>JASWHV010000005.1:43868589-53868589 GCA_030760725.1 Neostapfia colusana | reverse complement strand
GTTGACAAATCAAAATCAGCTTTAAAAACTCTTCCAAACCTAGACATGTTAAACAAAAGCTCACCTTTTGAATCTACAACCTTGCAGCAATTTTTAGCAAAGCTAACCTCTAGATTTTCATCTAGCAATTGTGAAACCGAAAGCAAGTTGTATTTCAAATTTTTAACTAGTGCCACATCTTTCAAAGTGTAGAGATTGTTTACTCTAACCGAACCTTTAGCAATTATGGGAGTAGAAGAGTTATCGGCGAAAGTAACATTTTCTACATGTGACACAAAAGAGAGAGAGGAGAACCATTCTTTTATTACCGGTCATGTGGCGTGAGCAACCTGAATCCACAATCCAAATGTTCTCCTTCCTCAAATGTGAAACCTACACAGCAGCACAATACGTCGATGACTCAATACTGGGGTTAGTTAAAAGACTTTTAGGAATCCAGTACTGAGTCACACGACGTCCAGCAGGAATAACACGTGAAAGCTGAGAAGGTACAGCAGGTTTATGAGCCAAACATCGAAAATTTTTGTTCCCAACTACTGACGTAGAAGATGTGTTATATGTAGAACAAAAAACAGTAGGTCCGGGAGCAAGTTTTTGACTCATTACAGCAGGTTGCAAGCTCCGAACATTCGGTCTAGCAGATTTTGCTTGGTTGTTATGTGATCTAGCAAGTATTCTTTGTTTCTTATCGTGTTTAGCTAGTCTATAACAAAAATCCATGACATGACCATCTCTACCACAGTAGGTACAACGAAAAATAACCTTATTATCATGTCTAGATGAGCAAGCAACACGTTTATTAGAACCCGAATGGGACAGTACTCCTGCAGATTTGAAAATCACCTCTTTTTGTCTAGGAGCTGTTTGAATCAAACCACTTCCTAATGACTTTACAACTTTAGGTGGGTGTGCCTTAGCATGAGCATGAGAATTAAAACCTAAACCAGTTTTATCATTACAAGACTTGGAAGAATTCAGCAGCAAGTTTAGGTTCTTATTTGCATTAGAAAACCGATCTAGTGTCCTATGCATGTCATCAAGTTTATTGGACAGATCAAAGCAGTTTTCACATGAAGTTTTTCCTTTTAGTTTGCAATTTGAACAATATTTAACTTCATGCACACGTAAAGCATTGTTCAAAATAGAAATCTCATTCATAGCATCATTTAGTTTCTTATTCAGATCATCACATGAAGAACAATGCAAATCAATTGTAGAACAACAAGCATCTTTCAAATTTTTATCATTAAGTGCAGCAAGCTCTTTGTTCTTTTCAATTTCAAGTTCAAGTTTATCAAGTGTAGATGTGTGTGCACTTCTTAAAGAGGATAATTGTTCATAAATCAAATCACATGAGGAACAAGAATCATCACTAGGAATCAAAGTTTTTAAACGATTAATTTCAGATTCTAGTGATTCAATTTTAACAGCATTGTTCCTAAGTTTTTTATCCTTTTTCTTTAATATAACATTGGCACGAGAAATAGCATCACACATTTCTTCGCAAGTGGGACATACGTCTTCATCGTCGCTGTTGTGTTCTGCCTCCTCGGAGTTTGAACTTGACTTGCTCGCCATGCAGCACATATTTGCCATAGCTTCTTCATCTTCATCACTACCGGTGTCCACATCACTTGAGCCGAAATCTTGAAGTGCAGAGATCATACTATGCACTATGTTGCGCATTGATAAATCTTTCTTCTTCTTATTCTTTGTAAACGATTTCTTCGGCCTTGTTTGCTTTTCTTCACATGAAGTCGGACCTGGAAGGTTAGGGCACTCCATACGAAAATGTCCTGTCTTACCACATTCAAAACATCGTTGAGGTCCGGAGCTTCCTCTCCTTCTAGTTCTCACATTTTGCAATGCTTTTGAGAACCGAGTAGAGATGAGTGCAAGCTCCTCCTCTGGAAACTCTTCAATCTGTTCAAGGGTTAGAGAGGACAGCAAAGAGAGTGCACCACTAGATGATGATTGACTAGAACTAGACATGTCATGTTGCAAAACAAATGCAATAGACTTGTTGGGGTTTTTACGTGAGATGATGTCAATTTCATGAGTTTTCAATTTAGAATAAAGCACATCTAAAGTAAGAGAACTCATGACAGTAGATTCACAAATAGATGTAACTTTCATCTCCCAAATTGACATATCTAATGCTCCTAACAATTATCTAGCATTTCCAGCATCTGAAAAGTTAACATTGACACTACGCAAGTTGCTGAGAATTTTATTAAAGCGAGCAAAAAGGTCGTCAATTGACTCACCGGGTTGCATCTCAAAACGCATGTATTCTTTCTTGAACATATCTTGCCTTACCTTCTTGATCGTATTGGATCCTTCATGGTAGTCACAAAGAGCTTTCCAAACATCATATGCAGATCGGAGGTGTGCAACACGGTCGAAGTCGCTTTGAGTCAATCCTTGGATGATCAAGTTGCGAGCCTTGTTGTTGTTGTCAACATCTCTCATGTTCGCAGCCGTAACTTGATCGTTGGGTGGTACATCGAAGTTCCGGTAGACCTTTTCCCATATGGCGAAGCCTTGCGCGTATATGTAGGCCTCCATCCGCGCCTTCCAAACCTGAAAATCGATGCCATTGAACACACAAGGTTTTGCGGAGTACTTCTCCATGATGGTTAGTCAAAACACGTGCAAATCACAAAGATTAGAGCACCTTGGCTCTGATACCAATTGTAGGATCGAAGAGCACGTGAAAAGCTACCAGAGGGGGGGGGGTGAATGGTAGATTAAAACTTTTCGCAGCGGAAACAACAAAAACCCCTCAGCAAAAAATCAATCGGTTAAAGAAACCGTGTGTGCAAGTGTTTTCAAACTTGTTCAACCGTGACAAATCAAGTAGATAGGTAGATAATCAAGTCACGGATCTAATGCAACAAGAATCACTTGAAAACACGAAGTAAAACTTGAGATACGATCAAAACATTAAACGAAGATCAATCTGTTCTACCTGATATAAAACAGATCTGCAACGCTGCAAAGAAACTCGTGTATCTAAAAAAACTACAGATCCGAAGCTCGTGAAAATTTCACAGATGATAGATAATTGAGTTGTGAAGACAACCCAAAAAGAATCACGTCAATTGGATCTATAAACTCGAGTTATGAACGAAACACCGAAGCAACGTCGGTCTGTCCAGAAACTCGGCGAGAAAGACTTGAAGAAAAACAAGTCGGACGAACAAGGCACAAAAGCTCCTCGAAACTATGAACTTTATTGAATAGAAACACAAGAGGAACAGCCCAAAGTTCTCTCCCCACGGGAGCTCTGGCCTCCCTTGCTTTTATAGCCAGCCCTCAAGCTAATCAATCCAATCTAGGACTCCTACTCCTAATTGGACTTGTATCCTAACTTACCATAACTGCTCAGGACTCTCCTATTCGCAGATAGAAGCAATCGTGAGACTTCCAAACACATTAGTAACGTCCTAAACATTCCTAAAACAACTCAACTTCGTGCCTAGCACGAAATCCTATCATAACCAACTCAAATCTTCCATATTTGAGCCATATCCGACTCAGCCTCAGCCTGAGTACGCAATCCAGCCGGTTGGACCTTTCTGACCAATTCTTTACGTCCACCTCTCTTCATCACGCCTTGGAACAATGTTGCCATGTCCATGCACTCCTTGCACACGTGCAAACACCTTCCAACGACGTACACGCAACCTTCATATGCACTGCCCTTGATCCAAACATGCTGCGCGACCTCCCGATCAACTCAACCATAGCTCCTCCCTAACTTGGTTGTTGGAACCTCATCTCCTCCCTGAGACTAGTCCAAGGATCCCGTCACCAGCCATGTCTTGAACTTAAGCAACACCTGCACATGAATAAACAACCAATTCTTCCGAGTACAAGTCCTCGACTTGACTCACGTTAGTTCGAAAATCACAACACCTTACATGAGCACATCACATAAGCATGTTGCAAACCATATCAAATGATAACAGCCATAACCACCAAAACACACCAAAAACTTAGAAAATTAATACTAAGCAAACCTTCACATAAAGCAAGTTTGAAACATTGCGGGTTAAAAGCAAAACCAAGACGCTGCAGTTCTACGAGTTGAACTTCACGAGAGCTCCCTAAAAACAAGCTCCGGACCTCACAGAAGCTCTTCGGACCTTGCGTCGGACCTTGCCAACACTTGGCGGACCTAACAAAGAACTTGTCGGACCTTGCCACAGAAGAATGTTTTGGCAATATTCAAAACTTTGAATGTTAATGCTAACTTTTATCCTAATTGCCAATGTATTCAGCACACATAGGTCTCACACTGGTCTTCATAGTTGTGAGACCTATGTGTGCTGAATACATTGCCTTTGACGATAAAAGTTTTGAATACTACCAAAACACCTTTTTAACAAGGTCCGACGATAGGTCCGACTTGTTTTGGGTAGCTTCGGCAAGGTCCGACTTGCTTTGTCTAGGTATGACTTATTTTGGCTAGGTCGAACATGTTTTTGCTAGCTCCGGTGCTAGGTCCGACTAGCTTTGGTAAGTTCCGTGCTAGGTCCGACTAAGCTTTAGTAAGCTCGGGCGCTGGGTCCGACTAGCTTTGGTAAGCTCCAGTTCAAGGTCCGGTTAGCTTTGGTAAGATTTGGAGCTTGATTGCAATGCTTCTGCTTTTAACTTGCAATGTTTCGAAGTTGCTTTACTCTTATGGAAAGTATGCTTAGTATTATTTCACTAAGTTTTGGTGTGTCTTGGTGGTTATGGCTGATATCATTTTGCTATGGTTTACAACATGCTTATGTGAGGTGCTCACGTAAGATGTTGTAGTTTCGGAACTAACGAGAGTCAAGTCGAGGACTTGTGCTCGGAAGTATTGGTTGTTTATTCATGTGCAGGTGTTGCTTGAGTTCAAGAAATGGCTGGTGACGGGATCCATTGATCTAGTCTTAGCGAGAAGATGAGGTTCAACAACCAAGTTCGGGAGGAATTGTGGTTGAGTTGATCGGGAGGTTGTGCAGTATGTTTGAATCAAGAACAATGCATATGAAGGTATCTTGGACGTCGTTGGAAGATGTTTGCATGTGTGCAAGGAGTGCATGGACGTGGCTGCATGGTTCCAAGGCGTGATGAAGAGATGTGGACGTAAAGAATTAGTCGGAAAGGTCCAACCGATTAGGTTATGGACTCAGGCTGCGGCTGAGTCGTATTTGACTCAAATATGGAAAGTTTTGAGTTGGTTATGATAGGATTTCGTGTGGGTCACGAATTTGAGTTATCTTAGGAAAGTGGGATACGTTCCTAAGGTGTTTGGAAGTCTTAAGATTGCTTCTATCTGCATATAGAAGAGTCCTAAGCAGTATTGGAAAGTTACAGTTCGAATCCAAGTAGGAGTAGGAGTCCTATTTTGAGTTGAGTTGGCCTTCGGGCTGGTTATATAAGCAAGGGAGGCCAGAGCTCGTGGTGCACAACTTTGGGGCTGTTCCTCTTGTGTTTTGATAAATAAAATTCGTATTCTAATGAAATTTTTGTGCCTTGTTCGTCTGACTTGTTTCAGATACATTTTTCTCGTCGAGTTTCTGTTCAGCACTACCTTGTTTCGGTGGTTTTATCATAACTCGAGTTTTACAGATCCAATTGATGTGATTCTTTTTGGGTTGTCTTCACAACTTGATTATATATCATCTGTGAAAATTTCATGGTCATTGAATTTGTGGTTTCTTTTCTACACGAGTTTCTTTGCAGTATTCTAGAACTGTTTTTCTCGCGTAGGACAGATTGATCTTTGTTCGATCTTTCGATCGTAACTTGAGTTTCTCTCAACGGATTTTCATGATTCTTGTTGTGACGTCTTCGTGAATTGATTCTCTACAATCTATACTAGTTTTGTAACAGTTGAACACGTTTAGATTAGTCGCACACATGGTTTCTTTAACAGATCGGTTTTCTGCTGAGGGGTGTTTTGTTGCTTCCGCTGAAAAGTTTTTATCTACCATTGACCCCCTCTGGTAGCTTTACACGTGTACTTCAATCCTACAATTGGTATCAGAGCCAGGTTGCTCTAATCTTTGTGATTTGCACGTGTTTTGACTAATCATCATGGAGAAATACTCCGCCAAACCTTGTGTGTTTAGTGGTATTGATTTTCAGGTTTGGAAGGCACGCATGGAAGCTTTCATCCAGGCGCAAGGCTTTGCAATATGGGAAAAGATGTACAAGCCTTACGATGTGCCTTCAAATGATCAAGTCACGGCTACAACATGAGAGATGTCAACAACAACAACAAGGCTCGGAACTTGATCATACAAGGATTAACTCAGAGCGACTTCGACCGTGTTGCACACCTCCGATCGGCGTACGATGTGTGGAAAGCACTTTGTGACTACCACGAAAGATCCAACACGATCAAGGAGGTAAGACAGGATATGTTCAAGAAACAATACATGCGCTTTGAGATGCAACCCGGTGAGTCCATTGATGACCTCTTTGCTCGCTTTAATAAAATTCTCAGCATCTTGTGTAGCGTCAATGTTAATTTTTTAGATGCTGAAAATGCTAGGCAATTACTAAGCGCATTAGACATGTCAATTTGGTAGATGAAAGTAACATCCATACGTGAATCCATTGTCATGAGTACTTACATTAGATGTGCTTTATTCTAAGCTAAGAACTCATGAAATTGACATTATATCACGTAAGAATCCAAATAATACTCTTGCATTTTTCTCACAATGTGATATGCCTAGCTCCGGCCAATCATCTAGAAATACACTTGCTTTGCTGTCTTCACTAATCCTGGAACAGATTGAGGAGTTTCCAGAGGAGGAGCTAGTACTTCTTTCTACTAGGTTCTCAAAAGAATTGCAAAATGTGAGAACTAGAAGGAGAGGAAGCTCCGGACCTCAACGATGCTTTTAATGTGGTAAGACAGGACACTTTCGTACAGATTGCCCTAACCTTTTAGGTCCTTCTAACCGTGATGAAAAGCAGAATAAAGTCAAGTCCTCTTTGGCAATACCAACAAGAAAAAGAAGGGTTTTACAGGACGCAAACTGATAAACAGTTTCATCACCGCACTTCAAGAACATGGCTCGAGTGATGTAAACATTGGAAGTGATGAAGATGAAGATGATCTGGCAAACTTGTGCTTCATGGCGGGCAAATTAAAATCAAATATGGAGGATGCAGAACACAACAGTGACAACGAAGAGGTATGTCCTACTTGCGAAGAAATGTGTGATGCTATTTCTCGTGCCACTATTATTGTTAAGAAAAAGGACAAAAAGCTTAGGGACAATGCTGTTAAAATTGAGTCACTAGAATCTGAAATTAATCGTTTAAAATCCTTGATTCCTAGTGATGATTCTTGTTCCTCATGTGATTTAATATATGAACAATTGTTCTCTCTAAGAAGTGCACACACGTCCACACTTGATAAACTTGAACTTGAAATCAAAAAGAACAAAAAGCTTACTGCACTTAATGATAAAAACTTGAAAGATGCTTGTTGTTCTACAATTGATTTGCATTGTTCTACTTGCGATGATCTTGATAAGAAACTACAAGATTCTATTAAAGAAATTTCTATATTGAACAATGCTTTACGTTCTCATGAAGTTAAATATTGTTCCAATTGCAAATTAAAAGGAAAAACTTCATGTGAAAATTGCCTTGATCTATCTAATAAACTTGATAACATGCATAAGACATTAGATCGGTTTTGTAATGGGAATAAGAACCTAAACTTGCTGCTGAATTCTTCCAAGTCTTGCAATGATAAAACTGGTTTAGGTTTTGATTCACATGCTCATGCTAAGGAACATCCACCTAAAATTGTAAAATTATTAGGAAGTGGTTTGATTCAAACAGTTCCTAAACAAAAGAAGTGGTTTTTAAATCTGCAGGAGTGTTGTCACATTCGGGTTCAAATAAGTATACTGCATGCTCATCTAGACATGAACACAAAGTTAAATTTTATTGTACCTATTGTGGTAGAGATGGTCATGTCATAGATTTTTGTTATAGACTAGCTAAACTACATAAAAAGGAAATAATGCAAGCTAGATCTTATAACTCTCATGCAAAATTTGCTGCACATACTAAACCGAATGTCAGGAACATGCAACCTGCTGTTATGAGTCAGAAATATTCAAAGTTTACCTCCGGAGCTTCAGTTTTTGCCTCCGGAGCTACTGATTTTCGTGCTACATAAGTAACACCTCATAGGTCAGTAGTTAAGAACAAAAAATCTCAAACCTTGACTCATAAACCTGCTGTTTTTTCTCAGCTTTTGCATGTTATTCCTGCTGGACATCGTGTGACTCAGTACTGGATTCCTAAATGCCTTTTAACTAACCCCAGTATTGAGTCATCGACGTATTGTGCTTCTATGTAGGTTACACGCTTGAGGAAGGAGAACATTTGGATTGTGGATTCAGGTTGCTCACGCCACATGACCGGTAACAAAGAATAGTTCTCCTCTCTCTCTTTTGTGTCACATGTAGACAATGTTACTTTTGCCGATAATTCTTCAACTCCTATAATTGCTAAGGGTTCGGTTAGAGTAAATGATCACTACATTTTGAAGGATGTGGCACTTGTCAAAAATTTGAAATACAACATGCTTTCTGTTTCACAATTGCTAGATGAAAATCTGGAAATTATTTTCAATAAAAACTGCTGCAAAGTTGTAGGTTCAAATAGTGAGCTTATTTTTAACATGTCTCGGTTTGGAAGAGTTTTTAAAGCTGATTTTAATATGTCTTCCTCTAATCATAGATGTCTAGTTGCAAATGATTCCAAAGATTTATATTTTTGGCATCGTAGACTTGGTCATGTAGGCTTTGATCATCTCACGCGTGTTAGTGCTCTTGATCGCATACGTGGGCTGCCTAAGCTTAAAGGGGACAAAGAAATTGTGTGCTCTTCTTGTAGACATGCTAAGATGGTTGCAGGTTCACATGCTCCTCTCACAATGACCATGACAACTGAACCGGGTCAACTTTTACACCCTGACACCGTAGGACCTTCACGTGTTCAATCCTTCGGAGGTAAATGGTATGTTCTTGTGATTGTTGATGACTATTCTAGATACTCTTGGGTTTACTTTATGGCATCTAAGAATGAAGCTTTTAGTCACTTTAGAACTTTATTTCTTAGATTATCAATTGATCACCCAGGATCTTTAAGAGCAATTAGAAGGGATAATGGAACCGAATTTAAAAATCAATCGTCTGATCACTTTTGTGCTGAAAATGCAATAGATCATCAATTTTCTTCACCATATGTACCTCAACAAAACGGTGTTGTAGAGAGAAAGAACAGAACCTTAGTTGAGATGGCTAGGACTATGCTTGATGAATATCAAACTCCTAGGAAATTTTGGGCTGATGCAATTGCTGTAAAATCCCCAAAAGTGGTAGCAAGAAAATTCTGCTCATGTACACTTATGAAAAATGAGGGGAATTAAAACTTGAATTATAACGGTGTAAGTTCAAAGTGAGGGTTAGACTCCCCAAAAACTTCCAAACATGGAGATCTAAATGCATAACTTGGGTCTTCATATTCCAAATATTTAACCTTCCAAATTTCAGCTCATTTGGAGGAGTTTTCATATTTGTTTGGGATTAAAAGGAAAAGCCCTCTAATCTGAATTTCAAATTCAGTTTCAAATTCCAATTCCCTCAATTTGAAAATTGGGTTTCACAATTGTGTTCACCACCTTTGAATGAGCAGCCATGCCAAAAATTGGAAATTTTGGAGCTGGTTTGCTATATTTTTGAGGCAATACAAAGTGGAGAATTCAAACTCCTTTTCAAATTCAAATGATCAAACCACATCCAAATTTCACATCAGAATTCAAAACATTTGAATTCAGTAAATTCAAACTTAACTTTGGTGTGAAGTAAAGCCTTTAATGTTGAGTAGCTGTGGACAAATATCAGTGGAAAAATTTACTGAGAAATGAGGAGAGGGGGGCCCACTGGTCAGTCACCATAGAGGCAAAAACTCTCTGTTTCACTCGGCTGTTCACGCGCGGGCGCCAGCTCCCGATCAAACCCGCCGGCCGACGCCACCGAGCTGCTTCCCCGCCGCCCCGACGTCGGTTCAGGCGCATGGGTGCTTAAAGCGACCACCGAGTGCAGTATCTGCCCTAATCCCCATTACCCCGTAGCCTCTCCACGCTCTGCTCGAGCCTTGCGAACTCAAACCCCGCCCGGCGGAAGAACCATTCGGCTCATCGACGTACGGCGAGCTCGGCGTGCCTCTCGCACGGCTGAGCCACAGGAACGTTGCGCCAGGTCTCTCTCCTGCTCCCCGAAGCCTCAAGTGAACACCAGCACCGGCGGTTGGCGCCTACGAGCTGGAATTTCCTTCGGAGCTCCGGTATTGATCGTCTCTACGCCACACCGTCGCCCGATGGATTTACGGCCTCTTCCGATCAAACAAAAGGTCCCTGAGGTGCGTGAGGAACCTTTCTTCATTCCCTCCCACCAGTTCCTGCCTTCTTAGCTCTGGCACCGCGTATTTTGAAGTTTAGCGCCGGCGGTTCTTTAGAAACCCGAGGACTCTTCGAAGAAATTTGTTGTGCTCGGGGTAGCTCCGTGCTAGATGAGCTTAGAGTAGCTCCAGCACATGCTTGCGCATCTCTCCGATGTCCTAGCAGCTCAAATGATAAAGTAGAGAGGCCGGATACCGAGTTTTTGTCGCCGCTGGCGTTTTGTGGGCTCGGGTCGCCGGTGAGGTCCCCTCTCCGGTGGTTTTCATGAAGAACGGGCTATGGGTCGATGTTGTACAGGTGACACTGGTGCTTTTAGAGCAGACCCTAGCCCAAGAGACCCACTGTTGAGGGAGAATGAGGTCGCCGAAGTAAGGGCCGACATGGTCGCCGGTGCAAGCACCTTTCCGGCCGTTGTCATCGACGCCCGACCCCACCATCGTGTTCAGCACGGTGTAGAACTCACAGGCGGCGAGTTTGATGAAGTTTGGACCATGGGAACCACGTCCCGGCGAGTCTCGCCGGCGTGCACCACCGCGGGAGGCGCGGGCAGCGCGAGGAAGACGAAGGAGGGCCGGGTCCCACCGGTCAGCCTCCGTATACGCGCGGGGATCGGCCTGTGCGGCTCGGGATCGGCTGTGGCTGCGCGGGTTAACTGTGTAGCCCCCAGTGTTGCCGAAATCTCACTGGTCCGATTTAAAACCATGGGCCCACCTCAATTATTTGAAGTTTCTATTAGAGAAATAATTCCAGGAATTAGCTGATCTTTGTAAGCTCATAACTCTGTGTAGAAAATTCCAAAAATGGTGAGACCAATTTTGTTGGAATCCTCATGAAGAGTACTTCACAGAGAAATCAATTTTAGGCTATGAAAATGCCCAGGAATTTCTGTAGAATTGTTTTTAGTAAATCTTTTAGGGATTTATTACAGGAGCAATTCTCTATGAATTATTCCCAAATTTGGGCAGAAAATCCTTTCCATAGTTACTGATCTCCAGTAAAAATTTGGGATTCATTGGATATATTTGCTAGGCTAAACTGCCTTCCCAAGTTCAGCCTTTATTTGGAAATTCCAATTTAAACAGAAACTATTTCAGCACTCCTGTCCAAACTTTAAAAATTCATATCTCTCTGATGGTAGGTTCAAAAATGGTGAAACAAATTTTGTTAGAACCATGGAGACTTACCCTAATCAGATCTTCCACCATTAGCTATGTCAAAGCTCCTGAATTGGGCTCAAAATTCAGAGAAGCATTGTACTTGTAGGAATCTTAAAGACTGCATTGTGCAATGACATGTCTCCAAATTTGGCTCAAATCATCCTTAGAGAGTCTAGTATCTACTGTAAAAATCCCAAAGCCAATTAAGGATTCTAAATAGCAATAGCCATGAATAGTAGTTCAATTCTTATCAATCCTTAATACTTATACATCTATTTTGCTACATTTCATTTAGTGACCGAAGTTGAGGATGCACCGGAGCCTTTGGACGTCCTGCCATCTGAAGTTGACTTCCCATCTAATTCGCAACCAGGCAAGCCACGGTTTGCACTTAAGTACCTTTTATAAAATTCTTTATTTGTACCACTTATGTCTAAGGTGAATGTTTGCATTAGAGATAAGGTGATTGAAACCCCACTTACATAACCTTTTAAATCCTATGAAGGGTTGGATAGCTTACAGATCTGACGAGTAGACAAGGCCCCGCTAATATGCTTAGGACCTCGGTAGAAGTCGAGTAGTTGGAATCTACTCGCGGGGTAAGGTTTATCACACGGTTTGGTCAGAATAGAAAATGGCTGAAGAGTGGTGAAAATGAGACCCAGCAGGGGGGATAGGAAGAAGTGAGCGGAGGTCTCACGTGCGTAGCCCTGTTGGTGTCGATTGAGGACCGAGTCGTGTGCGGGCCTGCTGAACAAGTATCGAACAGTACCGGATGGCATACTGACATAAGCAGGAAACCGATGTAAATGGTTAACCTGGGTGCGGAGGCTTACCCAACCGTAAACAGGAGTGGGTTGAGGGTAGCAAGGTGTAAATCTGCCGGTGGGCACAGTCACGCTCCATGCAGGGACCTCCTACCCATTACGGATGGACCGATTCGGTGTTTGGGTTGCCTTTGAAAGGTGGTTGCCTACAACAGAGTAGGAAGGGGTGTGGAATCACGCTTCTGAAAGTGGGTGTATGCAACGTGTTGTCCGGGTGTCTCCTGATTGCAATCACCTTCCCTCGCGGTTATTTGAGTACCGCTTGTCCACTGTTTCGTGACGTAGTAAGAAGTGAAGTAAGCCAGTTGAATGATAATATGCTGTGGTGATATATTAATGTTTGGAAACCATAACTGCTGTAGATGTAGAGTTAATTAAGTTTACTTTCAGATTTTGCCATCACCACATCGGAGGGAAGCGTTTCTTGTTTGATTGTGGACTTCCGATGTGAGGGCTGCCTAAGGTACATGAATTTGCCGCTATAAAACTGAAAGTAAGGATCAACTTATAGCCGTGTCTTTGTAGCAAAGTCCATTCTCCTATTTTACACATCCCTGCATGTAGAGTTCCATGCCTAGGCTAGACGGTTAAGCCTTGCGGAGCCATCGTGCTCACGGTTGCAATATTTGAGCTGTATGCAGGTGAGAGCTATGAGGAGGGTTCCAAGGACGAGGCGATGCCCCCGTCAGGGTACACAGCCGAGATGGAGCCCTGCACGTCGCCGTGATCTCCGGTTTCATGCTGCTAGTGTTTAGCGTCCCCGGGCTGGACGGCTGCACTTTTGCATAGCTAGGATGAGAGGCCGTATATGTATATTACTTCCGCTGTATGAATAGGTTTTGTAAAAAAAAAACTTCCGCTGTTTTATATTAAATAAAAGTTTGTATGTTGTTCTCTAATCTTTTCGTGTGTGCTGTTGGGTGCCGCATCGCACGGCACCACCCTATGCGACCCTGGAGTGGGTGAACCATGGGGTGGTCCCCATAGACGTGGTATCAGAGCCGCATTGGGAATAGCACGTTCGAAAAGAGCCTATTTTTGGAAACTTAGGAGTGGTCGAGTGAGGATTAGTCATTAAGCCCACATAAGGTTTATGATAGTAGTAGTTATTAAGGTGGAAATACTAACATACTTGTTATACATTCAGTAACGACGCTCCGACGTCAGGTATGAGGTAAGGTACGCCACCGCAGGCGGATCAATTGCGGTAACTCACCATACGAGTAATAGTATGGAATGATATACCGTGGCTTGGCACGATGGTTAGTATGAGTCTCTGAACCTCTTCATGGTTCTGAGAGCATATGAAAACGCTGATCTCCAGCGTGCTTTAGGCAAAAGCGAGAATACCCCATCGTGTGGTAAGCAACACGATAGTATGCAACTCTTGAACATTCAATGTTCAAAGGGCCATACGCAGCGCTCGCCATTGGCGTGCCTCAACGGTCATGAGGCAGTAGGTGGTATCCGTTGGGTTGATAAAATTCCCAACCGTGACGACCCGTTCGCGCTCTACTCAGGTTCCCCGTCGTGTGGTGTGAAAACACGACCATGTATCTTGAGACGTGGCTTGACTCAAGGACGATCCGTATGGCAATGATACGGACCGTATGTTTTTACTATGATATGGAACTGCCTGAAATGTCAAAAACCTTTGTGTGCACCATTATTGTGTGTTCTTCTGCAGGTACATTAACCACGTTAGCGCATGACGTGTAGAAACCGTTTGTGAGTGACGTCTTTAGTTCCACCATTTGACACGTATATGCCGGAATACCAGTTTAGGATTTTTCCATGGTGAGGAAACGTAGTACCGACTGCATAAAAGTTTATTTTCAAAGAAAAGAGTCAAAATGAAGTTTAGGATTCCATTTAGGGTGTATTGAACTTCCATATTGAACTAAGAGTCAATTGGGAGTATAGGTTCAATCTCAAAAGCTTAGGAATAATCTCCCCTATTTTTGGCAGAAATTTTGCTGAACTTGAACAGGGCATAACTTAAGATTGGTTGAACCAATGGAGGTATGGGATACCATTCTGGAAAGGTTTTGAAGTCCTCTACATTTTTTCTGTAGAGTTCCAAACAAAATCTCCCTCCAAAGGGATGAAAATCTCAGATGAGTAGGTACTGTCCAGAAACAGGGCAGACCAAAAATGCTCTCTGGAATTTTCTGTATTTCGACCACAACTTCCTGTAGAAAAATTTCGAAGGGTCAAGCAAGACACCGTTGGAAAGTACAGGAAATGTGCTGCAACTTTGTTGTTGAACACTAGTCCAGATTTTGCCTCTATAGAGGTCAAAACTGTTGAATTATCCAGACTGGTCAGCTGGACCAGAAGCTGGACAGTGAGCACCATGTTGAAGTGTTTCCACCAAAACACTTAGTTTCACCGTTCGACGTCCAGTGGCTGTTGTAAAACAGCGAGTTGGAGTCGAAAAGTTTTTGCATTCCACGTATCATTTCGAGTTAGTACATGTTTGGGTCCAGTACAATAGCGAGGAATTACGCATGCTAACACACTTAACATCCCGTGGTGACCCCGATGGTCGAAATGAACTTTTATCCCATAAAGTTCAATACTTTGGAACTCGATCGTGTGACACGGTCCAGGGATGTATATGTTGCATAAAGTTTATACTTTATCCATATGTTTTATTGTTATGTGAAATTATTTATTCCATTCTCGCATTACCATTGTATCGACTGGATGAAATAAACCAACATGTGCTTATCATTTGAACGATCTGAATGCAGAATGGTGCGGACACGTTCAACGCAAGAGGAGGGAGGTCCGAGTCAAGTTCATGGTGATGAGTCTCCACCTCCGGAGCAGACCACGACGCAGCAGCAACCACCTCCTCCACCGCCAGAACTTCCAAGGAATCTTGCGGAGGTTCTCGCCGCAGTGCTCGGCTCGCGCGACGAGCAAACCGAGTTACTGCGGATGTTGGTGCAGCAGAATGCGTCCCATCAGGGAGGACGCCAAGACAATGGGCAACGCCAGCCCCAACAAAGTTCATATTCAGAATTCATGGCGACCCATCCACCGGTCTTCACGGAGGCTGAAGAACCTTTGGAGGCGGACAGCTTTATCCGCACTCTGGAGGCAAAGTTCGGGCTGCTGCGATGCACCGAACATCAGAAGGCGCTGTGCGCAGCGCAACAGCTTCAAGGAGAGGCCGGTACTTGGTGGGCGAATTACACCGCCTCCTTACCGGCTGGCCATGCCGTCACATGGACGGAGTTCCGGGAGGCGTTCTGCGCCTATCACATACCTCCCGGTCAGATGGAAATGAAGCTCCACGAGTTCCTGGCGTTACGTCAAGGCGAGAGGAGTGCTCATGAGTACTCCAGGTTATTCAACCGCTGGCGCAGTATGCGCCAGGATTTGTGGGTACAGAAGACAACAAGCGCAATGCATTCTTCCGGGGCCTGAATTCAAAGATGAAGGTCCATCTCGCCCAGAGCAATCGCGGCACATTCAACGATCTAGTTAATGCCGCGATTCTACAAGAAAATGCTCAGCGCGAGCGCGGTTCTGATAAGAGGAAACGCAGCGCGCTGACAAGCAGCAGTGGTGGAACGCCACAGAAATACCGCGTGGTGTATCGCTCACCATCTGGTCGGAGATGGCAGCCACCGGCGCGACCGCCTCAGTTCCGCGGTCGACAATATAGTGCGCCGGGCTTTCGACCGACGTATCCATTACAGCAACAGCAGCAGCAAAGGATGGTCCCGCGTGCGCCTCAGTTTCAACAGAGTGCACCGGGATTCCGTCCTCAAGTCAGCGGGGCCCCGACACCTTACACGTGTTACACGTGTCGCCGTGTCGGGCACATTTCAAGAGACTGCCCCGAGCCGCGACAGGGCAGGGGTGCAGCACCATATCAGGGTGCTAATCAGCCCCGCAACCAGCCCAATAAATCAGCACCAAAACCCGGCAACATCCACCACTTAGCCATCGAAGACGTGCCGGAAGGCGAACCCGTCCTCGCGGTTACGTTCTCTTACCTAGATCATCCCGTAGTCATACTTTTTGACTCCGGTGCCACCCATAATTTCATAAGTCAGTCTTATGTTATTAAATATCAACTGCCTATCATTCCCACAAATAATTCATACTTGATATGTTCTCCGGGTGGGAAAATAACAGCTGATAGAATGGTATATAGAGCACCATTACAGTTGGGTGGGAATCTATATCCGACTTCTCTAATCATGTTAGAGAGTCAAAAACTCGATGTCATTTTAGGAATGTCATGGCTACATCTCCATGGTGCTGTTCTTGACATCATTCCACGTGTGGTTCGTTTAAACTCTCCACTTCATGGACCACATGTTCTTACTCTTGACCGTTCGGTTCAAGAAGCTCCAGCCACATATAACACGGAAGCCACAAAACTTGAGGATATTCGTGTGGTCCGTGAATACCCGGATGTCTTTCCGGATGATCTTCCAGGCATGCCACCATAAAGAAATGTCGAGTTCAAGATTGAACTTGTACCTGGAACGACGCCGATATCACGGAGACCGTACAAGATGGCTCCGAATGAGCTGGCTGAATTGAAGGAGCAGCTCAATGACTTAATGAAGAAGGGTTTCATTCGACCGAGTTCCTCGCCATGGGGATGCTCGGCGCTGTTTGTGAAGAAGAAGGATGAAACCTTGAGGTTGTGTGTGGACTACCGACCTCTCAACGCCGTCACCATCAAGAATAAATATCCACTGCTCCGCATCGATATTATCTTCGATCAACTTGTGGGTGCGAGTGTATTTTCCAAGATGGATCTTCGCTCCGGATATCATCAAATCAAGATCCGAGAGGAAGATATTCCGAAGACGGCCTTCTCGACGAGATATGGGTTGTATGAATACCTCGTCATGTCCTTTGGTCTCACCAACGCCCTGGCACACTTCATGTATCTTATGAACTAAGTGTTCATGCCGGAGTTGGACAAGTTTGTGGTGGTGTTCATAGACGACATCTTGGTTTACTCCAAGTCTGAAGAAGAACACGCCAAACACTTGCATATCGTACTTCAACGATTGCGAGACCATAAATTTTATGCCAAGTTCAGCAAGTGCGAGTTTCGGATCAGCCAAGTGCTGTTCCTTGGTCACATTATTTCTGCAGAAGGCATTGCAGTTGATCCAAGCAAGATCGAACAAGTGCTGAAATGGAAGTCCCCCACATCAGTCCATGAAGTCAGGAGTTTCCTCGGGTTAGCAGGATATTATCGGAGATTCATACCAAATTTCTCCAAGCTTGCTAAGCCGATGACTGAACTGTTGAAGAAGGGGATCAAATATGTTTGGAGCAAAGCTTGTGAAGAAGCTTTCCAAGCATTAGTGAAGCATCTTACAACAGCCCCAGTGTTAGCTCAACCGGATACAACCAAGCCCTTCGACGTATATTGTGATGCATCCAGCATTGGGCTTGGCTGTGTATCGATGCAAGACGGAAGAGTGGTCGCCTATGGCTCACGTCAACTTCGTAACCACGAGCAGCACTATCCGACTCACGATCTTGAGCTCGCTGCTGTGGTGTTGGCATTAAAAATGTGGAGGCACTATTTGCTTGGGAACTTAGTGCACCTCTACACCGACCACAATAGTCTGAAATATATATTCACTCAAAAGGAGTTGAATATGCGGCAACAGAGATGGCTAGAACTGATCAAAGACTATGAGATCAAGATTCACTACCATCCCGGAAAGGCAAACGTAGTTGCCGATGCCTTAAGCCGCAAATCCCATGTCAACAGTCTGTCCATCACCCCACTTGAAGAGGAGGAGCCGAGTCTGTACTTGGTTCCATATGGGGCATTGTATAATCTTGCTCTCGTCCCTACAATACGAGAGGAGATTATGGAAGCGCAGAAGAAAGACATGGAAATGTCGCACATTCGGAGAAGGATGAAGAATGGCGAAATGAAATGCTTCCGAAGAGATAATAACGGTACACTATGGTTTAAAGACCGTATAGTGGTACCCCGTGACATGAAGCTTCGGAGGAAAATCTTGAACGAAGCTCATTTGTCCAAGTCTTCTATTCATCCGGGCAGCAACAAGATGCACCAAGATCTGAAAACAAGGTTTTGGTGGACACGGATGAAAAGAGAAATCGCAAAGTACGTATCCGAATGCGATACGTGTCGGTGAGTGAAAGCCGACTGCGTAAAGCCGGACAGCTGCAACCGTTGAACATTCCGGCGTGGAAGTGGGAGGATATTGTAAGGGCCTCAGTTTTTGACACATATTTGAAGTGTTCATCACCACACCACACACCTCATTTGAAGCAAGTTGATGAACACAAATGAAGAGCAAGTAACCACCATCAACATGCTCATTAGAGAACAAACTCACGTATTGCAAAAGGGGTATTTCCCACATGTGATATAGAGGGGCTGGGCATATGAAAACTCCTACACATTGCTAAGGATGTCCATGCCAAGTTTCACCCAAATTCAAAACCTTTTTGAGGTCATTTTGGGTATAGCTAGAAAGAGGGCAGTTTGAAACCATATTCAAATTCAAACTGTTTTTATCCCATGAATTTAAAAGTGGGCGGCATATTTTTATTCAGCACATTTTTGTGAGCCCACACTCCAATTTTCACTCCATTTGGAGTTGATCTTCACATGAGCTAAGTGGGACAAATTCAAACTTTATTTGAATTCCAAACTGAACTTGTGCTGAAATTCATTCAAACCAAACCCAATTTGAATTCTAATCAATTCAAATGGCTCATGGGTGATTAATTTGAATCACCAGGGGTATTTTGGGGTCACTGTTTACAACAGTGATTAGGAGTAAATTTCAGAGGTTAAAACCCTGGGTGGGGCCCACATGTCATAGAGAGAAGGAGGGAAGTCTTGCACACAAAGTCACAGCCTCGGTGAGAAATTCCACCGAGCAGCTGTCGGCTGTGCCACCGAGCAGCCACCGGAGCCACCAGCTGCTTCCCTCTCCGCGTGCTGGCGCCCAGGGCGGCTTGCTCGCGCCTCCACGCGACCGGCACCGCCTCAGCCTGAGCAGGAGTCGGCTGGCTTTATCTCCTCGCGTGTGAACCCGAGCAGCGGCAGTTTTTCTCCCCGCAGCTCACTGCTCGATCGGGAAAACCAGCAAAACTATCTCCTCCTTCGTTCCTGAGCTGCTAGACAGCAACCTGAGATCGCCCTCTACCTCCCCAACGCCAGAAACCCTGAGCTCCGTCCTCCCTTGCCTGAAAATGATTGCCACCGCGGCGACCTAGCCTCAGCCGAGAGTCAGGCGCCCGTGGACAGCGTTCCACAGGCGTTTTCACGGTCCAGCAAGAGAGGAAACAGGAGTGCGCGACCACCGTGCTGCTCTCCTCCCAGTTTGGAAGCAAACCGTGAAGAATCCACGGAGAATTTCCAGATTTTGCTCCGGCGACCGTAAACCGAGCTTCCGGTACGAATTCTTCAAATTCTTGCTCTATGATCCTTCTCTAGCTATCAAATCTTGCACATAGACGCTGGACTAGCCGGCGATCAAGTTCCTTTCTGCATCCGTGGTGTGAAACTGTCTAGAAGTGACGAATTTCGAGCTCGATCAAGGGTGGTCATGGCGGGCACGATCGGTCACACGGTGCCGACCGACTTGCCGCCATCTTTGAACCCTTTTGACACCTTGTCGAGCTTCCTAGAGGTGCACTGATGCTGTAGGACCGTTTGCTCGAGGTGTTGTCGAGTTAGAACCCACGGTCGACGGCGCCAAACCTCAACCGAGGCCGCGGCACGTCGCCGGGCTATTTCCGGTCACCGCCAGCCCGATCTGACACCACCGACGTGTTCCTCGACGTCGACAACCCCCTGGCGGTGAGTTTCAGACCATGGGAGGGCCGGCAGCGGCGAGCCGGCGAGCTCCGGGTCTTCTCCGGCGAGGGGCGGCGGTGCGGGCGCGTCGAGAGGTAGACGAAGCCGGCTGGCCCACGCGTCAGCGGCTCAAAATTTGAAATCGGGATCGGGTGTGCTGGCGCACAAAAACCCGTGGGCCGCGGTGTGCGGTCGCCTCGGCGCTCAACACGTGTCCCCGCGGGCCCCAGTGGATTTAAACTTTTCCACGGATTTTCAGATTTCCTTCAAACTTCAATTCCTCATAACTTTGGCTAGAAAGCTCCAAATTGAGTGAACCAAATTTTGTTGGATTCATCTCTCTGAGCACTTTTCAGAAAATCAAGTTTCACTTCAAGAAAATCCTTATTTCTCCAGAATTAATTCCTCAAAATTTAAACTGTTTAGAATTTTAACTGGAGAATCCTTTGGGGGAAACTTCTGAAATTTTGTTGGGAAGTTCACCAAAATATCCCTGAACTACCATAAAAATTTCAGATCCATTTGAGCTCATTTGATCCACCTAATGGTGTGATTAGTGGAACTGTTCCAAAGAAAATAGAAAATGTTCAGAAACATTTTCAGAATTTTCTCTGAAATTGTTTAGCTCATATCTTTAGCTAAGAACCTTCAAATTAAGTGAGACCAACTCCATTAGAACCATCTGAAAATCTAGTTTTCAGAAAGTCATAGTTTGTTCAATGAAAATCGTTAGAACACCCTAAAAGCCTTCAATTAAGGTCAAGTACATAACTAATTGTGGAGGGCTCAAATGAGCTTTGCTGCAATTAAAACTTGACCAAGTCTCTGTTTAGGTTGTAACCAAGCCACAGTAAAAGTTTCATAGTCATTGGGTCTGTCCAGTGGGACTTATAAGCTTCACAAGTTCAACTTAATACAAATGCATTTAAATTGATACATGTACTTCTTCTATCATGTAGTCGCTAAGGTCGAGGAGGAACCCGAAGTCCTAGACTTCGTTACTCTGGAGGAACAGCTAGCCTACGACCAAGAGCAGCAAGGCAAGCTCCAGTTTGCATTAACCGTTTTACAAATTTTTATTGTTTTGAGCACTTACTTGAGTATTATGATTCTTTGCATTAGAGCCTTGTTTGGAAACCCAATTGCATAGCCAAGAAAACCCTGGGTTGGGTTTAGGATTGCAAACCCCGTTAGCTACTGCAATGCTAAGATAGTGTAGGATTCGGTACAAGTCGAGTAGTTGGAATTACTCGCGAGCATAGGCTAGAGGCACTCGACTCGGGTAGAGATAGCACATGAAACACATGGCAAGAAAATGAGACCAAGCGGAGGGTAAGGGTAGTAGGACTTTGGGGCCTGTGTGCTGTAGCTCCGCTTGTGTCGATTGAGGACCGAGCCGTGTGCGGGCCTGTTGAACAAGCTAGAACAGTACCGAAGACCTACCGGCTATATGGGAACCGGGAAACTGATGTAACTCGGGTAGCTGGGTGTTGAGGCATAGCTGGTCGTTCAGAGGGTAGGTTGAGAGCTCGAGGTGTAAATCAGCTGGTGGCACTGAGATGTGCGTGCAGAGACCTCTTGCTCGGGATGATTGGACCGGTTCAACATTTGGCTAACGGTTGAAAGGCAGTTGCGTACGGCGTCCGTGATAGTTTCTGTAGGCAACATCGAGTACAGGCGTACGTGACCGGTTGTTCGGGTAACCCTGCAGGTGTAAATCGATTATAATTGCCGTCCCTCATGGTCAGTGAGTACCACTTGTTCACTGTATCGTGACATAGAAAGAACAGGCTAGTTACATGTTAAAATGGTGCTGATTGAAAGATGGACTTGATTGTTAATGATTTGCTGTAGTCTAGAGCTAACTAAAGTTCTTTTTAACTTTGGGCAAAGTATATGAGAGAAATGCGTTTCTTGTTAGATTGCGGCTCTCTCATGTGCCTTAGTGTAAGGTTCTCCACAAACTGCTGCTAAAACTTGAAAGTAAGGTTCTACTAATTAGGCGAGTCCTTGCAATTGATTTTTACCTCATGTAACCCATGACCCCTCATGTAGAAGTTCCATGTTTAGGTGAGACGGGTCAGACTTGCTGAGCCTTCGTGCTCACTGCTTGTGTTTGAAGCTTTTGCAGGGTTCTATGAGGAAGGGACTCCCGAAGAGGAGACAGAACCCCAGGAGGGGAACCCCGTCGAGTGGGAGTCATGCACGCCGCAGAGTTAATGTGCGTGTATGCTAGCAAGGACACGTTCAAGGGCTGAACGTGGACTTGATGCGTAGTCTACGCCCGTGAGTGTAGACTGGAACTATTTTGATGTACAAATGTTCATAAACCCCTTTATGTAATAAAAGTTTTGCTTCCGCTTTGTACCTTTGATGTGTGTTATTCGGTGCTGTGCAACGCAGTACCCTTCAGCGTGATCCTGGCTCGACAAGACCATGGGGTCGTGTCAGCGCTGGTATCAGAGCTCGCTTGAGGTTTAACGCACTACAAAGGTCATCCTTTTAAAAAATCCAGTGAGGAACGAGTTAGTAGCCCAGATAAGGATGTTATTAGCATATAGAAAGTGGCATACTAACCTATTTGTCTGTGTCGGAAAATCGTGTATCTCGGGACGTTTATGTCTTGGGGGGTGCACGTAAGCGCTGTCCACCAGTGCGCACAAGCTGAAGGGTGGAGCCCCACGGGTGGCAGGTAACCCGACCCGCTTTGATATCCTCTATGACTCTTCATGTCGTTTGGGGTATTCGAGCAACGTCTGTCCCTGGCGTGCGTGGTGCAATTTGGGAGACCCCATCACGTGGTCTGAAACGTGAACACGTAACTCAAGGCGTGTTTGGCTTGAGAACATCCGGGCGAGTGATGACGGCCGGGTGTACGAACTTTATGGATTCCGGGCTCGGTGTGCAGCCGAGTCTGATGATTGTTTGAGTTTCTGCAGGTAGTATAACAACGAAATGGTAAACGTGTAGCATCCGTGTGCGAGTGACGTTTAGTGCCACTGAATTAACGAAGCCGGCTAAGTCCGGTATAGGTCTTTCTTTGTGAGGACGTAGTACCGACATAATCTGGTGACGCATCGACGTCACACCCCACTAAATGAATAACTTCATGTAAAACTTGAAGGTTTTGATCCAAAGTAGTAAAACTTGATGTAACTCCTTCCCTTAATCAGGATATTCAAAGTTAACAAGTTTTCAACTTATAGGTTGTTAAGGACAGAGCACTCTGTTTTCAGCTGAGTTAAGGCTGGAGTTAATCAGAGGTTAGGGGTTGAGTTCTTTCGAGGTTGGGGTCATATGATACATTTCTGGAAAGCTTTGGAAGAGCTTTACAACTTCTCTGTTGAGGTCCAGAGGTGTTTCATCCCTTAACCAATCGAAAAATGCAGTAGAGTTGAAACTGTCCAGAAAACAGGACAGAGCAAAGACTCTCTGTAAACTCTCTGTAAATTGAGTATAACTTCCTGCGTAAAATTCTAAAAATAGAAAATGAGGTAGTTCTGGAAATCTTATGAGATGGGTTACAACTTTGTAACAGAAAGTTTTGTCAGATTAGGAACAAAATTAACTGGAATTCTTGGATCAAATCAGTACCTAAAGCAGGGAGGTGCTGTCCAAATTTCTCCAGAAATTCTGTTAACTTTGACATCTCATAACTTTTGAACCAAGACAGATCTTATGCCAAGCAAATACTTTCTGGAAAGCTATTGAAGTTAGATTTAACTTTAATGTTGAACTCCAGAATTGGTTCTGCCTTTAATATGGCCTAAATCAGGTTGAGATGGAAACTGGTGAGGGCTGTCTTGTGAACAGCAGATCAATAGTCAAATTTGTTTGAAGTTTGAACTATGTTTCCAAGTTTTATGGGTTCAATGACATGTTTTATGTTATAACTTAATGGTTTACTGTTTAAATAAATATTTTACATTCCTCAAATATATTTTTACAGATTACAGCAGATAAACAATTCGAGAACGATGGGTGGTGTCCCACTGTTCTCACCACAGCGGCTATCCGGAAACATTGAGGCAGATGCTTCAATATTTCGGATACAACCAGATGCTGCAGTACTTCGCCAAGGAAGAAGGCAAAGAGGGGAACAAGGCGTGGACGATCCATGTCGAAGTCCCTGCAGGACCTACGCCACCCGGTTGGGTGCCGTTCACCGTTACGGTGAGAGGTAGGCAACCGGAAGGGATGTGGCAAGTGGCAGCCCGTGGCACCATGTCACGTTTCTGCCAACTACACGTGCAGGCTATGGAGGGCACTACATATGCGCTCGTTCCGGTGGAGTGAAGGGCTCAGCATGTGTGGGAAGAGAGGTACCGGGAGGCAGCCGATCCGGGTTGCCCAAGGTAAAGCCCCGCGGAGGCAAACCTTAGCCTCCAGATGAGGGCGGGAAACGCCGTGATGGACAGCCAAGCTGTTCATACAGAGCATCTCGCCACAAAGCTCAAGGAGAGCATGAGCCGTGGAGACCATTTAGAGAGTGCTCACAGTGCATTCCGCAATGTGCTCCTTCTGACGATCAAGCGACTGGACGAACAACATAATCAGTTGCATCGTCTGAAGAAGGCGAAAGAGAAAAGCCGTGTCGACATCACGGCATTGCAAGAGATGGTACAGACTTTAACCCAGCAGAATGAGGACCTAGATCAAGAGCGGGACGACGCTATTGAGGAAGGGCAAGGCTGGTTAGAAGACTACAACCAAGCCATGGACGAGGTGCATGCATTGCAGGACCTCGTACCGCCGGTATTGGGCATACTGGTGGTCTTGGGCCTTCCAGCAATGGGAGAACCCGAGATGGGCGAAGAGGTGGTAGATCCAGAGCCACCAGCAGAGGTACCGGAGGAGGACGACTCACAGGAGGTCGAGTTCTAGTCCGAGTAGGGGGTTACAGTTGCCAAGTAGGGCAGCTAGAGTAATGTAACCCAACTTTTGTAATCGGTGACATGTCGTGTAGACAGTAGCGTATGTATAGGTAGTGACGACATGAGCACGACTTCTCAGGGACCCGAGGATAATGTATCTTGTATAAAGTTTATTCTTTATCAATATATGTGAATGTTGTGCAAATTATTCATGTGTCACTTCAATACCTACTGTTGCATATGGAATTTTAAGTATGACATGTACTAACCGCTGCTGTTTTGAATTTCAGAATGACGCGTACTCGTGCCAACCCGGACGTTGGGGGTACCAGTCAAGGGCGAGAGACCTCCCAACAGCCTCCCGAGGACTCCTCGGGACAGCAGCAGCAACAGCAACAGCAAACACCACCACCGCCACTACTGACAGTTACATTGGCCGACATCGTCGCGGCAATGGCGGGTTCACACCAGCAGCATACGGAGTTGCTGCAGACCCTCATCGCTAATACGTCTCGCCCAGAGAGACGTCAAGACCGTGAGGAGCGTCGACAGAGCTCCTACTCCGACTTCCTGGCGACTCATCCCCCGGTATTTTCAAGGGCGGATGAAACTCTTGACGCGGACAACTGGCTCCGCGCAATAGAAATGAAGTTCGGGCTGCTCCAGATAAGTGAGCAGCGCAAGACTCAGTTCGCGGTCCAGCAGCTCCAAGGATCCGCGAGCGCGTGGTGGGCCAACTTCTGTGCTTCACAGCCCACCGACCGAGTGATGACCTGGATGGAGTTCCGGACGGCCTTCAGGGCCTATCACATTCCGCCAGGCTTGATGAAGAGGAAGACGCAGGGGTTCCTGCACCTGCAGCAAGGGAGCCGGAACACGCTGGAATACTCCAGGGCGTTCAACGATCTCGCGCTCTACGCGTCGTATCACGCAGATACCGACGAGAAGCGGCAGGACCACTTTTACCAGGGGCTTAACCCGCTCCTGAAGAACAAATTGGTGATGTTCAATCGCGGCAGCCTCAACGACATCATTGATGCTGCGATTGTTCAAGAGGACTCCGGCAAGGAGTTGGCGGCGGCGGAGCGAAAGCGAAGCGCGCCGCAAAGCAGCGGAGAAGAAGGCAGTCCTTCTCAGAAGTTTCGGATGGTGAATCGCCCACCATTAGGTCCACGCTGGCAGCCACCCGAGAGGTCGATACCTTTCTGCAGTCGGCCGTACTCTTTACCGGCATTCAGGCCGGCACTGCCAGTACCACCTCCGCAACAACAACAGCAGCAGCGGGCGATGCCGCGTGCGTATGCACCTCAGCAGCGCATGCCGGGCTTTCGTCCCCTGAGCACTACACCAGCAGCGGCCACATGTTACAAGTGTGGTCGTCCAGGACACTTCGCGAGCAGTTGCCCGGAGAGGCAAGGTGGCGGAGTGGCACCGCAGTTTCCGGGGAGGAATCAACCCCGGAACCCTACTAATGCACGGCGGGCAAACCCTAGGCCCGGCACCATCCACCAGCTTGCCATAGAGGACGTGCCGGCGGGCGAGCCAATCCTTCATGTACTTAATGAACTCGGTATTCATGCCAGAGCTGGACAAGTTTGTCGTGGTCTTCATCGACGACATCCTGGTATATTCCAAGTCGGAAGAAGATCACAAGAAGCATCTGCGTATAGTCTTGCAACGGCTGCGGGATCACAAGTTATACACGAAATTCAGCAAGTGCGAATTCTGGATATCGCAAGTGCCTTTTCTCGGGCATATCATCTCAGCGGAGGGTATCGCTGTAGACCCGAGCAAGATCACTCAAGTGCTGAATTGGAAATCCCCAAGAACTGTTCACGAGGTACGGAATTTCCTCGGACTGGCGGGATATTATCGGAGGTTCATTCCGAACTTCTCGAAGATTGCCAAGCCTATGACAGAGCTGCTGAAGAAGGCTACCAAATATGTTTGGAGTCCAGTGTGTGAAGCAGCATTCAAGGCTTTAATCAAGCACCTGACATCAGCACCGGTTTTGGCGCAGCCAGACACAACAAAACCGTTCGATGTGTACTGTGATGCATACGGCATTGGGCTCGGATGTGTGCTGATGCAAGACCGAAGAGTGGTCGCGTATGGATCACGGCAGCTTAGAAACCATGAGCAGATTTATCCAACTCACGATTTGGAGCTCGCTGCCGTGGTACTTGCACTGAAGATGTGGAGGCACTACCTACTCGGTAACCTCGTACATCTATATACCGACCACAAAAGCCTCAAGTACATATTCACTCAGCAGGAGCTGAACATGAGGCAACGAAGATGGTTAGAATTGATAAGGGATTACGAAATAGAGATCCATTATCATCCGGGCAAGGCAAACATAGTGGCAGATACGCTGAGCCTTAAGTCACACGTCAACAATCTGACCATCACACCTTTGGAAGAGAGCGAACCACCGCTACATGTGATTCCACACGGAGCACTCTACAACTTAGCTTTTGAGGGGCCCACCCTTGATCATGGGGCAGTGCCGCCTCACCCGAGGAATCGCATTGGGTGGTGCCGTGTTATAAGGCACCCAACAGCACACATATAAGGAACACAGTATTGCATAAATCAAAAGCGGAAGCTTACAATTATTCTTTGTAAATAATTTACATAAAATAGCTACAGCAGAAGTCTATAAACAGATCACGATGAATATCTAAGAAGCACTCGAGAAGAAATCCAGCCCGCGGACTCCTCTCGCTAGCAACACAAAGACATGGCAGCTGCTGGTTCTCCAAGTGTGACATGACTCGGAAGTTCCCGAGTCTCACCGGACAACCTTCTTTATAGCGTCGAGGTTAACCTGCAAAACCACTTATATAGCAAGAGTAAGCACAAAGGCTCAGCAAGACTTAACCGTCTCTCCTAAGACATGAAACTCTACATGAGGGTAACTTAAGACCTATCCTGTACTTTGCAAAAAGACTCGCCTACGAATTCCTCCTTAACTTTCAGATTTTAGCCATAATAGTATTGACCTTGTGCCCAGCAACATTGGAACTCCACAATCAAACAAGAAATGCTTCACTCCAATGTTACTTGTCCAAAGGTGGAAAATAAATTTAGTTTGCTCTATCTCTACTTCAAACAAGGTTCTCATGCAGTTTAACATAATCATAGCAGCAATTATACTTTTGCAAACTGTTCCCACACAACTTGCTTACTACGTCACAACACAGTGAGCAAGCGGTACTCATAACCGCGAGGGACGGTGATTCGAATCAAACACTACCCAGATAACTCGACACATACGCCCGCCTCTGAAGACCCAACTCCGGCGTCCTTCATTACGTCGTATGTGGCGACCTTTCTCAGGACACTAGACTGTAGAACCGGTCACGCCGTCTCGGGCTCATAGGTCTAACGACACGATGTGGTATGCCTCTACAACCCAGTGAACCTGGTACATCGGTTTCCTGGTTCCCATATATCAGTAAGCATCCGGTACACAACTCAATACTTGCTCAGCGGGGCTGCATACGCTTCGGTCCTTGACCGACACGGGCAGAGCTACTCGACCAAGACCTCATCTTGTCGCTACCTAACTCTCCTGCCCGGTCTCATTTTATAAATGTAAACTTTAGTTTGCCTCTCTTTCCAATCCCACTTATGTGATCCTAAAACAAAGCTCGCGAGTAGATTCCAACTACTCGTCTTCTACCAGATGTCCTAGCCTATTTAGCACGGCCTTATTCTACAGCGATGACACCATGCTACCCTTGACCTCAGGGTTCATGTTTGGTTATGCAAGTGGAGATCAACAGCCTTGACCTAATGCACATACACACCTTGACCAAATGTAGTGAACGAAGGAAAAACTTTAAAAACACTTAAGTGCAAACCGGGGCTTGCCTTGGTTTTGCAGGTGACTAAAGTCAGGTAATATGGGGTTAGTTGCTGATGTCTTGAAGTTCAACTCCTGCCCTTCTTGTTCCTTGATCCAAGTTCACCTTCTCCTTCACTCTTCCACGTTTAAACACTACACGTTATGAACATGCATACATGTTTAATTGTAAAACTTTTTGCTAACAAATGCTAAAGACAAGTTTAAAATTGGAACTCTGTTTAAGAATTTAAAATAACACTGGTGTTAGTGGTCTGGGCTGGTGTTTAAGTAGTAGGATCAAGTGATGAGTGGGGCTTCATCACTTGGGTGGGGATCAACTAATGAGGTTGAACAGGACATAATGATCCAGGGCTCCAATGGAGCTGGAAATTTTCTTGTGAGTTCCTTCTCACAAGAAGGCCCTCTGAACCAAAATTCAGAATAATTCACTAAGTAGATCACCCTGAACAATTCCCTAAACATTTATCCAGACAGGAATTGATTCTTAATAAATTTGCACTTTCATGCAAATTCAAGTGAACTACAATTTCAAAAATATCTCAGAGAGTATGTCTGAATTTTCCTAGGATTTTTGGAGCTAAGGGATGCCCAGAACTGAATTTCCAAGTTTTGGAAATTTTCTGAAAATGTTTCTGTATTCATTTGAATACAGAAACTTGAAATTCGAATTACCTCATTAAATCAACTCCAAATGAGCTTAAACTTTTACAGGAGTTTCCTATCATCCTAAATAATATTCTGGCAAAATTTGGGGAATTTTGGATGAACCAAACTTCCTCTAGAATTCTTTTGCTGAGAAGCTTTAAAGAATTTTCCAGAATTTCCTATTGGTTTTCATGCAAATTGGATTGCATATTTGGATAGTGTTTTTCATCCTGAATCCAACCCAATTTGAATCACTAAATTTGGAGCTTCCTAAAAAAAGTTATGAGGTTTTAAAGTTTGAACCAAAACTGGAATTCAAATTAATTCGGGAAATGTTCAAACCCTGACTGTGGGTCCACCCTACACGTGTCGGTTGCCGGAGCTAAGCCACACGGGGCCACAGACCTTTTTCCCGCGCCACCACACTGGATAACATGCCACAGCCGATCCGGATTTTTAATCTTCAGCTGCTGACACGTGGGCCCGATGGGGGTCTTCTTCTTCCTCCCGCTCCCGCGCCTCCCCCTCGCCGGCGCTCCACTGGAGCTCGCCGGACCCGGCTTCCCGGCCGCCCCTCGGCCGGAGACTCGCCGCCTGGGGGTTTTCAGGGTCGGGGAACATGTCTACAGGGTTGGCTCGGGTTGCCAGTGGCCGGAAGTACGCCGGCGACGTGCTTACACCTCGGTGAGACTTCGGCGCCGTGGCACAAGCACCCTAGCCCGCCAAAAGTTCGGCGGACGCGCTCAAAAGCAGCAGTGGAGGTTAGGCTAACTCGGCACGGCCTCAAACTGGCTCCGAAATGGCGGCAAGTCGAGGTTCACCGTGTGCCCGAAGGGTGTTGCGACGTCCGAGCTCGGGAACGTAAGAAATAGCCCACCCACGGTCGTTTCTAGCAAGAGTTTTGAAGGGAACTTAACTGCTAGCCAGTCTAGTGCTCATGTGCACGATTTGGTGGCCTAAAAACAACACTTATGATTGAATTTTGAGGATTTCTTACCCGGGGTCTCTTCGCACGTGCCGAGAGCAATTCGCCAAATTCTTGCTCAGGAGGTCATGGCTCGAGTGGAGGTTTGGCGAGGAGCAGCAGGGAACTCCAGTGCACCTCTGGCTGTCCCAGCTCGGCCGTGGAAGCCCCTTGGTGGCGCTGTCCACGTGAGTCCATATGTGGTCCTCTTTTGGGTCCCTGCACACGCACGCCGTTCTTGGTCGGGGTAGCCAAAAATCCCCCGGTCTAGTGCTGAGGAGGGAGCAGCGGACCTGTCTGTGCCGTTGTGCAGCTTGGGGAGCTCTGTGGCATGGTTTTGGCTGCCTCCCGACGATCGTCGATGGAGCGGCCGTGATCGGCTCCGTTCTGCTCGTGTGCGAGGAAGGGAGGCAGGGCCTCGGTATGCCTTGTCCACGAAGAGATCGACTTGCCCGCTGATAAGGGCGCCAGCCGGCCTCTAGCGCGATGAATTTGCAAGAGGAGGTGGCGTCGGCCGCAGCCCTCGGTGGCGCCTCCCGATGGTTCGCTTCGGGCTCGGGTCTGAACAGAGGAACAGGCTCTCTTCGGGTGTAAGTCTTCTCCCAATGACATGTGGGGTCCACCCTTCTTATCCATTAAAACTCTCACAAATATCTCCAAATTTTGGCACCTTGCAAATTCAGCTATGAAGTACTCAAATTCAAAAGCCATTTTGCCATTTGACAATTTGTGCCACAGTTTCAATTTAAATTCAAATTTGGATGAAATTTACAAGTTCCTTTGATATTCCTATCAAAGCACCTCCAAATTTGCTCAAAACTTGGCTACCTCATAATTTGGACCTGAGGAATTCAAATATGCCCTCTGATCCTTGAGTTGGCCATTGCAATTACAACTTTTTAAACAACAGTTTGCATTTCCTCTTTCGAAATGGTCTTCTTATCTTTGAAGTAAATCCTTTGATTCAAACTGAATATTTAAGTCCTCTTTTGTGATGACCCATTTTAATTTGGGGTGAAACACTTTGGTTTGCTCCTAGCCCATGCTTGATCAATCTTGGTCCCAAGCTGAACCTCACAAGTTCAGTTTGACCATGCCCCTCCGATTTGAATTCGAGGTGATCTCAGGCAAGGCTTTGAAAAAATGGTGCATGAGCTTAACATCCCTCCCATTTTGGAACTTAAGCTCTTCAATACCTGAGGACTGCAATGATCATCTCATATATATGCTTTTGGACCATTTGAACATGAATGCTTTGCAAGGGTTCAAAAATGGGGTTTAAACTTCCCTCCCCTCTACTCATAGGAAATGTGCGTATGAGTTAGATTTTTGGGAGTGAAATCCTTTCCCGGGTTAACATGTGTTCAACAGGAGTTAAAGAAGATTTTAACTCTTCCCACATGTCCATGTTTGAGTTTATCATTTTATGTGACATAACTCAAGGCATTCCCTTGCCTAACATGTTTGAATTCAACATGATCATAGTCCATTCCCTTTTGGCTCACCCTCAATCAGAAGGTTGCCACCACATTCTCCTCAATTCAAATGTATGAGGCTCCATGTGTATACAAGAGTTTGGCAGCAATTTGAGCTGCTCCTTTGAGACTAAAGACCTTATTTTTGTTCTTTCTCATGTTCATGTATGCTTACACCTGAGTTTAACTACACCTTGGTCCAACACTTTCGAAGGCATGCTTGAACCTATGTGGTTGCACCTCATGTGTACCATCCCATGTAAGAAAGTTTTTGTAAGTCCCATTTTTCATGAACAGAAACACAATGACGTTCGATCATCCGTTCCTTTGCATACACGTTTTTGGGACTTTTACATTCCTCCCCCCTTAAAAAGAATCTCGTCCCGAGATTCCAATAGGAGAACGAGACGGGAGAGGTAATGCCAAGTGGTAGGATGATAAAAACTCCGGATAGTTCATGCGGAGGTAATCTTTGCTCTCCACGTTGTCTCTTCCATGGTATGATTACCCCACAGCACCTGGTAAAATCTTAATATCCGATTCCAGGTGTTCCGGGTTCTTCTCATCGATAGTCTGAACCGGTCGCTCGGTGTAGGTACGATCCGGCTTCAACTAGTCAAGTTGTCCGGTGTGGACAGCAATGGTAGCTTTAAGCCACTTCCATAGCTGTGACATATGAAATATGTCGTGAACACCAGCAAGGCTTGCCGGTAGTCCCAGCCGGTAAGCTACGGGTCCACACATCTACGTGGTAACAAGTGGATCTAAGGCTCGTGGAGCAAAATCCCCCCTTTACATCGGACCGGTGAATTCCTTTCATCGGAGACACGCAAAGACAACGTGTTCTCCTCCATCGAAATGCAACGGTCTATGCCTTTGACCATCATGACTTTTCTTTTGGGATTGAACAGCCTCCAAGTTTGCTTCTTCTGTTCGAACTCGGACATTGTCTTTGTTGACTAACCCACTCCAATCCGTACTCTTCTGCTGTACTCACACCACTCCAGTGGTGTGCGACATTTCCAGCAGTATAGAGCTTCATATTACGAGGTATAACTATATTGTCTTTAAACCATAGAGTACTCTCATTGCCCTTTATAGTGACGGCATTGAGTGAATGAAATTCAACCCTTAATCTTAGTGTCTCATCGTTCTTCTTAACGAACAGCGCAGAGCAACCCTAAGGTGATGAGCTTGCTCATATAAAACCTTTGCTTATAAGTTCACTTAGTTGCTCATTCAACTCCGCTAGTTCATTGGGTGCCATCTTATACAGCCTTCATGAAATCGGTGTTGTTTACAGCGTCAGTTCAATCTTGAACTTGATGTTCCATTAGCCGGCATTGCCCGGTAACTCATCGGAAACACATTGGATATTCACGTCCCACCAGAAAATCCTCGAGTTTAATCACTCCCGTGTGGTAGGACTAACTCATTCTCTTTGCTCTACAGAACGGATTCTTCTGACTTTGCCCAGATTTTGATCAGTTTAACAGCATTTTCATAACTCAAGTTGAATACCAAAGTTCAAGTTAACTTCAGTATCTTTCCAACGAGTACTCATACACCTTCAGATCATTTCTGGATCAAAAGTTATGATTTCTCATAGTTGACAGAATTCCTGGATAAAATTTGCCAGCATGACCTTTGTATGTGGCTAATTTTATCACAGTTGTATATAAAAATACAATAAGAATCTGCGCAAACTCTGAACTACAACAATGTTGCACCTTTCATAACCTTTCAAACAGTGTATCATAGGCTCCTTAAGGATTTTTTCTACAGGAAGTTATGGCTTAAAAACAGAAAGGTCCAGAGAGGTTTTTGGTACTGTCCTGGTTCTGAACAGTTCGCCTTCAACTGGACTTTTAACCCACGTAACGTGTGATTCTGCTCTGGAGGTCTACACAGAAGTTGTAGAGCACTTAAAGGTCTTTCCAGAACTCTATCATACACCATAATTGGGTCAAGCTACTCAGAGTAATGCTCTGTTAAATCCAGCAAGAATTCCTGCCAGAAACAGAGCACTCTGTTTTTGAAACTTCGACACCTAATTATACTCTCATTTGAATCTTAGCTCAAAATAAGAGTTCAGTATCTAATATTTGTTTCAAACTTCCATTTTTAGTTGAATGTTAGTTCATGAATCATTTCTTAATAGGGAAGAGATTGTTAAGTGTAGTACGGCGTCGATGCACCATAAGAAGCATGTCGGTACTACGTTACCTCACCAAAAGAAAATCCTACCCGGATTACACCGGCATATACATATTATCAGTGGCACTAAGACGGTCTCTCGCACACGTGTACCACACGGGATACGTACGTGGTTAGTACCTGCAGAAGAACACTCAATAGTGGTGCACTCAAAGGTTGTTTCATTTCAGGCAGTTCCATATTTTAAAGTAAATACAAACGCCTGCATCATTGTCATACGGCCGTCATTGAGTTAAGCCACGTCTCAAGGCACGTGATCGTGTTTCAACACCACACGACGGGGAACCCGAGTATATCATGAACGGGTCGTCATGGTTGGGAATGTTATCAACCCAACGGATACCACCAACTGCCCTGCAGGGCACGCCGATGGCAAGCGCTGCGTATGTCCTCCTGGGCTATTTCCAGATGAACACACTATCGCGTTACAGACCACACGATGGGGTCTCCACTTACTTGCCTAATGCACGCTAGCGATCAGCGTTTCATATAAACTCAGGAACATGAAGAGTACAAGAGTTTCATATTGACGTCTCACACCAAGCTGTGAGACCTATCACTGAACCACTTTCCTCGTCAGGGGAGCTAACCGAAATTGAACCGCTTTCGGTGGCGTTCCTTACCATTCTTACCTGAACGTAGGTGCGTCGTTGCATAATCAAAATTTCAGAATTATAACAAGTAAGTTAGCAATGCCACTTTAAGTAACTATACTACTATAGTCCTTATGTGGCCCTAATATCGTTTCCTCACCGTATCCTAAGTTTTTGTCGTAATACGATCCTTATTCCGTGCGCTATTACCAATGCGGCTCTGATACCACGCTGAGAGGGGCCCACCCTCCATCATGGGGCCGTGCCACCTCGCCCGACGAATCGCATTGGGTGGTGCCGTGTTATAAGGCACCCAACAGCACACATATAAGGAACACAGTATTGCATAAATCAAAAGCGGAAGCTTACAATTATTCTTTGTAAATAATTTACATAAAATAGCTACAGCAGAAGTCTATAAACAGCTCACGATGAATATCTAAGAAGCACTCGAGAAGAAATCCAGCCCGCGGACTCCTCTCGCTAGCAACACAACAACATGGCAGCGGCTGGTTCTCCAAGTGTGACATGACTCGGAAGTTCCCGAGTCTCACCGGACAACCTTCTTTATAGCGTCGAGGTTAACCTGCAAAACCACTTATATAGCAAGAGTGAGCACAAAGGCTCAGCAAGACTTAACCGTCTCTCCTAAGACATGAAACTCTACATGAGGGTAACTTAAGACCTATCCTGTACTTTGCGAAAAGACTCGCCTACGAGTTCCTCCTTAACTTTCAGATTTTAGCCATAATAGTATTGACCTTGCGCCCAGCAACATTGGAACTCCACAATCAAACAAGAAACGCTTGATTACAATGTTACTTGTCCAAAGGTGAAAAATAAATTTAGTTTGCTCTATCTCTACTTCAAACAAGGTTCTCATGCAGTTTAACATAATCATAGCAGCAATTATACTTTTGCAAACTGTTCCCACACAACTTGCTTACTACGTCACAACACAGTGAGCAAGCAGTACTCATAACCGCGAGGGACGGTGATTCGAGTCAAACACTACCCGGATAACTCGACACATACGCCCGCCTCTGAAGACCCAACTCTGGCGTCCTTCATTACGTCGTATGTGGCAACCTTTCTCAGGACACTAGACTGTAGAACCGGTCGCGCCGTCTCAGGCTCATAGGTCTAACGAGACGATGTGGTATGCCTCTACAACCCAGTGAACCTGGTACATCGGTTTCCTGGTTCCCATATATCAGTAAGCATCCGGTACACAACTCAATACTTCCTCAGCGGGGCTGCATACGCTTCGGTCCTTGGCCGACACGGGCAGAGCTACTCGACCAAGACCTCGTCTTGTCACTACCTAACTCTCCTGCCCGGTCTCACTTTTAGAAACATAAACTTTAGTTTGCCTCTCTTTCCAATCCCACTTATGTGATCCTAAAATAAAGCTCGCGAGTAGATTCCAACTACTCGTCTTCTACCGGATGTCCTATCCTATTTAGCACGGCCTTATTCTACAGCAATGACACCATGCTACCCATGACCTCAGGGTTCATGTTTGGTTATGCAAGTGGAGTATCAACATCCTTGACCTAATGCACATACACACCTTGACCAAATGTAGTGAACAAAGGAAAAACTTTAAAAACACTTAAGTGCAAACCGGGGCTTGGCTTGGTTTTGCAGGTGACTAAATTCAGGTAATATGGGGTTAGTTGCTGATGTCTTGAAGTTCAACTCCTGCCCATCTTGTTCCTTGATCTAAGTTCACCTTCTCCTTCACTCTTCCACGTTCAAACACTACACGTTATGAACATGCATACATGTTTAATTGTAAAACTTTTTGCTAACAAATGCTAAAGCCAAGTTTAAAACTGGAACTCTGTTTAAGAATTTAAAATAACACTGGTGTTAGTGGTCTGGGATGGTGTTTAAGTACTAGGATCAAGTGATGAGTGGGGCTTCATCACTTGGGTGGGGATCAACTAATGAGGTTGAACAGGACATAATGATCCAGGGCTCCAATGGAGCTGGAAATTTTCTTGTGAGTTCCTTGTCACAAGAAGGCCCTCTGGACCAAAATTCAGAATAATTCACTAAGTAGATCACCCTGAACAATTCCCTAAACAGTTAGCCAAACAGGAATTGATTCTGAATAAATTTGCACTTTCATGCAAATTCAAGTGAACTACAATTTCAAACATAGCTCAGAGAGTATGTCTGAATTTTCCTAGGAATTTTGGAGCTAAGGGATGCCCTGAAACTGAATTTCAAAGTTTTGGAAATTTTCTGAAAATGTTTCTGTATTCATTTGAATACAGAAACTTGAAATCCGAATTACCCTCATTAAATCAACTCCAAATGATCTGAAACTTTTACAGGAGTTTTCTAACATCCTAAAGAATATTCTGACAAAATTTGGGGAATTTTGAATGAACCAAACTTCCTCTAGAATTCTTTTGCTGAGAAGCTTTAAAGAATTTTCCAGAATTTCCTATTGGTTTTCATGCAAATTGGGTTGTATATTTGGATAGATTTTTCATCCTGAATCCAACCCAATTTGAATCACTAAATTTGAAGCTTCCTAACAAAAGTTATGAGGTTTTAAAGTTTGAACCAAATCTGGAATTCAAATTAATTCGGGAAATGTTCAAACCCTGACTGTGGGTCCACCCTACACGTGTCGGTTGCCGGAGCTAAGCCACACGGGGCCACAGACCTTTTTCCCATGCCACCACACTGGACCACACGCCACAGCCGATCCGGATTTTTAATCTTCAGCTGCTGACACGTGGGCCCAATGGGGGTCTTCTTCTTCCTCCCGCTCCCGCACCTCCCCCTCGCCGGCGCTCCACTGGAGCTCGCCGGACCCGGCTTCCCGGCCGCCCCTCGGCCGGAGACTCGCCGCATGGGGGTTTTCAGGGTCGGGGAACATGTCTACGGGGTTGGCTCGGGTTGCCAGTGGCCGAAAGTAGGCCGGCTACGTGCTTACACCTCGGTGAGACTTCGGCGCCGTGGCACGAGCACCCTAGCCCGCCAAAAGTTTGGCGGACGCGCTCTAAAGCAGCAGTGGAGGTTAGGCTAACTCGGCATGGCCTCAAACTGGCTCGGAAATGGCGGCAAGTCGAGGTTCACCGTGCGCCTGAAGGGTGTTGCGACGTCCGAGCTCGGGAACGTAGAAAATAGCCCACCCACGGTCGATTTCTAGCTAGGGTTTTGAAGGGAACTTAACCGCTAGCCAGTCTAGTGCTCATGTGCACGATTTGGTGGCAAAAAACAACACTTACGATTGAATTTTGGGGATTTCTTACCCGGGGTCTCTTCGCACGTGCCGAGAGCAATTCGCCAAATTCTTGCTCAGGAGGTCATGGCTCGAGTGGAGGTTTGGCGAGGAGCAGCAGGGAACTCCGGCGCTCCTCTGGGTGTCCCAGCTCAGCCGTGGAAGCCCCTTGGTGGCGCTGTCCACGTGAGTCAATATGTGGTCCTCTTTCGGGTCCCTGCACACGCACGCCGTTCTTAGTCGGGGTAGCCAAAAATCCCCCGGTCTAGTGCTGAGGAGGGAGCAGCAGACCTGTCTGTGCCGTTGTGCAGCTTGGGGAGCTCTGTGGCATGGTTTTGGCTGCCTCCCGACGATCGTCGACGGAGCAGCCATGATCGGCTCCGTTCTGCTCGTGTGTGAGGAAGGGAGGCAGGGCCTCGGTATGCCTTGTGCACGAAGAGATCGACTTTCCCGCTGATAAGGGTGCCAGACGGCCTCCAGTGTGATGAATTTGCAAGAGGAGGTGGCGTCGGCCGCAGCCCTCGGTGGCGCCTCGCGATGGTTCGCTTCGGGCTCAGGTCTGAACAAAGGAACAGGCTCTCTTCGGGTGTAAGTCTTCTCCCAATGACATGTGGGGTCCACCCCTCTTCTTATCACTCAAAACTCTCACAAATATCTCCAAATTTTGGCACCTTGCAAATTCAGCTATGAAGTACTCAAATTCAAAAGCAATTTTGCCATTTGACAATTTGTGCCACAGTTTCAATTTAAATTCAAATTTGGATGAAATTTACAAGTTCCTTTGATATTCCTATCAAAGCACCTCCAAATTTGCTCAAAACTTGGCTACCTCATAATTTCGACCTGAGGAATTCAAATATGCCCTCTGATCCTTGAGTTGGCCATTGCAATTACAACTTTTTAAACTACAGTTTGAATTTCCTCTTTGGAAATGGTCTTCTTCTCTTTGAAGTAAATCCTTTGATTCAAACTGAATATTTAAGTCCTCTTTTGTGATTGACCCATTTTAATTTGGGGTGAAACACTTTGGTTTGCTCCTAGCCCATACTTGATCAATCTTGGTCCCAAGCTGAACCTCACAAGTTCAGTTTGACCATGCCCCTCTGATTTGAATTCGAGGTGATCTCAAGCAAGGCTTTGAACAAATGGTACATGAGCTTAACATCCCTCCCATTTTGGAACTTAAGCTCTTCAATACCTGAGGACTGCAATGATCATCTCATATATATGCTTTTGGACCATTTGAACATGAATGCTTTTCAAGGTTCAAAAATGGGGTTTAAGCTTCCCTCCCCTCTACTCATAGGAAATGTGCATATAAGTTAGATTTTTGGGAGTGAAATCCTTTCCCGGGTTAACATGTTTTCAATAGGAGTTAAAGAAGATTTTAACTCTTCCCACATGTCCATGTTTGAGTTTATCATTTTATGTGACATAACTCAAGTCATTCCCTTGCCTAACATGTTTGAATTCAACATGAACTCAACATGATCATAGTCCATTCCCTTTTGGCTCACCCTCAAATCAGAAGGTTGCCACCACATTCTCCTCAATTCAAATGTATGAGGCTCCATGTGTATACAAGAGTTTGGCAGCAATTTGAGCTGACCCTTTGAGACTATAGACCTTATTTTTGTTCTTTCTCATGTTTATGTATGCTTACACCTGAGTTTAACTACACCTTGGTCCAACACATTCAAAGGCATGCTTGAACCCATTGGTTGCACCTCATGTGTACCATCCCATGTAAGAAAGTTTTTGTAAGTCCCATTTTTCATGAACAGAATCACAATGACGTTCGATCATCCGTTCCTTTGCATTCACGTTTTTGGTACTTTTACAGCTTTGATCCCCACCATCCGTGAAGAGATAGCGGCAGCCCAGAAGAATGACAAGGGCATGTCACATTTGCGGAGACGTGTAGATAGTGGGGAGCTGAAATGTTTCCGGAAGGACGGAGACGGCGTCCTATGGTTCAAGGACCGGATCGTCGTACCCCGTAACCCAGAATTACGGAAGAAAATCTTTGATGAGGCTCACTTGTCAAAGTTTTCTATTCACCCCAGCAGCAACAAGATGTATCAAGAACTCAGAAGCAAGTTTTGGTGGACATGGATGATACGGGAGACTGCAAAATACGTGTCCAAGTGTGATACATGTCGAAGGGTGAAGGCAGACCATATGCGGAAACCGGGACTGCTGCAACCACTGGGCATTCCTGCCTGGAAGTGGGAGGATGTCAGCATGGACTTCATCGTCGGTTTACCCACCACCTTGCAGAAACATGATTCTGTGTGGGTGATCGTCGATCGGCTCACCAAAGTTGCCCATTTTATCCCGGTCAACACAAACTACAACGCCAAGAAGTACGCTGAACTGTACATCTCACGGATCCTATGCTTGTACGGCGTACCCCGTACCATCATATCGGACCGGGGCACTTTATTTGTGTCCTGTTTTTGGGAGCAGCTGCACGCTGCCTTGGGGATGAAGCTGATCCGTAGTTCAGCCTACCACCCGCAGACGGACGGGCAAAAGGAGCGGGTAAATCAGATCTTGGAAGACATGCTACGAGCTTGCGCTATCAACCACGGCAAGAATTGGGATGATCACTTGCCGTTAGCCGAGTTCTCGTACAACAATGGGTAACAAGCCAGCATAAAGATGGTGCCCTACGAGGCGCTATACGGAAGGAAATGCCGCACACCATTGAACTGGTGTGAGTCTGGCGAAAGGGTTACCTTCGGGATTGACCTTGTCAACAACGCGGAAGAAAAGGTTCGACTGATTCAAGCGAACCTAAAAGCCGCTCAATCCCGTCAGAAACAGTATGCGGAGCGGAGAATACGCCCATTACAATTCGAAGTGGGGGATCACGTATACCTACGTGTGTCCCCAATGAGGGGCGTAAACAGATTCGGGGTGAGAGGAAAGTTGGCACCCCGATTCATCGGTCAATTCCAGATTTCCGAAAGATGTGGATCAGTAGCATACCGACTGAAATTACCAGAAGCACTTTCCAGTGTGCACGACATCTTTCACATTTCCGAGCTGAGGAAGTGTCTCAAACTATCAACTACCGTTCAGATGGAAGACATTGAAGAACTGCAAACGGATCTCACCTATCGGGAGGAACCGGTTCAGATTATTGACGAAAAGGCCCGAACCACACGCAACCGTATGTTGTGGTTCTACAAGGTTCTATGGAGTAATCACTCCAAGGACGAAGCGACATGGGAGAGCGAAGGATTTCTTCGCGCCAATAATCCCAACTTTTTCACGTCGCATATCCGGTAATTTTCCATCGTCCTCTCTATCATTTTCACCTTATAATCTCGGGACGAGATTCTTTTAAGGGGGAAGGAATGTAAGGGCCTCAGTTTTTGACACATATTTGAAGTTTTCATCACCACACCACACACCTCATTTGAAGAAAGTTGATGAACACAAATGAAGAGCAAGTAACGACCATCAACATGCTCATTAGAGAACAAACTCACGTATTGCAAAAGGGGTATTTCCCACATGTCATATAGAGGGGCTGGGCATATGAAAACTCCTACACATTGCTAAGGATGTCCATGCCAAGTTTCACCCAAATTCAAAACCTTTTTGAGGTCATTTTGGGTATAGCTAGAAAGAGGGCAGTTTGAAACCATATTCAAATTCAAACTGTTTTTATCCCATGAATTTAAAAGTGGGAGGCATATTCTTATTCAGCACATTTTTGTGAGCCCACACTCCAATTTTCACTCCATTTGGAGTTGATCTTGACATGAGCTAAGTGGGACAAATTCAAACTTTATTTGAATTCCAAACTGAACTTGTGCTGAAATTCATTCAAACCAAACCCAATCTGAATTCTAATCAATTCAAATGGCTCATGGGTGAATAATTTGAATCACCAGGGGTATTTTGGGGTCACTGTTTACAACAGTGATTAGGAGTAAATTTCAGAGGTTAAAACCCTGGGTGGGACCCACATGTCATAGAGAGAAGGAGGGAAGTCTTGCACACAAAGTCACAGCCTCGGTGAGAAATTCCACCGAGCAGCTGTCGGCTGTGCCACCGAGCAGCCACCGGCACCACCAGCTGCTTCCCTCTCCCGCGCTGGCGCCCAGGGCGGCTTGCTCGCGCCTCCACGCGACCGGCACCGCCTCAGCCCGAGCAGGAGTCGGCTGGCTTTATCTCCTCGCGTGTGAACCCGAGCAGCGACAGTTCTTCTCCCCGCAGCTCACTGCTCGATCGGGAAAACCATCAAATGATCTCCTCCTTCGTTCCTGAGCTGCTAGACAGCCACCTGAGATCGCCCTCTACCTCCCCAACGCCAGAAACCCCGAGCTCCGACCTCCCTTGCCCGAAAACGATCGCCACCGCGGCGACCTAGCCTCAGCCGAGAGTCAGGCGCCCGTGGAAAGCGTTCCACAGGCGTTTTCACGGTCCAGCAAGAGAGGCAACAGGAGCGCGCGACCACCGTGCTGCTCTCGTCCAAGTTTGGAAGCAAACCGTGAAGAATCCACGGAGAATTTCCAGTTTTTGCTCCGGCGACCGTAAACCGAGCTTCCGGTACGGATTCTTCAAATTCTCGCTCTATGATCCTTCTTTGGCTATCAAATCTTGCACATAGACGCTGGACTATCCGGCGATCAAGTTCCTTTCTGCATCCGTTGCGTGAAACTGTCTAGAAGTGACGAATTTCGAGCTCGATCAAGGGTGGTCATGGCGGGCACGATCGGTCACACGGTGCCGACCGACTTGCCGCCATCTTTGAACCCTTTTGACACCTTGTCGAGCTTCCTAGAGGTACACCGATGCTGTAGGACCATTTGTTCGAGGTGTTGGCGGGTTAGAACCCACGGTCGACGGTGCCGAACCTCAATCGAGGCCGCGGCACATTGCCGGGCTATTTCCGGTCACCGCCAGCCCGAACTGACACCACCGACGTGTTCCTCGACGTCGACAACCCCTGGCGGAGAGTTTCAGACCATGGGAGGGCCGGCAGCGGCGAGCCGGCGAGCTCCGGGTCTGCTCCGGCGAGGGGCGGCGGCGCGGGCGCGTCGAGAGGTAGACGAAGCCGGCTGGCCCAGGCGTCAGCGGCTCATAATTTGAAATCGGGATCGGGTGTGGCCGGGATCGGGTGTGCTGGCGCGCAAAAACCCCGTGGGCCGTGGTGTGCGTTCGCCTCGGCGCTCAACACGTGTCCCCGCGGGCCCGGCGGATTTAAACTTTTCCCCCGATTTTCAGATTTCCTTCAAACTTCAATTCCTCATAACTTTGGCTAGAAAGCTCCAAATCGAGTGAACCAAATTTTGTTGGATTCAGCTCTCTGAGAACTGTTCAGCAAATCAAGTTTCACTTCATGAAAATCCATATTTCTCCAGAATTAATTCCTCAAATTGTAAACTGTTTGGAATTTTAACTGGAGAACCCTTTGGGGGAAAATTCTGAAATTTTGCTTGGATGTTCACCATAATATCCCTGAACTACCATAAAAATTTCAGATCCATTTGAGCTCATTTGGTCAACCTAATGGTGTGATTAGTGGAACTGTTCCAAAGAAAATAGAAAATGTTCAGAAACATTTTCAGAATTTTCTCTGAAATTGTTTAGCTCATATCTTCAGCTAAGAACCTTCAAATTAAGTGAGACCAACTCCATTAGAACCCTCTGAAAATCTAGTTTTCAGAAAGTCATAGTTTTTCCATGAAAATCCTTAGAACACCCTAATAGCCTTCAATGAAGGTCAAGTACATAATTAATTGTTGAGGGCTCAAATGAGCTTTGCTGCAATTAAAACTTGACCAAGTCTCTGTTTAGGTTGTAACCAAACCACAGTAAAAGTTTCATAGTCATTGAGTCTGTCCAGTGGGACTTATAAGCTTCACAAGTTCAACTTAATACAAATGCATTTAAATTGATGCATGTACTTCTTCTATCATGTAGTCGCTAAGGTCGAGGAGGAACCCGAAGTCCTAGACTTCGTTACTCCGGAGGAACAGCTAGCCTACGACCAAGAGCAGCAAGGCAAGCTCCAGTTTGCATTAACCGTTTTAAAAATTTTTATTGTTTTGAGGACTTACTTGAGTATTATGATTCTTTGCATTAGTTTCTTGTTTGGATACCCAATTGCATAGCCAAGAAAACCCTGGGTTGGGTTTAGGATTGCAAACCCCGCTAGCTACTGCAATGCTAAGATAGTGTAGGATTCGGTACAAGTCGAGTAGTTGGAACTACTCGCGAGCATAGGCTAGAGGCACCCGACTCGGGTAGAGATAGCACATGAAACACATGGCAAGAAAATGAGACCAAGAGGAGGGTAAGGGCAGCAGGACTTTAGGGCCTGTGTGCTGTAGCTCCACTTGTGTCGATTGAGGACCGAGCCATGTGCGGGCCTGTTGAACAAGCTAGAACAGTACCGAAGACCTACCGGCTATATGGGCACAGGGAAACTGATGTAACTCGGGTAGCTGGGTGTTGAGGCATAGCTGGTCGTTCAGAGGGTAGGTTGAGAGCTCGAGGTGTAAATCGGCTGGCGGCACTGAGATGCGCGTGCAGAGACCTCTTGCTCGGGACGATTGGACCGGTTCAACATTTGGCTAACGGGTGAAAGGCAGTTGCATACGGCGTCCGTGATAGTTGCTGTAGGCAACATCGAGTATGGGCGTACGTGACGGGTTGTTCGGGTAACCCTGCAGGTGTAAATCGATTATAATCGCCGTCCCTCACGGTCAGTGAGTACCACTTGTTCACTGTACCGTGACGTAGAAAGAACAGGCTAGTTACATGTTAAAATGGTGCTGATTGAAAAATGCACTTGATTGCTAATGATTTTCAGTAGTCTAGAGCTAACTAAAGTTCTTTTTAACTTTGGGCAAAGTACATGAGAGAAATGCGTTTCTTATTTGATTGCGGCTCTCTCATGTGCCTTAGCGTAAGGTTCTTCACAACCTGCTGCTAAAACTTGAAAGTAAGGTTCTACTAATTAGGCGAGTCTTGCAATTGATTTTTACCTCATGTAACCCATCACCCCTCATGTAGAAGTTCCATGTTTAGGTGAGACGGGTCAGACTTGCTGAGCCTTCATGCTCACTGCTTGTGTTTGAAGCTTTTGCAGGGTTCTATGAGGAAGGGACTCCCGAAGAGGAGACGGAACCCCAGGAGGGGAACCCCGTCGAGTGGGAGTCATGCACGCCACAGAGTTAGTGTGCGTGTGTGCTAGCAAGGACACGTTCAAGGGCTGAACATGGACTTGATGCGTAGTCTACGCCCGTGAGTGTAGACTGGAACTATTTTGATGTACAAATGTTCATAAACCCCTTTATGTAATAAAAGTTTTGCTTCCGCTTTGTACCTTTGATGTGTGTTATTTGGTGCTGTGCAACGCAGTACCCCTCAACGTGATCCTGGCTCGACAAGACCGTGGGGTCATGTCAGATATCAGCATGGACTTCATAGTTGGATTACCTCTCACATTTCACAAACATGGCTCGATTTGGGTGATAGTCGATCGACTAACCAAGTCGGCTCATTTCATTCCCGTACATACCAGTTACGTGGCCATGCAATATGCGGAGCTTTATATTGCAAGAATCTTATGCTTGCATGGTGTTCCCCACTCCATTATTTCAGATCACGGTGCGCTGTTCATCTCTCGGTTTTGGGAACAGCTGCACGCATCATTGGGGACCAAACTGATCCGAAGCTCCACGTATCACCCGCAGACAGATGGTCAAATTGAACGGGTGAATCAAGTGCTTGAAGAAATGCTACGCGCTTGTGCCATCCACCATGGCAAGAATTGGGACGATCATTTGCTGTTGGCAGAGTTTTCTTACAACAATGGATATCAAGCTAGCATCAAGATGGCGCCGTATGAAGCTCTCTACGGCCGGAAATGTCGCACACCTCTCAACTGGTGTGAGTCCAGCGAGCGAGTCATCTACGGCATTGAACTTGTGAATAAAGCTGAAGAACGAGTGCGAGTGATACAAGCCAACCTCAAGGCTGCTCAATCTCGTCAGAAAAGCTATGCAGATAAAAGATGCCGTCCTCTCCACTTCGACATCGGGGATCATGTGTATGTCCGTGTGTCTCCGATGAAGGGAGTTCACCGTTTCGGAGTGAAGGGTAAACTTGCGCCGTGGTTCATTGATCCGTTCGCCGTCATTGAAAATGCGGACCCGTGGCCTATCGCTTGGATCTGCCGGCATCCCTCGCAGGCGTTCACAACGTCTTCCACATCTCTCAGCTGAGGAAGTGTCTCAAACCCTCCGCTGAAATTCACACAGAAGACATAGAAGTTCTCCAACCGGACCTCGCGTACACGGAGTATCCAGTCCGAATTATCGATGAAAAGACTCGTGCCACAAGAAACCGGACCTTATGGTTCTACAAGGTCTTGTGGAGTAACCATACCGCTGATGAGGCGACATGGGAAAGCGAGTATTATCTACGAACGTATTATCCGGACTTGCTATCATCATATACTCGGTAAAATTTTTCCCCACTTTTCTTTTCCTTTGGAATCTCGGCACGAGATTCTTTTTAAGGGGGGAGGGATGTAAAACCCCAAAAGTGGTAGCAAGAAAATTCTGCTCATGTACACTTATGATAAATGAGGGGAATTAAAACTTTGAATTATAACGGTGTAAGTTCAAAGTGAGGGTTAGACTCCCCAAAAACTTCCAAACATGGAGATATAAATGCATAACTTGGGTCTTCATAGTCCAAATATTTAACCTTCCAAATTTCAGCTCATTTGGAGGAGTTTTCATATTTGTTTGGGATTAAAAAGAAAAGCCCTCTAATCTGAATTTCAAATTCAGTTTCAAATTGCAATTCCCTCAATTTGAAAATTGGGTTTCACAATTGTGTTCACCACCTTTGAATGAGCAGCCATGCCAAAAATTGGAAATTTTGGAGCTGGTTTGCTATATTTTTGAGGCCATACAAAGTGGAGAATTCAAACTCCTTTTCAAATTCAAATGATCAAACCACATCCAAATTTCACACCAGAATTCAAAACATTTGAATTCAGTAAATTAAAACTTAACTTTAGTGTGAAGTAAAGCCTTTAATGTTGAGTAGCTGTGGAGAAATATCAGTGGAAAAATTTACTGACAAATGAGGAGAGGGGGCCCACTGGTCAGTCACCATAGAGGCAAAAACTCTCTGTTTCACTCGGCTGTTCACGCGCAGGCGCCAGCTCCCGATCAAACCCGCCGGCCGATGCCACCGAGCTGCTTCCCCGCCGCCCCGACGTCGGTTCAGGCGCGTGTGTGCTTAAAGCGACCGCCGAGTGCAGTATCTGCCCTCATCCCCATTACCCCGTAGCCTCTCCACGCTCTGCTCGAGCCTCGCGAACTCAAACCCCCACCCGGCGGAAGAACCATTCGGCTCATCGACGCCCGGCGAGCTCGGTGTGCCTCTCGCATGGATGAGCCACGGGAACGTTGCGCCAGGTCTCTCTCCTGCTCCCCGAAGCCTCAAGTGAACACCAGCACCGGCGGTTGGCGCCTACGAGCTGGAATTTCCTTCGGAGCTCCGGTATTGATCGTCTCTACGCCACACCATCGCCCGACGGATTTACGGCCTCTTCCAATCAAACAAAAGGCCCCTGATGTGCGTGAGGAACCTTTATTCATTTCCTCCCAACAGTTCCTGCCTTCTTAGCTCCGGCACCGAGTATTTTGATGTTTAGCGCCGGTGGTTCTTTAGAAACCCGAGGACTCTTCGGAGAAATTCGTTGTGCTCAGGGTAGCTCCATGCTAGATGAGCTTAGAGTAGCTCCAGCACATGCTTGCGCATCTCTCCGAAGTCCTAGCAGCTCAAATGGTCAAGTAGAGAGGCCGGATACCGAGTTTTTGTCGCCGCCGGCGTTTTGCGGGCTCGGGTTGCCGGTGAGGTCCCCTCTCCGGTGGTTTTCATGGAGAACGGGCTATGTGTCGATGCTGTCCAGGTGACACTGGTGCTTTTAGAGCAGACGCTAGCCCAAGAGACCCACTGTTGAAGGAGAACGAGGTCGCCGAAGTAAGGGCCGACATGGTCGCCGGTGCAAGCACCTTTCCGGCCGTTGTCATCGACGCCCGACTCCACCATCGTGTTCAGCACGGTGTAGAACTCACAGGCGACGAGTTTGATGAAGTTTGGACCACGGGAACCCCGTCCCGGCGAGCCTCGCCGGCGTGCGCCGCCGAGGGAGGCGCGGGCAGCGCGAGGAAGACGAAGGAGGGCCGGGTCCCACCGGTCAGCCTCCGTATACGCGCGGGGATCAGCCTGTGCGGCTCGGGATCGGCTGTGGCTGTGTGGGTTAACTGCGTAGCCCCCAGTGTTGCCGAAATCTCACTAGTCCGATTTAAAACCGTGGGCCCAGCCTAATTATTTGAAGTTTCTATTAGAGAAATAATTCCAGGAATTGGCTGATCTTTGTAAGCTCATAACTCTGTGTAGAAAATTACAAAAAGGGTGAGACCAATTTTGTTGGAATCCTCATGAATAGTAATTCACAGAGAAATCAATTTTAGGCTATGAAAATGCCTAGGAATTTCTGTAGAATTGTTTTTAGTAAATATTTTAGGGATTTATTACAGGAGCAATTCTCTATGAATTATTCCCAAATTCGGGCAGCAAATCCTTTCCATAGTTGCTGATCTCCAGTAAAAATTTGGGCTTCATTGGAGATCATTTGCTAGGCTAAACTGCCTTCCCAAGTTCAGCCTTTATTTGGAAATTCCAATTTAAACAGAAACTATTTCAGCACTCCTGTCCAAACTTCAAAAATTCATATCTCTCTGATGGTAGATCCAAAAATGGTGAAACAAATTTTGTTAGAACCATGGAGACTTACCCTAATCAGATCTTCCACCATTAGCTATGTCAAAGCTCCTGAATTGGGCTCAAAATTCAGAGAAGCATTGTACTTGTGGGAATCTTAAAGACTACACTGTGCAATGACATGTCTCTAAATTTGGCTCAAATCATCCTTAGAGAGTCTAGTATCTACTGTAAAAATCCCAAAGCCAATTAAGGATTCGAAATAGCAATAGCTACGAATAGTAGTTCAATTCTTATAAATCCTTAATACTTATACATCTATTTTGCTATATTTCATTTAGTGACCGAAGTTGAGGACGCACCGGAGCCTTTGGACGTCCTGCCACCTGAAGTTGACTTCCAATCTAACTCGCAACCAGGCAAGCCCCGGTTTGCACTTAAGTACCTTTTATAAAATTCTTTATTTGTACCACTTATGTCTAAGGTGAATGTTTGCATTAGAGATAAGGTGATTGAAACCCCACTTGCATAACCTTTTAAATCCTATGAAGGGTTGGGTAGCTTACAGAGCCAACGAGTAGACAAGGCCCCGCAAATATGCTTAGGACCTCGGTAGAAGTCGAGTAGTTGGAATCTACTCGCGAGGTAAGGTTTATCACACGGTTTGGTCAGAATAGAAAATGGCTGAAGTGTGGTGAAAATGAGACCCAGCAGGGGGGATAGGAAGCAGTGAGCGGAGGTCTCACGTGCGTAGCCCTGTTGGTGTCGATTGAGGACCGAGTCGTGTGCGGGCCTGCTGAACAAGTATCGAACAGTACCGTATGGCATACTGACATAAGCAGGAAACCGATGTAAATGGTTAACCTTGGTGCCGAGGCTTACCCAACCGTAAACAAGAGTGTGTTGAGGGTAGAAAGGTGTAAATCTGCCGGTGGGCACAGTCACACTCCACGCGGGGACCTCCTACCCGTTACGGATGGACCGGTTCGGTGTTTGGGTTGCCTTTGAAAGGTGGTTGCATACAACAGAGTAGGAAGGGGTGTGGAATCACGCTTCTTTAAGTGGGTGTATGCAACGTTTTGTCTGGGTGTCTCCTGATTGCAATCACCGTCCCTCGCGGTTATTTGATTACCGCTTGTTCACTGTTTTGTGACGTAGTAAGAAGTGAAGTAAGCCAGTTGAATGATAATATGCTGTGGTGATATATTAATGTTTGGAAACCATATCTGCTGTAGATGTAGAGCTAATTAAGTTTACTTTCCGCTTTTGGCATCACCACATCAGAGGGAAGCGTTTCTTGTTTGATTGTGGACTTCCGATGTGAGGGCTGCCTAAGGTACATGAATTTGCCGCTATAAAACTGAAAATAAGGATCAACTTATAGGCGTGTCTTTGTAGCAAAGTCCATTCTCCTATTTTACACATCCCTGCATGTAGAGTTCCATGCCTAGGCTAGACGGTTAAGCCTTGCTGAGCCATCGTGCTCACGGTTGCAATATTTGAGCTGTATGCAGGTGAGAGCTATGAGGAGGGTTCCGAGGACGAGGCGATGCCCCCGTCAGGGTACACAGCCGAGATGGAGCCCTGCACGCCGCCGTGATCTCCGGTTTCATGCTGCTAGTGTTTAGCGTCCCTGGGCTGGACGGCTGCACTTTTGCATAGCTAGGATGAGAGGCCGTATATGTATATTACTTCCGCTGTATGTATAGGTTTTGTAAAAAAAAACTTCCGCTGTTTTATATTAAATAAAAGCTTGTATGTTGTTCTCTAATCTTTTAGTGTGTGCTGTTGGGTGCCGCATCGCATGGTACCACCCTATGCGATCCTGGAGTGGGTGAACCACGGGGTGGTCCCCACAATTGCAACCGCTTGTTATGTCTCAAATCGTGTTTTCTTGCGTGCTAAGCTAGGTAAAACACCATATGAGCTCAGGTTTGGACATAGGCCTAGTGTCACACACTTTAGGGTATTTGGTTGCAAATTCTTTGTTAAGAAACATGATAATCTTGATAAATTTGAAGCTAGATCTGTTGATGGCATGTTTCTTGGTTTTCTCTCATACTAGAGGCTACCGTGTGCTTTTACTTGATACTAACAAAATTGTGGAGACTTGTGAGGTTTCTTTTGATGAAGCTAGCCCAGGTACTAGTTCAAATATTGCAGGTCCGGATCCATATCCGCAGGGGGAGAGTATGAAGAAGTGGTGCTGCTGCCCGAAAATTCAGCAGCTAATGACATTGTTCCAGCTCCTGATCTTGATTGACAGCCAGCACCAACGACCACCATTGCTGGTCCAGATCCTCCTCACGTCACAAGCTCATCTATTTGTGATGAACATGAAGAAGAAGAAGCTTGTGAAGTGTCCACTCCCCTCTGGATTCTCAAAAGTCATCCTCCACAACAATTATTGGAAGCTTGCATGAACGAGTTACAAGATCCAGGTTTTCCGACCCCAATTGTCATGCTCATTCTGCTTTTGTTGCTTCTTATGAACCCAAAGATATATCACACGCACTCACTAATGAATCTTGGATTATTGCCATGCAAGAAGAGTTAGAAAATTTTGAAAGAAATAATGTTTGGAAACTTGTACCTCCACCTCAAGGTCACACTTTAATTGGAACTAAATGGGTGTTTAAAAATAAATAAAGTGAGGATGGGGTTGTGGTTAGGAATAAGGCTAGGTTTGTTGCTCAAGGTTTCTCACAAGTTAAAGGTCTAGATTTTGATAAAACTTTTGCTCCTGTTGCTAGATTATAAGCCATAAGAATTTTGTTAGCTTTTGCTGCATCTAAAGGTTTTAAGCTATATCAAATGGATGTTAAAAGTGCTTTTCCTAATGGCTACATAGATGAGGAGGTTTATGTCAAACAACCACCTGGTTTTGAAAATCCAAATTTTCCTAATCATGTTTACAAACTGTCCAAAGCCTTGTACGGTCTCAAACAAGCCCCTAGAGCATGGTATGATAGGTTAAAAACATTCTTACTTGAAAAGGGGTTTACCATGGGCAAGGTTGATAAAACTCTTTTTGTGCTTAAGCATGGCAATGACTCATTATTCGTTCAAGTGTATGTGGATGATACTATCTTTGGTTGTGCTTCTCATGATCTTGTGTCCAAGTTTTCAGCTATGATGAGTTCAGAATTTGAGATGAGTATGATGGGAGAACTCACGTACTTTTTGGGGCTGCAAATAAAGCAAACCAAGGAGGGTACCTTTGTGCATCAAACAAAGTATACAAAAGATCTCCTAAGGCGCTTCAACATGGACAAAAGCAAGCCTCTTCGGACACCAATGGGAACAGCAACAACACTTGAACTTGATAAAGATTGTCATCCCGTTGATCAAAAATAATATAGAAGCATGATCGGATCACTTTTGTATCTCACGGCATCAAGACCGGACATACAATTCAGCGTATGTCTTTGTGCACGGTTTCAAGCCTCCCCACGTGCTTCACATCGTCAAGCTGTCAAAAGGATTCTCAGGTACTTACATGGAATTCAAGAATTTGGCATTTTCTTCCTTCTTCCTCAACCGTTACTTTGAAAGCTTTTTCCAATGCTGATTTTGGGGGTTGTAGGATTGATAGGAAAAGTACTTCTGGTGCTTGTCATTTTCTTGGTAATTCACTTGTTGCCTGGTCCTCTAGAAAACAAAGTTCAGTTGCACAACCCACAGCCGAATCTGAATATGTAGCTGCTGAGAGTGCTTGCTCACAAATTCTTTGGATTGTTCAAACACTTAAGGACTATGGGGTTGATCTAGATAGTGTTCCACTGTTTTGTGATAACACTAGTGCCATTTGCATTGCTAAAAACCCCGTGCAACATTCGAGAACTAAGCACATTGACATTAGGTATCACTTTCTCCGTGATAATGTCGAAAAAGGGAACATTGTGCTTCACCATGTAGATACCGAACAACAATTGGCTGACGTTTTTACAAAACCTTTGGATTTCACTCGTTTTTTGTTACATTCGTAGTGAAATAGGGGTTATGCATCCTCATGGCTTAAATTGAGGGAGAATTTTGAAAATTGGGAAGTCTATGTGTGAATCTGAAATTAAAATAATATGAGCATAGTATTTCATGCATATATGACTTTGTGATTCCTTTTTCATGCTGAAAGTTCTTACTACATTACTCGTGTTATACATTTTGTAATTTTTACCATGTCTAGTAATTGGAATAATTACTTACACTAAATCTGGTCATGGTCAAACTTTCTTGCTATTTTGAACTTGTTGCATGCTCACAAGTGCTTTTAATCATAAAGAATTAATCAAGTAACCAACTCACATGTTGAGTTTTTATGTTCAAATAAAAGAATGAGAAAAGATCAAGAGAATATGCATGCATCACACTTCTTCTTTTGAGATGGCTTATCATTGCACTTAGATATGAACTTGAAAGGAGTGGTGTATGACTAAAACCATGTCCTTAAGCTTCTGACTTTCAAATGACATAGGCTTGGATTGGTTGGTTAGAATAAGGCTGATGCTGCATATAATCTCTTGCAAATGTCATAAGATCAAAATTTGTGCTTTAAATGATAAATAAAATGCAGCAACAAGTGTCATGCTTTCAGGTCTTGAAATAGTTAAGTTTATGAGATCATGACTTGTTTAAATTGAAAATTACACTTGATCTCTAGCATGGCTTACACTACTTTATGTATCTCATTGATGTGATAGTGTAAGTTACTTGATAGTATGATTTGGATGAGCTTTGTTTTATATGTATATGTTATAATGTGCTCATAACAAATTAAAATTTCTCTTTTGTACCTTGCTGAATACATTGTCAAAGGGGGAGAAATTGATCACACATTGCACACATTCACAAGTGTTTTGGCACGATTCTTCTCAGGGGGAGAATTTTTGGTATTTTTGTTTTTCTTCTCATTTTATTTCTGATTTACAAAGGGGGAGAAATTGTTTTCAGAACTTTTCATGTGAATAAGCCAATGTCCGGATTTTAAGTGGTGTTGCCAATGCATTCATCAAGGGGGAGATTGTGAGACCTATGTGTGCTGAATACATTGGCTTTGACGATAAAAGTTTTGAATACTACCAAAACACCTTTTTAACAAGGTCCGACGATAGGTTCGACTTGTTTTGGGTAGCTCCGGTAAGGTCCGACGTAAGGTCCAACTTGCTTTGTCTAGGTCTGACTTATATTAGCTAGGTCCAACTTGTTTTTGCTAGCTCTGGTTCTAGGTCTGACTAGCTTTGGTAAGTTCCGTGCTAGGTCCGACTAAGCTTTAGTAAGCTCCGGCGCTGGGTCTGACTATCTTTGGTAAGCTCCGGTTCAAGGTCCGGTTAGCTTTGGTAAGGTTCGGAGCTTGATTGCAATGGTTCTGCTTTTAACTTGCAATGTTTCGAACTTGCTTTACTATTATGGAAAGTTTGCTTAGTATTATTTTACTAAGTTTTTGGTGTGTTTTGGTGGTTATGGCTGATATCATTTTGCTATGGTTTACAACATGCTTATGTGAGGTGCTCACGTAAGATGTTGTAGTTTCGGAACTAACGACAGTCAAGTCGAGGACTTGTGCTCGGAAGTATTGGTTGTTTATTCATGTGCAGGTGTTGCTTGAGTTCAAGACATGTCTGGTGACGAGATCTATTGAACTAGTCTTAGGGAGAAGATGAGGTTCAACAACCAAGTTCGGGAGGAATTGTGGTTGAGTTGATCAGGAGGTTGTGCAGTATGTTTGAATCAAGAACAATGGATATGAAGGTATCTTGGACATCGTTGGAAGATGTTTGCATGTGTGCAAGGAGTGCATGGATGTGGCTGCATGGTTCCAAGGCGTGATGAAGAGATGTGGACGTAAAGAATTGATCGGAAAGGTCCAACCGACTAGGTTATGGACTCAGGCTGCGGCTGAGTCGTGTTTGACTCAAATATGGAAGGTTTTGAGTTGGTTATGATAGGATTTCGTGTGAGTCACAAATTTGAGTTATTTTAGGAATGTGGGATACATTCCTAAGGTGTTTGGAAGTCTTAAGATTGCTTCTATCTGCATATAGAAGAGTGCTAAGCAGTATTGGAAAGTTACAGTTTGAATCCAAGTAGGAGTAGGAGTTCTAGTTTGAGTTGAGTTGGCCTTCGGGCTGGTTATATAAGCAAGGGAGGCCAGAGCTCGTGGTGCACGACTTTGGAGCTGTTCCTCTTGTGTTTTGATAAATAAAATTGATATTCTAAAGAAACTTTTATGCCTTGTTCGTCCGAGTTGTTTCAGATAAGTTTTTCTCGTCGAGTTTCTGTTCAGCACTACCTTGCTTTGGTGTTTTTATCATAACTCGAGTTTTACAGATCCAATTGATGTGATTCTTTTTGGGTTATCTTCAAAGCTTGATTATCTATCATCTGTGAAAATTTCACGGTCGTTGAATTTGTGGTTTCTGATCTACACGAGTTTCTTTGCAGTATTCTAGAACTGTTTTTCTCGCGTAGGACAGATTGACCTTTGTTCGATCTTTCGATTGTAACTTGAGTTTCTCTCAATGGATTTTCATGATTCTTGTTGTGACATATTCGTGACTTGATTCTCTACAATCTATACTAGTTTTGTCACAGTTGAACACGTTTATATTAGTCGCACACACGTTTTCTTTAACAGATCGGTTTTCTGCTGAGGGGTGTTTTGTTGCTTCCGCTGAAAAGTTTTTATCTACCATTCACCCCGCCTCTGGTAGCTTTACACGTGTACTTCGATCCTACAATAGTAATCTTCTCCTGTTGCTGATGATGAAATAATAATGCAAGTTTGAGTACAATGATATACTCAACAAGTGCGGGAAAATATGCTATGTAGCTCACAACGAGGTAGGTATAAAAAGGCTCATTGCAGAAAGCAATGTTATTTATCAAAACCACGATAATACAGAAACTTATCTTTAAGTGAATGTAATCCCAACATGTACTAAAATACCAATCATACCTCCATTATGTTCATTACCTTCCATGTCCAATCAGACATTAATCAACTTCATTCTTGCTCACGAATACCTCCTCATACTCGCTACCTTCTGACGAATACAATCTAGTATTCGCTACCATCTCATCTCATAAACAATTCCGTCTCACAACGAGGCCAATCTCGTTGCCACGACTCAACAGTCATGCATCCAAATCCTATCACCCGGACTCAATAGTCCCGAAAACCAAACCAAAATCAAACCATAACTAAAACCATCCAACTAATCATGGAAGTTGGCCAGGCGCTGGTGAACGTAAGCTCGGCTATCATGATAGTTTTAAGACTCCGCAGAGGTTGTACCACTTTACCCACAAGTTTTTGATTTCGTCACCCATCGGCGACTGCAGAACCTCCATTATACCAGTACACAACCGTCGATGTATGGTCAAGAGATCACAAAATAGCTTTTACAAAGGGGCTACTAGATGTATGGACTCACTAAGGTTTAACCGGAAGGCTAGAATCTCCAATTCTCCCACCCACGGGCCCCCTCTTGTGCCATGCAGTTCCCAGGGCAGTCCTCACTCGACTCCCATTCCCCGCGCCTTCCACGGTCCATAATAATCTAGCAACTTACCTAATTACTCAACTAAGCTGCACCCATACTTGGCCTTGTGGTGGCACTGTTATCTTGGCATGTGCTCGCATGAACCGGTCCTTACATCTACGTCAAGTAAACCACCATCTCATGCTACCTCATTCACAAACCCGGCTTGCCTAGATCTCCCTCCAATCCATGTTTATTAACAACATCAGTTTCTCATTATCATTACGAGTGCAGTTAGCTAGACACATCTATCTCGCTCTCCGTAATCCCATGGACTCAGCGAAGCATAAAAGTAAAGCCCATACCCGACTCATAAACTTCCCAAGCGACAAGGGTGTTTTAACCAAAACTAGTAAACTCCTATAAAAGGTTTCCCATCATGTTTGACTCAGCACACAAACCTTTTCGCAAAACAAAATAGTTTCCCAAAACATAGGATCAATATGGTCAAGGGGCACTTGCCTTGTTCTGGCGGTTCCTGTTGCTCAAAATCTTGTTGTTGTAGTCCGTCGTAGGTAGCTCGTTTAGTTTGTCCTTCTATACATGATCACGCACATACAAGATTCACAACAATCAATATCATGCATAAACTCTACTTTAAGATGCAATGATGTATATGCATGTTAATCCTATGGTGCAGTTTTTTTATTAGATCGGTTTGTACGTGTTCTAGCATGGATTGCATGGTTTTATGATGAACAGATGTGTTCGGATCAAATGTGGACGTGGCAATGATCTTGTTTTTAGATCTAGATCAAACCGATCAACAAGTGATCTGTCCACGAAAAAGTTTCTGTTCAAAAGGAATTGAAGAACAGATGCAAAGAAAACGTGATGATGTCGTAAGGTGGTATTGGAGACGTACCTTATGTTCTTCTTAGTATCGGGGTCCTTCTCCTATCAGACAGATCGTTGGGGCTCTCTTCCAGCGATCTCTCTCGATCAAACTCCGGCGAAGGGTTTATTCGGCGAGCTGGGGTTAGGGCTCTAAGTCATCGGCTCAGGAGTTGGAAAAGAAGTTCGTGGTTTCGGCCAAAGGTTCTGGGTTCTATTTATAATTGGGAAGAAAGAGCTCTAATCTGATTGGACTTCGAATAAGAGTCCTATTCAACTTGTCGTTGAATCTTAACAACTTATCTCTAGTTCATTTGGTGCGGTAACATTGTGGAATTCATGTCGGTTTCCTCCCGTACCGGTATTCCCACGCATAAAGAAGCAAAAACCGCTCCAGAACTCGTTACCTCCGCGGTGATGAGCTCCGGAAGCTCCACGTGTCCATCAGGCCTGGTCTCCCCCCTTCCGCAGAGACGCGCTCCGGTTGTGCCGCGTGTCAGAGGCGGGCTCCGCGTGCGCCACGTATCCTGGCGGTCGAGACCTCCTCTTTATTCGGAGGTGGCTCCGGGTGTGCCACGTGTCCTAACAGTGCCAGATTTCCTTCCTTCTCGGAGACGAGCTCCGAGGTTGACACGTGTCCAATACGACCGGACCTTCCGGAGGTGAGCTCCGGAGGTGACACGTGTCCCGCGTGACTGGTACTTTCTTTTCCGCGGTGAATAGCTCCTAAGGTGACACGTGTCATGCGGGACCGGCCTCGCTTCTCTGCAGAGGCTAGCTCCGGGGGCAACACGTGTCCCACAGGGTCGGACCTCTCTCCCTTTGCGGAGATGATCCCCGAGCCTGCCACGTAGCCAGTTTAGCGGCGGACCCCTCCCCATTTGCGAAGATGAGCTCCGAACACGCCACGTGGCCAGCGAGCCGCGGGAATTGTCTTCTGCGCTCTCTGTACACTGGAATTTGCTCTTTTTGGCTAACTTTTTTATTCTTTCTCGGTTTCAACTTATTTTAAAAGTCTTTTTCTATATGAAACACGAATACATGCAGAACCCAAAAATGAGGGTGTCACAAGTACCGAGTCGTTTGCGGCCCTGTTGAACAAGTTTGGATTGTACCGAAGACATACAGGGATTATGGGAACCTGTAAACCGATGTAACTCGGGTAGCTGAGTGTTGAGGCATTGTGTGCTGTCTTATAGGAGTTGGTTGAGGTCAGCAAGATGTAAATCTGCTAGCGGGCATGCAGTTGCTCCATGTAGGGACCTCCTGCCCGTAACGGTCTGACCGGCTCAACATCTGGCTAACGGGTGAAAGGTTGTCCCATACGACGCCCGTGATGAGTGCCGTCGCAGCATCGAGTGTGGGCGTACGTGACGTGTTTCTCGGGTTAACCCTGCAGGTGTAAATCGATTTAAATTGCCATCCCTCGCGGTCATTGAGTACCGCTTGTTCACTGTATCATGATGTAGATAAAGATTACTGTGTTCACTGTATAAACTTGCTGTTTTATTAATTACTTGTGCTGTTAAGTATTTGCTGTAGAACAGAGCGAACTAAATTTACTTTCAGTACACTGAAGTTTCTGCTAAAATATGTAGTTATGGTTCCAGTAATTATGTGAGTCTTTATGCAAATCTGTCATCCCATTGTCAGTTAATTCCAGCATATAGAGTTGCATGATTTAATGGCATCGGTTAAGTCTTGCTGAGCCATCGTGCTCACTGCTTGTTTATTAAGCTTTTGCTACAGGTTCGTACGTAGTGAAGAGGGTCCAAATGATAAGGCGGGTCCCCCAGGGGGCTCCACCGTTGAGTGGGAGCCGTGCACGCCGCCGTAATGACTTCTGTTGCATGCTTCTAGTGGATCATGTTCAAGGGCTGAACATGAAACTTTTGCATAGCCTACGCTCGAGAGCGTAGACTATTATACACTACCGTATATTATTGTAAATCAATTTGCAGAAAACCGTTATGTAATAATAAAGATGCTTCCGCTGTGTTAAATCTGTTTTCCTTTATACGTGTGCTATTCGGTGTTGCACAAAACAACACCCCTCCACAAGATCCTGGTATGTCGGGACTCCAGTCCTCACATTAATCACGGCCTTAGTCTCCCAAACCGTTTCCTTCGCAACAGGACGGGTTCTCTTGAGCTCCGCCCGCACCTCTGCCAGCTCAGCTTCCATGCGCCGGCGACTATCCTCGCTCTCACAGAGATGCCAGGAGTCCTCAGTAGCTCGGCGAAACAGCTCCTAACGACAAGGAAGAGACCTTGCGTCAGAATGCAAGGATCCACAATGGCAAGAAAAGAAGAAGAAGGCTCACCAGACCGCTCGGAGCCACCTCCCGCATTTGCCCAAGCACGACATCAAGACGGTCGCGCTCTATCAAGAGACCCAACCGGATGCCAACCATTTGGGAGCACGGGGAGCCCAGGTCCTCATATCGCTCCCACTCATATGGGCCGGGACACCACCGGCTTCGGCACCGGGTAACCCCCACACCCGGGGCCGGCAGGCGCCTCGGCGTCGGCTGTCAGGAAACAGCACCCGCAGCCACCATTTCACCTCCAGTGACAGCGGGGCCCAGGACTCCGCCGAACCGGAGGCTGGGGCAGGTTCCTCCCTTGCCGGTTCAGTCATCGGCAAGGAGAGCCTCCCGCGCGTGGATGAGCCTCCTGCGCAAAGGCTCATATCAGAAAGCCAAATCAGGAGAAAGATAATACAGCAAGAGGTAAACGAAAGTACCTCCCCCACCGTCAAATAACGGTGCACGACCTGCATGAAGAGGACGTGCTGTCCGGGGAGTGAGGAACGGGGGGGGGGGAGCAGAGTGAAAGCCAGAGTCACCGCTTTTGGCCTCCGAGCACCCAAGGAAGTAGAGTCGTGCTCGACGGGAGCTGCCGATCTAGGCTCGGCACCTGGTCAACCCTGCTCCAACGCTCGACCGCCCGTTCGTTGTGATCCGAGCACCTGGCACCCGGGCCCCCGAAAGGCTAGCGTTGTGCCCCACACAGGGACGCTCGACGGAGTCGACGTTCATCCCATCCTTCCGCTCTGATCATGAGTGGGGTCGGACGCCCGCTCCACCACCGCTTGAGCGGCAGGGGTCGGAGCCTCAGACGGACTACCCCCGCTCTCCGTCAACCCTGTGCTGTCCTCCATTGAAGACTCAAGAGTAGACTCACCAGCCGCACGCGCTGCATGCCTCCACTTCTCATGCAGGATCCAGCGAGCTTTGGCCTCGTCCCACTTATGCTTCTTGGTGGCCAACGACGCCCGCTTGTTCCTGTCTTTGCGGACTTTGGGCAGGATGACGATGCCCCATAGCCTGTATGGATTCGTGGAAGCCATGCTTAGAGGAGATGGTCTGGGGGAACAGGGATCACTAGCACTCGACCCCAAGATCACATGGAAATGGCGAGATATCTCCTCCTGGGAAATTTCCTCGACCAACTCCTGGCAAGGATCGTCCGGCCCCCTATAGAAGTTCAGAGTATGGGGGTAGACCTGGATAGGCAGCACCCTCTGCTGAATGAAGGACAGAACGAGATGGGTGCCCGAAAGGCCCCTCCTCTTTACCTCCCAGACTTGTTGAAGAATCTGGTTGAGCCTCCCCGGCTCCCTCCTCAGGGTCCCCCACTTCCAAGAATCTTGCTCCCGAGGAGACCTGCCCGAGAAAGGTGAAAGGGAGGGAACGTCGCTCTCGATGTAGAACCACGGCGCTCCAATCTGATCAGGGGAGGGGGCAGGCGCACTTAGACGAAGTCCAATCGCCCCATGGCGTGGATTGATCACAGCGCCCCCCACAGACTGGAGTGGGGCTTGATCAGACGACAGCTGCACAAGAAAGAAAAATCTCCACAATTTGAAGTGAGGAGCCATCGCCAAGTACGCTTCACACAAGACGATGAAGAGCGTAACTTGAAGAACACCGTTCGGCATCAAATGATGGAGCTCAAGCCTGTATTCATGCAGTAAGCCATGAAAGAAATGCTGCGTCGGCAAACCCAGCCCGCTCAGGTGAAATGCTACCAGCGACACAACCTCGCCAACCCATGGAATGGGAAATTGCTCCTCCTCAGGGACATGGATGCCGTGCGTATCATGCTCCGACAACAACCCCATCTCCCGGAGAGCAGCGATGTGGCACTGCCAGAACTCCGACTTCAACCACGAAGGTAGTCTAGGCGAGATGGGAGAATGCACCACGCAAGGGGGAGCAGAACATCCCCTTTTCCCCTACGGCAGAGAAACCAAGAGAAAGGGGCAATGAAGGGGTAGAGACGAAGGAGGCAGGAAGAAGATGGGATGCTGCACAAGAGGAAAGGCGAAGAGGAAAGGTTAGCAAACGCAAAGCAAGTGAATGCGGAAAAATTGGGGGGGGGAGGCAAGAAAAAAATATAAGGTGGGCAGGACAGCGTCCATGGGCTGACAACAGTCAGGCGGCAGATGGCCCCTCATGACCGCCACAACCTCTAGGGAACCGCCACCAAAACGTCAATTTATCCATGGACTAAAACCAAATGTATTGCAAGGGAACTGAATCGAGCGGTGCCTCCTCGGTTCCCCCATGGAGAAACCGCCCAAAAAGGCGCAAGGGGCGCGCCAGGCTGTAACCGTAGGTCACTATGATGTGAAATCATGAACACGTCATGGGATTCGAATTGAGTGGCGCCTCCTCAACCCCGGCAAAATTGGAATCCACGAAGGGCGACACGACTGTGGAACGAAGGTAAGTCTCCAGCCCGCATTAATGGGCTTGAAAGTCCCGGGTTCAAAGGATGACCAGCAGATGGCTCAGGAGCCACCGAGGACGACCACAAGCGAGGGGCAAGCGACGTGAAGAAGTCCATGGAAAAAAATCAATTTTGGGTGGGATAAATCCCCCCCTGACGCTTCTAAGCTTATAACCGAGCCCCAGCACCGCAAGCCGAGGTAACTTCCCGAAGGGTCGGCAGCAAGCCGCCCAAGCGAACAAAAGAGCTCGGAAACCACGCGCATGCCTCAAGCAGGGAATCAATGAAACGCGAGCAACGAAGCCTCAACCAGAAAGCCCCTCGGCGTGAAGCAGGGCCAATGGTTTCGGTCACCCAAAACGACAGGAAGAATGGGTTTCACTTGGCTCCACCAGTTAGGCAGCTCACTGGGCTCTGGGGATCGGCCATCGAGGCAAGCCCCCGATCGACCCGACCCCTCTGAACCATGAACGGCTCACAGATGGGGGGCGAGGCGAACTCGCCATGAACTACAACCTGGCCTCTCAAAATAGGGACCTAGGGGCTCGCTGCAGGACCACAGCGGGGACGACCAACGGTCGTAGCCGGACACTAGAGGTTCACACGTTGTGGCTATTTAAATAAACTAAGTACTAATGACACTTTTTGTTTGTTGTTTTGATTGTGCAGGAGCGAGGCCAATGAAGGTTTATCCGCTGGCCGATCATCAAGGTCGGTCAGAGGCTCGGGGCTACTGACGGGGTTCTGCATTCAGACCCCCATGGAAAAAGAACGAGGGCATCTGTCGGAGTGCGTGAGCTGCGACACTCCTCCAGGCCTGCTTGGAAGCATCCCATGAGGTTCTTTTTTCAGAGGGGGCTTGGCGCCCTACGCGACCTGAGCTTGAGGGAGCATATTAACACCAAGATTTACATTGTTTGGCCCGCTAAAGCGTAATATACTACGTCCACGGGAGTGTTTGTTCTAATGCTTGAGCGTGTGTGCTTGTGCGTTGCAGGATCTGGAATGCGAACTCTTTGCCGGGCGGGCACCCCGGTCCTTTTATAGTTCAAGACCGGGGTGGTTACAAGGAGGCCTTGGGCCCGACAGGTGGCCCCATGGCTATGTACACCCTATACATGATCTAGGGCTTTGTCCTCTGAGTAGAGTGGCCGGCGAGGGAGTTACGCCCTGCCTCCTAGCGCGCTGAGCGCCCCTGACCGTGTGTCAGGTGATGATGAAGACGCCGTCTTGTCGCTGCGTCTCCTGGCCCTGCTTGGGCGGCTTCGTGCCGTTGGGCGGCATTGTACTGCAGTCATGCTTTGCCTTCATGTCTTGTCACCGTAATGGCGAACGGACAGAGGAGGAAGGCGTATGTAGTGCACCATGCTTCTGGGGAAGGCGTGAGCCTTTAATGTGAAGCCTGACAGCACACTTCCTTCTTGACTTCGTCGACCCACGGCGCACGATGAATCGTGGGGCACGTGGCAGCTCTGGAGCCCTTATCGATGGGTTTAAATCCAGGGGACACGTGGCAGCCCCGAACCTGACCTCAGCTGGGAGGCTCGGACCGGAGCCCAGGGCACGTGTCAGCAGCGGAGCTGTCCTCAGCAGGGAGGTGGCGCTGAGCCAGGTTACACGTGGCAGCCCCGGACCTCACCTCAGTGGGAAGGCTCGGACCGGAGCCCAGGGCACGTGTTAGCTCCGGAGAACCTCCTTAGAAAGGAGGGGGTTTTGATCCTTGGGACACGTGGCTGCTCCGGCATCCACCCCAGCGGGGAGGCTTCGGACCGGAGCCTAGGGTACGCGTCGGCTCTGGAACTCAAGCTCACGTGGCAGCCTCAGGGCTGACCTCAGGGCCAAGGGCACGTGGCTATGCCTGGGCCTGTCTCAGCAAAAAGGTGGGGCCTAGGCTCTCTTTTTCCCTCTATGCGGGGTACCCGGTCTGTAGGGTACCGACAGTGGCCCCCGGGCCCATCTCTGGGGAGGCTACGAGCCTGCAGGTGGGGCCTCCATATCTCCGGCGTGGAAGTTTTGAACCTACACTTTGGAAACCAAAGTGGCGGCGAGGTTCTCGCGTAGTGGATGAGTGGTTATACCTTGGAGACGAAAAGGCTGCACGTCCTTGGCGTAGTGGGCATATTCGTCAGTCAAAGCAGCTGCGTGTTGTCGTGTCTACTCTTGATTTGACGGGTCACGACGACGCACTCAAGGGGTTGCCTTGGGGTAATTACTGCAGCAGCCCATGGGTCGCAGGTATACCGCGCTGCTTTCCTCAGGATCTGCCGTACGTTCCCGAGACTTTACTTGCCTGACCACTCAGTGGCTTACCGGTAGACCTGGGTCCTACATGTCATTGGGGGGGGGGGCGAGTGCCAAGGCGACGTACGATGCGGCACCCAACAGCATGCACGAAAAGAAACTTAAGAACATATGAAACCATTTTATTAGTCAACATAATATCTTTTACAATATAATGTATACGCAGCAGAAATCAGAAACTGGACAATCTACTCACTCTCGACCCTAACTACGCCGAAGAGAATTCGTTCAGCCCGTGAACGCTTCCTACTAGCTTCACCAAAAAAAGCAGCAGTAGGTTTCCAATGAGTTGAACGAACCGTGAGGTTCGTCGTCTCACCGAAAACCTTCTTCATAGCAGGCATCCTGCTACCTGCAAAAATAACTCAGAAGCAACCGTGAGCACTAAGGCTCAGCAAGTCTTAACTGTCAATTCTACATGCAAGGGTAGTAAGACAGTAGCAACATGAATTTGTATAAAGAAGCTTGACTAAACTTGATCCTTATATTCAGATTATTATAGCATTCATTTTAGTGGTCCTCACGCCTAACAACACCGGAAGTCCACAGTCAAACAAGAAACGCTTATCCCGATGTTGCTAGCCTAAGGTGGGAATGAACTTTGGTTGGCACTATCTCTAATTCAGTCAAGGTTCCAATACAATGATTAATCCATGATCAGCATGTTAAGAGAATTAGTTCCTCTTCTTACTACATCACGGTGCAGTGGGCAAGTACGCTCAATCCTCTTCCGCGAGTGACGATGATTTGAATCAATAACAACCTGGAATACATGACACATACGCCCGCCTCAAAAGACTCTCTCAAGAGCTCTTTCTTACATTGTATGCAGCAACCTTTCACACGACACCCCGACATAGAAAAGTTTGTTCCGAGAAGGATGGTCCTCTACGCGGACACGTCGATGTTGCCCGCTATAGGATTTACACCTCCCGCTTTCTCAACGCTATTTCCACGCGTAGGATGAGTTTCTATATCATGGTCCATTGAGTTACATTGGTTTCGTGGGTCCCATACCCCACTATATATCCGACACAGCTCAATCTGGTCCAGCAGGGCCGCATACGCGCGGTCCTTAACCGACACGGATGGGGCTACAATCAACCTCCACATTTTCCTTACCATCCCGGCCCGGGCCCAATGTGGTCTGAAGCATTGTCACACCCATCGCAGGTTGAGACCAACCTTGAGCGCTCCATCCTACAGGAACATTCCCGTCCCCATCTCATTTTCATGAGGGTGCTCTTATCATCAACCTCTCGCGAGTAAACTCCATTACTCGAACTTTCTCGTGAGTAGCTTTTTACAAGTCGACTTCTACCGAGCTAGCAACAACATTAGCCTAGCATCTACGATGAGGCAAAGCCTACACTAAACCTTCTACTCAGGTATGTAATAGCCATGCAAGTGGGTTTCAAGCATCCTAGACATAATGCACAATGTCAAGTCTAATAAACATGAGGTGAAGTAAAGAAAAATTTAAAACGAGAATTATATGCAAACCGGGGCTTGCCTTGCTCAACGGTTTTGTTATGATGTTAATCTTCCTCCGGAGAATCCTCCAAACTCGTCACGAGATGGAGATCCTGTCTGCGGAGTTGAGTCCTCATCGAACGTCGACGTCACGTGAGCTATTACGATGATTTATGCACGTGTATTCAAAAGAAATTTAGAAAATGATTCAAAGCTGTTGTACAAGTTAACTCACACATAAGAGGGATGAACAACAGCAAGTTTTCTGTTGTTGGATCTAATCCTTAGAGATGATGAAAGCTAGGTGAAAAGGGAGGAAAATAAATCACCATGTGATTACATCCTTATATGAACCTTAGACCTACATAATGGTAGCTGAAGCTCCGTAGGTCCAATGAAGCTGAAAATTTAACAACAGCTTCTATGGAAGGTATTTAGGCAGTGTGCAAAAATTGAGCTCATTAAATGGCTCAAGGTGATCACAATAATTCCTTATTTTTTCACTAATCTGCCTTTACCACCTAGGTGTTAAGCTTTCCTATGCTTAAAAGTAGACTTTTTGTGAAGTACAAAATGTCCTTAGTCCATAGGAATTGGTTTTACCATTTTTGGAGTTCCCTACATGGAGATATGGATTTTACAATCTTGGGTAAAAGTCTGAAAATGTCTCTGTTCATTTTTCCCATTTTTCAGAGACATAGAGGATTGACACTTCATTTGGCCAAGCAAATTAGGTTCAATGCCTCTGAAAATTTTTTACTGAAGTTCAAGGATTTCTGGAACAATGTCCTGCCCAAATTTGGGAATTTACCAATAAACAGAACTCCTGTAATAATTCCTACAATGTTTTCCTTAAATGAATTAATGAGCCAAATCCAGGGATTTTCGTAGACATTGGGATGCACCCCTCGATAGTACTCTCTTAGGGGAATCCAAAAAATTTATTTGACAATTTTTGGACATTCCTACACAAAGTTATGGCCATTCAAAGTTTGAACTGAATTGGGAAAATCTGGAAATGTTTAAAACCTGCCCATGGGTCCCAACTGTCATCCCTCACCTTTAACCTCGCGTCAAAACAGAGCAGTGGCAGCGCCCTCCGGCGAGGGTCGCCGGAAGGGCCTTCCCAGCCATCTCCCGGCCCCATTGTTGCCGCCCGCCCATTTTCCAGCACGCTAAACACGATAGTGGTGTCGCCCGCGGCCGTAGCTCACCGGAAATACGCGCGCACCGGTCACAGCTCTTGCTAGGGTTCCGGCGAGGTTGCGGCGGCTCATTCCTTCACCAAATAATCGGTTCTCGAGCTCTAGAGAACCAGGGAAACGTGTAGAAGCTAGACATGAGGATTAAACGAGCCGGGGAGCTCTCCAAACCCATCGGCACCGTGGGGCCGACAGGGTCAAGCAGTGTGCCATGGACAAGACATGGAAACATTCCCTCTACACCAAATATCTAGGTCTAAAATTGATGGAAGAGGTGCGCTAAGTAGTTAGGAAGCTTTGTGCAAAGTTTGAATCATTAAGAACATGAATTAACGATGAATTTTGCAAACTCCTACCTCGGGGTCGAGTTGTGTCGCCCGGGAGAAAAACTCGAAATTCTCCCCTCACAAGCCACGGCTAGGACTGAGCTGTGGAGAGGACTAGCTAGGGTTGCCGGTTCACTGAGGGAGTGGCTCGCTTGAGCGTGAGCTTCTTCGGTTTGAGCTGTCCACGGTGACCCGAGATGGAGTCCGCTGTGTGCACCTCGGTTCTTGACGCCAATCTTCAAATTGTGATCAACACGAGCTAAAAACTTCGGAGTTGTGGTGGTAGCATGGGAGAGCACAAGTGGGCAAAAATTTTTTGTGTGGAAAGCTTGAGAAACTGAGCTAAGTCGGCCGGGGGTGATCGGGAGACCAAGAGCGGCAGCTGTGTTCTTCTGAGAAGGGAAACAGAGAGCCGAGTGAGCGACTGAGAACAAACAGGGGTTGTGCACGTACGTGGGATGCATAGGGGCGAAACAAACTGGCTGAGAACAGGAGGTGGTGCCAAAAACTTCACCCCAAAGTCTTCTGCCGGCGTGCTGTTGAGTGCTCGAGCGAGGGAGGAAAAACAGAGGCGGTAGAGCTGTTTGTGCCACTAACTACTGGGGTCCACAGCACCCACAAATACCCCCCCTCTGTGCTTTAATTTTCCCTCACCGCCTTTGTCAAAATTCCACCAAAATTGGACGGTAGATCAAACAAATTACGAGGAATTTGAATCTGAGCTCATATTTCAAAATTGAGCACGTTTGGTTTAGTTTTCAAATTCAAATTTGAATTTCAACTCTCCCTCCTTTATTCATCGGAATAAATAGTATACGAACCCTAAAATTCTCCAAATTTGAAACTTAGGCTCTCGAATACATGAGGAATGAATCGGTGATCTCACATATAGGTTGTTGGACAAACTGAACATGAATCCTTTGAAAAAATTCAAAATGGTGTTTAAATTTTTCCCTCCATCCTCTACAGATTGGGTATGTGCACATGAGTGCCATTTTAGGGAGTAAAGCTTTTGCCTAGGTTAACATGTGTTGAGCATGGGTAGAGAAAATCTTTAACTTCATCACATGTCCATTTGTGTGTTCATCATTTTATGTAACACAAATATAGCCTTTCTTCGCCTTAGCTTTGTTTCGTAAGTTGAAATCAAACTTTACAAAAGTTAGGGCTGTTACATTCCCCCCCCCCCCTTAAAAGAATCTTGTCCCGAGATTACAAAAAGAAAGAAGAAGGGAGAATGACTACTGGAAATAAGGTACAAACAAGTTGGGAAAATTTAAACGAACAAAATCCTCGCTTTCCCATGTGGCTTCATCAGCAGTGTGGTTGCTCCACAAGAATTTGTAAAATTGCAATGACCGGTTTCTTGTGGCGCGAGTCTTCTCGTCAAGAATTTGTATCGGATACTCAGAATAAGTGAGATCCGGTTGAAGATTCTCAATGTTCTCGATATGAACTGCAGTTGATTACTTAAGACATTTCCGCAGCTGAGAGACGTGGAAAACATTGTGAACTCCTGAAAGTGACGTCGGTAGCTCCAGACGGTAGGCCACGGATCCGCATATTTCAGTGACAGCAAACAGCCCGATGAATCGCGGAATAAGTTTTCCATTCACTCCAAAACAATGAATCCCTTTCATCGGAGAGACACGAAGATACACGTGGTCCTCGATGTCAAAGTGAAGAGGTCAACGTCTTCTGTCTGCATAGCTCTTCTGCCGAGATTGAGCAGCCTTTAAATTGGCTTCAATCACTCGCACTCGTTCCTTGGCTTCATTCAGAAGATCAATCCTGTAGACTACTCTCTCGCCGGACTCACACCAAATCAGTGGTGTGCGGCACTTCCGGCCATAAAGAGATTCCTACGGGGCCATATTGATGCCGGATTGATAACCGTTATTATATGAGAATTCTGCAAACGGTAGATGGTCATCCCAATTCTTCCCATGGTTGATGACACATGCCCGTAGAATATCCTTCAGAATCTGATTTACCCTTTCTGTTTGACCATCGTCTTGCAGATGATACGATGAATTTCGAATTAACTTGGTTCCCAGTGAAGCATGTAGTTGCTCCCAAAATCTGGATATGAATAATGCACCTTGATCAGACATGATGGTGCGGGGAACCCCGTGTAAATACAAGATTCTCGAGATGAACAGCTCTGCATACTTCTTTGCCACATATTTAGTATGAACTGGAATAAAATAAACTGTCTTGGTCAAACGATCGACGATTACCCAAATAAAATCATGCTTGTTGCTGGTCATGGGTAAATCGACGATGAAGTCCATACTTATGTCTTCCCACTTCCATGCTGGAACCTTCAGCGGTTGAAGTGGTCCGGCTTTCCTCATATGGTCGGCTTTAACCCACCGACACGTATCACACTCAGATACGTACCTTGCAATCTCTCTTTTCATTCGTGTCCACCAGAACTTAGATTTGAAGTCCTGGTACATCTTATTGCTTCCCAGATGAATGGAGTACTTGGATAAATGAGCTTCATCCAATATCTTCCTCCGCAATTTTATATTCTGGGGTACCACTATGCGGTTGTTAAACCAGAGCGTACCCTCTTCATCTTTGCGGAACATCTTCAACTCACCACTGTCCACTCTCCTCCGGATGTGATACATACCTCTGTCCCTCTTCTGAGCCTCTAAAATTTCATCTCGGATTGTAGCAATAAGAGCGAGGTTGAACAGCGATCCGTAGGGAACTAAGCGCAGTCTTGGTTCTCCTTCTTCCTGTGCAGCCATGGCTAGATAATGAACGTGGGCTTTCCGACTAAGTGCGTCGGCAACAACATTCGCCTTGCCCGTATGGTAATGAATTTCTAGTTCATAATCCTTGATCAATTATAGCCATCTTCGCTGCCTCATATTCAGTTCCTTCTGTGTGAAGATGTACTTCAAGCTTTTGTGGTCAGTGTAGAGATGTAGTAGATTGCCGAGTAAATAATGTCTCCACATTTTCAATGCAAGGACCACTGCATCTAATTCAAGGTCATGCGTCGGGTAATTCTGATCATGACCCCTAAGTTGTCAGGATCCATACGTGACCACGCGTCCTTCTTGCATCAACACAAAACCCAAACCAATGCCGGATGCATCACAATAGACATCAAATGGCTTTGTGGTGTCTGGCTGGGCTAAAACTGGAGCTGTCGTGAGATGTTTCACTAAAGTTTGAAAAGCTTGTTCACTTGAATTGTTCCACTCATACTTGGTGCTTTCTTCAACAGCTCCGTTATAGGTTTAGCGACTTTGGAGAAGTTTGGAATGAATCTTCGGTAATAACCCGCTAAACCTAGGAAACTCCTCACTTCATGAACAGATGTTGGAGATCTCCGATTCAGCACTTGCTCGATTTTACTTGGGTCCACAGCGATGCCTTCCGCTGAAATAATATGCCCAATAAACGGCACTTTGCTGATCCAAAACTCACATTTGCTGAACTTTGCATAAAACTTGTTATCTCTCAAGCGTTGGAGTACAATACGCAAATGTTCAAAGTGTTATTCTTATGACTTTGAATAGATCAAGATGTCGTCGATGAAAACCATGACAAACTTGTCTAACTCCGGCATGAACACAGAGTTAATGAGATACATAAAATGAGCCGGAGCATTGGTCAACCCAAAGGACATGACAAGATATTCATAAAGACCATATCTTGTTGAGAACGCCATCGTAGGTATATCTTTTGACCGGATTTTTATCTGGTGATACCCGGACCGAAGATCCATCTTAGAGAATACCTTAGCACCCACTAGTTGATCAAACAAAATATCAATGCGCGGTAGTGGATGCTTATTTTTTATAGTGACAGAATTAAATGGACGATAATCTACGCATGGTCTCAAAGTTTCATCCTTCTTCTTCATGAAGAGTGCGGAACAGCCCCAAGGTGATGAACTTGGTCGTATAAAACCTTTGTCCATGAGGTCATTAAGCTGCTCCTTCAATTCTACAAGCTCCTTTGGTGCCATTATGTATGGTCGCCGAGAAATAGGTGTTGTTCCCGTGCTAGTTCTATCTTGAACTCTACATCACGTTCGGGCGGCATGGCCGGTAAATCTTCGGGAAGCACATCTGGATATTCACATACCACTGTAATATCCTCAAGTTTAGGAGCTTCAATATGATTCACTGCTGCAACACGTTGTGATGGATCCACAAGATTCAATGTGTTGCAACCATGTATTGGGGAATTCAGTTGGACAGTCTGAGAGCTGATGTCAAAAATAGCTCCATAATGTGTCAACCATGACATCCCCAAGATAATATCAATCCTTTCGCCTTTGAGTATGATAAGGCTCGCAGGATAGATGTTTCCACCCAAACATAAAGGTGCCCTTGAGACCATCTCATCAGTTGATATCTTGCCTCCGGGTGAGCTGATATGAAATGGATGTTTGACCGTGCTAAATGGAAGATTATTTTTCAGCACATAGTCTCTGCTAATAAAATTGTGGGTGGCCCCGGAATCAAACAACACAAAAGTGGGCTGTTCATGCAAAGTGAACATGCCCGCTAAAACTGGTTCGCCTTTTGTAATGTCCTCAATAGCAGTGTAACTAACCCTGCCAGCTTTTGAAAGATGCTTCCTTGAATGTTCATGATGCTGATCTGAGCATTGATGACAACACACGAGTGTGGCTCTGCTCAGCACCACGACGGTTTTGTGTTGCAGAAATCCTCAGCTCTCTAGTAACACGAGGTGGAGATAAACTGTGCACAGCTGGTTGTGGTAGGGTTACGCAAACAACTTCTGATAGCTGCTGCTAAGGTGGAGGCTCATAAGTGAGTAACTCCAGCCGTGGTTGTGAGAGTTGCACCACAGACTGAGTTTCTTGTCTAACTGGCGAGTAATACCGCACTCGATAGCTCGGAGGAACCTCGATATCGCTGTCCAGTGGTATACTCCTCTTCAGCTCCGCTTCACAACGGAGATGCATGTCTTCTTTAATAATAGCGGCATTTACCAACTCATTGTAAATACCGTTATTGAACAAGGTAACTTGTTCCTTAAGTTTGACATTCAAACCTCGGAAGAAATAATCACACTTCAACGCTTCCGAGTCTACCATATGAGTGGCGTATTGCATCAAGTCTTCAAACTCCTTGAGGTACTCGTACACACTCCTTTCTCCTTGCTTTAACTCCAAAATGTCTTGATACTTTGTTCATAGAATTCCCGAACAAATGTGACGTGCCCGGAAAACATTCCGGAATTCATCCCACGTCACATGATGACTTTCAGGAAGAGTAGCGATGTACTGCGCCTACCAAGCTCCAGCAGCTCCGTGGAGTTGTTGAGCGGCAAATATAGTCTTTTGCTACTCATCGCACTCAAGCATATCGAACTTAGCTTCAATACATTGGAGCCAATGAGCCGACTCCAACGGTTCTTTCGCTTCCGAGAAAACCGGTGGTTGTCTTGCTAGAAAATCCAGATAAGTATATGGCGGGGGATTACGCTGTAAGGTCTCCTGTCACATGCTTTGTTGCACCAACAGATCGAGAGACTCAGCCATCTTTTGTAAGATTTCCGTCAATCCGGTTGATGATGTCAGCTCTTGTTGTCGTGGCGAATTACCTTCACCGTGACCCGACTCACCAACCTCACTCCAGGAATGAGAACGATCCATGCTGCAAGAGTGAGCAATTTACGGTTAAAATTCAAAGTTAAACTCAACTTGATTTGAAAACATTAACCATAAAGCATCACATCAATACCGCAGCACTACCCAAGCTAACTAGGGTTTCGACAATTATGAAATCTACCAAACTTGAGCAAGTTTGTCTAAAACCTTAATTCCAACAGTCGGACAAACTGAAAATTAACTCAAGAACATGTTATGGAACTTAGAGAAGTCTAAAACATCCTGTCCACAACAAGTCTCAAGCTAAATGGCAATAAGCACTACTGTGTTCAGAATGACCAATAGGTATTAATCCCAGAATTTAGATATGAAATTTCAATTTCATAACTCAAGTTGAATACCAAAGTTATAGTTAACTTCAATATCTTTCCAACGAGTATTTACTTGCCTTCATATCAGTTCTGGATCAAAAGTTGTGACATTTCAAAGTTTACAGAAATCTGGAACAATTTTGACAGCACCTCTCTTGGAAGTAGCTGTTTTGTCCGCAAGATTTCCTCAGTTCCAACTCCAAATCTGGAGAAATATTGAACTAAGAAGTCATAGCCCATATCACATACTTTCCAACGGTGTATTACATAAACCTTAGAATTTTTTCTACAGAAAGTTATGGCCAAAATACAGAAATTTTCCGAGAGCAATTTGTGCCTGCCCTGTTTTTGGACAGTTCACACTCATCTGAGAATTTCATCCATTAGGACGGTGATTCTGGTCTGGACATCTACAGAGAAGTTGTAGAAGACTTCAAAATCTTTTTAGAAATGTATCACTTACCTCCATTGGTTCAACCAAACAAAAGTTATGCCCTGTTAAAATTCAGAAATAATTCTGCCGAAAACAAGGGAGGTTATTCCTAAGTCTTTAAGAATGAATCTATACTCCAATTGACTCTTAGTTCAATATAGGAGTTCATTAACCCCTAATGGATTCCTAGACTCCAAATTTACCCTTTTCTTTGCAAACCTCCTTTTCCATGCAGTTCAAAACATATCACTGTACTACGTTTCCTCACCAAATTAAAATCCTAATCGGCTTTATAGCGGCATATACGTCTCAAGTGGTGGCACTAAAACGATCACTCACAAACATTTTCTAAACGCCATGTTCTACTCGTGGTTAAGATACCTTCATAAAACCACTCAATAGTGATGCACACATTGGTTTGTCATTTCAGGCAGGTCCATATCATAGTAAAAACATACGCCCCGTATCATTGCCATACTAGCCGTCCTTGAGTCAGGCCTTGTCTCAAGGTACATGATCGGGTTATTCACCACCCGGCAGGGGCTCCACACCTTTGCAATAAAGCACACCGGTGGAACAGCACTTTCATATGCCTCATAGGACATGAAGAGCCCTAGAGAACACACTTCGTGTTACAAACCACACGATGGGGTCTCCTCCTCATGCCCCTGACTTTGTGCACTGGAGGCTAGTGCCATTCATATGTCTCTAAGACATGAAGAGTCTTAGAAAACATATTCACTTCCCGTCCATTGCTGAATAGAACATCCCACACTACTTTCCTCATATGGGTGAGCTAACCATAATTGATCCGCTTTCGGTGGCGTTCCTTACCATTCTTACCTTCACGTAGGTGCGTCATTACAGAAATGAAATACTGAATGATAACACATAGCTTGCCACCTTAAGTAACTATGCTAATAATACTCCTTATGTGGGCACACTATATGTTCTTCACTCGTAGACTTCGAAGTTTTCAAAAGTAGACTCTTTTCATGTGTGCTATTCCCAATACGACTCTGATACCATGCTGTCGCGCCCGGGAATCACACTAGGTGGTGCAGTGCGATGCGGCACCCAACAGCATGCACGAAAATAAACTTAAGAACATATGAAACCATTTTATTACTCAACATAATATCTTTTACAATATAATGTATACACAGCATAAATTGAAAACTGGACAATCTACTCACTCTCGACCCTAACTACGCCGAAGAGAAGTCGTGCAGCCCGTGAACGCTTCCTACTAGCTTCACCAAAGAAATGCAATGGCTAGGTTTTCAATGAGTTGAACGAACCGTGAGGTTCGTCGTCTCACCGAATAACCTTCTTCATAGCAGGCATCCTGCTACCTGCAAAAACAACTCAGAAGCAACCATGAGCACTAAGGCTCAGCAAGTCTTAACTGTCAATCCTAAACATGTAACTCTACATGCAAGGGTAGTAAGATAGTAGGAAATGAATTTGCATAAAGAATGAATGTGGCCTTGAGGGGGGTGAATAGGCTTTTCGATTCTTTGTTAATCCTTGAAACACTTAATAGATTTATCTTTAGGATCGAAGAGCACGTGAAAAGCTACCAGAGGGGGGGTGAATGGTAGATTAAAACTTTTCGCAGCGGAAACAACAAAAACCCCTCAGCAAAAATCAATTGGTTAAAGAAACCATGTGTGCAAGTGTTTTCAAACGTGTTCAACTGTGACAAATCAAGTAGAGAGGTAGAGAATCAAGTCACGGATCTAATTCAACAAGAATCACTTGAAAACACGAAGTAAAACTTGAGATACGATCAAAACATTAAACAAAGATCAATCTGTTCTACCCGATATAAAACAGATCTGCAACACTGCAAAGAAACTCGTGTATCTCAAAAACTACAGATTCGAAGCTCGTAAAAATTTCACAGATGATAGATAATTGAGTTGTGAAGACAACCCAAAAAGAATCACGTCAATCGGATCTGTAAAACTCGAGTTATGAACGAAACACCGAAGCAACGTCGGTCTGTCCAGAAACTCGGCGAGAAAGACTTGACGAAAAACAAGTCGGACGAACAAGGCACAAAAGCTCCTAGAAACTATGAACTTTATTCAATAGAAACACAAGAGTAACAGCCCAAAGTTCTCTACCCACGAGAGCTCTGGCCTATCTTGCTTTTATAGCCAGCCCTCAGGCTAAACATTCCAATCTAGGACTCCTACTCCTAATTGGACTCGTATCCTAACTTACCAGAACTGCTCAGGACTCTCCTATTCGCAGATAGAAGCAATCGTGAGACTTCCAAACACCTTAGGAACATCCTAAACATTCCTAAAACAACTCAACTTCGTGCCTAGCACGAAATCCTATCATAACCAACTCAAATCTTCCATATTTGAGCCATATCCGACTCAGCCTCAGCCTGAGTACGCAATCCAGCCGGTTGGACCTTTCCGACCAATTCTTTACGTCCACTTCTCTTCATCACGCCTTGGAACAATGTTGCCACGTCCATGCACTCCTTGCACACATGCAAATACCTTCCAACGACGTACACGCAACCTTCATATACACTGCCCTTCATCCAAACATGATGTGCGACCTCCCGATCAACTCAACCACAGCTCCTCCCGAACTTGGTTGTTGGAACCTCATCTCCTCCCTGAGACTAGTCCAAGGATCCCGTCACCAGCCATGTCTTGAACTCAAGCAACACCTGCACATGAATAAAAAACCAATTCTTCCGAGCACAAGTCCTCGACTTGACTCACTTTAGTTTGAAAACCACAACACCTTACATGAGCACGCCACATAAGCATGTTGCAAACCATATCAAATGATAACAGCCATAACCACCAAAACACACTAAAAACTTAGCAAATTAATACTAAGCAAACCTTCCCATAAAGCAAGTTTGAAACATTGCCAGTTAAAAGCAAAAACAAGACGCTGCAGTTCAACGAGTTGAACTTCACAGGAGCTCCCTAAAAACAAGCTCCGGACCTCACAGAAGCTCTTCGGACCTTGCAGGAGCTCTCCGGACCTTGCGTCGGACCTTGCCAACACTTGGCGGACCTAACAAAGAACTTGTCGGACCTTGCCACAGAAGAATGTTTTGGCAATATTCAAAACTTTGAATGTTAATGCTAACTTTTATCCTAATTGCCAATGTATTCAGCACACATAGGTCTCACAATCTCCCCCTTGATGAATGCATTGGCAACACCAATTAAAATCCGAACATTGGATTATGAAAAGTTTTGAAAAGCATTGAAAACTCATTTCTCCCCCTTTATTAATTTCTCCCCATTTTTTAAAATCAGAGAAGGAAGAAAGTGTATAACATATGCAAAGTGTAAAAAAAAATCTCTCCTTATACATATTTCTCCCCCTTTGACAATGTATTCAGCAAGGTTCAAAAGATAAATTTTTAAATGTTATGAGCATATTATAACATATACATACAAAACAAAGCTCATCCAAGTCATACTATCAGGTTACTTACACTATCACATCAATGAGATACATAAAGTAGTGTAAGCCATGCTAGAGATCAAATGTATTTTTCAGTTTAAGCAAGTCATGATCTCCCTTACTCAACTATTTCAAACCTGAAAACATGACACCTGTTGCTGAATTTTTATTATTCATAATCATTTAAGGCTCAAAGTTGATCATATGATATTTGCAAGAGATTATATGCCGCATCAGCCTTATTCTAACCAACCAAGCCAAGCCTATGTCATTTGACAATCAGAAGCTTAAGGACATGGTTTTAGTCATACACAATTCCTTCCAAGTTCATATCTTAGTGCAATGATAAGCAATCTCAAAAGAAGAAGTGCGATGCATGCATATTCTCTTGATCTTTTCTCAATTTTTTATTTGAAAACTCAACATGTGAGCTGATCACTTGATTAATTTTTTATGATTAAAAGCATTTGTGAGCACGCAACAAGTTCAAAACAGCAAGAAAGTTCGATCATGACCAGATTTAGTGTAAGTAATTATTCCAATTACTAGTCATGGCAAAAACTACAAAATGTATAACACGAGTAATGTAGTAAGAACTTTCAGCCTGTAAAAGGAATCACAAAGTCATACATGTATGAAATACTATGCTCATATTATTTTAGTTTTAGATTCACTCATAGACTTTCAAAGTTTCAAAAACTCCCCCTCAATTTAAGCCATGAGGATGCATAACCCCTATTTCACTACGAATGAAACAAAAACGAATGAAATCCAAAGGTTTTGTAAAAATATCAGCCAATTGTTGTTCGGTATCGACATGGTGAAGCACAATGTTTCCTTTTTCAACATTATCATGAAGAAAGTGATACCTAATGTCAATGTTCTTAGTTCTAGAGTGTTTCACGGGGTTTTTAGCAATACAAATTGCACTAGTGTTATCACAAAACAGTGGAACACTATCTAAATCAACCCCATAGTCCTTAAGTGTTTGAACAATCCAAAGAATTTGTGAGCAAGCGCTAGCCGCAGCTACATATTCAGATTCGGCCGTGGATTGTGCAACTGAACTTTGTTTTCTAGAGGACCAAGCACCAAGTGAATTACCAAGAAAATGACAAGCACCCAAAGTACTTTTCCTATCAATCCTACAACCCCCAAAATCAGCATCCGAAAAAGCTTTCAATGAAACGGTTCAGGAAGAAGGAAGAAAAATGCCAAATTCTTGAGTTCCATGTAGGTACCTGAGAATCCTTTTGATGGCTTGGCGATGTGAAGCACGTGGAGAAGCTTGAAAACGTGCACAAAGACATACGCTGAATTGTATGTCCGGTCTTGACGCCGTGAGATACAAAAGTGATCCAATCATACTTCTGTATTCTTTTTTATCGACCGGGTCACCATCTTCGTCAAGTTCAAGTGTTGTTGCTGTTCCCAATGGTGTCCAAAGAGGCTTGCATTTGTCCATGTTGAAGCGCTTAAGAAGGTCCTTTGTATACTTAGTTTGATGCACAAAAGTTCCTTCTTTTGTTTGCTTGATTTGCAGCCCCAAAAAGTATGTGAGTTCTCCCATCATACTCATCTCAAATTCTGAACTCATCATAGCTGAAAACTTGGACACGAGATCATGAGAAGCACAACCAAAGATAATATCATCCACATACACTTGAACGAATAATGAGTCATTGCCATGCTTAAGTACAAAAAGAGTTTTATCAACCTTGCCCATGGTAAACCCCTTTTCAAGTAAGAATGTTTTTAACCTATCATACCATGCTCTAGGGGCTTGTTTTAGACCGTACAAGGCTTTGGACAGATTGTAAACATGATTAGGAAAATTTGGATTTTCAAAACCCGGTGGCTGCTTAACATAAACCTCCTCCTCTATGTAGCCATTAAGAAAAGCACTTTTAACATCCATTTGATATAACTTGAAACCTTTAGATGCAGCAAATGCTAATAAAATTCTTATAGCTTCTAATCTAGCAACAGGAGCAAATGTTTCATCAAAATCTAGACTTTCAATTTGAGTGAAACCTTGAGCAACCAACCTAGATTTATTCCTAACCACAACCCCATCCTCACTTTGCTTATTTTTAAATACCCATTTAGTTCCAATTAATGTGTGACCTTGAGGTGGAGGTACAAGTTTCCAAACATTATTTCTTTCAAAATTTTCTAACTCTTCCTGCGTGGCATTAATCCAAGATTCATTAGTGAGTGCGTGTGATATATCCTTGGGTTCAAAAGAAGCAACAAAAGCAGAATAAGCATGAGAGTTTGGATCGCAAAACCTGGACCGAGTGACTCGTTCATGCAAGCTTCCAATGATTTGTTGTGGAGGATGACTATTGAGTACTCGGAGGGGAGTAGACACTTCACAAGCACCTTCTTCTTCATGTTCGGACCTTTGATTAGGAGAGCTTGTTGATTGAGTAAGGTCCGAACCAGCAGTAGTGACTGTTGGTGCTGGTTGTAGTGCAAAATCAGCAGCTTGATCGTTATTTACTTCCGAGTTTTCGGGCAGCAGCACCACTTCTTCATCTTCTTCAATAAAAATACTCTCCCCTGCGGATATGGATCCGGACCTGCAATATCAGAACTAGTACTTGGGCTAGCTTCATCAAAAGAAACCTCGCAAGTCTCCACAATTTTGTTAGTGTCAAGTAAAAGCACACGGTAGCCTCTAGTATGAGATGGATAACCAAGAAACATGCCATCAACAGATCTAGCTTCAAATTTATCAAGATTACCATGTTTCTTAACATAGCATTTGCAACCAAAAACCCTGAAGTGTGTAACACTAGGCCTATGTCCAAACCGGAGCTCATATGGGGTTTTTCCAAGCTTAGCACGCAAGAAAACACGATTTGAGACATAACAAGCGGTTGCAATTGCATCAGCCCAAAATTTCCTAGGAGTTTGATATTCATCAAGCATAGTCCTAGCCATCTCAACTAAGGTCCTGTTCTTTCTTTCTACGACACCATTTTGTTGTGGTACATAGGGTGAAGAGTATTGATGATCTATTCCATTCTCAGCACAAAAGTGATCAAAGGATTGGTTTTTAAATTCAGTTCCATTATCACTTCTAATTGCTTTTAATGATCCTGGGTGATCAATAGATAATCTAAGAAATAAAGTTCTAAAATGACTAAAAGCTTCATTCTTAGATGCCATAAAATAAACCCAAGAATATCTGGAATAATCATCAACAATCACAAGCACATACCATTTACCTCCGAAGGATTGAACACGTGCCGGACCTACTGTGTCAAGATGTAAAAGTTGTCCCGGTTCAGCTGTCATGGTCATTGTGAGAGGAGCATGTGAATCTGCAACAAACTTAGCATGTCTACAAGAAGAGCACACAATATCATTGTCCTTTTTAAGCTTCGGCAGCCCACGTATGCGATCAAGAGCACTAACACGAGTGAGATGATCAAAGTCTACGTGACCAAGTCTACAATACCAAAAATATAGATCCTTTGTATCATTAGCAACTAGACACCGATGCTTAGAAGTTAACAAATCAAAATCAGCTTTAAAAACTCTTCCAAACCTAGACATGTTAAACAAAAGCTCACTTTTTGAATCTACAACCTTGCAGCAATTTTTAACAAAGCTAACCTCTAGATTTTCATCTAGCAATTGTGAAACCGAAAGCAAGTTGTATTTCAAATTTTTAACAAGTGCCACATCTTTCAAAGTGTAGTGATTGTTTACTTTAACCGAACCTTTAGCAATTATGGGAGTAGAAGAGTTATCGGCGAAAGTAACATTTTCTACACGTGACACAAAAGAGAGAGAGGAGAACCATTCTTTGTTACCGGTCATGTGGCGTGAGCAACCTGAATCCACAATCCAAATGTTCTCCTTCCTCAAACGTGAAACCTACACAGCAGCACAATACATCGATGACTCAATACTGGCGTTAGTTAAAAGACTTTTAGGAATCCAGTACTGAGTCACACGATGTCTAGCAGGAATAACACGCGAAAGCTGAGAAGGTACAGCAGGTTTATGAGCCAAACATCAAAAATTTTTGTTCCCAACTACTGACTTAGAAGATGTGTTATATGTAGCACAAAAAACAGTAGGTCCGGGAGCAAGTTTTTGACTCATTACAGCAGGTTGCAAGCTCCGAACATTCGGTCTAGCAGATTTTGCTTGCTTGTTATGTGATCTAGCAAGTATTCTTTGTTTCTTATCGTGTTTAGCTAGTCTATAACAAAAATCCATGACATGACCATCTCTACCACAGTAGGTACAATGAAAAATAACCTTATTATCATGTCTAGATGAGCAAGCAACACGTTTATTAGAACCCGAATGGGACAGTACTCCTGCAGATTTGAAAATCACCTCTTTTTGTCTAGGAGCTGTTTGAATCAAACCGCTTCCTAATGACTTTACAACTTTAGGTGGGTGTGCCTTAGCATGAGCATGAGAATGAAAACCTAAACCAGTTTTATCATTACAAGACTTGGAAGAATTCAGTAGCAAGTTTAGGTTCTTATTTGCATTAGAAAACCGATCTAGTGTCCTATGCATGTCATCAAGTTTATTGGACAGATCAAAGCAGTTTTCACATGAAGTTTTTCCTTTTAGTTTGCAATTTGAACAATATTTAACTTCATGCAGACGTAAAGCATTGTTCAAAATAGAAATCTCATTCATAGCATCATTTAGTTTCTTATTCAGATCATCACATGAAGAACAATGCAAATCAATTGTAGAACATCAAGCATCTTTCAAATTTTTATCATTAAGTGCAGCAAGCTCTTTGTTCTTTTCAATTTCAAGTTCAAGTTTATCAAGTGTATATGTGTGTGCACTTCTTAAAGAGGATAATTGTTCATAAATCAAATCACATGAGGAACAAGAATCATCACTAGGAATCAAAGTTTTTAAACGATTAATTTCAGATTCTAGTGATTCAATTTTAACAGCATTGTTCCTAAGTTTTTTATCCTTTTTCTTTAATATAACAGTGGCACAAGAAATATCATCACACATTTCTTCGCAAGTGGGACATACCTCTTCATCGTCGCTGTTGTGTTCTGCCTCCTCAGAGCTTGAAATTGACTTGCTCGCCATGCAGCACATATTTGCCATAGCTTCTTCATCTTCATCACTACCGGTGTCCACATCACTTGAGCCGAAATCTTGAAGTGAAGAGATCACACTATGCACTATGTTGCGCATTGATAAATCTTTCTTCTTCTTATTCTTTGCAAACGATTTCTTCGGCCTTGTTTGCTTTTCTTCACGTGAAGTCAGACCTGAAAGGTTAGGGCACTCCGTACGAAAATGTCCTATCTTACCACATTCAAAACATCGTTGAGGTCCGGAGCTTCCTCTCCTTCTAGTTCTCACATTTTGCAATGCTTTTGAGAACCGAGTAGAGATGAGTGCAAGCTCCTCTTGTGGAAACTCTTCAATCTGTTCAAGGGTTAGAGAGGACAGCAAAGAGAGTGCACCACTAGATGATGATTGACTAGAACTAGACATGTCATGTTGCGAAACAAATGCAATAGACTTGTTGGGGTTTTTACGTGAGATGATGTCAATTTCATGAGTTTTCAATTTAGAATAAAGCACGTCTAAAGTAAGAGAACTCATGACAGTAGATTCACGAATAGATGTAACTTTCATCTCCCAAATTGACATATCTAATGCTCCTAACAATTGTATAGCATTTTCAGCATCTGAAAAGTTAACATTGACACTACGCAAGTTGCTGAGAATTTTATTAAAGCGAGCAAAAAGGTCGTCAATTGACTCACCGGGTTGCATCTCAAAACGCATGTATTCTTTCTTGAACATATCTTGCCTTACCTCCTTGATCGTATTGGATCCTTCATGGTAGTCACAAAGAGCTTTCCAAACATCATATGCAGATCGGAGGTGTGCAACACGGTTGAAGTCGCTTTGAGTCAATCCTTGGATGATCAAGTTGCGAGCCTTGTTGTTGTTGTCAACATCTCTCATGTTCGCAGCCGTAACTTGATCGTTGGGTGGTACATCGAAGTTCCGGTAGACCTTTTCCCATATGGCGAAGCCTTGCCCCTGTATGTAGGCCTCCATCCGCGACTTCCAAACCTGAAAATCGATGCCATTGAACACACAAGGTTTTGCGGAGTACTTCTCCATGATGGTTAGTCAAAACACGTGCAAATCACAAAGATTAGAGCACCTTGTCTCTGATACCAATTGTAGGATCGAAGAGCACGTGAAAAGCTACCAGAGGGGGGTGAATGGTAGATTAAAACTTTTCGCAGCGGAAACAACAAAAACCCCTCAGCAAAAATCAATCGGTTAAAGAAACCGTGTGTGCAAGTGTTTTCAAACGTGATCAACCGTGGCAAATCAAGTAGAGAGGTAGAGAATCAAGTCACGGATCTAATGCAACAAGAATCACTTGAAAACACGAAGTAAAACTTGAGATACGATCAAAACATTAAACGAAGATCAATCTGTTCTACCCGATATAAAACAGATCGGCAATGCTGCAAAGAAACTAGTGTATCTCAAAAAATACAGATCCTAAGCTCGTGAAAATTTTACAGATGATAGATAATTGAGTTGTGAAGACAACACAAAAAGAATCACGTCAATCGGATCTGTAAAACTCGAGTTATGAACGAAAAACCGAAGCAACGTCGGTCTGTCTAGAAACACGGCGAGAAAGACTTGACGAAAAACAAGTCGGACGAACAAGGCACAAAAGCTCATCGAAACTATGAACTTTATTCAATAGAAACACAAGAGGAACATCCCAAATTTCTCTACCCACGAGAGCTCTGGCCTCCCTTGCTTTTATAGCCAGCTCTCAGGCTAAACATTCCAATCTAGGACTCCTACTCCTAATTGGACTCGTATCCTAACTTACCATAACTGCTCAGGACTCTCCTATTCGCAGATAGAAGCAATCATGAGACTTCCAAACACCTTAGGAACGTCCTAAACATTCCTGAAACAACTCAACTTCGTGCCTAGCACGAAATCCTATCATAAAGAACTCAAATCTTCCATATTTGAGCCATATCCGACTCAGCCTCAGCCTGAGTACGCAATCCAGCCGGTTGGACCTTTCCGACCAATTATTTACGTCCACTTCTCTTCATCACGCCTTGGAACAATGTTGCCACGTACATGCACTCCTTGCACACGTGCAAACACCTTCCAACGACGTACATGCAACCTTCATATACACTGCCCTTGATCCAAACATGTTGCGCGACCTCCCGATCAACTAACCACAGCTCCTCCCGAACTTGGTTGATGGAACCTCATCTCCTCCCTGAGACTAGTCCAAGGATCCCGTCACCAGCCATGTCTTGAACTCAAGCAACACCTGCACATGAATAAACAACAAATTCTTCCGAGCACAAGTCCTCGACTTGACTCACGTTAGTTCGAAAACCACAACACCTTACATGAGCACGTCACATAAGCATGTTGCAAACCATATCAAATGATAACAGCCATAACCACCAAAACACACTAAAAACTTAGCAAATTAATACTAAGCAAACCTTCCCATAAAGCAAGTTTGAAACATTGCGAGTTAAAAGCAAAAACAAGACGCTGCAGTTCTACGAGTTGAACTTCACGGGAGCTCCCTAAAAACAAGCTCCGGACCTCACAGAAGCTCTTTAACCCTTGCAGGAGCTCTCCGGACCTTGTGTCGGACCTTGCCAACACTTGGTGGACCTAACAAAGAACTTGACCTTGCCACAGAAGAATGTTTTGGCAATATTCAAAACTTTGAATGTTAATGCTAACTTTTATCCTAATTGCCAATGTATTCAGCACACATAGGTCTCACATTATCAAATACAGGGAAATCGGACTAGTCCGTTGTATACTCAGAGACAAATCAGACTAGTCCGGTACTGTGCGGACTAGTCTGATATGCATGGACTAGAAAGATCAAGGTTGATCAATATTTTCACTTCTAGTACCCTATGCAGCGGAAATTAATTGGGAACTTAGATGTATTACAACAATGAAACAATGAATGATAGAGATCAACTTTAGTTTCAATGTTTCAACGTGAATTACACAAGATTAAGTAAACCCTATAATATGATGAACAATAAAACACAAGAGCAAGAGACAAGATTTTATCCCGAGATTTAATTCCACGAAGGAAATCTACGTCCCCGTTGAGGAGTCCACGAAGGACCGGGTCTTCACCAACCCTACCCTCGTCGAATCGCCACGGGGGCCGATTCTCTTCCACTAATCACAAACGGTAAATAAATCGTTCAAGGGGCCTTCTCACAAGTTGAGGGCTCCCCAAGAATTACAATGAATGAATACCACCAAGCACACTCAAAAGATGTACAATAAATGAACAAGAGTGTGCGAGAGATCAAACCCAAGAGCTCAAGATGTGTAGAACAAGTCTCTCCTTTGATCAATTGCTAATCCTCAAAGATTTGATCCTTTTTGGGTTAGAATGTGTGGAGAGATGGGAATTTTGGGCTCTTGGAAGGTGTGATGGCGCAAGGGGTCTGAGATTTGGTAGTATGGCCGTACACCTCTATTTATACTAGGGTTTCCAAAGGTTACCGTTAGGGTTTGCGATGTCCGGACTAGTCCGTGGTGGACTCCGGACTAGTCCGATGTGCGGCGTGTGGAAAACCCTAAGTGTTGTGACATACCAGACTAGTCCGTAAGAGTGCGGACTAGTCCGTTGTCTATCCAGAGACAAATCGGACTAGTCCGGTCCATATAGGACTAGTCCGTTTTCTAGTCAGAGAGAAATCGGACTAGTCCGGCTGATATTGAACTAGACCGCACATGTTGATTTTTGTGCAGTTAGTATGATTTCTTTCACTTGATATCTTGGGGTGTGTTCCTCCAACACACACTCCATACTAAGTAATCTAATCTTTTCAGCTCCTGAGCTCTTATCATTTTAGATCCTCATTCTCCTTTCTTTTTGCGCTTTCTTCCTAATTTCTTTAAAAACCTGCGCTCATCTCAACGATTTTGTTAGGGTCTCATTTGTTTGTCATAAATCAAACAAAACCCACAAGGGATGCCTAGATACACTTTCAATCTCCCCCTTTTTGGTGATTGATGACAACCAATTGAGATCACACAAATATGATAAAAAATTCAGATTTTCATAAAGTGTGCACATATGAGCTTTGAGCAAAATGGGCAATGTAGACATAAGACATATGTGCACTCTTTATGGTGGGGTGCAAAACTATGTGTGTGATCAATAATTTTGATGTGAATGTCATAATAAGCATAATCATAATATCATCAAGAGTATCAAGCCTACATAGCAGTTTTAAAAATACACCATTAATCATAGGCATAACATAGTCATCATTTCATAGCACATGTCCAAAAGCATAATGATAGTATAAGTCTTACAAAAGCCCACTTCTTAAATTAGGACACAAAAAGAAGAACCTACGACCTAAGACTCCCCCTCAATCTCACCCCCTTTGGCATCAAGGCACCAAAAAGGAGAGGAGGGATCTACTTGTCGTCGTCGGCTCACTCCTCGCTATCGGTCCTTTCTTCGTCTTCATCATCAGGCTGAGGAGGAGGAGGAGCAGGAGAACCACTCGTCATGCCCCGGGAGCCAAAGTAGGCACACTTTGATGGAGGGAGAGGAGGAAGCTCTGTGAAGTCAGATGCAGAGTCCTCTGAGATGACTGGAGATCCAATCGGCTCAATCTCCAGTTTTTGGCATATTGCTTTGACATTGGCCTTCACGTATCTCATTTCTTCTTTTCTTTTCTTGTTCATCTTATGAAGCTTCACCTTAGTTTTGTGGCAAGAACCAAAGATAGCAGCCAAATAGTTCATAATCCCATTAGGGGACCCATTGTGAGGAGTGGCCCTAGTCTTGGATGAAGGCCTTGCATCTTCTTGAGCTATCTCTAGATGTTCTTCAGGTGAGCCTGGTGAGGGAGCAGCTGGGAGAGAGGCTTGAGGAGGCTTCTGAGGTCTTAGAGCAGTGTGCTCCACATCCTTCACAAACTCAATTCCTGTGACTTTTTCAATCATGAAAATCAAGTATGGTGCATAGCCACAGGAACGGTTTGGTGTGCAGGATATGTTCACCATGTCATTCCAAATGTAATAGAAGATATCAAATTTTCTCCTTCTGCTGATTACTTTCATCAGGGTTCTCAAGTAACCTTGGACACTCCCGGCATCACCATCCTTTGGAGCAATGGTCTTCCATAGCACTCTGTTGAGAACAATGAAGAAGGGCTTCATGTTCTTGGTTGAGGGAGGATTGTATGGGAGTCGAGTATCATAGAGGAATTCCATCTTGTCCTTCTCCACAACACCCAAATTGTGAATCACAATCTCATTACTGCCGGTGTCCTCAAGGTGCAGCAGTCTAGCAAACTAAACATAGGAAACTGTGTACTTGGATCCATGTGTCATCCAAGTCACTCTGTCTTCTTCATCATGGGCAAAGTGGCAAGTTGCAAAGAACTGGGCAATGATCTCATCATTCCAGTTGTATCTGAAGGAGAGCAAGTCCTTGAGTTCGTGTCTCTCTGCAGCCTCTATTACCTCCTCAAAGGCATCACAGCTCTTCCTTTCAAAATATGTCCAGTCGATCCATTGGCTGCGGACCACTGGAGTCTTCATTTGGAGGTACACCGAACTGTAGTAGTCCGAGTGAAAGTTGCTCCAAAATCTCTTGTCAGCTGCCTTTTTGCTAGTGCTATAGGCGTCACTCTTCCTCAGCTTCCATGCCACATCACTCCCCTTGCCATTGAACTTCTCCTCCGAGGGATCCCTATTCCCCTGTCTTGGAGCTGTCATCTTAAGGGGACCAATCGGGCCGGAAGCAAGTCCCTTTCCCTTGCCCTTGGTTTGGTGTTGAGCCGCCAAGCTAGAACCAGCCATTATTTTCTTTTGAAGCTGGTCTCTTGACTGTAACCTTTCGACGCACCCTAGGTGGGGTGAGCGAAGACTCGGCACCACGCTCTTGTCTCTTGTTGTAGCGAGACTACGGAATACAAGACATCACATCTTGATCCATCTTGGCTTCAACGTCGGAGATATTGTCATTCGATCCCGACATGATTCTGACAAGGAAGATATAAAGGATATGAATAAGCAAGGATGACAAGGGATTGCATTGAATTGATATAAGCTAAGGTTTTGATCAGGGCATACCGGACTTGTCCGGTGTTCAGGGTCGGACTAGTCCGCAGTACCGGACTTGTCCGCCCTAAGAACGGACTAGTCCGTTATGAGGCTGCTCAAACCCTAACTTGTCAAAATTTGAGGTTATTCAATGCAAGTGTGATCTAGGGTACATGGAATACATCAATAGAGCATGTATTGACTGGAGGAGCTAAGCTAATTGAGCAAAAACAAGGAAAATCGAAGGTTCTAGGGTTTGGAGAGAAATTTACCAAATCCTTCGATTCGAAGCATTGAAGGAGTTCTTGATGCGGACTAGTCCAGGGTCTACGATCCCCTTGCGGTGGAGACCGATTCCCACGGAGATTTGAGTGGATTTGATGGAGAACTCGCAAATCCGCCTTGGGAGCACTTGAGTGAGGAGAGAGAGAGTGGGAGGAGTTGTGAGGTTGAAGGAGATTAGGTCTAAGCCGTCCCTAGGGTTATGGAGTCGAAATATCGCAATAGTCCGTGGTCGTACCGGACTAGTCCCGACTAGCGGACCAAGTGCGGACTAGTCTGCAATGTGCGGACTAGTCCGGGGTGACCACGGACTAGTCCGTGGTCCCTTGTACAGAAAAGTACAAAACACTTATATATATGTGTTCAATGGTTCCTAATAAGGAATAGGGGACAAAGACACACATATATTCTTGATGAATATAATCAGTAAACATACAACAATCAAGCTATGTGTGGCGGACCGGAATCCGCTCATCCAGGACCGCAAAGGGTGGTGCCACACGATGCGACACCCGACAGCACACATCATAAGAACGATATTGTATTACATAGAAAACAAACTGAAATGTACAAAGTAGTACAATACTTCAGTTACAAACTAGGTTTATATTACAACAGCGGAAACTAAGTTTGTACAACTCACGCCCATCTACCTAGCAAAAGTCTGTTGCCCAGCCCTAGGTCAACCCACACTACCTGCACTCCTCCAGCTCAGCGCGGCGTGTACAGTTCCCACTCAACCGTGGTCCCCGACGGAGGGTATCCCTCGCCTGTGGACTCGTAACCCGAGTCCGTGGGATACTCCTCACCTGAAAAACACTTATAGCAGCAACCGTGAGCACGATGGCTCAACAAGACTTAACCGACCCACCAAGGCATGAAACTCTACATGCAGTTTCCACGAGCATGGGATGGTAAATTTCAGCAAATGGACACGCCTACAAGTTCATCCTTCGTTCATCTTTTAGCCCCAAGTTAACTGTTCATGAATATGAAATTTAGTGAGCAATATTTGGTGGCACACATGTAGCAATGTAATTTTTTTTTCATAACAGCAATATTGAATCATCACATTTCATATATTAACCTACGTCACGACTCAGTGACCAAGTGGTACTCTTCACCGCGAGGGACAGCGAATTGACTCGATATACACCTGCAGGGATACCCGAAGAGCACGTCACGTTCGCCCACCCGTGAAGCTGCACAGCACGCTCACTCGATGTCGTACGGGATAACCTTTCACTCAACAGCCCAAACGTTGAACCGGTCGCACCGAAACGGACAGGAGGTTCCCTATACGGAGCATCTCTCTATGCCCGTTAGCAGATTTCCACCTTGCTGCCCTCAACCTACACCGATAAATCGGTGTGCTATGCCTCAACGCCCGGAGGTTTAGGTTACATCGGTTTACCGGGGCCCATATATCCGATATGCCTTTGGTACGTTCAAACTTGATCAGCGTGGGCCACACACAGATCGGTCCTCAATTAACACGGACAGGGCTGCGCACACAAAACTTCCTATTGCTGCGCCCTAACCCCTGCCTAGTCTCATTTTCATTACTAAAGTGATCTCACAACACTCGAACCAATCCCATGTGTCCCAAGTCTAACTCGCGAGTAGATTCCAACTACTCGACTTGTACCGAAGTTCTATGAATCATTAAGCATAGCCTGTCTACTCGAGGACTTAGACACTACCCCCCACTCTTATAGGAAAAATTCTGGTTATGCACTTGGGTGTCATCCATCTTACACCTAATGCACATCCATACCACATACTAATTATTCATAAAGCAAAACTTTGTAAAATTGGTTAATGTAAACCGGGGCTTCCCATGTTGCTGCTGGTCAGGTGTCAAGGCTTCATCCGGAAGAAGGAAGTCGAGCACTTCCGGAGCTTCCTCACCTTCAGCGACTACACGTAAGCCATATGCTATATGTCAATTTAAATGCAATGTTTGGAATTGAACATGTAAAGACTATAACTCTAGCTATCCCTACCCTTTGGTTCTGAAATTTTTATAGTGTCCTGGTAGAGTCCTAACCAGAGTCTTGACCAATTTTCATTTGAAACAAAGTTCATCTGATCTTTGTACAAATTAAAGCTTATTTGGTCATTAGTAGAGCCTCTATGGAATTCCAGGAATTTTCATGGCCCCAACCCTTACTTTCTGAAAACTAGAATTTGAGATGGTTCTAATGGAATTGGTTTCATGTCATTTGAAGAACTCTAGACGAAGTTATGCCCTAAACAAGATTTGTGAAAATCTGAAAAATGTTTCTGTACATTTTTTCTATTTTCCCTGGGCAGTTCAATTAATCACACCATTAGGGGGAATAAAATAACTTGGATGGGTCTGAAAATTTTACTGTGACTGAAGGATTATCCAATGAACCTCTCAGCCAAATTTCAGAATTTTTCATAAAGTAATTCTCCAGATAAAATTCCAAACAGTTGAAAATTTAGGGAGTTAATTCTGGAAAACTATCAAGTTTCATGAACTGAAATCTGTGTTGCTGGAAAGTTCTAAAAAAGCTGAATTCAGCAAAATTTAGTTCACTGAATTTGGAGCTTCCTAGCAAAAGTTATATGCATTTGAAGTTTGAACTAAACTGGAAAATCCCAAAATGTTTAAACTCTGCGGGTGGGCTCCACCACCCGGCTTCTTTCTCCTCGCGCGCGCCCGGGTGTTCGGCGGCGGAGCACTCTGGCGAGGTTCGCCAGAAGTGACTTCCCGACCACTCCCAGCGCTAGAACTGGCCGCCTAGCCCTATCTCGCCACGTGGAACTTGCCTCGGGGGTCGGAGCTCGCGGGCGGTGACCGGAAATGGCCGTGCGACGTCAACCGCGGTGGTTAGGGCTCCGGCGAGGTCGTTCTTGCTCTCTGAAGCATAAAAAGGGTCACGGTTTGCTCGGGGAGCACCAGTGGGTGACGAGGAACCCGACGTGAGGAGCCTCGGAAGCAAAAAAATGCCCTGCAAACCCACTCTTGACGGCGACCCAAGCCGTGTTTGCACCAGCGGCTATGCAAACTGTTATATCTCGGCCATTTCTGGACGGTTGTGCTCAGTTCTTCCTCGAGGAGGGACGCTAGGAGGTGTAGAAGCTACTTGCAAGCTAGCTTGACCATTGATTCAACGTGTAAGCCGAATTTTTGGTTTTTGCCGAACTCGGTCCGTTGCACTAGGGTTCGGGACTTTCTAAAATTCTTGCTACCCGATGGATTATTTGCCGAATGGTTTGCGGCTACACCATCTAGGGATCCCCACACACCTTTCTTGTTTAGCACGCGGTCGGCGAAGATGACCGGGTGGGGCTGTCGACGATGAGCCGAAGCACAGCTCCACCGGTTCCTTCCGGTTTCTTGACTTCGACGGCGTAAACCGCGCACAACTGAGTGCAACTCGCTGATGCAGCACGGGGAACAGCTAGAGCACACCTTGGCACTCATTTTTGCTGCAGATACCATGAGCGATCAATGATCGGCACTGGTGCGCGCCGAGGCTCGAAGGTGCGGTCGCCGCTGCTGTTTTTTTCGCGCTCGTGGGAGCTGAGCAGAGCGGCGCAGGTGGGGGAGGCAGCGAAATCCGTTTGTGCCGTGTACGTGGTGATCGGGAGGGGGCACGAGCTGATCCAAGCAAGATCTGGCACACGCTCGAGCGAGGCCGTGAGGCGGCAACAGCCCCGGTGGCTGACCGACGGCAACCGAGTCAGTTTCCCTCTGAGCACAGTCACTGATCAGTGGGTCCTTCCCCCTCTAATTTCTTTTCCAATTTTTCATTTCTGTTTTCACTGAAAAGATCCCAGCTACTCACAATTGAATGAGAGACTTAGCCTCCAATTCATTATTTGAATTTGATTTCCCTAAATTTGAAACTGGTTTGGCTAAATTTGCTGGCCATTTGAATTTGAAATTCAAATTCACTTTTGAAGTAATGCAAATTTAGCTCCCGACACGATGAACTCCAATGGGGATGAAAATTGGTGGACTAACTCAGAAAAATGTGCTGAGTTTGAATATGAAGCCAACTTTTGAATTCAAGTGATGAATGTGGCTGCAATTTGAATTTGCATTCAAATTGGCCCCTTTTTGAATTGTCTCCAAAAGTGCCTCAAAAAGTATTGGATTTGCATGAAATTTGGCCTGAGCCTTCCCAAGAATATATAAGGTCTAGTGGTGAGCTCAACCTTTCATGTTTATGTGTAGAAATCCCACTTTTTGAAGTTAGGGCTTTCCCCTCTAATCACCATTTTGATGGTGGTTACTTGCTCTTCACAAGTGTTCATGAGATATCCATCACAAGAGCTGTGGTGTTGTGAGGTGATGAACAATTTTTTTTGCAAGTCACTTTCTTGGGCTTTTACATCCCTCCCCCCTTAAAAGAATCTCGTCCCAAGATTACAAAAGAAGAGACTGCGATGTAATAGGAACTCACCCGTGATGAGACGCCATGAACTCCGGGTAGTTTGAGCGAAGAAATTCCTCGCTCTCCCACGTTGCTTCTTCGGCGGTGTGGTTACTCCACAGTATCTTGTAGAACCACAGCGTTCGGGTACGTGTAGTCCGAGCCTTCTCATCAATAATTGCCACCAGATATTCATCATACGTCAAATCCGGTTGCAGCTCGCCGATGTCTTCGGTGGGAACAGCAGCCGTATGCTTCAGACATTTTTGCAGTTGTGAAACATGGAAACGTCGTGAACACCAGCAATAGATGCCGGCAGTTCCAGTCTATACGCCACTGGTCCACACTTCTCAGTGATGGCATAGGGTCCAATGAATCGGGGAGCGAGTTTCCCCTTCACGCGGTGCACGCCCTTCATCGGAGGTACACGTGCTCCCCAACGTCAAAGTGCAGCGACCTACACCTCTTATCAGCGTAGCTTTTCTGTCGGGATTGTGCGGTCTTCAAGTTTGCTTGAATCATCCGAACACGCTCTTCAGCGTCATTCACCAAATCAACCCCGAATATGACCCTTTCACCGGACTCGCACCAGTTCAATGGGGTGCGGCATTTACGACCGTAGAGAGCCTCGTAGGGTGCCATCTTGATACTCGCTTGATATATATCCATTATTATACGAGAATTACGCCAGCGGTAGATGATCATCCCAGTTTCTACCGTGGTGGATGGCATACGCTCTCAGCATGTCTTCTAGTACTTGGTTCACCCTCTCAGTCTGCCCATCTGTCTGAGGGTGATAGGCGGAGCTTCTAATCAGCTTAGTACCCAAAGCAGCGTGCAACTGCTCCTAGAAACGAGATACAAATAGTGACCCTCAGTCTGAGTCTATGGTCTTGGGTACTCCATGCAAGCATAGGATTCTTGCAATATACAACTACGCATATATGTTGGCATGGAAATGTGTATGCACGGGAATGAAGTGGGCTGACTTGGTCAATCGATCAACGATTATCCAAATGGAAACATGCTTGTTGGAGGTCAGGGGTAACCCCACAATGAAATCCATGCTCACATCTTCCCACTTCCATGCTGGGATTTTCAGGGGTTGCAGTAGCCCTGATTTCCTCATATGATCAGCTTTCACTCGTCTACACGTATCACACTCGGATACGTACATCGCCACTTCCCGCTTCATCCGCGTCCACGAAAATTTCTTTTTCAAATCTTGGTACATTTTGTTGCTGCCCGGATGAATGGAAAACTTAGACAAGTGAGCTTCATCAAGAATCTTCTTTCTCAGCTCTATATTCCGGGGTACGACTATGCGGTCATTGAACCACAGCGTCTCTTCATCATCTTTCCGGTAACATTTGATTTCCCCGTTGTCTATCCGTGTCCGGATATGTGCCATGCCCTTGTCAACTTTCTGAGCTGCAATGATCTCCTCCCTAATGGTAGCGATGAGGGCAAGGTTGTAGAGCGATCCATAAGGAACCAAGTGTAAACTCGGCTCTTCTTCCTCCACCGGTGTAATGGTGAGGTTATGGACATGTGATTTCTGACTCAGCACGTCGGCAACCACATTCGGCTTGCCGGGGTGGTAATGAATCTGAATCTCATAATCTTTGCTTAGTTCTAACCACCTCCTTTGCCTTATATTCAGCTCCTTCTGGGTTAAAATATACTTCAGCCTCTTGTGGTCGGTGTAGAGATGCACCAAATTCCCCAGGAGATAGTGCCTCCACATTTTCAGCGCCAAAACTACAGAAGCAAGCTCAATATCATGAGTCGGATAGTGCTGCTCATGGTTTCGAAGTTGGCGTGAGCCATATGCGACCACACGTCCTTCCTGCATCAACACGCAGCCGAGCCCAATACCGGAAGCTTCACAATACACGTCAAAGGGCTTGGTTGTATCCGGTTGAGCTAAGACCGGGGCTGTTGTGAGATGCTTCACCAATGCTTGGAACGCTCCTTCACATGCCGCGTTCCAAACATATTTTGTTCCCTTCTTCAATAATTCTGTCATTGGCTTAGCAAGCTTGGAGAAGCTTGGATGAATCTCCGATTGTATCCCGCTAAGACGAGGAAGCTTCTGACTTCATGGACAAAAGTGGGACCTTTCCATTTCAGCACTTGCTCAATTTTGCTTGGGTCAACTGCAATGCCTTCCTCTGAGATGATATGTCCCAAAAATGGCACTTGGCTGATCCAGAACTCACATTTGCTGAACTTGGCATAGAGCTTGTGGTCCCGCAGTCATTGAAGAACGATCCTCAAGTGTTCGGCGTGTTCTGCTTCTGTCTTGGAGAAAACCAAGATATCATCAATGAACACCACAATGAACTTGTCCAGCTCCGGCATGAACACCGAGTTCATGAGATACATGAAATGTACCGGAGCATTGGTAAGACCAAAAGACATGACGAGATATTCATATAAGCCATATCTCGTCGAGAAGGCCATCTTCGGGATATCATCCGCCCGAATTTTTATTTGATGATATACAGAGCGAAGGTCCATCTTGGAGAACACACATGCATCCACAAGCTGATCAAACAGGATGTCAATGCGGGGCAGTGGGTATTTGTTCTTGATGGTGATGGCGTTGAGCGGCCGGTAGTCCACACACAGCCTCAAGGTTTCATCCTTCTTCTTTACGAACAGCGCCGAGCATCCACAAGGCGAGGAACTCGGCCTAATGAAACCTCTGCTCAACAGATCATTGAGATGTTCTTTCAATTCTGCCAGCTTGTTCAGAGCCATTTTGTAGGGTCTCCTTGAGATGGGAGTCGTCCCAGGTGCAAGCTCAATCTTGAACTCGACATCCCGCTCAGGTGGCATGCCCGAAAGATCATCCGGAAACACATCGGGGTACTCCCGGACTACGTGGATATCCTCTAACTTGAGAGCTTCAGTATTATTAATTGCTGAAACTTCGTGGCCAGGATTGTCTAACACCATGGAATGCGGACGGTGGAATGGAGAATTCAAATGAACCATCCGTGTCCGAGTGTCCAGGACAGCGCTATGGTAGCGTAACCATGACATCCATAAGATTGCATCAATCTTTTGCCCCGTAAGGATTATCAAGGTGGTGGGATATATCCTCCCACCTAAGCACAGAGGTGCTTTTGGAATCATCATATTTGCTGAAATCTTCCCTCCCAGTAAGCAGATCATATATGAGCAGTCGGTTGGGAAGACTTGCATTTGATGCTTGGCCACATAGGATGCACTTATGAAACTGTGGGTTGCACCCGAATCAAATAATATGATGATTGCTTGATCGTTAGAGTGAATGTACCCGCCAGCACGTTGTCTTCCTCTGGTGTGTCCTCATTGTCGAGGTTGCGAACACCCCCAGTTCGCTGACCAACCTTCTTGACCGGAGGTCGGCCTCGAGCACCACCCTGGAACTGGGCTTGCCCGCTACGCTGCTGCCCCTGGGGACAGTCCTTCGAGAAATGGCCCGCCTGGCCACACGTAAAGCAGGTGTAGCGAGGCGGTCCTCCGCTGATCGGCGGACGGAAACCTGGGGCGCGTTGTGGCGGTGAAAACGCCTGGTGTACCATCTTCTGCTGCTTCTGTTGTTGCGGTCGCGGTGGTGGCATCGGCGGTCGGAACGGGGGTGACTGGAAGCAACGACCCCGAACTGTTGAGGTCTCGCCGGTGGAGCCACTGCTGACCGGATGGTGTCTGATACACCATGCGGTATTTCTGGGGAGCTCTACCCCCACTGCTGGGTGGAGTGCTGCGCTTCCGCTGCTCAGCCGCTAACTCTCGCTGAGTGTCTTCTTGCATGATTGTGGCATTAATGAGATCGTTGATGGTGCTGCGATTGGATTGGACGAGATGCGTCTTCATCTCGAGGTGTAACCCCTGATAGAAGTGCTCTCGCTTCTTCTTCTCGGTGGAGACATAATCTGACGCATATTGCGCCAGATGGTTGAAGGCACGGGAGTAGTCGTGGGCACTCCTCCCGCCCTGCTTCAACTCCAAAAACTCTTGGAACTTCCTCTTCATTATCCCGGGAGGGATATGGAAGGCGCGGAACGCCTCCCGGAATTCTTCCCACTCCACGGCATGGCCAGCCGGCAGTGAGGCGACACAGTTTGCCCACCATGCACTAGCGGCACCGTGAAGCTGCTGCACCACGAACAGAGTCTTCTGCCGCTCTGTACATTGGAGCAGCCCAAACATGGACTCAATTGTCCGCAGCCAGTTGTCGGCCTCCAGGGGTTCTGCTGCTTCAGTTAACACCGGAGGGTGCGTACTCATGAAGTCCGAGTTCTTCACATCACGGGGCTCACGAAGGCCCCTGTCTTGACGCCCCCCCCCCCCCCCCCCCCCGCCTCGGACGTATTCTGCACGATCGTGCGGAGAAGGTCGGTCTGCTCCTCACGATTACCCACCAGGGCCGCGATCACATCCGCCAGCTTAAGCGGAGGCGGCGGTGGTGGTTGTTGCTGCGGGGTGCTGTCATAGGCAGGTGGCTGGGAGTCATCACCCCCCTGCTGGCTAGATCTACCAATCTTATGTGTGGTCTGAGTGCGAACCATCTGCAACCATACGACAATAAACATCAGTCCCGCAACATACTTCATGCAGTCCAATAAAATAGGCATAAAACATAATGACCGTAAAACATGCGATACATCTCATATACAGATAATGTAATAGCTTTGCACAAGCTACACCATTACCAGACCAAATACAAGCTAGTTAAATCCAACTTGACGGACTTCCTCTTTGGAAGTTCATCTCAACTAGGTTTGGTCACTACGAGACGTTAAAATCGCTTTGTCATCACGTATGCTACCCTTTTATCTTCAATACGACACAAACATGGTCTCTAGAAAAAGAAACTTGAGCACGACATATACTCAAATCTTTCACCAGTTGAAGATAACCACTCATGAGTATGTTCTACCCCATTGGAAGTACTCAAACCCCCTTGGGTACAACAATCCCTCAAATGAGTTCAACTGTCATCCCTCTGCCCGAATGACCAGTTGCTACATATTCCAAATCTTGTTCTGGTGCTGGGCATTTTCATGACTCAAGCTGAATACCAAAGTTAAAGTTAACTTCATTATATTTCCAACGAGTATTTATTTGCCCTCATATCAGCTCTGGTTTGAAAGTTATGGTAATTCAAAGTCAACATAATTTCTGGAAGAATTTCAACAGCGCCTCCTTTGGAAGTTGCTGTTCTCAACTCTAATTTCAGCTCAATTCCGTGCTGCAATTGCAGAAACTTTGAATTACAAAGATGTAACACATCTCCTACCCTTTCCAAAAATGTTTCATATGATAATTTTAGACTTTTCTACAGGAAGTTATGCTTGAAAAACAGCACAGTCCAGAGAGTGTTTTAAATCTGTCCTGGTTCTGGACAGTTTACAATCATCTGGAACTTCAGCCAGTTTAAGGTGTGATTCAGCTCTGGGAGTATACAATAAAGTTGTAGAGCACTTAAACACATTCCCAGAACTATATCCCACACCTCCATTGGCAAAATGATCTGTGAGTTATGCTCTGTCAAAATTCAGCGGACTTGCTGCCCAAAACAGAGCACTCTGTTTTTCAATCCCTTTGACTACAATGATCAACTATTGAACTTTTCTACCCAACCAGGGTGCAAATTCTTGAAACTTGGTGATTTTAGTTCCTTGTTATCATTATATTTCATGTACATGCCTATGATATGTGTAATATCCCCAAAACTGGTAGCAAGAAAATTCAGCTCATGTACACTTATGGAAAATGAGGGGAATTAAAACTTTGAATTATAACGGGGTAAGTTCAAAGTGAGTATTCAAATCTCTCAAAAACTTCCAAACATGGGGATCTAAATGCACAGCTTGGGTCTTCATAGTCCAAATATTCACCCTTCCAAATTTCAGATCATTTGGAGGATTTTCAATATTTGTTTGGGATTAAAAGGAAAAGCCTTGTGATCTGAATTTCAAATTCAGTTTCAAATCCCAATTGCCTTAATTTGTCAATTTGGGTCCACAGAGGTGTTCTCCATATTTAAACTAGCAGCCATGCCAAAAAGGAGAAATTTTGGAGTAGGTTTGCTGTTCAAACCTAGGGTGACACCAAAAACCCTTCAAAATTCAAATTTGAAATTTGAACTTGGACCAAACTTGATCAAATGCAGCATGGAAGCCAAAATTCGGATTCTCCATATTTAATTTAGCTTCCCTGCAAATATCTAGAATTTTTGGACAAAAGTGGGTGGCAGAAATAAAAGATCAGAAATATTAAAGTGGAGAAGAGGGGATGACATGTGGGGCAAGCTGATCAGTGTCCACCGAGCCAACGTTGGTTCTCCCGATTTCCTCCGCAGCCGCCACGGCGATGCAGCGCGCCAAGGTGACGCCGTTGCTTGGCGCCGAAGCCACTGTTTCGCTCGGTGCAGCTGGGCTCAAGTCACGAGCCGAAGCAGCTGACAGGACTCCCCCTCACTCGGTGCAAAAACAGAGCACGTCGCTCCCTCTGTTCTCTCCCGAACGCAAACTCGCCGTTCCTCTGCTCTCGCTGCGCTAGCCCGGGTTTTCTTTGGTCAGATGAGGTCGCCGCCGGTGCGGGGTGCCACTGTCCAAGCTAGGGGCAGCTGGGGTTCCTCTCCAGATGCGATCGCAGCCGAGTTACTCCGAGCTACCGAAAGAACTGCCGCCCGTCTACCCCAGAATTCTTCGCCAAGGTGAAACCATAGCCTAATTACTTTGGCCCGATGCTTCTACATGACCTAGCGCAGCCCCTCGACGAAGAACCGTCGGAAACCGTAGAGAAATGGAGCTGTAAGCTGAGTTTTTCCGGCCACCGACGCACACCCTAGCTGCACCGGCGAGCTACACTTTGCACGAGTTTTCACCCACCTTTGTATGCAAAAACGTGCTCCTCACATCACCCTGGTGCTTGCGGTGCTCTTCCCAACCGGAATACCCGCCAGCCATGCGAGAACGACGGCGCTGGGGTGGAGTGTGCCGCTGCCAACGTCGGGGAGGTACTCCCAACCATTTAGCATCGCCACTGACCTTACCCGCGTGTTTCTCGTCAGGTTTTGGGCACAGGCGGCGAGAGTTGGGCCGTCTAGGGCTCTGGGTAGTCGTTCCAGCGAGGTGCCGCCGTTCCGGCGAGGGGACTGCCCGGGCGCGAGGTAGACGAAGGTGAGGGCCTGCCCCACCTGTCAGTGGCACCGGTTGAGCGCCGGATCGGGGTGCGGCTCGGGATCTTATGTGGCTGCACGGGTTAACTCCGTAGCCCCCGATGTTGCCGCAATTTCACTGGTCCGATTTAAAACAGTGGGCCCAGTTCAATTATTTGAAGTTTCTGTTAGGGAAATAATTCCAGGAATTAGCTGATCTTTCCAAGCCCATAACTTTGTGTAGAAAACTCCAAAAAGGGTGAGACCAATTTTGTTGGAATACTCATGAGGAGTACTTCACAGAGAAACCAATCTTAGGCTATGAAAATGCACAGGAATTTCTGTAGAATTGTTTTTATTAAATCCTTTAGGGATTTATTACAGGGGCAATTCTTTATGAAATATTCCCAAATTTGGGAAGCTAGTCCTTTTCATAGTAACTGATCTCCAGTAAACATTTGAGCTTCATTAGAGTTCATTTGCTAGGCTAAACTGCCTTCCCAAGTTCAGCCTTTATTTGGAGATTCAAATTTAAACAGAAACTTTTCAGAACCCCTGTCCAACTTCAAAAATTCATATCTCTCTGATGGTAGCTCCAAAAATGGTGAAACAAATTTTGTTAGAACCATGGAGACTTACCCTAATCAGATCTTCCACTATTAGCTATGTCAAAGCTCCTGAATTGGGCTCAAAATTCAGAGAAGAATTGTACTTGTAGGAATTTTAAAGACTACATTGTGCAATGACATGTCTCCAAATTTTGCTCAGATCATCCTTAGAGAGTCTAGTACCCACTGTAAAAATCCCAAAGCCAATTAAGGATCTAAATAGCAGTAGCTATGAATAGAAGTTCAATTCTTATAAGTCCTTAATACTTATACACATATTTTGCTACATTTCATTTACTGACAGAAGTTGAGGACGCACCGGAGCCCTTGGACGTCCTTCCACCTGAAGCTAACTTTCTGTTTGACTGGCAACCAGGCAAGCCCCGGTTTGCACTTAAGTACCTTTTATAAAAAAATTTATTTGTATCACTTATGTCTAGGGTGAATGTTTGCATTAGAGTTAAGGTGATTGAAACCCCACTTGCATAACCTTTTAAATCCTATGAAGGGTTGGGTAGCTTACAGAGCCGACGAGTAGAAAAGGCCCCGCTAATATGCTTAGGACCTCGGTAGAAGTCGAGTAGTTGGAATCTACTCGCGAGGTAAGGTTTTATCACACGGTTTGGTCAGAATAGAAAATGGCTTAAAAGTGGAGAAAATGAGACCCAGCAGGGGGAAAAGGAAGCAGTGAGCGGAGATCTCACGTGCGTAGCCCTGTTGGTCTCGCTTGAGGACCGAGTCATGTGCGGGCCTGCTGAACAAGTATCGAACAGTACCAGATGGCATACTGACATAAGCAGGAAACCGATGTAAATGGTTAACCTGGGTGCCGAGGCTTACCCAACCGTAAATAGGAGTGGATTGAGGGTAGCAAGGTGTAAGTATGCCGGTGGGCACAGTCACGCTCCATGCGGGGACCTCCTGCCCGTTACGGATGGACCGGTTCGGTGTTTGGGTTGCCTTTGAAAGGTGGTTGCATACAACATAGTAGGAATGGGTGTGGAATCATGCTTCTGAATGTGGGTGTATGCAACGTGTTGTCCGGGTGTCTCCTGATTGCAATCACCGTCCCTCGCGGTTATTTGAGTACCGCTTGTTTACTGTTTTGTGACGTAGTAAGAAGTGAAGTAAGCCAGTTGAATGATAATATGCTGTGATGATATATTAATGTTTCGGAAACCATAACTGCTGTAGATGTAGAGCTAATTAAGTTTACTTTCCGCTTTGGGCATCACCACATCGGAGGAAAGTGTTTCTTGTTTGATTGTGGACTTCCGATGTCGGGACTGCCTAAGGCACATGAATTTGCTGCTATAAAACTGAAAGTAAGGATCAACTTATAGGCGTGTCTTTGTTGCAAAGTCCATTCTCCTATTTTACACATCCCTGCATGTAGAGTTTCATGCCTAGGCTAGACGGTTAAGCCTTGCTGAGCCATCGTGCTCACGGTTGCAATATTTGAGCTGTATGCAGGTGAGATCTATGAGGAGGGTTCCGAGGATGAGGTGATGCCCCCGTGAGGGTACACGACCGAGATGGAGCCCTGCACGCCGCCGTGATTTCTCTGGTTCCATGCTGCTAGCGTGTAGCGCCCCCGGGCTGGACGGCTGCACTTTTGCATAGTTAGGATGAGAGGCTACTAATGTACATTACTTCCGCTGTATAGTTATATTTTGTAAAAGACTTCCGCTGCTTTATATCAAATAAAAGTTTGTATGTTGTTCTCTGATCTTTTCGTGTGTGCTGTTGGGTGCCGCATCGCACGGCACCACCCTATGCGATCTTGGAGTGGGTGAACCACGGGGTGTTCCCCACAGTCGTGGTACCAGAGCCGCATTGGGAATAGCACGCTCAAAATGAGCCTATTTTTGAAAACTTAGAAGTAGTCGAGTGAGGATTAGTCATTAAGCCCACATAAGGTCTATGATAGTAGTAGTTACTAAGGTAGAAAAGCTAACTTATGTGTTATACATTCTGTAACGACGCTCCGATGTCAGGAAAGAGGTAAGGTACGCCACCACAGGCGGATCAATTGCGGTAACTCCCCATACGAGTAATGGTATGGGAGGATATACCTGGCTTGGCATGGTAGTGAATATGAGTCTCTGAACCTTTTCCATGGTTCGAGAGCATATGAAAACGCTGATCTCCACCGTGCTTTAGGCAAAAGTGAGAATACCCCATCGTGTGCTAAGAAACACGATAGTATGCAACTCTTGAACGTTCAATGTTCAAAGGGCCATATGCAGCGGTCGCCATCGGCGTGCCTCAACGGTCATGAGGCAGTAGGTGGTATCCGTTGGGTTGATAAAATTCCCAACTGTGACGATCCGTTCGCGCTCTACTCGGGTTCCCCGTCGTGTGGTGTGAAAACACGACCATGTACCTTGAGACGTGGCTTAACTCAAGGACGATCCGTATGGAAATGATATGGACCGTATGTTTTTACTATAATACAGAACTGTCTGTAATGTCAAAAACCTTTGTGTGCACCATTATTGTGTGTTCTTCTGCAGGTACATTAACCACGTTAATGCATGACGTGTAGAAACCGTTTGTGAGTGGCATTCTTAGTTCCACCATTTGACACGTATATGCCGGAATACCGGTTTAGGATTTTTCTTGGTGAGGTAACATAGTACCGAGACTGCATAAAAGGTTAATTTTCAAAGAAGAGAGTCAAAATGAAGTTTAAGAAATCATTTAGGGGTTAGTAAGCTCCTATATTGAACTAAGAGTCAATTGCGAGTATTGATTCAATCTCAAAAACTTTGGAACAATCTCCCCTATTTCGGCAGAAATTTTGCTGAATTTGAACAGGGCACAACTTAAGATTGGTTGAACTAATGGAGGTGTGGGATACCATTCTGGAAAGGTTTTGAAGTCCTCTACAACTTTTCTGTAGAGTTCCAGAACAAAATCTCCCTCCAAAGGGATGAAAATCTCAGATGAGTAGGTACTGTCCAGAAACAGGGCAGACCAAATGCTCTCCGAAATTTTCTGTATTTCAACCAAAACACTTAGTCTCACCGTTTGACGTCCAGTGGCTATTGTAAGACAGCGAGTTGGAGTCGAAGGGTTTATGCATTTGACATATCACTTCGAGTTAGTACATGTTGGGTCCAATACAATAGTGAGGAATTACGCATGCTAACACGCTTAACATCCCGTGGTGACCCCGATGGTCGAAATGCACTTTTTACTCATAAAGTTCAATACTTTGGAACTTGATCGTATGACACGGTCCAGGGATGTATATGTTGCATAAAGTTTATACTTTATCCATATGTGTGACTGTTATGTGTATTATTTATTCCATTCTCGCACTACTATTGTATAGACTGGATGAAATAAACCAACATGTACTGATCATTTAAATGGTATGAATGCAGAATGGTGCATACACGGTCTACGCAAGAGGAGGGAGGTCCGAGTCAGGTTCGTGGTGATGAGTCTCCACCTCCGGAGCAAACCACGACGCAGCAGCAACCACCTCCTCCACCGCCAGAACTTCCAAGAAACCTGGCGGAGGTTCTCGCCACAGTGCTCGGCTAACGCGACGAGCAAACCGAGTTGCTGCGGATGCTAGTCCAGCAAAATGCATCCCATCAGGGAGGACACCAAGACAATGGGCAACGCCAGCCCCAACAAAGTTTGTATTCAGAGTTCATGGCGACCCATCCACCGGTCTTCACGTTGGCCGAAGAACCTTTGGAGGCGGACAGCTTTATCCGCACTCTAGAGGCAAAGTTCGGGCTGCTACGATGCACCGAACAGCAGAAGGCGCTGTATGCAGCGCAACAGCTTCAGGGAGAAGCCGGTATCTGGTGGGCGAACTACACCACCTCCTTACCAGCTGGCCATGCCGTCACATGGACGGAGTTCCGGGAGGCGTTCCGCGCCTATCACATCCCTCCCGGTGTGATGGAAATGAAGCTCCAGGATTTCCTGGCGCTACGACAAGGCGAGAGGAGTGCTCATGAGTACTCCAGGTTATTCAACCGGCTGGCGCAGTATGCGCCAGGATTTGTGGGGACGGAAGACAACAAGCGCAACGCTTTCTTCCGGGGCCTGAATTCAAAGATGAAGGTCCATCTCGCCCAAAGCAATCGCGGCACATTTAACGACCTCGTTAATGCCGCGATTCTAGAAGAGAATGCTCAGCGTGAGCGCGGGTCTGATAAGAGGAAACGCAGAGCGCTGACAAGAAGCAGTGGTAGGACACCACAGAAATACCGCGTGGTGTATCGCTCACCATCCGGTCAGAGATGGCAGCCACCGGCGCGACCGCCTCAGTTTCGCGGTCGGCAATATAATGCGCCGGGCTTCCGACCGACGTATCCACCACAGCAACAGCAGCAGCAAAGGATGATACCACATGCTCCTCAGTTTCAACAGCGCGCACCGGGATTTCGCCCTCAAGTCGGAGGGACCCCGACACCTTACACGTGCTTCACGTGTGGCCGTGTCGGGCATATTTCAAGAGACTGCCCCGAGCCACGACATGGCAGGGGTGCAGCACTGTATCAGGGTGCTAATCAGCCCCGCAACCAGCCCAAGAAACCAGCACCAAAACCCGGCAACGTCCACCACTTAGCCATCGAAGACGTGCCAGAAGGCAAACCCGTCATCGCGGGTACGTTCTCCTATTTAGATCATCCCATAGTCATACTTTTTGACTCCGGTGCCACCCATAATTTCATAAGTCAGTCTTATGTTATTAAATATCAACTTCCTATCATTCCCACAAACAATTTATATTTGATATGTTCTCCGGGTGGGAAAATAACAGCTGATAGACTGGTCTATAGAGCACCATTATAGTTGGGTGGAATCTATATCCGACTTCTCTGATCATGTTAGAGAGTCAAAAACTTGATGTCATTTTAGGAATGTCATGGCTACATCACCATGGTGCTGTTCTTGACATCATTCCACGTGTGGTTCGTCTCAATTCTCCACTTCATGAACCACATGTTCTTACTCTTGACCGATCGGTTCAAGAAGCCCCAGCCACATATAACACGGAATCCACGAAACTTGAGGATATTCGTGTGGTCCGTGAATATCCGGAGGTCTTTCCGGATGATCTCCCGGGCATGCCACCCGAAAGGGATGTCGAGTTCAAGATTGAACTTGTACCTGGGATGACACCGATCTCACGGAGACCGTACAAGATGGCTCCGAATGAGCTGGCTGAACTGAAGGAGCAGCTCAATGATTTAATGAAGAAGGGTTTCATTCGACCGAGTTCCTCTCCATTGGGATGCTCGGCGCTGTTTGTGAAGAAAAAGGATGAAACCTTGAGGTTGTGTGTGGACTACCGACCTCTCAACGCTGTCACCATCAAGAATAAATATCCACTGCCCCGCATCGATATATTATTCGATCAACATGTGGGTGCGAGTGTATTTTCGAAGATGGATCTTCGCTCTGGATATGACCAAATCAAGATCCGAGCGGAGGATATTCCAAAGACGGCCTTCTCGATGAGATATGGGTTATATGAATACCTCGTCATGTCCTTTGGTCTCACCAACGCCCCGGCACACTTCATGTATCTTATGAACTCAGTGTTCATGCCGGAGTTAGACAAGTTTGTGGTGGTGTTCATTGACGACATCTTGGTTTACTCCAAGTCTGAAGAAGAACACGCCAAGCACTTGCATATTGTGCTTCAACGATTGCGAGACCATAAGCTTTATGCCAAGTTCAGCAAGTGCGAATTTTGGATCAGCCAAGTGCCATTCCTTGGTCACATTATTTCTGCAGAAGGCATTGCAGTTGATCCAAGTAAAATCGAACAAGTGCTGAAATGGAAGTCCCCCACATCAGTCCATGAAGTCAGAAGTTTCCTCGGCTTAGCAGGATATTACCGGAGATTCATACCGAACTTCTCCAAGCTTGCTAAGCCGATGACGGAACTGTTTAAGAAGGGGGCTAAATATGTTTGGAGCCCAGCTTGTGAAGAAGCTTTCCAAGCATTAGTGAAGCATCTTACAACAGCCCCGGTGTTAGCTCAACCAGGCCCTTCGACGTATATTTTGATGCGTCCGGCATCATGCTTGGCTGTGTATTGATGAAAGGAGGCAGAGTGGTCGCCTATGGCTCACGTCAACTTCGTAACCACGAGCAGCACTATCCGACTCATGATCTTGAGCTTGCTTCTGTGGCGTTGGCATTGAAAATGTGGAGGCACTATTTACTTGGAAATTTAGTGCACCTCTACACCGACCACAAAAGTCTGAAACATATATTCACTCAAAAGGAGTTGAATATGCGGCAACGGAGATGGCTAGAACTGATCAAAGACTATGAGATCGAGATTCAGTACCATCCCGGAATGGCAAACATGGTTGCCGATGCCTTAAGCCGCAAATTCCATTTCAACAGTCGGTCCAGCACCCCACTTGAAAAGGAGGAGCCGAGTCTGTAATTGGTTCCATATGGGCCATTGTATAATCTTGCTCTCGTCCCTACAATACGAGAGGAGATTATGGAAGCGCAGAAGAAAGACGTGGGAATGTCGCACATTCGGAGAAGGATGAAGAATGGCGAAATGAAATGCTTCCGAAGAGATGATAACGGTACACTATGGTTTAAAGACCGTATAGTGGTACCCCGTGAAATGAAGCTTCGGAGGAAAATCTTGGACGAAGCTCATTTGTCCAAGTATTCTATTCATCCGGGCAGCAACAATATGTACCAAGATCTGAAAACAAGGTTTTGGTGGATACGGATAAAAAGAGAAATCGCAGAGTACGTATCCGAATGTGATACGTGTCGGCGGGTGAAAGCCGACCATATGCGTAAAGCCGGACAGCTGCAACCGTTGAACATTCCAGCATGGAAGTGGGAGGATATCAGCATGGACTTCATAGTTGGATTACCTCTCACGTCTCACAAACATGACTCGATTTGGGTGATAGTCGATCGACTAACCAAGTTGGCTCATTTCATTCCCGTACATACAAGTTACGTGGCCAAGCAATATGCGGAACTTTATATTGCAAGAATTTTATGCTTGCATGGTGTTCCCCGCTCCATTATTTCAGATCACGGTGCGCTGTTCGTATCTCGATTTTTGGGAACAGCTGCAAGCATCATTGGGGACCAAACTGATCCGAAGCTCCGCGTATCACCCGCAGACGGATGGTCAAACTGAACGGGTGAACCAAGTGCTGGAAGACATGCTACGCGCTTGTGCCATCCACCACGGCAAGAATTGGGATGATCAGTTGCCGTTGGCAGAGTTTTCTTACAACAATGGCTATCAAGCTAGCATCAAGATGGCGCCGTATGAAGCTCTGTACGGCCGGAAATGCCGCACACCTCTCAACTGCTGCGAGTCTGGCGAGCGAGTTATCTACGGCATTGAACTTGTGAATGAAGCTGAAGAACGGGTGCGAGTAATACAAGCCAACCTCAAGGCTGCTCAATCTCGTCAGAAAAGCTATGCGGATAAAAGATGCCGTCCTCTCCACTTCGACATCGGGGACCATGTTTATGTCCGTGTGTCTCCGATGAAGGAAGTTCACCGTTTCGGAGTGAAGGGTAAACTTGCACCGCGGTTCATTGGTCCGTTCGCCGTCAATGAAAAATGCGGACCCGTGGCCTATCGCTTGGATTTACCGGCGTCGCTCGCAGGTGTTCACAACGTCTTCCACATGTCTCAGCTGAGGAAGTGTCTCAAACCCTCCGCTGAAATTCGCACAGAAGACATAGAAGTTCTCCAACCGGACCTCACGTACACGGAGTATCCAATCCGGATCATCGATGAAAAGACCCGTGCCACAAGAAACCGGACCTTATGGTTCTACAAGGTCTTGTGGAGTAACCATACCTCTGATGAGGCAACATGGGAAAGCGAGGACTATTTACGAACATATTATCCAGACTTGCTATCATCAAATACCCGGTAAAGTTTTTCCCCACTTTGCTTTTCCTTTGGAATCTCGGGACGAGATTCTTTTTAAGGGGGGAGGGATGTAAAATCCCCAAAAGCGGTAGCAAGAAAATTCAGCTCATGTACACTTATGAAAAATGAGGGGAAGTAAAACTTTGAATTATAACGGGGTAAGTTCAAAGTGAGGATTCAAATCTCCCAAAAACTTCCAAACATGGGGATCTAAATGCACAGCTTGGATCTTCATAGTCCAAATATTCACCCTTCCAAATTTCAGCTCATTTGGAGGATTTTCAATATTTGTTTGGGATTAAAAGGAAAAGCCTTGTGATCTGAATTTTAAATTCAGTTTCAAATCCCAATTGCCTCAATTTGTCAATTTGGGTCCACAGAGGTGTTCTCCATATTTAAACTAGCAGCCATGCCAAAAATGAGAAATTTTGGAGTAGGTTTGCTGTTCAAACCTAGGGTGAAACCAAAAACCCTTCAAAATTCAAATTCGAAATTTGAACTTGGACCAAACTTGATCAAATGCAGCATGGAAGCAAAAATTCGGATTCTCCATATTTAATTTAACTTCCCTGCAAATATCTAGAATTTTTGGACAAAAGTGGGTGGCAGAAATAAAAGATCAGAAATATTAAAGTGGAGAAGAGGGGATGACATGTGGGGCCAGCTGATCAGTGTCCACCGAGCCAACGTCGGTTCTCCCGATTTCCTCCGCAGCCGCCACAGCGACTCAGCGTGCCACGGCGACGCCGTTGCTTGGCGCCGAAGCCACCGTTTCGCTCGGTGCAGCTGGGCTCAAGTCGCGCGCCGAAGCAGCTGTCAGGACTCCCCCTCACTCGGTGCAAAAACAGAGCACGTCGCTCCGTCTGTTCTCTCATGAACGCAAACTCGCCGTTCCTCTGCTCTCGCTGTGCTAGCCCGGGTTTTCTTCGGTCAGACGAGGTCACCGGCGGTGCGGGGTTCCACTGTCCAAGCAAGGGGCAGCTGGGGTTCCTCTCCAGCTGCGATCGCAGCCGAGTTACTCCGAGCTACCAAAAGAACTGCCACCCGTCTACCCCAGAATTCTTCTCCAAGGTGAAACCATAGCCTAATTACTTTGGCCCGATGCTTCTACACGACCTAGCCCAGCCCCTCGACGAAGAACCGTCGGAAACCGTAGGGAAATGGAGCTGTAAGCTGAGTTTTTCCGGCCGCCGACGCACAACCCTAGCTACACCGGTGAGCTACACTTTGCACGAGTTTTCACCCACCTTTGTATGCAAAAACATGCTCCTCACATCACCCTGGTGCTTGCGGTGCTCTCCCCAACTAGAATACCCGCCTGCCATGCGAGAACGACGGCACCGGGGTGGAGTGTGCCGCTGCCAACGTCAGGGAGGTATTCCTGACCATTTAGCGCTGCCACTGACCTTACCCGCGTGTTCCTCGTCGGATTTTGGGCACAGGCGGCGAGAGTTCGGCCGTCTAGGGCACTGGGTAGTCGTTCCGGCGAGGTGCCGCCGCCGTTCCGGCGAGGGGACTGCCCGGGCCGAGGCAGACGAAGGTGATGGCCTGCCCCACTTGTCAGTGGCACCGGTTGAGTGCCGGATCGGGGTGCGGCTCGGGATCTGCTGTGGCTGCGCGGGTTAACTCCGTAGCCCCCGATGTTGCCGCAATTTCACTGGTCCGATTTAAAACAGTGGGCCCAGTTCCAATTATTTGAAGTTTCTGTTAGGGAAAAAATTCCAGGAATTAGCTGATCTTTCCAAGCCCATAACTTTGCGTAGAAAACTCCAAAAAGGGTGAGACCAATTTTGTTGGAATCCTCATGAGGAGTACTTCACAGAGAAACCAATCTTAGGCTATGAAAATGCACAGGAATTTCTGTAGAATTGTTTATAGTAAATCTTTTAGGGATTTATTACAGGGGCAATTCTTTATGAAATATTCCCAAATTTGGGCAGCTAGTCGTTTTCATAGTAACTGATCTCCAGTAAAAATTTGAGCTTCATTAGAGTTCATTTGCTAGGATAAACTGCCTTCCTAAATTCAGCCTTTATTTGGAGATCCAAATTTAAACAGAAACTTTTCAGAACCCCTGTCCAACTTCAAAAATTCGTATCTCTCTGATGGTAGCTCCAAAAATGGTGAAACAAATTTTGTTAGAACCATGGAGACTTACCCTAATCAGATCTTCCACTATTAGCTATGTCAAAGCTCCTGAATTGGGCTCAAAATTCAGAGAAGCATTGTACTTGTAGGAATTTTAAAGACTACATTGTGCAATGACATGTCTCCAAATTTTGCTTGGATCATCCTTAGAGAGTCTAGTATCCACTGTAAAAATCCCAAAGCCAATTAAGGAATCTAAATAGCTGTAGCTATGAATAGAAGTTCAATTCTTATAAGTCCTTAATACTTATACACATATTTTGCTACATTTCATTTAGTGACCGAAGTTGAGGACGCACTGGAGCCCTTGGACGTCCTTCCACCTGAAGCTAACTTTCCGTTTGACTCGCAACCAGGCAAGCCCCGGTTTGCACTTAAGTATCTTTTATAAAATTCTTTATTTGTATCACTTATGTCTAGGGTGAATGTTTGCATTAAAGTTAAGGTGATTGAAACCCCACTTGCATAACCTTTTAAATCCTATGAAGGGTTGGGTAGCTTACAGAGCCGACGAGTAGACAAGGCCCCGCTAATATGCTTAAGACCTCGGTAGAAGTCGAGTAGTTGGAATCTACTTGCGAGGTAAGGTTTTATCACACGGTTTGGTGACAATAGAAATGGCTTAAAAGTGGAGAAAATGAGACCCAGCAGGGGGGGGGGGGGGAAGGAAGCAGTGAGCGGATGGGGAATCCGAGTAGAGCGCGAACGGGTCATCACGGTTGGGAATTTTATCACCCCAACAGATACAACCTACTGCCCTGCAGGGCACGCCGATGGCAAGTGCTGCGTATGTCCTCCTGGGCTATTTCCAGACGAACACACTCTCGCGTTACTGACCACGCGATGGGGTCTCCACTTGCTTGCCTAATGCACGCTAGGGATCAGCGTTTCATATGAACACAGGAACATGAAGAGTCCAAGAGTTTCATATTGACGTCTCACACCAAGCTGTGAGACCTATCCCTGAACCACGTTCCTCGTCAGGGAGCTAACCGAAATTGAACCGCTTTCGGTGGCGTTCCTTACCATTTTTACCTGAGAGTAGGTGCGTCGTTACATAATCAAAATTCAGAATCATAACACATATGTTAGTCTTGCCACTTTAAGTAACTATGCTAATATAGTCCTTACTTGGGCAAACTAGCGAATCCTCACCGTAAACCTAAGCTTTCTCCTTAAGACAGTCCTTAATTAATGTGCTATCCCCAATGCCGCTCTGATACCAGCCTGTGGAGGACCGGAATTCGCTCATCCATGATCGCAGAGGGTGGTGCCACATGCGACACCCGATAGAACACATCATAAGAACGATATTATATTACATAGAAAACCAACTTAAATGTACAAAGTAGTACAATACTTCAGTTACAAACTAGTGTTTATACTACAAAAGGGAAACTAAGTTTGTACAACTCACGCCCATCTACCTAGCAAAAGTCAGTTGCCCGGCCCTAGGCAACCCACACTAGCTGCACTACTCCAGCTCAGCGTGGCCTGTACGGTTCCCACTCAACCGTGGTCCCCGACGGAGGCTAGCCCTCGCCGGTGGACTCGTAACGCGAGTCCGTGGGATACTCCTCACCTGAAAAACACTTATAGCAGCAACCGTGAGCACGATGGCTCAACAAGACTGAACCGACTCACCTAGGCATAAAACTCTACATGCAGTTTACACGAGCATGGGATGGTAAATTTCAGAAAATGGAAACGCCTACAAGTTCATCCTTAGTTCATATTTTAGCCCCAAGTTAACAGTTCATGAATATGAAATTTAGTGAGCAATATTTGGTGGCACACATGTAGCAATCCAATCTTTTTTCATAACAGCAATATTGAATCATCACATTTCATATATTAACCTACGTCATGACTCAGTGACCAAGTGGTACTCTTCACCGCGAGAAACGGCGAATCGACTCGATATACACCTGCAGGGATACCCGAGAAGCACGTCACGTACGCCCACTCGTGGAGCTGCACAGCACGCTCACTCGATGTTGTACGGGATGGGACAATCTTTCACCCAACAGCCCAAACGTCGAACCGGTCGCACCGAAATGGACAGGAGGTTCCCTACATGGAGCATCTCTCTATGCCCGTTAGCAGATTTCCACCTTGCTGCCCTCAACCTACACCTATAAATCAGTGTGCTATGCCTCGACGCCCAGAGGTTTAGGTTACATCGGTTTACCGGGGCCCATATATCCGATATGCCTTCGGTACATTCAAACTTGATCAGCGTGGGCCGCACACGGATCGGTCCTCAATCGACACGGACAGGGATGCGCACACATGACTTCCTATTGCTGCGCCCTAACCCCTGCCTAGTCTCATTTTCATTACTAAAGTGATCTCACATCACTCGAACAAATCCCGTGTGTCCCAAGCCTAACTCGCGAGTAGATTCCAACTACTCGACTTGTACCGAAGTTCTATGAATCATTAAGCATAGCCTGTCTACTCGAGGACTTAGACACTACCCTCACTCTTATAGGAAAAATTCTGGTTATGCACTTGGGTGTCATCCATCCTACACCTAATGCACATCCGTACCACATACTAATTATTCATAAAGAAAAACTTTGTAAAATTGGTTAATGTAAACCGGGGCTTGCCTTGTTGCTGCTGGTCAGGTGTCAAGGCTTCGTCCGGAAGAAGGAAGTCGAGCACTTCCGGAGCTTCCTCGCCTTCAGCGACTACACGTAAGCCATATGCTATATGTCAATTTAAATGCAATGTTTGGAATTGAACATGTAAAGACTATAACTCTAGCTAGACCTCCCCTTTGGTTCTGAAATTTTTATGGTGGCTTGGTAGCGTCCTAACCAGAGTCTTGAGCAAGTTTCATTTGAAACAAAGTTCATTTGAGCTTTGTACAAATTAAAGCTTATTTGGTAAATAGTAGAGCCTCTAAGGAATTCCAGGGATTTTCATAGCTCCAACCCTTACTTTCTGGAAACTAGAATTTGAGATGGTTCTAATGGAATTGGTTTCATGTCATTTGAAAAATCCTAGACGAAGTTATGCCCTAAAAAAGATTTGAGAAAATCTGAAAAATGTTTCTGTATATTTTTTCTATTTTCCCTGGACAGTTCACTTAATCACACCATTAGGGAGACTAAATGAACTTGGATGGGTATGAAAAATTTATTGTGACTCAACGATTTTCCAAAGAATCTCTCAGCCAAATTTCCGATTTTTTCATAAAGTAATTCTCCAGAAAAATTCCGAACATTTTTAAATTTAGGGAATTAATTCTGGAAAACTATTAAGTTTCATGAGCTGAAATTTGTGTTTCTGGAAAGTACTCAAAAAGCTGAATTCAGCAAAATTTAGTTCACTGAATTTGGAGCTTTCTAGCAAAAGTTATATGCATTTGAAGTTTGAACTAAACTTTAAAATCCCAAAATGTTTAAACTCTGTGGGTGGGCCCCACCACCCGCCTTCTTCCTCCTCGCGCGCGCCCGCGTGTTCAGCGGCGGCGCACTCCAGCGAGGTTCGCCGGAAGTGACTTCCGGACCGCCCCCAGCGCTAGAAGTGGCCGCCTAGCCCTATCTCGACACGTGGAACTTGCCTCGGGGGTCGGAGCTCGCCCGCTGTGACCGGAAATGGTCGTGCGACGTCAACCGCGGAGGTTAGGGCTCCGGTGAGGTTGTTCTCTCTCTCTCTGAGGCATAAAAAGAGTCACGGTTTGCTCGGGGAGCACCAGTGGGTCACGAGGAACCCGATGTGAGCAGCCTCGGAAGCTAAAAATGCCTGCAAACCCACTCTCGACGGCGACCCGAGCCGTGTTTGCACCGGTAGCTATGCAAACTGCTATATTTCGGCCATTTCTGGACGGTTGTGCTCAGTTCTTCCTCAAGGAGGAACGCTAGTAGGTGTAGAAGCTACTTGCAAGCTAGCTTGACCATTGATTCAACGTGTAAGCCGAATTTTTGGTTTTTGCCGAACTCGGTCCGTAGCACTAGGGTTCGGGACATTCTAAAATTCTTGCTACCCAATGGATTATTTGCCGAATGGTTTGCGGCTACACCACCTAGGAATCCCTACACATATTTCTTGTGTATCCGCGGTCATCGAAGATGGCCGGGTGGGGCTGTCGACGGTGAGCCGAAGCACAGCTCCGCCGGTTCCTTCCGGTTTCTTGACTTCCATGGCGTAAACCGCGCACAACCGAGTGCAACTCGCTGGTGCAGTATGGGGAACAGCTAGAGCACACATTGGCGCTCCTTTTTTCTGCCAAGGCTCGAGGTGTGGTCGCCGCTGCTGTTTTTTTCCCTGCGCGGGAGCTGAGCTGAGCGGCGCAGGCGGGGGAGGCAGCGAAATCCGTTTGTGCCGTGTACGTGGTGATCGGGAGGGGGCACGAGCTGATCCAAGTGAGTGCTGGCACGCGGGCGAGCGAGGCCATGAGGCGGCAACAGCCCTGGCGGCTGACCCACGGCAACCGAGTCGGTTTCCCTCTGAGCACAGTCACTGATCAGTGGGTCCTTCCCCCTCTAATTTGTTTTCCAATTTTTCATTTTGGTTTTCACTGAGAAGATCCCAGCTACTCACAATTGAATGAGAGACTTAGCCTCCAAGTCATTGTTTGAATTTGATTTCCCTAAATTTGAAACTGGTTTGGCTAAATTTGCTAGCAATTTGAATTTGAAATTCAAATTCAGTTTTGAATTAATGCAAATTTAGCTCCCGACACGATGAACTCCAATGGGGATGAAAATTGGTAGACTAACTCAGAAAAATGTGCTAAGTTTGAATATGAAGCCAACTTTTGAATTCAAGTGATGAAAATGGCTGCAATTTGAATTTGCATTCAAATTGGCCCCTTTTTGAATTGTCTCCAAAAGTGCCTCAAAAAGTACTGGATTTGCATGAAATTTGGCCTGAGCCTTCCCAAGAATATATAAGGTCTAGGGGTAAGCTCAACCTTTCATGTTTATGTCTAGAAATCCCACTTTTTGAAGTTAGGGCTTTCCCCTCCAATCACCCTTTTGATGGTGGTTACTTGCTCTTCACAAGTGTTCATGAAATATCCGTCACAAGAGCTGTGGTGTTGTGAGATGATGAACAATTTTTTTTGCAAGTCACTTTCTTGGGCTTTTATACTTTGACCATAATTCATCAAGATCAAGTAACTAACATAGTTTTTAGGAGAAAAATAGAGAGAGATGATTTTTAAACACAATTAACATGATTTTGAGGATGGCATACAGGTATGCATGTTTTCAAGCCACGTTCCGAGCATCAAGGATATTTAGTTTATTTCGGAGCTCAAAAAAGTGTTTTTCATTAAGTGGCTTGGTAAAGATATCTGCTAGTTGTTTTCCAGTGTTGACATGGGAAATGGCTATGTCTGCTTTCATTGAGTGATCTCTCAAAAAATGATGCCGAAAATCTATGTGTTTGGTTCTAGAGTGCTCAACAGGGTTATGGGCAATTTTAATTGCACTCTCATTGTCCCAAAGGAGTGGAATACGGCTCATATTGCAACTGCAATCCCTTAGACTTTGTCGCATCCAAAGGAGTTGTGCACAACAATTCCCGGCTGCAACATACTCCGCTTCGGCCGTGTATAAGGCAATTAAATTTTGTTTCTTGGAGGACCAAGAAACTAAGGATCTACCTAGGAATTGATAGGTACCGGAAGTACTTTTTCTATCTACCTTGCATCCGGCATAATCTGCATCGGAGTATCCAATGATATTGAATTTTGAACCTTTGGGATACCAAAGGCCTAGGTTGGGTGTATGAATTAAATATCTCAAGATCCTTTTAACGGCTGTCAAATGACATTCCTTAGGATTGGCTTCAAACATTGCACACAAACATACACTCCACATGATATCAGGCCTAGATGCACATAAATAAAGTAAGGAGCCGATCATGGAATGATATACCTTTTGATCCACATTTGGTTCGTCTTCATTGAGATCCAAGTGTCCATTTGTCGCCATGGGAGTCTTTATGGGCTTTGCTTTGTCCATTCCAAACTTCTTGAGAATGTCTTGAGTGTACATTGTTTGGCTTATGAACGTCCCGTCCTTTTGTTGCTTCACTTGGAATCCCAAAAAGTACCTCAACTCTCCCATCATGGACATCTCGAATCTATCATCTATCTATCATAATCTTACTAAATTCTTGACAAAAGGATTTGTTAGTTGAACCAAATATAATATGGTCAACATAGATTTGGCAAATGAAGAGATCATCATCAAAGTGTTTAGTAAACAAAGTGTAATTAGCTTTTCCAATCTTGAAGTCATTTTCAATCAAAAAATCTCTAAGGCACTCATACCAAGCTCTAGGAGTTTGTTTTAGGCCATAGAGAGCCTTACGTAGTTTGAACACATAGTCGGGGTACTCTTGATATTCAAAACTGGGTGGTTGCTCCACGTACACCTCCTCCTTGATTGGTCCGTTGAGAAAGGCGCTTTTCACGTCCATTTGATAAAGCTTGAAATCATGGTGAGTAGCATATGTAAGTAATATATGAATCGATTCAAGCCTAGCTACGGGAGCAAAAGTCTCGTCGAAATCCAGACCTTCGACTTGTGAGTACCCTTTTGCCACAAGTCGTGCCTTGTTCCTTGTAACCACTCCATGTTCGTCTTGCTTGTTGCGGAAGACACATTTAGTGCTGATGACGTTGGACTTGGGTCTTTCAACAAGCTCCCACACATCATTCCTTTTGAAGTTGTTCAATTCTTCTTGCATCGCCATCACCCAATCCGGATCTTTTAATGCATCCTCAACCCTGTATGGTTCCAAAGAAGATACAAAAAAATAGTGTTCACAAAAATTAGCTATGCAAGATCGAGTTATTTCTCCCTTTTGGATGTCACCGATTATGTTGTCGACGGGCTGATCTCTTTGGATGCTTTGGTGTACTCTTGGATGTGGCACTTGTGGTCTTGAATCTTCATTATCATCTTCTTCTTCCCCTGGATAGTTGCCCTCATTGATGTTTTGATCTTCTTGATTTTCTTGAGGTTGATCTTGTATGGAAGCTCCCCCTTGATCATTTTCCTCCACCTGTGGTTCATTTTCTTCATTCGCATTTGAAGGTGGCACTTGTGGTCGAACATCGCCCAATGCCATTCTTCTCAATGCTTGACATGGAGCTTCTTCTTGATCTAGCACACATTGATCAATTTGCTCTTCTAGAGAGCCGTTAGTTTCATCGAACACTACGTCACGTGCTACTTCAACAAGTCCGGAGGTTTTGTTGAAGACACGATAAGCGTAGGAGTTCAAATCATAGCCAAGTAAGAAACCTTCATCAGACTTCGAAGCAAACTTTGAAGCCCTTGGCTTCTTGTTTAAAATATAACATTTTGAACCAAAAACTCAAAAATATGATATATTCGGCTTGTTACCCGTGAGTAGTTCACATGAAGTTTTCTGAAGCAACCAATGAAGATATAGTTGGTTTATGGCTGACAAGCGGTGTTAACTGCTTCAGCCCAAAACCTGTACGAAGTCTTGTATTCATCGAGCATTGCCCTCGTCATCTCAATGAGAGTTCTGTTCTTCCTTTCGGCTACTCCGTTTGTTGAGGAGTATATGGTGTTGAAAATTCGTGCTTTATCCCTTCTTCGTCTAGATACTCCTCAACTTGGGTGTTCTTGAATTCTGTCCCATTGTCACTTCGTATGTTCTTGATCTTCAATGAGAATTCGTTTTGGGCATGCTTGATGAACTTCTTGAGGGTTCCTTGAGTTTCTGTCTTATCATGCAAAAAGAAAACCCACGTGAAGCGTGAAAAATCATCAACAATGACTAGACCATATTTATTACCGCCGATGCTTATGTAAGCAATTGGACCAAATAGATCCATGTGGAGTAGCTCAAGCGGTCTTGTTTTAGTCATGACATTCTTTGTGGGATGGGGTGCTCCTACTTGCTTCCCTGCTTGGCACGCTCTAAAAGACCTGTCTTTCTCAAAAACAACATCCTTTAAACCTCGGATGTGATCGCCTTTAAGGAGTTTTTGAAGATTCCTCATACCAAAATGTGCTAGCCGTCTATGCCACAGCCAACCCATGTTGGTCTTTGCAATCAAGCATGTGTCAAGTTTGGCTTTATCTTTGTTGAAATCAACTAGATAAAGTTTTCCCTTTAAAACACCCTTGAATGCAATTGAGTTATCACTCCTTCTAGAGACAGTCACACCCTCATTAGTGAATAAACAATTATAACCCCTGTCACATAATTGAGATATGGACAAAAGGTTATAGTCCAAGGAGTCAATGTGTAAAACGTGAGAGAGAGTATGTTGTGATGAAATTGCAATTTTACCGGTACCAAGCACTCTTTCTTGACTATTATCACCAAAGTAAATGCCTTCGCTTGGATCTTCATTTTCTTCATATTCCACGAACATTTTTCTTTCTCCGGTCATGTGATTGGTGCATCCACTATCTAGCACCCATTTTGCTCCACCTGATGAATAAGTCTGCAAAAGATAAATTATGTCTTGGTCTTAGGTACCCAAGCTTGCTTGGTTCCTTTGAGGTTAGTCACGAGTGATTTGGGCACCCACACATGAGACTTGGTGTTCCCATGGTGTGGCCCAACATATTTAGCATAAACTATTCCAAGATTACTTTTCATAAGTACATATGAAGCTTCAAAAGTTCTAAATAGAAGTTGTTGTTCATATGTGTTCACAGTGTTAAATTTATAAACATTATTAAGTTTTCTAACTTGAGAAGAGTTTCCCTTGACAAAGGCAATGCAACCCTTGTTATTCTTGTGGCTTCTAGCGTTTTGCTTTTCACCATAAGAATATCCAATGCCATATTTGACATTAGGAGGTCTTGTGATCGAGTATGCAATGCGTGCATGCTTGATCTTCTCCTTGTCAAATATTCCACTTTGAGAAGATTGCTTGTCCTTTGTCGAGTTTGGCTTTTTCTTCAAGTTAGTGTTACTTTTGGTACAAGCACAAGTAATACTAGTTTCAGATTTTATATGTTGAGAGGGTGAGCTTGAAGTTGATGAAGAACCACTTTGCTTGAGTGACTCAACTTGTACCTCAAGGATCTTGTTAACTTTGGTTAAGTTATCAAGTTCATCCTTGATGGTTGCGTTCGAGTCTTTTAACTTCAACCAAGCTTCCTTGCTTGAAGCTAACTCAAGTTCTAGTGATTTACTTCGCTCCTTTTCAAGTTCATGAAGTTTTTCAATCTCAAGACATTCCTCCTTTTGGGAGATGATCATATCTTCCAGACGATTGACTAACTTCTCCATATCAACAAGCTTATCAAATAGAAATTTCATCTTAGCAGCTGTCTTTTGTCTAAACCCCTAAGCATATATTCATTTTTATCACTGCTATCATCCTCACCAGAATTATCACTATCACTAGTAAAAGAATGCGAGAAGGAAGATTAGTTGTTACCTTTCTTTTACCTTCCTTTGCCATTAGACAAGTGTTGTCGGTGTCCTTCCATGTGCCCATGGTTGGGAAGAGAGTGGATTTCTTGGAAGGCTTCTTTATGGCTATGGTGGCCATCTCCTCTTCTTATTCGGATGAGGATTCATCATTGGAGTCTCACTCCTTCCCTAGACGCGCTTGGCCATATTGCTTCTTCTTCTTGAACATTTTCTTTGGTTGAGGCTTGTTGTCTTTAGTCTTCCTCTTATTTTCTTCATATGGGCAATCTACTATGAAGTGATCATATTCTCCGCAGTTGTAGCACGTCCGTCTCATCTTGGGTCTTTGTTTGTCCCGTTGTCTTTCTTCATTTGAGCTGCTACCCTTTCTTCTTCTCATCATTTTCTTGAACTTCTTCATGAACAAGATCATGTCTTCTTCATCGATATCACTACTTCATCATCACTGTCGTCTTCTCCATTAGCTTCTCGAGCTTCTTTTGATACGGGTTTACAAGTTGACTTCAAAGCAACTCCTTTCTTCTTAGCTGAGGTGAGATTGGCAATTTCCTTGACATGCTTGGCTTGCTTCTCCATCATTTCAAATTTGATGATCTTGCCAAGAAGTTCGTCTGGGGTCATTTTCCGATACCCAGGGCTTTCTCTAATTATATAGCAAAGAGTCACGTTGCGAGGCATGAATGCTATGAGAATCAACTTCACGACTTCTTGATCATTCCACTTTTTGCTGCCATAAGTGTGAGGAACCCGCCCCGAAAGCCTGGGAATCGCATTGGGTGGTGCCGTGCGATGCGGCACCTAACAGCACACATAATAAAGCATCATATCACATAAATCAAGCGGAAGCTTACAAAGTGTAAATTTTACAAATACTTCTCAAAATATTCTACATCGGAAGACTAATACAACTCACGTCTCATACCTATGCTAAGCAACAGAGAAGGCGCCTAGCCCGTGGACCCTTCTCGCTAGCAACACTATCACAGTAGCAGCGGCAGGGGTTGCCATGAGTTCACCACTCGGAGAGCTCCAAGTCTCATCGGACACCCGTACATATCAGCGTACAGTTATTACCTGCAAAACAATTTATGCAGTATCTGTGAGCATGAAGCTCAGCAAGACTTAACCATCACCCTAGTCATGAAACTGTACATGATGAAAATAGAAGGACGAATGTGGAAGTTTGCACGAACGGTGATCTTGAGCTAAAAGGGGAGTCCTTACTTCAAGTTTTAAGCAACTTTTGTAGCCCACGCGCAATTTACATCGAGACTCCACAATCAAACAAGAAACGCTTTATCTCGATGTCACTTGCCTGAGGTAAAAGTAACTTTAGTGGGCTAACCAAGACTAATACAAACCTTGTGCCATTACCGTCGAGACTCCACAATCAAACAAGAAACACTTTGCCTCGACGCTACTAGCCCAAGGTGGAAAATAAATTTAGTGAAAGTGTTGATCATTTCCTCATCTCCAATATGAGGATTACTCACGAAGCATATTAAATGTTTTCCCAGTTTATTACTACGTCATGACTCAGTGTACAAGTATGCTCACTACCGCGAGCGATGGTGATTGCAATCAAAAACACCTGGCTGACACGATATGTACGCCCGTACTCGACGTTGCACACAGCAACCATCACTGACGTCATACGTGGCAACCTTCCACATGACACCCAAAGGTCAAACCAGTCCCACCGACTAGGATTAAGTCTCTCTACGACAAACACTCATAGAGCCGACTTCTCTATCCTTTCAGCATCGACATCAGACGGTGAGGTATGCCTCGACACCCTGGTTAACATGTTACATCGGTTTCCTGGGTCCCATATAGCTTGTATGCATCCGGTACACATCTCAAACTTGTCCAGCGGGGCTGCACACGAGAACGGGCCTTAATCGACTCAGACACAGACTAGGTTCACAGGACCACGTCCTTGAGCCTTCCATCCACTACCCGGTCTCCAGTCCCAACTATGAGGATCCATTCCCAACTCTTCCGATTGATCCCCCTTAGTCCCGGTGCACGAGTACGAAGTTGACTACTCGAGTTATGCCTCTTTTAATCCACTTTTATTAACTTGAGATCAGCAGTTAAAATCAGTTGATATCCAACAATACCTCCAGGGTTTTCTGGGTCATGCATTTGGAGTATCATACCATCTAGACCTAATGCAAGAAACTAAATACTAGACAATATTAAGTGAATACAAATAAAAACTTGTAAGTTTTGATGCAAACCGGGGCTTGCCTTTGTTTTGCAGGGGACTTATATATATATGAAGTTCAGTTAGTGAAGACCACTTTAGGCTTGATCAGTTGCTTTCCTCCTTCCTTGATCTCCACTCCGATGACTTCAAATCCTTCACGTAGATGCTACACGTAATGAATATGCACATATGTTTACTTGTAAAGCTTTAGCTAACAAGTTCTAAAGACAAGTTTAAAACTGAAACTATGTTTAAGAATTTAAAATGACACTGGTGCTAGTGGGTTGGGTTTGGGTTTAAGTATTATGATCAAGTGATAAGTGGGGTTTATCACTTGGGTGGTGATAAACTAATGAAGCTGAACCGAACATTACTTATCCAGGTCTCCAATGGAGCTGGAACTTTTCTTTTGAGTTCCATGTCACAAGAATGTCATCTGGACCAAAATTTAGAATTTTTCAATGAATAGATCACTCAGAACAATTCCCTAAGCATTTAGGCAAAAAGGAATTAATTCTAAATAAACTGGCACTTTAATGCGAATTCAAGTGAACTACACTTTCAAACATAGCTCAGAGAGTATGCATGAATTTTCCTAGGAGTTTTGGAGCTAAGGATTTCCTAGAACTGAATTTCCAAGTTTTGGAAATTTTCTGAAATTGTTTCTGTACTCATTTGAACACAGCAACTTCAAATCTGAATTCTCCTAATCAAATCAACTCCAAATGAGATGAAATTTTTACAGGAGTTCACTAACATACTAAACAATATTCTGGCAAAATTGGAGGATTTTGGTATAAACCAAACTTCCTCTAAAATTCTTTTGCTGAAAAGATTTAAAGAATTTTCCAGAATTAAATAATGAGTTTCATACAAATTGGGTTGTATGTTTGGATAGTACTCTATTATAGGAATCCAACCAAATTTGTTTCACAATTTTTTGACATTCCTACACCAAGATGTGGCTCTTCAAAGGATGAACTGAAAACTGGAAATCCAAAAATGTGTAAATGCCTGCCAGTGGGTCCCACCTGGCAGATCTTCTTCTTCCTCACGCCAAACAGCGACCGCGGCGGCGCCCTCCAGCGAGCGTCACCAGAACAGCCTTCCCGGCCATCCCCCAACCTCAAACTCGCCGCCTCCCCTTAAATTATGGCGCTGAACCCATCAATGGTGTCGCCGGCAGCCGTAGATCACCGGAACAGGGTGCCCAACGGTGGCAGCGGCCGTTAGGGTTTCGGCGTGGTCGGAAATATGCTACACCGCATCAAAACGGTCGGGAAATGATCGGAGAGCACCGTGGGAGCTAGAGGATGTCGAAACTGGCCGCCAAACCTCATGAAAAGCTGACAACATCGAACTCCATGGTGACCCGAGAGGTTTTTCCATGGCGGCCCGAAAAACAACAAGAACATGGTCATTTCTGGATCATTTAGCTCGATCCTTGGTCGAGGAGGGCCGCTAGGAAGTGTAGAAGCTGTGTGCAAGATCGCCCGAGCTGGGGTGGACTGTGAAATCCGAATTTCGGGGTAGACCGAGCGCTACCCGAATACACTATGTTTCGGAAAATCTTGAAATTCTCCTCACCCGGTTGATCAATCGCTATACGTCTTGCAGCTGCACGATCTAGGGAGCACGGTGCACCTTTTTCGTGTAGAGGAGGAATGGTGAAAGCGGCCGTGGCGTGCTGCCCATGGTGAGCCGGTTGTGGTTCCGCCGTTTGCACCTCGGTACCCCTCGTTGATCTTCAATTTATGGCCAACAGAAACCCCGAGCACCAGTGCTGAGCAGGGGAACAACTCATACACATGTAGGCGCTCACTTTTTGTATTGGTGGCCCGAGCAAAGGCTAAGCGACCGCCGGTGTGCGGTGGAAAGTTTGAGGAGCGGCGCCGATGAGAGAACAGAGCGCTGTGCGGGTGCTGTTCGTGAGGAGGAAGCAAAAGCGTTTGGCTCAGCTGTGTGGGGAGTGGATCACATTGAGGAGATGGGTGAGCTGCTGCCCAGTTGCCAGCGCGAGAGAGAGGAGCAGGAGGCGTATAGTTGGACAAATTCCATCCAAATTCAAATGTATATTTGAATTCTTTGCGCATTTAAATCCTTTTTGGAAAAATGTGTAGAAAACCTTTTCAAAAATTAATGAAACTTTGCCCACCCACTAATTTGGACCTAAGGAATCCAAATATGCAATTTGATTCTTGTGTTAGCTGCTGCAAACAAGAGTTTGAACACAACAGTTTGAATTACCATTGTGTCCTCCCCTCATTTGAAATTTGAGTTGAACATTTAGTTTAAATTCTGATTTTAAACCCTCCCATTGCACTTGAGTACTCCAATTCTGTGGTCTTAATCCACCTAGGATCCAAACATGCCAGTAACCCTAAGTTGGTTTTAGAAAATCTCTCATGTGTTATCATATGTGTAAAAAGTTGAAACTAGCCCCCCTTTCATATCCATGACACCAACATTTGTGCAAACTCATGTTTCTTTGTATTCATACTTTTGGGACCTTTCCAATAAGCTCAGACTTTGTTGATAAGATTCTTCAGTCGATTGTACATATCTTGTGGTGATTCATCTTCTTCTACCGCGAATCTTTCCAATTCACCTTCAATCATTTCTATCTTGGCTTCACGTACATGACGGTCACCTTCATGTGCGGTTTGTAGTGTGTCCCATATCTCCTTGGCAATTTCGAGTCCACCCACCTTGGTGAACTCATCTCGGCTCAGTGATGACGTGATCACAACTACAGCTTGAGCATTCTGATGAACGGCTTGTTCTTGGCTTGGAGTCAGCTCTTCATCATCATCCGGGACATCTATCCCTGTACACACTATATGCCACAAACTTGGGTTAAGAGATATAAGGTGCATTTTCATGTTTTGTCTCCACATTGAATAGTCATTGCCATCAAAGTAAGGTGCTTTCCCTAGAGGAATTGATAAGTAATGACTATTGTTAGAATTCAAACGTTCATAGTCACAAGGATATCGGGAGTAGTCTGTGTGACTACCCCCTTTCTTCTTCTTTTCATGATCGATCTTTTTCCTCCCTTTTGGGGAGAGTGCCTTCTTCCGTAGTATGGCCGTACACCTCTATTTATACTATGGTTTCCAAAGGTTACCGTTAGGGTTTGCGATGTCCGGACTAGTCCATGGTGGACTCCGGACTAGTCCAGTGTGCGGCGTGTGGAAAACCCTAAGTGTTGTGAGATACCGGACTAGTCCGTAAGAGTGCGGACTAGTCCATTGTCTACCCAGAGACAAATCGGACTAGTCCAGTCCATATCGGACTAGTCCTTTTTCTAGTCAGATAGAAATCGGACTAGTCCGGCTGATATCGGACTTGTCCACACATGCTGATTTTTGTGTAGTTAGTGTGATTTCTTTCACTTGAGCTCTTGGGGTGTGTTTCTCCAACACACACTCTATAATAAGTAATCTAATCTTTTCAGCTCCTGAGCTCTTATCATTTTAGATCCTCATTCTCCTTTCTTTTTGCGCTTTCTTCCTCATTTCTTTAAAAACCTGCGCTCATCTCAATGATTTTGTTAGGGTCTCATTTGTTTGTCATAAATCAACCAAAACCCACAAGGAATGCCTAGATGCACTTTCAAAGAAGCTTGACTAAACTTGATCCTTATATTCAGATTCTTATAGCATTCATTTTAGGGGTCCTCACACCTCACAACACCAGAAGTCGACAATCAAACAAGAAACACTTATCCCAATGTTGGAAATGAACTTTAGTTGGCACTATCTCTAATTCAGTCAAGGTTCCAGTACAATGATTAATTAATGATCAGCATGTTAAGAGACTTAGTTCCTCTTCTTACTATGTCACGGCGCAGTGGGCAAGTATGCTCAATCCTCTTCCACGTGCGATGGTGATTCGAATAAATAACAAACCGGAATACATGACACATACACCCGCCTTGAAAGACTCTCTCAAGAGCTCTTTCTTAGGTTGTATGCAGCAACCTTTCACACGACACCCCGACGTAGAAAAACGCTTCGAGCCGAGCAGGATGGTCTTCTACGTGGACACGTCAAAGTTGCCCGCCAAAGGATTTACAGCTCCCGCCTTCTCAACGCCATTCCCATGCGAAGGATGAGTTTCTATATCAAGGTCCATCGAGTTACATCAGTTTCATGGGTCCCATACCCCACTATATATCAGGTACAGCTCAATCTTGTCCAGCAGGGCCGCATATGCGCAGTCCTTAACTGACACGGACGGGGCTACAATCAACCTCCACATTTGCCTTACCATCCCGGCCCAGGCCCAATGTGGCCTCAAGCATTGTCACACCCATCGCAGGTCGAGACCAACCTTGAGCGCTCCATCCTACATGAACATCCCCATCCCCATCTCATTTTCATGAGGGTGCTCTTATCATCAACCTCTCGTGAGTAAACTCCATTACTCAAACTTTCTCGTGAGTAGCTTTTTACTACTCGACTTCTACCGAGCTAGCTACAACATTAGCCTAGCATGTATGATGAGGAAAAGCCTACACTAAACCTTCTACTTAGGTATGTAATAGCCATGCAAGTGGGTTTCAAGCATCCAAGACATAATGCACAATGTCAAGTGTAATAAACATGAGGTGAAGTAAAGCCAAATTTAAAATGGTAATTATATGCAAACCAGGGCTTGCCTTGCTCAACAGTTTTGTCAGTCTATGAAGTTAATCTTCCTCCAGAGAATCCGCCAAACTCGTCACAAGATGGAGATCCTCGCTGCGGAGTTGAGTCCTCATCGAACGTCGAAGTCACGTGAGCTATTACGATGATTTATGCACGTGTATTCAAAAGCAATTTAGAAAATGATTCAAAGCTGTTGTAGAAGTTAACTCACACATAAGAAGGATGAACAACAGCAAGGTTTCTATTGTTGGATCTAAACCTTAGAGATGATGAAAGCTAGGTAAAAAGGGAGGAAAAAAATCACCATGTGATTACATCCTCATATGAACCTTAGACCAACAGAATGGTAGCTCAAGCTCCAGAGGTCCAATGAAGCTGAAAATTTGACCACAGCTTCTAGGGAAGGTATTTAGGCAGTGTGCAAAAATTGAGCTCATGAAATGGCTCAAGGTGATCACAATAATTCCTTATGTGATTGTAACTAATCTGCCTTTACCCCCTAGGTATTAAGCTTTCCTATGCTTCAAAGTAGACTTTTTTTGAAGTACAAAATGTCCTGAGTCCATAGGAATTAGTTTTAAAATTTTTGGAGTTTCCTACATGGAGATATGGATTTTACAATCTTGGGTAAATGTCTGAAAATGTCTCTATTTATTTTCCCATTTTTCAGAGACATAAAGGATTGTCACTTCATTTGGCCAAGTAAATTAGGTCCAATTGCTCTGAAATTTTTACTGTAGCTAAAGGACTTTTGGAAGAATGTCCTGCTCAAATTTGGGAAATTTCCAATAAACAGAACTCTTGTAATAATTCCTACAAATTTTCCTTAAATGAATTAATGAGCTAAATTCAGGATTTTTCATAAATATTGGGCTGCACCCTGGATAGTACTCTCTGAGAGGAATCCAACAAAATTTATTTGACAATTGTTAGACATTCCTACACAACGTTATGGCTCTTCAAAGTTTGAACTGAATTGGGGAAAATCTGGAAATGTTTAAAACCTGCCGTGGATCTCACCTGTCATCCCTCACCTTCAACCTCGTGCCAAACAGAGAAGTGGCGGCGCCGTCGGGGGGGGGGGGTCACTGGAAGGGACTTCCAGGCCGTCTCCCAGCCCCATAGTTGCCGCCCCCCCATTTTCCAGCACGCTGAACACGATGGTGGTGTCGCCGGCGGCCATAGCTCACCGTAAATACGCGCGCACCTGTCACAGCTCTTGCTAGGGTTCCGGCGAGGTTGCGGTGGCTCATTCCTTCACCAAATGATCGGCTCTCAAGCTCTAGAGCACCAGGGAAACGTGTAGAAGCTAGACATGAGGTTTAAACGAGCCAGGGAGCTCTCCAAACACATCGGCACCGTGCGGCCGAAGGCGTCCGGCGGTGCGCCATGGACAAGACATGGAAATTCTCCCTGTACACCTCATATCTAGGTCTAAAATCGATAGAGGAGGTGCGCTAAGTAGTTACGAATCTTTGTGCAAAGTTTGAATCACTAAGAACACGAATTAACGATGAATTTTGCAGACTCCTACCTCGGGGTTGAGTTGTGCCGCCCGGGAGAAAAACTCGAAATTCTCCTCTCACAAGCCACAGCCAGTGCTGAGCTGTGGAGAGGAGTAGCTAGGGTCTCCGGTGCACCGAGGGAGTGGCTCGCTTCAGCGTGAGCTTCTTCGGTTCGAGCTGTCCACGGTGACCCGAGATGGAGTCCGCTGTGTGCACCTCGGTTCTTGGCGCCAATCTTCGAATTGTGATCAACACGAGCTAGAAACTTCGGAGTTGTGGTGGTAGCACGGGAGATCTCAATTGGGCGAAACTTTTTCGTGTGGAAAGCTTGAGCAACCAAGCTAAGTCGGCCGGGGGTGATCGGGAGACCGAGAGCGACGGCTGTGTTCATGTCGGAAGGGAAACAGAGAGCAGAGTGAGCGAGAGAGAACAAACAGGGATTGTGCACGTACATGGGATGGATAGTGGCAAAACAAACCGGCTGAGAGCAGGAGGTGGCGCCATAAACTTCACCCCAAAGTCTTCTGCCGGCGTGCTGTCGAGTGCTCGAGCTAGGGAGGAAAAACAGAGGCGGTAGAGCTGTTTGTGCCACTGACTACTGGGGTCCACAGCCCCCACAAATACCCCCTCTCTGTGCTTTTATTTTCTGGCACAGCCTTTGTCCAAATTCCACCAAAATTGGATGATAGATCAAACAATTCACAAGGAATTTGAATCTGAACTCAGATTTGAAAATTGAGCACGTTTGGTTTAGTTTTAAAATTCAAATTGGAATTTGAACTCTCACTCCTTTATTCATCGGAATAAATAGTATATGAACCCTAAAATTCTCCAAATTTGAAACTTAGGCTCTCGAATACATGAGGAATGCATCGGTGATCTCACATATAGGCTTTTGGACAAACTGAACATGAATCCTTTGAAAAGATTCAAAATGGTGTTTACATTTTTCCCTCCATCCTCTACATATTGAGTATGCTCACATGAGTGCCATTTTAGGGAGTAAAGTCTTTTCCCTAGGTTAACATGTGTTGAGCATTGGCTAGAGAAAATCTTTAACTTCCTCACATGTCCATTTATGTGTTCATCATTTTATGTGATACAAATATAGCCTTTCTTCGCCTTAATTTTGTTTGATAAGTTGAAATCAAACTTACAAAAGTTAGGGCTGTTACAACTTACTGCAGCAACCAACGGGTTGGTTGCTACAGCTACACCGCGCCACTCTTCTCAGGGACTGCCGGACGTCCCCGAGAAGTTACTCACCTGGCCCCTACTGTCTGATGGGTGGACCTAGGTCCTATCCATCAAACGGGGAGGTGAGCGTCGAGGCGTCGTGCCCGAGGGGTTGCCTCGGGGCACTTACTGTGGCAAACGATGGGTTGGTCGCACCGCTCTCCTCGAGAACCGCCGGACGTTGCCGAGAGGTTATATGCCCAGCCCCTAGTGTCTGGCGGGTGGATCTGGATCCTACCCACTGTTGGGGGTGCAAATGGCCCGCGGCGTGCAGAGGTGGGAGCCCAATCGTTGCACCTGTTGCCCTGCCAGAGGTCACTTGTTGTATATAAAAGGAGGCCTTCCGATGTTGGATGGCACCCTCTCTCATCATGTGGCCTTTGTTCTCCTCTTACGTGCTGGAAGCCTCCGCTTTCCAGCACTCTCGCCCACCAGATGCTCTTACATCGGTAGCTGTCTTGGTCCACTTTTGCAAGATGTTTGTGTGTGTGCGGCCTTCGGTGCGGCTCTCTGAGGTGTCCCTCTCCTTGATGGTTCTGGATAGAAGAACAATCGATCCAAATGGCACGCCGATGGGAAGGGTGGTCATCGAGGATAGGATCCTTGACTCGCAGAGAGTCTCTACGCCAGTGTCGTGTGTGACATGTCCTCTAGGCGCCTTGCCGAAGAAGGGCGATCTGCCGGCACCGGAGGAAGGTTAAGTCCAGAGTGATCAAGCCTTCCTCTAGGTACTGTTGTGGACAACAAAATCTTCCATAGATGGTGTTTGGCCCACATGAAATTGGATGTCACCGTTGCCTCGGTCCAGCATAAGTTGCTGCCGTCCCCGGTCTTATAGCAGGTGACCGTCTCTCAGCGCACAGAACGGCTTGGGGGACAACCAAGTATGTCATGGAGCAGGAGATTGCTTGACTTGTAGCTGCTAAGTTCCTTAGTTTTCGTGTATCCCTTTTTGTAAGCCAGAACTCTGTCATTAATGAAAGTCTTTGTTTCAAGTCATTCATTGTCCTGAATTGTCGATGTAGACGTTGGACCCTTAGCAGCGAAAGGGTCCGGAATGGATTAGCTGACATGGATAGCTCTTTGCCGATGTCCTGAGCTTGTTCCTCCTGGTCCTTAGCAGCGTAAGTACCCGGGGTTCTCCGGTAGTGTGGCTACCACTCCTTCCGGGTTCTTGGCAGCACAAGGACTCGTGGGAAGTTTGGCCCTCGTCTCCATCTTGTCCCAGGGAAACGCATAGCAGCTTTGGACCTCACCTCAGCGGGGAAGCTCTGGACCGGGTCCTAGGGCAGGTGTGAGCTCCAGAGCTATCCTCGGCGGGGCGGAGGCTTTGAGCCAGGTCATTCGTTGCAGCTCCGGGTTCCGCCTCAGTGGGGAGGCATTGGACCGGAGTCCAGGACACGCGTCGGCTCTGGAACTCAAACACACGTGGCAGCCCCAGGACTGACCTTAGGGCCATGGGCACGTGGCTTGCCCGTTTACAGTTGATATGCATGAGCAAGCACAAACTATAAAGGGAGAGTTCACAGGGGACGTGTGTGCTCCGGAGCTATCCTCAGCAGGGAGGAGACTCTGAGCCAGAAGACACATGGCAGCTCCGGACCTCACCTCAGCGGGGAGGCTCTGGACCGGAGCCCAGGGCACGTGTGAGCTCCGAAGCTATCCTCAACAGGGAAGAGGCTCTGATCCAAGTGATGGGTGGCAACTCTGGGTTCCACCTCAGCGGGGAGGCTTCAGACCGGAGCCCAGGGCATGCGTGGGCTCCGGAACTCAAGCGCACGTGGCAGCCCCATGACTGACCTTAGGGCCAAGGGCACGTGGCTTGCCCGTTTACAGTTGATATTAATGAGCAAGCACAAACTGTAAAGGGAGAGTGCGTAGGGCAAGTGTGAGGTCGGGAGCTATCCTCAGCAGGGAGGAGGCTCTGAGATAGGTGATGGGTGGCAGCTCTGTGTTTCACCTCAGTGCGGAGGCTTCAGACTGGAGCCTAGGGTACGTGTCGGCTCCGGAACTCAAGCGCACGTGGCAGCCCCAGGTATGACCTTAGGGTCAAGGGCACGTGGCTTGCCCGTTCACAGTTTATATGCATGAGTAAGCACAAACTGTAAAGGTAGAGTGTGCAGGGCATGTGTGAGCTCGGGAGCTATCCTTGGCGGGGAGGAGGCACTGAGCCAGGTGATGCGTGGCAGCTCTAGGTTCCACCACAGCGGTGAGGTTTCAGACCGGAGCCGAGGGCACGCATCGGCTCTGGAACTCAAGCACACGTGGCAGCCCCATGGCTGACCTTAGGGCCAAGGGCACGTGGCTTGCCCGTTCAGAGTTGATATGCATGAGTAAGCACAAACTGTAAAGGGACGATGCACAAGGCAAGGAAAAACTTTCCCACTTCAGGTTCCCTTCATAGGAGGAAACATGCCGTACTAGAAGGAAACAGGCCGTACTAGTAGGACTCCTCTGGGGCATAGCTGTTCTAAGTGCTCTTCCTAGACACTATGACACCCTTTCAGAGAAAATAAAACCCTACATCTCAGCTGCGCTAAGGATGGAACTTACAGAGGTGTTCTATGTTCCAATGATTGGGTAGAGGTACCTCATCCTTTGTGGCTTGCGCACTCACCTGGGCCGGCATACTTGTGTCACTCGGAAGGGGCCCTCCCAGCTGGGAGAGAGTTTGTTCCCCCCTTCTCGAGAAAGTATTTGCTGGAGCACCAGGTCGCCAACCTCGAGCTGTGTACTCCGCATGAACCGCTGCTGATAACACCGGAGTGCTTGACGGTATCGCGCGTTTCAGACAGCTGCTTGCCACCTTCGCTCATCGACAAGGTCGATATCTTCACGCCGGAGCTGATCCTGCGTGGCTACATCATACGCTCGGACATGGGATGAGCCCATGGTTATTTTTGGGGGGACGATGTGTGGGGACCACCCCGTGGTTCACCCACTCCGGGATCACAGAGGGTGGTGCCGTGCGATGCGGCACTCAACAGCACACAAGAAAAGGATAAGAGCAACATACAAACTTTTATTTGTTATAAAACATCGGAAGTCTTTTTACGAAACTTAATTATACAGCGGAAGGAATATACATAGCTACTCTCTAATCCTAATTAAGCAAAAGTGCAGCCGCCCAGCCTGGGGACGCTACACACTAGCAACATGTAACCAGAGATCACTGCGGCGTGCAGGGCTCCAGCTCGGCGGTGTACCCCGACGGGGGCATCCCCTCATCCTCAGACCCTTTCTCATAACTCTAACCTGCACACAGCTCAACATAATGCAACCGTGAGCACGATGGCTCAGCAAGGCTTAACCGACAACCCTAGTCATGGAACTCTACATCCAGGAATGTGTAATATAGGAAAAAGACTTTGCAATAAAGGAACGCCTACAAGTTGATCCTTACTTTCAGTTTTATAGCAGAAATTTCATGTGCCCTAGGCAGCCCTCACATCGGAAGTCCACAATCAAACAAGAAATGCTTTCCTCCGATGTGGTGATTGACACGACCCCACGGTCTTGTCGGGCCAGGATCACGCTGAGGGGTGCTGCGTTGCACAACACCGGATAACACAGTCAAAGGTACAAAGCGGAAGCGAAATTTTATTACATAAACAATTTTATGAACATGTTTACATCAAAATAAGTTCAGTCTACACTCACGGGCGTAGACTAAGCACCAAGTGCATGTTCATCCCTTGAACGTGTCCTTGCTAGCACACACGCACACTAACTCTGCGGCGTGCACGACTCCCACTCGACAGGGTTCCCCTCCTGGGGTTCCGTCTCCTCTTCAGGAGTCCCTTCCTCATAGAACCCTGCAAAAGCTTCAAACACAAGCAGTGAGCACGAAGGCTCAGCAAGTCTGACCCGTCTCACCTAAACATGGAACTTCTACATGAGGGTAATGGGTTACATGAGGTAAAAATCAATTACAAGGACTCGCCTAATTAGTAGAACCTTACTTTCAAGTTTTAGCAGCAGGTTGTGGAGAACCTTACGCTAAGGTACATGAGAGAGCCGCAATCAAACAAGAAACGCATTTCTCTCATGTACTTTGCCCAAAGTTGAAATGAACTTTAGTTAGCTCTAAACTACAGCAAGTCATTAGCAATCAAGTCCATCTTTCAAGCAGCAACATTTTAACATGTAACTAGCCTGTTCTTTCTACGTCACGGTACAGTGAACAAGTGGTACTCACTGACCGCGAGGGACGGCGATTATAATCGATTTACACCTGCAGGGTTACCCGAACAACCCGTCACGTACGCCCGTACTCGATGTTGCCTACAGCAACCATCACGGACGCCGTACGCGACTACCTTTCACCCGTTAGCCAAATATTGAACCGGTCCAATCGTCCCAAGCAAGAGGTCTCTGCACGCGCATCTCAGTGCCGCCAGCCGATTTACACCTCGAGCTCTCAACCTACCGTCTGAACGACCAGCTATGCCTCAACACCCAGCTACCCGAGTTACATCAGTTTCCTGGTTCCCATATAGCCGGTAGGTCTTCGGTACTGTTCTAGCTTGTTCAACAGGCCCGCGCACGGCTCGGTCCTCAATCGACACAAGCGGAGCTACAGCACACAGGCCCTAAAGTCCTGCTGCCCTTACCCTCCGCTTGGTCTCATTTTCTTGCCATGTGTTTCATGTGCTATCTCTACCAGAGTCGAGTGCCTCTAGCCTATGCTCGCGAGTAGTTCCAACTACTCGACTTGTACCGAGTCCTACACTATCTTAGCATTGCAATAGCTAACGGGGTTTGCAATCCTAAACCCAACCCATGGTTTTCTTGGCTATGCAATTGGGTTTCCAAACAAGACTCTAATGCAAAGAATCATAATACTCAAAGATGTGCTCAAAACAATAAACATGTGTAAAAAGGTTAATGCAAACCGGAGCTTGCCCTGCTGCTCTTGGTCGTAGGCTAGCTGTTCCTCCAGAGTAACGAAGTCTAGGACTTCGGGTTCCTCCTCAACCTTAGCGACTACATGATAGAAACAATACATGTATTAATTTAAATGCAGTTGTATATTAAGTATGAAGTGGTGAAATCTATAACTCTCACTAGACAGACCCAATGACTGAAACTTTTACTGGGGCTTGGTTACAACCTAAACAGAGCTTTGGTCAAGTTTTAGTTGCAGTAAAGCTCATTTGAGCCCTCCACAATTAATTATGCACTTGAACTTAATTGGAACTCTTAGGGTGCTCTAAGGATTTTCATGAAACAAACTATGACTTTCTGAAAACTAGATTTTCAGAGGGTTCTAATGGAGTTGGTCTCACATAATTTGAAGGTTCCTAGCTAAAGATATGAGCTAAACAATTTCAGAGAAAATTCTGAAAATGTTTCTTAACATTTTCTATTTTCTTTGGAACAGTTCCACTAATCACACCATTAGGTGGATCAAATGAGCTCAAATGGATCTGAAATTTTTATGGTAGTTCAGGGATATTTTGTTGAACATCCCAGCAAAATTTCAGGATTTTCCTCCAAAGGATTCTCCAGTTAAAATTCCAAACAGTTTAATGTTTGAGGAATTAATTCTGGAGAAATAAGGAATTTCATGAAGTGAAACTTGATTTGCTGGAAAGTACTCAGAGAGCTGAATCCAGCAAAATTTGGTTCACTCGATTTGGAGCTTTCTAGCCAAGGTTATGAGGATTTGAAGTTTGAAGGAAATCTGAAAATCGGGGGAAAAGTTTAAACTTGCGGGTGGGCCCCGGGGACACGCGTTGCACGCCGAGGCGATAGCACACCGCGGCCCACAAGGATTTTGCACGCCAGAACACCCGATCCGGCTGCAGCCCAATCCCAATTCAAAATATCGGCCGCTGACAGCTGGGGTCCACCCCTTTCTTCAACCTCGCGACACCCGCGCTCCGCCGCCGAGGGACCTCGCCGGAGAGCTCGCCGGCGGCTTCTGTACAGCTCAAAACTTCACGATTTTGGCCACCCCTGCCTACTTTCTCTCGGGGAACAGGATTCTGGGGTGAGCTACTCATGACAATGGCCGGTGCATGGTCGGCGACGAGCCGCCACCTCGGAAAGACTTCGGCCATGTCGGCTGACTTCCCTAGCACCTCAACTACTCAAGGAACCGGTCGGGTAGCATCAGTGGACCTCAGGGAAGGTCGACATGAGCTTGAGGCAGCTCGGGGAAGGCCCGAAGTAGGTCCTCACCGTGCGCCCGATGCCTCCCGTTTGTTCTGCCGTTGGTAAACCTCGAATTACGCCGGGTACAAAGGTTCTCCGGCCAAGGGTTGTGAAGGAAACTTGTGCGTTACCGTGTCTAGTTTGTGTGAGAGCGGATTGAGGCCCTCTAATCCTTTCTAGGGTACGAATTCGACCGACTCGCACCCGAAGGTCATTCTGCACACCGAAAGGGGAAAACTGGAAATTCGCCGCCGGTGAGCAATCACTCTGGCTGTGGCTCGGGGGTGAGCAGCACCGGACACCAGCGCGTCCAGGGGTGCCTTGTCTTGGGCGTGACAACGCCCTGGTTGGGCTGTCCACGGGAGCCCGAGGTGCGGCGGTCCTAAGTCACCGAATTGATCTTTTGGCATAACCGATTTCAATCGGTTTCAACTGAATTCTAGCAGCGGGGAAGACGAGGAAGGTCTCTAGTACCTTGCCGTGGCTCTGGAGTGGACGGAGGAAGCTGTGATCGGCGCTCTCCGATCGATTCCGAGCTGCGGAAAATGTTTGCCGGCGCTGAGTTCTTGCGGGGGAAGAAACGGGTGAGGCTTCGGCCGAGGAGGGGGAATGGCGCCTTAAGAAGGCTCTGCACCGCCTCACGCCCGCGCGTGGCCAAGCAGCTGCTGGCGCGGCGGCTCCCCTCAGTGGCGATCGCAGCGGCGGCTCGGCTAACGGAGTGAGAAAGTCTCAGTCGGTTTGATTTGGAGTAGTGGCTGACATGTGGGTCCCACTTCCAATTTTAACCTCTGAAATTTACTCCTAATCACTGTTGTAAACAGTGAGCCCCATAATACCCCTGGTAATTCAAATTATTCACCCATGAGCCATTTGAATTAGTTAGAATTCAAATGGGGTTTGGTTTGAATGAATTTCAGCACAAGTTCAGTTTGAAATTCAAATAAAATTTGAATTTCCCCCACTTAGCTCATGTCAAGATCAACTCCAAATGGAGTGAAAATTGGTGTGTGGGCTCACAAAAATGTGCTGAGTAAGAATATGCCTCCCACTTTTGAATTCATGGGATAAAAACAGTTTGAATTTGAATATGGTTTCAAACTGCCCTCTTTCTAGCTATACCCAAAATGACCTCAAAAAGGTTTTGAATTTGGGTGAAACTTGGCATGGACATTCTTAGCAATGTGCAGGAGTTTTCGTATGTGCAGCCCCTCTATATCACATGTGGGAAATACCCCTTTTGCAATGTGTGAGTTTGGTCTCTAATGAGCATGTTGATGGTGGTTACCTGCCCTTCATTTGTGTTCATCATCTTTCCTCAAATGAGGTGTGTGGTGTGGTGATGAACACTTCAATTATGTGTCAAAAACTGAGGCCCTTACATTCCTCCCCCCTTTAAAGAATCTCGTCCCGAGATTATAAGGTGAAAATGAGAGAGAGGACGGTGGAAAATTACCGGATATGCGACGTGAAAAAGTCAGGGTAGTTAGCGCGAAGAAATTCTTCGCTCTCCCATGTTGCTTCGTCCATGGAGTGATTGCTCTATAGAACCTTGTAGAACCACAACGTACGGTTGCGTGTGGTTCGGGTCTTTTCATCAATAATCTGCACCGGTTCCTCCTGATAGGTGAGATCCGGTTGCAGTTCTTCAATATCTTCCAGCTGAACGGTAGTTCATAGCTTAAGACACTTCCTCAGCTGGGAAATGTGAAAGACGTCGTGCACACCAGAAAGTGCTTCTGGTAATTTCAGCCGGTATGCCACTGATCCACATCTTTCGGTAATCTGGAATGGACCGATGAATCGGGGTGCCAACTTTCCTCTCACCCCAAATCTGTTTACGCCCTTCATTAGAGACACCCGTAGATATACGTGATCTCCAACTTCGAATTGTAATGGGCGCCTTCTCCGGTCCGCATATTGTTTCTGACGGGATTGAGTGGCTTTTAGGTTCGCCTGCATCAGTCGAACCTTTTCTTCCGCGTTGTTGACGAGGTCAATCCCGAAGGTAACCCTTTCGCCAGGCTCACACCAGTTCAATGGTGTGCGGCATTTTCTTCCGTATAGCGCCTCATAAGGCGCCATCTTGATGCTGGCTTGGTACCCATTGTTGTACGAGAACTCGCCTAATGGGAAGTAATCATCCCAATTCTTGCCATGTTTGATAGCGCAAGCTCGTAGCATGTCTTCTAAGATCTGATTTACCCGCTCGGTTTGTCCATCCGTCTGCGGGTGGTAGGCTGAACTACGGATCAGTTTCGTCCCCAAGGCAGCGTGCAGCTGCTCCCAAAAACGGGACACAAATAAAGTGCCCCGATCCACTATGATAGTACGGGGTATGCCGTACAAGCATAGGATCCGTGAGATGTACAGTACAGCGTACTTCTTGGCATTGTATTTGGTGTTGACCGGGATGAAATGGGCAACTTTGGTGAGCTGATCGACGATCACCCACACAGAATCATGTTTCTGCAAGGTGGTGGGTAAACCGACGACGAAGTCCATGCTCACATCCTCCCACTTCCAGGCAGGAATGCCCAGCGGTTGCAGCAGTCCCGGTTTCCGCATGTGGTCTGCCTTCACCCTTCGACATGTATCACACTCGGACACGTATTTTGCAGTCTCTCGCTTCATCCGTGTCCACCAAAACTTGCTTCTGAGTTCTTGATACATCTTGTTGCTGCCGGGGTAAATATAAAACTTTGACAAGTGAGCCTCATCAAAGATTTTCTTCCGTAATTCCGGGTTACGGGGTACGACGATCCGGTCCTTGAACCATAGGACGCCGTCTCCGTCCTTACGGAAACATTTCAGCTCCCCACTGTATACACGTCTCCGCAAATGTGACATGCCCTTGTCATTCTTCTGGGCTGCCGCTATCTCTTCACGGATGGTGGGGATCAAAGCTAGGTTGTAGAGAGCTCCGTGTGGAATCACATGTAGTGGTGGTTCGCTCTCTTCCAACGGTGTGATGGTCAGATTATTGACATGTGACTTGCGGCTCAGCGCATCTGCCACTACGTTTGCCTTGCCCCGATGATAATGGATCTCTATTTCGTAATCCTTTATCAGTTCTAACCATCTTCGTTGCCTCATGTTCAGCTCTTTCTGAGTGAATATGTACTTGAGGCTTTTGTGGTCGGTATATAAATGTACGAGGTTACCAAGTAGGTAGTGCCTCCACATTTTGAGTGCAAGTACCACGGCAGCGAGCTCCAAGTCGTGAGTTGGATAATTTTGCTCATGGTTTCTAAGCTGCCGTGATCCATACGCGACCACTCTTTGGTCTTGCATCAGCACACATCCGAGCCCAATGCCGGATGCATCGCAGTACACATCAAACGGTTTTGTTGTGTCTGGCTGTGCCAAAACCGGTGCTGATGTCAGGTGCTTGACTAAAGCCTTGAATGCTGCTTCACATGCTGGACTCCAAACATATTTGGTAGCCTTCTTTAGCAGCTCTGTCATTGGCTTGGCAATCTTCGAGAAGTTCGGAATGAACCTCCAATAGTATCCCGCGAGCCCGAGGAAACTCCATACCTCGTGAACAGTTCTCGGGGATTTCCAATTCAGCACTTGAGTGATCTTGCTCGGGTCCACAGCGATACCCTCCGCTGAGATGATATGCCCGAGAAAAGGCACTTGCGATATCCAAAACTCGCATTTGCTGAATTTCGCGTATAACTTGTGATCCCGCAGCCGTTGCAAGACTATACGCAGATGCTTCTTGTGATCTTCCTCCGACTTGGAATATACCAGGATGTCATCGATGAAGACCACGACAAACTTGTCCAGCTCCGGCATGAATACCGAGTTCATCAAGTACATGAAGTGAGCTGGAGCATTGGTGAGGCCGAAGGACATGACCAGATACTCATAAAGTCCGTACCTTGTCGAGAAAGTTGTCTTTGGAATGTCCTCTGCCCTTATCTTAATCCCATGGTACCCGGATCTTAAATCCATCTTGGAAAAGATCTTTGCTTCGACCAACTGATCAAACAACATGTCGATCCGTGGAAACGGGTACTTGTTCTTGATGGTTACGGCATTTAATGGATGATAGTCCATGCAAAGCCGTAAGGTCTCATCCTTCTTCTTGACAAATAATGCCGAACAGCCCCATGGCGAGGAGCTCGGCCTAATAAAACCCTTCTCCAGAAGGTCCGTGAGCTGAGTCTTCAGTTCAGCCAACTCCTTGGGTGCCATCTTGTACGGCCTTCGGGATATTGGCATGGTTCCTGGTGCAAGTTCAATCTTGAACTCCACCTCTCTATCTGGCGGCATCCCCGGCAAATCATCCGGGAATACGTCAGGGAACTCTCGGACCACTGGAATATCTTCCAATCTGATGGTTGTGGCTTGATAGACACTTGGAAGTTTTATTTCTGGACTGTCCAGAAATAATGAGTGAGACTCGTGCACTTCTGAGTTCAAGTGCACAACTCGAAGGACGGTGTCTAAAACAGCGCCATGGCGGGTTAACCACGACATCCTTAGGATGACATCGACCTTCTGTCCCTCTAAGATAATGAGAGACGTGGGGTAAACTCTACCCTCTAAGCATAATGGTGCTTTTGGGACCATCATGCTTGCTGAAATTTTCCCACCCGGTGAACAGATCACATAGGGACTATCGGTCGGTAGTATTTGCAAGCTATGTTTATCAATGAACGCTTTACTAATGAAGCTATGCGTGGCGCCTGAATCAAATAGTACTATAGCGGGATGCTGGTGGAGTTGAAACATACCCGCAAGGATTGGCTCGCCCTCCGGCACGTCCTCAATGGCAAGCTGGTGGACGGTACCGGGCCTAGGGTTTGCCCGCCGCGCATTAGTAGGGTTCCGGGGTTGATTCCGCTCCGGAAACTGCGGTGCCACTCCGCCGCCTTGCCTCTCTGGGCAACTGCTCGCGAAGTGTCCTGGACGACCACACTTGTAAAATGTGGCCGCTGCTGGTGTGGTGCTCGGGGGACGAAAGCCCGGCATGCGTTGCTGAGGTGCATACGCACGCGGCATCGCCCGCTGCTGCTGTTTTTTCGGAGGTGGTACTGGCAGTGCCGGCCTGAATGCCGGTGAAGAGTATGGCCGACTGCGGAATGGCATTGACCGCTGTGGTGGCTGCCAGCATGGACCTGATGGTGGGCGATTCACCATCCGAAACTTCTGAGAAGGACCGCATCTTTCTCCGCTGCTTTGCGGCACGCTTCGCCTTCGCTCTGCCGCCGCCAACTCCTTGCGGAGTCCTCCTGAACAATCGCAGCATCAATGATGTCGTTGAGGCTGCCGCGATTGAACATCGCCAACTTGTCCTTCAGGAGCGGGTTAAGCCCCTGGTAAAAGTGGTCCCGCCGCTTCTCGTCCGTATCTGCATGATACGACGCGTAGAGCGCGAGATCGTTGAACGCCCTGGAGTATTCCAGCGCGTTTCTGCTCCCTTGTTGCAGGTGTAGGAATTCCTGCATCTTCCTCTTCATCAAACCTGGCGGTATATGATAGGCACTGAAGGCCGTCCGAAACTCCGTCCAGGTCATCACTCGGTCGGTGGGCTGTGAAGCACAGAAGTTGGCCCACAACGCGCTCGTGGATCCTTGGAGCTGCTGGACCGCGAACTGAGTCTTGTGCTGCTCGCTTATCTGGAGCAGCCCGAACTTCATCTCTATGGCGCGGAGCCAGTTGTCCGCGTCAAGAGGTTCATCCGCCCTTGAGAATACCGGGGGATAAGTAGCCAGGAAGTTGGAGTAGGAGCTCTGTTGACGCTCCTCACGGTCTTGACGTCTCTCTGGGCGAGACGTATTGGCGATGAGAGTCTGCAGCAACTCGGTGTGCTGCTGGTGTGAACCTGCCATTGCCGCGACGATGTCAGCCAATGTAACCGTTGGCAGTGGCGGTGGCGGTGTTTGCTGTTGCTGCTGCTGTTTTCCCGAGGAGTCCTCGGGAGGCTGTTGGGAGGTCTCTCCCCCTTGACTGGTACCCCCAACGTCCGGGTTGGCACGAGTACGCGTCATTCTGAAATTCAAAGCAGCAGCGATTAGCACATGTCTTACTTAAAATTCCATATGTAACAGTAGGTATTGAAGTGACACATGAATAATTTGCACCACATTCACATATATTGATAAAGCATAAACTTTATACAAGATACATTATTCTCGGGTCTCCGAGAAGTCGTGCTCATGTCGTCACTACCTATACATACTCTACTGTCTCCACGACATGTCACCGATTAAAAAAGTTGGGTTACACTACCCTGGCTGCCCTACATGGCAACTGCAACCCCCTACTCGGACTAGAACTCGACCTCCTGTGGGGCGTCCTCCTCCGGTACCTCTGCTGGTGGCTCTGGATCTACCACCTCTTCTCCCATTCCGGGTTCTCCCATTGCTGGAAGACCCAAGACCACCGGTATGCCCAATATCGGAGGCACGAGGTCCTGCAATGCATGCACCTCGTCCATGGCTTGGTTATAATCTTCTTCCCAGCCTTGGCCTTCCTCAATAGCGTCGTCTCGCTCTTGAGCAAGGTCCTCGTTCTGCTGTGTCAGATTCTGTACCAGTTCCTGTAATGCCGCGATGTCGACACGGCTTTTCCTCTTCGCCTTCTTCAGACGATGCAACTGATTGTGCTGTTCATTCAGTCGCTTGATCGTCGGAAGGAGCACATTGCGGAGTGCGCTGTGAGCACTCTCGAAATGGTCTCCACGGCTCGTGCTCTCCTTGAGCTTTGTGGCGAGATGCTCCGTATGAACTGCTTGGCTCTCCATCACGGCGTTTCCCGCCCTCATCTGGAGGCTAAGGTTTGCCTCCGCGGGGTTGTACCTTGGGCCACTCGGGTCAGTTGCCTCCAGGTACCTCTCTTCCCACACATGCTGAGCCTGTCCCTCCACCGGAACGAGCGCATGTGGAGTGCCCTCCATAGCCTGCACATGTAGTTGGCAGAAACGTGACATTGTGTCACGGGCTGCCACCTGCCACATCCCTTCCGGTTGTCTTCCTCTCACCGTGACGGTGAACGGAACCCAACCGGGTGGCGTAGGTCCTGCGGGAACTTCGACATGGATCGTCCATGTCTTGTTCCCCTCTTCGCCTTCTTCCTAGGTGAAGTACTGCGGCATCTGGTTGTACCCGAAATATTGAAGCATACGCCTCAATGCATCGGTGAGAACAGTGGGATACCACCCACCCGTTCTCCAATTGCTTATCTGCTGTCATCTGTAAAAATATTTTTGAGAAATGTCAAATATTTATTTAAACAGTGAACTATGGAGTTATAACATAAGACATGTCATTGAACCCATAAAACTTGGAAACATAGTTCAAATTTTTAAGCAAATTTGACTGCTGATCTGCTGTTCAACATGACAGCCCTGACCAGTTTCCATTTCAACCTGATTTAGGCCATGCTAAAGGCAAAACCAGTTCTGGGGCTTAACATCAAAGTTAAAGCTAACTTCAGTAGCTTTCCAGAAAGTATTTTCTTGGCCTAAGTTCTGTCCTGGTTCAAAAGTTATGAGATATTAAAGTTAACAGAATTTCTGGAGAAAATTGGACAGCACCTCCCTGTTTTAGATACTGATTCGATCCAAGAATCCCAGTTAATTCTGTTCCTAATCTGACAAAACTTTCTGTTATAAAGTTGTAACCTATCTCATAAGATTTCCAGAACTACCTCATTTTCTATTTTTGGATTTTTAAGCAGGATGTTATGCTTAATTTACAGAGAGTTTACAGAGAGTCTTTACTCTGTCCTGTTTTCTGGACAGTCTCAACTCTACTGCATTTCTCGATTGGTTAAGGGATGAAACACCTCTGGACCTTAACAGAAAAGTTGTAAAGCTTTTCCAAAGATTTCCAGAAATGTATCATATGACCCCAACCTCGAAAGAACTCAACTTCTAACCTCTGATTAACTTTAGCCTTGATTCAGCTGAAAACAGGGTGCTCTGTCCTTAACGACCTATAAGTTGAAAACTTGTTAACCTGAATATCCTGATCAAGGGAAGGAGTTACATCAAGTTTTACTACTTTAGATCAAAACCTTCAAGTTTTAAATGAAGTTGTTCATTTAGTTGGGTGTGACGTCGATGCGTCACCAGATTATGTCAGTACTACGTCCTCACAAAGAAAAACCTATACCGGACATAGCCGGCTTCGTCATTTCAGTGGCACTTAACGTCACTCGCACACGGATGCTACACGCCTACCGTTTCGTGGTCAGGCTACCTGCAGAAACTCAAGCAATCGTCAGACTCGGCTGCACACCAGGCATGGAATCCATACAGTTCGTACACCCGGCCGTCATCACTCGCCTGGATGTTCTCAAGCCAAACACGCCTTGAGTTACGTGTTCACGTTTCAGACCACGTGACAGGGTCTCCCAAGTTGCACCACGCACGCCAGGGATAGACGTTGCTCGAATACCCCAAACGACATGAAGAGTCATAGAGGATATCAAAGCGGGTCGGGTTACCTGCCACCCGTGGGGCTCCACCCTTCAGCTTGTGCGCACTGGTGGACAGCGCTTACGTGTACCCCCCAAGACATAAACGTCCCGAGAAACACGATTTTGTGACATAATCAAATAGGTTAATATGCCACTTTCTATATGCTAATAACATCCTTATACGGGCTACTAACTCGTTCCTCTCTGGATTTTTGAAAAAGATGACCTTTGTAGTGCGTTAAACCTCAAGCGAGCTCTGATACCACGCTGACACGACCCCACGATCTTGTCGGGCCAGGATCACGCTGAGGGGTGCTGCGTTGCACAGCACCGGATAACACACGTCAAATGTACAAAGCGGAATCGAAATTTTATTACATAAACAAGTTTATGAACATGTTTACATCAAAATAAGTTCAGTCTACACTCAACGTCGTAGACTAAGCACCAAGTGCACGTTCAGCCCTTGAACGTGTCCTTGCTAGCACACACGCACACTAACTCTGCGGCGTGCACGACTCCCACTCGATGGGGTTCCCCTCCTGGGGTTCCGTCTCCTCTTCGGGAGTCCCTTCCTCATAGAACCCTGCAAAAGCTTCAAACACAAGCAGTGAGCACGAAGGCTCAGCAAGTCTGACCCGTCTCACCTAAACATGGAACTTCTACATGAGGGTAATGGGTTACATGAGGTAAAAATCAATTGCAAGGACTCGCCTAATTAGTAGAACCTTACTTTCAAGTTTTAGCAGCAAGTTGTGGAGAACCTTACGCTAAGGTACATGAGAGAGCCGCAATCAAACAAGAAACACATTTCTCTCATGTACTTTGCCCAAAGTTGAAATGAACTTTAGTCAGCTCTAAACTACAGCAAGTCATTAGCAATCAAGTCCATCTTTCAAGCAGCAACATTTTAACATGTAACTAGCCTGTTCTTTCTACGTCACGGTACAGTGAACAAGTGGTACTCACTGACCGCGAGGGACGGCGAATATAATCGATTTACACCTGCAGGGTTACCCGAACAACCCGTCACGTACGCCCGTACTCGATGTTGCCTACAACAACCATCACGGACGCCGTACGCGACTACCTTTCACCCGTTAGCCAAATGTTGAACCGGTCCAATCGTCCCGAGCAAGAGGTCTCTGCACGCGCATCTCAGTGCCGCCAGCCGATTTACACCTCGAGCTCTCAACCTACCCTCTGAACGACAAGCTATGCCTCAACACCCAGCTACCCGAGTTACATCAGTTTCCCGGTTCCCATATAGCCGGTAGATCTTCGGTACTGTTCTAGCTTGTTCAACAGGCCCACACACGGCTCGGTCCTCAATCGACACAAGCAGAGCTACAACACACAGGCCCCAAAGTCCTGCTGCCCTTACCCTCCGCTTGGTCTCATTTTCTTGCCATGTGTTTCATGTGCTATCTCTACCCGAGTCGAGTGCCTCTAGTCTATGCTCGTGAGTAGTTCCAACTACTCAACTTGTACCGAATCCTACACTATCTTAGCATTGCAATAGCTAACGGGGTTTGCACTCCTAAACCCAACCCATGGTTTTCTTGGCTATGCAATTGGGTTTCCAAACAAGACTCTAATGCAAAGAATCATAATACTCAAAGATGTGCTCAAAACAATAAACATTTGTAAAAAGGTTAATGCAAACCGGAGCTTGCATTGCTGCTCTTGGTCGTAGGCTAGCTGTTCCTCCGGAGTAACGAAGTATAGGACTTCGGGTTCCTCCTCGACCTTAGCGACTACATGATAGAAACAATACATGTATTAATTTAAATGCAGTTGTATATTAAGTTTGAAGTGGTGAAGTCTATAACTCTCACTAGACAGACCCAATGACTGTGAAGCTTTTACGGGGGCTTGGTTACAACCTAAACAGAGATTTGGTCAAGTTTTAGTTGCAGTAAAGCTCATTTGAGCCCTCCACAATTAATTATGCACTTGACCTTAATTGGAACACTTAGGGTGCTCTAAGGATTTTCATGAAACAAACTATGACTTTCTGAAAACTAGATTTTTAGAGGGTTCTAATGGAGTTGATCTCACTTAATTTGAAGGTCCCTAGCTAAAGATATGAGCTAAACAATTTCAGAGAAAATTCTGAAAATGTTTCTGAACATTTTCTATTTTCTTTGGAACAGTTCCACTAATCACACCATTAGGTGGATCAAATGAGCACAAATGGATCTGAAATTTTTATGGTAGTTCAGGGATATTTTGGTGAACATCCCAGCAAAATTTCAGAATTTTCCTCCAAGGGATTCTCCAGTTAAAATTCCAAACAGTTTAAACTTTGAGGAATTAATTCTGGAGAAATAAGAATTTCATGAAGTGAAACTTGATTTGCTGGAAAGTACTCAGAGAGCTGAATCCAGAAAAATTTGGTTCACTCGATTTGGAGCTTTCTAGCAAAAGTTATGAGGATTTGAAGTTTGAAGGAAATCTGAAAATCGGGGAAAAGTTTAAACTTGCGGGTGGGCCCGGGGACACGCGTCGCACGCCGAGGCGACAGCACACCGCGGCCCGCAAGGATTTTGCACGCCAGCACACCCGATCCCGGCCGCAGCCCAATCCCGATTCAAAATATCGGCCGCTGACAGCTGGGGTCCACCCCTTTCTTCAACCTCGCGACGCCCGCGCTCCGCCGCCGAGGGACCTCGCCGGAGAGCTCGCCGCCGGCTTCTGTACAGCTCCAAACTTCACGATTTTGGCCGCCCCTGCCTACTTTCTCTTGGGGAACAGGATTCTGGGGTCAGCTACTCATGACAATGGCCGGTGCATGGTCGGCGATGAGCCGCCACCTCGGAAAGACTTCGGCCATGTCGGCTGACTTCCCTAGCACCTCAACTACTCGAGGAACCGGTCGGGAAGCATCAGTGGACCTCAGGGAAGGTCGACATGAGCTTGAGGCAGCTCGGGGAAGGCCCAAAGTAGGTCCTCACCGTGCGCCCGATGCCTCCCGTTTGTTCCGCCGTTGGTAAACCTCGAATTACGCCTGGTACAGAGGTTCTCCGGCAAAGGGTTGTGAAGGAAACTTGTGCGTAACCGTGTCTAGTTTGTGTCAGAGCGGATTGAGGCCCTCTAATACTTTCTAGGGTACGAATTCGACGGACTCGCACCCGAAGGTCATTCTGCACACCGAAAGGGGAAAACTGGAAATTCGCCGCCGGTGAGCAATCACTCGGGCTGTGGCTCGGGGGTGAGCAGCACCGGACACCAGCGCGTCCAAGGGTGCCTTGGCTTTGGCGTGACAATGCCCTGGTTGGGCTGCCCACGGGAGCCCGAGGTGTGGCGGTCCTAAGTCACCGAATTGATCTTTCAGCATAACCGATTTCAATCGGTTTCAACTGAATTCTAGCAGCGGGGAAGACGGAGGAAGGTCTCTAGTACCTTTCCGTGGCTCTGGAGGGGACGGAGGAAGCAGTGATCGGCGCTCTCCGATCGATTCCGAGATGCGGAAAATGTTTGCCGGCGCTGAGTTCTTGCGGGGGAAGAAACGGGTGAGGCTTCGGCCGAGGAGGGGGAAAGGTGCCTTAAGAAGGCTCTGCACCGCCTCACGCCCGCGCGTGGCCAAGCAGGTGCTAGCGCGGCGGCTCCCCTCGGTGGCGATCGCAGCGGCGGCTCGGCTAACCGAGTGAGAAAGTCTCAGTCGGTTTGATTTGGAGTAGTGTCTGACATGTGGGTCCCACTTCCATTTTTAACCTCTGAAATTTACTCCTAATCATTTGAATTAGTTAGAATTCAAATGGGGTTTGGTTTGAATGAATTTCAGCACAAGTTCAGTTTGAAATTCAAATAAAGTTTGAATTTCCCCCACTTAGCTCATGTCAATATCAACTCCAAATGGAGTGAAAATTGGTGTGTGCGCTCACAAAAATGTGCTGAGTAAGAATATGCCTCCCACTTTTGAATTCATGGGATAAAAACAGTTTGAATTTGAATATGGTTTCAAACTGCCCTCTTTCTAGCTATACCCAAAATGACCTCAAAAAGGTTTTGAATTTGGGTGAAACTTGGCATGGACATTCTTAGCAATGTGCAGGAGTTTTCATATGTCCAGCCCCTCTATATCACATGTGGGAAATACCACTTTTGCAATGTGTGAGTTTGTTCTCTAATGAGCATGTTGATGGTGGTTACTTGCTCTTCATTTGTGTTCATCATCTTTCCTCAAATGAGGTGTGTGCTGTGGTGATGAACACTTCAATTATGTGTCAAAAACTGAGGCCCTTACAGTGATGCCCAAAGTGGAAAATAAACTTAATTAGCTCTACATCTACAGCAGATATGGTTTCCAAACATTAATCGTTCATCACAGTACATTATTAATCATCTGGCTTATTTCACTTCTTACTACGTCACAGAACAGTGAACAAGCGGTACTCAAATAACCGCGAGGCACGGTGATTGCAATCAGGAGACACCCGGACAACACGTCACATACACCCACTTTCAGAAACGTGGTTCCACACCCCTTCCTACTCTGTTGTATGCAACAACCTTTCAAAGGAAACCAAAATGCCGAACCGGTCCATCCATAAAGGGCAGGAGGTCCCCGCGTGGAGCGTGGCTGTGCCCACCGGCAGATTTACACCTTGCTACCCTCAACCAACTCCTATAAAACGGTTGCATAAGCCTCGGCACCCAGGTTAACCAATTACATCGGTTTCCTGCTTATGTCAGTATGCCATCCGGTACTGTTCGATAGTTCTTGAGCAGGCCAGCACACGACTCGGTCCTCAATCGACACTAACAGGGCTGCGCACATGAGACCTCCGATCACTGCATCCTATCCCCCTGCTGGGTCTCATTTTCACCACTCTTAAGCCATTTTCTGTTCTACTCCATACCGTGTGATAAAGTCTTAACTCGCGAGTAGATTCCAACTACTCAACTTTTACCGAGATCCTAAGCACATTAGCATGGCATTCTCTACTCGTCGAGTCTGTAAACTACCCAACCCTCCATTGAATTTAAGGTCATGCAAATGGGGTTTCAAACACCATGACTCTAATGCAAACATTGCAATCTAGACGTAAGTGATACAAATGAAAACTTTGCAAAAGGTAATTAAATGCAAACCGGGGCTTGCCTGGTTGCGAGTCAAAAGAGAAGTTAACGTCGGGTGGGAGGAAGTCCAACGGCTCCGGTGTATTTCCAACTTCGGTCACTATATGAGATGTAGCAAAATATATGGATAAGTGCTAATGAAATATAAGAATTCACTTCTATTTATAGCTACTGCTATTTATGTTCCTTAATTGGCTTTGGGATTTTTACAGTGGATACTAGATTCTCTAAGGATGATCTGAGCAAAATTTGGAGAAATGTCATTGCATAATGTGGTCTCCAAAATTCCCACAAGGCTTCTCTAAATTTTGAGCTCAAATCAGGAGCTTTGACATGGCTAACAGCTGAAGATCTAATTAGGGTAGGTCTCCATGGTTCTAACAAAATTTGTTTCACCATTTTTGGATCTACCAACAGAGAGATATGGAGTTTTGAAGTTGGACAGTAGTTCTGAAAAGTTTCTGTTTAGAACTTAAATTTCCAATTGAAAGCTGAAATTTGGAAGGTAATTTAGCCTAGCAATTAAAATCCAATGAATCTCAAATTTTTACTGGAGATAAGTAACTATGGAAAGGATTAGTTGCCCAAATTTGGGAACGTTTCATAAAGAACTGCTCTTGAAATAAATCTCAAAAAGATTTACTAAAAACAATTCTACAGAAATTCCTGCGTATTTTCATAGCAAGCAATTTGTTCCTCTGTGAAGTACTCCTTATGAGGATTCCAACAAAATTGGTCTCACCCTTTTTGGAGTTCTCTACACAAAGTTATGGATCTTTCAAATCTGAATAACACTCTGTTTGAATTCTACATAGAGAACTCACTGTGGGCCCACGAGTCGGTTGTCTTCAACCTTTCGACAGGCCCCGCGCGCACACCGGAACCAACGATGGCGTGCCGTGTTCTCGCCCGTTTCTCGACCATTCTCCATGTGGTTTTGTGTTTTCCTCGCGCTGGGGAGGTCGGAGTTTGCCGGGAAACGTGGAACTGAGGCGGCGGCGTCGTGCTCTGTTTTCTTCGGAGTAGAACAGCTCAGCGCCAGTGTAGACGGCCGGCCACAGCCTGGGACACGGTGGAAAACGTCGAGGAGGCATCGGCGGAGCTGGTGGGTGGCTCAGCTAGGCGCTGTTGTCGCCGGAAGACGATCAACGACGGGAAACCGAGAAGAAAAGCGTAGCTCAGTGGTTTTTGCTCGTGCGCTCGAGCAGAGAGCTGAGAGGCACGTCGGTTGAAGGCAGAGAGGGCAAAGGGGAGTGTGCTGCTGCTGTGGTGTTGATGGATGATCATGTAGCTGGGGCAACAGGAGGTGGCGCGGAGCTTTCTCGGGAGCGGGTTGCAAACGGGAGCTGGCGAGCGCTCGCTATTCGACCGAAAGCCAGCAGAGGCGGTAGAACATTTGGGTGGCTGATAAATGGGTCCCACCCCCTCTATTTTTAATCCACTTTTCCACTGATATTTTTCCCACAGCTACTCAAAATTTAAGGCTATGCTTTGCCTCCAAGTTAAGGTTTGAAAAGGTTGAATTCAAATGATTTAAATTCTGGTGTGGAGTTTTGAATTGAATATGGTAATTTGAATTTGAAATAGAATTTAAATTATCCCTTTTGCATTGTTCCAAAAACATGGCAAACAACTCCAAAGTTTCTGATTTTTGGCATGGCTGCTAATTCAAATGTGGAGAACACATTTGTGGAACCAAATTTGCAAATTGAGGAATTTGGGATTTGAAACTGAAATTTAAATTCAGATAAGAGGGCTTCTTCTTTAAATCCCAAATAAATACTAAAACTCCTCCAAATGAGCTGAAATTTGGAAGGTTGAATATTTGAAATATGAAGACCCAAGTTATGAATTTAGATCTCCATGTTTGGAAGTTTTGGGAAGTTTGAATCCTAACTTTGAACTTACACCGTTGTAATCCAAAGTTTTAATTCCCCTCATTTTTCCTAAGTGTTCATGTGCTGAATTTTGTCCTACCACTTTTTGGAGATTGTACATCCCTCCCCCCTTAAAAAGAATCGCGTCCTGAGATTCCAAAAGAAATGCAATGTGGGGAACATTTACCGGGTATACGATGATAGCAAGTCCAGATAATTTGCTTGAAGGTAGTCCTCGCTTTCCCATGTCACCTCATCAGCGGTATGGTTACTCCACAAGACCTTGTAAAACCATAAGGTCCGGTTTCTTGTGGCGCGAGTCTTTTCATTGATAATCTGGATTGGATACTCCGTGTACGTGAGGTCCGGTTGAAGAACTTCTATGTCTTCTGTGCGGATTTCAGCCGAGGGTTTGAGGCACTTCCTCAGCTGAGAGATATGGAAGACGTTGTGAATTCCTGCGAGCGACACCGGTAACTCCAAGCGATAGGCCACGGGTCCGCATTTTTCAATGACGGCGAACAGACCAATGAACCGCGGCGCAAGTTTGCCGTTCACTCCGAAACGATGAAGTCCCTTCATCGGAGACACACAGACATAAACATAGTACCCAATGTCGAAGTGGAGAGGGCGGCGTCTTTTATCCGCATAGCTCTTCTGACGAGATTGAGAAGCCTTGAGATTAGCTTGTATTACTCGCACTCGTTCTTCAGCCTCATTCACAAGTTCAATGCCGTAGATAACTCGCTCGCCGGACTCGCACCAGTTGAGTGGTGTGCGGCATTTCCGGCCGTAGAGAGCTTCATACGGTGCCATCTTGATACTAGCTTGATAGCCATTGTTGTAAGAAAACTCCGCCAACGGCAAATGATCGTCCCAATTTTTGCCGTGGTGGATGGCACAAGCGCGTAGCATGTCTTCAAGCACTTGATTCACCCGTTCAGTTTGACCATCCGTCTGAGGGTGATATCTGGAGCTTCGGATCAGTTTGGTCACCAATGACGCGTGCAGCTGTTCCCAAAACCGAGTGCCGAACAGCGCACCGTGATCTGAAATAATGGAGCAGGGAACACCGTGCAAACACAAGATCCTTGCAATATATAGCTCCGCATATTGCTTGGCCATGTAACTTGTATGTACGGGAATAAAATGAGCCGACTTGGTTAGTCGATCGACTATCACCCAAATCGAATCATGCTTGTGAGATGTGAGAGGTAACCCGACTATGAAGTCCATGCTGATATCCTCCCACTTCAACGCCGATGTTGTCACACCCGGTTTCTCCGAAGAACCACCGAGTGAATACCACATGTATGCCAGGATCATTCTCTCATACATGTAATGATAAATAGTGAAGCATCATTTATTACAAGCCAGGTGTCGAATATAAATAAGTCTTACATAGCATACGTCTCGATGGACGATAATAAGTTCATATCATGTAAATAAAACAGCAGCGGAATTATAAATCTTGTGGGCTCCATCACAGGCGTTGCCCGGGGGACTCCGTGAACCTAGAATCCTTTTTCAGGACCAAAGTCTTGGTCATTGAACACCACATCATTCTCTTGACCTGAGCAGCAATATAAATCAACAGAAAAGCAAGTTTGAGTACCGTTGGTACTCAGCAAGTGTGGGAAAGTTATGTCATGCATGGCTAGAGCAAGGAGAGGTTGAACTCATGGTTTAAGCACTACGCGATTAATACCTATCACCTTAGCTTATTAAGCACCTACATTACTACACAGGTGAAATGGTCCCTATCTCCCAGCCCATCATCAAAATTAAATGACCATGACATCATTTCCAATGTTAAGCTCCCCGCTTAACATTAACAACATTCCAATCCATCATCCTCTAATCATGAATAAGTCCAAGCCGCTCTTGAACGTGAGCACGGCTCTCATGACAGTTTTGACTCTGCAAAGTTTGCACCACTGTACCCACATGTATTGATTTCATCCCCCGTTGCCGGGTGGACTAAATGAACCTCCATTATGCCAGTGGCCGTGGACCACATTCACACTTCCCAGGTGTGTAGCCAGGAGATTACTACAAAGCCTTTACAAAGGGATTCCCGACGAGCGTGGGCCCACTGAGGTTTCACCCCTAACAGCATACAAGAGGCTCCAACCCCGCTGCAGTGGCCCCCTCTTGAGCCTTGCAGTTCATATGGTAGTCCAGCTGACACCTATTCCCCGCACCATCCAACACACCCATACTACGCCGGGGATACACCTAATTAATTGGCCAAGCTGCCCCATCTCAGCATGTGGTTAGCACGGTAAAGCCAGGTTACATGCTACATGAACCGGTCCTTAGGATCCAGGCAAGTACTAAACACAAACCCGAGTCTCGTGCACCCAGCACCAACCAAATCATCCAACTTGCCTCGATCCCTACCTCTACATAACTCATAATGTCTCATTCAAGAGTAAGGTAAATAAATTGATGATCTCATTTCCCAATTATCCCATTCTAAGCATGGCTAAGCATAAGCATATAAATAAATGACATGATAAAATAGATCCCAACCCAAGCTACAAGGAAACAAGGTAATGCAATTCTAGGGAAACTTCCTAGCATGGGTTTCATATTTCAATTGACAATGCAAATAATTCTATCTACACATCCTATTATAGGATCAAAGTGGTCAAGGACACTTGCCTTCTTCCTGCTGCTCTGAGAATGGAAAGTCTTGGTCTTGGAAAGGGAGGACTTGCTCTGGGGCAAGTTCTACTCATGCCAATACACATAGCAAAAGAAAACAACAATCCATTAGACATAGTTCACACTTTCACTTCATACAAACCACACATACATACCTATGAAAGTCATTCACATCTCTAAGTGTTGTGGTTACTCTACATGTGTTGATTTTTGGCCTACATGCACTTTTAAACATATGTATATGATTTCTAACTTTTGTATTCAGATTTCTGTTTGCACACTATATATTAGTTTCCATTTTGAACAAATCTTTATATTTAATTCATACACTTCTTAGCTACCAAGTTTGCATGGAAGGTAATTTCCTACTCCAAATAGGTTTTCAGATCTTCTACCAAATCCAAAACTGAAGTTTTTGGATTTGGAGACTTCATTTATCATTTTCTAATTATGCATACCTATTTTCCTATATTTTTCAGATTTATTTTCTATGCCTAAAAATGAGCTTTAATATTAAATAGTAGGACATATCATCTAAGCAAAATAGGTTCTGATCTAAAATATTAAATAATATATTTTTGAACTTCTCCTATGATGTGAACTAATTTAAATTTATTTTATCAGTTTTCAGAATTATTTCCTAGCCTAAAAATGTGTTTCTAGAACTAATAAATATGAACGACATTTGGAAAGATTTCATTTAAGCCTAAAATCTATTTTTAACTCATTCTAAAGTTTTCCAAGTGCTAGGAGAGTTTAGATTTGAATTTGCACATGTGTTTGCCTTACCTTTTAAATTTAAATCCTAGTCACATATTCAAATTTCTAAATTTAATATCATATAGGGTTAAAAAGGTAAGTCCACCCTACTGCAGGGTCTAATTTGCTATTTCATAAATTTCCAGGGGTCTAACTACACATAACAGAGGGGGTTTCCTAATTTTATTAAGTCCTGGGGCTAAAACTGATTTTTAAATGAATTTACACGAATTTCTGAAGGTCCAGGGGCTAGATCAGAAATTTCCGAGGCTAGCTTGTGTTTTCCGAGATCCCAGGGGGTAGCGCGTAAGAATCACGGCCTTTATAACGCGGGGCTGACGTGGACCGTCCGATTTAAAACAGACGGCTCAGATTAGAACGCCGAACCGGTACGCGCGGGTTTTATTTCTACCGTGCGATTTAAAATAGACGGCCCTCAAGGGGCCACGTCGCCCTGGCCGGAACAAGCCCGCCCGCGCGGCTGCGGGGGTGCGATCTCACCGGCGCAGCTTCGGTTCCATGCCTCTATACGTTAAATCTTGCAGTTTTTCACATGGATCGACTGCGGAGGGGTAGGGGAGCTCACCTAGGAGTTTCTCGGGCTTGGGGAGGTCGGAATTCTGCTCTGCGACGACGATGATTGAAACCTCTCTTCGGTGCTCGTCGGAGCCGATGCTAGGGCGCAAAACTTGTTGCTTCCTTCATGTGCAGGGCTCCCTGGGGGCGGTGGAGCACGATCAGCTCATTAGATCAGAAAATTCGAGCAAGGATCAAAAGAAAACGGTGATCAAAGCTTCGGTTCTCACCGGATAGAAGAATGGCCGATCGGGGGGGGGGGAACAGGGCGATTGTCGGTGTTTATATAGACGAGGGAGGGCGGCGGTCTGTTGGGATCGAGTTGGAGGCGTATGGGACCGGAAATCGGGCTGGGGGTGCGGGTTTCCGGAGTCTGTTGCGATCGGGCGCGAGGGAAGAGTCCGGTCGGTTTGCGCGCGGGAGGTAGGAGATGACACGAGGGCCCCGCGTGTCAGTGAGAGGAAGAGAGGGCGAGCGGTCTTGGGCTGTCGCGGGGGGGGGGGCGCATTGGGCCGGCTGGTGGGATTCGGCCCACTGGCTGGTTGGGTTTTTTTTTTCTTTTTCCTTTTCTTTTCTGTTCTGATTTGAATTTGAATTCTAGTTTAAATTTAAATTTCTGCACCACATGCAATACGTACAAATTTATTTTAAATTCCCCTCTTTAACAGGTTTTGGGGTGTTACAGCTCTATCCCCCCTTAAAAGAAATCTCGTCCTCGAGATTGGTGGTTCTAGGAAAACAATTCCGGAAACTGTGCCTTAAGCTCGTCTTCTCGCTCCCATGTGGCTTCCTCTTCCGAGTGATGCTTCCACTGCACCTTGCACATCCGAATTCTTTTATTTCTTGTGAGGCGTTCCATTGTCTCCAAAACCTTGACCGGTTGCTCGGCATAAGACAAATCCTCTCCTACGTCAACCTCATTCATGGGTAACATCTCTTCAGGCGTCCTTAGACATTTCTTGAGCTGTGACACATGGAATACGTCGTGCACATCCGATAGGCGAGCCGGTAGTTCTAGTTGATATGCCACTTCGCCTTTCCTCTCCAGAATCTTAAAGGGTCCGATGTATCGAGGTGATAATTTCCCTTTTACCTTGAACCGATGAAGTCCTCGAATAGGGGACACCTTGAGATAGACATAGTCACCCACGTTGAAAACGAGCTCTCTTCTCTGTACATCGGCATAGCTCTTTTGTCGGGTTTGTGCTATCCTCAAGTTGTTGCGGATTTCCCTTACTTTCGCCTCGGCTTCTTGTAGTACTTTGGGTCCAAACACTTTACTTTCCCCTGTTTGTTTCCAAAATAGTGGAGTTCTGCACTTCGTCCCATACAAAGCCTCAAATGGTGATATCTTCATACTAGCCTGATAGCTGTTGTTATAGGAGAACTCTGCATACGGTAAGTTCTTATCCCAACTCCTATTGTTCTTGAGCGCACACGCTCTCAGCATATACTCAAGGATCTGATTGGTTCTTTCCGTCTGCCCGTCAGTCTGGGGGTGATAGGCAAAACTAAAATTTAGATGAGTTCCCATGGTTTCATGTAACTTCTGCCAGAATCTGGAGGTGAACTGTGTCCCTCGGTCCCACACTATCTTCTTTGGCACTCCATGGAAACACACGATCCTTGACATGTACAATTCTGCCAATTTGGATCCGCTGTAGCTTTCTTTCACGGGGATGAAATGAGCTACCTTGGTTAGCCTGTCGATGATGACCCATATCGAGTCATATCCCGATTAGGTCTGGGTAGTTCCACTATGAAGTCCATACCTATTTCTTCCCATTTCCATTCAGGCACATTGAGTGGTTGCAACAGCCCCGCGGGTCGTTGATGTTCTACTTTCACCAACTGGCATGTGTCACATAGGGCCACATGTTCCGCGACATCTCGCTTCATGCCATGCCACCAATATCTGCTCTTGAGGTCATGATACATCTTCGTACTTCCAGGATGAATGGATTAGTCGGAATCATGAGCCTCCTTCAAAATCAATTCACGGATCTCCTTTACCTCAGGCACATAGATTCTTTTCCCATGCCACACCGTACCTTGTTCGTCCTCTCTGAACCTGGGGGCTTTATTATCCTTGATGAGTTCTCTGATTTCTTGTATCTTCTCATCATTCTTCTGACCATTGCGTATGTCTCGCTCTAATGTGGAGTCCACTTCTATGGTGATGGCCTCACCACTATTCACCAGACATAGATTGAGTTTTACAACCTCTTCCTTCAACTTTGTAGGCATGTCCTTTAAGCTCAACCTATTGACCTGCACCTTCTGGCTTAAAGCATCTGCTACGATGTTCGCTTTCCCAGGATGATAGTTGATGCCCACATCAAAGTCGTTGATTAGCTCTAACCATCTCCTTTGTCTGAGATTGAGATCTGCCTGTGTGAAAATATACTTTAAGCTCTTATGATGCGTATATATCTCTGTCCTCTTCCCCATCAAGCAATGCCGCCAAATCTTTAACGCGTGTACCACTGCGGCTAGCTCTAGGTCATGCGTAGGATAGTTCTTCTCGTGTTTCCGGAGCTGCCGGGACGCATAAGCCACGACATGCCCCTCTTGCATGAGAACACATCCCAACCCGTGTCCAGAGGCATCGCAGTACACCGAAAAGTTCTTCTACATATCTGGCATAACTAGCACTGGGGCTGTTGTCAATCTTTGCTTCAGTTCTTGAAAACTCGTCTCACACTGCGGTGTCCATGTGAATGTGGTTCCCTTCTCTAACAATTTGGTGAGGGGTCTCAAAATCTTGGAGAAACCCTCAATAAACCGTCGATAATACCCAGCCAATCCTAAGAAGCTTTGAACTTCCCCGACATTTTCAGGGGTCTTCCACTTCTGTACATCCTCGATCTTGGCGAGATCTACCGAGATTCTTCCGTCCGAGATTATATGTCCTAAAAAGAAAACTCTCTTTAACCAAAATTCACACTTGCTCAGCTTGGCATATAGTTGGTGTTCTCTTAGCTTTTGCAGCACCGACCTTAAATGTCCCTCATGTTGTTCTTCATCTTTGGAGAAGACGAGAATGTCATCAATGAAAACTACCACAAATTTGTCTAGATATTCCATGAATACCTTGTTCATGAGATACATGAAGTATGCCAGGGCATTAGTTAGCCCGAAAGGCATGACGGTGTATTCATACAGCCCGTACCGAGATACGAAAGCAGTCTTTGGAATGTCGGTTTGTCTTATCTTAAGTTGGTGGTATCCCGACCTGAGATTAATTTTTGAGAACACACAAGCTCCCCTAAACTTATCAAATAAGTCTTCAATGCAGGGTAATGGGTATTTGTTCTTGATGGTTACTTCATTCAACACACGGTAGTCTACGCATAACCTTTGGGTCCCGTCCTTCTTGGGCACAAATATCACTGGAGCTCCCCATGGTGAGGAACTAGGACGAATGTACCCCTTCTCTGTCAATTCTCTTAAATGTTCCTTGAGTTCTTCCAGCTGTCTGGAGTCCATCCGATAAGGTCTCTTGTATATCGGGGTTGTTCCAGGCACTAGCTCAATCGCGAATTCCACTTTACGATCGTGGGGCATACATGGCAACTCTTCTGGAAAAACGTCTGGATATTCCCTGATGATCCTGATCTCTTCCACTTCCACCTCAACGTGATTGAGTTTAAGGTCCCTCTTAGGTTCTTGTACAGTTATGAACTTCACTCTTGTGCCACTAGGGTGAGCTAGTTCCACCGTTCATGTCGAACAATGGATGATTCCCTTATGTTTGATCAACCAATCCATACCCAAAATAATATCTATTCCTTGTGAGTCTATCACTATGAGGTTTGCAGTAAATACTACCCCATTAATGTCTAGATTCACCTTTGGACACACTTATCTTGTCCTTATTTCTCCCCCTGGAGAGTTCACTGCTAGCATATGGTTCATTTGTGTTGTTGCTAGATCATGCTTCTTAACAAACCCTTGAGCAATGAACGAGTGGGTAGCACCAGAATCAAACAACAGGGTTGGAATGTGTAAATTGGTAGGAAACTTACCAATTACCACGTCAGGTGCCTCTAGCGCTTCCTCCATGGTCACGTGGTTCACCCGTCCTCGCATCACATTTTGCTGTTGTGGCTGCATGGGCTTCTTCTTTGGGCACTTATGGGCGTAGTGCTCCACTTCACCATAGTTGAAGCATTGCACCCCAACCTTAGGTGCCTGGCCTTTGTTGTCTAGGGGTTGGTTTGGTGGTCCTTGTACTGCTGGTCGAGGTTGATATGTGGGGCGAGGCTGCTGTACAAACTGACGGTGCGGCTGTGCTAGTGCTGACGGAGGCCTGAAATTTGGGTTGTACCCTCTGGGTGCTGAGTAGGGTACCACCGCACGGCTCGTCTGCCCTGTGGGTTGCTGCATCAGACGTGGGCGTGTGTTGCTACCTGAGGCTTGGTGTGACCATCCCGCATTCCTCTTGTTTTCATTGTCCAAGGCCTTCAGCTTCCTCTCCACGAAAAATGCTCTGTCTACCATCTTTTGGAAGCTTTCATACTCGTTGGAGGACATTGCACATTGCATTTCCATAGTAAGTCCTTCCACAAAACAGTCCTGTTTTTGCTCATCAGTTTCGATGTCCCGTGGTGCATAACGGGATAGTTGGGTGAACTTAGTGAGGTATTCCCTCACAGTCATGTTTCCTTGCTGCAGTCCCAAGAATTCCTTTCCCTTGTTTTTGAGTTCACCCCTTGGTATGTAATGATTGCGGAAACTGCGCTTGAACTCTTCCCAAGTGATGTTCTCGGGGTCATGATGGGCTGCCACGTAAGCGGTCCACCAATCAGCAGCAGGTCCATGCAATTGGTGAGAGGCAAACAACACCCTCTCATACCCTTGGCATTGTATGATCCTCATCTTGCTCTCAATGGTCTTTAGCCAGTCATCTGCCTCCAGAGGTTCAGCAGCACTTGCAAACTTTGGAGGTTGAGTCCCCAGAAACTCACTCAACCTTGGTTGGCGTGGTGCAGCTTGTGGGGGTGGAGCTTGGTGCAAGTTGGCCACCACTTGAGTTAGACTCTGGTCGAGCTGATTCTGATTTTCAAGCATTTGGTGGATAGGATCAGCTCCTTCACGGCGACCACCCCTGTCTTGTCCTCTAGAAAGATGAGGCTTGCTGGCCTCATCGTTGTTGTTGGCGGGGTTGGCACGACGACCCTTTCCTCTTCCAGCCATCTATCATGATCAACCAAATGTTAACTTAAAGCATTACGTATTAACTTCCCAAATTGCTTGTTTAAATTTAAATTTTTGAGGCCTTAATTTATTAACATTTTCTGAGGGTTTCACGTAGATTTTTGGGAGTCACGTCTCACGTGAAAATAAATGCACTCTTAATTCATAGGGGTTCACACATCAAAGCAAATCAACCTAAAGACGAGGTTGTGGACAAATGCCCATGGCTTCCACAACTCACGTCACACACCAAACATTAACACACAAATAACTAAGGTATTGACTCGACTACTCGATAACCTGCTTAACTAATGGAAAGGACACTACACGACTCGTATCACTGAGCTGGCTCCTCGGGGTCTTCCTCATTATTGCGGCTGCCCTCTGATTCCGCTTTGGGTGGGGAAGCCGCTGGTGGAGAAGTGCGGCGACGCCTGCTCGCCCGGCGGTCTGGGGAGTCAGGAGTCCATGTGTCATTCATGGTGACACACAGTTCATTCCCATCTCCTCTCTCTCTCGCCCTCAAGCTGGCTCGAAGCAACGCCTCAGTCTCCTTTAGGGTGTCTCGAACATCCTGAAACTCCTGATGACACTCCTACAGTCGAGTGCTGAGCATGGCAGCATCCTCTAAGCACAGGTCCATGTGCTCATGGGAAGTCCCCTACTGCACTGGCGGGTACTTGTACTCTGCTGTACCACTCTCACGCTGGAGGACATACATGTACTCAGTCCTGTCCAGGTGTCGACGGTTGATGTGACTCTGGCAGGTGATGGCCTCCCAGGTGACATCCTTCAAAGCATCAACCTGTGTCGCCCGACAAGTTGGAGAGCGGTGGATCTTGAGCAGCTGATTTTCATGAATAATCCTCATTTCTGAACTCCATTCTTCCCGCTTCTTACGGATGATCCGGGTGGAGCTGTAGTGTATAATTAGCTTGCCCGTATTGCCGGCAGCGTGGAGCATACGCAGTAGACGGCGCAACAAGCCTCCTACTGCCAACCCGTAGGAGTGGTACGTCACCGGACGTTTCTCCTCTCCCAGGGCAAGGGCAACTACAGAAACTCTCCCTCCGGTGGACTTGCGAGCGGTGCGGATCATGCGAACCATCTAAAACATAAAGCATTTAAAATTAAGCTAGATAAGAGTTAAACAAAAATTGTATTTTTAATAAAAGTTTGGGTAAGATGAATAAAGTGACCCCCGTAAATAACACCTTCAACCCACACTTTTGTAAAATAGTTTTTAAGAAATAGGGTCCTTAAATACGTCCGTTTCTACCTAGATCCACGTTCCTACGGGCAACCTGGCTCTGATACCACTTCTGTCACACCCGGTTTCTCCGAAGAACCACCGAGTGAATACCACATGTATGCCAGGATCATTCTCTCATACATGTGATGACAAATAGTGAAGCATCATTTATTACAAGACAGGCGTCGAATATAAATAAATCTTACATAGCATACGTCTCGATGGACGATAATAAGTTCATAACATGTAAATAAAATAGCAGCAGAATTATAAATCTTGTGGGCTCCGTCACAGGCGTTGCCCGGAGGACTCCGTGAACCTAGAATCCTTCTTCAGGACCAAAGTCTTGGTCATTGAACACCACATCATTCTCTTTACCTGAGCAGCAATATAAACCAACAGAAAAGCAAGTTTGAGTTTCGATGGTACTCAGCAAGTGTGGGAAAGTTATGTCATGCGTGGCTAGAGCAAGGAGAGGTTGAACTCATGGTTTAAGCACTACGCAATTAATACCTATCACCTTAGCTTATTAAGCACCTACATTACTACACAGGTGAAATGGTCCCTATCTCCCAGCCCATCATCAAATTTAAATAACCATAACATCATTTCCAATGTTAAGCTCCCCGCTTAACATTCACAACTTTCCAATCCATCATCCTCTAATCATGAATAAGTCCAAGCCGCTCTTGAACGTGAGCACCGCTGTCATGACAGTTTTGACTCTGCAGAGTTTGCACCACTGTACCCACATGTAGTAATTTCATCCCCCGTTGCCGGGTGGACTAGAAGAACCTCCATTATGCCAGTGGCCGCGAACCACATTTACACTTCCCAGGTGTGTAGCCAGGAGATCACTACGAAGACTTTATAAAGGGATTCCCGACGAGCGTGGGCACACTGAGGTTTCACCCCTAACAGCATACAAGAGGCTCCAACCCCGCTGCAGTGGCCCCTCTTGAGCCTTGCGGTTCATATGGTAGTCCAGCTGACACCTATTCCCCGCACCATCCAACACACCCATACTACGCCGGGGATACACCTAATTAATTGGCCAAGCTGCCCCATCTCAGCATGTGGTTAGCACGGTAAAGCCAGGTTACATGCTACATGAACCGGTCCTTAGGATCCAGGCAAGTACTAAACACAAACCCGAGTCTCGTGCACCCAACACCAACCAAATCATCCAACTTGCCTCGATCCCTACCTCTACATAACTCATAATGTCTCATTCAAGAGTAAGGTAAATAAATTGATGATCTCATTTCCCAATTATCCCATTCTAAGCATGGCTAAGCATAAGCATATAAATAAATGACATGATAAAATAGATCCCAACCCAAGCTACAAGGAAACAAGGTAATGCAATTCTAGGGAAACTTCCTAGCATGGGTTTCATATTTCAATTGACAATGCAAATAATTCTATCTACACATCCTATTATAGGATCAAAGTGGTCAAGGACACTTGCCTTCTTCCTGCTGCTCTGAGAATGGAAAGTCTTGGTCTTGGAAAGGGAGGACTTGCTCTGGGGCAAGTTCTACTCATGCCAATACACATAGCAAAAGAAAACAACAATCCATTAGACATAGTTCACACTTTCACTTCATACAAACCACACATACATACCTATGAAAGTCATTCACATCTCTAAGTGTTGTGGTTACTCTACATGTGTTGATTTTTGGCCTACATGCACTTTTAAACATATGTATATGATTTCTAACTTTTGTATTCAGATTTCTGTTTGCACACTATATATTAGTTTCCATTTTGAACAAATTCTTTATATTTAATTCATACACTTCTTAGCTACCAAGTTTGCATGGAAGGTAATTTCCTACTCCAAATAGGTTTTCAGATCTTCTACCAAATCCTAAACTGAAGTTTTTAGATTTGGAGACTTCATTTATCATTTTCTAATTATGCATACCTATTTTCCTATATTTTTCAGATTTATTTTCTATGCCTAAAAGTGAGCTTTAATATTAAATAGTAGGACATATCATCTAAACAGAATAGGTTCTGATCTAAAATATTAAATAATATATTTTTGAACTTCTCCTCTGATGTGAACTAATTTAAATTTATTTTATCAGTTTTCAGAATTATTTCTTAGCCTAAAAATGTGTTTCTAGAACTAATAAATATGAACAACATTTAGACAGATTTCATTTCAGCCTAAAATCTATTTTTAACTCATTCTAAAGTTTTCCAAGTGCTAGGAGAGTTTAAATTTATATTTGCACACGTGTTTGCCTTACCTTTTAAATTTAAATCCTAGTCACATATTCAAATTTCTAAATTTAATATCATATAGGGTTAAAAAGGTAAGTCCACCATACTGCAGGGTCTAATTTGCTATTTCATAAATTTCCAGGGGTCTAACTACACATAACAGAGGGGGTTTCCTAATTTTTATTAAGTCCAGGGGCTAAAACTGATTTTTAAATGAATTTACACGAATTTCTGAAGGTCCAAGGGCTAGATCAGAAATTTCTGGGGCTAGCTCGTGTTTTCCGAGATCCCCAGGGGGTAGCGCATAAGAATCCCGGCCTTTATAATGCGGGGCTGACGTGGACCGTCCGATTTAAAACAGACGGCTCAGATTAGATCACCGAACCGGTACACGCGGGTTTTATTTCTACCGTGCGATTTAAAATAGACGGCTCTCAAGGGGCCGCGTCGCCCTGGCCGGAACAAGCCCGTGCGCGGCGGCGGGGGTGCGATCTCGCCGGCGCAGCTTCGGTTCCTTGCCGCTATATGTTAAATCTTGCAGTTTTTCACATGGATCGACTGCGGAGGGGTAGGGGAGCTCACCTAGGGGTTTCTCGGGCGACAACGATGATTGAAACCTCTCCGCGGTGCTCGTCGGAGCCAATGCTAGGGCGCGAAACTTGTCGCTTCCTTCACGTGCAGGGCTCCCTGGGGGCGGTGGAGCACGATCAGCGCGTTAGACCAGAAAATTCGAGCAAGGATCGAAAGAAAACGGTGATCAAAGCTTCGGTTCTCACCGGAGAGAAGAACGGCCGATCGGGGGGGGGGGGGGGGGAAACAGGGTGATTGTCGGTGTTTATATAGGCGAGGGAGGGCGGCGGTTTCCGGAGTTTGTTGCGATCGGGCGCGAGGGAAGAGTCCGGTCAGTTGGCGCGCGGGAGGTAGGAGATGACACGCGGGCCCCACGTGTCAGTGAGAGGAAGAGAGGGCGCGCGGTCTTGGGCTGGCGCGGGGGGGGGGGGATTGGGCCGGCTGGTGGGTTTCGGCCCACTGGCCGGTTGGGTTTTTTTTCTTTTTCTTTTTCCTTTTCTTTTCTGTTCTGATTTGAATTTGAATTCCAGTTTGAATTTGAATTTCTGCACCACATGCAATACGTCCAAAAATTTTTAAATTCCCCTCTTTAACAGGTTTTGGGGTGTTACAGATGTTCAATGGTTGCAGCTGTCCGGCTTTACGCATATGGTCGGCCTTCACAGACCGACACGTATCACATTCGGATACGTACTTCACGATTTCTCTTTTCATCCGTGTCCACCAAAACCTGGTTTTCAGATCCTGGTACATCTTGTTGCTGACCGGATGAATATAATACTTGGACAAATGAGCTTCGTCCAAGATTTTCTTCCGAAGCTTCATGTCACGGGGCACCACTATACGGTCTTTAAACCATAGAGTGTCGTGTTCATCCCTCCGGAAGAATTTCATTCGCCCTTCTTCATTCTTCTCCGAATGTGCGACACTCTCATGTCTTCCTTCTGAGCTTTCATAATCTCCTCTCTTATGGTAGGGATGAGAGCAAGATTATATAATGCCCCATGTGAAACCAAGTACAGACTTGGCTCCTCCTCTTCAATTGGGGGGATGTACAGATTGTTGACATGAGATTTGCGGCTTAAGGCATTGGCAACCACATTTTCCTTTCTGGGATGGTAGTGAATCTCAATCTCATAGTCATTGATCAGTTCTAGCCATCTCCGTTGCCGCATATGCAACTCCTTTTGCGTGAATATATACTTCAGACTCTTGTGGTCGGTGTAGAGGTGCACTAAGTTCCCGAGTAAATAGTGCCTCCACATTTTCAAGACCAACACCACAGCAGTGAGCTCAAGATCATGAGTCAGATAGTGCTGCTCGTGGTTACAAAGTTGACATGAGCCATAGGCGACCACTCTTCCTCCTTGCATCAATACACAGCCAAGCCCGATACCGGACGCATCACAGTATACGTCGAAGGGCTTGGTTGTATCCGGTTGAGCTAACACCGGGGCTGTTGTAAGATGCTTTACCAATTCTTGGAAAGCTCCTTCACAAGCTGAGTTCCAAACATATTTGATCCCCTTCTTCAACAGTTCAGTCATCGGTTTAGCAAGGTTGGAGAAGTTCGGTATGAATCTCTGATAATATCCTGCTAACCCGACCAAACTCCGTACTTTGTGGACTGATGTGGGGGACATCCATTTCAGCACTTGTTTGATTTTGCTTGGATCAACTGCAATGCCTTCTGCCGAAATAATATGACCAAGAAATGGCACTTGGCTGATCCAAAACTCGCACTTGCTGAACTTGGCATAAAGCTTATGGTCTTGCAATCGTTGAAGCACGATATGCAGGTGTTCGGCGTGTTCTTCCTCAGACTTGGAGTAAACCAAGATGTCGTCGATAAACACCACCAAGAACTTATCCAACTCCGGCATGAACACTGAGTTCATTAGGTACATGAAATGTGCCCAGGCGTTGGTGAGACCAAAGGACATGACGAGGTATTGATACAGCCCATATCTCGTCGAGAAGGCCGTCTTCGGAATATCCTCCGCTTGGATCTTGATTTGGTGACTTCCGGAGCGAAGATCCATCTTTGAAAATACACTCGCACCCACAAGTTGATCGAAGAGAATATCGATGTGGAGCAGTGGATATTTATTCTTGATGGTGACGGCGTTGAGAGGTCGGTAGTCCACACACAACCTCAAGGTTTCATCCTTTTTCTTCACAAACAGCGACGAGCATCCCCATGGCGAGGAACTCGGTCGAATGAAACCCTTCTTCATTAAATCATTGAGCTGCTCCTTCAATTCAGCTAGCTCATTCGGAGCCACCTTGTACGGTCTCCGTGAGATCAGTGTCATCCCGGGTACAAGTTTGATCTTGAACTCGACATCCCTTTCGGGTGGCATGCCTGGGAGATCATCCGGAAAGACATCCGGGTATTCACGGACCACACGAATATCCTAAAGTTTCATTGCTTCCGTCATTATATGTGGGTGGAGCTTCTCGAACCGAACGGTCAAGAATAAAAACATGTGGTACATGAAGTGGAGAGTTTAAACGAACCACACGTGGAATGATGTCAAGAACAGCACCATGGTGATGTAGCCATGACATTCCTAAAATGACATCAAGTTTTTGACTCTCTAACATGATTAGGGAAGTCGGGTATAGATTCCCACCCAAATTTAATGGTGCTCTATAGACCATCCTATCAGCTGTTATTTTCCCACCCGGAGAGCATATCAAGTATGAACTATTTGTGGGAATGATAGGCAATTGATACTTAATAAAATAAGATTGACTTATGAAATTATGGGTGGCACCAGAGTCAAAAAGTATGACTATGGGACAACCTGAGTAAGAAAACATTACCGTGAGGACGGGTTCGCCTTCCGGCACATCTTCGATGGCTAAGTGGTGGACGTTGCCGGGTTTTGATGCTGGTTTCTTGGTCTGATTATGGGGCTGATTTGCACACTGATACGGTGCTGCATCCCTGCCCTGTCGCGGCTCGGGGCAGTCCCTCAAAATATGCCCGACACAGCCACACGTGAAGCACGTGTAAACTGTCATGGTCCCTCTGACTTGAGGACGGAATCCCGGTGCACGCGGTTGAAACTGAGGCACACGCGGGACCTTCCTTTGTTGCTGTGGTGGATACGACGGTCGGAAGCCTGGCGCATTATATTGTCGACCGTGGAATTGAGGCGGTCGTGCTGGTGGCTGCCATCTCTGACCGGATGGTGAGCGATATAACACGCGGTATTTTTGTGGCGCCCCACCACTGCTGCTGGTCAGCGCGCTGCATTTCCTCTTATCAGAACCGCGCTCGCGCTGAGCATTTTCTTGTCAAATCGCGGCATTAACTAGGTCGTTGAATGTGCCGCGATTGCTTTGGGCGAGATGGACCTTCATTTTTGAATTCAGGCCCAGGAAGAACGTGTTTTGCTTGTCTTCCTCTGTTCCCACAAATCCTGGTGCATATTGCGCCAGTCGGTTGAATAACCTGGAGTACTCATGAGCAGTCCTCTCGCCTTGTTTGAGCACCAGGAATTCCTGAGCTTCCTCTCCATAACACCGGGAAGTATATGATAGGCGCGGAACGCCTCCCAGAACTCTGTCCATGTGATGGCATGGCCAGCCGGTAAGGAGGCAGTGTAGTTCGCCCACCAGGTACTGGCCTCTCCTTGAAGTTGTTGCACTGCGTACAGCGCCTTCTGATGTTCGGTGCACCGAAGTAAACCGAACTTTGCCTCCAGAGTGCGGATGAAACTGTCCGCCTCCAAAGGCTCTACGGCCTCCATAAAGACCGGTGGATGGGTCACCAGGAAGTCTGAATATGAGCTTTGTTGGGGCTGGCATTGCCCATTGTCTTGGCGTCCTCCTGGACGGGACGCATTCTGCTGCACCAGCATCAGCAGAAACTCGGTTTGCTCATCGCGCGAGCCGAGCACTGCGGCGGGAACCTCCGCAAGGTTTCTTGGAAGTTTTGGCGGTGGAAGAGGTGGTTGCTGCTGCATCGTGGTTTGCTCTGGAGGTGGAAGTTCATCACCATGAACCTGACTTGGGCCTCCCTCCTCTTGCGTTGAACGTGTACGCACCATTCTGCATTCATACCATTCAAACGATCAGCACATGTCGATTTATTTCATCCAGTCTATATAATAGTAGTGCGAGAATGGAATATATAATACGTATAACAATCACACATATGGATAAAGTATAAACTTTATACAACATATACATCCCTGGACCACGTCACACGATCGAGTTCCAAAGTATTGAACTTTATGGGTTAAAGTTCATTTCGACCATCGTGGGTCGCAACGGGATGTTAAGTGTGTTAGCGTGCATAATTTATCGCTATTGTACTGGACCCTAACATGTCCTCGCTCGAAGTGATATATTGAATGCATAAACTTTTCGACTCCAACTCGGTGTTTCACAACATCCACTGGGTATCGAAATGTAAAACTAAATGTTTTGGTTGAAAAACTTCAACGTGGTGTTCACTGTCCAGCTTCTTGTCCAGCTGACCAGTTGGATGAATTTAACGGTTTTGGCCCCCTTGGAGGCAAAATCTGGACTAGAGTTCCACAATAAAATTGTACTAGACCCAAAAACGAATCCAGATTGTATTTATTTGCCTCCACAGCCTTCCTAGTTTATCAGTTATGATCCCTACAAGTTGACAGAATTTTCTCAGGAATTTTGACAGCACCTCCTTTGAAAGTTGCTCTCTTGTTCACAAAATTCCATCTATTTCTGCCCTCTATCTAGGAAAACACTAACTACAAAGTTGTAGTACATTTCCTGCACTTTCCAACGGTATCTTACTTGACTTTTAGAAATTTTTCTACAGAAAGTTGTGGTCGAAATAAAGAAAATTCCAGAGAGCATTTTTGGTCTGCCCTGTTTCTGGACAGTGCCTACTCATCTGAGATTTTCATCCATTCGGAGAGAGATTTTGTTCTGGAGCTCTACATAAAAGTTGTAGAAGATTTGAAAACCTTTCCAGGATAGTATCCCACATCTCCATTGGTTCAACTAATCGTATGTTATACCCTGTTTAAGTTCAGCAAAGTTTCTTCCGAAAACAGGGGAGGTTGTTCCTAAGTCTTTAAGATTAAATCTATACTCCCAATTGACTCTTAGTTCAATATGGGAGTTCAATAACCCCTAAATGGAATCCTAAACTTCATTTTATCTCTTTTATTTGAAAATATACTTTTATGCACTACTACTCATCTTGGTACTACGTTTCCCCACCAAAGAAAAATCCCAAGCCGGTATTCCGGCATATACGTCTCAAATTGTGGAACTAAGAACGTCACTCACAAACGGTTGCTAAATGTCATACACTAACATGGTTAATGTACTTGCAGAATAACACACAATAATGGTGCCATACAGATCGTTTTTGACACTAACATGGTTTTTGACATTTCAGGCAGTTCCATATCATATTAGAAACATACGGTCTGTATCATTGCCATACAGATCGTCCTTGAGTTAAGCCACGTCTCAAGGTACATGGTCGTGTTTTCACACCACACGACGGGGAACCCGAGTAGAGCGTGAACGGGTCATCACGGTTGGAAATTTTATCAACCCAACGGACAACCTACTGCCTCATGACCGTTGAGGCACGCCGATGTCGAGCGCTGCGTGTGGCCCTTTGAACATTGAACATTCAAGAGTTGCATACTATCGTGTTGCTTACCACACGATGGGGTATTCTCACTTTTGCCGAAAGCACGCTGGAGATCAGCGTTTTAATATGCTCTCAGAACCATAGAGGTTCAGAGACTCATATTAACAACCGTGCTAAGCCACGGTATACCATTCCATACAATGGCTCGTATGGAGAGCTTACCGCAATTGATCCGCCTGCGGTGGCGTACCTTACCTCTTACATGACGTCGGAGCGTCGTTACAGAATGTATAACAAGTATGTTAGCATTTCCACCATAATATCTACTACTATCATAGACCTTATGCGGGCTTAATGACTAATCCTCACTCGACTACTTCTAAGTTTTCAAAATAGGCTCTTTTTGCGTGTGCTATTCCCAATGCGGCTCTGATACCACGTCTATGGGGACCACCTCGTGGTTCACCCACTCCGGGATCACAGAGGGTGGTGCCGTGCGATGCGGCACCCAACAGCACACAAGAAAAGAATAAGAGCAACATCCAAACTTTTATTTGATATAAAACAGCGGAAGTCTTTTTACAAAACATAATTATACAGCGGAAGTAATATACATAGCTACTCTTTAATACTAACTAAGCAAAAGTGCAGCCGTCCAACACGGGGACGCTACACACTAGCAACATGTAACCGGGGATCACGACGGCGTGCAGGGCTGCAGCTCAGCCGTGTACCCCGACGGGGGCATCGCCTCATCCTCGGACCCTTCCTCATAAGTCTCACCTGCACACAGCTCAACATATTGCAACCGTGAGCATGATGGCTCAGCAAGGATTAACCGACAGCCCTAGTCATGGAACTCTACATGCAGGGATGTGTAATATAGAAAAAGACTTTGCAATAAAGACAAGCCTACAAGTTGATCCTTACTTTCAGTTTTGTAGCAGCAATTTCATGTGCCTTAGGCAGCCCTCACAACGGATATCCACAATCAAACAAGAAACACTTTCCTCCGATGTGGTGATGCCCAAAGTGGAAAATAAATTTAATTAGCTCTACATCTACAGCAGACATGGTTTCCAAACATTAATAGTTCATCACAGCACATTATCAATCATCTGGCTTATTTCACTTCTTACTACGTCATAGAATAGTGAACCAGCGGTACTCAAATAACCGTGAGGGACGGTGATTGCAATCAGGAGACACCCGGACAACACGTCACATACACCCACTTTCAGAAGCGTGATTCCACACCCCTTCCTACTCTGTTGTATGCAACAACCTTTCAAAGGAAACCCAAATGCCGAACTGGTCCATTCGTAACGGGCAGGAGGTCCCCGCGTGGAGTGTGGTTGTGCTCACCAGCATATTTACACCTTGATACCCTCAACCAACTCCTATAAAACGGTTGGGTAAGCCTCGGCACCCAGGTTAACCAATTACATTGGTTTCCTGCTTATGTCAGTATGCCATCCGGTACTGTTCAATACTTGTTCAGCAGGCCCGCACATGACTCGGTCCTCAATCGACACCAACAGGGCTACGCACGTGAGACCTCCGCTCACTGCATCCTATTCCCATGCTGGGTCTCATTTTCACCACTCTTAAGCCATTTTCTGCTCTACTCCATACCCTGTGATAAAGTCTTAACTCGCGAGTAGATTCCAACTACTCGACTTCTACCGAGATCCTAAGCACATTAGCATGGCATTCTCTACTCGTCGAGTCTGTAAACTACCCAACCCTCCATAGGATTTAAGGTCATGCAAGTGGGGTTTCAAACACCTTGACTCTAATGCAAACATTGCAACCTAGACGTAAGTGATACAAATGAAAACTTTGCAAAAGGTAATTAAATGCAAACCGGGGCTTGCCTGGTTGCGAGACAAAAGAGAAGTTAGCGTCAGGTGGGAGGACGTCCAACGGCTCCGGTGTATCTTCAACTTCGGTCACTATATGAGATGTAGCAAAATATATGGATAAGTCCTAATGAAATATAAGAATTCACTTCTATTTATAGCTACTGCTATTTATGTTCCTTAATTGGCTTTGGGATTTTTACAGTGGATACTAGACTCTCTAAGGATGATCTGAGCAAAATTTGGAGAAATGTCATTGCACAATGTGGTCTCCAAAATTCCCACAATTACAAGGCTTCTATGAATTTTGAGCTCAAATCAGGATCTTTGACCTGACTTCCAGCTGAAGATCTAATTAGGGTAGGTCTCCATGGTTCTAAAAAAAATTGTTCCACCATTTTTGGAGCTACCAATAGAGAGATATGGAGTTTTGATTTTTGAAGTTGGACAGTAGTTCTGAAAAGTTTCTGTTTAGAATTTAAATTTCCAATTGAAAGCTGAAATTTGGAAGGTAATTTAGCCTAGCAATTGAACTCCAATGAAGCTCAAATTTTTACTGGAGATCAGTAACTATGCAAAGGATTAGTTGCCCAAATTTTGGAATGTTTCATAAAGAACTGCTCTTGAAATAAATCTCTAAAGATTCAATAAAAACAATTCTACAGAAATTATTGGGTATTTTCGTAGCAAGCAATTTGTTCCTCTGTGAAGTACTCCTTATGACCATTCCAACAAAATTGGTATCACCCTTTTTGGAGTTCTCTACACAAAGTTATGGATTTTTCAAATCTGAATAACACTCTGTTTGAATTCTACACAGAGAACTCACTGTGGGGCCCACGAGTCAGTCGTCTTCAACCTCTCGACAGGCCCCGCGCGCGCACGCCGGAACCGATGATGCCACGCCATGTTCTCGCCCGTTTCTCGACCATTCTCCATGCGGTTTTGTGCTACATCACCCTAGGATCACGGCCTAGCAGCCGGGCAAGGTTTCGAGGTCTGAAAATGCCGGGAAACCCATCAGCAACGGTGAGGCGGCTCGGTGGCGCGGTGCCGGCGAGGAACCGCACGTCCCAAGTTTCAACTGGTGATCTAAGGGGCCGTACACCATCCCTAGAGTATGCAGAAAATGATGCTACCCCTAGCCGGAGCTGAAAACGACCGGAAATGGGAGCTCGACGGTGAACAGAGCCGTTTCGACCGGCAGCCATGGATTCTCGTCGCTCGGGGTGTATAAGAGATGATTTGCTTTGTGCTTCGGTGTGGGAGGGTGCTAGGAGCTCTAGTAGCTGTGTCTAAGACCGGAGACCCGATGATCAAACTATGGGAAGAATTTTCCTGAAGTTGTCTCGATCGGTCCTCCACGTGTACCATCGGAAATCTACAATCTCCGGCTAGCCGGCGGTGGTAAAGCACAAAAGGACGTTGGTATGAAAAATTTGACTCCATGATGCACCTCTGGGTGATTTTCCTCGCGCTGGGGAGGTCGGAGTTGTCTGGGAGACGTGGAACCGAGGCGGCGGAATCGTGCTCTGTTTTCTTCGGAGTAGAACAGCTCGGCGCCGGTGTAGACGGCTGGCCACGGCCTGGAACAGGGTGGAAAACATCGAGGAGGCATTGGCGGAGCTGGTGGGTGGCTCAGCTAGGCGCTGGTGTTGCCGGAGGATGATCAACGATGGGAAACCGAGAAGAACAGCGTAGCTCGGTGGTTTTTGCTCGTGCGCTCGAGCAGAGAGCTGAGAGGCACGTCGGTTGAATGCAGAGAGGGCAAAGGGGAGTATGCTGCTGCTGTGGTGTGGATGGATGATCATGTAGCTGGGGCAACAGGAGGTGGCACGGTGCTTTCTAGGGAGCGGGTTGCAAATGGGAGCTGGTGAGCGCTCGCTATTTGACCGAAAGCCAGCAGTGGCGGTATAACATTTGGGTGGCTGACAAAGGGGTCCCACCCCCTCTATTTTTAATCCAATTTTCCACTGATATTTTTCCCACAGCTACTCAAAATTTAAGGCTATGCTTTGCCTCAAAGTTAAGGTTTGAAAAGGTTCAATTCAAATGATTTAAATTCTGGTGTGGAGTTTTGAATTGAATATGGTCATTTGAATTTGAAATAGAATTTGAATTATCCCTTTTGCATTGTCCCAAAAACATGGCAAACCAACTCCAAAGTTTCTGAATTTTGGCATGGCTGCTAATTCAAATGTGGAGAACACATTTGTGGAACCAAATTTGCAAATTGAGGAATTTGGGATTTGAAACTAAAATTTAAATTCAGATTATAGGGCTTCTTCTTTTCATCCCAAACAAATTCTAAAACCCCTCCAAATGAGCTAAAATTTGGAAGGTTGAATATTTGAAATATGAAGACGCAAGTTATGAATTTAGATCTCCATGTTTGGAAGTTTTGGGAAGTTTGAATCCTCACTTTGAACTTACACCGTTGTAATTTAAAGTTTTAATTCCCCTCATTTTTTCCTAAGTGTTCATGTGCTGAATTTCTTGCTACCACTTTTTGGGGATTTTACAGGACGGCCTCAGCCCCATACATCAGGAAGAAGGGTGTTTCCCCTGTCGACCTATTGAGGGACGTCTGGTTAGCCCACAGTGTACAAGGAAGCTCTTCAACCCAATTGGCACCATGCTTCTTCAAGCTGTTGTAGGTGCATGTCTTGAGTCCCCTGAGTATCTCGGCGTTTGCCCTTTCGGCTTGACTGTTACTCTCTGGGTGAGCAACAGAGGCATAGCAAACTTGGATGCCAAGGTCTTCACAGCAGTCTTGTAATACTGCACTGGTGAACTGGGTCCTGTTGTCGGTGATGATTCTGTTCGGGACCCCGAACCGGCAGATGATTGACTTGATGAACTTGACAGCTGACTGCTTGTTGATAGTTACCACAGGGGTATCTTCTGGCCCCTTGGTGAACTTGTCTACAGCGACGTAGAGGTACCAGTACCCTCCGATGGAACTGGGAAATGGTCCCAGGATGTCCAACCCCCAAACAGCGAAGGGCCATGTGGGCAGGACCATCTGCAGCATCTGCGCTGGTGTGTGGATCTTCTTAGTATGGAACTGGCGCGCCTTGCATCTCTTAACTAGGTCGACTGCATCCTAGAGAGCTGTCGGCCTGTAAAAGCCATGCCGGAAGGCTTTACTGACCAGCGTGCGGGAAGATGCATGGTTCCCGCACTCGCCTCCATGGATCTCTGCGAGCAAGTCACAGCCTCCTCCCGGGTTATGCACCGCAATAGTACGCCATTAGTGCCACGCCGGTAGAGATCCCCTTCTACCAGCGTGTATCTCTTAGCCAACTGAGCGATCCGTTCTACGGATACACGTTCATTGGGAAGGGAATTGTCTTTTAAGTAGTCCCGGATCTCCGTGATCCATGCGTTGGGACCTACTTGAGCACTTGGATCTTGAGCGTCGGGTTGCACGGAGTCCCTGGTGACGCTTACGATCCTTGGCGGGTGCCATGGTAACATGGCCGCCGAGACCGCCAGCTTCGAGGTGCTGGTCCCGCCCCCTTCGCCTGGTTCGGCCGGCCAGGCGGTAGGTCACAGCAACTTCCTTTCAAAGACCCCCTCAGGCACCGGAACCCAAGTGGAAGCCTTCGCTGACAGGTCATCGGCTATTGTGTTATTGGCACGGGGAACATGGCACAAGTCCAAGGATAAGAAATCCTTCTCCAACTCCTGTACATGGAGGATATAGGCTGCAAGCTGTGGGTCATCGCAGCAACACTCTCCCTTGACTTGCTTGATAATCAACTGAGAATCACCCTTGACCAACAACTGCTGTACGCCGAGGGACAACACGGTCTTTAACCTGAAGATGAGAGCTTCATACTCCGCCATGTTGTTGGTCGCCTTGAAGTCAAGTCGCACCATGTATTTGAACTGCTCTCTGGTTGGTGTAATGAGAAGAACCCCTGCTCCGGCACCTTGCATCCGCGAGGAGCCATCGAAGAAGAGAGTCTAGTAGGGCCCAGTGAAGATCGGAGCTCTGGGCTCTAGTTCGCTGATGTCCTGGCCCCCTGTCTGGCATGGTGGTGGAGTCCACTGTGCCACGAAGTCAGGTAACACCTGGCTTTTTACCGCATGGCGCGGTAAGAAGTTCAGCTCAAACCCCACCAATTCCACATCCCATTTAGCTACGTTTCCTGTGGGGTTGGGGCTGTGGAGGACGGTTCTCAGCGGGTATGAGGTAACCACTGAGATCTTGTGAGCTTGGAAGTAATGGCGCAGCTTCCTTGATGCAACGAGGAACGCATAGAGCAGCTTGTGCACCTCCAGATATCTTGTCTTGGCATCACGGAGGACCTCACTTATGAAGTAGACCGGACGCTGCATTGTTCAGACCATCCCGGAGGGGTCCGAAGCATCTTCTTGTAGAGGTCCGGGACTCGGGGGCCCCCGGCCCCTCGGCCCGGGAATGCAATCTGGAAGCTCGGACCCAGATGCACACCAGTTGTCAGGTCTAGATGGCTGAGGCCCAACTAGTTCTTCTTGGTGAGGTCCGGTACTCGGAGGCCCCTGCCCCTTGCTCCGGGACTGCACTCCGGGTGCTCGGACCTAGATGCATGCCGGTTGCCAGGTCTAGATGGATGAGACCCAACTAGTTCTTCTTAGGGAGGTCCAGGACTCGAGGCCCCCAGGCCCCCGTGTCCGGGACTGCATTCCAGTACCTTGGACCCGAATATGATTGATCATCAGGTCCACCTGTTCGGGTCCTGATTATCTCCCCATCCCAAGGATCTCCTGCGAAGTCTGAGCCCTGGGGCTTTAGACCAACGGCAGCAGAGCCTTTATTGGGACTTGAAGCCGATGGAATTGCGGCTGCTCCGCAACAAGAACCATGCTCACGACCTCAGTTGTGGCGGCGATGTAGAGGAGTAGAGGCTCGACTTATTTCGGGGCCACCATGATTGGTAGTGTTGTGAGGAACTTCTTACACTCCTGGAACGCCTCATTCGCCTCATCAATCCATACCGATGGACCAGATTTGCGTAGAAGCTTGAAGAATGGAAGAGCCCGTTTGGCCAGTCTAGAGATAAACCGACTGAGCAGCCAAGCATCCGGTAAGCTTCTGCACGTCCTTGATGCGGGCAGGGGGCCACATCAGTTCTATCGCCTTAATCTTCTCTTGGTTAGCTTCAATTCCTCGGTGTGAGACAAAGAAACTGAGAAGCTTCCTGGTAGAGACCCCAAAGACGCATTTGTCTGGGTTCAAATTCATGCATGTCAAACGCAATCTGTCGGAGACTTGGGCTAGGTTGTCGAGTAGAGATGCTTGTGACTTAACCTTCACTATAATGTCATCGACATAAACCTCGACCAGGTCCTGAATGAGGTTCCTGAACGTCTTGTGCATTGCTCGCACGAAAGTGGGAAGGGCATTCTTAAGACCATAAGGCATGGACACATAGCAGTATAGACCATCTACTGTGATGAAGGAGGTATGTTCTTCACCTTCCCGAGACATAGGTATCTGGTGGAAACCTGAATATGCGTCTAGGAAACACAGAAGATCACAACCAGATGTAGAATCGACTATTTGGTCTATACTGGGGAGAGGGAACTGATCCTTTGGACATTCCTTATTGAGGGTGGTGTAGTCGATGCACATACGTAGCTTCCCGCAAGCCTTGGGGACGACAACAGGATTGGCCAACAATCGTGGATGGTGGAGCTCTCGGATGAAGCCATCATCGAGCAGCTTCTTGATTTCTTCATTGATGAAGTCTTGCCGCTGGATGGATTGCTTCTGAGGCTTCTAGTGGACCGGCCTGGCCTTGGGATGGATATTCAGTTGGTGCTCAATCACCTCCCTGGGGATCCCGGGCATTTCCAACGGTTGCCAGGCAAACAGGTCGACACTGGCCTGAAGGAAGGTGACGAGCGCGTCTTCCAATTTGCCACCCAGGCCCCCAGCGATTCGGGTGGTTTGAGCGACATCAGGACCAACTTGGATGACCTTGACCGGTACATCCTCGCCGTCCGAGGGCTGCACAACGGGTGCAGATGTCACCCCTCGTTGACGCATGCTTGGTGGCGGCCAGCTAGCTTCAGCGTGACCGGAAGTGGTCTCCTGTGCTTCTGCCAGCACTTGGAGCTTTTCTAGCACTGAGACAACTGCAGTGCGGTCACTGCAGATTTTGAGGATGGCATTCGAGGTTGGCATTTTCAGGACTAAGTAGCCGTAGTGGGCTACCGCCATGAACCGGTACAGAGTTGGTCTGCCGATTATGACATTGAAGGAGAGGCTGACCTCCACAACGTTGAAGACAACGCTTTCCATGCGGTAATTCTCAGGCGTCTCAAATGTCACCGGAGCCCAGGGCACGTTTCAGCACAGGAGCTGTCCTCAGCAGGAAGATAGCTCTGAGCCAGGGGACACGTGGCAGCCCCGGACCTCACCTCAGCAGGGAGGCTCGGACCGGAGCTCAAGGCACATGTCAGCTCCGGAGGACCACCTTAGAAAGGAGGGGGTTCTGATCCTTGGGACACGTGGCAGCTCTAGCATCCACCTCAGCGGGGAGGCTTCGGACCGGAGCCCAGGGCACGCATCGGCTCCAGAAGAAACTCAGCACATTCACACTTAGGAGAAATGGGGGGAATTAAAAACCTTGAATTATAACGGTGTGAGTTCAAAGTGCTGATTCAAATCTCTCAAAAATTTCCAAACATGAGGATCTAAACTGAAAATTTAGTTCTCCATAGTTCAAATAGTAAGCTTCCCAGATGCCAGCTAATTTGAAGGGTTTTACCATTTGTTTGGAATTAAAAGTAGAAGCCCTCAAAGATGAATTCAAATTTCCGTTTCAAATTCCAACTTCCCCAAACTGCAAATTTGGTTTCACAAATGTGTTCCCCACATTTGTATTAGCATATGCCAAAGTTCAGATTATTTGAGTATGGTTTGCTATGCATTCATATTCAAATTCCAAAAGCCAAATACAGTTCAAATTCCACACCCAAAATTTAATCCATTTGAATTCAAAAAAATTTGAAACCATGACTTGGTGTGGAAGTATAGCTTTTAATGTTGAGTAGCTGTGGTAAAATATCAGTGGAAAAACAAAAAAGAATTGAGGAAAGGTGGGACCCAGCAGCCAGCCTCATAGTTTCAACAGTCGGTTCCCTGTGATTTTTCCAAGGAGACAGAGAGCTGCTGCGCGCGCGACCGGCCGAAGAGCGTTGCCGACGTGCTTCCACCTCAACCCGTTTTCTCCACGTCTTAAGCCAAAGAGGAGATTCCAAAGACGTGTCATCCCACGTGCACCGGTGTCCTACCGAGCCACAGCCTCACTCGCGCGCACGTTTATTCTCTGTTCGCACCGCCCAAGCGCCTCTCGGCTCCCCGTCGCCTCCGCGATAAAGGCCGCAACTCGGGCGATCATCTACAGCAAAAACACGCGCCATCCTCTCCTCGATATTCCGGTGAACGCCTTCCTCCATTTTGTTTAGTAACGATAGAGTATTTCAAGGTTCACCGATCACACATTATTAGAACCGAGAGGGGACTCGGCTTGAAATTCTTGATAATCAGTCTATCCTAGCTCATGTCCCCCGAGCCATAAGTCCTATACCTTCCCACGATCCTCTAGGATCAACAAACATCAAAAACTATCAACCCTACGCACGGTTCTTCAAGTTTTCCTGGTCGCCGTCGTTTTTCACCCTAGGTCGATATTCATGATTAGCATGTTCTCATGGAGCTGTAGGAGGAAACAATTTCCAAAATAAGGCCTTGTAGAGATCGGGCGACATCGCTGGAGTGTGAGCCGCCACTTGCCGTCTCCGACTAGTTTCCATCCATCCCCAACCCTAGCCGACCCCCTCAAATTGTTCCCCGTGCGAACTTAGACCCAGGCGGTGAGTTTTAGCAAGCTCCAAACCGTAGAGAGACGGGCAGCGAGCCTCGCCGTAGTGCGCTTCCGCGGGAAAGCGCTGGTGGCGGGAGGTTGACGAAGGGGGGAAGGTCCCACCGGTCAGCCTCTGTTTTTCCAGCACAGATCGGTTTGTGGCCAATATCTGGTGCAGTTGCACGGGTGGAACCCTGTGGGCCTCGGTGTGGCTGCGATGTCACTGGCCCAGTTCAAACAGTAGGGCCCACAAGCAGAGTTTAAACTTTTTCCCGAATTTCAGATTTAGGTCATACATTGAAACCCCATAACATTCAGTAGGAATGTCCAAAATTTGTGAAACAAATTTTGTTAGATTCCTCTCAGTCAGTACTTTGCAAAAATACAGAGAATTGGGTCTGAAGGTCCCTGGAATTTTCTCCAAAATTCATCATAATTAAATATTTGGGAATTAATTGCAGGAGGTCCCGGTTATGGAATTTCCTCAAATTTGACCAGAAGATCCTTCATAACTCTAGTGATCTCCTGTAAATATTTGAGCTTAATTGGAGTATGTTTGCTAGGCTAAACTCTGATCGAAAGCTCAGTCTTCATTTGGAATTTCCAAAATAAACAGAAACTTTTTCAGCATTTCCTATCAACTTCAAAATCCCATTTCTCCCTGTAGGTAGCTCAAAAAATTTTGAAACTAATTTTGTTAGAAACAGGGAGACTTGCTCTAATAAGATCTTCCACTGTTAGCCATGTCAAAACTTCAGATTTGGGATCAAAATTCAGAGAAGCCTTGTACTTGTGGGAATTTTGGAGACCACAAGCTTCCATGGGAATTTCTCATATTTTGCTCAAATCATCCTTAGAGAGTCTAGTATCCATTGAAAAAATCCCAAAGCCAATTAAGAAACCTTAATAGCAGTAGCTAGTAATAGAAGTCTACTTCTTATAAATCATTATCACTTATACAATATTTTGTTACATATCATATAGTGACTGAAGTTGAGGACACTCCGGAGCCGTTGGAGGTCCTTCCACCAGAAGCTAACTTCCCGTTTAACTCGCAACCAGGCAAGCCCTGGTTTGCATTCAATTACCTTTTGCAAAGTTTTCATTTGTATCACTTATGTCTAGGGATATGCTTGCATTAGAGTTAAGGTGATTGAAACCCCACTTGCATGACTTCTAATCCTATAGAAGGTTGGGTTGTTTAATACTCGATAAGCAGAGAATATCATGCTAATGTTCTTAGGATCTCGGTAGAAGTCGAGTGGTTGGAATCTACTCGCGAGATATGAATTTTATCACACGGAATAGAGAGAAAGAAAGAATGGCTTAAGAATGTAAAATTGAGACCCAGCAGGGGGGATAGGATGCAGTGAGTGGAGGTCTCACGTGCGTAGCCCTGTTGGTGTCGGTTGAGTACCGAGCCGTGTGCGACCCTGCTGGACAAGTTTGAACAGTACAGGATGCATATTGGCTATATGTGAACAAGGAAACCGATGTAATTGGTTAACTTGGGTGCCGAGGCTTACCCAACCGTTTTATAGGAGTGGGTTAAGGGTAGCAAGGTGTAAATCTGCCGGCGGGCACAGACACAATCCGCGTGGGGACCTCCTGCCCGTTACGGATGGATCGGTTCGGCATTTGGGTTTCCTTTGAAACGTTGCTTCATACAGCAGAGTAGGAAGGTGTAAATCACCACACTTCTGAAATGGGTGTATGTGACGTGTTATCCGGGTGTCTATTGATTGCAATCACCGTCCCTCGTGGTTATTTAAGTACTGCTTATTCACTATGCTGTGACATCATAATAATTGAAAGAGGCCAGAAGAATATGATGCATTGATCTATTATTGTATTGAAACTATGTATGCTGTAGATGTAGAGGGCATTAAGTTTATATTCCACTTTTGGCATAACCACATCGGAAGAAAGCGTTTCTTGTTTGATTGTGGACTTCCGATGTGAGGGCTACCTAAGGCATATTAATCTGCTGCTGTAAAACTGAATGTAAGGATTAACATGTAGGCGTGTCTTTATCGCAATATCATTTTCCTATATTAAGAATCCCTGCATGTAGAGTCTCATGTTTAGGAGTGACGGTTAAGCCTTGCTGAGCCATCATGCTCATGGTTGCTATATTAAGATGTTGTAGGTGCGACGTATGAGGAAGGCTCTGAGGATGAGGCGATGCCCCCATCGGGGTACACAGCCGAGTTGGAGCCCTGCACGCCGCCGTGACCTTTGGATGATTGCTGCTAATGTGCAGCGTCCCCCGTCTGGACGTATGCACTTTTGCATAGCTAGGCTGAGCGTTTAGCTACGAGTAAGATTTCTGCTGTATAATATGTATTGTTAAAGACTTCTGCTGTTTTATGTAAATAAAAGTTTGTATGATGTTATTAATCTTTTCTTGGGTGCTTTTGGGTGCTGCATCGCACGGCACCACCCTCTGCGATCCCGGAGTGGGAGGACCATGGGGTGGCTCCCCACAGATGTGGTATCAGAGCCACATTGGGAATAGCACGCTTGAAAAGAACCTATTTTGAAAATTTAGAAGTAGTCGAGTGAGGATTAGTCACTATGGCCACATAAGGTCTATTATAGTAGTAGCTACTAAGGTGGAAATGCTAACATACTTGTTATACATTCTGTAACGACGCTTCGACGTCAGGTAAGAGGTAAATATGAATCTCGGAACCTTCTCATGGTTCTGAGAGCATATGAAATTGTTGATATCCAGCGTGCTTTAGGCAAAAGCGAGAATACCCCATCATGTGGTAAGCAACACGATAGTATGCAACTCTTGAACGTTCAATGTTCAAAGGGACATACGCAGTGCTCGCCGTTGCTGTGCCTCAACGTTCATGAGGCAGTAGGTGGTATCCGTTGGGTTGATAAATGTAAAAGTCCCAAAACATGTAAAGGCAAGACTTGAATGATGAATAAAGTGGGGTTTCAAATTCAAGAAATGGGACTTACTAAAACTTTCTAACACATGATCATACACATGGATGTCTACCCAACCGAGCTCTAATACTCATTTGAGATGTGTTAAACCAAGGGTGGATTAAACCCCATGTGTAAAGTTTACATGTGCAAGGACATATTTCAAAGTCCACTTTTGAATCCAAATGTTCATTTAAATTCAAATGTTGCCATCTCAAATAGAGGATGCAAACTGTGGTTGTAAACCTCCCATGTGCAGCCGCCAAATTAAAAGTTTGAATCCATAGTTGAATTCTTCGGTTTCAAATTATGAGGAATACAAAATTTGAGAAGATTTGGAAGTACTTTTATATTCGTGTCAAAGAGGCTTTTGAATTTCATCAGAATTTGATTTCAAATTTTAGACTATGAGACCTATGTGTGCTCAATACATTGGCTATGACGATAAAAGTTTTGAATTGTGCCAAAACTTTCTTTTTGTCAAGGTGCGACTCTAGGTCCGAGCTATGACAAGATCCGACGTAAGGTACGACTTGCTATGGCTAGGTCCGATATGTGTTTGGTTAGCTCCGGCAGTAGGTCCTACTAAATTTGGTAAGTTCCGGTGCTAGGTTCTGCTAGCTTTGGTAAGCTGCGGCTCAAGGTCCGGTTAGCTTTGGCATGGTCCGGAGCTAAATCTCAATGGTTCTGTTTTTACCATGCAAATGTTTTGAACTTGCTTTACATCTATGGAAAGATTGATTAGTATTCTTTTACTAAGTTTTTGAAGTGTTATGGCTGTTTACGGTGGTTAACATTTTGCTATGGTTGCAACATGATTATGTCAGGTGTTTACGTAAGGTCTTGTGGTTTTCGGAGAACTAACGTGAGTCAAGTCGCGGACTTGTGCTCGAAAGTATTGGTTGTTTATTAATGTGCAGGTGTTGCTTGAGTTCAAGATATGTCTGGTGACGGGATCAATTGAACTAGTTTAGGTAGAAGATGAGTTTCAACAACCAAGTTCCGGAGGAATTGTGGTTGAGTTGATCGGGAGGTCGCGCAGCATGTTTGGGTCAAGAACAATGCATATGAAGGTAGCGTGGACGTCGTTGGAAGGTGTTTGCACGTGTGCAAGGAGTGCATGGATGTGGAAACATGGTTATAAGGCATGATGAAGAGATGTGGACGTAAAGAATTGGTAGGAAAGGGCCAACCGGCTGGATTATGGACTCAGGCTGCGGCTGAGTCGGTTATGGCTCAAATATGGAAAGATTTGAGTTGGTTATGATAGGATTTGGTGTAGGACACGAAGTTGAGTTGTTTTAGGAATGTGGGATACGTTTCTAAGATGTTTGGAAGTCTTAAGATTGCTTCTATCTGCGTATAGAAGAGTCTTGAGTAGTTATGGAAAGTTTCGATTCAGAAACTGAGTATGATTAGAGTCCTAGTTCCAATTGGATTGGCCTCCGGGCTGGTTATATGAGCAAGGGAGGTCAGAGCTCGTGGGTACAAGACGACCTTCGGCTGTTCATCTTATGTTTTGATCAATAAAATTCGTAATTTAGAGGAGCTTTTGTGCCTTGTTCGTCTGACTTGTTTTTGTCAAGTCTTTCTCATCGAGTTTCTGGACAGCACGATAGTGCTTTGGTGTTTTGATCATAGCTCGAGTGTTACATATCCAATTGATGTAATTATTTTTGGGTTGTCTTCACAACTTGATCATCTATAATCTATGAAACATTCACGGTCATTGGATTTGTAGTTTCTGATCTAAACGAGTTTCTTTGCAGTGTTGAAGGTCTGATTTTTACTCGAGTAGAACAGATTGACCTACGTTTGATCTTTCAATCATAACTTGAGTTTTTCTTGAGGGATTTCCGTTATTCTTGTTGTCATGTCTTCGTGACTTGATTCTTATAATATATACCACTTTTGTCATGGTTGAACACATTTAGATCAGTCACATACATGGTTTCTTTAACAGATCGATTTTCTGCCGAGTGGGTTTTTGTTGCTTCCGCTAAAAAGTTTAAATCTACCATTCACCCCCTATGGTAGCTTTTCAAGTGCTCTTCGATCCTACAATTGGTATCAGAGCCACGGTGCCCTAATATTTGTGATTTGCACGTGTTTTGACTAATCATCATGGAGAAATACTCCGCAAAACCTTGTGTGTTCAGTGGCATTGATTTTTAGGTTTGGAAGGCACGTATGTAGGCTTTCATCCAGGCGCAAGGCTTCGCAATATGGGAAAATGTGTACAAGCCTTATAACATGCCGCCAAACGATCAAGTCACGGCTACGAACATGAGATATGTCGACAACAACAACAAAGCACGAAACTTGATCATACAAGGATTAACTCAAAGCGACTTCGACCGTGTTGCACACCTCCGATCTGCATACGATGTGTAGAGAGCACTTTGTGACTACCACGAAGGATCCAACATGATCAAGGAGGTAAGAAAAGATATGATCAAGAAAGAATACATGTTCTTCGAGATGCAACCCGGTGAGTCAATCGATGACCTCTTTGCCCGCTTCAATAAAATTCTCAGCAACTTGCGTAGTGTCAACGTTAATTTTTCAGATGCTGAAAATGCTAGGCAATTACTAAGTGCATTAGACATGTCAATTTGGGAGATGAAAGTTACATATATTCATGAATCTACTGTCATGAGTACACTTACATTAGATGTGCTATATTCTAAGTTAAAAACTCATGAAATTGACATAATATCACGTAAGAACCCCAACAAGTCTCTTGCATTTGTTTTACAATGTGACATGCCTAGCTCTAGTCAATCTTCATCTTGTGGTACACTTTCTTTATTGTCCTCTCTAACCCTTTAACAGATCGAAGAGTTTCCAGAGGCAGAACTGGCACTCATCTCTACTCGGTTCTCAAAAGCATTGCAAAATGTGAGAACTAGAAGGAGAAGAAGTGCCGGACCTCAAGGTTTCTTCGAATGTGGTAAGACAGGACATTTTCGTACGGATTGCCCTAACCTTTCAGGTCCTACTTCCCGTGATGAAAACCAAACTAGGACGAAGCACTCCTCTGCAAACGATAAGAAAAAGAAGAAGGGTTTTATAGGACGCCAATTGGTAAATAGTTTTACCTCCGCACTTCAAGAACTTGGCTCGAGCGATGTGGACATCGGAAGTGATGAAGATGAAGATGATTTGGCAAACTTATGCTTCATGGCGGGCAAGTCAAGTTCAAGTATGGAGGAGCAAGAACACAACAGCGACAATGATGAGGTATGTCCTACTTACGAAGAAATGTGTGATGTTATTTCTCGTGCCACTGTTATAGTTAAGAAAAAAGACAAAAAGCTTAGGTACGATGCTTTTAAAATTGAGTCACTAGAATCTTAAATTAATTGTTTGAAATCTTTGATTCCTAGTGATGATTCTTGTTCCTCATGTGATTTAATATATGAACAATGTCCTCTCTAAGAAGTGCACATACCTCCACACTTGATAAAATTGAGTTAGAGATTGAAAAGAACAGAGAGCTTGCTGCACTTAATGATAAAAACTTGAAAGATGCTTGTTGTTCTACAATTGATTTGCATTGTTCTACTTTTGATGATCTTAATAAGAAACTACAAGATGCTATGAAAGAAATTTCTATATTGAACAATGCTTTACGTTCTCATGAAGTTAAGTATTGTTACAATTGCAAACTAAAAGGAAAAACTTCATGTCAAAACTGCCTAGACTTGTCTAAAAAACTTGATGACATGAATAGGACACTAGAGAGGTTTTATAATGGGAATAAGAATCTGAACTTGCTGTTGAATTCTTCTAAATCATGCAATGATAAAACTGTTTTAGGTTTTGATTCCCATGCTAATGCTAAAGAACGTCCACCTAAAATTGTAAAGTCATTAGGAAGTGATTTGATTAAAACAGTTCCTCAACAAAAAGAAGTGGTTTTTAAATCTGCAGGAGTGTTGTCTCATTCGGTTTCAGATAAACATGTTGTCTGCTTATCTAGACATGAACATAAAGTTAAATTTCATTGTACCTACTGTGGTAGAGATGGTCATGTCACAGATTTTTGTTATAGACTAGCTAAGAAACCGAAATAGGAAATAATGATTGCTAGATCACATAACAACTGTGCAAAACCTGTTGCGTGTGCTGAACCGAATGTTAGGAATATGCAACCTGCTGTAATGAGTCAAAAACATGCAAAGTTTGCTTCCGGACCTACTATTTTTAGTGCTACTTATGTAACACCTCGTAGGTCAGTAGTTGGGTACAAAAATCCTCAAACTTTGGCTCATAAACCTTCTATTTTATCTCAGCCTTTACGTGTTACTTCTGCTAGACGTTGTGTGACTCAGTACTGGATTCCTAAATGCCTTTTGACTAACCCCAGTATTGACTCATCAACGTATTGTACTTTTATGTAGGTTACACGCTTGAGGAAGGAGAACATTTGGATTGTGGATTCATGATACTCACGCCACATGACCGGTAACAAAGAATGGTTCTCCTCCCACTCTTTTGTGTCACATGTAGAAAATGTTACTTTTGCCGATAATTCTTCAACTCCTATAGTTGCTAAGAGTTTGGTTAGAGTAAATAATCACTACACTTTAAAAGTTGTGGCACTAGTTAAAAATTTGAAATACAACATCCTTTCTGTTTCACAATTGCTAGATGAAAATTTGGAAATTATTTTCACTAAAAATTGTTGCAAGGATGTAGATTCAAATAGTGAGCTCATTTTTAATATGTCTCGGTTTGGAAGAGTTTTTAAAGCTGATTTTGATATGTCATCCTCTAGGAATATATGTCTAGTTGCTAATGATTCAAAAGACTTATATTTTTGGCATCGTAGACTTAATCACGTAGGCTTTGATCATCTCACACGTGTTAGTGCTCTTGATCGCACACGTGGGCTGCATAAGCTTAAAGGGGACAAAGAAGTTGTGTGTCTTCTTGTAGACATGCTAAGATGGTTGCAGGTTCACATGCTCCTCTCACAATGACAATGACAACTGAACCGGGTCAACTTTTGCACCTTGACACCGTAGGACCGTCACGTGTTCAATCCTTCGGAGCTAAATGGTATGTTCTTGTGATTGTTGATGACTGTTCTAGATACTCTTGGGTTTATTTTATGGCATCTAAGAATGAAACTTTTAGTCACTTTAGAACCTTATTTCTTAGATTATCCATTGATCACCCAGGATCTTTAAAAGCAATTAGATGTGATAACAGAAACAAATTTAAAAATCAATCGTTTGATCACTTTTGTGCTGAAAATGGAATAGATCATCAATTTTATTCACCATATGTACCTCAACGGAACGGTGTTGTAGAGAGAAAGAACAGAACCTTAGTTGAGATGGCTAGGACTATGCTTGACGAATATCAAACTCCTAGAAAATTTTGGCCTGATGCAATTGCAACTGCTTGTTATGTCTGAAATCGTGTTCTCTAGCGTGCCAAGCTAGGTAAAACACCATATGAACTTCGGTTTGGACATAGGCCTAGTGTCACACACTTTCGTGTCTTTGGTTGCAAATGGTTTGTTAAGAAACATGGTAATATTGATAAATTTGAACCTAAATCCGCTGATGGCATGTTTCTTGGTTACCCATCCCATACTAGAGGCTACCGTGTGCTTTTACATGACACTAACAAACTCGTGGAGACTTGTGAGGTTTCTTTTGATGAAGCTAGCCCAGGTACTAGCTATAATATTGCAGGACTAGACCCATATCCGCAGGGGGAGAGTATTTTCATCAAAGAAGATGAAGAAGTGATGCTGCTTCCCGAAAATTCAGGAGCTAATGACATTGTTCCAGCTCCTGATTTTAATTCACAACCAGCATCGATGACCACCATTGCTGTTCCAGATCGTCCTCAGGTCACAAGTTCTTCAATTTGTGATGAACATGAAGAAGAAGGAGCTTGTGAATTCTCTACTCCCCTCTAGGTCCTCAAAAGTCATCCTCCACAACAAATGATTGGAAGCTTGCACGAACGAGTCACACGGTCCAGGTTTTGTGATCCAAACTCTCACGCTCATTCTGCATTTGTTGCTTCTTTTGAACCCAAAGATATATCACACGCACTCACTAATGAATCATGATTATTGCCATGCAAGAAGAGTTAGAAAATTTTGAAAGAAATAATGTTTGGAAACTTGTACCTCCACCTCAAGGTCACACTATAATCGGAACTAAATGGGTGTTTAAAAATAAACAAAATGAGGATGGGGTTGTGGTTAGGAATAAAGCTAGGTTGGTTGCTCAAGGTTTCACACAAGTTGAAGGACTAGATTTTGATGAATCTTTTGCTCCTGTTGTTAGATTAGAGGCCATAAGAATTTTGTTAGCATTTGCTGCATCTAAAGGTTTCAAGTTATATCAAATGGATGTTAAAAGTGCTTTCCTTAATGGCTACATAGATGAGGAGGTTTATGTCAAGCAACCACCGTGTTTTGAAAATCCAAATTTTCCTTATCATGTTTACAAACTGTCCAAATCCTTGTATGGTCTTAAACAAGCCCCTAGAGCATGGTATGATAGGTTAAAAACATTCTTACTTGAAAAGGGTTTTACCATGGGCAATGTTGATAAAACTTTTTTGTGCTTAAGCATGGCAATGACTCATTATTCGTATAAGTGTATGTGGATGATATTATCTTTGGTTGTGCTTCTCATGATCTTGTGTCCAAGTTTTCAGCTGTGATGAGTTCAAATTTGAGATGAGTATAATGGGAGAACTCACATACTTTTTGGGGCTGCAAATCAGGCAAACTAAGGAGGGTACTTTTGTGCATCAAACAAAGTATACAAGAGACCTTAAGTGCTTAAACATGGACAAAAGCAAGTCTCTTCGGACACCAATTGGTACACCAACGACACTTGAACTTTATGAAGATGGTGAACCCGTGGATCAAAAAGAATATAGAAGTATGATTGGATCACTTTTGTACCTCACGCCATCAAGACCGGACATACAATTCAGCGTATGTCTTTGTGCAAGATTTCAAGCTTCTTCACGTGCTTCACATCGTCAAGCCGTGAAAAGAATTCTCAGGTACTTACATGGAACTCTAGAATTTGGGATTTTTCTTCCTTCTTCCTCAACCGTTACTTTGAAAGCTTTTTCGGATGCTGATTTTGGGGGTTGTAGAATTATAGGAAAAGTACTTCGGGTGCTTGACATTTTCTTGGTAATTCACTTGTTGTTTGGTCCTCTAGAAAATAAAATTCAGTTGCACAATCCACAGCCGAATCTGAATATGTAGCTGCTGCTAGCACTTGCTCACAAATTCTTTGGATTGTTCAAACACTTAAGGACTATGGGGTTGATCTAGATATTGTTCCACTATTTTGTGATAACACTAGTGCCATTTGCAAATGCTAAAAACCCCGTGCAACATTCGAGAACAAAGCACATTGACATTAGGTATCACTTTCTTCGTGATAATGTTGAAAAAGGAAACATTGTGCTTCACCATGTAGATACCAAACAACAATTGGCTGACATTTTTACAAAACCTTTAGATTTCACTCATTTTTGTTTCATTCGTAGTGAAATAGGGGTTATGCATCCTCATGCCTTAAATTGAGGGGGAGTTTTGAAACTTGGGAAATCTATGTGTGAATCTGAATTTAAAATAATATGGTCATAGTATTTCATACATATATGACTTTGTGATTCCTTTTATATGCTGAAAGTTCTTACTACATTACTCATGTTATACATTTTGTAGTTTTTGCCATGACTAGTAATTGGAATAATTATTTACACTAAATCTGGTCATGATCGAACTTTCTTGCTGTTTTAAACTTGTTGCATGCTCACAAGTTCTTTTAATAATGAAAAAATAATCAATCATCTATTCACATGTTGAGCTTTTATGTTCAAATGAAAAATTGAGAAACAGATCAAGAGAATATGCATGCATCGCACTTCTTCTTTTGAGATGGCTTATCATTGCACTTAGATATGAACTTGGAAAAAGTTGTGTATGACTAATACCATGTCCTTAAGCTTCTGATTGTCAAATGACATAGGCTTGGCTTGGTTGGTTAGAATAAGGCTGATGCAGCATATAATCTCTTGCAAATGTCATATGACCTGAATTTGTGCTTTGAAAAATATTTAAAATGCAGCAAAAAGTGTCATGCTTTCAGGTCTTGACATAGTTAAGTTTGTGAGATCATGACTTGCTTAAATTGAAAATTACGCTTGATCTCTAGCATGGCTTACACTACTTTATGTATCTCATTGATGTGATAGTGTTAGTTACTTGATAGTATGGCTTGGATGAGCTTTGTTTTATATGTATATGTTATATATATGCTCATAGCAATTAAAATTTCTCTTTTGAACCTTGCTGAATACATTGTCAAAGGGAGAGAAATTGAACACACACTGCACGATCAAAAATTGTTTTAGCACGATTCTTCTCAGGGGGAAAATTTTTGTTTTTCTTCTCATTTTATTTCTGATTTACAAAGGGGGAGAAATATGTATAGGGGGAGAAATTTTTGTTTCGAAAGTTCTTTCTAATTTTATTTTTTTCAAAACTTTTCATGTGAATAAGCCAATGTTCGGATTTTAAGTGGTGTTGCCAATGCATTCATCAAGGGGAAGATTGTGAGACCTATGTGTGCTGAATACATTAGCTATGACAATAAAAGTTTTGAATTCTGCCAAAACACTCTTTTTGTCAAGGTCCGACTCTAGGTCTGAGCTCTGACAAGATCCGACATAAGGTCCGACTTGCTATGTCTTGGTCCGACATGTGTTTGGTTAGCTCCGGCGGTAGGTCCGACTAGCTTTGGTAAGTTCCGGTGCTAGGTTCTGCTAGCTTTTGAAAGCTCTGGCTCAAGGTCCGGTTAGCTTTAGCAAGGTCCGGAGCTAAATCGCAATGGTTCTGTTTTTACCATGCAAATGTTTCGGACTTGCTTTACATCTATTGAAAGTTTTCTTAGTATTCTTTTACTAAGTTTTTGAAGTGTTACGGCTGTTTACGGTGGTTAACATTTTGCTATGGTTTGCAACATGGTTATGTGAGGTATTCACGTAAGGTATTGTGGTTTTCGGAACTAACGTGAGTCAAGTCGCGGACTTATGCTCAAAAGTATTGTTTGTTTATTTATTTGCAGGTGTTGCTTGAGTTCAAGATATGGCTGGTGAAGGGATCCATTAAACTAGTCTTAGGGAGAAGATGAGGTTCAACAACCAGTTCGGGAGGAATTGTGGTTGAGAGTATCAGGAAGTCATGCAGCATGTTTGGATCAAGAACAATGCATATGAAGGTATCGTGGACGTCGTTGGAAGGTGTTTGCACGTATGCAAGGAGTGCATGGATGTGGCAACATGGTTCCAAGGAGTGATGAAGAGATGTGGATGTAAAGAATTGGTAGGAAAGGGCCAACCGGCTGGATTATGGACTCAGGCTGCGGCTGAGTCGGTTATGGCTCAAAATATGGAAATATTTGAGTTGTTTATGATAGGATTTTGTTTGGGACACAAAGTTGAGTTGTTTTAGAAATGTGGGATACGTTTCTAAGCTGTTTGGAAGTCTTAAGAACTTCTATCTGCGTATAGAAGAATCTTGAGCAGTTACGGAAACTTTCGATTCAGAAACTGAGTAGGATTAGAGTCCTAGTTCGAATTGGGTTGGCCTCCGGGCTGGTTATATAAGCAAGGGAGGCCAGAGCTCGTTCGTACAAGACGACCTTGGGCTGTTCCTCTTATGTTTTGATCAATAAAATTCGTAATCTAGTGGAGCTTTTGTGCCTTGTTCGTCCGACTTGTTTTTGTCAAGTCTTTCTCATCGAGTTTCTGGACAGCACGACAGTGCTTCGGTATTTTGATCATAGCTCAAGTTTTACAGATCCAATTGATGTGATTCTTTTTGGGTTTTCTTCACAACTTGTTTATCTATAAGCTGTGAAGATTTCACGATCATTGAATTTGTAGTTTCTGATTTACACGAATTTCTTTACAGTGTTGCAGATCTGGTTTTTACTTGAGTAGAACAGATTGACCCTCGTTTGATTTTTCAATCATAAGTTGAGTTTTTCTTGACGGATTTCCATGATTCTTGTTTTCGTGTCTTCGTGACTTGATTCTCTATAATATATACCACTTTTGTTACGGTTGAACACATTTAGATCTGCTTCATACATGGTTTCATTAACAGATTGATTTTCTGCCGAGGGGGTTTTTGTTGCTTCCGCTAAAAGTTTAAATCTACCATTAACCCCCCTCCTCTGGTAGCTTTTCACGTGCTCTTTGATCCTACAAAAACTGATTTCAGCACTGCTGATTCTCCAAATGGATGTAGAATTTGAGCTCCATATAATTGAATTATGAAACCTGCCAAATTGGAGATATTTTGGGGGAGAAAATCAGTGGGACCCACTTGTCATTGGAAGAGAAGACTTACAACTGAAGGCTTTGTTCCACTGCTTCTCACTCGAACATATCGTGAGTCAGGTGGCTGACACCGAGGGGGAAACTGTTGCCACCTCCCAGCTGCTTGAGCAGCGCTGGAGAGCAGCTCGGCTGTTTCATCACCCTTCAATGTGTTCCTTTTGGCCACACACCGAAAACTCCGACGCTGGTTTTACCCCTCACGCAGGAACAGAGCCCCACCGTGCCGCCGCCTCGGTCTCGGTCGGGAGCCAGCGAGTTCATGTGTGCAACGCTTCAACCAGCAGCAAAACGGCACCGGCAGTCCATCCGTGACCTCCTCGACGCATAGCCGCTCGAGTTCGAGCCCTCCCAACCCTAGACCGTGCTCTTCGTGCGCCGACCTAAAGCAACCGGAACCCGTGCTTCCATGGACAGCTCGGACCGAAGCTTTTCACGGTGGAGCGAGCACACTCCAAGACGCGCCGGGACTCCAAGTTGCTCCTCCCCAAACCTCAGCTCCAGCCGTGATTCATCGTGCACGAATTCAACGTTTTTCTCCCGGTGCACAACCACGGACCTTCCGGTAAGAATCTCCAAGATTCATGCTTAATTCTTGCTTAGGGATCACCAAATCATGCACAAATGAGCTAGACTCGTTGGCGATCCAATTTCCTTCACAACCTTAGCTTGAATCCTACTGTGAGTGGGCTATTTCAAGTCTTCCCGAGCTCAAAAACGGCGGACACCTTCGGGTGCATGGTGAAGCCCTAGTAGCCGCCGTTCCCGAGCTAGTTTGTATACATGTTGATCTTCCGTAGGTTCCACCGGTGCTATAGAGCCGATGAACCGAGCGTTTTGTGATTGGGAGAAGCGGGCCAAGGTCACCGAAGGTCGAATGAAGCCGCCGCATGCCACCAACCTAGTTCCGGCCTTCTAGAGCCCACGCCGACCCCAAAACTGGTTTTCCCGCCCTCCAAAACCCGTAGGAGGCGAATCTCCGGCCGGGAGGCGGCCCGGAAGCCAAGTCCGGCGAGGACGCCACCCCTGTCTGGCGCGGGGGCGAAGCGCGCGTGCGGGAAAAACGGTCAGAGGAGGAAGAAGGGGTTGCCGATCCCACCGTCGGCGTGTAGAAGTTTAAGAGTGAGATCTTCTATGGCAGTGGATCGGATGTGAATACCCGGGTTGCAACCCTGTGGCCCGTGTGTCCTCGTATCTCATTGGCCGAAGTTTAAACAGTGGGTCCAGCCGATTTCCGATAGAAAGAAAATTCCAGAGTGTTTCCAAACTTCACAAATTCATAACTTTTGCTAGGAGACTTCAAATTGAGTGATTCAAATTGGGTGAGATTCAGATTGAAAAGATCTATCCAAATGAGGAAGTCAATTTGTATGAAAGTCAATATAAATTCGGGACAATTCATTGAATCTTTTCAGTAAAAGAATTTTGGAGGGAGTTTGGTTCATCCAAAAATTCCCTACTTTTGCCAGAATATTCCCAACGCTATTATTGAACTCCTGCTAAATATTAAGCTCATTTGGAATTGATTTGAGTAGAAAAATTTAGAGTACAAGTTGCTGTCTTCAAAAAGTCCAGAAACTATTTCAGAGATAATTCATACTTTGAAAAATCAGTGCTGGGCAATTCCTAGCTCCAAAATTCCTAGGGAAATTCATCCATGCTCCCTGAGCTATGTTTGAAATTGTGGTCCACTTGAATTTGCATGAAAGTGCAAACTTATTCAGAATAAATTCCTTTTTTCCTAAATTCTGAGGGAATTGTTCTGGATGAAATACTCATGGAACAATTCTGAATTTTGGTCCAGAATGCTTCTTGTGAGAAGGAACTTACAGGAAAATTCTCAGATAAATTTGAGCTCTGGATCAGTACTTTTTGATACAACAGTCCTAGGTGAAAATGCAACAATTAGGAAGAACACTTAGCACTTGATCCCACTTTGCTGAATCCATTCTTCATCAACTAGGATCCACTCCATTCAAGCTTCTAAACAGAATTCTATTCTCTCTTTTTGTAACAAATAGTTGATCACAAAGCATTTATAATTGAATACATATGCATGTTCATAACGTGTAGTGATTAAACGTGAAGAAGTGGAAAGGAAGTGAAGCTTGGGTCAAGGAGCAAGAAGAGCCGTGATTAAGCTTCAAGATGTAAAAGTCCCAAAAATGTATATGAATAAAACCGAGGTTTGAATTCATATGTGTGGCAAATTTCTGAAAAATGGGACTTGCTAAAACTTTTCTTCATACAAAGTGCTACATGGATGTTCATCCAAAAAGAGGCTTACATTTTCAAATGAAGGTGTTGAACCAATAAGGACTTAAATAACCCTTTGCATGAAGTATTAAAAATCAGATTTCAAATTCAAAGTTCACACCAATTTGTGGCCAGAAACTTTGAAGACTTATGCAGCCCTATATTTTGGGCACCAAGCTGATTAGAAGCTCCGCATATCACCCTCAAACCGATGGACAAACTGATAGGGTGAACCAAGTGCTGGAAGATATGTTGAGAGCGTGTGCCATCCAGCACGGTAAGAATTGGGATGATCACTTACCGTTGGCGGAGTTTTCATACAACAACGGGTATCAAGCGAGTATAAAAATGGCACCGTATGAAGCTCTCTATGGCCGGAACTGTCGCACACCGTTAAATTGGTGTGAGTCCGGCGAAAGAGTTCTGTTTGAGGTTGATCATGTCAACGAAGCCGAAGACCGAGTTTGGTTGATACAAAAAAATTTCATGGATGCACAATCCCGACAGAAGAGCTACGCTGATCAAAGGCGTAGGCCTTTGAAGTTTGATGTCGGAGATCATGTTTACCTTCGTGGATCTCCGATGAAGGGAATTCATCGGTTCGGTGTAAAGGGGAAACTCGCTCCCCGCTTTATAGGTCCTTTTGCTATAACAGAAAAGAGCGGACCCGTAGCCTACCAGCTAGAGCTGCCGGCAAGTGTTGCGGGTGTCCATGATGTGTTTCATGTGTCACAGCTGTGGAAGTGCCTCAAATTTATCGCTGCTTTCCGCAACGAAGAAATCAATGAATTGAAACCGGACCTTACCTACACCGAGCGACCGGTTCAGATTATGGATGAAAAGACCCGGGTAACCCGGAACCGGACGATCAACTTTTACAAGGTGCTGTGGAGTAATCATACCATGGAAGAGGCAACGTGGGAAAGTGAAGATTACCTCCGCACCAACTATCTGGAACTTTTATCTTTGTACAATTTGTAATTTCTTCTCCCATCTCGTTCTTCTTTTGTAATCTCGGGACGAGATTCTTTTAGGGGGGGGGGGAATGTAAAAGTCCCAAAAAAGTATATGAATAAAACCGAGGTTTGAATTCATATGTATGGCAAATTCATGAAAAATGGGACTTGCTAAAACTTTTCTTCATACAAAGTGCTACACGAATGTTCATCCAAAAAGAGGCTCACATTTTCAAATGAAGGTGTTGAACCAATAAGGACTTAAATAACCATTTGCATGAAGTATTAAAAAACAGATTTCAAATTCAAAGTCCACACCGATTTGTGGCCAAAAACTTTGAAGACTTAAGCAGCCCTATATTTGGAAGCGTGGAAGTTTAGGGTGGCAAACTTGTCATTTTAGGGTGGGCTTAAAAAGGAACTAAATAGAGGCATTTCCAAATTCGATCCGAGTTCAAATTTGCTATGCAAATTCAAACTGAATTCATGTAATTCGAACTCTAGCCCACCTTTCAAACTCAGAATTTCGGAATTTGAGAGGATTAACTTGAGGAGATTTTTTGGGGAGGAAAGTGGAGTGGACCCCACATGTCATTGAGATACAGAGTTGACTTGCACCTAAAGCAAACAAGTTACTGTGCTCTGTTTTTCTCAAGCCGACCGAGAGCCACCGTGTGCCACCGAGAGCAGCGGCACCACCTCCTGCTCTCTCCTCTCACGTGCTGGTGACCGGTTGGATGCCTCCTCATGCGCTCGACGTGATATATTCCCCCACAGACCGAGCAACCCCAGTTTGCTTCCTCCTCACACACGCGAAGAGCTGAAACAAAGCTGAGCTCGCCACCGTCTCTGTACACAACCAGGAACCGGCAAAGACTCGTGCCCCCTCCACTTCGAGCTGCTAGTTCCGGCATTTGTGGTACTTCGTACCTCCACTTCAAAACAGCCGAGTTCCGGCATCTCCGGCACTAGTGCAAACCGAGCGTCCGGTACGAGATCTTCAAATTCTTCCTCTCCAATTCATCTTAGGTCGTCAAACTTCACACATAGAATCTGGACTAGCTGGCGATCATCTTTCCTTTAGCAAACGTCGCATGAAACTACCTCGGAGCGGCAGATTCTGAGCTTTACCGAACACGTTCATGGCGGTACTCCGCAGGCGCACGTGACAACCGATTTGCGGCCGTTCCCGAGCTATTTGGAGGCCATTCCGAGCTTTGTGATCACCCACTGGTGCTTTAGAGCGTTTTGGTCGCTTGTTTGGCGGGCTAGGTCAGCCGGCCGACGGTGCCGAAGGGCACCTGAGGCTGCCACACGTTGCCAGGGTACTACCGGCCACCGGCAGCCCGAGCTAGTGCCACAGTTGGGTTCCTCGACGTCCCAGACTCACTGGCGGCGAGCCTCAGCCCCGGCGGTGGCCGGAAACGGTGAGCCGGCGAACTCCGGCGTCGGGCCGGCGAGGGGCAGCGTGGGCACGCGAAACAGGCGGCGGGAGAAAGACAACAATGCGGGCCCCAGCCGTCAGCAGCTTAAATTTAAATTCTGGATCAGCTGTTGCTCGGGGATCCTCTGTAGCTGCGCTCCAAAACCGTGTGATCCCAGTGTGGCTCAATTATGAGTGGCTGGAGTTTAAACACGTGGACCCAGTCGAATTTTAATAGGAAAAACAATTCCAGAGATTGTTCCAACTTTGGAAAATCATATCTTTGTGTAGGAATCTCCAAATTCAGTCATTCAAATTGGGTTGGATTAATTTTGCAAAGATATATCAAAATATGAACTCCAATTTGTATGAAAGTCAATATTAAATTCTGGAAATTCTTTGAAGGTTTTTGAAAAAGAATTATTCAGGGAGTTTGGTTCATCCAGAAATCCTCAAATTTTGCCTGAATATTTTTTAGCATATTGTGGACCTTCTAGCAAATTTTCATCTGATTTTAAGATCATTTGTGTAGGAATTTGTTAAATACAAACTGCTTTGTTCATAAAAGTCCAGAATAATTTTCAGAAAATGTTGTCCACTTGTAAAATCTATTCTAGGCAATTCATAGCTCCAAAAATTATAGGAAAATTTCGGCAAGCTCTCTGAGACATACTTGAAATTGTAGTTCTGTAAATTGGGCATGAAAATGCACAGTACTTCAGAATTAATTCTTTTGAGTAGAAATCCTTAAGGAATTAATCTGGAGGAACTACTCAAGTAAAAGGTCTGAATTTTGGATCAAATTTCTTTCAGGTGACCAGGAACTTACATGTAAATTATAAGCTCAAGTTGAGCATTAGAACTCCCTGTTCTTGTTCTCCATGCTTATGTATATGGGGAAATACATAAGAGACATTGTAGGAATTATGGAGAACACAATTTAACTCCACATGAGCTGCAATTTGGCAAGCTAAATCTCTGGTTAGTATAGGACATGCTGTAAAAGTTTTGAAGCCATTGGAGTTCTTGTTTTTCAGTTGCATTCAAATCTTTTCAGCTCATCCCTTATGGTCATTAGGAATGTTAGTGTATAGATAAAACACTAAGACCAATTTAGTTCTTTCATAATTATTTGCAAAACAGAGGCAAACCAATCCATTCTTGGCATTTCCGCACAGTCCTGTTCCTAATAAATCCAGTCTTTAATTCTTTCCATTGCATTCTATAAAACTTGTGCATATACATTTCAATAGGAATCACAATGAAGGGGATTCGAAGGAGCGATTCATTGAAGTGGACCCGACTCCGGGGAATCAAGGGTTGATCAGCAAGGATCACAAACTGATTATATACGACTACCCTACAAAACAGGCAAGCTCCGGTTTACATTTAACAGCTTTTAAGTTTTTACTTTGTATTCACTCTTTCGGTTAAGATATGAAATGTGCATTATGTCTAGTGCTTTGATACTCCTCTTGAATGACCAAATGAACCCATGGAGTATTGGGTAGGTGTCTTTTCACCATATAGAACTGCCATGCTTAAGTAAGGTTCGGTAAAAGTCGAGTGGTGGGATACTACTCGCATGATCAGGAACAACAGGGGCATACGGGATTGGTTTAGAAAATGTGTAGCAAGTTAAAGTTGAGACCGGAAGGTTGAAGGGGCAGCAGGACATAGGGGCCTGGGTGCTATAGACCTGTCCATGTTGGTCAAGGACCGATCCGTATGCGGCCCTGTTGAACAAGTTTGAGTTGTGTACCGGACTCATACTGGCTATATGGGACCAAGTAAACCGATGTACCTCGGGAAGCTTGCGTTGAGCCTTTTCGGGTCGCCTCAGGCGAGATGGCCGGTGTGCAATATGTGGTTAACATTCTCATGACATCTCATATCGGTAGGTGCACCATGAGAGTGGCTACTGTATAGGGTGATTTGATCGATTCAACGGGGTGAAACGGGGAAAGGCTGCCATGTATGACGTCAGTGATGGTTGCTGTAGGAAACGTCGAGTACGGGCATACGTGTCGTGTAGTCCGGGTGTTATTGATTCGAATTACCGTCGCTCGCGGAAAGGACCGAGTATACTTGTTCCCACAGTTGTGGTGTAGTAAGAACTTGCATGAGAAAGGAACTAATCACATTGGTTTGAAGTTCATACTATATTATGATGTATTGTTGATGAATAGTTGAGCAAACTCGATTCATTTCCACCATGAGCAAATTACATCGGGGGAGAGCATTTCGTGTTTGATTGTAGACTCCCTATGTGGCGTGCCCAAGGTTACTCTTAATTTGCTGCAAATAATACTTGAAATTAAGGATTCACTTTTAGGTGACTTATTATGCATTATGCTATCCTACTTTATGTCCATACCCTCATGTAGAGTTTCATGACTAGGGTGACGGTTAAGTCTTGCTGAGCGTTATGCTCACGAATGCTATCCGAGTTGTTTTGCAGGATTGACTTCATGCTTATGAGAAGGGATGCCGATAAGACTCAGAAACCTCTGAGTGCTTACTCAAGAGCATCCTCGGTGCTGCGGTTTGTTCTTCGTGTTGCTAGTAAGAAACGTCCGCACGCTGAGGACTGTTTTTTGATGCTAAGTAGAAATGAGTCGTGAGAGTTGTAGTCTTCCGCTGTAGCTTACTTTGAGATAAGTATTTGTAAAATCATCTTGTACGCTTCTGCAACTGATTTATGTAATATGACGTGTTTTCTCGACACGTGAGCTGTTGGGTGCCGCATATCACGGCACCACCCGACGAGGTCCTGCCAGGGTGCCGGGTCCGCCACAGCATGGTATCAGAGCTGCATTGGGAATAGCGCATGGATTGAGCATCAGCCGAACCTTTTCTTCCGCGTTAAACCTCGATTAGCTACTGCAATGCTCAGATAGTGTAGGATTCGGTACAAGTCGAGTAGCTAGAACTGCTCGCGAGAATAGGCTAGAGGCACACCACTCGGGTAAAGATAGCAAATGGAACACATGGCGAGTAAGGGCAGCAGGACGTTGGGGCCTGGGTGCTATAGCTCCGCTTGTGTCGATTGAGGACCGAGCCATGTGCTGGCCTGTTGAACAAGCTAGAACAGTACCAAAGACCTACTGGATGTATGGGAACTGGGAAACCGATGTAACTCGGGTAGCTAGGTGTTGAGGCATAGCTGGTCGTTCAGATGGTAGGTTGAGAGCTTGAGGTGTAAATTGGCTGACGGCACCGCGGATGCGCGCGCAGAGACCTCTTTCTCGGGACGATTGGACCGGCTCAACATTTGGCTGATGGATGAAAGGTGATTGTGTACGACGTCTGTGATGGTTGCTGTAGGCAACATTGATTACGGACGTACGTGATGGATTATTCGGGTAACCCTGCAGGTGTAAATTGATTATAATCGCCGTCCCTTGCGGTCAGTGAGTACCACTTGTTCACTATACCGTGACATAGAAAGAACAGGCTAGAGTCATGTAAAAGTTGCTGATTGAAAGCTATACCTTGATTGTTAATGACTTGTTGTAGTTTAGAGCAAATTAAAGTTCTTTTCAACCTTGGGCAAAGAACATGAGAGAAATGTGTTTCTTGTTTCATTGCGGCTCTCTTATGTGCCTCAGCGTGAGGTTCTCCACAATTTGCTGCTAAAACTTGAAAGTAAGGTTCAAATAATTAGGCGAGTCCTTTGCAACTTACATTCCTAATTACGCATGATCCAGCATGTAGAAGTTTCATATATAGGAAAAACGGGTCAGACTTGCTGAGCCATCGTGCTCACTGCTTGTGTTTGAAGCTTTTGTAGGGAGTTATGAGGAAGGGACTCCCGAGGAGGAGACGGAACTGAAAGAGGGAAACCCCGTCGAGTGGGAGTCTTGCACGCCGCCGTGTTAGTGTGCGTGTGTGCTAGCGTGGACACGTTCACGGGCTGAACATGAACTCGGTGCGTAGTCTACGCCCGTGAGTGTAGATTAAACATATTTTGTTGTAAAAATGTTCATAAACTCGTTTTATGTAATAAAGCTTTGCTCTCGCTTTGTATCTTCTATGTGTGTTATCCGTTGCTGAGCAACGCAGCACACCTCAGCGTGATCCTGGCTCAACGAGGCCATGGGGCCGTGTCAGCATGGTATCAGAGCTCGCTTGAGGTTTAACACACTAAAAAGGTCATATTTTTCAAAAACTCGGTGAGGAACGAGTTAGTAGCCCATATAAGGATGTTATTAGTGTATAGAAGGTGGAAATACTAACCTATTTTCTCATGTTGGAAAATCATGCATCTCGAGACGTCATGTGTCTTGGGGGGTGCATGTGAGCACTGTCCACCAGTGCGCACAAGCTGAAGGGTGGAGCCTCACGGGTGGCAAGTAACCCGGTCCGCTTTAATATGCTCTATGACTCTTCATGTCGTTTGGGATATTCGAGCAACGCCCTTCCCTGGCATGCCACGGGCAAGTTTGGGAGACCCCGTAACGTGGTTAGTAACGTGAACACGTAGCACAAGGCGTGTTTGGCTTGAGAACACCCGTGCGAGTGATGACGGACGGGTGTATGAACTGTATTGGGACCGGGCTCAGTGTGCAGCCGAGTCTGATGATTGTGTGAGTTATTTGCAGGTATTCTAACCACGAATCGGTAGACAAGTAGCATCTGTGTGCGTGAGACGTTTAGTGCCATTGAACTAACGAAGCAGGCTAAGTCCGGTATAGGTTTTTCTTTGTGAGGAACGTAGTACCGACAAGAAGGTGTGACGCTTCGACGTCACACCCCACTAAATGATCAATATCATTGTAAAACTTGATAGTTTGATCTATAGCACTAAAACGGTGATGTAAATTCTTTGCTTAATTAGGATGTTCAAAGTTAACCAGTTTTCAACTTATAGGTTATTAAGGACAGAGTCCCCTGTTTTCAGCTGAAATAAGGATGAAGTTAAAGAGAGGTTAGAGGTTGAGTTCTTTTGAGGTTAGGATCATATGATACATTTCTGGAAATCTTTGGAAGAGCTTTACAACTTTTCTGTTGATATCCAGAGGTTTTTCATCCCTTAACCAGTCGAAAAATGCAGTAGAGTTGAAACTGTCCAGAAAACAGGGCAGAGCAAACACTCTCTGTAACTCTCTGTAAATTGAGCATAACTTCCTGCTTAGAAATCCAAAAATAGAAAATGAGGTATTTCTGAAAATTTCACGAGATGAGTTACATCTTTGTAACATAAAGTTTTGTCAGATTTGGTGAAGAATTAACTGGAATTCTTGGATCCCATCAGTACCTCAAGCAGGGAGGTGCTGTCCAATTTTCTCCAGAAGTTCTGTCAACTTTGACATCTCATAACTTTTGAACCAGGACAGATCTTAGGCCAAAGTAAAACTTTCTGGAAATCTATTGAAGTTAACTTTAAGTTTGATATTGAGCTCCAGAATTGGTTTTGCTTTAGCATGGTCTAAATCAGGTTGAACTGGAAACTGGTCAGGGCTGTCAGTTTGGGCAGCAAACCAGCAATCAAATTTGTCCTAAGTTTGGATTGTGTTTCTAAATTTTATGAGTTCAATGACATGTTTTGATGTTATAAATCAACGAATTACTGTTGAAATGAATATTTGAAAATTTTCAAATATGTTTCTACAGATGACAGCGGATAGACAATTGGAGAACGGGTGGGTGGTATCCCACTGTTCTCAACGCAGCGGTTATCCGGAAGTGTTGAAGCAAATGCTTCATTATTTCGGGTACGTGGAGACGCTGCAGTACCTCGCCAAGGAAGAAGGAAAGGAGGGGAACAAGACGTGGACCATCCATGTCGAAGTTCCTGCAGGACCTACGCCACCCGGTTGGGCACCATTCGTCGTTATGGTGAGAGGTAGACAGCCGGGGGAAACGTGGCAAGTGGAAGCCCGCGACACCATGTCGCATTTCTGCCAACTGCACGTGAGAGCTATATAGGGTACTCCATACGTGCTGGTCCCGGTGGAGGGGCGAGCTAATCACGTGTGGAGGGAGAGGTACTTGGAGGGAACAGATCCAGGTTGCCCAAGGTACAACCCCATGGCGGCGAACCTCAGCCTCCAGTTGAGGGCAGGGAAGGCCGTGATGGACAGCCAAGGTGTCCATACGGATTGTCTTGCCGTGAAGCTCAAGGAGAGCACCAGCCATGGAGACCATTTCGAGAGTGCTTACAGTGCACTCCGCAATGTTCTCCTTCCGACGATAAAGCGACTGAATGAACAGAATAATCAGTTGCATCGTCTGAAGAAGGGAAAGAAGAAAAGCCGCGTCGATATCACGGCTTTACAACAGCAAGTGCAGGCCTTGACCCAGCAGAATGAGGTCCTTACTCAAGAGCGTGATGACGGTATTGAGGAGGGGCAGGGCTGGGAAGAGGACTACAACTAGGCCATGGACGAGGTGCATGCGTTGCAAGACCTCGTACCTCAGGTAATGGGCCTACCGATGGTAGGTGCCGTACCCGTGCTTTTGGGTATCCCGGCAATGGGGGAACCAGAACCTGAAGAGGAGGTCATGGACCCGGAGCCACCAGTAGAGGTAGTGGAGGAGGACGATCCCCAGGAGGTCGAGTTCTACTCCGAGTAGGGAGTTACCGTTGCCAAGTAGGGCAGCAAGGGTGGGATACAAAAACTTTTGTAATCGGTGACATGTCGTGTATACAGTAGTATATGTATAGGTTGTGACGACATGAGCACGACATCTCGGAGACCCGAGAATAATGTATCTTGTATAAAGTTTATGCTTTATCAATATATGTGAATGTTGTGCAAGTTTATTCATGTGTCACTTCAATACCTACTATTTTATATGGAATTTTAAGAATGGCATGTGCTGATCGCTGCTGTTTGAATTTCAGAATGACTCACACTCGTGCAAACCCAGACATTGGGGGCTATAGTCATGGAGGAGAGGCCTCCCAACAGCCTCCCGAGGATTCCTCGGGACAGCAACAGCAACAGCAACAACCTCCACCGCCACCGCCAACGGTTACATTGGCCGACATCGTTGCGGCTATGGCAGGTTCTCATCAGCAGCACACGGAGTTGCTGCAGACGCTTAATGCAAATACGTCTCGACCAGAGAGACGTCAATATCGCAAGGAGCGCCAACAAAGCTCCTACTCTGACTTTCTGGCTACTCATCCCCCGGTATTCTCAAGGGAAGATGAACCCCTCGATGCGGACAACTGGCTCCGCACGATGGAGATGAAGTTCGGGCTGCTCCAGGTGAGTGAGCAGCGCAAAACTCAGTTCGCGGTCCAACAGCTTCAAGGATCCGCGAGCGCATGGTGGGCAAACTTCTGTGCCTCGCAACCCACCGAGCCAGTTATAACCTGGGAGGAGTTCCAGATGGCCTTCAGGGCCTATCACATATCGCCGGGTCTTATGAAGAGGAAGACGCAGGAGTTCTTTCGCCTGCAGCAAGGAAGCAGGAACGCGCTGGAATACTCCAGGGCGTTCAATGAGCTCACGCTCTACGCGTCATATCACGCCGATACTGACGAAAAGTGGCGGGACCATTTTTACCAGGGGCTTAATCCTCTCCTAAAAGATAAGCTGGCAATGTTCAATCGCGGCAGCCTCAATGATATTATTGATGCTGCGATGGTTCAGGAGGACTACGGCAAGAAGTTAGCGGCGGCAGAGAAGAAGCGAAGCACGCCGCATAGCAGCGGAGAGGGAGGTGGTCCTCAAAAATACCGGATGGTGTATCGCTCACCATCGGGTCAACGCTGGCAGCCACCACAGAGCCCGATGCCATTCCGCAGTCGGTCATATTCTCCATCGGCGTTCATGCCGGCACTACCAGCACCACCTCCGCAGCAACAACAGCAGCAGTGGGCGATGCCGCGTGCGTTTGCACCTCAGCAGCGCATGCCGGGCTTTCGTCCCCTAAGAACGGGCCAGTCATCATCCACATGCTTCAAATGCGGTCGCCCAGGACACTTCGCCAACAACTGTCTCGAGAGGCAAGGCGGCGGAGTGGCACCACAGTTTCCGGGGAGGAATCAGCCCCGGAACCCCACTAATGCGCAGAGGACAAATCCTGAGCCCGGCACCGTCCATCAACCCGCCATAGAGGATGTGCCGGAAGGGGAGCCAATCCTTGCTGGTATGTTCCAACTCCACCAGCATCTCGCCATAGTGTTATTTGATTCAGGCGCCATGCATAGTTTCAATAGCAAAGCTTTTATTGCTAAATACAGCTTGCAAATACTACCCACCGAAAGTCCTTACTTGATTTGTTCACCGGGTGGGAATATTTCAGCAAGCATGATGGTTCCAAAGGTGCCATTATGCTTAGGGGGTAGAGTATACCCTACATCTCTCATTGTTTTAGAGGGACAAAAGGTCGATGTCATCTTAGGGATGTCGTGGTTAACCCGCCATGGCGCTGTTTTAGACACCGTCCTTCGAGTCGTGCATTTGCACTCAGAAGTGCACGAGTCGCACTCATTATTTATGGACAGTGCAGAAATAAAACTTCCGGGTTTATACCAATCCACCACCATCATATTGGAAGACATTCCAGTAGTTTGTGAGTTCCCAGACGTGTTCCCGAATGATTTACCGGGGATGCCGCCTGAGAGAGAGGTGGAGTTCAAGATTGAACTTGCACCAGGAACAATGCCAATATCCCGAAGGCCATACAAGATGGCACCAAAGGAATTGGCAGAACTGAAGACGCAGTTAACGGACCTGCTGGGGAAGGGTTTTATTAAGCCGATCTCCTCACCATGGGGCTGTTTATCATTATTTGTGAAGAAGAAGGATGAGAAGTTGCGGCTTTGCGTGAATTATCGTCCACTAAATGCCGTAACCATCAATAGCAAGTACCCGTTGCCACGGATCGACATGTTGTTTGATTAGTTGGTTGAAGCAAAGATCTTTTCCAAAATGGACTTAAGATCCGGGTACCATCAGATTAAGATACGGGCTGAGGATATTCTGAAGATGGCTTTCTCGACGAGGTACGGACTTTATGAGTACATGGTCATGTCCTTCGGCCTCACCAACGCTCCGGCTCACTTCATGTACTTGATGAACTCAGTATTCATGCCGGAGCTGGACAAGTTTGTTGTGGTCTTCATCAATGACATATTAGTATATTCCAAGTCAGAGGAAGAACGCACGAAGCATCTGCGTATAGTCTTGCAATGGCTGCGGGATCACAAACTATACGCGAAATTCAGCAAGTGCGAATTCTGGATATCGCAAGTGCCTTTTCTCGGGCATATTATCTCAGCGGAGGGCATCTCTGTAGACCCGAGTAAAATCACACAAGTGCTGAATTGAAAGTCTCCGAGAACTGTTCACGAGGTACGGAGTTTCCTCGGACTCACAGGATATTATTGGAGGTTCATTACGAACTTCTCAAAGATTGCAAAGCCTATGACTGAGCTGCTGAAGAAGGCTACCAAATATGTTTGGAGTCCAGCATGTGAAGCGGCGTTCAAGGCATTAGTGAAGAACCTAACATCAGCACTGGTTTTGGCGCAGCCGGACACAACAAAACCGTTCGATGTGTACTGCGATGCATTCGGCATTGGGCCCGGTTGTGTGCTGATGCAAGACCGAAGGGTGGTCCACGTATGGATCACGGCAGCTCAGAAACCATGAGCAGAATTATCCAACTCATGACCTAGAGCTCTCTGCCGTTGTACTCGCACTCAAGATGTGGAGGCACTACCTACTCGGTAACCTCCTGCAGATATATACCGACTACAAAAGCCTCAAGTACATATTCACTCAGAAGGAGCTGAACATGATGCAGCGAAGATGGTTGGAGTTGATAAAGGATTATGAAATAGAGATCCATTATCACCCCAGAAAGGCAAACTTAGTGGTGGATGCGCTGAGTCGCAAGTCACATGTCAACAATCTAACCATCGCGCCGTTGGATGAGAGCGAGCCACCATTGTATGTGATTCCACATGGAGCTCTCTACAACTTAGCTTTGATCCCCACCATCCGTGAAGAGATAGCGGCAGCTCAGAAACATGACAAGGGCATGTCGCATTTGCGTAGGCGTGTAGACAGTGGGGAACTGAAATGTTTCTGAAAAGACGGGGACGGCGTTCTATGGTTCAAGGACCGGATCGTTGTACCCCGTAACCCGGAGTTACAGAAGAAAATCTTTGATGAGGCTCACTTGTCAAAGTTCTCTATTCACCCCGGCAGCAACAAAATGTATCAACAACTCAGAAACAAGTTTTGGTGGACACGAATGAAGCGGGAGATCGCAAAGTACGTGACCGAATGTGATACATGTCGAAGGGTGAGGCAGACCACATGAGAATACCGGGACTGCTACAACCACTGGGCGTTCCTGCCTGGAAGTGGGAAGATGTGAGCATGGACTTCATCGTCGGTTTACCCACCACATTTCAGAAGCATGATTCCGTGTGGGTGATCATCGACCGGCTAACCAAAGTTGCCCATTTTATCCCAGTCAACACCAACTACAACGCCAAGAAGTATGCTGAATTGTACGTCTCATGGATCCTACGCTTGTACGGTGTACCCCGCACCATCATATCTGATCGGGGCACTTTATTTGTATCTCATTTTTGGGAGCAGCTACATGCTTTGTTGGGGACAAAACTGATCCGTACTTCAGCATACCACCTGCAGATGGATGGGCAAACTGAGCGGGTAAATCAAATTTTAGAAGATACGTTACGAGCTTGTGCTATCAACCACGGTAACAATTGGGATGATCACTTACCGTTAGCCGAGTTCTCGTACAACAGTGGATACGAAGCCAGCATTAAGATGGTGCCCTATGAGGCGCTATACGGGAGAAAATGCCGCACACCGCTGAATTGGTGTGAGTCTGGCGAAAGGGTCACCTTCGGGATTGATATTGTCAACCATGCGGAGAAAAAGGTTCGGCTGATTCAAGCGAACCTAAAGGCCGCCCAATCCCGACAAAAATAGTATGCGGAATGGAGAAGACGTCCTTTACAATTCGAAGTCAGGGATCACGTATACCTACGTGTGTCTCTAATGAAGGGTGTGGACAGATTCAGGGTGAGAGGAAAGTTGGCACCCCGATTCACCGGTCCATTCCAGATTGTGGAAAGATGTGGGTCAGCTGCATACCGGCTAGAATTACCGGCGACACTCTCCGGTGTGCACGACGTCTTTCACATTTCTCAGCTGAGGAAGTGTCTAAAGCTATCAACTACCATTCAGCCGGGGGATATTGAAGAACTGAAACCGGATCTCACTTATCGAGAGGAACCGGATCAGATAATTGATGAAAAGGCCCGAACCACAAACCACACACAACCGTACGTTGTGGTTATACAAAGTTCTATGTAGTAATCACTCCGTAGACGAAGCGACATGGGAGAGCGAAGGTTTCTTCGCGCTAACTACCCCGATTTTTCGCGTCGCACATACGGTAATCTTCCACCGTCCTCAAACTCATTTTCACCGTATAATCTTGGGACGAGATTCTTTTAAGGGGACAGCAATGTAAGGGCCTAAGTTTTTGCACACATCCAAAGTGTTCATCACACCACACACATCTCATTTGAGGAAAACTTATGAACACATTTGAAGAGCATGTAACCACAATCAATATGGTCATTAGAGGACGAATTCACAAAATGCAAAAGTGGTATTCCCCACATGCATCATATAGGGGCTGGCCATATGAAAAACTCCTACACCTTGCTAGGAATGCTCAAGTCAAAATTCACCCAAATCCAAGACCTTTTTGAGGTATTTTTGGGTATAATAAGAAAGAGGCTAATTTGAACTCAAATTCAAATTCAAACTCCTTTAATCCCATGAATTCAAAAGTGGGATTCATATTCACACAGTGCACATTTTTGTGAGCTCACATACCAATTTTCACTCTAATTGTAGTTGATCTTGACATGAGCTATTGTGGCTAAATTCAAATCAAATTTGAATTTCAAATTCACATTTGCTGCAAATTTGATCAAATCAAATTACACTTTGAATTATTCAAAGCCAAGTGTCCATTTTGAAATTTGATCAACTTATAAAGGGTATTAGGGTCCCTACTGTTTTGAGCAGTGGTGAAATTTAATTTTGTGGGACAAAAATGGAATAGTGGGACCCACTGTTAGTGTGATAGCCGAGTGAACCGATTCTACCTCTGCTCACTCGGGTTCTCGCGCGCAACCGAGCGGACGCCACGGCGATGGCAGCTTGCCAGAAGCTGATTGCCGCCTCTGGCCACTGAGTTGCCCATCTTCCCTCTTATCCTCGCGCCCAAGCCTCCACAGACTGATCTCACCGGTTTCCCGACACTCTCCCGCACAGAAAACGCGCCGCACGTCGCCGCACACCCGAGACTCACCATCTCGCCGTCGACTGGCCAAACCAGTCCCTTCCACCACAAGCTGAGACCATAAACGGCACCGCTGAACTTTACACGACGTTCTCGAATCCTCAGCTGCTCGTGATCAGCTTCCCTCGAGCTTTTGCAAGCCGATCTTTCACTGCTCTGTTCACTCCGAAGCACCTCCAACTTGACACCGTTGCCCGGGTAGCTCCAAGCTTCTCTGGTACATACAACTGGTCTCTGAGGTTAGCATCGAGGTTTAGTAGCTTTCCCCAAGCTCCCTAGCTCCATCTTAGCGCCGGTTAGCCGGAATTTCACTTTTCCCGACGATCGTCGTATAGAACACCGAGAACAAAAACCCAGAAATTTACCTTGATCACTTGAGCACTGGAAATCCTGGTTGGGCTGAAGCTAGAGTAGCACCTCATGATTACCTTGGCCAAATCCTAGCGACGATGATCAATCCAGTGAGCGGAGCACCGTATTTTGGCCACCGCCAGTGAAAACGGCTCGGGTCGCCGGTGAAGTCTACTTTCCCAGCGATTTCCGGCCAAGAGGATGGCAGGGTTAGCTTCCCCATGCCCCAGTGGTGCTTTGCGACCCATTGATTGATCGTGTTCACCTCCGAGACGAGCTAGCACCATTGGAACCGAGCTCAATTCCGCCGCCACCGTCGCCGACTACGTTTCCGGCGATGTCGAGGCGCGAGGAGTTGTCCCGCGTGTGCGCCGTGCTTCAAGGGTCACGTAGGAAGAAACCGTGTCGAGAATTAGGCAGTAACGGCCGAGAGCGAGCTGCGCCACCGCTGCTGTGCGTCGCGCGCTCGGGCGCCGGCTGGATGTTGAAGAAGGCACTGTGCATGGGACCCACATGCAATGTTTTAAACATTTCATCGATTTTCAGATTTAGTTCAACTTCAAACCGACATATATTTGGCTAGGAAACTTCAAATCGAGTGAACCAAATTTTGTTGGATCAGCTCTCTGAGTACTTTCCAACAAATCAAGTTTCACTTTATTAAAATCCTTATTTCTCCAGAATTAATTCTTCAAACTTTAAACTGTTTAGAATTCTAAATGTAGAACCTTGGGAGGAAAATTCTAAAATTTGGCTAGGATGTTCACCAAAATATCCCTGAGCTACCATAAAAATTTCAGATCCATTTGAGCTCATTTGATCCACCTAATGGTGTGATTAATAAAACTGTTCCAGATAAAATACAAAATGTCCAGAAACATTTTCAGAATTTCCCTGAAATTGTTTAGCTCATATCTTTGGCTAGGAACTTTCAAATTAAGTGAAACCAACTCCATTAGAACACTCTGAAAATCTAGTTTCAGAAAGTCATGGCTTGATCCATGAAAATCCCTAGAACACACTAAGGGCTCCAATTAAGGCCGAGTGCACAATTATTTGTGGAGAGCTCAAATGAGCTTTACTGCAAATGAATCTTGGCCAAGTCTCTAGGTAAGTTGTATCCAAACAACAGTAAAAATTTAAGAGTCATTGGGCCTGTCTAGCACGACTTACAGTCTTCACAAATTCAACTTTAAATTCAATTGCCTTCAAATTGATACATATATGTATTATCTCATGTAGTCGCTAAGGTTGAGGAGGAGCCTGAAGTCTTAGACTTCATTACTCCAGAGGAGCAGCTAGGCTACGACAAACAGCAGAAAGGCAAGCTCCAGTTTGCATTAGCCTTTTTACAAATTCTACTGTTTTGAGAACTTACTTTGAGCACTCACTTCAATTTTGCGTTAGAGTCTTGTTTGAAAACCCAAATGCATAGCCAAGAAAACCCTGGGTTGAGCTTAGGTATTTAAACCTCGATTAGCGACTGCAATTCTCAGAATGTGTAGGATTCGGTACAAGTTGAGTAGTTGGAACTGCTCGCGAGAATAGGTTAGAGGCACACTACTCGGGTAAAGATAGCAAATGGAACACATGGCATAAAAAATGAGACTGAGCGGAGAGTAAGGGCAGCAGGACGTTGGGGCCTGGGTGCCATAGCTCCGCTTGTGTTGATTGGGGACCGAGCCTTGTGCGGACCTGTTGAACAAGCTAGAACAGTACTAAAGACCTACCGGATATATGGGAACCGGGAAACCGATGTAACTCGGGTCGCTGGGTGTTGAGGCATAGCTGGTCGTTCAGAGGGTAGGTTGAGAGCTTGACGTATAAATCGGCTGGAGGCACTTCGGATGCACGCGCAGAGACCTCTTGATCGGGACGACTGGACCGGCTCAACATTTGGCTGACACGTGAAAGGTGGTTGCGTACGACGTCCGTGATGGTTGCTGTAGGCAACATTGAGTACGGGCGTACGTGACGGGTTATTCGGGTAACCCTGCAGGTGTAAATCGATTATAATCTCCATCCGTCGCGGTCAGTGAGTACCAATTGTTCACTATACCGTGACGTAGAAAGAACAGGCTAGAGTCATGTAAAAGTTGCTGATTGAAAGCTATACCTTGATTGTTAATGATTTGTTGTAGTTTAGAGCAAATTAAAGTTCTTTTCAACATTGGGCAAAGCACATGAGAGAAATGTGTTTCTTGTCTGATTGCGGATCTCTTATGTGCCTTAGCGTGAGGTTCTCCACAATTTGCTGCTAAAACTTGAAAGTAAGGTTCAAATAATTAGGCGAGTCCTTTGCATCTTACATTCCCAATTATGCATGATCCAGCATGTAGAAGTTTCATGTATAGGAAAGACGGGTCATACATGTTGAGCCATCATGCTCACTGCTTGTGTTTGAAGCTTTTGCAGGGAGTTATGAGGAAGGGACTCCCAAGGAGGAGACGGAGCCCCAAGAGGGAAACCCCGTCGAGTGGGAGTCGTGCACGCCGCCATGTTAGTGTGCGTGTGTGCTAGCGGGGACACGTTCACGGGCTGAACGTGAACTCGGTGCGTAGTCTATGCCCGTGAGTGTAGACTGAACATATTTTTTTTAAAATGTTCATAAAATCATTTTATGTAATAAAGCTTTGCATCCGCTCTGTATCTTTTATGTGCGTTATCTGGTGCTGTGCAACGCAGCACCCCTCAGCGTGATCCTGGCTCGACGAGGCCGTGGGGCCGCGTCAGTCCAAATTATGAGCAATGCAAAATTTGAGAATATTTGGAAGTACTTTGACATTCATGTCAAAGAGACTTTTGAATTTCATCAGAATTTGAATTCAAATTTGAAACTGATGTAAACACTGTTGATTCTCCAAATGGATGTCGAATTTGAGCTACATATAATTAAATTGTGAAACCTGCCAAATTGTGAAACTTGTCATTGGAAGAGAAGACGTACAACTGAAGGCTTTGTTCCACTGCTTCTCACTCGAACATATCAAGAGTCAGGTGGCCGACAACGAGGGGGAAACTGCTGCCACCTCCCAGCTGCTTGAGCAGCGCTGGAGAGCAGCTCGGCTGTTTCATAACCCCTCAACGTGTTCCTTTTGACTACACACCAAAACCCCGACACTGGTTTTACCCCTCATGAAAGAACAGAGCCGCACCGTGCCTCCGCCTCGGTCTCAATTGGGAGCCGGCGAGTTCATTGCGTGCAAGGCTTCAAAGAGCAGCAAAACGGCACCGGCAGTCCATCCGTGACCTCTTCGACGCATAGCCGCTCGAGTTTGAGCCTTCCCAACCCTAGACCGGGCTCTTCGTGCGGTGACCTAAAGCAACCGGAACACAGGCTGCCGTAGACATATCGGACTGAAGCTTTTGACGGCCGAGCGAACACACTCTGAGACACACCGGGACTCCATGTTGCTCATCCTCAAACCTCAGCTCCAGCCGTGAATCATCGTGCACGAATTCGGCGTTTTTCTCCCGGTGCACAACCACGGACATTCCGGTAAGGATCTCCAAAATTCATGCTTAATTCTCGCTCAGGGATCACCAAATCATGCACAAATGAGCTAGACTCTTCGGTGATCCAATTTCCTTCGCAACCTTAGCTTGAATCCTAATGTGAGCTGGCTATTTCAAATCTTCCCGAACTCAAACACGGCGGACACCATCGGGCGCATGGTGAAACCCTAGTAGCTGCCATTCCTGAGCTAGTTTGTGTATACGTCGATCTTCCTTAGGTGCCACCGGTGCTATAGAGATGATGAACCGAGCGTTTGGCGGTCGGGAGAAGGCCGAGGCCACCGAAGGTCGATCGAAGCCGCCGCACACCACCGACCTAGTTCCGGCCCTCTAGAGCCCACACCGACCCCAAAAGCGGTTTTCCCATTCTCAAAAACCCCCAGGAGGCGAATCTCCAGCTGGGAGGCGGACGGGAAGCCAAGTCCGGCGAGGGCGCCGCCCCTGTCCGGCGAGGGGGCGAAGCGCGTGTCGGAGGAGGAAGAAGGGGTTGCGGATCCCACTGTCAGCGAGGAGAAGTTTAAGAGTGAGATCTTCTGTGGCAGTGGATCGGATTGAATACCCGGGTCGCAACCCTAAGGCCCGTGTGTCCTCGTATCCCATTGGCCGGAGTTTAAACAGTGGGTCCCTCCGATTTCCAATAGAAAGAAAATTCAGAGTGTAGCCAAACTTCACAAATTCATAACTTTTGCTAGGAAACTCCAAATTGGGTCATTCAAATTGGTTTAGATTCAGATTGAAAAGATCTATACAAATATGCAACCCAATTTGTATGAGAGTGAATAATAAATTCTGGAAAATTCTTTGAAGCTTTTCAATAAAAGAATTTTGGAGGGAGTTTGGTTCATCCAAAAATTCGCAAATTTTGCCATAGTATTTCTTACGCTATTATAGAACTCCTGCTAAATATTCAGCTCATTTGGAATTGATTTGTGTATGAAAATTTAGAGTACAAGTTGCTGTGTCAAAAAGTCCAGAAACTATTTCAGAGATAATTCATACTTTGAAAAATCAGTGCTGGGCAATTCCTAGCTCCAAAATTCCTAGGGAAATTCATGCATGCTCCCTGAGCTATGTTTGAAATTTTGGTCTACTTGAATTTGCATGAAAGTGCAAACTTATTCAGAATAAATTCCTTTTTGCCTAAATGCTTAGGGAATTGTTCTCGATGAAATACTCATGGAACAATTCTGAATTTTGTTCCAGAATGTCTTCATGTGACAAGGAACTCAAAGGAAAATGCTCAGATAAATTTGAGCTATGAATCAGTACTTTTTGTTACAACAGTCCTAGGCGAAAATGCAACAATTAGGAAGAACACTTAGCGCTTGATCCCACTTTGCTGAATCCATTCTTCATCAACTAGGATCCACTCCATTCCAGCTTCTAAACAGAATTCTATTCTCTCCTTTTGTAACAAATAGTTGATCACAAAGCATTTATAATTGAATACATATGCATGTTCATAACGTGTAGTGATTAAACGTGAAGAAGTGGAAAGGAAGTGAAGCTTGGGTCAAGGAGCATGAAGAGCCGTGATTAAGTTTCAAGTCATCAGCAACTAACTGCATAATTATCTGACTGTAGTCACCTGCAAAACAAAGGCAAGCTCCAGTTTGCATTTAAGTTGTTTATAATGTTTTTACTTTGGTCATTACTATGGTTTAGAGTTTGTATGTGTATTAGGTCAAGAATGATTTATACTCCAAATGCATGACCAAAATGAACCCTGGAGTCAAGGGTAGAAGAATTGTCTCCACTGTAGAATATTGCCATGCTAAATAGGTTATGACATCCGGTAGAAGTTGAGTAGTTGGAATCTACTCGCGAGCTATAGTTCGGGTGCACACGGGTATGGTGTAACCAAGCAAACTAAAGTTTATATTTCCAAAGATGAGACTGGGCAGAGGGTGTAGGCAGCGACATGATGAGGTCTGGGTCGAGTAGCTCTGCATGTGTCGGTTAAGGACCGTTCCCGTGTGCGGCCCCGCTAAGCAAGTATTGAGTTGTGTATCGGATGCTTATTGGTACATGGGAACCAGGAAATCGATGTACCAGGTTAACTGTATTGTAGAGGCATACCACATTGTCTCGTTAGACCTATGAGCCTGAGACGGCGCGATCGGTTCTACAGTCAGGTGTCCTGCGAAATGTTGCCACATACGACGTAATGAGGGACGCCAGATTTGGGTCTTCAGAGGCGGGCGCATGTGTCGAGTAACCGACAGTGTTTGATTCGAATCACCGTCCCTCGCGGATATGAGTACCGCTTGTTCACTGTGTTGTGATGTAGTAATCAAAGTTGTGTGACAACAGTTTGCAAGTTTTATATGCTGTTACGATAATTGGAATTGCATGAAAACCATGTATGAAGTAGATATAGAGCAAATTAAAGTTATTTTCCACCTTAGGACAAGTAACATTGGAATGAAGTGTTTCTTGTTTGATTGTAGAGTTCCAATGTTGCTTGGCGCAAGGTTATTACTATGATGGCTAAAATCTAAAAATTAAGGATGAACATGTAGGCGAGTCTTTATGCAACTTATATGTTTGTCTTAAGTTACCTTCATGTAGAGTAGCATGCCTTAGGAGAGATGGCTAAGTCTTGCTGAGCCTTCATGCTCACTATTGCAGAGTTGTTGTTTTGCAGGTAATCAACCGTATACCATGAAGGGTTAAGCATGACAGCGCCATCCTTGGCTGCATGGTCATAAGAAACCCTGTTCGCCGCCGAATACATTTCCTGCTGCTAGAAAGTGGTATCCTCAGGCAGGATATCTTCTTTGCTTCTTAGTTAGGTTTGTGAGAGTGATCACAGTTGTAATTCCGCTGCAACTCTTATTTTATATTCCTCTACTGTACATTAGAGTGTGCATTACTATTTGTAAAACAGGTCTCTTGTTTAATACACATATGTGTATGTCTTGGATTCATTTCTGTGTGTGCTAGTCGGTGTCGCATAACATGGCACCACCCAATGCGATTCCTGGAGTGTCGGGGCGGCTGGGCCCCCACAATAAAATTCCCAACCGTGACGACCCGTTCGCGCACTACTCGGGTTCCCCATCGTGTGGTGTGAAAATGCGACCATGTACCTTGAGACGTGGCATGACTCGAGGACGATCCGTATGGAAATGATATGAACCGTATGTTTTTACTATGATATGGACCAGCCTGAAATGATCAACCTTTGTGTGCACCATTATTGTGTGGTTTTCTGCAGGTACATTAACCATGTTAGAGCATGACTCTTAGAAACCATTTGTGAGAGAAGTTTCTAGTTCTACCATTTGACACGGATATGCCGGAATACCGGCTTAGGATTTTTCTTTGGTGAGGAAACGTAGTATCGAGATGAGTTCTTAGTTGCATAAAAAAAAAGAAGTTTTCAAAGAAAAGAGTCAATTCGGAGTTCAGTATTCAAATTAGGGGTTATTGAACTCCCATATTAAACTGAGAGTCAATTGGGAGTATAGATTCATTTCCAAAGACTTAGGAACAACTTCCTCTGTTTTTGCAGAATTTTTGCTGAAATTAAACAGGATATAACTTTTGATTGGTTAAACCAATGGAGGTGCGTGATTCTATTCTTGAAAGGTTTCGAAGTCTTCTACAACTTTTCTGTAGAACTCCAGAACAAAATCTCCCTCCAAATGGATGAAAATCCAAGATGAGTATGCACTGTCCAGAAACAGGGCAGACTAAAAATGCTCTGTGGAATTTTCTTTATTTCGACTATAGATTCATGTAGAAAAATTTCTAAGGGTCAGGTGAGAAACCGTTGGAAATTGTAGGATATGTGCTACAACTTGTAGTTCAATGTTTTCCAAGATTGGGGGCAGAAATAGTTGGAATTTTGTGAAGAAAACAGCAACTTGCAAAAGAGGTGCTGTCCAAATTCCTGAGAAAAACCAGTCAAATTGTAAAAAACATAACTCCTAAACTAAAAAATCTACGGACGCAAATAAATACAATCTGGATTCCTTTTTTAGTCTACTACAACTTTGTTGTTCAACTCCAGTCCAGATTTTGCCTCCAAAGTTGTCAAAACAGTTGAATTCTCCAGACTAGTCAGCTGGACCAGAATCTGGACAGGGAAACCAGGTGTGACATTTTAAATTTAACTCACTTGGTTTCATGTTTCGAGATCCAGCGGCTGTCGTAAAACAGTGGGTTGGACTCGAAAATATTATGCATTCAACATATCATTTCGAGCAAGGACATGTTTGGGTCTTGTACAATAGCGGGGATATACGCATGCTAACGCACTTAACATCCCATGGCGACCCACGATGGTCAAAATGAACTTTGAATCCATGAATTTCATTGTTTTGGAACTCGATTGTGGTGACATGATCCAGGGATGTATATGTTGTATAAAGTTTATACTTTATCAATATGTGTGAATGTTATGCGTGTCATTTGTTCATTCTTGCACCACTATTATATAGACTGGATGAAGTAAACAAACATGGGCTGATCGTTTGAATGGTGTCAATGTAGAATGGTGCGTACACGGTACACGCACGAGGAGGGAGGCCCAAGTCAGGTTCATGGTGACGAGTCTCCAGCCCTGTAGCAAACCATGACGCAGCAACAACAACCTCCTCCACCACCAGAACTTCCAAGAAATCTCGCAGAGGTTCTCGCTGCAGTACTCGGCTCGCACGACAAGCAAACCGAGTTGCTGTGGATGTTGGTGCAGCAAAATGCGTCCCGTCAGGGAGTACGCCAAGACAATGGGCAACTCCATCCCCGACAGAGTTCATACACAGACTTCTTGGCGACCCATACACCGGTCTTTATGGAGGCCGAAGATCCTTTGGAGGCAGAATGCTTTATCCGCACTCTCGAGGAGAAGTTCGGTCTACTTCGGTGCACCGAACATCAGAAGGCACTGTTTACAGCGCAACAGCTTCAGGGAGAAGCCGGTACATGGTGGGTGAACTACATCGCCTCATTACCAGCTGGCCATGCGTTCTGGGAGGCATTCCGCGCCTACCATATACCTCCCGGGGTTATACAGAGGAAGCTCCAGGAGTTTCTGGAGTCGAAACAAGGCGAAAGGAGTGCTCATGAGTACTCCAGAGTATTCAACCGGCTGGCGCAATATGCGCCAGAATTTGTAAGGAGGGAAGAACAGAAGCAGAACACATTCTTCCGGTGTCTGAATTCAAAAATGAAGCTCCATCTCGCCTAAGGCAACCATGGCACATTCAATGACCTTGTCAATGCCGCGATCATACAAGAAGATGCTCAGCGCGAGCGCGGTTCTGATAAGAGGAAACGCAGCACGCTAGCGAGCAGCAGTGGTGGGGCGCCACAGAAATACCACTTGGTGTATCGCTCACCATCCAGTCAGAGATGAAAGCCACCGGAGCGACCGCCTCAGTTTCGCGGCCGTCAGTTTAATGCGCCAAGCTTTCAACCGCCATATACACCACAGCAACAGCAGCAGCAACGGATGGTCCCGCGTGTGCCTCCATTTCCACCATGTGCACCGGGATTCCGTCCACATTTCGGAGAGACCCCGACACAATACTCGTGCTTCACGTGTGGCCATGTCAGGCATATTGTGAAGGACTGTCCTGAGAAGCGAGAGGGCAGGGGTCCAGCACCGTATTAGGGTGCGAATCAGCCCCGCAACCAGCCCAAGAAACCAGCACCAAAACCCGGCAACGTCCACCACTTAGCTATCGTAGACGTGCTGGAAGGCGAACCTGTCGTCGTGGGTACGTTTTCTTCTTTAGATCATCCCGTAGCATACTTTTTGACTCCGGTGCCACCCATAATTTCATAAGTAAATTTTATGTTATTAAATATCAATTGCCTATCATTTCCACAAAAAGTCCATATTTGATTTGCTCTCCGGGTGGGAAAATAACAGCTGATAGGATGGTCTATAGAGCACCATTGCAATTGGTTGGGAATCTATATCCGACTTCTCTAATTATAATAGAGAGTCAAAAACTCGATATCATTTTAGGAATTTTATGGCTACATCGCCATGGTGCTGTTCTTGACATCTCTCCACGAGTGGTTTGTTTAAACTCTCCACTTCATGAACCACACACTCTCATTCTTGACCGTTCGGTCCAAGAAATTCCAGCCACATATAGTACAGAAGCCACAAATCTTGAGGATATTCGTGTGGTCCGTGAATACCCGGATGTATTTCAGGATGATCTCCCGGGCATGCCACCCGAAAGGGATATCGAGTTCAAGATCGAACTTGTCCCCGGGACAACACCGATATCACGGAGACCGTACAAGATGGCTCCGAATGAGCTAGCTGAATTAAAAGAGCAGCTCAATGATCTGATGAGTAAGGGTTTCATTCGACCGAGTTCCTCGCCATGGGGAGGCTCAGCACTTTATGTGAAGAAAAAGGATGAAACCTTGAGGCTGTGTGTGGATTACCGACCTCTCAACGCCGTCACCACCAAAATTAAATATCCACTGCCCCACATTGATATTTTATTCGATCAACTGGTGGGTGCAAGTGTATTTTTGAAGATTGATCTTCGCTCCGGATATCACCAAATAAGATCTGAACGGAGGATATTCTAAAGACGGCCTTCTCGACGAGATATGGGTTGTATGAATATCTCGTCATGTCTTTTGGTCTCACCAACGCCCCGACACATTTCACATACCTCATGAACTCTTTCTTCATGCCAGAGTTGGACAAGTTCGTGGTGGTGTTCATAGACAACATCTTTGTTTATTCCAAGTATGAAGAAGAACACACCGAACACTTGCATATCGTGCTTCAACGATTGTGAGACCATAAGCTTTATGCCAAGTTCAGCAAATGCGAGTTTTGGATCAGCCAAGTGCCATTTCTTGGTCATATTATTTCTGCAGAAGGCATTGCAGTTGATCCAAGTAAAATTGAACAAGTGCTGAAATGGAAATTGTAACACCCCAAAATCCTGTTAAGAGGGGAATTTAAAAATTTTTGGACGTCTTGCATGTGTAGCAAAAATTCAAATTCAAACTGGAATTCAATTTAAACTCAAAACAGAAAAGAAATAGAAAAAGAAAAAGGAAAACAGAAAAAAACTGGCTAGTGGGCCGAAACCCACCAGCCGGCCCACCGATCCCGCGCCAGCCCGCAGCCGCGCGCGCGCCCCCTTCTTCGCACTGACATGCGGGGCCCGCCAACCTTTCTTCCTCCTCGCGCCCGCGCCCGCGCTCGGCCGGACTCTCTCACCCGTATCAAAACCGACCGAAAAATCTCGCGTATCCCAGCCGACTTCCGGACCCCGAAGACTCCAGCTCGATCTAAACCAATCCGCCGCCCTTCCCCCGTCTATAAAAACCCCGGCATCGTCCCTTTATTCCCCACGATCCGCCGATTTTCTCTCCGGTGAGAACCCAAGCCCCTCCGGCGAATTCTGCCCGATCTATGCTCGGGAATTCCGATCTAACTCGCTGGTCTTGATCCACCGCCTCCGGGGAACCACGCAGGTGCAGAAAACGTGGTGGTTTGCGGTTCAAACACAGCGCCGACGAGCCTCGCCGTGAATTCACCTCGGACCTCGTCGCCGACCACCTTCCAGGACCTCCGAGATCAAGAAAACCCCCGAGGTGAGATCCCTGACCTCCCCTCTACCGATCTATGCCATAAAATCACAGTTCTAGGAAGAATTTACGAAGATCCGAAACTCTCCGGCGAGATCGCCGCCTCCTGCCGCCGTGCACCGCCGGGCAGCGCCGCCCGCGCTCGATCAGAGCGACGTGGCCGCTTGTGCGCCGTTGATTTTAAATCGCACGGTAGAGTTTAAATCCCCGCGTACCGGTTCGATGTTATAATCTCAGCCGTCTGTTTTAAATCGGGCGGTCCACGTCAGCCCCGCGTTATAAAGACTGGAATTCTTACGCGCTACCCCCTGGGGTTCTCGGAAAATAAGAGCTAGCCCTGGAAACTTCTGATCTAGCCCCTGGAACTTCAGAAAATCATGTAAATTAATTTAAAAATCAGTTTTAGCCCCTGGACTTAATAAAAATTAGGAAAAACCCCTCTGTTATGTGTAGCTAGACCCCTGAAAATTCTTAAAATAATATTATAGACCCTGTAGTGGGGTGAGTTTACCTTTTTAACCCTATTTGATATTAAATTTAGGAAATTGAATATGTGGTTAATATTTAAAATTTAAAAGGTGGGACAAACATATTGTCAAATTCAAATTAAAAACTTTCCCAATACTTAGAAAACCTTGGAGTGAGATAAAAATAGATTTTTGGCTGAAATGAATTGTTTAATTGATTATTCACATTTATTAGTTAGAGGGACACATTTTTAAGTAGAGAATAATTCTGAAAATTAGAAAAATAAATGTAAAATAGTTTACATCAGAGGAAAATATCAAAAATATATTATTAACTATTTTGTATCAGAATATATTCTGTTTAGATGATGTGTCTTACTATTTTCATAATAAAGTACACATTTAGGCATAGGAAGTAAATTTGAAAATATAGCAAGCTAGGTATAAATAATTAGAAAATGATAAATGAAGATTCCAAAATCCAAAGAATTCAGTTTAGGGTTGCTAGAAGTTCTGAAGACACATATGGAGTAGGAAAATACCTTTCATGCATACTTGGTAGCTAAAAGGTGTAGTAATTGAATATAAGGAATTTATTGAAATTGGAAACTCATATATATAGTATGCAAGTATAAACGTGAATACAAAAGTAGGAATCACATACACATGATTAAAAGTGCATGTAAGCCAAAGATTAACACACATAGAGTAACCACAACACATAGAATTTGTGAATGACTTTTATACATGTGAATGTGTGGTTTGTATGAAGTGGAAGTGTGAATTATGTCTTATGGATTGTTGTTTTTCTTTTGCTATGTGTGATGGTATGATGTAGAACCTGCTCCAGAGCAAGTTCTTCCTTTCCAAGATCAGGACTACCCATTCCAAGAGCAGCAGGAAGGAGGCAAGTGTCCTTGACCACTTTGTTCCTATACTAGGATGTGTAGATAGAATTATTTGCATTGTCAAATGAAATATGAAACCCATGCTAGGAAGTTTCCCTAGGATTGCATTATCTTGTTTCCTTGTAGCTTGGGTTGGGATTTATTTTATTATGTCATTTATTTACATGCTTATGCTTAGCCATGCTTAGAATGGGATATTTGGGATATGAGATCATCAGTTTATTTTACCATACTCTTGAATGAGATGTTATGAGTTATTTAGAGGTAGGGATCAAGGCAAGTTGGATGATTTGGTTGGTGCTGGGTGCACGAGACTCGGGTTTGTGTTTAGTACTTGCCTGGATCCTAAGGACCGGTTCATGGAGCATGTAACCTGGCTTTACCGTGCCAACCACATGCTGAGATGGGGCAGCTTGGCCAATTAATTAGGTGTATCCCCGGCGTAGTATGGGTGTGTTGGATGGTGCGGGGAATAGGTGTCAGCTGGACTACCATATGAACCGTAAGGCTCAAGAGGGGGCCACTGCAGCGGGGTTGGAGCCTCTTGTATGCTGTTAGGGGTGAAACCTCAGTGGGCCACGCTCGTCGGGAATCCCTTTGTAAAGGCTTCGTAGTGATCTCCTGGCTACACACCTGGGAAGTGTGAATGTGGTTCGTAGCCACTGGCATAATGGAGGTTCTTTTAGTCCACCCGGCAACGGGGGATGAAATCACTACATGTGGGTACAGTGGTGCAAACTCTGCAGAGTCAAAACTGTCATGACAGCCGTGCTCACGGTCAAGAGCGGCTTGGACTTATTCATGATTAGAGGATTGATGGTTTTGGAAGTTGTGGATGTTAAGCGGGGAGCTTAACATTGGAAATGATGTTATGGTTATTTGATTATGATGATGGGATGGGAGATTGGGACCAATTCACCTGTGTAGTAATGTAGGTGCTTAATAAGCTAAGGCGATAGGTATTAATTGCGTAGTGCTTTAACCATGAGTTCAACCTCCCCTTGTTCTAGTCATGCATGACATAACTTTCCCACACATGCTGAGTACCATCGGTACTCAACCTTGCATATTTGTTGGTTTATATTACTGCACAGGTCAATATAATGAGATGGTGTATAATGACCAAGACTTTGGACCCGAAGAAGGTTTCTAGGTTCATGGAGACCCCCGGGCAACGCCTGTAACGGAGCCCACAAGAATAATTTTCCGCTGCTAGTTTGTTTACTTGTGATGAGCTTATTATTGTCCATCGAGACATTTGCTATGTAAGACTTATTTATATTTGACACCTGGCTTGTAATAAATGATGCTTCACTATTTGTCATCACATGTATGAGAAAATGATCCTAGCATACATGTGATATTCACTTGGTTGTTCTTCGGAAAAACCGGGTGTGACAGAAATCCCCCACATCTCTCCATGAAGTCAGAAGTTTCCTCGGTTTAGCGGGATATTATCGGAGATTCATCCCGATCTTCTCCAAGCTTGTTAAACCGATGACTGAATTGTTGAAGAAGAGGATTAAATATGTTTGGAGCTCAGCATATGAAGGAGCTTTCGATGCAGTGGTGAAGCATCTTACAACAGCCCCGGTGTTAGCTCAACCAGATATGACCAAGCCCTTCGACGTATATTGTGATGCGTCCGGTATCGGGCTTGGTTGTGTATTGATGCAAGGAGGAAGAGTGGTCGCCTATGGCTCATGTCAACTTCGCAACAACGAGCAGCACTATACAACGCATGATCTGGAGCTTGCTGCTGTGGTATTGGCATTAAAAATATGAAGGCACTATCTACTTGGGAACTTAGTGCAACTCTACACTGACTACAAAATCTAGAAGTATATATTCACTCAAAAGGAGTTGAATATGCGGCAACGGAGATGGCTGGAAATGATCAAAGATTATAAAATCGAGATTCACTACCATCCCGGCAAGGCAAACATGGTTGCCAATGCCTTAAGCCACAAATCTTACGTCAACAATCTGTCCATCACTCCGTTTGAAGAGGTGGAGCCGAGTTTATACTTTGTTCCCTATGGAGCATTATATAATCTTGCTCTCGTCCCTACCATACAAGAGGAGATTATGGAAGCTCAGAAGAAAGACGTGGGAATGTCGCACATTCAGAGAAGAATGAAGAATGGCAAAATGAAATGCTTCCGAAGGGAGGAACACGGTACTATATGGTTTAAAGACCGTATAGTGGTAACGCGTGACATGAAGCTTCGCAAGAAAATCTTGGACGAAGCTCATCCAAGTATTTTATTCATCCGGGCAGCAACAAGATGTATCAAGATCTGAAAACCAGATTTTGGTGGACACGGATGAAAAGAGAAATCGCAAAGTACGTATCTGAATGCGATATGTGTTGGCGTGTGAAAGCCGACCATATACGCAAAGACGGACAAATGCAACCATTGAACATTTCGGCGTGGAAGTGGGAGGTTATCAGCATGGACTTCATAGTTAGGTTAACTCTCACGTCCCACAAGCATGACTCGATTTGGGTGATAGTTGATTGACTAACCAAATCGGCTCATTTCATCCCCGTACATACAAAGTACGTTGCCAAGAAATATGTGGAGTTGTATATTGCAAGCATCTTGTGGTTGCACAGTGTTCCCCGCACAATTATTTCAGATCACGGTGCGCTGTTCGTTGCTAGATTTTGGAAGCAGCTGCACGCGTCATTGGGGACCAAACTGATCCGAAGCTCCGCATATCATCCTCAAACGGATGGTCAAACTTAGTGGGTGAGTCAAGTGCTTGAGGACATGCTACGCGCTTGTTCCATGCACCCTGGTAAAAACTGGGACAATCATTTACCGTTGGCGGAGTTTTCATATAACGATGGCCATCAAGCTAGCATAAAGATGGCGCCGTATGAAGCTCTCTACGGCCAGAAATGTCGCACACCATTCAACTGGTGTGAGTCCGGCGAGCGAGTTATCTACGACATTGAGCTTGTGAATGAGGCCAAAGAAAAAGTACGAGTAATACAAGCCAATCTTAAGGCTGCTCAATCTCGTCAGAAAAGCTATGCGGATAGAAGACGCTGTCCTCTCCACTTCGACATCAGGAACCATGCTTATGTCCGGGTGTCTCCGATGAAATGATTTCATCGTTTTGGAGTAAAGTGAAAACTAGCTCCGCGATTCATCAGTCCGTTCACCGTCATTGAAAAATGCGGACCCGTGGCCAATCGCTTGGAGTTAACGGCGTCACTCACGGGAATTCACAACGTATTCCACATCTCTCAGCTGAGGAAATGCTTCAAGCCCTCGGCTGAAATCTGCACTGAAGACATAGAAGTTCTCCAACCGGACCTCACATACTCGGAGTATCCGATCCAGATTATCGATGAAAAGACTCGCACCACAAGAAACCGGACTTTATGGTTTTATAAAGTCTTGTGGAGTAATCATACCGCTGATGAGGCGACATGGGAAAGCGAGGACTATCTACAAGCAAATTACCTGGACTTGCTATCATCGTATAACCGGTAAAGTTTCCCCACTTTGCTTTTCTTTTGGAATCTCGGGACAAGATTATTTTTAAGGGGGGGATGTAAAATCAACGAAAGTGCTAGCAAGAAATTCAGTACATTCACACTTAGGAAAAATGGGGGGAATTAAAAACCTTGAATTATAATGGTGTAAGTTCAAAGTGCTAATTCAAATCTCTCAAAAATTTCCAATCATGAGGAGCTAAACTGAAAATTTCTCCATAGTTCAAATAGTAAGCCTCCCAAATTTTAGCTAATTTTGAGGGGTTTTACCATTTGTTTGGAATTAAAAGAGGAAGCCCTCAAAGATGAATTCAAATTTCAGTTTCAAAATCCAACTTCCCCAAACTGCAAATTTGGTTTCACAAATGTGTTCCCCACATTTGGATTAGCATCCATGCTAAAGTTCAGATTATTTGAGTATGGTTTGTTATGCATTTGGAGTAATGGACGGAGGAAGATTCAAATTCATATTCAAATTCCAAAATACAAATACAGTTCAAATTCCACACCCGAAATTTAATCCATTTGAATTCAAAAAAATTCAAACCATGACTTGGTGTGGAAGTAAATCTTTTAATGGTGAGTAGATGTTGTAAAATATCTGTGGAAAAATGAAAAAGAATTGAGGAAGGTGGGATCCAGCAGTAGGCCTCACAGTTTCAACAGTCGGTTCCCTGTGACTTTTCCACGGAGACAGAGAGATGCTGCGCGCGTGGCCAGCCGAAGAGCGCTGCTGACGTGCTTCCACCTCAACCCACTCTGACCACGTATTAAGCCACAGAGGAGCTTCCAAAGACGTGTCATCCCACGGGCACCGGCGTCCTACCGAGCCACAGCCACACTCGCGCGCCCGTTTCTTCTCTGTTCTCACTGCCCGAGCATCTCTCGGCTCCTCGTCACCTCCACGATACAGGCCGCAACTCGGGCAATCATCTACAGCAAAAACACGGGCCATCCTCTCATCGATCTTCTGGTGAACGTCTTCATTTCATTTTGTAACTAGAGAGTATTTCAAGGTTCACCGATCACACGTTATTAGAACCAAGAGGGGACTCGGCTCGAAATTCTTGATAATCAGTCTATCCTAGCTCATGTCCCTCGAGCCATAAGTCCTAGACCTTTCCACGATCCTCTAGGATCAACAAGCATCGAAAACCATCAACCCTACACACGGTTCTTCATGTTTTTCCGGTCGCCGTCGTTTTCCGCCCTAGGTTGATGGTGAGGTCATAGATCCAGCCACTTCCATGGCAAACCTAGTCCATATTCATTATTAGCATGTTCTCACGGGATCTGTAGGAGGAAACCGTTTCCAAAATAAGGCCTTGTAGAGCTCTGGCGATATCGCCGCAGTGGGAGCCGCCACTGTCGCCGTCTGGTTTCCGGCCATCCCCAAATCTATCCGACCTCCTCAGATTTTTCCCCGTGCGAACTTAGACCCAGGTGGTGAGTTTTAGCAAGCTCCAAACCATATAGTGATGGGCGGTGAGCCTCGCCAGAGTGCGCCGCCGCCGGATAGCGCGGGTGGCGGGAGGTTGACGAGGGGGGAGGGTCCCACCGGTCAGCCTCTGTTTTTCAAGTGGGAATTGGTTTGTGGCCAATATCTGGTGAGGTTGCGTGGGTGGAACCCCGTTGGCCTCAGTGTGGCTGCGATGTTACTGGCCCAGATCAAACAGTGGGGCCCACAACCAGAGTTTAAACTTTTTCCCGAATTTCAGATTTAGATCAAATTTGAAACCCCATAACCTTCAGTAGGAATGTCCAAAATTTGTGAAACAAATTTTGTTAGATTACTCTCAGTCAGTACATTGCAGAAATGCAGAGAATTAGGTCTGAAGGTCCCTGGAATTTTCTCCAAAATTCATCAAATTAAATTTTTGGAAATTGATTCCAGAAGATCCTTGTTATTGAATTTCCTCAAATTTAGCTAGAAGATCCTTCTTAAATCTAGTGATCTCCTGTAAAAATTTGAGCTCCATTGGAGTATATTTGCTAGGCTAAACTCTGATCCAAAGTTCAGCCTTCATTTGGAATTTCCAAAATAAACAGAAACTTTTTCAGCATTTCCTATCAACTTCAAAATCCCATTTCTCCCTGTAGGTAGCTGAATTTTGAAACAAATTTTGTTAGAACCAGAGAGACCTGCTCTAATCAGATCTTCCACTGTTAGCCATGTAAAAACTTCAGATTTGGGATCAAAATTCAGAGAAGCCTTTTACTTGTGGGAATTTTGTAGACCACAAGCTTCCATGAGAATTTCTCAAATTTTGCTCAAATCATCCTCAGAGAGTCTATTATCCATTGGAAAAATCCCAAAGCCAGTTAAGAAACCTTAATTGCAGTAGCTAGTAATAGACGTTTACTTCTTATAAATCATTATCACTTAATGGAAAGTTGGGTAGTTTAGAACTCGATGAGAAGAGAATGCCATACTAATGTTCTTAGGATCTCGGTAGAAGTCGAATGGTTGGAATCTACTCGCGAGATAGGAATTTTATCACATGGGATAGAGAGGAATAAAAAATGGCTTAAGAATGTGAAATCGAGACCTAGCAGGGGGGATAGGATGCAATGAGCGAAGGTGTCACATGCGTAGCCCTGTTGGTGTCGGTTGAGGACCGAGCCGTGTGCGGCCCTGCTGGACAAGTTTGAACAGTACCGGATGCATACTGGCTATATGGGAACCAGGAAACCGATATAATTGGTTAACCTGGGTGCCGAGGCTTACCTAACCGTTTTATAGGAGTGGGTTGAGGGTAGCAAGGTGTAAATCTGCCGGCGGGCACATACACGCTCTACGCGGGGACCTCCTGCCCGTTTCAGATGGACCGGTTCGGCATTTGGGTTTCCTTTGAAAGGTTGCTGCATACAGCAGAGTAGGAAGGTGTGAAGCACCACACTTCTGAAATGGGTGTATGTGACGTGTTATCCGGGTGTCTATTGATTGCAATCACTGTCCCTCGCAGTTATTTGAGTACCGCTTATTCACTATGCTGTGACGTCATAAGAATTGAAAGAGGCCAGAAGAATATGATGCATTGATCTATTATTGTATTGAAACCATATATGCTGTAGATGTAGAGCGCATTAAGTTTATATTCCACTTTGGGCATAACCACATCGGAAGAAAGCGTTTCTTGTTTGATTGTGGACTTCCGATGCTAGGTCTTCCTAAGGCATATTAATCTGCTGCTGTAAAACTAAAAGTAAGGATTAACATGTAGGCATGTCTTTATCGCAATATCATTTTCCTATATTAAGAATCCCTTCATGTAGAGTTTCATGTTTAGAAGTGACGGTTAAGCCTTGTGAGCGATAGTGCTCACGGTTGCTATATTAAGATGTTGCAGGTGAGACGTACGAGGAAGGCTCTGAGGATGAGGCGATTCCCCCGTCGGGGTACACGGCCGAGTGGAGCCCTGCACGCCGCCGTGACCTTCGGATGATTGCTGCTAGTGTGTAGCGTCCCCAGGATGGACGTCTGCACTTTTGCATAGCTAGACTGAGAGTTTAGCTATGAGTAAGATTTCTGCTGTATATTATGTATTGTAAAAGACTTCCACTGTTTTATGTAAATAAAAGTTTGTATGTTGTTCTTAATCTTTTCTTGGGTGATGTTGGGTGCCACATCGCACGGCACCACCCTCTGCGATCCCGGAGTGGGAGGACCACGGGGTGGATCCTCACACGCACGTGGCAGCCCCAGGGCTGACCTTAGGGCCAAGGGCAGGTGGCTATGCCTGGGCCCGCCTCAGTAGGAAGGCGTGGCCTAGGCTGTCTTTTTCCCTCTATGCGGGGGTACCCAGTCTGCAGCGTACCGACAGCATCCAACGAAGGACGATGGTCGAGGCCCGAGCTTGGGAGAAGGCGGCACGAGGAGCCCGTGGTTGATCTCTGGGCAGGATGCAAGACCCGCTTTCAAGGTAGTCTGGAAGGGAGTCCAAGCCCTGAAGGGAGGACCCGAGCCCGACCTCGGGTAAGAGCGAAGCAGATGACCTTCATTGCAGATCAGGCGCTGCCTCGGCCGAGTGGAAGGGTAATCAAATACCCCCTGGCTCTAGTATTGAATGCCCGTCACCTCCGACGGGGCCAAAGAGGTGTGGAACGCGGGGCGTGCGTGCACCTCGATATGGACTACCCCCCGACAACAAGACGGGAGCAGGTGCAGCAGCAGGCTATGGATACGGTGACTCCATCGAGTACCCTGTCGAACGTATGACGGACAAGCCACTGCTGTGCCCACAACTTGCCTCTCCACCACGATACGGAGAGAGAGAGAGAGAGAGAGTATAAATAAGAGAGGCCTGCCGATTCGAAGGGGCAGGCTCTTGCATTTGTAAGAGCAACCCCCATTATTGAGTAAGAACAAGCGAGACACCTTGGCTGGATGTAGGGCATTCTTGTCTGAACTACGATAATCCTTCTTGTGTTCTTAGCTAGGCCACCTCAAAGTAGAACGCACGATACATTCGATTACTAGTCAGAAGTCTGAAACACCGACTGAATGAATACCATGAATGTAAGTTATGACGTTTATCAATTCAGCCATTATGACTCGGCCTTTAATGCGTCCGTTACTAGTAATTATTTTGTCCGTTATGACTAAGCTATTAACACGCCCGTTACTAGTCATGATTTGGTCCGTTATGACTCAACCATTAATGTGTCCGTTACTAGTCATCATTTGGCTGAACTGATCAACGACAAATGTCAAAACATGGCCTCGCACCAGCGCGACACTATGCAACATGCTTGGCACAACATGCGCGCGTGTGTGGCACAACCTTTATCCTCTCACATCTTTACAACAGTTAGACAATAGTCCAATTATATAAATTGGTTTAATCTTCTCTCAATTTCTCTTGTGAGATTAAAATATCCTCCTAATATTTCACATATGCCTCAGAATTAATTTCACTGAATTATTTAAATAAATGGGTTTTAGATCCAAATTTCAAGGCATATTAGAAATACTCTCAGTTCCACTGCTGTTTTATATATCAACGTTTCCATGGAGACTGTTAAGTTGAACATCCATCTAGAAGAGATATTACAATCATTTACAACTCAACAATGGACGATACCTTGAATTGACAGTTTTGTGCGACAAAGTTTCATAAAAGTCTTTACAGAGACTGGACTGCTAGAATCATTCCCTCGGTTTGGAGCGTATAAGTCATACTCCCTGGCCTTTCATGAGCATCTAGAAGTTACCCGATCTCATAGACTATGACTAGCACTCGAGCACATATAGGTGTATTCCTCAGGAGGTGCTCTGTAGGTCAACATCTCTGCTTATACAATCCACTCCGAATACATTAAGATGTAATCAGCCTGCTATACAGAAAATGAGAGTAATGAATCTCCTGCGGAGTGGGATTTGTACATATGTACTCTCCTCTCAGCCAACCAATAGTTTGTTTTAACACTCTAATTCATGGCATCTCTGATCATAAAGAGTTACTTACCACTATGGTATTACTTCATGTGGGTCTCAAGCCCATCTCCCTCGATGCTTCATCTATCACATTTCGTGATTAGCCCCTTGGTGAAGGGGTCTGCCAGGTTTTTATTCGTCTGGACATAGTCCAATGCTATTACTCCAAAGTTTTTCATTTTCGTGACAGATTTCAACCGCCTCTTAACATATCTTGATGACTTCATGTTATCTTTAGAACTGTTGACCTTGACAATCACAGTTTCATATTCATAGTTCACAAGAATAGCAGGAACCGGCTTCTCAACTACCGGTAAGTCAATCACAAGTTCACACAGCCAATCAGCTTTAAAAGTGGTGGTGTCTAATGCTGTGAGTTCTTCTTCCATTGTTGACCTCGTTAAGATGGTCTGCTTGCAAGACTTCCAGGAAACAGCGTCACCTCCCAAAGTGAACACATATCCACTTGTGCCTTCTATCTCATCAACATCAGATATCCGGTTTGAATAACTATAACCCTCTAGCACCCTAGGGTACCCGGTATAGTAGATTACGTAACTCGATGTACCCTTTATATAGCGCATTACTCTTTCTAGAGCCCGCCAGCGATCATCTCCCTAGTTTGAAACAAATCGGCTTAGTTTGCTAACAGCAAATAAGATATCTGGCCTCATTGTGCTAGCTAAGTACATCAATGAGACTATTATTTGGGAATATCTCAATTGATCCCTAGGTGTACCATAATTCTTTCTCAATAGTACACTAGAATCGTACGGAGTTGAAGCAGGCTTACAGTCACTAAATCCAAAGCGACTCAAAACCTTTTCCATGTAATGGGATTGCACAAGTGTAATCCCGCTGTCATCTTCTCGTAACAATTTAATGTTCGAGATAACATTTGCTTCTCCCAATTTTTTCATTTCAAAACTTTTGGATAAAAAATCATTGACCTCCTTAATCACATTAAGGTTGATCCCAAAAATTAGTATGTCATCGACATACAAGCATAAGATCACTCCCTCTCCCCCACCATAGCAATAACACACACATTTGTCTACTTCATTAACAACAAATCATGTGGATGTTATTGTTTTGTCAAACTTGTCATGTCGTTTCTTATGCGCTTCTTTTAGGCCGTACAAAGATTTCAACAACTTACACACCTTTCCTTCATGAACACTTACTACAAATCCATCAGGCTGATCCATATAGATTTCCTCTTCGAGCTCTCCGTTAAGGAAAGTCGTCTTAACGCCCATTTGTTAGACAAGTAGACCGTGAGAGGCAACCAATGGTAGTAGTACTCATATAGTAGTCAATCTAGCAACTAGTGAGTAATTGTCAAAGAAATCTTCACCTTCTTTCTTGGTATAACCCTTTGCTGTAAGTCTTGCCTTGTACTTTTCAATAGTACCATTAGGACTAAGCTTTTTCTTGAATACCCACTTACATCCCACAAGTTTGCATCCATAAGGACGATCCACAATCTCCCAAGTTCCAATAGACATGATGGAATTCATCTCACTTTGGACTGCTTCCTTCCAAAAGTCAGTGTCCTGAGATGAATATGCCTCTGCAATGGTTCTTGGTGTATCATCCACCAGATATACAGTGAAGTAATCACCAAAAGAATTTACAGTCCTTTGCCTTGTACTGTTACGAGTTACTTCATTATCTTCATCTACTAGACTCCCCTCTAGTGAATATTTAGTGTGTATTGTTGAAATGATGGACTCAGGAGAGAAGATAGAGTAATCGCTAGATTATCTATGTGTCTCTTTCATTGGAAATATATCTTCGAAGAATGTGGTGTCTCTAGATTCTATAATTGTGCCTCATGCATATTGGGACCATCGGATTTTACTATTAAATATCTATATCCAACACTGTGAAAAGCATGACAAAGAAAGACACAGTCTACTGTGTTCAGTCTAAGCTTTCGCTTCTTAGCGATTGACACACTGACCTTAGCCCGACAAACCCAAGTTCTTAGGTAGGAGATATTTAATCTTTTCTTTTCCCATTCTTCAAATACACTTATCTCTTTATTCTTTATAGGTACATTATTCAGGACATGACAAGCAGTCCATACCCCACCGTTGCTCAGAAAGTCCCTCTGTTTCTAACATGGCATTAACCTTCTAAGTTAGAGTGCGTTTCTTTTTTTCTGCAATCTCATTTGATTGTTGTCCTCTCATGAATTTGATTGTTGTCCTTCTCAGTTAGGGAGGCATCCTCTCATGAATTATACCATGTTCCTCACTGAATAATTTAAACTCGTTTGAAAAATACTCTCCACCTAGATCAGACCTAAGCTGTTTAATCTTTCTCTCAGGTTGGTTTTCTGCCTCAGCTTTATATAGCATAAAATAGTGATATGCCTCATCTTTTGACTTCAATAAAACACACAGCAAAATCTAGTTGAATCATCTATCAAAGTCATGAAATATTTCTTTCTACCTTTTGTCAACACACCGTTCATCTCACATAAATCTAAGTGAACTAGTTCTAATGGTGCCAAGTTTCTCGCCTCTGCCATCCTATGAGGCTTGTGAGTTTGTTTTGACTGCACACATACTTGACACCTTGAACTTTTGACAGTGGTGGATTTAGAGATTAAACTCATTCTGGCTAGTTGTGTCATGCATCCAAAATTAATGTGTCATAGTAGTGAATGCCAAATATTTGATTCATTATCACATACACGATTTACCACGTTACAAGTAATATCTGACAATTATAGGCGAAACAAGCCTTCACACCCATGGCATTTTCCAATAAATGATCCAAGTCTAGATACAACACATCTATTAGACTTAAACACTATCTTATAATAGAGATCAACTAACAAGGTTCTTCTTGATTGCGGGGACGTGTTATATGTTCTTTAGTCGCACAATCTTTTCTGGAGTAAACTTCAGATCAACCGTACCGACCCCACGTACAAATGCTTGAGATACATTCCCCATCAGCGCGGAAGATTTCCTTATGGTCTGATAAGAAGAAAATAGGGACATGTCAGCACACACATGTATACTGACCCCAGTGTCAACACACTAATCTGGTGAGTGACATACTGAAATAAAACATATGGTATTGAAACATACCGGATGTTTCCTCTTCTGGTGTTGACAGTAACAATGTTTCCTGATCTTTTATTCTTGTCCTTGTGCTCTGGACAATCCTTAGCCCATTGGCTAGATTCGCCACAAACAAAGCAGTCGCCCTTCACTTTATTATTTTCTTCTTTTTAAAGCTAGAGGTTTGATTGACTTTGTTCTTGTTCTTAGACTTATTCTTGTTTTTCTTGTTGGATTGGAAATTTCTATTTTTCACTAAATTTGCATTAGAGTTTTCCTCAAGACCTTTCCCTCTGATATCCTTTGCTCTTGCCTTCTCTTCAACATATAGAGACCCAATTAAATCAGCAATGCTGAATTCTTGTCTCTTGTGTTTTAACGAAATAGCAAAGTCCCACCAAGAAAATGGCAACTTAGCAATAATGCAGCCTGCCACAAACTTGTGAGGCAATAGACTTGGAAAGTGCTCGAGCTCTTTAGCAAGCGACTGAATCTCATAAGCCTGCTCTACTATAGAACGGTCATCGACCATTTATAGTCATGAAACCGCTCCACGACATACAGTTCACTACCTGCATCAGAGACTCCAAATTTAGCCTCAAGTGCGTCCCATATTTCCTTTCCACTAGACATGACCATGTAGACATCCACTAAATGACCCCTTAGAACGCTAATCACAACACCTCTAAACAAATTGTCTGCAGCCTCAAAAGCTCTCTCCTCATCAGCTGAGAGCCCTCCGTGAGGAACAGGTTTGACTTCTATGACGTGAAGGATGTTCATGGCAGTCAACCAAAGTATCACCTTTGCACGCCAACGCTTATAGTTTGATCCATAAAACACGTTGGGTCCTAGTGCAGCAGCAAGCCAGAAGCCGAAAATTCCTATAATATGGCTTTTGGATTGTTGGAAAATTAGGAATCTTACAGTTTTCTTTAAATCTTATTATAGCATAAATCATGACTTGCAAAGAAATAATAAACATGACAGTTATAATTGATCCTATGCTCTCAGTTTTAACAATAGTAATACAGAAAATTACTAAAGCTAAAATATGAGTTTTAGAAAAGTACTCAGAGGTGAGACCAGTGCCGAAGTCACGGGCGGCGCTGTTCCCAATAGTCGACATGTTGGGCTGCTCGAAGTAGTCGATCTCGTTTGGTGCAGGAAGATCGCCGAAGCAGTGCAGTCACATTGCAGTGCGGATCACATGCACGAACATCCGTAGTTCTCGTACACGAGCGTAAGGATACAAATGGAAGATCGAGCAGTCAAGCGGGTGTGTTTCCCAAAAAATTGTATTCGCTCTCTATCCCGCCATAGGATCTCAAGAGAGCATCAATTTCAGAGGTCTGCTCATTCTATTTTCTGTGCGCGCAGAAAGCAGAGTCGGGAAGGGTTGGAGGAAGCGCAGCAGCGGAAACTGTGTGGAGAAGCAAGAAAGAAGATTTGCTTCTTGTGTTTCTTTCACATGAAGGGATGAACTCATGTATAGGAGCTAAGAAATGAGAGAGAATGAATACCACAAATCCAAGTTATAATATTTATCAATTTAGCTGTTATGACACAACCTTTAATGCGTTCGTTACTAGTCATTTTTTTGTCAGTTATGGCTCAGCTATTAACGCGTCTGTTACTAGTTATTATTTGGTCCGTTATGACTCCTCCATTAACGCGTCCATTACTAGTCATCGTTTGGCTGAATTGATCAATGAAAAATGTCAAAACATGGCCTTGCACCAGCGCGACACTATGCGACATGGCTTGGCACAACACGCGCGTTTGTTTGGCACAACCTTTATCCTCTCACATCTTCACAACAGATAGACAATAGTCCAATTATATAAATTGGTTTAATTTTCTCTCAATTTCTCATGTGAGATTAGAATAACCTCCTAATATTTCACATATGCCTTGGAATTAATTTCACTGAATTATTTAAATAAATGGGTCTTAGACCCAAACATCTAACGCCAAATGTCCTTTGCAATCTGCAACACATCCACCTTGTGAAATACTTCCTTGGAAAAGGACAAGATGATGACGGTTGCGGCTTGAGCGTTGTGATGGATTTGTTGCTCTTGATCCGGAGTGAGCTCTTCATCATCTTCCGGAATTTCTGCACATGTACATACAATGTTCCAAAGTCCGAGGTTAAGAGATATTAGTTGCAATTTCATATTATGCCTCCACATTGTGTAATTTTAGCCATCAAGGTGGGGGGCTTGCCAAAGGGAATAGAGTGGAAGTTTGTATTAGTATTTAAGAGCTCATAGTTGAAAGGATATCGAGACTAGTCCTTTGACTCTTTCTCCTTCCTTTTCTTCTTCTTCTCCTCCTTTTTCTTCATCAAGGCCATAAGACACTAAACCTCTTTATCTTCATCACTTGAGGCAGCGAAGCATGCTCTTGCTTTTTCACGCCTTCTTCTCACGGATGGTGTTACGAGGTTGACTTCATCCTCACTCTCAAGTGTGTAAGAGCAAGGTGAGTCAACCCGTCCGTCATCGGCTTGAGCGCTTGATTTCTTGCTTCGGTTGTCCACGTTTGCGCCCCCCCATGTCAACTCCGAGTGGTTAAGCCCTTAATTAGAGAGTTATGCTATTATACCAAGTGAAAGTTGCCTAGATGGGCAGGTGAATAGCCTAATAAAACTTAAAACATTTTTAATTCAACAAAACATACAGAGTCCAGATTTGTCCAGGGTCAGAGTCCGGACTAGTCCGGGTCAGCACAGTGAAAGTTTAAATTAACGTTTTTCGATGATTCCTAGCACAATTATTATAAATTAGTGCAAGTAAAATATGCTGAATGCTATTCACAAGTTATTGGAATCCTAAGATTACATAAAATAATTGATATTACAAAAGTATAGCAAATTGTGTATAAAACCCTAATATGCAAGATTAACGATAAGAAAGTAAATAAGTGGACAATCGACACGGGAATTTTTCACTGAAAGGTAGGTTCCACAAAGGAACCTACGTCTCTGTTGAGTTGTCCATGAAGGATCAGGTTTCTATGGGGGACGGTCGCCCTGGCACTCCACTAATCGCATTGGGTGGTGCCGTGTTAGGCGACACCGACTAGCACACACAAAAATTAATCCAAGACATACACAAGTGTGTATTAAACAAGAGATCTGTTTTATAAATATTAATGTACATTCTAATGTACAGCAGTGGAATATAAAATCAAAGTTGCAGCGGAATTACAACTGTGATCACTCTCACGAACCTAGCTAAGCAGCAAAGAAGTTATCCTGCCCGAGGATAACACTTTCTAGCAGCAGGGAAGGTATTCGGCGGCGAGCAGGGTTTCTTGTGACCATGCAACCAAGAATGGCGCTGTGATGCTTAACCCTTTACGGTATACGGCAGATTACCTGCAAAATAGCAACTCTGCAAGAGTGAGCACGAAGGCTCAGCAAGACTTAACCGTCTCTCCTAAGATATGCAACTCTATATGAAGGTAACTTAAGACATAAATATGTAAGTTGCATAAAGACTCGCCTACATGTTCATCCTTTATTTTTAGATTTTAGCCGTTATAGTAATGACCTTATGCCGACCAACATTGGAAGTCCACAATCAAACAAGAAACGCTTCATTCCAATGTTACTTGTCCAAAGGGAGGAAATAACTTTAATTTGATCTATCTCTACTTCATACATGGTTTTCATGCAATTCAAATTATCATAACAGCATATAAAACTTGCAAACTGTTATTACACAACTTTGATTACTATTTCACAACACAGTGAACAAGCGGTACTCATATCCGTGAGGGATGGTGATACGAATCAAACACTTCCTGGCTTACTCGACACATACGCCCGCCTCTGAAGACCCAAATCTGGCATCCTTCATTACGTCGTAGGTGGCAACATTTCGCACGACACCCGACTGTAGAACCATTCACGCCGTCTCGGGCTCGTAGGTATTACGAGACGATGTGGTATGCCTCTACAATCCAGTTAACCTGGTACATCGATTTCCTGGGTCCCATATACCATTAAGCATCCGGTACACAACTCAATACTTGCTCAGCGGGGTCTCACGTGAGAACGGTCCTTAACCAACACAGGCAGAGCTACTCGACCAAGACCTCGTCTTGTCGCTGCCTACACTCTCTGCCCGGTCTCATCTTGGAAACATAAACTATAGTTTGCTTGAGTAACCCATAACCTTGTGAATCTGAACTATAGCTCGCGAATAGATTCCAACTACTTGACTTCTATCTGATGTTATAACCTATTTAGCATGGCAATATTCTACAGCAGGACACTTCTTCTACCTTTGACTCCAGAGTTCATTTTGGTCATGCATTTGGAGTTTAATTCATTCCTGACCTAATGCACAAACAAAATCTAAACCATAATAGTGAACAAAGTAAAAAACTTTATAAAACAACTTAAATGCAAACTGGACCATGACTTTGTTTTGCAGGGGACTAAAGTCAAATATAATATTCAGTTAGTTGCTTATGACTTGAAGCTTAATCACTGCTCTGCTCTTTGATCCAAGCTTTACTTCCTTCCCAGTTCAACATGTTAATCACAACACGTTATGACATGCATATGTATTAAATTCCATTTTTTTTGCAATTAAGGCCTAATGACAAGTTAAATTTAGGATTATGTTTCTAGGCTGGAATTGGGATGATCCTAGTGGATGAAGCTAGGTTTAGCAAAGGGGGATCAAGTGCTAAGGGTTCTTCTTAATTGTTGCATTTTCACCTAAGGAAGGTGTATAGAAAAGTACTGATCCAGAGATCAAATTTATCTGAGATTTTTCCTGTGAGTTTCTTGTCAAAGTAAAACATTCTGGACCAAAATTCAGAACTTTTCAATGAGTAGTTCATCCAGAACAATTCCCTAAAAATTTAGGCAAAAGGCATTAATTCTGAATAAATTTGCACTTTCATGCAAATTCAAGTGAACCAAAATTTCAAACATAGCTCAGGGAGCATGCATGAATTTTCCTAGGAATTTTGGAGCTAGGAATTGCCCAGCACAGATTTTTCAAAGTAAAAATTATCTCTGAAAAAGTTTTGGGACTTTTTGAACACAGCATCTTGTAATCCTAATTTTCATACCCAAATCAATTCCAAATGATCTGAAACATTAGTAGGCGTTCAATAATATTTTGCGGAATATTCTGGCAAAATTTGGGGATTTTTGGATGAACCAAACTCCCTCAATAATTCTTTTTCAGAAAACCTTCAAAAACATTTGCAGAATTTATTATTGACTTTCATATAAGTTGGGGTTTATATTTGGATAGATCTTTGCAAACTGAATCCAACCCAATTAGAATTATCCAATTTGGAGTTTCCTAGACCAAGATATGAATTTTCAAAGTTGTGGCAAAATCTGATATTGTTTTGCTACTGGAAATTGATTGGGCCCACGTTTTTAAACTACAGACACTGAAATTCGAGCCACACCGGGCTACACGGTTATTAGCGCGCAGCCACACTCGATCATACGCCACAGCCGATCCGGATTTAAATTTCCAGCCGCTGACACATGGGACCGGCCTCCATCTTCCTCCTCCCGCCTTCCTCTCAGGCGTGCGTCGCTTCCCCTCGCTGGACCAAGACCGGAGCTCGCCGGCACCGCATTTCCAGCCGCCTCTCTGCCGGAGGATCGCCACCCGGGGGTTTTGGAAGGTGAGGAATCCATTGGTGAGGTCTGCTCGGGATGCCAAGGGTCCGAAACCAGTCGTCGGCGTGCGGTCGAATTGATGATTTGGTGGCCTAAAAATAAGAAGTGCGATCGAATTTGATAGATTCTCACCCGGGGGTCACATTGCATGCGCCGATAGCAAATCGCCAAATTCTCCCTCAGGGTTTCTCGGCTTCAGCTGGGATTTGGCGAGTTGCAGCGGGGAGCTCTGATGCTCCCCTGGGCGTCCTTGCTCGACCATTAAAAGCTTCCCTGTGATCTGTCCACAGGAGCCTCGGTTCCTGTTGTTTTAGGTCACCACACAATAAGCCCGTTCTAAGGTGGGAAAAGCTCGGTCTCGAGCAGCTGTGCGTCAAGGAGGTCGAGGATGAACAATCAGGATGGTTTTGTGGTTTGGAGGGATGCTGTACGAGATGCCTTTGCCGATTCCCGATCGGAGCACGGAGGCGGCAGTGAGTTCCCGTTCTTTTGCGCGAGGGAGAAGCGAAGCCGTTTGTTGCGTTTTGTGAGCTAAAGGATCATGCTGAACGCCAAGACCATGCACGAGCTGGTCACCAACGTGACAGCAACAGCGAGGAGGTGGCTTGGTGCCCAGTTCGCGGTAGCGCCCAGTGAGCCCTCAGCGTTCGAGTGGAAAAACAGAGAAACAACACTTCTGGTGTAAGTCTTCTCCTCTCCATGACAAATGGGTCCCACTGTTTTTCTCCTCCCAAAATATCTCCAATTTGGCATATTGCAAACTTCAGTCATGAGGAGCTCAAATTTGAAATCCATTCGGGAAATTGACAAGGTTTACCTCAGATTCAAATTTGAATTCAAATTCCAATGAAATTCAAATCCTCTTTGACATACAAATCAAAGTATCTCCAAATTTACTTTGCCATCGCACTAATTTGAACCTGAAGAATTCAAATATGGATTCAAACTTTTAATTTTGTGGCTGCAAATGGGGGCTTTACAACCACAGTTTGCATCCTTCATTTGAAATGGCCAAATTTGAATTTTTAGTGCACAAAGTGAGGTTATAATCTGAATTTAAAACTCCTCTGGCACATGGAAACTTTACACATGGGGTTTAATCCAACCTTGGTTTAACACATCTCAAATGAGTATTAGAGCTCGGTTGGGTAGACATCCATGTGTATCATCATGTGTTAGAATGTTTTAGTAAGTCCCATCGTATTGAATTTGAAACCCAACTTTATTCATAACTCAAGTTTTGCATTTACAAGTCTTGGGACTTTTACATTCCTCCCCCCTTAAAAAGAATATCATCCCGAGATTCATAATTAAGGACAATGTGAGGAGGACAACTACCGGACATAAGCCTCTAATAGCTCTGGATGATTGAACTGTAAATACTCCTCGCTTTCCTATGTAGCTTCGCCGGACGTGTGATTTTCCCATAGCACCTTGAAGAATCGAAACGTCCGGTTTCTTTTCTCACAAGTCTTCTCATCAATTATCCGGATTGGATGTTCAACATAAGTAGGGTCTGGCTTCAAATCTGCTAAGCCTTCCATGAGAATTCCAATTGGAACTTTCACGCACTTCTGCAACTGAGAGATGTGGAAGACGTTATGATCTCTGGCTATGGCTGCCGGTAACTCCAAACGGTATGCCATGGGTCCACATCTTTTGATGATGGCAAAGGGACCGGTAAAACGCGGAGCTAATTTTCCATTCACTCCAAATCGGTGAATCCCTTTCATAGGAGATACACGGAGATATACTTGGTCTCCAACTTGAAAGTTCAGAGGACGATGTCTCTTATCCGCATAGCTCTTTTGTCTCGACTGAGCAGCTTTTAAATTTGCTTGAATAAGCCTTACCCGCTCTTCAGCTTCATTTACGAGATCAATCCCGTAAATAACTCTCTCGCCAGATACCAGTTCAAAGGTGTGCGGCACTTCCGGCCATAGAGAGCTTCATAAGGTGCCATCTTGATGCTCGCTTGATAACCATTGGTATAAGCAAATTCTGCCAATGGTAGATGATCGTCCCATCCTTTACCGTGGTGTATGGCACATGCTCGAAGCATATCTTTGAGAACTTGGTTCACCGTCTTTGTTTGCCCATCGGTTTCAGGATGATATGCGGAGCTTATAATCAATTTGGTTTCCAGTGAGGCATGTAACTGCTCCCAGAAACAAGCAACGAACAACGTGCCTCGATTGGAGATGATCGTCCGGAGAACTCCATGTAAGCACAATAATCTTGCAATATACAGCTCCGCATACTTCTTGGCATGGAATCCAGTATGTACCCGGATGAAGTGTGCTGATTTGGTCAACCGATCGACGATCACCCAAATCGAGTCATGCTTATTAGCGGTGAGAGGTAATCCGACAATGAAGTCCAAACTAACATCCTCCCACTTCCATGCCGGAATGCTTAGGGGTTGCAATGTTCCCGCTTTCTTCATGTGGTCGGCTTTAACTCGCTGACACGTATCACATTCTGATACATATTTAGCAATCTCCCGTTTCATCTGGGTCCACAAAAATTTAGTTTTTAATTCTTGATACATCTTGTTTCTGCCCGGATGAATAGAAAATTTGGATAAGTGAGCCTCATCCAGAATTTTCTTCTGCGGTCTCATATCATGGGGTACAACTATCCGGTCTTTGAACCATATGGTACCTTCATCGTCTAACCGGAAACACTTTATTTCTCCGTTCTTCAACCTTCTCCTAATATGAGACATGCCCTTGTCTTGCTTTTAAGCTTTCATAACCTCCTCTTTTAATGTGGGTATGAGAGCTAGATTGTGTAGAGCTCCATATGGAACCAAGTAGAGACTTGGTTCTTCCTTTTCTATTGGCTTAATGGTCAGATTATGAATATGAGATTTCCGGCTGCCTGTGTTGGCAACCATATTTGCCTTGCCCGGATGATAATGAATCTCAATCTCATAGTCTTTGATCAGCTCTAACCATCTCCGTTGTCGCATATTCAACTCTTTTTGAGTGAATATGTACTTCAAGCTTTTGTGGTCAGTGTAGATATGAACTAGATTTCCCAATAGGTAGTGTCTCCACATCTTCAAAGCTTGTACCATGGCAGCAAGCTCAAGATCATGAGTTGGATAATGTTGTTCATGATTCTGTAATTGTCGTGACTCATATGCGACCACGCGTCCTCCTTGCATGAGTACGCAACCAAGTCCGATGCCAGACGCATCACAATAAACATCAAAGGGCTTGGTTGTATCCGGTTGAGCTAAAACCGGGGCTATTGTGAGGTGTTTCACCAACCCTTGAAAAGCTTCCTCACGAGGCTTGCTCCAATTATATTTGATGCCCTTTTTCAGTAGCTCCGTCATAGGTTTAGAGATTTTGGAGAAACTCGGGATGAACCTTCGGTAATATCCCACCAAACCTAAGAAGCTATGAACTTCATGGACTTTTATGTTGGAGACTCCCATTTCAGCACTTGTTCAATCTTGCTTGGATCAACAGCGACGCCTTCCACTGAAATAATATGTCCAAGAAACGGCACTTGGTTGATCCAGAAATCACATTTATTAAACTTTGCATAGAGCTTGTGATCTCTCAATCGTTGGAGCACAATATGCAAATGTTTAGTGTGTTCCTCCTCTAATTTGGAATAGACCAATATATTGTTGATGAATACCGCGACGAACTGATCCAACTCCGGCATGAACACAGAGTTCATAAGATACATAAACTGAGCAGGAGCATTGGTCAACCCAAATGACATGACAACATACTCATAGAGTCCATATCTTGTCGAGAAAGCTGTTTTCAGAATATCCTCCGCTCGGATCTTGATTTGATGATATTCTGACCTTAAGTCCATCTTGGAGAGAACCTTATCACCTACTAGTTGATCAAAGAGAATATCAATTCTTGGAAGTGGACACTTGTTCTTTATCGTCACAGCATTTAACGGATGATAATCAGACGCATAGCCTCAGCGTCTCATCTTTCTTTTTTACAAATAAAGCCGAGCAACCCCATGGTGATGAACTTGTACGAATAAATCCCTTTTCCATCAGATATTTTAGTTGCTCCTTCAATTCAGCTAATAAATTCGGAGCCATTTTGTTTGGTCTCCAAGATATCGGCGTGGTTCCCGGTGTCAATTCTAGTTTGAATTCCACCTCGCGCTCAGGTGGTAAGCCTGGAAGATCTTCAGGAAACACGTCCGGGTATTCACGGACTACTGGAATATCTTATAACTTGCAAGCTTCGACATTACATACTTCTAGAACGTCGGAAACAGTTTTGCCGAGAAATAAAATGTGACGCCCGTGAAGTGGAGAGTCCAAATGAACACTCCGGTTCTCGAGGTCTAGAACAGCCTTATGGAAATTTAACCATGATATTACCAATATTTCATTGATTCCTTGATCTTTGAGAATAATTAGGGTGGTAGGATAAAATTTTCCACCCAAACAAAGTGGTGCTTTAGGAACAACTTCATTAGCCGATATGTCTCCCCCTGGCAAATGAATAAGGTAGGAACCCTTTGTGGTAGTTGTGAAAATCTGATATCGGATCACTGTCGCCTTGCTAATGAAATTATGTGTTGCACCAGAGTCGAATATAATGACAACCGGCTTGTCATTTAATGTGAATCTGTCCGTGAGAACTTGTCCTCCCTCGGGCAGATCGTCGACTGACACATAGTTAACAATTCCCACTTTGGACATGGCTTTTCTTTGCTGTCCAAGATCATCTTTAGAACTAGACCTGTAGACCTCATGTTGCTGCTCGGTTCAGTTGCTTCATGGACGTTGTGTTCATTGTCAATTTGAAGTGGGATACCACTCGGTTCAGCTGAGAAATCACCTTTATTATCTTCAATACCTTGAGGGGAATAATATCTGGTGCATATTGTTGGTACTGGGGTGCATGAGAAATAAGTTGTTGCTGTGGTGGACGTAATTAAAACCTCTGCAGAGTATAAGAATTGTCAAACTCCAAGAATGACTGCTCTCTTTGTGGAACCTCTCGACCGGAAGGTAAGCAAATTACCAACCGATACTTCTGAGGCATATGATTGCAATCATCCTGTGATGAGTCCATCTCCCGTTCTAAGGTGGGAAAAGCTCGGACTCGAGCAGCTGTGCGTCGAGGAGGTCGAGGATGAACAACCAGGACCGGTTTGTGGTTTGGAGGGGTGCTGTGCGTGGTGGCTTTGCTGATTCCGGATCGGAGCACAGAAACGGCGGTGAGTTCCCGTTCTTTTGCGCGAGGGAGAAGCGAAGCCGTGTGTTGCGTCTTGTGAGCTAAAGGATCACACTGAACGCCAAGCACACGCAGGAGCTGGTCGCCAATGTGACAGCAACAGCGAGGAGATGGCTCGGTGCCCAGTTCGCGGTGGCGCCCGGTGAGCCTTCGGTGTTCGAGTGGAAAAACAGAGAAACAACACTTCGGGTGTTAGTCTTCTCTTCTCCATGACAAATGGGTCCCACTGTTTTTTCTTCTCTCAAAATATCTCCAATTTGGCATATTGCAAACTTCAGTCATGAGGAGCTCGATTTTGAAATATATTCAGGAAATTGACAAGGTTTACCTCAGATTCAAATTTGAATTAAAATTCCAATGAAATTTAAATCCTCTTTGACATACAAATTAAAGTATCTCCAAATTTGCTCAAACTTTGCCATCCCACTAATTTGAACCTGAAAATTCAAATATGGATTCAAACTTTTAATTTGGCGACTGCAAATGGGAGGTTTACAACCACAGTTTGCATCCTTTGTTTGAAATGGACAAATTTGAATTTTTAGTGCACAAAGAGAGGTTATAATCTGAATTTGAAACTCCTCTTGCACATGGAAACTTTACACATGTGGTTTAATCCAACCTTGGTTTAACACATCTCAAATGAGTGTTATAGCTTGGTTGGGTAGACATCCATATGTATCATCATGTGTTAGAAAGTTTTAGTAAGTCCCATTTTTTTGAATTTGAAACCCAACTTTATTCATAACTCAAGTTTTGGATTTACATGTTTTGGGACTTTTACAGTTTCTCTCAACCTTTATCCTCACCAAGTGATCACAAAGATCAAAGTCCGTTTGTCCACTAACAATCACGAGGGTAATACAAACTTACCGGGTCTCACCACAACTTGGGAGCCACCGGGCAACGCCTCACCATCTAGGAATTCACTTCCAAGAGTAACAAACACAAAGCAACAAGCACATAATGGAAATGAATCAAAGAGCTCAATCCCTAGGCGGCCCTAACCACAAATCACTCACAAACTCTCAACATTCACCAATAATAGATTTTGTGTGCAAGAGGGTGAGAGAATGGGCTAGGAAGGCTCAAGAATGCTTGTGACAGCCTTTTGAGTCACCGGCAATTGAAATGGGGACCAGTGGACTCCTTTTATAGAGTCCAAGAAATATTACCGTTGCCAACACTAAAGTCCGGACTAGTCTGGACCCCGATTCCAGACAAGTCCGGACATGGGTCCGCACTGCTGCAGAGTGACGTTCCCTTCAACGGTCATTAAAATTGAAAAATATTCTGAGTCCGTACTAGTCCGAAACATAGTCCGGACAAGTCCGGACAAATCAGAACCTTCTTTTCCGCATGCCACCACGAACAAGTCCGGGGTCCGGAAGAGTCCGGGCACATCAGTACCTCCTTTTACGGTGGTTACTCCGGACAAGTCCGTGTCCGGACTAGTCCGGACCTAGAGTCTGGACAAGTCCGGACACATCAGTACCTCCTTTTCCGGGGGGGTAATACGGACATGTCCGGGTCCGAACTAGTCCATACCTAGAGTCTGGACAAGTCCGTACATGCCTGAATTTGTCCTTTTAAACTTGTCTACACTTTGTTTTTAACTAAAAATCTAAGGATTAAGCTCCAATCATTTTCACACCTTCTTGATGTCGTGTCCCTCTTAATAGTACGGCGTTTCCTATACTCAATAAAAATGATACCCTAATTCGATGTATAGGTCGTCAACACCCTTTCCTTTTTCCTTTTTGATTGGTACAACCATCTTTTTTCTTTTCGAATTTGCATACACTCTTTGCAAACTCATTAGTTCTTTAATTGTTTGTCACTAATCATCCAAAATCCACTAGTGAGGCCTAGATGCACTTTCACATCTAGGCAAGAGGAAAAGCAAAGATCCATTGGGCCCAATTTCATTAGTGTGAGTGCATCTATAAACTATGTATTATTCATTGATATAAAAGTGGAGCTTTATAAATACCTCAATTTGCACATTTTCTAAAGCTCATACTCATAGCAATGCATGTGATGGATGTACACCCTTTGGTTCTCTTCATCTTGAAATTTTCTAATCATCATAGTTTTTATAAGATCAACTGTTTCTTTTAGATCCGGCAAAACAAGATTCTCAATGTTATCCTTCCTGAACATTGCTAATGCCCTTCCTACGAATTTAGGATTTAGTGATTCCATATGTGCATGCGATTCAAATTAAAGTTATGGACATCACTTATTTCTAAGTTGCTACATGCCAGTTTACTCATTAAGTTATGCCAAAATCATTGTTTACTAAAGCTAGATGAAAAATTGACTAAGTCTATTAAACAATGTCTATGAGATTCTTGGTACTTATTTTATTTTCTTCCTAATAAGGTGATATTCCTTATGAAAGTCAAAATTTTATATCATCACTTACTTTCGTGAGGGTGCATAGGAATTGAATGAGGATGAGGCGAAATCCTTCCTCATCAAAGCAAGCAAGTCATTTAATCCTAATGTAAACCAAATGATGAAAAATTCTAAGTTCATACCTCTTCTGAGGTGCAGTTCAGGGTCGAAGGCCTTTGTGTGGGGAACTAACATCCTTGGAGTGTAGCCTTGATGTTTGGTGTCACTTGCCAAGTCGAGGTTGGAGTCGGCAATGAATGCGTGTGAAGCTTCATCTTGCTACTCCATCGAGTCTCTACCTTGAGCATTCCTCCACCTTGGACTTGAGATGAGCTCGGTGGAGGTTATATGCGCTTGAATCCTGCTGATAGTGGCTTTAGTTTGATGAGGCCCCCCTTCTTCTTGCTGAACAACCTCTTCATAATTTTCATCCAGGCTGCAAGTCAATCAAGAACAAATAAAAAAACTCAAAAATGGGTTATGTTAGCAAAAGCAAATCGAACCCCTTGTCAAACTGTCTTGCTCAACTTGAAACATCTCACAAATGCAATGAGAAATAAGGGAAATCTTTTTTGGGTTGAGTTAGGAAAACAAATCCAAGTGGTTATGTCCAAAGTTCATATCCAAATTAATTTCCTTCCTAATCCAAAATTTGTTTTTTATGTTGGTTGGGAATTTTTTGTTTCCAACATGCAAATGTGGATATTCAAACATGCTAAATGCAAATGCAAGATTAGATGGAAAATCAAATATGCAATTGGAAAATAAATATGAGATAACTACCAATTAACCTTTTGACAAGGATTCACCAAATTTTTGAAGTCCCATGAGCTGGACTTGATGATGTGTCATCCATACCCGGAGATGGAGGTGTAGACGAATTCTCTTGCTTGACACACCAAATCTATTTTGGTGGTCAACTGGACGGTGGGGCCTGTGTGGCCCTAGATTCTCCGTCGTCTTCATATAGACTTGATGGTGTTGCAACGGCATTGAAGATACTCTTTCATGAGATAGATGAGGTTTGTATTTCTTTGGGGTGTCACTTTGACCTTGTTGATGTCCTTTTGAGTAAACCTATACTTGATCTTAGATCGAAGACTTCATTGGGCATGACAATGTTTGGAATCCACAATCAAATAAGAAACACTTCGTCCACGATGTCGCTTGCCCAAGGTTGCATAAGCTTGGTCGATTTGTAGGGTCCTGACAGATGATTGTGGGACACCTTGGATCTTGAATGCTTTGAAGCATCTTGCCATTGGCCAATAGCTTCTTGGCAGTGTTGTCATTGATTTTTGTTTGGCAGTGGACAAGATACTTTAAGGTAGACTGGTTTAAGTGAAATCCCTTGGAATTGTTGCAATTCCCATAGCCTACTTGATGTAAGGGTGGTGTTGGTTACACCCTTAATCTCCTCGTGGATGGTAGCCATTGGAGTTGTTGTTTAGCTACAATGGATCCTCACGGGACTTAGGTAAATGATTCCCTCAGTGTTCCGTGTTGACCTGGACTTTCACACATCATTTGAGTATCCATGAATTGGATCCTCCCCACACTTCTCTGTTGGCTTGATCCTCATGAAACTTCATAAGGAGGTCTTGTCTTGTACCTAGTGTAAAAGAACAATAAAGTGACTTGCAAAAGTGATCATTTCATCACCTCACAACACCACAGCTCATTTTGTGGATAGCTCATGAACACTTGTGAAGAGCAAGTAAACACCATCAAAAGGGTGATTAGAGAGGAAAAATCCATAACTCCAAAAAGTAGGAGTCATACACATACACATGAAAGGTTGAGCTCACCCCTAGACCTTAAGTATTCTTGGGAAAGCTCAGGCCAAGTGTCATGCAAATCCAAGACTTTTTGAGTCAATTTTGGACACATTTGTAAAAAGGGCCAATTTGAATGCAAATTCAAATTGCAGCCACTTTCATCACTTGAATTCAAAAGTTGACTTTATATTCAAACTCAGCACATTTTTCTGAGTTAGTCCACCAATTTTCATCCCCATTGGGGTTCATCTTGTCGGGAGCCAAATTTGCAATAATTCAAACTGAATTTGAATTTCAGTTCAAAATGTACAGAAAATTTAACAAAACCAATTTCAGTTGAGGAATTCAAATTTAAACCATAACTTTATGGCTAACTCTTTCATTCAATTGTGAGTAGCTGGGATATTTTCAGTGCAAACAGAAAATAAAAAATAGAAAAGGATTAGAGGGGAGGGACCCACTTGTCAGTAGCCTTCACACAGAAGTAAACTCGGCTTGATCTTTCACTCGACCCTGAGTGCACGCGCGCCAGCTCTCCAGCACCGGCGCCTGACCGCCACAGCTGGTGCCACCTCCTGCTCAGGGGAAGGCTAAGGATGCGGGGAAGACAGCGTGATCAGTACCCACGCGACCACGTGCAGTTCCTCGCGCCCTCCTCTCTCCCTCGCGCAACCGAAGCACTCCACCTCCGGTCGACCTCTCTGATCACCGGCACCCGGGCGGCACAGGCATTTTCACGCCCGATGAACTACACGAAAAAGGTCCGCTCCGAGGTGCTGATCACAACCGTGCCGACCTCACTCTCTCTCTCTCTCTCTCGCATGATCGGCAGAGAATTTGGGTAATTAGTGTGTCGGTGTGTTTAGGACCGAGCCACACGAAATTCGGAAATTCGTAGCAATCAATCAACCATCCAATGGACCGAGCTATAGACATGATATAGACTCACCCACGCTTCTCTAGGATCAAGAATCATCGAGTTCATAGAGTCTTGGTGATGTTCTTCGAGATTTTTGTGTCGGGGCCGAATTTCACCCTAGGTCGCCGATGAGCTTGTAGTTGCAGCCTCGGTTGAGCTAATTTTAGCTCATGCAGATGCTTAGGATGTCACCACGTTGCTATAGGGAGAAATACCGAAGTATTTGAGCCATCCTAGCATGAGTTCGATGTTGTCGGACTTCAACCGCCACTGTCGCCCGTCGCCGAGGGGTTTCCGGTGATCGGGGTCCCCGGCCAACCACGGGGATGAGTTGCCCGTGGTCCACAAGGGGGAGGCGGAAAGTTTCTGGGCTGACGAAGGTAGAAAAGGCGGGTTTCGAGGAGCTAATCGGAGAACATCGCCGCAGCGGGCCGTTGGCGCGAGGAAAAAGAAGGCACTGTATTGTGGGGCCCGCGCGCAGAGTTTAAACATTTTTGGGATTTTTCCAGTTTTGGTTCAAACTTCAAATGCTTATAACTTTTGCTAGGAAGCTCCAAATTCAGTGAACTAAATTTTTCTGAATTCAGCCTTTTGAATCCTTTCCAGCAATACAAATTTCAGCTCATGAAACTTAATAGTTTTCCAGAATTAATTCCCTAAATTTTAAAATCTTGGGAATTTTATATGGAGAATTACTTTATGAAAAAATCTGAAATTTGGCTGGGAGGTTCATTGGAAAACCCCTGAGTCACAGTAAAATTTTCAGACCCATCAAAGTTCATTTAGTCCCCCTAATGGGTTGATTAAGTGATCTGCCCTGATAAAATAGAAAAATGTACAGAAACATTTTTCAGATTTTTTTCAAATCTTGTTTAGGGCATAATTTCATCTAGAATGCTTCAAATAACATGAAACCAATTTCATTAGAACCATCTCAAGTTCTAGTTTCCAGAAAGTAATGGTTGGAGCCATGAAAATCCCAGGAATTCCTTAGAGGGTCTACTAATGACCAAATAAGCTTTTATTTGTACAAGGCTCAAATGAACTTTCTTTCAAATGAAGCTTGGTCAAGACCCTGGTTAGGACCCTACCAAGCCACCATAAAAATTTCAGAACCAAAGGGGAGGGTTAGCTAGAGTTACGGTAATTACTTATTCAGTTCTAAACATTGCATTTAAGTTGACATATAGTATATCGTTTACGTGTAGTCACTGAAGGCAAGGAGACCCCGGAAGTGCTTCACTTCCTTCTTCCGGACGAAGCCCTAATCACTGACCAGCAGCAACAAGGCAAGCCCCAGTTTTCATTAACCAATTTTACAAAGTTTTGCTTTATGAATACTTAGTCTGTGGTATGGATGTGCATTAGGTGTAGGATGGATGAAACCCACATGCATAACCAGAATTTTCCTATAAGAGTGAGGGTAGTGTCTAAGTCCTCGTGTAGACAGGTTATGCTTAAATGATTCATAGAACTTCGGTACAAGTTGAGTAGTTGGAATCTACTCGCGAGTTAGGCTTGGGACATACGGGATTGGTTCGAGTGATGTGAGATCACTTTAGTAATGAAAATGAGACTAGGCAGGGGCTAGGCGCAGCAAGAGGAAGTCTTCTGTGCGCAGCGCTGTCCGTGTCGATTGAGGACCGATCCCTGTGCGTCCCATGCTGATCAAGTTTGAACGTACCGAAGGCATATCGGATATATGGGCCCTGGTAAACCGATGTAACCTAAACCTCCGGGCGTCGAGGCATAGCACACCGATTTATAGGTGTAGGTTGAGGGCAGCAAGGTGGAAATCTTCTAACAGGCATAGAGAGATGCTCCGTGTAGGGAACCTCCTGTCCGTTTCTGTGCGACCGGTTCGACGTTTGGGCTGTTGGGTGAAAGGTTGTCCCGTACGACATCGAGTGTGCGTTCTGTGCAGCTCCACGGGTGGGCGTACCTGACGTGCTCTTCGGGTATCCCTGCAGGTGTATATCGAGTCGATTCGCTGTACCTTGCGGTGATGAGTACCACTTGGTTACTGAGTCGTGATGTAGGTTAATATATGAAATGTGCTGAATAAATATTGCTGTTATGATAAAAATTATATTGCTCCATGTGTGCCACCAAATATTGCTCACTAAATTTCATATTCATGAACTGTTAACTTGTGGCTAAAAGATGAACCAAGGCTGAACTTGTAGGCGTGTCTGTTTGCTGAAATTTACCATACCATGTTCATGTAAACTGCATGTAGAGTTTCATGCTTAGGTGAATCGGTTAAGTCTTGTTGAGCCATCATGATCATGGTTGCTGCTTAAGTGTTTCTCAGGTGAGGAGTATCCCACGGACTCGGTGTATGAGTCCACAGGCAAGGGCTGCCCTCTGTCGGGGACCACGGCTGAGTGGGAGCCGTACACGCTGCACTGAGCTGAGGAGTGCAGCTAGTGTGGGTTGGCTATAGGGCTGGGCAACCTACTTTTGCTAGGTAGATGGTGTGAGATGTATAAACATAGCTTCCGCTTTTGTGATCCCACTTCTAGTCTGTAACTGAAGTCTTGTACTAGTTTGTATATATTCAGTTGGTTTTCTATGTAATACAATATCGTTCTTATGATGTGTGCTGTCGGGTGTCACATCGTGCGGAACCACCCTCTGCAATCCTGGATGAGCAGATTCCGATCCGCCAAAGGCTGGTATCAGAGCCGCATTTGTAACACCCCAAAATTCTGTTAAGGGGGGGGAATTTAAAAAAATTTTGGACGTATTGCATGTGGTGCAGAAATTCAAAATTCAAATTGGAATTTAAATCCAAACCAAAACAGGAAAGAAATGGAAAAAGAAAAAAACCCACCGGCCAGTGGGCCAAAACCCACCAGCCGGCCCACTCTCCACGTGCCAGCCCCGAACCCGCGCCCCTCTCTTTCTCTCACTGACACGCGGGGCCCGCATGTCATCCCCCACCTCCGCGCGCCTGGCCGACCCCGGGACTCTCCTCTCCCTCGAATCCAAACAACCTCCAAGAAACCGCGCCAACAGCCCGACCTCTGGCCCCGGACGCTGCTATTTAACCAAGTCGATCCTCCGCCGCCTCCCCTCGTGAAATTCTCACACAGAAACTCGCCGAATTCCTCAGCGCACTCCAATTTTCTCTCCAGTGAGAACCGTAGCTCCGATCACTGTTTTCTCTCGATCCTTGCTCGGGGTTTCTGATCTAACGCTTTGATCATGTTCCACCGCCTCCGGGGGAATCACGCAGGTGCAGAAAACTCGGTGTTTTGCACCCTAGACGGAGCTCCGGCGAGCATAGCCGCTATTTCATCTCGGACCTCGCCGCCGACCGCCTTCCAGGACCTCCGAGCTCAAGAAAAACCCCGAGGTGAGATCCCCGACCTCCCCTCTACAAATCCAAGTTTTAGGAGGTATAGACGAAAATCCGAAGATCTCCGGCGAGATCGCCGCCTCCCGCCGCCGCGCGCCGCCGGGCAGCGCCGCCCGCGCAAGGCCAGGGCGATGTGGCCCCCTGAGGCCCGTCCATTTTAAATCGTGCGGTTCCTATTAGATCAAACCCGTACCGCTTTGCGTTATAATCTCAGCCGTCTATTTTAAATCGGACGGTCCACATCAGCCCCGCGTTATAAAGGCCGAGATTCTTATGCGCTACCCCCTGGGGATCTCAGAAAATACGAGCTAGCACCGGAAACTTCTGATCTAACCTCTGGAACTTCAGAAATTCGTGTAAATTCATTTAAAAATCAGTTTTAGCCCCTGGACTTAATAAAAATTAGCAAAATCCCTCTGTTATGTGTAGTTGGACCCCTGGAAATTTGTAAAATAATAAATTAGACCGTGTACTAGGGAGGATTTACCTTTTTGACCCTATATGATAATAAATTCAGAAATTTGAATATGTGACTAGGATTTAAATTTAAAAGGTAAGGCAAACATATGTACAAGTTCATATTCAAACTCTCCTAGCACTTGGAAAACTTTAGAGTGAACTAAAAATAGATTTTTGGTTGAAATGAATCTGTCTAGTTGTTGTTCATATTTATTAGTTCTAGAAATACCTTTTTAGGCTAGGAAGTAATTCTGAAAACGGATAAAATAAATTTAAATTAGCTCACATCAGAGGAGAAGTTTAAAAATATATTTTTAATATTTTAGGTCAGAACCTATTCTGTTTAGATGATATGTCCTACTATTTAATATATTTTTAATATTTTAGGTCAGAACCTATTCTGCATAGAAATAAATCTGAAAAATATAGGAAAATAGGTATGCATAATTAGAAAATGATAAATTAAGTCTCCAAATCCAAAAACTTCAGTTTAGGATTTGGTAGAAGATCTGAAAACCTATTTGGAATAGGAAAATACCTCTTATACAAACTTTGTGGCTAAGAAGTGTAATAATTGAATATAAAGAATTTGTTCAAATTGGTACTTCATATATAGTGTGCAAATTGAAATCTGAACATAGAAGTTAGAAATAATATACATATGTTTAAAGGTGAATATAGGCCAAAAATCAACACATGTAGAGTAACCACAACACTTAGAAATGTGAATGACTTTCATAGGTATGTATGTGTGGTTTGTATGAAGTGAAAGTGTTAACTATGTCTTATGGATTGTTGTTTTCTTATGCTATGTGTATTGGCATGAATAGAACCTGCCCCAGAGCAAGTTCTCCCCTTCCAAGACCAAGACTTTCCATTCCCAGAGCAGCAGGAAGAAGGCAAGTGTCCTTGACCACTTTGATCCTATGCTAGGATGTGTAGATAGAATTATTTGCATTGTCAATTGAAATATGAAACCCATGCTAGGAAGTTTCCCTGGAATTGCATTACCTTGTTTCCTTGTAGCTTGGGTTGGGATTTATTTTATCATGTCATTTATTCATATGCTTATGCTTAGCCATGCTTAGAATGGGATAATTGGGATATGAGATCATCAATTTATTTACCTTACTCTTGAATGAGATATTATGAGTTATGTAGAGGTAGGGATCAAGGCAAGTTGGATGATTTAGTTGGTGCTGGGTGCACGAGACTCGGGTTTTTGTTTAGTACTTGCCTGGATCCTAAGGACCGGTTCATGGAGCATGTAACCTGGCTTTACCGTGCCAACCACATGCTGAGATGGGGCAGCTTGGCCAATTAATTAGGTGTATCCCCGGCGTAGTATGGGTGTGTTGGATGGTGCGGGGAGTAGGTGTCAGCTGGACTACCATATGAACCGTAAGGCTCAAGAGGGGCCACTGCAGCGGGGTTGGAGCCTCTTGTATGCTGTTAGGGGTGAAACCTCAGTGGGCCCACGCTCGTCGGGAATCCCTTTGTAAAGGCTTCGTAGTGATCTCCTGGCTACACACCTGGGATGCATGAATGTGGTTCGTGGCCACTAGTATAATGGAGGTTCTTTTAGTCCACCCGACAACGGGGGATGAAATCACTACATGTGGGTACAGTGGTGCAAACTCTGCAGAGTCAAAACTGTCATGACAGCCGTGCTCACGGTCAAGAGCGGCTTGGACTTATTCATGATTAGAGGATGATGACTTTGGAAGTTGTGGATGTTAAGCGGGGAGCTTAACATTGGAAATGATGTTATGGTTATTTGATTATTATGATGGGTTGGGAGTTTGGGACCATTTCACCTATGTAGTAATGTAGGTGCTTAATAAGCTAAGGCGATAGGTGCTAATTGTGTAGTGCTTTAACCATGAGTTCAACCTCTCCTTGCTCTAGCCATGCATGACATAACTTTCCCACACTTGCTGAGTACCAACGGTACTCAAACTTGCATATTTGTTGGTTTAAATTGCTGCTCAGGTCATGGGGATGATGTGGTGTTCAATGACCAAGATTTCAAACCCAAAGAAGGATTTTAGGTTCATGGAGTCCCCCGGGCAACGCCTGTTACGGAGCCCACAAGATTTACATTCCGCTGCTGTTTTATTTACATGTTATGAACTTATTATCGTCCATCGAGACGTATGCTTTGTAAGACATATTTATATTCGACACCTGGCTTGTAATAAATGATGCTTCACTATTTGTCATCACATGTATGAGAGAAAGATCCTGGCATACATGTGATATTCACTCGGTTGTTCTTTGGGACAAACCAGGTGTGACAGCATTAGAGATAGCACATTAATCAAGGACTGTATTACGGGAAAACTTAGGTTTATGGTGAGGTGTCGCTAGTTTGTCCAAGTAAGGACTATATATTAGCATAGTTACTTAAAGTGGCAAGACTAACATATGTGTTACAATTCTGAATTTTAATTATGTAATGACGCACCTACGCTGAGGTAAAAAATGGTAAGGAACGCCACCGAAAGCGATTCAATTTCGGTTAGCTTCCCTGACGAGGAACATGGTTCAGGGATAGGTCTCACAGCTTGGTGTGATACGTTAATATGAAACTCTTGGACTCTTCATGTTCCTGAGTTCATATGAAACGCTGATCCATAGCTTTCATTAGGCAAGCAAATGGAGACCCCATCGTGTGGTCAGTAACGCGATAGTGTGTTCGTCTGAAAGCAGCCCAGGAGGACATCTGCAGCGCTTGCCATCGGCATGCCCTGCAGGGCAGTAGGTGGTATCTGTTGGGGTGATAAAATTCCCAACCTTGACAACCCGTTCGCGCTCTACTCAGTTCCCCGTTTTGTGGTGTTAAAACACGATCACGTACCTTGAGACGTGGCTTAACTCAAGGACGGTCGTATGGCAATGATACGGGCGTTTATATTTACTTTCAAATATGGACCTGCCTGAAATGAAAATAACCTTTGAATGCATCATTATTGGGTGTTTCTCTGCAGGTACTAACCACGTATGTATCCCGTATAGTATAGGTGTAAGAGAGACCGTTTAGTGCCACAATTGAGACGTATATGCCGGTATAATCCGGCTAGGATTTTCTTTTTGTGTGGAACGTAGTACCGACATATCATAAGCATGTGCATGAAAGATAATGATAACCAGGAACTAAAATCACCAAGTTTCAACATTTAGGACCCTGGTTGGGTAAAAAATTTCAATAGTTAATCAGTTTAGCTTAAAGGGATTGAAAAACAGAGTGCTCTGTTTTGGCAGCAAGCCTGCTGAAGTTTGACAGAGCATAACTCACAGATTATTTAGCCAATGGAGGTTTGGGATATAGTTCTGGAAAGGTGTTTATGCACTCTACAACTTTGCTGTAGACTCCCAGAGCTAAATCACACCTTAAGATGGCTTAAATCCCAGAGGAATGTAAACTGTCCAGAACCAGGACAGATTTAAAACACTCTCTGGACCTTTCTGTCCTTCAAGCATAACTTCCTGTAGAAAAATCTAAAATTTTCATATAATACATTTTTGAAAAGGGAAGGAGATGTGTTACATATTTGTAATTCAAAGTTTCTGCAATTGCAGCATGGAATTCAGTGGAAATTAGAGTTGAAACCAGCAACTTCCAAAGAAGGTGCTGTTGAAATTTTTCCAGAAATTCTGTTGATTTTGAATTATCATAACTTTTTCATCAGGGCTGATCTGAGGACAAATAAATACTCGTTGGAAAGATACTGAAGTTAATTTTAACTTGGGTATTCATCTTGAGTCATGAAAATGCCCAGCACCAGATGAAAATCTGGAATATGTAGAAACTGGTCATTCTGGCAGAGGGATGACAGTTGAACTCATTTGAGATATTGTTGTACCCTAGGGGGTTTAAGTACTTCCAATGGGTTAGAACATACTCATGAGTGGTTATCTTCAACTAGTGAAAGAATTTAGTATATGTCCTACTCAAGTTCTTTTGCTAGAGACCATGTTTGTGTCGTATTGAAGATAAAAGGGTAGTATACGTGATGACAAAGCGATGTAACGTCTCGTAGTGACCAAACCTAGTTGAGATGAACTTCCAAAGAGGAAGTCCGTCAAGTTGGATTTAACTATTTTGTATTTGGTCTGGTAATGGGGTAGCTTGTGCAAAGTTACATTATCTGTATACGAGATGTATTGCATGTTTTTACTGTCATTATGTTTTACGCCTATTTTTTTTGGACTGCATGAAGTATGTTGCAGGACTGATTTTTTATTGTCGTATGATTGCAGATGGTTCACACTCAGACCACGCATGAGATCGGTGGCTCTAGCCAGCAGGGGGGTGATGACTCCCAGCCACCAGCCTACGACAGCACCCCACAGCAACAACCACCACCGCCGCCTCCGCTTACACTAACGGATGTGATCGCGGCCCTGGTGGGTAATCGTGAGGAGAAGACCGACCTGCTCCGCACGATCATGCAAAATATGTCCCAGGCGGGGGGGGGGGGGGGCGTCAAGAGAGGGGGCCTTGTGAGCCCTATGTTGTGACGTACTCGGACTTCATGAGTACGCACCCTCCGGTGTTCACTGAAGCAGCAGAACCCCTGGAGGCCGACAACTGGCTGCGGACAATTGAGTCCAGGTTCAGGCTGCTCCAATGTACGGAGCGGCAGAAGACTCTGTTCATGGCGCAGCAGCTTCACCGTGCTGCTGGTGCGTGGTGGACGAACTATGTTGCCTCACTGCCGGCTGGCCATGCCGTGGAGTGGGAAGAATTCCGGGAGGCGTTCCGCGCCTACCATATCCTTCCCGGGATAATGAAGCGGGAGTTCCAAGAGTTCTTGGACCTGAAGCAGAGCGGGAGGAGTGCCCACGACTACTCCCGTGCCTTCGACCATCTGTTGCAATATGCGTCAGATTATGTCTCCACGGAGGAGAAGAAGCGACAGCACTTCTATCGAGGATTACATCCCGAGATGAAGACGCATCTCGTCCAATGCAATCGTGGCACGTTCAATGATCTAGTCAACGCCGTGATCATGGAAGAAGATGCTCAGCGGGAGTTGGCGGCTGAGCAGCGGAACCGCAGCACTTCACCCAGCAGTGGGAGTGGAGCTCCCCAGAAATACCGCATGGTGTATCTGACACCATCCGGTCAGCAGTGGCATCCACCAGCGCGACCTCAACAGTTCGGGGGTCGTTCTTTCCAGTCACCCCCGTTCCGACCGCCGATGCCACCACCGCGACCGCAACAAAAGCAGCAGAAGCAGATGGTACCTCGGGCGTTTCAACCGCCACAACGCGTCCAGGGTTTCCATCGCCGATCAGCGGAGGACCGCCTCGCTACACTTGCTTTACGTGTGGCCAGGCGGGCCATTTCTCAAAGGACTGTCCCTAGGGGAAGCAGAGCAGCGGGCGAGCCCAGTATCAGGGCGGTGCTCGAGGCCGACCTCCTATCAAGAAGGTTGGTCAGTGAACTGGGGGCGTTCACAACTTCGACAATGAGGACGCCCCAGAAGGAGGCAACGTGTTGGCGGGTATGTTCACTCTCAATGATCAAGCAATCATCATATTATTTTATTCGGGTGCAACCCACAGTTTCATAAGTGCATCCTATGTGGCTAAGCATCAAATGCAAGTCTTCCCAACCGACTGCTCCTATATGATCTGCTCACCGGGAGGGAAGATTTCAGCAAATATGATGATTCCAAAAGCACCTCTGTGCTTAGGTGGGAAGATATATCTCGCCACCTTGATAATCCTTACAGGGCAAAAGATTGATGCAATCTTAGGGATGTCATGGTTATGCTACCATGGCGCTGTCCTGGACACTCAGACCCCGACGGTTCATTTGAATTCTCCCTTCCACCATCCGCATTCCATGGCGTTAGACAATCCTGTCCAGGAAGTTTCAGCAATTAATAATACTGAAGCTCTCAAGTTAGAGGACATCCCCCTAGTCCGGGAATACCCCGACGTGTTTCCGGATGATCTTCCGGGCATGCCACCTGAGCGGGATGTCGAGTTCAAGATTGAGCTTGCACCCGGGATGTCACACCCGGTTTCTCCGAAGAACAACCGAGTGAATATCACATGTATGCCAGTATCATTTTCTCATACATGTGATGACAAATAGTGAAGCATCATTTATTACAAGCCAGGTGTCGAATATAAATAAGTCTTACATAGCAAATGTCTCGATGGACAATAATAAGTTCTTCACAAGTAAATAAACTAGCAGCGGAATATTATTCTTGAGGGCTCCTTCACAGGTGTTGCCCGGGGGTCTCCATGAACCTAGAAACCTTCGTCGGGGCCAAAGTCTTGGTCATTATACACCACCTCATTATCGTGACCTGAGCAGCAATATAAACCAACAAATATGCAAGGTTGAGTACCGATGGTACTCAGCAAGTGTGGGAAAATTATATCATGCATGGCTAGAACAAGGGGAGGTTGAACTCATGGTTAAAGCACTACGCAATTAATACCTATCACCTTAGCTTACTAAGCACCTACATTACTACACAGGTGAAATGGTCCCAATCTCCCATCCCATCATCATAATCCAATAACCATAACATCATTTCCAATGTTAAGCTCCCCACTTAACATCCACATCTTCCAAAACCATCAATCCTCTAATCATGAATAAGTCCAAGCCGCTCTTGACCGTGAGCACGGCTGTCATGACAGTTTTGACTCTGCAGAGTTTGTACCACTGTACCCACATGTAGTGATTTCATCCCCCATTGCCGGGTAGACTAAAAGAACCTCCATTATGCCAGTGGCTACGAACCACATTCACACTTCCCAGGTGTGTATCCAGGAGATCACTACGAAGCCTTTACAAAGGGATTCCCGACGAGTGTGGGCCCACTGAGCTTTCACCCCTAACAGCATACAAGAGGCTCCAACCCCGCTGCAGTGGCCCCCTCTTGAGCCTTGCAGTTCATATGGTAGTCCAGCTGACACCTACTCCCCGCACCATCCAACACACCCATACTACGCCGGGGATACACCTAATTAATTGGCCAAGCTGCCCCATCTCAGCATGTGGCTGGCACTGTAAAGCCAGGTTACATGCTCCATGAACCGGTCCTTAGGATCCAGGCAAGTACTAAACACAAACCCGAGTCTCGTGCACCCAACACACAACCAAAACATCCAACTTGCCTTGATCCCTAACTCTACATAACTCACAATATCTCATTCAAGAGTATGGTAAAATAAACTGATGATCTCATATCCCTAATATCCCATTCTAAGCATGGCTAGGAATATGCATAATAATAAGTGACATGATAAAATAAATCCCAACCCAAGCTACAAGGAAACAAGTTAATGCAATTCTAGGGAAACTTCCTAGCATGAGTTTCATATTTAACTTGACAATGCAATAATTCTATCTAAACATCCTAGTATAGGATCAAAGTGGTCAAGGACACTTGCCTCCTTCCTGCTGCTCTTGGAATGGGTAGTCCTGATCTTGGAAAGGAAGAACTTGCTCTGGGGCAGGTTCTACATCATATCATCACACATAGCAAAAGAAAAACAACAATCCATAAGTCATAGTTCACACTTCCACTTCAAACAAACCACACATTCACATTTATGAAAGTCATTCACAATTTTATGTGTTGTGGTTACTCTATGTGTGTTGATCTTTAGCTTACATATACTTTTAATCATGTGTATATGATTCCTACTTTTGCATTCACATTTATGCTACATACTATATATATGAGTTTCCAATTTAAATAAATTCCTTACATTTAATTACTACACCTTTTAGCTACCAAGTATGCATGAAAGGTATTTTCCTACTCCATATGTGTCTTCAGAATTTCTACCAACCCTAAACTGAATTCTTTGGATTTTAGAAACTTCATTTATCATTTACTAGTTGCTATATTTTCAGATTTATTTCTTATGCTTAAATGTGAGCTTTATTATGAAAATAACAAAAAACATCATCTAAACAGAATAGGTTCTGATCTAAAATATTTACTAATATAATTTTGACCTTTGCCTCTGATGTAAACTATTTTACAATTATTTTTCCTATTTTCCAGAACAATTCTTTACTTAAAAATGTGTCCCTAAATGTGAAAAATAAATTAAACAGATTCATTTCAGCCCAAAATATTATTTTTATCTCACTCCAAAGTTTTCTAAATACTGAGAAAGTTTTTAATTTAATTATGACAATATGTTTGTCCCACTTTTTAAATTTTAAACACTAGCCACATATTCAATTTTCCTAAATTAAATATTAAACAGGGCTAAAAAGGTAAACTCACCCCACTACAGGGTCTATAATATTATTTTAACAATTTTCAGGGGTCTAGCTACTCATAACAGAGGAGTTTTTCCTAATTTTTATTAAGTCCAGGGGCTAAAACTGATTTTTAAATGAATTTACATGATTTTCTGAAGTTCCAGGGGCTAGATCTGAAGTTTCCAGGGCTAGCTCTTATTTCCCGAGAACCCCAGGGGGTAGCACGTAAGATTTCCAGTCTTTATAACGCGGGGCTGACGTGGACTGTCCGATTTTAAACCGACGGCTGAGATTATAACGTTGAACCGGTACGCGGGGATTTAAACTCTACCGTGCGATTTAAAATAAACGGCGCACAAGCGGCCACGTCGCTCTGATCGAGCGCGGGCGGCGCTGCCAGCGTCGCACGGCGGCGGGAAGCGGCGATCTCGCCGGAGACTTTCGGATCTTCGAGAATTCTTCCTAGAACTGTGATCTTATGGCATAGATCGGTGGAGGGGAGGTCGGAGATCTCACCTCGGGGTTTTTCTTGAGCTCGGAGGTCCTGGAAGGCGGTCGGCGACGAGGTCCGAATTGAAACCACGGAGAGGCTCGTCGGCGCTGTGTTTGAACTGCAAGTCACCGAGTTTTCTGCACCTACCTGGTTCCCCGGAGGCGGTGGATCAAGACCAGCGAGTTAGATCGGAATTTCCGAGCTTAGATCGGCCAGAATTCGCCGGAGAAGGCTCGGTTTCTCACCGGAGTAAAATCGGCGGATCGCGTGGGAAAAACAGAACGAGGTCGGGGTTTTTATAGACGGGGGAGGGTGGCGGGGTTGTTAAGATCGAGTTCGCGTCGCCTACGAACGGAATTCGGCAGGGATGCGCAGGATTCCGGGTCGGTTTTGATTCAGGGTGAGAGAATCCCGGCGCGGGCGCGAGGTAGAAGAAGGGCTGGTGGGCCCCGCCTGTCAGTGGGAGGAAGGGGCGCGCGCGGCTGTGGGCTGGCGAGGGGCTGGTTGGGCCGGCTGGTGGGTTTCGGCCCACTGGCCGGTTTTCTGTTTTTTTTTTCTTTTTCTATTTCTTTTCTGTTTTGAGTTTAAATTGAATTCCAGTTTGAATTTAAATTGTTGCAAAACATGCAACACGTCCAAAAATTTTTAAATTCCCCTCTTAACATGATTTAGGGTCTTAACAAGATTTTTGGGGTGTTACAGCTCTACCACCCTTAAAATAAATCTCGTCCTCGAGATTGGTGGTTCTAAGAAAACAATTCCGGAAATTGTGCCTTGAGCTCATCTTCCCGTTCCCAGGTGGCTTCCTCTTCTGAGTGATGCTTCCACTGCACCATGCACATCCGGATTCTTTTATTTCTGGTGAGGCGTTCCATTGTCTCCAAAATCTTGTATGGTTGCTCGGCATAAGACAAATCCTCAGCTACGTTCACTTCATTCATGGATAACACCTCTTCAGGCGTCCTCAGGCATTTCTTGAGTTGTGACACATGGAATACATCGTGCACATCCGATAGACGATCCAGTAACTCTAGTTGATACGCCACTTCGCCTTTCCTTTCCAGAACTTGAAAGGGTCCGATGTATCGAGGTGACAACTTCCCTTTCACCTTGAACCGACAAAGTCCTCTGATAGGGGACACCTTGAGATAGACATAGTCTCCCACGTTGAAAATGAGCTCTCTTCTTCGTACATCGGCATAGCTCTTTTGGCGTGTCCGTGCTATGCTTAAATTGTTGTGAATTTCCTTCACCTTCGCCTCGGCTTCTTGTAGTACTTCTAGACCAAACACTTTACTTTCCCCTGTTTGGTTCCAAAATAGGGGAGTTCTGCACTTCCTCCCGTACAAAGCTTCAAACGGTGACATCTTCATACTAGCTTGATAGCTGTTGTTATAGGAAAACTCCGCATACGGTAAGTTCTTGTCCCAACTCCTATTGTTTTTGAGTGCACATGCCCTCAGCATATCTTCAAGGATCTGATTGGTTCTCTCCGTCTGCCCGTCAGTTTGGGGATGATAGGCAGAGCTGAAATTCAGATGGGTTCCCGTGGTTTCATGCAACTTCTGCCAGAACCTTGAGGTGATCTGCGTCCCTCGATCTGACACAATCTTCTTCGGCACTCCATGGCAACACACGATCCTTGACATGTACAACTCTGCCAATTTGGATCCGCTGTAGCTTTCCTTCACGGGGATGAAGTGAGCTACCTTGGTTAGCCTATCAATGATGACCCATATCGAATCATATCCTGATTGGGTCCTAGGCAATCCCACGATGGAATTCATGCTGATTTCTTCCCATTTCCATTCAGGCACTTTGAGTGGTTGCAATAATCCCGCGGGTCGTTGATGTTCTGCTTTCACCAACTGACATGTGTCACATAGGGCAACATGTCCCGCGACATCTCGCTTCATGCCATACCACCAATACCTGCTCTTGAGGTCCTGGTACATTTCCGTACTCCCAGGATGAATGGAATAGTCAGAATCATGAGCCTCCTTCAAAATCAATTCACGGATCTCCTTTACTTCTGGCACACAGATTCTTTTCCCGTGCCACACCGTTCCTTGTTCATCCTCTCTAAAACCAGGAGTTTTATTTTCCTTGATGAGTTGTCTGATCTCTTGTATCTTCTCGTCATTCTTTTGACCCTCGCGTATGTCTCGCTCGAGTGTGGAGTCCACTTCCATGGCGATAGCTTCACCACTATTTACCAGGCATAGATTGAGCCTTATAACCTCGTCCTTCAATTCTGCAGGCATGTCCTTCAAGCTCAACTTGTTGACCTGCACTTTCCGACTTAAAGCATCGGCCACGACGTTTGCTTTCCCAGGATGATAGTTGATGCCTACATCAAAGTCATTGATTAGCTCTAACCATCTCCTTTATCTGAGGTTGAGGTCGGGCTGTGTGAATATGTACTTCAAACTCTTATGATCCGTATATATCTCGGTCCTCTTCCCCATCAAATAGTGCCGCCAAATTTTCAACGCGTGTACCACTGCGGCTAGTTCTAGGTCATGTGTAGGATAGTTTTTCTCGTGCTTCCGGAGTTGTCGGGATGCATAAGCCACGACATGCCCTTCTTGCATGAGAACACATCCCAACCCATTTCCAGAGGCATCGCAGTACACCGTAAAGTTCTTCTGCATATCTGGCATAACGAGCACTGGGGCTGTTGTCAATCTCTCCTTTAACTCCTGAAAACTCGTTTCGCACTGCGGCGTCCATGTGAATGTGATTCCCTTCTCCAACAGTTTGGTGAGGGGCCTCGAGATCTTAGAGAATCCCTCAATAAACCGTCGATAGTATCCAGCCAATCCCATGAAGCTTCGAACTTCCCCGACATTTTCAGGGGTCTTCCACTTCTGTATATCCTCGATTTTGGCGGGATCTACGGAGATTCCTCCCTCCGAGATTATATGTCCTAAGAAGGGAACTCTCTTCAGCCAAAACTCACACTTGCTCAACTTGGCATACAGTTGGTGTTCTCTCAGCCTTTGCAACACCAACCTTAGATGTTTCTCATGTTCTTCTTCATCTTTGGAGAAGACGAGAATGTCATCTATGAAAACCACCACAAATTTGTCCAGATATTCCATGAATACCTTGTTCATGAGATACACGAAGTATGCCGGGGCATTAGTTAGCCCGAAAGGCATGACAGTGTATTCATACAGTCCGTACCGAGATACGAAAGCTGTCTTGGGAATATCAGATTGCCTTATCTTGAGTTGGTGGTATCCCGACCTGAGATCAATTTTCAAGAACACCACAAGCTCCCCCTCAACTGATCAAACAAGTCTTCAATGCGGGGTAATGGGTACTTGTTCTTGATGGTTACCTCATTCAAGGCATGGTAATCCACACATAATCTTTGGGTTCCGTCCTTCTTGGGCACAAATATAACCGGAGCTCCCCATGGTGAGGAACTAGGGAGAATATACCCCTTCTCCGTCAATTCTCTCAAATGATCCTTGAGTTCTTCTAGCTGCTTGGAGTCCATCCGATAAGGTCTCTTGTATATCGGGGCTGTTCCAGGCACTAGCTCAATTGCGAATTCCACTTCACGATCGGGAAAACATCTGGATATTCCCTGATGGTCCTGATCTCCTAACCTTTCACCTCAACTTGATTTAATTTAATGTCCCTCCTAGGCTCGTGTGTTGTTATGAACTTTAGTCTTGTGCCACTAGGGTGAGTTAGTTCCACCATTCTGGTCGAACAATGGATGATTCCTTTATGTTTGGTCAACCAATCCATACCCAAAATAATATCTATCCCTTGTGAATCTATCACTATGAGGTTAGCAGTAAATACTACCCCATTAATGTCTAGGTTCACTTTGGGACACACTTGTCTTGCCGTTATTTCTCCCCCTGGAGAGTTTACAGCTAGCATATGATTCATTTGTGTTGTTGCTAGGTCATGCTTCTTAACAAACCCTTGAGCAATGAACGAGTGGGTAGCACCGGAATCAAACAGCAGGGTTGGAAGGTGTAAATTGGCAGGAAACTTACCAACTACCACGCCGGGTGCCTCTTGCGCTTCCTCCATAGTGACGTGGTTCACCCGTCCTCGCATCACATTCTGCTGTTGTGGCTGCGCGGGCTTCTTCTTTGGGCATTTATGGGTGTAGTGCCCCACTTCACCGCAGCTAAAACATTGCACCCCAACCTTAGGTGCCTGGCCTTTTCCGTCTTGGGGTTGGTTTTGAGGTCCCTGTACTGCTGGTCGAGGTGGATATACGGGGCGAGGCTGCTGTACAAACTGACGTTGTGGCTGTGGTGGTGCTGCGGGAGGCCTGTAGTTCGGGTTGTACCCTCTTGGTGCTGAGTATGGTACCGCAGCACGGTTCATCTGCCCTGCAGGTTGCTGCATCAGACGTGGGCGGGTGTTGCTCCCTGCGGCTTGATGTGACCACCTGGCCTTCCCCTTATTCTCATTTTCCAAGGCCTTTAGCTTCCTTTCTACCACAAATGCTCTGTCCACCATCTTTTGGAAGCTTTCATACTCATTTTAGGACCTTGCACACTGCATCTCTGCGGTAAGTCCCTCCACGAAACAATCTTGTTTCTGCTCATCAGTCTCTATGTCCCGTGGGGCATAACGGGATAGTTGAGTAAATTTAGTGAGGTATTCCCTCACCGTCATGTTTCCCTGCTGCAGTCCCAAAAACTCCTTCCTCTTGTTTTTGAGTTCACCTCTTGGGATATAATGGTTGCGGAAGCTACGCTTGAACTCTTCCCAAGTGATGTTCTCAGGGTCATGATGGGCAGCCACGTAAGCGGTCCAACAATCAGCAGCAGGTCCATGCAATTGATGAGGGGCAAACAGCACTCTCTCATACCCTTGGCACTGTATGATCCTCATCTTGCTTTCAATGGTCTTTAGCCAATCATCTGCCTCCAAAGGTTCAGCAGCACTTGCAAACTTTGGAGGTTGAGTTCCTAGAAACTCACTCAACCTTGGTTGGCGTGGTGCAGCTTGTGGAAGTGGAACTTGATGCAAGTTGGCCACCACTTGAGTCAAGTTCTGGATGAGCTGACTCTGATTCTCCAGCATTTGGTGGAGGGGATCAACTCCTTCACGGCGACCACCCCAGTCATGGCCTCTAGAAAGATGAGGTTGCATGCCTCATCGTTGTTGTTGGCGGGGTTGGCAGCACGTCCTTCTCCTCTTCCGGCCATCTAGCAGAATCAACCAATGTTAATTTGAAAGCATTTAGTATCATCTTACTACTTTCATTTGTTTGTACTTTGAAGTGTTGAGGCTTTGTTATACTTTTCTGAGGGTTCATTCTTCACACAAAAATAAATGCAATATTATTTCATGTGGGTTCACACACCAAAGCAAAACAATCTAAAGACGAGGCTGTGGACAATTGCTCATGGGTTCCACAACTCACGTCACACACCAAGCATTAACACACCATTAACTTAACGTAATGACTCGACTATTCGACATCTTTCTAACTAAGGGAAGGACTCTACACTACTCGTTTTCTTGAGCTGGCTCCTCGGGATCTTCCTCATCATTTCGGCTGCCTTCTGACTCTGCTTTGGGTGGGGAGGCTGCTGGTAGAGAAGTGCGACGACGCCTGATCGCTCGGCGATCTGGGGAGTCAGGAGTCCATGTATCATTCACGGTGACACACAGTTCATTCCCATCTCCTCTTTCTCTCGCCCTCAAGCAGGCTCACAGCAATGCCTCCGTTTCCTTCAGGGTGTCCCGAACATCCTGAAGCTCTTGCTGACACTCCTGCAGTCGAGTGCTGAGCATAGCAACATCCTCCAAGCACAAGTCCATGTGCTCATGGGAAGTCCCTTGCTGCACTGGCGGGTACTTGTACTCCGTGGTACCACTCTCACTCTGGAGGACATACATGTACTCAGTCCTGTCTAGGTGGCGACGATAGATGTGATTCTGGCAGGTGATGGCCTCCCAGGTGACATCCTTCTCCGCATCGACCTGTGTCGCTCTACAAGCTGGAGAGAGCGGTGGATCTTAAGCAGCCGATTTTCGTGTATAATCCTCATCTCTGAACTCCATTCTTCCCTCTTCTCACGGATGGTCCTGGTGGAGCTATAGTGTATGATTAGCTTGCCCGTATTATCGGCGACCTCGAGCATACGTCGACGACGGCGCAACAAGCCTCCTACTGCCAAACCGTAGGAAAGGTAAGTCACCGGACGGCTCTCCTCTCTTTCGGCAAGGGCAACTACGGGAAATCTCCCTCCTGTGGACTTGCGAGAGGTGCGAATCATGCGAACCATCTAAAACAAAAAGCATTTAAACTTAGGTTAGATAACCTTTTTAAACAAAAATCCTATTTTGAATGAAAATTGGGGGTAAGATGAAGAAAGTGACTCATTAAATAACACTTTTCAACACACACCTTGTAAAACTAGTTTTTAAGAAAATAAGGCCCTTAAATACGTCCATTTCTACCTAGGTCCACGTTCCTACGGGCAACCTTGGCTCTGATACCACTTCTGTCACACCCGGTTTCTCCGAAGAACAACCGAGTGAATATCACATGTATGCCAGGATCATTTTCTCATACATGTGATGACAAATAGTGAAGCATCATTTATTACAAGCCAGGTGTCGAATATAAATAAGTCTTACATAGCAAATGTCTCGATGGACAATAATAAGTTCTTCACAAGTAAATAAACTAGCAGCAGAATATTATTCTTGAGGGCTCCTTCACAGGTGTCGCCCGGGGGTCTCCATGAACCTAGAAACCTTCTTCGGGGCCAAAGTCTTGGTCATTATACACCACCTCATTATCTTGACCTGAGCAGCAATATAAACCAACAAATATGCAAGGTTGAGTATCGATGGTACTCAGCAAGTGTGGGAAAATTATATCATGCATGGCTAGAACAAGGGGAGGTTGAACTCATGGTTAAAGCACTACGCAATTAATACCTATCACCTTAGCTTACTAAGCACCTACATTACTACACAGGTGAAATGGTCCCAATCTCCCATCCCATCATCATAATCCAATAACCATAACATCATTTCCAATGTTAAGCTCCCCACTTAACATCCACATCTTCCAAAACCATCAATCCTCTAATCATGAATAAGTCCAAGCTGCTCTTGACCGTGAGCACGGCTGTCATGACAGTTTTGACTCTGCAGAGTTTGTACCACTGTACCCACATGTAGTGATTTCAACCCCCGTTGCTGGGTGGACTAAAAGAACCTCCATTATGCCAGTGGCTACGAACCACATTCACACATCCCAGGTGTGTAGCCAGGAGATCACTACGAAGCCTTTACAAAGGGATTCCCGACGAGCGTGGGCCCACTGAGGTTTCACCCCTAACAGCATACAAGAGGCTCCAACCCCGATGCAGTGGCCCCCTCTTGAGCCTTGCGGTTCATATGGTAGTCCAGCTGACACCTACTCCCCGCACCATCCAACACACCCATACTACACTGGGGATACACCTAATTAATTGGCCAAGCTGCCCCATCTCAGCATGTGGTTGGCACTGTAAAGCCAGGTTACATGCTCCATGAACTGGTCCTTAGGATACAAGCAAGTACTAAACACAAACCCGAGTCTCGTGCACCCAGCACACAACCAAAACATCCAACTTGCCTTGATCCCTACCTCTACATAACTCACAATATCTCATTCAAGAGTATGGTAAAATAAACTGATGATCTCATATCCCAAATATCCCATTCTAAGCATGGCTAAGCATATGCATAATAATAAGTGACATGATAAAATAAATCCCAACCCAAGCTACAAGGAAACAAGTTAATGCAATTCTAGGGAAACTTCCTAGCATGGGTTTCATATTTAACTTGACAATGCAATAATTCTATCTAAACATCCTAGTAAAGGATCAAAGTGGTCAAGGACACTTGCCTCCTTCCTGCTGCTCTTGGAATGGGTAGTCCTGATCTTGGAAAGGAAGAACTTGCTCTGGGGCAGGTTCTACATCATATCATCACACATAGCAAAAGAAAAACAACAATCCATAAGTCATAGTTCACACTTCCACTTCAAACAAACCACACATTCACATTTATGAAAGTCATTCACAATTTTATGTGTTGTGGTTACTCTATGTGTGTTGATCTTTGGCTTACATGTACTTTTAATCATGTGTATATGATTCCTACTTTTGCATTCACATTTATGCTACATACTATATATATGAGTTTCCAATTTAAATAAATTCCTTATATTTAATTACTACACCTTTTAGCTACCAAGTATGCATGAAAGGTATTTTCCTACTCCATATGTGTCTTCAGAATTTCTACCAACCCTAAACTGAATTCTTTGGATTTTAGAAACTTCATTTATTATTTACTAGTTGCTATATTTTCAGATTTATTTCTTATGCTTAAATGTGAGCTTTATTATGAAAATAACAAAAAACATCATCTAAACAGAATAGGTTCTGATCTAAAATATTTACTAATATATTTTTGACCTTTGCCTCTGATGTAAACTATTTTACAATTATTTTTCCTATTTTCCAGAACAATTCTTTACTTAAAAATGTGTCCCTAAATGTGAAGAATAAATTAAACAGATTCATTTCAGCCCAAAATATTATTTTTATCTCACTCCAAAGTTTTCTAAATACTGAGAAAGTTTTTAATTTAATTATGACAATATGTTTGTCCCACTTTTTAAATTTTAAACACTAGCCACATATTCAATTTTCCTAAATTAAATATTAAACAGGGCTAAAAAGATAAACTCACCCCACTACAGGGTCTATAATATTATTTTAACAATTTTCAGGGGTCTAGCTACTCATAATAGAGGAGTTTTTCCTAATTTTTATTAAGTCCAGGGGCTAAAACTGATTTTTAAATGAATTTACATGATTTTCTGAAGTTCCAGGGGCTAGATCAGAAGTTTCCGGGGCTAGCTCTTATTTTCCGAGAACCCCAGGGGGTAGCACGTAAGATTTCCAGTCTTTATAACGCGGGGCTGACGTGGACCGTCCGATTTTAAACCGACGGCTGAGATTATAACGTTGAACCGGTACGCGGGGATTTAAACTCTACCGTGCGATTTAAAATAAACGGCGCACAAGCGGCCACGTCGCTCTGATCGAGCGCGGGCGGCGCTGCCGGCGGCGCACGGGGGCGGGAAGCGGCGATCTCGCCGGAGACTTTCGGATCTTCGAGAATTCTTCCTAGAGCTGTGATCTTATGGCATAGATCGGTGGAGGGGAGGTCGGGGATCTCACCTCGGGGGTTTTCTTGAGCTCGAAGGTCCTGGAAGGCGGTCGGCGACGAGGTCCGAATTGAAACCATGGCGAGGCTCGTCGGCGCTGTGTTTGAACCGCAAGTCACCGAGTTTTCTGCACCTGCCGGGTTCCCCGGAGGCGGTGAATGAAGACCAGCGAGTTAGATCGGAATTTCCGAGCTTAGATCGGCCAGAATTCGCGGGAGAAGGCTCGGTTTCTCACCGGAGTAAAATCGGCGGATCGCGTGGGAAAAACAGAACGAGGTCGGTGTTTTTATAGACGGGGGAGGGCGGCGGGGTGGTTTAGATCGAGTTCGCGTCGCCTACGAACGGAATTCGGCGGGGATGCGCAGGATTCCGGGTCGGTTTTGATTCGGGGTGAGAGAATCCCGTCGCGGGCGCGAGGTAGAAGAAGGGCTGGCGGGCCCCGCCTGTCAGTGGGAGGAAGGGGCGCGCGCGGCTGTGGGCTGGCGCGGGGCTGGTTGGGCCGGCTGGTGGGTTGCGGCCCACTGGCCCGGTTTTCTTCTGTTTTCTTTTTTCTTTTTCTATTTCTTTTCTGTTTTGAGTTTAAATTAAATTCCAGTTTGAATTTAAATTGTTGCAAAACATGCAACACGTCCAAAAAATTTTAAATTCCCCTCTTAACATGATTTAGGGTCTTAACAAGATTTTTGGGGTGTTACACGGGACTACTCCTATCTCACGGAGACCATACAAAATGGCTCGGAACGAACTGGCTGAATTGAAAAAGCAGCTCAATAATCTGTTGAGCAAAGGTTTCATTAGACCGAGTTCCTCGCCTTGGGGGATGTTCGGCGCTGTTCGTCAAGAAGAAGGATGAAACCTTGAGGCTGTGTGTGGATTACCGTCCGCTCAACGCCTTCACTATTAAGAATAAGTACCCACTGCCCCGCATTGACATCCTGTTTGATCAGCTTGTGGGTGCAAGTGTGTTCTGCAAGATGGACCTTCGCTCCGGGTATCATCAAATAAAAATCCGGGTGGAGGATATCCCATAGACGGCATTCTCGACGAGATATGGTTTATATGAATATCTCGTCATGTCTTTTTGTCTCACCAACGCTCCAGCACATTTCCTGTATCTCATGAACTCGGTGTTCATGCCGGAGCTGGACAAGTTCGTTGTGGTGTTCATAGATGATATCTTGGTTTACTCCAAGACAGAAGCAGAACACGCCAAACACTTGAGAATTGTTCTTCAGCGATTGCGGGACCACAAGCTCTATGCCAAGTTCTGCAAATGTGAGTTTTGGATCAGACAAGTGCCATTTTTGGGACATATCATCTTAGCGGAAGGCATTGCGGTTGACCCAAGCAAAATTGAGCAAGTGCTGAAATGGAAAGCTCCCACTTCTGTCCATGAAGTCAGAAGTTTCCTCGTCTTAGGGGGATATTACCGGAGATTCATTCCAAGCTTCTCCAAGCTTGCTAAGCCAATGACAGAATTGTTGAAAAAGGGAACAAAATATGTTTGGAACTCAGCATGTGAAGGAGCGTTCCAAGCATTGGTGAAGCATCTCACAACAGCCCCGGTCTTAGCTCAACCGGATACGACCAAGCCCTTCGACGTGTATTGTGATGTGTCCAGCATCGGGCTCGGCTGCGTGTTGATGCATGAAGGACGTGTGGTCGCATATGGTTCACGCCAACTTTGAAACCTTGAGCAGCGTTATCCGACTCATGATCTTGAGCTCGCTGCTGTGGTTTTGGCACTGAAAATGTGGAGGCACTATCTCCTGGGGAATTTGGTGCATCTCTACACTGACCACAAGAGCTTGAAGTACATTTTCACCCAGAAGGAGCTGGATATGAGGCAAAGTAGGTGGTTAGAACTAATCAAAGATTACGAGATTGAGATTCATTACCACCCCGACAAGGTGAATGTGGTTGCCGATGCGCTGAGTCGGAAATCACATGTCCATAACCTCACCATTACACCGGTAGAGGAGGAAGAACTGAGTTTATACTTGGTTCCTTATGGATCACTCTATAACCTTGCTCTCATCCCTACTATTAGGGAGGATATCATTGCAGCTCAGAAAGTTGACAAGGGCATGGCACATCTCAGGAGACGGATAGACAACGGGGAAATCAAATGTTTCCGGAAAGATGATGAGGGGACGCTGTGGTTCAATGACCGCATAGTCGTACCCCGGAATATAGAGCTGAGAAAGAAGATTCTTGATGAAGCTCACTTGTCTAAATACTCCATTCATCCGGGCAGCAACAAAATGTACCAAGATTTGAAAAAAAGAAATTTTGGTGGACACGAATGAAGCGAGAAGTGGCTAAGCACGTACCCGAGTGTGATACATGTAGACGAGTGAAAGCGGATCATATGAGAAAATCAGGGCTGTTGCAACCCCTGAAAATTCCAGCATGGAAGTGGGAAGATGTGAGCATTGATTTCATTGTGGGGTTACCCCTGACTTCCAACAAGCATGATTCGATTTGGGTAATCATTGACCGGTTAACCATGCCGGCTCACTTCATTCCCGTGCATACACATTTCCATGCCAACAGATATGCGGAGCTGTATATTGCAAGAATCCTATGCTTGCACGGAGTACCCAAGACCATAGTCTCAGACCGAGGGGCACTATTTGTATCTCGTTTCTGGGAGTAGTTGCACGCTGCTTTGGGTACTAAGCTGATTAGAAGCTCCGCCTATCAGCCTCAGACAGATGGACAGACTGAGAGGGTGAACCAAGTACTAGAAGACATGTTGAGAGCATGTGCCATCCACCACGGTAGAAACTGGGATGATCATCTACCGTTGGCGGAATTCTCGTACAACAACGGCGATCAGGCAAGTATCAAGATGGCACCCTATGAGGCTCTCTACGGTCGCAAATGCCACACCCCATTAAACTGGTGCGAGCCCGGTGAAAGGGTCACATTCGGGGTTGATGTCGTGAACGATGCCGAAGAACACGTTCGGATGATTCAAGCCAACTTGAAGGCCGCTCAATCCCTGCAGGAAAGCTACGCTGATAAGAGGCATAGGCCGCTGCTCTTTGACGTCGGGGAACACGTGTATCTCCGTGTATCTCCGATGAAAGGCATGCACTGGTTTGGTGTGAAAGGGAAACTCGCTCCCTGATTCATTGGACCCTATGCCATCACCGAGAAGTGTGGACCAGTGGCGTATAGACTGAAACTACCGGCATCTCTTGCTGGTGTTCACGACGTTTTCCATGTTTCACAACTGCGAAAATGTCTGAAGTATACGGCTGCTGTTCCCACCGAAGACATTGGCGAGCTGGAACCAGATTTAACGTATGATGAATATCCGGTGGCAATTATTGATGAAAAGGCCCGGACCACACGTAGCCGAACACTGTGGTTCTACAAGATACTGGGGAGCAACTACACCGCTGAAGAAGCGACGTGGGAGAGCGAGGAATTCCTTCCTCAAACTACCCGGAGTTCATGGCATCTCATCACGGGTGAGTTCCTATTACATTGCTGTCTCTTCTTTTGTAATCTCGGGACGAGATTCTTTTAAGGGAGGAGGGATGTAAAAGACCAAGAAAGTGACTTTCAAAAGTGATCATTTCATCACCTCACAACACCACAGCTCATTTTGTGGATAGCTCATGAGCACTTGTGAAGAGCAAGTAAACACCATCAAAAGGGTGATTAGAGAGGAAAAACCCATAACTCCAAAAACTAGGAGTTATACACATACACATGAAAGGTTGAGCTCACCCCTAGACATTAAGTATTCTTTGGAAATCTCAGGCCAAGTGCTAAGAAAATCCAAGACTTTTTGAGGCAATTTTGGAGACATTTGTAAAAAGGGCCAATTTGAATGCAAATTAAAATTGCAGCCACTTTCATCACTTGAATTCAAAAGTTGACTTCATATTTACACTCAGCACATTTTTCTGAGTTAGTCCACCAATTTTCATCCCCATTGGGCTTCATCTTGTCGGGAGCCAAATTTGCAATAATTCAAACTGAATTTGAATTTCAGTTCAAAATGTGCAGAAAATTTAACCAAACCAATTTCAGTTGAGGAATTCAAATTCAAACATAACTTTATGGCTAACTCTTTCATTAAATTGTGAGTAGCTGGGATAAATTCAGTGCAAATAGAAAATGAAAAATAGAAAAGGATTAGAGGGGAGGGACCCACTTGTCAGTAGCCTTCACACAGAAGTAAACTCGGCTTGATCTTTCACTCGACCGTGAGTGCGCGCGCGCCAGCTCTCCAGCATCGGCGCCCGAGCGCCACATCTGGTGCCACCTCCTCAGGGGAAGGCTAAGGATGCGGGGAAGACATCGTAATTAGTACCACGCGACCACGTGTAGTTCCTCGCACCCTCCTTTCTCCCTCGCGCAACCGAAGCACTCCACCTCCGGTCGACCTCTCTGATCACCGGTGCCCGGGCGGCACAGGCATTTTCGTGCCCGACGAGCTACACGAAAAAGGTCTGCTCCGAGGTGCTGATCACAACCGTGCCAACCTAACTCTCTCTCTCTCGCACGATCGGCAGAGAATTTGGGTAATTAGTGCGTCGGTGTGTTTAGGACCGAGCCACACGAAATTCGGAAATTCGTAGCAATCAAGCCACCATCCACTGGACCGAGCTATAGACATGATCTAGACTCACCCACGCTTCTCTAGGATCAAGAACCATCGAGTTTGGTCGAGTCTTGGCGATGTTCTTCGAGAATTTTCCGTCGGCGCCGAATTTCACCCTAGGTCGCCGATGAGCTCGTAGTTGCAGCCTCGGTTGAGCTAATTTGAGCTCATGCCGATGCTTAGGATGTCACCACGTTGCTCTAGGGAGAATGACTGAAGTATTTGAGCCCTCCTAGCATGAGTTCGACGTTGCCAAACTTCAACCGCCACTGCCGCCCGTCGCCGAGGGGTTTCCGGTGATCGGGGTCCCCGGCCGACCATGGGGATGAGTTGCCCGTGGTCCACAAGGGGGAGGCGGCATGTTTCCGGGCTGGGGAAGGTAGAAAAGGAGGGTTTCGAGGATCTCACCGGATAACACCGCCGCAGCGGGCCGTTGGCGCGAGGAGGAAGTAGGCACTGTATTGTGGGGCCCGCACGCAGAGTTTAAACATTTCTGGGATTTTTCCAGTTTTGGTTCAAACAACAAATGCTTATAACTTTTGCTAGGTAGCTCCAAATTCAGTTAACTAAATTTTGCTGAATTCAGCCTTTTGAGTACTTTCCAGCAACACAAATTCCAGCTCATGAAACTTAATAGTTTTCCAGAATTAATTTCCTAAAATTTAAACTGTTGGGAATTTTATCTGGAGAATTACTTCATAAAAAATTCTTAAATTTGCTGGGAGGTTCATTGTAAAATCCTTGAGTCACAGTAAAATTTTCATACCCATCCAAGTTCATTTAGTCCCCCTAATGGTGTGATTAAGTGAACTGCCCTGAGAAAATAGAAAAATGTACAGAAACATTTTTCAGATTTTCTCAAATTTTGTTTAGGGCATAATTTCGTCTAGAATGCTTCAAATGACATGAAACCAATTCCATTAGAACCATATCAAGTTCTAGTTTCCATAAAGTAATGGTTGGAGCCATGAAAATCCCTGGAATTCTTTAGAGGCTCTACTAATGACCAAATAAGCTTTTATTTGTACAAGACTCAAATGAACTTTGTTTGAAATGAAGCTTGGTCAAGACCCTGGTTAGGACCCTACCAAGCCACCATAAAAATTTCATAGCCAAAGGGGAGGGTTAGCTAGAGTTATGGTAATTACTTACTCAGTTCTAAACATTGCATTTATGTTGACATATAGTATATCGTTTACGTGTAGTCACTGGAGGCGAGGAGACCCCGGAAGTGCTCGACTTCCTTCTTCCAGAAGAAGCCCTAACCACTGACCAGCAGAAACAAGGCAAGCTCTAGTTTTCATTAACCAATTTTACAAAGTTTTGCTTTATGAATACTTAGTCTGTGGTATGGATGTGCATTAGGTGTAGGATGGATGAAAGCCAAGTGCATAACCAGAATTTTCCTATAAGAGTGAGGGTAGTGTCTAAGTCCTCGTGTAGACAGGCTATGCTTAAATGATTTATAGAACTTCGGTACAAGTCGAGTAGTTGGAATCTACTCGCAAGTTAGGTTTGGGACATACGGGATTGGTTCGAGTGATGTGAGATCACATTAGTAATGAAAATTAGACTAGACAGGGGCTAGGGCGCAGCAAGAGGAAGTCTTGTGTGTGCAGCCCTGTCCGTGTCGATTGAGGACCGATCCGTGTGCGGCCCACGCAGATCAAGTTTGAACGTACCGAAGGCATATCGGATATATGGGCCCCGGTAGACCGATGTAACCTAAACCTCTGGGCGTCGAGGCATAGCACACTGATTTATAGGTGTAGGTTGAGGGCAGCAAGGTGGAAATATGCTAACGGGCATAGAAAGATGCTCCGTGTAGGGAACCTCCTGTCCGTTTCTGTGCGACCGGTTCGATGTTTGGGCTGTTGGGTGAAAGGTTGTCCCGTACGACATTGAGTGAGCGTGCTGTGCAGCTCCACGGGTGGGCGTATGTGACGTGCTCTTCGAGTATTCTTGCAGGTGTATATCGAGTCGATTCGCCATCCCTCACGGTGATGAGTACCACTTGGTCACTGAGTCGTGACGTAGGTTACTATATTAAATGTGCTGAATCAATATTGCTGTTATGATAAAAATTGTATTACTACATGTGTGCCACCAAACATTGCTCACTAAATTTCATATTTATGAACTGTTAACTTGTGGCTAAAAGATGAACCAAGGCTGAACTTGTAGGCGTGTCCGTTTTCTGAAATTTACCATCCCATGTTCGTGTAAACTGCATGTAGAGTTTCATGCTTAGGTGAGTCGGTTAAGTCTTGTTGAGCCATCGTGCTGATGGTTGCTGCTTAAGTGTTTTTCAGGTGAGGAGTATCCCACGGACTCGGTTTACGAGTCCACCGGCGAGTGCTACCCTCCGTCGGGGACCACTGCTGAGTGGGAGCTGTACACGCCGCGCTGAGCTGAGGAGTGCAGCTAGTGTGGGTTGCCCATAGGGCTGGGCAACCGACTTTTGCTAGGTAGATGGTGTGAGTTGTATAAACATAGCTTCCGCTTTTGTGATCCCACTTCTAGTTTGTAACTGAAGTCTTGTACTAGTTTGTACATATTCAGTTGGTTTTCGATGTAATACAATATCGTTCTTATGATGTGTGCTGTCGGGTGTCGCATCGTGCGGCACCACCCTCTGCGATCCTGGATGAGAGGATTCCGGTCCGCCACACCTAGGATGTCCACCTTGTTGATGGTGTGCATGCAAAACTGGCAGAACTAGAGTCATTCATAGATACACCCCATGATTGCTGACCATCTTCTGACACCAAATTTTTAACTCGCTCATGGTCTATGAGAAGAAAACTCCTCCAGCTTCAACATGTATGTGATCATTGGTCGATGGAGTCAACTCGTTGTAGGAGTGTTGGACGATGAGCGACTATCCACCCCATAGTGAAGGCAAACCAAGATAAAATCTTGGAGCCTCCCTGAGCTTTAGGGATAGACGTCCTTGGCTCCTGCTGAAATCTGGAATTCTGTGACACCCGGTTCTGAAAATGAACCAAAAGATACGTATGTGTGACCAGGATGTTCATCACACATACATATATTTATCACAAACTAAACTCAGAATATAACCATGTAACAAATAGTGATTAAGTACTTTATTACAATAACTCATTATCTCAATCATGCTATCTAATTTATTATGCAGCGGAAGACTGTAAATGACAGCAGAAAATAAACTAAAGACAATGGGGCTCCAACTTTGACTCCATAGGCAGTTGACGGTAGTGCGCATGCCTAGTACTCCACCTGCTCTTCGAAGTACTCTTCTCCTGTAAATGAATTATATGTGGGGATGCAAGGGTGAGTACATGTCATACTCAGCAAGTACGGGAAAGTATGACATGTAGCTTAAAACAAGGTAGGAACAAAAGGTTCATTGCAGCAAGAATATTTTATTTCACAATCACAAGAGAAGCATCCTACTATGTCTAGGTGAATTAAATCCCATCATAACCATTATAATTCATCATTTATCAGGTCTCAACCAGCCAATGCTCTTTCTCAAACTTATTTCATATTAACAATTGCTCATGATCAGCACATATGCACGTAACCGAACCAAACTCATGATCACAACCCAAAACCAGTCCCAATGACAATACCATAACCATACCCGAATAACCATCCCATGTTTTGCCTCTAATCATGGAAGTTGGCTAGGTGCTTGTAACTGAAAGCACGGCTATCATGATAGTTTTACACTATGCAGTGGTGGCACCACTTTACCCAAAAGTTCTTGATTTTGTCATCCGTCGGCAACTAGAGAAAACCTCCATTCTGCCACTACACAACCGTCAGTGTATGGCCAAGGGAGCACAAAGTAGCCTTTACAAAGGGGCTACTAGAATTGAAGGACCCACTGAGGTTTCGACGGCGGCCAAGTTACCAGCAGGGGAGGCGACCAGAGCTTGGCAGCAAAGGGGGTGGCCGCCAGGAATTTTTGGGGCAGGGGTGCGGCTAGGTGGGAGAGGGTTTTATTTATAAGGTGGAAAATAGCCAGGGGCTAGGATTTCAGCAAATCTTTTAACCAAGGGCTGGGACTTAATTTGAGAAAAGGTTGGAGTTAGGGGTTGGGATTTAACCGAATATTTTCCATCAAGGGCTGAAATTAATTTGGAGAGGAAAATACCTAGAGGAAGATTTTGGGGGCGGCGGCCAAGAGGGGGGAATCCCAATGTGGGGGAAAATCCCTAGGGATCTTGGGGCCGGCCAAAATTTGGGTAAAACCAAATGTGGGAAAAATTCCCTAGGGGGGAATTTAGGGAGGGATTAGGGGAAAATTGGGGGGGGGGGGGGTTAGGGGGGAATTTGTAAAGGTCCCAAAAACATGAATACAAAGAAACTCAAGTTTGCACAAACATTAGTTTTATGTGTATGAAAAGTGGGACTTGTTTAAACTTTCACATGTGATAATGCACATGGGAGCTCTCCCTACACAAACTCATGTTTAATTGCATGCTTGGGAACCAAGGTGAATGTAAAACCACAGATGTGAAGTTATAATGTGCAAGAGAAAGATAAAATCAGATTTTGGAACTAAACGTTCAACACAAATTTCAAATGATGGCAACACAATGAAAATTCCAAACTGTTGTGTTAAAAAGGTCATTTGCAGCAGCCAAACCAAAAATCAGGTTTCATATTTGAATTTCATAGGTCCAAATTAGTGAGTATACAAAGTTTCATGAATTTTCGAAACGATTTGCTATCCATTTTTCAAATAGACTTAAATTTGCAATGAGTTCAAATACACATTTGAATTTGGATTAAATTTTGCCCAATTATCCAAATGCAGTGCAGAATTCAACTCCAAATAATTGAATTGGTCATTTGCCAAATTTTGGAGATGTTTTGAGGGGATAAGAGGGACTATGGGACCCACTTAACAGTTGCACTCAAAAGGTCAACAGTGAGGCGCCAAGTCTCTGTGTTGCTTCTACTGATAACTCGGCAGCAGGGGATGCAACGGCGCCAGGGCGTGCTCACCGCTCGGTTGACCACAGCTCACACAAAGCGCCTCAGCTGATCTTTGTACTCCCTGCCGTGCTCCTTTTTCCCACAACACCGAAGACTCGCTTGGCCTCCCTCTCTCTCGCACGCATGGACTGAACCGAGCCCTGCCTCGCCGCCGCTTTGACCTCAATCGGGAAAACCTCGTTCCCGTGCGTACCAAGCCTCAAGCAGTAGCAAAACGGCACCATGGATCCCTCCACGACCTCCTCGGACCATAGCCGATTGGTGCTTTGCTTCCCTCACTCGAGAACAAGTCTATTAGCGGCGACCGAGAACAACAACCGAAGGGAGGCTCACGTGGACAGCTCGACTGGGAGATTCTCATGGCCAAGCAAGGGCACCTTTGTACGCGCCAACGTTCCACGCTGCTCACCTCCGAATCTCAAGTCCAACCGTGGATCGTCGCCGGCGGAATTTCAGTTTTTGTCCTGATCGGTGCAAAATGACCCGCGGGTAAGGAACTTCAAAATTCCTGATTGGTTCTTGTTTAGAGCCCACCAAATTGCATTCCCACGAGCTAGACATGGTAGGCAACAATTTCTCTTTGGACTCCTAGCATGAAACCAACTGTAGACGGCCTATTCCGAGCTTTTCTAACGGCACCAATGGCAGAAGCCATCGGGTGCACGGTACCACCCTAGGTAGATCTGCTACCGATCAAATTTGCATGCACGTCGATGATCTACACACTCCACTGTTGCTGTAGGGCATATGTCCATCGATTTTGAGGGACTAGAACCTCGGATCGACGTCGCAGGAGTCGGTTTATTGCTGCCGCTCGGTGTGAGCTAGGGTAAAGCCATCGCCGGACGGGGGAAATTCCTTCAATGTGTTCAGCGTACGGTTTTAGGGGCTGGCGGCAAGTGGCAGCACGGGAGGTGGCCAGAGAGGCGAGCTCCGGCGAGCTCGGGTGGCGCGGGCGCGCAGGAGCCGGAGGTTGAAGATGAAGCCGCCGGGTCCGTGTGTCAGTCACTTGGTGAGAAGGGGCTGGATCGTCTGTGGCACCGGATCAACGTGTGACAACGCGCCAAATAGTCTGTAGCTCCGTGTGGCATTGCTAAGGAAGCGCCACGTGGCCTTGGACCCCACCGTCAGAGTTTAAACTTTTCCTCGAATTTATTTGAAGTTCAGATTTCAAACAAATTTTAGAAGAGCATAACTTTTGCTAGGAAACTCCAATTTTAGTGATTCAAATTGGCTTGGATTCAGATTTAAAAACTCATCCAAATATGCAACCTAATTTGTATGAAAGTCAATAAATAATTCTAGAAAATTCTTTAAATCTTTTCAGCAAAAGAAATTTAGAGGGAGTTTGGTTCATTCAAAAATCCTAAATTTTTTCCAGAACACTCCATAGGATGTTATTGAACTCCTGTAAAATTTTCAGCTCATTTAGAATTGATTTGATTAGGAGAATTCAGATTTTAAGTTGCTGTGTTCAAATGAGTACAGAAACTTTTTCAGAGAATTCCCAAAAATGTAAAATTCAGTTCTCGGCGATTCTTAGCTCCAAAAATCCTAGAAAAATTCATGCAGGCTCTATGAACTATAATCGAAATTGTAGTTCACTTAGTTTGACATGAACATGTGACTTACTTCAGAATTAATTCCTTTTTGCTTAATTGCTTAGGGAATTGTTCTGAATAAACCACTCAATGAAAAGTGCTAATTTTGGTCCAGAACACTTTCTTGTAACAAGGATCTCACATGAAGATATTTAGCTCCACTGGAGCCCTGGATCATCACTTTTCTGTCTATCCTCTTTAGGGATCAAAACACAAGTGATGAAAAGCACTTAGCACTTGATCATTTTGCTTAACCCAAACCCAAATCTTAGCACCAGTTTTGTTTTAAATTCTTAAACAGAGTTCTAGTTTTAATCTTCACATTAGGGTTGACAGGAAAAGCTTTACAATTGAATACATATGCATGTTCATATCGTATAGTCATCGACGTGAGGACTTGTGAAGAAAGTGAAGTTGGATTTCAAGGACAAGGTGATCGAGTAATCAAGCCTCAAGTGATCGACGACACTAACTGAATTTACCTTCTTAGTCACCTGCAAAACAGGCAAGCCCCAGTTTGCATTCAAGCAATTTTATAAAGTCTTTTCATTTCTAGAGATCATAGCTTTGAATTGTTGATTGCATTAGGTCTAGATGATATAGAAAACCCAATTGCATGACCAGAATTACCGGGAGAAAGGGTAGATTAGCACCTCCTCGAGTGGTTTTGGGCTACGCTAATTGTTAGTTTGGAAGGACCGGTAGAAGACGAGTAGTTGGAATCTACTCACGAGTTTAGGGCTTGGTTTCATCGGAACGGGTCAAGAATAGAATCATTGAGGAAAGCCACAAGTAAGAAAAGGAGACCGGGGCAGGGAGATTTAGATGCAGCAGGCTGCGGACCATGCGTGCACCGCCCTTCCTGTGTTGGTTAAGGCCCGTCCGTACTTGGCCCTGTTGGACAAGTTTGAGTTGTGTACCGGGCGCATACTGGCTATATGGGACCCAGGAAACCGATGTACCTTGTGAGACCCACATTGGAACTTTTCTAATCGGCTTAGGCTTTCGGCGTCAGTACAGCAGGAGGTAACTCGCTCAAGAACATATCACTGCGGGTATGTACCTTGAGGGAGCTTGCTGTTCGTGGTGATTGGACTGCATCCTGTGTGGAAGAACTTGGGAAAGGTGGCTGCATAAAACATCAGTCTATGTTGCTGCCAGCAACACGGAGTATGGGTGTACGTGTCGTGTTGTCCGGGCGTGTTCTGATTCGAATCACCGTCGCTCGCGGTCATATGAGCATACTTGCCCACTGCGTCTTGACGTGGTAAGAACTGAAGTGAATTCCTTTGAACTTGATAAGGCTTGTGATTTAAGTTGTATTGCAACCATGCTTGATTTAGAGATAGTGCTAATTAAACTTTACTTTACATTGGGAAAGAAGCCACAAAGCTTTTCTTGTTTGATTGTGGAGTTGTGATGCTGTTCGGCTCAAGGTCTTTAAAATGAGGCTTAAAATCTGAAAGTTAAGGCTCAACTTTGGGCGAGTCCTTTATGCAAATTCAGCAACGCTTTTCAATCCGTCTTGCATGTAAAGTTTGTTGTTTAGAGAAGACGGATCAGTCTTGCTGAGCCTATGTGCTCACGGTTGCTATATGAGTGGGTTTGCACGTTAACATCGATGCTATGATGAGATTGTCCGGTGAGACTCAGAGACTTCCGAGTCGTTTAACACATGGAGAACCCAGCTGCTGCAGTTGTCTTCATGTTGCTAGCGAGAAGAGTCCGCGGGCTGGACATCCTCTCATGTTCTTAGTAGTTATTCAACGTGAGATGATTATAGTCTTCCGCTGTAGTTATTTGATGTAAATTATTTATAAAGAACACTTGTAAGCTTCCGCTTTGATTTATTGTGATACGGTTTTCCTTATATGTGTGCTGTTGGGTGCGGCATAACACGACACCACCCAATGCGATTCTCGGGCGAACGGCACGGCCCCGTGAACGGGTGTCGGGCCCGTCAGCGTGGTATCAGAGCCGCATTGATAATAGCACATGGAATAAGGATCGTATTACGACAAAAACTTAGGATAGGGTGAGAATACGGTACTAGGCCCACATAAGGACTACTATATTTGCTTGATATGTAGGTGGCAACCTAACTTGTGTGCAATGTCAGAAAATCATGCATCTCGGCACGTTCTATGTATTGGGGGTGCATGTAAGCGCTGTCCACCAGTGCGCACAAGCTTAAAGGTGGAGCCTCACGGGTGGCAGGTAACTGGGCCAGCTTTAGTATCCTCTACGACTCTTCATGTCGCTTAGGGTATTCGAGGAACGCCCTTCCCTGGCATGCTACAGGAAAGAATGGGAGACCCCGTCACGTGGTTAGTAACGTGAACACGTAGCTCAAGGCGTGTTTGGCTTGAGAACACCAGTGCGAGTGATGACGTATGGGTGTATGAAACTGTATTGGGACCGGGTTCGGTGTGCAGCCAAACCTGATGATTGTGTGTGACTTATGAAGTTTTAACCATGAAACTGTAGTATGAGTAGCACACGTTTGTGAGGGACCATTTTAGTGCCACCTAGGATGCGGATATGCCGGTATAATCCGGTTAGGATTTTCTTTTGGTGAGGATACTCAGTACCGACATGATTCTTACGGTGCATCGACACCGTACTGCACTTAATAACCTCTTCCCTTTGAAGAAATGATCCATGAACTAACTTTCAACTAAAAATGGAAGTTTTAAACAAATATTAATTACTGAACTCTTATTTTGAGCTAAGATTCAAATAAGAGAATGACTAGACTTCAAAGATTTCAAAAACAGAGTGCTCAGTTTCTGGCAGGAATTCTTGCTGAACTTTGACAGAGCATAACTCTGAGTAGCTTTACCCAATTAAGGGGTATGATACAGTTCTGGAAATATTTTTTAAGTTTTCTACAACTTATCTGTAGACCTCCAAAGCAAAATCACATGCCAAATTGGTGAAAAGTCCAGTTGAAGGCACACTGTCTAGAACCAGGACAGCAGCAAAACCTCTCTGGACCTTTATGTTTTTAAGCCATAACTTTCTGTAGAAAGATCCCTAAGAAGCCTATGATATACCGTTGGAAAGGTTATTAAATGTGCAACATTGTTATAGTTCAGAGCTTGTTCAGATTATTTATTTGCATATACAACTGTGATAAAATCAGCCACATACAAAGCTGATGCTGGCAAATTTTATCCAGGAATTCTATCAACTTTGGAAAACCATTACTTTTGATCCAGCAATTATATGGAGGCATATGAATACTCTTTGGAAAGATACTGAAGTTAAATTTAACTGTTGTATTCAACTTGAGTTATGAAAAAGCTTTTAACTGGATCTTAATCTGGAGTTAGTGCATAAAGGTCTGTTCTGTACAGAAAGGCTTATTAGCTATGCCTACTCTAAGGAGTTGTGTGAACATGGATTTTGTTACTGCTTTCATAAAGTTATGACATATTAACGATTTCATTAGTTTCACATACTGCTGAGTTCATGTTTAACTCATCTCAAAATGTATTTTGCAGTATGGTTCGTACGCGTTCCTCGAGTAAGGCCGGGAGTTCTCGCCGAGGCGGTGATGAATCTATTCCGCCGTCAGAACCTCCATCTACGGGATGGATGGATCATATGACTCGAGTTGTCGAGTCTAACCAAGAGAACACAAGGCTACTGCAAGAAGCAACTCAAGAGAACACACGCTTAATTCAAGCCTTGGTACAGGAGGGCATACTCCAAAACACGCAACAAGTCGTTCCACCTCGGAACGCTTATCTGGATTTCTTGGTGACTCAACTGCCAATCTGTACGGAAGCTACCGAACCCGTGGAAGTGGATCAGTGGCTTTGTGTCATGGAGTCTGAATTCGGAGTATTAGAGTGTGATGAAGTTCAGAAGACATTGTTTGCCGCTCAACAACTCCATGGAGCTGCCGGAAACTGGTGGGTTGAACATCTTGCCACCATTCCGGAGGGCCATCGGGTGACATGGAGTGAGTTCTGCGAAGCCTTTCGTACTCGTCACATACCAATAGGAATTATTAAGAGAAAGTGGGAGAAATTTATGAAGTTTAAGCAAGTGGACATGAGTGTCCTTGAGTATGTCAAAAGGTTTAACCATTTGGCTCAATATGCTCCCGAATATGTGGCGATAGAAGAGGCACGGTGTGATTTATTCTTCCATGGCCTGAGTACCATATTACAGGAGAAGTTGGCCGTGTTCAACAAATGCAGTTATACCGACATGGTCAATGCGGCTCTCATCCATGAAAAGCCTACACTAGAGTGGCAAGCTGAGAAAAGAAAAATGAGTGAGATCGAGCAGGCCAACACAAGTTATGTGCCCCAAAAATACCGTTTGGTGTACCGAACACCATCCGGTGAAATATGGAGGCCACCTGTACAATCAACTCCTCAGAGGTTGATTGCTAGTCAAGTACCACAACTTGCACCACCTCCACAGCAGCAGCATCAGACGGTGGTTTGTGCTCCATCGCTGCAGCCATCTGTACCTAGCATCCAACCGCAAGTCAGCGAAGAACCGGAGAGATATCCGTGTTTCACTTGTCGACGTATGGGCCATTATGTTGTCTGGAGGGAAATCAAGGCTGCGGGTCATCATATTTTCAATATTCAGAACTGTATCGATATCTGCAGAAAAGAGGGCAGACAAGGGGCAGCATTCACTTGACAGGGCCTCACGGCCTCGTCGAGCCAGGATCACGCTGAGGGGTGCTGTGTTGCACAGCACCGAATAACGCACATAAAAGATACAAAGCGGAAGCAAAGTTTTATTGCATAAAAGAGTTTATGAACATTTTTACAACAAAATATGTTCAGTCCACACTCACGGGCATAGACTATGCACAGAGTTCATGTTCAGCCCATGAACGTGTCCCCTCTAGCACACACACGCACTAACACGGCGACGTGCACGACTCCCACTCGACGGTGTTTCCCTCTTGGTTGTCCGTCTCCTCCTCGGGAGACTCCTCCTCATAACACCCTGAAAAAGCTTCAAACACAAGCAGTGAGCATGACGGCTTAGCAAGTCTGACCCGTCTTTCCTATACATGAAAGTTCTACATGCTGGATTACAGTGTAAATGGGAAAGTAAGTTGCAAAGGACTCGACTAAGTAGTTGAACCTTACTTTCAAGTTTAGCAGCAAGTTGTGGAGAACCTCACGCTAAGGCACATAAGAGAGCCGCAATCAAACAACAAACATATTTCTCTCATGTGCTTTGCCCAAGGTTGAAAAGAACTTTAATTAGCTCTAAACTATAGCACTTCATTAGCAAGCAAGGTCCATCCTTCAAATCAGCAAACTTTTAACATGTATCTAACCTGTTCTTTCTACGTCACGGTACAGTGAACAAGTGGTACTCACTAACCGCGAGGGACGGCGATTATAACCGATTTACACCTGCAGGGTTACCCGAATAACCTGTCACGTACGCCCGTGTTCGATGTTGCCTACAACAACCATCACGGACGTCGTATGCAACCACCTTTCATCCGTCAGCCAAATGTTGAGCCGGTCCAATCGTCCCGAGCAAGAGGTCTCTGCACGCACATCCGCAGTGCCTCCAGCCGATTTACACCTCAAGCTCTCAACCTACCCTCTGAACGACCAGCTATGCCTCAACACCCAGCTACCCGAATTACATCGGTTTCCCGGTTCCCATATATCCGGTAGGTCTTCGGTACTGTTCTAGCTTGTTCAACAGGCCCGCACACGACTCGGTCCTCAATCGACACAAGCGGAGCTATGGCACCCAGGCCCCAACATCCTGCTGCCCTTACTCTCCGCTCGGTCTCATTTTTCTTGCCATGTGTTTCATTTGCTACCTTTACCCGAGTAGTGTGCCTCTAGCCTATTCTCGCGAGCAGTTCCAATTACTCGACTTGTACCGAATCCTACACTATCTTAGCATTAAAGTAGCTAATCGAGGTTTAAAAACCTAAGCCCAAACCAAGTTTTTCTTGGCTATGCATTTGGGTTGTCCAACAAGGCTCTAATGCATAATTGAAGTGGGTGCTCAAAGTAAGTTCTCAAAACACTAAAATTTATAAAAAGGCTAATACAAACAGGAGCTTGACTTGCTGCTGTTGGTCGTAGGCTAGCTGTTCCTCCGGAGTGATGAAGTCTAAGACTTCGGGCTCCTCCTCAACCTTAGTGACTACATGAGATAAATACATATATATATATATATATATATATATATATATATATATATATATATCAATTTGAATGCATTTGAATTTGAAGTTCAATTTGTTAAGACTATAAGTATTTCTGGACAGGCCCAATGACTCTTAAATTTTTACTATGTTTTGGATACAACCAAAACGGAGACATGGCCATGTTTCATTTGCAGCAAAGCTCATTTGAGCCCTCCACAAATATTTGTGTATTTGGCCTTAATTGGAACTCTCTTAGGGTGTTCTAGGGATTTTCATGGATAAATCCATGACTTTCTGAAAACTAAATTTTTAGATGGTTCTAATGGAGTTGGTTTCACTTAATGTTAAGACTCCTAGCCAAAGATATGAGCTAAACAATTTCAGAGAAAATCTGAAAATGTTTCTGGACATTTTCCATTTTATCTGGAACAATTTATTAGTCACACCATTAGGTGGATAAAATTAGCTCAATTGGATATGAAATTTTTATGGTGGCTCAGGGATATTATGGTGAAATTCCTGGCCAAATTTCAGAATTTTCCTCCAAAGGGTTCTCCAGGTAAAATTCTAAACATTTTAAAATTTGAAGAATTAATTCTGGAGAAATAAGGATTTAATTCTAAACAGAGCTGGATCCAACAAAATTTTGTTCACTCGATTTGGAGGTTCCTAGCCAAAGTTATGTGGGTTTGTTTGAACTAGAACAGAAAATCGAGAAATGTTTAAATCCCTGCCGGTGGGTCCCATGCACAGTGCTTCGTCTACCTCTCGCGCCCGCGCTACCCCTCACCGGAGCTCGATGAATCTCGCTACTACGGCCACCGCACGGCCTAATTCCCGCTGCTTGTACGTTTGGGAGGGCAAGCAACCCGTCTGTGGCACGAGCGAGGGCTACCGGCGGCCAGAACACCGTCGGCGGCGTGCAGCGGCTTCAGCACAACTTCGGCGGCGTCGGCCGACTGACCTAGCCTGCCAAAAGCTTGGCTAAATGGCTCTAGAGCACCAGTGGACCTCGAGGATCATCGACATGGCTTCAAACTCACGCGAAAATGGCTCCATCTAGGTTGTCACTGTGCGCCCGAGGGTGTTCTTTGTGTTCGTGTTCGGAAAACATGGAAATGGCCTTCCTATGTGAAGTTTCAAGCTCGGGTTGTGAAGAAGAATTGACCGATAGCCGGTCTATTTTCTTTTTTGTGTGATTTGGTGAGCTAAGAACAAGAATTGTGCTCGAATTTCTAAACTCGTACCGAAAGGTCTCTCTGTCGTGTCCAGGAGAAAATCGCCGAATTCACCTGCGATGGTTCATGGCTTGATCCTTGAGTTGGGGTGGAGCAGCGTGGAGGTGCAACGCTCCTATGGTTGGCTTTGATCACGCGTGAAAGCCTCGGAGTTGGGCAGTCCACGAGAGCACCGAACGACGGTGAGTTTCGGTGTACCACGCAACAGTCCGGGGCTGCTCGAGGAGCGGTGATTTCAGCTCGTACTCGTGGCTGGACGATCAAAGGAGAAGTGGTTATGCAGTTTAGCAGCTCAGAGGGGGTGTTGGCGCGGTGTTTGCCGGTTCCCCGATCGAACCCGAGGTAACGGCGGTGATGGGAGCGTTTCTTGCGCGAGGGAGCAGAGGAAGGAGGCGACTGATCTTTTGCCGGCTCGGGCTCGCTGATAAGGGAGCAAAGAGGCGGCTCGGTGGCCAGAGACAGAAAGCTGGTTCTGTCCTCGCTGTTTTCCTGCCGTGGCACTCGCTGCTGCAACCCGAGAACTGACGCCCCTGTTTGCTTCGGTTGGTTGATCACCAGAGAGGCTGACAGGAGTGCCCCACTCCCATTTTAACCTCTGAAATTCAATTTTTCCTACTGCTCTAAACAGTAGTGACCCTAATACCCTTTGCAATTTGAATTATTCACCAAATGCCCATTTGAAATTGGTAGAATTCAAATTGTGAAGTGTTTGACTAAATTCATAGCACATGCAATTTGAAATTGAAATTGGATTTGAATCTGCTTAAATTGGCTCATGTCAAGATCAACTCCAAATGGAGTGAAAATTGGTGTGTGATCTCACAAAAATGTGCTGAGTTTGAATATGAATCCCACTTTTGAATTCATGGGATGAAAGGGGTTTGAATTTGAATTTAAGTTCAAACTAGTCTATTTCAAATTATACCAAAAAATACCTCAAAAGGTTTTGGATTTGGGTGAAACTTGGCATGGGCATTCCTAGCAAGGTGTAGGAGTTTTTTATATTCTCAGCCCCTATATGATGCATGTGGGAAATACCACTTTTGCATTTTGTGAGTTTATCCTCTAATGACCATTTTGATGGTGTTTACTTGCTCTTCAAATGTGTTCATAATATTTCCTCAAATGAGGTGCGTGTGGTGTGATGAACACTTGTAATGTGTGCAAAAACTTAGGCCCTTACATCACTATACAGTGATTGATGATGTTCCGGAAGGAGAAACCACTTTAGCAAGTATGTTTTCTCTGAATCAGCTACCGGTTTTAATTGTCTTTGATTCTGGTGCCACACACAACTTCATTAGCCTATCATTTGTGGCCCAACATCAGCTCCAACCAGCTTATACAAAGAGGCAATACCTCATATCTTCATGGCACGGTCTTCATATATTATTTCTGGGTGCCAGTCGGCAACAGATTGCAACATTGAACAACACGGAAACTATGAAGATAGAGGACATCCTGGTGGTACGTGAATATCCAGATGTGTTCCCCGATGATTTACCGAGCATGTCGCCCGAGCGGGACGTAGAGTTCAAGATTGAACTTGCATCGGGAACAACGCCGATATCACGAAGGCTGTACAAGATGGCACCCAATGAACTGGCAGAATTGAAGACACAGCTGAATGACCTAATGAGCAAGGGCTTTGTATGACCGAGTTCTTCACCTTGGGGTTGTTCAACGTTGTTTGTCAAGAAGAAGGACGAAACACTACGGCTTTGTGTTGATCATCGTCCTCTTAACGCCATGACGATCAAGAACAAGTATCCACTACCTCGCATTGATATGCTCTTCGATCAATTAGTGGGTGCTAAAGTATTCTCAAAGATGGATCTTCAGTCCGGATATCATCAGATTAAAATCCGGGCAGAAGATATTCCGAAGATGGCATTCTCCATGAGATACGGGCTATACAAGTATCTCGTTATGTCTTTTTGTTTGACCAACGCCCCGGCACACTTTATGTACCTGATGAATTCAGTGTTCATGCCGGAGTTGGATAAATTCGTCGTTTGCTTCATTGACGATATCTTGGTGTACTCCAAGTCAGAGGAACAACATGCTGAGCATCTGCATATTGTGCTACAAAGATTGCGAGATCATCAGCTCTATGTAAAATTCAGCAAGTGTGAATTCTAGATTAATCAAATACCTTTTCTCGGACACATTATTTCAGCGGAGGGCATCGCTGTAGATCCGAGTAAGATTATCTAAGTGCAGAAATGGGAGTCACCAAAGTTTGTGCATGAAATCCGAAGCTTCCTCGGTTTAGCGGGTTATTACCGGAGGTTCATTCCAGGCTTCTCCAAGATCGCTAAACCGATGACGAAACTATTGAAGAAGAGTACCAGATTTGTGTGGGGTGCTGCTTGTGAACAAGCCTTGAAGACTCTAGTGAAGCATCTCACAACAGCACCAGTTCTTGCTCAGCTGGATACGACGAAGCCATTCAACATTTATTGTGATGCATCTGGCATTGGTCTTGGCTGCGTGCTGATGCAAGAAGGACGAGTGGTCGCTTATGGATATCATAAAATCAGAAACCACGAGAAACATTATCCAACTCATGATCTTGAGTTAGCTTCCGTGGTACTTGCTTTGAAGATGTGCAGGCATTACTTGCTCGGAAATCCTGTACACCTCTACACCGACCACAAGAGCTTAAAATACATATTCATTCAGAAAGAACTGAACATGAGACAATGAAGATGGCCAGAGTCATTAAAGATTATGAACTTAAGATTCGTTATCATCCGGGAAAGGAGAATGTGGTCGCCGATGCGCTTAGTCGTAAGGCGCATGTCCACCACTTGACAATTGCTGAAATGGATGATGAAGAACCAAGTCTTCGTGTCATCCCGTATGGAGCACTCTATAATCCCGCTCTCATTCCTACCATTCGAGAGGAAATCATTGAGGCTAAAAGAAAAGACAAAGGGATGTCTCACATACGGCGGACAATTGACCAAGGTAAATGAAGTGCTTCCAGAAAGATGAACAGGGTATGTTGTGGTTCAACGACCGGATAGTAGTACCCTGGGATATGGGACTACGGAAGAAAATTCTGGATGAAGCCCATTTATCCAAATTTTCCATTCATCCAGGCAGCAATAAAATGTACCAAGATTTCCGGAAGAAATTTTGGTGGACACGTATGAAACGTGAAGTTACATAGTACGTTTCAGAATGTGATACATGTCGAAGAGTCAAGGCCGACCATGTGAAGAAGTCGGGCCTGCTGCAGCCACTGCAATTACCAGCATGGAAGTGGGAAGACTTGAGTATGAATTTCATTGTCCGATTGCCAATGACCTCCCACAACCATGATTTGATTTGGGTAATCATTGACCGGTTAACCAAATCAGCACACTTCATCCCTGTGCATACTAGATACAATGCAAAGAAGTATGCGGAGTTGTACATAGCATCAATCTTGTGCTTACATGGAGTTCCCCATACCATTGTGTCTGAAATAGGATTGCTGTTCATAGCCCGTTTCTGGGAGCAGCTACACGCATCCTTGGGAACCAAATTGATTCGATGCTCCGCGTATCACCCTCAAACTGATGGGCAAACTGAGAGGGTGAATCAAATACTGGAAGATATGCTACGAACGTGTGCCATCCACCACGGTAAGAACTGGGATGATCACTTACCGTTGGCGGAGTTCTCGTACAACAAAGGTTATCAGACGAGTATTAAAATGGCACCATACGAAGCTCTCTACGGCCGGAAGTTCCGTACACCATTGAATTAGTGTGAGTCCGGTGAACGAGTAACTTTTGGGGTTGATCTTGTCAATGAAACTGATGAGAGAGTTTGGATAATACAAGAGGACCTCAAAGCTGCCCAATCTCGTCAGAAAAGCTACGCGGATCAGAGGCGTCGACCGCTGCATTTTGACATCGGGGAGCACGAGTATCTTTTTGTGTATCCAATGAAAGGAACTCATTGGTTCGGTGTAAAGGGGAAACTTGCTCTTCGATTCATCGGTCTGTTTGCCATCACAGAGAAGTGCAGAACCGTAGCCTACCGGCTGGAACTACCGGCAAGCCTTGCTGGTATTCACGACATATTTCACGTGTCCCAGATGCGGAAGTGTCTCAAGTTTACCGCTGCTGTCCGCACCGAAGACATTGATGAGTTGAAGCTAGATCTCACATACACCGAGCGACCTGTGCAGATTATCAACGAAAATACCTTGATCACCCAGAATCGGACTTTGAAATTTTAAAAAGTCCTGTGGAGTAATCATACCGCGGAAGAGGCGACGTGGTAAAGTGAAGATTACATCCACAAGAATTATCCGGAATTTTTGTCATAAACTTTGTAATTACCCTCTTGTCTCGCTCTTCTTTTGTAATCTCGGGATGAGATTCCTTTTAAGGGAGGAGGAATGTAAAGGTCCCAAAAATATGAATACAAAGAAACTAAAGTTTGCACAAACATTGGTTTTATGTGTATGAAAAGTGGGACTTGTTTTAACTTTCGCATGTGATAATGCACATGAGAGCTCTCCCTACACAATCTCATGTTTAATTGCATGCTTGGGAACCAAGATGAATGTAAAACCACAGATGTGAAGTTATAATGTGCAAGAGAAAGATAAAGTCAGATTTTGGAACTAAATGTTCAACTCAAATTTCAAATGAGGGCAACACAATGGAAATTTCAAACTGTTGTGTCGAAAAGCTCATTTGCAGCGGCCAAACCAAAAATCAGGTTTCATATTTGAATTCCTTAGGTCCAAATTAGTGGGTATGCAAAGTTTTATGAATTTTTGGAATGATTTGCTATCCATTTTCCAAATAGACTTAAATTTGCAATGAATTCAAATACACATTTGAATTTGGATTAAATTTTGCCCAATTATCCAAATGAAGTGCAGAATTCAACTCCAAATAATTGAATTGGTCATTTGTAAATTCTGGAGATATTTTGAGGGGATAAGAGGGACTATGGGACCCACTTGATAGTTGCACTCAAAAGATCAACAGTGAGGTGCCAAGTCTCTGTTTTGCTTCTACTGATAACTCGACAGCAGGGGAAGCAACGGCGCCAGCGCGCGCTCACCGCTCGGTCGACCACAGCTCACACAAACCGCCTCAGCTGTGATCTTTGTATTCCCTTCCGTGCTCCTTTTGCCCACAACACAGAATACTCGCTCGGCCTCCCTCTTCTCGCACGCACGGACTGAGAGAGCCCTGACTCGCCGCCGCTTCGACCTTGATTGGTAAAATCTCATTCCCGTGCATACCAAGCCTCATGCAGTAGCAAAACGCTATCACGGATCCCTCCATGACCTCTTCGGTCCATAGCCGATCGGTGATTGGCTTCGCTCACTCGAGAACAAGTCTATTAGCGGCGACCGAGAACAACAACCGAAGGGAGGGTCACGTGGACAGCTCGACTGGGAGCTTCTCACTGCAAAGCAAGGGCACCTTTGGACACGCCGAGGTTCCACGCTGCTCACCTCCGAAGCTCAAGTCCAACCGTGGATCGTCGCCAGCAGAATTTCATGTAAGGGCCTCAGTTTTTGACACATATTTGAAGTGTTCATCACCATACACACACACCTCATTTGAGGAAAGTTGATGAACACAAATGAAGAGCAAGTAACCACCATCAACATGCTCATTAGAAAACAAACTCACATATTACAAAAGTGGTATTTCCCACATATGATATAGAGGGGCTGGGCATATGAAAACTTCTACACATTGCTAAGGATGTCCATGCCAAGTTTCACTCAAATTCAAAACCATTTTGAGGTCATTTTGGGTATAGCTAGAAAGAGGACAGTTTGAAACCATATTCAAATTCAAACTGTTTTATCCCATGAATTCAAAAGTGGGAGGCATATTCTTATTCAGCACATTTTTGTGAGCTCACACTCCAATTTTCACTCCATTTGGAGTTGATCTTGACATGAGCTAAGTGGGACAAATTCAAACTTTATTTGAATTCCAAACTGAACTTGTGCTGAAATTCATTCAAACCAAACCCAATTTGAATTCTAATCAATTCAAATGGCTCATGGGTGAATAATTTGAATCACCAGGGGTATTTTGGGGCTCACTGTTTATAACAGTGATTAGGAGTAAATTTCAGAGGTTAAAACCCCGGGTGGGACCCACATGTCATAGAGAGAAGGAGGGAAGTCTTGCACACAAAGTCACAGCCTCGGTGGGAAATTCCACCGAGCAGCTGTCGGCTGTGCCACCGAGAAGCCACCGGCGCCACCAGCTGCATCCTTCCCCGCCCGCTGGCGCCCAGGGCGGCTTGCTCGGGCCTCCACGCGACCGGCACCGCCTCAGCCCGAGCAAGGATCGGCTGGTTTTATCCCCTCGCGTGCGACCGGAGCAGCGGCAGTTCTTCTCCCCGAAGCTCTCTGCTCAATCGGAAAACCGCGAAAACATCTCGCGTCCTCCTTCCCTGAGCTGCTAGACAGCAACCTGAGATCGCACTCCACCTCCCCAACGCCAAAAAACCCCGAGGTCCGATTTCCCTTGCTAGAACGATCACCCCAGCGGGGACCTAAACTCAGCCGAAGGTCAGGCGCTCGTGGACAGCGTTCCACGGGAGCTTTCATGGTCCAGCAAGGGCAGCAGCAGAAGCCTGCAACAGCCGTGCTGCTCTCCTCAAAGTTTGGATGCATACCGTGAAGAATCCACGGCGAATTTCCAGTTTTTGCTCCGGCGACCTTAAACCGAGCTTCCGGTACGGATTCTTCAAATTCTCGCGCTGTGATCCTTCTTTAGTTATCAAATCTTGCACATAGACGATGGACTAGCCGGCAATCAAGTTCCTTTCTGCGTCCGTGGTATGAAACCGACTAGGAGTGACGAATTTCGAGCTCGATCAAGGGCGCTCATGGCAGGCACGCTCGGTCACACGGTGCCGACCGACTTGCCGCCATCTTTGAACCCTTTTGACACCTTGTCGAGCTTCCTATAGGTATACTGATGCTGTAGAACCGATTGTTCGAGGTGTTGGCGGGTTAGAACCCACGGTCGACGGCGCCGAACCTCAACCGAAGCCGCGGCACGTCGCCGGGCTATTTCCGGTCACCGCCAGCTCGAACTGACCCCACAGACGTGTTCCTCGACGTCGACAACCCCCTGGCGGCGAGTTTCAGACCATGGGATGGCCGGCAGCGACGAGCCGGCGAGCTCCGGGTCTGCTACGGCTAGGGAAGGCGGCGCGGGCGCGTCGGGAGGAAGACGAAGCCGGCTGGCCCACGCGTCAGCGGCTCAAAATTTTAAATCGGGATCGGGTGTGGCCGGGATCGGGTGTGCTGGCGTGCAAAGACCCTGTGGGCCTCAGTGTGCGGTCGCCTCCGCGCCTAACACGTGTCCCCGCGGGCCCCGGCAGATTTAAACTTTTCCCCGAATTTTCAGATTTCATTCAAACTTCAAATCCTCATAACTTTGGCTAGAAAGCTCCAAATCGAGTGATCCAAATTTTGTGGTATTCATCTCTCTGAGTTCTTTCCAGAAAATCAAGTTTCACTTCATGAAACTCCTTATTTCTCCAGAATTAATTCCTCAAAATTTTAACTGTTTGGAATTTTAACTGGAGAATCCTTTGGAGGAAAATCCTGAAATTTTGTGGGGATGTTCACCAAAATATCCCTGAACTACCATAAAAATTTCAGATCCATTTGAGCTAATTTTATCCACCTAATGGTGTGATTAGTGAAACTGTTCCAGAGAAAATAGAAAATGTTCAGAAACATTTTCAGAATTTTCTCTGAAATTGTTTCGCTCATATCTTTAGTTAGGAATCTTCAAATTAAGTGAAACAAATTCCATTAGAACCCTCTGAAAATATAGTTTTCAGAAAGTCATAGTTTGTTTCATGAAAATCCTTAGAACACCCTACAAGCCTTCAATTAAGGTCAAGTACATAATTAATTGTGGAGGGCTGAAATGAGCTTTGCTGCAACTAAAACTTGACCAAGTCTGTACTTAGGTTGTAACCAAGTCACGGTAAAAGTTTCACAGTCATTGAGTCTGTCTAGTGGGACTTATAAGCTTCACAAGTTTAAATTCAATCAAATGCATTTAAATTAATCCATATACTTGTATATCATGTAGTCGCTAAGGTCGAGGAGGAACCCGAGGTGCTAGACTTTGTTAATCCAGAGGAGCAGCTAGCCTACGACCAAGAGCAGCAAGGCAAGCTCCGGTTTGCATTAACCTTTTAGAAATTTTATTGTTTTGAGCACTTACTTGAGTATTATGATTCTTTGCATTAAAGTCTTGTTTGGAAACCCAACTGCATAGCCAAGTAAACCATGGGTTGGGATTAGGATTGAAAACCCCGTTAGCTACTGCAATGCTAAGATAGAGTAGGATTCGGTACAAGTCGAGTAGTTGGAACTACTCGCGAGCATAGGCTAGAGGCACTCGACTCGGGTAGAGATAGCACATGATTCGGATGGCAAGAAAAATGAGACCGAGCGGAGAGTAAGGGCAGCAGGACTTTGGGGCCTGTGTGCTATAGCGCCGCTTGTGTTGATTGAGGACCGAGCCGTGTGCGGGCCTGTTGAACAAGCTAGAACAGTACCGAAGACCTACCGGCTATATGGGAACCGGGAAACTGATGTAACTCGGTTAGTTGGGTATTGAGGCATTGCCCGTCGTTCAGAGGGTAGGTTGAGAGCTCGAGGTGTAAATCGGCTGGCGGCACTGAGATGCGCATACAGAGACCTCTTGCTCTGGACGATGGGACCAGTTCAATATTTGGCTGACGGGTGAATGGTAGTTGTGTACGGCGTCCGTGATGGTTGTTGTAGGCAACATCGAGTACGGGCGTACGTGATGGGTCGTTCGGGTAACCCTGTAGGTGTAAATCGATTATATTAGCCGTCCCTCGCGGTCAGTGAGTACCACTTGTTCACTGTACCGTGACGTAGAAAGAACAGGCTAGTTGCATGTTAAAATGTTGCTGATTGAAAGATGGACTTGATTGTTAATTTTTTGCCATAGTTTAGAGCTAATTAAAGTTCCTTTCAACTTTGGGCAAAATACATGAGAGAAATGCGTTTCTTGTTTGATTGCGGCTCTGTCATGTGCCTTAGCGTAAGGTTCTCCAAAACCTACTGCTAAAACTTGAAAGTAAGGTTCCACTAATTATGCGAGTCCTTGCAACTGCTTTTCATCTCCTGTACCTATCACCCTCATGTAGAAGTTCCATGATTAGGAGAGACGGGTCAGTCTTGCTGAGCCTTCGTGCTCACTGTTTGTGTTTGAAGCTTTTGCAGGGTTCTATGAGGAAGGGACTCCCGAAGAGGAGACGGAACCCCAGGAGGGGAACCCCGTCGATTGGGAGTCATGCACAGTGCAGAGTTAGTGTGCGTGTGTGCTAGCAAGGACACGTTCAAGGGCTGGACGTGGACATGATGCGTAGTCTACGCCCGTGATTGTAGACTGGACTTATTTTGATGTAAACATGTTCATAAACTCGTTTATGTAATAAAATTTCGCTGCCGCTTTGTACCTGTGATGTGTGTTATACGGTGCTGTGCAACGCAGCACCACTCAGCGTGATCCTGGCTCGACAAGACCATGGGGTCGTGTCATTTCAGTTTTCGTCCCGATCGGTGGAAAACAACCCACAGGTAAGGAACTTCGAAATTTCCGATTGATTCTTGTTTATAGCGCACCAAATTGCATTCACACGAGCTAGATTTGGTAGGCAACAATTTCTCTTTGGAACCCTAGCATGACACCCACTGTAGACGGCCTATTCGAGGTTTTCTAATGGCGCCAATGGCGGAAGCCGTAAGGTGCACGGTGCCACCATAGGTAGAGCTTTTACCTATTAAATTTGCATGCACGTTGATGATCTACACACTCCACTGGTTCTGTAGGGCTTATTTTCATTGATTTTGAGGGGCTAGAACATCGGGGCGACGTCGCTGAAGTCGGTTTATTGCCGCCGCTCGGTGCGAGCTAGGGTTGAGCAATCACCGGCGGGGGAAGTTCCTTCAACGTGTTCAGCACACGATTTTAGGGGCTGGCGACAAGTGGCAGCACGGGAGGTGGCCGTAGAGGCGAGTTCCCGCGAGCTCGGGTGGCGCGGTCGCACGGGAGCCGGAGGTTGAAGATAAAGCCGCCGGGCCCGCATGTCAGTCACTCGGTGAGAAGGGGCTGGATCTTCTGTGGCACCGGATCAACGTGTGACAATGCGAGGAATAGTTTTTGGCTCCGTGTGGCATTTGTAAAAGTCCCAAAAATGTGAATGCAATGAAACTGATGTTTGAACATCATTGTGTTTCTGGTCCATGAAACATGGGGATTACAAAAATTTTCTTACACGGGATGGTGTACATGGGGTTCAACAACATGGGTTCAAAGATTCATTTGAATGTGTTGGACCAATGTGGAGTTAAACCCATGTGTAAATCATACATTTGTATGAGAAAGGATAAAAAGCAGATCCTTATACACAAATGCTCACCTCAAATTGCCGCCAAAATTTTTTGAATACACATGGAACCTCATACATTTTGAATTGAGGAAATTTATGGTGACAACCTTTTGATTTTAGGGTGAGCTAAAAATGAGTTCATTATGATCATTTGCGAATCCATGCCGAGTCCAAATTTGAAGGGCAAGTTCAAACTGAACTTGTGAAGTTCAGAGTAGGACCAAAAGTGATCAAGCATGGGCTATAAGCAAACCAAATTTTTCACTCAAATTCAAACTTTCATCACAAAAAAGGACTCCAAAACTAATGGTTCAAAATGTATGTTTGCGACATCCGAATTTGAAATCTGATCCCATTATTGAAATCCTCAGCTCCAAATTTGTAGGAATATAAATTTAAACCACATTTGGAGGTGTGTGACTATATTTGAAAGAGGACGTGAATTGGCATTCGAATTCAAATTCAAGTTCGAACTTGGATGAAACTTTGCCATATGTCCAAATGAATTCCCAAATTTGAGCTCTACATATTGGAATTTATTACCTGCCGAATTTGGGAGATATTTGTGAGAATTTTCGGGAGGATAAGAAGAGGGGGGAAAGAAGTGGACCCCACATGTCATTGAACCAATTAGACATGCACCCTAAGTCTACACTCTCTGTTCCACTCGAACCAACCAAGGAGCACTCGCAGGGTGCCACCGAGCTGCAGCCGAGACACGTCCCCATTCTTTTCCTCGCGCTGGCGACCAGCTCGTGTGCTGCCTTACCTCTCGGCGTGATCCCCTTCCTCATCAACCGAGCCACTTCTGCGTTGCTTCCCCATCGCGCAACCGAACAGAAAGTCATGGCCGCCTCTGTGCTTCGATCGGGGATCAGCAAAGCCGCCTCGCACAGCACCCCTCCAAACTGCAAAACGGACTAGGTGCTCGTCCTCTACCTTCTCTGCGCAAAACCTAGCAGATTCCGGCTGCCACGAACCGGGAACGGTGTTGGTCACTGTAACCAACCGAAACCGCCACATGGGGCCCACGTGGACAGCCCAACCGAGCGACTTTCACACCCGAGAAAGTACACCCAAGGACACACCATTGATCCGTGTTCCTCATCCCCAAACCTCAAGTCGAGCCATGGACCACCGAGCGCTAATTTGGAGTTTTTCGTTCGGAGGGCGCAACTTGATCTTCCTGTACGAGATGATCAAATTCGACAGCAATTCATGTTTTTAGCCCATCAAATCATGCACACGTGCACTAGATTTGCTAGAGGTCGATTTTCCTTCACAACCCTAGCTAGAAACCGATTGTACACTGTGGGGACCACCCCGTGGTTCACCCACTCCGGGATCACAGAGGGTGGTGCCGTGCAATGCGGCACCCAACAGCACACAGGAAAATAATATGAACAACATACAAACTTTTATTTGATATAAAAACAGCAGAAGTCTTTTACAAACTTATTTATACAGCAGAAGTATTATACATAGCTAGTCTCTCATCTTAACTAAGCAAAAGTGCAGCCGTCCAGCCCGGGGACTCTACACACTAGCAGCAAAGAACCGGAGATCACGGCGGCGTGCAGTGCTCCAGCTCGGCCGTGTACCCCGACGGAGGCATTGCCTCGTCCTCGGACCCCTACTCATAGCTCTCACCTGCACACAGCTCAAATATTGTAACCGTGAGCACGATGGCTCAGCGAGGCTTAACCAACACCCTAGTCATGGAACTCTACATGCAAGGATTAGTAATATGGGATAAAGACATTGCAATAAAGACACGCCTACATGTTAATCCTTACTTTCAGTTTTATAGCAACAGTTTCATGTTCCTTAGGAAGCCCTCACATCGGAAGTCCACAATCAAACAAGAAACGCTTTCCTCTGATGTGGTGATGCCCAAAGTGGAAGATAAACTTAATTAGCTCTACAACTACAGCATACAAGGTTTCAAAACATTAATAGTTCAATACAGAATATTCAGTTGGCTTATTTCATTTCTTACTACATCACAGCGCAGTGAACAAGCGGTACTCAAATAACCGCGAGGGACGGTGATTGCAATCAAGAGACACCCAGATAACACGTCACATACACCCACTTTCAGAAGAGCGGTGCTTCACACCTTCCTACTCTGTTGTATACAACAACCTTTCAAAGGCAACCCGAATGCCGAACCGGTCCATCTGTAACTGGCAGGAGGTCCCCACATGGAGCGTGTCTGTGTCCACCGGCAGATTTACACCTTGCTACCCTCAACCCACACCTATAAAACGGTTGGGTAAGCCTCGGCACCCAGGTTAACAAATTACATCAGTTTCCTGGTTCCCATATGCCAGTATGCATCCGGTACTGATCGATACTTGTCCAGCAGGGCCGCACACGGCTCGGTCTTCAGTCGACACTAATTGGGCTACGCACGTGAGACCTCCGCTCACTGCATCCTATCCCCCTGTTGGGTCTCAGTTTCACATTCTTAAGCCATTCTCTACCTCTTTCCATACCGTGTGAATAACTTCCTATCTCGCGAGTAGATTCCAACCACTCGACTTCTACCGAGATTCTAAGAACATTAGCATTGCATTTTGTACTCGTCGAGTTTGTAAACTACCCAACCCTCTATAGGATTTAGAGGTTATGCAAGTGGGGTTTCAATCACCCTAAATCTAATGCAAGCAATTAACCCAAAACATAAGTGATACAAATGAAGAATTTGCAAAAGTACTTAAATGCAAACCGGGGCTTGCCTGGTTGCGAGTAAAAGGAGAAGTTAGCATCGGGTGGGAGGGCGTCCAATGGCTCCGGTGTGTTCTCAACTTCGGTCACTATATGAGATGTAGCAAAATATATGTATAAGTGCTAATGAAATATAAGAATTAACTTCTATTCATAGCTACTGCCATTTATGTTACTTATTGGATTTCGGATTATTCCAGTGGATACTAGATCCTATAAAGATGATCTGAGCAAAATTTGGAGAAATTTCCTTGAACCTTGTGGTCTCCAAAATTCCCACAAGTACAAAGCTTCTCTGAATTTTGATTCAAAATCTGAAGTTTTGACATGGCTAACAGTGTAAGATCTAATTAGGGTAGGTCTCCATGGTTCTAACAAAATTTGTTTCACCATTTTTGGATCTACCAACAGGGAGATATGAATTTTTGAAGTTTGGACAGGAGTGCTGAAAAGTTTCTGTGTAGAATTTGAATTTCCAATTAAAGGCTAAACTTTGGAAGACAATTTAGCCAAGCAAATGAACTCCAATTAAGCTCAAATTTCTACAGTAGATCACTAATATTATGAAGGATTTTGTGGCCAAATGTGAGGAAATTCCATAACAGCTATCTTGTGGACTCAATTCCCAAATATTTAAATTTGATTAATTCTGGAGAGAATTCCAGAGATCTTCAGATCAAATTATTTGCATTTCTGCAAAGTACTGACTGAGGGAAATAAACCAAAATTTGTTTCACAAATTTGGACATCCCTACAGAAAGTTATGGAGGTATGAAGTTTGAACCATTTTTCTGGAAATCAATTCTATGATTTTTGGCTAATTTATTTAACCCTGAGATAACCTACTGATTAAGCCATCTAAACCAGCTCCAAAAATCCTAAAATTTTTACTGGAGATCAGAAAAAAAGAAAAAGATTTTCTGCCCAAAATTGGGAATTTTTTATTAAGAATCCTTCCTGGAATTAATCCCTAAAGGATTTACTAAAAAGAATTCCACAGAAAATACTGGGCATTTTCATAGCAAGCACTTTGTCCCTCTGCAAAGTACTCTTCCTAAGGATTCTAGAAAAAGTTGTTCCACTATTTTTGGAGCTGAAGATTGCCTAGGAAGAATTTTACAAAGTGGAAACTTTTTCTGAAAAGTTTCTGGACACTTAAGCACAGCAGCTTGGACTCTGAAAAATCTTCTTCAAATCAACTCCAAATGAGCTGAACCATTTCTGGAAGTTCAATAATACCCTGAAGAATATTATGGCAAAATTTGGGGATTTTTGGCTTACCCAAACTCCCTCCATAATTATTTTACACAAAATTTGAAAAGAATTATTTAGAATTTATTATTGACTTTCATACAAATTGGAGTGCAAATTTGGATAGATCTTAGTAAAATGAATCTAACCCAATTTGAATCACCCAATTTTGAGTTTCCAATACAATGTTATGAATTTTCAAAGTTTAAACAACTCTCTGTTTGGATTTTTCACAGAGCACTCAAACGTGGGGCCCACGGGTCAGACGTTTCTTTGACCTCCCGCCAGAGAACGCGCGTGCACACCAGCACAGATCATGGCGCGGCTCATTCTCCCTCATTTCTCCAACGTTTTTGCTCCGGTTTTGCCCTACACGACCGTGGGAACGTGGGTCAGCTGCCAGGCAATGTCTCAACTCATGAAAACAGCCTAAAACAGGTCGGCACCGGCGGCGGCGCTCGGTGGCACGGCATCGACACGTTCCGGCGTGTCCCAAGCTTTTATCGACAAGATAAGTTGCCCTAAAGCATCACTAGTGGTCGGGGAACATGGAACACATGCCAAACCTTGCAGCAAACAGCGGGAAAAGGGGGTTCACCAGAGGACCGACCCGTTTTTCCGCCGCCGGCGATTTCTCGTCGCCCGGGGCATGTAGTGGACGGTTTGCTGCGGTATTCGGCATGGGAGGGCACTAGGATGGTGTGATGCTATGGCTTGAACCGAAGAAAGAACGATCGAGCGTGTTGGAAGAATTTCACGGTTTGGTTTTGATCGGTTCATCACGTGTACCAGTGCCAAAACACAAATTCCGGCGAGCCGGCGACGGGGAAAAGCAAGGGGACTGAGGTAGAATGATCTACACAACGTGGCGCAACTTAGGGAGGTGTTGGTCATGCGGGAGAGGCGTTGGAGCGGCCGGAAGGCAAGGAGCAGTGATGGCGAAGCCGTGCTGCACCGAGGGGAAAAAGTTGGCTTGGCACCGGCCGGAGGACGATGGACACAAGCTGGGGAGGTGCGGATGACGTCCAGTGGAGGCCTGCGCACCCTCTGGTCGCCTCAGCGAGGCGCTAGACCCATCGGAGGGTGACGGCGAGGAGGCAGTGACGGTGCCGTGTGCTGCGCGAGGGAGCTTGTTTTCTTCGCATGAACGTGCGATAGCTAGCGATACGGGCAAACAGCGTTTGGTTTGTGCAGCCTCGGGGCTCTGTCGTGCAGCCGAAGACTGAGGAAACCGCCTCGGTGAGCCAGCACAGAGGCAGCTCGGTGGAGCTGCATGCTTCTCGTGTCAAGCGCACACATAGCAGAACTTGGATTGTTCTCTGTTTTTAATGACATGCGGGTCCCACCGGTAGTCTCCCCCCTAAACAACAGTGGATTTCCCAACTTCAAATTCAAAATTCACAGCCCTTCCCACAAACTGAATTTGATTAGCAGGAGTTAACCTTCCATTAGGTTCAAAACTTTAAATTCGGATCTCTCGGTTAAGTTCGTGTGTGAGGGGAAAATAACGCCCGGGGTTGCTGTTTTTGTGAGCAAAATATCACGCCGGGAGCTACTCAATCCCACGAGCTGGTCGCCAGCGCGACGGAAACAGCGAGGAGGTGGCCTCCGCTTGCAGCTCGGTTGGTCAGTGAGAGGATCACACCATGAGGTGTTGAAGCCACGAGCAGGTCGCCAGCTCGATGCAAGAAGCTGGAGGTGGCTGCCCTCGGTGGCGCTCTGAGGAGGCTCGGATGGTGTTCGACAATGAATAGAGGAAAGTCTTCGGGAGTAAGTTAAAGTGGCCCAATGACGTGTAGGGTCTACCCACCCTTACTCCTCTTCTTGTCCGCCAAATGTTTCCAAAAGGTCTTCATTCATGTAAATCCCCTCAATCTGATATTTCGGGAGTTTAAACGTGAGCGGAAATTTGAATAAACCAAATCTAGTGTGAAGTTCACTTTCAAATTTGAATTCAGCTCACATTTGTAAATGATCATGTTTAACTCCTTTTTAGCCCACTCTGAAATTAGAATGTGGACACCATAAATTTCCTCAAATTCAAAGATATGAGGGTACATGTGTGCTCCAAATTTTTGGCAGCAACTTGAGGGGAACAATTGAGTTCAAATCTGAATTTAAACTCCCCCTTACATGTGAGAACTTTACAAATGGTGTTCAATTCAAGCTTGGCTAAACACTTTTCAAATGAAGGTGACAGCTCGTTTGGTTGGACACCCTTGTGCATCATCACGTGTATAAAAATTTTGTAAGTCCCATTTTCATGCATTCCAATAATAACGGTTGTCAACCCTCTATTTATTGCCTTTACATGTTTGGGACTTTTACATTCCTCCCCCCTTAAAACAATCTCGTCCTGAGATTCCAACGAGAAGAGAAAAGTACAGAATGTTATCGGTAATATGACTATAACACACCGAACGGATATAACGATCTTGTAGCTTTTCCATAGTGCTTTCCTTTACGGTATGATTAGTCCGTAAACTCTGTAGACCCATATTAACCGAGTCAATTGGATAGGATCTTTACTGTCCTAATCTTGATATGGATAACTAACACTTATGTTGATTAACTGAGTCCTTCAAAGTTTAGTGTAGTACTTGAGCTTTTATTACGTAAAAAACGTAATTTCCTCTTATCTCCTGATGACGTCATACTTCAGGTTATAGCCAAGTGAGGATCCATGCTTTGGTTTACTTGGATGCACTCCTCCCCCCTTAAGTTTCAATGTAGGATATTGAGAACTTAATCCATACTATTTTTGCGGGAAGGTAATGCACAACCATAACCTTCTACGGTGAAAACTACACCGATTTTGGTCGCCGAGAGTGGTGGTACTGTAGTCCATCTTCCTCACTTGATATGGTCTTGTAACTAAAATCTTCTGTGGTTGAAGTCGAAGCTAATGATATACAGAAGACTCAGAACTTGTTATGGACTTCTGAGAGTAAGCAGCAAACACTCATAATCCCAACAAATTATCAGGTGCTTGACCAATCAGTTTCCCGACAACTCGGTTCACAACTGACCGGCCGGCACTAAAATTCCATAGCAGCAGAGTTATGACCAGAGGAGAATACCGAAGTTCCAGATCACTTCAGTATCTTTCTAACAGTTGTTTATGTGACTCCATATCAGTTAAGGTTCAAAAGATATGGAGTTTGAAAGTTGATAAAAATTCAGGGAAATTTCAGCGGTACCCCACCGGGAGGTACCCACTTTGATTCAACTTTTTCATACAGTTCCGGACAAAGTTTGTCAAACTCACAACTACCAAGTTGTAGTCTAACTCACCAGATTTTCAGAAATGTATCACACGACCATTGGTAAACATGTATACAGGAAGTGATGGTCCAAAACAGAAAGGTACATAAATTGGACCAGCTTCTGTTCTATGCTTTAAAATACTAAGTTATCGTTTGGATCTGTTGTTGGGGTGAAAAGAAAAGTGGGAGAAGACTTCCATATCTTTCAAACTGGTATTTACTTGCCTTCAACTAAGTTCTAGATCGAAAGCTATGAGCTTCTAAAGTTGACAGAAATTCGCGAGGAATTTCAGCAGCACCGCCACTGTAAGTGCTAACTTTTGTCAACCTTTTCATACAGTTAGAAACATGTATGGACCGAACTCATACTACAAAGTTGAAACATGATTCATAAGTTTTCTATAATTGTAAAATTTCACCTTTTACAATTCTTATCCAGGAAGTTATAAGCAAAATACAATCAGTACAGAACTATGCACAGACTTTGGTACGCTGTACAATTTCGCTTGTACTGCTAATTTTACCCCTTTACAGGAGGATTCTGCCCTGATGTTGAACAGAAACATTGTAAATAACTTCCCAAGCTTTCCAAAAATGTATCTGTACGACCACTTTGCATTCTTGGATCAAAATATATGATGGTTCATAGTTAACAGAATTTCTGGCAGGATTTTGGCAGCACCTCCGCAGAGGTACCTAGTTTTAATCCACAATTCCAATTAATTCTGCTCCAGTTTTGGCAAAACATTGAATTCCAAAGTTGTAGCATACTACCTGCCCTTTCCAACGGTGTCTTATCTGAATCTTAGAAATTGTTCTACAAGAATTTGTTGTCGAAATACACAAAATTCCTGAGAGTATTTTTGGTCTGCCCTGTTTCTCGACAGCGCATACTCATCTGAGATTTTCATCCATTTGTAGGGAGATTTTGTTCTGGAGCTCTGCATAAAAGTTGTAGAGGACTTCAAAACGTTTCCATAATAGTATCACACACCTCCATTGATTCAACCAATCCTAGGTTATACACTGTTTAAGTTCAGCAAAAGTTCTGCTGAGAACAGGGGAGGTTGTTTCTAAGTCTTTGAGATTGAGTCTATACTCCCAATTGACTCTCAGTTCAATATGGTAGTTCAATAACCACTAAATGGAATCCTAAACTTCATTTTGACTCTTCTCTTTGAAAATATACTTTTATGCAACTAATAATTTATCTCGGTACTACGTTTCCACACCAAAGAAAAATCCTAAACCGATATTCCGGCATGTATGTGTCAAATGGTGGAACTAAAGGCGTCACTCACAAACGATTTCTGCACGTCATGCACTAACGTGGTAATGTACCTGCCGAAAACCACAAAATAATGGTGCACACAAGGGTTTTGACATTGCAGGCAGTTTCATATTATAGTAAAAACATACGGTCCGTATCATTGCCATACGGATCGTCCTTGAGTCAAGCCATGTCTCAAGGTACATGGTCGTGTTTTCACACCACACGACGGGGAACCCGAGTAGAGCGCGAACGGGTCGTCACGGTTGGGAATTTTATCAACCCAATGGATACCACCTACTGCCTCATGACCGTTGAGGAACGCCGATGGCGAGCGCTACGTATGGCCCTTTGAACATTGACCGTTCAAGAGTTTCATACTATCGTGTTGCTTACAACACAATGGGGTATTCTCACTTTTGCCTAAAGCATGTTGGAGATCAGCATTTTCATATGCTCTTAGAACCATGGGAAGGTTCAGAGACTCATATTAACTACCGTGCCAAGCCACGGTATATCATTCCATACTATTGCTCGTATGGCGAGCTTACCGCAATTGATCCGCCTGCGGTGGCGTACCTTACCTCTTACCTGACGTCGGAGCATAGTTACAGAATCTATAACACATAAGTTAGCTTTTCCACCTTAACACCTACTACTATCATAGACCTAATGTGGGCATAGTGACTAATCCTCACTCGACTACTTCTAAATTTTCAAAATAGGCTCTTTTCGAGCGTGCTATTCCCAATGCGGCTTTGATACCACGACTGTGGGGACCACCCCGTCGTTCACCCGCTCCAGGATTGCATAGGGTGGTGCCCTGCGATGCGGCACCCAACAGCACACAGGAAAAGAATATGAACAACATACAAACTTTTATTTGATATAAAAACAGCAGAAGTCTTTTACAAACTTATTTATACGGCGGAAGTATTATAAATAGCTAGTCTCTCATCCTAACTAAGCAAAAGTGCAGCCGTCCAGCCCGGGGACGCTACACACTAGAAGCAAAGAACTGGATATCACGGCGGCGTGCAGGGCTCCAGCTCGTCCGTGTACCCTGACGGGGGCATTGCCTTGTCCTCGGACCCCTCCTCATAGCCCTCACCTGCACACAGCTCAAATATTGCAACCGTGAGCACGATGGTTCGGCAAGGCTTAACCGACACCTTAGTCATGGAACTCTACATGCAAGGATTAGTAATATGGGAAGAAAGACATTGCAATAAAGACACGCTTACATGTTAATCCTTACTTTCAGTTTTATAGCAACAGTTTCATGTTCCTTAGGCAGCCCTCACATTGGAAGTCCACAATCAAACAAGAAACGCTTTTCTCCGATGTGGTGATGCCCAAAGTGGAAAATAAACTTAATTAGCTCTACAACTACATCATACAAGGTTTCAAAACATTAATAGTTCAATACAGCATATTTAGTTGGCTTATTTCATTTCTTACTACGTCATAGCATAGTGAACAAGTGGTACTCAGATAACTGCGAGGGACGGTGATTGCAATCAGGAGAGACCCGGATAACACGTCACATACACCCCCTTTCAGAAGTGTGGTGCTTCACACCTTCCTACTCTGTTGTATGCAACAACCTTTCAAAGGCAACCCAAATGCCGAACCGGTCCATCCGTAACAGGTAGGAGGTCCCCGCGTGGAGCGTGTCTGTGCCCACCGGCAGATTTACACCTTGCTACCCTCAACCCACTCCTATAAAATGGTTGGGTAAGCCTCGGCACCCAGGTTAACCAATTACATTGGTGTCCTGGTTCTCATATGCCAGTATGCATCCGGTACTGTTCGATACTTGTCCAGCAGGGCCGCACACGGCTCGGTCCTCAATCGACACCAACAGGGCTACACACGTGAGACCTCTGCTCACTGCATCCTATCTCCCTGCTGGGTCTCAGTTTCGCATTCTTAAGCCATTCTTTACCTTTTTCCATACCGTGTGAATAACTTTCTATCTCGCGAGTAGATTCTAACCACTCGATTTCTACCGAGATCCTAAGGACATTACCATGGCATTTTCTACTCGTCGAGTTTGTAAACTACCCAACCCTCCATAGGATTTAGAGGTTATGCAAGTGGGGTTTCAATCACCCTAACTCTAATGCAAGCAATTCACCCTAAACATAAGTGATACAAATGAAGAATTTGCAAAAGTACTTAAATGCAAACGGGGCTTGCTGTGACACCCTCATTTACGGGTTCTGCATGTATTCATGTTTCATGTAAAAAAACACTTTTAAAATAAGTTGAAATCGAGAGAGAATCAAAAAAATTAGCCAAAAAGAGCAAATTCTAGTTCACAGAGAGCGCCGAAGACAATACCCACTGCCGCTGGCCACGTGGCGCGTTCGGAGCACATCTCTGCAAAGGGGGAGAGGTCTGCCGCTAAACTGGCTACGTGGCAGTCTCGGGGCTCGTCCCTGCAGCAAAGGGAGAGGTCCGACCCCGTGGGACACGTGTTGCCCCCAGAGCTAGCCTCTGCAGAGGAGCAAGGCCAGTCGCGAAGGACACGTGTCGGCTGCGGAGCTAGTCACCGTGGAAAAGAGAGGACCAGCCACGCGGGACACGTGTCGCTCTCGGAGCTCACTCCGAGAGGTCCGGCCCCGCTAGACACATTTCGCTCTCAGAGCTCACCTCCGAGAGGTCCGGTCCTATTGGATACGTGTCACCTCCGGGAGGTCCGACACTACCGGACACGTGTCACCTCCGGAGCTCGCCTCCGGGAGGTCCGATGCTGATGGACACGTGTCGACCTCGGAGCTCATCTATGAGGAGAAAGGAAATCTGGCGCTGCTAGGACACGTGGCACTATCGGAGCTCACCTCCGAAGAGAGGGGAGGTCCGGAATTGACACATGGCACACCCGGAGCCATCTCCGAAGAGGGGGGAGGTCCGGAACTGACACGTGGCGTTCGCGGAGTTCGCCTCTGTTGAGAGGGGAGGTCCCGACCCAGCAGACACGTGGTGCACGCGGAGCTCGCCTCTAAGGGAGAGGGAGGTCCCGCCCGCCAAGACGTGTGGCACACGCGGAGCTCACCTCTGAGGAAGAGGGAGGTCTCGCCCGCCTGACACACGGCACAACCGGAGCTTGTCTCTGCGGAAAAGGGAGCCCAGGTTCCTGTAGGACACGTAGAGCTTCTGGAGCTCTCCACCATGAAGGTAACGCGATTCTGGAGTGGTTTTCCTCTGTACGCGTGGGAATACCGGTACGGGAGGAAACCGACACGAATTCCACGTTGCTACCACACCAAATCAACTAAAGATAAGTTGTTATGATCCAAAAACAGTTTGAATGGGACTTTTATTCGAAGTCCAATCAGATTAGAACTCTTCTCTTCCCGATTATAAATAGAACCGAAAACCTTTGGCCGCAACCACGAACTTCTTTTCCACCTCCTGAGCCGACAACTTAGAGCCCTAGCCCCCAGCTCACCGAGTAAACCCCTTCGCCGGAGTTTGACCACCGAAGAGACCGCCGACGAGCCTGGATCACAATTGCCATCGCTGGAGGAGAGCCGACGATCGGTCTTGCTAGCAGAAGGACCCCGAGACCAAGAAGAACGTAAGGTAGGTCTCCAATACCACCTTACGACATCATCGCGTTTTCTTTGCATCTGTTCTTTGATTCCTTTCGAACAGAAGCTTTTTCATGGAAAGATCATGTGTTGATCGGTTTGATCTAAAGTCAAGATCATCACCATGTCCACAATTGATCCGAACACCTCTGTTCATCGTAAAACCCATGCAAACATGCAAGAACACGTATGATCTAAACTGTATCATAGGATTAACATGCATATGCATCATCGCATCTGGTTAAAGTTTGTGCATGGTATTGATTGTTATGAATCGTGTATGTGTGTGATCATGTATAAAAGGACAAACTCAGGGAGCTGTCTACGGCGAGCTGCAACAAGGTTTCGAGATCCAAGAGCAACCGGAACCGCAAGAACAAGGCAAGTGTCCCTTGACCATATTGATCCCATGTTTTCGGGAAAACTGTTTTGTTTGCAAAAAGGAGTGTGTGCTTGAGTCAATATGATGGGTAACCTTTTATAGGAGTTTACTAGTTTTGGTTAAACCACCCTTGTCGCCAGGGAAGTTTATGAGTCGGCTATGGTTTTTGCTTTTACGCTTCGCTGAGTCCATGGGATTATGGGAAGCAAGAATAATGTGTCTAGCTAACTGCACTCGTAAGAATATTGAGAAACTGATGTTGTTAATGAACGTGAATCGGAGGGAGATCTAGGCAAGCCTGGGTTTGTGAAAGAGGTAGGATGAAATGGTGGTTTTACTTGCCGTAGATCTAAGGACCGGTTCATGCGAGCACATGCCAGGATAACAGTGCCACCACAAGGCCAAGTATGGGTGTGGCTTAGCTGAGTAATTAGGTAAGTTGCTAGATTGTTATGGACCGTGGAAGACGCGGGGGATGGTAGTTGAGTGAGGACTGCCCTGTGAACTGCATGGCACAAGAGGGGGCCTGTGGGTGGGAGAATTGGAGATTCTAGCCTGCCGGTGAAACCTTAGTGAGTCCATACATCTAGTAACCCCTTTGTAAAGGCTATTTTGTGATCTCTTGACCATACACCGACGGTTGTCTGCTGGTATAATTGAGGTTCTGCAGTCACCGACAGGTGACGAAATCACAAACTTGTGGGTAAATAGGTGCAATCTCTGGAGAGTCTAAAACTATCATGATAGCCGAGCTTACGTTCACGAGCGCCTGGCCAACTTCCATGATTAGTTGGGATAGTTTTTGGTTATGGTTTTGGTTATGGTTTGGATTTCGGGACTGTTGAGTCCGGATGATAAGATTGGTTGCATGACTGTTGAGTCATGGCAACAAGATTAGTCTCGGTGTGAGACGGAAATTGTTTATGAGATGAGATGGTAGTGAATACGAGATGGTATTCGTGAGATGGTAGCGAATACGAGAAGGTATACGTGAGCAAAGTTGAGAAAGATTAATGTCTGGTTGAGACATGGAAAGTGATGAAACATAATGGAGGTATGTTGGTATTTTAATACATGTTGGGATTACTTTTACTTAAAGTTAAGTGGCTGTTTATCGTGGTTTGAGAAATAACTTTGCTTTCTGCAATGAGCCTTTTTATACCTTCCTTGTTGTGAGCTACATATCATATTTTCCCGCACTTGCTGAGTACATCATTGTACTCAAACTTGCATTATTACTTCATCATCAGCTACAGGAGAAGATTACTATGAAGACCAAGTGGAGCCTTAGGCGTGCAATCTGTCCTCAACCTTGCCTGTGGGGATGGAGTAGAGATGGGGCCACTGCTGCTGCTTAGATTGCTTCCGCACTAGAAAAAAGACTTCCGTTGCTAGATTTAGACTTCCGCTGCTTAGATAAGATTTCCGCTGTTAGCATGAGTCCAAGACTCATGGTACATTGTAATAAACCCTGTTATTCATGATAATATATATTCTGAATTCAGTTTGTGGAACATATATATGTGTGATGAACATCCTGGGCACACATATGCATCAGTTTTCGGTTCCGTGGTTTTCCACATAATTGAGGGAGTCACACTTGCCTGGTTGCGAGTCAAAGGAGAATTTAGCATCGGGTGGGAGGACGTCCAATGGCTCCGGTGTTTCCTCAACTTCGGTCACTATATGAGATGTAGCAAAATATATGTATAAGTGCTAATGAAATATAAGAATTAACTTCTATTCATAGCTACTGCTATTTATGTTCCTTAATTGGCTTTGGGATTTTTCCAGTGGATACTAGATCCTATAAAGATGATCTTAGCAAAATTTGGAGAAATTTCCTTGAACCTTGTGGTCTCCAAAATTCCCACAAGTACAAAGCTTCTCTTAATTTTGATCCCAAATCTGAAGTTTTGACATGGCTAACAGTGGAATATCTAATTAGGGTAGGTATACATGGTTCTAACAAAATTTGTTTCACCATTTTTGGAGCTACAAACAGGGAGATATGAATTTTTGAAGTTTGGACAGGAGTGCTGAAAAGTTTCTGTGTAGAATTTGAATTTCCAATTAAAGGCTAAACTTTGGAAGACAATTTAGCCTAGAAAATTAACTCCAATGAAGCTCAAATGTTTACAGTAGATCACTAATATTATGAAGAATCTTCTGGTCAAATTTGAGGAAATTCCATAACAGGTATCTTCTGGAATTAATTCCCAAATATTTAAATTTGATGAATTCTGGAGAGAATTCCAGAGATCTTCAGATCAAATTCTTTGCATTTCTGTAAAGTACTGACTGAGGGGAATCCACCAAAATTTTTATCACAAATTTTGGACATCCCTACAGAAAGTTATGGAGGTATGAAGTTTGAACCATTTTTCTGGAAATCAATTTTATGATTTTTGGCTAATTTATTTAACCCTGAAGTAACCTACTGATTAAGCCCTCTAAATCAGCTCCAAAAATCTAAAAAAATTTACTGGAGATCAGGAACTATGAAAAAGATTGGCTGCCCAAAATTGGGAATTTTTCATTGAGAATCCTTCCTGGAATTAGTCCCTAAAGGATTTACTAAAAAGAATTCCACAGAAAATATTGGGCATTTTCATAGCAAGCACTTTGTCCATCGGCAAAGTACTCTTCATAAGATTTCTAGAAAAAGTTGTTTCACTATTTTTGGAGCTAAAGATTGCCTAGGAAGAATTTTACAAAGTGGAAACCTTTTTCTGAAAAGTTTCTGGACACTTTTATGCACAGCAGCTTGGACTCTGAAAAATCCTACTCAAATCAACTCCAAATGAGCTGAAACTTTGCTGGAAGTTCAATAATACCCTGAAGAATATTCTGGCAAAATTTGTGGATTTTTGGCTTACCAAACTCCCTCCATAATTCTTTTACAGAAAATTTTAAAAGAATTATCCAGAATTTATTATTGACTTCCATACAAATTGGAGTGCAAATTTGGATAGATCTTTGTAAACTGAATCTAACCCAATTTTAATCACCCAATTTGGAGGTTCCTACACAAAGTTATGAATTTTCAAAGTTTAAAAAACTCTCTGTTTGGATTTTTCACAAGAGCACTCAAACGTGGGGCCCACGGGTCAGACGTTTCTTAAACCTCCTGCCAGAGAACGCGCGTGCACACCGGCACAGATCGTGGCGCAGCTCGTTCTCCCTCATTTCTCCACCGTTTTTGCTCCGGATTCACCGTACACGACCATGGGAGCGTGGCTCAGCTGCCGGGCAAGGTCTCAACTCATGAAAACAGCCGAAAACAGGTCGGCACCGGCGGCGGTGCTCGGCGGCGTGAAATCGACACGTTCTGGCGTGTCCCAAGCTTCTCCTGACAAGATAAGTTGTGCTAAAGCATCACTAGTGGTCGGGGAACATGGAACGCATGCCAAACCTTGCAGCAAACGACGGGAAAAGGGGGTTCACCGCAGGACCGACCGGTTTTTGCCGCCGCCGGCGATTTCTCATCGCCCGGGGCGTGTGGTGGACGGTTTGCTGCGGTATTCGGCGTGGGAGGGTGCTAGGATGGTGTGATTCTATGGCTTGAACCGAAGGAAGAACGATCAAGCGTGTTGGAAGAATTTCCCGGTTTGGTTTTGATCGGTTCTTCAGGTGTACCGGCGCCAAAACACAAATTCCGGCGAGCCGGCGATGGGGAAGAGCAAGTGGACTGCAGTAGCATGATCTACACACCTTGGCGCAACTTAGGGAGGCGTTGGTCATGCGGGAGAGGCGTTGGAGCTGCCGGAAGGCAAGGAGCAGTGATGGCGACGTCGTGCTGCACCGAGGGGAAAAAGTTGGCTCGGCACCGGCCGGAGGACGATGGACGCAAGCTGGGGAGGTGCGGATGACGTCCAGTGGATGCCGGCGCACCCTATGGTTGGCTCAGCAAGGCGCTAGACCCATCGGAGGGTGACCGGTGAGGAGGCAGTGACGGCGCCGTGTGCTGCGCGAGGGAGCTTGTTTTCTTCGAATGAAGTGCGATAGCTAGCGAGCAGGGCAAACAGCGTCTGGTTTGTCCAGCCCCGGGGCTCTGTCGTGCAGTCCAAGACTGAGGAAACCGCCTCGGTGAGCCAGCACAGAGGCAGCTTGGTGTTGCTGCATGCTTCTCGTGTCAAGCGCACACAGAGCAGAACTCGGATTGTTCTCTGTTTTCAATGACATGCGGGTCCCACCGGTAGTCTCCCCCCTAAACAACAGTGGATCCCCAACTTCAAATTCAAAATTCGCAGCCCTTCCCACAAACTGAATTTGATTACCGGGAGTTAACCTTCCGTTAGGTTCAAAACTTTAAATTCGGAGCTCTCGGTTCAGTTCGTGTGCGAAGGGAAAATAACGCCCGGGGTTGTTGTTTTTCTGAGCAAAATATCATGTCGGGAGCTACTCAATCCTACGAGCTGGTCGCCAGCGTGACGAAACAGCGGGGAGGTGGCCTCCGCTTGCAGCTCGGTTGGGGAGTGAGAGGATCATGACATGAGGTGTTGAAGCCACGAGCAGGTCGCCACCTCGATGCAAGAAGCTGGAGGTGGCTGCCCTCGATGGCGCTCTAAGGAGGCTCGGATGGTGTTCGACAATGAACAGAGGAAAGTCTTCGGGAGTAAGTTAAAGTGGCCCAATGACATGTGGGGTCTACCTCCCCTTACTCCTCTTCTTATCTGCCAAATGTTTCCAAAAAGTCTTCATTCATGTAAATCCCCTCAATCTGATATTTCGGGAGTTTAAACGTGAGAGGAAATTTGAATAAACCAAATCTAGTGTGAAGTTCACTTTCAAATTTGAATTCAGCTCACATTTGGAAATGATCATGTTTAACTCCTTTTTAGCCCACTCTGAAATTAGAATGTGGCCACCATAAATTTCCTCGAATTCAAAGATATGAGGATACATGTGTGCTCCAATCTTTTGGCAGCAACTTGAGGGGAACAATTGAGTTCAAATCTTAATTTAAACTTCCCCTTACATGTGAGAACTTTACACATGGTGTTTAATTCAACCTTGGCCAAACACGTTTCAAATGAAGGTGAGAGCTCGTTTGGTTGGACACCCTTGTGCATCATCACGTGTATAAATTTTTGTAAGTCCCATTTTCATGCATTCCAATCTTAACGGTTGTCAACACTCTATTTATTGCCTTTATATTTTTGGGACTTTTACATACACGAACTTATTTGAGGTTTTCGGAGCTCAAGCATGGCGGCACGCCTCGGGTGCACGATGAAACCCTATTAGCAGCCTCTACCGAGGGCAGTTGCTTGCTTGTCGATCTTCCTCATGGTCTACTGATGCTTTAGAGCCAATCACTCGAGGTTTTGGTGGGCCAGGGTGACCGGTCATCGGCGCCGAAGCTTCACCGAAGCCACTGCATGCCGCCGACCAAGTTTCGGCCCTCTAGTGCCCATACCAACCCCACCAACGAGTTCCCCGACCCTGAAAACCCCCGGGCGGCGAGTCTCCGGCCGGGTGACGGCCGGGAACCCGCGGCCCGGCGAGGAGAGCGCGCGCAGGGAAGAAAGGGCCGGAGGAAGAAGAAGGGTGGGGCTGGCCCACCTGTCAGGGAGTTTATTTTAATACCGGGATCGGTTGTGGACAGGGATCTGGTGTGTCTACACAGCTGAAAACCCTGTAGCCCGTGTGTCCTCGAATCCTATTGGCTGCAGTTTAAACCGTGGGCCCAGCTCGAGCTTTCAATAGAAAAACAATTCCAGATTTATCTCCAACTTGAGAAAATCATATAATTGTGTAGGAACATCCAAATTGAGTGATTCAAATTGAGCTGGATTCATTTTGCAAAGATCTATCCAAATATGAACCCCAATTCATATGAAACTCAATAATAAATTCTGTAAAATTCATTGAAGATTTTCTGAAAAAGAAGTATTGAGGGAGTTTGGTTTATCCAAAAATCCCCAAATTTTGCCACAATATTCCTTAGGATATTATTGAACGTATAGAAAAATTGAAGCTCATTTGGAGTTAATATGAGTAGGAAATTCCAGAGTACAATCTGCTGTGCTCAAAGTTGTCCAGAAACTTTTTCAGAAAATGATCTTCCTTTGAAAAATCAGTTCTGGATAATCCTTAGATCCAAAAATCATAGGAAAATTCAGGCATCATCTATGAGTTATGTTTGAAATGGTAGTTCACTTGATTTAGCATGAAAATGCAAATTACTTCAGAATTAAATCATTTTTGCATAATTACTTAGAGAATTATTTTGGGGGGAACTACTCAATGAAATGTCCTGATATTTGGATCAAAGTACTTTCTTGTGACCAGGAACTCACAGGTAAAGAGATCAAGTTGAGCGTTAGAAGTCCCTGTATTGGTTTTCCATTCTTATGTATAGGAGAAATACATAGGAAATCTTGTGGGGATTATGTGGAGCACAATTTCCTTCCACTTTAGCTGAAATTTCGCAAGCTTAATTCTTGTGTAGGATAAGACTTCCTGTAAAATTTTCAGGATAATTGAAGTTCAGGTTCTTCTGTTTTCTTCACATTAGTTCAGCTCATCGTATATGCTCCTTAGAAAACTTAGATAGTTTTATAGCCAAACTACTAAGGCAGATGGAATTAACCTTTAAGCTTCTTTGCACAATAGAGGAAAAAAACATCATCCTTAGCAATTCCACACATTTATCTGTATTCAAGTCTTTAATTATATGAATTGCATTATGAAACCTGTGCATATACATGTCGATAGTGCTTACAGCGAAGGCGGTCGACGATGGAGTTCGACGGAGTGAATTCATTGAAGTGAATCAGTTGATTGAGCCTCAAGGGAGAGAAGACTCTAACTGAATTATATAATATTAGACCCAGCAGCAACAAGGCAAGGCCCGGTTTGCATTTAACAAGTTTTATCAAGTTTTGCTTTATATTCACTTAGTTTGAAGTATGGACGTGCATTATGTGTAGGATGATTGACACTCCACATGCATAACCAGATTATTCCAAAGGGAGAGAGGGGAGTGTCTAAGTCCTCGAGTAGATCATGCTTTGCTTAATGTTTGTAGACTTCGGTACAAGTCGAGTAGTTGGAATCTACTCGCGAGTATAGGGTTCGTTACCCACGGGATTGGTTAGAGATGTGAGACAACTTTAGCAAGAAAAAATGAGACTAGGCAGGGGCTAGGATGCAGCAAGAGGAAGTTTTGTGTGCGTAGCCCTGTCCATGTCGATTGAGAACCGATCCATGTGCGGCCCACGCTGATCAAGTTTGAATGTACCGCAGGCATATCGGATATATGGGGTCCGGTAAACTAATGTAACCTATACCTCCGGGCATCGAGGCATAATGCACCAATTTATAGGTGTAGGTTAGGGCAGCAAGGTGGAAATCCGCTAACAGTCATAGAGAGATGCTCCGTGTAGGGAACCTCCTGTCCGTTTGGGTGCGACCGGTTTGACGTTTGGGCTGTTCGGTGAAAGGTTGTTCCGTACGCTATCGAGTGATCGTGCTGTGCAGCTCCACGGGTGGGCGTACGTGATGTGCTATTCGGGTATCCCTACAGGTGTCTATCGAGTCGATTCGCCATCCCTCGTGGTAATGAGTACCACTTGGTCACTGAGTGGTAACGTTGGTTAACATATGGAATGTTGTGATTCAATACTGCTATATGAATAACTTGTATTGTTACATCTGTGCCACTAAATATTGCTCACTAAATTTCACATTTGTGAACCCTTAACTTCTGGCTAAAAGATGAACTAAGGATAAACTTGTAGGCGTGTCCGTTTGCTGCAAACTTTCATCCTATATTCGAGTATGACTTGCATATAGAGTTTCACGTGGAGGAGAGTCAGTTAAGACTTTCTGAGCCATCGTGCTCACGGTTGCTGCTATGAGTGTTTGCAGGTGAGGAGTACCCCACGGACTCGGAGTACGAGTCCACCGGCGAGGGCTACCCTCCGTCAGGGACTACAGCTGAGTGGGAGCTGTACACGCCGCGTTGAGGCTGAGTGAAGCTTGTGTGGGTTGTCCGTAGGGCCGGACAACCACTTTTTCTCGTTAGGTGTTGGCGTGAGTTGTATAAAAATCTTCCGCTGTATTGGACTCTATAGAGGAGTTGTAACTGAAGAGTCTACTACTCTTGTACAAATTCAGTAAAGTTTAATGTAATACTATGTTTCTCTATCGTGTATGCTGTCGGGTGTCGCATCATGCGGCATCACCCTCTGAGATTCTGGTATGTACGGATTTTGGTCCGTCACGGCGTTGCTGAGAAAGCGCCACGTAGCCCTGGACCCCACCGTCAGAGTTTAAACTTTTCCTCGAATTTATTTTAAGTTCAGATTTCAATCAAACTTTAGACGAGCAAAACTTTTGCTAGGAAACTTCAAATTTAGTGATTCAAATTGGGTTATATTCAGATTGAAAGAATCTATCCAAATATACAACTCAATTTGTATGAAAGTCAATAAATATTTCTGGAAAATTCTTTAAAGCTTTTCAGCAAAAGAATTTTAGAGGGAGTTTGGTTCATCCAAAAATCCTCAAATTTTACCAGAATATTTCTTAGGATGTTATAGAAATCCTTTAAAGTTTTCAGCTTATTTAGAGTTAATTTTCTCAGGAGAATTCACATTTCAAGTTGCTGTGTTCAAATGAATACAGAAACTTTTCCAGAGAATTCCCAAAACTTGAAAATTCAGTTCTGGGCAATTAGCTCCAAAAATTCTAGAAAAATTCATGCAGGCTCTATGAACTATAATTGAAATTGTAGTTCACTAAGTTTGACATGAACATGTGACTTACTTCAGAATTAATTCCTTTTTGCTTAACTGCTTAGGGAATTGTTCTGAATAAAACACTCAATGAAAAGTGCTAATTTTTAGTCCAGAACACTTTCTCGTGACAAGGAACTCACATGAAGATTTTTACCTCCATTGGAGCCCTGGATCATAACTTTTATGTCTATCCTCATTAGGGATCAAAACATAAGTGATGAAAAGCACTTAGCACTTGACCATTTTGCTTAACCCAAACCCAAAGTCATTGACGTAAGGACTTGTGAAGAAAGTGAAGTGGGATTTCAAGGACAAGGTGATCTAGTAATCAAGCCTCAAGTGATCGATGACACTAACTGAATTTACCTTCTTAGTCACCTGCAAAACAGGCAAGCCCTGGTTTGCATTCAAGCAATTTTATAAATTCTTTTCATTTCTAGAGATCATAGCTTTGAATTGTTGATTGCATTGGGTCTAGATGATATTGAAAACCCAATTGCAAGACCAGAAGTACCTAAGAGAGAAAGGGTAGATTAGCACCTCCACGAGTGGTTTTGGGCTATGCTAATTGTTAGTTTGGAAGGACCGGTAGAAGTCGAGTAGATTACCACCCAAGTCTCTGTTTTCACTCAACCGACTGAAGCAGCCGAAGGCACCCGTGCGCCACCGAGGCTCGACGCAGCGGCCACCGCCTTGTTTTCTCCTCGTGCTGGCGACCAGCTTAGCGGCCTCGTTGCCTCTCGGCTTGATCTTTTTCTTCCCTGAACCGAGCTACTTGTGTTTCGTTTCCTCCTCGCATCCGATCACAGCTGAGCTCGCCGCCGCCTCGGTTCCAACAGGGAAAGCGTGCACCCAAGCATACAGCACCCCTCCGAGCCATAAAACGGCAAGGATTGATCATCCTACACCTCGTCAGCGCAAAAACCAGCAACTCCCGGCGTTCCCCACACTAGAACAGCTTCCCCTGGCGATGACCTAAAACAATCGAGAACCAAGCTCACATGGACAGCCTCACACGAGGGGATTCACGCTTGACCGAAGGAACCCAAGGACGAGCCGGCTACCCGAGCTGCTCCTCGCCGAGTTTCAGATCAAGCCGAGGATCATCGAGCTCCAATTCGGAGGTTTTCTTCCGTCGCGTGCTAACCCGACTTCCGGTACGAAATTGTCGAATTCAACCTCCATTCTCGTTTTTAGGTCCCTGAAGCTGGCACACCAGATCTAGACTAGCTAGGCATCATTTCCCCTACGCAACCCTAGCTTGAAAACACATGAAGAAGACGAATTTCAAGGTTTCCCGAGAGCAAACGTCGCCACACCTCTATAGCGCACGGTGAAACCCTAGTAGCCGCCGTTCCCAAGCTAATTTGTGCCCATGTCGAGCTTCCTTAGGTGTCACTGATGCTTCAGGCCCAAAATCCCTCGGGTTTGGGGGTCTAGAGAGGGCGCGCGACGTCGCCAGAGCAAGCACCGAGCCGCCGCACGTCGCACAAGGGTCTAGCGTATCGCCATCCTCCGGTGGGTGTGGGGATGAGATCCTCACATCGAGAGCGAGGCTAGCGGCGAGTTTCAGCCCTTGAGCACACCGTAAAATGAGACTCCCAAGCAGCACCGCCGCGCCGGCGAGGGGGAAGGTTCGCGCGGGAAAGGGGGGCTCGGGAAGTAGAAGAAGCCTCCGGTCCCACCGGTCAGTGACCATTAGCGGTAGACTGGGATTTTCTGTGGCCATTTGATCGTTTGTGGCTACAGCCAAATTGTCTGTGGACCGCGGTATGGCTGCATCGAGGGTCTGACACATCACCCGGGACCCACAGTCAGAATTTAAATGATTCCCGATTTATTTGAATTCCCAGATTCAATTCAATCTTTAGAACCTCATAACTTTTGCTAGGAAGCTCCGAATTTAGTGATTCAAATTGGGTTGGATTCAGATTGAAAAACTCTATCCAAATATCCCGCCTAATTTTTATTAAAATCATTATTAAATTCCGGAAAATTCTTTAAACCTTTTCAGCAAAAGAATTTTTGAGGGCGTTTTCTGCATCTAAAAATCCTCAAATTTTGCCAGGAATTTCTTTAGGATGTTAGTTAGCTCATGTAAAAGTTTCAGCTCATTTGGAGTTTATTTCCTTAGGAAAATTCTGATTTCAAATTTCTGTGTTCAAATGAGTACAGAAACAATTCCAGAGAATTTCCGAAACTTAGAAATTCAGTTCTGGGCAATTCCTAGTTCCAAAAATCCTAGGAAAATTCATGAATTCTCCATGAGCTATGTTTAAAATTGTGGTTCACTTGAATTTGCATTGAAGTGCAAATTTATTCAGAATTAATTCCTTTTTGCCTAAATCCTTAGGCAATTGTTCTGAGTGATCTACTCATTGAAAAATTCTGAATTTTGGTCAAGATTTCTTTCTTGTGACAAGGAACTCACAAGGAAATTTTCAGCTCCATTGGAGCTCTGGATCACCACTGTTCTGTTCAACCTCTTTAGATGAGTAACACACAAGTGATGAAATGCAATTATCACTTCATCATGTTGCTCAACCCAAACCCAAACCACTAGCACCAGTGTCATTTTAAATTCTTAAACAGAGTTCCAGTTTTAAACTTGTATTTAGAACTTGTTAGCAAAAGCTTTGCAAATAAACATATATGCATATTTATAACGTGTAGCCTCTACGTGAAGATTGTGAGGCAATTGAAGTGGAGATCAAAGAGGAAGGAAAGCAAGTGATCAAGCCACAAGTGGTCTTCACTAACTGAATAGATACTTAGTCACCTGCAAAACCAAGGAAAGCTCCGGTCTGCATTTAAGTTGGTTGATAAAGTGTTTACTTTGTTCACAATTATGGTTTAGAGTTTGAATGTGTATTAGGTCAGGGATGTTTTATACTCCAAATGCATGACCAAAGAAACCATCGAGTTAAGGGTAGAAGATGTATCCCCGCTGTAGAATAATGCCGTGCTAAATAGGCCATGACATCCAGTAGAAGTCGAGTAGTTGGAATCTACTCGCGAGTTATAGTTCAGGATCACACAGGTATGATTTAAAGAGGCAAACTAAAGTTTAAGTTTCCAAAGATGAGACCGGGCAGAGAGTTTAGGCAGCGACAAGATGAGGTCTTGGTCGAGTAGCTCAGCCTGTGTCGGTTAAGGACCTTTCTCGTGTGCGGCCCTGGGAGCAAGTATTGAGTTGTGTACCGGATGCTTATTGCTATATGGGACCCAGGAAACCGATGTACCAGGTTAACTGGATTGTCGAGGCATACCACATTGTCTCGTTAGACCTATGAGCCAGAGACGGCGCGACCAGTTCTACAGTCAGAAGTCCTGCAAAAGGTTGCCACATACGATGTTATGAAGGATGCCAGATTTGGGTCTTCATAGGCGGGCGTATGTGTCGAGTTATCCGGGCAGTGTTTGATTCGAATCACCATCCCTCACGGTTATGAGTACCGCTTGCTCACTGCGCTGTGACGTAATAATCAAGTTGTGTGAGAACAGTTTGCAAAGTTTTAATTGCTGCTATGATAATTGGAATTGCATGAAAACCATGTATGAAGTAGAGGTAGAGCAAATTAATGTTAATTTCCACCTTGGGATAAGAAATATTGGAATGAAGCGTTTCTTGTTTGATTGTAGAGTTCCAATGTTGCTGGGCGCAAGGGCACTACTGTGATGGCTAAAATCTGAAAGTTAAGGATGAACGTGTAGGCGAGTCTTTCTGTAACTTATATGGTTATGTCTTAGGTTACCTTCATGTAGATTTGCATGCTTTAGGAGAGACGGTTAAGTCTTGCCGAGCCTTTGTGCTCACTCTTGCTATATGAGTGGTTTTGCAGGTTAACATCGATGCTTATAAAGAAGGTTGTCCGGTGAGATTCGGAGACTTCCGAGTCATGTAAGACATGGAGAACCTAGCCGCTGCCATGTCTTTGTGTTGTGACACGACCACACGGTCTTGTCGAGCCAGGATCACGCTGAGGGGTGCTGCGTTGCATAGCACCGGATAACACACATCAAGGTACAAAGCGGAAGCAAAATTTTATTACATAAACGGGTTTATGAACATGTTTACATCAAAATAAGTCCAGTCTACACTCACGGGCGTAGACTACGCATCAAGTCGACGTTCAGCCCTTGAACGTGTCCTTGCTAGCACACACGCACACTAACTCTGCGGCGTGCACGACTCCCACTCGACGGGGTTCACGTCCTGGGGTTCCGTCTCCTCTTCAGGAGTCCCTTCCTCATAGAACCCTGCAAAACCTTCAAACACAAGCAGTGAGCACGAAGGCTCAGCAAGTCTGACCCGTCTCACCTAAACATGGAACTTCTACATGAGGGGTGATGGGTACATGAGGTAAAATCATTTGCAAAGGACTCGCCTAATTAGTGGAACCTTACTTTCAAGTTTTAGCAGCAGGTTGTGGAGAACCTTACGCTAAAGCACATGAGAGAGCCGCAATCAAAAAAGAAACACATTTCTCTCATGTACTTTGCCCAAAGTTGAAAAGAACTTTAGTTAGCTCTAGACTACAGCAAATCATTAACAATCAAGTCCATCTTTCAATCAGCAACATTTTAACATGCAACTAGCCTGTTCTTTCTACGTCACGGTACAGTGAACAAGTGGTACTCACTGACCGTGAGGATGGCGATTATAATCGATTTACACCTGCAGGGTTACCCAAATAACCCGTCATGTACGCCCGTACTCGATGTTGCCTACAGCAACCATCACGGACGCCGTATGCAACCACCTTTCACCCGTCAGCCAAATATTGAACCGGTCCCATCGTCCCGAGCAAGAGGTCTCTGCACGCGCATCTCTGTGCCGCCAGCCGATTTACACCTCAAGCTCTCAACCTACCCTCTGAACGACGGGCAATGCCTCAATACCCAGCTACCCGAGTTACATCAGTTTCCCGGTTCCCATATAGCCGGTAGGTCTTCGGTACTGTTCTAGCTTGTTCAACAGGCCCGCACACGGCTCGGTCCTCAATCGACACAAGCGGAGCTATAGCACACAGGCCCCAAAGTCCCGCTGCCCTTACTCTCCGCTCGGTCTCATTTTTCTTGCCATGTGTATCATGTGCTATCTCTACCCGAGTCGAGTGCCTCTAGCCTATGCTCGCGAGTAGTTCCAACTACTCGACTTGTACCGAATCCTACTCTATCTTAGCATTGCAGTAGCTAACGGGGTTTGCAATCCTAAACCTAACCCATGGTTTTCTTGGCTATGCAATTGGGTTTCCAAACAAGACTCTAATGCAAGTATTAACGGTACTCAAGTAAGTGCTCAAAACAATAACAATTTGTCAAAAGGTTAATGCAAACCGGAGCTTTCCTTGCTGCTCTTGATCGTAGGATAGCTGCTCCTCCGGAGTAACGAAGTATAGGACTTCGGGTTCCTCCTCGACCTTAGCGACTACATGATAGAAGCAGTACATGTATTAATTTAAATGCATTTGTATTAAGTTTGTACTTGTGAAGCTTATAAGTCCCACTAGACAGACTCAATGACTATGAAACTTTTTCTGTGGCCTGGTTACAACCTAAACAGAGATTTGGTCAAGTTTTAATTGCATCAAAGCTCATTTGAGCCCTCCACAATTAATTATATCCTTAACCTTAATTGAAGGCTCGTACGGTGTTCTATGGATTTTCATGGAACAAACTATGACTTTCTGAAAACTAGATTTTCAGAGGGTTCTAATGGAGTTGGTCTCACTTAATTTGAAGGTTCCTAACTAAAGATGTGAGCTAAACAATTTCAGAGAAAATTCTGAAAATGTTTCTGAACATTTCCTATTTTCTCTGGAACAGTTTCACTAATCACACCATTAGGTGGATCAAATGAGCGCAAATGGATCTGAAATTTTTATGGTAGTTCAGGGATATTTTGGTGAACATCCCAGCAAAATTTCAGGATTTTCCTCCAATGGATTCTCCAGTTAAAATTCCAAACAATTTAAACTTTGTGGTATTAATTCTGGAGAATTAAGGATTTTCATGAAGTGAAACTTGATTTGCTGGAAAGTGCTCAGAGAGCTGAATCCAAAAAAATTTGGTTCACTCAATTTGGAGCTTTCTATCCAAAGTTATGATGTTTTGAATTTTGAGGGAAATCTGAAAATCGGGGGAAAAGTTTAAACATGCGGGTGGGCCCTGGGGACACGTGTTAGGCGCGGAGGCGACCGCACACCGCGGCCCACAGGATTTTTGCACGCCAGCACACCTGATCCCAGCCGCAGCCCGATCCTGATTTAAAATATCGGTCGCTGACAGCTGGGGTCCACCCCCTTCTTCAACCTCCCGACGCCCGCGCTCTGTCGCCGGGGTATCTCGCCGGAGAGCTCGCCGGCAGCATCGGTAGAGCTCCAAACTTCACGATTTTTGCCGCCTCTGCCTATTTTCTCTCGAGGAACAGGATTCTCGGGCCAGCTCGCCATGAAAATGGCCGCCACATGGTCGGCGATGAGTTGCAGCCTCGGGAGAACTTCGGCCGTGTTGCCCGTCCTCCCTAGCACCTAACCCAATCGAGCTAAGGGTCGTCGAGCATCATTGGGCCATAGGAAAGGTCGACATGAGCTCTACGGAGCTCGGGAAGGGCGTGTTGGGCTGTCACCGTGCGACCTAGGCCGGAAATCAGGATTTCTACTAAAACTCAAAGAACAGCGGTTTCCCTCCACGGTTCTTCGTGGTTCCTGCTCCTATGGACCCGCACGGGCTACTAGAAGTGATCCTCTCCATGAGAGGATGAGTGATGCAGTGTGGCTTACGAATTTCTCGGATCGGTGCAGACCTCACTCTTGCACACCGTCGCGAAAACATGAAATTCCGGCTTGAGCAGTGCTTGTCACGCCACCGGAGCTTGCGGGAAAGAAAGAGGGGTTGAAGACGAACCTTTTTGCTGTTCACAGCTCCGTGAACGGTGGGCTGTGGTGGCCGGAAGGACGGTTCCCGCAGCGGCGGCTTGAGCTGAACCGGAAGAGAAAAGACCGCCGCGGTGGAGCTCAGGGAAGACCGCGCAGGGTCTGGAACCGATGCGAAGGTGTCGAAGATGGCTTGGTGCACCCGGTGCTGGTCTCAGATCGCCGAGAGGGTCACTGGATCGGCCGGGCGACGAGGAACCGAAAGTTCACTCGGGCGGCGAGGTGCTTCGGCTTTTTGGGGTGGAAGTGCGACGAGGCAGCGGTGGAAGGCACCGGTGACCGCTCGGGCGGGTAGATAAAGACCCAGAGAGTCGGTTCTGCGGGCGGGTAGATAAAGACCCAGAGAGTCGGTTCCGCGGCTGAGATCGGCAAGCAGCTGGTGGCTTCGCCGTGGCGGCAGCTCGGGTCGGCGCAATAACCCGAGTGCAGAGTTCAGTCAGCTGGGTTCTCTTCAGAGGCTGACCAGTGGGTCCCACCCGGGATTTTAACCTCTGAAATTCACTCCTAATCACTGTTGTAAACAGTGAGCCCCAAAATACCCCAAGTGATTCAAATTATTCACCCATAAGCCATTTGAATTGATTAGAATTCAAATTGGGTTTGGTTTGAATGAATTTCAGCACAAGTTCAGTTTGAAATTCAAATAAAGTTTGAATTTGCCCCACTTAGCTCATGTCAAGATCAACTCCAAATGGAGTGAAAATTGGTGTGCGAGCTCACAAAAATGTGCGGAATAAGAATATATCTCCCACTTTTCAATTCATGGGATAAAGACTGTTTGAATTTGAATATGGTTTCAAACTTCTCTCTTTCTAATTATACCCAAAATGACCTCAAAAAGGTTTTGCATTTGGGTGAAACTTGGCATGGACATCCTTAGCAATGTGTAGGAGTTTTCATATGCCCAGCCCTTCTATGCACGCTAGGGATCAGCATTTCATATGAACTCAGGAACATAAAGAGTCCAAGAGTTTCATATTGACATCTCACACTGTGACACCCTCATCTCGGGTGTCAGCATATGTTCATGTTTTATGAAGAAGAAAAACATTTTAAAAAAAAAGGAACAGAGACAAGTATCAAAAGGATGGCCAATAAAGCTCTCCTAGAACACCGAAACGCAACTTCCACGGCCAGCAGACCACGTGGCGCGTTCGGAGCTCATCCCCGAGAGATTGGGAGAGGTCCGACGCTAGACTAGGCTACGTGGCAGGCTCGGGGGTCACCTCCGCAATTGGAAAGAGGTCCGACCCTGTGGGACACGTGCTGCCCGCGGAGCTAGCCTCTGCGGAAGAAGCAAAGGCATTTTTCATAGGACATGTGTCAATCTCGGAGCTCATCTCAGAGAGAAGTCCGGGTCTATCGAACACGTGTCGCCACCGGAGCTTATCACCGGAAGGTCCGTCGCAAAACACGTGGCATGCGCGGAGCTCGTCTCCGAAGAAGAGGGAGGTCTCGCTCGTGACACGTGGCACAACCGGAGCTCGTCTCTGCGGGAGAAGAGATACCAGGCTCGGAAGGACACGTGGAGCTTCCGGAGCTCATTACCGCGGAGGTAACGAGTCTGAAGCGGTTCTTACGTGTAAAGATACCGGTGCGCAACGAAAACCGATCTAAACTCCACGATCCTTACCGAAGATAAGACGTCAGGATCTAACAAAGATCTGAATAAGACTCTTATTCGGGATCCAATCAGATTAGGACTCTTCTCTTCCCGATTATAAATAGAACCCGAAACCTCTGGCCGAAACTACGAACTTCTCTTTCAACTCCTGAGCCGACGACTTAGCACCCTAGCCCTAACTCGCCGAGCAAAACACGCCGAAAGCACAACAAGGGAGATCATCAGAGGAGAACCAAGCGAACTAAGGAGGACCCCGAAGACAAAAAGAACGTAAGGTAGGACTTCAATACCACCTTACGACATCATGTTGTTCATCCCTTTGCATCTGTTCTTCGATTCCTTTCGAACAGAAGCGTTTTCATGGGCAGAACACTCGATGATCAGTTTGATCTAAAGACAAGACCATCGCCATGTTCATCTTTGATCTGAACACCTCTGACCATGCAAGCCATGCAAGAACATCAGATCAATCTGATAGAACTAATCGTAGTATAGTATGCATGTGCATCATCGCATCTAGTTTAGGGTTTGTGCATAATATTGATTGCTGTGAATTTGTGTGCACGTGAATCCTACATAGCAGAACAAACTCAGGAAGCTGTCTACGACGAACTACAGCAACCAGGTTTTGAGAATCAAGAACAACCGGAACCGCAAGAACAAGGCAAGTGCTCCTTGACCATGTTGATCCTATGTTTTGGGTAAAACTATTTTGTTTTGTGAAAAGGTGTGTGTGCTGAGTCAAAACATGGTGGGAAAACCTTTTTTTATAGGAGTTTACTAGTTTTGATTAAACCATCCTTGTCGCCAGGGAAATTTATGAGTCGGGTATGGTTTTTGTTTTATGCTTCGCTGAGTCCATGGGATTGGGAAGCGAGATAGATGTGTCTAGCTAACTGCATTCGTACTGATAATAAGTAACTGATGAGGTTGATGAACATGGATCGGAGGGAGATCTAAGCAAGCCTGGCTTTGTGAATGAGGTAGCATGAGATGGTGGTTTTGCTTGCCGTAGATCTAAGGACCGGTTCATGCATGCACATGCCAGGATAACAGTGCCACCACAAGGCCAAGTATGGGTGCGGCTTAGCTGAGTAATTAGGTAAGTTGCTAGGGTGTTATGGACTGTGGAAGGCGCGGGGAATGGGAGTCGAGTGAGGACTGCCCTGCGAACTGCATGGCACAAGAGGGGGCCCGTGGGTGGGAGAATTGGAGATTCTAGCCTGCCGGTGAAACCTTTGTGAGTCCATACATCTAGTAACCCCTTTGTAAAGGCTATTTTGTGATCTCTTGACCATACACCGACGGATGTGTACTGGTATAATGGAGGTTCTGCAGTCGCCGACGGGTGACGAAATCACAAACTTGTGGGTAAAGAGGTACAAACTCTGCAGAGTTATTAAAACTATCATGATAGCCGAGCTTACGGCCACGAGCACCTGGCTAAACTGCCATGATTAGATTGGAATGGTTATTGGAGTGGTTATTGGAATGGTTAGTGGGACGGTTCTTGGTTATGGTTATCGGTTTTGATTATTGGTTTGGAACTGTTGAGTCCGGGAGATGAGATGGTTGCATGACTGATGGGTCATGACATGGAATTGGTCTCGGTGTGAGACGTGGTTGTTTTATGAGGTGAGATGGTAGCGAATACGAGGAGGTATTCGTGAGTATGAATAAAAGATTGGTTAATGATCGGATGGAACACGGGAAGTGATGGAGGTATGTTGGTAATTTAATACATGTTGAGATTACATTTAAACTTAAGTTGCCGTTTTATCATGGTTTTTTTTTACAGAACTGCTTTCCTGCAAATAAGCCTTTTATCACCTACCTTGTTTATGAGCTGCATATCATGTGTTATTCCCGCACTTGCTGAGTACATCATTGTGCTCAAACTTGCATTATTATTTCTTCATCAACAGCAAGGGAAGCCTACTATGAAGATCAAGTGGAACATTATGGCGTGTGATCTGTTCTCAACCTTGCCTGTGGAGGGAATAGAGATGGAGCCACTTCTGCTTAGTTTTGTTTCCGCACTAGTTTTTGCTTCCGCATTTAAATAAGATTTCCGCTGCATAGAAATAAGACTTCCGCTGTAAGCATGAGTCCAAGACTCATGAGGAATTGTAATAAACTCTGTTATTCGTGGTAATATATAATCTGAATTCAGTTTGTGGAACGTATGTGTATGTGTGATAAACATCCTGGGCACACATATGCATTAGTTCTCGATTCCGTGGTTTTCCACAGAATTGAGGGCGTCACAGATTGGTATCAGAGCCACGAGTTGATAGTAGGTTACACGCCTAGATAGAAACCTTGGGTTGACATTAGAACCACGGGTGAACAGCAAGTTATACCCTTAAATAGAAGCTACGCGGAACAAAGGAAGCATTCTGAGATGAATAGCTTAGATTGGCCTTGAAACCGCCTTGACATAGGAAACCATCCTTGAATAGGAGTTGAGTGGGCCCTTGTGATGATTATTTGTGAATATGTGCTTAGTGTGAGTTGTGGGACGTCTCAACAACGTTGCCCATACCCACACGTAAGAAGAAAGAGGAGTGAAATGCTTCGGCACTTAATCACATCCTCATAAGGACTAATATATATAGTCCAAACTCCCCTTGATGCATATAGTTGAAAGGACCTACCTAACTTCTAACCTTCTCTTCTATTTCGTTCTCTCTCACAGATGGTGAGAGGAAACGCCAGCCGAAGGAACGTCCAGGAAGATGACCACGAAGAAGTTCCTGCTAACCCTGGAGCTGGCGAAAACAATCTAGAAAGGTTGATGGCCATGCAAAACCAGCTTATGCAAACCATGATCCAAACTTTGGGTCAGTTGCAGGCCAACCAACACCCGGTTCCGGCACCACCGCCACCACCACCGCCGGCTCATAACAGGTTGGGAGAGTTCATGAGGACTCGACCACCCACCTTTGCTCAAGCAAGCGATCCAATGGAGGCCGATGATTGGTTGAAATCCATGGACAAGAAGCTTGCCATTGTACAGTGCAACGACCGAGAGAAGGTTCTCTCTGCGTCGCACCAACTGATGGGAGCAGCTCCTGACTGGTGGGATGCCTTGAGCAACGCCCATGCCAACCCGGAGACAATCACTTGGACTGAGTTCAAGGAAAGTTTCCGCTCCCACTACATCCCTGTTGGCGTAATGATGCTCAAGAGGCAGGAGTTTGAGGGTCTCCGCCAAGGGCAGAAGAGTGTGAACGAATACCTCAACAAGTTCATACAACTGTCCCGGTATGCCCCCGAAGGTGTCAACTCAGATCAGAGGAAGCAGTACCTGTTCATGAGAGGGTTGAACAATGAGATCCAAGTTCAGCTCCTCAATAATGACTACGTAAGCTTCCAGAAGCTGGTTGATAAGGCTATTGTGGTGGAAAACAAGATCCGAGAGATCGAGCGCGAGTGCAAAAGGAAGATGCCATACCAGCCCCAAGGGAGCAACGTACGACCTAGGTACATGCCCCCTGCAACGCAGTATGAATCGACCGCTCCTACGTACCGCCCTGGTCAGCCACCACAGCAACGGCTCGTTGCACCAGCACCTCGTATGCCCATGCCTCCTGCGCCCCGGCCTAACAATGGCGCTCCTGTTCAAAATCCCCGCCCCAACGTACCTGCTGCCGTAGGCAACAGGGCATGCTTTGCATGCGGAGAAGTAGGCCACTTTGCTAACCAGTGCCCGAAGCGAGGCCCTGGACAGCAAGGTAACGTGCCCAAGCAGAACCAGCGACCAAACGGAGGGGACAACCAAGGAAACCGTGGACCTCAGAACTATGCTCGTGGCCACGTTAACCATGTCACTGCTGAGGAAGCACAACAGGCTGAGGACGTCGCAATTGGTATGTTCCTTGCCAACTCCAACCCAGCCACCATTTTATTTGATTCTGGAGCATCACATTCCTTCATATCATCCAAATATGTTGCCAAACATCATCTACCCGTATCCCACCTAGAATGTGCTATGTTAGTTAATTCTCCCGGAGGAGAAATGAGGACTAGTATAGTGTGTCCTAAGGTAAACCTTAAAATAAGGGGGGTAGACTTCCTTGCCAACCTTATTGTCTTGGACTCCCACGGAATTGACATCATACTCGGAATGGACTGGTTAAGCAAGCATAATGGGGTAATCCAATGCGCTGAGAGAAGCGTGCAATTGACAAATGAACACGGTATCAGTGTCGAGTTTGAGTCAGCCCCGCAAGCGACCAAACGGGCGGATCTGAACCATGTTGAAGGAGTAGCATTGGACAACATTCCAGTGGTTCAGGAATTTTCGGATGTATTCCCGGAAGAACTTCCAGGTATGCCACCTGATCTGGATGTTGAGTTTGCCATAGATTTGGTACCTGGAACTGCACCCATAGCTAAGAGACCATATAGGATGCCCGTCAACGAGTTAGTTGAACTCAAGAAGCAAATTCAGGACCAGTTGGAGAAGGGTTTTATCCGTCCAAGTTTGTCACCATGGGGAGCCCCGGTACTCTTCGTGGACAAGAAGGACAGAACCCAAAGGATGTGCGTGGACTACAGGTCTCTCAACGAGGTAACAATCAAGAATAAATACCCTCTGCCCCGTATAGAGGACCTGTTCGATCAAATGAAAGGAGCCCAAGTGTTCTCCAAGATTGATCTTCGGTCGGGATATTTCCAGCTGAAGATTAAGCCCTCCGATATACCTAAGACAGCCTTTCGGACGCGGTATGGTTCATATGAATATACCGTTATGTCTTTTGGATTGACGAATGCACCCGCATACTTCATGTACCTTATGAATAAGGTCTTCATGGAGTACTTGGACAAGTTCGTCGTAGTTTTCATCGACGACATTATGGTGTATTCAAAAAGTAAGGAGGAGCATGAAGAACATCTGAGATTGACCTTGCAGAAATTGCGCGAGCATCAGTTGTATGCCAAGCTCAACAAGTGTCAATTTTGGCTTAAGGAAATATCTTTCCTAGGCCACATCATCTCCAAGGAAGGGGTATCGGTTGATCCTGGAAAGGTGAGAGATATTTTGAAGTGGGACCAACCGAGGAGCGTGAGGGATATTCGGAGTTTCCTTGGGATGGCAGGATACTATCGGCGCTTCATTAAAGACTTCTCTAAGATAGCAAAACCTATGACGGAGTTGCTAATGAAGGGAAAAGTCTTTCAATGGACACAAGCCTGCCAAGAAAGTTTTGAGGAACTCAAGAAAAGGCTAATGTAAGGGCCTCAGTTTTTGACACCCATTTGCAGTGTTCATCACCACACCACACACCTCATTTGAGCAAGGATGATGAACACAAATGAAGAGCAAGTAACAATTATCAACATGCTCATTAGAGAACAAACTCACACATTGCAAAAGTGGTATTTCCCACATGTGATATAGATGGGCTGGACATATGAAAACTCCTACACTTTGCTAAGGATGTCCATGCCAAGTTTCACCCAAATTCAAAACCTTTTTGAGGTCATTTTGGGTATAGATAGGAAGAGGGCAGTTTGAAAACATATTTAAATTCAAACTGTTTTTATCCCATGAATTTAAAAGTGGAAGGCATATTCTTACTCAGCACATTTTTGTGAGCTCACACACCAATTTTCACTCCATTTGGAGTTGATCTTGACATGAGCTAAGGGGGAGAAATTCAAACTTTATTTGAATTTCAAACTGAACTTGTGCTGAAATTCATTCAAACCAAACCTCATTTGAACTTTGATCAATTCAAATGGATCATGGGTGAATAATTTGAATTGCCAAGGGTAGTATAGGCTTCACTGTTCACCACAGTTGTTAGGAGTAAATTTCAGAGGTTAAAAGGAGGGGTGGGACCCACATGTCAGCCTCTGCCTCAATACAAACCGACTGAAACACAGTTCAGTCGGTTCCCGGCTGCTGTGTGCGCGCGCCACCGAAGGGGGGCAGCCGGCGCCAGCTCCTGCTGCGCGCCCCAAGCCGGAGACCAGCCGCCGGGCTATTTATTCCCTCCCCGGCGTGCTCCGATCACTCATTCCCCGAGCTGCCGGCATACTCGGCCGTTTTTCCACTGCCATCACCGCCGCTCGAGCTCCCGCTTGATCAAGCCGATCACTCGCGAGCACAGCCTCCTCCACAGCAAAACGGCACCAAGGGATCGAGAGCAACCTCCCACACTCCGTGTTGGCCAGTGAGCAAGCTTCCTCGAGCTGTACGAGCCATTTCTCCGGCGAGCCGAACATCGCCGCCGATCGGGCTCCCGTGGACAGCACGGCACAGCCGTTGTCACGTCCTCTTCTCTACACAAGAAAGGTGCGTGATTGTATGTAGATGGAGTAGCCGAAAGCCGTTTGGTGATTGATCAACCCTCGGCCGAGAATTTCCAAATTTACCCTTGATCAGTTCATAAGAACCGAGCTCACCTTCGGGTGAAATTCGTGCTCTATGCACGAAGGTTGGACGAGCTCGTTGCCTAGTGGCTTCTGCGCACGATAGCGCCCACGCTCGAACTGGAATTAGAGAAAACCATCGAGAATCGGCCATGATATGGCCGTTTTCCCCGCCGCCATGGCTGAACACCTCGGCTCACCGTCGAGAGCCTAGTTGCCGGTATTTCTAGCTTCCACCCAGCCCTAGTTCGTGTTTCCCATGCCCTACTGATGCTCTCCGACCGATTTCCGGTCGATTTGGTGCACGGGAGAGCGGGACCGACCTTACCGAAACCCTAGCAGGTGCTGTCACCGGTGCGCACGGGTTTCCGGTCATCGCCGGCGGCCGGCGACCCTACCATCGAGTCTAGGGGGTCGGAAAAGGGGCAGGCGGCAAGTTTCGGGCCGGGGGGTGGCCGGGAACTCAGTTCCGGCGAGGGTCGCCGGAGAACGCCACCGCTGCGCAGTTGGCGCGAGGAGGGAGACGACGCACTGTGTGCGGGGCCCACAAGCCAGAGTTTAAACTTTTCCCCGAATTTCAGTTTTAGTTCAAACTTCAAATCCTTATAACTTTGGCTAGAAAGCTCCAAATTGAGTGAACCAAATTTTGCTGGATTCAGCTCTCTGAGTACTTTCCAGAAAATCAAGTTTCACTTCATGAAATTCCTTAATTCTCCAGAATTAATTCCTTAAATTTTAAAATGTTAGGAATTTTAAATGGAGAATCCTTTGGAGGAAAATCCTGAGATTTTGCTGAGATGTTCACCAAAATATCCTTGAACTACCATAAAAATTTCAGATCCATTTGAGCTCATTTATTCCACCTAATGGTGTGATTAATAAGACTGTTCCAGAGAAAATAGAAAATGTTCAGAAACATTTTCAGAAATTTCTCTGAAATTGTTTAGCTCATATCTTTAGTTAGAGACTTCCAAATTAAGTGAGACCAACTCCATTAGAACCCTCTGAAAATCTAGTTTTCAGAAAGTCATAGTTTGTCTCATGAAAATTCCTAGAACACCCTAAGAGTTCCAATTAAGGTCAAGGACATAATTATTTGTGGAGGGCTCAAATGAGCTTTGCTGCAACTAAAACTTGACCAAGTATTTGTTTTGGTTGTACCCAAGCCACAGTAAAAGTTTCACAGTCATTAGGTCTATCTAGCAAAGGTTGTAGACTTCACAACTTCCAACTTAATACAAATGCATTAAATTAATACATGTATTGTTTCTATCATGTAGTCGCTAAGGTCGAGGAGGAACCCGAAGTCCTAGACTTCGTTACTCCGGAGGAACAGCTAGCCTACGACCAAGAGCAGCAAGGCAAGCCCCGGTTTGCATTAACCTTTTTACAAATTTTTATTGTTTTGAGCACATACTTGTTTCCTTTACTCTGTGCATTAGAGTCTTGTTTGGAAATCCAACTGCATGGCCAAGAAAACCACGGGTTGGGTTTAGGATTGCAAATCTCGTTAGCCACTGCATTGCTAGGATAGAGTAGGATTCGGTACAAGTCGAGTAGTTGGAACTACTCGCGAGAATAGGCTAGAGGCACATTGCTCGGGTAGAGATAGCACATGATACACATGGCAAGAAAATGAGACCGAGCGGAGAGTAAGGGCAGCAGGACTTTAGGGCCTGTGTGCTGTAGCTCCGCTTGTGTCGATTGAGGATCGAGCCGTGTGCGGGCCTGTTGAACAAGATAGAACAGTACTGGAGACCTACCGGCTATATGGGAACCGGGAAACTGATGTAACTCGGGTAGCTGGGTATTGAGGCATTGCCCGTCGTTCAAAGGGTAGGTTGAGAGCTCGAGGTGTAAATCAGCTGGCGGCACAGAGATGCGCGTGCAGGGACCTCTTGCTCGGGACGATGGGACCGGTTCAATATTTGGCTAACGGGTGAAAGGTAGTCGCGTACGGCGTCCGTGATGGTTGTTGTAGGCAACATCGAGTACGGGCGTACGTGACGGGTTGTTCGGGTAACCCTGCAGGTGTAAATCGATTATAATCGCCGTCCCTCGTGGTCAGTGAGTACCACTTGTTCACTGTACCGTGACGTAGAAAGAACAGGCTAGTTGCATGTTAAAATGTTGCTGATTGAAAGCTGGACATTGATTGTTAATGATATGCTGTAGCTTAGAGCTAACTAAAGTTCTTTTCAACTTTGGGCAAAGTACATGAGAGAAATGCGTTTCTTGTTTGATTGCGGCTCTCTCATGTGCCTTAGCGTAAGGTTCTCCACAACCTGCTGCTAAAACTTGAAAGTAAGGTTCTACTAATTAGGCGAGTCCTTGCAAATGATTTTTACCTCATGCAACCCATTACCCTCATGTAGAAGTTCCATGTTTAGGTGAGACGGGTCAGACTTGCTGAGCCTTCGTGCTCACTGCTTGTGTTTGAAGCTTTTGCAGGGTTCTATGAGGAAGGGACTCCCGAAGAGGAGACGGAACCCCAGGAGGGGAACCCCGTCGAGTGGGAGTCGTGCACGCCGCAGAGTTAGTGTGCGTGTGTGCTAGCAAGGACACGTTCGAGGGCTGAACGTGCACTTGATGCTTAGTCTACACCCGCGAGTGTGGACTAAACGTATTTTGATGTAAACAGGTCATAAAACGGTTTATGCAATAAAACTTCCGCTTCCGCTTTGCACCTTTGACGTGTGTTATACGGTGCTGTGCAACGCAGCACCCCTCAGCGTGATCCGGGCTCGACAGGACCAATGGGGTCGTGTCAGCGTGGTATCAGAGCTCGCTTGAGGTTTAACACAGTACAAAGGTCTTCTTTTTCAAAAATCCAGTGAGGAACGAGTTAGTAGCCCGTATAAGGATGTTATTAGTATATAGAAAGTGGCTTAGTAACCTATTTGTTATGTCGGAAAATCGTGCATCTCGGGACGTTCATGTCTTGGGGGGTGCACGTAAGCGCTGTCCACCAGTGCGCACAAGCTGAAGGGTGGAGCCCCACGGGTGGCAGGTAACCCGACCCGCTTTAGTATCCTCTACGACTCTTCATGTCGTTTGGGGTATTCGAGCAACGTCTGTCCCTGGCGTGCGTGGTGCAACGTGGGAGACCCCGTCACGTGGTCTGAAACGTGAACACGTAACTCAAGGCGTGTTTGGCTTGAGAACATCCGGGCGAGTGATGACGGCCGGGTGTACCAACTGTATGGATTCCGGGCTCGGTGTGCAGCCGAGTCTGATGATTGTTTGAATTTCTGCAGGTAGCCTGACCACGAAACGGTAGACGTGTAGCATCCGTGTGCGAGTGACGAGTAGTGCCACTAAACTAACGAAGCCGGCTAAGTCCGGTATAGGTTTTTCCTTTGTGAGGACGTAGTACCGACATAATCTGGTGACGCATCGACGTCACATCCAACTAAATGAACAACTTCATTTAAAAACTTGAAGGTTTTGATCCAAAGTAGTAAAACTTGATGTAACTCCTTCCCTTGAACAGGATATTCAAAGTTAACAAGCTTTCAACTTATAGGATGTTAAGGACAGAGCACTCTGTTTTCAGCTGAATCAAGGCTGAAGTTAATCAGAGGTTAGGGGTTGAATTCTTTCGAGGTTGGGGTCGTATGATACATTTCTGGAAAGCGTTGGAAGAGCTTTACAACTTTTCTGTTGAGTTCCAGAGGTTTTTCATCCCTTAACCACTCGAAAAATGCAGTAGAGTTGAAACTGTCCAGAAAACAGGACAGAGCAAAGACTCTCTGTAAACTCTCTGTAAATTAAGCATAACTTCCTGCTTAAAAATCCAAAAATAGGAAATGAGGTAATTCTGGAAAGCTTATGAGATGGGTTACAACTTTGTGACAGAAAGTTTTGTCAGATTAGGAACAGAAGTAACTGAGATTGTTGGATCAAATCAGTACCTAAGGCATGGAGGTGCTGTCCAATTGTTCCCAGAAATTCTGTTAACTTTGACATCTCATAACTTTTGAACCAGGACAGATCTTAGGCCAAGCAAATACTTTCTGGAAATCTATTGAAGTTAACTTTAACTTTGATGTTGAGCTCCAGGACTGGTTTTGCTTTTAACCTGGCCTAAATCAGATTGATATGGAAACTGGTCAGGGCTGTCATGGGAACAGCAGATCAGCAGTCAAATTTGTTTAAAAATTTGAACTATGTTTCCAAGTGTTATGGGTTCAATGACATATCTTATGTTATAACTCAATGGTTTACTGTTCAAATAAATATTTGACATTTCTCAAATATATTTTTACAGATGGCAGCAGATAAACGGTTGGAGAACGGGTGGGTAGTTTCCCACTGCTCTGACCGTAGCGGCTACCCGGAAGCATTGTGGCAAATGCTCCAATATTTCGGGTACAACCAGATGCCGCAATACTTCGCCAAGGAAGAAGGCGAAGAGGGGAACAAGACGTGCATGATCCATGTCGAAGTTTCCGCAGGACCTACGCCACCCGGTTGGGTGCCATTCACCGTCACGGTGAGAGGAAGACAACCGGAAGGGATGTGGCAAGTGGCAGCCCGTGACACCATGTCACGCTTCTGCCAACTACACGTGCAGGCTATGGAGGGCACGCCATACGCACTCGTTCCGGTGGAGGGGCGAGCTCAGCATGTGTGGGAAGAGAGGTACCTGGAGGCAACAGACCCGAGTTGCCCAAGGTACAACCCCGCGGAGGCAAATCTCAGCCTCCAAATGAGGGCGGGAAACGCTGTGATGGACAGCCAAGCTGTTCATACGGAGCATCTCGCCACCAAGCTCAAGGAGAGCACAAGCCGTGGAGATCATTTTGAGAGTGCTCACAGTGCACTCCGTAATGTGCTCCTTCCGACGATCAAGCGACTGAATGAACAACACAATCAGTTGCGTCGTCTGGAGAAGGGTTTTATTAGGCCGAGCTCCTCGCCATGGGGCTGTTCGGCATTATTTGTCAAAAAGAAGGATGAAACGTTGTGGCTTTGCGTGGACTACCGTCCATTAAATGCCGTAACCATCAAGAACAAGTACCCGTTGCCACGGATCGACATGTTGTTTGATCAGTTGGTCGAAGCAAAGATCTTTTCCAAGATGGATTTAAGATCCGGGTACCATCAGATTAAGATAAGGACGGAGGACATTCCCAAGACAGCTTTCTCCACAAGGTATGGACTTTATGAGTACCTGGTCATGTCCTTTGGCCTCACCAATGCTCCAGCTCACTTCATGTACTTAATGAACTCGGTGTTCATGCCGGAGCTGGACAAGTTTGTCATGGTCTTCATCGACGACATCCTAGTATATTCCAAGTCGGAGGAAGATCACAAGAAACATCTGCGTATAGTCTTGCAACGGCTGCGGGATCACAAGTTATACGCAAAATTCAGCAAATGCGAGTTTTGGATATCGCAAGTGCCTTTCCTCGGGCATATCATCTCAGCGGAGGGTATCGCTGTGGACCCGAGCAAGATCACGCAAGTGCTGAATTGGAAATCCCCGAGAACTGTTCATGAGGTACGGAGTTTCCTCGGACTCGCGGGATATTATCGGAGGTTCATTCCGAACTTCTCGAAGATTGCCAAGCCAATGACAGAGCTGCTGAAGAAAGCTACCAAATATGTTTGGAGTCCAGCACGTGAAGCAGCATTCAAGGCTTTAGTCAAGCACCTGACATCAGCACCGGTTTTGGCGCAGCCAGACACCACAAAACCGTTCGATGTGTACTGCGATGCATCCGGCATTGGGCTCGGATGTGTGCTGATGCAAGACCGAAGAGTGGTCGCGTATGGATCACGGCAGCTTAGGAACCATGAGCAAAATTATCCAACTCACGACTTGGAGCTCGCTGCCGTGGTACTTGCACTAAAAATGTGGAGGCACTACCTACTCGGTAACCTCGTACATTTATATACCGACCACAAAAGCCTCAAGTACATATTCACTCAGAAGGAGTTGAACATGAGGCAACGAAGATGGTTAGAACTGATAAAGGATTATGAGATAGAGATCCATTATCATCCGGGCAAGGCAAACGTTGTGGCAGATGCGCTGAGCCGCAAGTCACACGTCAATAATCTGACCATCACACCATTAGAAGAGAGCGAACCACCACTCCATGTGATTCCACACGGAGCTCTCTACAACCTAGCTTTGATCCCCACCATCCGTGAAGAGATAGCGGCAGCACAGAAGAATGACAAGGGCATGTCACATTTACGGAGACGAGTAGACAGTGGGGAGTTGAAATGTTTCCGGAAGGACGGAGACGGCATCCTATGGTTCAAGGACCGGATCGTCGTACCCCGAAACCCGGAGTTACGGAAGAAAATCTTTGATGAGGCTCACTTATCAAAGTTTTCTATTCACCCCGGCAGCAACAAAATGTATCAAGAACTCAGAAGAAAGTTTTGGTGGACACGGATGAAGCGAGAGATGGCAAAATACGTGTCCGAGTGTGATACATGTCAAAGGGTGAAGGCAGACCACATGCGGAAACCGGGACTGCTGCAACCACTGGGCATTCCTGCCTGGAAGTGGGAGGATGTGAGCATGGATTTCGTCGTCGGTTTACCCACCACCTCACAGAAACATGATTCTGTGTGGGTGATCGTCGATCGACTCACCAAAGTTGCCCATTTCATCCCGGTCAACACCAACTACAACGCCAAGAAGTACGCTGAACTGTACATCTCACGGATCCTATGCTTATACGGCGTACCCCGTACCATCATATCGGACCGGGGCACTTTATTTGTGTCCCGTTTTTGGGAGCAGCTACACGCTGCCTTGGGGACGAAGCTGATCCGTAGTTCAGCCTACCACCCGCAGACGGATGGACAAACCGAGCGGGTAAATCAGATTCTAGAAGACATGCTACGAGCTTGCGCTATCGACCACGGCAAGAATTGGGATGATCACTTGCCGTTAGCCGAGTTCTCGTACAACAATGGGTACCAAGCCAGCATCCAGATGGCGCCCTACGAGGCGCTATACGGAAGAAAATGCCGCACACCATTGAACTGGTGTGAGTCTGGCGAAAGGGTTACCTTCGGGATTGACCTTATCAACAACGCGGAAGAAAAGGTTCGAGTAATTCAAGCGAACCTAAAAGCCGCTCAATCCCGACAGAAACAGTATGCGGACCGGAGAAGGCGCCCATTACAATTCGAAGTTGGGGATCACGTATATCTACGGGTGTCTCCAATGAAGGGCGTAAACAGATTTGGGGTGAGGGGAAAGTTAGCACCCCGCTTCATCGGTCCATTCCAGATTACCGAAAGATGTGGATCGGTGGCATACCGGCTGAAATTACCAGAAGCACTTTCCGGTGTGCACGACGTCTTTCACATTTCCCAGCTGAGGAAGTGTCTCAAGCTATCAACTACCGTTCAGCTGGAAGACATTGAAGAACTGCAACCGGATCTCACCTATCGGGAGGAACCGGTGCAGATTATTGATGAAAAGGCCCGAACCACACGCAACCGTACGTTGTGGTTCTACAAGGTTTTATGGAGTAATCACTCCATGGACGAAGCGACATGGGAGGGCGAAGAATTCCTTCGCACTAACTACCCCGACTTTTTCACGTCGCATATCCGGTAATTTTCCACCGTCCTCTCTCATTTTCACCTTATAATCTCGGGACGAGATTCTTTTAAGGGGGGAGGAATGTAAGGGCCTCAGTTTTTGACACCCATTTGCAGTGTTCATCACCACACCACACACCTCATTTGAGCAAGGATGATGAACACAAATGAAGAGCAAGTAACAATTATCAACATGCTCATTAGAGAACAAACTCACACATTGCAAAAGTGGTATTTCCCAATGTGATATAGATGGGCTGGACATATGAAAACTCCTACACTTTGCTAAGGATGTCCATGCCAAGTTTCACCCAAATTCAAAACCTTTTTGAGGTCATTTTGGGTATAGATAGGAAGAGGGCAGTTTGAAAACATATTTAAATTCAAACTGTTTTTATCCCATGAATTTAAAAGTGGAAGGCATATTCTTACTCAGCACATTTTTGTGAGCTCACACACCAATTTTCACTCCATTTGGAGTTGATCTTGACATGAGCTAAGGGGGAGAAATTCAAACTTTATTTGAATTTCAAACTGAACTTGTGCTGAAATTCATTCAAACCAAACCTCATTTGAACTTTGATCAATTCAAATGGCTCATGGGTGAATAATTTGAATTGCCAAGGGTAGTATAGGGTTCACTGTTCACCACAGTTGTTAGGAGTAAATTTCAGAGGTTAAAAGGAGGGGTGGGACCCACATGTCAGCCTCTGCCTCAATACAAACCGACTGAAACACAGTTCAGTCGGTTCCCGGCTGCTGTGTGCGCGCGCCACCGAAGGGGGGCAGCCGGCGCCAGCTCCTGCTGCGCGCCCCAAGCCGGAGACCAGCCGCCGGGCTATTTATTCCCTCCCCGGCGTGCTCCGATCACTCATTCCCCGAGCTGCCGGCATACTCGGCCGTTTTTCCACTGCCATCACCGCCGCTCGAGCTCCCGCTTGATCAAGCCGATCACTCGCGAGCACAGCCTCCTCCACAGCAAAACGGCACCAAGGGATCGAGAGCAACCTCCCACACTCCGTGTTGGCCAGTGAGCAAGCTTCCTCGAGCTGTACGAGCCATTTCTCCGGCGAGCCGAACATCGCCGCCGATCGGGCTCCCGTGGACAGCACGGCACAGCCGTTGTCACGTCCTCTTCTCTACACAAGAAAGGTGCGTGATTGTATGTAGATGGAGTAGCCGAAAGCCGTTTGGCGATTGATCAACCCTCGGCCGAGAATTTCCAAATTTACTCTTGATCAGTTCATAAGAACCGAGCTCACCTTCGGGTGAAATTCGTGCTCTATGCACGAAGGTTGGACGAGCTCGTTGCCTAGTGGCTTCTGCGCACGATAGCGCCCACGCTCGAACTGGAATTAGAGAAAACCATCGAGAATCGGCCATGATATGGCCGTTTTCCCCGCCGCCATGGCTGAACACCTCGGCTCACCGTCGAGAGCCTAGTTGCCGGTATTTCTAGCTTCCACCCAGCCCTAGTTCGTGTTTCCCATGCCCTACTGATGCTCTCCGACCGATTTCCGGTCGATTTGGTGCACGGGAGAGCGGGACCGACCTTACCGGAACCCTAGCAGGTGCTGTCACCGGTGCGCACGGGTTTCCGGTCATCGCCGGCGGCCGGCGACCCTACCATCGAGTCCAGGGGGTCGGAAAAGGGGCAGGCGGCAAGTTTCGGGCCGGGGGGTGGCCGGGAACTCAGTTCCGGCGAGGGTCGCCGGAGAACGCCGCCGCTGCGCAGTTGGCGCGAGGAGGGAGACGACGCACTGTGTGCGGGGCCCACAAGCCAGAGTTTAAACTTTTCCCCGAATTTCAGTTTTAGTTCAAACTTCAAATCCTTATAACTTTGGCTCGAAAGTTCCAAATTGAGTGAACCAAATTTTGCTGGATTCAGCTCTCTGAGTACTTTCCAGAAAATCAAGTTTCACTTCATGAAATTCCTTAATTCTCCAGAATTAATTCCTTAAAATTTAAACTGTTAGGAATTTTAACTGGAGAATCCTTTGGAGGAAAATCCTGAGATTTTGCTGAGATGTTCACCAAAATATCCTTGAACTACCATAAAAATTTCAGATCCATTTGAGCTCATTTAGTCCACCTAATGGTGTGATTAGTAAGACTGTTCCAGAGAAAATAGAAAATGTTCAGAAACATTTTCAGAAATTTCTCTGAAATTGTTTAGCTCATATCTTTAGTTAGAGACTTCCAAATTAAGTGAGACCAACTCCATTAGAACCCTCTGAAAATCTAGTTTTCAGAAAGTCATAGTTTGTCTCATGAAAATTCCTAGAACACCCTAAGAGTTCCAATTAAGGTCAAGGACATAATTATTTGTGGAGGGCTCAAATGAGCTTTGCTGCAACTAAAACTTGACCAAGTCTTTGTTTAGGTTGTACCCAAGCCACAGTAAAAGTTTCACAGTCATTAGGTCTATATAGCAAAGGTTGTAGACTTCACAACTTCCAACTTAATACAAATGCATTAAATTAATACATGTATTGTTTCTATCATGTAGTCGCTAAGGTCGAGGAGGAACCCGAAGTCCTAGACTTCGTTACTCCGGAGGAACAGCTAGCCTACGACCAAGAGCAGCAAGGCGAGCCCCGGTTTGCATTAACCTTTTTACAAATTTTTATTGTTTTGAGCACATACTTGTTTCCTTTACTCTGTGCATTAGAGTCTTGTTTGGAAATCCAACTGCATGGCCAAGAAAACCACGGGTTGGGTTTAGGATTGCAAATCTCGTTAGCCACTGCATTGCTAGGATAGAGTAGGATTCGGTACAAGTCGAGTAGTTGGAACTACTCGCGAGAATAGGCTAGAGGCACATTGCTCGGGTAGAGATAGCACATGATACACATGGCAAGAAAATGAGACCGAGCGGAGAGTAAGGGCAGCAGGACTTTGGGGCCTGTGTGCTGTAGCTCCGCTTGTGTCGATTGAGGACCGAGCCGTGTGCGGGCCTGTTGAACAAGCTAGAACAGTACCGGAGATCTACCGGCTATATGGGAACCGGGAAACTGATGTAACTGGGGTAGCTGGGTATTGAGGCATTGCCCATCGTTCAGAGGGTAGGTTGAGAGCTCGAGGTGTAAATCAGCTGGCGGCACAGAGATGCGCGTGCAGGGACCTCTTGCTCGGGACGATGGGACCGGTTCAATATTTGGCTAACGGGTGAAAGGTAGTCGCGTATGGCGTCCGTGATGGTTGTTGTAGGCAACATTGAGTACGGGCGTACGTGACGGGTTGTTCGGGTAACCCTGCAGGTGTAAATCGATTATAATCACCGTCCCTCGCGGTCAGTGAGTACCACTTGTTCACTGTACCGTGACGTAGAAAGAACAGGCTAGTTGCATGTTAAAATGTTGCTGATTGAAAGCTGGACATTGATTGTTAATGATATGCTGTAGCTTAGAGCTACCTAAAGTTCTTTTCAACTTTGGGCAAAGTACATGAGAGAAATGCGTTTCTTGTTTGATTGCGGCTCTCTCATGTGCCTTAGCGTAAGGTTCTCCACAACCTGCTGCTAAAACTTGAAAGTAAGGTTCTACTAATTAGGTGAGTCCTTGCAAATGATTTTTACCTCATGCAACCCATTACCCTCATGTAGAAGTTCCATGTTTAGGTGAGACGGGTCAGACTTGCTGAGCCTTCGTGCTCACTGCTTGTGTTTGAAGCTTTTGCAGGGTTCTATGAGGAAGGGACTCCCGAAGAGGAGACGGAACCCCAGGAGGGGAACCCCGTCGAGTGGGAGTCGTGCACGCCGCAGAGTTAGTGTGCGTGTGTGCTAGCAAGGACACGTTCGAGGGCTGAACGTGCACTTGATGCTTAGTCTACGCCCGCGAGTGTGGACTAAACGTATTTTGATGTAAACAGGTCATAAAACGGTTTATGTAATAAAACTTCCGCTTCCGCTTTGCACCTTTGACGTGTGTTATACGGTGCTGTGCAACGCAGCACCCCTCAGCGTGATCCGGGCTCGACAGGACCAATGGGGTCGTGTCAGCTAACCACAGCACCAGTTCTGGTATTGCCAGACGTAAGCAAGAGCTTCGACATATATTGTGACGCATCCCGACAAGGGCTCGGATGTGTGCTCATGCAGGAAGGGCAAGTGGTAGCCTATGCCTCACGACAATTAAAGAAGCATGAGCTTAACTATCCTACACACGATTTGGAGTTAGCAGCAGTGGTGCATGCATTGAAGATTTGGAGACATTATATCCTTTGTCATCGATGTGAGATCTATACGGATCACAAAAGCCTCAAGTACATATTTACACAAACGGACTTGAATTTGAGGCAACGTCGATGGTTAGAACTCATCAAGGATTACGATGTAGGAATCAATTACCACCCCGGGAAGGCCAATGTGGTCGCTGACGCATTGAGCAGAAAGGGAGCATGCCACCAACTCACGGTTTGGGAGCTACCATCCGAACTACGTAAGGAGTTCGAACAGTTACACCTCGGATTCTTGAATAACATGGAAATGATGGAAATCCACTCCCCATTGGAGCAAGAAATAAGAAAGGGACAAGCAACGGACGAGGAGATCAAGGAGATCAAAGAAAGAATCCGACAAGGGATAGAAAAGGATTTCAAGGAGGATGAAAAGGGTACGCTTTGGCTAGGAAAAAGGATTTGTGTGCCAAACATAAAACACCTTCGCGACATAATATTGAAGGAGGCACATGATTCACCCTATTCCATACACCCAGGGAGCACCAAAATGTACAAGGATTTGAAAACTTGCTATTGGTGGGATGGTATGAAGAGGGATATAGCCGAATACGTTGCCCTATGCGACACATGCCAACGGGTAAAAGCCGAACATCAAAAACCCGCAGGATTGTTGCAACCCTTGAAAATACCTGAATGGAAATGGGAGGACATCAGTATGGACTTCATTGTCGGATTGCCACAAACTCAGTCAGGATACGACTCCATCTGGGTCATTGTGGACCGGTTGACGAAGACTGCCCATTTTCTTCTGGTAAAGACAAGTTACAACGTTACACAGCTGGCAGAATTGTACATGGAGCAGATCGTGTGCCGTCATGGAGTTCCAAAGAGGATAATCTCAAATCGAGGTTCTCAGTTTACCTCTAGATTCTGGAGGAAGTTGCAGAAAGCCATGGGTACACGACTGGATTTTAGCTCTGCCTACCACCCACAAACAGATGGACAAACCGAAAGGACGAACCAAATTTTGGAAGACATGTTGAGAGCTTGCGCCTTGAAACGTGGGCGTAGTTGGGATAGGAGTTTACCGTATGCCGAGTTCTCCTATAACAACAGCTATCAAGCTAGCTTGAAGATGTCGCCTTTCGAAGCCTTATATGGTAGACGGTGTAGAACGCCGCTGTTCTGGAATGAGACTGGAGAGAACCAGGTGTTTGGACCCGAAGTACTACAAGAAGCTGAAAAACAAGTCCAAACACTACAGGAAAACTTAAAGGCTGCTCAGTCACGACAGAAAGGCTATGCGGACAATAGGCGTAGAAAGTTGACCTTTGAAGTTGGAGACTTCGTATACCTTAAGGTATCGCCTATCCGAGGCCAACGACGTTTTAACGTCAGAGGCAAACTAGCGCCTCGCTACATCGGACCATTTAAGATTTTAGGTAAGCGAGGGGAAGTAGTCTACCAACTAGAGCTCCCAAACCACCTCTGCGACGTACATGACGTGTTTCATGTATCCCAGCTCAAGAAGTGCTTGAGAATACCAGAGGAACAAGTGTCAATGGGAGAACTTAACCTTCAAGAGGACCTGACTTACGCAGAATGCCCTGTCCGAATCTTGGACGTAAAGGAAAGGGTCACCCGAAACAAGGTGATTCGATGGTGCAAGGTACAATGGAGCCATCACACTGAAGCTGAAGCCACATGGGAGCGAGAAGAGGATATCAAGGCAGAATTTCCCCATCTATTTTCTACTAACGAATCTCGAGGACGAGATTCAATTTAAGGGGGGTAGATTTGTGACACCCTCATCTCGGGTGTCAGCATATGTTCATGTTTTATGAAGAAGAAAAACATTTTAAGAAAAAAAAGGAACAGAGACAAGTATGAAAAGGATGGCCAATAAAGCTCTCCGAGAACACCGAAACGCAACTTCCACGGCCAGCAGACCACGTGGTGCATTCGGAGCTCATCCCCGAGAGATTGGGAGAGGTCCGACGCTAGACTAGGCTACGTGGCAGGCTCGGGGGTCACCTCCGCAATTGGAAAGAGGTCCGACCCTGTGGGACACGTGCTGCCCGCGGAGCTAGCCTCTGCGGAAGAAGCAAAGGCATTTTTCATAGGACACGTGTCAATCTCGGAGCTCATCTCAGAGAGAAGTCCGGGTCTATCGAACACGTGTCGCCACCGGAGCTTATCACCGGAAGGTCCGTCGCAAAACACGTGGCGTGCGCGGAGCTCGTCTCCGAAGAAGAGGGAGGTCTCGCTCGTGACACGTGGCACAACCGGAGCTCGTCTCTGCGGGAGAAGGGATACCAGGCTCGGAAGGACACGTGGAGCTTCCGGAGCTCATTACCGCGGAGGTAACGAGTCTGAAGCGGTTCTTACGTGTAAAGATACCGGTGCGCAACGAAAACCGATCTAAACTCCACGATCCTTATCGAAGATAAGACGTCAGGATCTAACAAAGATCTGAATAAGACTCTTATTCGGGATCCAATCAGATTAGGACTCTTCTCTTCCCGATTATAAATAGAGCCCGAAACCTCTGGCCGAAACTACGAACTTCTCTTTCAACTCCTCAGCCGACGAGTTAGCACCCTAGCCCTAACTCGCCGAGCAAAACATCGCCGAAAGCACAACAAGGGAGATCATCAGAGGAGAACCAAGCGAACTGAGGAGGACCCCGAAGACAAGAAGAACGTAAGGTAGGACTTCAATACCACCTTACGACATCATGTTGTTCATCCCTTTGCATCTGTTCTTCGATTCCTTTCGAACAGAAGCGTTTTCATGGGCAGAACACTCGATGATCAGTTTGATCTAAAGACAAGACCATCGCCACGTTCATCTTTGATCTGAACACCTCTGACCATGCAAGCCATGCAAGAACATCAGATCAATCTGATAGAACTAATCGTAGTATAGTATGCATGTGCATCATCGCATCTAGTTTAGGGTTTGTGCATAATATTGATTGCTGTGAATTTGTGTGCACGTGAATCCTACATAGCAGGACAAACTCAGGAAGCTGTCTACGACGAACTACAGCAACCAGGTTTTGAGAATCAAGAACAACCGGAACCGCAAGAACAAGGCAAGTGCTCCTTGACCATGTTGATCCTATGTTTTGGGTAAAACTATTTTGTTTTGTGAAAAGGTGTGTGTGCTGAGTCAAAACATGGTGGGAAAACCTTTTTTTATAGGAGTTTACTAGTTTTGATTAAACCATCCTTGTCGCCAGGAAAGTTTATGAGTCGGGTATGGTTTTTGTTTTATGCTTCGCTGAGTCCATGGGATTGGGAAGCGAGATAGATGTGTCTAGCTAACTGCATTCGTACTGATAATAAGTAACTGATGAGGTTGATGAACATGGATCGGAGGGAGATCTAAGCAAGCCTGGCTTTGTGAATGAGGTAGCATGAGATGGTGGTTTTGCTTGCCGTAGACCTAAGGACCGGTTCATGCATGCACATGCCAGGATAACAGTGCCACCACAAGGCCAAGTATGGGTGCGGCTTAGCTGAGTAATTAGGTAAGTTGCTAGGGTGTTATGGACTGTGGAAGGCGCGGGGAATGGGAGTCGAGTGAGGACTGCCCTGGGAACTGCATGGCACAAGAGGGGGCCCGTGGGTGGGAGAATTGGAGATTCTAGCCTGCCGGTGAAACCTTTGTGAGTCCATACATCTAGTAACCCCTTTGTAAAGGCTATTTTGTGATCTCTTGACCATACACCGACGGATGTGTACTGGTATAATGGAGGTTCTGCAGTCGCCGACAGGTGACGAAATCACAAACTTGTGGGTAAAGAGGTACAAACTCTGCAGAGTTATTAAAACTATCATGATAGCCGAGCTTATGGTCACGAGCACCTGGCTAAACTGCCATGATTAGATTGGAATGGTTATTGGAGTGGTTATTGGAATGGTTAGTGGGACGGTTCTTGGTTATGGTTATCGGTTATGATTATTGGTTTGGAACTGTTGAGTCCGGGAGATGAGATGGTTGCATGACTGATGGGTCATGACATGGAATTGGTCTCGGTGTGAGACGTGGTTGTTTTATGAGGTGAGATTGTAGCGAATACGAGGAGGTATTCGTGAGTATGAATAAAAGATTGGTTAATGATCGGATGGAACACGGGAAGTGATGGAGGTATGTTGGTAATTTAATACATGTTGAGATTACATTTAAACTTAAGTTGCCGTTTTATCATGGTTTTTTTTACAGAACTGCTTTCCTGCAAATAAGCCTGTTATCACCTACCTTGTTTATGAGCTGCATATCATGTGTTATTCCCGCACTTGCTGAGTACATCATTGTGCTCAAACTTGCATTATTATTTCTTCATCAACAGCAAGGGAAGCCTACTATGAAGATCAAGTGGAACATTATGGCATGTGATCTGTTCTCAACCTTGCCTGTGGAGGGAATAGAGATGGAGCCACTTCTGCTTAGTTTTGTTTCTGCACTAGTTTTTGCTTCCGCATTTAAATAAGATTTCCGCTGCATAGAAATAAGACTTCCGCTGTAAGCATGAGTCCAAGACTCATGAGGAATTGTAATAAACTCTGTTATTCGTGGTAATATATAATCTGAATTTAGTTTGTGGAACGTATGTGTATGTGTGATAAACATCCTGGGCACACATATGCATTAGTTCTCGATTCCGTGGTTTTCCACAGAATTGAGGGCGTCACACACACCAAGCTGTGAGACTCTATCCCTGAACCACGTTCCTCGTCAGGGGGAGCTAACCGAAATTGAACTGCTTTCGGTGGCGTTCCTTACCATACTTACCAGAGCGTAGGTGCGTCGTTACATAATTGAAATTCAGAATTATAACACATAAGTTAGTCTTTGCCACTTTAAGTAACTATGCTAGTATAGTCCTTACTTGGGCAGCTACCGAATCCTCACCGTATACCTAAGTTTTCCCCATAATGCAGTCCTTAAGTACTGTGCTATCCCCACTGCAGCTCTGATACCAGGCTGTGGCGGACCGGAATCCGCTCATCCAGGATCGCAGAGGGTGGTGCCGCGCGATGCGACACCCGACAGCACACGTCATAAGAACACATTATATTACAAGGGAAAACAAACTGAATGTACAAAGTAGTACACTTCTCAGTTACAAACTAGGGTCTTTCGTTTCACAGCGGAAGTTTCTTTTATACAACTCATGCCCGCCTATCTAGCAAAAGTCGGTTGCCCAGCCCTAGGGCAACCCACACTAGCTGCACGTCTCAGCTCAGCGCGGCGTGTACGGCTCCCACTCAGCCGTGGTCCTCGACGGAGGGTAACCCTCACCGGTGGACTCGTACTCCGAGTCCGTGGGTGGCTCCTCACCTGAAAACACTTAAGCAGCAACCGTGAGCACGAAGGCTCAGCAAGGCTTAACCGACTCACCTAAGCATGCAACTCTACATGAGGGGTACCATGACATAGGATATCAATGTTGCAGCAAATGGACACGCCTACAAGTTCATCCTTAGTTCATCTTTTAGCAACAGGTTAACAGTTCATGAAGCTGAAATTTAGTAAGCAATATTTGGTGGCACACATGTAGCAACACACTTATATCATAACAGCAATATTGAATCATAACATTTCATGCATTATTCTACGTTACGATGCAGTGAACAAGCGGTACTCGTCACCGCGAGGGACGGTGAATCGACTCGATATACACCTGCAGGGAAACCCAAAGAGCACGTCACGTACGCCCATCCGTGGAGCTGCACAGCACGCTCACTCGATGTCGTACGGGACAGCCTTTCACCCAACAGCCCAAACGTCGAACCGGTCGCACCGAAACGAGCAGGAGGTTCCCCACATGGAGCATCTCTCTATGCCCGTTGGCAGATTTCCACCTTGCTGCCCTCAGCCTACACCTATAAATCGGTGCGTTATGCCTCGACGCCCGGAGGTTTAGGCTACATCAGTTTATCGGGGCCCATATATCCTATATGCCTTCGGTACGTTCAATACTTGTTCAGCAGGGCCGCACACGGATCGGTCCTCAATCGACACGGGCAGGGCCGCGCACACAAGACTCTCTCTTGCTGCGCCCTAGCCCCTGCCTAGTCTCATTTTCATTACTAACGTGATCTCACATCACTCAACCGAACCCGTGTGTCCCCAGCCTATCTCGCGAGTAGATTCCAACTACTCGACTTGTACCGAAGTCCTATGAATCATTAAGCGTAGCCTGTTTACTCGAGGTCCTTGACACTACCCTCACTCTTTTAGGAACCTTTGGTTATGCAAGTGGGGTTTCATTCATCCTATATCTAATGCACATACATACTTCATATGACCCATGTAAACAAAAGAAAACTCATAAAAAGGTTAATGCAAACCGGGGCTTGCCTTGTTGCTGCTGGTCAGGGGTTAGTTCCTCTTCCGGAAGGAGGAAGTCCAGCACTTCCGGAGTCTCTTCTTCAATGTCTACACGTCGAATACAATACTATATGTAAATTTAAATGCAAAGTGTAAACTTGAATACTTATTTACTAATAACTCTAGCTAGCCCCTCCCTTTGGTCCTGAAATTTTTATGGTGGACTGGTAGGGTCCTAATTAAGATTTGAGAAAATCTGAAAAATGTTTCTGTACATTTTCCTATTTTCTCAGGGCAGTTCTGTTAATCACCCAATTAGGTTAACTAAATGAACTTGGATGAGTCTGAAAATTTTACTGCGATTCAGGGATTTTCCAATGAACCTTTCAGCCAAATTTCAGAATTTTTCATAAAGTAGTTCTCCAGATAAAACTCCCAACAGTTTAAACTTTAGGAATTTAATTCTGGAAAACTATTCACTTTCATGAGCTGAATTTGGTATTGCTGGAAAGTGCTCAGAGAGCTAAATCCAACCAAATTTGGTTCACTCGATTTGGAGCTTTCTAGCCAAAGTTATTAGGATTTGAAATTTGGAAGAATCCTGAAAATCGGGGGAAAAGTTTAAACTCTCGGGGCTTGCGGGGACACGTGTCGAGTGCGGAGGTGTCCGGCACACCGGAGATACCACACGTGTCGAGCGCAGAGGTGTCCGGCACACCGGAGCTCACAGGGTATTTTGCGCGCCAGCACAGCCGATCCCCGGCCACACCCGATCCCGGTTTAAAATCTTCAGCCGCTGACACGTGGGCCAGCCGGCTTCATCTTCCTCCCGCCGTTCTCTCACGCCCGCGCCGCCGACCTCGCCGGAGCAGACTCGGGGCTCGCCGGCTTGCCGCTGCCGGACCTCCCAGGGGCCAAAACTCGCCGGCAGGGGGTTGTCGACGTCGAGGAACACGTAGGTGGTGTCAGGTCGGGCTGGGGATGACCGGAAATAGCTCGGCGACGTGCCGCTGCCTCGGTTGAGGTTCGACACCGTCGACCGTGGTTTCTAAACCCGCCAACACCCCGAACAAACGGCCCAACAGCATCAGTGTGCCTCTAGGAAGCTCGATAAGGTATCAAAAGGGTTCAGGGATGGCGGCAAGTCGGTCGGCACCGTGTGACCGATCGTGCCCGCCATGACCGCCCTCAATCGAGCTCGAAGTTCGTCACTCCTAGACAGTTTCACGCTACGGATGTGGAACAGAACTTGAGCGCCGGCTAGTCCAGCGTTTATGTGCAAGATTTAATGACCTCCGAAAGATCATAGAGCGAGAATTTAAAGAAACCGTACCGGAAGCTCGGTTTACGGTCGCCGGAGCAAAAACTGGAAATTCTCTGCGGATTCTTCACGGTTGGCTTGCAAACTTAGAGGAGAGCAGCACGGTGGTCGCGCGCTCCTGTTGGCTCTCTCGCTGGACCGTGAAAACGCCTGTGGAACGCTGCCCACGGGCGCCTGACTCTCGGCTGAGGTTGAGTCGCCGCTGTGGCGATCGCTCTCGGGCAAAGGAGGTCGGAGCTCGAGATTTCTGGTGTTGGAGAGGTGGAGTGCGAGCTCAGGCGGCTGTCTAGCAGCTCAGGGACGAAGGAGGAGATGGTTTTGCTGGTTTTCCCGATTGAGCAGAGAGCTGCGGCGAGAAACAATGCCGCTGCTCGGGTTTGCCCGCGATAAGATAAAGCCGGCCGACTCCTGCTCGGCTGAGGCGGTGCAGGTCGCGTGGGGGCGCGAGCCAGCCGCCTTGGGCGCCAGCGCGCGGAGAGGGAAGCAGCTGGTGGCGCCGGTAGCTGCTCGGTGGCACAGCCGACAGCTGCTCGGTGGAATTTCCCACCGAGACTCTGACTTTGGTTGCAAGTTTCTTCTTCTCCCCTCTATGACACGTGGGTCCCACCCGCGGTTTTAACCTCTGGAATTTACTCCTAATCACTGTTGTAAACAGTGAGCCCCATAATACCCCTGGTGATTCAAATTATTCACCCCTGAGCCATTTGAATTGAATAGAATTCAAATTGAGTTCAGCTTGGGTGAATTTCAGCAAAAGTTTAGTTTTGAATTCAAATAAAGTTGGAATTCGTCCTACTTAGCTCACGTCAAGATCAACTCCAAATGGAGTGAAAATTGGTGTGTGAGCTCACAAAAATGTGCTGAATAAGAATATGAAGCTAACTTTTGAATTTGGGTTATGAAAGTTGCTGCAATTTGAATTTACATTCAAATTGGCCTCTTTTTCAAACAACCCAAAAAGTGCCTCAAAAAGTGTTGGATTTCTATGAAACTTGGACTGAACCTTCCCAAAACTTTTTAAGTTCTAGGGGCGAGCTCAACCTCTCATGTTCCTATGTCCAAATCCCACTTTGTGAAAAGGAAGACTTTCCCCTCTAATCACTCTTTTGACGAAGGTTACTTGCTCTTCATAATATTTCCTAAGATATCCACAACGAAAACTGTGGTGTTGTGAGGTGAAAAAAAGTTTTTGCAAGTCCCTTTTTTTTTGGGCTTTTACATCCCTCCCCCCTTAAAAGAATCTCGTCCCGAGATTACAAAAGAAGAGATAGCGATGTAGTAGGGACTTACCCGTGTTGAGAAGCCATGAACTCCGGGTAATTTGAGTGAAGGAACTCCTCGCTCTCCCACGTCGCTTCATCAGCGGTGTGGTTACTCCAGAGGATCTTGTAGAACCACAACGTTCTGCTACGCGTGGTTCGGGCTTTCTCATCAAGAATTTCCACCGGATACTCATCATATGTTAAATCCGGTTTCAACTCGCCAATGTCTTCAATAGGAACAGCAGCTGTATGCTTCAAACATTTTCGCAGTTGCGAAACGTGGAAGATATCATGGACACCAGCAAGGGATGCCGGTAGCTCCAATCGATACGCTGCTGGTCCACACTTCTCGGTGATAGCATAGCGTCCAATGAAACGGGGAGCGAGTTTCCCCTTCACACCGAACCGGTGCACGCCCTTCATCGGAGACACGCGGAGGTACACGTGTTCCCCAACGTCAAAGTGCAACGGTCTACGCCTCTTATCAGCGTAGCTCTTCTGTCGGGATTGAGCGGCCTTCAAATTGGCTTGAATTGTCCGAACGCGCTCTTCGGCGTCGTTCACCACATCAACCCCGAATGTGACCCTTTCACCGGACTCGCACCAATTTAATGGGGTGCGGCATTTACGACCGTAGAGAGCTTCGTAAGGTGCCATTTTGATACTCACCTGATAGCCGTTGTTGTACGAGAATGCCGCCAATGGTAGGTGATCATCCCAGTTCCTACCATGGTGGATGGCACATGCTCTCAACAATGTCTTCCAGGACTTGATTCACCCTCTCTGTCTGGCCATCTGTCTGAGGGTGATAGGCGGAGCTCCTGATCAACTTAGTACCCAATGCAGCGTGTAGCTGCTCCCAAAAGCGAGATACAAATAATGCACCTCGATCTGAGACAATGGTCTTGGGTACCCCGTATAGGCATAGAATCTTCGCTATGTATAGCTCCGCATATTTGCCGGCATTGTAACGTGTATTCACCGGGATGAAGTGAGCCGTCTTGGTTAACCGATCAACGATTACCCATATGGAATCATGCTTTATGGATGTTAGGGGTAATCCCACAATGAAATCCATGCTCACATCTCCCCATTTCCATGCCAGGATCTTCAGGGGTTGCAGCAGCCCTGATTTCTTCATGTGATCAGCTTTCACTCGTCGGCACGTATCACACTCGGATACGTACTTCGCTACTTCCCGCTTCATCCGTGTCCACCAAAATTTCTTTTTCAAATCTTGGTACATCTTATTGCTGCCTGGATGAATGGAGTATTTAGACAAGTGAGCTTCATTGAGGATCTTTTTCCTCAACTCCATATCTCGGGGCACGACTATGTGGTCATTGAACCACAGCGTCCCCTCATCATCTTTCCGGAAACATTTGATCTCCTTATTGTCAATCCGTCTCCGGAGATGTGCCATGCCTTTATCATTTTTCTGAGCTGCAATGATGTCCTCCCTAATAGTAGGGATGAGGGCAAGGTTGTACAGCGATCCATAAGGAACCAAGTATAAACTTGGCTCTTCCTCCCCCTCCGGTGTAATGGTGAGGTGATGGACATGTGATTTCTGACTCAGCGCGTCAGCAACCACATTCGCTTTGCCGGGGTTGTAGTGAATCTCAATTTCATAGTCCTTGATTAATTCTAACCACCTCCTTTGCCTCATATTCAGCTCCTTCTGGGTGAAAATGTACTTTAAGCTCTTGTGGTCGGTGTAGAGATGCACCAAATTTCCCAGGAGATAGTGCCTCAACATTTTCAGCGCCAAAACCACTGCAGCAAGCTCAAGGTCATGAGTGGGATAATGCTGCTCATGGTTCCGAAGTTGGCGTGAGCCATAAGCGACCACACGTCCTTCCTGCATCAACACGCAGCCGAGCCCAATACCGGACGCGTCACAATACACGTCGAAGGGCTTTGTTGTATCCGGCTGAGCTAACACCGGGGCTGTTGTGAGATGCTTCACCAATGCTTGGAACGCTCCTTCACTCGCCGTGTTCCAAACATACTTCGTCCCTTTCTTCAGCAATTCTGTCATCGGCTTAGCGAGCTTGGAGAAACTTGGAATGAATCTCCGGTAGTATCCCGCTAACCCGAGGAAGCTTCTGACTTCATGATCTGAAGTGGGAGCTTTCCATTTCAGCACTTGCTCTATTTTGCTTGGGTCAACCGCAATGCCTTCCGCTGAGATGATATGTCCCAAGAATGGCACTTGGCTGATCCAAAATTCGCATTTGCTGAACTTGGCGTAGAGCTTGTGGTCTCACAATCGTTGAAGAACGATCCGCAAGTGTTCGGCATGTTCGGCTTCTGTCTTGGAGTAAACCAAGATATCGTCGATGAACACTACCACGAACTTGTCCAGCTCCGGCATGAACAACGAGTTCATGAGATACATGAAATGGGCTGGAGCATTTGTGAGACCAAAGGACATGACGAGACATTCATATAATCCATATCTCGTCGAGAAGGCCGTCTTCGGGATATCCTCCGCCTGGATCTTGATCTGGTGATATCCAGAGCGAAGGTCCATCTTTGAGAACACACTTGCACCCACAAGTTGATCAAACAATATGTCGATGCGGGGCAGTGGGTACTTATTCTTGATGGTGACGGCGTTGAGCGGCCGGTAGTCCACACACAGCCTCAGGGTTTCATCTTTCTTCTTCACGAACAGCGCCGAGCATCCCCAAGGCGAGGAACTCGGCCTAATGAAACCCTTGCTCAACAGATCATTGAGCTGTTCTTTCAGTTCAGCCAGCTCATTTGGAGCCACTTTGTATGGTCTCCGTGATATGGGCGTAGTCCGGGTGCGAGCTCGATCTTGAACTCGACATCCCGCTCAGGTGGCATGCCCGGAAGATCATCCGGGAACACGTCGGGGTACTCCCGGACTATGGGGATGTCCTCCAACTTGAGAGCTTCAGTATTGTTGACTGTTGAAACCTCCCGGACGGGGTTATCTAATAGGAGGGACTGCGGACGGTGTAACGGGGAGTTGAGGTGAACCGTCCGTGTTAGAGTTTCCAGGACAGCGCCATGGTAACTTAGCCATGACATTCCCAAGATTGCATCAATCTTCTGCCCCCCTAAGATAATCATAGTGGTGGGATATATTTTCCCACCTAAGCACAATGGTGCTTTTGGAACCATCATAGTTGCTGAAATCTTCCCTCCCGGTGAACGGATCATATAAGAACACTCGGTTGGAAAGGTTTCCAGCTGATGCTGAGACACATATGATGCACTAATGAAGTTGTGGGTTGCACCAGAATCGAACAATATTATGATGGCTTGATGGTTGAGAGTGAACGTACCCGCCAGCACGTTGTCTCCCTCTGGGGCGTCCTCATTGTCGAGGTTGCGGACGCCTCCAGTCCGCTGACCAACCTTCTTCACCGGAGGTCGGCCTCGAGCACCGCTCTGGAGCTGGGCGTGCCCGCTGCTCTGCTGCCCCTGGAGACAGTCCTTCGTGAAGTGGCCCACCTGGCCACACGTGAAGCAGGTGAAACAGGGCGGTCCCCCGCTGATCGGTGGACGGAATCCCGGGGCGCGTTGTGGCGGTGGAAACGCCCGGGGCACCGTCTGCTGCTGCTGTTGCTGTCTTGGTGGTGGCATCGGCGGACGGAACGAGGGCGACTGGAACGGACGTCCCCCGAATCGTTGAGGTCGCGCCGGTGGATGCCACTGCTGGCCGGATGGTGTCCGATACACCATACGGTACTTCTGGGGCGCGCCACCACCGCTGCTAGGTGGAGCGCTGCGCTTCCTCTGCTCAGCTGCCAACTCCCGCTGAGCATCTTCTTGCATAATCGCGGCATTGACTAGGTCGTTGAAAGTGCCGCGATTCCACTGAACGAGGTGCGTCTTCATTTCGGGGTGTAACCCCCGATAGAAATGCTCCCTCTTCTTCTCCTCTGTGGAGATATAGTCTGACGCATACTGCGCCATATGGTTGAAGGCACGGGAGTAGTCGTGGGCACTCCTCCCGCCCTGCTTCAGTTCCAAGAATTCTTGGAACTTCCTCTTCATGATCCCGGGAGGAATATGATAGGCGCGGAACGCCTCCCGGAACTCTTGCCATTCCACGGCATGGCCAGCCGGACGTGAGGCGATATAGTTCGCCCACCATGCACCAGCGGCACCGTGGAGCTGCTGTGCTGTGAACAGGGTCTTCTGCCGCTCCGTACATTGGAGCAGCCCGAACTTGGACTCGATGGTCCGCAGCCAGTTGTCCGCCTCCAGTGGTTCCTCAGCTTCAGTGAACACTGGAGGGTGCGTACTCATGAAATCCGAGTACGACACTTCCCGGGGCTCACGAGGCCCTCTGTCTTGACGTCCCCCCGCCTGGGACGTATTCTGCATGATCGTGCGGAGCAGGTCAGTCTGCTCCTCACGACCTCCCACCAATGCCGCTATCACATCCGCTAGAGTAAGCGGAGGCGGCGGTGGTGGCTGCTGCTGCGGGGTGCTGTCGTAGGCCGGTGGCTGGGAGTCATCGCCTCCCCCTTGGCTAGAGCCACCTACCTCGTGCGTGGTCCTAGTGCGAACCATCTGCAACCATACGACAATAACATCAGTCCCGCAACACTTGCGTGCAGTTCAATTAAAATGGGCGTAAAAATATTATGACAACAAAAACATGCGATATATCTCGTAAGTAGATAATGTAATAACTTTGCACAAGTTACACCATTACCAGACCAAACACAAGCTAGTTAATCCAACTTGATGAACCTCCACTTTGGAAGCTCACCATAACTAGGTTTGGCCACCACGAGACATTACTATCGCGTTGTCATCACGTATACCACCCTTAGGGTACCACACCCTCTCCAATAAGTTCAACTGTCATTCTTCTGTCAGAATGACCAGTTTCTACCTATTCCAAGTTTTGATCTGGTTCTGGGCATTTTCATGACTCAAGTTGAATACCAAAGTTAAAGTTAACTTCAGTATCTTCCCAAAGAGTATTCATTTTCCCCCAGATCAGCTTTGGTTAAAAAGTTATGCTAATTCAAAGTCAGCAGAATTTCTGGAAGAATTTTAACAGCACCTCCCTTGGAAAGTTGCTGTTTTCAATTCGAGTTTCCACTGAAATCTGTGCTGAAACATCAGAAACTTTGAATTGCAAAGATGTCACACATCTTCTACTCTTTCAAAGTATGTATTATATGACAATTTTAGATTTTTCTACTGGGAGTTATCCTTGAAAAACAGAACAGTCCAGAGAATGTTTTAACACTGTCCTAGTTCTGGACAGTTTACATTCCTCTGGGATTTCAGCCATCTTAAGGTGAGTTTCAGCTCTGGAAGTCTACAACAAAGTTGTAGAGTACTTAAATACCTTTCCATAACTATATAGCACGCCTCTCTGGGATAAAAGACCTGTGAGTTATGCCCTGTTGAAGATCAGCAAACGTGCTGCCCAAAACAGAGCACTCTGTTTTTCAGTCTTTTGGAACTACACTCATCAATATCCCATTCTTATACCCAACCAGGGTCCTAAATGTGGAACCTATAGATTTTAATTCCTTGTTATCATCAGTTTCATGCATATGCCTACAATATCTCGGTACTACGTTCCTCACAAAAGAAAATCCTAACCGGATCATACCGGCATATACGTGTCAAGTGTGGCACTAAACGGTCTCTCGCACACGTTTTCTACAAGGATACATACGTGGTTAGTACCTGCAGAAGACCACACAATAATGGTGCACTCAATGGTTATTCATTTCAGGCAGTTCCATATTTGAAAGTAAATACAAACGCCCGTATCATTGTCATACGGCCGTCCTTGAGTTAGGTCACGTCTCAAGGTACGTGATCGTGTTTCAACACCACACGACGGGGAACCCGAGTATGTCATGAACGGGTCGTCACGGTTGGGAATGTTATCAAACCAACAGATACCACCTACTGCCCTGCAGGGCACGCCGATGGCAAGCGCTGCGTATGTCCTCCTGGGCTATTTCCAGACGAACACACTCTCGCGTTACTGACCACGCGATGGGGTCTCCACTTACTTGCCTAATGCACGCTAGGGATCAGCGTTTCATATGAACTCAGGAACATAAAGAGTCCAAGAGTTTCATATTGACATCTCACACCAAGCTGTGAGACTCTATCCCTGAACCACGTTCCTCGTCAGGGGGAGCTAACCGAAATTGAACCGCTTTCGGTGGCGTTCCTTACCATACTTACCAGAGCGTAGGTGCGTCGTTACATAATTGAAATTCAGAATTATAACACATAAGTTAGTCTTTGCCACTTTAAGTAACTATGCTAGTATAGTCCTTACTTGGGCAGCTACCGAATCCTCACCGTATACCTAAGTTTTCCCCATAATGCAGTCCTTAAGTACTGTGCTATCCCCACTGCAGCTCTGATACCAGGCTGTGGCGGACCAGAATCCGCTCATCCAGGATCACAGAGGGTGGTGCCGCGTGATGCGACACCCGACAGCACACGTCATAAGAACACATTATATTACAAGGGAAAACAAACTGAATGTACAAAGTAGTACACTTCTCAGTTACAAACTAGGGTCTTTCGTTTCACAGCGGAAGTTTCTTTTGTACAACTCACGCCCGCCTATCTAGCAAAAGTCGGTTGCCCAGCCCTAGGGCAACCCACACTTGCTGCACGTCTCAGCTCAGCACGGCGTGTACGGCTCCCACTCAGCCGTGGTCCCCGACGGAGGGTAACCCTCGCCGGTGGACTCGTACTCCGAGTCCGTGGGTGGCTCCTCACCTGAAAAACACTTAAGCAGCAACCGTGAGCACGAAGGCTCAGCAAGGCTTAACCGACTCACCTAAGCATGCAACTCTACATGAGGGGTACCATGACATAGGATATCAATGTTGCAGCAAATGGACACGCCTACAAGTTCATCCTTAGTTCATCTTATAGCAACAGGTTAACAGTTCATGAAGCTGAAATTTAGTAAGCAATATTTGGTGGCACACATGTAGCAACACACTTATATCATAACAGCAATATTGAATCATAACATTTCATGCATTATTCTACGTTACGACGCAGTGAACAAGCGGTACTCGTCACCGCGAGGGACGGCGAATCGACTCGATATACACCTGCAGGGAAACCCAAAGAGCACGTCACGTACGCCCATCCGTGGAGCTGCACAGCATGCTCACTCGATGTTGTACGGGACAACCTTTCACCCAACAACCCAAACGTCGAACCGGTCGCACCGAAACGAGCAGGAGGTTCCCCACACGGAGCATCTCTCTATGCCCGTTGGCAGATTTCCACCTTGCTGCCCTCAGCCTACACCTACAAATCGGTGCGTTATGCCTCGACGCCCGGAGGTTTAGGCTACATCAGTTTATCGGGGCCCATATATCCGATATGCCTTCGGTACGTTCAATACTTGTTCAGCAGGGCCGCACACGGATCGGTCCTCAATCGACACGGGCAGGGCCGCGCACACAAGACTCTCTCTTGCTGCGCCCTAGCCCCTGCCTAGTCTCATTTTCATTACTAACGTGATCTCACATCACTCAACCGAACCCGTGTGTCCCCAGCCTATCTCGCGAGTAGATTCCAACTACTCGACTTGTACCGAAGGCCTATGAACCATTAAGCGTAGCCTCTTTACTCGAGGTCCTTGACACTACCCTCACTATTTTAGGAACCTTTGGTTATGCAAGTGGGGTTTCATTCATCCTATACCTAATGCACATACATACTTCATATGACCCATGTAAACAAAAGAAAACTCATAAAAAGGTTAATGCAAACCGGGGCTTGCCTTGTTGCTGCTGGTCAGGGGTTAGTTCCTCTTCCGGAAGGAGGAAGTCCAGCACTTCAGGAGTCTCTTCTTCAATGGCTACACGTCGAATACAATACTATATGTAAATTTAAATGCAAAGTGTAAACTTGAATACTTATTTACTAATAACTCTAGCTAGCCCCTCCCTTTGGTCCTGAAATTTTTATGGTGGACTGGTAGGGTCCTAATTAAGATTTGAGAAAATCTGAAAAATGTTTCTGTACATTTTCCTATTTTCTCAGGGCAGTTCTCTTAATCACCCAATTAGGTTAACTAAATGAACTTGGATGAGTCTGAAAATTTTACTGCGATTCAGGGATTTTCCAATGAACCTTTCAGCCAAATTTCAGAATTTTTCATAAAGTAGTTCTCCAGATAAAACTCCCAACAGTTTAAACTTTAGGAATTTAATTCTGGAAAACTATTCACTTTCATGAGCTGAATTTGGTATTGCTGGAAAGTGCTCAGAGAGCTAAATCCAACCAAATTTGGTTCACTCGATTTGGAGCTTTCTAGCCAAAGTTATGAGGATTTGAAATTTGGAAGATTCCTGAAAATCGGGGGAAAAGTTTAAACTCTCGGGGCTTGCGGGGACACGTGTCGAGTGCGGAGGTGTCCGGCACACCGGATATACCAAACGTGTTGAGCGCGGAGGTGTCCGGCACACCGGAGCTCACAGGGTATTTTGCGCGCCAGCACAGCCGATCCCCGGCCACACCCGATCTCGGTTTAAAATCTTCAGCCGCTGACACGTGGGCCAGCCGGCTTCGTCTTCCTCCCGCCGTTCTCTCACGCCCGCGCCGCCGACCTCGCCGGAGCAGACTCGGGGCTCGCCGGCTCGCCGCTGCCGGACCTCCCAGGGGCCGAAACTCGCCGCCAGGGGGTTGTCGACGTCGAGGAACACGTCGGTGGTGTCAGGTCGGGCTGGGGATGACCGGAAATAGCTCGGCGACGTGCCGCTGCCTCGGTTGAGGTTCGACACCGTCGACCGTGGTTTCTAAACCCGCCAACACCCCGAACAAACGGCCCTACAGCATCAGTGTGCCTCTAGGAAGCTCGACAAGGTATCAAAAGGGTTCAGGGATGGCGGCAAGTCGGTCGGCACCGTGTGACCGATCGTGCCCGCCATGACCGCCCTCGATCGAGCTCGAAATTCATCACTCCTGGACAGTTTCACGCTACGGATGCGGAACAGAACTTGAGCGCCGGCTAGTCCAGCGTTTATGTGCAAGATTTGATGACCTCCGAAAGATCATAGAGCGAGAATTTAAAGAAACCGTACCGGAAGCTCGGTTTACGGTCGCCGGAGCAAAAACTGGAAATTCTATGCGGATTCTTCACGGTTGGCTTCCAAACTTGGAGGAGAGCAGCACGGTGGTCGCGCGCTCCTGTTGCCTCTCTCGCTGGACCGTGAAAACGCCTGTGGAACGCTGCCCACGGGCGCCTGACTCTCGGCTGAGGTTGAGTCGCCGCTGTGGCGATCGCTCTCGGGCAAAGGAGGTCGGAGCTCGAGGTTTCTGGTGTTGGAGAGGTGGAGTGCGAGCTCAGGCGGCTGTCTAGCAGCTCAGGGACGAAGGAGGAGATGGTTTTGCTGGTTTTCCCGATTGAGCAGAGAGCTGCGGCGAGAAACAATGCCGCTGCTCGGGTTTGCCCGCGATAAGATAAAGCCGGCCGACTCCTGCTCGGCTGATGCGGTGCCGGTCGCGTGGGGGCGCGAGCCAGCCGCCCTGGGCGCCAGCGCGCGGAGAGGGAAGCAGCTGGTGGCGCCGGTAGCTGCTCGGTGGCACAGCCGACAGCTGCTCGGTGGAATTTCCCACCGAGACTCTGACTTTGGTTGCAAGTTTCTCCTTCTCCCCTCTATGACACGTGGGTCCCACCCGGGGTTTTAACCTCTGGAATTTACTCCTAATCACTGTTGTAAACAGTGAGCCCCATAATACCCCTGGTGATTCAAATTGTTCACCCCTGAGCCATTTGAATTGAATAGAATTCAAATATAGTTCGGCTTGGGTGAATTTCAGCACAAGTTTAGTTTTGAATTCAAATAAAGTTGGAATTCGTCCTACTTAGCTCACGTCAACATCAACTCCAAATGGAGTGAAAATTGGTGTGTGAGCTCACAAAAATGTGCTGAATAAGAATATGAAGCTAACTTTTGAATTTGGGTGATGAAAGTTGCTGCAATTTGAATTTACATTCAAATTGGCCTCTTTTTCAAACAACCCAAAAAGTGCCTCAAAAAGTGTTGGATTTCTATGAAACTTGGACTGAACCTTCCCAAGACTTTTTAAGTTCTAGGGGCGAGCTCAACCTCTCATGTTCCTATGTCCAAATCCCACTTTGTGAAAAGGAAGACTTTCCCCTCTAATCACTCTTTTGACGAAGGTTACTTGCTCTTCACAATATTTCCTAAGATATCCACAACGAAAACTGTGGTGTTGTGAGGTGAAGAAAAGTTTTTGCAAGTCCCCTTTTTTTTGGGCTTTTACAAATTTGTTCTCTAATGAGCATGTTGATGGTGGTTACTTGATCTTCATTTGTGTTCATCAACTTACTTCAAATGAGGTGTGTGGTTTGGTGATGAACACTTCAAATATGTGTCATAAACTGAGGCCCTTACATTCCTCCCCCGTTAAAAGAATCTCGTCCCGATATTATAAGGTGAAATGAGAGAGAGGACGGTGGAAAATTACCGGATATGCGACGTGAAAAAGTCGGGGTAGTTAGCGTGAAGAAATCCTTCACTCTCCCATGTCGCCTCGTCCATGGAGTGATTACTCCATAGAATTTTGTAGAACCACAACGTACGGTTGCGTGTGGTTCGGTCCTTTTCATCGATAATCTGCACCGGTTCCTCCCGATAGGTGAGATCCGGTTGCAGTTCTTCAATATCTTCCAGCTGAACGGTAGTTGATAGCTTAAGACACTTCCTCAGCTGGGCAATGTGAAAGACGTCGTGCACACCGGAAAGTGCTTCTGGTAATTTCAGCCGGTATGCCACTGATCCACATCTTTCGGTAATCTGGAATGGACCGATGAATCAGGGTGCCAACTTTCCCCTCACCCCGAAACTGTTTACGCCCTTCATTGGAGACACCCGTAGACATACGTGATCTCCAACTTCGAATTTTAATGGGCGCCTTCTCCGGTCCGCATACTGTTTCTGACGAGATTGAGCGGCTTTTAGGTTCGCTTGAATCAGTCGAACCTTTTCTTCCGCGTTGTTGACGAGGTCAATCCCGAAGGTAACCCTTTCGCCAGACTCACACCAATTCAATGGTGTGCGGCATTTTCTCCCGTATAGCGCCTCGTAGGGCGCCATCTTGATGCTGGCTTGGTACCCATTTTTGTACGAGAACTCGGCTAACGGCAAGTGATCATCCCAATTCTTGCCGTGGTTGATAGCGCAAGCTCGTAGAATGTCTTCTAGGATCTGATTTACCCGTTCGGTTTGCCCATCCGTCTGCGGGTGGTATGCTGAACTATGGATCAGCTTCGTCCCCAAGGCAGCGTGCAGCTGCTCCCAAAAACGGGACACAAATAGAGTGCCCCGATCCGATATGATGGTACGGGGTACGCCGTACAAGCATAGGATCCGTGAGATGTATAGTTCAGCGTACTTCTTGGCGTTGTAGTTTGTATTGACCGGGATGAAATGGGCAACTTTGGTGAGCCGATCGACGATCACCCACACAGAATCATGCTTTTGAAGAGTGGTGAGTAAACCGACGATGAAGTCCATGCTCACATCCTCCCACTTCCAGGCAGGAATGCCCAGTGGTTGCAGCAGTCCCGGTTTCCTCATATGGTCTGCCTTCACCCTTCGACATGTATCACACTCGGACATGTATTTTGCAGTCTCACGCTTCATCCGTGTCCACCAAAACTTGCTTCTGAGTTCTTGATACATTTTGTTGCTGCCGGGGTGAATAGAAAACTTTGACAAGTGAGCCTCATCAAAGATCTTCTTCCGTAATTGCGGGTTACGGGGTACGACCATCCGGTCCTTGAACCATAGGACGCCGTCTCCATCCTTCCGGAAACATTTCAGCTCCCCACTGTCTACACGTCTCCGCAAATGTGACATGCCCTTGTCATTCTTCTGGGTTGCCGCTATCTCTTCACGGATGGTGGGGATCAAAGCTAAGTTGTAGAGAGCTCCGTGTGGGATCACACGTAGTGGTGGTTCGCTCTCTTCCAATGGTGTGAAGGTCAGATTGTTGACGTGTGACTTGCGGCTCAGCGCATCTGCCACTATGTTTGCCTTGCCCGGATGATAATGGATCTCTATTTCATAATCCTTTATCAATTGTAACCATCTTCGTTGCCTCATGTTCAGCTCCTTCTGAGTGAATATGTACTTGAGGCTTTTGTGGTCGGTATACAAATGTACGAGGTTACCGAGTAGGTAGTGCCTCCACATTTTCAGTGCAAGTACCACGGCAGCGAGCTCCAAGTCGTGAGTTGGATAATTTTGCTCATGGTTTCTATGCTGCCGTGATCCATACGTGACCACTCTTCGGTCTTGCATCAGCACACATCAGAGTCCAATGCCGGATGCATCGCAGTACACATCGAACGGTTTTGTTGTTTCTCGCTGCGCCAAAACCGGTGCTGATGTCAGATGCTTGACTAAAGCTTTGAATGCTGCTTCACACGCTGGACTCCAAACATATTTGGTAGCCTTCTTCAGCAGCTCTGTCATTGGCTTGGCAATCTTCGAGAAGTTCGGAATGAACCTCCGATAATATCCCGTGAGTCCGAGGAAACTCCGTACCTCATGAACAGTCCTCGGGGACTTCCAATTCAGCACTTGAGTGATCTTACTCGGGTCTATAGCGATACCCTCCACTGAGATGATATGCCCGAGAAAAGGCACTTGCGATATCCAAAACTCGCATTTGCTGAATTTCACGTATAACTTGTGATCCCGCAGCCGTTGCAAGACTATACGCAGATGTTTCTTGTGATCTTCCTCCGACTTGGAATATACCAGGATGTCGTCGATGAAGACCACGACAAACTTGTCCAGCTCCGGCATGAATACCGAGTTCATCAAGTACATGAAGTGAGCTGGAGCATTGGTGAGGCCGAAGGACATGACCAGGTACTCATAAAGTCCGTACCTTGTCGAGAAAGCTGTCTTTGGAATGTCCTCCACTCGTATCTTAATCTGATGGTACCCAGATCTTAAGTCCATCTTGGAAAAGATCCTTGCTTCGACCAACTGATCAAACAACATGTCGATCCGTGGCAACGGGTACTTGTTCTTGATGGTTACGGCATTTAATGGACGATAGTCCATGCAAAGCCGCAACGTCTCATCCTTTTTCATCACAAATAATGCCGAACAGCCCCATGGCGAGGAGCTCGGCCTAATAAAACCCTTTTCCAGGAGGTCCGTGAGCTGAGTCTTCAGTTCAGCCAACTCCTTGGGCGCCATCTTGTACGGCCTTCGGGATATTGGCATGGTTCCCTGTGCAAGTTCAATCTTGAACTCCACCTCTCTATCTGGCGGCATCCCCGGTAAATCATCCGGGAACACGTCAGGGAACTCTCGGACCACTGGAATATCTTCCAATCTGATAGTTGTGGACTGATAGACACGTGGAAGTTTTATTTCTGGACTGTCCAGAAATAAAGAGTGAGACCCGTGCACTTCTGAGTTTAAGTGCACGACTCGAAGGACGGTGTCTAAAACAGCGCCGTGGCGGGTTAACCACGACATCCCTAGGATGGCATCAACCTTCTGTCCCTCTATGATAATGAGAGACGTGGGGTACACTCTACCCGCTAAGCATAATGGTGCTTTGGAAACCATTATGCTTGCTGAAATCTTCCCACCAGGTGAACAAATTAAATATGGACTATCGGTGGGTAGTATTGGCAAGCTGTGTTTAGCAATGAAAGCTTGGCTAATAAAATTATGCGTGGCGCCTGAATCAAACAGTACTATAGCGGGATGCTGGTGGAGTTGGAACATACCCGCAAGGATTGGCTCGCCCTCCGGCATGTCCTCTATGGCAAGCTGGTGGACGGTGCCGGGCCTAGGGTTTGCCCGCCGCGCATTAGTAGGGTTCCGGGGTTGACTTCTCCCCGGAAACTGTGGGGCCACTCCGCCGCCTTGCCTCTCCGGGCAACTGCTGGCGAAGTGTCCTGGACGACCACACTTGTAACATTAGGCCGCTGCTGGTGTAGTGCTCGGGGGACGAAAGCCCGGCACACGCTGCTGAGGTGCATACGCACGCGGCATCGCCCTCTGCTGCTGTTGTTGCCGAGGTGGTACTGGCAGTGCCGGCCTGAATGCCGGTGAAGAGTACGGGCGACTGCGGAACGGCATTGACCGCTGTGGTGGCTGCCAGCGTGGACCTGATGGTGGGCGATTCACCATCTGAAACTTCTGAGAAGGACCGCCTCCTTCTCCGCTTCTCTGCGGCGCGCTTCGCTTTCTCTCCGCCGCCGCTAACTCCTTGCCGGAGTCCTCTTGAACAATCGCAGCGTCAATGATGTCATTGAGGCTGCCAGGATTGAACATCGCCAACTTGTCCTTCAGGAGCGGGTTAAGCCCCTGGTAAAAGTGGTCCCGCCGCTTCTCGTCAGTATCTGCGTGATACGACGCGTAGAGCGCCAGATCGTTGAACGCCCTGGAGTATTCCAGCGCGTTCCGGCTCCCTTGCTGCAGGTGTAAGAATTCCTGCGTCTTCCTCTTCATTAGTCCTGGCGGTGTGTGATAGGCCCTGAAGGCCGTCTTAAACTCCATCCAGGTCATTACTCAGTCGGTGGGCTGTGAAGCACAGAAGTTGGCCCACCACACGCTCGCGGATCCTTGGAGCTGCTGGACCGCGAACTGAGTCTTGCGCTGCTCGCTTATCTGGAGCAGCCCGAACTTCATCTCTATGGCGCGGAGCCAGTTGTCCACGTCAAGTGGTTCATCCGTCCTTGAGAATACCGGGGGATGAGTAGCCAGGAAGTTGGAGTAGGAGCTCTGTTGTCGCTCCTCACGGTCTTGACGTCTCTCTGGGCGAGACGTATTGGCGATAAGCGTTTGCAGCAACTCCGTGTGCTGCTTATGTGAACCCCGCCATTGCCGCGACGATATCGGCCAATGTAACCGTTGGCAGTGGCGGTGGCGGTGTTTGCTGTTGCTGTTGCTGCTGCTGTCCCGAGGAGTCCTCGGGAGGTGGTTGGGAGGTCTCTCCCCCTTGACTGGTACCCCCAACGTCCGGGTTGGCACGAGTACGCGTCATTCTGAAATTAAAAACAGCAGCGATTAGGACATGTCATACTTAATATTCCATATGTAACAGTAGGTATTGAAGTGACACATGATTAATTTGCACAACATTCACATATATTGATAAAGCATAAACTTTATACAAGATACATTATTCTCGGTTCTCCGAGAAGTCGTGCTCATGTTTTCACTACCTATACATACGCTACTGCTTACACGACATGTCACCGATTTACAAAAGTTGGGTTACACTACCCTAGCTGCCCTACTTGGCAACTGTAACCCCCTACTCGGAGTAGAACTCGACTTCCTTCTGGTCGTCCTACTCCGGTACTTCTGCTGGTGGCTCTGAATCTACCACCTCTTCTCCCATCCAGGGTTCTCCCATTGCTGGAAGACCCAAGACCACCGGTATGCCCAATACCGGAGGTACGAGGTCCTGCAAAGCATGCACCTCGTCCATGGCCTGGTTGTAATCTTCTTCCCAGCCTTGCCCTTCCTTGATAGCCTCGTCCCGCTCTTGAGTAAGTTCCTCGTTCTGCTGGGTCAGATTCTGTACCAGTTCTTGCAGCACCGCGATGTCAACACGGCTCTTCTTCTTTGCCTTCTTCAGACGATGCAACTGATTGTGTTGTTCATTCAGTCGCTTGATCGTCGGAAGGAGCACATTGCGGAGTGCGCTGTGAGCACTTTCGAAATGGTCTCCACGGCTCGTGCTCTCCTTGAGCTTCGTGGCGAGATGCTCCGTATGAACAGCTTGGCTGTCCATCACGGCGTTTCCCGCCCTCATCTGGAGGCTAAGGTTTGCCTCCGCGGGGCTGTACCTTGGGCAACTCGGGTCCATTGCCTGCCGGTACCTCTCGCCCCACACATGCTGAGCCTGTCCCTCCACCGGAACGAGCGCGTACGGAGTGCCCTCCATAGCCTGCACGTGTAGTTGGCACAATGTGACATGGTGTCACGGGCTGCCACTTGCCACATCCCTTCCGGTTGTCTTCCTCTCACCGTAACGGTGAACGGCACCCAACTGGGTGGCGTAGGTCCTGCAGGGACTTCGACATGGATCATCCACGTCTTGTTCCCCTCTTCGCCTTCTTCCTTGGTGAAGTACTGCGGCATCTGGGTGTATCCGAAATATTGAAGCATCTGCCTCAATGTTTCCGGATAGCCGCTGCGGTGAGAACAGTGGGATACCACCCACCCGTTCTCCAACTGTTTATCTGCTGTCATCTGTAAAAATATATTTGAGAAATGTCAAATATTTATTTAAACAGTAAACCAGAGTTATAAAATAAGACATGTCATTGAACCCATAAAACTTGGAAACATAGTTCAAATTTTTAAACAAATTTGACTGCTGATCTGCTGTTCCCATGACAGCCCTGACCAGTTTCCATTTCAACCTGATTTAGGCCATGTTAAATGCAAAACCAATTCTTGAGCTCAACACCAAAGTTAAAGCTAACTTCAATAGCTTTCCAAAAAGTATTTGCTCGGCCTATGATCTGTCTTGGTTCAAAAGTTATGGGAGGTAAAAATTAACAGAATTGCTGGATACAATTGGACAGCACCTCCCTGCTTTAGGTACTGATTTGATCCAAGAATTCCAGTTAATTCTGTTCCAAATCCGACAAAACTTTCTGTTACAAAGTTGTAACCCATCTCATGAGCTTTCCAGAACTGCCTCATTTTCTATTTTTGGATTTTTATGCTGGAAGTTATGCTTAATTTACAGAAAATTTACAGAGAGTGTTTGCTCTGCCCTGTTTTCTCGACAGTTTCAACTCTACTGCATTTTTCGATTGGTTAAGGGATGAAACACCCCTGGACCTCAACAGAAAAGTTATAAAGCTCTTCCAAAGCTTTCCAGAAATGTATCATATGACCCCAACCTCGAAAGAACTCAACCTCTAACCTCTGATTAACTTCAGCCTTAATTCAGCTGAAAACAGAGTGCTCTGTCCTTAACAACCTATAAGTTGAAAACTTGTTAACTTTGAATATCCTGATTAAGGGAAGAGTTTACAGCAATTTTTAGTGCTTTGGATAAAAACCTTCAAGTTTTACAATGAAGTTGTTCTTTTAATGTGGTGTGACGTCGATGTGTCACCAGATTATGTCGGTACTACGTCCTCACAAAGAAAAACCTATACCGGACTTAGCCGGCTTCGTTAATTCAGTGGCACTAAACGTCACTCGCACACGGATGCTACACGTCTACCGTTTCATGGTCAGGCTATCTGCAGAAACTCAAACAATCGTCAGACTCGGCTGCACACCGAGCCCGGAATCCATACAGTTCGTACACCCGGCCGTCATCACTCGCCCGGATGTTCTCAAGCCAAACACGCCTTGAGTTACGTGTTCACGTTTCAGACCACGTGACGGGGTCTCCCAAGTTGCACCACGCATGCCAGGGACAGACGTTGCTCGAATACCCCAAACGACATGAAGAGTCGTAGAGGATATCAAAGCGGGTCGGGTTACCTGCCACCCGTGGGGCTCCACCCTTCAGCTTGTGCGCACTGGTGGACAGCGCTTACGTGCACCCCCCAAGACATGAACGTCCCGAGATGCACAATTTTCCGACATAGACAAATAGGTTAGTATGCCACTTTCTATATGCTAATAACATCCTTATACGGGCTACTAACTCGTTCCTCACTGGATTTTTGAAAAAGATGACCTTTGTAGTGCGTTAAACCTCAAGCGAGCTCTGATACCACGCTGACACGACCCCACGGTCTTGTCGAGCCAGGATCACGCTGAGGGGTGCTGCGTTACACAGCACCGGATAACACACATCAAGGTACAAAGCGGAAGCAAAATTTTATTACATAAACTGGTTTATGAACATGTTTACATCAAAATAAGTCCAGTCTACACTCACGGGCATAGACTACGCATCAAGTCCACGTTCAGCCCTTGAACGTGTCCTTGCTATCACACACGCACACTAACTCTGCGGCGTGCACGACTCCCACTCGACGGGGTTCCCCTCCTGGGGTTCCGTCTCCTCTTCAGGAGTCCCTTCCTCATAGAACCCTGCAAAAGCTTCAAACACAAGCAGTGAGCATGAAGGCTCAGCAAGTCTGACCCGTCTCACCTAAACATGGAACTTCTACATGAGGGGTGATGGGTACATGAGGTAAAATCATTTGCAAAGGACTCTCCTAATTAGTGGAATCTTAATTTCAAGTTTTAGCAGCAGGTTGTGGAGAACCTTACGCTAAGGCACATGAGAGAGCCGCAATCAAACAAGAAACGCATTTCTCTCATGTACTTTGCCCAAAGTTGAAAAGAACTTTAGTTAGCTCTAGACTACAGCAAATCATTAACAATCAAGTCCATCTTTCAATCAGCAACATTTTAACATGCAACTAGCCTGTTCTTTCTATGTCACGGTACAGTGAACAAGTGGTACTCACTGACCGCGAGGGACGGCGATTATAATCGATTTACACCTGCAGGGTTACCCGAATAATCCGTCACGTACGCCCGTACTCGATGTTGCCTACAGCAACCATCACGGACGCCGTACGCAACCACCTTTCACCCATCAGCCAAATATTGAACCGGTCCCATCGTCCCGAGCAAGAGGTCTCTGCACGCGCATCTCCGTGCCGCCAGCCGATTTACACCTCAAGCTCTCAACCTACCCTCTGAACGACGGGCAATGCCTCAATACCCAGCTACCCGAGTTACATCAGTTTCCCGGTTCCCATATAGCCGGTAGGTCTTCAGTACTGTTCTAGCTTGTTCAACAGGCCCGCACACGGCTCGGTCCTCAATCGACACAAGCAAAGCTATAGCACACAGGCCCCAAAGTCCCGCTGCCCTTACTCTCCTCTCGGTCTCATTTTTCTTGCCATGTGTATCATGTGCTATCTCTACCCGAGTCGAGTGCCTCTAGCCTATGCTCGCGAGTAGTTCCAACTACTCGACTTGTACCGAATCCTACTCTATCTTAGCATTGCAGTAGCTAATGGGGTTTGCAATCCTAAACCCAACCCATGGTTTTCTTGGCTATGCAATTGGGTTTCCAAACAAGACTCTAATGCAAGTATTAATGGTACTTAAGTAAGTGCTCAAAACAATAAAAATTTGTAAAAAGGTTAATGCAAACCGGAGCTTGACTTGCTGCTCTTGGTCGTAGGCTAGCTGCTCCTCCGGAGTAACGAAGTCTAGGACTTTGGGTTCCTCCTCGACCTTAGCGACTACATGATAGAAGCAGTACATGTATTAATTTAAATGCATTTGTATTAAGTTTGTACTTGTGACTCTTATAAGTCCCACTAGACAGACTCAATGACTATGAAACTTTTTCTGTGGCTTGGTTACAACCTAAACAGAGATTTTGTCAAGTTTTAATTGCAGCAAAGCTCATTTGAGCCCTCCACAATTAATTCTGTCCTTAACCTTAATTGAAGGCTCTTAGGGTGTTCTAGGGATTTTCATTGAACAAACTATGACTTTATGAAAACTAGATTTTCAGAGGGTTCTAATGGAGTTGGTCTCACTTAATTTGAAGGTTCCTAACTAAAGATGTGAGCTAAACAATTTCAGAGAAAATTCTGAAAATGTTTCTGAACATTTCATATTTTCTCTGGAACAGTTTCACTAATCACACCATTAGGTGGATCAAATGAGCTCAAATGGATCTGAAATTTTTATGGTAGTTCAGGGATATTATTTTGAACATTCCAGCAAAATTTCAGGATTTTCCTGTAAAGGATTCTCCAGTTAAAAGTCCAAATATTTTAAATTTTGAGGAATTAATTATGGAGAACTAAGGATTTTCATGAAGTGAAACTTGATTTTCTGGAAAGTGCTCAGAGAGCTAAATCCAACAAAATTTTGTTCACTCGATTTGGAGCTTTCTAGCCAAAGTTATGAGGTTTTGAAGTTTGAGGGAAATCTGAAAATCGGGGGAAAAGTTTAAACTTGTGGGTGGGCCCTGGGGACACGTGTTAGGCGCGGAGGCGACCGCACACCGTGGCCCACAGGATTTTTGCATGCCAGCACACCCGATCCCGGCCGCAGCCCGATCCTGATTTAAAATATCGGTCGCTAACAGCTGGGGTCCACCCCCTTCTTCAACCTCCCGACGCCCGCGCTCTGTCGCCTGGGTATCTCGCCGGAGAGCTCGCCGGCAGCTTCGGTAGAGCTCCTAACATCACAATTTTTGCTGCCTCTGCCTATTTTCTCTCGGGGAACAGGATTCTCGGGCCAGCTCGCCATGAAAATGGCCGCCACATGGTCGGCGACGAGCTGCAGCCTTGGGAGAACTTCGGCCGTGTTGCCCGTCCTCCCTAGCACCTAACCCGATCGAGCTAAGGGTCGTCGAGCATCAGTGGACCATAGGAAAGGTCGACATGAGCTCTACGGAGCTCGAGAAACAAGGTTCAAATCGTTCGTTCGTTAGGATGCCTCAGCTGCATACATCGGGCTGTGTCTGGCTGTCACCATGCGACCTAGGCCGGAAATCGGGATTTCTACTAAAACTCGAGGAACAGTGGTTTCCCTCCACGGTTCTTCGTGGTTCCTGCTGCTATGGACCCGCACGGGCTACTAGAAGTGATCCTCTCCATGAGAGGATGAGTGATTGTCACACCCGGTTTCTCCGAAGAACAACCGAGTGAATATCACATGTATGCCAGGATCATTTTCTCATACATGTGATGACAAATAGTGAAGCATCATTTATTACAAGCCAGGTGTCGAATATAAATAAGTCTTACATAGCATATATCTCGATGGACAATAATAAGTTCATAACAAGTAAATAAAATAGCAGCGGAATATTATTCTTGTGGGCTCCGTCACAGGCATTGCCCGGGGGACTCCATGAACCTAGAAACCTTCTTCGGGTCCAAAGTCTTGATCATTAAACACCACATCATTCTCTTGACCTGAGCAGCAATATAAACCAACAAATATGCAAGGTTGAGAAACGTTGGTACTCAGCAAGTGTGGGAAAATTTTGTCACGCATGGCTAGAGCAAGGAGAGGTTGAACTCATGGTTAAAGCACTATGCAATTAATACCTATCACCTTAGCTTATTAAGCACCTACATTACTACATAGGTGAAATGGTCCCAATCTCCCAACCCATCATCAAAATCAAATAACCATAACATCATTTCCAATGTTAAGCTCCCCTCTTAACATCCACAACTTCCAAAGCCATCATCCTATAATCATGAATAAGTCCAAGCCGCTCTTGACCGTGAGCACGGCTGTCATGACAGTTTTGACTCTGCAGAGTTTGCACCACTGTACCCACATGTAGTGATTTCATCCCCCGTTGCCGGGTGGACTAAAAGAACCTCCATTATGCCAGTGGCTGCGAACCACATTCACACTTCCCAGGTGTGTAGCCAGGAGATCACTACGAAGCCTTTACAAAGGGATTCCCGACGAGCGTGGGCCCACTGAGGTTACACCCCTAACAGCATACAAGAGGCTCCAACCCCGCTGCAGTGGCCCCCTCTTGAGACTTGTGGTTCATATGGTAGTCCAGCTGACACATACTCCCCGCACCATCCAACACACCCATACTACGCCGGGGATACACCTAATTAATTGGCCAAGCTGCCCCATCTCAGCATGTGGTTGGCACGGTAAAGCCAGGTTACATGCTCCATGAACCGGTCCTTAGGATCCAGGCAAGTACTAAACACAAACCCGAGTCTCGTGCACCCAGCACCAACCAAATCATCCAACTTGCATCGATCCCTACCTCTACATAACTCATAATATCTCATTCAAGAGTAAGGTAAATAAATTGATGATCTCATATCCCAATTTTCCCATTCTAAGCATGGCTAAACATAAGCATGATAAATAATGACATGATAAAATAAATCCCAACCCAAGCTACAAGGAATCAAGATAATGCAATTCTAGGGACACTTCCTAGCATGGGTTTCATATTTCAGTTGACAATGCAAATAATTCTATCTACACATCCTAGCATAGGATCAAAGTGGTCAAGGACACTTGCCTTCTTCCTGCTGCTCTGGGAATGGATAGTCCTGATCTTGAAAGGGAAGAACTTGCTCTGGGGCAGGTTCTACTCATACCATCACACATAGCAAAAGAAAACAACAATCCATAAGACATAGTTCAAACTTTCACTTCATACAAACCACACATTCACATTTATGAAAGTCATTCACATTTCTATGTGTTGTGGTTACTCTATGTGTGTTGATTTTGGGCTTACATGCACTTTTAAACATGTGCATATGATTTCTAACTTTTGTATTCAGATTTATATTTGTACACTATATATGAATTTCCAATTTAAACAAATTTCTTATATTCAATTAATACACATCTTACCTACCAAGTATGCATGGAAGGTATTTTCCTACTCCAAATGGGTTTTCAGATCTTCTACCAAATCCTAAACTGAAATCTTTGGGTTTTGGAGATTTCATTTATCATTTTCTAGTTATGCATACCTATTTTCCTATATTTTAAGATTTATTTTCTATACTTAATTGTGAACTTTATTATGAAAATAGTAAGACACATCATCTAAACAGAATAGGTTCTGATCTAAAACAGTAAATAATATATATTTTTGAACTTCTCCTCTGATGTGAAATATTTTACATTTATTTTACAAATTTCATAATTATTTCCTAGTCTAAAACATGAACACACCCAAACAGATTTCATTTCAGCCTAAAATTTATTTCTAGCTCATTCTAAAGCTTTCCAACTGTTAGTAGAGTTTAAACTTGAATTTACAATGTGTGTGCCTCACCCTTTTTAAATTTAAATCTTAATTACATAGTCAAATTCCTAAATTTAATATTATATAAGGTTAAAAAGGCAAACTTACCCCATCAAAGGGTCTATTATATTATTTTGTAAATTTCCAGGGGTCTAACTACACATAACAGAGGGGTTTTCCTAATTTTTATTAAGTCCAGGGGCTAAAACTGATTTTTAATTGAATTTACATGAATTTCTGAAGTTCCAGGGGCTAGATCAGAATTTTCCGGGACTAGCTCGTATTTTCCGAGAACCCCAGGGGGTAGCGCGTAAGAATCCCGGCCTTTATAACGCGGGGCTGACGTGGACCGTCCGATTTAAAACAGACGACTGAGATTATAACGTCGAACCGGTACGCGGGGATTTAAATTCTACCATGCAATTTAAAATAGACGGCCCTCATGTGGCCATGTCGCTCTGATCGAGTGCGGGCGGCGCTGCCCGGCGGCGCATGGCGGTGGGAGGCGGCGATCTTGCCGGAGAGCTTCAGATCTTTGTCAATTCTTCCTAAAACTGGGATTTCATGGCATAGATCGGTAGAGGGGAGGTCAGGGATCTCACCTCGGGGGTTTTCTTGAGTTCGGAGGTACTGGAAGGCGGTTGGCGACGAGGTCCGAGCTGGAACAGCGGCGAGGCTCGTCGGAGCTGTGTCTAGGGCGAAATCTACCGAGTTTTCAGCTCCTGCGTCTTTCCCCGGAGGCGGTGGATCAAGATCAGCGCGTTAGATCAGAAATCCCGTGCGAAGATCGAGCGAAATTGGCCGGAGAAACTCGGGTTCTCACCAGAAGGAAAATCGGCTGATTGTGGGTGCAAATCGGGACGATGCCGGTGTTTATATAACCGGGGGAGGGCAGCGGGTTTGTTTAGATCGAGTTTGAGTCTTCTGGGACCGAGAGTCGGGCTGAGGGATGCGGAAATCCGGGTTGGTTACGATCGCGCGCGGGGAAGAGTCCGGGGTCGGCGCGAGCGGGAGGTCGGGGATGACAGGCGGGCCCCGCATGTCAGTGAGAGGGAAGCGGGCGCGCGGCTGCGGGCTGGCGCGGGAGTGAGGTGGGCCGGCTGGTGGGTTTCGGCCCACTGGCTGGGGAGGTTTGTTTTTTTCTTTTTCTTTTTCTTTTCTGTTTTGAGTTTAATCTGAATTCCAATTTGAATTTGAATTTCTGCACCACATGCAATACGTCCAAAATTTTTTAAATTCTCCTCTTAACAGGTTTTGGGGTGTTACAGCTCTACCCCCCTTAAAAGAAATCTCGTCCTCGAGATTGGTGGTTCTAAGAAAACAATTCCGGAAACTGTGCCTTAAGCTCGTCTTCTCGCTCCCATGTGGCTTCCTCTTCCGAGTGATGCTTCCACTGCACCTTGCACATCCGGATTCTTTTATTTCTTGTGAGGCGTTCCATTGTCTCCAAAATCTTGGATGGTTGCTCGGCATAAGACAGATCCTCAGCTACGTCAACCTCATTCATGGGTAACATCTGTTCAGGTGTTCTCAGACATTTCTTGAGCTGTGACACATGGAATACGTCATGCACATCCGATAGGCGAGCCGATAATTCTAGTTGATACGCCACTTCGCCTTTCCTCTCCAAAACTTGAAAGGGTCCGATGTATCGAGGTGATAACTTCCCTTTCACCTTGAACCGACGAAGTCCTCGGATAGGGGACACCTTGAGATAGACATAGTCCCCCACGTTGAAAACGAGCTCTCTTCTTCATACATCGGCATAGCTCTTTTGTCGTGTCTGTGCTATCCTCAAGTTGTTGCGAATTTCCCTCACTTTCGCCTCGGCTTCTTGTAGTACTTCGGGTCCAAACACTTTGCTTTCCCCCCTTTGGTTCCAAAATAGTGGAGTTCTAAACTTCCTCCCGTACAAAGCTTCAAACGGTGACATCTTCAGACTAGCCTGATAGCTGTTGTTATAGGAGAACTCCGCATACGGTAAGTTCTTATCCGAACTCCGATTGTTTTTGAGTGCACACGCTCTCAACATATCCTCAAGGATCTGATTGGTTCTTTCCGTCTGCCCGTCAGTTTGGGGATGATAGGTAGAACTAAAGTTCAGATGAGTTCCCATGGTTTCATGCAGCTTCTGCCAGAACCTTGAGGTGAACTGTGTCCCTCGATCCGACACTATCTTCTTGGGCACTCCATGGTAACACACGATCCTTGACATGTACAACTCCGCCAAATTTTCAACGCGTGTACCACCGCGGCTAGTTCTAGGTCATGTGTAGGATAATTCTTCTCGTGTTTCCGAAGCAGCCGGGATGCATAAGCCACGACATGCCCTTCTTGCATGAGAACACATCCCAACACGTTTCCAGAGGCATCGCAGTACACCGAAAAGTTCTTCTGCATATCCGGCATAACTAGCACTGGGGCTGTTGTCAATCTTTTCTTTAGCTCCTGAAAACTCGTCTTGCACTGCGGCGTCCACGTGAATGTGATTCCCTTCTCCAACAGTTTGGTGAGGGGTCTCGAGATCTTGGAGAATCCCTCAATGAACCGTCGATAGTATCCAGCCAATCCCAAGAAGCTTCGAACGTCCCCGACATTCTCAGGGGTCTTCCACTTCTGTATATCCTCGATCTTGGCGGGATCTACGGAGATTCCTCCCTCCAAGATTATATGTCCTAAGAAGGGAACTCTCTTCAGCCAAAACTCACACTTGCTCAACTTGGCATATAATTGGTGTACCCTCAGCTTCTGCAACACCAACCTTAGATGTTTCTCATGTTCCTCTTCATCTTTGGAGAAGACGAGAATGTCATCTATGAAAACCACCACAAATTTGTCCAGATATTCCATGAATACCTTGTTCATGAGATACATGAAGTATGCCGGGGCATTAGTTAGCCCGAAAGGCATGACGGTGTATTCATACAGTCCGTACCGAGATATGAAAGCTGTCTTGGTAATATCAGTTTGCCTTATCTTAAGTTGGTGGTATCCTGACCTGAGATCAATTTTTGAGAACACACAAGCTCCCCTCAACTGATCAAACAAGTCTTCAATGCGGGGTAATGGGTACTTGTTCTTGATGCTTACTTCATTCAAGGCACGGTAGTCTACGCATAACCTTTGGGTTCCGTCCTTCTTCGGCACAAATATCACTGGAGCTCCCCATGGTGAGGAACTAGGACGAATATACCCCTTCTCCGTCAATTCTCTTAAATGATCCTTGAGTTCTCCCAGCTGCTTGGAGTCCATCCGATAAGGTCTCTTGTATATCGGAGTTGTTCCAGGCACTAGCTCAATCACGAATTCCACTTCACGATCGGGAGGCATACCTGGCAACTCCTCCGGAAAAATGTCTGGATATTCCCTGATAATCCTGATCTCCTCCACTTTCACCTCAACTTGATTTAATTTAATGTCTCTCCTAGGCTCTTGTATTGTTATGAACTTTACTCTTGTGCCGTTAGGGTGAGTTAGTTCCACCGTTCTGGTCGAACTATGGATGATTCCTTTATGTTTGGTCAACCAATCCATGCCCAAAATAATATCTATCCCTTGTGAATCTATCACTATGAGGTTGGCAGTAAATACTACCCCATTAATGTCTAGATTCACCTTGAGACACACTTGTCTTGTCCTTATTTCTCCACCTGGAGAGTTTACTGCTAGCATATGGTTCATTTGTGTTGTTGCTAGGTCATGCTTCTTAACAAACCCTTGGGCAATGAACGAGTGGGTAGCACCAGAATCAAACAGCAGGGTTGCAATGTGTAAATTGGCAGGAAACTTACCAACTACCACGTCGGGTGCCTCTTGCGCCTCCTCCATGGTGACGTGGTTCACCCGTCCTCGCATTACATTCTGCTGTTGCGGCTGCACGGGCTTCTTCTTTGGGCACTTATGGGCGTAGTGCCCCACTTCACCACAGTTAAAGCATTGCACCCCAACCTTAGGTGCCTAGCCTTTGTTTTATTGGGGTTGGTTTGGGGGTCCTTGTATTGCTGGTCGAGGTTGATATGTAGGGCGAGGCTGCTGTCCAAACTGACGCTGTGGTAGTGCTGGTGCTGCCGGAGGTCTGAAGTTCGGGTTGTACCCTCTCGGTGCTGAGTAGGGTACCGCAGCACGGCTCGTCTGACCTGCGGGTTGCTGCATCAGACTTGGGCGGGTGTTGCTACCCGAGACTTGGTGTGACCACCCGGCCTTCCTCTTGTTTTCATTTTCCAAGGCCTTCAGCTTCCTTTCTACAACAAATGCTCTGTCCACCATCTTTTGGAAGCTTTCATACTCGTAGGACGACATTGCACACTGCATTTCTGCGGTAAGTCCTTCCACAAAACAATCCTGTTTCTGCTCATCAGTCTCTATGTCCCGTGGGGCATAACAGGATAGTTGAGTGAATTTAGTGAGGTATTCCCTCACAGTCATGTTTCCTTGCTGCAATCCCAAGAACTCCTTCCTCTTGTTTTTGAGTTCACCCCTTGGTATGTAATGGTTGCGGAAGCTACGCTTGAACTCTTCCCAAGTGATGTTCTCAGGGTCATGATGGGCGGCCATGTAAGCGGTCCACCAATCAGCAGTAGGTCCATGCAATTGGTGAGAGGCAAACAGCACCCACTCATACCCTTGGCATTGTATAATCCTCATCTTGCTCTCAATTGTCTTTAGCCAATCATCTGCCTCCAGGGGTTCAGCAGCACTTGCAAACTTTGGAGGTTGAGTTCCTAGAAACTCACTCAACCTTGGTTGGCGTGGTGCAGCTTGTGGAGGTGGAGCTTGGTGCAAGTTGGCCACCACTTGAGTCAGGTTCTGGATGAGCTGATTTTGATTCTCAAGCATTTGGTGGATGGGATCAACTCCTTGTAACAGCCCTAACTTTTGTAAAGTTTGATGTCAGCTCATAAAACAAAGTTAAGGCAACAAAAGACTATAATTGTGTCACATGAAATGATGAAAACATAAATGGACATGTGAGGGAGTTAAAAAGTTTCTCTAGCCCATGCTCAACACATGTTAACCTAGGGGAAATAATTACACTCCTAAAACTCTAACTCATGTGCACCTCCTCTATGAGTAGAGTGGAGGGAATTTAAATGCAATTTGAATCTTTTGAAAGGATTTCTATTCAGATTGTCCAAAGGCCTATATGTGAGATCATAGATGCATCTCTCATATATTCAAGAGCCTAAGTTTCAAATTTGGAGAATTTTTGGTTTCATATACTATTTATTCCGAGGATTAAATGAGGGCACGTTTAAATTCAAACTTGAATTTCAATTTTGAACCAAACAAACTGAAGTTCAAAATCTGATTTCAGATTTGAGTTCCTCATAATTCCTTTGACTTATACTTCAAGTTTGAACAAATTTGGAGCTCATTTGCTATTTTAAATCGAAATGGGGGATAGAAGGGAGGATTGTGGCTGTGGACCCCACTGGTCAGTCTCACAAAAGTGCAAACCGACTCCACCGATGGCTGAGCGTGCGACATCTCTCGGCAGCCGATCACACATGACAATCTTCGGTGCCACCTCCTCCTCTCCGGTGCCCTTATCTCCCCCAGAAGGCTGCACAGGCGAAGTTCCACTCTTCTCCTGCTCTGCCTCGCTCCCGTGAGATTTCTCCCGAGCAGAACAGCGCCCCTCCTTCACTCGATCCTACACAGACACCTGAGCGACGGATGATCGAGGTCTCCACAGCAAAGATCATCGCATACACATGCTCTAGCCGGCTAGCCACTTTACCCCGCCGTCCCGAGCTCACCGGCGCCTAGAAACGGCAAAGTTTCCACTGCCCCGAACTGAAACTGAAGAAGCTGGAACTGGACGCTGTGGGCAGCCCAAACCAGAAGGGATCACGCCCAAGCAAGCCACCCCATCTGTGCACCAACAAGTCTAGTTGCTCACCTCCAAAGCTCAGCCCTAGCCGTTGATCACAGAGGGAGAATTTCAAGTTTTTCTCCTGGGCGGCAGAAACGGACCTTCAGGTAAGGAATTGTAAAATTCGTCCTCAAATCGTGTTTGTTGGGTCTCAAACTTAACACACAGGATGTTAACTGCCTAGCACACCTCCTCTATCGATTTCAGACCAAGAAATTGAGTGTAGAGTGAGCAATCCGAGCTCTTTTAGAGGGTATGCCGCTGGACCCTATCGGGCGCATGGTGCCGATAGGTTTAGAGCCTTCTCCAGCTTGTTTAGACCTCATGTCGGTCTTCTACATGATCCCCTGGTGCTGTAGAGCCTAAGAACCGACCATTTGGTGGAGAATTCACCGTGCAAGACCTCGCCGGAGCCCTAGGGTTTGCTGTGGCCGGTGCGCCCTGTTTTCCGGCGAGTTTCAGCCGCCGGCGACCTCACCAACGTGTTCAGCTTGGGGAAATATGGGGGGGCGGCCAGCAGGGGGTCTGGAGGCGGCTGGGAAGTGCCTTTCCGGCGACCTCGCCGGAGGGGGCCGCCACTGGTCTGTTTGGCGCGAGTCTGGAGGTTAGGGATGACAGGTGGGACCCACTGTCGGCATTTAAACATTTTTCAGATTTTCCCACTTTAGTTCAAACTTTGGAGAGCCATAACTTTGTGTAGGAGTGTCCAAAAATTGTGAAACAAATTTTGTTGGATTTCTCTCGAAGGGTACTATCCAGGGGTGCAGACCAAGGTTTATGTAAATCCATGAATTTGGCTCATTAATTCATTTATGGAAAACCTTGTCTGAATTTTTACAGAAGTTCTGTTTATTGGAAAATTCCCAAATTTGGACAGGATATTGTACCAAAATTCCTTGAACTCCAGTAAAAATTTCAGAGGAATTGGACCTCATTTGCTTGGTCAAATGATGTGTTCATTCCTTATGTCTCTGAAAAATGGGAAAATAAACAGAGACATTTTCAGCTTTTTCCCAATCCTTGTAAAATCCATATCTCCATGTAGGAAGCTCCAAAAATGGTAAAACAAATTCCTATGGACTCAGGACATTTTGTACTTCACAAAAAGTCTACTTTGCAGCATAGAAAGCTTAATATCTAGGGGGTAAAGGCAGTTTAGTGAAAACCACATAAGGATTTGTTGTGCTCACATGAAGCTATTTCTGGAGCTCACTTTTTTGCACACTGCCTAAATACCATACATAGAGGCTGTGGTTAAATCCTCAGATTCATTGGACCTCTGGAACTTTAGCTACCATCTTTTAGGTTTAAGTGTCCATATAATGGACTTAATCACATGGTGATTACTAGTATCACTTGTCACCTAGCATTCTTTTTCTCTAAGGTTTAGATACAACAACAGAAACCTTACTGTTGTTTAACTCTCTTATGTGTGAGTTAACTTGTACAACAGTTTTGAATTATTTTCAAAATTGCTTTTGAATACATGTGCATAAATCATCTTAATAGCTCGTGACGTCGACGTTCGACGAGGACTCGACTCTGCAGCGAGGATCTCCATCTCGTGACGAGTTTGGCGGATTCTCCGGAGGAAGACTAACTCCGAGCTTCTAACAAAACCGTTGAGCAAGGCAAGCCCCAGTTTGCATATCGTTACCGTTTATATTTTGCTTTACTTCACCTCATGGTTATTAGACTTGATATTGTGTATTATGTCTAGGATGCTTGAAACCCACTTGCATGCCTATCACATCCCTCATTAGAAGGTTTAGTGTAGGCTTTGCCTCGTTGTAGATGCTAGGCTAATGTTGTAGCTAGCTCGGTAGAAGTCGAGTAGTAAAAAGCTACTCGTGAGAAAGGTCGAGTAATGGAGTTACTCGCGAGATGTTTGATGATAAGAGCACCCTCATGAAAATGAGATGGGGACAGGGATGTTCCTGTTGGATGGAGCGCTCAAGGTTGGTCTCGACCTGGGATGGGTGTGACAATGCTTGAGACCACATTTGGCCTGGACCGGGATGGTAAGGCAAATGTGGAGGTTGGTTGTAGCCCCATCCGTGTCGGTTAAGGACCGTATGTATGCGGCCCTGCGGGACAAGATTGAGCTGTACCGGATATATAGTGGGGTATGGGACCCATGAAACCGATGTAACTCGATAGACCGTTATATAGAAACTCATCCTTCGCGTGGGAATGGCGTTGAGAAGGCGGGAGGTGTAAATCCTTTAGCGGACAACTTTGACGTGTCCGCGTAGAGGACCATCCTGCTCGGCGCGAAGCGTTTTTCTATGTCGGGGTGTCGTGTGAAAGGTTGCTGCATACAACGTAAGAAAGATCTCTTGAGAGAGTCTTTCGAGGTGGGTGTATGTGTTGTGTATTCCGGGTTGTTATTGATTCGAATCACCGTCGCTCGCGGAAGAGGATTGAGCATACTTGCCCACTGCGCCGTGACTTAGTAAGAAGAGGAACTAAGTCTCTTAACTTGCTGTTTGTGGATTAATCACTGTATTGGAACCTTGAGTGAAGTAGATATAGAGCCAACTAAATTTCATTTCCGCCTTAGCCTAGCAACATGGGGATAAGCGTTTCTTGTTTGATTGTGGACTTCCGATGTTGTGAGGCATGAGGACCACTACAATGAAGGCTATAAGAATCTAAATATAAGGATCAAGTTTAGTCAAGCTGCATTTTGCAAATTCCTATTCCTACTGTCTTACTACCCCTGCATTTAGAGTTACATGTTTAGGAGTGACGGTTAAGTCTTGCTGAGCCTTAGTGCTCACGGTTGCTTCTGAGTTGTTTTTGCAGGTAGCAGGATGCCTGCTATGAAGAGGGTTGTTCGGTGAGACGATGAACCTCACGGTTTGTTCAACTCATCGGAAACCCAGACGCTGCCTTTTTTGGTGAAGCTAGTAGGAAGCGTTCACGGGCTGAACAACTTCTTTTCGGCGTAGTTAGGGTCGAGATTGAGTAGTTTGTCCAGCTAGTTTTAATTTCCGCTGCGTGTGTACTTATGTTGTAAAAGATCTTATCTTGAGTAACAAAATATCATCTTTTCGTGCATGCTGTTAGGTGCTGCATCGCACGGCACCACCCACTGTGATTCCCGGGCTTTCACAGCGTGGTATCAGAGCCGCATTGGGAATAGCACACATGAAAAGAGCATATTTTCGAAAACTTAGTGGTATACGAGTGAGGAACGTATAGTATGCCCACATAAGTAGTATTATTAGCATAGTTACTTAAGGTGGCAGCTAACAGTGTGTTACTCTTCAGTATTTCTATTCTGTAACGACGCACCTATGTGGAGGTAAGAATGGTAAGGAACGCCACCGAAAGCGGATCAATTTCGGTTAGCTCACCCATACGAGGAAAGTAGTGTGGGATGTCCCGTTCAGCAATGGACGAGAAGTGAATATGTTTTCTAAGACTCTTCATGTCTTAGAGACATATGAATGGCACTAGCCTCCAGTGCGCAAACCCAGGGGCAGGAGGAGGAGACCCCATCGTGTGGTTTGTAACACGAAGTGTGTTCTTTAGGATTCTTCATGTTCTATGAGGCATACGAAAGCGCTGTTCCACCGGTGTGCTTTATTGCAAAGGTGTGGAGCCCCCGTCGGGTGGTGAATAACCCGATCATGTACCTTGAGACGTGGCTTGACTCAAGGACGGCCCGTATGGCAATGATACGGGGCGTATGATTTTACTATGATATGGACCTGCCTGAAATGACAAACCAATGTGTGCATCATTATTGAGTGGTTTTCTGCAGGTACCTTAACCACGTTAGTACATGTCGTGTAGAAAATGTTTGTGAGGGACCGTTTTAGTGCCACCACTTGAGACGTATAAGCCGGTATAACGCCGGTTAGGATTTTAATTTGGTGAGGCAACATAGTACCGGAATGTGTTTTGAACTGCATGAAAAAGAAGGTTTGAAAAGAAAAAGAGGAAATTTGGAGTCTAGGATTTCATTAAGGGTTAATGAACTCCTATATTGAACTAAGAGTCAATTGGGAGAATAGATTCATTCACAAAGACTTAGGAATAACCTCCCCTGTTTTCAGCAAAATTTTTTGCTGAAGTTGAACAGGACATAACTTTTGTTCGGTTGAACCAATGGAGGTGAGTGATACATTTCTGGAAATCTATTGAAGTCTTATACAACTCTTCAGTAGAACTCCAGATCATAATCACCCTCCAAATGGATGAAATTCTCAGAGGAGTGTGAACTGCACAAAAACAGGGCAGGCACAAATTGCTCTCTGGAAATTTCTGTATTTCGACCATAACTTTGTATAGAAAAATTTCTAAGTGTCATGTAATAAACCGTTGAAAATCTTGTGATATATGCTATGATTTTGTAGTTCAAAGTTTCCCCAGATTTGGAGTTTAAAGTGATGAAATCTTGCGGACAAAACAGCTACTTTCAAAGGAGGTGCTGTCAAAATTGTTCCAGATTTCTGTTAACTTTGAAATCTCACAATTTTTGACCCAGAACATATATGAAGGCAAATGAATACTCGTTGGAAAGATATTGAAGTTAACTATAACTTTGATATTCAACATGAGATATGAAATTGCCATTTTCATAATTAAATTCTGGGGTTAAGACCAATTGGTCATTCTGAACAGAGTAGTGCTTATTGCCTATGTAACTTAAGACTTGTTGTGGACAGGGATGTTTCAGACTTCTCTAAGCTCCATAACATGTTCTTGAGTTATTTCTCAGTTTGTCCTACTGTTGGAATTAAGGGTTTGGACAAACTTGCTCACGTTTGATAGATTTCAGAATTGTTGAAACCCTGGTTAGATTATGTGTGCTGCATTATTGATGTGAGGTTTTTACGGTTATGTTTTCAATTCAAGTTGAGTTTAAACTTTGAATTTTAACCGTAAATTGCTCACTCTTGCAGCATGGATCGTGCTCATTCCAGGAGTGAGGTTGGTGAGTCGAGTCACGGCGAAAGTAATTCGCCACGACAAGAAGTGCCGACATCATCAACCGGATTGGCGGAAATCTTGGCAAAGATGGCTGAGTCTCTGGATCTGTTGGTGCGACAAAGCATACGACAGGAGACACTACAGCAAAATCCCCCGCCAAGCACTTATCTGGATTTTCTAGCAAGACAACCACCGGTTTTCTCGGAAGCGAAAGAACCATTGGAGTCGGCTCATTGGCTCCAATGTATTGAAGCCAAGTTCGGGATGCTTGAGTGCGATGAGTACCAGAAGACTTTATTTGCCGCTCAACAACTCCACGGAGCTGCTGGAGTTTGGTGGACGGAGTACATTGCTACTCTTCCTGAAGGTCATCGAGTGACGTGGGATGAATTCCGGAATGTTTTCCGGTCACGTCACGTTTGTTCGGGAATTCTTCGAACAAAGTATCAAGATTTTCTGGAGCTAAAGCAAGGAGAAAGGAGTGCGCACGAGTACTTCAAGGAGTTTGAAGACTTGATGCAATACGCAACTCATATGGTTGATTCGGAAGCGTTGAAGTGCGAGTATTTCTTCCGAGGTTTGAATGTCAAACTTAAGGAACAAGTGACCTTGTTCAATAACGGTATTTAAAATGAGTTGGTAAATGCTGCTATCATTAAGGAAGACATGTATCTTCGTTGTGAAGCGAAACTGAAAAGAAGTATACTGCCAGATAGTGATATCGAGGTTCGTCCGAACTATCGAGTGCGGTATTAGTCGCCAGTTAGGCAACAAATTCAGCCTGTGGTGCAACTCTCACAACCACGGCTGGAGTTGATCACTTATGAGCCTCCACCTCAACAGCAGCGGACAGAAATTATTCGTGCAACCCTACCGCAACCAGCTACGCACGAATTATCTCCACCTCGTGTTAGTAGAGAGCTGAAGATTTCTACAACATGAAACCGTCGTGGAGCTGAGCAGAGTCACACTCGTGTGTTGCCTCGTCAATGCTCAGATAAGCATCGTGAACCTTCACAGAAGAATCTTTCAAAAGCTGGGAGGGTTAATTATACTGCTATTGAGGACATTGCAAAAGGCGAACCAGTTTTGGCGGGCATGTTCACTTTACATGAACAGCCCACTTTCGTGTTGTTTGATTCCGGAGCCACCCACAATTTTATTAGCAGAGACTATGTGCTGAAGAATAATCTTCCATTTAGCACAGTTAAGCATCCGTTTCATATCAGCTCACCCGGAGGCAAGATATCAACAGATGAGATGGTCTCTCGGGCACCGTTATGTTTGGGTGGAAACATCTATCCTGCGAGCCTTATCATACTCAAAGGCCAAAGGATTGATATTATCTTGGGGATGTCATGGTTGACAAATTATGGAGCCATCTTTGACATCAGCTCTCGGACTGTCCAACTGACTTCCCCAATACATGGTTGCAACACATTGAATCTTGTGGATCCATCACAACGAGTTGCAGCGGTGCATCAGATTGAAGCTCCTAAACTTGAATATATTCCAGTGGTATGTGAATATCCAGATGTGTTCCCTGAAGACTTGCCGGGCATGCTGCCCGAACGTGATGTAGAGTTCAAGATTGAACTAGCACCGGGAACAACACCTATTTCTCGGCGACCATACAAAATGGCACCGAAGGAGCTAGCAGAATTGAAGGAGCAGCTTAATGAACTCATGGAAAAAGGTTTTATACGCCCAAGTTCATCACCTTGGGGCTGTTCCGCACTCTTCGTGAAGAAGAAGGACGAAACTTTGAGACTATGTGTAGATTATCGTCCACTGAATGCTGTCACTATTAAGAATAAGTATCCACTACCTCGCATCGATATTTTATTTGATCAACTAGTGGGTGCTAAGGTATTTTCCAAGATGGATCTTCGGTCCGGGTATCACCAGATAAAAATCCGGGCAGAAGACGTACCTAAGACGGCGTTCTCGACAAGATATGGTCTTTATGAATATCTTGTCATGTCCTTTGGGTTGACCAATGCTCCGGCTCACTTTATGTATCTCATGAACTCGGTGTCATGCCGGAGTTAGACAAGTTCGTCGTGGTTTTCATCGACGACATCTTGGTCTATTCAAAGTCAGAAGAAGAACATGCTGAACATTTGTGTATTGTACTCCAACGCTTGAGGGATCACAAGCTATATGCAAAGTTCAGTAAATGTGAGTTTTGGATCAGCAAAGTGCCGTTTCTTGGGCATATTATTTTAGCGGAAGGCATCGCTGTGGACCCAAGTAAAATCGAGCAAGTGCTGAATTGGAAATCTCCAACATCTGTTCATGAAGTGAGGAGTTTCCTAGGTTTAGCGGGTTATTACCGGAGATTTATTCGAAACTTCTCCAAATTCGCTAAACCTATGACAGAGCTGTTGAAGAAAAGCACCAAGTATGATTGGAGTAATTCATGTGAACAAGCTTTTCAAACTTTAGTGAAGCATCTCACTACAGCTCCAGTTTTGGCCCAGCCGGACACCACGAAGCCTTTTGATGTCTATTGTGATGCATACGGCATCGGTTTGGGTTGTGTGTTGATGCAAGAAGGACAGGTGATCGCGTATGGATCCCGACAACTCAGGAGTCATGAGCAGAATTACCCGACGCACGACCTTGAACTAGCTGCAGTGGTCTTAGCATTGAAAATGTGGAGACATTATCTACTAGGCAATCTAGTACATCTCTACACTGACCACAAAAGCTTGAAGTACATCTTCACACAGAAAGAACTGAATACGAGGCAGCGAAGATGGCTCGAATTGATCAAGGATTACGAAATTGAAATTCATTACCATCCGGGCAAAGCGAATGTGGTTGCCGATGCACTTAGTCAGAAAGCCCATGTTCACCATTTAGCCATAGCTGCACACGAAGAAGGAGAACCAAGCCTGCGCTTAGTTCCCTATGGATCGCTGTTCAACCTCGATCTTATTCCTACAATCCGAGATGAGATTGTAGAGGCTCAGAAGAGAGACAGGGGTATGTCTCATATCCGGAGGAGAGTGGACAGCGGTGAATTGAAGATATTCCACAAGGATGAAGAGGGTACTCTATGGTTTAATAACCGTATAGTTGTACCCCGAAACATGAAATTGCGGAGGAAGATATTGGATGAAGCACATTTATCCATGTACTCCATTCATCCAGGAAGCAACAAGATGTACCAAGACTTAAAATCTAAGTTCTGGTGGACACGGATGAAAAGAGAGATTGCGAAGTACGTATCCGAGTGCGATACGTGTCGGTGGGTTAAAGCTGACCATATGAGGAAAGCTGGACCACTACAACCGCTGAAGGTTCTAGCATGGAAGTGGGAAGACATAAGTATGGACTTCATCATCGGTTTACCCATGACTAGCAACAAGCATGATTCTATTTGGGTAATCGTCGATCGTTTGACAAAGACAGCGCATTTTATTCCAGTCCATACCAAATATGTGGCAAAGAAGTATGCGGATCTGTTCATCTCGAGAATCGTGTGTTTACACGGGGTTCCCCACACCATCGTGTCTGACCGAGGTGCGTTATTCGTATCTAGATTTTGGGAGCAGCTGCATGGTTCTTTGGGAACCAAGTTAATTCGGAGTTCAGCGTATCATCCGCAAACTGATGGTCAAACGGAGAGGATAAATCAGATTCTGGAGGATATGCTACGGGCATGTGTCATCAATCATGGGAAGAATTGGGATGACCATATACCGTTAGCAGAATTCTCATATAATAACGGTTATCAATCCAGCATCAAGATGGCCCCGTATGAAACTCTTTATGGCCGGAAGTGCCGCACAACATTGAATTGGTGTGAATCCGGCGAGAGAGTAGTCTACGGGATTGATCTTGTGAATGAAGCCGAGGAACGAGTGCGAGTGATTCAAGCCAATTGAAAGGCTGCTCAGTCTCGGCAGAAGAGTTATGCAGACAGACGACGTCGACCTCTTCACTTCAACATCGGGGACCATGTGTATCTTCGTGTCTCTCCGATGAAAGGGGTTCATCGGTTCGGAGTGAAGGGAAAGCTTGCTTCGCGATTCATCAGGCCGTTTGCTGTCACTGAGATATGAGGACCCGTGGCCTATCGTCTGGAGCTACCGGCGTCACTTTCGAGTATTCATAATGTTTTCCACGTCTCTCATCTGCGGAAATGTCTTAAGTACCCAACCGCAGTTCATATGGAGAACATTGAGGATCTTCAACCGGATCTCACCTATTCTGAGTATCCGATACAGATTATTGACGAGAAGACTCGCGCCACAAGAAATCGGACATTGCGATTTTACAAAGTCTTGTGGAGCAACCACACCGCTGATGAAGCCACGTGGGAAAGCGAGGAATTTCTCCGTTTAAATTTTCCTGACTTGTTTGTACCATATGTCCAGTAGCCATTCTCCCTTCTTCTTTCTTTTTGTAATCTCGGGACGAGATTCTTTTAAGGGGGGAGGAATGTAACAGCCCTAACTTTTGTAAAGTTTGATGTCAGCTCATAAAACAAAGTTAAGGCAACAAAAGACTATAATTGTGTCACATGAAATGATGAACACATAAATGGACATGTGAGGGAGTTAAAAAAATTTCTCTAGCCCATGCTCAACACATGTTAACCTAGGGGAAATAATTACACTCCTAAAACTCTAACTCATGTGCACCTCCTCTATGAGTAGAGTGGAGGGAATTTAAATGCAATTTGAATCTTTTGAAAGGATTTCTATTCAGATTGTCCAAAGGCCTATATGTGATATCATAGATGCATCTCTCATATATTCAAGAGCCTAAGTTTCAAATTTGGAGAATTTTTGGTTTCATATACTATTTATTCCGAGGATTAAATGAGGGCACGTTTAAATTCAAACTTGAATTTGAATTTTGAACCAAACAAACTCAATTTCAAAATCTGATTTCAGATTTGAGTTCCTCATAATTCCTTTGACCTATCCTCCAAGTTTGAACAAATTTGAAGCTCATTTGCTATTTTAAATCGAAATGGGGGATAGAAGGGAGGATTCTGGCTGTGAACCCCACTGGTCAGTCTCACAAAAGTGCAAACCGACTCCACCGATGGCTGAGTGTGCGACATATCTCGGCAGCCGATCGCACATGACGATCTTCGGTGCCACCTCCTCCTCTCTGGTGCCCTTATCTCCCCCCGAAGGCTGCACAGGCGAAGTTCCACTCTTCTCCTGCTCTGCCTCGCTCCCGTGAGATTTCTCCCGAGCAGAACAGCGCCCCTCCTTCTCTCGATCCTACACAGACACCTGAGCGATGGATGATCAAGGTCTCCACAGCAGATCATCGCATACACATGCTCTAGCCGGCTAGCCACTTTACCCCGCCGTCCCGAGCTCACCGGCGCCTAGAAACGGCAAAGTTTCCACTGCCCCGAACTGAAACTGAAGAAGCTGGAACTGGACGCCGTGGACAGCCCAAACCAGAAGGGATCACGCCCAAGCAAGCCACCCCATCTGTGCACCAACAAGTCTAGTTGCTCACCTCCAAAGCTCAGCCCTAGCCGTTGATCACAGAGGGAGAATTTCAAGTTTTTCTCCTGGGCGGCAGAAACGGACCTTCAGGTAAGGAATTGTAAAATTCGTCCTCAAATCGTGTTTGTTGGGTCTCAAACTTCACACACAGGATGTTAACTGCCTAGAACACCTCCTCCATCGATTTTAGACCAAGAAATTGAGTGTAGAGTGAGCAATCCGAGCTCTTTTAGAGGGTATGCCGCTGGACTCTATCGGACGCACGGTGCCGATAGGTTTAGAGCCCTCTCCAGCTTGTTTAGACCTCATGTCGGTCTTCTACATGATCCCCTGGTGCTGTAGAGCCCAAGAACCGACCATTTGGTGGAGAATTCACCGTGCAAGTGAATGTGGCCTAGAGGGGGGGTGAATAGGCCTTTAAAAGATTCCTGCACACTTAATAAAATTATAAGAAACTTGATTGACCGGACTAGTCCGGTTGTGTGGGCGGACTAGTCCGGTGTGCTGAATTATGTGAGTTAATTAAGTGTGTTTCAAAAATTTAATCTTTCAGCAGCGGAATGAGAACAACAGTTTTTATAAATTAATTTATTGTATGGATGCACGTGCAAACTTATAAGTAACTCAAATGATGACTAGCAAACTAGTAATCTAATGTATCAAAATGTAAAATAAATGAGAGACAAAAGACACAAATTTTTACTGAGGTTCGATCTCACCAAGAGATCTACGTCCTCGTTGAGGAAGCTCACACAGAGCCGGGTTCCCAACCCTTTCCCTCTTCAAGTCACCACACAGGCCGACTTGACTTCACTATCAAGTGTAATCAACGTGTTTGTAGGGCAACCTCACACGTTGAGGGCTCCCACAAGAATTACAATGAGAAGTTGATCAAATACACTAAAAAAGATTACAATGCAGAATATGAGTGTAGAGAAATCAAACCCCAAGAGCTCACAACGAAGGAACGACGATCTCCCAATCCCAAATCCAAGTATTTGATTGATCTTCACCTTTCTGCACCTTAGATGTATGGGGAGACTTGTTTTTGGGCTCTTGGGACAGGTGGCGGCGCTAGGGTTTTTTTTGACAGTATGAGTCATGTCTCTATTTAGAAACAACGAAGGACCTCTTTTTATAGGGTTTCCAAAGAAGTTACCGTTGTTAAACCTACTACCGGACTAGTCCGGTATATGATCGGACTTGTCTGGGTCTGCTTCCAGTGGGTTAACCGGACTAGTCCGGTCCACAAACCGGACTTGTCCGGTGCTATGTGAAATGGGGTTCCAGAAACTTCAGCGGACTAGTCCTGTCGCTTGGATCGACTAGTACGCAGTCCTCTAAAGAGGACAACAGAGACATGACCGGACTAGTCCGGTCCAAAACCGGACTTGTCCGGTTGAGTTCCAGTAAGCTGACCGGACTAGTCGGATCCATGTACGGACTAGTCCGGTGTTCAGTGGATTTTAGTTGATTATTAGCCCTTACCCTTACGCAAGGTCATGAGCTCTTGGGATGTGTCTCTCACACACAACCTATACATTTATATCTACTTTGCTCTTCTAAATTCCACTAAAGTCTTCCTTTTCGGGCACCACTCTATTTTTCACCTTTTTGTGTGTGCCGAGCCAGTTCACTTTGTTTATCCTGCAATCATCTTAATAGTTTCATTAGGATCTCATATGTTCGTCATCAATTAGCCAAAACCCACAAGGGATATCCTAGATGCACTTACAATCTCCCCCTTTTTGGTGATTGATGACAACTATTTGAGATATCACAATTGAGAATAAAAAGATGATTTTCATAAGGTGTGCACATATGAGAATAATAAAGAATTCACAAAAAGCTTCTCACATATGCACACACCTTATGGTGGGGTGCCTCACAGGTGTGTGATAAACAAAATGTGATAAATTAAAGATAAACAATAGTGAACATATAAGTAGTGCATGAGAGCATAGTGCATCACACATAAGAAAAGAAATAGTGCATTACAAGTCCTTTAAAATAGGTACATGTCCTTGATCACAAGAGATCTTAATAACTATTACTAGATAGTTCAAGTCCAAATCTAATCTCAATCTCTCCTAATCTCAATCTCTCCCCCTTTGGTATCAAGGCACCAAAAAGGGAAAAATTGAGGGGAATCACTCATCGCTGCCTCCTCCGTCAATCTCAGTCTGATCTTCATCTTCACTAACTTCAGCATCCACGGGAGCAGGATCTTCCTCTGAGTCCTCGGAGGCGGGCGGTGATCCAACGGGCTCAATCTCAAGCTTTGCATAGATAGACTTGATATTGGCATTGATGTACTGTTGATGTTTCTTCCTTGCAAGCTTTTCTTTGCGCTGCCTGTCTTCGATCTTACGGCAGCAGGCAAAGATGGAGGAGAGCACCTTGAGGATACCACTGGATGATTCTTGGGCAGGTGGAGATCCAGGAGGAGCAGCTGCAGATCTAGTGGCATCATGAGCTTGCTTTGATCTCCTCTCCACTGGTGGAGAGGACGGGGCAGTTGGAGCCGGGGGAAGAGTGTACTCGGTGGGTTTTTGCGGCTTCAACCCCGAATGTTTGACATCCTTGAAGAACTCGAGTCCCGTCACTTTCTCAATCATGTACATGATATACAGTGCATATCCACAGGACCTATTGGGGGTAATTGAGATGTTCACGATGTCGTTGTAGATATACTCAAAGACATTGAATAGTCTCCTTCCACTAATGACCTTCATGAGAGTCCTCAAGGTCCCTTGTATAGTTCCCTCATCTCCATCCTTCGGAGCTATAGTCTTTCTCAAGACTCTATTGAGGACCACAAAGAAGGGCTTCAGATATTTGATGGTGGGAGGAACATATGGCATTCTTGTGTCATAGAGAAATTCAAGCTCCTCCTTCTCCAGGGGTTTCATATTATGAATGACCAGTTCATGATCCAAAGTGTGTTGGAGGTGAAGAATCCTAGAAAATTCGTCATAAATGACACTATACCTTGAACTATGAGTCATCCAAGTAAGGCTATCTCCATCATCACGAGCAAAGTAGAGAGTGGAGTAAAACTGGGTAATGATTTCATTGTTCCAGTCATACTCAAAAGATAGCAGGTCCGTCAGACCGTGCCTCTCTAACGACTCCACCATCTCACGAAAGGCAGGATACCTCTTTGACTTCAGGTATTCAACATTTAGCCATTGACTCTCTACTACAGGATTTTTCATCTTCATGTACACATGCTCGTAGTAATCTGCATGGAAGTTGCTCCAGAACCTTGGATCAGAACATTGTTTAGGTCGGTCATACACTTGAATCTTCCTAAAATTATCAGCTAGCTCACCCCCTTTTCCAGTGAAATCCTCACTAGAAGGTTGCCTGTTGCGGTGAATAGGGTTTTTCATCTTCAAGGGCCCAAGGGGACCACTAGCAAGTCCCTTCCCTTTATTGAGAACTCTTTTTGGCCCTGACGAGCCCTCAGCAGCATCTTTCCTTAGAGGCCTTTTGCCAATGACTTTCCTCTTCTTAGGTAGATTGTCGTCGGAGGGTGGAGAGTGAGCATTGACATCATGTCTCTTCTTCATAACTCTCTCCTTGGTGCTCCTCACTTTCTCGCGTTGAACGTCTTCATCAATGTGAAAAGAGCTGTCATCTGAGCCTGAAGACATGATGCCTGATAAGGAGTTCAAGGATTAGATGCAGATGGACTCATTATCGACTTCAAAGCGGAACGTAGGGGTTCAACTGTCAGAGACCGGACTTGTTCGGTTTTAGAGTGCGGACTTGTCTGGTGGACCGGACTTGTCCGCATCTGTGAGCCAGACTAGTCCGGCCTGACATAGGAACCCTAATGTTTCATTTGAATCAAATTTCCTATCTAAGGACACAAGGGCAGGAAAATGGTAGGAATACATCTATTGAGGCAATGTACATCCTTTTGAAATCAAAGAAAACTAGCTAGAACTAGAAAAGTTGAGATTTTGGTTTAAGGGAGGAAATTACCAAGATTTGAAGATTCGCGTCGAAGAAGTGAAAATCAGTCCGGATGAATCCGGAGGAGGGAAACCACTCGTCAAGGGGAGAATTTCCCACGGAGCAAATCTCGGTTTTGAGGGTTCAACCAGAAAATCACTTTGGAGGCTAGGGTTTGGAAGAGGAGAGGGAGAGCAAGTCTAATGAGGGGTGAGGGAGAGGTCTGGTCCGGCCAAGTGCTTCTATATGCGACTGACCGGACTAGTTCGGTCATGGTAGCGGACTAGTCCGGTACCCCTGAGTTAACCTAGTTGTTGTCTGTCCGGACTAGTCCGGTTGGAAATTGGACTAGTCCGTTTCCAACAGACTTGATACATATATAGATAATTATTAGTGATCCAAGGACAATAATTTTGCAAGTAGTCTTGGTGATTACGACCAGTAGGCAATCAGCAATCAAACAATGGTCATAATCCACAGGATTTCTTCATTAAAATAGTTTTCTAAGTGGAAAAGGAGAAGAGGAGCATTTTGATAATACAAAGGAACATTTTGAGTTGCAACCAGGTATGCAATGTTTCAAGCCACATTTCGAGAGTCAAGAATGTTCAGCTCATTTCTTAGTTCACAAAACCTTTTCTCATCTAATGGTTTTGTAAAAGTATCCGCAAGTTGTTTTTTAGTCCTAACATGTGAAATAGCAATGTCACCTTTTAATGAGTGATCTCTAAGAAAGTGATGACGGATGTCTATGTGCTTAGTTCTTGAGTGCTCTACAGGGTTATGTGCAATTTTTATAGCACTTTCATTATCACATAGAAGCGGGATATGACTTAGATTGTAGTCGTAGTCCCTAAGAGTGTGTCGCATCCAAAGTAGTTGCGCACAACAACTACCGGCTGCAACATACTCCGCTTCCACTGTGGAAAGAGCAATGGAGTTCTGCTTTTTAGATGACCAAGAAACTAGGGACCTACCAAGAAATTGACAAGTCCCTGACGTGCTCTTTCTATCGACTTTGCATCCTGCATAGTCGGCGTCGGAATACCCTATCAGGTTAAACTTGGATCCTTTGGGATACCAAAGTCCCAAGTTGGGTGTGTGCACAAGGTACCTTCTCTCAGTTGCTTCACTTGAAATCCCAAGAAGAACTCCAATTCACCCATCATTGACATCTCGAACCTGTCTGTCATTATTTTGCTAAATTCTTCACAGAAGGACTTGTTAGTGGATCCAAAGATAATGTCATCAACATAAATTTGACATACGAATAAATGATCATCAAAATGTTTAGTAAAGAGTGTATAGTCAGATTTACCAATTTTGAATCCATTTTGAGTCAGAAAATCTCTAAGGCACTCATACCAGGCTCGAGGAGCCTGTTTGAGGCCATAGAGAGCCTTACGCAGTTTATAGACATGGTTGGGATACTCCTGATCTTCGAACCCCGGTGGCTGCTCCACATAGACTTCCTCCTTTATCGGATCATTGAGGAAGGCACTCTTGACGTCCATTTGATACAACTTAAAATCATGGTGAGTAGCATATGCCAATAAAATGCGAATGGACTCAAGTCTAGCTACAAGAGCGAAAGTTTCATCGAAGTCCAAACCTTCCACCTGAGAATAACCTTTGGCCACCAACCTCGCTTTATTTCTTGTCACTACTCCATGTTCATCTTGCTTGTTCCGAAAGACCCATTTGGTTCCAACGATGTTCGCCCTTGGTCTTTCCACCAGCTCCCACACTTCATTTATTTTGAAGTTGTTTAGCTCCTCTTGCATCGCAATCACCCAGTCTGGATCCCTTAAGGCTTCTTCTACCCTGTATGGCTCCAGAAAAGACACAAAAGAATAGTGTTAACAAAAATTTGCAATTTGAGATCTAGTAGTTACTCCCTTAGCAATATCTCCAATGATATTGTTGAAAGGATGGTCTCTTTGCACACACTGATGTACTCTTGGATGTGGAATTTGTATAGTTGCTTGTTCTTCATTGTCTTCATGTGTCATGTCTCCCCCTAGATCATTGCTTCCATGATCATCTTGATCTTCTTGACCTTCCTCAACCTGATCTTGTGTAGGAGCTCCCCCTTGATCATTGCTTCCTTGTTGAAGTTCCTCTTGTGTTTCCTGTCGTGGTAGGAAATCACCAAGTGCCATTTTCTTCAGCGCTTCACATGGAGCTTCCTCCTTATCTAGCATACACTTATCGACTTGCTCCACTTGTGAGCCATTAGTTTCATCGAACACTACGTCACGTGCTACTTCAACAAGGCCGAACACCTTGTTGAAGACACGATAGGCGTAGGCATTCGATTCATATCCGAGCAAGAATCCTTCATCTGACTTCGAAGCGAACTTCGAGGCCCTTGGTTTCTTGTTCAGAATAAAACATTTGCAACCAAAAACTTTGAAATAAGAAACATTAGGCTTTTTACCCGTGAGAAGCTCATATGGAGTTTTCTTCAGTAGTCGATGAAGGTACAACCGATTTGTGGCATGACAAGCGGTGTTCACCGCTTCTGCCCAAAATCGGTCTGACGTCTTGTATTCATCCAACATTGTTCTCGCCATTTTGATCAATGTTCTGTTCTTCCTTTCGGCCACCCCGTTCTATTGAGGAGAGTAGGGTGCCGAGAATTCATGCTTTATACCTTCTTCATTGAGATATTCTTCAACTTGGGTGTTCTTGAATTCTGTCCCATTGTTACTTCTGATATTCTTTACGATTGATGAGAATTCATTCTGAGCTCTTTTCAAGAACTTCTTGAGGATTCCCTGAGTTTCTGATTTATCATACAAGAAAAATACCCAGGTAAATCTTGAAAAATCATCAACAATTACTAAACCGTATTTGTTACCGCCGATGCTGATGTACGCAATTGGACCAAAGAGATCCATGTGGAGAAGTTCCAGCGGTCTAGCGGTGGTAATCACATTCTTGGCGGGGTGTGGTGCTCCAACCTGTTTTCCTGCTTGACAAGCGCTGCACGGCCTGTCTTTTTCAAAAACCACATCCTTAAGACCACGGATGTGACCACCTTTTAGAAGTTTCTGCAGATTTCTCATTCCAACATGAGCTAGCCGTCTATGCCACAGCCATCCCATGTTGGTCTTTGCAACCAAGCAAGTGTTGAGTTTGGCTTTGTCTTTGTTGAAGTCAACAAGATAAAGCTTTCCCTTCAACAATCCCTTGAATGCAATCGAGCCATCGTTTCTTCTAAAGACGGTCACACCCTCATTAGTGAATAAACAGTTGTAACCTTTGTCGCATAGTTGAGATATTGAGAAAAGATTATAATCTAGAGAGTCTACGTGTAAAACATTAGATAAGGTGTGTTGAGAGGATATTTCAATGTTACCACTACCAAGGACCTTTCCTTGGCTGTTGTCTCCAAAGTATATACCTTCACTTGGATCCTTGTTGCACTCGTATTCCATAAAACATACCTCTCTCTCCGGTCATATGATTTGTGCATCCGCTATCTAGCACCCACTTAGATCCGCCGGAGGAGTAAGCCTGCAAAATAGAATTATTTCTGGGTTTTAGGTACCCAAGCTTGCTTGGGTCCTCTCAGGTTAGTCCCAAGAGTCTTGAGCACCCACACACAAGTTTTTAAGTTCTTGTGGCGTGGCCCTGTATATTTAGCAATGACTTTTCCATACTTGTTTTTCATGAGAACATAAGAAGCATCAGATGTATGGAACAGTGTTTGTAGCTCGGATTCATGGGATTTTTCTTTAACAAAATGATTATATTCTTAGCATGATTAGAAGTAGACATGTGTTTGTTCCTGTCAAAGCCAAGACCATCTTTGACATTGGGAGGTCTAGTGATCATATATGCACTTCGTGCATATTTGATCTTCTCCTTATCAAAGATGCCGTTTTGAGAAGAATGCATGTCATGTGGGGTTGAAGCATTAGAAATTACATTCTTCTTACAAGAGCAAGTGCAGGTTCTTATTGTTGTCGAGCTCATGTCTTTGGAGGAAGAGCTCTTGGAGGAAGAGGAGTCACTTTGATTGAGCGACTCAACTTGCACCTCAAGGATTTTGTTAACTTTTGACAAGTTAGCAAGTTCTTCCTTGATTGCAATGTGCGAGTCCTCTAACTTTTAGTAAGTTTCCTTACTCAAGGCTAGCTCTAACTCAAGTAACTCATTCTTCTCTCTCTCAAGCTCAAGAAGCTTTTCAACTTCTTGATATCTCTTCCTCTCATGGATGAGCATATCTTCTTGTCGGTTGACAAGTTCCTCCTTTTCAAAGATTTCGTTTGACAACATTTCCATTTTCTTAAAAGCAATTTTACTTAGCCCTCTAAACAATTCTTCATTATCACTAGAGCTATCAAAGTCATCAATGGAGGAATTTAGCACATGAGGAGTAAGTCGAACCTTTTTCTTGCCTTCTTTAGCCATAAGACAAGTGTGGTTGTTCATGTCCCATCCTCCCATGTTCGGAAAGAGTGTGGCTCTCATAGTTGGTTTCTTGACTGCGAAAGTGGCCATCTCTTCTTCTTCATCGGAGGAGGACTCGTCGTTTGAGTCCCACTCCTTCCCAATGTGAGCTTGATGGGCTTGTCTTCTTTTTCTGAAATTTTTCTTTTCTTGAGATCTTGTTTCCTTCTTCTTTTTGTTTTCTTCATAAGTACAGTCCACCATGAAGTGACCATACTCTCCGCAGTTGTAGCAAGTGCGTCGAGCCTTGGATTTTCCTTTATCCTTGCTTTTGCTTTCATGTGAATTGTTGTCGTGTCTTCTCTTCATCATGCGCTTGAACTTTTTTATGAAGAGTACCATTTATTCATCATCAAGATCGGTGCTCTCGTCGCTTGTATCTCCATTGTCTTGGTCTTCACGAGTTTCTTTGAGTTTGGGTCTGCACGTTGCTTTGAGAGCAACTTCTTTCTTTTTAGAAGAGGTGAGCTCGGCTAGGTCTTTGACGTATTGAGCCTCTTTCTCCATCATTTCATGATTTAGGATCTTTCCCAATAACTCATCGGGAGTCATTTTGTGAAACCCGGGGCTTTCTCTAATCATTGAGCAAAGTGTGACGTTTCTTGGCATGAAGGCTCTTATCATCCTTTTGACCACCTCGTGATCAGTCCATTTCTGACTTCCATAGGCACAGATTTTGTTGATGAGTGCCTTCATCCGATTGTACATGTCTTGAGGTGATTCGCCTTCTTCAATAGCAAATCTCCCTAATTTTTCTTTCTAGCATCTCAATTTTGGCTTCACGTACAGACCTATTTCCTTCATGAGCAGTTTTGAGTGTATCCCAGATTTCTTTTGCACTTTCTAGTCCATCGATCTTGGTGAATTCTTCTCTACTCAGTTACGATGTGATTACTGCAACGGCTTGTGCATTTCGGTGAATCTATTATTCTTGTTCCAGAGTGAGTTCTTCATCCGTGTCTGGGATATCTATTCCTGTGCAGACAATATGCCAAAGGCTGGGATTCAAGGATATTAGATGCATTTTCATGTTGTACTTCCACATGGTGTAGTCACTTCCATCAAATTGCGGGGGCCTTCCCATAGGAATAGAGAGATAATGATTATTTTAATTAAGACGGTTGTAGTTGTAAGGATACCGGGAGTAGTCGTGATGACCACTCCCCATCGTCTTTTCTTCCTCTTTTCCCTTTTGTGCCATTAACTTCTTTCTCAGTAATGTCTTTAGCTGTCTCACTTCCACTCCCCATCATGTGGACTTCCTTTCAGCACATCGAAGGCTTTGGCTTCTTGCTCCTCATCGTTGTTGTTCATCCTTGGGATATCGTTGTTCTTTTCAGAGGCCGTTGATCTCTCCGAGATGTGAGTCTCGTTGGTGGAGAACTTGGCTCTGATACCAATTGAATGTGGCCTAGAGGGGGGGTGAATAGGCCTTTAAAAGATTCCTGCACACTTAATAAAATTATCAGAAACTTGATTGACCGGACTAGTCCGGTTGTGTGGGCTGACTAGTCCGGTGTGCTGAATTATGTGAGTTAATTAAGTGTGTTTCAAAAATTTAATCTTTCAGCAGCGGAATGAGAACAACATTTTTTATAAATTAATTTTTATTGTATGAATGCACGTGCAAACTTATAAGTAACTCAAATGATGACTAGCAAACTAGTGATCTAATGTATCAAAATGTAAAATAAATGAGAGACAAAAGATACAAATTTTTACCGAGATTCGGTCTCACCAAGAGATCTACGTCCTCGTTGAGGAAGCTCACACAGAGCCGGGTTCCCAACCCTTTCACTCTTCAAGTCACCACACAGGCCGACTTGACTTCACTATCAAGTGTAATCACCGTGTTTGTGGGGCAACCTCACACGTTGAGGGCTCCCACAAGAATTACAATGAGAAGTTGATCAAATACACTAAAAAGATTACAATGCAGAATATGAGTGTAGAGAAATCAAACCCCAAGAGCTCACAATGAAGGAACGACGATCTCCCAATCCCAAATCCAAGTATTTGATTGATCTTCACCTTTTTGCACCTTAGATGTATGGGGAGACTTGTTTTTGGGCTCTTGCGACAGGTGGCGGCGCTAGGTTTTTTTTTGACAGTATGAGTCGTGTCTCTATTTAGAAACAACGAAGGACCTCTTTTTATAGGGTTTCCAAAGAAGTTACCGTTGTTAAACCTACTACCGGACTAGTCCGGTATATGATCAGACTTGTCCGGTCTGCTTCCAGTGGGTTAACCAGACTAGTCCGGTCCATAAACCGGACTTGTCCGGTGCTATGTGAAATGGGGTTCCAGAAACTTCAGCGGACTAGTCCTGTCGCTTGGATCGACTAGTCCGCAGTCCTCTAAAGAGGACAACAGAGACATGACCGGACTAGTCCGGTCCAAACCGGACTTGTCCGGTTGAGTTCCAGTAAGATGACCGGACTAGTCCGATCCATGGACGGACTAGTCCGGTGTTCAGTGGATTTTAGTTGATTATTAGCCCTTACCCTTACGCAAGGTCATGATCTCTTAGGATGTGTCTCTCACACATAACCTATACATTTATATCTACTTTGCTCTTCTAAATTCCACTAAAGTCTTCCTTTTTCAGGCACCACTCTATTTTTCACCTTTTTGTGTGTGCCGAGCCAGTTCACTTTGTTTATCCTGCAATCATCTTAATAGTTTCATTAGGATCTCATATGTTCGTCATCAATTAGCCAAAACCCACAAGGGATATCCTAGATGCACTTACAGCAAGACCTCGCCGGATCCCTAGGGTTTGCTGTGGCCGGTGCGCCCTGTTTTCCGGCGAGTTTCAGCCGCCGGCGACCTCACCAACGTGTTCAGCTTGGGGAAATGTGGGGGGGGGGCGGCCAGCAGGGGGTCTGGAGGCGGCTGGGAAGTGCCTTTCCGGCGACCTCGCCGGAGGGGGCCGCCACTGGTCTGTTTGGCGCGAGTGGGTTAGGGATGACAGGTGGGACCCACTGTCGGCATTTAAACATTTTCCAGATTTTCCCACTTTAGTTCAAACTTTGGAGAGCCATAACTTTGTGTAGGAGTGTCCAAAAATTCTGAAACAGATTTTGTTGGATTTCTCTCGAAGAGTACTATCCAGGGGTGCAGACCAAGGTTTATGAAAATCCCTGAATTTGGCTCATTATTTCATTTAAGGAAAACCTTGTCTGAATTTTTACAGGAGTTCTGTTTATTGGAAAATTCCCAAATTTGGACTGGACATTGTACCAAAATTCCTTGAACTCCAGTAAACATTTCAGAGGCATTGGACCTCATTTGCTTGGTCAAATGATGTGTTCATTCCATATGTCTCTGAAAAATGGGAAAATAAACAGAGACCTTTTCAGCTTTTTCCCAATCCTTGTAAAATCCATATCTCCATGTAGGAAGCTCCAAAAATGGTAAAACAAATTCCTATGGACTCAGGACATTTTGTACTTCACAAAAAGTCTACTTTGCAGCATAGAAAGCTTAATATCTAGGGGATAAAGGCAGTTTAGTGAAAACCACATAAGGATTTGTTGTGCTCACATGAAGCTATTTCTGGAGCTCAATTTTTTGCACACTGCCTAAATACCATACATAGAGGCTGTGGTTAAATCCTCAGATTCATTGGACCTCTGGAACTTGAGCTACCATCTTTTAGGTTTAAGTGTCCATATAATGGACTTCATCACATGGTGATTACTAGTATCACTTGTCACCTAGCATTCTTTTTCTCTAAGGTTTAGATACAACAACAGAAACCTTGCTGTTGTTTAACTCTCTTATGTGTGAGTTAACTTGTACAACAGTTTTGAATTATTTTCTAAATTGCTTTTGAATACATGTGCATAAATCATCTTAATAGCTCGTGACGTTGACGTTCGACGAGGACTCGACTCTGCAGCGAGGATCTCCATCTCGTGACGAGTTTGGTGGATTCTCCGGAGGAAGACTAACTCCTAGCTTCTAACAAAACCGTTGAGCAAGGCAAGCCCCAGTTTGCATATCGTTACCGTTTTAAATTTTGCTTTACTTCACCTCATGGTTATTAGACTTGATATTGTGTATTATGTCTAGGATGCTTGAAACCCACTTGCATGCCTATCACATCCCTCATTAGAAGGTTTAGTGTAGGCTTTGCCTCGTTGTAGATGCTAGGCTAATGTTGTAGCTAGCTCGGTAGAAGTCGAGTAGTAAAAAGCTACTCGCGAGAAAGGTCGAGTAATGGAGTTACTCGTGAGATGTTTGATGATAAGAGCACCCTCATGAAAATGAGATGGGGACGGGGATGTTCCTGTAGGATGGAGCGCTCAAGGTTGGTCTCGACCTGCGATGGGTGTGACAATGCTTGAGACCACATTTGGCCTGGACCGGGATGGTAAGGCAAATGTGGAGGTTGGTTGTAGCCCCGTCCGTGTCGGTTAAGGACCGTATGTATGCGGCCCTGCTGGACAAGATTGAGCTGTACCGGATATATAGTGGGGTATGGGACCCATGAAACCGATGTAACTCGATAGACCGTTATATAGAAACTCATCCTTCGCGTGGGAATGGCGTTGAGAAGGCAGGAGGTGTAAATCCTTTAGCGGACAACTTTGACGTGTCCGCGTAGAGGACCATCCTGCTCGGCGCGAAGCGTTTTTCTATGTCGGGGTGTCGTGTGAGAGGTTGCTGCATACAACGTAAGAAAGATCTCTTGAGAGAGTCTTTCGAGGCGGGTGTATGTGTCGTGTATTCCGGGTTGTTATTGATTCGAATCACCGTCGCTCGTGGAAGAGGATTGAGCATACTTGCCCACTGCGCCGTGACTTAGTAAGAAGAGGAACTAAGTCTCTTAACTTGCTGTTTGTGGATTAATCACTGTATTGGAACCTTGAATGAAGTAGATATAGAGCCAACTAAATTTCATTTCCGCCTTAGGCTAGCAACATGGGGATAAGCGTTTCTTGTTTGATTGTGGACTTCCGATGTTGTGAGGCGTGAGGACCACTACAATGAAGGCTATAAGAATATAAATATAAGGATCAAGTTTAGTCAAGCTGCATTTTGCAAATTCCTATTCCTACTGTCTTACTACCCCTGCATTTGGAGTTACATGTTTAGGAGTGACGGTTAAGTCTTGCTGAGCCTTAGTGCTCACGGTTGCTTCTGAGTTGTTTTTGCAGGTAGCAGGATACCTGCTATGAAGAGGGTTGTTCAGTGAGACGATGAACCTCACGGTTTCTTCAACTCATCAGAAACCCAGCCGCTGCCTTTCTTTGGTGAAGCTAGTAGGAAGCGTTCATGGGCTGAACGACTTCTTTTTGGCGTAGTTAGGGTCGAGAGTGAGTAGTTTGTCCAGCTAGTTTTAATTTCTGCTGCGTGTGTACTTATGTTGTAAAAGATCTTATGTTGAGTAACAAAATGGTTTCGTTATGTTCTTATCGTCTTTTCATGCATGCTGTTGGGTGCCGCATCGCACGGCACCACCCACTGCGATTCCCGGGCTTTCACACTCCTTCACGGCCACCACCCCTGTCTTGGCCTCCAGAAAGATGAGGGTTGCCGGCCTCATCGTTGTTGTTGGCGGGGTTGGCACCACGGCCCTTTCCTCTTCCGGCCATTTATCATGATCAACCAAAAGTCAATTTAAAGCATTACGTATTAACTTACTTTAAGATTTTGAGAACTTATTTCATTTATATTTTCTTAGGATTTCATGTCTTATGTGAACATAAATGCACTCTTAATTCATATGGGTTCACACTTCAAAGCAAAACAAACTGAAGACGAGGTTGTGGACAAACACCCATGGCTTCCACAACTCACGTCACACACCAAGCATTAACACACCATTAACTAAGGTAACGACTCGACTACTCGACATCCTGCTAAACTAAGGGAAGGACTCTACACTACTCGTATCACTGAGCTGGCTCCTCGGGATCTTCCTCATTATTGCGGCTGCCTTCTGACTCAGCTTTGGGTGGGGAGGCTGCTGGTGGAGAAGTGCGACGACGCCTGATCGCCCGGCGATCTGGGAAGTCAGGAGTCCATGGGTCATTCACGGTGACACACAGTTCATTCCCATCTCCTCTTTCTCTCGCCCTCAAGCAGGCTCGAAGCAACGCCTCGGTTTCCTTCAGGGTGTCACTAACATCCTGAAGCTCCTGCTGACACTCCTGCAATCGAGTGCTGAGCATAGCAGCATCCTCCAAGCACAAGTCCATGTGCTCATGGGAAGTCCCCTGCTGCACTGGCGGGTACTTGTACTCCGTGGTACCACTCTCGCGCTGGAGTACATACATGTACTCAGTCCTGTCCAGGTGACGACGATAGATGTGACTCTGAGAGGTGATTGCCTCCCAGGTGACATCCTTCTACGCATCGACCTGTGTCGCTCGACAAGCTGGAGAGCGGTGGATCTTGAGCAGCTGATTTTCGTGGATAATCCTCATCTCTGAACTCCATTCTTCCCTCTTCTCACGGATGGTCCTGGTGGAGCTATAGTGTATGATTAGCTTGCCCGTATTGCCGGCGGCTTGGAGCATGCGTCGAAGACGGCGCAACAAGCCTCCTACTGCCAATCCGTAGGAGAGATACGTCACCGGACGGTTCTCCTCTCTCAGGGCAAGGGCAACTACGGGAACTCTCCCTCCGGTGGACTTGCGGGCGGTGCGGATCATGCAAACCATCTAGAACATAAAGCATTTAAAATTAAGTTAGATAAGATTTTAAACAAAAATCCTATTTTGAATAAAAGTTGGGGTAAGATGAAGAAAGTGACCCCATTAAATAACACTTTTCAACCCACACCTTGTAAAATAGATTTTTAGAAAATAGGGTCCTTAAATACGTCCATTTCTACCTAGGTCCACGTTCCTACGGGCAACCTTGGCTCTGATACCACTTCTGTCACACCCGGTTTCTCCGAAGAACAACCGAGTGAATATCACATGTATGCCAGAATCATTCTCTCATACATGTGATGACAAATAGTGAAGCATCATTTATTACAAGCCAGGTGTCGAATATAAATAAGTCTTACATAGCATATGTCTCGATGGACAATAATAAGTTCATAACAAGTAAATAAAATAGAAGCGGAATATTATTCTTGTGGGCTCCGTCACAGGCGTTGCCCGGGGGACTCCATGAACCTAGAAACCTTCTTTGGGTCCAAAGTCTTGATCATTAAACACCACATCATTCTCTTGACCAGAGCAGCAATATAAACCAACAAATATGCAAGGTTGAGTACCGTTGGTACTCAGCAAGTGTGGGAAAATTTTGTCATGCATGGCTAGAGCAAGGAGAGGTTGAACTCATGGTTAAAGCACTACGCAATTAATACCTATCACCTTAGCTTATTAAGCACCTACATTACTACATAGGTGAAATGGTCCCAATCTCCCAACCCATCATCAAAATCAAATAACCATAACATCATTTCCAATGTTAAGCTCCCCGCTTAACATCCACAACTTCCAAAGCCATCATCCTCTAATCATGAATAAGTCCAAGCCGCTCTTGACCGTGAGCACGGCTGTCATGACAGTTTTGACTCTGCAGAGTTTGCACCACTGTACCCACATGTAGTGATTTTATCCCCCGTTACCGGCTGGACTAAAAGAACCTCCATTATGCCAGTGGCTACGAACCACATTCACACTTCCCAGGTGTGTAGCCAGGAGATCACTACGAAGCCTTTACAAAGGGATTCCTGACGAGCGTGGGCCCACTGAGGTTTCACCCCTAACAACATACAAGAGGCTCCAACCCCGCTGCAGTGGCCCCCTCTTGAGCCTTGCGGTTCATATGGTAGTCCAGCTGACACCTACTCCCGACACCATCCAACACACCCATACTACGCCGGGGATACACCTAATTAATTGGCCAAGCTGCCCCATCTCAGCATGTGGTTGGCACGGTAAAGCCAGGTTACATGCTCCATGAACCGGTCCTTAGGATCCAGGCAAGTACTAAACACAAACCCGAGTCTCGTGCACCCAGCACCAACCAAATCATCCAACTTGCCTCGATCCCTACCTCTACATAACTCATAATATCTCATTGAAGAGTAAGGTAAATAAATTGATGATCTCATATCCCAATTTTCCCATTCTAAGCATGGCTAAACATAAGCATGATAAATAATGACATGATAAAATAAATCCCAACCCAAGCTACAAGGAAACAAGATAATGCAATTCTAGGAAAACTTCCTAGCATGGGTTTCATATTTCAATTGACAATGCAAATAATTCTATCTACACATCCTAGCATAGGATCAAAGTGGTCAAGGACACTTGCCTTCTTCCTGCTGCTCTGGGAATGGATAGTCCTGATCTTGAAAGGGAAGAACATGCTCTGGGGCAGGTTCTACTCATACCATCACACATAGCAAAAGAAAACAACAATCCATAAGACATAGTTCACACCTTCACTTCATACAAACCACACATTCACATTTATGAAAGTCATTCACATTTCTATGTGTTGTGGTTACTCAATGTGTGTTGATTTTGGGCTTACTTGCACTTTTAAACATGTGCATATGATTTCTAACTTTTGTATTCAGATTTATATTTGTACACTATATATGAATTTCCAATTTAAACAAATTTCTTATATTCAATTACTACACATCTTAGCTACCAAGTATGCATGGAAGGTATTTTCCTACTCCAAATGGGTTTTCAGATCTTCTACCAAATCCTAAACTGAAATCTTTGGGTCTTGGAGATTTCATTTATCATTTTCTAGTTATGCATACCTATTTTCCTATATTTTAAATTTATTTTCTATATTTAATTGTGAACTTTATTATGAAAATAGTAAGACACATCATCTAAACAGAATAGGTTCTGATTTAAAACAATAAATAATATATATTTTTGAACTTCTCCTCTGATGTGAACTATTTTACATTTATTTTACAAATTTCAGAATTATTTCCTAGTCTAAAACATGAACACACCCAAACAGATTTCATTTCAGCCTAAAATTTATTTTTAGCTCATTCTAAAGCTTTCCAACTGTTAGTAGAGTTTAAACTTGAATTTACAATGTGTGTGCCTCACCCTTTTTAAATTTAAATCTTAATTACATCGTCAAATTCCTAAATTTAATATTATATAAGGTTAAAAAGGAAAACTTACCCCATCAAAGGGTCTATTATATTATTTTATAAATCTCCAGGGGTCTAACTACACATAACAGAGGGGTTTTCCTAATTTTTATTAAGTCCAGGGGCTAAAACTGATTTCTAATTGAATTTACATGAATTTCTGAAGTTCCAGGGGCTAGATCAGAAGTTTCCAGGACTAGCTCGTATTTTCCGAGAACCCCAGGGGGTAGCGCGTAAGAATCCCGGCCTTTATAACGCGGGGCTGACGTGGACCGTCCGATTTAAAACAGACGGCTGAGATTATAACGTCGAACCGGTACGCGGGGATTTAAATTCTACCGTGCGATTTAAAATAGACGGCCCTCATGTGGCCACGTCGCTCTGATCGAGCGCGGGCGGCGCTGCCCGGCGGCGCATGGCGGCGGGAGGCGGCGATCTCGCCGGAGAGCTTCGGATCTTCGTCAATTCTTCCTAAAACTGGGATTTCATGGCATAGATCGGTAGAGGGGAGGTCGGGGATCTCACCTCGGGGGTTTTCTTGAGCTCGGAGGTCCTGGAAGGCGGTCGGCGACGAGGTCCGAGCTGGAACAGCGGCGAGGCTCGTCGGAGCTGTGTCTAGGGCGAAATCTACCAAGATTTCTGCTCCTGCGTGATTCCCCGGAGGCGGTGGATCAAGATCAGCGCGTTAGATCAGAAATCCTGAGCGAAGATCGAGCGAAATTGGCCGGAGAAACTTGGGTTCTCACCGGAAGGAAAATCGGCTGATCGTGGGTGCAAATCGGGACGATGCCGGTGTTTATATAGCCGGGGGAGGGCGGCGGGTTTGTTTAGATCGAGTTTGAGTCTTCTGGGACCGAAAGTCGGGCTGAGGGACGCAGAAATCCGGGTTGGTTACGATCGCGCGCGCGCGGAAGAGTCCGGGGTCAGCGCGAGCGGGAGGTCGGGGATGATAGGCGGGCCCCGCATGTCAGTGAGAGGGAAGCGGGCGCGCGGCTGCGTGCTGGCGCGGGTGTGAGGTGGGCCGGCTGGTGGGTTTCGGCCCACTGGCCGGGGAGGTTTGTTTTTTTCTTTTTCTTTTCTGTTTTGAGTTTAATTTGAATTCCAATTTGAATTTGAATTTATGCACCACATGCAATACGTCCAAAAATTTTTAAATTCTCCTATTAACAGGTTTTGGGGTGTTACAGTGATGCAGTGTGGCTTACGAATTTCTCGGATCGGTGCAGACCTCACTCTTGCACACCATCGAGAAAACATGAAATTCCGGCTTGAGCAGTGCTTGTCACGCCGCCGGAGCTTGCGGGAAAGAAAGAGGGGTTGAAGACGAACATCTTTGCTGTTCACAGTTCCGTGAACGGTGGGCTGTGGTGGCCGGAAGGACGGTTCCCGCAGCGGCAGCTCGAGCTGAACCGGCAGAGAAAAGACCGCCGCGGTGGAGCTCGGGGAAGACCGCGCAGGGTCTGGAACCGATGTGAAGGTGTTGAAGATGGCTTGGCGCACCCGGTGCTGGTCTCAGATTGCCGAGAGGGTCACTGGATCGGCCGGGAGACGAGGAACCGAAAGTTCACTCGGGCGGCGAGGTGCTTCGGCTTTTTGGGGTGGAAGTGCGACGAGGCAGCGGTGGAAGGCACCGGTGACCGCTCGGGCGGGTAGATAAAGACCCAGAGAGTCGGTTCCGCGGCTGAGATCGGCAAGCAGCTGGTGGCTTCGCCGTGGCGGCAGCTCGGGTCGGCGCAAGAACCCGAGTGCAGAGTTCAGTCGGCTGGGTTCTCTTCAGAGGCTGACCAGTGGGTCCCACCCAGGGTTTTAACCTCTGAAATTCACTCCTAATCACTGTTGTAAACAGTGAGCCCCAAAATACCCCAAGTGATTCAAATTATTCACCCATGAGCCATTTGAATTGATTAGAATTCAAATTGGGTTTGGTTTGAATGAATTTCAGCACAAGTTCAGTTTGAATTTCAAATAAAGTTTGAATTTGCCCCACTTAGCTCATGTCAAGATCAACTCCAAATGGAGTGAAAATTGGTGTGTGAGCTCACAAAAATGTGCTGAATAAGAATATATCTCCCACTTTTGAATTCATGGGATAAAAACAGTTTGAATTTGAATATGGTTTCAAACTGCCATCTTTCTAATTATACCCAAAATGACCTCAAAAAGTTTTGCATTTGGGTGAAACTTGGCATGGACATCCTTAGCAATGTGTAGGAGTTTTCATATGCCCAGCCCTTCTATATCACATGTGGGAAATACCACTTTTGCAATATGTGAGTTTGTTCTCTAATGAGCATGTTGATGGTGGTTACTTGCTCTTCATTTGTGTTCATCAACTTACTTCAAAAGAGGTGTGTGGTGTGGTGATGAACACTTCAAATATGTGTCATAAACTGAGGCCCTTACATGTTGCTAGCGAGAGGAGTCCACAGACTGGACCTCTTCTCGAGTGCTCCGTAGTTATTCGATGTGAGTTGATTGTAGACTTCCGCTGTAGCTATTTGATGTAAATTATTTACAAAGAACATTTGTAAGCTTCCGCTTTTGATTTATGTAATACAGTTGCCTTATATGTGTGCTGTTAGGTGACGCACAACATGGCACCAACCAATGCGATTCCCGAGCGAGTGGCTCAGCCCCGTGACGGGTGCCGGGGTCCCCCTCACAGATTGTGGAGTTGCGATGCTGTTCGGCTCAAGGTATTTAAAATGAGGCTTAGAATCTGAAAGTTAAGTCTCAACTTTGGGCGAGTCCTTTATGCAAATTCACTACCCTTTTCAATCCGTCTTGCATGTAGAGTTTCTTGTTTACAGGAGATGGATCAATCTTGCTGAGCCTATGTGGTCATGCTTGCTATATGAGTGGTTTTGCAGGTTAACATCGATACGATGAGGAGGTTGTCCGGTGAGACTCGGAGACTTCCGAGTCGTTTAACACATGGAGAACCCAGCCGCTGCAGTTGTCTTCGTGTTGCTAGCGAGAAGAGTCCGTGGGCTGGACATCTTCTCAAGTGCTTAGTAGATATTCAAGGTGAGATGATTATAGTCTTCTGCTGTAGTTATTTGATGTAAATTATTTACAAAGACCACTTATAAGCTTCCGCTTTTGATTTATTGTGATACGGTTTTCCTTATATGTGTGCTGTTGGGTGCCGCATAACACGGCACCACCCAATGCAATTCCCGGGCGAGCGGCGCGGCCCCGTGAACGGGTGTCGGGCCCCATCAGAATTAGGGGTGGCCAGATTTTTCTTTTTTCTTTTTTAATTTTATTCATTTTATTTTATTTCCTATTTTTATTTTCTTTTATTTATTTATTTGTTCATATGCTCCTTTTTCTCTCTTCTTCCTTTTTTCTAAATGCTTCTCTATATGCAATGCATGATGATGAATATGAGGGTGTTACAAAATCTTCCGCAAAAAGGCAATAGTGTTGCCCATCGAAAAGAATTTATTGAGGAACGCCTTGACTAACTTTTGCAGTTGAGTAATTGCGTCCTCGTTGGCTTTCCCATACAATGGATTAGCCTGCACCATAGTGATAAGACTTGTCTTGATTTTGAAATTTATGTCTCCCGTGTTGACAGTGGCCCAACAGGCACATTGTCAGCAGAGTGAGACAAAAACTCACGAAAGGGTCTTCTGAGCCATTGGTGTAAAACTTGATGGTGCGGAGATGATTGGTTGTCTTGCCGAAAGGATCACCTGAGTGAGAATGACATGAGGTGGAACTCTTCTCAGATGTGATTTGGGATTTTCAACATAGTTTGTCGGCAAGTGGAAAACAATCATACACTACCCTGTGTTCACATCAAAGGAATGCGAAAACAAGTGGGGTTATCCTACTAAGTCTCGACTGAAATCCTAACTACTGTAAGCAATCCTGCAATACTTCTGTGCCTTCCCCAACAACGGCGCCATAAATGCTTGTTGGTACTTACTAACATCTACAGATCATCCTAGCAGTGGATGCCAACAATGCTTGTGACAACTAGGCTAACCTAGGGCCGAGGCAAGATGAGTTCCGCAAGTGCGAGAAAAATACCGCTGTAGCATTTCACACAAGAGTATTCCCTAGGATATCGTATTTTCCAAAGGAGTGAAGTGTTGCAAGATTATGGATAGACTAGGGTGTTCTAGTGTGGAACCAAGTAGGATGGATACAAGGATATCAAGGGTAGTATAACACACATTGAACCAATCTACTCTAAAGGTAAGATAGTGCTAGTGAGAGTTAGGCTAAGGTAAGGGGTTGTTCCTAATGTGCTTTAGTATACATATGCATAGCCTAATAGTATACATATGGGTATGCTAGTAGTGAATACTAGTACTTATTGGTCAAACATATAGGGCATGGGTTTACCCCTGGTAATACCAGAGCGACTCCCGCCAGAAGCCTCTGCCATAGCCGAACGTGGGGGATTACAATGGACGGACAGGGATGTCACCACCTGCTGCCTACCTCTTCAATCTGTGGGTCTACGAGACATCCAACGCTACTTAAATATCCAAGCAACCTGATTGTGTTCTAAGTAAATACCTTAGAAGTCGCGATACAAATATCATCCTAAGGCAATGACTAACCTAAACATCGTTGAACCAATGCTGGGACCCAGCACTATATTATTCATACTAACATATTCATATAATACCTAATTAGACTATAGTGAAGGCCTATGGTGATGTGGACATCACAGCAAAGGACACACATAAACAATCCTACGAAGGACCGATTACACGAACTCGTGCTAAGAAACTTGAACAACAGGTCAATGCTTTCCTCTATACATCCCATTCTAGTATTAATGAGAATAATATGCTACCTAAGTTGTGTGATTACGTGATATTCAGGTTTACACACGAAGGAGCATCATTGGCTGCCACGGAAAAGAACCAAGTTAATTCGCACCGTCTGATCTGAAAACAGGTGCACTGCAGCAGCCTCAACTTCACATGTAATTATGTACCAATATGTCACGTTACAGGGGGTGTAATACACATGGTGTGAAAGCTTATAAAGTCGACTTTCCAAAGAAACAAAAGGTGCATTGTTTGGGGTTTTCAAGCTGGAGTTATGGTCAAATTACTAAAGACTGCGCAGAAGGTGAGAAGACGCGCGAGGACCAAAGACTACTTCGTGAATTGCTCACTAGCTGGCCATCCACTTCAAAACGTTGTGACTTGAGTTGACACCTAGTTAGGAGGGTTGTTCCTAGTATAAATAACACCCTTGTGCTCCTGAAAGGACAACCATTGATCATTTGATAAACAATATAATTCTGAGTGCCTTGCACACCTTTGTTCTTCCTGGTTCTTCATGGACTTGTGAAGTGATCCCTTAGGGTCCCCTAATTCATTCTCTATGCTTCCGAGGCTTTTGTATGGATTAGTTTCCTGTTTGTGGTTCTGCAGTTGTTCGGAGATCGATTCGAAATCCTCAAGGTTTCAGTGCCTCTCTCCTCGTCGCTTGGTCGCAACCAACCTTGGCTAGTATAAAGCTAGTTATCTCGGATTGTGATTCTGTGGTCGTTCGGATGATCGAGTTGAAGTTCTTAAAGACTTTGGTGCCTCTCTACCTGTCACTTGGTTGCATCCAACCATGGCAGGTATAAAGCTAGTTACCCGGCTGTTTTCAGCTAGTTACCATTGTTCGTTCCGCTGTCCTTTTTTTTTCATTTGCCATTCGTCGTACCTACTGCCGTGAAGATCGGGCCACCCACGGGTTTCACCCTATCATTTGGTATCAGATTTTAGGTTTACACGGTAGGTACGATCCTCATATCATCCATTTGTTATCACCATTTTTTCTGTTATCCATCTCGTGTTTTCGTGTCATACCTATAGTCCACTAAACCACCACAAAAAATAACCGAACCTTTGTGTAGTACGGCTGATCTTGTGTCATTTGCATAGTTTCTAATTGCCATATCCATCCACATTGTGTTGGTCAGCCCGCATCTTGTTTGCATAAAAATAAGAAAAGAGACAAGTGAGAAAAAAAGAGAAAGATTTAAAGGGCTGCAAGATTATAATCATTGTTGAAAGAATTTCCAGATTGGACAACAAAGTTTTACTCATCTTTTGACTTGGTTTATGATACTTGATTTCCGGTGCTACAAGCCTTCCTTGTTTAGCCATCCAAGCTCCACAAAAATCCGTAACCGGATCTCCCAACTTGTAATCCGTTCAACCGCTTAATCACAGCAGGGATACTACCACATTTTGCACACTCGCAGTCCTTGAGAACGGGTAAGAACTTTGGTAAGCAAGAGGTGAGATTGTGTGATTCAGAAAAAAAACCATATACCATTTTCCATCCACTGTTCTAACATGGCAAGATCTGATTCGAGTGTTCATGGTGGTACCACTGGAAGGCAAGAATCACCGATTGCAAGAGCTGAACTACACACTCGAAGACTCATTATTGGAGGCCATGGAGAGGATGTTCAATGAACGTCTCCCTCCAGCTGATGGCAGGGCTCCACAACATCATAATGAAGAATTTGACGATGAAAATTCTGGCTTTGGGAATGGTTCAGGAACCATTTCCGAAATGAACATGGTGGCCATGATGATGGTAGGCGTGTTGGTCATAATGATCAGCCTGGAAGAAGAATGCAAGGACGTGGTCACGGCAACCATGTGCGCTTTGATGATGAGCAGGAATTACATGATGACTCATACGATGGGTATGAGGAAAAATATAACCCTTTTTGCAGATCAAGGACCTTTTGCACATCACCATGATTGTCGTCAAGGTGCTGGTTATAATGGAGAGTGTCGTTGTCAACACAATGGGGATGATCAGGACAGCATTGCTCGTGTCAAACTAAGTGTCCCAAAGTTTTCTGGAAAAGAAGATGCAGATGCATATCTAGAATTGGAGGAGCAATGTGACCAAATATTTAGAGTGCATAATCTCTCCGATCGACGGCGTGCAAACCTTGCCTCCGTCCAATTTTCAGGTTATGATCTCACTTGGTGGAATCAAATACAAGAAAATTAACTTGTGTAGGGACGTGATCATATCAACACATGGACTGAGATGAAGCAAGTGATGAGAAGACGCTTTGTACCATCCAGCTATCAACGTGACCTTCATAATAGGTTGGAGCAATTGAGACAAGGCACCAAATCAGTTTATGAGTATTACAAGGAAATGGAGTTTCTGCTGATTCGATCGGGAATTATAGAAGATGAAGAATCAAAGATGGCAAGATTTTTGCATGGTCTTAATGCTGAAATCTCTGATTTTGTTGAGATGTTTCCATGCCACAATTTGCATAGCCTTGTGGATCAAGCTATGTGAACCGAAAGAAAATTTCAGCATGCTCGACGAAGTCGATCCTACGGTGGACGATCTTTTCCTTGGAACCGGCGGCAACCCGGGACATCTTTCATTGAGGGGAAATCTCAAGGCGGTGCAGCTAAGTCTTCTCCATCCATTGGTACTGCAAAAACATCAGTTTCAGCTGTTTCTTCGCCTATAATTCAACAAGAGCAACGACGTCGCACTACTAGTACAGCAACAACTCCTATCCCCCCTGCTCCGACGCCTGTGTGGGACGCCCTGGGGCGTGTCCAGACCAGCGCCCGGCAGCTCCAATCTGCCTTTGAGCAGGAGCGGAAGGCATTGGCCGGCGAGAGGGAACGCCTTCTCAGCTGGCAGCAGCGGGCCCGGGCGGACCTTGACTCAAGGCAGTCAAGGCTTGAGGCCATGAGTGCTCTGCTTGGCACTCAGAAGAAGGCCATTAGCCGCTTGGAGTCAGAGGCCCAGCGGGTTCGTGCCACCTACCGCGAGGCTCTGGCCCAAGCTGAAGCCAAAGCCAAGGAGTGTTCCGCCGCCGCGGAGGAGTTGCAGCTGCAGGTAGCCCGTCGGGAGCACGCCGTCGCTGATCGGGAACGCGCCGCTGCGGCCGAGGAGGAGAAGACCACCGCCCGGCTGAGGGCCAAGGTGGAGGAGCTAAGAGCTCGGTCCGAGGAACTGGAGCTCCGTGAGTCGGCTGTCGCCGCGAGGGAGGAGCAGTTCTCCAAGGAGCGTCAGGCGGCGATGGATCGCGAGCTAGCGGCTCGCCAAGAGGTAGAGAGGCTCCAGTCCTTGCGGACTGCCGAGGCCCAGGCGGTCTGGTGCTTCATTGCCAAGGCGGGGTCCGCCTTGGCTCCTCTTGGTTTCAGCCCTGTGCAGGTGGAGACCCCAGCGCGGCCGATGTCCGAAGCGGCCCCGGCCCTTGAGTCTCTTGGCGACGAGCTAGGTCGGCTCGAATCAGTGATCGCCAACGAGCTGGAAGCGGAAAGTCGGGGCCTCGCGAAGGAGGTTGCGATGCACGTTCTGTCGTGCTTCGTTAGCCGAGACCCTTCCTTTTCTCTGGGGCCGGTTCGTCTAGGACCCGTCGCCGATCGGGAGGAAGCTGCCATGGCCGAAGTCGAGGACTTAGCTGCCCTCGTGGCCTCTAGGTTTCATCGGGAGTCCGGAGACCCCTAGGCATCTGCCCTTGTGGCCACAAAGCCCTGTACTTTCTTTTTTATTTTTGTTGAGTCTGTAGCCCAGCTCGTGGAGCCTTCGTATGGACAGACTCCTGTTTCTTTCTGTGTCTGCATGTCCTAGTCTTCTTCTTGGCCTTTCCTGACCGAGTCCTTAGCTCCACAAGGACTCGGAGACCTTGACCAATATCGAAGCTCTGCATAGACACCTTCTGCGGGTCCTCACTGTATACTAAGGGTTCCAGAGGTCTCCAGGACCCGCCTCTCGAGATCAGAGGGGGGTCCGGGCCTGTTGGTCACGTGGCGGGCCCGGAGCTCCCGCCTAAGGAGAGGTCCGGGCTTGCAGGGCACGTGGGGTCCTCGGGCCCCTCCCTGCAGAGGGGGGGAGGTCCGACTTCTGTAGACCACGCGGCGGTCCCGGAGCTCCCACTCTCAAGGAGGTGGGAGGTCTGGCCCTGCTGGACACGTGGGGCCTTCGGGCCTCGCCCCTGTGAGGTCTAGCTCTTTGATCTTACCTTGGGGTTTTTTGGCCTTGCGCGATCCCGTAGCGGCCCCCTGGTAGGTGCGTTCTATTGGATGGATGCGCCTACCATACTCCTGCGGGGAGCTGAGGCTGAGAGGTCCTGCACACAAGTAAGGAAAAAGTAATTCTCCTTGGGGGCTCCCCCCCCTCTATCTCTTAGTCTTATCTGGCTTACGGTCCCTGTCCACTTATATGGTGCTTGCGAACTACCGTGCGCGAAGTGCCGGGGGCTTGGGGCCCCCTTGGCTTTCGGCCGGTACCTCCCGCGCAACCACCTTTGGCAGGGCAGCAGATTCCGACTAAAGATGAGAATGAGAAGAGGGAGTTGAACGCATAGTGAGCACGCGTTAGTAGGGTAATCATAAAAATTTAATAAGTAAATTAAATGAGTACCAAAGAAGAGCAACGTAGGGTAGGTTTCTTTTCATATAAATTTCCATACGGGGGAAGGCGGGCCGAATATGTAGGCCACGACCCACCTCAAGGTAAGCAAGACTCTACGCGCTTGGGGTCGGAACCAGGCGAAGCTGAACGTAGTCCTGGACCGTCCCCTGAGGCTTAGTTGCTCCAAGCCCTGTTTTTGGACTTTTATGGAATTTATTATAAAAAGAAGGGCCTGTCCTATTGTTGCTCTAGGGGTAGAACTTACAGCGGTGTTCCGTGTTCCGAAGGTTTGGGAGCGGGTCCCCGTCCTTGGTTCTGGGGAATGGTCCCAGGCCCGGGATGTCCAGCCCCAGTATGGCAAATGGCCATGTGGGCTGGATCATCTGTACCGTCCAAGCCGGTGTATGGATCTGCTTGGCGTGGAACAGGCACGCCTAGCAGCTCTCGACCAGCTCGACGGCATCCTGGAGTGTTGCCGGCTAGTAGAAGCCATGCCGAAAGGCTTTACCGACAAGCGTGCGTGAGGAAGAGTGACTCCCACATTCGCCTCCATGGATCTCAGCGAACAAGTCGCAGCCTTCCCCCTGGATTATGCACCGTAATAGGATGTGGTTGGCGCCCCGTCGGTAGAGATCCCCCTCTACTGCCATGTGTCTCTTAGCCATACGCACAATCCGTTCAGCGGATACACGTTCATCAGGGAGGATATTGTCTTTCAAGTAGTCCTGGACCTCCGTGATCCATGCATCGGGTATGACTTGAGCATCTGGATCTTGAGCGCTGGGTTGCACGGAGTCCCCAGTGACGCTTATGATCCTTGGCGGCGTCCATGGCCGCCGGGACCGCCAGCTTCGAGGTGCTGGTCTAGCCCCCTTCGCCCGGCTCAGCGGGCCGGGCTGTGGGCCACGGCAACGTCCTCTTGAGGCCCCCTTCAGGCACAGTGGCTCCAGTGGGGGTCTTCGTTGAAAGGTCGTCAGCTGCGGCCTTGCTAGCGTGCGGTACGTGGTGCAGGTCCAAGGCGAGGAGGTCTGTCTCCACCGTCTTGGTTGATAACCAGACTGGGAGCTGCCCTGAGCCAACGACTAGCAAGAAGGATGAGCACTTCATACTTTGCTGTGTTGTTGGCTGCCTTGGAATTGAAACGCGCCACATACCCAGACTGCCCCCCCCCCCCCCCCGATGGCGTGAGGAACAGTATGCTAGCATCGGCCCCCTGCTTTCGCAAGAAGCCGTCGAGGAACATCATTCGGTAAGGCCCGGTGAAGGTCAGGGCCCAGGGTCCTGTTTCATCGTCTTCGTGGCCCCCTGAGCGTGCGTCTACTTCAGCCACAAGTCAACTAGTGCTCGGCTAATGTCTGTATGACGGGAAAGGGAGCCTAGGTCAAACTTCAGTAGTTCCGCCGCCCATTCGGCGGCATTGTCCGCCGCGTGGGGGCTGTGGAGGATAGCTTCTAGCCTGGGGAGACCGCCGGGTGCTCGACACTCGGAAGTCGCCAGGCTGCTTCGGACCTTCCGGGAAGCTCCGCTGATGTCCCGGGAGCTCCGGGGAGGGGTCCCATTGCACCTCCGGGAGGTCCCGCTGGTCCTCCGGGAGGCCGTGTCAGGGATCCGAGGTCCGGTTTGGGCCTCCGGGTTTTTTTTTTTTGGTACTTGCTTCTTGGTAGCGAAACAGGTTACGGTGGTATGGGGTTAAAGCCACTGGCGCGAAGACTAGAAATTCGCTAGCTATGCCGGGATTAGCAGGTAAAGGGTGCCCTTCAACTACCCCAGGCCAAGGGGTCTGATGGGAGTCCTAGCAAGCATTTGGGAAGCGCAGCATATCACAGCCTGGCATCGAGTCTACTATTTGGTTTATCATAGGGAGAGAAAATAGGTCTTTAGGGCATGCCTTATTGGGACTGGTGTAGTGGATGCGCTTCCGGAGCTTCTCGCTGGCCTTCGGGATATCAACACGGTTTGCCAAGCGCCGGGAGCGGCGGACTCTCCGTCTTGTAGGACGGCTGGACGTCGGGAAAGACCTTTAAGTAGTGCTCAATCACTTCCCTAGGGATCTCTGGCCTCGGCGACGGCTGTCACGCAGCACATCGACCTTGTGCCGGAGGGGGGCAACGAGCGCGCCTTCCTATTTGCTATCCAGGCCCCCGGCTACCCGGGTGGTCTGGGTGGCATCGGCGCTGATTCGGACGAGCCTTGTGGGGACGTCGTCCTCATCGAGGGGTTGCACACGGGGTGCTGCGGTAGAGGCACGGTGGCGTGCACTTGGGTGGAGCTTGTTTGGTTCTGTGCTGCCGAGGGTTGGCGCTCTAGTCGCTGTAAGCGCTTGAAGCTTTTCCAAGGCTAACACTGCGGCAGCACGGTCTCCACAAACCTTGAGGACGCCTGTTGGTGCAGGCATCTTCAAGACAAGGTAGCCGTAGTGGGCCACTGCCATGAATCGGTACAGGGCTGGCCTGCCGATTATGGCGTTGAAGGGGAGGTCAATCTCGGCCACGTCGAACAGAACGTACTCTGTCCGGTAGCTGTCCAGTGCCCCAAAGGTCACCGGGAGGCTGATGTGGCCGTAGGGGACGACACGTCCCGGTCCCACCCCTGAGAACGGGCTTGATGGGGCGAGCTTGGCCATCGGGATCTGCAGCTTCTGGAAGGCTGCGCGACTGATGAGGTTCAGCCCAGCCCCGCCATCCACCAAGACGTGGTACATCTTCACGTTGGCGATGGTGGGGGCCACCACGGGCGGTAGTTGGCCGGCCCCAGCCATGTTCCTGGGGCAGTCGGTGTCATCGAAGCTGATGGGGGTTCCCATCCACCTGAGGTGCGGTGCTACACCTGGGAGGGGAGCCACCGACGCTACCGCTCGACGCAAGGCCTTAGCCGTGCTCCGGGACGGGAGGTCAGCGGACCCGCCGAAGATGACATAGAGCATCTTCCGGTGCTCGTCATCACTGGAACTGGAGCTCCCATGACTGCGCACTGCCTTTACGGCGTGCTGAAGCTCCTGGGACTCCACCTGGCGGTCGACGCCGTCTCGGGCCTCGACCTTCTGCTTGCTGCCCCTTTGATCGTTTGGTGGGGCATCAGTTAGAGGCTGCTTCCTTTTCCGGAAGCGCTCCGCGAGCTTCTGGATTTCTCGGCATTCGGCAGCGGTATGATAGCTGGTGCCATGCACAGGGCATAACTCATCCTGGCCCCCGTCTGGGGCCGGTGGTTGTCGCGGCCTCTTGTCAGGGCGCGGCCCCCGAGCTCCACTGGGCGCCGCCGTTGCGGCAACAGGGACTGCGGCTGATGTTTTTACACTACTTCCGTACGAAGCGCCGCCGGATCCCGGCTGACCCCCTGGCCTGGGGGCCGACAGAGAGTGCCAGTTCCGCCCTTCGGCTGCTCTGGCACACTTGTCCGCCAGATTGAAGAGTTCTGAGGCATCGCGGACCTCCCTGGTCGCGAGCTTCTCGAGCATCTTTCTGTCCCGAACGCCTTGCCGGAACGCCACCACCACCGAAGCGTTCTGAATATGCGGGATGGTGTTGCATACCTGGGAGAACCGCTGGATGAAAGAGCGCAGCGACTCCCCAGGCTGTTGCTTGACGGCGTGGAGGTCAAGCTCCGTGCCGGGATGGGTGTAGGAGCTGCCGAAGTTGGCGACGAACTGCTGGCAGAGCTCTCCCCAGGAGGTTATGGACCCCTGAGGTAGATTCATGAGCCAAGACCGAGCTGGGCCGGTCAAGACGACGGGGAAGTAGTTGGCCATGACAGCCTCATCCCCTCCTGCGGCAAGTACGGCGGTGGAGTAGATCTGGAGGAACTCCGCTGGGTTGACGCTACCGTCGTACTTCTCGGGCAGATGCGGGCGAAACTTGCGTGGCCACCTTGCGAAGCGAAGGTGGGGTGCAAGGGCTGCACATCCTGCACCTGCTGCTGCAGGTACTGGCGCTGCGAACGTTTGGTTCGCACCTGGCACCGCGTATCCCGGCATGGGGAAAGGCTGCACCACAGGCCGGGGCCGCTACTTGCGGCGCATATAGCTGTGGCATATGCTGCGCAGCATATGCCTGAGGCAGGGCTCGCGTGGCGAAGGCCTGCCCTTCTGGTTGTGTCGAGGCTGACGACATGCTGTTGCCTGCCTCATGGCTGCGACGCCTCTCTCGGCGTCGCTCGAGGTACACCCGGGCGTCCTGGCCCAAGTGGCACCGTTCCAGTTTCCTTCGCAGGTTCGTCGACAGGAGCCTGGAGGAGCTGGAATCCGCCGTTATCCCGTCAACCGTGGGTGTGCGCTTCAGCGACACAGCCGGTTGTCCTGGGCGCCGTCCTCGCCGAAACCGAGGGTTCGCGGTGGCGACAACGAGGCGGTCCACCTCGCGGACCCATTGCTGGGTCACTGAATGGGGCGCATCCCCCGCAGGTGGGTTGCGCAGCAGCGCTCTTGCTGCATCTAGCGCACCTCCATGGTGTACGCTCAGCGCTGCAGAAGATCTCACACTGGTCGGGGCCTGCATAGCCGGAGTCGGCGTTGCCAGAGTCGGCTGCTGGCTACCAGCTTGTGCCGACACACTCCGTCCTGAGTGTGTCGACATGTACTCCCCAGTGGTCACGGTTCGCCGTGAACGCGGAGGGGGGGAGTTTGCCGCTGAAGGAAGCTTGGTCATCGTCGTCGGCGGAAACTCGTCGCGCTAGGAGAAAAGACCCCTACCTGGCACGCCAAATGTCGAAGTGTGCGGTCGACTCTTCCCCCGGGCCTGCACTGGGCAGCCCGCGGAGGTTCTTTTTTTGGAGGGGCTAGTCCCTAGCGGAGAGCTTGCACAGATGGACGAGTTAGTAAGAGCTTGACACGGCGAGTTTTACGTGGTTCTGGCTGCCGGAGGGTAAAACCCTACGTCCACGGCGAGCTATGGAGCTCGCTGTATTGCTTGCTGCTCAGGGCCGGAGGCCTGAGCTTGGGGGTGAGTTACAGCTTGAGAGTGTATGGCTAGCGTATGAGTTGCAAAGTGCGAACCCTTGCTATCGACGCCTACCCGAGCCTTTTATAGTCCAAGACTCGGGCGGCTTACAAGGGAAGCCGGGACCTGACAGGTGGTCCCGGGAAGATTGTCTATTATCTACCGTATCTGCAGTTATGCCGGTAGTTGTCTCTGGTCGAAGGCTTCTGAGTCTTCATCTTGCCGCCCTGCCCATGCCGCATGCTAGTCGTAGTGGTTGATGACGGCGCAGGCGGCATGGGATGTCTTGTCGCGGTGTTTATTGGCTGACAGGTTCTGACACCGCGCGCCAGTCTGTGATGCGACTGGGCGCAACGGCACCTGACAGAAGCGTGCTCCGCGTCTCCGCGTCTTGGGAAGACGCGGGCCTTGAATACCTTGTACGGGCAAGGTATGGGGCGTATTTACGCCTGCTGCCTATCGCTCGGGGCAGGCAGCGTCGCTCTGCTGCCACGTGGCGGGCCCGGAGCCCTTCTCAGAGAAGAGGAGGGTCAGCCCCGCGGGGCACGTGGAGCCTCCGGACCTCTCCCCGCGGTGGGGGAGGCCCGGCTTCTGTTGGCCACATGGCGTGCCCGGAGCTCTCCTCTGAGGAGAGGGAGGTCCGGCCCCGCTGGACACACGGCGCCTTCGGGCCTCTCTCCCGCGGAGGGGGAGGTCCGGCTTCTGTATGCCACGTGGTGGGCCCAGAGCTCTCCTCTGAGGAGAGGGAGGTCCGGCCCCGCCGGACGCGTGGCGCCTTCGGAGCTCTCCCTGCGGAGAAGGGCGAGTTCCTTAGGCATTTTACCCTGTGCGCGGGGGTACCCCATATCTCAGGTACCGACAGGCGCCACCGAGGCCACCCCGAAGCCACCGCGTCACCCGCCCTCTCGCGCTGGCGACCAGCTTACCGGCCCCCCCTGGCTCTCAGCGTGATCCTTCCCCTCTGAACCGAGCAAGCGGTGTTTCTCTTTTCCTCCTCACGCCCGATAAATGTGGCGGACCGGAATCCGCTCATCCAGGATCGCAGAGGGTGGTGCCGCGCGATGCGACACCCGACAGCACACGTCATAAGAACATAATATATTACATGGGAAAAACAGCTGAAACTGTACAAACAAGTACAAACTTCAGTTACAATTATTGTTCTATTACACAGCGGAAGACTACACTATACAACTCACGCCCGCCTATTTAGCAAAAGTCGGTTGCCCAGCCCTAGGGCAACCCACACTAGCTGCACGTCTCAGCTCAGCGCGGCGTGTACGGCTCCCACTCAGCCGTGGTCCCCGACGGAGGGTAACCCTCGCCGGTGGACTCGTACTCCGAGTCCGTGGGTGGCTCCTCACCTGAAAAACACTTAAGCAGCAACCGTGAGCACAAAGGCTCAGCAAGGCTTAACCGACTCACCTAAGCATGAAACTCTACATGAGGTGTACAATGGACATAGGATAGTAACATTTCAGCAAAACGACACGCCTACAAGTTCATCCTTAGTTCATCTTTTAGCAACAAGTTAACAGTTCATGAAATCTGAAATTTAGTAAGCAGTATTTGGTGGCACACATGTAGCAATACAATTATATCAATCAGCATCATTGAATCAACATATTCCATCCATTAGTCTACGTTACGACGCAGTGAACAAGCAGTACTCGTCACCGCGAGGGACGGCGAATCGACTCGATATACACCTGCAGGGAAAACCCAAAGAGCACGTCACGTACGCCCACCCGTGGAGCTGCACAGCACGCTCACTCGATGTCGTACGGGACAACCTTTCACCCAACAGCCCAAACGTCGAACCGGTCGCACCGAAACGAGCAGGAGGTTCCCCACACGGAGCATCTCTCTATGCCCGTTGGCAGATTTCCACCTTGCTGCCCTCAACCTACACCTATAAATCGGTGTGCTATGCCTCGACGCCCGGAGGTTTAGGCTACATCAGTTTATCGGGGCCCATATATCCGATATGCCTTCGGTACGTTCAATACTTGTTCAGCAGGGCCGCACACGGATCGGTCCTCAATCGACACGGGCAGGGCTGCGCACACAAGACTCTCTCTTGCTGCGCCCTAGCCCCTGCCTAGTCTCATTTTCATTACTAAAGTGATCTCACATCACTCAACCGAACCCGTGTGTCCCCAGCCTATCTCGCGAGTAGATTCCAACTACTCGACTTGTACCGAAGTCCCATAACTCATTAAGCATAGCCTGTCTACTCGAGGTCCTTGACACTACCCTCACTCTTTTAGGAAACTTTGGTTATGCAAGTGGGGTTTTATTCATCCTATACCTACTGCACATACATACTTCATATGACACATGTATACAAAGTAAAACTTTTAAAAAGGGTTAATGCAAACCGGGGCTTGCCTTGTTGCTGCTGGTCAGGAGTTAGTTCTTCGTCCGGAAGAAGGAAGTCCAGCACTTCCGGAGTCTCTTCTTCAACGGCTACACGTTAATGAAATACTACATGTTAATTTAGATGCAAATATGAGTTTTAGAGTAAAACTTCTACTATTGGTTCTAATAACCAGCCTCTAACACCTGGAACTTTGTTTAAGAATTTAAATATGAACTGGTGTTGGTGGTTTGGCTTGGACTTAGTCACATGGTTAAATGCTAAGTGGTTTTCCCCCTTTTCCATCTTAATCCCTTAAGTGGGTAAACAGGACAGGGGTGATCTAGAGCTCCAATGGAGCTGAGAATTTTCGTGTGAGTTCCTTGTCACAAGAAAACCCTCTGGACCAAACCTTAGCACTTTTCATGGAGTGGTTTGCTCAGAATAATTTCCTTAGTAAATAAGCAAGGAAGAACTTATTCTGAGGTAATACCCCTGTTCATACCCAACTTAGTGAACTATAATTTCAATTATAGCTCCTATAGTTTGCATGAATTTTTCTAGTATTTTTGGAGTTAAGAACTGCCCAGAACTGAATTTCCAAGTTTTTGGAAATTCTCTGAAAATGTTTCTGTATTCAAATGAACACAGCACCTTCCAATTTGAATTGCTCTGGCCAAATCAACTCCAAATGGTCTGAAACTTTTACAGGGGTCTACTAATGTCCTAAAGAACATTCTGGCAAAATTTGGGAATTTTTGGATGAACCAGACTCCCTCTAAAATTCTTTTGCTGAAAAGCTTTAAAGAATTTTCCAGAATTAATTACTGGGTTTTATAAAAATTGGGTTTCAGATTTGGATTGTACTCTGTTAGAGGAATCCAACAAAATTTGTTTCATGATTTTTGGATTCTCCTAACCCAAGTTGTGGTCCTCCAAAGTTTGAACTACAAACTGGACATTTCAAAATGTTTAAATGTCTGCCGGTGGGTCCCACCCGGCAGTCTTCCCCTTCCTCGCGCCAAACAGGGGCCCGCGGCGGCGCACTCCGGCGAGCTTCGCCGGAACTGCTCTCCTGGCCGTCTCCCGGCCCCAAACTTGCCGCCCCGCCCTAACTCACATCGCTGAACTCGTCGGTGGCGTCGCCGGCGGCCGTAGCTCACCGGAACATGGCTCCCTACGGTGACAGTGGCGGTTAGGGTTCCGGCGTGGTCGGGAATGCGTTATAACGCATCAAAATGATTGGCAAAGGGTCGGAGAGCACCACGGGAGCTCGAGGGTGATGGAAATGGCCGCCAAACCCCATGAAACGGTCGGCAACCTAGAGCTCCACGGTGAACCGAGCTGTTATTCTATGGCGGCCCGAGAAACAACCTAAACCCGGCCATTTCTGGGTCATTTCCCTTGATTCTTGGTCGAGGAGGGCCGCTAGGAAGTGAGGAAGATATGTGTAAGCTCACTCGAGCTGGATTGGACAGTGCAGCTCGAATTTCGGGGTAGACCGATCCTTACCCGGTTGCACTAGTTCTCGGGATCCTTAGGAATTCTCAGCGCACCGTCTACCAATGGTTAGAAGGGTTGCAGCTACACGATCTGGAGGCTAAGGCGCACCTTTTCTGTGTAGAAGTCCGGCGGTGAAACTGGCCGTGGCGTGCTGTCCACGGGGAGCAGTTCGCGCCTTTCCGCCGGTGGCCTGAGCTCTCAGTGGCGATCGTCGATTTGTGGTCGAGTGCGGTGCTAACACCGTGGGGTGGTGAGATGGCTAGCTAGAGCACACACCGGCGCTCTCTTTCTGCATTGGAAGCTTGGGCAAAGGCCGAGCGGACGTCGGCGTGCAGGGGAGGATCGGGGGAGCGGCGTCGGTGACCGAGCAGAGCGGGGGCTCGCTGTTTTGCAAAGAAGCACGCGTACGTCTTCGGTGGCTTGGCGAGGGGGTCATGTAGAGGAGAGGGCGCGCCGTTCCCCGGCTGCAAGCGCGAGCGACGGGAACCAGGAGGTGGCCGTTCGGCCGGCGGTGCGCGCGCGGCAGCTGGCTGCGCTCGGTTGACTGAGAAGCAGAGAGCAGACTTGGGGGCTAAGTCTATTTCGCCCAATGACAGGTGGGCCCCACTGGTCAGTGCTCTACCCCCTCTCAAAAGATCTCCAAAACTTGACAAAAGATGAATTCAATCGTTGGAAATCTTCAACTGAGCTACATTGGTATTGTTTGGCAAATTTACCTCAAATTCAAATGTATATTTGAATTCTTGGCATATTTGGATCCTTTTTGGAAAAATGGGTAGCAAATCTTTTTGAAAATTTCTGAAACTTTGCCTCCCACTAATTTGGACCTGAGGAATCCAATTATGCACTTTGATCCTTGGTTTAGCTGCTGAAATCCTGAGTTTGAATGCAACAGTTTGGAAACACACTCTCATGTGTGATCATATGTGTATAATTTTCCCATGTTGTGAAAGTGTAAGTTTCCCCTCTAACCACTTCTTTGATAGAGGTTACTTGCTCCTCCCATTCCTTACCAGCCATCCACAACAAGAGCTGAGGTGTGGTGAAGTGAAGAAAAGTTTTTACAAGTCCCTTTTCTTGGGCTTTTACATCCCTCCCCACTTAAAAGAATCTCGTCCCGAGATTATAAAAGAAGAGATAGCGATGTAATAGGGACTTACCCGTGTTGAGAAGCCAAGAACTCCGGGTAATTTGAGCGAAGGAACTCCTCGCTCTCCCACGTCGCTTCCTCGGCGGTGTGGTTACTCCAGAGTATTTTGTAGAACCACAACGTTCTGCTACGCGTGGTCCTGGCTTTCTCATCAAGAATTCCCACCGGATATTCATCATATGTTAAATCCGGCTTCAGCTCGCCGATGTCTTCGGTAGGAACAGCAGTTGTATGCTTCAAGCATTTCCGCAGTTGCGAAACATGGAAAATATCATGGACACCAGCCAGAGATGCCGGTAGCTCCAATCGATACGCTGCTGGTCCACACTTCTCGGTGATAGCGTAGGGTCCAATGAAACGGGGAGCGAGCTTCCCCTTCACACCGAACCGGTGCACGCCCTTCATCGGAGACACGCGGAGGTACACATGTTCCCCAACGTCAAAGTGCAACGGTCTACGCCTCTTATCAGCGTAGCTCTTCTGTCGGGATTGAGCGGCCTTCAAATTGGCTTGAATTGTCCGAACGCGCTCTTCGGCGTCGTTCACCACATCAACTCCGAATGTGACCCTTTCACCGGACTCGCACCAATTTAATGGGGTGCGGCATTTACGACCGTAGAGAGCTTCGTAAGGTGCCATCTTGATACTCGCCTGATAACCGTTGTTGTACGAGAATTCCGCCAATGGTAGGTGATCATCCCAATTCCTACCGTGGTGGATGGCACATGCTCTCAACATGTCTTCCAGGACTTGATTCACCCTTTCTGTCTGACCATCTGTCTGAGGGTGATAAGCGGAGCTCCTGATCAACTTAGTACCCAATGCAGCGTGTAGCTGCTCCCAAAAGCGAGATACAAATAATGCACCTCGATCTGAGACAATGGTCTTGGGTACCCCGTATAGGCATAGAATCTTCGCTATGTATAGCTCCGCATATTTGCCGGCATTGTAACGTGTATTCACCGGAATGAAGTGAGCCGTCTTGGTTAACCGATCAACGATTACCCATATGGAATCATGCTTGTTGGCTGTTAGGGGTAATCCCACAATGAAATCCATGCTCACATCTTCCCATTTCCATGCCGGGATCTTCAGGGGTTGCAGCAGCCCTGATTTCTTCATATGATCAGCTTTCACTCGTCTACACGTATCGCACTCGGATACGTACTTAGCTACCTCCCGCTTCATCCGTGTCCACCAAAATTTCTTTTTCAAATCTTGGTACATTTTGTTGCTGCCCGGATGAATGGAGTATTTGGACAAGTGAGCTTCATCGAGGATCTTTTTCCTCAACTCCATATCTCGGGGTACGACTATGCGGTCATTGAACCACAGCGTCCCCTCATCATTTTTCTGGAAACATTTAATTCCCCATTTTCTATCCGTCTCCGGAGATGTGCCATGCCTTTATCCGTTTTCTGAGCTGCAATGATGTCCTCCCTAATAGTAGGGACGAGGGCAAGGTTGTACAGTGATCCATAAGGAACCAAGTATAAACTTGGCTCTTCCTCCTCCACCGGTGTAATGGTGAGGTGATGGACATGTGATTTCCGACTCAGCGCGTCGGCAACCACATTCGCCTTGCCGGGGTGGTAATGGATCTCTATCTCATAATCTTTGATCAGTTCTAACCACCTCCTCTGCCTCATGTTCAGCTCCTTCTGGGTGAAAATGTATTTCAAGCTCTTGTGGTCGGTGTAGAGATGCACCAAGTTCCCCAGGAGATAGTGCCTCCACATTTTCAGCGCCAACACCACGGCAGCAAGTTCAAGATCGTGAGTCGGGTAGTGCTGCTCATGGTTCCAAAGTTGGCGTGAGCCATAAGCGACCACACGTCCTTCCTGCATCAACACGCAGCCGAGCCCAATACCGGACGCGTCGCAATACACGTCGAAGGGCTTTGTTGTATCCGGCTGAGCTAATACCGGGGCTGTTGTGAGATGCTTCACCAGTGTTCGGAACGCTCCTTCACACGCCGTGTTCCAAACATATTTTGTCCCTTTCTTCAGCAACTCTGTCATCGGCTTAGCGAGCTTGGAGAAGCTTGGAATGAATCTCCGGTAGTATCCCGCTAACCCGAGGAAGCTTCTGACTTCATGAACTGAAGTGGGAGCTTTCCATTTCAACACTTGCTCTATTTTACTTGGGTCAACCGCAATGCCATCAGCTGAGATGATATGTCCCAAGAATGGCACTTGGCTGATCCAAAATTCGCATTTGCTGAACTTGGCGTAGAGCTTGTGGTCTCGCAATCGTTGAAGAACGATCCGTAAGTGTTCGGCATGCTCGGCTTCTGTCTTGGAGTAAACCAAGATATCGTCGATGAACACTACCACGAACTTGTCCAGCTCCGGCATGAACACCGAGTTCATGAGATACATGAAATGAGCTGGAGCATTTGTGAGACCAAAGGACATGACGAGATATTCGTATAAGCCGTATCTCGTCGAGAACGCCGTCTTCGGGATATCCTCCGCCCGGATCTTGATCTGGTGATATCCAGAGCGAAGGTCCATCTTTGAGAATACACTTGCCCCCACCAGTTGATCAAACAAGATGTCAATACGGGGCAGTGGGTACTTATTCTTGATGGTGACGGCGTTGAGCGGCCGGTAATCCACACACAGCCTCAGGGTTTCATCCTTCTTCTTCACGAACAACGCCGAGCATCCCCAAGGCGAGGAACTCGGCCTAATGAAACCCTTGCTCAACAGATCATTGAGCTGTTCTTTCAGTTCAGCCAGCTCATTCGGAGCCATCTTGTATGGTCTCCGTGAGATGGGCGTAGTCCCGGGTGCAAGTTCAATCTTGAACTCGACATTCCGCTCAGGTGGCATGCCCGGAAGATCATCCGGGAACACATCAGGATACTCCTGGACTACGGGGATGTCTTCTAACTTGAGAGCTTCAGCATTATTAATTGCTAAAACTTCCCGGACTGGCGTGTCTAACACCATGGAATGCAGACGGTGGAATGGAGAATTTAAGTGAACCGTCCGTGTCCGAGTCTCTAGGACAGCGCCATGGTATTGTAGCCAGGACATCCCTAAGATTGCATCAATCTTTTGTCCCATAAGGATTATCAAGGTGGTGGGATATAGTTTCCCACCTAAGCACAGAGGTGCCTTTGGAATCATCATATTAGCTGAAATCTTCCCTCCCGGTGAGCAGATCATATAAGTGCAGTCGGTTGGGAAGACTTGCAATTGATGTTTAGCCACATAGGATGCACTTATAAAGCTGTGGGTTGCACCCGAATCAAATAATATGACGATGGCTTGATGGTTGAGAGTAAACGTACCCGCCAGCACGTTGTCTCCCTCTGGGGCATCCTCATTGTCGAGGTTGCGGACGCCTCCAGTCCGCTGACCAACCTTCTTCGCCGGAGGTCGGCCTCGAGCACCCCCCTGAAACTGGGTTTGCCCGCTGCTCTGCTGCCCCTGGGGACAGTCCTTCGCAAAGTGGCCCGCCTGGCCACATGTGAAGCAGGTGAAATGGGGCGGTCCCCCGCTGATCGGTGGACGGAAACCCGGGGCGCGTTGTGGCGGTGGAAACGCCCGGGGTACCGTCTGCTGTTGCTGTCTTGGTGGTGGCATCGGCGGACGGAACGGAGGTGCCTGAAAGGGACGTCCCCCGAACCGTTGCGGTCGCGCCGGTGGTTGCCACTGCTGCCCGGATGGTGTCCGATACACCATACGGTACTTCTGGGGAGCGCCACTCCCACCGCTGCTAGGTGGAGCGCTGCGCTTCCTCTGCTCAGCTGCTAACTCCCGCTGAGCGTCCTCTTGCATGATGGCGGCATTGACTAGGTCGTTGAATGTGCCGCGGTTCCATTGTACGAGGTGGGTCTTCATTTCGGGATGTAACCCCCGATAGAAGTGCTCCCTCTTCTTCTCCTCCGTGGAGATGTAGTCTGACGCATACTGCGCCAGATGGTTGAAGGCACGGGAGTAGTCGTGGGCACTCCTCCCGCCCTGCTTCAGTTCCAAAAATTCTTGGAACTTCCTCTTCATTATTCCGGGAGGAATGTGATAGGCGCGGAACGCCTCCCGGAACTCTTGCCATTCCACGGCATGGCCAGCCGGACGTGAGGCGACATAATTCGCCCACCACGCACCAGCGGCACCGTGGAGCTGCTGTGCTGCGAACAGTGTCTTCTGCCGCTCCGTACACGGGAGCAGCCCGAACTTGGACTCGATAGTCCGCAGCCAGTTGTCCGCCTCCAGTGGCTCTTCAGCTTCGGTGAACACCGGAGGGTGCGTACTCATGAAATCCGAGTACGACACTTCGCGGGGCTCACGAGGCCCTCGCTCTTGACGTCCTCCCGCCTGGGACGTATTCTGCACGATCGTGCGGAGCAGGTCGGTCTGCTCCTCACGACCTCCCACCAATGCCGCTATCACATCCGCTAGAGTAAGCGGAGGCGGCGGTGGTGGCTGCTGCTGCGGGGTGCTGTCGTAGGCCGGTGGCTGGGAGTCATCGCCTCCACCTTGGCTAGAGCCACCAACCTCGTGCGTGGTCCTAGTACGAACCATCTGCAACCATACGACATTAACCATCAGTCCCGCAACATTTTGCATGCAGTCCAATAGAACTGGGCGGAAAAACATTATGACAACAAAACATACGAAATATCTCGTAAGCAGATAATGTAATAACTTTGCACAAGCTACACCATTACCAGACCAAACACAAGTTAGTTTAATCCAACTTGATGAACCCCTTCTTTGGAAGCTCACCATAACTGGGTTTGGTCTCTACGAGACATTATTATCGCCCTTAGGGTACAACACCCTCTCCAATGAGTTCAACTGTCATTCTTCCGTCAGAATGACCAGTTTCTACCTATTCCAAGTTTTGATCCGGTTATGGGCATTTTCATGGCTCAAGTTGAATACCAAAGTTAAAGTTAACTTTAGTATCTTTCCAACGAGTACTCATTTGCCCCCAGATCAGCTTTGATTAAAAAGTTATGCTAATTCAAAGTTAGCAGAATTTCTGGAAGAATTTTAACAGCACCTCCCTTGGAAGTGGCTGTTTCCAATCCTGATTTCCACTAAATTCTGTGCTGAAACATCAGAAACTTTGAATTGCAAAGACGTCAAATATCTTCTACTCTTTCTAAGGATGGGTTATATGACAATTTTAGATTTTTCTACTGGGAGTTACATTCGAAAAACAGGTCAGTTCAGAGGATGTTTTACTCTGCCCTGGTTCTGGACAGTTTACATTCCTCTGGGATTTCAGCCATCTTCAGGTGAGTTTCAGCTCTGGAAGTCTACAACAAAGTTGTAGAGGACTTGAATACCTTTCCAGAACTATATAGCACACCTCCCTGGGCTAAAAGACCTGTGAGTTATGCCCTGTTGAGGATCAGCAAACGTGCTGCCCAAAACAGAGCACTCTGCTTTTCATACTTTTGGCTATACTGCTCCACTATCCCGTTCTTATACCCAACCAGGGTCCTAACTGTTGAACCTATAGATTTTTAATTCTTCGTTATCATTATTCTCATGCATATGCCTACCATATCTCGGTACTACGTTCCTCACAAAAGAAAATCCTACCCGGATCATACCGGCATATACGTCTCAAATGTGGCACTAAACGGTCTCTCGCACACGTTTTCTACACGGATACATACGTGGTTAGTACCTGCAGAAAACCACCCAATAATGGTGCACTCAATGGTTATTCATTTCAGGCAGTTCCATATTTAAAAGTAAATACAAACGCACGTATCATTGTCATACGGCCGTCCTTGAGTTAGGTCACGTCTCAAGGCACGTGATCGTGTTTCAACACCACACGACGGGGAACCCGAGTATGTCATGAACAGGTCGTCACGGTTGGGAATGTCATCAACCCAACAGATACCACCTACTGCCCTGCAGGGCACGCCGATGGCAAGCGCTGCGTATGTCCTCCTGGGCTATTTCCAGACGAACACACTCTCGCGTTACTGACCACGGGATGGGGTCTCCGCTTACTTACCTAATGCACGCTAGGGATCAGCGTTTCATATGAACTCAGGGACATGAAGAGTCCAAGAGGTTCATATTGACATCTCACACCAAGCTGTGAGATCAATCCCTGAACCATGTTCCTCGTCAGGGAGAGCTAACCGAAATTGAACCGCTTTCGGTGGCGTTCCTTACCATACTTACCAGAGCGTAGGTGCGTCGTTACATAATTAAAATTCAGAATTATAACACATAAGTTAGTCCTTGCCACTTTAAGTAACTATGCTAATATAGTCCTTACTTGGGCAACTACCGATTCCTCACCGTATACCTAAGTTTTTCCCATAATGCAGTCCTTAAGTACTGTGCTATCCCCACTGCAGCTCTGATACCAGGCTGTGGCGGACCGGAATCCGCTCATCCAGGATCGCAGAGGGTGGTGCCGCGCGATGCGACACCCGACAGCACACGTCATAAGAACATAATATATTACATGGGAAAAACAGCTGAAACTGTACAAACAAGTACAAACTTCAGTTACAATTATTGTTCTATTACACAGCGGAAGACTACACTATACAACTCACGCCCGCCTATTTAGCAAAAGTCGGTTGCCCAGCCCTAGGGCAACCCACACTAGCTGCACGTCTCAGCTCAGCGCGGCGTGTACGGCTCCCACTCAGCCGTGGTCCCCGACGGAGGGTAACCCTCGCCGGTGGACTCGTACTCCGAGTCCGTGGGTGGCTCCTCACCTGAAAAACACTTAAGCAGCAACCGTGAGCACAAAGGCTCAGCAAGGCTTAACCGACTCACCTAAGCATGAAACTCTACATGAGGTGTACAATGGACATAGGATAGTAACATTTCAGCAAAACGACACGCCTACAAGTTCATCCTTAGTTCATCTTTTAGCAACAAGTTAACAGTTCATGAAATCTGAAATTTAGTAAGCAGTATTTGGTGGCACACATGTAGCAATACAATTATATCAATCAGCATCATTGAATCAACATATTCCATCCATTAGTCTACGTTACGACGCAGTGAACAAGCAGTACTCGTCACCGCGAGGGACGGCGAATCGACTCGATATACACCTGCAGGGAAAACCCAAAGAGCACGTCACGTACGCCCACCCGTGGAGCTGCACAGCACGCTCACTCGATGTCGTACGGGACAACCTTTCACCCAACAGCCCAAACGTCGAACCGGTCGCACCGAAACGAGCAGGAGGTTCCCCACACGGAGCATCTCTCTATGCCCGTTGGCAGATTTCCACCTTGCTGCCCTCAACCTACACCTATAAATCGGTGTGCTATGCCTCGACGCCCGGAGGTTTAGGCTACATCAGTTTATCGGGGCCCATATATCCGATATGCCTTCGGTACATTCAATACTTGTTCAGCAAGGCCGCACACGGATCGGTCCTCAATCGACACGGGCAGGGCTGCGCACACAAGACTCTCTCTTGCTGCGCCCTAGCCCCTGCCTAGTCTCATTTTCATTACTAAAGTGATCTCACATCACTCAACCGAACCCGTGTGTCCCCAGCCTATCTCGCGAGTAGATTCCAACTACTCGACTTGTACCGAAGTCCTATAACTCGTTAAGCATAGCCTGTCTACTCGAGGTCCTTGACACTACCCTCACTCTTTTAGGAAACTTTGGTTATGCAAGTGGGGTTTCATTCATCCTATACCTACTGCACATACATACTTCATATGACACATGTATACAAAGTAAAACTTTTAAAAAGGGTTAATGCAAACCGGGGCTTGCCTTGTTGCTGCTGGTCAGGAGTTAGTTCTTCGTCCGGAAGAAGGAAGTCCAGCACTTCCGGAGTCTCTTCTTCAACGGCTACACGTTAATGAAATACTACATGTTAATTTAGATGCAAATGTGAGTTTTAGAGTAAAACTTCTACTATTGGTTCTAATAACCAGCCTCTAACACCTGGAACTTTGTTTAAGAATTTAAATATGAACTGGTGTTGGTGGTTTGGCTTGGACTTAGTCACATGGTTAAATGCTAAGTGGTTTTCCCCCTTTTCCATCTTAATCCCTTAAGTGGGTAAACAGGACAGGGGTGATCTAGAGCTCCAATGGAGCTGAGAATTTTCGTGTGAGTTCCTTGTCACAAGAAAACCCTCTGGACCAAACCTTAGCACTTTTCATGGAGTGGTTTGCTCAGAATAATTTCCTTAGTAAATAAGCAAGGAAGAACTTATTCTGAGGTAATACCCCTGTTCATACCCAACTTAGTGAACTATAATTTCAATTATAGCTCCTATAGTTTGCATGAATTTTTCTAGTATTTTTGGAGTTAAGAACTGCCCAGAACTGAATTTCCAAGTTTTTGGAAATTCTCTGAAAATGTTTCTGTATTCAAATGAACACAGCACCTTCCAATTTGAATTGCTCTGGCCAAATCAACTCCAAATGGTCTGAAACTTTTACAGGGGTCTACTAATGTCCTAAAGAACATTCTGGCAAAATTTGGGAATTTTTGGATGAACCAGACTCCCTCTAAAATTCTTTTGCTGAAAATCTTTAAAGAATTTTCCAGAATTAATTACTGGGTTTTATAAAAATTGGGTTTCAGATTTGGATTGTACTCTGTTAGAGGAATCCAACAAAATTTGTTTCATGATTTTTGGATTCTCCTAACCCAAGTTGTGGTCCTCCAAAGTTTGAACTACAAACTGGACATTTCAAAATGTTTAAATGTCTGCCGGTGGGTCCCACCCGGCAGTCTTCCCCTTCCTCGCGCCAAACAGGGGCCCGCGGCGGCGCACTCCGGCGAGCTTCGCCGGAACTTCTCTCCCGGCCGTCTCCCGGCCCCAAACTTGCCGCCCCGCCCTAACTCACATCGCTGAACTCGTCGGTGGCGTCGCCGGCGGCCGTAGCTCACCGGAACATGGCTCCCGACGGTGACAGTGGCAGTTAGGGTTCCGGCGTGGTCGGGAATGCGTTATAACGCATCAAAATGATTGGCAAAGGGTCGGAGAGCACCACGGGAGCTCGAGGGTGATGGAAATGGCCGCCAAACCCCATGAAACGGTCGGCAACCTAGAGCTCCACGGTGAACCGAGCTGTTATTCTATGGCGGCCCGAGAAACAACCTAAACCCGGCCATTTCTGGGTCATTTCCCTTGATTCTTGGTCGAGGAGGGCCGCTAGGAAGTGAGGAAGATATGTGTAAGCTCACTCGAGCTGGATTGGACGGTGCAGCTCGAATTTCGGGGTAGACCGATCCTTACCCGGTTGCACTAGTTCTCGGGATCCTTAGGAATTCTCAGCGCACCGTCTACCAATGGTTAGAAGGGTTGCAGCTACACGATCTGGAGGCTAAGGCGCACCTTTTCTGTGTAGAAGTCCGGCGGTGAAACTGGCCGTGGCGTGCTGTCCACGGGGAGCAGTTCGCGCCTTTCCGCCGGTGGCCTGAGCTCTCAGTGGCGATCGTCGATTTGTGGTCGAGTGCGGTGCTAACACCGTGGGGTGGTGAGATGGCTAGCTAGAGCACACACCGGCGCTCTCTTTCTGCGTTGGGAGCTCGGGAAAAGGCCGAGCGGACGTCGGCGTGCAGGGGAGGATCGGGGGAGCGGCGTCGGTGACCGAGCAGAGCGGGGGCTCGCTGTTTTGCAAAGAAGCACGCGTACGTCTTCGGTGGCTTGGCGAGGGGGTCATGTAGAGGAGAGGGCGCGCCGTTCCCCGGCTGCCAGCGCGAGCGACGGGAACCAGGAGGTGGCCGTTCGGCCGGCGGTGCGCGCGCGGCAGCTGGCTGCGCTCGGTTGACTGAGAAGCAGAGAGCAGACTTGGGGGCTAAGTCTATTTCGCCCAATGACAGGTGGGCCCCACTGGTCAGTGCTCTACCCCCTCTCAAAAGATCTCCAAAACTTGACAAAAGATGAATTCAATCGTTGGAAATCTTCAACTGAGCTACATTGGTATTGTTTGGCAAATTTACCTCAAATTCAAATGTATATTTGAATTCTTGGCATATTTGGATCCTTTTTGGAAAAATGGGTAGCAAATCTTTTTGAAAATTTCTGAAACTTTGCCTCCCCACTAATTTGGACCTGAGGAATCCAATTATGCACTTTGATCCTTGGTTTAGCTGCTGAAATCCTGAGTTTGAATGCAACAGTTTGGAAACACACTCTCATGTGTGATCATATGTGTATAATTTTCCCATGTTGTGAAAGTGTAAGTTTCCCCTCTAACCACTTCTTTGATAGAGGTTACTTGCTCCTCCCATTCCTTACCAGCCATCCACAACAAGAGCTGAGGTGTGGTGAAGTGAAGAAAAGTTTTTACAAGTCCCTTTTCTTGGGCTTTTACAATAAACGCCGAGCTCGCCGCCGCCTCTGTTCTGACAGGGGATGCATGTAAACCCAGTGCACAGCACCGCCTGAACCGCAAAACGGCAAGGCCTGATCGCCCTCCACTCCCTCAGCACAAGAGCAGCCCAAACTAAGGGTCCCCTAGCCAGAAAACGGCTCCTCCGCGGCGACGTGAAACAAAGCCAACGTCGGGCTCTCATGGGCAGCTCACCACCGTGGGTTTCACGCTCAAGCAGCGACGCTCAGAGGTGCGCCATACCCCCGTGGTGCTTCTCCACGGAGCTCAGCTCAAACGGTGATCCTCAGTGACAGAATTTGAAGTTTTTCCTCCGGAGCATGACCACGGACCCTCTGGTAAAGATTTCTCAAATTTGCGCTTAATTTGCACTTAGAGGTCACCAACTTGTGCACAAAGGGTCTAGGCTTAACGGCAGTCCGATCCCCTTCACAACTTTAGCTAGAAACCCCGTGTTAGCGGCTAATTTCGAGTTCTTCCTTTGGCGGCCATGGCGGGAACGATCAGGTGCGCGGTGAAGTCCTAGTAACCGTTGTTCCCGAGCTACTTTGTAGCCAGGTCGAGCCTCTTTAGGCGTCACTGATGCTGTAGGAGCTAACCGGAGCAAGCTTGGAGCAATACAGTGCCCTAGCGACGTCGCCGAAGTTGCCGAAGCCCCTGTCGCCGTCGCGCCTAGGGTTCCGGCCATCCTCGACCTGAGATGAAACCGGCAACGTGTTCCTCGCACGGAATTATGCTGGGGCGGCAAAAATCAACAAGTTCCGAGGGCCAGAACCTCCTCCCGGCGAGCCCGGCGGCGGGCGGGCGCGGGCAGCTAGAGGTTGAAGACGACCGGGGGCCCCGCTTGTCAGTGACGATATTTTAAATCGTCGATCCGCTGCGGCCACGGGATCCAGTGTGGCTGTGCGGGAAAGGTCTGTGGCCCCGTGTGGCTCAGTCCCAGCGGCTGACACGTGTAGGATGGGGCCACTGTCAGAGTTTGAACATATCCCGAATTAATTTGAATTCCAGATTTAGTTCAAACTTTAGAACCTCATAACTATTGCTAGGAAGCTCCAAATTTAGTGATTCAAATTGGATTGGATTCAGGATGAACAACCCTATCCAAATATGCAACCCAATTTGCATGAAAACCAATAGAAAATTCTGGAGAATTCTTTAAATCTTTTCAGCAAAAGAATTTTAGAGGGAGTTCGGTTCATCCAAAATTCCCAAACTTTTGCCAGAATATTATTTAGGATGTTAGGAAACACCTATAAAAGTTTCAGCTCATTTGGAGTTGATTTACTCAGGGTAATTCTGGTTTCAAGTTTCTGTATTCAAATGAATACAGAAACATTTTCAGAGAATTTCCAAAACTTGGAAATTCAGTTCTGGGTATTCCTTAGCTCCAAAAATTCTGAAAAAGTTAGGCATACTCCCTGAGCCATGTGTGAAATTATGGTTCAATTGTATTTGCATGAAAGTGCAAGTTTAATCAGAATTAATTCCTTTATGCCTAAATGCTTAGAGAATTGTTCTGGGTGATCTAATCAGTGAAACATTCTGAATTTTTGTACTGTGGACTTTCTTGTGACAAGGAACTCACAAGAAAATTTCCAGCTCCATTGGAGCCCTGGATCAGTAGTGTTCTGTTCAACCAATTAGGTGATCACCACCCAAGTGATGAACCTCACTTCTCACTTGAGGATAGTGCTTAAACACACACCCAAACCACCAGCCCCAGTGTCATTTTAAATTCTTGAACAAAGTTCCAGTTTTAAACTTGGCTTTAGCATTTGTTAGCAAAAAGTTTTATAATTAAACTTGTATGCATATTCATAACGTGTAGTGATTAAACGTGGAAAGTGAAGAAGGAGAAGTTGAACTTGGATCACGGAGCAAGAAAGGCAGTGATTCAGCCTCAAGGCAGCAGCAACTAACTTCATAATCATCTGACTTTAGTCACCTGCAAAACCAAGGCAAGCCCCGGTTTGCATTTAAGCTATTTTATAAAGTTTTTCATTTGTTCACTACTATGGGTCAAAGTTTGTATGTGCATTAGGTCAAGGATGTTTTATGCTCCACTTGCATAACCAAACATGAACCCTGAGGTCAAGGGTAGCATTGTGTCATCGCTGTAGAATAAGGCCATGCTAAATAGACTAGGGCATCCGGTAGAAGACGAGTAGTTGGAATCTACTCGCGAGCTATAGTTTAGAATATCATAAGTGTGGTTGGGAAAGGAAGCAAACTAAAGTTTACATTTCTAAAGCTGAGACCGGGCATAGGGGTTAGGCAGCGACAAGACGAGGTCTTGGTCGAGTAGCTCTGCCTGTGTCGGTTAAGGACCGATGCGTGTGCCGCGTCCAGGAGCAAGTATTGAGTTGTGTACCGGATGCTTACTGATATATGGGAACCAGGAAACCGATGTACCAGGTTCACTGGATTGTAGAGGCATACCACATCGTCTCGTTAGACCTATGAGCCCGAGACGGCACGACCGGTTCTACAGTTTAGTGTCCTGAGAAAGGTTGCCACATACGACGTAATGAAGGACGCCAGAGTTGGGTCTTCAGAGGCAGGCATATGTGTCGAGTTATCCGGGTAGTGTTTGATTCGAATCACCGTCCCTCGTGGTTATTGAGTACCGCTTGCTCCCATGTTGTGACGTAGTAATCAACTTGTGTGGAAACAGTTTGCAAAGTTTAAGTGCTGCTATGATTATTATAAAGTGCATGAAAACCTTCATTGAAGTAGAGATAGAGCAAACTAAAGTTATTTTTCCACCTTGGGACAAGTAACATTGGAATGAAGCGTTTCTTGTTTGATTGTGGAGTTCCAATGTTGCTGGGCGAAAGGTCACTACTATTATGGCTAAAATCTGAATGTTAAGGGTGAACTCGTAGGCGAGTCTTTTCGCAAACGACAGGCTTAAGTCTTAGGTTACTTTCATGTAGAGTTTCATGCCTTAGGAGAGACGGTTAAGTCTTGCTGAGCCTTTGTGTTCACTCTTGCTATATAAGTGGTTTTGCAGGTAAACTTCGACGCTGTAAAGAAGGTTGTCCGGTGAGATTCGGGAACTTCCGAGTCATGTCACACTTGGAGAACCTAGCCGCTGCCATGTCTTCATGTTGCTAGCGAGAGGAGTCCGCGGGCTGGACCTCTTCTCGAATGCTTCTTAGATATTCGACGTGACCTGTTTATAGACTTCCTCTGTAGCTTTTTATACCAGAGAGGAGTCCACGGGCTGGACCTCTTCTTGAATGCTTCTTAGATATTCGACGTGAGCTGTTTATAGACTTCCGCTGTAGCTATTTATGTACATTATTTACAAAGAATAGTTGTAAGCTTCCGCTTTTGATTTATGTAATACAGTGTTCCTTATATGTGTGCTGTTGGGTGCCGCATAACACGGCACCACCCAATGCGATTCCCGGGCGAGGCGGCACGGCCCCGTGATCGAGGTCGGGCCCTCTCAGCGTGGTATCAGAGCCGCATTGGTAATAGCGCACGGAATAAGGATCGTATTATGACAAAAACTTAGGATACGGTGAGGAAACGGTATTAGGCCCACATAAGGACTATAGTAGTATAATTACTTAAAGTGGCAGCACTAACATATTTGTTATAATTCCGAATTTTGATTCTGTAACGACGCACCTACGCTCAGGTAAGCATGGTAAGGAACGCCACCGAAAGCGGTTCAATTTCGGTTGGCTCCCCTGACGAGGAAAGTGGTTCAGGGATAGGTCTCACAGCTTGGTGTGAGACGTCAATATGAAACTCTTGGACACTTCATGTTCCTGAGTTCATATGAAATGCTGATCCCTAGCGTGCATTAGGCAAGTAAGTGGAGACCCCATCGTGTGGTCAGTAACGCGATAGTGTGTTCGTCTGGAAATAGCCCAGGAGGACATACGCAGCGCTTGCCATCAACGTGCCCTGCAGGGCAGTAGGTGGTATCCATTGGGTTGATAACATTCCCAACCGTGACGACCCGTTCATGACATACTCGGGTTCCCCGTCGTGTGGTGTTGAAACATGATCACATACCTTGAGACGTGGCTTAACTCAAGGACGGGCGTATGGCAATGATACGGGCGTTTGTATTTACTTTCAATTATGGAACTGCCTGAAGTGAGAAAAACTTTGAGTGCACCACTATTGAGTGTTTTTCTGCAGGTACCAACCATGTACGTATTCCGTGTAGTACACGTGTATGAGAGACCATCTTAGTGCCACTGCTAATATGTATATGCCGGTGTAATCCGGTTAGGATTTTTCTTTTGGTGAGGCAACGTAGTACCGACATGTTCTTACGGTGCATCGACACCGTACTACACTCGATAACCTCTTCCCTACGAAGAAATGATTCATGAACTAACTTTCAACTAAAAATGGGAGTTTGAAACAAGTATTAGTTACTGAACTCTTATTTTGAGCTAAGATTCAAATGAGAGTATAACCAGGTGTCAAAGTTTTCAAAAAACAGAGTGCTCTGTTTCTGGCAAAAATTCGTGCTGAACTTCAACAGGGCATAACTCTCAGTAGATTTAACCAATTAAGGCGTATGATACAGTTCTGGAAAGATTTTCAAGTGCTCTACAACTTCTTTGTAGACCTCCAGAGCTAAATCGCACGTTAAGTTGGAGAAGAGTCCAGTTGAAGGCAAACTGTTCAAAACCAGGACAGTAGCAAAACCCTCTCTGGACCTTTCTATTTTTAAGCCATAACTTCCTGTAGAAAAATCCTTAAGGAGCCTATAATACACCGTTGGAAAGGTTATGAAATTTGTAACATTGTTGTAATTCAGAGTTTGCTCAGATTCTTATTGTATTTCATATATAACTGTGATAAAGTAGCCACATACAAAGGAGATGCTGGCAAATTTTATCCAGGAATTCTGTCAACTTTGAGAAATCATAACTTTTGATCCAGAGATGATCTGGAAGCATTTGAGTACTCGTTGGAAATATACTGAAGTTAACTTTAACTTTGGTATTCGACTTGAGTTATGAAAATGCTGCTAAACTGATCAAAATCTTGGTAAGGACAGAAGAATCCATTCTGTACAGAAAAGAGGACTGGCTAGGCCTATCCCATGGGAGTGATTAAACTCGAGGATAGTCCGGTGGGAGGTGAATATCCAATGTGTTTCCGATGAGTTACCGGGAAATGCCGGCTAACGGTATGTCAAGTTCAAGATCGAACTAGCGCCGGAAACAACACCGATTTCACGAAGGCCGTATAAGATGGCACCTAGCGAACTGGCGGAGTTGAAGGAGCAACTAAGTGCACTTATGAGCAACGGTTTTACACAACCAAGTTTATCACCTTGGGGTTGCTCTGCACTGTTTGTTAAGAAGAGCGATGAGCCACTAAGATTAAGTGTTGATTCTCGTTTACTCAATGCCGTCACTATAAAGGGCAATGAGGGTACTCTATGGTTTAAAGACCACATAGTTATACCTCGTAATATGAAGCTCTATACTGCCGGAAATGTCGCACACCACTGAAGTGGTGTGAGTATGGCAGAAGAGTACTGATCGGGGTGGCTAGTCAACAAAGACAATGTCCGAGTTCGAACGGTAGAAGCGAACTTGGAGGCTGTTCAATCCCAAAAGAAAAGTCATGATGGTCAAAGGCATAGACCATTGCATTTCGATGGCGGAGAACACGTTTGTCTTCGCGTGTCTCTGATGGAAAGGAACTCACCTGTCCAATGTAAAGGGGAGATTTTGTTCCCTGAGCCTTAGATCCACTTGCTTTCACAGAGATGTGTGGAACCGTAGCCTACCGGCTGGAACTACCGGCATGTCTTGCTGGTGTTCACGACACATTTCATATGTCACAGCTACGGGAGTACTTTAAAGCTACCATCGCTGTCCACACCGAAGAAATTGACTAGTTGAAGCCGGATCGTACCTACACCGAGTGACCGGTTCTGACTATCGATAAAAGGATCTGGAACACCTAGAATCAGATATTAAGATCTTACCAGGTGATGTGGAGTAATCATACCACGGAAGGAACAACGTGGAGAGCAAAGATTAACTCCGCATGAACTATCCGGAATTTTTATCGTCGAACCGCTTGGCATTACCTCTCCCGTCTCGTTCTTATTTTGGAATCTTGGGACGAGATTCTTTTTAAGGGGGGGGGAATGTAAAAGTCCCAAAAACGTGAATGCAAAGAAACGGATGATTGAACGTCATTGTGTTTCTGGTTCACGAAAAATGGGACTTACAAAAACTTTCTTACATGGGAGGGTATACATGAGGTGCAACCACATGGGTTCAAGCATGCCTTTGAATGGGTTGGACCCAGGTGTAGATAAGCTCATGTGTAATCATGCATGTGGATGAGAAAGAATGAAGACAAGGTCTTTAGTCTCAAAGGCTCAGCTCAAATTGCCGCCAAACTTTTGTATACACATGGAGCCTCATACATTTGAATTGAGGAGAATGTGGGGGCAACTTTCTGATTTGAGGGTGAGCTAAAAAGGATTGGGTTCATGCTGAATTCAAACATGTTAAGGCAAGGGAAATGACTTGAGTTATGTCACATGAAATGATAAACTCAAATCTGGACATGTGGGGAGAGCTAAAATGTTCTTTAGCTCTTACTGAACACATGTTAACCTAGGGAAGGATTTCACTCCCAAAAACCTAACTCATAGGCACATTCTCTATGAGTAGAGGGGAGGGAAGTTTAAACCCCATTTTTGAACCCTTGCAAAGCATTCATGTTCAGATGGTCCAAAAGCATATATGTTAGATGACCATTGCAGTCCTCAGGTATTAAAGAACTTAAGTTCCAAAATTTTAGAGATTTTGAGCTCATATACCATTTGTTCAAAGCCTTGTTTGAGATCACCTCGAATTTAAATTTGAGGGGGGCATAATCAAACTGAACATGAGGTTCAGTTTCGGACCAAGATTGATCAAGCATGGGCTAGGAGCAAACTAAAGTGTTTCACCCAAATTCAAATGGGTCATCACAAGAGAGGACGTAAATATTCGGTTTGAATCCAGGGATTTACTTCAAAGAGAAGAAGGCCATTTCCAAAAAGGAAATTCAAACTGTTGTATGAAAATTTGTATTTGCAATGACCCCCTAAAAAATCAGAGGACATATTTGAATTCCTCAGGTCCAAATAATGAGGGAGCCAAATTTTGAGGAAATTTGGAGGTGCTTTGTTATGGATATCAAAGGTACATGTAAATTTCATCCAAATTTGAATTTAAGTTTGAAACTGAGGCACAACTGGTCAATTTGCCAAATGACTTTTGAATTTGGATCCCTCATAGCTGAATTTGCTATGTGTCAAAAGTTGGAGATCTTTTGGTGCTGAGAGGATCTGTGGGCCCCAGTTGTCATTGAGATGATAGATCAAAACTTACTGCCTAAGTCTTGCTCTCGGGTAGGCACGAGCTCGATCAACGCACGGGCGCCACCGAGGCCACCCCGAAGCCACCGCCTCACCCGCCCTCTCGCGCTGGCGACCAGCTTACCGGCCCCCCTGGCCCTCAGCGTGATCCTTCCCCTATGAACCGAGCAAGCGGTGTTTCTCTTTTCCTCCTCGCGCCGGATAAATGCCGAGCCCGCCGCCGCCTCGGTTCTGACCAGGGATGCATGTAAACCCAGTGCACAACACCGCCTGAACCGCAAAACGGCAAGGCCTGATCGCCCTCCACTCCCTCAGCACAAGAGCAGCCCAAACTACGGGTCCCCTAACCAGAAAACGGCTCCTCCGCGGCAACGTGAAATGAAACCGACGTCGGGCTCTCGTGGGCAGCTCACCACCGTGGGTTTCACACGCTCAAGCAGCGACGCTCAGAGGTGCGCCGTACCCCCATGGTGCTTCTCCCCGGAGCTCAGCTCAAACGGTGATCCTCAGTGACAGAATTGATGTTTTTCCTCCGTAGCACGACCAAGGACCCTCTGGTAAAGATTTCTCAAATTTGCGCTTAATTTGCACTTAGAGGTCACCAACTTGTGCACAAAGGGTCTAGGCTTAACGGCGGTCCGATCCCCTTCACAACCTTAGCTAGAAACCCCGTGTTAGCGGCTAATTTCGAGTTCTTCCTTCGGCGGCCATTGCGGGAACGATCCGGTGCACGGTGAAGTCCTAGTAACCGTCGTTCCCGAGCTACTTTGTAGCCAGGTCGAGCCTCTTTAGGCGTCACTGATGCTGTAGGAGCTAACCGGAGCAAGCTTGGAGCAATACAGTGCCCTAGCGACGTCGCCGAAGTTGCCGAAGCCCCTGTCGCCGTCGCGCCTAGGGTTCCAGCCATCCTCAACCTGAGATGAGACCGGCAACGTGTTCCTCGCACGGAATTATGCTGGGGCGGAAAAAATCAACAAGTTCCGAGGGCCGGAACCTCCTCCCAGCAAGATCTCCGGCGAGCCCGGCGGCGCGCGGGCACGGGCAGCCGGTGGTTGAAGACGACCGGGGGCCATGATTGTCAGTGACGATATTTTAAATCGTCGATCCGCTGCGGCCCCGGGATCCAGTGTGGCTGCGCGGAAAAGGTCTGTGGCCCCGTGTGGCTTAGTCCCAGCAGCTGACACGTGTAGGATGGGGCCTGTCGGTACCCGCGATATGGGGTACCCCCGCGCACAGGGGAAAATGCCTAAGGATCTCGCCCTTCTCCGGAGGGAGAGCTCCGAAGGCACCACGTATCCAGCGGGGCCGGACCTCCCTCTCCTCACAGGAGAGCTCCGGGCCCGCCACGTGGCCAACAGCAGCGAGACCTCCCCTCCGTGGGGAGGGCTCCGAAGGCGCCACGTGTCCCGCGGGGCCAGACCTCCCGCTCCACAGAGGAGAGCTCCGGGCACGCCACGTGGCCGACGGAAGCCGGACCTCCCCCCTCCGTGGGGAGAGGTCCGAAGGCTCCACGTGTCCTGCGGGGCCGGACCTCCCTCTCCTCAGAGGAGAGCTCCGGGCCGGCCACGTGTCCAGCAGAACAGCGCTGCCTGCCCCCGAGCGGTAGGCAGCGGGCGTAAAGACGCACCATACCTTGCCTGTACAAGGTATTCAAGGCCCGCGCCTTCCCAAGACGCGGAGACGCGGAGCACGCCTCTGTCAGGTGCCGTTGCGCCCAGTCGCATCACAGACTGGCGCGCGTTGTAAGAACCTGCCAGCCAATAAACACACCGACAAGACATCCCCTGCCGCTTCCGCCGTCATCAACCACTACGACTAGCTTGTGGCATGGGCAGGGCGGCAGAACGAAGACTCGAAAGCTTTCGTTAGAGACAACTACCGACATAACTGCAGATACGATAGTCGATAGGCAATCTCCCCGGGACCACCTGTCGGGTCCCGGGCCCCCCTTGTAAGCCACACGAGCCTTGGACTATAAAAGGCTCGGGTAGGCAACATTAGCAAGGGTTCGCACTCCAGCAACTCACACCCTAGGCATAATTCACCCTCAAGCTCAGGACTCTGGTTCTGAGCAATAAGCAATACAGCGAGCACCTCTGCTCACCGTGGACGTAGGGTTTTACGCTCCGGCGGCCCGAACCACGTAAAACTCGCCGTGTCAAGCTCCTCCCTCACTCGTCCCTTACGCTTAAGCTCTCCGCAAGTGACTAGCCCCTCCGAAAAAGAACCTCCGCGGGCTGCCCAGAGCAGGTCCGGGGGAAGTGTTGACCACACACTTCGACATTTGGCGCGCCAGGTAGGGGGCTTTTCCCTTGCGCGATGAGTTTCTGCCGACGAAGATGACGAAGCTACCTTCAGCGGCAAGCTCTCCTCCCCCGCGTTCATGAAGGACCGTGACTAGCGGGGAATACGTGTCGACACACTCAGGATGGAGTGTGTCGGCGCAAGCGGGAAGCCAGCAGCCGACCCCGGCAACGCCGACTTCGGCAATGCAGGCTCCAGCCAGCGTCAGATCTTCTGCAGCGCTGAGCGTACCCCACGGGGGTGCGCTAGCTGCAGCAAGAGCACTACTGCGCAATCCACCTGCTGGGGACGCACCCCATTCAGCGACCCAGCAGTGGATTCGCGAGGTAGACCATCTCGTCGTCGCCACCGCAAACCATCGACTTCGGCGGGGACGACGCTCCGGCCAACCGGCTGTGTCGCTGACGCGCATGCCAACGGTTGACGGGCAGACAGCGGATTCCAGCTCCACCAGACTTCCGTCGACGGACCTGAGGACAGAGCTGGAACGGTGCCACTTGGGCCAGGATGCCCGGGTGTACCTCGAGCAACGTCGAGAAAGGCATCGCAACCAAGAGGCTGGTGACAGCATGACGTCAGCCTCGACCCAGCCTGAGGCGCAGATCTTCGCCACGCGATCTCTGCCCCAGGCATACGCCGTGCAGCATATGCCACAACCATATGCCCTGCAAACGGCGTCCCCGGTCTATGGCGCAGCCTTGCCCATACCGGGGTACACTGTGCCAGCGGCGAACCAAGCGTTCGCGGCACCAATGCCTGCAGCAACAGGAGAAGGATGTGCGGCCCTGGCGCCCCACCTTCACTTCGCGAGGTGGCCGCGCAAGTTTCGGCCGCACCTGCCCGAGAAGTACGACGGCAGCGTCAACCCGGCGGAGTTCCTCCAGATCTACTCCACCGCCGTACTTGCCGCAGGAGGGGATGAGGCCGTCATGGCCAACTACTTCCCCGTCGCCTTGACCGGCCCAGCCCGGTCTTGGCTCATGAACCTCCCCCAGGGTTTCATAACTTCCTGGGGAGAGCTCTGCCGGCAGTTCATCGCCAACTTTGGCAGTTCCTACACCCGGCCTGGCACGGAGCTTGACCTCCACGCCATCAAGCAACAACCTGGGGAATCACTGCGCTCCTTCATCCAGCGGTTCTCCCAGGTACGCAACACCATCCCGCACATTCAAAGTGCTTCAGTGGTGTGGTGGCGTTCCGGCAGGGTGTCCGGGACAAGAAGATGCTTGAGAAACTCGCGACCAGAGAGGTCCGCGATGTCTCCGAGCTCTTCAGCCTGGCGGACAAGTGCGCCAGAGCAGCCGAAGGGCGGAACTGGCACTCACTGCCAGCCTCCGAGTCAGGAGGACAGCCCGGATCTGGCGCTGCTTCTTATGGAGGCAGCAAGAAGGCCAAGAATCGGGGGAGTGGCAAGATGAAGTCATCGGCCGCGGCTCCCGTTGCCGCAGCTGTGGCACCCAGTGGGGCTCGGGGGCCACGCCCCGACATAAGGCAGTGGCAGTCACCAGCCCCAGACGGTGACCAAAGCGAGCTATGCCCCGTGCATGGCACCAGCAATCATACTGCTGCCGAGTGCTGGGATATCCAGAGGCTCGCAGAGCGCTTCCGCAAAGGGAGGCAGCAGAGAGCTGATGCCCCGCCCCTCCCTCAGAGGGAGGGCAAGCAGAAGGTCGACGCCTCAGTCAGCGACGGCCACCCGGTGGGGTTCCAGGAGCCTCAGCACGTCATAAAGACGGTGCACAACGGTGAGGACTCCAGCTCCGGTGATGACGGGCCGGGGCGGTAGCCGACTGTGGCTACCCCGAAAAGTCAGTGGAGGCTGCACTGCTGCGGCGTCAACCTTGGAGAAGCTCCAAGTAGTTGCAGAAGCCCAAGCACCAGCCCCTACGGTGCAGAACCGGGCCAGCTCCACCCGAGAGCATGCCTCTGTGCCTCGGCCGTACCTCCTGGGGGCCGCCCAGGGTCTGTCAACCTCTTGAAGGCCTTAGCCAGAAGGGGAAAGATGCCTTGGGACTCCCAAGAAGAGTCCGGGTTCTCCTACCCCTTGAAGGCCTTAGCCAGAAGGGGAGAGCTCCCCGGGGCGCCCAGGAGAAGCCGCGCAGGACCTGATCCAGCGTGAAGATGACGACCTCGTCGGCGAGGCTCGGCTGCAGGTGACACCCCACAACGCACGGTCTCAGATGGTGCTCTAGCACTACCGCCAAAGGACCAAACGCGTCAGGGACCTGCAGGAAGGCAACCTGGTGCCGCGGCACGCACTTTCCCGTGAAGGACCTATAAACTCTCCCCCAGCCGGGAAGGTCCCTTCCGAGTCACGAAAGTTGCTGTCCCAGGTACACATGCCTTTCAACCGAGTAGGGGATCCGTTCCCAAACCCTTGGCATGGAACAGCACTGTAAGTCCTACCCCCTGAGCGTTAGTAGAACAGGGCCATACCCTTCTGTAATAAATCCCATAGAGTCTAGGAACAGCGCTTGGGGCAGCTAAGTCTCAGGGGATGGTCCAGGACTACGTTCAACTTGGCCTGGTTCCGACCCTAAGCGCGTAGTGTCTTGCTTCCCTTCTTAACGAGGCGGGTCGTTGCCCCCATGTACAACCTGACTTCCCCCTATGGGTGTTTACACAGAAACCTGTTCTACTTCGCTCTCTCTCTCTCATGTGCTCATTTAAATTACGCATTAATTTTTATGATCGCACTCTCTATGTATGCTCACCGTACATTTAGCTCCCTCTCTTCCGCGCTCATCCATAGTCAGCATTTGCTATCCTACCGAAGGCGGTTTTGCTTGAGGCACCTGCCGACGGTCGGGTGGGCCTCTTGGGCCTCCCCCAGTCAGGTGTTGCGGTGCCAGTTGGTCACCTCCAGGAAAGGCCTGCGCCATGCATGGGGGGTCCAGGGTGCGTATCCCGCTTAGCCGGCTCTGAACCCAAAAGCGTGCGCGCCCTGCCCTCCGGAGGTCCAGGGGAGTACAACCGCTTTGCCTGGTTCTGAACCCAAAGCCTGTGCACTCTGCTTCCCCGGTGCATGGTCCGGTACTAGGGATCGGACAGTCGTACCCTGGCCTTGGAGGGAGCCGGAGCCCCGGTGCCTCGCGCACAGAATTGCCCAAGCCCCGTATACCGGGCTAGGACCGTAAGCCGAATAAGACTAAGAGACGGGGAGGGGAGGACCCCCCGAGGAGAATTATGTTTCCTCTATCTTTGTGCAGGACCTCCAGGTTACAGCAATGGGGGCTGCATGAGGCGGGGGGTAAGGAGCTATCGTCTACTCCAGCACAGGACCGGAAGGTCCGGGTTCTGCCCCTTCAACATGGGCGAGGCCCGAAGGCCCCACGTGTCCAGCGGGGCCGGAGCTCCCGCCTCCTCAGGAGGGGCTCCGGACCCGCCACGTGGCCGGCAGAAGCCAGACCTCCTCCTCTGGGGGGAGCTCCGGAGGTCCCACGTGTCCAGCGGGGCCAGAGCTCCCCCTTCCTTAGAGGGGGCTCCGGACCCGCCGCGTGGCCGGCAGAAGCCGGACCTCCTTCTCCTTAGAGGGGAGCTCTAGGCCCGCCACGTGGCCGGCAGATCCGGACCTCCCCATCCTCATGGGGCAAGCTCTGGAGACCTCCGGGGCCCTTGATACAGTAAGGACACAGGGAAGGTGCATGTGCAGAGCTTCGGGATTGGTCAAGGCCTCTGACCTTGTGGAGCTAAGGACTCGGCCAGGCTAAACCAAGAAGAAGGCAGAAAACATCACAGGCACAAACAAGCAAGAGAGTATATTTATTTATGGCTCCATGAGCTGGTCTACAGACTCGATAAAAAGAAAGAAGCGAGACCTAGGGGCCTCCTGGCTCGCGCCGGAACCTAGAGGCTACAAGGGTGGCCACATCCCCGACTTCAGCCCTGGCCATCTCCTCCCGCTCCGCGGCAGGACCGTCTTTCGCTGGCTCCAGTGAGAAGGAAGGGTCCCGGCTCTTGAAGCAGGCCAACACATGCGTGGCAACCTCCAAGGCCAGGCCCCGTCCCTCTGCCTCAAGCTCGCTGGCGACCACCGAGTCCAGCCTGCTCAGCTTGGCGCCAAGTGACTCCAGTGCGGGGATCACTTCAGCCACCTTCAGCGCAGGAGCCACCGCCTTCACCGGGCTGAAGCCAAGAGAGACCAAGGCGGACCCCGCCTGGTCAACGAAGCTCGAAACTGCGCGGGCCTCGGAGGACCGCGAAGCCAAGAGCTCCTCTACCTCACGGCGGGCTGCTCGCAGGGCGTCGCGGCTTCCCTCGGAGGATTCCTTCTCCTTGGCCGCTAGGGAGCTTTCCCGAAGGCGGAGAGACTGGGCAAGCCGCTCCAACTCAGAAGCCCGGAAGTTGGCAGCCAACTCCTGATCCAGGATTGCCTGGCGTTCGCGGGAGACCTGTTCCTCCCTCGTGGCCAGGTTTGCCTTCCGGGCCTCTAGCTCCCTGGCCCGAGCTCGCAGGTCGTCCTCGCCCGCCGCCAGCCGCGCGGCGACCCTCTCCACCTCAGCTGCCGTAGAACGCTCCTGGTCCTCAACGGCGAGCTTGTGGCGCTCCAGCCTCTGACGTATCTCCTCCACGGCAGAGAGGCTCTCCTCGGCCTGGGCATGTACCTCAAGGGCCTCCCTGTGGAGCCGCCATGTTTTGGCGTCCAAACGGTCGACAGCCCGCTTCTGCCAGTCAAGGAGCGCTTCCCTGAAGTCAAGCAACTCCCGCCTGGAGTTGAGCTCGCCCTTGACCTCCGCGGTTCGCTCTCGCAAAAGGTTCCCCCAGATGAGGAGGCGATCCCTTTCAACCGTATGCTCCTCTCGCTCACGACCAAGCGTGGCCAAGACCTGCCGGACGCTCGCTTGGGCGAGCACGAAGGCATCCGCCAGGGGCAGTGGGGCAGCATAGGCCAGAGCAGCACCCCCGACCTCCTCCATCACATCATCCTCAAGAAAAGGCGATGCGCCAAGGACCGGGATGAGATGCCGGTCAGGAGAAGCCGGCGCCGGGAATTCGACAGCCGGACCCTCCGAAATCTCACTAACTTCTGGCTCCTCAGCCCATGGGGAGGGACGAGTGGGGGAAGTCGACGCTGAAATAGAAGCCGGGCCACCTGGTACAGGATCGACCTGCGCTGGCTTGGGGGCCGCGGCAGCCGTCTTGGCAGGGGGAGATGACGCTGCCGTGGAATCCGGGCACACCGGAACAGGAGAAACTCTCGCTGGCTTGGGGGCCGCGGCAGCTGTCCCGGTTTCCGAGCGCAATGGCGCAGACTCCCCACCAGCCGGGGACGGCCGAGAAGCGTGAACACTCCAGCGGGCCCTGAACCCCGACTTCCGAGCCGGGGTAGGATCCCCAGAGCCCGCCGTCATCACTGACGGCCGCTCCGCAGTCGCCTGGACTGACGGAGCAGGGGACGCTCCAGAAGCTTCCCTCGGCGTATCAGCAGGTTCCCCAGAGACTCCACCACTTAAGGAAGGAGGACGCGACGTCTGGGAACCTCTGGCCTGTTGTCGCTTAAGAGGGGTCCCGTCGGAATGATCAGCCCGAGACCTCTTCGTGTCGCCACCAGAAGGAGTGCCATCTCCAGAAGCAGGAAGTGCAGGCACCCTGGATCCCCGACTTGGCACAGAAGCCGCCACTGGAGGAGATCGAGCGCGTTCTTCTCTGGGCGCGGGTTGGAAGCCATGGCGAGGGAGGGCTCAAAGACAAGAAGACAAAGGCACAAGAGTCCAAGGAAAAGCGCTGGGAAGTGCGAAGGGAAGCCGCAATGCGGGTAAGATCCCCTTTTAAAACTTCCCAGATGTGATTCCAAATGACTCAAAACTCTTCGAATACACCGCATCGGCTCCAAGACCGAGCGCTGATGACAGGTGGGCCCAAGCTGCCCAGCTGAAGCGGTGGGTCAAGGAGTCAGTCTCCCAAGAATACGAGCCGGCAAGGTGCTTCGGCGGTTCCCGAAGAAAGCGCTGCAACGTGCAGAAGTGGCAGCCTTGGGAACCGCCGCAGTAAAAGCAACCATCAAGGGGGCGCACGCTCCCACGATCCCGCGACTATTCGTGCTCCGGCAGCGGTCAATGCGGGACTTAGAGAAAGTGCGCGGAATAGGAGAGACGGAGGCCCCACCTCGGGCTTGCTATCTCCCCCGAGATGGGCCCGGGGGCCACTGTCGGTACCCGTGATATGGGGTACCCCCGCGCACAGGGGAAAATGCCTAAGGATCTCGCCCTTCTCCGTAGGGAGAGCTCCAAAGGCGCCACGTATCCAGCGGGGCCGGACCTCCCTCTCCTCAGAGGAGAGCTCTGGGCCCGCCACGTGGCCAACAGCAGCCAGACCTCCCCTCCGTGGGGAGGGCTCCGAAGGCGCCACATGTCCCGCGGGGCCGGACCTCCCCCTCCACAGAGGAGAGCTCCGGGCCCGCCATGTGGCCGATGGAAGCCGGACCTCCCCCCTCCCTGGGGAGAGGTCCGAAGGCTCCACGTGTCCTGCGGGGCCGGACCTCCCTCTCCTCAGAGGAGAGCTCCGGACCCACCATGTGTCCAGCAGAACAGCGCTGCCTGCCCCCGAGCGGTAGGCAGCGGGCGTAAAGACGCACCATACCATCCCCTGCCGCCTCCGCCGTCATCAACCACTACGACTAGCTTGCGGCATGGGCAGGGAGGCAGAACAAAGACTCAGAAGCCTTCGTTAGAGACAACTACCGACATAACTGCCGATACGATAGTCAGCAGGCAATCTCCCCGGGACCACCTGTCGGGTCCCGGGCTCCCCTTGTAAGCCACACGAGCCTTGGACTATAAAAGGCTCGGGTAGGCAACGTTAGCAAGGGTTCGCACTCCAGCAACTCACACCCTAGGCATAACTCACCCTCAATCTCAGGACTCCGGTTCTGAGCAACAAGCAATACAGCGAGCACCTCTGCTCACCGTGGACGTAGGGTTTTACGCTCCGGCGGCCCGAACCACGTAAAACTCGCCGTGTCAAGCTCCTCCCTCACTCGTCCCTTACGCTTAAGCTCTCCGCAAGCGACTAGCCCCTCCAAAAAAGAACCTCCGCGGGCTTCCCAGAGCAGGTATGGGGGGAAGTGTCGACCACACACTTCGACAGGGCCACTGTCAGAGTTTGAACATTTCCCGAATTAATTTGAATTCCAGATTTAGTTCAAACTTTATAACCTCATAACTATTGCTAGGAAGCTCCAAATTTAGTGATTCAAATTGGGTTGGATTCAGGATGAAAAACCATATCAAAATATGCAACCCAATTTGCATGAAAACCAATAGAAAATTCTGGAGAATTCTTTAAAGCTTTTCAGCAAAAGAATTTTAGAGAGAGTTTGGTTCATCCAAAATTTTTCCAGAATATTATTTAGGATGTTAGGAAACTCCTGTAAAAGTTTCAGCTCATTTGGAGTTGATTTAGTCAGGGTAATTCTGGTTTCAAGTTTCTGTATTCAAATGAATACAGAAACATTTTCAGAGAATTTCCAAAACTTGGAAATTCAGTTCTGGGTATTCCTTAGCTCCAAAAATCCTAAAAAAATTCAGGCATACTCCCTGAGCGATGTGTGAAATTATGGTTCAATTGGATTTGCATGAAAGTGCAAGTTTAATCAGAATTAATTACTTTATGCCTAAATGCTTAGGGAATTGTTCTGGGTGATCTAATCCGTGAAACATTCTGAAATTTGGTACTGAGGACTTTCTTGTGACAAGGAACTCACAAGAAAATTTCCAGCTCCATTGGAGCCCTGGATCAGTAGTGTTCTGTTCAACCAATTAGGTGATCACCACCCAAGTGATAAACCTCACTTCTCACTTGAGGATAGTGCTTAAACACACACCCAAACCACCAGCCCCAGTGTCATTTTAAATTCTTGAACAAAGTTCCAGTTTTAAACTTGGCTTTAGCATTTGTTAGCAAAAAGTTTTATAATTAAACTTGTATGAATATTCATAACGTGTAGTGATTAAACGTGGAAAGTGAAGAAGGAGAAGTTGAACTTGGATCACGGAGCAAGAAAGGCAGTGATTCAGCCTCAAGGCAGAAGCAGCTAACTTCATAATCATCTGACTTTAGTCACCTGCAAAACCAAGGCAAGCCCCGGTTTGCATTTAAGCTATTTTATAAAAATTTTCATTTGTTCACTACTATGGGTCAAAGTTTGTATGTGCATTAGGTCAAGGATGTTTTATACTCCACTTGCATAACCAAACATGAACCCTGAGGTCAAGGGTAGCATTGTGTCATCGCTGTAGAATAAGGCCATGCTAAATAGACTAGGGCATCTGGTAGAAGACGAGTAGTTGGAATCTACTCGCGAGCTATAGTTTAGAATATCATAAGTGTGGTTGGGAAAGGAAGCAAACTAAAGTTTACATTTCTAAAGATGAGACCGGGCATAGGGGTTAGGTAGCGACAAGATGAGGTCTTGATCGAGTAGCTCTGCCTGTGTCGGTTAAGGACCGATGCGTGTGCCGCGTCCAGGAGCAAGTATTGAGTTGTGTACCGGATGCTTACTGATATATGGGAACCAGGAAACTGATGTACCAGGTTCACTGGATTGTAGAGGCATACCACATCGACTCGTTAGACCTATGAGCCCGAGACGGCGCGACCGGTTCTACAGTTTAGTGTCCTGAGAAAGGATGCCACATACAACGTAATGAATGATGCCAGAGTTGGGTCTTCAGAGGCGGGCATATGTGTCGAGTTACCCGGGTAGTGTTTGATTCGAATCACCGTCCCTCGCGGTTATTGAGTACCGCTTACTCCCATGTTGTGACGTAGTAATCAACTTGTGTGGAAACAGTTTGCAAAGTTTAAGTGCTGCTATGATTATTATAAAGTGCATGAAAACCTTGATTGAAGTAGAGATAGAGCAAACTAAAGTTATTTTTCCACCTTGGGACAAGTAACATTGGAATGAAGCGTTTCTTGTTTGATTGTGGAGTTCCAATGTTGCTGGGCGCAAGGTCACTACTATTATGGCTAAAATCTGAAAGTTAAGGATGAACTCGTAGGCGAGTCTTTTCGCAAATGACAGGCTTAAGTCTTAGGTTACTTTCATGTAGAGTTTCATGCCTTAGGAGAGACGGTTAAGTCTTGCTGATCCTTTGTGCTCACTCTTGCTATATAAGTGGTTTTGCAGGTAAACTTCGACGCTATAAAGAAGGTTGTCCGGTGAGATTCGGGAACTTCCGAGTCATGTCACACTTGGAGAACCTAGCCGCTGCCATGTATTCATGTTGCTAGCGAGAGGAGTCCGCGGGCTGGACCTCTTCTCGAATGATTCTTAGATATTCGACGTGAGCTGTTTATAGACTTCCGCTGTAGCTTTTTATACCAGAGAGGAGTCCGCAGGCTGGACCTCTTCTCGAATGCTTCTTAGATATTCGACGTGATCTGTTTATAGACTTCCGCTGTAGCTATTTATGTACCTTATTTACAAAGCATAGTTGTAAGCTTCCGCTTTTGATTTTTGTAATACAGTGTTCCTTATATGTGTGCTGTTGGGTGCCGCATAACACGGCACCACCCAATGCGATTCCCGGGCGAGGCGACATGGCCCCGTGATCGAGATCGGGCCCTCTCACTGTGCGCGGGGGTACCCCATATTGAGGGTACCGTTAGTGGCCCTCGGGCCCATCTCGGCAGAGATAACGAGCCCGAGGTGGGGCCCCCGTCTCTTCCACTTCGCGCACCTTCTCGAAGACCCGCATTGACCGTTGCCGGAGTACGAACAGTCGCGGGATCGTGGGAGCGTGTGCCCCACTTGATGGCTGCTTTTACTGCAGCGGTTCCCAAGGCTGCCACTTCCGCACGTCGCACCGCCTTTTCGGGAACCGGCTCATCTTCTTGAGAGACTGACTTCTTGGCCCACCGCTTCAGCTGTTTGGCTCGGGTCCACTTGTCATCGACGCTTGGTCTTGGAGCTGAAGCGGTTGTCCCAAGCAGCGTATTCGAAGAGTTTCGAATTCTTTCAATCGCGCCTGGGAAGTTTAAAAGGGGATCTCACCCGCATCGCGGCTTCCCTTCGCACTTCCCTGCGCTTGAATCTTCGTTGTTTCCTTGAGCTCTTGCGCCCTTGTCTTCCCTGTTCTTGAGTTTCCGCTGGCCATGGCTTCCAACTTGTCTCCGGAGAAAAAGCGCGCCCGGTCTCCTCCGGCGGCGTCGTTCTCGCCAAGTCAGGGAACCAGGGTACCCGCGCGTCCTTCTCCTGGAGATGGCAGCTCGTCTGGTGGCGACTCCAAGAAACCTCGGGCTCTTCATTCCGACGGGACTCCACTCGAGCGGCGGCGGCCTGAGGGTCCCCGGGCACCCCGCCCTCGTTCAGGCAGTGGAGCTTCGAGGGGGAGCACGGGTGCGGCGATGCCCAGGGGCGAGCCTAGAGCTCAGGGGCCCCGGTCAGCGAGCATCCCTGCTGCAGGCTTGGCAGAAGGCGGTGCTGGGCGGAGCAGCGCCGGGACTCATGCGGGGGCGCAGGCGCCCCATGCCTCGGGAGCTGGATCGATTCCTAGGGGGGCTTCGGAAGCGTCCCCTGCTTCGCCAGTCCGGGTGACTGCGGGGCAGCCCCCGGTGGCGACGGCGGAGTCTATTGGTCCTACCCCTGCTCGGAAGCCAGGGTTCAGAGCCCGTTGGAGCGCTCGTGTCCCTCGGTAAGTGTCGCCCTTACAGGGTTCCAGAGCCTGCATTCTTTTCTTCTTTCCTTAACCCGAGAGCCTCCCATGTTGGCAGGGACTCACCGAGTACCGGTAACGTTTCCGTTTCCCGGCCATCCCTGGCTGACGGGGAATCTGCACCACAGCGCCCAGAAGCTGAAGCGGCTCCGGCGGCCCCCAAGCCGGTGCAGGCTCCTCCTGCGCCGGTTGGTCCGGCTCCTGCAGCAGCGGCGGCAACACCCGCTCATCCCCCTTCGCCAGCTCGGGGAGCCGGCAGTTGCTGAAGGTTCGGTGGCACCGGCTGGCGGCGTCCCGCCTTCTACTGTCAAAGCGGGAGAAGCAGCCACGGGCCCTACGGCGGGCAGTGAACCGGGGTGCGTCGGGAGCGGCCCCGCTCCAGTGCCGGCTTTTCCTGATCAGCGCCTCATCCCGGTTGCCGAAGCGCCAGCTCCTCCTGATGATGACGTGATGGAGGAAATCGGGGGCGCGGCTTCGGCCTCTGCCGCCCCGCTGCCCAGACGAGCTTCCAGCAGGTCCTGGCCACGCTCGGTCGTGAGCGGGAGGAGCAGGCAGAAGAGAGGGATCGCCTCCTCAGCTGGGGGCGCCTCTTGAAGCAGCGGACCGAGGAGGTCAGGGCGGAGCTTGACTCGAGGCAGACGTCGCTTGATGTCATGGAGGCGCTCCTTGACCGTCAGAAGAAGGCCGTCGACCGCCTGGACTCCGAGACTCGGCGGCTCCACCAGGAGACCGGCGAGGCACATGCCCGGGTCGAGGCGAACTTCTCTGCTTTGGAGGAGCTGCGGCTGAAGCTGGCGCGCCGCGAGCGCGTCGTCACGGACCGGGAGCACGCTGTGGCGGCTGAGGCGAGGAAGGTCACTGCATGGCTGACGGCTGGCGAGGGCGACCTGAGGGCCCGAGATAAGGAGCTGGAGACCCGGGTGGCACATCTGGTCACGAGGGAGGAGCAGGTCTCCCGGGAGCGCCAGGTAGTGCTGGATCGGGAGCTGGCAGTCGACCTCCGGGCTTCAGAGTTGGAACAGCTCGCCCAGGGTCTCCAGCTTCGTGAAGGCTCTCTGGCAGCCATGGAGAAGAAATTCTCCGAGGAAGGTCGTGACACCTTGTTGGCAGCCCGCCGCGAGATGGAGGAGCTCCAGGCCTCGCGGTCCGCCGAGGCCCGAGCGGTCTGGAGCTTCGTCGACCAGGCAGGGTCCGCCCTGGTCCCCCTTGGCTTCAGCCCGGTGAGGGCAGAGGCTCCGGCGCAGAAGGTGGCCGAGGTGATCCCTGCGCTCGAGTCTATTGGCTTCAAGCTGGACAGGCTTGAAGCGGTGGTCGCCGGTGAGCTCGAGGCGGAGGGATGGGGCCTGGCGATGGAGGTTGCTACGCATGTGCTGGCGTGCTTCCGGAGCTGGGATCCCTCCCTCTCTCTGGAGCCAGTGAGGCAGGGCCCCGCCGCGGAGCGGGAGGAAGCTGCCAGGGCTGTAGTCGGGGATGTGGCCGCCCTTGTAGGCTCTAGGTTCCGGCGCGAGCCAGGGGAATCCTAGGGCTTGTATCTTTTCTTTTTCTTCTTGCTTTTGTTGAGTCTGTAGTCTATCTCATGGAGCCTTGAATGAATAGACCCTTGTTGTTTTCTATGTCTGTGTTCTTTTATCTTCTTCTTGGCTTGGCCTGCCCGAGTCCTTAGCACTGCAAGGTACTCAAAGGTCTCCACCAATCTTGAAGTCTTACACAGACACCTTCCAAGGGTCCTTATTGTGCTAAGGGCCCAAGGGGTCTTCGGAGCTCACCCCGTGAGGACGGGGGAGGCCCGGATCTGCTGACCACGTGGTGGGTCCGGAGCTCCTCTAATGAGAGGGTGGCCCGGCCCCGCGGGACACGTGGAGCCTTCGGAGCCCTCCCCATCAGAGGGAGCGGGGTCCGGCTCTGCCGGCCACGTGGCAGGCCCGGGGCTACCTCTGAGGAGAGGAGAGCTCCGGTCTCGCTGGTACACGTGGGGCCTTCGGGGCTTGCCCCTGCGGAGGGGGCGAGACCCGGATCCTCCGGTCTTGCGCTGGAGTAGTCGATAGCTCCGGCCCCTCCCTGTGCGATCCCCGTAGCTAAAACCTGAAGGTTCTGCACACAGGAAGAGGAAGCGTAATTCTCCTCGAGGGCTTTCCCTCCCCCGTCTCCTAGTCTTATTTGGCTTATGGTCCTGGTCCGGTATACGGGGATTGGGCAATTCTGTGCACGAGGCGCTGGGGGTCCGGCTCCCTCCGAGGTCAGGGTACAACCATCCAGCCCCTAGTACCGGACCTAACGCCGGGGAGGCAGAGTGTACAGGCTTTTGGTACGGAACCAGGCAAAGCGGTTGTACTCCCCTGGACCTCCGAAGGACAGGGCGCGCACGCTTTGCGTCGGAACCAGGCGAAGCAGGATACGCACCCTGGACCCCCCATGCACAGCGCAGGCCTTTCCTGGAGGTGACCAACTGGCACCGCAGCACCTGACTGGGGGAGGCCCGAAAGGCCCCCTAGCCATCGACAGGTACCTCAAGCGCAACCGCCTTCGGTAGGATAGCAAGTGCCGACTATGGATGAGAACGGGAAAGGGGAGCTAAATGTACGGTGAGCATACATGGAAAGTGTGGTCATAGAAATTAATGCGTAATTTAAATGAGCACATAAGTAAGAGCATGGTAGAACAGGTTTCTGTGTAAATGCCCATAGGAGGAAGGCAGGCTGAACATGGAGGCAACGACCCGCCCCATTAAAAAGGGAAGCAAGACTCTACGCGCTTGGGGTTGGAACCAGGCCAAGCTGAACGTAGCCCTGGACCGTCCCCTGAGGCTTAGCTGCTCCGAGCGCTGTTCCTGGAACCTATGGGATCTATTTACAGAAAGGAAAAGGCATGTACTACTAATGCTCTAGGGATAGAACTTACTGTGATGTTCCATGTTCCAAGGGTTCGGGAGCGGATCCCAACCTTGGTGGAGAGGCGTATGTACCTGGGGCGGCAACTTTCATGACTCGGAAGGGATCTTCCCGGCTGGGGGAGAGTTTATAGGTCCTTCATGAGAAAGTGTGCGCCGCGGCACCAGGTCGCCTTCTTGTAGCTCCCAGACGCGCTTGGTCCTTTGGCGGTAGCGCCGGAGCACCAGCTGGGACCGTGCGTTGCGGAGTGTTGTTTGTAATCATGCCTCGTCGACGAGGTCGATATCTTCATGCCTAAGCTGGTCCTGCGCGGCTTCTCCCGGGAGCCCCAGGGTACCTTCCTCTATCGGACCAGGCCGACAAGAGGTAGGCGTACCCGGACCCTCCTTGGAAGACCCAGGGTGTCTTCCTCCATTGGCTCAGGCCAACAGGGGGTAGGTGAACCCGGGCCCTCCTTGGGGGACCCAGGATGTCTTCTTCCATTGGCTCAGGCCAACAGGAGGTTGACGGATCCTGGGCGGCCCCCGGGAGGTGAGGCCGAGGCACGGGGGTGTGCACTCGGGTGGAGCTGGCCCGGTTCTGCACCGCCGGGGGCTGGTGCTTGGGCTGCTGCAAATGCTTGGAGCTTTTCCAAGGTTGATACTGCAGCAGTGCAGTCTCCACAGATCTTGAGGACGCCCGTTAGTGTAGGCATCTTCAAGACGAGGCAGCCGTAGTGGGCTACCGCCATGATTCATCGTCGCTGGAGCTGGAGTCCTCATGGTTGTGTACCGCCTTCACGGCGCGCTGAGGCTCCTGGAACTCCACCTGGTGGTCGACGTTGTCTTGGGTGTCGACCTTCTTCTTGTCCTCCCTTTGACGGAAGGGAGGGGCGTCAGCACGCGGTTGCTTCCCCTTGCGGAAGCGCTCCGCGAGCTTCTGAATCTCCCGGCACTCAGCAGCAGTATGGCCGCTGGTGTTGTGCACGGGGCACGGCTCGCCTTGGTCACCATCTGGAGCTGGTGACCGTCGCTGCCTCTTGTCGGGGCGTGGCCCCCGAGCTCCACTGTGTGCTGCTGCTGCAGCAACGGGAGCTGCGGTCGGTGGTTTCATCTTGCCACCGCCCCGGTTCTTGATATTTTTGCCGCTTCCATGGGAAGCAGCGCCAGATCCGGGCTGTCCTCCTGACTTGGAGGCTGGCTGTGAGTGCCAGTTCCGCCCTTCTGCTGCCCTGGCGCACTTGTCCGCCAGGCTGAAGAGCTCTGAGACGTCGCACACTTCTCTGGTCGCAAGCTTCTCGAGCATCTTCATATCCCGCACACCCTGCCGGAACGCCACCACTATAGAAGCATTCTAGATATGTGGGATGGTGTTCCGGACCTGAGAGAACCGCTGGATGAAGGAGCGCAGCGTCTCTCCAGGTTGTTGTTGGATGGCATGGAGGTCGAGCTCTATGCCAGGTCGGGTGTAGGAGCTGCCAAAGTTTGCAGTAAACTGCCGGCAGAGCTCTCCCCAGGAGGTTATGGAACCCTGGGGGAGATTCATGAGCCAAGACCGGGCTGGGCCGGTCAAGGCGACGGGGAAGTAGTTGGCCATGACGGCCTCATCCCCTCCTGCAGCAAGGATGGCAGTGGAGTAGATCTGGAGGAACTCCGCCGGGTTGACGCTGCCATCGTACTTCTCGGGCAGGTGCGGCCGGAACTTGCGCGGCCACTTCACGAAGCGAAGGTGTGGCGCCAGGGCCGCACATCCTGCTCCTGTTGCTGCAGGTGTTGGTGCCGCGAACGCTTGGTTCGCTGTCGGCACTGTGTACCCCGGTATGGGTAAAGCTGAGCCATAGACCGGGGGCACCATTTGCAGGGCATATGGCTGGGGCATATGCTGTGTGGCGTATGCCTGGGGCAGAGATTGCATGGCGAACGTCTGCGGCTCAGGCTGGGTCGAGGCGGTTGACATGCTGTCGCCGGCCTCTTGGTCGCGGCGCCTTTCTCGCCGTCGCTCGATGACCACTCGGGCATCCTTTCCCAGGTGGCGTCGTTCCAGCTCCGACCTCAGGTCCGCCGATGGGAGCCTGGTGGAGCGGGAGTCTGCCGTCTGCACGTCAACCGTTGGTGTGCGTGTCAGCGACACAGCCGGTTGACTGGGACGCCGTCCCTGCCGAAGTTGAGGGTTGGCGGTGGCGACGACGAGACGGTCTACGTCGCGAATCCACTGCTGGGTCGCTGACTGAGGCGCGTCCCCAGCAGGTGGATTGTTCAGTAGCGCTCGTGCTGCAGCTAGTGCATTCCCGTGGGATACACTCAGCGCTGCAGTGGATCTTGGGCTCGCTGGAGTCGGCGCTGCCGGAGTCGGCTGCTGACTTCCAGCTTGCACCGACACACTCCGTCCTGAGTGTGTCGAGACGTAGTCCCCGCTGGTCACCGTTCGTCATGAACGTGGGCGGGAAGAGCTTGCCGCTGAAGGAAGCTTCGTCATCTTCGTCGGCGAAAGCTCGTCGCACAAGGGAAAAGCCCCCTATCTGGCGTGCCAAATGTCAAAGTGTGTTGTCGACACTTCCTCCAGGCCTGCTCTGGGCAGCCCACGGAGGTTCTTTTTCGGAGGGGCTAGTCACTCACGGAGAGCTTACACCTTAGGGACGATGGAAGGAGAAGCTTGACACAGGGAGTTTTACGTGGTTCAGGCCGCCGGAGCGTAAAACCCTACGTCCACAGTGAGCAGAGATGCTCATTGTATTGCTTGACGCTTAGAACCAAAGTTCTGAGCTTGAGGATGAGTTGGGTGCTCGGATGCTGGAGCGTAAGTGTGCCAAGAGTCGAACCCTTGCTAACGTCGCCTACCCGAGCCTTTTATAGTCCAAGGCTCGGGCGGCTTACAAGGTGGGCCCGGGACCCGACAGGTGGTCCCGGGGAGATTGTCTGCCATCTACCGTATCTGCAGTTACCCCGGCAGTTGTCTCTGGCGATGTCTTCTAAGTCTTTGTTCTGCCGCCCTGCCCATGCCGCAAGCTAGTCGTAGTGGTTGATGATGGTAGGGGCGGCAGGGGATGTCTTGTCGCTGTGTTTATTGTCGTACAGCCTCTGACGTGGTGCGCCAGTCTTCACTGCGATGTGATTGGGTGCAACGGCACCTGACAGAGGCGTGCTCCGCGTCTTGGGAAGGCGCCGGTCTTGAATACCTTGTACGGGCAAGGTATGGCGCGTCTTTACTCTTGCTGCCTACCGCGCGGGGCAGGCAGCGCTGCTCTGCTGGCCACGTGGCGGGCCCGGAGCTCTCCTCTGAGGAGAGGGAGGTCCGGCCCCGCTGGACATGTGGAGCCTTCGGAGCTCTCCCCGCGGAGGGGGGAGGTCCGTCTCTGCTGACCACGTGACGGGCCCGGAGCCATCCTCTGAGGGGAGGAGGGGGTCCAGCCCCGCTGTACACGTGGAGCCTTCGGAGCTGTCCCCGCGGAGGGGGGAGGTCCGGCTCTGTCGGCCACGTGGCGGGCCCAGAGCCCTCCTCTGAGGAGAGGGGGGTCTGGCCCCGCTGGACGCATGGATCCTTCGGAGCTCTCCCCGCGAAGGGGGGAGGTCCGGCTCTGTTGGCCACGTGGTGGGCCCAGAGCTCTCCTCTGAGGAGAGGGAAGTCCGGCCCCGCTGGACACATGGCACCCTCGGAGCTCTCCCCACGGAGAGGGGAGAGGTCCTTAGACAGTTTCCATCTGTGCGCGGGGGTACCCCATATTGAGGGTACCGACACCCGTCATCACCATCAACAAGCAATCTGCAGTCAAGTTCATCAAGTCAATCGTCTGCCGGTTCGGGGTCCCGAACAGAATCATCACCGACCACGGGAGCCAGTTCACCAGCGCAGCATTCCAAGACTACTGCAAAGACCTTGGCATCCAGGTGTGCTATGCCTCCGTTGCTCACCCAAAGAGCAATGGGCAAGTTGAGACGGCCAACGCTGAGATCCTTCGGGGCCTTAAGACTCGCACCTATGACGGCTTGAAGAAACATGGTGCCAAGTGGGTGGATGAGCTTCCGAGCACCCTGTGGGCTAACCGGACATCCCAAAGCCGGGCCACCGGGGAGACACCCTTCTTCATGGTGTATGGGGCCGAAGCTGTGCTTCCCCCAGAGATCACCATGAAGTCTCTCCGTGTCCGAGCTTACGACGAAGCCGCACAGGACAACCTCCAGCGTGAAGACATAGACCTCGTCGACGAGGCTCGATTACACGCAGCGCTCCGCAACGCACGGTACCGGCAGACGCTCTGGCGCTACCACCAAAGGTTCGTACGTGTCCGAGAGCTGCAAGAAGGCGACCTGGTACTGCGGCGCATAATTTCTCGCGAAGGGAACAACAAACTCTCCCCCAGCTGGGAAGGTCCCTTCCGGGTCACGAAAGTTTGCCGCCCCGGGTGCGTACACCTTTCCACCGAGGATGGGGATCCGCTCCCGAACCCTTGGAACATAGAACACCTCCATAAGTTCTATCCCTAGAGCAGTAGTAGGACAGTTCTTTTTCTTTCTGTAATAAATCCCATAGAGTCCAGGAACAGCGCTCGGAGCGGCTAAGTCCCAGGGGACGGTCCAGGACTACGTTTCAGCTTGACCTGGTTCTGACCCTAAGCGCGTAGAGTCTTGCTTCCCTTCTTAATGGGGCGGGTCATCATCTCCACGTTTAGCCTGCCTTCCTCCTATGGATATTTATATGGAAAGAAACCTGTCCTGCCACGCTCTTACCCTTGTGCTCCTTGAAATTACGCATTAATTTTATGACCGCACTTTCCATGTATGCTCACCGTACATCTAGCTCTCCTTTCACACTCTCATCCCTAGTCGGCATTTGCTATCCTTCCGTGTACCGGACTAGGACCGTAAGCCAAAAAAGACTATGAGAAAGGGAAGGGAGAGCTCCCGAGGATAATTACGTTTCCCCTATTTGTGTGCAGGACCTCCCGGCTTTAGCTCCCCCGCAGGAGTATGGGAGGTGTGCCCAAAGCATTGTCCACACCTACCAGGGGGCCACTACGGGGACCGTGCAGGGAAAGGCCGGAGCTCCAGACTACTCCAAGGCAAGACCGGAGGAGCCGGACCTCGCCCCCTCCGCAGGGGCGAGCTCCGAAGGCTCCATGTGTCCCGCGGGGCCGGACCTCCCTCTCCTCAGAGGAGAGCTCCGGGCCCGCCATGTGGCCAGCAGATCCGGACCTCCCCGTCCTCACGGCGCGAGCTCCGAAGATCCCTTGGGCCCTTAACGCAACAGGGACCCGAGGAAAGTGTCTGCGCAAGACTTCAAGATTGGTGAAGGTCTCCGAGGTCCTTGCAGAACTAAGGACTCAGCCAGGCCAAGCCAAGAAGAAGATAAGAACGGACACAAGAAACAAAGATCCTGTTCATTCTTCAAAAGCTCCACGAGCTGGGCTACAGACCCGACAAAAACAAACAAAGGAAAAGAAAAGATACAGGGCCTTTTGGCCGCAGGGGTGACTGCCTAGGAGTCCCCGGACTCCCGCTGGAACCTAGAGGCCACAAGGACGGCCATGTCCCCAACTTCGGCCCTGGCAGCTTCCTCCCGCTCGACGACGGGGCCTAGTCTCACCGGCTCTAGAGAGAAGGAAGGGTCTTGACTCCGGAAGCACGCCAGCACGTGCGTGGCGACCTCCTTCGCCAGGCCCCATCCCTCCGCCTTAAGCTCGTCGGCGATCACCGCTTCGAGCCTGCCCAGCTTGGCGCCGATGGACTCAAGCGCCGGGATTGCCTCAAACACCTCCCGCGCCGGAGCCTCTGTACTCACCGGGCTGAAACCGAGGGGAACCAGGGCGGACCCGCCTCACCGACAAAGCTCCAGACCGCTCGGGCCTCGACAGACCGCGAAGCCTGGAGCTTCTCCACCTCTTGGCAGGCTGCCATCTCACGATCTAGCACCGCCTGGCACTCCTGGGAGGTCTGCTCCTCCCTCGCGGCAACAGCCGACTCACGATGCCCCAGCTCCTCGGCCCGAGCCCTCAGCTCGCCCTCGCTGGCCTCCAGCCATGCGGTGACCTTCTTCTCCTCGGCTGCCACAGTGCGCTCCTGATCCGTGACGGCGCACTCGCGGCGAGATACCTGCAGCCGCAGCTCCTCCACGGCAGTGGAACGCGCCTCGGCCCTGGCGTGAGCCTCACGGGTCTCCTGGTGGAGCCGCTGGGTCTCGGAGTCCAGGAGGTCGACGGCCCTCTTCTGAGCGTCGAGCAGTGCCTCCATGGAATCAAGCCTCGACTGCCTTGAGTCAAGCTCCGCCCTGACCTCCTGAGTCCGCTGCTTCAGGAGATGCCCCCCAACTGAGGAGGCGGTCCCTCTCCCCGGCCAGCACCTCCCGCTCTCGCTCCAGGGTGGCCTGGACCTTCCGGACGCCCGCCTGGGCAAGCTCCAAGGCGTCTGCCAGGGGCAGCGGGGCGGCAGAGGCCGAAGCCGCGCCCGCGACCTCCTCCATCACGTTGTCGTCCGGAGGAGATGCTGGCATCTCGGCAACCTAGATGAGGCGCCGATCTGGGGAAGCTGGAGGACCTGCAGCTGCTCCTCCAGCCTCAACACCGGAGGGTCGGGCACCGCCAGCCGGCTTCGCCGAGCTCCCGGCAATCGCCGGCTTCCGAGCTGGTGTAGGGGGACGAGCGGGTGTTGCCGCCACCACTGCAGGGGATGAACCTGCCGGCACAGAAGAAGCCTGTGCCGACTTGGGGGCCGTCGGAGCCGCTGCAGCTTCCGGACGCTGCGGTGCAGAACCTCCGCCAGCCGGAGATGGTCGGGTAACAGACTCACCCCCGGCAGCCGATGAGTCCCTGCCAACATGGGACTCAGGCTAAGAAAAGGAGAAAGGAACACATGTTATAAAATCTGGAAAGAACAAAGCTTACTGAGGGATGCAAGCGCTCCAACGGGCATGGAGCCCCGGCTTCCGAGCAGGGGCAGGACCACCAGAGCCTACCGTCGACGCCTGCGCCGCAGGTACCCGGACCGGCAGGGAAGGAGACGCACCTGGAGCCCCCTTAGGAGGCGGAGCAGTAGGGCTCCCACCGGCAGGGCCCCTAGCACAGCTCGCCGATCCAGTCGCCGAAGCCCGGGGCACCCACGCCCCCGGTTGAGTCGTGGTGCTGCTCCCCCTGATGCCGCCGCCTCCCGGGCCTGCGATCAGGACGTTCATTGGCCGGGGCCCCTGAGCTCTCGGCTCACCCCCGGGCATCGCTGCACCAGCGTCCCCCCTCGGAGCTCCTCCGCCTGAGGAAGGAGGGCGGGACGCCCAGGGCTCCTCGGACTGCCGCTGTCCGAGAGGAGCCCCGTCAAAGCGGAAGACTCGAGGCCTCTTGGAGTCGCCGCCCGATGAAGCGGCGCCTCCCGAAGATGGGCTCGAGGGTACCCCGGTCCCCTGGTTCGGCGCAAACGCCGCCCTCGGAGGGGACCGGGCACGCTTCTTCTCCGGCTGGCCAGACGCTGGCTCCTTCCCCTTCCCCTTGTCAACGGTCCGAGCTCCGTTGACCCTCGGTGCGGATTGGGCAGCAGCCGACGCCTCGCGCTCCTCCCCGGAGCGCTCGACCTCAGGGATCGAGATCCCCCGAAAGGCATCCCCAACCTGACGCACGGCGATCCCAATGTCGTCCAGATTTGGCATCTTCCGCAGCAGCTCCGCCCTCCACTGTGGCTCCAAGAAGAGGGGAGTGCAGGAGGCTGGGAAAGTGAGGTCGCTGCCGTGGACGAAGTCGCTGCTCACCCTTGCCACCATCTCGTACAACATCTCCTCAGATGGGTCGGAGCCGAGACCCGTCTCCAGCCTGGTGCAGTTGTGCTCGCCGGTGTAGTACCACGCCGGGCGGTTGCGCTGTTGCAAGGGCGCAATGCAGCATGACAGGAAGTCTATCAGCACCATCAGGGACGTCAGCCCCTCGTTGGCCAGAAACCGGATCCGCTCCAAGACCGGTGCGTATTCCAGCTCCAACTCCGGGATCTCCTCCCAGAAGCGACGCTCGGTGGTCGGGCCGACAGTTGGCAGCTGCAGGCGATCATGCTCGTCGGTCTGCACGATCCCCCAGTTCTCCCTCCAGCTTTCCCACCTCGCCGCGCCGAAAGGTAGAAGGTACCCAGAGGCCTTCGGATCCTTCCAGTGATTCTGGAAGTAGTACGCCCCCAGCTGATTCTTCGAGCTGCGCCCGGTCGTCCGCAACACGGAGAAGTGGCGGAAGAGCGTCACTGAAGCGCGCACTCCCACGAACATCTCACAGAAGTGCACAAAGACGGCGGCCATCGCGAAGGAGTTGGGGGAGAGATGATGAAGCTGGAGACCGTACGTCTCCAGCAGCGTCACGAAAAAGGAAGAAATCGGCGGGACGAACCCCGCCAAGGCATAGGCGGTGAAGAAGACTATCTCCCCCTTCTCTAGGAGCAGGGGGGAGATCCCCGCTGGAGCCAGTGTTTCTGCTCCTCCGCGCGCCAGCCCAGCAGCTTGCGCACAGTCACAAGCTCGGCCGATCGGGTAAGGCGCGGCGGAAGCAGGTGTGAAGCCATGGCCGACAGAAGCTCAAGAACTTGGAAGACAAGGACGCAAGAACTCAGAGAACAAGGAAGGTTCAAGCTCGGGGAAGTGCGAAGGGAAGCCTGCGATGCAGATAAGATCCCCTTTTATACTTCCCATACTTGATTCAAATTGATTCGGAACTCTTCGAACACACTGCTTGGGCAACCGCTTCAGCTCCAAGACCAAGCGTCAATGACAAGTGGACCTGAGCCGTCCAGCAGAAGCGGTGGGCCAAGAAGTCAGTCTCCCGAGAAGTCAATCTGGCGGGACGCTTCGGCAGTTCCCGAAAACGCGCTGCGACGTGCAGAAGTGGCAGCCTTGGGAACCGCCGCAGTAAAAGCAGCCATCAAGTAGGGCACACGCTCCCACGATCCCACGACTGTTCGTGCTCCGGCAGCAGTCAAAGCGGGTCTTCGAGAAGGTGCGCGAAGTTGAAGAGATGGGGGTCCCACCTCGGGCTCGCTATCTCCCCCAACATGGGTCCGGGGGCCACTGTCGGTACCCTCAATATGGGGTACCCCCGCGCACAGGGGAAACTGCCTAAGGACCTCGCCCTTCTTCGCAAGGAGAGCTCCGAAGGCGCCACGTGTCCCGCGGGGCCGGACCTCCCTCTCCTAGAGGAAAGCTCCGGGCCCGCCACGTAGCCAGCAGAGCCGGACCTCCCCCCTCCGCGGGGAGAGCTCCGAAGGCTCCACGTGTCCAGCGGGGCCAGACTTCCCTCTCCTCAGAGGAGAGCTCCGGGCCCCCCACGTGGCCAGCAGAGCCGGACGTCCCCCCTCCGCGGGGAGAGCTCCGAAGGCTCCACGTGTCCAGCGGGGCCAGACCTCCCTCTCCTCAGAGGAGAGCTCCGGGCCCGCCACGTGGCCAGCAGAGCCGCGCTATCTGCCCCAGCGCGGTAGGCAATAAGAGTAAAGACGCGCCATACCTTGCCCGTACAAGGTATTCAAGACCCGCGCCTTCCCAAGGCGCGGAGACGCGGAGCACACCTCTGTCAGGTGCCGTTGCGCCCAGTCACATCGCAGTGAAGACTGGACGCTGCGTCAGAGGTTGTACGCAAGTAAACACAGCGACAAGACATCCCCTGCCGCCCCTACCATCATCAACCACTACGACTAGCTTGCGGCATGGGCAGGGCGGCAGAACGAATACTCAGAAGCCTTCGCCAGAGACAACTACCGGCGTAACTGCAATATATAGTAGATGGCAGGCAATCTCCCCGGGACCACCTGTCGGGTTCCGGGCCCACCTTGTAAGCCGCCCGAGCCTTGGACTATAAAAGGCTCGGGTAGGCGACGTTAGCAAGGGTTCGCTCCTCAGACATTCGCACGTGAGGGTTCGACTCTTTGCACACTTGCTCCCTAGACATTCTAGCACTCAGGTCATCCTCAAGCTCAGAACTCCGGTTCTGAGCACCAGGCAATACAACGAGCACCTCTGCTCACCGTGGACGTAGGGTTTTACGCTCCGGCAGCCTGAACCACGTAAAAATCTCTGTGTCAAGCTTCTCCTTCCATCGTCCCTAACACGTAAGCTCTCCGTGAGTGACTAGCCCCTCCGAAAAAGAACCTCCGTGGGCTGCCCAGAGCAGGCCCGGGGGAAGTGTCGACAACACACTTCGACAGTATTGATGAACGTTGGTCTGTGTACTGATCCTTACCCGAGGTCCACCTCCTCCAACTCGTCCACAGAAGAGAAACCTTGTCCTAGCTTTCCTAAATCATCAAGATCTTGAACTAGTTCGCCCATATTGTTCTCCCTAAACGATATTCCTCACTTCTCTTTGTAGCCAAATTAAATGCCCTATTTATCTAACATACTCAAGGTACATCGCTCAGCCGAGTTATGTCCGTCAGCTTTACACACACAGGGACAAATCCCTCCCTTCTCTACGCTTACATAGTCATAGTCTGTGAGGTCCCGGTCCGTGAGGCACTTGATGTCGTCGTGTTGAAGCTCGGATGACTCGGCCATCGCCATGCAAGCCAAATTATTAGCTTCTTCTAGCTCAACTTCGTCCCCAACCCATTGGATCAAACACTGGTGCAAGGTGGACGATACACACCCATTGGCATGTATCCAGTCACGTCCAAGCAACAGGTTGTATCTGCCCCGGACGTTTACCACGAAGGATCATGTGGGGATGGTCTTGCCGCCCATAGTAAGTTCCATGGACATGACACCTTTGGCTTCCGTTGGATCTCCCGAGAAGCCACTTAGCGTCGTGTTGGTCCTCATCAAGTCATCTTCCCTGTACCCAAGCTTCTCAAACATGGATAAGGGCATGATATTGATCCCTGCTCCTCCATCGACCAACATGCACTCTATAGGTGTTCCGTTCACATATCCCCGGATGTAGAGGGCTTCATATGTTGGCCGAGCTTCTCTGACTTCTCAAATATGACATTCTTAGCTCCCAAGTCTAGTTCGGCCACCTCAGCTTTCAGGATGCAGAATTGAGCTGTCAACTGGAACACCATGTTGATTTTGACCAGGTTATCTTCCCTGATCGAGTTATTTTCCTCTTCTTCCTTGTTTCCTGCTTCTTCCCGAGCCAACCTCTTTTCTTTCCAGGTCTTCTTCACGATCACTGGTCTTTCTTTGTTAAACCAATGATTTCTCTGCTCTACCTTCCGTTTATCAGCAAGTTCCAGGGCTCCAAAGTCACTGAACTCCCATCTTTGGTGTCTTCTTGAGCTATGTCGGAAACCGTTGAGGTTCCATCTTAGTTTCCGGAGCCACAACTTTAATCATGTTCTGCTTTGGTTCCTCTAGTGTCACATCCCACTTGCTGAGCCTTCTCGGTCCTGTCTTGGCTTGACTGGCTTATATTTTGACTCTTGGAGCTTGTGCATGACCAACCAACCTTTGTGGCGTATCCTTGGGCGCTGATGTGATACTCAGTCCAACAATCAGCCTCCCTTCCGGAGAAATCAGCCAAGAACGCTTGGCACACGGCTCTTGATCAGCTCGTGCCTTCTTTGTCTTTTTCACACCATCACTGGCCTTCACAGCAGAGGTCCTGGCCATGTGACGCCCATCTGTCTCTTGTTTGGCAAGTTGTACATCACCTTCTGCCTTTCCAGTGGCCAACTTATCTTGAATTATGCAAGGTATCGAGCCAATCATTAGTATGTTTGGCTCTGACCTCACATTCTTCTCAACTTGCATCTTCTCAGCACGTTCCTGGGAAAATGTGGGAGATACACCACCAGCTGGAGGACTTTGCTTCGGTTTCCAAGTTGATTTGTCGTGCCCCATTTCAGTTGGCTGCCACCTCTGCACCCGTGCCCCCCAGCCCTTTGGGAAGGCCATTTATCATGAAAATCTATCGGTTTTTCATGATAGTGATAGCTCCTGTGCCTGGTTCCACCTAGAGTGCTCCCAAGGCCTCTAGCAATGTAGTTCGGGGACCGATCTCACTTGTATCCAGTGAGCTTTTGGAACACACTCCCCTTCTACTGTCACCTCAAATACTTGCTGATCAAGAACTCCGAGGTTGGTTTGAAGATTGTGGCTTTTCTCGGTTCATTGGTCTTCCATATCCTAACCTCAAGGTTCCTCGTCTTGATCATCCTTTTCCTCAGGTCGTCGGACACAATCACGTCCTTGCCTTTTGTAGTCTCTGCCTGATTTGTCCTCACCAAGACCTTCTTCCCCTCAAAGTGAACCATGTTCTTCGGGAACGGGTCTGTGTCGAGCTTCTTCTTGGCACCATCACCTAGTGTTAACCGGCCATCGTTCAGAGCTGATTGCACCTATCGGTACCCTGTAGACCGGGTACCCCCGCGTGGAGGCTTGAAGAGGTTCTAGACCCTGCCTTCCTGCTGAGGCGGGATCTGGCGCCGCCACGTGTCCTCGGCCCCGAACCTAGCCTCCCTGCTGAGGTGAAGTCCAACGCTGCCACATGTCCTCGGGCTCCGGGCTGGACCTCCCTGCCGAGGAAGGCTCCAAAGCTGCCACGTGTGCTTGGCCCTGGACCTGGCCTCCCCGCTAAGGCGAGGTCCGACGCTGCCACGTGTCCTCAGGCTCCGGGCCGGACCACCCCAGTGAAGAAGACTCCGGAGCTGCCATGTGTCATTGGCCCCGGACCTGGCCTCCCCCCTAAGGCGAGTTCCGGTGCTGCCATGTGTCCCTGGGCTCCGGGCCGGACCTCCCCGCTGAGGAGGGCTCCGGAGCTGCCACATGTCCTTGGCCTCGAATCTGGCCTCCCCGCTGAGGTGAGGTCCTGCGCTACCACGTGTCCCTGGTCTCCGGGTCGGACCTCCCCGCTGAGGAGGGCTCCAGAGCTGCCATGTGTCCTTGGCCCCGGACCTGTCCTCCCCACTGAGGCGAGGTCCGGTGCTGCCACGTGTCCTCCGACTCCGAGCCTGACCTCCCTGCCGATGCGGGCTCCAAGCCGCCACATGTCCCATGACCTGCCTTGGCCCGTGGGCGTCAGGAGTCAAGGAAGACGTGCACAGTCCAGTCACACATTCAAGACTCGCGCGTTCCCTAGAAGCATGGCGCGCGGTGCACGCCTCCGCCCACTTGTGGCAGTCATTACAGTGACAGGAGAGGGGCAGTATGGCGTGAACGAGTAGGACGCGGCGACAAGACGAAGCCTTCTCCCACCATCATCAACCGCTACTCGGACAGAGACACCTGGTGTGTCAGGCGGCGCGCCTTAACTCCTCTGACAGTGAGTACTACAAGTAGCTATAAATACCCTAGATCATGTATAGGGTACGGACAGCAGCGGGGCCATCTGTCGTGCCCCGGGCCACAGTGTAACTGCCCGACCTTGAGACATAAAAGGACCGGGCAGCCTCCTAGAGAGGAGATCTTCGATCTCTCGATTCGATCTGATTCTGGACTCTCGAACTCACATACGTGCAAGCTCAAGCAATAAAACACACACTACCTTGGACATAGGGTTTTACGCTCCGGTGGCCCGAACCATGTAAATTCTAGTGTTCATTCCTGTTCTTCAAGCTCGATCGATCTAGGGACGTTAGCCCCTCCAAACAACGAACCTCCACGGACTGCTCCAGTAGCGGTACCGGGGGAAGTGTCGCAGGTTACATTTCGACAGCACATGTCGATGAAAGAAATTGCACTCGTTAGTTGAATGAGATTAAGAGTCATGTCACTTACAGTATCTCTTCTTTGCCAGATGCTCGGGAGATGGGATAATATGCCGTCCTTGAGTTTGATCAATCTGTTTTGTAACAGAGTTGAAGAGTTTGTCACATTTAGTCATGTCGAATGTGAACTTCATCTCCTCTCTTCTCCCGGGGGTGGGCTTCAAGAATACACAAGACATAGGCTTGTTTCTATGGTTCTCTGCCCATTTGGGCACGCAAACCTCCATGTCGTCATTGCTGGCCGAATCCTCGCCAAATATGTTGACGTTTTGACTCACCTGTCTCTGTGGTTTCCCTCCTTGAACCAGCCATGTACTTGTTATCCTTGGCACGGTTCTCGTATGCCACAGCACGCTATAGAACCTAGTTAACATCACCAAATTCCACTCCTTCCACCTTCTTCTTCAAGTATGGCAACATTCCTGCAAAAGCTAAGTCGGTCAAATCCTTTTCCCCGATTGTTAGGCTGAAACACTTGTTTTGGGTCTCTCTAAACCTTTTGATATATTCGGCCATGGTTTCATTGTAATTTTGCTTAACAATTGTTAGATGAAACAGTCTGAGCTCACTCTCTCCATTGTAAAAGTACTCGTGAAACTTTGTTCAAGGCACGGCCATGTAGTGATGGAGTTCATAGGTAGGGAAGTGAACTAGTTGAAGCTGTGCCTGATAGAGATAGGGGTAACAACCTAATCCTGTGGATGTAAGTGATGCCTACAAAACTGGCTTGGATCAGGAACTGTCCAATGTGTTCTTGTGTGGTTTTGGAGTCCTCCCCAGTAAACTTAGCAAAATCAGGCACCCGAAACCCTTTGGGATACGACATGGTGTCAAAGTGCTCGGGATATGGCTTCTGGTAGGTCCTAACATGCCCTTTGGTTGTGATCCCGAGTTCTGTGAGTGTTCTAGCTACCTGACCCTAAGGTTGTCATGTGCATTGGTGAGAGTGTTGGGAAGATTATATGGTGTAACTTGTGGCTGGACTGGAGGAAAAGACGTGTCGAGTACCGGCTCAAGTTGTACAGCGCTTCCCATGAGAGGTATGTTTGGTCCGCAGGCAATGGTTTGGTAGTATGGCTGCTGGATGTTCACCGTCGATTGCCTAGATGGAACGAAAGCTGGTGGCATGTAGGGCGGCGTAGCACTTGCTAAGTTGGCCGGTACATTGTTCGCGATGCAATCTACATGCTTACCCCCGGTTTCTTCCTGGACTTGCTGGACCTAGATCAGATCTGCCGATACAAATTAGTATCTACGTTCTGCTCAAATTGGCTTTAAAAGAATCAAACGAGTTTTTCAATCCGTATGTGATCGTGCATGCCAGCCGCTCAAAGTAGGCACCATATTTGCTTGCTACCGACACATCTACCATATGAACTAGCTCCTCGAGTGTAAAAGATGTGTTTACCCTGCGCATGGTGGTTTCTCATGTGTCGGCTTTCTGGATGATGCCTCCTCTGGCTTTCTAGAAGCACGCCAGCTTGTTCTGCATCCTCTTCTCCTGCTCGATCTCACGTTCCATCTCTTCTTGAATCCTATCACGATCTTCCTGCGTGAGATCTTCCAGCTGCACCTGGATAACGTTGCTAGCATCGATGGCCAGACCGTCAGCTTTCCTCCTAGAAGCTTCAGCCATGTCTTCTCTTGTTTGATTGGTACAGAACAGCGCCGATCGTCGAGCAGTACGTGAAGCTTGATCACCAAAACACCGATCCCTAGCGGAGTCACCAATTATGTTGGTGTGTCTCGGCGGTAGGCTCCAAAACTTAGATGAAACTCGTGGTTTCTGAAGTGAATGGGATAGTTTTCTCACTTTCATGGAGAAGGCCGGATGCTTTCCTCGGCAAAGCACCAAAGATTTATAAACTAGCTATGAAACTAAGAAAATCTACGAAGAACTAAGAAAAAAATAAAAGATATGAATGATTTATCAAAATTGAGCTTTTTGTTGATCTTGGCAGAAGGTTGCCTTTCAATAAACCCAATATATCTTGAAAATCCAAGTTAACCATGACCATTCTCTATCTCTAACTTAAACTTTAAGCTATTTTATATTTAACTTATTTCTAAGGCACGTACGCACGAGTATGTCGTACGTACACCTTCTAGAACTTATTACAACGACATAAACAAGTCTTAAGTGATACATTATCGAGTTCAGCTCGAAATTCTCTAAGTCTTCCTTTGGCCTCGATATCTTGCAGTTTGACGCTTTTATCTCGCAGCCACAAGGTAAACCTCGGTTCCCAGCTGACTCTTCCATCCGTGTGCTTGTACCTTGGATTTCCATGAAAAAAACCGCCTCCCGCACCTCGTTTCTCGGCATTTTTTCACTTGCAAAACATACTGGATTTTTGAACACTAACATGGTGGAGGTTGTCTGTGTGGTGGGAGAATGAGGTGTGGTGACAGAGATATGCTACCAGACATGCAAAAAGTGATTTCGTTTGATACTGGAGTGCTGTCGATCTTAATATAATAGTTGGGTGGCAGCGGGGTCACTTGTGTACAGGTGAAAATCCTGCACAATTGTGTGTTAGGTTGGCAAAAGCGGTATCTACGAACGTTGTGCATCTCTCGAGGTGTTGTCAAAGTACTACCCCTCAGAAAGATCTTTTGAGTGAAAACCTTCTCGACCAGCTATGGTAGCACTTTTGTCTCGTGGTCCTCTGTGCGTGCGTTGCTTATGGAGATCCATTTACATCCTATCTTGACTTCTTGGTGGCTTTGGTTTTTGGGCACTGTTTGAAAGGTCCCGTTGTCTGTCAACAACAGCTCGTATCAGTGCGCGTTCTCTTTATATCCAGGAAGCATGTCGAGGTGTCTATCAGTGTAGGATCGAAAGATAGGGGATCAGCTATAGGAGGGGGATGAATGATACATGATACAAAATTTTCAGCAAAAAACTCAATCCCTCAACTAAAAACTGATCTGTCTAAAAAAAGTACTTGTGTGCAAGTAGGTTCTTCAATAGAAAACATGATAAAAACTTTGCAGATTGTATATAAACGAGTTAGGAAGCCAACACAACAAGAACCACGTTAATAGGTTGAGTACAACTCAGGTTATGATAACAAAAAATGAGCAAAGGTCAGTTCGATCTACCAGAGCGAATAACCAATCTGATAAGTTGCAAAAAACTCGTGTGTGACTTGTTAACCGTGACTCCAATGATCTTGAAATCTTTACAGATGATAGAAAATAGAGTTGTGAATCTAACACAAAAAATCACATCAATTGAATGGATAGAATGAAAATATTGACTACAAATGTGATCGAAGGTCGGCTGAAATTAAACATACGCGAGAAACAGGACACGTATGAAGGAAAACAATTTTCGACTGTACAAAAGTAAAGTTTTGAGATCACGATGCAAAAGTTTGGCACAAACAATGATTTTTACTTCAAAACACACAAAAACCAGCTGCACAGGTGATGCAGACATCACAACAGTGGATACTCACATTGATATACAAGGACCAATCACAAGAGCACGAGCACGGACATGATCAACAAGTAAAGGGAGGAGGATTTGGGGACGTGGAGAACCAGATGGGACGTCCATAAGTTGATGGAAACAGTCGCCAACTCGGACTCGAGTTCAACTCGGAGTCCAGGAGTAGTCCATCTTAAAACGGACGCCCAGGATGCATACGGACCCCGTTTTCGACGTTCTACATATGTATGGAAAGATAAGAAGATAAACTTTTCAATGGTTCTGGTCCCACATTAAAATTCGCGAGGATTCGTTGGGAATTTTTGAGACAAGTCGAATTCAGAGTTCTGTCCGGTGCTGCACCACCGTATTGGGATTTTGGGTCCTGTATCCCGTATGAGTCCATTAGGAACGCGTCTAAGGGTCTTATGGCCGAACCCTAGACTTTAAATACTGTAGAAGCCGGCCATATTCGGTGGGTTTTGCTTAGATTAAACAATTTCACCGTTCTACGGCTTGTGAGACCCTAATTTCACAATTTCAGATTGCATCTTCATCGTTCTTGCTTGTGTTCTCGGTTGCACCTGCACGGATAGCCTTCTTGGTGAGGTCAAGCGTGTGAAGCACGGTTGATAACCAACGGAGCAGGGTGTATTGATTGCAGGGGTATTCGGGTCTGCTCGAGTGCCTCGGATCATCAACATCGAGATCTCCACTTCAATCGACCTACCTTTCAGAAGATCGGGCCTAAACTTCTCATCAATGGGTATCAGATTTCAGGTTGCCCGTGAGGTACTTTGATTTGCCACTAGATTAGTTTTTTTCATACCTAGAGTCCAGAGAAAAAAGCCACAAAAAAACATATCGTGTTTACCGATTCCTAGACCATAGTGCCTGCAAGTTTCGTTTTTCAGTTTGCATTGTTGAGTTTGCATTCGTGTGCTCGGGTCTTGTTGCTGGTTTAGATTTGTGTTTTTGGGTCGTAGTTATCGTTTTTCTTCCTTGTTTTTCTTGTTGCTCACCTATTCCACAATCCCTAAACAACAAACCGATCCACCACGATCATCGGTTTTGCCCTAGCTAGCCGCCTTGCGTGAACTCCCGCATCGCCAGCCCTAGAACTGGTGACAAACCATTGTGCCAGTCCTCCTTGATCCATCACACAACATCCCATCAATCGCCGTTACCAAATTCCAATTGTTTTTCACATCCTATTACGAGATCTGTTTCAAAACCGAGTTCGAATCAACATAAAAAGAAAAAGTAACTTGGATAGCCTACCTTAAAACTGACATAACTTTTGCATACGAACTCGAAATCGGGCGATTTTTTTTAAATTGATCTACTCAAAATTTCGCAACCAATTTTCCACCGCTTTGCCGTGTTCGGCGAAATTTGTTTGGCAAAATTCCCCACGGAAGATAGACTATCCGGCCTCCAAAGTTCTGACACAAATTTTAAAGAGTCTTCCTAATTTTCTATAGGCCACATCTTACATCCAATTGAGCTACAAAGTTGTGTGCTTCCTATTTCGTGCTCTCGAGTAAACAAAAAATATCAGAAAACTATTATAAAAAAAAAGAAAAAAATAGTGAAGAGAGCATAGATATTAAAGCATTGACAGCACACACATAAAAACAGTTGACCTATACACTTGTGCTGTACTTGTTGGTTATATCTTCTTGATCTTCTATTTGCCTTTCTACTGCCTTGTGTTGTGCTAGGCCTAGAACACTTGTTAACCAGTAACAGTTCCTACATTGAATATTTATTCAAATTTGTTTTGCTGTTAATGATTTTTGCTTATTAGCCACCATATTGTGCCATCCAAGCTCCACTTTTCCTCTTGAGCAGAACAGGTACCTTTGCAATCACTCCACGCTTCATTGTTCTCACCTACCACCATTTACCACCTGCTGTGTCGGTAAGAACACTTGTAAGAACGTGGTAAGACGATTGAGAGAGAGAGATTGTTTCCTTCCTTCCACTTTTCACATTGCCACTATCCTTTGTAGTTGATAGGGATAACATCTTTTTGTTATCTTTTATTTACTACTAACAATGGCAGAAGATAAAAGTGATGATGAATGTGTTCAACATGCTGAGTTGCGTGACATGATGAGGTAAATGACAGATATGTTCACCAAAACCCACGCATCAACAGAGGCGTCATTGACGACCTTGAATCGCCAACTTGCTGATCTTGTTGTTCGGATGGATACTCTTGAGGCGCGACTGCCTCTCGCTGAAGAACGTGAACACGGTGCTTATAATATGGAAGATCATAACAATCAACCACGACTTCCACTTTATCTACAAGGTATGGGAGGTAATAATCGTTATAATTACAATGATCGTCATAACACTTTTAATCGCCCTCTTGATGATCCTTTTGCTAAAGTCAAATTTACTATACCCTCTTTTTCTGGTGCTTATGATGCTGAGGCATATCTTGATTGGGAGATGACAGTAGAGCAGAAATTTAATGCCCACCTTATTCTAGAATAACAAAGAGTTCGTCAAGCCACTAGTGAGTTTAAGGATTTTGCTATCATATGGTGGAATAAACTTGTTAAAACTAGAACTGACCCTCCAACATGGGATAGATTAAAGGAAGCTATGCGTGTTTGTTTTGTTCCTCCTTCTTTTCAGCGGGACCTTCGCAAAAAATTGCAGCGCTTAGACCAAGGTAACATGTCCGTAGAGGAGTATTATCAAGAGTTACAAAAGGGTATGTTGCGCTGTGGGGTAGTAGAGGATATGGTTGATAAAATAGCACGTTTTTATGGGGGGTTGAGGCGTGAAATTCAGGACATTGTTGATTATAAGGAATATGATACTGTTAACAGATTATTTCAGCTGGCTATGTTGGCAGAAAAAGAATTGCAGGGCCGCCAACAGCAGCAGCAACTACGCACGAGGAGCACTTCACACCGTGTTCGACATCTACACCATACAAAACAGCACCATATTTGAGTTTTCATACAGCCACTACACCATCTAATGGTGGCCGACGAACTTCACTTACTGCTCTGCTTCCTCGCGCGCTGGAGGGCAGCAAGACGACACCATTCAAGCCTACGTCTTCCACTCCTTCCACGAGTCAAACTTCCGATATTAAGTGTCACCGCTGCCAGGGAATTGGTCATGTGATGAAAGATTGCCCTAGCAAACGAGCATACATAGCACGAGATAATGGCGGGTATGATAGTACTTCGGATGTTGAAGATGAATATTCTCTTGCTACTAACGTTGCAGGACCAAAAGATGACCACTATAGCACAGATGAAGAGGTACTTGGTACTGCAGCAACGGAAAAATATAGAAGCATAATTGTGCACCGTGCTTTGAGCTCCAAAATTGAGGCGGATGACAAACTACAACGACACAATTTTTTCACATGTTCCTCATCGTCAAGGACTGCCGTGTACACATTATAATTGATGGAGACAGCTGTAATTTTATGGTGAACACGGATGTAGTCAAGAAATTTGGGTTGACAACAAGAGCACACCCTCATCCATACCACATTCAGTGGTTCAACAACAGCGGTAAGGTTAGGGTAACACAAACAGCGTGAGTACATTCTTCGATTGGTTCTTACCATGATTTTGCTGATTTTGATGTCGTACCTATGGATGCTTGTTCTCTTTTGTTGGGACGTCCTTGGGAATTTTATACGGATGCTATTCATCATGGTAGAACTAATAAATATACTCTGATGCATAAAGGAAAGAAAATCACTTTGCTTCTGTCGGTACCCTCAATACTGGGTACCACCGCGCACAGCATAAAACTTCCTAAGGACCTCGCTCCCTCTGCAGGGGCGAGGTTTGAAGGCGCCACGTGTCCAGCGGGGCCGGAGCACCCCTCCCCACGGAGGATAGCTCCGAGCCTGCCACGTGGCCCAGGAGGCCGGACCACACCCCCTCCGCGGGGGTGAGCTCCGAAGGCTCCACGTGTCCAGGAGCCGGAGCTCCCCCTCTCCTCAGAGGAGAGCTCCGGGTCCGACACGTGGCCAGCAGAGCAGTGCTGCCGCCCGGTGCGGTAGGCAGCAGGAGTAAAGGCGCGACATGCCTTTACCGAACAAAGCATTCAAGACCCGCGCCTTCCCAAGACGCGAAGACGCGGAGCACGCCTCTGTCAGGTGCCGTTGCGCCCAGTCACATCACAGACTGGCGCGTAGTGTCAGAACCTGTCAGCCAATAAACACAGCGACAAGACATCCCCTGCCGCCCCCGCCGTCATCAACCACTACGACTAGCATGCGGCATGGGCAGGGCGGCAAGACAAAGACTCGGAAGCCATCGCCAGAGACAACGACCGACATAACTGCCGATACGATAGTCGGCAGGAAATCTCCCCGGGACCACCTGTCGGGTCCCGGGCCCCCCTTGTAAGCCACACGAGTCTTGGACTATAAAAGGCTCGGGTAGGCAACGTTAGCAAGGGTTCGCACTCCATCAACTCACACCCTAGGCATAACTCATCCTCAAGCTCAGGACTCCGGTTCTGAGCAACAAGCAATACAGCGAGCACCTCTCTCACCGTGGATGTAGGGTTTTACGCTCCGGCGGCCCGAACCACGTAAAACTCGCCGTGTCAAGCTCCTCCCTAACTTGTCCCTACGCTCAAGCTCTCTGCAAGTGACTAGACCCTCCGAAAAAGAACCTCCGCGGGCTGCCCAGTGCAGGTCCGGGGGAAGTGTCGACCACACACTTCGACATTTGGCGCGCCAGGAAGGGGGCTTTTCCCTTGCGCGATGAGTTTCTGCCAACGAAGATGACCAAGCTTCCTTCAGCGGCAAGCTCTCCTCCCCCGCGTTCACGGTGAACCGTGACCAGCGGAGAATACGTGTCAACGCACTCAGGACGGAGTGTGTCGGCGCAAGCTAGAAGCCGGCAGCCGACTCCGGCAACGCCGACTCCGGCAATGCAGGCTCCGACTTGCGTGAGATCTTCTGCAGCGCTGAGCGTTCCCCACGGGGGTGCGCTGGCTGCAGCAAGAGCGCTACTGCGCAATCCACCTGCTGGACGCACCCCATTCAGCGACCCAGCAGTGGATTCGCGAGGTAGACCGTCTCGTCGTCGCCGCCGCAAACCCTCGTCTTTGGCGGGGACGACGCTCCGGCCAACCAGCTGTGTCGCTGACGCGCACGCCGACGGTTGACGGACAGACGGCGGATTCCAGCTCCACCAGGCTTCCGTCGACGGACCTGGGGACTGAGATGGAACGATGCCACTTGGGCCAAAACGCCCGAGTGTTCCTCGAGCGATGACAAGAAAGGCGTCGCAGCCAAGAGGCCGGCATCAGCATGACGTCTGCCTCAACCCAGCCTGAGGCGCAGACTTTCGCCACGCGAACTCTGCCCCAGGCATACGCCGCGCAGCATATACCACAGCCATATGTCCTGCAAACGGCGTCCCCGGTCTATGGCACAGCCTTGCCCATACCGGGGTACACTGTGCCAGTGGCGAACCAAGCGTTCGCGGCACCAACACCTGCAGCAACAGGAGCAGGATGTGCGGCCCTGGCGCCCCACCTTCGCTTCGTGAGGTGGCCGTGCAAGTTTCGGCCGCACCTGCCCAAGAAGTACGACGGCAGCGTCAACCGGGCGGAGTTCCTCCAGATCTACTCCACCGCCGTACTTACCGCGGGAGGGGATGAGGCCGTCATGGCCAACTACTTCCCCGTCGCCTTGACCGGCCCAGCCCGGTCTTGGCTCATGAACCTCCCCCAGGGTTCCATAACTTCCTGGGGAGAGCTCTGCCGGCAGTTCATTGCCAACTTCGGCAGTTCCTACACCCGTCCTGGCACGGAGCTTGACCTCCACGCCATCAAGCAACAACCTGGGGAATCACTGCGCTCCTTCATCCAGCGGTTCTCCCAGGTACGCAACACCATCCCCCACATCCCGAATGCATCAGCGGTGGTCGCATTCCGACAAGGTGTGAGGGACAAGAAGATGCTCGAGAAGTTGGCCACCAGGGAGGTGCAAGACATCTCGGGGCTCTTCGGCCTGGCGGACAGGTGCGCCGGAGCAGAAGACGGGCGTCATTGGCACTCACTGCCAGCTTCCGAAGCCGGAAGACAGCCCGAAGATGGCGGAGTTCAAGCTGAGCTCCCGACCACGTCAGACAGTCAAGAGCCAAGCACTGGCTGACTTCGTGGCTGAGTGGACGCCAATGAAGGCTGACCCAGGGGGCCGCGAAGACGGTGAACCAAAGCACCGAGCTCCGGTCTTCAATGGGTCTCATTGGACGCTCCTCTTCGACGGCTCCTCGCGAAAGCAGGGAGCCGGTGTCGGCGTACTGCTTCTCATGCCATCGGGGGGGGGGGGGGGGCAGTCTGGGTACATGGTGCGTCTCAATTCCAAGGCAACCAACAACTTGGCAGAGTATGAAGCACTCATCTTTGGCCTAAAAGACAGTCCTGTCTCTGGGCGCTCGCCAGTTGTTGGCGCAGGGCGACTCCCAGCTAGTTATCAAGCAAGTTAAGGGTGAATGCCCCTGCAATGACCCACAGCTAGCTGCTTATCTGCTCCACATGCGGATGTTGGAGAAAGACTTCCTCGCCTTGGACCTGCGCCATGTACCGCGCAGTAGCAAGGCCGCAGCTGACGACCTATCAACGAAGGCCTCCACCGGAGCCCCTGTGCCCGAAGGAGTCTTCGAGGGGACGTTGCTGCGGCCCACAGCCCGGCCCGCTGAGCCGGGCGAAGGGGGCTGGACCAGCACCTCGAAGCTGGTGGTCCCGGCGGCCCTGCAGCCATGGACGCGGCCAAAGGATCATAAGCGTCACTGGGGACTCCATGCAACCCAGTGCTCAAGATCCAGAAGCTCAAGTAGTCCCGATGCATGGACCACGGAGGTCCGGGACTCCTTGAAGGACATCCTTCCTGATGAACGTGCATTCGCTGAACGGATTGTGCGGATGGCTAAGTTCTACGCGCTGGTATCTTTACTGGCGTAGCGCCACAGCATCCTATTGCGGTGCATAACCCAGGAGGAAGGCTGCGACTAGCTCGCAGTAGTCCACGGAGGCGAGTGCTGGGAATGCTCATCGTCCCGCACGCTGGTCGGTTAAGCCACCCGGCATGGCTCCTACTGACCGAGAGCCACCTGGACGCCGTCAAACCGGTTAGGAGATGCAATGCGTGCCAGGTCCACGCCAAGCAGACCCACACAACCGGTGCAGACGTGCACCCAAAGCCGTCGGGGGATACCAGCTCCTCTATGTCGAGGGCCAGCCGGACTTCCCAAGGCCGAGTCACGGGAACTACCCTTATACATGGTATGCTGGGCCAAAGCCATGCTTCCCCCTGAGATCGCCATGGGGGTCCCCCCGTGTCCGAGCGTACGATGAAGCCACGCATGACCCGCTCTGCGTGATGACATGGCGCTCCGACGCTACCCCAGTAAGTTCACCATACTTACTTAGGTGTTTATTTAACTTACACATTAATTTATATGATCACCTTCCCACGCTCTAGACAGTGTACATCCATTGTACACTTGGTTCCTGTTTCCTGCGCTCATGCATAGTCGATATTTGCCATCCTGCCGAAGGCGGTAGTGCTTGGGGTACCTGCTAGAGGCCCGGGGGCCTTTCGGACCTCCCCCTGTAAGGGTACTGTACCGCCAGTTGGTCTCCTCCGAGAAAAGACCTACGCTAGACCGGGGGGTCAGGAGCCTTGCTTTGCCCGGTCCTGCACCCAAAGCATGCGCACTCTGCCCCCCAGCGCTACGGTCTGAGTACCAGGGGGCCGAACAGTTACACCCTGACTGGGGCTGGGGGCCAGGCTCCGGGACCAAGTGCACTAGATTACCCAAGCCCCGTATTCTGGCCCGGGACAGTAAGCCAAATGAGACTAAGGGACAGGAAAGGGAGGACTTCTGAGCAGTACCGGACTCCGCCCCCACAGCTGGGCTGAGCTCCGAGGCCAGCCCTCGCCCTCCTTTCAGAGGCGAGCGCTGATGCCGGACCTCACGCCCTTCGCTGGCCTGGGCTCCGATGACTTCCGGACCTCCACCCCCCACAGCTGGGCCGAGATCCGAAGCCAGCCCTCGCCCTCCTTTCAGAGGCGAGCGCTGATGTCGGACCTCACGCCCTTCGCTGGCCTGAGCTCCGATGACTTCCGGACCTCCGCCCTCGCAGCTGGGCCGAGCTCCGATGCCAGCCCTCGCCCACCTTTCAGAGGCGAGCGCTGATGCCGGACCTCACGCCCTTCGCTGGCCTGAGCTCCAATGACTTCCGGACCTCCGCCCTCGCAGCTGGGCCGAGCTCCGATGCCAGCCCTCGCCCACCTTTCAGAGGCGAGCGCTGATGCCGGACCTCACGCCCTTCGCTGGCCTGAGCTCCGATGACTTCCGGACCTCCGCCCCCCATAGCTGGGCCGAGCTCCGCGGCCAGCCCTCGCCCTCCTTTCAGAGGCGAGTGCTGATGCCAGACCTCACGCCCTTCGCTGGCCTGAGCTCCGATGACTTCCGTACCTCACGCCCTTCGCTGGCCTGAGCTCCGATGACCTCCGGACCTCACGCCCTTCGCTGGCCTGAGCTCCGATGACTTCCGGACCTCCGCCCCCGCAGCTGGGCCAAGCTCCGATGCCAGCCCTCGCCCTCCTTTCAGAGGTGAGCGCTGATGCCGGACCTCACGCCCTTCGCTGGCCTGAGCTCCGATGACTTCCGGACCTCCGCCCCCCACAGCTAGGCCGAGCTCCAAGGCCAGCCCTCGCCCTCCTTTCAGAGGCGAGCGCTGATGCCGGACCTCACGCCCTTTGCTGGCCTGAGCTTCAATGACTTCCGGACCTCCGCCCCCGCAGCTGGGCCGACCTCCGATGCCAGCCCTCGCCCAGTTTTCAGAGGCGAGAGCTGATGCCGGACCTCACGCCCTTCGCTGGCCTGAGCTCCGATGACTTCCAGACCTCCGCCCCCCAGAGCTTGGCCGAGCTCCGAGGCCAGCCCTCGCCCTCCTTTCAGAGGAGAGCGCTGATGCCAGACCTCACGCCCTTCGCTGGCCTGAGCTCCGATGACCTCCGGACCTCACGCCCTTCGCTGGCCTGAGCTCCGATGACCTCCGGACCTCACGCCCTTCGCTGGCCTGAGCTCCGATGACCTCTGGACCTCACGCCCTTCGCTGGCCTGAGCTCCGATGACTTCCGGACCTCCGCCCCCACAGCTGGGCCGAGCTCCGATGCCAGCCCTCGCCCTCCTTTCAGAGGCAAGCGCTGATGCCGGACATCACGCCCTTCGCTGGCCTGAGCTCCGATGACTTCCGGACCTCCGCCCCACACAGCTGGGCCGAGCTCCGAGGCCAGCCCTCGCCCACCTTTCAGAGGCGAGCGCTGATGCCGGACCTCACGCCCTTCACTGGCCTGAGCTCCGATGACCTCCGGACCTCACGCCCTTCGCTGGCCTGAGCTCCGATGACTTCCGGACCTCCGCCCCCCACAGCTGGGCCGAGCTCCGAGGCCAGCCCTCGCCCTCCTTTCAGAGGCGATCGCTGATGCCGGACCTCACGCCCTTCGCTGGCCTGAGCTCCGATGACTTCCGGACCTCCGCCCCCCACAGCTGGGTCGAGCTCCGAGGCCAGCCCTCGCCCTCCTTTCAGAGGCGAGCGCTGATGCCGGACCTCACGCCCTTCGCTGGCCTGAGCTCCGATGACCTCCGGACCTCACGCCCTTCGCTGGCCTGAGCTTCGATGACTTCCGGACCTCCGCCCCCACAGCTGGGCAGAGCTCCGATGCCAGGCTTCACCCTCTCCTCAGAGGCTGAACTCCGAAGCCGTCAAGACCCTGCCAGTTCAGGGAATACTCAATACAAGAAAGTGCGCGGGTAGGAGAAGGCCCCACCTCGGGCTCGTTACCTCCCCCAAGGTGAGCCCGGGGGCCACTGTCGGTACCCTAAATACCGGGTACCCCCGCGCACAGCATAAAACTTCCTAAGGACCTCGCTCCCTCTGCAGGGGCGAGGTTTGAAGGCGCCACGTGTCCAGCAGGGACGGAGCACCCTCCCCACAGAGGATAGCTCCGAGCCTGCCACGTGGCCCAGGAGGCTGGACCACACCCCCTCCGCGGGGGTGAGCTCCGAAGGCTCCACGTGTCCAGCAGAGCCGGAGCTCCCCCTCTCCTCAGAGGAGAGCTCCGGGTCCGACACGTGGCCAGCAGAGCAGTGCTGCCGCCCGGTGCGGTAGGCAGCAGGAGTAAAGGCGCGCCATGCCTTTACCGAACAAAGCATTCAAGACCCGCGCCTTCCCAAGACGCGAAGACGCGGAGCACGCCTCTGTCAGGTGCCGTTGCACCCAGTCACATCACAGACTGACACGCAGTGTCAGAACCTGCCAGCCAATAAACAGAGCGACAAGACATCCCCTGCCGCCCCCGCCGTCATCAACCACTACAACTAGCATGCGGCATGGGCAGGGCGGCAAGACGAAGACTCGGAAGCCTTCGCCAGAGACAACTACGGATACGATAGTCGGCAGGAAATCTTCCCGGGACCACCTGTCGGGTCCCGGGCCCCCCTTGTAAGCCACACGAGTCTTGGACTATAAAAGGCTCGGGTAGGCAAAGTTAGCAACGGTTCGCACTCCAGCAACTCACACCCTAGGCATAACTCATCCTCAAGCTCAGGACTCCGGTTCTGAGCAACAAGCAATACAGCGAGCACCTCTGCTCACCGTGGACGTAGGGTTTTACGCTCCGGCGGCCCGAACCACGTAAAACTCACCGTGTCAAGCTCCTCCCTAACTCGTCCCTACGCTCAAGCTCTCTGCAAGTGACTAGCCCCTCCGAAAAAGAACCTCCGCGGGCTGCCCAGTGCAGGTCCGAGGGAAGTGTCGACCACACACTTCGACAGCTTCCTATGACTCCTGCTGAAATTGTGCATTTGGAGAAAAGTAAAACACGTGATGATAAGGCAACAAAATCACTAGACTCTGAAAAACAGCAAGTAATTAAGTTAAAATCACCTTCGTTGCTCACAACTAAATCTGACCTTGCTGATTTATTTAATTCCAAGGGGATGTACTATGCTTTAGTATGCGAAGCAGCCATGTTTTCACTTTATGAAGTGTCTATTGCATTGCCCCCTGCTGTTGCTAACCTTTTGAAGGATTTTGCGGATGTGTTTCCCCCCGAGATACCCCTTGGATTACCACCTATGAGGGGCATTGAACATGGGGCAAGTTTGCCAAATTGTGCAGTGTACAGGGCGAATCCGGAAGAGACATGGGAAATTCAGCGACAAGTTCAAGATCTTTTGAACCGCGGGTATATTCGTGAAAGCCTTAGTCCTTGTTCTGTTCCTGTTCTTTTGGTTCCCAAGAAAGATGGTAGCTGGTGCATGTGTATTGATTGTAGAGCGATTAATAACATCACTGTCGGTTCCCTCAATATGGGGTACCCCCGCGCACAGGGGAAACTTCCTAAGGACCTCGCCCTTCTCCGCAGGGAGAGCTCCGAAGGCGCCATGTGTCCAGCGGGGCCATACATCCCTCTCCTCAGAGGTAAGCTCCGGGCCCGCCACGTGGCCAGCAGAGCCGGACCTCCCTCCTCCGCGGGGAGAGCTCCGGAGGCTCCACGTGTCCAGTGGGGCCGGACCTCCCTCTCCTCAGAAGAGAGCTCCGGACCCGCCACGTGGCCAACTGAGCCGGACCTCCCCCCTCCGCAGGGAGAGCTCCGGAGGCTCCATGTGTCCCACGGGGCCGGACCTCCTTCTCCTCAGAGGAGAGCTCCGGGCCCGCCACGTGGCTGGCAGAAGTCGGGCCTCCCCCCTCCGCGGGGAGAGCTCCGAAGGCTCCACGTGTCCCGCGGGGCCGGACCCCCTCTCCTCAGAGGAGAGCTCCGGGCCTGCCACGTGGCCAGCAGAGCAGCGCTGCCTGCCCCCGAGCGGTAGGCAGCAAGAGTAAAGACGCGCCATACCTTGCCCGTACAAGGTATTCAAGACCCGCGGCTTCCCAAGGCGCGGAGACGCGGAGCACGCCTCTGTCAGGTGCCGTTGCACCCAGTCACATCGTAGACTGGCGAGACGCATCAGAACCTGCCCGCCCATAAACACAGTGACAAGACATCCCCTGCCGCCCCTGCCATCATCAACCACTACGACTAGCTTGCGGCATGGGCAGGGCAGCAGAATGAAGACTCGGAAGCCCTCGCCAGAGACAACTACCGGCATAACTGCAGATACGGTAGATGTCAGGCAATCTCCCCGGGACTACCTGTCGGGTCTCGGGCCCACCTTGTAAGCCGCTCGAGCCTTAGACTATAAAAGGCTTGGGTAAGCAAAGTTAGCAAGGGTTCGCCTCTTACACACTCTCGCACCCTAGCGGTTCAACTCATCCTCAACCTCAGGACTCCGGTTCTGAGTAGCAAGCAATACAACGAGCAACTCTGCTCACTGTGGACGTAGGATTTTACTCTCCGGCGGCCTGAACCACGTAAAAATCCCCGTGTCAAGCTTCTCCCTCAATCGTCTCTAATGCTGAAGCTCTCTGTGAGTGACTAGCCCCTCTGAAAAAGAACCTCCGCGGGCTGCCCAGAGCAGGCCCGGGGGAAGTGTCGGCTACACACTTCGACATTTGGCGCGCCAGGTATGGGGCTTTTCACATGTGCGACGAGCTTCTGCCGACGAAGATGACGAAGGTCCCTTCAGCGGCAAGCTCTCCCCGCCCACGTTCACGATGAACGGTGACCAGCGGGGACTACGTCTCGACACACTCAGGACGAAGTGTGTTGGCGCAAGCTGGAAGCCAGCAGCCGACTCCGGCAGCGCCAACGCCGGCAGCGCAGGCTCCAGCAAGCATGAGATCCTCTGAAGTGCTGAGCGTCTCCCACGGGGGCGCACTAGCTGCAGCAAGAGCGCTACTGCACAATCCACCTGCTGGGGACGCGCCTTAGTCAGCGACCCAGCAGTGGATTCGCGACGTAGACCGTCTTGTCGTCGCCGCCGCCAACCCTCGGCTTCGGTGGGGACGACGCCCCAGTCAACTGGTTGTGTCGCTGACGCGCACGCCAACGGTTGACAGGCAGATGGCAGATTCCCGCTCCACCAGGCTCCCATCGGCAGACCTGAGGTCGGAGCTGGAACGATGCCACTTGGGCAAAGATGCCCAAGTGGCCATCGAGCGATGAGAAAGGTGTCGCAACCAGGAGGCCGGCGACAGCATGTCAACCGCCTCGACCCAGCCTGAGGCGCAGAAGTTCGCCACGCGATCTCTGCCCCAGGCATACGCCACGCAGCATATACCCCAGTCATATGCCCTGCAAATGGTACCCTCGGTCTATGGCACAGCCCTGCCCATACCGGGGTACACAGTGCCAGCAGCGAACCAAGCGTTCGGGGCACCAACGCCTGCAGCAAAAGGAGCAGGATGTGCAGCCTTGGCGCCACACCTTCGCTTCGCAAAGTGGCCGCGCAAGTTCTGGCCACACCTGCCCGAGAAGTACGATGGCAGCGTCAACCCGGCGGAGTTCCTCCAGATCTACTCCACCGCCATCCTTGCTGCAGGAGGGGACGAGGCCGTCATGGCCAACTACTTCCCCGTCGCCTTGGCTGGCCCAGCCCTGGTCTTGGCTCATGAATCTCCCCCAGGGTTCCATAACCTCCTGGGGAGAGCTCTGCCGGCAGTTCACTGCTAACTTCGGCAGCTCTTACACCCGGCCTAGCACGGAGCTCGACCTCCACGCCATCCAACAACAACCTGGAGAGATGCTGCGCTCCTTCATCCAGCGGTTCTCTCAGGTGCGGAACACCATCCCGCATATCCAAAATGCTTCTGTGGTGGTGGCGTTCCAGCAGGGTGTACGGGATACGAAGATGCTCAAGAAGCTCGCGACCAGAGAAGTGTGCGACGTCTCAGAGCTCTTCAGCCTGGCGGACAAGTGCGCCATGGCAGCAGAAGGGCGGAACTGGCACTCACAGCCAGCCTCCGAGTCACGAGGACAGCCCGGATCTGGCGCTGCTTCCCATGGAAGCGGCAAGAAGATCAAGAACCGGGGCGGTGGCAAGATGAAACCACTGACCGCAGCTCCCGTTGCTGCAGTAGCAGCACCCAGTGGAGCTCGGGGGCCACGCCCCGACAAGAGGCAGCGACAGTCACAAGCTCCAGATGGTGACCAAGGCGAGCAATGCCCCGTGCATGACACCAGCAGCCATACTGCTGCTGAGTGCTGGGAGATTCAGAAGCTCGCGGAGCGCTTCCGTAAGGGGAAGCAACCGCGTGCTGACGCCCCTCCCTTCCGTCAAAGGGAGCGCAAGCAGAAGGTCGACACCCAAGACAATGTCGACCGCCAAGTTGAGTTCCAGGAGCCTCAGCGCGCCGTGAAGACGGTGCGCAACCATGAGGACTCCAGCTCCAGCGATGACGAGCGCCGGAAGATGCTCTACGTCATCTACGGTGGGTCCGCTGACCCGTCATCCCGAAGCGCGGTTAAGACCCTGCGCTGAGCAGTAGCATCGGTGGCTCCTCTCCCAAGTGTCGCACCGCACCTTAAGTGGATGGGAACCCCCATCAGCTTCGATGCCACCGACTGTCCCAGAAACATGGCTGGGGCCGGCCAACTACCGCTCCTGGTAGCACCCACCATCGCCAACGTGAGGATGTACCATGTTCTGGTAGATGGTGGGGCTGGGCTGAACCTCATCAGCTGCGCAGCTTTCCAGAAGCTGCAGATCCCGATGGCCAAGCTCACCCCATCGAGCCCGTTCTCAGGGGTAGGGCCGGGACAAGTCGTTCCCTACGGCAACATCAGCCTTCCGGTGACCTTTGGGGCACCGGACAGCTATCGAACAGAGTACATTCTGTTCGACGTAGCGGAGATCGACCTCCCCTTCAACGCCATAATCGGCAGGCCAGCCCTGTATTGATTCATGGCAGTAGCCCACTACGGCTACCTTGTCTTGAAGATGCCTACACCAACAGGCGTCCTCAAGATTCGTGGAGACCGTACTGCTGCAGTGTCAGCCTTGGAGAAGCTCCAGGAACTTGCAACAGCTCGAGCACCAGCCCCTGGCAGTGCAGAACCGAACCGGCTCCACCCGAGTGCACGCCACCGTGCCTCTACCGCAGCACCCCGCGTGCAACCCCTCGACGAGGGCGACGTCCCCCTGAAGGTCGTCCAAGTCGGCGCCGATGCTGCCCAGACCACCCGGGTAGCCGGGGGCCTGGACAGCAAATAGGAAGGCGCGCTCATCACCTTCCTCCGGCACAACGTCGACGTGTTTGCATGGCAGCCATCGCAGATTCCGGAGATCCCTAGGGAGATGATTGAGCACCACCTGAAGATCTTCCCCGACGCCCGGCCAGTCCAACAGAAGCCTCGCAAGCAGTCCATCGAGTGGCAGAACTTCATCCGAGAGGAAATCAAGAAGCTGTTGGACGCTGGCTTCATACGGGAAGTCCACCACCCCCGGTGGTTGGCGAACCCCGTCGTTGTCCTGAAGGCTGGCGGGAAGCTCCGGATGTGCATCGACTACACCAGTCTCAATAAGGCATGTCCCAAAGATCCATTCCCTCTCCCTAGAATAGATCAAATAGTAGACTCGACATCAGGCTGTGATATGCTATGCTTCCTAGACGCCTACTCGGGTTTCCATCAGATCCCTATGTCTAGAGAAGATGAAGAGCACACTTCCTTCATCACAGTAGACGGCATGTATTGTTATGTCTTTATGCCTTATGGCTTAAAGAATGCTCTTCCTACCTTTGTACGTGCAATGCACAAAACCTTTGGAGAGCTAATAAGAGACTTAGTCGAGGTGTATGTCGATGACATCGTTGTCAAGGTCAGGCAGAGTTCATCCTTGTTAGATTACTTGGCCCTAGTCTTTGACAAACTGCGCTCCACGTGCACCAAGCTGAACCCCGACAAGTGTGTGTTCGGCGTATGTAACAGCCCTAACTTTTGTAAAGTTTGATGTCAACTTATGAAACAAAGTTAAGGCGATAAGAGACTATAGTTGTGTCACATGAAATGAACACAAATATGGACATGTGAGGGAGTTAAAAAATTTCTCTAGCCCATGATCAGAACATGTTAACCTAGGGGAAAGAATTAGACTCCCAAAAACTCTAACTCATGTGCACCTTCTCTATGAGTAGAGTGAAGGAAATTTAAATGCAATTTGAATTCTTTTGAAAGGATTCCTATTCAGATTGTACAAAGGCCCATATGTTTGAGCATAGATGCATTTCTCATGTATTCAAGAGCCTAAGTTTCAAATTTGGAGAATTTTAGGTTTCATATACTATTTACTCCGGGGATTAGAAGAGGGCACGTTCAAATTCAAACTTGGATTTGAATTTTGAACCAAACAAACTCAATTTCAAAATCTGATTTTTGATTTGAGATCCTCATAAATCTTTTGACCTATCCTTCAAGTTTGGTCAAATTCGGAGCTCGTTTGCTATTTTAAACGAAATCGGGGGCTAAGAGGGAGAATTGTTGCTGTGGATCCCACATGTCATAGACTGTTCTAAACCAACGTGCTCGACTCCTCAGCGCGCGACAGCAGCTGCTCGTTCACCGACGCCACCTCCTGCTGGATCGTCTTCTGCTCATCCTCATCACCTCACACGAGTGCCACAGCACAATTTTGCTTCTCCCAGCTCGAGCTCAGCCTCTGTGGGGGTGCTCCCGTGAAACACAAACAGCTGCCGTGTTCTCTGTTTCCTCTGATCGCCCCAGCAAAACCAGCGACCTTTGCTCGAGCTCCCCACAGAGAAAAGCTTCGCCCACGAGTTGTCTAGCCGGCGAGCACTTCACCTCCACCATCCCGAGCTCACCAGCGCCAACAAACAGAAAAGTTCTGCTGCTCCCGTGTTGAACGTCGGAGGAACCGGAACTGGACGCCGTGGACAGCCCAAACCAGAAGGGATCACGCCCAAGCAAGCCACCCCATCTGTGCACCAACAAGTCTAGTTGCTCACATCCAAAGCTCAGCCCTAGCCGTTGATCACAGAGGGAGAATTTCAAGTTTTTTCTCCCAGGCGGCAGAAACGGACCTTGAGGTAAGGAATTGTAAAATTCGTCCTCAAATCGTGTTTGTTGGGTCTCAAACTTCACATACAGGATGTTAACTACCTAGCACACCTCCTCCGTCGATTTTAGACCAAGAAATTGAGGGTAGAGTGAGCAATCCAAGCTCTTTTAGAGGGTATGCCGCTGGATCCTATCGGGCGCACGGTGCCGATAGGTTTAGAGCCCTCTCCAGCTTGTTTAGACCTCATGCCGGTCTTCTACATGATCCCCTGGTGCTGTAGAGCCCAAGAACCGACCATTTGGTGGAGAATTCACCGTGAAAGACCTCGCCGGAGCCCTAGGGTTTGCTGTGGCCGGTGCGCCCTGTTTTCCGGCGAGTTTCAGCCGCCTGCGACCTCACCAACGTGTTCAGCGTGGGGAAATATGGGGGGGGGGGGGGGCGGCCAGCAGGGGGTCTGGAGGCAGCTGGGAAGTGCCTTTCCGGCGACCTCACCGGAGGGGGCCGCCACTGGTCTGTTTGGCGCGAGTATGAAGGTTAGGGATGACAGGTGGGACCCACTGTCGGCATTTAAACATTTTCCAGATTTTCCCACTTTAGTTCAAACTTTGGAGAGCCATAACTTTGTGTAGGAGTGTCCAAAAATTGTGAAACAAATTTTGTTGGATTCCTTTCAAAGATTAATATCCAGGGGTGCAGCCCAATGTTTATGAAAATCTCTGGATTTGGCTTATTAATTCATTTAAGGAAAATCGTGTATGAATTTTTACAGGAGTTCTGTTTATTGGAAAATTCCCAAATTTGGCCAGGACATTCTTCCAAAATTCCTTGAACTCCAGTAAAAAATTCAGATGCATTAGACCTAATTTTCTTAGTCAAATGATGTGTTCATTCCTTATGTCTCTGAAAAATGGGAAAATGAACAGAGACATTTTCAGCTTTTCCCCAATCCTTGTAAAATCCATATCTCCATGTAGGAAACTCCAAAAATGTTAAAACCAATTCCTATGGACTCAGGACATTTTGTACTTCACAAAAAGTCTACGTTGCAGCATATGAAAGCTTAATATCTAGGGGATAATGGCAGATTAGTGAAAATCACATAAGGATTTGTTGTGCTCACATCAAGCCATTTCATGAGCTCAATTTTTTCACACTGCCTAAATACCTTCCATAGAGGCTGTGATTAAATTCTAAGCTTCATTGGACCTCTGGAACTTGATCTACCATCTTTTAGGTTTAAGTGTTCATATAATGGACTTAATCACATGGTGATTATTAGTATCTCCTTCTCACCTAGCTTTCATCATCTCTAAGGTTTAGATCCAACAACAGAAACCTTGCTGTTGTTTATCTCTTTTATGTGTGAGTTAACGGGTACAACAGTTTGAATCATTTTCTAAATTGCTTTTGAATACATGTGCATAAATCATCTTAATAGCACGTGACGTCGACGTTCGACGAGGACTCGACTCTGCAGCGAGGATCTCCATCTCGTGACGAGTTTGGCGGATTCTCCGGAGGAATACTAACTCCTAGATTCTAACAAAACCATTGAGCAAGGAAAGCCCCGGTTTGCATATCATTACCGTTTTAAATTTTGTTTACTTCACCTCATGTTTATTAGACTTGATATTGTGCATTATGTCTAGGATGATTGAAACCTACTTGCATGACTATTACATCCCTGAGTAGAAGGTTTAGTGTAGGATTTGCCTCGTTGTAGATGCTAGGCTAATGTTGTAGCTAGCTCGGTAGAAGTCGAGTAGTAAAAAGCTACTCGCGAGAAAGTTCGAGTAATGGAGTTACTCGCGAGAGGTTAATGATAAGAGCACCCTCATGAAAATGAGATGGGGACGGGGATGTTCCTGTAGGATGGAGCGCTCAAGGTTGGTCTCGACCTGCGGTGGGTGTGACAATGCTTGAGACCACATTTGGCCTGGACCGGGATGGTAAGGCAAATGTGAAGGTTGGTTGTAGCCCCGTCTGTGTCGGTTAAGGACCGTATGTATGCGGCCCTGCTGGACAAGATTGAGCTGTACCGGATATATAGTGGGGTATGGGACCCATGAAACCGATGTAACTCGACGGACCGTGATATAGAAACTCATCCTTCGCGTGAGAATGGCGTTGAGAAGGCGGGAGGTGTAAATCCTTTAGCGGGCAACTTCGACGTGTCCGCGTAGAGGACCATCCTGCTCGGCGCGAAGCGTTTTTCTATGTCGGGGTGTCGTGTGAAAGGTTGCTGCATACAACGTAAGAAAGATCTCTTGAGAGAGTCTTTCGAGAAGGGTGTATGTGTCGTGTATTCCGGGTTGTTATTGATTCGAATCACCGTCGCTCGCGGAAGAGGATTGAGCATACTTGCCCACTGCGCCGTGAGACAGCCAGGACCTTGTCAGATGGTGCCGTGTTATGCGACACCCAACAGCACACGGGTTGCAGAAACACACATCATATTACATAAATAGTTTACGGAAGCCTACAAGAATGTTTTACAAATAGTTATATCATAGTAAACTATAGCGGAAGACTATCACTCTCACGACTCATATCTAAACTAGCAACAAAGAAACGGTCCAGCCCACGGACGTTTCTTACTAGCAACACGAAGACAATCTGCAGTGGCGAGGATGCTCTTTGAGTAAGCACTCGGAGGTTCCCGAGTCTCATCGGCACCCCTTCTCATAAGCATCGAGTCAATTACCTGCAAAACAACTCGGATAGCATCCGTGAGCATAACGCTCACCAAGACTTAACCGTCACCCTAAACATGAAACTCTAAGTGAGGTTATGAACCTAACATAGGATGGCATAAGCATAATTAAACTCGCCTAAAAGTGAATTCTTACTTTCAGTGTTAATTGCAGTATTTTAAGTAACCCTGGGCACGCCACATCGGGAGTCCACAATCAAACAAGAAACGCTTTCCCCCGATGTAAATTGCTCATGGCATAAAAGAATCGAGTTTGCACTAGCCTATTCATCAAGATCCAATACAAAGGTAGGATAATACTTCACATCAAAATGATTAGTTCCTTTCTCATGCAAGTTCTTACTATGTCACGACTGTGAGAACAAGTATGCTCGGTCCATTCCACGAGCGACGGTGATTCGAATCAATAACACCCGGACTACACGACACGTACGCCCGTACTCGACGTTGCCTACAACAACCATCACCGACGTCGTACGTGGCAGCCTTTCCCCCGTTTCACCCTCGCTGAATCGATCAAGTCGCCCCGTACAGTAGCTACTCTCATGGTGCACCTTCCGACGTGAGATGTCATGAGAATATTCCCCACATACTGCACACCGGCCGTCCGCCTGAGGCGACCCGAAAAGTCCCAACGACAGCTTCCCGAGGTACATCGGTTTACTGGGTCCCATATAGCCAGCATGAGTCCGGTACACAACTCAAACTTGTTCAACAGGGCCGCATACGGATCGGTCCTTGACTGACACGGACAGGTCTATAGCACCCAGGCCCCTATGTCCTGCTGCCCCTACAACCTTCCGGTCTCAACTTCAACTTGCTACCTCATTTATGAACCAATCCCATATGCCCCTGTTGTTTCTGAAACTGCGAGTAGCATCTCACCACTCGACTTCTACCAAACCGTACTTAATCATGGCAGTTCTACACGGTGAAAGACACCTACCCAATACTCCATGGGTCTTTTGGTTATGCAGGAGGGGTATCAAACACTAGACCTAATGCACAGTTCAATCTTAACCGAAAGTGAATACAAAATAAAAACTTAACAGCTGTTAAATGCAAACCGGAGCTTGCCTGTTTTGTAGGGTAGTCGTATATAACAGTTAGTGTCCTTGCAGACCCACCCTTGATTCTTCGGAGCTTGATCCACTTCAATGAATCACTCCTTTGAATCCCCTTCGTTGTGGTTCCTATTGAAATGCATATGCATATAATTTATAGAAGGTAATGGAAAGAAGATATGGAATTAATTTCTTAGGAACATAGGTGGTGTGGAAAAGCCAAGCATGGCTTGGTTTGCCTCTGTTGTGCAAAGAACAGAAATAAACTAAATTGACCTTAAGGCCTTAGCTATACACTAATTATTTTCCCTAATGAACGTAATAGATAAGCTGAAAAGATTTGAGTGCAACTGAAGAACAAGAACTCCAATGGCCTCAAAACTTTTACAGCAGGTTCTATACTACCTAAGGATTTAGCTTGCCAAATTGCAGCTAATGTGGAGTCATATTGTGTCCCCCATAATTCTCACAACATCTCTTATGTATTTTTCCCTTATACATAAGTATGGAGAATAAGAACAGGGAGTTCAAGGACTCATCTTAGGCTGATAATTTACATGTGAGTTCTTGATCACATGAGAGTAACCTGGTCCAAAATTCAGCCCTTTTACTTGAGTAGTTCTCCCAGAACAATTCTTTAAGCATTTGTACTCAAAAGAATTAATTCTATAGTAATGTGCATTTTCATGCCCAATTAAGTGAACTACAATTCCAAGTATGTCTCAGAGAGCTTTCCTAAATTTTCCTATGATTTTTGGAGCTATGGATTGCTTAGAACATATTTTTGAAGTGGGAAACATTTTCTGAAAATGTTTCTCGACTCTTTTGAACAAAGTAGTTTGCATTTAGCAAATTCCTACACAAATGATCTTCAAATGAGCTGAACATTTGCTAGTAGGTCAATACTATGCTAAAGAATATTCTGGAAAAATTTGGGGATTTTTGGATAAACCAAACTCGCTCAATAATTCTTTTTCAGAAAACCTTCCAAGAATTTTCCAGAATATAATATTAACTTTCATACAAATATGAGTTCATATTTGGATAGAACTCTGAGAGATGAATCCAACCCAATTGGAATCACTTAAATTGGAGTTTTCTACAGGGATATATGAATTTCTAAAGATTGAGCTAAGTCTGGAATTATTTTCTTATTGAAAATCCGGCTGGACCCACAGTTTTGAATTCCAGCCAATAGAAACGAAGCCACACCGGGCCACAGCATCTCTGCGCGCCAACACACGGGATCCCGGCCACACCCGATCCCGGGTTTAAAATTTGAGCTGCTGAAAGGCGGGGCCCACGCGTCTTCTTCTTCCTCCGGCTTCCTCGCTCGCGCCCGCGCTGCCCCTCGTCGGCCCGACGCCGGAGCTCGCCGGCTCGCCATTTCCGGCCACCGCCTGAGCTGAAACTCACCGCCAGGGAGTTTGTGACACCGAGGAACACGGCCGTGGGGTTGGCTAGGGCTGCCGACGACCGGAACATGGCCGGCGACGTGCGACAGCTACTGTGAAGGTCCGGCGGCGTTGCCCAAGGTATCCAGCACGCCAAAACCTGTGCCGACGAGCCCTACAGCACCAGCGCACCTCTAGGAGGATCGATACGACCTCAAAGTGGCTCGGGAATGGCTGGAAATGGGTTGTCACCGTGCGACCGAATGGGTCCGCCATGAACAACCCAAGAAAAGCTCGAAATTCGTCGATCTGAGATGTTTTCATGCGCTGGATGCAAAAGGGAAAACGATCGCCGGCTAGTCTAGCTTCTACGTGCAAAGTTTGACGACCTAGGGAGGATTAGAGAGCGGGAATTTGCTGAATCCATACCGGAAGCTCGAAATGAGGTCGCCGGAGCAAAACCTCGAAATTCGCCGTCGACAGCTCACGGCACGGCCTGAGCTTCGGCTGAGAGCAGCACCGCACCCGTGCGCGTCCGTAGGTGTGTTCGCTCGGCCGTGAAACCCCCTGTGGAGGGCTGTCCACGAGCGCCCGATCACCTTCTTGAACTCGGTCGCCGCGGCGGCGGTTGTTCTCGGGCACTAGAGGCCGCAGCTCGCTTGATTTTGTGTCGTGGAGGTGGAGGCTGATCTCGGGGAAGCGTTTAGCAGCTCGGGGGAGGAAATAGCGCGGTGGTTTTGCCGTTCTTCCGATCGGACCGAGAGACGGAAGGGAGGAACTCGGTTCAGTGCATGCGCTCGCGAGGAGAGGAAGCAACTGCTGTCGGCTTGGTCCGAGGAGGGAGAGATCACGTTGCTGAAGCGGTGAGAACCGACCCTGGGGCGCCAACGCGTGGAGACCGGCAGCAGGAGCTGGCGCGGCAAGCTCCTCGGTGGAGCCCGTGACCTGTTCGGGAAATTTTCCCACCGAGGGTGTGACTTAGGGTGTAAGGCAACCCTCTCAGCTCTATGACATGTGGGTCCCACTCCACATTTCCTCCCCAAATATCTTCCAAGCTGATCCTCTTAATTCCCAAAATTCTGAGTTTTGAAATGTGGTTTAGAATTTGAATTCTCCAAATTCAGTTTGAATTGGTATGACAAATTTGAATTTGGCTAGAATTTACAAATGCTTCTCTTACATTCCTTTTTGAGCCCACCCTACAAATAGAAAGTTGGGGATCAAACTCCTCCCTATAATTCCAACTATGTGGCTGCAGTTTTAATCAAAGTCCTTGGTCACTACATGTGTGAACTTTGAATTTCAAATCTGAATTTTAAACTCACATGCAAAGAGGTATTTAACTCCTTATTGGTTCAACACTTTTAAACAAAAAGGTGAACCTCATGTTGGATGTTCATCCATGTATTACCTTGCATGAAGAAAAGTTTTAGCAAGTCCCATTTATCATGTCTTTGCCACACATATGAATTCAAACTTTAGTTTTTATTCATACACATTTTTGGGACTTTTACATTCCTCCCCCCTTAAAAGAATCTCATCCCGAGATTACAAAAGAGGAACAAGACGGGAGAGGTAATTACAAACTGTACAAAGCTAAAAATTCCGGATAGTTGGTGCGGAGGAAATCTTCACTTTCCCACGTCGCCTCTTCTGCGGTGTGATTACTCCACAGCACCTTGAAAAATTCGATCGTCCGGTTCCGGGTTACCCGGGCCTTTTCATCCAAAATCTGAACCGGTCGCTCGGTGTAGGTCAGGTCCAGTTTTAATTCGTCGATTTCCTCGGTGCGAACAGCAGCGGTGAATTTGAGGCACTTCCGCAGCTGTGAAACATGAAATACATCATGAACACCCGCTAGACTTGCCGGTAACTCCAGCCGGTAGGCTACGGGTCCGCACTTCTCCGTGATGGCAAAAGGACCCATAAAACGGGGAGCGAGCTTCCCCTTTACACCGAACCGGTGAATTCCCTTCATCGGAGATACCCGAAGGTACACATGCTCTCCGACGTCAAAATGCAAAGGCCTACGCCGTTGATCAGCGTAGCTCTTCTGTCGAGATTGTGCAGCCTTTAAGTTCTCTTGTATCAACCGAACTCGGTCTTCGGCTTCGTTGACAAGATCAATCCCAAACAGAACTCTTTCGCCGGACTCACACCAATTCAGTGGTGTGCGACACTTCCGGCCGTAGAGAGCTTCATACGGTGCCATTTTAATACTCGCTTGATAACCGTAGTTATATGAAAACTCCGCCAGCGGTAGGTGATCGTCCCAATTCCTACCGTGGTGGATGGAACACGCTCTCAACATATCCTCGAGCACTTGATTCACCCTCTCAGTTTGTCCATCGGTTTGAGGGTGATATGCGGAGCTTCTAATTAGCCTGGTGCCCAACGAGGCATGCAGTTGCTCCCAAAATCGAGCAACAAACAGCGCACCTCGATCTGAAATGATGGTCTTCGGAACACCATGTGAGCATATAATTCTGGAGATGAATAACTCCGCATATTTTCTTGCTCAATAATGAGTGTTCACCGGTATAAAATGAGCCGACTTTGTCAACCGGTCGACGATCACCCATATCGAGTCATGCTTCCTGGATGTGAGCGGTAATCCGACGATGAAGTCCATACTCACATCCTCCCATTTCCACGCCGGTATCTTCAAAGGTTGTAGCGGGCCGGCTTTCCGCATATGATCAGCCTTGACCCGTCTACACGTATCGCATTCGGATACGTATTTAGCGATTTCCCTTTTCATCCTCGTCCACCAAAATTTCTGCCTCAAATCCTGGTACATCTTGTTACTTCCGGGATGAATGGAAAACTTCGACAGGTGGGCTTCATCCAAGATCTTCTTCCGGAGTTTCATATGGCGTGGTACCACTATACGGTCGTTAAACCATATTGTACCATTCTCATCCTTCCGGAAACATTTGACCTCTCCGTTGTCTAGTCTTCTCCGTATGTGAGACATACCTCTGTCTCTTCTTTGAGCCTCAACAATCTCTTCACGGATCGTTGGAATGAGCGCGAGATTATAAAGCGCGCCATACAGAATGACACGGAGGCTTGGTTCTTCATCTTCTAACTCAGTAGCCGCTAAGTTGTGAACGTGGGCTTTCCGACTAAGAGCGTCGGCAACCACGTTTGCTTTTCCCGGATGATAGTGGATCCCAGTTTCATAATCTTTTATGAGCTCCAACCATCTCTGTTGTCTCATATTCAGCTCCTTCTGCGTGAAGATATACTTCAGGCTTTTATGGTCGGTGTAGAGGTGAACGAGATTACCAAGTATGTAATGCCTCCACATCTTTAACGACAACACCACTGCAGCAAGCTCAAGATCGTGAGTTGGATAATGCTGCTCGTGGTTTCGCAGTTGACGAGACCCATAGGCGACTACACGCCCTTCTTGCATCAGAACGCAGCCGAGACCGACGCCGGATGCATCACAGTATACATCGAATGGCTTCGTCGTGTCCGGCTGAGCAAGAACTGGAGCCGTTGTGAGATGTTTCACCAAAGTTTTGAATGCGGCTTCACATGCTGCATTCCACCTGTATTTAGTGCCCTTCTTCAGCAGCTCCGTCATTTGTTTAGCAATCTTTGAGAAGCTCGGAATAAACCTCCGATAATACCCCGCTAAACCTAGGAAACTTTGCACCTCGTGGACTGATTTGGGAGATTCCCACTTCAGCATGTGTTCAATCTTGCTGGGGTCCACGGCGATACCTTCTGCTGAAATAATATGGCCTAGGAAAGGCACTTGATCAATCCAAAATTCGCACTTGCTGAACTTGGCATATAATTGGTGCTCCCGCAACCGTTGTAGCACGATACACAGATGTTCAGTGTGCTCTTCTTCAGATTTGGAGTAAACCAATATGTCGTCGATGAATACCACGACGAACTAATCTAACTCCGGCATGAACACAGAATTCATCAAGTACATGAAGTGTGCCTGAGCATTGGTTAGCCCAAATGACATGACAAGGTACTCATAGAGTCCGTATCTCGTCGAGAAAGCTGTCTTCGATATGTCCTCCGGTCGGATCTTGATTTGATGATAGCCCGACCGAAGATCCATCTTCGGAAATACCTTTGCACCCACAAGTTGATCGAACAGGATGTCGATGCGAGGCAAAGGATACTTGTTCTTGATCGTTACAGCATTGAGAGGACGATAATCAACACATAGCCGTAATGTTTCGTCCTTCTTCTTAACGAACAGCGCTGAGCAACCCCAAGGTGAAGAACTTGGTCGTATGAAACCGTTGCTCATGAGTTCATTCAGTTGCTCTTTCAACTCCGCTAGCTCGTTAGGTGCCATCTTGTAAGGCCTTCATGAGATAGGCGTCGTTCCCGGCGCCAGTTCAATCTTAAACTCGACGTCTCGTTCGAGCGGCATGCCCAGTAAGTCATCGGGAAATACGTCGGGATAATCTCGTACCACCGGAATATCTTCAAGCTTCAGCGCTTCCGTGTGGTAGGCCTCTACCATATACAGATCTTTGCTGTCTAAAAACAGCGTGTGCTGTCCATGAATCGGCGAGTCAATCTGGACAGTCCGGTTACCGATATTGAGAACGGCACCGTGATGATTTAACCAAGACATCCCCAGTATAATGTCTATCTTCTGCCTATCCAACATAATCAGCGATGTTGGGTATATTTTTCTGCCCAAACACAAAGCTGCTCGGGACACAATCTGATTGGCAGAGATATTTCCTCCCGGTGAACGTATAAGATAACTCATTATGGGAGTATTGGTGGATAATTGGTGCTGATCCACGCATGTTTTGCTGATGAAATTATGGGTGGCACCGGAATCAAAAAGTACCAGCACAGGCACATCTTTGAGAGTAAACATGCCTGCTAACACCGGTGCTCCCTCCGGGACATCCTCAATAGCAAGATGTTGCACACTCCCAGACTGTAATGCTGTTATGTTGACTTGAGCAGGTGGCGGCATACCACCTGACGATGATGGCTGTTTGGTGTTCACCAACTTCTCCCGGCATTCTTGCCTAAAGTGCCCAGAACGGTGGCAATAAGAACACGGAGGTTTCCCCGGTTCTTCGTTGACTTGTGGTGGAGAAGTTGATGTATTTGGCTGCAGCAATGATGCAACAGGTACCCTTCGTTGCTGCGGCAATGGTGTTGCTTCAAGACAAGACTCTTGAGCAGGAAATCTGTACGGAGTTGATCTCACTGGCGTTTGCCATCTTTCATCGGATGGTGTGTGATACACCACACGGTATTTACGAGGAACGACTTGTGTGTCTTCCTGCAAATCCTCCCGGTCCCTCTTCTCTGCTTGACACTCAAGTGTCACTTGTTCTTGCAGAAGCGCAGCACTGATCAACTCGGTGTAACTGCCTTGATTGAACAAAGCTAACTTCTCTTTTAGTATGGCACTCAAGCCATAGAAAAAGTAGTCACACATTGCAGCTTCGCTCGTCGCATAAGCAGGAGCATATTGTGCCAGAAGGTTGAATCGTCTGACATAATCGAGGACACTCATGTCCCCCTGCTTCAAGTTTCTGAATTCTTGCTGTTGGGCCTTAACAAAACCTATAGGAATGTGACGAGCATGGAATGCTTCGCGAAATTCCGTCCATTCCACTTGATGGCCTTCCGGAACGGTGGCAAGATAAGCGAACCACCAATTTCTGGCGGCTCCATGGAGCTGTTGAGCTGCAAATGATGTCTTCTGATATTCGTCGCACTCAAACACTCCAAACTTGGACTCCATAACTCGAAGCCACTGATCAGCTTCCACTGGTTCATTGGCTTCGGTGAAGATTGGCGGTTGTGTCGCCAAGAAATCCAAATAGGCGTTCCGAGGTGGAACGTCCTGTCGTGCGTGTTGGAGTAAGTCCTGTTGTACCAAGGCTTGGAGTAGTCTTGTGTTCTCTTGACTTGACTCGACCATCTGAGCCATGATATCTGCCCATACCGTTGATGGCGGTGCCCCTGGTGGAGTCGAGTCATCACCATCTCGATGAGAACCTTCAGCCCTACTCGGAGAATGAGTACGCACCATACTGCAAAAGCATAATTTTGAGGGGAGTCACAACTTTATCTAGCAGTATGTGAAAGTATGTAAAACATGAACATGCTAAAACTTTATGAAAGCATAACAATACTTCATGTTTACACATCCTTCTAAAGCCAACAGAAAACCATCCCCATTTGCTGTACAGAACCGACCTTTATGTACTTAACCCAGATTTGGATCCAGTTACCAGCATTTTCAGAACTCAAGTTGAATACCAAAGTTAAAGTTAACTTTAGTATATTTTCAACGAGTACTCATATGCCCCTAGATCATTTCTGGAACAAAAGTTAGGATTGTTCAAAGTTGACAGAATTTCTGGCTAAAATTTGCCAGCACCTCCTTTGTATGTGGCTGTTTTCATCACAGTTTTACATACAACTGGGGTACAATTCTGAACAAACTATGAACTACAAAATCGTTGTAAGTTTCATAACCTTTCCAACGGTGTATTACATGACCCTTCGAAATTTTTCTACAGATTTTTATGGCCAATTTACAGAAACATCCAGAGAAGGTTGTAGCTGTTCTGTTTTCTGAACAGTTTGCATTCAACTGTACTTTCAACCAATTTGATGTCTGATTTGGCTCTGGAGTTCTACAGCAAAATTTTAGAGCACTTAATAACCTTTCCATAACGGTATCAAACACCTCCATTGGGTCAAGCTAATCAGAGTTACGCTCTGTTAAAGCCCAGAAAAATTTCTGTCTGAACAGAGCACTCTGTCCTTGAGATCAAAAGAAACCTAACAAGTCTCTTCTTTGAAACTTAGTTCAAATGAAGAGCTCAGTAACTAATAAGTGCTTTCCAACATCCATTTTTCGTTTGAAAGTTAGTCATGAATGATTTCTTCATAGGAAAGAATACTATCCAGCGTAGTACAGTGACGATGCACCGTAAGACATTTGACGGTACTACGTTGCCTCACCAAAGAAAAATCTAACTGGATTACACCGGCATACACGTATCCTTAGGTGGCACTAAAACGGTCACTCGCAAACGTGTTCTACATGCACTAAGGTTTTCGTGGTTAGTACCTACATAAGCCACACTCAATCATCAGGTCCGGCTGCACACCAAACCCGGTATCCATACAGTTCGTACACCCGGCCGTCATCACTCGCCCAGGTGTTCTCAAGCCAAACACGCCTTGAGCTACGTGTTCACGTTACTGACCACGTGACGGGGTCTCCCAAATTGCACCACGCACGCCCGGGACAGACGTTGCTCGAATACCCCAAACAACATGAAGAGTCGTAGAGGATACTAAAGCGAGTCAGGTTACCTGCCACCCGTGAGGCTCCACCCTTCAGCTTGTGCGCACTGGTGGACAGCGCATACGTGCACCCCCCAAGACATAAACGTCCCGAGATGCACGATTTTCCGACATAACAATTAGGTTAGCTTGCCACCTTCATATTATGCTAATAATAGTCCTTATGTGGGCCTAGTACCATTAACTCACCGTATCCAAAGGTTTTGACATAATATGATCTCAATCCGTGCTATGTTCCCAACGCAGCTCTGATACCAGCTGAGACAGCCAGGACCTCGTCAGGTGGTGCCGTGTTATGCGGCACCCAACAGCACACGGGTTGCAGAAACACACATCATATTACATAAATAGTTTACGGAAGCCTACAAGAATGTTTTACAAATAGTTATATCATAGTAAACTACAGCGGAAGACTATCACTCTCACGACTCATATCTAAACTAGCAACAAAGAAACGGTCCAGCCCGCGGACGTTTCTTACTAGCAACACGAAGACAATCTGCAGCGGCGAGTATGCTCTTTGAGTAAGCACTCGGAGGTTCCCGAGTCTCATCAGCACCCCTTCTCATAAGCATCGAGTCAATTACCTGCAAAACAACTCGGATAGCATCCATGAGCATAACGCTCAGCAAGACTTAACCGTCACCCTAAACATGAAACTCTAAGTGAGGTTATGAACCTAACATAGGATGGCATAAGCATAATTAAACTCGCCTAAAAGTGAATTCTTACTTTCAGTATTAATTGCAGTATTTTAAGTAACCCTGGGCACGCCACATCGGGAGTCCACAATCAAACAAGAAACGCTTTCCCCCGATGTAAATTGCTCATGGCATAAAAGAATCGAGTTTGCACTAGCCTATTCATCAAGATCCAATACAAAGGTAGGATAATACTTCACATCAAAATGATTAGTTCCTTTCTCATGCAAGTTCTTACTATGTCACGACTGTGAGAACAAGTATGCTCGGTCCATTCCGCGAGCGACGGTGATTCGAATCAATAACACCCGGACTACATGACACGTACGCCCGTACTCGACGTTGCCTACAACAACCATCACCGACGTCGTACGTGGTAGCCTTTCCCCCGTTTCACCCCCGCTGAATCGATCAAGTCACCCCGTGCAGTAGCTACTCTCATGGTGCACCTTCTGACGTGAGATGTCATGAGAATATTCCCCACATACTGCACACCGGCCGTCCGCCTGAGGCGACCCGAAAAGTCCCAACGACAGCTTCCCGAGGTACATCGTTTACTGGGTCCCATATAGCCAGCATGAGTCCGGTAAACAACTCAAAGTTGTTCAACAGGGCCGCATACGGATCGGTCCTTGACTGACACGGACAGGTCTATAGCACCCAGGCCCCTATGTCCTGCTGCCCCTACAACCTTCCGGTCTCAACTTCAACTTGCTACCTCATTTATGAACCAATCCCATATGCCCCTGTTGTTTCTGAAACTGCGAGTAGCATCTCACCACTCGACTTCTACCGAACCGTACTTAAGCATGGCAGTTCTACACGGTGAAAGACACCTACCCAATACTCCATGGGTCTTTTGGTTATGCAGGAGGGGTATCAAACACTAGACCTAATGCACAGTTTAATTCTTAACCGAAAGTGAATACAAAATAAAAACTTAACAGCTGTTAAATGCAAACCGGAGCTTGCCTGATTTGCAGGGTAGTCATATATAACAGTTAGTGTCCTTGCAGACCCACCCTTGATTCTTCGGAGCTTGATCCACTTCAATGAATCACTCCTTTGAATCTCCTTCGTTGTGGTTCCTATTGAAATGCATATGCACATAATTTATAGAATGTAATGGAAAGAAGATATGGAATTAATTTCTTAGGAACAGAGGTGGTGTGGAAAAGCCAAGCATGGCTTGTTTTGCCTCTGTTGTGCAAAGAACAGAAATAAACTAAATTGACCTTAAGGCCTTAGCTATACACTAATTATTTTCCCTAATGAACATAATAGATAAGCTGAAAAGATTTGAGTGCAACTGAAGAACAAGAACTCAAATGGCCTCAAAACTTTTACAGCAGGTTCTATACTACCTAAGGATTTAGCTTGCCAAATTGCAGCTAATGTGGAGTCATATTGTGTCCCCCATAATTCTCAGAACATCTTCTATGTATTTTTCCCTTATACATAAGTATGGAGAATAAGAACAGGGAGTTCAATGACTCATCTTAGGCTGATAATTTACATGTGAGTTCTTGATCACATGAGAGTAACCTGGTCCAAAATTCAGCCCTTTTACTTGAGTAGTTCTCCCAGAACAATTCTTTAAGCATTTGTACTCAAAAGAATTAATTCTGTAGTAATGTGCATTTTCATGCCCAATTAAGTGAACTAAAATTCCAAGTATGTCTCAGAGAGCTTGCCTAAATTTTCCTATGATTTTGGAGCTATGGATTGTTTAGAACAGATTTTTGAAGTGGGAAACATTTTCTGAAAATGTTTCTGGACTCTTTTGAACACAGTAGTTTGCATTTAGCAAATTCCTACCCAAATGATCTTCAAATGAGCTGAAAATTTGCTAGTAGGTCAATACTAAGCAAAAGAATATTCTGGCAAAATTTGGGGATTTTTGGATAACCCAAACTCGCTCAATAATTCTTTTTCAGAAAACCTTCCAAGAATTTTCCAGAATATAATATTAACTTTCATACAAATATGAGTTAATATTTGGATAGAACTCAGAGATATGAATCCAACCCAATTGGAATCACTTAAATTGGAGTTTTCTACAGGGAGATATGAATTTCTAAAGATTGAGCTAAGTCTGGAATTATTTTCTTATTGAAAATCCGGCTGGACCCACAGTTTTGAATTCCAGCCAATAGAAACGAAGCCACACCGGGCCACAGCATCTCTGCGCGCCAACACACGGGATCCCGGCCACACCCGATCCCAGGTTTAAAATTTGAGCTGCTGACAGGCAGGGCCCACGCGTCTTCTTCTTCCTCTGGCTTCCTCGCTCGCGCCCGCGCTGCCCCTCGTCGGCCCTACGCCGGAGCTCGCCGGCTCGCCGTTTCCGGCCACCGCCTGAGCTGAAAATCGCCGCCAGGGAGTTTGTGACACCGAGGAACACGGCTGTGGGGTTGGCTAGGGCTGCCGACGACCGGAACATGGCCGGCGACGTGCGACAGCTACTGTGAAGGTCCGGCGGCGTTGCCCAAGGTATCCAGCCCGCCGAAACCTGTGCCGACGAGCCCTACAGCACCAGCGCACCTCTAGGAGGATCGATACGACCTCAAAGTGGCTCGGGAATGGCTGGAAATGGGTTGTCACCGTGCGGCCGAATGGGTCCGCCGTGAACAACCCAAGAAAAGCTCGAAATTCGTCGATCTGAGGCATTTTCATGCGCTGGATGCCAAAGGGAAAACGATCGCCGGCTAGTCTAGCTTCTATGTGCAAAGTTTGACGACCTAGGGAGGATTAGAGAGCGGGAATTTGCTGAATCCATACCGGAAGCTCGAAATGAGGTCGCCGGAGCAAAACCTCAAAATTCGCCGTCGACAGCTCACGGCACGGCCTGAGCTTCGGCTGAGAGCAGCACCGCACCCGTGCGCGTCCGTAGGTGTGTTCGCTCGGCCGTGAAACCCCCTGTGGAGGGCTGTCCACGAGCGCCCGATCACCTTCTTGAACTCGGTCGCCGCGGTGGCGGTTGTTCTCGGGCACTGGAGGCCGCAGCTCGCTTGATTTTGTGTCGGGGAGGTGGAGGCTGATCTCGGGGAAGCATTTAGCAGCTCGGGGGAGGAAAGAGCGCGGTGTTTTGCCATTCTTCCGATCGGACCGAGAGGCAGAAGGGAGGAACTCGGTTCAGTGCGTGCGCTCGTGAGGAGAGGAAGCAACTGCTGTCGGCTTGGTCCGAGGAGGGAGAGATCACGTTGCTGAAGCGGTGAGAACCGACCCTGGGGCGCCAACGCGTGGAGACCGGCAGCAGGAGCTGGCGCGGCAAGCTCCTCGGTGGAGCCCGTGACCTGTTCGGGAAATTTTCCCACCGAGGGTGTGACTTAGGGTGTAAGGCAACCCTCTCAGCTTTATGACATGTGGGTCCCACTCCACATTTCCTCCCCAAATATCTTCTCAAGTTGATCCTCTTAATTCCCAAAATTCTGAGTTTTGAAATGTGGTTTAGAATTTGAATTCTCCAAATTCAGTTTGAATTGGTGTGAAAATTTTGAATTTTGCTAGAATTTACAAATGCTTCTCTTACATTCCTTTTTGAGCCCACCCTACAAATAGAAAGTTGGGGATCAAACTCCTCCCTATAATTCCAACTATGTGGCTGCAGTTTTAATCAAAGTCCTTGGTCACTACATGTGTGAACTTTGAATTTCAAATCTGAATTTTAAACTCACATGCAAAGAGGTATTTAACTCCTTATTAGTTCAACACTTTTAAACAAAAAGGTGAACCTCATGTTGGATGTTCATCCATGTATTACCTTGCATGAAGAAAAGTTTTAGCAAGTCCCATTTTTCATGTCTTTGCCAGACATTGGAATTCAAACTTTAGTTTTTATTCATACACATTTTTGGGACTTTTACACGCCGTGACTTAGTAAGAAGAGGAACTAAGTCTCTTAACTTGCTGTTTGTGGATTAATCACTGTATTGGAACCTTGACTGAAGTAGATATAGAGCCAACTAAATTTCATTTCCGCCTTAGGCTATCAACATCGGGATAAGCGTTTCTTGTTTGATTGTGGACTTCCGATGTTGTGAGGCGTGAGGGCCACTAAAATGAAGGCTATAAGAATCTGAATATAAGGATCAAGTTTAGTCAAGCTGCATTTTGCAAATTCCTATTCCTACTCTCTTACTACCCCTGCATTTAGATTTACATGTTCAGGAGTGACGGTTAAGTCTTGCTGAGCCTTAGTGCTCACGGTTGCTTCTGAGTTGTTTTGCGGGTAGCAGGATGCCTGCTATGAAGAGGGTTGTTCGGTGAGACGACGAACCTCACGGTTTGTTCAACTCATCGGAAACCTAGCCGCTGCCTTTCTTTGGTGAAGCTAGTAGGAAGCGTTCACGGGCTGAACGACTTCTCTTCGGCGTAGTTAGGGTCGAGAGTGAGTAGTTTGTCCAGCTAGTTTTAATTTCCGCTGCGTGTGTACTTGTGTTGTAAAAGATCTTATGTTGAGTAACAAAAATGGTTCAGTTATGTTCTTATCGTCTTTTCGTGCATGCTGTTGGGTGCCATGTCGCACGGCACCACCCACTGCGATTCCCGGGCGTCACAGCGTATCCTCTGGGAAACTCCTAGGATTCCTGGTCTCACACCGAGGAATTGGGGCCAACCCAGAGAAGATCAATGCCATCAACCTGATGCGTCCCCCTGCCCGCATCAAAGAAGTCCAGAAACTCACGGGATGCCTAGCCGCGCTGAGTCGGTTCATACCGAGGCTAGCAGAGCGAGCGCTCCCCTTCTTTAAGCTCCTGCGCAAATCCGGTCCATTTGCTTGGACCGACGAAGCAGAAGAAGCTTTCCAGGAGGTGAAGCAACTCCTGACGACCCTACCCATCATGGTAGCCCCCGAGGCCGAAGAGCATTTGTTGCTCTACATCGCGGCAACAACTGAAGTGGTGAGCATGGTCCTCGTCGCAGAGCGGCCGGACCTCTCGTCACCACAACCTGCTCCGATAGCAGAAGACAAGCACCAAGAGACCCCGGAGGTCCAAGACGACCTCCCAGACCTCCAAGACAACCTCCCGGAGGTCCAACGGGACCTCCCGGAGCTCCAAGACAACCTCCCGGAGGTCCAACGGGACCTCCCGGAGCTCCGGGGTAACCCCCCGAAGACCAAAAAGAACCTCCCAGGAGGACAAGACGTCCTCCCGAGGGTCCAAAATGACCACTTGGAAAACCAGCGGGATCTCCCGGAGGTCCAAGACGGCCTAGGAGCCTCCGAGTCCCAGCTCCCGGAGGCTCCCCCGGACCCACCTACCTCCGGTCGGCCTGAGCCAATGGATGAGGACATCTCAGGCCCGAGAGGGAGGGTCCGGACCATCCAGAGGCCTTTCTACTACATCAGCGAATTCCTCCACGACGCCAAGACAAGGTACCTGGAGGTCCACAAGCTGCTGTATGCAGTGCTCGTGGCATCCAGGAAGCTCCGCCACTACTTTCAGCCCACCGGATCTCGGTGGTCACCTCCTACCCGCTGAAGGCGATCCTTCACAGCCCCCACGTGACCGGCAATGTCGCTGAATGGGCAGCGGAACTGGCGGAGTTTGAGCTAGATTTCCTTCCTCGCCATGCAGTCAAGAGCCAAGCACTGGCTGACTTCATGGCCGAGTGGACGCCAACGAAGGCTAACCCAGGGGGCCACGAAGACGGTGAACCGAAGCCCCGAGCTCCGGTCTTCACCGGGCCTCACCGGTCTCCAGCAGCGTAACGAAGAAGGAAGAAATTGGCGGGACAAACCCCGCCATGGTGTAGGCAGTGAAGAAGACCATTTCCCCCTTCTCCAGGAGCAGGGGGAGAGATCCCTGGTGGAGCCGGCACTTCTGCTCCTCCACGTGCCAGCCCAGCAGCCTACGCACTGACCCGAGCTCCGCCGACCGAGCGAGACGCGACGGAGGCAGGTTGGAAGCCATGGCAGGAGGAAGCTCAAGGTAAGGGAAAACAAGGGTACAAGAACTCAAGGAAGATGCAAGCGCTGGGAAGTGCAAAGGGAAGCCGCGATGCAGGTCAGATCCCCTTTTAAACTTCCCAGGCGCGATTCAAAGCGATTTGAAACTCTTCGAATACGCCGCTTGGATAACCGCTTCGGCTCCAAGACCAAGCGTCGATGACAAGTGGACCCAAGCCGTCCAGCTGAAGTGGTGAGCCAAGAAGTCAGTCTCCCAAGGAGACGAGCTGGCAAGACGCTTCGGCGGTTCTCGAAAAGGCGCTGCGATGTGCAGAAGTGGCAGCCTTGGGAACCGCCGCAGTAAAAGCAGCCATCAAGTGGGGGACACGCTCCCACGATCCCGCGACTGTTCGTGCTCCGGCACCGGTCAATGCGGGTCTTAGAGAAGGTGCGCGGAGTGGAAGAGATGGGGGCCCCACCTCGGGCTCGCTATCTCCCCCGAGATGGGCCCGGGGGCCACTATCGGTACCCTCAATACGGGGTACCCCCACGCACAGGGGAAAATGCCTAAGGACCTCACCCTTCTCCGCAGGGAGAGCTCCGAAGGCGCCATGTGTCAAGCGGGGCCGGACCTCCCTTTCCTCAGAGGAGAGCTCCGGACACGCCACGTGGCCAACTGAGCCGGTCCTCCGCCCTCCGCCGGGAGAGCTCCGGAGGTTCCACGTGTCCTGCGGGGCCGGACCTCCCTCTCCTCAGAGGAGAGCTCCGGGCCTGCCACGTGGCCAGCAGAAGCCGGACCTCCCCCTCCGCGGGGAGAGCTCCGAAGGCTCCACGTGTTCTGCGGGGCCGGGCCTCCCTCTCCTCATAGGAGAGCTCCGGGCCCGCCACGTGGCCAGCAGAGCAGCGCTGCCTGCCCCCGCGCAGTAGGCAGCAAGAGTAAAGACGCGCCATACCTTGCCCGTGCAAGGTATTCAAGACCCGTGCCTTCCCAAGGCGCGGAGACGCGGAGCACGCCTTTGTTAGGTGCCGTTGCGCCCAGTCACATCGCAGACTGGCGCGCCGCGTCAAAACCTGCCCGCCCATAAACACAGCGACAAGACATCCCCTGCTGCCCCAGCCATCATCAACCACTACGACTAGCTTGCGGCATGGGCAGGGCAGCAGAACGAAGACTAGGAAGCCCTCGCCAGAGACAACTATCGGCATAACTGCAGATACGGTAGATGTCAGGCAATCTCCCCGGGACCACCTGTCAGGTCCCGGGCCAACCTTGTAAGCCGCTCGAGCCTTGGACTATAAAAGGCTCGGGTAGGCAACGTTAGCAAGGGTTCGCCTCTTACACACTCTCGCACCCTAGAGGTTCGACTCATCCTCAAGCTCAGGACTACGGTTCTGAGCAGCAAGCAATACAACGAGCAACTCTGCTCACCGTGGACATAGGGTTTTACGCTCCGGCGGCCTCAACCACGTAAAAATCCCCGTGTCAAGCTTCTCCCTCAATCGTCTCTAATGCTGAAGCTCTCCGTGAGTGACTAGCCCCTCCAAAAAAGAACCTCCGCGGGCTGCCCAGAGCAGGCCCAGGGGAAGTGTTGGCTACATACTTTGACAACGGTGAACCGAAGCCCCGAGCTCCGGTCTTCACTGGGCCTCACTGGACGCTCTTCTTCGACGGCTCCTCGCGAAAGCAGGGGGCCGATGCTGGCGTACTGCTTCTCATGCCATCGAGGGAGCAGTTTGGGTACATGGTGCGTCTCAATTTCAAGGCAACCAACAACATGGCAGAGTATGAAGCACTCATCTTTGGCCTAAAGACAGCCCTGTCTCTGGGCGCTCGCCAGTTGTTGGCACAGGGCGACTCCCAGCTAGTCATCAAGCAAGTTAAGGGTGAATGCTCTTGCAATGACCCACAGCTAGCTTCTTATCTGTTCCACGTGCAGATGTTGGAGAAAGACTTCCTTGCCTTGGACCTGCGCCATGTACCGCGCGCTGGCAATGCCGCAGCTGACGACCTCTCAACGAAGGCCTCCACCGGAGCCCCTGTGCCCGAAGGAGTCTTCGAGAGGACGTTGTTGCGGCCCACAGCCCGGCCTGCCGAGCCGGGCGAAGGGGGCTGGACCAGCACCTCGAAGCTGGCGGTCCCGGCGGCCCTGCAGCCATGGACGCCGCCAAGGATCGTAAGCGTCACTGGGGACTCCGTGCAACCCAACGCTCAAGATCCAGAAGCTCAGGTCAGACCCGATGCATGGATCACGGAGATCCGGGACTACTTGAAAGACAACATCCTCCCTGATGAACGTGTATCCGCTGAACAGATCGTGCGCATGGCTAAGAGGTACGCGCTGGTAGAAGGGGATCTCTACCGGCGTGGCGCCAAACACGTCCTATTGTGGTGCATAACCCAGGGGGAAGGCTGCGACTTGCTTGCTGAGATCCATGGAGGCGAATGTGGGAGTCACTCTTCCTCATGCACGCTCATCGGTAAAGTCTTCCGACATGGCTTATACTGGCCGACAGCACTCCAGGATGCCGTCAAGCTGGTCGAGAGCTGCAAGGCGTGCTAGTTCCACGCCAAGCAGATCCACACACCGGCTCAGGCGGTTCAGATGATCCCAACCTCGTGGCTGTTCGCCGTATGGGGGTTGGACATCCTGGGACCATTCCCCAAAGCCGTCGGGGGATTCCGGTACCTCTACGTCGCCATCGACAAGTTCACCAAGTGGCCGGAAGCCACACGCGTCGTCACCATCAACAAGCAATCCGCAGTAAAGTTCATCAAGTCGATCGTCTGCCGGTTTGGGGTCCCGAACAGAATCATCACTGACAACGGGACCCAGTTCACCAGCGCAGCGTTCCAATAATACTTCGAAGACCTCGGCATCCAGGTGTGCTATGCCTCCATTGCTCACCCAAAGAGCAATGGGCAAGTTGAGAGGGCCAACACCGAGATTCTTCGGGGCCTCAAGACTCGCACCTATACTAGCTTGAAGAAACATGGCGCCAAGTGGATGGACGAGCTTTCAAGCACGCTATGGGCTAACCAGACATACCAAAGCCGGGCCACCGGAGAGACACCCTTCTTCATGGTATACGGGGCCGAAGCTGTGCTTCCCCCAGAGATCACCATGGGGTCTCTCCGTGTCCGAGCTTACGACAAAGCCGCATAGGACAACCTCCGGCGTGAAGACATCGACCTCGTCGATGAGGCTCGATTACACGCAGCGCTCCGTAATGCACGGTACCGGCAAACGCTCCGGCGCTACCACCAAAGGTCCATGCGTGTTCGGGAGCTGCAATAAGGCGACCTGGTGCTACGGCGCATACTTTCTCGCGAAGGGACCGACAAACTCTCTCCCAGCTGGGAAGGTCCCTTCCGAGTCACGAAAGTTTGCTGCCCCGGGTGCGTACGCCTTTCCACAAAGGATGGGGATCCGCTCCCGAACCCTTGGAACATAGAACACCTCCGTAAGTTCTACCCCTAGAGCAATAGTAGGGCAGTCTTTTATTTCTGTAATAGATTCCATAGAGTCCAGGAACAGCGCTCGGAGCAGATAAGTCTCAGGGGACGGTCCAGGACTACGTTCAGCTTGGCCTGGTTCCGACCCTAAGCGCGTAGAGTCTTGCTTCCCTTCTTAATGGGGCGGGTCATTGTCTCCATGTCTAGCCTGCCTTCCTCCTATGGAAATTTATATGGAAAGAAACCTGTCCTGCTTTGCTCTTCCCTTGTGCTCATTTAAATTATGTATTAATTTTTATGACCGCACTTCCTGTGTATGCTCACCATGCACTCAGCTTCCTTTTCCCATTCTCACCCCTAGTCGGCATTTGCTATCCTACCGAAGACGGTCGCGTTTGAGGCACCTACCGATGGCCAGGGGGCCTCGAGCCCCCGGCACTTTGCGCACTGAAGTACCCAAGCCCCATATACCAGATAAGGATCGTAAGCCAAATAAGACTATGACATAGGGAAGGGGGAGCCCCAAGGAGAATTACGTTTCCCTTACTTGTGTGCAGGACCTCAAGGCCTTAGCTCCCACGCAGGAGTATGGTAGGTGCACCCAAACAATTGGCCACACCTACCAGGGGGCCAGTACAGGACCGTGCAAGACCGGAGCTCCAACGCAAGACCGAAGGATCCGGACCTCGCCCCCTCCGCAGGGGCGGGCTCCGGAGGCCCCACGTGTTCGGCGGGGCCGGAGCCCCCCTCTCCTCAGAAGGTAGCTCCGGGCCCGCCACGTGGCCGGCAGAGCCGGGCCTCGCCCCCTCCACAGGGGTGAGCTCCGAAGGCCCCACGTGTCCCGCGGGGTCGGACCTCCATCTTCTCAGAGGAGAGCTCCGGGCCCGCCATGTGGCCGGTGGATATGGACCTCCCCGTTCCCACAGGGTGAGCTACGAAGATCCCTTGGGCCCTTAATACAATAAGGACCCGTTGAAGGTGTCTGTACAAGACTTCAAGGTTGGTGAAGACCTCTGAGTACCTTGCGGAGCTAAGGACTCGGCCAGGCAAGCCAAGGAGAAGATAAAAATATACAGACACGGAAAATAACAAGGGTCTATTCATTAAAGGCTCCACGAGCTGGACTACAGACTCAATGAAAGAAAAAAAAAGAGATACAAGCCCTAGGATTCCCCTGGCTCTCGCCGGAATCTAGAGGCTACGAGGGCGGCCACGTCCCCAACTTCAGCCCTGATGGCTTCCTCCCGTTCCGCGGCGGGGCCCTGACTCACTGGCTCCAGTGAGAAGGAGGGATCCCGGCTCCGGAAGCACGCCAACACATGCGTAGCAACCTCCATTGCCACGCCCCGTCCCTCTGCCTTGAGCTCGCCGGCGACTACCGCCTCAAGCCTCTTCAGCTTGGCGCTGATAGACTCGAGCGCGGGGATCACCTCGGCCACCTTCTGCGCCGGGGGCGCTGCCTTCACCGGGCTAAAGCCAAGGGCGACCAGAGCGGACCCCGCCTGGTCGACGAAGTTCGAGACTGCCTGGGCCTCGGAGGACCGCGAGGCCAGGAGCTCCTCCACCTCGCAGCGGGCTGCCAGAGCAAGGCGTCAAGGCTCCCCTCGGAAAATTCCCTCTCCTTGGTGGCCGACGAACTCTCCAGAAGCTAGAGGCGCTGGGCAAGCTGGTCCAACTCCGAAACCCGGAAGTTGGCCGCCAACTCCAGGTCCAGGGCCGCCTGGTGCTTCCTGGAGACCTGCTCCTCCCTTGCGACTAGGTCTGCCTTCTGGGCCTCGAGCTCCTTGGCACGAGCCCTCAGGTCGCCTTCGCCAGCCGCCAACCATGCGGCAATCTTCTCCGCCTCGGCCACCGCAGAGCGCTCCTAGTCCGCGACGGTGCGCTCACGGTGCTCCAGCCTCAGACGCATATCCTCCAAAGCGGAGAGACGCTCATCGGCCCGAGCGTGAGACTCGCGGGCCTCCTGGTGGAGTCGCCGAGTCTCGGAGTCCAGATGATCGACGGCCCTTTTCTGACGATCAAGGAGCGCCTTCATGACGTCGAGCGATGCCCGCCTCGAGTCAAGATCCTCCCTGACCTCCTCAGTTCGCTCCCTCAAAAGGCGCCCCCAAGTGAGGAGGCGATCCCTCTCACCTACGTGCTCCTCCCGCTCGCGACCGAGCGCGGCCAAAACCTGCCGGAGGCTCGTCTGGGCGAGCACAAGGGCGTCTGCCAGGGGCAGCAGGGCGGCAGAGGCCGGAGCAGCACCCCTGACCTCCTCCATCACGTCGTCTTCGTGAGAAGTCGACGCTCCGGCAACCGGGATAAGGCGCCGATCAGGAGAAGCTGGTACTGGGACAGGCTCGCTCCCGGTGCGTCCTGGTTCGCCGCCCACCGTAAGGCCCGTGGCAGCTTCTCCCGCTCCGGCAACAGGGGGCGGGACATCGACAGCCGGTCCCGCTGAACCCTCAGCGACAGCCGGCTCCCGAGCCGGTGAAGGGGGGTGAATGGGAGGAGTCGCCGCTACCGCAGGAGCCGGGACGACCGGTGCAGAAAGAACTTGCGCTGGCTTAGGGGCCACTGCGACCGTTTCGGCTTCCGGGTGTGAGGACCCCGCTGTCCCGGTTCACGGGAACGGGGCACCTCGCCCGGGAATCGCATTGGGTGGTGCCGTGCGATGCGGCATCCAACAGCACACATAATAAAGCATCATATTACATACATCACGCGGAAGCTTATAAAGTGTAAATTTTACACATACTTCTCAAAATAAACTACAGCGGAAGACTATTACAACTCACGTATCATACCTATGCTAAGCAACCGAGAAGGTTTCCAGCCCGCGGACCCTTCTCGCTAGCAACACTGTCATAATAGCAGCGGCAGGGGTTGCCATGAGTTCACCACTCAGGGAGTTCCGAGTCTCATCGGGCACCCGTACTTAGCAGCGTACAATTATTACCTGCAAAACAACTTATGCAGTATCTGTGAGCACGAAGCTCAGCAAGACTGACCCGTCACCCTAGTAATGAAACTCTACATGATGAAAAAAATAGAGGGATGATTATAGAAGTTCGCACAAACGGTGAACTTGAGCCAAAGGTACTTCAAGTTTTAATCAACTTTTATAGACCTCGCGCAACTTACATCGAGACTCCACAATCAAATAAGAAACGCTTCATCTCGATGTCACTTGCCCGAGGTGAAATAAACTTTAGTGAGCTACCCTAGACTCATACAAACCTTGCGCCATCAACGTCGAGACTCCACAATCAAACAAGAAACGCTTTGCCTCGACGCTACTAGCCCAAGGTGGGAAAATAAATTTAGTGAAAGTGTTGATCATTCCTCATCTCCATTATGAGGATTACTCACGAAGCATTATTAACTTTTCCCAATTTATTACTACGTCACGACGCAGAGAACAAGTATGCTCGGTCCATTCCGCGAGCGACGGTGATTGCAATAAAAAACACCCGGCTGACACGACACGTACGCCCGTACTCAACGTTGCACACAGCAACCGTCACTGACGTCGTACGTGGCCACCTTTCACACGACACCCAAATGTCAAACCGGTCCCACCGACTGGGATTAAGTCTCTCTACGGCAAACCCTCATAGAGCAGACTTCTCTATCCTTTCAGCATCGGCATCAGACGGTGAGGTATGCCTCGACACCCAGGTTAACATGTTACATCGGTTTCCTGGGTCCCATATAGCCAGTATGCATCCAGTACACAACTCAAACTTGCCCAACGGGCCACACACGAGAACGGGCCTTAATCGACTCAGACATAGACTAGGCTCACAGGACCACGTCCTTGACCTCCCATCCACTGCCCGGTCTCCATTCCCAACTATGAGGATCAATTCCCAACTCTTCCGATTGATCCCCCTTAAGCCCGGTTCACGAGTAGGAAACTGCCCACTCGAGTTTTGCTTCTTTTAATCCACTTTTGTTGACTTGCGATCAGCAGTTATAAACAAGTGTTAACCTACTCTACATTATACTCCAGGGTTTTCTGGGTCATGCATTTGGAGTTTCATACCATCTAGACATAATGCAATAAATAAAATGCTAGACGTATGAAGTGAATACAAATAAAAACTTGTAAATTTGATGCAAACTGGGGCTTGCCTTTGTTTTGCAGGGGCTAATATATATAACTCAGTGAGTGAAGATCACTTGTCTTTATCTCTTCCCTCCTTCCTTTGATCTCCACTCCAATAACTTGAAGTCCTTCACGTAGATGCTACACGTTATGCATATGCACAATTGTTTAGTTGTAAAGACTTTGCTACAAGTTCTAACAACACATTTTCAAAAACTGGAACTCTGTTCAAGAATTTAAAATGACACTGGTGCTAGGGGTTTGGGTTTGGATCTAAGCACATGATTAAGTGCTAAGTGGTTTCTCCCCTCTTCTATATTGATCACCTTAAGTGGTTAAACAGAACAGGGGTGATCCAGAGCTCCAATAGAGCTGAGAATTTTCATGTGAGTTCCTTGTCACAAGATTCCTCTGGACCAAAAATTAGCACTTTTCATTGAGTGGTTTGTTCAGAATAATTTTCTAAGCAATTAAGCAAAGAAGAATTAATTCTGAGATCACACCCATGTTCATGCCAAAATCAGTGAACTACAATTTCAATTATAGCTCATAGAGTTTGCATGAATTTTCCTAGCATTTTTGGAGCTAGGATCTGCCCAGAACTGAATTTCCAAGTTTTGGAAATTCTCTGAAAATATTTCTGTATTCAATTGAACACAGCATCTTCAAATCTAAATTTCCCTGATCAAATCAACTCAAATTGAGCTGAAACTTTTACAGGGGTCCACTAATACCCTAAATACTATTCTGGCAAAATTTGAGGATTTTTGGATTAACCAAACTCCCTCTAAAATTCTTTTGCTAAAAAGCTTTAAAGACTTTTACAGAGTTAAATAAAGGGTTTCATACAAATTGGGTTTTATATTTGGATAGTACTCTATCAGAGGAATCCAACAAAATTTGTTTCACAATTTTTGGATTCTCCTACCCAAAGTTGTGGCTGTTTAAACTTTGAACTGAAATCTGAAATTCCCCAAAATGTTCAAATGCTGTCAGTGGGTCCAGGGGACAGGTGTCACTCGCCGAGGCAAGCCACACGGGGCTACTGGTTATTTCCGCGCGGCCACACCATATCCCCGCGCCACAGCCGATCAAAAATTTGAAAAACCGTCGCTGACAGGCGGGACCCGACGGGTCGTCTTCTACCTTCGGCCGGACAGAGCCCGCGGCGGCGCCCTCCGGCGAGCGTCGCCGGAACGACCTTACCGGTCACCTCCCGGCCACCTGCTCGCCGCCCCTCCATATTCTGACCTGCTGAACACGTTGGGAGGCTCGCCGGCGGCCATAGATCGCCGGAAAACCTTGCGCACCGGGGTCAGCAACCATTAGGGTTCCGGTGAACTCGGAAGTCGCCTACACGGCGTCAAAAGGGACGGGAATGGCTCGGAGAGTACCGTGAAAGCCTGAGGGTGTTGGAAATGGGCGCCAAACCTTGTGAAAAGGCCGGCAGCATAGAGCTCCACGGCGACCTGAGACGATTTCTTCATGGTGGCAAGAAAAACAGCTATAACTTGGTCGATTCTAGGTGTTTTCGTTCGGTTCTTCTTCGAGGAGGACCGCTACGAGGTATAGAGGCTGTGTGCAAGCTCGCCCGAGCTTGGGTGGCCTGTGCCGCTAGAATTTCGGGTTAGACCGACCCCTAACCCCAAGCACCGTTCTTCGGGAACTTTGGAAATTCTCTGAGCTCGATCGATCAAACGCTACATGGTTTGCAGCTACACGAACTAGGGATCATAGCGCACCTTTTTCGTGTTGAAGCGGGACTGTGAGGAGAGCTGTAGCTCACTGTCCACGGTGACCCGAGTTGGCTTCCGCCGGGGAGCTCTGTTTCTTGGAGCCGTTTGCCGAATTGTGCGCGCCACAGGCTAGGGTCTTTGGTGTCGTGGGGCTGGTGTGGTAGAGCACGCACGGACGCTGGTTTTCTGTGTTGCCGGCACGAGCAACCGGGGCTTGGTTGGGGGCCGGCGATCGGGGAAGAGAGGAGGCAGCGGTGGGCGCTGTTTTCTGTTCGTGCGTGAGAAGAACGGACAGCGCATGATCAACATGAGGGAGACATCGTGCTGCAGTTGGCTCCGAGGTAAGGATCAGGCCGGCGCGAGATGGAGCAGGAGGTGGAGCCTTGGGCGACGGGGCGGCCGCTTGGTGTCGCCCGGAGGCAAGGCCTCGGTGGAGTGAGGAACAGAGAGCACAGACTTAGGGATTAAGTCTACTCATTCCTATGACATGTGGGCCCCACTAGTCAGTACCTCTTTTCCTCAAAATATCTCCAAAGTTTGACAATTATCCAACCCAAATGTTTGAAAGTTGGAAACTGAGCTCATTTGAATAGGTTGGACAAATTCCATCCAAATTCAAATGTTTATTTGAATTCTTTGCACATTTGACTCCATTTGGAAAAATGGGTAGCAAACCTTTTCAAAAATTTAATGAAACTTTGCCTCCCCACCAATTTGGACCTAAGGAATCCAAATATGCAACTTGATTCTTGTGTTAGCTGCTGCAAACAAGAGTTTGAACACAACAGTTTTGAATTCCCATTGTGTCCTTCCCTCATTTGAAGTTTGAGTTTAACATTTAGTTCAAACTCTTATTTTTAAACCCTCCCATTGCACTTGAGTTCTTCATTTCTATGTTTTTAATCCACATGAGGTCCATCCATGCAGTAACCCTAAGTTGGTTTAGAAGAATCTCACATATGTTATCATATGTGGAAAAAGTTTCAACTAAGCCCCTTTTTCATACACATGACTCCAACATTTGTGCAAACTCATGTTTCTTTGTATTCATATTTTTGGGACCTTTACAATCCTCCCCCCTTAAAAGAATCTCATCCCGAGATTGCAAAAGAAAGATGAGGCGGAAGGTAATTACAATAATTACGACAAAAGTTCCGGATAGTTCTTGTGGATGTAATCTTCACTTTCCCAAGTCGCTTCTTCCGGTGTGTGATTACTCCACATGACTTTGTAAAATTTCAAAGTCCGATTTCGAGTGATCCGGCTCTTTTCGTTGATAATCTTGATGGGCTTCTCAGCGTAGGTGAGATCCGGTTGCAATATCTCCATGTCTTCTGAAAGGATCTCTGTCGGTCTCTTTAAACACTTTCTCAGGTGTGAGACATGGAAGACGTCGTGGATGCCCGATAAGGATGGCGGCAGCTCCAAACGGTAGGCTACCGGCCCACACCGTTCTGTAATAACGAACGGACCCACAAAGCGAGGCGCTAGCTTTCCCCTGACCCAAATCGATGGATTCCCTTCATCGGGGATACTCGGTGATAGACGTGATCTCCGACTTCAAAACATAAGGGTCGGCGTCGCTGGTCCGCATAGCTCTTCTAGCGAGATTGAGCGGCCCTGAGATTTTCTTGAATCAGCTGGACTCGCTCTTCAGCATCTTTTACAAGATCAATGCCGAAAATCACCCTCTCGCCCGATTCACACCAATTAAGTGGTGTGCGGCACTTCCTGCCATAAAGTGCTTCGTATGGTGCCATTTTAATACTGGATTGGTAACCATTGTTGTAAGAAAATTCTGCTAGTGGCAAATGGTTATCCCAGTTCTTTCCATGATCTATGGCACATGCCCTCAGCATATCTTCTAAAATTTGATTCACCCTCTCTGTTTGATCGTCGGTCTGAGGATGGTATGCTGAGCTTCTGATTAATTTTGTTCCCAGAGATTCATGTAGTTGCTCCCAGAAACGGGCAACAAATATTGAACCTCGGTCCGATATGATGGTCTTGGGGACTCCATGTAAGCACACAATCCTTGATACAACTCTGCATATTGCCTAGTTGAAAATCTTGTACTCACTGGGATGAAGTGGGCTGATTTTGTTAAGCGATCAACAATCACCCAAATGGAGTCATGCTTTCTGGATGTGAGAGGTAGTCCAACAATAAAGTCCATGCTGATGTCCTCCCACTTCCATGCCGGAATACTTAATGGTTGTATCATTCCTGCTTTCTTTATGTGGTAAGCTTTGACTCGCCGACATGTGTCACACTCGGATACATACTTGGCAATTTCTCGCTTCATCAGAGTCCACCAAAATTTTGTCTTCAGGTCTTGATACATCTTATTGCTCCCTGGATGTATCGAATACTTGGACGTATGAGCTTCATTGAGGATTTTCTTCCTTAGCTTCAGGTTCCGGGGCACCACGATACGGTTGTTAAACCATAACACACCTTGTCCATCTTCCCGGAAACATTTCATTTTATCCTCATTGATTCTTGCCCGGATTTTCCGCATTCCTTTATCTCTCTTCTGGGCTTGTACAATCTCTTCTCTAATGGTGGGCACAAGAGCAAGATTATACAACGCCCCATACGGAATCACCCGCAAGCTTGGTTCTTCATCCTCATCCGGAACAACTGACAAGTTATTCACGTGGGATTTACCACTGAGTGCATCAGCCACCACGTTAGCTTTGCCCGGATGGTAATGGATCTCGAGCTCATAATCTTTGATTAATTCCAACCATCTCCGCTGCCTCATATTTATATCCTTCTGAGTGAATATGTATTTGAGGCTCTTATGGTCGGTGTAGAGGTGCACTAAATTCCCGAGTAAGTAGTGCCTCCACATCTTCAACGCAAGCACCACCGCAGCGAGTTCTAGGTCATGAGTGGGGTAGTGCTGCTCGTGGTTGCGGAGTTGACGAGACCCATACACGATCACGCGTCTATCTTGCATTAAGACGCAGCCAAGTCCAATGCCTGAGGCATCACAATAAACATCAAATGGCTTTGTTGTATCCGGTTGGGCTAACACCGGTGCCGCTGTGAGATGTTTCTTCAAAGTTTGAAATGCCTCTTCACAGGCCTCTATCCACACATACTTGCTGCTCTTCTTCAGCAACTCTGTCATTGGTTTAGCCACCTTTGAGAAGCTGGGAATAAATCTCCGATAGTAACCCGCTAGCCCCAGAAAACTGCGGATTTGATGAACAGATGTTGGAGACTCCCACTTCAAGACTTGCTCAATTTTAGTTGGATCCACGGCCACACCCTCTGCTGAAATAATGTGGCCTAAGAATGGTACTTTGCTGATCCAAAATTCACACTTGCTGAATTTGGCATACAGCTTATGTTCTCGTATGCGTTGGAGCACAATATGGAGATGTTTGGTGTGCTCCTCCTCCGATTTGGAGTATACGAGAATGTCGTCGATGAAAACCACGACGAACTGATCCAACTCTGGCATGAATACAGAATTCATGAGATACATTAAGTGTGCGGGTGCATTTGTTAGCCCGAAAGACATGACTAGGTACTCATATAGCCCGTATCTAGTCGAGAAGGCCGTCTTCGGTATATCCTCCGCTCTGATCGTTATCTGATGATAACCAGACCGTAAGTCCATCTTGGAGAATACCTTGGCACCCACCAACTGATCAAACAATATATCGATCCGCGGCAGTGGATATTTATTTTTGATCGTCACTGCATTCAGCGGCCGATAATCCACACATAATCGAAGTGACTCATCCTTTTTCTTCACAAAGAGGGCTGAACAGCCCCATGGCGATGAGCTTGGTCGGATGAACCCTTTGTCCATTAAGTCCTTTAGCTGTTCTTTCAGTTCAGCTAATTCCTTCGGAGACATTTTGTACGGCCTCCGAGATATTGGTGTGGTTCCCGGTGCTAACTCGATCTTGAATACCACATCCCTCTCAGGCGGCATCCCTGGAAGATCGTCGGGAAACACCTCTGGGTACTCACGGACCACTGGAATATCCTCCAGTTTCGTGGTCACACTGTGGTACACCACCGGATTTTTAGAATCCACGGCTTCAAGTATGAGCGTTTGGAGACCGTAGATTGGAGAGTCCAAACTAACAATCCGTGGACCAATATCAAGAACAGCCCCGTGGTAGTTCATCCACGCCATTCCTAGAATCACGTCGATCTTCTGCCCCTCTAACACAATGAGGGTGGTGGGGTATACGTTTCCACCTAAGCACAAGGGTGCTTTGATCACTACTTCATTAGCAGCTATATTCCCACCCGGTGAGCGGATAAGGTAGTGATCCTTCGGTGTAGAGGTGGAGAGCTCACCTTTGCACACATACAACCTGCTGATGAAATTGTGTGTAGCTCCAGAGTCAAATAAAATTAACACGGGCAGTCCATTGAGGGTGAACATTCCCGCTAGCACAGGTGCCCCATCTGGCACATCCTATAGAGCTGTATGATAAATGCACCCGGATTTTGGTGCTGTTCCCTGAAGCTGAGCACGGGGTTGATTTATACCCCGCCCCGGTGTAGTTTCTCTATGGTGTATCCTTTCTGGACACTTCCTGCTGATGTGACCCAAGTACCCGCATGTGAAGCACGGTTTCTCAGCCGGTGTCTGGGTGCTCTGTGTACGGATACTAGTTGTATTCTGCTGCGGCAAGAACACTTGAGGAACAGAATAATGTGGCTGCATATACCGTTGTTGCAGCTGTCCGACTTCAGAGTATTGAGTTGAACGACCTGAATATTGCTGGAGTCATCGAGCCGGCTGCATCAGCTGACAGTTCAAGGTACTGTCTACCACCCTGTATTTCTGCGGAGCACTACTGCTGCTCTCCGGTGGTACATGGTTCTTTCTTTTCTCAGCCTGAACTTCCCGCTGAGCATCTTCAACCATGATGGCAGCACTCATCAATTCGTTGAAGTTCTTTCGATCAGCTAACACGAGTCTCTCCTTTAGCTTGGGATTGAGGCTGCGGAAGAACCACTCACACTTTTGTGCTTCGGTGTTCACGTGTTGAGGCGCATACTGTGCCAGCTTGTTGAACACTCGCGAATGCTCGTATGCACCCCTCCCTCCTTGTTTTAAGGCCAGAAACTCCTCGAGTTTCTGCTGAATTATTCCGGACGGAACATGATACGCGAGAAATGCCTTCCGGAATTCTGCCCATGTACAGTCATGTCCAGCTGGTAAGGAGGTGAGTTGATTTGCCCACCATGCACTGGCAGACCCGTGAAGTTGTTGCGCTGCGTATAAAACCTTCTGATGTTCGGTGTATTGAAGCAACCCGAGCTTAGACTCAATGGTATGGATCCAGCTATCCGCCACCAGAGGATCCTCAGATTCAATGAAAACCGGTGGTTGAGTTGCCAAGAACTCAACATAGGAATTCAGTTGAGGTTGGCTCAAGTCTTCGTCTTGACATCCCCCTTGACGGGATGTATTCATCACCAGAGTGCGGAGCAAGTCGGTTCGCTCATCGCTTGCACCCGTTATGGCAGCCAGAATGTCCGCCATTGTGACCGTGGGTGAAGGTCCTGGTGGAGGCTGCGGTTGCGGAGCTCGCTGCTCCCGCTGTGGAGAGTTATCACCACGACCACCACTGGAACCACCCACCTCGCTCATGGAACGAGTTCGCACCATTCTGCAATTGCAAGAGTTCATTATCAGTTCAACACCATCACTTGATTTATTCCATAAACAAAGTAGTGCAACACTGATAATGAAACCTCAACATGTAAGCAAAATGATTTAAGCGCAAACTGACGTATCTAACAGCAAGGATTTACAAGCCGACTGATTGGTCCTCAAACAGATCAGATTCTGATCCAGTTAAAAGCACTTTCGTAACTCAAGTTGAATATCAAAGTTAAAGTTAACTTTAATATCTTTCCAACGAGTATCCAAATGCCTCCATATCACTTCTGGATCAAAAGTTATGATTTCGCAGAGTTGACAGACTTTCTGGATAAAATTTGCCAGCATCTCCTTTGTATGTGGCTGACTTTATCACAGTTGTATATACAAATACAACAAGAATCTGAACAACCTTTGAACTACAACAAGGTTGCATATCTCATAACCTTTCCAATGGTGTATCACAGGCTCCTTAGGGATTTCTCTACAGGAAGTTATGGCTTAAAAACAGAAGGGTCCAGAGAGGTTTTGCTACTTTCCTGGTTCTGAACAGTTTGCCTTCAACTGGGCTTTTCACCAACTTAACTTATGATTTTGTTCTGGAGGTATACAAGAGAGTTGTAGAGCACTTGAAAATCTTTCCAGAACTGTATCATACACCTTAATTGGTTAAAACTACTCAGAGTTATGCTCTGTAAAAGTCCAGCAAGAATTCCTGCTAGAAACAGAGCACTCTGTTTTTGAAATCTTTGAAACCTAAACCTTCTCTTATTTGAATCTTAGCTCAAAATAAGAGTTCAGTAACTAATACTTATTTCAAACTTACATTTTTAGTTGAAAGTTAGCTCATGAATCATTTCTTCATAGGGAAGAGGTTATTAAGTGTAGTACGGTGTCGATGCACCATAAGAAACATGTCGGTACTACGTTGCCTCTCCAAAAGAAAATCTTACCCGGATTATACCGGCATATACGTGTTATCAGTGGCACTTAGACGGTCTCTCGCACACGTGTGCTACACGGGATACGTACGTGGTTAGTACCTGAAGAAAAACACTCAATAGTGGTGCACTCAAAGGTTGTTTCATTTCAGGCAGTTCCATATTAGAAAGTAAATACAAACGCCCGTATCATTGCCATACGGCCGTCCTTGAGTTAAGTCACGTCTCAAGGTACGTGATCGTGTTTCAACACCACACGACGGGGAACCCGAGTAGGTCATGAACGGGTTGTCACGGTTGGGAATGTTATCAACCCAACAGATACCACCTACTGCCCTGCAGGGCACGCCGATGGCAAGCGCTAGCTGCGTATGTCCTCCTGGGCTATTTCCAGACGAACACACTCTCGCGTTACTGACCACGCGATGGGGTCTCCACTTACTTGCCTAATGCACGCTAGGGATCAGCGTTTCATATGAACTCAGGAACATGAAGAGTCCAAGAGTCTCATATTGACGTCTCACACCAAGCTGTGAGACCTATCTCTGAACCACATTCCTCGTCAGGGAGAGCTAACCGAAATTGAACCGCTTTCGGTGGCGTTCCTTACCATTCTTACCAGAGCGTAGGTGCGTCGTTACATAATAAAAAAAATTCAGAATTATAACACATATGTTAGTCATGCCACTTTAAGTAACTATACTACTATAGTCCTTATGTGGGCCTAATACCGTTTTCTCACCGTATCCTAAGTTTTTGGTCATAATACGATCCTTATTCCGTGTGCTATTACCAATGCGGCTCTGATACCACGCTGTGAGGACCCCCGCCATCCCGGTTCACGGGAACGGGGCACCTCGCCCGGGAATCGCATTGGGTGGTGCCGTGCGATGCGGCACCCAACAGCACACATAATAAAGCATAATATTACATACATCACGCGGAAGCTTACAAAGTGTAAATTTTACACATACTTCTCAAAATAAACTACAGCGGTAGACTATTACAACTCACGTCTCATACCTATGCTAAGCAACCGAGAAGGTTTCCAGCCCGCGGACCCTTCTCGCTAGCAACACTGTCATAATAGCAGCGGCAGGGGTTGCCATGAGTTCACCACTCAGGGAGTTCCGAGTCTCATCGGGCACCCGTACTTAGCAGTGTACAGTTATTACCTGCAAAACAACTTATGCAGTATCTGTGAGCACGAAGCTCAGCAAGACTGACCCGTCACCCTAGTCATGAAACTCTACATGATGAAAAAAATAGAGGGCTGATTATAGAAGTTCGCACAAACGGTGAACTTGAGCCAAAGGAGAGTCCTTACTTCAAGTTTTAATCAACTTTTATAGACCTCGCGCAACTTACATCGAGACTCCACAATCAAACAAGAAACGCTTCATCTCGATGTCACTTGCCCGAGGTGAAATTAACTTTAGTGAGCTACCCTAGACTCATACGAACCTTGCGCCATCAACGTCGAGACTCCACAATCAAACAAGAAACGCTTTGCCTGGACGCTACTAGCCCAAGGTGGGAAAATAAATTTAGTGAAAGTGTTGATCATTCCTCATCTCCATTATGAGGATTACTCACGAAGCATTATTAACTTTTCCTAGTTTATTACTACGTCACGACGCAGAGAACAAGTATGCTCGGTCCATTCCGCGAGCGACGGTGATTGCAATCAAAAACACCCGGCTGACACGACACGTACGCCCGTACTCGATGTTGCACACAGCAACCGTCACTGACGTCGTACGTGGCCACCTTTCACACGACACCCAAATGTCGAACCGGTCCCACCGACTGGGATTAAGTCTCTCTACGACAAACCCTCGTAGAGCAGACTTCTCTATCCTTTCAGCATCGGCATCAGACGGTGAGGTATGCCTCGACACCCAGGTTAACATGTTACATCGGTTTTCTGGGTCCCATATAGCCAGTATGCATCCGGTACACAACTCAAACTTGCCCAACAGGCTGCACACGAGAACGGGCCTTAATCGACTCAGACATAGACTAGGCTCATAGGACCACGTCCTTGACCTCCCATCCACTGCCCGGTCTCCATTCCCAACTATGAGGATCAATTCCCAACTCTTCTGATTGATCCCCCTTAAGCCCGGTTCACGAGTAGGAAACTGCCCACTCGAGTTTTGCTTCTTTTAATCCACTTTTGTTGACTTGCGATCAGCAGTTATAAACAAGTGTTAACCTACTCTACATTATACTCCAGGGTTTTCTGGGTCATGCATTTGGAGTTTCATACCATCTAGACATAATGCAATAAATAAAATGCTAGACGTATGAAGTGAATACAAATAAAAACTTGTAAATTTGATGCAAACCGGGGCTTGCCTTTGTTTTGCAGGGGCTAATATATATAACTCAGTGAGTGAAGATCACTTGTCTTTATCTCTTCCCTCCTTCCTTTGATCTCCACTCCAATAACTTGAAGTCCTTCACGTAGATGCTACACGTTATGCATATGCACAATTGTTTAGTTGTAAAGACTTTGCTACAAGTTCTAACAACACGTTTTCAAAAACTGGAACTCTGTTCAAGAATTTAAAATGACACTGGTGCTAGGGGTTTGGGTTTGGATCTAAGCACATGATTAAGTGCTAAGTGGTTTCTCCCCTCTTCTATATTGATCACCTTAAGTGGTTAAACAGAACAGGGGTGATCCAGAGCTCCAATAGAGCTGAGAATTTCCATGGGAGTTCCTTGTCACAAGAAAGTCCTCTGGACCAAAAATTAGCACTTTTCATTGAGTGGTTTGTTCAGAATAATTTTCTAAGCAATTAAGCAAAGAAGAATTAAATCAGAGATCACACCCATGTTCATGCCAAAATCAGTGAACTAAAATTTTAATTATAGCTCATAGAGTATGCATGAATTTTCCTAGCATTTTTGGAGCTAAGATCTGCCCAGAACTGAATTTCCAAGTTTTGGAAATTCTCTGAAAATGTTTCTGTATTCAATTGAAAACAGCATCGTCAAATCTAAATTTCGCTGATCAAATCAACTCAAATTGAGCTGAAACTTTTACAGGGGTTCACTAATGCCCTAAATACTATTCTGGCAAAATTTGAGGATTTTTGGATTAACCAAGCTCCCTCTATAATTCTTTTGCTAAAAAGCTTTGAAGAATTTTACAGAATTAAATAAAGGGTTTCTTACAAATTGGGTTTCATATTTGGATAGTAATCTATCAGAGGAACCCAACAAAATTTGTTTCACAATTTTTGGATTCTCCTACCCAAAGTTGTGGCTGTTTAAACTTTGAACTGAAATCTGAAATTCCCCAAAATGTTCAAATGCTGTCAGTGGGTCCAGGGGACAGGTGTCACTCGCCGAGGCAAGCCACATGGGGCTACTGGTTATTTCCCGCGCGGCCACACCAGATCCCTGTGCCACAGCCGATCAAAAATTTGAAAAAACCATCGCTGACAGGCGGGACCCGCCAGGTCATCTTCTACCTTCGGCCGGACAGAGCCCGCGGCGGCGCCCTCCGGCGAGCGTCGCCGGAACGACCTTACCGGTCACCTCCCGGCCACCTGCTCGCCGCCCCTCCATATTCTGACCTGCTGAACACGTTGGGAGGCTCGCCGGCGGCCATAGATCGCTGGAAAACCTTGCGCACCGGGGTCAGCAACCATTAGGGTTCCGGTGAACTCGGAAGTCGCCTACACAGCGTCAAAAGGGTCGGGAATGGCTCGGAGAGTACCGTGGGAGCTTGAGGGTGTTGGAAATGGGCGCCAAACCTCGTGAAAAGGCCGGCAGCATAGAGCTCCACGGCGACCCAAGACAATTTCTTCATGGCGGCAAGAAAAACAGCTATAACTTGGTCGATTCTAGGTGTTTTCGTTCAGTTCTTCTTCGAGGAGGACCGCTACGAGGTATAGAGGCTGTGTGCAAGCTCGCCCGAGCTTGGGTGGCCTGTGCTGCTAGAATTTTGGGTTAGACCGACCCCTAACCCCAAGCACCGTTCTTCGGGAACTTTGGAAATTCTCTGAGCTCGGTCGATCAAACGCTACACGGTTTGCAGCTACACGAACTAGGGATCATAGCGCACCTTTTTCGTGTTGAAGCGGGACTGTGAGGAGAGCCGTAGCTCACTGTCCACGGTGACCCGAGTTGGCTTCCGACGGGGAGCTCTATTTCTTGGCGCCGTTTGCCGAATTGTGCGCGCCACAGGCTAGGGTCTTTGGTGTCATGGGGCTGGTGTGGTAGAGCACGCACGGACGTTGGTGATCTGTGTTGCCGGAGCGAGCAACCGGGGCTTGGTTGGGGGCCGGTGATCGGGGAAGAGAAAAGGCGGCGGTGGGCGCTGTTTTCTGTTCGTGCGTGAGAAGAACGGCCAGTGCGCGATCAACATGAGGGAGACATCGTGCTGCTGTTGGCTCCGAGGTAAGGATCAGGCCGGCGTGAGATGGAGCAGGAGGTGGAGCCTTAGGCGACGGGGCGGCCGCTCGGTGTCGCCCAGAGGCAAGGCCTCGGTGGAGTGAGGAACAGAGAGCACAGACTTAGGGATTAAGTCTACTCATTCCTATGACATGTGGGCCCCTCTAGTCAGTACCTCTTTTCCTCAAAATATCTCCAAAGTTTGACAATTATCCAACCCAAATGTTTGAAAGTTGGAAACTGAGCTCATTTGAATAGTTTGGACAAATTCCATCCAAATTCAAATGTTTATTTGAATTCTTTGCACATTTGACTCCATTGGAAAAATGGGTAGCAAACCTTTTCAAAAATTTAATGAAACTTTGCCTCCCCACTAATTTGGACCTAAGGAATCCAAATATGCAACTTGATTCTTGTGTTAGCTGCTGCAAACAAGAGTTTGAACACAACAGTTTTGAATTCCCATTGTGTCCTTCCCTCATTTGAAGTTTGAGTTTAACATTTAGTTCAAACTCTTATTTTTAAACCCTCCCATTGCACTTGAGTTCTTCATTTCTGTGGTTTTAATCCACATGAGGTCCATCCATGCAGTAACCCTAAGTTGGTTTAGAAGAATCTCACATATGTTATCATATGTGGAAAAAGTTTCAACTAAGCCCCTTTTTCATACACATGACTCCAACATTTGTGCAAACTCATGTTTCTTTGTATTCACATTTTTGGGACCTTTACAATCCTCCCCCTTAAAAGAATCTCATCCTGAGATTACAAAAGAAAGATGAGGCGGAAGGTAATTACAATAATTACGACAAAAGTTCCGGATAGTTCTTGTGGATGTACTCTTCACTTTCCCAAGTCGCTTCTTCCGGTGTGTGATTACTCCACATGACTTTGTAAAATTTCAAAGTCCGATTTCGAGTGATCCGGCCTCTGTCAGGTGCCGTTGTGCCCAGTCACATCGCAGGCTGGGCGCGCCGCGTCAGAGCCTACCCGCTAATAAACACGGCGACAAGACATCCCCTGCCGCCCCTGCCATTATCAACCACTACGACTTGCTTGCGGCATGGGCAGGGCGGCAGAACGAAGACTCAGAAGCCCTCGCTAGAGACAACTACCGGCGTAACTGCAGATACGGTAGATGTCAGGCAATCTCCCCGAGACCACCTGTCGGGTCCCGGGCCCACCTTGTAAGTCACACGAGCCTTGGACTATAAAAGGCTCGGGTAGACAACGTTAGCAAGGGTTCGACTCTTTGCACACATACGCTCCAGCATCCGTGCACTTAGGTCATCCTCAAGCTCAGGACTCTGGTTCTGAGCAGCAAGCAATACAACGAGCAACTCTGCTCACCGCTGACGTAGGGTTTTACGCTCCGGCGGCCTGAACCACGTAAAAATCCCCGTGTCTAGCTTCTCCTTCAATCGTCCCTGACGCTGAAGCTCTCCGTGAGTGACTAGCCCCTCCGAAAAAGAACCTCCGAGAGCTGCCCAGAGCAGGCCCGGGGGAAGTGTCGGCTACACACTTCGACAATCACCATTCCATATCGTTATCCTATTCCTCGCTTAGATGACATGCTTGATGAATTGAGTGGTGCTATTATTTTCACAAAAATTGACTTGCGTAGTGGTTACCACCAAATTAGAATGGCACTAGAAGATGAATAGAAAACTGCATTTAAAACCATGTTTGGACTTTATGAGTGGTTAGTCATGCCTTTTGGTTTAACTAATGCACCTAGCACTTTTATGCGATTAATGAACGAGGTTTTACGTGCTTTTATTGGAAAATTTGTGGTGGTTTACTTCGATGATATCCTCATTTACAGCAAGTCATATGGCGAACATCTTGATCATCTGCGTGCTGTTTTCAGTGTGTTGAGAGATGCACGTTTGTTTGGTAACCTCGAAAAGTGCGTCTTTTGCACCAATCAAGTTTTGTTTCTTGGATATGTCGTTTCATCGTAGGGAATTGAGATGGATGAGACAAAAATTGTGGCGATCACTAGCTGGCCAACTCCATCGACCGTCATGCGGGTGCGTAGTTTTCTTGGTCTTGCAGGTTTTTATCGACGCTTTGTGCGGGATTTCAGCACCATTGCAGCACCTCTCCATGAACTAACAAAGAAGGGAGTCCCGTTTCGATGGGGCGAACAGAAGCAACAAGCTTTTCATGTTCTCAAATCAAAGCTTACACAAGCACCATTGCTACAACTTCCTGATTTTGATAAGAAATTTGAGCTAGAATGTGATGCAAGCGGCATTGGTATTGGAGGTGTTCTCATACAAGGAGGTAAATCCGTTGCATTCTTTAGTGAAAAATTGCATGGTCCTTCTCTGAATTATTCTACTTATGATAAGGAATTGTATGCCTTAGCGAGTTCTTCAAACTTGGCAACATTACCTTTGGTCTAAGGAGTTCGTCATACATTCCAATCATGAATCTTTAAAGTATCTTAAGTGTCAAACCAATCTGAATAAAAGACATGCTAAATGGATTGAATTTATTGAATCGTTTCCATACATCATTAAGCATAAGAAAGGCAAGGAGAATGTTATTGCAGATGCATTATCTAGACGTTATACCATGCTGTCCCAACTTGATCATAAAATATTTGGTTTGGAAACAATAAAAGGATTATATCCTACTGATTTGTAATTCAAAGATGCTTTTGAAAATTTTAGAGAAGGAAGAACTTGGAATAAATATGTACTACGGGAGAGCCCCCTCTATCGTGCTAACAAGCTATGTGTTACTGCTAGTTCCGTTCGCCTATTACTTTTGCGGGAAGCACATGGAGGAGGTTTGATGGGACATTTTGGAGTGAAGAAAACTGAGGACGTGTTGGCCACACACTTCTTCTGGCCAAAGATGAGACGTGATGTCGAGCGCTACGTGTCACGATGCACTACTTGTAATAAAGCTAAGTCTCGACTTAACCCACATGGTCTTTATATGCCTCTTCCTATTCCTAGTGTACCTTGGCAGGACATTTCTATGGATTTTGTTTTGGGATTGCCTAGTACTAAGAGGGGGAGGGATAGTATTTTGGTGGTTGTTGATCATTTCTCCAAAATGGCTCATTTTATACCTTGTCATAAGAATGATAATGCCTCACACATTGCTGATTTGTTTATGACAAAAATTATTCGTTTACATGGTGTGCCAAATACCATTGTTTCTGACCGTGATGCAAAATTTTTAAGTCATTTTTGGAGAACTTTGTGGTATAAATTAGGAACCAAGCTGCCGTTTTCAACCACATGTCACCCACAAACCGATGGATAAACTGAGGTAGTAAATCGTACTCTATCCACTATGTTGCGGGCTGTTTTAAAAACAAATTTAAAGGGTTGGGAGGATTGTTTACCACATATAGAATTTGCTTACAACAGGTCAGTTCATCTACTACAAAGGTAAGCCCATTTCAGATAGTGTATGATTTCAATCCCCGTGCCCCTATTGATTTATTACATTTGCCTCCTTCTGAAACTATAAATTTGGATGCTACACAATGATCTGAATTCATTCTTAAGATGCATGAAACTACAAAGAAAAATATTGAAAGGATGAATGAGAAGTATATAATTTCTGGTAGTAAAGGTAGAAAAGAAGTAAAACTTGAACCAGGGGACTTGGTATGGCTACATTTGAGAAAAGAACAATTCCCTCACTTGAGAAAATCTAAACTTATGCCACGAGCTAATGGTCCTTTTAAGATTGTTAAAAAGATCAATGACAATGCATATAAGCTTGAGTTGCCTCCCGATTTTAGGGTTAGTCCCACATTTAACATTTCAGACTTACGACCATACTTGGGAGAAGAAGATGATCTTGAGTCGAGGACGACTCCGATTCAAGAGGGGGAGGATGATGAGCACATCACAACAGTGGATACTCACATTGATATACAAGGACCAATCACAAGAGCACGAGCACGGTTACTAAATCAGCAGGTGAACTCGTTCCTAACTTCCTACCCATGTGAGTTTCAGAATGGATTGCTTTTCAATGATTTAATTGTTATTAGGAACCATGGACATGATCAACAAGTAAAGGGAGGAGGATTTGGGGACGTGGAGAACCAGATGGGACGTCCACAAATTGATGGAAACAGTCGCCAACTTGGACTCAAGTTCAACTCGGAGTCCAGGAGCAGTCCATCTTAAAACGGACGCCCAGGATGCATATGGACTCCGTTTTCGATGTTCTACATATGCATGGAAAGATGAGAAGATAAAATTTCCAATGGTTCTGGTCCCACATTAAAATTCGCCAGGAGTCCTTGGCAATTGTCGATACAAGTCGAATTCAGAGTTCTGTCCGGTGCTGCGCCACCGTATTGGGCTTTTGGTCCTTGTATCCCGTATGAGTCCATTAGGGACGCGTCTAAGGATCTTATGGCCGAACCATAGCCTTTAAATACTGTAGCCGCCGGCCATATTCGGTGGGTTTTGCTTAGATTAAACAATTTCGCCGTTCTACGGTTTGTGAGACCCCAATTTCGCAATTTCAGATTGCATCTTCATCGTTCTTGCTTGTGTTCTCGGTTGCACCTGCAGGGGTAACCTTCTTGGCGAGGTCAAGCGTGTGAAGCATGGTTTATAACCAATGGAGCAGGGGTGTAGTGATTGCAGGGGTATTCGGGTCTGCTCGAGTGCCTCGGATCATCAACGTCGAGATCTCCACTTCAATCAACCTACCTTTTGGAAGATCGGGCCTAAACTTCTCATCAACAGGTGTCTCCCTCACATCTAAGTACTCTCTATTTATATTCACAACTCATGCCAACATAAACAACTAGCACACCTCTTGGCTTAATTGGACTCTATCTACTGTCACATAGATAAATATCTTAACCTTACCAAACTCTTTGGATGCAGCCATACGAGTTATGGATACAAATAACTCGAAACATGATCGTAACTTGGACTCTCCATCCCGAACTCGCAACCAACTCGGAATCAGCTATTTTATGGCCAAAACAACCTGATTTACTATCAAAACGCACGTCTGAATCCACCATATTCAGACTCTAATGCGGATTCATGTATGGACCTATCTTAAACCAAAATTTTCACATCCAGACATGCTGGAATGACGCCATAAACTTGTGCAAAACTCCACACACATTCAAACACCTTCACCACCCCTTGTAATCATGTTGCTATGTCCATGCACTCCTTGCACACGTGCAACATCTTTCAAACACGTTCAACCTTCACTTTCATCATGCTAACAAGTTGGAATCACGTCACAACCTCGTGTCGTCCCTGCACTTGTACAATGACTTACACACACATTTGCAACACTATTTGACACGTCTTAAGTACCTTCATATGCATTGTTCTTGATCCAAACATGTTGCATGACACCTCTGATTGCCTCAACCACGATTTCTTCTAAATTTGATTGTTGAACCTCAACTTATTGCTAAGTTTAGTTCAAGGATCACCATCACTAGTCATGTATTGACCTCAAGCAACACTTGCACATGAGAAAACAACCATTATTTAGAAGCCCATGTCCTATATTTGACCCTCGTTAGTCCAAACCCACAACACCTTGTGTGAGCATCCCACACAAGCATGTTGTACACCTCAACCAGTCATGAACCACCAAAACACATTAGCAACTCATTTCTTCAGCACCAAGCATTATCTCCTACACATCAAAGACAATCTTAACACGTTCCATATCACACCACACGTCAAGCATCACGTGAATGATCAAAACTTACACAAAAGCTTCACTTTGAATACTATTTGCCAATATATTCGGTACACCTAGGTATCACAATACTTAAACACAAGTTCAATGTTCATAAGATAACTCTAGTTTATAACCATGTTGATCCGTAGGGTTGGGATTCATCGTGAGACCTACGGTGCTACTTAGCTATGCAAGCATAATATTTAGATAGTTTAGATAGCATTGATTTTCACGTACTACACGGGTTGTATATGTAGGCGGCAGATGATGACAATACTATCCGTCCTTTGTAATACTCTACGGATACATTGGCCACTTTGTAGTAGTTGCTTGGCAGACCAGGGGTAAGCCCATGCTCAAAGTGCGTAGGTACGTAATAATAAGTCCTACACTTGCATTTATGTATGTACACTAGTAAACCATACACATTGTATGAAAAACACATTAGAAATTGTCTGCTTAGGTTATTATTTAGGGGTAGATGTTTATGTGTCACCCTACCCCATATTATCAAGTGTTAACCTCTTTGTCATGATAATCAGACTAGTATTCTATATCTTAAAAGTAAACATAGTAACTCTCCAATTTCACTGTCTTCGCATGGGACAAATAAATACGATACTCTGAATGCATCCCGGTGAAATGCTAAAACGGTATATCCATGCGTTTGCGGATTTTACCCTTGTATTTACACTAGGGTAGATCAATAAGTATTTCTAGCGTTCTTGCCATAGATGATTTATTGGTGTAGCTTAGCAGTTGTCAACACAGGATATAGAGGCAGCAAAATACGACGGGTAGTCGATGTAGTTGATGTCACGGAGGTAGCTGTATAACCTAATAAAGTGCACAACTCAGCAGCAGCTCTGTGGATATCCACATGTTTAGAGAGACGAACGACACACGGGGGCATGCTAGCGTTCCTTAGCACGTAACACGGATCCCTGGCGATCAACCTTTTATCCTAGAGGAGACGTGAAGCAAATTGAACAAGCATAAGGCGATGGCAGGCACAACAGCGTACTCACATGTCTAATGGGTGAATGGTGTGTATGTGGTGGAGGCTGTTACACGGAAAGGTTATTATATAGGTTTAGTAGTTGACTATTAATATTTATAGACTAAACTAATGGACGGTCCCCCCATACAGATGCCTCTTATCCATTTATCATTTTTACGAGTTATGTACATAATTTGTCATTCTTACATGATTTGTTCATAAATCTATCATACACAAGCATGACAAATTATGAAGTTCATTCGTAAGAATGATAAATGACTAAGAGACATAGTAATGATAACAAATCCTAAATAACCAAGTGAGACATGCCATCAAAAACCCTTTCTGCTTGGTCATGCCTGTGACTTAGCGCAGGTGCTTGCTGATAATGCAGACTCATAGTTTGAGCACTGATACAAGAGTTATTCAGAGCACTGACAATGCATCAGTAGTCCTTTTTTATGAAAAAGCCAAAAGTGTTGGGTTTACCATTCAATTTTGTGAAGACGAAATTTCTCATTTTTCATCTTGAGAAGTGAAGATAAAATTTTACATGTTAAGTTTTGTTATTAAAGAACACCAACAGTTTCTTTTGCATAAACATTTTCTGCTAATTTGATACACAAGGTAAAAGTTCCGTGCTTCTGTGAAACATAAAGACGAATTGACAGTCATATAAGGACAACTATTTTCTATTGGCATTATTCGACAATATGATGAACAGACGCTGATAATGAGTCATGGCATGCTACTTGAAAGAGTTCTCTATGTCAATTACAAAGCGGTATTTCACATCTCGATTAACAAGCTTCTTGAGAGCCTCATTGATGTAATCCATTTTGATGATTTCCACCTCTGGATAAATTCTTTTTGTGGCACAGAAGTTAATCATTTCTTGGATGTCCTTTGTTCCTCCAGTAACACTGCCAGCTAGGGTCCTTGCACCTAAGAAACCAGTTCCCGTTAAAATCTAAAAAAAACATGCCTGCCATTTCTTTTCACATCGAAACACTAAATAGACTATACCAGTATTAGAAAGGATAATTAGTGAATTACCAAGATTAAGGTTAGCAGGATGCACTTTGATCTCACTTGGAAAGCACACTACTGCCATCACGCCACCAACCTTAAGGAGGGAGAGATAGGGATCAAATGGATGGTCACCAGCAGCAGTGTCCACAATGAAGTGCAGGGAGTTTTTAAGGAACTGTAGAGACAGATCAAATTGTCGTGATCAGCATGTGAGAACTATCCCCATTCATATCAACATGCTGCCAGACACTATGAAACAAACTAACAAAACATTAGATTGTTTCTAGCAAAAGCACTGGGATACTAGTTATAAAACCTGCAATTTGCAGTACCTCCATCTGCTGTGTATTTGATGATATTACAAAGTTGTCTGCACCAAGGAGGTTGATGGCTTCATCTCTCTTTGATTCACTTGTACTGAAAACTGTGACCTTAAGCCCAAATGATTTACCAAATTTAACTGCCATGTGACCTAGCCCACCAAGTCCAACGACACCAAGTGACTTTCCAGGTTCGTTCATATGGTGTCGCATCATCGGAGTATAAACAGTTATTCCAGCACATAGTAGTGGTGCTGCCTTTTCCAAAGGGTAGCCATCAGGTATTTTAAAGCAGTACCTGAAATGTCAGAAAAAAAAACAGCTGAGTTTTAGTCAAGATGTCAAACGTTAGTACTAACTAATGTGTAGGGGACACTCTTGCACGTGTGTGCAGCGGGCTGTTATAGTGCATATGATTGTGCAACCACCAATACAATCAGTATAATGATTCTGCAACCACCAATACAATCAGTATAATTCATTTTTCCTGTTTGACATACTCATCCTCTTATAACAAACAACAAAGGATCTCCTCTAGATACAACACGTTATAATAGGATAGGTGGAGGAAATTATAGAGCAACAAGGGAGCACTAGGGCCTGTCTGTATCACCAACAGTTTCTTACAATATACAACAACAACAACAAAGTCTTTGTTACAAACACGTTGTGTAGGCTAGATATGAAACCCAACAAAAACGTATGTAAGTAAAAGAAAAAGAGAAAAGTAAACAAAATACGAGTAAACTATTATTCCAACACAAGAACTGTTGATTTCTATGCAGACCTAAATCCCTAGATACATTATAATCTTTCAAGTTCCATTTTACTGTCTCCTCCCATTACAATCTTGGTCGCTCTTGGCCCCTCCTAGTATTTTCTCTACCCTTTAGATCTCACTGTTAACCGAAGCTTTTTGAAGTCTCCGTTGGATATGCACAAACCACTTTACTCGGTGTTAGATTAACTTCTATATAATCAGTGTCACCCCTATCCTATCACTTATTACCTCATTACTAATACGGTCTTTTCTTGTGACCGCACATCCACCACAACATGCATATCTCCGAGACACTCATTTGTTAAACATGTTATCTTTTAGTTGACCAACTGGCAACTGCTGTGGACGCCTTTCTAGGGTGCCAGTATGGCCGGCGCTCCCACAAGGACGCCAACAGACGGCGGCTAGAAGCCTAACAGCGCTAGAGATAAGTTGTTTAGTTTAGAATAAAATCTGTTAGAGATAAACAAATATAATCTATTAAAGGGCAGCCCGGTTGTTACTTTCTTCTTGCAGGACCGGAGATAGTAAGAATGAATCTGTTCTCGTCGGAATTGAGTTCTCTCTCGCCAAACCAAACTCCAAACCGCCGGCGCCGTGATGTAAATCAAGCCGGCAAAGAGGGCACGGAGATAAGTGTTCTCTTACAAATTTCTTACTTTATTCCTCTAAGATATATTACATTATATAGGGCACTATAGCAGCTACAACTAGACTCATTCTTACTTGATAATTTCCTAACATAATAAACTCTTTGACTTGGACTCTTACTTGATAATTCCCTAAAATAATGGACTTTTATTATTTCTAACACAATCCAATTCTGAAGGAACAAATCAACTCTAAAAAAAGGGCAAAAGGGCATACCCAGTGCTGAAAGCTCCCACACGTTGTGGGGTCTGGGGAAGGGAATTTCTAGGCAGCCTTCCCCTTGCTTATTTTGCAAGGAGGCTGATTCGAACGCAGGACCTCCAGAACACAAGTGGAGAGACTCTACCACTGCGCCAGGCCTGCCCTTCGGAACAAACCAACTCTGTTTTAACAAAAATCGACTCCAACTCTAACTAAGGCAATATAATTCTGGTTTAACATTTCCTTGATTGTTCTTTATTGCAGAAGCGCCTCTTATATGTTATACCGTACATAACATCTCTCCTCTCCTCAGGAAAAAGCTCATCCTCGAGCTTGAATAATGGATACTTATCTTTAAATTCAGATATATTTTCCCATGAAGCTGCTAATAAAGGTCTTCCTGCCCATTGCACTAGAATTTGCCATTCTCCACTGTTGAGTCTAGACTTGATTATACTCGATGGTGTAGTAATAATTCTGCTATCATGAAGATATGGTAATGGTGGGGTGCTGTTGGGGGTTGTTATAGACGCCTTCTATGGCCAGCAGTACCACAGGCGCCTTAAAGCCAACAGAAGTGGCTAGGATCTGGCACCTGGGATGATTAGATAAGGAGGGAGTTAGTTTGTTATTTTTCAATTTCCATTCTGATATTTCAGTTTATAATCTGTTTCATAACAGAATAAGAGGGGGGGCCTGGTCTATAAAGGCAACCCGACTAGTTTGTATTAGGATCATCAAAGGAATAAAACTCCCTACCTTGGGCGAGTTTCCCTTTGGTCGTCGTGACTGGATCATCTTGCAGCCAGGGCAACAGGAGCTCCCTGAACCAGCCCAGATATCCTCTCCGCTCTTCCTCAAGCTAATCTATTCTTGTGTTCCCCCCGCGTACTCCACCAAGGAAGCCCCGGTGCGTCAACTTGGTATCAGATTCGGTGCAGCGCCCTGCTCTAATTGCCGGCGCTGAAGATTCTGGGGAATTGACAGGCTCACAGAAGCTGGATTGCCTCCTGGCACAGATAGCTACCTTGATTGCCCGTATGGATTCTCATGATGCTCATATTGCAAAGACAGAATCACAACTCAGGGAGAAGGGCGCCTCAAGAGCAGTCAGGCGCCTAGAAGGACACCTTTAGCAGCAGGACAGTCCAAGGGGAGGATAGGCGTCCTATCCACAGCTTCCCTAAAATCAACTTTCCAAGTTTTGATGGTGAGGCAGATCCTCTGACTTGGCTCAACAAATGTGACTCTTATTTTCGCAGGATGAGAACTCTAGCTGAGGATAAAGTATGGTTAGCTTCTCTTCATCTAGAGGGCGTAGCTGCTCAATGGTACTACGCCCTGGAACGTGATCATGGGATTCTTGCATGGCCACGCTTTGCTGAATTTGTCAACCTCCGCTTTGGACCTCCAATCAGATCTTATGGCTTGGCTGAGCTCAAGAGTCTTTATCGCACAGGGACAGTAGAGGATTACCAGCGCCAATTCTTAGCACTGCTTTGTTGGTGCGAAGACCTCTCAATGGCCCAGCAAATTAATCTGTTCACGACTGGTTTAGGGCAGCCTTTACGAATAAATGTGGAGCTTCAGGCCCCTGCAAATTTACAATCTGCGATGAGCCTTGCTAGAGCATATGAACAGCGGCTATCTTATGGAGAAGTACGGACACAGATAGCACCTGGACAGAGAAGCACTATGAAGTCCGTATCTGTAGCAGCATCTATATACAACAAAGGGGTGACTTCTCAGGTAGGGATGGCAATCCCACCCGCGGGTGCGGATACCCGGCGGGTTTTGCACCCGATGAGTGCGGGTGCGGGTGGGATTTTCCACCCGTGGGTCGGACCCGCACCCGACCCGACTTGTCACGGGTTCGGGTTTTGTTTTACACCCGCGGGTACCCGACGGGCACCCAAAATAATTTATATTTGTAATTTTAAAGTCAAATTTAATTTCTTTCTATAATTTGTTTGTTTCACCTTGCTTATCGCAACCTATATTCAAATCTTGAAAAAGAAAGGGCAGCCCGGTGCATGTAGCTCCCGCTTGCGCAGGGTCCGGGGAAGGGTCCGACCCATTTGGGTCTTTTGTACGCAGCCTTTCCCTGCATTTCTGCAAGAGGCTGTTTCCAGGACTCGAACCCGTGACCTCATGGTCACAAGGCAACAGCTTTACCGCTGCGCCAAGGCCCCCCTTCCTATTCAAATCTTGATAAGCAACAATATTTTTGTTACATTGCTATTTGAAATTGATAATTTTCCCTATACTAGTTTATTAAACATTATAGTATATTTATAAAAAAGTCGAATCCGAGGGCACCCGAAACCCGCCAGAGACCCGACGGGTGCGGGTGTGAATTCTCACCCGCCGGTGCAGGTCTAAAATTTCACCCGCAACCCCTTTTGTTTCGGGTGGGTTTTTGCTCCACCTGACCCGAATCCGACCCATTGTCATCCCTATTCTTAGGGCTCCACTGCATCATCAATGTTAAGCTACTATGCACCGATTAGTTGACCCCAAAAGCTTAATCTGATAGGGAAAGGTGGGCAATTCACTTATTTTTCAATATTCCCCCTCACGTGCAGACTCTCTTGGGTCGTAAACGTGGAATAGGAGTCGACTACAATTTATTTAATAAATCGCGCCCGCCAGGATTCGAACTCGAGAACTCTGGCTCTGATAACATGTTAAGCTACTATGCACCAACCAGTTGACCCCAAAAGATTAAGCTGATAGGGAAAGGTGGGCAATTCACTTATATTTCAACACCCCCCTTACGTGCAGGCTCCCTCGACTACGACCTCCTTCTTCGGCGTGACACGGCTTCCGAGCTGGTCGTGTACACTGACGCCGACTAGGCAGGCTGCCCGGACACACGACGCTCTACTTCTGGGTACGCCATCTTCATTGGCGGCAACCTCGTCTCCTGGTCCTCGAAGCGACAGCCCGTGGTGTCGCGCTCGAGTGCTGAGGCGGAGTATCGCGCCGTGGCTAACGGTGTGGCTGAGGCCTTCTGGCTTCAACAGCTACTTCAGTAGCTCCACACTCCCGTCATCAAGAGCACCCTCATCTACTGCGACAACGTCAGCGCCATGTACCTCTCCACCAACCCGGTCCAGCATCAGCGCACGAAGCATGTGGAGATCGACCTTCATTTTGTTCGTGAGCGGGTTGCACGGGACGAGGTTCGGGTACACCACGTCCCGACGACGACGCAGTTCGCCGACATCTTCACGAAGGGCCTCCCGTCGTCGTTGTTCTCCGAGTTTCGGTCCAGTCTCAACATCTGCAGTGGCTAGATGTTATGACTGCGGGGGGGTGTTAGACACTGTAATTAAGGGTGTATCACAAGGGCATATTAGTCATTAGAGAGGGATTAGGGTTAGGGGTAGTTTAGTCTTTTCTCCCCTCCTAATCCCTCTATATAATCAGACCTGTACCCAATATTTGATCATCATCTAATACAGCTATCATTAGCCCTCTTTCAATCAAAATCAAAATTCAGGAGACTTTCAGCTGAAGAATTGGTCGTTAAACGTGCTAATGGTGAGTGCTACAACTGCAGTGAGAAGTATACACCAGACCACAAATGCAGCAGCAAAGACATTTTTTTGTTGGAATTAGGGGAAAGTGATGATATGGAGGAAATGTCAGAGGACCTGGGCATATCATTGCATGCCCTGACAGGAATTGGGGTGGCCAAGACTATGCAACTGAATATTCAAGAGGGAAACAAAATTTTGCACGCTTTGATGGATTCAGACTCAACTCATACTTTCATTGATGAAGAAGTTGCAGCGAAGCTACAACTTCCAATCACTAAAAGACAAGGATTGTCTGTGACAGTGGCTAATGGAGATAAATTGATCAGCAGAGGCATTTCTGCTAACACACCAATGCAGATTAGTGAGGAAGAATTCTCAATGGACTGTTTTGCCTTGCCACTACATGGATTTGATGTCGTGCTGGGAGTTAAATGGCTGCAAATATTAGGACCCATTCCATGACCTTCTGGAGATTGGGGAGACCTATAAAGTGGCAAGGGATGAAAGGACAGTTATATGCAACATTGCAGTCTGCAACAGAAGAAGAGATGATGAATATCCTGTTAGAGGAGTTTGCAGATTTGTCCAATCCGCATATGGGACTGCCACCAAGGAGAGATCATGACCATCGGATTCACCTGCGTTCAGGAGAAGCAGCAATAGCAGTGCGCCCTTATCGTTACCCTCAATTGCTAAAAGACAAAATTGAAAGGCAGTGTGAAGAGATGCTGAAACAGGGCATTATTTGACATAGTACTTTGGCATTTTCTTCGCCAGTACTCTTAGGCTGATGGAACATGGCGATTTTGTGTTGACTATCGTGCCTTGAATGAACAGACGGTGAAGGACAAGTTTCCAATACCAATAGTTGATGAGCTACTAGATGAATTGAGGAGGGCCAAGTTCTTTACAAAACTGGATCTGAGAAGCAGCTACCAAGTTTGCATGTATGAGGAAGACATTGAGACGACGGCGTTCATAACTCATCATGGCTATTTTGAGTTTTTAGTTATGCCTTTTGTCCTCACAAATGCACCATCAACATTTCAGGCATTGATGAATGAAGTGTTGAAACCCTTCCTAGGGAAATCAGTTTTGGTCTTCTTTGATGACACACTGATCTACAGTTCTTAGCCAGAACATTTATAGCAGGTCAAAAAGGTATTTCAGCCCCCAAAGACAATCACTTGGTCCTCAAAAGATCCAAATGTTTCTTTAGTCAGGAAGCAGTCACATACTTGGGTCATATCATATCTAATGGATCCTACAAAAGTGGCTGCGGTAGAGGCTTGGCCAAAACCGAAAACACTGAAAGCTCTACGGTGGTTCTTGCGGCTGGCAGGCTACTACCGGAATTTTTTTGCTGGTTATGGAGCTATTGCCAAACCTCTAACAGCACTATTAAAGAGAGGCTTTCTATTGGTCAGGGGAGGCAGAAAAAGAATTCAAAAGTCTGAAACAGGCGTTGATGACTGCACCTAGTGTTCAGTTACCAGATTTTCAGAAGCGTTTTTTTTTGTGGACTGCGATGCCTCTGGCTCAGGATTTGGAGCAGTTCTGCATCAATGCGAGGGTGCAGTGGCATTTTTCAGTCGACCGGTGGTACCTCAACATTCAAAGCAGCCAGCCTATGAAAGGGAACTAATCGGACTAGTGAAAGCAGTAAGGCACTGGAGACCAAATCCATGGGGAAGAGAATTTGCAATTAGGACAGACCATTATAGTCTCAAATTTTTGCTGGATCAACGTCTTACTACAATTCCTCAACATACATGGGTAAGCGAATTATTTGGATTTGACTTGACTATTGAATACAGGCGGAGGCAAAATGGAGCAGCAGATGCTTTGTCGCACAGGGATTCAGAAGGTATGACATTGGCAGCACTATCAGGCCTATCATTTGACATTTTTAATACTCTGCGAGCTGAGTTACAGGCAGATCCAAAGGTGGCTGCTGTATGGACGCAAGTGGAGGCAAATTCTGCACTAGAAGGATGGACAATAACTGACAAGCTGTTGCTGTTCAGGGGGGGAATCTTTTTGCCGGATAATTCGGGGTTATGGCCACAGGTGCTGGAACATTCACACATGGGTCATGAAGGGATCCAGAAAATACTTCATCGCTTCAGGGGTTCATTTTATAGTGCTCTTGCTCATAGGCGAGTGAAGGAGTTTGTCAAAGGATGTCTTATCTGCCAGAAGCATTTGCATCCAGCCGGTGTTCTGCAACCTTTAAAAATACCAAAGGAGGTTTAGAGTGATATTTCTATGGATTTCATTGAATGATTTCCAAAGGATGGCGGAAAATCAGTTATTTTGACTGTGGTGGACAGGTTTTCAAAATTTGCACATTTTATTCCTTTGGCTCATCCTTATTTAGCAGCTTCAGTGGCTCGAGCTTTCTTTGACAATATTATTAAATTACATGGATTTCCTTGTTCTATTTTGAGTGATCGTGATGCTATATTCACTAGTAATTTTTGGCAGGGGTCAGATTGAACTTGAGTTCAGCATTCCACCCTATTAGGTGAGGGGAAATGACTAAATCACCCCTAACCCTAATCACTCACTAATGACTAATATGCCCCTGTGACACACACATAATCACAGTGTCTAACACCCCCCGCAGTCACAACATCTAGCCACTGCAGATGTTGAGACTGGACCGAAACTCAGAGAACAGCGACGACGGGAGGCCCTTCGTGAAGATGTCAGCGAACTGCGTCATCGTCGGGACATGGTGTACCCGAATCTCGCCGCGTGCAACCCGCTCACGAACAAAGTGGAGGTCGATCTCCACATGTTTTGTGCGCTGATGCTGGACCGGGTTGGTGGAGAGGTACACGGCGCTGACGTTGTCGCAGTAGATGAGGGTGCTCCTGGCGACGGAAGTTTGGAGCTCCTGAAGCAACTGCTGGAGCCAGGAGGCCTCAGCTACGCCGTTAGCCACGGCGCGATACTCCGCCTCAGCACTTGAACACGACACCACGGGCTGTCGCTTCGAGGACCAGGAGACGAGGTTACCGCCCAGGAAGACGGCATACCCAGAAGTAGAACGTCGTGTGTCCGGGCAGCCAGCCCAATCAGCATCGGTGTACACGACCAGCTCGGAGGCCGTGCCACGTCGAAGGAGGAGGCCGTAGTCGAGAGTACCTCGTAGGTACCGAAGAATCCGCTTCACAGCGGTGAGGTGCGGCTCCCTCGGGTCATGCATATGGAGGCACACCTGCTGAACTGCATACGAGATATCCGGCCTGGTGAAGGTGAGGTACTGAAGAGCACCTGCAAGACTCCTGTAAGTAGTGGGGTCAGAGACGGGTGTCCCGTCGGTAGCGGAGAGCTTCGCCTGAGTATCCACTGGAGTGGAGCAAGGCTTGCACTCGGTCATGCCCGCTCGCTGGAGGATATCCAGGCAGTACTGTCGCTGGTGAAGGAATAAGCCGCCTGGTCGGTCCTCGACCGCAATGCCCAGGAAGTGGTGAAGACGGCCCAGGTCCTTCATAGCGAACTCCTGCTGTAAAGCAGAAATGGTGCGCCGAAGCAGAGCCGGACTAGACGCTGTTAGTACAATGTCATCGACGTACAGTAGGAGGTAGGCAGTGTCACTGCCACGTCGATAGACAAACAGCGAAGTGTCCGACTTAGCTTCGATGAACCCCTGTGAGACCAAGAAGGAGGCGAACCGGCTATACCAGGCTCGCGGTGCCTGCTTCAGTCCGTATAGGGATTTGTTCAGCTTACAGACCATGTCTGGGTGAGCTGAATCAACAAACCCTGCCAGCTGACTGCAGTACACCGTCTCGGTCAGTGTACCGTGGAGGAAGGCATTCTTGACGTCAACTGGTGGACAGGCCAAGAACGTGAGAGAGCCAACGACAGAACGGTACGAACCGTCGCCGGCTTTACCACCGGGCTGAAGGTCTCGTCGTAGTCGACTCCAGGGCGCTGAGTGAAACCCCGGAGTACCCACCGAGCCTTGTACCTCTCCAAGGTACCGTCCGCCTTCTTCTTGTGCGTGAACACCCACTTGCCCGTGACAACATTGCCACGACCAGGACGGGGAACCAGGTCCCAGGTCCGGTTGGCAAGCAGAGCCTCATACTCTTCCTCCATAGCGCGGCGCCAGTGAGGGTCGGCGAGGGCGCTACGCACGGAAGTAGGTATGGGTGATATCAAAGAAGAGTCGGTCGGTGGAGAAGTAGTCGACGAGAAGGCAGCTCCGGTGAAGCGCTCAACTGGACGAAGACACCCGGATGCACGTCGAGTCACCATCGGTTGGACGTGACCAGGATCCCTGTGGAGAAGAGGAGGGTTGTACACCGGGCGCTCGGGTACAACGACCTTCTCTCGTCTCGGGGCCACACGTGGTGCAGCTGGAGTAGGGCCGCCCCCCCCCCCCCCCCCCCGTGCTCGTCGCTGGTAGGCAAGTACGGGGTCAGCGAAGCGAGAAGTCGTCGGTGCTGCTCCTGGTGCGTCTGGTGACGTCGGGCTTGCTGCAGGTGATGTCGGGGAAGCTGAGGTCGTGCGTGGCGCAGTAGTCGACGTCGGGGACGCAGAGGCCGTGCTTGGCGCAGCAGGCGTCGTCGGGGACACCGGGGTCACGCGTGCTGCAGTGGGTGACGTCGGGGGCGCCGAGGCCACGCGTGGCGCAGCCGGTGGCGTCAGGGACGTCGGTGCCGCGCGTGGCGCACCCGGTGGCGTCAGGGACGCCGGTGCCGCGCGTGGCGCAGCAAGTGGCGTCAGGGACGCCGGGGCCACGTAAGGCACAACAGGTGGCGTGGAAGACGCCGAAGTCATGCGTGGCGTAGCGGGTGGGTAACCTGCAAGAGGTAACCGACAAGGTCGCTGTACAGGAGCGGCCTCGGGGTCAGTAGAGAAGAGGGAATCCAACTCAGTGACGGAGTCAGAGGACGGGGTGGAAAAGGGAAAGGAAGACTCGTCGAAGACGACGTGTCGGGAGATCAAGATACGACGGGTGGTGGGGTCAAGGCACCTGTACGCTTTATGGTCAAAGGAGTACCCAAGGAAAACACACTGAGTCGAACGAGGCGCAAGCTTATGGGGAGCTGTGGCAGAGAGGTTCGGGTAGCAAGCGCACCCGAAGACCCGAAGATGGTCGTAAAGAGGGTGGGTGCCGAACAAAGCGAAGTGAGGGGTGAGAGCACTAATCGCCTTAGTAGGAAGGCGATTAATGAGGTAGGTGGCAGTGTGAAGCGCCTCCGCTCAGTAGCGAGCAGGGGTAGAAGCCTGAAACATCAGGGAGCGCATGACATCGTTGGTGGTCCGAATCATGCGCTCAGCCTTGCCGTTCTGGGGGGAAGTGTATGGACATGACATGCGTAACTGAACACCGCAAGAAAGCAGAAAGTTACGGAACGTAGAGTTGTCAAACTCGCGCCCGTTGTCGCACTGGACCGCACGAATCGTGCGCCTAAACTGGGTGGACACCCAAGCGAAGAAGTGAGAAAGAGTACCGAAAGTATCAGACTTCTGTCGCAAGGAAAAAGTCCACGAATAGTGCGAAAAATCATCCACGACCACCAAGTAATACTTGCATCCAGAGACACTAAGAACATGTGAAGTCCAAAGATCACAATGAATCAAATCGAATGTGTGCTCGACACGAGTGACAGAGTGCGGAAAAGAAAGTCGAACATGGCGACCCAACTGACAAGCATGGCAAAGAGATTCATGAGTACCTCGAGTACACGAAATCGCTGAACTACCAGACAACTTCGACATAGCATCAACACCGGGGTGGCCAAGCCGACGATGCCAAATGGTCGAAGATGCTGTCGTAGTTAGGGCAAGAGGCGGAGCGGAAGCAGGAAGACGCATCGTGTATAGGGGACCCGTACTATCACAACGAAAAAGAAAGCGTCGAGTAGTAAGATCCTTCACAGTCACACCATAAGGATCAAACTCAAGGGAAACATGGTTGTCAGTAGTAAAACGACGAACGGAAACAAGATGTTGAATGATGTCAGGGGCAACAAGAACATCACGTAGCTGAAACGAATCCGGCGAACCCGAGTCACCTACTGAGGTGACTGGGAGAGTCGACTCATTCCCAACAACGATAGATGAAGGATCAGAGGGACGGGAAGGGCGGGTAGAGGAGAGGATACCGACGTCAGGGGTGGTGTGGTAGGAGGCACCGGAGTCTACCACCCAGTCAGGGCCAGACGGCGTGAGACCCCGCAGGTAGACCGACGGTGTTGAACGGGTCGCGACATGCCCCGACGGTGTTGGCGCCGGGAAGGAAGACAACACGCGTGGACCCTCGACGGTCGTGCCAAGCGAGTAGGCAACAGCCGATCCAGGTACACCAGTCGATGTCGGCCGAGGAGCACCTCCCAGAGCGGCGTCCCATGGTGCAGTGGCGGCTGCGGGCCAGGCGGCGCCGTTGTGGGGGGCTGCAGGGCTGACGGCCCAAGGGGCGTCTACAGCTGCTGCGGGCCAAGCAGCGGCGCTGTCGTGGGGTGCTGCAGAGGCGACGGCGGCAGGCCAGACGGAAGCAGCGAGCTCGGCTCGAGGGGTGGCAGCGCTGGGGGCTGGATGGGCGGTGGGGGCCAGATGTGGCTGTGCGGTGGCCCAGGGTGGTGACGCGGCGGCATCTGGCCAGGGGGCAGTGGCGGCCGCGCCAGCCCTCCCCGAGGCGGCGGCGGGCAGCGCGACTGGGGCGCTGGCGGCGGCGGCGCCAGCGGCCCGGCGCGCAGATCTGGCGGCAGCCCAGGGCGCTGCGGCCCAGGGCGCAGCTGCGCGGGCTGGAGACGCGCCAGCGGCGGCGGCGGCTGCGCCAGGCGGCGCGAAAGCGTGGGCGAGGGGCGCAGCTGTGGCGGTCCCAGCGGGCGGCGCGACTGGGGTGCTGGCGGCGGCGGCGCCAGCGGCGGGCCCGGCCCTGGGCGCCGCGACGTGGTTGGGAGCAGCGGAGGCGAATGGGGCGGCGGCAGCGGCGGCGCAGGGCCGCTGCAGCGGCGGCGGCTGGGCAGGGCCGCTGCAGCGGCGGCGCTGTGGAGGGGCTGTGGCGGCGGCGGCACAGCCATCAGGGGAATAGGATTAGGGTTAAGCCCTAATCCTTGATTACCTAGCTGATACCATATTAGAGGGATAAATCTAGACTGAATGGGATGAATACATCATGAGGGTACAGGGTCCATTATATAGAGGGATTAGGTGAGGGGAAATGACTAAATCACCCCTAACCCTAATCCCCCACTAATGACTAATATGCCCCTGTGACACACACATAATCATAGTGTCTAACACACCCACAAACAGAGGGCCAATCAGAGGTGGTGAACAGGATTATAACTATGTATTTGAGATGTCTAGCAGGGGACAGACCACGCACTTGGTTACAGTGGCTTCCGTAGGCGGAATACTGCTACAATTCATCCTATCAAACTGCTCTTCGAACTACACCATTTAGAGTAGTATATGGGAGGAATCCTCCAACATTACTCGCTTATGAGCCCGGAGCAGCAAAGGTGGAAGCAGTGGATCGACAATTAGGTGATCGGGATGAATTTTTGAAAGAAATTAAAAAAGATTGTAACAGGCCCAAGATACTATGAAGAATGCTCATAATCAGAAAGCTCGGGTGTTAAACTTTGAAGTGGGAGATTGGGTGTGGCTGCGTTTACAGCATAGAAATGCAGCCGGTATAACAATGGTGACTAAAACTAAGTTGAGGCAGCGATTTTATGGACCTTCCAGATTACAGAATGTATTGGCAAGGTTTCATACAGACTGAAACTACCAGCTAAAGCTAATTCATGATGTGTTCAACGTATCATTGCTTAAGAAAATAAGAAATTTGAAGGAGATCCTCCAAGGGAACCGGTGCAGTTACTAGAATTTTTACATGGCAGAATGATTCCATCTCCTGAGAAAGTTATAAGAGCTCGGTTGAACAGAGATGTATGGCAAATTTTGGTGCAATGTGTTAGACTCTGTAATTACATGGGTAACACAGAGGCAGGTTAGTCATTAGTGAAGGATTAGTGTTAGGGGTAGTTTAGTCTTTTTCCCTCACCTAATCCCTCTATATAATGGACCCTGTACCCTCTTGATCATTATCATCTAATACAGTCCAAAATTATTCCTCTAATATGGTATCAGCCTACTTAGGATCCTAACCCTAATGACCCCTTCACAGACGCCGCCGCCGCTGCCCACCCTGGCGCGCTACCCGCAGCCTCTTCACAGCCGCCCTCTCCTCTCTGGGCCAGCGCTGCTGGCGCCGCCGCTGCTGCCGATTTCGTTTCTGCAGATCTCGCTGCTCCGCCGCACAGCCACGCCGCCGGCGCCCAACCCCACCTCCCTATTGTCCCACCTGGCTTCGGGATGCCGCCGCAGGGCCGCACCCAGCCGGCGCCGCACTCGGCCGGCACGCTCGTGGGGAGGGGGGGGGGGGTCGCCGCCGGCCTCCCTACTGCCCCGCCTGCCTTCGGGATGCCACCGCAGGGCCGCGGCCAGCCGGCGCGCTCGCGGAGGGGGGGGGGGGGGCAGCCGCTGCCGACCCTCCAGGCGCATCACCAGGACGCTACAGCAGGCCGGCGCTGCCCCCAACCATCGCACACAGGGGACCCTCGCCGCCACCCTGGGAGGTTTCTCAACAGGGGGCCGTAGACCCTTGGCCAGTCGCCGTCTCTGTTTCGGGCGGGGGGGGGGGGGGTGTTGGACTGTATGTGTATTAGGAGGCATTTTAGTCCTTTGTATTAGGGTTACTTAGCCCTTAAGCTGTGTCCTCCTATATATGTATCCTCCTTGACAGGCTGTTATGGAACTAATCACTTTTCCTTAATCTAATTTGGTATCAGATTGCCTCTCTCTCTCTCTCTGCCCTTCTCTCTCCCGGCCGCCGCGTCGCCTTCGACGGGCGCCGCCCGCCGCCTGACTGCCGCGCCCCCCCTCCTTCTCGTGCGCCGCCGCCGCGCCACCATGCCGCGCTCCCCCTCCTCGCGCGCCGCACGCTTCGCGCCCACGGGTGAGCGCGAGCGCTGCCTGCTCGTGCGGGATCTGCCGCTTCCCATGGCTGGCGCGCCACCGTCGGCTCACCTCCCCCCTCTTGGGCAGCCGTGTCTCCCTTCTTCCCTCCACGGTGCGCCGCCTTCTTCCTCTCTGGTCGCCGTGCTGACCAGATCTTCCGCCGTCCCTGACTTGGCTGGGCCCTGGCCGCGCTCTTGCCGGCCCCCTCTCCTCTGGCCACCGCCGTCGCGCCTCTGGCCGGCAGGAGATGCAGCGCCGCCGCCGTCGGCCTCTGGGCCCCCTCGGCGCCCTGGTCGCCGTCGGCGCGCCGCCCCGATCCCGGTGTTCCACGCCTTCGTGCCCGGCGCCGCTGCCCCGCCGCCGCCGCCAAGGGTGTCTTTGCCGTTCCCTGCTGGTGGACCGTTCGTGCGCCCCGGCGTTGGCCCGGCGTCGCCATTCGGAGCCCCGCCTCCCGCTGCAACGGGTGGGTTCAGGGGCTCGACCCCGCCTCTTCAGGGCCCTTTGCTGCCACCCACCGGCGCACCCCTGCTGCTGCCCGCTGGCGCACCCGTGCTGCCGCCCGCCGGTGCGACCCCACCGCTGGCCGCCGGCGCTCCTGCAGCCCCCAGCGCTGCCACCCCTCGAGCCGCTGCTGCTGCCTGTCCTGCCGTCGTCGCCTCTGCAGCACCCTACGATGGCGCCACTACCTGGCCCGCAGCAGCCGCAGCCGCCCCTTGGGCCGCCGGTCCTGCCGCCGTGGGCGGTACTTCTCAGCCGCCATCGGCTGATGTACCTGGTTCGGCTGTTGCCTACTCGGTTGGCACCACCGTCGAGGATCCGAGCGTGTTGCCTTCCTTCCAGGCGCCGCCACCGCCGGGGCATGTCGCGACCCGTTCTACACCGTCGGTCTACCTGCGGGGTCTCACGCCATCTGGCCCTGACTAGGTGGTAGACTACGGAGCCTCGTACCACACTACCCCTGACGTGGGGTATCCTCTCCTCTACCCGCCCTTCCCGTCCCTCTGATCCTTCATCGATCATTGTTGGGAATGGGACGGCTCTTCCAGTCACCTCAGTAGGTGACTCGGGTTCGGCGGATTCGTTTCAGCTACGTGATGTTCTTGTTGCTCCTGACATCATTCAGCACCTTCTTTCCGTTCGTCGTTTTACTACTGACAACCATGTTTCCCTTGAGTTCGATCCTTATGGTGTAACTGTGAAGGATCTTACTACTCGACACGTTCTCTTTCGTTGTGATAGTACGGGTCCCCTGTACACGATGCGTCTTTCTGCTTCCGCTCCGCCTCTTGCCCTGACTACGACAGCTTCTTCGACCATTTGGCATCGTCGGCTTGGCCACCTGGTGCTGATGCTATGTCGAAGTTGTCTGGTAGTTCAGTGATTTCGTGTACTGGGGGTACTCATGACTCTCTTTGCCATGCTTGTCAGTTGGGTCGCCACGTTCGACTTCCTTTTCCACATTATGTCACTCGTGTCGAGCGCATCTTTGATTTGATTCACTGTGATCTTTGGACTCCACCTGTTCTGAGTGTTTCTTGATATAAGTATTACTTGGTGGTCGTTGATGATTTTTCGCACTATTCGTGGACTTTTCCCTTGCGACAGAAGTCTGATACGTTCGGCACTCTTTCTCACTTCTTCGCTTGGGTGCCCACCCAGTTTGGGCGCACGATCCGTGCAGTCCAGTGCAATAACAGGCACGAGTTTGACAACTCTGCGTTCCGTGACTTTCTGCTTTCTCACGGTGTTCAGTTGCGCATGTCTTGCCCGTACACTTCCCCCCAGAACGGCAAGGCTGAGTGCATGATTCAGACCACCAACGATGTCATGCGCTCTCTGATGTTTCAGGCTTCTATCCCTGCTCGTTACTGGGCAGAGGCGCTTCACACCGCCACCTACCTCATTAATCGCCTTCCTACTAAGGCGATTAGTGCTCCCACCCCTCACTTCGCTTTGTTCGGCACCCCTCCTCTCTACGACCACCTTCGAGTGTTCGGGTGCACTTGCTACCCTAACCTCTCCGCCACAGCTTCCCATAAGCTTGCGCCTCGCTCGACTCGGTGTGTTTTCCTTGGGTACTCCCCTGACCACAAGGGGTACCGGTGCCTTGACCCTACCACCCGTCGTATCTTGATCTCCCGACACGTCGTCTTCGACGAGTCTTCCTTTCCTTTTTCCACCCCGTCTTCTGACTCCGTCGCTGAGTTGGATTCCCTCTTCTCCACTGACCCCGAGGTCGCTCCTGTACCGCGACCTTGTCTTTTACCTCTTGCAGGTTATCCTCCCGCTGCGCCACGCGCAGCTTCGGCGTCTTCCACGCCACCTGTTGTACCTTACGTGACACCGACGTCCCTGACGCCACCTGCTGCGCCACGCGCGGCCCTGGCGTCCCTGACGCCACTTGCTGCGCCACGCGTGGGCCTGGTGTCCCTGACACCACTTGTTGCGCCACGCGCGGCCCCAGTGTCCCCGGCGTCGCCCGCTGCGCCACGCGCGACCCCGACGTCCCCGACGATATCTGCTGCGCCACGCGCGGCCCTGACGTCCCCGTCGACACCTGCTGCGCCGAGCGTAGCTCCGGCGTCCCTGCCGACGCCTGCTGCGCCGAGCGCGGCCTCGGCGTCCCCGACACCAGCAGTCGCACCGTGCGCGGCCTCGGCGTCCCCGACGCCAGCAGTCACACCGTGCGCGGCCTCGACGTCCCCGACTTCGACTACTGCACCACGCGCGGCTCCTGCAGCGCGGTACGCCGACCCAGCTCTTGTCTATCAGCGACGAGCGCGGGATGGTGGATCGTCCTCTTCGCGTCCTGAGGATCTGGTATATCACCCTCCGCTGCTTCACCGGGACCCTCGTCACGTTCACCCGATGGTGACTCGACGGGCCGCCGGCGTCCTTCGTCTTGTGGAGCGCTTCTCTGGGGTCGTTCTCTCGTCCTCGACCCCCCCGGAGCCTGCCTCGTCACCCATCTCGCCTATCCCCTCTTCTGTCCGTAGCGTCCTCGCCGATCCTCATTGGCGTCGGGCTATGGAAGAAGAGTATGCGGCCCTACTTGCCAACCGGACCTGGTTCCCCGTCCTGGTCGTGGCAATGTTGTCACGGGCAAGTGGGTGTTTACGCATAAGAGGAAGGCGGATGGGTCTCTGGAGAGGTACAAGGCACGGTGGGTGCTTCGCGGTTTCACACAGCGTCCCGGCGTCGACTACGACGAGACTTTCAGCCCGGTGGTGAAGCCGGCGACGGTTCGCACCGTTCTGTCGCTGGCTCTGTCGCGTTCTTGGCCTGTCCACCAGCTGGACGTCAAGAACGCCTTCCTCCACGGGACGTTGATGGAGACGGTGTATTGCAGTCAGCCGACAGGGTTCGTTGATTCAGCCCGTCCAGACATGGTCTGTCGGCTGAACAAGTCCCTGTATGGGCTGAAGCAGGCGCCTCGGGCTTGGTACAGCCGGTTCGCCTCCTTCCTGGCCTCGCTCGGCTTCGTCGAGGCCAAGTCGAACACTTCGCTCTTCGTCTACAGGCGTGAGGGTGACACTGTCTACCTCCTGTACGTGGACGATATTGTCCTCACGGCGTCTAGCCAGACTCTTCTTCAGCGCACGATCTCCGCCCTGCAGCGCGAGTTCGCGATGAAGGATCTCGGCCAACTCCACCACTTCCTGGGCGTTGCGGTCGAGCAACGCCCTGGTGCTCTTTTCCTCCACCAGCGCCGGTACTGCCTGGATATCCTCGAGCGAGCGGGCATGGCTGATTGCAAGCCGTGCTCCACTCCCGTGGACACCCAGGCGAAGGTGTCTTCGTCCGACGGCGCCCCGGTCGCCGACCCCACCACTTACAGGAGTCTTGCAGGTGCACTGCAGTACCTCACCTTCACCAGGCCGGACATCTCCTACGCGGTTCAGCAGGTGTGTCTCCACATGCATGATCCGCGGGAGCCGCATCTCACGGCAGTGAAGCGGATCCTTCGGTACCTGCGTGGCACCCACGACTACGGACTCCTTCTGCGGCGCGACTCTGCCTCCGAGCTGGTTGTCTACACCGACGCTGACTGGGCGGGTTGCCCAGACACCCGCCGGTCCACCTCCGTCTACGCCGTCTTCCTGAGCGGCAACCTCGTCTCCTGGTCCTCGAAGCGGCAGCCACGTGGTGTCCCGCTCGAGTGCCGAGGTGGAATACCGCGTCGTGGCCAACGGCGTGGCCGAGTCCTCCTGTCTTCAGCAGCTGCTTCAGGAGCTACACTCCCCCCTCGTCCGGAGTATGTTGGTCTACTGCGACAACGTCAGCGCCGTCTACCTCTCCACCAACCCGGTACAGCATCAGCGCACGAAGCACGTGGAGATCGACCTTCACTTCGTTCGTGAGCGGGTGGCTCTCGGGGAGGTGCGAGTCCTGCACGTTCCGACGTCGTCGCAGTTCACCGACATCTTCACCAAGGGACTCCCTTCGACGGTGTTCACCGAGTTTCGGTCCAGTCTCAACATCTGTCGTGGCTAGATGTTGGGACTGCGGGGGGGTGTTGGACTGTATGTGTATTAGGGGGCATTTTAGTCCTTTGTATTAGGGTTACTTAGCCCTTAATTTGTGCCCCCTATATATGTATCCTCCTTGACAGGCTGTTATGGAACTAATCACTTTTCCCTAATCTAATTGGTGGGGGGGGGGGGGGTTGGCACGCCCCTCCCTCAGTCGTCCGTCATCTCTGCTCCAGGAGGTGCTGTCGTCTCCGCCGTGTCTCCAAAGACCGGACCTACCGCCGGCGGACCTCTTGTAGGTATTGTCGGCAAACCAGCCACCGCTATTGTTTTCATGATAGGTACCTCTGGGCCACACGATTCTACCGCCACGTCTACCGGGCTCGACATCGACGAAAATACCATGACCACCGTCCCGCCGATCCCGTTTCCAGTAGCTGGTGCCGCCGCTGACACAGCTACTGCCTCAGTCTACGGCACCGACACGACAGACACCTCCGGCATCGCCGCAGCCCTGACTGCCTCTTGCGAGCGCAAGAGGGCACTTACTCTCACCCTGGAGCAGGAGCATGCCTCTGTGGCCGCTCTACCTCACCAGCTTGAGGAGAGCGCTCACTGACCGATGAGTGCTACCTACGAGCCTTCCTCATACGCCGGTACGTACTCAGCTTCGCTTGTGGCCGCTCTCCATGCACAAGCCGCCGGGATTCAGAACATCCGGACACTCGTGCCGGTTGTTCTCAGCTCCGAGTCTACCTCATACGCCCGGTGGCGTGACCTGGTGCTCCTCACGCTGAGGCGCTTCCGCCTCGACGACCACGTCCTCCAGGACAACTTTTCGGTGGATGTCTCCTGGATCAGCATGGACAGTCTTATCCTATCCTGGACCCTTGGCTCCCTGTCTGAGGAGCTACAGGACATCGTCAGACAACGCGGTGGTGGTACTGCTTGACGGGCTTGGCTGGCTCTTGAGCAGCGGTTTCTAGGGAACCGCGCGACACGAGCCCTCCATATCAGTGCGCGGTTCCAGAACATCGCTCAGGGTGTCCGCTCTGTCTCCGCCTACTGCCGGGAGATGAAGGGTATGGCAGATGCTCTACATGACCTTGGCGAGCCGGTCACCGACAGCGCTCTCATTCTTCGGGTCCTTCAGGGGCTGAATGAGCGCTTCTGTCACCTACGGATGTGGCTTCTCCGTCTGGAGCCACCCCTACCTTCGAGAAGGTATGGTCTGATCTCGAGCTTGAGGAGATCGCTGCAGGAGGCTCCACTATCACTGGGTCTGCCACAACTTTTTACGGCTTTGGGCAGACCCCTCGCTCACCCTCTCCAGCCGCTGGTGGACCACCGTCACGACCATCTTCCACCCCAGGCACTCCTGCTAGTACTGGGGGTGAAAATCGTCGCCGCTGCGGCAAACGAAGCGGCCATGATGGAGGTAGCAGTGCAGGCGGCACTCCTACATCCACTACTTTGGCTACTGGTGGTAGTGGTGGTACTGGCCAGGGAGGTGCACCCTGGCCCACACCTTACAATCCGTGGCATGGTCAGATTTACATGTGGCCTGGGCCGTCTCCGGATTCTCAGCCTCCATGACCACCACGCCCCCAGCCGGCGTTCGTAGCCACACCAGCTACAGTGGGCCAGCCTACAGTGTTGGTGGGCCGCCGACTCAGGCCTACGGTGGGCCTGACTTCTCTTCTGGCGGACATTCACCCTCGACCTACAGAGGCACCGACTATCCTGTTGGGTACTCGGAGCCGTCGGCACCTCTCCAGGAGTCACCCTCGACGTGGGATCGACAGTCGCTGGCCTTACTCCACCAGGTGCCGACTGGATAGTTGACTCCGGAGCGTCATACCATACCACTCCAAATGCTTGTATACTCTCTTCCATCCACCCTCCCAATCCCTTTTTTCCTTCATCTATCGTTGTTGGGAACAGATCTGTTCTTCCAGTCACCTCAGTAGGTGATTCTGGTCTCCCAAGTTCTTTCCAGCTTAAAAACATTCTTGTCGCTCCGTATGTCATTCACAACTTGCTTTCTGTTCGTCGTTTTACCACTGACAACAATGTTTCCATTGAGTTTGATCCGTTTGGTTTGTCTATGAAGGATCTTTCTACCCGGCGACCTCTTTTTCGATGTGATAGCTCGGTGCCCCTGTACACACTTCGACTTCCTACTTCTGTTGCATCACCTTCTTTTGCTTTAACTACGACAGCTTCATCTACCATTTGGCATCTCGCCGACAGGGCCATCCTGGTGCAGATGCTATGTCGAAGTTGTCCAGTAGTTCTGTTATCTCGTGTTCTAGGGGTACACATGACTCTTTATGTCATGCTTATCAGCTTGGTCGCCATGTTCGGCTCCTTTTTCCCACGTCTGTGACTCATGTTGAGCACGTTTTTGATCTTATACATTGTGATTTGTGGACATCACCTATTACCAGTGTATCGGGCTTTAATTATTACTTGATGATCATTTATGATTTTTCTCACTTCTCGTGGACTTTTCCATTACGATTGAAGTCTGAGACTTTTGTTACTCTTTCTCACTTCTTCGTTTGGATTTCCACTCAGTTTGGGCGCACCATCCAAGCTGTCCAGTGTGATAACGGACGCGAGTTCGATAACTATGTGTTTCGTAACTTTCTCTCTGCACATGGAGTACAGCTGTGCATGTCTTGTCCGTATACCTCTCCTCAGAACGGCAGGGCAGAGCGCATGATTCGTATCAGTAATGATGTCATGCGCTCCCTGATGTTCCAGGCATCTGTTCCAGCCCAATATTGGGTGGAGGCTCTCCACACTGCCACACTTCTGATTAATCGCCTTCCTACCAAGGCGATTCGTGTCTCCACCCCCTATTTTGCTTTATATGGCACTGATCCTCTTTACAACCATCTTCGAGTTTTTGGGTGCGTTTGCTACCCTAACCTTTCCGCCACTGCACCACATAAGCTTGCGCCCCGCTCGGCACGGTGTGTTTTCCTCAGGTATTCCCTTGATCATAAGGGGTACCGGTGTTTAGATCTCACTAACCGTCTTTTGATCTCTCAACACGTCGTCTTCGACGAGTCCTCCTTTCCCTTCTCCACCACTTCTTTCAGTTCCACCACAGAGCCGGATTCCCTTTTTCCCACAGACCCCGAGGTTGCTGCCCAGCTGCCTTGGCCTCTTTCTTCTGCAGGTTCGACACATGCTACGCCTCAGGTGCCCCCGACGTCACCGGCAGCACCACGTGCGGCATCGACGCCTCCAGCGTCACCTGTTGTACCTCGGGTGGCCCCGACATCACCAGCTGCGCCACGCGCGGCATCGACGTCCCCGGCGTCGCCTACTCCGCCTCGGGTGACCCCGACGTCACCAGTTGCGCCACGCGTGGCCTCAGCTTCCCCGACGTCACCTGCAGCGAGCCCGACGTCCCCGACGTCACCAGGCGCAGCACAGACAACCCTGACTTTTCGCTTTGCTGACCCCACACTTGTCTACCAGCGATGAGCGCGGGATGGGGCTCCAGCTCCAGCTACGCCACGCGCGGCACCGGAGCCTACTGCACCAGTCACCACGCCACGCGCGGCCTCGAGACCCACTCTCATCTATCCATGACGAGAGTGGGTTGTTGTACCCGAGCGCCCGGTGTACAATCCTCCTCTGCTCCACAGGAATCCTGGTCACGTCCACCCGATGGTGACTCGACGTGCGTCCGGGAGTCTCCGGCCGGTTCAGCGCTTCTCTGGAGCCGTCTTCTCGTCGACGACATCTCCACCGACTGACTCTTCTTCAATCTCACCCATACCGACTTTCGTCCGTAGCGCCCTCGCCGACCCTCACTAGCGTCGCGCTATGGAGGAAGAGTATGAGGCCCTGCTTGCTAACCGGACCTAGGACCTGGTTCCCCACCCCGGTCGTGGCAATGTTGTCACGGGCAAGTGAGTATTCACTCATAAGAAGAAGGCGGACGGTACCTTGGAGAGGTACAAGGCTCGGTGGGTACTTCGGGGCTTCACTCAGCGCCCTGGAGTCGACTACGACGAGACCTTCAGCCCGTTGGTGAAGCCGGCGACGGTTCGTACCATTCTTTCACTGGCTCTCTCGCGTTCTTGGCCCGGCCACCAGTTGGATGTCAAGAATGCCTTCGTCCAAGGTACACTGACCGAGACAGTGTACTGCAGCCAGCCGACAGGGTTTGTTGACTCAGCTCATCCAGACATGGTCTGTAAGCTGAACAAATCCCTGTACGATCTGAAACAGGCACCGAGAGCCGGGTATAGCCGGTTCGCCTCCTTCTTGGTCTCACAGGGCTTCGTCGAAGCTAAGTCGGACACTTTGTTGTTTGTCTATCGACGTGGCAGTGACACTGCTTATCTTCTACTGTACGTCGATGACATTGTACTGACAGCATCCAGTCCGGCTCTTCTTCAGCGCACTATCTCTGCTTTACAGCAGGAGTTTGCTATGAAGGACCTAGGACGCCTCCACCACTTCCTGGATATTGCGGTCGAGGACTGACTAGGCGGCGTGTTTCTTCACCAGCGATAGTATTGCCTGGATATTCTCCAGCGAGCGGGCATGGCTGAGTGCAAGTCGTGCTCTACTCCGGTGGATATTCAGGCAAAGCTCTCCGCTACCGACGGGACACCCGTCACTGACCCCACTGCTTACAAGAGTCTTGCATGTGCTCTTCAGTACCTCACCTTCACCAGGCCGGATATCTCCTATGCAGTTCAGCAGGTGTGCCTCCACATGCATGACCCGAGGGAGCCGCACCTCACCGCTGTAAAGCGGATTCTTCGGTACCTGCGTGGCACCCTCGACTACAACCTCCTCCTTCGACGTGATGCGACCTCCGAGCTGGTCGTGTAAACCGACGCTGACTGGGCAGGCTGCCCGGACACTCGCCGGTCTACCTCTGGCTACGCCGTCTTCCTGGGCGGTAATTTCGTCTCCTGGTCCTCGAAGCGACAGCATGTGGTGTTGCGTTCGAGTGCTGAGGCGGAGTATCGCGCCGTGGCTAACAGCGTGGCTGAGGCTTCCTAGCTTCAGCAGCTGCTTCAGGAGCTCCACACTCCAGTCCTCCCGTAAACAAATTCATAGCCTATGTATCGGTCATGTCTTCACAACGGCAAAGCAAAAGTAGAAACAGTGCCTAATAATCTATCACAGTGCTGTTCTAGGTTAGTCTGCTTGGTATCCTCAGCCTGATGTCCTTGGTTGTTACCACCTTTATCATTGCGTCCTCCTGATCCTATATTCTGAACGTTGTCAGAGTCAGCCGGATCACCTCCCACAGGTTTCTTGCCAAAGTTCTTGCATTAGTTGACGGTGTTGGATGTGGTGTCATCGTCTGTATTTGGCCCTGATAATTTTTCTTGCGTGATCTGCCCATCTGCATGAGTTTTAGATGTTGATGGGTGTTCCAGCCGCGCGATGGCGATGTTGTGCGCAGCTAGTTGCTAGTTTATGTCTTGCAGATCCCTTTTTACTGCTGAGAAGGTGTCTAACTTGAGCTCTCGTTGCTTAACCTGCACGGCAAGGTCGTTCATGGAAGCCGTCAACCTATCGATCTTGTCGTTGAGTGCATCCATGTTTGCAGCTTTCTTCCTGTTGGCCCTAAGATTGGTTGTGGAATCTGATACCAAGTTGTTACTAACCTCCTTCTTGCAGGACCGGAGATAGTAAGAATGAATCTGTTCTCATCGGAATTGAGCTCTCTCTCGCCGAACCGAACTCCTCACCGCTGGCGCTGTGATGTAAATCATGCAGGCAAAGAGGGCACGGACATAAGTGTTCTCTCACAAATTTCTTACTTTGTTTCTCTGAGATATATTACATTATATAGGGTGCTATAGCAGCCCATAACTAGACTCGGACTCTTGATAATTTTCTAACATAATAAACTCTTTGACTCGGACCCTTACTTGATAATTCCCTAATATAAAGGACTCTTTCTGTTCTAAAACAATCCGACTCTGGAGGAACAAACTGACTCTGTTTTAACAGAAACCGACTCCAACTCTAACTAAGGCAATACAATTCTGTTTTAACTTTTCCTTAATTGTTCTTTATTGCGGAAGCGCCTCTTATATGTTATATCGTACATACCACCGGTGCATGAAGCTCCTGCTTGTGAAGGGTCTGGAAAAGGATCCGACCCACTTAGATCTTTTCTACGCAGTTTTTCTCTGCATTTCTGCAAGAGTCTGTTTTCAACACTCGAACCCATGACCTCATGGTCACAAGGTGCTGAGAAACAGGGAGGGGGGAGACCCCTTGGCTGCGCTTAGGGCTGCGCAGGGGAGAAACCAGCAGCGAGGAGGCGTGGGGGCAGCTGCGCAGTACGTAACGTGGGGGACAAAGTAGCTGGTCACGGCGGCTAGGGTTAGGGTTCGAAGCCACCGTGATCCAAGGAGAAGAACAGCCCTCAACGGGGATTCTTATTTTTTCCTGGATGCCCAAAACATGAGGGAGGGGGGCTGCTTATAAAGGGGGGACAGGACCCCCCCTCTTTGGCCGCAGCCTACTCCTAGTCTGTTTGGGGATAATCCCCCAAACTGACTAGGATTCTTTTCTTCCCTTTTTTTTAGTCTATTTCTTTCTATCTAAACTGATTCAATCTATAACTCCCTTTTATTCCTAAATATTATCTAATTAATTCTTCTAAATATCTTCCTGGCCTAGTTGTGCGCTTTGTGGGCCCCACGCCGACCATATTGGCGGCCCACAAATGCATCCACAACATTTCCCCCCTTCCCGACAAAGAGCTCGTCCTCGAGCTTAAAGGAGGGGTGCTTCATCCTGAAATCTTCTAGTTGCTCCCATGATGAATCAGCTTCAGAATGTCCTGCCCATTTGATGAGTAGCTCCCAAACACCTCTGTTCAAACGCGCCCTTTGTACTTTTTCAGGCGTAGGTACAACACGTCCATGCAGAAGTGGTGGTAAAGGCACCACCTGTATGGGAGTAGGACCTTCAAATTTCTTTAACAGGGACACATGGAAGACATCATGTATCCTTGCTTGAGGAGGCAGCTGAAATTTATATGAGACAGTCCCAATGCGTTGAATGATCTGATATGGTCCAAAATATTTTGGTCCAATCTTTGAAGAAGGCGTCGTCATTACTCCCACAGCTGTCCTCTGATGAAGCCGCAGCCAAACCCAATCACCGATCTGAAATTCCACCTCTCGGCGGAACTTATCTTCATAGCTTTTCATGGTGACTTGTGCTTGTACCAGCCTGTTCTTGATTTCAGCTAAGAATTCATCTCTATCCCTTAGCTGTTTATCCACTGCTGCTACTCTAGATACGCCCGGTTGGTAACCAACAAGAGCCGGAGGGTCCCTGCCATAGACTACTCTGAAGGGCGAGCATTTGAGGGCCGTCTGGTAGGAAGTGTTGTAGCAATACTCAGCCCAAGGAAGCCACTGCAACCAAGTCTTTGGTCGGTCACCAGCCAAGCAGCGAAGGTACACAGTGATGATCTTGTTGACGACCTCAGATTGGCCGTCCGACTGTAGGTGGAAGGCCGAGCTGAGCTGAAGTTGGACACCGGCTAGCCGGAACAAATCTGACCAGAAGAGGCTGGTGAAGACGGTATCACGATCACTGACGATGGAGCAGGGAAAGCCATGTAGTCGTACAATGTCGTCGAAGAATGCCCGCGCCACTGATGCAGCACTGTAAGGGTGGCTTAGGGGAATGAAGTGGGCATACTTGGAGAAGCGATCTACCACTGTCAAGATCACTGATTTCCCACCAACTTTCGGAAAACGTTCAATGAAGTCCATGGAGATATCACTCCAGACTTCCGACGGTATAGGCAGCGGTTGTAGCAGGCCGGCTGGATGAAGATGATCAGTCTTGTTGCGTTGGCACGTAGCACACCCGCGGATATACTCACGCACCCGCCGTAGCAAGGACGGGTTGTAGAAGGAGAGGCGTAGCCGATGCACTGTCTTCTGGATGCCTTCGTGGCCCCCATCATGCGCCTCAGCTAGGAGAGAGGGCCACAAGGAGGACTTGTCGGGAACGAAGAGCTTCCCCTTGTGAAGTAGAAGGCCGTCGCGTTCGGCCCAGTCAGCAGGTGCGACTCCCTCCTGGAGTTGGGCACATAGCTGCTGCGCCTGCTGGTCTGTAGCGATCTCCGCGCGGAGCGAGTCGAAGAGTGGAAAGACTGGCGCGGATATGGCGTGAATAGCTATGTCTTCCTCGTCGCGGCGGGACAGGGCGTCAGCTGCCCCATTCAAGCGCCCCGGTCGGTACTCAACCTGCAGATCATAACCAAAAAGTTTGCTCACCCAAGCATGTTGGGGAATCGTCGTGAGTCGCTGATCCAGGATATATTTCAGGCTGAAGTGATCAGTCCGAACAGTGAAGGGACGACCCCACAAGTAAGGCCGCCAATGCCGTACGGCCTTCACAAGACCAATTAGCTCATGCTCGTATGCCGGTAGCTTATGATGGTGAGTCGCTACAGCGCGGCTGAAGAATGCTATGGCGCCGCCGCCCTGGTGTAGAACCGCCCCAAAGCCGGCGCCGGACGCGTCGCAGTCGACGATGAAGCGCTTGTCAAAATCGGGCATTTGAAGTAGAGGCGCTGTCATCAACGCCTGCTTGAGTTGGGAGAAAGCGTCCTGCGCATCATCAGTCCAGCGGAATGCTTCCCGCTTTAGTAGGGCGGTGAGGGGTGCGGCCACCGCACCATACCCCGCAATGAACTTGCGGTAGTAGCCGGTGAGCCCGAGGAAACCTCGCAAGGCTCGTAAGGACCGAGGTGTAGGCCAACGTTCCACGGCCTCCACCTTGGTCGGATCCATTGCCACGCCGTGAGCGGATATGATGTGTCCTAAGTAGGACACAGTCTCCTGGCCGAAGAAGCACTTAGATTTCTTCAGGAACAACTTGTTTGTCCGTAGTGTCTGGAACACCTGCTTGACGTGCTGAAGGTGTTCGACCCAGGACCTGCTATACACCAATATGTCATCAAAGAAGACAAGCACAAATTTTCTGATGTAGGGGTCGAGGACGTCGTTCATCAACGACTGGAACGTGGACGGCGCATTGGTGAGGCCGAATGACATCACCAAGAACTCATAGTGGCCTCGATGAGTTCGGAATGCTGTCTTTTCAATGTCGTCCGAGTGCATGCGCACTTGAAAGTAGCCGCTCCGGAGGTCAAGCTTGGTGAAGAACCTTGCGCCGCGAAGCTCGTCCAGTAGCTCGTCAACCATCGGGATCGGGAACTTGTCTTTCAAAGTTCTGGCGTTGAGCTCGCGGTAGTCGATGCAGAAGCGCCACGTGCCGTCGGCTTTTCGGACCAACAGTACTGGCGAGGAAAATGCAGATGTGCATTCTCGGATGATGCCTTGGTGAAGCATCTCGGCGCATTGCTTCTCAATCTCGTCTTTAAGAAGCTGGGGGTAGCGGTACGGCTGGACAGCTACTGGAGTTGTGCCCGACAGGAGCCTGATTTGGTGGTCATGGCGTCGTGCAGGAGGAAGCCCGCGTGGCTCGTCGAAGAGGTCCTGGAAGCCATCCAGGAGGGCGCCCATCATATCAGTAGGTGGTGCTAGAGAGGCACATACCGGAGCTGAACTTCGCAGCCCCGTCCAGATCACCTCACGGTCCCCGCGCCACAATTTCATCGTGAGGTCCTCAAGGTTCCAGAGAATGGGTCCCAAAGATCGCAGCCACTGGACTCCTAGAACAAAGTCGAAGCCGTCCAGTGGGAGTGCGTAGCATGTGACGTCGAAGCGATCCCCTACAATCATCAAGGGTACACGTGGACAGATGCTTGTACAGGAGATAGAGTCGCCGTTGGCGACTCGGACGCCGACGCCTGATCGTGGCAACATCATCAGGCCGAGCTCCTTGATGAGTGGTGCCCTGATGAAGGTGTGAGTGGACCCTGTGTCGACCAATGCTGTCAGTAGGTTGCCGTGGACGTAGACCTGGAGCTTCATTGTGTTGGCGAAGTCGATGCCGGTCAGGGCGTGTAAGGAGATGCCCATATCAGCTACGGTCGCGTCAACGTCATCATCGTCGTCAAGCTCCAGAAGGAAGATTCCTTTGCCGGCACACTTATGGTCCGATGTGTACCGCTCAGGGCAGTGATAGCACTCGCCGCTTGCCCGCTTAGCAGCCATCTCATCGGGTGTAAGGCGTTTGAAGCGCGGGCGAGAAGATGCCGTTGTTGACGATGTCGGGGCGGGTGCCGTAGAACTGCCACTTGAGGCCGTAGTAGAGGCGTGGGACACAATAGAAGAGCGTGTGGAGCGTTGAGAGGCGGCGCCCTTCTGTATTCCGCTATCTGTTATTGCCGCAAGTCGACGTTCAAAGGCTCTGGCCAGACTCATGGCGGTTTGTAGATTAGTGGGAAACTGCAGCTCCACATCCGTTCTAAGTGGCTCGCCGAGGCCAGCTGTGAAGATGTTGATTTGCTGGCGCTGGCTGAGGTCCTCGCAACGACAAAGAAGGACCAGGAATTGACGCTGATATTCCTCAACCGTGCCAGTACGACGGAGATCTTTAATTTCCGCCAGGTCGTTGGAGCGGAGCGGAGGCCCGAAGCGCATGTTGACGAAGTCCGCGAACCGCTCCCAGGACACGATGCCACAGTCACGTTCTAGAGCAGTGTACCACTCGGCCGCGACACCCTCCAGGTGGAGAGACGCGAGCCACACCTTTTCTTCTGGCATCGTACGTGTCCCTCGGAAGTATGTCTCACACTTGGTGAGCCAGGGCAGCGGATCTGTTTCCCCGTCGAACTTGGGGAAATTGACCTTGTGACGACGCAGCCCGCTGTCGTCGAAGGTCGGGCGTCCCGGTGGGCGCCTGGTACTGTAGTGGTCGTCGTTGCCGCCATGGCCGCCGCTGCCACCGCCGCCGCCCTTGCCGCTGCTGCAGCTGCGGGGAAGGTTGCTGCCCTGCGGTGAGTTTTGTTGCAAGTCCTCGCCACCGGAGAGCTCCCGCTCCGGTGCCTTCTCAAAGCGCGCAAGGCGCATATCGTGGCGGTCCAAGCGCTTGTTGATGGTGTCTATCTGCCCCATCATCTTGCTCATCATGTTGCCGAGATCTTGGAGGGTGAAAGTCCCAGAATCGTCCACGGGGCCGGACATGGTCGCTGCCCCGGAGTCTCTTGATACCAAATGCTGAGAAACAGGGAGGGGGGAGACCCCTTGGCTGCGCTTAGGGCTGCGCAGGGGAGAAACCAGCAGCGAGGAGGCGTGGGGGCAGCTGCGCAGTACGTAACGTGGGGGACAAAGTAGCTGGTCACGGCGGCTAGGGTTAGGGTTCGAAGCCACCGTGATCCAAGGAGAAGAACAGCCCTCAACGGGGATTCTTATTTTTTCCTGGATGCCCAAAACATGAGGGAGGGGGGCTGCTTATAAAGGGGGGACAGGACCCCCCCTCTTTGGCCGCAGCCTACTCCTAGTCTGTTTGGGGATAATCCCCCAAACTGACTAGGATTCTTTTCTTCCCTTTTTTTTAGTCTATTTCTTTCTATCTAAACTGATTCAATCTATAACTCCCTTTTATTCCTAAATATTATCTAATTAATTCTTCTAAATATCTTCCTGGCCTAGTTGTGGGCTTTGTGGGCCCCACGCCGACCATATTGGCGGCCCACAAATGCATCCACAACACAAGGCAACAGCTTTGCCGCTGCGCTAGTGCCCCCTTCAAATAGATGTAATCTATTAGAGATAATAATTCTTAGAGGTGGTTGGGCTGGCCGGCCGGATCAGGTGGCACAGAGGGGTCATGTCCCCTATATAATTTGACCCTCCTCTGCTGTAATTGCCCATCAAAGAATAATAAAAGTTTTCCCTTTGGGTGATTCTACTCTTCAGTCGTCATGTCACACCTCCTCACCTCTCCCCTGCGCAGCCCAAGGCGCAGCAGGAGGGCACCTCCCCGCCTCAACTGGTATCCAGTTACAGTGGAGAAGCGACCATGTCTGGCTCAAACAACGATTTTGAGGCCTTGAACCTCAAATCCCTCAACGCCAAGATGGACGCCCGCTTCAACCGCATTTTGGTGCAGCTGGACACCATCACGTCGCGTCTCAACAGCCATGACCAGAGCTTCGCACGTCTGGAAAAGATGACTCAGATGGTATTCTCGGCACCCCAAGGGCCGCCCCCTTAGGGCATCTCTAGATTTTCGGGCAGCATCAGCCTGCTGGATTAAGTCTTGTAGTCCTTTGGTCTTTGGTCCCCTAGTCCCTTGTATCCTAGTCCTTTAGTTTGTTGCACTTTAGTCCTTGGTCCTTGTTGTACCCTAGTCCTTTGGTCTTTGTGATCCTAATTAGGACAGCATCTAAGGACACTAGGACAGCATATTAAGGACACTAGGACAGCATCTTAGTGTCAGCCAAGGACAGCATATTAGGACAGCATTTAAGCATCTTAGACTAGCATCTTTGTGGCATATGCTTGGCTGTCATGGCAGTTATAAATATGTAGCCTCAACCCCTTGGGTTGGTATGGCATTGTGTGAGAAATAGACAAGAAAAATTGCCCCAACTCCTAGTGTCATCCTCTCTTCCAATGAGAGTAAGAATTCAACTACTAACATCTGGTATCAGAGCCGTTCTATCCTGCAGCTTAAACATCTCCTGTTCATTCCCTTCCCGCACCTCTCTCTGTCCGCAACCGGCAGCAGGAACACCGGTTGTTCCAGCTCATTCCTCTCCTGCACAGACGAGCAGCAGCTTGTCTTCCACACACAACAGCCCTCCCCCACTAGTGCGCCATGTCCGACGGACAGTCTCAGCGCTCGGTCGCCTCGAGCGCGCGGCAGGCGGAGGTCGCCGCGGCAGAGGAGCGCGGGCGAGCGGCGGCAGAGACTGCGGCGACGGCGGCAATGGCGGCAAGGTTGGTGGCGGCGGAACTGGCAGCAGCGAGGGCGGAAGTGGAAGCAGCGGCGGCGGCGGCGGCTGTAGCGCGTGCGGCGGCAGCGGAGCTGGAGGCTCTGCGCGGCAGTAGCTCCAGCAGCTCTGTCGACGGCGGCGTCGACGATGAGCTCAGGCCGGTGAGGGAGGCGGCGCGAGCACGAGAGGTGCAGCGAGTAGCCGCACGCCCCCATGGGCGCGACAGCCGCAGCCCAGACGGGCGCGGACGCGCCGGTGGCGCTCCCGGCGGCAGCGGCTGGGTCGACGGAGAACGCGGCCATTACAGGCGGCGCGGTTCTCCCTCCTCGGACAGGTACCATGGACACCACGGGGGCCAGGCCATTGTCAGGGACGTCGGTCCCGGCGATGGGTGGCCTACCCTCACCAAGACCAACTACGTCGAGTGGGCCACGGTGATGAGGGTACGGCTCCAGGTGCGACACATGTGGGAAGTAGTTCAGTACGGCGACGTCGACTACTACGAGGATCGATGGGCGTTGGATGTCCTCATTGCTGCAGTCCCGCCCGAGATGCAGTTCTCACTTTCCAAGAAGCAGACTGCTAAGGAGGCTTGGGATGCCATCGCTGCGGCACGCATCGGCAGCGACCGCGCCCGCAAGTCCACACTGCAGGCGCTTCGCAAGGAGTGGGAGAACCTGGCCTTTAAGCCAGGTGTGGATGTTGATGATTTTGCTCTCCGTCTCAACACTTTGTTGCAAAAGTTGGTGCAGTTCGGCGACGACACCTATGACGAAGAGAGAGCTGTCGAGAAGCTCCTTCGCTGCATCCCCGAGAAGTACAAGCAGATCGCTCACTCGATCGAGTCTCTGCTAGACCTCTCCACGATGTCGATCGAAGAGTCGATAGGTCGCCTCAAGGTCGTCGACAGCGACGAACCACAACCTCTCTCGGGGCCTATCACCATTGGCGGGAAGCTTCATCTCACTCGCGAGCAGTGGGAGGCTGGCCAGGGTGACCGGAAGAAGGGGGAGTCCTCTTCCTCGACAGGCGGCCGCAAGCGAGGCAAGTCGCGCAAGGGGCGCGGAGGTACCCAGGCCGGGGCACGCGGACGTGCCGAGGGTAGCGCCCGCAGAGGCGCCCAGGGCGGCACCGTCGGCAACCACAAGCCGACACGAGACGACACCTGCCACAACTGTGGCAAGCTTGGTCATTGGGCCAGGGAGTGTCAACAGCCACGACGTGGCCAGGCCCACGTGGCACAAGTGGAGGAGGAGGCCCACGTGGCACAGGTAGAGGAGGAGCCAGCTTTTCTTCTGGCACACGGAAGCATCAAGCCACCTCTAGTGGCATCGACCGCAGCGGCTCTCCTTCATCTTGATGAGCCAAGAGTACACGCTTTCCTCGGCGACGGCTCCAGCAACGACAAGACTACGGGTGGTGCCTCGACACCGGCGCCACCCATCACATGACCGGTCGACGGGAGTTCTTCGTTGAGCTTGACTCCAATGTCCGAGGCTCTGTCAAGTTTGGTGACGCCTCCGGCGTGGAGATCAAGGGTGTCGGCTCCGTCATCCTCACCGCCGAGTCTGGTGAGCACAGGCTGCTCGTCGGAGTCTACTACATCCCCGCATTGAGAAACCCCATCATCAGCCTGGGACAGCTGGATGAGAACGGTTCGCGCGTGGAGATTAAGGACGGAGTCATGAGGATTTGGGATCGCCATCGTCGCCTTCTTGCCAAGGTAACTAGAGGCACCAATCAACTCTATGTCCTTCACGTGCAGGTAGCACAGCCTGTCTGCCTTGCCACTCGTCGGGACGACGAGGCATGGCAGTGGCACGAGCACTTTGGGCATCTTCACTTCGAGGCCCTAAAGCAGCTCAGTGCCAAGGAGATGGCGCGAGGCATGCCATGCCTTGACCACGTGGAGCAGCTCTGCGACGTCTGCGTATTGACGAAGCAGAGGCGGCTTCCTTTTCCCCAGCAGTCGAGCTTTCGAGCTAAGGAACGGCTCGAGCTCGTTCACGGGGACTTGTGTGGCCCCGTGACACCAGCTACACCAGGAGGACGACGCTATTTCTTGCTGCTCGTCGACGACCTCTCCCGCTACATGTGGGTCGTGTTCCTTGGCAGCAAGGGAGAGGCTGCGAACACCATCAGGCGCGCGCAGGCCATTGCGGAGGCGGAGTGCAGCCGCAAGCTGCGTGTGCTGCGTACCGACAACGGCGGCGAATTCACGGCGGCTGAATTCGCGTCGTATTGCGCGGATGAGGGTGTTCAGCGCCACTACTCCGCGCCCTACAGCCCGCAGCAGAACGGCGTCGTCGAGCGCGCAACCAGACGGTTGTGGGGATGGCGGATGGCTCAGGCCCTCCTCAAGCAGAGGGGAATGCCGGCTATTTTCTGGGGAGAGGCGGTGGTGACGGCTGTCTACATCCTCAACCGCTCGCCCACCAAGGCTCCCAACGGCAGGACGCCGTACGAGGCTTGGTATGGGCGCAAGCCGGCGGTCTCTCATCTACGGGTCTTCGACTGCCTCGCGTTCGCCGAGGAGCTTGGCCACATCAGCAAGCTCGACGACAGGAGCACTCTGAGGGTGTTCATCGGCTACGCGGAGGGCTCGAAGGCCTACCGCATTCTCGACCCAAAGACACAGCATGTGCGCACGACGCGCGACATTGTGTTCAACAAATGGCGAGGATGGGCATGGGACAAGGCGGTGGACGACGGCTCGACTCCGACATACGACAACTTCATCGTCGAGTACGTCCACTTCAAGGGAACTGGGGGAGTGGGCAGCTCTTCTCCACCAACTTTAGCGCCACGCTCCCTAGTCACGACCTCGGTTGCGACGACTTCTCCACCACCACACCCGGCGACCCCACACACTCCAGCACCGACTGCCATCCCTCCGGGTACGTCCACTCCGACACCAGCTCATGTCGAGCACAAACCGATGCAGTTCGTTACTCCGCTCTCCCACGACGAGGAGCGCATCGACGCATACCACGACGGCGAGCTGTTGCGGTATCGTACAATGGAGGATCTTCTCGGTGACCAGTCGGTGCCGGGACTGGTCCCTCGCGATCTGGAGGCGCAGTTGCATCTTGCGTGCGATGACGGCGAGCCTCGGTCTTTCGCGGAGGCTGAGAGACACGCGGCATGGTGTGCCGCGATACAGTCGGAGATGGACGCGGTTGAGACGAACCGCACTTGGGAGCTTGCTGATCTCCCTCACGGTCACCGTGTGATCACCCTTAAGTGGGTGTTCAAGTTGAAGAGGGATGAAGTCGGCGCCATCGTCAAGCACAAGGCTCGCTTGGTGGCATGCGGCTTCGTGCAGCAGGAGGGGATCGACTTCGACGATGCTTTCCGTGCGACTTCTTCTTGCACTCGCTGCCCAAGAAGGCTGGCCTGTCCAGCACATGGACGTCAAGTCGGCGTTCCTCAACGGCGACTTGAAGGAGGAGGTCTACGTACACCAGCCGCCGGGGTTTGTGATCCCTGGCAAGGAGGGCAAGGTGTTGCGCCTGCGCAAGGCCCTCTATGGCTTGCGTCAGGCACCAAGGGCGTGGAATGCCAAGTTGGATTCCACGTTCAAGAGAATGGGCTTCGGGCAATGCCCGCACGCGGCGGTCATCTACCGGCGGGGCAATGGAGGAAACACTCTACTGGTGGGTCTCTACGTCGATGACTTGGTGATCACCGGCACCAAGGATGCGGAGGTGGCAGCGTTCAAGGAAGAGATGAAGAGTCACCTTCCAGATGAGTGACCTGGGATCTCTCTCCTTCTACCTTGGGATTGAGGTGCACCAGGCCGACTCCGAGATCACACTTCGACAGACCGCCTACGCCAAGCGCATTGTTGAGCTAGCTGGGCTCACAAACTACAACCTAGCTCTCACTCCGATGGAGGAGAGGCTGAAGCTGAGCCGCGACAGCACGGCGGAGGAGGTGGACGCTACGCAGTACCGGCGTCTTGTGGGGAGCCTTCGCTACCTCACCCACACACGGCCGGACTTGGCATTCTCCGTCGGCTACGTTAGTCGGTTCCTGCAACGACCGACGACGGATCACCAGCAGGCTGTGAAGAGGATCATCCGCTATGTTGCGGGGACTCTCGATCACGGCCTCCACTACCCGAGGTGTCCTGGGAGGCACACCTTGTCGGGTACAGCGATAGCGACCACGCCGGCGACATCGACACCAGCAAGAGCACGAGCGGGATCCTCTTCTTCTTCGGCAAGTGCCTCGTTAGCTGGCAGTCGGTCAAGCAGCAGGTGGTGGCCCTGTCCAGCTGCGAGGCCGAGTACATAGCAGTCTCTACCGCTTCGACTCAGGCGCTCTGTCTTAGTCGACTGCTTGGTGATCTGCTCAGCAGAGACACTGGAGCGGTCGAACTCAGGATGGACAACGTGTCCGCTCTGGCCCTGGCAAAGAATCCCGTTTTCCATGAACGGAGCAAGCACATCCGGATGAGGTACCACTTCATCCGAAAATGCTTGGAGGAAGGGAGCATCAAGGCGAACTACATCAACACCAATGACCAACTTGCGGACCTGCTCACGAATCCCCTTGGGAGGCTCAAGTTCATTGAACTTCGCACCAAGATCGGGATGGTCCAACCCTCTCCGAAGACGACGTACAAGACTTAGTGGGAGAATGTTGGAATAAGTCTTGTAGTCCTTTGGTCTTTGGTCCCCTAGTCCCTTGTATCCTAGTCCTTTAGTTTGTTGCACTTTAGTCCTTGGTCTTTGTTGTACCCTAGTCCTTTGGTCTTTGTGGCTCCAATTAGGACAGCATCTAAGGACACTAGGACAGCATATTAAGGACACTAGGACAGCATCTTAGTGTCAGCCAAGGACAGCATATTAGGACAGCATTTAAGTATCTTAGACTAGCATCTTTGTGGCATATGCTTGGCTGTCATGGCAGCTATAAATATGTAGCCTCAACCCTTGGGTTGGTATGGCATTGTGTGAGAAATAGACAAGAAAAATTGTCCCAACTCCTAGTGTCATCCTCTCTTCTAATGAGAGTAAGAATTCAACTACTAACACAGCCAAGAGCACATCTACGCTAACAGGCGCCACTCTAGGCGCACATCGTTCGATGACAGGTGTGCCATCACAAGATCAGTTTTGACAAATATGATGGGAAAAAATGACCCTTTGCCCGAGCTGAACAAGTATGAGACCTACTTTTGAGGCATGCACACGATGCTTGAGGAGAAGGTCTGGCTAGCCTCTCTCCATCTCGAGGGCATCACGGGTCAGTGGTACACAGCCGTCGAGCGCGACTGCGGCATCATCTCCTAGGTGGGGTTCAGGAAGTTCGTGAACATGCGCTTGGGCCTCCCCATCGCTCCAACTACCTAGCTGAACTGAAGAATCTTCATCGCACGGGCATAATGGAGGAGGACCAGCGTCAGTTCTTGGTGCTTTGTTGCTGCTGTAGAGACTTGAGCTCACGCCAGCAAGTCAACTTGTTCATGGCTGGCCTCCGGGAACCACTTGACACAGATGTGGAACTGCAATTTCCGACGAACCTGCAGACGGCGATGAGCCTAGCCCAGGCTTATGAACGACGACTGACAGGTGCATCGGATCTCGGCGCGCCTGCATCCAAGGGCGCAGCCACGTAGAGGGCGACCTCCGCGCGCCCTCACCCAGCACCACGCGCCAGTGCTCGGCCACCAACGCGCTTTCCTCTAGCACACCTCCAACCGTCCCCGTTTAAAGCGTCACAATCAACGAGATGGCAGCTAAGCGAGCGAATGACGAATGTTATCATTGCCCAGAAAAGTACACGGTGGATCACAAGTGCGCAAACAAGTGGGTCTTCCTCTTAGAGCTCGACGACGACGACGTCGATACGGCTGCGGCAGATATGGGCATCTCGTTGCATGCCCTCACGGGCATCAATGTTGCCAACACAACGAAGCTCCATGTATAGATTCATACAAGCAGTTGACGACATTGGTCGAGACCGACTACACTCATACCTTCATTTGCGAGACCCTCATCCAGGAGCTCGGATTCATGATGAACCCCCGACCCGGCGTGGGGGTCAAGGTGGCCGACGGCGACAAGATCACATGCACCAACATCTGCCCCCATGTTCCTCTATCTATTGTAGGAGAAATATTCGCATCAACTGCTCGCCTTCCCCTGGACGACTTGGATTTCATGTTGAGAGCTTAGTGGTTGCAGTCCCTGGGACCAGTCGTCTAGAATCTCGACAATCTCATGATGGAGTTGTGGCGCAATGACCGAAAGAATGTTTGGAAGGGGCTGCACGACCCTGCCCCTGCACGCGCTTGCCTGGCCACACTAGACAACCTGATGGGCGCCCTCCAGGACTCGTTCCAGAACCTCTTCTATGAGTCGTGCGGCCTTCCTCCACCTTGGCACCACGACCACCACATCAGGTTGCTGCCAGGCACGACTCTTGTGCATGTCTGGCCATATCGCTACCCGCAGCTTCTCAATAACAAAATTGAGAAGCAATGTGCGGAGATGTTACAGCAACGCATCATTCGGGAGTGCACGTCGACGTTCTCCTCTCCAGTATTGTTGGTTAAAAAGGACGACGGTACGTGGTGCCTCTGCATCGACTACCGCGAGCTCAACTTCAAGACGATCTGGGAAAAGTTCCCAATCCGAGTGGTCAATGAGCTTCTCAATGAGCTCCGCGGCTCGAGGTTCTTCACCAAGCACGACGCTCGGGAGGCCTTCCATCGGCTCAAGCAGGCATTGACGACAACACCTCTCCTCCAAATGTTGGGATTTCACAAAGCGCTTCATCGTCGACTGCGATGCCTTGGGCGCCGGATTTGTAGTATTGCACCAGGGCGACGGCACCATCACCTTCTTCAGCCGCGTCGTAGCTCCTCACCACCAGAAGCTGCCAACGTACGAGCGGGAGCTGACTGGCCTCGTTAAGGTCGTTCGCCACTAGCGGCTTTACCTGTGGGGCCGCCCACTTCAGCCTCAAGTACATCTTGGATCAACGCTTCACCACCATCCCCCAACACGCCTGGGTCAGCAAGCTCTTTTGCTATAACTTGGTAGTCGAGTTCAGGCTGGGGTGACTTAATGGAGCAGCCGACGCCTTATCTCACCTCGATGGGGACTTGGCAGTACATACCATATCAGCACTGGTATTCCACCTCTTCAACACGCTTCGCGAAGAGACGGTCCTTAACCCACAAGCGCAGCAAAGCTGCTTGCCAACTCCAGGAGGGAGCCGCACCTGTGGTATGGTCCGAGCGTGACAGCCTTCTCCTTTACAAGTGGGCTTTTGTCCCAGATGCGTCCTCACTGCAGCCTTCCCTCCTGGCTCAGACGCACGATGGGAGCCACGAGGGCATCCAGAAGACGACACATCGGTTGCAGTCTTCCTTTTACAACCTATTGACTCTTCGTCGTGTCCGCGAGTATGTCCGTGGGTGTGTCACATGTCAGCGAAACAAGATAGAACATCTACACCCGACGGGCCTACTACAACATCTCCCTGCCCTTTTAACGTCAGGAGTGATATCTCCATGGACTTCATTGAAGGGCTTTCCCAAGGTGGTTGGGAGATTCGTGGTACTGATCGTGGTAGATCGCTTCTCCAAGTATGCCCATTTTATTGAATTGGGCCACTCATATAGCGCCGCTTCCATGGTCCGGGTGTTCTTCGACGACATTGTGCGCCTCCACTGGTTTCCATGCTCCATCGTCAACAGTCGTGACACCGTCTTCACAAGCTTATTCTAGTTTGATGTATTCAAATTGATTGGTGTCAAGTTGCATCTCAGCTCCGCCTTCCATCCTCAGTCTACATCAGAGGTCATCAACAATGTGATCACTATGTACCTTTGTTGCTTAGCAGGAGACAGACCGAAGACTTGATTGCAATGGCTTCTTTGGGCAGAGTATTGCTGCAATACTTCATATCAGATGACCCTCAAGTGCTCTCCCAAGGTGGTCTAAAACAGGGACCCCCCCAGAATCTTGTCCTATCATCAGTCTCCAAGGTGTCTGCGGTTGATAAACAGCTCAAGGATAGGTATGAGTTCTCGGATGAAATAAAAGAACGACCGGTACAGGCCCAAGCAACAATGAAGCGCTATGAAGACAAGTCTCGGTGGGAGATTGATTTCAGTGTGGGCGATTGGGTGTGGCTGCGGCTGCACCAAAAGATGGCAGTAGGGGTAGTGGCGGCACCCCTCTCCAAGATTGGTCCGAATTATTTTGGTCCATATCAAATAATACAACGCACTGGTGAAGTCTCCTACAAGCTGCAGTTGCCTGCACAAGCTAGGATTCATGATGTCTTGCATGTCTCCTTGCTAAAAAAGTTTGAAGGTCCAACTCCATTACATGTGGCACCTCTCCCTCCCCTGCTCTGCTACATGGAAGAGTTGTGCCTACTCCGGAGAAAATTCAGCGAACCAGGCCCAATAGAGGTGTATGGGACCTTTGGTTAAGTGGGTTGGGCACTCAAAAGCGGATTCACATCAGGAGCGGCTTGAAGACTTCAAAATTCAGCACCTCCACTTCCAACTCGAGTACGAGCTCTTTGTCGGGAAGGGTGATATGTTGTGGACGCCTTTCTGAGGCGCCAGTATGGTTGGCACACCCATAAGGACGCCGGTGGCCAGAAGCCCAACAGCACTAGATAAGTTGTTTAGTTTGGAATGAAATCTGTTAAAAATAAACAGATATAATCTATTAGAGATAATATTTATTAGAGGTGGTTGGGTGAAGCAGGCCAGATCAAGGGGGCGCAGAAGGGTCCCGTCCCCTATATAATGCGGCCCTTCCCTAATGTAATTGCCCATCGAAGAATAATAGAAGTTTCCTCCTTGGGTGGTTCCACTCTTCGATCGCTATGGCTGCACAATCAAGCAGCCAAGGCGACGCCCCTATTCCTTCTCGATATCCCCTGCGCGGCAACACCCAGCCACACCACCTCCTCACGTTTCCTCTGTGCAGTCCTAGGCACAATAAGAGTGCACCTCCCCACCACGTTTCATAACGTCAACATTCAACCACATATAGCATCGCAGATCTAATCACCGTTTTATAAAACTTATTTTTAACTTCTGTGAAACCTTCTTGTCAAATAGGATTTAGATGTCTGTTGCCACTTCATCCATCCTTTCTTGATCATGTGGCAAACATCCTTATCGATATCGCCATCGCTTTACAGAATTGATCCCAAGTATCAGAACGAGTCCTTCTTAGGCACTATGTCCTTCCAAACTAAAAATTTCCCTACTCGCATTCAACACCAAAGTCGCACTTCATATACTTGGTCATGAAACCAATTGAATTCTAAAGTTTATCTCCATAGTTCTAATTTTTTATTGACGCTGTCGAACTGTGTAGCCGACAATTCCCCCGGGCTTGCTCTGGGCAGCCCGCGGAGGTTCTTTTTCGGAGGGGCTAGTCACTCACGGAGAGATTCAGCGTTAGGGACGATTGAGGGAGAAGCTTGACACGGGGAGTTTTACGTGGTTCAGGCCGCCGGAGCGTAAAACCCTACGTCCACGGTGAGCAGAGATGCTCGCTGTATTGCTTGCTGCTCAGAACCGGAGTCCTGAGGTTGAGGGTGAGAGATGTCGAATGGCTAGAGTGCGAGGGTGCGTATGAGGCAAACCCTTGCTAACGTCGCCTACCCGAGCCTTTTATAGTCCAAGGCTCGTGCGACTTACAAGGTGGACCCGGGACCCGACAGGTGGTCTCGGGGAGATTGTCTGTCATCTACCGTATCTGCAGTTATGCCGGTAGTTGTCTCTGGCGAAGGCTTCCGAGTCTTCGTTCTGCCGCCCTGCCCATGCCGCAAGCTAGTCGTAGTGGTTGATGATGGCAGGGGCGGCAGGGGATGTCTTCTCGCTGCGTTTATTGGCGGGCAGCTCTGACACGGCGCGCCAGTCTGCGATGTGACTGGGCGCAACGGCACCTGACAGAGGCGTGCTCTGCGTCTCCGCGTCTTGGGAAGGCGCGGGCCTTGAATACCTTGTACGGGCAAGGTACGGCGCGTCTTTACTCTTGTTGCCTACCGCGCGGGGGCAGGCAGCGTTGCTGTGCTGGCCACGTGGCGGGCCCGGAGCTCTCCTCTGAGGAGAGGGAGGTACGGTCCCGCAGGACACGCGGAGCCTCCGGAGCTCTCCCCGCGGAGGGGGGAGGTCCGGCTCAGTTGGCCACGTGGCGGGTCCGGAGCTCTCCTCTGAGGAGAGGGAGGTCCGGCCCCGCTGGACACGTGGCGCCTTCGGAGCATTCCTCGCGGAGGGGGGAGGTCCGGCTCAGTTGGCCACGTGGCGGGTCCAGAACTCTCCTCTGAGGAGAGGGAGGTCCGGCCCCGCTGGACACGTGGCGCCTTCGGAGCTCTCCCTGCGGAAAAGGGCGAGGTCCTTAGGCATTTCCCCCTGTGCGCGGGGGTACCCCGTATCGAGGGTACCGACAGTGGCCCCGGGCCCATCTCGGGGGAGATAGCGAGCCCGAGGTGGGACCTCCGTTTCTTCCATTCCGCGCACCTTTTCTAAGACCCGCATTGACCGTTGCCGGAGCACGAACAGTCGCGGGATCGTGGGAGTGTGTGCCCACTTGATGGTTGCTTTTACTGCGGTGGTTCCCAAGGCTGCCACTTCTGCACGTCGCAGCGCTTTTTCCGGGAACCGCCGAAGCGTCTTGCCGGCTCGTCTCCTTGGGAGACTGACTTCTTGGCCCACCGCTTCAGCTGGACGACTTGGGTCCACTTGTCATCGACGCTTGGTCTTGGAGCCGAAGCGGTTGCCCAAGCGGCGTATTCGAAGAGTTTCGAATCGCTTTGAATCGCAACTGGGAAGTTTTAAAAGGGGATCTTACCCGCATCGCGACTTCCCTTCGCACTTCCCAGCGCTTGCACCTTCCTTGAGTTCTTGCGCCTTTGTCTTCCCTGTTCTTGAGCTCTCTCCTGCCATGGCTTCCAACCTGCCTCCGTCGCGCCTCGCTCGGACGGCCAAGCTCGGACCCGTGCGCAGGCTGCTGGGCTGGCACGCGGAGGAGCAGAAACGCCAGCTCCGCCAGGGATCTCTCCCTCTGCTCCTGGAGAAGGGGGAGATGGTCTTCTTCACTGCCTATGCCATGGCGGGGTTTGTCCCGCAAATTTCTTCCTTCTTCGTCACGCTGCTGGAGACGTACGGTCTCCAGCTCCACCACCTTTCCCCCAACTCCTTCGCGATGGCCGTCGTCTTCGTCCATTTCTGCGAGATGTTCGTGGGGGTGCGCGCTTCAGCGACGCTCTTCCGCTACTTCTTCGTGTTGCGGACGACCGGGCGCAGCTCAAAGACTCAGCTGGGTGCGTACTACTTCCAGCATCGCTGCAAGGATCCGAAGGCCTCTTGTACCTTCTACTTTTCGGTGCGTCGAGGTGGAAAAACTGGAGGGAGAATTGGGTGATCGTGCAGACCGACGAGCACGATCGCCTGCAGCTCCAAACTGCCGGCCCAACCACCGAGCGTCGCTTCTGGGAGATCCTGGAGCTGGAGCAGGAGTACGCACCGGTCTTGGAGCGGATCCGGTTCCTGGCCAACGAGGGGCTGACGTCCTTGATGGTGCTGGTGGATTTCTTGTCGCGCCGCATTGCGCCCTTGCAGCAACGCAACCGCCCAGCATGGTACTACACCGGCGAGCTCGACTGCACCAGGTTGGAGAGGGGTCTCGACTCCGATCCTTCCGATGAAGAGTTGTACGAGATGGTGGCCAAGGTGAGCAGCGACTACGTCACCGGCGGCGACCTCGCCTTCCCGGCCTCAGGCACTCCCCTCTTCTTGGAGCCGCAGAGGAGGGCGGAGCTGCTGCGGAAGATGTCGAATCTCGACGACATTGGGATCGCCGATCGTCAGGTTGGGGATGCCCTCCGGGGCATCTCGATTCCCGGGATCGAGCGCTCTGGATCGGAGCGCGAGGCGTCTGTCGCTGTCCAACCCGCACCGAGGGTCGGCGGGAATCAGGCCGCCGACAAGGGGAAGGGAAAGGAGCCGGCCCCCGGGCAGCCAGAGAAGAAACGTGCCCGATCTCCTCCGAGGGCGTCGCTCGGCCGAGGCACCCTTGCGCCCGTCTCCCGGAGGCGCTGGTTCGTCGAGTGGCGACCCAAAGAGACTCCGGGTATCCCACTCCGGCGGGTCTCTCTCGGACAGCGGCGGTCCGAGGAACCCCAAGCGTCCCGCCACCCTTCCTCAGGCGGGGGGGCTTCCAGGAAGGACGCCGGTGGGGCGACGCCCGGGAGTGCCGGGGGCTCAGACACCATAGCCAGCGAGCGTTTCGGCTGCAAGTCCTGGCGGTTCTGGGCCGGGGCTCCAAGCCCGTTGGAGCGCTCACGCCGCCCAGTAAGTGTTGCTCTTTCTGGCTTGTAGAAGAAGTGTTCCCTTCTCCTCTCTTAGCCTGAGAGCTTCCTTTGCCTGCACGGACTCACCGGCTGTCGGGGGCGAGCCTATTCCCCAGCCATCTCCAGTCGGCGGAGGCTCTGCGCCGCAGCATCCGGGAACTGCGGTGGTTCCGACGGCCCCCAAGTCGGCGGGGGCTTCTTCTGTGCCGGCGGATTCGCCCTCTGCGGTGGCGGCGGCAGCACCTGCTCGTCCTCCTTCGCCAGCCCGGAAGTCCGGTGCTGAGGCTGGAGGGGTTGCTGTGGGCGCAGCTGCTGGCTCCCTGGCTCCCCCGAGTCAGCGTCTTGCCTCAGTTGCCGAGGCACCAGCACCTTCACCGGTCGTGGACGCGACGGGGGAGGTCAGGGGCGCGACTCCTGCCCCCACCGCCCCGCTGCCCATATGGGATGCCTTGGGGCGTGCTCAGGCTGGCGTCAGACAGATCCAGGCCGCCTTTGAGCGAGAGCGGGAGGTGCTGGCTGGAGAGAGGGAGCGCCTCCTTAGCTGGGAGCATCTCCTGCAGCAGCGGACCCAGGAGGCTAAGGCAGAGCTCGACTTGAGGCAGTCGAGGCTTGACGCCATGGGTGCTCTGCTCGACGCTTAGAAGAAGGCTGTTGGCCGCCTGGACTCAGAGACCCGGCGGCTCCGTGCTACTTTTCGCGAAGCTCAGGCCAAGGCCGAAGCGCGCTCTTCTGCCGTGGAGGAGTTGCGGCTGCAGGTAGTTCGCCGAGAGTGCGCCGTCGCCGATCAGGAGCGTGCCGTGGCGGCCGAGGAGAAGGTCGCCGCACGGCTGGAGGCCAAAGAGGGCGAGTTGAGGGCTCGGGCCGAGGAGCTGGAGCTCCACGAGTCGGCTGCTGCCGCGAGGGAGGAGCAATCCTCCCGGGAGCGCCAGGCGGCGCTGGATCGCGAGCTGGCGGCCCGCCAAGAGGTAGAGAAGCTCCAGGCTTCGCGGTCTGTCGAGGCCCAGGCGGTCTGGAGCTTTGTTACTGAGGCGGGGTCCGCCTTGGTTCCTCTTGGTTTCAGCCCGGTGCGGACGGAGGCTCCAGCGCAGGAGGTGTCTGAGGCAATCCCGGCGCTTGAGTCCATCGGCGCCAAGCTGGGCCGGCTCGAAGCGGTGATCGCCGACGAGCTTGAGGTGGAGGGACGAGGCCTGGCGAAGGAGGTCGCCACGCATGTGCTGGCATGCTTCCGGAGCCAAGACCCTGCCTTCTCTCTGGAGCCAGTCCGACTAGGGCCTGCCGTCGAGCGGGAGGAAGCTGCCAGGGCCGAGGTCGGGGACATGGCCGCCCTCGTGGCCTCTAGGTTCCAGCGGGAGTCCGGGGACTCTTAGGCAGCCGCCCCCGTGGCCAAAAGGCCCTGTATCTCTTTCCCTTTTTTTTTTACTTTTGTTGAGTCTGTAGTCCAGCTCATGGAGCCTTGAATGAATAGACTCTTGTTATTTTCTGCGTCTGTGTGCTTTCGTCTTCTTCTTGGCTTGGCCTGACCGAGCCCTTAGCTCCGCAAGGTACTCAGAGGCCTTCACCAGTCTTGAAGCCCTGCACAGACACCTTCCCCGGGTCCTTATTGTGTTAAGGGCCCCGGAGGTCTCCGGAACTTGCCCCGTGAGAACGGGGAGGTCCGGATCTGCCGACCACGTGGCGGGCCCGGAGCTCTCCACTGAGAAGTCGGGGGTCCGACCCCGCGGGACACGTGGGGCCTTCGGAGCTCACCCCTGCGGAGGGGGCGAGGCCCGGCTCTGCCGGCCACGTGGCGGGCCCGGAGCTACCCGCTGAGGAGAGGGGGGGCTCCAACCCCGCCGGACACGTGGGGCCTCCGGAGCCCGCCCCTGCGGAGGGGGCGAGGTCCGGATCCTTCGGTCTTGCATTGGAGCTCCGGTCTTGCGCGGTCCCGTAGTGGCCCCCTGGTAGGTGTGGCCAATTGTTTGGGCGCTCCTATCATACTCCTGCGGGGAGCTAAGGCCGGGAGGTCCTGCACACAAGTAAGGGAAACGTAATTCTCCTTGGGGCTCCCCCTTCCCTATCTCATAGTCTTATTTGGCTTACGATCCTGATCCGGTGTACGGTGCTTGGGAACTTCAGTGCGCGAAGTGCCGGGAGCTCGAGGCCCCCTAGCCATTGGCAGTTACCTCAAACGCGACCGCCTTCGGTAGGATAGCAAATGCCGACTAGAGGTGAGAATGGGAAAAGGAAGCTGAGTGCATGGTGAGCATACACAGGAAGTGCGGTCATAAAAATTAATACGTAATTTAAATGAGCACAAGGGAAGAGCAAAGTAGGACAGGTTTCTTTCCATATAAATTTCCATAGGAGGAAGGCAAGCTAAACATGGAGACAACGACCCGCCCCATTAAGAAGGGAAGCAAGACTCTACGCGCTTAGGGTCGGAACCAGACCAAGCTGAACGTAGTCCTGGACCGTCCCCTAAGACTTAGCTGCTCCGAGCGCTGTTCCTGGACTCTATGGAATCTATTACAAAAAGAAGAGACTGTCCTATTATTGCTCTAGGGGTAGAACTTACGGAAGTGTTCTATGTTCCAAGGGTTTGGGAGCGGATCCCCATCCTCGGTGGAAAGGCGTACGCACCCGGGGCGGCACACTTTTGTGACTCGGAAGGGACCTTCCTAGCTAGGGGAGAGTTTGTCGGTCCCTTCGCGAGAAAGTATGCGCCGCAACACCAGGTCGCCTTCCTGCAGCTCCCGGACACGCACAGACCTTTGGTGGTAGCGCCGGAGCGCTTGTCGGTACCGTGCGTTGCGGAGTGCTGCATGTAATCGAGCCTCGTCGACAAGGTTGATGTCTTCACGCCGGAGGTTGTCCTGCGCGGCTTCGTCGTAAGCTCGGACACGGAGGGACCCCATGGTGATCTCTGGGGGAAGCACAGCCTCAGCCCCGTATACCATGAAGAAGGGTGTCTCTCCGGTGGCCCGACTCTGAGATGTCCGGTTAGCCCATAGTGTGCTCGGAAGCTCGTCCACCCACTTGGCGCCATGTTTCTTCAAGCCAGCATAGGTGCGAGTCTTGAAACCCCGAAGAATCTCGGCGTTGGCTCTCTCAACTTGCCCATTGCTCTTTGGGTGAGCAACGGAGGCATAGCACAACTGGATGGCGAGGTCCTCGCAGTATTCTTGGAACGCTGCGCTGGTGAACTGGGTCCCGTTGTCAGTGATGATTCTGTTCGGGACCCCAAACCGGCAGACGATCGACTTGATGAACTTTACTGCGGATTGCTTGTTGATGGTGACGGCGGGTGTGGCTTCTGGCCACTTGGTGAACTTGTCGATGGCGACGTAGAGGTACCGGAATCCCTCGACGGCTCTGGGGAATGGTCCCAGGATGTCCAACCCCCATACGGCGAACGGCCATGAGAGCGGGATCATCTGAACCGCCTGAGTCGGTGTATGGATCTGCTTGGCGTGGAACTGGCACACCTTGCAGCTCTCGACCAGCTTGACGGCATCCTGGAGTGCTGTCGGCCAGTAGAGGCCATGCCGGAAGGCTTTACCGACGAGCGTGCGTGAGGAAGAGTGACTCCCACATTCGCCTCCATGGATCTCAGCGAGCAAGTCGCAGCCTTCCCCCTAGGTTATGCACCGCAATAGGACGTGGTTGGCGCCACGCAGGTAGAGATCCCCTTCTACCAGCGCGTACCTTTTAGCCATGCGCACGATCCGTTCAGCGGATACACGTTCATCAGGGAGGATGTTGTCTTTCAAGTAGTCTCGGATCTCCGTGATCCATGCATCGGGTCTGACTTGAGCTTCTGGATCTTGAGCGTTGGGTTGCACGGAGTCTCCAGTGACGCTTACGATCCTTGGCGGCGTCCATGGCTGCAGGGCCGCCGGGACCGCCAGCTTCGAGGTGCTGGTCCAGCCCCCTTCGCCCGGCTCGGCAGGCCGGGCTGTGGGCCGCAGCAACGTCCTCTTGAAGACTCCTTCGGGCACAGGGGCTCCGGTGGAGGCCTTCGTTGAGAGGTCGTCAGCTGCGGCATTGCTAGCGCGCGGTACATGGCGCAGGTCGAAGGCGAGGAAGTCTTTCTCCAACATCTGCACGTGGAGCAGATAAGTAGCTAGCTGTGGGTCATTGCAGGAGCATTCACCCTTAACTTGCTTGATGACTAGCTGGGAGTCGCTCTGTGCCAACAACTGGCGAGCGCCCAGAGACAGGGCTGTCTTTAGGCCAAAGATGAGTGCTTCATACTCTGCCATGCTGTTGGTTGACTTGAAATTGAGACGCACCATGTACCCAAACTGCTCCCCCGATGGCATGAGAAGCAGTACGCCGGCACCGGCCCCCTGCTTTCGCGAGGAGCCGTCGAACAAGAGCGTCCAGTGAAGCTCGGTGAAGACCGGAGCTCGGTGCTTTGGTTCACCGTCTTCGTGGCCCCCTGGGTCAGCCTTCGTTGGCGTCCACTTGGCCACGAAGTCAGCTAGTGCTTGGCTCTTGACTGCATGGCGAGGAAGGAAGTCCAGCTCGAACTCCGCCAGTTCCGCTGCCCATTTAGCGACATTGCCGGTCGCGTGGGCGCTGTGAAGGATCGCCTTCAGCGGATAGGAGGTGACCACCGAGATCCGGTGGGCTTGAAAGTAGTGGCGGAGCTTCCTGGATGCCACGAGCACTGCATACAACAGCTTGTGGACCTCCAGGTACCTTGTCTTGGCGTCGTGGAGGACTTCGCTGATGTAGTAGACAGGCCTCTGGATGGTCTGGACCCTCCCTCCCGGGCCTGAGATGTCCTCATCCATTGGCTCAGGCCTACCGGAGGTAGGTGGATCCGAGGGAGCCTCCGGGAGCTGGGACTCGAAGGCTCCTAGGCCGCCTTGGACCTCCGGGAGATCCCGCTGGTTGTCCGGGAGCTCCAGGAGGTCCCGCTGGACTTCCGGGAGGTCGTCTTGGGGCTCCGGGAGGTTGTCTTGGAGGTTCGGGAGGTCGTCTTGGACCTCCGGGGTCTCCTGGTGCTTGTCTTCTGCTATCGGAGCAGGCTGTGGTGACGAGAGGTCGGGCCACTCTGCGACGAGGACCATGCTCACCACTTCAGTTGTTGCCGCGATCTAGAGCAACAAATGCTCTTCGGGCTCGGGGGCTACCATGATGGGTAGGGTCGTCAGGAGTTGCTTCAACTCCTGGAAAGCTTCTTCTGCTTCGTCGGTCCAAGCAAATGGACCGGATTTGCGCAGGAGCTTAAAGAAAGGGAGCGCTCGCTCTGCTAGCCTCGGTATAAACCGACTCAGCGCGGCTAGGCATCCCGTGAGTTTCTGGACTTCTTTGATGCGGGCGGGAGGCCGCATCAGGTCGATGGCCTTGATCTTCTCTGGGTTGGCCTCAATTCCTCGGTGTGAGACCAGGAATCCTAGGAGCTTCCCAGAGGATACGCCGAACACACACTTGTCGGGGTTCAGCTTGGTGCGCGTGGAGCGCAGTTTGTCAAAGACTAGGGTCAGGTTATCTAACAAGGATGAACTCTGCCTGACCTTGACAACGATGTCATCGACATACACCTCGACTAGGTCTCTTATTAGCTCTCCAAAGGTTTTGTGCATTGCACGTACAAAGGTGGGAAGAGCATTCTTTAAGCCATAAGGCATAGAGACATAACAGTACAGGCCGTCTACTGTGATGAAGGAAGTGTGCTCTTCATCTTCCCTAGACATAGGGATCTGATGGAAACCCGAGTAGGCGTCTAGGAAGCACAGCATATCACGGCCTGATGTCGAGTCTACTATTTGATCTATTCTAGGGAGAGGGAATGGATCTTTGGGACATGCCTTATTAAGACTGGTGTAGTCGATGCACATCCGGAGCTTCCCGCCGGCCTTCGGGACAACGACGGGGTTCGCCAACCACCGGGGGTGGTGGACTTCCCGTATGAAGCCAGCGTCCAGCAGCTTCTTGATTTCTTCTCGGATGAAGTTCTGCCGCTCGATGGACTGCTTGCGAGGCTTCTGTTGGACTGGCCGGACGTCGGGAAAGATCTTCAAATGGTGCTCGATCACCTCCCTAGGGATCCCCGGCATCTACGACGGCTGCCATGCAAACACGTCGACGTTGTGCCGGAGGAAGGTGATGAGCGCGCCTTCCTATTTGCTATCCAGGCCCCCGGCTACCCGGGTGGTCTGGGCAGCATCGGCGCCGACTTGGACGACCTTCAGGGAGACGTCGCCCTCGTCGAGGGGTTGCACGCAGGGTGTTGCGGTAGAGGCACGGTGGCGTGCACTCGGGTGGAGCCGGTCCGGTTCTGCACTGCCAGGGGCTGGTGCTCGAGCTGTTGCAAGTGCCTGGAGCTTTTCCAAGGCTGACACTGCAGCAGTGCGGTCTCCACGAATCCTGAGGACGCCTGTTGGTGTAGGCATCTTCAAGACAAGGTAGTCGTAGTGGGCTACTGCCCTGAATCGGTATAGGGCTGGCCTGCCGATTATGGCGTTGAAGGGGAGGTCGATCTCCGCCACGTCGAACAGAATGTACTCTGTCCGATAGTTGTCCGGTGCCCCAAAGGTCACCGGAAGGCTGATGTTGCCGTAGGAAACGACTTGTCCCGGCCCTACCCCTGAGAACGGGCTCGATGGGGTGAGCTTGGCCATCGGGATCTGCAGCTTCTGGAAAGCTGCGCGGCTGATGAGGTTCAGCCCAGCCCCGCCATCTACCAGAACGTGGTACATCCTTACGTTGGCGATGGTGGGTGCTACCAAGAGCGGTAGTTGGCCGGCCCCAGCCATGTTCCTGGGGCAGTCGGTGGCATCGAAGCTGATGGGGGTTCCCATCCACTTGAGGTGCGGCGCGGCACTTGGGAGGGGAGCCACCGACGCTACCGCTCGGCGCAGAGTCTTAACCGCGCTTCGGGACGAGGGGTCAGCGGACCCGCCGTAGATGACGTAGAGCATCTTCCAGCGCTCGTCATCGTTGGAGCTGGAGTCCTCATGGTTGCGCATCGCCTTCACGGCGCGTTGAGGCTCCTGGAACTCCACTTGGTGGTCGGCGTTGTCTGGGGTGTCGACCTTCTGCTTGCCCTCGCTTTGACGGAAGGGAGGGGCATCAGCTCGCAGTTGCTTCCCCTTACGGAAGCGTTCCGCGAGCTTCTGAATCTCCCGGCACTCGGCAGCAGTATGGTAACTGGTGTCGTGAACGGGGCATGGCTCGCCTTGGTCACCATCTGGAGCTGGTGACTGTCGCTGCCTTTTGTCGGTGCGTGGCCCCCGAGCTCCACTGGGTGCTGCTGCTGCAGCAACAGGAGCTGCGGTCGGTGGCTTCATCTTGCCACCGCCCCGGTTCTTGATCTTCTTGCTGCTTCCGTGGGAAGCAGCGCCAGATTCGGGTTGTCCTCCTGACTCGGAGGCTGGCAGTGAGTGTCAGTTCCGCCCTTCTGCTGCCCTGGCGCACTTGTCCGCCAGGCTGAAGAGCTCTGAGACGTCGCAAACCTCTCTGGTCGCGAGCTTCTCGAGCATCTTCTTGTCCCGTACACCCTGCCGGAACGCCACCACCACAGAAGCATTTTGGATATGCGGGATGGTGTTCCGCACCTGGGAGAACCGCTGGATGAAGGAGCGCAGCGTCTCTCCAGGTTGTTGCTGGATGGCGTGGAGGTCGAGCTCCGTGCCAGGCCGGGTGTAGGAGCTGCCGAAGTTAGCAGTGAACTGCCGGCAGAGCTCTCCCCAGGAGGTTATGGAACCCTGAGGGAGGTTCATGAGGCAAGACCGGGCTGGGCCGGTCAAGGCGACGGGGAAGTAGTTGGCCATGACGGCCTCGTTCCCTCCTGCAGCAAGGATGGCGGTGGAGTAGATCTGGAGGAACTCCGCCGGGTTGATACTGCCATCGTACTTCTCGGGCAGGTGCGGCCGAAACTTGTGTGGCCACCTCACGAAGCGAAGGTGTGGCGCCAGGGCCGCACATCCTGCTCCTGTTGCTGCAGGCGTTGGTGCCCCGAACGCTTGGTTCGCTGCTGGCACTGTGTACCCCGGTATGGGCAAGGCTGAGCCATAGACCGGGGACACTGTTTGCAGGGCATATGGCTGGGGCATATGCTGCGTAGCGTATGCCTGGGGCAGAGATCGCGTGGCGAACGTCTGCGCCTCAGGCTGGGTTGAGACAGTCGACATGTTGTCGTCGGCCTCCTGGTTGCGACGCCTTTCTCGTCGTCGCTCAATGAACACTTGGGCATCTTTGCCCAAGTGGCATCGTTCCAGCTCCGTCCTCAGGTCCGTCGATGGGAGCCTGGTGGAGCGGGAATCTGTCGTCTGCCCGTCAACCGTTGGCTTGCGCGTCAGCGACACAGCCGGTTGGCTGGGACGTCGTCCCCGCCGAAGTCGAGGGTTTGCGGCGGCGACGACGAGACGGTCTACCTCGCGCATCCACTGCTGGGTCGCTGACTGAGGCGCGTCCCCAACAGGTGGATTGCGCAGTAGCGCTCTCGCTGCAGCTAGCGCGCCCCCGTGGGAGACGCTCAGAGCTGCAGAGGATCTCACGCTCGCTGGAGCCTGCGTTGCCGGAGTCGGCAGCTGGCTTCCAGCTTGCGCTGACACACTCCGTCCAGAGCGTGTCGAGACGTAGTCCCCGCTAGTCACCGTTCGTCGTGAACGTGGGGGAGGGGAGCTTGCCGCTGAAGGAAGCTTCGTCATCTTCGCCGGCAGAAGCTCGTCGCGCAAGGGAAAAGCCCCCTACCTGGCGCGCCAAATGTCGAAATGTGTAGCCGACAGTTCCCCCGGGCCTGCTCTGGGCAGCCCGCGGAGGTTATTTTTCGGAGGGGCTAGTCACTCACGGAGAGCTTCAGCGTTAGGGACAATTGAGGGAGAAGCTTGACACGGGGAGTTTTACGTGGTTCAGGCCGCCGGAGCGTAAAACCCTACGTCCACGATGAGCAGAGATGCTCGCTGTATTGCTTGCTGCTCAGAACCGGAGTCCTGAGCTTGAGGGTGAGAGATGTCAAATGGCTAGAGTGCGAGGGTGCGTATGAGGCGAACCCTTGCTAACGTCGCCTACCCGAGCCTTTTATAGTCCAAGGCTCGTGCGGCTTACAAGGTGGGCCCGGGACCCGACAGGTGGTCTCGGGGAGATTGTCTACCATCTACCGTATCTGCAGTTATGCCGGTAGTTGTCTCTGACGAAGGCTTCCGAGTCTTCGTTCTGCCGCCCTGCCCATGCCGCAAGCTAGTCATAGTGGTTGATGATGGCAAGGGTGGCAGGGGATGTCTTCTCGCTGCGTTTATTGGCGGGCAGGCTCTGACACGGCGCGCCAGTCTGCGATGTGACTGGGCGCAACGGCACCTGACAAAGGCGGGCTCCGCGTCTCCGCGCCTTGGGAAGGCGCGGGCCTTGAATAACTTGTACGAGCAAGGTACGGCGCGTCTTTACTCTTGCTGCCTACCGCGCGGGGGCAGGCAGCGTTGCTCTGCTGGCCACATGGCGGGCCCGGAGCTCTCCTCTGAGGAGAGGGAGGTCCGGCCCCGCAGGACACACGGAGCCTCCGGAGCTCTCCCCGCGGAGGGGGGAGGTCCGGCTCAGTTGGCCACGTGGCGGGTCCGGAGCTCTCCTCTGAGGAGAGGGAGGTCCGGCCCCGCTGGACACGTGGCGCCTTTGGAGCTCTCCCCGCGGAGGGGGGAGGTCCGGCTCAGTTGGCCACGTGGCGGGTCCGGAGCTCTCCGTTGAGGAGAGGGAGGTCCGGCCCCGCTGGACACGTTGTGACACCCTCATCTCGGGTGTCAGCATATATTCATGTTTTATGAAGAGGAAAAACATTTTTAGAAAAGAGGGAACAGAAACAAGTATCAAAAGGATAGCCAGTAAAGCTCTCTGAGAGCGCCGAAAGCAACTTCCACGGCCAGCAGACCACGTGGCGCGTTCGGAGCTCATCCCCGAGGAGATTGGAGAGGTTCGACGCTAAAACTGGCTACGTGGCAGGCTTGGGGGTCACCTCCGCAATTGGAAAGAGGTCCGACCCTGTGGGACACGTGCTGCCCGCGGAGATAGCCTCTGCGGAAGAAGCAAAGGCATTTTTCATAGGACACATGTCACCTTCGGAGCTAGTCCTCGCGGAAATAAGAGGACCAGTCGCGCGGGATACGTGTCAATCTCGGAGCTCATCTCAGAGAAGTCCGGATCTATTGAACACGTGTCGCCACCGGAGCTTATCTCCGGAGGTCTGTCGTTGCTGGACACGTGTTGACCTCGGGGCATGTCCCTGAGGGAAGGAGAGGGGGAAGACCGGAACCCACACGTGGCGTGCGCGGAGCTCACCTCCGAAGAAGAGGGAGGTCTCGGTCGATTGACACGCGGCAACCGGAGCTCGTCTCTGCGGACGAGGAGATACCAGGCCCGGAGGACACGTGGAGCTTCCGGAGCTCATCATCACGGAGGTAACGAGTTCTGGAGCGGCTGTTAATGCGTAAGGACACCGGTACGCAACAGAAATCGATCTAAACTCCACAATGTTACCGAAGATAAGACGTCAGGATCTAACAAAGATCTGAATAAGACTCTTATTCGGGATCCAATCAGATTAGGACTCTTCTCTTCCCGATTATAAATAGAACCCAAAACCTCTGGTCGAAACCACAAACCTCTCTTTCAACTCCTGAGCCGACGACTTAGAACCCTAGCCCTAACTCGCCGAGCAAAACATCGCCGAAAGCACAACAAGGGAGATCATCGGAGGAGAGCCAAGCGGTCTGAGGAGGACCTCGAAGACAAGAAGAGCGTGAGGTAGGACTTCAATACCACCTTACGACATCATGGTGTTCATCTCTTGCATCTGTTCTTCAATTCCTTTCGAACAGAAGCTTTCTCGTGGGCAGATCACTCGATGATCAGTTTGATCTAAAGACAAGATCATCGCCACGACAACCTTTGATGCGAACACCTCTGTCCATACAAGCCATGCAAGAGCACACCAATCTAATAAAAATCATAGGATGGCATGCATATGCATCATCGCATCTAGTTTAAGGTTTGCGCATGATATTGATTGCTGTGAATCTTGTATGCACATGAATCCTACATAGCAGGACAGGTTCAGGAAGCTGTCTACGACGAACTACAACAACCAGGTTTTGAGAATCAAGAACAACCGGAACCGCAAGAACAAGGCAAGTGCTCCTTGACCATGTTGATCCTATGTTTTGGGTAAAAACTATTTTGTTTTGCGAAAAGGTGTGTGTGCTGAGTCAAACATGATGGGAAAACCTTTTTTTATAGGAGTTTACTAGTTTTGATTAAACCATCCTTGTCGCCCGGGAAGTTTATGAGTCGGGTATGGTTTTTGCTTTATGCTTCGCTGAGTCCATGGGATTGGGAAGCGAGATAGATGTGTCTAGCTAACTGCACTCGTACTGATAATAAGTAATTGATGAGGCTAATGAACATGGATCGGAGGGGGATCTAGGCAAGCCTGGTTTTGTGAATGAGGTAGCATGAGACGGTGGTGTACTTGCCGTAGATCTAAGGACCGGTTCATGCATGCATATGCCAGGATAACAGTGCCACCACAAGGCCAAGTATGGGTGCGGCTTAGCTGAGTAATTAGGTAAGTTGCTAGGGTGTTATGGACTGTGGAAGGCGCGGGGAATGGGAGTCGAGTAAGGACTGTCCTGGGAACTGCATGGCACAAGAGAATTGGAGATTCTAGCCTGCCGATGAAACCTTAGTGAGTCCATACATCTAGTAACCCCTTTGTAAAGGCTATTTTGTGATCTCTTGACCATACACCGACGGTTGTGTACTGGTATAATGGAGGTTCTGCAGTCGCCGACGGGTGACGAAATCACAAACTTGTGGGTAAAGAGGTGCAAACTCTGCAGAGTCTAAAACTATCATGATAGCCGAGCTTACGGTCATGAGCACCTGGCTAAACTGCCATGATTAGATGGGATGGTTATTGGAATGGTCATTGGGAAGGTTCTTGGTTATGGATATTGATCGTGGTTCGGTTTGAGACTGTTGAGTCCGGATGATGAGATGTTTGCATGACTGGTGGGTCATAACATGAGATTGGTCTCAGTGCGAGACGAGGTTGTTTTATGAGAGGAGATATTCGTGAGTATGAGTAAAGGATTGGTTAATGTTCGGATGGAACATGGGAAGTGATGGAGGTATGTTGGTAATTTAATACATGCTGGGACTACATTCATCTAAAGTTAAGTTGCTGTTTTATCATGATTTTATAAATTTGCTTTTCTGCAAATAAGCCTTTTATACCTACCTTGTTTATGAGCTGCATATCATGTGTTATTCCCGCACTTGCTGAGTACATCTTTGTGCTCAAACTTGCATTATTATTTCTTCATCAACAGCAAGAGAAGACTACTATGAAGATCGAGTAGAGCATTATGGCGTGTGATCTGTTCTCAACCTTGCCTGTGGAGGGAGTAGAGATGAAGCCACTTCTGCTTAGTTTTGCTTCCGCATTAGTTTTTGCTTCCGCATTTAAATAAAGATTTCCGTTGCGTAGAAATAAGACTTCCGCTGTGAGCATGAGTCCAAGACTCATGAGGTGTTGTAATAAACTCTGTTATTCGTGGTAATATATAATCTGAATTCAGTTTGTGGAACGTATGTGTATGTGTGATGAACATCCTGGGCACACATATGCATTAGTTCTCGATTCCGTGGTTTTCCACAGAATTGAGGGCGTCACAGATTGGTATCAGAGCCACTGGTTGACAGTAGGTTACACGCTTAGATAGAAACCTTAGATTGATATTAGAATCACGGGTTAACAGCAAGTTATACCCCTAAATAGAAGCTACGCGGACCAAAGGAAGCATCCTAGGATGAATAGCTTAGATTGGCCTTGAAACCACCTTGACATAGGAAACCATCCTTGAATAGGAGTTGAGTGGGCCCTTGTGATGATTATTTGTGAATATGTGCTTAGTGTGAGTGGTGGGACGTCTCAAAAAACGTTGTCCATATCCACACATAAGAAGAAGGAGATGTGAGATGTTTCGGCACTTGCTCACATCCTCATAAAGGGCTAATATATATAGTCCAACTCACGTTGATGCATATAGTTGAAACGACCTACCTAACCTTCTAACCTTCTATCTCACAGATGGTGAGAGGAAACGCCAGCCGAAGGAACGTCCAGGAACATGACCACGAGGAAGTTCCTGCTAACCCCGGAGCTGGCGAAAACAACCTAGAAAGGTTGATGGCCATGCAAAACCAGCTTATGCAAACCATGAGCCAAACTTTGGGTCAGTTGCAGGCCAACCAAAACTCCATTCCGGCACCACCGCCACCACCCCCGCCGGCTCATAACAGGTTGGGAGAGTTCATGAGGACTCGACCACCCACCTTTGCTCAAGCAAGCGATCCAATGGAGGCCGATGATTGGTTGAAATCCATGGAGAAGAAGCTTGCCATTGTTCAGTGCAACGACCGAGAGAAGGTTCTCTTTGCGTCGCACCAACTGATGGGAGCAGCTCCTGACTGGTGGGATGCCTTGAGCAACGCCCATGCCAACCCGGAGACAATCACTTGGACTGAGTTTAAGGAAAATTTCCGCTCCCACTACATCCCTGTTGGCGTAATGATGCTCAAGAGGCAGGAGTTTGAAGGACCGCCAAGGGCAGAAAAGTGTGAACAAATATCTCAACAAGTTCATCCAACTGTCCCGGTATGCTCCCGAAGATGTCAACTCAGACCAGAGGAAGCAGTACCAGTTCATGAGAGGGTTGAACAATGAGATCCAAGTTCAGCTCCTCAACAATGACTACGTAAGCTTCCAGAAGCTAGTTGATAAGGCTATTGTGGTGGAAAACAAGATCCGAGAGATCGAGCGAGAGTGCAAAAGGAAGATGCCATACCAGCCCCAAGGGAGCAACTTACGACCTAGGTACATGCCCCCTGCACCGCAGTATGGACCAACCACTCCTACGTACCGCCCTGGTCAGCCACCACAGCAACGGTTTGTTGCACCGGCACCTCGAGTGCCCATGCCTCCTGCGCCCCGGCCTAACAATGGCGCTCCTGTTCAAAACCCCCGCCCCAACATACCTGCTGCCGTAGGCAACAGGGCATGCTTTGCATGCGGGGAAGTAGGCCACTTCGCTAACCAGTGTCCGAAGCGAGGCCCTGGACAGCAAGGTAACGTGCCCAAGCAGAACCAGCGACCAAACGGAGGGGACCACCAAGGGAACCGTGGACCGCAGAACTATGCTCGTGGCCACGTTAACCATGTCACTGCTGAGGAAGCACAACGGGCTGAGGACGTCGCAATTGGTATGTTCCTTGCCAACTCCAACCCAGCCACCATTTTATTTGATTCCGGAGCATCACATTCCTTCATATCATCCAAATATGTTGCCAAACATCATCTACCCGTATCCCACTTAGAATGTGCTATGTTAGTTAATTCTCCCGGAGGAGAAAAGAGGACTAATATAGTATGTCATAAAGTAAGCCTTAAAATAAGGGGGTAGACTTCCTTGCCAACCTTATTGTCTTGGACTCCCACGGAATTGACATCATACTCGGAATGGACTGGTTAAGCAAGCACAATGGAGTAATCCAATGCGCTGAGAGAAGCGTGCAATTGACAAACGAACACGGTATCCGTGTCGAGTTTGAGTCAGCCCAGCAAGCGACCGAACGGGCGGATCTGAACCATGTTGAAGGAGTAGCATTGGACAACATTCCAGTGGTTCAGGAATTTTCGGATGTGTTCCCGGAAGAACTTCCAGGTATGCCACCTGACCGGGACATTGAGTTTGTCATAGATTTGGTACCTGGAACTGCACCCATAGCTAAGAGACCATATAGGATGCCCGTCAACGAGTTAGTTGAACTCAAGAAGCAAATTCAAGAACAGTTGGAGAAGGGTTTTATCCGTCCAAGTTCGTCACCATGGGGAACCCCGATACTCTTCGTGGACAAGAAGGACGGAACCCAAAGAATGTGCGTGGACTACAGGTCTCTCAACGAGGTAACAATCAAGAATAAATACCCTCTGCCCCGTATAGAGGGCCTGTTCGATCAAATGAAAGGAGCCCAAGTGTTCTCCAAGATTGATCTTCGGTCGGGATATTTCCAGCTGAAGATTAAGCCCTTCGATATACCTAAGACAGCCTTTCGGACGCGGTATGGTTCATATGAATATACCGTTATGTCTTTTGGATTGACGAATGCACCCGCATACTTCATGTACCTTATGAATAAGGTGTTCATGGAGTACTTGGACAAGTTCGTCGTGGTTTTCATCGACGACATTATGGTGTATTCAAAAAGTGAGGAGGAGCATGAAGAACATCTGAGATTGACCTTGCAGAAGTTGCGAGAGCATCAGTTGTATGCCAAGCTCAACAAATGTCAATTTTGGCTAAAAGAAATATCCTTCCTAGGCCACATCATCTCCAAGGAAGGGGTATCGGTTGATCCTGGAAAGGTGAGAGATGTTCTGAAGTGGGACCAACCGAAGAGCGTGAGGGATATTCGGAGTTTCCTTGGGATGGCAGGACACTATCGGCGCTTCATTAAAGACTTCTCTAAAATAGCAAAACCTATGACGGAGTTGCTAACGAAGGGGAAGATCTTTCAATGGACACAAGCCTGCCAAGAAAGTTTTGAGGAACTCAAGAAAAGGCTAACCACAGCACCAGTTCTGGTATTGCCAGACGTAAGCAAGAGCTTTGACATATATTGTGACGCATCCAGACAAGGGCTCGGGTGTGTACTCATGCAGGAAGGACAAGTGGTAGCCTATGCCTCACGACAATTAAAGAAGCATGAGCTTAACTATCCTACACATGATTTGGAGTTAGCAGCAGTGGTGCATGCATTGAAGATTTGGAGACATTATATCCTTGGTCATCGATGTGAGATCTATACAGATCATAAAAGCCTCAAGTACATATTTACACAAACGGACCTGAATTTGAGGCAACGTCGATGGTTAGAACTCATCAAGTATTATGATGTGGGAATCAACTACCACCCCGGGAAGGCCAATGTGGTCGCTGACGCATTGAGCAGAAAGGGAGCATGCCACCAACTCACGGTTCGGGAGCTACCACCCGAACTACGTAAGGAGTTCGAACGGTTACACCTCGGATTCTTGAATAACATGGAAATGATGGAAATCCACTCCTCATTGGAGCAAGAAATAAGAAAGGGACAAGCAACGGACGAGGGGATCAAGGAGATCAAGGAAAGAATCCGACAAGGGATAGAAAAGGATTTCAAGGAGGATGAAAAGGGTACGCTTTGGCTAGAAAAAAGGATTTGTGTGCCAAACATAAGACACCTTCGCGACATGATACTGAAGGAGGCACATGATTCACCCTATTCCATACATCCAGGGAGCACCAAAATGTACAAGGACTTGAAAACTTGCTATTGGTGGGATGGTATGAAGAGGGATATAGCCGAATACGTTGCCCTATGCGACACATGCCAACGGGTAAAAGCCGAACATCAAAAACCCGTTGGATTGTTGCAACCTTTGAAAATACCTGAATGGAAATGGGAGGACATCAGTATGGACTTTATTGTCGGATTGCCACGAACTCAGTCAGGATACGACTCCATCTGGGTCATTGTGGAGCGGTTGACGAAAACCGCCCATTTTCTTCCAGTAAAGGCCAGTTACAACGTTACACAGTTGGCAGAGTTGTACATGGAGCAGATCGTGTGCCGTCATGGAATTCCGAAGAGGATAGTCTCAGATCGAGGTTCTCAGTTTACCTCTAGATTCTGGAAGAAGCTGCAGAAAGCCATGGGTACACGACTGGATTTTAGCTCTGCCTACCACCCACAAACAGATGGACAAACCGAAAGGACGAACCAAATTTTGGAAGACATGTTGAGAGCTTGCGCCTTGAAATGTGGGCGTAATTGGGATAGGAGTTTACCGTATGCCGAGTTCTCCTATAACAACAGCTATCAAGCTAGCTTGAAGATGTCGCCTTTCGAAGCCTTATATGGTAGACGGTGTAGAACGCCACTGTTCTGGAACGAGACTGGAGAGAACCAGGTGTTTGGACCCGAAGTACTACAAGAAGCTGAAAAGCAAGTCCGAACGATACGGGAGAACTTAAAGGTTGCTCAGTCACGATAGAAAGTCTATGCGGACAATAGGCGTAGGAAGTTGACCTTTGAAGTAGGAGACTTCGTATACCTTAAGGTATCGCCTATCCGAGGCCAACGACGTTTTAACGTCAAAGGCAAACTAGCGCCTCGCTACATCGGACCATTTAAGATTTTGGATAAGCGAGGAGAAGTAGCCTATCAACTAGAGCTCCCAAACCACCTCTCCGACGTACATGACGTGTTTCATGTATCCCAGCTCAAGAAGTGCTTGAGAATACCAGAGGAACAAGTGTCAATGGGAGAACTTAAACTTCAAGAGGACCTGACTTACGCAGAACACCCTATCCGAATCTTGGACGTAAAGGAAAGGGTCATCCGAAACAAGGTGATTCGATGGTGCAAAATACAATGGAGCCATCACACTGAAGCTGAAGCCACATGGGAGCGTGAAGAGAATATTGAGGCTGAATTCCCCTATCTATTTTCTACTAACGAATCTCGAGGGCGAGATTCAATTTAAGGGGGTAGATTTGTGACACCCTCATCTCGGGTGTCAGCATATATTCATGTTTTATGAAGAGGAAAAACATTTTTAGAAAAGAGGGAACAGAAACAAGTATCAAAAGGATAGCCAGTAAAGCTCTCTGAGAGCGCCGAAAGCAACTTCCACGGCCAGCAGACCACGTGGCGCGTTCGGAGCTCATCCACGAGGAGATTGGAGAGGTCCGACGCTAAAACTGGCTACGTGGCAGGCTCGGGGGTCACCTCCGCAATTGGAAAGAGGTCCGACCCTGTGGGACACGTGTTGCCCGCGGAGATAGCCTCTGCGGAAGAAGCAAAGGCATTTTTCATAGGACACATGTCACCTTCGGAGCTAGTCCTCGCGGAAATAAGAGGACCAGTCGCGCGGGATACGTGTCAATCTCGGAGCTCATCTCAGAGAAGTCCGGATCTATTGAACACGTGTCGCCACCGGAGCTTATCTCCGGAGGTCTGTCGCTGCTGGACACGTGTCGACCTCGGGGCATGTCCCTGAGGGAAGGAGAGGGGGAAGACCGGAACCCACACGTGGCGTGCGCGGAGCTCACCTCCGAAGAAGAGGGAGGTCTCGGACGATTGACACGCGGCAACCGGAGCTCGTCTCTGCGGACGAGGAGATACCAGGCCCGGAGGACACGTGGAGCTTCCGGAGCTCATCATCACGGAGGTAACGAGTTCTGGAGCGGCTGTTAATGCGTAAGGACACCGGTACGCAACAGAAACCAATCTAAACTCCACAATGTTACCGAAGATAAGACGTCAGGATCTAACAAAGATCTGAATAAGACTCTTATTCGGGATCCAATCAGATTAGTACTCTTCTCTTCCCGATTATAAATAGAACCCAAAATCTCTGGCCGAAACCACAAACCTCTCTTTCAACTCCTGAGCCGACGACTTAGAACTCTAGCCCTAACTCGCCGAGCAAATCATCGCCGAAAGCACAACAAGGGAGATCATCGGAGGAGAGCCAAGCGGTCTGAGGAGGACCTCGAAGACAAGAAGAGCGTGAGGTAGGACTTCAATACCACCTTACGACATCATGGTGTTCATCTCTTGCATTTGTTCTTCAATTCCTTTCGAACAGAAGCTTTCTCGTGGGCAGATCACTCGATGATCAGTTTGATCTAAAGACAAGATCATCGCCACGACAACCTTTGATCCGAACACCTCTGTCCATACAAGCCATGCAAGAGCACACCAATCTAATAAAAATCATAGGATAGCATGCATATGCATCATCGCATCTAGTTTAAGGTTTGCGCATGATATTGATTGCTGTGAATCTTGTATGCACATGAATCCTACATAGCAGGACAGGTTCAGGAAGCTGTCTACGACGAACTACAACAACCAGATTTTGAGAATCAAGAACAACCGGAACCGCAAGAACAAGGCAAGTGCTCCTTGACCATGTTGATCCTATGTTTTGGGTAAAAACTATTTTGTTTTGCGAAAAGGTGTGTGTGCTGAGTCAAACATGATGGGAAAACCTTTTTTTATAGGAGTTTACTAGTTTTGATTAAACCATCCTTGTCGCCCGAGAAGTTTATGAGTCGGGTATGGTTTTTGCTTTATGCTTCGCTGAGTCCATAGGATTGGGAAGCGAGATAGATGTGTCTAGCTAACTGCACTCGTACTGATAATAAGTAATTGATGAGGCTAATGAACATGGATCGGAGGGGGATCTAGACAAGCCTGGGTTTGTGAATGAGGTAGCATGAGACGGTGGTGTACTTGCCGTAGATCTAAGGACCGGTTCATGCATGCATATGCCAGGATAACAGTGCCACTACAAGGCCAAGTATGGGTGCGGCTTAGCTGAGTAATTAGGTAAATTGCTAGGGTGTTATGGACTGTGGAAGGCGCGGGGAATGGGAGTCGAGTAAGGACTGCCCTGGGAACTGCATGGCACAAGAGGGGGCCCATGGGTGGGAGAATTGGAGATTCTAGCCTGCCGGTGAAATCTTAGTGAGTCCATACATCTAGTAACCCCTTTGTAAAGGCTATTTTGTGATCTCTTGACCATACACCGACGGTTGTGTACTGGTATAATGGAGGTTCTGCAGTCGCCGACGGGTGACGAAATCACAAACTTGTGGGTAAAGAGGTGCAAACTCTGCAGAGTCTAAAACTATCATGATAGCCAAGCTTACGGTCATGAGCACCTGGCTAAACTGCCATGATTAGATGGGATGGTTATTGGAATGGTCATTGGGAAGGTTCTTGGTTATGGATATTGATTGTGGTTCGGTTTGAGACTGTTGAGTCCGGATGATGAGATGTTTGCATGACTGGTGGGTCATAACATGAGATTGGTCTCAGTGCGAGACGAGGTTGTTTTATGAGAGGAGATATTCGTGAGTATGAGTAAAGGATTGGTTAATGTTCGGATGGAACATGGGAAGTGATGGAGGTATGTTGGTAATTTAATACATGCTGGGACTACATTTATCTAAAGTTAAGTTGTTGTTTTATCATGATTTTATAAATTTGCTTTTCTGCAAATAAGCCTTTTATATCTACCTTGTTTATGAGCTGCATATCATGTGTTATTCCCGCACTTGCTGAGTACATCTTTGTGCTCAAACTTGCATTATTATTTCTTCATCAACAGCAAGAGAAGACTACTATGAAGATCGAGTAGAGCATTATGGCGTGTGATCTGTTCTCAACCTTGCCTGTGGAGGGAGTAGAGATGAAGCCACTTCTGCTTAGTTTTGCTTCCGCATTAGTTTTTGCTTCCGCATTTAAATAAAGATTTCCGCTGCGTAGAAATAAGACTTCCGCTATGAGCATGAGTCCAAGACTCATGAGGTGTTGTAATAAACTCTATTATTCGTGGTAATATATAATCTGAATTCAGTTTGTGGAACGTATGTGTATGTGTGATGAACATCCTGGGCACACATATGCATTAGTTCTCGGTTCCGTGGTTTTCCACAGAATTGAGGGCGTCACACACGTGGCGCCTTCGGAGCTCTCCCTGCGGAGAAGGGCGAGGTCATTAGGCATTTCCCCCTGTGCGCGAGGGTACCCCGTATCGAGGGTACCGACAGACGCATACCTTGTTTCATCTACCAACACCACATCACCATTAAATAGCATACACAAGTAATACCTACTTTAATATTTTTCGACACCTCATACATCACTAAAAAAATATAGGCTTAAGAATGACCTTTGGTGTAGTCCTATCGTGATTGAAAAGTCATCGGTCTCATTATCACTTGCGCGAACACTTACCACATCATTATCGTATATATTTCTGATAAAGGTAATGTATTTCATTGGGACTTTATATTTCTCTAACATCCACCAAACATGATTGTACTTGGTATCTTGTCATATGCAGTTTTTTCAAATATCTTGAGTGAAATTGCAATTAAATCAGTACTGCCATACCTTTCATGGACTACAATGTGAGTGGAATATCCTCCCTTTGTGACAGTGCCATCTGTGTCAATGGCGTTGAAAGTGTAAACGTTTTCTGGGCAATGATTCTCAAGAAAGCTATTGCAGTTTTCACAGTCTTGGCAAGAATTCACATACGTTCCGACACCTATATGGTCACCAATTTCAAAGACCTTGACGTCTGAACCAACCTCGGTTACAACTCCAGCTATCTCATGCCTGCACGAAATGTTGTCGAGTTAGCTCATATTCAATTTCTTTAGGACAATGGGCAATATCAGTCAACACATCTGACTTTGTGCTTTTTATCTCAAACACATATTAACTCATACATCAATCTCAAAAGCTTACCCAGGAACCAAAGGGTACTTGGAATCACTGCGCATATTTCGTGTCCAAATAACATCAGCATAACAGACTCCACAGTATGTTATCTTTAATGAGACGTCACCACTCTGTACTGATCTAGTGTTATCAACAAAATAGCTCGCATAAGACAGTATGAAGATGAAACGAGTGAGCTAGTACAAAAGAAACACCTATTGATATATGTAATCGAGTATTTGTGGGTGCAAACAGTAACATTATTCCTCAAATGCCTCATCGTAAGCATCCAAACCAGTTTGATGCTTGATTTATGATAGGGCACAAGTGCAAGCACATACACTGTTGGTTCATATTTGAAGACAGGCATGCAACTCACTGGAAACCAAGCATAACATAGCTAGATATAAAGGAGTAGAAACCATAGTTCCATAGGTACTAGAACAGAATAAGGGGACATAGCAAGGAGCTAAAATTCAGAAGAATAAATATGATGTGAAATTTTCCACGGAATTAGGAGTGAGGAGTCACCTGCGACTGAACTTGTATGGTGAGAGAAGTCCAGAAGGATCTCTGGCAGCCCAAGCATTACAGTTGCCACCCTCGGAATCAGAAGCCATAACGATTGAACTGGAGAAATGAAGAATCAAGCGAAACCAAACAACAACAACAACAACCAAGCCTTTATCCCAAGCAAGAGACAATGTTAATCAAACTTATTTTAGAGAAATCACTACCATCGCCAAATCTCATCTAAATCCAAAGTACAAGGGAAAAAATCCAAAAAAGCTAAATTAAGGCTGAAGGTTCACATAAATTTGCAATTTCAGGAAGCAATATTTTCTTAATGGTCAGAAGGGGATATAACACTAAACACAAGTTTGAGGCCTTCATCAGGGAAATCTGACTGACAAATAACCATCACCAAGTCATGTCCTCTCCTTTGAGCTAGCGACGGATCATTCGTTGTTTTCCTACTCTTCCCCTGCAAAGGGGCAGATGACGCCGTCCAGATAGGCGTTCGGGACAACTGGGAGTTTCACCGGAGGGGTGGGCAGTAATAAGTGAATAAAAGGGGATAATTAGAGGTCATAAGAACATAAAAAAGCTGAGAGAAAGGGTTCACGGTCTCATGGAGTCTTGTCTCCGGATGGATGCAGGAGAGGAGAGTAGGGCAAGCGCCAGTCGCCAGCGACTATATTTATGGAGGACAGGGGGGAAAAGGACATGGCAATGACGAGAGAAGAACGGAGGCAGGGGCGCGCGCCGAGTCTCGCACCTCACCACGGATCTCTCCCGGCCGTAACCCAAACTAACCGTCGACGCACGGCGGCGGCCAGGTCTGTGGCAGCGGGCACCGGAGATGCAGAGACGACCGGACTGCGAGGAAGACGCGGCTGGCTGGGAGGAACTCGTTGAATATGGGCTGGCTAGTCAGGGAGTGGAGGAGACAGGGTACTTTCTGGTCTGTTTCTATTGACATCGCGCTGATGGATGTGGCAGCCCTTAGGTACAAGTCAGCAAACCGAAACAGCTCGGTTCGGTTTTTATTTTTTTTTTTGAAGATTCGGTTTCCAGAAAACAGAAACCAAAACAGTTTATTTGAAAGTAGAAACCGGTTCATCAGTTAACTAAAAATCTTGATTTCGGTTTTCGGTTAACTAGAAAACCGAACTTCAATAAACAGATTCAGCGTAAAACAATTTCATTTAGAACAGTTTCACCTATTAGTTTTCTCCCTCCATTCTAAATTAATTGATGTTTAGGACAGCTAATTTAGTTTAAATTGAACTAAACTTTTTGTCCTAAACGTTAATTAATTCAGAACGGAGGGAGTACAATAAAAGGATACACTCAACATCAGAAGCTCTAAATTTCAGAAGCAAACTCCATTAGCTAAAAAACAGTTTTAAAGCGATGAATTTACATAAGAAATAATTTGGTTAGAGTTGGCATGTTGGGCGGATTGGGCTGAATTGAATAGGTTATTCGACCTAATTTTGTTAATCCGGTTAACCGGAGTTAAAACCTAAACCGATTTTTTTTATTTTCATAGTTTGACAACCGAAATTTGTTCGTTTAGTTCGATTTCAGTTAGTTCAGTTTCGGTGTTCGGTTTCGATTATTTTTGCCCACCCTAACGTACAAGGAAATTACAAAGAACGTTGGTTCTGATATAGTGCCTCTTTGGCAGGGCTTCGAACTACTCATTATAGACTAACAGCTGACTTCCAGACCTGATTTATAATATATATGATGAATTGATTCTTCATTTTTATCGGAACCATGAATCCAAAAAAGCAATCTCTCACCAATCCCAAAACAGCTTCAAAACTGTTGGTGTTAGGATTCCCGACTAGTAATCGTATGTCCCATGTTATTTCACTGATTGGCTAGCTAGCAAAGGCAAGGATTTATCCTGGTTTGGACAAGGTGTCCTACGTCCAGCAGGGGGGTGTTTATCGGCCTTGTATTAGCTCATGTTGCTTGTGTGTTTCGGGTTACAAGCTGAGGGGAGAGGCCTCCTCTTTTCCTCTATAGGTCTCTTCTTTTTATGCTCCTTTTTCCTCTACTTACATGTCGCTTCCTCATAATTGGGGCGGGGGTTTACAATGGGCGCTACGAGCTGTGAAATCCCAAGAATTTAACACATGTAGTGCAACTCATGAACACTTAGTAAAAATGAGGGGAATTAAAAAATTCTGATACAATGATGTGAGATTAAAGGTGGGGCTAAAAACAGCAATATAGTACCTAAAAATCTGCATATGATCTCACATTTCAAATCGTGAGGTTCAAATTGGGCAGGCTGCCAAATGTGCCTAAATTTGGAGCTAAATGATTTATTTCAAATTAGAGTATGGTTGAGTAGAGCTCCTCACTAAGATTCTGACTTCTACTCATGATATTGCCAAACATGGAGATCTGAAGTCACGAATAGGTTCTTCATAGTCAAAAATAGTATCCCTGCCAAATTTTATTGAATTTGGACTAGGTTTGCTATTTGTTTGGATGAGGTAAAGTGGAAATCCAAATTTAAATTCAAAATATCATATTCAAAATTCAACTTCATCCCAATTCAAATTGGATTGCACCATTGGATTCCTCATATTCAGTTTAGCCGGCATGCAAATTTCTACCATTTTTGGAGTTGGTTTACTATTTTAAACTATATTTACAAAGTGAATAAGAGGGAGGCGGGACCCACATGTTAGTGCGGAGTGTGTTGCGTTTTCTTCCCTCTTGCGCGAGCGCGCCACCGAGCACTGATTCACCGCCGATTTTCCACTGTGGCACAGCAGCTGGCGAGCTGCTGTAAATGCGTTCGACCGCCTCAACCCCGGTACAACTCCCCTCGTACGTCATGGGTGAAAAACACTCGAGTTCTTTGCTCTCCACTTTCGCCGCACTGAGCTCTTCTCGCCACCGTTTCGGACCTCCGACGTCCCGGCGATCCAGCCACTTTCGTGCCTCGATCCAAAAAGAGAAAAGGTGCGCCAGAGATCCTTCTTGCTCATGGTGAAAGCCGTTCTTCGTTTCATCCCTCGGATGCAAAGTATTTACCGCTTTTCCCTCGGTGTGTTCATTTGAACCAAGTGAGTTTCGAGGTGAAATTCACCTCACATGATCATTTGGCGATCGTGCGCGTCTAAGGACATGCTCTAGACAATCAAACGGAGCTGTAGGAAGAAGTAGAACAAGTTTTACCCAAGAAAGCGAGGAGTTCACTTAGTTTTTGCCCCCGGCAGCGAAAACCTTTCAGTTCACCGGTGTACTCTAGGTTCCGGCCGTTTTCATCGGCTTCTTGGTTCATTTTCCACGTGATCCGACGATGTTGTAGGAGCAAAACCCGATCGAAAAGAGGACTTCTTTAACACCCTCATATTCATCATCATGCATTTATTTTCATATAGAGAAGTATTTAAAAAGAAGAAGAAAAGAGATAAAGGAATATAGGAATAAATAAATAAAAGGAATTAAAATAGAAAAGAAAAAAAACCCTAGCCGCCCTCTCTCCCCTAATCGGGCCGGTGCCCTTCCCCTTAGGAAAATCACCCCCTTAGGGATTTTCCCCTTGGTCACGCCCCCTTGGGGAATTTTTCCTGGCCGCCACCCCTAAATTTCTCACCCTAGGGATTTTCCCTCCCCTAATTAATCTCAGCCCTTGATTAAAAATATTTGCTAAAATCCTAGCCCCTAGTCCCTACCTTCCCCAAATTAAATCCCAGCACTTGATCCAAATATTTTGTTGAAATACTAGCCCCCGTGGCTGCTTTTCCCCGTTATAAATAAAAGCCTTCCCCCTGGCCCCCGCCCCTGCCACAAAAACTCCCTGGTCGCCGCCCCTGCTGCTGCCCTGCCTTGGCCGCGCCCTGCTGCTCTGCCCTGGCCGCCGCCGCAGCTCTGCCCTGTCGCGTCTTTGTCGGAGAAGAAGACCCCAGCGCCCCTACCCTGGCTGCAACTCTTCTCTGCCCCGAGGAAAACCCCAACCGCCCACATTGCTCAAGAGGAGCTCCAGCTACTGCCACTGCAAGGAGAAAATCAACCGCAGAGGAGAAGAGGAGGAGGAAGAGAGGCAGGAGTCGTCGTCCTCCGCGCAACGTCGCTGCTATCATCCTGAACCCCGTTGCATCACTCCCTGCAACCAGGAGCTACTGCATGTAAGTAGGACAGACCCTGGCTTAGGCTTTGATGATGGTTTGATCTAATATCGAGTTAGGATCATAGCCACGTCCCAATTGATTTCCAGCAGCACCGATCATCGTAAAAACCCCACTTAACCTAACCAAAACTTGAATGGATACATGCAAACTAGTTACTATAGGTTATATTATAGGATTTGCATGCATCCACATCATCACATCTTGAGTAAAATGTGTGCATTGTATTGATTGCTGTATTGCTTTGTATGTACATGATCGTGAGTAGAAGGACACGCTCAAGAGGTCAGCTATGAGGACCTCCAGCACCTAAACTTTGAAGAGCTCGAGCAGCACAACCCGTGGGAGCAAGGCAAGTGCCCTTTGACCATATTGATCCTAGTTTTTCGAACTGTTTTGCTTGTGAAAACTGCATGCTCGTGTCAACTTGATGGGAAACCCTTTATTAGGAGTTTACTAGCATGGTGGTTTGCTTGCCTTAGATCTAAGGACCGGTTCATATGAGAATATGCCAGGAAAACAGTTCCACCACAAGGCCAAATATGGGTGCGGCTTAGCTGACTAATTAGGTGTGTTGCTAGCTTGTTATGGACCATTGTATGGCACGGGGAATGAGAGTCGAGGAGGACTGCCCTGGGAACTACATGGCCCACGAGGGGGCCTGTGGGTGGAAGAATGGAGATTCGAGCCTGCCGGTGAAATCTCAGTGGGTTCGTACATCTTAGTAGCCCCTTTGTAAAGGCTACGATGGTTGTGTAGTGGCAGAATAGAAGTTTTCTCTAGTCACCAATGGGTGACGAAATCATGAACTTGTGGGTAAAGTGGTGTCACCTCTATAGGGTATAAAACTATCATGATAGCCATGCTTCCGGTTACAAGCACCTGACCAACTTCCATGATTAGAGGCAAAACTTGGGATGGATATTTGGGTATGGTTATGGTAATGCCATTACGGACTTGTTTTGGGACTGTTTTCGGTTATACATATGAGATTGGATTCGGTTATGCGATTATGTGTTGATCATGAGCAATTGTGAATACAAATTGAGCTTGAGCATGAGCATTGGCTGGTTGAACTTGATAGATGATGAAGTATGATGGTTGAACATGAGGGATGATGAATTACATGGTTATGATGGGATTTAACTCACCTATACATTGTAGGCCGTTTTCTTGTGATTGTGAAATAAAACTTGCTTGCTGCAATGAACCCTTTATTTCTGACCTTGTTTTAAGCTACATGTCATACTTTTCCGCACTTGATGAGTACGACATGTACTCACCCTTGCATTTCTCACAAATAATTCAGCTACAGGAGAAGAGTAATTCAAAGAGTAGATGGAGCACTAGGCATACGCACTACCGTCAACTGCCTGGAGTCGGATTTGGAGCCCCATCGTTTTTCGTTTACTTCCGCTACTGTTTAGAGTCTTCCGCTGCATAATAAATTAGATAATCATGATTGAGACATTTAACTATTGTAATAAGGTACTTAAGAACTATTTGTAATGTGGCTATATTCTAAATTCAGCTTGTGATGGATCTAGATATGTGTGATGAACTTCTTGGGCACACATACGCATCACTTGGTTCACTTTCGGAACCGTGTGTCACATCTTCGCGAGCCAGAACACCTTCACCAGTGAGCTTTGAGCCGCTGTCGCCATGGTCAGCCATGTTCCGACCATCGCCGGTGTGGGCTGAGGTCACCAGCGTGCTCAGCGTGCAAAGTTAGGCACTGGTTGCGAGTTTGGAGAATCCGAATGGCCAGGATCACCTTAGCGGCAAGCTCGCCATCATGCGCCGCTGCGGAGAGGTCAGACATTGGGAGGTAGAAGACGACTCGGCGGGTCCCATGTGTCAGCGACTGTTTTGATCAGTTGTGGCTAGGATCTGGCATGGCAGCGCGGGTATTACTCTGTAGCCCCGTGTTGCTTCGCTCTGAGTTGTCCAATTTAAATGGGTGGGCCCGAGCGACTGTTTAAAGCATTTTCAATAGGAAAATAATTCCATATTGAGTGCAAACTTTTGAATTTCATATCTTTCGGTAGGATTCCAAAATTCCTCAAATAAATTTTGTTAGAATCCTTGTGACTAGTACTTTATGGCTATACCATTTAATTGGTATGAAAGTCTCTGGATTTGTTTATTAATCCTTTAAGTTAAATCTTTAGGAATTAATTACAGAAGATCCCATATTAGGAAAAATCCCAAATTTGGCCAAAACCTCCTTTATAATACCTTTCATGATCAGGCCAAATTTCAGTTTCATTGGACATTGCTATGTAGGGTAAATAATAACATTTTGCCCTAGGTCCCAGAAAATTCCCAAAAACAATTTCAGATATTGTTAGCAACTTGTAAAATCTATATCTTTCAGTAGATAGCTTAGAAAATTGTGAAACCACTCGCAAGTCTTCCTCTGGAGACTAACTGGGAACCCGAGCAGCAACAAAGCAAGTCCCGATTTACATTTAACAAGCTTTTATAACATTTTCCTTTATAACATATGAGTAATAGATATAGGATGTGCATTAGGTTAAGGTGATTGAAACCCCAATGGCATGACCAAATAATCCTTTTTCTTCATGGGTAGCTTAGTATCCTGTCGTGTAGACTCTTGCTATGCTTAAAGTCATATAAAGGATTCAGTAGAAGTCGAGTAGTTGGAATCTACTCGCGAGAGAAAGAATAGGGCACATAGAGGATCACAGAACATGTCCCCACTCAATTGATAATGAGATGGGGTAGATGTAGGGTGCAACAAGACATGGAGGTCTTGTGTGCGTAGCTCTGCTTATGTCGATCAAGGACCGTCCGTGTGCAGCCCTGCTGGGCAAGTTTGAACTGTACCGGTAGCATACTGGATATATGGGCCCTAGGAAACCGATGTAACTTGGTTAACATGGTCATTGAGGCACTGCTCGTCGTCTTAAGGGTGTTAGTTAAGGGCAGCAAGGTAGAAATCCGCTAACGGGCTCCATCTAGGATGCTTGCTCCATGTAGGGACCGCCTGCTTAGGACGGTAGGACCGGTTCAACAATTGAGTGTTCTCATGAAAGGTGGCCGTGTACGGCAGAAAGAGAGCGTGCCTCGGGTGGCTTCTAGTATAGGCGTACATGTCGTGTATTACCGGGTGTCTCCTGATTGCAATCACCATCCCTCGCGGTTATTTGAGTACCGCTTGTTCACTGCGCTGTGACATAGTAAGAAAGAGTAGTTGGAGTAGGAATAACTTGGATAATATGAGTTGATATTGCATCTCCACCTTGTGTGTGGTAAGATTAGTGCAAACTAAACTTAAATTCATTTCCCCTAAGGTAAGTAACATCGAGATGAAGCGTTTCTTGTTTGATTGTGGATTCACGATGTTGTGTAGCACTAGTGTCTTAACCTGTGCTAAAAATGAAGTTAAGAACCTTTGGTTTAGGTAAGTCATTTATGCAAACATTTCTTGCCTATGTTAGAACCCTTTACTCATGTAGAGTTTCATGTTTAGGATGACTCGATTAAGACTTGTTGAGCCTTCGTGCTCACGGTTGCTATATAAGTTGTTGCTGCAGGTGAGGGGGCATCTATGGCCTTGTCTGACGAAGGGCTTGACTGGGAGGCCACACCTTCGTCGGGGTATATGGCTGAATGGGAGCCCTGCACGCCACCTTGAGGAGCTGCTGCTAGAGTGAACAGTCCGAGGGTTGGACTGTTCATTATTTTGCATAGTGTATATGTAGAGTGTGAGTAAAGACAAGACTTCTACCATAGAAATGCTTAAAAATGTAATATATTTCTGCTTGAACTTGTTTGTTTAAGCTTATGTGATGTAATATGAATGTCTTTTGAAGTATGTTCTTGGATGTCGCATCGCACAACACCACCTGATGCGATTTCTAGAATGTCTTGGACCCTAGGTTCTCACATCAGGGTATCAGAGTCAACATTAGGAATAATACACTTGAAAAGTGTCATATTGCTAAAAATTTAGGCTTACAGTGAGGTAACGGTAGTCAGCCCGCATAAGGAGTACTATTAGCATAGTTGTTAAGGTGGCAGAACTAACTAAGTGTTATCATTTAGTATTTCAATTCAGTAACGACGCACCTACGTGGAGGTAAGAATGATAAGGAATGCCACCGAAAGCGGTTCAATTATGGTTAGCTCCCTCATCTGAGGAAAGTAGCATGAGATGTTCCATTCAACAATGAACATAAAGTAAATATGTTTTCTAAGACTCTTCATGTCTTAGAGACATATAAATTGCAGTAGCATCCAGTGCACAAATCCAGGGGCAAGAGGAGGAGACTCATCGTGTGGTTTGTAACATGAAATATGTTCTCTAGGACTCTTCATATCCTATGAGGCATACGAAAACGCTGGTCCACCGGTGTTCTTAATTGCTAAGATGTGGAGCCCCCCCCCCCGTCGGGTGGTGAATAACTCGATCACGTACCTGGAGACATGGTTTAACTCGAGGATGATCCGTATGGCAATGATACGGGGTGTATGTATTTACTTTCTATATGGACCTACCTGAAATGACAAAACTTAGAGTGCATCATCATTTTGTGATCTTATGCAGGTGCTGACCGCGTTAGCGTATCACGTTCAGAACACGTTTGCGAGTGACGATTTAGTGGCACCATATAACACGTATATGTCGGTGTAATCCGGTTAGGATTTTATTTGGTGGGGAAACGTAGTACCGACATAATGACTTGTTGCATAAACCAAATGGATTAAGGATGGTTAGCAAGTGAATTCAAGGGAAAAACTTTAGTTATTCAGCTTCTTTCTTGAACTAAGTATCAAGAGGAAGCATAAGGATGTGATGGAATTCCTAGGATCACCTCCCCTGTTATGGCAGACAAATTGCTGGATTTTAAAAGGGTGTGACTTTTGATAGGAATCACCAATGGAGGTGTGTGATACATGTCCGGAAATGTTTTGAAGTGCCCTACAACTTTTCTGTAGAGCTCCAGACCATAATAACACACTAACTCCGTGAAAATCCCAGAGGAGTGCAAACTGTCCATAAACAGGGCAGAGCAAAATCCTCTATGGAAATTTCTGTTTTTCTATCATAACTCTTAGGATAAAATTTTCTAAGGGTCATGTAATATAGATTTGGAAATCTTATGAGATAGATTACAATTTTTTAACTCAATGTTTCTCCAAAATTAGAGCAGAAGGGTGTGGAAAATGAAGATCAAATCAGCCTCTTGGAAAAGAAGTGCTGCTGAAATTTTCTACATTTCTGTTAATTTTGAAATATCATAACTTTTGATCCAGAACTGATTTTGATGCAAATAAGTACCCCTTTAAAAGATATCAAAGTTAATTTTAACTTTGATGTTCAACTTGAGTTATGTAAATGCTGTTAACTAGATCAAAAACTGGAACAAGTGCAGACTGTTCAATTCTAACCAGAACTTAGACTTAAGATTTTGGGATTGTATGAGCATGAAACTAAATTTTGCTTACTTAACCAATCCCAAGTTTATTTTATATCATCTTGCTGTATAGTTGAGTATTTGATTTAATCAAATCTCTTCTTCCACAGATGACAGATATTGGAACTACACTAGCCAACGGATGGATTCATACATTTGGGCAGAATTTTCCAGCTTTTCCGGTGTTGTTGCAACGAATGTTGCAGTACTTCAGGTATACCGAGGCCCCATGCTATTGGGTAAAAGAGACGATGGAGAATGGGGAGACGTTGTGCATCATGCACTTGGACGTCCCCGCAAGTCCTGAACCAACAGGTTTGGCACCATTCACCGTCACGGTGAAGGGACATCGCATGGAGGATTTGTGGGACATGGCATCCCACATTTTTGCCAACTCCATGCAAAGCAAGTGGAGTCTACACCGTTCGAACTCCTACCTGTGACGGGGTTATCTCAGCAGGAGTGGGAACGATGGCAAGGTGAGCTAACAGATTTATTCAACCCCAATTTTAACTTGAGGTTGTCTACCACCAGTTTTTATGCCACCGCCAGCAAGTTAGTGATTGATGGTCAAGCCAGGACCATCGAAGAACTTATGGGTGAGCTGAATCAAGCAAACACTCGCAAGGATCAGCTCCAACATGAGAAGAATTCACTGCTCATCTGGCCCTGGCAATCCATCAGCTCATAGGGACTGAAAATGAGCTGCAACACACTCAAGAAGAGTTGCAGCAAGTCCGTGATGAGCTGAATGTGAGTCAGCAAATGGTGGGTGCTCAAATGCACCACATTAATGTACTCACAGAGGAGAGAAATGACGCCATAGAGGCAGCGCAGAATCGGGAGCAAGACTGGATGTTTGCTCAGGATGAGTTGAACTCTGTGCAACCCATTTTGTAGCCGGTCCTCGTCCAACAAGTTGAGATGGTAGCTCCAGGGGAACCTGAACCCGAATTTGAAGCTATGATAATTGATGTTGAACCTGGACCTGTTGCCCCAGCTTTAGACTCTGAACCCGAGGAGGATCCAGAGGAGCCTGAACCGGTGTTCGACAAAGAGTAATCGTCACAGGTAGAATAGGCACCGAGGAGGGTGGAGCCTACCCTGTTGTATTATGACGACCATGTTTGTGTCGTATTGTAAATAGTAGTGTTGTTGTAGCATAAGTGACGGTGTGGTGTAACATCTTGTGGTGACCATAAGAATAGAGATGAATTGCAGGCTAGAGATCATCTTTTAGGAGTATTATTGTAACCAATGGTCCCTAGGAAATATATTGTGAATAAAGTTATGCTTTAGCATATGGTTTACAAGATGTTCATCGTCATTACACTTCCTACTTTTGCAATGCATCAGATTTCTTATGGTGTCTCATGTGGAAATTTTATTGTGACTGCAGAATGACTCGCACTCGTTCCACACACGACATTGGTGGGACAAGTCAGGGAGAGAGCTCCCAGCAGCACGATCGGGAGACACCACAGCAGCAGGAACCACCGCCTCCACCTCCGATTATGGATGTACTCGCTGCAATGACGAGTTCGCGTGACAAGCAGACCGAGCTTCTGCGCACGCTCATGCAGAATACGTCCCGTCAAGGGGGACGTCAAGATGGAGGTCATCGCCAGCCTCCGACTAGCTCATACTCGGATTTCTTGGTGACACATCCATCAGTCTTCACGGAGGCCGATGAACCCCTCGATGTGGACAATTGGCTCCGCACCATCGAGGCTAAGTTCGGATTGCTACAATGCTCCGGACACCGTAAGGTGCTGTACACAGCGCAACAGCTTCAAGGATCCGCCGGCGCTTGGTGGGCGAACCACATCGCCTCACTACCGGCAGGTTATGCCCTAGCATGGGCAGAATTCCGCGAGGCGTTTCACGCCCACCACATACCTCCCAGTATCATGAAGAGAAAGCTCCAGGAATTTATGGAGCCGAGACAAGGAGGGAGGAGGGCTCACGAGTACTCCCAGGCCTTCAATAATCTGGCGCAGTATGCGTCGGATTATATTAATACGGAGGAAAAGAAGCGTGAGAGCTTCTAATGGGGCCATCATCTAAAATGAAGGACAAACTTGCACAGTTCAACCGTGGCACCTTCAATGATATGGTCAACGCCACCATAGTGCAGGAAGATGCTTCCCGTGAATTGACCACGGAGAAGCAGAAGAGGAGTGCCCCACAGGGCAGCGAGGGAGGCAATCCCCTAAAATACCTATGGTGTATTGTTCACCACCCGGTCAGAGGTGGCAACCACCAGCACGGCAGCCGATGTTCTGTGGTCAGCAATTCAGTGCGCCCAGCTTCCGACCACCTCTGCCACAACAGAAACGGGGGTTTCCGCGTGCACTTCCACTTCCGCCGCGTGCACCCGGGTTCCATCCTAAAATCAGCGGGGGACCGACCAACTACACGTGCTTCACGTGTGGCCGGCCCGGTCATTTTTCAAGAGACTGCCCGGAGAAGCAGCAGGACAGCGGGCAAGTGATGCACCAAGGTGCAAATCAGCCCCGTGGTTGACCAAAGAAACCAGCCCCGAAACCCGGCAAAGTCCGCCATCTTGCTATCGAGGATGTGCCGGAGGCGAACCCGTACTCGCGGGTACGTTCATTCTCCACAACCACCCAACATTGATATTATTTGATTCCGGTGATACACATAATTTCATAAGCAAATCATATGTTAGCAAGTATCAAATTCCATCACTACCTACAAAAAGTTCCTACTTGATTTTCTCACTGGGTGGGAACATAGCTTCTCATACTATGGTCCCGAAGGCACCAATTGATTTAAGTGGAAAATGTACCCCACCTCTCTTATTACCCTAAAAGACCAAAAGCTAGATATCATCTTAGGGATGTCAAGGTTATATCACCATGATGCCATTCTCAACATTGGTCTTCGAATTATTCAGCTCAAATCTTTCCACCATGGTCCCATCTATTGGTTCTTGAAAACAATGTTTTGGAAAATACAACGACATATCATGGTGAAGCCGTTAAATTAGAAGAGATTCCAGTGGTTTGTGAATACCCGGATGTGTTTCCTGATTATTTACTGGGCATGCCACACAAACGGGATGTGGAGTTCAAGACTGAACTTGCACCGGGTACTACACCAATATCTCGGAGGTCATATAAAATGGCTTTGAATGAGTTTGCAGAATTGAATGAGCAGCTGAATGACCTTATGAAGAAGGGATTCATTCGACCGAGTTTATCGCCATGGGGATGCTCGGCGATGTTCGTAAGAAGAAGGATGAAACACTAAGGTTATGTGTAGACTATCGTCCTCTCAATGCCGTTACTATCAAGAACAAGTATCCACTACCTCGCATCAATATTTTATTCGATCAACTAGTGGGTGCTAAGGTGTTCTCCAAGATGGACCTTCGGTCCGGATATCATCAGACTAAAATCTGGGTGGAAGATGTACCGAAGACGACATTTTCTCGACGAGATACGACTTATATGAGTTTCTCGTCATGTACTTTGGTCTCACCAATGCTCCAACTCACTTCATGTATCTCATGAATTTGGTATTCATGCCAGAGTTGGACAAGTTTGTTGTGGTCTTCATCGATGACATTTTGGTATATTCCAAGTCGGAGGAAGAACATGCCGAACATTTACATATCATACTTCAACAATTAAGAGACCATAAGCTTTATGCCAAGTTCAGCAAATGCGAGTTTTGGATCAAGCAAGTGCCATTTCTTGGGCACATTATCTCAGCAGAAGGAATTGTTGTTGATCCAAGAAAAATTGAGCAAGTGTTGAAATGGAAGTCCCCCAAATCTGTCCACGAAGTCTACAACTTCTTGGGTTTAGCTGGATATTATCGGAGATTAATTCTGAGCTTTTCAAAGATAGCTAAACCAATGACAGAATTACTGAAGAAAGGGATTAAATATGTTTTGAATGCAACATGTGAAGAATCCTTCCAAACATTAGTGAAGCATCTCACAACAGCCCCAATTTTAGCTCAACCGGATACGACGAAGCCATTCAACGTATATTGTGATGCATCCGGTATTGGACTTGGCTGCCTGTTGATTCAAGACGGTCGTACAGTTGCTTACGAATCACGACAACTCAGGAATCATGAGCAGCATTATCCAACTCATGATCTTGAGCTCACTGCGGTGGTCCTGACCTTGAAGATGTGGCGACATTATTTACTAGGAAACATAGTACATCTCTACACCAACAACAAGAGTTTGAAGTACATATTCACTCAGAAAGAGTTGAATATGTGACAACGGAGATGGTCAGAACTAATCAACGACTATGAGATTGCTTCATGTTTGAACTGAAATTCAAATTCAGTTTTGAATTATTGTAAATTTAGCTCCTAATAAGATGAAGTCCAATGAGGATAAAAATTGGTGGACTAACTCAGAAAAATTTGCTGAGTTTGAATATGAAGCTAACTTTTGAATTTAAGTGATGAAAGTTGCTGCAATTTGAATTTATATTTAAATAATTTACATAAAATAGCTACAGCGGAAGTCTATAAACAGCTCACGATGAATATCTAAAAAGCACTCGAGAAGAGATCCAGCCGGCAGACTCCTCTCGCTAGCAACACGAAGACATGGCAGCGGCTAGGTTCTCCATGTGTGACATGACTCGGAAGTTCCCGAGTCTCACCGGACAACCTTCTTTATAGCGTTGAGGGTTGCCTGCAAAACCACTTATATAGCAAGGGTGAGCACAAAGGCTCAACAAGACTTAACCGTCTCTCCTAAGACATGATACTATACATGAAAATAACCTAAGACTTAAGCCTGTCATTTGCGAAAAGACTCGCCTACGAGTTCATCCTTAACTTTCAGATTTTAGCCATAATAGTAGTGACCTTGCGCCCAGCAACATTGGAATTCCACAATCAAACAAGAAACGCTTCATTCCAATGTTACTTGTCCCAAGGTGAAAAATAAATTTAGTTTGCTCTATCTCTACCTCAGACAAGGTTCTCATGCAGTTTAACATAATCATAGCAGCAATTATACTTTTGCAAACTGTTCTCACACAACTTGCTTACTACGTCATAACACAGTGAGCAAGCAGTACTCATAACCGCGAGGGACTGTGATTTGAATCAAACACTACCCAGATAACTCGACACATACGCCCGCCTCTGAAGACCCAACTCTTGCGTCCTTCATTACATCGTATGTGACAACCTTTCTCAGGACACTAAACTGTAGAACCGGTCGCGCTGTCTCGGGCTCATAGGTCTAACGAGACGATGTGGTATGCCTCTACAATCCAGTGAACCTGGTACATCGGTTTCCTGGTTCCCATATATCAGTAAGCATCCGGTACACAACTCAATACTTGCTCAGCGGGGCTGCATACGCTTCGATCCTTGACCGACACGGGCAGAGCTACTCGACCAAGACCTCGTCTTGTCGCTGCCTAACTCTCCTGCCCGGTCTCATCTTTAGAAACGTAAACTTTAGTTTGCCACTCTTTCCAACCCCACTTATATGATCCTAAAACAAAGCTCACGAGTAGATTCCAACTACTCGTCTTCTACCGGATGTCCTAGCCTATTTAGCACGGCCTTATCCTACAGAGATGACACAATGCTACCCTTGACCTCAGTGTTCATGTTTGGTTATGCAAGTGGAGTATCAACATCCTTGACCTAATGCACATACAAACCTTGACCAAATGCAGTGAACAAAGGGAAAACTTTAAAAACAACTTAAGTGCAAACTGGGGCTTGCCTTGGTTTTGCAGGTGACTAAAGTCAGATAGTGTGATGTTAGTTGCTGCTGACTTGAAGCTCAATCCCTGCCTTCTTGCTCCTTGATCCAAGCTTAACTTCTCCTTCACTCTTCCACGTTTAAACACTGCACGTTATGAACATGCATACATGTTTAATTGTAAAACTTTTTGCTAACAAATGCTAAAGCCAAGTTTAAAACTGGAACTCTGTTCAAGAATTTAAAATGACACTGGGGATGGTGGTTTAGGTGTGTGTTTGAGCACTATCATCAAGTGAGAAGTGAGGTTCATCACTTGGGTGGGGGATCAACTAATGGTTGAACAGAACACTAATGATCCAGGGCTCCAATGGAGCCGGAAATTTACTTGGGGGTTCCTTGTCACAAGAAAGTAGCCTGGACCAAAATTCAGAACATATCACTAAGTGAATCACCCAGAACAATTCCCTAAGCATTTAGGCAAAGGGGAATTAATTCTGAGTAAATTTGCACTTTCATGCAAATTCAAGGGAACTACAATTTCGTACACAGCTCAGAGAGTATTCCTGAATTTTCCTAGGATTTTTGGAGCTAAGGAATGCCTAGAACTGAATTTCCAAGTTTTGGAAATTTCCTGAAAATATTTCTGTATTCATTTGAATACAGAAACTTGAATTTAGAATTACCATAAATAATTCAACTCCAAATGATCTGAAACTTTTACAGGAGTCTCCTAACATCCTAAAGAATATCCTGGCAAAATTTGGGGAATTTTGGATGAACCAAACTTCCTCTAGAATTCTTTGGATGAAAAGCTTTAAAGTATTTTACAGAATTTTCTATTGGTTTTCATGCAAATTGGGTTGCATATTTGGATAGAGTTTTACCCCCTGAATCCAACCCAATTTGAATCACTAAATTTGGAGCTTCCTAGCAAAAGTTATGCAGTTCTAAAGTTTGAACTAAATCTGGAATTCAAATTAACTCGGGAAAAGTTCAAACTCTGCCTGTGGGTCCTTCCAACACGTGTCGGTTGCCGGAGCTAAGCCACACGGGGCCACAGACCTTTTTCCCGCACCACCACTGTGTCACACGCCACAGCCGATCCGGATTTTTAATCTTCAGCTGCTGACACATGGGCCCGATGGGGTCTTCTTCTTCCTCCCGCTCCCGCGCCTCCCCCTCGCCGGCGCTCTACTGGAGCTCGCCGGACCCGGCTTCCCGGCCGCCCCTCGGCCGGAGACTCGCCGCCTGGGGGTTTTCAGGGTCGGGGAACATGTCTACGGGGTTGGCTCGGGTTGCCAGTGGCCGGAAGTAGGCCGGCGACGTGCGCACACCTTGGTGAGACTTCGGCGCCGTGGCACGAGCACCCTAGCCCGCCAAAAGTTCGGCGGATGCGCTCTAAAGCAGCAGTGGAGGTTAGGCTAACTCGGCACGGCCTCAAACTGGCTCGGAAACGGCGGCAAGTGGGGGTTCACCGTGTGCCCGACGGTTCCCGCCATCTGGAAGCTCGCGTAGTCATTGTTGAAGAGCTGAACCTGGATCTCATTGTTCAACCCTCTAATGAACATGTATTGCTTCCTATGGTCTGAGTTGACATCTTCGGGGGCATACCGGGACAGTTGTGTGAACTTGTTGAGATACTCATTAACGCTTCTCTGTCATTGGCGGAGATCTTCAAACTCCTGTCTCTTGAGCATCATTACACAAGCAGGGATGTAATGAGAGTGGAAACTCTCCTTGAACTCAGTCCAAGTGATCGTCTCTGGGTTGACATGAGCGTTGCATAGGGCATCCCACCAGTCAGCGGCAGCTCCCATGAGTTTGTGTGATGCTAAAAGAATCTTCTCTCGGTCATTGCACTCCACTATGGCAAGCTTCTTCTCCATGGATTTCAACCAGTCGTCGGCCTCCATGGGGTCGTTAGCTTGAGCATAGGTGGGTGGTCGTGTCCTCATGAACTCTCCCAGTCTGTTATGAGCCGGCGGTGGTGGTGGCAGTGGTGCCGGAACGGGGTTGTTGTTGTTGGCCTGCAACTGACCCAAAGTTTGGATAAGTTGATTCTGCATGGCCCTCAACCGTTCCAGGTTGTTTTCACCAGCTCAAGGGTTAACGGGAACTTCATCGTGGCCATCCTCTTGGTTGTCACGGATGTTCCTTCGGCCGGCGTTTCCTCTCACCATCTGTGAGAGAGAACAAAATAGAATAGAAGGTTAGAAGGTTAGATGGATCCCCCTAACTCTATGCAGCAAGGTGGATTGGACTATATATATTAGCCATATGAGGATGTGAACAAGTGCCGAGGCATCTCACACCTCTTTCTACATATGTGTGGATATGGACAACGCTTTGAGACGTCACACGACTCACACTAAGCACACAATCATAAACAATCATCACAAGGGCTCACACAACTCCTATTCAAGGCTTGTTCAATGGGGGTCCTATATGGCTTAGGGTGTTGCCAATCTGTGATCCAATTATGGCCTTTCCTAGGCTTGTATTCTATGGTCAGCGTGGCTTAGCTACCAATCTGTATCTGATACCAATCTGTGATCTATCTAAGCGTATAACCTACCGTCAACCCGTGGCTCTGATACCAATATGTGACGTCCTCAATTCTGTGGAAAACCACGGAAACCGAGGACTGATGCATATGTGTGCCCAGGATGTTCAACACACATATACACATCATCCACAAACTGAATTTTAGAATATATATGACCACGAATAACAGAGTTTATTACAATGTCTCATGAGTGTTGGACTCATGCTCACAGCGGAAGTCTTTATTCTAGCAATGGAAGTTTTCTAACTAATGCGGAAGCAATCTAAGCAGCAGCAGCTCCATCTCTATTCCATCCCCACAGGCAAGGTTGAGGACAGATTACACGCCTAATGCTCCACCTAGTCTTCATAGTAATCTTCTTCTGTTGCTGATGATGAAATAATAATGCAAGTTTGAATACAATGATGTACTCAGCAAGTGCGGGAAAATATGATATGTAGCTCACAACAAGGTAGGTATAAAAAGGCTCATTGCAGAAAAGCAAAGTTATTTATCAAAAACCACGATAAAAAAGCAACTTATCTTTAAGTGAATGTAATCCTAACATGTAATAAAATACCAATCATACCTCCATTATGTTTATTACCTTCCATATCTCAACCAGACATTAATCAACCTCATTCTTGCTCACGAATACCTTTTCGTATTCGCTACCATCTCAGGAATACAATCTCGTATTCGCTACCATTTCATCTTATAAACAAATTTCATCTCACACCGAGACCAACCTCGTTGTCATGACTCAATAGTCATGCAACCCATCTTATGACCCGGACTCAACAGTCCCGAAAACAAAACCAAAACCAAACCATCCAAAACCATAACCAGTAACCATAGCCAATAACCATTCTAACTAATCATGGAAGTTGGCCAGGTGCTCGTGACCGTAAGCTCGGCTATCATGATATTTTTAGACTCTGCAGAGTTTGCACCTCTTTACCCACAAGTTTGTGATTTCGTCACCCGTCGGCGACTGCAGAACCTCCATTATACCAGTACACAACCGTCGGTGTATGGCCAAGAGATCACAAAATAGCCTTTACAAAGGGGTTACTAGATGTATGGACTCACTAAGGTTTCACCGGCAGGCTAGAATCTCCAATTCTCCCACCCACGGGCCCCCTCTTGTGCCATGCAGTTCCCAGGGCAGTCCTCACTCGACTCCCATTCCCCGCGCCTTCCACGGCCCATAACAATCTAGCAACTTACCTAATTAGTCAGCTAAGCCGCACCCATACTTGGCCTTGTGGTGGCACTGTTATCCTGGCATGTGCTCGCATGAACCGGTCCTTAGATCTACGACAAGTAAACCACCATCTCTGTCTACCTCATTCACAAACCCAAGCTTGCCTAGATCTCCCTCCGATCCATGTTCATTAACAACATGAGTTTCTCATTATCATTACGAGTGCAGTTAGCTAGACACATCTATCTCGCTTCCCAATCCCATGGACTCAGCGGAGCTTAAAATTAAAACCATACCCGACTCATAAGCATCCCTGGTGACAAGGGTGGTTTAACCAAAACTAGTAAACTCCTATAAAAGGGTTTCCCATCATGTTTGACTCAGCACACACACACCTTTTCGCAAAACAAAACAGTTTCCCAAAACATAGGATCAATATGGTCAAGGGGCACTTTCCTTGTTCTGGCTGTTCTGGTTGCTCAAAATCTTGTTGTTGTAGCCCGTCGTAGGTAGCTCCCTGAGCTTGTCCTTCTTGTTCTTCTTAGTCTCGAGGTCCTTCTCTTAGCAAGACAGATCGTTGGGGCCCTCTTCCGGCGATCTTCCTCGACTGAACTCCGGCGAAGGGTTTATTCGGCGAGTTGGGGCCAGGGCTCTAAGTCGTCGGCTTAGGAGTTGGAAAAGAAGTTTGTGGTTTCGGCCAAGGGTTCTGGGTTCTATTTATAATCGGAAAGAAAGAGTTCTAATCTGATTGGACTTCGAATAAGAGTCCTATTCAACTTGTCGTTGAATCTTAAACAACTTTTTTTAGTTGATTTGGTGTGGTAACATTGTGGAATTCATGTCGGTTTCCTCCCATACCGGTATTCCCACGCGTACAGAAGCAAAAACCGCTCCAGAATTCGTTACCTCCGCGGTGATGAGCTCCGGAAGCTCAGCGTGTCTACCGGGGCCTGGTCTCCCCTTTTCCGCAGAGACGAGCTCCGGTTGTGCCGCGTGTCAAGCGAGCGAGACCTCCCTCTCCTTTGGAGGTGAGCTCCGCGTGCGCCACGTATCCTGGCGGTCGGGACCTCCTCTCTATTCGGAGGTGGCTCCGCGCACGCCATGTGTCAGTGCCAGACCTTCCCTTTCTCCGGAGGTGGCTCTGGGTGTGCCACGTGTCCTAACAGCGCCAGACTTTATTTCTTCTCAGAGACGAGCTCCGAGGTTGACATGTGTCCAACAGTGACGGACCTCCCGGAGGTAAGCTCCGGTGGCGACACGTGTCCAATAGAACCGGACTTCTCGGAGGTGAGCTTCGAGATCGACACGTATCCCGCGTGACTGGTCCTCTGATTTCCATGGTGACTAGCTCCGAAGGTGACACGTGTCCTGCGGGGTCGGACCTCTCCCCATTTGCGGAGATGAGCCCCGAGCCTGCCACGTGGCCAGCGGGCCGCGGGAGTTGTCTTCGGCACTCTTGGTGAACTGGATTTTGCTCTTTCTGGCTATCTTTTTTATTCTTTCTCTGTTCCCACTTCTTTTAAAATGTTTTCTCTACATGAATACATGCAGAAACCAAAAATGAGGGTGTCACAGAGTGATGACGGCCGGGTGTATGAACTGTATAGATACCGGGCTCGGTGTGCAGCCGAGTCTGACAATTGTATGAGTTATTTGCAGGTAGTATAACCATGAAATGGTAGACGTGTAGCATCCGTGTACGAGAGACGCTTAGTGCCACTGAACTAACAAAGCTGGCTAAGTCCAGTATAGGTTTTTCTTCGTGAGGAACGTAGTACCGACATTAACTGGTGACGCATCAACGTCACACCCCACTAAATGAGCAACTTCATTGAAAACTTAAAAGTTTTAATCTAGAGCAATAAAACTTTGATGTAACTCATTCCCTTAATCAGGACATTCAAAGTTAACAAGTTTTCCACTTATAGGGTACTAAGGACAGAGTTCCCTGTTTGCAGCTGAAATAAGGCTGAAGTAAGTCAGAGGTTAGAGGTTGAGTTCTTTCGAGGTTGGGGTCATATGATACATTTTTTGAAAGATTTGGAAGAGCTTTACAACTTTTCTCTTGATGTCCAGAGGTGTCTCATTCCTTAACCAGTCGAAAAATGCAGTAGAGTTGAAGCTGTCCAGAAAACAGGGCAGAGCAAACACTCTGTAACTCTATGTAAATTGAGCATAACTTCCCGCATAAAAAATCCAAAAATAGAAAATAAGGTAGTTCTGAAAATTTTATGAGATGGGTTACAATTTTGTAACAGAAAGTTTTGTCAAATTTTTTGCAGAATTGACTGGACTTCTTGGATCAAATCAGTACCTCAAGCAGGGAGGTGCTGTCCAATTTTCTCCAGAATTTCTGTCAACTTTGACATCTCATAACTTTTGAACCAGGACAGATCCGGAAGTGTTGAAGCAAATGCTTCAATATCTCTGGTACATCGAGATGCTGTAGTACCTTGCCAAGGAAGAAGGCGAGGAGGGGAACAAGACATGGACGATCCATGTCGAAGTTCCTGCAGAACCTACGCCACCCGGTTGGGCGCCGTTTACCGTCATGGTGAGAGGTAGACAGCTGGAGGAAATGTGGCAAGTGGTAGCCTGCGATACCATGTCGTGTTTCTGACAACTACACGTGAGAGCTATGGAAGGCACTCCATACGCACTCGTTCCGGTGTAGGGATGAGCTAATCATGTGTGGGAGGGAAGGTACATGGAGTCAACAGATCCGGGTTGCCCAAGGTACAATCCCGTGGAGGCGAACCTCAGCCTCCAGTTGAGAGCAGGAAAGGCCGTGATGGACGGCCAAGCTGTTCATACGGATCCTCTTGCTGCAAAGCTCAAAGAAAGCACCAGCCGTGAAGACCATTTCGAGAGTGCTCACAGTGCACTCTGTAATGTTCTCCTTCCGACGATCAAGCGACTGAACGAACAACATGATCAGTTGCATCGTCTGAAGAAGGCAAAGAAGAAAAGCCATGTCGACATCACGGCTTTTTAACAACAAATACATGCTCTGACCCAGCAGAATGAGGTCCTCACTCAAGAGCGGGATGACACTATTGAGGAGGGACAAAGCTGGGAAGAGGACTACAACCAGGCCATGGACGAGGTGCACGCGTTGCAGGACCTCGTACCTCCGGTAATGGGCATACCGGTGGTAGGTGCAGTACCTGTGGTCTTGGGTTTTCCGGCAATGGGGGAACCTGAACCGGAAGAGGAGGTCATGGACCCAGAGCCAGCAGCAGAGGTAGCGGAGGAGGACGACCCACAGGAGGTCGAGTTCTACTCCGAGTAGGTGGTTACCGTTGCCAAGTGGGGCAGCGAGGGTGATGTAGAAATTTTTTTTATAATCAGTGACATGTCGTATAGACAGTAATATATGTATAGATAGTGACGACATGAGCACGACTTCTCGGAGACCCGAAAATAATGTATCTTGTAAAGTTTATGCTTTATCAATATATGTGAATGTTGTGCAAATTATTCATGTGTCACTTCAATACCTACTATTTCATATGGAATTTTAAGTATGACATGTGCTGATCGCTGCTGTTTTGAATTTCAGAATGACTCGTACTCTTGCCAACCCAGACGTTTGGGGTTCCAGTCAGGGGGGAGAGACCTCCCAACAGCCTCCCGAGGATTCCTCGGGACAGCAACAGCAACAACCGCCACCGCCAACGGTTATACTGGCTGACATTGTTGCGGCGATGGCGGGTTCTCATCAGCAGCACATGGAATTGCTGCAAACCCTCAGTGCAAATACGTCTCGACCAGAGAGGCATCAAGATCGCGAGGAGCGCCAACAAAGCTCCTACTCCGATTTCCTGGCTACTCATCCCCCGGTATTTTCAAGGGCGGATGAACCCCTCGATGCGGACAACTGGCTCCGCACGATGGAGATGAAGTTCGAGCTGCTCCAAGTGAGTGAGCAGCACAAAACTCAGTTCGCGGTCCAACAGCTTCAAGGATCCGCGAGCGCTTGGTGGGTGAACTACTGTGCTTCGCAGCCCACCTAGCGAGTTATGACCTGGGCGGAATTCCGGACGGCCTTCAGGGCCTATCATATACCACCGGGTCTCATGAAGAGGAAGACGCAGGAGTTCTTACGCCTACAGCAAGGAAGCCGGAACGCGCTGGAATACTCCAGAGCGTTCAATGATCTTGTGCTATACGCTTTGTATCATGCCGATACCGACGAGAAGCGGCAGGATCATTTCTACCAGGGGCTTAACCCGCTCCTGAAGGACAAGCTGGCGATGTTCAATCGCGGCAGCCTCAACTATATTATTGATGCTGCGAATGTTCAGGAGGACTCCGACAAGGAGTTAGCGGCGGCGGAGAGGAAGCGAAGCGCGACACAAAGCAGCGGAGAAGGAGGTGGTCCTTCTCAAAAATATCGGATGGTGAATCGCCCACCATCGGGTCCAAGCTGGCAGCCACTACAGAGGCCGATGCCATTCCGCAGTCGGCCCTATTCTCCACCGGCATTCAGGCCGGCACTACCAGTCCCACCTCCACAGTAACAACAGCAGCAGCGGGCGATGCCGCGTGCATATGCACCTCAGCAGCGCATGCTGGCTTTCGTCCCCCAAACACCGGCCAAGCAGCAACCACATGCTACAAGTGTGGTCGTCCAGGACACTTCGCCAACAATTGTCCTGAGAGGCAAGGCGGCGGAGTTGCACCACAACTTCCGGGGAGGAATCAGCCCCGGAACCCTACTAATGCGCGGCGGGCAAATCCTAGGCCCGGCACCGTCCACCAACTTTCCATAGAGGACGTGCCGGAGGGAGAGCCCATCCTTGCGGGTATGTTCCAACTCCACTAGCATCCCGCTATAGTGTTATTTTATTCAGGCGTCACGCATAGCTTCATTAGCCAAGCTTTCATTGCTAAATACAGCTCGCAAATACTACCCACCGATAGTCCATACTTGATTTGTTCACCGAGTGGAAAATTTCAGCAAGCATGATGGTTCCAAAAGCATCATTATGCTTAAAGGGTAGAGTATACCCTATGTCTCTCATAGTCTTAGAGGGACAAAAGGTCGATGTCATCTTAGGGATGTCGTGGTTAACCCACCACGGTGCTGTTTTAGACACCGTCCTCCGAGTTGTGCACTTGAACTCAGAAGTGCACGAATCTCATTCCTTATTTCTGGACAGTCCAGAAATAAAACTTCCAAGTGTGTATCAATCCACAGCCATCAGATTGGAGGACATTCCAGTAGTCCGTGAGTTCCCTGACGTGTTCCCGGATGATTTACCGGGGATGCCGCCCAACAGAGTGGTGGAGTTCAAGATTGAACTTGCACCGGGAACCATGCTAATATCCCGAAGGCTGTACAAGATGGCGCCCAAGGAATTGGCTGAACTGAAGATGCAGTTAATGGACCTGCTGGAGAAGGGTTTTATTAGGCCGAGCTCCTCACCATGGGGCTGTTCGGCATTATTCGTGAAGAAGAAAGACGAGACGTTGTGGCTTTGTGTGGACTATCATCCATTAAACGCTATAACCATCAAGAACAAGTACCCGTTGCCACGGATTGACATGTTGTTTGATCAGTTGGTCGAAGCAAAAAATCTTTTCCAATATGGACATAAGATCCGGGTACCATCATATTAAGATACGGTGTGAGGATATTCCGAAGACGGCTTTCTCGACGAGGTACGGACTTTATGAGTACCTGGTCATGTCCTTCGGCCTCACCAACGCTCCAGCTCATTTCATGTATTTGATGAACTCGGTATTCATGTCGGAGCTGGACAAGTTTGTCATGGTCTTCATCGACGACATATTGGTATATTCCAAGTCGGAGGAAGAACACAAGAAGCATCTGCGTAGTCTTGCAACGGCTGCGGGATCACAAGCTATACGCGAAATTCAGCAAGTGCGAATTCTGGATATCGCAAGTGCCTTTTCTCGGGCATATCATCTCAGCGGAGGGCATAGCTGTAGACCCGAGTAAGATCACACAAGTGCTAAATTGGAAGTCCCCGAGAACTGTCCCTGAGGTACGGAGTTTCCTCGGACTCGCGGGATATTATCGGATGTTCATTCCGAACTTCTCGAAGATTGCCAAGCCTATGACAGAGCTGCTGAAAAAGGCTACCAAATATGTTTGGAGTCCAGCATGTGAAGCAGCGTTCAAGGCATTCGTGAAGTACCTAACATCAGCACCGGTTTTGGCGCAGCCAGACATAACAAAACCGTTCGATGTGTACTGTGATGCATCCGGCATTGGGCTCGGATGTGTGCTGATGCAAGACCGAAGGGTTGTCGCGTATGGATCACGACAGCTTAGAAACCATGAGCAGAATTATCCAACTCACGACTTGGATCTTGCTGCCATGGTGCTCGCACTTAAAATGTGGAGGCACTACCTACTCGGTAACCTCGTACATTTATATACCGACCACAAAAGCCTCAAGTACATATTCACTCAGATGGAGCTGAACATGAGTCAGCGAAGATGGTTAGAGTTGATAAAGGATTACGAAATAGAGATCCATTATCACCGCGGCAAGGCAAACGTAGTGGCGGATGCGCTGAGTCGCAAGTCACACGTCAACAATCTGACCATCACACCGTTGGAAGAGAGCGAGCCACCAGTGCATGTGATTCCACATGGATCTCTCTACAACTTAGCCTTAATCCCCACCATCCATGAAGAGATAGCGGCAGCTCAGAAACATGACAAGGGCATGTCGCATTTGCGGAGACGTATAGGCAGTGGGGAGCTGAAATGTTTCCAGAAAGATGGAGATGGCGTCCTATGGTTCAAGAACTGGATCGTTGTACCCCGTAACCCGGAGTTACGAAAGAAAATCTTTGATGAGGCCCACTTGTCAAAGTTTTCTATTCACCCCGGCAGCAATAAAATGTATCAAGAACTCAGAAGCAAGTTTTGGTGGACACGGATGAAGCGGGAGATCGCAAAGTACATGTCCGAGTATGATACATGTCGAAGGGTGAAGGCAGAACATATGAGATAACCGGGACTGCTACAACCACTGAGCGTTCCTGCCTAGAAGTGGGAGGATGTGAGCACGGACTTCATCGTCGGTTTACCCACAACTTTTCAGAAGCATGATTCTGTGTTGGTAATCGTCGACCGGCAAACCAAAGTTGCCCATTTTATCCCGGTCAACACCAACTGCAAAGCCAAGAAGTATACTGAATTGTACATCTCACGGATCCTATGTTTGTACGGCATACCCCGCACCATCATATCGGATCGGGGCACTTTATTTGTGTCCCATTTTTGGGAGCAGGTACATGCTTCGTTGGGGACGAAGTTGATCCGTAGTTCAGCATACCACCCGCAGACGGATGGGCAAACCGAGCGGGTAAATCAAATTTTAGATGATATGCTACGAGCTTGCGCTATCAACCATGGTAAGAATGGGGATGATCATTTACTGTTGGCCGAGTTCTCGTACAACAAGGGGTACCAAGCCAGCATCAAAATGGTGCCTTACAAGGCGCTATACGGGAGAACATGCCGCACACCACTAAACTGGTGTGATTCTGGCGAAACGGTCACCTTCGGGATTGATCTTGTCAACAACACAGAGGAAAAAGTTCGGCTGATTCAAGCGAACTTAAAAGCCGCCCAATCCCGACAAAAACAGTATGCGTACCGGAGAAGACACCCATTACAATTCGAAGTCGGGGATCACGTATATCTACGTGTGTCTCCAATGAAGGGCGTGAACAGATTCAGGTGAGAGGAAAGTTGGCACCCCGATTCATCGGTCCATTTCAGATTACAGAAAGATGTGGATCAGTAGCATACCGGCTGATTTTCTAGAAGCACTCTCCGGTGTGCACGACGTCTTTCACATCTCCCAGCGGAGGAAGTGTCTCAAGCTATCAACTACCATTCACCTAGAGGATATAGAAGAGCTGAGACCGGATCTCACGTATCGGGAGGAACCGGTTCAAATAATTGATGAAAAGGCCCGAACCACACGCAACCGTATGTTGTGGTTCTACAAAGTTCTAGGTAGTAATCACTCCTTAGATGAAGCAACATAGGAGAGCGAAGGATTTCTTCACGCTAACTACCCCGACTTTTTCACGTCGCATATATGGTAATTTTCCACCGTCCTCTCTCTCATCTGCACCTTATAATCTCGGGACGAGATTCTCTTAAGGGGGGTGGAATATAAGGGCCTAAGTTTTTGGCACATATTCAAAGTGTTCATCACCACACACACACCTCATTTGAGGAAACTTTGTGAATACATTTGAAGAGCAAGTAAACACCATCAACGTGCTCATTAGAGAATAAGCTCACAAAATGCAAAAGTGGTATTTCACACATGCATCATCTAGGGGCTGAACATATGAAAAACTCCAACACCTTGCTAGGAATGCTCATGCCAAAATTCACCCAAATCCAAAACCTTTTTGAGGTAATTTTGTGTGTAACTAGAAAGAGGCTAGTTTGAACTCAAATTTAAATTCAAACTACTTTTATCCCATGATTTCAAAAGTGGGATCCATATTCACACTCAGCATATTTTTCTGAGCTCACACACCAATTTTCACTCTATTTGGTGTTGATCTTGACATGAGCTAAGTCTAGCAAATTCAAACTCCATTTGAATTTCAAACTGCATATGTGCTGAAAATATATTCAAACACTCCCCAATTTGAATTCTATCCAATTCAAATGGCCAGATGGTAGATAATTCAAATGACCAAGGTTATTTGGGTCTCTACTGTTTAGAGCAGTGGGGAAAATTCAATTTCAGAGGTTAAAACCGGAGTGAGACCCACATGTCAGCCTCACTAGTGTTTTAACCGACTCAAATCACCGCAGCTCGGTTCTTTCGCGTGACCACGCGAGTGCCACGGCGATGCCGACCGCTGCCACCTCCTGGTCGCCGATCAGAGCCACGAACCGACATCCCCAGCTATTTAGCTGCGAGCTGCTGCCGGCAGCAGCTCGTTTTCCCGCTGCCTCAACATTTCCAGCGCTGAGAAACCCGAGCCGATCGCCGCAAAGCTCCACCTCACCACCTCGCCGTCGACCGGCCAAAAGAGTTCCTTCCACCACGAGCTAAGCCCACAAACAGCACCGCCGGTCCTTGCTCGACGTGTTACAACCCTCAGCTGCTCGTGATCAGCTTCGGTTGAGCTTGTCCGAGCCGATCTTCCAGCGCTCTGTCAAACCCTAGAGCTCCTCCGACTTGATGCCGTCGTCCGAGCAGCTCTAAGCTTCTCCAGCGTGACAAACGTGTCTCTGAGGTTAGCATCAAAGTCTAGTAGCTCTCCCCGAACTCCCTAGGTCCCTCTTAGCGCCGGTTAGCTGGAATTTCAAATTTTCCCGAGCTTCCCCGTGCCCCAGTGGTGCTTTGCGACCCATTGGCTGATCGTGTTCACCGCCGAGACGAGCTAGCGCCGTCGGACCCGAGCTCATCTTCCACCTCCGCCGTGGCCGACTAGGTTTCCGGCGATGTCGAGGTCCGAGAAGTTGCCCGGCGTGTGCGCCGTGCTCCAAGGATCACGTAGGAAGAAACCGTGTCAAAAATTAGGCAGTAGCGGCCGAGCGCGGGAGGCCGGAGGTAGATGAAGCCCTCGGTCCCACGTGTCAGCGGCCGATATTTTAAAATCGGGATTTGCTGTGGCACCGGATCGGGTGCGGCTGTGTGCAAAAGATTCCGTAGCCCCGTGTGTCGACCGCTGAGAAGTTGACACGTAGCTCGGTCCCACGCGCAGCAATTTAAACATTTCCCCGATTTTCAGATTTAGTCCAAACTTTAAACCCACATAACTTTGGCTAGGAAATTCCAAATTGAGTGAACCAAATTTTTTTGGATTCATCTCTCTGAGTTCTTTCCAACAGATCAAGTTTCATCCTATGAAAATCCTTATTTCTCCATAATTAATTCTTCAAAGTTTAAACTGTTTAGAATTCTAACTGGAGAGCCCTTTGGAGGAAAATTCTGAAATTTTGCTAGGATGTTCACCAAAATATCCCTGAGCTACCATAAAAATTTCAGATCCATTTAAGCTCATTTGATCCACCTAATGGGATGATTAATCAAACTGTTCCAGAGAAAATAGAAAATGTCCAGAAACATTTTCAGAATTTCTCTGAAATTGTTTAGCTCATATCTTTAGCTAGGAACCTTCAAATTAAGTGAGACCAACTCTATTAGAACCCTCTGAAAATCTAGTTTTCAGAAAGTCATGGCTTGCTCCATGAAAAATCTTTAGAACACCCTAGGAGCTCCAATGAAGGACAAGTACATAATTATTTTTGGAAAGCTCAAATGAGCTTTGCCGCAAATGAAACTTGGCCAAGTCTCTGTTTAGGTTGTATCCAAACCACAGTAAAAATTTCAGAGTCATTGGGTCTGTCTAGCAAGACTTATAGTCTTCACAATTTTAACTTCAATTCAAATGCATTTAAATTGATACATATACATGTTTATCTCACGTAGTCGCTAAGGTTGAGGAGGAGCCCGAAGTTTTAGACTTCGTCACTCCAGAGGAACAGCTAGCCTACGACCAAGAGCAGCAAATCAAGCTCTGTTTTGCATTAACCTTTTTACACATTTTTACTGTTTTGAGAACTTACTTTGAGCACCCACTTACTTCTTGCATTAGAGTCTTGTTTGAAACCTAAATGCATAGCCAAGAAAACTCGGGGCTAGGATTAGGATTGAAAAACCCCGTTTAGCTACTGTGATGCTAAGATAGTGTAGGATCCGGTACAAGTCGAGTAGTTGGAACTACTCGCGAGGATATGCTAGAGGCACTCGACTCGGGTAAAGATAGCAAATGAAATACATGGCAATAAAAATGATACCGAGCGGAGAGTAAGGGCAGCAGGACTTTGGGGCCTGGGTGCCATAGCTCCACTTGTGTCGATTGAGGACCGTGCCTTGTGTAGGCCTGTTGAACAAGCTAGAACAGTACCGAAGACCTACCGGCTATATGGGAACCGGGAAACCGATGTAACTCGGGTAGCTGGGTATTGAGGCATAGCTGGTCGTTCAGAGGGTAGGTTGAGAGCTCGAGGTGTAAATTGGCTGGAGGCACTGTGGATGCGCACGCAGAGACCTCTTGCTCAGGACGATTGGACCGGTTCAACATTTGGCTGACGGGTGAAAGGTGGTTGCGTACGACGTCCGTGATGGTTGCTGTAGGCAACATCGAGTACGGGTGTACGTGACGGGTTATTTGGGTAACCCTGCAGTTGTAAATCGATTATAATCGTCGTCCCGCACGGTCAGTGAGTACAACTTGTCCACTGTACCGTGACGTAGAAAGAACAGGCTAGATACATGTTAAAAGTTTGCTGATTTGAAATACATACTTTGCTTGTTAATGTCTTGTTATAGCTTAGAGCTAATTAATGTTCTTTTCAACTTTGGGCAAAGTACATGAGAGAAATGTGTTTCTTGTTTGATTGCGGCTATCTCATGTGGCTTATCATAAGGTTCTCCACAACCTCTTGCTAAAACTTGAAAGTAAGGTTCAAATAATTAGGCGAGTCCTTTGCAACTTATTTTACCTCATGTACACGATAACCATTCATGTAGAGTTTCATGCATAGGAGAGTCGGGTCAGTCTTGCTGAGCCATCGTCCTCACTGCTTGTGTTTGAAGCTTTTGCAGGGGTTTATGAGGAAGGGACTCCCGAGGAGGAGACCGAACCCCAGGAGGGGAACCCCGTCGAGTGGGAGTCGTGCACGCCGCCGTGTTAGTGTGTGTGCGTGCTAGCGGGGACACGTTCACGGGATGAACGTGAACTCGATGCGTAGTCTACGCCCGTGAGTGTAGACGGAACATATTTTGTTGTACAAATGTTCATAAACCTGTTTATGTAATAAAACTTTGCTTCCGCCTTGTATCTTTGATGTGCATTATCCGGTGTTGTGCAACGCAGCACCCTTCAGCATGATCATGGCTCGACAAGACCATGGGGTCGCGTCAGTTATTCAAAGCACCTGAAACTCCTACCACTGCAAGATCGACCAGGGCCTAAGCCTCCAAACTGTCCGTGATGCTTTTCAAGTTGAATGAATAAAAAAGAGCGTGGATAGACTGTGACGGACCGAAATCCATACGCCCAGGATCTCCGAGGGTGGTGCCGCACGATGCGACACCCGACAGCACACATCATAAGGCAAACATTGTATTACATAAAAACAACTGAATATGTACAATGTGTAGTACAATCCTTCAATTTACATCTAAATACAGAGTCTACATCTGCGAAAGCTAAATTTATACAACTCACGCCCCCCCTAACTAGCAAAAGTTAGTTGTCCAGCCCTATGGACAACCCACACTAGCTCCACTCCTCAGCTCAGCGCGGCGTGTACGGCTCCCACTCAGCCGTGGTCCCCGATGGAGGGTAGCCCTTGCCGGTGGACTCGTATCCCGAGTCCGTGGGGTAGTCCTCACCTGAAAAACACTCATAGCAGCAACCGTGAGCACGATGGCTCAGTAAGTCTTAACCGACTCACCTATACATGAAACTCTACATGCAGTTCATAACCAACATGGGATGGCACATTGCAGCAAAGGACACACCGACAAGTTCATCCTTATTTCGTCTTTCAGCCCTAAGTTAACAGTTCATGAATATGAAATTTAGTACGTGATATTTGGTGGCACACACGTAACAATACAATTTATACATATCAGTAGAATTGAATCACAATATTCCATAATTTAGCTACGTCACGATACAGTGAAATGTGGTACTCATAACTGCGAGGGACGGTGAATCGACTCGATATACACCTGCAGGGATACACGAATAGCATGTCACATACACCCACATGCGGAGCTGCACACAGCACGCTCACCCCGTGTCGTACGGGAGAATCTTTCACACAACAGCCCAAACATCGAACTGGTCACACCGAAACGAGCAGGAGGTTCCCTACATGGAGCATCTCTCTATGCCCGTTAGCAGATTTCCACATGGCTGCCCTCAACCTACACCTATAAATCGGTGTGCTATGCCTCGACGCCCGGAGGTTTAGGTTACATCGGTTTATCGGGGCCCATATATCCGATATGCCTTCGCTACGTTCAAAACTTATTCAGTGGGGCCACACACGGATCGGTCCTCAATCGACACGGACAGGGTTGTGCCCGCAAAACTTCCTCTTGCTGCGTCCTAGCCCCTGCCTAGTCTCATTTTCTTACTAAAGTGATCTCACATCACTCAAACCAATCCCGTGTGTCCCGAAGCTTATACTCTCAAGTAGATTCCAACTACTCGACTTGTACCGAAGTCTATACACATTAAGCAGAGCAAATACTACTCGAGGACTTATACACTACCCTCACTCTTGTGGGATAATCTGGCTATGCACTTGGGGTTTCATCCATCATACACATAATGCACAAACATACCTCAATCTATGTGTATATAAAGCAAAACTTTATAAAAATTGTTAAATGCAAACCAGGGCTTGCCTTATTGCTGCTGGTCAGTGGTTAGGGTCTCGTCTGGAAGTAGGAAGTCCAACACTTTCGGGGTCTCCTCGCCTTCAGCGACTACATGTAAGCAAATTAACGATATGTCAATTTAAATGCAATGTTTGGAACTGAATATGTAAATACCATAACTCTAGCTAGCCCTCCCCTTTGGCTCTGAAATTTTATTGGTGGCTTGGTAGGATCCTAACCATAGACTTGACCAAATTTCATCGGAAACAAAGTTCATTTGACCTTTGTACAAATAAAAGTCTATTTGATCATTACTATAGCTTCTAAGGTTTTCCAGGGATTTTCATGTCTCAACCCATTACTTTCTGAAAACTAGAGTTTGAGATGGTTCTAATGGAATTGGTTTCATGTCATTTGAAGAATCCTAGAGGAAGTTATGCCCAAAACAAGATTTGAGAAAATCTGAAAAAATGTTTCTGTACATTTTTCCATTTTCTCAGGGCAGTTCATTTAATCAACATATTAGGGGAACTAAATTAATTTGGATGGATCTAAAATTTTTCCTGTGAGTCAAGGATTTTCAAATGAACATCCTAGCCAAATTTCAGAATTTTCCATAAAAGAATTCTCCAGATAAAATTCCCAACAGTTTATTTTATGGAATTAATTCTGGAAAAAGAATAAGTTTCATAAGCTGAAACTTGTTTTGCTGGATAGTACTCGAATAGCTGAATCCAACAAAATTTGGTTCCCTAAATTTGGAGCTTCCTAGCAAAAGTTATGGCTAGTTGAAGTTTGAACCAAATCTGAAAATCATAGAAATGTTTAAACTCTAGTTGTGGGCCCCACTCTTTAAGCCGGCCCACTGAGATCGCGGCTACACTGCAGCCCACGGGGTTTTACCCATGCTGCCGCATCGGATCCCAGCCACAAAACGCATCCCCGCTGGAAAACAGAGACTGACCGGTGGACCCGGCCCCTCTTCGTCTTCCAGTGACAACCTGCAATCCCTGCGGCGGCGCTTCGCCGGTGAGCTCTCCGCCGGTCGATCTACTGCACGAACTTTGATGAAACTCGCCGCATGTGCTCAACTTTGATCGGAGAACACGTTGGTGCACTCACCGAAACTCGGCGATGGCCGAAACCATGCTCGCGAAGGTGACAGCGGCGACCCTTACTCCGGTGATGTCGCCCGAGCTACCCAGGGCCCTATTTTTGGAACGGTTTCCTCCTACGGCTCCGTGGTGACATGCTGATCACGAACTTGGACTCGGTTTGCCACGGAAACGGCCAGAGCTAGGACCTCACCGTCGACCTAGGGCTAAAACGGCAGAGACTCAAAACACTCGAGTAGCAGGGCCAAAGCTCGATGGTTTCTGATGGTTTTTGATCCTAGGTGGCTGTGGGGACGTGTAGAACATGTGGTTAGCTTGGCATACGCGGTGGTGAGCTAATCCCCGTGAATTTTGGAGTTTGGAGCAGCTCGGTTCTATGAACACCGATAAGTAAACGGGGAAATTCTCCCCTGACAGGACACGAAAGGTTGTAGGCTTTTCACCATGAGTTCGAGCAGCCTCTGGCGCGTCTAGTTGCTGTTGACCGTCGGCCCTGAGAGCTCTTAGATCGGTGGCGCACCGAGGACCCGAGGAGGCGGCCGAGAGGTTGGTGTTTTTGGTCGAGCGGCGAAACAGGGCAGGGGGTTTGGGGGTTGTAGCATTGGGGTTGCCTTCGTGAGCAAGTACCAGCTGCGCGGTGCGCCAGCCCGTCGTGCGCTGAGGAGGTGGCAACCGAGCAGCTCAGTGGCTTCGTTCTGTGAGGAGGCTCGGGGGAAACAAAACCGAGCACTGAGTATATGGCGGTTCCCTCTGTTGATCAGGCTGACTGGTGGGCCCCTCCCCCCCTTCTCTCAATTTCATTTGTTGCTGCAAATATCCTATCTACTCACACTTTAATGGCAACCTTAGCCACCAAGTCAGTGAGTAAATTTGAATTCACCAAATTGAAATTGGTTTGGCTACATTTGGTTCACATTTGAATTTAAAAATTCAAATTCAGTTTGAATTGATCCAAGTATAGCTCCCGACAAGATGAAATCCGATGAGGATGAAAAATGGTGGACTAATTCAGAAAAATGTGCTGAGTTTAAATGTGAAGTCATCTTTTGAATCCAAGTAATGAAAGTAACTGCAATTTGATTTTGCATTCAAATTAGCCCTCTTTACAAATGTATCCAAAAGTGCCTCAAACTGACATGAATTTGCATGAGACTTGGCATGAGCACCCATGAGAATGTTTAGAGACTAATGTAAAACCCATCCTCTCATGTTTATGTGTGTGAGCTCCTAGTTTTTGGAGTTATGGGTCTTTCCTCTAATCACCCTCTTAATTGTGTTTACTTGCTCTTCACAAATGTTCATGAGCTACCCACCAAATGAGCTGTGGTGTGGTGATGTGATGAACATTTTACCAAGTCCATTCTTGCGCTTTTACATCCCTCCCCCCTTAAAAGAATCTCGTCCCGAGATTATAAAGGAAGAGACGACGATGTAATAGGAACTTACCCGTGATGAGACGCCATGAATTCTGGGTAGTTTGAGCGCAGGACTCCTCGCTCTCCCACGTCGCTTCTTCAGCGGTGTGGTTGCTTCACAGTATCTTGTAGAACCACAACATTCAGTTATGCGTGGTCCGAGCCTTCTCGTCAATAATCGCCACTGGATATTCAGCATATGTCAAATCCAGTTGTAGCTCGCCAATGTCTTCAGTGGGAACAGCAGCCATATACTTTAGACATTTCTGTAGTTGTGAAACATGGAAAACATCGTGAACAACAGCAAGAGATGCCGGTAGCTCCAGTCTATATGCCACTGGTACACACTTCTCAGTGATAGCATAGGGTCCAATAAATCGGGGAACGAGTTTCCCCTTCATGCCGAATCGGTGCACGCCTTTCGTCGGAGATACACGGAGGTACACATGTTCCCCGACATCGAAGTGTAGCGGCCTACGCCTCTTATCAGCATAACTTTTCTGCCGGGATCGAGCAGCCTTCAAGTTGGCTTGAATCATCCGAACATGCTCTTCGGCGTCGTTCACCACATAAACCCCGAACGTGACCCTTTCACCGGACTCGCACCAGTTCAATGGGGTGCGGCACTTGCGACCGTAGAGAGCCTCATATGGTGCCATCTTGATACTTACTTGATAGCTGTTGTTGTACGAGAATTCCGCCAACGGTATATGATCATCCTAGTTTCTACCGTGGTGGATGGCACACGCTCTCAACATGTCCTCTAATACTTGATTCACCCTCTCAGTTTCCCTATCTCTCTGAGGGTGATAGGCGGACCTTCTAATCACCTTAGTACCCAAAGCACCGTGCAACTGCTCCCAGAAATGAGATACAAATAGTGCCCCTCGATCTGAGATTATGGTCTTGGGTATCCCATGCAAGCATAGGATCCTTGCAATGTACAACTCCGCATACTTGCTGGCATGGTAGTTGTTATGCACCGGAATGAAGTGAGCTGACTTGGTTAACCGGTCAACGATTACCCAAATGGAATCATGCTTGTTAGAAGTCATGGGTAATCTCACGATGAAATCCATGCTCACATCTTCCCACTTCCATGCTGGAATTTTCAGGGGTTGTAACAGCCCTGATTTTCTCATGTGATCCACTTTCACTCGTCTACACGTATCACACTCGGATACGTATTTAGCCACTTCCCGCTTCATCCGTGTCTGCCAAAATTTTCTTTTCAACTCTTGGTACATTTTGTTGCTGCCCGGATGAAAGGAGAATTAGACAAGTGAGCCTCATCAAGGATCTTCTTCCTCAGCTCCATATTCCAGGGTACGACTATGCGGTTATTGAACCATAGCGTCCCCTCATCATCTTTCCAGAAATATTTGATATCCCCACTGTCTATCCGTCTCCGGAGATGTGCCATGCCCTTGTCAACTTTCTGAGCTGCAATGATATCCTCCCTAATGGTAGGGATCAGGGCAAGGTTGTAGAGTGATCCATAAGGAACCAAGTATAAACTCGGCTCTTCCTCTTCCACCGGTGTAATGGTGAGGTTATGGACATGTGACTTCCAACTTAACGCGTCGGCAACCACATTTGCCTTGCCGGGGTGGTAATGAATCTCAATCTCATAGTCTTTGATTAGTTCTAACCACCTCCTTTGCCTCATATTCAGCTTCTTCTGGGTGAAGATATACTTTAAGCTCTTGTGGTCGGTGTAGAGATGCACCAAACTCACTAGGAGATAGTGCCTCCACATTTTCAGTGCCACAACCACAGCAGCGAGCTCAAGATCATGAGTCAGATAGTGCTGCTCATGGTTTCGCAGCTGACAGGAGCCATACGCGACCACACGTCCTTCTTGCATCAACATGCAGCTGAGCCCGATACCGGACACATCACAATACATGTCGAAGGGCTTGGTCATATCCGGTTGAGCTAAGACCGGGGCTGTTGTGAGATGCTTCATCAATGCTTGGAACGCTCCTTCGCATGCTGAGTTCCAAACATATTTTGTTCCTTTCTTCAATAATTCTGTCATCGGCTTAGCAAGCTTGGAGAAGATTGGAATGAATCTCCGGTAATATCCCGCTAAACCAAGGAAGCTTCTGACTTCATGGACAGAAGTGGGGGCTTTCCATTTCAGCACTTGCTCAATTTTGCTTGGGTCAACCGCAATGCCTTCCGCTGAGATGATATGTCCCAAAAATGGCACTTGGCTGATCCAAAACTCGCATTTGCTGAACTTGGCATAGAGCTTATGGTCCCGCAATCGTTCAAGAACGATTCTCAAGTGTTCAGCATGTCCTGCTTCTGACTTGGAGTACACCAAGATATCATCAATGAACACCACAACAAACTTGTCCAGCTCCGGCATGAACACCGAGTTCATGAGATACATGAAATGTGCTGGAGTATTAGTGAGACCAAAAGACATGACGAGATATTCATATAAGCCATATCTCGTCGAGAAGGCTGTCTTTGGAATATCCTCCGCCCGGATTTTTATTTGATGATATCCGGAGCGAAGGTCCATCTTGGAGAACACACTTGCACCCACAAGCTGATCAAACAGGATATAATTGTGGGTCAGTGGATATTTGTTCTTGATGGTGACGGCGTTGAGCGGCCGGTAATCCACATACAGCCTCAAGGTTTCATCCTTCTTTTTGACGAAGAGCGCCGAGCATCCCCAAGGTGAGGAACTCGGTCTAATGAAACCCTTGCTCAAAAAATCATTGAGTTGTTCTTTCAACTCAGTCAGCTCATTCGGAGCCATTTTGTATGGTCTCCCTGATATGGGAGTAGTCCCGGGTGCAAGTTCAATTTTGAACTCCACATCCCGTTCAGGTGGCATTCCCGGAAGATCATCCGGAAACACGCCGGGGTATTCCCAGACTACGGGGATGTCCTCTAACTTGAGAGCTTCAGTGTTATAAGTTGCTGAAACTTCTGGGATAGGGTTGTCTAATACCATTGAATGCGGATGGTGGAATGGAGAATTCAAATGAAATGTCCGTGACAAAGTTTCCAGGACAGCGCCATGGTAGCGTAACCATGACATCCCTAAAATTGCATCAATCTTTTGTCCCGACAGGATTATCAAGGTGGTCGGATATATCTTCCCACCTAAGCACAGTAGTGCTTTTGGAATAATCATATTTGCTGAAATCCTCCCTCCCGGTGAGCAAATCATATATGAGCAATCGGTTGGGAAGACTTGCAGTTGATGCTATACCCGAATCAAATAATATGATGATTGCTTGATTGTTGAGAGTGAACATACCCGCCAGCACGTTTTCTCCTTCCGGGGTGTTCTCATTGTCAAGGTTGCGAACGCCCCTGGTTCGCTGACCTCCCTTCTTGACCGGAGGTCGGCCTCGAGCACCGCTCTGATATTGGGCTTGCCCGCTGCTTTGCTGCACCTGAGGACAGTCCTTCGAGAAATGGCCTGCCTGGCCACACGTGTAGCATGTGTAGCGAGGTGGTCCTCCGCTGATCGGCGGACGGAATCCCGGGGCGCATTGTGGTGGTGGAAATGCCCGGGGTACCATCTGCTGATGCTGCTGCTGTTCCGGATGCGGTGCTGGCATCGGCGGTCAGAACTGGGGTGGCTGGAAAGAACGACTCTCGAACTGTTGAGGTCGCGCTGGTGGATGCCACTGCTGACCGGATCGTGTCCGATACACCATGCGGTATTTTTGAGGAGCTCCACCCCCGCTGCTGGGTGGAGCACTGCGTTTTCGCTGCTCAGCCGCCAATTCCTGCTGAGCATCCTCTTGCATGATCGCGGCGTTGACAAGGTCATTGAAAGTGCCGCGATTGCATTGTACGAGATGCGTCTTCATCTTGGGATTTAACCCCCGATAGAACTTCTCTCGCTTCTTCTCCTCGGTGGAGACATAATCTGACGCATACTGCACCAGATGGTTGAACGCACGGGAGTCGTCGTGGGCACTCCTCCCGCCCTGCTTCAGCTCCAAGAATTCTTGGAACTTCCTCTTGATTATCCCGGGAGGGATATGATAGGCGCGGAACGCCTCCCGGAATTCTTCCCATTCCACGGCGTGGCCAGCAGGTAGTGAGGTGACATAGTTTGCCCACCACGCACCAGCGGCACCGTGAAGCTGCTGAGCCGTGAAAAGAGTCTTCTGCTGCTCCGTGCATTGGAGCAGCCCGAACATGGACTCAATCGCCCTCAGCCAGTTGTCTGCCTCCAGTGGTTCTGCTGCTTCGGTGAACACTGGAGGATGCGTACTCATGAAATCCGAGTACATCATAGTGTGGGGCTCACGAGGCCCCCTCTCTTGACACCCCCCTGCCTGGGACGTATTCTGCATGATCGTGCGGAGCAGATTGGTCTGCTCCTCACGATTGCACACCACCGTTGCGATCACATCCGCTAGTGTAAGCAGAGGTAGCGGTGGTGGTTGTTGCTGCGGGGTGCTGTCGTCGGTAGGTGGTTGGGAGTCATCACCCCCGTGCTGACTAGAGACACCGACCTCATGCGTGGCCCGAGTACGAACCATCTGCAATCATACGACAACTAAAATCAGTCCCACAACATACTTCATGCAGTCCAATAAAATATGCGTAAAAACATAATGACAGTAACATACGATACATTTCGTAAATACATAATGTAATAACTTTACACAAGCTACACCATTACAAGACCAAATACAAACTAGTTAAATCCAACTTGATGGACTTCCTCTTTGGAAGTTCATCTCAACTAGATTTGGTCACTACGAGACGCTAATATCACTTTGTCATCACGTATACTACCCTTTTATCTTCAATACGACACAAACATTGTCTCTAGCAAAAGAAACTTGAGTAGGAAATATACTCAAACCTTTCACTAGTTGAAGATAACAACTCATGAGTATGTGCTACCCTATTGGAAGTAATCAAACCCCTTAGGGTCCAACAATCTCTCAAATGAGTTCAACTGTCCATCCCTCTGCCCAGAATGACCAGTTTCTACATATCCCAGATTTTGACCTGGTACATGGCATTTTCATAACTCAAGTTGAATACCAAAGTTAAATTTAACTTCAGTAGCTTTCCAACAAGTATTTATTTGCCCTCATATCAGCTCTGGTTAAAATGTTATAATAATTCAAAGTCAATATAATTTCTGGAAGAATTTCAACAGCACCTCGTTTGGAAGTTGCTGTTTTCAACTCTAAATTCCACTGAACTCCGTGCTGCAATTGCAGAAGCTCTGAATTACGAAGATGTAACAAATCTCCTAACATTTCCAGAAATGTATCATATGATAATTTTATATTTTTTCTACAGGAAGTTATACTTGAAAAAAGGAACAGTCCAGAGAGTTTCTGAACCTGTCCTGGTTCTGGACAGTTTACAATCCTCTGGAATTTCAACCAGTTTAAGATGTGATTCTGCTCTGGAAGTCTACAACAAAGTTGTAGAGTATGTAAACAACTTTCCAGAACTATATCCGACACCCCCATTGGCTAAGTCATCTGTCAGCTATGCTCTGATAAATTTCAGCAAACTAGCTGCCCAAAACAGAGCACTCTGGTTTTCAATCCCTTTGAGCTAAACTAATCAACTGTTGAATTTTTCCTACCCAACCAGGGTCCTAAATATTGAAACTTGGTTATTTTAGTTCCTTGTTACCATTATCTTCAATGCAAATGTCTATTATATGTCAGTAATACGTTCCTCACAAAAAGAAAATGCTAACTGGATTATACCGGCATATAAGTCACAATTGTGGCACTAAACGGTCTCTCGCACATGGGTACTAAACGGGATACGTACGTGGTTAGTACCTGCAGAAGGACACTCAATAGTGATGCACTCAAAGGTTGTTGTCATTTCAGGCAGATCCATATTTGAATGTAAATACATACGCCCGTATCATTGTCATACGGCCGTCCTTGAGTTAAGCCACGTCTCAAGGTACGTGATCGTGTTTTCACACCACACGACGGGGAACCCGAGTAGAGCGCGAATGGGTTATCACAGTTGGGAATTTTATCAACCCAACAGATACCACCTACTGCTCTGCAGGGCACGCCGACGGCAAGCGCTGCGTATGTCCCCCTAGGCTATTTCCAGAAGAACACATTGTCGTGTTACCGACCACACGATGGAGTTTCCACTTTCTTGCCTAATGCACACTAGGGACCAGCGTTTCATATGAACTCAGGAACATGAAGAGTCCAAGAGTTTCATATTAACGTCTCACAGCAAGCTGTGAGACCTATCCCTGAACTACTTTCCTCGTCAGGGGAGCTAAGCAAAATTGAACCGCTTTCGGTGGCGTTCCTTGCCATTTTTAACAGAGCATAGGTGCGTCGTTACAGGATCAAAATTCAAAATTATAACACATATGTTAGTCATGCCACTTTAAGTAACTATACTACTATAGTCCTTATTTGGGCATACTATCGAATCCTCACTGTAATCCTATGTTTTCACATAAAACAATTCTTAATTAGTGTGCTATCCCCTAAGCAGCTCTGATGCCAGCCTATGACAGACTTGAATCCGTACGCCCAGGATCTCCGAGGGTGGTGCCGCACGATGCGACACCCAACATCACACATCATAAGGCAAACATTGTATTACATAGAAAAACAACTGAATATGTACAAAGTAGTACAAGCCTTCAGTTTACATCTAAATACAGAGTCTACAACTGCGGAAGCTAAATTTATACAACTCACGCCCCCTAACTAGCAAAAGTCGGTTGTCCAGCCCTATGGACAACCCACAATAGCTCCACACCTCAGCTCAGCGCGGCGTGTACGGCTCCCACTCAGTCGTGGTCCCCAACGGTGGGTTGCCCTTACCGGTGGACTCGTACCCCGAGTCCGTGGGGTAGTCCTCACCTGAAAAACACTCATAGCAGCAACCGTGAGCACGTTGGCTCAGCAAGTATTAACCGACTCACCTATACATGAAACTCTACATGCAGTTCATAACCAACATGGGATGGCACATTGCAGCAAAGGACACACCTACAAGTCATCCTTATTTCATCTTTTAGCCACAAGTTAACAGTTCATGAATCTGAAATTTAGTACGCGATATTTGGTAGCACACACATAACAATACAATTTATACATATCAGCAGAATTGAATCACAATATTCCATAATTTAGCTACGTCACGACACATTGAACAAGCGGTACTCATAACCGCGAGGGACGGTGAATCGACTCGATATACACCTGCAGGGATACCCGAATAGCACGTCACGTACGCCCACATGCGGAGCTGCACACAGCACGCTCACCCCGTGCCGTACGGGACAACCTTTCACCCAGCAGCCGAAACGTCAAACCGGTCGCACCGAAACGAGCAGGAGGTTCCCTACACGGAGCATCTCTCTATGCCCGTTAGCATATTTTCACCTGGCTGCCCTCAACCTACACCTACAAATCGGTGTGCTGTGCCTCGATGCCCGGAGGTTTAGGTTACATCAGTTTATCGGGGCCCATATATCCAATATGCCTTCGGTACGTTCAAAACTTGTTCAGCGGGGCCACACATGGATCGGTCCTCAATCGACACAGACAGGGCTGCGCCCACAAGACTTCCTCTTGCTGCGCCCTAGCCCCTGCCTAGTCTCATTTTTCTTACTAAAGTGATCTCACATCACTCGAACAAATCCCGTGTGTCCCGAAGCTTATACTTGCGAGTAGATTCCAACTACTCGACTTGTACCGAAGTATATACACATTAAGAAGAGCATATACTACTCGAGGACTTATACACTACCCTCACTCTTGTGGCAATAATCTGGCTATGTACTTAGGATTTCATCCATCCTACACCTAATGCACAAACATACCCCAAGCTATGTGTATATAAAGCAAAACTTTATAAAACTTGTTAAATGCAAACCAGGGCTTGCCTTGTTGCTGCTGGTCTAAGTCCAACACTTCCGGGGTCTCCTCGCCTTCAGCGACTACACTTAAGCAAATTAACGATATGTCAATTTAAATGCAATGTTTGGAACTGAATATGTAAATATCATAACTCGAGCTAGCCCTCCCCTTTGGTTCTGAAATTTTAATGGTGGCTTGGTAGGATCCTAACCATAGACTTGACCAAATTTCATCTGAAACAAAGTTCATTTGGGATCTGTACAAATGAAAGTCAATTTGATCATTACTAGAGGTTCTATGGATTTACAGAGATTTTCATGGCTCATCCCATTAGTTTCTGGAAACTAGAGTTTGAGATGGTTCTAATGGAATTGGTTTCATGTCATTTGAAGAATCCTAGGGGATGTTATGCCCTAAACAAGATTTGAAAAAATCTGAAAAAATCTGTCTGTACATTTTTCCATTTTCTCAGGGCAGTTCAGTTAATCACCCCATTAGGGGGACTAAATGAACTTGGATGGATCTGAAATTTTTCGTGTGAGTCAAGGATTTTCACATGAACATCCTAGCCAAATTTCAGAATTTTCCATAAAAGTATTCTGTAGATAAAATTCCTAACAGTTTAATATTTAGGGAATTAATTCTGAAAAAAGAATAAGTTTCATAAGCTGAAACTTGTTTTTTCTGGATATTACTCGAAGAGCTGAATCCAACAAAATTTGGTTCACCAAATTTGGATCTTCCTAGCGAAAGTTATGGCTAGTTGAAGTTTGAACCAAATCTGAGAATCATAGAAATGTTTAAACTCTGGTTGTGGGCCCCACTCTTTAAGCCGGACCACTGAGATCATGGCCACACGGCAGCCCACGGGGTTTTATCCACGCTGCCGCATCGGATCCCAGCCGCAAAACGGATCCCCGCTGGAAAACAGAGACTGACCGGTGGACCCGGCCCCTCTTCGTCTTCCTTGCGACAACCCGCGATCCCCGCAGCGGAGCTTTGCCAGAGAGCTCGCCGCCAGTCGATCTACTGCACGACCTTCGATGAAACTCGCCGCCTGTTCTCAATTTTGATAGGAGAACATGTTGGTGACAGCGGCGACCCTTACTCTGGTGATGTCGCCCGAGCTACCCAGGGCCCTATATTTGGAACGGTTTCCTCCTACAGCTCCGTGGTGACATGCTGAGCGCGAACTTGGACTCGGTTTGCCACCGAAACAGCCGGAGCTAGGACCTCACCGTCGACCTAGGACTAAAACGGCGGACACTCGAAAAACTCGAGTAGCAGCGCCAAAACTCCATGGTTTCTGATGGTTTTTGATCCTAGGTGGCCGTGGGAACGTGTAGAACATGTGGTTAGCTTGGCATACGCGGTGGCGAGCTAATCCCCGTGAATGTTGGAGTTTGGAGCAGATCGGTTCTATGAACGCCGAAAAGTAAATGGGGAAATTCTCCCCCTACAGGGCACGAAAGGTTGTAGGGTTTTCACCGTGAGTGCGAGCAGCCTCTGGCGCGTCTAGTTTTTGTTGACCGTCAGCCTTGAGAGTGCTTAGATCGGCGGCACACCGAGGACCCAAGGAGGCGGCCGAGAGGTTGGTGTTTTCGGTCGAGCGGCGAAACAGGGCACGGGGTTCGGGGGTTGCAGCGTTGGGGTTGCCTTCGTGAGCAAGTAGCATCTGCGCGGTGCGCCAGCCCGTCGTGCGCTGAGGAGGTGGCAACCAAGCAGCTCAGAGGCGTCGTCCAGTGAGGAGGCTCGGGGGAAACAAAACCGAGCACTGAGTATATGGTGGTTCCCTCTGTTGATCAGGCTGACTAGTGGGCCCCCTCCCCCCCTTCTCTCAATTTCATTTGTTGCTGCAAATATCCTATCTACTCACACTTAAATGGCAACCTTAGCCACCAAGTCAGTGAGTAAATTTGAATTCTCCAAATTGAAATTGGTTTGGCTACATTTGGTTCACATTTGAGTTTAAAAATTCAAATTCAGTTTGAATTGATTCAAATATATCTCCCGACAAGATAAACTCCGATGAGGATGAAAAGTGGTGGACTAACTCAGAAATTGTGCTGAGTTTAAATGTGAAGTCATCTTTTGAATCCAAGTAATGAAAGTAACTGCAATTTGAATTTGCATTCATATTAGCCCGCTTTACAAATTTCTCCAAAAGTGCCTCAAAATGATTTGAATTTGCATGAGACTTGGCATGAGCACCCTAAGAATGTTTAGAGACTAATGTAAAACCCATCCTCTCATGTTTATGTGTGTGAGCTCCTACTTTTTGGAGTTATGGGTCTTTTCTCTAATCACCCTCTTGATTGTGTTTACTTGCTCTTCACAAATGTTCATGAGCTACCCACCAAATGAGCTGTGGTGTGGTGATGTGATGAACATTTTAGCAAGTCCATTCTTGGGCTTTTACATAGACTCTTCATGACTGACATGAACCATGCTGACAGTACACCACCAATGTTTTTTTCTAGACACATGTATATAAGTGCCCAAGTTTTTAATTTGCTAAAAGTGTTCATCACACCACATCTCACCTTACCTCATTTTTGGAAATCACATGAACACATTTGAAGAGCAAGTAACCACCATCAATAGATTTATTAGGAGATAAACTCACAAAATACAAAAGTGGTATTTCCAACATGCATCATATAAGGGCTGAGCATATTATTAACTCCTAAACTTTGTTAGGAATGCTCATGCCAAATTTCACCCAAATCCAAAACCTTTTGAGATATTTTTAGGTATAATTACTAAAAGGCTAGTTTGAACTTAAATTCAAATTCAAACTCCTTTCATCCCATGAACTCAAAAGTGGGATTCATATTCACACTCAGCACATTTCTATGAGCTCACACACAATTTTCACTCCATTTGGATTTGATCTTGACATGAGCTAATTTGGCTAAATTCAAATCAAATTTGAATTTCAGTTCACATTTGCTGCAAATTTGGTCAAATCAAATCACACTTTGATTCCATTCAAATTCAAATGGGCATTTGGGGGTATGATCAAACTCCAAAGGGTATTGGAGTCCCTAATATTTGGAGCAGTAGGAATTTAATTTGTGAGGTCAAAATTGGGGTGGTGGGGCCCTCCTGTCAGCCACTCTAGTGATCAAATCGACTAAGGAATCGGTTCCTCGGTTTCTCGGGCCGGCGCTGTGGTCACCGCCGAGACAAACCCCGACGCCAGCTCCTGCTTCGCTCGCGCACGCTGGAGCTGCTGCTCGACGCCCTTATCAGACCCCCTCGGCGTGTTCCGTTTGATCACGAACAGAACAACCGAAGCTCCTCGCTCTCGCACAAAAGAAAAGCGCCGCTCGCTGAAGCTATCTGCTCCACCTTTGACCGGTCGAGCCAGTGGCTGTCACGCCGAGCTGAGGCCGCAAACGAGCTCGCCGACCCTTCCTCGATGTTCTCACACCGGTTCCAGCCCGTGACCGATCTTCCTCGAGCTTCTTCAAGCCAGTTCTTCTTCCTCGGTTCAAAGCGAGACGCCACCACGAGAACGCCTCGTCCGGCCACCACAGCCCATCTTTCCCCGAGCTGTGAACAGCAAATAGGTTAGTCAAGGTCCCCTCTTCCCTCACCGCAAGCTCCATCTGCATGCCATGGGCTGCCCTCGCCGGAATTTCACGTTTTTGCGCCAATGTACAAAAGAGACCGTCGGACAACTCTGCGTGCCACCGGACAACTCATCACCAAACTTAGCAAACTACTTTTAGATGCCCTTGCGAGTCCATAGGATCAGAAACCTCGGAGAACCATTGAGTATAGCGGCTGTTCTCCGAGTTTTGCTAGTTTTCCCGATTTTTGACCTAGGTCGCACGGTGACATGCTAGTTAGAGCTGTTTCCGAGCTCATTTGAGTTCCCGACGATCTTCCTAGGGTGCACTAATGCTGTACGACCCTTTGCTCGAGCGTTTGGGGTGCTAGGGAGTCCGGCCGACACGGCCGAAGTTTTTCCAAAGCCGCCGCTCATCGCCAGCCATGTTCCGGTTGTTCTCGGGTCATCGAGCTAAGGTCAGCACCGTGTTTCCCGTGCAGGATTAGGCAGAGGCGGCGAAAATCACGAATCATGGCACACGGCAAAGCCCCTACGGTGAGCACTCCTGCGAGGGGCGCGGCGGCCGAGCGCGGGAGCGCGAGGTTGAAGACAACCCACGCGCCCCGTGTGTCAGCCTCGGTTATGACACGACCCCACGGTCTTGTCGAGCCAAGATCACGCTGAGGGGTGCTGCGTTGCACAGCACCGGATAACACACATCAAAGGTACAAAGCGGAAGCAAAACTTTTATTACATAAAGAGGTTTATGAACATTTGTACATCAAAATAAGTCCAGTCTACACTCACGGGCGTAGACTACGCATCAAGTTCACGTTCAGCCCGTGAACGTGTCCTTGCTAGCACACACGCACACTAACACGGCGGCATGCATGACTCCCACTCGACGGGGTTCCCCTCCTGGGCTTCCGTCTCCTCTTCGGGAGTCCCTTCCTCATAGAACCCTGCAAAAGCTTCAAACACAAGCAGTGAGCACGAAGGCTCAGCAAGTCTGACCCGTCTCACCTAAACATGGAACTTCTACATGAGGGGTGATGGGTACATGAGGTAAAACTATTTGCAAAGGACTCACCTAATTATTGGGACCTTACTTTCCAATTTTTAGCAGCAGGTTGTGGAGAACCTTACACTAAGACACATGAGAGAGCCGCAATCAAACAAGAAACTCATTTCTCTCATGTACTTTGCCCAAAGTTGAAAGGAACTTTAATTAGCTCTAGACTACAGCAAATCATTAACAATCAAGTCCGTCTTTCAATCAGCAACATGTTAACATGTAACTAGCATGTTCTTTCTACGTCACGGTACAGTGAACAAGTGGTACTCACTGACCGCGAGGGACAGCGATTATAATCCATTTACACCTGCAGGGTTACCCGAATAACCCGTCACATACGCCCGTACTCGATGTTGCCTACAGAAACCATCATGGACGCCGAATGCAACCACCTTTCACCCATCAGCCAAATATTGAACCGGTCCCATCGTCCCGAGCAAGAGGTCTCTGCACGCGCATCTCACTGCCGCCAGCCGATTTACACCTCAAGCTCTCAACCTACCCTCTGAACGACGGGCAATGCCTCAATACCCAGCTACCCGAGTTACATCAGTTTTCCGGTTCCCATATAGCCTGTAGGTCTTCGGTACTGTTCTAGCTTGTTCAACAGGCTCGCACACGGCTCGGTCCTCAATCGACACAAGCGGAGCTATAGCACACAGGCCCCAAAGTCCTGCTGCCCTTACTCTCCGCTCGGTCTCATTTTTTTGCCATGTGTATCATGTGCTATTTCTACCCGAGTTGAGTGCCTCTAGCCTATGCTCGCGAGTAATTCCAACTACTCGACTTGTACCGAATCGTACCCTAACTTAGCTTTGCAGTAGCTAACGGGGTTTGCAATCCTAAACCCAATCCATGGTTTTCTTGGCTATGCACTTGGGTTTCCAAACAAGACTCTAATGCAAGGAAATAAGTGATACTCAACGAAAGTGCTCAAAACAATAAAAATTTGTAAAGAGGTTGATGCAAACCGGAGCTTGCCTTGCTGCTCTTGGTCGTAGGCTAGCTGCTCCTCCGGAGTAATGAAGTCTAGGACTTCGGGTTCCTCCTCGACCTTAGCGACTACATGATATACAAGTATATGTATTAATTTAAATGCATTTGATTGAATTTAAACTTGTGAAGTCTATAACTCTTACTAGACAGACCCAATGACTGTGAAACTGTGGCTTGGTTATAACCTAAACAGAGACTTGGTCAAGTTTTAGTTCCAGCAAAGCTCATTTGAGCCCTCCACAATTAATTATGTACTTGACCTTAATTGAAGGCTTGTAGGGTGTTCTAAGGATTTTCATGAAACAAACTATGACTTTCTGAAAACTAGATTTTCAGAGGGTTCTAATGGAGTTGGTTTCACTTAATTTGAAGGTTCCTAGCTAATGATATGAGCTAAACAATTTCAGAGGAAATTCTGAAAATGTTTCTGAACATTTTCTATTTTCTCTGGAACAGTTTCACAAATCATACCATTAGGTGGATCAAATGAGCCCAAATGGATCTGAAATTTTTATGGTAGTTCAGGGATATTTTGGTGAACATCCCAGCAAAGTTTCAGAATTTTCCTCCAAGGGATTCGCCAGGTAAAATTCCAAACAGTTGAAACTCTGAGGAATTAATTCTGGAGAATTAAGGGTTTTCATGAAGTGAAACTTTATTTGCTGGAAAGTAATCAGAGAGCTGAACACAACAAAATTTTGTTCACTTGATTTGGAGCTTTCTAGCCAAAGTTATGAGGATTTGAAGTTTGAATAAAATCTGAAAATCGGGGAAAAGTTTAAACTTGCCGGTGGGCCACGGGGACATGTGTTGGGCGCGGAGGCGTCAGCACACTGATGCCTACAGGATTTTTGCACGCCAGCACATCAGATCCCATCCGTAGCCCGATCCCGATTTAAAATATCTGCCGCTAACAGCTGGGTCCACCCCCTTCGTCTACCTCCCACCGCCCGCGCTCTGCCGCCGGGGTACCTCGCCGGAGAGCTCGCCGGCAGTCTCTGTGGAGCTCCAAGCTTCATGATTCCGGCCGCCCCTGCCTACTTTCACTCGGAGAACATGATTCCGGGCTCAGCTCGTCATGACAACGACCGGCAAATGGTCGGCGACGAGCGGCGGCTTCGGATAGACTTCGGCCGTGTCGGCCGACTTCCCTAACACCCCAACTGACCAAGCAAACGGCCAGAAAGCATCAGTGGTACCTCAGGAACCTCGGCATGGGCTCAAGGCAGCTCGGGAGAGGTCCGAAGTAGTCTGTCACCGTGCGCCCGATGCTTTCCACATGCTCCGCCGTCGGTAAACTTCGAAATACGCCGGTTACAGAGGTTCTCAGGCCAAAGGTTGTGAAGGCAACTTGTGCGCTACCGTGTCTAGTTTGTGTGGGAGCGGATTGAGGCCCTCTCATCCTTTCTAGAGTATGAATTCAACAGAACCGCACCCGAAAGTCGGTCTGTACCCCGAAATGGGAAAACTGGAAATTTGCCGCTGGTGAGCAAACGTTCGGGCTGTGGCTCGGGGGTGAGCAGCACCGGTCACCAGCGCGTCCAGGGACGCCTTAGCTCGGGCGTGACAACCTTCCGGTTGGGCTGTCCGCGGAAGCCTGAAGTGCGGCGGTTTTAGGTCACCGAATTGAACTCTCGGTATAACCGAGCTCGACAGGTTTCAGCTGAGTTCTATCAACGGGGAAGAAAGAGGAGGGTTCCTAGTACCTTGTCGTAGCTCTAGAGGGGACGGGGAGGCTGTGATCGGAGCTCTCCGATCAGTTCTGAGCGGCGGAAGAAAGTTTCCCGGTGCTGTGTTCTTGCGGGGAGAAAATGACGAGGGCTTCGGCCGAGAAGGGGGGGCGCCTTAAGAAGGCTCTGAACCGACTTGTGCCCGTGTGTGGGCAAGCAGCTGCTGGCGCGGCGGCCTCCCTCGGTGGCGATCGCAGCTGAAGCTCGGGGACCCGAGTGCTGAAAGTCTCAGTCGGTTGGATCATCCCAGTGGCTGACATGTGGGTCCCATTTTCATTTTTAACCTCTGAGATTAACTCCTATTTACTGTTGTAAACAGTAGTTCCCACAAAGCCCCTGGTGATTTGAATTATCTACCCTTTAACCATTTGAATTGGTTAGAATTCAAATTGGGTTTGGTTTGAATGAATTTCAGCACATGTTCAGTTTGAAATTCAAATAAAGTTTGAATTTGCCCCACTTAGCACATGTCAAGATCAACTCCAAATGGAGTGAAAATTGGTGTGTGAGCTCACAAAAATGTGCTGAGTAAGAATATGCCTCCCACTTTTGAATTCATGGGATCAAAACAGTTTGAATTTGAATGTAGTTTCAAACTGCCCTCTTTCTAGCCATACCCAAAATGAGCTCAAAAAGGTTTTGAATTTGGGTGAAACTTGGCATGGACATTCCTAGCACTATGTAGGAGTTTTCATATGCCCAGCCCCTGTATATCACATGTGAGAAATACCACTTTTGCAATATGTGAGTTTGTTCTCTAATGAGCATGTTGATGGTGGTTACTTTCTCTTCAAATGTGTTTATCAACTTGCTTCAAATGAGGTGTGTGTGTGGTGATGAACACTTCAAACATGTGTTCAAAACTGAGGCCCTTACATTCCTCCCCCCTTAAAAGAATCTCGTCCCGAGATTATAAGGTGAAAATGAGAGAGAGGACGGTGGAAAATTACCGGATGTGCGACGTGAAAAAGTCGGGGTAGTTAGCGCGAAATAATCCTTCGCTCTCCCATGTTGCTTCGTCCATGGAGTGATTACAACATAGAACCTTGTAGAACCACAATGTGCGGTTGCGTGTGGTTCGGGCCTTTTCATCAATGATCTGAACCGGTTCCTCCCGATAGGTGAGATCCGGTTGCAGTTCTTCAATGCCTTCCAGCTGAACGGTAGTAGATAGCTTGAGACACTTCCTCAGCTGGGAAATGTGAAAGACGTCGTGCACACCGGAAAGTGCTTCTGGTAATTTCAGCCGGTATGCCACTGATCCACATCTTTCAGTAATCTGGAATGGACCGATGAATCAGGGTGCCAACTTTCCTCTCACCCCAAATCTGTTTACGCCCTTCATTGGAGACACACGTAGGTATACGTGATCCCTGACTTCGAATTGTAATGGGCGTCTTCTCTGGTCCGCATACTATTTCTGACGGGATTGGGCGGCTTTTAGGTTCGCTTGAATCAGTCGAACCTTTTCTTCCACGTTGTTGACAAGGTCAACCCCGAAGGTGACCCTTTCGCCAGACTCACACCAATTCAGTGGTGTGCGGCATTTCCTCCCGTATAGCTCCTCGTAAGGCGCCATCTTGATGTTGGCTTGGTACCCATTGTTGTACGAGAACTCGGCTAACGGCAAGTGATCATCCCAATTCTTGCCGTGGTTGATAGCGCAAGCTCGTAGCATGTCTTCTATGATCTGATTTACCCGCTCGGTTTGCCCATCCATCTGCGGGTGGTACGCTGAACTGTGGATCAGCTTCGTCCCCAAGGCAGCGTGTAGCTGCTCTCAAAAACGGGACACAAATAAAGTGCCCCGATCCGATATGATGGTACGGGATACGCCGTACAAGCATAGGATCCGTGAGATGTACAGTTCAGCGTACTTCTTGGCGTTGTAGTTGGTGTTGACCGAGATGAAATGGGCAACTTTGGTGAGCCGGTCGACGATCACCCACACAGAATCATGTTTCTGAAAGGTGGTGGGTAAACCGACGATGAAGTCCATGCTCACATCCTCCCACTTCCAGGCAGGAACGCCTAGTGGTTGTAGCAGTCCCGGTTTCCGCATATGATGTGCTTTCACCCTTCGACATGTATCGCACTCGGACACGTACTTTGCGATTTCCTGCTTCATGCGTGTCCACCAAAACTTGCGTCTGAGTTCTTGATACATTTTGTTGCTGCCGGGGTGAATAGAAAACTTTGACGAGTGAGCCTCATCAAAGATTTTCTTCCGTAATTCCGGGTTACGGGGTACGACAATCCGGTCCTTGAACCATAGGACGCCGTCTCCGTCTTTCCGGAAACATTTCAGCTCCCCACTGTCTACACGTCTCCGCAAATGCGACATGATGCCCTTGTCATGTTTCTGAGCTTCCATTATCTCTTCACGGATGGTGGGGACCAAAGCTAGGTTGTAGAGAGCTCCGTGTGGAATCACATGTAGTGGTGGTTCGCTCTCTTCCAACGGTGTGATGGTCAGATTGTTGACATGTGACTTGCGGCTCAGCGCATCTGCCACTACGTTCGCCTTGCCCGGATGATAATGGATCTCTATTTCATAATCCTTATCAATTCTAACCATCTTCGCTGCCTCATGTTCAGCTCCTTCTGAGTGAATATGTACTTGAGGCTCTTGTAGTCGGTATATAAATGTACGAGGTTACCGAGTAGGTAGTGCCTCCACATTTTCAGTGCAAGTACCACGGCAGCGAGCTCCAAGTCGTGAGTTGGATAATTTTGCTCATGGTTTCTAAGCTTTCGTGATCCATACGCGACCACTCTTCGGTGTTGCATCAGCACACATCCGAGCCCAATGCCGGATGCATCGCAGTACACATCGAACGGTTTTGTTGTGTCTGGCTGCGCTAAAACCGGTGCTGATGTCAGGTGCTTGACTAAAGCCTTGAATGCTGCTTCACATGCCAGACTCCAAACATATTTGGTAGCCTTTTTCAGCAGCTCCGTCATAGGCTTGGCAATCTTCGAGAAGTTCGGGATGAACCTCCGATAATACCCCGCGAGTCCGAGGAAACTCCGTACCTCGTGAACAGTTCTCGGGGGTTTCCAATTCAGCACTTGAGTGATCTTGCTCGGGTATACAGCGATACCCTCCGCTGAGATGATATGCCCGAGGAAAGGCACTTGCGATATCCAGAATTCGCATTTGCTGAATTTCGCGTATAGCTTGTGATCCCGCAGCCGTTGCAAGACTATACGCAGATGCTTCTTGTGATCTTCCTCTGACTTGGAATATACTAGGATGTCGTTGATGAAGACCACGACAAACTTGTCCAGCTCCGGCATGAATACCGAGTTCATCAAGTACATGAAGTGAGCTGGAGCATTGGTGAGGCCGAAGGACATGACCAGGTACTCATAAAGTCCGTACCTCGTCGAGAAAGCCGTCTTCAGAATATCCTCAGCCCATATCTTAATCTGATGGTACCCGGATCTTAAGTCCATCTTGGAAAAGATCTTTGCTTCGACCAACTGATCAAACAACATGTCGATCCGTGGCAATGGGTACTTGTTCTTGATGGTTACGGCATTTAATGGACGATAGTCCACGCAAAACCACAACGTCTCATCCTTCTTCTTTACAAATAATGCCGAACAGCCCCATGGCGAGGAGCTCGGCCTAATAAAACCCTTCTCCAGGAGGTCCGTGAGCTGAGTCTTCAGTTCAGCCAACTCCTTGGGTGCCATGTTGTACGGCCTTCGGGATATTGGCATGGTTCCCGATGCAAGTTCAATCTTGAACTCCACCTCTCTATCGGGCGGCATCACCGGTAAATCATCCGGGAACACGTCAGGGAACTCTCGGACCACTGGAATATCTTCCAATCTGATGGTTGTCGACTGATAGATACTTGGAAGTTTTATTTCTGCACTGTCCTGAAATAAGGAGTGAGATCCGTGCACTTCTGAGTTTAAGTGCACGACTCGAAGGATGGTGTCTAAAACAGCGCCATGGCGGGTTAACCACGACATCCCTAGGATGACATCGACCTTTTGTCCTTCTAAGATGATGAGAGACGTGGGGTATACTCTACCCGCTAAGCATAATGGTGCTTTAGAAACCATTACGCTTGCTGAAATCTTCCCACCCGGTGAACAAAATAAATATGGACTATCGGTGGGTAGTATTTGCAAGCTGTGTTTAGCAATGAAGGCTTGGCTAGTAAAATTATGCGTGGCGCATGAATCAAACAATACTATGGCGGGATGCTGGTGGAGTTGGAACATACCCGCAAGGATTGGCTCACCCTCCGGCACGTCCTCTATGGCAAGCTGGTGGAAGTTGCCGGGCCTAGGGTTTGCCCGCCGCGTATTAGTAGGGTTCCGGGGTTGATTCCTCCCCGGAAACGGTGGTGCAACTCCGCCACCTTGCCTCTCTGGACAACTGCTGGCGAAGTGTCCTGGACGACCACACTTGTAACATGTGGCCGCTGCTTGTGCGGTGCTCGGGGGACGAAAGCCCGGCATGCGCTGCTGAGGAGCATACGCACGCAGCATCGCCCGCTGCTGCTGTTGTTGTTGCGGAGGTGGTGCTGGCAGTGCCGGCCTGAATGCCGGTGAAGAATACGGCCGACTGCGTAAAGGCATCGACCTCTGGGGTGGCTGCCAGCGTGGACCTGATGGTGGGCGATTCACCATCCGAAACTTCTGAGAAGGACCGCTTCCTTCTCCGCTGCTTTGCGGCGCACTTCGCTTTCTCTCCGCCGCCGCTAACTCCTTGCCGGAGTCCTCTTGAACAATCGCAGCATCAATGATGTCGTTGAGGCTGCCGCGATTGAACGTCGCCAACTTGTCCTTCAGGAGCAGGTTAAGCCCCTGGTAAAAGTGGTCCCGCCGCTTCTCGTCAGTATCGGCGTGATATGACGCGTAGAGCGCGAGATCGTTGAACTCCCTGGAGTATTCCAGCGCGTTCCGGCTCCCTTGCTGCAGGTGTAGAAACTCCTGCGTCTTCCTCTTCATCAGACCCGGCGGTATGTGATAGGCCCTGAAGGCCGTCCGGAACTCCGCCCAGGTCATAACTCGGTCGGTGGGCTGTGAAGCACAGAAGTTTGCCCACCACGCGCTCGCGGATCCTTGGAGCTGCTGGACCGCGAACTGAGTCTTGCGCTGCTCACTTATTTGGAGCAGCCCAAACTTCATCTCTATCGTGCGGAGCCAATTGTCCACGTCGAGAGGTTCATCCGCCCTTGAGAATGCCGGAGGATGAGTCGCTAGGAAGTCGGAGTAGGAGCTCTGTTGTCGCTCCTCACGGTCTTGACGTCCCTCTGGGCGAGACGCATTGGCGATGAGAGTTTGCAGAAGCTCCGTGTGCTGCTGATGAGAACCCGCCATTGCCGCAACGATGTCGGCCAATGTAACCGTTGGCAGTGGCGGTGGCGGTGTTTGATGTTGCTGTTGCTGCTGTTGCTGCTGCTGTCCCGAGGAGTCCTCGGGAGGCGGTTGGGAGGTCTCTCCCCCTTGGCTAGTACCCCCAACGTCCGGGTTGGCACGAGTACGAATCATTCTGAAATTCAAAACAGCAGCGATTAGCACATGTCATACTTAAAATTCCATATGCAACAGTAGGTATTGAAGTGACACGTGAATAATTTGCACAACATTCACATATATTGATAAAGCATAAACTTTATACAAGATACATTATTCTCGGGTCTCTGAGAAGTCGTGTTCATGTCGTCACTACCTATACATACGCTACTGCCTACACGCACTACAGGAAACAGGGCAACATACGACAGCCAGTATAACATACGACGGCTAGCTGTCGTATATAAACTTACATACGACGGCCAGCAGAGGCTGTCGTATATAAGTTTATAAACGACAGTACAGCCGTCGTTTAGTACGTGGCTGTCGTATATAAGTGTTATATACGACAGCCAACCCTAGGCTGTCGTATATAGCAGTTATATACGACAGCCACACCGAGGCCGTCGTAAATAAGGCTTATTTACGACGGCCCATGGTGTGGCCGTCGTAAATAAGGCTTATATACCCGCGGGGGCTCGGGTCGGCGCGGGCATTCACGCCCGCGCCGACCCGAGCCCGAGCAGCCTTAAGCGCCCCGGCCGCCGCCCGCCGCCGCCCGCCCGCCGCCGCCAGCCGCCGCCTGGCCGCCGTCCGCCCGCCGCCACCAGCCGCCGCCAGCCGCCGCCCGGCCGCCGTCCGCCCGCCGCCGCCAGCCGCCGCCCCCGCAAGCCGGCGCCCCGGCCTGCCACCCGGCCGCCGCCCCGGCCGCCCCCGCAAGCCGGCGCCCCGGCCTGCCACCCAGCCGCCGCCCAGGCCGCCCCCCCCCGGCCGCCCCAGCAGCCGCAGCCCAGGCCGCCCCACCGGCCGCAGCCCCGACCGCCGCCACGGCCACCCCCGCCAGCCGGCGCCCCGGCCGCCCCAGCGGCCGAAGCCCCGGCCGCCGCCCCGGCCGCCCCCGGCCGCCAGCCGGTGCCCCGGCCGCCCCCGTCGCCCGACCGCCGCCCACCCGCCGCCGCCAGCCGCCCCCTGCCGCCGCAGCGGCCGAAGCCCCGGCCGCCGCCCCGGCCGTCCCCCGCCCGCCACCCGCCGCCCGGCCGCCGCCCGGCCGCCGCCGCCAGCCGGCGCCCCGGCCGCCCCCGCCAGCCGCCGCCCCGGCCGCCACCCACCCGACAGCCGCCGCCGCCCTGGAGGTCCCCGCCGCAGCCTCCACCCCGCGCTGTGCGCCGCCGCACCGTGCCGGTCTGCCTCCACACGCCGTCAGCCGCACCGTGCCGCGCCGCCTCGACCGTGAGGTAAGTCGCCCGCCTCCCTCCCCATCTAGAAAGTTTGGTTTTTTAATTACCAATTGTTTATATTATGCTTGTTTGGTTTTTATTGTTTAGTGGATAATTTCTTAGATTTAGATGAATTGATATGCTTAGGTTTAATTATTGCCCAGGTTTATTTGAATTGCTAGCTAGGTGTTATTTTTAATTGCTTAGAATTGATAAGCTTGTTAAGTACGGTAATTATGTTTGTTTAGATGAGTTGTTAATTGCTTAGATGATTAATGCATGTGAGTTAATAGTTTAATTGATTATTGTTTCGATTGTTTGAGTGTTTAAAAGTACTATATGTACATAAATGGGCTTAGGGCCCGATACGACCCATTTAGTGGTAACGTATACGTCTACAAAAGCACGATGTGAACAACCTAGGCCGCCTCGCCCTACCCCCCACCCCCCCGCGGCGTTCGGCCTCCGATCCCCCATCCCCCTCCCCCCCCCCCCCCCCCCCCCGCGGCTTAACCAGCGCTCGGCCTCCGACACTCTGCCGCGAAACTGCCAATCCTTTGGCTGTTGGCCTCCTCCGCCGCGGGACTGTCGATCTGCCGGCACTCGTCGGCCTCCATTGACCGACTGCCGCGGATCTGCCGGCGCTCAACCTCATACGAACGCAAGATCCTGTGCGCGGGCGCCGCCGCTGCCTCCCTTGTGTGCAAGCGCCGCCGCCGTATTCACCTGCCTTACGCCGGGATCTAAGGCGATGGGACGCCTTACGATCCCCAGGCGCCTTACTGCTTAAGCGATGCCTTAACAACTATGGTTCTTTCCTTCTCTCTATTGTTCTTTCCTCTCTCTCTTTGAAATCACTCAAAAATGAAAGATTGACGTAAACCTTTACAATATGCGTCACCCGTTTCGAACCAGCCCGTCTCACACGTGTTACGCATGTGAGGCGTGTAGGTTCGGAATTGTCCCTTTTTGGACAGCCTAGGAGTGACCGAGAGGGCACGCTTATAATGAGACGCGGGGTTTATATTTGGACGTAGTTTCGACAGCGTAACCCTAATGTTCTCCGCTGCTCCATTTTTGGACGTGCAGTTGGAGAACAGCGGGGTTATGCTGCCGAAATTTCGTCTGAATCTAGACCTCCTGTCTTGTTATAAGCATGTTCGTCTCGGTCACTCTTGGGTGGGTTTAGGACCTATCCTTTCCAATAGATATAGGTCCGTGATATAAATAAATATAAACTAACTATAAATTCTTTGACTTAAAACTGCAGAGTTAAACATGAGTGAAGACCGTAGTTGGATGTATACCAGTTGGAACAAGGCAACTGGTCACTCAGATGAGTGGTATGTCGGGACAGGCGACTTTATTGATCGAGTGTTCTCGTTGTCTACTCCCGATAAAGTTCGTTGTCCATGTGCGAAATGTCGGAATACTAAGTTTTTGGACAAAACGACATTGTCATTACACTTGTGCAAAAACGGTTACATGCCATATTATGAGGTCTGGAGTTTCCACGGCGAGTCTGCTCCTCGAGCCGTTCATGTAGTGGAAGATGATGATGATTGTCCGGGTGTTGACAGGATCGATGAGATGTTACAAGATATACAAACGGAGGATCCGCCCACAAATGAGGCAGACGCATTCTTTAATCTCTTGAAAGCTTCTGAAGAGGTGTTGCATGATCATACTGAAATGACTCTTCTTACTTTCATGACCAGATTTATGGCAATCAAATCTAAGTATTTCTTCTCTAATAATTGCTATAATGATATGATGAAACTTATCAGCGATGCTCTTCCACATTCTCATAAACTGCCCAAAGATATGTATCACTCAAACAAATTACTATCTGGACTGGGTTTGGAATATGAAAAAATTGACGTGTGTCCAGATAACTGCATGCTATTTTGGAAAGAGCATGACAAAGATAAGAATTGTTTAAAGTGTGGAAAATCGAGGTTTGTCGAAGTTGTCAATGACGATGGTGATAAAGTAATGACAGAAGTTGCACATAAGCAATTGCGTTACTTGCCTGTGACACCTCGGTTGAAGCGGCTGTTTCTTTCTAAAAGATCTGCCAGACACATGAGATGGCACAAAGAAGGTGTGCGTGAGAACAAAGATGTGTTGACTCATCCATCGGACGGTGATGCATGGAAGTCTTTGGATTCTTTTGATCCTACTTTTGCTAGTGATGCGAGAAATGTTCGCATCGAGTTAGCAACGGATGGTTTTTCACCTTTTAGTACAAATGCCACAGCATACTCATGTTGGCCCATCTTTGTTATTCCGTACAACCTACCACCTTCTCTTTGTATGAAGTACGAGTTTATGTTTCTTAGCCTCATTATACCAGGACCAGATCATCCGGGATCACGTATCAGTGTGATGTTGAAACCATTGATTGAAGAATTGAAAACGTTGTGGATTGGAGTTGAAGCGTATGACTGTTACAAGAAGCAGAAATTCAACCTTCGAGCTGCTTATTTGTGGTCTGTCCATGATTTCCCTGCGTACGGCATGTTTTCTGGATGGAGCACACATGGTCGTTTGTCGTGTCCCATATGTGCGTCTGACACAGAGTGTTTTCGACTTACATACGGTGGCAAGATAAGCTACTTTGATTGTCATAGGCGTTGGCTTCCTCGAAACCACCCATTCAGGCAACAGAGGAATGTCTTCAGAAAAGATACTGTTGTCACTAAGGAACCACCTAAACGCCTAAGCGGGTGTGAAGTATCCGATGTGTTGGACTCACTAGTCCCTGATGAAGCTCGCCCTGGATTCTTTGTAGGTTACAGAAATGTTCACAACTGGACTCATGTATGTGGAGTTTGGGAGCTACCATATGTGAAGTCATTGATACTGATGCATAATATTGATGTAATGCATCAGGAGCGTAACATGGCCGAATGTATCATAAGCACGTGTATGGATATCACGGGCAAAACGAAAGACAACTTAAAGGCTCGAAAGGATTTGGCAGAGATTTGTAATCGACCTACTCTTGAGCTCTCTGAAAGCGGTGGTAAGCCACGTGCTTCTTTCGTGCTTCGACCTAATGAAAAGAAACAAGTTATGGAATGGTTGAAAACTTTGAAATTCACAGATGGTTATGCTGCTAGTCTGAGACGACCCGTGAATGTTAAAACGGGAAAGCTCACTGGGTTAAAGAGTCACGACTATCATATAATAATGGAAAGACTCTTACCTGTTATGTTTCGGGGATATCTGGATGATGCGGTGTGGAAGGTGTTAGCTGAGCTATCATTATTCTATAGGCAGTTATGTGCCAAAGAAATAACGAAAGACATGATGGAGAAGTTAGAGAAGGAGATACCTGTACTTTTATGTAAGATGGAAAAAATATTTCCTCCTGGTTTCTTCAATCCAATGCAGCATCTTCTTATACATCTTCCATTCGAAGCAAAAGTTGGTGGTCCTGTGCAATATAGATGGATGTACCATATTGAAAGAGCATTGAGATATTTGAAAACTATGGTTGGCAATAGAGCAAGGGTTGAAGGGTGCATTGCCGAAGCATTTACTCTAAAGGAAGTAGGTTACTTTTCTAGTTTCTACTTTGCAGAGGAAAACAATGTCAATACATCGGCAATGCGATACAACGTAGATGACGAACCACCAGTTAGTGATCTCTCTATTTTTGAATCGAGGGGAACTACTGTTGGCAGCAGCACATCATACGATTTTACTGAAGGAGAAAGGACTGCTGCTTTACTCTACATGTATGCTAATATCGATGGCATGGAGAAATATTTCGAGTAAGTGTTTCTCTTACATTTATGATGATTATTGTATTTACCAATACATGTATGCTAATGTCGATGGCATGTGTTTTGTGTGTACAGTGAGTTCCACAACAAAAACTGGAAACATAAGCATCAACCAACGAGAAAGCAAGTAGAAATGATGCGACGGGCTGGAATTAATGGAGGGCCTAATTTCTTATCCTGGTTTCGAGCTTATGTATTAGCGAACACAGACATCCATCAAGATTTACGACAACTATCTTATGGATTAGTGAAAGTTAGAAGCTATGGTCGATATGACGTAAATGGCTTCCGATTCCGTACAACTCAATTCGAAACTCTTCGTCCTCTCGCAGCAACATCAAATTGCGGAGTTGTGATGAGAGCAATCGACTCACTAGGGAAAGAAACCAATTACTATGGAATCATTAACAAAATTCTAGAATTTACTTTCGCTGGCAATAAAGAACTTCGAGTAGTGTTCATTGATTGTGATTGGTTTGATAACAATCATGGAACTCGAGAAAATCAATTTGGCATGGTGGAAGTGAATCACAACGAACGCTTACGAGGTTTAGATACATACGTTCTTGCACATCAAGTGGAACAAGTGTATTATCCACCTTATCCATGTAAGAAGCTTAGCACTTGGTGGGTGGTATATAAAGTGAATCCTCGTGAGCGCTTGTATACTCCTGGAGATGATGGTTATCATGATAGTGGAGACACTGAAGAAGTTTACCAAGACGAAGAGTTGCCAAACTCTTTTATCGTCGAGCCTGGTGCAGGACTCGATAACTTAGTAGGAGACGTTGCAGATGTAGAGACATCTACAATGCAAAAGCGGAAACGTAAACACCTCAAGACGACAGATCGCGATGTTGATGATCGTGATGTTGATGATCATGATGTTGATGAATTTTGAAATTGATTACGAGTAATGTTGTTTTAAATGAAAGTGACATTAATTATCGCTTACATTACTTTTGAAACTGATTAGGAGTAATTACTTTTTAAACTGATTAGGATGTCGTCAAGCAAGGGTTCAAAGGGTTCAAAGTGGAAGAAGGCGCCGAGTGTGAGGGGTTTCCTCCCCTCGCAGGAGAGAGACGATTACTTCTACAGTTCCACATATAGCGGGAGCAGACGCACTCAGCTGTTAAGTGCGTGTCCAGAGTTGCGGGACAGGGTTGTCAGTTTGCAGCGTACAGAGGTAAATTTTTCTATAATGCACAAAATTATTAAAATCACTTTTTCAGTTTAACTTACTTACTTTACCATTGTAGTCTGATTCGGACTATGAGTCCGAGGCCAGAGCGGCACCTCAGGAGACTGGTACGCAGCGCAGCGTGCCCTCGGGCAGCGAGCCCTCTGGTAGCCAGCCCTCCGGCAGCCACCCCTAGGGTAGTCTGCCCAGCGAGCCCGAGGGCATCCAGCCTGAGGACACGTCCGGTGACCAGACTTCTGGGTCACCAGACGTGGTGCCGCAGCAGAGGAGACGCACGAGGAGGAGTAACTTTGTTGGTCCTCCACCTATTCCTAGAGAGCCGGTAATTATTCGTCCGGTTGGAGACAGGTAACACATTAATAAAGTATTCATTTCTATTTGTTCTCAAAGACTATGATCTTACTTAATGACTTAACAAATGACTTTTTAGTTCTTGGGAGGACCTCTCGTACGACGGGCAGAAACACCACAGGACGGTGAACGGTTGCATCGGGAACTTTGTGCGTCTGCACTACCCCGGTGCGATTGATGGATGTGCAGCTACATCATGGGACGACTACGCGCGTGTTCCTCACCCAAAGAACGACAACCTACAGGGAGTCATGTGGGCAGATTTTTGGGTAAGTAACTTTCATAAATATTTGAAGTTTCAATTCTTTATGTTCCTTCAAATATTAATGTGCGTATATGTCGAAATGTGTTGGCTTCCTACAGCTCAGGTACCGCCTTGAGGACCCGGCTGAGCAGATGGATCACGCCCGCTCCGTGTTCGAAGTGAACGCTCGGAAGCTTGTTATGCAAATGCTTTCGAACGCTCGGAGTCAAGTAGTTAACGACTACTTAAAGCTCCACGACCACGAGGTTGGGTCGTTCAGAGACGCCTCAGACACGTACTTGACGGAGGAGCAATACGCAGAGGTAGGTTGCGTAATCTTTAAATTGTTCATATTAATTTTGCTAAGTAACACCTAATGAACTACGCATGTGTGCAGGTTAGTGTCCCTTGGTTACAGGGACGAACTGAAGATTACTGAGCCCTTTGCAGGTATCGGGCTAGCGATGAGTTCATCGCTAAGTCCAAGAAGGCTCGAGATGCCAGAGGGAGCTCAGGGAAGCACGGTATGGGCGTCCAAGGTTTTGTGCGAATGGCTAAACAGTTGGTAAGTTTCTTGGTAGTTTTTATTATATTCATAATGTAGTATTGTTCGTACTAACATATGTTCACAGGAAAAGGAGACCGGCGTCCGACCGAGTGCTACTGCGGTCTATAGGAGAGGTCACGCTGACCCTTCTCAGCCGGAGCAGTGTGGTCAGTACGCAGCGGAGCGCCTGGTAAGTTTCATGACCTCTGAAATTATTTGACACTATATATGTTGTTGAACTTACATAATTTCATTGTTTTTCAGACTAGGTATGGGCAAGAGGCTGTGAGGATACACGGCGAAGGGTTCGATTGGAAAAACTCCCCTAACATCGACCCTCAAGCCGCGCATGCAAGCGGAGGTGGAAAAGCACACGGAAGGTAAATTCATTTACTTTCATTATTTTCAATTCAAGATTATTTAATTTTACCTTGAATTGATTCATTTTTTTAGGCTTGCCATATTCTCTGGAGTCGTCAACTCTAGGGAGGCACGACATGCGAGAGGCAGCTCCTCGCAGTCTTCGGCTGCAGGCTCCTCCAGCCGCTGTGTCACCGAGAGAGATCTCGAAGTCATGGCGCTTCGGGAGAGCTTGGCTCGGCAGGAGGAGGCATTGGCGAGAGAGCGAGAGAACAACAGGGCTGCCATGGCGTACCATGCGTCCTATATGGCACAGATGCAAGCGGCAATGGAAGTAAGAAACATACAATTATAGTTTAATTACATTGCATTTCAATTAGTTTTGTAAATTGTAATATTTGAAATGGCAGGCGCTAGCTCGACAGCAAGGGCAGCAAATCCAGATACCGTTGTGGCAGCCACCTCCGTTCGTGCTGGAGCCGTCGCCACCACAGGAGCAGTTTTCTGAAGTACAGGTATAAAAAGAAAGTTACATTAAGTGGAAGCCCCAACCGATAAGAATCCTAATGAACCTAGAAAAATAATTGTAAACTTGTACATATGTCACTTTGTTTCGCAGGGATCAGGGACGGAGGCTCAGACTCCATCGCCACAGCTAAGGGCGCCAGGTTCGCCGCGGCAGGATGACTTCTTCGCTCCCGGAGGTAGTGGAGGGGCTAGTAATCAATAGATTTGTGATTTTGTTTTTATTTGTGTGGATGTCAAACTTTGTGATTGTCGATGTGTACTATTGCACTTAATTTATATATCAAACTGTTTTGTTGTTGTCTTTGGATGTGTAGCTGGCCATCGAGCCAGGTTAGCCATTTTCTATTTTTTTTAAAAAAATGGAAAAGCTTATATACGACGGCCTGTATAGTTTATATACAACGGCCGCTATACAGGGCCGTCGTAAATAAGCCTAAATTATATACGTCGGCTCGACCAGGCTGTCGTATATAAGCTCTTATATACGACAGCCAGGGCCCAGCGGCTGTCGTATATAAGGCCTTATATACGACAGCCAGGGCCCAGCCGTCGTATATAAAGGCCCTGGCCCACTGGGCCAAGTCTACGAAACGGGCCGTTGTTTATAAGCGGCCGTCGTATATATACGGTTATATACGACGGTGCCGTCGTATATAACTATATATACGACAAAATATATACGACGGCCACAAACCGTCGTATATAAACACCTGCCGTCATATATAAACTATATACGACGGCTTCTGCTTTATATACGACGGTTTTAGCCGTCGTATTTTGACGCGAATCCTGTAGTGACGACATGTCACCGATTACAAAAGTTGGGTTACACTACTCTAGCTGCCCTACACGGCAACTGTAACCCCCTACTCGGAGTAGAACTCGACCTCCTATGGGTCGTCCTCCTCCGGTACCTCTGCTGGTGGCTCTGGATCTACCACCTCTTCTCCCATCTCGGGTTCTCCCATTGCTGGAAGGCCCAAGACCACCGGTATGCCCAATACCGGAGGTACGAGGTCCTGCAATGCATGCACCTCGTCCATGGCCTGGTTGTAGTCCTCTTCCCAGCCTTGCCCTTCCTCAATAGCATCGTCCCGCTCCTGAGTAAGATCCTCATTCTGCTGGGTTAAAGTCTGCACCAGCTCTTGTAACGCCGCGATGTCGACACGGCTTTTCTTCTTCGCCTTCTTCAGACGATGCAACTGATTATGCTGTTCATTCAGTCGCTTGATCGTCCGAAGGAGCACATTGCGGAGTGCACTGTGGGCACTCTCGAAATGGTCTCCACGGCTGGTACTTTCCTTGAGCTTCGAGGCGAGATGCTCCGTCTGAACAGCTTGGCTGTCCATCACGGCATTCCCCGCCCTCAACTGGAGGCTAAGGCTTTCCTCCGCGGGGCTGTACCTTGGGCAATCTGGATCGGCTGCCTCCCGGTACCTCCCTTCCCACACATGATGAGCCCTCCCTCCACCGGAACGAGCGCGTATGGAGAGCCCTCCATAGCCTTCACGTGTAGTTGGCAGAAACGTGACATGGTGTCACGGGCTGCCACTTGCCACATTCCCTCGGGTTGTCCACCTCTCACCGTGACGGTGAACGGCGCCCACCCGGGTGGCGTAGGTCCTGCAGGGACTTCGACATGGATTGTCCACGTCTTGTTCCCCTCTTCGCCTTCTTCCTTGGCGAAGTACTGAGGCATCCGGTTGTATCCGAAATATTGAAGCATCTGCCTCAATGCCTCCGGATAGCCGCTGTGGCGAGAACAGTGAGATTCCACCCAGCCGTTCTCGAACTGCTTATCTGCTGTGATCTGTAAAAATATTTTTGAGAAATGTCAAATATTTATTTGAACAGTAAACCATTGAGTTATAACACCAAACATGTCATTGAACTCATAAAACTTGGAAACATAGTTCAAATTTTAAGCAAATTTGACTGCTGATCTGCTGTTCAACATGACAGCCCTGATCAGTTTCCACCTCAACCTGATTTAGGCCATGTTAAAGGCAAAACCAATTCTGGATCTCAACATCAAATTGAAATCCAACTTCAATAGCTTTCCAGAAAGTATTTGCTTGGACTAAGATCTGTCCTGGTTCAAAAGTTATGAGAGGTCAAAGTTAACAGAATTTTCTGTAGAAAATTGGACAGCACCCCCCTGCTTTAGGTACTGATTTGATCCAAGAATCCCAGTTAATTCTGCTCCCAATCTGACAAAACATTCTGTTACAAAGTTGTAACCCATCTCATAAGCTTTCCAGAACTACCTCAGTTTCTATTTTTAGAATTTTATGCAGGAAGTTATACTCAATTTATAGAGAGTTTGCAGAGAGTCTTTGCCCTGCCCTGTTTTCTGGACAGTTTCAACTCTACTGCATTTGTCGATTGGTTAATGGTTGAAACACCTCTGGACCTCAACAGAAAAGTTGTGAAGCTCTTCCAATGCTTTCCAGAAATGTATCATATGACCCTACCCTCGAAAGAACTCAACCTCTAACCTCTGATTAACTTCAGCATAAATTCAGCTGAAAACAGAGTGCTCTGTCCGTAGCAACCTATAAGTTGAAAACTTGTTAACTTTGAATATCCTGATTAAGGCAAAGAGTTACATCAAGTTTTAGTGCTTTGGATCAAAAACCTTCAAGTTTTACAATGAAGTTGTTCATTTAGTGGGGTGTGACGTCTATGCGTCACTAGCTCATGTCGGTACTACGTCCTCACAAAGAAAAACCTATACCGGACTTAGCCGGCTTCGTTATTTCAGTGGCACTAAACGTCACTCGCACACGGATGCTACACGTCTACCATTTCGTGGTTAGACTACCTGCAGAAACTCAAACAATCGTCAGACTTGGCTGCACACCGAGCCCGGTATCCATATAGTCGGTACACCCGGTCGTCATCACTCGCCCGGATGTTCTCAAGCCAAACACGCCTTGAGTTACGTGTTCACGTTTCAGACCACGTGACGGGGTCTCCCAAATTGCACCACGCACGCCAGGGACAGAAGTTGCTCAAATACCCCAAACAACATGAAGAGTCGTAGAGGATATTAAAGCGGGTTGGCTTACCTGCCACCTGTGGGGCTCCACCCTTCAGCTTGTGCGCACTGGTGGACAGCGCTTACGTGCACCCCCCAAGACATAAACGTCCTGAGATACACGATTTTCCGACATAGACAAATAGGTTAGTATGCCACTTTCTATACGCTAATAACATCCTTATATGGGCTACTAACTCGTTCGTCACTGGATTATTGAAAAAGATGATCTTTGTAGTGCGTTAAACCTCAAGCGAGCTCTGATACCAACGCTGACACGACCCCACGGTCTTGTCGAGCCAGGATCACGCTGAGGGGTGCTGCGTTGCACAACACCGGATAACACACATCAAAGGTACAAAGCGGAAGCAAAACTTTTATTACATAAAGTGGTTTATGAACATTTGTACATCAAAATAAGTCCAGTCTACACTCACGGGCGTAGACTACGCATCAAGTTCACGTTCAGCCCGTGAACATGTCCTTGCTAGCACACACGCACACTAACACGGCGGCGTGCACGACTCCCACTCGATGGGGTTCCCCTCCTCGGGTTCCGTCTCCTCTTCGGGAGTCCCTTTCTCATGGAACCCTGCAAAAGCTTCAAACACAAGCAGTGAGCACGAAGGCTCAGCAAGTCTGACCCGTCTCACCTAAACATGGAACTTCTACAAGAGGGGTGATGGGTACACGAGGTAAAACCATTTGCAAAGGACTCGCCTAATTATTGGGACCTTACTTTCCAATTTTTAGCAGCAGGTTGTGGAGAACCTTACGCTAAGACACATGAGAGAGCCGCAATCAAACAAGAAACGCATTTCTCTCATGTACTTTGCCCAAAGTTGAAAGGAACTTCAATTAGCTCTAGACTACAGCAAATCATTAACAATCAAGTCCGTCTTTCAATCAGCAACATGTTAACATGTAACTAGCATGTTCTTTCTACGTCGCGGTACAGTGAACAAGTGGTACTCACTGACCGCGAGGGACGGCGATTATAATCGATTTACACCTGCAGGGTTACCCGAATAACCCGTCACGTACGCCCGTACTCGATGTTGCCTACAGAAACCATCAAGGACGCCGTACGCAACCACCTTTCACCCATCAGCCAAATATTGAACCGGTCCCATCGTCCCGAGCAAGAGGTCTCTGCACGCGCATCTCAGTGCCGCCAGCCGATTTACACCTCAAGCTGTCAACCTACCCTCTGAACGACGGGCAATGCCTCAATACCCAGCTACCCGAGTTACATCAGTTTCTCGGTTCCCATATAGCCGGTAGGTCTTCGGTACTGTTCTAGCTTGTTCTACAGGCCCGCACACGGCTCCTCAATCGACACAAGCGGAGCTATAGCACACAGGCCCCAAAGTCCTGCTGCCCCTACTCTCCGCTCGGTCTCATTTTTTTTGCCATGTGTATCATGTGCTATTTCTACCCGAGTCGAGTGTCTCTAGCCTATGCTCGCGAGTAATTCCAACTACTCGACTTGTACCGAATCCTACCCTAACTTAGCTTTGCAGTAGCTAATGGGGTTTGCGATCCTAAACCCAACCCATGGTTTTCTTGGCTATGCAATTGGGTTTCCAAACAAGACTCTAATGCAAGGAAATAAGTGATACTCAACGAAAGTGCTCAAAACAATAAAAATTTGTAAAGAGGTTGATGCAAACCGGAGCTTCCCTTGCTGCTCTTGGTCGTAGGCTAGCTGCTCCTCCGGAGTAACAAAGTCTAGGACTTCGGGTTCCTCCTCGACCTTAGCGACTACATGATATACAAGTATATGTATTAATTTAAATGCATTTGATTGAATTTAAACTTGTGAAGTCTATAAATCTTACTAGACAGACCCAATGACTGTGAAACTGTGGCTTGGTTACAACCTAAACAGAGACTTGGTCAAGTTTTAGTTGCAGCAAAGCTCATTTGAGCCCTCCACAATTAGTTATGTACTTGACCTTAATTGAAGGCTTGTAGGGTGTTCTAAGGATTTTCATGAAACAAACTGTGACTTTCTGAAAACTAGATTTTCAGAGGGTTCTAATGGAGTTGGTTTCACTTAATTTGAAGGTTCCTAGCTAAAGATATGAGCTAAACAATTTCAGAGGAAATTCTGAAAATGTTTCTGAACATTTTCTATTTTCTCTGGAACAGTTTCACTAATCATACCATTAGGTGGATCAAATGAGCCCAAATGGATCTGAAATGTTTATGGTAGTTCAGGGATATTTTGGTGAAAATCCCAGCAAAATTTCAGAATTTTCCTCCAAGGGATTCGCCAGGTAAAATTCCAAACAGTTTATACTTTGAGGAATTAATTCTGGAGAATTAAGGGTTTTCATGAAGTGAAACTTGATTTTCTGGAAAGTACTCAGAAAGCTGAATCCAACAAAATTTGGTTCACTTGATTTGGAGCTTTCTAGCCAAAGTTATGAGGATTTGAAGTTTGAATGAAATCTGAAAATCGGGGAAAAGTTTAAACTTGCCGCTGGGCCACGGGGACACGTGTTGGGCGCAGAGGCGTCAGCACACTGAAGCCTACAGGGTTTTTGCGCACCAGCACATCAGATCCCAGCCGCAGCCCGATCCCGATTTAAAATATTTGCCACTGACAGCTGGGGTCCACCCCCTTCGTCTACCTCCCGCCGCCCGCGCTCTGCCGCCGGGGTACCTCGCCGGAGAGCTCGCCGGCAGCCTCTGTGGAACTCCAAGCTTCATGATTCCAGACGCCCCTGCCTACTTTCACTCAGAGAACATGATTCCGGGCTCAGCTCGTCATGACAACGACCGGCACATGGTCGGCGATGAGCGGCGGCTTCGGATAGACTTCGGCCGTGTCGGCCGACTTCCCTAACATTCCAACTGACCGAGCAAACGACCGGAAAGCATCAGTGGTACCTCAGGAACCTCGGCATGGGCTCAAGGCAGCTCGGGAGAGGTCTGAAGTAGTCCCTCACCGTGCGCCCGATGCTTTCCGCATGCTCCGCCGTCGGTAAACATTGAAATACGCCGGTTACAGAGGTTCTCAGGCCAAAGGTTGTGAAGGAAACTTGTGCGCTACCGTGTCTAGTTTGTGTGGGAGCAGATTGAGGCCCTCTCATCCTTTCTAGAGTATGAATTCGACAGAACCGCACCCGAAAGTCGGTCTGTACCGCGACAGGGGAAAACTGGAAATTCGCCGCCGGTGAGCAAACGTTCGGGCTGTGGCTCGGCGGTGAGCAGCACCGGTCACCAGCGCGTCCAGGGACGCCTTAGCTCGGGCGTGACAACCTTCCGGTTGGTCTGTCCAAGGAAGCCCGAAGTGCGGCGGTTTTAGGTCACCGAATTGAACTCTCGGTATAGCCGAGCTCGACAGGTTTCAGCTGAGTTCTAGCAACGGGAAGAAAGAGGAGGGTTCCTAGTACCTTGTCGTAGCTCTGGAGGGGACGGGGAGGCTGTGATCGGAGCTCTCCGATCGGTTCCGAGCGGCGGAAGAATGTTTCCCGGCGCTGTGTTCTTGCGGGGAGAAAATGGCGAGGGCTTCGGCCGAGAAGGGGGGGGCGCCTTAAGAAGGCTCTGAACCGACTTGTGCCCGCGCGTGGCCAAGCAGCTGCTGGCGCGGCGGCCTCCCTCGGTGGCGATCGCAGCTGAAGCTCGGGGACCCGAGTGCTGAAAGTCTCAGTCGGTTGGATCATCCCTGTGGCTGACATGTGGGTCTCATTTTCATTTTTAACCTCTGAGATTAACTCCTATTCACTGTTGTACACAGTTTTTCCCACAAAGCCCCTGGTGATTTGAATTATCTACCCTTGAACCATTTGAATTGGTTAGAATTCAAATTGGGTTTGGTTTGAATGAATTTCAACACATGTTCAGTTTGAAATTCAAATAAAGTTTGAATTGGCCCCACTTAGCTCATGTCAAGATCAACTCCAAATGGAGTGAAAATTGGTGTGTGAGCTCACAAAAATGTGCTGAGTAAGAATATGCCTCCCACTTTTGAATTCATGCGATCAAAAGAGTTTGAATTTGAATGTAGTTTCAAACTGCCCTCTTTCTAGCCATACCCAAAATGAGCTCAAAAAGGTTTTGAATTTGATTGAAACTTGGCATGGACATTCCTAGCACTATGAAGGAGTTTTCATATGCCCAGCCCCTGTATATCACATGTGGGAAATACCACTTTTGCAATATGTGAGTTTGTTCTCTAATGAGCATGTTGATGGTGGTTACTTGCTCTTCAAATGTGTTTATCAACTTGCTTCAAATGAGGTGTGTGTGTGGTGATGAACACTTCAAACATGTGTTCAAAACTGAGGCCCTTACAGGTTAACGGTTAAGCCGGATTTTCTGTGGCTCGAGATCGAGTGCGACTGCATGCATTTATTTCTGTACCCCGTGTGCCAATGCACCACTGTCAGACATTTGAACTTTTCTCGGATTTTCCAATTTCCAGATTTCCCCAAACTTTAAACTCACATAACTTTTGCTAGGAAGCTCCAAATCTAGTGAACCAAAATTTTCTGGATTCAGCTCTCTGAGTAATTTCCAAAAAATCAAGTTTCACCTCATGAAATCCTTTATTTCTCCAGAATTAATTCTTCAAAATTTAAAGTATTTAGAATTTTAACTGGAGAACTCTTTAGTGGAAAATTCTGAAATTTGGCCAGGTTGTTCTTTGTAATATCCCTGAGCTACAATAAAAATTTAAGATCCATACGAGGTCATTTGATCCACCTAATGGTGTGATTAAGGAAACTGGTCTAGAGAAAAAGAAAAATGTAGAGAAATATTTTTTATTTTCTCTGAACTTGCTTAGCTCATATATTTTGCTAGGACACTTCCAATTATATGAAACCAATTCCATTAGAACCCTCTGAAAATCTAGTTTCCATAAAGTCATGGCTTGCTCCGTGAAAGTCCTTAGAAAACCATAAGAGCTCTAATTAGGGCCAAATACACATGTATTTGTGCAGGGCTCAAATGAGCTTTGCTTCAAATGAAATTTTGCCAAGTTCTTTTTTAGGTTGTATCCAAACCACAGTAAAAATTTCAGAGTCATTAGGCCTGTCTAGCTATACTTATATCCTTCACAATATCAAATTTATTTCAATTGCATTTAAATTGACAGGCAGCTTATGTTTATTTCGTATAGTCGCTAAGATCGAAGAAGGACTGGAGGTTTTGGATTTCATTACTCCGGAGGAACAACTAGCTTACGACTAGCAGCAAGTTAAGCTCCGGTTTGCATTAGCCATTTCATAAAGTCTTTTGTTTTGAAAACTTTATGTATTTCATACAATTGAGCATTAGAGTCTTGTTTGAAAACACAAATGCATAGCCAAGAGAACCAGGGTTTTGGGCTTAGATTTTAAATCTCAAGTAGCCACTGCAATGCTAAATTGGTGTAGGATTCGGTACAAGTCGAGTAGTTGGAACTACTCATGACAATAGGCTAGAGGCACACCACTCGGTTAGAGATAGCAAATGAATCACATGGCAAGAAAAATGAGACCGAGCAGAGGGTAAGCGCAGCAGGACATTGGGGCCTGGGTGCCATAGCTCCGCTTGTGTCGATTGAGGACCGAGCCGTGTGCGGGCCTGTTGAACAAGCTAGAACAGTACCAAAGACCTACTGGATATATGGAAACCGGGAAACCTATGTAATTTGGATAGCGATCTGTTGAGGCATTGCTTGTCGTCCAGAGGCCTCTGCGCAGAGACCTCCTGCTCGGGACGATAGGATCGGTTCAACACTTGGATGACGGATGAAAGGTGGTTGCATACGACATCCGTGGTGGTTGCTGTAGGCAACATCGAGTATGGGCGATTATAATTGCCGTCCCTCGCAGTCAGTGAGTACCACTTGTGCACTGTACCATGACATAGAAAGAACAGGCTAGTGTCATGTTAATAGATTGCTGATTGAAAGCTTTACATTGCTTGTTAATGATTTGCTGTAGTTTAGAGCTAATTAAAGTTCTTTTCAACCTTAGGCAAAGCACATGAGCGGCATGCGTTTCTTGTTTGATTGCGGCTCTCTTATGTGTCTTAGCACGAGGTTCTCCAACAACTTGTTGCTAAAACTTGAAAGTAAGATCCAGCTAACTAGGCGTGTGTTTTGCAATATACATTCCTACTATACACTGCAAACCCATCATGTAGAGTTTCATGTGTAGGTAAGACGGGTCAGTCTTGCTGACTCATCATGCTCACTGCTTGTGTTTGAAGCGTTTGCAGGGTGCTATGAGGAGGAGGCTCCCTAGGAGGAGACGGACCGCCAGGAGGGAAACACCGTCAAGTGGGAGCCGTGCACGCCGTCGTGTTAGTGTGCGTGTGTGCTAGTGGGAACATGTTCACGGGCTGAACGTGAACTCTTTTGCTTGGTCTACGCCCGTGAGTGTAGACTTGACGTTATTTTGCTGTAAACATGTTCATAAACTCATCTATGTAATAAAATTTTTGCTTCCGCTTTGTACCTTTTATGTATGTTATTTGGTGCTGTGCAACGTAGCGCCCCTCAGCGTGATCCTGGCTAGTCGAGATCGTCAGGTCCTCGCAATGTACTTCTCATAAAACACGTCCAATAGGTCCAGGGAAAACTCCAAAGTTTCCTTGCTTGGAAGAACAACATGACCACCTATTACTTCAGAGAGATCTCGAGTGGGGGTCTCCATGATGTGAAGCTCAAAGAACGGTGTCATGTAGATGTGGCCTTAGCCTGTCTCTAAGATATAGGTATGTTCGTGGTGTTATAGACCTTGGTATAGAAAATGATGCATTGTTTATTCATTCATCACACAATACATTTTATACACCAAGCGACCACACCCGTGACGCTATACTCCCCTGCGAAGGTGCATTGCATGAATGAGCATGAAGAAGGGTCGTTGGAGTGCACGCCACAGGTCAGATTGGATTTGAATTAGGTTTTAAATTTGAAATCCAGCTACATGCAATAAAAGTAACTTAGCCACAAAGGAATCAAACTACAACCTTTCAAATTTTAGCACAAGTCAGTGAACAGAGACAACACTTGAGTTTACCTTTGTATCAGCCTGACAGCGAGGCGCCGGTAATCTTCCACCGATCAGTGCGTGCCTCTGCTTCCCACGCCGGTACGATCCCCTCTTTCAGCTGCCGGGAAACGTCACTGCACAAATGGTTCAATCCTTCCCCCGCTCGCACGAACACAGCCACAACACAACCCGTTCACGTGCGCTCACCGACGGAAAAACGCCGCCACCTGTCAGTTGATCATCGCCGATCGGCTTCCGGCGGGTTTGATGCCCGGTTGAACCCATCCAGGAGCTGGGACGATCCCTCCTCCATCCATCTTCAGCTCGTCCCCGGCCTTCCTCCGCCACGGCCAAGCCGTTTCTTCTTCCAAAAACAGAGGAACATCGCGCCCTTCTCGGTTCCACGTCGCCCGGCCGCTCCTTACCCCTCCGGCTCGATCAAAGCGACTTTATGGTGCGCCACGATGTCTAGTTGCTCATACCAAAACCCCCTGGCTCTTCCCACCGCCGGCTCACCGGAATTTTCGTTTTGGCGCCAGTGAACGGAAAGAACCGAGCGTGCTTGAATCAGAAAATTCATCTAAACGGTTTGATCATCTCTCATGCAGTTCAAACCATAGCAACCTCGGACCCTAGCGACCTCCCATGCCAAAATACGAAGCAAATAGTCCACCCTACGCCCCGTGCGAAGGGAAATTGCTGTCACCGGCTAAAACACGTTGGTCCAAAGTTGAGCCTATGCTTGCCGCCGTTTACTGCGATGGTAAAACTTGATGGTTTTGCATGCGTGGATGGCCATCTGGGTCGAAATGAGGAAAGTTGGGAAAGTCGGTAAAACTCGCTAACTGGGATCCCTGGTGGCCCTACGGGACCTTGGCTGAATAATCATGTTCCACGACCACTAGGGATGTTTTAGGGCAACTTAGCTTGCCAGGAGAAGCTCAGGACGCGCCGCTCCTTGCCGGTGCCATGCTACCGACCGCCGCCGCTGGTGACGAGGGGTTTCCGGCTGTTTTCGAGCGGGGAAAGCTTGCCCGGCTGCTAGGTCGTGATGTGAGGAGTGTGTAGCACAAAACCGCATTAAATTTGGTGGTGAATTGAGGGAGAACGGGGCGTGCCACCCCTCTCTCCAGCGTGCACGCGCACGCTCTGGCGGGAGGTTGAAGACAGATCTGAATTGGGGGCCCCACGTTTGAATTTCTCTGTATAAAATAAATCCAGAAAAGGGTGCAACTTCGCAATCCCATAACTTGGTGTAGAAAGATCCAAAATTAGTGAGACAAATTTTGTTGGATTCCTCATAAGGAGTACTTTAGAGAGAAACAAAATTATTGCTATGAAATTGCCTAGGATTTTCTGTACAATTCGTTTTAGTTATTCCTTTAGAGGTTTATTCTAAGAATATGGGTTTATGAAATATTCCAATTTGTGGTCAGAAAATTCTTCACCTAGTTTCTGAGTCCAGTAAAAATGTTAGGACTTTTGGAGATGATTAAGAGGGCTTAATCGTAGGTTTTCTCAGATTTATTTAAATGGGCTGAAAAATCACAGAAACTAATTTCAGAAAATAGAATGAGCTTCACCAAGCAATTCTGGCCAGCAAATAGGCATAGAAAATTTTGGAACAATTTTTCCTATAAACCTTAGGACCATACTTCTTTTAATAGAAGATTACTCCCTATGAAAAAGTATGGTTTAGTTCCTGTAAATCAAATTAAGTTAGATCTTCCAAGAATTCTTGTGGCCAACTCCTTCATCAAAAACCTCTGAAAGTTTTACCATAACCCTACCATGAGATGAGAAAACTACTGTAAAATTTTCAACCACAGAATCATCTGTCTTCATAGATTTTGCTTCTGTAGTTTTTATATAGCATATTATTTCGTAATGTGACGAATCGTTATTTGATCATTTCGGTAGAGGAAATTCCCGCGAAGACTTCGAAGGCCGCTAACTTGCTTCTATTGACACAAAATTTAGACTGGGTCAACAATAAGGCAAGCCCCGGTTTACATCCAAATTTTTAAGTTTTTATTTGTATACACTTTATATTGTCTAGAATATTAGTTTTGCATTACGGCTAGGTTTGTATGACACTCCACATGAATGAACCAATAAATCTCTGGAGTTTTATTTAGAGTAGATTTTCACTTAATTATAATTTCTGTGATCAAGTTAAGAAAGGTGGATTAAAAGAGGCATAACTCGAGTAGGCCATTTCCCACCCGTGAACATGGATTAAGGGGGATCAATCAGAAGAGTTGGGAATTGATCCACTTAATTGGGAAATGGAGATCGGGCAGTATGGATGGAAGGCTCGAGGACGAGGTCCTATGAACCTAGTCTCTGTCTGAGTCGATTAAGGCCCGTTCTCGTGTGCGGCCCTGCTGGACAAGTTTGAGTTGTGTACCAGATGCATACTGGCAATATGTGATCCAGAAAACCGATGTAACATGTTAACCTGGGTGTCGAGGCAATACCCACCGTCTTATACAGATGCTGAAAGGAGAGAGAAGTTGGCTCTACGAGGGTTTTCCATAGTGAGACTTACTCCAAGTCGGTGGGACTGGTTTGGCATCTGGGTGTCGTGTGAAAGGTTGCCACATACGACGTTGAGGGGATTGGTTGCTCACCTGTCTCGGATGGGCGTATGTGTCATGCCATCCAGGTGTTTTTGATTTGAATCACCGTCGCTCGCGGTAGTGAGCATACTTGTTCTTTGCGTCATAACGTAGTAAGAAACCGGGGGAAAAGAAAGATGATTCTTGGTTAATCCTCATATTGGAAATGAGGGATGACAACTACTTTCACTAAATTTACTTTCTACTTTGGGCTAGTGGCGTCTAGACAAAGCATTTCTTGTTTGATTGTGGAGTCTCGACATTGATGGCGCAAGGTATGTATGGGTCTAGGGTGGCTCACTAAATTTACCTTCTCCTATGGCAAGTGGCATCGAGATGAAGCATTTCTTGTTTGATTGTGGAGTCTCGATGTAAATTGTTTGAGGATTATAAAAGTTGCTCAAAACTAGAAGTAAGGACTCTCTGTTAGCTCAAGTTCATCTTTTATGCAAACTTCTCTATTCAGCCCTCTATTTCCAGCATTTAGAGTTTCATGTGTAGGTTTTCGGTTAAGTCTTGTTGAGCATAAGCTCACGGTTTGTTGATCCAATATTTTGCAGGTAACATTGCATAAGGCAACGTTAGGTAGGAAGGGAGATCCGAGTGGGGCAGCACCCAATGAGGGGGTGTGAGTCTCACTTGGAACTCTGGTTGCCGTCGGGTTTTGATGTGGTGCTAGTGTGAAGCATCCGCGGGCTGGATGGCTTCATTTTGCTTAGCGTAGGCTATAGTTCGTGAGTGTATTCTTATATTCCTCTGCAATGTACGTCTGTGCGTTCTTTGTAAAAGGTGACAATATTATGTATTAAAGACATATATTGTTGTTTATGTGTGTTTTTCGGATGTGTGCTATTTGGTGACGCATCGCACGTCATCTCCCAATGCGATTCCTGGACTGTTGGGGCGGGGGTCCCCACAGGCATGGTATCAGAGCCGCATTGGGAATAGCACATCTAGAAAGACACGTATTTTCAAAAACTTGGAGTCTACGAGTGAGGATTCGATGCTAGGCCCACATAAGGTTTACTATTAGCCTAAGTTATATAAGGTGGCAAACTAACATATTTGTTATTCTATTTAGTAACGATGCACCACCGACCAGGTAAGAGGTAAGGTACGCCACCGAAAGTGGATCAATTTCGGTTAGCTCCCCTGATGAGGAATTTGGTTCAGGGTATAGATCTCATAGCTTGCTGTGAGACGTCAATATGAAACCCTTGAACTCTTCATGTTCCTGAGCTCATATGAAACGCCGATCCCTGGCGTGAATTAGGCAAGAAAGTGGAAACCCCATCGTGTGGTCGGTAACACGATAGTTTGTTCTTCTGGAAATAGCCTAGGAGGACATACGCACTGCTCGCCATCGGCGTGCCCTGATGGGCAGTAGGTGGTATCCGTTGGGTTGATAAAATTCCCAACCGTGACGACCCGTTCGAGCTCTACTCGGGTTCCCCATCGTGTGGTGTGAAAACACGACCATGTACCTTGAGACGTGACTTGACTCAAGGACGACCATATGGAAATGATACGGGGTGTATGTTTTTAGTATGATATGGATCTGTCTGGAATGAAAACCCTATGTGTGCATCATTATTGAGTGGTTTTCTGCAGGTACACTAACCATGTATCCGTATTACGAGTAGAATACATTTGCATGTGAACGATTTTAGTGCCACTAATAGAACGTATATGCCGGATGTAAACCGGTTAAGATTTTCTACTTTTGTGAGGAACGTAGTACCGGCATTATCATAAAGATTGCATCAATACCTTGCTTATCTCATAAACTTGAAGATTCTGTAGAATGTGCATGATGAAAGTTCAAAGTAATTGCTTAAAACTCATTTAGGAACCGACTCAATAATATGTGAGCATAGAGAGACCCAAAAACAGAGTCCCCTGTTTTGGCAGTGTTTCTGCTGAAATTAGTACAGGGTGTTACTCATTATAGGAAAGACCAATGGTAGGGTGTGATACAGTTTAGGAAAGGTGGAGGAGTTCTCTAAAACTTCTCTATAAACCTCCAGGACATAAACACATTTAAAGTTGGTCAAACATCATACAAACCAAAACTGCTACACTTGGGTAGAACCTGAAATGGAGTCTCTATAATTCCACAACAACTCTCAGTGGAAAAATTGCTAAGGGTATTGTGATACATTTATGGAAAGGACATGAGATATTCTACAACTTTGTAATTCAATGTTTTGCCAAAACCGGATCAGAATTAATTGGAATTGTGAATTGAAACTAGGTACCTCTGGGGAGATGCTGTCAAAATCCTGCCAGAAATTCTGTTAACTTTGAACCATCATATCTTTTGATCCAAGAATGCAAAGAGGTCATTTAAATACATTTTTGGAAAGCTTGGGAAGTTATTTACAATGTTTGTGTTCAACCCCAGGACAGAATTCCTCTGTAAAGAGGTGAAATTCACAGTACAAATGAAACTGTTCAGAGTACCCAAAATTTGTGCATAGTTCCTGTACTGATGGATTTTTGCTTATAACTTCCTGGGTAAGAATTATAAAATGGGAACTTACAATTATAGAAAGATTACGAATCGTGCTTGAACTCTGTAATTATGAGTTTGGTCCATATACATTTCTGACTATATGGAAAAGTGGACCCAAAGTAAGCACTTACACGGGAGGTGCTGCTGAAATTCCTCCAGAATTTCTGTCAACTTTAGAAGCTCATCATTTTCGAGCTAGAACTTAGTTGAAGGCAAATAATAAGGTTCTGGAAAGGTACTGAAGTTCTCTATAACTTTGGTATTTAACCCTCTTAGCGATGCGCCATATCGGAACCCATGTATGGTGTTAAGTGGGCAAGGGCCAGGTCGCCACCGCCTTAGTGGCGCGCCATATTGGAACCTGGATATGGTGTTAAATGAGAAAGGGACGGATCGCCACCACCTTAGTGGTGCACTACATCATCACCGGGATGTAGTGATAAGTGAGCAAGGGTCTTTGCATCTTACTCGATGGGTGCAAAGCGTAAGGAACCTAGACAAGGAACATAGATTTCTGGTGGGTAGTTGGAATGTAGGATCCTTGACAGGGAAGCTACGTGAGTTAGTAGATGTTGCCATTAGGAGACGAGTAAATATCCTTTGTGTACAAGAGACTAGATGGGCAGGTCAAAAGGCGAGAGAAGTCGAGAATAACGGTTTCAAGCTTTGGTATTCTAGATTGGCTGGGACTAGGAATGGCGTAGGTGTTCTAATAGATAAGAGTCTTAAGGATGGAGTTGTGGATGTTCAAAGACGAGGGGATAGGATCATCTTAATCAAGATAGTAATTGGGGACATTGGCTTGAACGTCATTAGTGCTTATGCCCCACAAGTTGGGCTGAACATGAGTGCTAAGAGGCAATTTTGGGAGGACTTGGAGGATATGGTTAGTAGTGTACCGATAACTGAGAAACTCCTCATAGGAGGAGATCTCAATGGTCATGTGGGTGCAACTAACGTAGGATTTGAGGGAGTACATGAAGGATTTGGATGCGGCGATAGAAATGAAGAGGGTAAGGATGTCCTAGACTTTGTCGTAGCCTATGATCTGTTGGTAGCTGACACCCTCTTTCGGAAGAGGCAATCCCACCTAGTGACCTTTAGTGGTGCCCAACACTCTAGCTAGATTGACTTTGTCCTCACTAGGAGAAGGGATAGACGAGAGTGTCTATATTGTAAGGTGATCCCCGGGGAGTGTGTTCTGACACAACATAAGCTTGTGGTCGTTGACTTTTGCTTCCATACATGTTCTTTGCGGGACAAAGGTGTCAAAATCACAAGAACAAAGTGGTGGAAGCTGAAAGGAGAATGACAAGAATCCTTTAAAAATAGGGTGATCACAGAAGGACCCTGGGCAGAAAATGGAGATGCAGATAATATGTGGGTGAAGATAGCAACTTGCACTAGGAAGGTGCTAGTGAGGTGGTTGGTGTGACAGAAGGAAAGAAACTTGTAGATAAAGACACTTGGTGGTGGAATGAGGATGTACAAAAGACCATTAAGGAGAAGAAGGAGTGTTACAAGAGTTGGCATCATGATAGAAGTGCAACCAACATGCTTAAGTACAAAGAGGCCAAGAAAAATGCAAGGCGGGCTGTGAGTAAGGATAGAGGACAGGTCTATGATGAGTTATACGAGAGACTAGAGACGAAAGAAGGTGAAAAGGACATATACAAGAAAGCAAAAATTCGCTAGAGAAAGATGAGGGATTTCCATAAAGTTAAATGCATCAAAGATGAGACTGAATGCATTCTAGTGAAGGATGAAGAGATTAAGAATAGATGGTGGGATTACTTTAATGGACTATTCAATGATGGGAATGGGAGCACTATGGTTGAGTTGGATGACTCCTTTGATTACTCCAACCGGCGGTTCGTGCGGAGGATACAAGAGTTTGAGGTTAAGGAGGCCTTAAAAAGGATGAAAGGAGGAAAGACCCTAGGCCCTGATGATGTCCCTATTGAGGTGTGGAGATGCCTTGGGGACAAGGAAATAGTGTGGCTCACAAAGCTATTCAACCAAACTTTTCAGTCAAACAAGATGCCTGAAGAATGGAGGAAAAGTATATTAGTACCTATCTTCAAAAATAAAGGAGATATTCAAAGTTGTACTAATTATCGAGGGATTAAGCTTATGAGTCAGAGCATGAAGATTTGGGAGAGAGTGATTGAACACCGCCTGAGGAAAGTAACCAATGTCATTAAAAACCAGTTTGGTTTTATGCCTGGGAGGTCTACTATGGAGGCGATTTTTTTGCTTCGTTAGCTTATAGAGAGATATAGGAAGCAGAAGAAGGACCTGCATATGGTGTTCATTGACTTAGAGAAGGCGTACAAAAAGATACCAAGGTCAGTCATGTGGTGGGCACTAGAGAAACATAAAGTGCCAACAAAGTACATTATACTTATCAAGGATATGTACAATAATATTTGGACAAGTGTGCGCGTAAGTGATAGTGAGACTGATTCATTTCCTATCACGGTAGGACTACATCAAGGATCAGCTTTTAGCCCATACATCTTTTCCTTGGTGATGGATGAGGTGTCGAAGGATATACAAGGGGATATCCCTTGGTGCATGCTCTTTGCCGATGATGTAGTGCTGGTAGATGAAACTAGGGATGGTGTTGATAAGAAATTAGAGTTATGGAGACAAACCTTAGAGTTCAAGGGGTTTAGACTTAGTAGGACCAAGACCGAGTATATGAGGTGTGACTTTAGTGCTGTTTGTCGTGAAGTGGGAAATGTTAGTCTACAAGGACAAATAGTACTTAGAAGTGACTCTTTCTGATACTTAGGATCAATGTTACATAGCAATGGCGATATTGATGAGGATTTTTGCCACAGGATCAAGGTAGGGTGGATGAAATGGCGACAAGCCTCTGGAATCCTATGTGATTGGAAGTTCCCACAAGAGCTAAAAGGGAAGTTCTATAGGATGGTGATCAGACCCGTGATGCTATATGAGGCAGAATGTTGGCCAACTAAACGGCAACATGTCCAACAAACGAGTGTCACAGATATGCTCATGCTACGGTGGATGTGCGGGCACATGAGAAGAGACCGAATAAGGAATGAGGCAATTCGTGATAGGGTAGGGGTGGCGCCGATTGAAGAGAAGTTAGTCCAACATCAACTAAGGTGGTTTGGACATATCCAGCAGAGACCTCCAGAAGCACCAGTTAACAGGGGGATTTTAAGAGGCAGAGAAAATATTAGGAGGGGTAGAGGAGGACCAAGGTTGACCTGGGAGGAGGCGGTAAAACAAGATTTGAGAGATTGGAATGAATCGAGAGACTTAGCTCATGATAGGACCGCATGGAAAGTAGCAATTCATGTGCCAGAATCTTAGTCTTTTTTTCTTGTTGCTCTTATATCTCTTTCTCTCTTTTACTTTATTGAAAAGGCTTGGTTTCATGTCTAGCCGACCCCAACATGCTTGGGATAAAAGGCTTGGTTGTTGTTTTTGTTGCATGAAACAGTTGTTTTGACAGCAGAAATCGGGTTGGTTTGAGGACTGGTCAATCCGAGGCAGGATGACCTTAACTGGGACTATTCCAGTTATTTCCTTAAAAACCTAATTGTTAGTGAATCAGTTTGCGCATAAATCATTTTGCTTACATGTTAAGACTTCATTATTAGTGTTTCACTACTTCATTTATGGAATAAATCAAGAGATAGTGTTAAAGCTGATAATGAACTCTTGCAATTGCAGAATGGTGCAAACTCATTCCATGGGTGAAGTGGGTGGTTCCAGTGGTGGTGGTGGTGATAACTCTCCACAGCCGGAGCAGCGAGCTCCACAATAGCAGCAGCCACCCGGACCTTCACCTACGGTCACAATGGCGGACATTCTGGCTGCCATGATGGGTGCAAGCGATGAATGAACCGACTTGCTCCGCACCCTTGTGATGAATACATCCCGTCAAGGGGGATGTCAAGATGAAGACTTCACCAACCTCAAATGAGTTCCTACGTTGAGTTCTTGGCGACTCAACCACCGGTTTTCATAGAAGCCGAGGATCCTATGGTGGCAGATAGCTGGATCCGTACCATTGAATCTAAGTTCAGGTTGCTCCAATGCACCGAACGTCAGAAAGTATTATATGCAGCGCAACAACTTCACGGGTCCGCCAGTGCATGGTGGGCAACTCAACTCGCATCCCTACCAGCTGGACATCAGTGCACATGGATGGAATTCCGGAAGGCATTTCTTGTTTATCATGTTCCTTCCGGAATAATTCAACGGAAACTCAAGGAGTTTCTAGTCTTGAAACAAGGAGGGGGGATGCATACGCACATTTGCAGGTGTTCAACAAATTGGCACAGTATGCGCCTGAATATGTGAACACTGAGGCACGAAAATGCGAATGGTTCTTTCACAGCCTCAATCCCAAGATAAAGGAAAGACTGGGCTTAGCAGATAGAAGTAACTTCAACGAATTGATGAGTGCTGCCATCATGGTTGAAGATGCTCAGCGAGAAGTGCAAGCTGAGAAAAGAAAGAATAGTATACCACCGGACAGTAGCAATATTGCTTCTCAGAAATACCGGGTGGTAGACAGTATATTGAACTGTCAGCTGATGCAGTCGGCTAGACGACTTCCACAATATTCGAGCCATTTATCTCCATAATCTGAATTTGAACAGCTGCAACAACGGTATATGCAGCCGCAATATTCTGTTCCTCACGCGTTCGTGCGCAACAGAATGCACCCAGTGTCCGTACGTATAGTAACATAGAACCGGCTGAGAAACCGTGCTTCACGTGCGGTTATTTGGTTCACATCAGCAGGAGGGGTCCAGAAAGGATACGGCACAGAGGAAATAAACCAGAGCAGGGTAAAAATCATTCCTTTGCTCAGCTCCAAGGAACAGCAACAAAGTCCGGGTGCATCTATCATACAGCTCTAGAGGATGTGCCGGAATGTGCTAGCGGGAACGTTCACACTCAATGAACTACCCGTAGTGATTTTATTTGACTCTGGAGCCACACACAATTTCATCAGCAGATTATTTGTGTGCAAAGCTGAGCTTTCCACCACTACACCGAAAAATCACTACCTTATCAGCTCACCCGGCGGAAACATAGCTGCTAATGAAGTAGTGATCAAAGCACCCCTGTGCTTAGGTGGGAAATTATACCCCACAACCCTCATCGTGCTAGAGGGGCAGAAGATTGATGTGATCTTAGAAATGGCATGGATGAACTACCACAGGGCTGTTCTTGACATCGGTAAACGGATTGTTCACTTGGACTCTCCGTTCTACGGTCTTCAAATGCTCATACTTGAATAAGTGGATTCTAAAATTCCAGCTGCCTACCACAGTGTGACCATGAAACTGGAGGATATCCTAGTGGTCTGTGAGTACCCCGATGTGTTTCCCGGCGATCTTCCAGGGATGCCACCTGAAAGAGACATGGTATTCAAGATCGAGTTAGCACCGGGAACCACACCGATATCTCGGAGGCCATACAAAATGTCTCGGAAAGAATTAGCTGAACTGAAAGAGCAGCTAAAGGACTTAATGGACAAAGGGTTCATAAGGCCAAGCTCATCACCATGGGGCTGTTCAGCCCTCTTTGTGAAGAAAAAGGATGAATCACTGCAGTTATGTGTGGATTATCGGCCGCTGAATGCAGTGACGATCAAAAATAAATATTCAATGCCACGGATCAATATATTATTTGATCAACTGGTGGGTGCCAAAGTATTCTCCAAGATGGACTTGATGTTTGGTTATCATCAAATAAAGATTAGAGCGGAGGATATACCGAAGACAACATTCTCGACTAGATACAGGCTCTATGAGTATCTAGTCATGTCTTTCAGTCTAACAAATGCACCCGCACATTTCATGTACCTCATGGATTCTGTATTCATGCCAGAGTTGGATCATTTGATCATGGTATTCATCGACGACATTCTCGTATACTCCAAATCGGAGGAAGAGCATGCTAAACATCTCCATATTGTGCTCCAACAATTACGAGAACATAAGCTGTATGCCAAATTCAGCTAGTGTGAATTTTGGATCAGCAAGGTACCATTCTTAGGCCACATTATATCAGCAGAAGGTGCGGCCGTAGATCCAACCAAAGTTGAGCAAGTCTTGAAGTGGGAGTCTCTGACATCTGTTCATCAAATCTGCAGTTTTCTAAGACTAGCGCGTTACTATCGGAGATTTATTCCCAGCTTCTCGAAGGATGCTATGCCCATGACAGAATTATTGAAGAAGAGCAGCAAGTATGTATGGACGGAGGCCTATGAAGAGGCATTCCAAACTATGAAGAAACAACTCACAACGGCACCGGTTCTAGCCCAACCGGATACGACAAAGCCGTCCGATGTTTATTGTGATGCCTCAGGCATTGGACTTGGCTGCGTATTAATGCAAGATAGACGCGTGATCGCGTATGGGTCTTGTCAAATCCGCAACCATGAGCAGCACTACCCCACTCATGACCTAGAACTCGCCGCAGTGGTGCTCGCGTTGAAAATGTGGAGGCACTACTTACTCGGAAATTTAGTGCACCTATACACCGATCATAAGAGCCTCAAGTATATATTCACTCAGAAGGATATCAATATGAGGCAGCGGAGATGGTTGGAGTTAATCAAAGATTATGAACTGGAGATCCATTACCATCCGGGCAATGCTAACGTGGTGGCTGATGCGCTCAGTAGCAAGTCCCACGTAAATAACTTGTCAGTTATTCCAGATGAGGAAGAAGAACCAAGTCTGAGAGTGATTCCGTATGGGGCATTGCACAATCTTGCTCTCTTGCCTACCATTAGGGAGGAGATAGTATGAGCTCAAAAGAGAGATAAAGGAATGCAGAATATCCGGGCAAGAATCAAAGAGGATAAAATGAAATGCTTCTGGGAAGATGATCAGGGTGTGTTATGGTTTAACAATCGAATTGTGGTACCCCGGAACATGAAGCTAAGAAAGAAAATCTTGGATGAAGCTCATATGTCAAAGTACTCAATACATCCAGGAAGCCATAAGATGTATCAAGACCACAAAACAAAATTTTGATGGACTCGGATGAAGCGAGAAATTTCCATGTATGTATCCGAGTGTGATACATGTCGGCGAGTCAAGGCTGATCACATAAAGAAAGCGGAAATGCTGCAACCATTAAGTATTCCAGCATGGAAGTGGGAGAACATCAGCATGGACTTTATTGTCAGACTGCCTCTGACGTTCAGAAAGCATGACTCCATTTGGGTGATTGTTGATCGGTTAACAAAATCAGCCCACTTCATCCTAGTGAATACGAGATTTCCGACTAAGCAATATGCAGAGTTGTATCTATCAAGAATTGTTTGCGTACATGGAGCCTCCAAAACCATCATATCCGATCGAGGGTCTATATTCGTTGCTCGTTTCTAGGAGCAACTGCATGAGTCTCTGGGAACAAGGTTACTTCGAAGTTCAGCATACCCTCCTCAGACCGACGGTCAGACAGAAAGGGTGAATCAGATTCTAGAAGATATGCTGAGAGCATATGCCATATATCATGGAAAGAATTGGGATGACCATTTGCCATTAGCGGAATTCTCCTACAATAATGGTTATAAATAATGCCATTAAAATGGCACCATACAAAGTACTATATGGCAGGAAGTGCCGAACACCACTCAATTGGTGTGAATCCGGTGACAGGGTGATTTTCGGCATTGATCTTGTGAAAGACGCCGAAGAGCGGGTCCAGCTTATTCAAGCAAATCTCAAAGCCGCTCAATCTCGCCAGAAAAGTTATGCAGACAAGCGACGCCGATCCTTGCATTTTGAAATCGTAGATCATGTCTATCTCCGAGTATCCCCAATGGAATTAATTCATAAATTCGGGGTCAAGGGAAAGCTAGCTCCTTGTTTTGTTGGTCCATTCCTTATTACGGAACGGTATGGACCGGTAGCCTACCGTTTGAGGATGCCAACATCATTGTCAGGCATCCATGACATCTTCCATGTCTCACAATCGAGAAAATGTTTGAAGGAGCCGACAGAGGTTCTTTTGGGAGGCATGGAAACATTACAGCCAGATCTCACCTACATCGAGAAGCTGGCACAAATCCTCGATGAAAAGACGTGTGAAACAAGGCGTCGATCACCGCGGTTTTATAAGGTTCTGTGGAGTAACCACACCGACGACGAGGCCACATGGGAGAGCGGGGATTTTCTCCGAATGAATTGCCCGGAACTATTATCGAGCTATAACCGGTAACCTTCATTTCCATCTCGTTCTTTTACTAATCTTGGGACGAGATTCTTTTAAGGAGGGAGGATTGTAAGATCCCCAATTTCAGAATGCATAGTTTCCTAGTAGAATTTAAATCCGCAGGGTCAGATTGGATTTGAATTAGGTTTTCAAATTTGAAATTCGGCTACATGCAATAAAGGTAACTTAGCCACAAAGGAATTAAACCACAACCTTTCAAATTTTAGCACAAGAGAGAGAGAGTTAATCCAATGATTACAAATTCAAATTTCGGAAATTGCTGAGATCTCCGAATTCGAATTTGGGAGCTTTGTTTGTGTGTTGGGGGGGGGGGGGAGACCTCGGTGGGACCTGCAAGTCAGTGAACAGAGACAACACTTGAGTCTGACTCTGTATCAGCTCGACAGCGAGGCGCCGGTAATCTTCCACCGAGCAGTACATGCCTCTGCTTCCCGCGTCGGTACGATCCCGTCTTTCAGCTGCCGGTAAACGTCAGTGCACAAATGGTTCACTCCTTCCCATTCTTGCATGAACACAGCCACAAGTCGACACATTCCCGTACCCCTCTGGCTCGATCAAAGCGACTTTAAGGTGCGCCACGATGTTTAGTTGCTCATATCGAAACCCCCTGGCTCTTTCCCACCACCGGCTCGCCGGAATTTGCGTTTTGGCGCCGGTGAACGAAAAGAACCGACCGTGCTTGAATCAGAAAATTCGTCCAAACTGTTTGATCATCTCTCATGCGGTTCAGACCATAGAAACCTTGCACCCTAGCGACCTACCATGCCAAAATCTGAAGCAAACAGTCCATCCTATGCCCCGTGCGACGGGAAATTGCCGCCGCTGGCTAAAACACGTTGGTCCAACGTCGAGTCTATGATTGCTGCCGTTTGCTGCAACAATTGAGTTACGTTTCATGTTCCACGACAACTAGGGATGCTTTAGGCAACTTAGCTCGCCAGGAGAAGCTCAGTATGCCCCGCTCCTCACTGCCACCGCCGCGCTACTGACCGCCACCGCCGGTGCCGAGGGATTTCCAGCCGTTTTCAAGCGCGGAAAGATTGCCCAGCTGCTACGTCGTGATGTGAGGAGTGTGTAGCACAAAACCGCATGAAATTTGGTGGCGAACTGAGGGAGAACAGGGTGCGCCACCCCTCTGTCCAGCGTGCACGCGCGGGCTCTGGCGGAAGGTTGAAGACAGACCTGAACCGGGGGCCCCATGTTTGAATTTCTCCGTGTAAAATAAATCCAGAAAAGGGTGCAACTTTGCAAGCCCATAACTTGGTGCAGAAAGCTCCAAAATTAGTGAGACAAATTTGTTGGATTCCTCATAAGGAGTACTTCTACAGAGAAGCAAAATTATTTCTATGAAAATGCCTAGGATTTTCTGTAAAATTCTTTTTAGTTATCCTTTAGAGGTTAATTCCAAGAATATGGGTTTATAAAATATTCCAATTTTTGGTCAGAAAATTCTTCTCCTATTTTCTGAGTTTCAGTAAAATTCTTAGGATTTATGGAGATGATTAAGAGGGCTTAATCAGTAGGTTTTGTCAGGTTTATTTAAATGGGCTGAAAATTCACAGAAACTACTTCCAGAAAATAGAATGAGCTTCACCAAGCAATTCTGGCCAGAAAAAAGGCTTAGAAAAATTTGGAACAATTTTTCCTAGAAACCTTAGGACCAGATTTCTTAGAATAGCAGATTATTCCCTAAGAGAAAGTCTGATTTAGTTTCTGTAAATCAAATTAAGTTAGATCTAGAATTCTTGTGGCCAACTCCATCAAAAACCTCTGAAAGTTTTACCATAACCCTATCATCAGATGAGAAAACTACTGTAAAAATTTCAACCACAGAGTCATCTGTCTTCATAGATTTTGCTTCTGTAGTTTTTATAAAGCACATTATTTCATAATGTAACACACTCAAATTCATTACCATGCATTGCATACATTTTTCATGTAGAGAAGCATTGTAAAAGAACTAGAAATGATGAAAGAACTATAGAAATGAAGAATGAACCATAGAAATGGAGAAAGAAACATAGAAATGGAGAAAGAACTATAGAAATGGAGAGTGAACCATAGAAATGGAGAAGGGAATATAGAAATGGAGAATGGGACATAGAAATGGAGAGGAGAATGTAGAAACGGAAAAGGGGACATAGAAATGGTGAGAAATGGAAAAAAGATAGCTGAAATGGGCATTCCCAAATTTCCCCCAAAATTTCCAAATTCCACAATTCCACAAAAGGGGAATTTTCCCCACACTTGGGGCAATTTAATCCCCAATGCTACCGCACCAAATTAAAGGGGAAAAGTTGGTTGAGTTCCAAATTTACTAGGACTCTTGGTTGAGTTCCAATTGGAGTAGGAATCCTCCCTTCTCCCCCTTATAAATACAACGCCAGCCCCCCCCCCCCCTTTTGGCCGCAGCCTCCCCCTCCCCCTCCCCAAGTCGCTGACTTGGAGCACCTCCCCCTCCAAGTCGCCGAGTTGGCACCCCCTGCCGGAGTTTGGTCGCCGGTGAGCCCCACCGACGATCCCCACCGTCGAGCCCCTCCGTTGAGCCCCGCCAACGAGCCCCGCCATCGAGCCCTATTGTCGAGGCCCGCCGACAAGCCCCTTCACGCCTCGCCGTCGCCAGAAAAGAAGCCAACGATCTGTCGTACCCTAATCTTCCATAGAAAAATTCTCCGCTGCTGCCATTGCTAGGAGGAAGGCTGTGCCACCAAAAGGAAGTGAGGTAGGCCCCCACTACCCATCTTAAGACGTCGCCGCTGTTTCTACGCATCCGTTTTTCTTCGCCTCTTTTGAACAGAAACTTTTGCGTGTGGACAGATCGCGTTTTGAACGATTTTTGACGGTGGAATTGATCTAGATCTTGAGTAAAGATCTTCACCACGTCCACACTTGATCCCTACACCCTTGTTCATCATAAAACCCCATGAAATCCCATTAAAACATGCAAGAACACGTACAAACTGGTTTAATAAAACAACACCATAGGATTTGCATTCATCTACCCCATTGCATCTTGAGTAAAGTTTGTGAATGATGATTGATTGCTGTAAATTTTGTATGTGCGTGGTCGTGAGTGGATGGACAAGCTCAAGAGGCCATCTACGAGAAACTACAGCACCAAGACTTTGAGACGCTTGAGCAACAAGAACCATGGGAGCAAGGCAAGTGCCCCTTGACCATATTGATCCCATGTTTTGAAACTGTTTTGTTTGCGAAAATTCGTATGCTTGAGTCAACTTGATGGGACACCCTTTTATAGGAGTTTACTAGTTTTGTTAACCATCCTTGTTGCCGGGAATGTTGATGAGTCGGGTATGGTCGTTTTTCCTTTTTGCTTCGCTTAACTTATGGGATACGGGAAGCTGAAATAAAACATGTCTAGCTACTGGACTTGTATGAATAATGATGATGAGAACTTGATGATGTTAATGAGCATGGAATCGGGGAGATCTAGGCAAGCTTGGTTTGTGGATGTTGCCGAATGAGATGGTGTTTACTTGCCGTAGATCTACGGACCGGTTCATGCCAGCACATGCCAGGAAAACAGTGCCACCACAAGGCCAAATATGGGTGCGGCATAGCTGACTAATTAGGTGTGTTGCTAGCTTGTTATGGATAGTTAGATGGCACAAGGAATTGGAGTCGAGAGGGACTGCCCTGGGAACTGCATGGCACAAGAGGGGGCCCGTGGGTGGGAGAATGGTGATTCGAGCCTGCCGGTGAAACCTCAGTGGGTCCGTACATCTGGTAGCCCCTTTGTAAAGGCTATTTTGTGATCTGTTGGCCATACAACAACGGTTGTGTACTGGTATAATGGAGGTTTCTCGAGTCGCCGACGGGTGACAAAATCACAAACTTGTGGGTAAAGTGGTGCCACCTCTGTAGTGTGTAAAACAATCATAATAGCCGTGCTTTCGGTCACAAGCACCTGGCCAACTTCCATGTGGAAAACTTGGGATGGTTATTTGGTATGATAATGGTATGGTCATTGGGATTGGTTTTGGGACTGTTTTGAGTCATGAAAGTGAGTTTGGTTTCGATTATATGAATATGAGATGGTTATGAATATTTATGAGCATGAGATGAATTTGAGAAAGACTAATGGCTGGATGAGACTTGATAAATGGTGCATTATGATTAAAGAATGATGCTGATTTACTTGGATATACTAGGTTTTAACTCACCTAGAAATAGTTGCTGTTTTATCATTTTTGTGAAATAAAATTTTCTCGCTGCAATGAACCTTTTTATTCCCTACCTTGTTGTAAGCTACATGTCATTCTTTTCATGCACTTGCTGAGTACGACATGTACTCACCCTTCCATTACCACATATGCATCAGCTACAAGAGAGGAGTACTTTGAGGAACATGTGGAGTACTAGGCGTACGAACTACTGTCAACATGCCTGTGGAGATGAGGATTGGAGCCTGCTGTTTAGTTATTTCCTTTGTCGTTAGAGTCTTCCGCTGCAAGAATAAGTTAGAGATTCATGAGTGAGTCAATGAGTTGATGTAATAAAGTACTTAAACACTATTTATTCGTGGTTATATTCTGAATTCAGTTTGTGGATTACATGTGTATGTGTGATGAACATCCTGGGCGCACATATGCATTCACTTGGTTCTATTTTCGGAACCGGGTGTCACAAATTGGTATCAGAGCCACGTTGACAGTAGGATGCAAGCCTAGGTAGAATAGGCACTCTAAAACACATAGGAACACCCTTCTAAACTGCTCTTTTCGAAAATTGCTTGCTGCTGCACTTTATTTGTCAATTCAGCCACCGCAAAGTGCTTTCAGCCCCTCTTTTTCTCTTCTATTGGACAGCAACACCTTTGCTTCCTTGCTTCATAGGTTCTGAAGTTTTGGAGTTATTTCTTTCTTCTCTAAAGATTCTCATGTCCTAATTATAGATGCCGGTGACCAGGAGCACAGAACGATAAGGACTCGTCCACCACCACGTGGGAGTGCACTTAACCCCATTGAGGTGTCCGATGGACCATATTGGGAGGAGGTGAAGATGGAACCTCATGATGAATAAGAAGTCAATATCTCTAGGCATGAGGAAGAAGATCCGGAAGAGGTGGAACCATTCGAAGATGATATTGAGGACGATACACAAGAACGGTATTGGTACGCACCTCAAGAGGAATTTCACGCGGGCTTACACCCCGTGGAGCCTCATGAAGCTATGTCGGGAAGAGATGAATCCGAAGAGGAGCCACCCCTTGCTGAGGCCGAGAATGAAGGAGATGAATGGGCCAACCGTTCAGTTCAAGAATTCTGGTCCGACAGAATGGAAGGAGGACACATCTCTAGGGAGCTCAAAGAATTCCTGGATTGCTGCAGCCTATACCCGGAATATCTTCTCAAGAAAGCCCCTCGTCTCGGACATGAAGAGTGGAAGGCTGAAGTAACTATCCTATCTAACAGTAGGGTTATCATCCAGCACTTCGCACCCACATGGAGAGCTACAAGGGCAGAAGCTATCGATGATGCTGCATGGGATGCACTCACCGGACTGTGCTACGCCTTCCGTGAGCAGCATGAGGACACCACTTTTGAGCTGCACCCGTATCGGAAGAGTGGTACAAGAGAGATCATTGGACCCCAAGTAGGAGCTCTTTCCAACTCACCAGCTGCTGACAAGTCTCAGAGGTTGCTCGTGGAGTTAGGAAACCGCTATGCAAGCACACAAGAAGAGATCCGTTACCTCCGCAAGAAGCTGTATTTGCTGTAGAAACAAGAGGAGACTCATGCCAACACGGGAGCAAATGGAGCACCAGCATCATCTATCCCTACATGGACTGCCCACTCACCATGGCGTGTGCCCATATATAGACCACCCCCGTCACACGGCGAGAACAGCACCGGTTCTCACGATTAAGTTTAAGTTTCCATTGAATAAAGTTGTAATAAGAACGCTTAGATCGTAGTAGCTTGAATAAGAGTGGTGTGTTGAACTTTTGTGATGGTTGCTTGTGTTTGTTTGCTTATTGTGAGTTGTGGGACGCTTTGGCAAATGTCCATTGAATACGAAGGCCGTCCTTCCTCCTTCTTCCCTCACCAACTCACGGTTCGGGAGCTGCCACCCGAGCTGCGCAAGGAGTTCGAATGGTTACATCTCGGATTCTTGAACGAGATGGAGGTGATAGAACTGAACTCCTCGCTGGAACAAGAGATATGAGATGGCCAAGCAACGGATGAGGAAATCAAGGAAATCAAGAAAATAATCCTACAAGGCATAGAAAAGGATTTCAAGAAAGACGAGAAAGGCACGCTTTGGTTAGGGAAAAGGATTTGTGTGCCTAACATGAAGCACCTCCGCGACACGATATTAAAGGAGGCACATGACTCACCTGAAAACTTGCTATCGGTGGGATGGTATGAAAAAGGACATATCTGAATATGTTGCCTTATGCGACACGTGCCAACGAGTGAAGGCCGAACATAAAAGACCCGCTGGATTGTTGCAGCCATTGAAAGTACCTGAGTCGAAGTGGGAAGACATCAGCATGGATTTCATAGTCGGACTGCCACGTACTTGTAAAGGCCTCAGTTTTTGACACATGTTTAAAGTGTTCATCACCACACAACACACCTCATTTGAAGAAAGTTGATGAACACATTTGAAGAGCAAGTAATCATTATCAACATGCTCATTAGAGAATAAACTCACAAAATGCAAAAGTGGTATTTCCCACATGCATCATCTAAGTACTGGACATATGAAAACTCCTATACCTTGCTAGGGATGTCCATTCCAAGTTTCACCCAAATTCAAAACCTTTTTGAGATACTTTTGGGTATAGCTAGAAAGAGGGTAGTTTGAACCCAAATTCAAATTCGAACTGTTTTTATCCCATGAATTCAAAAGTGGGAGGCATATTCTTACTCAGCACATTTTTGTGAGCTCACACACCAATTTTCACTCCATTTGGAGTTGATCTTGACATGAGCTAAGTGTAGCAAATTCAAACTTGATTTGAATTTCAAACTGAACATGTGCTGAAATTCAGTCAAACCAAACCAAATTTGAATTCTAACCAATTCGCATGGCTCAGGGGTGAATAATTCAAATCACCATGGGCATTGTGGGGATTACTGTTTACAACAGTAATATGGAGTTAAGTTCAGAGATTAAAAATGAAAGTGGGACCCACATGTCAGCCACTGATTCAAATCAAACCGACTGAAGACTGAACCCAGGTACTCGCGCCTGACCGAGCTGCCGCCACGGCTAAGAAATGGCGAGGACAGCAGCTGCTTGCCGTCCTCGGCCGATGAACCGCCTCTCGCGCCCCTTACCTACGCACCCGAGCGGTCACCAGTGCATTTCACCGCTGCCTCGATGCGTCCCCGTCCAGAAAACTGAAGCTCCTCGCCGCCCGGTTGAAATCTCGGTTCCCCATCGCCCGGCCGATCCAGTGATCCTCCCGGCGATCTGAGACCAGCACCAGGTGCGCCGAGCCATCCTCGACACCCTCGCGTCGGTTCCAGGCTCGGAGCACTCCTTCCCGAGCTCCACCGCGACGATCTTTCCTCTGCCGGTTCAGCTCGAGCCGCCACCGTGGGAACGATCCATCCGGCCACCACAGCCCACTGTTCACCGAGCTGTGAACAGCAAAGAGGTTCGGCTTCAGTCCCTCTTTCACTCCCGCAAGCTCCGGTGGCGTGACAAAGACCGCTCACGCCGGAATTTCATGTTTTCGTGATGGTGTGCAAAAGTGGAGTCTGCACCGATCCGCGAAATTCGTAATCCACACTGCACCACTCATCCTCTCGTGGAGAGGATCACTTATAGGTGCCCGTACGAGTCCATAGGAGCAGGAACCACGAAGAACTGTGGGGGGAAACCGCTGTTCTTCGTGTTTTAGTAGAAATCCCGATTTCCGGCCTAGGTCGCACGGTAACAGCCCAACACAGCCCTTCCCGAGCTCCGTGGAGCTTATGTCGACCTTTCCTAAGGTCTATTGATGCTTCCCGAACGTTTTCTCGAGTGATTGAGGTGCTAGGGAGGTCGGCCGACACGGCCGAAGTTCTCCCGAGGCTGCCGCTCGTCGCCGACCATGTACCGGCCATTTTCATGACGAACTGAGCCGGAATCATATTCCCCGAGTGAAAGTAGGCAGGGGCGGCCAGAATCATGAAGTTTGGAGCTCCACAGAGGCTGCCGGCGAGCTCTCCGGCGAGGTATCGCGGCGGCAGAGCGAGGGCGGCGAGAGGAAGACGAAGGGGGTGGGACCCGGCTGTCAGCGGCTCGTATTTTAAGTCGGGATCGGGCTGCGGCTCGGATCCGGTGTGCTGGTGTGCAAAAACCCCATAGACCCCTGTGTGCCATCGCTCCCGTGTCCGACACGTGTACCGTGGACCCACCGGCAGATTTAAACTTTTCCCAGATTTTCAGATTTCATTCAAACTTCAAATCCTCATAACTTGGGCTAGGAAACTCCAAATCGAGTGAACCAAATTTTTTTTGATTCAGCTCTCTGAGTACTTTCCAGGAAATAAAGTTTCACTTCATGAAAATCCTTATTTCTCCAGAATTAATTCCTCAAAATTTAAATTGCTTGGAATTTTAACTGGAGAATCCCTTGGAGGGAAATTCTAAAATTTTGCTGGGATGTTCACTAAAATATCCCTGAACTACCATAAAAATTTCAGATCCATTTGACGTCACTGGATCCACCTAATGGTGTGATTAATAAAACTGTTCCAGAGAAAATAGAAAATGTTCAGAAACATTTTCAGAATTTCTCTGAAATTGTTTAGCTCATATCTTTAGATAGGAACCTTCAAATTAAGTGAGACCAACTCCATTAGAACCCTCTGAAAATCTAGTTTTCATAAAGTCATGGCTTGCTCCATGAAAATCCCTAGAACACCCTAAGAGCTCCAATTAAGGTCAAGGACATAATTAATTGTGGAGAGCTCAAATGAGATTTGCTGCAACTAAAACTTGACCAAGTCGCTGTTTAGGTTGTATCCCAGCCCCAGTAAAGATTTCAGAGTCATTGGGTCTGTATAGTAAGAGTTATAGACTTCACAAGTTTAAAATTCAATTCAATTGCATTTCAATTAATACATATACTTGTATATCATGTAGTCGCTTAGGTCGAGGAGGAACCTGAAGTCCTAGACTTCGTTACTCCGGAAGAACAGCTAGCCTACGACCAAGAGCAGCAAGGCAAGCTCCGGTTTGCATTAACCTTTTTACAAAATTTTATTGTTTTGAGCACTTACTTGAGTATCATTAATTATTGTATTAGAGTCTTGGTTGGAAACCCAAATGCATAGCTAAGAAAACCATGGGTTGGGATTAGGATTGAAAACCCCGTTAGCTACTGCAATGCTAGGATAGTGTAGGATTCGATACAAGTCGAGTAGTTGGAACTACTCGTGAGCATAGGCTAGAGGCACTCGACTCGGGTAGAGATAGCACATGATACGCATGGCAAGAAAAATGAGATAGAGCGGAGAGTAAGGGCAGCAGGACTTTGGGGCCTGTGTGCTATAGCTCCGCTTGTGTCGATTAAGGACCGAGCCGTGTGCGGGCCTGTTGAACAAGCTAGAACAGTACCGAAGACCTACCGGCTATATGGGAACAGGGAAACTGATGTAACTCGGGTAGCTGGGTATTGAGGCATTGCCCGTCGTTCAGAGGGTAGGTTGAGAGCTTGAGGTGTAAATCGGCTGGCGGCACTGAGATGTGCGTGCAGAGACCTCTTGCTCGGGACAATGGGACCGGTTCAATATTTGGCTGACGGGTGAAAGGTGGTTGCGTACGGCGTCCGTGATGGTTGTTGTAGGCAACATCGAGTACGGGCGTACGTGACGGGTTATTCGGGTAACCCTGCAGGTGTAAATCGATTATAATCGCCGTCCCTCGCAGTCAGTGAGTACCACTTGTTTACTGTACCGTGACGTAGAAAGAACAGGCTAGTTACATGTTAAAATGTTGCTGATTGAAAGATGGACTTTGATTGTCAATGAATTGCTGTAGTTTAGAGCTAATTAAAGTTTCTTTCAACTTTGGGCAAATTACATAAGAGAAATGCGTTTCTTGTTTGATTGCGGCTCTCTCATGTGCCTTAGCGTAAGGTTCTCCACAATCTGCTGCTAAAACTTGACAGTAAGGTTCCAATAATTAGGCGAGTCCTTTGCAAATTGTTTTATCTCATGTACCCATCACCCCTCATGTAGAAGTTTCATGTTTAGGAGAGACGGGTCAGTCTTGCTGAGCCTTCGTGCTCACTTCTTGTGTTTGAAGTTTTTGCAGGGTTCTATGAGGAAGGGACTCCCAAGGAGGAGACGGAACCCCAGGAGGGGAACCCCGTCGAGTGGGAGTCGTGCACGCCGCTGTGTTAGTGTGCGTGTGTGTTAGCAAGGACATGTTCACGGGCTGAACATGAACTTGATGCGTAGTCTACGCCCGCGAGTGTAGACTGAACATATTTTGATGTAAAAATGTTCATAAACCTGTTTCTGTAATAAAACTTTGCTTCCGCTTTGTACCTTTGATGTGTGTTATTCGGTGTTGTGCAACGCAGTACCCCTCAGCGTGATCCTGGCTCGACAAGACCATGGGGTCGTGTCAGGGTGGTATCAGAGCTTGCTTGAGGATTAAGACACTACAAAGGTCATCTTTTTCAAAAATCCATTGAGGAACGAGTTAATAGCCCATATAAGGATGTTATTAGTGTATAGAAAGTGGCATACTAACCTAATTGCCTATGTCGGAAAATCGTGCATCTCGGGATGCTTTATGTCTTGGGGGTGCACATAAGCGCTGTCCACCAATGCGCACAAGCTGAAGGGTGGAGCCCCACGGGTGGCAGGTAACCCAACCCACTTTAATATCCTCTACGACTCTTCATGTCATTTGGGGCATTCGACCAACGTCTGTCCCTGGCGTGCGTGGTGCAATTTGGGAGACCCCGTCGCGTGGTCTAAAACGTGAACACGTAACTCAAGGCGTGTTTGGCTTGAGAACATCCGGGCGAGTGATGACGGCCGGGTGTACTAACTGTATGGATACCGGGCGGTGTGCAGCCGAGTCTGACGATTGTGTGAATTATCTGTAGGTAGTCTAACCACGAAACGGTAGACATGTAGTATCCGTGTGCGAGTGACGTTTAGTGCCACTGAACTAATGAAGCCGGCTAAGTCGGGTATAGGTTTTTCTTTCTGAGGACGTAGTACCGACATGCTTTGGTGACGCATCGACGTCACACTCCACTAAATGAACAACTTCATTATAAAACATGAAAGTTTTAATCTGAAGCACTGAAACTTTATGTAACTCCTTCCCTTAATCAGGATATTCAAAGTTAACAAGTTTTTAACTGCTAAGATACTAAGGATAGTGTCCCCTGGTTTCAGCTAAAACAAGGCTGAAGTTAATCAGAGGTTAGAGGTTGAGTTCTTTCGAGGTTGGGGTCATATGATACATTTCTGAAAGCTTTGGAAGAGCTTTACAACTTTTCTGTTGGGCTCCAGAGGTGTTTCATCCCTTAAACCATCGAAAAATGCAGTCGAGTTGAAACTGTCCAGAGAACAGGGCAGAGCAAACACTCTCTGTAAATTCTCTGTAAATTGAGCATAACTTCCTGCATAAAAATCCAACAAACGAAAATGAGGTAGTTCCGGAAAGCTTATGAGATGGGTTACAACTTTGTAACAGAACGTTTTGTCAGATTGGGAGCAGAATTAACTGGAATTCTTGGATCAAAGCAGTACCTAAAGCAGGGAGGTGCTGTCCAATTTTCTCCAGAAATTCTGTTAACTTTGACATCTCGTAACTTTTGAACCAGGACAGATCTTAAGCCAAGCAAATACTTCCTGGAAAGCTATTAAAGTTAGCTTTAACTTTGATGTGTAGCTCCAGAAGTGGTTTTGCTTCTAGCATGGCCTAAATCAGGTTGAAATGGAAACTGGTCAGGGCTGTCATGTTGGACAGCAGATCAGCAGTCAAATTTGTTTAAATTTGAACTATGTTTCCAAATTTTATGGGTTCAATAACATGTTTTGTGTTATAACTCAATGGTTTACTGTTCAAATTAATATTTGACATTTCTCAAATATATTTTTACATATGACAGCGGAAAAACAGTTCGAGAACGGGTGGGTGGAATCTCACTGTTCTCACCACAGCGGCTATCCGGAAGCATTAAGGCTGATGCTTCAATATTTCGGGTACAACCAGATGCCGCAGTACTTCACCAAGGAAGAAGGCGAAGAGGGGAACAAGACATGGACAATCCATGTCAAGGTTCCGGCAGGACCTACACCACCCGGTTGGGCGCCGTTCACCGTCACGGTGAGAGGTAGACAACCAGAGGGAACGTGGCAAGTGGCAGCCCGTGACACCATGTCACGTTTCTGCCAGCTACACGTGAGAGCGATGGAGGGCACTCCATACGTGCTCGTTCCGGTGGAGGGACGGGCTCATCATGTGTGGGAAGGGAGGTACCGAGAGGCAACTGATCCGGGTTGCCCAAGATACAGCCCCGCGGAGGTGAGCCTCAACCTCCAAATGAGGGCGGGAAAGGCCGTAATGGATAGCCAAGCTGTTCATACGGAGCATCTTGCCGCAAAGCTCAAAGAGAGCACAAGCCGTGGAGACCATTTCGAGAGTGCCCACAGCGCACTCCGCAATGTGCTGCTTCCGACGATCAAGCAACTGAACGAACAGCATAATCAGTTGCATTGTCTGAAGAAGGCGAAGAAGAAGAGCCGTGTCGACATCGCGGCATTGCAAGAACTGGTGCAGACGCTAACCCAGCAGAACGAGGACCTTACTCAAGAGCGAGACGACGCTATTGAGGAAGGGCAAGGCTGGGAAGAAGACTACAACCAAGCCATGGACGAGGTGCATGCATTGCAGGACCTCGTACCTCCGGTATTGGGCATACCGGTGCTCTTGGGTCTTCCGGCAATGGGAGAACCCGAGATGGGAGAAGAGGTGGTAGATCCGGAGCCACCAGCAGAGGTACCGGAGGAGGAAACCCACAGGAGGTTGAGTTCTACTCCGAGTAGGGGTTACTGCTGCCAAGTAGGGCAGCAAGGGTGATGTAACCCAAACTTTTATAACCAGTGACATGTCGTGTAGGCAGTAGGATATGTATAGATAGTGACGACATGAGCACGACTTCTCGGAGGCCCGAGAATAATGTATCTTGTATAAAGTTTATGCTTTATAAATATATGTGAATGTTGTGCAAATTATTCATGTGTCACTTCAATACCTACTGTTGCATATGGAATTTTAAGTATGACATGTACTGATCGCTGCTGTTTTGAATTTCAGAATGACTCGTACTCGTGCCAACCCAGATGTTGGGGGTTCTAGTCAAGGGGGAGAGACCTCCCAACAGCCTCCCGAGGACTCCTCGGGACAGCAGCAGCAACAGCAACAGAAAACACCACCACCGCCAACGGTTACATTGGCCGACATCGTTGCGGCAATGGTGGGTTCTAATCAGCAGCACACGGAGTTGCTGCAAACTCTTATTACAAATACGTCTTGCCCAGAGAGACTTCAAGACCGTGAGGACCGTCAACAGAGCTCCTACTCCGACTTCCTAGCGACTCATCCCCCGGTATTTTCAAGGGCGGATGAACCCCTCGATGCGGACAACTGGCTCCGCACGATAGAGATGGAGTTCGGGCTGCTCCAAATAAGTGAGCAGCGCAAGACTCAGTTCGCGGTCCAACAGCTCCAGGGATCCATGAGCGCGTGGTGGGCGAACTACTGTGCTTCACAGCCCACCGACCGAGTTATGACCTGGGCAGAGATCCGGACGGCCTTCAGGGCCTATCACATACCGCCGGGTCTGATGAAGAGGAAGACGCAGAAATTCTTACACCTGCAACAAGGGAGCTGGAACGCGCTGGAATATTCCAGGGCGTTCAACGATCTCGCGCTCTACGTGTCATATCAAGCCGATACTGACGAGAAGCGGCGGGACCACTTCTACCAGGGGCTTAACCCGCTCCTGAAGGACAAATTGGTGATGTTCAATCGCGGCAGCCTCAACAACATCATTGATGCTGCGATTGTCCAGGAGGACTCCGGCAAGGAGTTAGCGGCGGCGGAGATAAAGTGAAGCGCGCCGCAAAGCAGCGGAGAATGAGGCGGTCCTTCTCAGAAGTTTCGGATGGTGAATCGCCCACCATTAGGTCCATGCTGGCAGCCACCACAGAGGTTGATGCCATTCCGCAGTCGGCCGTATCCTTCACCGGCATTCAGGCTGGCACTGCCATCACCACCTCCGCAATAACAACAGCAGCAGCGGGCGACGCCGCATGCATATGCACCTCAGCAGCGCATGCCGGACTTTCGTCCCCCGAGCACAGCACAAGCAGCGGCCACATGCTACAAATGTGATCGGCCAGGACACTTCGCCAGCAGTTGTCCGGAGAGGCAAGGAGGCGGAGTGGCACTGCAGTTTCCGGGGAGGAATCAGCCCCGGAACCCTACTAATGCGCGGCGGGCAAACCCTAGGCCCGGCACTGTCCACCAGCTTGCCATAGAGGACGTGCCGGAGGGTGAGCCAATCCTTGTGGGAATGTTCCAACTCCACCAGCATCCCGCCATAGTATTGTTTGATTCAGGCGCCATGCATAATTTTATTAGCCAAGCTTTCATTGCTAAACACAGCTTGCAAATACTACCCACCGATAGTCCATATTTGTTTTGTTCACCAGGTGGGAAGATTTCAGCAAGCGTAATGGTTTCCAAAGCATCATTATGCTTAGCGGGTAGAGTGTACCCTACGTCTCTCATAATCTTAGAGGGACAGAAGGTCGATGTCATCCTAGGGATGTCGTGGTTAACCCGCCACGGCGCTGTTTTAGACAACGTCCTTCGAGTCGTGCACTTAAACTCAGAAGTGCACGGATCTCACTCCTTATTTCTGGACAGTCCAGAAATAAAACTTCCAAGTGTCTATCAATCCACAACCATCAGATTGGAATATATTCCAGTGGTCCGGGAGTTCCCTGACGTGTTCCCGGATGATTTACTGGGAATGCCGCCCGATAGAGAGGTGGAGTTCAAGATTGAACTTGCACCGGGAACCATGCCAATATCCCGAAGGCCGTACAAGATGGCACCCAAGGAGTTGGCTGAACTGAAGACCCAGCTAACGGACCTGTTGGAAAAGGGTTTTATTAGGCCGAGCTCCTCACCATGGGGCTGTTCGGCATTATTCGTGAAGAAGAAAGACGAGACGTTGCGGCTTTGCGTGGACTATCGTCCACTAAACGCCGTAACCATCAAGAATAAGTACCCGTTGCCACGGATCGACATGTTGTTCGATCAGTTGGTCGAAGCAAAGATCTTTTCCAAGATGGACTTAAGATCCGGGTACCATCAGATTAAGATAAGGGCTGAGGATATTCCGAAGACGGCTTTCTCGACGAGATACGGACTTTATGAGTACCTGGTCATATCCTTCGGCCTCACCAATGCTCCAGCTCACTTCATGTACTTGATGAACTCGGTCTTCATGCCGGATCTGGACAAGTTTGTCGTGGTCTTCATCAATGACATACTGTTCCAAGTCGGAGGAAGATCACAAGAAACATCTGCGTATAGTCTTGCAACGACTGCGGGATCACAAGCTATACGCGAAATTCAGCAAATGCGAATTCTGGATATCGCAATTGCCTTTTCTCGGGCATATCATCTCAGCGGAGGGTATCGTTGTAGACCCGAGTAAGATCACACAAGTGCTGAATTGGAAATCCCCGAGAACTGTTCATGAGGTACGAAGTTTCCTCGGGCTCGCGGGATATTATCCGAGGTTCATCCTGAACTTCTCAAAGATTGCTAAGCCCATGACGGAGCTGCTAAAGAAGGGTACCAAATATGTTTGGAGTCCACCATGTGAAGCAGCATTCAAGGCATTAGTGAAGCACCTAACATCAGCACCGGTTTTGGTGCAGCCAGACACAACAAAACCGTTCGATGTGTACTGCGATGCATCCGGCATCGGGCTCGGATGTGTGCTGATGCAAGACCGAAGAGTGGTCGCATATGGGTCACGGCAGCTTAGAAACCATGAGCAGAATTACCCAACTCACGACTTGGAGCTCGCTGCCGTGGTACTTCCACTAAAAATGATGAGGCACTACCTACTCGGTAACCTCGTACATTTATATACTGACCACAAGAGCCTCAAGTACATATTCACTTAGAAGGAGCTGAACATGAGGCAGCGAAGATGGTTAGAACTGATAAAGGATTACGAAATAGAGATCCATTATCACCCCGGCAAGGCAAACGTAGTAGCGGATGCGCTGAGCCGCAAGTCACACGTCAACAACCTGACCATCACACCGTTGGAAGAGAGCGAACCACCACTGCATGTGATTCCACATGGAGCTCTCTACAGATTAGCTTTGATCCCCACCATCCTTCCGTCATCATGCATGTGGAGATGAAGATTGGAGCCTGCTTTTTAGTTATTTCCGCTGTCGTTAGAGTCTTCCTCTGCAAGAATAAGTTAGAGATTCATGAGTGAGACATTGAGTCGATGTAATAAAGTACTTAAACACTATTTATTCGTGGTTATATTCTGAATTCAGTTTGTAGACTACATGTGTATGTGTGATGAACATCCTGGGCACACATATGCATTCACATGGTTCTATTTTCGGAAACGGGTGTCACACATAATGTGACGTATCGTTATTTGATCATTTCGGTAGAGGAAATTCCCGTGAAGACTTCGGATGCCGCTAACTTGCTTCTATTGACAGAAACTTTCATCGGGATCAACAATAAGGCAAGCCCTGGTTTGCATCCAAATTTACATGTTTTTATTTGTATAAACTTTATATTGTCTAGAATATTAGTTTTGCATTACGGCTAGGTTTGTATGTCACTCCACATGCATGACCCAATAAATCACTGGAGTTTTATTTAGAGTAGGTTTTCACATAATTATAACTGCTGTGATCAAGTTAAGAAATGTGGATTAAAAGAGGCATAACTCAAGTAGGCCGTTTCCTACTCGTGAACAGGGATTAACGGGGATCAATCGGAAGAGTTGGGAATTGATCCACTTAATTGGAAAATGGAGCGAGCAGTATGGATGGAAGGCTCAAGGACGTGGTCCTGTGAATCTAGTCTCTGTCTGAGTCGATTATGGCCCGTTCTCATGTGCGGCCCTGCTGGACAAGTTTGAGTTGTGTACTGGATGCATACTGTCAACATGGGACCAAGGAAACCGATGTATCATGTTAACCTGGGTGTCGAGGCAATCCCCACCGTCTTATGCAGATGCTGAAAGGAGAGGGAAATCGGCTCTACGAGGGTTTGCCGTAGTGAGACTTACTCCAAGTCGGTGGGACCGGTTCGACGTTTGGGTGTTGTGTGAAAGGTTGCCACATACGACATTGAGGGGATTGGTTGATCACCTGTCTCGGACGGGCGTATGTGTGGTTTCATCTGGGTTCTTTTGATTTGAATCACCGTCGCTCGCGGTAGTGAGCATCCTTGTTCTCTGCGTCGTGACGTAGTAATAAAATGGGGAAAAAGATGCTTTGTTGTTAATCCTCATATTGGAGATGAGGGATGATAACTACTTTCACTAAATTTACTTTTATTTTGGGCTAGTGGTGTCGATACAAAGCGTTTCTTGTTTGATTGTTGAGTCTCGACGTTGATGGCGGAAGGTATGGATGGGTCTAGGGTAGCTCACTAAATTTACATTCTCCTCGGGCAAGTGGCATCGAGATGAAGCGTTTCTTGTTTGATTGTGGAGTCTCGATGTAAATTGCTCGAGAATTATAAAAGTTGCTTAAAACTGGAAGTAAGGACTCTCTGTTATCTCAAGTTCATCTTTTATGCAAACTTCTCTATTCAGCCCTCTATTTCCAGCATTTAGAGTTTCATGTGTTGGTTTTCGGTTAAGTCTTGCTGAGCATAAGCTCACGGTTTGTTGATCCATTGTTTTGCAGATCCGAGTGGGGAAGCACCTAATGAGGGGTGTGAGTCTCACTTGGAACCCTGCACGCTGCCGGGTTTTGATGTGGTGCTAGTATGAAGCATCCGTGGGCAGGATGGCTTCATTTTGCTTAGCGTAGGCTATAGTTTGTGAGTGTCTTCTTATCTTTCACTGCAATGTATGTACTTTCTTTGTAAAATGTGATAATATTATGTATTAAAGACATATATTGTTGGGTATGTGTGTTTTTCAGATATGTGCTGTTGGGTGCCGCATCACACGGCACCACCCAACGCGATTCCTGGACTGTCGAGGCGGGGTCCCCACACATGATTGTTGCCGTCGGCACGTTGACGTGTAACTACTGTAGTTCACAGCCAGCAGCATTCGGCTGTTGTGTTCGCAACAGCTCTTTACTCGACTTCTGCACTTGATCTTGAGATTGTGGTTTGTCTCTGTTGGTGGTTGTTAAGTACAAATTTCACTACAGGAATGCGATAAACTTACGACGGCCAAAGCCGTCGTAAGTACGGTGCAAACCATCATAATTAGCTTAATTATGATGGTTTATGCTTAATTATGATGGCTGTCAGCCGACGTCAGGGTTTTGTCGTAAGTTATGTAACTTACGACGGCGGCCCGTAGCCGTCATATGTAAGCCCCTGGGCCATGTGCTAGGCTGGTCCATACAACTTACGATGGCCTGGAACGGCCGTCGTAAGTATCTGTCTTACTAATGACGGCCTGGGCCGTGGCCGTCGTAAGTTATTTGGGCTAACTTACGATGGCTACAACAGCCATCGTAAGTTATTTAGGCTAACTTATGATGGCCAGTATACAGGCCGTCGTAAGTTATTTTTTATTTTTTAAAAACAGAAAATAGCTGCCCTGGCACAATTGCTAGCCAAGACAAGAGATAGACAATACACAGACTATATATTCGACAATACACAGACAAAAGAGAGACAATGCAGTCAATATTCGACGGTTTATTCACAAAATCCAATGAAATCTAAAAACTCCTAATGGCTACGCACTCCCCTCTCGACTACCTCCGGAGCCGTGGATGTCGTCTCCACGCGTCCCTCCCGTTGCCGGTAGCTATGGAGATGGAGTCTACACCTCCGTCGGTGAACCCTGCAAAGTAAATAAAAGTTATACATGTCTCTCTCCCTTCCTATGCCTCTATTTCCCTCTCTCTCCCTCTCTTCCTCTTACTACCCCCTCTCTCTCCCTCTTGCTGTCCTTCTCCCCACCCCCGTCTCCCTTCTCTTTCTCTTCCTCACTCTGTCTATCTATCTCACTCTCTCTCCCTCTTTCACTCTCTCCCTCTCTTTCTCTGTCTCTCTCCCCCCTCCCTCCCTCTCCCCATCCCCCTCTCTCTCTTTCACTATCTCTACCCCTCCCCATCCCTCTCTCTCTCTCACTATCTATGTAAGGGCCCAAGTTTTTCACTTGCTAAAAGTGTTCATCATACCCACACCTAACCTCATTTGTGGTAATCACATGAACATATTTGAAGAGCAAGTAACCATCATAAATAGATTTATTAGGAGATAAACTCACAAAATGCAAAAGTGGTATTTCCCACATGCATCATATAGGGGCTAAGCACATTATCAACTCGTAAACTTTGTTAGGAATGCTCATGCCAAATCTCAACCAAATCCAAACCTCTTTGATGTACTTTTGGGTACACTCATTAAAAGGCTAGTTTGAATTTAAATTCAAATTCAAACTCATTTCATCACATGAATTCAAAAGTGGGCTTCATATTCATACTCAGCACAATTTTATGAGCTCATACACCAAGTTTCATTCCATTTGGAGGTTATCTTGACATGAGCTATTTTGAGCAAATTCAAACCAAATTTGAATTTAAACTTCACATGTGCTGCAAATTCAACCAAACCAATTCTACAATTGGATTCCTTCGAAAACCAAATCCCAATTTGGTAGTTTGATCAAGGATCAAAGGACAGTAGGGTCTCCCAAAAATTCAAACATTGAGAAATTGAATTTGTGAGGACAAACTGTGGAGGTGGGACCTATTGTCAGTGTAACAGCCGAGTGAACCGACTCCACCGCTGCTCGTTCATATTCCTGCGCGCGCTCGGGCGATCGCCACGGGAGGAACTCCGGACAGCAGCTGCTTGCCTGCTCTGGCCACTGAGCTGTTTCCCAGCACCCTCATCCTCACCCTCGGATGAGCCCCGGATCATTTCACTGCTCACAGCCCTGTTGCTTCGCCCTCGCACGAAAGAAACGCGCCGCTCGCCGAAGCTCTCTGCTCACCATCGACCAGCCGAAATCGAAGGTGTCACCTCAAGCTTAGGCCAAAAATGGAACTGCCGACCTTCACTCGACGTGTTCCAGCCCTAGGCAGCGTGTGATCGGCTTCCTTCGAGCTTCACCACACCTTTTCTTCCTTCTCGGTTCAGCCCGAGCCGCCACTATGAGAATACATCGTCCGGCCGCCACAGCTCTTCTTTCCCCGAGCTGTGAACATCAAAAAGGTTCGTTAAGGTCTCCTCTTCCTTCACCGCAAACACCGGCCACATGCCATGGAGAACCATCGTTTTTACGCCGGTGTGCAAAAGGGGCCGCTGGCCAACTTTCAAAAATTCATGCTACACGTCGCACCACTCATCACCAGACTTAGCAAACTACTTTTAGATGTCCATGCGAGTTCATAGGATCAGAAACCTTGGACAACCATCGAGTATAGCCGCTATTCTCTGAGTTTTGCAATTTTCCCGATTTTTGACCTAGGTCGCACGGTGATATTCTATTTAGAGTCGTTTCCGAGCTCATTTGGGTTCACGACGATCTTCCCTAGGGTGCACTGATGCTTTACGACCCTTTGCTCGAGATTTTGGGGCGCTAGGGAGTCCGGCCGACACAGCCGAAGTTCTTCCGGAGACGCCGCATGTCACCGGCCATGTTCCGGTCGTTCTTCGGTCGAGCTAAAGGCAGCAACGTGTTCCTTGTATGGACTAGGCAGAGGCGGCGAGAAGCAAGGAGCTCAGTGGCCAGAAACACCTTACCGGCGAGCCCTCCGGCGAGGGGGACGGCGCGAGAGCGCGAGGTTGAAGACAACCCGCGGGCCCCGTGTGTCAGTCACTATTTTCTGGGCGCCGGATATTCTGTGGCTCGGGATCAGTTTTGACAACTCCGGTTATCTCTGTGACCCCGTGTGCCAATGCTCCAGAGGGTGACACGTCGCCTATGGACCCCCACAGTCAGACATTTAAACTTTTCTCAGATTTTCCAATTTCCAGAATTTCCCCAAACTTCAAAGAAACATAACTTTTTCTAGGAATGTCCAAATTGAGTGAACAAAATTTTGTTGGATTCAGCTCTCTGAATACTTTCCAGCAAAATATGTTTCACTCTATGAAAACCTTTATTTCTCCAGAATTAATTCTCCAAAATTTAAACTGTAGAGAATTTTAACTGGAGATCCCTTTAGTGGAAAATTCTGAAATTTCACCAGGATGTTTCTTGTAATATACCTGAGTCGCCATACAAATTTTAGATCCATCCGATCTCATTTAATCCACCGAATGGTGTGGTTAAGGAAACTGGTCCAGAAAAAAAGAAAAATGACTAGAAACATTTTCAGAATTTCTCTGAACTTGTGTAGCTCATTTCTTTTGCTAGGATGCTCCAAATTAGATGAAACCAGTTCCATTATAACCCTCTGAAAATCTAGTTTCCAGAAAGTCATGGCTTGTTCCATGAAAACCCCAAGAAAACCATAAGAGCTCTAATAATGGCCAAATACACATTTATCTGTGCAGGGCTCAAATGAGCTTTGCCTCAAATGAAATTTGGCCAAGTCCCTGTTTTGGTTGTCACCAAACCTCAGTAAAAATTTCAGAAGTAAAAGGACTGTCTGGCTATACTTATAGTCTTCAACATATCAAATTCAACTCAATTGCATTTAAATTGACACGCATCGTATTTGCTTTTAGTGTAGTCGCTAAAATCGAAGAAGACCCGGAGATTCTGGACTTCATTACTCTGAAAGAACAATTAGCTAACGATCAGTAGCAAGGCAAGCTCCAGTTTGCATTAACCCATTTAAAAGTCTTATGTTTTGATCACTTATTTTATTCCTTTCCTACAATTGTTCATTAGAGTCTTGATTGTAAATCCAATTGCATAGCCAAGAGAACCAAGGGTTTTGGGGTTAGGATTTAAACCTCTAGTAGCCACGGCAATGCTAAAATGGTATATTATTCAGTGCAAGTCGAGTAGTTGGAACTACTCGCGAGGATAGGCTAGAGGCACACCACTCGGTTAGAAAGATAGACAATGAATCACATGACAAGAAAATGAGACTGAGCAGAGAGTAAGGGCAGCAGGACTTTGGAGCCTGAGTGCCATAGCTCTGCTTGTGTCGATTGAGGACCGAGCCGTGTGCGGGCCTGTTGAACAAGATAGGACAGTACTGAAGACCTACCGAATATATGGGAACCGGGACGCCGATGTAATTCGGGTAGAGATCTGTTGAGGCATTTCTTGCTGTCCAGAGGGTAGGTTGAGAGCAGCGAGGTGTAAATCGTCTAGTGAGCACTGTGGATGCTCCTCGTGGAGACCTCCTGCTCGGGACGATAGGACCGGTTCAACACTTGGCTAACAGATGAAAGGTGGTTGTGTACGACGTCTGTGATGGTTGCTGTAGGCAACATCGAGTATGGGCATACGTAACAGGTTATTCAGGTAACCCTGCAGGTGTAAATTGATTATAATCGCCGTCGCTCGCAGTCAGTGAGTACTACTTATTTACTGTACCGTGACATTGAAAGAACAGGCTAGTTGTCATGATAAAATGTTGTTGGTTGAAATCTTTACCTTGTTTGTTAATGAAATGTTTTAGTTTAGACACTACAGGAATCCCGACAATAGACGACGGCCAAAAACCGTCGTCAATAAGCACAGTACCGTCGTCAATAACTTATTGATGATGGTAAACTGTTATAGATGACGGTTTATGGATGTCGTCAATTATTAGTCATCAATAAGCTTATTGATGACGGTAACCGTCATCAATAAGCTTATTGATGACAGCTAAAGTTGGCTGTCGTCAATAAGCTACAGCAGCTTATTGACGATGGCCAGGGTTCGGCTCTCGTCAATAAGAGCTTATTGACGACGGTTCATTTGTACTGTCGTCAATAACAATGGCTTATTGATGACGGTTTCTGGTACCTGGCCGTCGTCAATAGCCAACTTATTGACGATGGTTCATTTGTACCGTCGTCAATAACAATGGCTTATTGAAGATGGTTTCTGGTACCTTGGCCGTCGTCAATAGCCAACTTATTGACGACGGTCTGTTTGTACCGTCGTCAATAACAATGGTTTATTGACGACGGTTTCTAAGCTTTGCAATTTTTTAAGAAAAACAGAAAATCCTGCCCTGGCTTCGAGGCCAGCCCTGGCTCGATGGCCAGATCACAGGCAATCAAAACATACTCACAGGCAGGCACAAAAACACTATACGCACGCCATACTACCCTACGCTACCCCGACCGCTACCACCGGAGTCCAGGAAGTCGTCACGCCTGATGTTGAGGGGATCGAGTTTCCTGAGCTTGCGTCGCCGATCCCTATGATGTACATGTATAGTTAGACAAATTAGAAGTTCACAAATGTGTATATGACTAAATAAACTCATTACAAGTTAGAATTGAGCAAGTTAGCTAGATTTGGCTATGTTTGAGTAAGTTTGCTCATATTTTACTAAGTTTGAGAAGTATGGACTAGTAGTGTTTATGTTTGAGCTAGTTCAACTAGTTTTGGCTATGTTTGAGTAAGTTTGCTCATACTTGACTATGATTGAGTAAGTTGTACCATATTTTACTTAGTTTGAGGATGTTTAACTAGTTTTCCCTAAGTTTGAGTAAGTTTGATCAAATTCAACTAAATTTGAGCAAGTTTAACTAGTTGCAGCTATTATGAGAAATTTTGTACCTATGCTCCTAACGTCGGCCCCTGTGGTAGCTGTATCGATGGCGGCGCCCACTGAGGAAAGACAGCCGGCTGTCCTGCGGCCGTAGCCTGCCAATATGAAGTAAATTATTATACATGTCATTCATATATTAGAAACGTTGAGTACAACGATCTGAACTTACCTGCATGGCAGCTTGCAGCTGTAGCATGTACGAGTGTTGATACTTGTCCCTAGCCCGGAGCTTGGCTGCATGCCTCTCGTTCGTGAGCCTCAGCGCTTCCTGCATCCTCTGGAGCTCCTCCTGGACACTCTGGAGCTCTAGATCTCGGCTGCCACGCCTGCTGGATCCACCCTTCGATGAAGAGGCCCTTGAGGAAGACCACACCTCCCTCGAGTCGACTACTCCATCGAAGATGGCCAACCTACACAACGAAGTAAGAGTATTAAAGTTTCGTGTCTCGAAGTTTATGAAAGTAAATGAAAAACAACAAAACTCACCGGCCGTGAGGTTTACCGCCACCGCTTGCATAGGCGGCTTCAGGTACGATCGGCGAGTTCTACCAATCGTAATTGTCGCCTCGAAGCCTTCGCACCTCCTCCCCATACTTTTCCGGAAAATACAGAAAATTAAAGTCATCAGAAGTTTTAAAGAGAATACAATTAAGTTAACTAAAGTACTCACTAACGTCTCCGTCGCCGTCTGAGAAGACAGCTGATCAGGCCGCGAGGGGTCACTTCCCATGTGACCCCTCCTCCACACCTGGATAGCGGTCGGCTCCTCACCGATCTCGCACTCCTATCGATACGTGTTAGCACAATGATAGCGATAGAAATTAACTAGAATAAAATTCGAGTATCACTTACCATCCATTTAGCAAGGCGTATGTAGCCGTCCGCGCCAAGACGGTGTTTCCCGTCCGTCCCTCGACTCTGTCGGCGGGTCATCACACACCTTGGAAGCCCTGGCTCACCCAACGAGCACACAGGGAACTGTAGGCGTCCGGACAGGACTCAAGCCACAGTACGCTGACCTGCACACATTTGTTATTGGATGAAAACATTGATCAAAATTGGATAATGAAGCAAAGTAAAATAAAGATTTTACCTCTGCGTACTGTGCCTCCGTCAAGTACTTGTCCGCCACATCCCTAAACTGCCCCGGCTCACCCTCGTCCGGATGCAACGTATAGTACGCCTTCGTAGCCTGAATGCAAGCCGTTGATATCGACTGCATCAGGAGCTTCCTAGCGTTGTTGTTGAAGACCAGGCGAGCGTGATCCAGCTGGGCCTCGTCCTCCAAATGGTAATATTTCTACAAGAAGAAATATACAAGTTAATGTATTTAACATATAATAGGTTCGCATTTAACGAATAGACGATTTACTTACCATGAATTCATGCCACACATGCTCCCGGTGGTTGCCGTAGGTAATTTCCTGGGCCGTAGCGTAATCGTCCCAAGACGTAGCAGCCCGTCCGTTCACTAGACCGGGGTAGTGACAATGGATGAGCTGGCCCAGGACAGCGTTGACCTGGCAGTGGCGTTCTTGACCCGTGAACGAGTCATCAGCCCAAGACCTAATACACGATTCTCAATTAGTACATATATAAGTGTTAAAATATCTAAATTGATTTGTTATAGATTTACTTACCTATCGGCAACCGGACGAATAACGACCCAATCTTCTGGCGGCAGGGGCGGCTGGGCGGGGCTTGGGGCAGGATGGCAGCGGCTGCGACAGGGTGGGGCGGGGCGCGGGGCGGTCGCGCTGCGGCGGGGCGGGGTGATGCTCAGACCTCATCCCTCTTCTTCCTTTACTTTGACACCCCAGTCTCCGATTGGCATGGGCGGCGATGGCGAGGAGGGGAGTGTCGTACGTGTCGGCGGCACAGCTGGTGTCCCTGGCTAGCGACCCCAGCGTTGCCATCGTCGACGTCAGGGACGAGGAGAGGAGCTACGACGGCCACATCGCGGGCTCGCACCACTACGCCAGTGACACCTTCGCTGACCGGATGCCCGACCTGGCCCAGGCCACGGAGGACAAGGAAACCCTCGTCTTCCACTGCGCCCTCAGCAAGGTCCGGCCCCCACCATCTTCGTCTCTTCTCCTATGTGAATCTCCTTTCCTTTCCTTTAGCCATCTTGGTCTTCAACTAAGAGTAAGATGTCTACTTTGCAATACTTGTGTTTTCTGCTTCTCGGTAAATAGGCTTGCTTCTGCCTTGTGATGATGATGATACTGCAGATTCGTGGCCCATCTTGTGCACAGATGTTTCATGACTATCTATCAGACGCCAAGGAAGATTCTGGGGTGAAGAACATCATGGTCCTTGAGCGTGGATTCAATGGATGGGAACTTTCAGGGAAGCCTGTTTGCCACTGCAAGGAAGCTCCTTGCAAGGGTACATGTTCCTGAGTATTTCAATTCAAGGCAGACAAGACAGATACTGATCTGAACGATTCTAGAATGATAACTATCCACAAGCTAGACATTTGTACTTTATGGATACTACAGCTGATCAGAGTGAAATGTCACGGTGGATCAATAATGATGGGATCATTCTATTGAATAACACCACTGTAAACAGAATTACGAATGTAATGTTTAATGTATTTTGCTTCTGTTAAGTGTTAACCTGGGGCTTACACTGACTTTCAGCTGTAGTTTTTTTTTCTAATTCCCGTGTTCTCAACGTTTTCCCTCCAATCTGGATTCTGCTCGCATAAATTTTGATGTATGCACTCTGACAGAAATATATCCTTTGCCTATCATAAGACTGCTGTGTAGGATTATTTTTTTTTTTAGCTACTGCTGGTATGGAAATTCAACCTATTCTGAAAGAGGGCGGCTCAGAATAAGTTGATCTTTCTCCCCTTTAGCACATATGTTTGATGTGAAAAATGCTAAGAATCTTGCTCTGTTGCCGGATGCTCCAAACAGTGGGTTTTTGGTCATTGTTTTTAATCCACATATTCTGTAACAAGGTATATAACCAAGAACATATCAGGAGTCCAGATCATGCATGACATTTCTGATTTATGGTCATCATCATCATGCAAAAAAGCTTGAACACCCTTTCATTTACAAAAGAATTTGTTAACTTGCAATTCGGACAGTCTATCAACTCTATAACTCTACAACCATATCAACTAAAGTAAAATCATACAAATACATGGCCAGACGGGGGGAGGACGGCGAGGCCATGCCGCTGCCCCCACTAGAGCATGATGAGCAGCAGACAACTGGAGGTGGTGGTGCTCCATCTTCTTCTTCTACCACTTGCAGCAGCAGCTCAACCACTAGCAACGCCACCACCAATCCCTCCAGCGCCGTCCATCCTACAACCTCGAGCCCGCCTTCCGGGGGGGACAGAGGCGGGGGACAGAGGGGGGAGGGGGGGACAGAGGCGGCCGGTCGGCCGGCAGCCGGCAGCCGGCGGCTCGGCCGTAGGGGGGAGCACGGTGAGGGCCGGAGGGGGAGTGGTCGGGTCGGAGGGGGAAGGGGGAGGGGCTGGCGAGGCTGGACGGGGGGAGGACGGCGAGACCGGCCGGCCGGTGGCTGGCGGCGCGGCCGGGGGGCGAGGAAAGCGGGGGAGAGGCCGTAGGGGGAGGGAGAGAGCGGGGGGAGGGCCGGAGGGGGACGGGGGAGGGGCCGAAGAGGTCGGACGGGTGGAGGATGGCAAGGCCGGCCGGCCGGTGGCGCGGCCGGGGGGCGAGGAAAGCGAGGGAGAGGACGAAGGGGGAAGGGGAGAGCGGGGGGAGGGGCCAGGCCAGAGGGGGACGGTGGAGGGGCCGGAGAGGCCGGACGGGGGGAGGACGGCGAGGCCGGCCGGCCGGTGGCCGGCGGCGTGGCCGGCGGCGTGGCCGGGGGGCGAGGAAAGCGACGGAAAGGCCGGAGGGGGAGGGGGACTTACCTCAGGCCAGGGACGGGCGGCGGCGGTGGCGGGGACGGCCGGCGGCGACGGGGACGGCCGGCGCGAGTCGGGAGGTGGCACTGGCCGCCTCCCGGCTCGTGTACAGGTTATATGTGCCCTTATTGACGACGGTGCTAGGTAACCGTCGTCAATAACTCCTCGGGTGGGCCCAGATTAAGTTAAAGACGACGGCCCCGTCGTCAATAATTTATTGACGACGGTGCTCATCTAGCCGTTGTCAATAACTGTGTTATTGACAACGGCTAGACAAAGCCATCGTCAATAATATTAAGGACGACGGCCCCGTCGTCAATAAATTTGGCCGTCGTCAATGATCATTTTTCCTGTAGTGAGAGCCAATTAAAGTTCTTTTCAACCTTAGGCAAAGCACATAAGAGAAATGTGTTTCTTGTTTGATTGCGGCTTTCTTATGTGTCTTACCACGACGATTTTTCAACAATTTGCTGCTAAAACTTGAAAGTAAGAGTCAACTAAATAGGCGTGTCTTTTGAAACATACTTTTCTATTATACACTGCAAACCCAGTATGTAGAGTCTCATGTTTAGGTGAGACGGGTCAGTCTTGCTGAGCCATCGTGCTCACTGCTATTGTTTGAAGCGTTTACAGGGTTCTATGAGGAGGAAGCTCCCGAGGACTAGACGGACCCCCAAGAGGGAACCACCGTCGAGTGGGAACCATGCACGCCGCCGTGTTAGTGTGTGTGGGTGCTAGTGTGACATGACCCCACGGTCTTGTCGAGCCAGGATCACGCTGAGGGGTGCTGCGTTGCACAGCACCGGATAACACACGTCAAAGGTACAAAGTGGAAGCAAAATTTTATTACATAAACAAGTTTATGAACATGTTTACATCAAAATGAGTTCAGTCTACACTCACGGGCGTAGAATAAGCATCAAGTGCACGTTCAGCCCTTGAACGTGTCCTTGCTAGCACACACGCACACTAACTCTGCGGCGTGCACGACTCCCACTCGACGGGATTCCCCTCCTGGGGTGCCGTCTCCTCTTCGGGAGTCCCTTCCTCATAGAACCCTGCAAAAGCTTCAAACACAAGCAGTGAGCACGAAGGCTGATCAAGTCTGACCCGTCTCACCTAAACATGGAACTTCTACATGAGGGGTGATGGGTTACATGAGGTAAAATCATTTGCAAGGACTCGCCTAATTAGTAGAACCTTACTTTCAAGTTTTAGCAGCAGGTTGTGGAGAACCTTATGCTAAGGCACATGAGAGAGCCGCAATCAAACAAGAAACGCATTTCTCTCATGTACTTTGCCCAAAGTTGAAATGAACTTTAGTTAGCTCTAAACTACAGCAATCCATTAGCAATCAGAGTTCATCTTTCAATCAGCAACATTTTAACATGTAACTAGCCTGTTCTTTCTACGTCACGGTACAGTGAACAAGTGGTACTCACTGACCGCGAGGGACGGCGATTATAATCGATTTACACCTGCAGGGTTACCCGAACAACCCGTCACGTACGCCCGTACTCGATGTTGCCTACAACAACCATCACGGACGCCGTACGCAACTACCTTTCACCCGTTAGCCAAATGTTGAACCGGTCCAATCATCCCGAGCAAGAGGTCTCTGCACGCGCATCTCAGTGCCGCCAGCCGATTTACACCTCAGCTCTCAACCTACCCTCTGAACGACCAGCTATGCCTCAACACCCAGCTACCCGAGTTACATCAGTTTCCCGGTTCCCATATAGCCGGTAGGTCTTCGGTACTGTTCTAGCTTGTTCAACAGGCCCGCACACGGCTCGGTCCTCAATCGACACAAGCGGAGCTACAGCACACAGGCCCCAAAGTCCTGCCGCCCTTACTCTCCGCTTGGTCTCATTTTCTTGCCATGTGTTTCATGTGCTAACACTACCCGAGTCGAGTGCCTCTAGCCTATGCTCGCGAGTAGTTCCAACTACTCGACTTGTACCGAATCCTACACTATCTTAGCATTGCAGTAGCTAACGGGGTTTGCAATCCTAAACCCAACCCATGGTTTTCTTGGTTATGCAATTGGGTTTTCAAACAAGACTCTAATGCAAAGATTAAGGTATTCAAGTATGTGCTCAAAACAATAAAAACTTGTAAAAAGGTTAATGCAAACCGGAACTTGCCTTGCTGCTCTTGGTCGTAGGCTAGCTGTTCCTCCAGAGTAACGAAGTCTAGGACTTCGGGTTCCTCCTCGACCTTAGCGACTACATGATAAGAGAGGTACATGTATTAATTTGAATGCATTTGTATTAAGTTTGAACTTGTGAAGCTTATAAGTCCCACTAGACAGACTCAATGACTGTGAAACTTTTACTGTGGCTTGGTTATAACCTAAATAGAGACTTTGTCAAGTTTTAGTTGCAGCAAAGCTCATTTGAGCCCTCCACAATTAATTATTTCCTTGACCTTAATTGGAACTCTTAGGGTACTCTAAGGATTTTCATGAAACAAACTATGACTTTCTGAAAACAAGATTTTCAGAGGGTTCTAATGGAGTTGGTCTCACTTAATTTGGAAGTTCCTAACTAAAGATATGAGCTAAACCATTTCAGAGAAAATTCTGAAAATGTTTCTGAACATTTTCTATTTTCTCTGGAACAGTTTCACTAATTACACCATTAGGTGGATTAAATGAGCTCCAATGGGTCTGAAATTTTCTTGGTAGTTCAGGGATATTTTGGTGAACATCCCAGCAAAATTTCAGGATTTTCCTCCACAGGATTCTCCAGTTAAAATTCCAAACAGTTTAAACTTTGAGGAATTAATTCTGGAAAAATAAAGAATTTCATGAAGTGAAACTTGATTTGCTGGGAAGTACTCAGAGAGCTGAATCCAGCAAAATTTGGTTCACTAGATTTGGAGCTTTCTAGCCAAAGTTATGAGAACTTGAAGTTTGAAGGAAATCTGAAAATCGGGGAAAAGTTTAAACTCGCGCATGGGCCCTGGGGACACGCGTCGCACGCCGAGGCGACAGCACACCGCGGCCCACAAGGATTTTTCGCGCCAGCACACCCGATCCCAGCCGCAGCCCGATCCCGATTCAATATATCGTCCGCTGACAGCTGGGGTCCACCCTTTTCTTCAACCTCGCGACGCCCGCGCTCCACCTCCGAGGGACCTCGCCGGAGAGCTCGCCGCCGGCTTCTGTACCGCTCCAAACTTCACGATTTTGTCCGCCACTGCCTACTTTCTCTCGGGGAACAGGATTGTGGGGTCAGCTCGTCATTACAACGGCCGGTGCATGGTCGGCGACGAGCCGCCGCCTCGGAAAGACTTCGGCCATTTCGGCTGACTTCCCTAGCACCCCAACTACTCGAGGAACCGGTCGGGAAGCATCAGTGGACCTCAGGGAAGGTCGACATGAGCTCGAGGCAGCTTGGGGAAGGCCCGAAATAGGTCGTCACCGTGCGCCCGATGCTTCCCTTTTGTTCCGCCGTTGGTAAACCTCGAATTACGCCGGGTACAGAGGTTCTCCGGCCAAGGGTTGTGAAGGAAACTTGTGCGTTACCGTGTCTAGTTTGTGTGAGAGCGGATTGTGGCCCTCTAATCCTTTCTAGAGCACGAATTCGACGGAATCGCACCCGAAGGTCATTCTGCACACAGAAAGGGGAAAACTGGAAATTCGCCGCCGGTGAGCAATCACTCGGGCTGTGGCTCGGGGGTGAGCAGCACCGGTCACCAGCGCGTCCAAGGGTGCCTTGGCTCGGGCGTGACAATGCCCTGGTTGGGCTGTCCACGGAAGCCCGAGGTGCGGCGGTTCTAAGTCACCGAATTGATCTTTCGGCATAGCCAATATCAATCGGTTTCAACTGAATTCTAGCAGCGGGGAGGACGGAGGAAGGTCTCTAGTACCTTGCCGTGGCTCTGGAGGGGACGGAAAGGCTGTGATCTAGCTTCTCTGATCAGCTCCGAGTGATCGGCAGCGATGGCGCGGTTCTGATGCGAGGAGGCAGCAGAGTGGGCGGTGATCGCTCCGATCAGGGCGGTGGCGTAGATAAGGGGGCTGTGAGGCGGTTCAGCACGTCGGGGTGGCAAGCAGGTGGTGTCCCGGTTGCCTCTTCGCCGTGGCGGCCGCTCAGTCCGGCGCAAGAACCCGAGCTGGGTTTTCAGTCGGTTTGGGCTGGATCAGGGGCTGACATGTGGGTCCCACTTCCAGTTTTAACCTCTGAAATTTACTCCTAATCACTGTAGGAAACAGTGAGCCCCATAATACCCTTGGTAATTCGAATTATTCACCCATGAGCCATTTGAATTGAGTATAATTCAAATGGGGTTTGGTTTGAATGAATTTCAGCACAATTTCAGTTTTGAAATTCAAATAAAGTTTGAATTTCCCCGACTTAGCTCATGTCAAGATCAACTCCAAATGGAGTGAAAATTGGTGTGTGAGCTCACAAAAATGTGCTGAGTAAGAATATGCCGCCCACTTTTAAATTCATGGGATAAAAACAGTTTGAATTTGAATATGGTTTCAAACTGCCCTCTTTCTAACTATACCCAAAATGACCTCAAAAAGGTTTTGAATTTGGGTGAAACTTGACATGGACATCCTTAGCAAAGTGTAGGAGTTTTCATATGTCCAGCCCTTCTATATCACATGGGGAAATACCACTTTTGCAATAGGTGAGTTTGTTCTCTAATGAGCATGTTGATGGTGGTTACTTGCTCTTCATTTGTGTTCATCATCTTTCCTCAAATGAGGTGTGTGGTGTGGTGATGAACACTTCAATTTTGTGTCAAAAACTGAGGCCCTTACATAGTGAGTACACGTTCACGGGCTGAACATAAACTCTTTTTGCTTAGTCTACGCCCATGAGTGTAGACTTAACGTTATTTTGATGTAACTATGTTCATACACAAGTTTATGTAATAAAATTTTGCTTCCGCTTATCGCCTTTTATGTGTTTTATCCGGTGCTGTCTATCGCATCACACCTCAGCGTGATCCTAGTTTGTTGGGACCGTTGGGTTCTCGCAGCGTGATTTCAGAGGATCGTTGAGGTTTAACGCACTTAAAAACGTGAAATTTTCAAAAACTCGGTGAGGAACATGTTATTAACCCATATAAGGATGTTATTAGGGTATAGAAAGTGGTAACACTAACCTATTTGATATGTCAGAAAATCATGCATCTCGGGACTTCATATGTCTTGGGGGTGCATGTAAGCGCTGTCCACCAGTGCGCACAAGCTTAATAGTGGAGCCTCACGGGTGGTAGGTAACCCGACCAGCTTTAGTATCCTCTATGACTCTTCATGTCGTTTGGGGTATTCGAGAAACGCCCTTCCCTGGCGTGCTATGGGCAAGTAGGGGAGACCCCTTCACGTGGTTAGTAACGTGAACACGTAGCTCAAGCCATGTTTGGCTTGAGAACAACCGTGCGAGTGACGACGGATGGTTGTATGGAACTGTATTAGGACCGGGTTTAGTGTGCAGCTGAACACGATGATTGGGTGAGTTTATTGCAGGTTGTCTAACCACGAATCGGTAGATGAGTAGCATACGTGTGCGAGAGACGTTTAGTGCCACTGAATTAATGAAGCCGGCTACGTCCGGTATAGGTTTTCTTGTGAGGAATGTAGTACCAGCATGATTGTGGTGACGCTTCGACGTCACACTCCACTAAATGATTAACATAATTTTAAAACTTGAAAATTTGATCCAGAGCACTAGAACTTTGAGTTAACTCCTTCCCTTGATCAGAATTTTAAAATTAAGCAAGTTTCAACTTATGTAAGACTAGGAACAGAGTCCTCTGCTTTCAGCTGAAATAATGCTGGAGTTGTACAGAGGTTAGAGGTCGAGTTCTTGTGATGTTGGAGTCGTATGATACATTTCTAGAAAGATGTAACACCCCAAGAGGGGAATTTAAAAATTTTTGGACGTACTGCATGTGTTGCAGAAATTCAAATTCAAATTGGAATTCAAATTCAAATCAAAACAGAAAAGAAATGGAAAAAGAAAAAGAAAAACCCCCCGGCCAGTGGGCTGAAACCCACCAGCCGGCCCACCATACCCCCCCCCCCCCCCGCGCCAGCCCACAGCCGCGCGCCTCTCCCTCACACTGACACGCGGGGCCCGCTTGTCATCCCCCACCTCTCGCTCGTGCCAACTACCGGGACTCCTCCGCGCGCCCGAATCCAAACTACCCCGGAAACCCGCGTCCCCCAGCCGAATTCTTTTCCCGGACGACTCCGGCTCGATCCCAACAGACACGCCGCCCTCCCGCGTCTATATAAACGCCGGCATCGCCCTGTTTTTCTCCCCCAATCGGCTGTTTTTCGTCCCGGTGAGAACCAGAGCTTCTCTGGCCGTTTTCTCTCGATCTTTGCTCGGGTTTTCTGATCTAACGCGTCGATCGTGTCCCACCGCCTCCGGGGAGTCACGCAGGTGCAGAAAACTCGGTGGTTTGCGCTCTAGGCACAGCTCCGACGAGCAACGCAGCGGTTCCACCTCGGACCTCGACGCCGACCGCCTTCCAGGGCCTCCGAGCTCAAGAAAAACCCCGAGGTGAGATCCCCGACCTCCCCTCTACCGTTCTATGCCATGAAATCCCAGTTTTAGGAGGTATAGACGAAGATCCGAAGTTTTCCGGCGAGATCGCCACCTCCCGCCGCCGCGCGCCGCCGGGCAGCGCCGCCCGCGCACGGTCAGGAAACTTCTGATCTAGCCCCTGGAACTTCAGAAATTCGTGTAAATTCATTTAAAAATCAGTTTTAGCCCCTGGACTTAATAAAAATTTGGAAAACCCCTCTGTTATGTGTAGTTAGACCCCTGGAAATTTATGAAATAATAAATTAGACCCTGTAGTAGGGTGAATTTACCTTTTTTTGACCCTATATGATATTAAATTCAGAAAATTGAATATGGGATTTTAATTTAAATTTAAAGGGTGAGGCAAACACATTGCAAATTCAAGTTTAAACTTTCCTGGCACTTGGGAAACTTTAGAATGAACTAAAAATAAATTTTAGGCTAAAATAAAATCTGCTTAAGTGTAGTTCATATTTATTAGATCTAGAAACACATTTTAGGCTAGGAAATAATTCTGAAAACTGATAAAATAAATTTAAATTAGCTCACATCAGAGGAGAAGTTTAAAAATGTATTATTTAATATTTTAGATCAGAACCTATTCTGTTTAGATGATAAGTCTTACTATTTAAACTTTAAATCTCAATTTTAGGCATAGAAAATAAATCTGGAAAATAAAGGAAAATAGGTATGCATAACTAGAAAATAATATATGAAGTCTCCAAATCCAAAGACTTCAGTTTGGGATTTGGTAGAAGGTCTGAAAACCCATTTGGGATAGGGAATTACTTTCCATGCAAACTTGGTAGCTAAAGAGTGTAGTAAAGAATTTGTTTAAATTGGAAATTTATATATAGTGTGCAAACAGAAATCTGAATACAAAAGTTAGAAATCATATAAGTATGCTTAAAAGTGCATGTAGGCCAAAAATCAACACATCTTGGACAACCACAACACTTAGTAATGAGAATGACCTTCATAGGTAGGTATGTGTGGTTTGTATGAAGTGAAAGTGTGAATCATGTCTTATGGATTGTTGTTTTCTTTTGCTATGTGTATGGGCATGAGTAGAGCCTGCTCCAGAGCAAGTTCTCCCCTTCCAAGACCAAGACTTTCCATTCCCAGAGCCGCAGGAAGAAGGCAAGTGTCCTTGACCACTTTGATCCTATACTATGATGTGTAGATAGAATTATTTGCATTGTCAATTGAAACATGAAACCCATGCTAGGAAGTTTCCCTAGAATTGCATTACCTTGTTTCCTTGTAGCTTGGGTTGGGATTTATTTTATCATGTCATTTATATGCTTATGCTTAGCCATGCTTAGAATGGGATAAGTGGGATATGAGATCATCAATTTGTTTACCATACTCTTGAATGAGACATTATGAGTTATGTAGAGGTAGGGATCGAGGCAAGTTGGATGATTTGGTTGGTGCTGGGTGCACGAGACTTGGGTTTGTGTTTAGTACTTGCCTGGATCCTAAGGACCGGTTCATGGAGCATGTAACCTGGCTTTACCGTGCCAACCACATGCTGAGATGGGCAGCTTGGCCAATTAATTAGGTGTATCCCCGGCGTAGTATGGGTGTGTTGGATGGTGCGGGGAGTAGGTGTCAGCTGGACTACCATATGAACCGCAAGGCTCAAGAGGGGGCCACTGCAGCGGGGTTGGAGCCTCTTTTATGCTGTTAGGGGTGAAACCTTAGTGGGCCCACGCTCGTCGGGAATCCGTTTGTAAAGGCTTCGTAGTGATCTCCTGGCTACACACCTGGGAAGTGTGAATGTGGTTCGTGGCCACTGGCATAATGGAGGTTCTTTTAGTCCACCCGGCAACGGGGGATGAAATCACTACATGTGGGTACAGTGGTGCAAACTCTGCAGAGTCAAAACTGTCATGACAGCCGTGCTCACGGTCAAGAGCGGCTTGGACTTATTCATGATTAGAGGATGATGAATCTGGAAGTTGAGGATGTTAAGCGGGGAGCTTAACATTGGAAATGATATTATGGTTACTTGAGTTTTGATGATGGGTTGGGAGATTGGGACCATTTCACCTGTGTAGTAATGTAGGTGCTTAATAAGCTAAGGTGATAGGTATTGATTGCGTAGTGCTTTAACCATGAGTCAACCTCTCCTTGCTCTAGCCATGCATGACATAACTTTCCCACACTTGCTGAGTACCAACGGTACTCAAACTTGCATATTTGTTGGTTTAAATTGCTGCTCAGGTCAAGGGGAAGAGGTGGTGTTTAATGACCAAGACTCCGGACCCGAAGAAGGATTCTAGGTTCATGGAGTCCCCCGGGCAACGCCTGTGACGGAGCCCACAAGAATAATATTTCCGCTGCTAGTTTATTTACATGTTATGAACTTATTAATCGTCCATCGAGACGTATGCTTTGTAAGACGTATTTATATTCGACACCTGGCTTGTAATAAATGATGCTTTACTATTTGTCATCACATGTATGAGAAAATGATCCTGGCATACATGTGATATTGACTCGGTTGTTCTTCGGAGAAACCGGGTGTGACAGAAGTGGTACCAGAGCCAAGGTTGCCCGTAGGAACGTGGACCTAGGTAGAAATGGACGTATTTAAGGACCCTATTTTCTTAAAAACTATTTTACAAAGGTGTGGGTTGAAAAGTGTTATTTAATGGGGTCGCTTTATTCATCTTACCCCAACTTTTATTCAAAATAGGATTTTTGTTTAAAATCTTATCTAACTTAATTTTAAATGCTTTATGTTTTAGATGGTTTGCATGATCCGCACCGCCCGCAAGTCCAACGGAGGGAGAGTTCCCGTAGTTGCCCTTGCCCTGAGAGAGGAGAACCGTCCGGTGACGTACCTCTCCTACGGATTGCAGTAGGAGGCTTGTTGCGCCGTCTTCGACGTATGCTCCACGCCGCCGGCAATACGGGCAAGCTAATCATACACTACAGCTCCACCCGGACCATCCGTGAGAAGCGGGAAGAATGGAGTTCAGAAATGACGATTATCCATGAAAATCAGCTGCTCAAGATCCAACGCTCTCCAGCTTATCGAGCGACACAGGTCGATGCGGAGAAGGATGTCACCTAGGAGGCCATCACCTGCCAGAGTCACATCTACCATCGCCACCTGGACAGGACTGAGTACATGTATGTCCTCCAGCGGGAGAGTTGTACCACGGAGTACAAGTACCCGCCAGTGCAGCAGGGGACTTCCCATGAGCACATGGACCTGTGCTTGGAGGATGCTGCTATGCTCAGCACTCGACTGCAGGAATGTCAGCAGGAGCTTAAGGATGTTCGTGACACCCTGAAGGAGACTGAGGCGTTGCTTCGAGCCAGCTTGAGGGCAAGAGAAAGAGGAGATGGGAATGAACTGTGTGTCACCGTGAATGACACATGAACTCCTGACTCCCCAGATCGCCGGGCGAGCAGGCGTCGCCGCACTTCTCCACCAGCAGCTTCCCCACCCAAAGAGGAGTCAGAGGGCAGCTGCAATAATGAGGAAGATCCCAAGGAGCCAGCTCAGTGATACGAGTCGTGTAGAGTCCTCTCCCATAGTTCAGCAGGTTATCGAGTAGGCAAGTCAATACCTTAGTTAAGGGTGTGTTAATGTTTGGTGTGTGACGTGAGTTGTGGAAGCCATGGGCTATTGTTCACAACCTCGTCTTCAGGTTGTTTTGCTTTGATCGAAGAGCACGTGAAAAGCTACCAGAGGGGGGGTGAATGGTAGATTAAAACTTTTCGCAGCGGAAACAACAAAAACCCCTCAGCAAAAAATCAATCGGTTAAAGAAACCATGTGTGCAAGTGTTTTCAAACGTGTTCAGCCGTGACAAATCAAGTAGAGAGGTAGAGAATCAAGTCACGGATCTAATTCAACAAGAATCACTTGAAAACATGAAGTAAAACTTGAGATACGATCAAAACATTAAACGAAGATCAATCTGTTCTATCCGATATAAAACAGATCTGCAATGCTGCAAAGAAACTCGTGTATCTAAAAAACTAAAGATCCGAAGCTCGTGAAAATTTCACATATGATAGATAATTGAGTTGTGAAGACAACCCAGAAAGAATCACGTCAATCGGATCTGTAAAACTCGAGTTATGAATGAAACACCGAAGCAACGTCGGTCTGCCAGAAACTCGGCGAGAAAGACTTGACGAAAAACAAGTCGGACGAACAAGGCACAAAAGCTCCTCGAAACTATGAATTTTATTCAATAGAAACACAAGAGGAACAGCCCAAAGTTCTCTACCCATGAGAGCTCTGGCCTCCCTTGCTTTTATAGCCAGCCCTCAGGCTAAACAATCCAACCTAGGACTCCTACTCCTAATTGGACTCGTATCCTAACTTACCATAACTGCTCAGGACTCTCCTATTCGCAGATAGAAGCAATCATGAGACTTCCAAACACCTTAGGAACGTCCTAAACATTCCTAAAACAACTCAACTTCGTGCCTAGTACGAAATCCTATCAGAACCAACTCAAATCTTCCATATTTGAGCCATATCTGACTCAGCCTCAGCCTGAGTACGCAATCCAGCCGGTTGGACCTTTCTGACCAATTCTTTACGTCCACTTCTCTTCATCACGCCTTGGAACAATGTTGCCACATCCATGCACTCCTTGCACATGTGCAAACTCCTTCCAACGACGTACACACAACCTTCATATGCACTGCCCTTGATCCAAACATGCTGCGCGACCTCCCGATCAACTCAACCACAGCTCCTCCCGAACTTGGTTGTCGGAACCTCATCTCCTCCCTGAGACTAGTCCAAGGATCCCGTCACCAGCCATGTTTTGAACTCAAGCAACACCTGCACATGAATAAACAACCAATTCTTCCGAGCACAAGTCCTCGACTTGACTCACGTTAGTTCGAAAACCACAACACCTTACATGAGCACGTCACATAAGCATGTTGCAAACCATATCAAATGATAACAGCCATAACCACCAAAACAGACAAAAAACTTAGCAAATTAATACTAAGCAAACCTTCCCATAAAGCAAGTTTGAAACATTGCGAGTTAAAAGCAAAAACAAGACACTGCAGTTCTACGAGTTGAACTTCACGGGAGCTCCCTAAAAACAAGCTCCGGACCTCACAGAAGCTTTCCGGACCTTGCAGGAGCTCTCTGGACCTTGCGTCGGACCTTGCCAACACTTGGCGGACCTAACAAAGAACTTGTCGGACCTTGCCACAGAAGAATGTTTTGGCAATATTCAAAACTTTGAATGTTAATGCTAACTTTTATCCTAATTGTCAATGTATTCATCACACATAGGTCTCACAATCTCCCCCTTGATGAATGCATTGGCAACACCAATTAAAATCCGAACATTGGCTTATGAAAAGTTTTGAAAAGCTTTGAAAACTCATTTCTCCCCCTTTATTAATTTCTCCCCATTTTTTAAAATCAGAGAAGGAAGAAGTGTATAACATATGCAAAGTGTAAAAAAAAATCTCTCCTTATACATATTTCCCCCCCTTTGACAATGTATTCAGCAAGGTTCAAAAGAGAAAATTTTTAAATGTTATGAGCATATTATAACATATACATACAAAACAAAGCTCATCCAAGTCATACTATCAGGTTACTTACCCTATCACATCAATGAGATACATAAAGTAGTGTAAGCCATGATAGAGCTCAAATGTATTTTTCAGTTTAAGCAAGTCATGATCTCCCTTACTCAACTATATCAAAACCTGAAAACATGACACTTGTTGCTGCATTTTTATTATTCATAATCATTTAAGGCACAAAGTTGATCATATGATATTTGCAAGAGATTATATGCCGCATCAGCCTTATTCTAACCAACCAAGCCAAGCCTATGTCATTTGACAATCAGAAGCTTAAGGACATAGTTTTAGTCATATACAATTCCTTCCAAGCTCATATCTTAGTGCAATGATAAGCAATCTCAAAAGAAGAAGTGCGATGCATGCATATCTCTTGATCTTTTCTCAATTTTTTATTTAAAAACTCAACATGTGAGCTGATCACTTGATTAAATTTTTTATGATTAAAAGCACTTGTGAGCACGCAACAAGTTCAAAACAGCAAGAAAGTTTGATCATGACCAGATTTAGTGTAAGTAATTATTCCAATTACTAGTCATGGAAAAAACTACAAAATGTATAACATGAGTAATGTCGTAAGAACTTTCAGCCTGTAAAAGGAATCACAAAGTCATATATGTATGAAATACTATGCTCATATTATTTTAGTTTCAGATTCACACATAGACTTTCAAAGTTTCAAACCCCCCCCTCAATTTAAGCCATGAGGATGCATAACCCCTATTTCACTATGAATGAAACAAAAACGAGTGAAATCCAAAGGTTTTGTAAAAATATCAGCCAATTGTTGTTCGGTATCGACATGGTGAAGCACAATGTTTTCTTTTTCAACATTATCACGAAGAAAGTGATACCTAATGTCAATGTGCTTAGTTCTAGAGTATTTCACGGGGTTTTTAGCAATACAAATTGCACTAGTGTTATCACAAAACAGTGGAACACTATCTAAATCAACCCCATAGTCTTTAAGTGTTTGAACAATCCAGAGAATTTGTGAGCAAGCGCTAGCCGCAGCTACATATTCAGATTCGGCCGTGGATTGTGCAACTGAACTTTGTTTTCTAGAGGACCAATCAACAAGTGAATTACCAAGAAAATGACAAGCACCCGAAGTACTTTTCCTATCAATCCTACAACCCCCAAAATCAGCATCCGAAAAAGCTTTCAAAGAAACGGTTGAGGAAGAAGGAAGAAAAATGCCAAACTCTTGAGTTCCATGTAGGTACCTGAGAATCCTTTTGATGGCTTGGTGATGTGAAGCACGTGGAGAAGCTTGAAAACGTGTACAAAGACATACGCTGGATTGTATGTCCGGTCTTGACGCCGTGAGATACAAAAGTGATCCAATCATACTTCTGTATTCTTTTTTATCGACCGGGTCACCATCTTCGTCAAGTTCAAGTGTTGTTGCTGTTCCCATTGGTGTCCGAAGAGGCTTGCATTTTTCCATGTTGAAGCGCTTAATAAGGTCCTTTGTATATTTAGCTTGATGCACAAAAGTTTCTTCTTTTGTTTGCTTGATTTGCAGCCCCAAAAAGTATGTGAGTTCTCCCATCATACTAATCTCAAATTCTGAACTCATCATAGCTGAAAACTTGGACACGAGATCATGAGAAGCACAACCAAAGATAATATCATCCACATACACTTGAACGAATAATGAGTCATTTCCATGCTTATGTACAAAAAGAGTTTTATCAACCTTGCCCATGGTAAACCCCTTTTTAAGTAAGAATGTTTTTAACCTATAATACCATGCTCTAGGGGCTTGTTTTAGACCGTACAAGGCTTTGGATAGTTTGTAAACATGATTAGGAAAGTTTAGATTTTCAAAACCCGGTGGCTGCTTAACATAAACCTCCTCCTCTATGTAGCCATTAAGAAAAGCACTTTTAACATCCATTTGATATAACTTGAAACCTTTAGATGCAGCAAATGCTAATAAAATTCTTATAGCTTCTAATCTAGCAACAGAAGCAAATGTTTCATCAAAATCTAGACCTTCAATTTGAGTGAAACCTTGAGCAACCAACCTAGCTTTATTCCTAACCACAACCCAATCCTCACTTTGCTTATTTTTAAATACCCATTTAGTTCCAATTAATGTGTGACCTTGAGGTGGAGGTACAAGTTTCCAAACATTATTTCTTTCAAAATTTTCTAACTCTTCTTGCATGGCATTAATCCAAGATTCATTAGTGAGTGCGTGTGATATATCCTTGGGTTCAAAAGAAGCAACAAAAGCAGAATGAGCATGAGAGTTTGGATCGCAAAACCTGGACCGAGTGACTCGTTCATGCAAGCTTCCAATGATTTGTTGTGGAGGATGACTTTTGAGTACTCGGAGGGGAGTAGACACTTCACAAGCACCTTCTTCTTCATGTTCGGACCTTTGATTAGGAGAGCTTGTTGATTGAGGAAGGTCCGAACCAGCAGTAGTGACTGTTGGTGCTGGTTGTGGTGCAAAATCAGCAGCTTGATCGTTATTTACTTCCAAGTTTTCGGGCAGCAGCACCACTTCTTCATATTCTTCAATACAAATACTCACCCCCTGCGGGTATGGATCCGGACCTGTAATATCGGAGCTAGTACTTGGGCTAGCTTCATCAAAAGAAACCTCGCGAGTCTCCACAATTTTGTTAGTGTCAAGTAAAAGCACACGGTAGCCTCTAGTATGAGATGGATAACCAAGAAACATGCCATCAACAGATCTAGCTTCAAATTTATCAAGATTACCATGTTTCTTAACAAAGCATTTGCAACCAAAAACCCTAAAGTGTGTAACACTAGGCCTATGTCCAAACCGGAGCTCATATGAGGTTTTTCCAAGCTTAGCACGCAAGAAAACACGATTTGAGACATAACAAGCGGTTGCAATTGCATCAGCCCAAAATTTCCTAGGAGTTTGATATTCATCAAGCATAGTCCTAGCCATCTCAACTAAGGTCCTGTTCTTTCCTCCTACGACACCATTTTGTTTTGGTACATAGGGTGAAGAGTATTGATGATCTATTCCATTTTCAGCACAAAAGTGATCAAAGGATTGGTTTTTAAATTCTGTTCCGTTATCACTTCTAATTGCTTTTAATGATCCTGGGTGATCAATAGATAATCTAAGAAATAAAGTTCTAAAATGACTAAAAGCTTCATTCATAGATGCCATAAAATAAACCCAAGAATATCTGGAATAATCATCAACAATCACAAGCACATACTATTTACCTCCGAAGGATTGAACACGTGCCGGACCTACTGTGTCAAGATGTAAAAGTTGTCCCAGTTCAGCTGTCATGATCATTGTGAGAGGAGCATGTGAACCTGCAACAAACTTAGCATGTCTACAAGAAGAGCACACAATATCATTGTCCTTTTTAAGCTTCGGCAGCCCATGTATGCGATCGAGAGCACTAACACGAGTGAGATGATCAAAGCCTATGTGACCAAGTCTACGATGCCAAAAATATAGATCCTTTGTATCATTAGCAACTAGACACCGATGCTTAGAAGTTGACAAATCAAAATCAGCTTTAAAAACTCTTCCAAACCTAGACATGTTAAACAAAAGCTCACCTTTTGAATCTACAACCTTGCAGCAATTTTTAGCAAAGCTAACCTCTAGATTTTCATCTAGCAATTGTGAAACCGAAAGCAAGTTGTATTTCAAATTTTTAACAAGTGCCACATCTTTCAAAGTGTAGAGACTGTTTACTCTAACCGAACCTTTAGCAATTATGGGAGTAGAAGAGTTATCGGCGAAAGTAACATTTTCTACACGTGACACAAAAGAGAGAGAGGAGAACCATTCTTTGTTACCGGTCATGTGGCGTGAGCAACCTGAATCCACAATCCAAATGTTCTCCTTCCTCAAACGTGAAACCTACTCAGCAGCACAATACGTCGATGACTCAATACTGGGGTTAGTTAAAAGACTTTTAGGAATCCAGTACTGAGTCACACGACGTCCAGCAGAAATAACACGCGAAAGCTGAGAAGGTACAGCAGGTTTATGAGCCAAACATCAAAAATTTTTGTTCCCAACTACTGACTTAGAAGATGTGTTATATGTAGCACAAAAACAGTAGGTCCGGGAGCAAGTTTTTGACTCATTACAGCAGGTTGCAAGCTCCGAACATTCGGTCTAGCAGATTTTGCTTGGTTGTTATGTGATCTAGCAAGTATTCTTTGTTTCTTATCGTGTTTAGCTAGTCTATAACAAAAATCCATGACATGACCATCTCTACCACAGTAGGTACAATGAAAAATAACCTTATTATCATGTCTAGATGAGCAAGCAACACGTTTATTAGAACCCGAATGGGACAGTACTCCTGCAGATTTGAAAATCACCTCTTTTTGTCTAGGAGCTGTTTGAATCAAACCGCTTCCTAATGACTTTACAACTTTAGGTGGGTGTGCCTTAGCATGAGCATGAGAATTAAAACCTAAACCAGTTTTATCATTACAAGACTTGGAAGAATTCAGCAGCAAGTTTAGTTTCTTATTTGCATTAGAAAACCGATCTAGTGTCCTATGCATGTCATCAAGTTTATTGGACAGATCAAAGCAGTTTTCACATGAAGTTTTTCCTTTTAGTTTGCAATTTGAACAATATTTAACTTCATGCACACGTAAAGAATTGTTCAAAATAGAAATCTCATTCATAGCATCATTTAGTTTCTTATTTAGATCATCACATGAAGAACAATGCAAATCAATTGTAGAACAACAAGCATCTTTCAAATTTTTATCATTAAGTGCAGCAAGCTCTTTGTTCTTTTCAATTTCAAGTTCAAGTTTATCAAGTGTAGATGCGTGTGCACTTCTTAAAGAGGACAATTGTTCATAAATCAAATCACATGAGGAACAAGAATCATCACTAGGAATCAAAGTTTTTAAACGATTAATTTCAGATTCTAGTGATTCAATTTTAACAGCATTGTTCCTAAGTTTTTTATCCTTTTTCTTTAATATAACAGTGGCACGAGAAATAGCATCACACATTTCTTCGCAAGTGGGACATACCTCTTCATCGTCGCTGTTGTGTTCTGCCTCCTCGGAGCTTGAACTTGACTTGCTCGCCGTGCAGCAAATATTTGCCATAGCTTCTTCATCTTCATCACTACCGGTGTCCACATCACTTGAGCCGAAATCTTGAAGTGCAGAGATCATACTATGCACTATGTTGCGCATTGATAAATCTTTCTTCTTCTTATTCTTTGCAAACGATTTCTTTGGCCTTGTTTGCTTTTCTTCACGTGAGGTCGGACCTGAAAGGCTAGGGCACTCCGTACGAAAATGTCCTATCTTACCACATTCAAAACATCGTTGAGGTCCGGAGCTTCCTCTCCTTCTAGTTCTCACATTTTGCAATGCTTTTGAGAACCGAGTAGAGATGAGTGCATGCTCCTCCTCTGGAAACTCTTCAATCTGTTCAAGGGTTAGAGAGGACAGCAAAGAGAGTGCACCACTAGATGATGATTGCCTAGAACTAGACATGTCACGTTGCGAAACAAATGCAATAGACTTATTGGGGTTTTTACGTGAGATGATGTCAATTTCATGAGTTTTCAATCTAGAATAAAGCACGTCTAAAGTAAGAGAACTCATGACAGTAGATTCACGAATAGATATAACTTTCATCTCCCAAATTGACATATCTAATGCTCCTAACAATTGTCTAGCATTTTCAGCATCTGAAAAGTTAACATTGACACTACGCAAGTTGCTGAGAATTTTATTAAAGCGAGCAAAAAGGTCGTCAATTGACTCATCGGGTTGCATCTCAAAACGCATGTATTCTTTCTTGAACATATCTTGCCTTACCTCCTTGATCGTATTGGATCCTTCATGGTAGTCACAAAGAGCTTTCCAAACATCATATGCAGATCGGAGGTGTGCAACACGGTCGAAGTCGCTTTGAGTCAATCCTTGGATGATCAAGTTGCGAGCCTTGTTGTTGTTGTCAACATATCTCATGTTCGCAGCTGTAACTTGATCGTTGGGTGGTACATCGAAGTTCCGGTAGACCTTTTCCCATATGGTGAAGCCTTGCGCCTGTATGTAGGCCTCCATCCGCGTCTTCCAAACCTGAAAATCGATGCCATTGAACACACAAGGTTTTGCGGAGTACTTCTCCATGATGGTTAGTCAAAACACGTGCAAATCGCAAAGATTAGAGCACCTTGGCTCTTATACCAATTGTAGGATCTAAGAGCACGTGAAAAGCTACCAGAGGGGGGTGAATGGTAGATTAAAACTTTTCGCAGCGGAAACAACAAAAACCCCTCAGCAAAAAATCAATCGGTTAAAGAAACCGTGTGTGCAAGTGTTTTCAAACGTGTTCAACCATGACAAATCAAGTAGAGAGGTAGAGAATCAAGTGACGGATCTAATGCAACAAGAATCACTTGAAAACACGAAGTAAAACTTGAGATACGATCAAAACATTAAACGAAGATCAATCTGTTCTACCCGATACAAAACAGATCTGCAACGCTGCAAAGAAACTCGTGTATCTCGAAAACTACAGATCCGAAGCTCGTGAAAATTTCACAGATGATAGATAATTGAGTTGTGAAGACAACCCAAAAAGAATCACGTCAATCGGATATGTAAAACTCGAGTTATGAACGAAACACCGAAGCAACATCGGTCTGTCCAGAAACTTGACGAGAAAGACTTGACAAAAAACAAATCGGACGAACAAGGCACAAAAGCTCCTCGAAACTATGAATTTTATTCAATAAAAACACAATAGGAACAGCCCAAAGTTCTCTACCCATGAGAGCTCTGGCCTCCCTTGCTTTTATAGCCAGCCCTCAGGCTAAACAATCCAATATAGGACTCCTACTCCTAATTGGACTCGTATCCTAACTTACCATAACTGCTCAGGACTCTCCTATTCGCAGATAGAAGCAATCGTGAGACTTCCAAACACCTTACGAACGTCCTAAACATTCCTAAAACAACTCAACTTCGTGCCTAGCACGAAATCCTATCATAACCAACTCAAATCTTCCATATTTGAGCCATATCCGACTCAACCTCAGCCTGAGTACGCAATCCAGTCGGTTGGACCTTTCCGACCAATTCTTTACGTCCACTTCTCATCATCATGCCTTGGAACAATGTTGCCACGTCCATGCACTCCTTGCACACGTGCAAACACCTTCCAACGACGTACACGCAACCTTCATATGCACTGCCCTTGATCCGAACATGCTGCGCGACCTCCCGATCAACTCAACCACAGCTCCTCCCGAACTTGGTTGTTGGAACCCCATCTCCTCCCTGAGACTAGTCCAAGGATCCCGTCACCAGCCATGTCTTGAACTCAAGCAACACCTGCACATGAATAAACAACCAATTCTTCCGAGCACAAATCCTCGACTTGACTCACGTTAGTTCGAAAACCACAACAACCTACATGAGCACGTCACGTAAGCATGTTGCAAACCATATCAAATGATAACAGCCATAACCACCAAAACACACCAAAAACTTAGCAAACTAATACTAAGCAAACCTTCCCATAAAGCAAGTTTGAAACATTGCGAGTTAAAAGCAAAAACAAGACGCTGCAGTTCTACGAGTTGAACTTCACGGGAGCTCCCTAAAAACAAGCTCCGGACCTCACAGAAGCTCTCCGGACCTTGCAGGAGCTCTCCGGACCTTGCGTCGGACCTTGCCAACACTTGACGGACCTAACAAAGAACTTGTCGGACCTTGCCACAGAAGAATGTTTTGGCAATATTCAAAACTTTGAATGTTAATGCTAACTTTTATCCTAATTGCCAATGTATTCAGCACACATAGGTCTCACAACTCAGAAATGTGAATATAATAAGACCCCATGAATTTTAAGTTTAAACAAGCAAATTGGGAAGTTAACACATAATGCTTTAAATTGACATTTGGTTGATCATGATAGATGGCCAGAAGAGGGAAGGGTCGTGGCGTCAACCCCGCCAACAACAACGATGAGGCCGGCAACACTCATCTTTCTCGAGGACAAGACAGGGGTGGTCGCCGTGAAGGAGTTGATCCCATCCACCAAATGCTTGAAATTCAGAATCAGCTCATCCATAGCCTAGCTCACGTGGTGGCCAACTTGCACCAAGTTCCACCTCCACAAGCTGCACCACACCAATAAAGGTTGAGTGAGTTTCTAGGGACTCAACCCCCAAAGTTTGCAAGTGCTGCTGAACCACTGGAGGCAGATGATTGGCTAAAGACCATTGAGAGCAAGATGAGGATCATACAATGCCAAGGGTATGAGAGGGTGCTGTTTGCCTCTCACCAATTGCATGGACCTGCTGAGGATTGGTGGACCGCTTACGTGACCGCCCATCATGACCCTGAGAACATCACTTGGGAAGAGTTCAAGCGTAGCTTCCGCAACCATTACATACCAAGGGGTGAACTCAAAAACAAGAGAACGGAGTTCTTGGGGCTGCAGCAAGGAAACATGACTGTGAGGGAATACCTCACTAAATTCACCCAACTATCCCGTTATGCACCACGGGACATCGAGACTGATGAGCAGAAACATGACTGCTTTGTGGAAGGACTTACAGCGGAAATGCAGTGTGCAATGTCCTCCAACGAGTATGAAAGCTTCCAAAAGATGGTGGACAGAGCATTTGTTGTGGAGAGGAAGCTGAAGGCCTTGGAAAATGAAAACAAGAGGAAGGCGGGATGGTCACACCAAGCCTCGGGTAGCAACACACGCCCACGTCTGATGCAGCAACCCGCAGGGCAGACGAGCCGTGCTGCGGTACCCTACTCAGCACCGAGAGGGTACAACCCGAACTTCAGGCCTCCATCAGCACCAGCACAGCCACAACGTCAGTTTGTACAGCAGCCTCGCCCCACATATCAACCTCGACCAGCAGTACAAGGACCCCCAAACCAACCCCAAGACAACAAAGGCCAGGCACCTAAGATTGGGGTGCAATGCTTTAACTGTGGTGAAGTGGGGCACTATGCCCATAAGTGCCCAAAGAAGAAGCCCGTGCAGCCGCAACAGCAGAATGTGATGCGAGGACGGGTGAACCACGTGACCATGGAGGAGGCGCAAGAGGCACCCGACGTGGTAGTTGGTAAGTTTCCTGCCAATTTACACATTGCAACCCTGTTGTTTGATTCTGGGGCTACCCACTCGTTCATTGCTCAAGGGTTTGTTAAGAAGCATGATCTAGCAACCACACAAATAAACCATATGCTAGCAGTGAACTCTCCAGGTGGAGAAATAAGGACAAGACAAGTGTGTCCCAAGGTGAATCTAGACATTAATGGGGTAGTATTTACTGTCAACCTCATAGTGATAGGTTCCCAAGGGATAGATATTATTTTGGGTATGGATTGGTTGACCAAATATAAAGGAATCATCCATTGTTCAACAAGAACGGTGGAACTAACTCACCCTAGTGGCACAAGAGTAAAGTTCATAACTATACAAGAGCCTAGGAGGGACATTAAACTCAATCAAGTTGAGGTGGAAGTGGAGGAGATCAGGATCATCAGGGAATATCCAGATGTTTTTCCGGAGGAGTTGCCAGGTATGCCCCCCGATCGTGAAGTGGAATTCGCGATTGAGCTAGTGTCTGGAACAGCTCCGATATACAAGAGACCTTATCGGATGGACTCCAAACAGCTGGAAGAACTCAAGGAACATTTAAGAGAATTGACAGAAAAGGGGTACATTCGTCCTAGTTCCTCACCATGGGGAGCTCCAGTGATATTTGTGCCCAAGAAGGACGGGCCCCAAAGGCTATGCGCGGACTACCGTGCGTTGAATGAAGTAACCATCAAGAACAAGTACCTATTACCCTGCATTGAAGACTTGTTTGATCAATTGAGGGGATCTTGTGTGTTCTCGAAAATTGATCTCAGATCGGGATACCACCAACTTAAGATAAGGCAAACAGATATTCCCAAGACAGCTTTCGTATCTCGGTACGGACTGTATGAATACACCGTCATGCCTTTCGGGCTAACTAATGCCCTGGCATACTTCATGTATCTCATGAACAAGGTATTCATGGAATATCTGGACAAATTTGTTGTGGTTTTCATTGATGACATTCTCGTCTTCTCCAAAGATGAAGAAGAACATGAGAAACATCTAAGGTTGGTGTTGCAAAAGCTGAGAGAACCCAACTATATGCCAAGTTGAGCAAGTGCAAGTTTTGGCTAACGAGAGTTACCTTCTTAGGACATATAATCTTAGAGGGAGGAATCTCCATAGATCCCGCCAAGATCGAGGATGTACAGAAGTGGAAGACCCCTGAGAATGTCGGGGAAGTTCGAAGCTTCTTAGGGTTGGTTGGATACTATCGATGGTTTATCGAGGGTTTCTCCAAGATTTCGAGACCCATCACCAAATTGTTGGAGAAGGGAATCACATTCAAGTGGACACCACAGTGCGAGACGAGTTTTCAGGAACTGAAGAAAAGATTGACAACAGCCCCAGTGCTAGTTATGCCAGATATGCAGAAGAACTTTTCGGTATACTGCGATGCCTCTAGAAACGGGTTGGGATGTGTTCTCATGCAAGAGGGGCATGTCGTGGCTTATGCGTCCCGACAGCTCCGGAAACATGAGAAGAACTATCCTACACATGACCTAGAGCTAGCTGCAGTGGTACACGGTTGAAGATTTGGTGGCATTACTTGATGGGGAAGAGGACAGAGATATATACGGATCATAAGAGCTTAAAGTACATTTTCACACAGCCAGATCTCAACCTCAGACAAAGGAGATGGTTAGAGCTAATCAACGACTTTGATGTGGGCATCAACTATCATCCTGGGAAAGCGAACGTCAAGGCAGATGCTTTAAGTCGGAAGGTGCAGGTCAATAGGTTGAGCTTGAAGGACATGCCTGCAGAATTGAAGGAAGATGTTATAAAACTCAATCTATGTCTGGTGAATAGTGGTGAGGCCATCGCCATGGAAGTGGACTCCACATTAGAGCAAGATATACGCAACGGTCAAAAAACTGATGAGAAGATACAAGAAATCAGAGAACCCATCAAGGATAATAAAGCCCCTGGGTTCAGAGAGGATGAACAAGGTACGGTGTGGCACATGAAAAGAATCTGTGTGCCTGAAGTAAAGGATATCCGTGAATTGATTTTGAAGGAGGCTCATGATTCTGACTATTCCATTCACCCTGGGAGTACGAAGATGTACCATGACCTCAAGAGCAGGTATTGGTGGTATGGCATGAAGCGAGATGTCGCGGAACATGTTGCCCTATGTGACACATGTCAGTTGATGAAAGCAGAACATCAACGACCCGCGGGATTATTGCAACCACTCAAAGTGCCTGAATAGAAATGGGAGGAAATCAGTATGGATTTCATAGTGGGACTACCCAGGACCCAATCAAGATATGATTCGATATGGGTCATCATTGACAGGCCAACCACGGTAGCTCATTTCATCCCTGTGAAAGAAAGCTACAACGGATCCAAATTGGCAGAATTATACATGTCAAGGATCGCGTGTTTCCATGGAGTGCCAAAGAAGATAGTGTCAGATCGAGGGACACAGTTCACCTCAAGGTTCTGGCAGAAATTGCATGAAACCATGGGGACTCATCTGAATTTTAGTTCTGCTTATCATCCCCAGACTGACGGACAGACGGAAAGAACCAATCAGATCCTTGAGGACATGTCGAGAGCGTGTGCGCTCAAGAACAATAGGAGTTGGGATAAGAATTTACCGTATGCGGAGTTCTCCTATAACAACAGCTATCAGGCTAGTATGAAAATGTCACCCTTTGAGGATTTGTATGGGAGAAAGTGCAGAACTCCACTATTTTGGAACCAAACCGGGGAAAGTAAAGTGTTTGGGCCCGAGGTACTACAAGAAGCTGAGGCGAAAGTGAGAGAAATCCACAACAACCTGAGGATAGCACAGACACGACAAAAGAGCTATGTCGATGTACGAAGAAGAGAGCTCGTTTTCAACGTGGGGGACTATGTCTACCTCAAGGTGTCCCCTATCCGAGGACTTCGTCGGTTCAAGGTGAAAGGGAAGTTATCACCTCGATACATCAGACCCTTTCAAGTTCTTGAGAGGAAAGGCGAAGTGGCATATCAACTAGATCTACCGGCTCGCCTATCAGATGTGCATGACGTATTCCATGTGTCACAACTCAAGAAATGTCAGAGGACGCCTGAAGAGATGTTACCCATGAATGAGGTTGACGTAGCTGAGGATCTGTCTTATGCCGAGCAACCGTTCAAGATTTTGGAGACAATGGAACGCCTCACAAAAAATAAAAGAATCTGGATGTGCAAGGTGCAGTGGAAGCATCACTCGGAAGAGGAAGCCACATGGGAGCGAGAAGACGAGCTTAAGGCATAGTTTCCGGAATTGTTTTCATAGAACCACCAATCTCGAGGACGAGATTTCTTTTAAGGGGGGTAGAGCTGTAACACCCAAAAATTTTGTTAAGAGGGGAATTTAAAAAAATTTTGACGTACTGCATGTGTTGCAGAAATTCAAATTCAAATTGGAATTCAAATTCAAATCAAAACAGAAAAGAAATGGAAAAAGAAAAACAAAAAAAACCCCCGGCCAGTGGGCCGAAACCCACCAGCTAGCCCACCATACCCCCCCCCCCCCCCCCCCCGCGCCAGCTCACAGCCGCGTGCCTCTCCCTCTCACTGACACACGGGGCCCACTTGTCATCCCCCACCACTCGCTCGCGCCAACTACCCGGACTTCTCCGCACGCCCGAATCCAAACTACCCCGGAAACCCACGTCCCCCAGCCGAATTCTGGTCCACTACAGGATTCCTGTCAACATACGACGGCTAAAACCGTCGTATATAAAGCCGAAGCCGTCGTATATAGTTTATATACGACGGCAGTTGTTTATATACGACGGTTTGCGGCCATCGTATATAATTTGTCGTATATATAGTTATATACGACGGTCCGTCATATATAACAGTATATATACGACGACCGCTTATATACAACGGCCGGTTTCGTGGACTTGGCCCAGTGGACCAGGGCCTTAATATACGACGGCTGGGCCCAGCGGCTGTCGTATATAAGGTCTTATATACGACAGCCGCTGGGCCCTGGCTGTCGTATATAAGGTCTTATATACGACAGCCTGGCCCCGCCGTCGTATATAATTTAGGCTTATATACGACAGCCCTGTATAGCAGCCGTTGTATATAAATTATACAGGCCATCGTATATAAGCTTTTCCATTTTTTTAAAAAAATAGAAAACGGCTAACCTGGCTCGATGGCCAGCTACACATACAAAGACAACAAAAAAACAGTTTGATATATAAATTCACAACAAAGTGCAATAGTACACATCGACAATCACAAAGTCTGACACAAATGAAAACAAAATCACAAATCTATTGATTACTAGCCCCTCCACTACCTCCGGGAGCGAAGAAGTCATCCTGCCGCGGCGAACCTGGCGCCCTTAGCTGTGGCGATGGAGTCTGAGCCTCCGTCCCTGATCCCTGCGAAACAAAGTGACATGTACAAGTTTACAATTGTTTTTCTAGTTTCATTAGGATTCTTAGCGGTTGGGGCTTCCACTTAATGTAACTTTCTTTTTATACCTGTACTCCAGGAAACTGCTCCTGTGGTGGCGACGGCTCCAGCACGAACGGAGGTGGCTGCCACAACGGACGACTCCGGCTCGATCCCAACAGACACGCCGCCCTCCCCCGTCTATATAAACGCCGGCATCACCCTGTTTTTCTCCCCCGATCGGCTGTTTTTCCTCCCGGTGAGAACCAGAGCTTCTCCGGCCGTTTTCTCTCGATCTTTGCTCAGGTTTTCTGATCTAACACGTCGATCGTGTCCCACCGCACGGTCAGGACGACGTGGCCGCTTGTGCGCCGTCTATTTTAAATCGCACGGTAGAATTAAAACCTGCGCGTACCGGTTCGGCGATCTAATCTGAGCCGTCTGTTTTAAATCGAACGGTCCACATCAGCCCCACGTTATAAAGGCCGGGATTCTTATGCGCTACCCCCTGGGGATCTCGGAAAACACGAGCTAGCCCCGGAAACTTCTGATCTAGCCCCTGAAACTTCAAAAATTCGTATAAATTCATTTAAAAATCAGTTTTAGCCCCTGGACTTAATAAAAATTTGGAAAACCCCTCTATTATGTGTAGTTAGCCCCCTGGAAATTTATGAAATAATAAATTAGACCCTGTAGTAGGGTGAATTTACCTTTTTTTGACCCTATATGATATTAAATTCAGAAAATTGAATATGGGATTTGAATTTAAATTTAAAAGGTGAGGCAAACACATTGCAAATTCAAGTTTAAACTTTCCTGGCACTTGGGAAACTTTAGAATGAACTAAAAATAAATTTTAGGCTAAAATAAAATCTTCTTAAGTGTAGTTCAAATTTATTAGATCTAGAAACACATTTTTAGGCTAGGAAATAATTCTGAAAACTGATAAAATAAATTTAAATTAGCTCACATCAGAGGAGAAGTTTAAAAATGTATTATTTAATATTTTAGATCAGAACCTATTCTGTTTAGATGATAAGTCTTACTATTTAAAATTTAAAACTCAATTTTAGGCATAGAAAATAAATCTAGAAAATAAAGGAAAATAGGTATGTATAACTAGAAAATAATAAATGAAGTCTCCAAATCCAAAGACTTCAGTTTGGGATTTGGTAGAAGGTCTGAAAACCCATTTGGGATAGGGAATTACTTTCCATGCAAACTTGGTAGCTAAAGAGTGTATTAAAGAATTTGTTTAAATTGGAAATTTATATATAGTGTGCAAACAGAAATCTGAATACAAAAGTTAGAAATCATATACATATGCTTAAAAGTGCATGTAGGCCAAAAATAAACACATCTAGGACAACCACAACACTTAGTAATGAGAATGACCTTCATAGGTCGGTATGTGTGGTTTGTATGAAGTGAAAGTGTGAATCATGTCTTATGGATTGTTGTTTTCTTTTGCTATGTGTATGGGCATGAGTAGAGCCTGCTCCAGAGCAAGTTCTCCCCTTCCAAGACCAAGACTTTTCATTCACAGAGCAGCAGGAAGAAGGCAAGTGTCCTTGACCACTTTGATCCTATACTAGGATGTGTAGATAGAATAATTTGCATTGTCAATTGAAACATGAAACCCATGCTAGGAAGTTTCCCTAGAATTGCATTACCTTGTTTCCTTGTAGCTTGGGTTGGGATTTATTTTATCATGTCATTTATATGCTTATGCCTTAGCCATGCTTAGAATGGGATAAGTGGGATATGAGATCATCAACTTGTTTACCTTACTCTTGAATGAGACATTATGAGTTATGTGGAGGTAGGGATCGAGGCAAGTTGGATGATTTGGTTGGTGCTGGGTGCACGAGACTCGGGTTTGTGTTTAGTACTTGCCTGGATCCTATGGACCGGTTCATGGAGCATGTAACCTGGCTTTACCGTGCCAACCACATGCTGAGATGGGCAGCTTGGCCAATTAATTAGGTGTATCCCCGGCGTAGTATGGGTGTGTTGGATGGTGCGGGGAGTAGGTGTCAGCTGGACTACCATATGAACCGCAAGGCTCAAGAGGGGGCCACTGCAGCGGGGTTGGATCCTCTTGTATGCTGTTAGGGGTGAAACCTTAGTGGGCCCACGCTCGTCGGGAATCCCTTTGTAAAGGCTTCGTAGTGATCTCCTGGCTACACACCTGGGAAGTGTGAATGTGGTTCGTGGCCACTGGCATAATGGAGGTTCTTTTAGTCCACCCCAACGGTCTTGTCGAGCCAGGATCACGCTGAGTGGTGCTGCGTTGCACAGAACCAGATAGCACACGTCAAAGGTACAAAGCGGAAGTGGAATTTTATTACATAAACAAGCTTATAAACATGTTTACATCAAAATAAGTTCAGTCTACACTCAACCCTTGAACGTGTCCTTGCTAGCACACACGCACACTAACTCTGCGGCGTGCACAACTCCCACTGGACGGGGTTCCCCTCCTGGGGTTCCGTCTCCTGTTCGGGAGTCCCTGTGGCGGACCGGAATCCGCCCATCCAGGATCGCAGAGGGTGGTGCCGCGCGATGCGACACCCGACAGCACATGTCATAAGAACACATTATATTACATGGGAAAACAAACTGAATACAAAGTAGTACACTTGTCAGTTACAAACTAGGGTCTTTATTACACAGTGGAAGTTTCTTTTGTACAACTCATGCCCGCCTATCTAGCAAAAGTCGGTTGCCCAGCCCTAGGGCAACCCACACTAGCTGCACGTCTCAGCTCAGCGCGGCGTGTACGGCTCCCACTCAGCCGTGGTCCCCGACGTAGGGTAACTCTCGCCGGTGGACTCGTACTCCGAGTCCGTGGGTGGCTCCTCACCTGAAAAACACTTAAGCAGCAACCGTGAGCACGAAGGCTCAGCAAGGCTTAACCGATTCACCTAAGCATGAAACACTACATGAGGTGTACCATGACATAGGATAGCAATGTTGCAGCAAATGGACACGCCTACAAGTTCATCCTTAGTTCATCTTTTAGCAACAGTTAACGGTTCAAGAAGCTGAAATTTAGTAAGCAATATTTGGTGGCAAACATGTAGCAATACAATGTTATATCATATCAGCAGTATTGAATCACCATATTTCATACATTAGTCTACGTCACGACTCAGTGACCAAGTGGTACTCTTCACCGTGAGGGGTGGCGAATCGACTCGATATACACCTGCAGGGAAACCCAAAGAGCATGTCACGTACGCCCACCCGTGGAGCTGCACAGCACGCTCACTCGATGTCGTACGGGACAACCTTTCACCCAACAGCCCAAACGTTGAACCGGTCGCACCGAAACGAGCAGGAGGTTCCCCACACTGAGCATCTCTCTATGCCCGTTGGCAGATTTCCACCTTGCTGCCCTCAGCCTACACCTATAAATCGGTGCGTTATGCCTCGACGCCCAGAGGTTTAGGCTACATCGGTTTATCAGGGCCCATATATCCGATATGCCTTCGGTACATTCAAACTTGATCAGCGTGGGCCGCACACGGATCGGTCCTCAATCGACACGGACAGGGCTGCGCACACAAGACTCCCTCTTGCTGCGCCCTAGCCCCTGCCTAGTCTCATTTTCATTACTAAAGTGATCTCACATCACTCAACCGAACCCGTGTGTCCCAAGCCTATCTCGCCAGTAGATTCCAACTACTCGACTTGTACCGAAGCCGTATGAATCTTTAAGCATAGCCTTTCTAACCGAGGTCTTAGACACTACCTTCACTCTTTTAGGAACCTTTGGTTATGCAAGTAGGGTTCCATTCATCCTACACCTCATGCACAATCATACTTCACATGACCCATGTAAACAAAGTAAAACTTATAAAAGGGTTAATGCAAACCGAGGCTTGGCTTGTTGCTGCTGATCAGGGGTCAGTTCTTCGTCCGGAAGAAGGAAGTCCAGCACTTCCGGAGTCTCTTCTTCAGCGACTACACGTTTAATGAAATACGATATGTAATTTAAATGCAATGTGTAAACTTGAATACTCAACTACTAATAACTCTAGCTAGCCCTCCCCTTTGGTTCTGAAATTTTTATGGTGGCTTGGTAGGGTCTTAACTAGAGTCTTGACCAAGTTTCATTTGAAACAAAGTTCATCTGAACCTTGTACAAATAAAAGCCCATTTGGTCAATATTTGAGCCTCTAAATAATTCCAGGGTTTTCATGGCTCTAACCATTACTTCCTGGAAACTAGACTTTAATATGGTTCTAATGGAATTGGTTTCATGTCATTTGAAGAATTCTACTGAAAGTTATGCCCTAATTAAGATTGGAGAAAATCTGAAAAATGTTTCTGTACATTTTTCTATTTTCTCAGGGCAGTTCTCTTAATCACCCCATTAGGGTAACTAAATTTACTTGTATGAGTTTGAAAATTTTACTGGGATTCAGGGGTTTTCCAATGAACCTCTCAGCCAAATTTCAGAATTTTTCATAAAATAGTTCTCCAGATAAAATTCCCAACAGTTGAACATTTAGGGATTTAATTCTGGAAAACTATTCACTTTCATGAGCTGAATTTGGTATTGCTGGAAAGTACTCAGAATTCTGAGTTCAGCAAAATTTGGTTCATCGAATTTGGAGTTTCCTAGCCAAAGTTCTATGCATTTGAAGTTTGAACTAAAACTGGAAATTCCAAAAATGTTTAAATCCTGCGGGTGGGACCCACTCCTCGAGCCGGCCCACTCAGAATGCGGCCACACCGTGGCCCACGGGGTTTTACCCGCGCTGCCGCACCGAATCCCGGCCACAAACCGATCCCCGTGTGAGATCAGAGGCTGACCGGTGGACCCGGGCCCCCTTCATCTACCTCGCGCCCTCCCGCAGCTCCCGCGGCGGCGCTTCGCCGGAGCGCTCGCCGCCGGGTGTTTCACCGCCCGACCTTCGACAAAACTTACCGCCTGTGCCTAACTTGACTCGGAGAACACACTGGTGCCCTCACCGGAGCTCGGCAATGGCCGGAACTATGCCCGCGACGGTGACAGAGCTTCCCTCTGCTCCGGCGACGTCGCCCAGGCTACTCCGGGCCTTATTTCTCAAGCGGTTTGCTCCTGCAGCTCCACCGTGGCATGCTGCGCCCATATATGAGCTCGGTTGGCCATGGAACTGGCCGGAACTAGGACCTCACCGTCGACCTAGGCCCGATATCGGCTGTTGCTCGAAAAACTTGGATATCAGCGCAAAAACTCGACGGTTTTCGATGGTTTTGGATCCTAGATGGCCGTGGGGATGTGTAGAACATGTGCTCGGCTGGGTTTACGCTGTGCAGGACCGATCGCCGTGAATTTCAGAATGTCTGCTCACTCGTTTTTGTCGAACACCGAGGACTAGACGGGGAAATACTCCCCCTACAAAGCATGGAAGAGGGTAGGGTCTTCACCGTGAGTTCGAGCAGTCCCCGGCGCGTATCTTTGCTGTTGAGCTCCGGTCGCGAGGTCGCCTGGATCAACGGCGCGAAGAGGAGCCGAGGGGAGCGGCGGGTGCCGTTTTTCGTTTCGGGTGGGAATGAGCAGAGCGGAGGAGATGAGGTCGGCACAAGTGGGCTGGGGACTTTAACCGCGTCGGGCACGCGTGCGCTCGGTCGCCGAGCAGGAGGTGGCGCCGGATTGAGTAGGTCGGCCACCGGGCGATCGTTCTGGCGCGCGCGTGAGGCCTCGGCCGAGGGAAAAATCAACCGAGGAGACTTCAGTCTGAAGTCTGCTGACATGTGGGCCTCCCCTCTTATTCTTTTGTTTTTCCCAATTTTCTGAATTCTGTTGTGCCCAAAATATCCTCAGCTACTCACAATTTAATGTGAGACTTAGTCACCAAGTCTTAGTTGGAATTTGAATTCTCAAATTTGAACTGTGTTTGGCCAAATTTGCTGCATGTTTAAACTGAAATTCAAATTCAGTTTTGAATTCTTGCAAATTTAGCTCTTGACAAGATGAACTCCAATGAGGATGAAAATTGGTGGGCTTACTCAGAAAAATGTGCTGAGTTTGAATATGAAGCTAACTTTTGAATTTGACTGATGAAAGTTGCTGCAATTTGAATTTACATTCAAATTGGCCTCTTTTTCAATTACCTCCAAAAGTGCCTCAAAAAGTGTTGAATTTACATGAAATTTGGCTTGAACCTTCCCAAGACTTTTCAAGTCCTAGGGGTGAGCTCAACCTCTCATGTTCATGTGTAGAAATCCTACTTTGTGAAAGTGTAGACTTTCCCCTCTAATCCCTCTTTTGATGGAGGTTACTTGCTCTTCCCACTTTTTCACCATCTATCCACAACAAGAACTGTGGTGTTGTGAGGTGATGAAAAGTTTTTGCAAGTCCCTTTTCTTGGCCTTTTACATCCCTCCCCCATTAAAAGAATCTCGTCCCGAGATTACAAAAGAAGAGATAGCGATGTAATAGGGACTTACCCGTGTTGAGAAGCCATGAGCTCCGGGTAATTTGAGCGAAGGAACTCCTCGCTCTCCCACATCGCTTCCTCAGCGGTATGGTTGCTCCAGAGGATCTTGTATAATCACAACGTTCTGCTACGCGTGGTTCGGGCTTTCTCATCAAGGATTTCCACCGGATACTCATCATATGTTAAATCCGGTTTCAGCTCGCCGATGTCTTCGGTAGGAACAGCAGCTGTATGCTTCAAACATTTTCGCAGTTGCGAAACATGGAAAACATCATGGACACCAGCGAGGGATGCCGGTAACTCCAATCGATACGCCGCTGGTCCACACTTCTCGGTGATAGCGTAGGGTCCAATAAAACGGGGAGCGAGCTTCCCCTTCACACCGAACCGGTGCACACCCTTCATCGGAGACACGCGGAGGTACACGTGTTCACCGACGTCGAAGTGCAACGGTCTACGCCTCTTATCAGCGTAGCTCTTCTGCCGGGATTGAGCGGCCTTCAAGTTAGCTTGAATCATCCGAACGCGCTCCTCGGCGTCGTTCACCACATCAACCCCGAATGTGACCCTTTCACCGGACTCGCACCAGTTTAATGGGGTGCGGCATTTACGACCGTAGAGAGCTTCGTAGGGTGCCATCTTGATACTCGCCTGATAGCCATTGTTGTACGAGAATTCCGCCAATGGTAGGTGATCATCCCAGTTCCTACCATGGTGGATGGCACATGCTCTCAACATGTCTTCCAGAACTTGATTCACCCTCTCTGTCTGGCCATCTGTTTGAGGGTGGTAGGCGGAGCTCCTGATCAGCTTAGTACCCAAAGCAGCGTGCAACTGCTCCCAAAATCGAGATACAAACAATGCACCTCGGTCTGAGACTATGGTCTTGGGTACACCATGCAGGCATAGAATCCTGGCAATATATAACTCCGCATATCTGTTGGCATGGAAATGTGTATGCACGGGGATGAAGTGAGCTGACTTGGTTAGTCGGTAAACGATCACCCAGATGGAATCATGTTTGTTGGATGTTAAGGGTAATCCCACAATGAAATCCATGCTCACATCTTCCCATTTCCATGCTGGAATTTTCAGGGGCTGCAACAGCCCTGATTTCTTCATGTGATCAGCTTTCACTCATCGGCACGTATCGCACTCGGATACGTACTTAGCTACCTCCCGCTTCATCCGTGTCCACCAAAATTTCTTTTTCAAATCTTGGTACATTTTGTTGCTGCCCGGATGAATGGAGTACTTGGACAACTGAGCTTCATCGAGGATTTTCTTCCTCAGCTCCATATTCCGGGGTACGACTATGCGGTCATTGAACCACAGCGTCTCCTCATCATCCTTCCGGAAACATCTGATCTCTCCATTGTCTATCCGTCTTCGGAGATGTGCCATGCCTTTGTCCGTCTTCTGAGCTGCAATGATATCTTCCCTAATGGTAGGGATGAGGGCAAGGTTGTAAGCGATCCATAAGGAAACAAGTATAAACATGGCTCTTCCTCCTCCACCGGTGAAATGGTGAGGTGATGGACATGTGATTTCTGACTCAGCGCGTCGGCAACCACATTCGCCTTGCCGGGGTGGTAATGGATCTCAATCTCATAATCCTTGATTAATTCTAACCACCTCCTTTGCCTCATGTTCAGCTCCTTCTAGGTGAAAATGTATTTTAAGCTCTTGTGGTCGGTGTAGAGATGCACCAGATTCCCCAGGAGATAGTGCCTCCACATTTTCAGCGCCAAAACCACTGCAGCAAGCTCAAGATCATGAGTCAGATAGTGCTGCTCATGGTTCCAAAGTTGGCGTGAGCCATAAGCGACCACACGTCCTTCTTGCATCAACACGCAGACAAGCCCAATACCGGACGCGTCATAATACACGTCGAAGGGCTTTGTTGTATCGGCTAAGCTAAGACCGGGGCTGTTGTGAGATGCTTCACCAATGCTTGGAATACTCCTTCACACGCCGTGTTCCAAACATATTTCGTCCCCTTCTTCAGCAATTCTGTCATCGGTTTAGCGAGCTTGGAGAAGCTTGGAATGAATCTCCGGTAGTATCCCGCTAACCCGAGTAAGCTTCTGACTTCATGGACTGAAGTGGGAGCTTTCCATTTCAGTACTTGCTCTATTTTGCTTGGGTCAACCGCAATGCCTTCCGCTGAGATGATATGTCCCAAGAATGGCACTTGGCTGCTCCAAAACTCGCATTTACTGAACTTGGTGTAGAGCTTGTGGTCTCGCAATCGTTGAAGAACGATCCGCAAGTGTTCGGCATGTTCGGCTTCTGTCTTGGAGTAAACCAAGATATCGTCGATGAACACTACTACGAACTTGTCCAGCTCCGGCATGAACACCGGGTTCATGAGATACATGAAATGGGCTGGAGAGTTTGTGAGACCAAAGGACATGACAAGATATTAATATAGTCCATATCTCGTCGAGAAGGCCGTCTTCGGGACATCCTCCGCCCAGATCTTTATCTGGTGATATCCAGAGCGAAGGTCCATCTTGGAGAACACACTTGCACCCACAAGATGATCAAACAATATGTCGATGCGGGGCAGTGGGTACTTATTCTTGATGGTGACGGCGTTGAGCGGCCGGTAGTCCACACACAGCCTCAAGGTTTCATCCTTCTTCTTTACAAATAGCGCCGAGCATCCCCAAGGCGAGGAATTGGGCCTAATGAAACCCTTGCTCAACAAATCATTGAGCTGTTCTTTTAATTCAGCCAGCTCATTGGGAGCCATTTTGTATGGTCTCCGCGATATGGGCGTAGTCCCGGGTGCAAGTTCAATCTTGAACTCGACATCCCGCTCAGGTGGCATGCCCGGAAGATCATCCGGGAAAATATCAGGATACTCCCGGACTACGGGGATGTCCTCTAACTTTAGGGCTTCAGTATTGTTGATCGCTGAAACCTCTCTGACTGGATTATCTAATAGGAGGGACTGCGGACGGTGTAGTGGGGAGTTGAGGTGAACCGTCCGTGATAGGGTTTCCAGGACAGCGCCATGGTAGCTTAGCCATGACATTCCCAAGATTGCATCAATCTTCTGCCCCTCAAGGATAATCATAGTGGTGGGATATATCTTCCCACCTAAGCACAGTGGTGCTTTCGGAACCATCATCATTGCTGAAATCTTTCCTCCCTGTGAGCAGATCATATAAGAACACTCGGTTGGAAAGGCTTCCAGCTGATGCTTAACCACATATGATGCACTTATAAAGTTGTGGGTTGCACCAGAATCAAAAAGTATGATGATGGCTTGATGGTTGAGAGTGAACGTACCCGCCAGCACGTTGTCTCCCTCTGTAGCGTCCTCATTGTCGAGGTTGCGAACGCTCCCAGTCCGCTGACCAACCTTCTTGACCGGAGGTCGGCCTCGAGCACCGCCCTGGAACTGGGCTTGCCCGCTGCTTTGCTGCCCCTGTGGACAGTCCTTCGCGAAGTGGCCCGTCTGGCCACACATGAAGCAGGTGAAACGGGGCGGTCCCCTGTTGATCGGTGGATGGAATCCCGGGGCGCGTTGTGGCGGTGGAAACGACCGGGGTGCCGTCTGCTGCTGCTGCTGCTGCTGCTGTCTTGGTGGTGGCATCGGCGGACGGAACGGGGGTGCTTGGAACGAACGTCCCCCAAACTGTTGAGGCCGCGCCGGTGGTCGCCACTGCTGCCCGGATGGTGTCCGATACACCATACGGTACTTCTGGGGAGCGCCGCTCCCACCGCTGGGTGGAGCGCTGCGCTTCCGCTGCTCAGCTGCCAACTCCCGCTGAGCATCCTCCTGCATGATCGTGGCATTAACCAGGTCATCGAAAGTGCCGCGATTCCACTGAACGAGGTGTGTCTTCATTTCGGGGTGTAATCCCCGATAGAAATGTTCCCGCTTCTTCTCTTCAGTGGAGATATAGTCTGACGCATACTGCACCAGATGGTTGAAGGCACGGGAGTAGTCGTGGGCACTCCTCCCGCCCTGCTTCAGTTCCAAAAATTCTTGGAACTTCCTCTTCATGATTCCGGGAGGAATGTGATAGGCGCGGAACGCCTCCCGGAACTCTCCCCATTCCACGGCATGGCCGGACGGACGTGAGGCGACATAGTTCGCTCACCACGCACCAGCTGCACCGTGGAGTTGCTGCGCTGCGAACAGAGTCTTCTGCCGCTCCGTACATTGGAGCAGCCCGAACTTGGACTCGATAGTCCGCAGCCAGTTGTCCGCCTCCAGTGGTTCTTCGGCTTCGGTGAACACTGGAGGGTGCGTACTCATGAAATCCGAGTACGACACTTCACGGGGCTCACGAGGCCCTCTATCTTGACGTCCCCCCGCCTGGGACGTATTCTGCACGATCGTGCGGAGCAGGTCGGTCTGCTCCTCACGACCTCCCACCAATGCCGCTATCACATCCGCTAGAGTAAGCGGAGGCAGCGGTGGTGGCTGCTGCTGCGGGGTGCTGTCGTAGGCCGGTGGCTGGGAGTCATCACCTCCCTGTTGGCTAGAGCCACCAACCTCGTGCGTGGTCCTAGTACGAACCATCTGCAACCACACGACAATAATCATCTGTCCCGCAACATTTTGCATGCAGGCCAATAAAAATAGGCGTAAAAACATAATGACAATAAAACATGCGATACATCTCGTATGTGGATAATGTAATAACTTTGCACAAGCTACACCATTACCAGACCAAATACAAGCTAGTTACATCCAACTTGATGAACCTCCACTTTGGAAGCTCACCATAACTAGGTTTGGTCACTACGAGATATTACTATCGCTTTGTCATCACGTATACCACCCGTACGGTACAACACCCTCTCCAATGAGTTCAACTGTCATTCTTCTGTCAGAATGACCAGTTTCTACCTAATCCCAGTTTTGAACTGGTTTTGAGCATTTTCATGACTCAAGCTGAATACCAAAGTTAAAGTTAACTTCAGTATCTTTCCAACGAGTACTCATTTGCCCCCAGATCAGCTTTGGTTAAAAAGTTATGCTAATTCAAAGTCAGCAGAATTTCTGGAAGAATTTTAACACCACCTCCTTTGGAAAGTTGCTGTTTTCAACTCCGGTTTCCACTGAAATCTGTGCTGAAATTTCAGAAACTTTGAATTGCCAAGATGTAACACATATTCTACCCTTGCTAAGGATGTATCGCATGAAAATTTTTGGTTTTGCTACTGGGAGTTATCATTGAAAAACAGAACAGTCCCGAGGCTGTTTCACTCTGTCCTTGTTCTGGACAGTTTACATTTCTCTGGGTTTTAAGCCATCTTAAGGTGGGTTTCAGCTCTGAAAACCTACAACAAAGTTGTAGGGTACTCCACTACCTTTCCAGAACTATATACCACACCTCCCTGGGCTAAAAGACCTCTGAGTTATGCCCTGTTGAAGATCAGCAACTTGCTGTCCAAAACAGAGCACTCTGTTTTTCAGTCTTTTGGAACTACACTCATCACTATCCAATTTTTCTACCCAACCAGGGTCCTAAATGTTGAACCTAATGATTTTAACTCCTTTTTATCATTATTTTCATGCATATGCCTACAATATCTCGGTACTACGTTCCTCATAAAAGAAAATCCTAACCGGATCATACCGGCATATACGTCTCAAGTGTGGCACTAAACGATCTCTCGCACACATTTACTACACGGATACCTACGTAGTTAGTACCTGCAGAAGACCACACAATAATGGTGCACTCAATGGTTGGTTTCATTTCAGGCAGGATCATATTTAAAAGTAATGACAAACGCCCGTATCATTGCCATACGGCCGTCCTTGAGCTAAGTCACGTCTCAAGGTACGTGATCGTGTTTCAACACCACACGACAGGGAACCCGAGTATGTCATGAACGGGTCGTCATGGATGGGAATGTTATCAAGCCAACAGATACCACCTACTGCCCTGCAGGGCACGCCGATGGCAAGCGCTGCGTATGTCCCCCTGGGCTACTTCTAGACGAACACACTCTCGCGTTACTGACCACGCGATGGGGTCTCCACTTGCTTGCCTAATGCACGCTATGGATCAGCGTTTCATATGAACTCAGGGACATGAAGAGTCCAAGAGTTTCATATTGACGTCTCACACCAAGCTGTGAGATCAATCCCTGAACCACGTTCCTCGTCAGGGAGAGCTAACCGAAATTGAACCGCTTTCGGTGGCGTTCCTTACCATGCTTACCAGAGCGTAGATGCGTCGTTACAATAATTGAAATTCAGAATTATAACACATAGGTTAGTCTTTGCCACTTTAAGTAACTATGCTAATATAGTCCTTACTTGGGCAACTACCGATTCCTCACCGTAACCTAAGTTTTCCCATATTACAGTCCTTAAGTACTGTGTTATCCCCAATGCAGCTCTGATACCAGGCTGTGGCGGACCGGAATCCGCCCATCCAGGATCGCAGAGGGTGGTGCCGCGCGATGCGACACCCGACAGCACACGTCATAAGAACACATTATATTACATGGGAAAACAAACTGAATGTACAAAGTAGTACACTTCTCAGTTACAAACTAGGGTCTTTATTACACAGCGGAAGTTTTTTTTTGTACAACTCACGCCCGCCTATCTAGCAAAAGTCGGTTGCCCAGACCTAGGGCAACCCACACTAGCTGCACGTCTCAGCTCAGCGCGGCGTGTACGGCTCCCACTCAGCCGTGGTCCCCGACGGAGGGTAACCCTCGCCGGTGGACTCGTACTCCGAGTCCGTGGGTGGCTCCTCACCTGAAAAACACTTAAGCAGCAACTGTGAGCACGAAGGCTCAGCAAGGCTTAACCGACTCACCTAAGCATGAAACTCTACATGAGGTGTACCATGACATAGGATAGCAATGTTGCAGCAAATGGACACGCCTACAAGTTCATCCTTAGTTCATCTTTTAGCAACAGTTAACGGTTCATGAAGCTGAAATTTAGTAAGCAATATTTGGTGGCAAACATGTAGCAATACAATGTTATATCATATCAGCAGTATTGAATCACCATATTTCATACATTAGTCTACGTCACGACTCAGTGACCAAGTGGTACTCTTCACCGCGAGGGACGGCGAATCGACTCGATATACACCTGCAGGGAAACCCAAAGAGCACGTCACGTACGCCCACCCGTGGAGCTGCACAGCACGCTCACTCGATGTCGTACGGGACAACCTTTCACCCAACAGCCCAAACGTCGAACCGGTTGCACCGAAACGAGCAGGAGGTTCTCCACACGGAGCATCTCTCTATGCCCGTTGGCAGATTTCTACCTTGCTGCCCTCAGCCTACACCTATAAATCAGTGCGTTATGCCTCGACGCCCAGAGGTTTAGGCTACATCGGTTTATCAGTGCCCATATATCCGATATGCCTTCGGTACGTTCAAACTTGATCAGCTTGGGCCGCACACGGATCGGTCCTCAATCGACACAGACAGGGCTGCGCACACAAGACTCCCTCTTGCTGCGCCCTAGCCCCTACCTAGTCTCATTTTCATTACTAAAGTGATCTCACATCACTCAACCGAACCCGTGTGTCCCAAGCCTATCTCGCCAGTAGATTCCAACTACTCGACTTGTACCGAAGCCCTATGAATCTTTAAGCATAGCCTTTCTAACCGAGGTCTTAGACACTACCTTCACTCTTTTAGGAACCTTTGGTTATGCAAGTGGGGTTCCATTCATCCTACACCTAATGCACAATCATACTTCACATGACTCATGTAAACAAAGTAAAACTTATAAAAGGGTTAATGCAAACCGGGGCTTGCCTTGTTGCTGCTGGTCAGGGGTCAGTTCTTCGTCCGGAAGAAGGAAGTCCAGCACTTCCGGAGTCTCTTCTTCAGCGACTACACGTTTAATGAAATACGACATGTAATTTAAATGCAATGTGTAAACTTGAATACTCAACTACTAATACTCTAGCTAACCCTCCCCTTTGGTTCTGAAATTTTTATGGTGGCTTGGTAGGGTCCTAACTAGAGTCTTGACCAAGTTTCATTGGAAACAAAGTTCATCTGAACCTTGTACAAATAAAAGCCCATTTGGTCAATATTTGAGCCTCTAAATAATTCCATGGTTTTCATGGCTATAACCATTACTTCCTGGAAACTAGACTTTAAGATGGTTCTAATGGAATTGGTTTCATGTCATTTGAAGAATTCTACTGAAAGTTATGCCCTAATTAAGATTGGAGAAAATCTGAAAAATGTTTCTGTACATTTTTTCTATTTTCTCAGAGCAGTTCTCTTAATCACCCCATTAGGGTAACTAAATTTACTTGGATGAGGTTGAAAATTTTATTGGGATTCAGGGGTTTTCCAATTAACCTCTCAGCCAAATTTCAGAATTTTTCATAAAGTAGTTCTCCAGATAAAATTCCCAACAGTTTAAATTTTAGGGATTGAATTCTGGAAAACTATTCACTTTCATGAGATGAATTTGGTATTGCTGGAAAGTACTCAGAATTCTGAGTTCAGCAAAATTTGGTTCATCGAATTTGGAGTTCCTAGCCAAAGTTCTATGCATTTGAAGTTTGAACTAAAACTGGAAATTCCAAAAATGTTTAAATCCTGCGGGTGGGACCCACTCCTCGAGCCGGCCCACTCAGAATGCGGCCACACCGCGGCCCACGGGGTTTTACCCACGCTGCCGCACCGAATCCCGGCTGCAAACCGATCCCCGCGCGAGATCAGAGGCTGACCAGTGGACCCGGCCCCCCCTTCGTCTACGTCGCGCCCTCCCGCAGCTCCCGCGGCGGCGCTTCGCCGGAGCGCTCGCCGCCGGGCGTTTCACCGCCCGACCTTCGACGAAACTTACCACCTGTGCCTAACTCGACTCGGAAAACACACTGGTGCCCTCACCGGAGCTCGGCAATGGCCGGAACTATGCCCGCGACGGTGACAGAGCTTCCCTCTACTCCGGCGACGTCGCCCAGGCTACTCCGGGCCTTATTTCTCAAGCGGTTTCCTCCTACAGCTCTGCTGTGGCATGCTGCGCCCGGATATGAGCTCGGTTGGCCATGGAACTGGCCGGAACTAGGACCTCACCGTCGACCTAGGCCCGATATCGGCTGTTGCTCGAAAAACTTGGATATCAGCGCAAAAACTCGACGGTTTTCGATGGTTTTGGATCCTAGATGGCCGTGGGTACGTGTAGAACATGTGCTCGGCTGGTTTTACGCCGTGCAGGACCGATCGCCGTGAATTTCAGAATGTCTGCTCACTCGTTTTTGTCGAACACCGAGGACTAGACGGGGAAATACTCCCCCTACAAAGCATGGAAGAGGGTAGGGTCTTCACCGTGAGTTCGAGCAGTCCCCGGCGCGTATCTTTGCTGTTGAGCTCCGGTCGCGAGGTCGCCTGGATCAACGGCGCGACGAGGAGCCGAGGGGAGCGGCGGGTGCCGTTTTTCATTTCGGGTGGGAACGAGCAGAGAGGAGGAGATGAGGTCGGCACTCGTGGGCTGGGGACTTTAACCGCGTCGGGCACGCGTGCGCTCGGTCGCCGAGCAGGAGTTGGCACTGGATTGTGTCGGTTGGCCGCCGGGCGATCGTGCTGGCGCGCGCGTGAGGCCTCGGCCGAGGGAAAAATAAACCGAGGAGACTTCAGTCTGAAGTCTGCTGACATGTGGGCCTCCCCTCTTATTCTTTTGTTTTTCCCAATTTTCTGAATTCTGTTGTGCCCAAAATATCCTCAGCTACTCACATATTAATGTGATACTTAGTCACCAAGTCTTAGTTGGAATTTGAATTCTCAAATTTGAACTGTGTTTGGCTAAATTTGCTGCATGTTTAAACTGAAATTCAAATTCAGATTTGAATTCTTGCAAATTTAGCTCTTGACAAGATGAACTCCAATGAGGATGAAAATTGGTGGGCTTACTCAGAAAAATGTGCTGAGTTTGAATATGAAGCTAACTTTTGAATTTGAGTGATGAAAGTTGCTGCAATTTGAATTTACATTCAAATTGGCCTCTTTTTCAATTACCTCCAAAAGTGCCTCAAAAAGTGTTGGATTTACATGAAATTTGGCTTGAACCTTCCCAAGACTTTTCGAGTCCTAGGGGTGAGCTCAACCTCTCATGTTCATGTGTAGAAATCCTACTTTGTGAAAGTGTAGACTTTCCCCTCTAATCCCTCTTTTGATGGAGGTTACTTGCTCTTCCCACTTTTTCACCATCTATCCACAACAAGAACTGTGGTGTTGTGAGGTGATGAAAAGTTTTTGCAAGTCCCTTTTCTTGGGCTTTTACAGTCCCTTCCTCATAGAACCCTGCAAAATCTTTAAACACAAGCAGTGAGCACGAAGGCTTAGCATGTCTGACCCGTCTCACCTAAACATGGAACTTCTAAATGAATGGTGGTGGGTTACATGAGGTAAAAATCATTTGCAAGGACTCGCCTAATTAGTAGAACCTTACTTTCAAGTTTTAGCAGCAGGTTGTGGAGAACCTTGCGCTAAGGCACATGAGAGAGCCGCAATCAAACAAGAAACGCATTTCTCTCATGTACTTTGCCCAAAGTTGAAATGAACTTTAGTTAGCTCTAAACTACAGCAAGTCATTAGCAATCAAGTCCATCTTTCAATCAGCTACATTTTAACATGTAACTAGCCTGTTCTTTCTACGTCACGGTACAGTGAACAAGTGGTACTCACTGACCGTGAGGGACGGCGATTATAATCGATTTACACCTGCAGGGTTACCCGAACAACCCGTCACGTACGCCCGTACTCGATGTTGCCTACAACAACCATCACGGACGCCGTACGCAACCACCTTTCGCCCGTCAGCCAAATATTGAACCGGTCCCATCGTCCCGAGCAAGAGGTCTCTGCACGCGCATCTCCGTGCCGCCAGCCGATTTACACCTCAAGCTCTCAACCTACCCTCTGAACGACGGGCAATGCCTCAATACCCAGCTACCCGAGTTACATCAGTTTCCCGGTTCCCATATAGCCGGTAGGTCTTCGGTACTGTTCTAGCTTGTTCAACAGGCCCGCACACGGCTCGGTCCTCAATCGACGCAAGTGGAGCTACAGCACACAGGCCCCAAAGTCCTGCTGCCCTTACCCTCCGCTTGGTCTCATTTTCTTGCCATGTCTTTCGTGTGCTATCACTACCCGAGTCGAGTGCCTCTAGCCTATGCTCGCGAGTAGTTCCAACTACTCGACTTGTACCGAATCCTACACTATCTTAGCATTGCAGTAGCTAACGGGGTCTGCCATCCTAAACCCCACCCACGGTTTTCTTGGCTATGCAGTTGGGTCTCCAAACAAGACTCTAATGCAAAGAATAACGTAATCAAGTATGTGCTCAAAACAATAAAACTTGTAAAAGGTTAATGCAAACCGGAGCTTGCCTTGCTGCTCTTGGTCGTAGGCTAGCTGTTCCTCCGGAGTAACGAAGTCTAGGACTTCGGGTTCCTCCTCGACCTTAGCGACTGCATGATAGAAGCAATACATGTATTAATTTAAATGCAGTTGTATTAACTTTTAAACTTGTGAAGTTTATGACTCTTACTAGACAAGCCCAATGACTGTGAAATTTTTACTGTGGCTTGGTTACAACCTAAACAGAGACTTGGTCAAGTTTTAGTTGCAGCAAAGCTCATTTGAGCCCTCCACAATTAATCATGTACTTGACCTTAATTGAAGGCTTTTAGGGTGTTCTAAGGATTTTCATGAAACAAGCTATGACTTTCTGAAAACTAGATTTTCAGAGGGTTCTAATGGAGTTGGTCTCACTTAATTTGAAGGTTCCTAGCTAAAGATATGAGCTAAACAATTCCAGGGGAAATTCTGAAAATGTTTCTGAACATTTTCTAATTTCTCTGGAACAGTTTCACTAATCACACCATTAGGTGGATCAAATGAGCTCAAATGGATCTGAAATTTTTATGGTAGTTCAGGGATGTTTTGGTCAACATCCCAGCAAAATTTCAGGATTTTCCTCCAAAGGATTCTCCAGTTAAAATTCCTAACATTTTAAATTTTGAGGAATTAATTCTGGAGAAATAAGGGTTTTCATGAGTTGAAACTTGATTTTCTGGAAAGTTCTCAGAGAGCTGAATCCAAAAAAATTTTGTTCACTCGATTTGGAGCTTTCTAGCCAAAGTTATGAGGATTTGAAGTTTGGAAGAATTCTGAAAATCGGGGAAAAAGTTTAAACTCTCGGGGCCCGCGGGGACACGTGTCGAGCGCGGAGGTGTCCGGCACACCGGAGCTCACAGGGTATTTGCGCGCCAGCACAGCCGATCCCGGCTGCAGCCCGATCCTGATTTAAAATATCGGTCGTGTTCAACCTCGCGACGCCCGCGCTCTGCCGCCGGGGAACCTCGCCGGAGAGCTCGCCGCCGGCTTCTGCAAAGCTCCAAACTTCATGATTTTGGCCGCCTCTGCCTATTTTCTCTCAGGGAACAGGATTCTGGGGTCAGCTCGCTATGAAAATGGCCGCCACATGGTCGGCGACGAGCCGCAGACTCGGGAGAACTTCGGCCGTGTTGCCCGTCCTCCCTAGCACCTCCCCGGATCAAGCTAAGGGTCGTCGAGCATCAGTGGACCATAGGAAAGGTTGACGTGGGCTCCACGGAGCTCGGGAAAGGCTGCGTTGGGCTGTCACCATGCGACCTAGGCCGGAAATCGGGATTTCTACTAAAACTCGAAGAACAGCGGTTTCCCTCCATGGTTCTTCGTTGTTCTTGCTCCTATGGATCCGCACGGGCTACTAGAAGTGATCCTCTCTACAAGAGGATAAGTGATGCAGTGTGGCTTACGAATTTCTCGGATCGGTACCGACCTCACTTTTGCACACCGTCGTGAAAATATGAAATTCCGGCCGGAGCAGTGCTTGTCACGCCGCCGGAGCTTACGGAAAAGAAAGAGGGGTTGAAGGCGAACCTCTTTGCTGTTTACAGCTCCGTGAACGGTGGGCTGTGGTGGCCAGAAGGACGGTTCCCGCAGCGGCGGCTCGAGCTGAACCGGCAGAGACAAGATCGCCGCGGTGGAGCTCGGGGAAGACCGTTCAGGGTCTGGAACCGATGCGAGGGTGTTGGAGATGGCTTGGCGCACCCGGTGCTGGTCTCAGATCGCCGGGAGGGTCACTGGATTGGCCGGACGATGAGGAACCGAAGGTTCACTCGGGCTGCGAGGTCTTTCGGCGTTTTGGGTAGAAGTGTGACGAGGCAGCGGTGGAAGGCGCCGGTGACCGCTCGGGCGGGTAGATAAAGACCCAGGGAGTCGGTTCCGCGGCTGAGATCGGCAAGCAGCTGGTGGCTTCGCCGTTTCTTCACCGTGGCAGCAGCTACAGCGCGCGCGGTTACCCGAGCTGAGCTCAGTCGGTTTCTTTTGCTCCAGTGGCTGACATGTGGGTCCCACCCAGGGTTTTAACCTCTGAAATTCACTCCTAATCACTGTTGTAAACAGTGAGCCCAAAAATACCCATGGTGATTCAAATTATTCACTCATGAGCCATTTGAATTGAGTAGAATTCAAATTGGGTTTGGTTTGAATGAATTTCAGCACAAGTTCAGTTTTAAATTCAAATAAAGTTTGAATTTGTCCCACTTAGCTCATGTCAAGATCAACTCCAAATGGAGTGAAAATTGGTGTGTGAGCTCACAAAAATGTGCTGAGTAAGAATATGCCTCCCACTTTTAAATTCATGGGATAAAAACAGTTTGAATTTGAATATGGTTTCAAACTGCCCTGTTTCTAGCTATACCCAAAATGACCTCAAAAAGGTTTTGAATTTGTGTGAAACTTGGCATGGACATTCTTAGCAATGTGTAGGAGTTTTCATATGTCCAGCCCACCTATATCACATGTGGAAAATACCACTTTGCAATGTGTGAGTTTGTTCTCTAATGAGCATGTTGATGGTGGTTACTTGCTCTTCATTTGTGTTCATCATCTTTCCTCAAATGAGGTGTGTGGTGTGGTGATGAACACTTCAATTATGTGTCAAAAACTGAGGCCCTTACATTCCTCCCCCCTTAAAGGAATCTCGTCCTGAGATTATAAGGTGAAAATGAGAGAGAGGAAGGTGGAAAATTACCGGATATGCGACATGAAAAAGTCGGGGTAGTTAGCTCGAAGAAATTCTTCGCTCTCCCATGTCGCTTCATACATGGAGTGACTACTCTATAGAACCTAGTAGAACCACAACGTACGGTTGCGTGTGGTTCGGGCCTTTTCATCAATAATCTGCACCGGTTCCTCCCGATAGGTGAGATCCGGTTGCAGTTCTTCAATATCTTCCAGCTGAACGGTAGTTGATAGCTTGAGACACTTCCTCAGCTGGGAAATGTGAAAGACGTCGTGCACACCGGAAAGTGCTTCTGGTAATTTCAGCCGGTATGCCACTGATCCACATCTTTCGGTAATCTGGAATGGACCGATGAATCGGGGTGCCAACTTCCCTTTCACCCCAAATCTGTTTACGCCCTTCATTGGAGACACCCGTAGATATACGTGATCTCCAACTTCGAATTGTAATGGGCGCCTTCTCCGGTCTGCATACTGTTTCTGACAGGATTGAGCGGCTTTTAGGTTCGCTTGGATCAGTCGAACCTTTTCTTCCGCGTTGTTGACGAGGTCAATCCCGAAGGTAACCCTTTCGCCAGATTCACACAAATTCAGTGGTGTGTGGCATTTCCGTCCGTATAGCGCCTCGTAGGGCGCCATCTTGATGCTGGCTTGGTACCCATTGTTGTACGAGAACTCGGCTAACGGCAAGTGATAATCCCAATTCTTGTCGTGGTTGATAGCGCAAGCTCGTAGCATGTCTTCTAAGATCTGATTTACCCGCTCGGTTTGTCCATCCGTCTGCGGGTGGTATGCTGAACTACGGATCAACTTCGTCCCCAAGGCAGCATGCAGCTGCTCCCAAAAATGGGACACAAATAAAGTGCCCCGATTCGATATAATGGTACGGGTACACCGTACAAGCATAGGATCCGTGAGATGTACAGTTCAGCGTACTTCTTGGCGTTGTAGTTGGTGTTGACCGGGATGAAATGGGCAACTTTGGTGAGCTGATCGACGATCACCCACACAGAATCATGCTTCTGAAAAGTGGTGGGTAAACTGACGATAAAATCCATGCTCACGTCCTCCCATTTCCAGGCAGGAATGCCCAGTGGTTGCAGCAGTCCCGGTTTCCGCATGTGGTCTGCCTTCACCCTTCGACATGTATCACACTCGGACACGTATTTTGTGGTCTCTCGCTTCATCCGTGTCCACCAAAACTTGCTTCTGAGTTCTTGATACATCTTGTTGCAGCCGGGGTGAATAGAGAACTTTGACAAGTGAGCCTCATCAAAGATTTTCTTTCGTAATTCCGGGTTACGGGGTACGACGATCCGGTCCTTGAACCATAGGACGCCGTCTCCGTCCTTCCGGAAACATTTCATCTCCCTACTGTCTACACGTCTCCGCAAATGTGACATGCCCTTGTCATTCTTCTGGGCTGCCGCTATCTCTTCACGGATGGTGGGGATCAAAGCTAGGTTGTAGAGAGCTCCATGTGGAATCACATGCAGTGGTGGTTCGTTCTCTTCCAACAGGGTGATGGTCAGATTGTTGACGTGTGACTTGCGGCTCAGCGCATCTGCCACTACGTTTGCCTTGCCCGGATGATAATGGATCTCTATTTCGTAATCCTTTATCAGTTCTAACCATCTTTGCTGCCTCATGTTCAGCTCCTTCTGAGTGAATATGTACTTGAGGCTTTTGTGGTCGGTATATAGATGTACGAGATTACCGAGTAGGTAGTGCCTCCACATCTTCAGTGCAAGTACCACGGCAGCGAGCTCCAAATCGTGAGTCGGATAGTTTTGCTCATGGTTTCTAAGCTGCCGCGATCCATACGCGACCACTCTTCGGTCTTGCATCAGCACACATCTGAGCCCAATGCCGGATGCATCGCAGTACACATCGAACGGTTTTGTTGTGTCTGGCTGTGCCAAAACCAGTGCTGATGTCAGGTGCTTGACTAAAGCCGTGAATGCTGCTTCACATGCTTGACTTCAAACATATTTGGCAGCCTTCTTCAGCAGCTCTGTCATAGGCTTGGCAATCTTCGAGAAGTTCAGAATAAACCTCCGATAATATCCCGCGAGTCCGAAGAAACTCCGTACCTCGTGAACAGTTCTCGGGGATTTCCAATTCAGCACTTGAGTGATCTTGCTCGGGTCCACAGCGATACCGTCCGCTGAGATGATATGCCCGAGAAAAGGCACTTGCGATATCCAAAACTCGCATTTGCTGAATTTCGCGTATAACTTGTGGTCCCGCAGCCGTTGCAAGACTATACGCAGATATTTCTTGTGATCTTCCTCTGACTTGGAATACACCAGGATGTCGTTGATGAAGACCACAACAAACTTGTCCAGCTCCGGCATGAATACCGAGTTTATCAAGTACATGAAGTGAGCTGGAGCATTGGTGAGGCCGAAGGACATGACCAGGTACTCATAGAGTCCGTACCTCGTCAAGAAAGCCGTCTTTGGAATGTCCTCAGCCCTTATCTTAATCTGATGGTACCCGGATCTTAAATCCATCTTGGAAAAGATCTTTGCTTCGACCAACTGATCAAACAACATGTCGATCCGTGGCAATGGGTACTTGTTCTTGATGGTTACGGCATTTAATGGACGATAGTCCACGCAAAGCCGCAACGCCTCATCATTCTTCTTGACAAATAATGCCGAACAGCCCCATGGCGAGGAGCTCGGCCTAATAAAACCCTTCTCCAGAAGGTCCGTGACCTGAGTCTTCAGTTCAGCCAACTACTTGGGCGCCATCTTGTACGGCCTTCAGGATATCGGCATGGTTCCCGGTGCAAGTTCAATCTTGAACTCCACCTCTCTATCGGACGGCATCCCCAGCAAATCGTCTGGGAATACGTCAGGGAACTCTCGGACCACTGGGATATCTTTCAATCTCATGGTTGTGGCTTGATAGACACTTGGAATTTTTATTTCTGGACTGTCCGGAAATAAGGAGTGAGACCCGTGCACTTCTGAGTTTAAGTGCACGACTCGAAGGACGGTGTCTAAGACAGCGCCGTGGCGGGTTAACCACGACATCCCTAGGATGACATCGACCTTCTGTCCCTCTAAGATAATGAGAGACGTGGGGTACACTCTACCCGCTAAGCATAATGGTGCTTTGGAGACCATTACGCTTGCTGAAATCTTCCCACCCGGTGAACAAATTAAATATGGACTATCGGTGGGTAGTATTGGCAAGCTGTGTTTAGCAATGAAAGCTTGGTTAATAAAATTATGCGTGGCGCCCGAATCAAACAGTACTATAGCGGGATGCTGGTGGAGTTGGAACATACCCGCAAGGATTGGCTCGCCCTCCGGCACGTCCTCTATGGCAAGCTGGTGGACGATGCCGGGCCTAGGGTTTGCCCGCCGCGCATTAGTAGGGTTCCGGGGTTGATTCCTCTCCGGAAACTGCGGTGCCACTCCGCCGCCTTGCCTCTCCGGGCAACTGCTCGCGAAGTGCCCTGGACGACCACACTTGTAACATGTGGCCGCTGCTGGTGTGGTGCTCGGGGGACGAAAGCCCGGCATGCGCTGCTGAGGTGCATACGCACGCGGCATCGCCCGCTGCTGCTGTTGTTGCGGAGGTGGTACTGGCAGTGCCGGCCGGAATGCCGGTGAAGAGTACGGTCGACTGCGGAACGGCATCGACCGCTGTGGTGGCTGCCAGCGTGGACCTGATGGTGGGCGATTCACCATCCAAAACTTCTGAGATGGACCGCCTCCTTCTCCGCTGCTTTGCGGCGCGCTTCGCTTTCGCTCCGCCGCTGCTAACTCCTTGCCGGAGTCCTCCTGAACAATCGCAGCATCAATGATGTCGTTGAGGCTGCCGCGATTGAACATCGCCAACTTGTCCTTCAGGAGAGGGTTAAGCCCCTGGTAAAAGTGGTCCCGCCGCTTCTCGTCAGTATCTGCGTGATACGATGCGTAGAGCGCGAGATCGTTGAACGCTCTGTAGTATTCCAGCGCGTTCCGGCTCCCTTGTTGCAGGTGTAAAAACTCCTGCGTCTTTCTCTTCATCAAACCTGGCGGTATGTGATAGGCCCTGAAAGCCGTCCGAAACTCCGTCCAGGTCATCACTCGGTCGGTGGGCTGTGAAGCACAGAAGTTGGCCCACCACGCGCTCGCGGATCCTTGGAGCTGCTGGACCGCGAACTGAGTCTTGCGCTGCTCGCTTATCTGGAGCAGCCCGAACTTCATCTCTATCGCGCGGAGCCAGATGTCCACGTCAAGAGGTTCATCCGCCCTTGAGAATACTGGGGGATGAGTCGCCAGGAAGTCGGAGTAGGAGCTCGGTTGACGCTCCTCACGGTCTTGACGTCTCTCTGGGTGAGACGTATTGGCGATAAGCGTTTGCAGCAACTCCGTGTGCTGCTGATGTGAACCCGCCATTGCCGCAACGATGTCGGCCAATGTAACCATTGGCAGTGGCGGTGGCGGTGTTTGCTGTTGCTGTTGTTGTTGTCCCGAGGAGTCCTCGGGATGCTGTTGGGAGGTCTCTCCCCCTTGGCTAGTACCCCCAACATCAGGGTTGGCACGAGTACGCGTCATTCTGAAATTCAAAACAGCAGCGATTAGCACATGTCTTACTTAAAATTCCATATGTAACAGTAGGTATTGAAGTGACACATGATTAATTTGCACAACATTCACATATATTGATAAAGCATAAACTTTATACAAGATACATTATTCTAGGGTCTCCGAGAAGTCATGCTCATGTCGTCACTACCTATACATACGCTACTGTCTACACGACATGTCACCGATTACAAAAGTTGGGTTACACTACCCTAGCTGACCTACATGGCAACTGTAACCCCTACTCGGAGTAGAACTCGACCTCCTGCGGGTCGTCCTCCTCCGGTACCTCTGCTGGTGGTTCTGGATCTACCACCTCTTCTGCCATCCCGGGTTCTCCCATTGCTGGAAGACCCAAGACCACCGGTATACCCAATACTGGAGGCACGAGGTCCTGCAATGCATGCACCTCGTCCATGGCTTGGTTGTAGTCCTCTTCCCAGCCTTGGTTTTCCTCAATAGCATTGTCCCGCTCTTGACTAAGTTCCTCGTTCTGCTGGGTCAGATTCTGTACCAGTTCTTGCAACGCCGCGATGTCGACACGGCTCTTCTTCTTTGCCTTCTTCAGACGATGCAACTGATTGTGTTGTTCATTCAGTCGCTTGATCGTCGGAAGGAGCACATTGCGGAGTGCGCTGTGAGCACTCTCGAAATGGTCTCCACGGCTCGTGCTCTCCTTGAGCTTCGTAGCGAGATGCTCCGTATGAACAGCTTGGCTGTCCATCACGGCGTTTCCCGCCCTCATCTAGAGGCTGAGATTTGCCGCCGCGGGGTTGTACCTTGGGCAACTCGGGTCCGTTGCCCCCAGGTACCTCTCTTCCCACACATGTTGAGCCCGTCCCTCCACCGGAACGAGCGCGTATGGAGTGCCCTCCATAGCCTGCACGTGTAGTTGGCAGAAACGTGACATAGTGTCACGGGCTGCCACTTGCCACATCCCTTCCGGTTGTCTTCCTCTCACCGTGACGGTGAATGGCACCCAACCGGGTGGTGTAGGTCCTGCATGGACTTCGACATGGATCGTCCACGTCTTGTTCCCCTCTTCGCCTTCTTCCTTGGCGACGTACTGCGGCATCTGGTTGTACCCGAAATATTGGAGCATTTGCCACAATGCTTCCGGGTAGCCGCTACGGTGAGAACAGTGGGACACCACCCACCCGTTCTCCAATTGTTTATCCGCTGTCATCTGTAAAAATATATTTGAGGATGTCAAATATTTATTTAAACAGTAAACCTCTGAGTTATAACATAAGACATGTCATTGAACCCATAAAACTTGGAAACATAGTTCAAATTTTAAACAAATTTGACTGCTGATCTGCTGTTCCCATGACAGCCCTGACCAGTTTCCATTTCAACCTGATTTAGGCCATGTTGAAGGCAAAACCAATTCTGGAGCTCAACATCAAAGTTAAAGCTAACTTCAATAGCTTTCCAGAAAGTATTTGCTTGGCCTAAGATCTGTAAGGGCCTCAGTTTTTGACACAGAGTTGAAGTGTTCATCACCATACACACACACCTCATTTGAGGAAAGATGATGAACACAAATGAAGAGCAAGTAACCACCATCAACATGCTCATTAGAGAACAAACTCACATATTGCAAAAGTGGTATTTCCCACATGTGATATAAGTGGGCTGGACATGTGAAAACTCCTACACATTGCTAAGGATGTCCATGCCAAGTTTCACCCAAATTCAAAACCTTTTGAGGTCATTTTGGGTATAGCTAGAAAGAGGGCAGTTTGAAACCATATTCAAATTCAAACTGTTTTTATCCCATGAATTTAAAAGTGGGAGGCATATTCTTATTCAGCACATTTTTGTGAGCTCACACACCAATTTTAACTCCATTTGGAGTTGATCTTGACATGAGCTAAGTGGGACAAATTCAAACTTTATTTGAATTCAAAACTGAACTTGTGCTGAAATTCATTCAAACCAAACCCCAATTTGAAATCTACTCAATTCGAATGGCTCATGGGTGAATAATTTGAATCACCAGGGGTATTTTGGGGCTCACTGTTTACAACAGTGATTAGGAGTAAATTTCAGAGGTTAAAACCCCGGGTAGGAACCACATGTCATAGAGAGAAGGAGGCAAAACTTGCACACAAAGTCACAGCCTCGGTGGGAAATTCCACCGAGCAGCTGTCGGCTGTGCCACCGAGCAGCTACCGGCGCCACCAGCTGCATCCCCCTCGGCGGGCTGGCGCCCAGGCGGCCTGCTCGCGCCCCCACGCGACCGTCACCGCCTCAGCGGGGTGAAGACCGGGTGCCTTCTTATCCCCACGAGCGACACTGGGCGGTGCCATTCCTTTTCTTCCCGAGCTCTCGGTCGATCGGGAAAACACAGCAAACAATTGTGTCCTCGCTTCTCCGAGTTGCAAGGCAACATCCTGAGCTCGAGCACCACCCTCCCAACGCCTGAACCACCGGGTTTCGGCCCCTGTTCCCGTGATCAACGACGACCGCCGCAGTTTAGCTGAAGGACGGCGATCGGTCTCACGTGGGCAGCACACTACAGCCACTTCCACGGCCGAGCAAGGGCGGCAACAGGAGCGCACGGACTCCACGCTGCTTCCACCTGAAGCTCAAGCCACGCCGTGAACTCTCGCCGGCGAACTCTCAGTTTTTGCTCCGGCAACCTTAAACTGAGCTTCTGGTACGGTTTCTTTAAATTCTCGCTCTATGATCTTTCGGAGGTTATCAAATCTTTCACATAGACGCTGGACTAGCCGGCGATCAAGTTCTTTTCTGCATCCATGGGGTGAAACTGTCTGGGAGCGACGAATTTTGAGCTCGATCGAGGGCGGTCATGGCGGGCACGATCGGTCACATGGTGCCGACCCACTTGCCGCCATCCCTGAACCATTTTGACACCTTGTCGAGCTTCCTAGAGGTACACTGATGCTGTAGGAACGTTTGTTCGAGGTGATGGCGGGTTAGGACCCACGGTCAACAGCGCCGAACCTCAACCGAGGCCGCGGCACGTCGCCGAGCTATTTCCGGCCACCCCCAGCCTGACCTGACACCACCGACGTGTTCCTCGACGTCGACAACCCCCTAGCGGCGAGTTTCAGACCATGGGAGGTCCGGCAGCGGCGAGCCGGTGGGCCCCGAGTCTGCTCCGGCGAGGTCGGCGGCGCGGGCGCGAGAGAACGGCGGGAGGAAGACAAAGCCGGCTGGCCCACGTGTCAGCGGCTGAAGAATTTAAATCGGCATCGGGTGTGGCCAGGGATCAGCTGTGCTGGCGCGCAAATACCCTGTGAGCTCCGGTGTGCCAGACACCTCAGCGCTCGACACGTGTCCCCGCGGGCCCCCGCGAGTTTAAACTTTTACCCCGATTTTCAGATTTCCTTCAAACTTCAAATCCTCATAACTTTGGCTAGAAAGATCCAAATTGAGTGAACCAAATTTTGCTGGATTCAGCTCTCTGAGTACTTTCCAGAAAATCAAGTTTCACTTCATGAAATTCCTTATTTCTCCAGAATTAATTCCTCAAAGTTTAAAATGGTTGGAATTTTAACTGGAGAATCCTTTGGAGGAAAATCCTGAAATTTAGCTGGGATGTTCACCAAAATATCCCTAAGTTACCATAAAAATTTTAGATCCATTTGAGCTCATTTGATCCACCTAATGGTGTGATTAGTGAAACTGTTCCAGAGAAAATAGAAAATGTTCAGAAACATTTTCAGAATTTTCTCTGAAATTGTTTAGCTCATAAATTTAGCTAGGAACCTTCAAATTAAGTGAGACCAACTCCATTAGAACCCTCTAAAAATCTAGTTTTCAGAAAGTCATAGTTTGTTCCATGAAAATCCCTAGAACACCCTAAGAGTGCCAATTAAGGTCAAGTACATAATTAATTGTGGAGGGCTCAAATGAGCTTTGCTACAACTAAAACTTGACCAAGTCTCTGTTTAGGTTGTAACCAAGCCACAGTAAAAGTTTCACAGTCATTGGGCTTGTCTAGTAAGAGTTATAGACTTCACAAGATTAAAAGTAAATATAACTGCATTTAAATTAATACATGTATTATTCTATCATGTAGTCGCTAAGGTCGAGGAGGAACCCGAAGTCCTAGACTTCGTTACTCCGGAGGAAGAGCTAGCCTACGACCAAGAGCAGCAAGGCAAGCTCCGGTTTGCATCAACCTTTTACAAATTTTTATTGTTTTGAGCACATCTTTGAATACTATTATTCTTTGCATTAGAGTCTTATTTCGAAACCCAAGTGCATAGCCAAGAAAACCATGGGTTGGGATTAGGATTGAAAACCCCGTTAGCTACTGCAATGCTAAGATAGTGTAGGATTCGGTACAAGTCGAGTAGTTGGAACTACTCGCGAGCATAGGCTAGAGGCACTCGACTCAGGTAGTGATAGAACATGAAACACATGGCAAGAAAATGAGACCAAGCGGAGGGTAAGGGCAGCAGGACTTTGGGGCCTGTGTGCTGTAGCTCCGCTTGTGTCGATTGAGGACCGGGCCGTGTGCGGGCCTGTTGAACAAGCTAGAACAGTACCGAAGACCTACCGGCTATATGGGAACCGGGAAACTGATGTAACTCGGGTAGCTGGGTATTGAGGCATTGCCCGTCGTTCAGAGGGTAGGTTGAGAGCTCGAAGTGTAAATCGGCTGGCGGCACTGAGATGCGCATGTAGAGACCTCTTGCTCGGGACGATGGGACCGGTTCAATATTTGGCTGATGGGCGAAAGGTGGTTGATACGGCGTCCGTGATGGTTGTTGTAGGCAACATAGAGTACGGGCGTACGTGACGGGTTGTTTGGGTAACCCTGCAGGTGTAAATCGATTATAATCGCTGTCCCTCGCGGTCAGTGAGTACCACTTGTTCACTGTACCATGACGTAGAAAGAACAGATTAGTTACATGTTAAAATGTTGCTGATTGAAAGATGGACTTGATTGCTAATGACTTGCTGTAGTTTAGAGCTAACTAAAGTTCATTTCAACTTTGGGCAAAGTACATGAGAGAAATGCGTTTCTTGTTTGATTGCGGCTCTCTCATGTACCTTAGCGTAAGGTTCTCCACAACCTGCTGCTAAAACTTGAAAGTAAGGTTCTACTAATTAGGCGAGTCCTTGCAAATAATTTTTACCTCATGTAACCCACCATCCCTCATTTAGAAGTTCCATGTTTAGGTGAGATAGGTCAGACTTGCTGAGCCTTCGTGCTCACTGCTTGTGTTTGAACCTTTTGCAGGGTTCTATGAGGAAGGGACTCCCGAAGAGGAGACGGAACCCCAGAAGGGGAATCCCGTTGAGTGGGAGTCATGCACGCCGCAGAGTTAGTGTGCGTGTGTGCTAGCAAGGACACGTTCAAGGGCTGAACGTGGACTTGATGCGTAGTCTACGCCCGTGAGTGTAGACTGGACTTATTTTGATGTAAACATGTTCATAAACCAGTTTATGTAATAAAATTTTGCTTCCGCTTTGTACCTTTGATGTGTGTTATCCGGTGCTGTGCAACGCAGCACCTCTCAGCGTGATCCTGGCTCGACAAGACCTTTGGGGTCGTGTCAAGATCTGTCCTGGTTCAAAAGTTATGAGATGTCAAAGTTAACAGAATTTCTGGAGAAAATTGGACAGCACCTCCCTGCTTTAGGTACTGATTTAATCCAAGAATTCCAGTTAATTCTGTTCCTAATCTGACAACACTTTCTGTTACAAAGCTGTAACCCATCTCATAAGCTTTCCAGACCTACCTCATTTGCTATTTTTTGATTTTTATGCAGGAAGTTATACTCAATTTACAGAGAGTTTACAGAGAGTCTTTGCTCTGCCCTGTTTTCTGGACAGTTTCAACTCTACTGCATTTTTCGATTGGTTAAGGGATGAAACACCTCTGGACCTCAACAGAAAAGTTGTAAGCCTCTTCCAAAGCTTTCCAGAAATGTATCATACGACCCCAACCTCGAAAGAACTCAACCTCTAACCTCTGATTAACTTCAGCCTTGATTCAGCTGAAAATAGAGTGCTCTGTCCTTAACAACCTATAAGTTGAAAACTTGTTAACTTTGAATATCTTGTTCAAGGGAAGGAGTTACATCAATTTTTACTACTTTAGATCAAAACCTTCAAGTTTTAAATGAAGTTGTTCATTTAGTTGGGTGTGACGTCGATGTGTCACCAGATTATGTCGGTATTACGTCCTCACAAAGAAAAACCTATACCGGACTTAGCCGGCTTCGTTATTTCAGTGGCACTAAACGTCACTCGCACACGGATGTTACAGTATACCGTTTTGTGGTCAGGCTACCTGCAGAAACTCAAACAATCATCAGACTCGGTTGCACACCGAGCCTGGAATCCATACAGTTCGTACACCCGGCCGTCATCACTCGCCCGGATGTTCTCAAGCCAAACACGCCTTGAGTTACGTGTTCACATTTCAGACCACGTGATGGGGTCTCCCAAATTGCACCACGCACGCCAGGGACAGACGTTGCTCGAATACCCCAAACGACATGAAGAGTCGTAGAGGATATCAAAGCGGGTCGGTTTACCTGCCACCCGTGGGGCTCCACCCTTCAGCTTGTGCGCACTGGTGGACAGCGCTTACGTGTACCCCCCAAGACATAACCGTCCCGAGATACACGATTTTCCGACATAAACAAATAGGTTAGTATGCCACTTTCTATATGCTAATAACATCCTTATACAGGCTACTAACTCGTTCCTCACTGGATTTTTGAAAAAGATGACCTTTTTAGTGTGTTAAACCTCAAGCGAGCTCTGATACCAACGCTGACACGACCCCAACGGTCTTGTCGAGCCAGGATCACGCTGAGGGGTGCTGCGTTGCACAGCACCGGATAACACATGTCAAAGGTACAAAGCGGAAGCGGAATTTTATTACATAAACAATCTTATAAACATGTTTACATCAAAATAAGTTCAGTCTACACTCACGGGCGTAGACTACGCATCAAGTGCACGTTCGGCCCTTGAACGTGTCCTTGCTAGCACACACGCACACTAACTCTGCGGCGTGCACGACTCCCACTCGATGGGGTTCCCCTCCTGGGGTTCCGTCTCCTCTTCGGGAGTCCCTTCCTCATAGAACCCTGCAAAAGCTTTAAACACAAGCAGTGAGCACGAAGGCTTAGCAAGTCTGACCCGTCTCACCTAAACATGGAACTTCTAAATGAGGGGTGGTGGGTTACATGAGGTAAAAATCATTTGCAAGGACTCGCCTAATTAGTAGAACCTTACTTTCAAGTTTTAGCAGCAGGTTGTGGAGAACCTTACGCTAAGGCACATGAGAGAGCCGCAATCAAACAAGAAACACATTTCTCTCATGTACTTTGCCCAAAGTTGAAATGAACTTTAGTTAGCTCTAAACTACATCTAGTCATTAGCAATCAAGTCCATCTTTCAATCGGCAACATTTTAACATGTAACTAGCCTGTTCTTTCTATGTCACGGTACAGTGAACAAGTGGTACTCACTGACCGCGAGGGACGGCGATTATAATGAATTTACACCTGCATGGTTACCCGAACAACCCGTCACGTACGCCTGTACTCGATGTTGCCTACAACAACCATCACGGACGCCGTACGCAACCAACTTTCGCCCGTCAGCCAAATATTGAACCGGTCCCATCGTCCTGAGCAAGAGGTATCTGCACGCGCATCTCCGTGCCGCCAGCCGATTTACACCTCAACCTCTCAACCTACCCTCTGAACGACGGGCAATGCCTCAATACCCAGCTACCCGAGTTACATCAGTTTCCCGGTTCCCATATAGCCGGTAGGTCTTCGGTACTGTTCTAGCTTGTTCAACAGGCCTGCACACGGCTCGGTCCTCAATCGACGCAAGCGGAGCTACAGCACACAGGCCCCAAAGTCCTGCTGCCCTTACCCTCCGCTTGGTCTCATTTTCTTGCCATGTGTTCCGTGTGCTATCACTACCCGAGTCGAGTGCCTCTAGCCTATGCTCGCGAGTAGTTCCAACTACTCGACTTGTACCGAATCCTACACTATCTTAGCATTGCAGTAGCTAACGGGGTCTGCCATCCAAAACACCACCCATTGTTTTTTTGGCTATGCAGTTGGGTTTCCAAACAAGACTCTAATGCAAAGAATAACGTAATCAAGTATGTGCTCAAAACAATAAAACTTGTAAAAGGTTAATGCAAACAGGAGCTTGCCTTACTGCTCTTGGTCGTAGGCTAGCTGTTCCTCCGGAGTAACGAAGTCTAGCACTTCGGGTTCCTCCTCGATCTTAGCGACTACATGATAGAAGCAATACATGTATTAATTTAAATGCAGTTGTATTAACTTTTAAACTTGTGAAGTCTATGACTCTTACTAGAAAAGCCCAATGACTGTGAATTTTTTACTGTGGCATGGTTACAACCTAAACAGAGAGTTGGTCAAGTTTTAGTTGCAGCAAAGCTCATTTGAGCCCTCTACAATTAATCATGTACTTGACCTTAATTAAAGGCTTTTAGGGTGTTCTAAGGATTTTCATGAAACAAACTATGACTTTCTGAATACTAGATTTTCAGAGGGTTCTAATGGAGTTGGTCTCACTTAATTTGAAGGTTCCTAGCTAAAGATATGAGCTAAACAATTCCAGGGGAAATTCTGAAAATGTTTCTGAACATTTTCTAATTTCTCTGGAACAGTTTCACTAATCACACCATTAGGTGGATCAAATGAGCTCAAATGGATCTGAAATTTTTATGGTAGTTCAGGGATATTTTGGTGAACATCCCAGCAAAATTTCAGGATTTTCCTCCAAAGGATTCTCCAGTTAAAATTCCTAACAGTTTAAATTTTGAGGAATTAATTCTGGAGAAATAATGGTTTTCATGAGTTGAAACTTTATTTGCTGGAAAGTGCTCAGAGAGCTGAATCCAACAAATTTTGTTCACTTGATTTGGATCTTTCTAGCCAAAGTTATGAGGATTTGAAGTTTGGAAGAATTCTGAAAATCGGGGAAAAAGTTTAAACTCTCGGGGCCCGCGGGGACACGTGTCGAGCGCGGAGGTGTCCGGCACACCGGAGCTCACAGGTTATTTGCGCGCCAGCACAACCGATCCTGGCCACAGCCTGATCCCGATTTAAAATATCGGTCGCTGACAGCTGGGGTCCACCCTCTTCTTCAACCTCGCGACGCCCGCGCTCTGCCGCTGGGGAACCTCGTCGGAGAGCTCGCCGACGGCTTCTGTAAAGCTCCAAACTTCATGATTTTGGCCGCCTCTGCCTATTTTCTCTCAGGGAACAGGATTCTGGGGTCAGCTCGCTATGAAAATGGCCGCCACATGGTCGGCGACGAGCCGCAGATTCGGGAGAACTTCGGCCGTGTTGCCCGTCCTCCCTAGCACCTCCCCCGATCAAGCTAAGGGTCGTCGAGCATCAGTGGACCATAGGAAAGGTCGATGTGAGCTCCACGGAGCTCGGGAAAGGCTGCGTTGGGCTGTCACCGTGCGACCTAGGCCGGAAATCGGGATTTCTACTAAAACTCGAAGAACAACGGTTTCCCTCCACGGTTCTTCGTGGTTCTTGCTCCTATGGATCCGCACGGGCTACTAGAAGTGATCCTCTCTACAAGAGAATGAGTGATGCGGTGTGGCTTACGAATTTATCGGATCGGTACCGACCTCACTTTTGCACACCGTTGCAAAAATATGAAATTCCGGCCGGAGCAGTGCTTGTCACGCCGCCGGAGTTTACGGAAAAGAAATAGGGGTTGAAGGCGAACCTCTTTGCTGTTCACAGCTCCGTGAACGGTGGGCTGTGGTGGCCGGAAGGACGGTTCCCGCAGCGGCGGCTCGTGCTGAACCGGCAGAGACAAGATCGCCGCGGTGGAGCTCGGGGAAGACCGCGCAGGGTCTGGAACCGATGCGAGGGCGTTGGAGATGGCTTGGCACACCCGGTGCTGGTCTCAGATCGCCGGGAGGGTCACTGGATTGGCCGGGCGATGAGGAACCGAAGGTTCACTAGGGCGGCGAGGTCTTTCGCCGTTTTGGGTGGAAGTGCGAAGAGGCAGCGGTGGAAGGCGCCGGTGACTGCTCGGGCGGGTAGATAAAGACCCAGGGAGTCGGTTCCGCGGCTGAGATCGGCAATCAGCTGGTGGCTTTGCCGTTTCTTCGCCGTGGCAGCAGCTGCAGCGTGCGCGGTTACCCGAGCTGAGCTCTCAGTCGGTTTCTTTTGCTTCAGTGGCTGACATGTGGGTCCCACCCAGGGTGTTAACCTCTGAAATTCACTCCTAATCACTGTTGTAAACAGTGAGCCCCAAAATACCCATGGTGATTCAAATTATTCACTCATGAGCCATTTGAATTGAGTAGATTTCAAATTGGGTTTGGTTTGAATGAATTTCAGCACAAGTTCAGTTTTGAATTCAAATAAAGTTTGAATTTGTCCCACTTAGCTCATGTCAAGATCAACTCCAAATGGAGTGAAAATTGGTGTGTGAGCTCACAAAAATGTGCTGAGTAAGAATATGCCTCCCACTTTTAAATTCATGGGATAAAAACAGTTTGAATTTGAATATGGTTTCAAACTGCCCTCTTTCTAGCTATACCCAAAATGACCTCAAAAAGGTTTTGAATTTGGGTGAAACTTGGCATGGACATTCTTAGCAATGTGTAGGAGTTTTCATATGTCCAGCCCACCTATATCACATGTGGAAAATACCACTTTGCAATGTGTGAGTTTGTTCTCTAATGAGCATGTTGATGGTGGTTACTTGTTCTTCATTTGTGTTCATCATCTTTCCTCAAATGAGGTGTGTGGTGTGGTGATGAACACTTCAATTATGTGTCAAAAACTGAGCCCCTTACAGATGAAATCACTATATGTGGGTACAGTGGTGCAAACTCTGCAGAGTCAAAACTGTCATGACAGCCATGCTCACGGTCAAGAGCGGCTTGGACTTATTCATGATTAGAGGATGATGAATTTGGAAGTTGAAGATGTTAAGAAGGTAGCTTAACATTGTAAATGATATTATGGTTACTTGAGTTTTGATGATGGGTTGGGAGATTGGGACCGTTTCACCTGTGTAGTAATTTAGGTGCTTAATAAGCTAAGGTGATAGGTATTGATTGCGTAGTGCTTTAACCATGAGTCAACCTCTCCTTGCTCTAGCCATGCATGACATAACTTTCCCACACTTGCTGAGTACCAACGGTACTCAAACTTGCATATTTGTTGGTTTAAATTGCTGCTCAGGTCAAAGGGATGAGGTGGTGTTTATTGACCAAGACTTCGGACCCGAAGAAGGATTCTAGGTTCATGGAGTCCCCCGGGCAACGCCTGTGACGGAGCCCACAAGAATAATATTTCCGCTGCTAGTTTATTTACATGTTATGAACTTATTAATTGTCCATCAAGACGTATGCTTTGTAAGACGTATTTATATTTGACACCTGGCTTGTAATAAATGATGCTTCACTATTTGTCATCACATGTATGAGAAAATGATCCTGGCATACATGTGATATTCACTCGGTTGTTCTTCGGAGAAACCGGGTGTGACAAAAGATTTGGAAGAGCTTTTAAAACTTTTCTATTGATGTCCAGAGGTGTTTCATCACTTAACTGGTCGAAAAATGCAGAAGAGTTGAAACTGTCTAGAAAACAGGACATAGCAAATACTCTCTGTAATTCTATGTCAAATTAGCATATCTTCCAGCACAAAAATCCAAAGATAGAAAATAAGGTAGTTCAGAAAAGTTCATGAGATAGGTTATAACTTTGTAATAGAAAGTTTTGTCAAATTCGATATATATTTAACTGGAATCCTTGGATAAAATCAGTACCTCAAGCAGGGAGGTGCTGTCCAATTTTCTTCAGAAATTCAGTTGATTTGACATTTCATAACTTTTGAAATAGGACAGATCTGAGGGCATACGAATGCATTTTGGAAATATATTGAAGTTAACTTTTATTTGATGTTGAACTCCAGAACTGTAGTTGCCCTTAGTATGGTCTAAAACTGGGTTGAAGGGAAACTGGTCAGTGCTGTCAGTTTGGACAGCAGACTAGAAATCAAATTTGTTCTAAGTTTGATTTGTGTTTCCAGGTTTTATGAGTTTAACGACATGTTTTATGTTATAACTCACTGATTTACTGTTGAAATGAATATTTGACCTTTTCAAATATTGTTCTACAGATGGCAGAGGATAAACAATTGGAGAACGGATGGGTAGTATCCCATTGTTCTCAACGCAGCGGATATCCGGACCTGTTAAAGCTAATGCTTCAATATTTGGGATATGTGGAGACGCCACGTTACCTTGCCAAGGAGGAAGGTGAGGAGGGGAACAAGACATGGACTGTCAATGTCGATATTCCAGCAGGACCTACGCCACCGGGTTGGGTACCGTTCACTGTCACGGTGAAAGGGAGACAACCATAAGATATGTGGCAAGTGGCAGCCTGCGACACATTGTCGCAATTCTGCCAGCTACATGTTAGAGCTATGGAGGGCACTTCATACGCGCTTGTCCCAGTGGAGGGACGAGCTAACAACGTGTGGTGGGAGAGGTACTTTGCAGCGACTGATCCGAATTGCCCAAGGTATAATCCAGCGGAGTCGAACCTCGACCTCCATTTGATGGCCAAGAAGAACGTGATGGACAGCCAAGCTGTCCATACGGCTCGACTTGCCGTGGAGCTCAAGGAGATCACCAGCCGCCGTGACCATTTTGAGAGTGCTCACAGTGCACTCCGCAACGTACTCCTTCCGATGATCAAGCGACTGAATGAGCAGCATAATCAGTTGCATCAGATGAGGAAGGCGAAGAAGAAAACCCGTGTCAGCATCACGGATTTTCTACAGCAGGTCCAAGACTTGACCCAGCAGAACGAGGTCCTTACTCAAGAGCGTGATGACGCTATTGAGGAGGGGCAGAACTGGGAGCAGGATTATAACCAGGCCATGGACAAGGTGCATGCTTTGCAGGACCTCGTACCTCCGGTAGTGGGCCTACCGATGGTAGGGTGCAGTACCCGTGCTTTTGGGTATCCTGGCGATGCCAGAACCTGAACCCGAAAAGGAGGTCATGGACCCTGAGGCACCAGCAGAACTAGCGGAGGAGGAAAACCCGCGAGAGGTCAAATTCTACTCCGAGTAGTGAGTTTATTGTTGACATGTAGGGCAACGAGGGTGGTGTGTAATAACTTTTATAACAGAGACATGTCGGAGCACGACTTCTCGGGGTCTCTAGAATAATGTATCTTGTATAAAGTTTTTGCTTTATCAATATATGTGAAATTTGTGCAAATTTCTCAATACATCACTACATTACCGTACTGTTTTCTATGGAATTTTTAGTATGACATGTGCTGACCGTTGCTGTTTTGAATTTCAGAATAACTCGTACTCGTGCCAACCCTGAGGTTGGGGGTTCAAGTCAGGGGGGAGAGGCCTCCCAATAGCCTCCTGAGACTTCCTCAGGACATCAGCAGCAGCAACCACAGCCACCACCGCCGCCAACGGTCACGTTGGCAGATATTGTTGCGGCCATGGCGGGCTCGCACCAGCAGCACACGGAGTTGCTGCAAACTTTGATTGCCAGTACGTCTCGTCCTGAGAGGCGTCAAGACCGAGAGGAATGACAGCAGAGTTCCTACTCGGATTTCCTCGCTACACATCCCCCGGTATTCTCGCGGGCGGATGAACCCATCGACGCGGACATCTGGCTCCGCACGATGGAGATGAAGTTTGGGCTGCTCCAAGTTAGTGAGCAGCGGAAAACACAGTTCGCGGCCCAACAACTTCAGGGATCCGCGAGCTCTTGGTGGGTGAATTTCTGCGCGTCGCAACCCACCGAGCGAGTGCTGACCTGGGCGGAATTCTGGACGGCCTTCAGGGCCTATCATATACAGCTGGGTCTGATGAAGAGGTAGACGCAAGAATTCCTCCACCTACAGCAAGGGAACCAAAACACGCTGGAGTATGCCAGGGCGTTCAATGATCTCGCGCTCTATGCTTCCTATCACGCCGATACGGATGAGAAGAGGCGGGACTACTTTTACCAGGGGCTAAATCCGCCCCTGAAGGACAAAGCTGGTGATGTTCAATTGTGGTAGCCTTAACGAAATGATTGATGCTGCGATTGTACAAGAGGACTCTGGCAAGGAGTTGGCAGCAGCGGAGAAAAAGCGCAGCATACCGCAAAGCAGCCGAGAGGGAGGTGGTCCTCCCCAGAAATATCGGATGGTGTATCGCTCATCATCAGGTCAACCGTGGCAGCCACCACAGTGACTGATGCAATTCCGCAATCATCCGTATCCACAGCCGGCGTTACGAAGCAGCGGGGTATGCCGTGTGCGTTTGCACCTCAGCAGTGCATGTCGGGCTTTCATTCCCCAAGCACCGGCCAGCCATTGACCACATGTTTCAAGTGCGGTCGCCAGGGGCACTTCGCCAATAACTACCCCGAGAAGCAAGGCAGCGGAATGGCATGACAGTTTCCAGTGAGGAATCAGCCCCGGAATCCCATTAATGCACGGTGGGCAAACCCTAAGCCCGGCACCGTCCACCAACTCGCCTTGGAGGACATGCCGGAGGGAGAATCCATACTTGCGGGTATGTTCCAACTCCACAAACATCCTGCCATAGTTTTATTTGATTCGGGTTCCACGCATAATTTTACTAGCCGAACTTATATTGCTGAGTAGAGTTTGCAAATACTACCCACCAAAACTCCATACTTGATATTTTCACACGGTGGGAAAATTTCAGCAAGCATGATGGTTCCAAAAGCGCCATTATGCTTAGGGGGTAGAGTATACCCTATGTCTCTCATAGCTTTAGAGGGACAAAAGGTTGATGTAATCTTAGGGATGTTGTGGTTAACCCACCATGGCGCTGTTTTAGACACCGTTCTACGAGTCGTGCATTTGCACCAAGAAATGCACAAGTCTCATTCACTATTTCTGGACAGTCCAGAAATAAAACTTCCAGCTGCATACCAATCCACCACTATCAGATTGGAAGATATTCCAGTAGTCCATTAGTTCCCCTACGTATTACCGGATGATTTACTGGGTATGCCGCCCGACCGGGAGATGGAGTTCAAGATTGAGCTTGCACCAGGAACCATGCCAATATCCAGAAGGCCGTACAAGATGGCACCAAAGGAATTGGCAGAATTGAAAATACAGTTGATGGACCTGCTGGAAAAGGGGTTTATTAGGCCGAGCTCCTCGCCATGGGGCTGTTCGGCATTATTTGTGAAGAAAAAAGATGAAATATTGCCGCTTTGCATGGACTATCCTCCACTAAACGCTGTAACCATCAAGAACAAGTACCCATTGCCACGGATCGACATGTTGTTTGATCAGTTAGTCGAAGCAAAGATATTTTCATAAATGAATTTAAGATCAGGGTACTATCAGATTATGATACGGGCTGAGGACATCCCGAAGATGGCATTCTCAATGAAATACGGACTTTATGAGTACCTTGTCATGTCCTTCAGCCTCACCAACGCTCAAGCTCATTTCATGTACTTGATGAAATCAATATTTATGCCGGAGCTGGACAAGTTTGTCTTGGTCTTCATCGACGACACATTGGTATATTACTAGTCGGAGGAAGAACGCGCGAAGCATCAGCGTATAGTCTTGCAACGGCTGCGGGATCACAAGCTATACGCAAAATTTAGCAAGTGCGAATTCTGGATATCGCAAGTACCTTTCCTCGGGCATATTATCTCAGTGGAAGGCATCGCTGTAGACCCGAGCAAGATTGTACAAGTGCTGAATTGGAAGTCCCTGAGGTACGGAGTTTCCTCGGACTCACGGCATATTATCAGAGATTCATTCAAAACTTCTCGAAGATTGCCAAGCCTATGACCGAGCTGCTGAAGAAGGCTACCAAATATGTTTGGAGTCCAGCATGTAAAGCAGCATTCAAGGCTTTAGTAAAGCACCTAACATCAACACCGGTTTTGGCGCAGCCAGATACAACAAAACCGTTCGATGTGTACTGCGATGCATCCGGCATTGGGCTTGGATGTGTGCTGATGCAAGACCGAAGGGTGGTCGTGTATGGATCACGGCAGCTGTGGAATAATGAGCAAAACTATCCAACTCATGACTTAGAACTTGCTGCCATGGTACTCACACTCAAGATGTGGAGGCACTACCTACTCGTTAACCTCGTACATTTATATACCGACCACAAGAGCCTCAAGTACATATTCACTCAGAAGGATTTGAACATGAGGCAAAGAAGATGGTTAGAGCTGATAAAAGATTATGAAATAGAAATCCATTATCACCCCGGCAAAGCAAACGTGGTGGAGGATGCTGTGACACCCAGTTCCGAAAATGAACCAAGTGAATGCATATGTGTGCCCAGGATGTTCATCACACATACACATGTATTCCACAAACTGAAACTCATAATATAACCACGTACAAATAATGTTGAAGTACTTTATTATATTGACTCAATGTCTTACTCATGAATATCTAACTTATTCTTCTAGCGTAAGAGTCTAAACGACAGCGGAAAATCACTAAACACAGCAGGCTCCAACTTCAACTCCACAGGCATGTTGATGGTAGTACGCACGCCTAGTACTCCACATGTTCCTCGAAGTACTCTTCTCCTGTAGCTGATGTATATATGGGAATGCAAGGGTGAGTACATGTCGTACTCAGCACGTACGGGAAAAGTATGATATGTAGCTTACAACAAGGTAGGGAATAAAAAGGCTCATTGCAAAAAGCAAATTTTATTTCAAAAACATGGTAAAACAGCAACTATTTCTAGGTGAGTTTAATCTCAACATAACAAAGTAATTCAGCAACATTCTTTCATCATAATTCACCATTTATCATGCTTCAACCAGCCAATAATCTTTATCAAGTTCATCTCATACTCATAAATATTCATATCCATCTCATTTTCATATAACCGAAACCAAATTCATTGTCATGACTAAAAACATTCCCAAAATCAATCCCAATGACCATACCCAAATAACCATCCCATGTTTTGCCTCTAATCATTGAAGTTGGCAAGGTGCTTGTAACCGGAAGCACGGCTATCATGATAGTTTTACACTCTGCAGAGGTGGCATCACTTTACCCACAAGTTCGTTATTTTGTCACCCGTCAGCGACTAGAAATAACTTTCAGTATACCAGTACATAACCGTCGGTGTATGGCCAAGAGATCACAAAATAGCCTTTACAAAGGGGCTACTAGGATGTACGGACCCACTGATGTTTCACCAACAGGCTCGAATCTCCATTCTCCCACCCACGAGCCCCCTCTTGTGCCATGCACTTCCTAGGGCAGTCCTTCTCGACTCACATTCCCTGCGCTATCCAATGGTTCATAACAAGCTAGCAACAACCTAATTAGTCAGCTAAGCCGCACCTATATTTGTCCTTGTGCTGGCACTGTTTTCCTGGCATGTGCTCGCATGAACCTGTCCTTAGATCTATGGCAAGCAAACCACCATATCATTCAGCAACATCCAGGAATCATGCTCACCTAGATCTCCCTGATTCCATGCTCATTAACATCGTCAAGTTCTCTTTATCTATACTCTCATAAGTGCAGTAGCTAAACAAGTTTTATTTCAGCTCCCCGTATCTCGTAAGTTAAGCGAAGCAAAAAGGAAAAACGACCATACCCAACTCATCAACTTTCCTGGTGACAAGAATGGCTAACAAAACTAGTAAACTCCTATGAAAGGGTGCCCCATCAAGTTGACACAAGCATACAGGTTTTCGCAAGCAAAACAGTTTCAAAAACATGGGATCAATATGGTCAAGGGGCACTTGCCTTGCTCCCGTGGTTCATGTTGCTCAAGCGTCTCGAAGTCTTGGTGCTGTAGCTCCTCGTAGACGGCCTCTTGAGCTTGTCCTTCTACTAACGACCACGCACATACAAAATTTACAGCAATCAATTATTATGCACAAACTTTACTCAAGATGCAATGAGGTGAATGAATTCAATTCCTATGGTGCAGTTTTATAAAACCAGTTTGTACATGTTCTTGCATGTTTTAGTAGGCATTCATGGGGTTTTATGATGATCAAGGTTGCTGGGATCAAGTGCGGACGTGGTGATGATCTTGATCCACTTTGTAGATCAATCCCACCGTCAAAAATTGACCGAAACATGGTCTGTTTACACGCAGAATTTTTCTGCTCGCAGGGGGTGAAGAAAAAGGTGCGTAGAAACAGCGGTGACGTTGCAAGAGGGGTAACGAATACCTACCACACTTCTTCCTTGCGGCAGGGCCTCCTTCCTTGCAATGGTAGCAGCGGAGGATTTTCCGTGGAGAATTATGGGGCTGCGGGTAGGGCAGAACGTCGGGGCTTCTTCTCCGGCGATGGCGAGGCGTGGCGGGGCTCGACGGTGGCCAAATTCCAGAAAGGGGGGGGAGTCAGTGACTTGGCAGCAAGGGGGCGGCTAGGCAGCAGGGGGAGGGCGGCGGCCAAAAAGAAAGAAGAGGTGGGCGGCTAGGAGGGAAGTTATATTTTTAAGGGGGAAAAGAGTCCTAGGGGTGGGGAACAAAAGAGTTCTAGAGGTAGGGGACTAACCAAAGAGTCCTAGAGGTGGGTGTAAAATCCCCAAAAAGTGGTAGCAAGAATTTCGAACTCATGTACACTTAGGAAAAATGAGGGGAATTAAAACTTTGAATTATAACGGTGTAAGTTCAAAATGAGGATTCAAATTTCCCAAAACTTCCAAACATGGAGATCTAAATTCATAACTTGGGTCTTCATATTTCAAATATTCAACCATCCAAATTTTAGCTCATTTGGAGGGGTTTTAGTATTTTTTTGGGGTTAAAAGAGGAAGCCCTCTAATCTGAATTTCAAATTCCAATTTCATCATCAATTTGCAAATTTGGTTCTGCAAATGTGTTCTCCACATTTGAATTAGCAGCCATGCCAAAAATCAGAAACTTTGGAGTTGGTTTGCTATGTTTTTGGGACAATGCAAAAGGGAGAATTCAAATTCCATTTTCAAATTCAAATGACCATACTCCACACTACAATTCAAATTATTTGAATTCAACATTTCAAACCTTAGCTTTGAGGTGAAGTAAATCATTCAATTGTGAGTAGCTATGGTAACAACCTCAGTCGAAAAATCTGATTAAAAGAGGAGGGGGTGGGACCCACTAGTCAGTCACCCACAGAAGAACTCTCTTTTTCCTCGGTTGATCACCAGCGTGCCAGCTCCCGCAGCACTCCCGCTCGAAGCTCCACCGAGCTGCTTGCCGCAGCGTGCTCCAGAAGGCAACTCATGCATGGGTTATCCAGAGCTAAAGCAGCAGCACAATTGAGTTCTTCTCTTCTCCACGCTACACCGAAGCACCCTCAGCCTCTCGAGCGCTCACGAGAAACACACCACGCCTACCTCTGTGCTTATCGTTCAGCAGCCTCCAGCCCCCCCTAGAACCAGTTGATTGCCCTAGGAGCTGCGCCGGCAACTCCTCGACGTGTTCCACCACTCCTCAGCTCGTCCCTGGCCTCCCCTCGCAGTGCCCGAGCTGTTCTTCACCGGGAGAAAACAAGCACCGCCGTACCTCGCTGCTCCTCGTCTTCCGGCTGTTCCAGCGCCTCTCCCGCACGACCAACAGCTCCCTAAGGTGAGCCAAGATGTGTAGATCATGCTCCCGACCACCCCTTGCTCGTCCCCACTGCTGGCTGGCCGGAATTCGGGTTTTGGTACCGTTGCACGTGAAGAACCGATCAAAACCAAATCGGGAAATTCTCTCCACACGCTTGATCATTTGTTCTTTGGTTCAAGCCCTAGAAACTACATCCCCTAGCGCCCTCCCATGCCAAATACCGCAGCAAAACGTCCACCACACGCCCTGGGCGACGAGAATTCGCCGCCGGCGGCAAAAACGGGTCGGGCCTCTGGTGACCGCCCTATTCCCGCCAATTGCTGCAGGTGCGTTGCATGCTCCACGAGCTCTGGGGATGCTTTAGGGCAACGTAGCTCGCTGGGAGAAGCTTTGGACACAGCAGAGCACGTCGATGCCGAGCTCCCGAGCCGCCCCACCGATGCCGACCCATCTCCGGCCGTTTTCATGCGGGGAAACCCCTCCCGGCAGCTGCGCCAAGTTCCAAGGATCGTGTAGGGCGAAACCGGGGCAAAAACGGTGGAGAATTGAGGGAGAACAAGCCGTGCCATGATCTGTGCCGGTGTGCACGCGCGTTCTCTGGCGGGAGGTTGAAGAAGCATCTGACCCGTGCCCCCCCCCCCTTGAGTCTCTTTGTAAATTTCGAACAGAAAGTTATTCAAGTTTGAAAAATCCATAACTTTGTGTAGGGAACTAAAAAAAGGGTGAGACCAATTTTTTTGGAATCCTCATGATGAGTAATTCACATAGGAACAAATTGCTTGCTATGAAAATGCACAGGAATTTCTGTAGAAATTGTTTTTAGTAAATATTTTGGAGATTTATTTCAGGAGCAATTCTTTATGAAACATTCCCAAATTTGGGCAGCTAATCCTTTTCATAGTTACTGATCTCCAGTAAAAATTTGAGCTCCATTGGAGTTCATTTGCTAGGCTAAATTGCCTTCCAAAGTTCAGCTTTTATTTGAAAATTCAAATTTAAACAGAAACTTTTCAGAACTCCTGTCCAACTTCAAAAATTCATATCTCTCTGTTGGTAGCTCCAAAAATGGTGAAACAAATTTTGTTAGAACCATGGAGATCTACCCTAATCAGATATTCCACTGTTAGCTATGTCAAAGCTTCTGATTTGGGCTCAAAATTCATATAAGCCTTCTGCTTGTGGGAATTTTGGAGACCACGATGTGCAATGACATGTCTCCAAATTTTGCTCAGGTAATCCTTAGAGAGTCTAGTATCCACTGGAAAAATCCCAAAGCCAATTAAGGATTCTAAATAGCAGTAGCTATGAATAGAAGTTTACTTCTTATAAGTCCTTAATACTTATACATATATTTTGCTACATTTCATTTAGTGACCGAAGTTGAGAATACGCCGGAGCCCTTGGACGTCCTGCCACCTGAAGCTAACTTTCCATTTGACTTGCAACCAGGCAAGCCCCGGTTTGCATTTAAGTACTTTTGCAAATTCTTTTATTGTATCACTTATGTCTAGGGTGAATGCTTGCGTTAGGGTTAGGGTGATCGAAACACCACTTGCATAACCTTTTAAATCCTATGGAGGGTTGGGTAGTTTACAGACTCAACGAGTAGAGAATGCCATGCTAATATGCTTAGGATCTCGGTAGAAGTCGAGTAATTGGAATCTACTCGCGAGGTAAGGTTTTATCACACGGTTTGGTCAGAGTAGAAAATGGCTTAAGAGTGGTGAAAATGAGACCTAGCAGGATGGGATAGGAAGCAGTGAGCGGAGGTCTCACGTGCCTAGCCCTGTTGGTGTCGATGAGGACTGAGTCGTGTGTGGGCCTGCTGAACAAGTATCGAACAGTACCGGATGGCATACTTACATAAGCAGAAAACCGATGTAATTGGTTAACCTGGGTGCCGACGCTTATCCAATCGTAAATAGGAGTAGGTTGAGGGTAGCAAGATGTAAATCTGCCGGTGGGCACAGTCACGCTCCATGCGGGGACCTCCTGCCACGGATGGATCGGTTTGGTATTTGGGTTTCCTTGGAAAGGTTGCCGCATACAACAGAGTAGGAAGGGGTGTGGAATCACACTTCTGAAAGTGGGTGTATGTGACGTGTTGTCCGGGTGTCTCCTGATTGCAATCACCGTCCCTCGCGGTTATATTGAGTACCGCTTGTTCACTGTTCTGTGACGTAGTAAGAAGAGAAATAAGCCAGATGAATGATAATATGTTGTGATGAATCATTAATATTTTGGAAACCATGTCTGCTGTAGATGTAGAGCTAATTAAGTTTATTTTCCACTTTGGGCATCACCACATCGGAGGAAAGCGTTTCTTGTTTGATTGTGGACTTCCAACGTGAGGGCTGCCTAAGGCACATGAATCTGCTGCTATAAAACTGAAAGTATTGATCAACTTATAGGTGTGTCTTTGTTGCAATGTCCTTTCCCTATGTTACACATCCTTGCATGTAGAGTTCCATGACTAGGTTGTCGGTTAAGCCTTGCTGAGCCATCGTGCTCACGGTTGCAATATTTGAGCTGTGTGCAGGTGAGTGCTATGAGGAGGGGTCCGAGGACGAGGCGGTGCCCCTGTCGGGGTACACGGCCGAGCTGGAGCCCTGCATGCCGCCGTGATCTCCAGTTACATGTTGCTAGTGTGTAGCGTCCTTGGGCTGGGCGGCTGCACTTTTGCTTGGTTAGGATTAGAGAATAGCTATGTATATTACTTCCGCTGTATAATTAAGTTTTGTAAAAAGAGTTCCGCTGTTTTATATCAAATAAAAGTTTGTATGTTTCTCTTATTCTTTTCTTGTGTGCTGTTGGGTGCCGCATCACACGGCACCACCCTCTGTGATCCCAGAGTGGGCGAACCACGGGGTGGTCCCCACAAACGTGGTATCAGAGCCAAGGGGGTGAGTTCCAATTAGGTTTCCCCCCTAATGGACTGCGGCCAAGGGGGTGAGGTCCAATTAGGTTTCCCCCCTAATTTGGTGCGGCCAATTTGGGGGAAAATTCCCCCCAAATGTGGGTGAAATTCCCCCTAGGGGAATTTGGGGGGAAAATCAAGAAAATTGGGAAAATTTTGGAAAGATCGAGGAAGGGGGAAATTTAGGGAAAAACTGGGGTGGCCCAATTTGGCTATTTTATTTATTTTTCTTTTTCCTTTTATTTCTTTTCCTTTCCTATTTATTCTCATTATTTTCCATTTCTATTCCCTTTTATTATTTTATTTGCTTCTATATTCCTCTCTATTTCTTCTTCTTTTTAAATGCTTTTCCATATGAGAAATGTATGCAATGCATGGTAGTGAAATTGAGGGTGTTACAAAACTACCCCCCTTAAAATGAATCTCGCCCTCGAGATTCGAAGAGTGGAGAAAAGATGAGGGGATTCCGCCTTGAGATCTTCCTCATGTTCCCATGTAGTTTTGGCTTCCGTGTGATGGCTCCATTGTACCTTGCACCAACGGATTACTTTGTTTAACGTGACCCTTTCCTTTTAGTCCAAGACTTTGATGGGGTGTTCAGCGTAGGTCAGATCCTCTTGAAGCTCTAGCTCATCATCGGTACTTGTTCTTCCAGTACTCTTAGGCATTTCTTGAGCTGAGATACGTGAAACACGCCATGCACGTCGGAGAGGTGCGTTGGCAGCTCTAGTTGATAGGCTACCTCTCCTCGCTTGCACAAAATATTGAATGGACCGATGTAGCGAGCTGCTAACTTGCCTTTGACGTTGAGCCGTCTTTGGCCTTGGATAGGCGACACCTTAAGATACATGAAGTCTCCAACTTTGAATGTCAAACTCCTTCGCCTATTGTCCGCATAACCCTTTTGTCGTGACTGATCGGCCTTCAAGTTTTCACGTATCGTTTGGACTTGCTTTTTGGTGTCTTGCAGCACTTTGGGTCCAAATACTTGGCTTTCTCCGGTCCCATTCCAGAACAGCAGTGTTCTACACCGTCTACCATAAAATGCTTCGAAAGGTGACATCTTTAATCTGGATTGGTAACTGTTGTTGTACGAGAATTCAGCATACGGCGAGCTCTTATCCCAACTACGCCCATGTTTCAAGGTGCAAGCTCTCAACATGTCTTCCAAGATCTGATTTGTCCTCTCAGTTTGCCCGTTGGTTTGCGGGTGATATGCAGAGCTGAAATTCAACCGTGTACCCATCGCTTCATGCAGCTTCTTCCAGAACCTAGAGGTAAATTGAGAATCTCGATCTGAAACTATCCTCTTCGGAACTCCATGACGACACACGATTTGCTCCATATACAGCTTGGCTAATTGTGCGACGGTGTACCTGGTTCTAACAGGAAGGAAGTGGGCTGTTTTCGTCAATCGGTCCATGATAACCCAAATGGAGTCGTAGCCGGACTGAGTACGTGGCAATCCGACTATGAAATCTATGCTGATGTCTTGCCACTTCCACTCGGGTACTTTTAATGGCTGAACCAGCGGGTCTTTGACGTTTGGCCTTCACTCGTTGGAACGTGTCGCATACGGCAACATATTAAACAATGTCCCTTTTCATACCATCCCACCAATAGAAAGTTTTCAGGTACTTGTACATGTTTGTACAGCCGGGGTGTATGGAATAAGGTGAGTCATGTGCCTCATTTAGTACCGTGTCGCGGATCTGCTTCATGTTAGGCACAAAAATCTTTTTACCTAACCAAAGCGTGCCTTTCTCGTCTTCCTTGAAATTCTTTTCTATGCCTTGTCAGATTCTTTCCTTGATTTCCTGATCCATTGCATGGCCATCTCATATCTTTTGTTCCAGCATTGAGTTCAGTTTGATCACCTCCATCTTGTTCAAGAACCCGAGATGTAACCGTTCAAACTCCTTACGCAGCTCGGGTGGACTCTCCCGAACCGTGAGTTGGTTACATGCTCCCTTTCGGCTCAATGCATCAGCTACTACGTTGGCCTTTCCGGGGTGATAGTTGATTCCAACATCATAATCCTTGATGAGTTCCAACCATTGATGTTGCCTCAAATTCAGATCCGTTTGCATAAATATATACTTGGAGCTTTTGTGATCCGTATAGATCTCACATCGGTGACCCAGGATGTAATGCCTCCAAATCTTCAAGCATGTACCACGGCTGCATGTTCCAGGTCATGTGTGGAGTAATTCAGCTCACGTTTCTTTAATTGTCTTGATGCATAGGCTACCACATGGCCTTCTTGCATAAGCACACATCCAAGCCCTTGTCTTGATGCGTCACAATATATATCGAAACTCTTGCTCACGTCCGGCAATACAAAAACCGACGCTGTTGTTAATCTCTTATTTAGTTCTTCAAAGCTGTCTTGGCACGCTTTTGTCCACTGAAATGCTTTCCCTTTCATCAGCAATTCAGTCATAGGCTTCGCTATTTTGGAGAAATCCTTGTTGAACCGGCGGTAGTATCCAGCCACCACAAGGAAACTCCGAATATCCCTCACGTTCTGCTGTTGGTTCCAGTTCAAAACATCTCTCACTTTTCTTGGATCAACCGATACTCCTCCTTCAGATATGATGTGGCCTAGGAATGATATCTCCTTTAGCCAAAATTGACACTTGCTGAACTTAGCATACAATTGATGCTCTCGCAGTTTCTGCAATGTCAATCTCAAGTGTTCTTCATGTTCTTCCTCGCTTTTTGAATACACCATGATATCGTCGATGAAAACCATGATGAACTTGTCCAAGTACTCCATGAAGACCTTATTCATGAAGTACGTAAAGTATAAGGATACATTTGTTATAGGCAAATGACATAATAGTATATTCATACGAACCATACTGTGTTCGAAATACAGTCTTGGGTATGTCGGAGGGCTTAATCTTCAGCGGGAAGTATCCCAACCGAAGATCAATCTTGGAGAAAATTCGGGCACCTTTCATTTGATCGAACAAGTCCTCTATGCGGGGCAGCGGGTATTTATTCTTGATCGTCACTTCGTTGAGAGACCTATCGTCCACACACATCCTTTGGGTTCCATCTTTATTGTCCACAAAGAGCACGGGGGCTCCCCATGGTGATGAGGTTGGGCATATAAAACCCTTATCTAGCTGATCCTGAATTTGCTTCTTGAGCTCCACTAGTTCATTAGCAGGCATCCTATACGGCCTCTTCGCTATAGGTGCAGTTCTGGGTACTAAACCAATGGCAAATTCAATGTCCCGGTCAGGTGGCATACCTGGAAGTTCTTCCGGGAACACATCTGAGTGTTCTCGAACCACAGAATGCTTTCCAATGTCGCTTCATCGATGTGGTTCAGCACTGCCTTCTCAGTTGTAGGCTGAGCTACCTCGAAGTCAATACGAGTACCGTGCTCACTTGTGAACTTGTCACACCCGGTTTTTCCGAAGAACAACCAAGTGAATATCACATGTATGCCAGGATCATTTTCTCATACATGTGATGATAAATAGTGAAGCATCATTTATTACAAGCTAGGTGTCGAATATAAGTAAGTCTTACATAGTAAATGTCTCGATGGACAATAATAAGTTCATCACAAGTAAATAAACTAGCAGCGGAATATTATTCTTGAGGGCTCCTGTCACAGGCGTTGCCCGGGGTCTCCATGAACCTAGAAACCTTCTTTGGGTCCAAAGTCTCAATCATTATACACCACCTCATTATCTTGACCTGAGCAGCAATATAAACCAACAAATATGCAAGGTTGAGTACCGATGGTACTCAGCAAGTGTGGGAAAGTTATGTCATGCATGGCTAGAACAAGGGGAGGTTGAACTCATGGTTAAAGCACTACGCAATTAATACCTATCACCTTAGCTTATTAAGCACCTACATTACTACACAGGTGAAATGGTTCCAAACTCCCATCCCATCATCATAATCAAATAACCATAACATCATTTCCAATGTTAAGCTCCCCGCTTAACATCCACAACTTCCAAAATCATCAATCCTCTAATCATGAATAAGTCCAAGCCGCTCTTGACCGTGAGCACGGCTGTCATGACCGTTTTGACTCTGCAGAGTTTGTACCACTGTACCCACATGTAGTGATTTCATCCCCCGTTGCCGGGTAGACTAAAAGAACCTCCATTATGCCAGTGGCTACGAACCACATTCACACTTCCCAGGTGTGTAGCCAGGAGATCACTACGAAGCCTTTACAAAGGGATTCCCGACGAGCGTGGGCCCACTGAGGTTTCACCCCTAACAGCATACAAGAGGCTCCAACCCCGCTGCAGTGGCCCCCTCTTGAGCCTTGCGGTTCATATGGTAGTCCAGCTGACACCTACTGCCCGCACCATCCAACACACCCATACTACGCCGGGGATACACCTAATAAATTGGCCAAGCTGCCCCATCTCAGCATGTGGTTGGCACGGTAAAGCCAGGTTACATGCTCCATGAACCGGTCCTTAGGATCCAGGCAAGTACTAAACACAAACCCGAGTCTTGTGCACCCAGCACACAACCAAAACATCCAACTTGCCTTGATCCCTACCTCTACATAACTTACAATATCTCATTCCAGAGTATGGTAAAGTAAACTGATTATTTCATATCCCAAATATCCCATTCTAAGCATGGCTAAGCATATGCATAATAATAAATGACATGATAAAATAAATCCCAACCCAAGCTACAAGTAAACAAGGTAATGCAATTCTAGGGAAACTTCCTAGCATGGGTTTCATATTTCAATTGACAATGCAAATAATTCTACCTACACATCCTAGTATAGGATCAAAGTGGTCAAGGACACTTGCCTCCTTCCTGCTGCTCTTGGAATGGGTAGTCCTGATCTTGGAAAGGAAGAACTTGCTCTTGAGCAGGTTCTACATCATACCATCACACATAGCAAAAGAAAAACAACAATCCATAAGACATAGTTCACACTTCCACTTCAGACAAACCACACATTCACATTTATGAAAGTCATTCACAATTTTATGTGCTGTGGTTACTCTATGTGTGTTGATCTTTGGCTTACATATACTTTTAATCATGTGTATATGATTCCTACTTTTGCATTCACATTTATGCTTACTTACTATATATATGAGTTTCCAATTTAAATAAATTCCTTATATTTAATTACTACACCTTTTAGCTACCAAGTATGCATGAAAGGTATTTTCCTACTCCATATGTGTCTTCATAATTTCTACCAACCCTAAACTGAATTCTTTGGATTTTAGAAACTTCATTTATCATTTACTAGTTGCTGTATTTTCAGATTTATTTCTTATGCCTAAATGTGAGCTTTATTATGAAATTAACAAAATACATCATCTAAACAGAATAGGTTCTGATCTAAAATATTTACTAATATATTTTTGACCTTTTCCTCTGATGTAAACTATTTTACATTTTTTCCCTATTTTCAGAACTATTCTTTACTTAAAAATGTGTCCCTATAACTAATAAATGTGAATAATAAATTAAACAGATTCATTTCAACCAAAAATATATTTTTATCTCACTCCAAAGTTTTCTAAATACTGAGAAAGTTTTTAATTTAATTATGACAATATGTTTGTCCTCCTTTTTAAATTTTAAACACTGGCCACATATTCAATTTTCCTAAATTAAATATTAAACAGGGCTAAAAAGGTAAACTCACCCCACTACAGGGTCTATAATATTATTTTAACAATTTTCAGGGGTCTAGCTATACATAACAGAGGGATTTTCCTAATTTTTATTAAGTCCAGGGGCTAAAACTGATTTTTAAATGAATTTACATGATTTCCTGAAGTTCCAGGGGCTAGATCAGAAGTTTCCGGGGCTAGCTCGTATTTTCCGAGAACCCCAGGGGGTAGCACGTAAGATTTCCAGTCTTTATAACGCGGGGCTGACGTGGACCGTCCGATTTTAAACCGACGGCTGAGATTATAACGTCGAACCGGTACGCGGGGATTTAAACTCTACCGTGCGATTTAAAATAAACGGCGCACAAGCGGCCACGTCGCTCTGATCGAGCGTGGGCGGCGCTGCCTGCGGCGCACGGCGGCGGGAAGCGGCGATCTCGCCGGAGAGTTTCGGATCTTCGGGAATTCTTCCTAGAACTGTGATTTTATGGCATAGATCGGTGGAGGGGAGGTCGGGGATCTCACCTCGGGGGTTTTCTTGTCCTTTCCTATTTATTCTCATTATTTTCCATTTCTATTCTTTTTTATTATTTTATTTCCCTCTATATTCCTCTCTTTATTTCTTCTTCTTTTTAAATGCTTTTCTATATGAGAAATGTATGCATTGCATGGTAGTGAAATTGAGGGTGTTACAGATACGCTGAGTTGCAAGTCACACGTACATAATCTGACCATCACCCCATTGGAAGAGAGCGAGCCACCATTGTATGTGGTTCCCCATGGAGCTCTCTACAGCCTAGCTCTTATCCCCACCATTCATGAAGAGATAGCGGCAGCCCAGAAACATGACAAGGGTATGTCGCATTTGTGGAGATGTGTAGACAGTGGCGAGCTGAAATGTTTCTGGAAGGACGGAGATGGTGTCCTGTGGTTCAAGAACAGGATAGTCGCACCCCGTAATCCTGAGTTACGGAAGAAAATATTTGATGAAGATCACTTGTCAAAGTTTTCAATTCACCTCGGCAGCAACAATATGTATCAGGAACTCAGGGGAAAATTTTGGTGGACACGGATGAAGCTGGAGATCGCAAAATACCTGTCTGAGTGTAATACATGACAGAGGGTTAAGTCTGACCACATGAAGACACTGGGACTGTTGCAACCGCTAGGCATTCTTGCCTGGAAGTGGAAGGATGTGAGAATGGATTTCATCGTCTTTCAGAAACATGATTCAGTAAGGGTGATCGTCGACCGGCTCACAAAAGTTGCCCATTTTATCCAGGTCAATACCAACTACAATGCCAAGAAGTATGCTGAACTGTACATCTCACGGACTCTTTGCTTATACGGCATACCCCGCACTATTATCTCAGATCGGGGCACTTTATTTGTGTCTCGTATTTGCGAGCAGTTACATGCTGCATAGGGGACGAAGCTGATCCATAGTTCAGCATACCACCTGCAGACGGATGGGCAAACCGAGCGGGTAAATCAAATCTTAGAAGACATGTTACGAGCTTGTGATATCAACCATGGTAAGAATCGGGATGATCACTTACCATTAGCTGAGTTCTCGTACAATAATGGATACCAGGCAGCATCAAGATGGCGCCTTACGAGGCGCTATATGGAAGAAAATGCCACACACCACTGAATTGGTGTGAATCCGGCGAAAGGGTCACCTTCGGGATTGATCTTGTCAACAATGCGAAACAAAAAGTTTGGCTGATTCAAGTAAACTTAAAAGCCGCCCAATCCCGACAAAAGCAATATGCGGACCAGAGAAGATGCCCTCTGCAATTTGAGGTCAGGGATCACGTGTATCTACGTGTATCTCCGATGAAGGGCGTAAACAGATTCGGGGTCAGAGAAAAGTTGGCACCCCGATTCATCGGTCCATTCCAGGTTCCGGAAAGATGTGGATCCGTTGCATACCGGCTGGAATTACCAGCGACACTCTCCGGTGTGCACGTCATCTTCCACATTTCTCAGCTGAGGAAGTGCCTCAAATTTTCAACCACCGTTCAGCTGGGAGATATCGAGGAACTGAAACCGGATCTCACGTATCAGGAGGAGCCGGTTCAGATCATCGACGAGAAGGCCCGAACCACACGCAACCGTATGTTGTGGTTCTATAAAGTTTTATGGAGTGACATGGGAGAGCGAAGGGTTTCTTCGCGCTAACTATCCGGATTTTTTGACGTCGCACATCCGGTAATTTCTCCATCGTCCTCTCTCTCATTTACCTTATAATCTCGGGATGAGATTCTTTTAAGGGGGAGGAATGTAAGGGCCCAAGTTTTTCACTTCCTAAAAGTGTTCATCATACCCACACCTCACCTCATTTTGGTAATCACATGAACACATTTGAAGAGCTAGTAACCATCGTAAATAGATTTATTAGGAGACGAACTCACAAAATGCAAAAGTGATATTTCCCACATGCATCATATAGGGGCTGAGCACATTGTCAACTCCTAAACTTTGTTAGGAATGCTCATGCCAAATCTCACCCAAATCCAAACCTCTTTGAGGTACTTTTGGGTACACTCATTAAAAGGCTAGTTTGAATTCAAATTCAAATTCAAACTCCTTTCATCACATGAATTCAAAAGAGGGATTCATATTCATATTCAACACATTTTTATGAGCTCACACACCAAGTTCCATTCCATTTGGAGGTTATCTAGACATGAGCTATTTTGAGCAAATTCAAACCAAATTTGAATTTCAACTTCACATGTGCTGCAAATTTAACCAAACCAATTCTACAATTGGATTCCTTCGAGAACCAAATCCCAATTTTGTAGTTTGATCAAGGATCAAAAGACAGTAGGGTCTCCCAAAAAATTCAAACAGTGAGAAATAGAATTTGTGAGGACAAACTGTGGAGGTGGGACCTATTGTCAGTGTAACAGCCGAGTGAACCGACTCCACCACTGCTCGCAAGGTTTCCTGCACGGACTCGGGCAATCGCCACGGGAGGAACTCCGGACAGCAGCTGCTTTCCTGCTCTGGCCACCGAGCTGCTTCCCAGCGCCCTCATCCTTTCCCTCAGACGATCCCCGGATCATTTCACTGCTCACAGCCCTGTTGCTTCGCCCTCGCACGAAAGAAACGTGCCGCTCGCCGAAGCTGTGTGCTCACAGTCGACCGGCCGAAATCGAAGGTGTCACTCGACATGTTCCAGCCCTAGGCAGCGTGTGATTGCCTTCCTTCGAGCTTCACAGCACCTTTTCTTCCTTCTCGGTTGAGCTCGAGCCGCCGCCAGGAGAACACATCGTCCTTCCATCACAGCTCTTCTTTCCCCGAGCTGTGAATATCAAAAAGGTTTGTTAAGGCCCCCTCTTACTTCACCGCAAATTCCGGCTACATGCCATGGGCTGCTGTCGCCGGAATTTCTTGTTTTTGCGCCGGTGTGCAAAAGGGGCCGCCAGCCAACTTTCCAAAATTCATGCTACATGTCGCACCACTCATCACCAAAGATAGCGAACTACTTTTAGATGTCCGTGCGAGTTCTTAGGATCAGAAGCCTCGGAGAACCATCGAGTATAGCCGCTGTTCTCCGAGTTTTGCAATTGTTCCCGATTTTTGACCTAGGTCGCACGGTGACATGCTATTTAGAGCCGTTTCCGAGCTCAGTTGAGTTCACGACAATCTTCCCTAGGGTGCACTGATGCTGTACGACCCTTTGCTCGAGCTTTTTTGGTGCTAGGGAGTCCGGCCGACATGGCCGAAGTTCTTCCGGAGCCGCCGCACGTCGCTGGCCATGTTCCGGTCGTTCTCAGGTCGAGCTAAGGGCAGCAACATGTTCCCTGTGTGGGGTTAGGCAGAGGTGGTGATAAGCATGGAGCTTAGTGGCCGGAAAACACCCTGCTGGTGAGCCCTCCGGCGAGAGGAGCGGCGGACCGGCACAGGAGCGAGAGGTTGAAGATAACCCGCGGGCCCCGCGTGTCAGTCACTGTTTTCCGGGTGCCGGATCTTCTGTGGCTCGGGATCAATTTGTCACAACGCCGGTTAACTCTGTGACCCCGTGTGCCGATGCTCCAGAGGGTGACCCGTCGCCTATGGACCCCACAGTCAGACATTTAAACTTTTCTCGGATTTTCCAATTTCCAGAATTTCCCCAAACTTCAAACACACATAAATTTTGCTAGGAATGTCCAAATCGAGTGAACCAAATATTTTTGGATTCATATCTCTGAATAATTTCCAGCAAAATAAGTTTCAGTCCATGTAAACATTTATTTCTGCATAATTAATTCTCCAAAGTTTAAATTGTTGAGAATTTTAACTGGAGATCCCTTTTGTAGAAAATTCTGAAATTTTGCCAGGATGTTCCTTGTAATATCCCTGAGTCACCATTCAAATTTCATATCCATCCGAGCTCATTTAATCCACCTAATGGTGTGATTAAGTAAACTGGTCCAGATAAAAAGAAAAATGTCCAGAAACATTTTTTAGAATTTCTCTGAACTTGTGTAGCTCATATATTTTGCTAGGATGCTCCAAATTAGACGAAACCAATTCTATTAGATCCCTATTAAAACATAGTTTCCAGAAATTCATGGCTTGTTCCATGAAAACCCCAAGAAAACCATAAGAGCTCTAATTATGGCCAAATACACATTTATTTGGGCAGGGCTCAAATGAGCTTTGCATCAAATGAAATTTGGCCAAGTCCCTGTTTAGGTTGTCACCAAACCTCATTAAAAATTTGAGAGGCAAAAGGACTGTCTAGCTATGCTTATAGTCTTCACCATATCAAATTCAACTCAATTGCATTTAAATTGACACGCATCGTATTTGCTTTTAGTGTAGTTGCTAAAATCGAAGAAGATCCGGAGGTTCTGGACTTCATTACTCCGGAAGAACAATTAGATAATGATGAGAAGCAAGGAAAGCTCCGGTTTACATTAACCCATTTACAAAGTTTTATGTTTTGATCACTTACTTTATGCATTTCCTACAATTGTGCATTAGAGTCTTGATTGTAAATCCAATTGCATAACCAAGAGAACCAAGGGTTTTGGGCTTAGGATTTATACCTCGAGTAGCCACAACAATGCTAAAATGGTATATGATTATGTACAAGTCGAGTAGTTGGAACTACACGCAAGAATAGGCTAGAGGCATACCACTCTGTTAGAAAGATAGACAATGAATCACATGGCAAGAAAATGAGACCGAGCGGAGAGTGAGGGCAGCAGGACTTTGGGGCCTGGGTGTCATAGCTCTGCTTGTATCGATTAAGGACCGAGCTATGTGCGGGCTTGTTGAACAAGCTAGAACAGTACCGAAGACCTACTGGATATATGGGAACCGGGAAACCGATGTAATTTGGGTAGCGATCTATTGAAGCATTGCCTGTCGTCCAGAGGGTAGGATGAAAGCAGCGAGCTGTAAATTGGCTAGCGGGCACTGCGGAGGCTCCGTGTAGAGACCTCATGCTCGGGAAGATAGGACCAGTTCAACACTTGGCTAACGGATGAAAGGTGGTTGCGTACGACATCCGTGATGGTTGCTGTAGGCAACATTGAGTACGGGTGTGCGTGATGGGTTATTCGGGTAACCCTGCAGGTGTAAGTCAATTATAATCACCGTCCCTCACGGTCAGTGAGTACCACTTTTTCACTGTACATTGACATAGAAAGAACATGCTAGTTGTCATGATAAAATGTTGCTGGTTGAAAGATTTACCTTGTTTGTTAATGAAATGCTTTAGTTTAGAGCCAATTAGAGTTCTTTTCAACCTTAGGCAAAGCACATAAGAGGAAATGCGTTTCTTGTTTGATTACGGCTTTCTTATGTGTCTTCGCACGAGGTTTTTCCAACAATTTGCTGCCAAAATTTGAAAGTAAGAGTCAACTAAATAGGTGTGTCTTTTGCAACATACTTTTCTATTATACACTGCAAACCCAGTATGTAGAGTCTCATGTTTAGGTGAGACGGGTCAGTCTTGCTTAGCCATCGTGCTCACTTCTTGTGTTTGAAGCATTTGTAGGGTTCTATGAGGAGGAAGCTCCCGAGGAGGAGACGGACCCCCAAGAGGGAACTACCGTCGAGTTGGAGCTGTGCACGCCGCCGTGTTAGTGTGTGGGTGCTAGTGAGGACACGCTCACGGGCTGAACATGAACTCTTTTTGCTTAGTCTACGCTCGTGAGTGTAGACTTAACGTTATTTTGATGTAACTATGTTTGTAAACAAGTTTATGTATTAAAATTCGCTTCCGCTTATCGTCTTTTATGTGTGTTATCCTGTGCTGTCTATCGCAGCACCCCTGTGAAATCCCAAAATTCTAGCAAGGGGAGCTGCAAGTCACACCGAGAAAATGAGAGGGGGATTCAAACTTTTGAATATAAAGGTGTGAGCTCCAAGTCTAAATTAAACATGCAAAAATGTCCAAACACGGTGACCTAAATCTACAATTTGGTTCTCCACACATCAACGGGTAGCTCGGCAAAATTTCAGCTCATTTGGAAAGGGTTTCCTAGTCATTGGAATTAAAACGGGAGAAAAGTTGAATTTGAATTTAAATCTCAGTTTCTAATTCCAACTTCACCGAAATTAAGATTTGATCAAATTTGAAGCTCATTTGCTATTTTAAACAGAATTGGGAGGATAAGAAGGAGAGGGGCCATGGACCCCGCTGGTCAGAGACACAAATGGAGTGCTTCGGCACACTCTGTTTTGCCTCGGCCGAGCGCGAGCCACCGCGAGGGAAGCTGCCGGCGCAAGCTGCCCGCCTAGGCGTTTCTCCAATCGGTGGCCACCCTTATCTCTCGAACACGAAGCAACATCGAACATCTTATCTCCCAGCTCGTACGCCTCTCTGTTCTGCTCCCGCGTGTGTGAAGAACACACCGACGGACGCATCTCTGTTCCTCATCGCACACAGCTGCCGCACTTCGGATCATCGTGCTCCAAGTACACAAAACAAGCGCAACAACGTGTTCTAGCCGGCTATCACTTCACACCAAAGCTTCTCTGTTGCTGTTGACGGCAAATTAAGGATCTTCAACGAATTCCCGAGGTGACCGGTGGAACCTCACTTCAGCTCACAGTCAACCGCCCACTACTGCCGCCCTTTCCTCCAACTTCCTACTCGAGAAAGGTGCCTGGGTAGCCCTAGATGGTGTAGCTGCAAGCCGTTTGGCAAACGATCCACCGTGTAGCTCGAATCTTCCATTTTACCGAACCATACATCATATTCCAAAAGCTCGGTGTCACCCAAAATTCGAGCTACATGATCAACCAATGCTTGAGCTAGCCTACAAGTATGTTCTACTCCCCTAGCGCCCATCCTCGACGAAGAACCGAGGAAAACCATCAAGAATTTGCCATGTTCTGGCTGATTTTTGGGCCACCATCAGAAACAACCTCGGCTCACCATGGAGCCCTAGTTTGCCGGCCGTTTCATCGAGTTAGGCAGCCCGTTCTAGCTTCTCCACGATCCCCTGATGCTTTAGAGCCGAACATCCGGAAGTTTGAGCTAGAAATGAGGTCACCCGATGTCGCCGGATCCCTAAGTGCTACTGCCACCAGTGCGTGGGTTGTTCCGGTCGTCGCTGGTGGCCGGCGACCCCCTAGTCGAGTTCAGCGATGGAAATTAAGGGGGGCAGCGAGTTTGAGCTCTAGGGGAGGCCGGAAACACGGTCCCGGCGTACCTCGCTGGAGAGTGCCGCCACCGAGCTCTGCCGCGCGTGATGAAGAAGAAACGGACTAGTGGGGCCCGCGCGCAAGAGTTTAAACTTTTCCTCATTTTCAGTTTTAGTTCAAATTTAAATACTCATAACTTTTGATAGGAACCTCCAAAAATTGTCAAATAAATTCCATTGGATTCGTCTCAGTGAGTACTATCAAGGGGTGCATCCCAATTTGTATGAAAATCGCTGGATTTGGCTCATTAATTCATATAATAAAATTGTGTAGGATTTATTCCAGGAGTTCTGTGTATTGGAAATTCCCAAATTTGGGAAGGACAATCTTCCAAAAATACTTGAACTCCAGTTAAAATTTCAGAGGCATTGGACCTCATTTGCTTGTCCAAATGATGATTCAATCTTGTATGTCTCTGAAAATTAGGAAAAATTACAGAATCAATTTTCCAGCTTTTAGCCCAATCTTGTAAATTCCATATGTCTGTGTAGGAAGCTCCAAAAATGATGAAACCAAGTCCTATAGATTCATAAGACTTCCAAGATTCTGAAAAACCAAATTTGGAGCATGCCAAGACCATAGAATTGCCATAGAAATTCAGAGAAGACAAATAGCTAAAAAAATTCCTTAGGCCACATCTTACATCAACTTTTCTTAAATTTTGGAAGCCATACCTATGTATGATCTATGGACCACTGTGAAAATGTCAGAGCAAGTTGAGATCATCTTCTCCAGTTTTCTGCTAATTTATTCTAGCTTCATCCTTATGTCCATTATTTAGTTCTTTGAACATTAGTCCAAAAACTTCCATTACTCAAGTCCATTTTTTCCCTCTGTTCCAACACATAACCAGACCCAATTCTTAAGTCCAAGTTGGTCTAAACCCTTCTTAAGTCTAAAACACTTTTGTTTTATAATTCATTTACTCACAATATGAGCTCGTGTATATCCATATCGGTAGCAAACACGATAAAGGAGTTCGACGAGGAACTCAACTCGGAGCAGAAAGTTGAGGCGTTACTCATCGCCAAGATACTGACTTTAAAGTAGAACTAAACCTGCAACAACATAAGGCAAGCCCCGGTTTGCATTTAGCAGCTTTAGTTATATTTTACTTTGTATCACTTTTATTGGTCTAGTATGTATTGTGCATTAGGTCAAAGTGATTGATACTCCAAGTGCATGACCCACAAACTTATTGGAGTTAAAGGGTAGAACAGGTTACCTTCGTGTAGTTTTCTGCTAGGATAAAGTTGTATAGGAACCGGTACAAGTCGGGTAGTTGGAAGCTACTCGCGAGGTTAGGAAATTTGTTCAACAGGGTATGATTCTAGAGAATGGAAGAACTGGAATGGAAAATGAGACCGGGCAGAGAGTAGGAGCAGCAGAACGTTGGGCCTGGGGTTGCCGTAGCTCTGTTTGTGTCGGTTAATGACCGATGCGTATGCCGCCCTGTTGAGCAAGTTTGAACAGTACCGGATGCATACTAGAATTATAAGGTCCAGGAAACCAATGTAACTCGGGTACTCTTGTGTCGAAACTTATACCACTGTCCTTTGGGGATTGGTGTCAGAGGTGTAAACCCACTAGCGGAGCAACTTTGATGTGTTCCGGGTAGTGGCCCTTCTGATGGATCGGTAGAACTGGTTCAGCATTGGAGTGACGGGTGAAAGGTTTCTGCATACAATGTAAGAAAAAGTTCTTGTGTGAGTCTTTGAATCCGGGTGTATGTGTCGTGTGTTCCGGGTGTATCCTGATTCGAATCACCGTCCCTCGCTGTTATATGAGTACCACTTGTTCACTGCATTGTGACGTAGTAATTATTTCCAGATGAAGTAAGATGAATCATTGCTATTGTGAAGTTCTTACAGTTCATTGTATTGCCATCCATGAATTTATGCTATAGTTGTAGAGCTCACTAAGTTTATCTTCCACTTTTGGCATAACCACATCTGGAGAAAGCGTTTCTTGTTGAATTGTGAACTTCCGATGTGAGGGCTGCCTAAAGCATATAAATCTGCTGCTATAAAACTGAAAGTAAGGATTAACATGTAGGCATGTCGTTACTGCAACATATTGGTCCTATATTACTAATCCCTGCATGTAGCGTTTCATGGTTAGGAATGTCGGTTACGTCTTGCTGAGCCATCCTGCTCACGGTTGCATTATTAGTGTTTTGCAGGTTATATAAAATTTGCTATGAAGATGGTTGTTCGTTGAGCCATCGGAGACTCACCGGAAACCCTGCTGCTGCACTCATCTTTGTTGAAGCTAGTAAGAAGCGTCAGTGAGCTGGACGTCTTCTCTTTTGCATAATTAGGACCGAGAGTACATGTGTATGTATACATTCCCCTGCGTGTACCTTCGTGGTACATTATGTTGTAAATGACACTATATTGAGAAATAAAACTTTGTATGTTTATGGTTTCTTTTCGTGTATGCTGTTGGGTGCCGCATCGCACGGCACCACCCAATGTGTATCCTGGAGTGTGGATCTCGGAAGGGGTTCCCCACAGGCGTGGTATCAGATCTGCATTGGGAATAGCACGCATGAAAAGAGTCTATTTTGGAAAACTTAGAATTATACGAGTGAGGAACGTATAGTATGCCCATACAAGGACTATTATTAGCATAGTGACTTAAGGTGGCAAGCTAACAGTGTGTTATCATTCCGTATTTCAATTCTGTAACGACGCACCTACGTGGAGGTAAGCATGGTATGGAACGCTATGAAAAGCGGGTCAATTTCGGTTAGCTCACCCATACGACGAAAGTAGTGTGAGATGTCCCGTTCAGTAATGGACGGGAAGTGAATATGTTTTCTAAGACTCTTCATGTCTTAGAGACATATGAATGGCACTAGCCTCCAGTGCGCAAACCCAGGGGCAAGAGGAGGAGACCCTATCATGTGGTTTGTAACACGAAGTATGTTCTCCAGGACTCTTCATGTCCTATGAGGCTAACAAAAGCGCTGTTCCACTGGTGTGCTTTTTTGCAAAGGAGTGGAGACCCCGTCGGGTGGTGAAAACCCGATCATGTACCTTGAGACATGGCTTGACTCAAGGACGACCCGTATGGCAATGATACGGGGCGTATGTTTTTACTATGATATGGACCTGCCTGAAATGACAACCCTCTTGTGTGCTTCATTATTGATTGTTTTTCTGCAGGTACCTTAACCATGAGTAGAACATTGCATGTAGAAGACGTGTGTGAGTGATCGTTTTAGTGTCACCCCTTGAGTCGTATATGCCGGTGTAACGCCGGTTAGGATTTTTGATTTGGTGAGGAAACATCGTACTGTGATATGTTTTCAACTGCATGCAAAAGGAAGTTTTCAAAGAAAACAGTAAATTTGGAGTCTAGGATTCCGTTAGGGGTTAATAAACTCCTATATCGAACTAAGAGTCAATTGGGAGGATAGTTTCCATCTCAAACATTTAGAAACAACCTCCCCTGTTTTCGGCATAAAATTTTGCTGAAATTGAACAGGACATAACTTATGATTGGTTGATCCAATGGATGTGAGGGATACATTTATGGAAAGGTTTTGAAGTCTTATACAACTTTTCTGTAGAACTCCAGAACAGAATCTCCCTCCAAACGGATGAAAATCTCAGATGAGTATGTACTGTCCAGAAACAGGGCAAACCAAAAAAAATGCTCTCTGGAATTTTCGGAATATCAACCATAACTTTTTGTAGAAAAAATTCTAAGGGTCATGTAAGACACCGTTGGAAATTTTGTGATGTGTGCTATGACTTTGTAGTTCAAAGTTTCTTCAGGATTGGAGTCTAATTGCGTGAAATCTTGCGGAGAAAACAGCCACTTTCAGAGGAGGTGCTATCAAAATTGGTCCAGATTTCTGTCAAATTTGAAATATCATAACTCCTGATCCAGAATGGATATGTAGGCAAATAAATACTCGTTGGAAAGATGTTGAAGTTACTTATAACATTTATATTCAGCTTGAGACATGAAACTGCCATTTTCATAATCAAATTCTGGGAATTAGTCCAAATGGTCATTCTGAACAGAGCATTGCTCATTGCCCATGTAACTTGAGACTTGTTGTGGACATGAAGGGTTTTATACTTCTCTAAGTCCATGACATATTCAGTAGTTATCTTTCATCATTCCTTGTTGATGGTTTAAGTGTTTGACAAACTTGAGCAATCACTGGTTGTATTGCAGAATTGTCAATAACCTTGTTTCCTTCATGTATGCTGCACTGTTGATGTGATGCTTTTGCGGTTAATAATTTTGAGTTCAAGTAGAGTACAATCTTGGATATTAACCGTAAATTGCTCGCTCTTGCAGTATGTATTAAACTTATTCCGGGTATGAGATTGGTGGTTCCAGCCGGAATGGAAATGATTCGTCGCAGCGACGATCACTGCCATCATCAACCGGACTGGCGGAGGTGATGGGAAAAATGGCTGAGTCTTTTGACATGTTGGTGCAGCAAGGCATCCGACAAGAGACCTTACAGTGTAATCCCACACTGAATACTTATCTGGATTTCCTAGCAAGACAACCACCGGCATTCTCGGAAGCTAAAGAAGCCTTAGAGGCAGATCATTGGCTTTGGGTGATTGAATCTAAATTGGGGATGTTCCAGTGTGATGAATATGAGAAGGCTTTATTTGCCACTCAGCAACTTCATAGATCCGCTGGGGCTTGGTGGTCTGAATATCTTGCTTAGATCGCTGAAGGCCATCATGTGACGTGGACGGAGTTTCGTGATGCTTTCCGTGCACGTTATATCTGTGAGGGCATCATCAAAACCAGAGTTGAAGAGTTCTATGAACTCAAGCAAGAAGGGATGAGTGTTATGGAGTACTTTATGGAATTTAACCGTTTAGTACAATATGCAGCCACGTATGTGGATAAGGAGACGTTAAGTGTCATTACTTCTTCCGAGGCCTCAACGTGGAGCTTCGGGCGAAAGTGGCACTAATCAATAAATGGAATTATAGCGAGTTAGTCAATGCCGCTATGATTCAAGAAATAGCTGAACTCCAGCATAAGGAAAGTAAGAGGAAGAGAAGATTATCACCGACAAGTACGGATGATTATCCTCAAGAACAACCGGCGATATGTTGCTTTCCGTCCGGGGTGGAAATTCAGTCCTTTGACGGACCACCGCAGATCTGATTCTATCCATACTCAACAATGGATGTTCAGCCACTGCTGCAGCCGCAGAAAATGAGTATTTGTGCACCCCCATATTAGCAAAGTGCACAAGAATATCAACCACTTCCATCCTATGAAGATCCTGTGCTCGCATCGTATGATACTTGTAGCGATGTGGGGCATATTACTCAGGAGTGCCATGTGACCGAACAGAGCAGCAGTAACATGTCATCTCAAGCTGCAAAGAAATTCCATGGTCAGCCAAGGAGGACAGCACTGAAAGTGGGAAATGTAAACTATATGGCAGTTGAAGATGTTCCCATGGGAGAACCCATGTTTGTGGGTATGTTCAGCCTACGTGATCAGCCCACGTTCGTGTTGTTTGGCTCGGGTGCTACACATGATTTTATCAGCAAAGATTATGTGGTTAAGCACCAAATACCATGAACTACCTTGGCCGCATCATATCAAATTAATTCACCGGGAGGTAGTAGGACAGCGGGCAGAATGGTTGCTCGAGCGCCTATATGTTTGGATGGGCGGATATATCCTACTGCTCTTATCATCCTGGAAGGCTTGCGGATTGACATAATCTTGGGAATTGCTTGGATGACACATCACCAAGCTATCTTTGATATTAGTTCACGGACGGTGCAGCTGAATTCAAAGAAGCACGGGAAACACACGTTGATTCTGAGAAATGTTGCACCGGAAGTTACTGCTGTATACAATGCTGAAGCTAAGAAATTGGAGGATATTCCAGTGGTCCGGGAATATCTGGACGTATTTCCCAATGATCTACCAGGCATACCGCCCGGACGTTAAGTGGTTCAAAATTGAACTAGCACCGGGAACCACACCCATCTCTCGGAGGCCGTATAAAATGGCACCGAAGGAACTCACGGAGCTGAAGGTGCAGCTGAATGATTTGCTAAGCAAAAGCTTCATTCAACCAAGTTCATCACCGTGGGGATGCTCCGCGCTGTTCGTCAAGAAAAAGGATGAGACATTGAGGCTATATGTGGACTATCATCCGCTCAACGCCGTAACTATCAAGAACAAGTATCCACTACCACGTATCAATATGATTTTTGATCAACTAGTGGGTGCTAAGGTTTTCTCGAAGATGGATCTTCGGTACGAATAAAATCAGATCAAAATCCGGGCGGAAGACATACCAAAGAAGGCATTCTCGATGTGATACGGGTTATATGAGTATATCGTCATGTTATTCGGACTCACTAATGCTCCGGCTCATTTTATGTACTTGATGAATTCAGTCTTCATGCCGGAGCTGGACAAATTCATCGTGGTCTTCATCAACGATATCTTGGTATATTCTGAATCGGAGGAAGAACACACCGAGCATTTGCATATTGTGCTCCAACATCTACGGGATCACAAACTATATGAAAAATTCAGCAAGTGCGAGTTTTGGATCAACCAAGTGCCATTTCTTGGGCACTTTATCTCTGCGCAGGGCATTGCGGTTGATCCGAGAAAAATTGTTCAATTGATGAATTGGAGTTCACCAAAATCGCTCCACGAAGTCCGTAGCTTTCTCGGTTTAGCGGGTTACAACCGGAGATTTATTCCGAATTTCTCCAAGGTCTCTAAACCGATGACGGAACTTCTGAAGAAAGGCAAGAAATATGTGTGGAGTGAAGCATGTGAGGAGGCATTCAAAGCATTGGTAAAGCACCTCACAACAGCTCCCGTGTTGGTGCAGCCCGATATAACTAAGGCTTTTGATGTTTATTGTGATGCATCCGGCATCGGCCTTGGCTGCGTGCTTATGCAAGAAGGGCGAGTGGTCGCGTATGGATCTCGGCAGCTTCAGAGTCATGAACAGAATTATCCAACACATGACCTCAAGCTAGCTGCTGTGGTCCTTGCGCTAAAAATGTGGAGGCACTATTTACTTGGAAACTTAGTTCACCTCTACACCGACCACAAAAGTTTAAAATACATTTTCACACAAAAGGAATTAAATATGAGGCAGCAAAGATGGTTAGAGTTAATTAAAGACTATGAAATAGAGATTCATTGCCATCCTGGAAATGCAAATGTGGTTGCCGACGCACTTAGTCGGAAATCACATGTTCATAACCTAACCATGGCTGCAATGGATGAAGAACAAGAACCGAGCTTGCGCTTGGTTCCTTATGGGTCGCTATTTAATCTGGCCCTCATTCCTACAATTCGAGATGAAATTGTAGAGGCTCAAAAGAAAGATAAGGGCATGGCACATATCCAGAAGAGAATAGACAAAGGAGATGTTAAGTGCTTCCGGAAAGATGAGAATGATACGTTATGGTTCAAGAACCGTATAGTTGTACCGCGGGACATGAAGCTTCGTAAGAAAATATTAGACGAAGCACATCTATCAAAATTTTCCATTCATCCGAGGAGCAACAAGTTGTACCAAGATTTGAGAAACAAGTTTTGGTGGACACGGATGAAGCGGGAAATAGCTAAATACGTATCCGAGTGCGATACGTGTCGAAGGGTGAAAGCCGATCTCATGAAGAAACCTGGTTTGATGCAGCCCCTTAATGTTCTGGCATGGAAGTGGAAGATGTGAGCATGGATTTCATTGTCGGGTTACCGCTCACATCTCGGAAGCATGATTCAGTTTGGGTAATCGTTGACCGATTAACCAAGTCAGCACACTTCATACCGGTAAATGTGGGATTCAATGCCAAGAAATATGCGGAGTTATACATTGAACGGATCTTATGTTAGCATGGAGTCCCAAGAAAAATAGTTTCAGATCGTGGTGCACTGTTCGTGTCTCGTTTCTTGGAACAGCTGTACACATCTTTGGGGAACAAAATTGTTTAGAAGCTCCGCATAGCACCCTCAAACCGATGGACAAACCGAGAGGGTGAATCAAGTCTTGGAAGATATTTTGAGAGCGTGTGCCATCCACCACGGTAAAAATTGGGATGCTTATTTATCATTGGCGGACTTCTCGTACAACAATAGCTATCAGACGAGTATCAAGATGGCACCATATGAGGCTCTCTACGGCCGGAGATGTCGCACACCGCTGAACTGGTGTGAATCCGGTGAAACGGTGACATTCGAGATTGACCTTGTCAATGATGCCGAAAAACGAGTTCGGGACATACAAGCGAATTTAAAGGCTGCTCAATCTCGACAGAAGAGCTATGCAGACCAGCGACGTCGAACCGCTGAACTTCAACATCGCAGAGTATGTATATCTCCGTGTATTTCCAATGAAGGGAGTTCATTGATTCGGTGGAAAAGGGAGCTCGCTCCCCGGTTTATCGGTCCATTTGCTATCACAGAGAAATGTGGACCCGTAGCCTACCGGCTTGATCTACCGACAAACCTCGCTGTGGTGCATGACATATTTCACGTCTTCCAACTTCGAAATGTCCCAAGAATACTATTGCTGTCCACACTGAAGATCTCGAGACATTGCGACCGGATCTTTCCTATACCGAGCATCCAATCTGGATTATTGATGAAAAGTCTTGGTCGACAAGGAATCGGACACTCTAATTTTATAAGGTATTATGGAGCAATCCTACCGCGGAGGAAGCGACATGGGAGAGTGAAGAATACCTACGTTCAAACTATACGGACTTGCTGTCCGTTCAAACTATCTCTTCTTTTGGAATCTCGGGACAAGATTCTTTTTAAGGGGGGAGGGATGTGAAATCCCAAAATTCTAGCAAGGGGAGCTGCAAATCACACCGAGAATATGAGAGGGGGGTTTAAACATTTGAATATAAAGGTGTGAGCTCCATGTCTAAATTAAACATGCAAAAATGTCCAAACACGGCGACCTAAATCTACAATTTGATTCTCCACACATCCACAGGTAGCCCAGCAAAATTTCAGCTCATTTGGAAAGGGTTTCCTAGTCGTTGGAATTAAAACTGGAGAAAATTCGAAATTGAATTTAAATCTCAGTTTCAAATTCCAACTTCACCGAAATTCAAATTTGAGTGCACCATTGTGTTTCTCATATTTCTTTTGGCCTATCCTCCAAGTTTGATCAAATTTGAAGCTCATTTGCTATTTTAAACCGAATTGGAAGGATAAGAGGGAGAGGGGCCGTGGACCCCACTGGTCACAGACACAAATGGAGTGCTTCGGCGTGCTCTGTTTTGCCTCGGGCGAGCGCGCGCCACCGCGAGGGCAGCTTCTGGCGCGAGCTGCCTGCCTAGGCATTTCTCCAAACGGTGGCCACCCTTATCTCTCCCACACGAAGCAACATCGAATATCTTCTCTCCCAGCTCGTACGCCTCTCTGTTCTGCTCCCGCGCGCGCGAAGAACACACCAATGGCCGCTTCTCTGTTCCTCATCGCACAAAGCTGATGTACTTCAGATCATCACACTCCAAGTACGCAAAACGAGCGCAACAGCATGTTCTAGCCGGCTATCACTTCACACCGAAGCATCTCTGTTGCTGTTGACGGCAAATTAAGGATCTTCAACGAATTCCCGAGGTTACCGGCGGAACCTCACTTCGGCTCACCGTCGACCGCCCACTACGGCCACCCTCTCCTCCAACAACCTATACAAGAAAGGTGAGTGGGTAGCCCTAGATGGTGTATCTGCAAGCCATTTGGCAAATGATCCACCATGTAGCTCAAATTTTCCATTTTACCAAGCCCTAGTTCATATTCCAAAAGCTTGGTCTAACCCAAAATTCGAGCTACTTGATCAACCAATGCTTGAGCTAGCCTACAAGTAAGTTCTACACCCCCTAGCACCCATCATCAACGAAGAACCATTGGAAACAACCTCGGCTCACCGTGGAGCCCTAGTTTGCCGGCCGTTTGATCGAGTTAGGCAGCCCGTTCTAGCTTCTCCACGATCCCCTGATGCTTTAGAGCAGAAAATCCGGAAGTTTGAGCTATAAATGAGGTCACCCGATGTCGCCGGAACTCTAAGTGCTACTGCCGCCGGTGCACGGGAGTTCCGGTCGTCACCGGTGCCGGCGACCCCCTAGACGAGTTAAGCGACAGAAATTAAGGGGGGCGGCGAGTGTGAGCCCCAGGGGAGGAAGGAAACGCGGTCCCGGCGGACCTCCCCATAGAGCGCCGCCATCGAGCTCTGCCGCGCGTGAGGAAGAATGAACCGACTGGTGGGTCCCGCGCAAGAGTTTAAACTTTTTCCTCAATTTTCATTTTTAGTTCAAATTCAAATGCTCATAACTTTTTATAGGAACCTCCAAAAATTTTCAAATAAATATCATTTGGTTCCTCTCAGTGAGTACTATCAAGGGGTGCATCCCAAGTTTTATGAAAATCCCTGGATTTGGCTCATTAATTCATATAAGTAAAATTTGTAGGATTTATTCCAGGAGTTTTGCATATTGGAAAATTCCCAAATTTGGGCAGGACATTCTTCCAAAAATACTTGACCTCCAGTAAAATTTTCAGATGCAATGGAACTCATTTGCTTGGCCAAATGATGATTCAATCTTGTATGTTTCTGAAAATTAGGAAAATAACAGAATCAATTTTCCAGCATTTACCCCAATCTTGTAAATTCCATATCTCTCTGTAGGAAGCCCTGAAAATGATGAAATCAAGTCCTATAGATTCATAAGACTTCCAATATTCTGAAAAACCAAATTTGGAGGATGCCAAGACCCTAGAATTGCCATAGGAATTCAGAGAAGCCAAATAGCTCAGAACATTCCTTAGGCCACATCTTACATTAACTTTGTCTGAAATTCTGCAAGCCATACCTCTGTATGATCTATGGACCACTGTAATAATTTCAGAGCAAGTTGAGATTATCTTCTCTAGTTTTCTGCTAATTCTTACTAGCTTCATCCTTATGTCCATTATTTAGTTCTTTGAACTTTAGTCCAAAAACTTCCATTACTCAAGTCTTTTTTTTCCTCTGTTCCCACAGATAACCAGACCCAACTCTTAAGTCTTAGTTGGTCTAAACCCTTCTTAAGTCATAAAACACTTTAGTTTTATAATTCATTTACTCGCAATATGAACTCGTGTGCATATTCATATCGGTAGGAAACACGACGAAGGAGTTTGACGAGGAACTCAACTCGGAGCAGAAAGTTGAGGCGTTACTCGTTGCCAAGAAACTGACTTTAAAGTAGAACTAAACCTGCAGAAACATAAGGCAAGCCCCGGTTTGCATTGAACAGCTTTTAGTTATATTTTACTTTGTATCACTTTTATTGGTCTAGTATGTATTGTGCATTAGGTCAAAGTGATTGATACTCCAAATGCATGACCCCCAAACCATTGGAGTTAAAGGGTAGAACAAGTTACCTTCGTGTAGTTTTTTGCTAGGCTTAAGTTGTATAGGAACTGGTAAAAGTCGGGTAGTTGGAAGCTACTCGCGAGGTTAGGCAATTGGTTCAACGGGGTATGATTCTAGAGAATGGAAGAACTGGAATGGAAAATGAGACCGGGCAGAGAGTAGGAGCAGCAGAACGTTGGGCCTGTGTTGCCGTAGCTCTGTTTGTGTCAGTTAAGGACCGATGCGTACGCCGCCCTGTTGAGCAAGTTTGAACAGTACCGGATGCATACTAGAACTATGGGGTCCAGGAAACCTATGTAACTCGGGTACTCTCGTGTCGAAACTTATACCACCGTCCTTTGGGGGTTGGTGTCAGAGGTGTAAACCCACTAGCGGAGCAACTTCGACGTGTTCCGGGTAGTGGCCCTTCTGATGGGTCGGTAGAACTGTTCGGCATCGGAGTGACGGGTGAAAGGTTGCTGCATACAACGTAAGAGAGAGATCTTGTGTGAGTCTTTCGAGGCGGGTGTATGTGTCGTGTGTTCCAGTTGTGTCCTGATTCGAGTCACCGTCCCTCGTGGTTATATGAGTACCACTTGTTTACTGTGTTGTGACGTAGTAATTATTTCAAGATGAAGTGAGATGAATCACTGCTGTTGTGAAGTTCTTAAAGTTCATTGTATTGCCTACCATGTATGCTATAGTTGTAGAGCTCACTAAGTTTATCTTCCACTTTGGGCATAACCACATTGGGGGAAAGCGTTTCTTGTTTGATTGTGGACTTCCGATGGGAGGGCTGCCTAAGTCATCTTAATCTGCTGCTATAAAACTGAAAGTAAGGATTAACATGTAGGTGTGTCGTTATTGCAACATATTGGTCCTTTATTATTAATCCCTGCATGTAGAGTTTCATGGTTAGGATGTCGGTTATGTCTTGCTGAGCCATCGTGCTCACGGTTGCATTATTAGTGTTTTGCAGGTTATATAAAATTTGCTATGAAGATGGTTGTTCGATGAGCCATCGGAGACTCACCGGAAACACTGCCGCTGCACTCATCTTTGTTGAAGCTAGTAAGAAGCATCCGCGGGCTGGACGTCTTGTCTTTTGCATAGTTAGTACCAAGAGTATGTGTGTATGTATATTCCGCTGTGTGTACCTTCGTGGTACATTATGTTATAAATGACACTATATTGAGAAATAAAACTTGGTATGTTTATGGTTTCTTTTCGTGTATGCTGTTGGGTGCTGCATTGCACGGCACCACGCAATGTGTATCCTGGAGTGTGGACCCCGGAAGGGGTTCCCCACAACCCCTCAGTCTGATTCTGGTTTGTCGGGACCGTCGGGTCCTCGCAATCTCCCCCCTCCACATCCCTATCTCTCTTTCACTATCTCTCCCCCTCCCCATCCCTCTCACTCTCTTTCACTATCTCTCCCCCTCCCCATCCCTCTCTCTCTCTCTTTCACTATCTCTCCCCTCCCTATCCCTCTCTATCTCTTTTTAAGTATCTCTCCCTCTCCCATCCCTCTCTCTATTTTACTATCTCTCCCCCCTCTCTCTCCCCCTCTTTCACTCTCTCTCTCTATGTCTCTCCCCTCCCTCTCTATCCCAATTCCATCCCTCTCTCTATCCCCCTCTTTCACTATGTCTCTCTCTCCCTCACTCTCCCCTCCCTCTCTCTCCCTCTCCCCATCCCTATTTATCTCTCTTTCACTCTCTCCCCTCTCTCCCCTCTCACTCTCTCTCTTTCTCTCTCTCTGTTCCCCCCACACTTCCTCTCTCTCCATCTCCCCATCCGTCTCTCTGTAAAAGTCCCAAAAACATGAATTCAAAGGAACGGATGATGGGACGTCATTGTGTTTCTGTTCATGAAAAATGGGACTTACAAAAACTTTCTTACATGGGATGGTATACATGAGGTGCTACCACATGGGTTCAAGTATACCTTTGAAGGTGTTGGACCAAGGTGGAGTTAAACTCATGTGTAAGCATACATGAACATGAGAAAGAATAAAAATAAGGTCTTTAGTGTCAAAGGCTCAGCTCAAATTACTGCCAAGCTTTTGTATACACATGGAGCCTCATACATTTGAATTGAGGAGAATGTGGTGGCAACTTTCTGATTTGAGGGTGAGCCAAAAGGGAATGGACTATGATCATGTTGAGTTCATGTTGAATTCAAACATGTTAGGCAAGGGAATGACTTGAGTTATGTCATATGAAATGATAAACTCAAACATGGACATGTGGGGAGAGCTAAAATGTTCTTTAGCTCATACTGCACACATGTTAACCTAGGGAAGAATTTCACTCCCAAAACCTAACTCATAGGCACATTCTCTATGAGTAGAGGGGAGGCAAGTTTAAACCCCATTTTTGAACCCTTGCAAAGCATTCATGGTCAGATGGTCCAAAGGCCTATATGTGATATGACCTTTGCAGTCCTCAGGTATTAAAGAGCTTAAGATCTAAATTTGGAGAAGGTTTGAGCTCATATACCATGTGTTCAAGGCATTATTTGAGATCACCTTCAAACTCAAAGTTGAGGGGCTTAGTCAAACTGAACTTGTGAAGTTCAGATTAAGACTAAGGTTGATCAAGCATGGGCTGGGAGCAAACCAAAGTGTTTCACCCAAATTCAGATGGGTCATCACAAAAGGGGACTTAAAATTCAGTTTGAACTAAGAGGTGCACATCCAAAAAGAAGAAGGGCATTTTAAAAAGAGAAAACTCAAATTGTTGTTTGAAAAAGTGTAATTGCAATAGCCAACTCAAAGATCAGAGGACATATTTGAATTCCTCAGATCCAAATTATGAGGGAGCCATGTTTTGAGCAAATTTGGAGCGGCTTGGATAGAAATATCCAAAGGACTTGTAAATTTCACCCAAATTTGAATTTAAACTTTAAACTGTGGCAGAAATGGTCAAATGGAAAATTGGCCTTTGAATTTGAGCTCTTCATAGCTGAATTTGCAATGTGCCAAAATTTGGAGATATTTGTGAGGGTTTTTGGGGGATAAGAAGAGGGGTGGACCCCACATGTCATTGGGAGGAGACTTACACCCGAAGAAAGCCTTTTCCTCTGTTCATACCCGAGCCTGAAGCAAGCCAGCGCGAGACGCCACCGAGGGCTGCGGCCGACTCCTCACCGAAGCAGCACGCTGGAGAGCTGCTCGTGGCACCTTAACTCTCGGCGTGATCCATCCCCGAGTGATCAAGTCCCCGTTCGCTGCTTCTTCCCCACGCAAGAAAGAAAATTGGGCCGCCGCTCGTAGTCGCCTCGAGTCCTTGATCGGGAGACCGCCGGGCTCGTGCCACAGTGCCTCAAAAGCCAAAAATCGACACCAGGGGACTTCCCTCTGCTCCCTCGGCACAAACCCAAGAAGTTTTCGGCTGCCCCGACCAAGAACCGTGTGTTCATGTGCGGACCTAGAGCAAAACACGAACGGGCTCGCGTGGACAGCCTACACCAGACACTTTCACGCCCGAGCGAGGACATCCCTGGACGCGAAGGTGACCCGTGCTGCTTCCCTCCAAACCTCAAGCAAATCCAAGAACCACCGAGCGAGAATTCGGGAAAACTTCGTCGCCGGCGGCCCCAGATCGATGATCCGGTATGAAAACCCAAATTCTCATTTGTTCTTCGTTCTTAGCTCATCAAATCATGCACAAATAAACTAGACTGGCTAGCGATCTGATCCCCTTCACAACCCTAGCTAGAAACCCCGTGGTTACAGCTAATTTTGAGCTTTTCGAGCGGCGATCATGGCGGGAACCGCCGGGCGCACGGTGCGACCCCATTTGTAGCCGTTACCGATCCAGTTTGAGCCAAAGCCGAGCACCCCCATGACTCCCTGATGCTTTAGAACAATTTCTCCGACCCTTTGGCGGGCTAGGATGCTCGGACCACGGCGCTGAAGTCTCACCGAGGTGTGTGCACGTCGCCGGCCTACTTCCGGTCACCGGCAGCCCGAGCTAACCCCATAGACATGTTCCCGACCCTGAAAACCCCCAGGCGGCGAGTCTCCGGCTGAGAGGCGGCCGGGAAGCCGTGTCCAGCGAGCTACAGTGGAGCGCCGGCAAGGGGGAGGCGCGGGAGCGGGAGGAAGAAGAAGACCCCTCCGGCCCCACTCGTCAGCAGCTGAAGATAAAGGTGTGGATCCTCTGTGGCCCTGGATCAAGCTGTGACGACGAGGGAAAAAGTCTGTGATCCCGTGCGGCATAGTTTCCGCGGTTGACACGTGTACGAGGGGCCCGCAGTCATAGTTTAAACAATTCTGTGATTAATTTGAAGTCCAAATTCAGTTCAAACTTTGGAACTGCATAACTTTTGCTAGGAAGCTCCAAATTTAATGATTAAAATTGGGTTGAATTCAGGATGAAAAACTATATCCAAATATGCAACCCAATTTGCATGAAAACCAATAGAAAATTCTGGAAATTCTTTAAAGCTTTTCAGCAAAAGAATTTTTGAGGGAGTTTGGTTCATCCAAAAATCCCCAAAATTTGCCAGAATATTATTTTGGGTTTTAGGAGACTCCTGTAAAAGTTTCAGCTCATTTGAAGTTGATTTAGTTAGGGTAATTATAATTTCAAGTTTCTGTATTCAAATGAATACAGAAACATTTTCAGAGAATTTCCAAAACTTGGAAATTCAGTTCTAGCCATTCCTTAGCTCCAAAATTCCTAAGAAAATTCAGGCATACTCCCTGAGCTATGTATGAAATTGTAGTTCACTTGAAGTTGCATGAAAGTGCAAACTTATTCAGAATTAATTCCTTTTTGCCTAGATGCTTAGGGAATTGTTCTGGGTGATCTACTTAGTGAAATGTTCTGAATTTTGGTCCAGAGGACTTTCTTGTGACAAGGAACTCCCAAGAAAATTTCCAGCTCCATTGGAGCCCTGGATCATTAGTGTTCTGTTCAACCATTAGTTGCTCCCCACCCAAGTGATGAAACCCCACTCATCACTTGATGATAGTGCTTAAACACACCCCGAAACCACTAGCTCCAGTGTCATTTTAAATTCTTAAACAGAGTCCAGTTTTGAACTTGTCCTTAGCACTTGTTAGCAAATGTTTTACAATTAAATATATATGCATGTTCATAATGTGTAGTACATAAACGTGGAAGAGTGGAGGAAAGGTGAAACTTGGATCAAGGAGCAGGAAGGCCAGTGATTAAGATTCCATTCATCATCAGCAACTAACTTCATCTTATATGACTTTAGTCACCTGCAAAACCAAGGCAAGCCCCGGTTTTGTCACACCCGGTTTTTCCGAAGGACAACCAAGTGAATATCACATGTATGCCAGGATCATTTTCTCATACATGTGATGACAAATAGTGAAGCATCATTTATTACAAGCCAGGTGTCGAATATAAGTAAGTCTTACATAGTAAATGTCTCGATGGACAATAATAAGTTCATCACAAGTAAATAAACTAGCAGCGGAATATTTATTCTTTAGGGCTCCATCACAGGCGTTGCCCGGGGGTCTTCATGAACCTAAAAACCTTCCTCGGGTCCAAAATCTTGGTCATTATACACCACCTCATTATCTTGACCTGAGCAGCAATATAAACCAACAAATATGCAAGGTTGAGTACCAATGGTACTCAGCAAGTGTGGGAAAATTATATCATGCATGGCTAGAACAAGGAGAGGTTGAACTCATGGTTAAAGCACTACGCAATTAATACCTATCACCTTAGCTTATTAAGCACCTACATTACTACACAGGTGAAATGGTCCCAATCTCCCATCCCATCATCATAATCCAATAACCATAACATCATTACCAATGTTAAGCTCCCCGCTTAACTTCCAAAACCATCAATCCTCTAATCATGAATAAGTCCAGGCCGCTCTTAACGGTGAGCACGGCTGTCAAGACAGTTTTGACTCTGCAGAGTTTGTACCACTGTACCCACAAGTAGTGATTTCATCCCCCGTTGCCGGGTGGACTAAAAGAACCTCCATTATGCCAGTGGCTACGATCCACATTCACACTTCCCAGGTGTGCGGCCAGGAGATCACTACGAAGCCTTTACAAAGGGATTCCCGACGAGCATGGGCCCACTGAGGTTTCACCCCTAACAGCATACAAGAGGCTCCAACCCCGCTGCAGTGGCCCCCTCTTGAGCCTTGCGGTTCATATGGTAGTCCAGCTGACACCTATTCCCCGCACCATCCAACACACCCATACTACGCCGGGGATACACCTAATTAATTGGCCAAGCTGCCCCATCTCAGCATGTGGTTGGCACTGTAAAGCCGGGTTACATGCTCCATGAACCGGTCCTTAGGATCCAGGCAAGTACTAAACACAAACCCAAGTCTCGTGCACCCAGCACACAACCAAAACATCCAACTTGCCTTGATCCCTACCTCTACATAATTCACAATGTCTCATTCAAGAGTATGGTAATATAAACTGATGATCTCATTTCCCAAATATCCCATTCTAAGCATGGCTAAGCAAATGCATGTAAATAAATGACATGACAAAAATAAATCCCAACCCAAGCTTCAAGGCAACAAGGTAATGCAATTCTAGGGAAACTTCCTAGCATGGGTTTCATATTTAACTTGACAATGCAAATAATTCTATCTACACATCCTAGCATAGGATCAAAGTGGTCAAGGACACTTGCCTCCTTCTTGCTGCTCTTGAAATGGGTAGTCCTGATCTTGGAAAGGAATAACTTGCTCTTGAACAGGTTCTACTTCATCCCATCACACATAGCAAAAGGAAAACAACAATCATAAGACATAGTTCACACCTCTACTTCATACAAACCACACATTCATATTTATAAAAGTTCTTTACCATTATATGTGTTGTGGTTACTTTATGTGTGTTAAGTTGTGGCTGGCATGCACTTTTAACCATGTATATATATGATTCCTACTTTTGGTGTCCACATTTATACTTGCATACAATGTGCCTTCACAATTTCTATCAACCCTAAACTGAATTCTTTGTATTTTAGAAACTCCATTTATCATTTACTAGTTGCTATATTTTCAGATTTATATTCCTATGCATAATTGTGTATTTTATTATTAAATTAGTAATACACATCACCTAAACAGATTAGGTTCTGGTCCTAAATAATTTAAAATCATATTTGGACCATGGCTTATGATGTATACTATTTCATAATTATTTTCCCTATTTTTCTTTAACTATTCTTTACTTAAAAATGTGTCCCTATACTAATAAATGTGAATAATAGATAAAACAGATTTATTTCAGCCCAAAAATATATTTTTATCTCACTCCAAAGTTTTCTAAGTACTGAGAAAGTTTTTAATTAATTTTGACAATTATGTTTGTCCCCCTTTTAATTTTTAAACACTAGTTACATATTCAATTTTCTAAATTAAATACTAAACAAGGCTAAAATAATGAATTCACCCCATTACAGGGTCTATAATATTATTTTCATAATTTCCAGGGGTCTATCTACACTTATCAGAGGTGTTTTTCCTAATTTCTATTAAGTCCAGGAGTTAAAACTGTTTTTTAAATGGATTTACATGATTTTCTGGAGTTCCAGGGGCTAGATCTGAAGTTTCCGGGGCTAGCTCTCAATTCCAGAGAACCCCAGGGGGTAGCACGTAAGAATTCCAGACTTTATAATGCGGGGCTGACGTGGTCCGTCCGATTTTAAACCGACGGCTGAGATTATAAGATCGAACCGGTACGCGGGGTTTTAAAGTCTACCGTGCGATTTAAAATAAACGGCGCACATGCGGCCACGTCGCTCTGATCGAACGCGGGCGGCGCTGCCGGCGGCGCACGGCGGCGGGAAGCGGCGATCTCGCCGGAAAGTTTCGGATCCTCGAGAATTCTGTCTAGAACTGTGATCTTATGGCCTAGATCGGTAGAGGGGAGGTCAGGGATCTCACCTCGGGGGTTTTCTCGAGCTCGGGGGTCCTGGAATGTGATCGGCGGCGAGGTCCGAGGCAAAACCACGGCGAAGCTCGTCGGCGCTGTGTTTGCACCGTAACTCTCCGAGTTTTCTGCACCTGCAAAGTTCCCCGGAGGCGGTGGATCAAGACCAGCGAGTTAGATCAGAGTTTCCGAGCTTAGATCGGCCAGAATTCACCGGCGAAGTCTCGGTGCTCACCGGAGTGAAAATCGGCGATCGCGTGGGAAAAACTGATCGGATCGGGGGTTTTTATAGCCGGGGGAGGGCGGTGGATCTGTTGTGATCGAGTTGGAGTCCTCTGAGACCAGAATTCGGGCGGCGGAACGGGTTTCCCGATCGGTTAAGATCGCGCGCGCTCGGGGGGAAAAAGTCCGGGGTCGCGGGGGCTCGGGTTAGGGATGACAGGTGGGTCCCACCCGTCGGTGAGAGGCAGCGCGGCGCGCGCGGGGGCGGGCTGGCACGGGGAAACTGGGCCGGCTGGTGGGTTTCGGCCCACTGGCCGGTTTTTTTCCCGTTTCTCTTTTTCTTTTTTCCATTTCTTTTCTGTTTTGAGTATAATTTGAATTCCAGTTTGAATTTGAATTTTTGCAAAACATGCAACACGTCCAAAAATTTTTAAATTCTCCTCTAAACATGGTTTTGGGTTTTGAATCAAAATTTGGGGTGTTACAGCTCTACCCCCCTTAAAAGAAATCTCGTCCTCGAGATTGGTGTTTCTAAGAAAACAATTCCGGAAACTGTGCCTTGAGCTCATCTTCCCGTTCCCAGGTGGCTTCCTCTTCTGAGTGATGCTTCCACTGCACCTTGCACATCCGGATTCTTTTATTTCTGGTGAGGCGTTCCATTGTCTCCAAAATCTTGTATGGTTGCTCGGCATAAGACAAATCCTCAGCTACATCCACTTCATTCATGGGTAACACCTCTTCAGGCGTCCTCAGGCATTTCTTGAGTTGTGACACATGGAACACATCGTGCACGTCCGATAGATGAACCGGTAACTCTAGTTGGTACGCCACTTCGCCTTTTCTTTCCAAAACTTGAAAGGGTCCGATGTATCGAGGTGATAACTTCCCTTTCACCTTGAACCGACGAAGTCCTCTGATAGGGGACACCTTGAGATAAACATAGTCTCCCACGTTGAAAACGAGTTCTCTTCTTCGTACATCAGCATAACTCTTCTGGCGTGTTTGTGCTATCCTCAAGTTGTTGCGAATCTCCCTCACCTTCGCCTCGGCTTCTTGTAGCACTTCTGGACCAAACACTTTACTTCCTCCTGTTTGGTTCCAAAATAGGGGAGTTCTGCACTTCCTTCCATACAAAGCTTCAAACGGTGACATTTTCATACTAGCTTGATAACTGTTGTTATAGGAAAACTCCGCATACGGTAGGTTCTTGTCCCAACTCCTATTGTTTTTGAGTGCACACGCCCTTAACATATCTTCAAGGATCTGATTGGTTCTTTCCGTCTGCCCGTCAGTTTGGGGATGATAGGCAGAGCTGAAATTCAGATGGGTTCCCATGGTTTCATGCAACTTTTGCCAAAACCTCGAGGTGAACTGTGACCCTCGGTCCGACACTATCTTCTTTGGCACTCCATGGTAACACACAATCCTTGACATGTACAATTCTGCCAATTTGGCTCCGCTGTAGCTTTCTTTCACAGGGATGAAATGAGCTACCTTGGTTAGCCGATCAATAATGACCCATATTGAATCATACCCGGATTGGGTCCTAGGCAATCCCACGACAAAATCCATGTTGATTTCTTCCCACTTCCATTCAGGCACTTTGAGTGGTTGCAATAATCCCGCGGGTCGTTGATGTTCAGCTTTCACCAACTGACATGTGTCACATAGGGCAACATGTTCCGCGACATCTCGCTTCATGCCATACCACCAATACCTGCCTTTGAGGTCCTGGTACATCTTCGTACTCCCAGGATGAATGGAATAGTCGGAATCGTGAGCCTCCTTCAAAATTAATTCACGGATCTCCTTTACTTCTGGCACACAGATCCTTTTCCCGTGCCACACTGTTCCCTGTTCATCCTCTCTAAAACCAGGAGCTTTATTTTCCTTAATGAGCTGTCTGATCTCTTGTATCTTCTCATCATTCTTTTGGCCCTCGCGTATGTCTTGCTCGAGTGTGGAGTCCACTTCCATAGCGATGGCTTCACCACTATTTACTAGACATAGATTGAGTCTTATAACCTCGTCCTTCAATTCTGCAGGCATGTCCTTCAAACTCAACTTATTGACCTGCACTTTCCGACTCAAAGCATCGGCCACGACGTTTGCTTTCCCAGGATGATAGTTGATGCCTATATCAAAGTCATTGATTAGCTCTAACCATCTCCTTTGTCGGAGGTTGAGATCTGGCTGTGTGAATATGTACTTCAAACTCTTATGATCCGTATATATCTCTGTCCTCTTCCCCATCAAATAGTGCCGCCAAATTTTCAACGCGTGTACCACTGCAGCTAGTTCTAGGTCATGTGTAGGATAGTTCTTCTCGTGCTTCCGAAGCTGCCGGGATGCATATGCCACGACATGTCCTTCTTGCATGAGAACACATCCCAACCCATTTCCAGAGGCATCGCAGTACACTGTGAAATTCTTCTGCATATCTGGCATAACCAGCACTGGGGCTGTTGTCAATCTCTTCTTTAGCTCCTGAAAGCTTGTATCGCACTGTGGCGTCCAGGTGAATGTGATTCCCTTTTCCAACAATTTGGTGAGAGGTCTCGAGATCTTGGAGAATCCCTCAATAAACCGTCGATAGTATCCAGCCAATCCCAAAAAGCTTCGAACTTCCCTGACATTTTCAGGGGTCTTCCACTTCTGGATGTCCTCGATTTTGGCGGGATCTACGGAGATTCCTCCCTCCGAGATTATATGTCCTAAAAAGGGAACTCTCTTCAGCCAAAACTCACACTTGCTCAACTTGGCATATAGTTGGTGTTCTCTCAGCCTCTGTAACACCAACCTTAGATGTTTCTCATGTTCTTCTTCATTTTTGGAGAAGACGAGAATATCATCTTTGAAAACCACCACAAATTTGTCCAGATATTCCATGAATACCTTGTTCATGAGGTACATGAAATATGCCGGGGCATTGGTTAGCCCAAAAGGCATGACAGTGTATTCATACAGTCCGTACCGAGATACGAAAGCTGTCTTGGGAATATCTGATTGCCTTATCTTGAGTTGGTGGTACCCCGACCTGAGATCAATTTTCGAGAACAGACAAGCTCCCCTCAACTGATCAAACAAGTCTTCAATGCGGGGTAATGGGTACTTGTTTTTGATGGTTACCTCATTCAAGGCACGGTAATCCACACATAACCTTTGGCTTCCGTCTTTCTTGGGCACAAATATCACCGGAGCTCCCCATGGTGAGGAACTAGGGCGAATATACCCCTTCTCCGTCAATTCTCTCTAATGATCCTTGAGCTCTCCTAGCTGCTTGGAGTCCATTTGATAAGGTCTCTTGTATATCGGGGCTGTTCCCGGTACTAGCTCAATTGCGAATTCCACGTCACGGTCGGGAGGCATACCTGGCAACTCTTCCGGAAAAACATCTGGATATTCCCTGATAGTCCTGATTTCCTCAACTTTCACCTCCACTTGATTTAATTTAATGTCCCTCCTAGGCTCATGTATTGTTATGAACTTTACTCTTGTGCCATTGGGGTGAGTTAGTTCCACCGTTCTGGTCGAACAATGGATGATTCCTTTATGTTTGGTCAACCAATCCATACCCAAAATAATATCTATCCCTTGTGAATCTATCACTATGAGGTTAGCAGTAAATACTACCCCATTAATATCTAGGCTCACTTTGGGACACACTTGTCATGTCCTTATTTCTCCACCTGGAGAGTTTACGGCTAGCATATGGTTCATTTGTGTGGTTGCTAGGTCATGCTTCTTAACAAACCCTTGAGCAATGAACGAGTGGGTAGCACCAGAATCAAACAGCAGAGTTGCAAGGTGTAAATTGGCAGGAAACTTACCAACTACCATGTCGGGTGCCTCTTGTGCTTCCTCCATAGTGACATGGTTCACCCGTCCTCTCATTACATTCTGCTGTTGTGGCGGCGCAGGCTTCTTCTTTGGGCATTTATGGGCGTAGTGCCCCACTTCACCGCAGCTAAAACATTGCACCCCAATCTTAGATGCTTGGCCCTTGTTGTCTTGGGGTTGGTTTGGGGGTCCTTGCACTGCTGGTCGAGGTGGATATGCGGGGCGAGGCTGCTGCACCAACTGACGTTGCGGCTGTGCTGGTGCTGCAGGTGGCCTGTAGTTTGGGTTGTACCCTCTTGGTGCTGAATAGGGTACCGCAGCACGGCTTGTCTGCCCCGTAGGTTGTTGCATCATACGTGGGCGGGTGTTGCTCCCTGAGGCCTGATGTGACCACCCCGCCTTCCTCTTATTCTCATTTTCCAGGGCCTTTAGCTTCCTTTCCACCACAAATGCTCTGTCCACCATCTTTTGAAAGCTTTCATACTCATTGGAGGACATTGCATACTGCATCTCTGCGGTAAGTCCTTCCACGAAACAATCTTGTTTCTGCTCATCAGTCTCTATGTCTCGTGGAGCATAACGGGATAGTTGAGTAAATTTAGTGAGGTATTCCCTCACAGTCATGTTTCCCTGCTGCAGTCCCAAAAATTCCTTCCTCTTGTTTTTGAGTTCACCTCTTGGGATGTAATGGTTGCGGAAGCTACGCTTGAACTCTTCCCAAGTGATGTTCTCAGGGTCATGATGGGCGGCCACGTAGGCGGTCCACCAATCAGCAGCAGGTCCCTGCAATTGATGAGAGGCAAACAGCACCCTCTCATACCCTTGGCATTGAATAATCCTCATCTTACTTTCAACGGTCTTCAGCCAATCATCTGCCTCCAGAGGTTCAGCAGCACTTGCAAACTTTGGAGGTTGAGTTCCTAGAAACTCACTCAACCTTGGTTGGCGTGGTGCCGCTTGTGGAGGTGGAACTTGATGCAAGTTGGCCACCACTTGAGTCAAGTTCTGGATAAGCTGATTTTGATTCTCCAGCATTTGGTGGAGAGGATCAACTTCTTCACGGCGACCACCCCGGTCCTGGCCTCCAGAAAGATGAGGGTTGCATGCCTCATCATTGTTGTTGGCGGGGTTGGCAGCACGTCCTTTTCCTCTTCCGGCCATCTGGCAGAATCAACAAATGTTAATTTGATACCATTTAGTATCATCTTACTACTTTCATTTGTTGGTACTTTGAGGTGTTGAGGCTTTGTTAAAATTTTACGAGGGTTTATTTCTCACACCAAATAAATGCACTATTATTTCCTGTGGGTTCACACACCAAAGCAAAACAATCTGAAGACGAGGCTGTGGACAATTGCTCGTGGCTTCCGCAACTCACGTCACACACCAAGCATCATCACACCATTAACTACGTAACGACTCGACTACTCGATCTCTTGCTAGCTAGGGGAAAGGCTCTACACTACTCGTCCTCTTGAGCTGGCTCCTCGGGATCTTCCTCCTCATTTCGACTACCTTCTGACTCTGCTTTGGGTGGGGAGGCGGCTGGTGGAGAGGTGCGACGACGCCTTATCGCTCGGCGATCCGGGGAGTCAGGAGTCCATGGATCACTCACAGTGACACACAGTTCATTCCCATCTCCTCTTTCTCTCGCCTTTAAGCAAGCTCGCAGCAACGCCTCCGTTTCCTTCAGGGTGTCTCGGACATCCTGAAGCTCTTGTTGACACTCCTGCAAGCGAGTGCTGAGCATAGCAGCATCCTCCAAGCACAAGTCCATGTGCTCATGGGAAGTCCCTTGCTGCACCGGTGGGTACTTGTACTCCGTGGTACCACTCTCACGTTGGAGGACATACATGTACTCAGTTTTGTCCAAGTGGCGACGATAGATGTGACTCTGGCAGGTGATGGCCTCCCAAGTGACATCTTTCTCCGCGTCAACTTGTGTTGCTCGACAAGCTGGAGAGTGGTGAATCTTAAGCAGCTGATTCTCGTGTATAATCCTCATCTCCGAACTCCATTCTTCCCTCTTCTCACGGATGGTCCTGGTGGAGTTATAATGGATGATTAGCTTGCCCGTATTGCCGGCGGCTTCGAGCATACGTCGAAGACGGCGCAACAAATCTCCAACTGTCAATCCGTAGGAAAGGTACGTCACGGGACGACTCTCCTCTCTTTCGGCAAGGGCCACTACGGGAACTCTCCCTCCTGTGGACTTACGAGCGGTGCGAATCATGCGAACCATCTAAAACAAAAGAATTTAAAATTAGGTTAGATAAAATCTCAAACAAAAATCCTATTTTGAATGAAAGTTGGGGTAAGATGAAGAAAATGGCTCCTTTAATAACACTTTTCCACCCACACCTTGGAAAATAGTTTTTAAGAAAATAGGGCCCTTAAATACGTCCATTTCTACCTAGGTCCACGTTCCTACGGGCAACCTTGGCTCTGATACCACCTCTGTCACACCCGGTTTTTCCGAAGGACAACCAAGTGAATATCACATGTATGCCAGGATCATTTTCTCATACATGTGATGACAAATAGTGAAGCATCATTTATTACAAGCCAGGTGTCGAATATAAGTAAGTCTTACATAGTAAATGTCTCGATGGACAATAATAAGTTCATCACAAGTAAATAAACTAGCAGCGGAATATTTATTCTTTAGGGCTCCATCGCAGGCGTTGCCCGGGGGTCTTCATGAACCTAAAAACCTTCCTCGGGTCCAAAATCTTGGTCATTATACACCACCTCATTATCTTGACCTGAGCAGCAATATAAACCAACAAATATGCAAGGTTGAGTACCAATGGTACTCAGCAAGTGTGGGAAAATTATATCATGCATGGCTAGAACAAGGAGAGGTTGAACTCATGGTTAAAGCACTACGCAATTAATACCTATCACCTTAGCTTATTAAGCACCTACATTACTACACAGGTGAAATGGTCCCAATCTCCCATCCCATCATCATAATCCAATAACCATAACATCATTACCAATGTTAAGCTCCCCGCTTAACTTCCAAAACCATCAATCCTCTAATCATGAATAAGTCCAGGCCGCTCTTAACCGTGAGCACGGCTGTCAAGACAGTTTTGACTCTGCAGAGTTTGTACCACTGTACCCACAAGTAGTGATTTCATCCCCCGTTGCCGGGTGGACTAAAAGAACCTCCATTATGCCAGTGGCTACGATCCACATTCACACTTCCCAGGTGTGCGGCCAGGAGATCACTACGAAGCCTTTACAAAGGGATTCCCGACGAGCGTGGGCCCACTGAGGTTTCACCCCTAACAGCATACAAGAGGCTCCAACCCCGCTGCAGTGGCCCCCTCTTGAGCCTTGCGGTTCATATGGTAGTCCAGCTGACACCTATTCCCCGCACCATCCAACACACCCATACTACGCCGGGGATACACCTAATTAATTGGCCAAGCTGCCCCATCTCAGCATGTGGTTGGCACTGTAAAGCCGGGTTACATGCTCCATGAACCGGTCCTTAGGATCCAGGCAAGTACTAAACACAAACCCAAGTCTCGTGCACCCAGCACACAACCAAAACATCCAACTTGCCTTGATCCCTACCTCTACATAATTCACAATGTCTCATTCAAGAGTATGGTAATATAAACTGATGATCTCATTTCCCAAATATCCCATTCTAAGCATGGCTAAGCAAATGCATGTAAATAAATGACATGACAAAAATAAATCCCAACCCAAGCTTCAAGGCAACAAGGTAATGCAATTCTAGGGAAACTTCCTAGCATGGGTTTCATATTTAACTTGACAATGCAAATAATTCTATCTACACATCCTAGCATAGGATCAAAGTGGTCAAGGACACTTGCCTCCTTCTTGCTGCTCTTGAAATGGGTAGTCCTGATCTTGGAAAGGAATAACTTGCTCTTGAACAGGTTCTACTTCATCCCATCACACATAGCAAAAGGAAAACAACAATCATAAGACATAGTTCACACCTCTACTTCATACAAACCACACATTCATATTTATAAAAGTTCTTTACTATTATATGTGTTGTGGTTACTTTATGTGTGTTAAGTTGTGGCTTGCATGCACTTTTAACCATGTATATATATGATTCCTACTTTTGGTGTCCACATTTATACTTGCATACAATGTGCCTTCACAATTTCTATCAACCCTAAACTGAATTCTTTGTATTTTAGAAACTCCATTTATCATTTACTAGTTGCTATATTTTCAGATTTATATTCCCATGCATAATTGTGTATTTTATTATTAAATTAGTAATACACATCACCTAAACAGATTAGGTTCTGGTCCTAAATAATTTAAAATCATATTTGGACCATGGCTTATGATGTATACTATTTCATAATTATTTTCCCTATTTTTCTTTAACTATTCTTTACTTAAAAATGTGTCCCTATACTAATAAATGTGAATAATAGATAAAACAGATTTATTTCAGCCCAAAAATATATTTTTATCTCACTCCAAAGTTTTCTAAGTACTGAGAAAGTTTTTAATTAATTTTGACAATTATGTTTGTCCCCCTTTTAATTTTTAAACACTAGTTACATATTCAATTTTCTAAATTAAATACTAAACAAGGCTAAAATAATGAATTCACCCCATTACAGGGTCTATAATATTATTTTCATAATTTCCAGGGGTCTATCTACACTTATCAGAGGTGTTTTTCCTAATTTCTATTAAGTCAAGGGGTTAAAACTGATTTTTAAATGGATTTACATGATTTTCTGGAGTTCCAGGGGCTAGATCTGAAGTTTCCGGGGCTAGCTCTCAATTCCAGAGAACCCCAGGGGGTAGCACGTAAGAATTCCAGACTTTATAATGCGGGGCTGACGTGGTCCGTCCGATTTTAAACCGACGGCTGAGATTATAAGATCGAACCGGTACGCGGGGTTTTAAAGTCTACCGTGCGATTTAAAATAAACGGCGCACATGCGGCCACGTCGCTCTGATCGAACGCGGGCGGCGCTGCCGGCGGCGCACGGCGGCGGGAAGCGGCGATCTCGCCGGAAAGTTTCGGATCCTCGAGAATTCTGCCTAGAACTGTGATCTTATGGCCTAGATCGGTAGAGGGGAGGTCAGGGATCTCACCTCGGGGGTTTTCTCGAGCTCGGGGGTCCTGGAATGTGATCGGCGGCGAGGTCCGAGGCAAAACCACGGCGAAGCTCATCGGCGCTGTGTTTGCACCGTAACTCTCCGAGTTTTCTGCACCTGCAAAGTTCCCCGGAGGCGGTGGATCAAGACCAGCGAGTTAGATCAGAGTTTCCGAGCTTAGATCGGCCAGAATTCACCGGCGAAGTCTCGGTGCTCACCGGAGTGAAAATCGGCGATCGCGTGGGAAAAACTGATCGGATCGGGGGTTTTTATAGCCGGGGGAGGGCGGTGGATCTGTTGTGATCGAGTTGGAGTCCTCTGAGACCAGAATTCGGGCGGCGGAACGGGTTTCCCGATCGGTTAAGATCGCGCGCGCTCGGGGGGAAAAAGTCCGGGGTCGCGGGGGCTCGGGTTAGGGATGACAGGTGGGTCCCACCCGTCGGTGAGAGGCAGCGCGGCGCGCGCGGGGGCGGGCTGGCACGGGGAAACTGGGCCGGCTGGTGGGTTTCGGCCCACTGGCCGGTTTTTTTCCCGTTTCTCTTTTTCTTTTTTCCATTTCTTTTCTGTTTTGAGTATAATTTGAATTCCAGTTTGAATTTGAATTTTTGCAAAACATGCAACACGTCCAAAAATTTTTAAATTCTCCTCTGAACATGGTTTTGGGTTTTGAATCAAAATTTGGGGTGTTACAGGTTTGCATTTAAGTTGTTTAAAAAGTTTTCCTTTTGTTCACTACTATTGGTCAAAGTTTATATGTGCATTAGGTCAAGGATGTTTTATACTCCACTTGCATAACCAAACATGAACCCTGAGGTCAAGGGTAGAATTGTGTCATTGCTGTAGAATAAGTCCATGCTAAGTAGACTAGGGCATCCGGTAGAAGACGAGTAGTTGGAATCTACTCGCGAGCTATAGTTCAGAATATCATAAGTGTGGTGGGGAAGAGGAGCAAACTAAAGTTTACATTTCTAAAGATGAGACCGGGCAAAGGGGTTAGACAGCGACAAGAAGAGGTCTTGGTCAAGTAGCTCTGCCTGTGTCTGTCAAGGACCAAAGCGTATGCGGCCCTGGGAGCAAGTATTGAGTTGTGTACCGGATGCTTACTGATATATGGGAACCAGGAAACCAATGTACCAGGTTCACTAGATTGTAGAGGCATACCACATCATCTCATTAGACCTATGAGCCCGAGACGGCGCGACCGGTTCTACAGTTTAGTGGCCTGAGAAAGGTTGCCACATACGACGTAATGAAGGACGCCAGAGTTGGGTCTTCATAGGCGGGCGTATGTGTCAAGTTATCCGGGTAGTGTTTGATTCGAATCAGCGTCCCTCGTGGATATGAGTACCGCTTGCTCACTGCGCTGTGACGTAGTAATCAAGTTGTGTGGAAATGGTTTGCAAAGCTTTAAATGCTGTTATGATAATTGTAAATTGCATGAAAACTATGTTTGAAGTAGAGATAGGGCAAACTAAAGTTAATTTTCCACCTTGGGACAAGTAACATTGGAATGAAGTGTTTCTTGTTTGATTGTGGAGTTCCAATGTTGCTGGGTGCAAGGTCACTACTATTATGGCTAAAAACAGGAAGTTAAGGATGAACTCGTAGGCGAATCTTTTTGCAAATGACCGGTTTAAGTCTTAGGTTACTTTCATGTAGAGTTTCATGTCTTAGGAGAGACGGTTAAGTCTTGTTGAGCCTTTGTGCTCACTCTTGCTATATAAGTGGTTTTGCAGGTAAGCATCGACGCTATAAAGAAGGTTGTCCGGTGAGACTCGGGAACTTCCGAGTCATGTCACACTTGGAGAACCTAGCCGCTGCCATGTCCTCGTGTTACTAGCGAGAGGAGTCCGCGGGCTGGATCTCTTCTCAAGTGCTTCTTAGATATTCATCGTGAGCTGTTTATAGACTTCCGCTGTAGCTATTTTATGTAAATTATTTAAAAAGAATAATTGTAAGCTTCCACTTTTGATTTATGTAATATTGTGTTCCTTATATGTGTGCTGTTCGGTGCCGCATAACACGGCACCACCCAATGCGATTCCTCGGGCGAGGCTGCACGGCCCCGTGTTTGGGACCGGGCCCTCTCAGCGTGGTATTAGAGCCGCATTGGTAATCGCGCACGGAATACGGATGGTATTACGACAAAAACATATGATACGGTGAGGAAACGATATTAGGCCAACATAAGGACTATAGTAGTGTAGTTACTTAAAGTGGCAAGACTAACATATGTGTTTTAATTCTGAACTTTCATTATGTAATGATGCACCTACGCTCAGGTAAGAATGGTAAGGAACGCCACCGAAAGCGGTTCAATTTCGGTTAGCTCCCCTGACGAGGAAAGTGGTTCAGGGATAGGTCTCACAGCTTTGTGTGAGACGTCAATATGAAACTCTTGAACTCTTAATGTTCCTGAGTTCATATGAAATGCTGATCTCTAGCGTGCAGTAGGCAAGTAAGTGGAGACCCCATCGTGTGGTCAGTAACGCGATAGTGGGTTCGTCTGGAAATAGCCCAGGAGGACATACGCAGCGCTTGCCATCGGCGTGCCCTGCAGGGCAGTAGGTGGTATCCGTTGGGTTGATAACATTCCCAACCGTGACGACCCGCTCATGACATACTCGGGTTCCCCGTCGTGTAGTGTTGAAACACGATCACGTACCTTGAGACGTGACTTAACTCAAGGACGGCCGTATGACAATGATACGGGTGTTTGTATTTACAATCAAATATGGAACTGCCTGAGATGAAACAACCTTTGAGTGCACCACTATTGCATGTTCTTCTGCAGGTACTAACCACGTACGTATCCCGTGTAGTACACGTGTGCGAGAGACCGTCTTAGTGCCACTGATAAAACGTATATGCCGGTGTAATCCAGTTAGGATTTTTCTTTTGGAGAGGCTACGTAGTACCGACATGTTTCTTACGGTGCATCGACACCGTACTAAACTTAATAACCTCTTCCCTATAAATAAATGATTCATGAACTAACTTTCAACTAAAAATGGAAGTTTGAAACAATTAGTAGCTACTGAACTCTTATTTTGAGCTAAGATTCAAATGAGAGTATAACTAGGTATTAAAGTTTTAAAAAACAGAGTGCTCTGTTTCTTGCAGAAATTCTTTCTGGACTTTAACAGAGTATAACTCTGAGTAGCTTGACCCAAATAAGGTGTATGATACAGTTCTGGAACGATTTTCAAGTGCTCTACAACTTCTTTGTAGACCTCCAGAGCAAAATCACGCGTTAAGTGGGTGAAAAGTCCAGTTGAAGGCAAACTGTTCAGAACCAGGACAGTAGCAAAAACCTCTGGACCTTTCTGTTTTTAAGCCATAACTTCTTGTAGAAAAATCCTTAAGAAGCCTATGATACACCATTGGAAAGGTTGTGAGATGTACAGCATTGTTGTAGTTCAAGGTTGGTTCAGATTCTTATTGTATTTTCATATACAACTGCGATAATGTAGCCACATACAAAGGAGATGCTGGCAAATTTTATCCAGGAGATCTGTCAGCTTTGATCAATCATAACTTTGGATCCAGAGATGATCTGAAGACATATGAATACTCGTTGAAAACATACTGAAGTTAAATCTAACTTTTGTATTCAACTTGAGTTATGAAAATGCTGATTAAACGGATCAAAATCTGGATGAGGATAGAAGAGTCCGTTCGGTACAGCAAAGAGAATGGGCTAGGCCTATCCCACGAGAGTGATTAAACTCGAGGATTTTCTGGTGGGACGTGAATATCCAATGTGTTTCCGATGAGTTACCGGGCAATGCTGGTTAACGGGACGTCAAGTTCAAGATTGAACTGACGCTGGAAATAACACCGATTTCACGAAGGCCGTGTAAGATGGCACCCAATGAACTAGCGGAGTTGAAGGGGCAACTAAGTGCACTTATGAGCAACGGTTTTACACAACCAAGCTCATCACCATGGGGTTGCTCTGCGCTGTTCGTTAAGAAGAACGATGAGACACTAAGATTAAGTGTTGATTTTCGTTCACTCAATGCCGTCACTATAAAGGGCAATGAGGGTACTCTATGGTTTAAAGACCATATAGTATACCTCGTAATATGAAGCTCTATACTGCCGGAAATGTCGCACACCACTGAAGTGGTGTGAGTACGGCAGAAGACTACGGATCGGGGTTGATTTGTCAACAAAGCCGATGGCCGAGTTTGAACGGTAGAAGCGAACTTGGAGGCTGTTCAATCCCGACAGCAAAATCCCAATGGTCAAAGGCATCGACCGTTGCATTTCGACGGTGTAGAACACGTTGTCTTTGCGTGTCTCCGATGAAAGGAATTCACCGGTCCGATGTAAAGGGGGGATTTTGCTCCCCGAGCCTTAGATCCACTTGTTATCACGGAGATGTGTGGACCCGTAGCTTACCGGCTGGAACTACCGGCAAGCCTTGCTGGTGTTCACGACATATTTTATATGTCACAGCTATGGAAGTGGCTTAAAGCTACCATTGCCGTCCACACCGAAGAACTTGACTAGTTGGAGCCGGATCATGCCTACACCAAGCGACCGGTTCAGACTAGCGAGGGAAAGATCTGGAACACCTGGAATCGGATATTAAGGTTGTACCAGGTGGTGGGGATTACTCTTACCACGAAAGAAACAACGTGGCAAGCAAAGATTACCTCCGCATGAACTATCCAGAATTTTTATCATTGTACCGCTTGGCATTACCTCTCCCGTCTCGTTCTCCATTGGAATCTCGGGACGAGATTCTTTTTAAGGGGGGAGAATGTAAAAGTCCCAAAAACGTGAATTCAAAGGAACGGATGATGGGACGTCATTGTGTTTCTGTTCATGAAAAATGGGACTTACAAAAACTTTCTTACATGGGATGGTATACATGAGGTGCAACCACATGGGTCAAGCATACCTTTGAAGGTGTTGGACCAAGGTGGAGTTAAACTCATGTGTAAGCATACATGAACATGATAAAGAACAAAAATAAGGTCTTTAGTCTCAAAGGCTCAGCTCAAATTACTGCCAAGCTTTTGTATACACATGGAGCCTCATACATTTGAATTGAGGAGAATGTGGTGGCAACTTTCATATTGGAGGGTGAGCCAAAAGGGAATGGACTATGATCATGTTGATTTCATGTTGAATTCAAACATGTTAGGAAAGGGAATGACTTGAGTTATGTCATATGAAATGATAAACTCAAACATGGACATGTGGGGAGAGCTAAAATGTTCTTTAGCTCATACTGCACACATGTTAACCTAGGGAAGAATTTCACTCCCAACACCTAACTCATAGGCACATTCTCTATGAGTAGAGGGGAGGGAAGTTTAAACCCCATATTTGATCCCTTGCAAAGCATTCATGGTCAGATGGTCCAAAGGCCTATATGTGATATGACCTTTGCAGTCCTCAGGTATTAAAGAGCTTAAGATCTAAATTTGGAGAAATTTTGAGCTCATATACCATGTGTTCAAGGCATTATTTGAGATCACCTTCAAACTCAAAGTTGAGGGGCTTAGTCAAACTGAACTTGTGAAGTTCAGATTAAGACTAAGGTTGATCAAGCATGGGCTAGGAGCAAACCAAAGTGTTTCACCCAAATTCAGATGGGTCATCACAAAAGGGAACTTAAAAATTCAGTTTGAACTAAGAGGTGCACATCCAAAAAGAAGAAGGGCATTTTCAAAAGAGAAAATTCAAACTGTTGTTTGAAAAATTGTAATTGCAATAGCCAACTCAAATATCAAAGGATATATTTGAATTCCTCAGATCCAAATTATGAGGGAGCCATGTTTTGAGCAAATTTGTAGTGGCTTGGATAGAAATATCCAAAGGACTTGTAAATTTCACCCAAATTTGAATTTAAACTTTAAACTGTGGCACAAATGGTCAAATGGCAAATTGGCCTTTGAATTTGAGCTCTTCATAGCTGAATTTGCAATGTGCAAAAATTTGGAGATATTTGTGAGGGTTTTTGGGGCATAAGAAGAGGGGTGGACCCCACATGTCATTTGGAGGAGACTTACACCCGAAGAAAGCCTTTTCCTCTGTTCATACCCGAGCCCGAAGCAAGCCAGCGCGAGGCGCCACCGAGGGCTGCGGCCGACGCCAAATCCTCACCGAAGAAGCACGCTGGAGAGCTGCTCGTGGTGCCTTAACTCTCGGCGTGATCCATCCCCGAGTGATCGAGTCCCCGTTCGCTGCTTCTTCCCCACGCAAGAAAGAAAATCGGGCCACCGCTCGTAGTCGCCTCGAGTCCTTGGTCGGGAGACCGCCAGGCTCGTGCCACAGCGCCTCAAAAGCCGGAAATCGACACCAGGGGACTTCCCTCTGCTCTCTCGGCACAAACCTGAGAAGTTTTCAGCTGCCCCGACCAAGAATCGTGCGTTCATGTGCGGACCGAGAGCAAAAACCCGAACAGGCTCGCGTGGACAGCCTACACCAGACACTTTCACGCCCGAGCGAGGACATCCCCGGACGCGCAGGTGACCCGTGCTGCTTCCCTCCAAACCTCAAGCAAAACCATGAACCACCGAGCGAGAATTCGGGAAAACTTCGTCGGCGGTCCCAGACCAATGATCCGGTATGAAAACCCCAATTTCTCATTTGTTCTTCGTTCTTAGCTCATCAAATCATGCACAAATAAACTAGACTGGCTAGCGATCCGATCCCCTTCACAACCCTAGCTAGAAACCCTGTGGTTACAGCTAATTTTGAGCTTTTCGAGCGGCGATCATGGCGGGAACCGCCGGGCGCACGGTGCGACCCCATCTATAGCCGTTACCGATCCAGTTTGAGCCAAATCCAGGCACCCCCATGACTCCCTGATGCTTTAGAGCAATTTCTCCGACCCTTTGGCGGGCTGGGATGCTCGGACCACGGCGCCGAAGTATCACCGAGGTGTGCGCACGTCGCCAGCCTACTTCCGGCCACCGGCAGCCCGAGCCAACCCCGTAGACATATTTCCTGACCCTGAAAACCCCCAGGCGGTGAGTCTCCGGCCGAGAGGCGGCCGGGAAGCCGTGTCCGGCGAGCTCCAGTGGAGCGCCGGCAAGGGGGAGGCGCGGGAGCAGGAGGAAGAAGAAGACCCCTCCGGTCCCACTTGTCAGCGGCTGAAGATAAAGGTGCGGATCCTCTGTGGCCCTGGATCAAGCTGTGACGACGCGGGAAAAAGTCTGTGACCCCGTGCGGCATAGTTTTCGCGGTTGACACGTGTACGAGGGGCACGCAGTCAGAGTTTAAACAATTCTGTGATTAATTTGAAGTCCAAATTCAGTTCAAACTTTGGAACTGCATAACTTTTGCTAGGAAGATCCAAATTTAATGATTCAAATTGGGTTGGATTCAGGATGAAAAACTCTATCCAATATGAAACCCAATTTGCATGAAAACCAATAGAAAACTCTGGAAAATTCTTTAAAACTTTTCAGCAAAAGAATTTTTTAGGGAGTTTGGTTCATCCAAAAATCACCAAATTTTGCCAGAATACTCTTTATGATATTAGAAGACTCCTGTAAAAGTTTCAGCTCATTTGAAGTTGATTTAGTTAGGGTAATTCTAATTTCAAGTTTCTGTATTCAAATGAATACAGAAACATTTTCAGAGAATTTCCAAAACTTGGAAATTCAGTTCTAGCTATTACTTAGCTCCAAAAATCCTAAGAAAATTCAGGCATACTCCCTGAGCTATGTATGAAATTGTAGTTCACTTGAAGTTGCGTGAAAGTGCAAACTTATTCAGAATTAATTCCTTTTTGCCTAGATTCTTAGGGAATTGTTCTGGGTGATCTACTTAGTGAAATGTTCTGAATTTTGGTCCAGAGGACTTTCCTGTGACAAGGAACTCCCAAGAAAATTTCCAGCTCCATTGGAGCCCTGGATCATTAGTGTTCTGTTCAACCATTAGTTGCTCCCCACCCAAGTGATGAAACCCCATTCATCACTTAATGATAGTGCTTAAACACACCCCCAAACCACTAGCTCCAGTGTCATTTTAAATTCTTAAACAGAGTCCAGTTTTGAACTTGTCCTTATCACTTGTTAGCAAATGTTTTACAATTAAATATATATGCATGTTCATAACGTGTAGTACTTAAACGTGGAAGAGTGGAGGAAAGGTGAAACTTAGATCAAGGAGCAGGAAGGCCAGTGATTAAGATTCCAGTCATCATCAGCAACTAACTTCATCTTATCTGACTTTAGTCACCTGCAAAACCAAGGCAAGCCCCGGTTTGCATTTAAGTTGTTTAAAAAGTTTTCCTTTTGTTCACTAGTATTGGTCAAAGTTTGTATGTGCATTAGGTCAAGGATGTTTTATACTCCACTTGCATAACCAAACATGAACCCTGAGGTCAAGGGTAGAATTGTGTCATCGCTGTAGAATAAGGCCATGCTAAGTAGACTAGGGCATCCCGTAGAAGACGAGTAGTTGGGATCTACTCGCGAGCTATAGTTCAGAATATCATAAGTGTGGTGGGGAAGAGGAGCAAACTAAAGTTTACATTTCTAAAGATGAGACCGGCAAAGGGGTTAGACAGCGACAAGACGAGGTCTTGGTCGAGTAGCTCTGCCTGTGTCGGTCAAGGACCGAAGCCTATGCGGCCCTGGGAGCAAGTATTGAGTTGTGTACCGGATGCTTACTGATATATGGGAACCAGGAAACCGATGTACCAGGTTCACTAGATTGTAGAGGCATACCACATCGTCTCGTTAGACCTATGAGTCTGAGACGGCGCGACCAGTTCTACAGTTTAGTGGCCTGAGAAAGGTTGCCACATACGACGTAATGAAGGATGCCAGAGTTGTGTCTTCATAGGCGGGCGTATATGTCGAGTTATCCGGGTAGTGTTTGATTCGAATCAGCGTCCCTCGCGGATATGAGTACCGCTTGCTCACTGCGCTGTGACGTAGTAATCAAGTTGTGTGGAAATGGTTTGCAAAGCTTTAAATGCTGTTATGATAATTGTAAATTGCATGAAAACTTTGTTTGAAGTAGAGATAGAGCAAACTAAAGTTAATTTTCCACCTTGGGTGCTGGGTGCAAGGTCACTACTATTATGGATAAAACCGGAAAGTTAAGGATGAACTCGTAGGCGAGTCTTTTTGCAAATGACCGGTTTAAGTCTTAGGTTACTTTCATGTGGAGTTTCATGTCTTAAGATAGATGGTTAAGTCTTGCTGAGCCTTTGTGCTCACTCTTGCTATATAAGTGGTTTTGCAGGTAAGCATCGACGCTATAAAGAAGGTTGTCCGGTGAGACTCGGGAACTTCCGAGTCATTTCACACTTAGAGAACCTAGCTGCTGCCATGTCCTCGTGTTGCTAGCGAGAGGAGTCCGCGGGCTGGATCTCTTCTTGAGTGCTTCTTAGATATTCATTGTGAGCTGTTTATAGACTTCCGCTGTAGCTATTTTATGTAAATTATTTACAAAGAATAATTGTAAGCTTCTGCTTTTGATTTATGTAATACTGTGTTCCTTATATGTGTGCTGTAGGGTGCCGCATAACACGGCACCACCCAATGCGATTCCTCGGGCGAGGCGGCACAGCCCCGTGTTCGGGAACGGGCCCTCTCACTCTCTCTCTTTATCTCCCTCCCTGTATTAAAGAGTATTAAAGAGTTACGACAATGCCGGGGTTACCTGTGCTGAGGGCGGCATTGCCAAGGGCACTTGTGGTGGCTGCAGCGACGCAGGAAACGTGACCTCCTGGCCAGTCTGTCGAGCTAAAGCTTGTCATTGCAAAATATTAGAACATACATATTACTGAAATGCTATAAAATTGAACTACAGTAATTTAAATTACTTATCTCCACTGCTTTCTGCATATGGGCCATGAGGTTGGCCTGGTACTCCTGGACGGCCCTCGTCCGGTCGAGCTCCTCCTGGGTCCGTGCAAGCTTCTCCATGGCACGGAGCTCCAAGTCCCTCTGCGAGAGAAGATGGCCACTCGACGGCCCAACGGACGAAGCCTCCATCGATAGAGTGCCTCTCGAAGGTCGCGCCTCCCTCGAGTCGACAATTCCATCTAAAATGGCAAACCTACAAAAGATAGAAAAATAATGCGTAAAAGAAGGAAGATTCAGAAAAATTAAAAAATTAACCAACTCATCATCCATGGGCATTCCCGTCGCCACTTGCGTACACGGTTGTAGGGTCGATTTGCACATTTTCCCAATGGTAGCCTTCGCCGTGTGTCTTGTTGACCTTCTGCGCGTACTTTTCCTAAAGAAACAAAGAAATGGTGTAAGCTTGTCTATAATAGTATTATTAAAATAATGAATTTTGAAAACTTACCGGTCGGTCGGCTGTGACCTGACTGCACTACCCAGGCTGGGAAGGGTCACTTCCCCTATGACCTGTCTTCCGAACCTGGGTCGGTGTCGGGTCCTGACCGGTCTATCGCTCCAGTAGATACGTGTTAGTAGGAAAAATTTATTATGAACACATAAACGAACTTAAAATATACTTACCATGTGTTTAGCCAAACGCACGTAGCCATCACCACCGTAGTTGTGCTGGCCGTCCGTCCCTCTGCAGACTCGAGCCCTCGTGGACTTAGCGAAGATGTCCTGGCTAGCCTAGTACTGACAAAGATCTCGGTACGCATCGGGCTAGCCATCTAACCATCTAATACTAACCTGCACGTATTTAGTATTTCATCAATACTGTTAACATAAGTAATTATTGGAAATAGTTAACAATAAGAACTCACCTCCGCGTAATGATCCTTGGTCAAGTACGTGTTGGAGTCCTTCCTAAACGGACCCCCTCCCTGCTGCTACTGATGCTGCTTGGTGTACTCGTTGATCGCCTCGATGCGGGCGTACGACAACGCCTACAGAACGAGCTTCCGAGCATTCGTGTGGAAGACCGAATTCGTGTGCTCCATCATGCTCTCGCTCGAGTCCTCTAACTGGTACCTCAGCTTTAAAAAAACAAACATTTAATCGATCAGCAACACAATTTAAATTAGTGGAAAAATGTAAACATTTAAGCTCACCATAAAATCGTTCCACACGGCCCTCTAAAGGGTGTCGTGCACCTCATGGGGGACACCAGCGTAGTTGTCCCACAACAAAGCAGGGACACCACCGATGACACCGGTATAGTACAACTGCACTAAAGCCCCAATGACACCGTTAACCTGCCTATGGTGTACCTGGCTCATGAACGAATAGTCGTGGAAAGATCTGCAATATTTGTTAACTCTTATGTATCGGGAGACAACATCAAATATTTAATACTATACTATTTGATTACCTGTATCTGAGTGGACGAATGGTGATCCGCTCATGAGGAGCAGGAGGAGGAGCAGCAAAGTGGGTCCTCCTCGTCTGTCGCCTCTGCGGTGGCACCACGTCCGGTAACCCGGACGGTTGGTCACCACTGGAGCCGGAAGGCTCCACGCTCGCCGTCTGCGAGGGCTGGCTGGCCCCAACCTCTGGCTATGACTTAGAAGACTCTGAGTCAGGATGCAAAAGTAAAGGATTGATAAGAAAAATATTGATAAATGCAATTTAAAATAACGTGATTGGCAACTGAAATTTACCTCAATGCGCTGAGAGGCAACAGCTCGGTCCAAAAAGTTTGGAATGTGCCTCATCAGCTGAGAGCGTCTGCTCGCACCTGATGAGGTACCTGAGAAGAAGTCCCGTGGCTGGGTGAGGAACCGTCTCACCCCCTTCCCCTTTCCCTTTGACGACGACATCCTGATGTAAGGAGTAATTGATAAATATACTAAGATAATATAAAAAATTCATGTTAAGTTAGTGAAGAAAAAATATTACTTCATCAATTTGAAAATTCATCAACGTCACGATCACGTACCCTACTCCTTAAACCAGACCATCGATCTTCTTTCATGAGGGTCTCGACTTGATTTTGTTTCTATTTTTGTTTCCGCATGTCATAAGTCTCGACATCTTGAGCGTCTCCAACTAAGTCATCGAGTCCTACACCAGGCTCGACGATGAAGCAGCCTGGCAACTCTTCTTCTTAGTAAACCTCATCAAATTGAGTTGTACAGAATCGGAAGCCATTGACGTCAAATCGACTGTAGCTTCTAACCTTAATCAATCCATAGGATAGTTGTCGCAGGTCTTCATGGACGTTGGCAGCTTTCATGCACTGTCCAAAATATGAAGTTATAGGAAAACTTTGTAAATACTTGTATGTTATAAGAATACTTTTGAAATACTGATTAGTTAACGAGAAAATGTTACATGATCTCGAAACCAGGATAGGAAATTAGATCTTCCATTTATTCCATCCCGTCGCATTGCTTCTACTTGTTTGCTCGTAGGTTGATGTTTATGTGTCCAATTCTGTTTGTGGAACTCACTGTACGAAAAGAAAAAAATTAGAATAGATGTGTTGCAAAATATGCTAAGTAGCATAAATATAGGACAAACACTTACTCAAAATATTTGTCCATCTCATCTATATTAGCGTACATGTAGAGGAAAGCAAAATTCCTTTCTTCCGCGATAGAGTTGTAGGAAGTGCAACTAACAACAGTAGCGCCTCTTGTTGGAAAAATGGAGAGATCGCTACAAGTAGGTTGCTCGTCCATGTTGTACCGCATTGCCAAAGTATTGACATTGTGTTCCTCTACAAAGTAAACACTTGAAAAGTATCCTACTCCCTTAAGAGTAAATGCTTCGGCGATGCACCCTTCTACCCTTGCCTTGTTACCAACCATTGGTTTCAGATATCATAGTCCTCTTTGAATATGATACATCCACCTATATTGCACGGGAGCGCCCACTTTAGCTTCATATGGAACATGGATAAGAACATGTTGCATTGTATTGAAGAAGCCTAGAGAAAAAAAATTTCCATCTTACATAATAATACCGGTATCTCCTTCTCCAACTTACTCATCATCTCTATCGTGATTTCATTAGCACATAGCTGTCTGGCTAAGCTCGGCTAGCACCTTCGACACCACATCATCAAAATAGTCTCAAAACATAACATGTAGAAGTCTTTCCATGATTATGTGATAATCATGACTCTTCAACCCATTGAGTTTTACCGTTTTCACATTCACAACTTGTTTCAGACTAGCTACATAAGCATCTGAGAATTTCAAACTTTCCAACCATTCGACGACTTCTTTCTTTTCATTGGGTCGAAACTTTTCAACCATTCAACGACTTCTTTCTTTTCATTGGGTCGAAGATAGAAGGAAGCACATGGTTTACCACCACTTTCAGAGAGTTCATAAGTTGGACGGTTACAAAGCTCAGCCTGATCCTTTCAAGCCTTTATATTGCCTTTCGTTTCACCCGTCATGCTCATGCATGTGCTTATGATACATTCCTCCATGTTACACTCTTGATGCATGACATCAATGTTGTGCACTAGTATCAACAACTTCACATATGGTAGCTCCCATAGTCCACATATATGAGTCCAATTGTGATCATCTTTGAAACCGAGAAAATATCCAGGACAATCTTTATCTGGCAATAGTTTGTCGAAAATATCAGATATTTCTGACCCGTTAAGATGTTTTGGTGGTCCTTTAGTGACAACGGTGCCCTTTGTGAAGACATTCCTCTATTGCCTAAATATGTGATTTGAAGGAAGCCTACGTCTATGACAATTAAAGTAGCACATCTTGCCTCTATGAGTAAGTCGAAAATATCAGTGTCAGAAGCACATATCGGACACGTCAAACGACCGTGAGTGCTCCATCCAGAAAACATGCCATACGCAGGAAAATCATGGACAGACCAAAAATAAGCAGCTCGAAGGTTGAATCTCTGCTTCTTGTAACAGTCGTACACTTCAACTTCTGTCCACAACATTTTCAATTCTTCGGTCAGCGGTTTCAACATCATGTGGAGACGTGACCCAGGATGATCCGGCCATGGTACAATGAGGCGAAGGAACATGAACTCACACTTTATACAAAGAGATGGTGGTAGATTGCACGGAATGACAAAGACAGGCCAACAGGAGTATGCCGAAGCGTTTGCACTGAACGGCGAGAATCCATCTGTCACCAACCCGATTCGGACATTTCTCGCATCACGGCCCAAATCTGGATAGAACCGGTCTAGCGCCTTCCATGCCTCACCGTCGGACGGGTGCGTCATGACTTCATTCTTCTGACGTACACCTTCTTTGTGCCATCTCAAGTGTTTGGCAGTTTTTTTCGAAAGAAACAGCCGCTTCAACCGAGGTGTCACGGGTAAGTATTGAAGTTGCTTACGTGCGACTTTTGTCGTCACATTTTCACCATCTTCATTAACAACTTCGACATAACTCGATCCACCACATTTTAAAAAAGTTCTCTATGGCATGCTCTTTTCAGAAAAGCATGCAGTTGTCTTGACACACATCATTCTTCTCATATTTCATACCGAGACCCGAAAGCAATTTATTCTCATATTTAATGAGGTCGTTGTAATAGTTATTAGAAAAGAAGTACTTAGACTCCATTGCCATAAGTCTAGTCATGAAAGTGAGGACATTATTTATGACGGTTGTAGGGTTAGCCATCGTAAACTAATTTGGCCGTCGTAGATTTGTTGGATTCCAGTAGTGAAGGGTCACTTCAGTGTGTTCATGCAACAGTTGTTCTGAAGCTTTGAGAAGCTTGAAGAACGTTTCAACCTCCGTTATAGGAGGATCCTCCGTAAGGTATGGTTGTCTAGTCTCTAGCATCTCATCCATCCTATCATCTCCCGTGTTATCATCATTGTCCTCTTCCATTCTTGTACAGCTGGAGAAGCTATCTTGTCGTGAAAGGTCCAGACCTCATAATATGACATGTAACCGTTTTGACACAAATGTATCGAAACTTCCACTTTGTCCAAGAACTTGGTATTCTGGCATTTTTGTACTTGGGCACTGCACCTTATCAATATTTAACAACAAAAATGTTCGATCTACTAAATCATATGTCTTGGCGAACTACTCATCTGAGTGACCACCAGCTCTGCTCTTCCAACCAGTATACATCCAACTGCGGTATTCACCCATGTGTTTACTCTGCAGTATAAAGCCAGAGAAATTACATTCACTTTATAATTTGTTTAATGTCATGACCCTACATCTATTGGAAAGGATTGGTCCTAAACCCACCAAGAGTGACCTAGAGGAACGTGCTTATGACGAGATGTGGGCTTCGGATCAAGACAAAATTTTGGCAGCATAACCCCACTGTTCTCCAACTGCACACCCGATAATGCTGCAGCGGAGAACATTAGGGTTACGCCGTCAAAATGTCGTCCGAATCCAGACCCCACGTCTTGTCATAAGCACGCCCCCTTGGTCACTCCCAGGCTGTCCAAAAAAAGACAATTCTGAACCTACACGCCTCACATGCGTAACGCATGTGAGATGGGACAGTCCGAAACGGGTGACACATATTGTATAGGTTATGTTAATCTTACATTTTAGAGTCATTTACGAGAGAGAGGTAAGAACGAGAGAGAGGAGGAAATAACAATAGACAGAGAGAGATAGGGAAGTGGGACAGCCGTCCTAAGTTATGCTCCAACGGGTCCCACCGTTAACAGCCAAACGGCTTTACGGGTGCTGCCGTCCATGCGTGGGAGCTTGCTGTCCTCACCGTTGCTTTTCGCCTCCATACCCGTCTATACTCATAATTAAATTTTAGAAGGGCCGTGTCGGGCGACAAATGGGTTGTGCCGGGCTGAGCTCAGGGGACCCCGGCACCCGTCACGGGGCCGTGCCGCTCGCCGGGGAATCGCATTGGGTGGTGCCGTGTTATGCGGCATCCAACAGCACACATATAAAGAAATTGTATTACATAAATCAAAAACGGAAGCTTACAAGTGTTCTTTGTAAATAATTTACATAAATTAGCTACAGCAGAAGTCTATGAACAGCTCACATCGAATAACTAATGAGCACTCGAAGAAGAGGTCCAGCCCGTGGACTCCTCTCGCTAGCAACACGAAGATATTGCAGCGGCTCGGTTCTCCCTATGTTATATGACTCAAAAGTTTCAGAGTCTCACCGGACAACCTTCTTTATAAGTGTTGAGGTGAACCTACAAAACCACTCATATAGCAAGAGTGAGCACAAAGGCTCAGCAAGACTTAACCGTCTCTCATAAAACATGCAACTCTACATGAATGTGACTTAAGACATAAGCATATAAGTTGCATAAAGACTCGCGTACACGTTCATCCTTAACTTTCAGATTTTAGCCATCATAGTAGTGACCTTGCGTCCAGCAACATTGGAAATCCATAATCAAACAAGAAACGCTTCATTCCAATGTTACTTGTCCCAAGGTGGAAATTAACTTTAATTTGTTCTATCACTACTTCATACATGGTTTTCATGCAATTCCAATTATCATACCAGAAATTTAAAACTTGCAAACTGTTCTCACACAACTTGATTATTACGTCACAGTGAAGTGAGCAAGCGGCACTCATAACCGCGAGGGACAGTGATTCGAATCGAACACTGCCCGGATAACTCGACAGATACGCCCGCCTCTGAGGACCCAAATCTGGCGTCCTTCATTACGTCGTATGTGGCAACCTTTTGCAGGACACCCGACAGTAGAACCAATCGCGCCGTCTCGGACTCATAGGTCTAATGAGACGATGTGGTATGCCTCTACAATCCAGTTAATCTGGTACAACGGTTTCCTGGGTTCCATATAGCAGTAAGCATCCGGTACACAACTCAATACTTGCTCCCAGGGCCGCACACGGCTTGGTCCTTAACTGACACAGGCAGAGCTACTCGACCAAGAACCCGTCTTATCGCTTCCTAACCCTCCTGCCCGGTCTCATCTTTGGAAATATAAACTTAAGTTTGCCTCTTTTAAACCATGCCCGTGTGATCCTGAACTATTGCTCGCGAGTAGATTCCAACTACTCGACTTCTACCGGATGCCATAGCTTATTTAGCACGGCATTATTCTACAGCGGGGATACGTCTTCTACCCTTGACTCGAGGGTTTCTTTGGTCATGCATTTGGAGTATAAAATATTCCTAACTTAATGCACATAAAAACTCTAAACCATAATAATGAACAAAGTAAAATTTTATAAAACGACTAGATGCAAACCGGAGCTTGCCTTGATTTTGCAGGTGACTAAGTATATATTCAGTTAGTGAAGACCACTTGAGGCTTGATCACTCGATCACCTTGTCCCTGAAATCTTGCTTCACGTTCTTCACAAGTCCACATGTAGATGCTACACTTTATGAATATGCATATGTGTTTAATTGTAAAGCTTTTTCTAACAAGTTCTCATGACAAGTTTAAAACTGGAACTCTGTTTAAGAATTTAAAAAGACACTGGTGCTAGTGGTTTGGGTTCGGGTTAAGCAAAATGATCAAGTGATAAGTGCATTTCATCACTTGTGTGTTACTCATCTAATGAGGTTGAACAGAACAGTGGTGATCCAGAGTTCCAATGGAGCTGAAACTTTTCTTGTGAGTTCCTTGTCACAAGAAAGCAATCTGGACCAAAATTCAGAATTTTCAAGGAGTAGATCACTCAGAACAATTCCCCAAGCATTTAGGAAAAAGGAATTAATTCTGAATAAATTTGCACTTTCATGCAAATTCAAGTGAACCACAATGCATGCATGAATTTTTCTAGGAATTTTGGAACTAGGAATTGCCCAGATCTGAATTTCCTAGTTTTGGAAATTTCCTGAAAATGTTTCTGTATTCATTTGAACACAGCAACTTGAAATCAGAATTATCCTAACCAAATCAACTCCAAATGAGCTGAAAAGTCTACAGGAGTTCACTACATCCTGAAGAATATTATGGAAATATTTAAGGATTTCTGGATGAACCAAACTCCCTCTAAAATTCTTTTGCTGAAAAGCTTTAAAGAATTTTCCAGAATTTTATAATGATTTTCATACAAATTGGGTGGAATATTTGGATAGATGTTTTCAATCTGAATCCAATCCAATTTGAATCACAAAATTTTGAGTTTCCTAGCAAAAGTTATGCCATTCTAAAGTTGGGGGAAAATCTGGAATTTGAATTAAATCGTGGAAATGTTTAAACCTGACTGTGGGTCTGGGGACTCACGTGTCACTTGCTGGAGTCAAGCCACACAGGTCCACAGGTTTATTTCCCACGCTGTCGCAGATGATCCGAGTCCACAGACAATCCCACACCCGGTTTCCTTCTCACTGACAGCGGGCCCGGCACCATCGTCTTCAACCTCTGGATCCTGCGCGCCCGCGCCGCCGGAGCTCACCGGAGCTCCTCGGAACCCGGTCGTCCGGCTACGTCCCGTGCGCTAACTCGCCGCCAGCCCCTAATTTCGTGCGCTGAACACGTTGGGAGGGTTTCCCCACACCGATGTCGGCTCTAACCGAGCTCGCGACGGTGCGGCGGCTTAACCGAACTTCGGTGACGTAGAGCCGACGTGCCAGCCTGGCAAAATCTCGGTGGAGTGGCTCTACAGCACCAGTGTTGGCTCGGGAAGCTAGGAATGGTGGTGGACAGGCCCGGGGATGGCTCCAAACTAGGGTTCATCATGCGCCCGAGCATCCCCGCCATGGCCACCGATCGGAAACCTCAAAATGGGGTGCATCTACCCGGTTTTAAGCTAGATCTGTGAAGGAAAAATTTGCCCTAGCCACTCTAGTTTCTGTATGTGCAACATGAACAACTCTAACCAAGAATTGAGCGTGAATTTCCAAGAATCTTACCCGCGGTTAGGTTTTCCCCGTCCGAGAGAAAAACTTGAAATTCCCGAGCTACGCTGCACGGCTTGAGCTGGAACTTGGGGAGGAGCAGCGCGGTTAGTAGGCGTGTCCTTGGGTGCCTTTGGTTGAGCGTGAATCCCCTCGTCTGGGGCTGTCCACGTGAGCTTGAGTGAAGGTGAGACTCAGCCGCCGTGAAACAGAAGCGCTTTTGGATGATGGACGCCGAGCTCGACCAGCTTTTGCTCCGAGGAGATGTAGGACGCAGCTGTGGTGCGGTTTTATCTTCTCGGGGAGCTTGGTTGCACAAGTTTGGGCAGCGCCCGATCGAACAACGAGGAGGCGGCAGCGTGGTTGCTCGGTTCTTGCGTGAGGGTAGCAGGGACTCCTCGATGTGGCGGTTTGTGAGCAAACAGAGCACCTCGCGAGCGGATAAGGGCGTGAGCTGGTTGCCAGCACGAAGAAAATTCACAGAACGTGTATGGGCTGCAGCTCGGTGCCGCCCTGCGAGTGTTTGGTCTGAGTTCGTGTCTGAACAGAGAAACAGAGAACTGACTCAAATTTTGCAGATATTTGAGTGTACTGACCAGTGGGCCCCACTGTCCCCCTTATCCTCTCCAAAATCTCTAAAATTTGGCAAATGTTGAATTTTCATTGTGGGGAGTTCAAAACTGAAGTGCATTTGTAGAATTGGGCCAATTTTCATCCAAATTCAAATGTGTATTTGAATTCATTGGAATTTAGCGTCCTTCTGGAAAAATGAGTAGCAAAACATTTCAAAAATTCATGAAACTTTGCGTACCCACTTATTTAGACCTAAGGAATTCAAATATGGAATCTGATTTTAAATTTGGCTGCTGCAAATGAGATTTTGAACACAACAGTTTAAAATTTCTATGGTAGTTCCCTCATTTGAACTTCGAGTTGAACATTTAGTTCACAAACTGATTTTTAAACTTTCAATTGCACATGAGACTTCAAATATGTGGTTTTAATCTACCTAGAGTCCAAGCCTATAAGTGACCATAAGCTTGTTTAAGAAGAGCTCTCATGTGTATTATCATATGTGGAAAATTTTAAACAAGTCCCATTTCTTGAATTTGAACTCGACTTTATTCACAGCTCAAGTTTTCCATTTACAAGTTTCGGGACTTTTACATGAGCCGGTCCGAAGCCCGTTTATTTACATATCGATATTACACACTCAAGCAATCAAAATGCTGAAACATTCAAACTAGTCATATGAGCTTTTTTATGGTTCTGCCGCCCTAATCATGCTACATATATTTATCATGTATCATGCCCTAATCGACACATTTATCCATTTGTGATCTTTATTCGAATATGCATCTCCTAACTAACTACTCCCACGAATAAAACTGTATGTCAACACATAAGCTATAACCGCAGTCGGTGATGGCGTACGAGACAAAGTTCGCCACTATGGGGTATTAGACCATGAGGAACTCCGACTAGGGCTAAAAATGGCCGGAGAGTACTCGGCGATGGCGGCGGGCGGTGGAGGAACTCCGAAGAGCTTGTTCTCCAACACGGATGGACAAAAATGATTGGGACATGATCGGTTGGCTTCACAAAAACCTAAGGAGCACGAAACTGCATTACAGAGTTGGCGACGGTGGCCATGGCCATGGCGCTGACGGTGCTTCTGGATCAAAACCGCGAAGAAAATAATTCGACATGGTTCTCGATGGTGTTCTACTCTGTTTAAGCACGACAATGGGGAAAATCGCTCCTGGTGGGGGGGCTCTGGGGGTGGGCCTAGGGGGGAGTCGGGAGCTCTGGTGCGGTGGGAGGCTGGGGGTGCTGGGGGGACTGTGGGGTGGGGGGCTCTAGTGGTGGGCTCAGGGGTGAGGGGGGACCTCTGGTGGGGTGGGGGGCTGGGGGTGGTGGGCCCGGCCGGGAGGATGGGGGTTTGAGAAGCCTCTGGTGGTGGGCCCAGGGGGAGGGGCAGGGGGAGGGCGGCCACCTATGTGGTGACAAGGGGAGGGGAGTCGGAAGGAGGGGCAACAGCGGCGGCAGCATACAGCAGTGGCGAGACAACGGCGGCGGCGGCATACAGCGGAGGCGGCAATGAAAACTATTAGCACATTAACACAGAGGAGGGGAGGCGGCATACCTGGAGTACGACGACAAGCTCGAAGGCGACGGCGCACGGTGGACGCAAGGCGAGAGCGAGCGGTGGCGGGGGCGCGGAGTGAGAGCCAGAAAGAAAGAAAGGAAACGGCCCGCTGGGTGTGGACAACGATTTACAACAGCCTGCTTACTTACATTGTCCCTGGAGTTGAACCGTCGTAAGTTATGTGTAATGTTCGATAGTTTGCTTACTTACGACGGCTTAGGGTTCGGGTTGTCGAAATAATTCGTTAATTTTGACGGGCCTCTAACTTACGACGGTCGCGGTCCCATGGCCGTCATAAGTTTGTTGACTTACGACGGCCGCCTAGGATCGTCGTAAGTAACCTGGTCGTCGTAAGGTGTCGTGTTTCCTTTAGTGTTTTGACCATCAATATAACTCAATTATGTGAAGGAGTGAACATTTCTTGCATGCATTAACCTTAGAAACAACGTAGTTCCACTTGTACTTAGAAAGAATTGTGCATGCAAAGAATATATACAAAACTGAGGAGTATTTAGGGGAGCAATCTTAAATTATACACTTCCATCCAATCAGAGGATGACACGTGACAATCCATAGATCCAATGGCCCACCTACAGGGGTATCGTCTGAGGGATTCCAACGGTGTATCACCAGAGAAACACCTGAGGGCCCACCTGGAAGCCACCCGGAGAAAAACCAGGGCAAAGGGGACCAAGCTGGTTTGGCCGACCTAGTCACTCCCCCAAACCTAGTCATCTTCCACGTGTCAACTCCCTGTGGCTCCCTGAAGGCAGTTCTGACTGATTCGCGAGATTATTCTGGCGGAAACCGACCTCAACTCGTGTATAAAAAGGGCGCCATACCCCTCACTTCACCACACACCACTTGAGTAATACTCTTTTGTATACACACTCTATCAAATTCCTTAGTGGATTATAGGTTGTAGGAAGGATCCTCTAGTTCCCAAGTCCATGTTGGGAAAAGTATGGCTCTTTTAGCTTTTCTTCCATTTATGACTTTACTCTTATTGATAATATTAGTCTTCTTTTTTGTTCATATGCTTGGATGAAGCATTTCTTGTTTGATTGTGGAATCCATGCATGTGGTAGGTTTAGTTGTTCTATTGATAGTACAGTAACTATGTTATTATGTTATCCTAAACACCATATCATAGGGTGAAACCCGGTGGTGGCCCAATCTTCCTGGCAGTAGGTTGTACGACGAAGGGCAAATGAAAAAAGGACAGCGGAACAAACAATGGTAACTAGCTGAAAACAGCGGGATAACTAGCTTTATACCTGCCAAGGTTGAATGCGACCAAGTGACAAAGAGAGAGGCACCGAAGTCTTTGAGAACTTTGACTCGATATCCGAACGACCACAGAACCACAATCCGAGATAACTAGCTTTATACCAGGCAAGGTTGGTTGCGACCAAGCGATGGGAAGAGAGGCACCGAAACCTTGAGGATTTGGACTCAATCTCCGAACGACCGCAGAACCACAAACCGTAAACTAATCCACACAAAAGACACGGAAGCCTAGAGCATGAATTAGGGGACCCCTGATGGATCACTTCACAAGTCCATGAAGAACCAGAAAGAACAAAGGTGTGCAAGGCACTCAGAATTATATTGTCTATCAAATGATCAATGGTTGTCCTTCCAGGAGCACAAGGGTGTTATTTATACTAGGAACAACCCTACTAGCTAGGTGTGAACTGAAGTCACCACGTTTTGAAGTGGAGGGCCAGCTAGTGAGCAATTCACGAAGTAGTTTTGGTCCTCGCGCGTCTGCTCACCCTCTGCGCAGTCTTTAGTAATTTGGCCATAACTCCAGCTTGGAAACTCCAAACGATGCACGGTTTGTTGATTTGTAAAGTAGACTTGATAAGGTTTCAGACCATGTGTATTATGCCTCCTTTAACATGACATATTGGTACATAATTACACGTGAAGTTGATGCTGCTGCAGTGCACCCGTTTTCAGATCGGACGGTGCGAATTAACTTGGTTCTTTTCCGTGGCAGCCAATGATGCCCTTTCATGTGTAAACCTGAGTATCACGTGACGACACGACTTAGGTAGCATTTTATTATCATTAATATTAAAATGTAATGTAGAGAGGAAAGCATTGACCTGTTATTGAAGTTTCTTAGCACGAGTTCATGTAATCTGTCCTTCGTAGGATTGTTTATATGTGTCCTTTGTTGTGATGTCCACATCATCCTCCCCCTCTTGAAAAGGAGTCATCCTCGACTCTTCTTCTGTAAAGTAAGGAAACAGGTCAGCGACGTTGAATGTTGTACTTACGCCATATGTACTTGGAAGGTCAATTTCATAAGAATTGCCATTGATCTTTCGAAGTACTTTGAAAGGACCATCTGCTCAAGGCTGCAATTTGGACTTGCAATGCACAGGGAATCGTTCCTTGCGTAAGTGCACCCAAACCAAATCTTCTATTGCAAATTCCCCTTTCTTGCGACCCTTGTTGGCATGACTCTCATAGAATTTTGTCATATTCTCTATGTTTGCACACACTTGATTATGATGTTTCTTGACAAATTCAGCACGCTTGCTTGCATCAAAGTTCTCATGTTCCTGCAAAGGCAAAGAAAGAAGATCGATAGCAGCAGTGGGTTTAAAAACCATATACTATCTCAAATGGACAAAAATTTGTTGTTGAGTGTACTGCCCTGTTGTAAGAAAATTCCACATGTGGCAAACTTTCTTCCACAGTTTCAAGTTCTTCTTTAGAACAGCTCGTAATAATGGTGATAATGTGTGATTCACCACTTTGGTTTCCCCATCTGTTTGTGGATGACATGTTGTGGAAAATAGCAATCGTGTACCAAATTTTCCCGACAAGGTCTTCCAAAAGTAGCTCAAAAACATGGTGTCACGATCTGAAACAATAGTCCGTGGTAAACCATGAAGTCGTACAATTTCCCTGAAAAACAATCCAACAATACGTGAAGCATCATCGCTCTTTTGACAGGGAATAAAATGAGCCATTTTACTAAATATGTTCACTACAACAGAAATTGAATCTCTCCTCCTCTTTGTTCGAGGTAGACCCAGAACAAAGTCCATAAAAATGTCTTCCCACGGAACACAAGGATTAGGTAGAGGAGTATATAGACCATGAGGGTACAAGTGCGACTTAGCTTTGTTGCAGGTGACACAAAGTAGAACATGCCTCTCCACGTCTCATATTATCTTGGGCCAAAAGAAGTGATCGACCAGAACTTGCTCTGTTTTCTTGGCACCAAAGTGACCCATCAAGCCTCCAGCATGATCTTCCTGCACAAGTATTAGACGAAGAGAGCAATCTGGAATGCAAAGTTTGTTAGCTTGAAACAAAAATCCATTATGCATATGAAATTTCTTCCATCCTTTTCCATCACAAGTCTTAGAAAATGGTTCAGAAAAATATGAATCAGTGGCATACAAGTCTTTGATACTTTCTAAGCCAAACACTTTTGCTTCAAGTTGAGACAACAAAACATGACGTCTAGATAAAGTATCCGTAACAACATTGTCCTTCCCTTTCTCGTACTTTATGATGTAGGAAATGTCTCAATAAATTCACTCCATTTTGCATGTCTTTTGTTCAGTTTTAATTGACCTTTAATATGTTTCAAAGATTCATGATATGAATGTATGATAAATTCTTTAGTCAAAAGATAGTGATGCCAAGTTTCTAAACATCTAACAAGAGCATATAATTCTTTGTCATAAATTGAATAATTGAGAGTTGGACCACTTAGCTTTTCGCTGTAATATGCAATTGGTCGACCTTCTTGCAAAAGAACGCCTCCAACTCCTACTCCACTTGCATCACATTCAATCGCAAAAGTCTTACCAAAATCAGGGAGAGCAAGTAGTGGGGCTGTTGTCAACTTCTTTTTCAGCTCTTCAAATGCTTTTGTTTCTGTTTCTCCCCAATGAAAAGGTTACATCCTTCTTTGTCAACTCATTGATTGGGGCAGCAATGGTACTAAAAATCTTTCACAAACCGTCGATAGAAACCTGCAAGTCCAAGAAAGCTTTGCACTTGGCTGACATTTTATGGATGCATCCACTCACGAACAGCTTTAACCTTTTCTTCATCGACCTCCACGCCTTGAGCTGAAACAACAAAGCCAAGAAAGACTACGTTGTCGGTGCAAAAGGTGCACTTTGCAAGGTTACCAAAAAAGTATTCTTTTCTCAAAACAGCAAGCACACATTTTATATGTTCCACATGTTCACCAAGAGACTTGCTGTAAATTAAAATATCATCAAAGTAAACCACGACAAACTTTCCAATAAAGGCTCTAAGAACATGATTCGTCAATTTCATAAAAGTACTAGGAGCATTTGTCAATTCAAAAGGCATCACCAACCATTCATATAAGCCAAATTTGGTTTTAAAAGCTATTTTCCATTCATTTCCCTCTTTCATTCGGATTTGGTGATAGCCACTTCTCAAGTCTATTTTTGTAAATATGATAGCACCACTAAGATCATCAAGCATGTCATCAAGTCTAGGTATGGGATGTCTATACCTTATCGTAATGTTATTTATGGCTCGACAATCAACACACATCCTCCATGAACCATCTTTCTTTGGAACTAAAAGAACTGGAACTGCACAAGGTGAGAGACTTTCCCTTACATACCCTTTGTTGATGAGCCCTGTACTTGGCGCTGAATTTCTTTTGTTTCCTCCTGGTTGGTGGGGTATGGTGCACGATTAGGAAGTGGAGCACCAGGAACAAGGTCAATTTGATGCTCAATTCCCCTCTTTGTTGGCAGCCCTGGTGGTACTTCTTCCGGAAATACATCTTCATATTCCTGCATTACATCAAAAACAGCGTGTGGCAATGTAGAGGAGAAATCATTAGTGGTAAGAAAGTTGTCCTTGTACAGGAGTACATAGAACGTGGCATTGGGTTCACTCAATTCTTTTAAATCCCCTTTTGTAGCTCTCATCACTAAACCCTCTTTTCCCTTTGGCTTGGTTTTTTGCTGCTGTGGAGTTTTATTTGGCCGTGGAGGCACTCGCTCACTATGTTTGTGGGTTACTCGCAAGTGGTTCTCACTCTCTCACTGTTTTCTTTTCATGTCATCCTTCACAAGCTCTCCATTGTACATGAAGATAAGCTTGTTATCACGGCCACAAATTTGAACATCATGATCATATAGCCATGGTCGTCCTAACAATAGCTGACAAGCGTGCATGGGAACGACGTCGCATTCCACTTGGTCTTTGTACTTCCCAATAGAGAAAGGAACAATTACGGTGTTTCTGACACGTAGTGCCCCACAATTATTAAGCCACTGCATATTGTATGGGTTAGGATGACACTGCTGTATGAACCCCATTTTCTCCACTAATTCTTGACTTGCAATATTATCGCAGCTGCCATTATCAACAATAATTTTGCATACTTTGTGTTTGATCATGCCTCTGGTATGAAAAATATTGTGGCGCTGTCCATTATCTTCTTTTACAGCCGTGGCACTAAGCACTCGGCGAGAAATGAAGCTATTATCATCACCTTCTTTGGGTTGGATCTCATTCTCATTATATTTAATTTCTTCATCATAGCATTGTACATCTTCTGGTTCACTTTCAGATTCCCATTCTACTTGTTCATTCACAGTCGTAGTCCTTCGAGTAGGACACTCAGCAGCAACATGTCCAGGCCCTTGGCACTTGTGACACTCAATGCTTCGGCTATTTGAAGAGGACACAGCTGCTGATGCAACGCCGCTGGACCCCCCTGACGAGTCTAAGACCGGCAGGGGCGCCGGCGCCTCAGCAGCCACGGTGGGGCGCTGTCCTAAGCAGCCCAGGGGGCCAGCAGGCGCACCTACAGCAGCCCTCCCGATCTCAAGACCTGGCCTCTGGACTGGTGAAGGAGGGCGAGTAGGAGCAGATGCGGCCACCGCGGAAAATGAACCCGCTGGTGCAGAGGGTGCCCCCATTGATTTGGGAGCCATGGGGGCCGCCATGGTCCCCAGGTGCTGAGGCGCGGAGCTCCCGCTGGTTGAAGGCGGCCGGATAAGAGGCCCGCCCCTGGCAGCCGGTCGGTCCCTGCAAAGAAGAAGAAGCCCTCAGAATAAGAGAAGAGGCAAGAGCTCTGCTCCTATAAGCCAGAAAGAATAACATAACACTTACTGGGCGGCATGAGCGCTCCAGCGAGCTTGCAGCACGGGTCTCTGGGCTGTAGCTGAACCACCAGGACCAGCGACTGGAACGGTCGCAGGATGGGATGCCTGGACCCCCGGCGCACTCGCTGGCGTCGCCCCACCAACATCCGTCCTGGGAGCCCCTCCGCTTGAGGAAGGATGGCGAGGTACTTGGGCTGATTCGGACGGCTGCTGTCTGGGGAGAGACCCGCCAGGGAGGGACACTCGGGACCTCTTCGGGTCGCCACCCGACGGACCAGCGCTTCCGGAGGATGGAAGCAAAGTAGCTCCGGCACCCTGACTCGGCACAGGCGGCACCCTCGGAGGAGACCAGGCGCGTTTCTTCTCTAGATGCCCGGGGGGCGGCTCTTTTCCTTTCCCTTTGTCGGCGGCTTGGGTTCCGTCGGCTCTGGGGGAGGGTTTGACAGCAGCGGATGCCTCATGCCCTGATCCGGGGTGCTCGGTTCCTGGAATGGTGATACCCCGGAAGGCATCCCTGACCTGCCGGACGGCGATCCCGATATCATCAAGGTTCGGCATCTTCCGCAGCAGCTCTGACCTCCTCTGAGGCTCCAAGAAGAGGGTGGTGGCAGAGGGCGGAAGGGCGGGGTCGCCACTGGGAATGTAGTCACCGCTCACCTTGCTCACCATCTCGTTCAGCTCCTCATCGGAAGGGTCAGAGCCGGGGCCTCTCTCCAGCCTGGTACAGTCCTGCTCGCCGGTGTAGTACCACGCTGGGCGGCTACGCTGCTGCAAGGGAGCAATGCGGCGTGACAAAAAGTCCATCAGCACCATTAGAGACGTCAGCCCCTCGTTGGCCAAGAACCGGATCCGCTCCAAGACCGGGGTGTACTCCTGCTCCAGCTCAGGGATCTCCTCCCAGAAGCGGCGATCGGTGGTTGGGCTGGCGGTTGGGAGTTGAACGCGATCGTGCTCGTCGGTCTGCACCACCACCCAGCTCTCCCTCCAGTTTTCCCACCTTGATGCTCTGAAGGGCAGGAGGTATCCGGAGATCTTGGGGTCTTTGCAGCGATGCTGGAAGTAGTATGCCCCCATCTGGGTCTTCGAGCCGCGCCCAGTCGTCCGCAGCACAAAGAAGTGGCGGAAGAGCGTCACGGAGGCGTGCACCCCCATGAACATCTCGCAGAAGTGGACAAAAACGGCAGCCATTGCAAAAGAATTGGGGGAAAGATGGTGGAGCTGGAGACCGTATGTCTCCAGCAGGGTGACAACGAAGGAAGAAATCGGCGGAACGAACCCCGCCAGAGCATAAGCGGTGAAGAAGACTATCTCCCCCTTTTCCAGGACCAGGGGGAGAGATCCTCGGCGAAGCTGATGTTTCTGCTCTTCTGAGCGCCAGCCCAGCAGCCTGCGCACTGGCCCGAGCTCGGAAGAGCGGACGAGGCGCATCGGGAGCAAGTTGGAAGCCATGGCGAAAGAGGGCGCAAGGGCAGAAGAGCCGGGGCGCAAGAGTTCAAGGGAAGTACGAGCGCAATGCGAAGGGAAGCCGCGATGCGGGTGAGATCCCCTTTTAAAACTTTCCAGGGATGGTTCGGTGTAATTCGAAAACCTCCGGAAACATCGCGTCGGCAACCTCGTTGGCTCCGAGACCGGGCGCCGATGAAAGGTGGGCCCAAGCCGCCTAAATGAAGCGGTGGGGGCAAGGAGTCAGTCTCCCGAGAAGATGAGCCGGCAAGGCACTTCGGCGGTTCCCTAAGAAAGCGCCGCAACGTGCAGAAGTGGCAGTCTTGGGAACCGCCGCAGTAAAAGCAACCATCAAGTGAGTGCACGCTCCCACGATCCCGTGGCCGTTCGTGCTCCGGCAGCGGTCAATTCGGGACTTAGAGGAAGTGCGCGGATCGGAAGAGACGGAGGTCCCACCTCGGGCTCGCTATCTCCCCCGAGATGGGCCCGGGGGCCACTGTCGGTACCTGAGATATGGGGTACCCCCGTGCACAGGGTAAAATGCCTAAGGAACTCGCCCTTCTCCGCAGAGAGAGCTCCGAAGGCGCCACGCGTCCGGCGGGGCCGGACCTCCCTCTCCTTAGAGGAGAGCTCTGGGCCCGCCACGTGGCATACAGAAGCCGGACCTCCCCCTCCGCAGGAGAGAGGCCCGAAGGCGCCGTGTGTCCAGCGGGGCTGGACCTCCCTCTCCTCAGAGGAGAGCTCCGGGCCTGCCATGTGGCCAACAGAAGCCGGGCCTCCCCCACCGCGGGGAGAGGTCCGGAGGCTCCACGTGCCCCGCGGGGCTGACCCTCCTCTTCTCTGAGAAGGGCTCCGGGCCCGCCATGTGGCAGCAGAGCGACGCTGCCTGCCCCGAGCGATAGGAAGCAGGCGTAAATACGCCCCATACCTTGCCCGTACAAGGTATTCAAGGCCCGCGTCTTCCCAAGACGCGGAGACCCGGAGCACGCTTCTGTCAGGTGCCGTTGCGCCCAGTCGCATCACAGACTGGCGCGCGGTGTCAGAACCTGTCAGCCAATAAACACCGCGACAAGACATCCCATGCCGCCTGCGCCGTCATCAACCACTACGACTAGCATAACTGCAGATACGGTAGATAATAGACAATCTTCCCGGGACTACCTGTCGGGTCCCGGCTTCCCTTGTAAGCCGCCCGAGTCTTGGACTATAAAAGGCTCGGGTAGGCGTCGATAGCAAGGGTTCGCACTTTGCAACTCATACGCTAGCCATACACTCTCAAGCTGTAACTCACCCCCAAGCTCAGGCCTCCGGCCATGAGCAGCAAGCAATACAGCGAGCTCCATAGCTCGCCGTGGACGTAGGGTTTTACGCTCCGGCGGCCTGAACCACGTAAAACTCGCCGTGTCAAGCTCTTACTAACTCGTCCATCTGCGCAAGCTCTCCGCTAGGGACTAGCCCCTCCGAAAAAAGAACCTCCGCGGGCTGCCCAGTGCAGGCCCGGGGGAAGTGTCGACCGCACACTTCGACAGCGCCCGTGCGTTGATCGAGCTCGTGCCTACCCTAGAGCAAGACTTAGGCAGTAAGTTTTGATTTCTCATCTCAATGACAACTGGGGCCCACAGCTCCTCTCAGCACCAAAAGATCTCCAACTTTTGACACATATTAAATTCAGCTATGAGGAATCCAAATTCAGAAGTCATTTGGCAAATTGACCAGTTGTGCCTCAGTTTCAAACTTAAATTCAAATTTGGATGAAATTTACAAGTACCTTTGATATCCATATCAAAGCACCTCCAAATTTCCTCAAAATTTGGCTCCCTCTGACCTGAGGAATTCAAATATGTCCTCTGATTTTTGAGGGGGTCATTGCAAATACAAATTTTCATACAACATTTTGAATTTCCTTTTTGGAAATGGCCTTCTTCTCTTTGAAGTAAATCCATGGATTCAAACTGAATATTTACGTCCTCTCTTGTGATGACCCATTTGAATTTGGGTGAAACACTTTAGTTTGCTCCTAGCCCATGCTTGATCAATCTTGGTCCCAATCTGAACCTCAAGTTCAGTTTGATTATGCCCCCCTCAAATTTGAATTCGAGGTGATCTCAAACAAGGCTTTGAACAAATGGTATATGAGCTCAAAATCTCTCTAATTTTGGAACTTAAGTTCTTTAATACCTGAGGACTGCAATGGTCATCTCACATATATGCTTTTGGACCATCTGAACATGAATGCTTTGCAAGGGTTCAAAAATGGGGTTTAAACTTCCCTCCCCTCTACTCATAGAGAATGTGCCTATGAGTTAGGTTTTTGGGAGTGAAATCCTTCCCTAGGTTAACATGTGTTCAGTATGAGCTAAAGAACATTTTAGCTCTCCCCACATGTCCAGGTTGGAGTTTATCATTTCATGTGACATAACTCAAGTCATTTCCCTTGCCTTAACATGTTTGAATTCAGCATGAACCCAATCCTTTTTAGCTCACCCTCAAATCAGAAAGTTGCCCCCACATTCTCCTCAATTCAAATGTATGAGGCTCCATGTGTATACAAAAGTTTGGCGGCAATTTGAGCTGAGCCTTTGAGACTAAAGACCTTGTCTTCACTCTTTCTCATCCACATGCATGATTACACATGAGCTTATCTTCACCTGGGTCCAACCCATTCAAAGGCATGCTCGAACCCATGTGGTTGCACCTCATGTATACCCTCCCATGTAAGAAAGTTTTTGTAAGTCCCATTTTTCGTGAACCAGAAACACAATGACGTTCAATCATCCGTTTCTTTGCATTCACGTTTTTGGGACTTTTACACACAGGGGAAACTGCCTAAGGGCCTTGCCCCTCTCCGCGGGGAGAGCTCCGAGGGCGCCACGTGTCCAGCGGGGCCGGACCTCCCTCTCCTCAGAGGAGAGCTCCGGGCCCGCCACGTGGACAACGGAGCCGGACCTCCCCCCTCCGCGGGGAGAGCTCCGAATGCTCCATGCGTCCAGCGGGGCCGGACCCCGCTCTCCTCAGAGGAGGGCTTCTGGCCCGCCATGTGGCCAACAGAGCCGGACCTCCCCACTCCGTGGGGAGAGCTCCGAATGCTCCACGTGTACAGCGGGGCTGGACCCCCCTCCCTTCATAGGAGGGCTCCGGGCCCGCCACGTGGTCAGCAGAGCAGGACCTCCCCCCCCTCCGCGGGGAGGGCTCCGAAGGCTCCACGTATCCAACGGGGCCGAACCTCCCTCTCCTCAGAGGAGAGCTCCGGGCCCGCCACGTGGCCAGCAGAGCAGTGCTGCCTGCCCCCGCGCGGTAGGCAGCAAGAGTAAAGACGCGCCATACCTTGCCCGTACAAGGTATTCAAGACCCGCGCCTTCCCAAGGCGTGGAGACGCGGAGCACGCCTCTGTCAGGTGCCATTGCTCCCAATCACATCACATTGAAGACTGGCGTGCCGCGTCAGAGGCTGTACGCCAATAAACACAGCGACAAGACATCCCCTGCCGCCTCTGCCATCATCAACCACTACGATAGCTTGCGGCATGGGCAGGGCGGCAAAACGAAGACTTAGAAGCCCTCGCCGGAGACAACTGCCGGTGTAACTGCAGATACGGTAGATGGCAGGCAATCTACCCGGGACCACCTGTCAGGTCCCGGGCCCACCTTGTAAGCCGCCTGAGCCTTGGACTATAAAAGGCTTGGGTAGGTGACGTTAGCAAGGGTTTGACTCTTGGCACACTTACGCTCCAGCATCCGAGCACCCAACTCATCCTCAAGCTCAGAATTCTGGTTCTGAGCGTCAAGCAATACAACGAGCATCTCTGCTCACCGTGGATGTAGGGTTTTACGCTCCGGCGGCCTGAACCACGTAAAACTCCCTGTGTAAAGCTCCTCCTTCCATTGTTCCTAACGCGTAAGCTCTCCGTGAGTGACTAGCCCCTCCGAAAAAGAACCTCCGCCGGCTGCCCACAGCAGGCCCAGGGGATGTGTCGACAACACACTTCGACGACGGGTGTAGCTTCCGGCCACTTGGTGAACTTGTCGATGGCGACGTAGAGGTACAGGAATCCCTCGATGACTTTGGGTAATGGCCCCAGAATGTCCAACCCCCACACCGGGAACGGCCACGAGGGCGGGATCATCTGTACCGCCTGAGCCGGTGTGTGGATCTGCTTGGCGTGGAACTGGCACGCCTTGCAGCTCTTGACCAGCTTGACGGCATCCCGGAGTGCTGTCGGCCAGTAGAAGCCATGCCGGAAGGCTTTACCAACAAGTGTGCGTGAGGAAGAGTGACTCCCACATTCGCCTCCATGGATCTCAGTGAGCAAGTCGCAGCCTTCCCCCTTGGTTATGCACCGCGATAGGACGTGGTTGGCGCCACGCCGGTAGAGATCCCCTTCTACCAGCGCGTATCTTTTATCCATGCGCACGACCCGTTCAGCGGATACACGTTCATCACGGAGGATATTGTCTTTCAAGTAGTCCCGGATCTCCATGATCCATGCATCGGGTCTGACTTGAGCTTTTGGATCTTGAGCACTGGGTAGCACAGAGTCCCCAGTAAACCTTACGATCCTTGGCGGCGTCCATGGTAGCAGGGCCGCCGGGACTGCCAGCCCCCTTCGCCCGGCTCGGCAGGCCGGGCTGTGGGCCGCAGCAACGTCCTCTCGAAGACTCCTTCGGGCACGGGGGCTCCGGTGGAGGCCTTCATTGAGAGGTCGTCAGCCGCGGCATTGCCAGCACGCGGTACATGGCGCAGGTCCAAGGCGAGGAAGTCTTTCTCCAGCATCTGCCCGTGGAGCAGATAAGCAGCTAGTTGTGGGTCATTGCAGGAACATTCACCCTTGACTTGCTTGATGACTAGCTGGGAGTCGCCCTGTGCCAACAACTGGCGAGCGCCCAAAGACAAGGCTGTCTTCAGGCCAAAGATGAGTGCTTCATACTCTGCCATGTTGTTGGTTGCCTTGAAATTGAGATGCACCATGTACCCAAACTGCTCCCCCGATGGCATGAGAAGCAGTACGCCGGCACCGGACCCCTGCTTTCGTGAGGAGCCGTCAAAGAAAAGCGTCCAGTGAGGCCCGGTGAAGATCGGAGCTCGGGGCTTTGGTTCACCATCTTCGTGGCCCCCTGGGTTGGTCGTTGTTGGCGTCCATTCGGCCACGAAGTCAGCCAGTGCTTGGCTTTTGACCGCGTGGCGAGGAAGGAAGTCCAGCTCGAACTCCGCTAACTCCGCTGCCCATTTAGCGACATTGCCGGTCGCGTTGGGGCTGTGAAGAATGGCCTTTAGCGGGTATGAGGTGACCACCGAGATCCGGTGGGCTTGGAAGTAGTGGCGGAGCTTCCTGGATGCCACGAGTACTGCATACAGCAGCTTGTGGACCTCCAGTTACCTTGTCTTGGCGTCATGGAGGACTTCACTGATGTAGTAGACAGGCCTCTGGATGGTCCAGACCCTCCCCCCTGGGCCTGAGATGTCTTCCTTCATTGACTCAGGCCGACAGGAGGTGGACGGGTTCGGGGGAGCCTCTGGGAGCTGGGACCCGGGGGCTTCTAGGCCGTCTTGGACCTTCAGGAGGTCGTCTTGTTCTCCTGAGAGGTCCCTATGGACCTCCGGAGGGTTATCTTGGAGCTCCGGGAGGTCCCATTGGACCTCCGGGAGGTTGTCTTGGAGCTCCGGAAGGTCCCGTTGGGCCTCCGGGAGGTCACCTTGGAGCTCCGGGAGGTCGTCTTGAGTCCCCGGTGTCTCCTGGTGCTTGTCTTCTGCTACCGGAGCAGGCCGCGGTGATGAGGGATCCGGCCGCTCTGCGACGAGGACCGTGCTCACCACCTCTGTTGTTGCCGCGATGTAGAGCAGCAAGTGCTCTTCGGGCTCGGGGGCTACCATGATGGGTAGGGTCGTCAGGAGCTGCTTCAACTCGTGGAATGCTTCCTCTGCTTCGTCGGTCCAAGATAAAGGACCGGATTTGCGCAGGAGCTTAAAGAAGGGAAGTGCCCGCTATGCTAGCCTCGGTATAAACCGACTCAGCACGGCTAGGCATCCCGTGAGTTTCTGGACATCCTTGATGCGGGCGGGGAGCCACATCAGGTCGATGGCTTTGATCTTCTCTGGGTTGGCCTCAATCCCTCGGTGTGAGACAAGGAATCCTAGGAGCTTCCCAGAGGATACGCCGAACACACATTTGTCGCGGTTCAGCTTAGTGCGCGTGGAGCGCAGTTTGTCAAAGACTAGAGTTAAACAAGGATGAGCTCTGCCTGACCTTGACAACGATGTCATCGACATACACCTCAACTAAGTCTCTTATTAGCTCTCCGAAGGTTTTGTGCATAGCACGTACAAAGGTGGGGAGAGCATTCTTTAGACCATAAGGCATAGAGACATAACTGTCGGTACCCCCAATGCCAGGTACCCCCGCGCACAGGGTGAAACTGCCTAAGGACCTCGCCCCTTTGCAGGGGCAAGCTCCGATGACACCACGTGTCCAGTAGGGCTGGAGCTCCCCTCCGCCCGGAGGATAGCTCCGGGCCTGCCACGTGGCCCAGGAGGCCGGACCTCACCCCTCCCGCAGGGGCGAGCTCCGAAGGAGCCACATATCTAGTGGGACGGAGCTGCCCTCCCCTCGGAGGATAGCTCTAGGCCCGCCACATGGCGAGCAGAGCCGGACCTCCCCCCTCCGCGGGGGTGAGCTCCGAAGGCTCCACGTGTCCAGCGGGACCGGAGCTCCCCCCTATCCTCAGAGGAGAGCTCCGGGCCCGACACGTAGTCAGCAGAGCAGTGCTGCCCGCCCGGTGCGATAGGCAGCGGGAGTAAAGGCGCGCCATGCCTTTACCGTACAAAGCATTCAAGACCCGCGCCTTCCCAAGACAAAGGGGCGCGGCGCACGCCTGTCAGGAGACGCTGTGACCAGTCATAGTCAAGACAGGTGTACAGTGTCTGAAGCTGCAGACCATTGAAGGCAGCTACAAGACCGGACAAGACATGCCCTGCCACCCCTGCCATCGCCAACGACTACACGCTACACCTAGCCTGCGGCATGGGCAGGGCGACAGAACGAGGACCTCGACGCCAGCGCCAAGACTTAGCGGTAGGAAATCACCCCGGGGCCACCTGTTGGGTCCCCGGGGCCCACCTTGTAAGCCACCCGAGCCTTAGACTATAAAAGGCTCGGGTAGGCAATGTTACAGGAGGTTGGACACTTTGCCCAACTCTCACACAGGGTTCGCACCTCAGCCATTCACACCTGAGGGTTCGACTCTTTGCACACTACGCTCCAACATCCGAGCACCCAACTCATCCTCAAGCTCAGAACTCCGATTCTGGGCGTCAAGCAATACAACGAGCATCCCTGCTCACAGTGGACGTAGGGTTTTACGCTCTGGCGGCCTGAACCACGTAAAAATCTCTGTGTCAAGCTTCTCCCTCCATTGTCCCTAACGCGTAAGCTCTCCGTGAGTGACTAGCCCCTCCAAAAAAGAACCTCCGCAGGCTGCCCAGAGCAGGCCCGGGGGAAGTGTCGGCTACACACTTCGCCATTTGTCGTGCCAGGAAGGGGGCTTTTTCCTTGCGCGACGAGCTTTCGCTGATGAATATGATGAAGCTTCCTTCAGCGGCAAGCTCTCCCCGCCCACGTTCACGACAAACGGTGATCAGCGGGGACTACGTCTCGACACACTCAGGACGGAGTGTGTCGGTGCAAGCTTGAAGCTAGCAGCCGACTCCGGCAGCACCGACTCCATCAAGCCCAAGATCCACTGCAGCGCTGAGTGTCTCCCACGGGAGCGCACTAGCTGCAGCACGAGCGCTACTGCGCAATCCACCTGCTGGGGACGCGCCTCAGTCAGCGACCCAGCAGTGGATTCGCGACGTAGACCGTCTCATCGTCGCCGCTGCCAACCCTCAACTTCGGCGGGGACGATGTCCCAGTCAAAGGGCTGTGTCGCTGACGTGCACGCCAACGGTTGGCGGGCAGGCGGCAGACTCCCGCTCCACCAGGCTCCCATCGGCGGACCTGAGGTCAGAGCTGCAACGACGCCACCTGGGCAAGGATGCCCGAGTGGTCAACGAGCAACGGCAAGAAAGGCGTCGCAACCAAGAGGCCGGCGACAGCATGTCAACTGCCTCGACCCAGCCTGAGCCGCACCAGTTCGCCACGCGATCTCTGCCCCAGTCATACGCCACGCAGCATATGCCCTAGCCATATGCCCTGCAAATGGTGCCCCCGGTCTATGGTGCAGCCTTGCCCATACCGGGGTACACAGTGCCGGAAGCGAACCTAGCGTTCGTGGCACCAACACCTGCAGCAGCAGGAGCAGGATGTGCGGCCCTAGCGCTACACCTTCGCTTCGCGAAGTGGCCGCGCAAGTTCCGGCCGCACCTGCCCGAAAAGTACGATGGCAGTGTCAACCCGGCGGCCTGAACCACGTAAAAATCTCTGTGTCAAGCTTCTCTCTCCATCGTCCCTAACGCGTAAGCTCTCCGTGAGTGACTAGCCCCTCCGAAAAAGAACCTCTGCGGGCTGCCCAGAGCAGGCCCGGGGGAAGTGTCGGCTACACACTTCAACATTTGGCGCACGAGGAAGGGGACGAGGCTGTCATGGCCAACTAATTCCCCGTCGCCTTGACCGTCCCAGCCCGGTCTTGGTTCATGAATCTCCCCCAGGGTTCCATAACCTCCTGGGGAGAGCTCTGCCGCTGCCGGCAGTTCACTACGAACTTCGGCAGCTCCTACACCCGGCCTGGCACGGAGCTCGACCTCCACGCCATCCAACAACAGCCTGGAGAGACGCTGTGCTCCTTCATCCAGCGGTTCTCCCAGGTGCGGAACACCATCCCGCACATCCAAAATGCTTCAGTGGTGGTGGCGTTCCGGCAGGGTGTACGGGATAAGAAGATGCTCGAGAAGCTCACGACCAGGGAAGTTCGCGACGTCTCAGAGCTCTTCAGCCTGGCGGAAAGTGCGCCAGGGCAGCAGAAGGGCGGAACTGGCACTCACAGCCAACCTCCAAATCAGGAGGACAGCCCGGATCTGGCGCTGCTTCCCATGGAAGCAGCAAGAAGATCAAGAACCGGGGTGGTGGCAAGATGAAGCCACCGACCGCAGCTCCCGTTGCTGCAGCAGCAGCACCCAGTAGAGCCCGGGGGCCACGCCCCGACAAGCGGCGGCGACAGCCCCCGCTAGTCGGTTAAGCCACCAGGCATGGCTCCTACCGACCGAGAGCCACCTGGACGCCGTCAAGCCGGTTAGGCGATGCGAGGCGTGCCAGGTCCATGCCGAGTAGACCCAGACAACCGGTGCAGACGCTGCACCCAGATCCGTCGGGGGATACCGGCTCCTCTATGTCGGGGGCCAGCCGGACTTCCCAGGGCCGGGTCGCGGGAATTACCCTTCTACATGGTATGCGGGGCCGAAGCCATGCTTCCCCCCGAGATCGCCATGGGGGTCCCCCCGTTTCCGAGCGTACGACGAAGCCACGCATGACCCGCTCTGCATAAGGACATCTACCTCGTCGTCGAGGCAAGATGGCAAGCAACGCTCTGGATCGCATGGAACCGGCGGGAGCCCGAGCGCTACCACCGCCGGCCTGTGCATGGGAGCACGAGGTAGGCACTCCGGCCCTACCTCAGTGAGTCCTACCGCACTTACTCAGGTGTACATTTAAATTACGCATAATTTATATGATCACCTCCCTGAGCTCTAGATAGTGTACGCCCTCCGTACACTCGGCTCCCCTCCCCTGTTCTCATGCCTAGTCGACATTTGCTATCCTGCCGAGTGCGGTCACATTTAGGGTACCAGCCGATGGCCTGGGGGCCTCTCGGACCTCCCCAAATTAGGGCACTGTGACGTCAGTTAGTCTCTTCCAGGAAAAGACCTACGCCAAAGCGGGAGGTCCAGGAGCCTTGCTTTGCCCGGTCCTGCACCCGAAGCATGTGCACTCTGCCTCCTCTGCACTACGGTCTGAGTACTAGGGACCGGACGGTTACACCCTAACTACGGCGGGAGCCAGACCTTCTGGACCAAAGGCACTTGATTGCCCTGAGCCCCGTAACACTGGCCCGGTACTGTAAGCCAAATAAGACTAAGAGGCAGGGAAAGGATGACCTCTGAGCAGTACCGGACCTCACCACTCCAGCGGGGGTGAGCTCTGAAGCCGGACCTCGTCTCCCTCTCCTCAGAGGCGAGCTCCGATGACCTCTGGACCGAGCGCCCTACACTGGGCTGAGGTCCGATGCCGGACGACAACCCTATCGCAGGGGCGAACTCCGAAGCTGGTTGCCACCCCCAGGGGTGAACACCAAAGCCGGACCGTGCGCCCTACACTGGGCTGAGGTCCGATGCCGGACGACACCCTTATCGCAGGGGCGATCTCCGAAGCCGGTCGACACCCCCAGGGGTGTACACCGAAGCCGGACCTTGCGCCCTACACTCGGCTGAGGTCCGATGTCGGACGACACCCCTATCACAGGGGCGATCTCCGAAGCCGGTCGCCACCCCCAGGGGTGAACACCGAAGCCGGACCTTGCACCCTACACTGGGCTGAGGTCCGATGCCGGACGACACCCCTATCGCAGGGGCAATCTCCGAAGCCGGCCGCCACCCCCAAGGCTGAACACCGAAGCCGGACCGTGCGCCCTACACTGGGCTGAGGTCTGATGCCGGACGACACCATTATCGCAGGGGCAATCTCCGAAGCCGGTCGCCACCCCCAGGGGTGAACACCGAAGCCGGACCGTGCGCCCTACACTGGGCTGACGTCCGATGGCGGACGACACCCCTATAACAGGGTTGAACTCCAAAACCATTCGCCACCCCCAGGGGTGAACACCGAAGCCGGACCATGTGCCCTACACTGGGCTGAGGTCCGATGCTGGACGACACCCCTATCGTAGGGGCGATCTCCGAAGCCGGTCGCCACCCCCAGGGGTGAACACCGAAGCCGGACCTTGCGCCCTACACTAGGCTGAGGTCCGATGCCGGATGACACCCCTATCGTAGGGGTGATCTCTGAAGCCGGTTGCCACCCCCAGGGGTGAACACCGAAGCCGGACCTTGCGCCCTACACTGGGCTGAGGTCCGATGCCAGACGACACCCCTATCGCAGGGGCGATCTCCGAAGCCGGTCGCCACCCCCAAGGGTGAACACCGAAGCCGGACCGTGCGCCCTACACTGGGCTGAGGTCCGATGCTGGACGACACCCATACCGCAGGGGTGAACTCCGAAGCCGGACCGTGCGCCCTACACTGGGTTGAGGTCCGATGCCGGACGACACCCCTATCGCAGGGGCGATCTCCAAAGCCGGTCGCCACCCCCAGGGGTGAACACTGAAGCCGGACCTTGCGCCCTACACTGGGCTAAGGTCCACTGCCGGACGACACCCCTATCACAGGGCGATCTCCAAAGCCGGTCGCCACCCCAAGGGGTGAACACCGAAGCCGGACCTTGCACCCTACAATGGACTGAGGTACGATGCCGGACGACACCCCTATCGCAGGGGCGATATCTGAAGCCGGTCGCCACCCCCAGGGGTGAACACCGAAGACGGACCGTGCGCTCTATACTGGACTGAGGTCCGATGTCGAACGACACCCCTATCGCAGGGGTGAACTCCAAAGCCGGTCGCCACCCCCAGGGGTGAACACCGAAGCCGGACCGTGCGCCCTACACTGGGCTGAGGTACGATGCCAGACGACACCCTTATTGCAGGGGCGATCTTCGAAGCCGGTCGCCACCCCTAGGGGTGAACACCGAAGCCGGACCTTGCGCCCTACACTGGGTTGAGGTCCGATGCCGTACGATACCCCTATCGCAGGGGCGATCTCCGAAGCCGGTCGCCACCCCCAAGGGTGAACACCGAAGCCGGACCTTGCGCCCTACACTGGGCTGAGGTCCGATGCCGGATGACGCCCCTATCGCAGGGGCGATCTCCGAAGCCGGTCACCACTCCCAGGGGTGAACACCAAAGCCGGACCTTGCGCCCTACACTGGCCTGAGGTCCGATGCCAGACGACACCCCTATCGCAGGGGCGATCTCCAAAGCCGGTTGCCACCTCCAGGGGTGAACACCGAAGCCGGACCTTGCGGCCTACACTGGGATGAGGTCCGATGCCAGACGACACCCCTATCGCAGGGGCGATCTCTAAAGCCGGTCGCCACCCCTAGGGGTGAACACCGAAGCCGGACCTTGCACCCTACACTAGGTTGAGGTCCAATGGCGGATGACACCCCTATCGCAGGGGCGATCTCCAAAGCCGGTCGCCACCCCCAGGGGTGAACACCGATGCCGGACCTTGCGCCCTACACTGGGCTGAGGTCCGATGTTGGATGACACCCCTATCGCAGGGGCGATCTCTGAAGCCGGTCGCCACCCCCAGGGGTGAACACTGAAGCCGGACCTTGCGCCCTACACTGGGCTGAGGTCCGATGCCGGACGACACCCCTATCGCAGGGGCGATCTCCAAAGCTGGTCGCCACCCCCAGGGGTGAACACCAAAGCCGGACCGTGCGCCCTACAATGGGCTGAGGTCCGATGCCGGATGACACCCCTATCGCAGGGGTGAACTCCGAAGCCGGTCGCCACCCCCAGGGGTGAATACCGAAGCTGGACCGTGCGCCATACACTGGGCTGAGGTCCGATGCCGGACGACACCCCTATCGCAGGAGTGATCTCCGAAGCCGGTAGCCACCCCTAGGGGTGAACACCGAAGCTGGACCTTGCGCCCTACACTGAGCTGAGGTCCGATGCCGGACGACACCCCTATCGCAGGGGCGATCTCTGAAGCCGGTCGCGACCCCCAGGGGTGAACACCGAAGCCAGATCTTGCGCCCTACACTGGGCTGAGGTCCGATGCCGGACGACACCCCTATCGCAGGGGCGATCTCCGAAGCCAGTCGCCACCCCCAGGGGTGCGCCCACCGTTGGCCTGAGCTCCGATGCCGACCCTCGCCCTCTCCTCAGAGGCGAGCCACGAAGCCGGACCTCACCCTCTCCTCAGAGGCTGAGCTCCGATGACCTCCAGACCTCATGCCTAACGTTGGCCTGAGCTTCGATGCCCGCCCTCGCCCTCTCCTCAGAGGCAAGCCCCGAAGCCGGACCTCACCCTCTCCTCAGAGGCTGAGCTCCGATGACCTCCGGACCTCACGCCCACTGCTGGCCTGAGCTCCGATGCCGGCCCTCGCCGTCTCCTCAAAGGCGAGCCCCGATGTTGGACCTCACCCTCTCCTCAGAGGTTGAGCTCCGATGACCTCCGGACCTCACGCCCACCTCTGGCCTGAGCTCCGATGCCGGCTCTCGCCCTCTCCTCAGAGGCGAGCTCCGATGTCGGCCCTCGCAATCTCCTCAGAGGCGAGCCCCGATGCCGGACCTCACCCTCTCCTCATAAGCTGAGCTCCGATGACTTCCGGACCTCACGGCCACTGCTGGCCTGAGCTCCGATGCCGGCCCTTGCCCTCTCCTCAGATGCGGGCTCCGATGCCGGGTCTCACCCTCTCCTCACAGGCTGAGCTCCGATGACCTCTGGACCTCACGCCCACCGCTGGCCTGAGCTCCGATGCTGGCCCTCGCCCTCTTCTTAGAGGCAAGCCCCGATGCCGGACCTCACCCTCTCCTCAGGGGCTGAGCTCCGATGACCTCCGGACCTCACGCCTACTGCTGGCCTGAGCTCCGATGCCGGCCTTCACCCTCTCCTCAGAAGCTGAACTCCGAAGCCGTCGAGACCCTGCCAGTGCAGGGAGTACTCATGAAAAGAAGGTGCACGGGAAGAAGAAGGTCCCACCTCGGGCTCGTTACCTCCCCCTAGATAAGCCCGGGGGCCACTGTCGGTACCCTCAATACCGGGTACCCCCGCGCACAGGATGAAACTGCCTAAGGACCTCGCCCCTTCGCGGGGGCTAGCTCCAAAGACACCACGTGTCCAGTAGGGCCGGAGCTCCCCTCTGCCCAGAGGATAGCTCTGGGCCTGCCACGTGGCCCAGGAGGCCGGACCTCACCCCTCCCACAGGGGCGAGCTCCGAAGGAGCCACATATCCAGTGGGACCGGAGCTCCCCTCCCCTCGGAGGATAGCTCTAGGCCCGCCACATGGCGAGCAGAGCCGGACCTCCACCCCCTCCGCGGGGGTGAGCTCCGAAGGCTCCACGTGCCCAGCGGGACCGGAGCTCCCCCCTCTCCTCAGAGGAGAGATCCGGGACCGACACGTGGCCAGCAGAGCAGCGCTGCCCACCCGGTGCGGTAGGCAGCGGGAGTAAAGGTGTGCCATGCCTTTACCGTACAAAGCATTCAAGACCCGCGCCTTCCCAAGACGAAGGGGCGCGACGCACGCCTGTCAGGAGACGTTGTGACCAGTCACAGTCAAGACAGGCGTACAGTGTCTGAAGCTGCAGACCATTGAAGGCAGCGACAAGACCGGACAAGACATGCCCTGCCACCCCTGCCATCGCCAACGACTACATGCTACACCTAGCCTGCGGCATGGGCAGGGCGGCAAAACGAGGACCTCGACGCCAGCGCCAAGACTTAGCTGGTAGGAAATCACCCCGGGGCCACTTGTTGGGTCCCCGGGGCCCACCTTGTAAGCCACCCGAGCCTTAGACTATAAAAGGCTCGGGTAGGCAACGTTACAGGAGGTTGGACACTTTGCCCAACTCTCACACAGGGTTCGCACCTCAGCCATTCGCACCTGAGGGTTCGACTCTTTGCACACTACGCTCCAGCATCCGAGCACCCAACTCATCCTCAAGCTCAGAACTCCGGTTCTGGGCGTCAGGCAATACAACAAGCATCCCTGCTCACCGTGGACGTAGGGTTTTATGCTCTGGCAGCCTGAACCACGTAAAAATCTCTGTGTCAAGCTTCTCCCTCCATCGTCCCTAACTCGTAAGCTCTCCGTGAGTGACTAGCCCTGTCGGTACCCACGATACGGGGTACCCCCGCGCACAGGGGAAAATGCCTAGGATCTCGCTCTTCTCCGCAGGGAGAGCTCCGAAGGCGCCATGCGTCCAGCGGGGCCGGACCTCTCTCTCCTCAGAGGAGAGCTCCGGGCTCGCCACGTGGCCTGCAGAAGCCGGACCTCCCCCCCCCCTCCGCGGGGGAAAGGTCCGAAGGCGCCACGTGTCCGGCGGGGCCGGACCTCCCTCTCCTTAGAGGAGAGCTCCGAACCCGCCACGTGGCCGACAGAAGCCGGACCTCCCCCTCCGCGGGGAGAGGTCCGAAGGCTCCACGTGTCCTGCGGGGCCGGACCCCCCTATCCTCTGAGGAGGGCTCCGGGCCCGCCATGTGTCCAGCAGAACAGCGCCGCCTGCCCCCGAGCGGTAGGCAGCAGGCGTAAAGACGCTCCATACCTTGCCCGTACAAGGTATTCAAGGCCTGCGCCTTCCCAAGACGCGAGGATGCGGAGCACGCCTCTGTCAGGTGCCGTTGCGCCCAGTCGCATCACAGACTGGCGTGCAGTGTCAGAACCTGCCAGCCAATAAACACGGCGACAAGACATCCCCTGCCGCCTCCGCCGTTATCAACCACTACGACTAGCATGTGGCATGGGCAGGGCGGCAAGACGAAGACTCAGAAGGCTTCGCCAGAGACAACTACCGACATAACTGCAGATACTATAGTCGGCAGGCAATCTCCCCGGGACCACCTATCAGGTCCCGGGCCCCCCTTGTAAGCCATACGAGCCTTGGACTATAAAAGGCTCGGGTAGGCAACGTTAGCAAGGGTTCGCACTCCAGCAACTCATACCCTAGGCGTAACTCATCCTCAAGCTCAGGACTCTGGTTCTGAGCAACAAGCAATACAGCGAGCGCCTCAGCTCACTGTGGACGTAGGGTTTTACGCTCCAGCGGCCCGAACCACGTAAAACTCGCCGTGTCAAGCTCCTCCTTAACTCGTCCCTACGCTTAAGCTTCTGCAAGCGACTAGCCCCTCCGAAAAAGAACCTCCGCGGGCTGCCCAGTGCAGATCCAGGGGAAGTGTCGACCACACACTTCGACATTTGGCGCGCCAGGAAGGGGGCTTTTCCCTTGCGCGATGAGTTTCTGCCGACGAAGATGACCAAGCTTCCTTCAGCGGCAAACTCTCCTCCCCCGCGTTCACGACGGACCGTGACTAGCGGGGAATACGTGTCGACACACTCAGGACGGAGTGTGTCGGCACAAGCTGGAAGCCAGCAGCAGACTCCGGCAACACCGACTCCGGCAATGCAGGCTCCAGCTAGCGTGAGATCTTCTGCAGCGCTGAGCGTTCCCCACGGTGGCGCGTTAGCTGCAGCAAGAGCACTACTGCACAATTCACCTGCTGGGGACGCGCCTCAGGCAGCGACCCAACAGTGGATTCGCGAAGTAGACCGTCTTGTCATTGCCGCCGCAAACCCTCGACTTCGGTGGGGACGACACCCCGGCCAACCGGCTGTGTCGCTGACGTGCACGCCAACGGTTGACGGGCAGACGGCGGACTCCAGCTCCACCAGGCTCCCATCGACGGACCTGAGGGCAGAGCTGGAACGATGCCACTTGGGCCAAGATGCCCGAGTGTTCCTTGAGCGACGACGAGAAAGGCGTCGCAACCAAGAGGCCGGTCACAGCATGACATCAGCCTCGACCCTGCCTGAGGCGCAGACCTTCGCCATGCGATCTCTGCCCCAAGCATACGCCACGCAGCATATGCCACAGCCATATGCCCTGCAAACGGCGCCCCCGGTCCATGGCGCAGCCTTGCCCATACCGGGGTACACTGTGCCAGCGGCGAACCAAGCGTTCGCGGCACCGACGCCTGCAGCAACAGGAGTAGGATGTGCGGCCCTGGCGCCCCACCTTCGCTTCGTGAGGTGGCCGCGCAAGTTTCGACCGCACCTGCCTGAAAAGTACTCCACCGCCATACTTGACGCAGGAGGGGATGAGGCCGTCATGGCCAACTACTTCCCCGTCGCCTTGACCGGCCCAGCCCGGTCCTGGCTCATGAACCTCCCCCAGGGTTCCATAACCTCCTGGGGAGAGCTCTGCCAGCAGTTCATCGCCAACTTCGGCAGTTCCTACACCCGGCCTGGCACGGAGCTCGACCTCCACGCCATCCAGCAACAACCTGGGGAGTCGCTGCGCTCCTTCATCCAGCGGTTCTCCCAGGTGCGGAACACCATCCCACACATCCAAAACGCTTCTGTGGTGGTGGCGTTCCGGCAAGGCGTTCGGGACAGGAAGATGCTTGAGAAGCTCGCGACCAGAGAGGTCTGCGATGTCTCCGAGCTCTTCAGCCTGGCAGACAAGTGCGCCAGAGCAGCCGAAGGGCGGAACTGGCACTCACTGCCGACCTCCGAGTCAGGAGGACAGCCTGGGTCTGGCGCTGCTTCCTATGGAGGCAGCAAGAAGGCCAAGAACCGGGGCAGAGGCAAGATGGAATCGCCGGCCGCGGCCTCCGTCGCTTCAGCAGCAGCGCCCAGTGGAGCTCGGGGGCCGCGCCCCGACAAGAGGCAGCGACAGTCACCAGCCCCAGAAGGTGACCAAGACAAGCTATGCCCCGTGCATGGCAGCTGTCGCCATACTACTGCCGAGTGCCGGGAGATCCAGAAGCTCGCAGAGCGCTTCCGCAAAGGGAAGCAGCAGCGGATTGATGCTCCACCCTTCCGCCAACGGGAGGGCAAGCAGAAGGTCGACGCCCCAGACAGCGTCGACCACCAAGTGGGGTTCCAGGAGCCTCAGCGCGCCGTGAAGGCTGTGCGCAACCATGAGGACTTGAGCTCCAGTGATGATGAGCGTCGAAAGAAGCTCTACGTCATATATGGCGGGTCCGCTGACCCCTCGTCCCGAAGCGTAGTTAAGACTCTGCGCCGAGCGGTAGCGTCGGTGGCTCCACTCCCAAGTGCCGCACCGCACCTCAAGTGGATGGGAACCCCCATCAGCTTTGACACCACCGACTGCCCCAGGAACATGGCTGGGGCCGGCCAACTACCGCTCTTGGTAGCACCCACCATCGCCAACGTGAGGATGTACCACGTTTTTGTAGATGGCGGGGCTAGGCTGAACCTCATCAGCCGTGCAGCTTTCCAGAAGCTGCAGATCCCGATGGCCAAGCTCACCCCGTCGAGCCCGTTCTCAGGGGTAGGGCCAGGACAGGTCGTTCCCTACGGCAACATCAGCCTCCCGGTGACCTTCAGAGCTCCGGACAGCTATCGGACAGAATACATTCTGTTCGATGTGGCGGAGATCGACCTCCCCTTCAATGCCATAATTGGCAGGCCAGCCCTGTACCGATTCATGGCAGTAGCCCACTATGGCTACCTCGTCCTGAAGATGCCTACACCAACAGGCGTCCTCAGGATTCGTGGAGACCGCACTGCTGCAGTGTCGGCCTTGGAAAAACTCCATGCGCTTGCAACAGCTAGAGCACCATCCCCTGGCAGTGCAGAACCAGACCAGCTCCACCCAAGTGCACGCCACCGTGCCTCCACTGCAGCACCCCGTGTGCAACCCCTCGACGAGGGCAACGTCCTCTTAAAGGTCGTCCAAGTCGGCGCCGAAGCCACCCAGACCACCCGGGTAAATAGGAAGGCGCGCTCGTCACCTTCCTCCAGCACAACGTTGACGTGTTTGCATGGCAGCCGTCACAGATGCCGGGGATCCCTAGGGAGGTGATCGAGCACCACTTAAAGGTCTTCCCCAATGCCCGGCCAGTTCAACAGAAGCCCCGCAAGCAGTCCATCGAGCGGCAGAACTTCATTCGCGAAGAAATCAAGAAGCTGCTGGACGCTGGCTTCATACGGGAAGTGCACCACACCCGGTGGTTGGCGAACCCTGTCGTTGTCCCGAAGGCCAGTGGGAAGCTCCGGATGTGCATCGACTACACCAGTCTCAATAAGGCATGTCCCAAAGATCCATTCCCTCTCCCTAGAATAGATCAAATAGTAGACTCAACATCAGGCTGCGATATGCTGTGCTTCCTAGACGCCTACTCGGGTTTCCATCAGATCCCCATGTCTAGAGAAGATGAAGAGCACACCTCCTTCATCACAGTAGATGGCCTGTATTGTTATGTCTCTATGCCTTATGGCCTAAAGAATGCTCTCCCCACCTTTGTACGTGCAATGCACAAAACCTTTGGAGAGTTAATAAGAGACTTAGTTGAGGTGTACGTCGATGACATCGTTGTCAAAGTCAGGCAGAGTTCATCTTTGTTAGATAACCTAGCCTTAGTTTTTGACAAATTGCGCTCCACGCGCACCAAGCTGAACCCCGACAAATGTGTGTTCGGTGTATTCTCTGGGAAGCTCTTAGGATTCCTCGTCTCGCACCGGGGGATTGAGGCCAACCCAGAGAAGATCAAGGCCATCGACTTGATGCGGCCTCCTGCCCGCGTCAGAGATGTCCAGAAACTCATGGGATGCCTAGCTGCACTGAGTCGGTTTATACCGAGACTAGTAGAGCGGGCACTTCCCTTCTTTAAGCTCCTGCGCAAATCCGGTCCATTTGCCTGGACTGACAAAGCAGAAGAGGCTTTCCAGGAATTGAAGCGACTCCTGACGACCCTACCTATCATGGTGGCCCCTGAGCCCGGAGAGCATCTGTTGCTCTACATCGCGACGGCAACTGAAGTGGTGAGTATGGTCCTCGTCGCAGAGCGGCCGGACCTCTCATCTTCACAGGCTGCTCCGGCAGCAGAAGACAGATGCCAGGAAACCCCGCAGGTCCAAGACAACCTCCCGGAGGTCCAGGGCGGCCTCCCGGACCCCCAAGACAACCTCCCGGGGGTCCGGGGGGACCCCCCGGGGGTCCAACGGGACCTCCCGGAGGTCCAGCAGGACCCTCCGGAGCTTCCGGAGAACCAGCGGGGCCCCCCGGAGGGCCAAGATGGCTTAAGAGCCTCCGGGTTCCCACTCCCGGAAGCCCCCCTGGACCCACTCACCTCCAGCGGGCCAGGGCCAATGGATGAACACCTCTCAGACCTAAGAGAGAGGGTTCGAACCATCCAAAGGCCTGTCTACTACATCAGCGAAGTCCTTCACGATGCTAAGACAAGGTACCTAGAAGTCCACAAGCTGCTGTATGCAGTGCTCGTGGCTTCCAGGAAGCTCCGCCATTACTTTCAGGCCCACCGGGTCTCAGTAGTCACCTCCTATCCGCTGAAGACGATCCTTCACAGCCCCCATGCGACTGGCAACGTCGCTAAATGGGCAGCGGAGCTGGCGGAGTTTGAGCTGGACTTCCTTCCTCGCCATGCAGTCAAAAGCAGAACGCTGGCTGACTTCGTGGCAGAGTGGACACCAACGAAGGTTGACCCAGGGGGCCACGAAGACGGTGAACCAGAGCACCGAGCTCCGGTCTTCACCGAGCCCCACTGGACGCTCTTCTTCGACGGCTCCTCGCGAAAGCAGGGGGCCGGTGCCGGCGTACTGCTTCTCATGCCATTGGGGGAGCAGTTTGGGTACATGGTGCGTCTCAATTTCAAGGCAACCAACAATGTGGCAGAGTATGAAGCACTCATCTTTGGCCTACAGAAAGCCCTGTCTCTGGGCGCTCGCCAGTTGTTGGCACAGGGCGACTCCCAGCTGGTTATCAAGCAAGTTAAGGGCGAATGCTCCTGCAATGACCCACAGCTAGCTGCTTATCTGCTTCACGTGCAGATGTTGGAGAAAGACTTCCTCGCCTTGGACCTGCGCCACGAACCGCGAGCTGGCAATGCCGCAGCTGACGACCTTTCAACGAAGGCTTCCACCGGGGCCCCTGTGCCCGAAGGAGTCTTCGAGAGGACGTTGCTGCGGCCCACAGCCCGGCCCGCCAAGCCGGGTGAAGGGGGCTGGACCAGGACCTCGAAGCTGGCAGTCCCGGCAGCCCTGCAACCATGGATGCCGCCAAGGATCGTAAGCGTCACTGGGGACTCCGTGCAACCCAGCGCTCAAGATCCAGAAGCTCAAGTCAGACCCGATGCATGGATCACGGAGATCCGGGACTACTTGAAGGACAACATCCTCCCTGATGAACATGCAACTGCTGAACGGATTGTGCATATGGCTAAGAGATACTCGCTGGTAGAGGGGGATCTCTACCGGCGTGGCGCCAACCACATCCTATTGCGGTGCATAACCCAGGGGGAAGGCTGCGACTTGCTCGCTGAGATCCATGGAGGCGAATGTGGGAGTCACTCTTCCTCACGCACGCTTGTCGGTAAAGCCTTCCGGCATGGCTTCTACTGGCCGACAGCACTCCAGGATGCCGTCAAGCTGGTCGAGAGCTGCAAGGCATGCCAGTTCCACGCCAAGCATATCCATACACCGGCTCAGGCGGTACAGATGATCCCACCCTCGTAGCCGTTTGCCGTGTGGGGGTTTGACATCATGGGACCATTCCCCAGAGCCGTCGGGGGATTCCAGTACCTCTATGTCGCCATCGACAAGTTCACCAAGTGGCCGGAAGCCACACCAGTTGTCACCATCAACAAGCAATCAGCAGTGAAGTTCATCAAGTCGATTGTCTGCCGGTTTGGGGTCCCGAACAGAATCATCACCGACAACGGGACCCAGTTCACCAGCGCAGCCTTCCAAGACTACTGCGAAGACCTCGGCATCCAGGTGTGCTATGCCTCTGTTGCTCACCCAAAGAGCAATGGGCAAGTCGAGAGGGCCAACGCCGAGATTCTTCGAGGCCTCAAGACCCGCACCTATGCCAGCCTTAAGAAACATGGTGCCAATTGGGTAGATGAGCTTCCGAGCACACTACGGGCTAACCGGACATCCCAGAGCCGGGCCACTGGAGAGACACCCTTCTTCATGGTGTATGGGGCCGAAGCAGTGCTTCCCCCATAGATCACCATTAAGTCTCACCGCGTCCGAGCTTATGACGAAGCTGCACAGGACAACCTCCGGCGCGGAGACATCGACCTCATCGACGAGGTCCAATTGTATGCAGCACTCCGTAACGCACGGTACAGACAAGCGCTCCGCCGCTACCACCAGAGGTCTGTGCGTGCCCCGGAGCTGCAGGAAGGCGACCTGGTGCTGCGGCGCATACTTTCTCGAGAAGGTACCCACAAACTCTCCCCTAGTCGGGAAGGTCCCTTCCGAGTCACAAAAGTATGCCGCCCCGGGTGCGTACGCCTTTCCACCGAGGGTGGGGATCCGCTCCCGAACCCCTGGAACATCGAACACCTCTGTAAGTTCTACCCCTAGAACAGTAGCAGGACAGTTTCTTCTTTCTAATAGATCCCGTAGAGTCCCGGAGCAGCGCTCGGAGCAGCTAAGTCTCAGGGGACGGTCTAGGACTACGTTCAGCTTTGTCTGGTTCTGACTCCAAGCGCGTAGAGTCTTGCTTCCCTTTTTAATGGGACGTGTCGGTACCCGCGATATGGGGTACCCCCGCGCACAGGGGAAAATGCATAAGGATCTCGCCCTTCTCGGCAGGGAGAGCTCCGAAGGCGCCACGCGTCCGGCGGGGCCGGACCTCCCTCTCCTCAGAGGAAAGCTCGGGGCCCGCCACGTGGCATAGAGAAGCCGGACCTGCCTCCTCCGCAGGAGAGAGGTCCGAGGGTGCCGTGTGTCCAGCAGGGCCGGACCTCCCTATCCTCAGAGGAGAGCTCCGGGCTTGCCACGTGGCCGACGGAAGCCGGACCTCCCCCTCCACGGGGAGAGGTCCGAAGGCTCCACGTGTCCTGCGGGGCTAGACCCCCCTCTCCTCTGAGGAGGGGTCCGGGCCCGCCACGTGGCCAGCAGAAGAGCGCTGCCTGCCCCCGAGCGGTAGGCGGCGGGCGTAAAGACGCCCCCATACCTTGCCCGTACAAGGTATTCAAGGCCTGCGTATTCCCAAGACGCGGAGACGCGGAGCACGCCTCTGTCAGGTACCGTTGCGCCTAGTCGCATCACAGACTGGCGCACGGTGTCAGAACCTGCCAGCCAATAAGCGCAGCACACGCCTGTCAGGAGGCGCTGTGACCAGTCACAGCGAGGACAGGCGTACAGTGTCTGAAGCTGCAGGCCATTGAAGGCAGCGACAAGACCGGACAAGACACACCCTGCCGCCCCTGCCATCGCCAACGACTACACGCTACACTTAGCCTGCGGCATGGGTAGGGCGGCAGGACGAGGACTTCAACGCCAGCGCCAAGACATAATAGCTAGTAGGAAATCAGCCCGGGGCCACCTGTCGGGTCCCGGGCCCCCCTTGTAAGCCACTCGAGTCTTGGACTATAAAAGGCTCGGGTAGGCAACGTTAGCAAGGGTTCGAACCCTGTTGGTTCGCACTTTGCAACTCATACGCTAGCCATACACTCTCAAGCTGTAACTCACCCCCAAGCTCAGGCCTCCGGCCCTGAGCAGCAAGCAATACAGCGAGCTCCAGAGCTCGCCGTGGACGTAGGGTTTTACGCTCCGGCGGCCTGAACCACGTAAAACTCGCCGTGTCAAGCTCTTACTAACTCGTCCAACTGCGCAAGCTCTCCGCTAGGGACTAGCCCCTCTAAAAAAAGAACCTCCGCGGGCTGCCCAGTGCAGGCCCAGGGAAGTGTCGATCGCACACTTTGACATTTGGCGCACCAGGAAGGGGGCTTTTCTCCTAGCGCGACGAGTTTCCGCCGACGAAGATGACCAAGCTTCCTTCAGCGGCAAACTCTCCCCCTCCGCGTTCACGGCGAACCATGACCACTGGGGAGTACATGTCGACACACTCAGGACGGAGTGTGTCGGCACAAGCTGGTAGCCAGCAGCCGACTCCGGCAACGCCGACTCCGGCTATGCAGGCCCCGACCAGTGTGAGATCTTCTGCAGCGCTGAGCGTACACCATGGAGGTACGCTAGCTGCAGCAAGAGCGCTGCTGCGCAACCCACCTGCTGGGGATGCGCCCCATTCAGCGACCCAACAGGGGGTCCGCGAAGTGGACCGCCTCGTCGTCGCCACCGCGAACCCTCGGTTTCGGCGAGGGCGACGCCCCGGTCAACCGGCTGTGTCGCTGACGCGCACGCCAATGGTTGACGGGCAAACGGCGGATTCCAGCTCCTCCAGGCTCCCGTCGACGGACCTGAGAAGGGAGCTGGAACGATGCCACTTGGGCCAGGATGCCCGAGTGTACCTCGAGCGACGCCGAGAAAGGCGCCGCAACCATGAGGCTGGCGACAGCATGTCGTCGGCCTCGACACAACCTGGAGGGCAAGCTGGGAGCCAGCAACCGGCTCTGGCAGCGCCGACCCCAGCAATGCAGGCTCTAACCAGCGTCAGTCCTTCAGTAGCGCCGGGCTTACCCGGTGGGGGTGTGCTAGCAGCAGCAAGGGCGGTACTGCACAATCCGCCTGCTCGTGACGCGCCTCAGGCAGCGACCCAGCAGTGGATTCGCGAGGTAGACCGTCTTGTCGTCGCCGCCGCAAACCATTGACTTCGGCGGGGACGACGCTCCGGCCAACCGGCTGTGTCGCTGACGCGCACGCCAACGGTTGACGGGCAGACAGCGGGTTCCAGCTCCACCAAACTTTCGTCGACGGACCTGAGGACAGAGCTGGAACGGTGCCACTTGGGCCAAGATGCCCGAGTGTTCCTCGAGCGACGTCGAGAAAGGCGTCGCACTCAAAAGGCTGGCGACAACATGACGCCGGCCTCGACCCAGCCTGGAGGGCAGACCTTCGCTACGCGAGCTCTGCCCCGGGCGTACGCCGCACAGCATAAGCCACAACCATGTGCTCTGCAAGCGGCGTCCCCGGCCTATGGCGCAACCTTGCCCATACCGGGGTACACTGTGCCAGGCGCAACCAAGCGTTCACGGCACTAGTACCTGCACTGGGAGCCAGCAACCGGCTCTGGCAGCGCCGACCCCGGCAATGCAGGCTCCAACCAGCGTCAGGTCTTCAGTAGCGCTGAGCGTACCCGGCGGGGGTGCACTAGCTGTAACAAGAGCGCTACTGCACAATCCGCCTGCTGGGGACGCGCCTCAGGCAGCGACACAGCAGTGGATTCGCGAGGTAGACCGTCTTGTCGTCGCTGCCACAAACCCTTGACTTCGGCGGGGACAACGCTCCGGCCAACCGGCTGTGTCGCTGACGCGCACGCCAACGGTTGACAGACAGACGGCGGATTCCAGCTCCACCAGGCTTCCATCGACGGACCTGAGGACTGAGCTGGAACGATGCCACCTGGGCCAAGACGCCCGAATGTTCCTCGAGCGGCGATGAGAAAGGCGTCGCAGCCAAGAGGCCAGCGTCAGCATGACGACTGCCTCAACCCTGCCTGAGGCGCAGACTTTTGCCATGTGAACTCTGCCCCAGACATACGCCACGCAGCATATGCCACAGCCATATGTCCTGCAAACGGCGCCCCCGGTCTATGGCACAGCCTTGCCCATATTGGGGTACACTGTGCCAGCGGCGAACCAAGCGTTCGCGGCACCAACACCTGCAGCAACAGGGGCAGGATGTACGGCCCTGGAGCCCCACCTCCGCTTCACGAGGTGGCTGCGCAAGTTTCGGCTGCACCTGCCCGAGAAGTACGACGGCAGCATCAACCCGGCGGGGTTCCTCCAGATCTACTCCACCGCCGTACTTGCCGCTGGAGGGGATGAGGCCGTCATGGCCAAACTACTTCCCCGTCGCCTTGACCGGCCCAGCCCGGTCTTGGCTAACCTCCCTCAGGGTTCCATAACTTCCTGGGGAGAGCTCTGCCGGCAGTTCATCGCCAACTTCGGCAGCTCCTACACCCGTCCCGGCACGGAGCTTGACCTCCAAGCCATCAAGCAACAACCTGGGGAGTCGCTGCGCTCCTTCATCCATCGGTTCTCCCAGGTACGCAACACCATTCCGCATATTCAAAGTGCTTCTGTGGTGGCGGCACTTCGACAGTGTCCAGGACAAGAAGATGCTTGGGAGGCTTGCAACCAGAGAGGTCTGCGATGCCTCCGAGCCCTTCAGCCTGGCGGGCAAGTGCGCCAGAGCAGCCGGAGGGCGGAGCTGGCACTCACTGCCGGCTTCCAAAGCCGGAAGACAGCCCGAAGACGGCGGAGTTCAAGCTGAGCTCTCAACCACGTCAGACAGCCAAGAGCCAAGCACTGGCTGACTTCGTGGCTGAGTGGACGCCAACGAAGGCTGACCCAGGGGGCCGCGAAGACGATGAACCAAAGTACTGAGCTCCGGTCTTCACCGGGCCTCACTGGACGCTCTTCTTCGACGGCTCCTCGCGAAAGCAGGGGGCCGGTGCCGGCGTACTGCTTCTCATGCCATCGGGGGAGCAGTCTGGGTACATGGTGCGTCTCAATTCCAAGGCAACCAACAACTTGGCAGAGTATGAAGCACTCATCTTTGGCCTAAAAGACAGTCCTGTCTCTTTGCGCTCGCCAGTTGTTGGCGCAGGGCGACTCCCAGCTAGTTATCAAGCAAGTTAAGGGTGAATGCCCCAGCAATGACCCACGGCTAGCTGCTTATCTGCTTCACGTGCGGATGTTGGAGAAAGAATTCCTCGCCTTGGACCTGCGCCATGCACCGCGCGCTTGCACGGCCGCAGCTGACGACCTCTCAATGAAAGCCTCCATCGGAGCCCCTGCGCACGAAGGAATCTTCGAGAGGATGTTGCTGCGGTCCACAGCCCGGCCCGCCGAGCCGGGCAAAGGGGGCTGAACCAGTGCCTCGAAGCTAGGCAGTCCCGGCGGCCCTGAATGCCGCCAAAGGATCGTAAGAGTCACTGGGGACTCCGTGCAACCCAGCGCTCAAGATCCAGAAGCTCAAGTAGTCCCGATGCATGGACCACGGAGGTCCGGGACTCCTTGAAGGACATCCTTCCTGATGAACGTACATCCGCTGAACGGGTGGTGCGGTTGGCTAAGTGCTACGCGCTGGTATATTTACTGGCGTGGCGCCACAACATCCTATTGCGGTGCATAACCCAGGAGGAAGGCTGCGATTAGCTCGCAGTAGTCCAAGGAGGCGAGTGCTGGGAACGCTCATCGTCCCGCACGTTGGTCGGTTAAGCCACCCGGCATGGCTCCTACTGACCGAGAGCCACCTGGACGCCATCAAACCGGTTAGGGATGCAATGCGTGCCAGGTCCACGCCAAGCAGACCAACACAACCGGTGCAGATGCGCACCCAGAGCCGTCGGGGGATACCGGCTCCTCCATGTCGAGGGCCAGCCGGACTTCCCAGGCCGGGTCACGGGAAATACCCTTCCACATGGTATGCGGGGCCGAAGCCATGCTTCCCCCTGATATAGCCATGGGGGTCCCCCCGTGTCCGGCGTACGACGAAGCCACGCATGACCCGCTCTGCGTGAAGACAGGCGCTCCGACGCTACCCAGTAAGTTCACCATGCTTACTTAGGTGTTTATTTAAATTACGCATTAATTTATATGAACACCTCCCCACGCTCTAGACAGTGTGCGTCCATTGTACACTCGGCTCCTCTTTCCGGCTCTCATGCATAGTCGATATTTGCCATCCTGCCGAAGGCGGTAGTGCTTGGGGTACCTGCCAGAGGCCCGGTGGCCTTTTGGATCTCCCCCTATAAGGGTACTGCACCGCCAGTTGGTCTCCTCCGAGAAAAGACCTACGCTAGACCGGGGGGTCAGGAGCCTTGCTTTGCCCGGTCTTACACCCAAAGCATGCGCACTCTGCCCCCCCGGCGCTACGGTCTGAGTACCAGGGGGCCGGACGGTTACACCCTGACTGGGGCTGGGGCCAGACCTCCGGGACCAAGTGCACTGCATTACCCAAGCCCCGTATTCGGGCCTGGGACAGTAAGCCAAATGAGACTAAGGGACAGGAAAGGGGGGACCACTGAGCAGTTCCGGACCTCCGCCCCCACAGCTAGGCCGAGCTCCGAGGCCAACCCTCGCCCTCTTTTCAGAGGCGAGCGCTGATGCCGGACCTCACGCCCTCCGTTGGCCTGAGCTCCGATGACTTCCGGACTCCGCCTCCACAGCCAGGCCGAGCTCCGAGGCCAGCCCTCGCCCTCCTTTCAGAGGCAAGCGCTGATGCCGGACCTCACGCCCTTCGCTGGCCTGAGCTCCGATGACCTCCGGACCTCACGCCCTTCGCTGGCCTGAGCTCCGATGACTTCCGGACTCTGCCCCCATAGCTGGGCCGAGCTCCAATGCCAGCCCTTGCCCTCCTTTCAGAGGCGAGCCCTGATGCCGGACCTCACGCCCTTCGTGGACCTGAGCTCCGATGACTTCCGGACCTCCGCCCCCACAGCCGGGCCGAGCTCCGATGCCAGGCATCACCCCTCCTAAGAGGCTGAACTCCGAAGCCATCAAGACCCTACCAGCACAGGGAGTACTCAAGACAAGAAAGTGCGCGGGTAGGAGAAGGCCTCACCTCGGGCTCGCTATCTCCCCCGAGATGGGCCCGGGGGGCCACTGTCGGTACCCGCAATACGGGGTACCCCCGCGCACAGGGGAAAATGCCTAAGGATCTCGCCCTTCTCCGCATGGAGAGCTCCGAAGGCGCCATGCGTCCAGCGGGGCCGGACCTCCCTCTCCTCAGAGGAGAGCTCCGGGCTCGCCACGTGGCCTGCAGAAGCCGGACCTCCCCCCCCCTCCGCGGGGGAAAGGTCCGAAGGCGCCACGTGTCCGGTGGGGCCGGACCTCTCTCTCCTCAGAGGAGAGCTCTGGGCCTGCCATGTGGCTGACAGAAGCCGGACCTCCCCCTCCGCGGGGAGAGGTCCGAAGGCTCCACGTGTCCCGCGGGGCCGGATCCTCCCTCTCTTCTAAGGAGGGCTACGGGCCCGCCATGTGGCCAGCAGAAGAGCGCTGCCTGCCCCCGAGCGGTAGGCGGCGGGCGTAAAGACGCCCCCATACCTTGCCCGTACAAGGTATTCAAGGCCTGCGTATTCCCAAGACGCGGAGACGCGGAGCACGCCTCTGTCAGATACCGTTGCGCCCAGTCGCATCACAGACTGGCGCACGGTGTCAGAACCTGCCAGCCAATAAGCGCAGCGCACGCCTGCCAGGAGGCGTTGTGACCAGTCACAGCGAGGACAGGCATACAGTGTCTGAAGCTGCAGGCCATTGAAGGCAGCGACAAGACCGGACAAGACACGCCTTGCCGCCCCTGCCATCGCCAACGACTACACGCTACACTTAGCCTGCGGCATGGGTAGGGCGGCAGGACGAGGACTTCGACGCCAGCGCCAAGACATAATAGCTAGTAGGAAATCACCCCGGGGCCACCTGTCGGGTCCCGGGCCCCCCTTGTAAGCCACTCGAGTCTTGGACTATAAAAGGCTCGGGTAGGCAACGTTAGCAAGGGTTCGAACCCTGTTGGTTCGCACTTTGCAACTCATACGCTAGCCATACACTCTCAAGCTGTAACTCACCCCCAAGCTCAGGCCTCCGGCCCTGAGCAGCAAGCAATACAGCGAGCTCCATAGCTCGCCGTGGACGTAGGGTTTTACGCTCCGGCGGCCTGAACCACGTAAAACTCACCGTGTCAAGCTCTTACTAACTCGTCCAACTGCGCAAGCTCTCCGCTAGGGACTAGCCCCTCCGAAAAAAGAACCTCCGCGGGCTGCCCAGTGCAGGCCCGGGGGAAGTGTCGATCGCACACTTCGACAGGACGGGTCGTGGCCTCCATGTTTAGCCTGTTTTCCGCCTATGGAAATTTATGGGAAAAGAACCTGTCCTGCTTTGCTCTTCCTTTATGCTCATTCAAATTATGTATTAATTTTTATGACCACGCTTCCTGGGTATGTTCTCCATACAACCAGTCCCCTTTTTCCCATTCTCAAATCTAGTCGGCATTTGCTATCCTGCCCGGGGCGGCTGCGATTGGGGGACCTGCCGATGGCCAGGGGGCCCCGAGCTCCCAGCACGTCGTGCACTGAAATTCCGAAGCACCGTGCACCGAATCAGGATTGTAAGCCAAATAAGACTATGAGATCGGAAATGGGGGAGCCCCAAGGAGAATTACGTTTCCCTTGTTTGTGTGCAGGACCCGCCGGCCTTGGCTTCCCGCAGGAGTAGGGTAGGAGTACCCAGACAGTTGGCCACACATACCAGGGGGCCGCTACGGACCGCGCAAAACCGGGAGATCCGGACTCCCCCCCCAGCAGGGCGAGCCCCAGAGGCCCCACGTGTTCAGCGGGGCCGGGGCTCCCGCCCCCTCAGGAGGGGCTCTGGGCCCACCACGTGGCAGGCAGAAGCCGGACCTCCCCCCCTCCGCGGGGAGAGGTCCGAAGGCTCCACGTGTCCTGCGGAGCTGGACCTCCCTCTCCTCAGAGGAGAGCTCCGAACCCGCCACGTGGCCAGCGGATCAGGACCTCCCCGTCCTCATGGGGCGGCTCCGGAGACCTCCGGGGCCCTTAATACAGTAAGGACCCGGGGAAGGTGCCTGTGCAGACCCTCGAGATTGGTAAAGGCCTATGAGTACCTTACGGAGCTAGGGGCTCGGCCAGGAGAAGCCAAGAAGAAGACAAGGGCATCACAAGCACAAGGGGTCATAATAGTCTATGTATTCATGGCTCCATGAGCTGGACTACAGACTCGATAAAAAAGAAAGAAACAGGCCCTAGGGCTCCCCTGGTACGTCCAGAGCCTAGAAGCTGCGAGAACGGCCACGTCCCCAACTTCAGCCCTGGCGGTGTTCTCCTGCTCCGTGACCTGAGCACAGAGACCGTCTCGGCCATCACCAGCGCAGGGGCCGGTGTCATCAAGGATGCTTCTGAAGCCGGTGTCATCAAGCTGCCCAGCTGAAGCGGTGGGTCAAGGAGTCAGCCTCCCAAGAAGACGAGCCGGCAAGGCGCTCCGGCGGTCCCCGAAGATAGTGTCGCAACGTGCAGAAGTAGCCGTCTTGGGAACCGCCACAGTAAAAGCAACCATCAAGTGGGCGCACGCTCCCACGATCCCGCGACTGTTCGTGCTCCGGCAGAGGTCAAGGCGGGACATGGAGAAAGTGCGTGGAACAGAAGAAATGGAGGTCCCACCTCGGGCTCGCTATCTCCCCCGAGATGGGCCCGGGGGGCCACTGTCGGTACCCGCAATACGGGGTACCCCCGCGCACAGGGGAAATGCCTAAGGATCTCGCCCTTCTCCGCATGGAGAGCTCCGAAGGCGCCATGCGTCCAGCGGGGCCGGACCTCCCTCTCCTCAGAGGAGAGCTCCGGGCTCGCCACGTGGCCTGCAGAAGCCGGACCTCCCCCCTCCGCGGGGGAAAGGTCCGAAGGCGCCACGTGTCCGGCGGGGCCGGACCTCTCTCTCCTCAGAGGAGAGCTCTGGGCCTGCCATGTGGCTGACAGAAGCCGGACCTCCCCCTCCGCGGGGAGAGGTCCGAAGGCTCCACGTGTCCCGCGGGGCCGGATCCTCCCTCTCTTCTAAGGAGGGCTCCGGGCCCGCCACGTGGCCAGAAGAACGGCGCTGCCTGCCCCCGAGCGGTAGGAAGCAGGCGTAAAGACGCCCCATACCTTGCCCGTACAAGGTATTCAAGGCCCGCGCCTTCCCAGGATGCGAGGATGCGGAGCACGCCTCTGTCAGGTGCCGTTGCGCCCAGTCGCATCACAGACTGGCGCGCTGTGTCAGAACCTGCCAGCCAATAAACACGGCGACAAGACATCCCCTGCCGCCTCCGCCGTTATCAACCACTACGACTAGCATGCGGCATGGGCAGGGCAGCAAGACGAAGACTCAGAAGGCTTCGCCAGAGACAACTACCGACATAACTGCAGATACTATAGTCGGCAGGCAATCTCTCCGGGACCACCTGTCGGGTCCCGGGCCACCCTTGTAAGCCACACGAGCCTTGGACTACAAAAGGCTCGGGTAGGCGACGTTAGCAAGGGTTCGCACTCCAGCAACTCATACCCTAGGCGTAACTCATTCTCAAGCTCAGGACTCCGGTTCTGAGCAACAAGCAATACAGCGAGCGCCTCAGCTCACCGTGGACGTAGGGTTTTACGCTCCGGTGGCCTGAACCACGTAAAACTCGCCGTGTCAAGCTCCTCCTTAACTCGTCCCTACGCTTAAGCTCTCCGCAAGTGACTAGCCCCTCCGAAAAAGAACCTCCGCGGGCTGCCCAGTGCAGATCCGGGGGAAGTGTCGACCACACACTTCGACAAGCCCCTCCGAAAAAGAACCTCCGCGGACTGCCCAGAGCAGGCCCGGGGGAAGTGTCGGCTACACACTTCGACAATAACAATACAGGCCGTCTACTGTGATGAAAGAAGTGTGTTCTTCATCTTCTCTAGACATAGGGATTTGATAAAAACCCGAGTAGGCGTCTAGGAAGCATAGCATATCACAGCCTGATGTAGAGTCTACTATTTGATCTATTCTAGGGAGAGGGAATGGATTTTTAGGACATGCCTTATTGAGACTGGTGTAGTCGATGCACATTCGGAGCTTCCCGCCGGCCTTTGGGACGACGACGGGGTTCGCCAATCACCAGGGGTGGTGGACTTCCCGTATGAAGCCAGCGTCCAGCGGCTTCTTGATTTCTTCACGAATGAAGTTCTGCCGCTCGACAGACTGCTTGCGGGGCTTCTGTTGGACTGGCCGGGCGTCAGGGAAGATCTTCAGATGGTGCTCGATCACCTCCCTAGGGATCCCCGGCATCTGTGACGGTTGCCATGCAAACACGTTGACGTTGTGCCGGAGGAAGGTGATGAGCATGCCTTCCTATTGGCTGTCCAGGCCCCCGGCTACCCGGGTGGTCTGGGCAGCATCGGCGCCGACTTGGACGACCTTCAGGGGGATATCGCCCTCGTCGAGGGGTTCCACACGGGGTGCTAAGGTCGAGGCACGGTGGCGTGCACTCGGGTGGAGCTGGCCCGGTTCTGCGCTGCCAGGAGCTGGTGCTCGGTCTGCTGCAAGCACTTGGAGCTTCTCCAAGGCTGACACTGCAGCAGTGCGGTCTCCATGAATCTTGAGAACACCTGTTGGTGTAGGCATCTTCAAGGCAAGGTAGCCGTAGTGGGCTACTGCCATGAACCGGTACAGGGCTGGCCTGCCGATGATGGTGTTGAAGGGGAGGTCGATCTCCGCTACGTCGAACAGAATGTACTCTGTTCGATAACTGTCCGATGCCCCAAAGGTCACCGGAAGGCTGATGTTGCCGTAGGGGACAACCTGTCTCGGCCCGACCCCTGAGAACGGGCTCGATGGGGTGAGCTTGGCCATCGGGATCTGCAGCTTCTGGAAAGCTGCACGGCTGATGAGGTTCAGCCCAGCCCCTCCATCTACCAGGACGTGGTACATCTTCACGTTGGCGATGGTGGGTGCTACCAAGAGCGGTAGCTGGCCAGCTCCAGCCATGTTCCTGGGGCAGTCGGTGGCGTCAAAGCTGATGGGGGTTCCCATCCACTTGAGGTGCGGCGCGGCACTTGGGAGAGGAGCCACCGACGCTACTGCTCTGCGCAGAGTCTTGACTGCGCTTTGGGACGAGGGGTCAGAGGACCCGTCGTAGATGACGTAGAGCACCTTCCGGCGTTCGTTGTCGCTGGAGCTGGAGTCCTCACGGTTGTGCACCGCCTTCACGGCGCGTTGAGGCTCCTGGAACTCCGTCTGGTCGTCGACGTTGTCTTGGGCGTCGACCTTCTGCTTGCCCTCCCTTTGACGGAAGGGAGGGATGTCAGCACGCGGCTGCTTCCCTCTGCGGAAGCGCTCCGCGAGCTTCTGGATCTACCAGCACTCAGAAGCAGTATGGCTGCTGGTGTTGTGCACGGGGCAAGGATCGCCTTGCTCACCGTACAGGGCTGGTGACTGTCGCGGCCTCTTGTCGGTACCCTCAATATGGGGTACCCCCCATAGGGGAAACTGCCCAAGGACCTCACCCTTCTTCGCAGGGAGAGTTCCGAAGGCGCCACGTGTCCCGTGGAGCCGGACCTCCCTCCCCTCAGAGGAAAGCTCTGGGCCCACCACGTGGCCAACAGAGCCGGACCTCCCCCCACCGTGGGGAGAGCTCCGAAGGCTCCACCTGTCCCGCGGGGCTGGACCTCCCTCTCCTCAGAGGAGAGCTCCGGGCCCGCCATGTGGCCAGTAGAGCCGGACCTCCCCTCCTCCGCGGGGAGAGCTTCGAAGGCTCCATGTGTCCAGCGTGGCCGGACCTCCCTCTCCTCAGAGGAGAGCTCCGGGCCCACCATGTGACCAGTAGAGCCGGACCTCCCTGCACCACGGGGAGAGATCCGAAGGCTCCACGTGTCCAGCGGGGCCGGACCCCCCCTCTCCTCAGAGGAGAGCTCCGGGCCCGCCACGTGGCCAGCAGAGCCGCGCTACCTGCCCCCGCGCGGTAGGCAGCGAGAGTAAATACGCGCCATACCTTGCCCGTACAAGGCATTCAAGACCCTCGCCTTCCCAAGGTGCGGAGACGCGGAGCACGCCTCTGTCAGGTGCCGTTGCGCCCAGTCACGTCACAGTGAAGACTGGCACGCCACGTCAGAGGCTGTGCGCCAATAAACTCAGCGACAAGACATCGCCTGCCGCCCCTGCCATCATCAACGACTATGACTAGCTTGCGGCATGGGCAGGGCGGCAGAACAAAGACTCAGAAGCCTTCGCGTGAGACAACTACCGGCGTAACTGCAATATACGGTAGATGGCAGGCAATCTCCCTGGGACCACCTGTCGGGTCCCGGGCCCACCTTGTAAGCTCGCCCGAGCCTTGGACTATAAAAGGATCGGGTAGGCGACGTTAGCAAGGATTCGCTCCTCAGCCATTCGCACCCCAGCACTCAGGTCATCCTCAAGCTCAGATTTCCGGTTCTGAGCACCAGGCAATACAACGAGCACCTCTGCTCACCGTGGACGTAGGGTTTTACGCTCCGGCGGCCTGAACCACGAAAAAATCTCTGTGTCAAGATTCTCCTTCCATCGTCCCTAACGCGTAAGCTCTCCGTGAGTGACTAGCCCCTCCGAAAAAGAACCTCTGCGGGCTGCCCGGAGCAGGCCCGGGGGAAGTGTCGACAACACACTTCGACATTTGGCGCGCCAGGTAGGGGGCTTTCCCTTGCGCGACGAGCTTTCACCGGCGAAGATGATGAAGCTTCCTTCAGAGGCAAGCTCTCCCCGCCCACGTTCACGACGAACGGTGACCAGCGGGGACTATGTCTCGACACACTCAGCACGGAGTGTGTCGGTGCAAGCTGGAAGCCAGCAGCCGACTCCGGCAGCGCCTACTCCAGCAAGCCCAAGATCCACTGCAGCGCTGAGTGTCTCCCACAGGAGTGCACTAGCTGCAGCACGAGCGCTACTCCGCAATCCACCTGCTGGGGACGCGCCTCAGTCAGCGACCCAGCAGTGGATTCGCGATGTAGACCGTCTCGTCGTTGCTGCCGCCAACCCTCGACTTCGGCGGGGACAATGTCCCGGTCAACCAGGTGTGTCGCTGACGCGCACGCCAACGGTTGACGGTCAGACGGCAGACTCCCGCTCCACCAGGCTCCCATCCGCGGACCTGAGGTCGGAGCTGGAGCAATGTCACCTGGGCGAACACGCCCGCCTGACCATCGAGCGACGCTGAGAGAGGCGTCGCAACCGCAAGATCGGCGACAGCATGTCGACCGCCTCGACTCAGCCTGGCCTGCAGACGTATGCTACGCGGTCTCTGCCCCAGGCATACTCCACGCAGCATATGCCTCAGCCATATGCCCTGCAAGTGGCACCCCCGGTCTATGGCGCAGCCTTGCCCATACCGGGGTACGGGGTGCCGACGGCGAACCAAGCGTTCGCGGCACCAACACCTGCAGCAACAGGATCAGGATGTGCGGCCCTCACGCCACACCTTCGCTTCGCGAAGTGGCCGCGCAAGTTCCGGCCGCACCTGCCCGAGAAGTACGATGGCAGCGTCAACCCGGCGGAGTTCCACCAAATCTACTCCACCACCATCCTTGCTGCAGGAGGGGATGAGGCCGTCATGGCCAACTACTTCCCCGTCGCCTTGACCGGCCCAGCTCGGTCTTGGCTCATGAATCTCCCCCAGGGTTCCATAACCTCCTGGGGAGAGCTCTGCCGGCAGTTTACTGCAAACTTCGGCAGCTCCTACACCTGGCCTAGCACGGAGCTCAACCTCCACGTCATCCAACAACAACCTGGAGAGACACTGTGCTCCTTCATCCAGCGGTTCTCCCAGGTACGGAACACCATCCCCCACATTTAGACTGCTTCTGTGGTGGTGGCGTTCTGGCAGGGTGTATGGGACAAGAAGATGCTCGAAAAGCTCGCGACCAGAGAAGTGCGCGACGTCTCAGAGCTCTTCAGCCTGGCGGACAAGTGCGCCAGGGCAGAAGAAGGGCATAACTGGCACTCACAGCCAGTCTCCGAAGCCGGAGAACAGCCCAGACCAAATGCTGCCCCCCATGGGAGCGGCAGAAAGGTCAAGAATGCCGGCGGCAAGATTATGCTGCCGACCGAAGCTCCAGTTGCTGCAGCTGCAGCACCCACCGGAGCTCGGGGGCCACGCCCCGACAAGAGGCCGCGACAGTCACCAGCCCCAGACGGTGACCAAGGCAAGCCGTGCCCCGTGCACAACACCAGCAGAGGGAAGCAGCCGCGTGCTGATGCCCCGCCCTTCCGTCAAAGGGAGGGCAAGCAGAAGGTCGACGCCCAAGACAACGTCGACCACCAGACAGAGTTCCAGGAGCCTCAACGCGCCGTGAAGGCGGTGCACAACCGTGAGGACTCCAGCTCCAGCGACGACGAACGCTGGAAGGCGCTCTATGTCATCTATGGTGGGTCCTCTGACCTCTCGTCCCGAAGCGCAGTCAAGACTCTGCGCAGAGCAGCAGCGTCGGTGGCTCCTCTCCCAAGTGTCGCGCCGCACCTCAAGTGGATGGGAACCCCCATCAGCTTTGATGCCACCGACTGCCCCAGGAACATGGCTGCGGCCGGCCAGCTACCGCTCTTGGTAGCCTCCACTGTCGGTACCTGAGATATGGGGTACCCCCGCGCACAGGGTAAAATGCCTAAGGAACTCGCCCTTCTCCGCAGGGAGAGCTCCGAAGGCGCCACGCGTCCGGCGGGGCCGGACCTCCCTCTCCTCAGAGGAGAGCTCCAGGCCCGCCACGTGGCATACAGAAGCCGGACCTCCCCCTCCGCGGGAGAGAGGCCCGAAGGCGCCGTGTGTCCAGCGGGGCCGGACCTCCCTCTCCTCAGAGGAGAGCTCCGGGCCCGCCATGTGGCCAACAGAAGCCGGGCCTCCCCCACCGCGGGGAGAGGTCCGGAGGCTCCACGTGCCCCGCGGGGCTGACCCTCCTCTTCTCTGAGAAGGGCTCCGGGCCCGCCACGTGGCAGCAGAGCGACGCTGCCTGCCCCGAGCGATAGGCAGCGGGCGTAAATACGCCCCATACCTTGCCCGTACAAGGTATTCAAGGCCCACGTCTTCCCAAGACATGGAGCACGCTTCTGTCAGGTGCCGTTGCGCCCAGTCGCATCACAGACTGGCGCGCGGTGTCAGAACCTGTCAGCCAATAAACACCACGACAAGACATCCCATGCCGCCTGCGCCGTCATCAACCACTACGACTAGCATGCGGCATGGGCAGGGCGGCAAGATGAAGACTCAGAAGCCTTCGACCAGAGACAACTACCGGCATAACTGCAGATACGGTAGATAATAGACAATCTTCCCGGGACCACCTGTCGGGTCCCGGCTTCCCTTGTAAGCCGCCCGAGTCTTGGACTATAAAAGGCTCGGGTAGGCGTCGATAGCAAGGGTTCGCACTTTGCAACTCATACGCTAGCCATACACTCTCAAGCTGTAACTCACCCCCAAGCTCAGTCCTCCGGCCCTGAGCAGCAAGCAATACAGCGAGCTCCATAGCTTGCCGTGGACGTAGGGTTTTACGCTCCGGCGGCCTGAACCACGTAAAACTCGCCGTGTCAAGCTCTTACTAACTCATCCATCTGCGCAAGCTCTCCGCTAGGGACTAGCCCCTCCGAAAAAAGAACCTCCACGGGCTGCCCAGTGCAGGCCCGGGGGAAGTGTCGACCGCACACTTCGACATTTGGCGCGCCAGGTAGGGGGCTTTTCTCCTAGCGCCACGAGTTTCCGCCGACGAAGATGACCAAGCTTCCTTCAGCGGCAAACTCTCCCCCTCCGCGTTCACGGCGAACCATGACCACTGGGGAGTACATGTCGACACACTCAGGACGGAGTGTGTCGGCACAAGCTGGTAGCCAGCAGCCGACTCCGGCAACGCCGACTCTGGCTATGCAGGCCCCGACTAGTGTGAGATCTTCTGCAGCGCTGAGCGTACACCATGGAGGTGCGCTAGCTGCAGCAAGAGCGCTGCTGCGCAACCCACCTGCGGGGGATGCGCCCCATTCAGCGACCCAGCAATGGGTCCGCGAGGTGGACCGCCTCGTTGTCGCCGCGGCGAACCCTCGGTTTCGGCGAGGACGGCGCCCAGGACAACCGGCTGTGTCGCTGACGCGCACACCCACGGTTGACGGGCTAACGGCGGATTCCAGCTCCTCCAGGCTCCTGTCGACGGACCTGCGAAGGAAACTGGAACGGTGCTACTTGGGCCAGGACGCCCGGGTGTACCTCGAGCGACGCCGAGAGAGGCGTCCCAGCCATGAGGCAGGCGACAGCATGTCGTCGGCCTCGACACAACCAGAAGGGCAGGCCTTCGCCACGCGAGCCCTGCCTCAGGCATATGCTGCGCAGCATATGCCACAGCTATATGCGCCGCAAGTAGCGGCCCCAGCCTATGGTGCAGCCTTGCCCATGCCGGGATACGCGGTGCCAGGTGCGAACCAAACGTTCGCACCGCCAGTACCTGCAGCAGCAGGTGCAGGATGTGCGACCCTTGCACCCCACCTCCGCTTCGCAAGGTGGCCACGCAAGTTTCGCCCGCATCTGCCCGAGAAGTACGACGGTAGCGTCAACCCAGCGGAGTTTCTCCAGATCTACTCCACCGCCGTACTTGCCGCAGGAGGGGATGAGGCTGTCATGGCCAACTACTTCCCCGTGGCCTTGACCGGCCCAGCTCGGTCTTGGCTCATGAATCTACCTCAGGGGTCCATAACCTCCTGGGGAGAGCTCTGCCGGCAGTTCGTCGCCAACTTCGGCAGCTCCTACACCCGTCCCGCACGGAGCTTGACCTCCACGCCGTCAAGCAACAACCTGGGGAGTCACTGCGCTCTTTCATCCAGCGGTTCTCTCAGGTACGCAACACCATCCCGCATATCCAAGGTGCCTCTGTGGTGGTGGCGTTCCGACAGGGTGTCCGGGACGAGAAAATGCTTGAGAAGCTCGCGACCAGAGAGGTCCGCGACGTCTCGGAGCTCTTCAGCCTGGCGGACAAGTGCGCCAGAGCAGCTGAAGGGCGGAACTGGCACGCTCTGCCGACCTCCGAGTCAGGAGGACAGCCCGGGTACGGTGCTGCTGCCTATGGGGGTGGCAAGAAGACCAAGAACCGGGGGGTGGCAAGATGAAGTCACCATTCACGGCCCCCGTCGCCGCAGCTACGACGAACAGTGGAGCTCAGGGGCCACGCCCCGACAAAAGGCAGCGGCAATCACCGGCCCCGGACAGTGACCAAGGCAGGCTATGCCCCGTGCATGGCACCTGCAACCATACTGCTGCCGAGTGCTGGGAGATCCAGAGGCTCGCAGAGCGCTTCCACAAAGGAAGACAGCAGAGGGCTGAAGCGCCGCCCTACCCTCAGAGGGATGGCAAACAGAAGGTCGATGCCCCAGTCACTGCTGCCCACCAGGTGGGGTTCCAGGAGCCTCAGCGTGTCATAAAGACAGTGCATGACGGTGAGGACTCCAGTTCCGACGGTGACAGGCCAGGGCGTTAGCCAACTGCGGTGCGCCTCCGTGCCTCGAACATACCTCTCGGGGGCCGCCTAAGGTCTGTCAACCCCTTGAAGGCCTCGCCAGAAGGGGAAGACGCCTTAGGTCATCCAAGACGAGCCCGGGTCTACCTACCCCTTGAAGGCCTTAGCCATAAGGGGAGAACTCCCCGGGGGCCCCCAGGAGAAGCCGCGCAGGACCTGATCCAGCGCGAAGATAACAACCTCGTCGACAAGACTCGGCTGCAGGAAACACCACGCAACGCACGGTCTCGGCTAATGCTCTAAGCACTACCGCCAAAGAACCAAACGCGTCGGGGGCCTGCAGGAGGGCAACTTGGTGAAGCGGCACGCTCTATTCCAAGAAGGACCCATAAGCTCTCCCCCAGCAGGGAAGGTCCCTTCCGAATCATGAAAGCTGCCGCCCCAAGTACACATGCCTTCCAACCGAGAGTGGGATCCGTTCCCAAAAATCCTTGCCATGGAGCAACACTGTAAGTCCTACTCCCTGAGCACCAGTAGAACAGGGTTATTCCCTTCTGTAATAGATCCCATAGAATTTAGGAACAGCGCTTGGGGCAGCTAAGTCTCAAGGGACGGTACAGGACTACGTCCAGTTTAGCCTGGTTCCGACCCTAAGCGTGTAGAGTCTTGCTTCCCTTGAAGACAAGGCGGAACATTGCCTCCCTGTACAGCCAGAATTCCACCTATGGGTACTAATACAGAGCCCCGTTCTACTTAGCTCTCTCTCATGCGCTCATTTAAATTATGCATTAATTTCTATGATCGCACTATCTCTGTATGTTCATCGTACATCTAGCTCCACCTCTCCTGCGCTCATCCATAGTTGGCATTCGCTATCCTACCAAAGGCGGCTGCGCTTGAGGCACCTGCCGATGGCCGAGTGGGTCTCTCGGGCCTCCCCCAGTCAGGTGTTGCGGTGCCAGTTGGTTACCTCCAGGAAAGGCCTGCGTTGTGCATGGGGGTCCAGGGTGCGTATCCAGCTTAGCCGGCCCAGAGCCCAAAGCATGCGCATCCTGCCCTCCGGAGGTCCAGGGGAGTACGACCGCTTTGCCTGGTCATGAACCCAAAGCGCGTGCACTCTGCTTCCCTAGCGCATGGCCCGGTACTAGGGATCGGACGGCCGTACCCGGACCTCGGAGGGAGCCGGAGCTCCGGCGCCTCGTGCACAGAATTGCCCAAGCCCCGTATAGCAGATCAGGGTCGTAAGACGGATAAGACTAGGAGATGGGAGGGGAGGACCCCCTGAGGAGAATTACGTTTCCTCTGCCTGTGTGCAGGACCTCCAGGTTACGGCAACAGGGACTGCATGAAGCGGGGGGAAAGGAGCTACCAGCTACTCCGGCCTGGGACTGGAAGGACCGGGACCTGCCCCTCCAGCAGGGGCGGGACCCGGGGGCCCCACGTGTCCAGCAGGCCCAGAACTCTCTCCTCCCTTGAGGAGGGCTCCGGGCTCGCCACGTGGTGGGCGGAAGCTGGACCTCCCCCTCGGTGGGAGGGCTCCGAAAGCCCTACGTGTCCAACATGGCCGGAGCTCCCGCCTCTTAGGAAGGAGCTCCGGACCCGCCACGTGGCAGGCAGATCTGGAGCTCCCCATAGGGCGAGATCCGGAGACCTCCGGGGGCCCCTAACACGGTTAGGACCCGGGGAGGGTGTCTGTGCAAAGCTCCGAGATTGGAAATGGCCTCTGAGTACCTTGCGGAGCTAAGGACTCAGCCAGGCAAAGCCAAGAAGGAGAGAAAAAGCATCACAGACACAAGTATCCAAAAGAGTCAAATTAAGCGAGGCTCCATGAGCTGGACTACAGACTCGATAAAAAGGGAGAAACAAGTCCTAAGGACCTCCCGGCTCCCGCCGGAACCTTGCGGCTATAAGGGCGGCCACATCCTCGACTTCTGCCCTGGCAGCTTGCTCCCGCTCTGCGGCTGGGCCCTCTCTCGCTGGTTCTAGCGAAAAAGAGGGGTCGCGGCTCCTAAAGCATGCCAGCACATGTGAGGCGACCTCCAAGGCTAGGCCGTGCCCCTCGGCCTCAAGCTCACTGGCGACCACTGAGTCTAGCCTGTCCAGCTTGGCGCCGATCGACTCCAGCGCGGGGACCACCTCCAATGCAGGGGCTGCGGTCCTCACCGGACTGAAGCCAAGAGGGATCAGGGCGGACCCCGCCCGATCCACGAAGCTCGAGACTGCAAGAGCCTCGGAGGACCGCAAGGCCGAAAGCTCCTCCACCTCGCGGCGGGCCGCCTGCAGAGCCTCCAGGTTCCTCTCGGAGAATTCTTTCTCCTTGGCCGCCAGGGAGCTCTCCCGAAGATGGAGAGTCTTGGCGAGCCGCTCCAACTCAGCGGCCTTGAAGTTGGCGGTCAACTCCCGGTCCAAGACCGCCCGGCGATCACGGGAGACCTGTTCCTCCCTCAAGTCGAGGTCAGCCTTCAGGATCTCCAGCTCCTCCATCCGAGCTCGAAGGTCATCCTCGCCCGCAGCCAGCTGCGCGGCGACCCTCTCCGCCTCAGCTGCCATACAACGCTCCCGTTCCTCAACGGCGAGTTCACGGCGCTCCAACCGCTGCCGTATCTCAACAGCAGCAGAGAGGCTCTCCTCGGCCCGGGCGTGTGCCTCCACGGTCTCCCTGTTGATCCGCCGCGATTCGGTGTCCATGCGGTCGACAGCCCGCTTCATCCGGTCGAGGAGCGCTTCCCTGAAGTCGAGCAACTCCCGCCTGGAGTCGAGCTCACTCTTAACCTTCACGGTCCTCTCCCGCAAAAGGTTCCCCCAGATGAGGAGGCGGTCCCATTCAACCGTATACTCCTCCCGCTCGCGCCCTAGTGCAGCCAAGACCTGCTGGACGCTTGACTCGGCAAGCGCAAAGGCGTCCGCCGGAGGCAATGGAGCAACAGAGGCCGGGGCAGTCCCCCCGACCTCCTCCATTACCTCGTCCTCAGGAAGAGCCGACGCACCAGCAACCGAGACGAGACGCCGATCAGGAGAAGCTGGCTCCGAGGCTCTGGCAGCCAGGCCAGCCGGGCTCTCTTCAGCTTCTGGCTCCTTGACCTGAGGAGAGGGGCGAGCCGGGGAAGGCGGTGCTGAAGAAGAGGCCGGGCCGTCTAGTGCAGGGTCAACCTGCGCTGGCTTGGGGGCCGCGGTGGCCGTCTCGGCAGGAAGAGACGACGCCGCCACGGAGTCCAGGCACACCGGAACTGGAGAAGTTCGCGCTGGCCTGGGGGCCGCGGCAGTTGCCCCTGGCTCCGAGCGCAGCGGCACAGATTCCCCGCAAGTCGGGGAAGGCCGGGAAGCGCGGACACTCCAGCGGGCTCTGAACCCCGACTTCCGAGCCGGGGTAGGACTTCCAGAGCCCGCTACCGTCACCGACGGCCGCTCCGCATCGCTTGGACTGGCGGAACAGGGGGCGCCCCAGAGGCTTCCCCCAGCGCATCAACCCGGGGCCTCTTCGAGTCGCCACCGGAGGGAGTGTCAGGCACCCCAGAATCCCGACTTGGCACAGACGCCGCTGCTAGAGGAGATCGAGCGCGCTTCTTCTCTGGCGGCGGGTTGGATGCCATGGCAAGGGAGAACTCAAAGGCAAGAGAGCAAAAGCACAAGAGTCCGAGGAGAAACGCAGAGAAGTGTGAAGGGAAGCTGCAATGTGGGTAAGACCCCCTCTAAAAAACTTCCCGGGTACAATTCCAAGCGATTCGGAACTCTTCGAATACCCCGCACCGGCAACCGCTTCGGTTCCCAGACCGAGTGCCGATGACGGGTGGGCCCAAGCCGCCTAACTGAAGCGGTGGGGGCAAGGAGTCAGTCTCCTGAGAAGATGAGCCGGCAAGGCACTTCGGCGGTTCCCGAAGAAAGCGCCGCAACGTGCAGAAGTGGCAGTCTTGGGAACCGCTGCAGTAAAAGCAACCATCAAGTGAGCGCACGCTCCCACGATCCCGTGGCCGTTCGTGCTCCGGCAGCGGTCAATTCGGGACTTAGAGGAAGTGCGCGGATCGGAAGAGACGGAGGTCCCACCTCGGGCTCGCTATCTCCCCCGAGATGGGCCCGGGGGCCACTGTCGGTACCTGAGATATGGGGTACCCCCGCGCACAGGGTAAAATGCCTAAGGAACTCGCCCTTCTCCGCAGGGAGAGCTCCGAAGGCGCCATGCGTCCGGCGGGGCCGGACCTCCCTCTCCTCAGAGGAGAGCTCCGGGCCCGCCATGTGGCATACAGAAGCCGGACCTCCCCCTCCCAGGGAGAGAGGCCCGAAGGCGCCGTGTGTCCAGCGGGGCCGGACCTCCCTCTCCTCAGAGGAGAGCTCCGGGCCCGCCATGTGGCCAACAGAAGCCGGGCCTCCCCCACCGCGGGGAGAGGTCCGGAGGCTCCACGTGCCCCGTGGGGCTGACCCTCCTCTTCTCTGAGAAGGGCTCCGGGCTCGCCACGTGGCAGCAGAGCGACGCTGCCTGCCCCGAGCGATAGGCAGCGGGCGTAAATACGCCCCATACCTTGCCCGTACAAGGTATTCAAGGCCCGCGTCTTCCCAAGACGCGGAGACGCGGAGCACGCTTCTGTCAGGTGCCGTTGCGCCCAGTCGCATCACAGACCGGCGCGCGGTGTCAGAACCTGTCAGCCAATAAACACCGCGACATGACATCCCATGCCGCCCGCGCCGTCATCAACCACTACGACTAGCATGCGGCATGGGCAGGGCGGCAAGATGAAGACTCAGAAGCCTTCGACCAGAGACAACTACCGGCATAACTGCAGATACGGTAGATAATAGACAATCTTCCCGGGACCACCTGTCGGGTCCCGGCTTCCCTTGTAAGCCGCCCGAGTCTTGGAGTATAAAAGGCTTGGGTAGGCGTCGATAGCAAGGGTTCACACTTTGCAACTCATACGCTAGCCATACACTCTCAAGCTGTAACTCACCCCCAAGCTCAGGCCTCCGGCCCTGAGCAGCAAGCAATACAGCGAGCTCCATAGCTCGCCGTGGAGGTAGGGTTTTACGCTCCGGCGGCCTGAACCACATAAAACTCGCCGTGTCAAGCTCTCGCTAACTCGTCCATCCGCGCAAGCTTTCCGCTAGGAGACTAGCCCCGCCAAAAAAAGAACCTCCATGGGCTGCCCAGTGCAGGCCCGGGGGAAGTGTCGATCGCACACTTCGACATTTGGCGCGCCAGGAAGGGGGCTTTTCCCCTAGCGCGACGAGTTTCCGCCGACGAAGATGACCAAGCTTCCTTCAGCAGAAAACTCTCCCCCCCCCCCCCCCCCCGTGTCCGCGGCAAACCGTGACCAGGGGAGAGTACATGATGACACACTCAGGACGGAGTGTGTCAGGGCAAGCCGGGAGCCAGCAACCGGCTCTGGCAGCGCCGACCCCGGCAATGCAGGCTCCAACCAGCGTCAGGCCTTCAGTAGCGCCGGGCGTACCCGGTGGGGATGCGCTAGCAGCAGCAAGGGCGCTACTGCACAATCCGCCTGCTGGGGACGTGCCTCAGGCAGCAACCCAGCAGTGGATTCGCGAGGTAGACCGTCTCGTCGTCGCCGCCGCAAACCCTCGACTTCGGCGGGGACGACACTCCGGCCAACCGGCTGTGTCGCTGATGCGCACGCCAACGGTTGACGGGCAGACGGCGGGTTCCAGCTCCACCAAACTTCCGTCGACGGACCTGAGGACAGAGCTGGAACGGTGCCACTTGGGCTAAGATGCCCGAGTGTTCCTCGAGCGACGTCGAGAAAGGCATCGCACTCAAGAGGCTGGCGACAACATGACGTCGGCCTCGACCCAGCCTGGAGGGCAGACCTTCGCTACGCGAGCTCTGCCCCAGGCGTACGCCGCACAGCATAAGCCACAACCATGTGCTCTGCAAGCGGCGTCCCCGGCCTATGGCGCAACCTTGCCCATACCGGGGTACACTGTGCCAGGCGCAACCAAGCGTTCGCGGCACCAGTACCTGCACTGGGAGCCAGCAACCGGCTCTGGCAGCGCCGACCCCGGCAATGCAGGCTCCAACCAGCGTCAGGTCTTCAGTAGCGCTGGGCGTACCCGGCGGGGGTGCGCTAGCCGCAACAAGAGCGCTACTGCACAATCCGCCTGCTGGGGACGTGCCTCAGGCAGCGACCCAGCAGTGGATTCGCAAGGTAGACCATCTTGTCGTCGCCGCTGCAAACCCTTGACTTCGGCAGGGACGACGCTCCGGCCAACCGGCTGTGTCGCTGACGCGCACGCCAACGGTTGACGGACAGACGGCGGATTCCAGCTCCACCAGGCTTCCGTCGACGGACCTGAGGACTGAGCTGGAACGATGCCACCTGGGCCAAGACGCCCGAATGTTCCTCAAGCGGCGACGAGAAAGGTGTCGCAGCCAAGAGGCCGGCGTCAGCATGACGATTGCCTCAACCCTGCCTTAGGCGCAGACTTTCGCCACACGAACTCTGCCCCAGACATACGCCACGCAGAATATGCCACAGCCATATGTCCTCCAAACGACGCCCCCGGTCTATGGCGCAACCTTGCCCATACCGGGGTACACTGTGCCAGCGGCGAACCAAGCGTTCGCGGCACCAACATCTGCAGCTACAGGGGCAGGATGTACGGCCCTGGAGACCCACCTCCGCTTCACGAGGTGGCCACACAAGTTTCGGCCGCACCTGCCCGAGAAGTACGACGGCAGCGTCAATCCGGCGGGGTTCCTCCAGATCTACTTCACCACCGTACTTGCTGCAGGAGGGGATGAGGTCGTCATGGCCAAACTACTTCCCCGTCGCCTTGACCGGCCCTGCCCGGTCTTGGCTAATGAACCTCCCTCGGGGTTCCATAACTTCCTGGGGAGAGCTCTGCCAGCAGTTCATCGCCAACTTTGGCAGCTCCTACACCCGTCCCGGCACGGAGCTTGACCTCCAAGCCATCAAGCAACAACCTGGAGAGTCACTGCGCTCCTTCATCTAGCGGTTCTCCCAGGTACGCAACACCATTCCACATATTCAAAGTGCTTCTGTGGTGGCGGCACTTCGACAGTGTCCAGGACAAGAAGATGCTTGAGAGGCTTGCAACCAGAGAGGTCTGCGATGCCTCCGAGCCCTTCAGCCTGGCGGACAAGTGCGCCAGAGCAGCCGGAGGGCGGAGCTGGCACTCACTACCAGCTTCCGAAGCCGGAAGACAGCTCGAAGACGGCGGAGTTCAAGCTGACCTCCCGACCACGTCAGACAGCAAAGAGCCAAGTACTGCCTGACTTCGTGGTTGAGTGGACGCCAACGAAGGCTGACCCAGGGGGCCGCGAAGACGGTGAACCAAAGTACCGAGCTCCGGTCTTTACCGGGCCTCACTGGAGGCTCTTCTTCGACGGCTCCGCGCGAAAGAAGGGGGCCGGTGCCGGCGTACTGCTTCTCATGCCATCGGGGGAGCAGTCTGGGTACATGGTGCGTCTCAATTCCAAGGCAACCAACAACTTGGCAGAGTATGAAGCACTCATCTTTCGCCTAAAAGACAGTCCTGTCTCTGGGCGCTCGCCAGTTGTTGGCGCAGGGCGACTCCCAGCTAGTTATCAAGCAAGTTAAGGGTGAATGCCCCTGCAATGACCCACAGCTAGCTTCTTATCTGCTTCACGTGCGGATGTTGGAGAAATAATTCCTCGCCTTGGACCTGTGCCATGTACCGCGCGCTTGCACGGCCGCAGCTGATGACCTCTCAACGAAAGCCTCCATCGGAGCCCCTGCGCACGAAGGAGTCTTCGAGAGGACGTTGCTGCGGTCCACAGCCCGGCCCGCCAAGCCGGGCGAAGGGGGCTGAACCAGTGCCTCGAAGCTAGGCAGTCCCGGCGGCCCTAGATGCCGCCAAAGGATCGTAAGAGTCACTGGGGACTCCGTGCAACCCAGCGCTCAAGATCCCGAAGCTCAAGTAGTCCCGATGCATGGACCACGGAGGTCCGGGACTCATTGAAGGACATCCTTCCTGATGAACGTGCATCCGCTGAACGGGTGGTGCGGATGGCTAAGTGCTACGCGCTGGTATCTTTACTGGCGTGGCGCCACGACATCCTATTGCGGTGCATAACCCAGGAGGAAGGCTGCGATTAGCTCGCAGTAGTCCAAGGAGGCGAGTGCTGGGAACGCTCATCGTCCCGCACGTTGGTCAGTTAAGCCACCCGGCATGGCTCCTACTGACCGAGAGCCACCTGGACGCTGTCAAACCGGTTAGGGATGCAATGCCGTGCCAGGTGCACGCCAAGCAGACCCACACAACCGGTGCAGACGCGCACCCAGAGCCGTCGGGGGATATCGGCTCCTCCATGTCGAGGGCCAGCCGGACTTCCCAGGGCCGGATCACGGGAACTACTCTTCCACATGGTATGCGGGGCCGAAGCCATGCTTCCCCCTGAGATCGCCATGGGGGTCCCCCCATGTCTGGCGTACGACGAAGCCACGCATGACCCGCTCTGCGTGAAGACAGGCGCTCCGACGCTACCCCAGTAAGTTCACCATGCTTACTTAGGTGTTCATTTAAATTACGCATTAATTTATATTAACACCTCCCCATGCTCTAGAAAGTGTGCGTCAATTGTACACTTGGTTCCTCTTTCCTGCTCTCATGCATAGTCGATATTTGCCGTCCTGCCAAAAACGGTAGTGCTTGGGGTACCTGCCAAAGGCCCGGTGGCCTTTTGGATCTCCCCCTGTGAGGGTACTGTACCGCCAGTTGGTCTCCTCCGAGAAAAGAGCTACGCTAGACCGGTAGGTCAGGAGCCATGCTTTGCCCGGTCTTGCACCCAATGCATGCGCACTCTGCCCGCTAGCGCTACGGTCTGAGTACCAGGGGCCGGACGGTTACACCCTGACTGGGGCTGGGGCCAGACCTCCGGGACCAAGTGCATTGGATTACCCGAGCCCCGTATTCCGGCCTGGGACAGTAAGCCAAATGAGACTAAGGGACAGAAAAGGGGGACCACTGAGCAGTGCTGGACTTCGCCCCCACAGCTGGGCCGAGCTTTGCTGCCAGCATTCGCCCTCCTTTCAGAGGCGAGCACTGATGCCGGGCCTCACGCTCTTCGCTGGCCTGAGTTCCGATGACTTTCGGACTCCGCCTCCACAGCCAGGCAGAGCTCCGAGGCCAGCCCTTGCCCTCCTTTCAGAGGCGAGCGCTGATGCCGGACCTCACGCCCTTCGCTGGCCTGAGCTCCGATGACTTCCGGACTCCGCCTCCACAGCCAGGCCGAGCTCCGAGGCCAACCCTCGCCCTCCTTTCAGAGGCGAGCGCTGATGCCGGACCTCACGCCCTTCGCTGGAACGAGCTCCAATGACTTCCGGACCTCCACCCCCGCAGCTGGGCCGAGCTCCGAGGTCAACCATCGCCCTCCTTTCAGAGGCGAGCGCTGATGCCGGACGTCACGCCCTTCGTTGGCCTGAGCTCCGATGTCTTCCGGACTCTGCCTCCACAGCCAGGCCGAGCTCCGAGGCCAGCCCTCGCCCTCCTTTCAGAGGCGAGCGCTGATGCCGGACCTCACGCCCTTCGCTGGCCTGAGCTCCGATGACTTCCAGACCTTCGCCCCCACGGCTGGGCCAAGTTCCGAGGCCAGCCCTCGCCCTCCTTTCAGAGGCGAGCGCTGATGCCGGACCTCACGCACTTCGCTGGCCTGAGCTCCGATGACCTCCGGACCTCACGCCCCTCGCTGGCCTGAGCTCCGACGACTTCCGGACCTCCGCCCCCGCAGCTGGGCCGAGCTCCGATGCCAGCCCTTGCCCTCCTTTCAGAGGCGAGCCCTGATGCCGGACCTCACGCCCTTCGTGGACCTGTGCTCCGATGACTTCCGGACCTCCGCCCCCACAGCCGGGCCAAGCTCCGATGCCAGGCTTCACCCTCTCCTAAGAGGCTGAACTCCAAAGCCGTCAAGACCCTGCCAACACAGGGAGTACTCAAGACAAGAAAGTGCGCGGGTAGGAGAAGGCCTCACCTCGGGCTCGTTACCTCCCCCGAGGTGAGCCCGGGGGCCACTGTCGGTACCCGCGATATGGGGTACCCCCGCGCACAGGGGAAAATGCCTATGGGTCTCGCCCTTCTCCGCAGGGAAAGCTCCGAAGGCGCCACGTGTCCAGTGGGGCCGGACCTCCCTCCCCTCAGAGGAGAGCTCCGGGCTCACCACGTGGCCTACAGCAGCCAGACCTCCCCCCTCCGTGGGGAGAGCTCTGAAGGTGCCACATGTCCCGCGGGGCCGGACCTCCCCCTCCTTAGAGGAGAGCTCCGGACCCGCCACGTGGCCGACAGAAGCCGGACCTCCCCCCTCTGCAGGGAAGAGGTCCGAAGGCTCCACGTGTCTTGCGGGGCCGGACCTCCCCCTCCTCAGAGGAGAGCTCCAGGCCCGCCACGTGTCCAGCAGAACAGCGCTGCCTGCCCCCGAGCGGTAGGCAACGGGCGTAAAGACGCCCCATACCTTGCCCGTACAAGGTATTCAAGGCCTGCGCCTTCCCAAGACTCGGAGACGCGGAGCACACCTTTGTCAGGTGCCGTTGCGCCCAGTCGCATCACAGACTGACGCGCGGTGTCAGGGCCTGCCAGCCAATAAACACAGCGACAAGACATCCCATGCCGCCCCCACCGTCATCAACTACTACGACTAGCATGCGGCATGGGCAGGGCTGCAAGACGAAGACTCAGAAGCCTTCGCCAGAGACAACTACCGGCATAACTGCAGATACGGTAGATAATAGACAATCTCCCCGGGACCACCTGTCGGGTCCCGGGCCCCCCTTGTAAGCCACCCGAGTCTGGGACTATAAAAGGCTCGGGTAGGCAACGTTAGCAAGGGTTCGAACCCTGTTGGTTTTGCACTTTGCAACTCGTACGCTAGCCATACACTCTTAAGCTGTAACTCACCCCCAAGCTCAGGCCTCCGGCCCTGAGCAGCAAGCAATACAGCGAGCTCCGTAGCTCGCCGTGGACGTAGGGTTTTACGCTCCGGCGGCCTGAACCACGTAAAACTCGCCGTGTCAAGCTCTCGCTAACTCGTCCATCCGCGCAAGCTTTCCGCTAGGAGACTAGCCCCGCCGAAAAAAGAACCTCCGCGGGCTGCCCAGTGCAGGCCCGGGGGAAGTGTCGATCGCACACTTGGACAGGCCGCATCACCAGGCTTCAGTCCTGGCGGAACTCTCCCGCTCTATGACCCGAGCGCAGGAATCGCCTCCCTCATCACCGGCGCAAAAGCCGGTGACACCAAGGGAGCTCCTGAGGCCCCCTCCACAGTATTCAGCGGTCTTCCTGGAGACTCTGCCGTCTGGGATCCTCCATGGTGCATCGGCGGCTTCCTTCTCCTGAAGTTCCCTCATCATCAGCGCAAAAGCCAGTGTCATCAAGGGTGCCCCTGGAGCCTCCTTCCCTCATCACCTGGGCAAAAGCCGGCGTCACCAAGGGTGCTCCTGAGGCCCCCCCCCTCCGCAGCTTCAATGGTCTTCTCGGAGACTCTGCCGCCTGGGATTCTCCTCGGTGCTTCAGCGGTTTCTTTGAAGACTCCACCACCTGGGAAGGGACGCAACGCCAAGGAGCTTTCTGCCTGCCGTCACCAAGGAAGGGCTCCGTCGGGAGGACAAACCAGAGACCCCTTGGTGGCGCCACCCTCAGAGGCAAGGCAGGCAGGCTCCCTGAGTCCCAGGCTTGGTGCAGACGCCATCGCTGGAGGGAATCGAGAGCGATTCTCCCCCCATAAGGCGGGTTGAGAGCCATGGAAGAAGACAAGACTGCAGAGACTCGAGGGAGGTGCAGGGGCTGGAAGCCTTATAAGGGGAGTGTACCCACATGGGGGTTTCATTTCACACCTTCCCGGGTGCAATCCCAAGCAATTCGGAACTCTTCGAATACTCTGCATCGGCCACCGCTTCGGCTCCTAGACCGAGAGCCGATGACGGGTGGACCCAAGCCGCCCAACTGAAGTGGTGGGTCAAGGAGTCAGTCTCCTGAGAAGATGAGCCGGCAAGGCACTTCGGCGGTTCCCGAAGAAAGCGCCGCAACGTGCAGAAGTGGCAGTCTTGGGAACCGCCACAGTAAAAGCAACCATCAAGTGAGCGCACGCTGCCACGATCCCGCGGCTGTTCGTGCTCCGGCAGCGGTCAATTCGGGACTTAGAGAAAGTGCGCGGATCCGAAGAGACGGAGGTCCAACCTCGGGCTCGCTATCTGCCCCGAGATGGGCCCGGGTGCCACTGTCGGTACCTGAGATATGGGGTACCCCGGCGCACAGGGGAAAATGTCTAAGGAGCTCGCCCTTCTCCGCAGGGAGAGCCCCGAAGGCGCCACGCGTCCGGCGGGGCCGGACCTCCCTCTCCTCAGAGGAGAGCTCCGGGCCCGCCATGTGGCATACAGAAGCCGGACCTCCCCCTCCACGGGAGAGAGGTCCGAAGGCGCCACGCGTCCAGCGGGGCCGGACCTCCCTCTCCTCAGAGGAGAGCTCCGGGCCCGCCACGTGGCCAACAGGAGCCGAGCCTCCCCCTCCGTGGGGAGAGGTCCGGGGGCTCCACGTGCCCCGCGGAACGGGCCCTCCTCCCCTCTGAGAAGGGCTCCGGGCCCGCCACGTGGCAGCAGAACGGCGCTGCCTGCCCCTGAGCGATAGGCAGCGAGCGTAAAGAAGCCCCATACCTTGTCCGTACAAGGTATTCAAGGCCCCCGTCTTCCCAAGACGTGGAGACGCGGAGCACGATTCTGTCAGGTGCCGTTGCGCCCAGTCGCATCACAGACTGGCGCGCGGTGTCAGAACCTGCCAGCCAATAAACACCGCGACAAGACATCCCATGCCGCCTGCGGCGTCATCAACCACTACGACTAGCATGCGGCATGGGCAGGGCGGCAAGATGAAGACTCAGAAGCCTTCGACCAGAGGCAACTACCGGCATAACTGCAGATACGGTAGATGATAGACAATCTTCCCAGGACCACCTGTCGGGTCCCGGCCCCCCTTGTAAGCTGCCCGAGTCTTGGACTATAAAAGGCTCGGGTAGACGATGATAGCAAGGGTTCGCACTCTGCAACTCATACGCTAGCCATACACTCCCAAGCTGTAACTCACCCCCAAGCTCAGGACTCTGGCCCTGAGCAGCAAGCAATACAGCGAGCTCCATAGCTCGCTGTGGACGTAGGGTTTTACGCTCCGGCGGCCTGAACCACGTAAAACTCACCGCGTCAAGCTCTCACTAACTCGTCCATCCGCGCAAGCTCTCCGCAAGGGAAGAGCCCCACCGAAAAAATAACCTCCGCGGGCTGCCCAGTGCAGGCCCGGGGGAAGTGTCGACCGAACACTTCGACACGGGGCTTGGGCAATTCTGTGCTCGAGGCGCCGGAGCTCCGGCTCCCTCCGAGGTCCGGGTACGGTCGTCCGATCCCTAGTACCGGGCCATGCGCTGAGGAAGCAGAGTGCACGTGCTTTGGGTTCATGACCAGGCAAAGCGGTTGTACTCCCCTGTACCTCCGGAGGGCAGGATGCGCATGCTTTTGGGCTCATGGCCTGCTAAGCTGGATACGCACCCTGGACCCCCCATGCACAACGCAGGCCTTTGCTGGAGGTGACCAACTGGCACCGCAACACCTGACTGAGGGAGGCCCGAGAGACTCACTCGGCCATCGGCAGGTGCCTCAAGCGCGGCCGCCCTCGGTAGGATAGCGAATGCTGACTATGGATGAGCGCGGGAGAGGGGGAGCTAGATGTACGATGAACATACATAGATAGTGCGATCATAAAAATTAATGCATAATTTAAATGAGCGCATGAGAGAGAGCTAAGTAGAACAGGTTTCTGTGTTCATGCCCATAGGTGGAATTCTGGCTGCACATGGAGGCAATGTTCCGCCTCGTCTACAAGGGAAGCAAGACTCTATGCGCTTAGGGTCGGAACCAGGCTAAACTGGACGTAGTCCTGTACCGTCCCTTGAGACTTAGCTGCCCCAAGCTCTGTTCCTAAATTCTATGGGATTCATTACAGAAGGGAATGACCCTGTTCTACTGATGCTCGGGGAGTAGGACTTACAGTGTTGCTCCACGCCAAGGATTTTGGGAACGGATCCCACACTCGGTTGAAAGGCATGTGTACCTGGGGCGGCAGCTTTCATTATTCGGAAGGGACCTTCCCTGCTGGGGGAGAGCTTATGGGTCCTTCTCGGGAAAGGGCGTGCCGCGACACCAGGTTGCCCTTCTGCAGGTCCCTGATGCGTTCGGTTCTTTGGCGGTAGTGCTTAGAGCATCAGCCGAGACCGCGCGTTGTGGGGTGTTACCTGCAGCCGAGTCTCGTCGACGAGGTTGTCATCTTCACGCTGGATCAAGTCCTGCGCTGCTTCTCCTGGGCGCCCCCGGGGAGTTCTCCCCTTCTGGCTAAGGCCTTCAAGGGGTAGGTGGACCCGGGCTCGTCTTGAAAGACCTAAAGCGTCTTCCCCTTCTGGCAAGGCCTTCAAGGGGTTGACTGACCTTGGGCGGCCCCCGGGAGGTATGACCGAGGCACGGAGGCGTGCTCTCGGGTGAGGCTGGCCCGTCCTTGCACCATTGTCGTCGGTACTTGGGCTGCTGCCACTACATGGGGCTTCTCCAAGGTTGACGCCGCAGCAGTGCAGCCTCCGCTGACCTGGGACGGTAGCCACAGCCGGCTACCGCCCCGGCCCGTCACCATCGGAGCTGGAGTCCTCACCGTTATGCACTGTCTTTATGACACGCTGAGGCTCCTGAAACCCCACCTGGTGGACGGCGCTGACTGGAGCGTCGACTTTCTGCTTGCCATCCCTCTGAGGGTAGGGCGGTCCTTCAGCTCTCTGCTGTCTTCCTTTGCGGAAGCGCTCTGCAAGCCTCTGGATATCCCAGCACTCGGCAGCAGTATGGTTGCCGGCACCATGCACGGGGCATAACCCGCCCTGGTCACCATCCGGGGCCGGTGACTGCCGCTGCCTTTTGTCGGGGCGTGGCCCCCGAGCTCCACTAGTCATCGCTGCTGTGGCGACGGGGGCCGCGAACGATGACTTCATCTTGCCACTCCCCTGGTTCTTGGCCTTCTTGCCACCTCCATAGGCAGCAGCGCCGGACCCGGGCTGTCCCCCTGACTCGGGAGTTGGCAGAGAGTGCCAGTTCCGCCGTTCAGCTGCTCTGGCGCATTTGTCCGCCAGGCTGAAGAGCTCAGAGACGTCGTGGACCACTCTGGTCGCGAGCTTCTCAAGCATTTTCTCGTCCCGGACACCCTGTGACACGACCCCACTGGTCCTGTCGAGCCAGGATCACGCTGAGGGGTGCTGCGTTGCACAGCACCGTATAACACACGTCAAAGGTACAAAGCGGAAGCGGAAGCTTTATTACACAAACAAGTTTATTAACATGTTTACATCAAAATAAGTTTAGTCCACACTCGCGGGCGTAGACTAAGCATCAAGTGCACGTTCAGCCCTCGAACGTGTCCTTGCTAGCACACACGCACACTAATTCTGCGGCGTGCACGACTCCCACTCGACGGGGTTCCCCTCCTGGGGTTCCGTCTCCTCTTCGGGAGTCCCTTCCTCATAGAACCCTGCAAAAGATTCAAACACAAGCAGTGAGCACGAAGGCTCAGCAAGTCTGACCCGTCTCACCTAAACATGGAACTTCTACATGAGGGTAATGGGTTGCATGAGGTAAAAATCATTTGCAAGGACTCGCCTAATTAGTAGAACCTTACTTTCAAGTTTTAGCAGCAGGTTGTGGAGAACCTTACGCTAAGGCACATGAGAGAGCCGCAATCAAACAAGAAACGCATTCCTCTCATGTACTTTGCCCAAAGTTGAAAAGAACTTTAGTTAGCTCTAGACTACAGCATATCATTAACAATCAAATCCATCTTTCAATCAGCAACATTTTAACATGTATCTAGCCTGTTCTTTCTATGTCACGGTACAGTGAACAAGTGGTACTCACTGACCGCGAGGGACGGCGATTATAATCGATTTACACCTGCAGGGTTACCCGAACAACCCGTCACATACGCCCGTACTCGATGTTGCCTACAACAACCATCACGGACGCCGTATGCGACTACCTTTCACCCGTTAGCCAAATATTGAACCGGTCCCATCGTCCCGAGCAAGAGGTCTCTGCACGCGCATCTCCGTGCCGCCAGCCGATTTACACCTCGAGCTCTCAACCTACCCTCTGAACGACGGGCAATGGCTCAATACCCAGCTACCCGAGTTACATCAGTTTCCCGGTTCCCATATAGCCGGTAGGTCTTCGGTACTGTTCTAGCTTGTTCAACAGGCCCGCACACGGCTCGGTCCTCAATCGACACAAGCGGAGCTACAGCACACAGGCCCCAAAGTCCTGCTGCCCTTACTCTCCGCTCGGTCTCATTTTCTTGCCATGTGTAGCATGTGCTATCTCTACCCGAGCAATGTGCCTCTAGCCTATTCTCGCGAGTAGTTCCAACTACTCGACTTGTACCGAATCCTACTCTATCCTAGCAATGCAGTGGCTAACGGGGTTTGCAATCCTAACCCCAACCCATGGCTTTCTTGGCTGTGCAGTTGGGTTTCCAATCAAGACTCTAATGCAAAGAACAATATTCAAAGGTGTGCTCAAAACAATAAATATTTGTAAAAAGGTTAATGCAAACCGGGGCTTGCCTTGCTGCTCTTGGTCGTAGGCTAGCTGTTCCTCCGGAGTAACGAAGTCTAGGACTTCGGGTTCCTCCTCGACCTTAGCGACTACATGATAGAAGCAATGTATGTATTAATTTAAATGCATTTGTATTATCTTTGAAGTTGTGAAGTCTATAACCTTTGCTAGACAGACCTAATGACTGTGAAACTTTTACCGTGGCTTGGTTACAACCTAAACAGAGACTTGGTCAAGTTTTAGTTGCAGCAAAGCTCATTTGAGCCCTCCACAATTAATTATGTCCTTGACCTTAATTTGAACTCTTAGGGTGTTCTAGGAATTTTCATGAGACACACTATGACATTCTGAAAACTAGATTTTCAGAGAGTTCTAATGGAGTTGGTCTCACTTAATTTGGAAGTCCCTAACTAAAGATATGAGCTAAACAATTTCAGAGAAAATTCTGAAAATGTTTCTGAACATTTTCTATTTTCTCTGGAACAGTTTTACTAATCACACCATTAGGTGGACTAAATGAGCTCAAATGGATCTGAAATTTTTATGGTAGTTCAAGGATATTTTGGTGAACATCTTAGCAAAATTTCAGGATTTTCCTCCAAAGGATTCTCCAGTTAAAATTCCTAACAGTTTAAATTTTAAGGAATTAATTCTGGAGAATTAAGGAATTTCATGAAGTGAAACTTGATTTTCTGGAAAGTACTCAGAGAGCTGAATCCAGCAAAATTTGGTTCACTCAATTTGGAGCTTTCTAGCCAAAGTTATAAGGATTTGAAGTTTGCACTAAAACTGAAATTCGGGGAAAAGTTTAAACTCTGGCTTGTGGGCCCCGCACACAGTGCGTTGTCTTCCTCCTCGCGCCAACTGCGCAGCGGCGGCGTTCTCCGGCGACCCTCGCCGGAACTGAGTTCCCGGCCATCCCCTGGCCCGAAACTCGCCGCCTGCCCCTTTTCCGACCCCCTGGACTCGATGGTAGGGTCGCCGGCCGCCGGTGATGACCGGAAACCCGTGCGCACCGGTGACAGCACCTGCTAGGGTTCCGGTGAGGTCGGTCCCGCTCTCTCGTGCATCAAATCGACCGGAAATCGGTCGGAGAGCATCAGTAGGGCATGGGGAACACGAACTAGGGCTGGGTGGAAGCTAGAAATACCGGCAACTAGGCTCTCGACGGTGAGCCGAGGTGTTCAGCCATGGCGGCGGGGAAAACGGCCATACCATGGCCGATTCTCGATGGTTTTCTCCAATTCCAGTCCGAGCGTGAGCGCTAGCGTGCATAGAAGCTACTAGGTAACGAGCTCGTCCAACCTTCGTGCATAGAGCACGAATTTCACCCGAAGGTGAGCTCGGTTCTTATGAACTGATCAAGAGTAAATCTGGAAATTCTCGGCCGAGGGTTGATCAATCGCCAAACGGCTTTCGGCTACTCCATCTACATACAATCACGCACCTTTCTTGTGTAGAGAAGAGGACGTGACAACGGCTGTGCCGTGCTGTCCACGGGAGCCCGATCGGCGGCGATGTTCGGCTTGCCGGAGCAATGGCTCGTACAGCTCGAGGAAGCTTGCTCACTGGCAAACACGGAGTGTGGGAGGTTGCTCACGATCCCTTGGTGCCGTTTTGCTGTGGAGGAGGCTGTGCTTTGCGAGCGATCGGCTTGATCAAGCGGGAGCTCGAGCGGCGGCGATGGCAGTGGAAAAACAGGTCGTGCACGTCGGCAGCTCGGGGAATGGCGACTGAAGCACGCCGGGGAGGGAATAAATAGCCCGGCGGCTGGCCTCCGGCTTGGGGCGCGCAGCAGGAGCTGGCGCCGGCTGCCCCCCTTCGGTGGCGCGCGCGCACAGCAGCCGGGAACCGACTGAACTGTGTTTCAGTCGGTTTGTTTTGAGGTAGAGGCTGACATGTGGGTCCCACCCCTCTTTTAACCTCTGAAATTTACTCCTAACAGCTGTGGTAAACAGTGAACCCTATTCTACCCTTGGCAATTCAAATTATTCACCCAAGAGCCATTTGAATTGATCAAAGTTCAAATGAGGTTTGGTTTGAATGAATTTCAGCACAAGCTCAGTTTGAAATTCAAATAAAGTTTGAATTTCTCCCCTTTAGCTCATGTCAAGATCAACCCCAAATGGAGTGAAAATTGGTGTGTGAGCTCACAAAAATGTGCTGAGCAAGAATATGCCTTCCACTTTCAAATTCATGGTAGAAAAACAGTTTGAATTTGAATATGTTTTCAAACTGCCCCTTTCCTATCTATACCCAAGATGACCTCAAAAAGGTTTTGAATTTGGGTGAAACTTGGCATGGACATCCTTAGCAAAGTGTAGGAGTTTTCATATGTCCAGCCCATCCATATCACATGTGGGAAATACCACTTTTGCAATGTGTAAGTTTGTTCTCTAATGAGCATGTTGATAATTGTTACTTGCTCTTCATTTGTGTTCATCATTCTTGCTCAAATGAGGGGTGTGGTGTGGTGATGAACACTACAATTGGGTGTCAAAAACTGAGGCCCTTACATTCCTCCCCCCTTAAAAGAATCTCGTCCCGAGATTATAAGGTGAAAATGAGAGAGAGGACGGTGGAAAATTACCGGATATGCGACGTGAGAAAGTCGGGGTAGTTAGTGCGAAGGAATTCTTCGCTCTCCCATGTCGCTTCGTCCATGGAGTGATTACTCCACAGAACCTTGTAGAACCACAACGTACGGTTGCGTGTGGTTCGGGCCTTTTCCTCAATAATCTGCACCGGTTCCTCCCGATAGGTGAGATCCGGTTGCAGTTCTTCAATGTCTTCCAGCTGAACGGTAGTTGATAGCTTGAGACACTTCCTCAACTGGGAAACGTGAAAGACGTCGTGCACACCGGAAAGTTCTTCTGGTAATCTCAGCCGGTATGCTACTGATCCACATCTTTCGGTAATCTGGAATGGACCGATGAATCGGGGTGCCAACTTTCCTCTCAACCCAAATCTGTTTACGCCCTTCATTGGAGACACTCGTAGGTATACGTGATCTCCAACTTCGAATTGTAATGGGCGCCTTCTCCGGTCCGCATACTGTTTCTGTCGGGATTGAGCGGCTCTTAGGTTCGCTTGAATCAGTCGAACCTTTTCTTCCGCGTCGTTGACAAGGTCAATCCCGAAGGTAACCCTTTCGCCAGACTCACACCAGTTCAATGGTGTGCGGCATTTTCTTCCGTATAGCGCCTCGTAGGGCGCCATCTTGATGCTGGCTTGGTACCCATTGTTGTACGAGAACTCGGCTAACGGCAAGTGATCATCCCAATTCTTGCCGTGGTCGATAGCGCAAGCTCGTAGCATGTCTTCTAGGATTTGATTTACCCGCTCAGTTTGTCCATCCGTCTGCGGGTGGTAGGCTGAACTACGGATCAGCTTCGTTCCCAAGGCAGCGTGTAGCTGCTCCCAAAAACGGGACACAAATAAAGTGCCCCGGTCCGATATAATGGTACGGGGTACGCCGTATAAGCATAGGATCCGTGAGATGTACAGTTCAGCGTACTTCTTGGCATTGTAGTTGGTGTTGACCGGGATGAAATGGGCAACCTTGGTGAGCCGATCGACGATTTCATGTTTCTGTAAGGTGGTGGGTAAACCGACGACGAAATCCATGCTCACGTCCTCCCACTTCCAGGCAGGAATGCCCAGTGGTTGCAGCAGTCCCGGTTTCCGCATGTGGTCTGCCTTCACCCTTCGACATGTATCACACTCGGACACGTATTTTGCCGTCTCTCGCTTCATTCGTGTCCACCAAAACTTGCTTTTGAGTTCTTGATACATTTTGTTGCTGCCGGGGTGAATAGAAAACTTTGATAAGTGAGCCTCATCAAAGATTTTCTTCCGTAACTCCGGGTTTCGGGGTACGACGATCCGGTTCTTGAACCATAGGACGCCGTCTCCGTCCTTCCGGAAACATTTTAATTCCCCACTATCTACACGTCTCCGCAAATGTGACATTCCCTTGTCATTCTTCTGGGCTGCCGCTATCTCTTCACGGATGGTGGGGATCAAAGCTAGGTTGTAGAGAGCTCCGTGTGGAATCACATGTAGTGGTGGTTCGCTCTCTTCCAACGGTGTGATGGTCAGATTATTGACGTGTGACTTGCGGCTCAGCGCATCTGCCACAACGTTTGCCTTGCCCGGATGATAATGGATCTCTATCTCATAATCCTTTATCAGTTCTAACCATCTTCGTTGCCTCATGTTCAGCTCCTTCTGAGTGAATATGTACTTGAGGCTTTTGTGGTCGGTATATAAATGTACGAGGTTACCGAGTAGGTAGTGCCTCCACATCTTCAGTGCAAGTACCACGGCAGCGAGCTCCAAGTCGTGAGTTGGATAATTTTGCTCATGGTTCCTAAGCTGCCGTGATCCATACGCGACCACTCTTCGGTCTTGCATCAGCACACATCCGAGCCCAATGCCGGATGCATCGCAGTACACATCGAACGGTTTTGTTGTGTCTGGCTGCGCCAAAACCGGTGCTGATGTCAGGTGCTTGACTAAAGCCTTGAATGCTGCTTCACATGCTGGACTCCAAACATATTTGGTAGCTTTCTTCAGCAGCTCTGTCATTGGCTTGGCAATCTTCGAGAAGTTCGGGATGAACCTCCGATAATATCCCGCGAGTCCGAGGAAACTCCGTACCTCATGAACAGTTCTCGGGGATTTCCAATTCAGCACTTGCGTGATCTTGCTCGGGTCCACAGCGATACCCTCCGCTGAGATGATATGCCCGAGGAAAGGCACTTGCGATATCCAAAACTCGCATTTGCTGAACTTTGCGTATAACTTGTGATCCCGCAGCCGTTGCAAGACTATACGCAGATGTTTCTTGTGATCTTCCTCCGACTTGGAGTATACCAGGATGTCGTCGATGAAGACCACGACAAACTTGTCCAGCTCCGGCATGAACACCGAGTTCATTAAGTACATGAAGTGAGCTGGAGCATTGGTGAGGCCGAAGGACATGACCAGGTACTCATAAAGTCCGTACCTTGTTGAGAAAGCTGTCTTCGGAATGTCCTCCGCCCTTATCTTAATCTGGTGGTACCCGGATCTTAAATCCATCTTGGAAAAGATCCTTGCTTCGACCAACTGATCAAACAACATGTCGATCCGTGGCAACGGGTACTTGTTCTTGATGGTTACGGCATTTAATGGACGGTAGTCCATGCAAAGCCGCAACGTTTCATCCTTTTTCTTGACAAATAATGCCGAACAGCCCCATGGCGAGGAGCTCGGCCTAATAAAACCCTTCTCCAGAAGGTCCGTGAGCTGAGTCTTTAGTTCCGCCAACTCCTTGGGTGCCATCTTGTACGGCCTTCGGGATATTGGCATGGTTCCCGGTGCGAGTTCAATCTTGAACTCCACCTCTCTATCGGGTGGCATCCCCGGCAAATCATCCGGGAATACATCCGGGAACTCTCGGACCACCGGAATGTCTTCCAATCTGATGGTTGTGGCTTGATAGACACTTGGAAGTTTTATTTCTGGACTGTCCAGAAATAATGAGTGAGAACCGTGCACTTCTGAGTTTAAGTGCACGACTCGGAGGACGGTGTCTAAAACAGCGCCGTGGCGGTTTAACCACGACATCCCTAGGATGACATCGACCTTCTGTCCCTCTAAGATAATGAGAGACGTGGGGTACACTCTACCCGCTAAGCATAATGGTGCTTTGGAGACCATTACGCTTGCTGAAATCTTCCCACACATGCTGAGCTCGCCCCTCCACCGGAACGAGTGCGTATGGTGTGCCCTCCATAGCCTGCACGTGTAGTTGGCAGAAACGTGACATAGTGTCACGGGCTGCCACTTGCCACATCCCTTCCGGTTGTCTTCCTCTCACCGTGACGGTGAATGGCACCCAACCGGGTGGCGTAGGCCCTGCAGGAACCTCGACATGGATCGTCCACGTTTTGTTCCCATCCTCACCTTCTTCCTTGGCAAAGTATTGCGGCATCTGGTTGTACCCGAAATATTGGAGCATTTGCCACAATGCTTCCGGGTAGCCGCTACGGTCAGAGCAGTGGGAAACTACCCACCCGTTCTCCAACCGTTTATCTGCTGCCATCTGTAAAAATATATTTGAGAAATGTCAAATATTTATTTAAACAGTAAACCATTGAGTTATAACACAAGACATGTCATTGAACTCATAACACTCGGAAACATAGTTCAAATTTTAAACAAATTTGACTGCTGATCTGCTGTTCCCATGACAGCCCTGACCAGTTTCCATATCAATCTGATTTAGGCCAGGATAAAAGCAAAACCAGTCCTGGAGCTCAACATCAAAGTTAAAGTTAACTTCAATAGCTTTCCAGAAAGTATTTGGTTGGCCTAAGATCTGTCCTGGTTCACAAGTTATGAGATGTCAAAGTTAACAGAATTTCTGGGAACAATTGGACAGCACCTCCCTGCTTTAGGCACTGGATTGGTCCAAGAATCCCAGTAAATTCTGTTCCTAATCTGACAAAACTTTCTGTCACAAAGTTGTAACCCATCTCATAAGCTTTCCAGAACTACCTCAGTTTCTATTTTTGGATTTTTATGCAGGAAGTTATGCTTAATTTACAGAGAGTCTTTACTCCGTCCTGTTTTCTGGACAGTTTCAACTCTACTGCATTTTTCGAGTGGTTAAGGGATGAAACACCTCTGGAACTCAACAGAAAAGTTGTAAAGATCCTCCAAATCTTTCCAGAAATGTATCATACGACCCCAACCTCGAAAGAACTCAACCTCTAACCTCTGATTAACTCCAGCCTTGATTTAGCTGAAAACAGAGTGCTCTGTCCTTAACATCCTATAAGTTGAAAACTTGTTTAACTTTGAATATCCTGTTCAAGGGAAGGAGTTACATCAAGTTTTACTACTTTGGATTAAAACCTTCCAGTTTTTACAATGAAGTTGTTTATTTAGTTGGGTGTGAAGTCGATGCGTCACCAGATTTTGTCGGTACTACGTCCTCACAAAGGAAAAACCTATACCGGACTTAGCCGGCTTCGTTAGTTCAGTGGCACTAAACGTCACTCGCACACGCATGCTACACGTCTACCGTTTCGTGGTCAGGCTACCTGCAGAAACTCAAACAATCATCAGACTCGGCTGCACACCGAGCCCGGAATCCATACAGTTTGTACACCCGGCCGTCATCACTCGCCCGGATGTTCTCAAGCCAAACACGCCTTGAGTTACGTGTTCACGTTTCAGACCACGTGACGGGGTCTCCCATGTTGCACCACGCACGCCAGGGACAGACGTTGCTCGAATACCCCAAACGACATGAAGAGTCGTAGAGGATATCAAAGCGGGTCGGGTTACCTGCCACCCGTGGGGCTCCACCCTTCAGCTTGTGCGCACTGGTGGACAGCGCTTACGTGCACCCCCCAAGACATGAACGTCCCGAGATGCACGATTTTCCGACATAACAAATAGGTTAATATGCCACTTTTTATATGCTAATAACATCCTTATACGGGCTACTAACTCGTTCCTCACGGGATTTTTGAAAAAGAAGACCTTTATACTGTGTTAAACCTCAAGCGAGCTCTGATACCAACGCTGACACGACCCCACTGGTCCTGTCGAGCCAGGATCACGCTGAGGGGTGCTGCGTTGCACAGCACCGTATAACACACGTCAAAGGTACAAAGCGGAAGCGGAAGCGGAAGCTTTATTACACAAACAAGTTTATTAACATGTTTACATCAAAATAAGTTTAGTCCACACTCGCGGGCGTAGACTAAGCATCAAGTGCACGTTCAGCCCTTGAACGTGTCCTTGCTAGCACACACGCACACTAATTCTGCGGCGTGCATGACTCCCACTCGACGGGGTTCCCCTCCTGGGGTTCCGTCTCCTCTTCGGGAGTCCCTTCCTCATAGAACCCTGCAAAAGCTTCAAACACAAGCAGTGAGCACGAAGGCTCAGCAAGTCTGACCCGTCTCACCTAAACATGGAACTTCTACATGAGGGTAATGGGTTGCATGAGGTAAAAATCATTTGCAAGGACTCGCCTAATTAGTAGAACCTTACTTTCAAGTTTTAGCAGCAGGTTGTGGAGAACCTTACGCTAAGGCACATGAGAGAGCCGCAATCAAACAAGAAACGCATTCCTCTCATGTACTTTGCCCAAAGTTGAAAAGAACTTTAGTTACCTCTAGACTACAGCATATCATTAACAATCAAATCCATCTTTCAATCAGCAACATTTTAACATGTATCTAGCCTGTTCTTTCTACGTCACGGTACAGTGAACAAGTGGTACTCACTGACCGTGAGGGACGGCGATTATAATCGATTTACACCTGCAGGGTTACCCGAACAACCCGTCACGTACGCCCGTACTCGATGTTGCCTACAACAACCATCACGGACGCCGTACGCGACTACCTTTCACCCGTTAGCCAAATATTGAACCGGTCCCATCGTCCCGAGCAAGAGGTCTCTGCACGCGCATCTCCGTGCCGCCAGCCGATTTACACCTCGAGCTCTCAACCTACCCTCTGAAAGACGGGCAATGCCTCAATACCCAGCTACCCGAGTTACATCAGTTTCCCGGTTCCCATATAGCCGGTAGGTCTTCGGTACTGTTCTAGCTTGTTCAACAGGCCCGCACACGGCTCGGTCCTCAATCGACACAAGCGGAGCTACAGCACACAGGCCCCAAAGTCCTGCTGCCCTTACTCTCCGCTCGGTCTCATTTTCTTGCCATGTGTAGCATGTGCTATCTCTACCCGAGCAATGTGCCTCTAGCCTATTCTCGCGAGTAGTTCCAACTACTCGACTTGTACCGAATCCTACTCTATCCTAGAAATGCAGTGGCTAACGGGGTTTGCAATCCTAACCCCAACCCATGGTTTTCTTGGCTGTGCAGTTGGGTTTCCAATCAAGACTCTAATGCAAAGAACAATATTCAAAGGTGTGCTCAAAACAATAAATATTTGTAAAAAGGTTAATGCAAACCGGGGCTTGCCTTGCTGCTCTTGGTCGTAGGCTAGCTGTTCCTCCGGAGTAACGAAGTCTAGGACTCCGGGTTCCTCCTCGACCTTAGCGACTACATGATAGAAGCAATGTATGTATTAATTTAAATGCATTTGTATTATCTTTGAAGTTGTGAAGTCTATAACCTTTGCTAGACAGACCTAATGACTGTGAAACTTTTACCGTGGCTTGGTTACAACCTAAACAGAGACTTGGTCAAGTTTTAGTTGCAGCAAAGCTCATTTATCCACAATTAATTATGTCCTTGACCTTAATTTGAACTCTTAGGGTGTTCTAGGAATTTTTATGAGACACACTATGACTTTCTGAAAACTAGATTTTCAGAGAGTTCTAATGGAGTTGGTCTCACTTAATTTGGAAGTCCCTAACTAAAGATATGAGCTAAACAATTTCAGAGAAAATTCTGAAAATGTTTCTGAACATTTTCTATTTTCTCTGGAACAGTTTTACTAATCACACCATTAGGTGGACTAAATGAGCTCAAATGGATCTGAAATTTTTATGGTAGTTCAAGGATATTTTGGTGAACATCTTAGCAAAATTTCAGGATTTTCCTCCAAAGGATTCTCCAGTTAAAATTCCTAACAGTTTAAATTTTAAGGAATTAATTCTGGAGAATTAAGGAATTTCATGAAGTGAAACTTGATTTTCTGGAAAGTACTCAGAGAGCTGAATCCAGCAAAATTTGGTTCACTCAATTTGGAGCTTTCTAGCCAAAGTTATAAGGATTTGAAGTTTGCACTAAAACTGAAATTCGGGGAAAAGTTTAAACTCTGGCTTGTGGGCCCCGCACACAGTGCGTTGTCTTCCTCCTCGCGCCAACTGCGCAGCGGCGGCGTTCTCCGGCGACCCTCGCCGGAACTGAGTTCCCGGCCATCCCCTGGCCCGAAACTCGCCGCCTGCCCCTTTTCCGACCCCCTGGACTCGATGGTAGGGTCGCCGGCCGCCGGTGATGACCGGAAACCCGTGCGCACCGGTGACAGCACCTGCTAGGGTTCCGGTGAGGTCGGTCCCGCTCTCTCGTGCATCAAATCGACCGGAAATCGGTCGGAGAGCATCAGTAGGGCATGGGGAACACGAACTAGGGCTGGGTGGAAGCTAGAAATACCGGCAACTAGGCTCTCGACGGTGAGCCGAGGTGTTCAGCCATGGCGGCGGGGAAAACGGCCATACCATGGCCGATTCTCGATGGTTTTCTCCAATTCCAGTCCGAGCGTGAGCGCTAGCGTGCATAGAAGCTACTAGGTAACGAGCTCGTCCAACCTTCGTGCATAGAGCACGAATTTCACCCGAAGGTGAGCTCGGTTCTTATGAACTGATCAAGAGTAAATCTGGAAATTCTCGGCCGAGGGTTGATCAATCGCCAAACGGCTTTCGGCTACTCCATCTACATACAATCACGCACCTTTCTTGTGTAGAGAAGAGGACGTGACAACGGCTGTGCCGTGCTGTCCACGGGAGCCCGATCGGCGGCGATGTTCGGCTTGCCGGAGAAATGGCTCGTACAGCTCGAGGAAGCTTGCTCACTGGCAAACACGGAGTGTGGGAGGTTGCTCACGATCCCTTGGTGCCGTTTTGCTGTGGAGGAGGCTGTGCTTTGCGAGCGATCGGCTTGATCAAGCGGGAGCTCGAGCGGCGGCGATGGCAGTGGAAAAACAGGTCGTGCACGTCGGCAGCTCGGGGAATGGCGACTGAAGCACGCCGGGGAGGGAATAAATAGCCCGGCGGCTGGCCTCCGGCTTGGGGCGCGCAGCAGGAGCTGGCGCCGGCTGCCCCCCTTCGTTGGCGCGCGCGCACAGCAGCCGGGAACCGACTGAACTGTGTTTCAGTCGGTTTGTTTTGAGGCAGAGGCTGACATGTGGGTCCCACCCCTCTTTTAACCTCTGAAATTTACTCCTAACAGCTGTGGTAAACAGTGAACCCTATTCTACCCTTGGCAATTCAAATTATTCACCCAAGAGCCATTTGAATTGATCAAAGTTCAAATGAGGTTTGGTTTGAATGAATTTCAGCACAAGCTCAGTTTGAAATTCAAATAAAGTTTGAATTTCTCCCCTTTAGCTCATGTCAAGATCAACCCCAAATGGAGTGAAAATTGGTGTGTGAGCTCACAAAAATGTGCTGAGCAAGAATATGCCTTCCACTTTCAAATTCATGGTAGAAAAACAGTTTGAATTTGAATATGTTTTCAAACTGCCCCTTTCCTATCTATACCCAAGATGACCTCAAAAAGGTTTTGAATTTGGGTGAAACTTGGCATGGACATCCTTAGCAAAGTGTAGGAGTTTTCATATGTCCAGCCCATCCATATCACATGTGGGAAATACCACTTTTGCAATGTGTAAGTTTGTTCTCTAATGAGCATGTTGATAATTGTTACTTGCTCTTCATTTGTGTTCATCATTCTTGCTCAAATGAGGGGTGTGGTGTGGTGATGAACACTACAATTGGGTGTCAAAAACTGAGGCCCTTACACCCTGCCGGAACGCCACCACCACAGAAGCACTCTGAATGTGCGGGATGGTGTTGCGTACTTGGGAGAACCGCTGGATGAAAGAGCGCAGCGACTCCCCAGGTTGCTGCTTGACGGCGTGGAGGTCAAGCTCCGTGCCGGGACGGGTGTAGGAGCTGCCGAAGTTGGCGACGAACTGCCGGCAGAGCTCTCCCCAGGAGGTTATGGACCCCTGAGGGAGATTCATGAGCCAAGACCGAGCTGGGCCGGTCAAGGCGACGGGGAAGTAGTTGGCCATGACAGCCTCATCCCCTCCTGCGGCAAGTACGGCGGTGTAGTAGATCTGGAGGAACTCCGCCGGGTTGACGCTACCGTCGTACTTCTCAGGCAGGTGCGGCCGGAACTTGCGCGGCCACCTCGCGAAGCGAAGGTGGGTTGCAAGGGCCACACATCCTGCACCTGCTGCTGCAGGTATTGGCGCTGCGAACGCTTGGTTCGCACTTGGCACCGTGTACCCTGGCATGGGCATGGCTGCTCCATAGACCGGGGGTGCCGCTTGCGGCGCATATGGTTGTGGCATATGCTGCAAGGCGTATGCCTGAGGCAGGACTCGCGTAGCGAAGATCTGCCCTCCAGGCGGTGTTGAGGCCGACGTCATGCTGTCGCCAGCCTCTTGGTTGCGACGTCTTTCTCAATGTCGCTCGAGGTACACCCGGGCATCCTGGCCCAAGTGGCACCGTTCCAGCTCCCTTCTCAGGTCCGTCGACGGGAGCCTGGAGGAGCTGGAATCCGCCGTTTGCCCGTCAACCGTGGGCGTGCGCGTCAGCGACACAGCCGGTTGACCGGGGCATCGCCCTCGCCGAAACCGACAGTCCACGGCGGCGACGACGAGGCGGTCAACCTCGTGGACCCACTGTTGGGTCGCAGAATGGGGCGCATCCCCAGCAGGTGGGTTGCGCAGCAGTGCTCTTGCTGCAGCTAGCGCACCCCCATGGTGTACGCTCAGCGCTGCAGAAGATCTCACACTGGCCGGAGCCTGCATCGCCGGAGTCGGCGTTGCCGGAGTCGGCTGCTGGCTACCAGCTTGTGCCGACACACTCCGTCCTGAGTGTGTCGACATGTACTCCCCACTGGTCACGGTTCGCCGTGAACGCGGAGGGGGAGAGTTTGCCGCTGAGGGAAGCTTGGTCATCTTTGTCGGTGGAAACTCGTCGCGCAAGGGGAAAAGCCCCCTTCCTGGCGCGCCAAATGTCGAAGTGTTCGGTCGACACTTCCCCCGGGCCTGCCTGGGAAGCCCGCGTAGGTTCTTTTTTCGGTGGGGCTAGTCCCTTGCGGGGAGCTTGTGCGGATGGACGAGTTAGTAAGAGCTTGACACGGTGAGTTTTATGTGGTTCAGGCCGCCGGAGCGTAAAACCCTACGTCCACGGCGAGCTATGGAGCTCGCTGTATTGCTTGCTGCTCAGAACCGGAGTCTTGAGCTTGGGGGTGAGTTACAGCTTGGGTGTGAATGGCTAGCGTATGAGTTGCAGAGATGCGAACCCTTGCTATCGTCGCCTACCCGAGCCTTTTATAGTCCAAGACTCGGGTGGCTTACAAGGGGGGCCGGGACCTGACAGGTGGTCCCGGGGAGATTGTTTATCATCTACCGTATCTGCAGTTATGCCGGTAGTTGTCTCTGGCGAAGGCTTCTGAGTCTTCGTCTTGCAGCCCTGCCCATGCCGCATGCTAGTCATAGTGGATGATGACGGCGGGGGCGGCATGGGATGTCTTGTCGCTGTGTTTATTGGCTGGTAGGCTCTGACACTGCGCGCCAGTCTGTGATGCGACTGGGCGCAACGGCACCTGACAGAGGCGTGCCCCGCGTCTCCGCGTCTTGGGAAGACGCGGGCCTTGAATACCTTGTACGGGAAAGGTATGGGGTGTCTTTACGCCCGTTGCCTATCGCTCGGGGGCAGGCAGTGCCGTTCTGCTGGCCACGTGGCGGGCCTGGAGCCCTCCTCAGAGGAGAGGGGGGTCTGGCTCCGCAGGACACGTGGAGCCTTCGGACCTCTCCCCATGGAGGGGGAGGTTCAGCTTCTGTTGGCCACGTGGCGAGCCCGGAGCTCTTCTCTGAGGAGAGGGAGGTCCGGCCCCGCCGGATACGTGGCACCTTCGGACATCTCTCCCGCGGAGGGGGAGGTCCGGCTTCTGTATGCCACGTGGCGGGCCCAGAGCTCTCCTCTGAGGAGAGGGAGGTCCGGCCCTGCCGGACGCGTGGCGCCTTCGGAGCTCTCCCTGCGGAGAAGGGCGAGTTCCTCAGGCATTTTCCCCTGTGCGCGGGGGTACCCCATATCGTGGGTACCGACAGACGCCTACTCGGGTTTTCATCAAATCCCTATTGTCGAAGTGTGCAGTCGACACTTCCCCCGGGCCTGCACTGGGCAGCCCGCGGAGGTTCTTTTTTTGGAGGGGCTAGTCCCTAGCGGAGAGCTTGCGCAGATGGACGAGTTAGTAAGAGCTTGACACGGCGAGTTTTATGTGGTTCAGGCCGCCGGAGCGTAAAACCCTACGTCCACGGCGAGCTATGGAGCTCGCTGTATTGCTTGCTGCTCAGGGCCGGAGGCCTGAGCTTGGGGGTGAGTTACAGCTTGAGAGTGTATGGCTAGCGTATGAGTTGCAAAGTGCGAACCCTTGCTATCGTCGCCTACCCGAGTCTTTTATAGTCCAAGACTCGGGTGGCTTACAAGGGGGCCCGGGACCCGACAGGTGGTCCCGGGGAGATTGTCTATCATCTACCGTATCTGCAGTTATGCCGGTAGTTGTCTCTGGCGAAGGCTTCTGAGTCTTCGTCGTCTTGCAGCCCTGCCCATGCCGCATGCTAGTCGTAGTGGTTGATGACGGCGCGGGCGGCATGGGATGTCTTGTCACTGTGTTTATTGGCTGGCAGGTTCTGACACCGCGCGCCAGTCTGTGATGCGACTGGGCGCAACGGCACCTGACAGAGGCGTGCTCCGCGTCTCTGCGTCTTGGGAAGACGCGGGCCTTGAATACCTTGTACGGGCAAGGTATGGGGCGTCTTTACGCCCGCTGCCTATCGCTCGGGGGCAGGCAGCGCCGTTCTGCTGGCCACGTGGCGGGCCCGGAGCCCTCCTCAGAGGAGAGGGGGGTTCGGCCCCGTGGGACACGTGGAGCCTTCGGACCTCTCCCCGCGGAGGGGGAGGTTCGGCTTCTGTCGGCCACGTGGCGGGCCCGGAGCTCCTCTCTGAGGAGAGGGAGGTCCGGCCCCGCCGGATACGTGGCACCTTCGGACCTCTCTCCCGCGGAGGGGGAGGTCCGGCTTTTGTATGCCACATGGCGAGCCCGGAGCTCTCCTCTGAGGAGAGGGAAGTCCGGCCCCGCTGGACGCGTGGCGCATTCGGAGCTCTCCCTGCAAAGAAGGGCGAGTTTCTTAGGCATTTTCCCCCTGTGCGCGGGGGTACCCCATATCGCGGGTACTGACAGTGGCCCCCGGGCCCATCTCGGGGGAGATAGCGAGCCCGAGGTGGGACCTCCGTCTCTTCCGTTCCACGCACTTTCTCGTCTTGAGTACTCCCTGTGCTGGTAGGGTCTTGACGGCTTCGGAGTTCAGCCTCTTAGGAGAGGGTGAAGCCTGGCATCGGAGCTCGGCCCAGCTGTTGGGGCGGAGGTCCGGTAGTCATCGGAGCTCAGGTCCACGAAGGGCGTGAGGTCCGGCATCAGGGCTCGCCTCTGAAAGGAGGGCGAGGGCTGGCATCGGAGCTCGGCCCAGCTGTGGGGCGGAGGTCCGGAAGTCATCGGAACTCAGGCCAGCGAAGGGCGTGAGGTCCGGCATCAGCGCTCGCCTCTGAAACGAGGGCGAGGGCTGGCCTCGGAGCTCGGCCTGGCTGTAGAGGCGGAGTCCGGAAGTCATCGGAGCTCAGGCCAGCGAAGGGCGTGAGGTCCGGCATCAGCGCTCGCCTCTGAAAGGAGGGCGAGGGCTGGCCTCGGAGCTTGGCCCAGCTATGGGGGCAGAGTCCGGAAGTCGTCGGAGCTCAGGCCAGCGAAGGACGTGAGGTCCGGCATCAGCGCTCGCCTCTGAAAGGAGGGCGAGGGCTGTCCTCGGAGCTCGGCCCAGCTATGGGGGCAGAGTCCGGAAGTCGTCGGAGCTCAGGCCAGCGAAGGGCGTGAGGTCCGGCATCAGCGCTCGCCTCTGAAAGGAGGGCGAGGGCTGGCCTCGGAGCTCGGCCTGGCTGTGGAGGCGGAGTCCGGAACTGCTCAGTGGTCCCCCCTTTCCTGTCCCTTAGTCTCATTTGGCTTACTGTCCCAGGCCGGAATACAGGGCTTGGGTAATCCAGTGCACTTGGTCCCGGAGGTCTGGCCCCAGCCCCAGTCAGGGTGTAACCGTCCGGCCCCCTGGTACTCAGACCGCAGCGCCGGGGGGCAGAGTGCGCATGCTTTGGGTGCAAGTCTGGGCAAAGCAAGGCTCCTGACCCCCCGGTCTAGCGTAGGTCTTTTCTCGGAGGAGACCAACTGGCGGTACAGTACCCTTACAGGGGGAGATCCAAAAGGCCACCGGGACTCTGGCAGGTACCCCAAGCACTACCGCCTTCGGCAGGACGGCAAATATCGACTATGTATGAGAGCAGGAAAGAGGAACCGAGTGTACAATGGACGCACACTGTCTAGAGCGTGGGGAGGTGTTCATATAAATTAATGCGTAATTTAAATAAACACCTAAGTAAGCATGGTGAACTTACTGCGGTGGCGTCGGAGCGCCTGTCTTCACGTAGAGCGGGTCATGCGTGGCTTCGTCGTACACTGGACACGGGGGGACCCCCATGGCGATCTCAGGGGGAAGCACAGCTTCGGCCCCGCATACCATGTGGAAGGGTAGTTCCCGTGACCCGGCCCTGGGAAGTCCGGCTGGCCCTCGACATGGAGGAGCCGGTATCCCCCGACGGCTTTGGGTGCGCATCTGCACCGGTTGTGTGGGTCTGCTTGGCGTGGAGCTGGCACGCATTGCATCCCTAACCGGTTTGACGGCGTCCAGGTGGCTCTCGGTCAATAGGAGCCATGCCGGGTGGCTTAACCGACCAACGTGCGGGACGATGAGCGTTCCCAGCACTCGCCTCCTTGGACTACTGCGAGCTAATCGCAGCCTTCCTCCCGGGTTATGCACCACAATAGGATGTCGTGGCGCCACACCAGTAAAGATACCAGCGCGTAGCACTTAGCCATCCGCACCATCCGTGCAGCGGATGCATGTTCATCAGGAAGGATGTCCTTCAAGGAGTCCCGGACCTCCGTGGTCCATGCATCGGGACTACTTGAGCTTCTGGATCTTGAGCGCTGGGTTGCACGGAGTCCCCAGTGACTCTTACGATCCTTTGGCGGCATACAGGGCCGCCGGGACTGCCTAGCTTCGAGGCACTGGTTCAGCCCCCTTTGCCCGGCTCGGCGGGCCGGGCTGTGGACCGCAGCAACGTCCTCTCGAAGACTCCTTCGTGCGCAGGGGCTCTGATGGAGGCTTTCATTGAGAGGTCGTCAGCTGCGGCCGTGCCAGCGCGCGGTACATGGCGCAGGTCCAAGGCGAGGGAGTCTTTCTCCAACATCCTCACGTGGAGCAGATAAGCAGCTAGCTGTGGGTCATTGCAGGGGCATTCACCCTTAACTTGCTTGATAACTAGCTGGGAGTCGCCCTGCGCCAACAACTGGCGAGCGCCCAGAGACAGGACTGTCTTTTAGGCCAAAGATGAGTGCTTCATACTCTGCCAAGTTGTTGGTTGCCTTGGAATTGAGACGCACCATGTACCCAGACTGCTCCCCCGATGGCATGAGGAGCAGTACGCCGGCACCGGCCACCTGCTTTCGTGAGGAGCCGTCGGAGAATAGCGTCCAGTGAGGCCTGGTGAAGACCGGAGCTCGGTACATTGGTTCACCATCTTCGCGGCCCCCTGGGTCAGCCTTCGTTGGCGTCCACTCAGCCAATAAGTCAGCCAGTGCTTGGCTCTTGGCTGTCTGACGTGGTCGGGAGCTCAGCTTGAACTCCGCCGTCTTCGGGCTGTCTTCCGGCTTCGGAAGCTGGCAGTGAGTGCCAACTCCGCCCTCGGGCTGCTCTGGCGCACTTGTCCGCCAGGCTGAAGATCTCGGAGGCATCACAGACCTCTCTGGTTGCAAGCCTCTCAAGCATCTTCTCGTCCCGGACACTGTCGAAGTGCCGCCACCACAGAAGCACTTTGAATATGCGGAATGGTGTTGCGTACCTGGGAGAACCGCTGGATGAAGGAGCGCAGCGGCTCCCCAGGTTGTTGCTTGATGGCGTGGAGGTCAGGCTCCGTGCCGGGATGGGTGTAGGAGCTGCCGAAGTTGGCGATGAACTGCCGGCAGAGCTCTCCCCAGGAAGTTATGGAACCCTGAGGGAGGTCCATTAGCCAAGACCGGGCTGGGCCGGTCAAGGCGACGGGGAAGTAGTTTGGCCATGACGGCCTCATCCCCTCCTGCGGCAAGTACGGCGGTGGAGTGGATCTGGAGGAACCCCGCCGGGTTGACGCTGCCGTCGTTCTTCTCGGGCAGGTGCGGCCGAAACTTGCACGGACACCTCGTAGAGCGGAGGTGGGGCTCCAGGGCCGTACATCCTGGCCCTGTTGCTGCAGGCGTTGGTGCCGCGAACGCTTGGTTTGCCGCTGGCACAGTGTACCCCGGTATGGGCAAGGCTGCGCCATAGACCGGGGGCGCTGTTTGCAGGACATATGGCTGTGGCATATGCTGCGTGGCGTATGTCTGGGGCAGAGTTCGCGTGGCGAAAGTCTGCGCCTCAGTCAGGGTTGAGGCAGTCGTCATGCTGACGCCGGCCTCTTGGCTGCGACGCCTTTCTCGTCGCCGCTCGAGGAACACTCGGGCGTCTCGGCCCAGGTGGCATCGTTCCAGCTCAGTCCTCAGGTCCGTCGACGGAAGCCTGGTGGAGCTGGAATCCGCCGTCTGTCCGTCAACCGTCGGCGTGCGCGTCAGCGACACAGCCGGTTGGCCGGAGCGTCGTCCCCGCCGAAGTCAAGGGTTTGCGGCGGCGACGACAAGACGGTCTACTTCGAGAATCCACTGCTGGGTCGCTGCCTGAGGCGCGTCCCCAGCAGGCGGATTGTGCAGTAGCACTCTTGCTGCGGCTAGCGCACCCCTGCCGGGTACGCCCAGCGCTACTGAAGACCTGACGCTGGTTGGAGCCTGCATTGCCGGGGTCGGCGCTGCCAGAGCCGGCTGCTGGCTCCCAGTGCAGGTATTGGTGCCGCGAACGCTTGGTTCGCCGCTGGCACAGTGTACCCCGGTATGGGCAAGGCTGCTCCCTAGACCGGGGACGCCGTTTTGCGGGGCATATGGTTGTGGCATATGCTGCGCGGCGTATGCCTGGGGCAGAGCTCGCGTAGCGAGGATCTGCCCTTCAGGCTGGGTCGAGGCTGACGTCATGCTGACACCAGCCTCTTGGTTGCGACGCCTTTCTCGACGTCGCTCGAAGAACACTCGGGCATCTTGGCCCAAGTGGCATCGCTCCGGCTCTGCCCTCAGGTCCGTCGATAGAAGCCTGGTGGAGCTGGAGTCCGCCGTCTGCTCGGCAACCATTGGCGTGCGCATCAGCAACACAGCCGGTTGGCCAGAGCGTCGTCCCCGCCGAAGTCGAAGGTTTGCGGCGGCGACGACGAGACGGTCTATCTCGCGAATCCACTGCTGGGTCGCTGCCTGATGCGCGTCCCCAGCAGGCGGATTGTGCAGTAGCGCTCTTGCTGCGGCTGGCGCACCCCCGCCGGGTACGCCCAGTGCTACTGAAGACCTGACGCTGGTTGGAGCCTGCATTGCCGGGGTCGGCGCTGCCAGAGCCGGTTGCTGGCTCCCAGTGCAGGTACTGGTGCCGCGAACGCTTGGTTGCGCCTGACACAGTGTACCCCGGTATGGGCAAGGTTGCGCCATAGGCCAGGGACGCCGCTTGCAGAGCACATGGTTGTGGCTTATGCTGCACGGCGTACGCCTGGGGAAGAGCTCGCGTGGCGAAGGTCTGCCTTCAGGCTGGGTCGAGGCCGACGTCATGCTGTCGCCAGCCTCTTGGATGCGACGCCTTTCTCGACGTCGCTCGAGGAACACTCGGGCATCTTGGCCCAAGCGGCATCGCTCCAGCTCTGCCCTCAGATCCGTCGACGGAAGCCTGGTGGAGCTGGAGTCCGCCATCTGCCCGTCAACCGTTGGCGTGCGCGTCAGCGACACAGCCTAGTTGACCGGAGCGTCGTCCCCGCCGAAGTCGAGGGTTTGCGGTGGCGACGACGAGGCGATCTACCTCACGTATCCACTGCTGGATTACCGAATGAGGTGCGTCCCCAGCAGGTGGGTTGCGCAGTAGCGCTCTTGCTGCAGCTAGCGCACCCCTGTGGGGTTCGCTTATCGCTGCAGAAGATCTCATGCTGGTCGGAGCCTGCATCGCAGGAATCGGCGTTGCCGGAGTCGGCTGCTGGCTACCAGCTTGTGCAGACACACTCCATCCTGAGTGCGTCGACATGTACTCCCCACTGGTCACGGTTCGCCGTGAACGCGGAGGGGGAGAGTTTGCCGCTGAGGGAAGCTTGGTCATCTTCGTCGGCGAAAACTCGTCGCGCAAGGGAAAAGCCCCCTACCTGGCGCGCCAAATGTCGAAGTGTGCGGTCGACACTTCCCCCGGGCCTACACTGGGCAGCCCGCGGAGGTTCTTTTTTCGGAGGGGCTAGTCCCTAGCGGAGAGCTTGCGCAGATGGACGAGTTAGTAAGAGCTTGACACGGCGAGTTTTACGTGGTTCAGGCCGCCGGAGCGTAAAACCCTACGTCCACGGCGAGCTATGGAGCTCGCTGTATTGCTTGCTGCTCAGGGCCGGAGGCCTGAGCTTGGGGGTGAGTTACAGCTTGAGAGTGTATGGCTAGCGTATGAGTTGCAAAGTGCGAACCCTTGCTATCGTCGCCTACCCGAGTCTTTTATAGTCCAAGACTCGGGTGGCTTACAAGGGGGCCCGGGACCCGACAGGTGGTCCCGGGGAGATTGTCTATCATCTACCGTATCTGCAGTTATGCCGGTAGTTGTCTCTGGCGAAGGCTTCTGAGTCTTCGTCGTCTTGCAGCCCTGCCCATGCCGCATGCTAGTCATAGTGGTTGATGACGGCGAGGGCGGCATGGGATGTCTTGTCGCTGTGTTTATTGGCTGGCAGGTTCTGACACCGCGCGCCAGTCTGTGATGCGAGTGGGCGCAACGGCACCTGACAGAGGCGTGCTCCGCGTCTCCGCATCTTGGGAAGACGCGGGCCTTGAATACCTTGTACGGGCAAGGTATGGGGCGTCTTTACGCCCGCTGCCTATCGCTCGGGGGCAGGCAGCGCCGTTCTGCTGGCCACGTGGCGGGCCCGGAGCCCTCCTCAGAGGAGAGGGGGGGTCCTGCCCCGCGGGACACGTGGAGCTTTCGGACCTCTCCCCGCGGAGGGGGAGGTTCGGCTTCTATCAGCCACGTGGCGGGCCCGGAGCTCGTCTCTGAGGAGAGGGAGGTCCGGCCCCGCCGGATACGTGGCACCTTCGGACCTCTCTCCCGTGAAGGGGGAAGTCCGGCTTCTGTATGCCACATGGCGAGCCCGGAGCTCTCCTCTGAGGAGAGGGAGGTCCGGCCCCGCTGGACGCGTGGCGCATTTGGAGCTCTCCCTGCAAAGAAGGGCGAGTTTCTTAGGCATTTTCCCCCTGTGCGTGGGGGTACCCCATATCGCGGGTACCGACACCTATGTCTAGAGAAGATGAAGAACACACTTCTTTCATCACAGTAGACGGCCTGTATTGTTATGTCTCTATCCTTATGGTCTAAATAATGCTCTCCCCACCTTTGTACGTGCTATGCACAAAACCTTTGGAGAGCTAATAAGAGACTTAGTTGAGGTGTATGTCGATGACATCGTTGTCAAGGTCAAGCAGAGCTCATCCTTGTTAGATAACCTAGCTCTAGTCTTTGACAAACTGCGCTCCACATGCACTAAGCTGAACCCCAACAAATGTGTGTTCGGCATATCCTCTGGGAAGCTCCTAGGATTCCTGGTCTCACACCGAGGGATTGAGGCCAACCCAGAGAAGATCAAAGCCATCGACCTGATGCGGCCCCCCCGCCCGCATCAAGGATGTCCAGAAACTCATGGGATGCCTAGCCGCGCTGAGTCGGTTTATACCGAGGCTAGCAGAGCGGGCACTTCCCTTCCTTAAGCTTCTGCGCAAATCCGGTCCTTTTGCTTGGACCGACGAAGCAGAGGAAGCATTCTAGGAGTTGAAGCAGCTCCTGACGACCCAACCCATCATGGTAGCCCCCGAGCCCGAAGAGCACTTGCTGCTCTACATCACGGCAACAACAGAGGTGGTGAGCATGGTCCTCATCGCAGAGCGGCCGGACCCCTCATCACCGCAGCCTGCTCCGGTAGCATAAGACAAGCACCAGGAGACCCCAGGGACACAAGAAGACCTCTCGGAGCTCCAAGGTGACCTCCCGGAGGCCCAATGGGACCTCCTGGAGCTCCAAGACAACCTCCCGGAGGTCCAACGGGACCTCCTGGAGCAACAAGATAACCCCTCGAAGGTCCAGAGGGACCTCCCGGGAGAACAAGATGACCTCCCGAAGGTCCAAGACGGCCTAGAAGCCCCTGGGTCCCAGCTCCCGGAGGCTCCCCCGGACACGTCCACCTTCTGTCGGCATGAGTCAATGAAGGAAGACATCTCAGGCCCAGGGGGAGGGTCTGGACCATCCAGAGGCCTGTCTACTACATCAGTGAAGTCCTCCACGACGCCAAGACAAGGTACCTGGAGGTCCACAATCTATTGTATGCAGTACTCGTGGCGTCCAGGAAGCTCCGCCACTACTTCCAAGCCCACCGGATCTCGGTGGTCACCTCATACCCGCTAAAGGCCATTCTTCACAGCCCCAATGCGACTGGCAATGTCGCTAAATGGGCAGCGGAGTTGGCGGAGTTCGAGCTGGACTTCCTTCCTCGCCACGCGGTCAAAAGCCAAGCACTGGCTGACTTCGTGGCCGAATGGACGCCAACAATGACCAACCCAGGGGGCCACGAAGACGGTGAACTAAAGCCCCGAGCTCCGGTCTTCACCGGGCCTCACTGGACGCTTTTCTTTGACGGCTCCTCGCAAAAGCAGGGGGCCGGTGCCGGCGTACTGCTTCTCATGCCATCGGGGGAGCAGTTTGGGTACATGGTGCGTCTCAATTTCAAGGCAACCAACAACATGGCAGAGTATGAAGCACTCATCTTTGGCCTGAAGACAGCCTTGTCTTTGGGCGCTCGCCAGTTGTTGGCACAGGGCGACTCCCAGCTAGTCATCAAGCAAGTCAAGGGTGAATGTTCCTGCAATGACCCGCAACTAGCTGCTTATCTGCTCCACGTGCAGATGCTGGAGAAAGACTTCCTCGCCTTGGACCTGCGCCATGTACCGCGCGCTGGCAATGCCGCGGCTGACGACCTCTCAACGAAGGCCTCCACCGGAGCCCCCGTGCCCGAAGGAGTCTTCGAGAGGACGTTGCTGCGGCCCACAGCCCGGCCTACCGAGCCGGGCGAAGGGGGCTGGACCAGTACCTCGAAGCTGGCAGTCCCGGCGGCCCTGCTACCATGGACGCCGCCAAGGATCGTAAGCGTCACCTGGGGACTCCGTGCTACCCAGCGCTCAAGATCCAGAAGCTCAAGTCAGACCCGATGCAGGATCACGGAGATCCGGGACTACTTGAAAGACAATATCCTCCCTGATGAACGTGTATCCGCTGAACGGATTGTGAGCATGGCTAAAAGATACGTGCTGGTAGAAGGGGATCTCTACCGGCGTGGCGCCAACCACGTCCTATTGCGGTGCATAACCCAGGGGGATGGCTGCGACTTGCTCGCTGAGATCCATGGAGTAGAATGTGGGAGTCACTCTTTGTCGAAGTGTTTGGTCGACACTTCCCCCGGGCCTGCACTGGGCAGCCCGCGGAGGTTCTTTTTTCGGTGGGGCTAGTCCCTTGCGAAGAGCTTGCGCGGATGGACGAGTTAGTAAGAGCTTGACACGGTGAGTTTTACGTGGTTCAGGCCGCCGGAGCGTAAAACCCTACGTCCACGGCGAGCTATGGAGCTCGCTGTATTGCTTGCTGCTCAGGGCCGGAGTCCTGAGTGTAAAAGCCCAAGAAAAGGGACTTGTAAAAAATTTTATGCACCTCACAACACAACAGTTTTGTTGTGGGTAGATTGTGAAATATTGTGAAGAGCAAGTGACCTCCCTCAAAGGAGTGAGTAGAAGGGAAAGCCTTCACTTTCACAAAGTAGGGTTTCTACACTTAAACATGAGAGGTTGAGCTCACCCCTAGAATTTAAAAAGTCTTGGGAAGGTTCAGTCCAAAGCTCATGCAAATTCAACACTTTTTGAGGCACTTTTGAGTTATTTCAAAAAGAGGCCAATTTGAGTGTAAATTCAAATTGCAGCAACTTTCATCATCCAAATTCAAAAGTTAGCTCCATATCTACACTCAGCACATTTTTCTGAGTAAACCCACCAATTTCCAGCCCCATTGGAGCTCATCTTGTCAAGAGTTAAATTTGCTAGAATTCAAAACTGAATTTGAATTTCAGTTTGAATATGAAGCAAACTTGACCAAACAAAGTTTGAATTTGAGAATTCAAATTCAAACAAAGACTTGGGAGCTAAGTCTCACATTAAATTGTGAGTAGCTGGTGGGATAATTAACAAAAACAGAAAAGAAATATTAGGGGAAAAGGAGAAAGGGGGAGGCCCACAGGTCAGTGGCACAATGGAGGGGCAGTCGGTTGCTGCAGCCGACCCCGACTTCGCGCGCAAGACAGTGAACGGCGGCGAGCCACCGAGGCAGCGATCGGCCACCTCACAGTGCCAAACCGCGGCTTAAAGGCCAGCGCACAGCCCACGCCGCCTTCCTCCTGCTTTCCAAACGAGAACCCCCCCCTACCGAGTTCCTTCCTCGTTTCCGCGCGAGCACAGAAACGCCGCCCTTTCTGATCGCCGGCGTCCGGCCAGCACAGGCGCGCTCGTGCCCGACGAGCCATACAAGAAAGGACCGCCTTAAGGTGCTGACTCTTCTAGTCCCTACCGTTCTTCATTTCATGGGCTGTCGAGGGAGTATTTCGCCGGGAAAGCTTCGGGTGTCTTGAGACCGAGCTCCCACAAAATCCCAAAATTCGTGGGGGTTAGCTCATCACTGGGCAAACCGAGTCATGCACACGCTCTATACACGGCCACGACCACCTAGGATCAAAAACCAGTAAAAACCGTGGGCTAGGTTGACGGTTCTTTGAAGTTTTCTGAAGCACAGCCGATATCCGGCCTAGGTCGCCGGTGAGGTCATAGTTACCGCCGTTTTCACGAGGATCGGTGTCCATGTCCGTGACCAGCAGGTGTCAGCGGAGCTCCCCGAGCAAACCGCATCGAAAAAGGTGCGTGGGATGCCGAGTTAGACGTCGCCGGTGAGCTCCCGGCCGCTGTTGCCGTTGGGAGCACTGTTCCGGTGGTTGTCAAGTTCTGGGGAGGGCACCACCGTGTTCCTCAGGCCGAGATAGGCACTGGCGGCGAGATTCAGCAAGCTCCGAGGACCGGAACCCGTCTCCGGCGAGAGCTCCGGCGAGCTTGGCGGCGGGGTCGCGCGGGTGGCCGGAGGAGGACGAAGGGGTAGGCCCCACGCGTCAGCGGCTGGAAATAAAGGGGTGGGATTCTCTGTGGTCCGGGATCCAGTGCGGCCGCGCGGGAAGGAGTCTGTGGCCCCGTGTGGCTCGGATCCAGCGGTCGACACGTGTACGTGGACCCACCCGCAGGATTTAAACATTTCTGGAATTTCCAGTTTTAGTGCAAACTTTAGAACCCCATAACTTTTGCTAGGAAGCTCCAAATTTAGTGATTCAAATTGGGTTGGATTCATCTTGCCTAGCTCTGTCCAGAGATACAACCCAATTTGTATGAAACCCATTAATTAATTCTGGAAAATTCTTTAAAGCTTTTCAGCAAAAGAATTTTAGAGGGAGTTTGGTTCATCCAAAAATCCCCAAATTTTGCCAGGATGTTCTTTAGGACATTAGTAAACCCCTGTAAAAGTTTCAGACCATTTGGAGTTGATTTGGTCAGAGCAATTCAAATTTGAAGGTGCTGTGTTCATTTGAATGCAGAAACATTTTCAGAGAATTTCCAAAACTTGGAAATTCAATTCTGGGCAAACCCTGACTCCAAAAATGCTAGGAAAATTCATGCAAACTCTATGAGCTATAATATAAATTGTAGTTCATTAAGTTGAGCATGAACAGGGGTATTACCTCAGAATTAATTCTTCCTTGCTGATTTGCCAAGAGAATTATTCTGAGCAAACCACTCCATGAAAAGTGCTAATGTTTGGTCCAGAGAGTTTTCTTGTGACAAGGAACTCACACAAAAATTCTCAGCTCCATTGGAGCTCTAGATCACCCCTGTCCTGTTTACCCACTTAAGGGATTAATATGGAAAAGGGGGGAAAACCACTTAGCATTTAACCATGTGATTAAGTCCAAGCCAAACCACCAACACCAGTTCATATTTAAATTCTTAAACAAAGTTCCAGGTATTAGAGGCTGGTTATTAGAACCAATAGTATAAGTCTTACTCTAAACTCACTTTTGCATATAAATTAACATGTAGTATTTCATTAACGTGTAGCCGTTGAAGAAGAGACTCCGGAAGTGCTGGACTTCCTCCTTCCGGACGAAGAACTAACTCCTGACCAGCAGCAACAAGGCAAGCCCCGGTTTGCATTAACCCTTTTTAAAAAAGTTTTACTTTGTATACATGTGTCATATGAAGTATGTATGTGCATTAGGTATCGGATGAATGAAACCCCACTTGCATAACCAAAGTTTCCTAAAAGAGTGAGGGTAGTGTCAAGGACCTCGAGTAGACAGGCTATGCTTAATGAGTCATAGGATTTCGGTACAAGTCGAGTAGTTGGAATCTACTCGCGAGATAGGCTGGGGACACACGGGTTCGGTTGAGTGATGTGAGATCACTTTAGTAATGAAAATGAGACTAGGCAGGGGCTAGGGCGCAGCAAGAGAGAGTCTTGTGTGCGCAGCCCTGTCCGTGTCGATTGAGGACCGATCCGTGTGCGGCCCTGCTGAACAAGTATTGAACGTACCGAAGGCATATCGGATATATGGGCCCCGATAAACCGATGTAGCCTAAACCTCCGGGCGTCGAGGCATAGCACACCGATTTATAGGTGTAGGTTGAGGGCAGCAAGGTGGAAATCTGCCAACGGGCATAGAGAGATGCTCCGTGTGGGGAACCTCCTGCTCGTTTCGGTGCGACCGGTTCGACGTTTGGGCTGTTGGGTGAAAGGTTGTCCCGTACGACATCGAGTGAGCGTGCTGTGCAGCTCCACGGGTGGGCGTACGTGACGTGCTCTTTGGGTTTTCCCTGCAGGTGTATATCGAGTCGATTCGCCGTCCCTCGCGGTGACGAGTACTGCTTGTTCACTGCGTCGTAACGTAGACTAATGGATGAAATATGTTGATTCCATGATGCTGATTGATATAATTGTATTGCTACATGTGTGCCACCAAATACTGCTTACTAAATTTCAGATTTCATGAACTGTTAACTTGTTGCTAAAAGATGAATTAAGGATGAACTTGTAGGCGTGTCGTTTTGCTGAAATGTTACTATCCTATGTCCATTGTACACCTCATGTAGAGTTTCATGCTTAGGTGAGTCGGTTAAGCCTTGCTGAGCCTTTGTGCTCACGGTTGCTGCTTAAGTGTTTTTCAGGTGAGGAGCCACCCACGGACTCGGAGTACGAGTCCACCGGCGAGGGTTACCCTCCGTCGGGGACCACGGCTGAGTGGGAGCCGTACATGCCGCGCTGAGCTGAGACGTGCAGCTAGTGTGGGTTGCCCTAGGGCTGGGCAACCGACTTTTGCTAAATAGACGGGCGTGAGTTGTATAGTGTAGTCTTCCGCTGTGTAATAGAACAATAGTTGTAACTGAAGTTTGTACTTATTTGTACAGTTTCAGTTGTTTTTCCCATGTAATATATTGTGTTCTTATGACGTGTGCTGTCGGGTGTCGCATCGCGCGGCACCACCCTCTGCGATCCTGGATGAGCGGATTCCGGTCCGCCACAGCCTGGTATCAGAGCTGCAGTGGGGATAGCACAGTACTAAAGGACTGCATTATGGGAAAAACTTAGGTATACGGTGAGGATTCGGTAGTTGCCCAAGTAAGGACTATATTAGCATAGTTACTTAAAGTGGCAAAGACTAACTTATGTGTTATAATTCTGAATTTCAATTATGTAACGACGCACCTACGCTCTGGTAAGTATGGTAAGGAACGCCACCGAAAGCGGTTCAATTTCGGTTAGCTCTCCCTGACGAGGAACGTGGTTCAGGGATTGATCTCACAGCTCGGTGTGAGATGTCAATATGAAGCTCTTGGACTCTTCATGTCCCTGAGTTCATATGAAACGCTGATCCCTAGCGTGCATTAGGCAAGTAAGCGGAGACCCCATCGCGTGGTCAGTAACGCGAGAGTGTGTTCGTCTGGAAATAGCCCAGGAGGACATACGCAGCGCTTGCCATCGGCGTGCCCTGCAGGGCAGTAGGTGGTATCTGTTGGGTTGATAACATTCCCAACCGTGACGACCCGTTCATGGCATACTCGGGTTCCCCATCGTGTGGTGTTGAAACACGATCACGTGCCTTGAGACGTGACTTAGCTCAAGGACGGCCGTATGACAATGATACGGGCGTTTGTATTTACTTTCAAATATGGAACTGCCTGAAATGAATAACCATTGAGTGCACCATTATTGTGTGGTTTTCTGCAGGTACTAACCACGTATGTATCCGTGTAGAAAACGTGTGCGAGAGACCGTTTAGTGCCACACTTGAGACGTATATACCGGTATGAACCGGTTAGGATTTTCTTTTGTAAGGAACGTAGTACCGAGGCATTGTAGGCATATGCATGAGTATAATGATGACAAAGAATTAAAATCTATAGGTTCAACAGTTAGGACCCTGGTTGGGTATAAGAATGGGATGGTGATGAGTGTAGTTCCAAAAGAGACTGAAAAACAGAGTGCTCTGTTTTGGGCAGCATGTTTGCTGATCTTCAACAGGGCATAACTCACAGGTCTTTTAGCCCAGGGAGGTGTGCTATATAGTTCTGGAAAGGTATTCAAGTACTCTACAACTTTGTTGTAGACTTCCAGAGCTGAAACTCGCCTTAAGATGGCTGAAATCCCAGAGGAATGTAAACTGTCCAGAATCAGGGCAGAGTAAAACATCCTCTGAACTGATCTGTTTTTCAAATATAACTCCCAGTAGAAAAATCTAAAATTGTCATATAATCCATCCTTAGAAAGAGTAGAAGATGTTTGCCATCTTTGCAATTCAAAGTTTCTGAAATTTCAGCACAGAATTTAGTGGAAATCAGGATTGGAAACAGCCACTTCCAAGGGAGGTGCTGTTAAAATTCTTCCAGAAATTCTGCTAACTTTGAATTAACATAACTTTTTAATCAAAGCTGATCTGGGGGCAAATGAGTACTCGTTGGAAAGATACTAAAGTTAACTTTAACTTTGGTATTCAACTTGAGTCATGAAAATGCCCATAACCGGATCAAAACTTGGAATAGGTAGAAACTGGTCATTCTGACAGAAGAATGACAGTTGAACTCATTGAAGGGTGTTGTACCCTAAGGGTGTTATACGTGATGGCAACGCAATAATAATGTCTCGTAGAGACCAAACCCAGTTATGGTGAGCTTCCAAAGAGGGGGTTCATCAAGTTGGATTAAACTAACTTGTGTTTGGTCTGGTAATGGGGTAGCTTGTGCAAAGTTATTACATTATCTACTTACGAGATATTTTGCATGTTTGGTTGTCATGATGTTTTTACGCCCAGTTCTATTGGACTGCATGCAAAATGTTGCGGGACTGATGTTTAATGTCGTATGGTTGCAGATGGTTCGTACTAGGACCACGCACGAGGTTGGTGGCTCTAGCCAAGGTGGAGGCGATGACTCCCAGCCACCGGCCTACGACAGCACCCCGCAGCAGCAGCCACCACCGCCGCCTCCGCTTACTCTAGCGGATGTGATAGCGGCATTGGTGGGAGGTCGTGAGGAGCAGACCGACCTGCTCCGCACGATCGTGCAAAATACGTCCCAGGCGGGAGGACGTCAAGAGCGAGGGCCTCGTGAGCCCCGCGAAGTGTCGTACTCGGATTTCATGAGTACGCACCCTCCAGTGTTCACCGAAGCTGAAGAACCACTGGAGGCGGACAACTGGCTGCGGACTATCGAGTCCAAGTTCGGGCTGCTCCAGTGTACGGAGCGGCAGAAGACGCTGTTCGCAGCACAGCAGCTCCACGGTGCCGCTGGTGCGTGGTGGGCGAATTATGTCGCCTCACGTCCGGCTGGCCATGCCGTGGAATGGCAAGAGTTCCGGGAGGCGTTCCGCGCCTATCACATTCCTCCTGGAATAATGAAGAGAAAGTTCCAAGAATTTTTGGAACTGAAGCAGGGCGGGAGGAGTGCCCACGACTACTCCCGTGCCTTCAACCATCTGGCGCAGTATGCGTCAGACTACATCTCCACAGAGGAGAAGAAGAGGGAGCACTTCTATCGGGGGTTACACCCCGAAATGAAGACCCACCTCGTACAATGGAACCGCGGCACATTCAACGACCTAGTTAATGCCGCCATCATGCAAGAGGACGCTCAGCGGGAGTTAGCAGCTGAGCAGAGGAAGCGTAGCGCTCCACCTAGCAGCGGTGGGAGTGGCGCTCCACAGAAGTACCGTATGGTGTATCGGACACCATCCGGGCAGCAGTGGCAACCACCGGCGCGACCGCAACGGTTCGGGGGACGTCCCTTCCAGGCACCTCCGTTCCGTCCGCCGATGCCACCACCAAAACAGCAGCAACAGCAGACGGTACCCCGGGCGTTTCCACCGCCACAACGCGCCCCAGGTTTCCGTCCACCGATCAGCGGGGGACCGCCCCGTTTCACCTGCTTCACGTGTGGCCAGGCGGGCCACTTTGCGAAGGACTGTCCCCAGGGGCAGCAGAGCAGCGGGCAAGCCCAACTCCAGGGCGGTGCTCGAGGCCGACCTCCGGTGAAGAAGGTTAGTCAGCGGACTGGAGGCGTCCGCAACCTCGACAATGAGGACGCCCCAGAGGGAGACAACGTGCTGGCGGGTACGTTTACTCTCAACCATCAAGCCATAGTCATATTATTTGATTCGGGTGCAACCCACAGCTTTATAAGTGCATCCTATGTGGCTAAACATCAATTGCAAGTCTTCCCAACCGACTGCACTTATATGATCTGCTCACCGGGAGGGAAGATTTCAGCTAATATGATGATTCCAAAGGCACCTTTGTGCTTAGGTGGGAAACTATATCCCACCACCTTGATAATCCTTATGGGACAAAAGATTGATGCAATCTTAGGGATGTCATGGCTGCAATACCATGGCGCTGTCCTAGAGACTCGGACACGGACGGTTCACTTAAATTCTCCATTTCACCGTCCGCATTCCATGGTGTTAGACACGCCAGTCCGGGAAGTTTTAGCAATTAATAATGCTGAAGTTCTCAAGTTAGAAGACATCCCCGTAGTCCGGGAGTATCCCGATGTGTTCCCGGATGATCTTCCGGGCATGCCACCTGAGCGGGATGTCGAGTTCAAGATTGAACTTGCACCCGGGACTACGCCCATATCACGGAGACCATACAAGATGGCTCCAAATGAGCTGGCGGAACTGAAAGAACAGCTCAATGATCTGTTGAGCAAGGGTTTCATTAGGCCGAGTTCCTCGCCTTGGGGATGCTCGGCGCTATTCGTGAAGAAAAAGGATGAGACCCTGAGGCTGTGTGTGGATTACCGGCCGCTCAACGCCGTCACCATCAAGAATAAGTACCCACTGCCCCGTATTGACATCTTGTTTGATCAACTTGTGGGGGCAAGTGTATTCTCAAAGATGGACCTTCGCTCTGGATATCACCAAATCAAGATCCGGGCGGAGGATATCCCGAAGACGGCGTTCTCGACGAGATACGGCTTATACGAATATCTCGTCATGTCCTTTGGTCTCACAAATGCTCCAGCCCATTTCATGTATCTCATGAACTCGGTGTTCATGCCGGAGCTGGACAAGTTCGTGGTAGTGTTCATCGACGACATCTTGGTTTACTCCAAGACCGAAGCTGAACATGCCGAACACTTGCGGATCGTTCTTCAACGATTGCGAGACCACAAACTCTATGCTAAGTTCAGCAAATGCGAATTTTGGATCAGCCAAGTGCCATTCTTGGGACATATCATCTCAGCTGAAGGCATTGCGGTTGACCCAAGTAAAATCGAGCAAGTGTTGAAATGGAAAGCTCCCACTTCAGTTCATGAAGTCAGAAGCTTCCTCGGGTTAGCGGGATACTACCGGAGATTCATTCCAAGTTTCTCCAAGCTCGCTAAGCCGATGACAGAGTTGCTGAAGAAAGGGACAAAATATGTTTGGAACACGGCGTGTGAAGGAGCGTTCCGAACACTGGTGAAGCATCTCACAACAGCCCCGGTATTAGCTCAGCCGGATACAACAAAGCCCTTCGACGTGTATTGTGACGCGTCCGGTATTGGACTCGGCTGCGTGTTGATGCAGGAAGGACGTGTGGTCGCTTATGGCTCACGCCAACTTCGGAACCATGAGCAGCACTACCCGACTCACGATCTTGAACTTGCTGCCGTGGTGTTGGCGCTGAAAATGTGGAGGCACTATCTCCTGGGGAACTTAGTGCATCTCTACACCGACCACAAGAGCTTGAAATACATTTTCACCCAGAAGGAGCTGAACATGAGGCAGAGGAGGTGGTTAGAACTGATCAAAGATTATGAGATTGAGATCCATTACCACCCCGGCAAGGCGAATGTGGTTGCCGACGCGCTGAGTCGGAAATCGCATGTCCATCACCTCACCATTACACCGGTGGAGGAGGAAGAGCCAAGTTTATACTTGGTTCCTTATGGATCGCTGTACAACCTTGCCCTCATCCCTACTATTAGGGAGGACATCATTGCAGCTCAGAAAACGGATAAAGGCATGGCACATCTCCGGAGACGGATAGACATTGGAGAAATTAAATGTTTCCGGAAAGATGGGGAGGGGACGCTGTGGTTCAATGACCGCATAGTCGTACCCCGGGATATGGAGTTGAGGAAAAAGATCCTCGATGAAGCTCACTTGTCTAAATACTCCATTCATCCGGGCAGCAACAAAATGTACCAAGATTTGAAAAAGAAATTTTGGTGGACGCGGATGAAGCGGGAGGTAGCTAAGTACGTATCCGAGTGCGATACGTGTAGACGAGTGAAAGCTGATCACATGAAGAAATCAGGGCTGTTGCAACCCCTGAAGATCCCGGCATGGAAATGGGAAGATGTGAGCATGGATTTCATTGTGGGATTACCCCTAACAGCCAACAAGCATGATTCCATATGGGTAATCGTTGATCGGTTAACCAAGACGGCTCATTTCATTCCGGTGAATACACGTTACAATGCCGGCAAATATGCGGAGCTATACATAGCAAAGATTCTATGCCTATACGGGGTACCCCAGACCATTGTCTCAGATCGAGGTGCATTATTTGTATCTCGCTTTTGGGAGCAGCTACACGCTGCATTGGGTACTAAGTTGATCAGGAGCTCCGCCTATCACCCTCAGACCGATGGTCAGACAGAAAGGGTGAATCAAGTCCTGGAAGACATGTTGAGAGCATGTGCCATCCACCATGGTAGGAACTGGGATGATCACCTGCCATTGGCGGAATTCTCGTACAACAACGGTTATCAGGCGAGTATCAAAATGGCACCCTATGAAGCTCTCTACGGTCGTAAATGCCGCACCCCATTAAATTGGTGCGAGTCCGGTGAAAGGGTCACATTCGGAGTTGATGTGGTGAACGACGCCGAGGAGCGCGTTCGGACAATTCAAGCCAATTTGAAGGCCGCTCAATCCCGACAGAAGAGCTACGCTGATAAGAGGCGTAGGCCGTTGCACTTTGACGTTGGGGAACACGTGTACCTCCGCGTGTCTCCAATGAAGGGCGTGCACCGATTCGGTGTGAAGGGGAAGCTCGCTCCCCGTTTCATTGGACCCTACGCTATCACCGAGAAGTGTGGACCAGCAGCGTATCGATTGGAGCTACCGGCATCTCTGGCTGGTGTCCATGATATTTTCCATGTTTCGCAACTGCGAAAATGCTTGAAGCATACAACTGCTGTTCCTACCGAAGACATCGGCGAGCTGAAGCCGGATTTAACATATGATGAATATCCGGTGGGAATTCTTGATGAGAAAGCCAGGACCACGCGTAGCAGAACGTTATGGTTCTACAAAATACTCTGGAGTAACCACACCGCCGAGGAAGCAACGTGGGAGAGCGAGGAGTTCCTTCGCTCAAACTACCCGGAGTTCATGGCTTCTCAACACGGGTAAGTCCCTATTACATCGCTATCTCTTCTTTTGTAATCTCGGGACGAGATTCTTTTAAGGGGGGAGGGATGTAAAAGCCCAAGAAAAGGGACTTGTAAAAAATTTTATGCACCTCACAACACAACAGTTTTGTTGTGGGTAGATTGTGAAATATTGTGAAGAGCAAGTGACCTCCCTCAAAGGAGTGAGTAGAAGGGAAAGCCTTCACTTTCACAAAGTAGGGTTTCTACACTTAAACATGAGAGGTTGAGCTCACCCCTAGAATTTAAAAAGTCTTGGGAAGGTTCAGTCCAAAGCTCATGCAAATTCAACACTTTTTGAGGCACTTTTGAGTTATTTCAAAAAGAGGCCAATTTGAGTGTAAATTCAAATTGCAGCAACTTTCATCATCCAAATTCAAAAGTTAGCTCCATATCTACACTCAGCACATTTTTCTGAGTAAACCCACCAATTTCCAGCCCCATTGGAGCTCATCTTGTCAAGAGTTAAATTTGCTAGAATTCAAAACTGAATTTGAATTTCAGTTTGAATATGAAGCAAACTTGACCAAACAAAGTTTGAATTTGAGAATTCAAATTCAAACAAAGACTTGGGAGCTAAGTCTCACATTAAATTGTGAGTAGCTGGTGGGATAATTAACAAAAACAGAAAAGAAATATTAGGGGAAAAGGAGAAAGGGGGAGGCCCACAGGTCAGTGGCACAATGGAGGGGCAGTCGGTTGCTGCAGCCGACCCCGACTTCGCGCGCAAGACAGTGAACGGCGGCGAGCCACCGAGGCAGCGATCGGCCACCTCACAGTGCCAAACCGCGGCTTAAAGGCCAGCGCACAGCCCACGCCGCCTTCCTCCTGCTTTCCAAACGAGAACCCCCCCCTACCGAGTTCCTTCCTCGTTTCCGCGCGAGCACAGAAACGCCGCCCTTTCTGATCGCCGGCGTCCGGCCAGCACAGGCGCGCTCGTGCCCGACGAGCCATACAAGAAAGGACCGCCTTAAGGTGCTGACTCTTCTAGTCCCTACCGTTCTTCATTTCATGGGCTGTCGAGGGAGTATTTCGCCGGGAAAGCTTCGGGTGTCTTGAGACCGAGCTCCCACAAAATCCCAAAATTCGTGGGGGTTAGCTCATCACTGGGCAAACCGAGTCATGCACACGCTCTATACACGGCCACGACCACCTAGGATCAAAAACCAGTAAAAACCGTGGGCTAGGTTGACGGTTCTTTGAAGTTTTCTGAAGCACAGCCGATATCCGGCCTAGGTCGCCGGTGAGGTCATAGTTACCGCCGTTTTCACGAGGATCGGTGTCCATGTCCGTGACCAGCAGGTGTCAGCGGAGCTCCCCGAGCAAACCGCATCGAAAAAGGTGCGTGGGATGCCGAGTTAGACGTCGCCGGTGAGCTCCCGGCCGCTGTTGCCGTTGGGAGCACTGTTCCGGTGGTTGTCAAGTTCTGGGGAGGGCACCACCGTGTTCCTCAGGCCGAGATAGGCACTGGCGGCGAGATTCAGCAAGCTCCGAGGACCGGAACCCGTCTCCGGCGAGAGCTCCGGCGAGCTTGGCGGCGGGGTCGCGCGGGTGGCCGGAGGAGGACGAAGGGGTAGGCCCCACGCGTCAGCGGCTGGAAATAAAGGGGTGGGATTCTCTGTGGTCCGGGATCCAGTGCGGCCGCGCGGGAAGGAGTCTGTGGCCCCGTGTGGCTCGGATCCAGCGGTCGACACGTGTACGTGGACCCACCCGCAGGATTTAAACATTTCTGGAATTTCCAGTTTTAGTGCAAACTTTAGAACCCCATAACTTTTGCTAGGAAGCTCCAAATTTAGTGATTCAAATTGGGTTGGATTCATCTTGCCTAGCTCTGTCCAGAGATACAACCCAATTTGTATGAAACCCATTAATTAATTCTGGAAAATTCTTTAAAGCTTTTCAGCAAAAGAATTTTAGAGGGAGTTTGGTTCATCCAAAAATCCCCAAATTTTGCCAGGATGTTCTTTAGGACATTAGTAAACCCCTGTAAAAGTTTCAGACCATTTGGAGTTGATTTGGTCAGAGCAATTCAAATTTGAAGGTGCTGTGTTCATTTGAATGCAGAAACATTTTCAGAGAATTTCCAAAACTTGGAAATTCAATTCTGGGCAAACCCTGACTCCAAAAATGCTAGGAAAATTCATGCAAACTCTATGAGCTATAATATAAATTGTAGTTCATTAAGTTGAGCATGAACAGGGGTATTACCTCAGAATTAATTCTTCCTTGCTGATTTGCCAAGAGAATTATTCTGAGCAAACCACTCCATGAAAAGTGCTAATGTTTGGTCCAGAGAGTTTTCTTGTGACAAGGAACTCACACAAAAATTCTCAGCTCCATTGGAGCTCTAGATCACCCCTGTCCTGTTTACCCACTTAAGGGATTAATATGGAAAAGGGGGGAAAACCACTTAGCATTTAACCATGTGATTAAGTCCAAGCCAAACCACCAACACCAGTTCATATTTAAATTCTTAAACAAAGTTCCAGGTATTAGAGGCTGGTTATTAGAACCAATAGTATAAGTCTTACTCTAAACTCACTTTTGCATATAAATTAACATGTAGTATTTCATTAACGTGTAGCCGTTGAAGAAGAGACTCCGGAAGTGCTGGACTTCCTCCTTCCGGACGAAGAACTAACTCCTGACCAGCAGCAACAAGGCAAGCCCCGGTTTGCATTAACCCTTTTTAAAAAAGTTTTACTTTGTATACATGTGTCATATGAAGTATGTATGTGCATTAGGTATCGGATGAATGAAACCCCACTTGCATAACCAAAGTTTCCTAAAAGAGTGAGGGTAGTGTCAAGGACCTCGAGTAGACAGGCTATGCTTAATGAGTCATAGGATTTCGGTACAAGTCGAGTAGTTGGAATCTACTCGCGAGATAGGCTGGGGACACACGGGTTCGGTTGAGTGATGTGAGATCACTTTAGTAATGAAAATGAGACTAGGCAGGGGCTAGGGCGCAGCAAGAGAGAGTCTTGTGTGCGCAGCCCTGTCCGTGTCGATTGAGGACCGATCCGTGTGCGGCCCTGCTGAACAAGTATTGAACGTACCGAAGGCATATCGGATATATGGGCCCCGATAAACCGATGTAGCCTAAACCTCCGGGCGTCGAGGCATAGCACACCGATTTATAGGTGTAGGTTGAGGGCAGCAAGGTGGAAATCTGCCAACGGGCATAGAGAGATGCTCCGTGTGGGGAACCTCCTGCTCGTTTCGGTGCGACCGGTTCGACGTTTGGGCTGTTGGGTGAAAGGTTGTCCCGTACGACATCGAGTGAGCGTGCTGTGCAGCTCCACGGGTGGGCGTACGTGACGTGCTCTTTGGGTTTTCCCTGCAGGTGTATATCGAGTCGATTCGCCGTCCCTCGCGGTGACGAGTACTGCTTGTTCACTGCGTCGTAACGTAGACTAATGGATGAAATATGTTGATTCCATGATGCTGATTGATATAATTGTATTGCTACATGTGTGCCACCAAATACTGCTTACTAAATTTCAGATTTCATGAACTGTTAACTTGTTGCTAAAAGATGAATTAAGGATGAACTTGTAGGCGTGTCGTTTTGCTGAAATGTTACTATCCTATGTCCATTGTACACCTCATGTAGAGTTTCATGCTTAGGTGAGTCGGTTAAGCCTTGCTGAGCCTTTGTGCTCACGGTTGCTGCTTAAGTGTTTTTCAGGTGAGGAGCCACCCACGGACTCGGAGTACGAGTCCACCGGCGAGGGTTACCCTCCGTCGGGGACCACGGCTGAGTGGGAGCCGTACATGCCGCGCTGAGCTGAGACGTGCAGCTAGTGTGGGTTGCCCTAGGGCTGGGCAACCGACTTTTGCTAAATAGACGGGCGTGAGTTGTATAGTGTAGTCTTCCGCTGTGTAATAGAACAATAGTTGTAACTGAAGTTTGTACTTATTTGTACAGTTTCAGTTGTTTTTCCCATGTAATATATTGTGTTCTTATGACGTGTGCTGTCGGGTGTCGCATCGCGCGGCACCACCCTCTGCGATCCTGGATGAGCGGATTCCGGTCCGCCACAGCCTGGTATCAGAGCTGCAGTGGGGATAGCACAGTACTAAAGGACTGCATTATGGGAAAAACTTAGGTATACGGTGAGGATTCGGTAGTTGCCCAAGTAAGGACTATATTAGCATAGTTACTTAAAGTGGCAAAGACTAACTTATGTGTTATAATTCTGAATTTCAATTATGTAACGACGCACCTACGCTCTGGTAAGTATGGTAAGGAACGCCACCGAAAGCGGTTCAATTTCGGTTAGCTCTCCCTGACGAGGAACGTGGTTCAGGGATTGATCTCACAGCTCGGTGTGAGATGTCAATATGAAGCTCTTGGACTCTTCATGTCCCTGAGTTCATATGAAACGCTGATCCCTAGCGTGCATTAGGCAAGTAAGCGGAGACCCCATCGCGTGGTCAGTAACGCGAGAGTGTGTTCGTCTGGAAATAGCCCAGGAGGACATACGCAGCGCTTGCCATCGGCGTGCCCTGCAGGGCAGTAGGTGGTATCTGTTGGGTTGATAACATTCCCAACCGTGACGACCCGTTCATGGCATACTCGGGTTCCCCATCGTGTGGTGTTGAAACACGATCACGTGCCTTGAGACGTGACTTAGCTCAAGGACGGCCGTATGACAATGATACGGGCGTTTGTATTTACTTTCAAATATGGAACTGCCTGAAATGAATAACCATTGAGTGCACCATTATTGTGTGGTTTTCTGCAGGTACTAACCACGTATGTATCCGTGTAGAAAACGTGTGCGAGAGACCGTTTAGTGCCACACTTGAGACGTATATACCGGTATGAACCGGTTAGGATTTTCTTTTGTAAGGAACGTAGTACCGAGGCATTGTAGGCATATGCATGAGTATAATGATGACAAAGAATTAAAATCTATAGGTTCAACAGTTAGGACCCTGGTTGGGTATAAGAATGGGATGGTGATGAGTGTAGTTCCAAAAGAGACTGAAAAACAGAGTGCTCTGTTTTGGGCAGCATGTTTGCTGATCTTCAACAGGGCATAACTCACAGGTCTTTTAGCCCAGGGAGGTGTGCTATATAGTTCTGGAAAGGTATTCAAGTACTCTACAACTTTGTTGTAGACTTCCAGAGCTGAAACTCGCCTTAAGATGGCTGAAATCCCAGAGGAATGTAAACTGTCCAGAATCAGGGCTAGCGTATGAGTTACAGCTTGGGAGTGAATGGCTAGCGTATGAGTTGCAGAGTGCGAACCCTTGCTATCGTCACCTACCCGAGCCTTTTATAGTCCAAGACTCGGGTGGCTTACAAGGGGGGCCGGGACCCGACAGATGGTCCCGGGAAGATTGTCTATCATCTACCATATCTGCAGTTATGCCGGTAGTTGTCTCTGGTCGAAGGCTTCTGAGTCTTCATCTTGCCGCCCTGCCCATGCCGCACGCTAGTCGTAGTGGTTGATGGTGGCGCAGGCGGCATGGGATGTCTTGTCTCGGTGTTTATTGGCTGGCAGGTTCTGACACCGCGCGCCAGTCTGTGATGCGACTGGGCGCAACGGCACCTGACAGAGGCGTGCTCCGCGTCTCCGCGTCTTGGGAAGACGCGGGCCTTGAATACCTTGTACGGGCATGGTATGGGGCGTCTTTACGCCTGCTGCCTATCTCTTGGGGGCAGGCAGCGCCGTTCTTCTGGCCACGTGGCGGGCCCGGAGCCCTCCTCTGAGGAGGGGGAGGTCCGGCCCCGCCGGACGCATGGCGCCTTCGGACCTCTCTCCCGCGGAGGGGGAGGTCCGGCTTCTGTATGCCACGTGGCGGGCCCGAAGCTCTCCTCTGAGGAGAGGGAGGTCCGGCCCCGCCGGACGCGTGGCGCCTTCGGAGCTCTCCCTGCAAAGGGGGAGGTCCGGCTTCGGTATGCCACGTGGCGGGCCCAGAGCTCTCCCTGCGAAGAAGGGTGAGTTCCTTAGGCATTTCACTTGTGCGCGGGGGTACCCCATATCTCAGGTACCGACAGTGGCCCCCGGGCCCATCTCGGGGGAGATAGCGAGCCCGAGGTGGGACCTCCGTCTCTTCCGATCCGCACACTTTCTCTAAGTCCCGAATTGGATGCTGCCGGAGCACGAACGGCCGCGGGATCGTGGGAGCGTGCGCTCACTTGATGGTCGCTTTTACTGCGACGGTTTCCAAGACTACCACTTCTGCACGTTGCGGCGCTTTCTTCGGGAACCGCCGAAGTGCCTTGCCGGCTCAGATTCTCAGGAGACTGACTCCTTGACCCACCGCTTCAGTTGGGCGGTTTGGGTCCACCTGTCATCAGCACTCGGTGTAGGAGCCAAAGCGGTTGCCGATGCGGCGTATTCGAGGAGTTCCGAATCGCTTGGACTCGTACCCGGAAGGTGGGAATAGAAACCTCCACGGGGGTATGCTCCCCTTATAAGGCCTCCAGCCATTTCGCCTGTCGGTACCTGAGATATGGGGTACCCCCACGCACATGGGAAAATGCCTAAGGAACTCGCCCTTCTCCGCAGGGAGAGCTCCGAAGGCGCCACGCGTCCGGCGGGGCCGGACCTCCCTCTCCTCAGAGGAGAGCTCCAGACCCACCACGTAGCATAAAGAAGCTAGACCTCCCCCTCCGCGGGAGAGAGGTCCGAAGGTGCCACGTATCCGGCGGGGCCGGACCTCCCTCTCCTCAGAGAGGAGTTCCGGGCCCGCCACGTGGCCGACAGAAGCCGAACCTCCCCCTCCGCGGGGAGAGGTCCGAAGGCTCCACGTGTCCCGCGGGGCCGGACCCCCCTCTCTTCTAAGGAGGGCTCCGGGCCCGCCACGTGGCCAGAAGAACGGCGCTGCCTGCCCCCGAGAGATAGGAAGCAGGCGTAAAGACACCCCATACCTTGCCTGTACAAGGTATTCAAGGCCCGCGTCTTCCCAAGACGTGGAGACGCGGAGCACACCTCTGTCAGGTGCCGTTGCGCCCAGTCGTATCACAGACTGGCGCGCGGTGTCAGAACCTGCCAGCCAATAAACACCGCGACAAGACATCCCATGCCGCCTGCGCCGTCATCAGCCACTACGACTAGCATGCGGCATGGGCAGGGCGGCAAGACGAAGACTCAGAAGCATTTGACTAGAGACAACTACCGGCATAACTGCAGATACGGTAGATGATAGACAATCTCCCCGGGACCACCTGTCGGGTCCCGGCCCCCCTTGTAAGTCGCCCGAGTCTTGGACTATAAAAGGCTCGGGTAGGCGACGATAGCAAGGGTTCGCACTTTGCAACTCATACGCTAGCCATACACTCCCAAGCTGTAACTCACCCCGAAGCTCAGGACTCCGGCCCTGAGCAGCAAGCAATACAGCGAGCTCCATAGCTCGCCGTGGACGTAGGGTTTTACGCTCCGGCGGCCTGAACCACGTAAAACTCACCGTGTCAAGCTCTTACTAACTCGTCCATCCGTGCAAGCTCTCCGCAAGGGACTAGCCCCACCAAAAAAAGAACCTCCGCGGGCTGCCCAGTGCAGGCCCGGGGGAAGTGTCGACCGAACACTTCGACATTTGGCGCTCCAGGAAGGGGGGCTTTTCCCCTAGCACGACGAGTTTACACCGACGAAGATGACCAAGCTCCCTTCAGTGGCAAACTCTCCCCCTCCGTGTTCACGGCGAACCATGACCAGTGGGGAGTACATGTCGACACACTCAGGACGGAGTGTGTCAGCACAAGCTGGTAGCCAGCAGCCGACTCCGGCGATGCAGGCTCCGACCAGTGTGAGATCTTCTGCAGCGCTGAGCGTACACCATGGGGGTGCGCTAGCTGCAGCAAGAGCACTGCTGCGCAACCCACCTGCCGGAGATGCGCCCCATTCTGCGACCCAACAGTGGGTCCGCGAGGTGGACCGCCTCGTCGTCGTCGCCGCGAACCCTCAGTTTTGGCGAGGGCGACGCCCCGGTCAACCGGCTGTGTCGCTGACGCGCACGCCCACGGTTGACGGGCAAACGGCGGATTCCAGCTCCTCCAGGCTCCCGTCAACGGACCTGAGAAGGGAGCTGGAACGGTGCCACTTGGTCCAGGATGCCCGGGTGTACCTCGAGCGACATCGAGAAAGGCGTCGCAACCATGAGGCTGGCGACAGCATGTCGTCGGCCTCGACGCAACCTGGACGGCAGGTCTTCGCCACGCGAGCCCTGCCTCAGGCATATGCCGTGCAGCATATGCCACAACCATATGCGCCGCAAGCAGCACCCCCGGTCTATGGTGCAGCCTTGCCCATGCTGGGATATACGGTGCCAAGTGCGAACCAAGCGTTCGCAGTGCCAATACCTGCGGCAGCAGGAGCAGGATGTGCAGCTCTTGCACCCCACCTTCGCTTCGCGAGGTGGCCACGCAAGTTTCGCCCGCACCTGCCTGAGAAGTACGACGGTAGCGTCAACCCGGCGGAGTTCCTCTAGATCTACTCCACCGCCATACTTGCCGCAGGAGGGGATGAGGCTGTCATGGCCAACTACTTCCCCGTCGCCTTGACCGGCCCAGCTCGGTCTTGGCTCATGAATCTACCTCAGGGGTCCATAACTTCCTGGGGAGAGCTCTGCCGGCAGTTCATCGCCAACTTTGGCAGCTCCTACACCCGTCCCGGCACGGATCTTGACCTCCACGCCGTCAAGCAACAACCTGGGGAGTCGCTGCGCTCTTTCATCCAGCGGTTCTCCCAGGTACGCAACACCATCCCGCATATCCAAAGTGCTTCAGTGGTGGTGGCGTTCCGACAGGGTGTCCGGGACGAGAAAATGCTTGAGAAGCTCGCGACCAGAGAGGTCCGCGACGTCTCTAAGCTCTTTAGCCTGGCGGACAAATGCGCCAGAGCAGCTGAAGGGCGGAACTGGCACTCTCTGCCGACCTCCGAGCCAGGATGACAGCCCGGGTCCGGCGCTGCTGCCTATGGGGGTGGCAAGAAGGCCAAGAACCGGGGGAGCGGCAAGATGAAGTCATCGTTCACGGCTCCCGTCGCCGCAGCAGCGACGACTAGTGGAGCTCGGGGGCCACGCCCCGACAAAAGGCAGCGGTAGTCACCGGCCCCAGATAGTGACCAGGTCGGGCTATGCCCCGTGCATGGCGCCGGCAGCCATACTGCCGCCGAGTGCTGGGATATCCAGAGGCTCGCAGAGCGCTTCCGCAGAGGAAGACAGCAAAGAGCTGAAGGACCGCCCTACCCTCAGAGGGATGGCAAGCAGAAGGTCGACGCTCCAGTCAGCGCCGCCCACCAGGTGGGGTTTCAGGAGCCTCAGCGTGTCATAAAGACAGTGCATAACGGTGGGGACTCCAGCTCCGATAGTGACGGGTCGGGGTGGTAGCCAGCTGTGGCTGCCGTCCCAGGTCAGTGGAGGCTGCAATGCTGCGACGTCAACCTTGGAGAAGCCCCAAGTAGTCGCAGCAGCCCAGGCACCGATGACAATGGTGCAAGGACGGGCCAGCCTCGCCCGAGAGCACGCCTCCGTGCCTCGGTCATACCTCCCGGGGGCCGCCCAAGGTCGGTCAACCCCTTGAAGGCCTTGCCAGAAGGGGAAGACGCCTTAGGTCTTCCAAGACGAGCCCGGGTCCACCTACCCCTTGAAGGCCTTAGCCAGAAGGGGAGAACTCCCCGGGGGCGCCCGGGAGAAGCCACGCAGGACCTGATCCAGCGTGAAGATGACAACCTCGTCGACGAGACTCGGCTGCAGGTAACACCCCACAACGTGCGGTCTCGGCTGATGCTCTAAGCACTACCGCCAAAGAACCGAACGCATCGGGGACCTGCAGGAGGGCAACCTGGTGTCACGGCACGCTCTATTCCAAGAAGGACCCATAAGCTCTCCCCCAGCAGGGAAGGTCCCTTCGGAATCACGAAAGCTGCCGCCCCAGGTACATATGCCTTTCAACCGAGTGTGGGATCCGTTCCCAAAACCCTTGGCATGGAGCAACACTGTAATTCCTACTTCCCAAGCATCAGTAGAACAGGGTCATTCTCTTCTATAATGGATCCCATAGAATTTAGGAACAGAGCTTGGGGCAGCTAAGTCCCAAGGGACGGTACAGGACTACGTCCAGTTTAGCCTGGTTCCGACCCTAAGCGCGTAGAGTCTTGCTTCCCTTGTAGACAAGGCGAAATATTGCCTCCATGTACAGCCAGAATTCCACCTATGGGCATGAGTACAGAAACCTGTTCTACTTAGCTCTCTCTCATGCGCTCATTTAAATTATGCATTAATTTTTATGACCGCACTATCTTTGTATGTTCATCGTACATCTAGCTCCCCCTCTCCCGCGCTCATCCATAGTCGGCATTCGCTATCCTACCGAGGGCGGCTGCGCTTGAGGCACCTGCCGATGGCCGAGTGAGTCTCTCGGGCCTCCCCCAGTCAGGTGTTGCGGTGCCAGTTGGTCACCTCCAGGAAATTGTGCATGGGGGGTCCAGGGTGCGTATCCAGCTTAGCAGGCCATGAGCCCAAAGCATGCGCATCCTGCCCTCCAGAGGTACAGGGGAGTACAACCGCTTTGCCTGGTCATGAACCCAAAGCACGTGCACTCTGCTTCCCCAGCGCATGGCCCGGTACTAGGGATCGGACGGCCGTACCCGGACCTCGGAGGGAGCCGGAGCTCCGGCGCCTCGAGCACAGAATTGCCCAAGCCCCGTATAACGGATCAGGATCGTAAGACGAATAAGACTAGGAGACGGGAGGGGACAACCCCCTGAGGAGAATTACGTTTCCTCTGCCTGTGTGCAGGACCTCCAGGTTACGGCAATGGGGACTGCATGAAGCAGGTGGGAAAGGAGCTACCAACTACTCCGGCCTAGGACTGGAAGGACCGGGTCCTGCCCCTTCAACAGGGGCGAGGCCCGAGGGCCCCACGTGTCCGGCGGGCCCGGAGCTCTCGCCTTCCCTGAGGGGGGGCTCCAGGCTCAACACGTGGCAGGCAGAAACCGGACCTCCCCCCCCCCCCGGTGGGAGGGCTCCAAAAGCCCTACGTGTCCAGCATGGCCAGAGCTCCCGCCTCCTAAGGAGGGGCTCCTGACCCGCCACGTGGCAGGCAGATTTGGAGCTCCCATAGGGCGAGATCCGGAGACCCCCGGGGGCCCCTAACACGGTTAGGACCCGGGGAAGGTGTCTATGCAGAGCTCCGAGATTGGAGATGGCCTCTGAGTACCTTGCGGAGCTAAGGACTCAGTCAGGCAAAGCCAAGAAGGAGAGAAAAAGCATCACAGACACAAATATCTAAAAGAGTCAAACTAAGCGAGGCTCCATGAGCTGGACTACAGACTCGATAAAAAGGGAGAAACAAGTCCTAAGGACCTCCCGGCTCCCGCTGGAACCTTGCGGCTACAAGGGCGGCCACATCCTCGACTTCAGCCCTGGCAGCTTCCTCCCGCTCCGTGGCTGGGCCCTCTCTCGCTGGTTCTAGCGAGAAAGAGGGGTCGCGGCTCTTGAAGCATGCCAGCACATGTGAGGCGACCTCTAAGGCTAGGCCGTGTCCCTCGGACTCAAGCTCGCTGGCGACCACCGAGTCTAGCCTGTCCAGCTTGGCGCCGATCGACTCCAGCGCGGGGATCACCTCCGCCACCTTCAACGCAGGAGCCGCGGCCCTCACCGGACTGAAGCCAAGAGGGATCAGGGTGGACCCCGCTCGATCCACGAAGCTCGAGACCGCAAGGGCCTTGGAGGACCGCAAGGCCGAGAGCTCCTCCACCTCGCGGCGAGCCGCCTGCAGGGCCTCCAGGTTCCTCTCGGAGAATTCCTTCTCCTTGGCCGCCAAGGAGCTCTCCCGAAGATGGAGAGTCTTGGCGAGCCGCTCCAACTCAGCGGCCTTGAAGTCAGCGGCCAACTCCCGGTCCAAGACCGCCCGGCGTTCACGGGAGACCTGTTCCTCCCTCAAGTCGAGGTCTGCCTTCAGAATCTCCAACTCCTCGATCCGAGCTCGAAGATCATCCTCGCCCGCCGCCAGCTGCGCGGCGACCCTCTCCGCCTCAGCTGCCGTGGAATGCTCCCGTTCCTCAACGGCGAGTTTACGGCGCTCCAACTGCTGCCATATCTCCACAGCGGCAGAGAGGCTCTCCTCGGCCTGGGCGTGTGCCTCCAGGGCCTCCCTGTTGATCCGTCGTGATTCGGCATCCATGCGGTCGACAGCCCGCTTCAGCCGGTCTAGGAGCACTTCCCTGAAGTCGAGCAACTCCCGCCTGGAGTCGAGCTCGCTCTTAACCTTCGTGGTCCTCGCCCGCAAAAGGTTCCCCCAGGTGAGGAGGAGATCCCGTTCAACCGTATACTCCTCCCGCTCGCGACCTAGTGCAGCCAAGACCTGCCGGACGCTCGCCTCGGCAAGTGCAAAGGCATCCGCCAGGGGCAATGGAGCAACAGAGGCCGGGGCAGTCCCCCCGACCTCCTCCATTACCTCGTCCTCAAGAGGAGTCGACGCACCAGCAACCGAGACGAGACGCCGGTCAGGAGAAGCTGACTCCGAGGCTCTGGCAGCCGGACCTGCCGGGCTCTCTTCAGCTTCTGGCTCCTTGACCTGTGGAGAGGGGCGAGCCAGGAAAGGCGGCGCTGGAGTAAAGGCCGGGCCGCCTGGTGCAGGGTCGACCTGCGCTGGCTTGGGGGCCGCGGTGGCCGTCTCGGCAGGAAGAAACGACGCCGCCGTGGAGTCCGGGCACACCGGAACAGGAGAAGTTTGCGCTGGCTTGGGGGCCGCGGCAGTTGTCCCTGGCTCCGAGCGCAACGGCACAGACTCCCCGCAAGTCGGGGATGGCCGGGAAGCGCGGACACTCCAGCGGGCTCTGAACCTCGACTTCCGAGCCGGGGTGGGACTCCTAGAGCCGGCTACCGTCACTGACGGCCGCTCCGCAGTCGCTTGAACTGGCGGGACAAAGGACGCCCCAGAAGCTTCCCTCAACGCATCAGCCCGGGGTGTAAAAGTCCCAAAAATGTGTATGAATAAAAACTAAAGTTTGAGTTCATATGTGTGGCAAAGACATGAAAAATGGGACTTGCTAAAACTTTTCTTCATGCAAGGTAATACATGGATGAACATCCAACATGAGGTTCACCTTTTTACTTAAAAGTGTTGGACCAATAAGGAGTTAAATACCTCTTTGCATGTGAGTTTAAAATTCAGATTTGAAAATTCAAAGTTCACACATATGGTGACCCAAAAACTTTGAATTAACATGCAGCCATATAGTTGAGTTTTTAGGGAAAAGGTTATCACCAACTTTTCAATTGTAGGGTGGGCTCAAAGGAGAGCTAAAGAGAAGAAATTGCAAATTTTAAACCAAATTCAGATTTAGTCTTGCAAATTCAAACTGAATTTGAAGAATTCAAATTCTAGCCCACCTTTTTAAAACTTAGCATTTTGGGGAGTGAAAAGATCAGCTTGAGAAGATATTTGGTGAAGAAATGGGGGGTGGGACCCACAGGTCATAGAGCTAAAGGAGGAGACTTACTCCCTAAGTTTTGCTCTCGGTGGGAACTTTTCCCGAGCAGCTTGCGAACGCCACCGAGCAGCTTGCCGGTGACAGCTCCTGCTGCCGGTCTCCACGCGCTGGCGCCCTGGGGTCGGTCTTGGCCGCGCCCCCAACGTGATAATGTGCCCCCCCCCGGCCGAAGCAAGGCACAATTGCTTTCTCCTCCTCGCAAACAAACCGAGAGCAGAGGACCTCATCGGCGCTGCTCCACTGCCCCTGTCTCCCGGCCAGCCCAGCACCTCTCCGGCAGGCTCAAGAGGTCACAGAGGTGCGCCAGGAGGTACTGATCCTCATCCCGTCGTCCTCCTGCTCTCCCCCGACGCCGGCTCGCCGGAATTCAATTTTTGGCACCGGCGCACGTATAGAACAGCCTGTGTTTAATTCGTAAAATTCTCCCAAACCGATTGATCATACCTCCTACAATTCAAACCACAGCAACTAGATGCCCTAGCACCCTCCCACGCCGAAAACCAAAGGAAACCGACCCTCCTATGCCCCGGGCGACGAGAAATCATCGCCGGCGGCCAAAACTGCCACGGTCCACGGTGACGACTAGGTTGCAGCCACTTCCTGCACGATCTGATCTCCGTTCCACGTTCCTAGAACCATAGGGATGCTGTAGGACATCGTAGCTCGCCAGGAGATGCCTTGGACACGCTGGAACGCGTCCATGTCGAGCTCCCGAGCCGCCCTGCCAGTGCCGACCCACCTACAGCCGTTTTCACGCAGGGAAACCTTGTCAGGCAGCTACGCCACGTTCCCAGGAGCATGTAGGGCGAAACCGGAGCTCATTTGGTGGAGAAATGAGAGAGAACGAGCCATGCCAAGTTTTCTGCCGGTGTGCACCCGCGGGCTCTTGCAGGAGGTTGAAGAAGCACCTGACCCGTGGGCCCCACGCGCGACTGTGCTGTTTAAAATCAAACAGAGAGTTGTGCAAACTTGTAAAATGCATAACTTGGTGTAGAAAGCTCCAAAAATAGTGAGATAAATTTTGTTGGATTCCTTTAAGAGAGTGCTATCCAGAGGTACAACCCAATAATTATGAAAACCCCTGGTTTTGGCTCATTAATTCATAGAAGGAAAAGCTTGTGGGAATTTTTCCAGGAGTTCTATGTATTGGAAAATCCCCAAATTTGGGCAGGAGAGTCTTCCAAAATTACTTGAACTCTAGTAAAATTTCAGAAGCATTGGACCTCATTTGCTTGGCCAAATGTGGTGTTAATTCCTTATGTCTCTGAAAATGGGAAAATAAACAGAGGTCAATTTCAGAATTTTTCCCCAAACTTTAGAACCTCATAACTCTTGCTAGGAATCCCAAAATTTAGTGATTCAAATTGGGTTGGATTCATATTGAATAGCTCTGTCCAAATCTACAACCCAATTTGTATGAAACGAATTATTTAATTCTGGAAAATTCTTGGAAGGTTTTCTGAAAAAGAATTATTGAGGGAGTTTCGTTTATCCAAAAATACCCAAATTTTGCCAGAATATTCTTTAGCATATTGTTGACCTTATAGCAAACTTTCAGCTCATTTGAAGATCATTTGAGTAGGAATTTGCTAAAAACAATCTGCTGTGTTCATAAGAGTCCAGAAACATTTTCAGAAAATGTTTCCCACTTCAAAAATCTGTTCTGAGCAATCCATAGCTCCAAAACTCATAGGAAAATATAGGTAAGCTCTCTGGGACATACTTAGAATTGTAGTTCACTTAGTTGGCATGAAAATGCACATTACTACAGAATTAATTCTATTGAGTACAAATGCTTAAAGAATTGTTCTGGGAGAACTAACCAAGTAAAAGGGCTGAATTTTGGACCAGATGACTATCATGTGATCATGAACTCACATGTAAATTATCAGCCCAAGATGAGTCCTGGAACTCCCTGTTCTTATTCTCCATACTTATGTATAAGGGAAAAATACATAATAGATATTGTGAGAATTATGGAGGACACAATATGACTCCACATTAGCTGCAATTTGGCAAGCTAAATCCTTAGGTAGTATAGAACCTGCTGTAAAAGTTTTGAGGCCATTGGAGTTTTTGTTCTTCAGTTGCACTCAAATCTTTTCAGCTTATCTATTATGTTGATTAGAGAAAAGGGTTAGTGTATAGCTAAGGGCCTTAAGGTCAATTTAGTTTATTTCTGTTCTTTGCACAACAGAGGCAAACCAAGCCATGCTTGGCTTTTCCACACAACCTCTGTCCTAAGAAATTAATTCCATAACTTCTTTCCATTACATTCTATAAAATATGTGCATATGCATCTCAATAGGAACCACAACGAAGGGGACTCAAAGGAGTGATTCATCGAAGTGGATCAAGCTCCGGAGAGTCAAGGGTGGATCTGCAAGGATACTAACTGCTTATATACCACTACCCTGCAAAATAGGCAAGCTCCGGTTTGCATTTAACAGCTATTAAGTTTTGATTTTGTACTCACTTTTGGTCAAGATATGAACTGTGCATTAGGTCTAGTGATTGATACTCCTCTTGCATAACCAAATGACCCATGGAGTATTGGGTAGGTGTATTTCACCGTGTAGAACTGCCATGCTTAAGTACATTTCGGTAGAAGTCGAGTGGTGAGATGCTACTCGCAGTTTCAGGAACAACAGGGGCATACGGGATTGGTTCATAAATGATGTAGCAAGTTAAAGTTGAGACCAGAAGGTTGTAGGGGCAGCAGGACATAGGGGCCTGGGTGCTGTAGACCTGTCCGTGTCGGTCAAGGACCGATCCGTATGCGGCCCTGTTGAACAAGTTTGAGTTGTGTACCGGACTCATGCTGGCTATATGGGACCCAGTAAACCGATGTACCTCGGGAAGCTGTCGTTGGGACTTTTCGGGTCGCCTCAGGCGGACGGCCGGTGTGCAGTATGTGGGGAATATTCTCATGACATCTCACGTCGGAAGGTGCACCATGAGAGTAGCTACTGTACGGGGCGACTTGATCGATTCAGCGGGGGTGAAACGGGGGAAAGGCTGCCACGTACGACGTCAGTGATGGTTGTTGTAGGCAACGTCGAGTACGGGCGTACGTGTCGTGTAGTCCGGGTGTTATTGATTCGAATCACCGTCGCTTGCGGAATGGACCAAGCATACTTGTTCTCACAGTCATGACGTAGTAAAAACTTGCATGAGAAAGGAACTAATCATATTGATGTGAAGTATTATACTAGTGTTGTATTGGATCTTGATGAATAGGCTAGTGCAAACTCGATTCTTTTATGCCATGAGCAATTTACATCGGGGGAAAGCGTTTCTTGTTTGATTGTGGACTCCCGATGTAGCGTGCCCAGGGTTACTTAAAATGCTGCAATTAATACCTGAAAGTAAGGATTCACTTTTAGGCGAGTTAATTATGCTTATGCCATCCTATGTTAGGTTCATAACCTCACTTAGAGTTTCATGTTTAGGGTGACGGTTAAGTCTTGCTGAGCGTTATGCTCACGGATGCTATCCGAGTTGTTTTGCAGGTAATTGACTCGCTGATTATGAGAAGGGGTGCCGATGAGACTCGGGAACCTGCGAGTGCTTACTCTAAGAGCATCCTCGCCGCTGCAGATTGTCTTCGTGTTGCTAGTAAGAAACGTCCGCGGGCTGGACCGTTTCTTTGTTGCTAGTTTAGATATGAGTCGTGAGAGTGATAGTCTTCCACTGTAGTTTACTCTGATATACTTATTTGTAAAACAATCTTGTACGCTTCCGCAAACTATTTATGTAATATGATGTATGTTCATCGACCCGTGTGCTGTTGGGTGCCGCATAACACGGCACCACCCGACGAGGTCCCGTGGGGCCGTCTCAGCGTGGTATCAGAGCTGTGTTGGGAACAGAGCACGGATTGAGCATCATATTATGTCAAAAACTTAGGATACAGTGAGATAACGGTACTAGGCCCACATAAGGACTACTATTAGCATATAATGAAGGTGGCAAGCTAACTTATTTGTTATGTCGGAAAATCGTGCATCTCGGGACGGTTTATGTCTTGGGGGGTGCACGTATGCGCTGTCCACCAGTGCGCACAAGCTGAAGGGTGGAGCCTCACGGGTGGCAGGTAACCCGACCCGATTTAGTATCCTCTACGACTCTTCATGTCGTTTGGGGTATTCGAGCAGCGTCTGTCCAGGCGTGCGTGGTGCAATATGGGAGACCCCGTCATGTGGTCAGTAACGTGAACACGTAGCTCAAGGCGTGTTTGGCTTGAGAACACCTGGGCGAGTGATGACGGCCAGGTGTACGAACTGTATGGATACCGGGTTCGGTGTGCAGCCGGACCTGATGATTGAGTGTGGCTTATGTAGGTACTAACCACGAAAACCTTAGTGCGTGTTGAACACATTTGCGAGTGACCGTTTTAGTGCCACCTAAGGATACGTATATGCCGGTGTAATCCGGTTAGGTTTTTCATTGGTGAGGCAACGTAGTACCGTCATATGTCTTACGGTGCATCGTCACCGTACTACACTGGATAGTATTCTTACCTATGAAGAAATCATTCATGACTAACTTCCAAACTAAAAATGGATGTGATAAAGTACATATTAGTTACTGAGCTCTTCATTTGAATAAGTTTCAAAGAAGAGACTTGTTAGGCTTCTTTTGATCTCAAAGACAGAGTGCTCTGTTCAGACAGAAATTTTTCTGGTTTTAACAGAGCGTAACTCTGATTAGCTTGACCCAATGGAGGTGTTTGATACAGTTCTGAAAAGGTTATCAAGTGCTCTACAACTCTTGTGTAGAACTCCAGAGCCAAATCCGACACCAACTTGGTTATATGTCCAGATGAATGCAAACTGTTCAGAAAACAGAGCAGCTGCAAACTTCTCTGGATGTTGCTGTAAATTAGACACAACAGTCTGTAGGAAAATCTCTAAGGATCATATGATACACCATTGGAAAGGTTAGGAAATTTGCAACGATTTTGTGGTTCATAGTTTGTTCAGAATGGTACCCCATTTGTATGTAAAACTGTGATGAAAACAGCCACATACAAAGGAGGTGCTGGCAAATTTTAGCCAGAAATTCTGTCAACTTTGAACAATCCTAACTTTTGTTCCAGAAATGATCTAGGGGCATATGAGTACTCGTTGAAAATATACTGAAGTTAACTTTAACTTTGGTATTCAACTTGAGTTATGAAAATGCTAATAAATGGATCAAATTCTGGGTTAAGTACATAAAGGTCTGTTCTGTACAGAATGAGGGACTGAATATGTTGGCTTTAGAAAGATGTGTAAACATGAAATTTTGTTATGCTTTCATAAAGTTTTAGCATGTTCATGTTTTACATACTTTCACATACTGCTAGATCAAGTTGTGACTCCCCTCAAAATTATGCTTTTGCAGTATGGTGCGTACTCATTCTCCGAGTAGGACTGAAGGTTCTCATCGAGACGGTGATGACTCGACTCCACCAGGGGCACCGCCATCAACGGTATGGGCGGATATCATGGCTCAGATGGTCGAGTCAAGTGAATAGAACACAAGACTACTCCAAGCCTTGGTACAACAGGGCTTACTCCAGCGTGCACAACAGGACGTTCCACCTCGGAACGCCTACATGGATTTCTTGGCGACACAACCGCCAATCTTCACGGAAGCCCATGAACCAGTCGAAGCTGATCAGTGGCTTCGAGTTATGGAGTCCAAGTTTGGAGTGTTTGAGTGCGACGAGTATCAGAAGACATCATTTGCAGCTCAACAGCTCCATGGAGCCGCCGGAAATTGGTGGTTTGCGTATCTCGCCACCGTTCTGGAAGGCCATCAAGTGGAATGGACGGAATTTCGTGAAGCATTCCGGGCTCGTCACATTCCTATGGGTTTTATCAAGGCCCAGCAGCAAGAATTCAGAAACTTGAAGCAGGGGAACATGAGTGTCCTCGATTATGTCAGACGATTCAATCTTCTGGCACAATATGCTCCTGCTTATGCAACGAGCGAAGCTGCAATGTGTGACTACTTTTTCTATGGCTTGAGTGCCATACTAAAAGAGAAGTTAGCTTTGTTCAATCAAGGCAGTTACACCAAGTTGATCAGTGCTGCTCTGCTGCAAGAACAAGCGACACTTGAGTGTCAAGCAGAGAAGAGGGACCGGGAGGATGTGCAAGAAGACACACCAATCGTTCCTCGTAAATACCGTGTGGTGTATCACACACCATCCGATGAGATATGGCAAGCACCAGGGAGATCAACTCCGTACAGATTTCCTGCTCAAGAATCATGTCTTGAAGCAACACCTTTGCCTCAGCAACGAATGACATCTGTTGCATCATTGCTGCAGCCAAGTGCCTCAACTTCTCAACCACAAGACAACGAAGAACCGGGGAAACCTCCGTGTTCTTATTGCCACCGTTTTGGGCATTTTAGGCAGGAATGCCGGGAGAAGTTGGTAAACACCAGACAGCCATCATCATCAGGTGGTATGCCACCACCTGCTCAAGCCAACATAACAGCATTGCAATCCGGGAGTGTGCAACATCTTGCGATTGAGGATGTCCCGGAGGGAGCACCGGTGTTAGCGGGCATGTTTACTCTCAAGGACGTGCCCGTATTGGTACTTTTTGATTCAGGTGCAACCCACAATTTTATCAGCAAAACATGCGTGGATCAGCACCAATTATCCACCAATACTCCCACAACGAGTTTTCTCATACGTTCACCGGGAGGAAATATCTCTGCCAATCAGATTGTGTCCCGAGCAGCTTTGTGTTTGGGCGGAAAAATATACCCAACATCGCTGATTATGTTTGATAGGCAGAAGATAGACATTATATTGGGGATGTCTTGGTTAAATCGTCACGGTGCCGTTCTCAATATCGGTAACCGGACTGTCCAGATTGACTCGCCGATTCACAGACAGCACACGCTGTTTTTAGACAGCGAAGATCCAGATATGGTAGAGGCCTACCACATGGAAGCGCTGAAGCTTGAAGATATTCCGGTGGTACGTGATTATCCCGACGTATTTCCCGATGACTTACCGGGCATGCCGCCCGAACGGGACGTCGAGTTCAAAATTGAACTGGCGCCGGGAACGACGCCTATTTCACGAAGGCCTTACAATATGGCACCTAACGAGCTAGCGGAGTTGAAAGAACAACTGAATGAACTCATGAGCAAGGGTTTCATACGACCAAGTTCTTCACCTTGGGGTTGCTCAGCGCTGTTCGTTAAGAAGAAGGACGAAACACTACGGCTATGTGTTGATTATCGTCCTCTCAATGCTGTCACGATCAAGAACAAGTATCCTTTGCCTCGCATCGACATCCTGTTTGATCAACTTGTGGGTGCAAAGGTATTTTCGAAGATGGATCTTCGGTCGGGCTATCATCAAATCAAGATCCGACCGGAGGACATACCGAAGACAGCTTTCTCGACGAGATACGGACTCTACGAGTACCTCGTCATGTCATTTGGATTAACCAATGCTCCGGCACACTTCATGTATTTGATGAATTCTGTGTTCATGCCGGAGTTAGACAAGTTCGTCGTGGTATTCATCGACGACATATTGGTTTACTCCAAATCGGAAGAAGAGCACGCTGAACATCTGCGTACTGTGCTACAACGGTTACGGGAGCACCAATTGTATGCCAAGTTCAGCAAGTGCGAATTTTGGATTGATCAAGTGCCTTTCCTTGGCCATATTATTTCAGCAGAAGGGATTGCCATAGACCCCAGCAAGATTGAACAAGTGCTGAAGTGGGAACCTCCCAAATCAGTCCACGAGGTCCGAAGTTTCCTAGGTTTAGCGGGGTATTATGACACGACCCCATTGGTCCTGTCGAGCCAGGATCACGCTGAGGGGTGCTGCGTTGCACAGCACCGTATAACACACGTCAAAGGTGCAAAGCGGAAGCGGAAGTTTTATTACATAAACAAGTTTATGAACATGTTTACATCAAAATAAGTTCAGTCTACACTCGCGGGCGTAGACTAAGCATCAAGTGCACGTTCAGCCCTCGAACGTGTCCTTGCTAGCACACACGCACACTAACTCTGCGGCGTGCACGACTCCCACTCGACGGGGTTCCCCTCCTTGGGTTCCGTCTCCTCTTCGGGAGTCCCTTCCTCATAGAACCCTGCAAAAGCTTCAAACACAAGCAGTGAGCATGAAGGCTCAGCAAGTCTGACCCGTCTCACCTAAACATGGAACTTCTACATGAGGGTAATGGGTTGCATGAGGTAAAAATCATTTGCAAGGACTCACCTAATTAGTAGAACCTTACTTTCAAGTTTTAGCAGCAGGTTGTGGAGAACCTTACGCTAAGGCACATGAGAGAGCCGCAATCAAACAAGAAACGCATTTCTCTCATGTACTTTGCCCAAAGTTGAAAAGAACTTTAATTAGCTCTAAGCTACAGCATATCATTAACAATCACTGTCCAGCTTTCAATCAGCAGCATTTTAACATGTGTCTAGCCTGTTCTTTCTACGTCACGGTACAGTGAACAAGTGGTACTCACTGACCGCGAGGGACGGCGATTATAATCGATTTACACCTGCAGGGTTACCCGAACAACCCGTCACGTACGCCCGTACTCGATGTTGCCTACAACAACCATCACGGACGCCGTACGCGACTACCTTTCACCTGTTAGCCAAATATTGAACCGGTCCCATCGTCCCGAGCAAGAGGACTCTGCACGCGCATCTCTGTGCCGCCAGCCGATTTACACCTCGAGCTCTCAACCTACCCTCTGAACGACGGGCAATCCCTCAATACCCAGCTACACGAGTTACATCAGTTTCCCGGTTCCCATATAGCCAGTAGGTCTTCGGTACTGTTCTAGCTTGTTCAACAGGCCCGCACACGGCTCGGTCCTCAACCGACACAAGCGGAGCTACAGCACACAGGCCCCAAAGTCCTGCTGCCCTTACTCTCCGCTCGGTCTCATTTTCTTGCCATGTGTATCATGTGCTATCTCTACCCGAGCAATGTGCCTCTAGCCTATTCTCGCGAGTAGTTCCAACTACCCGACTTGTACCGAATCCTACTCTATCCTAGCAATGCAGTAGCTAACAGGGTTTGCAATCCTAAACCCCAACCCATGGTTTTCTTGGCTATGCAGTGGGGTTTCCAAACAAAACTCTAATGCACAGAATAAAGGAAACAAGTATGTGCTCAAAACAATAAAAATTTGTAAAATGGTTAATGCAAACCGGAGCTTGCCTTGCTCCTCTTGGTCGTAGGCTAGCTGTTCCTCCGGAGTAACGAAGTCTAGGACTTCGGGTTCCTCCTCGACCTTAGTGACTACATGATAAGAGCAATGTATGTATTAATTTAAATGCATTTGTATTATCTTTGAAGTTGTGAAGTCTATAACCTTTGCTAGACAGACCTAATGACTGTGAAACTTTTACTGTGGCTTGGTTACAACCTAAACAGAGACTTGGTCAAGTTTTAGTTGCAGCAAAGCTCATTTGAGCCCTCCACAATTAATTATGTCCTTGACCTTAATTGGAACTCTTAGGGTGTTCTAGGAATTTTCATGAGACAAACTATGACTTTCTGAAAACTAGATTTTCATAGGGTTCTAATGGAGTTGGTCTCACTTAATTTGGAAGTCCCTAACTAAAGATATGAGCTAAATAATTTCAGAGAAAATTCAGAAAATGTTTCTGAACATTTTCTATTTTCTCTGGAACAGTTTCACTAATCACACCATTAGGTGGATTAAATGAGCTCAAATGGATCTGAAATTTTTATGGTAGTTCAGGGATATTTTGGTGAATATCCCAGCAAAATTTCAAGATTTTCGTCCACAGGATTCTCCAGTTAAAATTCCTAACAGTTTAAATTTTGAGGAATTAATTCTGGACAATTAAGGGTTTTCATGAAGTGAAACTTGATTTGCTGGAATGTACTCGGAGAGCTGAATCCAGCAAAATTTGGTTCACTCAATTTGGAGCTTTCTAGCCAAAGTTATAAGGATTTGAAGTTTGAACTGAAACTGAAATTCGGGAAAAAGTTTATACTCTGGCTTGTGGGCCCCGCACACAGTGCGTCGTCTCCCTCCTCGCGCCAACTGCGAGGCGGCGGCGATCTCCGGCGACCCTCGCCAGAACTGAGTTCCCGGCCACCCCCCGGCCCGAAACTTGCCGCCTGCCCCTTTACTGACCCCCTGGACTCGATGGTGGGGTCACCGGCCGCCGGCGATGACCGGAAACCCGTGCGCACCAATGACAGCACCTGCTAGGGTTCCGGTGAGGTCGGTCCCGCTCTCCCGTGCACCAAATTGACCGGAAATCGGTCGGAGAGCATCAGTAGAGCATGGGAAACACGAACCAGGGCTGGGTGGAAGCTAGAAATACCGGCAACTAGGCTCTCGACGGTGAGCCGAGGTGTTCAGCCATGGCGGCGGGGAAAACAGCCATATCATGGCCGATTCTCGATGGTTTTCTCTAATTCCAGTTCGAGCGTGGGCGCTATCGTGCGTAGAAGCTACTAGGTAACGAGCTCGTCCAACCCTCGTGCATAGAGCACGAATTTCACCCGAAGGTGAGCTCGGTCCTTATGAACTGATCAAGAGTAAATTTGGAAATTCTCGGCCGAGGGTTGATCAATCGCCAAACGGCTTTTGGCTACTCCATCTACATACAATCACGCACCTTTCTTGTGTAGAGAAGAGGACGTGATAACGGCTGTGCCGTGCTGTCCACGGGAGCCCGATCGGCGGCGATGTTCGGCTCGCCGGAGAAATGGCTCGTACAGCTCGAGGACGCTTGCTCACTGGACAACACAGGGTCTAGGACGTTGCTCACGGCCTCTTGGTGCCATTTTTCTGTGGAGGAGGCTGTGCTCGCGAGTGATCGGCTTGATCAAGCGTGAGCTCGAGCGGCGGCGGTTGCAGTGGAAGAACAGGCCGAGTATGTCGGCAGCTCGGGGAATGGGCGATCGGAGCACGCCGGGGAGGGGATAAGTAGCCCGGCGACTGGTCTCCGGCTTGGGGCGCGCAGCAGGAGCTGGCGCCGGCTGCCCCCCTCGGTGGGGCGCGCACACTGCACCCGGGAACCGATTGAGCTGTGTTTCAGTCGGTTTGTGTTGAAGTGGAGGCTGACATGTGGGTCCCACCCCCCATTTTAACCTCTGAAATTTACTCCTAATCACTGTTGTAAACAGTGAACCCCATACTACCCTTGGCAATTCAAAATATTCACCCATGAGCCATTTGAATTGATCCAAGTTCAAATGAGGTTTGGTTTGAATGAATTTCAGCACAAGTTCAGTTTGAAATTCAAATAAAGTTTGAATTTCTCCCCCTTAGCTCATGTCAAGATCAACTCCAAATGGAGTGAAAATTGGTGTGTGAGCTCACAAAAATGTGCTGAGTAAGAATATGCCTTCCACTTTTAAATTCATGGGATAAAAACAGTTTGAATTTGAATAGGGTTTCAAACTGCCCTCTTCCTAACTATACCCAAACTGACCTCAAAAGGTTTTGAATTTGGGTGAAACTTGGCATGGACATCCTTAGTGAAGTGTAGGAGTTTTCATATGTCCAGCCCATCTATATCACATGTGGGAAATACCACTTTTGCAATGTGTAAGTTTGTTTTCTAATGAGCATGTTGATAATTGTTACTTGCTCTTCATTTGTGTTCATCATTCTTCCTCAAATGAGGGGTGTGGTGTGGTGAGGAACACTGCAAATGTGTGTCAAAAACTGAGGCCCTTACATTCCTCCCCCCTTAAAAGAATCTCGTCCCGAGATTATAAGGTGAAAATGAGAGAGAGGACGGTGGAAAATTACCGGATATGCGACGTGAAAAAGTCGGGGTAGTTAGTGCGAAGGAATTCTTCGCTCTCCCATGTCGCTTCGTCCATGGAGTGATTACTCCATAGAACCTTGTAGAACCACAACGTACGGTTGCGTGTGGTTCGGGCCTTTTCATCAATAATCTGCATCGGTTCCTCCCGATAGGTGAGATCCGGTTGCAGTTCTTCAATGTCTTCCAGCTGAACGGTAGTTGATAGCTTGAGACACTTCCTCAGCTGGGAAATGTGAAAGACGTCGTGCACACCGGAAAGTGCTTCTGGTAATTTCAGCCGGTATGCCACCGATCCACATCTTTCGGTAATCTGGAATGGACCGATGAATCGGGGTGCTAACTTTCCTCTCACCCCAAATCTGTTTACGCCCTTTATTGGAGACACCCGTAGATATACGTGATCTCCAACTTCGAATTGTAACGGGCGCCTTCTCTGGTCCGCATACTGTTTCTGACGGGATTGAGCGGCTTTTAGGTTCGCTTGAATTAGTCGAACCTTTTCTTTTGCGTTGTTGACAAGGTCAATCCCGAAGGTAACCCTTTCTCCAGACTCACACCAGTTCAATGGTTTGCGGCATTTTCTTCCGTATAGCGCCTCATAGGGCGCCATCTTGATGCTGGCTTGGTACCCATTGTTGTACGAGAACTCGGCTAACGGCAAGTGATCATCCCAATTCTTGCCGTGGTTGATAGCGCAAGCTCGTAGCATGTCTTCTAGGATTTGATTTACCCGCTCGGTTTGCCCATCCGTCTGCGGGTGGTAGGCTGAACTACGGATCAGCTTCGTCCCCAAGGCAGCGTGTAGCTGCTCCCAAAAACGGGACACAAATAAAGTGCCCCGATCCGATATGATAGTACGGGGTACGCCGTACAAGCATAGGATCCGTGAGATGTACAGTTCAGCGTACTTCTTGGCGTTGTAGTTGGTGTTGACCGGGATGAAATGGGCAACTTTGGTGAGCTGATCGACGATCATCCACACAGAATCATGTTTCTGCAAGGTGGTGGGTAAACCGATGACGAAATCCATGCTCACGTCCTCCCACTTCCAGGCAGGAATGCCCAGTGGTTGCAGCAGTCCCGGTTTCCGCATATGATCTGCCTTCACCCTTCGACATGTATCACACTCGGACACGTATTTTGCAGTCTCCCGCTTCATCCGTGTCCACTAAAACTTGCTTCTGAGTTCTTGATACATTTTGTTGCCGCCGGGGTGAATAGAAAATTTTGATAAGTGAGCCTCATCAAAGATTTTCTTCCGTAACTCCGGGTTTCGGGGTACGACGATCTGGTCCTTGAACCATAGGACGCAGTCTCCGTCCTTCCGGAAACATTTCAACTCCCCACTGTCTACACGTCTCCGTAAATGTGACATGCCCTTGTCATTCTTCTGGGCTGCCGCTATCTCTTCACGGATGGTGGGGATCAAAGCTAGGTTGTAGAGAGCTCCGTGTGGAATCACATGTAGTGGTGGTTCGCTCTCTTCCAACGGTGTGATGGTCAGAGTATTGACGTGTGACTTGCGGCTCAGCGCATCTGCCACTACGTTTGCCTTGCCCGGATGATAATGGATTTCTATCTCGTAATCCTTTATCAGTTCTAACCATCTTCGTTGCCTCATATTCAGCTCCTTCTGAGTGAATATGTACTTGAGGCTTTTGTGGTCGGTATATAAATGTACGAGGTTACCGAGTAGGTAGTGCCTCCACATCTTCAGTGCAAGTACCACGGCAGCGAGCTCCAAGTCGTGAGTTGGATAATTCTGCTCATGGTTCCTAAGCTGCCGTGATCCATACGCGACCACTCTTCGGTCTTGCATCAGCACACATCCGAGCCCAATGCCGGATGCATCGCGGTACACGTCAAATGGTTTTGTTGTGTCTGGCTGCGCCAAAACCGGTGCTGATGTCAGGTTCTTGACTAAAGCCTTAAATGCTGCTTCACATGTTGGACTCCAAACATATTTGGTAGCCTTCTTCAGCAGCTCTGTCATTGGCTTGGCAATCTTCGAGAAGTTCGGGATGAACCTCCAATAATATCCCGCGAGTCCGAGGAAACTCCGTACCTCATGAACAGTTCTCGGGGATTTCCAATTCAGCACTTGTGTGATCTTGCTCGGGTCCACAGCGATACCGTCCGCTGAGATGATATGCCCGAGGAAAGGCACTTGCGATATCCAAAACTCGCATTTGCTGAATTTTGCGTATAACTTGTGATCTCGCAGCCGTTGCAAGACTATACGCAGATGTTTCTTGTGATCTTCCTCCGACTTGGAATATACCAGGATGTCGTCGATGAAGACCACGACAAACTTGTCCAGCTCCGGCATGAATACCGAGTTCATCAAGTACATGAAGTGAGCTGGAGCATTGGTGAGGCCGAAGGACATAACTAGGTACTCATAAAGTCCGTACCTCGTCGAGAAAGCCGTCTTCGGAATGTCCTCAGCCCTTATTTTAATCTGATGGTACCCGGATCTTAAATCCATCTTGGAAAAGATCTTCGCTTCGACCAACTGATCAAACAACATGTCGATCCGTGGCAACGGGTACTTGTTCTTGATGGTTACGGCATTTAATGGACGGTAGTCCACGCAAAGCCGCAACGTCTCATCCTTCTTCTTGACAAATAATGCCGAACAGCCCCATGGGGAGGAGCTCGGCCTAATAAAACCCTTCTCCAGAAGGTCCGTGAGCTGAGTCTTCAGTTCAGCCAACTCCTTGGGCGCCATCTTGTACGGCCTTCGGGATATTGGCATGGTTCCCGGTGCGAGTTCAATCTTGAACTCCACCTCTCTATCGGGTGGCATCCCCGGCAAATCGTCCGGGAATACATCAGGGAACTCTCGGACCACCGGAATATCTTCCAATCTGATGGTCGTGGCTTGATAGACACTTGGAAGTTTTATTTCTGGACTGTCCAGAAATAATGAGTGAGAACCGTGCACCTCTGAGTTTAAGTGCACGACTCGAAGGACGGTGTCTAAAACAGCGCCGTGGCGGGTTAACCACGACATCCCTAGGATGACATCGACCTTCTGTCCCTCTAAGATAATGAGAGACGTGGGGTACACTCTACCCGCTAAGCATAATGGTGCTTTGGAGACCATTACGCTTGCTGAAATCTTCCCACCCGGTGAACAAATTAAATATGGACTATCTGTGGGTAGTATTGGCAAACTGTGTTTAGCAATGAAAGCTTGGCTAATAAAATTATGCGTGGCGCCTGAATCAAACAGTGCTATAGCGGGATGCTGGTGGAGTTGGAACATACCCGCAAGGATTGGCTCGCCCTCCGGCACGTCCTCAATGGCAAGTTGGTGGACAGTGCCGGGCCTAGGGTTTGCCCGCTGCGCATTAGTAGGGTTCCGGGGTTGATTCCTCCCCGGAAACTGTGGTGCCACTCCGCCGCCTTGCCTCTCCGGGCAACTGCTCGCGAAGTGTCCTGGACGACCACACTTGTAACATGTGGCCGCTGATGGTGGAGTACTCGGTGGACGAAAGCCCGGCATGCGTTGCTGAGGTGCAAACGCACGCGGCATCGCCCGCTGCTGCTGTTGTTGTTGCAGTGGTACTGGCAGTGCCGGCCGGAATGCCAGCGAAGAATACGGCCGACTGCGGAACGGCATCGACCGCTGTGGTGGCTGCCAGCGTGGACCTGATGGTGGGCGATTCACCATCCGAAACTTCTGAGAAGGACCGCCTCCTTCTCCGCTGCTCTGCGGCGCGCTTCGCTTTCGCTCTGCCGCCGCCAACTCCTTGCCGGAGTCCTCCTGAACAATCGCAGCATCAATGATGTCGTTGAGGCTGCCGCGGTTGAACATCGCCAACTTGTCCTTCAGGGGCGGGTTAAGCCCCTGGTAAAAATGGTCTCGCCGCTTCTCGTCTGTATCCGCGTGATACGACGCGTAGAGCGCGAGATCGTTGAACGTTCTGGAGTATTCCAGCGCGTTCCGGCTCCCTTGTTGCAGGTGTAGGAACTCCTGCGTCTTCCTCTTCATCAAACCGGGCGGTATATGATAGGCCCTGAAGGCCGTCCGGAACTCCGCCCAGGTCATCACTCGGTCGGTGGGCTGGGAAGCACAGAAGTTGGCCCACCACGCGCTCGCGGATCCTTGGAGCTGCTGGACCGCGAACTGAGTCTTGCGCTGCTCGCTGATTTGGAGCAGCCCGAACTTCATCTCTATGACGCGGAGCCAGTTGTCCGCGTCAAGTGGTTCATCCGCCCTTGGGAATACAGGGGGATGAGTCGCCAGGAAGTCGGAGTAGGAGCTCTGTTGGCGCTCCTCACGATCTTGACGTCTCTCTGGGCGAGACGTATTGGCGATTAGAGTCTGCAGCAACTCTGTGTGCTGCTGATGCGAGCCCGCCATTGCCGCGACAATGTCGGCCAATGTAACCGTTGGTAGTGGCGGTGGCGGTGTTTGCTGTTGCTGTTGCTGCTGCTGTCCCGAGGAGTCCTCGGGAGGTGGTTGGGAGGTCTCTCCCCCTTGACTGGTACCCCCAACGTCAGGGTTGGCACGAGTACGCGTCATTCTGAAATTCAAAACAGCAGCAATTAGCACATGTCTTACTAAAAATTCCATACGCAACAGTAGGTATTGAAGTGACACATGATCAATTTGCACAACATTCACATATATTGATAAAGCATAAACTTTATACAAGATACATTATTCTCGGATCTCCGAGAAGTCGTGCTCATGTCGTCACTACCTATACATACGCTACTGTCTACACGACATGTCATCGATTACAAAAGTTGGGTTACGCTACCCTAGCTGCCCTACTTGGCAACCGTAACCCCCTACTCGGAGTAGAACTCGACCTCCTGGGGGTCGTCCTCCTCCGGTACTTCTGCTGGTGGCTCTGGATCTACCACCTCTTCTCCCATTCCAGGTTCTCCCATGGCTGGAAGACCCAAGACTACCGGTACGCCTAACACCGGGGGCACGAGGTCCTGCAATGCATGCACCTCGTCCATAGCCTGGTTGTAGTCCTCTTCCCAGCCTTGTCCTTCCTCAATAGCGTCGTCCCGCTCTTGAGCAAGGTCCTCATTCTGCTGGGTTAGGGTCTGCACCAGCTCTTGCAACGCCGTGATGTCCACACGGCTCTTCTTCCTTGCCTTCTTCAGACGACGCAACTGATTGTGTTGTTCATTTAGTCGCTTGATCATCGGAAGGAGCACATTGCGGAGTGCGCTGTGAGCACTCTCGAAGTGATCTCCATGGCTTGTGCTCTCCTTGAGCTTGGTGGCGAGATGCTCCGTATGAACAGCTTGGCTGTCCATCACAGCGTTTCCCGCCCTCATTTGGAGGCTGAGGTTTGCCTCCGCGGGGTTGTACCTTGGGCAACTCGGGTCTGTTGCCTCCAGGTACCTCTCTTCCCACACATGCTGAGCTCGTCCCTCCACCGGAACGAGTGCGTATGGTGTGCTCTCCATAGCCTGCACGTGCAGTTGGCAGAAACGTGACATAGTGTCGCGGGCTGCCACTTGCCACATCCCTTCCGGTTGTCTTCCTCTCACCGTGACGGTGAATGGCACCCAACCGGGTGGCGTAGGTCCTGCAGGAACCTCGACATGGATCGTCCACGTCTTGTTCCCCTCTTCGCCTTCTTCCTTGGCGAAGTATTGCGGCATCTGGTTGTACCCGAAATATTGGAGCATTTGCCACAATGCTTCCGGGTAGCCGCTACGGTCAGAGCAGTGGGAAACTACCCACCTGTTCTCCAACCGTTTATCTGCTGCCATATGTAAAAATATATTTGAGAAATGTAAAATATTTATCTAAACAGTAAACCATTGAGTTATAACATAAGATATGTCCTTGAACTCATAACACTTGGAAACATAGTTCAAATTTTTAAACAAATTTGACTGCTGATCTGCTGTTCCCATGACAGCCTTGACCAGTTTCCATTTCAACCTGATTTAGGCCAGGTTAAAAGCAAAACCAGTCCTGGAGCTCAACATCAAAGTTGAAGCTAACTTCAATAGCTTTCCATCCAGTATTTGCTTGGCCTAAGATCTGTCCTGGTTCAAAAGTTATGAGATGTCAAAATTAACAGAATTTCTGGGAACAATTGGACAGCACCTCCCTGCCTTAGGTACTGATTTGATCCAACAATCTCAGTTACTTCTGTCCCTAATCTGACAAAACTTTATGTTACAAAGTTGTAACCCATCTCATAAGCTTTCCAGAACTACCTCATTTTCTATTTTTGGATTTTTATGCAGGAAGTTATGCTCAATTTACAAAGAGTCTACATAGAGTCTTTACCCTGTCCTGTTTTCTGGACAGTTCCAACTCTACTGCATTTTTCAAGTGGTTAAGGGATGAAACACCTCTGGACCTCAACAGAAAAGTTGTAAAGCCCTTCCAAAGCTTTCCAGAAATGTATCTTACGACCCCAATCTCGAAAGAACTCAACCTCTAGCCTCTGATTAACTTCTGCCTTGATTCAGCTGAAAACAGAGTGCTCTGTCCTTAACAACCTATAAGTTGAAAACTTGTTAACTTTGAATATCCTGTTCAAGGGAAGGAGTTACATCAAGTTTTACTACTTTGGATCAAAACCTTCAAGTTTTTAAATGAAGTTGTTTATTTAATGGGGTGTGACGTCGATGCGTCACCAGATTATGTCGGTACTACGTCCTCACAAAGGAAAAACCTATACCGGACTTAGCCGGCTTCGTTAGTTCAGTGGCACTACTCGTCACTTGCACACGGATGCTACACGTCTACCGTTTCGTGGTCAGGCTACCTGCAGAAACTCAAACAATCATCAGACTCGGCTGCACACCGAGCCTGGAATCCATACAGTTGGTACACCCGGCCGTCATCACTCGCCTGGATGTTCTCAAGCCAAACACGCCTTGAGTTACATGTTCACGTTTCAGACCACGTGACGGGGTCTCCCATGTTGCACCACGCACGCCAGGGACAGACGTTGCTTGAATACCCCAAACGACATTAAGAGTCGTAGAGGATATCAAAGTGGGTCGGGTTACCTGCCACCCGTGGGGCTCCACCCTTCAGCTTGTGCACACTGGTGGACAGCGCTTACGTGCACCCCCCAAGACATGAACGTCCCGAGATGCACGATTTTTCCGACATAACAAATAGGTTAATATGCCACTTTCTATATGCTAATAACATCCTTATACGGGCTACTAACTCGTTCCTCACTGGATTTTTGAAAAAGAAGACCTTTGTACTGTGTTAAACCTCAAGCGAGCTCTGATACCAACGCTGACACGACCCCATTGGTCCTGTCGAGCCAGGATCACGCTGAGGGGTGCTGCGTTGCACAGCACCGTATAACACACGTCAAAGGTGCAAAGCGGAAGCGGAAGTTTTATTACATAAACAAGTTTATGAACATGTTTACATCAAAATAAGTTCAGTCTACACTCGCGGGCGTAGACTAAGCATCAAGTGCACGTTCAGCCCTCGAACGTGTCCTTGCTAGCACACACGCACACTAACTCTGCGGCGTGCACGACTTCCACTCGACGGGGTTCCCCTCCTGGGGTTCCGTCTCCTCTTCGGGAGTCCCTTCCTCATAGAACCCTGCAAAAGTTTCAAACACAAGCAGTGAGCATGAAGGCTCAGCAAGTCTGACCCGTCTCACCTAAACATGGAACTTCTACATGAGGGTAATGGGTTGCATGAGGTAAAAATCATTTGCAAGGACTCGCCTAATTAGTAGAACCTTACTTTCAAGTTTTAGCAGCAGGTTGTGGAGAACCTTACGCTAAGGCACATGAGAGAGCCGCAATCAAACAAGAAACGCATTTCTCTCATGTACTTTGCCCAAAGTTGAAAAGAACTTTAATTAGCTCTAAGCTACAGCATATCATTAACAATCACTGTCCAGCTTTCAATCAGCAGCATTTTAACATGTGTCTAGCCTGTTCTTTCTACGTCACGGTACAGTGAACAAGTGGTACTCACTGACCGTGAGGGACGGCGATTATAATCGATTTACACCTGCAGGGTTACCCGAACAACACGTCACGTACGCCCGTACTCGATGTTGCCTACAACAACCATCACGGACGCCGTACGCGACTACCTTTCACCCGTTAGCCAAATATTGAACCAGTCCCATCGTCCCGAGCAAGAGGTCTCTGCACGCGCATCTCTGTGCCGCCAGCCGATTTACACCTCGAGCTCTCAACCTACCCTCTGAACGACGGGCAATGCCTCAATACCCAGCTACCCGAGTTACATCAGTTTCCCGGTTCCCATATAGCCGGTAGGTCTTCGGTACTGTTCTAGCTTGTTCAACAGGCCCACACACGGCTCGGTCCTCAACCGACACAAGCGGAGCTACAGCACACAGGCCCCAAAGTCCTGCTGCCCTTACTCTCCGCTCGGTCTCATTTTCTTGCCATGTGTATCATGTGCTATCTCTACCCGAGCAATGTGCCTCTAGCCTATTCTCGCGAGTAGTTCCAACTACCCGACTTGTACCGAATCCTACTCTATCCTAGCAATGCAGTAGCTAACGGGGTTTGCAATCCTAAACCCCAACCCATGGTTTTCTTGGCTATGCAGTGGGGTTTCCAAACAAAACTCTAATGCACAGAATAAAGGAAACAAGTATGTGCTCAAAACAATAAAAATTTGTAAAATGGTTAATGCAAACCGGAGCTTGCCTTGCTGCTCTTGGTCGTAGGCTAGCTGTTCCTCCGGAGTAACGAAGTCTAGGACTTCGGGTTCCTCCTCGACCTTAGCGACTACATGATAAGAGCAATGTATGTATTAATTTAAATGCATTTGTATTATCTTTGAAGTTGTGAAGTCTATAACCTTTGCTAGACAGACCTAATGACTGTGAAACTTTTACTGTGGCTTGGTTACAACCTAAACAGAGACTTGGTCAAGTTTTAGTTGCAGCAAAGCTCATTTGAGCCCTCCACAATTAATTATGTCCTTGACCTTAATTGGAACTCTTAGGGTGTTCTAGGAATTTTCATGAGACAAACTATGACTTTCTGAAAACTAGATTTTCAGAGGGTTCTAATGGAGTTGGTCTCACTTAATTTGGAAGTCCCTAACTAAAGATATGAGCTAAACAATTTCAGAGAAAATTCTGAAAATGTTTCTGAACATTTTCTATTTTCTCTGGAACAGTTTCACTAATCACACCATTAGGTGGATTAAATGAGCTCAAATGGATCTGAAATTTTTATGGTAGTTCAGGGATATTTTGGTGAATATCCCAGCAAAATTTCAGGATTTTCCTCCACAGGATTCTCCAGTTAAAATTCCTAAGAGTTTAAACTTTGAGGAATTAATTCTGGACAATTAAGGGTTTTCATGACGTGAAACTTGATTTGCTGGAAAGTACTCGGAGAGCTGAATCCAGCAAAATTTGGTTCACTCAATTTGGAGCTTTCTAGACAAAGTTATAAGGATTTGAAGTTTGAACTGAAACTGAAATTCGGGAAAAAGTTTAAACTCTAGCTTGTGGGCCCCGCACACAGTGCGTCGTCTCCCTCCTCGCCCCAACTGCGCGGCGGCGGCGATCTCCGGCGACCCTCGCCGGAATTGAGTTGCCGGCCACCCCCCGGCCCGAAACTTGCCGCCTGCCCCTTTACTGACCCCCTGGACTCGATGGTGGGGTCACCGGCCGCCGGCGATGACCGGAAACCCGTGCGCACCGATGACAGCACCTGCTAGGGTTCCGGTGAGGTCGGTCCCGCTCTCCCGTGGACCAAATTGACCGGAAATCGGTCGGAGAGCATCAGTAGAGCATGGGAAACACGAACCAGGGCTGGGTGGAAGCTAGAAATACCGGCAACTAGGCTCTCGACGGTGAGCCGAGGTGTTCAGCCATGGCGGCGGGGAAAACAGCCATATCATGGCCGATTTTCGATGGTTTTTACTAATTCCAGTTTGAGCGTGGGTGCTATCGTGCGTAGAAGCTACTAGGTAACGAGCTCGTCCAACCCTCGTGCATAGAGCACGAATTTCACCCGAAGGTGAGCTCGGTCCTTATGAACTGATCAAGAGTAAATTTGGAAATTCTTGGCCGAGGGTTGATCAATCGCCAAATGGCTTTCGGCTACTCCATCTACATACAATCACGCACCTTTCTTGTGTAGAGAAGAGGACGTGACAACGGCTGTGCCGTGCTGTCCACGGGAGCCCGATCGGCGGCGATGTTCGGCTCGCCGGAGAAATGGCTCGTACAGCTCGAGGACGCTTGCTCACTGGACAACACGGGGTCTAGGAGGTTGCTCACGACCTCTTGGTGCCGTTTTTCTGTGGAGGAGGCTGTGCTCGCGAGTGATCGGCTTGATCAAGCGTGAGCTCGAGCGGCGGCGGTTGCAGTGGAAGAACAGGCCGAGTATGTCGGCAGCTCGGGGAATGGGCGATCGGAGAACGCCGGGGAGGGGATAAGTAGCCCGGCGACTGGTCTCCGGCTTGGGGCGCGCAGCAGGAGCTGGCGCCGGCTGCCCCCCTCGGTGGCGCGCGCACACTGCACCCGGGAACCGATTGAGCTGTGTTTCAGTCGTTTTGTGTTGAAGTGGAGGCTGACATGTGGGTCCCACCCCCCATTTTAACCTATGAAATTTACTCCTACAGTGAACCCCATACTACCCTTGGCAATTCAAAATATTCACCCATGAGCCATTTGAATTGATCCAAGTTCAAATGAGGTTTGGTTTGAATGAATTTCAGCAAAAGTTCAGTTTGAAATTCAAATAAAGTTTGAATTTCTCCCCCTTAGCTCATGTCAAGATCAACTCCAAATGGAGTGAAAATTGGTGTGTGAGCTCACAAAAATGTGCTGAGTAAGAATATGCCTTCCACTTTTAAATTCATGGGATAAAAACAGTTTGAATTTGAATAAGGTTTCAAACTGCCCTCTTCCTAACTATACCCAAACTGACCTCATAAGGTTTTGAATTTGGGTGAAACTTGGCATGGACATCCTTAGTGAAGTGTAGGAGTTTTCATATGTCCAGCCCATCTATATCACATGTGGGAAATACCACTTTTGTAATGTGTAAGTTTGTTTTCTAATGAGCATGTTGATAATTGTTACTTGCTCTTCATTTGTGTTCATCATTCTTCCTCAAATGAGGGGTGTGGTGTGGTGAGGAACACTGCAAATGTGTGTCAAAAACTGAGGCCCTTACATATTATCGGAGGTTTATTCCGAGCTTCTCAAAGATTGCTAAACCAATGACGGAGCTGCTGAAGAAGGGCACTAAATACATGTGGAATGCAGCATGTGAAGCCGCATTCAAAACTTTGGTGAAAAATCTCACAACGGCTCCAGTTCTTGCTCAACCGGACACGACGAAGCCATTCGATGTATACTGTGATGCATCCGGCATCGGTCTCGGCTGTGTTCTGATGCAAGAAGTGCGTGTAGTTGCCTATGGGTCTCGTCAACTGCGAAACCACGAGCAGCATTATCCAACTCACGATCTTGAGCTTGCTGCTGTGGTGTTGGCGTTGAAGATGTGGAGGCATTACCTGCTTGGTAATCTTGTTCACCTCTACACCGACCATAAAAGCTTGAAGTATATCTTCACGCAGAAGGAGCTGAATATGAGACAATGGAGATGGTTCGAGCTCATAAAAGATTATGAAATTGAGATCCACTATCACCCGGGAAAAGCCAACGTGGTTGCCGACGCGCTTAGTCGGAAAGCCCACATTCACAACTTAGCGGTTGCTGAGTTGGAAGATGAAGAACCAAGCCTCCGTGTTATTCCGTATGGCGCGCTTTATAATCTCGCGCTCATTCCAACAATCCGTCAAGAGATTGTTGAGGCTCAAAGAAGAGACAGAGGTATGTCTCACATACGGAGAAGACTGGACAACGGAGAGGTGAAATGTTTCCGGAAGGATGAGAATGGTACAATATGGTTTAACGACCGTATAGTGGTACCGCGCAATATGAAACTCCGGAAGAAAATCTTGGATGAAGCCCACCTGTCAAAGTTTTCCATTCATCCCGGAAGTAACAAGATGTACCAAGATTTGAAACAGAAATTTTGGTGGACGAGGATGAAGAGGGAGATTGCTAAATACGTATCCGAATGCGATACGTGTAGACGGGTCAAGGCTGACCATATGCGGAAAGCCGGACCGCTACAACCTTTAAAGATTCCGGCGTGGAAATGGGAGGATGTGAGTATGGACTTCATCGTCGGATTACTGCTCACATCCAGGAAGCATGACTCGATATGGGTGATCGTCGACCGGTTGACAAAGTCGGCTCATTTCATACCGGTGAACACTCATTATCGAGCAAGGCAATATGCGGAGTTATTCATCTCCAGAATTATTTGCTCACATGGTGTCCCGAAGACCATCATTTCAGATCGAGGTGCGCTGTTTGTTGCTCGTTTTTGGGAGCAGCTGCACGCCTCGTTGGGCACTAAGCTGATTAGGAGCTCCGCATATCACCCTCAAACCGATGGACAAACTGAGAGGGTGAATCAAGTACTTGAGGATATGTTGAGAGCGTGTGCCATCCACCACGGTAGGAATTGGGACGATCACCTACCGCTGGCGGAGTTTTCATACAACAACGGTTATCAAGCGAGTATTAAAATGGCACCGTATGAAGCTCTCTATGGCCGGAAGTGTCGCACACCACTGAATTGGTGTGAGTCTTGCGAAAGAGTTCTGTTTGGGATTGATCTTGTCAACGAAGCCGAAGACCGAGTTCGGTTGATACAAGAGAACTTAAAGGCTGCACAATCCCGACAGAAGAGCTACGCGGATCAGAGGCATAGGCCATTACATTTTGACGTCGGAGAACACATTTATCTTCGTGTATCCCCGATGAAGGGAATTCACCGGTTCGGTGTAAAGGGGAAGCTCGCTCCCCGTTTTATTGGTCCTTTTGCTATCACGGAGAAGTGCAGACCCGTAGCCTACCGGCTGGAATTACCGGCAAGTCTAGCGGGTGTTCATGATGTATTTCATGTTTCACAGCTGCGGAAGTGCCTCAAGTTCACTGCTGCTGTTCGCACTGAGGACATCGACGAATTGAAACCGGACCTGACCTACACCGAGCGACCGGTTCAGATTTTGGATGAAAAGACCCGGGTAACCAAAAACCGGACGATCCGATTTTTCAAGGTGCTGTGGAGTAATCACACCGCGGAAGAGGCGACGTGGGAAAGTGAAGATTACCTCCGCACCAACTATCCGGGATTTTTAGCTTTGTACAGTTTGTAATTACCTCTCCCGTCTCATTCCTGTTTTGTAATCTCGGGGCGAGATTCTTTTAAGGGGGGAGGAATGTAAAAGTCCCAAAAATGTGTATGAATAAAAACTAAAGTTTGAGTTCATATGTGTGGCAAAGACATGAAAAATGGGACTTGCTAAAACTTTTCTTCATGCAAGGTAATACATGGATGAGCATCCAACATGAGGTTCACCTTTTTACTTAAAAGTGTTGGACCAATAAGGAGTTAAATACCTCTTTGCATGTGAGTTTAAAATTCAGATTTGAAAATTCAAAGTTCACACATATGGTGACCCAAAAACTTTGAATTAAGATGCAGCCATATAGTTGAGTTTTTAGGGAAAAGGTTATCACCAACTTTTCAATTGTAGGGTGGGCTCAAAGGAGAGCTAAAGAGAAGAAATTGCAAATTCTAAACCAAATTCAGATTTAGTCTTGCAAATTCAAACTGAATTTGAAGAATTCAAATTCTAGCCCACCTTTTTAAAACTTAGCATTTTGGGGAGTGAAAAGATCAGCTTGAGAAGATATTTGGTGAAGAAATGGGGGGTGGGACCCACAGGTCATAGAGCTAAAGGAGGAGACTTACTCCCTAAGTTTTGCTCTCGGTGGGAACTTTTCCCGAGCAGCTTGCGAGCGCCACCGAGAAGCTTGCTGGTGACAGCTCCTGCTGCCGGTCTCCACGCGCTGGCGCCCTGGGGTCGGTCTTGGCCCCGCCCCCAACATGATAACGTGCCCCCCCCCGGCCGAAGCAAGGCACAATTGGTTTCTCCTCCTCGCAAACAAACCGAGAGCAGAGCACCTCATCGGCGCTGCTCCACTGCCCCTGTCTCCCGGCCAGCCCAGCGCCTCTCCGGCAGGCTCAAGAGGTCACAGAGGTGCGCCAGGAGGTACTGATCCTCATCCCGTCGTCCTCCTGCTCTCCCCCGACGCCGGCTCGCCGGAATTCGATTTTTGGCACCGGCGCACGTATAGAACAGCCTGTGTTTAATTCGTGAAATTCTCCCAAACCGATTGATCATACCTCCTACAATTCAAACCACAGTAACTAGATGCCCTAGCGCCCTCCCACGCCGAAAACCAAAGGAAACCGACCCTCCTATGCCCCGGGCGACGAGAAATCGTCGCCGGCGGCCAAAACTGCCACGGTCCACGGTGACGACTAGGTTGCAGCCACTTCCTGCACGATCTGATCTCCGTTCCATGTTCCTAGAATCATAGGGATGCTGTAGGACATCGTAGCTCGCCGGGAGATGCCTTGGACACGCTGGAACGCGTCCATGTCGAGCTCCCGAGCCGCCCCGCCGGTGCCGACCCACCTACAGCCGTTTTCACGCAGGGAAACCTTGTCAGACAGCTGCGCCACGTTCCCAGGAGCATGTAGGGCGAAACATGAGCTCATTTGGTGGAGAAATGAGAGAGAACGAGCCATGCCAAGTTTTCTGCCGGTGTGCACCCGCGGGCTCTGGCGGGAGGTTGAAGAAGCACCTGACCCGTGGGCCCCACGCGCGACTGTGCTGTTTAAAATCAAACAGAGAGTTGTGCAAACTTGTAAAATGCATAACATGGTGTAGGAAGCTCCAAAAATAGTGAGATAAATTTTGTTGGATTCCTTTAAGAGAGTGCTATCCATAGGTACAACCCAATAATTATGAAAACCCCTGGTTTTGGCTCATTAATTCATAGAAGGAAAAGCTTGTGGGAATTTTTCCAGGAGTTCTATGTATTGGAAAATCCCCAAATTTGGGCAGGAGAGTCTTCCAAAATTACTTGAACTCTAGTAAAATTTTCAGAAGCATTTGACGTCATTTGCTTGGCCAAATGTGGTGTTAATTCCTTATGTCTCTGAAAATGGGAAAATAAACAGAGGTCAATTTCAGAATTTTTCCCCAAATTTTAGAACCTCATAACTCTTGCTAGGAATCCCAAAATTTAGTGATTCAAATTGGGTTGGATTCATGTTGAATAGCTCTGTCCAAATCTACAACACAATTTGTATGAAACGAATTATTTAATTCTGGAAAATTCTTGGAAGTTTTTCTGAAAAAGAATTATTGAGGGAGTTTCGTTTATCCAAAAATACCCAAATTTTGCCAGAATATTCTTTAGCATATTGTTGACCTTATAGCAAACTTTCATCTCATTTGAAGATTATTTGTGTAGGAATTTGCTAAAAACAATCTGCTGTGTTCATAAGAGTCCAGAAACATTTTCAGAAAATGTTTCCCACTTCAAAAATCTGTTCTGAGCAATCCATAGCTCCAAAAATCATAGGAAAATTTAGGCAAGCTCTCTGGGACATACTTAGAATTGTAGTTCACTTAGTTGGGCATGAAAATGCACATTATTACAGAATTAATTCTATTGAATACAAATGCTTAAAGAATTGTTCTGGGAGAACTAACCAAGTAAAAGGGCTTAATTTTGGACCAGATGACTCTCATGTGATCATGAACTCACATGTAAATTATCATCCCAAGATGAGTCCTGGAACTCCCTGTTCTTATTCTCCATACTTATGTATAAGGGAAAAATACATAAGAGATATTGTGAGAATTATGGAGGACACAATATGACTCCACATTAGCTGCAATTTGGCAAGCTAAATCCTTAGGTAGTATAGAACCTGCTGTAAAAGTTTTGAGGCCATTGGAGTTCTTGTTCTTCAGTTGCACTCAAATCTTTTCAGCTTATCTATTATGTTCATTAGAGAAAAGGGTTAGTGTATAGCTAAGGGCCTTAAGGTCAATTTAGTTTATTTCTGTTCTTTGCACAACAGAGGCAAACCAAGCCATGCTTGGATTTTCCACACAACCTCTGTCCTAAGAAATTAATTCCATAACTTCTTTCCATTACATTCTATAAAATATGTGCATATGCATCTCAATAGGAACCACAACGAAGGGGACTCAAAGGAGTGATTCATCGAAGTGGATCAAGCTCCGGAGAGTCAAGGGTGGATCTGCAAGGATACTAACTGCTTATATACCACTACCCTGCAAAACAGGCAAGCTCCGGTTTGCATTTAACAGCTATTAAGTTTTGATTTTGTACTCACTTTCGGTCAAGATATGAACTGTGCATTAGGTCTAGTGATTGATACTCCTCTTGCATAACCAAATGACCCATGGAGTATTGGGTAGGTGTCTTTCACTATGTAGAACTGCCATGCTTAAGTACGTTTCAGTAGAAGTTGGGTGGTGAGATGCTACTCGCAGTTTCAGGAACAACAGGGGCATATGGGATTGGTTCATAAATGATGTAGCAAGTTAAAGTTGAGACCGGAAGGTTGTAGGGGCAGCAGGACATAGGGGCCTGGGTGCTGTAGACCTGTCCGTGTTGGTCAAGGACCGATCCGTATGCGGCCCTGTTGAACAAGTTTGAGTTGTGTACCGGACTCATGCTGGCTATATGGGACCCAGTAAACCGATGTACCTCGGGAAGCTGTCGTTGGGACTTTTCGGGTCGCCTCAGGCGGACGTCCGGTGTGCAGTATGTGGGGAGTATTCTCATGACATCTCACGTCGGAAGGTGCACCATGAGAGTAGCTACTCTACGGGGCGACTTGATCGATTCAGCGGGGGTGAAACGGGGGAAAGACTGCCACGTACGACGTCAGTGATGGTTGTTGTAGGCAACATCGAGTACGGGCGTACGTGTCATGTAGTCCGGGTGTTATTGATTCGAATCACCGTCGCTCGCGGAATGGACCGATCATACTTGTTCTCACAGTCGTGACGTAGTAAGAACTTGCATGAGAAAGGAACTAATCATATTGATGTGAAGTATTATACTAGTGTTGTATTGGATCTCGATGAATAGGCTAGTGCAAACTCGATTCTTTTATGCCATGAGCAATTTACATCGGGGGAAAGCGTTTCTTGTTTGATTGTGGACTCCCGATGTAGCGTGCCCAGGGTTACTTAAAATGCTGCAATTAATACCTGAAAGTAAGGATTCACTTTTAGGAGAGTTAATTATGCTTATGCCATCCTATGTTAGGTTCATAACCTCACTTAGAGTTTCATGTTTAGGGTGACAGTTAAGTCTTGCTGAGCGTTATGCTCACGGATGCTATCCGAGTTGTTTTGCAGGTAATTGACTCGCTGATTATGAGAAGGGGTGCTGATGAGACTCGGGAACCTCCGAGTGCTTACTCTAAGAGCATCCTCGCCGCTGCAGATTGTATTCGTGTTGCTAGTAAGAAACGTCCGCGGGCTGGACCGTTTCTTTGTTGCTAGTTTAGATATGAGTCGTGAGAGTGATAGTCTTCCGCTGTAGTTTACTCTGATATACTTATTTGTAAAACAATCTTGTACGCTTCCGCAAACTATTTATGTAATATGATGTATGTTCATCGACCCGTGTGCTGTTGGGTGCCGCATAACACGGCACCACCCGACGAGGTCCCGTGGGGCCGTCTCACGGGGCCTCTTCGAGTCGCCACTGGAGGGAGTGCCAGGCACCCCAGATTCCCGACTTGGCACAGACGCCGCCGCTGGAGGAGATCGAGCGCGCTTCTTCTCTGGTGGCGGGTTGGAGGCCATGGCGAGGGAGGACTCAAGGGCAAGAGAGCAAAAGCACGAGAGTCCGAGAAGAAACGCAGAGAAGTGCGAAGGGAAGCCGCAATGTGGGTAAGATCCCCTCTAAAAACTTCCCGGGTGCAATTCCAAGCGATTCGGAACTCTTCGAATACACCGCATCGGCAACCGCTTCGGCTCCTAGACCGAGTGCCGATGACGGGTGGACCCAAGCCGCCCAACTGAAGCGGTGGGTCAAGGAGTCAGTCTCCTGAGAAGGTGAGCCGGCAAGGCACTTCGGCGGTTCCCGAAGAAAGCGCCGCAACATGCAGAAGTGGCAGTCTTGGGAACCGCCGCAGTAAAAGCAACCATCAAGTGAGCGCACGCTCCCACGATCCCGCGGCCGTTCGTGCTCCGGCAGCGGTCAATTCGGTACTTAGAGAAAGTGCGCGGATTGGAAGAGACGGAGATCCCACCTCGGGCTCGCTATCTCCCCCGAGATGGGCCCGGGGGCCACTGTCGGTACCTGAGATATGAGGTACCACCGCGCACAGGGGAAAATGCCTAAGGAACTCGCCCTTCTCCGTAGGGAGAGCTCCGAAGGCGCCACGCGTCCGGCGGGGCCGGACCTCCCTCTCCTCAGAGGAGAGCTCCGGACCCGCCACGTGGCATAAAGAAGCTGAACCTCCCCCTCCGCGGGGAGAGGTCCGAAGGCTCCACGTGTCCCGCGGGGCCGGATCCCCCCTCTCTTCTAAGGAGGGCTCCGGGCCCACCACGTGGCCAGAAGAACGGCGCTGCCTGCCCCTAAGAGATAGGCAGCGGGTGTAAAGACGCCCCATACCTTGCCCGTAAAGGTATTCAAGGCCCGCGTCTTCCCAAGACGCGGAGCACGCCTCTGTCAGCTGCCGTTGCGCCCAGTCGCATCACAGACTAGCGCGCGGTGTCAGAACCTGCCAGCCAATAAACACCGCGACAAGACATCCCATGCCGCCTGCGCCGTCATCAACCACTACGACTAGCATGCGGCATGGGCAGGGCGGCAAGACGAAGACTCAGAAGCCTTCGACCAGAGACAACTACCGGCATAACTGCAGATACGGTAGATGATAGACAATCTCCTCGGGACCACCAGTAAGGTCCCGGCCCCCCTTGTAAGCCGCCCGAGTCTTGGACTATAAAAGGCTCGGGTAGGCGACAATAGCAAGGGTTCACACTTTGCAACTCATACGCTAGCCATACACTCCCAAGCTGTAACTCACGCCCAAGCTCAGGACTCCGGCCCTGAGCAGCAAGCAATACAGCGAGCTCCATAGCTCGCCGTGGACGTAGGGTTTTACGCTCCGGCGGCCTGAACCACGTAAAACTCACCGTGTCAAGCTCTTACTAACTCGTCCATCCGCGCAAGCTCTCCGCAAGGGACTAGCCCCACCAAAAAAAGAACCTCCGTGTGACACCCTCATCTCGGGTGTCAGCATATATTCGTATCCTATGAAAAGGAAACATTTTAATGGAAGATAGGGACAGAAAGAGTTATCAAAAGAATAGCCAATAAAGCCCTTAGAGTGCGTCGAAGGCAACTTCTGTGGCCAGCAGGCCACGTGGCGTGATCGGAGCTCATCCCTGTGAAGTGGGGAGAGGCCGCCGCCAAGCTAGCTACGTGGCAGGCTCGGGACTCATCTCCGCAAAGGGGAGAGATCCGATCCTGTGGGACACGTGTTGCCCACGGAGCTAGCCTCTGCGGAAGAAGCAAAGGCATTTTTCGTATGACACATGTCATCCTCGGAGCTAGTCCTCACGGAAATCAGAGGACCCGTCACCGGGATACGTGTCAATCTCGGAGCTCATCTCAGAGAAGTCCGGATCTATCGAACACGTGTCGCCACCGGAGCTTATCACCGGAAGGTCCGTCGCAGCTAAAGACGTGTCGACCTCGGGGCATGTCTCTGAGGAAAGAAGAGGGGGAAGACCGGCGCCAACACGTGGCGTGCGCGGAGCTCGTCTCTGAAAAAGAGGGAGGTCTCGATCGATTGACACGCGGCATAACCGGAGCTCGTCTCTGCGGATGAGGAGATACCAGGCCCGGAGGACACGTGGAGCTTCCGGAACTCATCATCACGAAGGTAACGAGTCTGAAGCGATTTTTACGCGTAAAAAAGAATACCGGTACGCAACAGAAACCGATCTAAACTCCACGATGTTACCAAAGATAAGACGTCAGGATCCAACAAGATCTGAATAAGACTTTTATTCGGGATCCAATTAGATTAGGACTCTTCTCCTCTCGATTATAAATAGAACCCGAAACCCCTGGCCAAAAACCACGAACTTCTCTTTCAACTCCTGAGCCGACGACTTAGAGCCCTAGCCCTAACTCGCCGAGCAAAACATCGCCGAAAGCACAACAAGGGAGATCATCGGAGAAGAACCAAGCGGTCTGAGGAGGACCTCGAAGACAAGAAGAGCGTGAGGTAGGACTTCAATACCACCTTACGACATCATGGTGTTCATCTCTTGCATCTGTTCTTCAATTCCTTTCGAACAGAAGCTTTCTCGTGGGCAGATCACTCGATGATCAGTTTGATCTAAAGACAAGATCATCGCCACGACCACCTTTGATCCGAACACCTCTGTCCATGCAAGCCATGCAAGAGCACACCAATCTAATAAAAATCATAGGATAGCATGCATATGCATCATCGCATCTAGTTTAAGGTTTGCGCATGATATTGATTGCTGTGAATCTTGTATGCACGTGAATCCTACATAGCAGGACAGGTTCAGGAAGCTGTCTATGACGAACTACAGCAACCAGGTTTTGAGAATCAAGAACAACCGGAACCGCAAGAACATGGCAAGTGCTCCTTGACCATGTTGATCCTATGTTTTGGGTAAAACTATTTTGTTTTGCGAAAAGGTGTGTGTGCTGAGTCAAACATGATGGGAAACCTTTTTATAGGAGTTTACTAGTTTTGGTTAAACCACCCTTGTCGCCAGGGAAGTTTATGAGTCGGGTATGGTTTTTGCTTTATGCTTCGCTGAGTCCATGGGATTGGAAAGCGAGATAGATGTGTCTAGCTAACTGCACTCGTAAAAATAATGAGAAACTGATGTTAATAATGGACAAGGATCGGAGGGAGATCTAGGCAAGCCTGGGTTTGTGAATGAGGTAGCATGAGATGGTGGTTTTGCTTGCCGTAGATCTAAGGACTGGTTCATGCATGCACATGCCAGGATAACAGTGCCACCACAAGGCCAAGTATGGGTGCGGCTTAGCTGAGTAATTAGGTAAGTTGCTAGAGTGTTATTGACTGTGGAAGGCGCGGGTAATGGGAGTCAAGTGAGGACTGCCCTGGGAACTGCATGGCACAAGAGGGGGCCCGTGGGTGGGAGAATTGGAGATTCTAGCCTGCCGGTGAAACCTCAGTGAGTCCATACATCTAGTAACCCCTTTGTAAAGGCTATTTTGTGATCTCTTGACCATACACCGACGGATGTGTACTGGTATAATGGAGGTTCTGCAGTCGCCGACGGGTGACGAAATCACAAACTTGTGGGTAAAGAGGTACAAACTCTGCAGAGTTACTAAAACTATCATGATAGCCGAGCTTACGGTTACGAGCACCTGGCTAAACTGCCATGATTAGATGGGATGGTTATTGGAATGGTTATTGGGAAGGTTCTTGGTTATGGTTATTGGTTTGGTTATGGTTTGGTTTGGAACCGTGGAGTCCGGGAGATGAGATGGTTGCATGACTGATGGGTCATGACATGAGATTGGTCTCGGTGTGAGACAAGGTTGTTTTATGAGGTGAGATGGTAGCGAATACGAGGAGGTATTCGTGAGTATGAATAAAAGATTGGTTAATGTTCGGATGGAACACGGGAAGTGATGAAGGTATATTGGTAATTTAATACATGCTGGGATTACATTCATCTAAAGTTAAGTTGCTGTTTTGTCATGGTTTTATAAATCTGCTTTGCTGCAAATAAACCTTTTGTACCTACCTTGTTTTATGAGCTGCATATCATGTGTTATTCCCGCACTTGCTGAGTACATCATTGTGCTCAAACTTGCATTATTATTTCTTCATCAACAGCAAGAGAATCCTACTATGAAGATCAAGTGGATCATTATGGCGTGTGATCTATTCTCAACCTTGCCTGTGGAGGGAGTAGAGATGGAGCCACTTCTGCTTAGTTTTGCTTCCGCATTAGTTTTTGCTTCCGCATTTAAATAAGGACTTCCGCTGCATAGAATCAAGATTTCTGCTGTGAGCATGAGTCGAAGATTCATGAGGTGTTGTAATAAACTCTGTTATTCGTGGTAATATATAATCTGAATTCAGTTTGTGGAACGTATGTGTATGTGTGATGAACATCCTAGGCACACATATGCATTAGTTCTCGGTTCCGTGGTTTTCCAAAGAATTGAGGGCGTCACAGATTGGTAGTTGACAGCAGGTTACACGCCTATATAGAAACCTTAGATTGATATTAGAGCCACGGTTTAACAGCAAGTTACACCCCTAAATAAGGGTCACAGGTAGCTAAGCCACGCTGACCCAAGGAAGCATCCTAAGGTGAATAGCCTAGATTGACCTTTAAAACCACCTTGACATAGGAAACCATCCTTGAATAGGAGTTGAGTGGGCCCTTGTGATGATTATTTGTGAATATGTGCTTAGTGTGAGTTGTGGGACGTCTCAACAACATTGCCCATATCCATGCGTAAGAAGAAAGAGGAGTGAAATGATTCGGCACTTGATCACATCCTCATAAGGACTAATATATATAGTCCAACTCACCTTGATGCATATAGTTGAAAGGACCTATCTAACCTTCTAACCTTCTATTCTATTTCGTTCTCTCTCATAGATGGTGAGAGGAAACGCCATCCGAAGGAACGTCCAGGAAGATGACCACGAGGAAGTTCCTGCCAACCCCGGAGCTGGCGAAAACAACCTAGAAAGGTTGATGGCCATGCAAAACCAGCTTATGCAAACCATGATCCAAACTTTGGGTCAGTTGCAGGCCAACCAACACCCCGTTCCGGCACCACCGCCACCACCACCGCCGGCTCATAACAGGCTGGGAGAGTTCATGAGGACTCGACCACCCACCTTTGCTCAAGCAAGCGATCCAATGGAGGCCGATGACTGGTTGAAATCCATGGAGAAGAAGCTTGCCATTGTACAGTGCAACGACCGAGAGAAGGTTCTCTTTGCGTCGCACCAACTGACGGGAGCAGCTGCTGACTGGTGGGATGCCTTGAGCAACGCCCATGCCAACCCGGAGACAATCACTTGGACTGAGTTCAAGGAAAGTTTCTGCTCCCACTACATCCCTGTTGGCGTAATGATGCTCAAGAGGCAGGAGTTTGAAGGTCTCCGCCAAGGACAGAAAAGTGTGAATGAATATCTCAACAAGTTCATACAACTGTCCCGGTATGCCCCCGAAGATGTCAACTCAGACCAGAGGAAGCAGTACCTGTTCATGAGAGGGTTGAACAATGAGATCCAAGTTCAGCTCCTCAACAATGACTACGTAAGCTTCCAGAAGCTAGTTGATAAGACTATTGTGGTTGAAAACAAGATCCGGGAGATCGAGCGAGAATGCAAAAGGAAGATGCCATACCAGCCCCAAGGGAGCAACGTGCGACCTAGATACATGCCCCCTGCACCGCAGTATGGATCGACCACTCCTACGAACCGCCCTGGTCAGCCACCACAGCCATGGTTCGTTGCACCGGCACCTCGTGTGCTCATGCCTCCTGCGCCCCGGTCTAACAATGGCACCCCTGTTCAAAACCCCCGCCCCAACGTACCTGCTGCCGTAGGCAACAGGGCATGCTTTGCATGCGGGGAAGTAGGCCACTTTGCTAACCAGTGCCCGAAGCGAGGCCCTGGACAGCAAGGTAACGTGCCCAAGCAGAACCAGCGACCAAACGGAGGGGACAACCAAGGAAACCGTGGACCGCAGAACTATGCTCGTGGCCACGTTAACCATGTCACTACTGAGGAAGCACAACAGGCTGAGGACGTCGCAATTGGTATGTTCCTTGCACCCTCCAACCCAGCCACCATTTTATTTGATTCTGGAGCATCACATTCCTTCATATCGTCCGAATATGTTGCCAAACATCATCTACCCGTATCCCACCTAGAATGTGCTATGATAGTTAATTCTCCCGGAGGAGAAATGAGGACTAATATAGTATGTCCTAAAGAAAGCCTTAAAATAAGGGGGGTAGACTTCCTTGCCAACCTTATTGTCTTGGACTCCCACGGAATTGACATCATACTCGGAATGGACTGGTTAAGCAAGCAAAATGGAGTAATCCAATGCGCTGAGAGAAGCGTGGAGTTGACAAACGAACACGGTATCCGTGTCGAGTTCGAGTCAGCCCAGCAAGCAACCGAACGGGCGGATTTGAACCATGTTGAAGGAGTAGCATTGGACAACATTCCAGTGGTTCAGGAATTTTCGGATGTGTTCCCGGAAGAACTTCCAGGTATGCCACCTGACCGGGACATTGAGTTTGCCATAGATTTGGTACCTGGAACTGCACCCATAGCTAAGAGGCCATATAGGATGCCCGTCAACGAGTTAGTTGAACTCAAGAAACAAATTCAAGAACAGTTGGAGAAGGGTTTTATCCGTCCACGTTCGTCGCCATGGGGAGCCCCGGTACTCTTCGTGGACAAGAAGGACGGAACCCAAAGAATGTGCGTGGACTACAGGTCTCTCAACGAGGTAACAATCAAGAATAAATACCCTCTGCCCCGTATAGAGGACCTGTTCGATCAAATGAAAGGAGCCCAAGTGTTCTCCAAGATTGATCTTCGGTCGGGATATTTCCAGCTGAAGATTAAGCCCTCCGATATACCTAAGACAGCCTTTCGAACGCGGTATGGTTCATATGAATAATACCGTTATGTCTTTTGGATTGACGAATTCACCCGCATACTTCATGTACCTTATGAATAAGGTTTTCATGGAGTACTTGGACAAGTTCGTCGTGGTTTTCATCGACGACATTATGGTGTATTCAAAAAGTGAGGAGGAGCATGAAGAACATCTGAAGTTGACCTTGCAGAAGTTGCGTGAGCATCAATTGTATGCCAAGCTCAACAAGTGTCAATTTTGGCTAAAGGAAATATCTTTCCTAGGCCACATCATCTCCAAGGAAGGGGTATCGGTTGATCCTGGAAAGGTGAGAGATGTTCTAAAGTGGGACCAACCGAGGAGCGTGAGGGATATTCGAAGTTTCCTTGGAATGGCAGGATACTATCGGTGCTTCATTAAAGACTTCTCCAAGATAGCAAAACCTATGACGGGGATGTTAATGAAGGGAAAGGTCTTTCAATGGACACAAGCCTGCCAAGAAAGTTTTGAGGAGCTCAAGAAAAGGCTAACCACGGCACCAGTTCTGGTATTGCCAGACGAAAGCAAGAGCTTTGACATATATTGTGACGCATCCAGACAAGGGCTCGGGTGTGTACTCATGCAGGAAGGACAAGTGGTAGCCTATGCCTCACGACAATTAAAGAAGCATGAGCTTAATTACCCTACGCATGATTTGGAGTTAGCAGCAGTGGTGCATGCATTGAAGATTTGGAGACATTATATCCTTGGACATCGATGTGAGATCTATACGGATCATAAAAGCCTTAAGTACATATTTACACAAACAGACTTGAATTTGAGGCAACGTCGATGGTTAGAACTCATCAAGGATTATGATGTGGGAATCAACTACCACCCCGGGAAGGCCAAGGTAGTCGCTGACGCACTGAGCAGAAAGGGAGCATGTCACCAACTCACGGTCCGGGAGCTACCACCCGAACTACGAAAGGAGTTCGAACGGTTACACCTCGGATTCTTGAATAACGTGGAGATAATAGAGATCCACTCCCCATTGGAACAAGAAATAAGAAAGGGCCAAGCAATGGACGAGGGGATCAAGGAGATCAAGGAAAGAATCCGACAAGGGGTAGAGAAGGATTTCAAGGAGGATGAAAAGGGTACGGTTTGGCTAGGAAAAAGGATTTGTGTGCCAAACCTAAGACACCTTCGCGACATGATATTAAGGGAGGCACATGATTCACCCTATTCCATACATCCAGGGAGCACCAAAATGTACAAGGACTTGAAAACTTGCTATTGGTGGGATGGTATGAAAAGGGATATAGCCGAATACGTTGCCCTATGCGACACATGCCAACGGGTAAAAGCCGAACATCAAAAACCCGCTGGGTTATTGCAACCTTTGAAAATACCTGAATGGAAATGGGAGGACATCAGTATGGACTTTATTGTCGGATTGCCAAGAACTCAGTCAGGATATGACTCCATCTGGGTCATTATGGACCGGTTGACGAAAACCGCCCATTTTCTTCCGGTAAAGACCAGTTACAACGTTACACAGTTGGCAGAGTTGTACATGGAGCAGATCGTGGGCCGTCATGGAGTTCCGAAGAGGATAGTCTCAGATCGAGGTTCTCAGTTTACCTCTAGATTCTGGAGGAAGCTGCAGAAAGCCATGGGTACATGACTAGATTTTAGCTCCACCTATCACCCACAAACAGATGGGCAAACCGAGAGGACGAACCAAATATTGGAGGACATGCTGAGAGCTTGTGCCTTGAAACGTGGGCGTAGTTGGGATAGGAGTTTACCGTATGCCGAGTTCTCCTATAACAACAGCTATCAAGCTAGCTTGAAGATGTCGCCTTTCGAAGCCTTATATGGTAGACGGTGTAGAACGCCACTGTTCTGGAACGAGACTGGAGAGAACCAGGTGTTTGGACCCGAAGTACTACAAGAGGCTGAAAAGCAAGTCCAAACGATACGGGAAAACTTAAAGGCTGCTCAGTCACGACAGAAAGGCTATGCGGACAATAGGCGTAGGAAGTTGACCTTTGAAGTATGAGACTTTGTATACCTTAAGGTATCACCTATCCGAGGCCAACGACGTTTTAACGTCAAAGACAAACTAGCGCCTCGCTACATCGGACCATTTAAGATTTTGGACAAGCGAGGAGAAGTAGCCTATCAACTAGAGCTCCCAAACCATCTCTCCGATGTACATGACGTGTTTCATGTATCCCAGCTCAAGAAGTGCTTGAGAATGCCAGGGGAACAAGTGTCGATGGGAGAACTTGAACTTCAAGAGGACCTGACTTATGCAGAACACACTGTCCGAATCTTGGACGTAAAGGAAAGAGTCACCCGAAACAAGGTGAATCGATGGTGCAAGGTACAATGGAGCCATCACACTGAAGCTGAAGCCACATAGGAACGTGAAGAGGATATCAAGGCGGAATTCCCCCATCTATTTTCTACAAACGAATCTCGAGGGCAAGATTCAATTTAAGGGGGGTAGATTTGTGACACCCTCATCTCGGGTGTCAGCATATATTCGTATCCTATGAAAAGGAAACATTTTAATGGAAGATAGGGATAGAAAGAGTTATCAAAAGAATAGCCAATAAAGCCCTTAGAGTGCGTCGAAGGCAACTTCCACGGCCAGCAGGCCACGTGGCGTGATCGGAGCTCATCCCTGCGAAGTGGGGAGAGGCCGCCGCCAAGCTGGCTACGTGGCAGGCTCGGGACTCATCTCCACAAAGGGGAGAGGTCCGATCCTGTGGGACACGTGTTGCCCACGGAGCTAGCCTCTGCGGAAGAAGCAAAGGCATTTTTCGTAGGACACATGTCATCCTCGGAGCTAGTCCTCGTGGAAATAAGAGGACCCATCGCCGGGATACGTGTCAATCTCGGAGATCATCTCAGAGAAGTCCGGATCTATCGAACACGTGTCGCCACCGGAGCTTATCACCGGAAGGTCCGTCGCAGCTAAACACGTGTCGACCTCGGGGCATGTCCTTGAGGAAATAAGAGGGGGAAGACCGGCGCCAACACGTGGCGTGCGCGGAGCTCGTCTCCGAAAAAGAGGGAGGTCTCGATCGATTGACACGCAGCATAACCGGATCTCGTCTCTGCGTATGAGGAGATACCAGGCCCGGAGGACACGTGGAGCTTCCGGAACTCATCATCACGAAGGTAACGAGTCTGAAGCGATTTTTACGCGTAAAAAAGAATACCGGTACGCAATAGAAACCGATCTAAACTCCACGATGTTACCAAAGATAAGACGTTAGGATCCAACAAGATCTGAATAAGGCTTTTATTTGGGATCCAATTAGATTAGGACTCTTCTCTTCTCGATTATAAATAGAACCCGAAACCCCTGGCCGAAACCACGAACTTCTCTTTCAACTCCTGAGCCGACGACTTAGAGCCCTAGCCCTAACTCGCCGAGCAAAACATCGCCAAAAGCACAACAAGGGAGATCATCGGAGAAGAACCAAGCGGTCTGAGGAGGACCTCGAAGACAAGAAGAGCGTGAGGTAGGACTTCAATACCACCTTACGACATCATGGTGTTCATCTCTTGCATCTGTTCTTCAATTCCTTTCGAACAGAAGCTTTCTCGTGGGCAGATCACTCGATGATCAGTTTGATCTAAAGACAAGATCATCGCCACGACCACCTTTGATACGAACACCTCTGTCCATGCAAGCCATGGAAGAGCACACCAATCTAATAAAAATCATAGGATAGCATGCATATGCATCATCGCATCTAGTTTAAGGTTTGCGCATGATATTGATTGCTGTGAATCTTGTATGCACGTGAATCCTACATAGAAGGACAGGTTCAGGAAGCTGTCTACGACGAACTACAGCAACCAGGTTTTGAGAATCAAGAACAACCGGAACCGCAAGAACAAGGCAAGTGCTCCTTGACCATGTTGATCCTATGTTTTGGGTAAAACTATTTTGTTTTGCAAAAAGGTGTGTGTGCTGAGTCAAACATGATGGGAAACCTTTTTATAGGAGTTTACTAGTTTTGGTTAAACCACCCTTGTCGCCAGGGAAGTTTATGAGTCGGGTATGGTTTTTGCTTTATGCTTCGCTGAGTCCATGGGATTGGAAAGCGAGATAGATGTGTCTAGCTAACTGCACTCGTAATAATAATGAGAAACTGATGTTAATAATGGACATGGATCGGAGGGAGATCTAGGCAAGCCTGGGTTTGTGAATGAGGTAGCATGAGATGGTGGTTTTGCTTGCCGTAGATCTAAGGACCGGTTTATGCATGCACATGCCAGGATAACAGTGCCACCACAAGGCCAAGTATGGGTGCGGCTTAGCTGAGTAATTAGGTAAGTTGCTAGAATGTTATGGACTGTGGAAGGCGCGGGGAATGGGAGTCGAGTGAGGACTGCCCTGGGAACTGCATGGCACAAGAGGGGGCCCGTGGGTGGGAGAATTGGAGATTCTAGCCTGCCGGTGAAACCTCAGTGAGTCCATACATCTAGTAACCCCTTTGTAAAGGCTATTTTGTGATCTCTTGACCATACACCGACGGATGTGTACTGGTATAATGGAGGTTCTGCAGTCGCCGACGGGTGACGAAATCACAAACTTGTGGGTAAAGAGGTACAAACTCTGCAGAGTTACTAAAACTATCATGATAGCCGAGCTTACGGTTACGAGCACCTGGCTAAACTGCCATGATTAGATGGGATGGTTAATGGGATGGTTATTGGAATGTTTATTGGGAAGGTTCTTGGTTATGGTTATTGGTTTGGTTATGGTTTGGTTTGGAACTGTGGAGTCCGGGAGATGAGATGGTTGCATGACTGATGGGTCATGACATGAGATTGGTCTCGGTGCGAGACAAGGTTGTTTTATGAGGTGAGATGGTAGCGAATACGAGGAGGTATTCGTGAGTATGAATAAAAGATCGGTTAATGTTCGGATGGAACACGGGAAGTGATGAAGGTATGTTGGTAATTTAATACATGCTGAGACTACATTCATCTAAAGTTAAGTTGCTGTTTTGTCATGGTTTTATAAATCTGCTTTTCTGCAAATAAACCTTTTGTATGTACCTTGTTTTATGAGCTGCATATCATGTGTTATTCCCGCACTTGCTGAGTACATCATTGTGCTCAAACTTGCATTATTATTTTGTCGGTACCTGAGATATGGGGTACCCCCTCGCACAGGGTAAAATGCCTAAGGTACTCGCCCTTCTCCGCAGGGAGAGCTCCGAAGGCGCCACGGGTCCGGCGGGGCCGGACCTCCCTCTCCTCAGAGGAGAGCTCCGGGACCGCCACGTGGCATACAGAAGCCGGACCTCCCCCTCTGCGGGAGAGAGGTCCGAAGACGCCACGCGTCCAGCGGGGCCGAACCTCCCTCTCCGCAGAGGAGAGCTCCGGGCCCGCCACGTGGCATACAGAGGCCGGACCTCCCCCTCCGCGGTGAGAGGTCCGGAGGCTCCACGTGCCCCGCAGGCCGGACCGTTCTCACCTCAGAGAAGGGCTCCGGACCCGCCACGTGGCCAGAAGAACAGTGCTGCCTGCCCCCGAGCGGTAGGCGGCGGGCGTAAAGGCACTCCTCACCTTGCCCGTACAAGGTATTCAAGGCCCGCGTCTTCCCAAGACGCGGAAATGCGGAGCACGCGTCTGTCAGGTGCCGTTGCGCCCAGTCGCATCACAGACTGGCGCGCGGTGTCAGAACCTGCCAGCCAATAAACGCCGTGACAAGACATCCCATGCCGCCTTCGCCGTCATCAACCACTACGACTAGCATGCGGCATGGGCTGGGCGGCAAGAGGAAGACTCAGAAGCCTTTGACCAGAGGCAACCACCGGCGTAACTACAGATACGGTAGATAATAGACAATCTTCCCGGGACCACCTGTCGGGTCCCTGCTTCCCTTGTAAGCCGCCCGAGCCTTGGACTATAAAAGGCTCGGGTAGGCGTCGATAGCAAGGGTTCACACTTTGCAACTCATACGCTAGCCATACACTCTCAAGCTGTAACTCACCCCCGAGCTCAGGCCTCCGGCCCTGAGCAGCAAGCAATACAGCGAGCTCCATAGCTCGCCGTGGACGTAGGGTTTTACGCTCCGGCAGCCTGAACCACGTAAAACTCGCCGTGTCAAGCTCTCGCTAACTCGTCCATCCGCGCAAGCTTTCCGCTAGGAGACTAGCCCCGCCGAAAAAAGAACCTCCGCGGGCTGCCCAGTGCAGGCCCGGGGGAAGTGTCGATCACACACTTCGACATTTGGCGCGCCAGGTAGGGGGCTTTTCCCCTAGCGCGACGAGTTTCTGCCGACGAAGATGACCAAGCTTCCTTCAACGGCAAACTCTCCCCCTCCACGTTCACGGCGAACCGTGACCACTGGGGAGTACATGTCGACACACTCAGGACGGAGTGTGTCGGCACAAGCGGGCAGCCAGCAGCCGACTCCGGCAACGCCGACTCCGGCTATGCAGGCCCCGACCAGCGTGAGGTCTTCTGCAGCGCTGAGCGTACACCATGGAGGTGCGCTAGCTGCAGCAAGAGCGCTGCTGCGCAACCCGCCTGCGGGGGATGCGCCCCATTCAGCGACCCAGCAATGGGTCCGCGAGGTGGACCGCCTCGTCGTCACCGCCGCGAACCCTCGGTTTCGGCGAGGACGACGCCCAGGGCAACCGGCTGTGTCGCTGACGTGCACACCCACGGTTGACGGGCTAACGGCGGATTCCATCTCCTCCAGGCTCCTGTCGACGGACCTGCGAAGGGAACTGGAACGGTGCCACTTGGGGCAGGACGCCCGGGTGTACCTCGAGCGACACCGAGAAAGGCGTCGCAACCAGGAGGCAGGCGACAGCATGTCATCGGCCTCGACACAACCAGAAGGGCAGGTCTTCGCCATGCGAGCCCCGCCACAGGCATATGCTGCACAGCATATGCCACAACCATATGCGCCGCAAGTAGCGGCCCCGGTCTATGGTGCAGCCTTGCCCATGCCGGGATACGCAGCGCCAGGTGCGAACCAAGTGTTCGCAGCGCCTATACCTGCTGCAACAGGTGCAGGATGTGCGGCCCTTGCACCCCATCTTCGCTTCGCAAGGTGGCCACGCAAGTTCCGCCCGCACCTGCCCGAGAAGTACGAAGGCAGCGTCAACCCGGCGGAGTTCCTCCAGATCTACTCCACCGCCGTACTTGCCGCAGGAGGGGACGAGGCTGTCATGGCCAACTACTTCCCCGTCGCCTTGACCGGCCCAGCCCGGTCTTGGCTCATGAATCTAACTCAGGGGTCCATAACCTCCTGGGGTGAGCTCTGCCGGCAGTTCGTCGCCAACTTCGGCAGCTCCTACACCCGTCCCGGCACGGAGCTTGACCTCCACGCCGTCAAGCAACAACCTGGGGAGTCGCTGCGCTCTTTCATCCAGCGGTTCTCTCAGGTGCGCAACACCATCCCACATATCCAAAGCGCCTCTGTGGTGGTGGCGTTCCGACAGGGTGTCCGGGACGAGAAAATGCTCGAGAAGCTCGCGACTAGAGAGGTCCACGACGTCTCGGAGCTCTTCAGCCTGGCGGACAAGTGCGCCAGAGCAGCTGAAGGGCGGAACTGGCACGCACTGCCGACCTCCGAGTCAGGAGGGCAGCCCGGGTCCGGTGCTGCTGCCTATGGGGGTGGCAAGAAGACCAAGAACCGGGGGGGTGGCAAGATGAAGTCACCATTCACGGCCCCCGTCACCGCAGCTGCGACGACCAGTGGAGCTCGGGGCCACGCCCTGACAAAAGGCAGCGGCAGTCACCGGCCCCAGACAGTGACCAATGCGGGCTATGCCCCGTGCACGGCACCTGCAACCATACTGCTGCCGAGTGCTGGGAGATCCAGAGGCTCGCAGAGCGCTTCCACAAAGGAAGACAGCAGAGGGCTGAAGCACCGCCCTACCCTCAGGGGGATGGCAAACAGGAGGCCGGCGCCCCAGTCACCGCTGCCCACCAGGTGGGGTTCCAGGAGCCTCAGCGTGTCATAAAGACGGTGCATGGCGGTGAGGACTCCAGTTCCGACGGTGACGGGCCTGGGCGTTAGCCAACTACAGCACGCCTCCGTGCCTCGAACATACCTCTCGGGAGCCGCCTAAGGTCCATCAACCCCTTGAAGGCCTTGCCAGAAGGGGAAGACGCCTTAGGTCATCCAAGGTGAGCCCGGGTCCACCTACCCCTTGAAGGCCTTAGCCAGAAGGGGAGAACTCCCTGGGGGCCCCCGAGGGAAGCCGCGCAGGGCCTGATCCAGCGTGAAGATAACAACCTCGACAAGACTCGGCTTGCAGGGAACACCCCACAACGCATGGTCTCGGCTAATGCTCTAAGCACTACCGCCAAAGAACCAAACGCGACGGGGGCCCGCAAGAAGGCAACCTGGTGAAGCGGCATGCTATATTCCAAGAAGGACCCATAAGCTCTCCCCCAGCAGGGAAGGTCCCTTCCGAATCATGAAAGCTGCCGCCCCAGGTACACATGCCTTTCAACCGAGAGTGGGATCCATTCCCAAAAAATCCTTGCCATGAAGCAACACTGTAAGTCCTACTTACTGAGCATCGGTAGAACAGGGTTATCCACTTCTGTAATAGACCCCATAGAATTTAGGAACAGAGCTTGGGGTAGCTAAGTCTCAAGGGACGGTACAGGACTATGTCCAGTTTAGCCTGGTTCCGACCCTAAGCGCGTAGAGTCTTGCTTCCCTTGTAGACGAAGCGGAACATTGCCCCCATGTACAGCCAGAATTCCACCTATGGGTACGAATACAGAGACCTGTTCTACTTAGCTCTCTCTCATGCGTTCATTTAAATTATGCATTAATTTTTATGATCGCACTATCTCTGTATGTTCATCGTACATCTAGCTCCCCCTCTCCTGCGCTCATCCATAGTCGGCATTTGCTATCCTACCGAAGGCGGCTGCGCTTGAGGCACCTGCCGAAGGCCGAGTGAGTCTCTCGGGCCTCCCCCAGTCAGGTGTTGTGGTGCCAGTTGGTCACCTCCAGGAAAGGCCAGCGTTGTGCATGGGGGGTCCAGGGTGCGTATCCAGCTTAGCCGGCCCAGAGCCCAAAGCATGCGCATCCTGCCCTCCGGAGGTCCAGGGGAGTACGTCCGCTTTGCCTGGTCATGAACCCAAAGCGCGTGCACTCTGCTTCCCCAGCGCATGGCCCGGTACTAGGGATCGGACGGCAGTACCCGGACCTCGGAGGGAGCCGGAGCTCCGGCGCCTCGTGCACAGAATTGCCCAAGCCCCGTATAGCGGGTCAGGACCATAAGACGAATAAGACTAAGAGACAGGAGGGGAGGATCCCCCGAGGAGAATTACGTTTCCTCTACCTGTGTGCAGGACCTCCAGGTTATGGCAACAGGGACTGCATGAAGCGGGGGGAAAGGAGCTACCAGCTACTCCGGCCTAGGACTGGAAGGACCGGGACCTGCCCCTCCAGCAGGGGCGGGGCCCGGGGGCCCCACGTGTCCAGTGGGCCCGGAACTCTCTCCTTCCTTGAGGAGGGCTCCGGGCTCGCCACGTGGCAGGCAGGAACCGGACCTCCCCCCCTCAGTGGGAGGGCTCCGGAAGCCCTACGTGTCCATCATGGCCGGAGCTCCCGTCTCTTGAGGAGAAGCTCCGTACCCGCCACGTGGCAGGCAGATTTGGAGCCCCCCATAGGGAGAGGTTCGGAGACCTCCGGGGGCCCCTAACACGGTTAGGACCCGGGGAGGGTGTCTGTGCGAAGCTCCGAGATTGGAAATGGCCTCTGAGTACCTTGCGGAGCTAAGGACTCAGCCAGGCAAAGCCAAGAAGGAGAGAAAAAGCATCACAGACACAAGTATCCAAGAGAGTCAAGTTAAACAAGGCTCCATGAGCTGGACTACAGACTCGATGAAAAAGGGAGAAACAAGTCCTAAGGACCTCCCGGCTCTCGCCGGAACCTTGCGGCTACAAGGGCGGCCACATCCTCAACTTCAGCCCTGGCAGCTTCCTCCCGCTCTGCGGCTGGGCCCTCTCTCGCTGGCTCTAGCGAAAAAGAGGGGTCGCGACTCTTGAAGCATGCCAGCACATGCGAAGCGACCTCTAAAGCTAAGCTGCGGCCCTCGGCCTCAAGCTCGCTGGCGACCACCGAGTCGAGCCTGTCCAGCTTGGCGCCGATCGACTCCAACGCAGGGATCACCTCTGCCACCTTCAGCGCGGGAGTCGCGGCCCTCACCGGACTGAAGCCAAGAGGGATCAGGGCGGACCCCACTCGATCCACGAAGCTTGAGACCGCAAGGGCCTCGGAGGACCGCAAGGCGGAGAGCTCCTCCACCTCACGGTGGGCCGCCTGCAGAGCCTCCAGCTTCCTCTCGGAGAATACCTTCTCCTTGGCCGCCAGGGAACTCTCCCGAAGGTGGAGAGTCTTGGCTAGCCGCTCCAACTCAGCGGCCTTGAAGCCGGCAGTCAACTCCCGGTCCAAGACCGCCCGGCGATCATGGGAGACCTGTTCCTCCCTCAAGTCAAGGTCTGCCTTCAGAATCTCCAGCTCCTCCATCCGAGCTCGGAGGTCATCCTCGCCTGCGGCCAGCTGCGCGGCGACCCTCTCTGCCTCAGCTGCCACGGAATGCTCCCGCTCCTCAACGGCGAGTTCGCGGCGCTCCAACCGCTGCCGTATTTCCACAGCAGCAGAGACGCTCTCTTCGGCCCGGGCGTGTGCCTCCAGTGCCTCCCTGTTGATCCGCCGCGACTGGGTGTCCATGCGGTCGACAGCCCGCTTCATCCGGTCGACGAGCGCTTCCCTGAAGTCGAGCAACTCCCGCCTGGAGTCGAGCTCGCTCTTAACCTTCGCGGTCCTCTCCCGCAAAAGGTTCCCCCAGATGAGGAGGCGGTCCCGTTCAACCGTATACTCCTCCCGCTCACGCCCTAGTGCAGCCAAGACCTGCCGGACGCTCGACTTGGCAAGCGCGAAGGCGTCCGCCAGAGGCAATGGAGCAACAGAGGCTGGGGCAGTCCCTCTGACCTCCTCCATTACCTCGTCCTCAGGAAGAGCCGACGCACCAGCAGCTGAGACAAGACGCCGATCAGGAGAAGCTGGCTCCGCGGCTCTGGCAGCCAGGCCAGCCGGGCTCTTTTCAGCTTCTGGCTCCTTGACCTGAGGAGAGGGACGAGCCGGGGAAGGCGGTGCTGGAGAAGAAGCCAGACCGCCTAGTGCAGGATCAACCTGTGCTGGCTCGGGGGCCGCGGTTGCCGTCTCGGCAGGAAGAGACGACGCCGCCGCGGAGTCCGGGCACATCGGAACAGGAGAAGTCCGCGCTGGCCTGGGGGCCGCAGCAGTTGCCCCTGGCTCCGAGCGCATCGGCGCAGATTCCCCGCAAGACGGGGAAGGCCGGGAAGCGCGGACACTCCAGCGGGCTCTAAACCCCGACTTCTGAGCCGGGGTAGGACTTCCAGAGCCCGCAACCGTCGCCGACGACCGCTCCGCAGTCACTTGGACTGGCGGAACAGGGGACGCCCTAGAGGCTTCCCCCAGCGCATCAACCCGGGGCCTCTTCGAGTCGCCACCGGAGGGGGTGTCAGGCACCCCGGAATCCTGACTTGGCACCGACGCCGTTGCTGGAGGAGATCGCGCGCGTTTCTTCTCTGGCAGCGGGTTGGAAGCCATGGCAAGGGAGAACTCAAAAGCACAAGAGTCCGAGAAGAAATGCTGAGAAGTGCGAAGGGAAGCTGCAATGGGGGTAAGACCTCCTCTAAAAAGGTCCCCGGTGCAATTCCAAGCGATTCGGAACTCTTCGAATATCCCGCACCGGCAACCGCTTCGGTTCCTAGACCGAATGCCGATGACGGGTGGGCCCAAACCGCTTAGCTAAAGCGGTGGGGTCAAGGAGTCAGCCTCCTGAGAAGATGAGCCGGCAAGACACTTCGGCGGTGCCCGAAGAAAGCGCCGCAACGTGCAGAAGTGGCAGCCTTGGGAACCGTCGCAGTAAAAGCAATCATCAAGTGAGCGCACGCTCTCACGACCCCGCGGCCGTTCGTGCTCCGGCAGCGGCCAATTCGGGACTTAAAGAAAGTGCGCGGATCGGAAGAGACGGAGGTCCCACCTCGGGCTCGCTATCTCCCCCGAGATGGGCCCGGGGGCCACTGTCGGTACCTGAGATATGGGGTACCCCCGCGCACAGGGTAAAATGCCTAAGGTACTCGCCCTTCTCCGCAGGGAGAGCTCCGAAGGCGCCACGAGTCCGGCGGGGCCGGACCTCCCTCTCCTCACAGGAGAGCTCCGGGCCCGCCACGTGGCATACAGAAGCCGGACCTCCCCCTCCGCGGGAGAGAGGTCCGAAGACGCCACGCGTCCAGCGGGGCCGAACCTCCCTCTCCGCAGAGGAGAACTCCGGGCCCGCCACGTGGCATACAGAGGCCGGACCTCCCCCTCCGCGGGGAGAGGTCCGGAGGCTCCACGTGCCCCGCAGGCCGGACCCTTCTCACCTCAGAGAAGGGCTCCGGACCCGCCACGTGGCCAGAAGAACAGTGCTGCCTGCCCCCGAGCGGTAGGCGGCGGGCGTAAAGGCGCTCCTCACCTTGCCCGTACAAGGTATTCAAGGCCCGCGTCTTCCCAAGATGCGGAAACGCGGAGCACGCGTCTGTCAGGTGCCGTTGCGCCCAGTCGCATCACAGACTGGCGCGCGGTGTCAGAACCTGCCAGCCAATAAACGCCGCGACAAGACATCCCATGCCGCCTGCGCCGTCATCAACCACTACGACTAGCATGTGGCATGGGCAGGGCGGCAAGAGGAAGACTCAGAAGCCTTCGACCAGAGGCAACCACCGGCGTAACTACAGATACGGTAGATAATAGACAATCTTCCCGGGACCACCTGTCGGGTCCCGGCTTCCCTTGTAAGCCACCCGAGCCTTGGACTATAAAAGGCTCGGGTAGGCGTCGATAGCAAGGGTTCGCACTTTGCAACTCATACGCTAGCCATACACTCTCAAGCTGTAACTCACCCCCGAGCTCAGGCCTCCGGCCCTGAGCAGCAAGCAATACAGCGAGCTCCATAGCTCGCCGTGGACGTAGGGTTTTACGCTCCGGCGGCCTGAACCACGTAAAACTCGCCGTGTCAAGCTCTCGCTAACTCGTCCATCCGCGCAAGCTTTCCGCTAGGAGACTAGCCCCGCTGAAAAAAGAACCTCCGCGGGCTGCCCAGTGCAGGCCCGGGGGAAGTGTCGATCGCACACTTCGACATATTTCTTCATCAACAGCAAGAGAAGCCTACTATGAAGATCAAGTGGATCATTATGGCATGTGATCTATTCTCAACCTTGCCTGTGGAGGGAGTAGAGATGGAGCCACTTCTGCTTAGTTTTGCTTCCGCATTAGTTTTTGCTTCCGCATTTAAATAAGGACTTCCGCTGCATAGAATTAAGATTTCTGCTGTGAGCATGAGTCCAAGACTCATGAGGTGTTGTAATAAACTCTGTTATTCGTGGTAATATATAATCTGAATTCAGTTTGTGGAACGTATGTGTATGTGTGATGAACATCCTGGGCACACATATGCATTAGTTCTCGGTTCCGTGGTTTTCCACAGAATTGAGGGCGTCACCCTCCGCGGGCTGCCCAGTGCAGGCCCGGGGGAAGTGTCGACCGAACACTTTGACAGCGCCTCCCTCGAGTCTCTGCGGTCTTGTCGTCTTCCATGGCTCCCAACCCGCCTTTCAGGGGGAGAATCACTCTCGATTTCCCCCAGCAACGGCGTCTGCACCAAGCCTGGGACCCAGGGAGCCTGCCTGTCTTGCCTCTGGAGGTGGCGCCTCCAAGGGGTCTCTGGTTTGTCCTCCCGACGGGGCCCTTCCTTGGTGACGGCAGGCAGAAAGCTCCTTGGCGTTGCGTCCCTTCTCAAGTGGTGGAGTCTTTAAAGAAACCGCTGAAGCACCAAGGAGAATCCCAGGCGGCAGAGTCTCCGAGAAGACCGCTGAAGCTGCGGAGGGGGGGTCTCAGGAGCACCCTTGATGACACCGGCTTTTGCGCAGGTGATGAGGGAAGGAGGCTCCAGGAGCACCCTTGATGACACCGGCTTTTGCGCCGGTGATGAGGGAACTTCAGGAGAAGGAAACCGCTGATGCACCATGGAGGATCCTAGACGGCAGAGTCTCCAGGAAGACCGCTGAATGCTGCAGAGGGGGCCTCAGGAGCTCCCTTGGTGACACCGGCTTTTGAGCCGGTGATGAGGGAGGCGATTCCTGCGCTCGGGTCATGGAGCAGGAGAGTGCCGCCAGGGCTGAAGCCTGGTGATGCGGCCGTTCTTGCAACTTCTAGATTCTGGTCGTGTCAGGAGACCCTTGGGGCTTGTTTCTTTCTTTTCATTGAGTCTGTAGTCCAGCTCATGGAGCCTCGCATAGTTTGACTCTTTTAGATATTTGTGTCTGTGAAGCTTTTTCTCCTCTTTTTGGCTTTGCCTGGCTGAGTCCTTAGCTCCGCAAGGTACTCAGAGGCCTTCTCCAATCTCCGAGCTCCGCACAGACACCTTCCCTGGGCCCTAACAGTGTTAGGGGCCCCGGGGGTCTCCGGATCTCACCCTATGGGGAGCTCCAAATCTGCCTGCCACGTGGCGGGCCTGGAGCCCCTCCTTAGGAGGCGGGAGCTCCGGCCCTGCTGGACACGTAGGGCTTTCGGAGCCCTCCCACAGGGGGGAGGTCCGGTTTCCGCCTGCCACATGGCGAGCCCGGAGCCCCCCTCATGGGAGGCGGGAGCTCCGGACCTGCTGGACGCGTGGGGCCTCCGGGCCTCGCCCCTGCTGAAGGGGCGGGGCCCAGTCCTTCCAGTCCTGGGCCGGTGCTGTTGATAGCTCCTTTCCCCCCGCTTCATGCAGTCCCCGTTGCCATAACCTGGAGGTCCTGCACACAGGCAGAGGAAACGTAATTCTCCTTGGGGGCTCCCCCTCCCTTATCTCATAGTCTTATTTGACTTATAGCCCCTAACCATATGCTTGGTGCTTGGGGACTGTAGGGAGGGGGAGCTGAGCTCATGGCAACCATGCACTACTGCAAGGGTGGTTATAAAAAACTTAGTACACAATTTAAATGAATACGAGGAAAGAGCAAAGTAGAGCAGGTTTCTTTTCGTACAACTTTCCACAGGAGGAAGGCAGGCTAAACATGGAGGCCACGACCCGCCCCATTAAGAGGGGAAGCAAGACTCTACGCGCTTGGAGTCGGAACCAGGCAAAGCTGAACGTAGTCCTGTACCGTCCCCTGGGGCTTAGCTGCTCCGAGCGCTGCTCCTGGACTCTATGGAGTTTATTACGAAAAGAAAGTACTGTCCTATTTTTGCTCTAGGGGTAGAACTTACGGAGGTGTTCTATGTTCCAAGGGTTTGGGAGCAGGTCCCCATCCTCGGTGGAACGGCGCACACACCTGGGGCGGCATACTTTCGCGACTCGGAAGGGGCCTTCCCAACTAGGGGAGAGTTTGTGGGCCCCTTCACGAGAAAGTATGCGCCGCAACACCAGGTCACCTTCCTGCAGCTCCCGGGCACACACAAATCTCTGGTGGTAGCGCCGAAGCGCTTGTCTGTACCGCGCGTTACGGAGTGCTGCATGTAATCGGACCTCGTCGACGAGGTCGATTTCTCCACGCCGTAGGTTGTCCTGCGCGGCTTCGTCGTAAGCCCGGACACGGTGAAACTTCATGGTGATTTCTGGGGGAAGTACAGCTTCGGCCCCATACACCATGAAGAAGGGTGTCTCCCCGGTGGCCCGGCTCTGGGATGTCCGGTTAGCCCATAGTGTGCTCCGAAGCTCATCTACCCAATTGGCACCATGTTTCCTCAGGCTGGCGAAGGTGCGAGTCTTAAGGCCCCGGAGAATCTCCGCGTTGGCCCTCTCAACTTGCCCATTGCTCTTTGGGTGGGCGACAGAGGCGTAGCACACCTGAATACCAAGGTCCTCGCAGTAGTCTTGGAATGCTGCGCTGGTGAACTGGGTCCCGTTGTCGGTGATGATTCTGTTCGGGACCCTGAACCGGCAGACAATAGACTTGATGAAATTTACTGCAGATTGTTTGTTGATGGTGACAACTGGTGTAGCTTCCGGCCACTTGGTGAACTTGTCGATGGCAACATAGAGGTACCGGAATCCCCCGACGGTTCTGGGAAATGGTCCCAAGATGTCCAGCCCCCATACGGCAAATGGCCACGAGGGCGGGATCATCTGTACCGCCTGAGCCGGTGTATGGATCTGCTTGGCGTGGAACTGGCACGCCTTGCAGCTCTCGACCAGCTTGACGGCATCCTGGAGTGCTGTCGGCCAGTAGAAGCTTTGCCGGAAGGCTTTACCGACAAGCGTGCGTGAGGAAGAGTGACTTCCACATTCGCCTCCATGGATCTCAGCGAGCAAGTCGCAGCCTTCCCCCTGGGTTATGCACCGCAATAGGATGTGGTTGGCGCCACGCCGGTAGAGATCCCCCTCTACCAGCGCGTATCTCTTAGCCATACGCACAATCCGTTCAGCAGTTGCATGTTCATCAGGGAGGATGTTGTCCTTCAAGTAGTCCCGGATCTCCGTGATCCATGCATCGGGTCTGACTTGAGCTTCTGGATCTTGAGCGCTGGGTTGCACGGAGTCCCCAGTGATGCTTACGATCCTTGGCGGCATCCATGGCTGTAGGGCCGCCGGGACCGCCAGCTTCGAGGTGCTGGTCAAGCCCCCTTCGCCCGGCTCGGTGGGCCGGGCTGTAGGCCGCAGCAACGTCCTCTCGAAAACTCCTTCGGGCGCAGGGGCTCCGGTGGAAGCCTTCGTTGGAAGGTTGTCAGCTGTGGCATTACCAGCGCGCGGTACGTGATGCAGGTCCAAGGCGAGGAATTCTTTCTCCAACATCTGCATGTGAAGCAGATACGCAGCTAGCTGTGGGTTATTGCAGGAGCATTCGCCCTTGACTTGCTTGATGACCAGTTGGGAGTCGCCCTGTGCCAACAACTGGCGAGCGCCTAAAGACAGGGCTGTCTGCAGGCCAAAGATGAGTGCTTCATACTCCGCCATGTTGTTGGTTGCCTTGAAATTGAGACGCTCCATATACCCAAACTGTTCCCCCGATGGCATGAGGAGCAGTACGCCGGCACCGGCCCCCTGCTTTCGCGAGGAGCCGTCGAAGAAAAGTGTCCAGTGGGGTTCAGTGAAGACCGGAGCTTGGTGCTCTGGCTCACCGCCTTCATGGCCCCCTGGGTCAGTCTTCGTTGGTGTCCACTCCGCCACAAAGTCAGCCAGTGCTTGGCACTTGACTGCATGGCGTGGGAGGAAGTCCAGCTTAAACTCCGCCAGCTCCGCCGCCCATTTAGCAACGTTGCCAGTCGCATGGGGGCTGTGAAGAATTGTCTTCAGCGGATACGAGGTGACTACCGAGACCCGGTGGGCCTGGAAGTAATGGCGGAGCTTCCTGGAGGCCACGAGCACCGCATACAGCAGCTTGTGGACTTCTAGGTACCTTGTCTTGGCATCATGAAGTACTTCGCTGATGTAGTAGACAGGCCTCTGGATGGTTCGAACCCTCTCTCTTAGGCTTGGGAGGTCCTCGTCCATTGGCCCTGGCCCGCTGGAGGTGAGTGGACCCACGGGGGCCTCCGGGAGCTGGGACCCGGAGGCCCTTAAGCTATCTTGATTATCCGGGAGCTCCGGGGGGTCTTGAGGGACCTCCGGGAGGTCCCATTTGGCCCCCGGGGATTTATCTTGGTGGTCCGGGAGACCGCCCTGGACCTCCGGGAGGTCGACCTGGACCTCCGGGGGTTTGCCTTGGAGGTCCGAGAGACCGCCTTGGCCCTGCAGGGCCTCCTGGCGTCTGCCTTCTGCTACCGGAGCAGGTTGCGAAGGTGAGGGGTCTGGCCGCTCTGCGACGAGGACCATACTCACCACTTCAGTTGTCGCCGCGATGTAGAGAAGCAGGTGCTCTCCGGGCTCAGGGGCTACCATGATAGGTAGGGTCGTCAGGAGTCGCTTCAACTCCTGGAAAGCCTCTTCTGCTTCGTCAGTCCAGGCAAAAGGGCCTGACTTGCGCAGGAGCTTAAAGAAAGGGAGTGCCCACTCTGCTAGCCTCGGTATAAACCGACTCAGCGCGGCTAGACATCCCGTGAGTTTCTGAACATCCTTGACGCGGGCAGGGGGCCGCATCAAGTCTATGGCCTTGATCTTCTCTGGGTTGGACTCAATCCCTCGGTGCGAGACCAGGAATCCTAAGAGCTTCCCAGAGGACACACCGAACACACATTTATCTGGGTTCAGCTTGGTGCGCGTAGAGCGCAACTTGTCAAAGACTAAGGCTAGGTTATCTAGCGAAGATGAACCCTGCTTGACCTTGACAACTATGTCATCGACGTACACCTCAACTAGGTCTCTTATTAACTCCCCAAAGGTTTTGTGCATCGCTCGCACAAAGGTAGGGAGTGCATTCTTTAGGCCGTAAGGCATAGACACATAGCAATAAAAGCCGTCTACTGTGATGGAGGAGGTGTGCTACTCGTCCTCCCTAGACATGGAAATCGGATGGAAACCCGAGTAGGCGTCTAGGAAGCACAGCATATCACAGCCTGACATTGAGTCTACTATTTGATCTATTCTAGGGAGAGGGAATGGATCTTTGGGACATGCCTTATTGAGACTGGTGTAGTCGATGCACATCCGGAGCTTCCCGCCGGCCTTCGGGACAACGACGGGGTTCGCCAACCACCGGGGGTGGTGGACCTCCCGTATGAAGCCAGCGTCCAGCAGCTTCTTGACTTCTTCACGAATGAAGTTTTGCCGCTCGATGGACTGCTTGCGGGGCTTCTGTTGAACCGGCCGGGCGTCGGGGAAGACTTTCAAGTGGTGCTCGATCACCTCCCTGGGGATCCCCGGCATCTGTGATGGCTGCCATGCAAACACGTCGACGTTGTGCCGGAGGAAGGTGACGAGCGCGCCTTCCTATTTGCTATCCAGGCCCCCGGCTACCCGGGTGGTATGGGTGGCTTCGGCGCCGACTTGGACGACCTTTAAGGGGACGCCACCCTCGTCGAGAGGTTGCACGCGGGGTGCTGTGGCGGAAGCACGGTGACGTGCGCCCGGGCGGAGCTGGTCCAGCTCTGTATTGCCGGGGGCTGATGCCCCAGCTGTTGCGAGCGCTTGGAGTTTCTCTAAGGCCGACACTGCAGCAGTGCGGTCTCCACGAATCCTGAGGACGCCCGTCGGTGTTGGCATCTTCAGGACGAGGTAGCCGTAGTGGGCTACTGCCATGAACCGGTACAGGGCTGGCCAGCCGATTATGGCGTTGAAGGGGAGGTCTATCTCCGCTACGTCGAACAGAATGTACTCTGTCCAATAGCTGTCCGGAGCCCCGAAGGTCACCGGGAGGCTAATGTTGCCGTAGGGAATGACCTGTCCCGGCCCTACCCCTGAGAACGGGCTCGACGGGGTGAGCTTGGCCATCGGGATCTGCAGCTTCTGGAAAGCTGCACGGCTGATGAGGTTCAGCCCAGCTCCTCCATCTACCAAAACGTGGTACATTCTCACGTTGGCGATGGTAGGAGCTACCAAGAGCGGTATGTCGGTACCTGAGATATGGGGTACCCCCGCGCACAGGGGAAAATGCCTAAGGAACTCGCCCTTCTCCGCAGGGAGAGCTCCGAAGGCGCCACGCGTCCGGCGGGACCGGACCTCCCTCTCCTCAGCGGAGAGCTCCGGGCCTGCCACGTGGCATACAGAAGCCGGACCTCCCCCTCCGCGGGAGAGAGGTCTGAAGGCGCCACACGTCCAGCGGGGCCGGACCTCCCTCTCCTCAGAGGAGAGCTCCGGGCCCGCCACGTGGCCGACAGAAGCTGAGCCTCCCCCTCCGCGGGGAGAGGTCCGGAGGCTCCACGTGCCCCGCGGAACGGGCCCTCCTCTCCTCTGAGAAGGGCTCCGGGCCCGCCACGTGGCAGCAGAACGGCGCTGCCTGCCCCCGAGCGATAGGCAGCGGGCGTAAAGACGCCCCATACCTTGCCCGTACAAGGTATTCAAGGCCCGCGTCTTCCCAAGACACGGAGACGCGGAGCACGCTTCTGTCAGGTGCCGTTGCGCCCAGTCGCATCACAGACTGGCGCACGGTGTCAGAACCTGCCAACCAATAAACACCGCGACAAGACATCCCATGCCGCCTGCGCCGTCATCAACCACTACGACTAGCATGCGGCATGGGCAGGGCGGCAAGATGAAGACTCAGAAGCCTTTGACCAGAGGCAACTACCGGCATAACTGCAGATACGGTAGATAATAGACAATCTTCCCGGGACCACCAGTCGGGTCCCGGCCCCCCTTGTAAGCTGCCCGAGTCTTGGACTATAAAAGGCTCGGGTAGGCGACGATAGCAAGGGTTCGCTCTCTGCAACTCATACGCTAGCCATACACTCCCAAGCTGTAACTCACCCCCATGCTCAGGACTCCGGCCCTGAGCAGCAAGCAATACAGCGAGCTCCATAGCTCGCCGTGGACGTAGGGTTTTACGCTCCGGCGGCCTGAACCACGTAAAACTCACCGCGTCAAGCTCTTACTAACTCGTCCATCCGCGCAAGCTCTCCGCAAGGGACTAGCCCCACCGAAAAAAAGAACCTCCGCGGGCTGCCCAGTGCAGGCCCGGGGGAAGTGTCGACCGAACACTTCGACACGGTAGTTGGCCGGCCCCAGCCATTGTCGAAGTGTGCGGTCGACACTTCCCCCGGGCCTGCACTGGGCAGCCCGCGGAGGTTCTTTTTTCGGAGGGGCTAGTCCCTAGCAGAGAGCTTGCGCAGATGGACGAGTTAGTAAGAGCTTGACACGGCGAGTTTTACGTGGTTCAGGCCGCCGGAGCGTAAAACCCTACGTCCACGGCGAGCTATGGAGCTCGCTGTATTGCTTGCTGCTCAGGGCCGGAGGCCTGAGCTTGGGGGTGAGTTACAGCTTGAGAGTGTATGGCTAGCATATGAGTTGCAAAGTGCGAACCCTTGCTATCGTCGCCTACCCGAGTCTTCTATAGTCCAAGACTCGGGTGGCTTACAAGGGGGCCCGGGACCTGACAGGTGGTCCCGGGGAGATTGTCTATCATCTACCATATCTGCAGTTATGCCGGTAGTTGTCTCTGGCGAAGGCTTCTGAGTCTTCGTCGTCTTGCAGCCCTGCCCATGCCGCATGCTAGTCGTAGTGGTTGATGACGGCGCGGGCGGCATGGGATGTCTTGTCGCTGTGTTTATTGGCTGGCAGGTTCTGACACCGCGCGCCAGTCTGTGATGCGACTGGGCACAACGGCACCTGACAGAGGCGTGCTCCGCGTCTCCGCGTCTTGGGAAGACGCGGGCCTTGAATACCTTGTACGGGCAAGGTATGGGGCGTCTTTACGCCCGCTGCCTATCGCTCGGGGGCAGGCAGCGCCGTTCTGCTGGCCACGTAGCGGGCCCGGAGCCCTCCTCAGAGGAAAGGGGGGTCCGGCCCCGCGGGACACGTGGAGCCTTCGGACCTCTCCCCGCGGAGGGGGAGGTTCGGCTTCTGTCGGCCACGTGGCGGGCCCGGAGCTCCTCTCTGAGGAGAGGGAGGTCCGGCCCCGCCGGATACGTGGCACCTTCGGACCTCTCTCCCGTGGAGGGGGAGGTCCGGCTTCTGTATGCCACATGGCGAGCCCGGAGCTCTCCTCTGAGGAGAGGGAGGTCTGGCCCCGCTGGACGCATGGCGCATTCGGAGCTCTCCCTGCAAAGAAGGGCGAGTTTCTTAGGCATTTTCCCCCTGTGCGCGGGGGTACCCCATATCGCGGGTACCGACAGCCATGTTCCTGGGGCAGTCGGTGGCGTCAAAGCTGATGGCGGTCCCCATCAACTTAAGGTGCGGTGCAGCACTTGGGAGTGGCGCCACCGACGCTACCGCTCGGCGCAGAGTCTTGACTGCGCTTCGGGACGAGGGGTCGGCGGACCCGCCGTATATGACGTAGAGCTTCTTTCGACGCTAATCGTCACTGGAGCTGGAGTCCTCATGATTGCGTGCCGTCTTCACGGCACGCTGAGGCTCCTGGATCTCCTCTGGGTGGTCGATGCTGTCTGGGACATCCACCCTCTGTTCGCCTTCCTTTGGACGGAAGGGTGGGGCATCAGCCCGCTGCCGCTTCCCCTTGCGGAAGCGCTCTGCGAGCTTTCGGATCTCCCGGCACTCGGCAGTAGTGTGGCGACAGCTGCCGTGCACGGGGCACATATTGTCTTGATCACCTTCTGGGATTGGTGATCTTCGCTGCCTCTTGTCGGGGCGCGGCCCCCGAGCCCCACTGAGCGTCGCTGCAGTGACGACTGGGGCTGCGGCCAGAGATTCTATCTTGCTTCTGCCTTGGTTCTTGGACTTCCTGTTGCCTCCATAGGGAGTAGGACCAGATCCAGGCAGTCCTCCTGACTCGGAGGACGGCTGTGAGTGCCAGTTCCGTCCTTCGGCTGCTCTGGCGCACTTGTCTGCCAAGCTGAAGAGCTCTGAGGCATCGCAGACCTCCCTGGTCGCGAGCTTCTCGAGCATCTTCTTGTCCCGGACGCCTTGCCGGAACGCCACCACAACAGAAACATTTTGAATGTGTGGGATGGTGTTCCGCACCTGGGAGAACCGCTGGATGAAAGAGCGCAGCGACTCCCCAGGTTGTTGTTGGATGGCGTGGAGGTCGAGCTCCGTGCCAGGCCAGGTGTAGGAATTGCCGAAGTTGGCTATGAACTGCCGGCAAAGCTCTCCCCCAGGAAGTTACGGAACCCTGGTGGAGGTTCATGAGCCAAGACCGGGCTGGGCCAGTCAAGGCAACAGGGAAGTAATTGGCCATGACGGCTTCATTCCCTCCTGCGGCAAGTACGGCGGTGGAGTAGATCTGGAGGAACTCCGCCGGGTTGACGCTGCCGTCGTACTTCTCGGGCAGGTGCGGACGAAACTTGTGCGGCCACTTCGCGAAGCGAAGGTGGGGCGTGAGGGCCGCACACCCTGCTTCTGTCACGGCAGGTTCTGGTGCCGCGAACGCTTGGTTCGCACTGGGCACCGTGTACCCCGGTACGGGCAAGGCTGCACCATAGGCCGGGGGCGCCATCTGCAGGACATATGACTGTGGCATATTCTGCACGGCGCAGGCCTGGGGCAGAGATCGCGTGGCGAAGGTCTGCTCTTCAGGCTGGGTCGAGGCCGACGTCATGCTGTCGTCAGCCTCTTGGTAGCGACGCCTTTCCCGGCGTTGCTCGAGGTATACCCGGGCATCTTGACCCAAGCGACACCGCTCCAGCTCAGTCCTCAGATCCGTTGATTGGAGGCTGGTAGAGCTGGAATCTGCCGTCTGTTCGTCGACCATTGGCGTGCGCATCAGCGACACGGCTGGTTGGCCAGAGTGTCGTCTCCGCCGAAGTCGAGGGTTTGCGGCGGCGACGACAAGACGGTCTACCTCGCGAATCCACTGCTGGGTCGCTGCCTGAGGCACGTCCCCAGCGGGCGGATTGTGCAGTAGCGCTCTTGCTGCAGCTAGCACACCCCCACCGGGTACGCCCAGCGCTACTGAAGACCTGATGCTGGTTGGAGCCTGCTTGCCGGGGTCGGCGCTGCCAGAGCTGGTTGCTGGCTCCCAGCTTGTACGGACACACTCCGTCCCGAGTGTGTTGACTTGTACTCCCCCCTGGTCGCAGTTCGCCGTGGAGGCGGGGGAGGTGAGCTTGCCGCTGAAGGAAGCTTGGTCATCTTCTTTGGCGGAAACTCGTCGCGCAAGGGGAAAAGCCCCCTACCTGGCGCGCCAAATGTTGAAGTGTTCGGTCGACACTTCCCCCGGGCCTGCACTGGGCAGCCCGCGGAGGTTCTTTTTTGGTGGGGCTAGTCCCTTGCGGAGAGCTTGCGCGGATGGACGAGTTAGTAAGAGCTTGACACGGTGAGTTTTACGTGGTTCAGGCCGCCGGAGCGTAAAACCTTACGTCCATGGCGAGCTATGGAGCTCGCTGTATTGCTTGCTGCTCAGGGCCGGAGTCATGAGCTTGGGGGTGAGTTACAGCTTGGGAGTGAATGGCTAGCGTATGAGTTGCAGAGTGCGAACCCTTGCTATCGTCGCCTTCCCGAGCCTTTTATAGTCCAAGACTCGGGCGGCTTACAAGGGGGGCCGGGACCCGACAGGTGGTCCCAGGAAAATTGTCTATCATCTACCGTATCTGCAGTTATGCCGGTAGTTGTCTCTGGTCGAAGGCTTCTGAGTCTTCGTCTTGCCACCCTGCCCATGCCGCACGCTAGTCGTAGTGGTTGATGGCGGCGCAGGCAGCATGGGATGTCTTGTCGCGGTGTTTATTGGCTGGCAGGTTCTGACACCGCGCGCCAGTCTGTGATGCGACTGGGCGCAACGGCACCTGACAGAGGCGTGCTCCGCGTCTCCGCGTCTTGGGAAGACGCGGGCCTTGAATACCTTGTACAAGCAAGGTATGGGGCGTCTTTACGCCCGCTGCCTATCTCTCGGGGGCAGGCAGCGCCATTCTTCTGGCCACGTGGCGGGCCTGGAGCCCTCCTCTGAGGAGAGGGAGGTCCGGCCCCGCCGGACGCGTGGCGCCTTCGGACCTCTCTCCCACGCAGGGGGAGGTCCGGCTTCTGTATGCCACGTGGCGGGCCCGGAGCTCTCCTCTGAGGAGAGGGAGGTCCGGCCCCGCCGGACACGTGGCGCCTTCGGAGCTCTCCCTGCGGAGGGGGAGGTCCGGCTTCGGTATGCCACGTGGCGGGCCCGGAGCTCTCCTCTAAGGAGATGGAGGTCCGGCCCCGCCGGATGCGTGGCGCCTTCGGAGCTCTCCCTGCGAAGAAGGGCGAGTTCCTTAGGCATTTCCCCTGTGCGCGGGGGCACCCCATATCTCAGGTACCGACACTCTTCCTCATGCACGCTGGTTGGTAAAGCCTTCCAGCATGGCTTCTACTGGCCGACAGCACTCCGGGATGCCGTCAAGCTGGTCAAGAGCTGCAAGGCGTGCCAGTTCCATGCCAAGCAGATCCACACACCAGCTCAGGGAGTACAGATGATCCCGCCCTCGTGGCCGTTCGCGGTGTGGGGGTTGGACATCCTGGGGCCATTCCCGAAAGCTGTCGGGGGATTCCGGTACCTCTACGTCGCCATCGACAAGTTCACCAAGTGGCCGGAAGCTACACCCGTCATCACCATCAACAAGCAATCCGCAGTCAAGTTCATCAAGTCAATCGTATGCCGGTTCGGGGTCCCGAACAGAATCATCACCGACAACGGGACCCAGTTCACTAGCGCAGCATTCCAAGACTACTGTGAAGACCATGGCATCCAGGCGTGCTATGCCTTCGTTGCTCACCCATAGATCAAAAGGCAAGTCGAAAGGGCCAACACTAAGGTCCTTCGGGGCCTTAAGACTCGCACCTATGACGGCTTGAAGAAACATGGTGCCCAGTGGGTGGATGATCTTCCGAGCACCCTATGGGCTAACCGGACATCCAAAAGCCGGGCCACCGGGGAGACACCCTTCTTCATGGTGTACGGGCCGAAGCTGTGCTTCCCTCAGAGATCACCATGAAGTCTCTCCATGTCCGACCTTACGACGAAGCCGCGCAGGACAACCTCCAGTGTGAAGACATCGACCTCGTCAACGAGGCTCGATTACACGCAATGCTCCGCAACGCACGGTACCGGCAGACGCTCCGGCGCTACCACCAAAGGTCCGTACGTGTCCGGGAGCTGCAAGAAGGTGACCTGGTACTGCGGCGCATACTTTCTCGCGAAGGGACCAACAAACTCTCCCCCAGCTGGGAAGGTCCCTTCCAGGTCACAAAAGTTTGCCGCCCCGAGTGCGTACGCCTTTCCACCGAGGATGGGGATCTGCTCCCGAATCCTTGTGTCGAAGTGTGTGGTCGACACTTCCCCCGGACCTGCTCTGGGCAGCCCGCGGAGGTTCTTTTTTGGAGGGGCTAGTCGCTTGCAGAGAGCTTCAGCGTAAGTGGACGAGTGAGGGAGAATCTTGACACGGCGAGTTTTACGTGGTTCAGGCCGCCGGAGCGTAAAACCCTACGTCCACGGTGAGCAGAGGTGCTCGCTGTATTGCTTGTTGCTCAGAACCGGAGTTCTGAGCTTGAGGGTGAGTGATGCCTAGGATGCGAGTTCACAGAGTTCGAACCCTGGCTAACGTTGCCTACCCGAGCCTTTTATAGTCCAAGGCTGGAGAAGCTTACAAGGGGGGCCCGGGACCCAACAGGTGGTCCCGGGGAGATTGCCTACCGACTTCGTATCTGCAGTTATATCGGTTGTTGTCTCTAGCGAAGGCTTCCGAGTCTTCGTTCTGCCGCCCTGCCCATGCCGCAAGCTAGTCGTAGTGGTTGATGACGGCGGGGGCGGCAGGGGATGTCTTGTCGCTGTGTTTATTGGCTGGCAGGTTCTGACACGGGGCGCCAGTCTGCCGATGCGACTGGGCGCAACGGCACCTGACAGAGGCGTGCTCCGCGTCCTCACATCTTGGGAAGGCGTGGGCCTTGAGTACCTTGTACGGGCATGGTATGGTGCGTCTTTACGCCTGCTGCCTACCGCGTGGGGGCAGGCAGCGCCGCCCTGCTGGCCACGTGGCGGGCCCGGAGCTCTCCTCCGAGGAGAGGGAGGTTCGGCCCCGTGGGACACGTGGCGCCTTCGGAGCTCTCCCCGCAGGGGGGGTCCGGCTGCTGCAGGCCACATGGTGGCCCCGGAGCTCTCCTCTATGGAGAGGGAGGTCCAGCCCCGCTGGACACGCGGCGCCTTCGGAGCTCTCCCCGGGAGGGGGGAGGTCCGGTTGCTGCCGGCCACGTGGTGGCCCTGGAGCTCTCCTCTGAGGAGAGGGAGGTCCGGCCCCACTGGACACGTAGCGCCTTCGGAGCTCTCCCTGTGGAGAAGGGCGAGATCCTTAGGCATTTTCCCCTGTGCGCGGGGGTACCCCATATCGTGGGTACCAACAGTGGCCCCCGGGCCCATCTCGGGGGTGATGGTGAGCCCGAGGTGGGGCCTCCGTCTCTTCTGTTCCGTGCACATTCTCTAAGTCCCGCATTGACCGCTGCCGGAGCACGAACAGTCGCGGGATCGTGGGAGCCTGCGCCCACTCGATGGTTGCTTTTACTGTGGCGGTTCCCAAGGCTGCCACTTCTGCATGTTGCGGTGCTTTCTTCGGGAACCGCCGAAGCGCCTTGCCGGCTCGTCTTCTTGGGAGACTGACTCCTTGACCCACCGCTTCAGCTGGATGGCTTGGGTCCACCTGTCATCGGCGCTCGGTCTTGGAGCCAAAGCGGTTGCCTGTGCGGTGTATTCGAAGAGTTTCGAATCGCTTTGAATCGTACCTGGAAAGTGCGAAGGGAAGCCGCAACGTGGGTAGGTTCCCCTTATAAGACTTCTAGTACTTGCACCTTCCTTGAGTCCCTGCGACCTTGTCTTCTACCATGGCTTCAAACCCGCCTTCGGAGGAGGAGCGTGCTCGATTTCCTCCGGCGGCGGTGTCTGCACCAAGTCAGGGATCCAGGGAGCCCGCATGCCCTGCTTCTGGGGGTGGCACCTCCAAGAGGCCTCGGGTTTATAATCCCGACGGGACTCTTCTTGAGCGACAACAGGCTAAAGATTCCCAGGCGTTGCGTCCTCCCTCCTCAGGCGGTGGAGTCTCTGAGGAAACTGTTGATACGTCGAGGAAGGCTTCAAGCGGTGGAGTCTCCAAAGAAACTGCTGACACGCCGAGGAGGCTTCAGGCGGAGGAGTCTCCAATGAAACTGCTGAAGCACCGAGGTGGACTCCAGGCGGTGGAGTCTCCAAGGAAACTTCTGAAGCGGTGGAGAGGGCTTCAGAAGCATCCTTGATGACAGCGGCCCTTGCGCTGGTGGTGGCCGAGGTGATCCCCGCGCTCGGGTCAGAGGAGTCTCCAAGAAAACTGCTGAAGCGCCGAGGAGGACTCCAGGTAGTGGAGTCTCCAAGGAAACTGTTGAAGCGGCAGAGGGGGCTTCAGAAGCATCCTTGATGACAGCGGCCCTTGAGCTGGTGGTGGCCGAGGTGATCCCCACGCTCGGGTCACAGAGCGAGAGAACACCGCCAGGGCTGAAGTCGGGGACGTGGCCTCTCTTGTAGCTTCTAGGTTCTGGACGTGCCAGGGGAACCCTAGGACTCTTCTCTTTATTATTATGTTTTTTTCTTTCGAGTCTGTAGTCCAGCTCATGGAGTCATGAATAAAAAGACTCTTGTGACCTTTTGTGCCTGTTATGCCTATCTTCTTCTTGGTTTCGCCTGGCCGAGCCCTTAGCTCCGCAAGGTACTCAGAGGCCTTCACCAATCTCGAAGCTCTGAAAAGACACCTTCCCTGGGTCCTTATTGTGTTAAGGGCCCCGGAGGTCTCCGGAGCTTGCCCCACGAGGATGGGGAGGTCCGGATCTGCTGGGCACGTGGTGGGCCCGGAGCTCCCCTCTGAGGATGGGTCGAGACCCTGCTCTGCCGGCCACGTGGCAGGTCCGGAGCTACCCTCTGAGCAGGGGAGGGGGCTCCGACCCTGCCAGGTACGTGGGGCCTCCAGGGCCCGCCCCTACGGAGGGGGCGGGGTCCGGATCTCTTGGTTTTGCGCGGTCCGTAGTGGCCCCCTGGTAGGCGTGGCCAACTGCTTGGGTACTCCTACCATACTCCTGCAGGAAGCCAAGGCCGAAGGGTCCTGCACACAAACAAGGGAAACGTAATTCTCCTTGGGGCTCCCCCCTTTCCGATCTCATAGTCTTATTTGTCTTACGATCCCGATCCGGTGCACGGTGCTTGGGAATTTTAGTGCACGACGTGCCGGGGGCGCCGGGCCCTCTGGCCATCGGCAGGTATCTCAAACGCGACCGCCCTAGGCAGGATAGCAAATGCCGACTAGAGGTGAGAATGGGAAAAAGGGGACTGAGTGTATGGTTAACATACCCAGGAAGTGCGGTCATAAAAATTAATACGTAATTTGAATGAGCGCACAGACCTTTGGTGGTAGCGCCGGAGCGCTTGTCTGTATCGTGCGTTGCGGAGTGCTGCATGCAACCGGACCTCGTCGACGAGGTCGAGGTCTTCACACCGGAGGTTGTCCTGTGCGGCTTCGTCGTATGCCCGGACACGGTGAGACTTCATGGTGATCTCTGGGGGAAGCACAGCCTCGGCTCCGTACACCATGAAGAAGGGTGTCTCTCCGGTGACCCGGCTCTGGGATGTCCGGTTAGCCCATAGTATGCTCGGAATCTCGTCCACCCATTTGGCATCATGTTTCTTCAAGCCATCATAGGTGCGGGTCTTGAGGCCCCAAAGAATCTCGGCGTTGGCCCTCTCAATCTGTCCGTTGCTCTTTGGGTGAGCAACGGAGGCATAGCACACCTGGATGCCGAGGTCTTCGCAGTATTCTTGGAACGTTGCGCTGGTAAACTGGGTATCGTTGTCAGTGATGATTCTGTTCGGGACCACAAACCGGCAGACGATGGACTTGATGAATTTTACTGCGGACTGCTTGTTGATGGTGATGACGGGTGTGGCTTCTGGCCACTTGGTGAACTTGTCAACGGCTAAGTAGAGGTACCGGAATCCCCCGACGGCTCTGGGTAATGGTCCCAGGATGTCCAACCCCCATACGGCGAATGGCCATGAGGGCAGGATCATCTGTACTGCCTGAGCCGGTGTATGGATCTGCTTGGCGTGGAACTGGCACGCCTTGCAGCTCTCGACCAGCTTAACGGCATCTTGGAGTGCTGTCGGCCAGTAGAAGCCATGCCGGAAGGCTTTACCAACAAGCGTGCGTGAGGAAGAGTGACTCCCACATTCGCCTCCATGGATCTCAGCGAGCAAGTCGCAGCCTTCCCCCTGGGTTATGCACCGCAATAGGACGCGGTTGGTGCCACGCCGGTAGAGATCCCCTTCTACCAGCGCGTATCTCTTAGCCATGTGCATGATCCGTTCAGCAGGTACACGTTCATCAGGGAGGATGTTATCATTCAAGTAGTCCTGGATCTCCGTGATCCATGCATCGGGTCTGACTTGTGCTTCTGGATCTTGAGCGCTGGGTTGCATGGAGTCCCCAGTGATGCTTATGATCCTTGGCGGCGTCCATGGTTGCAGGGCCGCCGGGACCGCCAGCTTCGAGGTGCTGGTCCAACCCCCTTCGTCCGGCTCGGCGGGCCGGGCTGTGGGCTGCAGCAACGTCCTCTTGAAGAATCCTTCGGGCACAGGGGCCCCGGTGGAGGCCTTCGTTGAGAGGTCGTCAGCTGCGGCATTGCCAGCGCGCGGTATATGGTGAAGGTCCAAGGCGAGGAAGTCTTTCTCCAACATCTGCACGTGGAGAAGATAAGCATCTAGCTGCGGGTCATTGCAGGAGCATTCACTCTTAACTTGCTTGATAACCAGCTGGGAGTCGCCCTGTGCCAACAACTGGCGAGCGACCAGAGACAGGGCTGTCTGTAGGCCAAAGATGAGTGCTTCATACTCTGCCATGTTGTTGGTTGCCTTGAAATTGAGACGCACCATGTACCCAAACTGCTCCCCCGATGGCATGAGAAGCAGTACGCCGGCACCGGCCCCCCTGCTTTCGCGAGGAGTCGTCGAAGAAGAGCGTCCAGTGAGGCTCGGTGAAGACCGGAGCTCGGTGCTTTGGTTCTCCGTCTTCAGGGCCCCCTGGGTCAGCCTTTGTTGGTGTCCACTCAGCCACGAAGTCAGCCAGCGCTTGGCTTTTGACTGCATGGCGAGGAAGGAAGTCCAGCTCGAACTCCGCCAGCTCCGCTGCCCATTTAGCGACGTTGCCAGTCGCATGCGGACTGTGAAGGATCGTCTTCAGCGGATAGGAGGTGACTACCAAGACCCGGTGGGCCTGAAAGTAGTGGCGGAGCTTCCTGGACGCCACAAGCACTGCATACAGCAGCTTGTGGACCTCCAGGTACCTTGTCTTGGCGTCATGGAGGACTTCGCTGATGTAGTAGACAGGCCTCTTGATGGTTCGGACCCTCTCTCTTAGGTCACAGAGGTCTTCATCCATTGGCTCAGGCCTGCCGGAGGTGAGTGGGTCCAGGGGGGCTTCTGGGAGTTGGAACTCGAAGGCTCCTAAGCCACCTTGGCCTTCCGGGAGGTCCCGCTGGTTTTCCGGGAGCTCCAGGAGGTCCCGCTGGATATCCGGGAGGTCCCATTGGACCCCCGGGAGGTTGTCTTGGAGGTCCGGGAGGCCGTCCTGGACCTCCGGGAGGTTGTCTTGGAGGTCCGGGAGGCCGTCTTGGACCTCAGGGGTTTCCTGGCGTCTGTCTCCTGCTACCGGAGCAGGCTGTGATGACGAGAGGTCCGGCCGCTCTGCGACGAGGACCATACTCACCACTTCAGTTGTCGCCACGTTGTAGAGCAACAAATGCTCTCCGGGCTCGGGGGCTACTGTCGAAGTGTTCGGTCGACACTTCCCCCGGGCCTGCACTGGGCAGCCCTCGGAGGTTCTTTTTTCGGTGGGGCTAGTCCCTTGCGGAGAGCTTGCGCGTATGGACGAGTTAGTAAGAGCTTGACACGGTGATTTTTACGTGGTTCAGGCTGCCGGAGCGTAAAACCCTACGTCCACGGCGAGCTATGGAGCTCGCTGTATTGCTTGCTGCTCAGAACCGGAGTCCTGAGCTTGGGGGTGAGTTACAGCTTGGGTGTGAATGGCTAGCATGTGAGTTGCGGGAATGCGAACCCTTGCTATCGTCGCCTACCCGAGTCTTTTATAGTCCAAGACTCGGGTGGCTTACAAGGGGGCCCGGGACCCGACAGGTGGTCCCGGGGAGATTGTCTGTTATCTACCGTATCTGCAGTTATGCCGGTAGTTGTCTCTTGCGAAGGCTTCTGAGTCTTCGTCTTGCAGCCCTGCCCATGCCGCATGCTAGTCGTAGTGGATGATGACGGCGGGGGCGGCATGGGACATCTTGTCGCTGCGTTTATTGGCTGGCAGGCTCTGACACCGCGCGCCAGTCTATGATGCGACTGGGCGCAACGGTACCTGACAGAGGCGTGCTCCTCGTCTCCGCGTCTTGGGAAGACGCGGGCCTTGAATACCTTGTACGGGCAAGGTATGGGGCGTCTTTACGCCCGCTGCCTATCGCTCGGGGGCAGGCAGCGCCGTTCTGCTGGCCACGTGGCGGACCCGGAGCCCTCCTCAGAGGAGAGGGGGGGTCCGGCCCCGCGGGGCATATGGAGCCTTCGGACCTCTCCCCGTGGAGGGGGAGGTTCGGCTTCCGTCGGCCACGTGGCTAGCCCGGAGCTCCTCTCTGAGGAGGGGGAGGTCCGGCCCCGCCGGATACGTGGCACCTTCGGACCTCTCTCCCGCGGAGGGGGAGGTCCGGCTTCTGTATGCCACGTGGCGGGCCCGGAGCTCTCCTCTAGGGAGAGGGAGGTCCGGCCCCGCCGGATGCGTGGCGCCTTCGGAGCTCTCCCTGCGGAGAAGGGCGAGTTCCTTAGGCATTTTCCCTTGTGCGAGGGGGTACCCCATATCGCGGGTACCGATAGTGGCCCGCGGTCCCATCTCGGGGGAGATAGCGAGCCCGAGGTGGGACCTCCGTCTCTTCTGATCCACGCACTTTCTCTAAGTCCCGCATTGACCACTGCCGGAGCACGAACGGCCGCGGGATCGTGGGAGTGTGCGCCCACTTGATGGTTGCTTTTACTGCGGCGGTTCCCAAGACTGCCACTTCTGCAGGTTGCGGCGTTTTCTTCGGGAACCGCCGAAGTGCCTTGCCGGCTCGTCTCCTCAGGAGACTGACTCCTTGGCCCACCGCTTTAGTTGGGCGGCTTGGGTCCACCTGTCATCAGCGCTCGGTCTCGGAGCCGAAGCGGTTGCCGATGCGGTGTATTCGAAGAGTTTCGAATTGCTTTGACTCGTACCTGGAAGGTGTGAAAAGAAACCGCCACGTGGGTACGCTCCCCTTATGAGGCTTCCAGCCCTTGCGCCTCCCTCGAGTCTCTGCGGTCTTGTCGTCTTCCATGGCTCCTAACCTGCCTTTCGGGGGGAGAATCGCTCTCGATTTCCTACAGAGACGGCGTCTGCACCAAGTCTGGGACCCAGGGAGCCTGCCTCCCTTGCCTCTGGCGTTGGCGCCTCCAAGGGGTCACTGGTTTGTCCTGCCGACGTGGCCCTTCCTTGGTGACGGGAGGCAGAAAGCTCCCTGGCGTTGCGTCCCTTCTCAGATGGTGGAGTCTTCAAAGAAACCGTTGAAGCGCCAAGGAGAATTCCAGGTGGCAGAGTCTCCGAGAAGACCGCTGAAGCTGCGGAGGGGGCCTCAGGAGCACCCTTGATGACATCGGCTTTTGCGCCGGTGATGAGGGAACTTCAGGAGAAGGAAACCGCTGATGCACCAAGGAGGATCCCAGGCGGCAGAGTCTCCAAGAAGACCGCTGAAGCTGCGGAGGGGGCCTCAGGAGCACCCTTGATGACACCGGCCTTTGCGCTGGTGATGAGGGAGGCGATTCCTGCGCTCGGGTCATGGAGCGGGAGAGCGCCGCCAGGGCTGAAGCCTGGTGACGCGGCCGTTCTTGCAACTTCTAGACTCTAATCGTGTCAGGGGGACCTTGGGGCTTGTTTCTTTCTTTTTCATCGAGTTTGTAGCCCAGCTCATGGAGCCATGAATACATGAACTCTTATGACCCTTCGTGCCTGCGATGTTTTCCGTTTTCTTCCTTGTTTTGCCTGACCGAGCCCTTAGCTCCGCAAGGTGCTCAGTGGCCTTCACCAATCTCGACGTTCTGCTCCGGCACCTTCCCCGGGTCCTCATTATATTAAGGGCCCCGGAGGTCCTCGGGCCCCGCCTCATGAGGATGGGGAGGCCCGGATCAGCAAGCCACGTGGCGGATCCGGAGCTCTCCTCTGAGGAGAGGGAGGTCTGGACCCGCGGTACACGTGGGGTCTCCGGGCCCCTCCCCTCAGAGGGGGGGGTCAGGTCCTGCTGGACCCCTGGATCCTTCGGTCTTGCCTTGGAGTTCCGGTCTTGTGTGATCCCGTAGTGGCCCCCTGGCAGGGGCGTCCCATTGGTCAGGTGCTCCTACCACATTCCTGTAGGGATCCGAGGCCGAGAGGTCCTGCACACAAGTAGGGAAAAAGTAATTCTCCTTGGGGGCTCCCTCTCCCTTATCTCATAGTCTTATTCGACTTATGGCCCCTAACCATATGCTCGGTGCTTGGGGACTGTAGTGCGCGAAGTGTCGGGGGCTCAGGGCCCCCTCGACTATCGGCAGGTACCTCCAATGCAACCGCCTCTGGTAGGGCAGCAAATGCCGACTAGTGGTGAGAATGAGAAGGGGAGCTGAACACATGGCAGCCATGCACCGCAAGGGTAGTCATAAAAAACTTAGTACACAATTTAAATGAGTACGAGGAAAGAGCAAAGTAGAACAGGTTTCTTTTCATATAACTTTCCACAGGAGGAAGGCAGGCTAAACATGGAGGCCACGACCCGCCCCATTAAGAGGGGAAGCAAGACTCTACGCGCTTGGAGTCGGAACCAGGCAAAGCTGAACGTAGTCCTGTACCGTCCCCTGGGGCTTAGCTGCTCCGAGCGCTGTTCCTGGACTCTATGGAGTTTATTACGAAAAGAAAGTACTGTCCTATCTTTGCTCTAGGGGTAGAACTTACGGAGGTGTTCTATGTTCCAAGGGTTTGGGAGCAGGTCCCCATCCTCGGTGGAAAGGCGCACACACCCGGGGCGGCATACTTTCGCGACTCGGAAGGGACCTTCCCAACTAGGGGAGAGTTTGTGGGCCCCTTCGCGAGAAAGTATGCGCCGCAGCACCAGGTCACCTTCCTGCAGCTCCCGGGCACGCACAGATCTCTGGTGGTAGCGCCGAAGCGCTTGTCTGTACCACGCGCTACGGAGTGCTGCATGCAATCGGACCTCGTCGACGAGGTCGATTTCTCCATGCCGGAGGTTGTCCTGCGCGGCTTCGTCGTAAGCCCGGACACGGTGAGACTTCATGATGATTGTCGGTACCTGAGATATGGGGTACCCCCGCGCACAGGGGAAAATGCCTAAGGAACTCGCCCTTCTCCGCAGGGAGAGCTCCGAAGGCGCCACGCGTCCGGCGGGACCAGACCTCCCTCTCCTCAGAGGAGAGCTCCGGGCCCGCCACGTGGCATACAGAAGCCGGACCTCCCCCTCCGTGGGAGAGAGGTCCGAAGGCGCCACGCGTCCAGCGGGGCCGGACCTCCCTCTCCTCAGGGGAGAGCTCCGGGCCCGCCGCGTGGCCGACAGAAGCCGAGCCTCCCCCTCCGCGGGGAGAGGTCCGGAGGCTCCACGTGTCCCGTGGAACGGGCCCTCCTCTCCTCTGAGAAGGGCTCTGGGCCCGCCACGTGGCAGCAGAACGGCGCTGCCTGCCCCCGAGCGATAGGCAGCGGGCGTAAAGACGCCCCATACCTTGCCCGTACAAGGTATTCAAGGCCCGCGTCTTCCCAAGACGCGGAGACGCGGAGCACGCTTCTGTCAGGTGCCGTTGCGCCCAGTCGCATCACAGACTGGCCCGCGGTGTCAGAACCTGCCAACCAATAAACACCGCGACAAGACATCCCATGCCGCCTGCGCCGTCATCAACCACTACGACTAGCATGCGGCATGGGCAGGGCGGCAAGATGAAGACTCAGAAGCCTTCGACCAGAGACAACTACCGGCATAACTGCAGATACGGTAGATGATAGACAATCTTCCTGGGACCACCTGTCGGGTCCCGGCCCCCCTTGTAAGCTGCCCGAGTCTTGGACTATAAAAGGCTCGGGTAGGCGACGATAGCAAGGGTTCGCACTCGGCAACTCATACGCTAGCCATACACTCCCAAGCTGTAACTCACCCCCAAGCTCAGGACTCCGGCCCTGAGCAGCAAGCAATACAGCGAGCTCCATAGCTCGCCGTGGACGTAGGGTTTTACGCTCCGGCGGCCTGAACCACGTAAAACTCACCGCGTCAAGCTCTTACTAACTCGTCCATCCGCGCAAGCTCTCCGCAAGGGACTAACCCCACCGAAAAAAAGAACCTCCGCGGGCTGCCCAGTGCAGGCCCGGGGGAAGTGTCGACCGAACACTGCGACATTTGGCACGCCAGGTAGGGGGCTTTTCTCCTAGCACGACAAGTTTCCGCCGACGAAGATGACCAAGCTTCCTTCAGTGGCAAACTCTCCCCCTCCGCGTTCACGGCGAACCGTGACCAGTGGGGAGTACATGTCGACACACTCAGGACGGAGCGTGTCGGCACAAGCTGGTAGCCAGCAGCCGACTCCGGCAACGACGACTCCGGCGATGCAGGCTCCGACCAGTGTGAGATCTTCTGTAGTGCTGAGCGTACACCATGGGAGTGCGCTAGCTGCAGCAAGAGCACTGCTGCGCAACCCACCTGCGGGGGATGCGCCCCATTCAGCGACCAAGCAATGGGTCCGCGAGGTGGACCGCCTCGTCGTCGCCACCGCGAACCCTCGGTTTCGGCGAGGACGGCGCCCAGGACAACCGGCTGTGTCGCTGACGCGCACGCCCACGGTTGACGGGCAAACGGCGGATTCTAGCTCCTCTAGGCTCCTGTCGACGGACCTGAGAAGGGAGATGGAACGGTGCCACTTGGGCCAGGATGCCCGGGTGTACCTCAAGCGACGTCGAGAAAGGCGTCGCAACCATGAGGCTGGCGACAGCATGTCGTCGGCCTCGACACAACCTGGAGGGCAGGTCTTTACCACGCGAGCCCTGCCTCAGGCATATGCCGCGCAGCATATGCCACAACCATATGCGCCGCAAGCAGCGCCACCAGTCTATGGTGCAGCCTTGCCCACACCGGGATACGCGGTGCCAAGTGCGAACCAAGCGTTCGCAGTGCCAATACCTGCGGCAGCAGGAGCGGTGTCGAAGTGTTCTGTCGACACTTCCCCCGGGCCTGCACTGGGCAGCCCGCGGAGGTTCTTTTTTCGGTGGGGCTAGTTCCTAGCGGAGAGCTTGCGCAGACGGACGAGTTAGTAAGAGCTTGTCACGGCGAGTTTTACGTGGTTCAGGCCGCCGGAGCGTAAAACCCTACGTCCACGGCGAGCTATGGAGCTCGCTGTATTGCTTGCTGCTCAGGGCCAGAGTCCTGAGCTTGGGGGTGAGTTACAGCTTGAGAGTGTATGGCTAGCGTATGAGTTGCAAAGTGCGAACCCTTGCTATTGTCGCCTACCCGAGTCTTTTATAGTCCAAGACTCGGGCAGCTTACAAGGGGGGCCGGGACCCGACAGGTGGTCACGGGAAGATTGTCTATCATCTACCGTATCTGCAGTTATGCCGGTAGTTGCCTCTGGTCGAAGGCTTCTGAGCCTTCCTCTTTCCTCCCTGCCCATGCCGCATGCTAGTCGTAGTGGTTGATGACGACGCAGGCGGCATGGGATGTCTTGTCGCGGTGTTTATTGGCTGGCAGGTTCTGACACTGCTCGCCAGACTGTGATGCGACTGGGCGCAACGGCACCTGACAGAAGCGTGTTCCGCGTCTCAGCGTCTTGGGAAGACGCGGGCCTTGAATACCTTGTACGGGCAAGGTATGGGGCGTCTTTACGCCCGCTGCCTATTGCTCGGGGGCAGGCAGCGCCGTTCTGCTGCCACGTGGCGGGCCCGGAGCTCTCCTCTGAGGAGAGGGAGGTCCGGCCCCGCTGGACGCGTGGCGCCTCCGGATCTCTCCCCCCGGAGGGGGAGGCTCAGCTCCTGTTGGCAACGTGGCGGGCCCGGAGCTCTCCTCTGAGGAGAGGGAGGTCCGGCCCCGCTGGACGCGTGGCGCCTTCGGACCTCTCTCCCGCGGAGGGGGAGGTCCGGCTTCTGTATGCCATGTGGCGGGCCCGGAGCTCTCCTCTGAGGAGAGGGAGGTCCGGCCCCGCCGGACGCGTGGCGCCTTAGGAGCTCTCCCTGCGGAGAAGGGCGAGTTCCTTAGGCATTTTACCCTGTGCGCGGGGGTACCCCATATCTCAGGTACCGACAGTGGCCCCCGGGCCCATCTCGGGGGAGATAGCGAGCCCGAGGTGGGACCTCCGTCTCTTCCGATCCGCGCACTTTCTCTAAGTCCCGAATTGACCGCTGCCGGAGCACGAACGGCCGCGGGATCGTGGGAGCGTGCGCTCACTTGATGGTTGCTTTTACTGCGGCGGTTCCCAAGACTGCCACTTCTGCATGTTGCAGCGCTTTCTTTGGGAACCGCCGAAGTGCCTTGCCGGCTCATCTTCTCAGGAGACTGACTCCTTGACCCACCGCTTCAGTTGGGCAGCTTGGTTCCACCCGTCATCGGCACTCGGTCTAGGAGCCGAGGCGGTTGCCGATGCGGTGTATTCGAAGAGTTCCGAATTGCTTGGAATTGCACCCGGGAAGTTTTCAGAGGGGGTCTTACCCACATTGCGGCTTCCCTTCGCACTTCTCTGCGTTTCTTCTCGGACTCTTGTGCTTTTGATCTCTTGCCCTTTAGTTCTCCCTCGCCATGGCCTCCAACCCGCCACAGAGAAGAAGCACGCCTGATCTCCTCCAGCGGCGGCGTCTGTGCCAAGTCGGAAATCTGGGGTGCCTGGCACTCCTTCCGGTGGCGACTCGAAGAGGCCCCGGGCTGATGCGTTGAGGGAAGCCTCTGGGGCGTCCTCTGTTCCGCCAGTTCAAGCGACTGCGGAGCGGCCGTCAGTGACGGTAGCGGGCTCTGGGAGTCCTACCCCGGCTCGGAAGTCGGGGTTCAGAGCCCGCTGGAGTGTCCGCGCTTCCCGGCCATCCCCGACTTGCGGGGAGCCTGTGCCGTCGCGCTCGGAGCCAGGGGCAACTGCTGCGGCCCCCAGGCCAGCGTGAACTTCTCCTGTTCCGGTGTGCCCGGACTCCGCGGCGGCGTCGTCTCTTCCTGCCGAGACAGCCACCGCGGCCCCCAAGCCAGCGTAGGTCGACCCTGCACCAGGCGGCCCGGCCTTTACTCCAGCGCCGCCTTCCCCAGCTCGCCCCTCTCCACAGGTCAAGGAGCCCGAAGCTGAAGAGAGCCTGGCAGGTCCGGCTGCCAGAGCCTCGGAGCCAGCTTCTCCTGATCGGCGCCTCGTCTCGGTTGCTGGTGCGTCGACTCCTCTTGAGGACGAGGTAATGGAGGAGGTCGGGGGGACTGCCCCGGCCTCTGTTGCTCCATTGCCCCTGGCGGATGCCTTCGCGCTTGCCGAGACGAGCGTTCGGCAGGTCTTGGCTGCACTAGGTCGCGAGCGGGAGGAGTATATGGTTGAACGGGATCGCCTCCTCACCTGGGGGAACCTTTTGTGGGAGAGGACCGCGAAGGTTAAGAGCGAGCTCGACTCCAGGTGGGAGTTGCTCGACTTTAGGGAAGTGCACCTCGACCGGATGAAGCGGGCTGTCGACCGCATGGACACCGAATCGCGGTGGATCAACAGGGAGGCCCTGGAGGCACACGCCCGGGCCGAGGAGAGTCTCTCCGCCGCTGTGGAGTTACGGCAGCAGTTGGAGCGCCGTAAACTCTCCCTGCGGAGAAGGGCGAGTTCCTTAGGCATTTTCCCCTGTGCGCGGGGGTACCCCATATCTCAGGTACCGACAACCATCCCACACATCCAGAACGCTTCTGTGGTGGTGGCGTTCCGGCAAGGCGTTCGGGACAAGAAGATGCTCGAGAAGCTCGCGACCAGGGAGGTCCGCGATGTCTCAGAACTCTTCAGCCTGGCGGACAAGTGTGCCAGAGCAGCCGAAGGGCGGAACTGGCACTCTCTGCCGGCCCCCAGGCCAGGGGGTCAGCCGGGATCCGGCGACGCTTCAAACGGAGGCGGAAGAAAGATAAAGTCATCAGCCGCGGTCCCCGTTGCCACAACGGCGGCGCCCAGTGGAGCTCGGGGGCCGCACCCTGACAAGAGGCCGCGACAATCACCGGCCCTAGACGTGGGGCAGGATGAATTATGCCCTGTGCATGGCACCAGTTATCATACCGCTGCCGAATGCTGGGAAATCCAGAAGCTCGCGGAGCGCTTCCGGAAAGGGAAGCAGCCCCTAACTGATGCCCCACCCTACAGTCAAAGGGAGGGCAAGCAGAAGGTCGAAGCCCTAGACGGCGTCGACCGCCAGGTGGAGTTCCAGGAGCTTCAGCGCGCCGTAAAGGCAGTGCGCAATCATGTGAGCTCCAGCTCCAGTGATGACGAGCACCGGAAGATGCTCTATGTCATCTTCGGCGGGTCCGCTGACCCCCCGTGCCGAAGCGCGGCTAAGGCCTTGCGCCGAGCGGTAGCGTCGGTGGCTCCCCTCCCAGATGCAGCACCGCACCTCAGGTGGATGGGAACCCCCATCAGCTTCGATGACACCGACTGCCCCAGGAACATGGCTGGGGCCGGCCAACTGCCGCTCTTGGTGGCCCCCACCATCGCCAATGTGAAGATGTACCATGTTTTGGTGGATGGCGGGGCTGGACTGAACCTCATCAGTCGCACAGCCTTCCAGAAGCTGCAGATCCCGATGGCCAAGCTCGCCCCATCGAGCCCGTTATCAGGGGTAGGGCCGGGACAGGTCGTTCCCTACGGCCACATCAGCCTCCCGGTGACCTTTGGGGCACCGGACAGCTATCGGACAGAGTACATTCTATTCGACATGGCCGAGATTGACCTCCCCTTCAACGCCATAATCGGCAGGCCAGCCCTGTACCGATTCATGGCAGTAGCCCACTACAGCTACCTTGTCTTGAAGGTGCCTACACCAACAGGCGTCCTCAAGGTTTGTGGAGACCGTGCTGCCGCAGTGTTAGCCTTGGAAAAGCTTCAGGCGCTTACAGCAACTTGAGCGCCAACCCTAGGCAGTGCAGAACCAAACCAGCTCCACCCAAGTGCACGCCATCGTGCCTCTACCACAGCACCCCGCGTGCAACCCCTCGACGAGGACGACGTCCCCACAAGGCTCGTCCGAATCAGCGCCGACGCCACCCAGACCACCCGGGTAGCCGGGGGCCTGGATAGCAAATAGGAAGGCGTGCTCGTTGCCCCCCTCCGGCACAATGTCGATGTGCTGCATGACAGCCGTCACTGAGGCCAGAGATCCCTAGGGAGGTGATTGAGCACTATTTAAAGGTCTTTCCCGACGTCCAGCCTGTCCGACAGGACGGCAAGTCCGCCACCCCCGGTGCTTGGCGAACCATGTTGTCGTCCCGAAGGCCGGCGAGAAGCTCCGGAAGCGCATCGACTACACCAGCCTCAATAAGGCATGTCCTAAAGACCTATTTTCTCTCCCTATGATAGACCAAATATTAGACTCGATGCCAGGCTGCAATATGATGTGCTTCCTAAATGCTTGCCCGGGTTCCCACCAGACCCCTGTGTCTGGAGAATTTGAAGGGCACCCTTTACCACAGTAGTGCCCTGTACTGTTATGCCTCTATGCCTTATGACCTAAGGAATGCTCTCCCTACCTTCGTACGTGCAATGCACAAGACCTTCGAAGGCATTGATTGTCAAGATCAGACAGGGTTCATCCCTACTAGATAACCTGGCCTTAGTCTTCGTCTGTCCGACAAATGTGAGCTTGGTATACCCTCTGGAAAACCCTTAGAATACCTGACCTCACGCCGAGGAGCTGAGGCTAACCTAGAGAGGGTCAAATCCATTGGCGCGAAGACCAGAAATTCGCGGGATCCCTAGCTGCGCCGAGTCGGTTTATGCCGGGGTTAGCAAAGCGAAGCTTCTCTAAAGCCCCTACGTAAATCCGGCACCGCCCATAATAGGAGCCCCCGAGCCCGAAGAGCATCTCCTGCTCTTCATCACGGCGATGGCTGCAGAAGTGAGTGTGGTCCTCACCGCAGAGTGGCTGGACCCCGGATCCCCGACACAACCTCCCGGAAGACCAGAAGGACCTCCCGGAGGTGCAACGGGACCCGCCCCCCCCGGAGGCCCAACAGAACCTCCCGGACGTCCAACGGGACCCCCCGGAGCTCCCGGGACATCAGCGGAGCTTCTGGAAGGTCCAAGCAAGCCTGGGGGACCTCCGAGTATCAAGCACCCGGCGGTCCTCCCAGGCTGAAAGCTATCCTCCACAGCCCCCACGTGACGGACAATGCCGCCAAATGGGCGGCGGAGCTACTGGAGTTTGAGCTAGGCTTCCTTCCCCGTCATGCAGACATCAGCCGAGCACTAGCTGACTTGTGGCTGAAGTAGACGCCAACGCAGGCTGACTCAGGGGGCCACGGACACGGTGAACCAGGACCCTGAGCCCTGGCCTTCACCAGGCCTTACTGAATGCTGCTCGTCGACGGCTCCTTGCGAAAGCAGGGGGCCGGTGCTAGCGTACTGTTCCTCACGCCATCGGGGGGGGGGGGGCAGTGTGGGTATGTGGTGCGTTTCAATTCCAAGGCAACCAACAACATAGCAGAGTATGAAGCGCTCATCCTTCTCGCTAGTCGTTGGCTCAGGGCGACTCCCAGCCTGGTTATCAACCAAGATGGTGGAGACAGACTTCCTCGCCTTGGACCTGCACCACGTACCGCGCGCTAGCAAGGCCGCAGCTGACGACCTCTCAACGAAGACCCCCACCGGAGCCCCTGTGCCTGAAGGGGGCTTCGAGAGGACGTTGCCGCGGCCCACAGCCCGGCCCGCCGAGCCGGGCGAAGGGGGCTAGACCAGCACCTCGAAGCTGGCGGTCCCGGCGGCCATGGACGCCGCCAAGGATCATAAGTGTCACTGGGGACTCCGTGCAACCCAGCGCTCAAGATCCAGATGCTCAAGTCAGACCCGATGCATGGATCACGGAGGTCCGGGACTACTTGAAAGACAATATCCTCCCTGATGAACGTGTATCCGCTGAACGGATTGTGCGTATGGCTAAGAGACACATGGCGGTAGAGGGGGATCTCTACCGACGCGGCGCCAACCACATCCTATTGCGGTGCATAACCCAGGGGGAAGGCTGCGACTTGTTCGCTGAGATCCATGGAGGCGAATGTGGGAGTCACTCTTCCTCACGCACGCTTGTCAGTAAAGCCTTTCGGCATGGCTTCTACTAGCCGGCAACACTCCAGGATGCCGTCCAGCTGGTCGAGAGCTGCCAGGCGTGCCTGTTCCACGCCAAGCAGATCCATACACCGGCTTGGACGGTACAGATGATCCAGCCCACATGGCCATTTGCCATACTAGGGCTGGACATCCTGGGCCTGGGACCATTCCCCAGAACCGAGGATGGGGACCCGATCCCGAACCTTCGGAACACAGAACACCACTGTAAGTTCTACCCCTAGAGCAACAATAGGACAGACCCTTATTTTTATAATAAATTCCATAAAAGTCCAGGAACAGTGCTTGGAGCAGCTAAGCCACAGGGGACGGTCCAGGACTACGTTCAGCTTCGCCTGGTTCCGACCCCAAGCGCGTAGAGTCTTGCTTCCCTTGAGGCGGGTCGTGGCCTACATATTCAGCCTGCCTTCCCCCTATGGAAATTTATATGAAAAGAAACCTGTCCTACGTTGCTCTTCTTTGGTGCTCATTTAGTTTACTTATTAAATTTTCATGATTACCCTGCTAGCGCGTGCTCACCATGCGTTCAGCTCCCTCTTCTCATTCTCATCTTTAGTCGGCATTTGCTGCCCCAACAAAGGCGGTTGCGTGGGAGGTACTGGCCGAGAGCTAGGGGGGGCCCAAGCCCCCGGCACTTCGCGCACGGTAGTTCCCAAGCACCGTATAAGTGGACGGGGACCGTAAGCCAAATAAGACTAAGAGATAGAGGGGGGGAGCCCCCAAGCAGAATTACGTTTTCCTTACTTGTGTGCAGGACCTCTCGGCCTCAGCTCCCCGCAGGAGTATGGTAGGCACATCCATCCAATGGAACGCACCTACCAGGGGGCCGCTACGGGATCGCGCAAGACCGAAACCCCAAGGTAAGATCAAAGAACTAGACCTCACAGGGGCGAGGCCCGAAGGTCCCACGTGTCCAGCAGGGCCAGACCTTCCACCTCCTTGAGGGGGAGCTCTGGGCCCGCCGCGTGGTCTACAGAAGCCGGACCTACCCCCTCTGCGGGGAGAGGCCCGAGGACTCCACGTGCCCCGCAAGCCCGGACCTCCCCTCAGGCGGGAGCTCCGGGCCCGCCACGTGTCCAACAGGCCTGGACCCCCTCCGATCTCGTGAGGCGGATCCTGGAGACCTCCGGAACCCTTAGTCTACAGTGAGGACCCGGAGAAGGTGTCTATGCAGAGTTTCGAGATTGGTCAAGGCCTCCGAGTACCTTGCGGAGCTAAGGACTCGGCCAGGAAAAGCCAAGAAGAAGACTAGGACATGCAGACACAAAAAGAAACAGGAGTCTGTCCATGCGAAGGCTCCACGAGCTGGGCTACAGACTCAACAAAAATAAAAAAGGAAGTACAGGGCCTTGTGGCCACGAGGGCAGATGCCTAAGAGTCCCCGGACTCCCGATGAAACCTAGAGGCCACGAGGGCAGCTAAGTCCTCGACTTCGGCCCTGGCAGCTTCCTCCCGATCGGCGACGGGTCCTAGACGAACCGGCCCCAGAGAAAAGGAAGGGTTTCGGCTCAGGAAGCACGACAGAACGTGCATAGCAACCTCCTTCGCAAGGCCCCGACCTTCCGCTTCCAGCTCATCGGCGATCACTGATTCGAGCCGACCCAGCTCGTCGCCGATAGACTCAAGGGCCGGGATCGCTTCGGACATCGGCCGCGCCGGAACCTCCACCTGCACAGGGCTGAAACCAAGAGGAGCCAAGGCGGACCCCGCCTTGGCAATAAAGCCCCAGACTGCCTGGGCCTCGGCAGACCGCAAGGACTGGAGCTTCTCTACCTCTTGGCAAGCTGCCAGCTCGCGATCCATCGCCGCCTGGCGCTCCTTGGAGAGCTGCTCCTCCCTCGTGGCGACAGCCGACTCACGGAGATCCAGCTCCTCGGACCGAGCCCTTAGCTCCTCCACTTTGGCCCTCAGCCGGGCGGTGGTCTTCTCCTCCTCGGCCGCAGCAGCGCGTCCCCGATCGGCGACGGCGCGCTCTCGACGGGCTACCTGCAGCTGCAACTCCTCCGCGGCGGCGGAACGCTCCTTGGCTTTGGCTTCAGCGTGGGCCAGAGCCTCGTGGTAGGTGGCATGAACCCGCTGGACCTCTGACTCCAAGCGGCTAATGGCCTTCTTCTGAGTGCCAAGCAGAGCACTCATGGCCTCTAGCCTTGACTGCCTCGAGTCAAGGTCCGCCTTAGCCTCCCGGGCCCGCTGCTGCCAGCTGAGAAGGCGTTCCCTCTCGCCGGCCAGCGCCCCCCGCTCCTGCTCAAAGGAAGATTGGAGCTGCCGGGCGCTGGTCTGAAGACGCCCCAGGGCGTCCCACACGGGTGCCGGAGCAGGGGGGACAGGAGTCACGCCGCTGGACCCCCCTGACGAATCTAAGACCGGCGGAGGCGCCGGCGCCTCCGCAACCAGGGTGGGGCGCTGTCCTAAGGAGGCCAGGGGGCCAGCAGGCGCACCTACAGCAGCCCTCCCGGTCTCAGGACCGGACTTCTGGACTGGTGAAGGAGGGCGGATAGGAGCAGATGCGGCCACCGCGGAGAGTAAACCCGCTGGTGCAGAGGGTGCCCCCGTCGATTTGGGGGCCATGGGAGCCACCACGGTCCCCAGGTGCTGAGGCGCGGAGCTTCCGTCGGTTGAAGGCGGCCGGATAAGAGGGCTGCCCCCGGCAGCTGGTCGGTCCCTGCAGGAAGAGAAAGCCCTCAGGATAAAAGAAGAGACAAGAGCTCTGCTCCTAAAAGCCAGAAAGAGCAACACTTACTGGGCGGCATGAGCGCTCCAACGGGCTTGCAGCACTGGCCTCTGGGCTGTAGCTGAACCGCCGGGACCAGCAGCTGGAACGGTCGCGGAATGTGACGCCTGGATCCCCGGCACACTCGCCGGTGCCGCCCCACCAACATCCGTCCTGGAAACCCCTCCGCTTGAGGAAGGATGGCGAGGTACTTGGGCTGATTCGGACGGTGGCTGTCTGGGGAGAGACCCGCCGGGGAGGGACACTCGGGGCCTCTTCGGGTCGCCACCCGATGGACCAGCACCCCCGGGAGATGGGAGCAAAGTAGCTCCGGCACCTTGACTCGGCGCAGGCGGCGCCCTCGGAGGAGACCGGGCGCGTTTCTTCTCTAGATGCCCGGGGGCCGGCTCCTTTCCTTTCCCTTTGTCGACGGCTTGGGTTCCGTCGGCTCTGGGGGAGGGTTTGACAGCAGCGGATGCCTCATGCCCTGACCCGGAGTGCTCGGTTCCTGGAATGGTGATACCCTGGAAGGCATCCCCGACCTGCCGGACGGCGATCCCGATGTCGTCAAGGTTCGGCATCTTCCGCAGAAGCTCTGACCTCCTCTGAGGCTCCAAGAAGAGGGGGGTGGCAGAGGGCGGAAGGGCGGGGTCGCCACTGGGAATGTAGTCACCGCTCACCTTGCTCACCATCTCGTTCAGCTCCTCGTCGGAAGGGTCAGAGCCGGGGCCCCTCTCCAGCCTGGTACAGTCCTGCTCGCCGGTGTAGTACCATGCTGGGCGGCTACGCTGCTGCAAGGGGGCAATACGGCGCGACATAAAGTCCATCAGCACCATTAGAGACGTCAGCCCCTCATTGGACAAGAACCGGATCCGCTCCAAGACCGGGGAGTACTCCTGCTCCAGCTCAGGGATCTCCTCCCAGAAGCGGCGATCGGTGGTTGGGCTGGCGGTTGGGAGTTGTATGCGATCGTGCTCGTCGGTCTGCACTACCACCCAGCTCTCCCTCCAGTTTTCCCACCTTGATGCGCTGAAGGGCAGAAGGTATCCGGAGACCTTGGGGTCCTTGCAGCGATGCTGGAAGTAGTATGCCCCCATCTGAGTCTTCGAGCCGCGCCCAGTCGTCCGCAGCACAAAGAAGTGGCGGAAGAGCGTCACGGAGGCGTGCACCCCCACGAACATCTCGCAGAAGTGGACAAAAACAGCAGCCATTGCGAAAGAGTTGGGGGAAAGATGGTGGAGCTGGAGACCATATGTCTCCAGCAGGGTGACAAAGAAGGAAGAAATCGGCGGAACGAACCCCGCCAGAGCATAAGCGGTGAAGAAGACTATCCCCCCTTTTCCATGACCAAGGGGAGAGATCCTCGGCAAAGCCGATGTTTCTGTTCTTCTGAGCGCCAGCCCAGCAGCCTGCGCACTGGCCTGAGCTCGGAAGAACAAACAAGGTGCGTCGGGAGCAAGTTGGAAGCCATGGCGAAAGAGGGCACAAGGGCAGGAAAGTCGGGGCGCAAGAGTTCAAGGGAAGTACGAGCGCAATGCGAAGGGAAGCCGCGATGCGGGTGAGATCCCCTTTTAAAACTTTCCAGGGATGGTTCGAGGTAATTCGAAAACCTCCGAAAACATCGCACCGGCGACCGCGTTGGCTCCGAGACCGGGCGCCGATGAAAGGTGGACCCAAGCCGCCCAACTGAAGCGGTGGGTCGAGGAGTCAGACGCCCCAGAAGACAAGCCGGCAAGGCACTTCTGCGGTTCCCGAAGAAAGAGCCGCAACGTGCAGAAGTGGCAGTCTTGGGAACCGCCGCAGTAAAAGCAACCATCAAGTGAGCGCACGCTCCCATGATCCCGCGGCCGTTCATGCTCCGGCAGCGGTCAATTCGGGACTTAGAGAAAGTGCACGGATCGGAAGAGACGGAGGTCCCACCTCGGGCTCGCTATCTCCCCCGAGATAGGCCTGGGGGCCACTGTCGGTACCTGAGATATGGGGTACCCCCGCGCACAGGGGAAAATGCCTAAAGAACTCGCCCTTCTCCGCAGGGAGAGCTCCAAAGGCGCCACGCGTCCGGCGGGACCGGACCTCCCTCTCCTCAGAGGAGAGCTCCAAGCCCGCCACGTGGCATACAGAAGCCGGACCTCCCCCTCCGTGGGAGAGAGGTCCGAAGGCGCCACGCGTCCAGCGGGGCCGGACCTCCCTCTCCTCAGAGGAGAGCTCCGGGCCCGCCACGTGGCCGACAGAAGCCGAGCCTCCCCCTCCACGGGGAGAGGTCTGGAGGCTCCACGTGTCCCATGGAACGGGCCCTCCTCTCCTCTGAGAAGGGCTCCGGGCCTGCCACGTGGCAGCAGAACGGCGCTGCCTGCCCCCGAGCGGTAGGCAGCGGGCGTAAAGACGCCCCATACCTTGCCCGTACAAGGTATTCAAGGCCCGCGTCTTACCAAGACGCGGAGACGTGGAGCACGCTTCTGTCAGGTGCCGTTGCACCCAGTCGCATCACAGACTGGCGCGCGGTGTCAAAACCTGCCAACCAATAAACACCGCGACAAGACATCCCATGCCGCCTGCACCGTCATCAACCACTACGACTAGCATGCGGCATGGGCAGGGCGGCAAGATGAAGACTCAGAAGCCTTCGACCAGAGACAACTACCGGCATAACTGCAGATACGGTAGATGATAGACAATCTTCCCGGGACCACCTGTCGGGTCCCGGCCCCCCTTGTAAGCTGCCCGAGTCTTAGACTATAAAAGGCTCGGGTAGGCGACGATAGCAAGGGTTCGCACTCGGCAACTCATACGCTAGCCATACACTCCCAAGCTGTAACTCACCCCCAAGCTCAGGACTCCGGCCCTGAGCAGCAAGCAATATAGCGAGCTCCATAGCTCGCCGTGGACGTAGGGTTTTACGCTCCGGCGGCCTGAACCACGTAAAACTCACCGCGTCAAGCTCTTACTAACTCGTCCATCCGCGCAAGCTCTCCGCAAGGGACTAACCCCACCGAAAAAAAGAACCTCCGCGGGATGCCCAGTGCAGGCCCGGGGGAAGTGTCGACCGAACACTTCGACAGTGATTTCTGGGGGAAGTACAGCTTCGGCCCCATACACCATGAAGAAGGGTGTCTCTCCGGTGGCCCGGCTCTGGGATGTCCGGTTAGCCCATAGTGTGCTCGGAAGCTCATCTACCCAATTGGCACCATGTTTCTTCAGACTGGCGTAGGTGCGAGTCTTAAGGCCCCGGAGAATCTCCGCGTTGGCTCTCTCGACTTGCCCATTGCTCTTTGGGTGGGCGACAGAGGCATAGCACACCTGAATGCCGAGGTCTTCGCAGTAGTCTTGGAAGGCTGCGCTGGTGAACTGGGTCCCGTTGTCGGTGATGATTCTGTTCGGGAACCCGAACCGGCAGACAATAGACTTGATGAACTTTACTGCGGATTGTTTGTTGATGGTGACAACTGGTGTAGCTTCTGGCCACTTGGTGAACTTGTCGATGGCGACATAGAGGTACCGGAATCCCCCTACGGTTCTGGGAAATGGTCCCAAAATGTCCAGCCCCCATACGGCAAATGGCCACGAGGGCGGGATCATCTGTACCGCCTGAGCCGGTGTATGGATCTGCTTGGCATGGAACTGGCACGCCTTGCAGCTCTCGACCAGCTTGACGGCATCCTGGAGTGCTGTCGGCCAGTAGAAGCCATGCCGGAAGGCTTTACCGACAAGCGTGCGTGAGGAAGAGTGACTTCCACATTCGCCTCCATGGATCTCAGCGAGCAAGTCGCAGCCTTCCCCCTGGGTTATGCACCGCAATAGGATGTGGTTGGCGCCACGCCGGTAGAGATCCCCCTCTACCAGCGCGTATCTCTTAGCCATACGCACAATCCGTTCAGCGGTTGCATGTTCATCAGGGAGGATGTTGTCCTTCAAGTAGTCCCGGATCTCCGTGATCCATGCATCGGGTCTGACTTGAGCTTCTGGATCTTGAGCGCTGGGTTGCACGGAGTCCCCAGTGACGCTTACGATCCTTGGCGGCATCCATGGCTGTAGGGCCGCCGGGACCGCCAGCTTCGAGGTGCTGGTCAAGCCCCCTTCGCCCGGCTCGGCGGGCCGGGCTGTGGGCCGCAGTAACGTCCTCTCGAAAACTCCTTCGGGCGCGGGGGCTCCGGTGGAAGCCTTCGTTGAGAGGTCGTCAGCTGCGGCATTGCCAGCACGCGGTACGTGGTGCAGGTTCAAGGCAACGAATTCTTTCTCCAACATCTGCACGTGAAGCAGATACGCAGCTAGCTGTGGGTCATTGCAGGAGCATTCGCCCTTGACTTGCTTGATGACCAGCTGGGAGTCGCCCTGTGCCAACAACTGGCGAGCGCCTAAAGACAGGGCTGTCTGCAGGCCAAAGATGAGTGCTTCATACTCTGCCATGTTGTTGGTTGCTTTGAAATTGAGATGCACCATGTACCCAAACTGTTCCCCCAATGGCATGAGGAGCAGTACGCCGGCACCGGCCCCCTGCTTTCGCGAGGAGCCATCGAAGAAAAGTGTCCAGTGGGGCTCAGTGAAGGCCGGAGCTTGGTGCTCCGGTTCACCGTCTTCGTGGCCCCTGGGACAGTCTTCGTTGGTGTCCACTCTGCCACAAAGTCGTCCAGTGCTTGACTTTTGACTGCATGGCGTGGAAGGAAGTCCAGCTCGAACTCCGCCAGCTCCGCCGCCCATTTAGCAACGTTGCCAGTCGCATGGGGGCTGTGAAGAATTGCCTTCAGCGGATACGAGGTGACTACCGAGACCCGGTGGGCCTGGAAGTAATGGCAGAGCTTCCTGCAGGCCACGAGCACCGCATACAGCAGCTTGTGGACTTCTAGGTACCTTGTCTTGGCATCATGAAGTACTTCGCTGATGTAGTAGACAGGCCTCTGGATGGTTCAAACCCTCTCTCTTAGGCCTGGGAGGTCTTCATCCATTGGCCCTGGCCCGCTGGCGGCGAGTGGACCCACGGGGGCCTCCTAGAGCTGGGACCCGGAGGTCCCCAAGCTATCTTGGTCCCCCGGGGGGCCCCGGGGGTCTTGAGGGATCTCCGGGAGGTCCCGTTGGGCCCCCGAGGGGTCCCACAGGACCCTCGGGGGTTTTTCTCGGGGGTCCGGTAGACCGCCCTGGACCTCTGGGAGGCCGACTTGGACCTCCGAGAGGTTGCCTTGGAGGTCCGAGAGACCGTCTTGGTCCTGCGGGGCCTCCTGGCGTCTATCTTCTGCTTCCGGAGCAGATTGTGAAGATGAGAGGTCCGGCCACTCTACGACGAGGACCATACTCACCACTTCAGTTGTCGCCGCGATGTAGAGCAGCAGGTGCTCTCCAGGCTCAGGGGCTACCATGATAGGTAGGGTCGTCAGGAGTCGTTTCAACTCCTGGAAAGCCTCTTCTGCCTCGTCGGTCCAGGCAAATGGGCCAGACTTGCGCAGGAGCTTAAAGAAAGGGAGTGCCCGCTCTGCTAGCCTCGGTATAAACTGACTCAGCGCTGCTAGGCATCCCGTGAGTTTCTGGACATCCTTGACGCGGGCAGGAGGCCGCATCAAGTTGATGGCCTTGATCTTCTCTGGGTTGGCCTCAATCCCCCGGTGTGAGACCAGGAATCCTAAAAGCTTCCCAGAGGACACACCGAACACACATTTATCGGGGTTCAGCTTGGTGCGCGTAGAGCGCAATTTGTCAAAAACTAAGGCTAGGTTATCTAACAAAGATGAACCCTGCTTGACCTTGACAATGATGTCATCGACGTACACCTCAACTAAGTCTCTTATTAACTCCCCAAAGGTTTTGTGCATCGCTCACACAAAGGTGGGGAGTGCATTCTTTAGGACGTAAGGCATAGACACGTAACAATAAAGGCCATCTACTGTGATGAAGGAGGTGTGCTCTTCATCCTCCCTAGACATGGGGATCTGATGGAAACCCGAGTAGGCGTCTAGGAAGCACAGCATATCACAGCCTTATGTTGAGTCTACTATTTGATCTATTCTAGGGAGAGGAAATGGATCTTTGGGACATGCCTTATTGAGACTGGTGTAGTCGATGCACATCCGGAGCTTCCCGCCGGCCTTCGGGACAACGACAGGGTTCGCCAACCACCGGGGGTGGTGGACCTCCCGTATAAAGCCAGCGTCCAGCAGCTTCTTGATTTCTTCTTGAATGAAGTTTTGCCGCTCGATGGACTGCTTGCGGGGCTTCTGTTGAACCGGCCGGGCGTCGGGGAAGACTTTTAAGTGGTGCTCGATCACCTCCCTGGGGATCCCCAGCATCTGTGACGGCTGCCATGCAAACACGTCAACATTGTGCCGGAGGAAGGTGACGAGCGCGCCTTCCTATTTGCTATCCAGGCCCCCGGCTACCCGGGTGGTCTGGGTGGCTTCGGCGCCGACTTGGACGACCTTTAAGGGGACGCCGTCCTCGTCGAGGGGTTGCACCCAGGGTGCTGTGGCGGAGGCACGGTGGCGTGCGCTCGGGTGGAACTGGTCCGGCTCTGCACTGCCAGGGGCTGGTGCCCCAGCTGTTGCGAGCGCTTGGAGTTTCTCTAAGGCCGACACTGCAGCAGTGCGGTCTCCACGAATCCTGAGGACGCCCGTTGGTGTAGGCATCTTTAGGACGAGGTACCCGTAGTGGGCTACTGCCATGAATCGGTACAGGGCCGGCCTGCCGATTATGGCGTTGAAGGGGAGGTCGATCTCCGCTATGTCGAACAGAATGTACTCTGTCCGATAGCTGTCCGGAGCTCCGAAGGTCACCGGTAGGCTGATGTTGCCGTAGGGAACGACCTGTCCCGGCCCTACCCCTGAGAACGGGCTCGACGGGGTGAGCTTGGCCATCGGGATCTGCAGCTTCTGGAAAGCTGCACGGCTGATGAGGTTCAGCCCAGCTCCACCATCTACCAAAACGTGGTACATCCTCACCTTGGCGATGGTCGGAGCTACCAAGAGCGGTAGTTGGCCGGCCCCAGCCATGTTCCTGGGGCAGTCGGTGGCGTCAAAGCTGATGGGGGTTCCCATCCACTTGAGGTGTGATGCGGCACTTGGGAGTGGAGCCACCGACGCTACCGCTCGACGCAGAGTCTTGACTGCGCTTCGAGACAAGGGGTCGGCGGACCCGCCGTATATGACGTAGATCTTCTTTCGATGCTCATCGTCACTGGAGATGGAGTCCTCATGGCTGCGTACCGCTTTCACGGCACGCTGAGGCTCTTGGAACTCCACTGGGTGGTCGACGCTGTCTGGGACGTCAACCTTCTGTGTGCCCTCCCTTGGACGGAAGGGTGGGGCATCGGCCCGCTGCTGCTTCCCTTTGCGGAAGCGCTCTGCGAGCTTCCGGATCTCCCGGCACTCGGCAGCAGTGTGGCGACAGCTGCCGTGCACGGGGCACATCTTGTCTTGATCACCTTCCGGGATTGGTGATCTTCGCTGCCTCTTGTCGGGGCGCGGCCCCCGAGCCCCACTGAGTGTCGCTGCTGCGACGACTGGAGCTGCGGTCGGTGATTCTATCTTGCCTCTGCCTCGGCTCTTGGCCTTCTTGCTGCCTCCATAGGGAGTAGGGCCAGATCCGGGCTGTCCTCCTGACTCGGAGGACGGCAGTGAGTGCCAGTTTCACCCTTCGGCCGCTCTGGCGCACTTGTCTGCCAGGCTGAAGAGCTCGGAGACGTCGCGGACTTCTCTGGTCACGAGCTTCTCGAGCATTTTCTTGTCCCGGACGCCTTGTCAGAACGCCACCACCACAGAGGCATTTTGGATGTGTGGGATGGTGTTCCGCACCTGGGAGAACCGCTGGATGAAGGAGCGCAGCGACTCCCCCGGTTGTTGCTGGATGGCATGGAGGTCGAGCTCCGTGCCAGGCCGGGTGTAGGAACTGCCGAAGTTGGCGATGAACTGCCAGCAGAGCTCTCCCCAGGAAGTTATGGAACCCTGGGGGAGGTTCATGAGCCAAGACCGAGCTGGACCGGTCAAGGCGACAGGGAAGTAATTGGCCATGACGGCTTCATTCCCCCCTGCGGCAAGTACGGCGGTGGAGTAGATCTGGAGGAACTCCGCCGGGTTGACGCTGTCGTCGTACTTCTCAGGCAGGTGTGGCCAAAACTTGCGCGGCCACTTTGCGAAGCGAAGGTGGGGCGTGAGGGCTGCACATCCTGCTTCTGTTGCCGCAGGTATTGGTGCCGCGAACGCTTGGTTCGCACCGGGCATAGTGTACCCCGGTATGGGCAAGGTTGCGCCATAGGCCGGGGGCGCCGTTTGCAGGACATATGACTGTGGCATACTCTGCACGGCGTAAGCCTGGGGCAGAGATCGCGTGGCGAAAGTCTGCTCTTCAGGCTGGGTCGAGGCTGACGTCATGCTGTCGCCAGCCTCTTGGTTGCGACGCCTTTCTCGGCGTTGCTCGAGGTATACCTGGGCATCTTGACCCAGGTGACACCGTTCCAGCTCTGTCCTCAGATCCGTCGACTGGAGCCTGGTGGAGCTGGAATCTGCCGTCTGCTCGTCAACCATTGGCGTGCGCATCAGCGTCACAGCTGGTTGGCCGGAGTGTCGTCCCCGCTGAAGTCGAGGGTTTGCGGTGGCGACGACGAGACGGTCTACCTCACGGATCCACTGCTGGGTCGCTGCCTGAGGCGCGTCCCCAGCAGGTGAATTGTGCAGTAGAGCTCTTGCTGCAGCTAGTGCACCTCCACCGGGTACGCTAAGCGCTACTGAAGACCTGACGCTGGTTGGAGCCTGCATTGCCGGGGTCGGTGCTGCCAGAGCCGGTTGCTGGCTCCCAGCTTGTACCGACACACTCCGTCCTGAGTGTGTTGACATGTACTCCCCCCTGGTCGCGGTTTGCCGCGGACGCGGGGGAGGAGAGTTTGCCGCTGAAGGAAGCTTCATCATCTTCGTCGGCAGAAACTCGTCGCGCAAGGGGAAAAAACCCCCTACCTGGCGCGCCAAATGTCGAAGTGTTCGGTCGACACTTCCCCCGGGCCTGCACTGGGCAGCCCGTGGAGGTTCTTTTTTCGGTGGGGCTAGTCCCTTGCGGAGAGCTTGCGTGTATGGTCGAGTTAGTAAGATCTTGACACGGTGAGTTTTACGTGGTTCAGACTGCCGGAGCGTAAAACCCTACGTCCACGGCGAGCTATGGAGCTCGCTGTATTGCTTGCTGCTCAGAACCGGAGTCCTGAGCTTGGGGATGAGTTACAGATTGGGTGTGAATGGCTAGCGTGTGAGTTGCGGGAATGCGAACCCTTGCTATCGTCGCCTACCCGAGTCTTTTATAGTCCAAGACTCGAGTGGCTTACAAGGGGGCCCGGGACCCGACAGGTGGTCCCGGGGAGATTGTCTGTCATCTACCGTATCTGCAGTTATGCCGGTAGTTATCTCTGGCGAAGGCTTCTGAGTCTTCGTCTTGCAGCCCTGCCCATGCCGCATGCTAGTCGTAGTGGATGATGACGGAGGGGGCGGCATGGGACGTCTTGTCGCTGCGTTTATTGGCTGGCAGGCTCTGACACCGCGCGCCAGTCAGTGATGCGACTGGGCGCAACGGTACCTGACAGAGGCGTGCTCCACGTCTCCGCGCCTTGGGAAGACGCGGGCCTTGAATACCTTGTACGGGCAAGGTATGGGGCGTCTTTACGCCCGCTGCCTATCGCTCGGGGGCAGGCAGCACCGTTCTGCTGGCCACGTGGCGGACCCGGAGCCCTCCTCAGTGGAGAGGGTGTCCGACCCCGCGGGACACGTGGAGCCTTCGGACATCTCCCCGCGGAGGGGAAGGTTCGGCTTCTGTCGGCCACGTGGCGGGCCCGGAGCTCCTCTCTGAGGAGGGGGAGGTCCGGCCCCACCGGATACGTGGCACCTTCGGACCTCTCTCCCGCGGAGGGGGAGGTCCGGCTTCTGTATGCCACGTGGCGGGCCCGGAGCTCTCCTCTGGGGAGAGGGAGGTCCGGCCCCGCCGGACGCGTGGCGCCTTCGGAGCTCTCCCTACGGAGAAGGGCGAGTTCCTTAGGCATTTTCCCTTGTGCGTGGGGGTACCCCATATCGCGGGTACCGACAGCTACCATGATAGGCAGGGTCGTCAGGAGTCGCTTCAACTCCTGGAAAGCTTCTTCTGCTTCGTCAGTCCAGGCAAATGGACCGGATTTGCGCAGGAGCTTAAAGAAGGGGAGCGCCCGCTCTGCTAGCCTCGGTATAAACCGACTCAGTGCGGCTAGGCATCCCGTGAGTTTCTGGACTTCTTTGATGCGGGCAGGAGGCCGCATCAAGTCGATGGCATTGATCTTCTCTTGGTTGGCCTCAATTCCTCGGTGCGAGACCAGGAATCCTAAGAGTTTCCTAGAGGATACGCCGAACACACATTTGTCGGGGTTCAGCTTGGTGCGCATGGAGCGCAATTTGTCAAAGACTAAGGCTAGGTTATCTAACAAGTATGAACTCTTCTTCCTGACCTTGACAACGATGTCATCGACATACACCTCAACTAAGTCTCTTATTAACTCTCCAAAGGTTTTGTGCATTGCACGTACGAAGGTGGGGAGAGTATTCTTTAGGCCATAAGGCATAGAGACATAACAATACAGGCCATCTACTGTGATGAACGAGGTGTGCTCTTCATCTTCTCTAGACATGGGGATCTGATGGAAACCCGAGTAGGCGTCTAGGAAGCACAGCATATCGCAGCCTAATGTCGAGTCTACTATTTGATCTATTCTGGGGAGAGGGAATGGATCTTTGGGACATGCCTTATTGAGACTGGTGTAGTCGATGCACATCCGAAGCTTCCCACCGGCCTTCGGGACAACGACGGGGTTCGCCAACCACCAGGGGTGGTGGACTTCCCGTATGAAGCCAGCATCTAGCAGCTTCTTGATCTCTTCTCGGATGAAGTTCTGCCGCTCGATGGACTGCTTCGAGGCTTCTGTTGGACTGGCCAGGCTTTGGGGAAGATCTTCAAGTGGTGCTCAATCACCTCACTAGGGATCCCTGGCATCTGCGACGGCTGCCATGCAAACACGTCGACGTTGTGCCGGAGGAAGGTAATGAGCGCGCCTTTCCTATTTACTATCCAGGCCCCCGGCTACCCAGGTGGTCTGGGCAGCGTCGGCGCCGACTTGGACGACCATCAGGGGGACGTCGCCCTCGTCGAGGGGTTGCACACGGGGTGCAGCGGTATAGGCACGGTGGCGTGCACTCGGGCGGAGCAAGTCTGGTTCCGCACTGCCAGGGGCTGGTGCTCGTGCTGTCGCAAGTGCCTGGAGCTTTTCCCAGGCCGACACTGCAGCAGTGCGGTCCCCACGAATCCTGAGGATGCCTGTTGGTGTAGGCATCTTTAGGACGAGGTAGCCATAGTGGGCTGCTGCCATGAACCGGTACAGGGCTGGCCTGCTGATTATGGCGTTGAAGGGGAGGTCGATCTCCGCTAGGTCGAACAGAATGTACTCTGTCCGATAGCTGTCCGGTGCCCCAAAGGTCACCGGAAGGCTGATGTTACCGTAGGGGACGACTTGTCCCGGCCCTACCCCTGAGAACGGGCTCGACGGGGTGAGCTTGGCCATCGGGATCTGCAGCTTCTGGAAAGCTGTGCGGCTGATGAGGTTTAGCCCAGCTCCGCCATCTACCAAAATGTAGTACATCCTCACGTTGGCGATGGTGGGTGTCGAAGTGTGCGATCGACACTTCCCCCAGGCCTGCACTGGGCAGCCCGCGGAGGTTCTTTTTTCGGCGGGGCTAGTCTCCTAGCGGAAAGCTTGCGCGGATGGACGAGTTAGCGAGAGCTTGACACGGCGAGTTTTACGTGGTTCAGGCTGCCGGAGCGTAAAACCCTACGTCCACGGCGAGCTATGGAGCTCGCTGTATTGCTTGCTGCTCAGGGCCGGAGGCCTGAGCTCGGGGGTGAGTTACAGCTTGAGAGTGTATGGCTAGCGTATGAGTTGCAAAATGCGAACCCTTGCTATCGACGCCTACCCGAGCCTTTTACAGTCCAAGGCTCGGGCGGCTTACAAGGGAAGCCGGGACCTGACAGGTGGTCCCGGGAAGATTGTCTATTATCTACCGTATCTGTAGTTGCGCCGGTGGTTGCCTCTGGTCGAAGGCTTCTGAGTCTTCATCTTGCCGCCCTGCCCATGCCGCGTGCTAGTCGTAGTGGTTGATGACGGCGCAGGCGGCATGGGATGTCTTGTCGCGGCGTTTATTGGCTGGCAGGTCCTGACACCGCGCGCCAGTCTGTGATGCGACTGGGCGCAACGGCACCTGACAGACGCGTGCTCCGCGTTTCCGCGTCTTGGGAAGACGCGGGCCTTGAATACCTTGTACGGGCAAGGTGTGGGGCGCCTTTATGCCCGCCGCCTACCGCTCGGGGGCAGGCAGCACCGTTCTTCTGGCCACGTGGCGGGTCCGGAGCCCTTCTATGAGGTAAGAAGGGTCCGGCCTGCGGGGCACGTGGAGCCTCCGGACCTCTCCCCGCGGAGGGGGAGGTCCAGCCTCTGTATGCCACGTGGCGGGCCCGGAGCTCTCCTCTGCGGAGAGGGAGGCCCGGCCCCGCTGGACGCGTGGCGTCTTCAGACCTCTCTCCCGCGGAGGGGGAGGTCCGGCTTCTGTATGCCACGTGGCGGGCCCGGAGCTCTCCTCTGAGGAGAGGGAGGTCCGGCCCCGCCGGACGCGTGGCGCCTTCGGAGCTCTCCCTGCGCAGAAGGGCGAGTACCTTAGGCATTTTACCCTGTGCGCGGGGGTAACCCATATCTCAGGTACCGACAGTGGCCCCCGGGCCCATCTCGGGGGAGATAGCGAGCTCGAGGTGGGACCTCCGTCTCTTCCGATCCGCGCACTTCCTCTAAGTCCCGAATTGACCGCTGCCGGAGCACGAACGGCCGCGGGGTCGTGAGAGCGTGCGCTCACTTGATGATTGCTTTTACTGCGGTGGTTCCCAAGGCTGCCACTTCTGCACGTTGCGGCGCTTTCTTCGGGAACCGCCGAAGTGCCTTGCCGGCTCATCTTCTCAGGAGGCTGACCCCTTGACCCCACCGCTTTAGTTAAGCGGCTTGGGCCCAGCTTTCATCGGCGCCCAGTATCGGAGCCGACGAGGTCGCCGATGCGATGTTTCCGGAGGTTTTCAAATTACCTCGAACCATCCCTGGAAAGTTTTAAAAGGGGATCTCACCCGCATCGCGGCTTCCCTTCGCAGTGCGCTCGTACTTCCCTTGAACTCTTGCGCCCCGGCTCTCCTGCCCTTGCGCCTTCTTTCGCTATGGCTTCCAACTTGCTTCCGACGCGCCTCGTTCGCTCCTCCGAGCTCGGGCCAGTGCGCAGGCTGCTGGGCTGGCGCTCGGAAGAGCAGAAGCATAGGCTCCGCCGAGGATCTCTCCCCCTGGTCCTGGAAAAGGGGGAGATGGTCTTCTTCACCGCTTATGCTCTGGCGGGGTTCGTTCCGCCGATTTCTTCCTTCTTCGTCACCCTGCTGGAGACATACGGTCTCCAGCTCCACCATCTCTCCCCCAACTCCTTCGCAATGGCGGCCGTTTTTGTCCACTTCTGCGAGATGTTCGTGGGGGTGCACGCCTCCGTGACGCTCTTCCGCCACTTCTTTGTGCTGCGGACGACTGGACGCGGCTCAAAGACTCAGATGGGGGCATATTACTTCCAGCATCGCTGCAAAGACCCCAAGGTTTCCGGATACCTCCTGCCCTTCAGCGCATCAAGGTGGGAGAACTGGAGGGAGAGTTGGGTGGTAGTGCAGACTGACGAGCACGATCGCCTACAACTCCCAACCGCCAGCCCGACCACCGATCGCCGCTTCTGGGAGGAGATCCCTGAGCTGGAGCAGGAGTACACTCCGGTCTTGGAGCGGATCCGGTTCTTGGCCAACGAGGGGCTGACGTCTATAATGGTGCTGATGGACTTTGTGTCACGCCGCATTGCTCCCTTGCAGCAACGCAGCCGCCCAGCGTGGTACTATACCGGTGAGCAGGACTGTACCAGGCTGGAGAGAGGCCCCGGCTCTGTCCCTTCCGACGAGGAGTTGGAGGAGATGGTGAGCAAGGTGAGCGGGGACTACATTCCCAGCGGCGTCCCCGCCTTTCCGCCTTCGGCCACCCCCCTCTTCTTGGAGCCTCAGAGGAGGTCAGAGCTCCTGCAGAAGATGCTGAACCTTGATGATATCGGGATTGCCGTTTGTCAGGTCGGGGATGCCTTCCGGGGTATCACCATTCCAGGAACCGAGCACCCCGGATCAGGGCATGAGGCATCCGCTGCTGCCAATCCCTCCCACAAAGCTGACGGAACCCAAGCCGCCGATAAAGGGAAAGGGAAAGAGCCGTCCCCCGGGCATTTAGAGAAGAAACGTGCTCGGTCTCCTCCGAGGGTGCCGCCTGTGCCAAGCCAGGGTGCCGGAGCTACTTTGCTTCCATCTCTCGGAGGTGCTGGTCCATCGGGTGGCGACCCGAAGAGGTCCCTAGTGTCCCCCCCGGTGGGTCTCTCCCCAGACAGCTGCCGTCCGAATCAGCCCAAGTATCTCGCCATCTTCCCTCGAGCGGCGGGGCTCCCAGGACGGATGTTGGTGGGGAGACGCCGATGAGCGCGCCGGAGGTCCAGGCGTCCCACTCCGCGACCGTTCCAGCCGCTGGTCCTGGCAGTTCAGCTACAGCCCAGAGGCCAGTGCTGCAAGCTCGCTGGAGCGCTCATGCCGCCCAGTAAGTGTTATCCTTTCTAACTTATAGGAGCAGAGCTCCTGCCTCTTCTCTTATTCTGAGGGCTTCTTCTTCTTTGCAGGGACCGACCGGCTGCCAGGGGCGGGCCTCTTATCCGGCCGCCTTCAACCAGCAGGGGCTCCGTGCCTCGGCACCTGGGGACCGCGGCGGCCCCCATAGCTCCCGAATCGGCGGGGGCAGTGGCCGCAGTGGCCGCATCTGCTCCTACCCGCCCTCCTTCACTGGCCCAGAAGCCAGGCCTTGAGACCGGGAGGGCTGCTGTAGGTGTGCCTGCTGGCCGCCTGGCCTGCTTAGGACAGCGCCCCACCGTAGCTGCTGAGGCGACGGCGCTCCCGCCGGCCTTGGACTCGTCCGGGGGGTCCAGCGGCGCAACTCCTGTTCCCCCTGCTCCGGTGCCCGTGTGGGACGCCCTGGAGAGTGCCCAGACCAGCACCCGGCAGCTCCAATCTGCCTTTGAGCAGGAGCGGAAGGCATTGGCCGGCGAGAGGGAACGCCTTCTCAGCTGGCAGCAGCGGGCCCGAGCGGACCTCAACTCAAGGCAGTCAAGGCTTGAGGCTATGAGTGCTCTGCTTAGCACCCAGAAGAAGGCCATTAGCCGCTTGGAGTTAGAGGCCCAACGGGTTCGTGCCTCCTGCTGCGAGGCTCTGGCCAAAGCTGAAGCCAAAGCCAAGGAGTGTTCCACCGCCGCGGAGGAGTTGCAGCTGCAGGTAGCCCGTCGGGAGCACTCCGTCGCTGAACGGGAACGCGCTGCTGCGGCCGAGGAGGAGAAGACCACCGCTCGGCTGAGGGCCAAGGTGGAGGAGCTAAGGGCTCGGACTGAGGAGCTGGAGCTCCGTGAGTCGGCTGTCGCCACGAGGGAGGAACAGTCTTCCAAGGAGCTTCAGGCAGCGTTGGATCGCGAGCTAGCGGCTCGCCAAGAGGTAGAGAGGCTCCAGTCCTTGCGGACTGCCGAGGCCCAGAAGGTCTGGTGCTTCATTGCTAAGGCGGGACCCGCCTTGGCTCCTCTTGGTTTTAGCCCTGTGCAGGTGGAGACCCCAGCACGGCCGGTGTCCGAAGCGGTCCCAGCCCTTGAGTCTCTCGGCGACGAGCTAGGTCGGCTCGAATCAGTGATCGCCGACGAGCTGGAAGCGGAAGGTCGGGGCCTTGCGAAGGAGGTTGCGATGCACGTTCTGTCGTGCTTCGTTAGCCGAGACCCTTCCTTTTCTCTGGGGCCGGTCCGTTTAGGACCCATCGCCGACCAGGAGGAAGCTGCCAGGGCCGAAGTCGAGGACTTAGCTGCCCTCGTGGCCTCTAGGTTTCATCGGGAGTGCGGGGACCCCTAAGCATCTGCCCTCGTGTCCACAAGGCCCTGTACTTCCTTTTTTATTTTTGTTGAGTCTGTAGCCCAGCTCGTGGAGCCTTTGTATGGACAGACTCCTGTTTCTTTCCGTGTCTGCATGCCCTAGTCTTCTTCTTGGCCTTTCCTGACCGAGCCCTTAGCTCCGCAAGGACTCGGAGACCTTGACCAATCTCGAAGCTCTGCATAGACACCTTGTCCGGGTCCCCACTGTATAGTAAGGGTTTTGGAGGTCTCCAGGACCCGCCTCACGAGACCGGAGGGGGGTCCGAGCCTGTTGGCCACGTGGCAGGCCCGGAGCTCCCGCCTGAGAGGAGGTCCGGGCTTGCAGGGCACGTGGAGGCCCCGGGCCTCTCCTCGCAGAGGGGGGAGGTCCGACTTCTGTAGACCACGCGGCGGCCCCGGAGCTCCCCTCAAAGAGGTGGGAGGTCCGGCCCCGCTGGACACGTGGGGCCTTCGGACCTCGCCCCTGTGAGGGCTAGCCCTTTTATCTTACCTTGGGGTTTTTGGCCTACCGCGATCAAGTAGCGGCCCCCTGGTAGGTGCGTTCTATTGGGTGGATGCGCCTACCATACTCCTGCGGGGAGCTGAGGCTGAGAAGTCCTGCACACAAGTAAGGAAAAAGTAATTCTCCTTGGGGGCTCCCCCCCTCTATTCCTTAGTCGTATCTGCAGCAAATTCCGACTAAAGATGAGAATGAGAAGAGGGAGTTGAACACATAGTGAGCACGCGTTAGTAGGGTAATCATAAAAACTTAATAAGTAAATTAAATGAGTACCAAAGTAGAGCAACGTAGGGTAGGTTTCTTTTCATATAAATTTCCATACGGGGGAAGGCGGGCCACGTATGTAGGCCACGACCCACCTCAAGGGAAGCAAGACTCTACGCGCTTGGGGTCGGAACCAGGCGAAGCTGAACGTAGTCCTCGACCGTCCCCTGAGGCTTAGTTGCTCCAAGCCCTGTTCACGGACTTTTATGGAAATTACTACAAAAAGAAAGGCCTGCCCTATTGTTGCTCTAGGGGTAGAACTTACAGCGGTGTTCCGTGTTCCGAAGGTTCGGGAGCGGGTCCCTGTCTTCGGTTCTGGGGAATGGTCCCAGGCCCGGGATGTCCAGCCCCAGTACGGCAAATGGCCATGCGGGCTGGATCATCTGTACCGTCCAAGCCGGTGTATGGATCTGCTTGGCGTGGAACAGGCACGCTTAGCAGCTCTCGACCAGCTCGACGGCATCCTGGAGTGTTGCCAGCTAGTAGAATCCATGCCGAAAGGCTTTACCGACAGGCGTGCGTGAGGAAGAATGACTCCCACATTCGCCTCCATGGATCTCAGCGAACAAGTCGCAGCCTTCCCCCTGGGTTATGCACCGCAATAGGATGTGGTTGGCGCCACGTCGGTAGAGATCCCCCTCTACCGCCATGTGTCTCTTAGCCATACGCGCAATCCGTTCAGCGGATACACGTTCATCAGGGAGGATATTGTCTTTCAAGCAGTCCCGGACCTCCGTGATCCATGCATCGGGTCTGACTTGAGCATCTGGATCTTGAGCGCTGGGTTGCACGGAGTACTCAGTGATGCTTATGATCCTTGGCGGCGCTCATGGCCGCCGGGACCGCCAGCTTGGAGGTGCTGGTCTAGCCCCCTTCGCCCGGCTCGGCGGGCCGGGCTGTGGGTCGCGGCAACGTCCTCTCGAGGCCCCCTTCAGGCACAGTGGCTCCGGTGGCAGTGGGGGCCCTCGTTGAAAGGTCGTCAGCTGCGGCCTTGCTAGCGCGCGGTACGTGGTGCAGGTCCAAGGCGAGGGGGTCTGTCTCCACTGTCTTGGTTGTTAACCAGACTGGGGATTGCCCTGAGCCAACGACTAGCGAGAAGGATGGGCGCTCCATACTTTGCTATGTTGTTGGTTGCCTTGGAATTGAAACGCGCCACATACCCAGACTGCTCCCCCGATGGCGTGAGGAACAGTACGCTAGCATCGGCCCCCTGCTTTTGCAAGGAGCCGTCGACGAACATCATACGATAAGGCCTGGTGAAGGTCAGGGCTCAGGGTACTGTTTCATCGTCTTCGTGGCCCCCTGAGCGTGCGTCTACTTCAGCCACAAGTGAACTAATGCTTTGTTAATGTCTGTATGACGGGAAAGGGAACCTAGATCAAACTTCAGTAGTTCTGCCGCCCATTTGGCGGCAGCGCCCGCCGCGTGGAGCTGTGGGGGATAGCTTTTAGCCTAGGGGGATCGCTGGGTGCCCGACACTCGGGGGTCCTCAGGCTGCTTTGGACCTCGCGGGAAGCTCCGCTGACGTCCCTGGAGCTCCGGGAGGTCCTGCTGGTCCTCCGGGAGGTTGTGTCGGGGATCCGAGGTCGACCTCGCGGGAAGCTCCGCTGACGTCCCGGGAGCTCCGGGAGGTCCTGCTGGTCATCCGGGAGGTTGTGTCGGGGATCCGAGGTCTGGTCTTCTGGTGCTTGCTTCTCGGTAGCGAAACAGGTTACTGTGGTATGGGGTTAAAGCCATTGCGCGAAGACCGGGAATTCGCGGGACCCCTAGCTATGCCGGTCGGTTTACGCCGGGATTAGCAGGTAAAGGGCACCCTTCAACTACTTCAGACTCAGGGGTCTGATGGGAGCCCTAGCAAGCATTTGGGAAGCGCAGCATATCACAGCCTGGTATCGAGTCTACTATTTGCTCTATCATAGGAAGAAAAAATAGGTCTTTAGGGCATGCCTTATTGAGACTGGTGTAGTGGATGCGCTTCCGGAGCTTCTCGCTGGCCTTCGGGATAATAACACGGTTTGCCAAGCGCCGGGAGCGGCGGACTCTCCGTCTCGTCGGACGGCTGGACATCGGGAAAGACCTTTAAGTAGTGCTCCATCACCTCCCTAGGGATCTCTGGCCTCGGTGATGGCTGTCATGCAACACATCGACCTCATGCCGGAGGGGGGCAACGAGCGCGGCTTCCTATATGCTACCCAGGCCCCCGGCTACCCGGGTGGTCTGGGTGGCATCGGCGCTGATTCGGACGAGCCTTGTGGGGACGTCGTCCTCATCAAGGGGTTGCACGCGGAGTGTGGTGGTAGAGGCACGGTGGCGTGCACTTAGGTGGAGCTGGTTTGGTTCTGTACTTCTGAGGGCTGGCGCTCTAGTTGCTGTAAGCGCCTGAAGCCTTTCCAAGGCTAATACTGTGACAGCACGGTCTCCACAATCCTTGAGGACGCCTGTTGGTGTAGGCATCTTCAAGACAAGATAGCCGTAGTGGGCTACTGCCATGAATCGGTACAGGGCTGGCCTACCGATCATGGCAATCTCGGCCACGTCGAACAGAATGTACTCTGTCCGGTAGCTGTCCGGTGCCCCAAAGGTCACCGGGAGGCTGATGCGGCCGTAGGGAACGACCTGTCCCGGCCCTACCCCTGAGAACGGGCTTGATGGGGCGCGCTTGGCCATCGGGATCTGCAGCTTCTGGAAGGCTGCGTGACTGATGAGGTTCAGTCCAGCCCCACCATCCACCAAAACGTGGTACATCTTCACGTTGGCGATGGTAAGGGCCACCACGAGCGGTAGTTGTCCGGCCCCAGCCATGTTCCTGGGGCAGTCGGTGTCATCGAAGCTGATGGGGGTTCCCATCCACCTGAGGTGCGGTACTGCACCTGGGAGGGGAGCCACCGACGCTACCGCTCGGCGCAAGGCCTTAGCCATGCTTCGAGACAGGGGGGTCAGCGGACCCGCCGAAGATGTCACAGGGAATCTTCCAGTGCTCATCGTCACTGGAGCTGGAGCTCCCATGATTGCGCGCTGCCTTTACGGCGCGCTGGAGCTCCTGGAACTCCACCTGGCGGTCGTCGCCGTCTCGGGCCTCGACCTTCTGGTTTCCCTCCCTTACTATAGGATGGGGCATCAGCTAGGGGCTGCTTCCCCTTCCGGAAGCGCCCCACGAGCTTCTGGATTTCCCGGCCTCTGGAGGAATTCCGCCGGGTTGATGCTGCCGTCGTACTTCTCAGGCAAGAGCGGCCGAAACTTGCGCGGCCATTTTGTGAAGCGAAGCCGGGGCGCGAGGGCCGCACACCCTGCTTCTGTCGCCGCAGGTTAAGATGCCGCGAATGCTTGGTTCGCGCTGAGCACCACATGCTCCGGCCGCCATACGTAGGACATACGACTGTGGCATATTGAGTAGCAGCGCTCTTCGCTGCGGCTAGCGCACCCTCACTAGGTACACCCAGCGCTACTGAAAACCTGACGCTGGTCGGAGCCTGCATTGCCGGGGTCGGCGCTGCCAGAGCCGGTTGCTGGCTCCCAGTGCAGGTATCGGCGCCGCGAACGCTTGGTTCTCTGCTGGCACAGTATGCCCCGGTATGGGCAAGGCCGCTCTATAGACCGGGGACGCCGTTTGCAGGGCATATGGTTGTGGCATATGCTGCGCGACGTATGCCTGGGGCAGAGCTCGCGTAGCGAAGATCTGCCCTTCAGGCTGGGTCGAGGCCGATGTCATGTTGTCGCCAGCCTCTTGAGTGCGACGCCCTTCTTGACGTCTGTCGAAGTGTGCGATCGACACTTCCCCCGGGCCTGCACTGGGCAGCCCGCGAAGGTTCTTTTTTCGGAGGGGCTAGTTCCTAGCGGAGAGCTTGCGCGTATGGACGAGTTGGAGAGAGCTTGACACAGGAACCTTTACGTGGTTCAGGCCGCCGGAGCGTAAAACCCTACGTCCACGGCGAGCTATGGAGCTCGCTGTATTGCTTGCTGCTAAGGGCCGAGGGCCTGAGCTTGGGGGTGAGTTACAGCTTGAGAGTGTATGGCTAGCGTATGAGTTGCAGAATGCGAACCCCTGCTATCGACGTCTACCCGAGCCTTTTATAGTCCAAGGCTCTGGCGGCTTACAAGGGAAGCCGGGACCCGACAGGTAGTCCCGGGAAGATTGTCTATTATCTACCGTATCTGTAGTTATGCCGGTGGTTGCCTCCGGTCGAAGGCTTCTGAGTCTTCCTTTTGCCGCTCTGCCCATGCCGTGCGCCAGTCGTAGTGGTTGATGGCGGCGCAGGCGGCATGGGATGTCCTGTCGCGGCGTTTATTACCTGTCAGGCTCTGACACCGCGCGCCAGTCTGTGATGCGACTGGACACAATGGCACCTGACAGGCGCGTGCTCCGCGTTTCCGCGTCTTGGGAAGACGCGGGCCTTGAATACCTTGTACAGGAAAGGTGAGGGGCGCCTTTACGCCCGCTGCCTACCGCTCGGGGGCAGGCTGCACCGTTCTTCTAGCCACGTGGCGGGTCCGGAGCTCTTCTCTGAGGAGAGGGAGGTCCGGCCTTGCTAGACGCGTGGCGCCTCCGGACCTTTCTCCCGCGGAGGGGGAGGTCCCTCTTCTGCATGCCACGTGGCGGGCCCAGAGTTCACCTCTGAGGAGAGGGTGGTCCGGCCCCGCTGGACGCGTGGCGCCTTCGGACCTCTCTCCCGCGGAGGGGGAGGTCCGGCTTCTGCATGCCACGTGGCGGGCCCGGAGTTCACCTCTGAGGAGAGGGAGGTCCGGCCCCGCTGGACGCGTGGCGCCTTCGGACCTCTCTCCCGCGGAGGGGAAGTCCGGCTTCTGTAGGCCACGTGGCGGGCCCGGAGCTCTCCTCTGAGGAGAGGGAGGTCCAGACCTGCCAGACGCGTGGCGCCTTCGGAGCTCTCCCTGCGGAGAAGGGCGAGCACCTTAGGCATTTCACCCTGTGCGCGAGGGTACCCCATATCTCAGGTACCGACAGTGGCCCCAGGGCCCATCTCGGGGGAGATAGCGAGCCCGAGGTGGGACCTCCGTCTCTTCTGATCCGCGCACTTTCTCTAAGTCCCGACTCGACCGCTGCTGGAGCACGAACGGCCGCGGGGTCGTGAGAGCGTGCGCCCACTTGATGATTGCTTTTACTGCGGTGGTTCCCAAGGCTGCTACTTCTGCACGTTGTGGCGCTTTCTTCGGGAACCGCCAAAGGGCCTTGCCGGCTCATCTTCTTAGGAGACCGACTCCTTGACCCCACCGCTTTAGCTAAGCGGCTTGGGCCCAGCTTTCATTGGCGCCCAGTCTCGGAGCCGGTGAGGTCGCCGATGCGATGTTTCCGGAGGTTTTCGAATTACCTCGCACCATCCCTGGAAAGTTTTAAAAGGTGATCTCACCCGCACCGCGGCTTCCCTTCGCATTGCGCTCGTACTTCCCTTGAACTCTTGCGCCCTCTTTTGCTATGGCTTCCAACTTGCTTCCGACGCGCCTCGTTCGTTCCTCCGAGCTCGGGCCAGTGCGCAGGCTGCTGGGCTGGCGCTCGGAAGAGCAGAAGCATCGGCTCCGCCGAGGATCTCTCCCCCTGGTCCTGGGAAAGGGGGAGATGGTCTTCTTTACCGCTTATGCTCTGGCGGGGTTCGTTCCGCCGATTTCTTCCTTTTTCATCACCCTGCTGGAGACATATGGTCTCCAACTCCACCATCTCTCCCCCAACTCCCTTGCAATGGCGGCAGTTTTTGTCCACTTCTGCGAGATGTTCGTGGGGGTGCACGCCTCCGTGACGCTCTTCCGCCACTTCTTTGTGTTGCGTACGACCGGACGCGGCTCAAAGACTCAGATGGGGGCGTATTACTTCCAGCATCGCTGCAAAGACCCCAAGGTCTCCGGATACCTTCTGCCCTTCAGCGCATCAAGGTGGGAGAACTGGAGGGAGAGCTGGGTGGTAGTGCAGGCCGATGAGCACGATCGCCTAGAACTCCCAACCGCCAGCCCGACCACCGATCGCCGCTTCTGGGAGGAGATCCCTGAGCTGGAGCAGGAGTACACTCCGGTCTTGGAGCGGATCAGGTTCTTGGCCAATGAGGGGCTGACATCTCTGATGGTGCTGATGGACTTCATGTCACGCCGCATCGCTCCCTTGCAGCAACGCAGCCGCCCAGCGTGGTACTACACCGGTGAACAGGACTGTACCAGGCTGGAGAGAGGCCCCGACTCTGTCCCTTCCAACGAGGAGCTGGAGGAGATGGTGAGCAAGGTGAGCGGTGACTATATCCCCAGCGGCGTCCCCGTCCTTCCGCCTTCTGCCACTCCCCTCTACTTGGAGCCTCAGAGGAGGTCGGAGCTCCTGCGGAAGATGCCGAACCTTGATGATATCGGGATTGCCGTTCGTCAGGTCGGGGATGCCTTCCGGGGTATCACCATTCCAGGAACCGAGCACCCCAAATCAGGGCATGAGGCATCCTCTGCTGCCAAACCTTCCCCCAGAGCCGACGGAACCCAAGCCGCCGATAAAGGGAAAGGTAAAGAGCCGGCCCCCGGGCATCTAGAGAAAAAACGCGCTCGGTCTCCTCCAAGGGTGCCGCCTGTGCCAATCCAGGGTGCCGGAGCTACCTTGCTTCCATCTCTCGGAGGTGCTGGTCCATCGGGTGGCGACCCGAAGAGGTCCCGAGTGTCCCTCACCGGCGGGTCTCTCCCTAGACAGCAGCCATCCGAATCAGCCCAAGTATCTCGCCATCCTCTCTCGAGCGGCGGGGCTCCCAGGACGGATGTTGGTGGGGCGACGCCGGCGAGCGCGCCGGAGGTCCAGGCGTCCCATTCCGCGACCGTTCCAGCCGCTGGTCCTGGTAGTTCAGCTACAGCCCAGAGGCCAGTGCTGCAAGCTCGCTGGAGCGCTCATGCCGCTCAGTAAGTGTTATTCTTTCTGACTTATAGGAGTAGAGCTCCTGCCTCTTCTCTTGTTCTGAGTGCCTCTTCTTCTTTGCAGGGATCGACCGGCTGCCAGGGGCGGGCCTGTTATCCGGCCGCCTTCAACCAGCGGGGGCTCCGCGCCTCGGCACTTGGGGGCCGCGGCGGCCCCCATAGCTCCCAAATCGACGGGGGCAGTGGCCTCAGTGGCCGCATCTGCTCCTACCCGCCCTCCTTCACCAGCCCAGAAGCCAGGTCTTGAGACCGGGAGGGCTGCTGTAGGTGTGCCTGCTGGCCCCCTGGCCTGCTCAGGACAGTGCCCCCCTGTAGCTGCCGAGGCGCCGGCGCTCCCACCGGTCTTGGACTCGTCCGGGGGGTCCGGCGGCACGACTCCCGCTCCCCCTGCTCCGGTACCCGTGTGGGACGCCATGGAGCGTGTCCAGACCAGCTCCCGGCAGCTCCAATCTGCCTTTGAGCAGGAGCGGAAGGCATTGGCCGGCGAGAGGGACCGCCTTCTCAGCTGGCAGCAGCGGGCCCGGGCGGACCTCGACTTAAGGCAGTCAAGGCTTGAGGCCATGAGTGCTCTGCTTGGCGCCCAAAAGAAGGCCATTAGCCGCTTGGAGCTAGAGGCCCAGCGAGTTCGTGCCACCTACCGCGAGGCCCTGGCCAAAGCTGAAGCCAAAGCCAAGGAGTGTTCCACCGCCGCGGAGGAGTTGCAGCTGCAGGTAGCCCGTCGGGAGCATGCCGTCGCTGATCGGGAACGCGCTGCTGCGGTCGAGGAGGAGAAGACCACCGCTCGGCTGAGGGCCAAGGTGGAGGAGCTAAGGGCTCGGACTGAGGAGTTGGAGCTCCGTGAGTCGGCTGTCGCCGCGAGGGAGGAGCAATCTTCCAAGGCGCTTCAGGCGGCGATGGATCGCGAGCTAGCGGCCCGTCAAGAGGTAGAGAGGCTCCAGTCCCTGCGGACTGCCGAGGCCCAGGTGGTCTGGTGCTTCATTGCTAAGGCGGGATCCACCTTGGCTCCCCTTGGTTTTAGCCCTGTGCAGGTGGAGACCCCAGCACGGCCGGTGTCCGAAGCGGCCCCAGCCCTTGAGTCTCTTGGCGACGAGCTAGGTCGGCTCGAATCAGTGATCGCCGACGAGCTGGAAGCGGAAGGTCGGGGTCTTGCGAAGGAGGTTGCAATGCACGTTCTGTCGTGCTTTGTTAGCCGAGATCCTTCCTTTTCCCTGGGGCCGGTCCGTTTAGGACCCATCGCCGACCAGGAGGAAGCTGCTCGGGCCAAAGTCGAGGACTTAGCTGCCCTCGTGGCCTCTAGGTTTCATCGGGAGTCCGGGGACCCCTAGGCACCCGCCCTTGTGTCCACAAGGCCCTGTACTTCCTTGCTTTATTTTTGTTGAGTCTGTTGCCCAGCTCGTGGAGCCTTTGTATGGACAGACTCCTGTTTCTTTCTGTGTCTTCATGCCCTAGTCTTCTTCTTGGCCTTTCCTGACCGAGTCCTTAGCTCCGCAAGGGCTCGGAGGCCTTGACCAATCTCGAAGCTCTGCATGGACACCTTGTCCGGGTCCCCACTGTATACCAAGGGTTCCGGAGGTCTCCAGAACCCGCCTCACAAGATCGGAGGGGGGGCCCGAGCTTGTTGGTCATGTGGCGGGCCCGGAGCTCCTGCCTGGGAGGAGGTCCGGGATCGCAAGGCACGTGGAGGTCCCGGGCCTCTCCCCGCAGAGGGAGGGAGGGAGGTCCGACTTCTGTAGACCACGCGGCGGTCCCGGAGCTCCCCCCGAAGGGGTGGGATGTCCGGCTGTGGGAGCTCCGGCCCTGCTGGACACGTGGGGCCTTCGGACCCTACCCCTGTGAGGGCTAGCCCTTTCATCTTTCCTTAGGGTTATTGGCCTACCGCGATCCCGTAGCGGCCCCCTTGTAGGTGCGTTCTATTGGGTGGATGCGCCTACCATACTCCTGCGGGGAGCTGAGGCTGAAAAATCCTGCACATATGGAAAAAGTAATTCTCCTTGGGGGCTCCCCCCTCTGTTCCTTAGTCATATCTGCAGCAAATTCCGACTAAAGATGAAAATGAGAAGAGGGAGTTGGACGCATAGTGAGCAAGCGTTAGTAGGGTAATCATAGAAATTTAACAAGTAAATTAAATGAGTACCAAAGAAGAGCAACGTAGGGTGGGCTTCTTTTCATATAAATTTCCATACGGGGGAAGGGGGGCCGCATATGTAGGCCACGACCTACCTCAAGGGAAGCAAGACTCTACGCGCTTGGGGTCGGAACCAGGCGAAGCTGAACGTAGTCCTGGACCGTCCCCTGAGGCTTAGTTGCTCCAAGCCCGGTTCACGGGCTTTTATGGAAATTACTACGAAAAGAAGGGCCTGCGCTATTGTTGCTCCAGGGGTAGAACTTACAGCGGTGTTCCGTGTTCCGAAGGTTCGGGAGCGGGTCCCTGTCTTCGGTTCTGGGAAATGGTCCCAGGCCCGGGATGTCCAGCCCTAGTACGGCAAATGGCCATGCGGACTGGATCATCCGTACCGCCCAAGCCGGTGTATGGATCTGCTTGGCATGGAACAGGCATGCCTAGCAGCTCTCGACCAGCTCGACGGCATCCTGGAGTGTTGCCGGCTAGTAGAAGCCATGCCGAAAGGCTTTACCGACAAGCGTGCGTGAGGAAGAATGACTCCCACATTTGCCTCCATGGATCTCAGCGAACAAGTCGCAGCCTTCCCCCTGGGTTATGCACCGCAATAGGATGTAGTTGGCGCCACGTCGGTAGAGATCCCCCTCTACCGCCATGTGTCTCTTAGCCACACACGCCATCCGTTCAGCGGATACACGTTCATCAGGGAGGATATTGTCTTTCAAGTAGTCCCGGACCTCCGTGATCCATGCATCGGGTCTGACTTGAGCATCTGGATCTTGAGCGCTGGGTTGCACGGAGTTCCCAGTGTCGCTTATGATCCTTGGAAGCGCTCATGGCCGCCGGGACCGCCAGCTTCGAGGTGCTGGTCTAGCCCCCTTCGCCCGGCTCGGCGGGCCGGGCTGTGGGTTGCGGCATCGTCCTCTCGAGGCCCCCTTCAAGCACAGGGGCTCCGGTGGCAGTGGGGGCCCTCGTTGAAAGGTCGTCAGCTGTGGCCTTGCTAGCGCGCGGTACGTGGTGCAGGTCCAAGGCGGGGGGGGGGGGGTCTGTTACCGCCGTCTTGGTTGATAACCAGACTGGGGATTGCCCTGAGCCAACGACTAGCGAGAAGGATAAGCACTCCATACTCTGCTATGGTGTTGGCTGCCTTAGAATTGAAACGCGCCATATACCCAGACTGCTCCCCCGATGGCATGAGGAACAGTACGCTAGCATCGGCCCCCTGCTTTCGCAGGGAGCCGTGGACGAACATCATTTGATGGGTCCTGATGAAGGTCAGGGCTCATGGTCCTGTTTCATCGTCTTCATGGCCCCCTGGGCGTGCATCTACTTCAGCCACAAGTGAACTAATGCTCGGTTAATGTCTGTATGGCGGGAAAGGGAACCTAGATCAAACTTCAGTAGCTCCGCCGCCCATTTGGCGGCATCACCCGCCGCATGGAGCTGTGAGGGATAGCTCTAAGTCTGGGGAGATCGCCGGGTGCCCGACGCTCGGGGGTCCTCAGGCTGCTTTGGACCTCGCGGGAAGCTCCGCTGTCGTCCGGGGGCTACGGGAGGTCGTATCAGGGATCTGAGGTCTGGTCTCCTGGTCCTTGCTTCTTGGTAGCGGAACAGGTTACTGTGGTGTGGGGTTAAAGCCATTGCGCGAAAACCAGAAATTCGCGGGACCCCTAGCTATGCCGAGTCGGCTTACGCCGAAATTAGTAGGTAGGGGGCGCCCTTCAACTACTTCAGACTCAAGGGTCTGATGGGAGCCCTAGCATGCATTTGGGAAGCGCAGCATATCACGGCCTGGTATCGAGTCTACTATTTGCTCTATCAACCAAAGAGAAAATAGGTCTTTAGGACATGCCTTATTGAGACTGGTGCAGTGGATGCGCGTCCGGAGCTTCTCGCCGGCCCTCGGGATAATAACACGGTTTGCCAAGCGCCGGGAGCGGCGGACCCTCCGTCTCGTCGGACGGCTGGTCGTCGGTAAAGACCTTTAAGTAATGCTCCATCACCTCCCTGGGGATCTCTGGCCTCGGTGATGGCTGTCATGCAGCACATCGACCTCATGCTGGAGGGGGGCGACGAGCGCGCCTTCCTATATGCTACCCTGGCCCCCGGCTACCCGGGTGGTCTGGGTGGCACCGGCGCTGATTCGGATGAGCCTTGTGGGGGCGTCGTCCTCAACAAGGGGTTGCACGCGGGGTGCGGCGGTAGAGGCACGGTGGCGTGCACTTGGGTGGAGCTGGTTTGGTCCTGTACTGCCGAGGGCTGGCGCTCTAGTTGCTGTAAGCGCCCGAAGCCCTTCCAAGGCTAATACTGCGGCCACACGGTCTCCACAAACCTTGGGGACGCCTGTCGGTGTAGGCATCTTCAAGACAAGGTAGTCGTAGTGGGCTATTGCCATGAATCGGTACAGGGCTGGCCTACCGATTATGGCATTGAAGGGGAGGTCAGTCTCGACCACGTCGACCAGAATGTACTCCATCCGGTAGCTGCCCGGTGCCCCAAAGGTCACCGGGAGGCTGATGCGGCCGCAGGAAACGACCTGTCCCGGCCCTACCCCTACCCCTGAGAACGGGCTTGATGGGGCGAGCTTGGCCATCGGGATCTGCAGCTTCTGGGAGGCTGCGTGACTGATGAGGTTCAGTCCAGCCCCACCATCCACCAAAACGTGGTACATTTTCACGTTGGCGACGGTAAGGGCCACCATGAGCGGTAGTTGGCCGGCCCCAGCCATGTTCCTGGGGCAGTCGGTGTCATTGGAGCTGATGGGGGTTCCCATCCACCGACGCTACCGCTCGTCGCAGGTCTTAGCCATGCTTCTGGACAGGGGGGTCAGCGGACCCGCCGAAGACGTCACAGGGCATCTTCCAGTGCTCGTCATCACTGGAGATGGAGCTTCCATGATTGCGCACTGCCTTTGCGGCGCGCCGGAGCTCCTGGAAATCCACCTGGCGGTCGTCGCCGTCTCGGGCCTCGACCTTCCGGTTGCCCTCCTTTACTATAGGATGGGGTGTCAGCTAGGGGCTGCTTCCCCTTCCGGAAGCGCCCCACGAGCTTCTGGACTTCCCGGCCTCTGGAGGAATTCCGCCAGGTTGATGCTGCCGTCGTACTTCTCAGGTGAGAGTGGCCGAAACCTACACGGCCATTTTGTGAAGCGAAGGCGGGGCGCGAGGGCCGCACACCCCGCTTCTGTTGCCGCATGTTCTGATACCGCGAATGCTTGGTTCGCGCCGAGCACCTCATGCTTCCGGCGGCCATACTTAGGACATACGACTGTGGCATATTGAGTAGCAGCGCTCTTCGCTGCAGCTAGCGCACCCTTACTAGGTACACCCAGCGCTACTGAAAACCTGACACTGGTCGGAGCCCGCATTGCCGGGGTCGGCGCTGCCAGAGCCGGTTACTGGCTCCCAGTGCAGGTATCGGCGCTGTTTGCAGGGTATATGGTTGTGACATATACTGCGCGACGTATGCCTGGGGCAGAGCCCGCGTAGCGAAGATCTGCCCTTCAGGCTGAGTCGAGGCCGACGTCATATTGTCGCCAGCCTCCTGAGCGCGACGCCTTTCTTGACGTCACTCGAGGAACACTCGGGCATCTTGGCCTAAGCGACACTGTTCCATCTCTGTCCCCAGGTCCTTCGACGGAAGCTTAGTGGAGCTGGAACTTCCCCGTCTGGTCGTCAACCGTTGGCGTGCGCGTCAGCGACGCAGCTGGTTGGTTGGAGCGTCATCCCCGCCGAAGTCAATGGTTTGCGATGGCGACGACAAGACGGTTTACCTCGCGAATCCACTGCTGGATCGCTGCCTGAGGCGCGTCCCCAGCAGGCGGATTGCGCAGTAGCGCCCTTGCTGAGGCTAGCGCACCCCCACCGGGTACGCCCGACGCTACTGGAGGCCTGACGCTGGATGGAGCCTGCATTGCCGGGGTCGGCGCTGCCAGAGCCGGTTGCTGGCTCCCAGCTTGCCTCGTCACACTCCGTTCTGAGTGTGTCACCATGTACTCTCCCCTGTGGTCACGGTTCGCCGTGACCACGGAGAGGGAGAGTTTGCCGCTGAAGGAAGCTTGGTCCTCTTCGTTGGCGGAAACTCGTCGCGCTAGGGGAAAAGCCCCCTTCCTGGTGCGCCAAATGTCGAAGTGTGCGATCGACACTTCCCCCGGGCCTGCACTGGGCAGCCCGCGGAGGTTCTTTTTTCGGAGGAGCTAGTTCCTAGCGGAGAGCTTGCGCGTATGGACGAGTTGGAGAGAGCTTGACACAGGAACTTTTACGTGGTTCAGGCCGCCGGAGCGTAAAACCCTACGTCCACGGCGAGCTATGGAGCTCGCTGTATTGCTTGCTGCTCAGGGCCGAGGGCCTGAGCTTGGGGGTGAGTTACAGCTTGAGAGTGTATGGCTAGCGTATGAGTTGCAGAATGCGAACCCCTGCTATCGACGCCTACCCGAGCCTTTTATAGTCCAAGGCTCGGGCGGCTTACAAGGGAAGCCGGGACCCGACAGGTGGTCCCGGGAAGATTGTCTATTATCTACCGTATCTGTAGTTATGCCGGTGGTTGCCTCCGGTCGAAGGCTTCTGAGTCTTCCTTTTGCCGCTCTGCCCATGCCGTGCGCCAGTCGTAGTGGTTGATGGCGGCGCAGGCGACATGGGATGTCCTGTCGCGGCGTTTATTACCTGTCAGGCTCTGACACCACGCGCCAGTCTGTGATGCGACTGGACGCAACGGCACCTGACAGGCGCGTGCTCCGCGTTTCCGCGTCTTGGGAAGACGCGGGCCTTGAATACCTTGTACAGGCAAGGTGAGGGGCGCCTTTACGCCCGCTGCCTACCGCTCGGGGGCAGGCTGCACCATTCTTCTAGCCACGTGGCGGGTCCGGAGCTCTTCTCTGAGGAGAGGGAGGTACGGCCTTGCTAGACGCGTGGCGCCTCCGGACCTTTCTCTCGCGGAGGGGGAGGTCCCTCTTCTGCATGCCACATGGCGGGCCCGGAGTTCACCTCTGAGGAGAGGGAGGTCCGGCCCCGCTGGACGCGTGGCGCCTTCGGACCTCTCTCCCGCGGAGGGGGAGGTCCGGCTTCTGCATGCCACGTGGCGGGCCCGGAGTTCACCTCTGAGGAGAGGGAGGTCCGGCCCCGCTGGACGCGTGGCGCCTTCGGACCTCTCTCCCGCGGAGGGGGAGGTCCGGCTTCTGTAGGCCACGTGGCGGACCCGGAGCTCTCCTCTGAGGAGAGGGAGGTCCAGCCCTGCCAGACGCGTGGCGCCTTCGGCGCTCTCCCTGCAGAGAAGGGCGAGCACCTTAGGCATTTCACCCTGTGCGCGGGGGTACCCCATATCTCAGGTACCGACAACGTCGCTCGAGCAACACTCGGGCATCTTGGCCTAAATGACACCGTTCCAGCTCTGTCCTCAGGTCCGTCGACGGAAGCTTGGTGGAGATGGAACTCCCCCGTCTGGCCATCAACCATTGGCGTGCGCATCAGCGACACAGCCGGTTGGTCGGAGCGTCATCCCCGCCGAAGTCAATGGTTTGCGTCGGTGACGACAAGACGGTCTACCTCGCGAATCCACTGCTGGGTCGCTGCCTGAGGCGCGTCCCCAGCAGGCGGATTCGCAGTAGCGCCCTTGCTGCGGCTAGCGCACCCCCACCGGGTACGCCCGGCGCTACTGAAGGCCTGACGCTGGATGGAGCCTGCATTGCCGGGGTCGGCGCTGCCAGAGCCGGTTGCTAGCTCCCAGCTTGCCCTGTCACACTCCGTCCTGAGTGTGTCATCATGTACTTTCCCCTGTGGTCACGGTTCGCCGTGACCGCGGAGGGGGAGAGTTTGCCCCTGAAGGAAGCTTGGTCATCTTCGTCGGCGGAAACTCGTCGCGCTAGGGGAAAAGCCCCCTACCTGACGCGCCAAATGTCGAAGTGTGCGATCGACACTTCCCTCGGGCCTGCACTGGGCAGCCCGCGGAGGTTCTTTTTTCGGCGGGGCTAGTCTCCTAGCGGAAAGCTTGCGCGGATGGACGAGTTAGCGAGAGCTTGACACGGCGAGTTTTACGTGGTTCAGGCCACCGGAGCGTAAAACCCTACGTCCACGGCGAGCTATGGAGCTCGCTGTATTGCTTGCTGCTCAGGGCCGGAGGCCTGAGCTCGGGGGTGAGTTACAGCTTGAGAGTGTATGGCTAGCGTATGAGTTGCAAAGTGCGAACCCTTGCTATCGACGCCTACCCGAGCCTTTTATAGTCCAAGGCTCGGGCGGCTTACAAGGGAAGCCAGGACCCGACAGGTGGTCCCGGGAAGATTGTCTATTATCTACCGTATCTGTAGTTACGCCGGTGGTTGCCTCTGGTCGAAGGCTTCTGAGTCTTCATCTTGCCGCCCTGCCCATGCCGCGTGCTAGTCGTAGTGGTTGATGACGGCGCAGGCGGCATGGGATGTCTTGTCGCGGCGTTTATTGGCTGGCAGGTCCAGACACCGCGCGCCAGTCTGTGATGCGACTGGGCGCAACGGCACCTGACAGACGCGTGCTCCTCGTTTCCGCGTCTTGGGAAGACGCGGGCCTTGAATACCTTGTACGGGCAAGGTGTGGGGCGCCTTTATGCCCGCCGCCTACCGCTCGGGGGCAGGCAGCACCGTTCTTCTGGCCACGTGGCGGGTCCGGAGCCCTTCTCTGAGGTGAGAAGGGTCCGGCCTGCGGGGCACGTGGAGCCTCCGGACCTCTCCCCGCGGAGGGGGAGGTCCAGCCTCTGTATGCCACGTCACGGGCCCGGAGCTCTCCTCTGCGGAGAGGGAGGCCCGGCCCCGCTGGACGCGTTGCGTCTTCGGACCTCTCTCCCGCGGAGGTGGAGGTCCGGCTTCTGTATGCCACGTGGCGGGCCCGGAGCTCTCCTCTGAGGAGAGGGAGGTCCGGCCCCGCCGGACGCGTGGCGCCTTCGGAGCTCTCCCTGCGGAGAAGGGCGAGTACCTTAGGCATTTTACCCTGTGCGCGGGGGTACCCCATATCTCAGGTACCGACAGTGGGCGCTACCAAGAGCGGTAGTTGGCCGGTCCCAGCCATGTTCCTGGGGCAGTCGGTGGCATCAAAGCTGATGGGGGTTCCCATCCACTTGAGGTGCGCTGCGGCACCTGGGAGTGGAGCCACCGATGCTACCGCTCGGCGCAGAGTCTTAACCGCGCTTCGGGATGAGGGGTTGGCGGACCCGCCGTATATAACGTAGAGCTTCTTTCGACGCTCATCATCACTGGAGCTGGAATCCTCATGGTTGCGCACCGCCTTCACGGCGCGCTGAGGCTCCTGGAACTCCACTTGGTGGTCGATGCTGTCTGGGGCATCGACCTTCTGCTTGCCCTCCCTTTGACGGAAGAATGGGGCATCAGTCCGCTGCTGCTTCCCTTTGCGGAAGCGCTCCGTGAGCTTCTGAATCTCCCGGCACTCGGCAGTAGTATGGCGACAGCTGTCGTGCATGGGGCATAGCTCGGCTTGCTCACCTTCTGGGCTGGTGACTGTCGCTGCCTTTTGTCGGGGCGCGGCCCCCGAGCTCCACTGGGTGCCGCTGCTGCGGCAACGGGAGCCGCGGCCGGTGACTTCATCTTGCCACCGCCCCGGTTCTTGGTCTTCTTGCTGCTTCCATAGGAAGCAGCGCCAGATCCGGGTTGTCCTCCTGACTCGGAGGCTGGCAGGGAGTGCCAGTTCCGCCCTTCTGCTGCTCTGGCGCACTTGTCCGCCAGGCTGAAGAGCTCTGAGACGTCGCAGACCTCTCTGTTCACGAGCTTCTCAAGCATCTTCTTGTCCCGGACGCCTTGCCGGAACGCCACCACCACAGAAGCATTTTGGATGTGTGGGATGGTGTTCCGTACCTGGGAGAACCGCTGGATGAAAGAGCGCAGCAATTCCCCAGGTTGTTGCTGGATGGCGTGGAGGTCGAGCTCCATGCCAGGCCGAGTGTAGGAGCTGCCGAAGTTGGCGGTGAACTGCCGGCAGAGCTCTCCCCAGGAAGTTATGGATCCCTGGGGGAGGTTCATGAGCCATGACCGGGCTGGGCCGGTCAAGGCGACGGGGAAGTAGTTGGCCATGACGGCCTCCTCCCCTCCTGCAGCAAGGACTGCGGTGGAGTAGATCTGGAGGAACTCCGCCGGGTTGACGCTGCCGTCGTACTTCTCGGGCAGGTGCGGCCGAAACTTGTGCGGCCACCTCGCGAAGCGAAGGTGGGGTGCCAGGGCCGCACATCCTGCTCCTGTTGCCGCAGGCGTTGGTGCCGCGAACGCTTGGTTCGCTACTGGCACTGTGTACCCTGGTATGGGCAAGGCTGCGCCATAGACCAGGGGCGCCGTTTGCAGGGCATATGGCTGTGGCATATGCTGCACGGCGTATGCCTGGGGCAGAGATCGCGTGGCGAAGGTCTGCGCCTCAGGCAGAGTCCAGGCTGACGTCATGCTGTCGCCGGCCTCTTGGTTGCGACGCCTTTCTCATCGTCGCTCGAGGAACACCCGGGCATCTTGGCCCAAGTGGCATCGTTCCAGCTCTGTCCTCAGGTCCGTCGATGGGAGCCTGGGGGAGCTGGAATCCACCGTCTGCCTGTCGGTACCTGAGATATGGGGTACCCCCGCGCACAGGGTAAAATGCCTAATGTACTCGCCCTTCTCCGCAGGGAGAGCTCCGAAGGCGCCACGCGTCCGGCGGGGCCGGACCTCCCTCTCCTCAGAGGAGAGCTCCGGGCCCGCCACGTGGCATACAGAAGCCGGACCTCCCCCTCCGCGGGAGAGAGGTCCGAAGACGCCACGCGTCCAGCAGGGCCGGACCTCCCTCTCCGCAGAGGAGAGCTCCGGGCCCGCCACGTGGCATACAGAAGCTGGACCTCCCCCTCCACGGGGAGAGGTCCGGAGGCTCCACGTGCCCCGCAGGCCGGACCCTTCTCGCCTCAGAGAAGGGCTCCGGACCCGCCACGTGGCCAGAAGAACGGTGCTGCCTGCCCCCGAGCGGTAGGCAGCGGGCGTAAAGGCGCCCCACACCTTGCCCGTACAAGGTATTCAAGGCCCGTGTCTTCCCAAGACGCGGAAACGCGGAGCACGCTCCTGTCAGGTGCCGTTGCGCCCAGTCGCATCACAGACTGGCGCGCGGTGTCAGAACCTGCCAGCTAATAAACGCCGCGACAAGACATCCCATGCCGCCTGCCTTCATCAACCACTACGACTAGCATGCGGCATGGGCAGGGCGGCAAGATGAAGACTCAGAAGCCTTCAACCAGAGGCAACCACCGGCGTCACTACAGATACGGTAGATAATAGACAATCTTCCCGGGACCACCTGTCGGGTCCCGGCTTCCCTTGTAAGCCGCCCGAGTCTTGGACTATAAAAGGCTCGGGTAGGCGTCGATAGCAAGGGTTCGCACTTTGCAACTCATACGCTAGCCATACACTCTCAAGCTGTAACTCACCCCCAATCTCAGGCCTCCGGCCCTGAGCAGCAAGCAATACAGCGAGCTCCGTAGCTCGCCATGGACGTAGGGTTTTACGCTCCGGCGGCCTGAACCACGTAAAACTCGCCGTGTCAAGCTCTCGCTAACTCGTCCATCCGCGCAAGCTCTCCGCTAGGGACTAGCCCCTCCAAAAAAAGAACCTCCGCGGGCTGCCCAGTGCAGGCCCGGGGGAAGTGTCGATCGCACACTTTGACATTTGGCGCGCCAGGTAGGGGGCTTTTCCCCTAGCGCGACGAGTTTCCGCCGACGAAGATGACCAAGCTCCCTTCAGCGGCAAGCTCACCTCCCCCGCCTCCGCGGCGAACCGCGACCAGGGGGGAGTACAAGTCAACACACTCGGGACGGAGTGTGTCAGTACAAGCTGGGAGCCAGCAACCGGCTCTGGCAGCGCCGACCCTTGCAATGCAGGCTCCAACCAGCGTCAGATCTTCAGTAGCGCTGGGCGTACCCGGAGGGGGTGCGCTAGCTGCAGCAAGAGCGCTACTGCACAATCCGCCCGCTGGGGATGCGCCTCAGGCAGCGACCCAGCGGTGGATTCTCGAGGTAGACCGTCTTGTCGTCGCTGCCGCAAGCCCGCGACTCCGGCAGAGACGACACTCTGACCAACCGGCCGTGTCGCTGATACGCACGCCGATGGTTGACGAACAGACGGCAGACTCCAGCTCTGCCAGCCCTCAATCGATGGATCTGAGGACAGAGCTGGAGCGGTGTCGCTCGGGTCAAGATGCCCGGGTATACCTCGAGCAACGCTGAGAAAGGCGTCGCTACCAAGAGGCTGATGACAGCATGACGTCGGCCTCGACCCAGCCTGAAGAGCAGACCTTCGCCATGCGATCTCTGCCCCAGGCCTGCGCCGTGCAGAATATGCCACAGTCATATGTACTGCAGATGGCGCCCCCGGCCTATGGTGCAGCCTTGCCCGTACCGGGGTACACTGTGCCCAGTGCGAACCCAGCGTTCGCGGCACCAGAACCTGCGGTGACAGAAGCAGGGTGTGCAGCCCTCGCGCCCCATCTTCGCTTTGCAAAGTGGCCGCGCAAGTTTTGGCCACACCTGCCCGAGAAGTACGACGGCAGTGTCAACCCGGCGGAGTTCCTCCAGATCTACTCCACCGCCGTATTTGCCGCAGGAGGAAATGAAGCCGTCATGGCCAATTACTTCCCTGTCGCCTTGACCGGTCCAGCCCGGTCTTGGCTCATGAACCTCCCCCAGGGTTCCGTCACCTCCTGGGGAGAGCTTTGCCGACAGTTCGTAGCCAACTTCGGCAGCTCCTACACCCGGCCTGGCACGGAGCTCGACCTCCACGCCGTCCAGCAGCAACCTGGGGAGTCGCTGCGCTCTTTCATCCAGCGGTTCTCCCAGGTGCGGAACACCATCCCACACGTTCAAAATGCTTCTGTGGTGGTGGCGTTCCGGCAAGGCGTCCGGGTCAGGAAGATGCTCGAGAAGCTCGCGACCAGGGAGGTCCGCGACGTCTCAGAGCTCTTCTGTTTGGCAGACAAATGCACCAAGCAGCAGAAGGACGGAGCTGGCACTCGCTGCCATCCTCCGAGTCAGGGGGACTGCCCGGATCTAGTCCTACTCCCTGTGGAGGCAGCAGGAAGGCCAAGAACCGAGGCAGAAGCAAGATAGAGTCACCGACTGCAGCCCCAGTCATCACTGCAGCGACGCTCGGTGGGGCTCGGGGGCCGCGCCCCGACAAGAAGCAGCGAAGATCACCAATCCCAGAAGGTGATGAAGACAATATGTGCCCCGTGCACGGCAGCTGTCGCCACACTGCTGCCGAGTGCCGGGAGGTCCGAAGGCTCGCAGAGCGCTTCCGCAAGGAGAAGCGGCAGCGGGCTGATGCCCTGCCCTTCCGTCCAAAGGAAGATGAGCAGGGGGTGGATGTTCCAGACAACATCGACCACCCAGAGGAGATCCAGGAGCCTCAGCGTGTCGTGAAGGCGGCACGCAATCATGAGGATTCCGGCTCCAGCGACGATGAGCGTCGGAAGAAGCTCTACGTCATATACGGCGGGTCCGCCGATCCCTCGTCCCGAAGCGCAGTCAAGACTCTGCGCCGAGCGGTAGCGTCGGTGGCGCCACTCCCAAGTGCTGCACCGCACCTAAAGTGGATGGGGACCCCCATCAGCTTTGATGCCACCGACTGCCCCAGGAACATGGCTGGGGCCGGCCAACTACTGCTCCTGGTGGCCCCTACCATCGCCAACGTGAGAATATACCACGTTTTGGTGGATGGAGGGGCTGGGCTGAACCTCATCAGCCATGCAGCTTTCCAGAAGCTGCAGATCCCGATGGCCAAGCTCACCCCGTCGAGCCCGTTCTCAGGGGTAGGGCCGGGACAGGTTATCCCCTACGGCAACATTAGTCTCCCGGTGACCTTCGGGGCTCCGGACATCTATCGGACAGAGTACATTCTGTTCGACATAGCGGAGATAGACCTCCCCTTCAACGCCATAATCGGCAGGCCAGCCCTGTACCGGTTCATGGCTGTAGCCCATTACGGCTACCTTGTCCTGGAGATGCCAACACCGACAGGTGTTCTCAGGATTTGTGGGGACCGCACTGCTGCAGTGTCGGCCCTGGAGAAGCTCCAAGCACTCGCAACAGCTGGGGCATCAGCCCCCGGCAACACGGAGCCGGACCAGCTCCGCCCGAGCGTACGTCACCGTGCTTCCACCACAGCACCCCGGGTGCAACCTCTCGACGAGGGCGGCGTCCCCTTAAAGGTCGTCCAAGTCAGCGCCGAAGCTACCCAGACTACCCGGGTAGCCAGGGGCCTGGATAGTAAATAGGAAGGCGCGCTCGTCACCTTCCTCCGGCACAACGTCGACGTGTTTGCATGGCAGCCGTCACAGATGCCGGGGATCCCCAGGAAGGTGATCGAGCACCACTTGAAAGTCTTCCCCGATGCCCGGCCGGTTCAACAGAAGCCCCGCAAGCAGTCCATCGAGCGGCAAAACTTCATCTGTGAAGAAGTCAAGAAGCTGCTGGACGCTGGCTTCATACGGGAGGTCCACCACCCCTGATGGTTGGCGAACCCCGTCGTTGTCCCGAAGGCTGGCGGGAAGCTCCGGATGTGCATCGACTACACCAGTCTCAATAAGGCATGTCCTAAAGATCCATTCCCTCTCCCTAGAATAGATCAAATAGTAGACTCAACGTCAGGCTGTGATATGCTGTGCTTCCTAGACGCATACTCGGGTTTCCATCAGATCCCCATGTCTAGGGAGGACGAGGAGCACACCTCCTTCATCACAGTAGACGGCCTTTATTGCTATGTGTCTATGCCTTACGGCCTAAAGAATGCACTCCCCACCTTTGTGCGGGCAATGCACAAAACCTTTGGGGAGTTAATAAGAGACCTGGTTGAGATGTATGTCGATGACATAGTTGTCAAGGTCAAGCAGGGTCCGTCCCTGCTAGATAACCTAGCTTTAGTCTTTGACAAGTTGCGCTCTACGCGCACCAAGCTGAACCCAGATAAATGTGTGTTTGGCGTGTCCTCTGGGAAGCTCTTAGGGTTCCTGGTCTCGCACCGAGGGATTGAGGCCAACCCAGAGAAGGTCAAGGCCATCGACTTGATGCGGCCCCCTGCCCGCGTCAAGGATGTCCAGAAACTCACGGGATGTCTAGCCGCGCTGAGTCGGTTTATACCGAGGCTAGCAGAGCGGGCACTCCCTTTCTTTAAGCTCCTGCGCAAGTCAGGCCCTTTTGCCTAGACTGACGAAGCAGAAGAGGCTTTCCAGGAGTTGAAGCGACTCCTGACGACCCTACCTATCATGGTAGCCCCTGAGCCCGGAGAGCACCTGTTGCTCTACATTGCAGCGACAACTGAAGTAGTGAGTATGGTCCTCGTCGCAGAGCGGCCGGACCCCTAATCTTCACAACCTGCTCCGGTAGCAGAAGACAGACGCCAGGAGGCCCCGCAGGACCAAGACGGTCTCCCGGACCTCCAAGGCAACCTCCCGGAGGCCCAGGTCGGCCTCCCGGAGGTCCAGGGCAGTCTCCCGGACCTCCAAGATAAACCCCCGGGGGCCCTGCGGGACCCCCCGGGGGCCAAATGGGACCTCCCAGAGGTCCCCCGAGACCCCCCGGAGCTCCCGGACAATCAAGATAGCTTAAGGGCCTCCGGGTCCCAGCTCCCGAAGGCCCCCGTGGGTCCACCCACCTCCAGCGGGCCAGGGCCAATGGACGAGGACCTCCCAGGCCTGAGAAAGAGGGTTCGAACCGTCCAGAGGCCTGTCTAGTACATCAGCGAAGTACTTCATGATGCCAAGACAAGGTACCTGGAAGTCCACAAGCTGCTGTATGCGGTGCTCGTGGCCTCCAGAAAGCTCCGCCATTACTTCCAGGCCCACCGGGTCTCGGTAGTCACCTCGTATCCGCTGAAGACAATTCTTCACAGCCCCCATGCGACTTGCAACATTGCTAAATGGGCGGCGGAGCTGGCGGAGTTTGAGCTGGACTTCCTCCCACGCCATGCAGTCAAGAGCCAAGCACTGGCTGACTTTGTGGTGGAGTCGACACCAACGGAGACTGACCCAGGGGGCCACGGGGGCGGAGAACCGGAGCACCAAGCTCCGGTCTTCACCGAACCCCACTGGACACTCTTCTTCGACGGCTCCTCGCGAAAGCAGGGGGCCGGTGCCGGCGTACTGCTCCTCATGCCATCGGGGGAACAGTTTGGGTATATGGTGCGTCTCAATTTCAAGGCAACCAACAACATGGCGGAGTATGAAGCACTCATCTTTGGCCTGCAGACAGCCCTGTCTTTAGGCGCTCGCCAGTTGTTGGCACAGGGCGACTCCCAGCTGGTCATCAAGCAAGTCAAGGGTGAATGCTCCTGCAATGACCCCCAGCTAGCTGCGTATCTGCTTCACGTGCAGATGTTGGAGAAAGAATTCCTCGCCTTGGACCTGCACCACGTACCGCGCGCTGGTAATGCCGCAGCCGACAACCTTTCAACGAAGGCTTCCACCGGAGCCCCTGCGCCCGAAGGAGTCTTCGAGAGGACGTTGCTGCGGCCCACAGCCCGGCCCACCGAGCCGGGTGAAGGGGGCTTGACCAGCACCTCGAAGCTGGCGGTCCCGGTGGCCCTACAGCCGTGGGCGCCGCCAAGGATCGTAAGCGTCACTGGGGACTCCGTGCAACCCAGCACTCAAGATCCAGAAGCTCAAGTCAGACCCGATGCATGGATCACGGAGATCCGGGACTACTTGAAGGACAATATCCTCCCTGATGAACATGCAACCGCTGAACGGATTGTGCGTATGGCTAAGAGGTACGCGCTGGTAGAGGGGGATCTCTACCGGCGTGGTGCCAACCACATCCTATTGCGGTGTATAACCCAGGGGGTAGGCTGCGACTTGCTCGCTGAGATCCATGGAGGCGAATGTGGAAGTCATTCTTCCTCACGCACGCTTGTCGGTAAAGCCTTCCGGCATGGCTTGTACTGGCCGACAGCACTCCAGGATGCCGTCAAGCTGGTCGAGAGCTGCAAGGCGTGCCAGTTCCACGCCAAGCAGATCCATACACCGGCTCAGGCGGTACAGATGATCCCGCCCTCGTGGCCGTTTGCCGTGTGGGGGCTGGACATCCTGGGACCATTTCCCAGAACCGTCGGGGGGTTCCGGTACCTCTATGTCGCTATCGACAAGTTCACCAAGTGGCCGGAAGCTACACCAGTTGTCACCATCAATAAACAATCCGCAGTAAAATTCATCAAGTCTATTGTCTGCCGGTTCGGGGTCCCAAACAGGATCATCACCGATGTCGGTACCTGAGATATGGGGTACCCCCGCGCACAGGGTAAAATGCCTAAGGTACTCGCCCTTCTCCGCAGGGAGAGCTCCGAAGGCGCCACGCGTCCGGCGGGGCCGGACCTCCCTCTCCTCAGAGGAGAGCTCCGGGCCCGCCACGTGGCATACAGAAGCCGGACCTCCCCCTCCACGGGAGAGAGGTCCGAAGACGCCACGCGTCCAGCGGGGCCGGGCCTCCCTCTCCGCAGAGGAGAGCTCCGGGCCCGCCACGTGGCATACAGAAGCTGGACCTCCCCCTCCGCGGGAAGAGGTCCGGAGGCTCCACGTGCCCCGCAGGCCGGACCCTTCTCACCTCAGAGAAGGGCTCCTGACCCGCCACGTGGCCAGAAGAACGGTGCTGCCTGCCCCCGAGCGGTAGGCGGCGGGCGTAAAGGCGCTCCTCACCTTGCCCGTACAAGTTATTCAAGGCCCGCGTCTTCCCAAGACGCGGAAACGCGGAGCACGCATCTGTCAGGTGCCGTTGCGCCCAGTCGCATCACAGACTGGCGCGCGGTGTCAGAACCTGCCAGCCAATAAACGCCGCGACAAGACATCCCATGCCGCCTGCGCCGTCATCAACCACTACGACTAGCACGCGGCATGGGCAGGGCGGCAAGATGAAGACTCAGAAGCCTTCGACCAGAGGCAACTACCGGCGTAACTACAGATACGGTAGATAATAGACAATCCTCCCGGGACCACTTGTCGGGTCCCGGCTTCCCTTGTAAGCCGCCCGAGCCTTGGACTATAAAAGGCTCGGGTAGGCGTCGATAGCAAGGGTTCGCACTTTGCAACTCATACGCTAGCCATACACTCTCAAACTGTAACTCACCCCCGAGCTCAGGCCTCCGGCCCTGAGCAGCAAGCAATACAGCGAGCTCCATAGCTCGCCGTGGACGTAGGGTTTTACGCTCCGGCAGCCTGAACCACGTAAAACTCGCCGTGTCAAGCTCTCGCTAACTCGTCCATCCGCGCAAGCTTTCCGCTAGGAGACTAGCCCCGCCGAAAAAAGAACCTCCGCGGGCTGCCCAGTGCAGGCCCGGGGGAAGTGTCGATCGCACACTTTGACATTTGGCGCGCCAGGTAGGGGGCTTTTCCCCTAGCGCGACGAGTTTCCGCCGACGAAGATGACCAAGCTTCCTTCAACGGCAAACTCTCCCCCTCCGCGTTCACGGCGAACCGTGGCCACTGGGGAGTACATGTCGACACACTCAGGACGGAGTGTGTCGGCACAAGCGGGCAGCCAGCAGCCAACTCAGGCAACGCAGACTCCAGCTATGCAGGCCCCGACCAGCGTGAGGTCTTCTGCAGCGCTGAGCGTACACCATGGAGGTGCGCTATCTGCAGCAAGAGCGCTGCTGCGCAACCCGCCTGCGGGGGATGCGCCCCATTCAGCGACCCAGCAATGGGTCCACGAGGTGGACCGCCTCGTCGTCGCTGCCGCGAACCCTTGGTTTCGGCGAGGACGACGCCCAGGGCAGCCGGCTGTGTCGCTGACGCGCACACCCACGGTTGACGGGCTAACGGCGGATTCCAGCTCCTCCAGGCTCCTGTCGACGGACCTGCGAAGGGAACTGGAACGGTGCCACTTGGGGCAGGACGCCCGGGTGTACCTCGAGCGACGCCGAGAAAGGCGCCGCAACAAGAAGGCAGGCGACAGCATGTCGTCGGCCTCGACACAACCAGAAGGGCAGGTCTTCGCCATGCGAGCCCCGCCACAGGCGTATGCTGCGCAGCATATGCCACAACCATATGCGCCGCAAGTAGCGGCCCCGGTCTATGGTGCAGCCTTGCCCATGCCGGGATACGCAGCGCCAGGTGCGAACCAAGTGTTCGCAGCGCCTATACCTGCCGCAGCAGGTGCAAGATGTGCGGCCCTTGCACCCCATCTTCGCTTCGCAAGGTGGCCACGCAAGTTCCGCCCGCACATGCCCGAGAAGTACGACGGCAGCATCAACCCGGCGGAGTTCCTCCAGATCTACTCCACCGCCGTACTTGCCGCAGGAGGGGACGAGGCTGTCATGGCCAACTACTTCCCCGTCGCCTTGACCGGCCCAGCCCGGTCTTGGCTCATGAATCTACCTCAGGGGTCCATAACCTCCTGGGGTGAGCTCTGCCGGCAGTTCGTCGCCAACTTCGGCAGCTCCTACACCCGTCCCGGCACGGAGCTCGACCTCCACACCGTCAAACAACAACCTGGGGAGTCGCTGCGCTCTTTCATCCAGCGGTTCTCTCAGGTGTGCAACACCATCCCACATATCCAAAGCGCCTCTGTGGTGGTGGCGTTCCGACATGGTGTCCGGGACGAGAAAATGCTCGAGAAGCTCGCGACCAGAGAGGTCCGCGACGTCTCGGAGCTCTTCAGCCTGGCGGACAAGTGCGCCAGAGCAGCTGAAGGGCGGAACTGGCACGCACTGCCGACCTCCGAGTCAGGAGGGCAGGCCAGGTCCGGTGCCGCTGCCTATGGGGGTGGCAAGAAGACCAAGAACCGGGGGGTGGCAAGATGAAGTCACCATTCACGGCCCCCGTCGCCGCAGCTGCGACGACCAGTGGAGCTCGGGGGCCACGCCCTGACAAAAGGCAGCGGCAGTCACCGGCCCCAGACAGTGACCAAGGCGGGCTATGCCCCGTGCACGGCACCCGCAACCATACTGCTGCCGAGTGCTGGGAGATCCAGAGGCTCGCAGAGCGCTTCCGCAAAGGAAGACAGCAGAGGGCTGAAGCACCGCCCTACCCTCAGAGGGATGGCAAACAGAAGGCCGACGCCCCAGTCACCGCTGCCCACCAGGTGGGGTTCCAGGAGCCTCAGCGTGTCATAAAGACAGTGCATGGCGGTGAGGACTCCAGTTCCGACGGTGATGGGCCTGGGCGTTAGCCAACTACAGCACGCCTCTGTGCCTCGGACATACCTCTCGGGAGCCGCATAAGGTCCGTCAACCCCTTGAAGGCCTTGCCAGAAGGGGAAGACGCCTTAGGTCATCCAAGGTGAGCCCGGGTTCACTTACCCCTTGAAGGCCTTAGCCAGAAGGGGAGAACTCCCCGGGGGCCCCCGAGAGAAGCCGCGCAGGGCTGATCCAGCGTGAAGATAACAATCTCGACAAGACTCGGCTTGCAGGGAACACCCCACAACGCATGGTCTCGGCTAATGCTCTAAGCACTACCGCCAAAGAGCCAAACGCGACGGGGGCCCGCAAGAAGGCAACCTGGTGAAGCGGCACGCTATATTCCAAGAAGGACCCATAAGCTCTCCCCCAGCAGGGAAGGTCCCTTCCGAATCATGAAAGCTGCCGCCCCAGGTACACATGCCTTTCAACCGAGAGTGGGATCCATTCCCAAAAAATCCTTGCCATGAAGCAACACTGTAAGTCCTACTTACTGAGCATCGGTAGAACAGGGTTATTCACTTCTGTAATAGACCCCATAGAACTTAGGAACAGAGCTTGGGGTAGCTAAGTCTCAAGGGACGGTACAGGACTACGTCCAGTTTAGCCTGGTTCCGACCCTAAGCGCGTAGAGTCTTGCTTCCCTTGTAGACAAGGCGGAACATTGCCCCCATGTACAGCCAGAATTCCACCTATGGGTACAAATACGGAGACCTGTTCTACTTAGCTCTCTCTCATGTGCTCATTTAAATTATGCATTAATTTTTATGATCGCACTATCTCTGTATGTTCATCGTACATCTAGCTCCCCCTCTCCTGCACTCATCCATAGTCGGCATTTGCTATCCTACCGAAGGCGGCTGCGCTTGAGGCACCTGCCGATGGCCGAGTGAATCTCTCGGGCCTCCCCCAGTCAGGTGTTGCGGTGCCAGTTGGTCACCTCCAGGAAAGGCCAGCGTTGTGCATGGGGGGTCCAGGGTGCGTATCCAGCTCAGCCGGCCCAGAGCCCAAAGCATGCGCATCCTGCCCTTCAGAGGTCCAGGGGAGTACGTCCGCTTTGCCTGGTCATGAACCCAAAGCGCGTGCACTCTGCTTCCCCAGCGCATGGCCCGGTACTAGGGATCGGACGGCCGTACCCGGACCTCGGAGGGAGCCGGAGCTCCGGCGCCTCGTGCACAGAATTGCCCAAGCCCCGTATAGCGGGTCAGGACCATAAGATGAATAAGACTAGGAGACAGGAGGGGAGGACCCCCCGAGGAGAATTACGTTTCCTCTGCCTGTGTGCAGGACCTCCAGGTTACGGCAACAGGGACTGCATGAAGCGGGGGGAAAGGAGCTACCAGCTACTCCGGCCTGGGACTGGAAGGACCGGGACCTGCCCCTCCAGCAGGGGTGGGGCCCGGGGGCCCCACGTGTCCAGCGGGCCCGGAACTCTCTCCTTCCTTGAGGAGGGCTCCGGGCTCGCCACGTGGCAGGCAGGAACCGGACCTCCCCCCCTCAGCGGGAGGGCTCTGAAAGCCCTACGTGTCCAACATGGCCGGAGCTCCCGTCTCTTGAGGAGGAGCTCCGGACCCGCCACGTGGCAGGCAGATTTGGAGCCCCCCATAGGGCGAGGTTCGGAGACCTCCGGGGGCCCCTAACACGGTTAGGACCCGGGGAGGGTGTCTGTGCGAAGCTCCGAGATTGGAAATGGCCTCTGAGTACCTTGCGGAGCTAAGGACTCAGCCAGGCAAAGCCAAGAAGGAGAGAAAAAGCATCACAGACACAAGTATCCAAGAGAGTGAAATTAAACAAGGCTCCATGAGCTGGACTACAGACTCGATAAAAAAGGGAGAAACAAGTCTTAAGGACCTCCCGGCTATCGCCGGAACCTTGCGGCTACAAGGGCGGCCACATCCACAACTTCAGCCTTGGCAGCTTCCTCCCGCTCCGCGGCTGGGCCCTCTCTCGCTGGCTGTAGCGAAAAAGAGGGGTCGCGGCTCTTGAAGCATGCCAGCACATGCGAAGCGACCTCTAAAGCTAAGCTACGGCCCTCGGCCTCAAGCTCGCTGGCGACCACCGAGTCGAGTCTGTCCAGCTTGGCGCCGATCGACTCCAACGCAGGGATCACCTCAGCCACCTTCAGTGCGGGAGTCGCGGCCCTCACCGGACTGAAGCCAAGAGGAATCAGGGCGGACCCCGCTCGATCCACGAAGCTTGAGACCGCAAGAGCCTCGGAGGATCGCAAGGCTGAGAGCTCCTCCACCTCACGGCGGGCCGCCTGCAGAGCCTCCAGGTTCCTCTCGGAGAATTCCTTCTCCTTGGCCGCCAGGGAACTCTCCCGAAGGTGGAGAGTCTTGGCTAGCCGCTCCAACTCAGCGGCCTTGAAGCCGGCGGTCAACTCCCGGTCCAAGACCACCCGGCGATCATGGGAGACCTGTTCCTCCCTCAAGTCAAGGTCTGCCTTCAGAATCGCCAGCTCCTCCATCCGAGCTCGGAGGTCATCCTCGCCCGTGGCCAGCTGCGCGGCGACCCTCTCTGCCTCAGCCGCCACGGAACGCTCCCGCTCCTCAACGGCGAGTTCGCGGCGCTCCAACCGCTGCCGTATTTCCACAGCAGCAGAGAGGCTCTCTTCGGCCCGGGCGTGTGCCTCCAGGGCCTCCCTGTTGATCCACCGCGACTGGGTGTCCATGCGGTCAACAGCCCGCTTCATCCGGTCGACGAGCGCTTCCCTGAAGTCGAGCAACTCCCGCCTGGAGTCGAGCTCGCTCTTAACCTTCGCGGTCCTCTCCCGCAAAAGGTTCCCCCAGATGAGGAGGCGGTCCCGTTCAACCGTATACTCCTCCCACTCGCGCCCTAGCGCAGCCAAGACCTGCCGGACGCTCGACTCGGCAAGCGTGAAGGCGTCCGCCAGAGGCAATGGAGCAACAGAGGCTGGGGCAGTCCCTCCGACCTCCTCCATTACCTCGTCCTCAGGAAGAGCCGACGCACCAGCAGCCGAGACGAGACGCCGATGAGGAGAAGCTGGCTCCGCGGCTCTAGCAGCCAGGCCAGCCGGGCTCTTTTCAGCTTCCGGCTCCTTGACCTGAGGAGAGGGACGAGCCGGGGAAGGCGGTGCTGGAGAAGAAGTCAGGCCGCCTAGTGCAGGATCAACCTGTGCTGGCTCGGGGGCCGCGGTTGCCGTCTCGGCAGGAAGAGACGACGCCGCCGCGGAGTCCGAGCACACCGGAACAGGGGAAGTTCGCACTGGCCTGGGGGCCGCGGCAGTTGCCCCTGGCTCCGGACGCTGCGGCACAGATTCCCCGCAAGACGGGGAAGGCCGGGAAGCGCGGACACTCCAGCGAGCTCTGAACCCCGACTTCCGAGCCGGGGTAGGACTTCCAGAGCCCGCAACCGTCGGCGACGACCGCTCCGCAGTCGCTTGGACTGGCGGAACAGGGGACGCCCCAGAGGCTTCCCCCAGCGCATCAACCCGGGGCCTCTTCGAGTCGCCACCGGAGGGAGTGTCAGGCACCCCAGAATCCCGACTTGGCACCGACGCCGTTGCTGGAGGAGATCGAACACATTTCTTCTCTGGCAGCGGGTTGGAAGCCATGGCAAGGGAGAACTCAAAAACACAAGAGTCTGAGAAGAAATGCTGAGAAGTGCGAAGGGAAGCTGCAATGGGGGTGAGACCCCCTCTAAAAAGCTTCCCGGTGCAATTCCATGCGATTCGGAACTCTTCGAATATCCCGCACCGGCAACTGCTTCGGTTCCTAGACCGAATGCCGATGACGGGTGGGCCCAAACCGCTTAACTAAAGCGGTGGGGTCAAGGAGTCAGTCTCCTGAGAAGATGAGCCGGCAAGGGACTTCGGCGGTTCCCGAAGAAAGCGCCGCAACGTGCAGAAGTGGCAACCTTGGGAACCACCGCAGTAAAAGAAATCATCAAGTGAGCGCACGCTCTCATGACCCCATGGCCGTTCGGGCTCCAGCAGCGGCCAATTCGGGACTTAGAGAAAGTGCGCGGATCGGAAGAGACGGAGGTCCCACCTCGGGCTCGCTATCTCCCCCGAGATGGGCCCGGGGGCGACTGTCGGTACCTGAGATATGGGGTACCCCCGCGCACAGGGTAAAATGCCTAAGGTACTCGCCCTTCTCTGCAGGGAGTGCTCCGAAGGCGCCACGCGTCCGGCGGGGCCGGACCTCCCTCTCCTCAGAGGAGAGCTCCGGGCCCGCCACGTGGCATACAGAAGCCGGACCTCCCCCTCCATGGGAGAGAGGTCCGAAGACGCCATGCGTCCAGCGGGGCCGGGCCTCCCTCTCCGCAGAGGAGAGCTCCGGGCCCGCCACGTGGCATACAGAAGCTGGACCTCCCCCTCCGCGGGAAGAGGTCCGGAGGCTCCACGTGCCCCGCAGGCCGGACCCTTCTCACCTCAGAGAAGGCTCCGGACCCGCCACGTGGCCAGAAGAACGGTGCTGCCTGCCCCCGAGCGGTAGGCGGCGGGCGTAAAGGCTCTCCTCACCTTGCCCGTACAAGGTATTCAAGGTCCGCGTCTTCCCAAGACGCGGAAACGCGGAGCACACATCTGTCAGGTGCCGTTGCGCCCAGTCGCATCACAGACTGGCGCGCGGTGTCAGAACCTGCCAGCCAATAAACGCCGCGACAAGACATCCCATGCTGCCTGCACCGTCATCAACCACTACGACTAGCACGCGGCATGGGCAGGGCGGCAAGATGAAGACTCAGAAGCCTTCGACCAGAGGCAACCACCGTCGTAACTACAGATACGGTAGATAATAGACAATCTTCCCGGGACCACCTGTCGGGTCCTGGCTTCCCTTGTCTATGGTGCAGCCTTGCCCATGCCGGGATACGCAGCGCCAGGTGCGAACCAAGTGTTCGCAGCGCCTATACCTGCCGCAGCAGGTGCAGGATGTGCGGCCCTTGCACCCCATCTTCGCTTCGCAAGGTGGCCACGCAAGTTCCGCCCGCACCTGCCCGAGAAGTACGACGGCAGCATCAACCCGGCGGAGTTCCTCCAGATCTACTCCACCGCCGTACTTGCCGCAGGAGGGGACGAGGCTGTCATGGCCAACTACTTCCCCGTCGCCTTGACCGGCCCAGCCCGGTCTTGGCTCATGAATCTACCTCAGGGGTCCATAACCTCCTGGGGTGAGCTCTGCCGGCAGTTCGTCGCCATCTTCGGCAGCTCCTACATCCGTCCCGGCACGGAGCTCGACCTCCACACCGTCAAACAACAACCTGGGGAGTCGCTGCGCTCTTTCATCCAGCGGTTCTCTCAGGTGCGCAACACCATCCCACATATCCAAAGCGCCTCTGTGGTGGTGGCGTTCCGACATGGTGTCCGGGACGAGAAAATGCTCGAGAAGCTCGCGACCAGAGAGGTCCGCGACGTCTCGGAGCTCTTCAGCCTGGCGGACAAGTGCGCCAGAGCAGCTGAAGGGCGGAACTGGCACGCACTGCCGACCTCCGAGTCAGGAGGGCAGGCCAGGTCCGGTGCCGCTGCCTATGGGGGTGGCAAGAAGACCAAGAACCGGGGGGTGGCAAGATGAAGTCACCATTCACGGCCCCCGTCGCCGCAGCTGCGACGACCAGTGGAGCTCGGGGGCCACGCCCTGACAAAAGGCAGCGGCAGTCACCGGCCCCAGACAGTGACCAAGGCGGGCTATGCCCCGTGCACGGCACCCGCAACCATACTGCTGCCGAGTGCTGGGAGATCCAGAGGCTCGCAGAGCGCTTCCGCAAAGGAAGACAGCAGAGGGCTGAAGCACCGCCCTACCCTCAGAGGGATGGCAAACAGAAGGCCGACGCCCCAGTCACCGCTGCCCACCAGGTGGGGTTCCAGGAGCCTCAGCGTGTCATAAAGACAGTGCATGGCGGTGAGGACTCCAGTTCCGACGGTGATGGGCCTGGGCGTTAGCCAACTACAGCACGCCTCCGTGCCTCGGACATACCTCTCGGGAGCCGCATAAGGTCCGTCAACCCCTTGAAGGCCTTGCCAGAAGGGGAAGACGCCTTAGGTCATCCAAGGTGAGCCCGGGTTCACTTACCCCTTGAAGGCCTTAGCCAGAAGGGGAGAACTCCCCGGGGGCCCCCGGTCCTGGCTTCCCCGGTCTATGGTGCAGCTGTCGGGTCCCGGCTTCCCTTGTAAGCCGCCCGAGCCTTGGACTATAAAAGGCTCGGGTAGGCGTCGATAGCAAGGGTTCACACTTTGCAACTCATACGCTAGCCATACACTCTCAAGCTGTAACTCACCCCCGAGCTCAGGCCTCCGGCCCTGAGCAGCAAGCAATACAGCGAGCTCCATAGCTCGCCATGGACGTAGGGTTTTACGCTCCGGCGGCCTGAACCACATAAAACTCGCCGTGTCAAGCTCTCGCTAACTCGTCCATCCGCGCAAGCTTTCCGCTAGGAGACTAGCCCCACCGAAAAAAGAACCTCCGCGGGCTGCCCAGTGCAGGCCCAGGGGAAGTGTCGATCGCACACTTCGACAACCGACAATGGGACCCAGTTCACCAGCGCAGCATTCCAAGACTACTGCGAGGACTTTGGCATTCAGGTATGCTATGCCTCTGTCGCCCACCCGAGGAGCAATGGGCAAGTTGAGAGGGCCAATGCGGAGATTCTCCGGGGCCTCAAGACTCGCACCTTCGCCAGCCTGAAGAAACATGGTGCCAATTGGGTAGATGAGCTTCCGAGCACACTATGGGCTAACCGGACATCCTAGAGCCGGGCCACCGGGGAGACACCCTTCTTCATGGTGTACGGGGCTGAAGCTGTACTTCCCCCAGAAATCACCATGAAGTCTCACCGTGTCCGGGCATACGACGAAGCCACGCAGGACAACCTCCGGCGTGGAGAAATCGACCTCGTCGACGAGGTCCGATTACATGCGGCACTCCGTAATGCGTAGTACAGACAGGCGCTTCGGCGCTACCACCAGAGATCTGTGCGTGCCCGGGAGCTGCAGAAAGGTGACCTGGTGTTGCGGCGCATACTTTCTCGCGAAGGGGCCCACAAACTCTCCCCTAGTTGGGAAGGCCCCTTCCGAGTTGTGAAAGTGTGCCGCCCCGGGTGTGTGCGCCTTTCCACCGAGGATGGGGACCAGCTCCCGAATCCTTGGAACATAGAACACCTCCGTAAGTTCTACCCCTAAGAGCAAAAATAGGACAGTACTTTCTTTTCGTAATGAACTCCATAGAGTCCAGGAGCAGCGCTCGGAGCAGCTAAACCCCAGGGGACGGTCCAGGACTACGTTCAGCTTTGCCTGGTTCCGACTCCAAGCGCGTAGAGTCTTGCTTCCCCTCTTAATGGGGTGGGTCGTGGCCTCCATGTGTAGCCTGCCTTCCTCCTATGGAAGGTTGTACGAAAAGAAATCTGCCCTACTTTGCTCTTTCCTTGTACTCATTTAAATTGTGAATTGAGTTTTTTATCACCCTTGCAGTACATGGTTGCCATGTGCTCAGCTCCCCCTCTCTACAAGTCCCCAAGCACCAAACATATGATTGGGGCTGTAAGTCAAATAAGACTGAGATAAGGGAGGAGGAGCCCCCAAGGAGAATTACGTTTCCTCTACCTGTGTGCAGGACTTCCAGGTTGCGGCAACGGGGACTGCATGAAGTAGGGGGAAAGGAGCTACCAACTACTTCGACCTAGGACTAGGAGGGGCGGGACCCGGGGGCCCCACGTGTCCAGCAGGCCCGAAACTCTCTCCTCCCTTGAGGAGGGCTCCGGGCTCGCCACGTAGCAGGCGGAAACCGGATCTCCCCCCGCGGTGGGAGAGCTCCGGAAGCCCTGCGTGACCAACATGGCCGGGGCTCCCGTCTCCGCAGTAAAAGCAATCATCAAGTGAGCGAACGCTCTCACGACCCCGCGGCCGTTCGTGCTCCGGCAGCGGTCAATTCGGGACTTAGAGAAAGTGCGCGGATCGGAAGAGATGGAGGTCCCACCTCGGGCTCGCTATCTCCCCCGAGATGGGCCCGGGGGCCACTGTCGGTACCTGAGATATGGGGTACCCCCGCGCACAGGGTAAAATGCCTAAGGTACTCGCCCTTCTCCGCAGGGAGAGCTCCGAAGGCGCCACGCGTCCGGCGGGGCCGGACCTCCCTCTCCTCAGAGGAGAGCTCCGGGCCCGCCACGTGGCATACAGAAGTCGGACCTCCCCCTCCGCGGGAGAGAGGTCCGAAGACGCCACGCGTCCAGCGGGGCCGGACCTCCCTCTCCGCAGAGGAGAGCTCCGGGCCTGCCACGTGGCATACAGAAGCTGGACCTCCCCCTCCGCGGGGAGAGGTCCGGAGGCTCCACGTGCCCCGCAGGCCGGACCCTTCTCGCCTCAGAGAAGGGCTCCGGACCCGCCACGTGGCCAGAAGAACGGTGCTGCCTGCCCCCGAGCGGTAGGCAGCGGGCGTAAAGGCGCCCCACACCTTGCCCGTACAAGGTATTCAAGGCCCGCGTCTTCCCAAGACGCGGAAACGCGGAGCAGGCGCCTGTCAGGTGCCGTTGCGCCCAGTCGCATCACAGACTGGCGCGCGGTGTCAGAACCTGCCAGCTAATAAACGCCGCGACAAGACATCCCATGCCGCCTGCGCCGTCATCAACCACTACGACTAGCATGCGGCATGGGCAGGGCGGCAAGATGAAGACTCAGAAGCCTTCGACCAGAGGCAACCACCGGTGTAACTACAGATACAGTAGATAATAGACAATCTTCCCGGGACCACCTGTCGGGTCCTGGCTTCCCTTGTGAGCTGCCCGAGTCTTGGACTATAAAAGGCTCGGGTAGGCGTCGATAGCAAGGGTTCGCACTTTGCAACTCATACGCTAGCCATACACTCTCAAGCTGTAACTCACCCCCAAGCTCAGGCCTCCGGCCCTGAGCAGCAAGCAATAGAGCGAGCTCCGTAGCTCGCCGTGGACGTAGGGTTTTACGCTCCGGCGGCCTGAACCATGTAAAACTCGCCGTGTCAAGCTCTCGCTAACTCGTCCATCCGCGCAAGCTCTCTGCTAGGGACTAGCCCCTCCGAAAAAAGAACCTCCGCGGGCTGCCCAGTGCAGGCCCGGGGGAAGTATCGATCGCACACTTCAACACTGCCCATCAACCGTTGGCGTGCGCGTCAGCGACACAGCCGGTTGGCTGGGGCGTCATCCCCACCGAAGTCGAGGGTTTGCGGCGGCGACGACAAGACAGTCTACTTCGCGAATCCACTGCTGGGTCGCTGACTGAGGCGCGTCCCCAGCAGGTGGATTGTGCAATAGCACTCTTGCTGCAGCTAGCGCGCCCCCGTAGGGGACGCTCAGTGCTGCAGAAGATCTCACGCTAGCTGGAGCCTGCATTGCCGGAGTCGGCGTTGCCGGAGTCGGCTGCTGGCTTCCAGCTTGCGCCGACACACTCCATCCTAAGTGTATCGATACGTATTCCCCGCTAGTCACGGTTCGTCGTGAACGCGGGGGAGGAGAGCTTGCCGCTGAAGGAAGCTTCGTCATCTTCGTCGGCAGAAACTCATCGCACAAGGGAAAAAAACCCTACCTGGCGCGCCAAATGTCGAAGTGTGTGGTCGACACTTCCCCCGGACCTGCTCTGGGCAGCCCACGGAGGTTCTTTTTTGGAGGGGCTAGTCACTTGCGGAGAGCTTCAGCGTAAGGGTACGAGTGAGGGAGATGCATGACACGGCGAGTTTTACGTGGTTCAGGCCGCCGGAGCATAAAACCCTACGTCCACGGTGAGCAGAGGTGCTCGCTGTATTGCTTGTTGCTCAGAACCGGAGTTCTGAGCTTGAGGGTGAGTGATGCCTAGGATGCGAGTTCACAGAGTTCGAACCCTCGCTAACGTTGCCTACCCGAGCCTTTTATAGTCCAAGGCTCAAGCGGCTTACAAGGGGGGCCCGGGACCCGACATGTGGTCCCGGGGAGATTGCCTACCGACTATCGTATCTGCAGTTATGTCGGTTGTTGTCTCTAGCGAACGCTTCCGAGTCTTTGTTCTGCCGCCCTGCCCATGCCGCAAGCTAGTCGTAGTGGTTGATGACGGCGGGGGCGGCAGGGGATGTCTTGTCGCTGTGTTTATTGGCTGGCAGGTTCTGACACGGCGCGCCAGTCTGCCGATGCGACTGGGCGCAACGGCACCTGACAGAGGCGTGCTCCGCGTCCTCGTGTCTTGGGAAGGCGCGGGCCTTGAATACCTTGTACGGGCAAGGTATGGTGCGTCTTTACGCCTGTTGCCTACCGCGCGGGGGCAGGCCGCGCCGCCCTGCTGGCCACGTGGCGGGCCCGGAGCTCTCCTCTGAAGAGAGGGAGGTCCGGCCCCGCGGGACACGTGGCGCCTTCGGAGCTCTCCCCGCGGGGGGGGGGGGGGGTGGGTGGGGGGAGGTCCGGCTGCTGCTGGCCACGTGGCGGCCCCGGAGCTCTCCTCTGAGGAGAGGGAGGTCCGGCCCCGCAGGACACGCGGCGCCTTCGGAGCTCTCCCCGCGGAGGGGGGAGGTCCGGTTGCTGCTGACCACTTGGTGGGCCCCTAGCTCTCCTCTGAGGAGAGGGAGGTCCGGCCCCACTGGACACGTGGCGCCTTTGGTGCTCTCCCTGCAGAGAAGGGCGAGATCCTTAGCATTTTCCCCTGTGCGCGGGGGTACCCCATATCGTGGGTACCGACACCTTGGAACATAGAACACCTCCGTAAGTTCTATCCATAGAGCAGTAGTAGGACAATTCTTTTTCTTTCTGTAATAAATCCCATAGAGTTCAGGAACAGCGCTCGGAGCAGCTAAGTCCCAGGGGATGGTCCAGGACTACGTTTCAGCTTGGCCTGGTTCCGACCCTAAGCGCGTAGAGTCTTGCTTCCCTTCTTAATGGGGCGGGTCATCATCTCCATGTTTTGCCTGCCTTCCTCCTATGGATATTTTTATGGAAAGAAACATGTCCTGCCACGCTCTTACCCTTGTGCTCATTTAAATTACGCATTAATTTTATGACCGCACTTTCCATGTATGCTCACCGTACATCTAGCTCTCCTTTCCCACTCTCATCCCTAGTCGGCATTTGCTATCCTTCCGTATACCGGACTAGGACCATAAGCCAAATAAGACTATGAGAAAGGGAAGGGAGAGCTCCCGAGGAGAATTACGTTTCCCTTATTTGTGTGCAGGACCTCCCGGCTTTAGCTCCCCCGCAGGAGTATGGTAGGTGTGCCCAAAGCATTGGCCACACCTACCAGGGGGCCACTATGGGGACCGCGCAGGGAAAGACCGGAGCTCCAGACTACTCCAAGGCAAGACCGGAGGAGCCGGAGCTCGCCCCCTCTGCAGGGGCGAGCTCCGAAGGCTCCACGTGTCCCGCGGCGCCGGATCTCCCTCTCCTCAGAGGAGCTCCGGGCCCACCACATGGCCTGCAGATCCGGACCTCCCCGTCCTCACGGCGCGAGCTCCGAAGACCCCTTGGGCCCTTAATCCAACAGGGACCCGAGGAAAGTGTCTGTGCAAGACTTCAAGATTGGTGAAGACCTCTGAGGTCCTTGCGGAGCTAAGTACTCGGCCAGGCCAAGCCGAGAAGAAGATAAACGCAGACGCAACAATCAAGACTCTATTCACTCAAGGCTCCATGAGCAGGACAACAGACTCAACAAAAGCGAAAAAGAAAAGGTACAAGCCCTAGGAATCCCCGGACTCGCGCTGGAACCTAGAGGCAACGAGGGCGGCCACATCCTCGACTTCAGCCCTGCGACTCCCTCCCGCTCCACGACTGGGCCCTGCCTCACCGGCTCTAGAGAAAGGGAGGGATCCCGGCTCCGGAAGCACGCCAGCACGTGCATGGCAACCTCCTTCGCCAGACCCCGTCCTTCCGCCTCGAGCTCGCCGGCGATCACCGCTTCGAGCCCGCCCAGTTTGGAGCCGATGGACTCGAGCGCCGGGATCGCCTCGGCCACCTTCTGCGCTGGAGCCTCTGTCCTCATCGGGCTGAAGCCGAGGGGAACCTGGGCAGATCCTGCCTGGTCGACAAAGCTCCAAACCGCACGGTCCTCGACGGACCGTGAAGCCTGGAGCTCCTCCATCTCTTGGCAGATTGCCAGTAGGGCAGCGGGACCCTCCTCAGAGAACTTCTTCTCCTTAGCCGCCAGAGAATCTTCCCAAAGCTGGAGACCTGGGCAAGCCGCTCCAACTCCGACGCCCGGAAATCGGCTGCCAGATCCCGATACATCACTGCCTGGCGCTCCCGGGAGACCTGCTCCTCCCTCGCGACCAGAGCAGCCTCCCGAGTCTCCAGCTCCTTGGCTCGGGCCCTCAGGTCGCCCTCGCCAGCCACCAGCTGTGCGGCAACCTTCTTTGCCTCAGCCACCAAGGCGCGCTCCTGGTTCGGACGAGGCACTCGCGGCGCACCAGCTTCAGCCGCAGCTCCTCCAGGGCAGAGGAGTGCGCCTCGGCCTTGGCATAAGACTCACGAGCCTCCTAGTGAAGCCGCCTGGTTTCGGAGTCCAGGCGGTTGACGGCCCTCTTCTGAGCGTCGAGGAGCACCTCTATGGCGTCAAGCTTCGCCCGCCTCGAGTCAAGCTTCGCCCTGACCTCCTTGGTCCGCTGCCTCAATAGGTGCCCCCAGCTGAGGAGGCAATTCCTCTCCTCAGTTTGTGCCTTCCGCTCACGCTCAAGCGCGGTCAGGATCTGTCTGACGCTCGTCTGAGCAAGGTCCAAGGCGTCCGCCAGGGGCAGTGGGGCGGCAGAGGCCGAAGCCGCACCCCCGACTTCCTCCATCACATCGTCCTCACAAGGAGACGATGGCGCTGCAGCAGGGACCGCGACAAGGCGCTGATCTGGAGAAACAGGTGCCGAAGCAGGACCGCTTTCAACGCGCCCCTGCTCGCTGCCCGCCGGAGGGCCAGAAGCCGCTGCCACCACCTCCTCAGCACCGGAGGGTTGAGCGCCATCAGTCGGCCCCACCGAGCCGTCGGCAGTCGCCGGCTTCTGAGTTGGCGTCGGAGGACGGACGGGAGCTACTGCCGCCGTCACGGGAGTTGTTCCAACCGGCACAGTGAGGCCTGCGCTGGCCTAGGGCTAGCGAAGCCGCTACAGTCCCTGGACGCTGCGGCACGGATCCTCCACCAGCCAGAGATGACCGGGGAGCAGACTCGCCCCCGGTAGCCGATGAATCCCGAGGGACGCGGACGCTCCAACAGGCACGGAGCCCCGGCTTCCGAGCTGGGGTAGAGCCGCCGGAGCCTGCCGCCGGGGCGTGTGTTGGCCGGGGCGCCTGAGCCCTGGGCACGCCCCCGGGCATCGTAGCACCGGCATCCCCCCTCGAAGCTCCACTGCCTGAAGAAGGAGGGCGGGGTGCCCGGGGCCCTCGGATCGCTGCTGTCCGAGGGGAGTCTCGTCGGAATGGAAGGCCCGAGACCTCTTCGGGTCGCCACCCGACGAACTAACACCTCCAGAAGGAGGATGCGAAGATACCCTGGTCCCCTGGCTTGGCGCAAACGGCGCAGTCAGAGGGGACCGGGCGCGTTTCTTCTCTTGCAGATTGGAAGCCATGGCCAACAGAAGCTCAAGAACTTGGAAGGCAAGGGCGCAAGAACTCAGAGAACAAGGAAGGTTCAAGCTCGGGGAAGTGCAAAGGGAAACCTGTGATGCAGATAAGATCCCCTTTTATACTTCCCATACTTGATTCAAATTGATTCGAAACTCTTCGAATGCACTGCTTGGACAACCGCTTCAGCTCCAAGATCAAGCGTCAATGACAAGTGGACCCGAGCCGTCCAGCAGAAGCGGTGGGCCAAGAAGTCAGTCTCCCGAGAAGTCAATCTGGCGGGACGCTTCGGCGGTTCCCGAAAAGGCGCTGCGACGTGCAGAAGTGGCAGCCTTGGAACCGCCGCAGTAAAAGCAGCCATCAAACAGGGCTCACACCCCCACGATCCCACGACTGTTCGTGCTCTGGCAGCAGTCAAAGCGGGTCTTCGAGAAGGTGCGTGAAGTTGAAGAGACGGGGGACCCACCTTGGGCTCGCTATCTCCCCCAAGATGGGCCCGGGGGCAACTGTCGGTACCCTCAATATGGGGTACCCCCGCGCACAGGGGAAACTGCCTAAGGACCTCGCCCTTCTCCGCAGGGAGAGTTCCGAAGGCACCACTTGTCCCGCGGGGCCGGACCTCCCTCTCCTCAGAGGAAAGCTCCGGGCCCGCCACGTGGCCAACAGAGCCGGACCTTCCCCCACCCTCCGCGGGAAGAGCTCCGAAGGCTCCACGTGTTCCGCGGGGCTGGACCTCCCTCTCCTCAGAGGAGAGCTCCGGGCCCGCCACGTGGCCAGTAGAGCCGGACCTCCCCCCCCCTCCGCGGGGAGAGATCCGAAGGCTCCACGTGTCCAGTGGGGCCGGACCTCCCTCTCCTCAGAGGAGAGCTCCGGGCCCGTCACGTGGCCAGCAGAGCTGGACCTCCCTCCACCGCGGGGAGAGCTCTGAATACTCCACGTGTCCAGCGGGGCCGGACCCCCCCCCCTCCTCAGAGGAGAGCTCCGGGCCCGCCACGCGGCCAGCAGAGTCGCGCTACCTGCCCCCGCGCGGTAAGCAGCGAGAGTAAAGACGCGCCATACCTTGCCGGTACAAGGTATTCATGACCTGCACCTTCCCAAGGCGCGGAGACGCGGAGTACGCTCTGTCAGGTGCTGTTGCACCCAGTCACATCGCAGTGAAGACTGGCACGCCGCGTCAGAGGCTGTGCGCCAATAAACATAGCGACAAGACATCCCCTGCCACCCCTGCCATCATCAACCACTACGACTAGATTGCGGCATGGGCAGGGCGGCAGAACGAAGACTCAGAAGCCTTCGCCAGAGACAACTACCGGGGTAACTGCAATATACGGTAGATGGCAGGCGATCTCCCCGGGACCACCTGTCGGGTCCCAAGCCACCTTGTAAGCCGCCCGAGCCATGGACTATAAAAGGATCGAGTAGGCGACGTTAGCAAGGGTTCGCTCCTCAGCCATTCGCACCCCAGCACTCAGGTCATCCTCAAACTCAGAACTCCGGTTCTGAGCACCAGGCAATAAAACGAGCACCTCTGTTCACCGTGGACGTAGGGTTTTACGCTCCGGCGGACTGAACCACGTAAAAATCTCTGTATCAAGCTTCTCCTTCCATCGCCCCTAACGCGTAAGCTCTCCGTGAGTGACTAGCCCCTATGGAAAAGAACCTCCGCGGGCTGCCCAGAGCAGGCCCGGGGGAAGTGTCGACAACACACTTCGGCAGGGCTGGAGAACGCTGGAGCTGCATACTAGAGAGCCATGAACCTTATCTTACATGACCTACTAAGTATCATCCTTGAAGTTTATATTGATGATTTAGTAGCTAAATCGGTTGGTTTCCAGGAAGACATGGTTGAGTTAAGAGTAGCCTTTGAAAGAATGAGGAGGTATGGGTTGAAACTGAATCCACTTAAGTGTGCCTTTGGTGTGTTGGCTGGAAGATTCTTGGGATTCATTGTGCATGAATATGGGATAGAAGTTGACCCCAAGAAGATAGAAGCCATCAAAAGAATAGAAGAGCTGACATGCAGGAAGGATGTGCAAAAGCTGCTAGGGATGATCAACCACTAGATTAATAGCTAACTTGGCCGGCAAGATTGGATCCTTTATGCCTCTGTTGAAGCTGAAGCATGAACATGAATTCACTTGGGGGCAGAGCAAAGGGAAGCCTTCAAAAGAATCAAGACTTATCTGATCAATCCTCTAGTCTTGCGAGCCTTTAGGCTCTATATTGCTGCTCAGGACCAAGTTATAGGGGTCGTGTTAACTCAAGAAGACCGAGGTAAAGAGTTCTCTGTAGCCTACGTAAGTAGAAGGTTACTGGATGCCGAAACAAGGTATGTTTTCATTCATAAATTGTGTGTATCTCTCTATTATGCTTGTTCTAAGTTTCGGCACTATATTCTTCCTAACACACGCATTGTGGCTTGTCAACACGACATAGTCAAGCACATGTTGCAAAAACCGATCTTAAGTGGCGGACTTGGCAAATAGGCATACTCTGTAGTGGAATACGATCTTGTGAACAAACCTCTTCGAAGCATGAAAGTACAGCTCGTAGCTGACTCCATCGTCGAACACCGTGTACAACTTGAAGATGAATACTTAGTCGAGGTATGCCCATGGAAACTTTACTTCGATGGACCGGTTTGTGATAGAGGTCAGAGAGTCGGTTGTGTATTGGCCTCACCCACAAACACCACATATGAACTATGTATTCGGCTAGGATTCAAATGTACTAAAAACCAGGCCGAGTATGAAGCGTTATTGAGTGGCTTGGAATGTTTGGTCGACATGGAAGTCAAGAACATTGAAGTTTTCAATGATTCCAAGCTTGTAATTCAAAAGATCAGCGGTGGGAGCCAGTGCTTTGATGGAATCTTGAATGACTACCGAGAACGATGCTTGGATATCATAAAAACTCTAGATACATTCTGCATCAAGCATATATTTAAAGAAGCAAACTAGAGTAGCAAATATCTTGGCACAACAAGCATCGGGCTATGAGGTAAAGAGGGGGAAGATTTGCTATGAGGACAAGGCCGACATTGTCTAAGGATTTGGAAGCTAAGACAAGGCAGAACAATTCGACCAAGTTCAACATACTGTCCATAGATGACTGGAGGCCAGCGTTAATGGACCGTATTAAGAATCCTAGTGAGTGTAGGGATAGGAAGGTTTGGAGCCAGGCTTTAAAGTACACTTTGATCAATGATGAGTTATATCACCGAACCATAGATGGTCTTCTGTTGAAGTGTCTAGATCAAGAGCAAGCCAAAGAAGCGATGGGTGAGGTGCACGAAGGACTCTCTGGTACACACCAGTCAGCCCTCCGGCTAGTATGTTACATCCCATTGTAAGGTCATGGCCATTCAGAGGATGGGTCTTTGATTTCATTGGTGAGATACATCCTTCGTCATCCAAGAAGCATCGTTTTGTGTTGGTTACAACAGATTATTTTACCAAGTGGACATAAGTTGTACCCTTGAAGAACAATACCTACAAAGAGGTAACTGGCTTTGTCTTAGAGCATATCATATATAGATTTGGCGTTCCACAAACTTTAACCACAGATAAAGGAGGAGCATTCTTGTCATATCAGTTTAGAGAGTTTGCTGAGTCTTTCAAGATCAAACTGTTGAATTCTTCACCGTATTATGCTCAAACCAATGGCCACACCAAAGCTAGCAACAAGATCTTAATCAATCTTATCAAGAAGAAGATAAGGGAGAATCCGAGGAAGTGGCATGAGACTTTGAGCGAGGCATTGTGGGCTCACAGGATCTCTAAGCATGGTGCCACTAAGGTAACTCCTTTTGAACTCGTGTATGGGCAAGAAGTTGTACTCCTAGTTGAGATAAGAATGTACAACAAGAATGTCCGGGAGAAATCGTTTCAACTTTGAGGCTTAGCATGGAAAATGATCTTACCCATAGGAGCTAGAGATAAGAAGTTTGGGAAGTGGTCACTGAGTTGGGAAGGGCCTTTCAAGATTGTTGGTATTGTTCCATGGAATGCATACTTTGTAGAGACCTTGCAAGGAGAGAATTCAGGCAAAGCTATCAACAGGAGGTACCTGAAGAGATATTATCCTAGTGTATGGCAGGAAGGATGATTTTCTCTCTAATTCTGTGATTTATCTAGTAATTGCAAGGTTAAACAACTGATTTATTTTGATGAATCATGGCTAAAAAGATATTTTTCAGCACACCTTGTTTGCCTAAAAACAGGGGAGCATGTATTGGGTGTTCAAATTGGCAGTATGTTTTACAGGTGAAAATGCCGAGAAACGAGGTGCAGAAGGCGGTTTTATCTTGGAAATCCAAGGTACAAGCGTGCGGATGGAAGAGTCAGCCGGGAACCGAGGTTTACCTTGCGGTCATGAGATAAAAGCACCAAAACCGCAAGATATTGAGGTCAGAGGAAGACTTAGAGAATTTCGAGCCAAACTCGATAATGTATCACTTAGGACTTGTTCGTGTCGTTGTAAAATAAGTTCTAGAAGGTGTAGGTACGACATACTCATGTGTACGTGCCTTAGAGATAAGTTAAAGATAAAATAGCTTAGAGTTTAAGTTAGAGATAGAGAATGGTCGTGGTTAACTTGGATTCTCAAGATGTACTGGGTCTATTTAAAGGTAGCCTTCTGCTAAGACCAACAAGAAGCTCAATCCCAATCAATTATTCATATCTTTTACTTTTTCTTAGTTCTTCATAGTTTTTTCTTAATTTCGTAGCTAGTTGTCGAAGTGTTCGGTCGACACTTCCCCCGGGCCTGCACTGGGCAGCCCGCGGAGGTTCTTTTTTTGGTGGGGCTAGTCCCTTGCGGAGAGCTTGCACGGATGGACGAGTTAGTAAGAGCTTGATGCGGTGAGTTTTACGTGGTTCAGGCCGCCGGAGCGTAAAACCCTATGTCCACGGCAAGCTATGGAGCTCGCTGTATTGCTTGCTGCTCAGGGCCGGAGTCCTGAGCTTGGGGGTGAGTTACAGCTTGGGAGTGTATGGCTAGCGTATGAGTTGCAGAGTGCGAACCCTTGCTATCGTCGCCTACCCGAGCCTTTTATAGTCCAAGACTCGGGCAGCTTACAAGGGGGGCCGGGACCCGACAGGCGGTCCCGGGAAGATTGTCTATTATTTACCGTATCTGCAGTTATGCCGGTAGTTGCCTCTGGTCGAAGGCTTCTGAGTCTTCATCTTGCCGCCCTGCCCATGCCGCATGCTAGTCGTAGTGGTTGATGACGGCGCAAGCGGCATGGGATGTCTTGTCGCGGTGTTTATTGGCTGGCAGGTTCTGACACCGCGCGCCAGTCTGTGATGCGACTGGGCGCAACGGCACCTGACAGAAGCGTGCTCCGCGTCTCCGCGTCTTGGGAAGATGCGGGCCTTGAATACCTTGTACGGGCAAGGTATGGGGCGTCTTTACGCCCGCTGCCTATCGCTCGGGGGCAGGCAGCGCCGTTCTGCTGCCACATGGCGGGCCCGGAGGCCTTCTCAGAGGAGAGGAGGGCCCGTTCCGCGGGGCACGTGGAGCCTCCGGACCTCTCCCCGCGGAGGGGGAGGCTCGGCTTCTGTCGGCCATGTGGCGGGCCCGGAGCTCTCCTCTGAGGAGAAGGAGGTCCGGCCCCGCTGGACGCGTGGCGCCTTCGGACCTCTCTCCCGCGGAGGGGGAGGTCCGGCTTCTGTATGCCACGTGGCGGGCCCGGAGCTCTCCTCTGAGGAGAGGGAGGTCCGGCCCCGCCGGACGCGTGGCGCCTTCGGAGCTCTCCCTGCGGAGAAGGGCGAGTTCCTTAGGCATTTTCCCCTGTGCGCGGGGGTACCCCATATCTCAGGTACCGACAGTGGCCCCCAGGCCCATCTCGGGGGAGATAGCGAGCCCGAGGTGGGACCTCCGTCTCTTCCGATCCGCGCACTTTCTCTAAGTCCCAAATTGACTGCTGCCGGAGCACGAACGGCCGCGGGATCGTGGGAGCGTGCGCTCACTTGATGGTTGCTTTTACTACGGCGGTTCCCAAGACTGCCACTTCTGCACATTGCGGCGCTTTCTTCGGGAACCGCCGAAGTGCCTTGCCGGCTCATCTTCTCAGGAGACTGACTCCTTGACCCACCGCTTCAGTTGGGCGGCTTGGGTCCACCCGTCATCGGCACTCGGTTTAGGAGCCGAAGCGGTTGCCGATGCAGTGTATTCGAAGAGTTCCGAATCGCTTGGGATTGCACCCGGGAAGGTGTGAAATGAAACCCCCATGTGGGTACGCTCCCCTTATAAGGCTTCCAGCCCCTGCGCCTCCCTCGAGTCTCTGCAGTCTTGTCTTCTTCCATGGCTCTTAACCCGCCTTATGGGGGGAGAATCGCTCTCGATTTCCTCCAGCGATGGCGTCTGCACCAAGCCTGGGACTCAGGGAGCCTGCCTGCCTTGCCTCTGACGGTGGCACCACCAAGGGGTCTCTGGTTTGTCCTCCCGACGGAGCCCTTCCTTGGTGACGGCAGGCAGAAAGCTCCTTGGCGTTGCGTCCCTTCCCAGGTGGTGGAGTCTTCAAAGAAACTGCTGAAGCAACGAGGAGAATCCCAGGCGGCAGAGTCTCCGAGAAGACCGCTGAAGCTGCGGAGAGGGGGCCTCAGGAGCACCCTTGATGACACCGGCTTTTGCGCAGGTGATGAGGGAAGGAGGCTCCAGGGGCACCCTTGTTGACACCGGGTTTTGCACCGGCGATGAGGGAACTTCAGGAGAAGGAAGCCTCCGATGCACCATGGAGGATCCCAGACGGCAGAGTCTCCAGGAAGACCGCTGAATACTGCGGAGGGGGCCTCAGGAGCTCCCTTGGTGACACCGACTTTTTTTTCTTTTTATCGAGTCTGTAGTCCAGCTCATGGAGCCTCGCATAGTTTGACTCCTTTAGATATTTGTGTTTGTGATGCTCTTTCTCTCCTTCTTGGCTTTGCCTGTCTGAGTCCTTAGCTCCCTAAGGTACTCAGAGGCCATCTCCAATCTCGGAGCTCTGCATAGACACCTTCCCCGGGCCCTAACCGTGTTGGGGCCCCCGGGGGTCTCCGGATCTCGCCCTATGGAGAGCTCCAAATCTGCCTGCCATGTGACGGGTCCGGAGCCCCTCCTTAAGAGGCGGGAGCTCCGGCCATGCTGGACACGTAGGGCTTTCGGAGCCCTCCCACCGGGGGGGGATCCGGTTTCCGCCTGCCACGTGGCGAGCCCGGAGCCCTCCTCAGGGGAGGCGAGAGCTCCGGGCCCGCTGGACATATGGGGCCCTCGGGTCCCGCCCTTGCTGACAGGGCAGGACCCGGTCCTTCCAGTCCTAGGCCGGAGTAGTTGGTAGCTCCTTTCCCCCTGCTTCATGCAGTCCCTGTTGCCGTAACCTGGAGGTCCTGCACACAGGCAGAGGAAACGTAATTCTCCTCGGGGGGTCCTCCCCTCCCGTCTCCTAGTCTTATCCGTCTTACGATCCTGATCCGTTATACGGGGCTTGGGCAATTCTGTGCACGAGGCGCCGGAGCTCCGGCTCCCTCCGAGGTCCGGGTACGGTCGTCCGATCCCTAGTACCGGGCCATGCGCTGGGGAAGCAGAGTGCACGTGCTTTGGGTTCATGACCAGGCAAAGCGGTTGTACTCCCCTGTACCTCCGGAGGGCAGGATGCGCATGCTTTGGGCTCATGGCCTGCTAAGCTGGATACGCACCCTGGACCCCCCATGCACAATGCAGGCCTTTCCTGGAGGTGACCAACTGGCACCGCAACACCTGACTGGGGGAGGCCCGAGAGACTCACTCGGCCATCGGCAGGTGCCTCAAGCGCAGCCGCCATCGGTAGGATAGCGAATGCTGACTATGGATGAGCGCAGGAGAGGGGGAGCTAGATGTACGATGAACATACAAAGATAGTGCGGTCATAAAAATTAATGCATAATTTAAATGAGCACATGAGAGAGAGCTAAGTAGAACAGGTCTCTGTATTCGTGCCCATAGATGGAATTCTGGCTGTACATGGAGGCAATATTCTGCCTCGCCTACAAGGGAAGCAAGACTCTACGCGCTTACGGTCGGAACCAGGCTAAACTGGATGTAGTCCTGTACCGTCCCTTGAGACTTAGCTGCCCCAAGCTCTGTTCCTAAATTCTATGGGATTCATTACAGAAGGGAATAACCCTGTTCTACTGATGCTCGGGAAGTAGGACTTACAGTGTTGCTTCATGGCAATGGTTTTTTGGGAACGGATCCCACACTCGGTTGAAAGGCATGTGTACCTGGGGCGGCAGCTTTCATGATTCGGAAGGGACCTTCCCTGCTGGGGGAGAGCTTATGGGTCCTTTTTGGAATAGAGCGTGCCACGACACCAGGTTGCCCTCCTGCAGTTCCCCGATGCGTTCGGTTCTTTGGTGGTAGTGCTTAGAGCATCAGCCGAGACCGCGCGTTGTGGGGTGTTACCTGCAGCCGAGTCTCGTCGACGAGGTTGTCATCTTCGCGCTGGATCAGGTCCTGCGCGGCTTCTCCTGGGGACCCCTGGGGAGTTCTCCCCTTCTGGCTAAGGCCTTCAAGGGGTAGGTGGACCCGAGCTCGTCTTGGATGACCCAAGGTGTCTTCCCCTTCTGGCAAGGCCTTCAAGGGGTTTACAGATCTTGGGCGGCCCCCGGGAGGTATGTCCGAAGCACGGAGGCGTGCCGCAGTTGGCTACCGCCCTGGCCCGTCACCGTCGGAGCTGGAGTCCTCGCCGTTATGCACTGTCTTTATGACACGCTGAGGCTCCTGGAACCCCACCTGATGGGCGGCGGTGACTGGGGCATCGACCTTCTGTTTGCCATCCCTCTGAGGGTAGGGCGGTGCTTCAGCTCTCTGCTGTCTTCCTTTGCGGAAGCGCTCTGCGAGCCTCTGGATATCCCAGCACTCGGCAGCAGTATGGTTGCCGGCGCCATGCACGGGGCATAGCCCGCCATGGTCACTATCTGGGGCCGGTGACTGCCGCTGCCTTTTGTCGGGGCGTGGCCCCCGAGCTCCACTAGCCGTCGCTGCTGCGGCGACAGGAGCCGTGAACGATGACTTCATCTTGCCACTCCCCCGGTTCTTGGCCTTCTTGCCACCCCCATAGGCAGCAGCGCCGGACCCGGGTTGTCCACCTGGCTCGGAGGTCGGCAGAGAGTGCCAGTTCCGCCCTTCAGCTGCTCTGGCGCATTTGTCCGCCAGGCTGAAGAGCTCAGAGACGTCGCGGACCTCTCTGGTTGCAAGCTTCTCAAGCATTTTCTCGTCCCGGACACCCTGTCGGAACGTCACCACCACAGAAGCACTTTGGATATGCGGGATGGTGTTGCGTACCTGGGAGAACCGCTGGATGAAAGAGCGCAGCGACTCCCCAGGTTGTTGCTTGACGGCGTGGAGGTCATGCTCCGTGCCGGGACGGGTGTAGGAGCTGCCAAAGTTGGCAACGAACTGCCGGCAGAGCTCTCCCCAGGAAGTTATGGACCCCTGAGGTAGGTTCATGAGCCAAGACCAAGCTGGGCCGGTCAAGGCGACGGGGAAGTAGTTGGCCATGACAGCCTCGTCCCCTCCTGCGGCAAGTACGGCGGTGGAGTAGATCTGGAGGAACTCCGCCGGGTTGACGCTACCATCGTACTTCTCAGGCAGGTGCGGGCGAAACTTGCGTGGCCACCTCGCGAAGCGAAGGTGGGGTGCAAGAGCTGCACATCCCGCTCCTGCTGCCGTAGGTATTGGCACTGCGAACGCTTGGTTCGCACTTGGCACCGCGTATCCCGGCATGGGCAAGGCTGCACCATAGACCGGGGGCGCTGCTTGCGGCGCATATGATTGTGGCATATGCTGCGCGGCATATGCCTGAGGCAGGGCTCGCGTGGCGAAGACTTGCTCTCCAGGTTGTGTCGAGGCCGACGTCATGCTGTCGCCAGCCTCATGGTTGCGACGCCTTTCTCGACGTCGCTCGATGTACACCCGGGCATCCTGGCCCAAGTGGAACCGTTCAAGCTCCCTTCTCAGGTCCGTCGACGGGAGCCTGGAGGAGCTGGAATCCGCTGTTTGCCCGTCAACCGTGGGTGTGCGCGTCAGCGACAAAGCCGGTTGTCGGGGGCGCCGTCCTTGCCGAAACCGAGGGTTCGCGGCGGCGACGACGAGGCGGTCCACCTCGCGGACCCATTGCTGGGTCGCTGAATGGGGCGCATCCCCCGCAGGTGGGTTGCGCAGCAGTGCTCTTGCTGCAGCTAGCGCACCCCCATGGTGTACGCTCAGCGCTGCAGAAGATCTCACACTGGTTGGAGCCTGCATCGCCGGAGTCGGCGTTGCCGGAGTCGGCTGCTGGCTACCAGCTTGTGCCGACACACTCCCTCCTGAGTGTGTCGACATGTACTCCCCACTGGTCACGGTTCGCCATGAACGCGGAGGGGGAGAGTTTGCCGCTGAAGGAAGCTTGGTCATCTTCGTCGGCGGAAACTCGTCGCGCTAGGAGAAAAGCCCCCTACCTGGCGCGCCAAATGTCGAAGTGTTCAGTCGACACTTCCCCCGGGCCTGCACTGGGCAGCCCACGTAGGTTCTTTTTTCGGTGAGGCTAGTCCCTTGCGGAGAGCTTGCACGGATGGACGAGTTAGTAAGAGCTTGACGCGGTGAGTTTTACGTGGTTCAGGCCGCCGGAGCGTAAAACCCTACGTCCACGGCGAGCTATGGAGCTCGCTGTATTGCTTGCTGCTCAGGGCCGGAGTCCTGAGCTTGGGGGTGAGTTACAGCTTGGGAGTGTATGGCTAGCGTATGAGTTGCAGAGTGCGAACCCTTGCTATCGTCGCCTACCCGAGCCTTTTATAGTCCAAGACTCGGGCAGCTTACAAGGGGGGCCGGGACCCGACAGGTGGTCCCAGGAAGATTGTCTATTATTTAGAGTATCTGCAGTTATGCCGGTAGTTGCCTCTGGTCGAAGGCTTCTAAGTCTTCATCTTGTCGCCCTGCCCATGCCGCATGCTAGTCGTAGTGGTTGATGACGGCGCAGGTGGCATGGGATGTCTTGTCGCGGTGTTTATTGGCTGGCAGGTTCTGACACCGCGCGCCAGTCTGTGATACAACTGGGCGCAACGGCACCTGACAGAAGCGTGCTCCGCGTCTCCGCGTCTTGGGAAGACGCGGGCCTTGAATACCTTGTACGGGCAAGGTATGGGGCGTCTTTACGCCCGCTGCCTATCGCTCGGGGGCAGGCAGCGCCGTTCTGCTGCCACGTGGCGAGCCCGGAGCCCTTCTCAGAGGAGAGGAGGGCCTGTTCCGCGGGGCACGTGGAGCCTCCGGACCTCTCCCCGCGGAGGGGGAGGCTCGGCTTCTGTCGGCCACGTGGCGGGCCCGGAGCTCTCCTCTGAGGAGAACGAGGTCCGGCCCCGCTGGACGCGTGGCGCCTTCGGACCTCTCTCCCGCGGAGGGGGAGGTCCGGCTTCTGTATGCCACGTGGCGGGCCCGGAGCTCTCCTCTGAGGAGAGGGAGGTCCGGCCCCGCCGGACGTGTGGCGCCTTCGGAGCTCTCCCTGCAGAGAAGGGCGAGTTCCTTAGGGATTTTCCCCTGTGCGCGGGGGTACCCCATATCTCAGGTAGCGACACTAGTTTATCAATCTTTGGTGCTGTCGAAGCGTATGCGGTCGACACTTCCCCCGGGCCTGCTTTGGGCAGCCCGCGGAGGTTCTTTTTTTGAGGGGCTAGTCCTCTCGGGTGGGTCTCACCGGAGTGGATGAAGGAAGGATATGAAAGTGTTTTGACACCAGGGTTTTTATGTGGTTCGGGCCGCCGGAGCGTAAAACCCTACGTCCACGATGAGAAGGTGTCGAAGTGTTCGGTCGACACTTCCACCGGGCCTGCACTGGGCAGCCCGCGGAGGTTCTTTTTTTCGGTGGGGCTAGTCCCTTGCAGAGAGCTTGCGCGGATGGACGAGTTAGTAAGAGCTTGACGCGGTGAGTTTTACGTGGTTCAGGCCGCCGGAGCGTAAAATCCTACGTCCACGGCGAGCTATGGAGCTCGCTGTATTGCTTGCTGCTCAGGGCCGGAGTCCTGAGCTTGGGGGTGAGTTACATCTTTGGAGTGTATGGCTAGCGTATGAGTTGCCGAGTGCGAACCCTTGCTATCGTCGCCTACCCGAGCCTTTTATAGTCCAAGACTCGGGCAGCTTACAAGGGGGGACGGGACCCGACAGGTGGTCCCGGGAAGATTGTCTATTATCTACCGTATCTGCAGTTATGCCGGTAGTTGCCTCTGGTCGAAGGCTTTTGAGTTTTCATCTTGCCGCCCTGCCCATGCCGCATGCTAGTCGTAGTGGTTGATGACGGCGCAGGTGGCATGGGATGTCTTGTCGCGGTGTTTATTGGCTGGCAGGTTCTGACACAGCGCGCCAGTCTGTGATGCAACTGGGCGCAACGGCACCTGACAGAAGCGTGCTCCGCGTCTCCACGTCTTGGGAAGACGCGGGCCTTGAATACCTTGTACGGGCAAGGTATGGGGCGCCTTTACGCCTGCTGCCTACCGCTCGGGCAGGCAGCGCCGTTCTGCTGCCACGTGGCGGGCCCGGAGCCCTTCTCAGAGGAGAGGAGGGTCAGTCCCGCGGGGCACGTGGAGCCTCCGGACCTCTCCCCGCGGAGGGGAAGGCTCGGCTTCTGTTGGCCACGTGGCGGGCCCGGAGCTCTCCTCTGAGGAGAGGGAGGTCCGGCCCCGCTGGACACGCGGCGCCTTCGGACCTCTCTCCCGCGTAGGGGGAGGTACGGCTTCTGTATGCCACGTGGCGGGCCCGGAGCTCTCCTCTGAGGAGAGGGAGGTCCGGCCCCGCCGGACGCGTGGCGCCTTCGGAGCTCTCCCTGCGGAGAAGGGCGAGTTCCTTAGGCATTGTACCCTATGCGCGGGGGTACCCCATATCTCAGGTACCGACAGTGGCCCCCGGGCCCATCTCGGGGGAGATAGCGAGCCCGAGGTGGGACCTCCGTCTCTTCCGATCCGCGCACTTTCTCTAAGTCCCGAATTGACCGCTGCCGGAGAACGAACGGCCGTGGGATCGTGGGAGCGTGCGCTCACTTGATGGTTGCTTTTACTGCGGCGGTTCCCAAGACTGCCACTTCTGCACGTTGCAGCGCTTTCTTCGGGAACCTCCGAAGGGCCTTGCCGGCCCATCTTCACAGGAGACTGACTCCTTGACCCTACCGCTTCGGTTAGGCGGCATGGGTCCACCCGTCATCGGCACTCGGTCTAGGAACCAAAGCGGTTGCCGATGCGGGGTATTCGAAGAGTTCTCAATTGCTTGGAATTGCACCCGGGAAGTTTTTAGAGGGTGTCTTACCCACATTGCAGCTTCCCTTCGCACTTCTCTGCGTTTCTTCTCAGACTCTGGTGCTTTTGTACTCTTGCCCTTGAGTTCTCCCTCGCCATGGCTTCCAACCCGCCACTAGAGAAGAAGCGCGCTCGATCTCCTCCAGCAGCGGCGTCTGTGCCAAGTCGGGATTCTGGGGTGCCTGACACTCCCTCCGTTGGTGGCTCGAAGGAGCCCTGGGCTGATGCGCTGGGGGGAGCTTCTGGGGCGTCCCCTGTTCCGCCAGTTCAAGCGACCGCGGAGCGGCCGTCAGTGACGGTAGCGGGCTCTGGGAGTCCTACCCCGGCTCGGAAGTCGGGGTTCAGAGCCCGCTGGAGTGTCCGCGCTTCCCGGCCTTCCCCGACTTGCGGGGAATCTGTGCTGCTGCGCTCGGAGCCAGGGGCAACTGCCGCGGCTCCCAGGCCAGCGTGAACTTCTCCTGTTCCGGTGTGCCCGGACTCCGCGGCGGCGTCGTCTCTTCCTGCCGAGGCGGCCACCGCGGCCCCCAAGCCAGCGCAGGTCGACCCTGCACTAGGCGGCCCGGCCTCTTCTCCAGCACCGCCTTCCCCGGCTCGCCCCTCTCCTCAGGTCAAGGAGCCAGAAGCTGAAGAGAGCCTGGCTGGCCTGGCTGCCAGAGCCTCGGAGCCAGCTTCTCCTGATCGGCGTCTCGTCTCAGTTGCTGGTGCGTCGGCTCTTCCTGAGGACGAGGTAATGGAGGAGGTCGGGGGGACTGCCCCGGCCTCTGTCGCTCCATTGCCTCTGGCGGATGCCTTCGCGCTTGCCGAGACGAGTGTTCGGCAGGTCTTGGCTGCATTAGGGCCCGAGCGGGAGGAGTATATGGTTGAACGGGATCGCCTCCTCACCTGGGGGAACCTTTTGCGGGAGAGGACCGCGAAGGTTAAGAGTGAGCTCGACTCCAGGCGGGAGTTGCTCGACTTCAGGGAAGCGCTCCTCGATCGGATGAAGCGGGCTGTCGACCGCATGGACACCCAATCGCGGCGGATCAACAGGGAGACCCTGGAGGCACACGCCCGGGCCGAAGAGAGCCTCTCTGCTGCTGTGGAGATATGGCAGCGGTTGGAGCGCCGTGAACTCGCCGTTGAGGAATGGGAGCGTTCCATGGCAGCTGAGGCGGAGAGGGTCGCTGCGCAGCTGGCTGCGGGCGAGGATGACCTTCGAGCTCGGATGGAGGAGCTGGAAATCCTGAAGGCAGACCTCGACTTGAGGGAGGAACAGGTCTCCCATGATCGCCGGGCGGTCATGGACCGGGAGTTGACCGCCAACTTCAAGGCTGCTGAGTTGGAGCGGCTCGCCAAGACTCTCCACCTTCGGGAGAGCTCCCTGGTGGCCAAGGAGAAGGAATTCTCCGAGAAGAACCTGGAGGCTCTGCAGGCGGCCCGCCGCGAGGTGGAGGAGCTCTCAGCCTCGCGGTCCTCCGAGGCTCTTGCGGTCTCAAGCTTCGTGGATCGAGCGGGGTCCGCCCTGATCCCTCTTGGCTTCAGTCCGGTGAGGGCCGCGGCTCCTGCATTGAAGGTGGCGGAGGTGATCCCTGTGTTGGAGTCGATCGGCGCCAAGCTGGACAGACTAGACTCGATGGTCGCCAGCGAGCTTGAGGCCGAGGGTCGCGGCTTAGCTTTAGAGGTCGCCTCGCATGTGCTGGCATGCTTCAAGAGCCGCGACCCCTCTTTTTCGCTAGAGCCAGCGAGAGAGGGCCCAGCCGCGGAGCGGGAGGAAGCTGCCAGGGCTGAAGTCGAGGATGTGGCCGCCCTTATAGCCGCAAGGTTCCGGCGGGAGCCGGGAGGTCCTTAGGACTTGTTTCTCCCTTTTCATCGAGTCTGTAGTCCAGCTCATGGAGCCTCGCTTAGTTCGACTCTTTTAGATATCTGTGTCTGTGATGCTTTTTCTCTCCTTCATGGCTTTGCCTGACTGAGTCCTTAGCTCCACAAGGTACTCAGAGGCCATCCCCAATCTCGGAGTTCTGCATAGACACCTTCCCCGGGTCCTAACCGTGTGAGGGGCCCCCGGGGGTCTCCGGATCTCGCCCCATGGGGAGCTCCAAATCTGCCTACCACGTGGCGGGTCCGGAGCTCCTCCTTAAGAGGCGGGAGCTCCGGCCATGTTGGACACGTAGGGCTTTCGGAGCCCTCCCACCGAGGGGGGAGGTCCGGTTTCTGTCTGCCACTTGGCGAGCCCAGAGCCCTCCTCAAGGGAGGAGAGGGTTCCGAGCCCGCTGGACACGTGGGGCCCCCGGTCCCGCCCTTGCTGGAGGGGCAGGTCCCGGTCCTTCCAGTCCTGGGCCGGAGTAGCTGGTAGCTCCTTTCCCCCTGCTTCATGCAGTCCCTGTTGCCGCAACCTGGAGGTCCTGCACACAAGCAGAGGAAACGTAATTCTCCTCGGGGGGTCCTCCCCTCCCGTCTCCTAGTCTTATCCGTCTTACGATCCTGATTCGCTATACGGGGCTTGGGCAATTCTGTGCGCGAGGCGCCGGAGCTCCGGCTCCCTCCGAGGTCCGGGTACGGCCGTCCGATCCCTAGTACCGGGCCATGCGCTGGGGAAGCAGAGTGCACGCGCTTTGGGTTCATGACCAGGCAAAGCGTTCGTACTCCCCTGTACCTCCGAAGGGCAGGATGCGCATGCTTTGGACTCTGGGCCGGCTAAGCTGGATACGCACCCTGGACCCCCCATGCACAACGCAGGCCTTTCCTGGAGGTAACCAACTGGCGCCGCAACACCTGACTGGGGGAGGGTCGAGAGACTCACTCGGCCAACGGCAGGTGCCTCAAGCGCAGCCGCCTTCGGCAGGATAGCGAATGCCGACTATGGATGAGCGCAGGAGAGGGGGAGCTAGATGTACGATGAACATACAGAGATAGTGCGATCATAAAAATTAATGCATAATTTAAATGAGCGCATGAGGGAGAGCTAAGTAGAACAGGTCTCTGTATTCGTGCCCATAGGTGGAATTCTGGCTGTACATGGAGGCAATGTTCCGCCTCGTCTACAAGGGAAGCAAGACTCTACGCGCTTAGGGTCGGAACCAGGCTAAACTGGACGTAGTCCTGGACCGTCCCTTGAGACTTAGCTGCCCCAAGCTCGGTTCCTAAATTCTATGAGATCCATTACAGAAGGGAATAACCCTGTTCTACTGATGCTCAGGAAGTAGGACTTACAGTGTTGCTTCATGGCAAGGTTTTTTGGGAACGGATCCCACTCTCGGTTGAAAGGCATGTGTACCTGGGGCGGCAGCTTTCATGATTCGGAAGGTACCTTCCCTGCTGGGGGAGAGCTTATGGGTCCTTCTTGGAATAGAGCGTGCCGCTACACCAGGTTGCCCTCCTGCAGGCCCCCGACGCGTTTGGTTCTTTGGCGGTAGTGCTTAGAGCATTAGCCGAGACCGTGCGTTGTGGGGTGTTCCCTGCAGCCGAGTCTTGTCGACGAGGTTGTTATCTTCGCGCTGGATCAGGTCCTGCGCGGCTTCTCCTGGGGGCCCCTGGGGAGTTCTCCCCTTCTGGCTAAGGCCTTCAAGGGGTAGGTAGGCCCGGGCTCGTCTTGGATGACCTAAGGCGTCTTCCCCTTCTGGCAAGGCCTTCAAGGGGTTGACAGACCTTAGGCGGCCCCCGGGAGGTATGTTCAAGGTACGGAGGCGCGCCGCAGTTGGCTAACGCCTTGGCCCGTCACCTTCGGAACTGGAGTCCTCACCGTTATGCACTGTCTTCACGACATGCTGAGGCTCCAGAAATCCCACCTGATGGGCAGCGGTGACTGGGGCACCGACCTTCTGTTTGCCATCCCTCTGAGGGTAGGACGGTGCTTCAGCCCTCTGCTGCCTTCCTTTGCGGAAGCGCTCTGCGAGCCTCTGGATCTCCCAGCACTCGGCAGCAGTATGGTTGCAGGTGCCATGCACGGGGCATAGCCCGCCTTGGTCACTGTCTGGGGCCGGTGATTGCCGCTGCCTTTTGTCGGGGCGTGTCCCCCGAGTTCCACAGGTCGTCGCAGCTGTGGCGACGGGGGCCGTGAATGGTGACTTCATCTTGCCACTCCTCCGGTTCTTGGTCTTCTTGCCACCCCCATAGGCAGCAGCACCGGACCCGGGCTGTCCTCCTGACTCGGAGGTCAGCAGAGCGTGCCAGTTCCGCCCTTCAGCTGCTCTGGCGCACTTGTCCGCCAGGCTAAAGAGCTCCGAGACGTCGCGGACCTCTCTGGTCGCGAGCTTCTCAATCATTTTCTCGTCCCGGACACCCTGTCGGAATGCCACCACCACAGAGGCACTTTGAATATGTGGGATGGTGTTGCGTACCTGAGAGAACCGCTGGATGAAAGAGCGCAGCGACTCCCCAGGTTGTTGCTTCACGGCGTGGAGGTCGAGCTCCGTGCCGGGACGGGTGTATGAGCTGCCGAAGTTGGCGACGAATTGCTGGCAGAGCTCTCCCCAGGAGGTTATGGACCCCTGAGGTAGATTCATGAGCCAAGACCGAGCTGGGCCGGTCAAGGCGACGGGGAAGTAGTTGGCCATGACAGCCTCGTCCCCTCCTGCGGCAAGTACGGCGGTGGAGTAGATCTGGAGGAACTCCGCTGGGTTGACGCTGCCGTCGTACTTCTCGGGCAGGTGCGGGCGAAACTTGCGTGGCCACCTTGCGAAGCGAAGGTGGGGTGCAAGGGCCGCACATCCTGCACCTGCTGCTGCAGGTACTGGCGCTGCGAACGCTTGGTTCGCACTTGGCACCGCGTATCCCGGCATGGGCAAGGCTCCACCATAGACCGGGGCCGCTGTTTGCGGCGCATATAGTTGTGGCATATGCTGCGCAGCATATGCCTGAGGCAGGGCTCGCGTGGCGAAGGCCTGCCCTTCTGGTTGTGTCGAGGCCGACGACATGCTGTCGCCAACCACATGGTTGCGACGCCTTTCTCGGCGTCGCTCAAGATAAACCCGGGCGTCCTGGCCCAAGTGGCACCGTTCCAGTTCCCTTCGCAGGTCCGTCGACAGGAGCCTGGAGGAGCTGGAATCCGCCGTTAGCCCGTCAACCGTGGGTGTGCGCGTCAGCGACACAGCCGGTTGTCCTGGGCGCCGTCCTCGCCGAAACCGGGGGTTCGCGGCGGCGACGACGAGGCGGTCCACCTCGCGGACCCATTGCTGGGTCGCTGAATGGGGCGCATCCCCCGCAGGTGGGTTGCGTAGCAGTGCTCTTGCTGCAGCTAGCGCACCTCCATGGTGTACGCTCAGCGCTGCAGAAGATCTCACACTGGTTGGGGCCTGCATAGCCGGAGTCGGCGTTGCCGGAGTCGGCTGCTGGCTACCAACTTGTGCCGACACACTCCGTCCTGAGTGTGTCGACATGTACTCCCCAGTGGTCACGGTTCGCCGTGAACGCGGAGGGGGAGAGTTTGTCGCTGAAGGAAGCTTGGTCATCTTCGTCGGCAGAAACTCGTCGCGCTAGGAGAAAAGCCCCCTACCTGGCGCGCCAAATGTCGAAGTGTTCAGTCGACACTTCCCCCGGGCCTGCACTGGGCAGCCCGTGGAGGTTCTTTTTTCGGTGGGGCTAGTCTCTAGCGGGGAGCTTGCGCAGATGGACGAGTTAGTAAGAGCTTGACACGGCGAGTTTTACGTGGTTCAGGCCGCCAGAGCGTAAAACCCTACTTCCACGGCGAGCTATGGAGCTCGCTGTATTGCTTCCCGCTCAGGCTCGGAGGCCTGAGCTTGGGGGTGAGTTACAGCTTGAGAGTGTATGGCTAGCGTATGAGTTGCAACGTGCGAACCCTTGCTATCGACGCCTACCCGAGCTTTCATAGTCCAAGACTCGGGCGGCTTACAAGGGGAGCCGGGACCCGACAGGTGGCCCCGGGAAGATTGTCTATTATCTACCGTATCTGCAGTTATGCGGGTAGTTGCCTCTGGTCGAAGGCTTCTGAGTCTTCAACTTGCCGCCCTGCCCATGCCGCATGCTAGTCGTAGTGGTTGATGACGGCGCAGGCGGCATGGGATGTCTTGTCGCGGTGTTTATTGGTTGACAGGTTCTGACACCGCGCGCCAGTCTGTGATGCGACTGGGCGCAACGGCACCTTACAGGCGCGTGCTCCGCGTCTCCGCATCTTGGGAAGACGCGGGCCTTGAATATCTTGTACGGGCAAGGTATGGGGCGCCTTTACGCCTGCTGCCTACCGCTCAGGCAGGCAGCGCCGTTCTGCTGCCATGTGGCGGGCCCGGAGCCCTTCTCAGAGGAGAGGAGGGTCAGTCCCGCGGGGCACGTGGAGCCTCCGGACCTCTCCCCGCGGAGGGGAAGGCTCGGCTTCTGTTGGCCACGTGGCGGGCCCGGAGCTCTCCTCTGAGGAGAGGGAGGTCCGGCCCCGCTGGACACGCGGCGCCTTCGGACCTCTCTCCCGCGGAGGGGGAGGTCCGGCTTCTGTATGCCACATGGCGGGCCCGGAGCTCTCCTCTGAGGAGAGGGAGGTCCGGCCCCGCCGGACGCGTGGCGCCTTCGGAGCTCTCCCTGCGGAGAAGGGCGAGTTTCTTAGGCATTTTACCCTGTGCGCGGGGGTACCCCATATCTCAGGTACCGACAGTGCGTATGGCTAAGAGACACATGGCGGTAGAGGGGGATCTCTACCGACGCGGCGCCAACCACATCCTATTGCGGTGCATAACCCAGGGGGAAGGCTGCGACTTGTTCTCTGAGATCCATGGAGGCGAATGTGGGAGTCACTCTTCCTCACGCACGCTTGTCGGTAAAGCCTTTCGGCATGGCTTCTACTAGCCGGCAACACTCCAGGATGCCGTCGAGCTGGTCGAGAGCTGCCAGGCGTGCCTGTTCCACGCCAAGCAGATCCATACACCGGCTTGGACGGTACAGATGATCCAGCCCACATGGCCATTTGCCATACTAGGGCTGGACATCCTGGGCCTGGGACCATTCCCCAGAACCGAGGATGGGGACCCGCTCCCGAACCTTCGGAACACAGAACACCACTGTAAGTTCTACCCCTAGAGCAACAATAGGACAGACCCTTCTTTTTATAATAAATTCCATAAAAGTCCAGGAACAGTGATTGGAGCAGCTAAGCCTAAGGGGATGGTCCAGGACTACGTTCAGCTTCGCCTGGTTCCGACCCCAAGCGCGTAGAGTCTTGCTTCCCTTGAGGCGGGTCGTGGCCTACATATTCAGCCTGCCTTCCCCCTATGGAAATTTATATGAAAAGAAACCGGTCCAACGTTGCTCTTCTTTGGTGCTCATTTAGTTTACTTATTAAATTTTTATGATTACCCTGCTAGCGCGTGCTCACCATGCGTTCAGCTCCCTCTTCTCATTCTCATCTTTAGTCGGCATTTGCTGCCCCGACAAAGGCGGTTGCGTGGGAGGTACTGGCCTAGAGCCAGGGGGCCCCAAGCCCCCGGCACTTCGCGCACGGTAGTTCCCAAGCACCGTATAAGTGGACGTGGACCGTAAGCCAAATAAGACTAAGAGATAGAGGGGGGGAGCCCCCAAGGAGAATTACGTTTTCCTTACTTGTGTGCAGGACCTCTCGGCCTCAGCTCCCCGCAGGAGTATGGTAGGCACATCCATCCAATGGAACGCACCTACCAGGGGGCCGCTACGGGATCGCGCAAGACCGAAACCCCAAGGTAAGATCAAAGAACTAGACCTCACAGGGGCGAGGCCCGAAGGTCCCACGTGTCCAGCAGGGCCAGACCTTCCACCTCCTTGAGGGGGAGCTCCGGGCCCGCCACGTGGTCTACAGAAGCCGGACCTCCCCCCTCTGCGGGGAGAGGCCCGAGGACTCCACGTGCCCCGCAAGCCCGGACCTCCCCTCAGGCGGGAGCTCCGGGCCTGCCACGTGTCCAACAGGCCCGGACCCCCCTCCGATCTCGTGAGGCGGGTCCTGGAGACCTCCGGAACCCTTAGTATACAGTGAGGACCCAGAGAAGGTGTCTATGCAGAGCTTCGAGATTGGTCAAGGCCTCCGAGTACCTTGCGGAGCTAAGGACTCGGCCAGGAAAAGCCAAGAAGAAGACTAGGACATGAAGACACAAAAAGAAACAGGAGTCTGTCCATGCGAAGGCTCCACGAGCTGGGCTACAGACTCAACAAAAATAAAAAAGGAAGTACAGGGCCTAGTGGCCACGGGGGCAGATGCCTAAGAGTCCCCGGACTCCCGATGAAACCTAGAGGCCACGAGGGCAGCTAAGTCCTCGACTTGGGCCCTGGAAGCTTCCTCCCGATCGGCGACGGGTCCTAGACGAACCGACCCCAGAGAAAAGGAAGGGTCTCGGCTCAGGAAGCACGACAGAACGTGCATAGCAACCTCCTTCGCACGGCCCCGACCTTCCGCTTCCAGCTCGTCGGCGATCACTGATTCGAGCCGACCCAGCTCGTCGCCGATAGACTCAAGGGCCGGGATCGCTTCAGACATTGGCCGCGCCGGAACCTCCACCTGCACAGGGCCGAAACCAAGAGGAGCCAAGGCGGACCCCGCCTTGGCAATAAAGCCCCAGACTGTCTGGGCCTCGGCAGACCGCAAGGACTGGAGCTTCTCTACCTCTTGGCGAGCCGCCAGCTCGCGATCCATCGCCGCCTGGCGCTCCTTGGAGAACTGCTCCTCCCTCACGGCGACAGCCGACTCACGGAGATCCAGCTCCTCGGACCGAGCCCTTAGCTCCTCCACTTTGGCCCTCAGCCGGGCGGTGGTCTTCTCCTCCTCGGCCGCAGCAGCGCGTTCCCGATCGGCGACGGCGCGCTCTCGACGGGCTACCTGCAGCTGCAACTCCTCCGCGGCGGCGGAACGCTCCTTGGCTTTGGCTTCAGCGTGGGCCAGAGCCTCGTGGTAGGTGGCACGAACCCGCTGGACCTCTGACTCCAAGTGGCTAATGGCCTTCTTCTGAGTGCCAAGCAGAGCACTCATGGCCTCTAGCCTTGACTGCCTCGAGTCAAGGTCCGCCTTAGCCTCCCGGGCCCGCTGCTGCAAGCTGAGAAGGCGTTCCCTCTCGCCGGCCAGCGCCCCCCGCTCCTGCTCAAAGGCAGATTGAAGCTGCCGGGCGCTGGTCTGAACACGCCGCAGGGCGTCCCACACGGGCGCCGGAGCAGGGGGGACAGGAGCCACGCCGCTGGACCCCCCTGACGAGTCTAAGACCGGCGGAGGCGCCGGCGCCTCCGCAACCAGGGTGGGGCGCTGTCCTAAGGAGGCCAGGGGGCCAGCAGGCGCACCTACTGCAGCCCTCCCGGTCTCAGGACCGGACTTCTGGACTGGTGAAGGAGGGCGGATAGGAGCAGATGCGGCCACCGCGGAGAGTGATCCCGCTGGCGCAGAGGGTGCCCCCGTCGATTTGGGGGCCATGGGAGCCACCACGGTCCCCAGGTGCTGAGGCGCGGAGCTTCCGTCGGTTGAAGGCGGCCGGATAAGAGGGCCGCCCCCAGCAGCTGGTCGGTCCCTGCAGGAAGAGAAAGCCCTCAGGATAAGAGAAGAGACAAGAGCTCTGCTCCTACAAGCCAGAAAGAGCAACACTTACTGGGCGGCATGAGCGCTCCAACGGGCTTGCAGCACTGGCCTCTGGGCTGTAGCTGAACCGCCGGGACCAGCGGCTGGAACGGTCGCAGAATGTGACGCCTGGATCCCCGGCACACTCGCCGGCGCCGCCCCACCAAGATCCGTCCTGGAAACCCCTCCGCTTGAGGAAGGATGGCGAGGTACTTGGGCTGATTCGGACGGCCGCTGTCTGGGGAGAGACCCGCCGGGGAGGGACACTCGGGGCCTCTTCGGGTCGCCACCCGATGGACCAGCACCCCCGGGAGATGGGAGCAAAGTAGCTCCGGCACCCTGACTCGGCGCAGGCGGCGCCTTCGGAGGAGACCGGGCGCGTTTCTTCTCTAGATGCCCGGGGGCCGGCTCCTTTCCTTTCCCTTTGTCGACGGCTTGGGTTCCGTCGGCTCTGGGGGAGGGTTTGACAGCAGCGGATGCCTCATGCCCTGACCCGGAGTGCTCGGTTCCTGGAATGGTGATACCCCGGAAGGCATCCCCGACCTGCCGGACGGCGATCCCAATGTCGTCAAGGTTCGGCATCTTCCGCAGAAGCTCTGACCTCCTCCGAGGCTCCAAGAAGAGGGGGGTGGCAGAGGGCGGAAGGGCGGGGTCACCACTGGGAATGTAGTCACCGCTCACCTTGCTCACCATCTCGTTCAGCTCCTCGTCGGAATGGTCAGAGCCGGGGCCCCTCTCCAGCCTGGTACAGTCCTGCTCGCCGGTGTAGTACCACGCTGGGCGGCTACGCTGCTGCAAGGGGGCAATACGGCGCGACATAAAGTCCATCAGCACCATTATAGACGTCAGCCCCTCATTGGCCAAGAACCGGATCCGCTCCAAGACCGGGGAGTACTCCTGCTCCAGCTCAGGGATCTCCTCCCAGAAGCGGCGATCGGTGGTTGGGCTGGCGGTTGGGAGTTGTAGGCGATCGTGCTCGTCGGTCTGCACTACCACCCAGCTCTCCCTCCAGTTTTCCCACCTTGATGCGCTGAAGGGCAGAAGGTATCCGGAGACCTTGGGGTCCTTGCAGCGATGCTGGAAGTAGTATGCCCCCATCTGAGTCTTCGAGCCACGCCCAGTCGTCCGCAGCACAAAGAAGTGGTGGAAGAGCGTCACGGAGGCGTGCACCCCCACGAACATCTCACAGAAGTGGACAAAAACAGCAGCCATTGCGAAAGAGTTGGGGGAAAGATGGTGGAGCTGGAGACCATATGTCTCCAGCAGGGTGACAAAGAAGGAAGAAATCGGCGGAACGAACCCCGCTAGAGCATAAGCGGTGAAGAAGACTATCTCCCCTATTTCCAGGACCAAGGGGAGAGATCCTCGGTGAAGCCGATGTTTCTGTTCTTCTGAGCGCCAGCCCAGCAGCCTGCGCACTGGCCCGAGCTCGGAAGAACGAACAAGGCGCATCGGGAGCAAGTTGGAAGCCATGGCGAAAGAGGGCACAAGGGCAGGAAAGCCGGGGCGCAAGAGTTCAAGGGAAGTACGAGCGCAATGCGAAGGGAAGCCACGATGCGGGTGAGATCCCCTTTTAAAACTTTCCAGGGATGGTTCGAGGTAATTCGAAAACCTCCGAAAACATCGCACCGGCGACCGCGTTGGCTCCGAGACCGGGCGCCGATGAAAGGTGGATCCAAGCCGCCCAACTGAAGCGGTGGGTCAAGGAGTCAGACGCCCCAGAAGACAAGCCGGCAAGGCACTTCTGCGGTTCCCGAAGAAAGAGCCGCAACGTGCAGAAGTGACAGTCTTGGGAACCGCCGCAGTAAAAGCAACCATCAAGTGAGCGCACGCTCCCACGATCCCGCGGCTGTTCGTGCTCCGGCAGCGGTCAATTCGGGACTTAGAGAAAGTGCGCAGATCGGAAGAGACGGATGTCCCACCTCGGGCTCGCTATCTCCCCCGAGATGGGCCCGGGGGCCACTGTCGGTACCTGAGATATGGGGTACCCCCGCGCACAGGGGAAAATGCCTAAGGAACTCGCCCTTCTCCGCAGGGAGAGCGCCGAAGGCGCCACGCGTCCGGCGGGACCGGACCTCCCTCTCCTCAGAGGAGAGCTCCGGGCCCGCCACGTGGCATACAAAAGCCGGACCTCCCCCTCCGCGGGAGAGAGGTCCGAAGGCGCCACGCGTCCAGCGGGGCCGGACCTCCCTCTCCTCAGAGGAGAGCTCCGGGCCCGCCACGTGGCCGACAGAAGCTGAGCCTCCCCCTCCGTGGGGAGAGGTCCGGAGGCTCCACGTGTCCCGCGGAACGGGCCCTCCTCTCCTCTGAGAAGGGCTCTGGGCCCGCCACGTGGCAGCAGAACGGCGCTGCCTGCCCCCGAGCGATAGGCAGCGGGCGTAAAGATGCCCCATACCTTGCCCGTACAAGGTATTCAAGGCCCACGTCTTTCCAAGACGCGGAGACACGGAGCACGCTTCTGTCAGGTGTCGTTGCGCCCAGTCTCATCACAGACTGGCGCGCGGTGTCAGAACCTGCCAACCAATAAACACCGCGACAAGACATCCCATGCCGCCTGCGCCGTCATCAACTACTACGACTAGCATGCGGCATGGGCAGGGCGGCAAGATGAAGACTCAGAAGCCTTCGACCAGAGACAACTACCGGCATAACTGCAGATACGGTAGATGATAGACAATCTTCCCGGGACCACCTGTCGGGTCCCGGCCCCCCTTGTAAGCTGCCCGAGTCTTGGACTATAAAAGGCTCGGGTAGGCGACGATAGCAAGGGTTCGCACTCGGCAACTCATACGCTAGCCATACACTCCCAAGCTGTAACTCACCCCCAAGCTCAGGACTCCGGCCCTGAGCAGCAAGCAATACAGTGAGCTCCATAGCTCGCCGTGGACGTAGGGTTTTACACTCCGGCGGCCTGAACCACGTAAAACTCACCGCGTCAAGCTCTTACTAACTCGTCCATCCGCGCAAGCTCTCCGCAAGGGACTAGCCCCACCGAAAAAAAAGAACCTCCGCGGGCTGCCCAGTGCAGGCCCGGGGGAAATGTCGACCGAACACTTCGACATTTGGCGCGCCAGGACGGGGGAAAATGCCTAAGGAACTCGCCCTTCTCCGCAGGGCGAGCTCCGAAGGCGCCACGCGTCCGGCGGGACCGGACCTCCCTCTCCTTAGAGGAGAGCTCCGGGCCCGCCACGTGGCATACAGAAGCCGGACCTCCCCCTCCGCGGGAAAGAGGTCCGAAGGCGCCACGCGTCCACCGGGGCCGGACCTCCCTCTCCTCAGAGGAGGGCTCCGGGCCCGCCACGTGGCCAACAGGAGCCGAGCCTTCCCCTCCGTGGGGAGAGGTCCGGAGGCTCCACGTGCCCCGTGGAACAGGCCCTCCTCTCCTCTGAGAAGGTCTCCGGGCCCGCCACGTGGCAGCAGAACGGCGCTGCCTGCCCCCGAGCGATAGGCAGCGGGCGTAAAGACGCCCCATACATTGCCCGTACAAGGTATTCAAGGCCCGCGTCCTCCCAAGACGCGGAGACGCGGAGCACGCTTCTGTCAGGTGCCGTTGCGCCCAGTCGCATCACAGACTGGCGCACGGTGTCAGAACCTGCCAACCAATAAACACCGCGACAAGACATCCCATGCCGCCTGCGCCGTCATCAACCACTACGACTAGCATGCGGCATGGGCAGGGCGGCAAGATGAAGACTCAGAAGCCTTCGACCAGAGGCAATTACCGGCATAACTGCAGATACGGTAGATAATAGACAATCTTCCCGGGACCACCTGTCGGGTCCCGGCCCCCCTTGTAAGCTGCCCGAGTCTTGGACTATAAAAGGCTCGGGTAGGCGACGATAGCAAGGGTTTGCACTCGGCAACTCATACGCTAGCCATACACTCCCAAGCTGTAACTCACCCCCAAGCTTAGGACTCCAGCCCTGAGCAGCAAGCAATACAGCGAGCTCCATAGCTCGCCGTGGACGTAGGGTTTTACGCTCCGGCGGCCTGAACCACGTAAAACTCACCGCGTCAAGCTCTTACTAACTCGTCCATCCGCGCAAGCTCTCCGCAAGGGACTAGCCCCACCGAAAAAAAGAACCTCCGCGGGCTGCCCAGTGCAGGCCCGGGGGAAGTGTCGACCGAACACTTCGACATTTGGCGCGCCAGGAAGGGGGCTTTTCTCCTAGCACGACGAGTTTCCGCCGACGAAGATGACCAAGCTTCCTTCAGCGGCAAACTCTCCCCCTCCGCGTTCATGGCGAACCGTGACCAGTGGGGAGTACATGTCGACACACTCAGGATGGAGTGTGTCGGCACAAGCTGGTAGCCAGCAGCCGACTCCGGCAACACCGACTCCGGCGATGCAGGCTCCGACCAGTGTGAGATCTTCTGCAGCGCTGAGCGTACACCATGGGGGTGCGCTAGCTGCAGCAAGAGCACTGCTGTGCAACCCACCTGCGGGGGATGCGCCCCATTCAGCGACCCAGCAATGGGTCCGCGAGGTGGACCGCCTTGTCGTCGCCGCCGCGAACCCTCCGTTTCGGCGAGGACGGCGCCCAGGACAACCGGCTGTGTCGCTGACGCGCACACCCACGGTTGACGGGCAAACGGCGGATTCCAGCTCCTCCAGGCTCCCGTCGACAGACCTGAGAATGGAGCTGGAACGGTGCCACTTGGGCCAGGATGCCCGGGTGTACCTCGAGCGACGTCGAGAAAGGCGTCGCAGCCATGAGGCTGGCGACAGCAGGTCGTCGGCCTCGACACAACCTGGAGGGCAGGTCTTCACCATGCCAGCCCTGCCTCAGGCATATGCCGCACAGCATATGCCACAACCATATGCGCCGCAAGCAGCGCCCCCGGTCTATGGTGCAGCCTTGCCCATGCCGGGATACGCGGTGCCAAGTGCGAACCAAACGTTCGCAGCGCCAATACCTGCAGCAGCAGGTGCAGGATGTGCGGCCCTTGCACCCCACCTTCGCTTCGCGAGGTGGCCGCGCAAGTTCCGGCCACACCTGCCCGAGAAGTACGACGGTAGCGTCAACCCGGCGGAGTTCCTCCAGATCTACTCCACCGCCGTACTTGCCACAGGAGGGGACGAGGCTGTCATGGCCAACTACCTCCCCATCGCCTTGACCGGCCCAGCTCGGTCTTGGCTCATGAACCTGCCTCAGGGGTCCATAACTTCCTGGGGAGAGCTCTGCCGGCAGTTCGTTGCCAACTTCGGCAGCTCCTACACCAGTCCCGGCACGGAGCTTGACCTCCACGCCGTCAAGCAACAACCTGGGGAGTCGCTGCGCTCTTTCATCCAGCGGTTCTCCCAGGTACGCAACACCATCCCTCATATCCAAAGTGCTTCTGTGGTGGTGGCGTTCCGACAGGGTGTCCGGGACGAGAAAATGCTTGAGAAGCTCGCGACCAGAGAGGTCCGCGATGTCTCTGAGCTCTTCAGCCTGGCGGACAAATGCGCCAGAGTAGCTGAAGGGCGGAACTGGCACTCTCTGCCGACCTCCGAGCCAGGTGGACAACCCGGGTCCGGCGCTGCTGCCTATGGGGGTGGCAAGAAGGCCAAGAACCGGGGGAGTGGCAAGATGAAGTCATCGTTCATGCCTCCCGTCACCGCAGCAGCGACGGCTAGTGGAGCTCGGGGGCCACGCCCCGACAAAAGGCAGCGGCAGTCACCGGCCCCAGATAGTGACCAGGGCGGGCTATGCCCCGTGCATGGCGCCGGCAACCATACTGCTGCCGAGTGCTGGGATATCCAGAGGCTCGCAGAGCGCTTCCGCAAAGGAAGACAGCAGAGAGCTGAAGCACCGCCCTACCCTTAGAGGGATGGCAAACAGAAGGTCGATGCCCCAGTCACCACCGCCCATCAGGTGGGGTTCCAGGAGCCTCAGCATGTCATAAAGACAGTGCATAATGGCGAGGACTCCAGCTCCGACGGTGACGGGCCAGGGCGGTAGTTGGCGGCACGCCTCCGTGCTTCGGACATACCTCCCGGGGGCCGCCCAAGATCTGTCAACCCCTTGAAGGCCTTGCCAGAAGGGAAAGACGCCTTGGGTCATCCAAGACGAGCTCGGGTCCACCTACCTCTTGAAGGCCTTAGCCAGAAGGGGAGAACTCCCCGGGGGCCCCCAGGAGAAGCCGCGCAGGACCTGATCCAGCGCGAAGATGACAACCTCGTCGACGAGACTCGGCTGCAGGTAACACCCCACAATGCGCGGTCTCGGCTGATGCTCTAAGCACTACCGCCAAAGAACCGAACGCATCGGGGACCTGCAGGAGGGCAACCTGGTGTCGTGGCACGCTCTATTCCAAAAGGACCCATAAGCTCTCCCCCAGCAGGGAAGGTCCCTTCCGAATCATGAAAGCTGCCGCCCCAGGTACACATGTCGTTCAACCGAGTGTGGGATCCGTTCCCAGAAAGCCATTGCCATGATGCAACACTGTAAGTCCTACTTCCCGAGCATCAGTAGAACAGGGTTATTCCCTTCTGTAATGAATCCCATAGAATTTAGGAACAGAGCTTGGGGCAGCTAAGTCTCAAGGGACGGTACAGGACTACGTCCAGTTTAGCCTGGTTCCGACCCTAAGCACGTAGAGTCTTACTTCCCTTGTAGACGAGGCGGAATATTGCCTCCATGTACAGCCAGAATTCCACCTATGGGCATGAATACAGAAACCTGTTCTACTTAGCTCTCTCTCATGCGCTCATTTAAATTATGCATTAATTTTTATGACCGCACTATCTTTGTATGTTCATCGTACATCTAGCTCCCCCTCTCCTGCGCTCATCCATAGTCGGCATTCGCTATCCTACCGAAGGCGGCTGTGCTTGAGGCACCTGCCGATGGCCGAGTGAGTCTCTCGGGCCTCCCCTAGTCAGGTGTTGCGGTGCCAGTTGGTCACCTCCAGGAAAGGCCTGCGTTGTGCATGGGGGGTCCAGGGTGCGTATCCAGCTTAGCAGGCCATGAGCCCAAAGCATGCGCATCCTGCCCTCCGGAGGTACAGGGGAGTACAACCGCTTTGCCTGGTCATGAACCCAAAGCACGTGCACTCTGCTTCCCCAGCGCATGGCCCGGTACTAGGGATCGGACGGCCGTACCCGGACCTCGGAGGGAGCCGGAGCTCCGGCGCCTCGTGCACTGAATTGCCCAAGCTCCGTATAACGGATCAGGATCGTAAGACGGATAAGACTAGGAGACGGGAGGGGAGGACCCCCCGAGGAGAATTACGTTTCCTCTGCCTGTGTGCAGGACCTCCAGGTTACGGCAACAGGGACTGCATGAAGCCGGGGGAAAGGAGCTACCAACTACTCTGGCCTAGGACTGGAAGGACCGGGTCCTGCCCCTTCAGCAGGGGCGGGACCCGAGGGCCCCACGTGTCCAGCGGGCCCGGAGCTCTCGCCTCCCCTGAGGAGGGCTCCGGGCTCGCCACGTGGCAGGCGGAAACCGGATCTCCCCCCCCCCCCCCCCCCGGTGGGAGGGCTCCGAAAGCCCTACGTGTCCAGCATGGCCGGAGCTCCTGCCTCTTAAGGAGGGGCTCCGGACCCGCCACGTGGCAGGCAGATTTGGAGCTCCCCATAGGGCGAGATCTGGAGACCCCCGGGAGCCCCTAACACGGCTAGGACCCTGGGAGGGTGTCTATGCAGAGCTCCGAGATTGGAGATGGCCTCTGAGTACCTTGCGGAGCTAAGGACTCAGTCAGGCAAAGCCAAGAAGGAGAGAAAAAGCATCACAGACACAAGTATCCAAAAGAGTCGAACTAAGCGAGGCTCCATGAGCTGGACTACAGACTCGATAAAAAGGGAGAAACAAGTCCTAAGGACCTCCCGGCTCCCGCCGGAACCTGGCGGCTATAAGGGCGGCCACATCCTCGACTTCAGCCCTGGCAGCTTCCTCCCGCTCCACGGCTGGGCCCTCTCTCGCTGGTTCTAGCGAGAAAGAGGGGTCGCGGCTCTTGAAGCATGCCAGCACATGTGAGGCGACCTCTAAGGCTAGGCCGCGTCCCTCGGCCTCAAGCTTGCTGGCGACCACCGAGTCTAGCCTGTCCAGCTTGGCGCCGATCGACTCCAGCGCAGGGATCACCTCCGCCACCTTCAACGCAGGAGCCGTGGCCCTCACCGGACTGAAGCCAAGAGGGATCAGGGCGGACCCTGCTCGATCCAAGAAGCTTGAGACCGCAAGAGCCTCGGAGGACCACAAGTCCGAGAGCTCCTCCACCTCGCGGCGGGCTGCCTGCAGAGCCTCCAGGTTCCTCTCGGAGAATTCCTTCTCCTTGGCCGCCAGGGAGCTCTCCCGAAGATGGAGAGTCTTGGCGAGCCGCTCCAACTCAGCAGCCTTGAAGTCGCCCTTCTCCTCAGGGAGAGCTCCGAAGGCGCCACGCGTCCGGCGGGACCGGACCTCCCTCTCCTCAGAGGAGAGCTCCGGGCCCGCCACGTGGCATACAAAAGCCGGACCTCCCCCTCCGCGGGAGATAGGTCCGAAGGCGCCACGCGTCCAGCGGGGCCGGACCTCCCTCTCCTCAGAGGAGAGCTCCGGGCCCGCCACGTGGCCGACAGAAGCCGAGCCTCCCCCTCCGCGGGGAGAGGTCCGGAGGCTCCACGTGCCCCGCGGAACGGGCCCTCCTCTTCTCTGAGAAGGCCTCAGGGCCTGCCACGTGGCAGCAGAACGGCGCTGCCTGCCCCCGAGCGATAGGAAGCGGGCGTAAAGACGCCCCATACCTTGCCCGTACAAGGTATTCAAGGCTCGCGTCTTCCCAAGATGCGGAGACGCGGAGCACGCTTCTGTCAGGTGCCGTTGCGCCCAGTTGCATCATAGACTGGCGCACGGTGTCAGAACCTGCCAACCAATAAACACCGCGACAAGACATCCCATGCCGCCTGCGCCGTCATCAACCACTACGACTAGCATGCGGCATGGGCAGGGCGGCAAGATGAAGACTCAGAAGCCTTCAACCAGAGGCAACTACCGGCATAACTGCAGATACGGTAGATAGAATACAATCTTCCCGGAACCACCTGTCGGGTCCCGGCCCCCCTTGTAAGCTGCCCGAGTCTTGGACTATAAAAGGCTCGGGTAGGTGACGATAGCAAGGGTTCGCACTCGGCAACTCATACGCTAGCCATACACTCCCAAGCTGTAACTCACCCCCAAGCTCAGGACTCCGGCCCTGAGCAGCAAGCAATACAGCGAGTTCCATAGCTCGCCGTGGACATAGGGTTTTACGCTCCGGCGGCCTGAACCACGTAAAACTCACCGCGTCAAGCTCTTACTAACTCGTCCATCCGCGCAAGCTCTCCTCAAGGGACTAGCCCCACCGAAAAAAAGAACCTCCGCGGGCTGCCCAGTGCAGGCCCGGGGGAAGTGTCGACCGAACACTTCGACATTTGGCGCCTTCGGGCCTCGCCCCTGCTGATGTCAAAGTGTTCGGTCGACACTTCCCCGGGGCCTGCACTGGGCAGCCCGCGGAGGTTCTTTTTTTCGGTTTGCGGAGAGCTTGCGCGGATGGATGAGTTAGTAAGAGCTTAACGCGGTGAGTTTTACGTGGTTCAGGCCGCCAGAGCGTAAAACCCTACGTCCACGGCGAGCTATGGAGCTCGCTGTATTGCTTGCTGCTCAGGGCCGGAGTCCTGAGCTTGGGGGTGAGTTACAGCTTGGGAGTGTATGGCTAGTATATGAGTTGCCGAGTGCGAACCCTTGCTATCATCGCCTACCCGAGCCTTTTATAGTCCAAGACTCGGGCAGCTTACAAGGGGGGCCGGGACCCGACAGGTGGTCCCGGGAAGATTGTCTATTATCTACCGTATCTGCAGTTATGCTGGTAGTTGCCTCTGGTCGAAGGCTTCTGAGTCTTCATCTTGCCGCCCTGCCCATGCCGCATGCTAGTCGTAGTGGTTGATGACGGCGCAGGCGGCATTGGATGTCTTGTCACGGTGTTTATTGGCTGGCAGGTTCTGACACCTCGCGCCAGTCTGTGATGCGACTGGGCGCAACGGCACCTGACAGAAGCGTGCTCCGCATCTCCGCGTCTTGGGAAGACGCGGGCCTTGAATACCTTGTACGGGCAAGGTATGGGGCGTCTTTACGCCCGCTGCCTATCGCTCGGGGGCAGGCAGCGCCGTTCTGCTGCCACGTGGCGGGCCCGGAGCCCTTCTCAGAGGAGAGGAGGGCCCGTTCCGCGGGACACGTGGAGCCTCCGGACCTTTCCTCACGGAGGGGGAGGCTCGGCTTCTGTCGGCTACGCGGCGGGCCCGGAGCTCTCCTCTGAGGGGAGGGAGGTCCGGCCCCGCTGGACGCGTGGCGCCTTCGGACCTCTCTCCCGCGGAGGGGGAGGTCCGGCTTCTGTATACCACGTGGCGGGCCAGGAGCTCTCCTCTGAGGAGAGGGAGGTCCGGTCCCGCCGGACGCGTGGCGCCTTCGGAGCTCTCCCTGCGGAGAAGGGCGAGTTCCTTAGGCATTTTCCCCTGTGCGCGGGGGTACCCCATATCTCAGGTACCGACAGTAAATGTCGAAGTGTTCGGTCGACACTTCCCCCGGGCCTGCACTAGGCAGCCCACGGAGGTTCTTTTTTTCGGTGGGGCTAGTCCCTTGCGGAGAGCTTGCGCGGATGGACGAGTTAGTAAGAGCTTGACGCGGTGAGTTTTACGTGGTTCAGGCCGCCGGAGCGTAAAACCCTACGTCCACGGCGAGCTATGGAGCTCGCTGTATTGCTTGCTGCTCAGGGCCGGAGTCCTGAGCTTGGGGGTGAGTTACAGCTTGGGAGTGTATGGCTAGCGTATGAGTTGCTGAGTGCGAACCCTTGCTATCATCGCCTACCCAAGCCTTTTATAGTCCAAGACTCGGGCAGCTTACAAGGGGGGCCGGGACCCGACAGGTGGTCCCGGGAAGATTGTCTATTATCTACCGTATCTGCAGTTATGCCGGTAGTTGCCTCTGGTCGAAGGCTTCTGAGTCTTCATCTTGCCGCCCTGCCCATGCCGCATGCTAGTCGTAGTGGTTGATGACGGCGCAGGCGGCATGGGATGTCTTGTCGCGGTATTTATTGGCTGGCAGGTTCTGACACCGCGCGCCAGTCTGTGATGCGACTGGGCGCAACGGCACCTGACAGAAGCGTGCTCCGCGTCTCCGCGTCTTGGGAAGACGCGGGCCTTGAATTCCTTGTACGGGCAAGGTATGGGGCGTCTTTACGCCCGCTGCCTATCGCTCGGGGGCAGGCAGCGCCGTTCTGCTGCCACGTGGCGGGTCCGGAGCCCTTCTCAGAGGAGAGGAGGGCCCGTTCCGCGGGGCACGTGGAGCCTCCGTACCTCTCCCCGCGAAGGGGGAGGCTCGGCTCCTGTTGGCCATGTGGCGGGCCCGGAGCTCTCCTCTGAGGAGAGGGAGGTCCGGCCCCGCTGGACGCGTGGCGCCTTTGAACCTCTCTCCCGCGGAGGGGGAGGTCCGGCTTCTGTATGCCACGTGGCAGGCCCGGAGCTCTCCTCTGAGGAGAGGGAGGTCCGGCCCCGCTGGACGCGTGGCGCCTTCGGAGCTCTCCCTGCGGAGAAGGGCGAGTTCCTTAGGCATTTTCCCCTGTGCGCGGGGGTACCCCATATCTCAGGTACCGACAGTGGCCCCCGGGCCCATCTCGGGGGAGATAGCGAGCCCGAGGTGGGACCTCCCTCTCTTCCGATCCGCGCACTTTCTCTAAGTCCCGAATTGACCGCTGCCGGAGCACGGACGGCCGCGGGATCGTGGGAGCGTGCGCTCACTTGATGGTTGCTTTTACTGCGGCGGTTCCCAAGACTGCCACTTCTGCACGTTGCGGCGCTTTCTTTGGGAACCGCCGAAGTGCCTTGCCGGCTCATCTTCTTAGGAGACTGACTCCTTGACCCACCGCTTCAGTTGGGCGGCTTGGGTCCACCCGTCATCGGCTCTCGGTCAAGGAGCCGAAGCGGTTGCCGATGCAGTGTATTCGAAGAGTTCCGAATCGCTTGGGATTGCACCCGGGAAGGCGTGAAATGAAACCCCCATGTGGGTACACTCCCCTTATAAGGCTTCCAGCCCCTGCGCCTCCCTCGAGTCTCTGCAGTCTTGTCTTCTTCCATGGCTCTTAACCCGCCTTATGGGAGGGGAATCGCTCTCGATTTCCTCCAGCGATGGAGTCTGCACCAAGCCAGGGACTCAGGGAGCCTGCCTTCCTTGCCTCTGAGGGTGGCGCCACCAAGGGGTCTCTGGTTTGTCCTCCCGACGGAGCCCTTCCTTGGTGACGGCAGGCAGAAAGCTCCTTGGCGTTGCGTCCCTTCCCAGGTGGTGGAGTCTTCAAAGAAACCGCTGAAGCGCCGAGGAGAATCCCAGGCGGTAGAGTCTCCGAGAAGACCGCTGAAGCTGCGGAGAGGGGGCCTCAGGAGCACCCTTGATGACACCGGCTTTTGCGCAGGTGATGAGGGAAGGAGGCTCCAGGGGCACCCTTGATGACACCGGCTTTTGCGCCGGTGATGAGGGAACTTCAGGAGAAGGAAGCCGCCGATGCACCATGGAGGATCCCAGACGGCAGAGTCTCCAGGAAGACCGCTGAATACTGCGGAGGGGGCCTCAGGAGCTCCCTTGGTGTCACCGGCTTTTGCGCCGGTGATGAGGGAGGCGATTCCTGCGCTCGGGTCATGGAGCGAGAGAGTGCCGCCAAGGCTGAAGCCTGGTGATGCGGCCGTTCTTGCAACTTCTAGATTCTGGTCGTGTCAGGAGACCCTTGGGACTTCTTTCTTTCTTTTTATCGAGTCTGTAGTCCAGCTCATGGAGCCTCGCTTAGTTTGACTCTTTTGGATATTTGTGTTTGTGATGCTTTTTCTCTCCTTCTTGGCTTTGCCTGACTGAGTCCTTAGCTCCGCAAGGTACTCCGAGGCCATCTCTAATTTCGGAGCTCTGCATAGACACCCTCCCCGGGTTCTAACCATGTTAGGGGCCCCCGGGGGTCTCTGGATCTCGCCCTATGGGGAGCTCGAAATCTGCCTGCCACGTGGCGGGTCCGGAGCCCCTCCTTAAGAGGTGGGAGCTCCGGCCATGCTGGACAAGTAGGTCTTTCAGAGCCCTCCCACCGGGCGGGGGGGGGGGGGGGGGGGAGGCGAGAGCTCCGGGCCTGCTGAACACCTGGGGCCCTCGGGTCCCGCCCCTGCTGAAGGGGCAGGACCAAGTCCTTCCAGTCCTAGGCCGGAGTAGTTGGTATCTCCTTTCCCCCTACTTCATGCAGTCCCTGTTGCCGTAACCTGGAGGTCCTGCACACAGGCAGAGGAAACGTAATTCTCCTCGGAGGGTCCTCCCCTCCCGTCTCCTAGTCTTATCCGTCTTACGATCCTGATCCGTTATACGGGGCTTTGGCAATTCTGTGCACGAGGCGCCGGAGCTCCGGCTCCCTCCGAGGTCCGGGTACGGCCGTCCGATCCCTAGTACCGGGCCATGCGCTGGGGAAGCAGAGTGCACGTGCTTTGGGTTCATGACCAGGCAAAGCGGTTGTACTCCCCTGTACCTCCGTAGGGCAGGATGCGCATGCTTTGGGCTCATGGCCTGCTAAGCTGGATACGCACCCCGGACCCCCCATGCACAAGGCATGCCTTTCCTGGTGGTGACCAACTGGCACCGCAACACCTGACTGGGGGAGGCCCGAGAGACTCACTCGGCCATCGGCAGGTGCCTCAAGCACAGCCGCCTTCGGTAGGATAGCGAATGCCGACTATGGATGAGCGTAGGAGAGGGGGAGCTAGATGTACGATGAACATACAAAGATAGTGCGGTCATAAAAATTAATGCATAATTTAAATGAGCGCATGAGAGAGAGCTAAGTAGAACAGGTTTCTGTATTCATGCCCATAGGTGGAATTCTGGCTGTACATGGAGGCAATATTCCGCCTCGTCTACAAGGGAAGCAAGACTCTACGCGCTTTGGTTCGGAACCAGGCTAAACTGGACGTAGTCCTGTACCGTCCCTTGAGACTTAGCTGCCCCAAGCTCTGTTCCTAAATTCTATGGGATTCATTACAGAAGGGAATAACCCTGTTCTACTGATGCTCGGGAAGTAGGACTTACAGTGTTGCTTCATGGCAATGGCTTTCTGGGAACGGATCCCACACTCGGTTGAAAGGCATGTGTACCTGGGGCGGCAGCTTTCATGATTCGGAAGGGACCTTCCCTGCTGGGGGAGAGCTTATGGGTCCTTTTTGGAATAGAGCGTGCCACGACACCAGGTTGCCCTCCTGCAGGTCCCCGATGCGTTTGGTTCTTTGGCGGTAGTGCTTAGAGCATCAGCCGAGACCGCGCGTTGTGGGGTGTTACCTGCAGCCGAGTCTTGTCGACGAGGTTGTCATCTTCGCGCTGGATCAGGTCCTGCGCGGCTTCTCCTGGGAGCCCTCGGGGAGTTCTCCCCTTCTGGCTAAGGCCTTCAAGGGGTAGGTCGACCCGAGCTCGTCTTAGATGACCCAAGGCGTCTTCCCCTTCTGGCAAGGCCTTCAAGGGGTTGACAGATCTTGGGCGGCCCCCGGGAGGTATGTCCGAAGCACGGAGGCGTGCCGCAGTTGGCTACCGCCCTGGCCCGTCACCGTCGGAGCTGGAGTCCTCGCCGTTATGCACTGTCTTTATGACACGCTGAGGCTCCTCGAACCCCACCTGATGGGCGGCGGTGACTGGGGCATCGACCTTCTGTTTGCCATCCCTCTGAAGGTAGGGCGGTGCTTCAGCTCTCTGCTGTCTTCCTTTGCGGAAGCGCTCTGCGAGCCTCTGGATATCCCAGCACTCGGCAGCAGTATGGTTGCCGGCGCCATGCACGGGGCATAGCCCGCCCTGGTCACTATCTGGGGCCGGTGACTGCCGCTGCCTTTTGTCGGGGCGTGGCCCCCGAGCTCCACTAGCCGTCGCTGCTGCGGCGACGGGAGCCGTGAACGATGACTTCATCTTGCCACTCCCCCGGTTCTTGGCCTTCTTGCCACCCCCATAGGCAGCAGCGCCGGACCCGGGTTGTCCACCTGGCTCGGAGGTCGGCAGAGAGTGCCAGTTCCGCCCTTCAGCTGCTCTGGTGCTTTTGTCCGCCAGGCTGAAGAGCTCAGAGACATCGCGGACCTCTCTGGTCGCGAGCTTCTCAAGCATTTTCTCGTCCCGGACACCCTGTCGGAACGCCACCACCACAGAAGCACTTTGGATATGCAGGATGGTGTTGCGTACCTGGGAGAACTGCTGGATGAAAGAGCGCAGTGACTCCCCAGGTTGTTGCTTGACGGCGTGGAGGTCAAGCTCCGTGCCGGGACGGGTGTAGGAGCTGCCGAAGTTGGCAACGAACTGCCGGCAGAGCTCTCCCCAGGAAGTTATGGACCCCTGAGGTAGGTTCATGAGCCAAGACCGAGCTGGGCCGGTAAAGGCGACGGGGAAGTAGTTGGCCATGACAGCCTCGTCCCCTCCTGCGGCAAGTACGGCGGTGGAGTAGATCTGGATGAACTCCGCCGGGTTGACGCTACCGTCGTACTTCTCGGGCAGGTGCGGCCGGAACTTGGGCGGCCACCTCGCGAAGCGAAGGTGGGGTGCAAGGGCCGCACATCCTGCACCTGCTGCTGCAGGTATTGGCGCTGCGAACGTTTGGTTCGCACTTGGCACCGCGTATCCCGGCATGGGCAAGGCTGCACCATAGACCGGGGGCGCTGCTTGCGGCGCATATGGTTGTGGCATATGCTGTGCGGCATATGCCTGAGGCAGGGCTCGCGTGGCGAAGACCTGCCCTCCAGGTTGTGTCGAGGCCGACAACCTGCTGTCGCCAGCCTCATGGTTGCGACGCCTTTCTCGACGTCGCTCGAGGTACACCCGGGCATCCTGGCCCAAGTGGCACCGTTCCAGCTCCCTTCTCAGGTCTGTCGACGGGAGCCTGGAGGAGCTGGAATCCTCCGTTTGCCCGTCAACCGTGGGCGTGCGCGTCAGCGACACAGCCGGTTGTCCTGGGCGCCGTCCTCGCCGAAACCGAGGGTTCACGGCGGCGACGACGAGGCGGTGAAAGTGCATCAAGGAAATCCCTTGTGGGTTTTGGCTAATTGATGACAAGCATATGAGATCCTAACGAAATGATTGCAGGAAAAACTAAGTGAACTAGCTAGGTGCGCACAAATAGATGAAAAATAGAGTGGTGCCTGAAAAGGAAGACTTTAGTGGAATTTGGAAGAACAAAGTAGATGAAAATGTATAGGGTGTGTGTGAGAGACACATCCCAAGAGCTCATGACTTTGAATAAGGGTAAGGGGTTTAAAAATCAACTAAAATCCACTGAAAACCGGACTAGTCCATTCAGGGACCGGACTAGTCCATTTAACTTTCTGGAAGACGCAAACATAGTGCACCGGACTAGTCCGCCTTGTGAACCGGACTAGTCCGGTCAGCTCACTGGAATGCAACCGGACAAGTCCGGTTTTATACCGGACTAGTCCGGTCATGTCTCTGTTGTCCTCTTTAGAGGACTGCGGACTAGTCCATCCAAGCGACAGGACTAGTCCGCTGAAGTTTCTGAAACCCCATTTCACATAGCACCGGACAAGTCCGGTTTGTGGACCGGACTAGTCCGGTTAACCCACTGGAAGTAGACCGTACAAGTCCGATCATATACCGGACTAATCCGGTAGTAGGTTTAACAACGGTAACTTTTTGGGAAAGCCTATAAAAAGAGGTCCTTCGTCTTTTCCATGAAAGGACACGACACATATTGTCAGAAGCTTGAACCCTAGCGCCGCCACCTGACCCAAGAGCCCAAAAACACATCTCTCCATACATATAAAGTGCAAAAATGCCAAGATCAATCAAATACTTGGATTTGGGATTGAGAGATCGTCATTCTTTCGTTGTGAGCTCTTGGGGTTTGATTTCTCTACACTCATATTCTACATTGTAATCTTTTTGAGTGTATTTGATCACCTTCTCACTGTAATTCTTGTGGGAGCCCTCAACGTGTGAGGTTGCCCCACAAACTCGGTGATTACCCGTGATAGTGGAGTCAAGTCGGCCTTTGTGCTGACTTGAAGAGGGAAAGGGTTGGGAACCCGGCTCTGTGTGAGCTTCCTCAACGAGGACGTAGATCTCTTGGTGAGATCGAACCTCGGTAAAAATTCGTGTCTCTTGTCTCTCATTTGTTTTACATTTTCATACATTAGATCACTAGTTTGCTAGTCATCGTTTGAGTTCCTTATAAGTTTGCACGTGCATCCATACAATAAATTTAATTTATAAAAACTGTTGTTCTCATTCCGCTGCTGGAAGATTAAATTTGTGAGACACACTTAATAAACTCAAATAATTCAGCACACCGGACTAGTCCGCCCACACAACCGGACTAGTCCGGTCAGTCAAGTTTCTGATAACTTTATTAAGTGTGCAGGTTTCTTTAAAGGCCTATTCACCCCCCTCTAGGCCACATTCAATTGGTATCAGAGCCAAGTTCTCCATCAACGAGACTCACATCTCGGAGAGATCAATGGCCTCTGAGAAGAACAACGATATCCCGAAGACGAGCAACAACGATGAGGAGCAAGAAGCCAAAGCCTTCGATGTGCTGAAAGAAAGTCCACATGACGATGAAGAAGTGAAGCAGCTAAAAGCACTCCTGAGAAAGAAACTGCTGGCACAAAAGGGAAAAGAGGAAGAAAAGACGATGGGGAGTGGTCATCACGACTACTGCCGGTATCCTTACAACTACAACCGTCTCAATTCAAATAATCATTATCTCTCTATTCCTATGGGAAGGCCCCCACAATTTGATGGAAGTGACTACACCATGTGGAAGTACAACGTGAAAATGCATCTAATATCCTTGAATCCCAGCCTTTGGCATATTGTCTGCACAGGAATAGATATCCCAGACACGGATGAAGAACTCACTCCGGAACAAGAACAAGAGATTCACAGAAATGCACAAGCCGTTGCAGTAATCACATCGTCACTGAGCAGAGAAGAATTCACCAAGATCGATGGACTAGAAAGTGCAAAAGAAATCTGGGATACACTCAAAACTGCTCATGAAGGAAATAGGTCTGTACGTGAAGCCAAAATTGAGATTCTAGAAGGAGAGTTGGGGAGATTTGCTATTGAAGAAGGCGAATCACCTCAAGACATGTACAATCGGATGAAGGCACTCATCAACAAAATCCGTGCCTATGGAAGTAAGAAATGGACTGATCACGAGGTAGTCAAGAGGATGATAAGAGCCTTCATGCCAAGAAACGTCACACTTTGCTCAATGATTAGAGAAAGCCCCGGGTTTCACAAAATGACTCCCGATGAGTTATTGGGAAAGATCATAAATCATGAAGTGATGGAGAAAGAGGCTCAATACGTCAAAGACTTAGCCGAGCTCACCTCTTCTAAAAAGAAAGAAGTTGCTCTCAAAGCAACGTGCAGACCCAAACTCAAAGAAACTCGTGAAGACCAAGACGATGGAGATACAAGCGACGAAAGCACCGATCTTGATGACGAAGAAATGTTACTCTTCATCAAAAAGTTCAAACGCATGATGAAGAGAAGACACGGCAACAATTCACATGAAGGCAAAATCAAGGATAAAGGAAAATCCAAGGCTCGAGGTACTTGCTACAACTGCGGAGAGTATGGTCACTTCATGGTGGACTGTACTTATGAAGAAAACAAAAAGAAGAAGGAAACAAGATCTCAAGAAAAGAAAAATTTCAGAAAAAGAAGATAAGCCCATCAAGCTCACATTAGGAAGGAGTGGGACTCAAACGACGAGTCCTCCTCCGATGAAGAAGAAGAGATGGCCACTATCGCAGTCAAGAAACCAACTATGACAGCCACACTCTTTCCGAACATGGGAGGACGGGACATGAACAACCACACTTGTCTTATGGCTAAGGAAGGCAAGAAAAAGGTTAGAGTTACTCCTCCTATACTAAATTCCTCCACTGATGACTTTGATAGCTCTAGTGATAATGAAGAATTATTTAGAGGGCTAAGTAAAATTGCTTTAAAGAAAATGGAAATGTTGTCGAACGAAATCTTTGAAAAGGAAGAACTTGTCAACCGACAAGAAGATATGCTCATCCGTGAGAGGAAGAGATATCAAGAAATTGAAAAGCTTCTTGAGCTTGAAAAAGAGAAGATTGAGTCACTTGAGTTAGAGCTAGCCTTGAGTAAGGAAAACCTACTCAAAGTTAGAGGACTCGCACATTGCAATCAAGGAAGAACTTGCTAACTTGTCAAAAGTTAACAAAATCCTTGAGGTGCAAGTTGAGTCGCTCAAACAAAGTGACTCCTCTTCCTCCAAAGATATGAGCTCGACAACAATAAGAACCTGCACTTGCTCTAGTAAGAAGAATGTAATTTCTAATGCTTCAACCTCTCATGACATGCATTCTTCTCAAAACGGCATCTTTGATAAGGAGAAGATCAAATATGCACGAAGTGCATATATGATCACTAGACCTCCCAATGTCAAAGATGGTCTTGGCTTTGACAGGAACAGACACATGTCTACTCCTAATCATGCTAAGAATAGAATCATTTTTGTTAAAGAAAAATCCCATGAATCTGAGCTACAAACACTGTTCCATACATTTGATGCTTCTTATGTTCTCATGAAAAACAAGTATGGAAAAGTCATTGCTAAATATACAGGGCTACGCCACAAGAACTTAAAAACTTGTGTGTGGGTGCCCAAGACTCTTGTGACTAACCTGAGAGGACCCAAGCAAGCTTGGGTACCTAAAAACCAGAAATAATTCTATTTTGCAGGCTTACTCCTCCGGTGGATCTAAGTGGGTGCTAGATAGCGGATGCACAAATCATATGACCGGAGAGAGAGGTATGTTTGTGGAATACGAGTGCAACAAGGATCCAAGTGAAGGTATATACTTTGGAGACAACAGCCAAGGAAAGGTCCTTGGTAGTGGTAACATCGAAATATCCTCTCAACACACTTTATCTAACGTTTTACATGTAGACTCTCTAGATTATAATCTTTTATCAATATCTCAACTATGCGACAAAGGTTACAACTGTTTATTCACTAATGAGGGTGTGACCGTCTTTAGAAGAAGCGATGGCTCAATTGCATTCAAGGGATTGTTGAAGGGAAAGCTTTATCTTGTTGACTTCAACAAAGATAAAGCCGAACTCAACACTTGCTTGGTTGCTAAGACCAACATGGGATGGTTGTGGCATAGACGGCTAGCCCATGTTGGAATGAGAAATCTGCAGAAACTTCTAAAAGGTGGTCACATCCGTGGTCTTAAGGATGTGGTTTTTGAAAAAGACAGGCCGTGCAGCGCTTGTCAAGCAGGAAAACAGGTTGGAGCACCACACCCCGCCAAGAATGTGATGACCACCGCTAGACCGCTGGAACTTCTCCACATAGATCTCTTTGGTCCAATTGCGTACATCAGCATCGGCGGTAACAAATATGGTTAATAATTGTTGATGATTTTTCAAGATTTACCTGGGTATTTTTCTTGTATGATAAATCAGAAACTCAGGGAATCCTCAAGAAGTTCTTGAAAAGAGCTCAAATGAATTCTCATCAACCGTAAAGAATATCAGAAGTAACAATGGGACAGAATTCAAGAACACCCAAGTTGAAGAATATCTCAATGAAGAAGGTATAAAGCATGAATTCTCGACACCCTACTCTCCTCAACAGAACGGGGTGGCAGAAAGGAAGAACAGAACATTGATCGAAATGGCGAGAACAATGTTGGATGAATACAAGACGTCAGACCGATTTTGGGCAGAAGCGGTGAACACCGCTTGTCATGCCACAAATCGGTTGTACCTTCATCGACTACTGAAGAAAACTCTATATGAGCTTCTCACAGTCGATAAGTCTATGCTAGATAAGGAGGAAGCTCCATGTGAAGCGCTGAAGAAAATGGCACTTGGTGATATCCTACCACGAGAGGAGAAACAAGATGAATTTCAACAAGGAAGCAATGATCAAGGGGGAGCTCCTACACAAGATCAGGTTGAGGAAGATCAAGAAAATCAAGATGATCATGGAAGCAATGATCTAGGGGGAGACATGACACATGAAAACAATGAAGAACAAGCAACTATACAAATTCCACACCCAAGAGTACATCAGTGTGTGCAAAGGGACCATCTTGTCAACAATATCATTGGAGATATTGCTAAGGGAGTAACTACTAGATCTCAAATTGCAAATTTTTGTGAACACTATTCTTTTGTGTCTTTTCTGGAGCCATACAGGGTAGAAGAAGCCTTAAGGGATCCAGACTGGGTGATTGCGATGCAAGAGGAGCTGAACAACTTCAAAAGAAATGAAGTGTGGGAGCTGGTGGAAAGACCAAGGGCGAACATCGTTGGAACCAAATGGGTCTTTCGGAACAAGCAAGATGAACATGGAGTAGTGACAAGAAATAAAGCGAGGTTGGTGGCCAAAGGTTATTCTCAAGTGGAAGGTTTGGATTTCGATGAAACCTTCGCTCCTGTAGCTAGACTTGAGTCCATTCGCATTTTATTGGCATATTCTACTCACCATAATTTTAAGTTGTATCAAATGGACGTCAAGAGTGCCTTTCTCAATGGTCCGATAAAGGAGGAAGTCTATGTGGAGCAGCCACCGGGGTTCGAAGATCAGAAGTATCCCAACCATGTCTATAAACTGCGTAAGGCTCTCTATGGCCTCAAACAGGCTCCTCGAGCCTGGTATGAGTGCCTTAGAGATTTTCTGATTCAAAATGGATTAAAAATTGGTAAAGCTGACTATACACTCTTTACTAAACATTTTGATGATCATTTATTCGTATGTCAAATTTATGTTGATGACATTATCTTTGGATCCACTAACAAGTCCTTCTGTGAAGAATTTAGCAAAATAATGACAGACAGGTTCGAGATGTCAATGATGGGTGAATTGAAGTTCTTCTTGGGATTTCAAGTGAAGCAACTGAGAGAAGGTACATTTATAAGCCAAACTAAATATACACAAAACATTCTCAAGAAATTCAATATGGACAAAGCCAAGCCCATCAAAACACCCATGGCCATCAACGGACATCTCGACCTCAATGAAGACGGTCCAAATGTGGACCAAAAGGTATATCGGTCCATGATTGGCTCCTTACTATACTTATGTGCATCTAGGCCAGATATTATGCTTAGTGTCTGCATGTGTGCAAGGTTTCAAGCCGCACCTAAAGAGTGTCACTTAATTGCTGCAAAAAGAATCCTAAGGTACCTTGTGCACACACCCAACTTGGGCCTTTGGTATCCCAAAGGATCCAAGTTTAATTTGATAGGGTATTCCGACGCCGACTATGCAGGATGCAAAGTCGATAGAAAGAGCACGTCAGGGACTTGTCAATTTCTTGGTAGGTCCCTAGTTTCTTGGTCATCTAAAAAGCAAAACTCCATTGCTCTTTCCACAGCGGAAGCAGAGTATGTTGCAGCCGGTAGTTGCTGTGCGCAACTACTTTGGATGCGACAAACTCTTAGGGACTACGGCTACAATCTAAGTCATATCCCGCTTCTATGCGATAATGAAAGTGCTATAAAGATTGCACACAACCCTGTAGAGCAGTCAAGAACTAAGCACATAGATATCCGTCATCACTTTCTTAGAGATCATTCATTAAAAGGTGACATAGCTATTTCACATGTTAGGACTGAAAAACAGCTTGCGGATATTTTTACCAAACCATTAGATGAGAAAAGGTTCTTTGAACTAAGAAATGAGCTAAACATTCTTGACTCTCGAAATGTGGCTTGAAACATTGCATACCTGGTTGCAACTTAAAATGTTCCTCCGTATTGTCAAAAATGCTCCTCCTCTCCTTTTCTACTCAGAAAACTATTTTTATGAAGAAATCTTGAGGATTATGACCATTGTTTGATTGCTGATTGCCTACTGGTTGTAATCACCAAGACTATTTGCAAAATTAGTGTCCTTGGATCACCTCTAAACTCTACTATCTGCATCAAGTCTGCTGGAACCGGACTTGTCCGGTTGTCGACCGGACTAGTCCGGACAGACCACAGTTAGGTTAATTCAGGGGCACCGGACTAGTCCGCTACCATGACCGGACTAGTCCGGTCAGTCGCATATAGAAGCACTCGGCCGGCCCAGATCTCTCCCTCACCCCTCATTAGACTTGCTCTCCCTCTCCTCTTCCAAACCCTAGCCCCCAAAGTGATTTTCTGGTTGAACCCTCAAAATCGAGTTTTTCTCCGCGAAAAAGACTCCCCTTGTCGAGTGGTCTTCCTCCTCCGGACTCATCCGGACTGATTTTCACTTCTTCGACACGAATCTTCAAATCTTAGTAAATTTCCCCCTTTAAACCAAGATCTCAACTTTTCTAGTTCTAGCTAGTTTTCTTTGATTTCAAAAGGATGTACATTGCCTCAATAGATGTATTCCAACCATGTACCTACTCTTGTGCCCTTAGATAGGAGGTTTGATTCAAATGAAACATTAGGGTTCTTATGCCAGGCCGGACTAGTCCGGCGCATAGAGGCGGACAAGTCCGGTCCACCGGACAAGTCCGCACTCTGAAACCGGACAAGTCCGGCCTCTGACAGTTGAACCCCTATGTTCCCATTTGAAGTCGATAATGAGTCCATTTGCATCTAATCCTTGAACTCCTTATCAGGCATCATGTCTTCAGGCTCAGATGACAGCTCCTTTCACATTGATGAAGACGTTCAACGGGAGAAAGTGAGGAGGACCAAGGAGAGAGTTATGAAGAAGAGACATGATGTCAATGTCCACTCTCCACCCTCCGACGACAATCAACCTAAGAAGAGGAAAGTCATTGGCAAAAGGCCTCTAAGGAAAGATGCTGCTGAGGGCTCGTCAGGGCCAAAAAGAATCCTCAATAAAGGGAAGCGACTTGCTAGTGGTCCCCTTGGGCCCTTGAAGATGAAAAACCCTATCCACTGCAACAGGCAGCCTTCGAGTGAGGATTTCACTGGAAAAGGGAGTGAGCTAGCTGATAATTTCAGGAATATTCAAGTGTATGACCGACCTAAGCAATGCTCTGATCGAAGGTTCTGGAGCAACTTCCATGCAGACTACTACGAGCATGTGTACATGAAGATGAAGAACCCTGTAGTAGAGAGTCAATGGCTAAATGTTGAATATCTGAAGTCGAAGAGGTATCCTGCCTTTCGTGAGATGCTGGAAGCGTTAGAGAGGCATAGTCTGACGGACCTGCTATCCTTTGAGTATGACTGGAACAATGAAGTAATTACCCTGTTTTACTCCACTCTGTACTTTGCTCGTGATGATGGAGACAGTCTTACTTGGATGACTCATGGTTCAAGGTATAGTGTCACGTATGATGAATTTGCTAGGATTCTTCACCTCCAACACACTTTGGATCATGAACTGGTCATTCATAGTCTGAAACCCCTGGAGAAGGAGGAACTTGAATTTCTCTATGACACAAGGATGCCATATGTTCCTCCCACCATCAAATATCTAAAGCCCTTCTTTGTGGTCCTAAATAGAGTCTTCAGAAAGACTATAGCTCCGAAGGATGGAGATGCAGGAACTATACAAGGGACCTTGAGGACTCTCATGAAGGTCATTAGTGGGAGGAGACCATTCAATGTCTTTGAGTATATCTACAACGACATTGTGAACATCTCAATTACCCCCAATAGGTCCTGTGGATACGCACCGTATATCATGTACATGATTGAGAAAGTGACGGGACTCGAGTTTATCAAGGATGTCAAGCATACAGAGTTGAAGCCGCAAAAACCCACCGAGTACACTCTCCCTCCGGCTCCAACTGCCCCGTCCTCTCCACCAGTGGAGAGGAGAGCAAAGCAAGCTCATGATGACACTAGATCTGCAGCTGCTCCTCCTGGATCTCCACCTGCCCAAGAATCTTCCAGCGGCATCCTCAAGATGCTGTCCTCCATCTTTGCCTGCTGCCGTAAGATCGAAGACAGGCAGCACAAAGAAAAGCTTGCAAGGAAGAAACATCAACAGTACGTCAATGCCAATATCAAGTCTATCTATGCAAAGTTTGAGATTGAACCCGTTGGATCACTGCCTGCCTCCGAGGACTCAGAGGAAGATCCTGCTCCCGAGGATGCTGAAGATGAAGATCAGACTGAGACTGACGGAGGAGGCAGCGATGAGTGATTCCCCTCAATTTTTCCCTTTTTGGTGCCTTGATGCCAAAGGGGGAGAGATTGAGATTACATTTGGACTATTTCTATCTAGTATTAGTTATTAAGCTCTCTTGTGGTCAAGGACATGTACCTATTTTAAAATCTTGTAATGCACTATTTCTTTTCTTATGTGTGATGCACTATATGTTCACTATTGTTTGTCTTTATTCTATCACATTTTGTTATCACACTTGTTAGGCAGCCCACCATAAGGTGTGTGCATATGTGAGAAGCTTTTTGTGAATTCTTTATTATTCTCATATGTGCACACCTTATGAAAATCAACCTTTTATTCTCAATTGTGATATCTCAAATGGTTGTCATCAATCACAAAAAAGGGGGAGATTGAAAGTGCATCTAGGAAATCCCTTGTGGGTTTTGGCTAATTGATGACAAGCATATGAGATCCTAACGAAATGGTTGCAGGACAAACTAAGTGAACTAGCTAGGTGCGCACAAAAAGATGAAAAATAGAGTGGTGCCCGAAAAGGAAGACTTTAGTGGAATTTGGAAGAACAAAGTAGATGAAAATGTATAGGGTGTGTGTGAGAGACACATCCCAAGAGCTCATGACTTTGAATAAGGGTAAGGGGTTTAAAAATCAACTAAAATCCACTGAAAACCGGACTAGTCCGTTCAGGGACCGGACTAGTCCGTTTAACTTTCTGGAAGACGCAAACATAGTGCACCGGACTAGTCTGCCTTGTGAACCGGACTAGTCCGGTCAGCTCACTGGAATGCAACCGGACAAGTCCGGTTTTAGACCGGACTAGTCCGGTCATGTCTCTGTTGTCCTCTTTAGAGGACTGCGGACTAGTCCATCCAAGCGACAGGACTAGTCCGCTGAAGTTTCTGAAACCCCATTTCACATAGCACCGTACAAGTCCGGTTTGTGGATCGGACTAGTCCGGTTAACCCACTGGAAGTAGACCGGACAAGTCCGATCATATACCGGACTAGTCCGGTAGTAGGTTTAACAACGGTAACTTTTTGGAAAAGCCTATAAAAAGAGGTCCTTCGTCTTTTCCCTGAAAGGACACGACACATATTGTCAAAAGCTTGAACCCTAGCGCCGCCACCTGACCCAAGAGCCCAAAAACACATCTCTCCATACATATAAGGTGCAAAAAGGCCAAGATCAATCAAATACTTGGATTTGGGATTGAGAGATCGTCGTTCTTTCGTTGTGAGCTCTTGGGGTTTGATTTTTCTACACTCATATTCTGCATTGTAATCTTTTTGAGTGTATTTGATCACCTTCTCACTATAATTCTTGTGGGAGCCCTCAACGTGTGAGGTTGCCCCACAAACTCGGTGATTACCCGTGATAGTGGAGTCAAGTCGGCCTTTGTGGTGACTTGAAGAGGGAAAGGGTTGGGAACCCGGCTCTGTGTGAGCTTCCTCAACGAGGACGTAGATCTCTTGGTGAGATCGAACCTCGGTAAAAATTCGTGTCTCTTGTCTCTCATTTGTTTTACATTTTGATACATTAGATCACTAGTTTGCTAGTCATCGTTTGAGTTCGTTATAAGTTTGCACGTGCATCCATACAATAAATTTAATTTATAAAAACTGTTGTTCTCATTCCGCTGCTGGAAGATTAAATTTGTGAGACACACTTAATTAACTCAAATAATTCAGCACACCGGACTAGTCCGCCCACACAACCGGACTAGTCCGGTCAGTCAAGTTTCTGATAACTTTATTAAGTGTGCAGGTTTCTTTAAAGGCCTATTCACCCCCCCCCTCTATGCCACATTCAATTGGTATCAGAGCCAAGTTCTCCATCAACGAGACTCACATCTCGGAGAGATCAATGGCCTCTGAGAAGAACAACGATATCCCGAAGATGAGCAACAACGATGAGGAGCAAGAAGCCAAAGCCTTCGATGTGCTGAAAGAAAGTCCACATGATGATGAAGAAGTGAGGCAGCTAAAAGCACTCCTGAGAAAGAAACTGCTGGCACAAAAGGGAAAAGAGGAAGAAAAGACGATGGGGAGTGGTCATCACGACTACTCCCGGTATCCTTACAACTACAACCGTCTCAATTCAAATAATCATTATCTCTCTATTCCTATGGGAAGGCCCCCACAGTTTGATGGAAGTGACTACACCATGTGGAAGTACAACATGAAAATGCATCTAATATCCTTGAATCCCAGCCTTTGGCATATTGTCTGCACAGGAATAGATATCCCAGACACGGATGAAGAACTCACTCCGGAACAAGAACAAGAGATTCACAGAAATGCACAAGCCGTTGCAGTAATCACATCGTCACTGAGCAGAGAAGAATTCACCAAGATCGATGGACTAGAAAGTGCAAAAGAAATCTGGGATACACTCAAAACTGCTCATGAAGGAAATAGGTCTATACGTGAAGCCAAAATTGAGATGCTAGAAGGAGAGTTGGGGAGATTTGCTATTGAAGAAGGCGAATCACCTCAAGACATGTACAATCAGATGAAGGCACTCATCAACAAAATCCGTGCCTATGGAAGTAAGAAATGGACTGATCACGAGGTAGTCAAGAGGATGATAAGAGCCTTCATGCCAAGAAACGTCACACTTTGCTCAATGATTAGAGAAAGCCCCGGATTTCACAAAATGACTCCCGATGAGTTATTGGGAAAGATCATAAATCATGAAGTGATGGAGAAAGAGGCTCAATACGTCAAAGACTTAGCCGAGCTCACCTCTTCTAAAAAGAAAGAAGTTGCTCTCAAAGCAACGTGCAGACCCAAACTCAAAGAAACTCGTGAAGACCAAGACGATGGAGATACAAGCGACGAAAGCACCGATCTTGATGACGAAGAAATGGTACTCTTCATCAAAAAGTTCAAACGCATGATGAAGAGAAGACACGGCAACAATTCACATGAAGGCAAAATCAAGGATAAAGGAAAATCTAAGGCTCGACGTACTTGCTACAACTGCGGAGAGTATGGTCACTTCATGGTGGACTGTACTTATGAAGAAAACAAAAAGAAGAAGGAAACAAGATCTCAAGAAAAGAAAAATTTCAGAAAAAGAAGACAAGCCCATCAAGCTCACATTAGGAAGGAGTGGGACTCAAACGACGAGTCCTCCTCCGATGAAGAAGAAGAGATGGCCACTATCGCAGTCAAGAAACCAACTATGACAGCCACACTCTTTCCGAACATGGGAGGACGGGACATGAACAACCACACTTGTCTTATGGCTAAGGAAGGCAAGAAAAAGGTTAGAGTTACTCCTCCTATACTAAATTCCTCCATTGATGACTTTGATAGCTCTAGTGATAATGAAGAATTATTTATAGGGCTAAGTAAAATTGCTTTAAAGAAAATGGAAATGTTGTCGAACGAAATCTTTGAAAAGGAAGAACTTGTCAACCGACAAGAAGATATGCTCATCCGTGAGAGGAAGAGATATCAAGAAGTTGAAAAGCTTCTTGAGCTTGAAAGAGAGAAGAATGAGTCACTTGAGTTAGAGCTAGCCTTGAGTAAGGAAAACCTACTCAAAGTTAGAGGACTCGCACATTGCAATCAAGGAAGAACTTGCTAACTTGTCAAAAGTTAACAAAATCCTTGAGGTGCAAGTTGAGTCGCTCAAACAAATTGACTCCTCTTCCTCCAAAGATATGAGCTCGACAACAATAAGAACCTGCGCTTGCTCTAGTAAGAAGAATGTAATTTCTAATGCTTCAACCTCTCATGACATGCATTCTTCTCAAAATGGCATCTTTGATAAGGAGAAGATCAAATATGCACGAAGTGCATATATGATCACTAGACCTCCCAATGTCAAAGATGGTCTTGGCTTTGACAGGAACAGACACATGTCTACTCCTAATCATGCTAAGAATAGAATCATTTTTGTTAAAGAAAAATCCCATGAATCTGAGCTACAAACACTGTTCCATACATTTGATGCTTCTTATGTTCTCATGAAAAACAAGTATGGAAAAGTCATTGCTAAATATACAGGGCCACGCCACAAGAACTTAAAAACTTGTGTGTGGGTGCCCAAGACTCTTGTGACTAACCTGAGAGGACCCAAGCAAGCTTGGGTACCTAAAACCCAGAAATAATTCTATTTTGCAGGCTTACTCCTCCGGTGGATCTAAGTGGGTGCTAGATAGCGGATGCACAAATCATATGACCGGAGAGAGGGGTATGTTTGTGGAATACGAGTGCAACAAGGATCCAAGTGAAGGTATATACTTTGGAGACAACAGCCAAGGAAAGGTCCTTGGTAGTGGTAACATTGAAATATCCTCTCAACACACCTTATCTAATGTTTTACATGTAGACTCTCTAGATTATAATCTTTTATCAATGTCTCAACTATGCGACAAAGGTTACAACTGTTTATTCACTAATGAGGGTGTGGCCGTCTTTAGAAGAAGCGATGGCTCAATTGCATTCAAGGGATTGTTGAAGGGAAAGCTTTATCTTGTTGACTTCAACAAAGATAAAGCCGAACTCAACACTTGCTTAGTTGCTAAGACCAACATGGGATGGCTGTGGCATAGACGGCTAGCCCATGTTGGAATGAGAAATCTGCAGAAACTTCTAAAAGGTGGTCACATCCGTGGTCTTAAGGATGTGGTTTTTGAAAAAGACAGGCCGTGCAGCGCTTGTCAAGCAGGAAAACAGGTTGGAGCACCACACCCCGCCAAGAATGTGATGACCACCGCTAGACCACTGGAACTTCTCCACATGGATCTCTTTGGTCCAATTGCGTACATTAGCATCGGCAGTAACAAATACGGTTTAGTAATCGTTGATGATTTTTCAAGATTTACCTGGGTATTTTTCTTGTATGATAAATCAGAAACTCAGGGAATCCTCAAGAAGTTCTTGAAAAGAGCTCAAAATGAATTCTCATCAACCGTAAAGAATATCAGAAGTGACAATGGGACAGAATTCAAGAACACCCAAGTTGAAGAATATCTCAATGAAGAAGGTATAAAGCATGAATTCTCGGCACCCTACTCTCCTCAATAGAACGGGGTGGCCGAAAGGAAGAACAGAACATTGATCGAAATAGCGAGAACAATGTTGGATGAATACAAGACGTCAGACCGATTTTGGGCAGAAGCGGTGAACACCGCTTGTCATGCCACAAATCGGTTGTACCTTCATCGACTACTGAAGAAAACTCCATATGAGCTTCTCACGGTCGATAAGTCTATGCTAGATAAGGAGGAAGCTCCATGTGAAGTGCTGAAGAAAATGGCACTTGGTGATATCCTACCACGAGAGGAGAAACAAGATGAATTTCAACAAGGAAGCAGTGATCAAGGGGGAGCTCCTACACAAGATCAGGTTGAGGAAGATCAAGAAAATCAAGATGATCATGGAAGCAATGATCCAGGGGGAGACATGACACATGAAGACAATGAAGAACAAGCAACTATACAAATTCCACACCCAAGAGTACATCAGTGTGTGCAAAGGGACCATCCTGTCAACAATATCATTGGAGATATTGCTAAGGGAGTAACTACTAGATCTCAAATTGCAAATTTTTGGGAACACTATTCTTTTGTGTCTTTTCTGGAGCCATACAGGGTAGAAGAAGCCTTAAGGGATCCAGACTGGGTGATTGCGATGCAAGAGGAGCTGAACAACTTCAAAAGAAATGAAGTGTGGGAGCTGGTGGAAAGACCAAGGGCGAACATCGTTGGTACCAAATGGGTCTTTCGGAACAAGCAAGATGAACATGGAGTAGTGACAAGAAATAAAGCGAGGTTGGTGGCCAAAGGTTATTCTCAAGTGGAAGGTTTGGATTTCGATGAAACCTTCGCTCCTGTAGCTAGACTTGAGTCCATTCGCATTTTATTGGCATATGCTACTCACCATAATTTTAAGTTGTATCAAATGGACGTCAAGAGTGCCTTTCTCAATGGTTCGATAAAGGAGGAAGTCTATGTGGAGCAGCCACCGGGGTTCGAAGATCAGAAGTATCCCAACCATGTCTATAAATTGCGTAAGGCTCTCTATGGCCTCAAACAGGCTCCTCGAGCCTGGTATGAGTGCCTTAGAGATTTTCTGATTCAAAATGGATTCAAAATTGGTAAAGCTGACTATACACTCTTTACTAAACATTTTGATGATCATTTATTCGTATGTCAAATTTATGTTGATGACATTATCTTTGGATCCACTAACAAGTACTTCTGTTAAGAATTTAGCAAAATAATGACAGACAGGTTCGAGATGTCAATGATGGGTGAATTGAAGTTCTTCTTGGGATTTCAAGTGAAGCAACTGAGAGAAGGTACATTTATAAGCCAAACTAAATATACACAAGACATTCTCAAGAAATTCAATATGGACAAAGCCAAGCCCATCAAGACACCCATGGCCATCAACGGACATCTCGACCTCAATGAAGACGGTCCAAATGTGGACCAAAAGGTATATCGGTCCATGATTGGCTCCTTACTATACTTATGTGCATCTAGGCCAGATATTATGCTTAGTGTCTGCATGTGTGCAAGGTTTAAAGCCGCACCTAAAGAGTGTCACTTAATTGCTGCAAAAAGAATCCTAAGGTACCTTGTGCACACACCCAACTTGGGCCTTTGGTATCCCAAAGGATCCAAGTTTAACTTGATAGGGTATTCCGACGCCGACTATGCAGGATGCAAAGTCGATAGAAAGAGCACGTCAGGGACTTGTCAATTTCTTGGTAGGTCCCTAGTTTCTTGGTCATCTAAAAAGCAAAACTCCATTGCTCTTTCCACAGCGGAAGCAGAGTATGTTGCAGCCGGTAGTTGCTGTGCGCAACTACTTTGGATGCGACAAACTCTTAGGGACTACGGCTACAATCTAAGTCATATCCCGCTTCTATGCGATAATGAAAGTGCTATAAAGATTGCACACAACCCTGTAGAGCACTCAAGAACTAAGCACATAGATATCCGTCATCACTTTCTTAGAGATCATTCATTAAAAGGTGACATAGCTATTTCACATGTTAGGACTGAAAAACAGCTTGCGGATATTTTTATCAAACCATTAGATGAGAAAAGGTTCTGTGAACTAAGAAATGAGCTAAACATTCTTGACTCTCGAAATGTGGCTTGAAACATTGCATACCTGGTTGCAACTTAAAATGTTCCTCCGTATTGTCAAAAATGCTCCTCCTCTCCTTTTCTACTCAGAAAACTATTTTTATGAAGAAATCTTGAGGATTATGACCATTGTTTGATTGCTGATTGCCTACTGGTTGTAATCACCAAGACTATTTGCAAAATTAGTGTCCTTGGATCACCTCTAAACTCTACTATCTGCATCAAGTCTGCTGGAACCGGACTTGTCCGGTTGTCGACCGGACTAGTCCGGACAGACCACAGTTAGGTTAATTCAGGGGCACCGGACTAGTCCGGTCAGTCGCATATAGAAGCACATGGCCAGCCCAGATCTCTCCCTCACCCCTCATTAGACTTGCTCTCCCTCTCCTCTTCCAAACCCTAGCCCCCAAAGTAATTTTCTGGTTGAACCCTCAAAATCGAGTTTTTCTCCGCGAAAAAGACTCCCTTGTCGAGTGGTCTTCCTCCTCCGGACTCATCCGGACTGATTTCCACTTCTTCGACGCGAATCTTCAAATCTTGGTAAATTTCCCCCTTTAAACCAAAATCTCAACTTTTCTAGTTCTAGCTAGTTTTCTTTGATTTCAAAAGGATGTACATTGCCTCAATAGATGTATTCCTACCATGTTCCTACTCTTGTGCCCTTAGATAGGAGGTTTGATTCAAATGAAACATTAGGGTTCTTATGCCAGGCCGGACTAGTCCGGCGCATAGAGGCGGACAAGTCCGGTCCACCGGACAAGTCCGCACTCTGAAACCGGACAAGTCCGGCCTCTGACAGTTGAACCCCTATGTTCCCATTTGAAGTCGATAATGAGTCCATTTGCATCTAATCCTTGAACTCCTTATCAGGCATCATGTCTTCAGGCTCATATGACAGCTCCTTTTACATTGATGAAGACGTTCAACGCGAGAAAGTGAGGAGGACCAAGGAGAGAGTTATGAAGAAGAGACATGATGTCAATGTCCACTCTCCACCTTCCGACGACAATCAACCTAAGAAGAGGAAAGTCATTGTCCAAAGGCCTCTAAGTAAAGATGCTGCTGAGGGCTCGTCAGGGCCAAAAAGAATCCTCAATAAAGGGAAGGGACTTGCTAGTGGTCCCCTTGGGCCCTTGAAGATGAAAAACCCTATTCACCGCAACAGGCAGCCTTCAAGTGAGGATTTCACTGGAAAAGGGAGTGAGCTAGCTGATAATTTTAGGAATATTCAAGTGTATGACCGACCTAAGCAATGCTCTAATCGAAGGTTCTGGAGCAACTTCCATGCAGACTACTACGAGCATGTGTACATGAAGATGAAGAACCCTGTAGTAGAGAGTCAATGGCTAAATGTTGAATATCTGAAGTCGAAGAGGTATCCTGCTTTTCATGAGATGGTGGAAGCGTTAGAGAGGCACAGTCTGACGGACCTGCTATCCTTTGAGTATATGACTGGAACAATGAAGTAATTACCCAGTTTTACTCCACTCTGTACTTTGCTCGTGATGATGGAGACAGTCTTACTTGGATGACTCATGGTTCAAGGTATAGTGTCACGTATGATGAATTTGCTAGGATTCTTCACCCCCAACACACTTTGGATCATGAACTGGTTATTCATAATCTGAAACCTCTGGAGAAGGAGGAACTTGAATTTCTCTATGACACAAGGATGCCATATGTTCCTCCAACCATCAAATATCTAAAGCCCTTCTTTGTGGTCCTAAATAGAGTCTTGAGAAAGACTATAGCTCCGAAGGATGGAGATGCAGGAACTATACAAGGGACCTTGAGGACTCTCATGAAGGTCATTAGTGGGAGGAGACCATTCAATGTCTTTGAGTATATCTACAACGACATTGTGAACATCTCAATTACCCCCAATAGGTCCTGTGGATACGCACCGTATATCATGTACATGATTGAGAAAGTGACGGGACTCGAGTTTGTCAAGGATGTCAAGCATACAGGGTTGAAGCAGCAAAAACCCACCGAGTACACTCTCCCTCCGGCTCCAACTGCCCCGTCCTGTCCACCAGTGGAGAGGAGATTAAAGCAAGCTCATGATGACACTAGATCTGCAGCTGCTCCTCCTGGATCTCCACCTGCCCAAGAATCATCCAGCGGCATCCTCAAGATGCTGTCCTCCATCTTTGCCTGCTGCCGTAAGATCGAAGGCAGGCAGCACAAAGAAAAGCTTGCAAGGAAGAAACATCAACAGTACGTCAATGCCAATATCAAGTCTATCTGTGCAAAGCTTGAAATTGAACTCGTTGGATCACCGCCTGCCTCCGAGGACTCAGAGGAAGATCCTGCTCCCGAGGATGCTGAAGATGAAGATCAGACTGAGACTGACGGAGGAGGCAGCGATGAGTGATTCCCCTCAATTTTCCCTTTTTGGTGCCTTGATGCCAAAGGGGGAGAGATTTAGATTAGATTTGGACTATTTCTATCTAGTATTAGTTATTAAGCTCTCTTGTGGTCAAGGACATGTACCTATTGTGGCGGACCGGGATCCGCTCATCCAGGATCGCAGAGGGTGGTGCCGCGCGATGCGACACCCGACAGCACACGTCATAAGAACACAATATATACATGGGAAAAACAAACTGAATGTACAAGGTAGCACATTTCTCAGTTACAAACTATGGTCTTTATTACACAGCGGAAGTTTCTTTTGTACAACTCACGCCCGCCTATCTAGCAAAAGTCGGTTGCCCAGCCCTAGGGCAACCCACACTAGCTGCACGTCTCAGCTCAGCGCAGCGTGTACGGCTCCCACTCAGCCGTGGTCCCCGGCGGAGGGTAACCCTCGCCGGTGGACTCGTACTCCGAATCCGTGGGTGGCTCTTCACCTGAAAAACACTTAAGCAGCAACCATGAGCACGAAGGCTCAGTAAGGCTTAACCGACTCACCTAAGCATGAAACTCTACATGAGGTATACCAAGGCATAGGTTAGTAACATTTCAGCCAAAACGACACGCCTACAAGTTCATCCTTAGTTCATCTTTTAGCAATAAGTTAACAGTTCAGGGAATCTTAAATTTAGTAAGCAGTATTTGGTGGCACACATGTAGCAATACAATTATATCAATCAGCATCATTGAATCAACATATTTCATCCATTAGTCTACGTTACGACGCAGTGAACAAGCAGTACTCGTCACCGCGAGGGACGGCGAATCGACTCGATATACACCTGCAGGGAAAACCCAAAGAGCACGTCACGTACGCCCACCCGTGGAGCTGCACAGCACGCTCACTCGATGTCGTACGGGACAACCTTTCACCCAACAGCCCAAACGTCGAACCGGTCGCACCGAAACGAGCAGGAGGTTCCCCACACGGAGCATCTCTCTATGCCCGTTGGCAGATTTCCACCTTGCTGCCCTCAACCTACACCTATAAATCGGTGTGCTATGCCTCGACGCCCGGAGGTTTAGGCTACATCGGTTTATCGGGGCCTATATATCCGATATGCCTTCGGTACGTTCAATACTTGTTCAGCAGGGCCACACACGGATCGGTCCTCAATCGACACGGGCAGGGCTGCGCACACAAGACTCTCTCTTGCTGCGCCCTAGCCCCTGCCTAGTCTCATTTTCATTACTAAAGTGATCTCACATCACTCAACCGAACCCGTGTGTCCCAAGCCTATCTCGCGAGTAGATTCCAACTACTCGACTTGTACCGAAGTCCTATGACTTATTAAGCATAGCCTGTCTACTCGAGATCCTTGACACTACCCTCACTCTTTTAGGAACCTTTGGTTATGCAAGTGGGGTTTCATTCATCCTATACCTAATGCACATACCTACTTCATATGACACATGTAAACAAAGTAAAGCTTTTAAAAAGGGTTAATTCAAACCGGGGCTTGCCTTGTTGCTGCTGGTCAGTAGTTAGTTCCTCGTCCGGAAGAAGGAAGTCCAGCACTTCCGGAGTCTCCTCTTCAACGGCTACACGTTAATGAAATGCTATACGTTAATTTAGATGCAAATGTGAGTTTTAGAGTAAAACTTCTACTATTGGTTCTAATAACCAGCCTCTAACACCTGGAACTTTGTTTAAGAATTTAAATATGAACTGGTGTTGGTGGTTTGGCTTGGACTTAATCACATGGTTAAATGCTAAGTGGTTTTCCCCCTTTTCCATATTAATCCCTTAATTGGTTAAACAGGACAGGGGTGATCTAGAGCTCCAATGGAGATGAGAATTTTTGTGTGAATTCCTTGTCACAAGAAAACTCTCTGGACCAAACACTAGCACTTTTCATGGAGTGGTTTGCTCAGAATAATTCTCTTGGCAAATCAGCAAGGAAGAATTTATTCTGAGGTAATACCCCTGTTCATGCTCAACTTAATGAACTACAATTTCAATTATAGCTCATAGAGTTTGCCAGAATTTTCCTAACATTTTTGGGGTTAAGAATTGCCCAGAACTGAATTTCCAAGTTTTGGAAATTCTCTGAAAATGTTTCTGTATTCAAATGAACACAGCACCTTTCAATTTGAATTGCTCTGACCAAATCAACTCCAAATGGTCTGAACCTTTTACAGGGGTTTACTAATGTCCTAAAGAACATTCTGGCAAAATTTGGGGATTTTTGGATGAACCAAACTCCCTCTAAAATTCTTTTTCTGAAAAGTTTTAAAGAATTTTCCAGAATTAATTAATGGGTTTCATACAATTTGGGTTGTATATCTGGACAGAGCTAGGCAAGATGAATCCAACCCAATTTGAATCACTAAATTTGGAGCTTCCTAGCAAAAGTTATGGGGTTCTAAAGTTTGCACCAAAACTGGAAATTCCAAAAATGTTTAAATCCTGCGGGTGGGACCCACTCCTCGAGCCGGCCCACTCAGAAAGCGGCCACACCACGGCCCACGGGGTTTTACCCACGCTTCCGCACCGAATCCCGGCCGCAAACCCGATCCCCGCGCGAGATCAGAGGCTGACCGGTGGACCCGGCCCCCCCTTCGTCTACCTCGCGCTCTCCCGCAGTTCCCGCGGCGGCGCTTCGCCGGAGCGCTTGCCGCCGGGCGTTTCCCCGCCCGACCTTTGACAAAACTTGCCGCCTGTGCCTAACTCGACTCGGAGAACACGCTGGTGCTCTCACCGGAGCTCGGCAATGGCCGGAACTATGCCCGCGACGGCGACAGAGCCTCCCTCTACTCCGGTGACGTCGTCCGGGCTACTCCGGCCCTTATTTCTCAAGCGGTTTGCTCCTACAGCTCCACCGTGGCATGCTGCGCACGAATATAAGCTCGGTTGGCCATGGAAATAGCCGGAGCTGGGACCTCACCGTCGACCTAGGCCCGATATCGACTGTTGCTCGAAAAACTTGGATATCAGCGCAAAGGCTCGATGGTTTTGGATCCTAGGTGGCCGTGGGGGCGTGTAGAACCTATGCTCAGCTAGGTTTATGCTGTGCAGGACCGATCGCTGCGAATTTCAACATTTCTGCTCACTCGTTTTTGTCGAGCACCGAGGACTAGACGGGGAAATACTCCCCCTACAAAGCATGGAAGAGGGTAGGGTCTTCACCGTGAGCTCGAGCAGTCCCCGGCGCGTGTCTTTGCTGTTGAACTCCGGTCGCGAGGTCGCCTGGATCAACAGCGCGACGAGGAGCCGAGGGGAGCGGCGGGTGTCGTTTTTCGTTTCGGGTAGGAACGGGCAGAGCGGAGGAGATGAGGCTGGCTCACGTGGGCTGGGAACTTAAACCGCGTCGGGCACGCGTGCGCTCGGTCGCCGAGCAGGAGGTGGCGAGGTGAGGCGGTCGGACGCCGGTGCTGTCCGCAGCTGGCGCGAGGTGCTCGACCGACGTCGGGAGAAAACAGCCACGCTCGGTTTGGGAAACAAGTTTCCCCCACTGACTTGTGGGCCCACTCTCCCCCTAATCCTCTCTTCTCCATTTCTTTTGTAAATATCCCAGAAACTACACATTGAATGAGAGACTTAGACCCCAAGTCTTGGATTGAATTTGAGTTCTCAAATTCAAACTTTGTTTGGTTAAATTTGCTTCATGTTTAAACTGAAATTCAAATTCAGTTTTGAATTATTGCAAATTTGGCTCCCGACAAGATGAACTCTAATGGGGATGAAACTTGGTGGGTTTACTCAGAAAAATGTGCTGAGTATAGATATGGAGCTAACTTTTGAATTTGGGTGATGAAAGTTGCTGCAATTTGAATTTACATTCAAATTGGCCTTTTTTTGCAATAACCCAAAAGTGTCTCAAAAAGTGTTAAATTTGCATGAGCTTTGGACTGAACCTTCCCAAGACTTTTTAAATTCTAGGGGTGAGCTCAACCTCTCATGTTCATGTGTAGAAACCCTACTTTGTGAAAGTGAAGGCTTTCCCCTCTAATCATTCTTTTGATGGAGGTTACATGCTCTTCACAACATTTCCTAAGGTGTCCACAATAAAAACTGTGGTGTTGTGAGGTGAAGAAAAGTTTTTGCAAGTCCCTTTTTCTTGGGCTTTTACATCCCTCCCCCCTTAAAAGAATCTCGTCCCGAGATTATAAAAGAAGGGATAGCGATGTAATAGGGACTTACCCGTGTTGAGAAGCCATGAACTCCGGGTAATTTGAGCGAAGGAACTCCTCGCTCTCCCACGTCGCTTCCTCGGTGGTGTGGTTACTCCAGAGTATTTTGTAGAACCACAACGTTCTGCTACGCGTGGTCCTGGCTTTCTCATCAATAATTCCCACCGGATATTCATCATATGTTAAATCCGGTTTCAGCTCGCCGATGTCTTCGGTAGGAACAGCAGCTGTATGCTTCAAGCATTTTCGCAGTTGCGAAACATGGAAAATATCATGGACACCAGCCAGAGATGCCGGTAGTTCCAATCGATACGCCGCTGGTCCACACTTCTCGGTGATAGCGTAGGGTCCAATAAAACGGGGAGCGAGCTTCCCCTTCACACCGAATCGGTGCACGCCCTTCATTGGAGACACGCGGAGGTACACGTGTTCCCCAACGTCAAAGTGCAACGGCCTACGCCTCTTATCAGCGTAGCTCTTTTGTCGGGATTGAGCGGCCTTCAAATTGGCTTCAATTGTCCGAACGCGCTCCTCGGCGTCGTTCACCACCTCAACCCCGAATGTGACCCTTTCACTGGACTCGCACCAATTTAATGGGGTGCGGCATTTACGACCATAGAGAGCTTCGTAAGGTGCCATTTTGATACTCGCCTGATAACCGTTGTTGTACGAGAATTCCGCCAATGGTAGGTGATCATCCCAGTTCCTACCATGGTGGATGGCACATGCTCTCAACATGTCTTCCAGAACTTGATTCACCCTCTCTGTCTGGCCATCTGTCTGAGGGTGATAGGCGGAGCTCCTGATCAACTTAGTACCAATGCAGCGTGTAGCTGCTTCCAAAAGCGAGATACAAATAATGCACCTCGATCTGAGACAATGGTCTTGGGTACCCCGTATAGGCATAGAATCTTCGCTATGTATAGCTCCGCATATTTGCCGGCATTGTAACGTGTATTCACCGGAATGAAGTGAGCCGTCTTGGTTAACCGATCGATGATTACCCATATGGAATCATGCTTGTTGGCTGTTAGGGGTAATCCCACAATGAAATCCATGCTCACATCTTCCCATTTCCATGCCGGGATCTTCAGGGGTTGCAACAGCCCTGATTTCTTCATGTGATCAGCTTTCACTCGTCTACACGTATCACACTCGGATACGTACTTAGCTACCTCTCGCTTCATCCGTGTCCACCAAAATTTCTTTTTCAAATCTTGGTACATTTTGTTGCTGCCCGGATGAATGGAGTATTTGGACAAGTGAGCTTCATCGAGGATCTTTTTCCTCAACTCCATATCTCGGGGTACGACTATGCGGTCATTGAACCACAACGTCCCCTCACCATCTTTCCGGAAACATTTGATCTCCCCATTGTCAATTCGTCTCCAGAGATGTGCCATGCCTTTATCATTTTTCTGAGCTGCAATGATGTCCTCCCTAATAGTAGGGACGAGGGCAAGGTTGTACAGCGATCCATAAGGAACCAAGTATAAACTTGGCTCTTCCTCCTCCACCGGTGTAATGGTGAGGTGATGGACATGTGATTTCCGACTCAGCGCGTCGGCAACCACATTCGCCTTGCCGGGGTGGTAATGGATCTCAATCTCATAATATTTGATCAGTTCTAACCACCTCCTCTGCCTCATGTTCAGCTCCTTCTGGGTGAAAATGTATTTCAAGCTCTTGTGGTCGGTGTAAAGATGCACCAAGTTCCCCAGGAGATAGTGCCTCCACATTTTTAGCGCCAACACCACGGCAGCAAGTTCAAGATCGTGAGTCGGGTAGTGCTGCTCATGGTTCCGAAGTTGGCGTGAGCCATAAGCGACCACACGTCCTTCCTGCATCAACACGCAGCCGAGCCCAATACCGGACGCGTCACAATACACGTCGAAGGGCTTTGTTGTATCCGGCTGAGCTAATACCGGGGCTGTTGTGAGATGCTTCACCAGTGTTCGGAACGCTCCTTCACACGCCGTGTTCCAAACATATTTTGTCCCTTTCTTCAGCAACTCTGTCATCGGCTTAGCGAGCTTGGAGAAACTTGGAATGAATCTCCGGTAGTATCCCGCTAACCCGAGGAAGCTTCTGACTTCATGAACTGAAGTGGGAGCTTTCCATTTCAACACTTGCTCGATTTTACTTGGGTCAACCGCAATGCCTTCAGCTGAGATGATATGTCCCAAGAATGGCACTTGGCTGATCCAAAATTCGCATTTGCTGAACTTGGCGTAGAGCTTGTGGTCTCGCAATCGTTGAAGAACGATCCGTAAGTGTTCGGCATGCTCGGCTTCTGTCTTGGAGTAAACCAAGATATCGTCGATGAACACTACCACGAACTTGTCCAGCTCCGGCATGAACACCGAGTTCATGAGATACATGAAATGGGCTGGAGCATTTGTGAGACCAAAGGACATGACGAGATATTCGTATAAGCCGTATCTCGTCGAGAACGCCGTCTTCGGGATATCCTCCGCCCGGATCTTGATCTGATGATATCCAGAGCGAAGGTCCATCTTTGAGAATACACTTGCCCCCACAAGTTGATCAAACAAGATGTCAATACGGGGCAGTGGGTACTTATTCTTGATGGTGACGGCGTTGAGCGGCCGGTAATCCACACACAGCCTCAGGGTCTCATCCTTCTTCTTCACGAATAGCGCCGAGCATCCCCAAGGCGAGGAACTCGGCCGAATGAAACCCTTGCTCAACAGATCATTGAGTTGTTCTTTTAGTTCAGCCAGCTCATTTGGAGCCATCTTGTATGGTCTCCGTGATATGGGCGTAGTCCCGGGTGCGAGCTCGATCTTGAACTCGACATCCCGCTCAGGTGGCATGCCCGGAAGATCGTCCGGGAACACGTCGGGATACTCCCGGACTACGGGGATGTCTTCTAACTTGAGAACTTCAGCATTATTAATTGCTAAAACTTCCCGGACTGGCGTGTCTAACACCATGGAATGCGGACGGTGGAATGGAGAATTTAAGTGAACCGTCCGTGTCCGAATCTCTAGGACAGCACCATGGTATTGCAGCCATGACATCCCTAAGATTGCATCAATCTTTTGTCCCATAAGGATTATCAAGGTGGTGGGATATAGTTTCCCACCTAAGCACAGAGGTGCCTTTGGAATCATCATATTAGCTGAAATCTTCCCTCCCAGTGAGCAGATCATATAAGTGCAGTCGGTTGGGAAGACTTGCAATTGATGTTTAGCCACATAGGATGCACTTATAAAGCTGTGGGTTGCACCAGAATCAAATAATATGACGATTGCTTGATTGTTGAGAGTAAACGTACCCGCCAGCACGTTGTCTCCCTCTGGGGCGTCCTCACTGTCGAGGTTGCGGACACCTCCAGTCCGCTGACCAACCTTCTTCGCCGGAGGTCGGCCTCGAGCACCGCCCTGAAACTGGGCTTGCCCGCTGCTCTGCTGCCCCTGGGGACAGTCCTTCGCAAAGTGGCCCGCCTGGCCACACGTGAAGCAGGTGAAACGGGGCGGTCCCCCGCTGATCGGTGGACGGAAACCCGGGGCGCGTTGTGGCGGTGGAAACGCCCGGGGTACCGTCTGCTGTTGCTGTCTTGGTGGTGGCGTCGGCGGACGGAACGGGGGTGCTTGGAACGAACGTCCCCCGAACTGATGAGGTCGCGCCGGTGGACGCCACTGCTGCCCGGATGGTGTCCGATACACCATACGGTACTTCTGGGGAGCGCCACTCCCACCGCTGCTAGGTGGAGCGCTGCGCTTCCTCTGCTCAGCTGCTAACTCCCGCTGAGCGTCCTCTTCCATGATGGTGGCATTGGCTAGGTCGTTGAATGTGCCGCGGTTCCATTGTACGAGGTGGGTCTTCATTTCGGGGTGTAACCCCCGATAGAAGTGCTCCCTCTTCTTCTCCTCCGTGGAGATGTAGTCTGACGCATACTGCGCCAGATGGTTGAAGGCACGGGAGTAGTCGTGGGCACTCCTCCCGCCCTGCTTCAGTTCCAAAAATTCTTGGAACTTTCTCTTCATTATTCCGGGAGGAATGTGATAGGCGCGGAACGCCTCCCGGAACTCTTGCCATTCCACGGCATGGCCAGCCGGACGTGAGGCGACATAATTCGCCCACCACGCACCAGCGGCACCGTGGAGCTGCTGTGCTGCGAACAGTGTCTTCTGCCGCTCCGTACACTGGAGCAGCCCGAACTTGGACTCGATGGTCCGCAGCCAGTTGTCAGCCTCCAGTGGTTCTTCAGCTTCGGTGAACACTGGAGGGTGCGTACTCATGAAATCCGAGTACGACACTTCGCGGGGCTCACGAGGCCCTCGCTCTTGACGTCCTCCCGCCTGGGACGTATTCTGCACGATCGTGTGGAGCAGGTCGGTCTGCTCCTCACGACCTCCCACCAATGCCGCTATCACATCCGCTAGAGTAAGCGGAGGCGGCGGTGGTGGCTGCTGCTGCGGGGTGCTGTCGTAGGCCGGTGGCTGGGAGTCATCGCCTCCCTGTTGGCTAGAGCCACCAACCTCGTGCGTGGTCCTAGTACGAACCATCTGCAACCATACGACATTAAACATCAGTCCCGCAACATTTTGCATACAGTCCAATAGAACTGGGCGGAAAAACATTATGACAACAAAACATGCGAAATATCTCGTAAGTAGATAATGTAATAACTTTGCACAAGCTACACCATTACCAGACCAAACACAAGTTAGTTTAATCCAACTTGATGAACCCCCTCTTTGGAAGCTCACCATAACTGGGTTTGGTCTCTACGAGACATTATTATTGTGTTGTCATCACGTATAACACCCTTAGGGTACAACACCCTTTTCAATGAGTTCAACTGTCATTCTTCTGTCAGAATGACCAGTTGCTACCTATTCCAAGTTTTGATCTGGTTCTGGGCATTTTCATGACTCAAGTCGAATACCAAAGTTCAAGTTAACTTCAGTATCTTTCCAACGAGTACTCATTTGCCCCCAGATCAGCTTTGATTAAAAGTTATGTTAATTCAAAGTTAGCAGAATTTCTGGAAGAATTTTAACAGCACCTCCCTTGGAAGTGGCTGTTTTCAACCCTGATTTCCACTAAATTCCGTGCTGAAACTTCAGAAACTTTGAATTGCAAGGATGTCACACATCTTCTACTCTTTCTAAGGATGTATTATATGACAATTTTAGATTTTTCTACTGGGAGTTATATTTGAAAAACAGATCAGTTCAGAGGATGTTTTACTCTGCCCTGGTTCTGGACAGTTTACATTTCTCTGGGCTTTAAGCCATCTTCAGGTGAGTTTCAGCTCTGGAAGTCTACAACAAAGTTGTAGAGTACTTCAATACCTTTCCAGAGCTATGTAGCACACCTCCCTGGGCTAAAAGACCGGTGAGTTACGCCCTGTTGAAGATCAGCAAACATGCTGCCCAAAACAGAGCACTCTGTTTTTCAGTCTTTTTGGAACTACAATCATCACTATCCCATTCTTATACCCAACCAGGGTCCTAAATGTTGAACCTATAGATTTTTTTTAATTCTTTGTTATCGTTATACTCATGCATATACCTACAATATCTCGGTACTACGCTCCTCACAAAAGAAAATCCTAACCGGATCATACCGGCATATACGTCTCGAGTGTGGCACTAAACGGTCTCTCGCACACGTTTTCTACACGGATACATACGTGGTTAGTACCTGCAGAAGACCGCACAATGATGGTGCACTCAAAGGTTGTTCATTTCAGGCAATTCCATATTTAAAAGTAAATACAAACGCCCGTATCATTGTCATACGGCCGTCCTTGAGCTAAGTCACGTCTCAAGGCACGTGATCGTGTTTCAACACCACACGACAGGGAACCCGAGTATGTCATGAACGGGTCGTCACGGTTGGGAATGTTATCAACCTAACAGATACCACCTACTGCCCTGCAGGGCACGCCGATGGCAAGCGCTGCGTATGTCCTCCGGGGCTATTTCCAGACGAACACACTCTCGCGTTACTGACCACGCGATGGGGTCTCCGCTTACTTGCCTAATGCACGCTAGGGATCAGCGTTTCATATGAACTCAGGGACATGAAGAGTCCAAGAGGTTCATATTAACGTCTCACACCAAGCTGTGAGATCAATCCCTGAACCACGTCCCTCGTCAGGGAGAGCTAACCGAAATTGAACCGCTTTCGGTGGCATTCCTTACCATACTTACCAGAGCGTAGGTGCGTCGTTACATAATTGAAATTCAGAATTATAACACATAAGTTAGTCTTTGCCACTTTAAGTAACTATGCTAATATAGTCCTTACTTGGGCAACTACCGAATCCTCACCGTATACCTAAGTTTTTCCCATAATGCAGTCCTTTAGTACTGTGCTATCCCCACTGCAGCTCTGATACCAGGCTGTGGCGGACCGGGATCCGCTCATCCAGGATCGCAGAGGGTGGTGCCGCGCGATGCGACACCCGACAGCACACGTCATAAGAACACAATATATACATGGGAAAAACAAACTGAATGTACAAGGTAGCACATTTCTCAGTTACAAACTATGGTCTTTATTACACAGCGGAAGTTTCTTTTGTACAACTCACGCCCGCCTATCTAGCAAAAGTCGGTTGCCCAGCCCTAGGGCAACCCACACTAGCTGCACGTCTCAGCTCAGCGCGGCGTGTACGGCTCCCACTCAGCCGTGGTTCCCGACGGAGGGTAACCCTCGCCGGTGGACTCGTACTCCGAGTCCGTGGGTGGCTCTTCACCTGAAAAACACTTAAGCAGCAACCATGAGCACGAAGGCTCAGCAAGGCTTAACCGACTCACCTAAGCATGAAACTCTACATGAGGTATACCAAGGCATAGGTTAGTAACATTTCAGCCAAAACGACACGCCTACAAGTTCATCCTTAGTTCATCTTTTAGCAATAAGTTAACAGTTCAGGGAATCTTAAATTTAGTAAGCAGTATTTGGTGGCACACATGTAGCAATACAATTATATCAATCAGCATCATTGAGTCAACATATTTCATCCATTAGTCTACGTTACGACGCAGTGAACAAGCAGTACTCGTCACCGCGAGGGACGGCGAATCGACTCGATATACACCTGCAGGGAAAACCCAAAGAGCACGTCACGTACGCCCACCCGTGGAGCTGCACAGCATGCTCACTCGATGTCGTACGGGACAACCTTTCACCCAACAGCCCAAACGTCGAACCGGTCGCACTGAAACGAGCAGGAGGTTCCCCACACGGAGCATCTCTCTATGCCCGTTGGCAGATTTCCACCTTGCTGCCCTCAACCTACACCTATAAATCGGTGTGCTATGCCTCGACGCCCGGAGGTTTAGGCTACATCGGTTTATCGGGGCCCATATATCCGATATGCCTTCGGTACGTTCAATACTTGTTCAGCAGGGCCGCACACGGATCGGTCCTCAATCGACACGGGCAGGGCTGCGCACACAAGACTCTCTCTTGCTGCGCCCTAGCCCCTGCCTAGTCTCATTTTCATTACTAAAGTGATCTCACATCACTCAACTGAACCCGTGTGTCCCAAGCCTATCTCGCGAGTAGATTCCAACTACTCGACTTGTACCGAAGTCCTATGACTTATTAAGCATAGCCTGTCTACTCGAGATCCTTGACACTACCCTCACTCTTTTAGGAACCTTTGGTTATGCAAGTGGGGTTTCATTCATCCTATACCTAATGCACATACCTACTTCATATGACACATGTAAACAAAGTAAAGCTTTTAAAAAGGGTTAATGCAAACCGGGGCTTGCCTTGTTGCTGCTGGTCAGTAGTTAGTTCCTCATCCGGAAGAAGGAAGTCCAGCACTTCCGGAGTCTCTTCTTCAACGGCTACACGTTAATGAAATGCTATACGTTAATTTAGATGCAAATGTGAGTTTTAGAGTAAAACTTCTACTATTGGTTCTAATAACCAGCCTCTAACACCTGGAACTTTGTTTAAGAATTTAAATATGAACTGGTGTTGGTGGTTTGGCTTGGACTTAATCACATGGTTAAATGCTAAGTGGTTTTCCCCCTTTTCCATATTAATCCCTTAATTGGTTAAACAGGACAGGGGTGATCTAGAGCTCCAATGGAGCTGAGAATTTTTGTGTGAATTCCTTGTCACAAGAAAACTCTCTGGACCAAACACTAGCACTTTTCATGGAGTGGTTTGCTCAGAATAATTCTCTTGGCAAATCAGCAAGGAAGAATTTATTCTGAGGTAATACCCCTGTTCATGCTCAACTTAATGAACTACAATTTCAATTATAGCTCATAGAGTTTGCCTGAATTTTCCTAACATTTTTGGGGTTAAGAATTGCCCAGAACTGAATTTCCAAGTTTTGGACATTCTCTGAAAATGTTTCTGTATTCAAATGAACACAGCACCTTTCAATTTGAATTGCTCTGACCAAATCAACTCCAAATGATCTGAAACCTTTACAGGGGTTTACTAATGTCCTAAAGAACATTCTGGCAAAATTTGGGGATTTTTGGATGAACCAAACTCCCTCTAAAATTCTTTTTCTGAAAAGCTTTAAAGAATTTTCCAGAATTAATTAATGGGTTTCATACAAATTGGGTTGTATATCTGGACAGAGCTAGGCAAGATGAATCCAACCCAATTTGAATCACTAAATTTGGAGCTTCCTAGCAAAAGTTATGGGGTTCTAAAGTTTGCACCAAAACTGGAAATTCCAAAAATATTTAAATCCTGCGGGTGGGACCCACTCCTCGAGCCGGCCCACTCAGAAAGCGGCCACACCGCGGCCCACGGGGTTTTACCCGCGCTTCCGCACCGAATCCCGGCCGCAAACCCGATCCCCGCGCGAGATCAGAGGCTGACCGGTGGACCCGGCCCCCCCTTCGTCTACCTCGCGCTCTCCCGCAGTTCCCGCGGCGGCGCTTCGCCGGAGCGCTCGCCGCCGGGCGTTTCCCCTCCCGACCTTTGACAAAACTTGCCGCCTGTGCCTAACTCGACTCGGAGAACACGCTGGTGCTCTCACCGGAGCTCGGCAATGGCCGGAACTATGCCCGCGACGGCGACAGAGCCTCCCTCTACTCTGGTGACGTCGTCCGGGCTACTCCGGCCCTTATTTCTCAAGCGGTTTGCTCCTACAGCTCCACCATGGCATGCTGCGCACGAATATGAGCTCGGTTGGCCATGGAAATAGCCGGAGCTGGGACCTCACCGTCGACCTAGGCCCGATATCGACTGTTGCTCGAAAAACTTGGATATCAGCGCAAAGGCTCGATGGTTTTCGATGGTTTTGGATCCTAGGTGGCCGTGGGGGCGTGTAGAACCTATGCTCAGCTAGGTTTACGCTGTGCAGGACCGATCGCTGCAAATTTCAATATTTCTGCTCACTCGTTTTTGTCGAGCACCGAGGACTAGACGGGGAAATACTCCCCCTACAAAGCATGGAATAGGGTAGGGTCTTCACCGTGAGCTCGAGCAGTCCCCGGCGCGTGTCTTTGCTGTTGAACTCCGGTCGCGAGGTCGCCTGGATCAACGGCGCGACGAGGAGCCGAGGGGAGCGGCGGGTGTCATTTTTCGTTTCGGGTAGGAACGGGCAGAGCGGAGGAGATGAGGCTGGCTCACGTGGGCTGGGAACTTAAACCGCGTCGGGCACGCGTGCGCTCGGTCGCCGAGCAGGAGGTGGCGAGGTGAGGCGGTCGGACGCCGGTGCTGTCCGCAGCTGGCGCGAGGTGCTCGACCGACGTCGGGAGAAAACAGCCACGCTCGGTTTGGGAAACAAGTTTCCCCCACTGACTTGTGGGCCCACTCTCCCCCTAATCCTCTCTTCTCCATTTCTTTTGTAAATATCCCAGCAACTACACATTGAATGAGAGACTTAGACCCCAAGTCTTGGTTTGAATTTGAGTTCTCAAATTCAAACTTTGTTTGGTTAAATTTGCTTCATGTTTAAACTGAAATTCAAATTCAGTTTTGAATTATTGCAAATTTGGCTCCCGGCAAGATGAACTCTAATGGGGATGAAACTTGGTGGGTTTACTCAGAAAAATGTGCTGAGTATAGATATGGAGCTAACTTTTGAATTTGGGTGATGAAAGTTGCTGCAATTTGAATCTACATTCAAATTGGCCTTTTTTGCAATAACCCAAAAGTGCCTCAAAAAGTGTTAAATTTGCATGAGCTTTGGACTGAACCTTTCCAAGACTTTTTAAATTCTAGGGGTGAGATCAACCTCTCATGTTCATGTGTAGAAACCCTACTTTGTGAAAGTGAAGGCTTTCCCCTCTAATCATTCTTTTGATGGAGGTTACATGCTCTTCACAACATTTCCTAAGGTGTCCACAATAAAAACTGTGGTGTTGTGAGGTGAAGAAAAGTTTTTGCAAGTCCCTTTTTCTTGGGCTTTTACACCTACCTGGCGCGCCAAATGTCGAAGTGTTCGGTCGACACTTCCCCCGGGCCTGCACTGGGCAGCCCGCGGAGGTTCTTTTTTTCGGTGGGGCTAGTCCCTTGCGGAGAGCTTGCGCGGATGGACGAGTTAGTAAGAGCTTGACGCGGTGAGTTTTACGTGGTTCAGGCCGCCGGAGCGTAAAACCCTACGTCCACGGCGAGCTATGGAGCTCGCTGTATTGCTTGCTGCTCAGGGCCGGAGTCCTGAGCTTGGGGGTGAGTTACAGCTTGGGAGTGTATGGCTAGCGTATGAGTTGCCGAGTGCGAACCCTTGCTATCGTCGCCTACCCAAGCCTTTTATAGTCCAAGACTCGGGCAGCTTACAAGGGGGGCCGGGACCCGACAGGTGGTCCCGGGAAGATTGTCTATTATCTACCGTATCTGCAGTTATGCTGGTAGTTGCCTCTGGTCGAAGGCTTCTGAGTCTTCATCTTGCTGCCCTGCCCATGCCGCATGCTAGTCGTAGTGGTTGATGACGGCGCAGGCGGCATGGGATGTCTTGTCGCGGTGTTTATTGGCTGGCAGGTTCTGACACTGCGCGCCAGTCTGCGATGCGACTGGGCGCAACGGCACCTGACAGAAGCGTGCTCCGCATCTCCGCGTCTTGGGAAGACGCGGGCCTTGAATACCTTGTACGGGCAAGGTATGGTGTGTCTTTACGCCCGCTGCCTATCGCTCGGGGGCAGGCAGCGCCGTTCTGCTGCCACGTGGCGGGCCCGGAGCCCTTCTCAGAGGAGAGGAGGGCCCGTTCCGCGGGGCACGTGGAGCCTCCGGACCTCTCCCCGCGGAACGGGCCCTCCTCTCCTCTGAGAAGGGCTCCGGGACCGCCACGTGGCAGCAGAACGGCGCTGCCTGCCCCCGAGCGATAGGCAGCGGGCGTAAAGACGCCACATACCTTGCCCGTACAAGGTATTCAAGGCCCGCGTCTTCCCAAGACGCGGAGACGCGGAGCACGCTTCTGTCAGGTGCCATTGCGTCCAGTCGCATCGCAGACTGGCGCGCGGTGTCAGAACCTGCCAGCCAATAAACACCGCGACAAGACATCCCATGCCGCCTGCGCCATCATCAACCACTACGACTAGCATGCGGCATGGGCAGGGCGGCAAGATGAAGACTCAGAAGCCTTCGACCAGAGGCAACTACCAGCATAACTGCAGATACGGTAGATAATAGACAATCTTCCCGGGACCACATGTCGGGTCCTGGCCCCCCTTGTAAGCTGCCCGAGTCTTGGACTATAAAATGCTCGGGTAGGCGACGATAGCAAGGGTTCGCACTCGGCAACTCATACGCTAGCCATACACTCCCAAGCTGTAACTCACCCCCAAGCTCAGGACTCCGGCCCTGAGCAGCAAGCAATACAGCGAGCTCCATAGCTCGCCGTGGACGTAGGGTTTTACGCTCTGGCGGCCTGAACCACGTAAAACTCACCGCGTCAAGCTCTTACTAACTCGTCCATCCGCGCAAGCTCTCCGCAAGGAACTAGCCCCACCGGAAATAGAACCTCTGCGGGCTGCCCAGTGCAGGCCCGGGGGGAGTGTCGACCGAACACTTCGACATTTGGCGCGCCAGGTAGGGGCTTTTCTCCTAGCACGACGAGTTTCCACCGATGAAGATGACCAAGATTCCTTCAGCGGCGAACTCTCCCCCCTCGCCTCTGCGGCAAACCGCGACCAGGGGGGAGTACATGTCGACACACTCGGGACGGAGTGTGTCGGTACAAGCTGGGAGCCAGCAACCGGCTCTGGCAGCGCCGACCCCGGCAATGCAGGCTCCAACCAGCATCAAGTCTTCAGTAGCGCTGGGCGTACCCAGTGGGGGTGCGCTAGCTGCAGCGAGAGCGCTACTGTACAATCCACCCGCTGGGGATGCGCCTCAGGCAGCGACCCAGCAGTGGATCCGCGAGGTAGACCGTCTCGTCGTCGCCGCCGCAAACCCTAGACTTCGGCGGGGATGACGCTCTGGCCAACCGGTCGTGTCGCTGATGCGCGCACCATTGGTTGACGAGCAGACGGCGGACTCCAGCTCTACCAGGCTCCAATCGACAGATCTGAGGACAGAGCTGGAGCAGTGTCGCCTGGGTCAAGATGCCCGGGTATACCTCGAGCAGCGCCGAGAAAGGCGTCGCTACTAAAGGCTGACGACAGCATGACGTCGGCCTCGACCCAGCCTGAAGAGCAGACCTTCGCCACGCGATCTCTGCTCCAGGCCTGCGCCGTGCAGAATATGCCACAGTCATATGTCCTGCAGATGGCGCCCCCAGCCTATGGTGCAGCCTTGCCCATACCGGGGTACGCGGTGCTCAGTGCGAACCAAGCGTTCGCGGCACCAGAACCTGCGGCGACAGAAGCAGGGTGTGCGGCCCTCGCGCCCCACCTTCGCTTCGCGAAGTGGCCGCGCAAGTTTCGGCCGCACCTGCCCGAGAAGTACGACGGCAGCGTCAACCCGGCGGAGTTCCTCCAGATCTACTCCACCACCGTACTTGCCGCAGGAGGGAATGAAGCCGTCATGGCCAATTACTTCCCTGTCGCCTTGACTGGCCCAGCCCGGTCTTGGCTCATGAACCTCCCCCAGGGTTCCGTAACTTCCTGGGGAGAGCTTTGCCGGCAGTTTATAACCAACTTCGGCAGTTCCTACACCCGGCCTGTCACGGAGCTCGACCTCCACGCCATCCAGCAACAACCTAGGGAGTCGATGCGCTCTTTCATCCAGCGGTTCTCCCAGGTGCAGAACACCATCCCACACATTCAAAATGCTTCTGTGGTGGTGGCGTTCCGGCAAGGCGTCCGGGACAAGAAGATGCTTGAGAAGCTCGCGACCAGGGAGGTCCGCGATGCCTCAGTGCTCTTCAGCTTGGCAGACAAGTGCGCCAGAGCAGCCGAAGGACGGAACTGGCACTCACAGCTGCCCTCCGAGTCAGGAGGACTGCCCGGATCTGGTCCTACTCCCTATGGAGGCAGCAGGAAGACCAAGAGCCGAGGCAGAAGCAAGATAAGATCACCGGCCGCAGCCCCAGTCGTCACTGCAGCGACGCTCAGTGGGGCTCGGGGGCCGCGCCCCGACAAGAGGCAGCGAAGATCACCGGTCCCAGAAGGTAATCAAGACAATATGTGCCCCGTGCACGGCAGCTGTCGCCACACTACTGCCGAGTGCCGGGAGATCCGAAGGCTCGCAGAGCGCTTCCGCAAGGGGAAGCGGCAGCGGGCTGATGCCCCGCCCTTCATTCCAAAGGAAGACGAACAGAGGGTGGATGTTCCAGACAGCATCGACCACCCAGAGGAGATCCAGGAGCCTCAGCGTGTCGTGAAGGCGGCACGCAATCATGAGGACTCCAGCTCCAGTGACGATGAGCGTCGGAAGAAGCTCTACGTCATATACGGCGGGTCCGCCGACCCCTCGTCCTGAAGCGCGGTCAAGACTCTGCGCCGAGCGGTAGCGTCGGTGGCGCCACTCCCAAGTGCTGCACCGCACCTTAAGTGGATGGGGACCCCCATCAGCTTTGACGCCACCAACTGCCCCAGGAACATGGCTGGGGCCGGCCAACTACCGCTCTTGGTAGCCCCTACCATCGCCAACGTGAGAATGTACCACGTTTTGGTAGATGGAGGAGCTGGGCTGAACCTCATCAGCCGTGCAGCTTTCCAGAAGCTGCAGATCCCGATGGCCAAGCTCACCCCGTCGAGCCCGTTCTCAGGGGTAGGGCCAGGACAAGTCATCCCCTACGGCAACATTAGCCTCCCGGTGACCTTCGGGGCTCCAGACAGCTATCGGACAGACTACATTCTGTTCGACGTAGCGGAGATAGACCTCCCCTTCAACGCCATAATCGGCAGGCCAGCCCTGTACCGGTTCATGGCAGTAGCCCACTACGGCTACCTTGTCCTGAAGATGCCAACACCGACGGGTATCCTCAGGATTCGTGGGGACCGCACTGCTGCAGTGTCGGCCCTAGAGAAGCTCCAAGCGCTCGCAACAGCTGGGGCATCAGCCCCCGGCAATACGGAGCCAGACCAGCTCTGCCCGAGCGCACGTCACCGTGCTTCCGCCACAGCTCCCCGCGTGCAACCTCTCGACGAGGGCGGCGTCCCCTTAAAGGTCGTCCAAGTCGGCGCCGAAGCTACCCAGACCACCCGGGTAGCCGGGGGCCTGGATAGCAAATAGGAAGGCGCGCTCGTCACCTTCCTTCGGCACAACGTCGACGTGTTTGCATGGCAGCCATCGCAGATGCCGGGGATCCCCAGGGAGGTGATCGAGCACCACTTGAAAGTCTTCCCCGACGCCCGGCCGGTTCAACAGAAGTCCCGCAAGCAGTCCATCGAGCGGCAAAACTTCATCCGTGAAGAAGTCAAGAAGCTGCTAGACGCTGGCTTCATACGGGAGGTCCACCACCCCCGGTGGTTGGCGAACCCCGTCGTTGTCCCGAAGGCCGGCGGGAAGCTCCGGATGTGCATCGACTACACCAGTCTCAATAAGGCATGTCCCAAAGATCCATTCCTTCTCCCTAGAATAGATCAAATAGTAGACTCAACGTCAGGCTGTGATATGCTGTGCTTCCTAGACGTCTACTCGGGTTTCCATCAGATCCCCATGTCTAGGGAGGACGAGGAGCACACCTCCTTCATCACAGTAGACGGCCTTTATTGCTATGTGTCTATGCCTTACGGCCTAAAGAATGCACTCCCCACCTTTGTGCGAGCGATGCACAAAACCTTTGGGGAGTTAATAAGAGACCTAGTTGAGGTGTACGTCGATGACATAGTTGTCAAGGTCAAGCAGGGTTCATCTTTGCTAGATAACCTAGCCTTAGTCTTTGACAAGTTGCGCTCTACGCGCACCAAGCTGAACCCAGATAAATGTGTGTTCGGTGTGTCCTATGGGAAGCTCTTAGGGTTCCTGGTCTCGCACCGAGGGATTGAGGCCAACCCAGAGAAGATCAAGGCCATCGACTTGATGCGGCCCCCTGCCCGCGTCAAGGATGTTCAAAAACTCACGGGATGTCTAGCCGCGCTGATGCGGTTTATACCGAGGCTAGCAGAGCGGGCACTCCCTTTCTTTAAGCTCCTGCGCAAGTCAGACCCTTTTGCCTGGACTGACGAAGCAGAAGAGGCTTTCCAGGAGTTGAAGCGACTCCTGACGACCCTACCTATCATGGTAGCCCCTGAGCCCGGGGAACACCTGCTGCTCTACATCACGGCGACAACAGAAGTGGTGAGTATGGTCCTCGTCGCAGAGCGGCCAGACCCCTCACCTTCACAACCTGCTCCGGTAGCAGAAGGCAGACGCCAGGAGGCCCCGCAGGGCCAAGGCGGTCTCCCGGACCCCCCGGAGGTCCAGGTCGACCTCCCGGAGGTCCAGGGCGGTCTCCCGGACCCCCAAGATAAATCCCCGGGGGCCAATTGGGACCTCCCGGAGGTCCCTCAAGACCCCCCGGAGCTCCCGGATAATCAAGATAGCTTAAGGGCCTCCGGGTCCAGCTCCCGGAGGCCCCCGTGGGTCCACTCACCTCCAATGGACTGGGGCCAATGGACGAGGACCTCCCAAGCCTAAGAGAGAGGGTTTGAACCATACAGAGGCCTGTCTACTACATCAGCGAAGTACTTCATGATGCCAAGACAAGGTACCTAGAAGTCCACAAGCTGTTGTATGCGGTGCTCGTGGCCTCCAGGAAGCTCCGCCATTACTTCCAGGCCCACCGGGTCTCGGTAGTCACCTCGTATCCGCTGAAGACAATTCTTCACAGCCCCCATGCGACTGGCAACGTTGCTAAATGGGCGGCGGAGCTGGCGGAGTTTGAGCTGGACTTCCTCCCACGCCATGCACTCAAGAGCCAAGCACTGGCTGACTTTGTGGCGGAGTGGACACCAACGAAGACTGACCCAGGGGGCCATGAAGGCGGTGAGCCAGAGCGCCAAGCTCCAGTCTTCACCGAACCCCACTGGACACTTTTCTTCGACAGATCCTCACGAAAGCAGGGGGCCGGTGCCGGCGTACTGCTCCTCATGCCATCGGGGGATCAGTTTGTGTCGAAGTGTGCGATCGACACTTCCCCCGGGCCTGCACTGGGCATCCCGCGGAGGTTCTTTTTTCGGCGGGGCTAGTCTCCTAGCGGAAAGCTTGCGCAGATGGACGAGTTAGCGAGAGCTTGACACGGCGAGTTTTACGTGGTTCAGGCCGCCGGAGCGTAAAACCCTACGTCCATGGCGAGCTATGGGGCTCGCTGTATTGCTTGCTGCTCAGGGCTGGAGGCCTGAGCTTGGGGATGAGTTACAGCTTGAGAGTGTATGGCTAGCGTATGAGTTGCAAAGTGCGAACCCTTGCTATCGACGCCTACCCGAGCCTTTTATAGTCCAAGACTCGGGCGGCTTACAAGGGGAGCTAGGACCCGACAGGTGGTCCCGGGAAGATTGTCTGTTATCTACCGTATCTGTAGTTACGCCGATAGTTGCTTCTGGTTGAAGGCTTCTGAGTCTTCATCTTGCCGCCCTGCCCATGCCGCATGCTAGTCGTAGTGGTTGATGACGGCGCAGGCGGCATGGGATGTCTTGTCACGGCGTTTATTAGCTGGCAGGTTCTGACACCGCGCGCCAGTCTGTGATGCGACTGGGCGCAACGGCACCTGACAGACGCGTGCTCCGCGTTTCCGCGTCTTGGGAAGACGCGGGCCTTGAATACCTTGTAGGGCAATGTGTGGGGCGCCTTCACGCCCGCTGCCTACCGCTCGGGGGCAGACAGCACCGTTCTTCTGGCCATGTGGCGGGTCCGGAGCCCTTCTCTGAGGCGAGAAGGGTCCGGCCTGCGGGGCACGTGGAGCCTCCGGACCTCTCCCCGCGGACGGGGGAGGTCCATCTTCTGTATGCCACGTGGCGGGCCCGTAGCTCTCCTCTGTGGAGAGGGAGGTCCGGCCCCGCTGGACGCGTGGCATCTTCGGACCTCTCTCCCGCGGAGGGGGAGGTCCAGCTTCTGTATGCCACGTGGCGGGCCCGGAGCTCTCCTCTGAGGAGAGGGAGGTCCGGCCCCGCCGGACGCGTGGCGCCTTCGGAGCTCTCCCTGCGGAGAAGGGCGAGTACCTTAGGCATTTTACCCTGTGCGCGGGGGTACCCCATATCTCAGGTACCGACAGTGGCCCCCGGGCCCATCTCGGGGGAGATAGCGAGCCCGAGGTGGGACCTCCGTCTCTTCCAATCCGCGCACTTTCTCTAAGTCCCGAATTGACCGCTGCCGGAGCACGAACGGCCGCGGGGTCGTGAGAGCGTGCGCTCACTTGATGATTGCTTTTACTGCGGCGGTTCCCAAGGCTGCCACTTCTGCACGTTGCGGCGCTTTCTTCGGGAACCGCCGAAGTGCCTTGCCAGCTCATCTCCTCAGGAGACTGACTCCTTGACCCCACCGCTTTAGTTAAGCGGCTCGGGCCCACCCGTCATCGGCATTCGGTCTAGGAACCGAAGCGGTTGCCGGTGCGGGGTATTCGAAGAGTTCCGAATCGCTTGGAATTGCACCGGGAAGCTTTTTAGAGGGGGTCTTACCCACATTGCAGCTTCCCTTCGCACTTCTCAGCGTTTCTTCTCGGACTCTTGTGCTTTTGCTCTCTTGCTTTTGAGTTCTCCCTTGCCATGGCTTCCAACCCGCTGCCAGAGAAGAAACGCGCTCGATCTCCTCCAGCAACGGCGTCGGTGCCAAGTCGGGATTCTGGGGTGCCTGACACTCCCTCCGGTGGTGACTCGAAGAGGACCCGGGTTGATGCGCTGGGGGAAGCCTCTGGGGCGTCCCCTGTTCCGCCAGTCCAAGCGACTGCAGAGCGGCCGTCGGTGACGGTTGCGGGCTCTGGAAGTCCTACCCCGGCTCGGAAGTCGGGGTTCAGAGCCCGCTGGAGTGTCCGCGCTTCCCGGCCTTCCCCGTCTTGCGGGGAATCTGTGCCGCAGCGTTCGGAGCCAGGGGCAACTGCCGCGGCCCCCAGGCCAGCGCGAACTTCTCCTGTTCCGGTGTGTCCGGACTCCGCGGCGGCGTCGTCTCTTCCTGCCGAGACGGCCACCGCGGCCCCCAAGCCGGCGCAGGTCGACCCTGCACTAGGCGGCCTGGCCTTTTCTCCAGCACCGCCTTCCCCGGTTCGCCCCTCTCCTCAGATCAAGGAGCCAGAAGCTGAAGAGAGCCCGGCAGGCCTGGCTGCCAGAGCCTCGGAGCCAGCTTCTCCTGATCGGCGTCTCATCTCAGTTGCTGGTGCGTCGGCTCTCCCTGAGGACGAGGTAATGGAGGAGGTCGGGGGGACTGCCCCGGCCTCTGTTGCTCCATTGCCTCTGGCGGATGCCTTCGCGCTTGCCGAGACGAGCGTTCGGCAGGTCTTGGCTGCATTAGGGCGCGAGCGGGAGGAGTATACGGTTGAACGGGATCGCCTCCTCACCTGGGGGAACCTTTTGCGGGAGAGGACCGCGAAGGTTAAGAGTGAGCTCGACTCCAGGCAGGAGTTACTCGACTTCAGGGAAGCGCTCGTCGACCGGATGAAGCGGGCTGTTGACCGCATGGACACCCAATCGCGGCGGATCAACAGGGAGGCCCTGGAGGCACACGCCCGGGCCGAAGAGAGCCTCTCTGCTGCTGTGGAAATACGGCAGCGGTTGGAGCGCCGTGAACTCGCCGTTGAGGAGCGGGAGCGTTCTGTGGCAGCTGATGCAGAGAGGGTCGCCGCGCAGCTGGCTGCGGGCGAGGATGACCCTCGAGCTCAGATGGAGGAGCTGGAGATTCTGAGGGCAGACCTCGACTTGAGGGAGGAACAGGTCTCCCATGATCGCCGGGCGGTCTTGGACCGGGAGTTGACCACCGGCTAAAAGGCCGCTGAGTTGGAGCGGCTAGCCAAGACTCTCCACCTTCGGGAGAGCTCCCTGGCGGCCAAGGAGAAGGAATTCTCCGAGAGGAACCTGGAGGCTCTACAGGCGGCCCGCCGCGAGGTGGAGGAGCTCTCAGCCTTGCGGTCCTCCGAGGCTCTTGCGGTCTCAAGCTTCGTGGATCGAGCGGGGTCCACCCTGATCCCTCTTGGCTTCAGTCCGGTGAGGGCCGCGACTCCCGCATTGAAGGTGGCAGAGGTGATCCCTGCGTTGGAGTCGATCAGCGCCAAGCTGGACAGACTCGACTCGGTGGTCGCCAGCGAGCTTGAGGCCGAGGGCCGCGGCTTAGCTTTAGAGGTCGCTTCGCATGTGCTGGCATGTTTCAAGAGCCGCGACCCCTCTTTTTCGCTAGAGCCAGCGAGAGAGGGCCCAGCCGTGGAGCGGGAGGAAGCTGCCAGGGCTGAAGTTGAGGATGTGGCCGCCCTTGTAGCCGCAAGGTTCCGTCGAGAGCCGGGAGGTCCTTAGGACTTGTTTCTCCCTTTTTTATCGAGTTTGTAGTCCAGCTCATGGAGCCTTGCTTAATTTGACTCTCTTGGATACTTGTGTCTGTGATGCTTTTTCTCTCCTTCTTGGCTTTGCCTGGCTGAGCCCTTAGCTCCGCAAGGTACTCAGAGGCCATTTCCAATCTCGGAGCTTCGCACAGACACCCTCCCCGGGTCCTAACCGTGTTAGGGGCCCCCGGAGGTCTCCAAACCTCGCCCTATGGGGGGGCTCCAAATCTGCCTGCCACGTGGCGGGTCCGGAGCTCCTCCTCAAGAGACGGGAGCTCCGGCCATGTTGGACACGTAGGGCTTTCGGAGCCCTCCCACTGAGGGGCGAGGTCCGGTTCCTGCCTGCCACGTGGCGAGCCCGGAGCCCTCCTCAAGGAAGGAGAGAGTTCCGGGCCCGCTGAACACGTAGGGCCCCCAGGCCCGGCCCCTGCTGGAGGGGCAGGTCCCGGTCCTTCCAGTCCCAGGCCGGAGTAGCTGGTAGCTCCTTTCCCCCCGCTTCATGCAGTCCCAGTTGCTGTAACCTGGAGGTCCTGCACACAGGCAGAGGAAACGTAATTCTCCTCGGGGGGTCCTCCCCTCCCGTCTCCTAGTCTTATCCGTCTTATGGTCCTGACCCGCTATACGGGGCTTGGGCAATTCTGTGCACGAGGCGCCGGAGCTCCGGCTCCCTCCGAGGTCCGGGTACGGCCGTCCGATCTCTAGTACCGGGCCATGCGCTGGGGAAGCAGAGTGCACGCGCTTTGGGTTCATGACCAGGCAAAGCGGACGTACTCCCCTGGACCTCTGGAGGGCAGGATGCGCATGCTTTGGGCTCTGGGCCGGCTAAGCTGGATACGCACCCTGGACCCCCCATGCACAACGCTGGCCTTTCCTGGAGGTGACCAACTGGCACCGCAACACCTGACTGGGGAAGGCCCGAGAGACTCACTCGGCCATCGGCAGGTGCCTCAAGCGCAGCCGCCTTCGGTAGGATAGCAAATGCCGACTATGGATGAGCGCAGGAGAGGGGGAGCTAGATGTACGATGAACATACAGAGATAGTGCGATCATAAAAATTAATGCATAATTTAAATGAGCGCATGAGAGAGAGCTAAGTAGAACAGGTCTCTGTATTCGTACCCATAGGTGGAATTCTGGCTGTACATGGGGTCAATGTTCCGCCTCGTCTACAAGGGAAGCAAGACTCTACGCGCTTAGGGTCGGAACCAGGCTAAACTAGACGTAGTCCTGTACCGTCCCTTGAGACTTAGCTACCCCAAGCTCTGTTCCTAAATTCTATGGGGTCTACTACAGAAGTGAATAACCCTGTTCTACCGATGCTCAGTAAGTAGGACTTACAGTGTTGCTTCATGGCAAGGATTTTTTGGCAATGGATCCCACTCTCGGTTGAAAGGCATGTGTACCTGGGGCGGCAGCTTTCATAATTCGGAAGGGACCTTCCCTGCTGGGGGAGAGCTTATGGGTCCTTCTTGGAATATAGCGTGCTGCTTCACCAGGTTGCCCTCTTGCGGGCCCCCGTCGCGTTTGGTTCTTTGGCGGTAGTGCTTAGAGCATTAGCCGAGACCGTGCGTTGTGGGGTGTTCCCTGCAAGCCGAGTCTTGTCGAGGTTGTTATCTTCACGCTGGATCAGGTCCTGCGCGGCTTCTCTCGGGGGCCCCCGGGGAGTTCTCCCCTTCTGGCTAAGGCCTTCAAGGGGTAGGTGGACCCGGGCTCGCCTTGGATGACCTAAGGCGTCTTCCCCTTCTGGCAAGGCCTTCAAGTGGTTGACGGACCTTAGGCGGCCCCCGAGAGGTATGTTCGAGGCACGGAGGCGTGCTGTAGTTGGCGAACGCCCTGGCCCTTCACCGTCGGATCTGGAGTCCTCACCGTCATGCACTGTCTTTATGACACGCTGAGGCTCCTGGAACCCCACCTGGTGGGCAGCGGTGACTGGGGCATCGGCCTTCTGTTTGCCATCCCTCTGAGGGTAGGGCAGTGCTTCAGCCCTCTGCTGTCTTCCTTTGCGGAAGCGCTCTGCGAGCCTCTGGATCTCCCAGCACTCGGCAGCAGTATGGTTGCAGGTGCCATGCACGGGGCATAGCCCGCCTTGGTCACTGTCTGGGGCCGGTGATTGCCGCTGCCTTTTGTCGGGGCGTGGCCCCCGAGCTCCACTGGTCGTCGCAGCCGCGGCGACGGGGGCCGTGAATGGTGACTTCATCTTGCCACCCCCCCGGTTCTTGGTCTTCTTGCCACCCCCATAGGCAGCAGCACCGGACCCGGGCTGTCCTCCTGACTCGGAGGTCGGCAGAGCATGCCAGTTCCGCCCTTCAGCTGCTCTGGCGCACTTGTCCGCCAGGCTGAAGAGCTCCGAGACGTCGCGGACCTCTCTGGTCTCGAGCTTCTCGAGCATTTTCTCGTCCCGGACACCCTGTCGGAACGCCACCACCACAGAGGCGCTTTGGATATGTGGGATGGTGTTGCGCACCTGAGAGAACCGCTGGATGAAAGAGCGCAGCGACTCCCCAGGTTGTTGTTTGACGGCGTGGAGGTCGAGCTCCGTGCCGGGACGGGTGTAGGAGCTGCCGAAGTTGGCGACGAACTGCCGGCAGAGCTCACCCCAGGAGGTTATGGACCCCTGAGGTAGATTCATGAGCCAAGACCGGGCTGGGCCGGTCAAGGCAACGGGGAAGTAGTTGGCCATGACAGCCTCGTCGCCTCCTGCAGCAAGTACGGCGGTGGAGTAGATCTGGAAGAACTCTGCTGGGTTGACGCTGCCGTCGTACTTCTCGGGCAGGTGCGGGCGAAACTTGCGTGGCCACCTTGCGAAGCGAAGGTGGGGTGCAAGGGCCGCACATCCTGCACCTGCTGCCGCAGGTATAGGCGCTGCGAACGCTTGGTTCGCACCTGGCGCTGCGTATCCCGGCATGGGCAAGGCTGCACCATAGACCGGGGCCGCTACTTGCGGCGCATATGGTTGTGGCATATGCTGCGCAGCATATGCCTGAGGCGGGGCTCGCATGGCGAAGACCTGCCCTTCTGGTTGTGTCGAGGCCGACGACATGCTGTCGCCTGCCTCATGGTTGCGACGCCTTTCTCGGCGTCGCTCGAGGTACACCCGGGCGTCCTGCCCCAAGTGGCACCGTTCCAGTTCCGTTCGCAGGTCCGTCGACAGGAGCCTGGAGGAGCTGGAATCCGCCGTTAGCCCGTCAACCGTGGGTGTGCGTGTCAGCGACACAGCCGGTTGCCCTGGGCGCCGTCCTCGCCGAAACCGAGGGTTCGCGGCGGCGATGACGAGGCGGTCCACCTCGCGGACCCACTGCTGGGTCGCTGAATGGGGCGCATCTCCCGCAGGTGGATTGCGCAGCAGCGCTCTTGCTGCAGCTAGTGCACCTCCATGGTGTACGCTCAGTGCTGCAGAAGATCTCACACTGGTCGGGGCCTGCATAGCCGGAGTCGGCGTTGCCGGAGTCGGCTGCTGGCTACCAGCTTGTGCCGACACACTCCGTCCTGAGTGTGTCGACATGTACTCCCCAGTGGTCACGGTTCGCCGTGAACGCGGAGGGGGAGAGTTTGCCGCTGAAGGAAGCTTGGTCATCTTCGTCGGCGGAAACTCGTCACGCTAGGGGAAAAGCCCCCTTCCTGGCGCGCCAAATGTCGAAGTGTGCGATCGACACTTCCCCTGGGCCTGCACTGGGCAGCCCGCGGAGGTTCTTTTTTTGGCGGGGCTAGTCTCCTAGCGGAAAGCTTGCGCAGATGGAAGAGTTAGCGAGAGCTTGACATGGCAAGTTTTACGTGGTTCAGGCCGCCGGAGCGTAAAACCCTACGTCCACGGCGAGCTATGGGGCTCGCTGTATTGCTTGCTGCTCAGGGCCGGAGGCCTGAGCTTGGGGGTGAGTTACAGCTTGAGAGTGTATGCCTAGCGTATGAGTTGCAAAGTGCGAACCCTTGCTATCGACGCCTACCCGAGCCTTTTATAGTCCAAGACTCGGGCGGCTTACAAGGGGAGCTGGGACCCGACAGGTGGTCCCGGGAAGATTGTCTGTTATCTACCATATCTGTAGTTACCCCGGTAGTTGCCTCTGGTCGAAGGCTTCTGAGTCTTCATCTTGCCGCCCTGCCCATGCCGCATGCTAGTCGTAGTGGTTGATGACGGCGCAGGCGGCATGGGATGTCTTGTCGCGGCGTTTATTAGCTGGCAGGTTCTGACACCACGCGCCAGTCTGTGATGCGACTGGGCGCAACGGCACCTGACAGACGCGTGCTGCGCGTTTCCGCGTCATGGGAAGACGCGGGCCTTGAATACCTTGTACGGGCAAGATGTGGGGCGCCTTTACGCCTGCTGCCTACCGCTCGGGGGCAGGCAGCACCGTTCTTCTGGCCACGTGGCGGGTCCGGAGCCCTTCTCTGAGGCGAGAAGGGTCCGGCCTGCGGGGCACGTGGAGCCTCCGGACCTCTCCCCGCGGAGGGGAGAGGTCCAGCTTCTGTATGCCACGTGGCAGGCCCGGAGCTCTCCTCTGTGGAGAGGGAGGTCCGGCCCCGCTGGACGCGTGGCGTCTTCGGACCTCTCTCCCGCAGAGGGGGAGGTCCGGCTTCTGTAAGCCACGTGGCGGGCCTGGAGCTCTCCTCTGAGGAGAGGGAGGTCCGGCCCCGCCGGACGCATGGCGCCTTCGGAGCTCTCCCTGCGGAGAAGGGCGAGTACCTTAGGCATTTTACCCTGTGCGCGGGGGTACCCCATATCTCAGGTACCGACAGTTTGGGTATATGGTGCGTCTCAATTTCAAGGCAACCAACAACATGGAATAGTATGAAGCACTCATCTTTGGCCTGCAGACAGCCCTGTCTTTAGGCGCTCGCCAGTTGTTGGCACAGGGCGACTCCCAACTGGTCATCAAGCAAGTCAAGGGCGAATGCTCCTGCAATGACCCACAGCTAGCTGCGTAACTGCTTCACGTGCAGATGTTGGAGAAAGAATTCCTCGCCTTGGACCTGCATCACGTACCGCGCGCTGGAAATGCTGCAGCTGACAACCTTTCAACGAAGGCTTCCACCGGAGCCCCTGCGCCTGAAGGAGTTTTCGAGAGGACGTTGCTGCGGCCTACAGCCCGGCCCGCCGAGCCGGGCGAAGGGGGCTTGACCAGCACCTCGAAGCTGGCGGTCCCGGCGGCCCTACAGCCATGGATGCCACCAAGGATCGTAAGCGTCACTGGGGACTCCGTGCAACCCAGCGCTCAAGATCCAGAAGCTCAAGTCAGACCCGATGCATGGATCACGGAGATCTGGGACTACTTGAAGGACAATATCCTCCCTGATGAACATGCAACCGCTGAATGGATTGTGCGTATGGCTAAGAGATACACGCTGGTAGAGGGGGATCTCTACCGGCGTGGCGCCAACCACATCCTATTGCGGTGCATAACCCAGGGGGAAGGCTGCGACTTGCTCGCTGAGATCCATGGAGGCGAATGTGGAAGTCACTCTTCCTCACGCACGCTTGTCGGTAAAGCCTTCCGGCATGGCTTCTACTGGCCGACAGCACTCCAGGATGTCGTCAAGCTGGTCGAGAGCTGCAAGACGTGCCAGTTCCACGCCAAGCAGATCCATACACCGGCTCAGGCGGTACAGATGATCCCGCCCTCGTGGCCATTTGCCGTATGGGGGCTGGACATCTTGGGACCATTTTCCAGAACTGTCGGGGGATTCTGGTACCTCTATGTTGCCATCGACAAGTTCACCAAGTGTCCGGAAGCTACACCAGTTGTCACCATCAACAAACAATCCGTAGTAAAGTTCATCAAGTCTATTGTCTGCCGGTTTGGGGTTCCGAACAGAATCATCATCGACAACAGGACCCAGTTCACCAGCGCAGCATTCCAAGACTACTGCGAGGACCTTGGTATTCAGGTGTGCTACGCCTCTGTCGCCCACCCAAGGAGCAATGGGCAAGTTGAGAGGGCCAACGCGGAGATTCTCCCGGGCCTTAAGACTCGCACCTTCACCAGCCTGAAGAAACATGGTGCCAATTGGGTAGATGAGCTTCCGAGCACACTATGGGCTAACCGGACATCCCAGAGCCGGGCCACCGGGGAGACACCCTTCTTCATGGTGTATGGGGCCGAAGCTGTACTTCCCCCAGAAATCACCATGAAGTCTCACCGTGTCCGGGCTTACGACGAAGCCGCGCAGGACAACCTCCGGCGTGGAGAAATCGACTCGTCGACGAGGTCCGATTACATGCAGCACTCCGTAATGCGTGGTGCAGACAAGCGCTTCGGCGCTACCACCAGAGGTCTGTGCGCACCCGGGAGCTGCAGGAAGGTGACCTGGTGTTGCGGCGCATACTTTCTCATGAAGGGACCCACAAACTCTCCCCTAGTTGGGAAGGCCCCTTCCGAGTCGCGAAAGTATGCCGCCCCGGGTGTGTGCGCCTTTCCACCGAGGATGGGGACCTGCTCCCAAATCCTTGGAACATAGAACACCTCCGTAAGTTCTACCCCTAGAGCAAAAATAGGACAGTACTTTCTTTTCATAATAAACTCCATAGAGTCCAGGAGCAGCGCTCGGAGCAGCTAAGCCCCAGGGGACGGTACAGGACTATGTTCAGCTTTGCCTGGTTCCGACTCCAAGCGCGTAGAGTCTTGCTTCCCCTCTTAATGGGGCGGGTCGTGGCCTCCATGTTTAGCCTGCCTTCCTCCTGTGGAAAGTTGTACGAAAAGAAACCTGCTCTACTTTGCTCTTTCCTCGTACTCATTTAAATTGTGTATTATGTTTTTTAACCACCCTTGCAGTGCATGGTTGCCATGTGCTCAGCTCCCCCTCCCTACAGTCCCCAAGCACCAAGCATATGGTTAGGGGCTATAAGTCAAATAAGACTAAGATAAGGGAGGGGGAGCCCCCAAGGAGAATTACATTTCCACTACCTATGTGCAGGACCTCCAGGCTATGGTGACAGGGACTACATAAAGCGGGGGGAAAGGAGCTATCAACAGCACCGGCCCAGGACTGGAAGGACCGGGCCCCGCCCCTTCAGCAGGGGCGAGGCCCAAAGGCCCCACGCGTCCAGCAGGTCCAGAGCTCCCGCCTCCCATGAGGGGGGCTCTGGGCTCGCCACGTGGCAGGCGAAAACCGGACCTCCCCCCCTGGTGGGAGGGCTCCAAAAGCCCTACGTGTCCAGCATGGCCGGAGCCCCCGCCTCCTAAGGAGGGGCTCCGGACCCGCCACGTGGCAGGCAGATTTGGAGCTCCCCATAGGGCGAGATCCGGAGACCCCCGGGGGCCCCTAACACGGTTAGAACCCGGGGAAGATGTCTATGCAGAGCTCTGAGATTGGAGATGGCCTCTGAGTACCTTGCGGAGCTAAGGACTCAGACAGGCAAAGCCAAGAAGGAGAGAAAGAGCACCACAGACATAAATATCTAAAAGAGTCAAACTATGCGAGGCTCCATGAGCTGGACTACAGACTCGATAAAAAGAAAGAAACAAGTCCCAAGGGTCTCCTGACATGACCAGAATCTAGAAGTTGCAAGAACGGCCGCATCACCAGGCTTCAGCCCTGGCGGCACTCTCTTGCTCCATGACCCGAGCGCAGGAATCGCCTCCCTCATCACCGGCGCAAAAGCCGGTGACACCAAGGGAGCTCCTGAGGCCCCCTCCGCAGTATTCAGCGGACTTCCTGGAAACTCTGCCGTCTGGGATCCTCCATGGTGCATCGGCGGCTTCCTTCTCCTGAAGTTCCCTCATCACCGACGCAAAAGCCAGTGTCATCAAGGGTGCCCCTGGAGCCTCCTTCCCTCATCACCTGCGCAAAAGCCGGTGTCATCAAGGGTGCTCCTGAGGCCCCCTCTCCGCAGCTTCAGCGGTCTTCTCAGAGACTCTGCCGCCTGGGATTCTCCTCGGCGCTTCAGCAGTTTCTTTGAAGACTCCACCACCTGGGAAGGGACGCAACGCCAAGGAGCTTTCTACCTGCCGTCACCAAGGAAGGGCTCCGTCGGGAGGACAAACCAGAGACCCCTTGGTGGCGCCACCCTCAGAGGCAAGGCAGGCAGGCTCCCTGAGTCCCAGGCTTGGTGCAGACGCCATCGCTGGAGGAAATCGAGAGCGATTCTCCCCCCATAAGGCGGGTTAAGAGCCATGGAAGAAGACAAGACTGCAGAGACTCGAGGGAGGCGCAGGGGCTGGAAGCCTTATAAGGGGAGTGTACCCACATGGGGGTTTCATTTCACGCCTTCCCGGGTGCAATCCCAAGAGATTCGGAACTCTTCGAATACACTGCATCGGCAACCGCTTCGGCTCCTAGACCGAGAGCCGATGACGGGTGGACCCAAGCCGCCCAACTGAAGTGGTGGATCAAGGAGTCAGTCTCCTGAGAAGATGAGCCGGCAAGGCACTTCGGCGGTTCCCAAAGAAAGCGCCGCAACGTGCAGAAGTGGCAGTCTTGGGACCATTTGGCGGCGGTTCTCCCAGGTACGCAACACCATCCCGCATATCCAAAGTGCTTCTGTGGTGGTGGCGTTCCGACAGGGTGTCCGGGACGAGAAAATGCTTGAGAAGCTCGCGACCAGAGAGGTCCGCGACGTCTCTGAGCTCTTCAGCCTGGTAGACAAATGCGCCAGAGCAGCTGAAGGGCGGAACTGGCACTCTCTTCCGACCTCCGAGCCAGGTGGACAACCCGGGTCCGGCGCTGCTGCCTATGGGGGTGGCAAGAAGGCCAAGAACCGGCGGAGTGGCAAGATGAAGTCATCGTTCACGGCTCCCGTCGCCGCAGCAGCGACGGCTAGTGGAGCTCGGGGGCCACGCCCTGACAAAAGGCAGCGGCAGTCACCGGCCCCAGATAGTGACCAGGGCAGGCTATGCCCCGTGCATGGCGCCGGCAACCATACAGCTGTCGAGTGCTGGGATATCCAGAGGCTCACAGAGCGCTTCCGCAAAGGAAGACAGCAGAGAGCTGAAGCACCGCCCTACCCTCAGAGGGATGGCAAACAGAAGGTCGATGCCCCAGTCACCGCCGCCCATCATGTGGGGTTCCAGGAGACTCAGCGTGTCATAAAGACAGTGCATAATGGCGAGGACTCCAGCTCCGACGGTGACGGGCCAGGGCGGTAGCCAACTGCGGCACGCCTCCGTGCTTCGGACATACCTCCCGGGGGCCGCCCAAGATCTGTCAACCCCTTGAAGGCCTTGCCAGAAGGGGAAGACGCCTTGGGTCATCCAAGTCGAGCTCGGGTCCACCTACCCCTTGAAGGCCTTAGCCAGAAGGGGAGAACTCCCCGGGGGCCCCTAGGAGAAGCCGCACAGGACCTGATCCAGCGCGAAGATGACAACCTCGTCGACGAGACTCGGCTGCAGGTAACACCCCACAACGCGAGGTCTCAGCTGATGCTCTAAGCACTAGCGCCAAAGAACCGAACGCATCGGGGACCTGCAGGAGGGCAACCTGGTGTCGTGGCACGCTCTATTCCAAAAATGACCCATAAGCTCTCCCCCAGCAGGGAAGGTCCCTTCCGAATCATGAAAGCTGCTGCTCCAGGTACACATGCCTTTCAACCGAGTGTGGGATCCGTTCCCAGAAAGCCATTGCCATGAAGCAACACTGTAAGTCCTACTTCCCGAGCATCAGTAGAACAGGGTTATTCCCTTCTGTAATGAATCCCATAGAATTTAGGAACAGAGCTTGGGGCAGCTAAGTCTAAAGGGACGGTACAGGACTATGTCCAGTTTTGCCTGGTTCCGACCCTAAGCGCGTAGAGTCTTGCTTCCCTTGTAGACGAGGCGGAATATTGCCTCCATGTACAGCCAGAATTCCACCTATAGGCATGAATACAGAAACCTGTTCTACTTAGCTCTCTCTCATGCGCTCATTTAAATTATGCATTAATTTTTATGACCGCACTATCTTTGTATGTTCATCGTACATCTAGCTCCCCCTCTCCTGCGCTCATCCATAGTCGGCATTCGCTATCCTACCGAAGGCGGCTGTGCTTGAGGCACCTGCCGATGGCTGAGTGAGTCTCTCGGGCCTCCCCCAGTCAGGTGTTGCGGTGCCAGTTGGTCACCTCCAGGAAAGGCCTGCGTTGTGCATGGGGGGTCCAGGGTGCGTATCCAGCTTAGCAGGCCATGAGCCCAAAGCATGCGCATCCTGCCCACCGGAGGTACAGGGGAGTACAACCGCTTTGCCTGGTCATGAACCCAAAGCACGTGCACTCTGCTTCCCCAGCGCATGGCCCGGTACTAGGGATCGGACGGCCGTACCCGGACCTCGGAGGGAGCCGGAGCTCCGGCGCCTCGTGCACAGAATTGCCCAAGCCCCGTATAACGGATCAGGATCGTAAGACGGATAAGACTAGGAGACGGGAGGGGAGGACCCCCCGAGGAGAATTACGTTTCCTCTGCCTGTGTGCAGGACCTCCAGGTTACGGCAACAGGGACTGCATGAAGTAGGGGGAAAGGAGCTACCAACTACTCCGGCCTAGGACTGGAAGGACCGGGTCCTGCCCCTTCAGCAGGGGCGGGACCCGAGGGCCCCACGTGTTCAGCGGGCCCGGAGCTCTCACCTCCCCTGAGGAGGGCTCCGTGCTCACCACGTGGCAGGAGGAAACCGGACCCCCCCCCCCCCGGTGGGAGGGCTCGGAAAGCCCTACGTGTCCAGCATGGCCGGAGCTCCCGCCTCTTAAGGAGGGGCTCCGGACCCGCCACGTGGCAGGCAGATTTGGAGCTCCTCATAGGGCGAGATCCGGAGACCCCCTGGGGCCCCTAACACGGTTAGGACCCGGGGAGGCTGTCTATGCAGAGCTCCGAGATTGGAGATGGCCTCTGAGTACCTTGCGGAGCTAAGGACTCAGTCAGGCAAAGCCAAGAAGGAGAGAAAAAGCATCACAGACACAAATATCCAAAAGAGTCGAACTAAGCGAGGCTCCATGAGCTGGACTACAGACTCGATAAAAAGGGAGAAACAAGTCCTAAGGACCTCCCGGCTCCCGCCGGAACCTGGCGGCTATAAGGGCGGCCACATCCTCGACTTCAGCCCTGGCAGCTTCCTCCCGCTCCGCGGCTGGGCCCTCTCTCGCTGGTTCTAGCGAGAAAGAGGGGTCGCGGCTCTTGAAGCATGCCAGCACATGTGAGGCGACCTCTAAGGCTAGGCCGCGTCCCTCGGCCTCAAGCTTGCTGACGACCACCGAGTCTAGCCTGTCCAGCTTGGCGCCGATCGACTCCAGCGCAGGGATCACCTCCGCCACCTTCAACGCAGGAGCCGCGGCCCTCACCGGACTGAAGCCAAGAGGGATCAGGGCGGACCCCGCTCGATCCACGAAGCTTGAGACCGCAAGAGCCTCGGAGGACCGCAAGACCGAGAGCTCCTCCACCTCGCGGCGGGCCGCCTGCAGAGCCTCCAGGTTCCTCTCAGAGAATTCCTTCTCCTTGGCCCCCAGGGAGCTCTCCCGAAGATGGAGAGTCTTGGCGAGCCGCTCCAACTCAGCAGCCTTGAAGTCGGCGGCCAACTCCCGGTCCAAGACCGCCCGGCGTTCATGGGAGACATGTTCCTCCCTCAAGTCGAGGTCTGCCTTCAGAATCTCCAGCTCCTCGATCCGAGCTCGAAGGTCATCCTCGCCCGCCGCCAGCTGTGCGGCGACCCTCTCCGCCTCAGCTGCCGTGGAACGCTCCCGTTCCTCAACGGCGAGTTTACGGCGCTCCAACTGCTGCCGTAACTCCACAGCGGCGGAGAGGCTCTCCTCGGCCTGGGCGTGTGCCTCCAGGGCATCCCTGTTGATCCGCCACGATTCGGTGTCCATGCGGTCGACAGCCCGCTTCATCCGGTCGAGGAGCACTTCCCTAAAGTCGAGCAACTCCCGCCTGGAGTCGAGCTCGCTCTTAACCTTCGCGGTCCTCTCCCGCAAAAGGTTCCCCCAGGTGAGGAGGCGATCCCGTTCAACCATATACTCCTCCCGCTCGCGACCTAGTGCAGCCAAGACCTGCCGAACGCTCGTCTCGGGAAGCGCAAAGGCATCCGCCAGGGGCAATGGAGCAACATAGGCCGGGGCAGTCCCCCCGACCTCCTCCATTACCTCGTCCTCAAGAGGAGTCGACGCACCAGCAACCGAGACGAGGCGCCGATCAGGAGAAGCTGGCTCCGAGGCTCTAGCAGCCGGACCTGCCGGGCTCTCTTCAGCTTCTGGCTCCTTGACCTGTGGAGAGGGGCGAGCTGGGGAAGGCAGCGCTGGAGTAAAGGCCGGGCCGCCTGGTGCAGGGTCGACCTGCGCTGGCTTGGGGGCCGCGGTGGCCGTCTCGGCAGGAAGAGACGACGACGCCGCAGAGTCCGGGCACACCGGAACAGGAGAAGTTTGCGCTGGCCTGGGGGCCGCGGCAGTTGCCCCTGGCTCCGAGCGCGACGGCACAGGCTCCCCGCAAGTCGGGGATGGCCGGGAAGCGCGGACACTCCAGCGGGCTCTGAACCCCGACTTCCGAGCCGGGGTAGGACTCCCAGAGCCTGCTACCGTCACTGACGGCCGCTCCGCAGTCGCTTGAACTGGCGGAACAAAGGACGCCCCAGAGGTTTCCCTCAACGCATCAGCCCGGGGCCTCTTCGAGTCGCCACCGGAGGGAGTGCCAGGCACCCCAGATTCCCGACTTGGCACAGACGCCGCCGCTGGAGGAGATCGAGCGCGCTTCTTCTCTGGTGGCGGGTTGGAGACCATGGCGAGGGAGAACTCAAGGGCAAGAGAGAAAAAGCACAACAGTCGAAGAAGAAACGCAGAGAAGTGCGAAGGGAAGCCGCAATGTGGGTAAGATCCCCTCTAAAAACATCCCGAGTGCAATTCCAAGCGATTCGGAACTCTTCGAATACACCGCATCGGCAACCGCATCGGCTCCTAGGCCGAGTGCCGATGACGGGTGGGCCCAAGCCGCCCAACTAAAGCGGTGGGTCAAGGAGTCAGTCTCCTGAGAAGATGAACCGGCAAGGCACTTTGGCGGTTCCCGAAGAAAGCGCCGCAACGTGCAGAAGTGGCAGTCTTGGGAACCGCCGCAGTAAAAGCAACCATCAAGTGAGCGCACGCTCCTACGATCCCGCGGCCGTTCGTGCTCCGGCAGCGGTCAATTCGGGACTTAGAGAAAGTGCGCGGATCGGAAGAGACGGAGGTCCCACCTCGGGTTCGCTATCTCCCCCGAGATGGGCCCGGGGGCCACTATCGGTACCTGAGATATGGGGTACCCCCGCGCACAGGGGAAAATGCCTAAGGAACACGCCCTTCTCCGCAGGGAGAGCTCCGAAGGCGCCACGCATCCGGCGGGACCGGACCTCCCTCTCCTCAGAGGAGAGCTCCGGGCCCGCCACGTGGCATACAGAAGCCGGACCTCCCCCTCCGCGAGAGAGAGGTCCGAAGGCGCCACGCGTCCAGCGGGGCCGGACCTCCCTCTCCTCAGAAGAGAGCTCCGGGCCCGCCACGTGGCCGACAGAAGCCGAGCCTCCCCCTCCGCGGGGAGAGGTCCGGAGGCTCCACGTGCCCCGCGGAACGGTCCCTCCTCTCCTCTGAGAAGGGCTCCGGGCCCGCCACGTGGCAGCAGAACGGCGCTGCCTGCCCCCGAGCGATAGGCAGCGGGCGTAAAGACGCCCCATACCTTGCCCGTACAAGGTATTCAAGGCCCGCGTCTTCCCAAGATGCGGAGACGCGGAGCACGCTTCTGTCAGGTGCCGTTGCGCCCAGTCACATCACAGACTGGCGCGCGGTGTCAGAACCTGCCAGCCAATAAACACCGTGACAAGACATCCCATGCCGCCTGCGCCGTCATCAACCACTACGACTAGCATGCGGCATGGGCAGGGCGGCAAGATGAAGACTCAGAAGCCTTCGACCAGAGGCAACTATCGTCATAACTGCAGATACGGTAGATAATAGACAATCTTCCCGGGACCACCTGTCGGGTCCCAGCCCCCCTTGTAAGCTGCCCGAGTCTTGGACTATAAAGGCTCGGGTAGGCGACGATAGCAAGGGTTCGCACTCGGCAACTCATACGCTAGTCATACACTCCCAAGCTGTAACTCACCCCCAAGCTCAGACCTCCGGCCCTGAGCAGCAAGCAATACAGCGAGCTCCATAGCTCGCCGTGGACGTAGGGTTTTTCGCTCCGGCGGCCTGAACCACGACAAACTCACCGCGTCAAGCTCTTACTAACTCGTCCATCCGCGCAAGCTCTCCGCAAGGGACTAGCCCCACCGAAAAAAAGAACCTCCGCGGGCTGCCCAGTGCAGGCCCGGGGGAAGTGTCGACCGAACACTTCGACATTTGGTGCGCCAGGTAGGGGGCTTTTCTCCTAGCGCGATGAGTTTCCACCGACGAAGATGACCAAGCTTCCTTCAGCGGCAAACTCTCCCCCTCCGCGTTCACGGCGAACCGTGACCAGTGGGGAGTACATGTCGACACACTCAGGACAGAGTGTGTCAGCACAAGCTGGTTGCCAGCAGCCGACTCCGGCAACGCCGACTCCGGCGATGCAGGCTCCGACCAGTGTGAGATCTTCTGCAGCGCTGAGCGTACACCATGGGGGTGCGCTACCTGCAGCAAGAGCACTGCTGCGCAACCCACCTGCGGGGGATGCGCCCCATTCAGCGACCCAGCAATGGGTCCGCGAGGTGGACCGCCTCGTCGTCGCCGCCGCGAACCCTCGGTTTCGGCGAGGACGGCGCCCAGGACAACCGGCTGTGTCGCTGATGCGCACGCCCACGGTTGATGGGCAAACGGCGGATTCCAGATCCTCCAGGCTCCCGTCGACAGACCTGAGAAGGGAGCTGGAACGGTGCCACTTGGGCCAGGATGCCCGGGTGTACCTCGAGCGACGTCGAGAAAGGCGTCGCAACCATGAGGCTGGCGACAGCAGGTCGTCGGCCTCGACAGAACCTGGAGGGCAGGTCTTCGCCACGCGAGCCCTGCCTCAGGCATATGGCGCACAGCATATGCCACAACCATATGCGCCACAAGCAGCGGCCCCGGTCTATGGTGCAGCCTTGCCCATGCCTGGATACGCGGTGCCAAGTGCGAACCAAACGTTCGCAGCGCCAATACCTGCAGCAGCAGGTGCAGGATGTGCCGCCCTTGCACCCCACCTTCGCTTCGCGAGGTGGCCACGCAAGTTCCGGCCGCACCTGCCCGAGAAGTACGACGGTAGCGTCAACCCGGCGGAGTTCCTCCAGATCTACTCCACCACCGTACTTACCGCAGGAGGGGACGAGGCTGTCATGGCCAACTACTTCCACGTCGCCTTGACCGGCCCAGCTCGGTCTTGGCTCATGAACCTACCTCAGGGGTCCATAACTTCCTGGGGAGAGCTCTGCCGGCAGTTCGTTGCCAACTTCGGCAGCTCCTACACCCGTCCCGGCACGGAGCTTGACCTCCACGCTGTCAAGCAACAACCTGAGGAGTCGCTGCGCTCTTTCATCCAGCTGTTCTCCCAGGTACGCAACACCATCCCACATATCCAAAGTGCTTCTGTGGTGGTGGCGTTCCGACAGGGTGTCCGGGACGAGAAAATGCTTGAGAAGCTCGCGGCCAGAGAGGTCCGCGACGTCTCTGAGCTCTTCAGCCTGGCGGACAAATGCGCCAGAGCAGCTGAAGGGCGGAACTGGCACTCTCTGCCGACCTCCGAGCCAGGTGGACAACCCGGGTCCGGCGCTGCTGCCTATGGGGGTGGCAAGAAGGCCAAGAACCGGGGGAGTGGCAAGATGAAGTCATCGTTCACGGCTCCCGTCGCCGCAGCAGCGACGGCTAGTGGAGCTCGGGGGCCACGCCCCGACAAAAGGCAGCGGCAGTCACCGGCCCCAGATAGTGACCAGGGCGGGCTATGCCCCGTGCATGGCGCCGGCAACCATACTGCTGCCGAGTGCTGGGATATCCAGAGGCTCGCAGAGCGCTTCCGCAAAGGAAGACAGCAGAGAGCTGAAGCACCGCCCTACCCTCAGAGGGATGGCAAACAGAAGGTCGATGCCCCAGTCACCGCCGCCCATCAGGTGGGGTTTCAGGAGCCTCAGCGTGTCATAAAGACAGTGCATAACGGCGAGGACTCTAGCTCTGACGGTGACGGGCCAGGGCGGTAGCCAACTGCGGCACGCCTCTGTGCTTCGGACATACCTCCCGGGGGCCGCCCAAGATCTGTCAACCCCTTGAAGGCCTTGCCAGAAGGGGAAGACGCCTTGGGTCATCCAAGATGAGCTCGGGTCCACCTACCCCTTGAAGGCCTTAGCCAGAAGGGGAGAACTCCCCGGGGGCCCCCAGGAGAAGCCGCGCAGGACCTGATCCAGCGCGAAGATGACAACCTCGTCGACGAGACTCGGCTGCAGGTAACACCCCACAACGCGCGGTCTCGGCTGATGTTCTAAGCACTACCGCCAAACAACCGAACTCATCGGGAACCTGCAGGAGGGCGACCTGGTGTCGTGGCAAGCTCTATTCCAAAAAGGACCCATAAGCTCTCCCCCAGTAGGGAAGGTCCCTTCCGAATTGTGAAAGCTGCCGCCCCAGGTACACATGCCTTTCAACCGAGTGTGGGATCCGTTCCCAGAAAGCCATTGCCATGAAGCAACACTGTAAGTCCTACTTCCCGAGCATCAGTAGAACAGGGTTATTCCCTTCTGTAATGAATCCCATAGAATTTAGGAACAGAGCTTGGGGCAGCTAAGTCTCAAGGGACGGTACAGGACTACGTCCAGTTTAGCCTGGTTCCGACCCTAAGCGCGTAGAGTCTTGCTTCCCTTGTAGACGAGGCGGAATATTGCCTCCATGTACAGCCAGAATTCCACCTATGGGCATGAATACAGAAACCTGTTCTACTTAGCTCTCTCTCATGCGCTCATTTAAATTATGCATTAATTTTTATGACCACACTATCTTTGTATTTTCATTGTACATCTAGCTCCCCCTCTCCTGCGCTCATCCATAGTCGGCATTCGCTATCCTACCGAAGGCGGCTGTGCTTGAGGCACCTGTCGATGGCCGAGTGAGTCTCTCGGGCCTCCCCCAGTCAGGTGTTGCGGTGCCAGTTGGTCACCTCCAGGAAAGGCCTGCGTTGTGCATGGGGGGTCCAGGGTGCATATCCAGCTTAGCAGGCCATGAGCCCAAAGCATGCGCATCCTGCTCTCCGGAGGTAAAGGGGAGTACAACCGCTTTGCCTGGTCATGAACCCAAAGCACGTGCACTCTGCTTCCCCAGTGCATGGCCCGGTACTAGGGATCGGACGGCCGTACCCGGACCTCGGAGGGAGCCGGAGCTCCGGCGCCTCGTGCACAGAATTGCCCAAGCCCCGTATAACGGATCAGGATCGTAAGACGGATAAGACTAGGAGACGGGAGGGGAGGACCCCCCGAGGAGAATTACGTTTCCTCTGCCTGTGTGCAGGACCTCCAGGTTACGGCAACAGGGACTGCATGAAGTAGGGGGAAAGGAGCTACCAACTACTCCGGCCTTGGACTGGAAGGACCGGGTCCTGCCCCTTCAGCAGGGGCGGGACCCGAGGGCCCCACGTGTTCAGCGGGCCCGGAGCTCTTGCCTCCCCTGAGGAGGGCTCCGGGCTCGCCACGTGGCAGGCGGAAACCGGATCTCCCCCCCAGTGGGAGGGCTCCGAAAGCCCTACGTGTCCAGCATGGCCGGAGCTCCCGCCTCTTAAGGAGGGGCTCCGGACCCGCCACGTGGCAGGCAGATTTGGAGCTCCCCATAGGGTGAGATCCGGAGACCCCCGGGGGCCCCTAACACGGTTAGGACCCGGGGAGGGTGTCTATGCAGAGCTCCGAGATTGGAGATGGCCTATGAGTACCTTGCGGAGCTAAGGACTCAGTCAGGCAAAGCCAAGAAGGAGAGAAAAAGCATCACAGACACAAATATCCAAAAGATTCAAACTAAGCGAGGCTCCATGAGCTGGACTACAGACTCGATAAAAAGGGAGAAACAAGTCCTAAGGACCTCCCGGCTCCCGCCGGAACCTGGCGGCTGTAAGGGCGGCCACATCCTCGACTTCAGCCCTGGCAGCTTCCTCCCGCTCCGTGGCTGGGCCCTCTCTCGCTGGTTCTAGCGAGAAAGAGGGGTCGCGGCTCTTGAAGCATGCCAGCACATGTGAGGCGACCTCTAAGGCTAGGCCGCGTCCCTCGGCCTCAAGCTCGCTGGCGACCACCGAGTCTAGCCTGTCCAGCTTGGCGCCGATCGACTCCAGCGCAGGGATCACCTCCGCCACCTTCAATGCAGGAGCCGTGGCCCTCACCGGACTGAAGCCAAGAGGGATCAGGGCGGACCCCGCTCGATCCACGAAGCTTGAGACCGCAAGAGCCTCGGAGGACCGCAAGTCCGAGAGCTCCTCCACCTCGCGGCGGGCCGCCTGCAGAGCCTCCAGGTTCCTCTCGGAGAATTCCTTCTCCTTGGCCGCCAGGGAGCTCTCCCGAAGATGGAGAGTCTTGGCGAGCCGCTCCAACTCAGCAGCCTTGAAGTCGGCGGCCAACTCCCGGTCCAAGACCGCCCGGCGTTCACGGGAGACCTGTTCCTCCCTCAAGTCGAGGTCTGCCTTCAGAATCTCCAGCTCCTCGATCCGAGCTCGAAGGTCATCCTCGCCCGCCGCCAGCTGCGCGGCGACCCTCTCCGCCTCAGCTGCCGTGGAACGCTCCCGTTCTCAACGGTGAGTTTACGGCACTCCAACTGCTGCCATAACTCCACAGCGGCGGAGAGGCTCTCCTCGGCCCGGGCGTGTGCCTCTAGGGCCTCCCTGTTGATCCGCCGCGATTCGGTGTCCATGCGGTCGATAGCCCGCTTCATCCGGTCGAGGAGCACTTCCCTAAAGTCGAGCAACTCCTGCCTGAAGTCGAGCTCGCTCTTAACCTTCGCGGTCCTCTCCCGCAAAAGGTTCCCCCAGGTGAGGAGGCGATCCCGTTCAACCATATACTCCTCCCGCTCGCGACCTAGTGCAGCCAAGACCTGCCGAACGCTCGTCTCGGCAAGCGCGAAGGCATCCGCCAGGGGCAATGGAGCAACAGAGGCCGGGCCAGTCCCCCCGACCTCCTCCATTACCTCGTCCTCAAGAGGAGTCGATGCAACAGCAACCGAGACGAGGCACCGATCAGGAGAAGCTGGCTCCGAGGCTCTGGCAGCCGGACCTGTCGGGCTCTATTCAGCTTTTGGCTCCTTGACCTGTGGAGAGGGGCGAGCTGGGGAAGGCGGCGCTGGAGTAAAGGCCGGGCCGCCTGGTGCAGGGTCGACCTGCACTGGCTTGGGGGCCGCGGTGGCCGTCTCGGCAGGAAGAGACAACGCCGCCGCGGAGTCCGGGCACACCGGAACAGGAGAAGATCGCGCTGGCCTGGGGGCCGCGGCAGTTGCCCCTGGCTCCGAGCGCGACGGCACAGGCTCCCCGCAAGTCGGGGATGGCCGGGAAGCGCGGACACTCCAGCAGGCTCTGAACCCCGACTTCCGAGCCGGGGTAGGACTCCCAGAGCCCGCTACCGTCACTGACGGCCGCTCCGCAGTCGCTTGAACTAGCGGAACAGAGGACGTCCCAGAGGCTTCCCTCAACGCATCAGCCCGGGGCCTCTTCGAGTCGCCACCGGAGGGAGTGCCAGGCACCCCAGATTCCCGACTTGGCACAGACGCCGCCGCTGGAGGAGATCGAGCGCGCTTCTTCTCTGGTGGCGGGTTGGAGGCCATGGCGAGGGAGAACTCAAGGGCAAGAGAGCAAAAGCACAAGAGTACAAGAAGAAACACAGAGAAGTGCGAAGGGAAGCCGCAATGTGGGTAAGATCCCCTCTAAAAACTTCCTGGGTGCAATTCCAAGCGATTCGGAACTCTTCGAATACACCGCATCGGCAACCGCATCGGCTCCTAGGCCGAGTGCCGATGACGGGTGGGCCCAAGCCGCCCAACTGAAGCGGTGGGTCAAGGAGTCAGTCTCCTGAGAAGATGAGCCGGCAAGGCACTTCGGCGGTTCCCGAAGAAAGCGCCGCAACGTGCAGAAGTGGCAGTCTTGGGAACCGCCACAGTAAAAGCAACCATCAAGTGAGCGCACGCTCCCACGATCCCGCGGCCGTTCGTGCTACGGCAGCGGTCAATTCGGGACTTAGAGGAAGTGCGCGGATCGGAAGAGACGGAGGTCCCACCTCGGGCTCGCTATCTCCCCCGAGATGGGCCCGGGGGCCACTGTCGGTACCTGAGATATGGGGTACCCCCGCGCATAGGGGAAAATGCCTAAGGAACTCGCCCTTCTCCGCAGGGAGAGCTCCGAAGGCGCCACACGTCCGGCGGGACCGGACCTCCCTCTCCACAGAGGAGAGCTCCGGGCCCGCCACGTGGCATACAGAAGCCGGACCTCCCCCTCCGCGGGAGAGAGGTCCGAAGGCGCCACGCATCCAGCGGGGCCGGACCTCCCTCTCCTCAGAGGAGAGCCCCGGGCCTGCCACGTGGCCGACAGAAGCCGAGCCTCCCCCTCCGCGGGGAGAGGTCCGGAGGCTCCACGTGCCCCGCGGAACGGGCCCTCCTCTCCTCTGAGAAGGGCTCCGGGCCTGCCATGTGGCAGCAGAACGGCGCTGCCTGCCCCCGAGCGATAGGCAGCTGTGACACCCTCATCCCGGGTGTCAGCATATGTTCATGTTTTATGAAGAAAAAAAACATTTTAAGAAAAGAAGGAACTGAGACAAGTATCAAAGGGATGGCCAATAAAGCTCTCCGAGAACACCGAAACGCAACTTCCACGGCCAGCAGACCACGTGGCGCGTTCGGAGCTCATCCCCGAGAGATTGGGAGAGGTCCGACGCTAAACTAGGCTACGTGGCAGACTCGGGGGTCACCTCCGCAATTGGAAAGAGGCCCGACCCTGTGGGACACGTGCTGCCCGCGGAGCTAGCCTCTGCGGAAGAAGCAAAGGCATTTTTTTAGGACATGTGTCGTCCACGGAGCAAGTCCTCGCAGAAATCAGAGGACCATCCACACGGGATACGTGTCAATCTCGGAGCTCATCTCAGAGAGAAGTCCGGGTCTATCGAACACGTGTCACAACCGGAGCTTATTACCGGAAGGTCCGTTGCAAAACACGTGGCGTGCGCGGAGCTCGTCTCCGAAGAAGAGGGAGGTCTCGCTCGTGACACGTGGCACAACCGGAGCTCGTCTCTGCGGGAGAAGAGATACCAGGCTCGGAAGGACACGTGGAGCTTCCGGAGCTCATTACCATGGAGGTAACGAGTTTTGGAGCGGCTGTTACGCGTAAGGACACCGGTAAAAAAACGGGAACCGATCCAAACTCCACAATGTTGCCAAAGATAAGACAACAGGATCTAACAAAGATCTGAATAAGACTCTTATTCGGGATCCAATCAGATTAGGACTCTTCTCTTCCCGATTATAAATAGAACCCAAATCCTCTGGCCGAAACCACAAACTTCTCTTTCAACTCCTGAGCCGACGACTTAGAGCCCTAGCCCTAACTCGCCGAGCAAAACATCGCCGAAAGCACAACAAAGGAGATCATTGGAGGAGAACCAAGTGGTCTGAGGAGGACCCCGAAGACGAGAAGAACGTGAGGTAGGACTTCAATACCACCTTACGACATCATGTTGTTCATCTCTTTGCATCTGTTCTTCGATTCCTTTCGAACAGAAGCGTTTTCGTGGGCAGAACACTCGATGATCAGTTTGATCTAAAGACAAGATCATCGCCACGTCCACCTTCGATCCGAATACCTCTGACCATGCAAGCCATGCAAGAATACGTACAGATCAATCTAATAAAACTAATCATAGGATAGCATGCATGTGCATCATCGCATCTAGTTTAGGGTTTTGTGCATGATATTGATTGCTGTGAATCTTGTATGCACGTGAATTCTACGTAGCAGGACAGGTTCAAGAAGCTGTCTACGACGAGCTGCAGCAACAAGGTTTTGAGAATCAAGAACAACCAGAACCGCAAGAACAAGGCAAGTGCTCCTTGACCATGTTGATCCTATGTTTTGGGTAAAACTATTTTGTTTTGTGAAAAAAACTGTGTGTGCCGAGTCAAACATGATGAGAAACCCTTTTATAGGAGTTTACTAGTTTTGATTAAACCACCCTTGTCACCTGGAAAGTTTATGAGTCGGGTATGGTTTTTGTTTTATGCTTCGCTGAGTCCATGGGATTGGGAAGCGAGATAGATGTGTCTAGCTGACTGCACTCATAATAATAATGAGAAACTGATGTTAATAATGAACATGGATCGGAGGGAGATCTAGGCAAGTCTGGGTTTGTGAACGAGGTAGCATGAGATGGTGGTTTTACTTGCCGTAGATCTAAGGACCGGTTCATGCATGCACATGCCAGGATGACAGTGCCACCACAAGGCCAAGTATGGGTGCGGCTTAGCTGAGTAATTAGGTAAGTTGCTAGGGTGTTATGGACTGTGGAAGGCGCGGGGAATGGGAGTCAAGTGAGGACTGCCCTGGGAACTGCATGGCACAAGAGGGGGCCCGTGGGTGGGAGAATTGGAGATTCTAGCCTGCCGGTGAAACCTTAGTGAGTCCATACATCTAGTAACCCCTTTGTAAAGGCTATTTTGTGATCTCTTGACCATACACCGACGGTTGTGTACTGGTGTAATGGAGGTTCTGCAGTCGCCGACGGGTGACGAAATCACAAACTTGTGGGTAAAGAGGTGCAAACTCTGCAGAGTTATTAAAACTATCATGATAGCCGAGCTTACGGTCATGAGCACCTGGCTAAACTGCCATGATTAGATGGGATGGTTACGGGAATGGTTATTGGGAAGGTTCTTGGTTATGATTATTGGTTATGGTTCAATTTGGGACTGTTGAGTCCGGGAGATGAGATGGTTGCATGACTGATGGGTCATGACATGAGATTGGTCTCGGTGCGAGACGTGGTTGTTTTATGAGGTGAGATGGTAGCGAATACGACGAGGTATTCGTGAGTATGAATAAAAGATTGGTTAATGTTCGGGTGGAACACGGAAAGCGATGGAGGTATGTTGGTAATTTAATACATGCTGGGATTACATTCATCTAAAGTTAAGTTGTTGTTTTATCACGTTTTTTATATAAATCTGCTTTTCTGCAAATAAGCCTTTTATCACCTACCTTGTTTATGAGCTGCATATCATGTGTTATTCCCGCACTTGCTGAGTACATCATTGTGCTCAAACTTGCATTATTATTTCTTCATCAACAGCAAGAGAAGACTACTATGAAGACCGAGTAGAGCATTATGGCGTGTGATCTGTTCTCAACCTTGCCTGTGGAAGGATTAAAGATGGAGCCACTTCTGCTTAGTTTTGCTTCCGCATTAGTTTTTGCTTCCGCATTTAAATAAGATTTCCGCTGCATAGAAATAAGACTTCCGCTGTAAGCATGAGTCCAAGACTCATGAGATATTGTAATAAACCCTGTTATTCGTGGTAATATATAATCTGAATTCAGTTTGTGGAACGTATGTGTATGTGTGATGAACATCCTGGGCACACATATGCATTAGTTCTCGGTTCCGTGGTTTTCCACAGAATTGAGGGCGTCACAGATTGGTATCAGAGCCACGGGTTGACAGTAGGTTACACGCCTAGATAGAAACCTTGGGTTGACATTAGAACCACGGGTTAACAGCAAGTTATACCCCTAAGTAGAAGCTACGCGGACCAAAGGAAGCATTCTAGGATGAATAACTTAGATTGGCCTTGAAACCACCTTGACATAGGAAACCATCCTTGAATAGGAGTTGAGTGGGCCCTTGTGATGATTATTTGTGAATATGTGCTTAGTGTGAGTTGTGGGACGTCTCAACAACGTTGCCCATACCCACACGTAAGAAGAAAGAGGAGTGAAATGCTTCGGCACTTGATCACATCCTCATAAGGACTAATATATATAGTCCAAACTTCCCTTGATGCATATAGGACCTATCTAATCTTCTAACCTTCTATTCTATTTCGTTCTCTCTCACAAATGGTGAGAGGAAACGCCAGCCGAAGGAACGTCCAGGAAGATGACCATGAAGAAGTTCCTGCTAACCCTGGAGCTGGCGAAAACAACCTAGAAAGGTTGATGGCCATGCAAAACCAGCTTATGCAAACCATGACCCAAACTTTGGGTCAGTTGCAGGCCAACCAACACCCCCTTCCGGCACCACCGCCACCACCACCGCCGGCTCATAACAGGTTGGGAGAGTTCATGAGGACTCGACCGCCCACCTTTGCTCAAGCAAACGATCCAATGGAGGCCGATGATTGGTTGAAATCCATGGAGAAGAAGCTTGCCATTGTACAGTGCAACGACCGAGAGAAGGTTCTCTTTGCGTCGCACCAACTGATGGGAGCAGCTGCTGACTGGTGGGATGCCTTGAGCAACGCCCATGCCAACCCGGAGACAATCACTTGGACTGAGTTCAAGGAAAGTTTCCGCTCCCACTACATCCCTGTTGGCGTAATGATGCTCAAGAGGCAGGAGTTTGAAGGTCTCCGCCAAGGGCAGAAGAGTGTGAACAAATACCTCAACAAGTTCATACAACTGTCCCGGTATGCCCCCGAAGATGTCAACTCAGATCAGAGGAAGCAGTACCTGTTCATGAGAGGGTTGAACAATGAGATCCAAGTTCAGCTCCTCAACAATGACTACGTAAGCTTCCAGAAGCTGGTTGATAAGGCTATTGTGGTGGAAAACAAGATCCGAGAGATCAAGCGCGAGTGCAAAAGGAAGATCCCATACCAGCCCCAAGGGAGCAACGTACGACCTAGGTACATGCCCCCTGCACCGCAGTATGGATCGACCGCTCCTACGTACCGCCCTGGTCAGCCACCACAGCAACGGCTCGTTGCACCGGCACCTCGTGTGCCCATGCCTCCTGCGCCCCGGCCTAACAATGGCGCTCCTGTTCAAAACCCCCGCCCCAACGTACCTGCTGCCGTAGGCAACAGGGCGTGCTTTGCATGCGGGGAAGTTGGCCACTTCGCTAACCAGTGCCCGAAGAGAGGCCCTGGACAGCAAGGTAACGTGCCCAAGAAGAACCAGCGACCAAACAGAGGGGACCACCAAGGGAACCGTGGACCGCAGAACTATGCTCGTGGCCATGTTAACCATGTCACTGCTGAGGAAGCACAACAGGCTGAGGACGTCGCAATTGGTATGTTCCTTGCCAACTCCAACCCAGCCACCATTTTATTTGATTCCGGAGCATCACATTCCTTCATATCATCCAAATATGTTGCCAAGCATCATCTACCCGTATCTCACTTAGAATGTGCTATGTTAGTTAATTCTCCCGGAGGAGAAATGAGGACTAATATAGTATGTCCTAAAGTAAGCCTTAAAATAAGGGGGGTAGACTTCCTTGCCAACCTTATTGTTCTGGACTCCCACGGAATTGACATCATACTCGGAATGGACTGGTTAAGCAAGCACAATGGGGTAATCCAATGTGCTGAGAGAAGCGTGCAGTTGACGAACGAACACGGTATCCGTGTCGAGTTTGAGTCAGCCCAGCAAGCAACCGAACGGGCGGACCTGAACCATGTTGAAGGAGTAGCATTGGACAAAATTCCAGTGGTTCAGGAATTTTCGGATGTGTTCCCGGAAGAACTTCCAGGTATGCCACCTGACCGGGACATTGAGTTTGCCATAGATTTGGTACCTGGAACTGCACCCATAGCTAAGAGACCATATAGGATGCCCGTCAACGAGGTAGTTGAACTCAATAAGCAAATTCAAGAACAGTTGGAGAAGGGTTTTATCCGTCCAAGTTCGTCACCATGTGGAGCCCCGGTACTTTTCGTAGACAAGAAGGACGGAACCCAAAGAATGTGCGTGGACTACAGGTCTCTCAACGAGGTAACAATCAAGAATAAATACCCTCTGCCCCGTATAGAGGACCTGTTCGATCAAATGAAAGGAGCCCAAGTGTTCTCCAAGATTGATCTTCGGTCGGGATATTTCCAGCTGAAGATTAAGCCCTCCGATATACCTAAGACAGCCTTTCGGACGCGGTATGGTTCATATGAATATACCGTTATGTCTTTTGGATTGACGAATGCACCCGCATACTTCATGTACCTTATGAATAAGGTTTTCATGGAGTACTTGGACAAGTTCGTCGTAGTTTTCATCGACGACATTATGGTGTATTCAAAAAGTAAGGAGGAGCATGAAAAACATCTGAGATTGACCTTGCAGAAGTTGCGCGAGCATCAGTTGTATGCCAAGCTCAACAAGTGTCAATTTTGGCTAAGTGAAATATCCTTCCTAGTCCACATCATCTCCAAGGAAGGGGTATCGGTTGATCCTGGAAAGGTGAGAGACATTTTGAAGTGGGACCAACCGAGAAGCGTGAGGGATATTCGGAGTTTCCTTGGGATGGCAGGATACTATCGGCGCTTCATTAAAAACTTCTCTAAGATAGCAAAACCTATGACGGAGTTGCTAATGAAGGGAAAGGTCTTTCAATGGACACAAGCCTGCCAAGAAAGTTTTGAGGAACTCAAGAAAAGGCTAACCACAGCACCAGTTCTGGTATTGCCAGATGTAAGCAAGAGCTTTGACATATATTGTGACGCATCCAGACAAGGGCTCGGATGTGTGCTCATGCAGGAAGGGCAAGTGGTAGCCTATGCCTCACGACAATTAAAGAAGCATGAGCTTAACTATCCTACACACGATTTGGAGTTAGCAGCAGTGGTGCATGCATTGAAGATTTGGAGACATTATATCCTTGGTCATCGATGTGAGATCTATACGGATCACAAAAGCCTCAAGTACATATTTACACAAACAGACTTGAATTTGAGGCAACGTCGATGGTTAGAACTCATCAAGGATTATGATGTAGGAATCAATTACCACCCCGGGAAGGCCAATGTGGTCGCTGACGCATTGAGCAGAAAGGGAGCATGCCACCAACTCACGGTTCGGGAGCTACCACCCGAACTACGTAAAGAGTTCGAACAGTTACACCTCCGATTTTTGAATAACATGGAAATAATGGAAATCCACTCCTCATTGGAGCAAGAAATAAGAAAGGGCCAAGCAACGGACGAGGGGATCAAGGAGATCAAGGAAAGAATCCGACAAGGGATAGAAAAGGATTTCAAGGAGGATGAAAAGGGTACGCTTTGGCTAGGAAAAAGGATTTGTGTGCCAAACATAAGACACCTTCGCGACATGATATTGAAGGAGGCACATGACTCACCCTATTCCATACATCCAGGGAGCACCAAAATGTACAAGGACTTGAAAACTCGCTATTGGTGGGATGGTATGAAGAGGGATATAGCCGAATACATTGCCCTATGCGACACATGCCAACAGGTAAAAGCCGAACATCAAAAACCCGCTGGATTGTTGCAACCTTTGAAAATACCTGAATGGAAATGGGAGGACATCAGTATGGACTTCATTGTCGGATTGCCACGAACTCAGTCAGGATACGACTCCATCTGGGTCATTGTGGACCGGTTGACGAAGACAGCCCATTTTCTTCCGGTAAAGACAAGTTACAACGTTACACAGCTGGCAGAATTGTACATGGAGCAGATCGTGTGCCGTCATGGAGTTCCGAAGAGGATAGTCTCAGATCGAGGTTCTCAGTTTACCTCTAGATTCTGGAGGAAGCTGCAGAAAGCCATGTGTACACGACTGGATTTTAGCTCCGCCTATCACCCACAAACAGATGGGCAAACCGAGAGGACGAACCAAATTTTGGAAGACATGTTGAGAGCTTGCGCCTTGAAACGTGGGCGTAGTTGGGATAGGAGTTTACCGTATGCCGAGTTCTCCTATAACAACAGCTATCAAGCTAGCTTGAAGATGACGCCTTTCGAAGCCTTATATGGCAGACGGTGTAGAACGCCGCTGTTCTGGAGCGAGACTGGAGAAAACCAGGTGTTTGGACCCGAAGTACTACAAGAGGCTGAAAAGCAAGTCCAAACGATACGGGAGAACTTAAAGGCTGCTCAGTCACGACAGAAAGGCTATGCGGACAATAGGCGTAGAAAGTTGACCTTTGAAGTTGGAGACTTCGTATACCTTAAGGTATCGCCTATCCGAGGCCAACGACGTTTTAACGTCAGAGGCAAACTAGCACCTCGCTACATCGGACCATTTAAGATTTTGGGTAAGCGAGGGGAAGTAACCTACCAACTAGAGCTCCCAATCCACCTCTCCGACGTACATGACGTGTTTCATGTATCCCAGCTCAATAAGTGCCTGAGAATACCAGAGGAACAAGTGTCAATGGGAGAACTTAACCTTCAAGAGGACCTGACTTACGCAGAACACCCTGTCCGAATCTTGGACGTAAAGGAAAGGGTCACCCGAAACAAGGTGATTCGATGGTGCAAGGTACAATGGAGCCATCACACTGAAGCTGAAGCCACATGGGAGCGAGAAGAGGATATCAAGGCAGAATTTCCCCATCTATTTTCTACTAACGAATCTCAAGGACGAGATTCAATTTAAGGGGGGTAGATTTGTGACACCCTCATCCCGGGTCTCAGCATATGTTCATGTTTTATGAAGAAGAAAAATATCTTAAGAAAAGAAGGAACAGAGACAAGTATCAAAGGGATGGCCAATAAAGCTCTCCGAGAACACCGAAACGCAACTTCCACGGCCAGCAGACCACATGGCGCGTTCGGAGCTCATCCCCGAGAGATTGGGAGAGGTCCGACGCTAAACTAGGCTACGTGGCAGACTCGGGGGTCACCTCCGCAATTGGAATGAGGCCCGACCCTGTGGGACACGTGCTGCCCGCGGAGCTAGCCTCTGCGGAAGAAGCAAAGGCATTTTTTTAGGACACGTGTCGTCCACGGAGCTAGTCCTCGCGGAAATCAGAGGACCATCCGCACGGGATACATGTCAATCTCGGAGCTCATCTCAGAGAGAAGTCTGGGTCTATCGAACACGTGTCGCCACCGGAGCTTATTACCGGAAGGTCCGTCGCAAAACACGTGGCGTGCGCGGAGCTCATCTCCGAAGAAGAGGGAGGTCTCGCTCGTGACACGTGGCACAACTGGAGCTCGTCTCTGCGGGAGAAGAGATACCAGGCTCGGAAGGACACGTGGAGCTTCCGGAGCTCATTACCACGGAGGTAACGAGTTTTGGAGCGGCTGTTACGCGTAAGGACACCGGTAAAAAAACGGGAACCGATCCAAACTCCACAATGTTGCCAAAGATAAGACAACAGGATCTAACAAAGATCTGAATAAGACTCTTATTCGGGATCCAATCAGATTAGGACTCTTCTCTTCCCGATTATAAATAGAACCCAAAACCTCTGGCCGAAACCACAAACTTCTCTTTCAACTCCTGAGCCGACGACTTAGAGCCCTAGCCCTAACTCGCCGAGCAAAACATCGCCGAAAGCACAACAAGGGAGATCATTGGAGGAGAACCAAGCGGTCTGAGGAGGACCCCAAAGACAAGAAGAACGTGAGGTAGGACTTCAATACCACCTTACGACATCATGTTGTTCATCTCTTTGCATCTGTTCTTCGATTCCTTTCGAACAGAAGCGTTTTCGTGGGCAGAACACTCGATGATCAGTTTGATCTAAAGACAAGATCATCGCCACGTCCACCTTTGATCCGAATACCTCTGACCATGCAAGCCATGCAAGAATACGTACAGATCAATCTAATAAAACTAATCATAGGATAGCATGCATGTGCATCATCGCATCTAGTTTAGGGTTTTGTGCATGATATTGATTGCTGTGAATCTTGTATGCACGTGAATTCTACGTAGCAGGACAGGTTCAAGAAGCTGTCTACGACGAGCTGCAGCAACAAGGTTTTGAGAATCAAGAACAACCAGAACCGCAAGAACAAGGCAAGTGCTCCTTGACCATGTTGATCCTATGTTTTGGGTAAAACTATTTTGTTTTGTGAAAAAAAGTGTGTGTGCCGAGTCAAACATGATGAGAAACCCTTTTATAGGAGTTTACTAGTTTTGATTAAACCACCCTTGTCACCTGGAAAGTTTATGAGTCGGGTATGGTTTTTGTTTTATGCTTCGCTGAGTCCATGGGATTGGGAAGCGAGATAGATGTGTCTAGCTGACTGCACTCATAATAATAATGAGAAACTGATGTTAATAATGAACATGGATCGGAGGGAGATCTAGGCAAGTATGGGTTTGTGAACGAGGTAGCATGAGATGGTGGTTTTACTTGCCGTAGATCTAAGGACCGGTTCATGCATGCACATGCCAGGATGACAGTGCCACCACAAGGCCAAGTATGGGTGCGGCTTAGCTGAGTAATTAGGTAAGTTGCTAGGGTGTTATGGACTGTGGAAGGCGCGGGGAATGGGAGTCGAGTGAGGACTGCCCTGGGAACTGCATGGCACAAGAGGGGGCCCGTGGGTGGGAGAATTGGAGATTCTAGCCTGCCGGTGAAACCTTAGTGAGTCCATACATCTAGTAACCCCTTTGTAAAGGCTATTTTGTGATCTCTTGACCACACACCGACGGTTGTGTACTGGTATAATGGAGGTTCTGCAGTCGCCGACGGGTGACGAAATCACAAACTTGTGGGTAAAGAGGTGCAAACTCTGCAGAGTTATTAAAACTATCATGATAGCCGAGCTTACGGTCATGAGCACCTGGCTAAACTGCCATGATTAGATGGGATGGTTACGGGAATGGTTATTGGGAAGGTTCTTGGTTATGATTATTGGTTATGGTTGAATTTGGGACTGTTGAGTCCGGGAGATGAGATGGTTGCATGACTGATGGGTCATGACATGAGATTGGTCTCGGTGCGAGACGTGGTTGTTTTATGAGGTGAGATGGTAGCGAATACGACGAGGTATTCGTGAGTATGAATAAAAGATTGGTTAATGTTCGGGTGGAACACGGAAAGCGATGGAGGTATGTTGGTAATTTAATACATGCTGGGATTACATTCATCTAAAGTTAAGTTGCTGTTTTATCACGTTTTTTTATATAAATCGGCTTTTCTGCAAATAAGTCTTTTATCACCTACCTTGTTTATGAGCTGCATATCATGTGTTATTCCCGCACTTGCTGAGTACATCATTGTGCTCAAACTTGCATTATTATTTCTTCATCAACAGCAAGAGAAGACTACTATGAAGACCGAGTAGAGCATTATGGCGTGTGATCTGTTCTCAACCTTGCCTGTGGAAGGATTAAAGATGGAGCCACTTCTGCTTAGTTTTGCTTCCGCATTAGTTTTTGCTTCCGCATTTAAATAAGATTTCCGCTGCATAGAAATAAGACTTCCGCTGTAAGCATGAGTCCAAGACTCATGAGATATTGTAATAAACCCTGTTATTCGTGGTAATATATAATCTGAATTCAGTTTGTGGAACGTATGTGTATGTGTGATGAACATCCTGGGCACACATATGCATTAGTTCTCGGTTCCGTGGTTTTCCACAGAATTGAGGGCGTCACAGCAGCGGGCGTAAAGACGCCCCATACTTTGCCCGTACAAGGTATTCAAGGCCCGCGTCTTCCCAAGACGCGGAGACGCGGAGCACGTTTCTGTCAGGTGCCGTTGCGCCCAGTCGCATCACAGACTGGCACGCGGTGTCAGAACCTGCCAGCCAATAAACACCGCGACAAGACATCCCATGCCGCTTGCGCCGTCATCAACCACTACGACTAGCATGCGGCATTGGCAGGGCGGCAAGATGAAGACTCAGAAGCCTTCGACCAGAGGCAACTATAGGCATAACTGCAGATACGGTAGATAATAGACAATCTTCCCGGGACCACCTGTCCGGTCCCGGCCCCCCTTGTAAGCTGCCCGAGTCTTGGACTATAAAAGGCTCGGGTAGGCGACGATAGCAAGGGTTCGCACTCGGCAATTCATACGCTAGCCATACACTCCCAAGCTGTAACTCACCCCCAAGCTCAGGACTCCGGCCCTGAGCAGCAAGCAATACAGCGAGCTCCTTAGCTCGCCGTGGACGTAGGGTTTTACGCTCCGGCGGCCTGAACCACGTAAAACTCACCGCGTCAAGCTCTTACTAACTCGTCCATCCGCACAAGCTCCCCGCAAGGGACTAGCCCCACCGAAAAAAAGAACCTCCGCGGGCTGCCCAGTGCAGGCCCGAGGGAAGTGTCGACCGAACACTTCGACATTTGGCGCGCCAGGTAGGGGAATGTCGAAGTGTTCGGTCGACACTTCCCCCGGGCCTGCACTGGGCAGCCCGCGGAGGTTCTTTTTTTCGGTGGGGCTAGTCCCTTGCGGAGAGCTTGCGCGGATGGACGAGTTAGTAAGAGCTTGACGCGGTGAGTTTCACGTGGTTCAGGCCGCCGGAGCGTAAAACCCTACGTCCACGGCGAGCTATGGAGCTCGCTGTATTGCTTGCTGCTCAGGGCCGGAGTCCTGAGCTTGGGGGTGAGTTACAGCTTGGGAGTGTATGGCTAGCGTATGAGTTGCCGAGTGCGAACCCTTGCTATCGTCGCCTACCCGAGCCTTTTATAGTCCAAGACTCGGGCAGCTTACAAGGGGAGCCGGGACCCGACAGGTGGTCCCGGGAAGATTGTCTATCATCTACCATATCTGCAGTTATGCCGGTAGTTGTCTCTGGTCGAAAGCTTCTGAGTCTTCATCTTGCCGCCCTGCCCATGCCGCATGCTAGTCGTAGTGGTTGATGACGGCGCAGACGGCATGGGATGTCTTGTCGCGGTGTTTATTGGTTGGCAGGTTCTGACACCGTACGCAACGGCACCTGACAGAAGCATGCTCCGTGTCTCCGCGTCTTGGGAAGACGCGGGCCTTGAATACCTTGTACGGGCAAGGTATGGGGTGTCTTTACGCCCGCTGCCTATCGCTCGGGGGCAGGCAGCGCCGTTCTGCTGCCACGTGGCGGACCCAGAGCCCTTCTCAGAGGAGAGGAGGGCCCGTTCCGCGGGGCACGTGGAGCCTCCGGACCTCTCCCCGCGGAGGGGGAGGCTCGGCTTCTGTCGGCCACGTGGCGGGCACGGAGCTCTCCTCTGAGGAGAGGGAGGTCCGGCCCCGCTGGACGCGTGGCGCCTTCGGACCCCTCTCCCACGGAGGGGGAGGTCCGACTTCTGTATGCCATGTGGCGGGCCCCGAGCTCTCCTCTAAGGAGAGGGAGGTCCGGTCCCGCCGGACGCGTGGCGCCTTCGGAGCTCTCCCTGCGGAGAAGGGCGAGTTCCTTAGGCATTTTCCCCTGTGCGCGGGGGTACCCCATATCTCAGGTACCGACAGTGGCCCCCGGGCCCATCTCGGGGGAGATAGCGAACCCGAGGTGGGACCTCCGACTGTTCCGATCCGCGCACTTTCTCTAAGTCCCGAATTGACCGCTGCCGGAGCACGAACGGCCGCGGGGTCGTAGGAGTGTGCACTCACTTGATGGTTGCTTTTACTGCGGCGGTTCCCAAGACTGCCACTTATGCACGTTGCGGCGCTTTCTTCGGGAACCGCCGAAGTGCCTTGCCGGCTCATCTTCTTAGGAGACTGACTCCTTGACCCACCGCTTCAGTTGGGCAGCTTGGGTCCACCCGTCATCGGCACTCGGCCTAGGAGCCGATGCGGTTGCCGATGCGGTGTATTCGAAGAGTTCCGAATCGCTTGGAATTGCACCCGGGAAGTTTTTAGAGGGGATCTTACCCACATTGCGGCTTCCCTTCGCACTTCTCTGCGTTTCTTCTCGGACTCTTGTGCTTTTGCTCTCTTGCCCTTGAGTTCTCCCTCGCCATGGCCTCCAACCCACCACCAGAGAAGAAGCGCGCTCGATCTCCTCCAGCGGCGGCGTCTGTGCCAAGTCGGGAATCTGGGGTGCCTGGCACTCCCTCCGGTGGTGACTCGAAGAGGCCCTGGGCTGATGCGTTGAGGGAAGCCTCTGGGGCGTCCTCTGTTCCGCCAGTTCAAGCGACTGCGGAGCGGCCGTCAGTGACGGTAGCGGGCTCTGGGAGTCCTACCACGGCTCGGAAGTCGGGGTTCAGAGCCCGCCGGAGTGTCCGCGCTTCCCGGCCATCCCCGACTTGCGGGGAGCCTGTGCCGTCGCGCTCGGAGCCAGGGGCAACTGCCGTGGCCCCAGGCCAGCGCGAACTTCTCCTGTTCCGGTGTGCCCGGACTCCGCGGCGGCGTCGTCTCTTCCTGCTGAGACGGCCACCGCGGCCCCCAAGCCAGCGCAGGTCGACCCTGCACCAGGCGGCCCGGCCTTTACTCCAACGCTGCCTTCCCCAGCTCGCCCTCTCCACAGGTCAAGGAGCCAGAAGCTGAAGAGAGCCCGGCAGGTCCGGCTGCCAGAGCCTCGGAGCCAGCTTCTCCTGATCGGCGCCTCGTCTCGGTTGCTGGTGCGTCGACTCCTCTTGAGGACGAGGTAATGGAGGAGGTCGGGGGGACTGCCCCGGCCTCTGTTGCTCCATTGCCCCTGGCGGATGCCTTCGCGCTTGCCGAGACGAGCGTTCGGCAGGTCTTGGCTGCACTAGGTCGCGAGCGGGAGGAGTATATGGTTGAACGGGATCGCCTCCTCACCTGGGGGAACCTTTTGCGGGAGAGGACCGCGAAGGTTAAGAGCGAGCTCGACTCCAGGCGGGAGTTGCTCGACTTTAGGGAAGTGCTCCTCGACCGGATGAAGCGGGCTGTCGACCGCATGGACACCGAATCACGGCGGATCAACAGGGAGGCCCTGGAGGCACACGCCCGGGCCGAGGAGAGCCTCTCCGCTGCTGTGGAGTTACGGCAGCAGTTGGAGCGCCGTAAACTCGCCGTTGAGGAACGGGAGCGTTCCACGGCAGCTGAGGCGGAGAGGGTCGCCGCGCAGCTGGCGGTGGGCAAGGATGACCTTCGAGCTCGGATCGAGGAGCTGGAAATTCTGAAGGCAGACCTCGACTTGAGGGAGGAACAGGTCTCCCGTGAACGCCGGGCGGTCTTGGACCGGGAGTTGGCCGCCGACTTCAAGGCTGCTGAGTTGGAGCGGCTCGCCAAGACTCTCCATCTTCGGGAGAGCTCCCTAGCAGCCAAGGAGAAGGAATTCTCCGAGAGGAACCTGGAGGCTCTGCAGGTGGCCCGCCGCGAGGTGGAGGAGCTCTCGGACTTGCGGTCCTCCGAGGCTCTTGCGGTCTCAAGCTTCGTGGATCGAGCGGGGTCCGCCCTGATCCCTCTTGGCTTCAGTCCGGTGAGGGCCACGGCTCCTGCGTTGAAGGTGGCGGAGGTGATCCCTACACTGGAGTCGATCGGTGCCAAGCTGGACAGGCTAGACTCGGTGGTCGCCAGCGAGCTTGAGGCCGAGGGACGCGACCTAGCCTTAGAGGTCGCCTCACATGTGCTGGCATGCTTCAAGAGCCGCGACCCCTCTTTCTCGCTAGAACCAGCGAGAGAGGGCCCAGCCGCGGAGCGGGAGGAAGCTGCCAGGGATGAAGTCGAGGATGTGGCCACCCTTATAGCCGCCAGGTTCCGGCGGGAGCCGGGAGGTCCTTAGTACTTGTTTCTCCCTTTTTATCGAGTCTGTAGTCCAGCTCATGGAACCTCGCTTAGTTCGACTCTTTTGGATATTTGTGTCTGTGATGCTTTTTCTCTCCTTCTTGGCTTTGTCTGACTGAGTCCTTAGCTCCGCAAGGTACTCAGAGGCCATCTCCAATCTCGGAGCTCTGCATAGACACCCTCCCCGGGTCCTAACCGTGTTAGGGGCCCCCGGGGGTCTCCGGTTCTCGCACTATGGGGAGCTCCAAATCTGCGTGCCACATGGCGGGTCCGGAGCCCCTCCTTAAGAGGCGGGAGCTCCGGCCATGCTGGACACGTAGGGCTTTCGGAGCCCTCCCACCGGGGGGGGGGGGAGATCCGGTTTCCGCCTGCCACGTGGCGAGCCCGAAGCCCTCCTCAGGGGAGGCGAGAGCTCCGGGCCCGCTGAACACGTGGGGCCCTCGGGTCCCGCCCCTGCTGAAGGGGCAGGACCCGGTCCTTCCAGTCCTAGGCCGGAGTAGTTGGTAGCTCCTTTCCCCCTACTTCATGCAGTCCCTGTTGCCGTAACCTGGAGGTCCTGCACACAGGCAGAGGAAACGTAATTCTCCTCGGGGGGTCCTCCCCTCCCGTCTCCTAGTCTTATCCGTCTTACGATCCTGATCCGTCATACGGGGCTTGGGCAATTCTGTGCACGAGGCTCCGGAGCTCCGGCTCCCTCCGAGGTCCGGGTACGGCCGTCCGATCCCTAGTACCGGGCCATGCGCTGGGGAAGCAGAGTGCACGTGCTTTGGGTTCATGACCAGGCAAAGCGGTTGTACTCCCCTGTACCTCCAGAGGGCAGGATGCGCATGCTTTGGGCTCATGGCCTGCTAAGCTGGATACGCACCCTGGACCCCCCATGCACAACGCAGGCCTTTCCTGGAGGTGACCAACTGGCACCGCAACACCTGACTGGGGGAGGCCTGAGAGACTCACTCGGCCATCGGCAGGTGCCTCAAGCACAGCCGCCTTCGGTAGGATAGCGAATGCCGACTATGGATGAGCGCAGGAGAGGGGGAGCTAGATGTACGATGAACATACAAAGATAGTACGGTCATAAAAATTAATGCATAATTTAAATGAGCGCATGAGAGAGAGCTAAGTAGAACAGGTTTCTGTATTCATGCCCATAGGTGGAATTCTGGCTGTACATGGAGGCAATATTCCGCCTCGTCTACAAGGGAAGCAAGACTCTACGCGCTTAGGGTCGGAACCAGGCTAAACTGGACGTAGTCCTGTACCGTCTCTTGAGACTTAGCTGCTCCAAGCTCTGTTCCTAAATTCTATGGGATTCATTACAGAAGGGAATAACCCTGTTCTACTGATGCTCGGGAAGTAGGACTTACAGTGTTGCTTCATGGCAATGGCTTTCTGGGAACGGATCCCACACTCGGTTGAAAGGCATGTGTACCTGGGGCGGCAGCTTTCATGATTCGGAAGGGACCTTCCCTGCTGGGGGAGAGCTTATGGGTCCTTTTTGGAATAGAGCGTGCCACGACACCAGGTTGCCCTCCTGCAGGTCCCCGATGCGTTCGGTTCTTTGGCGGTAGTGCTTAGAGCATCAGCCGAGACCGCGCGTTGTGGGGTGTTACCTGCAGCTGAGTCTCGTCGACGAGGTTGTCATCTTCGCGCTGGATCAGGTCCTGCGCGGCTTCTCCTGGGGGCCCCCGGGGAGTTCTCCCCTTCTGGCTAAGGCCTTCAAGGGGTAGGTGGACCCGAGCTCGACTTGGATGACCCAAGGCGTCTTCCCCTTCTGGCAAGGCCTTCAAGGGGTTGACAGATCTTGGGCGGCCCCCGGGAGGTATGTCCGAAGCACGGAGGCGTGCCGCAGTTGGCTACCGCCCTGGCCCGTCACCGTCGGAGCTGGAGTCCTCGCCGTTATGCACTGTCTTTATGACACGCTGAGGCTCCTGGAACCCCACCTGATGGGCGGCGGTGACTGGGGCATCGATCTTCTGTTTGCCATCCCTCTGAGGGTAGGGCGGTGCTTCAGCTCTCTGCTCTCTTCCTTTGCGGAAGCGCTCTGCGAGCCTCTGGATATCCCAGCACTCGGCAGCAGTATGGTTGCCGGCGCCATGCACGGGGCATAGCCCGCCCTGGTCGCTATCTGGGGCCGGTGACTGCCGCTGCCTTTTATCGGGGCGTGGCCCCCGAGCTCCACTAGCCGTCGCTGCTGCGGCGACGGGAGCCGTGAACGATGACTTCATCTTGCCACTCCCCCGGTTCTTGGCCTTCTTGCCACCCCCATAGGCAGCAGCGCCGGACTCGGGTTGTCCACCTGGCTCGGAGGTCGGCAGAGAGTGCCAGTTCCGCCCTTCAGCTGCTCTGGCGCATTTGTCCGCCAGGCTGAAGAGCTCAGAGACGTCGCGGACCTCTCTGGTCGCGAGCTTCTCAAGCATTTTCTCGTCCCGGACACCCTGTCGGAACGCCACCACCACAGAAGCACTTTGGATATGCGGGATGGTGTTGCGTACCTGGGAGAACCGCTGGATGAAAGAGCGCAGCGACTCCCCAGGTTGTTGCTTGACGGCGTGGAGGTCAAGCTCCGTGCCGGGACGGGTGTAGGAGCTGCCGAAGTTGGCAACGAACTGCCGGCAGAGCTCTCCCCAGGAAGTTATGGACCCCTGAGGTAGGTTCATGAGCCAAGACCGAGCTGGGCCGGTCAAGGCGACGGGGAAGTAGTTGGCCATGACAGCCTCGTCCCCTCCTGCGGCAAGTACGGCGGTGGAGTAGATCTGGAGGAACTCCGCCGGGTTGACGCTACCGTCGTACTTCTCGGGCAGGTGCGGCCGGAACTTGCGCGGCCACCTCGCGAAGCGAAGGTGGGGTGCAAGGGCCGCACATCCTGCACCTGCTGCTGCAGGTATTGGCGCTGCGAACGTTTGGTTTGCACTTGGCACCGCGTATCCCGGCATGGGCAAGGCTGCACCATAGAACGGGGGCGCTGCTTGCGGCGCATATGGTTGTGGCATATGCTGTGCGGCATATGCCTGAGGCAGGGCTCGCGTGGCGAAGACCTGCCCTCCAGGTTGTGTCGAGGCAGACGACCTGCTGTCGCCAGCCTCATGGTTGCGACGCCTTTCTCGACGTCACTCGAGGTACACCCGGGCATCCTGGCCCAAGTGGCACCGTTCCAGCTCCCTTCTCAGGTCTGTCGACGGGAGCCTGGAGGAGCTGGAATCCGCCGTTTGCCCGTCAACCGTGGGCGTGCGCGTCAGCGACAAAGCCGGTTGTCCTGGGCGCCGTCCTCGCCGAAACCAAGGGTTCGCGGCGGCGACGACGAGGCGGTCCACCTCGCGGACCCATTGCTGGGTCGCTGAATGGGGCGCATCCCCCGCAGGTGGGTTGCGCAGCAGTGCTCTTGCTGCAGCTAGCGCACCCCCATGGTGTACGCTCAGCGCTGCAGAAGATCTCACACTGGTCGGAGCCTGCATCGCCGGAGACGGCGTTGCCGGAGTCGGCTGCTGGCTACCAGCTTGTGCTGACAAACTCCGTCCTGAGTGTGTCGACATGTACTCCCCACTGGTCACGGTTCGCCGTGAACGCGGAGGGGGAGAGTTTGCCGCTGAAGGAAGCTTGGTCATCTTCGTCGGCGGAAACTCGTCGCGCTAGGAGAAAAGCCCCCTACCTGGCGCGCCAAATGTTGAAGTGTTCGGTCGACACTTCCCCGGGGCCTGCACTGGGCAGCCTGCAGAGGTTCTTTTTTTCGGTGGGGCTAGTCCCTTGCAGAGAGCTTGCGCGGATGGACGAGTTAGTAAGAGCTTGACGCGGTGAGTTTTACGTGGTTCAGGCCGCCAGAGCGTAAAACCCTACGTCCACGGTGAGCTATGGAGCTCACTGTATTGCTTGCTGCTCAGGGCCGGAGTCCTGAGCTTGGGGGTGAGTTACAGCTTGGGAGTGTATGGCTAGCGTATGAGTTGCCGAGTGTGAACCCTTGCTATCGTCGCCTACCCGAGCCTTTTATAGTCCAAGACTCGGGCAGCTTACAAGGGGGGCCGGGACCCGACAGGTGGTCCCGGGAAGATTGTCTATTATCTACCGTATCTGCAGTTATGCCAGTAGTTGCCTCTGGTCGATGGCTTCTGAGTCTTCATCTTGCCGCCCTGCCCATGCCGCATGCTAGTCATAGTGGTTGATGACGGCGCAGGCGGCATGGGATGTCTTGTCGCGGTGTTTATTGGCTGGCAGGTTCTGACACCGCGCGCCAGTCTGTGATGCGACTGGGCGCAACGGCACCTGACAGAAGCGTGCTCCGCATCTCCGCGTCTTGGGAAGACGCGGGCCTTGAATACCTTGTACAGGCAAGGTATGGGGCATCTTTATGCCCGCTGCCTATCGCTCGGGGGCAGGCAGCGCTGTTCTGCTGCAACATGGCGAGCCCGGAGCCCTTCTCAGAGGAGAGGAGGGCCCGTTCCGCGGGGCACGTGGAGCCTCCGGACCTCTCCCTGTGGAGGGGGAGGCTCGGCTCCTGTTGGCCACGTTGCGGGCCCGGAGCTCTCCTCTGAGGAGAGGGAGGTCCGGCCCCGCTGGACGCGTGGCGCCTTCGGACCTCTCTCCCTTGGAGGGGGAGGTCCGGCTTCTATATGCCACGTGGCAGGCCCGGAGCTCTCATCTGAGGAGAGGGAGGTCCGGCCCCGCCGGACACGTGGCGCCTTCGGAGCTCTCCCTGCGGAGAAGGGCGAGTTCCTTAGGCATTTTCCCCTGTGCGCGGGGGTACCCCATATCTCAGGTACCGACAGCAGGGGTGCTCGTTGTATTGCTTGGCGCTTAGAACCAGAGTTCTAAGCTTGGGGATGAGCTGAATGTCTAAGGGTCGAATGCCAGTGGATCCGAACCCTTTGCAACGTTGCCTACCCAAGCCTTTTATAGTACAAGGCTCGAGCGGCTTACAAGTGGGGCCACGGGACCCGACAGGTGGCCCCAAGGTGATTTCCTGCCATCTACCGTATCTCGCAGTAATGCCGGTAGCTGTCTCTGGCAGTAGCTTCTCATCCTCCGCCCTGCTGCCCTGCCCACGCCGCAAGCTAGGCGTAGTGGTTGATGATGGCAGGGGCAGCACGGGTTGTCCTGTCGCTGTGTTTATTGGTCCTCAGCCTCTGGCCTTCTGCGCCCGTCTTCACTGTGATGTGACTGGGCGCAACGCCTCCTGGCAGAGGCGTGCTCCGCGTCTCCGCGTCTTGGGAAGGCACGGGTCTTCAATGTCGCGCCTTGGGAAGGCCCGTGTCTTTACATTCGCTGCCCACCGCACCGGGGCAGGTGGTGCGGCTCTGCTGGCCACGTGGCGGGCCCGGAGCTCTCCTCTGAGGAGAGGGGGAGCTCCGGCCCCGCTGGACACGTGGAGCCTTCGGAGCTCACCCCCGCGGAGGAGGGAGGTCCGGCTCTGCTTGCCACGTGGCAGGCCCGGAGCTCTCCTCTGAGGAGAGGGGGAGCTCCGGCCCCGCTGGACACATGGAGCCTTCGGAGCTCACCCCAGCGGAGGGGGGAGGTCCGGCTCTGCTTGCCACGTGGTGGGCCCAGAGCTCTCCTCTGAGGAGAGGGGGAGCTCCGGCCCCGCTGGACACATGAAGCCTTCGGAGCTCTCCCCTGCGGAGGGGGAAGGTCTGGCTTCGCCTGGCCACGTGGCTTGCCCGGAGCTCTCCTTTGAGGAGAGGGGGAGCTACAGCCCGACTGGACACGTGGCGCCCTCAGAGCTCGCCCCTGCGGAAGGGGCGAGGTCCTTAGGCAGTTTTGTCCAGTGCGCGGGGGTACCCGGTATTGAGGGTACCGACAGTGGCCCCCGGGCCCATCTCGGGGGAGGTAATGAGCCCTACGTGGGGCCTTCACCTTTTCTATCCCGCGCACTTTCTTCAAACTTCTTTGAACCGCCGCTTGGGCAACGGAAGGTCGTGGGTCTTGACTCTTGCTTTGAAAGTTGCTTTTACTGCAGCGGTTTCCAAGGCTGCCACCACTGCACGTCGTGGCGCACTACCGCACGTCGCAGCGCCTTGCCAAGGACCTCCGGGTTGTCCGCTTGAGTGGCTGACTTCTTGGTCCAGCGCTTCTGCAGGACGGCTTGGTACCACTTGTCATCGTCGCTGGGGCTTGGACCTGAGGCATTCACCCCGAGCGGCGCATACGAAGCGTCTCGAATCGCTTCTGGGAGGTTTAAAGGGGATTGCTTCTGCATTGCAGGCTTCCCTTCGCACTTCTCCCTACGCCTGAGCCTTCCGGATTCTTCTATGCGCCCAAGCCTTCTCCGCCTTCCAAGTTCTTGCCCCTTTGTCTCCGATGGCTTCCCACTTTCCTCCGCCGCGCATCGCCTGGACAAAAGACCTTGGGACGGTGCGCAAGCTGCTGGGATGGCACTCGGAGGAGCAGAAGCGCTGTCTTCGACGGGGATCTCTCCCCCTGTGTCTGGAGAGGGGAGATTGTCTTCTTCGCCGCCTACGCCTTGGTGGGGTTCGTCCCGCTGATCTCCTCTTTCTTCGTGACTCTGCTGGAGACGTACGGCCTCCAGCTTCATCACTTCTCCCGCAACTCCTTCGCCATGGCCGCCGTCTTTGTCCACTTCTGCAAAATGTTCGTGGGAGTGCGAGCTTCAGTGACGCTCTTCCATCACTTCTTCGTGCTGCGGACGACTGGGCGCGGCTCAAAGAATCATCTGGGCGCCTACTACTTCCAGCCCCGCTGCAAGGATCCGAAGGTCTCTGGGTACCTTCTGCCCTTCAGCTCCACGAGGTGGGAAGGCTGGAGGGACAACTGGGTGATCGTGAAGACCGATGAGCACGATCGCCTACAGTTGCCGACTGATGCTCCATCCACCGAGCGTCGCTTCTGGGAGGAGAGCCCGGAGTTGGAGCCAGAATACGTGCCAGTCCTGGAGCAGATCCTGTTCCTGGAGGATCAGGGGTTGACATCCCTAATGGTGTTGGAGAGCTTTCTGTCGCGGTGCCTTGTGCCGCTCCAGCAGCGCAACCGCCTGGTGTGGTACTACACCGGCATACACGATTGCACTAGGCTGGAGACGGGCTTAGACTCTGACCCGTCCGATGAACTGCTGAGGGGGATGTTGACGAGCGTAAGCAGCGACTTCCTCGATGACAGCTCCCTCATGATTCCAGCTTCCTGTCTCCCTCTCTCCATGGAGCCGTTGCGGAGGTCAAAGCTGTTGCGGGAGCTGCCAACCCTGGACGACATCGGGATTGCCGTGCGCCAGGTCGGTGATGTCTTCCGTGGGATCTCGATCCCCGGGGTTGACCGCTCTGGAGCGGAGCGCGAGACGTCGGCCGATGCCCAACCCGCGCCGGGAGTCGACAGAGCTCGGACTGCCGACAAGGGGAAGGGCAAGGAGCCGCCCTCTGGTTCGCCAAAGAGGAAGCGCTCCCGGTCTCCACCGAGGGCGTCATTCACGCCGAGTCAGGGGACCGGAGTCCCCCCGCGCCCTTCATCGGGAGGCATCGGTTCATTGGGCAGCAACTCCAAGAGGCCTCGGGTCTTCCGTGCCGACGGGACTCCTCTTGGACAGCGGCAGTCAGAGGAGCCCCGGTGCCACACTCTCCTTCCACAGTTGGTGGAGCTCCGAGGAGGGGCGCCAGTGCTGCGCCGTCCGGGGCTGAGCCAGGGGCTCAGGTGCCCCTGTTGTCGAGTGTCCCTGCTGCAGGCTCAACAGGCGGCGGCGCGAGAGGGAGGGCAGCCGGGACTCATCCGGGGACGCAGGCGCCCCGGGCTTCAGGGGCCGGTTCGGCGAGTGGCGCCGGATGTGCTGCCGGCGGGAGCTCTGCTGCTCCGTCTTCTAGGGGGGCTCCAGGAGCACCCCCTGCTCCGCCGGTCCGGGTGCCTTCGGCACAGACCCCGGCGGCAATGGCAGGCTCCGGCGGCCCTGCCCCAGCTCGGAAGCCAGGGCTCCACGCCCGCTAGAGTGTTCGCGTTCCTCGGTAAATTTGCACTCAACGGATCTTAGTACTTGCGTACTTCTTTTTCTGTCTTGAGAGCTCCCTGTGCTTGCAGGGATTCTTTGGCTGCCGGGGACGTGTCTGTTCCCTGGCCTCCTCCGGTTGGCAGGGGCCCAGCGCCACAGGGTCAGGACGCCGCGGCAGCTTCACCGGCCCCCGTGCAGGCCCAGATGTCTCCTCCTTCTGGGCCGACGGAACTGGCTTCTGTGGCGGCGGCGGCGCCCGCTCCTCCTCCTTCACCAGCTCGGGAGCTGGCTGTTAATGAAGACTTGGCAGAGCCGGCTGGCGGTGGCGAGCAGTGGCGCGTCAGGACTGGCCCCCGCCTCGGTGTCGTCTTCTCCAGATCGACGCATCGTCCTGGTTGCCGAGATGCCGGCGTCTCCTCCTTCGGACGATGCCATGTAGGAGGTCTGTGGTGAGGCTCCGGCCTCTGCCGCCCCGCTGCCCCTGTCAGACGCACTGGAGCTTGCACAGACCAGCGTCCGGCAGCTCCAGGCTGCTATGGAGCGCGAGCGGGAGGCCTTGGCGGATAAGAGGGACCACCTCCGCAGCTAGGGGTGGCTCTTGAAACTGCGGACCCGCGAGGTCGAGGAAGAGCTTGACGCCAAGTGGTCCAGGCTTGATGCTGAGGAGGAGCTCCTCGAGGTGCAGAGGAGAGCTGTCGACCGCCTGGACGCCGAGACCCGGCGGATCTTGCAGGAGACCCGCGAGGCTTACGCTAGTCCTCGGGCCCGCTCCGACGCCAACGAGGAGCTTCGGCTGCAGCTGGTGCGCCGCGAGTGCGCCATCACAGATCGGGAAGCGCCGTGGCGACCAAGGAGAAGAAGGTCACTGTCGGTACCTGAGATATGGGGTACCCCCGCGCACAGGGTAAAATGCCTAAGGGACTCGCCCTTCTCTGCAGGGAGAGCTCCGAAGGCGCCACGTGTCCGGCGGGGCCGGACCTCCCTCTCCTCAGAGGAGAGCTCCGGGCCCGCCACGTGGCATACAGAAGCCGGACCTCCCCCTCCGCTGGAGAGAGGTCCGAAGGCGCCGCGTGTCCAGCGGGGCCGGACCTCCCTCCCCTCAGAGGAGAGCTCCGGGCCCGCCACGTGGCCAACAGAAGCCGAGCCTCCCCCTCCGTGGGGAGAGGTCCAGAGGCTCCACGTGCCCCGCGGGGCTGACCTTCCTCTCCTCTGAGAAGGGCTCCGGGCCCACCACGTGGCAGCAGAACGGTGCTGCCTGCCCCGAGCGGTAGGCAGTGGGCGTAAAGGTGCCCCATACCTTGCCCGTACAAGGTATTCAAGGCCCGCGTCTTCCCAAGACGCGGAGACACGGAGCACACGTCTGTCAGGTGCCGTTGCGCCCAGTCGCATCACAGACTGGCGCGCGGTGTCGAAACCTGCCAGCCAATAAACACCGCGACAAGACATCCCATGCCGCCTGCGCCGTCATCAACCACTACGACTAGCATGCGGCATGGGCAGGGCGGCAAGATGAAGACTCAGAAGCCTTCGACCAAGGGCAACTACCGGCATAACTGCAGATACGGTAGATGATAGACAATCTTCCCGGGACCACCTGTCGGGTCCCGGCGCCCCTTGTAAGCTGCCCGAGCCCTGGACTATAAAAGGCTCGGGTAGGCGTCGATAGCAGGGGTTGGCACTTTGCAACTCATACGCTAGCCATACACTCTCAAGCTGTAACTCACCCCCAAGCTCAGGGCTCCGTCCCTGAGCAGCAAGAAATACAGCGAGCTCCATAGCTCGCCGTGGACGTAGGGTTTTACGCTCCAGCGGCCTGAACCACGTAAAACTCGCCGTGTCAAGCTCTTACTAACTCGTCCCTCTACGCAAGCTCTCCGCTATAGACTAGCCCCACCGAAAAAAGAACCTCCGCGGGCTGCCCAGTGCAGGCCCGGGGGAAGTGTCGACTGAACACTTTGACAGTCACTGTCGAAGTGTGCGATCGACACTTCCCCCGGGCCTGCACTGGGCAGCCCGCGGAGGTTCTTTTTTCGGAGGGGCTAGTCCCTAGCGGAGAGCTTGCGCGGATGGACGAGTTAGCGAGAGCTTGACACGGCGAGTTTTACGTGGTTCAGGCCGCCGGAGCGTAAAACCCTACATCCACGGCGAGCTACGGAGCTCGCTGTATTGCTTGCTGCTCAGGGCCGGAGGCCTGAGCTTGGGGTGAGTTACAGCTTGAGAGTGTATGGCTAGCGTATGAGTTGCAAAGTGCGAACCCTTGCTATCGACGCCTACCCGAGCCTTTTATAGTCCAAGACTCGGGCGGCTTACAAGGGAAGCCGGGACCCGACAGGTGGTCCCGGGAAGATTGTCTATTATCTACCGTATCTGTAGTTACGCCGGTGGTTGCCTCTGGTCGAAGGCTTCTGAGTCTTCATCTTGCCGCCCTGCCCATGCCGCATGCTAGTCGTAGTGGTTGATGACGGCACAGGCGGCATGGGCTGTCTTGTCGCGGCGTTTATTAGCTGGCAGGTTCTGACACCGCGCGCCAGTGTGTGTGCGACTGGGCGCAACGGCACCTGACAGGCGCGTGCTCCGCGTTTCCGCGTCTTGGGAAGACGCGGGCCTTGAATACCTTGTAGGGGCAAGGTGTGGGGCGCCTTTACGCCCGCTGCCTACCGCTCGGGGGCAGGCAGCACCGTTCTTCTGGCCACGTGGCGGGTCCGGAGCCCTTCTCTGGGGCGAGAAGGGTCCGGCCTGCGAGGCACGTGGAGCCTCCGGACCTCTCCCCGCGGAGGGGGAGGTCCAGCTTCTGTATGCCATGTGGCGGGCCCGGAGCTCTCCTCTGCGGAGAGGGAGGTCCGGCCCCGCTGGACGCGTGGCGTCTTCGGACCTCTCTCCCGCGGAGGGGGAGGTCCGACTTCTGTATGCCACGTGGCGGGCCCGGAGCTCTCCTCTGAGGAGAGGGAGGTCCGGCCCCGCCGGACGCGTGGCGCCTTCGGAGCTCTCCCTGCGGAGAAGGGCGAGTACCTTAGGCATTTTACCCTGTGTGCGGGGGTACCCCATATCTCAGGTACCGATAGTGGCCCCCGGGCCCATCTCGGGGGAGATAGCGAGCCCGAGGTGGGACCTCCGTCTCTTTCGATCCGCGCACTTTCTCTAAGTCCCGAATTGACCGCTGCCGGAGCACGAACGGCCGCGGGGTCGTGAGAGCGTGCGCTCACTTGATGATTGCTTTTACTGCGGAGACGGGAGCCCCGGCCATGTTGGTCACGCAGGGCTTCCGGAGCTCTCCCACCGCGGGGGGTGGTCCGGTTTCCGCCTGCTACGTGGCGAGCCCGGAGCCCTCCTCAAGGGAGGAGAGAGTTTCGGGCCTGCTGGACACGTGGGGCCCCCGGGTCCCGCCCCTTCTAGTCCTGGGTCGAAGTAGTTGGTAGCTCCTTTCCCCCTACTTCATGCAGTCCCCATTGCCGCAACCTGGAAGTCCTGTACACAGGTAGAGGAAACGTAATTCTCCTTGGGGGCTCCTCCTCCCTTATCTCAGTCTTATTTGACTTACAGCCCCAACCATATGTTTAGTGCTTGGGGACTTGTAGAGAGGGGGAGCTGAGCACATGGCAACCATGTACTGCAAGGGTGATAAAAAAACTCAATTCACAATTTAAATGAGTACAAGGAAAGAGAAAAGTAGGGCAGATTTCTTTTCGTACAACCTTCCATAGGAGGAAGGCAGGCTACACATGGAGGCCACGACCCACCCCATTAAGAGGGGAAGCAAGACTCTACGCGCTTGGAGTCGGAACCAGGCAAAGCTGAACGTAGTCCTGGACCGTCCCCTGGGGTTTAGCTGCTCCGAGCGCTGCTCCTGGACTCTATGGAGTTCATTACGAAAAGAAAGTACTGTCCTATTTTTGCTCTTAGGGGTAGAACTTACGGAGGTGTTCTATGTTCCAATGATTCGGGAGCTGGTCCCCATCCTCGGTGGAAAGGCGCACACACCCGGGGCGGCACACTTTCGCGACTCGGAAGGGGCCTTCCCAACTAGGGGAGAGTTTGTGGCCCCTTCGCGAGAAAGTATGCGCCGCAACACCAGGTCACCTTTCTGCAGCTCCCGGGCACGCACAGATCTCTGGTGGTAGCGCCGAAGCGCCTGTCTGTACCGCGCGTTACGGAGTGCCGCATGTAATCGGACCTCGTCGACGAGGTCGATTTCTCCACGCCGGAGGTTGTCCTACGTGGCTTCGTCGTAAGCCCGGACACGGTGAGACTTCATGGTGATTTCTGGGGGAAGTACAGCTTCAGCCCCGTACACCATGAAGAAGGGTGTCTCCCCGGTGGCCCGGCTCTGGGATGTCCGGTTAGCCCATAGTGTGCTCGGAAGCTCATCTACCCAATTGGCACCATGTTTCTTCAGGCTGGCGAAGGTGCGAGTCTTGAGGCCCCGGAGAATCTCCGCATTGGCCCTCTCAACTTGCCCATTGCTCCTCGGGTGGGCGACAGAGGCATAGCATACCTGAATGCCAAGGTCCTCGCAGTAGTCTTGGAATGCTGCGCTGGTGAACTGGGTCCCATTGTCGGTGATGATCCTGTTTGGGACCCCGAACCGGCAGACAATAGACTTGATGAATTTTACTGCGGATTGTTTATTGATGGTGACAACTGGTGTAGCTTCCGGCCACTTGGTGAACTTGTCGATAGCGACATAGAGGTACCGGAACCCCCCGACGGTTCTGGGAAATGGTCCCAGGATGTCCAGCCCCCACATGGCAAACGGCCACGAGGGCGGGATCATCTGTACCGCCTGAGCCGGTGTATGGATCTGCTTGGCGTGGAACTGGCACTCCTTGCAGCTCTCGACCAGCTTGACGGCATCCTGGAGTGCTGTCGGCCAGTAGAAGCCATGCCGGAAGGCTTTACCGACAAGCGTGCGTGAGGAAGAATGACTTCCACATTCGCCTCCATGGATCTCAGCGAGCAAGTCGCAGCCTTCCCCCTGGGTTATACACCGCAATAGGATGTGGTTGGCGCCACGCCGGTAGAGATCCCCCTCTACCAGCGCGTACCTCTTAGCCATACGCACAATCCGTTCAGCGGTTGCATGTTCATCAGGGAGGATATTGTCCTTCAAGTAGTCCCGGATCTCCGTGATCCATGCATCGGGTCTGACTTGAGCTTCTGGATCTTGAGCGCTGGGTTGCACGGAGTCCCCAGTGACGCTTACGATCCTTGGCGGCGCCCACGGCTGTAGGGCCGCCGGGACCGCCAGCTTCGAGGTGCTGGTCAAGCCCCCTTCGCCCGGCTTGGCGGGCCGGGCTGTGGGCCGCAGCAACATCCTCTCGAAGACTCCTTCGGGCGCAAGGGCTCCGGTGGAAGCCTTCGTTGAAAGGTTGTCGGCTGCGGCATTACCAGCACACGGTACGTGGTGCAGGTCCAAGGCGAGGAATTATTTCTCCAACATCTGCACGTGAAGCAGATACGCAGCTAGCTGGGGGTCATTGCAGGAGCATTCGCCCTTGACTTGCTTGATGACCAGCTGGGAGTCGCCCTGTGCCAACAACTGGCGAGCGCCTAAAGACAGGGCTGTCTGCAGGCCAAAGATGAGTGCTTCATACTCCTCCATGTTGTTGGTTGCCTTGAAATTGAGACGCACCATATACCCAAACTGTTCCCCCGATGGCATGAGGAGCAGTACGCCGGCACCGGCCCCCTGCTTTCGCGAGGAGCCGTCGAAGAAAAGTGTCCAGTGGGGTTCGGTGAAGACCGGAGCTTGGTGCTCCGGTTGTCCGCCCCCATGGCCCCCTGGGTCAGTCTCCGTTGGTGTCCACTCCGCCACAAAGTCAGCCAGTGCTTGGCTCTTGACTGCATGGCGTGGGAGGAAGTCCAGCTCAAACTCCGCCAGCTCCGCCGCCCATTTAGCAATGTTGCCAGTCGCATGGGGGCTGTGAAGAATTGTCTTCAGCGGATACGAGGTGACTACCGAGACCCGGTGGGCCTGGAAGTAATGGTGGAGCTTTCTGGAGGCCACGAGCACCGCATACAGCAGCTTGTGGACTTCCAGGTACCTTGTCTTGGCATCATGAAGTACTTCGCTGATGTAGTAGACAGGCCTCTGGACGGTTCGAACCCTCTTTCTCAGGCCTGGGAGGTCCTCGTCCATTGGCCCTGGCCCGCTGGAGGTGGGTGGACCCACGGGGGCCTCCGGGAGCTGGGACCCGGAGGCCCTTAAGCTATCTTGATTGTCCGGGAGCTCCGGGGGGTCTCGGGGGACCTCTGGGAGGTCCCATTTGGCCCCCGGGGGGTCCCGTAGGGCCCCCGGGGGTTTATCTTGGAGGTCCGGGGGACCGTCCTGGACCTCCGGGAGGCCGACCTGGGCCTCCGGGAGGTTGCCTTGGAGGTCCGGGAGACCGTCTTGGTCCTGCGGGGCCTCCTGGCGTCTGTCTTCTGCTACCGGAGCAGGTTGTGAAGATGAGGGGTCCGGCCGCTCTGCGACGAGGACCATACTCACTACATCAGTTGTCGCCGCGATGTAGAGCAACAGGTGCTCTCCGGGCTCAGGGGCTACCATGATAGGTAGGGTCGTCAGGAGTCGCTTCAACTCCTGGAAAGCCTCTTCTGCTTCGTCAGTCCAGGCAAAAGGGCCTGACTTGCGCAGGAGCTTAAAGAAAGGGAGTGCCCGCTCTGCTAGCCTCGGTATAAACCGACTCAGCGCGGCTAGACATCCCGTGAGTTTCTGGACATCCTTGACGCAGGCAGGGGGGCCGCATCAAGTCGATGGCCTTGACCTTCTCTGGGTTGGCCTCAATCCCTCGGTGCGAGACCAGGAACCCTAAGAGCTTCCCAGAGGACACGCCGAACACACATTTATCTGGGTTCAGCTTGGTGCGCGTAGAGCGCAACTTGTCAAAGACTAAAGCTAGGTTATCTAGCAGGGACGGACCCTGCTTGACCTTGACAACTATGTCATCGACATACACCTCAACCAGGTCTCTTATTAACTCCCCAAAGGTTTTGTGCATTGCCCGCACAAAGGTGGGGAGTGCATTCTTTAGGCCGTAAGGCATAGACACATAGCAATAAAGGCCGTCTACTGTGATGAAGGAGGTGTGCTCCTCGTCCTCCCTAGACATGGGGATCTGATGGAAACCCGAGTAGGCGTCTAGGAAGCACAGCATATCACAGCCTGACGTTGAGTCTACTATTTGATCTATTCTAGGGAGAGGGAATGGATCTTTAGGACATGCCTTATTGAGACTGGTGTAGTCGATGCACATCCGGAGCTTCCCGCCAGCCTTCGGGACAACGACGGGGTTCGCCAACCATCGGGGGTGGTGGACCTCCTGTAAGAAGCCAGCGTCCAGCAGCTTCTTGACTTCTTCACGGATGAAGTTTTGCCGCTCGATGGACTGCTTGCGGGGCTTCTGTTGAACCGGCCGGGCGTCGGGGAAGACTTTCAAGTGGTGCTCGATCACCTCCTGGGGATCCCCGGCATCTGTGACGGCTGCCATGCAAACACGTCGACGTTGTGCTGGAGGAAGGTGACGAGCGCGCCTTCCTATTTACTATCCAGGCCCCCGGCTACCCAGGTAGTCTGGGTAGCTTCGGCGCCGACTTGGACGACCTTTAAGGGGACGCCGCCCTCGTCGAGAGGTTGCACCCGGGGTGCTGTGGTGGAAGCACGGTGACGTACGCTCGGGGGGAGCTCGTCCGGCTCCGTGTTGCAGGGGGCTGATGCCCCAGCTGTTGCGAGTGCTTGGAGCTTCTCCAGGGCCGACACTGCAGCAGTGCAGACCCCACGAATCCTGAGAACACCTGTCGGTGTTGGCATCTTCAGGACAAGGTAGCCGTAATGGGCTACAGCCATGAACCGGTACAGGGCTGGCCTGCCGATTATGGCATTGAAGGGGAGGTCTATCTCCGCTACGTCGAACAGAATGTACTCTGTCCAATAGCTGTCCGGAGCCCCGAAGGTCACCGGGAGACTAATGTTGCCGTAGGGGATAACCTGTCCCGGCCCTACCCCTGAGAACGGGCTCGACGGGGTGAGCTTGGCCATCGGGATCTGCAGCTTCTGGAAAGCTGCATGGCTGATGAGGTTCAGCCCAGCCCCTCCATCCACCAAAACGTGGTACATTCTCATGTTGGCGATGGTAGGGGAGGAGCGGTAGTTGGCCAGCCCCAGCCATGTTCCTGGGGCAGTCGGTGGCATCAAAGCTGATGGGGGTCCCCATCCACTTTAGGTGCGGTGCAGCACTTGGGAGTGGCGCCACCGACGCTACCGCTCGGCGCAGAGTCTTGACTGCACTTTGGGACGAGGGGTCGGCGGACCCGCCGTATATGACGTAGAGCTTCTTCCGACGCTCATCGTCGCTGGAGCCGGAATCCTCATGATTGCGTGCCGCCTTCACGACACGCTGAGGCTCCTGGATCTCCTCTGGGTGGTCGATGTTGTCTGGAACATCCACCCCCTGCTCATCTTCCTTTGGACGGAAGGGCAGGGCATCAGCCCGCTGCCGCTTCTCCTTGCGGAAGCGCTCTGCGAGCCTTCGGATCTCCCGGCACTCGGCAGCAGTGTGGCGACAGCTGCCGTGCACGGGGCACATATTGTCTTCATCACCTTCTGGGATTGGTGATCTTCGCTGCTTCTTGTCGGGGCGCGGCCCCCGAGCCCCACCGAGCGTCGCTGCAGTGACGACTGGGGCTGCGGTCAGTGACTCTATCTTGCTTCTGCCTCGGTTCTTGGCCTTCCTGCTGCCTCCACAGGGACTAGGACTAGATCCGGGCAGTCCCCCTGACTCGGAGGATGGCAGCGAGTGCCAGCTCCGTCCTTCGGCTGCTCTGGCGCATTTGTCTGCCAAACTGAAGAGCTCTGAGACGTCGCGGACCTCCCTGGTCGCGAGCTTCTCGAGCATCTTCCTGTCCCGGACGCCTTGCCGGAACGCCACCACCACAGAAGCATTTTGAACGTGTGGGATGGTGTTCCGCACCTGGGAGAACCGCTGGATGAAAGAGCGCAGCGACTCCCCAGGTTGCTGCTGGACGGCGTGGAGGTCGAGCTCCGTGCCAGGCCGGGTGTAGGAGCTGCCGAAGTTGGCTACGAACTGTCGGCAAAGCTCTCCCCAGGAGGTGACGGAACCCTGGGGGAGGTTCATGAGCCAAGACCGGGCTGGACCGGTCAAGGCGACAGGGAAGTAATTGGCCATGACGGCTTCATTCCCTCCTGCGGCAAGTACGGCGGTGGAGTAGATCTGGAGGAACTCCGCCGGGTTGACACTGCCGTCGTACTTCTCGGGCAGGTGTGGCCGAAACTTGCGCGGCCACTTCGCAAAGCGAAGATGGGGCGCGAGGGCTGCACACCCTGCTTCTGTCACCGCAGGTTCTGGTGCCGCGAACGCTGGGTTCGCACTGGGCACAGTGTACCCCGGTACGGGCAAGGCTGCACCATAGGCCGGGGGCGCCATCTGCAGTACATATGACTGTGGCATATTCTGCACGGCGCAGGCCTGGGGCAGAGATCGCATGGCGAAGGTCTGCTCTTCAGGCTGGGTCGAGGCCGACGTCATGCTGGCGTCAGCCTCTTGGTAGCGACGCCTTTCTCGGTGTTGCTCGAGGTATACCCGGGCATGTTGACCCGAGCGACACCGCTCCAGCTCTGTCCTCAGATCCATCGATTGAGGGCTGGCAGAGCTGGAGTCTGCCTTCTGTTCGTCAACCATCGGCATGCGTATCAGCGACACGGCCGGTTGGTCAGAGTGTCGTCTCCGCCGGAGTCGCGGGCTTGCGGCAGCGATGACAAGACGGTCTACCTCGAGAATCCACCGCTGGGTCGCTGCCTGAGGCGCGTCCCCAGCGGGCGGATTGTGCAGTAGCGCTCTTGCTGCAGCTAGCACACCCCCTCCGGGTACGCCCAGCGCTACTGAAGATCTGACGCTGGTTGGAGCCTGCATTGCCGGGGTCGGCGCTGCCAGAGCCGGTTGCTGGCTCCCAGCTTGTACTGACACACTCCGTCCCGAGTGTGTTGACTTGTACTCCCCCTGGTCGCGGTTCTCCGCGGAGGCGGGGGAGGTGAGCTTGCCGCTGAAGGGAGCTTGGTCATCTTCGTCGGCGGAAACTCGTCGCGCTAGGGGAAAAGCCCCCTACCTGGCGCGCCAAATGTCGAAGTGTGCGATCGACACTTCCCCCGGGCCTGCACTGGGCAGCCCACGGAGGTTCTTTTTTCGGAGGGGCTAGTCCCTAGCGGAGAGCTTATGCGGATGGACGAGTTAGCGAGAGCTTGACACGGCGAGTTTTACGTGGTTCAGGCCGCCGGAGCGTAAAACCCTACGTCCACGGCGAGCTACGGAGCTCGCTGTATTGCTTGCTGCTCAGGACCGGAGGCCTGAGCTTGGGGGTGAGTTACAGCTTGAGAGTGTATTGCTAGCGTATGAGTTGCAAAGTGCGAACCCTTGCTATCGACGCCTACCGGAGCCTTTTATAGTCCAAGACTCGGGCGGCTTACAAGGGAAGCCGGGACCCGACAGGTGGTCCCGGGAAGATTGTCTGTTATCTACCGTATCTGTAGTTACGCCGGTGGTTGCCTCTGGTCGAAGGCTTCTGAGTCTTCATCTTGCCGCCCTGCCCATGCCGCATGCTAGTCGTAGTGGTTGATGACGGCGCAGGCGGCATGGGATGTCTTGTCGTGGCGTTTATTAGCTGGCAGGTTCTGACACCGCGCACCAGTCTGTGATGCGACTGGGCGCAACGGCACCTGACAGGCGCGTGCTCCGCGTTTCCGCGTCTTGGGAAGACGCGGGCCTTGAATACCTTGTACGGGCAAGGTGTGGGGCGCCTTTACACCCGCTGCCTACCGCTCGGGGGCAGGCAGCACCGTTCTTCTGGCCACGTGGCGGGTCCGGAGCCCTTCTCTGAGGCGAGAAGGGTCCGGCCTGCGGGGCACGTGGAGCCTCCGGACCTCTCCCCGCGGAGGGGGAGGTCCAGCTTCTGTATGCCACGTGGCGGGCCCGGAGCTCTCCTCTGCGGAGAGGGAGGTCCGGCCCCGCTGGACGCGTGGCGTCTTCGGACCTCTCTCCCGCGGAGGGGGAGGTCCGGCTTTTGTATGCCACGTGGCGGGCCCGGAGCTCTCCTCTGAGGAGAGGGAGGTCCGGCCCCGCCGGACGCGTGGCGCCTTCGGAGCTCTCCCTGCGGAGAAGGGCGAGTACCTTAGGCATTTTACCCTGTGCGCGGGGGTACCCCATATCTCAGGTACCGACAGTCACCGAGCAGCTGGAGGCTGGAGAGGGCGACCTGAAGGCCTGGGCCGAAGAGCTGGAGCTTCGAGAGGCAGCTCTGACCGATAGGTAGGAGCAGGTCGCACGGGACCGCCAGGTGGTGCTGGACCGGGAACTGGCAGCTGACTTCCAGGCGTCGGAGTTGGAGCGGCTCACCCAGGACCTCCAGCTCCGGGAGAAGGACCTAGAGGCGAAGGAGGGGAGGTTCACCGAGGAAGGTCCTGGCGCTCTGCTGGCGGCTTGCCAGGAGGTGGAGAGGCTCCGCGTTTCGCGGACCGTCGAGGCCCGAGCAGTCTGGGGCTTTGTTGGCCAGGCGGGATTCGCCCTGGTGCCTCTTGGTTTCAGCCCCGTGAGGACGGGGGCTCCGGCGCAAGAGGTGACCGAGGCGCTTCCGGCACTTGAGTCCATCGGCGCCAAGCTCGATAGGCTCGAGACTGTGATCGCCAACGAGCTCGAGATGGAGGGACGGAGCTTGGCGAAGGAGGTTGCCACGCACGTGCTGACGTGCTTCTCGAGTTGGGACTCTTCCGTCTCTCTGGAGCCGGTGGTTCGGGGCCCCGTCGCCGAGCAGGAGGAGGTCACCAGGGCTGGAGTCAGAGACGTCCCCGCCCTCGTCGCATCTAGGTTCTAGCAGGAGTCCGGGGACTCTTAGGGGCTTGCCCTTGTAGCTGGAGAGCCTTGTATATTTTGTTTTCTGTTGTGTCTGTAGTCCAGCTTATGGAGCTTTTGATGAATGGACTTGTTGTTTTGTGTGTCTGCTCTTTGCTTCTTTTCTTGGCTTGTCCTGCCCGAGTCCTTAGCTCTGCAAGGGCTCCGGGAGGTCTCCACCGATCTCGAAGCTTTGCACAGACACCTTCCTTGGGTCCTTGTTGTCATAAGGGCCCGAGGGGTCTTCGGAGCTCCTCCCGCGGAGGGGAGAGGTCCGGCTCTGCTGGCCACGTGGCAGGCCCGGAGCTCACCTCTGAGGAGAGGGAGGTCCAGCCCCGCTGGACACGTGGAGCTTTTGGAGCTCACCCCTACGGAGGGGGCGAGGTCCGGCTTTTCTGGCCAAGTGGCGGGCCCAGAGCTATCCTCTCAGGAGAGGGGAGCTCCGGTCCCGTTGGACACGTGGAGCCTTCGGAGCTTGCCCCTGCGGAGGGGGCGAGGTCCGGCCCTTCTGGTCTTTGGTTGGAGTCAAGAGCCCCGGTCTTCAGAAGCCCTGGGACTCCAGTACTGCCGGGTGCTCCGGTCCTCCCTTGTACAGTCCCCGTAGTGGCCCCCTAGTAGGTGTGGCCAATAGTTTGGGTGCACCTAGCACATTCCTGCGAGGGAGCTAAGGCCGGGCCCCCCTGTCCGCCCGGAGCATAGCGGTGCTGGGACCTCAGCTTCGGAGGTCCAGGAGGCCTCTCAGGAGGTCCTGCACACAAGTAGGGTAAACGTAATTCTCCTTGGGGCCTCTCCCTTCCCTCTCTCTTAGTCTTATTTGGCTTACGGTCCTGGACCGGTATACGGGGCTTGGGCAATTCAGTGCGCCCGGCACCGGAGGTCCGGCTCCCTCCGCGGTCAGGGTACGACCGTCCGGCCCCTAGTACTAGACCGTAATGCCAGGGAGGCAAAGTGCACACGCTTTGGGTATGGAACCAGGCGAAGCAGGCTGTACATCCTGGACCTCCGAAGGGCAGGGTGCGCACGCTTTGGTTACGGAACCAGGCAAAGCAGGCTACGCACCCTGGACCCCCCATGCACAGCGTAGGTTTTTCCTAGAGTTGACCAACTGGCGTCGCAACACCAACTGGAGGACGTCCGAGAGGCACCTTGGCCATCGGCAGGTACCTCAAGCATGACCGCCTTCGGTAGGATAGCAAATGTTGACTATGGATGAGAGTGGGAAAGGAGAGCTTAGTGTATGATGCACATACACTGTTTTTGAGCATGGGGAGGTGTGATCATAAAAATTAATGCGTAATTTAAATGAACACAAGAGTAAGAGCGTGGTAGAACAGGATTCTTTCCATATAGACATCCATAGGAGGAAGGCAGGCTATACATGGAGGCAACGACCCACCCCATTATGAAGGGGGGCAAGAGCCTACGCGCTTAGGGTACAGAACCAGGCCAAGCTGGACGTAGTCCTGGACCGCCCCTTGGGGCTTAGCTGCTCCGAGCGCTGTAACTGGGCTCTATGGGATCTATTACAGAAAGAAAAAACCTGTCCTACAACTGCTCTAGGGATAGAACTTACAGAGATGTTCTATGTTCCAAGGGTTTGGGAGCGGGTCCCCGTCCTCGGTGGAAAGGCGCACGCACCCGGGGTGGCAAACTTTCGTGACTCGGAAGGGACCTTCCCAGCTGGGGGAGAGTTTGTTGGTCCCTTCGTGAGAAAGTATGCGCCGCAGCACCAGATCGCCTTCTTTGAGCTCCCGGACATGCACGGACCTCTGGTGGTAGTGCCAGAGCGCCTGCCGGTACCGTGCGTTGTGGAGCATTACTTGCAGTCGAGCCTCGTCGACAAGGTCGATGTCCTCACGCCGGAGCTAGTTCTGAGGGAAGCACGGCTTCGGCCCCATAGACCATGAAGAAGGGTGTCTCCCCGGTGGCACGGCTCTGGGAAGTCCGGCTAGCCCACAGTGCACTCGGAAGCTCATCAACCCACTTGGCACCATGTTTCTTAAAGCTAGCATAGGTGTGAGTCTTGAAGCCCCGAAGGATCTCGGCGTTGGCCCTCTCGACTTGCCCATTACTCTTTGGATGAGTGACAGAGGCATAGCACACCTGAATGCCAAGGTCTTTGCAGTACTCTTGAAACGCTGCACTGGTGAACTGGGTCCTGTTGTCGATGATGATTCTGTTCGGGACCCCGAACCTGCAGACGATCGACTTGATGAACTTGACAGTGGATTGCTTGTTGATGGTGACGACTGGTGCAGCTTCCGGCCACTTGGTGAACTTGTCGATGGCGATGTAGAGGTACCGGAATCCCCTGCCGGCTTTGGGGAATGGCCCCAGGATGTCCAACCCCCATACCATGAACGGCCACGAGGGCGGGATCATCTGCAGCGTCTTAGCCAATGTGTGGATCTGCTTGGCATGAAACTGGCATGTCTTGCATCTCTTGACCAGCTTGACAGCATCCAGGAGAGCTGTCGGCCAGTAGAAGCCATGCCGGAAGGCTTTACCGACCAGCGTGCGTGAGGAAGCGTGATTCCCGCACTCGCCTCCATGGATCTCTGCGAGCAGGTCGCAGCCTTCCTCCTGGGTTATGCACCGCAATAGGATGTGGTTGGCGCCACGCCGGTAGAGATCCCCTTCTACCAGTGCGTATCTCTTAGCCATGCGCACAATCCGTTCAGCGGATGCATGTTCATCATGAAGGATGCTGTCTTTCAAGTAGTCCCGGATCTCCGTGATCCATGCATTGGGACTGACTTGAGCTTCTGGATCTTGAGCGTCGGGTAGCACGGAGTCCCCAGTGGCGTTTACGATCCTTGGCGGGCACCATGGTTGCAGGGCCGCTGGGACCGCCAGCTTCGAGGTGCTGGCCTCGCCAACTTCGCCCGTCTCGGCAGGCCAGGCTGTGGGCCGCAGCAACGTCCTCTCGAAGGCTCCTTCAGGCACAGGGGCTCGGTGGAGGCCTTCGTTGAGAGGTCGTCGGCCACGGCGTTGTGGGCGTGCGGTACATGGTGCAGGTCCAAGGCAACAAAATCCTTCTCCAGCATCTGGACGTGGAGGAGGTAGGCAGCCAGTTGCGGGTCGTTGCAGGAGCACTCCCCCTTGACTTGCTTGATGATGAGCTGGGAGTCGCCCTTGACCAGCAACTGGTGGACGCCGAGGGACAGCGCCGTCTTCAGGCCGAAGATGAGAGCTTCATACTAGGCCATGTTGTTGGTAGCCTTAAAATTGAGACACACCACGTACCGGAGCTGCTCCCCCGATGGCATGAGAAGCAGTACGCCGGCACCGGCCCCCTGCTTTCGCGAGGAGCCATCGAAGAAGAGCGTCCAGTGGGGCTCGGTGAAGACCGGGGCTCGGGGCTCCGGTTCACCGTCTTTGGGCACCCCTGGGTTGGTTGTCGCTGACGTCCACTCGGCCACTATTGGTACCCTCAATATGGGGTACCCCCGCGCACAGGGGAAACTGCCTAAGGACCTCGCCCCTCTCCGCGGGGAGAGCTCCGAGGGCGCCATTTGTCCCACGGGGCCGGACCTCCGTCTCCTCAGAGGAAAGCTCCGGGCCCGCCACGTGGCCAACAAAGCCGGACCTCCCCCCTCTGCCGGGAGAGCTCCGAAGGCTCCACGTGTCCAGCGGGGCCGGGCCTCCGTCTCCACAGAGGATAGCTCTGGGCCCACCACGTGGTCAGCAGAGCCGCGCCTCCCCCCTCCGCGGGGAGAGCTCCAAAGGCTCCATGTGTCCAGCGGGGCCAGTCCTCCTCTCCTCAGAGGAGAGCTCCGGGCCCGCCATGACCAGCAGAGTCGGACCTCCCCCCTCCGCGGGGAGAGTTCTGAAGGCTCCACGTGTCCAGCGGGACCGGACCTTCCTCTCCACAGAGGAGAGCTCCGGGCCCGCCACGTGGCCAGCAGAATAGCGCTACCTGCCCCCGCGCGGTAGGCAGCAAGAGTAAAGACACGCCATACCTTGTCCGTACAAGGTATTCAAGACCCGCGCCTTCCTAAGACGCGGAGACGTGGAGCACGCCGCTGTCCGGTGCCATTGCGCCCAGTCGCATCGCAGTGAAGACTGGCAGCCTGCGCCAGAGGCTGTACACCAATAAACACAGCGACAAGACATCCCCTGCCGCCCCTGCCGTCATCAACCACTATGCCTAGCTTGCGGCGTGGGAAGGGCGGCAAGACGAAGACTCAGAAGCCCTCGCCAGGGACAACTACCGGCGTAACTGCAGGATACGGTAGATGGCAGGCAATCTCCCCGGGACCACCTGTCGGGTCCCAGGCCCACCTTGTAAGCCGCCCGAGCCTTGGACTATAAAAGGCTCGGGTAGACAACGTTGCAAGGGGTTTGACATTTTGCTCAACTCCCACTAGGGTTCGGCTTGTGACACACACATGCTCAACACTCAAGCAATAAACTGAGCGCCTCCGCTCACACGTAGGGTTTTACGCTCCGGCGGCCTGAACCACGTAAGCTCTCCGTGAGTGATGAGCCCCTCCGAAAAAGAACCTCCGCGGGCTGCCCAGTCCAGGCCCGGCGGAAGTGTCGACGGCACTCTTCGACATTTGGCGCGCCAGGTAGGGGGCTTTTCCCTTGCGCGACAAGCTTTCGCCGACGAAGATGACGAAGCTTCCTTCAGAGGCAAGCTCTCCTCGCCCGTGTTCACGACGAACGGTGACCAGCGGGGACTACGTCTCAACACACTCAGGACGGAGTGTGTCGGTGCAAGCTGGAAGCCAGCAGCCAACTCCGGCAGCGCAGACTCCAGCAAGCCCAAGATCTGCTGCAGCAGAAAGTGTCTCCCATGGGAGCGCACTAGCTGCAGCACGAGCGCTTCTGCGCAATCCACCCGCTGGGGACGCGCCTTAGACAGCAACCCAGCAGTGGATTTGCAACGTAGACCATCTCGTCGTCGCTGCCGCCAACCCTCAGCTTCAGCGGGGACGATGTCCCAGTCAGCCGGCCGTGTCGCTGTCGCGCACGTGAGCGGTTGACGGGCAGACGGCAGACTCTCGCTCCACCAGGCTCCCATCGGCAGACCTGAGGTCGGAGCTGGAACGACGCCACCTGGGCAAGGATGCCCGTGTGGTCATTGAGCGATGGTGAGAAAGGCGTCGCAACCAAGAGGCTGGCGACAGCATGTCGACCGCCTCTACTCAGCCTGGGCCGCAGACGTTCGCTACGCGATCCCTGACCCAGGCATACGCCACGCAGCATATGCCTCAGCCATATGCCCTGCAAATGGCGCCCCCGATTTATGGCGCACCTTTGCGCATGCCGTGGTACATGGTGCCAATAGCGGACCAAGCGTTCGCGGCACCAACACCTGCAGCAACAGGAGCAGAATGTGCGGCCCTGGCGCCACACCTTCGCTTGCTGCAGGAGGGGATGAGGCCGTCATGGCCAACTACTTCCCCATCGCCTTGACCGGCCCAGCACGGTCTTGGCTCATGAACCTCCCCTAGGATTCCATAACCTCCTGGGGAGAGCTCTGCCGGCAGTTTACTGCGAACTTCGGCAGCTCCTACACCTGGCCTGGCACGGAGCTCGACCTCCATGCCATCCAACAACAACCTGGAGAGTCTCTGCGCTCCTTCATCCAGCGGTTCTCCCAGGTGCGAAACACCATCCCCCATATCCAGAATGCTTCTGTGGTGGTGGCGTTCCGACAGGGTGTAAGAGACAAGAAGATGCTCGAGAAGCTCACGACCAGAGAAGTGCGTGACGTCTCAGAGCTCTTCAGCCTGGCAGACAAGTGCGCCAGGGCAGCAGAAGGGCGTAACTGGCACTCACAGCCAGTCTCCGAAGACGGAAGACGGCCCAGACCAAATGCTGCTCCCCATGGGAGCGGCAGAAAGGTCCAGAAGGCCGGCGGCAAGATCATGCTGCCGACCGACGCTCTAGTTGCAGCAGCTGCAGCACCCACTGGAGCTCGGGGGCCACGCCCCGACAAGAGGCCACGACAGTCACCAGCCCCAGACGGTGACCAAGGCGAGTCATGCCCCGTGCACAACACCAGCAGCCATACTGCTGCTGAGTGCCAGGAGATCCAGAAGCTCGCGGAGTGCTTCTGCAGGGGGAAACAGCCGCGTGCTGAGGCCCCTCCCTTCCGTCAAAGGGAGGGCAAGCAGAAGGTCGATGCCCAAGACAACGTCGACCACCAGAAGGCGTTCCAGGAGCCTCAACGCGCTGTGAAGGCGGTGCACAACCATGAGGACTCCGGCTCCAGCGACGACGAGCGCCGGAAGGCGCTCTACGTCATCTACGGCGGGTCCTCTGACCTCTCATCCCGAAGCGCAGTCAAGACTCTGCGCAGAGCAGTAGCGTCGGTGGCTCCTCTCCCAAGTGCCACGCCGCACCTCAAGTGGATGGGAACCCCCATCAGCTTCGACGCCACCGACTGCCCCAGAAACATGGCTGGGGCCGGCCAGCTACCGCTCTTGGTAGCGCCCACCATCGCCAACGTGAAGATGTACCACGTTCTGGTAGATGGCGGGGCTGGGCTGAACCTCATCAGCCGCGCAACTTTCCAGAAGCTGCAGATCCCGATGGCCAAGCTCACCCCATCGAGCCCGTTCTCAGGGGTAGGGCCGGGACAAGTCGTCCCCTACGGCAACATCAGCCTTCCAGTGACCTTTGGGGCACCGGACAGCTATCGAACAGAGTACATTCTGTTCGATGTGGCGGAGATCGACCTCCCCTTCAACGCCATCATCGGCAGGCCAGCCCTGTACCGGTTCATGGCAGTAGCCCACTACGGCTACCTCGTCTTGAAGATGCCTACACCAACAGGCATTCTCAAGATTCGTGGAGACCGCACTGCTGCAGTGTCAGCCTTGGAGAAGCTCCAAGCACTTGCAGCAGCCCGAGCACCAGCCCCTGGCGGTCCAGAACCGGGCCAGCTCCACCCGAGTGCACGCCACCGCGCCTCGACCTCAGCACCCCGCGTGCAACCCCTCGACGAGGGCGACGTCCCCCTGAAGGTCGTCCAAGTCGGCGCCGATGCTGCCCAGACCCCCCGGGTAGCCGGGGCCTGGACAGAAAATAGGAAGGCGCGCTCATCACCTTCCTCCGGCACAACGTCGACATGTTTGCATGGCAACCGTCGCAGATGCCGGGGATCCCTAGGGAGGTGATCGAGCACCATCTAAAGATCTTCCCAAACGCCCGGCCAGTCCAACAGAAGCCCCGCAAGTAGTCCATCGAGCGGCAGAACTTCATCCATGAAGAAATCAAGAAGTTGTTGGACGCTGGCTTCATACGGGAAGTCCACCACCCCCGGTGGTTCACGAACCCCGTCGTCGTCCCGAAGGCCGGCGGGAAGCTCCGGATGTGCATCGACTACACCAGTCTCAATAAGGCATGTCCCAAAGATCCATTCCCTCTCCCTAGAATAGATCAAATAGTAGACTCTACATCAGGCTGTGATATGCTATGCTTCCTAGACGCCTACTCGGGCTTTCATCAAATCCCTATGTCTAGAGAAGATGAAGAACACACTTCTTTCATCACAGTAGATGGCCTGTATCGTTATGTCTCTATGTCTTATGGTCCAAAGAATGCTCTCCCCACCTTTGTACGTGCTATGCAAAAAATCTTTGGAGAGCTAATAAGAGACTTAGTTGAGGTGTATGTCGATGACATCGTTGTCAAAGTCAGGGAGAGCTCATCCTTGTTAGATAACCTAGCTCTAGTCTTTGACAAACTGCGCTCCACGCGCACTAAGCTGAACCCCAACAAATGTGTGTTCAGCGTATCCTCTGGGAAGCTCCTAGGATTCGTGGTCTCACACCAAGGGATTGAGGCCAACCTAGAGAAGATCAAGGCCATCGACCTGATGTGGCCCCCCGCCCGCATCAAGGATGTCCATAAACTCACGGGATGCCTAGCCGCGCTGAGTCGGTTTATACCGAGGCTAGCAGAGCGGGCACTTCCCTTCTTTAATCTCCTGCACAAATCCGGTCCTTTTGCTTGGACCGATGAAGCAGAGGAAGCATTCCAGGAGTTGAAGCAGCTCTTGTCGACCCTACCCATCATGGTAGCCCCCAAGCCCAAAGAGCACTTGCTGCTCTACATCGCGGCAACAACAGAGGTGGTGAGCATTGTCCTCGTCGCAGAGCGGCCGGACCCCTCATCACCGCAGCCTGCTTTGGTAGCAGAAGACAAGCACCAGGAGACACCAGAGGCTCAAGACGACCTCCCAGAGCTCCAAGGTGACCTCCTGGAGGTCCAACGGGACCTCCCGGAGCTCCAAGACAACCTCCCGGAGGTCCAACGGGACCTCCCAGAGCTCCAAGATAACCTCCCGGAGGTCCAAACGGACCTCCCAAGAGAACAAGACGACCTCTCGAAGGTCCAGGATGACCACACGGAAGTCCAATGGGACCTCCCGGAGGTCCAAGATGGCCTAGAAGCCCCCGGGTCCCAGCTCCGGAGGCTCCCCCGGACCCGTCTACCTTCTGTCGGCCTGAGCCAATGGATGAGGACATCTCAGGCCTAGGGGGGAGGGTTCGGACCATCCAGAGGCCTGTCTACTACATCAGCGAAGTCCTCCACAACACCAAGACAAGGTACCTGGAGGTTCACAAGCTGTTGTATGCAGTACTCATGGCGTCCAGGAAGCTCCACCAATATTTCCATGCCCACCGGATCACGGTGGTCACCTCCTACCCGCTGAAGGCCATTCTTCACAGCCCCAACGCGACCGACAATGTCGCTAAATGGGCAGCGGAGTTGGCGGAGTTCGAGCTGGACTTCCTTCTTCGCCACGCAATCAAGAGCCAAGCACTGGTTGACTTCGTGGCCGAGTGGACTCCAACAACGACCAACCTAGAGGGCCACGAAGATGGTGAACCAAAGCCCCGAGCTCCAGTCTTCACCGGGCCTCACTGGACGCTCTTCTTCGACGGCTCCTCGCGAAAGCAGGGGGCCGGTGCCGGCGTACTGCTTCTCATGCCATTGGGGGAGCAGTTTGGGTACATGGTGCGTCTCAATTTCAAGGCAACCAACAACATGACAGAGTATGAAGCACTCATCTTTGGCCTGAAGACAGCCCTGTCTCTGGGCGCTCGCCAGTTGTTGGCACAGGGCTACTCCTAGCTAGTCATCAAGCAAGTCAAGGGTGAATGCTCTTGCAATGACCCGCAACTAGCTGCTTATCTGCTCCACGTGCAGATGCTGGAGAAAGACTTCCTCGCCTTGGACCTGCGCCATGTACCGCGAGCTGGCAATGCCGCGGCCGACGACCTCTCAACGAAGGCCTCCATCGGAGCCCCTGTGCCCGAAGGAGTCTTCGAGAGGACGTTGCTGCAGCCCACAGCCCGGCTTGCCGAGCCGGGCGAAGGGGGCTGGACCAGCACCTCAAAGCTGGCGGTCCCGGTGGCCCTGCAACCATGGACGCCGCCAAGGATCATAAGCGTCACTGGGGACTCCGTGCAACCCAGCGCTCAAGATCTAGGATGTGTGGTCGACACTTCGCCCGGACCTGCTCTGGGCAGCCCGCGGAGGTTCTTTTTCGGAGGGGCTAGACACTTGCGAAGAGCTTCAGCGTTAGGTACGAGTGAGGGAGAAGCTTGACATGGCGAGTTTTACGTGATTCGGGCCGCCGGAGCGTAAAACGCTACGTCCACGGTGAGCAGAGGTGCTTGTTGTTCAGAATCGGAGTCCTGAGCTTGAGGGTGAGTGATGCCTAGGATGCGAGTTCACAGAGTTTGAACCCTTGCTAACGTTGCCTACCCGAGCCTTTTATAGTCCAAGGCTCGAGCGGCTTACAAGGGGGGGCCCCGGGACCCGACAGGTGGTCCCGGGGAGATTGCCTGCCGACTATGGTATCTGCAGTTATGTCGGTAGTTGTCTCTAGCGAAGGCTTCCAAGTCTTCGTTCTGCTGCCCTGCCCATGCCGCAAGCTAGTCGTAGTGGTTGATGACGGCGGGGGCGGCTGGGGATGTCCTGTCACTGTGTTTATTGGCTGGCAGGTTCTGACGCGGCGCGCTAGTCTGTGATGTGACTGGGCGCAACGGCACCTGACAGAAGCGTGCTCCGCGTCTCCGCGTCTTGGGAAGGCGCGGGCCTTGAATACCTTGTATGGGCAAGGTAAGGTGTGTCTTTACGCCTGCTGCCTACCGTGCGGGGGCAGGCAGCGCCGTCCTGCTGGCCACATGGCGGGCCCGGAGCTCTCCTCTGAGGAGAGGGAGGTCCGGCCCCGCAGGACACACGGAGCCTTCGGACCTCTCCCCGCGGAGGGGGGAGGTCCGGCTTCTGTCGGCCACGTGGCGGGCCCGGAGCCCTCCTCTGAGGAGAGGGAGGTCCGGCCCCGCGGGACACGTGGCGCCTTCGGAGCTCTCCTCGCAGAGGGGGGGTCTGGCTGCTGCTGGCCACGTGGCGGGCCCGGAGCTCTCCTCTGAGGAGAGGGAGGTCCGGCCCCGCTGGACACATGGCGCCTTCGGAGCTCTCCCTGCGGAGAAGGGTGAGATCCTGTGACGCCCTCAATTCTGTGGAAAACTACGGAACCGAGAACTAATGCATATGTGTGCCCAGGATATTCATCACACATACACATACGTTCCACAAACTGAATTCAGATTATATATTACCACAAATAACAGAGTTTATTACAATACCTCATGAGTCTTGGACTCATGCTCACAGCGGATGTCCTTATTTAAATGTGGAAGCAAAAACTAATGCGGAAGCAAAACTAAGCAGAAGTGGCTCCATCTCTACTCCCTCCACAGGCAAGGTTGAGAACAGATCACACGCCATAATGCTCTACTTGATCTTCATAATAGGTTTCTCCTGCTGCTGATGAAGAAATAATAATGCAAGGTTGAGTACAATGATGTACTCAGCAAGTGCGGGAATAACACATGATATGCAGCTCTTAAACAAGGTAGGTAATAAAAAGGCTCATTTGCAGAAAAGCAGATTTATAAAACCGTGATAAAACAGCAACTTAACTTTAGATGAATGTAGTCTCAGCATGTATGAAATTTCCAACATACCTCCATCACTTCCCGTGTTCCATTCTCACATTAACCAAATCCTTTACCCATACTCACGAATACCTCCTCGTATTCGCTACCATCTCACCTCATGAAACAACCTTGTCTCGCACCGAGACCAATCTCATATCATGACCCACCGGTCATGCAACCCTTTCATCATCCAGACTTAACAATTCCAAACCAAACCATAACCAAACCCATAACCATAACCAAGAACCTTCCCAATAACCATCCCATCTAATCATGGCAGTTTAGCCAGGTGCTCAAAACCGTAAGCTCGGCTATCATGATAGTTTTAATAACTCTGCAGAGTTTGCACCTCTTTACCCACAACTTTGTGATTTCGTCACCCGTCGGCGACTGCAGAACCTCCATTATACCAGTACACATCCGTCGGTGTATGGTCAAGAGATCACAAAATAGCCTTTACAAAGGGGTTACTAGATGTATGGACTCACTAAGGTTTCACCGGCAGGCTAGAATCTCCAATTCTCCCACCCACGGGCCCCCTCTTGTGCCATGGAGTTCCCAGGGCAGTCCTTACTCGACTCCCATTCCCCGCGCCTTCCACAGTCCATAACACTCTAGCAACTTACCTAATTACTCAGCTAAGCCGCACCCATACATGGCCTTGTGGTGGCACTGTTATCCTGGCATGTGCATGCATGAACCGGTCCTTAGATCTACGGCAAGTACACCACCGTCTCATGCTACCTCATTCTCAAACCCAGGCTTGCCTAGATCCCCCTCCGATCCATGTTCATTAGCCTCATCAATTACTTATTATCAGTACGAGTGCAGTTAGCTAGACACATCTATCTCACTTCCCAATCCCATGGACTCAGCGAAGCATAAAGCAAAAACCATACCCGACTCATAAACTTCCCGGGCGACAAGGGTGGTTCAACCAAAACTAGTAAACTCCTATAAAAAGGGTTTCCCATCATGTTTGACTCAGCACACACACCTTTTCGCAAAACAAAATAGTTTTACCCAAAACATAGGATCAACATGGTCAAGGAGCACTTGCCTTGTTCTTGCGGTTCCGGTTGTTCTTGATTCTCAAAACCTTGTTGCTGCAGCTCGTCGTAGACAACTTCCTGAGTTTGTCCTGCTATGTAGGATTCACGTGCATACAAGATTCACAGCAATCAATATCATGCGCAATCCTTAAACTAGATGCGATGATGCACATGCATGCTATACTACGATTAGTTTTATTAGATTGATCTGTACGTATTCTTGCATAGCTTGCATGGTCAGAGGTGTTCGGATTAAAGGTGAACGTGGCGATGGTCTTGTCCTTTAGATCAAACTGATCATCGAGTGATCTGCCCGCGAGAAGGCTTCTGTTCGAAAGGAATTGAAGAACAGATGCAAGAGATGAACACAATAATGTCGTAAGGTGGTATTGAAGTCCTACCTCACATTCTTCTTGACTTCGAGATCCTCCTCAGACCGCTCGGTTCTTCTCCGATGATCTCCCTTGTTGCGCTTCGGCGATGTTTTGCTCGGCGAGTTAGGGCTAGGGCTCTAAGTCGTCGGCTCAGGATTTGAAAGAGATGTTTGTGGTTTCGGCCAGAGGTTTTGGGTTCTATTTATAATCGGGAAGAGAAGAGTCCTAATCTGATTGGATCCCGAATAAGAGTCTTATTCAGATCTTTGTTGGATCCTAATGTCTTATCTTTGGTAACATCGTGGAATTTAGATCTGTTTCTGTTGCGTACCGGTATCTTTACGTGTAAAAACCGCTCCAGAACTCGCTACCTCCGTGATGATGAGCTCCGGAAGCTCCACGTGTCCTCCGGGCCTGGTATCTCCTCATCCGCAGAGACGAGCTCCGGTTGTGCCGCGTGTCAATCGATCGAGACCTCCCTCTTCTTCGGAGACGAGCTCCGTGCACGCCACGTGTGGGTGCCGGTCTTTCCGCCTTTCCTTCCCTCAGGGACATGCCCCGAGGTCGACACGTGTCCAGCAGCGACGGTCCTCCGGAGATAAGCTCCGGTGGCGACACGTGTTCGATTGATCCGGACTTCTCTGAGATGAGCTCCGAGATTGACACGTATCCCGTGCGACTGGTCCCCTGACTTCCGTGAGGACTAGCTCCGTGGACGACACGTGTCCTATGAAAAATGCCTTTGCTTCTTCCGCAGAGGCTATCTCCGCGGCAGCACGTGTCCCACAGGGTCGGACCTCTTTCCAATTGCTGAGGTGACCCCCGAGCCTGCCACGTAGCCAGTTTAGCGTCGGACCTCTCCAATCTCTTCGGGGATGAGCTCCGAACGCGCCACGTGGTCTGCTGGCCGTGGAAGTTGCTTTCGGCGCTCTCAGAGAGCTTTACTGGCTATCCTTTTGATACTTGTTTCTGTTCCCTCTTTTCTAAAAATGTTTTTCCTCTTCATAAAACATGAATATATGCTGACACCCGAGATGAGGGTGTCACAGATCCTTAGGCATTTTCCCCTGTGCGCGGGGGTACCCCATATCGTGGGTACCAACAGTGGACCCCGGGCCCACCTCGGGGGAGATAGCGAGCCCGAGGTGGGGCCTCAGTCTCTTCTGTTCCGCGCACTTTCTCTACGTCCCGCATTGACCGCTGCCGGAGCACGAACAGTCGCGGGATCGTGGGAGTCTGCGCCTACTTGATGGTTGCTTTTACTGCGGCGGTTCCCAAGGCTGCCACTTCTGCTTGTTGCGGCGCTTTCTTTGGGAACCGCCGAAGCGCCTTGCCGGCTCGTCTTCTTGGGAGACTGACTCCTTAACCCACCGCTTCAGCTGGATGGCTTGGGTCCACATATCATCGGCGCTCGGTCTTGGAGCCGAAGCGGTTGCCCATGGGGTGTATTCGAAGAGTTTCGAATCGCTTCGAATCGCACCCGGGAAGTTTTTAAAAAAGGGGGTCTTACCCACATCACGGCTTCCCTTCGCACTTCCCATCGCTTTTCCTTGGATTCTTGCGCCCTTGTCTTCCCTGTCCTTGAGCTCTCCCATGTCATGGCTTCCAACCCGCCCCCAGAGAAGAAGCACACTCGATCTTCTCCGGTGGCGACATCCGTGCAAGATCAGGGAAACAGGGTGCCTGCACCTCCTGCTTCTGGAGATGGCGCTCCGTCCGGTGGCGACCCCAAGAGGTCCCGGGCTCATCATCCCGACGGGACTCCTCTTAAGCGACAACAGGCCGAAGGTTCCCAGACATCGCGCCCTCCCTCCTCAAGCAGTGGAGTCTCCAGGGAACCTGTTGATGCGTTGAGGGGAGCTTCTGGAGCTTCCCCTGCTCCATCAGTCCAGGCGACTGCGGAGCGGCCGTCAGTGGCGACGGCGGGCTCTGCGGGTCCTACCCCGGCTCAGAAGTCGGGGTTCAGGGCCCGTTGGAGTGCTCGCGCTTCTCGGCCGTCCCCGACTAATGGGGAGTTTGCGCCGTTGCGCTCAGAAACCGAGACAGCTGCCGCGGCCCCCAAGCCAGCACGAGTTCCTCCTGTTCCGGTTTGCCAGGATTCCATGTCAGCGCCAATTCCTTCCACTCGTCCCTCTCCACCGGCTGAGGGGCCAGCTGTCAGTGAGGGTTCGATGGGTCCTGCTGTCGAGGTCCTAGTGCTGGCTTCTCCTCACCGGCGTCTCATCCTGGCCCCCGGCGCGTCGTTGTCGAAGTGTTCGGTCGACACTTCCCCCGGGCCTGCACTGGGCAGCCCGCGGAGGTTCTTTTTTGGGTGGGGCTAGTCCCTTGCGGAGAGCTTGCGCGGATGGACGAGTTAGTAAGAGCTTGACGCGGTGAGTTTTACGTGGTTCAGGCCGCCAGAGCGTAAAACCCTACGTCCACGGCATGCTATGGAGCTCGCTGTATTGCTTGCTGCTCAGGGCCGGAGTCCTGAGCTTGGGAGTGAATGGCAAGCGTATGAGTTGCAGAAATGCGAACCCTTGCTATCGTCGCCTACCCGAGCCTTTTATAGTCCAAGACTCGGGTGGCTTACAAGGGGGGCCAGGACCCGACAGGTGGTCCCGGGAAGATTGTCTATCATCTACCGTATCTGCAGTTATGCCGGTAGTTGTCTCAGGCGAAGGCTTCTGAGTCTTCCTCTTGCCGCCCTGCCCATACCGCATGCTAGTCGTAGTGGTTGATGACAGCGCAGGCGGCATGGGATGTCTTGTCGCGGTGTTTACTGGCTGACAGGTTCTGACACCGCGCGCCAGTCTGTGATGCGACGGGGCGCAACGGCACCTGACAGAGGCGTGCTCCACGTCTCCGCGTCTTGGGAAGATGCGGGCCTTGAATACCTTGTACGGGCAAGGTATGGGGCGTCTTTACGCCCGCTGCCTATCGCTCGGGGGCAGGCAGCGCCGTTCTTCTGGCTACGTGGCGGGCCCACAGCCCTTCTCAGAGGAGAGGAAGGTCCGGCCCGCGGGGCACGTGGAGCCTCCGGAACTCTCCCCACGGAGGGGGAGGTTCGGCTTCTGTCGGCCACGTGGCGGGCCCGGAGCTCCTCTCTGAGGAGAGGGAGGTTCGGCCCCACCGGATACGTTGCACCTTTGGACCCCTCGCCCGCGGAGGGGGAGGTCCGGCTTCTGTATGCCACGTGGCAGGCCCGGAGCTCTCCTCTGAGGAGAGGGAGGTCCGGCCCCGCCGGACGCGTGGCGCCTTCGGAGCTCCCCCTGCGGAGAAGGGCGAGTTCCTTAGGCATTTTCCCCTGTGCGCGGGGGTACCCCATATCTCAGGTACCGACAGTGGCCCCTGGACCCATCTCGTGGGAGATAGCGAGCCCGAGGAGGGACCTCCGTCTCTTCCGATCCGCGCACTTTCTCGAAGTCCCGAATTGACCGCTGCCGGAGCACGAACGGCCGCGGGATTGTGGGAGCGTGTGCCCACTTGATGGTTGCTTTTACTGCGGCGGTTCCCAAGACTGCCACTTCTGCACGTTGCGGCGCTTTCTTCGGGAACCGCCGAAGTGCCTTGCCGGCTCACCTTCTCAGAAGACTGACTCCTTGACCCACCACTTCCGTTGGGCGGTTTGGGTCCACCTGTCATTGGCACTCGGTCTAGGGGCCGAAGCGGTTGCCGATGCGGTGTATTCGAAGAGTTCCAAATCGCTTGGAATTGCACCCGGGAAGTTTTTAGAGGGGATCTTACCCACATTGCGGCTTCCCTTCGCACTTCTCTGCGCTTCTTCCCGGACTCTTGCGCCTTTGCCCTCTTGCCCTTGAGTCCTTCCTCGTCATGGCCTCCAACCCGCCACCAGAGAATAAGCGCGCTCGATCTCCTCCAACGGCGGCGTCCGTGCCAAGTCGGGAACCTGGGGTGTCTGTACCTCATGTTTCTGGAGATGGGACTCCCTCCGGTGGTGACCCAAAGCGGCTTCGGGCTGATGCGCTGGGGGAAGCCTCTAGGGTGTCCCCTGCTCCGCCAGTTCAAGCAACTGCGGAGCGGCCGTCAGTGACGGCGGCGGGCTCTGGGAGTCCTACCCCGGCTCGGAAGTCGGGGTTCAGAGCCCGCTGGAGTGTCCGCGCTTCTCGGCCATCCCCGAGTGGCGGGGAGTCTGCGCCGCTGCGCTCGGAACCCGGGATAGCCGCCGTGGCCCCCAAGCCAGCGCGAGCTTCTCCTGTCCCGGTGTGCCCGGACTCCGTGGCGGCGCCATCTCTTCCTGCCGAGACAGCCGCTGTGGCCCCCAGTCCAGTGCAGGTCGACCCCGCACCAGGCGGCCCGGCCTTTATTCCAGCGCCATCTTCCTCGGCTCGCCCCTCTCCACAGGTCAAGGAGCCAGAAGCTAAAGAGAGCCCGGCAGGTCCGGCTGCCAGGGCCCCGGCGCCAGCTTCTCCTGACCGGCGTCTCGTCTCGGTTGCTGGTGCGTCGACTCCCCTTGAGGACGAGGTGATGGAGGAGGTCGGGGGAACTGCCCCGGCCTCCGTTCCTCCATTGCCCCTGGCGGATGCCTTCTCGCTTGCCGAGACAAGTGTCCGGCAGGTCTTGGCTGCACTAGGTCGCGAGCGGGAGGAGTATATAGTTGAACGGGATCGCTTCCTCACCTGGGGGAACCTTTTGCGGGAGAGGACCACGAAGGTTAAGAGCGAGCTCGACTCCAGGCAGGAGTTGCTCGACTTCAGGGAAGTGCTCCTCGACCGGCTGAAGCGGGCTGTCAACCGCATGGACGCCGAATCGCGGCGGATCAACAGGGAGGCCCTGGAGGCACACGCCCGGGCAGAGGAGAGCGTCTCTGCTGCTGAGGAGATACGGCAGCGGTTGGAGCGCCGTAAGCTCGCCGTTGAAGAACGGGAGCGTTCCGCAGTAGCCGAGGTGGAAAGGGTCACCGCGCAGCTGGCGGCGGGCGAGGATGACCTTCGAGCTCGGATCGAGGAGCTAGAGATTCTGAAGGTGGACCTCGACTTGAGGGAGGAACAGGTCTCCCGCGAACGCCGGGCGGTCTTGGACCGGGAGTTGGCCACCGACTTCAAGGCTGCTGAGTTGGAGCGGCTCGCCAAGACTCTCCATCTTTGGGAGAGCTCCCTGGCGGCCAAGGAGAAGGAATTCTCCGAGAGGAACCTGGAGGCCCTGCAGGCAGCCCGCCGCGAGGTGGAGGAGCTCTCGGCCTTGCGGTCCTCCGAGGCCCTTGCGGTCTCGAGCTTCGTGGATCGAGCGGGGTCCGCCCTGATCCCTCTTGGCTTCAGTCCGGTGAGGGCCGCGGCTCCTGCGTTGAAGGTGGCGGAGGTGATCCCCGCGCTGGAGTCGATCGGCGCCAAGCTGGACAGGCTAGACTCGGTGGTCGCCAGCAAGCTTGAGGCCGCGGGACGCGGCCTAGCCCTAGAGGTCGCCTCACATGTACTGGCATGTTTTAGGAGCCGCGACCCCTCTTTCTCACTAGAACCAGCGAGAGAGGGCCCAGCCGCGGAGCGGGAGGAAGCTGCCAGGGCTGAAGTCGAGGATGTGGCCGCCCTTGTAGCCGCAAGGTTTCGGCGGGAGCCGTGAGGTCCTTAGGACTTGTTTCTCCCTTTTTATCGAGTCTGTAGTCCAGCTCATGGAGCCTCGCATAGTTTGACTCTTTTAGATATTTGTGTCTGTGAAGCTTTTTCTCCCCTTTTTGGCTTTGCCTGGCTTAGTCCTTAGCTCCGCAAGGTACTCAGAGGCCTTCTCCAATCTCGGAGCTCTACACAGACACCTTCCCCGGGCCCTAACGGTGTTAGGGGCCCCCGGGGGCCTCCGGATCTCGCCCTATGGGGAGCTCCAAATCTGCCTGCCACATGGCGGGTCCGGAGCCCCTCCTTAGGAGGCAGGAGCTCCGGCCCTGCTGGACACGTAGGGCTTTCGGAGCCCTCCCACCGGGGGGGAGGTCCGGTTTCCGCCTGCCACGTGGCGAGCCCGGAGCCCCCCTCATGGGAGGCGGGAGCTCCGGGCCTGCTGGACACGTGGGGCCTTCGGGCCTCGCCCCTGCTGAAGGGGCGGGGCCCGGTCCTTCCAGTCCTGGGCCGGTGCAGTTGATACCTCCTTTCCCCCCGCTTCATGCAGTCCTCGTTGCCATAACCTGGAGGTCCTGCACACAGGCAGAGGAAACGTAATTCTCCTCGGGGGTCCTCCCCTCCCGTCTCCTAGTCTTATTCGTCTTACGATCCTGATCCGTTATACGGGGCTTGGGCAATTCTGTGCTCGAGGCGCCGGAGCTCCGGCTCCCTCCGAGGTCCGGGTACGGTCGTCCGATCCCTAGTACCAGGCCATGCGCTGGGGAAGCAGAGTGCACATGCTTTGGGTTCATGACCAGGCAAAGCGGTTGTACTCCCCTGTACCTCCGTAGGGCAGGATGCGCATGCTTTGGGCTCATGGCCTGCTAAGCTGGATACGCACCCTGGACCCCCATGCACAACGCAGGCCTTTCCTGGAGGTGACCAACTGGCACCACAACACCTGACTGGGGGAGGCCCGAGAGACTCACTCGGCCATCGGCAGGTGCCTCAAGCGCGGCCGCCCTCGGTAGGATAGCGAATGCTGACTATGGCTGAGCACGGGAGAGGGGGAGCTAGATGAACGATGAACATACGTAGATAGTGCGATCATAAAAATTAATGCATAATTTAAATGAGCGCATGAGAGAGAGCTAAGTAGAACAGGTTTCTGTGTTCATGCCCATAGGTGGAATTCTGGCTGTACATGGAGGCAATGTTCCACCTTGTCTACAAGGGAAGCAAGACTCTACGCGCTTAGGGTCGGAACCAGGCTAAACTGGACGTAGTCCTGTACTGTCCCTTGAGACTTAGCTGCCCCAAGCTCTGTTCCTAAATCCTATGGGATTCGTTACAGAAGAGAATGACCCTGTTCTACTGATGCTCGGGAAGTAGGACTTACAGTGTTGCTCCATGCCAAGGGTTTGGAACGGATCCCACACTCGGTTGAAAGGCATGTGTACCTGGGGCGGCAGCTTTCATGACTCGGAAGGGACCTTCCCTGCTGGGGAGAGCTTATGGGTCCTTCTTGGGAAAGAGCGTGCCGCGACACCAGGTTGCCCTTCTGCAGGTCCCTGATGCGTTCGGTTCTTTGGCGGTAGTGCTTAGAGCATCAGCCGAGACCGCGCGTTGTGGGGTGTTTCCTGCAGCCGAGTCTCGTCGACGAGGTTGTCATCTTCACGCTGGATCAGGTCCTGCGCGGCTTCTCCCGGGCACCCCCGGAGAGTTCTCCCCTTCTGGCTAAGGCCTTCAAGGGGTAGGTGGACCCGGGCTCGTCTTGGAAGACCTAAGGCGTCTTCCCCTTCTGGCAAGGCCTTCAAGGGGTTGACTGACCTTGGGCGGCCCCCGGGAGGTATGACCGAGGCACAGAGGCGTGCTCTCGGGTGAGGCTGGCCCGTCCTTGCACCATTGTCATCGGTGCATGGGCTGCTGGGACTACTTGGGGCTTCTCCAAGGTTGACGCCGCAGCATTGCAGCCTCCACTGACCTGGGACGACAGCCACAGCCGGCTACCGCCCCGGCCCGTCACTATCGGAGCTGGAGTCCTCACCGTTATGCACTGTCTTTATGACACGCTGAGGCTCCTGAAACCCCACCTGGTGGGCGGCGCTGACTGGAGCGTCGACTTCTGCTTGCAATCCCTCTGAGGGTAGGGCGGTCCTTCAGCTCTCTGCTGTCCTCCTTTGCGGAAGCGCTCTGCGAGCCTCTGGATATCCCAGCACTCGGCAGCAGTATGGTTGCCGGCACCATGCATGGGGCATAGCCCGCCCTGGTCGCCATCCGGGGCCGGTGACTGCTGCTGTCTTTTGTCGGGGCGTGGCTCCCGAGCTCCACTAGTCGTTGCTGCTGCGGCGATGGGGGCCGCGAACGATGACTTCATCTTGCCACTCCCCCGGTTCTTGGCCTTCTTGCCACCTCCATAGGCAGCAGCGCCGGACCCGGGCTGTCCCCCTGACTCGGGAGTTGGCAGAGAGTGCCAGTTCCGCCCTTCAGCTGCTCTGGCGCATTTGTCCGCCAGGCTGAAGAGCTCAGAGACGTCGCGGACCTCTCTGGTCGCGAGCTTCTCGAGCATTTTCTCGTCCCGGACACCCTGCCGGAACGCCACCACCACAGAAGCACTCTGAATGTGCGGGATGGTGTTGCGTACTTGGGAGAACCGCTGGATGAAAGAGCGCAGCGACTCCCCGGGTTGTTGCTTGACGGCGTGGAGGTCAAGCTCCGTGCCGGGACGGGTGTAGGAGCTGCCGAAGTTGGCGACGAACTGCCGGCAGAGCTCTCCCCAGGAGGTTATGGACCCCTGAGGGAGATTCATGAGCCAAGACCGAGCTGGGCCGGTCAGGGCGACGGGGAAGTAGTTGGCCATGACAGCCTCATCCCCTCCTGCGGCAAGTACGGCGGTGGAGTAGATCTGGAGGAACTCCGCCGGGTTGACGCTACCGTCGTACTTCTCGGCCAGGTGCGCCCGGAACTTGCGCGGCCACCTTGTGAAGCGAAGGTGGGCTGCAAGGGCCGCACATCCTGCACCTGCTGCTGCAGGTATTGGCGCTGCGAACGCTTGGTTCGCACTTGGCACCGTATACCCCGGCATGGGCATGGCTGCTCCATAGACCAGGGGCGCCGCTTGCGGCGCATATGGTTGTGGCATATGCTGCGCGGCGTATGCCTGAGGCAGGACTCGCGTAGCGAAGATCTGCCCTCCAGGCGGCGTTGAGGCCGACGTCATGCTGTCGCCAGCCTCTTGGTTGCGACGCCTTTCTCGACGTCGCTCGAGGTACACCCGGGCATCCTGGCCCAAGTGGCACCGTTCCAGCTCCCTTCTCAGGTCCGTCGATGGGAGCCTAGAGGAGCTGGAATCCGCCGTTTGCCCGTCAACCGTGGGCGTGCGCGTCAGCGACACAGCCGGTTGACCGGGGCGTCGCCCTCGCCGAAACCGAGGGTTCGCGGCAGCGACGACGAGGCGGTCCACCTCGTGGACTCACTGTTGGGTCACAGAATGGGGCGCATCCCCAGCAGGTGGGTTGCGCAGCAGTGCTCTTGCCGCAGCTAGTGCACCCCCATGGTGTACGCTCAGCGCTGCAGAAGATCTCACACTGGTCGGAGCCTGCATCGCCGGAGTCGGCGTTGCCGGAGTCGGCTGCTGGCTACCAGCTTGTGCCGACACACTCTGTCCTGAGTGTGTCGACATGTACTCCCCACTGGTCACGGTTTGCCGTGAACGCGGAGGGGGAGAGTTTGCCGCTGAGGGAAGCTTGGTCATCATCGTCGGTGGAAACTCATCGCGCAAGGGGAAAAGCCCCCTACCTGGCGTGCCAAATGTCGAAGTGTTCGTTCGACACTTCCCCCGGGCCTGCACTGGGCAGCCCGCGGAGGTTCTTTTTTCGGTGGGGCTAGTCCTTTGCGGAGAGCTTGCGCGGATGGACGAGTTAGTAAGAGCTTGACGCGGTGAGTTTTACGTGGTTCAGGCCGCCGGAGCGTAAAACCCTACGTCCACGGCGAGCTATGGAGCTCGCTGTATTTCTTGCTGCTCAGGGCCGGAGTCCTGAGCTTGGGAGTGAATGGCGAGCGTATGAGTTGCAGAAATGCGAACCCTTGCTATCGTCGCCTACCCGAGCCTTTTATAGTCCAAGACTCGGGTGGCTTACAAGGGGGGCTGGGACCCGACAGGTGGTCCCGGGAAGATTGTCTATCATCTACCGTAGCTGCAGTTATGCCGGTAGTTGTCTCTGGCGAAGGCTTCTGAGTCTTCTTCTTGCCGCCCTGCACATGCCGCATGCTAGTCGTAGTGGTTGATGATGGTGCAGGCGGCATGGGATGTCTTGTCACGGTGTTTATTGGCTGGCAGGTTCTGACACCGCGCGCCAGTCTGTGATGCGACTGGGCGCAACGGCACCTGACAGAGGCGTGCTCCGCGTCTCCGCGTCTTGGGAAGACGCGGGCCTTGAATACCTTGTACGGGCAAGGTATGGGGCGTCTTTACGCCCGCTGCCTATCGCTCAGGGGCAGGCAGCGCCGTTCTTCTGGCTACGTGGCGGGCCCGGAGCCCTTCTCGGAGGAGAGGAAGGTCCGGCCCGCGGGGCACGTGGAGCCTCCGGACCTCTCCCCGCGGAGGGGGAGGTTCGGCTTCTGTCGGCCACGTGGCGGGCCCGGAGCTCCTCTCTGAGGAGAGGGAGGTTCGGCCTCGCCGGATACGTGGCACCTTCGGACCCCTTGCCCGCGGAGGGGGAGGTCCGGCTTCTGTATGCCACGTGGCGGGCCCGGAGCTCTCCTCTGAGGAGAGGGAGGTCCGGCCCCGCCGGACGCGTGGCGCCTTCGGAGCTCCCCCTGCGGAGAAGGACGAGTTCCTTAGGCATTTTCCCTTGTGCGCGGGGGTACCCCATATCTCAGGTACCGACAGTCGTCTTTTCTTGAGGACGATGTGATGGAGGAGATCGGGGGTGCCGCTCCGGCCTCTGCTGCCCCATTGCCCCTGGCGGATGCCTTCGTGCTCGCCCAAGCAAGCGTCCGGCAGGTCCTGGCCGCGCTTGGTCGTGAGCGAGAGGAGCAGGCGGCTGAGAGGGATCGCCTCCTCATCTGGGGGAACTTTTGCGGGAGCGGATCGCGAAGGTCAAGGGCGAGCTCGACTCCAGGCGGGAGTCGCTTGACATCATGGGAGCGCTCCTCGACCGGCAGAAGCGGGCGTGTGACACCCTCATCTCAGGTGTCAGCATATGTTCATGTTTTATGAAGAAGAAAACATTTTTAGAAAAGAGGGAACAGAGACAAGTACCAAAAGGATAGCCAATAAAGCTCTCCGAGAGCACCGGATGCAATTTCCACGACCAGCAGACCACGTGGTGTGTTCGGAACTCATTCCCAAGAGATAGGGAGAGGTCCGACGCTAAACTAGCTACGTGGCAGGCTCGGGGATCACCTTCGCAACTGGAAAGAGGTCCGACCCTGTGGGACACGTGCTGCCGAGATAGCCTCTGCGGAAGAAGCAAAGGCATTTTTATAGGACACATGTCATCCTCGGAGCTAGTCCTCCCGGAAATCAGAGGACCATTCGCGGGGGATACGTGTCAATTCCGGAGCTCATCTCAGAGAAGTCCGGATCTATCGAATACGTGTCGCCACCGGAGCTTATCATCGGAAGGTCCGTCGCAGCTAAACACGTGTCGATCTCGGGGCATGTCCCTAAGGGAAGGAGAGCGGAAAGACCAGCACCCACACGTGGCGTGAGCGGAGCTCGTCTCCGAAGAAGAAGGAGGTCTTGATCGATTGACACGCGGCACAACCGGAGCTCGTCTCCGCGGATGAGGAGATACCAGGTCCGAAGGACACGTGGAGATTCCGGAGCTCATCACCACGGAGGTAACGAGTCTGAAGCGGTTCTTACGAGTAAAGATACCGGTGCGCAACGGAAACCGATCTAAAATCCACGATGGTTACCGAAGATAAGACGTCAGGATCTAACAAAGATCTGAATGAGACTCTTATTCGGGATCCAATCAGATTAGGACTCTTCTCTTCCCGATTATAAATAGAACCCAAAATCTCTGGCCGAAACTACAAACTTCTCTTTCAACTCCTGAGCCGACGACTTAGAGCCCTAGCCCTAACTCGCCGAGCGAAACATCGCCGAAGCACAACAAGGGAGATCATCGGAGGAGGACCAAGCGGTCTAAGGAGGACCCCGAAGACAAGAGGAGCGTGAGGTAGGACTTCGATACCACCTTATGACATCATTGTGCTCATCTTTGCATCTGTTCTTCGATTCTTTTCGAACAGAAGCCTTTTCGTGGGCAGAACACTCGATGATCAGTTTGATCTAAAGACAAGATCATCGCCACGTTCACCTTTAATCCAAACACCTCTGACCATGCAAGCCACGCAAGAATACGTACAGATCAATCTAATGAAACTAATCATAGGATAGCATGCATGTGCATCATCGCATCTAGTTTAGGGTTTTGTGCATGATATTGATTGCGGTGAATCTTGTATGCACGTGAATCCTACGTAGCAGGACAGGTTCAAGAAGCTGTCTACGACGAACTACAGCAACAAGGTTTTGAGAATCAAGAACAACCGGAACCGCAAGAACAAGGCAAGTGCTCCTTGACCATGTTGATCCTATGTTTTGGGTAAAACTGTTTTGTTTTGCAAAAAGGTGTGTGTGCTGAGTCAAAACATGATGGGAAACCCTTTTTATAGGAGTTTACTAGTTTGATTAAACCATCCTTGTCGCCAGGGAAGTTTATGAGTCGGGTATGGTTTTTGCTTTATGCTTCGCTGAGTTTATGGGATTGGGATGCGAGATAGATGTGTCTAGCTAACTGCACTCGTACTGATAACAAGTAATTGATGAGGTTAATGAACATGGATCGGAGGGAAGATCTAGGCAAGCCTGGGTTTGTGAATGAGGTAGCATGAGATGGTGGTTTTACTTGCCGTAGATCTAAGGACCGGTTCATGCATGCACATGCCAGGATAACAGTGCCACCACAAGGCCAAGTATGGGTGCGGCTTAGCTGAGTAATTAGGTAAGTTGCTAGGGTGTTATGGACTGTGGAAGGCGCGGGGAATGGGAGTCGAGTAAGGACTGCCCTGGGAACTGCATGGCACAAGAGGGGGCCCGTGGGTGGGAGAATTGGAGATTCTAGCCTGCCGGTGAAACCTTAGTGAGTCCATACATCTAGTAACCCCTTTGTAAAGGCTATTTTGTGATCTCTTGACCATACACCGACGGATGTGTACTGGTATAATGGAGGTTCTGCAGTCGCCGACGGGTGACGAAATCACAAACTTGTGGGTAAAGAGGTACAAACTCTGCAGAGTTGTTAAAACTATCATGATAGCCGAGCTTACGGTCACGAGCACCTGGCTAAACTGCCATGATTAGATGGGACGATTATTGGAATGGTTATTGGAAAGGTTCTTGGTTATGACTATGGGTTTGGTTATGGTTTGGTTTGGAATTGTTAAGCCTGGATGATGAAAGGGTTGCATGACTGGTGGGTCATGATATGAGATTGGTCTCGGTGCGAGACAAGGTTGTTTCATGAGGTGAGATGGTAGCGAATACGAGGAGGTATTCGTGAGTATGGGTAAAGGATTGGTTAATGTTTGGATGGAACATGGGAAGTGATGGAGGTATGTTGGTAATTTAATACATGCTGGGATTACATTCATCTAAAATAAAGTTTCTGTTTTATCATGGTTTTACAAGAATTGCTTTTCTGCAAATAAGCCTTTTATTACCTACCTTGTTTATGAACTGCATATCATGTGTTTTTCCCACACTTGCTGAGTACATCATTGTACTCAACCTTGCATTATTACTTCATCCTCAGCAGCAGGAGAAGCCTATTATGAAGATCAAGTGGAACATTATGGCGTGTGATCTGTTCTCAACCTTTCCTGTGGAAGGAGTAGAGATGGAGCCACTTCTGCTTAGTTTTGCTTCCGCGTTAGTTTTTGCTTCCGCATTTAAATAAGAATTCCGCTGCGTAGAAATAAGGACTTCCGCTGTGAGCATGAGTCCAAGACTCAGGAGGTGCTGTAATAAACTCTGTTATTCGTGGTAATATATAATCTGAATTCAGTTTGTGGAACGTATGTGTATGTGTGATAAACATCCTGGGCACACATATGCATTAGTTCTCGGTTCCGTGGTTTTCCACAGAATTGAGGGTGTCACAGATTGGTATCAGAGCCACGGGTTGACAGTAGGTTACACGCCTAGATAGAAACCTTAGGTTGATATTAGAATCACGGGTTAAACAGCAAGTTATACCCCTAAATAGAAGCTACGCGGACCAAAGGAAGCATCCTAGGATGAATAGCTTAGATTGGCCTTGAAACCACCTTGACATAGGAAACCATCCTTGAATAGGAGTTGAGTGGGCCCTTGTGATGATTATTTGTGAATATGTGCTTAGTGTGCGTTGTGGGGTGTCTCAACAACGTTGCCCATATCCACACGTAAGAAGAAAGAGGAGTGAAATGCTTCGGCACTTGATCACATCCTCATGAGGACTAATATATATAGTCCAAACTCCCCTTGATGCATATAGTTGAGAGGACCTATCTAAACTTCTAACCTTCTATTCTAATTCGTTCTCTCTCACAGACGGTGAGAGGAAACGCCAGCCGAAGGAACGTCCAGGAAGATGACCACGAAGAAGTTCCTGCTAACCCTGGAGCTGGCGAAAACAACCTAGAAAGGTTGATGGCCATACAAAACCAGCTTATGCAAACCATGACCCAAACTTTAGGTCAGTTGCAGGCCAACCAACACCCCGTTCCGGCACCACCGCCACCACCACCGCCGGCTCATAACAGGTTGGGAGAGTTCATGAGGACTCGACCACCCACCTTTTCTCAAGCAAGCGATCCAATGGAGGCCGATGATTGGTTGAAATCCATGGAGAAGAAGCTTGCCATTGTACAGTGCAACGACCGAGAGAAGGTTCTCTTTGCGTCGCACCAACTGATGGGAGCAGCTGCTGACTGGTGGGATGCCTTGAGCAACGCCCATGCCAACCCGGAGACAATCACTTGGACTGAGTTCAAGGAAAGTTTCCGCTCCCACTACATCCCTGTTGGCGTAATGATGCTCAAGAGGCAGGAGTTTGAGGGTCTCCGCCAAGGGTAGAAGAGTGTGAATGAATACCTCAACATGTTCATACAACTGTCCCGGTATGCCCCCGAAGATGTCAACTCAGATCAGAGGAAGCAGTACCTGTTCATGAGAGGGTTGAACAATGAGATCTGTCGAAGTGTGCGATCGACACTTCCCCCGGGCCTGCACTGGGCAGCCCGCGGAGGTTCTTTTTTGGCGGGGCTAGTCTCCTAGCGGAAAGCTTGCGTGGATGGACGAGTTAGCGAGAGCTTAACACGGCGAGTTTTACGTGGTTCAGGCCGCCGGAGCGTAAAACCCTACGTCCACGGCGAGCTATGGAGCTCGCTGTATTGCTTGCTGCTCAGGGCCGGAGGCCTGAGCTTGGGGGTGAGTTACAGCTTGAGAGTGTATGGCTAGCGTATGAGTTGCAAAGTGCGAACCCTTGCTATGGTCGCCTACCCGAGTCTTTTATAGTCCAAGACTCGGGTGGCTTACAAGGGGGGCCGGGACCCGACAGGTGGTCCCGGGGAGATTGTCTATCATCTACCGTATCTGCAGTTATGCCGGTAGTTGTCTCTGGCGAAGGCTTCTGAGTCTCCATCTTGCAGCCCTGCCCATGCCGCATGCTAGTCGTAGTGGTTGATGACGGCGGAGGTGGCAGGGGATGTCTTGTCGCTGCGTTTATTGGCTGGCAGTTCTGACACCGTGCGCCAGTCTGTGATGCAACTGGGCGCAACAGCACCTGACAGAGGCGTGCTCCACGTCTCCGTGTCTTGGGAAGGCGCGGGCCTTGAATACCTTGTACGGGCAAGGTATGGGGCGTCTTTACGCCCGCTGCCTACCGCTCGGTGGCAAGCAGCGCTGTCTGCTGGACACGTGGCGGGCCCGGAGCTCTCTTCTGAGGAGGGGGAGGTCCGGCCCCGCAGGACACGTGGAGCCTCCGGACCTCTCCCCGCGGAGGGGGGAGGCCCGGCTTCTGTCGGCCACGTGGCGGGTCCGGAGCTCTCCTCTGAGGAGGGGGAGGTCCGGCCCCACGGGACATGTGGCACCTTCGGAGCTCTCCCCGCGGAGGGGGAGGTTCGGCTTCTGTCGGCCACGTGGCGGGTCCGGACCTCCTCTCTGAGGAGAGGGAGGTCGGGCCCCGCCGGATACGTGGCACCTTCGGACCTCTCTCCCGCGGAGGGGGAGGTCCGACCTCTGTATGCCACGTGGCGGGCCCGGAGCTCTCCTCTGAGGAGAGGGAGGTCCGGCCCCGCCAGACGCGTGGCGCCTTCGGAGCTCTCCCTGCGGAGAAGGGCGAGTTCCTTAGGCATTTTCCCCTGTGCGCGGGGGTACCCCATATCGCGCGTACCGACAGTGGCCCCCGGGCTCACCTCGGGGGAGGTAACGAGCCCGAGGTGAGGCCTTCTCCTACCCGCGCACTTTCTTGTCTTGAGTACTCCCTGTGCTGGCAGGGTCTTGACGGCTTCAGAGTTCAGCCTCTTAGGAGAGGGTGAAGTCTGGCATCGGAGCTCGGCCCGGCTGTTGGGGCGGAGGTCCGGAAGTCATTGGAGCTCAGGTCCACGAAGGGCGTGAGGTCTGGCATCAGGGCTCGCCTCTGAAAGGAGGGCGAGGGCTGGCATCGGAGCTCGGCCCAGCTGTGGGGGCGGAGGTCCGGAAGTCATCGGAACTCAGGCCAGCGAAGGGCGTGAGGTCCGGCATCAGCGCTCGCCTCTGAAAGGAGGGCGAGGGCTGGCCTCGGAGCTCGGCCTGGCTGTGGAGGCGGAGTCCGGAAGTCATCGGAGCTCAGGCCAGCGAAGGGCGTGAGGTCCGGCATCAGCGCTCGCCTCTGAAAGGAGGGCGAGGGCTGGCCTTGGAGCTCGGCCCAGCTGTGGGGGCGGAGTCCGGAAGTCATCGGAGCTCAGGCCAGCGAAGGGCGTGAGGTCCGGCATCAGCGCTCACCTCTGAAAGGAGGGCGAGGGCTGGCCTCGGAGCTCGGCCTGGCTGTGGAGGCAGAGTCCGGCAGTCATCGGAGCTCAGGCCAACGAAGGGCGTGGGGTCCGGCATCAGCGCTCGCCTCTGAAAGGAGGGCGAGGGCTGGCATCGGAGCTCAGCCCAGCTGTGGGGGCGGAGGTCCGGAACTGCTCAGCGGTCCCCCCTTTCCTGTCCCTTAGTCTCATTTGGCTTACTGTCCCAGGCTGGAATACGGGGCTTTGGTAATCCAGTGCACTTGGTCCCGGAGGTCTGGCCCCAGCCCCAGTCAGGGTGTAACCGTCCGGCCCCCTGGTACTCAGACCGCAGCGCCGGGGGGCAGAGTGCGCATGCTTTGGGTGCAAGACTGGGCAAAGCAAGGCTCCTGACCCCCCGGTCTAGTGTAGGTCTTTTCTCGGAGGAGACCAACTGGCGGTACAGTACCCTTACAGGGGGAGATCCAAAAGGCCACCGGGCCTCTGGCAGGTACCCCAAGCACTACCGCCTTCGGCAGGACGGCAAATATCGACTATGCATGAGAGCAGGAAAGAGGAACCGAGTGTACAATGGACGCACATTGTCTAGAGCGTGGGGAGGTGCTCATATAAATTAATGCGTAATTTAAATAAACACCTAAGTAAGCATGGTGAACTTACTGGGTAGCGTCGGAGCGCCTGTCTTCACGTAGAGCGGGTCATGCGCGGCTTCGTCGTACGCCGGACACGGGGGGACCCCCATGGCTATATCAGGGGAAGCATGGCTTCGGCCCCGCATACCATGTGGAAGGGTAGTTCCCGTGACCCGGCCCTGGGAAGTCCGGCTGGCCCTCGACATGGAGGAGCCGGTATCCCCCGACGGCTCTGGGTGCGCGTCTGTACCGGTTGTGTGGGTCTGCTTGGCGTGGACCTGGCACGCATTGCATCCCTAACCGGTTTGACGGCGTCCAGGTGGCTCTCGGTCAGTAGGAGCCATGCCGGGTGGCTTAACCGACCGACGTGCGGGACGATGAGCGTTCCCAGCACTCGCCTCCTTGGACTACTGCGAGCTAATCGCAGCCTTCCTCCTGGGTTATGCACCGCAATAGGATGTCGTGGCGCCACGCCAGTAAAGATACCAGCGCGTAGCACTTAGCCATCCGCACCACCCGTTCAGCGGATGCACGTTCATCAGGAAGGATGTCCTTCAAGGAGTCCCGAACCTCCGTGGTCCATGCATCGGGACTACTTGAGCTTCCGGATCTTGAGCGCTGGGTTGCACGGAGTCCCCAGTGACTCTTACGATCCTTTGGCGGCATACAGGGCCGCCGGGACTGCCTAGCTTCGAGGCACTGGTTCAGCCCCCTTCGCCCGGCTCGGCGGGCCGGGCTGTGGACCGCAGCAACGTCCTCTCAAAGACTCCTTCATGCGCAGGGGCTCTGATGGAGGCTTTCATTGAGAGGTCGTCAGCTGCGGCCGTGCCAGCGCGCGGTACATGGCGCAGGTCCAAGGCGAGGAAGTCTTTCTCCAACATCCGCACGTGGAGCAGATAAGCAGCTAGCTGTGGGTCATTGCAGGGGCATTCACCCTTAACTTGCTTGATAACTAGCTGGGAGTCGCCCTGCGCCAACAACTGGCGAGCGCCTAGAGACAGGACTGTCTTTTAGGCCAAAGATGAGTGCTTCATATCTGCCAAGTTGTTGGTTGCCTTGGAATTGAGACGCACCATGTACCCAGACTGCTCCCCCGATGGCATGAGGAGCAGTACGCCGGCACCGGCCCCCTGCTTTCGCGAGGAGCCACCGAAGAAGAGCGTCCAGTGAGGCCCGGTGAAGACCGGAGCTCGGTACTTTGGTTCACCGTCTTTGCGTCCCCCTGGGTCAGCCTTCGTTGGCGTCCACTCAGCCACGAAGTCAGCCAGTGCTTGGCTCTTGGCTGTCTGACGTGGTCGGGAGCTCAGCTTGAACTCCGCCATCTTCGGGCTGTCTTCTGGCTTCGGAAGCTGGCAGTGAGTGCCAACTCCGCCCTCCGGCTGCTCTGGTGCACTTGTCCGCCAGGCTGAAGATCTCGGAGGCATCGCAGACCTCTCTGGTTGCAAGCCTCTCAAGCATCTTCTCGTCCCGGACACTGTCGAAGTGCCGCCGCCACAGAAGCACTTTGAATATGCGGAATGGTGTTGCGTACATGGGAGAACCGCTGGATGAAGGAGCGCAGCGACTCCCCAGGTTGTTGCTTGATGGCGTGGAGGTCAGGCTCCGTGCCGGGACGGGTGTAGGAGCTGCCGAAGATGGCGATGAACTGCCGGCAGAGCTCTCCCCAGGAAGTTATGGAACCCTTAGGGAGGTTCATTAGCCAAGACCGGGTTGGGCCGGTCAAGGCGACGGGGAAGTAGTTTGGCCATGACGGCCTCATCCCCTCCTGCGGCAAGTACGGCGGTGGAGTGGATCTGGAGGAACCCCGCCGGGTTGACGCTGCCGTCGTACTTCTCGGGCAGGTGCGGCCGAAACTTGCGCGGCCACCTTGTGAAGCGGAGGCGGGGCTCCAGGGCCGTACATCCTGCCCCTGTTGCTGCAGGCGTTCGTGCCGCGAACGCTTGGTTCGCTGCTGGCACAGTGTACCCCCGTATGGGCAAGGCTGCACCATAGACCGGGGGCGCCGTTTGCAGGGCATATGGCTGTGGCATATGCTGCGTGGCGTATGTCTGGGGCAGAGTTCGCGTGGCGAAAATCCGCACCTCAGGCAGGGTTGAGGCAGTCGTCATGCTGACGCCGGCCTCTTGGCTGTGACGCCTTTCTCGTCACCGCTCGAGGAACACTCGGGCGTCTTGGCCCAGGTGGCATCGTTCCATCTCAGTCCTCAGGTCCGTCGACGGAAGCCTGGTGGAGCTGGAATCCGCCGTCTGTCCGTCAACCGTCGGCGTGCGTGTCAGCGACACAGCCGGTTGGCCGGAGCGTCGTCCCCGCCGAAGTCAAGGGTTTGCGGCGGCGACGACAAGACGGTCTACTTCGCGAATCCACTGCTGGGTCGCTGCCTGAGGCGCGTCCCCAGCAGGCGGATTGTGCAGTAGCACTCTTGCTGCGGCTAGCGCACCCCCGCCGGGTACGCCCAGCGCTACTGAAGACCTGACGCTGGTTGGAGCCTGCATTGCCAGGGTTGGCGCTGCCAGAGCCGACTGCTGGCTCCCAGTGCAGGTATTGGTGCCGCGAACGCTTGGTTCGCCGCTGGCACAGTGTACCAAGGTATGGGCAAGGCTGCTCCCTAGACCGGGGACGCCGTTTGCGGGGCATATGGTTGTGGCATATGCTGCGCGGCGTATGCCTGGGGCAGAGCTCGCGTGGCGAAGATCTGCCCTTCAGGCTGGGTCGAGGCCGACGTCATGCTGACGACAGCCTCTTGGTTGCGACGCCTTTCTCGACGTCGCTCGAAGAACACTTGGGCATCTTGGCCCAAGTGGCATCGCTCCGGATCTGCCCTCAGGTCCGTCGACAGAAGCCTGGTGGAGCTGGAGTCCGCCGTCTGCTCGGCAACCATTGGCGTGCGCATCAGCGACACAGCCGGTTGGCCAGAGCGTCGTCCCCGCCGAAGTTGAGGGTTTGCGGCAGCGACGACGAGACGGTCTATCTTGCGAATCCACTGCTGGGTCGCTGCCTGAGGCGCGTCCCCAGCAGGTGGATTGTGCAGTAGCGCTCTTGCTGCGGCTGGCGCACCCCCGCCGGGTACGCCCAGCGCTACTGAAGACCTGACGCTGGTTGGAGCCTGCATTGCCGGGGTCGGCGCTGCCAGAGCCGGTTGCTGGCTCCCAGTGCAGGTACTGGTGCCGTGAACGCTTGGTTGCGCCTGACACAGTGTACCCCGGTATGGGCAAGGTTGCGCCATAGGCCGGGGACGCCGCTTGCAGAGCACATGGTTGTGGCTTATGCTGCGTGGCGTATGCCTAAGGCAGGACTCGCGTGGCGAAGATCTGCCCTCCAGGTTGTGTCGAGGCCGACGTCATGCTGTCGCCAGCCTCATGGTTGCGACGCCTTTCTCGACGCGCTCGAGGTACACCCGGGCATCCTGGCCGAAGTGGCACCGTTCTAGCTCCCTTCTCAGGTCCGTCGACGGGAGCCTGGAGGAGCTGGAATCTGCCGTTTGCCCGTCAACCGTTGGCGTGTGCGTCAGCGACACAGCCGGTTGACCGGGGCGTCGCCCTCACCGAAACCGAGGGTTCGCGGCGGCGACGACGAGGCGGTCCACTTCGCGGACCCACTGTTGGGTCGCTGAATGGGGCGCATCCCCAGCAGGTGGGTTGCGCAGCAGTGCTCTTGCTGCAGCTAGCGCACCCCTATGGTGTACGCTCAGCGCTGCAGAAGATCTCACACTGGTCCGAGCCTGCATTGCCGGAGTCGGCTGCTGACTACCAGCTTGTGCCGACACACTCCATCTTGAGTGCGTCGACATGTACTCCCCGTTGGTCACGGTTCGCCGTGAACGCGGAGGGGGAGAGTTTGCCGCTGAGGGAAGCTTGGTCATCTTCGTCGGCGGAAACTCGTCGCGCTAGGGGAAAAGCCCCCTACCTGGCGCGCCAAATGTCGAAGTGTGCGATCGACACTTCCCCCGGGCCTGCACTGGGCAGCCTGCGGAGGTTCTTTTTTCAGCGGGGCTAGTCTCCTAGCGGAAAGCTTGCGCGGATGGACGAGTTAGCGAGAGCTTGACACGGCGAGTTTTACGTGGTTCAGGCCGTCGGAGCGTAAAACCCTACGTCCACGGCGAGCTATGGAGCTCGCTGTATTGCTTGCTGCTCAGGGCCGGAGGCCTGAGCTTGGGGGTGAGTTACAGCTTGAGAGTGTATGGCTAGCGTATGAGTTGCAAAGTGCGAACCCTTGCTATCGTCGCCTACCTGAGTCTTTTATAGTCCAAGACTCGGGTGGCTTACAAGGGGGCCCGGGACCCGACAGGTGGTCCCGGGGAGATTGTCTATCATCTACCGTATCTGCAGTTATGCCGGTAGTTGTCTCTGGCGAAGGCTTCTGAGTCTCCGTCTTGCAGCCCTGCCCATGCCGCATGCTAGTCGTAGTGGTTGATGACGGCGGAGGCGGCAGGGGATGTCTTGTCGCTGCGTTTATTGGCTGGCAGTTCTGACACCGTGCGCCAGTCTGTGATGCGACTGGGCGCAACGGCACCTGACAGAGGCGTGCTCCACGTCTCCGCGTCTTGGGAAGGCTCGGGCCTTGAATACCTTGTACGAGCAAGGTATGGGGCGTCTTTACGCCCGCTGCCTACCGCTCGGGGGCAGGCAGCGCTGTCTGCTGGAAACGTGGCGGGCCCGGAGCTCTCCTCTGAGGAGGGGGAGGTCCGGCCCCGCAGGACACGTGGAGCCTCCGGACCTCTCCCCGCGGAGGGGGGAGGCCCGGCTTCTGTCGGCCACGTGGCGGGTCCGGAGCTCTCCTCTGAGGAGGGGGAGGTCCGGCCCCACGGGACATGTGGCACCTTCGGAGCTCTCCCCGCGGAGGGGGAGGTTCGGCTTCTGTCGGCCACGTGGCGGGTCCGGACCTCCTCTCTGAGGAGAGGGAGGTCCGGCCCCGCCGGATACGTGGCACCTTCGGACCTCTCTCCCGCGGAGGGGGAGGTCCGGCCTCTGTATGCCACGTGGCGGGCCCGGAGCTCTCCTCTGAGGAGAGGGAGGTCCGGCCCCGCCGGACGCGTGGCGCCTTCGGAGCTCTCCCTGCGGAGAAGGGCGAGTTCCTTAGGCATTTTCCCCTGTGCGCGGGGGTACCCCATATCGCGGGTACCGACAAGATCCAAGTTCAGCTCCTCAACAATGACTACGTAAGCTTCCAGAAGCTGGTTGATAAGGCTATTGTGGTGGAAAACAAGATCCGAGAGATCGAGCGCGAGTGCAAAAGGAAGATCCCATACCAGCCCCAAGGGAGCAACGTACGACCTAGGTACATGCCCCCTGCACCGCAGTATGGATCGACCGCTCCTACGTACCGCCCTGGTCAGCCACCACAGCGACGGCTCGTTGCACCGGCACCTCGTGTGCCCATGCCTCCTGCGCCCCGGCCTAACAATGGCGCTCCTGTTCAAAACCCCCGCCCCAACGCAACTGCTGCCGTAGGCAACAGGGCATGCTTTGCATGCGGGGAAGCAGGCCACTTCGCTAACCAGTGCCCGAAGAGAGGGCCTGGACAGCAAGGTAACGTGCCCAAGCAGAACCAGCGACCAAACGGAGGGGACCACCAAGGGAACCGTGGACCGCAGAACTATGCTCGTGGCCATGTTAACCATGTCACTACTGAGGAAGCACAACAGGCTGAGGACGTCGCAATTGGTATGTTCCTTGCCAACTCCAACCCAGCCACCATTTTATTTGATTCCGGAGCATCACATTCCTTCATATCATCCAAATATGTTGCCAAGCATCATCTACCCGTATCCCACTTAGAATGTGCTATGTTAGTTAATTCTCCCGGAGGAGAAATGAGGACTAATATAGTATGTCCTAAAGTAAGCCTTAAAATAAGGGGGGTAGACTTCCTTGCCAACCTTATTGTTTTGGACTCCCATGGAATTGACATCATACTTGGAATGGACTGGTTAAGCAAGCACAATGGGGTAATCCAATGTGCTGAGAGAAGCGTGCAGTTGACGAAAGAACACGGTATCCGTGTCGAGTTTGAGTCAGCCCAGCAAGCAACCGAATGGGCGGATCTGAACCATGTTGAAGGAGTAGCATTGGACAACATTCCAGTGGTTCAGGAATTTTCGGATGTATTCCCGGAAGAACTTCCAGGTATGCCACCTGACCGGGATATTGAGTTTGCCATAGATTTGGTACCTGGAACTGCACCCATAGCTAAGAGACCATATAGGATGCCCGTCAACGAGTTAGTTGAACTAAAGAAGCAAATTCAAGAACAGTTGGAGAAGGGTTTTATCCGTCCAAGTTCGTCACCATGGGGAGCCCCAGTACTCTTCGTGGACAAGAAGGACGGAACCCAGAGAATGTGCGTGGACTACAGGTCTCTAAACGAGATAACAATCAAGAATAAATACCCTCTGCCCTGTATAGAGGACCTGTTCGACCAAATGAAAGGAGCCCAAGTATCCTCCAAAATTGATCTTCGGTCGGGATATTTCCAGCTGAAGATTAAGCCCTCTGATATACCTAAGACAGCCTTTCGGACGCGGTATGGTTCATATGAATATACCGTTATGTCTTTTGGATTGACGAATGCACCCGCATACTTCATGTACCTTATGAATAAGGTTTTCATGGAGTACATGGACAAGTTCGTCGTAGTTTTCATCAACGACATTATGGTGTATTCAAAAAGTAAGGAGGAGCATGAAGAACATCTGAGATTGACCTTGCAGAAGTTGCGCGAGCATCAGTTGTATGCCAAGCTCAACAAGTGCCAATTTTGGCTAAAGGAAATATCTTTCCTAGGCCACATCATCTCCAAGGAAGGGGTATCGGTTGATCCTGGAAAGGTGAGGGATATTCTAAAGTGGGACCAGCCGAAGAGCGTGAGGGATATTCGAAGTTTCCTTGGAATGGCAGGATACTATCGTCGCTTCATTAAAGACTTCTCTAAGATAGCAAAACCTATGACGGAGTTGCTAATGAAGGGAAAGGTCTTTCAATGGACACAAGCCTGCCAAGAAAGTTTTGAGGAACTCAAGAAAAGGCTAACCACAGCACCAGTTCGGGTATTGCCAGACGTAAGCAAGAGCTTTGACATATATTGTGACGCATCCAGACAAGGGCTCGGATGTGTGCTCATGCAGGAAGGGCAAGTGGTAGCCTATGCCTCACGACAATTAAGAAAGCACGAGCATAACTATCCTACGCACGATTTGGAGTTAGCAGCAGTGGTGCATGCATTGAAGATTTGGAGACATTATATCCTTGGTCATCGATGTGAGATCTATTCGGATCATAAAAGCCTCAAGTACATATTTACACAAACGGACTTGAATTTGAGGCAACGTCGATGGTTAGAACTCATTAAGGATTATGATGTGGGAATCAATTACCACCCCAGGAAGGCCAATGTGGTCGCTGACGCATTGAGCAGAAAGGGAGCATGCCACCAACTCACGGTTCGGGAGCTACCACCCGAACTACGTAAGGAGTTCGAACAGTTACACCTCGGATTCTTGAATAACATGGAAATAATGGAAATCCACTCCTCATTAGAGCAAGAAATAAAGAAGGGACAAGCAACGGACGAGGGGACCAAGGAGATCAAAGAAAGAATCCGACAAGGGATAGAAAAGGATTTCAAGGAGGATGAAAAGGGTACGCTTTGGCTAGGAAAAAGGATTTGTGTGCCAAACATAAAACACCTTCGCGACATGATATTGGAGGAGGCACATGATTCACCCTATTCCATACATCCAGGGAGCACCAAAATGTACAAGGATTTGAAAACTTGCTATTGGTGGGATGGTATGAAGAGGGATATAGCCGAATACGTTGCCCTATGCGACACATGCCAACGGGTAAAAGCCGAACATCAAAAACCCGCTGGATTGTTGCAACCTTTGAAAATACCTGAATGGAAATGGGAGGACATCAGTATGGAATTCATTTTCGGATTGCCACGAACTCAGTCAGGATACGACTCCATCTGGGTCATTGTGGACCGGTTGACGAAGACCGCCCATTTTCTTCCGGTAAAGACAAGTTACAACGTTACACAGCTGGCAGAATTGTACATGGAGCAGATCGTGTGCCGTCATGGAGTTCCGAAGAGGATAGTCTCAGATCGAGGTTCTCAGTTTACCTCTAGATTCTGGAGGAAGCTGCAGAAAGCCATGGGTACACGACTGGATTTTAGCTCCGCCTATCACCCACAAACAGATGGACAAACCGAAAGGACAAACCAAATTTTGGAAGACATGTTGAGAGCTTGCGCCTTGAAACGTGGGCGTAGTTGGGATAGGAGTTTACCGTATGCCGAGTTCTCCTATAACAACAGCTATCAAGCTAGCTTGAAGATGTCGCCTTTCGAAGCCTTATATGGCAGACGGTGTAGAACGCCGCTGTTCTGGAACGAGACTGGAGAGAACCAGGTGTTTGGACCCGAAGTACTACAAGAGGCTGAAAAGAAAGTCCAAACGATACGGGAAAACTTAAAGTCTGCTCAGTCACGACAGAAAAGCTATGCGGACAATAGGCGTAGGAAGTTGACCTTTGAAGTAGGAGACTTCGTATGCCTTAAGGTATCGCCTATCCGAGGCCAACGACGTTTTAAGGTCAAAGGCAAACTAGCGCCTCGCTACATCGGACCATTTAAGATTTTGGGTAAGCGAGGAGAAGTAGCCTACCAACTAGAGCTCCCAAACCACCTCTCTGACGTACATGACGTGTTTCATGTATCCCAGCTCAAGAAGTGCTTAAGAATACCAGAGGAACAAATGTCAATGGGAGAACTTGACCTTCAAAAGGACCTGACTTACGCAGAACACCCTGTCCGAATCTTGGACGTGAAGGAAAGGGTCACCCGAAACAAAGTGATTCGATGGTGCAAGGTGCAATGGAGCCATCACACTGAAGCTGAAGCCACATGGGAACGTGAAGAGGATATCAAGGCACAATTTCCCCATCTATTTCCTACTAACGAATCTCGAGGGCGAGATTCAATTTAAGGGGGGTAGATTTGTGACACCCTCATCTCGGGTGTCAGCATATGTTCATGTTTTATGAAGAAGAAAACATTTTTAGAAAAGAGGGAACAGAGACAAGTACCAAAAGGATAGCCAATAAAGCTCTCCGAGAGCACCGGAGGCAATTTCCACGACCAGCAGACCACGTGGTGTGTTCGGAACTCATTCCCAAGAGATAGGGAGAGGTCCGACGCTAAACTAGCTACGTGGCAGGCTCGGGGGTCACCTCCGCAACTGGAAAGAGGTCCGACCCTGTGGGACACGTGCTGCCGAGATAGCCTCTGCGGAAGAAGCAAAGGCATTTTTGTAGGACACATGTCATCCTCGGAGCTAGTCCTCCCGGAAATCAGAGGACCATTCACGGGGGATACGTGTCAATTCCGGAGCTCATCTCAGAGAAGTCCGGATCTATCGAATACGTGTCGCCACCGGAGCTTATCATCGGAAGGTCCGTCGCAGCTAAACACGTGTCGATCTCGGGGCATGTCCCTAAGGGAAGGAGAGCGGAAAGACCAGCACCCACACGTGGCGTGAGCGGAGCTCGTCTCCGAAGAAGAAGGAGGTCTTGATCGATTGACACGCGGCACAACCGGAGCTCGTCTCCGCGGATGAGGAGATACCAGGTCCGAAGGACACGTGGAGCTTCCAGAGCTCATCACCGCGGAGGTAACGAGTCTGAAGCGGTTCTTACGAGTAAAGATACCGGTGCGCAACGGAAACCGATCTAAAATCCACGATGGTTACCGAAGATAAGACGTCAGGATCTAACAAAGATCTGAATGAGACTCTTATTCGGGATCCAATCAGATTAGGACTCTTCTCTTCCCGATTATAAATAGAACCCAAAACCTCTGGCCGAAACTACAAACTTCTCTTTCAACTCCTGAGCCGACGACTTAGAGCCCTAGCCCTAACTCGCCGAGCGAAACATCGCCGAAGCACAACAAGGGAGATCATCGGAGGAGGACCAAGCGGTCTAAGGAGGACCCCGAAGACAAGAGGAGCATGAGGTAGGACTTCGATACCACCTTACGACATCATTGTGCTCATCTTTGCATCTGTTCTTCGATTCTTTTCGAACAGAAGCCTTTTCATGGGCAGAACACTCGATGATCAGTTTGATCTAAAGACAAGATCATCATCATGTTCACCTTTAATCCAAACACCTCTGACCATGCAAGCCACGCAAGAATACGTACAGATCAATCTAATGAAACTAATCATAGGATAGCGTGCATGTGCATCATCGCATCTAGTTTAGGGTTTTGTGCATGATATTGATTACGGTGAATCTTGTATGCACGTGAATCCTACGTAGCAGGACAGGTTCAAGAAGCTGTCTACGACGAACTACAGCAACAAGGTTTTGAGAATCAAGAACAACCGGAACCGCAAGAACAAGGCAAGTGCTCCTTGACCATGTTGATCCTATGTTTTGGGTAAAACTGTTTTGTTTTGCAAAAAGGTGTGTGTGCTGAGTCAAAACATGATGGGAAACCCTTTTTATAGGAGTTTACTAGTTTGATTAAACCATCCTTGTCGCCAGGGAAGTTTATGAGTCGGGTATGGTTTTTGCTTTATGCTTCGCTGAGTTTATGGGATTGGGATGCGAGATAGATGTGTCTAGCTAACTGCACTCGTACTGATAACAAGTAATTGATGAGGTTAATGAACATGGATCGGAGGGAAGATCTAGGCAAGCCTGGGTTTGTGAATGAGGTAGCATGAGATGGTGGTTTTACTTGCCGTAGATCTAAGGACCGGTTCATGAATGCACATGCCAGGATAACAGTGCCACCACAAGGCCAAGTATGGGTGCGGCTTAGCTGAGTAATTAGGTAAGTTGCTAGGGTGTTATGGACTGTGGAAGGCGCGGGGAATGGGAGTCGAGTAAGGACTTCCCTGGGAACTGCATGGCACAAGAGGGGGCCCGTGGGTGGGATAATTGGAGATTCTAGCCTGCCGGTGAAACCTTAGTGAGTCCATACATCTAGTAACCCCTTTGTAAAGGCTATTTTGTGATCTCTTGACCATACACCGACGGATGTGTACTGGTATAATGGAGGTTCTGCAGTCGCCGACGGGTGACGAAATCACAAACTTGTGGGTAAAGAGGTACAAACTCTGCAGAGTTGTTAAAACTATCATGATAGCCGAGCTTACGGTCACGAGCACCTGGCTAAACTGCCATGATTAGATGGGACGATTATTGGAATGTGTCGAAGTGTGCGATCGACACTTCCCCCGGGCCTGCACTGGGCAGCCCGTGGAGGTTCTTTTTTCGGCGGGGCTAGTCTCCTAGCGGAAAGCTTGTGCGGATGGACGAGTTAGCGAGAGCTTGACACGGCAAGTTTTACGTGGTTCAGGCCGCCGGAGCGTAAAACCCTACGTCCACGGCGAGCTATGGAGCTCGCTGTGTTGCTTGCTGCTCAGGGCCGGAGGCCTGAGCTTGGGGGTGAGTTAAAGCTTGAGAGTGTATGGCTAGCGTATGAGTTGCAAAGTGCCAACCCCTGCTATCGACGCCTGCCCGAGCCTTTTATAGTCCAAGACTCGGGCGGCTTACAAGGGGAGCCGGGACCCAACAGGTGGTCCCGGGAAGATTGCTTGTTATCTACCGTATCTGTAGTTGCGCCGATAGTTGCCTCTGGTCGAAGGCTTCTGAGTCTTCATCTTGCCGCCCTGCCCATGCCTCGTGCTAGTCGTAGTGGTTGATGACGGCGCAGGCGGCATGGGATGTCTTGTCGCGGCGTTTATTGGCTGGCAGGTTCTGACACCGCGCGCCAGTCTGTGATGCGACTGGGCGCAACGGCACCTGACAGACGCGTGCTCCGCGTTTCCACATCTTGGGAAGACGTGGGCCTTGAATGCCTTGTACGGGCAAGGTGTGGGGCGCCTTTACGCCCGCTGCCTACCGCTCGGGGGCAGGCAGCACCGTTCTTCTGGACACGTGGCGGGTCCGGAGCCCTTCTCTGAGGCGAGAAGGGTCCGGCCTGCGGGGCACGTGGAGCCTCCGGACCTCTCCCCGCGGAGGGGGAGGTCCAGCCTCTGTATGACACGTGGCGGGCCCGGAGCTCTCCTCTGCGGAGAGGGAGGCCCGGCCCCGCTGGACGCGTGGCGTCTTCAGACCTCTCTCTTGCGGAGGGGGAGGTCCGGCTTCTGTATGCCACGTGGCGGGCCCGGAGCTCTCCTCTGAGGAGAGGGAGGTCCGGCCCCGCCGGACGCGTGGTGCCTTCGGAGCTCTCCCTGCGGAGAAGGGCGAGTACCTTAGGCATTTTACCCTGTGCGCTGGGGTGCCCCATATCTCAGGTACCGACAGAATGGTTATTGGAAAGGTTCTTGGTTATGACTATGGGTTTGGTTATGGTTTGGTTTGGAATTGTTAAGCCTGGATGATGAAAGGGTTGCATGACTGGTGGGTCATGATATGAGATTGGTCTCGGTGCGAGACAAGGTTGTTTCATGAGGTGAGATGGTAGCGAATACGAGGAGGTATTCGTGAGTATGGGTAAAGGATTGGTTAATGTTTGGATGGAACACGGGAAGTGATGGAGGTATGTTGGTAATTTAATACATGCTGGGATTACATTCATCTAAAATAAAGTTGCTGTTTTATCATGGTTTTACAAGAATTGCTTTTCTGCAAATAAGCCTTTTATTACCTACCTTGTTTATGAACTGCATATCATGTGTTTTTCCCGCACTTGCTGAGTACATCATTGTACTCAACCTTGCATTATTACTTCATCCTCAGCAGCAGGAGAAGCCTATTATGAAGATCAAGTGGAACATTATGGCGTGTGATCTGTTCTCAACCTTGCCTGTGGAAGGAGTAGAGATGGAGCCACTTCTGCTTAGTTTTGTTTCCGCATTAGTTTTTGCTTCCGCATTTAAATAAGAATTCCGCTGCGTAGAAATAAGGACTTCCGCTGTGAGCATGAGTCCAAGACTCAGGAGGTGCTGTAATAAACTCTGTTATTCGTGGTAATATATAATCTGAATTCAGTTTGTGGAACGTATGTATATGTGTGATAAACATCCTGGGCACACATATGCATTAGTTCTCGGTTCCGTGGTTTTCCACAGAATTGAGGGCGTCACAGGGCGGTTGACCGCCTGGACTCCGAGACACGGCGGCTCCACAGGGAGGCCCTTGAGGCGCATGCCCAGGCCGAGGAGAGCCTCTCTTCCGTGGAAGAGATACAGAAGAGGCTGGAGCGCCGTAAGCGCGCCGTTGAGGACCAGGAGCGTTCCGTGGTAGCCGAGGCGGAGAGGGTCGCTGCGCGGCTGGCGGCGGGCGAGGGCGACCTGTGCGCTCGGGCCAGGGAGCTAGAGGCCCGGAAGGCTGACCTCGCCACGAGGGAAGAGCAGGTCTCCCGGGAACGCCAGGCGATCCTGGATCAGGAGTTGGCTGCCGACTTCCGGGCTTCTTAGTTGGAGCGGCTCGCCCAGACTCCCCGCCTTCGGGAAAGCTCCCTGGCAGTCAAGGAGAAGGAATTCTCCGAGGGAAACCGCGACGCCCTGCAGGTGGCCCGCCACGAGGTAGAGGAGCTCTTGGCCTTGCGGTCCTCCGAGGCTCGTGCGGTCTCGAGCTTCGTCGATCAGGCGGGGTCCGCCTTGGTCCCTCTTGGCTTCAGCCCGGTGAAGGTGGCGGCTCCTGCACTGAAGGTGGCCGAGGTGATCCCCGCGCTGGAGTCAATCGGCACCAAGCTGAACAGGCTAGAAGCGGTGGTCGCCAGCGAGCTTGAGGCAGAGGGACGGGGCTTGGTCTTGGAGGTCGCCACGCATGTGTTGGCATGCTTCAGGAGCCGGGACCCTTCTTTCTTACTGGAGCCAGCGAGAGAGGGCCCTGCCGCGGAGCGGGAGGAGACTGCCAGGGCTGAAGTCAGGGATGTGGCCGCCCTTGTAGCCTCTAGGTTCCGGCGCGAGCCAGGAGGACCCTAGGACTTGCTTCTTTCTTTTTATCGAGTCTGTAGTCCAGCTCATGGAGTCATGAATAAATAGACTCTTTTGAACCTTTGTGCCTGTGATGCTTTTGTCTTCTTCTTGGTTTTGCCTGGCTGAGCCCTTAGCTCCGCAAGGTACTCAGAGGCCTTCACCAATCTCGAAGCTCTGCACAGACACCTTCCCCGGGTCCTTACTGTATTAAGGGCTCCGGAGGTCTCCGGAGCTCACCCCCTGAGGATGGGGGGGTCCAGATCTGCCGGCCACGTGGCAGGCCCGGAGCTCCCCTCTAAGGAGAGGGAGGTCCGGCCCCGCGGGACACGTGGAGCCTTCGGAGCCCCCTGCCCCCCCCCCGGAGGGGGAGGTCCGGCTTCCGCCGGCCACGTGGCGGGTCCAGAGTCCCTCCTGAGGAGGTGGGAGCTCCGGCTCCGCTGGACACGTGGGGCCTTCGGAGCTCCCCCCCAGAGGGGGAGGTCCGGATCTGCCGGCCACGTGGTGGGCCCGGAGCTCCCCTCTGAGGAGAGGGGGGTCTGGCCCCTTGGGACACGTGGAGCCTTCAGAGCTCCCCCCCCCCAAAGTGGGGAGGTCCGGCTTCTGCTGGCCACGTGGCGGGTCCGGAGCTCCTCCTGAGGAGGTGGGAGCTCCGGCCCCGCTGGACACGTGGGGCCTTCGGGCCTCGTCCCTGTTGAAGGGGCGAAACCCGGATCTTCCGGTCCTACGTTGGAGTAGTCAATAGCTCCTTGCCCCCCACCTCATGCAGCCCCCGTAGCTATAACCTGGAGGTCCTGCACACAGGTAGAGGAAACGTAATTTTCCTCGGTGAGTCCTCCCCTCCCCGTCTCTTAGTCTTATTCGCCTTACGGTCCTAGTCCGGTATACGGGGCTTGGGAAATTCTGAGCGCGAGGCACCGGGGCTCCAGCTCCCTCCAAGGTCCGGGTACGACCGTCCGTCCCCTAGTACCGGACCGTACACCGGGGAAGCAGAGTGCACAGGCTTTGGGTACGGAACCAGGCAAAGCGGTTGTACTCCCCTGGACCTCCGGAGGGCAGGGTGCACACGCTTTGGGTACAGAGCCGGCTAAGCGGGATACGCACCCTGGACCCCCCATGCACGGTGCCGTCCTTTCCTGGAGGTGACCAACTGGCACCGCAACACCTGACTGGGGGAGGCCCGAGAGGTCTCCCTGGCCATCGACAGGTGCCTCAAGTGCAACCGCCTTCGGTAGGATAGCAAATGCTGACTATGGATGAGCGCGGGAAAAGGGGAGCTAAATGTACGGTGAGCATACATAGAAAGTGCGGTCATAAAAACTAATGCGTAATTTAAATGAGCACAAGAGTGAGAGCGAGGTAGAACAGGTTTCTGTATAAATGCCCATAGGAGGAAGGCAAGCTGTACATGGAGGCAACGACCCGCCCCATTAAGAAGGGAAGCAAGACTCTACACGCTTAGGGTCGGAACCAGGCCAAGCTGGACGTAGTCCTGGACCGTCCCCTCGGACTTAGCTGCTCCGAGCGCTGTTCCTGGACTCTATGGGATTTATTACAGAAGGGTATGTCCCTGTCCTACCAATGCTCAGAAGGTAGAACTTACTATGATGTTCCATGCTCCAAGGGTTCGGGAACGGATCCCATCCTTGGTTGAAAGGCATGTGTACCTGGGACGACAACTTTCGTGACTCGGAAGGGACCTTCCCGGCTGGGGGAGCGTTTATAGGTCCTTCGCGGGAAAGTGCGTGCCGCGGCACCAGGTTGCCTTCTTGCAGGTCCCTGATGCACTTGGTCCTTTGGTGGTAGTGCTAGAGCACCAGCCGAGGCCGTGCGTTGTGGGGTGTCACCTGCAGCCGTGCCCCGTCGACGAGGTCGTTAACTTCACGCTGGCGCGGGTCCTGTGCGGCTTCTCCCGGGAGCCTCGGGGTACGCTGCCCTTCTGGCTAAGGCCTTCAAGAGGTAGGAGAACCCGGACTCTTCTTGGGAGCCCAAGGCGTCTTTCCCCTTCTGGCTAAGGCCGTCAAGAGGTTGACAGACCCTGGGCGGCCCCCAGGAGGAAAGGCCGAGGCACAGAGACGTGCACTCAGGTGAGGTCGGGGCTGGTGCTTGGGCTGCTGCGACTACTTGGAGCTTCCCCAAGGTTGATACCGCAGCAGTGCAGTCTCCACTGAATTTTTCGGGGCAGCCGTAGCCGGCTACTGCCCCGGCTCGTCATCACCGGAGATGGAGCCCTCACCTTTGTGCACCGTCTTTATGACGCGCTGAGGTTCCTGAAACCCCACATGGTGGCCGGCGCTGACTGAGGCGTCGACCTTCTGCTTGCCCTCTGTCGAAGTGTGCGATCGACACTTCCCCCGGGCCTGCACTGGGCAGCCCGCGGAGGTTCTTTTTTTGGCGGGGCTAGTCTCCTAGCGGAAAGCTTGCGCGGATGGACGAGTTAGCGAGAGCTTGACACGGCGAGTTTTACGTGGTTCAGGCCGCCCGAGCGTAAAACCCTACGTCCACGGCGAGCTATGGAGCTCGCTGTATTGCTTGCTGCTCAGGGCCGGAGGCCTGAGCTTGGGGGTGAGTTACAGCTTGAGAGTGTATGGCTAGCGTATGAGTTGCAAAGTGCCCACCCTTGCTATCGACGCCTGCCCGAGCCTTTTATAGTCCAAGACTCGGGCGGCTTACAAGGGGAGCCGGGACCCGACAGGTGGTCTCGGGAAGATTGTTTGTTATCTACCGTATCTGTAGTTACGCCGGTGGTTGCCTCTGGTCGAAGGCTTCTGAGTCTTCATCTTGCCGCCCTGCCCATGCCGCATGCTAGTCGTAGTGGTTGATGACGGCGCAGGCGGCATGGGATGTCTTGTCGCGGCGTTTATTAGCTGGCAGGTCCTGACACCGCGCGCCAGTCTGTGATGCGACTGGGCGCAACGGCACCTGACAGACGCGTGCTCCGCGTTTCCGCGTCTTGGGAAGACGCGGGCCTTGAATACCATGTACGGGCAAGGTGTGGGGCACCTTTATGCCCGCCGCCTACTGCTCGGGGGCAGGCAGCACCGTTCTTCTGGCCACGTGGCGGGTCCGGAGCCCTTCTCTGAGGTGAGAAGGGTCAGGCCTGCGGGGCACGTGGAGCCTCCGGACCTCTCCCCGCGGAGGGGGAGGTCCAGCCTCTGTATGCCACGTGGCGGGCCCGGAGCTCTCCTCTGCGGAGAGGGAGGCCCGGCCCCGCTGGACGCGTGGCGCCTTCGGACCTCTCTCCCGCGGAGGGGGAGGTTCGGCTTCTGAATGCCATGTGGCGGACCCGGAGCTCTCCTCTGAGGAGAGGGAGGTCCGGCCCCGCCGGACGCGTGGCGCCTTCGGAGCTCTCCCTGCGGAGAAGGGCGAGTTCCTTAGGCATTTCCCCTGTGCGCGGGGGTACCCCATATCTCAGGTACCGACAGTGGCCCCCAGGCCCATCTCGGGGGAGATAGCGAGCCCGAGGTGGGACCTCCGTCTCTTCTGATCCGCGCACTTTCTCTAAGTCCTGAATTGACCGCTGCCGGAGCACGAACGGCCGCGGGATCGTGGGAGCGTGCGCTCACTTGATGGTTTCTTTTACTGCGGCGGTTCCAAAGACTGCCACTTCTGCATGTTGCGGCGCTTTCTTCGGGAACCGCCGAAGTGCCTTGCCGGCTCATCTTCTCAGGAGACTGACTCCTTGACCCACCGCTTCGGTTGGGCGGCTTGGGTCCACCCGTCATCGGCACTCGGTCTAGGAGCCGAAGCGGTTGCCGATGCGGTGTATTCGAAGAGTTCCGAATCGCTTGTGATTGCACCCGGGAAGGTGTGAAATGAAACCCCCATGTGGGTACACCCCCCTTATAAGGCTTCCAGCCCCTGCGCCTCCCTCGAGTCTCTGCAGTCTTGTCTTCTTCCATGACTCTCAACCCGCCTTATGGGGGGAGAATCGCTCTCGGTTCCCTCCAGCGATGGCGTCTGCACCAAGCCTGGGACTCAGGGAGCCTGCCTGCCCTGCCTCTGAGGGTGGCGCCGCCAAGGGGTCTCTGGTTTGTCCTCCCGACGGAGCCCTTCCTTGGTGACGGCAGGCAGAAAGCTCCTTGGCGTTGCGTCCCTTCCCAGGTGGTGGAGTCTTCAAAGAAACCGCTGAAGCACCGAGGAGAATCTCTGGCGGCAGAGTCTCCGAGAAGACCGCTGAAGCTGCGGAGGGGGGGCCTCAGGAGCACCCTTGATGACACCAGCTTTTGCGCAGGTGATGAGGGAAGGAGGCTCCAGGGGCACCCTTGACGACACCGGCTTTTGCACCGATGATGAGGGAACTTCAGGAGAAGGAAGCCGCCGATGCACCAAGGAGGATCCCAGACGGCAGAGTCTCCAGGAAGACCGCTGAATACTGTGGAGGGGGCCTCAGGAGCTCCCTTGGTGTCACCGGCTTTTGCGCCGGTGATGAGGGAGGCGATTCCTGCGCTCGGGCCATAGAGCGAGAGAGTTCCGCCAGGGCTGAAGCCTGGTGATGCGGCTGTTCTTGCAACTTCTGGATTCTGGTCGTGTCAGAAGACCCTTGGGACTTGTTTCTTTCTTTTTATCGAGTTTGTAGTCCAGCTCATGGAGCCTCGCATAGTTTGACTCTTTAAGATATTTGTGTCCGTGATGCTCCTTCTCGGCTTTGCCTGACTGAGTCCTTAGCTCCGCAAGGTACTCAGAGGCCATCTCCAATCTCGGAGCTCTGCATAAACACCCTCCCCGGGTCCTAACCGTGTTAGGGGCCCCCGGGGGTCTCCGGATCTCGCCCTTTGGGGAGCTCCAAATCTGCCTGCCACGTGGCGGGTCCGGACCCCTCCTTAAGAGGCGGGAGCTCCGGCCATGTTGGACACGTAGGGCTTTCAGAGACCTCCCACCGAGGGGGGAGGTCCGGTTTCCGCCTGCCACGTGGCGAGCCCGGAGCCCTCCTCAGGGGAGGCGAGAGCTCCAGACCCGCCGGACACGTGGGGCCTTCGGGCCTCGCCCCTGCTGAAGGGGCGGGGCCCAGTCCTTCCAGTCCTGGGCCGGTGCTGCTGATAGCTCCTTTCCCCTCGCTTTATGTAGTCCCTGTCGCCATAGCCTGGAAGCCCTGCACACAGGTAGAGGAAACGTAATTCTCCTTGGGGGCTCCCCCTCCCTTATCTCATAGTCTTATTTGACTTATAGCCCCTAACCATATGCTTGGTGCTTGGGGACTGTAGAGAGGGGGAGCTGAGCACATGGCAACCATGCACTGCAAGGGTGGTTAAAAAACTTAATACAAAATTTAAATGAGTACGAGGAAAGAGCAAAGTAGAGCAGATTTCTTTTCGCACAACTTTCCACAGGAGGAAGGCAGGCTAAACATGGAGGCCACGACCCGCCCCATTAAGAGGGGAAGCAAGACTCTACGCGCTTGGAGTTGGAACCAGGCAAAGCTGAACGTAGTCCTGTACCGTCCCTTGGGGCTTAGCTGCTCCGAGCGCTGCTCCTGGACTCTATGGGGTTTATTACGAAAAGAAAGTACTGTCTTATTTTTGCTCTAGGGGTAGAACTTACGGAGGTGTTCTATGTTCCAAGGGTTCGGGAGCAGGTCCCCATCCTCGGTGGAAAGGCGCACACACCCGGGGCGGCATACTTTCATGACTCGGAAGGGGCCTTCCCAACTAGGGGAGAGTTTGTGGGCCCCTTCGCGAGAAAGTATGCGCCGCAACACCAGGTCACCTTCCTGCAGCTCCCGGGCACGCACAGACGTCTGGTGGTAGCGCCGAAGCGCTTGTCTGTACCGCGCGTTACGGAGTGCTGCATGTAATCGGACCTCGTCGACGAGGTCGATTTCTCCACGCCGGAGGTTGTCCTGCGCGGCTTCGTCGTAAGCCCGGACACGGTGAGACTTCATGGTGATTTCTGGGGGAAGTACAGCTTCGGCCCCATACACCATGAAGAAGGGTGTCTCCCCGGTGGCCCGGCTCTGGGATGTCCGGTTAGCCCATAGTATGCTCGGAAGCTCATCTACCCAATTGGCACCATGTTTCTTCAGGCTGGCGAAGGTGCGAGTCTTAAGGCCCCGGAGAATCTCCGCGTTGGCCCTCTCAACTTGCCCATTGCTCCTTGGGTGGGCGACAGAGGCATAGCACACCTGAATACCAAGGTCCTCGCAGTAGTCTTGGAATGCTGCGCTGGTGAACTGGGTCCCGTTGTCGGTGATGATTCTGTTCGGGACCCCGAACCGGCAGACAATAGACTTGATGAACTTTACTGCGGATTGTTTGTTGATGGTGACAACTGGTGTAGCTTCTGGCCACTTGGTGAACTTGTCGATGGCGACATAGAGGTACCGGAATCCCCCGACGGTTCTAGGAAATGGTCCCAGGATGTCCAGCCCCCATACGGCAAATGGACACGAGGGCAGGATCATCTGTACCGCCTGATCCGGTGTATGGATCTGCTTGGCGTGGAACTGGCACGCCTTGCAGCTCTCGACCAGCTTAACGGCATCATGGAGTGCTGTCGGCCAGTAGAAGCCATGCCGGAAGGCTTTACCGACAAGCGTGCGTGAGAAAGAGTGACTTCCACATTCGCCTCCATGGATCTCAGCGAGCAAGTCGCAGCCTTCCCCCTGGGTTATGCACCGCAATAGGATGTGGTTGGTGCCACGCCGGTAGAGATCCCCCTCTACCAGCGCGTACCTCTTAGCCATACGCACAATCCGTTCAGCGGTTGCATGTTCATTAGGGAGGATATTGTCCTTCAAGTAGTCCCGGATCTCCGTGATCCATGCATCGGGTCTGACTTGAGCTTCTGGATCTTGAGCGCTGGGTTGCACGGAGTCCCCAGTGACGCTTACGATCCTTGGCGGCATCCATGGCTGTAGGGCCGCTGGGACCGCCAGCTTCGAGGTGCTGGTCAAGCCCCCTTCGCCCGGCTCGGCGGGCCGGGCTGTAGGCCGCAGCAACGTCCTCTCGAAAACTCCTTCGGGCGCGGGGGCTCCGGTGGAAGCCTTCGTTGAAAGGTTGTCAGCTGCGGCATTACCAGCGCAGGGTACGTGATGCAGGTCCAAGGCGAGGAATTCTTTCTCCAACATCTGCACGTGAAGCAGATACGCAGCTAGCTGCGGGTCATTGCAGGAGCATTCGCCCTTGACTTGCTTGATGACCAGTTGGGAGTCGCCCTGTGCCAACAACTGCCGAGCGCCTAAAGACACGGCTGTCTGCAGGCCAAAGATGAGTGCTTCATACTCCGCCATGTTGTTGGTTGCCTTGAAATTTTAACGCACCATATACCCAAACTGTTCCCCCGATGGCATGAGGAGCAGTACGCCGGCACTGGCCCCCTGCTTTCGCGAGGAGCCGCCGAAGAAAAGTGTCCAGTGGCGTTCGGTGAAGACCGGAGTTTGGTGCTCTGGCTCACCGCCTTCATGGCCCCCTGGGTCAGTCTTCGTTGGTGTCCACTCCGCCACAAAGTCAGCCAGTGCTTGGCTTTTGACTGCATGGTGTGGGAGGAAGTCCAGCTCAAACTCCGCCAGCTCCGCCGCCCATTTAGCAACGTTGCCAGTCGCATGGGGGCTGTGAAGAATTGCCTTCAGCGGATACGAGGTGACTACCGAGACCCGGTGGGCCTGGAAGTAATGACGGAGCTTCCTGGAGGCCACGAGCACCGCATACAGCAGCTTGTGGACTTCTAGGTACCTTGTTTTGGCATCATGAAGTACTTCGCTGATGTAGTAGACTGGCCTCTGTATGGTTCGAACCCTCTCTCTTAGGCTTGGGAGGTCCTCGTCCATTGGCCCCGGCCCGCTGGAGTTGAGTGGACCCACGGGGGCTGCGGGAACTGGGACCCGGAGTCCCTTAAGCTATCTTGATTATCCGGGAGCTCCGGGGGGTCTTGAGGGACCTCCGAGAGGTCCCAATTGGCCCCCGGAGATTCATCTTGGGGGTCCGGGAATCCATCCTGGACCTCCGGGAGGTCGACCTGGACCTCCGGGGGGTCCGGGAGACCGCCTTGGCCCTGCGGGGCCTCCTGGCGTCTGTCTTCTGCTACCGGAGCAGGTTGCGAAGGTGAGGGGTCTGGCCGCTCCGCGACGAGGACCATACTCACCACTTTTGTTGTCGCCGCAATGTAGAGCAGCAGGTGCTCCCTGGGCTCAGGGGCTACCATGATAGGTAGGGTCGTCAGGAGTCGCTTCAACTCCTGGAAAGCCTCTTCTGCTTCGTCAGTCCAGGCAAAAGGGCCTGACTTGTGCAGGAGCTTAAAGAAAGGGAGTGCCCGCTCTGCTAGCCTCGGTATAAACCGACTCAGCGCGGCTAGACATCCCGTGAGTCTCTGAACATCCTTGACGCGGGCAGGGGGCCGCATCAAGTCGATGGCCTTGATCTTCTCTGGGTTGGCCTCAATCCCTCGGTGCGAGACCAGGAACCCTAAGAGCTTCCCAGAGGACACGCCGAACACACATTTATCTGGGTTCAGCTTGGTGCGCGTAGAGCACAACTTGTCAAAGACTAAAGCTAGGTTATCTAGCAAAGATGAACCCTGCTTGACCTTGACAACTATGTCATCGACGTACACCTCAACTAGGTCTCTTATTAACTCCCCAAAGGTTTTGTGCATCGCCCGCACAAAGGTGGGGAGTGCATTCTTTAGGCCGTAAGGCATAGACATATAGCAATAAAGGCCGTCTACTGTGATGAAGGAGGTGTGCTCCTTGTCCTCCCTTGACATGGGGATCCGATGGAAACCCGAGTAGGCGTCTAGGAAGCACAGCATATCACAGCCTGACGTTGAGTCTACTATTTGATCTATTCTAGGGAGAGGGAATGGATCTTTGGGACATGCCTTATTGAGACTGGTGTAGTCGATGCACATCCGGAGCTTCCCGCCGGCCTTCGGGACAACGACGGAGTTCGCCAACCACCAGGGGTGGTGGACCTCCCGTATGAAGCCAGCGTCCAGCAGCTTCTTGACTTCTTCACGGATGAAGTTTTGCCGCTCGATGGACTGCTTGCGGGGCTTCTGTTGAACCGGCCGGGCGTCGGGGAAGACTTTCAAGTGGTGCTCGATCACCTCCCTGGGATCCCCAGCATCTGTGACGGCTGCCATGCAAACACGTCGACGTTGTGCCGGAGGAAGGTGACGAGCGCGCCTTCCTATTTGCTATCCAGGCCCCCGGCTACCCGGGTGGTCTGGGTAGCTTCGGCGCCGACTTGGACGACCTTTAAGGGGATGCCGCCCTCGTCGAGAGGTTGCACGCGGGGTGCTGTGGCGGAAGCATGGTGACGTACGCTCGGGCGGAGCTGGTCCGGCTCCGTATTGCCGGGGGCTGATGCCCCAGCTGTTGCGAGCGCTTGGAGCTTCTCCAGGGCCGACACTGCAGCAGTGCGGTCCCCACGAATCCTGAGAACGCCCGTCGGTGTTGGCATCTTCAGGACGAGGTAGCCGTAGTGGGCTACAGCCATGAACCGGTACAGGGCTGGCCTGCCGATTATGGCGTTGAAGGGGAGGTCTATCTCCGCTATGTCAAACAGAATGTACTCTGTCCGATAGCTGTCCGGAGCCCCGAAGGTCACCGGGAGGCTAATGTTGCCGTAGGGGATAACCTGTCCCGGCCCTACCCCTGAGAACGGGCTCGACGGGGTGAGCTTGGCCATCGGGACCTGCAGCTTCTGGAAAGCTGCACGGCTGATGAGGTTCAGCCCAGCTCCTCCATCTACCAAAACGTGGTACATTCTGACGTTGGCGATGGTAGGGGCTACCAGGAGCGGCAGTTGGCCGGCCCCAGCCATGTTCCTGGGGCAGTCGGTGGCGTCAAAGCTGATGGGGGTCCCCATCCACTTAAGGTGCGGTGCAGCACTTGGGAGTGGCGCCACCGACGCTACCGCTCGGCGCAGAGTCTTGACTGCGCTTCGGGACGAGGGGTCGGCGGACCCGCCGTATATGACGTAGAGCTTCTTCCGACGCTCATCGTCACTGGAGCTGGAGTCCTCATGATTGCGTGCCGCCTTCACGACACGATGAGGCTCCTGGATCTCCTCTGGGTGGTCGATGTTGTCTGGAACATCCACCCTCTGTTCGTCTTCCTTTGGACGGAAGGGCAGGGCATTAGCCCGCTGCCGCTTCCCCTTGCGGAAGCGCTCTGCGAGCCTTCGGATCTCCCGGCACTCGGCAGTAGTGTGGCGACAGCTGCCGTGCACGGGGCACATATTGTCTTGATTACCTTCTGGGATCGGTGACCTTCGCTGCCTCTTGTCGGGGCGCGGCCCCCGAGCCCCACTGAGCGTCGCTGCAGTGACGACTGGGGCTGCGGCCGGTGATCTTATCTTGCTTCTGCCTCGGCTCTTGGTCTTCCTGCTGCCTCCATAGGGAGTAAGACCAGATCCGGGTGGTCCTCCTGACTCGGAGGACGGCTGTGAGTGCCAGTTCCGTCCTTCGTCTGCTCTGGCGCACTTGTCCGCCAAGCTGAAGAGCTCTGAGGCATCACGGACCTCCCTGGTTGCGAGTTTCTCAAGCATCTTCTTGTCTCGGACGCCTTGCCGGAACGCCACCACCACAGAAGCATTTTGAATGTGTGGGATGGTGTTCCGCACCTGGGAGAACCGCTGGATGAAAGAGCGCAGCAACTCCCCAAGTTGTTGCTGGATGGCGTGGAGGTCGAGCTCCGTGCCAGGCCGGGTGTAGGAACTGCCGAAGTTGGCTATGAACTGCCGGCAAAGCTCTCCCCAGGAAGTTACGGAACCCTGGGGGAGGTTCATGAGCCAAGACCGGGCTGGGCCAGTCAAGGCGACAGGGAAGTAATTGGCCATGACGGCTTCATTCCCTCCTGCGGCGAGTACGGCGGTGGAATAGATCTGGAGGAACTCCGCCGGGTTGACGCTTCCGTCGTACTTCTCGGGCAGGTGCGGCCGAAACTTGCGCGGCCACTTTGCGAAGCGAAGGTGGGGCGCGAGGGCCGCACACCCTGCTTCTGTCGCTGCAGGTTCTGGTGCCGTGAACACTTGGTTCGCACTGAGCACCGCGTGCCCCGGTATGGGCAAGGCTCCACCATAGGCCGGGGGCGCCATCTGCAGGACATATGACTGTGGCATATTCTGCACGGCGCAGGCCTGGGGCAGAGATCGCGTGGCGAAGGTCTGCTCTTCAGGCTGGGTCGAGGCCGACGTCATGCTGTCGTCAGCCTCTTGGTAGCGATGCCTTTCTCGGCGCTGCTCGAGGTATACCCGGGCATCTTGACCCAGGCGACACCGCTCCAGCTCTGTCCTCAGATCTGTCGATTGGGGCCTGGTAGAGCTGGAGTCTGCCGTCTGCTCGTCAACCAATGGTGCGCGCATCAGCGACATGACCGGTTGGCCAGAGCGTCGTCCCTGCCGAAGTCGAGGGTTTGCGGCGGCGACGACGAGACGGTCTACCTCACGGATCCACTGCCGGGTCGCTGCCTGAGGCACGTCCCCAGCGGGCGGATTGTACAGTAGCGCTCTCGCTGCAGCTAGCGCACCCCCACTGGGTACGCCCAGCGCTACTGAAGACTTGATGCTGGTTGGAGTCTGCATTGCCGGGGTCGGCGCTGCTAGAGCCGGTTGCTGGCTCCCAGCTTGTACCGACACACTCCGTCCCAAGTGTGTCGACATGTACTCCCCCTGGTCGCGGTTTGCCGCAGAGGCGAGGGGGGAGAGTTCGCCGCTGAAGGAAGCTTGGTCATCTTCGTCGGCGGAGACTCGTCGCGCTAGGAGAAAAGCCCCCTACCTGGCACGCCAAATGTCGAAGTGTTCAGTCGACACTTCCCCCGGGCCTGCACTGGGCAGCCCACGGAGGTTCTTTTTTCGGTGGGGCTAGTCCCTAGCGGAGAGCTTGCGTGGATGGACGAGTTAGTAAGAGCTTGACGCGGTGAGTTTTACGTGGTTCAGGCCGCCGGAGCGTAAAACCCTACGTCCACGGCGAGCTATGGAGCTCGCTGTATTGCTTGCTGCTCAGGGCCGGAGTCCTGATCTTGGGGGTGAGTTACAGCTTGGGAGTGTATGGCTAGCATATGAGTTGCCGAGTGCGAACCCTTGCTATCGTCGCCTACCCGAGCCTTTTATAGTCCAAGACTCGGGCAGCTTACAAGGGGGGCCGGGACCCGACAGGTGGTCCCGGGAAGATTGTCTATTATCTACCATATCTGCAGTTATGCCGGTAGTTGCCTCTGGTCGAAGGCTTCTGAGTCTTCATCTTGCCGCCCTGCCCATGCCGCATGCTAGTCGTAGTGGTTGATGACGGCGCAGGCGGCATGGGATGTCTTATCGCGGTGTTTATTGGCTGGCAGGTTCTGACACCGCGCGCCAGTCTGTGATGCGACTGGGCGCAACGGCACCTGACAGAAGCGTGCTCCGCGTCTCCGCGTCTCGGGAAGATGCGGGCCTTGAATACCTTGTACGGGTAAGGTATGGGGCGTCTTTACGCCCGCTGCCTATCGCTCGGGGGCAGGCAGCGCCGTTCTGCTGCCACGCGGTGGGCCCGGAGCCCTTCTCAGAGGAGAGGAGGGCCCGTTCCGCGGGGCACGTGGAGCCTCCGGACCTCTCCACGCGGAGGGGGAGGCTCGGCTCCTGTTGGCCACGTGGCGGGCCCGGAGCTCTCCTCTGAGGAGAGGGAGGTCCGGCCCCGCTGGACGCGTGGCGCCTTCGGACCTCTCTCCCGCGGAGGGGGAGGTTCGGCTTCTGAATGCCATGTGGCGGACCCGGAGCTCTCCTCTGAGGAGAGGGAGGTCCGGCCCCGCCGGACGCGTGGCGCCTTCTGTGACACCCTCATCTCGGGTGTCAGCATATATTCATGTTTTATGAAGAGGAAAAACATTTTTAGAAAAGAGGGAACAGAAACAAGTATCAAAAGGATAGCCAGTAAAGCTCTCTGAGAGCGCCGAAAGCAACTTCCACGGCCAGCAGACCACGTGGCGTGTTCGGAGCTCATCCCCGAGGAGATTGGAGAGGTCCGACGCTAAAACTGGCTACGTGGCAGGCTCGGGGGTCACCTCCGCAATTGGAAAGAGGTCCGACCCTGTGGGACACGTGCTGCCGCGGAGCTAGCCTCTGCGGAAGAAGCAAAGGCATTTTTTTTCAGAGGGCACGTGTCATCCTCGAAGCTAGTCGTCGTGGAAGTCAGGGGACCAGTCGCACGGGATACGTGTTGATCTCGGAACCCATCTCCGAGAAGTCCGGATCTATTGAACACGTGTCGCCACCGGAGCTTATCTCCGGAGGTCCGTCGCTGCTGGACACGTGTCGACCTCGGGGCATGTCCCTGAGGGAAGGAAAGGCGGAAAGACCGGCACCCACACGTGGCGTGCGCGGAGCTCGTCTCCGAAGAAGAGGGAGGTCTCGATCGATTGACACGCGGCACAACCGGAGCTTGTCTCTACGGATGAGGAGATACCAGGCCCGGAGGACACGTGGAGCTTCCGGAGCTCATCATCACGGAGGTAGCGAGTTCTGGAGCGGTTTTTACGCGTAAAGATACCGGTACGCAACAGAAACCGATCTAAATTCCACGATGTTACCAAAGATAAGACGATAGGATCCAACAAAGAGCTGAATAAGACTCTTATTTGGGATCCAATCAGATTAGGACTCTTCTCTTCCCGATTATAAATAGAACCCAAAACCTCTGGCCGAAACCACAAACATCTCTTTCAAATCCTGAGCCAACGACTTAGAGCCCTAGCCCTAACTCGCCGAGCAAAACATCGCCGAAGCGCAACAAGGGAGATCATCGGAGAAGAACCGAGTGGTCTGAGGAGGACCTCGAAGTCAAGAAGAACGTGAGGTAGGACTTCAATACCACCTTACAACATCATTGTGTTCATCTCTTGCATCTGTTCTTCAATTCCTTTCGAACAGAAGCCTTCTCGTGGGCAGATCACTCGATGATCAGTTTGATCTAAAGGACAAGACCATCGCCACGTTCACCTTTAATCCGAACACCTCTGACCATGAAAGCCATGCAAGAATACGTACAGATCAATCTAATAAAACTAATCGTAGGATAGCATGCATGTGCATCATCGCATCTAGTTTAAGGATTGCGCATAATATTGATTGCTGTGAATCTTGTATGCACGCGAATCCTACATAGCAGGACAAACTCAGGAAGATGTCTACGACGAGCTGCAGCAACAAGGTTTTGAGAATCAAGAACAACCGGAACCGCATGAACAAGGCAAGTGCTCCTTGACCATGTTGATCCTATGTTTTGGGTAAAACTATTTTGTTTTGCAAAAAGGTGTGTGTGCTGAGTCAAACATGATGGGAAACCTTTATGTAGGAGTTTACTAGTTTTGGTTAAACCACCCTTGTCGCCTGGGAAGTTTATGAGTCAGGTATGGTTTTTACTTTATGCTTCGCTGAGTCTCTGGATCGAGAAGCGAGATAGATGTGTCTAGCTAACTGCACTCGTAATGATAATGAGGAACTGATGATGTTAATGAACATGGATCGGAGGGAGATCTAGGCAAGCCTGGGTTTGTGTATGAGGTAGCATGAGATGGTGGTTTTCTTGCCGTAGATCTAAGGACCGGTTCATGCATGCACATGCCAGGATAACAGTGCCACCACAAGGCCAAGTATGGGTGCGGCTTAGCTGAGTAATTAGGTAAGTTGCTAGAGTGTTATGGACTGTGGAAGGCGCGGGGAATGGGAGTCGAGTGAGGACTGCCCTGGGAACTGCATGGCACAAGAGGGGGCCCGTGGGTGGGAGAATTGGAGATTCTAGCCTGCCGGTGAAACCTTAGTGAGTCCATACATCTAGTAACCCCTTTGTAAAGGCTATTTTGTGATATCTTGACCATACACCGACGGTTGTGTACTGGTATAATGGAGGTTCTGCAGTCGCCGACGGGTGACGAAATCACAAACTTGTGGGTAAAGAGGTGCAAATTCTGCAGAGTTATTAAAACTATCATGATAGCCGAGCTTACGGTCACGAGCACCTGGCTAAACTGCCATGATTAGATGGGATGGTTATTGGGAAGGTTCTTGGTTATGGTTATGGGTTTGGTTATGGTTTGGTTTGGAATTGTTAAGTCTGGATGATGAAAGGGTTGCATGACTGGTGGGTCATGATATGAGATTGGTCTCGGTGCGAGACAAGGTTGTTTCATGAGGTGAGATGGTAGCGAATACGAGGAGGTATTCGTGAGTATGGGTAAAGGATTTGGTTAATGTGAGGATGGAACACGGGAAGTGATGGAGGTATGTTGGAAATTTCATACATGCTGGGACTACATTCATCTAAAGTTAAGTTGCTGTTTTATCACGGTTTTATAAATCTGCTTTTCTGCAAATAAGCCTTTTATACCTACCTTGTTTATGAGCTGCATATAATGTGTTATTCCCGCACTTGCTGAGTACATCATTGTGCTCAAACTTGCATTATTATTTCTTCATCAACAGAAAGAGAAGGCTACTATGAAGATCAAGTAGAGCATTATGGCGTGTGATCTGTTCTCAACCTTGCCTGTGGAGGGAGTAGAGATAAAGCCACTTCTGCTTAGTATTGCTTCCGCATTTAAATAAAGATTTCCGCTGCGTAGAAATAAAGACTTCCGCTGTGAGCATGAGTCCAAGACTCATGAGGTGTTGTAATAAACTCTGTTATTCGTGGTAATATATAATCTGAATTCAGTTTGTGGATCGTATGTGTATGTGTGATGAACATCCTGGGCACACATATGCATTAGTTCTCGGTTCCGTGGTTTTCCACAGAATTGAGGGCGTCACAGATTGGTATCAGAGCCACGGGTTGACAGTAGGTTACACGCCTAGATAGAAACCTTAGATTGATATTAGAGTCACGGGTTAACAGCAAGTTACACCCTAAATAGAAATCACAGGTAGCTAAGCCACGCGGACCAACGGAAGCATCCTAGGGTGAATAGCTTAGATTGGCCTTGAAACCACCTTGACATAGGAAACCATCCTTGAATAGGAGTTGAGTGGGCCCTTGTGATGATTAATTGTGAATATGTGCTTAGTGTGAGTTGTGGGACGTCTCAAAAACGTTGTCCATATCCACACGTAAGAAGAAGGAGGTGTGAGATGTTTCGGCACTTGCTCACATCCTCATAAGGTCTAATATATATAGTCCAACTCACCTTGATGCATATAGTTGAAAGGACCTACATAACTTTCTAACCTTCTATTACTATTTCGTTCTCTCTCACAGATGGTGAGAGGAAACGCCAGCCGAAGGAACGTCCAGGAAGATGACCACGAGGAAGTTCCTGCTAACCCCGGAGCTGGCGAAAACAACCTAGAAAGGTTGATGGCCATGCAAAACCAGCTTATGGAAACCATGATCCAAACTTTGGGTCAGTTCCAGGCCAACCAACACCCCGTTCCGGCACCACCGCCACCACCACCGCCGGCTCATAACCGGTTGGGAGAGTTCATGAGGACTCAACCACCCACCTTTGCTCAAGCAAGCGATCCAATGGAGGCCGATGACTGGTTGAAATCCATGGAGAAGAAGCTTGCCATTGTACAGTGCAACGACCGAGAGAAGGTTCTCTTTGCGTCGCACCAATTGATGGGAGCAGCTGCTGACTGGTGGGATGCCTTGAGCAACGCCCATGCCAACCCGGAGACAATCACTTGGACTGAGTTCAAGGAAAATTTCCGCTCCCACTACATCCCTGTTGGCGTAATGATGCTCAAGAGGCAGGAGTTTGAAGGTCTCCACCAAGGGCAGAAAAGTGTGAACGAATACCTCAACAAGTTCATCCAACTGTCCCGGTATGCCCCCGAAGATGTCAACTCAGACTAGAGGAAGAAGTACCAGTTCATGAGAGGGTTGAACAATGAGATCCAAGTTCAGCTCCTCAACAATAACTACGTAAGCTTCCAGAAGCTAGTTGATAAGGCTATTGTGGTGGAAAACAAGATCTGAGAGGTCGAGCGAGAGTGCAAAAGGAAGATGACATACCAGCCCCAAGGGAGCAACGTACGACCTAGGTACATGCCCCCTGCACCGCAGTATGGACCAACCACTCCTACGTACCGCCCTGGTCAGCCACCACAGCAACGGTTTGTTGCACCGGCACCTCGAGTGCCCATGCCTCCTGCGCCCCGGCCTAACAATGGCGCTCCTGTTCAAAACCCCCGCCCCAACGTACCTGCTGCCGTAGGCAACAGGGCATGCTTTGCATGCGGGGAAGTAGGCCACTTCGCTAACCAGTGTCCGAAGCGAGGCCCTGGACAGCAAGGTAACGTGCCCAAGCAGAACCAGCGACCAAACGGAGGGGACCACCAAGGGAACCATGGACCGCAGAACTATGCTCGTGGCCACGTTAACCATGTCACTGCTGAGGAAGCACAACGGGCTGAGGACGTCGCAATTGGTATGTTCCTTGCCAACTCCAACCCAGCCACCATTTTATTTGATTCCGGAGCATCACATTCCTTCATATCATCCAAATATGTTGCCAAACATCATCTACCCGTATCCCACTTAGAATGTGCTATGTTAGTTAATTCTCCCGGAGGAGAAATGAGGACTAATATAGTATGTCCTAAAGTAAGCCTTAAAATAAGGGGGGTAGACTTCCTTGCCAACCTTATTGTCTTGGACTCCCACGGAATTGACATCATACTCGGAATGGACTGGTTAAGCAAGCACAATGGAGTAATCCAATGCGCTGAGAGAAGCGTGCAATTGACAAACGAACACGGTATCCGTGTCAAGTTTGAGTCAGCCCAGCAAGCGACCGAACGGGCGGATCTGAGCCATGTTGAAGGAGTAGCATTGGACAACATTCCAGTGGTTCAGGAATTTTCGGATGTGTTCCCGGAAGAACTTCCAGGTATGCCACCTGACCGGGACATTGAGTTTGCCATAGATTTGGTACCTGGAACTGCACCCATAGCTAAGAGACCATATAGGATGCCCGTCAATGAGTTAGTTGAACTCAAGAAGCAAATTCAAGAACAGTTGGAGAAGGGTTTTATCCGTCCAAGTTCGTCACCATGGGGAGCCCCGGTACTCTTCGTGGACAAGAAGGACGGAACCCAAAGAATGTGCGTGGACTACAGGTCTCTCAACGAGGTAACAATCAAGAATAAATACCCTCTGCCCCGTATAGAGGACCTGTTCGATCAAATGAAAGGAGCCCAAGTGTTCTCCAAGATTGATCTTCGGTCGGGATATTTCCAGCTGAAGATTAAGCCCTCCGATATACCTAAGACAGCCTTTCGGACGCGGTATGGTTCATATGAATATACCGTTATGTCTTTTGGATTGACGAATGCACCCGCATACTTCATGTACCTTATGAATAAGGTTTTCATGGAGTACTTGGACAAGTTCGTCGTGGTTTTCATCGACGACATTATGGTGTATTCAAAAAGTGAGGAGGAGCATGAAGAACATCTGAGATTGACCTTGCAGAAGTTGCGAGAGCATCAGTTGTATGCCAAGCTCAACAAATGTCAATTTTGGCTAAAAGAAATATCCTTCCTAGGCCACATCATCTCCCAGGAAGGGGTATCGGTTGATCCTGGAAAGGTGAGAGATGTTCTGAAGTGGGACCAACCGAAGAGCGTGAGGGATATTCGGAGTTTCCTTGGGATGGCAGGATACTATCGGCGCTTCATTAAAGACTTCTCTAAAATAGCAAAACCTATGACGGAGTTGCTAACGAAGGGGAAGATCTTTCAATGGACACAAGCCTGCCAAGAAAGTTTTGAGGAACTCAAGAAAAGGATAACCACAGCACCAGTTCTGGTATTGCCAGACGTAAGCAAGAGCTTTGACATATATTGTGACGCATCCAGACAAGGGCTCGGGTGTGTACTCATGCAGGAAGGACAAGTGGTAGCCTATGCCTCACGACAATTAAAGAAGCATGAGCTTAACTATCCTACACATGATTTGGAGTTAGCAGCAGTGGTGCATGCATTGAAGATTTGGAGACATTATATCCTTGGTCATCGATGTGAGATCTATACAGATCATAAAAGCCTCAAGTACATATTTACACAAACGGACCTGAATTTGAGGCAACGTCGATGGTTAGAACTAATCAAGGATTATGATGTGGGAATCAACTACCACCCCGGGAAGGCCAATGTGGTCGCTGATGCATTGAGCAGAAAGGGAGCATGCCTCCAACTCACGGTTCGAGAGCTACCACCCGAACTACGTAAGGAGTTCGAACGGTTACACCTCGGATTCTTGAATAACATGGAAATGATGGAAATCCACTCCTCATTGGAGCAAGAAATAAGAAAGGGACAAGCAACGGACGAGGGGATCAAGGAGATCAAGGAAAGAATCCGACAAGGGATAGAAAAGGATTTCAAGGAGGATGAAAAGGGTACGCTTTGGCTAGGAAAAAGGATTTGTGTGCCAAACATAAGACACCTTCGCGACATGATATTGAAGGAGGCACATGATTCACCCTATTCCATACATCCAGGGAGCACCAAAATGTACAAGGACTTGAAAACTTGCTATTGGTGGGATGGTATGAAGAGGGATATAGCCGAATACGTTGCCCTATGCGACACATGCCAACGGGTAAAAGCCGAACATCAAAAACCCGCTGGATTGTTGCAACCTTTGAAAATACCTGAATGGAAATGGGAGGACATCAGTATGGACTTTATTGTCGGATTGCCACGAACTCAGTCAGGATACGACTCCATCTGGGTCATTGTGGACCGGTTGACGAAAACCGCCCATTTTCTTCCGGTAAAGGCCAGTTACAACGTTACACAGTTGGCAGAGTTGTACATGGAGCAGATCGTGTGCCGTCATGGAATTCCGAAGAGGATAGTCTCAGATCGAGGTTCTCAGTTTACCTCTAGATTCTGGAAGAAGCTGCAGAAAGCCATGGGTACACGACTGGATTTTAGCTCTGCCTACCACCCACAAACAGATGGACAAACCGAAAGGACGAACCAAATTTTGGAAGACATGTTGAGAGCTTGCGCCTTGAAATGTGGGCGTAGTTGGGATAGGAGTTTACCATATGCCGAGTTCTCCTATAACAACAGCTATCAAGCTAGCTTGAAGATGTCGCCTTTCGAAGCCTTATATGGTAGACGGTGTAGAACGCCACTGTTCTGGAACGAGACTGGAGAGAACCAGGTGTTTGGACCCGAAGTACTACAAGAAGCTGAAAAGCAAGTCCAAACGATACGGGAGAACTTAAAGGCTGCTCAGTCACGACAGAAAGGCTATGCAGACAATAGGCGTAGGAAGTTGACCTTTGAAGTAGGAGACTTTGTATACCTTAAGGTATCGCCTATCCGAGGCCAACGACGTTTTAACGTCAAAGGCAAACTAGCGCCTCGCTACATCGGACCATTTAAGATTTTGGATAAGCGAGGAGAAGTAGCCTATCAACTAGAGCTCCCAAACCACCTCTCCGATGTACATGACGTGTTTCATGTATCCCAGCTCAAGAAGTGCTTGAGAATACCAGAGGAACAAGTGTCAATGGGAGAACTTAAACTTCAAGAGGACCTGACTTACGCAGAACACCCTATCCGAATCTTGGACGTAAAGGAAAGGGTCACCCGAAACAAGGTGATTCGATGGTGCAAAATACAATGGAGCCATCACACTGAAGCTGAAGCCACATGGGAGCGTGAAGAGGATATTGAGGCTGAATTCCCCTATCTATTTTCTACTAACGAATCTCGAGGGCGAGATTCAATTTAAGGGGGGGGTAGATTTGCGACACCCTCATCTCGGGTGTCAGCATATATTCATGTTTTATGAAGAGGAAAAACATTTTTAGAAAAGAGGGAACAGAAACAAGTATCAAAAGGATAGCCAGTAAAGCTCTCTGAGAGCGCCGAAAGCAACTTCCACGGCCAGCAGACCACGTGGCGCGTTCGGAGCTCATCCCCGAGGAGATTGGAGAGGTCCGACGCTAAAACTGGCTACGTGGCAGGCTCGGGGGTCACCTCCGCAATTGGAAAGAGGTCCGACCCTGTGGGACACGTGCTGCCGCGGAGCTAGCCTCTGCGGAAGAAGCAAAGGCATTTTTTTCAGAGGGCACGTGTCATCCTCGGAGCTAGTCGTCGCGGAAGTCAGGGGACCAGTCGCACGGGATACGTGTTGATCTCGGAACCCATCTCCGAGAAGTCCGGATCTATTGAACACGTGTCGCCACCGGAGCTTATCTCCGGAGGTCCGTCGCTGCTGGACATGTGTCGACCTCGAGGCATGTCCCTGAGGGAAGGAAAGGCGGAAAGACCGGCACCCACACGTGGCGTGCGTGGAGCTCGTCTCTGAAGAAGAGGGAGGTCTCGATCGATTGACACGCAGCACAACCGGAGCTCGTCTCTACGGATGAGGAGATACCAGGCCCAGAGGACACGTGGAGCTTCCGGAGCTCATCATCACGGAGGTAGTGAGTTCTGGAGCGGTTTTTACGCGTAAAGATACCGGTACGCAACAGAAACCGATCTAAATTCCACGATGTTACCAAAGATAAGACGATAGGATCCAACAAAGAGCTGAATAAGACTCTTATTTGGGATCCAATCAGATTAGGACTCTTCTCTTCCCGATTATAAATAGAACCCAAAACCTCTGGCCAAAACCACAAACATCTCTTTCAAATCCTGAGCCGACGACTTAGAGCCCTAGCCCTAACTCGCCGAGCAAAACATCGCCGAAGCGCAACACGGGAGATCATCGGAGAAGAACCGAGCGGTCTGAGGAGAACCTCGAAGTCAAGAAGAACGTGAGGTAGGACTTCAATACCACCTTACGACATCATTGTGTTCATCTCTTGCATCTGTTCTTCAATTCCTTTCGAACAGAAGCCTTCTCGTGGGCAGATCACTCGATGATCAGTTTGATCTAAAGGACAAGACCATCGCCACGTTCACCTTTAATCCGAACACCTCTGACCATGCAAGCCATGCAAGAATACGTACAGATCAATCTAATAAAACTAATCGTAGGATAGCATGCATGTGCATGATCGCATCTAGTTTAAGGATTGCGCATAATATTGATTGCTGTGAATCTTGTATGCACGCGGATCCTACATAGCAGGACAAACTCAGGAAGCTGTCTACGACGAGCTGCAGCAACAAGGTTTTGAGAATCAAGAACAACCGGAACCGCAAGAACAAGGCAAGTGCTCCTTGACCATGTTGATCCTATGTTTTGGGTAAAACTATTTTGTTTTGCGAAAAGGTGTGTGTGCTGAGTCAAACATGACGGGAAACCTTTATGTAGGAGTTTACTAGTTTTGGTTAAACCACCCTTGTCGCCTGGGAAGTTTATGAGTCGGGTATGGTTTTTGCTTTATGCTTCGCTGAGTCTCTGGATCGGGAAGCGAGATAGATGTGTCTAGCTAACTGCACTCGTAATGATAATGAGGAACTGATGATGTTAATGAACATGGATCGGAGGGAGATCTAGGCAAGCCTGGGTTTGTGTATGAGGTAGCATGAGATGGTGGTTTGCTTGCCGTAGATCTAAGGACCGGTTCATGCATGCACATGCCAGGATAACAGTGCCACCACAAGGCCAAGTATGGGTGCGGCTTAGCTGAGTAATTAGGTAAGTTGCTAGAGTGTTATGGACTGTGGAAGGCGCGGGGAATGGGAGTCGAGTGAGGACTGCCCTGGGAACTGCATGGCACAAGAGGGGGCACGTGGGTGGGAGAATTGGAGATTCTAGCCTGCCGGTGAAACCTTAGTGAGTCCATACATCTAGTAACCCCTTTGTAAAGGCTATTTTGTGATATCTTGACCATACACTGACGGTTGTGTACTGGTATAATGGAGGTTCTGCAGTCGCCGACGGGTGACGAAATCACAAACTTGTGGGTAAAGAGGTGCAAATTCTGCAGAGTTATTAAAACTATCATGATAGCCGAGCTTACGGTCACGAGCACCTGGCTAAACTACCATGATTAGATGGGATGGTTATTGGGAAGGTTCTTGGTTATGGTTATGGTTTGGTTTGGAATTGTTAAGTCTGGATGATGAAAGGGTTGCATGACTGGTGGGTCATGATATGAGATTGGTCTCGGTGCGAGACAAGGTTGTTTCATGAGGTGAGATGGTAGCGAATACGAGGAGGTATTCGTGAGTATGGGTAAAGGATTTGGTTAATGTGAGGATGGAACACGGGAAGTGATGGAGGTATGTTGGAAATTTCATACATGCTGGGACTACATTCATCTAAAGTTAAGTTGCTGTTTTATCATGGTTTTATAAATCTGCTTTTCTGCAAATAAGCCTTTTATACCTACCTTGTTTATGATCTGCATATCATGTGTTATTCCCGCACTTGCTGAGTACATCATTGTGCTCAAACTTGCATTATTATTTCTTCATCAACAGAAAGAGAAGGCTACTATGAAGATCAAGTAGAGCATTATGGTGTGTGATCTGTTCTCAACCTTGCCTGTGGAGGGAGTAGAGATAAAGCCACTTCTGCTTAGTTTTGCTTCCGCATTTAAATAAAGATTTCCGCTGCGTAGAAATAAAGACTTCCGCTGTGAGCATGAGTCCAAGACTCATGAGGTGTTGTAATAAACTCTGTTATTCGTGGTAATATATAATCTGAATTCAGTTTGTGGACCGTATGTGTATGTGTGATGAACATCCTAGGCACACATATGCATTAGTTCTCGGTTCCGTGGTTTTCCACAGAATTGAGGGCGTCACACCTTCGGAGCTCTCCCTGCGGAGAAGGGCGAGTTCCTTAGGCATTTTCCCCTATGCGCGGGGGTACCCCATATCTCAGGTACCGACAAGGTACGATTAAAAGTGATTCAAAACTCTTCGAATACACCGCACGGGCAACCGCTTCGGCTGCAAGACCGAGTGCCGATGACAGGTGGCCCCAAGCCGTCCAGCTGAAGCGGTGGGACAAGGAGTCAGTCTCCCAAGAAGACGAGCCGGCAAAGTGCTTTGGCGGTTCCCAAAGAAAGCGCCGCAACATGCAGAAGTGGCAGCCTTGGGAACCGTCACAGTAAAAGCAACCATCAAGTGGGCGCACGCTCCCACGATCCCGCAACTGTTCGTGCTCCGGCAGCGGTCAATGCGGAACTTAGAGAAAGTGCGCGGAACAGAAGAGATGGAGCCCCCACCTCGGGCTCGCTATCTCCCCCGAGATGGGCCCGGGGGCCACTGTCGGTACCCACGATATGGGGTACCCCCGCGCACAGAGGAAAATGCCTAAGGATCTCGCCCTTCTCTGCAGGGAGAGCTCCGAAGGCGCCGCGTGTCCAGCAGGGCCGGACCTCCCTCTCCTCAGAGGAGAGCTCCGGGCCCGCCATGTGGCCAGCAGCAGCCGGACCTCCCCCCTTCGCGGGGAGAGCTCCGAAGGTGCCACGTGTCCCGCGGAGCCGGACCTCCCTCTCCTCAGAGGAGAGCTCCGGGCCCGCCACGTGGCCGACAGAAGCCGGACCTCCCCCCTCCGCAGGGAGAGGTCCGAAGGCTCCACGTGTCCCACGGGGCCGGACCTCCCTCTCCTTAGAGGAGAGCTCCGGGCCCGTCACGTGGCCAGCAAGACGGCGCTGCCTGCCCCCGCGTGGTAGGCAGCAGGCGTAAAGACGCACCATACCTTGCCCGTACAAGGTATTCAAGGCCCGCGCCTTCCCAAGACGCGGAGCACGCCTCTGTCAGGTGCCGTTGCGCCCAGTTGCATCGGCAGACTGGTGCGCCGTGTCAGAACCTGCCAGCCAATAAACACAGCGACAAGACATCCCCTGCCGCCCCCGCCGTCATCAACCACTACGACTAGCTTGCGGCATGGGCATGGCGGCAGAACGAAGACTCGGAAGCCTTCGCTAGAGACAACTACCGACATAACTGCAGATACGATAGTCGGTAGGCAATCTCCCCGGGACCACCTGTCGGGTCCCGGGCCCCCCCTTGTGAGCCGCTCAAGCCTTGGACTATAAAAGGGTCGGGTAGGCAACGTTAGCAAGAGTTTGAACTCTATGAACTCGCATCCTAGGCATCACTCACCCTCAAGCTCAGAACTCCGGTTCTGAGCAACAAGCAATACAGCGAGCACCTCTGCTCACCGTGGACATAGGGTTTTACGCTCCAGCGGCCTGAACCACGTAAAACTCGCCGTGTCAAGCTTCTCCCTCACTCGTCCCTTACGCTGAAGCTCTCCGCAAGCGACTAGCCCCTCCGAAAAAGAACCTCCACGGGCTGCCCATAGCAGGTCCGGGGGAAGTGTCGACTACACACTTCGACAGGCACAACAATCAAGAGTCTATTCATTCAAGGCTCCATGAGCTGGACTACAGACTCAACAAAAGCAAAAAAGAAAAGATACAGGGCCTTATGGCTGCAGGGGCGACTGCCTAGGAGTCCCCGGACTTGCGCTGGAACCTAGAGGCTACGAGGGCAGCCACATTCCCAACTTCAACCCTGGCGGCTTCCTCCCGCTTGGCGACGGGGCCCAGTCTTACCGGCTCCAGAGAGAGGGAAGGGTCCCGGCTCCGGAAGCATGCCAACACGTACGTGGCGACCTCCTTCGCCAAGTTCCTCCCCTCGGCCTCGAGCTCGTCGGTAACCACAGTCTCGAGCCGCCCCAGCTTAGCGCCGATAGCCTTGAGCACCGGGAGCGCATCGGTCACCCCCTGCTCCGGAGCCCCTGGCCTCATAGGACTGAAACCGAGGGGCACCAGAGAGGACTCCGCTTCGCCAACAAAGCTCCAGACCGCCTTAGCCTCGACGGACCGCGAAGCCTTGAGTTCCTCCACCATCTGGCGCTCCCGGGAGGCCTGCTCCTCCCTCTCAGCCAGAGCTGTCTCCCGAAGCTCCAGCTCTTCGTCCCAGGCCTTCAGGTTGCCCTCGCAAGCCTCCAGCCACTTGGCGACCTTCTTCTCTTCGGTGGCCACGGCTCGCTCCCGATCAGCAATGGCGCACTCGCGACGCGCCAACTGCAGCTGCAGCTCCTCCATGGCATCGATAGTTGCTGACCTTTGAACAGATGAAGGAGGAGGAGTGGGCACCGCCGTTGCCGTTGCAGGAGCTGGTCCAACCGGCACAGGAGATGGAGGCATCCGCACTGACTCGGGGGCCGGAGAATCCGCCAAAGCCTCTGGACGCTGCGGCCCAACACCTCCGCTAGCTGAAGAAGTCCGGGGAACAGACGTGTTCCCGGCAGCCGGTGAGCCTCTACAAGCATGGGGGCCCCTCACGACAAGAGAAAAAGAAATGAGCAAGTGTCGAGGCCCGGTGAGTACGAGCTTACCGAGGAACTCAGACACTCCAACGGGCATGAAGCCCCGGCTTCCAAGCGGGGGTAGGACCGCCGGGGCCTGGTGCCGACGGGACCTGCACCGGAGGTACCCGGGCTGGCGGAACAGGGGGTGCGATCGAACCCTCCGCCTGGGGCTCCTCAAACCGCCCGTCCGAGGGAAGTCCCATCGGAGCAGAAGACCCGAGGCCTCTTAGGGTCGCCACCCGATGAACTAACGCCTCCCGAAGGCGAGCCCGGAGGAACTCCGGTCCCCTGGCTTGGCGCAAGTGGCGCCCTCAGAGGGGACTGGGCGCGCGTCTTCTCCGGCGATCCAGAGGCTGGGTCCTTCCCCTTCCCCTCGTTGGCGGTCCGGGCTCCATCAACCTCCGACGTGGGTTGGGCGTCAACTGACGCCTCATGCTCCGCTTCGGAGCGATCAATCCCGGGAATCGAGGTTCCCCGGAAGGTGTCCCTGACCTAGCGAACAGCGATGCCAATATCGTCCAGCTTCGGCAGCTCCCGCAACAGCCTCGCCCTCAACAACGGCTCCATGGAGAGAGGGGGGCAGGAAGCTGGCAACATAAGAGAATCGACATTAAGAAGGTCGCTACTGACGAACGATAATACCTCCCTCAGTTCTTCCTCGGAAAGAACTGAGTCCAAACCCCTCTCTACTCTAATGCCGTCGTGGATGCCGCTGAAGTACCACGCCGGACGGATGCGCTGCTGCAGCGGGGCAATACGCCGCGACAGGAAGTTTTCCAGCACCATCAGAGACGTCAATCCCTGCTCTGCCAGGGACCGGATCTGCGTTAAGATTGGCGCGTATTCGAGCCCCATCACCGGGCTCTTTTCCCAGAGGCAACGCTCGGTGGTTGGAGCACTGGTTGGTAACCGGAGGCAATCGTGCTCATCAGTCTTCACGATCACCCAGTGGTCCCTCCAGATTTCCCACCACGCCGCACTGAAGGGCAGAAGGTACCCGGAGACCTTTGGGTCCTTGCAGCGATGCTGGAAGTAGTATGCCCCCAGCTGGTTCCTCGATCCGCGACCGGTCATCCGCAGCACGAAGAAGTGGCAGAAGAGTGTCACCGAGGCACGCACTCCCATGAACATTTTGCAGAAGTGCACGAAGACGGCAGCCATGGCAACGGAGTTGGGGAAAAGGTGATGAAGCTGAAGACCGGATGTCTCCAGTAACGCCATGAAGAACGAAGAGATTGGCGGGACGAACCCCGCCAAGCCATAGGCGGTAAAAAAGACAGTCTCCCCACCCTCAGACACAGGGGGAGAATCCCTCGCCGGAGGCAGCGCCGTTGCTCCACTGAATGCCACCCCAGCAACTTACGCACCCGTCTAAGGTCTCCTGACCGGGTGAAGCTCGACGGAGGCAGGTTGGAAGCCATGGAAGACGAAGGCGCAAGAGCTCGAAGAAACAAGGAAGGGCTCAGGCGAAGGGAAGCCTGCGATGCAGATAAGATCCCCTTTTAAACTTCCCATACTCAATTCAAAGCGATTCGAAACTCTTCGAATACGCTGATTGTGGCAACCGCTTCAGCCCCAAGACAAGCGCCGATGACAAGTGGACCCGAGCTGTCCAACAGAAGCGGTGGGCCAAGAAGTCAGTCTCGCAGGAAGTTGATCCGACGGGACAGTTCGGCGGTCCCTGAAAAGGCGCTGCGACGTGCAAAAGTGGCAGCCTTGGGAACCGCCACAGTAAAAGCAGCCATCAAGCAGGGCTCACGCTCCCACAATCCCATGACTGTTCGTGCTCTAGCAACGGTCAAAGAGGGTCTTCGAGAAGGTGCGCGAAGTAGAAGAGATGGGGGCCCCACCTCGGGCTCGCCATCTCCCCCGAGACGGGCCCGGGGCCACTGTCGGTACCCTCAATATGGGGTACCCCCGCGCACAGGGAAAACTGCCTAAGGACCTCGCCCCTCTCCGCGGGGAGAGCTCTGAGGGCGCCACGTGTCCCGCGGGGCCGGACCTCCGTCTCCTCAGAGGAAAGCTCTGGGCCCGCCACGTGGCCAATAGAGTCGTACCTCCCCCCTCAATCGAGAGAGCTCTAAAGGCTCAACGTGTCCAGCGGGGTCGGGCCTCCCTCTCCACAGAGGAGAGCTCCGGGCCCGCCACGTGGCCAGCAGAGCCGCGCCTGCCCCCTCCGCGGGGAGAGCTCCAAAGGCTCCACGTGTCCAACGGGGTCGAGCCTCCCTCTCCTCAGAGGAGAGCTCCGGGCCCGCCACGTGGCCAGCAGAGCCGGACCTCCCCCTCCGCGGGGAGAGCTCCGAGGGCTCCACGTGTCCAGCTGGACCGGACCTCCCTCTCCACAGAGGAGAGCTCCGGGCCCACCACATGGCCAGCAGAACAGCGCTACCTGCCCCCGCGCGGTAGGCAGCAAGAGTAAAGACACTCCATACCTTGTCCGTACAAGGTATTCAAGACCCGCGCCTTCCCAAGACGCGGAGATGCGGAGCACGCCGCTGTCCGGTGCTGTTGCACCCAGTCGCATCGCAGTGAAGACTGGCAGGCCGCGCCAGAGGCTCTACACCAATAAACACAACGACAAGACATCCCCTGCCGCCCCTGCCGTCATCAACCACTACGCCTATATTGCGGTGTGGGCAGGGCGGCAAGACGAAGACTCAGAAGCCCTCGCAAGAGACAACTACCAGCATAACTGCAGGATATGGTAGATAGCAGGCAATCTCCCCGGGACCACCTGTCAAGTCCCTGGCCCACCTTGTAAGCCGCCTGAGCCTTGGACTATAAAAGGCTCAGGTAGGCAACGTTGCAAGGGGTTCGACATTTTTCTCAACTCCCACTAGGGTTCGGCTTGTGACACACACACGTTCAACACTCAAGCAATACAACGAGCGCCTCCGCTCACCGTGGATGTAGGGTTTTACGCTCCGGCGGCCTGAACCACGTAAAAAATCTCTGTGTCAACCTTTCTCCTTCCATCGTCCCCAACGCGTAAGCTCTCCGTGAGTGACTAGCCCCTCCGAAAAAGAACCTCCGCGGGCTGCCCAGTGCAGGCCTGGGGGAAGTGTCGACAACACACTTCGACAGCCACAAAGTCATCCAGTGCTTGGCTCTTGACTGCGTGACGAGGGAGGAAGTCCAGCTCGAACTCCGCTAGCTCCATTGCCCACTTGGCGACGTTGCCAGTCGTGTTGGGGCTGTGGAGGATTGTCTTTAGCGGGTAGGAGGTGACCACCGAGATTCGGTGGGCTTGGAAGTAGTGCCGGAGCTTCCTGGACGCCACGAGCACTGCATACAACGGCTTATGGACCTCCAGGTATCTTGTTTTGGCGTCGTGGAGGACTTCGCTGATGTAGTAGACGGGCCACTAGATGGTCCGGATCCTCCCTGGGGGCCCGGGGTGTCTTCCTCCATTGGCTCAGGCCGACAGGAGGAAGACAGGCCCTGGGCAACCTCCGGCGGCTGGGACCCGGAGACTTCTTGGCCGTCTTGGACCTCCGGGAGGTCCCCTTGGACCTCTGGGAGGTCGTCTTGAACCTTCGGGAGGTCGTCTTGGACTCTCGGGAGGTCCCGCTGGACCTCCAGGAGGTTGTCTTGGAGCTTCGGGAGGTCATCTTGAGCCTCCGGGAGGTTTCCTTGGACCTCTGGGAGCTCGTCTTGGACCTTCGGGGTCTCCTGGTGCTTGTCTTCTGCTGCCGGAGTAGGTTGCGGTGATGAGGGGTCCAGCCGCTCTACGACGAGGACCATGCTCACTACTTCTGTTGTCGCCACGATGTAGAGTAGCAGGAGCTCTCTGGGCTCTGGGGCTACCATGATGGGTAGTGTCGTCAGGAGCTGCTTCAACTCGTGGAATGCTTCTTCTGCTTTGTCGGTCCAAGCGAATGGACTGGATTTGCGCAGGAGCTTGAAGAAGGGGAGAGCCCGCTCCACTAGCCTTGGTATGAACCAACTCAGCGCAGCTAGGCATCACGTGAGCTTCTGGACATCCTTGATGCGGGCCAGGGGCCGCATCAGCTCGATGGCCTTGATCTTCTCTGGGTTGGCTTCGATCCCTCGGTGTGAGACCAGGAATCCTAGGAGCTTCCTAGAGGATACACCGAACACACACTTGTCTGGGTTCAGCTTGGTGTGCATGGAGTGCAGCTTGTCAAAGACTAGAGCTAGGTTATCTAACAATGATGAGCTCTGCCTTACTTTGACAACGATGTCATTGACATACACCTCAACTACGTCTCTTCTTAACTCTCCAAAGGTTTTGTGCATAGCACGTACAAAGGTGGGGAGAGCATTCTTTAGACCATAAAGCATGGAGACATAACAGTACAGGCCGTCTACTGTAATAAAAGCAGTATGTTCTTCATCTTCTCTAGACATTGGTATTTGGTGGAAGCCTAAGTAGGCGTCTAGGAAGCATAACATATCATAGCCTGATGTAGAGTGTCGAAGTGTGTGGTCGACACTTCCCCCGGACCTGCTCTGGGCAGCCCGCAGAGGTTCTTTTTCGAAGGGGCTAGTCGCTTGCGGAGAGCTTAAGCGTAGGGACGAGTTAGGTAGGAGCTTGACACGGCGAGTTTTACGTGGTTCGGGCCGCCGGAGCGTAAAACCCTATGTCCACGGTGAGCAGAGGTGCTCGCTGTATTGCTTGTTGCTCTGAACTAGAGTCCTGAGCTTGAGGATGAGTTATGCCTAGGGTTTGAGTTGCTGGAGTGCAAACCCCTGCTAACGTTGCCTACCCGAGCCTTTTATAGTCCAAGACTCGTGTGGCTTACAAGGGGGGCCCGGGACCCGACAGGTGGTCCTGGGGAGATTTCCTGCCGACTATCGTATCCGCAGTTATGTCGGTAGTTGTCTCTGGCGAAGGCTTCCGAGTCTTCGTCTTGCCGCCCTGCCCATTCCGCATGCTAGTCGTAGTGGCTGATGACGGCGGAGGCGGCAGGGGATGTCTTGTCGCTGTGTTTGTTGGCTGGCAGGTTCTGACACCGCGCGCCAGTCTGTGATGCAACTGGGCGCAACGGCACCTGACAGAGGCGTGCTCCGCATCTCCGCGTCATGGGAAGGCGCGGGCCTTGAATACCTTGTACGAGCAAGGTATAGTGCGTCTTTACGCCCGCTGCCTACCGCTCGGGGGCAGGCAGCGCTGTTCTGCTGTACACGTGGCAGGCCCGGAGCTCTCCTCTGAGGAGAGGGAGGTCCGGCCCCGCTGGACACATGGAGCCTCCGGACCTCTCCCCGCGGAGGGGGGAGGTCCGGCCTCTGTCGGCCACGTGGCGGACCCGGAGCTCTCCTCTGAGGAGGGGGAGGTCCGGCCCCGTGGGACACGCGGCGCCTTCAGAGCCTTCCCCACGGAGGGAAGGTCTGGTTGCTGGTGGCCACGTGGCGGGCCCGGAGCTCTCCTCTGAGGAGAGGGAGGTCCGGCCCCGCTGGATACGTGGCGCCTTCGGAGCTCTCCCTGCGGAGAAGGGTGAGATCCTTAGGCATTTTCCCCTGTGCACGGGGGTACCCCATATCGCGGGTACCGACAGTGGCCCTCGGGCCCATCTTGGGGGAGATAGCAAGCCCGAGGTGGGGCCTCCGTCTCTTCTGTTCTGTGCACTTTCTCTAAGTCCCGCATTGACCGCTGCCGGAGCATGAACAGTCGTGGGATCGTGGGAGCGTGCGCCCACTTGATGGTTGCTTTTACTGCGGCGGTTCCCAAGGCTGCCACTTCTGCACGTTGCGGCGCTTTCTTCGGGGACCGCCGAAGTGCCTTGCCGGCTCGTCTTCTTGGGGGACTGACTCCTTGACCCACCGCTTCAGCTGGGCATCTTGGGCCCACCAATCATCGGCGCTCGGTCTTGGAGCCGATGCGGTTGCCGATGCGGTGTATTCGAAGGTTTTCGAATCACTTCGAATCGTTCCTGGAAAGTTTTAAAAGGGGATCTTAACCACATCGCGGCTTCCCTTTGCACTTCCTAGCGCTCGCTCTTTCCTTGAACTCTTGCGCCTTTGTCTTCCTGTCCTTGAGCTCTCCCCCGCAATGGCTTCCAACTTGCTCCCGACGCGTCTCGTTCGTTCCGCTGAGCTCGGGCCAGTGCGCAGGCTGCTGGGCTGGCACACGGAGGAACAGAAACACTGGCTCCGCCGGGGATCTCTCCCCCTGCTCCTGGAAAAGGGGGAGATGGTCTTCTTTACTGCCTATGCCCTGGTGGGGTTTGTCCCGCCAATTTCCTCCTTCTTTGTCACGTTGCTGGAGACGTATGGTCTCCAGCTCCACCACCTCTCTCCCAACTCCTTCGCAATGGCCGCTGTCTTCGTCCACTTCTGTGAGATGTTTGTGGGGGTGAACGCTTTGGTGATGCTCTTTCGCTACTTCTTCGTGTTGCGGACGACCGGGCGCGGCTCGAAGACCCAGATGGGGACGTACTATTTCCAGCATCGCTGCAGACCCAAAGGTCTCTGGGTACCTTCTGCCTTTCAGTGCGTCGAGGTGGGAAAACTGGAGGGAGAGCTGGGTGGTCGTGCAGACCGACGAGCACGATCGCCTACAGCTCCCGACCGCTGGCCCAACCACCGAGCGTCGCTTGTGGGAGGAGGTCCCAGAGTTGGAGCAGGAGTACGCACTGGTATTGGAGCAGATCCGGTTCTTGTCCAACGATGGGCTAACGTCCCTGATGGTGCTAATGGACTTCATGTCACGCCGTATTGCGCCCTTGCAGCAGCGCAGTCGCCCAGCGTGGTACTACACTGGCGAGCAGGACTGTACCAGGTTGGAGAGGGGTCCCGGCTCTGATCCTTCCAACGAGGAGCTGTACGAGATGGTGGGCATGGTGAGCGGCGACTTCATCCCCAGTGGCGACCCCGCCCTTCCGTCCTCTGCCACTCCCCTCTTCTTAGAGCCGCAGAGGAGGTCAGAGCTACTGCGGAAGATGCCGAACCTCGACGACATCGGGATCGCCGTCCGGCAGGTTGGAGATGCCTTCCGGGGCATCTCGATCTTGGGAACCGAGCGCTCCGGATCAGGGCGCGAGGCGTCTGTCGCTGCCCAACCCGTCCCAAGAGCCGGCGGAACTCAAGCCGCCGACAAGGGGAAGGGGAAGGAGCCGGCCCCCAGGCACCTAGAGAAGAAGCGCGCCCGGTCTCCTCCGAGGGCGCCGCCTGCGCCGAGTCAGGGAGCCGGAGCACCCTTGCACCCATCTCCCGGGGGCGCTGGTCCATCGAGTGGCAACCCGAAGAGGCCCCGGGTGTCCTACCCCAGCGGGTCTCTTCCCGGACAGCGGCAGTCCGAAGAACCCCAAGCGCCTCATCATCCTTCCTGAGGCGGAGGGGCTTCTAGGACGGACGCTGGTGGGGCGACGCCGGGGAGTGTGCCGGGGGTCCAGACGCCACAGCCCATGACCGTTCCAGCCGCAGGTCCTGGCGGTTCGACTACGGCCCAAAGGCCGGGGCTATAAGCCCGTTGGAGCGCTCATGTTGCCCAGTAAGTGTTGCTCCTTCTGGCTTGTAGGAGCAGCGTTCTCGTCCCCTCTCTTAGCCTGAGAGCTTTCTTTTCTTGCAGGGACCGACCGGCTGCCGGGGGCGGGCCTCTTTCGCGGCCTTCTCCAACTGGCGGAGGCTCCGCGCCACAACATCTGGGAACCGCGGTGGTTCCCATGGCCCCCAAGTCGGCGGGGACTTCCTTTGTGCCGGCGAGTTCACCCTCTGCGGTGGCTGCAGCCGCACCTGTCCGCCCTCCTCCACCAGCCCGGAAGTCCGGTCCTGAGACTGGGAGGGCCGCTGTAGGTGCACCTGCTGGCCCCCTGGCTCCCTCAGGACTGCGTCTCATTCCAGTTGCTGAGGCACCAGCACCTCTGCCAGTCTTAGACGCGACAGGGGGGGTCAGGGGCGCGACTCCTGTCCCCTCTGTCCCGGCGCCCATGTGGGATGCCCTGGGGCGTGTCCAGACCAGCGCCCGACAGTTCCAGGCCGCCTTCGAGAGAGAGCGGGGGGCGCTGGCCGGAGAGAGGGAACGCCTTCTTAGCTGGGAGCACCTCCTGCAGCAGTGGACCCAGGAGGCTAGGGCGGAGCTTGACTCGAGGCAGTCAAGACTTGAGGCCATGAGTGCTCTACTTGACACTCAGAAGAAAGCCATCAGCCGCCTGGAGTCAGAGACTCGGCAGCTTCGCGCTTCCTACCGCGAGGCCCTGGCCCATGTTGAAGCCCAGGTCGAGGCGCGCTCTGCCGCCGCGGAGGAGTTGCAGCTGCAGGTAGCTCGTCGAGAGTGCGCCGTCTCCGATCGAGAACGTGCTGCAGCGGACGAGGAGAAGAAGATCGCCGCACGGCTGAAGGCCAAAGAGGGCGAGCTGAGGGCTCGGACCGAGGAGCTGGAGCTCCGTGAGTTGGCTGCTGCTGCGAGGAAGGAGCAATTCTCCCAGGAGCGCCAAGCGGCGTTGGATCGCGAGCTGTGTGACGCCCTCAATTCTGTGGAAAACCACGGAACCGAGAACTAATGCATATGTGTGGCCAGGATGTTTATCACACATACACATACGTTCCACAAACTGAATTCAGATTATATATTACCACGAATAACAGAGTTTATTACAATTCCTCATGAGTCTTGGACTCATGCTTACAGCGGAAGTCTTATTTCTATGCAGCGGAAATCTTATTTAAATGCGGAAGCAAAAACTAGTGCGGAAACAAAACTAAGCAGAAGTGGCTCCATCTCTATTCCCTCCACAGGCAAGGTTGAGAACAGATCACACGCCATAATGTTCCACTTGATCTTCATAGTAGGCTTCCCTTGCTGTTGATGAAGAAATAATAATGCAAGTTTGAGCACAATGATGTACTCAGCAAGTGCCGGAATAACACATGATATGCAGCTCATAAACAAGGTAGGTGATAAGAGGCTTATTTGCAGGAAAGCAGTTCTGTAAAAAAACCATGATAAAACGGCAACTTAAGTTTAAATGTAATCTCAACATGTATTAAATTACCAACATACCTCCATCACTTCCCGTGTTCCATCCGAACATTAACCAATCTTTTATTCATACTCACGAATACCTCCTCGTATTCGCTACCATCTCACCTCATAAAACAACCACGTCTCACACCGAGACCAATTCCATGTCATGACCCATCAGTCATGCAACCATCTCATCTCCCGGACTCAACAGTTCCAAACCAATAATCATAAACGATAACCATAACCAAGAACCGTCCCACTAACCATTCCAATAACCATTCCAATAACCATTCCAATCTAATCATGGCAGTTTAGCCAGGTGCTCGTGACCATAAGCTCGGCTATCATGATAGTTTTAATAACTCTGCAGAGTTTGTACCTCTTTACCCACAAGTTTGTGATTTCGTCACCCGTCGGCGACTGCAGAACCTCCATTATACCAGTACACATCCGTCGGTGTATGGTCAAGAGATCACAAAATAGCCTTTACAAAGGGGTTACTAGATGTATGGACTCACAAAGGTTTCACCGGCAGGCTAGAATCTCCAATTCTCCCACCCACGGGCCCCCTCTTGTGCCATGCAGTTCCCAGGGCAGTCCTCACTCGACTCCCATTCCCCGCGCCTTCCACAGTCCATAACACCCTAGCAACTTACCTAATTACTCAGCTAAGCCGCACCCATACTTGGCCTTGTGGTGGCACTGTTATCCTGGCATGTGCATGCATGAACCGGTCCTTAGATCTACGGCAAGCAAAACCACCATCTCATGCTACCTCATTCACAAACCCAGGCTTGCTTAGATCTCCCTCCGATCCATGTTCATCAACCTCATCAGTTACTTATTATCAGTACGAATGCAGTTAGCTAGACACATCTATCTCGCTTCCCAATCCCATGGACTCAGCGAAGCATAAAACAAAAACCATACCCGACTCATAAACTTCCCTGGCGACAAGGATGGTTTAATCAAAACTAGTAAACTCCTATAAAAAAAAGGTTTTCCCACCATGTTTTGACTCAGCACACACACCTTTTCGCAAAACAAAATAGTTTTACCCAAAACATAGGATCAACATGGTCAAGGAGCACTTGCCTTGTTCTTGCGGTTCCGGTTGTTCTTGATTCTCAAAACCTGGTTGCTGTAGTTCGTCGTAGACAGCTTCCTGAGTTTGTCCTGCTATGTAGGATTCACGTGCACTCACAGCAATCAATATTATGCACAAACCCTAAACTAGATGCGATGATGCACATGCATACTATACTACGATTAGTTCTATTAGATTGATCTGATGTTCTTGCATGGCTTGCATGGTCAGAGGTGTTCAGATCAAAGATGAACGTGGCGATGGTCTTGTCTTTAGATCAAACTGATCATCGAGTGTTCTGCCCATGAAAACGCTTCTGTTCGAAAGGAATCGAAGAACAGATGCAAAGGGATGAACAACATGATGTCGTAAGGTGGTATTGAAGTCCTACCTCACGTTCTTCTTGTCTTCGGGGTCCTCCTCAGTCCGCTTGGTTCTCCTCTGATGATCTCCCTTGTTGTGCTCTCGGCGATGTTTTGCTCGGCGAGTTAGGGCTACGGTGCTAAGTCGTCGGCTCAGGAGTTGAAAGAGAAGTTCGTAGTTTCGGCCAGAGGTTTCGGGTTCTATTTATAATCGGGAAGAGAAGAGTCCTAATCTGATTGGATCCCGAATAAGAGTCTTATTCAGATCTTTGTTAAATCCTGACGTCTTATCTTCGGTAAGGATCGTGGAGTTTAGATCGGTTTTCGTTGCGCACCGGTATCTTTACACGTAAGAACCGCTTCAGACTCGTTACCTCCGCGGTAATGAGCTCCGGAAGCTCCAAGTGTCCTTCCGAGCCTGGTATCTCTTCTCCCGCAGAGACGAGCTCCGGTTGTGCCACGTGTCACGAGCGAGACCTCCCTCTTCTTCGGAGACGAGCTCCGCGCACGCCACGTGTTTTGCGACGGACCTTCCGGTGATGAGCTCCGGTGGCGACACGTGTTCGATAGACCCGGACTTCTCTCTGAGATGAGCTCCGAGATTGACACGTGTCCTATGAAAAATGCCTTTGCTTCTTCTGCAGAGGCTAGCTCCGCGGGCAGCACGTGTCCCACAGGGTCGGACCTCTTTCCAATTGCGGAGGTGACCCCCGAGCCTGCCACGTAGCCTAGTCTAGCGTCGGACCTCTCCCAATCTCTCGGGGATGAGCTCCGAACGCGCCACGTGGTCTGCTGGCCGTGGAAGTTGCGTTTCGGTGTTCTCGGAGAGCTTTATTGGCCATCCTTTTGATACTTGTCTCTGTTCCTTTTTTTCTTAAAATGTTTTTCTTCTTCATAAAACATGAACATATGCTGACACCCGAGATGAGGGTGTCACAAATCTACCCCCCTTAAATTGAGTCTCGTCCTCGAGATTCGTTAGTAGAAAATAGATGGGGAAATTCTGCCTTGATATCCTCTTCTCGCTCCAATGTGGCTTCAGCTTCAGTGTGATGGCTCCATTGTACCTTGCACCATCGAATCACCTTGTTTCGGGTGACCCTTTCCTTTACGTCCAAGATTCGGACAGGGTGTTCTGCGTAAGTCAGGTCCTCTTGAAGGTTAAGTTCTCCCATTGACACTTGTTCCTCTGGTATTCTCAAGCACTTCTTGAGCTGGGATACATGAAACACATCATGTACGTTGGAGAGGTGGTTTGGGAGCTCTAGTTGATAGGCTACTTCTCCTCGCTTGTCCAAAATCTTAAATGGTCCGATGTAGCGAGGCGCTAGTTTGCCTTTGACGTTAAAACGTCGTTGGCCTCGGATAGGCGATACCTTAAGGTATACGAAGTCTCCAACTTTAAAGGTCAACTTTCTACGCCTATTGTCCGCATAGCCTTTCTGTCGTGACTGAGCAGCTTTTAAGTTCTCCCGTATCGTTTGGACTTGCTTTTCAGCTTCTTGTAGTACTTCGGGTCCAAACACCTGGTTCTCTCCAGTCTCGTTCCAGAACAGCGGCGTTCTACACCGTCTACCATATAAGGCTTCGAAAAGCGACATCTTCAAGCTAGCTTGATAGCTGTTGTTATAGGAGAACTCGGCATACGGTAAACTCCTATCCCAACTACGCCCACATTTTAAGGCGCAAGCTCTCAGCATGTCTTCCAAAATTTGGTTTGTCCTTTCGGTTTGTCCATCTGTTTGTGGGTGATAGGCGGAGCTAAAATCCAGTCGTGTACCCATGGCTTTCTGCAACTTCCTCCAGAATCTAGAGGTAAACTGAGAACCTCGATCTGAGATTATCCTATTTGGAACTCCATGACGGCACACGATCTGCTCCATGTACAATTCTGCCAGCTGTGTAACGTTGTAACTTGTCTTTACCGGAAGAAAATGGGCGGTCTTCGTCAACCGGTCCACAATGACCCAGATGGAGTCGTATCCTGACTGAGTTCGTGGTAATCCGACAATGAAGTCCATACTGATGTCCTCCCATTTCCATTCAGGTATTTTCAAGGGTTGCAACAATCCAGCTGGTTTTTGATGTTCGGCTTTTACCCGTTGGCATGTGTCGCATAGGGCAACGTATTCGGCTATATCCCTCTTCATACCATCCGACCAATAGCAAGTTTTCAAATCCTTGTACATTTTGGTGCTCCCTGGGTGTATGGAATAGGGTGAATCATGTGCCTCCTTCAATATTATGTCGCGAAGGTGTTTTATGTTTGGCACACAAATCCTTTTTCCTAGCCAAAGCGTACCCTTTTCATCCTCCTTGAAATCCTTTTCTATCCCTTGTCGGATTCTTTCTTTGATCTCCTTGATCCCCTCGTCCGTTGCTTGTCCCTTTCTTATTTCTTGCTCCAATGAGGAGTGGATTTCCATCATTTCCATGTTATTCAAGAATCTGAGGTGTAACTGTTCGAACTCCTTACGTAGTTCGGATGGTAGCTCCCGGACCGTGAGTTGGTGGCATGCTCCCTTTCTGCTCAATGCGTCAGCGACCACATTGGCCTTCCCGGGGTGGTAATTGATTCCTACATCGTAATCCTTGATGAGTTCTAACCATCGACGTTGCCTCAAATTCAAGTCCGTTTGTGTAAATATGTACTTGAGGCTTTTGTGATCCGTATAGATCTCACATCGATGACCAAGGATATAATGTCTCCAAATCTTCAATGCATGCACCACTGCTGCTAACTCCAAATCGTGTGTAGGATAGTTAAGCTCATGCTTCTTTAATTGTCGTGAGGCATAGGCTACCACTTGCCCTTCCTGCATGAGCACACATCCGAGCCCTTGTCTGGATGCGTCACAATATATGTCGAAGCTCTTGCTTACGTCTGGCAATACCAGAACTGGTGCTGTGGTTAACCTTTTCTTGAGTTCCTCAAAACTTTCTTGGCAGGCTTGTGTCCATTGAAAGACCATTCCCTTCATTAGCAACTCCGTCATAGGTTTTGCTATCTTAGAGAAGTCTTTAATGAAGCGCCGATAGTATCCTGCCATCCCAAGGAAACTCCGAATATCCCTCACGCTCCTCGGTTGGTCCCACTTCAAAATATCTCTCACCTTTCCAGGATCAACCGATACCCCTTCCTTGGAGATGATGTGGCCTAGGAAAGATATTTCCTTAAGCCAAAATTGACACTTGTTGAGCTTGGCATACAACTGATGCTCGCGCAATTTCTGCAAGGTCAATCTCAGATGTTCTTCATGCTCCTCCTTACTTTTTGAATACACCATAATGTCATCGATGAAAACTACGACGAACTTGTCCAAGTACTCCATGAAGACCTTATTCATAAGGTACATGAAGTATGCGGGTGCATTTGTCAATCCAAAAGACATAACGGTATATTCATATGAACCATACTGCGTCCGAAAGGCTGTCTTAGGTATATCGGAGGGCTTAATCTTCAGCTGGAAATATCCCGACCGAAGATCAATCTTGGAGAACACTTGGGCTCCTTTCATTTGATCGAACAGGTCCTCTATACGGGGCAGAGGGTATTTATTCTTGATTGTTACCTCGTTGAGAGACCTGTAGTCCACACACATCCTTTGGGTTCCGTCCTTCTTGTCCACGAAGAGTACCGGGGCTCCCCATGGTGACGAACTTGGACGGATAAAACCCTTCTCCAACTGGTCTTGAATTTGCTTCTTGAGTTCAACTAACTCGTTGACGGGCATCCTATATGGTCTCTTAGCTATGGGTGCAGTTCCAGGTACCAAATCTATGGCAAACTCAACATCCCGGTCAGGTGGCATACCTGGAAGTTCTTCCGGGAATACATCCAAAAATTCCTGAACCACTGGAATGTTGTCCAATGCTACTCCTTCAACATGGTTCAGATCCGCCTGTTCGGTCGCTTGCGGGGCTGACTCAAACTCGACACTGATACCGTGTTCGTTTGTCAATTGCACGCTTCTCTCAGCGCATTGGATTACCCCATTATGCATGCTTAACCAGTCCATTCCGAGTATGATGTCAATTCCGTGGGAGTCCAAGACAATAAGGTTGGCAAGGAAGTCTACCCCCCTTATTTTAAGGCTTACCTTAGGACACACTATACTAGTCCTCATTTCTCCTCCGGGAGAATTAACTAACATAGCACATTCTAGGTGGGATACGGGTAGATGATGTTTGGCAACATATTTGGATGATATGAAGGAATGTGATGCTCCAGAATCAAATAAAATGGTGGCTGGGTTGGAGTTGGCAAGGAACATACCAATTGCGACGTCCTCAGCCTGTTGTGCTTCCTCAGCAGTGACATGGTTAACGTGGCCACGAGCATAGTTCTGCGGTCCACGGTTTCCTTGTTTGTCCCCTCCGTTTGGTCGCTGGTTCTGCTTGGGCACGTTACCTTGCTGTCCAGGGCCTCGCTTCGGGCACTGGTTAGCAAAGTGGCCTACTTCTCCGCATGCAAAGCATGCCCTGTTGCCTACGGCAGCAGGTACGTTGGGGCGGGGATTTTGAACAGGAGCGCCATTGTTAGGCCGGGGCGCAGGAGGCATGGGCATACGAGGTGCTGGTGCAACGAGCCGTTGCTGTGGTGGCTGACCAGGGCGGTACGTAGGAGCGGTCTATCCATACTGCGTTGCAGGGGGCATGTACCTAGGTCATACGTTGCTCCCTTGGGGCTGGTATGGCATCTTCCTTTTGCACTCGCGCTCGATCTCTCGGATCTTGTTGTCCACCACAATAGCCTTATCAGCCAGCTTCTGGAAGCTTACGTAGTCATTGTTGAGGAGCTGAACTTGGATCTCATTGTTCAACCCTCTCATGAACAGGTACTGCTTCCTCTGATCTGAGTTGACATCTTCGGGGGCATACCGGGACAGTTGTATGAACTTGTTGAGGTATTCGTTCACACTCTTCTGCCCTTGGCGGAGACCCTCAAACTCCTGCCTCTTGAGCATCATTACGCCAACAGGGATGTAGTGGGAGCGGAAACTTTCCTTGAACTCAGTCCAAGTGATTGTCTCCGGGTTGGCATGGGCGTTGCTCAAGGCATCCCACCAGTCAGCAGCTGCTCCCATCAGTTGGTGCGACGCAAAGAGAACCTTCTCTCGGTCGGTGCACTGTACAATGGCAAGCTTCTTCTCCATGGATTTCAACCAATCATCGGCCTCCATTGGATCGCTTGCTTGAGCAAAGGTGGGTGGTCGAGTCCTCATGAACTCTCCCAACCTGTTATGAGCCGGCGGTGGTGGTGGCGGTGGTGCCGGAACCGGGTGTTGGTTGGCCTGCAACTGACCCAAAGTTTGGATCATGGTTTGCATAAGCTGGTTTTGCATGGCCATCAACCTTTCTAGGTTGTTTTCGCCAGCTCCAGGGTTAGCAGGAACTTCTTCGTGGTCATCTTCCTGGACGTTCCTTCGGCTGGCGTTTCCTCTCACCATCTGTGAGAGAGAACGAAATAGAAGAGAAGGTTAGAAGTTAGGTAGGTCCTTTCAACTATATGCATCAAGGGGAGTTTGGACTATATATATTATTCCTTATGAGGATGTGATCAAGTGCCGAAGCATTTCACTCCTCTTTCTTCTTACGTGTGGGTATGGGCAACATTGTTGAGACGTCCCACAACTCACACTAAGCACATAATCACAAATAATCATCACAAGGGCCCACTCAACTCCTATTCAAGGATGGTTTCCTATGTCAAGGCGGTTTCAAGGCCAATCTAAGCTATTCATCCTAGAATGCTTCCTTTGGTCCGCGTAGCTTCTATTTAAGGGTATAACTTGCTGTTCACCCGTGGTTCTAATGTCAACCCAAGGTTTCTATCAAGGCGTGTAACGTACTGTCAACTCGTGGCTCTGATACCAATCTGTGACGCCCTCAATTCTGTGGAAAACCACGGAACCGAGAACTAATGCATATGTGTGCCCAGGATGTTTATCACACATACACATACGTTCCACAAATTGAATTCAGATTATATATTACCACGAATAACAGAGTTTATTACAATTCCTCATGAGTCTTGGACTCATGCTTACAGCGGAAGTCTTATTTCTATGCAGCGGAAATCTTATTTAAATGCGGAAGCAAAAACTAGTGCGGAAACAAAACTAAGCAGAAGTGGCTCCATCTCTATTCCCTCCACAGGCAAGGTTGAGAACAGATCACACGCCATAATGTTCCACTTGATCTTCATAGTAGGCTTCCCTTGCTGTTGATGAAGAAATAATAATGCAAGTTTGAGCACAATGATGTACTCAGCAAGTGCGGGAATAACACATGATATGCAGCTCATAAACAAGGTAGGTGATAAAAGGCTTATTTGCAGGAAAGCAGTTCTGTAAAAAAAACCATGATAAAACGGCAACTTAAGTTTAAATGTAATCTCAACATGTATTAAATTACCAACATACCTCCATCACTTCCCGTGTTCCATCCGAACATTAACCAATCTTTTATTCATACTCACGAATACCTCCTCGTATTCGCTACCATCTCACCTCATAAAACAACCACGTCTCACACCGAGACCAATTCCATGTCATGACCCATCAGTCATGCAACCATCTCATCTCCCGGACTCAACAGTTCCAAACCAATAATCATAACCGATAACCATAACCAAGAACCGTCCCACTAACCATTCCAATAACCATTCCAATCTAATCATGGCAGTTTAGCCAGGTGCTCGTGACCGTAAGCTCGGCTATCATGATAGTTTTAATAACTCTGCAGAGTTTGTACCTCTTTACCCACAAGTTTGTGATTTCGTCACCCGTCGGCGACTGCAGAACCTCCATTATACCAGTACACATCCGTCGGTGTATGGTCAAGAGATCACAAAATAGCCTTTACAAAGGGGTTACTAGATGTATGGACTCACAAAGGTTTCACCGGCAGGCTAGAATCTCCAATTCTCCCACCCACAGGCCCCCTCTTGTGCCATGCAGTTCCCAGGGCAGTCCTCACTCGACTCCCATTCCCCGCACCTTCCACAGTCCATAACACCCTAGCAACTTACCTAATTACTCAGCTAAGCCGCACCCATACTTGGCCTTGTGGTGGCACTGTTATCCTGGCATGTGCATGCATGAACCGGTCCTTAGATCTACGGCAAGCAAAACCACCATCTCATGCTACCTCATTCACAAACCCAGGCTTGCTTAGATCTCCCTCCGATCCATGTTCATCAACCTCATCAGTTACTTATTATCAGTACGAATGCAGTTAGCTAGACACATCTATCTCGCTTCCCAATCCCATGGACTCAGCGAAGCATAAAACAAAAACCATACCCGACTCATAAACTTCCCTGGCGACAAGGATGGTTTAATCAAAACTAGTAAACTCCTATAACAAAAAAGGTTTTCCCACCATGTTTTGACTCAGCACACACACCTTTTCGCAAAACAAAATAGTTTTACACAAAACATAGGATCAACATGGTCAAGGAGCACTTGCCTTGTTCTTGCGGTTCCGGTTGTTCTTGATTCTCAAAACCTGGTTGCAGTAGTTTGTCGTAGACAGCTTCCTGAGTTTGTTCTGCTATGTAGGATTCACGTGCACACAAATTCACAGCAATCAATATTATGCACAAACCCTAAACTAGATGCTATGATGCACATGCATACTATACTACGATTAGTTCTATTAGATTGATCTGATGTTCTTGCATGGCTTGCATGGTCAGAGGTGTTCAGATCAAAGATGAACGTGGCGATGGTCTTGTCTTTAGATCAAACTGATCATCGAGTGTTCTGCCCATGAAAACGCTTCTGTTCGAAAGGAATCGAAGAACAGATGCAAAGGGATGAACAACATGATGTCGTAAGGTGGTATTGAAGTCCTACCTCACGTTCTTCTTGTCTTCGGGGTCCTCCTCAGTCCGCTTGGTTCTCCTCTGATGATCTCCCTTGTTGTGCTTTCGGCGATGTTTTGCTCGGCAAGTTAGGGCTAGGGTGCTAAGTCGTCGGCTCAGGAGTTGAAAGAGAAGTTCGTAGTTTCGGCCAGAGGTTTCGGGTTCTATTTATAATCGGGAAGAGAAGAGTCCTAATCTGATTGGATCCCGAATAAGAGTCTTATTCAGATCTTTGTTAGATCCTGACGTCTTATCTTCGGTAAGGATCGTGGAGTTTAGATCGGTTTTCGTTGCGCACCGGTATCTTTACACGTAAGAACCGCTTCAGACTCGTTACCTCCGCAGTAATGAGCTCTGGAAGCTCCACGTGTCCTTCTGAGCCTGGTATCTCTTCTCCCGCAGAGACGAGCTCCGGTTGTGCCACATGTCACGAGCGAGACCTCCCTCTTCTTCGGAGACGAGCTCCACGCACGCCACGTGTTTTGCGACGGACCTTCCGGTGATAAGCTCCGGTGGCGACACGTGTTCAATAGACCCGAACTTCTCTCTGAGATGAGCTCCGAGATTGACACGTGTCCTATGAAAAATGCCTTTGCTTCTTCCACAGAGGCTAGCTCCGCGGGCAGCACGTGTCCCACAGGGTCGGACCTCTTTCCAATTGCGGAGGTGACCCCCGAGCCTGCCACGTAGCCTAGTCTAGCGTCGGACCTCTCCCAATCTCTCGAGGATGAGCTCCGAACGCGCCACGTGGTCTGCTGGCCGTGGAAGTTGCGTTTCGGTGTTCTCGGAGAGCTTTATTGGCCATCCTTTTGATACTTGTCTCTGTTCCTTTTTTTCTTAAAATGTTTTTCTTCTTCATAAAACATGAACATATGCTGACACCCGAGATGAGGGTGTCACAAGCTGGCGGCTCGTCAAGGGGTAGAGAAGCTCCAGTCTTCGCGGTCTACCGAGGCCCAGGCGGTCTGGGGCTTTATTGCCGAGGCGGGGTCTGCCTTGGCTCCTCTTGGTTTCAGCCCGGTGCGGATGGAGGCTCCGGCGCAGGAGATGTCCGAGGCAATCCCGGCACTTGAGTCCATCAGCGGCAAGCTGGGCTGGCTCGAAGCGGTGATCGCCGACGAGCTTGAGGTGGAAGGACGGGGCCTGGTGAGGAGGTCGCTACGCACGTACTGGCGTGCTTCCGGAGCCAAGACCCTTCCTTCCCTCTAGACCCAGTCCGTCTAGGACCCGTTGCCGAGCGGGAGGAAGCTGCCAGGACCGAGGTCGAGGACGTGGCCGCCCTTGTGGCCTCTAGGTTCCAACGGGGGTCCGGGGACTCTTAGGCATCTGCCCCCGTGGCCACAAGGTCCTGTACCTCCTTTTTATTTTTGTTCAGTCTGTAGCCCAGCTCATGGAGCCTTGTATGAACAAACTCTTGTTTTCTTCTGTGTCTGCGTGCTTTAGTCTTCTTCTTGGTTTTGCCTGGCCGAGTACTTAGCTCCGCAAGGTACTCAGAGGCCATGACCAATCTCGAAGCTCTGCATAGACACCTTCTCCGGGTCCTTACTGTATTAAGGGCCCCGGAGGTCTCCAGGACCCGCCCCATGAGAATGGGGGGGTCCGGCCTGCTAGCCACGTGGTGGGCCCGGAGCTCTCCTCTGAGGAGAGGGAGGTCTGGCCTCGCGGGACACGTGGAGCCTTCGGACCTCTCCCCGCGGAGGGGGGAGGTCCAGCTTCCGTAGGCCACGTGGTGGGCCCGGAGCTCCCCCTGAGGAGAGGGAGGTCCGGCCCCACTGGACACGTGGGACCTTCGAGTCTCGCCCCTGCGGAGGTGGCGAGGTCTGGGTTCTTCGGTCTTACCTTGGGGTTTCGGTCTTGCGCGATCCCGTAGCGGCCCCCTGGTAGGTGCGTCCCATTGGTTGGATGTACCTACCATACTCCTGCGGGGAGCTGAGGCCGAGAGGTCCTGCACACAAGTAAGGGAAACGTAATTCTCCTTGGGGGCTCCCCCTCCTCTATCTCATAGTCTTATTTGGCTTACAGTCCCCATCCACTTATACGGTGCTTGGGGACTACCGTGCGCGAAGTGTCGGGAGCTCGGGGGCCCCCTGGCTATCGGCAGGTACCTCCAACGCAACCGCCTTTGGTAGGGCAGCAAATGCAGACTAGAGGTGAGAATGAGAAGAGGGAGCTGAGCGCATGGTGAGCATGCGCCAGAAGTGCAGTCATACAAATTTAATACGTAATTTAAATGAGCACCAAGGAAGAGCAAAGTAGGACAGGTTTCTTTTCATATAAATTTCCATAGGAGGAAGGCAGGCTAAACATGGAGGCCACGACCCGCCCCATTAAGAAGGGAAGCAAGACTCTACGCGCTTGGGGTCGGAACCAGGCAAAGCTGAACGTAGTCCTGGACCGTCCCCTGAGGCTTAGCTTCTCCGAGCACTGTTCCTGGACTCTATGGAATCTATTACAAAAAGAAGAGTCTGTCCTATTGTTGCTCTAGGGGTAGAAGTTACGGAGGTGTTCTATGTTCCAAGGGTTGGGGAGCGGGTCCCCATCCTCGGTGGAAAGGCGTACGCACCCGGGACGGCACACTTTTGTGACTCGGAAGGGACCTTCCCAACTAGGGGAGAGTTTGTGGGTCCCTTCGCAAGAAAGTATGCGCCGCAGCACCAGGTCGCCTTCCTGCAGCTCCCGGGCACGTACAGACCTCTGGTGGTAGCGGCGGAGCGCTTGTCTGTACCGCGCGTTACGGAGTGCTGCATGCAATCGTACCTCGTTGACGGGGTCGATTTCTCCACGCCGGAGGTTGTCCTGCGCGGCTTCGTCGTAAGCTCGGACACGGTGAGACTTCATGGTGATCTCTGGGGGAAGCACATCTTCGGCCCCATACACCATGAAGAAGGGTGTCTCTCCGGTGGCCTAGCTCTAGGATGTCCGGTTAGCCCATAGTGTGCTCGGAAGCTCATCCACCAAGTTGGCACCATGTTTCTTCAGGCTGGCATATGTGCGAGTCTTGAGGCCCCTAAGAATCTCAGCGTTGGCCCTCTCAACTTGCCCATTGCTCTTTGGGTGAGCAACAGAGGCGTAGCACACCTAGATGCCGAGTTCTTCGCAGTAGTCTTGGAATGCTGCGCTGGTGAATTGGGTCCCGTTGTCGGTGATGATTCTGTTCGGGACCCCGAACCGGCAGACAATCGACTTGATGAACTTTACTGTGAATTGCTTGTTGATGGTGGCGACTGGTGTGGCTTCCGGCCACTTGGTGAACTTGTCGATGGCGACATAGAGGTACCGAAATCCCCTGACGGCTCTGGGGAATGGTCCCAGGATGTCCAGCCCCCATACGGCAAACGGTCATGAGGGCGGGATCATCTGTACCGCCTGAGCCGGTGTATGGATCTGCTTGGCGTGGAACTGGCACGCCTTGCAGCTCTCGACCAGCTTGACGGCATCCTGGAGTGCTGTCGGCCAGTAGAAGCCATGCCGAAAGGCTTTACCGACAAGCGTGCGTGAGGAAGAATGACTCCCACATTCGCCCCCATCGATCTCAGCGAGCAAGTCGCAGCCTTCCCCCTGGGTTATGCACCGTGTCGAAGTGTGCGATCGACACTTCACCCGGGCCTGTACTGGGCAGCCCGCGGAGGTTCTTTTTTCGGCGGGGCTAGTCCCTAGCGGAGAGCTTGCGCAGTTGGACGAGTTAGTAAGAGCTTGACACGGCGAGTTTTACGTGGTTCAGGCCGCCGGAGCGTAAAACCCTACGTCCACGGCGAGCTATGGAGCTCGCTGTATTGCTAGCTGCTCTGGGCCGGAGGCCTGAGCTTGGGGGTGAGTTACAGCTTGAGAGTGTATGGCTAGCGTATGAGTTGCAAAGTGCGAACCCTTGCTATCGACGCCTACCCGAGCCTTTTATAGTCCAAGACTTGGGCGGCTTACAAGGGGAGCCGGGACCCGACAGGTGGCCCCGGGAAGATTGTCTGTTATCTATCGTATCTGTAGTTACGCCGGTAGTTGCCTCTGGTCGAAGGCTTCTGAGTCTTCATCTTGCCGCCCTGCCCATGCCGCATGCTAGTCGTAGTGGTTGATGACGGCGCAGGCGGCATGGGATGTCTTGTCGCGGCGTTTATTAGCTGGCAGGTTCTGACACCGCGCGCCAGTCTGTGATGTGACTGGGCGCAACGGCACCTGACAGACGCGTGCTCCGCGTTTCCGCGTCTTGGGAAGACGCGGGCCTTGAATACCTTGTACAGGCAAGGTGTGGGGCGCCTTTACGCCCGCTGCCTACCGCTCGGGGGCAGGCAGCACCGTTCTTCTAGCCACGTGGCGGGTCCAGAGCCCTTCTCTGAGGCGAGAAGGGTCCGGCCTGCGGGGCACGTGGAGCCTCCGGACCTCTCCCTGCGGAGGGGGGAGGTCCAGCTTCTGTATGCCACGTGGCGGGCCTGGAGCTCTCCTCTGCGGAGAGGGAGGTCCGGACCCGCTGGGCGCGTGGCGTCTTCGGACCTCTCTCCCGCGGAGGGGGAGGTCCGGCTTCTGTATGCCACGTGGCGGGCCCGGAGCTCTCCTCTGAGGAGAGGGAGGTCCGGCCCCGCCGGACACGTGGCGCCTTCGGAGCTCTCCCTGCGGAGAAGGGCGAGTACCTTAGGCATTTTACCCTGTGCGCGGGGGTACCCCATATCTCAGGTACCGACACACCGCAATAGGACGTGGTTGGCGCCACGTCGTAGAGATCCCCTTCTACCAACGCGTATCTCTTAGCCATGCGCACGATCCGTTCAGCGGATACACTGTCGGTACCTGAGATATGGGTACCCCCGCGCACAGGGTAAAATGCCTAAGGAACTCGCCCTTCTCCGCAGGGAGAGCTCCGAAGGTGCCACGCGTCCGGCAGGCCCGGACCTCCCTCTCCTCAGAGGAGAGCTCCGGGCCCGCCACATGGCATACAGAAGCCGGACCTCCCCCTCCGCGGGAGAGAGGCCCGAAGGCGCCGCGTGTCCAGCGGGGCCGGACCTCCCTCTCCTCAGAGGAGAGCTCCGGGCCCGCCACGTGGCCAACAGAAGCCGGGTCTCCCCCACCGCGGGGAGAGGTCCGGAGGCTCCACGTGCCCCACGGGGCTGACCCTCCTCTTCTCTGAGAAGGGCTCCGGGCCCGCCACGTGGAAGCAGAGCGACGCTGCCTGCCCCGAGCGATAGGCAGCGGGCGTAAATACGCCCCATACCTTGCCCGTACAAGGTATTCAAGGCCCGCGTCTTCCCAAGACGCGGAGACGCGGAGCACGCTTCTGTCAGGTGCCATTGCGCCCAGTCGCATCACAGACTGGCGCGCGGTGTCAGAACCTGTCAGCCAATAAACACCGCGACAAGACATCCCATGCCGCCTGCGCCGTCATCAACCACTACGACTAGCGTGCGGCATGGGCAGGGCGGCAAGTTGAAGACTCAGAAGCCTTCGACCAGAGACAACTACCGGCATAACTACAGATAATAGACAATCTTCCCGGGACCACTTGTCGGGTCCCGGCTCCCCTTGTAAGCCGCCCGAGTCTTGGACTATAAAAGGCTCGGGTAGGCGACGATAGCAAGGGTTCGCACTTAGCAACTCATACGCTAGCCAAACACTCAAGTTGTAACTCACCCCCAAGCTCAGGCCTCCGGCCCTGAGCAGCAAGCAATACAGCGAGCTCCATAGCTCGCCGTGGACGTAGGGTTTTACGCTCCGGCGTCCTGAACCACGTAAAACTCGCCGTGTCAAGCTCTCACTAACTCGTCCATCTGCGCAAGCTCTCCGCTAGGGACTAGCCCCTCCGAAAAAAGAACCTCCGCGGGCTGCCCAGTGCAGGCCCGGGGGAAGTGTCGATCGCACACTTCGACATTTGGCGCACCAGGTAGGGGGCTTTTCTCCTAGCGCGACGAGTTTCCGCCGACGAAGATGACCAAGCTTCCTTCAGCGGCAAACTCTCCCCCTCCGCGTTCACGGCGAACCGTGACCACTGGGGAGTACATGTCGACACACTCAGGACGGAGTGTGTCGGCACAAGCTGGTAGCCAACAGCCGACTCCGGCAACGCCGACTCCGGCTATGCAGGCCTCGACCAGTGTGAGATCTTCTGCAGCTCTGAGCGTACACCATGGAGGTGCGCTAGCTGCAGCAAGAGCGCTGCTGCGCAACCCACCTGCGGGGGATGCGCCCCATTCAGCGACCCAGCAATGGGTCCGCGAGGTGGACCGCCTCGTCGTCGCCGCCGCGAACCCTCGGTTTCGGCGAGGACGGCGCCCAGGACAACCGGCTGTGTCGCTGACGCGCACACCCACGGTTGACGGGCTAACGGCGGATTCCAGCTCCTCCAGGCTCCTGTCGACGGACCTGCGAAGGGAACTGGAACGGTGCCACTTGGGGCAGGACGCCCGGGTGTACCTCGAGCGACGCCGAGAGAGGCGTCACAACCATGAGGCAGGCGACAGCATGTCGTCGGCCTCGACACAACCAGAAGGGCAGGCCTTCACCACGCGAGCCCTGCCTCAGGCATATGCTGCGCAGCATATGCCACAGCTGTATGCGCCGCAAGTAGAGGCCCCGGTCTATGGTGCAGCCTTGCCCATGCCGGGATACGCGGTGCCAGGTGCGAACCAAACGTTCGCAGCGCCAGTACCTGCAGCAGCAGGTGCAGGATGTGCGGCCCTTGCACCCCACCTTCGCTTCGCAAGGTGGCCACGCAAGTTTCGCCCGCATCAGCCCGAGAAGTACGACGGTAGCGTCAACCCAGCGGAGTTCCTCCAGATCTACTCCACCGCCGTACTTGCCGCAGGAGGGGACGAGGCTGTCATGGCCAACTACTTCCCCGTCGCCTTGACCGGCCCAGCTCGGTCTTGGCTCATGAATCTACCTCAGGGGTCCATAACCTCCTGGGGAGAGCTCTGCCGGCAGTTCGTCGCCAACTTCGGCAGCTCCTACACCCGACCCGGCACGGAGCTTGACCTCCACGCCGTCAAGCAACAACCTGGGGAGTCGCTGCGCTCTTTCATCCAGCAGTTCTCTCAGGTACGCAACACCATCCCGCATATCCAAAGTGCCTCTGTGGTGGTGGCGTTCCGACAGGGTGTCCGGGACGAGAAAATGCTTGAGAAGCTCACGACCAGAGAGGTCCGCGACGTCTCGGAGCTCTTCAGCCTGGCGGACAAGTGCGCCAGAGCAGCTGAAGGGCGGAACTGGCACGCTCTACCGACCTCCGAGTCAGGAGGACAGCCCGGGTCCGGTGCTGCTGCCTATGGGGGTGGCAAGAAGACCAAGAGCCGGGGGGTGGCAAGATGAAGTCACCATTCACGGCCCCCGTCGCCGCAGCTGCGACGACCAGTGGAGCTCGGGGGGCCACGCCCCGACAAAAGGCAGCGGCAATCACCGGCCCCAGACAGTGACCAAGGCGGGCTATGCCCCGTGCATGGCACCTGCAACCATACTGCTGCCGAGTGCTGGGAGATCCAGAGGCTCACAGACCGCTTCCGCAAAGGGAGACAGCAGAGGGCTGAAGCGCCGCCCTACCCTCAGAGGGATGGCAAACAGAAGGTCGATGCCCCAGTCACTGCTGCCCACCAGGTGGGGTTCCAGGAGCCTCAGCGTGTCATAAAGACAGTGCATGACGGTGAGGACTCCAGTTCTGACGGTGACAGGCCAGGGCGTTAGCCAACTGCGGCGCGCCTCCGTGCCTCGAACATACCTCTCGGGGGCCGCCTAAGGTCTGTCAACCCCTTGAAGGCCTTGCCAGAAGGGAAGACGCCTTAGGTCATCCAAGACAAGCCCGGGTCTACCTACCCCTTGAAGGCCTTAGCCAGAAGGGGAGAACTCCCCGGGGGCCCCTAGGAGAAGCCGCGCAGGACCTGATCCAGCGCGAAGATAACAACCTCGTCGACAAGTCTCGGCTGCAGGAAACACCCCGCAACGCACGGTCTCGGCTAATGCTCTAAGCACTACCGCCAAAGAATCAAACGTGTCGGGGGCCTGCAGGAGGGCAACTTGGTGAAGCGGCACGCTCTATTCCAAGAAGGACCCATAAGCTCTCCCCCAGCAGGGAAGGTCCCTTCCGAATCATGAAAGCTGCCGCCCCAAGTACACATGCCTTCCAACCGAGAGTGGGATCCGTTCCGAAAAATCCTTGCCATGGAGCAACACTGTAAGTCCTACTTCCTGAGCATCGGTAGAACAGGGTTATTCTCTTCTGTAATAGATCCCATAGAATTTAGGAACAGCGCTTGGGGCAGCTAAGTCTCAAGGGACGGTACAGGACTACGTCCAGTTTAGCCTGGTTCCGACCCTAAGCGCGTAGAGTCTTGCTTCCCTTGAAGACGAGGCGGAACATTGCCTCCCTGTACAGCCAGAATTCCACCTATGGGTACGAATACAGAGCCCCGTTCTACTTAGCTCTCACTCATGCGCTCATTTAAATTATGCATTAATTTCTATGATCGCACTATCTCTGTATGTTCATCGTACATCTAGCTCCCCCTCTCCTGCGCTCATCCATAGTCGGCATTCGCTACCCTACCGAAGGCGGCTACGCTTGAGGCACCTGCCGATGGCCGAGTGGGTCTCTCGGGCCTCCCCCATTCAGGTGTTGCGGTGCCAGTTGGTTACCTCCAGGAAAGGCCTGCGTTGTGCATGGGGGGTCCAGGGTGCGTATCCAGCTTAGCCGGCCCAGAGCCCAAAGCATGCGCATCCTGCCCTCCGGAGGTCCAGGGGAGTACGACCGCTTTGCCTGGTCATGAACCCAAAGCGCGTGCACTCTGCTTCCCCACCACATGGCCCGGTACTAGGGATCGGACGGCCGTACCCGGACCTCGGAGGGAGCCGGAGCTCCGGCGCCTCGTGCACAGAATTGCCCAAGCCCCGTATAGCGGATCAGGGTCGTAAGACGGATAAGACTAGGAGACAGGAGGGGAGGACCCCCCCCCCCCCCCCCCCGAGGAGAATTACGTTTCCTCTACCTGTGTGCAGGACCTCCAGGTTACGGCAACAGGGAACTGCATGAAGCGGGGGGAAAGGAGCTACCAGCTACTCCGGCCTGGGACTGGAAAGACCGGGACCTGCCCCTCCAGCAGGGGCGGGACCCGGGGGCCCCACGTGTCCAGCGGGCCCGGAACTCTCTCCTCCCTTGAGGAGGACTCCGGGCTCGCCACGTGGTGGGCGGAAGCCTGACCTCCCCCTCTGTGGGAGGGCTCCGAAAGCCCTACGTGTCCAACATGGCCGGAGCTCCCGCCTCTTAGGAAGGAGCTCCGGACCCGCCACATGGCAGGCAGATATGGAGCTCCCCATAGGGCGAGATCCGGAGACCTCCGGGGGCCCCTAACACGGTTAGGACCCGGGGAGGGTGTCTGTGCAAAGCTCTGAGATTGGAAATGGCCTCTGAGTACCTTGCGGAGCTAAGGACTGAGCCAGGCAAAGCCAAGAAGGAGAGAAAAAGCATCACAGACACAAGTATCCAAAAGAGTTAAATTAAGCAAGGCTCCATGAGCTGGACTATAGACTCGATAAAAAGGGAGAAACAAATCCTAAGGACCTCCCGGCTCCCGCCGGAACCTTGCGGCTATGAGGGCGGCCACATCTTCGACTTCTGCCTTGGCAGCTTGCTCCCGCTCTGCGGCCGGGCCCTCTCTCGCTGGTTCTAGCGAAAAAGAGGGGTCGCGGCTCTTAAAGCATGCCAGCACATGTGAAGCGACCTCTAAGGCTAGGCCGCGCCCCTCGGCCTCAAGCTTGCTGGCGACCACCGAGTCTAGCCTGTCCAGCTTGGCGCCGATCGACTCCAGCGCGGGGATCACCTCCAACGCAGGGGCCGCGGCCCTCACCGGACTGAAGCCAAGAGGGATCAGGGCGGACCCCACTCGATCCACGAAGCTCGAGACTGCAAGAGCCTCGGAGGACCGCAAGGCCGAAAGCTCCTCCACCTCGCGGCGGGCCGCCTGCAGAGCCTCCAGGTTCCTCTCGGAGAATTCCTTCTCCTTGGCCGCCAGGGAGCTCTCCTGAAGGTGGAGAGCCTTGGCGAGCCGCTCCAACTCAGCGGCCTTGAAGCCGGCGGTCAACTCCCGGTCCAAGACCGCCCGGAGATCACGGGAGATCTGTTCCTCCCTCAAGTCGAGGTCTGCCTTCAGGATCTCCAGCTCCTCCATCCGAGCTCGAAGGTCATCCTCACCCGCAGCCAGCTGCGCGGCGACCCTCTCCGCCTCAGCTGCCATGCAACGCTCCCGTTCCTCAACGGCGAGTTCACGGCGCTCCAACCGCTGCCGTATCTCCACAGCAGCAGAGAGGCTCTCCTTGGCCCGGGCGTGTGCCTCCAGGGTCTCCCGGTTGATCCGCCGCGATTCGGTGTCCATGCGGTCGACAGCCCGCTTCATCCGGTCGAGGAGCGCTTCCCTGAAGTCGAGCAACTCCCACCTGGAGTCGAGCTCACTCTTAACCTTCACGGTCCTCTCCCGCAAAAGGTTCCCCCAGATGAGGAGGCGGTCCCGTTCAACCGTATACTCCTCCCGCTCGCGCCCTAGTGCAGCCAAGACCTGTCGGACGCTCGACTTGGCAAGCGCGAAGGCATCCACCAGAGGCAATGGAGCAACAGAGGCTGGGGCAGTCCCCCCGACCTCCTCCATTACCTCGTCCTCAGGAAGAGCCGACGCACCAGCAACCGAGATGAGACGCCGATCGGGAGAAGCTGGCTCCGAGGCTCTGGCGGCCAGGCCAGCCGGGCTCTCTTCAGCTTCTGGCTCCTTGACCTGAGGAGAGGGGCGAGCCGGGGAAGGCGGTGCTGAGGAAGAGGCCGGGCCGTCTAGTGCAGGGTCAACCTGCGCTGGCTTGGGGGCCGCGGTGGCCGTCTCGGCAGGAAGAGACGACGCCGCCACGGAGTCCGGGCACACCGGAACTGGAGAAGTTCGCGCTGGCCTGGGGGCCGCGGCAGTTGCCCCTGGCTCCGAGCGCAGCGGCACAGATTCCCCGCAAGTCGGGGAAGGCCGGGAAGCGCGGACACTCCAGCGGGCTCTGAATCCCGACTTCCGAGCCGGGGTAGGACTTCCAGAGCCCGCTACCGTCACCGACGGCCGCTCTGCAGTCGCTTGGACTGGCGGAACAGGGGGCGCCCCAGAGGCTTCCCCCAGCGCATCAACCCGGGGCCTCTTCGAGTCGCCACCGGAGGGAGTGTCAGGCACCCCAGAATCCCGACTTGGCACAGACGTCGCTGCTAGAGGAGATCGAGCGTGCTTCTTCTCTGGCGGCGGGTTGGATGCCATGGCAAGGGAGAACTCAAAGGCAAGAGAGCAAAAACACAAGAGTCCGAGGAGAAACGCAGAGAAGTGCGAAGGGGAGCTGCAATGTGGGTAAGACCCCCTCTAAAAAACTTCCCGGGTACAATTCCAAGCGATTCGGAACTATTCGAATACCCCGCACCGGCAACCGCTTCGGTTCCCAGACCGAGTGCCGATGACAGGTGGGCCCAAGCCGCCTAACTGAAGCGGTGGGGGCAAGGAGTCAGTCTCCTGAGAAGATGAGCCGGCAAGGCACTTCGGCGGTTCCCAAAGAAAGCGTCGCAACGTGCAAAAGTGGCAGTCTTGGGAACCGCCGCAGTAAAAGCAACCATCAAGTGAGCGCACGCTCCCACGATCCCGTGGCCGTTCGTGCTCCGGCAGCGGTCAATTCGGGACTTAGAGGAAGTGCGCGGATCGGAAGAGACGGAGGTCCCACCTCGGGCTCGCTGTCTCCCCCGAGATGGGCCCGGGGGCCACTGTCGGTACCTGAGATATGGGGTACCCCCGCGCACAGGGTAAAATGCCTAAGGAACTCGCCCTTCTCCACAAGGAGAGCTCCGAAGGCGCCACGCGTCCGGTGGGGCCGGACCTCCCTCTCCTCAGAGGAGAGCTCCGGGCCCGCCACGTGGCATACAGAAGCCGGACCTCCCCCTTCGCGGGAGAGAGGCCCGAAGGCGCCGCGTGTCCAGCGGGGCCGGACCTCCCTCTCCTCAGAGGAGAGCTCCGGGCCCGCCACGTGGCCAACAGAAGCCGGGACTCCCCCACCGCGGGGAGAGGTCCGGAGGCTCCACGTGCCCCGCGGGGCTGACCCTCCTCTTCTCTGAGAAGGGCTCCGGGCCTGCCACGTGGCAGCAGAGCGACGCTGCCTGCCCCGAGCGATAGGCAGCGGGCGTAAATACGCCCCATACCTTGCCCGTACAAGGTATTCAAGGCCCGCGTCTTCCCAAGACGCGGAGACGCGGAGCATGCTTCTGTCAGGTGCCGTTGCGCCCAGTCGCATCACAGACTAGCGCGCGGTGTCAGAACCTGTCAGCCAATAAACACCGCGACAAGACATCCCATGCCGCCTGCGCCGTCATCAACCACTACGACTAGCGTGCGGCATGGGCAGGGCGGCAAGTTGAAGACTCAGAAGCCTTCGACCAGAGACAACTACCGGCATAACTACAGATAATAGACAATCTTCCCGGGACCACCTGTCGGGTCCCGGCTCCCCTTGTAAGCCGCCCGAGTCTTGGACTATAAAAGGCTCGGGTAGGCGACGATAGCAAGGGTTCACACTTTGCAACTCATACGCTAGCCAAACACTCAAGCTGTAACTCACCCCCAAGCTCAGGCCTCCGGCCCTGAGCAGCAAGCAATACAGCGAGCTCCATAGCTTGCCGTGGACGTAGGGTTTTACGCTCCGGCGGCCTGAACCACGTAAAACTCGCCGTGTCAAGCTCTCACTAACTCGTCCATCTGCGCAAGCTCTCCGCTAGGGACTAGCCCCTCCGAAAAAAGAACCTCCGCGGGCTGCCCAGTGCAGGCCCGGGGGAAGTGTCGATCGCACACTTCGACATACACATTCATCAGGGAGGCTGTTGTCTTTCAAGTAGTCCCGGATCTCCGTGATCCATGCATCGGGTCTGACTTGAGCGTCTGGATCTTGAGCGCTGGGTTGCACGGAGTTCTCAGTGACGCTTACGATCCTTGGTGGCGTCCATGGCTGCAGGGCCGCCGGGACCGCTAGCTTCAAGGTGCTGGTCCAGCCCCCTTCGCCCGGCTCGGCGGGCCGGGCTGTGGGCCGCAGCAACGTCCTCTAGAAGACTCCTTCGGGCACAGGGGCTCCGGTGGAGGCCTTCGTTGAGAGGTCGTCAGCTGCGGCATTGCCAGCGCGCGGTACGTGGCGCAGGTCCAAGGCGAGGAAGTCTTTCTCCAACATCTGCACATGGAGCAGATAAGCAGCTAGCTGTGGGTCATTGCAGGAGCATTCACCCTTAACTTGCTTGATAACTAGCTAGGAGTCGCCCTGTGCCAACAACTAGCGAGCGCCCAGAGACAGGGCTGTCTTTAGGCCAAAGATGAGTGCTTCATACTCTGCCATGTTGTTGGTTGCCTTGAAATTGAGACGCACCATATACCCAAACTGCTCCCTTGATGGCATGAGAAGCAGTACGCCGGCACCGGCCCCCTGCTTTCGCGAGGAGCTGTCGAAGAAGAGCGTCCAGTAAGGCCCGGTGAAGGCCGGAGCTCGACGCTCTGGTTCACCGTCTTCATGGCCCCCTGGGTCAGCCTTCGTTGGCGTCCACTCAGCCACGAAGTCAGCCAGTGCTTGGCTCTTGACTGCGTGACGAGGAAGGAAGTCCAGCTCAAACTCCGCCAGCTCCGCTGCCCATTTAGCGACATTGCCAGTCACGTGGGGGCTGTGGAGGACAACCTTCAGCGGATAGGAGGTGACCACCGAGACCCGGTGGGCTTGGAAGTAGTGGCGGAGCTTCCTGGACGCCACGAGCACTGCATACAACAGCTTATGGACCTCCAGGTACCTTGTCTTGGCATCATGGAGGACCTCGCTGATGTAGTAAACAGGCCTCTGGATGGTCCGGACCCTCCCTCCCAGGTCAGAGATATCTTCATCCATGGGCTCAGGCCTACGGGAGGTGGGTGGGCCCAGGGAGGCTGCCGGGAGCTGATACTCGAAGGCTCCCAAGCCGTCTTGGACCTCCGGGAGGTCCCGCTGATTTCCCGGGGGCTCCAGGAGGTCCCGTTGGACATCCGAGAGGTTCCCTTGGACCTCCGGGAGGTCCCGTTGCACCTCCGGGAGGTCCTGCTGGTCCTTCGGGAGGTTGTCATGGGGGTCCGGGGGTCCGTTTTGGACCTCCGGGGGGTTGTCTCGGAGACCCGGGGGGTCGTCTTTGACCTCCGGGGTTTTCTGGCGCCTGTCTCCTGCTACCGGAGCAGGCTGTGGCGATGAGAGGTCCGGCCGCTCTGCGACGAGGACCATACTCACCACTTCAGCCGTCACCGCGATGTAGAGCAACAGATGCTCTTCGGGCTCGGGGGCTACCATTATGGGTAGGGTCGTCAAGAGTTGCTTCAGCTCCTGGAAAGCTTCTTCTGCTTCGTCGGTCCAAGCAAATGGGCCGGATTTGCGCAGGAGCTTAAAGAAGGGGAGCGCTCGCTCTGCTAACCTCGGTATAAACCGACTCAGCGCGGCTAGGCATCCCGTGAGTTTCTGGACTTCTTTGATGCGGGCGGGGGGGCGCATCAAGTCGATGGCTTTGATCTTCTCTGGGTTAGCCTCAATTCCTCGGTGTGAGACCAGGAATCCTAAGAGTTTTCCAGAGGATACGCCGAACACACACTTGTCGGGGTTCAGCTTGGTGCGCGTAGAGCGCAGTTTGTCGAAGACTAAGGCAAGGTTATCTAGTAGGGATGAACTCTGCCTGACCTTAACAACGATGTTGTCGAAGTGTGCGATCGACACTTCCCCCGGGCCTGCACTGGGCAGCCCGTGGAGGTTCTTTTTTCGGCGGGGCTAGTCTCCTAGCGGAAAGCTTGCGCGGATGGACGAGTTAGCGAGAGCTTGACACGGCGAGTTTTACGTGGTTCAGGCCGCCGGAGCGTAAAACCCTACGTCCACGGCGAGCTATGGAGCTCGCTGTATTGCTTGCTGCTCAGGGCCGGAGGCCTGAGCTTGGGGGTGAGTTACAGCTTGAGAGTGTATGGCTAGCGTATGAGTTGCAAAGTGCGAACCCTTGCTATCGACGCCTGCCCAAGCCTTTTATAGTCCAAGACTCGGGCGGCTTACAAGGGGAGCCGGGACCCGACAGGTGGTCCTGGGAAGATTGCTTGTTATCTACCGTATCTGTAGTTACGCCGGTAGCTGCCTCTGGTCGAAGGCTTCTGAGTCTTCATCTTGCCGCCCTGCCCATGCCGCGTGCTAGTCGTAGTGGTTGATGACGGCGCAGGCGGCATGGGATGTCTTGTCGCAGCGTTTATTGGCTGGCAGGTTCTGACACAGCGCACCAGTCTGTGATGCGACTGGGCGCAACGGCACCTGACAGACTCGTGCTCCTTGTTTCCGCGTCTTGGGAAGACGCGGGCCTTGAATACCTTGTACGGGCAAGGTGAGGAGCGCCTTTACACCCGCCGCCTACCGCTCGGGGGCAGGCAGCACCGTTCTTCTAGCCACGTGGCGGGTCCGGAGCCCTTCTCTGAGGTGAGAAGAGTCCGGCCTGCGGGGCACGTGGAGCCTCCGGACCTCTCCCCGCGGAGGGGGAGGTCCGGCCTCTGTATGCCACGTGGCGGGCCCGGAGCTCTCCTCTGCAGAGAGGGAGGTCCGGCCCCGCTGGACGCGTGGCGTCTTCGGACCTCTCTCCCGCGGAGGGGGAGGTCCGGCTTCTGTATGCCACATGGCGGGCCCGGAGCTCTCCCCTGAGGATAGGGAGGTCCGGCCCCGCCGGACGCGTGGCGCCTTCGGAGCTCTCCCTGCGGAGAAGGGCGAGTACCTTAGGCATTTTACCCTGTGCGCGGGGGTACCCCATATCTCAGGTACCGACAGTGGCCCCCGGGCCCATCTCGGGGGAGATAGCGAGCCCGAGGTGGGACCTCCGTCTCTTCCGATCCGCGCACTTTCTTTAAGTCCCGAATTGGCCGCTGCCGGAGCACGGACGGCCGCGGGGTCGTGAGAGCGTGCGCTCACTTGATGATTGCTTTTACTGTGGCGGTTCCCAAGGCTGCCACTTCTGCACGTTGCGGCGCTTTCTTCGGGAACCGCCGAAGTGCCTTGCCGGCTCATCTTCTCAGGAGGCTGACTCCTTGACCCCACCGCTTTAGCTAAGCGGTTTGGGCCCACCCGTCATCGGCATTCGGTCTAGGAACCGAAGCGGTTGCCGGTGCGGGATATTCGAAGAGTTCCGAATCGCTTGGAATTGCACCGGGAAGCTTTTTAGAGGAGGTCTTACCCCCATTGCAGCTTCCCTTCGCACTTCTCAGCATCTCTTCTCGGACTCTTGTGCTTTTGAGTTATCCCTCGCCATGGCTTCCAACCCGCTGCCAGAGAAGAAACGCGCTCGATCTCCTCCAGCAACGGCGTCGGTGCCAAGTCGGGATTCTGGGGTGCCTGACACCCCCTCCGGTGGCGACTCGAAGAGGCCCCGGGTTGATGCGCTCGGGGAAGCCTCTGGGGCGTCCCCTGTTCCGCCAGTCCAAGCGACTGCGGAGCGGTCATCGGCGACGGTTGCGGGCTCTGGAAGTCCTACCCCGGCTCGGAAGTCGGGGTTCAGAGCCCGCTGGAGTGTCCGCGCTTCCCGGCCTTCCCCGTCTTGCGGGGAATCTGCACCGATGCGCACGGAGCCAGGGGCAACTGCCGCGGCCCCCAGGCCAGCGCGGACTTCTCCTGTTCCGGTGTGCCCGGACTCCGCGGCGCCGTCGTCTCTTCCTGCCGAGACGGCAACCGCGGCCCCCGAGCCAGCACAGGTTGATCCTGCACTAGGCGGTCTGGCTTCTTCCCCAGCACCGCCTTCCCCGGCTCGTTCCTCTCCTCAGGTCAAGGAGCCAGAAGCTGAAAAGAGCCCGGCTGGCCTGGCTGCCAGAGCCACGGAGCCAACTTCTCCTGATTGGCGTCTCGTCTCAGCTGCTGGTGCGTCGGCTCTTCCTGAGGACGAGGTAATGGAGGAGGTCGGAGGGACTGCCCCAGCCTCTGTTGCTCCATTGCCTCTAGCGGACGCCTTCGCGCTTGCCGAGTCGAGCGTCCGGCAGGTCTTGGCTGCACTAGGGCGCGAGCGGGAGGAGCATACGGTTGAACGGGACCGCCTCCTCATCTGGGGGAACCTTTTGCGGGAGAGGACCGCGAAGGTTAAGAGCGAGCTCGACTCCAGGCGGGAGTTGCTTGACTTCAGGGAAGCGCTCGTCGACCGGATGAAGCGGGCTGTCGACCGCATGGACACCCAGTCGCGGCGGATCAACAGGGAGGCCCTGGAGGCACACGCCCGGGCCGAAGAGAGCCTCTCTGCTGCTGTGGAAATACGGCAGCGGTTGGAGCTCCGCGAACTCGCCGTTGAGGAGCGGGAGCGTTCCGTGGCAGCTGAGGCAGAGAGGGTCGCCGCGCAGCTGGCCGCGGGCGAGGATGACCTCTGAGCTCGGATGGAGGAGCTGGAGATTCTGAAGGCAGACCTTGACTTGAGGGAGGAACAGGTCTCCCATGATCGCCGGGCGGTCTTGGACCGGGAGTTGACTGCCGGCTTCAAGGCCGCTGAGTTGGAGCGGCTAGCCAAGACTCTCCACCTTCGGGAGAGTTCCCTGGCAGCCAAGGAGAAGGAATTCTCCGAGAGGAACCTGGAGGCTCTGCAGGCGGCCCGCCGCGAGGTGGAGGAGCTCTCCGCCTTGCGGTCCTCCGAGGCCCTTGCGGTCTCAAGCTTCGTGGATCGAGCGGGGTCCGCCCTGATCCCTCTTGGCTTCAGTCCGGTGAGGGCCGCGACTCCCGCGCTGAAGGTGGCAGAGGTGATCCCTGCGTTGGAGTCGATCGACGCCAAGCTGGACAGGCTCGACTCGGTGGTCACCAGCAAGCTTGAGGCCGAGGGCCGCAGCTTAGCTTTAGAGGTCGCTTCGCATGTGCTGGCATGCTTCAAGAGCCGCGACCCCTCTTTTTTGCTAGAGCCAGCGAGAGAGGGCCCAGCCGCGGAGCGTGAGGAAGCTGCCAGGGCTGAAGTTGAGGATGTGGCCGCCCTTGTAGCCGCAAGGTTCTGGCGAGAGCCGGGAGGTCCTTAGGACTTGTTTCTCCCTTTTTTATCGACTCTGTAGTCCAGCTCATGGAGCCTTGTTTAATTTGACTCTCTTGGATACTTGTGTCTGTGATGCTTTTTTTTCTCCTTCTTGGCTTTGCCTGGCTGAGTCCTTAGCTCCGCAAGGTACTCAGAGGCCATTTCCAACCTCGGAGCTTCGCACAGACACCCTCCCTGGGTCCTAACCGTGTTAGGGGCCCCCGGAGGTCTCCGAACCTCGCCCTATGGGGGGCTCCAAATCTGCCTGCCACGTGGCGGGTCCGGAGCTCCTCCTCAAGAGACGGGGGCTCCGGCCATGTTGGACACGTAGGGCTTCCGGAGCCCTCCCACTGAGGGGGGGAGGTCCGGTTCCTGCCTGCCACGTGGCGAGCCCAGAGCCCTCCTCAAGGAAGGAGAGAGTTCCGGGCCCGCTGGACACGTGGGGCCCCGGGGCCCTGCCCCTACTGGAGGGGCAGGTCCCGGTCCTTCCAGTCCCAGGTCGGAGTAGCTGGTAGCTCCTTTCCCCCCGCTTCATGCAGTCCCTGTTGCCATAACCTGGAGGTCCTGCACACAGGTAGAGGAAACGTAATTCTCCTCGGGGGGTCCTCCCCTCCTGTCTCTTAGTCTTATTCGTCTTATGGTCCTGACCCGCTATACGGGGCTTGGGCAATTCTGTGCACGAGGCGCCGGAGCTCCGGTTCCCTCCGAGGTCCGGGTACGGCGGTCTGATCCCTAGTACCGGGCCATGCGCTGGGGAAGCAGAGTGCACGCGCTTTGGGTTCATGACCAGGCAAAGTGGATGTACTCCCCTGGACCTCCGGAGGGCAGGATGCGCATGCTTTGGGCTTTGGGCCGGCTAAGCTGGATACGCACCCTGGACCCCCCATGCACAACGCTGGCCTCGCAACACCTGACTGGGGGAGGCCCGAGAGACTCACTCGGCCATCGGCAGGTGCATCAAGCGCAGCCGCCTTCGGTAGGATAGCAAATGCCGACTATGGATGAGCGCAGGAGAGGGGGAGCTAGATGTACGATGAACATACAAAGATAGTGCGATCATAAAAATTAATGCATAATTTAAATGAACGCATGAGAGAGAGCTAAGTAGAACAGGTCTCTGTATTCGTACCCATAGGTGGAATTCTGGCTGTACATGGGGGCAATGTTCCGCCTCGTCTACAAGGGAAGCAAGACTCTACGCGCTTAGGGTCGGAACCAGGCTAAACTGGACGTAGTCCTGTACCGTCCCTTGAGACTTAGCTACCCCAAGATCTGTTTCTAAATTCTATGGGGTCTATTACAGAAGTGGATAACCCTGTTCTACCGATGCTCAGTAAGTAGGACTTACAGTGTTGCTTCATGGCAAGGATTTTTTGGGAATGGATCCCACTCTCGGTTGAAAGGCATGTGTACCTGGGGCGGCAGCTTTCATGATTCGGAAGGGACCTTCCCTGCTGGGGGAGAGCTTATGGGTCCTTCTTGGAATATAGCGTGCCGCTTCACCAGGTTGCCTTCTTGCGGGCTCCCGTCGTATTTGGTTCTTTGGCGGTAGTGCTTAGAGCATTAGCCGAGACCGTGCGTTGTGGGGTGTTCCCTGCAAGCCGAGTCTTGTCGAGTTTGTTATCTTCACGCTAGATCAGGCCCTGCGCGGCTTCCCTCGGGGGCCCCCGGGGAGTTCTCCCCTTCTGGCTAAGGCCTTCAAGGGGTAGGTGGACCCGGGCTCACCTTGGATGACCTAAGGCGTCTTCCCCTTCTGGCAAGGCCTTCAAGGGGTTGACGGACCTTAGGCGGCTCCCGAGAGGTATGTTCGAGGCACGGAGGCGTGCTGTAGTTGGCTAACGCCCAGGCCCGTCACCGTCGGAACTGGAGTCCTCACCGCCATGCACTGTCTTTATGACACGCTGAGGCTCCTGGAACCCCACCTGGTGGGCAGCGGTGACTGGGGCGCCGGCCTCCTGTTTGCCATCCCTCTGAGGGTAGGGCGGTGCTTCAGCCCTCTGCTGTCTTCCTTTGCGGAAGCGCTCTGCGAGCCTCTGGATCTCCCAGCACTCGGCAGCAGTATGGTTGCAGGTGCCGGGGCATAGCCCGCCTTGGTTACTGTCTGGGGCCAGTGACTGCCGCTGCCTTTTGTCAGGGCGTGGCCCCCGAGCTCCACTGGTCGTCGCAGCTGCGGCAACGGGGGCCGTGAATGGTGACTTCATCTTGCCACCCCCCGGTTCTTGGTCTTCTTGCCACCCCCATAGGCAGCGGCACCGGACCCGGGCTGCCCTCCTGACTCGGAGGTCGGCAGTGCGTGCCAGTTCCGCCCTTCAGCTGCTCTGGCGCACTTGTCCGCCAGGCTGAAGAGCTCCGAGACGTCGCGGACCTCTCTGGTCGCGAGCTTCTCGAGCATTTTCTCGTCCTGGACACCCTGTCGGAACGCCACCACCACAGAGGCGCTTTGGATATGTGGGATGGTGTTGCGCACCTGAGAGAACCGCTGGATGAAAGAGCGCAGCGACTCCCCAGGTTGTTGTTTGACGGCGTGGAGGTCGAGCTCCGTGCCGGGACGGGTGTAGGAGCTGCCGAAGTTGGCGACGAACTGCCGGCAGAGCTCACCCCAGGAGGTTATGGACCCCTGAGGTAGATTCATGAGCCAAGACCGGGCCGGGCCGGTCAAGGCGACGGGGAAGTAGTTGGCCATGACAGCCTCGTCCCCTCCTGCGGCAAGTACGGCGGTGGAGTAGATCTGGAGGAACTCCGCTGGGTTGACGCTGCCGTCGTACTTCTCAGGCAGGTGCGGGCGGAACTTGCGTGGCCACCTTGCGAAGCGAAGGTGGGGTGCAAGGGCCGCACATCCTGCACCTGCAGCCGCAGGTATAGGCGCTGCGAACGCTTGGTTCGCTCCTGGCACCGCATATCCCGGCATGGGCATGGCTGCACCATAGACCGGGGCCGCCACTTGCGGCGCATATGGTTGTGGCATATACTGCGCAGCATATGCCTGTGGCGGGGCTCGCATGGCGAAGACCTGCCCTTCTGGTTGTGTCGAGGCCGACGACATGCTGTCGCCTGCCTCCTGGTTGCGACGCCTTTCTCGGCGTCGCTCGAGGTACACCCGGGCGTCCTGCCCCAAGTGGCACCGTTCCAGTTCCCTTCGCAGGTCCGTCGACAGGAGCCTGGAGGAGCTGGAATCCGCCGTTAGCCCGTCAACCGTGGGTGTGCGCGTCAGCGACACAGCCGGTTGCCCTGGGCGTCGTCCTCGCCAAAACCGAGGGTTCGCGGCGGCGACGACGAGGCGGTCCACCTCGCGGACCCATTGCTGGGTCGCTGAATGGGGCGCATCACCCGCAGGCGGGTAGCGCAGCAGCGCTCTTGCTGCAGCCAGCGCACCTCCATGGTGTACGCTCAGCGCTGCAGAAGACCTCACGCTGGTCGGGGCCTGCATAGCCGGAGTCGGCGCTGCCGGAATCGGCTGCTGGCTGCCTGCTTGTGCCGACACACTCCATCCTGAGTGTGTCGACATGTACTCCCCAGTGGTCACGGTTCGCCGTGAACGCGGAGGGGGAGAGTTTGCCGTTGAAGGAAGCTTGGTCATCTTCGTCGGCAGAAACTCGTCGCGCTAGGGGAAAAGCCCCCTACCTGGCGCGCCAAATGTCGAAGTGTGCAATCGACACTTCCCCCGGGCCTGCACTGGGCAGCCCGCGGAGGTTCTTTTTTCGGCGGGGCTAGTCTCCTAGCGGAAAGATTGCGCGGATGGACGAGTTAGCGAGAGCTTGACACGGCGAGTTTTACGTGGTTCAGGCCGCCGGAGCGTAAAACCCTACGTCCACGGCGAGCTATGGAGCTCGCTGTATTGCTTGCTGCTCAGGGCCGGAGGCCTGAGCTTGGGGGTGAGTTACAGCTTGAGAGTGTATGGCTAGCGTATGAGTTGCAAAGTGCGAACCCTTGCTATCGACGCCTGCCCGAGCCTTTTATAGTCCAAGACTCGGGCGGCTTACAAGGGGAGCCAGGACCCGACAGTTGGTCCCGGGAAGATTGCTTGTTATCTACCGTATCTGTAGTTACGCCGGTAGCTGCCTCTGGTCGAAGGCTTCTGAGTCTTCATCTTGCCGCCCTGCCCATGCCGCATGCTAGTCGTAGTAGTTGATGACGGCGCAGGCGGCATGGGATGTCTTGTCGCAGCGTTTATTGGCTGGCAGGTTCTGACACCGCGCGCCAGTCTGTGATGCGACTGGGCACAACGGCACCTGACAGACGCGTGCTCCGCGTTTCCGCGTCTTGGGAAGACGCAGGCCTTGAATACCTTGTACGGGCAAGGTGAGGAGCGCCTTTACGCCCGCCGCCTACTGCTCGGGGGCAGGCAGCACCATTCTTCTGGCCACGTGGCGGGTCCGGAGCCCTTCTCTGAGGTGAGAAGAGTCCGGCCTGCGGGGCACGTGGAGCCTCCGGACCTCTCCCCGCGGAGGGGGAGGTCTGGCCTCTGTATGCCACGTGGCGGGCCTGGAGCTCTCTTCTGCGGAGAGGGAGGTCCGGCCCCGCTGGACGCGTGGCATCTTCGGACCTCTCTCCCGCGGAGGGGGAGGTCCGGCTTCTGTATGCCACGTGGCGGGCCCGGAGCTCTCCTCTGAGGAGAGGGAGGTCCGGCCCCGCCGGACGCGTTGCGCCTTCGGAGCTCTCCCTGCGGAGAAGGGCGAGTACCTTAGGCATATTACCCTGTGCGCGGGGGTACCCCATATCTCAGGTACCGACAGATGTCATCGACATACACCTCAACTAAGTCTCTTATCAACTCCCCGAAGGTTTTGTGCATTGCACGTACAAAGGTAGGGAGAGTGTTCTTTAGGCCATAAGGCATAGAGACATAACAGTACAGACCGTCTACTGTGATGAAGGAGGTGTGCTCGTCATCTTCTCTAGACATAGGGATCTGATGGAAACCCGAGTAGGCGTCTAGGAAGCACAGCATATCGCAGCCTGATGTCCAGTCTACTATTTGATCTATTCTAGGGAGAGGGAATGGATCTTTGGGACATGCCTTATTGAGACTGGTGTAGTCGATGCACATCCGGATCTTCCCGCCGGCCTTCGGGACAACAACAGGGTTCGCCAACCACCGGGGGTGGTGGACTTCTTGTATGAAGCCAGCGTCCAGCAGCTTCTTGATTTCTTCGCGGATGAAGTTTTGCCGCTCGATGGACTGCTTGCGGGGCTTCTGTTGGACTGGTCGGGCGTCGGGGAAGACCTTTAAGTGGTGCTCGATCACCTCCCTAGGGATCCCAGGCATCTGCGACGGCTGCCATGCAAACACGTCGACGTTGTGCTGGAGGAAGGTGACGAGCGCGCCTTCCTATTTGCTATCCAGGCCCCCGGCTACCCGGGTGGTCTGGGTGGCATCGGCGCCGATTTGGACGAGCTTCAAGGGGACATCGTCCTCGTCGAGGGGTTGCACACGGGGTGCTGCGGTAGAGGCACGGTGGCGTGCACTCGGGTGGAGCCGGTTTGGTTCTGCACTGCCAGGGGTTGGTGCTCTAGTTGTTGTAAGCGCTTGGAGCTTTTCCAAGGCTGACACTGCGGCAGTGCGGTCTCCACGAATCCTGAGGACGCCAGTTGGTGTAGGCATCTTCAAGACGAGGTAGCCGTAGTGGGCTACTGACATGAATCGGTACATGGCTGGCCTGCCAATTATGGCGTTTGTCGGTATCTGAGATATGGGGTACCCCCGCGCACAGGGTAAAATGCCTAAGGAACTCGCCCTTCTCCGCAGGGAGAGCTCCGAAGGTGCCACGCGTCCGGCGGGGCCGGACCTCCCTCTCCTCAGAGGAGAGCTCCCGGCCCGCCACGTGGCATACAGAAGCCGGACCTCCCCCTCCGCGGGAGAGAGGCCCGAAGGCGCCGCGTGTCCAGCAGGGCCGGACCTCCCTCTCCTCAGAGGAGAGCTCCGGGCCCACCACGTGGCGTACAGAAGCCGGACCTCCCCCTCCGCGGGGAGAGGTCCGGAGGCTCCACGTGCCCTGCGGGGCTGACCCTCCTCTTCTCTGAGAAGGGCTCCGGGCCCACCACGTGGCAGCAGAGCGACGCTGCCTGCCCCGAGCGATAGGCAGCGGGCGTAAATACGCCCCATACCTTGCCCGTACAAGGTATTCAAGGCCCGCGTCTTCCCAAGACGTGGAGACGCGGAGCACGCTTCTGTCAGGTGCCGTTGCGCCCAGTTGCATCACAGACTGGCGCGCGGCGTCAGAACCTGTCAGCCAATAAACACTGCGACAAGACATCACATGCCGCCTGCGCCGTCATCAACCACTACGACTAGCGTGCGGCATGGGCAGGGCGGCAAGATGAAGACTTAGAAGCCTTCGACCAGAGACAACTACCGGCATAACTGCAGATACGGTAGATAATAGACAATCTTCTCGGGACCACCTGTCGGGTCCCGGCTCCCCTTGTAAGCCGCCCGAGTCTTGGACTATAAAAGGCTCAGGTAGGCGACGATAGCAAGGGTTCGCACTTTGCAACTCATACGCTAGCCATACACTCTCAAGCTGTAACTCACCCCCAAGCTCAGGCCTCCGGCCCTGAGCAGCAAGCAATACAGCGAGCTCCATAGCTCGCCGTGGACGTAGGGTTTTACGCTCCGGCGGCCTGAACCACGTAAAACTCGCCGTGTCAAGCTCTTACTAACTCGTCCATCTGCGCAAACTCTCCGCTAGGGACTAGCCCCTCCAAAAAAAGAACCTCCGCGGGCTGCCCAGTGCAGGCCCGGGGGAAGTGTCGACCGCACACTTTGACATTTGGCGCGCCAGGTAGGGGGCTTTTCTCCTAGCGCGACGAGTTTCCGCCGACGAAGATGACCAAGCTTCCTTCAGCGGCAAACTCTCCCCCTCCGCGTTCACGGTGAACCGTGACCACTGGGGAGTACATGTCGACACACTCAGGACGGAGTGTGTCGGCACAAGCTGGTAGCCAGCAGCCGACTCCGGCAACGCCGACTCCGGCTATGCAGGCCCCGACCAGTGTGAGATCTTCTGCAGTGCTGAGCGTACACCATGGAGGTGCGCTAGCTGCAGCAAGAGCGCTGCTGCGCAACCCACCTGCGGGGGATGCGCCCCATTCAGCGACCCAGCAATGGGTCCGCGAGGTGGACCGCCTCGTCGTCGCCGCCGCGAACCCTCGGTTTCGGCGAGGACGGCGCCCTGGACAACCGGTTGTGTCGCTGACGCGCACACCCACGGTTGACGGGCTAACGGCGGATTCTAGCTCCTCCAGGCTCCTGTCAACGGACCTGCGAAGGAAACTGGAACGGTGCCACTTGGGCCAGGACGCCCGGGTGTACCTCGAGCGACGCCGAGAGAGGCGTCGCAGCCAAGAGGCAGGCGACAGCATGTCGTCGGCCTCGACACAACCAGAGGGGCAGGCCTTCGCCACGCGAGCCCTGCCTCAGGCATATGCAGCGCAGCATATGCCACAACTATATGCGCCGCAAGCAGCGGCCCCGTTCTATGGTGCAGCCTTGCCCATGCCGGGATACGCGGTGCCAAGTGTGAACCAAGCGTTCGCAGCGCCAGTACCTGCAGCAGCAGGTGCAGGATGTGCGGCCCTTGCACCCCACCTTCGCTTCGCAAGGTGGCCACGCAAGTTTTGCCCGCATCTGCCTGAGAAGTACGACGGTAGCGTCAACCCAGCGGAGTTCCTCCAGATCTACTCCACCGCCGTACTTGCTGCAGGAGGGGACGAGGCTGTCATGGCCAACTACTTCCCCGTTGCCTTGACCAGCCCAGCTCGGTCTTGGCTCATGAATCTACCTCAGGGGCCCATAACCTCCTGGGGAGAGCTCTGCCGGCAGTTCGTCGCCAACTTCGGCAGCTCCTACACCCGTCCCGGCACGGAGCTTGACCTCCACGCTGTCAAGCAACAACCTGGGGAGTCGCTGCGCTCTTTCATCCAGCGGTTCTCTCAGGTACGCAACACCATCCCGCATATCCAAAGTGCCTCTGTGGTGGTGGCATTCCGACAGGGTGTCCGGGACGAGAAAATGCTTGAGAAGCTCGTGACCAGAGAGGTCCGCGACGTCTCGGAGCTCTTCAGCCTGGCGGACAAGTGCGCCAGAGCAGCTGAAGGGCGGAACTGGCATGCTCTGCCGACCTCCGAGTCAGGAGGACAGCCCGGGGCCGGTGCTGCTGCCTATGGGGGTGGCAAGAAGACCAAGAACCGGGGGGTGGCAAGATGAAGTCACCATTCACGGCCCCCGTCACCGCAGTTACGATGACCAGTGGAGCTCGGGGGCCACGCCCCGACAAAAGGCAGCGGCAATCACCGGCCCCGGACAGTGACCAAGGCGGGCTATGCCCCGTGCATGGCACCTGCAACCATACTGCTGCCGAGTGCTGGGAGATCCAGAGGCTCGCAGAGCGCTTCCGCAAAGGAAGACAGCAGAGGGCTGAAGCGCCGCCCTACCCTCAGAGGGACGGCAAACAGAAGGTCGATGCCCCAGTCACTGCTGCCCACCAGGTGGGGTTCCAGGAGCCTCAGCGTGTCATAAAGACAGTGCATGACGGTGAGGGCTCCAGCTCCGACGGTGACAGGACAGGGCGTTAGCCAACTGCGGTGCGCCTCCGTGCCTCGAACACACCTCTCGGGGGCCACCTAAGGTCTGTCAACCCCTTGAAGGCCTCGCCAGAAGGGGAAGACGCCTTAGGTCATCCAAGACGAGCCCGGGTCTACCTACCCCTTGAAGGCCTTAGCCAGAAGGGGAGAACTCCTGGGGGGCCCCCAGGAGAAGCCGCGCAGGACCTGATCCAGCGCGAAGATAACAACCTCGTCGACAAGACTCAGCTGCAGGAAACACCCCGCAATGCACGGTCTCAGCTAATGCTCTAAGCACTACCGCCAAAGAACCAAACGCGTCGGGGGCCTGCAGGAGGGCAACTTGGTGAAGCGGCACGCTCTATTCCAAGAGGGACCCATAAGCTCTCCCCCAGCAGGGAAGGTCCCTTCCGAATCATGAAAGCTGCCACCCCAAGTACACATGCCTTCCAACCGAGAGTGGGATCCGTTCCCAAAAATCCTTGCCATGGAGCAACACTGTAAGTCCTACTTCCTGAGCATCAGTAGAACAGGGTTATTCCCTTCTGTAATAGATCCCATAGAATTTAGGAACAGCGCTTGGGGCAGCTAAGTCTCAAGGGACGGTACAGGACTACGTCCAGTTTAGCCTGGTTCCGACCCTAAGCGCATAGAGTCTTGCTTCCCTTGAAGACAAGACGGAACATTGCCTCCCTGTACAGCCAGAATTCCACCTATGGGTACGAATACAGAGCCCCGTTCTACTTAGCTCTCTCTCATGCGCTCATTTAAATTATGCATTAATTTCTATGATCGCACTATCTCTGTATGTTCATCGTACATCTAGCTCCCCCTCTCCTGCGCTCATCCGTAGTCGGCATTCGCTATCCTACCGAAGGCGGCTGCGCTTGAGGCACCTGCCGATGGCCGAGTGGGTCTCTCGGGCCTCCCCCAGTCAGGTGTTGCGGTGCCAGTTGGTTACCTCCAGGAAAGGCCTGCGTTGTGCATGGGGGGTCCAGGGTGCGTATCCAGCTTAGCCGGCCCAGAGCCCAAAGCATGCGGATCCTGCCCTCCGGAGGTCCAGGGGAGTACGACCGCTTTGCCTGGTCATGAACCCAAAGCGCATGCACTCTGCTTCCCTAGCGCATGGCCCGGTACTAGGGATCGGACGGCCGTACCCGGACCTCGGAGGGAGCCGGAGCTCCGGCGCCTCGTGCACAGAATTGCCCAAGCCCCGTATAGCGGATCAGGGTCGTAAGACGGATAAGACTAGGAGACGGGAGGGGAGGACCCCCCGAGGAGAATTACGTTTCCTCTGCCTGTATGCAGGACCTCCATGTTACGGCAACAGAGAACTGCATGAAGCGGGGGGAAAGGAGCTACCAGCTACTCCGGCCTGGGACTGGAAGGACCGGGACCTGCCCCTCCAGCAGGGGCGAGACCCGGGGGCCCCACGTGTCCAGCGGGCCCGGAACTCTCTCCTCCCTTGAGGAGGGCTCCGGGCTCGCCACGTGATGGGCGGAAGCCAGACCTCCCCCTCGGTGGGAGGGCTCCGAAAGCCCTACGTGTCCAACATGGCCGGAGCTCCCGCCTCTTAGGAAGGAGCTCTGGACCCGCCACGTGGCAGGCAGATCTGGAGCTCCCCATAGGGCGAGATCCGGAGACCTCCGGGGGCCCCTAACACGGTTAGGACCCGGGGAGGGTGTCTGTGCAAAGCTCCGAGATTGGAAATGGCCTCTGAGTACCTTGCGGAGCTAAGGACTCAGCCAGGCAAAGCCAAGAAGGGGAGAAAAAGCATCACAGACACAAGTATCCAAAAGAGTCAGATTAAGTGAGGCTCCATGAGCTGGACTACAGACTCGATAAAAAGGGAGAAACAAATCCTAAGGACCTCCCGGCTCCCGCCGGAACCTTGCGGCTATAAGGGCGGCCACATCCTCGACTTCTGCCCTGGCAGCTTGCTCCCGCTCTACGGCTGGGCCCTCTCTCGCTGGTTCTAGCGAAAAAGAGGGGTAGCGGCTCTTAAAGCATGCCAGCACATGTGAAGCGACCTCTAAGGCTAGGCCGTGCCCCTCGGCCTCAAGCTCGCTGGCGACCACCGAGTCTAGCCTGTCCAGCTTGGCGCCGATCGACTCCAGCGCGGGGATCACCTCCAACGCAGGGGCCGCGGCCCTCACCGGACTGAAGCCAAGAGGGATCAGGGCGGACCCCGCTCGATCCACGAAGCTCGAGACTGCAAGAGCCTCGGAAGACCGCAAGGCCGAAAGCTCCTCCACCTCGCGGCGGGCCGCCTGCAGAGCCTCCAGGTTCCTCTCGTAGAATTCCTTCTCCTTGGCCGCCAGGGAGCTCTCTCGAAGGTGGAGAGCCTTGGCGAGCCGTTCCAACTCAGCGGCCTTGAAGCCGGCGGTCAACTCCCGGTCCAAGACCGCCCAACGATCACGGGAGACCTGTTCCTCCCTCAAGTCGAGGTCTGCCTTCAGGATCTCCAGCTCCTCCATCCGAGCTCGAAGGTCATCCTCGCCCGCAGCCAGCTGCGCGGCGACCCTCTCCGCCTCAGCTGCCATGCAACGCTCCCGTTCCTCAATGGCGAGTTCACGGCGCTCCAACCGCTGCCGTATCTCCACAGCAGCAGAGAGGCTCTCCTCGGCTCGGGCGTGTGCCTCCAGGGTCTCCCGGTTGATCCGCCGCGATTCGGTGTCCATGCGGTCGACAGCCCGCTTCATCCGGTCGAGGAGCGCTTCCCTGAAGTCGAGCAACTCCCGCCTGGAGTCGAGCTCACTCTTAACCTTCGCGGTCCTCTCCCGCAAAAGTTTCCCCCAGATGAGGAGGCGGTCCCGTTCAACCATATACTCCTCCCGCTCGCGCCCTAGTGCAGCCAAGACCTGCCGGACGCTCGACTCGGCAAGCGCGAAGGCGTCCGCCAGAGGCAATGAAGCAGCAGAGGCCGGGGCAGTCCCCCCGACCTCCTCAATTACCTCGTCCTCAGGAAGAGCCGACGCACCAGCAACCGAGACGAGACGCCGATCAGGAGAAGCTGGCTCCGAGGCTCGGGCAGCCAGGCCAGCCGGGCTCTCTTCAGCTTCTGGCTCCTTGACCTGAGGAGAGGGGCGAGCCGGGGAAGGCGGTGCTGAAGAAGAGGTCGGGCCGTCTAGTGCAGGGTCAACCTGCGCTGGCTTGGGGGCCACGGTGGCCGTCTCGGCAGGAAGAGACGCCGCCGCCACGGAGTCCGGGCACACCGGAACTGGAGAAGTTCGCGCTGGCCTGGGGGCCGCGGCAGTTGCCCCTGGCTCCGAGCGCAGCGGCACAGATTCCCCGCAAGTCGGGGAAGGCCGGGAAGCGCGGACGCTCCAGAGGGCTCTGAACCCCGACTTCCGAGCCGGGGTAGGACTTCCAGAACCTGCTACCGTCACCGACAGCCGCTCCGCAGTCGCTTGGACTGGCGGAACAGGGGGCGCCCCAGAGGCTTCCCCCAGCGCATCAACCCGGGGCCTCTTCGAGTCGCCACCGGAGGGAGTGTCAGGCACCCCAGAATCCCGACTTGCCACAGACGCCGCTGCTAGAGGAGATCGAGCATGCTTCTTCTCTGGCGGCGGGTTGGATGCCATGGCAAGGGAGAACTCAAAGGCAAGAGAGAAAAAGCACAAGAGTCCGAGGAGAAACGCAGAGAAGTGCGAAGGGAAGCTGCAATGTGGGTAAGACCCCCTCTAAAAAACTTCCCGGGTACAATTCCAAGCGATTCGGAACTCTTCGAATACCCCGCACCGGCAACAGCTTCGGTTCCCAGACCGAGTGCCGATGACGGGTGGGCCCAAGCCGCTTAACTGATGCGGTGGGGGCAAGGAGTCAGTCTCCTGAGAAGATGAGCCGGCAAGGTACTTCGGCGGTTCCCTAAGAAAGCGCCGCAACGTGCAGAAGTGGCAGTCTTGGGAACCGACGCAGTAAAAGCAACCATCAAGTGAGGGCACGCTCCCACGATCCCGTGGCCGTTCGTGCTTCGGCAGCGGTCAATTCGGGACTTAGAGGAAGTGCGCGGATCGGAAGAGACGGAGTTCCCACCTCGGGCTCGCTATCTCCCCCGAGATGGGCCGAGGGCCACTGTCGGTACCTGAGATATGGGGTACCCCCGCGCACAGGGTAAAATACCTAAGAAACTCGCCCTTCTCCGCAGGGAGAGCTCCGAAGGCGCCACGCGTCCGGCGGGGCCGGACCTCCCTCTCCTCAGAGGAGAGCTCCGGGCCCGCCACGTGGCATACAGAAGCCGGACCTCCCCCTCCGCGGGAGAGAGGCCCGAAGGCGCCGCGTGTCCAGCAGGGCCGGACCTCCCTCTCCTCAGAGGAGAGCTCCGAGCCCACCACGTGGCGTACAGAAGCCGGACCTCCCCCTCCGCGGGGAGAGGTCCGGAGGCTCCACGTGCCCCGCGGGGCTGACCCTCCTCTTCTCTGAGAAGGGCTCCGGGCCCGCCACGTGGCAGCAGAGCGACGCTGCCTGCCCCGAGCGATAGGCAGCGGGCGTAAATACGCCCCATACCTTGCCCGTACAAGGTATTCAAGGCCCGCGTCTTCCCAAGACGCGGAGACGCGAAGCACGCTTCTGTCAGGTGCCGTTGCGCCCTGTCGCATCATAGACTGGCGTGCGGCGTCAGAACTTGTCAGCCAATAAACACTGCGACAAGACATCCCATGCCGCCTGCGCCGTCATCAACCACTACGACTAGCGTGCGGCATGGGCAGGGCGGCAAGATGAAGACTCAGAAGCCTTCGACCAGAGACAACTACCGGCATAACTGCAGATACGGTAGATAATAGACAATCTTCCCGGGACCACCTGTCGGGTCCCGGCTCCCCTTGTAAGCCGCCCGAGTCTTGGACTATAAAAGGCTCGGGTAGGCGACGATAGCAAGGGTTCGCACTTTGCAACTCATACGCTAGCCATACACTCTCAAGCTGTAACTCACCCCCAAGCTCAGGCCTCCGGCCCTGAGCAGCAAGCAATACAGCGAGCTCCATAGCTCGCCGTGGACGTAGGGTTTTACGCTCCGGCGGCCTGAACCACGTAAAACTCGCCGTGTCAAGCTCTTACTAACTCGTCCATCTGCGCAAGCTCTCCGCTAGGGACTAGCCCCTCCGAAAAAAGAACCTCCGCGGGCTGCCCAGTGGAGGCCCGGGGGAAGTGTCGACCGCACACTTCGACAGCGTTGAAGGGGAGGTCGATCTCCGCCACGTCGAACAGAATGTACTCTGTCCGATAGCTGTCCGGTGCCCCAAAGGTCACCGGGAGGCTGATGTGGTCGTAGGGAATGACCTGTCCCGGCCCTACCCCTGAGAACGGGCTCGATGGGGTGAGCTTGGCCATCGGGATCTGCAGCTTCTAGAAAGCTGCGCGACTGATGAGGTTCAGTCCAGCCCCGCCATCCACCAAAACGTGGTACATCCTCACGTTGGCGATGGTGGGGGCCACCAAGAGCGGTAGTTGGCCGGCCCCAGCCATGTTCCTGGGGCAGTCGGTGGCATCGAAGCTGATGGGGGTTCCCATCCACCAGAGGTGCGGTGCGGCACTCGGGAGGGGAGCCACAGACGCTACCGCTCGGTGCAGGGTCTTAACCGCGCTTCGGGACGAGGGGTCAGCGGACCCACCATAGATGACGTAGAGCATCTTCCGGCGCTCTTCATCACTGGAGCTGGAGCTCTCATGATTGCGCACCGCCTTCACGGCGCGCTGAGGCTCCTGGAACTCCACCTGGCGGTCGACGTTGTCTGGGGCGTCGAGCTTCTGCTTGCCCTCCCTTTGACGGTAGGGTGGGGCATCAGTTAGAAGCTGCTTCCCTTTCCGGAAGCGCTCCGTGAGCTTCTGGATCTCCCGGCACTCGGCAGAAGTATGGTAACTGGTGCCGTGCACGGGGCATAGCTCGCCCTAGCCACCGTCTGGGGCTGGTGACTGCCGCTGCCTTTTGTCGGGGCGCGGTCCCCGAGCCCCACTGGGTGCCGCTGCTGCGGCAACAGGAGCCGTGGCTGATGACTTCATCTTGCTACTGCCCCAGTTCTTGGCCTTCTTGCTGCCTCCATAGGAAGCAGCGCCAGACCCGGGCTGCCCTCCTGACTCGGAGGCTGGCAGTGAGTGCCAGTTCCGCCCTTCGGATGCTCTGGCGCACTTGTCCGCCAGGCTGAAGAGCTCTGAGACGTCGCGGACCTCTCTGGTCACGAGCTTCTCGAGCATCTTCTTGTCCCGAACGTCTTGCCGGAACGCCACCACCACATAAGCGTTTTGGATGTGTGGGATGGTGTTCCGCACCTGGGAGAACCGCTGGATGAAGGAGCGCAGCGACTCCCCTGGTTGTTGCTGGATGGCGTGGAGGTCGAGCTCCGTGCCAGGCCGGGTGTAGGAACTGCCGAAGTTGGCGGTGAACTGCCGGCAGAGCTCTCCCCCGGAAGTTATGGAACCCTGGGGGAGGTTCATGAGCCAAGACCGGGCTGGGCCAGTCAAGGCGACGGGGAAGTAGTTGGTCATGACGGCCTCATCCCCTCCTGCGGCAAGTACGGCGGTGGAGTAGATCTGGAGGAACTCCGCCGGGTTGACGCTGCCGTCGTACTTCTCGGGCAGGTGCGGCCGAAACTTGCGCGGCCACCTCGCGAAGCGAAGGTGGGGCGCCAGGGCCGCACATCCCGCTTCTGTTGCTGCAGGCACTGGTGCCGCGAACGCTTGGTTCGCCGCTGGCACAGTGTACCCCGGTATGGGCAAGGCTGCGCCATAGACCGGGGACGCCATTTGCAGGGCATATGGCTGTGGCATATGCTGCGCGGCGTATGCCTGGGGCAGAGATCGCGTGGGAAGGTCTGCGCCTCAGGCAGGGTCGAGGCTGATGTCATGCTGTCGCCAGCCTCTTGGTTGCGACACCTTTCTCGACGTCGCTCGAGGTACACCCGGGCATCCTGGCCCAAGTGGCACCGTTCCAGCTCTGTCCTCAGGTCCGTCTACTGAAGCCTGGTGGAGCTGGAATCCGCCGTCTGCCCGTCAACCGTTGGCGTGCGCGTCAGCGACACAGCCGGTTGGCCGGAGCGTCGTCCCCGCCGAAGTCGAGGGTTTGCGGCGGCGACGACGGGACGGTCTACCTCATGAATCCACTGCTGGGTCGCTGCCTGAGGCGAGTCCTCAGCAGGCGGATTGTGCAGTAGCGCTCTTGCTGCAGCTAGCGCACCCCCGTGGGGTACGCTCAGCGCTGCAGAAGATCTGACGCTGGCTGGAGCTTGCATTGCCGGAGTTGGCTGCTGGCTTCCAGCTTGCGCCGACGCACTCCGTCCTGAGTGTGTCGACACGTATTCCCCGCTAGTCACGGTCCGTCGTGAACGCGGGGGAGGAGAGCTGTCCGCTGAAGGAATCTTGGTCATCTTCGTCGGTAGAAACTCGTCGCGCAAGGGAAAAGCCCCCTACCTGGCGTGCCAAATGTCGAAGTGTGTGGTCGACACTTCCCCCGGACCTGCTCTGGGCAGCCCGCAGAGGTTCTTTTTCGGAGGGGCTAGTCGCTTGCGGAGAGCTTAAGCGTAGGGACGAGTTAGGGAGGAGCTTGACACAGCAAGTTTTATGTGGTTCGGGCCGCCGGAGCGTAAAACCCTACGTCCATGGTGAGCAGAGGTGCTCGTTGTATTGCTTGTTGCTCCGAACTAGAGTCCTGAGCTTGAGGATGAGTTATGCCTAGGGTGTGAGTTGCTGGAGTGCGAAACCCTGCTAACGTTGCCTACCCGAGCCTTTTATAGTCCAAGACTCGTGTAGCTTACAAGGGGGGCCCGGGACCCGACAGGTGGTCCCGGGGAGATTTCCTGCCGACTATCGTATCCGCAATTATGTCGGTAGTTGTCTCTGGCGAAGGCTTCCGAGTATTCATCTTGCCGCCCTGCCCATTTCGCATGCTAGTCGCAGTGGCTGATGACGGCAGAGGCGGCAGGGGATGTCTTGTCGCTGTGTTTATTGGCAGGCAGGTTCTGACACGGCGGACCAGTCTGCCGATGCGACTAGGCGCAACAGCACCTGACAGAGGCGTGCTCCGCGTCTACGCGTCTCGGGAAGGCATGGGCCTTGAATACCTCGTACGGGCAAGGTATGGTGCGTCTTTACGCCCGCTGCCTACCGCTCGTGGGCAGGCAGCACTGTTCTGCTGGACACGTGGCGGGCCCGGAGCTCTCCTCTGAGGAGAGGGAGGTCCGGCCCCGCAGGACACGTGGAGCCTTCGGACCTCTCCCCGCGGAGGGGGGAGGTCCGGCCTCTGTCGGCCATGTGGCGGGCCCGGAGCTCTCCTCTGAGGAGGGGGAGGTCCGGCCCCGCAGGACACGCGGCGCCTTCAGAGCCTTCCCCACGGAGGGGAGGTCTGGTTGCTGGTGGCCACGTGGCGGGCCCGGAGCTCTCCTCTGAGGAGAGGGAGGTCCGGCCCCGCTGGATACGTGGCGCCTTCAGAGCTCTCCCTGCGGAGAAGGGCGAGATCCTTAGGAATTTTCCCCTATGCGCGGGGGTACCCCATATCGCGGCTACCGACATAGAGTCTACTATTTGATCTATTCTAGGGAGAGGGAATGGATCTTTGGGACATACCTTATTGAGACTGGTGTAGTCGATGCACATCCGAAGCTTCCCGTCGGCCTTCGGGACGACAACAGGGTTCGCCAGCCACCGAGGGTGGTGGACTTTCCATATGAATCTAGCATCGAGCAACTTCTTGATTTCTTCACGGATGAAGTTCTGCCGCTCAATGGACTGCTTCCGGGGCTTCTGTTGGATCGGCTGAGCGTTCGGGAAGATCTTCAGATGGTGCTCGATCACCTCCCTAGGGATCCCGGGCATCTGTGACGGTTGCCACGCAAACACGTCGACGTTGTCCCGGAGGAAGGTGATGAGTGCGCCTTCCTATTTGCTGTCCAGGATCCCGGCTACTCGGGTGGTCTGAGCAGCTTCAGCGCCGACTTGGACGACCTTTAGGGGGACGTCACCCTCGTCGAGGGGTTGCACCTGGCATGCAGAGGTCGAGGCACGGTGGCGTGCACTCCGGTGGAGCTGGCCTGGTTCTGCACCGCCAGTGGCAGGTGCTCGGGCTGTCGCAAGTGCTTGGAGCTTCTCCAAGGCTGACACTGCGGCAGTGCGGTCTCCATGGATCCCGAGGACGCCGGTTGGTGTAGGCATCTTCAGGACGAGGTAGCCGTAGTGGGCTACCTCCATGAACCGGTACAGGGCAAGCCTGCCGATGATGGCGTTGAAGGGGAGGTTGACCTCTGCCACGTCGAACAGAATGTATTCTGTCCAGTAGTTGTCCGGTGCTCCAAAGGTCACCAGAAGGCTGATGTTGTCATAAGGGACAACTTGTCCCAGCCCTACCCCTGAGAACAGGCTCGAAGGGGAGAGCTTGGCCATCGGAATTTGCAGCTTCAGGAAAGCTGCACGACTGATGAGGTTGAGGCCAGCCCCACCATCCACCAGTATGTGGTACATCTTCATGTTGGCAATGGTGGGAGCTACCAAGAGTGGTAGCTGTCCGGCTCCAGCCATGTTCTTGGGGCAGTCGGCGGCGTCGAAGCTGATGGGGGTCCCTACCCACTTGAGCTGCGGCGCTGCGCTTGGTGTAGGGGCCACCGACGCCACTGCCCGGCGCAGGGTCTTGACCGCGTTCCGGGACGAGGGGTCCGAGGATCCTCTGTAGATGACGTGGAACGCCTTCCGGCGCTCGTCTTCACTGGAGCTAGAGCCCTCACGGTTGTGGACCGTCTTCACGACGCGCTTGGGCTCCTGGAACTCCATCTCCTGGTCGACGTTGTCCCAGGGGTCGACCTTCTGCTTGCCCTCCCTCTGGCGGAAGGGAGGAGCATCTGCGTGCGGCCGCCTCCCCTCGCGGAGGCGCTCCGCGAGCTTCTGGATCTCCCGGCACTCACCAGCAGTGTGGCTCCTGGTGTTGTGCACGGGGCATGGCTCACTTCGGTCACTACGGCCGGGTGACTGCCGTGGCCTCTAGTCGGGGCGTGGCCCTTGACCTCCGCTGGGTGCTGCAGTTGCAGGAACGGGAGCTCCGGCCGGCGGCTTGATCTTGCCACCGCCCTTCTTCTTGATCTTCTTGCTGCTTCCATGGGAAGCAGCGCTAGCACCGGGTGCCCTCCTGCTTCGGAGGCTGGCTGTGAATGCCAATTGCGCCCTTCTGCTGCTCTAGCACACTTCTCCGCCATGCTTAAGAGCTTCGAGACGTCGCACACCTCCTTGGTGGCCAACTTCTCAAGCATCTTCTCGTCTCTAACACCCTGTTGGAACGCCACCACCACTGAAGCATTCTAGATGTGGGGGATGATGTTTCGTACCTGGGAGAACCGCTGGATGAAGGAGCGCAGCGACTCTCCAGGTTGTTGTCGGATGGCGTGGAGGTCAAGCTCCGTGTCGGGACGGGTGTAGGAGCTGCTGAAGTTCGCCGTGAACTGTCGGCACAGCTCTCGCCAGGAAGTTATGGAACCCTGGGGGAGGTTCATGAGCCATGACCGGGCCGGGCCGGTCAAGGTGACGGAGAAGTAGTTGGTCATGACGGCCTCATCCCCTCCTGCAGCAAGAATGGTGGTGGAGTAGATTTGCAGAAACTCCGTCGGGTTGACGCTGCCATCGTACTTCTCTAGCAGGTGTGGCCGGAACTTGCGTGGCCACCTTGCGAAGCGAAGGTGGGGCGCCAGGGCCGCACACCCCACTCTTGTCGCTGCAGATGCTGGTGCCGCGAACGCTTGGTCCGCCGTTGGCACGGTGAACCCCGGCATGGGCAAAGGTGCACCATACACCGGGGGCGCCATTTGCAGGGCATATGGCTACTGCATATGCTGCGTGGCGTACGCCTCGGGCAGAGGTTGCTTTGCGAACGTCTGCAGCCCAGGCTAAGTCGAGGCGGTCGACATGCTGTCGTAGGCCTCGTGGTTGCGACGCCTTTCTCGCCGCCGCTCGATGGTCACGCGGGCATCTTCGCCCAGGTGACGTCGCTCTAGCTCCGACATCAGGTCCATCGCTGGGAGCCTGGTGGAGCGGGAGTCTGCCGTCTGCCCATCAACCGTTGGCATCCACGACAACGACACATCCGGTTGACTGGGTTGTCTTCCCCGCCGTAGCAGAGGGTTGGCGGCGGCAGCGATGACGAGGTGGTCAACGTCATGAATCCACTGCTGGGTGGCCCCCTGGGGGCCTCCTCAGCAGGTGGGTTGTGTAGAAGCGCCCGTGCTACAGCTAGTGTACCCCCATGGGTGACACTCGGCGCTGCAGCAGATCTTGGGCTTGCTGGAGTCCGCGTTGTTGTTGTTGGTCACGGGCTCCCAGCTTGTGCCGACACACTCCTCGCCGAGTGCGTCGAGACATATGCCTCGTTGGTCATCGTTCACCGGGAACGAGGGCGAGGAGAGCTTGCCGCGGACGGAAGCTTGGTCATCTTCGTCGGCGTAGACTCATCGTAAGAGGGAAAAGCCCCCTTCCTGGCGCGCCAAATGTCAAAGCGTCTGCGGTCGACACTTCGCCCGGGCCTGCTCTGGGCAGCCCGCAGAGGTTCGTTTTCGGAGGGGCTAGTCCTCTCGCGTGGGTCTCGCCGGAATGGATGAAGGAAGGAGATGAAAGTGGTTTGACACCAGGGTTTTTACGTGGTTTGGGCCGCCAGAGCATAAAACCCTACGTCCACGGTGAGCAGAGGTGCTCGTTGTATTGCTTGGCGCTTAGAATAGGAGTTCTAAGCTTGGGGATGAGCTGAATGTCTAAGGGTCGAATGCCAGTGGATCCGAACCCTTTGCAACGTTGCCTACCCGAACCTTTTATAATCCAAGGCTCGAGCGGCTTACAAGTGGGGCCCCGGGACCCGACAGGTGGCCCCGGGGTGATTTCCTGCCATCTACTGTATCTCGCAGTAATGCCGGTAGCTGTCTCTGGCAGTAGCTTCTGAGCCTCCGCCCTGCTGCCCTGCACACGCTGCAAGCTAGGCGTAGTGGTTGATGATGGCAGGGGCAGCAGGGGTTATCCTGTCGCTGTTTTTATTGGTCCACAGCCTCTGGCCTTCTGCGCCCGTCTTCACTGTGATGTGACTGGGCGCAACTCCTCCTGGCAGAGGTGTGCTCCGTGTCTCCGCATCTTGGGAAGGCGCGGGTCTTCAATACCGCGCCTTGGGAAGGCGCGGGTCTTTACTTACGCTGCCCACTGCGCCGGGGCAAGTGGCGCGGCTCTGCTGGCCACGTGGCGGGCCCGGAGCTCTCCTCTGAGGAGAGGGGGAGCTCCGGCCCTGCTGGACACGTGGAGCCTTCGGAGCTCACCCCCGCGGAGGGGGGAGGTCCGGGTCTGCTTGCCACATGGCGGGCCCAGAGCTCTCCTTTGAGGAGAGGGGGAGCTCCGGCCCCGCTGGACACGTGGAGCCTTCGGAGCTCACCCCCGCGGAGGGGGGAGGTCCGGCTTCGCCTGGCCACGTGGCTAGCCCGGAGCTCTCCTCTGAGGAGAGGGGGAGCTCTGGCCCGGATAGACACGTGGTACCCTCGGAGCTTGCCCCTGTGGAAGAGGCGAGGTCCTTAGGCGGTTTTGTCCTGTGCGTGGGGGTACCCGGTATTGAGGGTACCGACAGGTGCTTTGTCGAGAAAGCATCCAACCTTCTCCATGAAAGTGAGAAAATTATCCCATTCACTTTAGAAACCACGAGTTTTATCTAAGTTTAAGAGCTTACCGCCGAGACACACCAACACACCATGTCGCCACGACCGTCACAACACTACGAGCATGACCAACATGGCGTAACTGACAAACCCTATCTAGAAGAATGATCACTCGTGGATCTAGTCTCAAGGACACTGTCGGTACCCGCGATATGGGGTACCCCCACGCACAGGGGAAAATGCCTAAGGATCTCGCCCTTCTCCGCAGGGAGAGCTCCAAAGGCGCCACGCGTCCGGCGGGGCCGGACCTCCCTCTCCTCAGAGGAGAGCTCCGGGCTCGCCACGTGGCCTGCAGAAGCCGGACCTCCCCCTCCGCGGGGGAGAGGTCCGAAGGCGCCACGTGTCCTGCGGGGCCGGACCTCCCTCTTCTCTGAGGAGGGCTCCGGGCCCGCCACGTGTCCAGCAGAAGAGCGTTGCCTGCCCCCAAGCGGTAGGCAGCAGGCGTAAAGACGCCCCATACCTTGCCAGTACAAGGTATTCAAGGCCCGCGCCTTCCCAAGACGTGGAGACGCGGAGCACGCCTCTGTCAGGTGCCGTTGCGCCCAATCACATCACAGACTGGCGCACGGTGTCAGAACCTGCCAGCCAATAAACACAGCGACAAGACATCCCCTGCCACCTCCGCCGTCATCAACCACTACGACTAGCATGCGGCATGGGCAGGGCGGCAGGACGAAGACTTAGAAGCCTTCGCCAGAGACAACTACAGACATAACTGCAGATACGATAGTCGGCAGGCAATCTCCCCGGGACCACTTGTCGGGTCCCAGGCCCCCCTTGTAAGCCACACGAGCCTTCGACTATAAAAGGCTCGGGTAGGCAACGTTAGCAAGGGTTCGCACTCGAGCCATTTACACCCTAGGTTTGCACTCCAGCAACTCATACGCTAGGCATAACTCATCCTCAAGCTCAGGACTCCGGTTCTGAGCAACAAGCAATACAGCGAGCTCCTCAGCTCACCGTGGAAGTAGGGTTTTACGCTCCGGCGGCCTGAACCACGTAAAACTCGCCGTGTCAAGCTCCTCCTTAACTCGTCCCTACGCTCAAGCTCTCCGCAAGTGACTAGCCCCTCCAAAAAAGAACCTCCGCGGGCTGCCCAGTGCAGGTCCGGGGGAAGTGTCGACCACACACTTCGACATTTGGCACGCCAGGTAAAGGCTTTTCCTTTGCGCGACGAGTTTCTGCCGACGAGGATGACCAAGCTTCCTTCAGCGGCAAGCTCTCCTCCCCCGCGTTCACGGCGAACCGTGACCAGCGAGGAATACGTGTCGACTCCGGCAACGCCGACTCCGGCAATGCAGGCTCTAGCTAGCGTGAGATCTTCTGCAGCGCTGAGCGTACCCCACGGGGGTGCGCTAGCTGCAGCAAGAGCGCTACTGTGCAATCCACCTGCTGGGGACGCACCTCATTCAGTGACCCAGCAGTGGATTCGCGAGGTAGACCGTCTCGTCGTCACCGCCGCAAACCCTCGACTTCGGCGAGGACGACGCTCTGGCCAACCGGCTGTGTCGCTGACGCGCACGCCGACGGTTGACGGACAGACGGCGGATTCCAGCTACACCAGGCTTCAGTCGACGGGCCTGAGGATAGAGCTGGAATGGTTCCACTTGGGCCAGGATGCCCGGGTGTACCTCGAGCGACGTTGAGAAAGGCGTTGCAATCAAGAGGCTGGCGACAGCATGACGTCAGCCTCGACCCAGCCTTAGGCGCAGATCCTCGCCACGCGATCTCTGCCACAGGCATACGCCACGCAGCATATGCCACGGCCATATGCCCTGCAAACGGCGCCCCCGGTCTATGGCACGACCTTGCCCATACCGGGGTACTGTGCCGCCGGCGAACCAAGCGTTCGCGGCACCAACGCCTGCAGAAACAGGAGCAGGATGTGCGGCCCTGGCACCCCACCTTCATTTCGCGAGGTGGCCGCGCAAGTTTCGGCCGCACCTGCCCGAGAAGTACGACGGCAGCGTCAACCCGGCGGAGTTCCTCTAGATCTACTCCACCGCCGTACTTGCCGCAGGAGGGGATGAGGCCGTCATGGCCAACTATTTCCCCATCGCCTTGACCGGCCCAGCCCAGTCTTGGCTCATGAACCTCCCCCGGGGTTCAATAACTTCCTGGGGAAAGCTCTACCGGCAGTTCATCGCCAACTTCGGCAGTTCCTACACCCGTCCTGGCACGGAGCTTGACCTCCACACCATCAAGCAACAACCTGAGGAATCACTGCGCTCCTTCATCCAGCGGTTCTCCTAGGTACGCAACACCATCCCGCACATTCAAAGTGCTTCTGTGGTGGTGGCGTTCCGACAGGGTGTCCGGGACGAGAAGATGCTTGAGAAACTCGCGACCAGAGAGGTCCGCGATGTCTCCAAGCTCTTCATCCTGGCGGACAAGTGCGCCAGAGCAGCCGAAGGGCGGAACTGACACTCACTGCCAGCTTCCGAAGCCGGAAGACAGCCCGAAGACGGTGGAGTTTGTCGGTACCCTCAATACCGGGTACCCCCGCGCACAGGGCAAAACTTCCTAAGGACCTCGCTCCCTCTGCAGGGGCGAGGTTTGAAGGCACCACGTGTCCAGCGGGGCCGGAGCTCCCCTCCCCACGGAGGATAGCTCCGGGCCTGCCGCGTGGCCCAGGAGGCCGGACCTCGCCCCCTCCGCAAGGGCGAGCTCCAAAGGCACCACGTGTCCGGCAGGGCCGGGGCTCTCCTCTCCTCAAAGGATAGCTCCGAGCCTGCCACGTGGCCCGGAAGACCGGACCTTGCCCCCTCCGCGGGGGTGAGCTCCAAAGGCTCCACGTGTCTAGCGGAGCCGGAGCTCCCCCCCTCCTCAGAGGAGAGCTCCGGGTCCGACACGTGGCCAGCAGAGCAGTGCTGCCGCCCGGCGCGGTAGGCAGCAGGAGTAAAGGCGCGCCATGCCTTTACCGTACAAGGTATTCAAGGCCCGCACCTTCCCAAGACGCGGAGCACGCCTCTATCAGGTGCCGTTGCACCCAGTCGCATCACAGACTGGCGCACGGTGTTAGAACCTGCCAGCCAATAAACACGGCGACAAGACATCCCCTGCCGCCTCCGCCGTCATCAACCACTACGACTAGAAGGCGGCATGGGCAGGACGGCAAGACGAAGACCCAGAAGCCTTCGCGAGAGACAACTACCGACATAACTGCGGATACGATAGTCTGCAGGCAATCTCCCCGGGGCCACCTGTCGGGTCCCGCCCCCCCCCCCCCTTGTAAGCCACACGAGCCTTGGACCATAAAAGGCTCGGGTAGGCAACGTTAGCAAGGGTTCGGACTCTAGCCATTTGCGCCCGAGGGTTCGCACTCCCGCAACTCATACGCTAGACATCAGTCATTCCCAAGCTCAGGACTCCGGTTCTGAGCAGCAAGCAATACAGCGAGCTCCTCAGCTCGCCGTGGACGTAGGGTTTTACGCTCCGGCGGCCTAAACCACGTAAAACTTGTCGTGTCAAGCTCCTCCTTAACTCGTCCATACGCTTAAGCTCTCCGCAAGTGACTAGCCCCTCCGAAAAAGAACCTCCGCTTGCTGCCCAGTGCAGGTCCGGGGGAAATGTCGACCACACACTTCGACATTTGGCGCGCCAGGTAGGGGGCTTTTCCCTTGCGCGACGAGTTTCTGCCGACGAAGATGACCAAGCTTCCTTCAGTGGTAAACTCTCCTCCCCCGCGTTCACGGCGAACCGTGACCAGCGGGGAATATGTGTCGACGCACTCAGGACGGAGTGTGTCGGCGCAAGCTGGTAGCCAGCAGCCGACTCCGGCAACGCCGACTCCGGCAATGCAGGCGCCAGCCAGCGTGAGATGTTCTGCAGCTCTAAGCGTACCCCACAGGGGTGCACTAGCTGCAGCAAGAGCGCTACTGCGCAATCCACCTGCTGGGGACGCACCTCATTCAGCAACCCAGCAGTGGATACATGAGGTAGACCGCCTCGTCGTCGCCGCCGCAAACCCTCGACTTCGGCGGGGATGACACTCCGGTCAACCGGCAGTGTCGCTGACGCGCACGCCAACGGTTGACGGGCAGACGGCGGGTTCCAGCTCCACCAGGCTTCCGTCGACGGACCTGAGGACAGAGCTGGAACAGTGCCACTTGGGCCAGGATGCCCGGGTGTACCTCGAGCGACATCGGGAAAGGCGTCGCAACCAAGAGGCTGGTGACAGCATGACGTCGGCCTCGACCCAGCCTGAAGAGCAGATCTTTGCCACGCGATCTCTGCCCTAGGCATACGCCGTGCAGCATATGCCACAATCATATGCCCTGCAAACGACGCCCCCGGTCTATGGAGCTGCCTTGCCCATACCGGGATACACTGTGCCGACGGCGAACCAAGCGTTCATGGCACCAACACCTGCGGCAACAGGGGCAGGATGTGCGGCCCTGGCACCCCACCTTCGCTTCGCGAGGTGGCCGCGCAAGTCCCGGCCGCACCTGCCCGAGAAGTACGACGGCAGCGTCAACCCGGCGGAGTTCCTCCAGATCTACTCCACCACCGTACTTACTGCAGGAGGGGATGAGGCTGTCATGGCCAACTACTTCCCCGTCGCCTTGACCGGCCCAGCCCGGTCTTGGCTCATGAACCTCCCTCAGGGTTCCATAACTTCCTGGGGAGAGCTCTGCCGGCAGTTCATCGCCAACTTCGGCAGCTCCTACACCCATCCCGGCACGGAGCTTGACCTCCACGCCATCAAACAACAACCTGGGGAGTCACTGCGCTCCTTCATCCAGCGGTTCTCCCAGGTACGCAACACCATCCCGCATATTCAAAGTGCTTCTGTGGTGGTGGCACTTCGACAGTGTCCGGGACGAGAAGATGCTTGAGAAGCTCGCGCAGTCATCGGAGCTCAGGCCAATGAAGGGCGTGAGGTCCGGCATCAGCGCTCGCCTCTAAAAGGACGGCGAGAGCTGGCCTCGGAGCTCGGCCTGGCTGTGGAGGCGGAGTCCGGCACTGCTCAGTGGTCCCCCCTTTCCTGTCCCTTAGTATCATTTGGCTTACTGTTCTAGGCCAGAATACGGGGCTTGGGTAATCTAGTGCACTTGGTCCCGGAGGTCTGGCCCCAGCCCCAGTCAGGGTGTAACCGTCCGGCCCCCTAGTACTCAGACCGTAGTGCCGGGGGTCAGAGTGCGCATGCTTTGGGTGCAAGACCGGACAAAGCAAGGCTCCTGACCCCCCAGTCTAGCGTAGGTCTTTTCTCGGAGGAGACCAACTGGCGGTACAGTACCCTTACAGGGGGAGATCCAAAAGGCCACCGGGCCTCTAGCAGGTACCCCAAGCACTACCGCCTTCGGCAGGATGGCAAATATCGACTATGCATGAGAGCAGGAAAGAGGAACCGAGTGTACAATGGACGCACACTGTCTAGAGCGTGGGGAGGTGTTCATATAAATTAATGCGTAATTTAAATAAACACCTAAGTAAGCATGGTGAACTTACTGGGGTAGCGTCGGAGTGCCTGTCTTCATGCAGAGCGGGTCATGCGTGGCTTCGTTGTACGCCGGACACGGGGGGACCCCCATGGCGATCTCAGGGGGAAGCATAGCTTCGGCCCCGCATACCATGTGGAAGGGTAGTTCCCGTGACCCGGCCCAGGGAACTCCGGCTGGCCCTCGACATGGAGGAGCCGGTATCCCCCGACGGCTCTGGGTGCGCGTCTGCACCGGTTGTGTGGGTCTACTTGGCGTGGACCTGGCACGCATTGCATCCCTAACCGGTTTGACGGCGTCCAGGTGGCTCTCGGTCAGTAGGAGCCATGTCGGGTGGCTTAACCAGCGTGCGGGACGATGAGCGTTCCCAGCACTCGCCTCCTTGGACTACTGCGAGCTAGTCGCAGCCTTCCTCCTGGATTATGCACCGCAATAGGATGTCGTGGCGCCACGCCCGTAAAGATACCAGCGCGTAGCACTTAGCCATCCGCACCACCCGTTCAGCGAATGCACGTTCATCAGGAAGGATGTCCTTCAAGGAGTCCTGGACCTCCGTGGTCCACGCATCGGGACTACTTGAGCTTCTGGATCTTGAGCGCTGGGTTGCACGGAGTCCCCAGTGACACTTACGATCCTTTGGCGACATCCATGGCTGCAGGGCCACCGGGACTGCCTAGCTTCGAGGCACTGGTTCAGCCCCCTTCGCCCGGCTTGGCGGTCCGGGCTGTGGACCGCAGCAACGTCCTGTCGAAGACTCCTTCGGGCGCAGGAGCCCCGATGGAGGCCTTCGTTGAGAGGTCATCAGCTGCGGCCTTGCCAGCGCGCGGTACATGGCGCAGGTCCAAGGCGAGGAAGTCTTTCTCCAACATCCGCACGTGGAGCAGATAAGCAGCTAGTTGTGGGTCATTGCAGGGGCATTCACCCTTAACTTGCTTGATAACTAGCTGGGAGTCGCCCTGCGCCAACAACTGGCGAGCGTCCAGAGACAGGACTGTCTTTTAGGCCAAACATGAGTGCTTCATACTCTGCCAAGTTGTTGGTTGCCTTGGAATTGAGACGCACCATGTACCCAGACTGCTCCCCCGATGGCATGAGAAGCAGTACGCCGGCACCGGCCCCCTGCTTTCGCAAGGAGTCGTCGAAGAAGAGCGTCCAGTGAGGCGCGGTGAAGACCGGAGCTTGGTACTTTGGTTCACCGTCTTCGCGGCCCCCTGGGTCAGCCTTCGTTGGCGTCCACTCAGCCACAAAGTCAGCCAGTGCTTGGCTCTTGGCTGTCTGACATGGTCGGGAGCTCAGCTTGAACTCCGCCGTCTTCGGGCTGTCTTCCGTCTTCGGAAGCTGGCAGTGAGTGCCATATCCACCCTTCGGCTACTCTGGCGCACTTGTCCGCCAGGCTGAAGAGCCCAGAAACTTTATGTTCTCGGCGGGTTTGGGATATCCCCACACCATTGTGATCCTTCTTTCTTTTTCTTCATGATGACCCTACACAAAAAGCTTAATCGCACTGCTTCAGCCCTCCGAACTAGGGTCAATAAATCATTTATTCCCTATGGTAAACTTGCTCTGGCGATCTGCGGAGAGGTAATCCACCAACTTGAGGTGGCCCAAGAATCTAGAGAACTAAACACTAACGAGTTAGCTTCACACAAGCTGTTAAAGCGCAAAATCTTGGGTCTTGCCGTGATTGACAAATTGAGAGCAGGCCAGGAATCGCGACTTGTTTGGCTAAAGAAATACGATGCGAACACAAAGTACTTTCATCATGGCAAACTCGCAAAAAAAGAAGAATTTCATTCAAGGTCTCCATACGGAACAAAGATTGGTTACTTCACAGAAGGGCAAACATATTCTGATCTATGATCACTTCTCCAAGCACCTTAGTACTTAGGGCCCCTTTGGTACAACTCTACAACCTGATTCTTATGGATTCACATCTGATTCTCCAGTGGATTCATTCCTCTTGATTGTCATGATGAATCAGAATCTATTTGTAAAATCGTTTGGAAAACTAGCTGGGAGTCGCCCTGCGCCAACAACTGGCGAGCGCCCAGAGACAGGACTATCTTTTAGGCCAAAGATGAGTGCTTCATACTCTGCCAAGTTGTTGGTTGCCTTGGAATTGAGACGCACCATGTACCCAGACTGCTCCCCCGATGGCATGAGAAGTAGTACGCCGGCACCGGCCCCCTGCTTTCGCGAGGAGCCGTCGAAGAGGAGCGTCCAGTGAGGCCCGGTGAAGACCGGAGCTCGGTGCTTTGGTTCACCGTCTTTGCGGCCCCCTGGGTCAGCCTTCGTTGGCGTCCACTCAGCCACGAAGTCAGCCAGTGCTTGGCTCTTGACTGTCTGACGTCGTCGGGAGCTCAGCTTGAACTCTGTCGAAGTGTGTGGTCGACACTTCCCCCGGACCTGCACTGGGCAGCCCGCGGAGGTTCTTTTTCAGAGGGGCTAGTCACTTGCGGAGAGCTTAAGCGTATGGAAGAGTTAAGGAGGAGCTTGACACGGCGAGTTTTACGTGGTTCAGGCCGCCGGAGTGTAAAACCCTACGTCCACGGCGAGCTAAGGAGCTCGCTGTATTGCTTGCTGCTCAGAACCGGAGTCCTGAGCTTGGGGATGACTGATGTCTAGCGTATGAGTTGCGGGAGTGCGAACCCTCAGGCGCAAATGGCTAGAGTCCGAACCCTTGCTAACGTCGCCTACCCGAGCCTTTTATGGTCCAAGGCTTGTGTGGCTTACAAGGGGGGGCCCGGGACCCGACAGGTGGCCCCGGGGAGATTGCCTGCAGACTATGGTATCCGCGGTTATGTCGGTAGTTGTCTCTCGCGAAGGCTTCTGGGTCTTCGTCTTGCCGTCCTGCCCATGTCGCCTACTAGTCGTAGTGGTTGATGACGGCGGAGGCGGCAGGGGATTTCTTGTCGCCGTGTTTATTGGCTGGCAGGTTCTGACACCGCGCGCCAGTCTATGATGCGACTGGGCGCAACGGCACCTGACAGAGGCGTGCTCCGTGTCTTCGCGTCTTGGGAAGGCGCGGGCCTTGAATACCTTGTACGGTAAAGGCATGGCGCGCCATTACTCCTGCTGCCACCCAGCGAGGTGAATGCCCCTGCAATGACCCACAGCTAGTTGCTTATCTGCTCCACGTGCGGATGTTGGAGAAAGACTTCCTCGCCTTGGACCTGCGCCATGTACCGCGCGCTGGCAAGGCCGCAGCTGACGACCTATCAACGAAGGCATCCACCGGAGCCCCTATGCCCGAAGGAGTCTTCGAGGGGACGTTGCTGCGGCCCACAGCCCGGCCCGCCGAGCCGGGCGAAGGGGGCTGGACCAGCACCTCGAAGCTGGCGGTCCCGGCGGCCCTGCAGCCATGGACGCCGCCAAAGGATCGTAAGCGTCACTGGGGACTCCGTGCAACCCAGCGCTCAAGATCCAGAAGCTCAAGTAGTCCCGATGCATGGACTACGGAGGTCCGAGACTCCTTGAAGGACATCCTTCCTGATGAACGTGCATTCGCTAAATGGATTGTGCGGATGGCTAAGTGCTACGCGCTGGTATCTTTACTGGCATGGCGCCACGGCATCCTATTGCGGTGCATAACCCAGGAGGAAGGCTGCGACTAGCTCGCAGTAGTCCACGGGGGCGAGTGCTGGGAACGCTTATCGTCCCGCACGCTGGTCGGTTAAGCCACCCGGCATGGATCCTACTGACCGAGAGCCACCTGGACGCCGTCAAACCGGTTAGGAGATGCAATGCGTGCCAGGTCCATGCCAAGCAGACCCACACAACCAGTGCAGACGCGCACCCAAAGCCATCGGGGGATACCGGCTCCTCTATGTCGAGGGCCAACCGGACTTCCCAGGGCGGGGTCACGGGAACTACCCTTCTACATGGTATGCGGGGCCGAAGCCATGCTTCCCCCTGAGATTGCCATGGGGGTCCCCCCGTGTCTGAGCGTATGACGAAGCCACGCATGACCCGCTCTGCGTGATGACATGGCGCTTCGACGCTACCCTAGTAAGTTCACCATACTTACTTAGGTGTTTATTTAAATTACGCATTAATTTATATGATCACCTTCCCACGCTCTAGACAGTGTACATCCATTGTACACTTGGTTCCTCTTTCCTGCGCTCATGCATAGTCGATATTTGCCATCCTGCCGAAGGCGGTAGTGCTTGGGGTACCTACCAGAGGCCCGGGGGCCTTTCGGACCTCCCCCTGTAAGGGTACTGTACCGCCAGTTGGTCTCCTCTGAGAAAAGACCTACGCTAGACCGGGGGGTCAGGAGCCTTGCTTTGCCCGGTCCTGCACCCAAAGCATGCGCACTCTGCCCCCCAGCACTATGGTCTGAGTACCAGGGGGGCGGACGGTTACACCCTGACTGGGGCTGGGGGCCAGACCTCCAGGACCAAGTGCACTGGATTACCCAAGCCCCGTATTCTGGCCCAGGACAGTAAGCCAAATGAGACTAAGGGACGGGAAAGGGAGGACTTCTGAGCTGTACCGGACTCCGCCCCCACAGCTGGGCCGAGCTTCGAGGCCAGCCCTCGCCCTCCTTTCAGAAGCGAGCGCTGATGCCGGACCTCACGCCCTTCGCTGGCCTGAGCTCCGATGACTTCCGGACCTCCGCCCACCACAGCTGGGCCGAGCTCCGAGGCCAGCCCTCGCCCTCCTTTCAGAGGCGAGCGCTGATGCCGGACCTCACGCCCTTCGCTGGCCTGAGCTCCGATGACCTCCAGACCTCACGCCCTTCGCTGGCCTGAGCTCCGATGACTTCCAGACCTCCGCCCCCGCAGCTGGGCCGAGCTCCGATGCCAGCCCTCGCCCTCCTTTCAGAGGCGAGCGCTGATGCCGGACCTCACGCACTTCGCTGGCCTGAGCTCCGATGACTTCCGGACCTCCGCCCCCCATAGCTGGGCCGAGCTCGGAGGCCAGCCCTTGCCCTCCTTTCAGAGGCGAGCGCTGATGCCGGACCTCACGCCCTTCGCTGGCCTGAGCTCCGATGACCTCCGGACCTCACGCCCTTCGCTGGCCTGAGCTCCGATGACCTCCGGACCTCATGCCCTTCGCTGGCCTGAGCTCCGATGACCTCCGGACCTCCGCCCCCGCAGCTGGGCCGAGCTCCGATGCCAGCCCTCGCCCTCCTTTCAGAGGCGAGCGCTGATGCCGGACCTCACGCCCTTCGCTGGCCTGAGCTCCGATGACTTCCGGACCTCCGCCCCCCATAGCTGAGCCGAGCTCCGAGGCCATCCCTCGCCCTCCTTTCAGAGGCGAGCGCTGATGCCGGACCTCACGCCCTTCGCTGGCCTGAGCTCCGATGACCCCCGGACCTCACGCCCTTCGCTAGCCTGAGCTCCGATGACTTCCGGACCTCTGCCCCCCACAGCTGGGCCGAGCTCCGAGGCCAGCCCTCGCCCTCCTTTCAGAGGCGAGCGCTGATGCCGGGCCTCACGCCCTTCGCTGGCCTGAGCTCCCATGACCTCCGGACCTCACGCCCTTCGCTGGCCTGAACGCCGATGACCTCCGGACCTCACGCCCTTCGCTGGCCTGAGCTCCGATGACCTCCGGACCTCACGCCCTTCGCTAGCCTGAGCTCCGATGACTTCCAGACCTCCGCCCCCGCAGCTGGGCCGAGCTTCGATGCCAGCCCTCGCCCTCCTTTCAGAGGCGAGCGCTGATGCCGGACCTCATGCCCTTCGCTGGCCTGAGCTCTGATGACTTCCAGACCTCCACCCCCCATAGCTGGGCCGAGCTCCGAGGCCAGCCCTCGCCCTCCTTTCAGAGGCGAGCACTGATGCCGGACCTCACGCCCTTCGCTGGCCTGAGCTCCGATGACCTCCGGACCTCACGCCCTTCGCTGGCCTGAGCTCCGATGACCTCCGGACTTCACGCCCTTCGCTGGCCTGAGATCCGATGACTTCCGGACCTCCGCCCCCACAGCTGGGCCGAGCTCCGAGGCCAGCCCTCGCCCTCCTTTCAGAGGCGAGCGCTGATGCCGGACCTCACGCCCTTCGTTGGCCTGAGCTCCGATGACCTCCGGACCTCACGCCCTTCGCTGGCCTGAGCGCCGATGACCTCCGGACCTCACGCCCTTCGCTGGCCTGAGCTCCAATGACCTCCGGACCTCACGCCCTTCGCTGGCCAGAGCTCCGATGACTTCTGAACCTCTGCCCCCACAGCTGGGCTGAGCTCTGATGCCAGCCCTCGCCCTCCTTTCAGAGGCGAGCCTTGATGCCGGACCTCACGCCCTTCGTGGGCCTGAGCTCCGATGACTTCTGGACCTCCGCCCCCACAGCTGGGCCGAGCTCCGACGCCAGCCCTCGCCCTCCTTTCAGAGGCGAGCCCTGATGCGGGACCTCACGCCCTTCGTTGGCCTGAGCTCCAATGACTTCCCGGACCACCCCTCTTCTCAGAGGCGAGCTCCGAGGCCGGACCTCCCCCTTTCACAAGGGCAGAGCTCCGATGCCAGGCTTCACCATCTCCTCAGAGGCTGAACTCCGAAGCCGTCAAGACTCTACCAGCACAGGAAGTACTCAATACAATAAAGTGCGCGGGTAGGAGAAGGCCCCACCTCGGGCTCGTTACCTCCCCCGAGGTGAGCCCGAAGGCCACTGTCGGTACCCTCAATACCAGGTACCCCCGCACACAGCGTAAAACTTCCTAAGGACCTCGCTCCCTCTGCAGGGGCGAAGTTTGAAGGCGCCACATGTCCAGCGGGGCCGGAGCTCCCCTCCCCACGGAGGATAGCTCCGAGCCTGCCACGTGGCCCAAGAGGCCGGACCTCACCCCCTCAGCAAGGGCGAGCTCCGAAGGCGCCACGTGTCCGGCAGGGCCGGGGCTCTCCTCTCCTCAAAGGATAGCTCCGAGCCTGCCACGTTGCCCGGAAGACCGGACCTCGCCCCTCCGCGGGGGTGAGCTCCGAAGGCTCCAGGTGTCCAGCGGAGCCGGAGCCCCCCTCTCCTCAGAGGAGAGCTCCGGGTCCGACACGTGGCCAGCAGAGCAGTGCTGCCGCCCGGCGCGGTAGGCAGCAGGAGTAAAGGCACGCCATGCCTTTACTGTACAAGGTATTCAAGGCCTGCGCCTTCCCAAGACGCGGAGCACGCCTCTGTCAGGTGCCGTTGCGTCCAGTCGCATCACAGACTGGTGCACCGTGTCAGAACCTGCCAGCCAATAAACACTACGACAAGACATCCCCTGCCGCCTCCGCCGTCATCAACCACTACGACTAGCATGCGGCATGGGCAGGGCGGCAAGACGAAGACTCAGAAGCCTTCGCCGGAGACAACTACCGACGTAACTGCGGATACGATAGTCGGCAGGCAATCTCCCCGGGACCACCTGTCGGATCCCGGGCCCCCCTTGTAAGCCACGCGAGCCTTGGACTATAAAAGGCTCGGGTAGGCAACGTTAGCAAGGGTTCGCACTCTAGCCATTTGCACCCTGGGTTTGCTCTCCAGCAACTCATACCCTAGGTGTAACTCACCCTCAAGCTCAGGACTCCGGTTCTGAGCAACAAGCAATATAGCGAGCACCTCAGCTCGCCGTGGACGTAGGGTTTCACGCTCCGGCGGCCCGAACTACGTAAAACTCGCCGTGTCAAGCTCTTCCCAAACTCGTCCCTATGCTCAAGCTCTCCGCAAGTGACTAGCCCCTCCGAAAAAGAACCTCCGCGGGCTGCCCAGTGCAGATCCGAGGGAAGTGTCGACCACACACTTCGACAGACACATTCATCGCTGCACCACCTCCTCGAGCTGCTTCTATGGAGAGCCACGCCGACACGATGATCCAACCGCAAGGAAGCCACCATGCCCTTCACCACTTGATGCCTCACGCCTGCATGACCATCATCTCCACAGTGGCACATCATAGCTGTAGCAGTGTCACTCACACCTACAGCATGCCACCCCTTGCACCACCACGCCGGCGCTAGCCCCACCTCAACTCGACCGAATTTATCATTGGGCCACCGGTTCCATTCGCCTCCGCGAAGCACGCGACATGGCCCTGTAGAGTCAGCCCTGACCCACGCCATCCCTCTAATGCCTCGCCGTCGCCTTCTCCCAGCAGCTCGTGGTGATAGCAACATGGTAGGGGAGTGGTGGGGCGGCGAGCACCTGGGAGCGACGCGGGAGCCACCACCCTTCTGACATCCATATGCACCACTTGCCACCATCAATGCGAGATCTGGCTAGGAAGGCACCAGATCTACCATGGGAGACCCAACTCTGCAGCCAGTCGACCGTAGCCATGGAGGCCAGCCGATGCCTTCCATGAGCTGAGCAAGGAGGGATAAGAGGAGCCCCACCACCGCCGTCCTTACACCAGCAAGGTCTAGCAGCGCACTTAGGCGGAAGCAAGGCTGGGAGGGAGTGGGGAGACACGGCGGGGGTGCAACGTCAGATCCGTCGACCCGCTCGTCAGGGGGGTGGTGACGCGGGGGAAGTTTTGTCAGGAGGACGAGGAACGCCATGAAGTTTTGCTACGAGATATACAGAAGGTGGTCGTGGACAATCGGCTTGGTAACTGTCGAAGTGTGTGGTCGACACTTCCCCCGAGCCTGCTCTGGGCAGCCCGCGGAGGTTCTTTTTCGGAGGGGCTAGATGCTTGCGGAGAGCTTAAGCGTTAGGGACGAGTGAGGGAGAAGCTTGACACGGCGAGTTTTACGTGGTTCGGGCCGCCGGAGCGTAAAACCCTACGTCCACGGTGAGCAGAGGTGCTCGCTGTATTGCTTGCTGCTCAGAACCGATGTCCTGAGCTTGAGGGTGAGTGATGTCTAGGGTGCGAGTTCACAGAGTTCAAACCCTTGCTAACGTTGCCTACCCGAGCCTTTTATAGTCCAAGGCTCGAGTGGCTTACAAGGGGGGCCCGGGACCCGACAGGTGGTCCCGGGGGGATTGCTTGCCGACTACCGTATCTGCAGTTATGCCGGTAGTTGTCTTTGGCGAAGGCTTCTGAGTTTTTGTTCTGCCGCCCTGCCCATGCCGCAAGCTAGTCGTAGTGGTTGATGACGGCAGGGGTGGCAGGGGATGTCTTGTCGCTGTGTTTATTGGCGGGCAGACTCTGACACGGCGCGCCAGTCTTTGACGTGACTGGGCGCAACGGCACCTGACAGAGGCGTGCTCCGCGTCTCCGCATCTTGGGAAGGCGTGGACCTTGAATACCTTGTACGGGCAAGGTATGGTGCGTCTTTATGCCCGCTGCCTACTCCGAGGGGGCAGGCAGCGTCGTCCTGCTGGCCACGTGGCGGGCTCGGAGCTCTCCTTTGAGGAGAGGGAGGTCTGGCCCCGCGGGTCACATGAAGCCTCAGGAGCTCTCCCCGCGGAGGGGGGAGGTCTGACTTCTGCTGGCCACGTGGCGGGCCCGGAGCACCCTTTTGAGGAGAGGGAGGTCCGGCCCCGCGGGACACGTGGAGCCTTTGGAGCTCTCCCCGCGGAGGGGGGAGGTCCGGCTCAGCTGGCCACGTGGCGAGTCCAGAGCTCTCCTCTGAGGAGAGGGAGGTCCGGCCCCGCTAGACACGTGGCACCTTCGGAGCTCTCCCTGCGGAGAAGGGCGAGGTCCTTAGGGATTTCCCCATGTGCGCGAGGTTACCCCGTATCGAGGGTACCGACAGTGGCCCCCGGGCCCATCTTTGGGGAGATAGCGAGCCCGAGGTGGGGCCTCCGTCTCTTCCGTTCCGCGCACTTTCTCTAAGTCCCGCATTGACCGTTGTCAGGGCACGAACAGTCGCGGGATCGTGGGAGCATGCGCCCACTTGATGGTTGCTTTTACTGCGGCGGTTCCCACGGCCGCCACTTCTGCACGTTGCGGCGCTTTTTTTTCAAGAACCGCCGAAGCGCCTTGCCAGATCGTATCCTTGGGAGACTGACTTCTTGGCCCACCGCTTCAGCTGGACGACCTGGGTCCACTTGTCATCGACGCTCGGTCTTAGAGCCGAAGCGGCTGCCCATGCGGCGTATTCGAAGAGTTTCGAATCACTTTAAATCCCACCTGGGAAATTTTAAAAGGGGATCTTACCCGCATCATGGCTTCCCTTTGCACTTCCCAGCGCTTTTCCTTGGACTCTTGCACCTTTGTCTTCCCTGTCCTTGAGCTCTCCCCTATCATGGCTTCCAACCCGCCCCTAGAGAAGAAACGCACTCGATCTCCTCCAGTAGCGGCATCTGTGCCAAGTCAGGGAACCAGGGCACCTGCACCGCCCGCTTCTGGAGATGGCGCTCCGTCTCGTGGCGACCCCAAGAGGTCTCGGGCTCATCATCCCGACGGGACTCCTCTTAAGCGACAACAGGCTGAAGGTTCCCGGGCGTCGCGTCCTCCCTCCTCAAGCGGTGGAGTCTCTAGGGATCCTGCTGATGCGTCGAGGGGAGCTTCTGGAGCGTCCCCTGCTCCGTCAGTCCAGGCGACTGCGGGGCAGCCGTCGGCGGTGACGGCGGGCTCTGGTGGTCCTACCCCGGCTCGGAAGTCGGGGTTCAGGGCCTGTTGGAGTGCTCGCATTTCTCGGCCGTCCTCGACTGATGGGGAGTCTGTGCCGTTGCGCTCGGAGACTAGGACAGCTGCCGCGGCCCCCAAGCCAGCGCGAGTTCCTCCTGTTTCGGTCTGCCCGGATTCTATGGCAGCATCAACTCCTCCTGCCGAGACAGTTGCCGCGGCCCCCAAGCCAGCGTAGGTCCGTCCTGTACTAGACGGCCCAACTTCTATTTCAGCGTCGACTCCCTCCACTCGTCCCTCTCCACCGGCTGAGGAGCCAGCTGTAAGTGAGGGTTCGGCGGGTCCGGCTGTCGAAGTCCTGGTGCCGGCTTCTCCTGACCGGCGTCTTATCCCGGTCCCCGGTGCATCGTCTTTTCTTGAGGACGATGTGATGGAGGAGGTCGGGGGCGCCGCTCCGGCCTCTGCTGCCCCACTGCCCCTAGCGGATGCCTTTGTGCTCACCCAAGCGAGCGTCCGGGAGGTCTTGGCCGCGCTTGGTCGTGAGCGAGAGGAGCAGGCGGTTGAGAGGGATCGCCTCCTCACCTGGGGGAACCTTTTGCGGGAGCGGACCGCGAAGGTCAAGGGCAAGCTCGACTCCGGGCGGGAGTCGCTTGACATCATGGAAGCGCTCCTCGACCGGCAGAAGGGGGCTGTCGACCGTCTGGACTTCGAGACGCGGCGGCTCCACACGGAGGCCCTTGAGGCGCATGCCCGGGCCGAGGAGAGCCTCTCTTCCGTGGAGGAGGTATAGCAGAGGCTAGACCGCCGTAAGCATGCCGTTGAGGACCAGGAGCGCTCCGTGGCGGCCGAGGCGGAGAGGGTCGCTGCACGGCTGGCGGCAGGCGAGGGCGACCTGCGCGCTCGGTCCAAGGAGCTAGAGGCCCGGAAGGCAGACCTCGCCATGAGGGAAGAGCAGGTCTCCCGGGAACGCCAGGCGATCCTGGATCGAGAGTTGGCTGTCGACTTCCGGGCTTCAGAGTTGGAGCGGCTTGCCCAGTCTCTCCGCCTTCGGGAAAGCTCCCTGGCGGCCAAGGAGAAGGAATTCTCCAAGGGGAGCCGCGACGCCCTGTGGGCAGCCCGCCGCGAGGTAGAGGTGCTCTTGGCCTCGCGGTGCTCCGAGGCCCGTGCGGTCTCGAGCTTCATCGATCAGGCGGGGTCCGCCTTGGTCCCTCTTGGCTTCAGCCCGGTGAAGGCGGCGGCTCCTGCGCTGAAGGTGGCCGAAGTGATCCCCGCACTGGAGTCAATCGGCACCAAGCTGAACAGGCTAGACTCGGTGGTCGCCAGCGAGCTTGAGGCAGAGGGACGGGGCCTAGCCTTGGAGGCTGCCACGCATGTGTTGGCATGCTTCAGGAGCCGGGACCCTTCTTTCCCACTGGAGCCAGCGAGACAGGGCCCTACCGCGGAGCGGGAGGAGACCGCCAGGGCTGAAGTCGGGGATGTGGCCGCCCTTGTAGCCTCTAGGTTCCGACGCGAGCCAGGGGGACCCTAGGGCTTGTTTCTTTCTTTTTATCGAGTCTGTAGCCCAGCTCATGGAGCCATGAATAAATAGACTCTTGTGACCCTTTGTACCTGTGATGCTTTTGTCTTCTTCTTGGTTTTGCCTGGCCGAGCCCTTAGCTCCGCAAGGTACTCAGAGGCCTTCACCAATCTCGAAGCTCTGCACAGACACCTTCCCCGGGTCCTTATTGTATTAAGGGCCCCGGAGGTCTTCGAAGCTCGCCCCATGAGGATGGGGAGGCCCGGATCTGCCAGCCACGTGGCGGGCCCGGAGCTCCCCTCTGAGGAGAGGGAGGTCCAGCCCCGTGGGACACGTGGAGCCTTCGGAGCTCTCCCCTCGGAGGGGGGAGGTCCGGCTTCTGCTGGCCACGTGGCGGGTCCGGAGCTCCTCCTGAGGGGGCGGGAGCTCCGGCCACGCTAGACACGTGGGGCCTTCGGGCCTCGTCCCTGTTGAAGGGGTGAAACCCGGATCCTCCGGTTCTACGCTGGAGTAGCCGATAGCTCCTTGCCCCCCACCTAGTCCGGTATACGGGGCTTGGGCAATTCTGTGCGCGAGGCACCAGGGCTCCGGCTCCCTCCGAGGTCCGGGTATGACCGTCCGGCCCCTAGTACCGGACCGTACGTCGGGGAAGCAGAGTGCACAGGCTTTGGGTACGGAACCAGGCAAAGCGGGTGTACTCCCCTAGACCTCCGGAGGGCAGGGTGCGCACGCTTTGGGTACAGAGCCGGCTAAGCAGGATACGCACTGTCGAAGTGTGTGGTCGACACTTCACCCGGACCTGCTCTGGGCAGCCCGCGGAGGTTCTTTTTCGAAGGGGCTAGTCGCTTGCGTAGAGCTTAAGTGTAAGGGACGAGTGAGGGAGAAGCTTGACACAACGAGTTTTACGTGGTTCGGGCCACCGGAGCGTAAAACCCTATGTCCACGGTGAGCAGAGGTGCTCGCTGTATTGCTTGTTGCTCAGAACCGGAGTCCTGAGCTTGAGGTTGAGTTATGCCTAGGGTGTGAGTTGCTGGACTGAGAACCCTTGCTAACGTTGCCTACCCGAGCCTTTTATAGTCCAAGGCTCGTGTGGCTTACAAGGGGGGAGGCCGGGACCCGACAGGTGGTCCCGGGGAGATTTCCTGCCGACTATTGTATCCGCAGTTATGTCGGTAGTTGTCTCTGCCGAAGGCTTTCGAGTCTTTGTTCTGCCGCCATGCCCATGCCGCATGCTAGCTGTAGCGGTTGATGACGGCGGGGGCGGCAGGGGATGTCTTGTCGCTGTGTTTATTGACTGGCAGGTTCTGACACTGCGCGCCAGTCTGCGATGCGACTGGGTGCAACGACACCTGACAGAGGCGTGCTCCGCGTCTCCGCGTCTTGGGAAGGCGCGGGCCTTGAATACCTTGTACGGGCAAGATATGGTGCGTCTTTACGCCTGCTGCCTACCGTGCAGGGGTAGGCAGCGCTGTTCTGCTGGACACGTGGCGGGCCCGGGGCTCTCCTCTGAGTAGAGGAGGTCCGGCCCCGCGGGACACGTGGAGCCTTCGGACCTCTCCCCGCGGAGGGGGGAGGTCCGGCTTCTGTCGGCCATGTGGCTGGCCCGGAGCTCTCCTCTGTGGAGGGGGAGGTCCGGTCCCGCGGGTGGATTGCGTAGTAGCGCTCTTGCTGCAGCTAGCGCGCCCCCGTGGGGGACGCTCAGCGCCGCAGAAGATCTCACGCTAGCTGGAGCCTGCATTGCCGGAGTCGGCTGCTGGCTTCCAGCTTGCGTCGATACACTTCGTCCAGAGTGTGTCGAGACGTATTCCTCGCTAGTCACGGTCCGTCGTGAACGCGGGGGAGGAGAGCTTGCCGCTGAAGGAAGCTTCGTCATCTTCGTCGGCAAAAGCTCATCACGCAAGGGAAAAGCCCCCTACCTGGCGCGCCAAATGTCGAAGTGTGTGGTCGACACTTCCCCCGGGCCTGCTCTGGGCAGCCCGCGGAGGTTCTTTTTCGGAGGGGCTAGACGCTTGCGGAGAGCTTAAGCGTTAGGGACGAGTGAGGGAGATGCTTGACACGACGAGTTTTACGTGGTTCGGGTCGTCGGAGCGTAAAACCCTACGTCCACGGTGAGCAGAGGTGCTCGCTGTATTGCTTGCTGCTTAGAACCGGAGTCCTGAGCTTGAGGGTGAGTGATGTCTAGGGTGCGAGTTCACAGAGTTCGAACCCTTGCTAACGTTGCCTACCCGAGCCTTTTATAGTCCAAGGCTCGAGTGGCTTACAAGGGGGGCCCGGGACTCGACAGGTGGTCTCGGGGGGATTGCTTGCCGACTACCGTATCTACAGTTATGCCGGTAGTTGTCTTTGGCGAAGGCTCCCGAGTCTTCGTTTTGCCGCCCTACCCATGCCGCAAGCTAGTCGTAGTGGTTGATGACGGCAGGGGATGTCTTGTCGCTGTGTTTATTGGCGGGCAGGCTCTGACACGGCGCGCCAGTCTGTGACGCGACTGGGCGCAACGGCACCTGACAGAGGCGTGCTCCGCGTCTCCGCGTCTTGGGAAGGCGCGGGCCTTGAATACCTTGTACGGGCAAGGTATGGTGCGTCTTTATGCCCGCTGCCTACCACGCGAGGGCAGGCAGCGTCGTCCTGCTGGCCACGTGGCGGGCCCGGAGCTCTCCTCTGAGGAGAGGGAGGTTCGGCCCCCCGGGTCACGTGGAGCCTTCGGAGCTCTCCCCGCGGAGGGGGGGAGGTCCGGCTTCTGCTGGCCACGTGGCGGGTCCGGAGCACCCTTCTGAGGAGAGGGAGGTCCGGCCCCGCGGGACACGTTGAGCCTTCGGAGCTCTCCCCGCGGAGGGGGGAGGTCCGGCTCAGCTGGCCACGTGGCGAGTCCGGAGCTCTCCTCTGAGGAGAGGGAGGTCCGACCCCGCTAGACACGTGGCGCCTTCGGAGCTCTCCCTGCGGAGAAGGGCGAGGTTCTTAGGTATTTCCCCATGTGCGCGAGGGTACTCCGTATCGAGGGTACCGACAGTAACAACCAATGTCTGACGAGTTCGAGCTAAGATTTGCTTGGTATGAGTTGATTTTTCTAGATTTCTCAATTGTTGTAACTAGGTCCTTATACTGAAAGATAGAATCACAGATGAGTTAGTGCGGTGACTTAGTACATGGCACATCTGTAATACAATAATGACACAGATTTATTACATTTTAATCTTACTTTTTTGCTCAATAATGTAAAATTCTCATTCTGAATAAATAGTCCATAGTTTGTTGAATATCAATAATTATATATACTTCATTATACTCTATAAATATAATTTCAGCCTAACCAAGAGCAATAATGATATTTTACCCTCAAAATTCTTTTTATGGAGATGAGTACAATCTTTTAGACAAACACCATCAACCTGAAGTTTTACATCAGAGCTGATCTGCTGTGGAACAAAATCATGTCAAACACATCTTTAATTGTGTTTTCTAAATCTTGTAAGAGTTTTTATGTAATTTAGGTGATGTACCTGGTACAAGAATGAAGTTTCCAGCCCCTGTGGGTGTATTCTCTCTAAAAAGAAGAGGTGCTAGGATTAGGACACGTGTCGTGTTGTCCATTTCAGGTCCAACTGGAATGTTGGCTGACTCTGGGCTGGTGCTGCTATGGAGTGAGATAAGATCCGATACTGGGCACCGGGTCGAGACGATATTCACCAGAATTCAAATGGAATAATCGCATGGCTGCATGCGCTGGAAAAGAACAACGCGAGGACCTACTACCAGATCGCGATGTCTAAGCCTTGGCGCACCACGGGTTTGTCGCGATTACTACTGGACACCGATTTATATTGCCGCGACGACGCGAGCAGTGACGGAAGCAGCAACTTGGCCGCCCCGTTCCTATAAAGCATCAGAGCACGCAGTCCGAGAGGACTATTAATCAGAACTGTTCGCCTGGCGATCTGGTAATCACTTATGCACATGTTTGCTCTCTCTCTCTCTCTCTGCGGCGCTCTTACTGACGTCGCGAAGAAACACAGATTATTGATAGCCAACGAGGTCGGGTGACGAATAGGCAGTAGCCCACATGTAAGTGTCCAAACCGAAATCCCCATTCCTCCCCTCAGCGCGCACCAGGCGCCAGCCGCGGGCGCATCGTCAGCTCATGCCGCCGGCGACCGCACAAGATGTTCCAGCTCCGTCGGAAAGCCTGCCCCCAGCAGCCGCTCCCCGGCCGCCGTAGCTCACGGAGCGCTTCGCGGGCTGCTTCCGGCGACGCCGCCGCGTGTCAAGACGGTTCCAACTTCGCGGAGACGTACGCAAGGACGAGGAGGGACCCTATGCCTCAGGAGTGACAGGCTGCGCTCCTGTGCGTGGTGACGAGGGTAAAGCCTGGGAGCACATCGTGCTTCAGAATCATGTGCGTCGTCTCAACGTGATTAACGCGATTAGGCTCGACGGCTTCCGCCCGTGAGGTGTTCGACCAGTGTCCCCAGTGCCTTTCCACGTCCCCGACCAACGCGCCTCTCTCCTCCATGGACAACACTGAGACGGCGAGAGCTTGGAATGGGCCTCCATCGCAACCGATGGGGCCTCACCAGCTCAATGACATGCAGGCTCCATCGCCCACTCTGGATGCCACGTCACGTGGGTCGTAAACCAGAGCACTCCAGTTTCGATGGTTGAGGAGACGATTCTCCTCCTGTTTGGACTATGTCTACGGCAATATACGCCTCGTCTCACTTGTCTGCTTCCGAGTTTCTTCCATCTTTTCATGAATCTGATATATTTTTTCGAAAACCCTCATGAATCTGATATCGTTTTTTATATGTTCTGCCATGATAATGATTGGACTTCTGTTCATGGTGGCTGCAGGTCTTAAAGGGGACCTGAACCACGTGACGGTGGCATAAAGATTTGCTACATGGGTTCCCTCACAAGTTAGCGCACCTCCCACCGTCCTCGTTTTAATTACATGGTTTCCTTCTTCTTTTTTTTTTCATTCAAAGGTGAAATTTATAATTAAAGACTCCCAAGCTGGGAGTGTCGTACTCATGTTTCTTTTGTATTGGTATTTCAGGTTCTCGGATTATGAGCTTGTGCGGGAGATCAGATTGTTTCAAACAAGCCGTGGTTACATGTGCATTGAAGGAAATTTTTGACTCCTCCACTTGCATGAATCACGTGCTGGTGATTTGTATCACCGCGCTACTCCTCATTGTACTAGTACTCCACCTGCTGGTCAGAGTTCTAAAGAGTACTGGATCTCTGCAACAGCTTGTTACGTTTATTTGTCCAATACACGTGGCTGTCGTATTGTTCCATGCCTGCTTGGGTCTGGTTTATCTTGGCCTAGGATTGTGGATGCTGGGAAGTAGCTCCAATCAGGATGGTTCTCTTCACCTGCCACAGTGGTGGCTGGTAAACTTGTCCCAAGGAATCAGTTTGATCCTTATCAGCTTTGCTTTCAGCATCCGAGCACGGGTTCTTGGAGCGATGTTTGTCCGATTTTGGTCAGTCCTGCTGACAATATATGCTGCATACATTTGTTGCTCATCGGTAGTTTACATGCTTGCTGCTAACATGATCACTACAAAGGCTTGTTTAGACGTTCTATTCCTACCAGGCTCACTGCTACTGCTTGTTTATGGAATTTGGCAATTTAAGAATGAAGGTTCTGATGGATTCAAAAATGATTTGTACAAACCCCTGAACACCGAAACTGCTGAGGATATGGATGATTCTGAGAGTCATGTAACCCCTTTTGCTAAAGCTGGGTTTTTCAGCTTGATGTCATTTTGGTGGCTGAACCCTCTGATGAAGAGGGGTTATGAGAAGCCCCTTGAGGAGAAAGATATACCACATTTAGGTGCCACAGATCGAGCATATAACCAGTACTTGATATTCTTGGAGCATCTAAGTAGCAAGAGGCAGTCACCAAATGGCAATCCGTCAGTCTCTTGGACTATTGTTGCTTGCCACAAAAGTGAGATAATTGTCTCTGGCTTCTTTGCATTGCTCAAAGTGCTCACGCAATCTTCAGGTCCCTTGCTTCTAAAGGCATTCATCAATGTTTCACTTGGGAAAGGGAGCTTCAGATATGAAGGCTATGTGTTGGCCGCAGCAATGTTCGTTTGCAAATGTTGTGAATCATTGTCAGAGAGGCAGTGGTATTTCCGCACCCGAAGGTTAGGACTCCAGGTGAGGTCATGCCTATCAGCTGCCATCTATAAAAAACAACAAAAGCTATCGAGCTCTGCAAAGATGAAGCATTCTTCTGGACAGATCATGAACTATGTCACTGTAGATGCCTATCGAATTGGAGAATTTCCATACTCCTTCCATCAAACATGGACGACAAGTGTCCAACTTTGCATTGCTCTGGTAATTCTATATAATGCAATTGGACTTGCTATGATTGCATCACTTCTTGTCATCATTATTACTGTACTTGGCAATGCTCCACTGGCAAAACTACAGCATAAATTTCAGAGGGAACTTATGGAAGCACAAGATGTAAGACTTAAGGCCATGTCCGAGTCCTTGATCCATATCAAGGTTTTGAAACTTTACGCCTGGGAAACTCATTTCAAGAAGCGCATCGAGGCATTAAGGGAAGATGAATACAAATGGCTGTTAGCCTTCCAGCTTAGGAGAGCCTACAACAGTTTCCTGTTTTGGTCATCGCCTGTTCTGGTTTCAGCTGCAACCTTCCTGGCATGCTATGTTTTGAGAGTTCCTCTTGATGCTAGTAATGTCTTCACCTTTGTAGCAACTCTTCGTCTTGTTCAGACTCCAATAAGGCAGATACCAGATGTAATTGGGGTTGTAATACAAGCTAAAGTTGCTTTTACTAGGATAGTAAAGTTTCTAGATGCACCTGAGCTTAAAGAACAAGTTAGAAAGAAATATCATGTGGGAACAGAGTATCCAGTAGTGATAAACTCCTGCAGCTTCTCATGGGATGAGAACCGATCAAAACCAGCTCTAAAGAATATAAATTTGGTGGTTAGAGCAGGAGAAAAGGTTGCAATCTGTGGCGAAGTAGGATCAGGAAAGTCAACACTTTTGGCTGCAGTACTTGGAGAGCTCTTGAAAATCGAAGGCATGGTATGCTTTCGTATAGCCCTCAAATTTTATGAAACAAAAAGGGCTGTTAACTTGTGATTGTGTTCTTTTCGTACTAGATTGCAATGATTTTTTTATCTTTATAACCTTAATGCTAAATTACCATTGCAAATTGTTAGAGTATATTTATTAAGGGTTAGAGGGCAATTTGGTCATTAGCCAATAGGCTACTTGACCCCCAAGTCTTGTACCCTATATATGTACCCTTAACACCTGTCAATGAATTAATCCGATGTTTATCCTCTATTACAAATATTGTTGATATATGCAATTGAGATCATTGGTAGCTAATTTCTTTCCCAAATTACAGTATGCAGACAACTGCATCATGTTGATTTCTGAGTGGTTAATAATTATGTTGCTTGATAATCAATATTGTTGGGATCACAATCTTGAAAACATCAGAGGTTCTTCTTTGGCATGCTATAAAATCTAAGGCACTTTTATCTAATTCGACACAGTCGTGTTTCTGAAATCTCCATGTATTCTTGCATTAATGAGGTTTTCAAATTACTGTAGAACTTTCTACAAAAAATGTAGTGCAAATGACCATTCCTTATTTCTACAAATTATAATAGCATGAAGTGTTAACAAGATCATAAATTGACACACTCAAGTGACTATTTACATTAAGGAAAAAGCAGACCGTGTATATGGTACGAAACATTGAACCATGATCACACAATGCTTTAACAAATGTTTTTTGGTAGATAACTGTTGCAGACGTGAAGTATGATAATTAGTTCATTTTTTGAAGAAATTAATGGACATTAATATTCATTGACTTGTTCAATTTATAGATCCATGTTTGTGGGAAAATAGCATATGTTTCTCAGAATGCATGGATCCAAACAGGAACCGTGCAAGATAATATACTCTTTGGATCTTCGATGGACAAGAAAAGATATCAAGAGACACTTCTGAAGTGCTCTTTGGTCAAAGACCTTGAAACTTTGCCATATGGAGACTGTACACAAATTGGGGAGAGAGGGGTAAATCTTAGCGGTGGTCAGAAGCAGCGTGTTCAGCTTGCTCGTGCATTGTACCGAAATGCCGATATCTATCTTCTTGATGACCCTTTCAGTGCTGTTGATGCCCACACAGCTACAAGTCTTTTTAATGTAAGGACTGCAAAACAGTAGTGAACTGCAACGTTTTTAATATGAACTGTTTAAAAACATTTTTCTTGTTTGACAGGAATACGTTATGGAGGCTCTATCAGACAAGACTGTACTTTTGGTGACCCACCAAGTGGATTTTCTACCAGAATTTGATTGCATCTTGGTTAGTTTTTACCATCTTATTTGCCAGATGAGCCCCTTAATAAACATTGACTCTTTTTGGCGCTTATTAGGCCCGTGATAGCTCAAATTCTCTATTCTGCAACTCATTCTAATCTCCCTCTATGTGTGGGCACACGCATGCAGTTCTTTGAATAGCTTATAGTCACAGATTGTATCAGTTCCATTTCCCAATGATAATTGAATGATTTTTCCAAAAAACGATTAAGTTGAATAAAACTATGATTTGTTATGGTCACAACTCCTTGCTGTGCTTAGGACAAAATGCGAGGGCCCAACCGGCCTCGACTAGCCCGAATCACGCTAAGGGGTGCTGCGTTGCACAACATCGGATAACACACGTAAAAGGTACAAAGTGGAAGCAAAGTTTTATTACATAAAAGAGTTTATAAACATGTTTATAACAAAATACGTTCACTCTACCTCACGGGCGTAGACTAAGCAACAGAGTTCACGTTCAGCCCGTGAACTTGTCCCCACTAGAAAGCACACACACTAACACGGCGGCGTGCACGACTCCCATTCGACGGGGTTGCCCTATTGGGGGTCCGTCTCCAAATCGGGAGTCTCCTCCTCATAACACACTGCAAAAGCTTCAAACACAAGCAGTGAGCACGATGGCTCAGCAAGACTCACCCGTCTTTCCTATACATGGAACTTCTAGATGCTGGGTTACAGTGTAAATGGGAATGTAAGTTGCAAAGGACACGCCTAATTAGTTGAACCTTGCTTTCAAGTTTTTAGCACAAGTGGTGGAGAACTTCGTGCTAAGGCACATAAGAGAGCCGCGATCAAACAAGAAACGCATTTCTCTCATGTACTCTGTCTAAGGTTGAAAAGAACTTTAATTAGCTCTAAACTACATCAATCATTAGCAAGCAAAGTACATCATTAATTAGCTCTAAACTTTGGTGGTAGCGCCGGAGCGTCTGCCGGTACCATGCGTTTCGGAGCACTACGTGTAATTGAGCCTCGTCGATGAGGTCGATGTCTTCACGCCGGAGGTTGTCCTGCGCGGCTTCGTCGTAAGCTTGGACAGAAGAGACTTCATGGTGATCTCTGGAGGAAGCACAGCTTCGGCCCCGTACACCATGAAGAAGGGTGTCTCCCCGGTGGCCCGGCTTTGGGATGTCCGGTTAGCCCACAGGGTGCTCGGAAGCTCATCCACCCACTTGGCACCATGTTTCTTCAAACCGTCATAGGTGCGAGTCTTAAGGCCCCGAAGGATCTCAGCGTTGGCCCTCTCGTCTTGCCCATTGCTCGAAGAATCAGCTGGGGGCGTACTACTTCCAACATCGTTGCAAGGATTCGAAGGCCTCTGGGTACCTTCTACCTTTCGGCGCAGCGAGGTGGGAGAACTAGAGGGAGAACTGGGTGATCGTGCAGACCGACGAGCATGATCGCCTGCAGCTGCCAACTGCCGGCCCGACCACCGAGCGTCGCTTCTGGGAGGAGATCCCGGAGCTGGAGCCGGAGTACGCGCCGGTCTTGGAGCGGATCCGGTTCCTGGCCAACGAGGGGCTGACGTCCGTGATGATGCTGATAGACTTCCTGTCATGCCGTATTGCGCCCTTGCAACAACGCAATCGCCCGGCGTGGTACTACACCGGCGAGCACGACTGCACCAGGCTGGAGACGGGTCTCGGCTCCGACCCATCTGAGGAGGTGTTGTACGAGATGGTGGCCAGGGTGAGCGACGACTTCATCACCGGCGGCGACCTCACTTTCCCGGCCTCTTGCACTCCCCTCTTCTTGGAGCCGCAGTGGAGGGCAGAGTTGCTGCGGAAGATGCCAAACCTGGACGACATCGGGATCGCGGTGCGTCAGGTTGGGGATGCCTTCCGGGGTATCTCGATCCCCGGGGTCGAGCGCTCCGTGGCGGAGCGCGAGGCGTCAGCTGCTGCCCAACCCGCACCGAGGGTCGACGGAGCTCGGACCGTCGACAAGGAGAAGGGAAAGGAGCCGGCCCCCGGGCAGCCGGAGAAGAAACTTGCCCGGTCCCCTCCGAGGGCGTTGTTTGCGCCGAGTCAGGGGACCGGGGTACCCTTGCGCCCATCTTCCGGAGGCGCTGATTCGTCGGGCGGCGACCCAAAGAGACCTCGGGTCTCCAGTTTCGGCGGGGCTCCTCTCGGACAGCGGCGGTCCGAGGAGCTCCGGGCGTCCCGCCTTCTTCAGGCGGAGGAGCTTCAAGGAGAGACGCCGGTGGGGCGATGCCCGAAGGTGAGCCGAGGGCTCAGGCGCCCCAGCCAGCGAGCGTCCCGGCCGCAGGCTCGGCAAGCAGCGGCGCCGGAAGGAGCAGCGCTGGGACTCATCCGGGGGCGCAGGTGCCCCGGGCCCCTGGAGTCGGATCGGCGAGCAGCGCTAGGGGCGCCACCGATGGGGGCCCTACTGCTCTGCCTCCTACTCCGCCAGCTCGGGTACCTGCGGCGCAGGCGCCGGCGGCAGGCTCCGGTGGTTCTGTCCCGGCTCGGAAGCCGGGGCTCCATGCCCGTTGGAGCGCTCACGTCCCTCGGTAAGTGTTGCTCTTTCCGGATTTTAGAACTAGCGTTCTTTTCTCCTTTCTTAGGGTGAGAGCTTCTTATGTCGGCAGGGACTCATCGGCTGCCGGGGGCGAGTCTGTTCCCCGGCCATCTCCGGCTAGCAGAGGTTCTGCGCCACAGCGTCCGGGAGCTGCGGCGGCTCCGACGGCCCCCAAGTCGGCGGGGGCTTCTTCTGTGCCGGTGGGACCATCCCCCGCGGTGGCGGCGGCAGCACCCGCTCGTCCCCCTTCGCCAACTCGGAAGCCGGCGGCTGTCGAGGGCTCGGCGAAGCCGGCCGGCGGCGCTCGACCCTCTGGTGCTGAGGCTGGAGGGGCAGCTGCGGGTGCAGTTGCTGGCCCTCCGGCTTCCCCAGATCGGCGCCTCATCTCGGTTGCCGAGGCACCGGCATCTCCACCGGTCGAGGACGTGATGGAGGAGGTCAGGGGCGCGGCTTCGGCCTCCGCCGCCCCGCTGCCCCTAGCGGATGCCTTGGGGCTCGCCCAGGCTGGCGTTCGGTAGGTCCAGGCCGCCCTAGAGCGAGAGCGGGAGGTGCTGGCTAGAGAGAGGGACCGCCTCCTCAGCTGGGGGCATCTCCTGAAGCAGCGGACTCAGGAGGCTAGGGCAGAGCTCGACTCGAGGCAGTCGAGGCTTGATGCCATGGAGGCGCTACTCGACGCTCAGAAGAGGGCCGTCGACCGCCTGGTCTCAGAGACCCGGCGGCTCCGCCAGGAGACCCGCGAAGCTCACGCCACGGCCGAGGCGCGCTCCACTGCCGTGGAGGAGCCGCGGTTGCAGGTGGCGCGTCGTGAGTGTGCCGTCGCGGATCGGGAGCGCGATGTGGCGGCTGAGGAGAAGAAGGTCGCCGCGCGGCTGGAGGCTAGCGAGGGCAAGCTGAAGGCCCGCGCCGAGGAGCTGGTGCTTCGGGAGTCGGCTGTTGCCGCGAGGGAGGAGCAGACCTCTCGGGAGCGCCAGGCGGCGCTGGATCGTGAGCTGGCGGCCTGCCAAGAGGTGGAGAAGCTCCAGGCTTCGCGGTCTGTCGAGGCCCGAGTGGTCTGGAGCTTTGTCGGTGAGGCGGGTCCGCCCTGGTTCCCCTCGGTTTCAACCCGGTGAGGACGGAGGCTCCGGCGCAGGAGGTGTTTGAGGCAATCCCGGCGCTTGAGTCTATCAGCGCCAAGCTGGGCAGGCTCGAAGCGGTGATCGCCGACGAGCTTGAGGCGGAGGGACGGGGCCTGGCGAAGGAGGTCGCCACGCACGTGCTGGCGTGCTTCCGGAGTCAAGACCCTTCCTTCTCTCTGGAGCCGATGAGACTAGGCCCCGTTGTCGAGCGGGAGGAAGCTGCCAGGGCCGAAGTCGGGGACATGGCCGCCCTTGTGGCCTCTAGGTTCCAGCAGGAGTCCGGGGACTCCTAGGCAGTCGCCCTTGCGGCCAGAAGGCCCTGTATTTTTTCTTTGTTTGTTTTTGTCGGGTCTGTAGCCCAGCTCGTGGAACTTTTGATGAATGAACAGACTCTTTGTTTCTTGTGTCCGTGCTTATCTTCTTCTTGGCTTGGCCTGGCCGAGTCCTTAGCTCCGCAAGGACCTCGGAGACCTTCATCGATCTTGAAGCCTTGCGCAGACACTTTCCTCGGGTCCCTGTTGCGTCAAGGGCCCAAGGGGTCTTCCGCGCCGTGAGGACGGGGAGGTCCGGATCTGCTGACCACGTGGCGGGCTCGGAGCTCTCCTCTGAGGAGAGGGAGGTCCGGCCCCGCGCGACACGTGGAGCCTTCGGAGCTCGCCCCAGCGGAGGGGGCGAGGTCTGGCTCCTCCGGTCTTGCCTTGGAGTAGTCTGGAGCTCCGGTCTTTCCGTGCGCGGTCCCCGTAGTGGCCCCCTGGTAGGTGTGGCCAATGCTTTGGGCACACCTACCATACTCGGGGGAGCTAAAGCCGGGAGGTCCTGCACAAAAATAGGGGAAACGTAATTCTCTTCGGGAGCTCTCCCTTCCCTTTCTCATAGTCTTATTTGGCTTACGGTTCTAGTCCGGTATACGGAAGGATAGCAAATGCCGACTAGGGATGAGAGTGGGAACGGAGAGCTAGATGTACGGTTAGCATACATGGAAAGTACGATCATAAAATTAATGCGTAATGTAAATGAGCACAAGGGTAATAGCGTGACAGGACATATTTCTTTCCATATAAATATTCATAGGAGGAAGGCAGGCTAAACATGAAGACGACGACCTGCCCCATTAAGAAGGGAAGCAAGACTCTACGTGCTTAGGGTCGGAACCAGGCCAAGCTGAAACGTAGTCCTGGACCGTCCCCTGGGACTTAGCTGCTCCGAGCGCTGTTTCTGGACTCTATGGGATTTATTACAGAAAGAAAAAGAACTGTCCTACTACTGCTCTAGGGATAGAACTTACGGAGGTGTTCTATGTTCCAAGGGTTCGGGAGTGGATCCCCATCCTCGGTGGAAAGGCGTACGCACCCGGGGCGGCAAACTTTCGTGACCCGGAAGGGACCTTCCCAGCTGGGGGAGAGTTTGTTGGTCCCTTCGTGAGAAAGTATGCGCCGCAGTACCAGGTCGCCTTCTTGCAGCTCCCGGACACGTACGAACCTTTGGTGGTAGCGCCGGAGCGTCTGCCGGTGCCATGCGTTTCGGAGCACTGCGTGTAATCGAGCCTCGTCGACGAGGTCGATGTCTTTACGCCGGAGGTTGTCCTGCGCGGCTTCGTCGTAAGCTCGGACACGGAGAGACTTCATGGTGATCTCTGGAGGAAGCACAACTTCGGCCCCGTACACCATGAAGAAGGGTGTCTCCCCGGTGGCCCGGCTTTGGGATGTTCGGTTAGCTCACAGGGTGCTCGGAAGCTCGTCCACCCACTTAGCACCATGTTTCTTCAAGCCGGCATAGGTGCGAGTCTTGAGGCCCCGAAGGATCTCGGCGTTGGCCCTCTCGACTTGCCCGTTGCTCTTTGGATGAGCACCGGAGGCATAGCACACCTGGATGCCGAGGTCTTCGCAGTAGTCTTGGAACGCTGCGCTGGTGAACTGGGTCCCGTTGTTGGTGATAATTCTGTTCGGGACCCCGAACCGGCAGACGATCGACTTGATGAACTTGACCGCGGATTGCTTGTTGATGGTGACGACGGGTGTAGCTTCCGGCCACTTGGTGAACTTGTCGATGGCGACGTAGAGGTACCGGAATCCCCTGACGGCTTTGGGGAATGGTCCTAGGATGTCCAACCCCTATACGGCGAACGACCACGAGGGCGGGATCATCTGAACCGCCTGAGCTGGTGTGTGGATCTGCTTGGCGTGGAACTGGCACGCCTTGCAGCTCTCGACCAGCTTGACGGCATCCTGGAGTGCTGTCGGCCAGTAGAAGCCATGCCGGAAGGCTTTACCGACGAGCGTGCATGAGGAAGAGTGACTCCCACATTCGCCTCTATGGATCTCAGCGAGCAAGTCGCAGCCTTCCCACTGGGTTATGCACCGCAATAGGACGTGGTTGGCGCTACGCCGGTAGAGATCCCCTTCTACCAGCGCGTATCTTTTAGCCATGCGCACGATACGTTCAGCGGATACACGTTCATCAGGGAGGATGTTGTCTTTCAAGTAGTCCCGGATCTCCGTGATCCATGCATCGGGTCTGACTTGAGCTTCTGGATCTTGAGCGCTGGGTTGCACGGAGTCCCCAGTGACGCTTACGATCCTTGGCGGCGTCCATGGCTGCAGGGCTGCCGGGACCGCCAGCTTCGAGGTGCTAGTCCAGCCCCCTTCGAGCCGGGCTGTGGGCCGCAGCAACGCCCTCTCGAAGACTCCTTCGGGCACAGGGGCTCCGGTGGAGGCCTTCGTTGAGAGGTCGTCGGCCGCGGCATTGTCAGCGCGCGGTACATGGCGCAGGTCCAAGGTGAGGAAGTCTTTCTCCAGCATCTGCACGTGGAGCAGATAAGCAGCTAGTTGTTGGTCATTGCAGGAGCATTCACCCTTAACTTGCTTGATGACTAGCTGGGAGTCGCCCTGTGCCAACAATTGGCGAGTGCCCAGAGACAGGGTTGTCTTTAGACCAAAGATGAGTGCTTCATACTCTGCCATGTTGTTGGTTGTCTTGAAATTGAGACGCACCATGTACCCAAACTGCTCCCCCGATGGCATGAGAAGCAATACGCCGGCACCGGCCCCCTGCTTTCGCGAGGAGCCGTCGAAGAAGAGCGTCCAGTGAGGCCCGGTGAAGACCGGAGCTCGGGGCTTTGGTTCACCGTTGTCGAAGTGTTCAGTCGACACTTCCCCCGGGCCTGCACTGGGCAGCCCGCGGAGGTTCTTTTTTCGGTGGGGCTAGTCTCTAGCGGAGAGCTTGCGCAGATGGACGAGTTAGTAAGAGCTTGACACGGCGAGTTTTACGTGGTTCAGGCCGCCGGAGCGTAAAACCCTACGTCCACGGCGAGCTATGGAGCTCGCTGTATTGCTTGCTGCTCAGGCTCGGAGGCCTGAGCTTGGGGGTGAGTTACAGCTTGAGAGTGTATGGCTAGCGTATGAGTTGCAAAGTGCGAACCCTTGCTATCGACGCCTACCCGAGCCTTTTATAGTCCAAGACTCGGGCGGCTTACAAGGGGAGTCGGGACCCGACAGGTGGTCCCGGGAAGATTGTCTATTATCTACCGTATCTGCAGTTATGCCGGTAGTTGCCTCTGGTCGAAGGCTTCTAAGTCTTCCTCTTGCCGCCCTGCCCATGCCGCATGCTAGTCGTAGTGGTTGATGACGGCGCAGGCGGCATGAGATGTCTTGTCGCGGTGTTTATTGGTTGGCAGGTTCTGACACCGCGCGCCAGTCTGTGATGCGACTGGGCGCAACGGCACCTGACAGACGCGTGCTCCGCGTCTCCGCGTCTTGGGAAGACGCGGGCCTTGAATACCTTGTACGGGCAAGGTATGGGGCGCCTTTACGCCCGCTGCCTACCGCTCGGGGGCAGGCAACACCGTTCTTCTGTCCACGTGGCGGGTCCGGAGCCCTTCTCTGAGGAGAGAAGGGTCCGGCCTGCGGGGCACGTGGAGCCTCCGGACCTCTCCCCGCGCAGGGGGAGGCTCGGCTTCTGTCGGCCACGCGGCGGGCCCGGAGCTCTCCTCTGAGGAGAGGGAGGTCCGGCCCTGCTGGACGCGTGGCGCCTTCGGACCTCTCTCCGGCGGATGGGGAGGTCCGGCTTTTGCATGCCACGTGGCGGGCCCAGAGCTCTCCTCTGAGGAGAGGGAGGTCCGGCCCTGCCGGACGCGTGGCGCCTTCGGAGCTCTCCCTGCGGAGAAGGGCGAGTTCCTTAGGCATTTTACCCTGTGCGCGGGGGTACCCCATTTCTCAGGTACCGACAGTGGCCCCCGGGCCCATCTCGGGGGAGATGGCGAGCCCGAGGTGGGACCTCCGTCTCTTCCGATCCGCGCACTTTCTCTAAGTCCCGAATTGACCGCTGCCGGATCACGAACGGCCGCGGGATCGTGGGAGCGTGCGCTCACTTGATGGTTGCTTTTACTTCGGCGGTTCCCAAGACTGCCACTTCTGCACGTTGCAGCGCTTTCTTCGGGAACCGCCGAAGTGCCTTGCCGGCCCATCTTCTCAGGAGACTGACTCCTTGACCCACCGCTTCAGTTGGGCGGCTTGGGTCCACCCGTCATCGGCACTCGGTCTAGGAGCCGAAGCAGTCGCCGACGCGGGGTATCCGAAGAGTTCCGAATCGCTTGGGATTGCACCCGGGAAGGTGTTAAATGAAACCTCCATGTCGGTACATTCCCCTTATAAGGCTTCCAGTCCCTGCGCCTCCCTCAGGTCCCTGCAGTCTTGTCTTCTCCCATGGCTTTTAACCCGCCTTATGGGGGAAGAATTGCTCTCGGTTCCCTCCAGCGGTTGCGTCTGCACCAAGCCTGGGACTTCAGGGGGCCTGCCTGCCCTGCCCTGAGGGTGGTGGAGTCTTCAAAGGAACCGCTGAAGCACCGAGGAGAGTCCCAGGCGGCAGAGTCTCCAAGAACACCGCTGAATACTGCGGAGGGGGCCTCAGGAGCACCCTTGATGACTCCAGCTTTTGCGCAGGTGATGAGGGATGGGGGGCTCCAGGGGCACCCTTGACGACACCGGTTTTTGCGCAGGTGATGAGGGAACTTTTGGAGAAGGAAACTGCCGATGCACCATGGAGGATCCCAGACGGTAGAGTCTCCAAGAAGGCCGCTGAATACTGCGGAGGGGGCCTCAGGAGCCCCCGTGGTGTCACTGGTTTTTGCGCCGGTGATGAGGGAGGCGATTCCTGCGCTCTGGTCATAGAGCAAGAGAGTTCCGCCAGGGCTGAAGCCTGGTGACGCGGCCGTTGTTGTAACTTCTGGATTCTGGTCGTGTCGGGAGACCCTTGGGACTTGTTTCTTCCTTTTTATCGAGTCTGTAGTCCAGCTCATGGAGCCTCGCATAGTTTGACTCTTTCAAGATTTTTGTGACTGATTCTTTTCCTCTCCTTCTTGGGCTTGCCTGACTGAGTCCTCAGCTCCGCAAGGTACTCAGAGGCCATCTCCAATCTCGGAGCTTTGCGCAGACACCCTCCCCGGGTCCTAACCGTGTTAGGGGCCCCCGGAGGTTTCCGGATCTTGCCCTATGGGGAGCCCCAAATCTGCCTGCCACGTGGTAGGTCCGGAGCTCCTCCTTAAGAGGCGGGAGCTCCTGCGCGCGGTGTCACCACGTGGCGAGCCCGGAGCCCTCCTCAAGGGAGGTGAGAGTTCCGGGCCTGCTGGACACGTGGGGCCCTCGGGTCCCGCCCCTGCTGAAGGGGCGGGACCCGGTCCTTCCAATCCTAGGCCGAAGTAGTTGGTAGCTCCTTTTCCCCCTGCTTCATGCAGACCCTGTTGCCGCAACGTGGAGGTCCTGCACATAGGTAGAGGAAACGTAATTCTCCTTGGGGGCTCCCCCTCCCTTATTTCATAGCCTTATTTGACTTATAGCCCCTAACCATATGCTTGGTGCTTGGGGACTTGTAGAGAGGGGGAGCTGAGCACATGACAACCATGCACTGCAAGGGTGATTAAAAAACTCAATTCACAATTTAAATGAGTACAAGGAAAGAGCAAAGTAGAGCAGACTTCTTTTCGTACAACTTTCCACAGGAGGAAGGCAGGCTAAACATGGAGGCCACGACCCACCCCATTAAGAGGGGAAGCATGACTCTACGCGCTTGGAGTCGGAACCAGGCAAAGCTGAACGTAGTCCTGGACCGTCCCCTGGGGTTTAGCTGCTCCGAGCGCTGCTCCTAGACTCTATGGAGTTTATTACGAAAAGAAAGTACTGTCCTATTTTTGCTCTAGGGGTAGAACTTACGGAGGTGTTCTATGTTCCAAGGGTTCGGGAGCAGGTCCCCATCCTCGGTGGAAAGACGCACAAACCCGGGGCGGCATACTTTCGCGACTCGGAAGGGGCCTTCCCAACTAGGGGAGAGTTTGTGGGCCCCTTCGCGAGAAAGTATGCGCCGCAACACCAGGTCACCTTACTGCAGCTCCCGGGCACGCACAGACCTCTGGTGGTAGCGCCGAACCGCTTGTCTGTACCGCGCGTTACGGAGTGTCGCATGTAATCGGACCTCGTCGACGAGGTCGATTTCTCCATGCCGGAGGTTGTCCTGCGTGGCTTCGTCGTAAGCCCGGACACGGTGAGACTTCATGGTGATTTCTGGGGGAAGTACAGCTTCAGCCCCATACACCATGAAGAAGGGTGTCTCCCCGGTGGCCCGGCTCTGGGATGTCCGGTTAGCCCATAGTGTGCCCGGAAGCTCATCCACCCAATTGGCACCATGTTTTTTCAGGCTGGCGAAAGTGCGAGTCTTAAGGCCCCGGAGAATCTCCGCGTTGGCCCTCTCAACTTGCCCATTGCTCCTCGGGTGGGCGACAGAGGCATAGCATACCTGAATACCAAGGCCCTCGCAGTAGTCTTGGAATGCTGCGCTGGTGAACTGGGTCCCGTTGTCGGTGATGATCCTGTTTGGGACCCCGAACCGGCAGACAATAGACTTGATGAATTTTACTGCGGATTGTTTGTTGATGGTGACAACTGGTGTAGCTTCCGGCCACTTGGTGAACTTGTCGATGGCGACATAGAGGTACCGGAATCCCCTGACGGTTCTGGGGAATGGTCCCAGGATGTCCAGCCCCCATATGGCAAACGGCCACGAGGGCGGGATCATCTGTACCGCCTGAGCCGGTGTATGGATCTGCTTGGCGTGGAACTGGCACGCCTTGCAGCTCTCGACCAGCTTGACGGCATCCTGGAGTGCTGTCGGCCAGTAGAAGCCATGCTGGAAGGCTTTACCGACAAGCGTGCGTGAGGAAGAATGACTTCCACATTCGCCTCCATGGATCTCAGCGAGCAAGTCGCAGCCTTCCCCCTGGGTTATGCACCGCAATAGGATGTGGTTGGCGCCACGCCGGTAGAGATCCCCCTCTACCAGCGCGTACCTCTTAGCCATACGCACAATCCGTCCAGCGGTTGCATGTTCATCAGGGAGGATATTGTCCTTCAAGTAGTCCCGGATCTCCGTGATCCATGCATCGGGTCTGACTTGAGCTTCTGGATCTTGAGCGCTGGGTTGCACGGAGTCCCCAGTGACGCTTACGATCCTTGGCGGCATCCATGGTTGTAGGGCCGCCGGGACCGCCAGCTTCGAGGTGCTGGTCAAGCCCCCTTCGCCCGGCTCGGCGGGCCGGGCTGTGGGCCGCAGCAACGTCCTCTCGAAAACTCCTTCGGGCGCAGGGGCTCCGGTGGAAGCCTTCGTTGAAAGGTTGTCGGCTGCGGCATTACCAGCGCGCGGTACGTGGTGCAGGTCCAAAGCAAGGAATTCCTTCTCCAACATCTGTACATGGAGCAGATACGCAGCTAGCTGCGGGTCATTGCAGGAGCATTCGCCCTTGACTTGCTTGATGACCAGTTGGGAGTCGCCCTGTGCCAACAACTGGCGAGCGCCTAAAGACAGGGCTGTCTGCAGGCCAAAGATGAGTGCTTCATACTCCGCCATGTTGTTGGTTGCCTTGAAATTTAGACGCGCCATATACCCAAACTATGGTTGAGTTGGATGACTCCTTTGATGACTCCAACAGGCGGTTCGTGCGGAGGATACAAGAGTTTGAGGTTAAGGAGGCCTTAAAAAGGATGAAAGGAGGAAAGGCCCTCGGCCCTGACGATGTCCCTATTGAGGTGTGGAGATGTCTTGGGGACGTCGCAATAGTATGGCTCACAAAGCTATTCAACCACATTTTTCGGTCAAACAAGATGCCTGAAGAATGGAGGAAAAGTATATTAGTACCTATCTTCAAAAATAAAGGAGATATTCAAAGTTGTACTAATTATCGAGGTATTAAGCTTATGAGTCATACTATGAAGCTTTGGGAGAGAGTGATTGAACACCGCCTGAGGAAAGTGACCAATGTCACTAAAAACCAGTTTGGTTTTATGCCTGGGAGGTCTACAATGGAGGCGATTTTCTTGCTTCGTCAGCTTATGGAGAGATATAGGGAGCAGAAGAAGGACTTGCATATGGTGTTCATCGACTTGGAGAAGGCGTACGACAAGATACCAAGGTCAGTCATGTGGTGGGCACTAGAGAAATATAAAGTGCCAACAAAGTACATTACCCTTATCAAGGATATGTACAATAATGTTAGGACAAGTGTGCGCGTAAGTGATAGTGAGACTGATGCATTTCCTATCACGGTAGGATTACATCAAGGATCAGCTTTGAGCCCATACATCTTTTCCTTGGTCATGGATGAGGTGTCGAAGGATATACAAGGGGATATCCCTTGGTGCATGCTCTTTGCTGATGATGTAGTGCTGGTAGATGAAACTAGAGATGGTGTTGATAAGAAACTAGAGTTATGGAGACAAACCTTAGAGTCCAAGGGGTTTAGACTTAGTAGGACCAAAACCGAGTATATGAGGTGCGACTTTAGTGGTGTTGGTCGTGAAGAGGGAAATGTTAGTCTACAAGGACAAATAGTACCTAGAAGGGACTCTTTCCGATACTTAGGATCAATGTTACAAAGCAATGGCGATATTGATGAGGATGTTTGCCACAGGATCAAGGTAGGGTGGATGAAATGGCGACAAGCCTCTGGAATCCTATGTGATAGGAAAGTCCCACAAAAGCTAAAAGGGAAGTTCTATAGGACGGTGATCAGACCCGCGATGCTCTATGGGGCGGAATGTTGGCCAACTAAACGGCAACATATCCAACAAATGAGTGTCGCAGAGATGCGCATGCTACGGTGGATGTGTGGGCACACGAGAAGAGACCGAATAAGGAATGAGGCGATTCGTGATAAGGTAGGGGTGGCGCCGATTGAAGAGAAGTTAGTCCAACATCGGCTTAGGTGGTTTGGACATATCCAACGGAGACCTCCAGAAGCAGCGGTTAACAGTGGGATTTTAAGAGGTAGAGAAAATATTAGGAGGGGTAGAGGACGACCAAGGTTGACCTGGGAGGAGGCGGTAAAACGAGATTTGAGAGATTGGAATGTATCCAGAGACTTAGCTCATGATAGGACCGCATGGAAAGTAGCAATTCATGTGCCAGAATCGTAGTCTTGTTTTTTCTTTTTTTCTTTTCTCCTTTTCTTTTCCTTTTTTCTTATTTCTTTTCTCTTTTCTCTTTTTACTTTTCTTTTTTCCTTTTTTTTTTCTTTTTTCCTTTTCCCCCCTTGTTCTCATATCTCTTCCTCTGTTTTACTTCATTGATATTGGGTTTCATGTCTAGCCGACCCCAACAGGCTTGGGATAAAGGCTTGGTTGTTGTTGTTGCATATACCCAAACTGTTCCCCCGATGGCATGAGGAGCAGTACGCCGGCACCGGCCCCCTGCTTTCGCGAGGAGCCGTCGAAGAAGAGTGTCCAATGGGGTTCGGTGAAGACCGGAGCTTTGGGCTCTGGCTCACCGCCTTCATGGCCCCCTGGGTCAGTCTTCGTTGGTGTCCACTCCGCCACAAAGTCAGCCAGTGCTTGGCTCTTGACTGCATGACGTGGGAGGAAGTCCAGCTCAAACTCCGCTAGCTCCGCCGCCCATTTAGCAACGTTGCCAGTCGCATGGGGGCTGTGAAGAATTGTCTTCAGCGGATACGAGGTGACTACCGAGACCCGGTGGGCCTGGAAGTAGTGGCGGAGCTTCCTGGAGACCACGAGCACCGCATACAGCAGCTTGTGGACTTCTAGGTACCTTGTCTTGGCCTCATGAAGTACTTCACTGATGTAGTAGACAGGCCTCTGTATGGTTCTGACCCTCTCTCTTAGGCTTGGGAGCTCCTCGTCTATTGGCCCCGGCCTGCTGGAGGTGGGAGGACCCCCGGGGGCCTCCGGGGACTGGGACCCGTAGGCCCTTAAGCTTTCTTGATCATCCGGGAGCTCCGGGGGGTCTTGAGGGACCTCCGGGGGATCCCAATTGGACCCTGGAGATTTATCTTGGGGGTCCGGGAGGCCGTCCTGGGCCTCCGGGAGGTTGACTTGGACCTCCAGGGGGTCCGGAAGACCGTCTTGGCCCTGCGGGGCCCCCTGGCGTCTGTCTTCTGCTACCGGAGCAGGTTGCGCGGGTGAGGGGTCTGGCCGCTCCGCGACAAGGACCATACTCACCACTTCTGTTGTCGCCGCAATGTAGAGCAGCAAGTGCTCCCCGGGCTCAGGGGCTACCATGATAGGTAGGGTCGTCAGGAGTCGCTTCAACTCCTGGAAAGCCTCTTCTGCTTCGTCAGTCCAGGCAAAGGGGCCTGACTTGCGCAGGAGCTTAAAGAAAGGGAGTGCCCGCTCTGCTAGCCTCGGTATAAACCGACTCAGCGCGGCTAGACATCCCGTGAGTCTCTGAACATCCTTGATGCGGACAGGGGGCCGCATCAAGTCGATGGCCTTGATCTTCTCTGGGTTGGCCTCAATCCCTCGGTGCGAGACCAGGAACCCTAAGAGCTTCCCAGAGGACACGCCGAACACACATTTATCTGGGTTCAGCTTGGTGCGCGTAGAGCGCAACTTGTCAAAGACTAAAGCTAGGTTATCTAGTAGGGATGAACCCTGCTTGACCTTGACAACTATGTCATCGACATACACCTCAACTAGGTCTCTTATTAACTCCCCAAAGGTTTTGTGCATCGCCCGCACAAAGGTGGGGAGTGCATTCTTTAGGCCGTAAGGCATAGACACATAGCAATAAAGGCCGTCTACTGTGATGAAGGAGGTGTGCTCCTCGTCCTCCCTAGACATGGGGATCTGATGGAAACCCGAGTAGGCGTCTAGGAAGCACAGCATATCACAGCCTGACGTTGAGTCTACTAATTGATCTATTCTAGGGAGAGGGAATGGATCTTTGGGACATGCCTTATTGAGACTGGTGTAGTCGATGCACATCCGGAGCTTCCCGCCGGCCTTCGGGACAACGACGCGGTTCGCCAACCATCGGGGGTGGTGGACCTCCCGTATGAAGCCAGCGTCCAGCAGCTTCTTGACCTCTTCACGGATGAAGTTTTGCCGCTCGATGGACTGCTTGCGGGGCTTCTGTTGAACCGGCCGGGCGTCGGGGAAGACTTTCAAGTGGTGCTCGATCACCTCCCTAGGGATCCCCGGCATCTGTGACGGCTGCCATGCAAACACGTCGACGTTGTGTCGGAGGAAGGTGACGAGCGCGCCTTCCTATTTGCTATCCAAGCCCCCGGCTACCCGGGTGGTCTGGGTAGCTTCGGCGCCGACTTGGACGACCTTTAAGGGGACGCCGCCCTCGTCGAGAGGTTGCACTCGGGGTGCTGTGGTGGAAGCACGGTGACGTGCGCTCAGGCGAAGCTGGTCTGGCTCCGCATTGCCGGGGGCTGATGCCCCAGCTGTTGCGAGCGCTTGGAGCTTCTCCAGGGCCGACACTGCAGCAGTGCGGTCCCCACGAATCCTGAGAACGCCCGTCGGTGTTGGCATCTTCAGGACGAGGTAGCCGTAGTGGGCTACAGCTATGAACCGGTACAGGGCTGGCCTGCCGATTATGGCGTTGAAGGGGAGGTCTATCTCCGCTACGTCGAACAGAATGTACTCTGTTCGATAGCTGTCCGGAGCCCCGAAGGTCACCGGGAGACTAATGTTGCCGTAGGGGATAACCTGTCCCGGCCCTACCCCTGAGAACGGGCTCGACGGGGTGAGCTTGGCCATCGGGACCTGCAGCTTCTGGAAAGCTGCGCGGCTGATGAGGTTCAGCCCAGCTCCTCCATCTACCAAAACGTGGTACATTCTCACGTTGGCGATGGTAGGGGCCACCAGGAGCGGTAGTTGGCCGGCCCCAGCCATGTTCCTGGGGCAGTCGGTGGCGTCAAAGCTGATAGGGGTCCCCATCCACTTAAGGTGCGGTGCAACACTTGGGAGTGGCGCCACCGACGCTACCGCTCGGCGCAGAGTCTTGACTGCGCTTCGGGACGAGGGGTCGGCGGACCCGCCGTATATGACGTAGAGCTTCTTCCGACGCTCATCGTCACTGGAGCCGGAGTCCTCATGATTGCGTGCCGCCTTCACGACACGCTGAGACTCCTGGATCTCCTCTGGGTGGTCGATGTTGTCTGGAACATCCACCCCCTGCTCGTCTTCCTTTGGACGGAAGGGCACGGCATCAGCCCGCTGCCGCTTCCCCTTGCGGAAGCGCTCTGCGAGCCTTCGGATCTCCCGGCACTCGGCAGTAGTGTGGCGACAGCTGCCATGCACGGGGCACATGTTGTCCTGGCTATCTTCCGGGGTCGGTGACTTTCGCTGCCTCTTGTCAGGGCGCGACCCCCGAGCCCCACTGAGCGTCGCTGCAGCGACGACTGGGGTCGCAGCCGGCGGTCTTATCTTGCTTCTGCCTCGGCTCTTGGTCTTCCTGCTACCTCCATAGGGAGTAGGACCAGATCCGGGCAGCCCTCCTGACTCGGAGGATGGCTGTGAGTGCCAGTTCCGTCCTTCGGCTGCTCTGGCGCACTTGTCCGCCAAGCTGAAGAGCTCTGAGGCATCGCAGACCTCCCTGGTCGCGAGTTTCTCAAGCATCTTCTTGTCTCGGACGCCTTGCCGGAACGCCACCACCACAGAGGCCTTTTGAATGTGTGGGATGGTGTTCCGCACCTGGGAGAACCGCTGGATGAAAGAGCGCAGCGACTCCCCAGGTTGTTGTTGGATGGCGTGAAGGTCGAGCTGGGCCAGTCAAGGCGACAGGGAAGTAATTGGCCATGACGGCTTCATTCCCTCCTGCGGCAAGTACGGCGGTGGAGTAGATCTGGAGGAACTCCGCCGGGTTGATGCTGCTGTCGTACTTCTCGGGCAGGAGCGGCCGAAACTTGCGCGGCCACTTTGCGAAGCGAAGGTGGGGCGCGAGGGCCATACACCCTGCTTCTGTTGCCGCAGGTTCTGATGCCGCGAACGCTTGGTTCGCACTGAGCACCGCGTGCCCCGGCATGGGCAAGGCTGCACCATAGGCCGGGGGCGCCATATGCAGGACATATGACTGTGGCATATTCTGCACGGCACAGGCCTGGGGCAGAGATCGCGTGGCGAAGGTCTGCTCTTCAGGCTGGGTCGAGGCTGACGTCATGCTGTCATCAGCCTCTTGGTGGCGACGCCTTTCTCGGCGCTGCTCGAGGTACACCCGGGCATCTTGACCCAGGTGACACCGCTCCAGCTCTGCCCTCAGATCTGTTGATTGGGGGCTGGTAGAGCTGGAGTCTGTCGTCTGCTCGTCGTCCAATGGTGCGCGCATCAGCGACACGACCGATTGGCCAGAGCGTCGTCCCCGCCGAGGTCGAGGGTTTGCGGCGGCGACGACGAGACGGTCTACCTCGCGGATCCACTGCCGGGTCGCTGCCTGAGGCGCGTCCCCAGCGGGCGGATTGTACAGTAGCGCTCTCGCCGCAGCTAACGCACCTCCACTGGGCACGCCCAGCGCTACTGAAGACTTGAAGCTGGTTGGAGCCTGCATTGCCGGGGTCGGCGCTGCCAGAGCCGGTTGCTAGCTCCCAGCTCGTACTGACACACTCCGTCCCGAGTGTGTCGACATGTACTCCCCCCTGGTCGCGGTCTGCCGCAGAGGCGAGGGGGGAGAGTTCCCCGCAGAAGGAAGCTTGGTCATCTTCGTCGGCGGAAACTTGTCGCGCTAGGAGATAAGCCCCCTACCTGGCGCGCCAAATGTCGAAGTGTTCAGTCGACACTTCCCCCGGGCCTGCACTAGGCAGCCCGCGGAGGTTCTTTTTTCGGTGGGGCTAGTCTCTAGCGGAGAGCTTGCGCAGATGGACGAGTTAGTAAGAGCTTGACACGGCGAGTTTTACGTGGTTCAGGCCGCCGGAGCGTAAAACCCTACGTCCACGGCGAGCTATGGAGCTCGCTGTATTGCTTGCTGCTCAGGCTCGGAGGCCTGAGCTTGGGGGTGAGTTACAGCTTGAGAGTGTATGGCTAGCGTATGAGTTGCAAAGTGCGAACCCTTGCTATCGACGCCTACCCGAGCCTTTTATAGTCCAAGACTCGGGCGGCTTACAAGGGGAGTCGGGACCCGACAGGTGGTCCCGGGAAGATTGTCTATTATCTACCGTATCTGCAGTTATGCCGGTAGTTGCCTCTGGTCGAAGGCTTCTGAGTCTTCCTCTTGCCGCCCTGCCCATGCCGCATGCTAGTCGTAGTGGTTGATGACGGCGCAGGCGGCATGGGATGTCTTGTCGCGGTGTTTATTGGTTGGCAGGTTCTGACACCGCGCGCCAGTCTGTGATGCGACTGGGCGCAACGGCACCTGACAGACGCGTGCTCCGCGTCTCCGCGTCTTGGGAAGACACGGGCCTTGAATACCTTGTACGGGCAAGGTATGGGGCGCCTTTACGCCCGCTGCCTACCGCTCGGGGGCAGGCAGCACCGTTCTTCTGGCCACGTGGCGGGTCCGGAGCCCTTCTCTGAGGAGAGAAGGGTCCGGCCTGCGGGGCACGTGGAGCCTCCGGACCTCTCCCGGCGGAGGGGGAGGCTCGGCTTCTATCGGCCACGCGGCGGGCCCGGAGCTCTCCTCTGAGGAGAGGGAGGTCCGGCCCTGCTGGACGCGTGGCGCCTTCGGACCTCTCTCCGGCGGATGGGGAGGTCCGGCTTTTGTATGCCACGTGGCGGGCCCGGAGCTCTCCTCTGAGGAGAGGGAGGTCCGGCCCCGCCGGACGCGTGGCGCCTTCGGAGCTCTCCCTGCGGAGAAGGGCGAGTTCCTTAGGCATTTTACCCTGTGCGCGGGGGTACCCCATATCTCAGGTACCGACAACCGTCTTCGTGGCCCCGTGGGTTAGTCTTTGTTGGCGTCCACTCGGCCACGAAGTTAGCCAGTGCTTGGCTCTTGACTGCATGGCGAGGAAGGAAGTCTAGCTCAAACTCCGCCAGTTCCGCTGCCCATTTAGCGACATTGCCGGTCGCATTGGGGCTGTGAAGAATGGCCTTCAGCGGGTAGGAGGTGACCACCGAGATCCGGTGGGCTTGAAAGTAGTGGCGGAGCTTCCTGGATGCCACGAGTACTGCATACAGCAGCTTATGGACCTCCAGGTACCTTGTCTTGGCGTCGTGGAGGACTTCGCTGATGTAGTAGACAGGCCTCTGGATGGCCCGGACCCTCCCCCTTGGGCCTGAGATGTCCTCGTCCATTGGCTCAGGCCGACATGAGGTAGACGGGTCCGGGGGGCCTCCGGGAGCTGGGACCCGGGGACGTCTAGGTCGTCTTGGACCTCCGGGAGGCCCCGTTGGTTTTCCGGGTGGTCATCCTGGAGCCTCGGAAGGACGTCTTGCTCTTCTGGGAGGTCCCTTTGGACCTCCGGGCGGGTATCTCGGAGCTCCAGGAGGTCCCGTTGGACCTCCGAGAGGTTGTCTTGGAGCTCCGGGAGGTCGTCTTGAGCCTCCAGGGTCTCCTGGTGCTTGTCTTCTGCTGCCGGAGCAGGCTGCGGTGACGAGGGGTCCGGCCGCTCTGCGACGAGGACCATGCTCACCACCTCAGTTGTTGCCGCGATGTAGAGCAACAAGTGCTCTTCGGGCTCGGGGGCTACCATGATGGGTAGGGTCGTCAGGAGCTGCTTTAACTCCTGGAAAGCTTCTTCTGCTTCGTCGGTCCAAGCAAATGGACCGGATTTGCGCAGGAGCTTAAAGAAGGGGAGCGCCCGCTCTGCTAGCCTCGGTATAAACCGACTCGGCGCGGCTAGGGATCCCGTGAGTTTCTGGACATCCTTAATGCGGGCGGGGGGCCGCATCAGGTCGATGGCCTTGATCTTCTCTGGGTTCAGCTTAGTGCGCGTGGAGCGCAGTTTGTCAAAGACTAGAGCTAGGTTATCTAACAAGGATGAGCTCTGCTTGACCTTGACAACGATGTCATCGACGTACACCTCAACCAAGTCTCTTATTAGCTCTCCAAAGGTTTTGTGCATAGCACGTACAAAGGTGGGGAGAGCATTCTTTAGACCATAAGGCATAGAGACATAACAATACATGCCGTCTACTGTGATGAAAGAAGTGTATTCTTCATCTTCTCTAGACATAGGGATTTGATGAAAGCCCGAGTAGGCGTCTAGGAAGCATAGCATATCACAGACTGATGTAGAGTCTACTATTTGATCTATTCTAGGGAGAGGGAATGGATCTTTAGGACATGCCTTATTGAGACTGGTGTAGTCGATGCACATCCGGAGCTTCCCGCCGACTTTCGGGACGACGACGGGGTTCGCCAACCACCAGAGGTGGTGGACTTCACGTATGAAGCCAGCGTCCAGCATCTTCTTGATTTATTCACAAATGAAGTTCTGTCGCTCGATGGACTGCTTGCGGGGCTTCTGTTGGACTGGCCGGGCGTCAGGGAAGATCTTCAGATGGTGCTCGATCACCTCCCTAGGGATCCTCGAGATCTGCGACGGTTCCCATGCAAACACGTCGACGTTGTGCCGAAGGAAGGTGATGAGCGCACCTTCCTATTTGCTGTCCAGGCCCCCAGCTACCCGGGTGGTCTGGACAGCATCGGCGCCGACTTGGACGACCTTCAGGGGGATGTCGCCCTCGTCGAGGGGTTGCACACGGGGTGCTGAGGTCGAGGCACGGTGGCGTGCACTCGGGTGGAGCTGGCCCGGTTCTGCGCTGCCAGGAGCTGGTGCTCCGGCTGCTGCAAGCGCTTGGAGCTTCTCCAAGGCTGACACTGCAGCAGTGCGGTCTCCATGAATCTTGAGAACACCTGTTGGTGTAGACATCTTCAAGACGAGGTAGCCGTAGTGGTGTGCCTCTAGCCTATTCTCGCGAGCAGTTCCAACTACTCGACTTGTACCGAATCCTACACTATCATAGCATTGCAGTATCTAATCGAGGTTTAAAAACCTAAGCCCAAACCCCGGGTTTTCTTGGCTATGTATTTAAGTTTTCAAACAAGACTCTAATGCATAAGTAAAGTGAATACTCAATGTAAGTTCTCAAAACAATAAAGTTTATAAAAAGGCTAATGCAAACCGGAGCTTGCCTTTCTGCTGTTTGTCGTAGGCTAGCTGTTCCTCTGGAGTTCTGAAGTCTAAAACTTCTGGCTTCTCAAACTTAGCGACTACATGAAATAAATATATGTATATGTCAATTTAAATGCATATGAGTTTGGAGTTAATATTGTTAAGACTAAGTACAGCTAGACAGACCCAATGACTCTGAAATTTTTACTGTAGTTTGGATACAACCTAAACAGAGACTTGGTCAATTTCATTTGCAGCAAAGCTCATTTAAGCCCTTCATAAATAAATGTGTATTTGGCCTTAATTGGAGCTCTTATGGTGTTATAGGGATTTTCATGGAGCAAGACATGACTTTCTAGAAACTAGTTTTCACATGGTCTAATGAAATTGGTTTCACCTAATTTGAAGATTCCTAGCCAAAGATATGAGCTAAACAAGTTCAGAGAAAATCTGAAAAATGTTTCTGGACATTTTTCATTTTCTCTGGAACAGTTTCATTAATCACAACATTAGGTGGATCAAATGATCTCAAATGGATCTGAAATTTTTATGGTGGCTCAGGCATATTATGATAAACATTCTGGCCAAATTTCAATATTTTCCACTAAAGGGTTTTCTAGTTAAAATTCTAAACAGTTTAAACTTTAAAGAATTAATTCTGAAGAAAATTAAAAGTTTTTATGAGGTGAAACTTGATTTGTTGGAAAGTACTCAGAGATCTGAATCCAACAAAATTTGGTTCACTCGATTTGGAGTTTCCTAGCCAAAGTTATGTGGGTTTGAAGTTTGAACTAGAATCTGAAAATCGAGAAAAGTTTAAATCCCGGCTCGTGGGCCCGGGGCTACGTGTCGGCTCTTCAGCGGCCACGGGGCTACTGAGTATTACACATGCAGTCACAAACGATCCGGAGCCGCAACTGATCCTCGATTTAAATATCTACTCGCTGACGCGTGGGGCCGGGGTCGTCTTCAACCTCTCGCCATCCCGCGCTCCGCCACCGCCCCCCTCGCCGGAGTGCTCGCCGGAGGGGCTCTGCCGTGCGCCAAACTCCGATATTTTTGCAACCTTTGCCTAACTCCACGAAGGGAACACGGTGTTGACCTTAGCTCGACATAAAAACAACCGGAACATGGCCTGCGACGAGCGGCGGCTTTAGAAGAAATTCGGCCGTGTTGGCCGGGCTCCCTAGCACCCAAAAGGATCGAACAAACGGTCGTAGAGCATCAGTGCACCCTAGGGAAGGTCGTCATGAACTCACATGAGCTCGGAAACGGCCCCAACTAGTATGTCACCGTGCGACCTAGGTCGGAAATCGAAAACACTAGCAAAACTCGGAGAACAGTGGCTATACCCGATGGTTCTCCGAAGTTTCTGATCCTATGGACTAGCACGGACGTCTAGAAGTAGTTCTCTAAGTTAGGTGATTAGCGGTGCGGTGTGTAGCACGAATTTTGCGAAGTGGTCCGACGGTCTCTTTTGTACACCGGCGCAAAACCGTGAAATTCTGGCGACGACAGCTCATGTCATGCTGTCGGAGCTTGCGGTAATGGAAGAGGAGACTTGGACGAACCTCTTTGCTGTTCACAGCTCGGGGAATGACGGTCTGTGGTGGCCAGACGAGGTGTTTCCGTGGTGGCGACTCGGAACCGAGGAAGAAGAAACGGTGCTGTAAAGCTCGACGGAAGCCGATCACACGCGGCCGAGGGCTGGAACACGTCGAGTGAAGGTCGATGACCTCATGTGCAACCTCAGATCAGCGTGCAAGTCGTTGCTTCGGCCGGTCGACGGTGGCACAGAGAGTTCGGGTGAGCGGCGATGTTCTTTCATTTAGGAACGAAGCAATCGGGCTGTGAGCGGTGAAAAGATTCGGGGAGCGGTCGGGCGCGAGGATAAGAGGTTGGCGACGTCGCTCGGTTGCAAAAATTGCCGAGCAAGAGGTGGCGCCGGTCCTCAGCTCGATGGCGCGCTCAGCTGCAGCCCGAGAAACCGAGCACCTGAGCGAAGTCGGTTAAAAGCAATTGTGTGGCTGGCAGGAGGGCCCCACCCCTTGTTTTAACCTCTAAAATTCAATTTTCCCACTGCTCTAAACAGTAGGGACACTAATACCCTTTGAACTTTGAGTAATCCACGAAATGCCCATTTGAAGTTGGTAGAATTCAAATTTTGAACTGCTTTGATTGTATTTGGATTCAAATGGCAAACTAAAATTTAAATTCAGTTTGCTTTTTTCTCAAAATACCTCAGGTCAAGATCAACTCCAAATAGAGTGAAAATTGGTGTGTGAGCTCACAAAAATGTGCTGAGTGTGAATATGAATTCCACTTTTGAATTCATAGAATGAAAATAGTTTGAATTTTAATTTAAGTTCAAACTAGCCTCTTTCTAATTATACCCAAAAATACCTTAAAAAGTTTTGAATCTGGGTGAAATTTGGCATGAGCATTCCTAGCAAAGTTTAAGAGTTTTTTATATGCTTAGCCCCTATATGATGCACGTGGAAAATACCACTTTTGTATTTTGTGAGTTTATCATCTAATGACTATGTTGATGGTGTTTACTTGCTCTTCAAAGATGTTCATAAGCTTTTCTCAAATGAGGTGTGTGGTATGATGAACACTTTTAGCAAATAAAAAACTTGGTCCCTTACACAAAACTACCATGAAGTGATTTCTGGTCAAAAAATTGCCATCAAGTGATATCATTCCATCAAGGATATATATTTTTATGCACTTGCAATGTCATCTATTACTAATGTTGAATTTTGGCAGTTAATGTCGGATGGGGAAATTATTCGATCTGCACCTTACCAAGATCTATTGACTCATTGTCAAGAATTTCAAAACCTTGTAAATGCCCATAAGAGTACTATTGACATTTCAGATAGTACCAATGTCGGCCCCCATAGCACAATGGAAATAGCAACTGAGGAGAAAACTGAAATTCATGAAAATCGATTTAGAAAACTTGGGAAGCCATCACCAGCAAATCAACTGATCAAGCAAGAGGAAAGTGAAATTGGGAATACTGGTCTCAAGCCTTATATGCTCTACCTACGCCAGGAAAAAGGCTTCTTGTATGCCTTTCTTTGTGTTATTTCCCACTTAATTTTCATAAGTGCGCAAATATCACAGAATTCATGGATGGCTGCTAATGTCCAGAATCCTAATGTGAGCATGCTGAAGTTGATTTCTGTGTACATAGCTATTGGAGTTTTCTCAGTGTTTTTCGTACTGTCTAGATCTTTATCAGCCGTAGTTCTTGGGCTCCAGACATCAAGATCCTTATTTTCCCAGTTACTCAACTCGTTATTCCGTGCTCCAATGTCCTTTTTTGACTCCACCCCTCTCGGAAGGGTACTTAGCCGGGTAAGAATTTTTACACAAACTGAAAGTGAAAGTATGATAAACCAAAGATGCATTTTAATTACATTTGGAGATTTTCTGTTGATGGATTAATGTACTTCATTTTTTTCATGCAGGTTTCTTCAGATTTGAGTATTGTTGACCTTGATGTTCCATTTGCCATCATGTTCAGCATTAGTTCCAGCTTAAATGCATATAGCAATCTGGGGGTATTGGCTGTTGTTACATGGCAAGTTTTGTTTGTCTGTGTACCAATGATATGTCTGGCAATCAGGTTGCAGGTAATTTAGACAGCCTTGTTGATTAGACTCAGAGTCTGTGGGTTATTTCATTAACCAATTGATGTGTTCCTTAGCGAAGGTCTAGTGTTTTCCACTCACATTTCCTGTTGAGTGAAATCTTTTATTTTTGGTCATGCAGAGATACTATTTAGCCTCAGCTAAAGAATTGATGCGGATCAATGGCACTACAAAATCTGCTTTGGCCAACCACTTAGGTGAATCTATTTCTGGGGCTGTGACAATAAGGGCCTTTGATGAAGAAGATCGTTTCTTTGCTAAAAGTTTGGAGCTTATTGACAAGAATGCTGGTCCATACTTTTATAATTTTGCAGCAACTGAATGGCTGATTCAGCGCTTGGAGACAATGATCGCTGTGGTTCTTTCCTCTTCTGCATTTGTTATGGATCTTCTCCCTGAGGGGACTTTTAGCCCTGGTGAGTTTATATTAGCACCGAGTATCACACCTAAATAGATTTAAATATTGAACAAAAGAAAATGTCACAAATTCTGTGAGTGTAAATCCTTTCAACTGATTTCGAATAAGTTGTTAGGTGTGGTGCAAAGAATTTCTTGCTTGGTCTTCATACCCTCCTGAAATTGATACGTGAAAGAAGTTAAAGGACTTTATATGCTTGATGATGCTGAATTATAGGTCAAATTTCATTTGTTACTGTTAGACTCTGTAATTATGTGGGTAACACAGGGACAATTTAGTCATTAGTGAGGGATTAGGGTTAGGGGCAGTTTAGTCATTTTCCCCACCTAATCCCTCTATATAATGTACCCTTTGACCCCAGATTAATCTATCTCATTTTCTCCTCTATTATGGTATCAGATTATCTAGGATTGATTAGTATTAGGGCTTGTCGAAGTGTTCGGTCGACACTTCCCCCGGGCCTGCACTGGGCAGCCCGCGGAGTTTCTTTTTTCGGTGGGGCTAGTCCCTTGCGGAGAGCTTGCGTGGATGGACGAGTTAGTAAGAGCTTGACACGGTGAGTTTTACGTGGTTCAGGCCGCCGGAGCGTAAAACCCTACGTCCACGGCGAGCTATGGAGCTCGCTGTATTGCTTGCTGCTCAGGGCCAGAGTTCTGAGCTTGGGGGTGAGTTACAGCTTGGGAGTGAATGGCTAGCGTATGAGTTGCAGAGTGCGAACCCTTGCTATCGTCGCCTACCCGAGCCTTTTATAGTCCAAGACTCGGGCGGCTTACAAGGGGGGCCGGGACCCGACAGGTGGTCCCGGGAAGATTGTCTATCATCTACCATATCTGCAGTTATGCCGGTAGTTGTCTCTGGTCAAAGGCTTCTGAGTCTTCGTCTTGCCGCCCTGCCCATGCCACACGCTAGTCGTAGTGGTTGATGGCGGCGCAGGCGGCATGGGATGTCTTGTCGCGGTGTTTATTGGCTGGCAGGTTCTGACACCGCGCGCCAGTCTGTGATGCGACTGGGCGCAACGGCACCTGACAGAGGCGTGCTCCGCGTCTTGGGAAGACGCGGGCCTTAAATACCTTGTACGGGCAAGGTATGGGGCGTCTTTACGCCCGCTGCCTATCTCTTGGGGGCAGGCAGCGCCGTTCTTCTGGCCACGTGGCGGGCCTGGAGCCCTCCTCTGAGGAGGGGGAGGTCCGGCCCCGCCGGACGCGTGGCGCCTTCGGACCTCTCTCCCGCGGAGGGGGAGGTCCGGCTTCTGTATGCCACGTGGCGGGCCCGGAGCTCTCCTCTGAGGAGAGGGAGGTCCGGCCCCGCCGGACGCGTGGCGCCTTCGGAGCTCTCCCTGCGAAGGGGGAGGTCCGGCTTCGGTATGCCACGTGGCGGGGCCGGAGCTCTCTTCTGAGGAGAGGGAGGTCCGGCCCCGCCGGACGCGTGGCGCCTTCGGAGCTCTCCCTGCGAAGAAGGGCGAGTTCCTTAGGCATTTCCCCTGTGCGCGGGGGTACCCCATATCTCAGGTACCGACAGTGGCCCCCGGGCCCATCTCGGGGGAGATAGCGAGCCCGAGGTGGGACCTCCGTCTCTTCCGATCCGCGCACTTTCTCTAAGTCCCGAATTGGCCGCTGCCGGAGCACGAACGGCCGCGGGATCGTGGGAGCGTGCGCTCACTTGATGGTCGCTTTTACTGCGGCGGTTCCCAAGACTACCACTTCTGCACGTTGCGGCGCTTTCTTCGGGAACCGCCGAAGTGCCTTGCCGGCTCATCTTCTCAGGAGACTGACTCCTTGACCCACCGCTTCAGTTGGGCGGTTTGGGTCCACCTGTCATCAGCACTCGGTATAGTAGCCGGAGCGGTTGCTGATACGGCGTATTCGAGGAGTTCCGAATCGCTTGGACTCGTACCCGGAAGGTGGGAAAAGAAACCGCCACGGGGGTACGCTCCCCTTATAAGGCCTCCAGTCATTGCGCCTCCCTCGAGTCTCTGCGGTCTTGTCGTCTTCCATGGCTCCCAACCCGCCTTTCAGGGGGAGAATCGCTCTCGATTTCCCCCAGCAACGGCGTCTGCACCAAGCCTGGGACCTAGGGATTCTGCCTGTCTTGCCTCTGGAGGTGGCGCCTCCAAGGGGTCTCTGGTTTGTCCTCCCGACGGGGCCCTTCCTTGGTGACGGCAGGCAGAAAGCTCCTTGGCGTTGCGTCCCTTCTCAGGTGGTGGAGTCTTCAAAGAAACCGCTGAAGCACGAAGGAGAATCCCAGGCGGCAGAGTCTCCGAGAAGACCGCTGAAGCTGCGGAGGGGGTGCCTCAGGAGCACCCTTGATGACACCGGCTTTTGCGCAGGTGATGAGGGAAGGAGGCTCCAGGAGCACCCTTGATGACACCGGCTTTTGTGCCGGTGATGAGGGAACTTCAGGAGAAGGAAACCGCTGATGCACCATGGAGGATCCCAGACGGCAGAGTCTCTAGGAAGACCGCTGAATGCTGCGGAGGGGGCCTCAGGAGCTCCCTTGGTGACACCGGCTTTTGCGCCGGTGATGAGGGAGGCGATTCCTGCGCTCGGGTCATGGAGCGGGAGAGTGCCGCCAGGGCTGAAGCCTGGTGATGCGGCCGTTCTTGCAACTTCTAGATTCTGGTCGTATCAGGAGACCCTTGGGGCTTGTTTCTTTCTTTTCATCGAGCCTGTAGTCCAGCTCATGGAGCCTCGCATAGTTTGACTCTTTTAGATATTTGTGTCTGTGAAGCTTTTTCTCCTCTTTTTGGCTCTGCATGGCTGAATCCTTAGCTCCGCAAGGTACTCAGAGACCTTCTCCAATCTCGGAGTTCCGCACAGACACCTTCCCCGGGCCCTAACGGTGTTAGGGGCCCCCGGGGGTCTCCGGATCTCACCCTATGGGGAGCTCCAAATCTGCCTGCCACGTGGCGGGTCCGGAGCCCCTCCTTAGGAGGCGGGAGCTCCGGCCCTGCTGGACACGTAGGGCTTTCGGAGCCCTCCCACCGGGGGGGAGGTCCGGTTTCCGCCTGCCACGTGGCGAGCCCGGAGCCCCCCCTCATGGGAGGCGGGAGCTCCGGACCTGCTGGACGCGTGGGGCCTCCGGGCCTCGCCCCTGCTGAAGGGGCGGGGCCCGGTCCTTCCAGTCCTGGGCCAGTGCTGTTGACAGCTCCTTTCCCTCCGCTTCATGCAGTCCCCGTTGCCATAACCTGGAGGTCCTGCACACAGGCAGAGGAAACGTAATTCTCCTTGGGGGCTCCCCCTCCCTTATCTCATAGTCTTATTTGACTTATAGCCCCTAACCATATGCTTGGTGCTTGGGGACTGTAGAGAGGGGGAGCTGAGCACATGGCAACCATGCACTGCAAGGGTGGTTATAAAAAACTTAGTACACAATTTAAATGAGTACGAGGAAAGAGCAAAGTAGAGCAGGTTTCTTTTCGTACAACTTTCCACAGGAGGAAGGCAGGCTAAACATGGAGGCCACGACCCGCCCCATTAAGAGGGGAAGCAAGACTCTACGCGCTTGGAGTCGGAACCAGGCAAAGCTGAACGTAGTCCTGTACCGTCCCCTGGGGTTTAGCTGCTCCGAGCGCTGCTCCTGGACTCTATGGAGTTTATTACGAAAAGAAAATACTGTCCTATTTTTGCTCTAGGGGTAGAACTTACGGAGGTGTTCTATGTTCCAAGGGTTTGGGAGCAGGTCCCCATCCTCGGTGGAAAGGCGCACACACCCGGGGCGGCATACTTTCGCGACTCGGAAGGGGCCTTCCCAACTAGGGGAGAGTTTGTGGGCCCCTTCGCGAGAAAGTATGCGCCACAACACCAGGTCACCTTCCTGTAGCTCCCGGGCATGCACAGATCTCTGGTGGTAGCGCCGAAGCGCTTGTCTGTACCGCGCGTTACGGAGTGCTGCATGTAATCGGACCTCGTCGACGAGGTCGATTTCTCCACGCCGGAGGTTGTCCTGCGCGGCTTCGTCGTAAGCCCGGACACGGTGAGACTTCATGGTGATTTCTGGGGGAAGTACAGCTTCGGCCCCATACACCATGAAGAAGGGTGTCTCCCCGGTGGCCTGACTCTGGGATGTCCGGTTAGCCCATAGTGTGCTCGGAAGCTCATCTACCCAATTGGCACCATGTTTCTTTAGGCTGGCGAAGGTGCGAGTCTTAAGGCCCCGGAGAATCTCCGCGTTGGCCCTCTCAACTTGCCCATTGCTCTTTGGGTGGGCGACAGAGGCGTAGCACACCTGAATACCAAGGTCCTCGCAGTAGTCTTGGAATGCTGCGCTGGTGAACTGGGTCCCGTTGTCGGTGATGATTCTGTTCGGGACCCCAAACCGGCAGACAATAGACTTGATGAACTTTACTGCGGATTGTTTGTTGATGGTGACAACTGGTGTAGCTTCCGGCCACTTGGTGAACTTGTCGATGGCGACATAGAGGTATCGGAATCCCCCGACGGTTCTGGTAAATGGTCCCAAGATGTCCAGCCCCCATACGGCAAATGGCCACGAGGGCGGGATCATCTGTACCGCCTGAGCCGGTGTATGGATCTGCTTGGCGTGGAACTGGCACGCCTTGCAGCTCTCGACCAGCTTGACGGCATCCTGGAGTGTTGTCGGCCAGTAGAAGCCATGCCGGAAGGCTTTACCGACAAGCGTGCGTGAGGAAGAGTGACTTCCACATTCGCCTCCATGGATCTCAGCGAGCAAGTCGCAGCCTTCCCCCTGGGTTATGCACCGCAATAGGATGTGGTTGGCGCCACGCCGGTAGAGATCCCCCTCTACCAGCGCGTATCTCTTAGCCATACGCACAATCCGTTCAGCGGTTGCATGTTCATCAGGGAGGATGTTGTCCTTCAAGTAGTCTCGGATCTCCGTGATCCATGCATCGGGTCTGACTTGAGCTTCTGGATCTTGAGCGCTGGGTTGCACAGAGTCCCCAGTGACGCTTACGATCCTTGGCGGCATCCATGGCTGTAGGGCCGCCGGGACCACCAGCTTCGAGGTGCTGGTCAAGCCCCCTTCGCCCGGCTCGGCGTGCCGGGCTGTAGGCCGCAACAACGTCCTCTCGAAAACTCCTTCAGGCGCAGGGGCTCCGGTGGAAGCCTTCGTTGAAAGGTTGTCAGCTGCGGCATTACCAGCGCGCGGTACGTGATGCAGGTCCACGGCGAGGAATTCTTTCTCCAACATCTGCACGTGAAGCAGATACGCAGCTAGCTGTGGGTCATTGCAGGAGCATTCGCCCTTGACTTGCTTGATGACCAGTTGGGAGTCGCCCTGTGCCAACAACTGGCGAGCGCCTAAAGACAGGGCTGTCTGCAGGCCAAAGATGAGTGCTTCATACTCTGCCATGTTGTTGGTTGCCTTGAAATTGAGACGCACCATATACCCAAACTGTTCCCCCGATGGCATGAGGAGCAGTACGCCGGCACCGGCCCCCTGCTTTCGCGAGGAGCCGTCGAAGAAAAGTGTCCAGTGGGGTTCGGTGAAGACCGGAGCTTGGTGCTCTGGCTCACCGCCTTCATGGCCCCCTTGGTCAGTCTTCGTTGGTGTCCACTCCGCCACAAAGTCAGCCAGAGCTTGGCTCTTGACTGCATGGCGTGGGAGGAAGTCCAGCTCAAACTCCGCCAGCTCCGCCGCCCATTTAGCAACGTTGCCAGTCGCATGGGGGCTGTGAAGAATTGTCTTCAGCGGATACGAGGTGACTACCGAGACCCGGTGGGCCTGGAAGTAATGGCGGAGCTTCCTGGAGGCCACGAGCACCGCATACAGCAGCTTGTGGACTTCTAGGTACCTTGTCTTGGCATCATGAAGTACTTCGCTGATGTAGTAGACAGGCCTCTAGATGGTTCGAACCCTCTCTCTTATGCTTGGGAGGTCCTCGTCCATTGGCCCTGGCCCGCTGGAGGTGAGTGGACCCACGGGGGCCTCCGGGAGCTGGGACCCGGAGGCCCTTAAGCTATCTTGATTATCCGGGAGCTCCGGGGGGTCTTGAGGGACCTCCGGGAGGTCCCATTTGGCCCCCGGGGATTTATCTTGGGGGTCCGGGAGACCGCCCTGGACCTCCGGGAGGTCGACCTGGACCTCCGGGGGGTTGCCTTGGAGGTCCGGGAGACCGCCTTGGCCCTGCAGGGCCTCCTGGCGTCTGCCTTCTGCTACCGGAGCAGGTTGCGAAGGTGAGGGGTCTGGCCGCTCTGCGACGAGGACCATACTCACCACTTCAGTTGTCGCCGCGATGTAGAGCAGCAGGTGCTCTCCGGGCTCAGGGGCTACCATGATAGGTAGGGTCGTCAGGAGCCGCTTCAACTCCTGGAAAGCCTCTTCTGCTTCGTCAGTCCAGGCAAAAGGGCCTGACTTGCGCAGGAGCTTAAAGAAAGAGAGTGCCCGCTCTGCTAGCCTCGGTATAAACCGACTCAGCGCGGCTAGACATCCCGTGAGTTTCTGAACATCCTTGACGCGGGCAGGGGGCCGCATCAAGTCGATGGCCTTGATCTTCTCTGGGTTGGCCTCAATCCCTCGGTGCGAGACCAGGAATCCTAAGAGCTTCCCAGAGGACACACCGAACACACATTTATCTGGGTTCAGCTTGGTGCGCGTAGAGCGCAACTTGTCAAAGACTAAGGCTAGATTATCTAGCAAAGATGAACCCTGCTTGACCTTGACAACTATGTCATCGACGTACACCTCAACTAGGTCTCTTATTAACTCTCCAAAGGTTTTGTGCATCGCTCGCACAAAGGTGGGGAGTGCATTCTTTAGGCCGTAAGGCATAGACACATAGCAATAAAGGCCGTCTACTGTGATGAAGGAGGTGTGCTCCTCGTCCTCCCTAGACATGGGGATCTGATGGAAACCCGAGTAGGCGTCTAGGAAGCACAGCATATCACAGCCTGATGTTGAGTCTACTATTTGATCTATTCTAGGGAGAGGGAATGGATCTTTGGGACATGCCTTATTGAGACTGGTGTAGTCGATGCACATCCGGAGCTTCCCGCCGGCCTTCGGGACAACGACGGGGTTCGCCAACCACCGGGGGTGGTGGACCTCCCGTATGAAGCCAGCGTCCAGCAGCTTCTTGACTTCTTCACGAATGAAGTTTTGCCGCTCGATGGACTGCTTGCGGGGCTTCTGTTGAACCGGCCGGGCGTCGGGGAAGACTTTCAAGTGGTGCTCGATCACCTCCCTGGGGATCCCCGGCATCTGTGACGGCTGCCATGCAAACACGTCGATGTTGTGCCGGAGAAAGGTGACGAGCGCGCCTTCCTATTTGCTATCCAGGCCCCCGGCTACCCGGGTGGTCTGGGTGGCTTCGGCGCCGACTTGGACGACCTTTAAGGGGACGCCGCCCTCGTCGAGAGGTTGCACGCGGGGTGCTGTGGCGGAAGCACGGTGACGTGCGTTCGGGCGGAGCTGGTCCGGCTCTGTATTGCCAGGGGCTGATGCCCCAGCTGTTGCGAGCGCTTGGAGTTTCTCTAAGGCCGACACTGCAGCAGTGCGGTCCCCATGAATCCTGAGGACGCCCGTCGGTGTTGGCATCTTCAGGACGAGGTAGCCGTAGTGGGCTACTGTCATGAACCGGTACAGGGCTGGCCTGCCGATTATGGCGTTGAAGGGGAGGTCTATCTCCGCTACGTCAAACAGAATGTACTCTGTCCGATAGCTGTCCGGAGCTCCGAAGGTCACCGGGAGGCTAATGTTGCCGTAGGGAATGACCTGTCCCGGCCCTACCCCTGAGAACGGGCTCGACGGGGTGAGCTTAGCCATCGGGATCTGCAGCTTCTGGAAAGCTGCACGGCTGATGAGGTTCAGCCCAGCTCCTCCATCTACCAAAACGTGGTACATTCTCACGTTGGCGATGGTAGGAGCTACCAAGAGCGGTAGTTGGCCGGCCCCAGCCATGTTCCTGGGGCAGTCGGTGGCGTCAAAGCTAATGGGGGTCCCCATCCACTTAAGGTGCGGTGCAGCACTTGGGAGTGGCGCCACCGACGCTACCGCTCGGCGCAGAGTCTTGACTGCGCTTCGGGACGAGGGGTTGGCGGACCCGCCGTATATGACGTAGAGCTTCTTTCGACGCTCATCGTCACTGGAGCTGGAGTCCTCATATTGCGTGCCGCCTTCACGGCACGCCGAGGCTCCTGGATCTCCTCTGGGTGGTCGATGCTGTCTGGGACATCCACCCTCTGTTCGCCTTCCTTTGGACGGAAGGGTGGGGCATCAGCCCGCTGCCGCTTCCCCTTGTGGAAGCGCTCTGCGAGCTTTCGGATCTCCCGGCACTCGGCAGTAGTGTGGCGACAGCTGCCGTGCACGGGGCACATATTGTCTTGATCACCTTCTGGGATTGGTGATCTTCGCTGCCTCTTGTCGGGGCGTGGCCTCCGAGCCCCACTGAGCGTCGCTGCAGTGACGACTGGTGCTGCGGCCGGTGATTCTATCTTGCTTCTGCCTCGGTTCTTGGTCTTCCTGTTGCCTCCATAGGGAGTAGGACCAGATCCGGGCAGTCCTCCTGACTCGGAGGACGGTTGTGAGTGCCTGTTCCGTCCTTCGGCTGCTCTGGCGCACTTGTCTGCCAAGCTGAAGAGCTCTGAGGCATCGCGAACCTCCCTGGTCGCGAGCTTCTCGAGCATCTTCTTGTCCCGAACGCCTTGCCGGAACGCCACCACCACAGAAGCATTTTGAATGTGTGCGATGGTGTTCCGCACCTGGGAGAACCGCTGGATGAAAGAGCGCAGCGACTCCCCAGGTTGTTGTTGGATGGCGTGGAGGTCAAGCTCCGTGCCAGACCGGCTGTAGGAATTGCCGAAGTTGGCTATGAACTGCCGGCAAAGCTCTCCCCAGGAAGTTACGGAACCCTAGGGGAGGTTCATGAGCCAAGACCGGGCTGGGCCAGTCAAGGCGACAGTGAAGTAATTGGCCATGACGGCTTCACTCCCTCCTGCGGCAAGTACAACGGTGGAGTAGATCTGGAGGAACTCCGCCGGGTTGATGCTGCCGTCGTACTTCTTGGGCAGGTGCGGCCGAAACTTGCGCGGCCACTTCACGAAGCGAAGGTGGGGCGCGAGGGCCGCACACCCTGCTTCTGTCGCCGCAGGTTCTGGTGCCGCGAACGCTTGGTTCGCACTGGGCACCGCGTACCCCGGTACGGGCAAGGCTGCACCATAGGCCAGGGGCGCCATCTGCAGGACATATGACTGTGGCATATTCTGCACGGCGTAGGCCTGGGGCAGAGATCGCGTGGCGAAGGTCTGCTCTTCAGGCTGGGTCGAGGCCGACGTCATGCTGTCGTCAGCCTCTTGGTAGCGACGCCTTTCCCGGCGTTGCTCGAGGTATACCCGGGCATCTTGACCCAAGCGACACCGCTCCAGCTCTGTCCTCAGATCCGTTGATTGGAGGCTGGTAGAGCTGGAATCTGCCGTCTGTTCGTCGACCATTGGCGTGCGCATCAGCGACACGGCTGGTTGGCCAGAGTGTCGTCTCCGCCGAAGTCGAGGGTTTGCGGCGGCGACGACAAGACGGTCTACCTCGCGAATCCACCGCTGGGTCGCTGCCTGAGGCGCGTCCCCAGCGGGCGGATTGTGCAGTAGCGCTCTTGCTGCAGCTAGCGCACCCCCACCGGGTACGCCCAGCGCTACTGAAGACCTGACGCTAGTTGGAGCCTGCATTGCCGGGGTCGGCGCTGCCAGAGCCAGTTGCTGGCTCCCAGCTTGTACGGACACACTCTGTCCCGAGTGTGTTGACTTGTACTCCCCCCTGGTCGCGGTTCGCCGCGGAGGCGGAGGAGGTGAGCTTGCCGCTGAAGGAAGCTTGGTCATCTTCGTCGGCGGAAACTCGTCGCGCAAGGGGAAAAGCCCCCTACCTGGCGCGCCAAATGTCGAAGTGTTCGGTCGACACTTCCCCCGGGCCTGCACTGGGCAGCCCGCGGAGGTTCTTTTTTCGGGTGGGCTAGTCCCTTGCGGAGAGCTTGCGCGGATGGACGAGTTAGTAAGAGCTTGACACGGTGAGTTTTACGTGGTTCAGTCCGCCGGAGCGTAAAACCCTACGTCCACGGCGAGCTATGGAGCTCGCTGTATTGCTTGCTGCTCAGGGCCGGAGTCCTGAGCTTGGGGGTGAGTTACAGCTTGGGAGTGAATGGCTAGCGTATGAGTTGCAGAGTGCAAACCCTTGCTATCGTCGCCTACTCGAGCCTTTTATAGTCCAAGACTCGGGCGGCTTACAAGGGGGGGCCGGGACCCGACAGGTGGTCCCGGGAAGATTGTCTATCATCTACCGTATCTGCAGTTATGCCGGTAGTTGTCTCTGGTCGAAGGCTTCTGAGTCTTCGTCTTGCCGCCCTGCCCATGCCGCATGCTAGTCGTAGTGGTTGATGGCGGCGCATGCGGCATGGGATGTCTTGTCGTGGTATTTATTGGCTGGCAGGTTCTGACACCGCGCGCCAGTCTATGATGCGACTGGGCGCAACGGCACCTGACAGAGGTGTGCTCCGCGTCCCCGCGTCTTGGGAAGACGCGGGCCTTGAATACCTTGTACGGGCAAGGTATGGGGCGTCTTTACGCCCGCTGCCTATCTCTTGGGGGCAGGCAACGCCGTTCTTCTGGCCACGTGGCGGGCCCGGAGCCCTCCTCTGAGGAGGGGAAGGTCCGGCCCCGCCGGACGCGTGGCGCCTTCGGACCTCTCTCCCACGGAGGGGGAGGTCCGGCTTCTGTATGCCACGTGGCGGGCGCGGAGCTCTCCTCTGAGGAGAGGGAGGTCCGGCCCCGCCGGACACGTGGCGCCTTCGGAGCTCTCCCTGCGGAGGGGGAGGTCCGGCTTCGGTATGCCACGTGGCGGGCCCGGAGCTCTCCTCTGAGGAGAGGGAGGTCCGGCCCCGCCGGGCGCGTGGCGCCTTCGGAGCTCTCCCTACGAAGAAGGGCGAGTTCCTTAGGCATTTCCCCTGTGCGCGGGGGTACCCCATATCTCACGTACCGACAGGGCTTAACCCTAACCCTAATGACACAACCTTCAGCCGCCGCCACCAGCGCACCGCCACCTAGGGCCGCCGCCGGCGCCCCTGCGCCGCCGCCCTGGGTCGCCGTGAGCCCTGCCGCAACCGCCCTTGTCCCGCCGCTGCCGTCACATGGATCTGCACCGCTGCCAGCTGGTGGTGCCCCTGACCAGCGCGCACGGGGGGGGGGGGGGTGGCTAAGGCCTCCGCCCTAGGAGGGGCGGTACCGGCGTGCCACGAGTGGCCAGCGCCGCGCCTGGACAGTTCGCTCGCGAGACCAGCCGCCGCCGGCTATGGCTGGCCGGCCAGCACGCGGGGGGGGGGGGGGGGGGGGGCTCCACCGCCGCCCTAGGAGGAGCTTCCCCGTGGGGGGGGGGGGGCGTGGCTACTGCTGGATCGGCCGCCACCTCTGTTCTGGGGGGAGTTGGCACGCCCCTCCCTCGGCAGGCCGCTGCCTCTGCTCCGGGAGGTGCTGTCGCCTCTCCTATATCTCCGAAGACTGGTGCGACCGCCGGCGGACCTCTTATAGGTACCACCGGCAAATCCGCCACACCCGCTGCCGCTATCGCTTTGATGGCAGGTACCTGGGCCACGTGACTTTACCACCACCGCCCTCGACATCGATGGGAGCACCACGACCGCTGTCCCGCCGATTCCGTTTCCAGGCGCTGATGCCGCTGCTGAGAGCGCAGCCACTTCTTCCTACGACACCGACACGACGGACACCTCCGACATCGCCGCAACTCTGGCTGCTTATCGCGAGCGCGAGCGGGCACTCGCTCTCGCCCTAGAGCAGGAGTGTGCCTCCGTGGCCGCTCTATCTCACCAGCTCGAGGAGAGTGCTCACCGACCGATGATTGCTGCCCACGAACCTCCCTCAGACGCTGGTACGTACTCGGCTTCACTTGTGGCCGCTCTTCATGCGCAGGCCGCCGGGATTCACAACATCCGAACGCTCGTGCCGGTTGTTCTCAGCTCCGAGTCTACCTCATATGCCCGGTGGCGTGACCTGGTGCTCCTCACAGTGAGGCGTTTCTGCCTCGACGACCACATCCTCCAGGACGGATCTTCAGTGGATGTCTCCTGGATCAGCATGGATAGCCTGGTCGTATCCTGGATCCTTGACTTTCTGTCGGAGGAGCTATAGGACATCGTCAGGCAGCGCGGTGGTGGCACCGCTCGACGGGCATGTCTGGTCCTTGAGCAGCGTTTTCTAGGGAACCGCGCGATCGAGCCCTCCACATCAGCGCTCGGTTCCAGAACACCGTCCAGGGGGACCGCTCTGTCTCCACCTACTGTCGGGAGATGAAGGGCATGGTGGATGCCCTACGTGACCTTGGCGAGCATGTCACCGATAGCGCTCTCGTTCTTCGGGTCCTTCAGGGCCTGAATGAGCGTTATTGTCATCTACGGACGTGGCTACTCCGTCTGGAGCCACCCCCTACCTTCGAGAAGGTATGGTCTGACCTTGAGCTTGAGGAGATCACCGCAGGAGGCTCTACTGGCTCTGGGTCTGCCACAACCTTTTATGGCTCTGGGTGTTAGACTGTGTGTGTGTCAAGGGGTATTGTGGTCCTTTGAGTTTGGCTTCATAGCCTATATATGTAACCCCCTCCTCTTGCATTATCAACAATGACTTCATTTCCTTCTTACACGGTATCAGATTAGGGTTAGGATTTCTGGGCCTCCTCTCACCAGCCGCCGCCACCCTCTCCTCTTCTCTCTCTCCCACCACCACCACCAGCCGCCGCCACTGCCTCCTCCATGTAGCAGCGCCGCCGCGGCCCTGCCAGCGTCTGGACCCTCCGCCGCTGCGCAGTGGCCGCGCGGCTCCATCCCCGAGCATCTCCGCCGGCTTCCCCGGCCGCTTCTCCTTCGACCGCTCCCCCTCCGCCGCCGCCGGCGCTGGTGCAGCCGCACCGGTCCCGTGACGCGGCGTGGGCCGCCGTCTACGTCACGTCGGCCGCGCCGCTCGGGCCCAGGGACTTCAAGCTCGTGCGACGAATCGGCGACGCGTGCTCGACCACCCATTCCTCCCCACGCAGGCTTCTCCCGCCAAGTCGCGGCCGGATCTGGTCCCCCCTCTGCCGCCGTGGCTGCAGGCGGCGCCTGTCTCTCCACCCCCGCTGCGGACGACATGTCCCCGGGTTCCTCCTCCCGCGCCGTCGCGCCCGCCGTTTTCTGCCCCTCCCACGCCGCTCCCGTGGGTGCAGCTGCCGCCACCAACCCTGGCTTGGCCGGCGCCGCTCAGGGCGCGGCCGCCGCCGGCTCTGGCCAGGCCGGCGCTGCCCCGGGCGCTGCCTTGGGTCTCTCTGCAGGGGGCTCTGGCCCGATCCAAGCGCTGGCCAGGCGTATGTCGGCCCGATCTGGGGTCGCCGCCCCTCACTATGGCTCTGTGGCGGCCCGATCTGGGAGCGCCGTCCCTCTCCTTGCCTCTGCCGCAGGTGCCCCTGGCCGACGCGCCTCTGACCTGGCTGCGCCCCTGGTCGGCGTGCCTCTGACCTGGCCATGCCCCTGGCTGGCGCTCCCCTTGCATGTATCGCTGCCGCCGCGCCTCTGATGGCCGCCGCCACCGCGCCTCCTGACCGCCACGCCTCCGCTCCTCCCCATGGACGCAGCAGCGCCTGCGCTCCTCCCCATGGCCGTCGTGGCGCCTTCACCCCTCCTATCCCGTGTTGCCGGCCTTGGGCGTGCATCCCTCTTCCTCCTACCCTGCGCTGCCGGCCTTCCGCGCGCGTCCTTGCCCTCCTACCCCGCGCCGTCGGCCTCCGCCGCGCCCGTCCCTCCTATCCCGCGCTGTCGGCCTTCCGCGCGCGTCCCTTCCCTCCTACCCCGCGTTGTCGGCCTTCGCCACGCGCACCCCTCCTACCCCGCGCTGCTGGCCTTCCGCGCGCATCACTCCTTCTATCCCGTGCTGCCGGCCTTCCGCGCGCATCACTCCTCCTACCCTGCGCTGCCGGCCTTCCGCACGCGTCCTTGCCCTCCTACCCCGCGCTGCCGGCCTTCCGCGCGCGTCCTTGCCCTCCTATCCCGCGCTGCCGGCCTTCCGCGCGCGTCCCTGTCTTCCTACTCCGCGTCGTCGGCCTTCACCGCACGCGTTCCTCCTACTCCGCGTTGTCAGCCTTCCGCACGCGTCCATCCCTCCTACTCCGCACCTTTCGCATGCGTCGCCGCCCTCCGCCACGCGCACTTGGGCCATCTCTACCGGCCGTGCCCCTCATGGCGAGGTGTTTGCGGCCCACTCCGTCCTCACCACTGCTCGGGAGCGTTTGTGGGCTCTTCTACGGTGTTCTCCGCGGGAAGCTGTTAGCGTGTGTGTGTTTACTCATGTATGTAGGGTCTTTTGGTTCAGTCTCAACATCTGCCACGGCTAGATGTTGTGACTGCGAGGGGCTCTTATTAGAGTGTCTTTGTATTTACTCATGTAGTAAGTGTGTTTTTGTCCAGTCTCAACATCTGTCGCAGCCAGAGTTTCGACTGCGGGGGGATGTTAGACTGTGTGTGTCAAGGGGTATTGTGGTCCTTTGAGTTGGGCTTCATAGCCTATATATGTAACCCCCTCTCTTGCACTATCAACAATGAGTGATATTCCTTCTCACACTAGGCAGTCCCCTCGTCCACCCTCACCAGCTGCTAGTGGACCACCGTCACGACCACCTTCCACCCCTGGCACTCCTGCTAGTACTGGAGGTGGAAATCGTCGCCGCCGAGGAAAACACAACGGCCGTGGTGGAGGTAGCAGTGCAGGCGACACTCCTTCACCCACTGCTCCGGCTACTGATGGTAGTGGTGGTACCGGCCAGGGAGATGCACCCTAGCCCACACCGTATAACTCGTGGACTGGCCAGATCTACATGTGGCATGGGCCGTCTCTGGGTTCTCAGCCACCACGACCACCACGCCCCCGGCCGGCGTTCACAGCCACCCCAGGCTACAGTGGACCAGCCTATAGTGCTGGTGGGCCGCCGACTCAGGCCTATGATGGGCCTAGCTACCCTTCTAGCGGACAGTCAGCCTCGACCTATGGAGGCACCGACTATCCTGTTGGGCACTCGGAGCCGTCGGCACCTCTCCAGGAGCCACCCTCGACGTGGGATCAACAGTTGCCGGCCTCTTCCTTCAGCACCATACACCTTACTCCACCAGGTGCTGACTGGATAGTTGACTACGGAGCGTCATACCATACCACTCCAAATGTTGGTATACTCTCTTCCACCCACCCTCCCAGTCCCTCTTTTCCTTCATCTATCATTGTGTCATGTGCGGTCGCACGTATGCCAAGCGCGGACGCGCCCGCGACGTGCGCCGCGCGGCTGAGCGCGCTGGGCATGCGCCGCATGGGTCAGCCTCTAGGGCTAAAGATAGAAACTTAGATTAGTAAGTTGTTTTGGAAATCCCTAGAATCAAGGAGAACCTTCTCTATTTCGGTTGGGCCATTGGCCATATATGCTTGTAATCGTTGGACAATGGGCAGGCAAGAATTATATCCCTAATCTCTTTCTCTCCCTGTTAAGCCTGCCGTTGAGGGGGATAACCTCGCCAGAGAAGATGGCCGACGGCTACGAGCTGCGTAGCCGCGGTTTGGTCAGTCGGGGGTTCGGCGCCCTTGACAACCTGGTATCACGGTCACGTCGGTCCTCTAACACCCGCTCCATCCATTCTTCCACAGCTGCCGCCCACCACCCTAGCCCTCCAACATCGCCGCAGTCCTCCACTGCTTTCGCGCTGCAGCCAGCAGCCATGAGCGATCCCACTATCGCCGATATGATGGAGATGTGGAAATCCATCACCACGGAGATGAAAACCATGAAGGCCGACGTGGAGGCTATGAAGGAGAAGTTGGCCTCGTCGTCAGACAGCGGCGCCGGCGACCGCCCAAAGGGGCCGCACGATCTTGATCTCCCCCCAAAATTCCAAAAATTAGATTTTCCCTGCTACGATGACAAGACCGATCCGATGCTCTTCATCAACAAGTGGGAATCCTATTTTCGCCAACAACGCACCATGGCAAAGGAGCGCGTGTGGATGGCCTCGTATAATTTAGAGGCCTTCGCGCAACTCTGGTACATCCAACTCCAGGAGGACGAGGGCACGCCTCCGTGGGGGCGATTCAAGGAGCTCCCGAACTTGCGGTTTGGGCCTCCCCTCCGCTCGGCTCCGCTGTTCGAGCTAGCCGAGTGCCGGCGTACAGGGACCGTGGAGGAGTACTCCAATCGCTTCCAAGCCCTCCTGCCTCGCGCGGGTCGTCTTGCTGAGGCTCAGCGCGTCTAGCTCTTCACCGGTGGACTCCTGCCGCCGCTCAGCCACGCAGTATGCATCCAAAATCCGGAGACGCTCGCGACCGCCATGAGCCTGGCGCGCCAAGTGGAGTTGATGGAGATCGACCGCCCGTTGCAGCCTCCACCTCGGGCGCCCCCGCGCGGCATCCTTCCCGTTCCCGCACCCCGGCCAGTGCTTCCGGCGCTCCCTGCCCCTCCGGTGGCCGCCCAGCAGGGTCGTGGCGAGGACAACCAGAGGCGCCTCACCCCAGACGAGATGGCGAAACGGCGCCGTCTGGGCCTCTGTTTTAATTGCAATGAAAGATATACCCGTGGCTATAACAGGTTCTGCCGGTGCATCTTCTTCCTTGAAGGCGTGGAGATCGAGGACGCCGCGGAAGCCGCTGGCGACGCGGAGCACGACGCCGAGGTGCCCTGTTTTTCCTTACGGGCCGTGGCTGGGGTTTCCATGGCGGGCACGATGCAGATCGCTGTGACACTAGGCGCCGCGTCACTCGTCGCCCTCCTCGACTCCGGCAGCACGCACAACTTCATCCCGGAGGAGGTGGTGCGCCGCTCCGGTCTACCCCTCCGCCAATGCCCCCGCCTCACAGCCTTGGTCGCCAATGGCGAGCGGGTCACCTGCGCTGGCGTCATCCGCGACACGCCCCTGCTCATCGACGGCGATTCGTTCCCGGCCGACCTCTACGTCATGCCATTGGCAGGATACGACGTCGTCCTCGGCACCCGGTGGCTCAGTGAGTTGGGGCCCATTGTTTGGGATCTCGGCCGTCGGCACATGTCCTTCCAGCACCAGGGGTGCCCCATCTCCTGAACCGGCGTGGCCAGCCCCTCCGTGCCGGCCCTGGGCGCAACAACAGAGGCTGGTCCCCTCTTGGAGGCGCTGCTGCTCTCGTTTGGGGGGCCCTTCGTGGACCCCGTCAGTCTGCCCCCCAAGCGTGCGCACGACCACTGCATTATTCTCAAGCCCGACGCCCAATCGGTCGCCGTCCGCCCTTACCGGTACCCCGCGGCGCGCAAGGACGAGTTGGAGCGGTAGTGTGCCACCATGATTGATCAAGGGATCGTCCGCCGCAGCGACTCGCCGTTCTCGTCGCCCGTCCTCCTCGTCAAGAAAACCGATGGTTCGTGGCGTTTCTGCGTCGACTACCGGGCGTTGAACGCGCTCACTGTTAAGGATGCTTTTCCGATCCTGGCGGTCGACGAGCTCCTCGACAAGCTCCATGGTGCCAAGTTCTTCACCAAACTGGACCTCCGGTCCGGATACCACCCGGTGCGCATGCGCCCGGAGGACGTGCACAAGACGGTGTTCCGCACCCACGACGGCTTGTACGAGTTCCTGGTGATGGCGTTCGGGCTGTGCAACACCCCGGTGGCATTCCAGGCCTTGATGAACGACGTGCTCCGCCCGTTCCTGCGCCGCTTCGTCCTGTTATTTTTTGACGATATTTTGATTTACAGCAAGACGTGGGCTGATCATCTTCGCCACCTCCAGGCCGTCCTCGACGAACTACGCCGCCACCAACTCTTCGTCAATCGCACCAAGTGCTCTTTTGGTGCTTCCTCCGTCGCCTACCTCGGCCATGTCATTTCTGCGGCGGGTGTGGCCATGGACCCGGCCAAGGTGCAGGCGATCCATGATTGGCCGGCTCCATGTTCGCCACGGGCTATGCGCGGTTTCCTCGGCATCGCCGGGTACTACCGCAAGTTCGTCCACAACTATGGGGCGATCGCTGCACCACTAATGGCCCTACTCAAGAAGGAGGGATTCTCCTAGGATGACGCGGCGGCTGCGGCATTCACAGCGCTCAAGGCCGCTGTCACATCCGCCCCTGTCCTTGTCATGCCCGACTTTGCCAAGCTATTCACCGTCGAGTGCGACACGTCGACGTTCGGCTTCGGCGCAGTCCTGGTCCAGGAGGGCCATCCGGTTGCCTTCTTTAGCAGGCCGGTGGCGCCTCGCCACCGCTCACTGGCCGTCTACGAGCGCGAACTCATCGGCCTCGTCCAGGCGGTACGACACTGGCTCCCGTATCTCTGGGGGCGGCGCTTCATCGTCAAGACCGACCACTACAGCCTGAAGTACCTCCTCGATCAGCGCCTTGCCACGATCCCTCAGCATCACTGGGTCGGCAAGCTCCTGGGCTTTGATTTCTCGGTGGAGTACCGGCAGGCGCCACGAACGTCGTCGCCGACACCCTCTCCCGTCGCGACAATGACGAAGGGGAGGTGATGGCTATTTCGGTGCCTCGCTTTGACTTCATCGAGCGCCTCCGCCACGCCCAAGCCACTGATCCGGCCCTGGTCGCCATCCACGATGAGGTCCGGGCTGGCACCCGCACCGCTCCATGGGCACTGGTGGACGGCATGGTCGCCTTCGACGGTCGCCTGTACATTCCCCCGACGTCGCCGCTGCTGCAGGAGATCATGGCCGCGGTCCACAACTACGGTCATGAGGGCATCCACCGCACGCTCCACAGGCTCCGGCGGGATTTTCATTTTCCCAACATGCGTCACTTGGTGCAGGATTTCGTGAAGGCCTGCGTCACCTGTCAGCAGTACAAGTCCGACCACCTCAGGCCGGCCGGTCTGCTGCAGCCACTGCCGGTTCCGTCTGCTGTGTGGGCTGACATCACCATCGACTTCATCGAGGCGCTGCCCAAGGTGCAAGGCAAGACTATCATCCTCTCCGTCGTGGATCGCTTCAGCAAGTACTGCCATTTCATACCCCTAGCGCACCCCTACACTGCCGAGTCCGTCGCTCATGCCTTCTTCGCCGACATCGTTCGCCTCCATGGCGTTCCGCAATCCATCGTATCGGACCGTGATCCAGTGTTCACCTCGTCGTTCTGGCAGGAGCTCATGCGGCTCACTGGGACGAAGCTTTACATGTTGTCCGCCTTTCACCCATAGAAGGACGGCCAGACCGAGGCCGCCAACCGGGTCATCGGTCATGTATCTGCGGTGCTTCACTGACGAACGTCCCCGGCAGTGGCTCCGTTGGTTTCCATGGGCGGAGTACACCTACAACACCGCCTATCAGTCATCGCTCCGCGAAACTCTGTTTCGTGTGGTCTATGGCCGGGACCCCCCGACCATTCGCTCCTATGAGCCCGACGAGACCCGCGTCGCAACGGTTGCCTAGGAGATGGAGGAGCGAACTGCCTTCCTTGACGACATCCACTATCGCCTTGAACATGCACAGGCGATCCAGAAGCGCATCTACGACCAGCACCACAGGCCGGTGTCCTTCCAGGTCGGCGATTGGGCTCTTCTTCGCCTTCGGCAGCAAGTAGCAGCATCACTCCCACGCTCGGCAACAGGGAAGCTCAAGCCACGATACGTCGGGCCGTACCAGGTGGCGGAACTCATCAACAAGGTGTCTGTGCGGCTCCAGCTTCCTCCCGGCGCTCGCCTTCATGATATGTTCCATATCGGCGTCCTCAAGAAGTTTGTTGGTAACCCACCGTCCGATCCACCGCTGCTGCCTCCGCTCCTGCACGGGGCTGTGGTGCCTGCACCTGCCCGGCTGACTCGAGCACGGCTGGCTCAGGGAGTACGCCAGGTGCTCGTTGAATGGCAGGGAGAACCACCTGCTTCGGCTACGTGGGAGGATCTGGACGGCCTCCGTGCTCGGTTCCCTTCCGTTCAGCTCGAGGACGAGCTGGAATTCGAGGCGAGGAGAGATGTCATGTGCGGTCGCACATATGCCAGCGCGGACGCGCCCGCGACGTGCGCCGCGCGGCTGAGCGCGCTGGGCAGGCGCCGCATGGGTTAGCCTCTAGGGCTAAAGATAGAAACTTAGATTAGTAAGTTGTTTTGGAAATCCCAAGGAGAACCTTCTCTATTAAGGTTGGGCCATTGGCCATATATGCTTGTAATCGTTGGACAATGGGCAGGCAAGAATTATATCCCTAATTTCTTTCTCTCTCTGTTAAGCCTGCGGTTGAGGGGATAACCTCGCCGGAGAAGACGGCCGATGGCTACAAGCTGCGTAGCTGCGGTCCGGTCTGTCGGGGGTTCGGCGCCCTTGACACGTTGTTGGGAACGGGTCTGTTCTTCCTGTTAGAATCTGTAATTATGTGTGGGTACAGGGGTATTTTAGTCACTAGTGAGGGATTAGGGTTAGGGGTAGTTTAGTCTTTTTCCCTCACCTAATCCCTCTATATAATCATCCCTGTACCCTCATTATTTTTATCATCTATATAGCCTCCATTAGTCCTCTAATATGGTATCATTAGTGTGACACCCTCGCCTCGGGTTTCAGCATATGTTCATGTTTTATGAAGAGGAAACACTTTAAGAAAAGTAGGGACAGAGAAAAATATCAAGAGGATAGCCAATAAGAGCGCCGAAGACAACTTACCACGGCCGCTGGCCACGTGGCGTGTTCGGAGCTCGTCCCTGCGAGATGGGGAGAAGTCCGCCGCTAAAATAGCTACGTGGCAGGTTCGGGACAGGTCGCCACAAATGGGAGAGGTCCGATCCTGTGGGACACGTGTTGCCCACGGAGCTAGCCTCTGCAGAGGAAGCAAAGGCATTTCCGCAAGACACGTGTCATCCTCGGAGCTAGTCCTCGCAGAAATCAAAGGACCAGTCGCGCGGGGTACGTGTCGACCTCGGAGCCCATCTCAGAGAAGTCCGGATCTATCGAACACGTGTCGCCACCGAAGCTTATCTCCGGGAGGCCTGTCGTTGCTGGACACGTGTCAACCTCGGGGCATGTTCCTGAGGAAGGAAGAGAGGGAAGACCGGCGCCAACACGTGGCGTGCGCGGAGCTTACCTCCAAAGAAGGGGGAAGTCTTGCTCGTGACACGCGGCACAACCGGAGCTCGTCTCTGCGGACGAGGAGATACCAGGCCCCGGAGGACACGTAGAGCTTCCGGAGCTCATCATCACGGAGGTAACGAGTTCTGGAGCAGGTTTTACGCGTAAAGATAACCGGTACGCAACAGAAACCGATCTAAATCCCACGAAGTTACTAAAGATAAGATGTTAGGATCCAACAAAGATCTGAATAAGACTCTTATTCAAGATACAATCAGATTAGGACTCTTCTCTTCCCGATTATAAATAGAACCCAAAACCTCTGGCCGAAACCACAAACTTCTCTTTTGACTCCTGAGCCGACGACTTAGAGCCCTAGCCCTATCTCGCCGAGCAAACCATCGCTGAAGCGCAGCAAGGAAGATCATCGGAGAAGAACCGAGCGGTCTGAGGAGGAATTCGAAGTCAAGAAGAACGTGAGGTAGGACTTCAATATCATTGTGTTCATCTCTTTGCATCTGTTCTTCAATTCCTTTCGAACAGAAGCCTTCTCGTGGGCAGATCACTTGATGATCAGATTTATCTAAAGACAAGATCATCGCCACGTCCACCTTTGATCCGAACACCCCTGTCCATACAAGGCCATGCAAAAGCACGTACAGATCAATCTAATAAAACTAATCATGAGATAGCATGCATATGCATCATCGCAACTAGTTTAAGGTTTGTGCATAAATATTGATTGCTGTGAATCCTGTATGCACGTGATCCTACCTAGCAGGACAAGCTCAGGGAGCTGTCTACGACGAACTGCAGCAACCAGGTTTTGAGAATCAAGAACAACCGGAACCGCAAGAACAAGGCAAGTGCTCCTTGATCATATTGATCCTATGTTTTGGATAAAACTGTTTTGTTTTGCAAGAAGGTGTGTGTGCTGAGTCAAACATGATGGGAAACCCTTTTTATAGGAGTTTACTAGTTTTGGTTAAACCACCCTTGTCGCCTGGGAAGTTTATGAGTCGGGTATGGTTTTTGCTTTATACTTCGCTGAGTCTATGGGATTGGGAAGCGAGATAGATGTGTCTAGCTAACTGCACTCGTAATGATAATGAGAAACTGATGTTAATAATGGACATGGATCGGAGGGAGATCTAGGTAAGGCTGGGTTTGTGAATAAGATAGCATGAGATGGTGGTTTTACTTGCCGTAGATCTAAGGACCGGTTCATGCATGCACATGCCAGGATAACAGTGCCACCACAAGGCCAAGTATGGGTGCGGCTTAGCTGAGTAATTAGATAAGTTGCTAGGGTGTTATGGACTGTGGAAGGCGCGGGGAATGGGAGTCGAGTGAGGACTGTCCTGGGAATTGCATGGCACAAGAGGGGGCCCGTGGGTGGGAGAATTGGAGATTCTAGCCTGCCGGTGAAACCTCAATGAGTCCATACATCTAGTAACCCCTTTGTAAAGGCTATTTTGTGATCTCTTGATCATGCACCGACGGATGTGTACTGGTATAATGGAGGTTCTGCAGTCGCCGACGGGTGACGAAATCACAAACTTGTGGGTAAAGAGGTGCACACTCTGCAGAGTCTAAAACTATCATGATAGCCGAGCTTACGGTCATGAGCACCTGGTTAAACTGCCATGATTAGTTGGGATGGTTATTGGGAAGGTTCTTGGTTATGGTTAATGAGTTTGTCATGGTTTGGTTGTTGGGACTGTGGAGTCCGGGTGATAAGATGGTTGCATGACTGTTGAGTCATGGCAGCGAAACTGGTCTCGGTGTGAGACAAAGTTGTTTATGAGATAAGATGGTAGCGAATACGTGAAGGTATTCGTGAGATGGTAGCGAATACGAGAAGGTATTCGTGAATAAGAATGAGGTTGGTTAATGTTCGGGTGGAACATGGAAAGCGATGGAGGTATGTTGGTAATTTAATACATGCTGAGATTGCATTCATCTAAAGTTAAGTTGCTGTTTTATCATTGTTTTATAAATCTGCTTTTCTGCAAATAAGCCTTTTTATACCTACCTTGTTTATGAGCTGCATATCATGTGTTTTCCCGCACTTGCTGAGTACATCATTGTATTCAAACTTGCATTATTATTTTCATCATCAGCAGCGGGAGAAGCCTACTATAAAGACCGAGTGGGACATTACGGCGTGTGATCTGTTCTCAACCTTGCCTGTGGAGGGATTAGAGATGGAGCCACTTCTGCTTAGATTTGCTTCCGCATTAGCTAAATTGCTTCCGCTTTAGAATAAAGAGTTCCGCTGTGAGCATGAGTCCAAGACTCATGAGGTATTGTAATAAACTCTGTTATTCGTGGTAATATATAATCTAAATTCAGTTTGTGGAACGTATGTGTATGTGTGATGAACATCCTGGGCACACATATGCATTAGTTCTCGGTTCCGTGGTTTTTCCCACAGAATTGAGGGCGTCACAATTAGCTAGGAATTGATTAGGATTAGGGCTTAACCCTAACCCTAATGGCCCAGCTGCCGCCGCCAGCCTGGGCTTGCGCCGCCGCCGTTCTCGCCGGTGCGCAGCGCGCCGGAGCAGCCGCCGCCCTCGACGGCGCGCTGCCCGCCGGAGCCGCCGCTGGCGCGCCGCTCGCCCTCGCAGTCGCGCCCCACGCCCACGCCGGCGCGCCCCAGGGCCACCGCGCCTCACGCCGCCGTCGCCGCGCCCTGGGCCGCGCACGCCGGTGCCGCCAGCCACCACGTCGCCGCGCCCTGGGCCGCCGCTGGATCCGCGCCGCTGCCGCCGCCCGGATTCGGGCTGAGTCGACGCGCGCCCGGGGGAGCCGCCACCGCCTCTAGAGGGGCTGGCGCGCCCGCTGCTGCCCCCTGGTCCGCCGCCCCTTGGCCCGCTGCCGCCTCTGGAGGGGCTGGCGCGGCCGCCTCCGCCCGTGGATTGCCGCCTCTTGGCCTGCAGCCGCCACCCCTGGAGGGGCTGGCGCGGCCGACGCCGCCCCCTGATCCGCTCGACCATCCATCTTTTCGGTCCCCGGAGGTGCTGCCGCCCCTCCTATGACTCCGAAGACCGGTCCGGCCGTCGGTGGACCTCTTGTAGGTAGCACCGGCAAACCCGCCACCGCTGTCGCTTTCATGGCAGGTACTTCTGGTCCACGGAACTCTACCGCCACCAGCCTCAACATCGACGGGAGCACCACAACTACTGTCCTGCCAATTCCGTTTCCAGTCACCCGTGCCGCTGCTGATAACGCAGCTACTTCTTCCTACGGCACCGACACAACGGACACCTCCGACATCGCTGCAGCACTGGCTGCCTCTCGCGAGCGCGAGTGGGCACTCGCTCTCGCCCTAGAGCAGGAGTGTGCCTCCGTGGTGGCTCTATCTCACCAGCTCGAGGAGAGTGCTCACCGACCGATGAGTGCTGCCCACAAGCCTCCCTCAGACGCTGGTACGTACGCGGCTTCACTTGTGGCCGCTCTTCATGCGCAGGCTGCCGGGATTCAGAACATCCGGAAGCTCGTGCCGGTTGTTCTCAGCTTCGAGTCTACTTCATAGGCCCGGTGGCGTGATCTGGTGCTCCTCACGCTGAGGCGTTACTGCCTCGACGACCACGTTCTCCAGGACGATTCTTCAGTAGAGGTCTCCTGGATCAGCATGGACAGCCTGGTCCTATCCTGGATCCTTGGCTCTCTGACAGAGGAGCTACAGGATATCGTCAGGCAGCGCGGTGGCGGCACTGCTCGACAGGGCTGGCTGGTCCTTGAGTAGCGGTTTCTACGGAACCGCGCGACTCGAGCCCTCCACATCAACACTCGGTTCCAGAACACCGTCCAAGGTGACCGCTCTGTCTCCACCTAATGCCGGGAGATGAAGGGCATGGCGGACGCTCTACGTGACCTTGGTGAGCCGGTCACCGATAGCGCTCTTGTTCTTCGGGTCCTTCAAGGTCTGAATGAGCGCTATTGTCACCTACGGACGTGGCTACTCCGACTGGTGCCACTCCCTACCTTCGAGAAGGTATGGTCTGATCTTGAGCTTGAGGAGATCATTGCAGGAGGCTCTACTGGCTCTGGGTCTGCCACAACCTTTTATGGCTCTAGGCAGTCCCCTTGTCCACCCTTACCATGGTGGACCACCGTCACGACCAACTTCTACCCCAGGCACTCCTGCCAGTACTGGGGGTGGAAATCGTCGCCACCGAGGAAAGCACGGCGGCCGTGGTGCAGGTAGCAGTGTAGGCGGCACTCCTACACCCACTACTCTGACTACTGGTGGTAGCGGTGGTACCGACCGTGGAGGTGCACCCTGGCCCACACCCTACAACCCGTGTACTGGCCAGATCTACATGTGGCCTGGGCCGTCTCCGGGTTCTCAGCCTCCACGACCACCACGCCCTCAGCCGGCGTTTGTAGCCACCCCGGGCTACGGTGGACCAGCCTACAGTGCTGGTGGGCCGCCGACTCAGGCCTACGGTGGGCCTGGCTACCCTTCTAGCGGACAGTCAGTCTCGACCTACGGAGGCACCGACTATCCTTTTGGGTACTCGGAGCCGTCAGCACCTCTCCAGGAGCCACCCTCGACGTGGGATCGACAGTCGCTGGCTTCTTCCTTCAGCACCATGCAACTTACTCCACCAGGTGTCGACTGGGTAGTCGATTCCGGAGCATTATACCATACCACTCCTAATGCTGGTATACTCTCTTTCACCCACCCTCCCAATCCCTCTTTTCCTTCATCTATCGTTGTTGGGAATGGGTCTGTTCATCCGGTCACCTCAGTAGGTGATTCCGGTCTTCCGGGTTCTTTCCAGCTTAAAAACATTCTTGTCGCTCCGAATATCATTCAAAACTTGCTTTCTGTCCGTCGTTTTACCACTGACAACAATGTTTCCATTGAGTTTGATCCTTTTGGTTTGTCTGTGAAGGATCTTTCTACTCGGCGACCTCTTTTTCAACGTGGTAGCTTGGGGCCCCTATACACACTTCGGCTTCCTACTTCCGCTGCATCACCGTCTTTTGCTTTGACTACGTCAGCTTCATCCACCATTTGGCATCGCCGGCTTGGCCACCCTGGTGTAGATCTCTTGCTTTGACTACGTCAGCTTCATCCACCATTTGACATCGCCGGCTTGGCCACCCTGGTGCACATGACTCCCTATGTCATGCTTGTTGGCTTGGTCGTCATGTTCGGCTTCCTTTTCCCACTTTTGTGACTCATGTTGAGCACGTTTTTGATCTTATACATTGTGATTTGTGGACATCACCTATTACCAGTGTATCGGGCTTTAATTATTACTTGGTGATCATTGATGATTTTTCTCACTTTTCCTGGACTTTTCCATTACGATTGAAGTCTGAGACTTTCGTTACTCTTTCTCACTTCTTCGTTTGGATTTCCACTCAATTTGGGCGCACCATCCGAGCTGTTCAGTGCGATAACGGACGCGAGTTCGATAACTCTGCGTTTCGTAACTTTCTCTCTGCACATGGGGTACAGCTACGCATGTCTTGTCCGTATACCTCTCCTCAAAACGACAAGGCAGAGCGCATGATTCGCACCACCAACGATGTCATGCACTCCCTGATGTTCCATGCATCTGTTCCAGCCCGATATTGGGTGGAGGCTCTCCATACTGCCACACTTCTGATTAATCGTCTTCCTACCAAGGTGATTCGTGCCTCCACCCCCTACTTTGCTCTATATGGCATCGATCCTATTTACGATCACCTTCGAGTTTTCGGGTGCGCTTGCTACCCTAACCTTTCCGCCACTGCCCCGCATAAGCTTGCGCCCCGCTCAACACGGTGTGTTTTTCTTGGGTATTCCCTTGATCTCTCGGCACGTCGTCTTCGACGAGTCCTCCTTTCCTTTCTCCACCACCTCTTTCGGTTCCACCACAGAGCTGGATTCTCTTTTTCCCACTGACCCCCGAGGCTGCTCCCCAGTTGCCTTGGCCTCTTTCTTCTGCAGGTTCGACACACGCTACGCCTCAGGTGCCCCCGGCATCACCTGCTGCACCATGTGCGGCATCGACGCCTCCGGCGTCACCTGCTGCGCCTCGGGTGACCCCTACGCCACCAGCTGCGCCACGCGCGGCCTCGGCTTCCCTGACGTCACCAGCTGCGCCACGCACGGTATCGACGTCTCCGGCATCGCCTGCTGCGGCTCGGGTGACCCCTACGTCACCAGCTACGCCACGCGCGGCCTCAGCTTCCCTGACGTCACCTGTAGCAAGCCCGACGTCACCAGGCGCAACATCGATGATGACTTCTCGCTTCGCCGACCCCGCACTTGTCTACCAGCGACGAGCGCGGGAGGGGGCCCCTGCTCCAGCTGCGCCACACGCGACCTCGAGACCCACTCTCGTCTACCCACGACGAGAGAAGGTTGTTGTACCCGAGCGACCGGTGTACAACCCTCCTCTTCTCCACAGGGATCCTGGTCACATCCACCCGATGGTGACTCGACGTGCGTCCGGGAGTCTTCGACCAGTTGAGCGCTTCGCCGGAGCTGCCTTCTCGTCGACGACATCTCCACCGATCGACTCTTCTTCGATCTCACCCATACCTACTTCCGTGCGTAGCGCCCTCGTCGACCCTCACTGGTGCCGCGCTATGGAGGAAGAGTATGAGGCCCTGCTTGCCAACCGGACCTGGGACCTGGTTCCCCGCCCCGGTCGTGGCAATGTTGTCACGGGCAAGTGGGTGTTCACACATAAGAAGAAGGCGGACGGTACCTTGGAGAGGTACAAGGCTCGGTGGGTACTTTGGGGTTTCACTCAGCGCCCTGGAGTCGACTACGACGAGACCTTCAGTCCGGTGGTGAAGCCGGCGACGGTTCGTACCGTTCTGTCGTTGGCTCTCTCACGTTCTTGGCCTGTCCACCAGTTGGACGTCAAGAATGCCTTCCTCCACGGTACACTGACCGAGACGATGTACTGCAGTCAGCCGATAGGATTTGTTGATTCAGCTCACCCAGGCATGGTCTCTAAGCTGAACAAATCCCTGTACGGTCTGAAGCAGGCACCGCGAGCTTGGTATAGCCGGTTCGCCTCCTTCTTGGTCTCACAGGGGTTCGTCGAAGCTAAATCGGACACTTCGCTGTTTGTCTATCGACGTGGCAGTGACACTGCTTACCTTCTACTGTACGTCGATGACATTGTACTGACAACGTCTAGTCCGGCTCTGCTTTGGCGCACCATTTCTGCTTTACAGCATGAGTTCGCTATGAAGGACCTGGGCCGCCTCCACCACTTCCTGGGTATGGCGGTCGAGGACCGACCAGGCGGCTTGTTCCTTCACCAGCGACAGTACTGCCTGGATATCCTTCAGCGAGCGGGCATGGCTTTGTGCAAGCCGTACTCCACTCCAGTGGATACTCAGGCGAAGCTCTCCGCTACCGACGGGACACCCGTCATTGACCCCACTGCTTATAGGAGTCTTGCAGGTGCTCTTCAGTACCTCACCTTCACCAGGCCGGATATTTCCTATGTGGTTCAGCAGGTGTGCCTCCACATGCATGACTAGAGGGAGCCGCACCTCACCGCTGTGAAGCGGATTCTTCGGTACCTACGAGGCACCCTCGACTACGGCCTCCTCCTTCGACGTGACGCGGCCTTCGAGCTGGTCGTGTACACCGACGCTGACTGGGCAGGCTGCCCGGACACACGCCAGTCTACCTCTGGGTACGCCGTCTTCCTGGGCGGTAACCTTGTCTCCTGGTCCTCGAAGCGACAGCCCGTGGTGTCGCGCTCGAGTGCTGAGGCGGAGTATCGCGTCGTGGCTAACGGCGTGGGTGAGGCTTCCTAGCTTCAGCAACTGCTTTAGAGCTCCACACTCCCGTCGCCAGGAGCACCCTGATCTACTGTGACAACGTCAGCGTCGTGTACCTCTCCACCAACCGGGTCCAGCATCAGCGCGCAAAGCATGTGGAGATCGACCTCCATTTTGTTCGTGAGCGGGTTGCACGTGGTGAGGTTCGGGTACACCATGTCCCGACGACGATGCAGTTCGCCGGCATCTTCACGAAAGGCCTCCCATCATCGCTGTTCTCCAAGTTTCGGTACAGTCTCAACATCTGCAGTTGCTAGATGTTGTGACTGCAGGGGGGGTGTTAGACTCTGTAATTGTGTCTGGGACACAGGGGTATTTTAGTCATTAGTGAGGGATTAGGGTTAGGGGTAGTTTAGTCTTTTCCCCTCACCTAATCCCTTTATATAATCATCCTTGTAGCCTCATTATCTTTATCATCTAATACAGCCTCCATTAGTCCTCTAATACTTCCGGTCACCTCAGTAGGTGATTCCGGTCTCCCGGGTTCTTTCCATCTTAAAAACATTCTTGTCGCTCTGGATATCGTTCAAAACTTGCTTTCTGTCCGACGTTTTACCACTGACAACAATGTTTCCATTGAGTTTGATCCTTTTGGTTTGTCTGTGAAGGATATTTCTACCCGGCGACCTCTTTTTCGATGTGATAGCTCGGGGCCCCTGTACACACTTCAACTTCCTGCTTCCGCTGCATCACCGTCTTTTGCTTTGACTACGACAGCTTCATCCACCATTTGGCATCACCGGCTTGGCCACCCTGGTGTAGATGCTATGTCGAAGTTGTCTAGTAGTTATGTTATCTCGTGTTCTAGGGGCACACATGACTCCCTATGTCATGCTTATCAGCTTGGTCACCATGTTCGGCTTCCTTTTCCCACTTTTGTGAATCATGTTGAGCACGCTTTTGATCTTATACATTGTGATTTGTGGACATCACCCATTAACAGTGTATCGGGCTTTAATTATTACTTGGTGATCATTGATGATTTTTCTCACTTTCCTTGGACTTTTTCATTACGATTGAAGTCTGAGACTTTCGGTACTCTTTCTCACTTCGTCGTATGGATTTATACTCAGTTTGGGCGCACCATCCGAGCTGTCCAGTGTGATAACGTACGTTGCGCTCCCTGATGTTCCAGGCAACTGTTCTAGCCCGATACTGGGTGGAGGCTCTCCATACTGCCACACTTCTGATTAATCGCCTTCCTAGCACGGCGATTCGTGCCTTCACCCCCTACTTTGCTTTATATGGCACCGATCCTCTTTACGATCACCTTCGAGTTTTCGGGTGCGCTTGCTACCCTAACCTTTCCGCCACTGCCCCGCATAAGCTTGCGCCCTGCTCGACACGGTGTGTTTTTCTCAGGTATTCCCTTGATCAGAAGGGGTACTGGTGCTTAGATATCACTACTCACCGCCTTTTGATCTGTTGGCACGTCGTCTTTGACGAGTCCTCCTTTTCCTTTTCCACCACCTCTTCCGGTTCCACCACAGACCTGGATTCCCTTTTTCCCACTGACCCTGAGGCTGCTGCCCAGCTGCCTTGGCCTCTTTCTTCTGCAGGTTCGACACACGCTACGCCTCAGGTGCCCCCGGCGTCACCTGCTGCACCACGTGCGGTATCGACGTCTCCGGCGTCGCCTGCTACGCCACACGCGGCATCGACATCTCCGGCGTCGCATGTTGCGCCTCGGGTGACCCCTACGTCACCAGCTGCACCACGCACGGCGTCGGCTTCCCCGACGTCACCAGTTGCGCCACGCGCGGCCTTGGCTTCCCCGACGTCACCTGCAGCGAGCCCGACGTCCCCGACGCCACCAGTCGCAGCTCCGACGACGACTTCTCGCTTTGCCGACCCCGCGCTTGTCTAGCAGCGACGAGCACGAGATGGGGCCCCAGCTCCAGCTGCGCCACGTGCTGCACCGGAGCCCTCTACACAAGTCGTCGCGCCACGCGTGGCCTCGAGACCCACTCTCGTCTACCCACGACGAGAGAAGGTTGTTGTACCCGAGCGTCCGGTGTACAACCCTCCTCTTCTCCACAGGGATCCTGGTCACGTCCATCCGATGGTGACTCGACGTGCATCCGGGAGTCTCCCGCTGGTTGAGCGCTTCGCCGGAGCTGCCTTCTCGTTGACGACATCAACACCAACCGACTCTTCTTCGATCTCACCCATACTGACTTCCGTGCGTAGCGCCCTCACCGACCCTCACTGGCGTCGCTCTATGGAGGAAGAGTATGACACCCTGCTTGCTAACCGGACCTAGGACCTGGTTCCTCATCCCGGTCTTGGTCTCACAGGGATTCGTCGAAGCTAAATTGGACACTTCGCTGTTTGTCTATCGACGTGGCAGTGACACTGCTTACCTTCTACCTTACGTCGATGACATTGTACTGACAGCGTCCAGTCCGGCTCTTCTTCGGCGCACTATTTCTGCTTTTCAGCAGGAGTTCGCTATGAAGGACCTATGTCGCCTCTACCACTTCCTGGGTATTACGGTCGAGGACCGACCAGACGGCTTGTTCCTTCACCAGCGACAGTACTGCCTGGATATCCTCCAGTGAGCGGGCATGGCTGAGTGCAAGCCGTGCTCCACTCCAGTGGATACTCAGACGAATCTCTCCGCTACCGACGTGACACCCGTCACTGACCCCACTGGTTACAGGAGTCTTGTAGGTGCTCTTCAGTATCTCACCTTCACCAGGCCAGATATCTGTTAGAATAAACTACGCCACGATGTGATACGGGCGTACGAGACGTGTACGCGTCGTGCTATGGGCATCGGTGCTGCATGTGTGGGCGTGTGTTGTGCGTTCGTGGTGCTTGCTTGCGCCTGTCGTTGCCGCATAAGTCTGTAACGGGCACGGTGAGGCATGAGACGCGGTAGAGTTTGGATCGTGCACGGTTCTCGTGGAGGAACGAGTGGTTCACACGAGGGGAGGCCGAGTCTGCAGGAGATCGAGCTAATCGGCGCGCAAATGACGCAGAAAGCTGTTGTACGCCGGCGTCTATAAAACTTATCTGTATCCGGTGGCCGATAAGCAGAATAAAAAATACCAGCGTTCGTCGTTGTCTAGTCGCTGTCTAGAGTTCGTAGTCTGGCAACAAACAAAACTTTGGGAAAGTGATCGTGAGTTGTGAGTGCCTCTGAGTTTCTATTTTCAAGTCTCATCTACAACAATTGGCATCAGAGCGAGCTCGTACCGTGAGAAGGATGGCCACTCCACAAGGCAAGATGGGTGTGTTCGACACGCCAGGCTCCGGCAGCTCCATTGTGGCAGAGCGCTTCGTCCCCAACTCCGGCTTCGTCGAGTTACCGATGCTGACCAAGACGAACTACCATGAGTGGTCGCTGGTCATGCAGGTGAGTTTGGAGGCGCTTGGGCTATGGAACACGGTGGTGATTGCCTCTGCCGACCATCACGAGGACCGGCTGGCTTTGGCCACCATCCTGCGCGCGGTGCCTGCGGACTTGAAGGTCGGGCTCGCGGTGAAGAAGACCGCCGTTGAGGCGTGGGATGCAGTGAAGAGGATGAGGATGGGTGATGTACGTGTGAAGGAGGCGAACACGCAGATGCTTCTAAAGCAGTATGAGACAATCGCGCTCAACGACGGTGAGTCCTTCGAGGAGTTCGTCATGCGCATCACCGGGCTCGTGGGCAACCTGCACGAATTGGTCGAGAAGATTGAGGAAAGTCGCATGGTGAAGAAGATCCTACGCGTGCTCCCATCGAGGTACAACCAAATCGCATGTTCAATGGAGATGTTACTTGACTTGAACAAGATGAGAGTGGACGAGATTGTCGGTCGACTGCGTGTTGCGGAAGACCGTTGCGGCGTTGATACGGCTACTGATGGTGTCGAGCGTTTGCTGCTCACTGAGCAGTGGGAGGCTCGTCGGTGTCAGCGCGACAAGGATCGGGATCAGTGAGGCAAGAATCGGGCACACGGGGGTGATGAACGGCGTGGAGGCGGACGCGATGTCTCCGATGACGATAACAGCAGCATGGTCTCGGGGAGCAGTAGGCGTGCCAAGAGCCGCTATCGAGGGCGGTGCTTCGAGTGTGGTGAACACGGACATATTGCCAGAGATTGCCGCATGAAGAAGAAAGAGAAGGCACTCCTCATCGATGTCGATGAGGAACCGGCGCTGCTGTGAAGATGACATTATCGTGTCATAGTTTAGGAGGTGTGTGTTAGAATAAACTACGCCACGATGTGATACGGGTGTACGAGACGTGTACGCGTCGTGCTATGGGCATTGGTGCTGCATGTGTGGGCATGTGTTGTACGTTCGTGGTGCTTGCTTGCGCCTGTCATTGCCGCATGAGTCTGTAACGGGTACGGTGAGGCGTGAGACGCGGTAGAGTTTGGATCGTGCACGGTTCTCGTGGAGGAACGAGTGGTTCACACGAGGGGAGGCCGAGTCTGCAGGAGATCGAGCTAATCGGCGCGCAAATGACGCAGAAAGCTGTTGTACGCCGGCGTCTGTAAAACTTATTTGTATCCGGTGAATTGGAAGGGGAAAAGTCATCTCCATTAACCTCACAAAAGATGCATATAGGGTACATTACAAGAGGGGCAAGAAGCCACACCCATAAGCACTAATCGCCTTAGTAGGAAGGCGATTAATGAGGTAGGTGGCGGTGTGAAGTGCCTCCGCCCAGTAGCGAGCAGGGGTAGAAGCCTGAAACATCAGGGAGCACATGACATCGTTGGTGGTCTGAATCATGCGCTCAACCTTGCCGTTGTGAGGGGAAGTGTATGGGCAAGACATGCGCAACTGAACACCGCGAGAAAGCAGAAAGTCACAGAACGTAGAGTTGTCAAACTCGCGCCCGTTATCGCACTGGACCGCACGGATCGTGCATCCAAACTGGGTGGACACCCAAGCGAAGAAGTGAGAGAGTGCCGAACGTATCAGACTTTTGTCGCAACGGAAAAGTCCACGAATAGTGCGAAAAATCATCAACGACCACCAAGTAATACTTATATCCAGAAACACTAAGAACAGGTGAAGTCCAAAGATCACAGTGAATCAAATCAAAGATGCACTCAACACGAGTGACAGAATGCGGAAAAGGAAGTCGAACGTGACGACCCAACTGACAAGCATGGCAAAGAGACTCATGAGTACCCCGAGTACACGAAATCACTGGACTACCAGACAACTTCGACATAGCATCAACACCGGGGTGGCCAAGCCGACGATGCCAAATGGTCGAAGAGACTGGCGTAGTCAGGGCAAGAGGCGGAGCGGAAGCAGGAAGACGCATCGTGTACAGGGGACTCGTACTCTCACAGCGAAAGAGAATGCGTCGAGTAATAAGATCCTTCACAGTTAAACCATAAGGATCGAACTCAATGGAAACATGGTTGTCAGTAGTAAAACGACGAACAGAAAGGTGTTGAATGATGTCAGGAGCAACAAGAACATCACGTAGCTTAAATGAATCCGGCGAACCCGAGTCACCTACTGAGGTGACTGGAAGAGGCGACCCATTCCCAACAACGATCGATGAAGGATCAGAGGGACGGGAAGGGCGGGTAGAAGAGAGGATACCGACGTCAGGGGTGGTGTGGTACGAGGCACCGTAGTCCACCACCCAGTAAGGGCCAGACGGCGTGGCACCCCGCAGGTAGACTGACGGTGTAGAACGGGTCGCGACATGCCCCGGCGGTGGCGGCGCCGAAATGGAAGACAACACGCTCGGACCCTCGACGGTCGTGCCAACAGAGTAGGCAATAGTCGATCCAAGGACACCAGCCGATGGCGGCCGAGTACCCTGTGGCGATGATCGGGTCTGAACAAGAAACAACGGTCGCACGTCAGGAGGTGAGGCCGCGGCAGCCCAAGGTGGCGCGGCCGAGTCGGCGGCGGCTGAAGACAGCGGCACGGTGTACGGCGGCGTCGGCTGCCAGGTCAGAGCCGGTGATGACCGGATGTGGGTCGGTGGTGGCGGCCGAGGTGAGGCGGCGGCGACCCTCAGTGGTGCGGCGGCGTACGTAGGCGGCTGCGGCCGGACCGGAGCTGGCGACAACCGGAACTGGGCCGTCGGCGGTAGGGGCGAGGCAGCGACAACCCACGGAGACGCCGCCGAGCCGGCGGCGGTCACAGGGGCGAGGCGGCGGCAGCCGAGGGCGGCGCGACGGCTGTGGCCGAGGGTGGCACAGCGGCGGCGGCCGACGGTGGTGGCCCGATCCACGCGTCCGGCAGCAGCGCGGCCCGGGCGGACGGCGGCAGCGTGATGGAGGCGGCGCCCCGCGGCGGCCGGATCTGACCACCAGGCGACGGTGGAGGCGCGGCCCAGGCGGACGGCGGCGCTGGTGAGGTAGCGGCAGTCCAGGGCGGCGCTGGTGAGGTGCCGGCGGCCCAGGGCGGCGCTGCCGAGCCGGTGGCGGCCGACCCCGAGGGCAGGGCGGCCCCCGGCAGTGCTGGGGAGGTGGAGAGAGGGAAGGAAGGAGGGGCGGGGGCCAGTGGCGGCGGCGGTGGCGCGCCGGCGGGCGGCGGCGGCCCGTGCTCGAGAGATGGCGACGCAGGCGAAACGGCGGCGGGCAGCGCAACAGCGTTGGCGGAGAGAGGGAAGGAAGGAGAGGCGGGAGCCAACGGCGGCGGCAGCGGCGGCCCGCTCGGCTGCATTTCGGGAGAGAGAGAGAGAGAGAGAGAGAGAGAGAGAGAGAGAGTCTGATACCAAATTGGAAGGGGAAAAGTCATCTCCATTAACCTCACAAAAGATATATAGGGTACATTACAAGAGGGGCAAGAAGCCACACCCATAAGGACTAAAGTGCCCCTAAATACACAATAGTCTAACACGGTGGCCGATAAGCAGAATAAAAAATACCAGCGTTCGTCGCTGTATAGAGTTTGTAGCCTGGCAATAAACAAAACTTCGTATTCCAGCAAGTGATCGTGAGTTGTGAGTGCCTCTGAGTTTCCATTTTCAAGTCTCATCTCCAACAATATCTCCTATGCGGTTCAGCAGGTGTGCCTCCACATGCATGACCCGAGAGAGCCGCACCTCACCGCTGTGAAGCGGATTCTTCGGTAGCTATGTGGCACCCTCGACTACGGCCTCCTCCTTCGACGTGACGCGGCCCCTGAGCTGGTCGTGTACACCGACGCTGACTGGGCAGGCTGCCCGGACACTCGCCGGTCTACCTCTGGATACACCGTCTTCTTGGGCGGTAACCTCGTCTCTTGGTCCTCAAAGCGACAACCCGTGGTGTCGCGTTCGAGTGCTGAGACGGAGTATCGCGCCGTGGCAAACGGCGTGGCTGAGACCTCCTGGCTTCGGCAGCTACTTCAGGAGCTCCACACTCCTGTCGCCAAGAGCACCCTGATCTACTGTGATAACGTCAGTGCCATGTACCTCTCCACCAACCCGGTCCAGCATCAGCGCACGAAGCACGTGGAGATTGACCTCCACTTTGTTCGTGAGCGGGTTGCACGCGGCGAGTTTCGGGTACACCATGTCCCGACGACGACGCAGTTCGCCGACATCTTCACGAAGGGCCTCCTGTCGTCGCTGTTCTCCGAGTTTCGGTCCAGTCTCAACATCTGCAGTGGCTAGATGTTGTGACTGTGGCGGGTGTTAGACTCTGTAATTATGTGGGTAATACAGGGGCAATTTAGTCATTAGTGAGGGATTAGGGTTAGCGGCAGTTTAGTTATTTTCCCCACCTAATCCCTCTATATAATGTACCCTTTGACCCCAGATTAATCTATCTCATTTTCCCCTCTATTAGTTACTAACCATCTAGGCGGGAGGCATGTGATGAGGATACATTTTCTAAGCAATCAGTTATAAAGATTTTATAAAATGTTGTTTCCTGGCTGATAGAAATAAAATTGGATGATTGTATTGCACACATAGAGGTTACATATATATTGGATGCTTGTATTGCACAAGTGGATGCGCACGAGGCTGGCGGTGGCGACATGTTGATGGTGGCGCACACGGTTTGTGGCAGTGGCCTACACGGCTAGTGTTAGGGGTGAAAGCTAGGTCACGGAATTTTGATGTCTTTGTATACCATGATAGAATTAGAATTAGATGATTGTTTTGCACACATAGATGTTACAATATAGGGGTGTAGGGCATAGCAACCGCACCCTACTAGGACTCAACGTAGCCCTATTATTTTATGTTGTGAGACTGTACTGTTCATATGTGTACTGTAGTGCGTGAACAGTCCCGTGGATTGAGTTAAAATTAGTTGGTTCGTTAGGAAAGAGATAGGTCAGGGGATCTGTAAGGATATTGTGTATCATATTAGAAAGACATGCTCTATATAAAATGACTAGACACGTCAATTGTAATCAAGCAAGAAAATAGATTCTAAAGACTACTCAGAATCTCCAAGGGAGACGCGTTAGTGGATCTATTTTATTAATTATCTCTCATATTCAAGTCCTGGAAATAGTCTCTTACAGAAATGTAGGGAAAGACTGTGTACAAAAGACCCAAGTGGGTCGGACCCTTTCCCGGACCCTGCGCAAGCGGGAGCTACATGCACCAGGCTGTCCTTTTTTTTTCTAGACTCCACATGTGTGAGAGCCTTCGACACTGGGTACGCCCTTTTTTTATAATCCCAGCCATAACATATTAGGACTCTAACACTGGGTACTAAGTGTGATGAAACATTTTCCTGCCTTTGTGTTTTCTGTCGTCTCTTGTCTCATTGACATATGAAACCAAAGGATAAAAATATGAAAAATGATAGGAACATAAGGCATGTTGGTAAAAAGAAAAAAGTACTTAATATTATTCATGTTAAGATACAAACATTCCCATTTAACACAAAAATGCTTCCGTTCATGCTTGTGCAGGTTATGTAGGAATGGCATTGTCTTATGGCTTATCCCTAAATGTGTCCTTTGTTTCCTCTATTCAAAAACAATGCATGCTTGCAAATCAAATAATATCTGTGGAAAGGATGAATCAATACATGGAGATCCAAAGCCAAGCAGAAGAAGTTATTGAAGAAAAAGGACCAGCACCAGACTGGCCCCAGGTTGGTAGGATAGAGCTTAGAGATTTGAAGGTAATTAAAGACAAACATTTACAAATATCCCTCACGTGATGGAACTCTTTATGAGTTTTGATCAAACTGTTGTTGTTGATTTTATTGAACAGATTAGGTATAGGAAAGATTCTCCCCTTGTGCTACATGGAATCATTTGTACGTTCGAAGGTGGAGATAAGATTGGTATAGTTGGTCGGACAGGAAGTGGAAAGACAACTTTAATTGGAGCATTATTTCGTCTTGTAGAGCCAGCTGGAGGGAAAATAATGATAGACTCTATAGACATCACCACAGTTGGCTTACATGATCTGCGTTCACGTTTGGGTATCATTCCACAAGATCCGACACTCTTTCAGGGCACAATAAGATATAATCTCGACCCTCTAGGGCAATTCACTGATCAACAAGTATGGGAGGTAAGAGATCTCATTCAGCTATTCATGTTGGTTTTGCTGACCTTGTTAGTGTTTTATTTAGTTTTGGAAACGTGTGAGCAAGACCTGCCTATTATTGCATCTGTATAACTAGAAATGAAAACATAGTATAGTGCTAATTAATTATCCTAAAAAAAGGATTATTTGAAAGAGCCTGGTTTTAATTGAAATAACGTGGTCCCTTCCTCTTTTGTAGACACTTAAAATTCAACACTGTTACTTTGGTATAGAACTCAATAATAAAAAAACTCGGCCCATGTAGGAAAGACGAGAGAGCCCTTACAATATTTATTTTAAAAAGAGCTTAACCAGAGCCGGTAAAGAAAGGTCACCAAAGTTGGCCTCTTGATACATGGGGATGCCACCCCCTTGTGGTTCAGGCCTTAATTCGGGCTTTGAGGCCCAACTCTATACCAACAAGAAAATTGCTATTATGGAACTCTTGTCGTGCAGATTCGATGAAATAGCACTCGTAGTATGGGCTTCGATAAAAAATGACTCTTAACATTGATGCATCATTAAAATAGGATTATAGTCTATTTTAACTCATTTTTATTTATTTTTCATTTTTAATATTTTCAGACCCTAAATGACCGAAATACCCTTCTTACTCGTTCGCTTTGATTTTTTCCTTCGTTTCTCTGTGTCCATCGCTTTCTAGCTGCCTGTTCAAAGTATTAGAGGACTAATGGTGGCTGTATTAGATGATCCATAATGCTGAGTTACAGGTCTGATTATATATAGGGATTAGGAGGGGAAAAAGGACTAAACTACCCCTAACCCTACCCTCTCTAATGACTAATATGCCACTGTGACACACAATTACAATGTCTAACACCCCCCGCAGTCACTACATCTAGCCACTGCAGATGTTGAGACTGGACCGAAACTCAGAGAACAGGGACGACGGGAGGCCCTTCGTTAAGATGTCGGCGAACTGCGTCGTCGTCGGGACATGGTGTACCCGAACCTCGCCCCGTGCAACCCGCTTACAAACAAAATGGAGGTCGATCTCCACATGCTTCGTGCGCTGATGTTGGATCGGGTTGGTGGAGAGGTACATGGCGTTGACGTTGTCGCAGTAGATGAGGGTGCTCCTGGCAACGGGAGTGTGGAGCTCCTGACGTAGCTGCTGAAGCCAGGAGGCCTCAGCCACGCCGTTAGCCACGGCGCGATACTCCGCCTTAGCACTTGAGCACGACACCACGGGCTGTCGCTTCGAGGACCAGGAGACGAGGTTGCCGCCCAGGAAGACGGCGTACCCAGAAGTAGAACGTCGTGTGTCCGGGCAGCCTGCCCAGTTAGCGTCAGTGTACATGACCAGCTCAGAGGCCGTGTCACGCCGAAGAAGGAGGCCGTAGTCGAGGGTGCCTCGTAGATACCGAAGAATCCGCTTCACAGCGGTGAGGTGCGATTCCCTCGGGTCATGCATGTGGAGGCACACCTGCTGAACCGCATATGAGATATCCGGCCTGGTGAAGGTGAGGTATTGAAGAGCACCTGCAAGACTCCTGTAAGAAGTGGGGTCAGAGATGGGTGTCCCGACGGTAGCGGAGAGCTTCGCCTGAGTATCCACTGGAGTGGAGCACGGCTTGCACTCAGCCATGCCCGCTCGCTGGAGCATATCCAGGCAGTACTGTCGCTGGTGAAGGAATAGGCCGCCTGGTCGGTCCTCGACCGTAATACCCAGGAAGTGGTGGAGACGGCCCAGGTCCTTCATAGCGAACTTCTGCTGCAAAGCAGAAATGGTTTGCCGAAGCAGAGCCGGACTAGATGCTGTCAGTACAATGCCATCGACGTATAGTAGGAGGTAAGCAGTGTCATTGCCCGTCCATAGACAAACAGCGAAGTGTCCGACTTAGCTTCAACAAACCCCTATGAAACCAAGAAAGAGGTGAACCGGCTATACCAGGCTCGTGGTGCCTGCTTCAGTCCGTACAGGGATTTGTCCAGCTTACAGACCATGTCTGGGTGAGCTGAATCTACAAATCCTGCCGGCTGACTGCAGTACACCGTCTCGGTCAGTGTACCGTGGAGGAAGGCGTTCTTGACGTCCAACTGATGGACAGACCAAGAACGTGAGAGAGCCAGCGACAGTACGGTACAAACTGTCGCCGGCTTCACCACCGGGCTGAAAGTCTCGTTGTAGTCGACTCCAGGGCGTTGAGTGAAACCCCAGAATAACCAATGAGCCTTGTACCTCTCCAAGGTACCATCCGCCTTCTTCTTATGCGTGAATATCCACTTGCCCGTGACAACATTGCCACGACCGGGACGGGGAACCAGGTCCCAGGTCCAGTTGGCAAGCAGGGCCTCATACTCTTCCTCCATAGCGCGGCGCCAGTGAGGGTCGGCGAAGGCGCTACGCACGGAAGTAGGTATGGGTGAGATCGAAGAAGGCTCGGTCGGTGGAGATGTCGTTGACGAGAAAGCGGCCCCGTCATACCGCTCAACTGGCCGAAGACTCTCGGACGCACGTCGAGTCACCATCGGGTGAACGTGACCAGGATCACTGTGAAGGAGAGGGGGGTTGTACACCGGCCGCTCGGGTACAACCATCTTCTCTCGTCGTGGGTAGACGAGAGTGGGTCTCGAGGCCGCGCGTGGCGTAGCTGGAGCAGGAGCCTCCCCCGCGCTCGTCGCTGGAAGACAAGTGCGGGGTCAGCAAAGCATGAAGTCGTCGTCGGTGCCGCGCGTGGCGCAGCTGGTGGCGTCGTGCTCGCTGCAGGTAACGTCGGGGAGGCAACTGGTGACGTCGCAGGCGCTGATGCCGCACGTGGTGCAGCAGGTGACGCCAGAGGCGTCGATGCCGCACGTGGTGTAGCTGGTGACGCCGGGGGCACCTGAGGTACAGCAGGTGACGTCGGGGAAGCCGAGGCCGCGCGTGGCGCAGCGGGGGACGCCGGAGGCGTCGATGCTACACAGGGTGCAGCGGGTGACGTCGGAGGCGTCGATGCCACACGAGGTGCAGCAGTCGGCGCCGAGGGCACCTGAGGCGTAGCTCGTGTTGATCCTGCAGAAGAAATAGGCCAAGGAAGCTGGGAGGCAGCCTCGGGGTCAGTAGGAAAAAGGGAGTCTAGCTCTGTGGTGGAATCAGAAGAGGTGGTGGAGAAAGGAAAAGATGACTCGTCGAAGACGACGTGCCGAGAGATCAAAAGACGGTCAGTAGTGAGATCTAAGCACCGGTAACCCTTGTGATTAAGGGAATACCCGAGAAAAACACACCGTGTCGAGCGGGGCGCAAGCTTATGTGGGGCAGTGGCGGAAAGATTAGGGTAGCAAGCACATCCGAAAACCCGAAGGTGATCATAAAGAGGATCGGTGCCATATAGAGCAAAGTAGGGGGTGGAGGCACGGATCGCCTTGGTGGGAAGACGATTAATCAGAAGTGTGGCAGTATGAAGAGCCTTCACCCAGTATCGGGCTGGAATAGACGCCTGGAACATCAGGGAGCATATGACATCATAGGTGGTGCGAATCATGCGCTCTGCCTTGCCGTTTTGAGGAGAGGTATATGGACAAGACATGCGTAGCTGTACCCCATGTGCGGAGAGAAAATTACAAAACGCGGAGTTATCAAACTCGCGTCCGTTATCGCACTGGACAGCTCGAATGGTGCGCCCAAATTGAGTAGAAATCCAAACGAAGAAGTGAGAAAGAGTGACGAAAGTCTCAGACTTCAGTCGTAATGGAAAAGTCCAGGAAAAGTGAGAAAAATCATCAATGATCACCAAGTAATAATTAAAGCCCGATATACTGGTAATGGGAGATGTCCACAAATCACAATGTATAAGATCAAACAGGTGCTCAACATGAGTCATAGAGGTGGGAAAAGGGAGCCGAACATGGCGACCAAGCTGACAGGCATGACATAAGTAGTCATGTGTGTCCCTAGAACACGAGATAACTGAACTACTGAAGAGTTTCGACATAGCATCTGCACCAGGATGGCCAAACCGGCGATGCCAGATAGTGGATGAAGCTGTCGTAGTGAAAAGAAAACGGCGGTGATGCAGCGGAAGTAGGAAGCCGAAGTGTGTATAGGGGCCCCGAGCTATCACATCGAAAAAGAGGTCGCCGGGTGGAAAGATCCTTCACAGACAAACCAAAAGGATCAAATTCAATGGAAACATTGTTATCAGTGGTAAAACGGCGAACATAAAGCAAGTTTTGAATGATATCCGGAGCGACAAGAATGTTTTTAAGCTGGAAAGAACCCGGGAGACCGGAATCACCTACTGAGGTGACCGGAAGAACGGACCCATTCCCAACAACGATAGATGAAGGAAAAGAGGGATTGGGAGGATGGGTGGAAGAGAGTATATCGGGATTAGGAGTGGTATGGTATGATGCTCCGGAATCGACTACCCAGTCGGCACCTGGTGGAGTAAGGTGCATGGTGCTGAAGGAGGAAGCCAGCGACTGTCGATCCCACGTCGACGGTGGCTCCTGGAGAGGTGTCGATAGCTCCGAGTACCCAACATGATAGTCAATGCCTCCGTAGGGCGAGGCTGACTGTCCGCCAGAGGAGTATCCAGGCCCACCATATGCTTGAGCTGGCGGCCCACCAGCACTGTGGGCTGCTCCGTTGTAGCCCGGGGTAGCCGCGAACGCCGGCTGGGGACGTGGTGGTCGTGGAGGCTGAGAACCCGGGGACACCCCAGGCCACATGTAGATCTGGCCAGTCCACGGGTTGTAGGGTGTGGGCCAGGGTGCGCCTCCCCGGCCGGTACCACCACTACCACCAGTAGTCGAAGCTGCGGGTATGGGAGTGCCGCCTGCACTGCTACCACCACGGCCGCCGTTCTTTCCTCGGCGACGACGGTTTCCACCTCCTGTACTGGTATGAGTGGAAGGTGGTCGTGACTGTGGTCCACCAGCAGCTTGTAAGGGTGGACGAGGGGACTGCCTAGAGCCATAGAAGGCTGTGGCAGATCCGGAGCCAGTAGAGCCTCCTGCAGTGATCTCCTCAAGTTCAAGATCATACCATACCATACCTTCTCGAAGGTAGGTAGTGGCTCCAGTCATAGTAGCCACGTTCGTAGGTGACAATAGCGCTCATTCAGGCCCTGAAGGACCCGAAGAACAAGAGCGCTATCGGTAACCGGCTCACCAAGGTCACGTAGGGCATCCGCCATGCCCTTCATCTCCCAACAGTAGGTGGAGATAGAACGATCACCCTGGACGGTGCTCTGGAACCGAGTGCTGACGTGGAGGGCTCGAGTCGCGCGGTTCCTAGAAACCGCTGCTCAAGGACCAGCCAGGCCTGTCGAGCAGTGCCGCCACCGCGCTGCCTGACGATGTCCTGTAGCTCCTCCGTCAAGGATCCAGGATAGGACCAGGCTGTCCATGCTGATCCAGGACACCTGTACTGAAGAATCGTCCTGGAGCACGTGGTCGTCGAGGCAGTAGCGCCGCAGCGTGGGGAGCACCATATCACGCCACCGGGCCTATGAGGTGGACTCGGAGCTGAGAACAACCGGCACGAGCGTCCGGATGTTTTGAATCCCTGCGGCCTGCGCATGAAGAGCGGCCACAAGTGAAGCCGAGTACGTACCAGCGTCCGAGGGAGGCTCTTGGGCAGCACTCGTCGATCGGTGAGCACTCTCCTCGAGCTGGTGGGATAGCGATGCCACGGAGGCACGCTCCTGCTCTAGGGCAAGAGCGAGTGCCCGCTCGCGCTCACGAGAGGCAGCCAGTGCTGCGGCGATGTCGGAGGTATCCGCAGAGTTGGTGCCGTAGGAAGAAGCTGCGTTCTCAACAGCGACTGGGAACAGAATCGGCGGGACAGCAGACGTGGTGCTCCCGTCGATGTCGAGGCCGATCGATTTCCGTAGCACGGAAGTACCTGCCATGAAAGTGACAACGGTGGCGGGGTTGCCGGTGGTACCTACGAGGGGTCCACCGGCAGCCGGACCGGTTTTCGGAGAGAAAGAGGGGGCGGCAGCACCTCTAGTGACCGGAAACACGGGTGGTCGAGTGCTCCAGGGGGCGGCGATCCCTCCAGAGGTGGCGGCAGCCCCTCTAGAGGTGGCGGCGGCCCCTCTAGAGGCGGCAGCACCTCCAGCGGTGAGGGGCCAGGGGGCTGCGGCCCCTCCAGAGGCGGCAGCCCCGCCAGAACCGGCGGGCCAGGGGGCGGCGGCCCCTCCAGAGGCGGCGGCGGCCCCTTCAGAGGAGGCGGTGCCCCCCTTGTTTGCGCGCGGCCCCCATCCGGGTGGGGGCGGCCCAAATCCAGGTGGAGCCGCCCCGATCCAGGGCGCGGCGGCCTCGAATTCGGATGGGGCGCTGGTGGCGGCGGCCCAGGGCATGACGGCGGCACCAGCGGGCGCGGCCCCGGGTGCGGAGGCGGCGGTGTAAGGCGCTGCAGCGGGGGCTGCGACGGGCTGCGCACCGACAGTGGCGGCGGCGGCTCCGGCGGCGGGCGGCGCACCGGCATGGGCGGCGGCGGCGTAAGCCCAGGGCTGCGGCGGCGGCTGGGCCATTAGGGTTAGGGTTCAACACTAATCCTAATTATTTCCTAGCTAATGATAACATATTAGAGGACTAATGGTGGCTGTATTAGATGATCCATAATGCTGGGTTACAGGTCTGATTATATAGAGCGATTAGGAGGGGGAAAAGAACTAAACTACCCCTAACACTAATCCCTCTCTAATGACTAATATGCCCCTGTGACACACACTTAATTACAGTGTCTAACACAAACCGGGCTCGTCCATCAGCAAACAAGCTAAACGCAGTGAGCTGAAGATATATTACACAGACCACGTGTCGTCCACTATACATTTGTGCAATATTAGCCTGCCACTTGTTGGTAGTTTCATTCGCTTTCAAGCTTCAGGTTAGGTAAAATAAACTGGAAAACCTCACGATATTTAGAAAGAAAACTATCAAGTAGGCATGCTCTGTTTTCTTTCGAGAAAATTTAAAATTCACCAAAAAAGATTTCTTTTTGGTAGCGCAAAACATGAACATGATTCACTTGTTGCAAATTTCAAATGAGCATAAATGTTTTCTAAGTACAACAACAACGACAGTCTTTGTCTCAAGCATGTTGAGGTAGGCTAGATATGAAACTCAAATTGGGTTTCATATCCATAGGAATGGCTGGTTTTGATGTTGACTCGTCAAGCTCACAACCCTCCTCCTTTACCTTGAAAGGCATAGGCGGAGTTGAAGATAAATGTTTTCTAAATATCAGATTAAAAAGAAATAGACGAGACGCCCTTTGCCAGGTTCATGCCATTTAGAGAAAGAGATGGATTTGAAGAAACCGAAGGAAAAGAATTGAAGTGGAGAATAAAAAGTTGTGTGAGGGTATATTGGTCATTTTAGGTGTTCTGAAAATATAAAAATTGAGAAAAGAAATTAAAATAACTTAAAATAGGAAATAATCCTATTTTAACGGTGTATCAATGTTAAGAGTCCTATTTTATCGAAACTCATGCTAAAAGTCCTATTTCGTCGAAACCGCTCGATAAGGGTTCTATAATGGCAATTTTCTCTCTACCAACATACGAGGGTCCTCTCGATGAATTGGTTGGCCCATGCCTACTAGGGAGCCAGCAAGTGACCTCTTGTAACCAGTCCTGAAGTTCGCTCCCACGGTGAATTGAACTCAAAAGCTACTAAAGAAACGGAACCATTACATTATGAGCTCTTTTGCATAGGACCCAATAATGGAATTTCAGAACACTATTGAAAAATGGATGATCACATGAACAGATGGACTCAATGTCAAGTAAAATGTATTGATTTTTTTGTGATAAAATAAAGTTCCCTTTTTGTCATATGTGCATCTTGAAACTCCATAGGAATCACACTTCTAGTCCGTGCAGGTTCTTCACAAATGCCAGCTTCTTGAAGCAGTCCAGGGAAAGAAACACAGATTGGATTCACTTGGTAGGAGACCTTGCTGCATCTTTTCTTTTGTTTTTGGAATCTTTTAACATATCGAGGCCATAGATTTTAAGGCGACGCTTAAGCGCTAAGGCGCCCCAGGGACGTAAGGCGTCCGTGTCGCCTTAGATCCGGCGTAAGGCGACCGGCGGGGAGGGGGGTGGCGCCACCGGCGGAGGAAACCAATCTGGAGGGGGGGAAGGGGGGACGCACTGACCTGCGTCCGTGGGAGGCTGAGCGCCGGCAGATCCGCGAGGCAGCAGCCGGTCCCCGGCGGAGGGTCCAGCCGCGGGAGGAGGGGGGCGCGGCGGAGGATCGGAGGCCGAGCGTAGCTCGGGTGGGGGCGGCGGCACGGGGTATCTGGTGGGGGCGGCGGGGGTATTGGGTGGGGTGGCTGGTGGTAAGGTTTAGGGTGTGGAGTTGGGCCAGAAATTAGTGGGCCTATGGAGTTAGGTTAGGACCAGTGGACTTTAAGCAAGTTTTCTGTTTTTTTATAAAAATACACTTGTTAATATAAAATAGTATTGTTGGTAATATTTTCCTATATTTCTCTATTACTAAGGCGTCGCCTCGCCTTACGCCTTATCGCTTAAAAGGTAAAAAGGGTTAAGTCGTCTTATGTCGCTTTACCGCCTTAATAACTATGATCGAGGCATTCCATTGTGAGCTGAAAACACGTTACTTGACATTAAATTTGTCAAGCATCTCAGAATTCAGGCTAGGGGCATCAACACACGTGCTACTATATGTAATCTGATTCTAACTGCCTCCCCCTTGCTTTAAAATACATGGGCAGCTCCTCTGTCTGTTTCACAAAGAGAACAATAAGTCTTGATAGCCAAATGACCATTGGATGAGATCCAAGTGGTATAAGGAACCTCTTTTTCCAATGATTAGTGGCTTCTTTTTTAAGAGGGGCGGGTCTAACGTAGTGGTAGAATCTATCCACATGTGTCTTGATGTTCTGGGTTCGAATCCAACTGTGTACACCCTTTTGTAGTGGGTTCCCTTTGAAGTGAACAAAATCACGAGTTGTTGTTGTATATCAAGTGTAAAAGCCACTGCCTTATTCTCTGTACTGACCGAGATCTTTGTATCTAGTTGTGGAAGACGGTTCCAACTGGAGCATGGGCCAAAGACAGCTTTTCTGTTTAGGACGTGCGCTTTTAAGAAGATGTCGTATTTTGGTTCTTGATGAGGCCACAGCATCTATAGACAATGCAACTGATGCTATCCTTCAGAAAACGATCAGGACAGAATTTAAAGATTGCACTGTTCTCACTGTGGCACATCGTGTACCAACAGTTATGGATTGCTCCATGGTACTTGCAATGAGTGACGGTATGTTTCTTCTCACGGGCATTCTAGTAATACAAAGGCAGCCATTTAGTTATTTCCTAATATATCAGCACATTTGGATTGTACTTGAAACCAAACATACTGTTGATACAAGTGAACAATCCTTCCCCTCTTTACCACCACCTTTTCTGGCACCGCTCGGGTGCTAACTTTCTTCCTAAAGTATCTTAAGCAATAGATCTCTGAATCAGATTATCTTCTCCTTTCCTTTTATTATTCTAAACAAATAACATTTCTTTTATGATATTCTTCATAAAATTTTATATGATGGAAAACTAATGAATTCAACTTCCAGGGAAAGTGGCGGAGTATGGAAAACCTACGAAGCTCATGGAAACTGAAGGATCTCTCTTCCGAGAGCTGGTCAAAGAGTACTGGTCACACACAACGAATGGAAATATTTAAGAGCATTGTCGATTATGATGTTTCCTCGCTGCACTTGCTTGAAATTAGGCATACAGAAACTTGCAGACTAAAGTAAAGGTTCTAGATGTTCTCTGGATTATCTTGCTTCTATAGTTTGGGCACCGCGGACACCTTGTGTTCAGGTGTTCTTGCTGTCATCACGTGCTAAACAGAGTGAAACTTTGACCGTTACTTGCTCCAGTGGGAATTGTGCAATGGAAGGTTATTGCAAGAGCTTTGGGCGGATGTGAATGCTTTGGATATGGATTAAAAAATTGGAATGAGAATGATACAACAGGTGTCGCCCAGTGCCTCTTAGGTTTATCGATTTATTGTCTTGCGTATGAAATAGGGTCCACGCCGCTTACGTATAAGAGAGTACTTTATCTGAAAAATAATTATAGAAAGGTGATATAAACCCATCCAAGTGCATCATTTTCTATATTGCCGCCACCTATCCCTGCATAAATCTTAAAACGGAAAGGAAACAAATTGATCCACTTGTTCGGCTCGGCTCAGCAACGAGCGGGCGTTCGAAAATACGATACTCTAAAATTTATGTGGTACAGTGGCGGCAATTCAGAGTTTGAATCACGGTTCTATATATTTTCCCTATATTTGGAGAAGATTGAGATCCATTATGTATTGATGATTTTCTTAAGACCACATGTCTCATTTTTATTTGACTGCTCAACACATTAACTTATTGCAAATAGTTAACATGTATCTGTGACACGAGAGCCCATGATTAAAGGTTGTCAAAGGCCTTCGTATCACTTAAATGTTTCTCGTGATAGGTCATGATTAGGGAGGTTGCATTTTAAGATCGCTGACCACTAGATTTACGGGACTTTAATGGAACAAAAGGAGTCCTAAAATTGCTTATTTAAGAACTAGAACGTGTAGGACATACCTTCACGTGTAAACGACGTCGACGCCATGTTGATGTAGTAGTGGAGGTGGCGACAGTGATGAAGGTGAAGGACTCTTCCCCTCACTTCTCGACGCCTTGCGTTGGATCACAAAACGTATGTGTTGTGTTGGCGTGTTGTTGTGCACGATGAACCTTAGTTTCGCGTACCCGGGCCCACCCCTATATATATTGCGCGAACGTGAGAGGGGACCCTCAACCATGAGTCGAGGTTGGCGCCCCCGATCTAGGCACGTGAGAGATGTACTCGGGTTTTGGCCCTTGGGCCTCTCCCGAGTCAGAGATCAATCCTATATCCAACATTCTCCCCTTTAATCTCCTCGTATCAAACTTATCAAAAGTTACTTAACTTCCCAATACTAAACTTAGTGTTCATTTCTTTATATTTGACATATTGAGCACATTACACTAGAATAACCAATTACATATCTGACTCAGTGACTACAATACATCTTACACTTAGAAACAACCTTATTCTTAGTTGATCCCTTAGTACCCGAGTGATCATAGGCTCCCTTAATCCCATACCGGCTACATGTTCTCTGAACACATTGGGTGGAAGAAGCGTGTCGACATTTGGATTTCCGAGTAGTAACTAATGTACCGCACGTTCGTCCTCGAGTTGGCCTAGCTAAGAACACAAAGGAATTGTACTGGTTTAGGCAAGGTGCCCTACGTTCAGTCTGGGGGGTCTCGTTCTTTCTCAAGAATGAGGGTGGTTCTCTTACAAGTGCAAGAGCTTGTCCCTAGGGAGTCGATCGGCTCCTCCCTTTATACTTAGTATTGTCGTCTGTCTCATTACAAGTGGGGAGGAGGTCGTGGGTATAGGGACAGCTTGTCCCATCGTACGTCGGCTAGAGCACTCGATAGAGTCGCCGTCTCAGGAATACGCACGTGCACCCTGCTCCCGTCTTGTCTTCGGGGTAAACCATACCGGAGCGCACGCGCACCCTGCGTATTACTCCTCTTTTGTTACGTCAGAGTTGATGGGCATTCAATGCTTTCGCCAGGGATGGCACTTGAGTGCCTTCCCATCTGGCCATGATGGCGCTTGCTCCGCATTGAAGACTATCTACTTCTCGCCTACCTGAGGTCGGCCTCGGGCCTTCTCTCCGGGATCCTCCCTTCGCTTGGACGCTAGGGGAGAGGTTCGTTGCTATCCCTAGTGGTCGGAGTCAGGGCCCTTACCCCGTCCGCTCCACCTTCTTGCGAACTCGGGCTCGGCTCCCCTCCTTTTTGCCCCCGCCCCCCTGAGCAGGAGGCTTGCCGCTCTCCCATAGGGGGTCTGGTTCAGGAACACCGTCAGTAGCTCCCGAGCCTCTGACAGATCTCGATGATCGATCAAGGGATGAACAACGGTCGGCTCAGATCCTGCACAACAAAAAACAAAGAAAAATTGTTAGTGCTCGATTTAACTTACGTAGCCACGATGAATGGACCTCCAGCGGTCGGTTACGACCTTCGGTCGTTCCCACCAGGGACCTGCGGCAAACCCCTGGGCCCTCCTTTGAGGGGTCGGGTTGTCGTTATGGAGAGTTCTCCTCGCGCCCCATTCGCGAATCATTCGTGATTCAAAGGGGTCAGGCCAATCGGGGGCTTTCCTCGATGTTTGATCCCCTGAGCTCGGTTAGTTGTCTATCAGGTAGAACCGAGTGAAACCTATCCATCCTATTCGTTAGGGCAGTCAGAACCATTGGCCTTGCTTTGTGCCGTGGGCTTCCTAGTCGGGGCTCAGTGCCCACGTTTCATCAGATCCCTGCTCGAGGCGTGCATGTGTTTCCCAAGCTCATTGTTGGCTCGGGCGGCTTGCCGCCGACCCTTTTGAGGGTTACCTCGATGCTCGCAGAGCTGGGACTCGGCTACAGACTCAGAGGCGTCGGGTGGATTTGCCCTTCACGAGGTCGTCACTATCGCGGACCACCTCGCATCGCCCGCCCCTCACTCTTGGGCACCCCGGGCAGCCTCTAAGCCTTTCATAGGCCAGCCTACGGACCCGGGACTTATTGAGCCCGTTATGTGGGTCGGAGACTTACCTTCCCCCCTTTAGTCGTGTCGTCCTCTGTGCTCAGCGGAGTTGAGGAGACGTCGCTCGACTCAACTCCTGCATTGCGGTCGTGGTTTCAGGTCATGAAGCCGAGTAGTCGCCGCCTGGTGGGGCCTCTACGCATTCAGGGTGTGAGATCTATGTGTGTTGAATACATTGGATTTGATGATAAAAGTTTTGAATACTACCAAAACACCTTTTTAACAAGGTCCGACTTTAGGTCTGAGCTCCTGCAAGGTCCGGCGATAGGTCTGGCTTGTTTTGGGTAGCTCCGGCAAGGTCCGACGTAAGGTCCGACTTGCTTTGTCTAGGTCTGACTTATTTTGGCTAGGTCCGACTTGTTTTTGCTAGCTCTGGTGCTAGGTCCGACTAGATTTGGTAAGTTCCGTGCTAGGTCCGACTAAGCTTTAGTAAGCTCCGGCGCTGGGCCCGACTAGCTTTGGTAAGCTCCGGTTCAAGGTCCGGTTAGCTTTGGTAAGGTTCGGAGCTTGATTGCAATGATTCTGCTTTTAACTTGCAATGTTTCAAATTTGCTTTACTCTTATGGAAAGTTTGCTTAGTATTATTTTACTAAGTTTTTGGTGTGTTTTGGTGGTTATGGCTGATATCATTTTGCTATGGTTTACAACATGCTTATGTGAGGTGCTCACGTAAGATGTTGTAGATTCGGAACTAACGAGAGTCAAGTCGAGGACTTGTGCTCGGAAGTATTGGTTGTTTATTCATGTGCAGGTGTTGCTTGAGTTCAAGACATGGATGGTGACGGGATCCATTGAACTAGTCTTAGGGAGAAGATGAGGTTCAACAACCAAGTTCGGGAGGAATTGTGGTTGAGTTGATCGGGAGGTTGCGCAATATGTTTGAATCAAGAACAATGCATATGAAGGTATCTTGGACGTCGTTGAAGATGTTTGCACGTGGGCAAGGAGTGCATGGACGTGGCTGCATGGTTCCAAGGCGTGATGAAGAGATGTGGACGTAAAGAATTGGTCGGAAAGGTCCAACCAACTAGGTTATGGACTCAGGCTGCGGCTGAGTCGTGTTTGACTCAAATATGGAAATTTTTGAGTTGGTTATGATAGGATTTCGTGTGGGTCACGAATTTGAGTTATTTTAGGAATGTGGGATACGTTTCTAAGGTGTTTGGAAGTCTTAAGATTGCTTCTATCTGCGTATAGAAGAGTCCTAAGCAGTATTGGAAAGTTATCGTTTGAATCCAAGTAGGAGTTGGAGTCCTAGTTTTGAGTTGAGTTGGCCTTCGGGCTGGTTATATAAGCAAGGGAGGCCAGAGATCGTGGTGCACGACTTTGGGACTGTTCCTCTTGTGTTTTGATACACAAATTCGTATTCTAAAGGAACTTTTGTGCCTTGTTCGTTCGACGAGTCCTCCTTTCCTTTCTCCACCACCTCTTTCGGTTCCACCACAGAGCTGGATTCTCTTTTTCCCACTGACCCCCGAGGCTGCTCCCCAGTTGCCTTGGCCTCTTTCTTCTGCAGGTTCGACACACGCTACGCCTCAGGTGCCCCCGGCATCACCTGCTGCACCATGTGCGGCATCGACGCCTCCGGCGTCACCTGCTGCGCCTCGGGTGACCCCTACGCCACCAGCTGCGCCACGCGCGGCCTCGGCTTCCCTGACGTCACCAGCTGCGCCACGCACGGTATCGACGTCTCCGGCATCGCCTGCTGCGGCTCGGGTGACCCCTACGTCACCAGCTACGCCACGCGCGGCCTCAGCTTCCCTGACGTCACCTGTAGCAAGCCCGACGTCACCAGGCGCAACATCGATGATGACTTCTCGCTTCGCCGACCCCGCACTTGTCTACCAGCGACGAGCGCGGGAGGGGGCCCCTGCTCCAGCTGCGCCACACGCGACCTCGAGACCCACTCTCGTCTACCCACGACGAGAGAAGGTTGTTGTACCCGAGCGACCGGTGTACAACCCTCCTCTTCTCCACAGGGATCCTGGTCACATCCACCCGATGGTGACTCGACGTGCGTCCGGGAGTCTTCGACCAGTTGAGCGCTTCGCCGGAGCTGCCTTCTCGTCGACGACATCTCCACCGATCGACTCTTCTTCGATCTCACCCATACCTACTTCCGTGCGTAGCGCCCTCGTCGACCCTCACTGGTGCCGCGCTATGGAGGAAGAGTATGAGGCCCTGCTTGCCAACCGGACCTGGGACCTGGTTCCCCGCCCCGGTCGTGGCAATGTTGTCACGGGCAAGTGGGTGTTCACACATAAGAAGAAGGCGGACGGTACCTTGGAGAGGTACAAGGCTCGGTGGGTACTTTGGGGTTTCACTCAGCGCCCTGGAGTCGACTACGACGAGACCTTCAGTCCGGTGGTGAAGCCGGCGACGGTTCGTACCGTTCTGTCGTTGGCTCTCTCACGTTCTTGGCCTGTCCACCAGTTGGACGTCAAGAATGCCTTCCTCCACGGTACACTGACCGAGACGATGTACTGCAGTCAGCCGATAGGATTTGTTGATTCAGCTCACCCAGGCATGGTCTCTAAGCTGAACAAATCCCTGTACGGTCTGAAGCAGGCACCGCGAGCTTGGTATAGCCGGTTCGCCTCCTTCTTGGTCTCACAGGGGTTCGTCGAAGCTAAATCGGACACTTCGCTGTTTGTCTATCGACGTGGCAGTGACACTGCTTACCTTCTACTGTACGTCGATGACATTGTACTGACAACGTCTAGTCCGGCTCTGCTTTGGCGCACCATTTCTGCTTTACAGCATGAGTTCGCTATGAAGGACCTGGGCCGCCTCCACCACTTCCTGGGTATGGCGGTCGAGGACCGACCAGGCGGCTTGTTCCTTCACCAGCGACAGTACTGCCTGGATATCCTTCAGCGAGCGGGCATGGCTTTGTGCAAGCCGTACTCCACTCCAGTGGATACTCAGGCGAAGCTCTCCGCTACCGACGGGACACCCGTCATTGACCCCACTGCTTATAGGAGTCTTGCAGGTGCTCTTCAGTACCTCACCTTCACCAGGCCGGATATTTCCTATGTGGTTCAGCAGGTGTGCCTCCACATGCATGACTAGAGGGAGCCGCACCTCACCGCTGTGAAGCGGATTCTTCGGTACCTACGAGGCACCCTCGACTACGGCCTCCTCCTTCGACGTGACGCGGCCTTCGAGCTGGTCGTGTACACCGACGCTGACTGGGCAGGCTGCCCGGACACACGCCAGTCTACCTCTGGGTACGCCGTCTTCCTGGGCGGTAACCTTGTCTCCTGGTCCTCGAAGCGACAGCCCGTGGTGTCGCGCTCGAGTGCTGAGGCGGAGTATCGCGTCGTGGCTAACGGCGTGGGTGAGGCTTCCTAGCTTCAGCAACTGCTTTAGAGCTCCACACTCCCGTCGCCAGGAGCACCCTGATCTACTGTGACAACGTCAGCGTCGTGTACCTCTCCACCAACCGGGTCCAGCATCAGCGCGCAAAGCATGTGGAGATCGACCTCCATTTTGTTCGTGAGCGGGTTGCACGTGGTGAGGTTCGGGTACACCATGTCCCGACGACGATGCAGTTCGCCGGCATCTTCACGAAAGGCCTCCCATCATCGCTGTTCTCCAAGTTTCGGTACAGTCTCAACATCTGCAGTTGCTAGATGTTGTGACTGCAGGGGGGGTGTTAGACTCTGTAATTGTGTCTGGGACACAGGGGTATTTTAGTCATTAGTGAGGGATTAGGGTTAGGGGTAGTTTAGTCTTTTCCCCTCACCTAATCCCTTTATATAATCATCCTTGTAGCCTCATTATCTTTATCATCTAATACAGCCTCCATTAGTCCTCTAATACTTCCGGTCACCTCAGTAGGTGATTCCGGTCTCCCGGGTTCTTTCCATCTTAAAAACATTCTTGTCGCTCTGGATATCGTTCAAAACTTGCTTTCTGTCCGACGTTTTACCACTGACAACAATGTTTCCATTGAGTTTGATCCTTTTGGTTTGTCTGTGAAGGATATTTCTACCCGGCGACCTCTTTTTCGATGTGATAGCTCGGGGCCCCTGTACACACTTCAACTTCCTGCTTCCGCTGCATCACCGTCTTTTGCTTTGACTACGACAGCTTCATCCACCATTTGGCATCACCGGCTTGGCCACCCTGGTGTAGATGCTATGTCGAAGTTGTCTAGTAGTTATGTTATCTCGTGTTCTAGGGGCACACATGACTCCCTATGTCATGCTTATCAGCTTGGTCACCATGTTCGGCTTCCTTTTCCCACTTTTGTGAATCATGTTGAGCACGCTTTTGATCTTATACATTGTGATTTGTGGACATCACCCATTAACAGTGTATCGGGCTTTAATTATTACTTGGTGATCATTGATGATTTTTCTCACTTTCCTTGGACTTTTTCATTACGATTGAAGTCTGAGACTTTCGGTACTCTTTCTCACTTCGTCGTATGGATTTATACTCAGTTTGGGCGCACCATCCGAGCTGTCCAGTGTGATAACGTACGTTGCGCTCCCTGATGTTCCAGGCAACTGTTCTAGCCCGATACTGGGTGGAGGCTCTCCATACTGCCACACTTCTGATTAATCGCCTTCCTAGCACGGCGATTCGTGCCTTCACCCCCTACTTTGCTTTATATGGCACCGATCCTCTTTACGATCACCTTCGAGTTTTCGGGTGCGCTTGCTACCCTAACCTTTCCGCCACTGCCCCGCATAAGCTTGCGCCCCGCTCGACACGGTGTGTTTTTCTCAGGTATTCCCTTGATCAGAAGGGGTACTGGTGCTTAGATATCACTACTCACCGCCTTTTGATCTGTTGGCACGTCGTCTTTGACGAGTCCTCCTTTTCCTTTTCCACCACCTCTTCCGGTTCCACCACAGACCTGGATTCCCTTTTTCCCACTGACCCTGAGGCTGCTGCCCAGCTGCCTTGGCCTCTTTCTTCTGCAGGTTCGACACACGCTACGCCTCAGGTGCCCCCGGCGTCACCTGCTGCACCACGTGCGGTATCGACGTCTCCGGCGTCGCCTGCTACGCCACACGCGGCATCGACATCTCCGGCGTCGCATGTTGCGCCTCGGGTGACCCCTACGTCACCAGCTGCACCACGCACGGCGTCGGCTTCCCCGACGTCACCAGTTGCGCCACGCGCGGCCTTGGCTTCCCCGACGTCACCTGCAGCGAGCCCGACGTCCCCGACGCCACCAGTCGCAGCTCCGACGACGACTTCTCGCTTTGCCGACCCCGCGCTTGTCTAGCAGCGACGAGCACGAGATGGGGCCCCAGCTCCAGCTGCGCCACGTGCTGCACCGGAGCCCTCTACACAAGTCGTCGCGCCACGCGTGGCCTCGAGACCCACTCTCGTCTACCCACGACGAGAGAAGGTTGTTGTACCCGAGCGTCCGGTGTACAACCCTCCTCTTCTCCACAGGGATCCTGGTCACGTCCATCCGATGGTGACTCGACGTGCATCCGGGAGTCTCCCGCTGGTTGAGCGCTTCGCCGGAGCTGCCTTCTCGTTGACGACATCAACACCAACCGACTCTTCTTCGATCTCACCCATACTGACTTCCGTGCGTAGCGCCCTCACCGACCCTCACTGGCGTCGCTCTATGGAGGAAGAGTATGACACCCTGCTTGCTAACCGGACCTAGGACCTGGTTCCTCATCCCGGTCTTGGTCTCACAGGGATTCGTCGAAGCTAAATTGGACACTTCGCTGTTTGTCTATCGACGTGGCAGTGACACTGCTTACCTTCTACCTTACGTCGATGACATTGTACTGACAGCGTCCAGTCCGGCTCTTCTTCGGCGCACTATTTCTGCTTTTCAGCAGGAGTTCGCTATGAAGGACCTATGTCGCCTCTACCACTTCCTGGGTATTACGGTCGAGGACCGACCAGACGGCTTGTTCCTTCACCAGCGACAGTACTGCCTGGATATCCTCCAGTGAGCGGGCATGGCTGAGTGCAAGCCGTGCTCCACTCCAGTGGATTCTCAGACGAATCTCTCCGCTACCGACGTGACACCCGTCACTGACCCCACTGGTTACAGGAGTCTTGTAGGTGCTCTTCAGTATCTCACCTTCACCAGGCCAGATATCTGTTAGAATAAACTACGCCACGATGTGATACGGGCGTACGAGACGTGTACGCGTCGTGCTATGGGCATCGGTGCTGCATGTGTGGGCGTGTGTTGTGCGTTCGTGGTGCTTGCTTGCGCCTGTCGTTGCCGCATAAGTCTGTAACGGGCACGGTGAGGCATGAGACGCGGTAGAGTTTGGATCGTGCACGGTTCTCGTGGAGGAACGAGTGGTTCACACGAGGGGAGGCCGAGTCTGCAGGAGATCGAGCTAATCGGCGCGCAAATGACGCAGAAAGCTGTTGTACGCCGGCGTCTATAAAACTTATCTGTATCCGGTGGCCGATAAGCAGAATAAAAAATACCAGCGTTCGTCGTTGTCTAGTCGCTGTCTAGAGTTCGTAGTCTGGCAACAAACAAAACTTTGGGAAAGTGATCGTGAGTTGTGAGTGCCTCTGAGTTTCTATTTTCAAGTCTCATCTACAACAATTGGCATCAGAGCGAGCTCGTACCGTGAGAAGGATGGCCACTCCACAAGGCAAGATGGGTGTGTTCGACACGCCAGGCTCCGGCAGCTCCATTGTGGCAGAGCGCTTCGTCCCCAACTCCGGCTTCGTCGAGTTACCGATGCTGACCAAGACGAACTACCATGAGTGGTCGCTGGTCATGCAGGTGAGTTTGGAGGCGCTTGGGCTATGGAACACGGTGGTGATTGCCTCTGCCGACCATCACGAGGACCGGCTGGCTTTGGCCACCATCCTGCGCGCGGTGCCTGCGGACTTGAAGGTCGGGCTCGCGGTGAAGAAGACCGCCGTTGAGGCGTGGGATGCAGTGAAGAGGATGAGGATGGGTGATGTACGTGTGAAGGAGGCGAACACGCAGATGCTTCTAAAGCAGTATGAGACAATCGCGCTCAACGACGGTGAGTCCTTCGAGGAGTTCGTCATGCGCATCACCGGGCTCGTGGGCAACCTGCACGAATTGGTCGAGAAGATTGAGGAAAGTCGCATGGTGAAGAAGATCCTACGCGTGCTCCCATCGAGGTACAACCAAATCGCATGTTCAATGGAGATGTTACTTGACTTGAACAAGATGAGAGTGGACGAGATTGTCGGTCGACTGCGTGTTGCGGAAGACCGTTGCGGCGTTGATACGGCTACTGATGGTGTCGAGCGTTTGCTGCTCACTGAGCAGTGGGAGGCTCGTCGGTGTCAGCGCGACAAGGATCGGGATCAGTGAGGCAAGAATCGGGCACACGGGGGTGATGAACGGCGTGGAGGCGGACGCGATGTCTCCGATGACGATAACAGCAGCATGGTCTCGGGGAGCAGTAGGCGTGCCAAGAGCCGCTATCGAGGGCGGTGCTTCGAGTGTGGTGAACACGGACATATTGCCAGAGATTGCCGCATGAAGAAGAAAGAGAAGGCACTCCTCATCGATGTCGATGAGGAACCGGCGCTGCTGTGAAGATGACATTATCGTGTCATAGTTTAGGAGGTGTGTGTTAGAATAAACTACGCCACGATGTGATACGGGTGTACGAGACGTGTACGCGTCGTGCTATGGGCATTGGTGCTGCATGTGTGGGCATGTGTTGTACGTTCGTGGTGCTTGCTTGCGCCTGTCATTGCCGCATGAGTCTGTAACGGGTACGGTGAGGCGTGAGACGCGGTAGAGTTTGGATCGTGCACGGTTCTCGTGGAGGAACGAGTGGTTCACACGAGGGGAGGCCGAGTCTGCAGGAGATCGAGCTAATCGGCGCGCAAATGACGCAGAAAGCTGTTGTACGCCGGCGTCTGTAAAACTTATTTGTATCCGGTGAATTGGAAGGGGAAAAGTCATCTCCATTAACCTCACAAAAGATGCATATAGGGTACATTACAAGAGGGGCAAGAAGCCACACCCATAAGCACTAATCGCCTTAGTAGGAAGGCGATTAATGAGGTAGGTGGCGGTGTGAAGTGCCTCCGCCCAGTAGCGAGCAGGGGTAGAAGCCTGAAACATCAGGGAGCACATGACATCGTTGGTGGTCTGAATCATGCGCTCAACCTTGCCGTTGTGAGGGGAAGTGTATGGGCAAGACATGCGCAACTGAACACCGCGAGAAAGCAGAAAGTCACAGAACGTAGAGTTGTCAAACTCGCGCCCGTTATCGCACTGGACCGCACGGATCGTGCATCCAAACTGGGTGGACACCCAAGCGAAGAAGTGAGAGAGTGCCGAACGTATCAGACTTTTGTCGCAACGGAAAAGTCCACGAATAGTGCGAAAAATCATCAACGACCACCAAGTAATACTTATATCCAGAAACACTAAGAACAGGTGAAGTCCAAAGATCACAGTGAATCAAATCAAAGATGCACTCAACACGAGTGACAGAATGCGGAAAAGGAAGTCGAACGTGACGACCCAACTGACAAGCATGGCAAAGAGACTCATGAGTACCCCGAGTACACGAAATCACTGGACTACCAGACAACTTCGACATAGCATCAACACCGGGGTGGCCAAGCCGACGATGCCAAATGGTCGAAGAGACTGGCGTAGTCAGGGCAAGAGGCGGAGCGGAAGCAGGAAGACGCATCGTGTACAGGGGACTCGTACTCTCACAGCGAAAGAGAATGCGTCGAGTAATAAGATCCTTCACAGTTAAACCATAAGGATCGAACTCAATGGAAACATGGTTGTCAGTAGTAAAACGACGAACAGAAAGGTGTTGAATGATGTCAGGAGCAACAAGAACATCACGTAGCTTAAATGAATCCGGCGAACCCGAGTCACCTACTGAGGTGACTGGAAGAGGCGACCCATTCCCAACAACGATCGATGAAGGATCAGAGGGACGGGAAGGGCGGGTAGAAGAGAGGATACCGACGTCAGGGGTGGTGTGGTACGAGGCACCGTAGTCCACCACCCAGTAAGGGCCAGACGGCGTGGCACCCCGCAGGTAGACTGACGGTGTAGAACGGGTCGCGACATGCCCCGGCGGTGGCGGCGCCGAAATGGAAGACAACACGCTCGGACCCTCGACGGTCGTGCCAACAGAGTAGGCAATAGTCGATCCAAGGACACCAGCCGATGGCGGCCGAGTACCCTGTGGCGATGATCGGGTCTGAACAAGAAACAACGGTCGCACGTCAGGAGGTGAGGCCGCGGCAGCCCAAGGTGGCGCGGCCGAGTCGGCGGCGGCTGAAGACAGCGGCACGGTGTACGGCGGCGTCGGCTGCCAGGTCAGAGCCGGTGATGACCGGATGTGGGTCGGTGGTGGCGGCCGAGGTGAGGCGGCGGCGACCCTCAGTGGTGCGGCGGCGTACGTAGGCGGCTGCGGCCGGACCGGAGCTGGCGACAACCGGAACTGGGCCGTCGGCGGTAGGGGCGAGGCAGCGACAACCCACGGAGACGCCGCCGAGCCGGCGGCGGTCACAGGGGCGAGGCGGCGGCAGCCGAGGGCGGCGCGACGGCTGTGGCCGAGGGTGGCACAGCGGCGGCGGCCGACGGTGGTGGCCCGATCCACGCGTCCGGCAGCAGCGCGGCCCGGGCGGACGGCGGCAGCGTGATGGAGGCGGCGCCCCGCGGCGGCCGGATCTGACCACCAGGCGGCGGTGGAGGCGCGGCCCAGGCGGACGGCGGCGCTGGTGAGGTAGCGGCAGTCCAGGGCGGCGCTGGTGAGGTGCCGGCGGCCCAGGGCGGCGCTGCCGAGCCGGTGGCGGCCGACCCCGAGGGCAGGGCGGCCCCCGGCAGTGCTGGGGAGGTGGAGAGAGGGAAGGAAGGAGGGGCGGGGGCCAGTGGCGGCGGCGGTGGCGCGCCGGCGGGCGGCGGCGGCCCGTGCTCGAGAGATGGCGACGCAGGCGAAACGGCGGCGGGCAGCGCAACAGCGTTGGCGGAGAGAGGGAAGGAAGGAGAGGCGGGAGCCAACGGCGGCGGCAGCGGCGGCCCGCTCGGCTGCATTTCGGGAGAGAGAGAGAGAGAGAGAGAGAGAGAGAGAGAGTCTGATACCAAATTGGAAGGGGAAAAGTCATCTCCATTAACCTCACAAAAGATATATAGGGTACATTACAAGAGGGGCAAGAAGCCACACCCATAAGGACTAAAGTGCCCCTAAATACACAATAGTCTAACACGGTGGCCGATAAGCAGAATAAAAAATACCAGCGTTCGTCGCTGTATAGAGTTTGTAGCCTGGCAATAAACAAAACTTCGTATTCCAGCAAGTGATCGTGAGTTGTGAGTGCCTCTGAGTTTCCATTTTCAAGTCTCATCTCCAACAATATCTCCTATGCGGTTCAGCAGGTGTGCCTCCACATGCATGACCCGAGAGAGCCGCACCTCACCGCTGTGAAGCGGATTCTTCGGTAGCTATGTGGCACCCTCGACTACGGCCTCCTCCTTCGACGTGACGCGGCCCCTGAGCTGGTCGTGTACACCGACGCTGACTGGGCAGGCTGCCCGGACACTCGCCGGTCTACCTCTGGATACACCGTCTTCTTGGGCGGTAACCTCGTCTCTTGGTCCTCAAAGCGACAACCCGTGGTGTCGCGTTCGAGTGCTGAGACGGAGTATCGCGCCGTGGCAAACGGCGTGGCTGAGACCTCCTGGCTTCGGCAGCTACTTCAGGAGCTCCACACTCCTGTCGCCAAGAGCACCCTGATCTACTGTGATAACGTCAGTGCCATGTACCTCTCCACCAACCCGGTCCAGCATCAGCGCACGAAGCACGTGGAGATTGACCTCCACTTTGTTCGTGAGCGGGTTGCACGCGGCGAGTTTCGGGTACACCATGTCCCGACGACGACGCAGTTCGCCGACATCTTCACGAAGGGCCTCCTGTCGTCGCTGTTCTCCGAGTTTCGGTCCAGTCTCAACATCTGCAGTGGCTAGATGTTGTGACTGTGGCGGGTGTTAGACTCTGTAATTATGTGGGTAATACAGGGGCAATTTAGTCATTAGTGAGGGATTAGGGTTAGCGGCAGTTTAGTTATTTTCCCCACCTAATCCCTCTATATAATGTACCCTTTGACCCCAGATTAATCTATCTCATTTTCCCCTCTATTAGTTACTAACCATCTAGGCGGGAGGCATGTGATGAGGATACATTTTCTAAGCAATCAGTTATAAAGATTTTATAAAATGTTGTTTCCTGGCTGATAGAAATAAAATTGGATGATTGTATTGCACACATAGAGGTTACATATATATTGGATGCTTGTATTGCACAAGTGGATGCGCACGAGGCTGGCGGTGGCGACATGTTGATGGTGGCGCACACGGTTTGTGGCAGTGGCCTACACGGCTAGTGTTAGGGGTGAAAGCTAGGTCACGGAATTTTGATGTCTTTGTATACCATGATAGAATTAGAATTAGATGATTGTTTTGCACACATAGATGTTACAATATAGGGGTGTAGGGCATAGCAACCGCACCCTACTAGGACTCAACGTAGCCCTATTATTTTATGTTGTGAGACTGTACTGTTCATATGTGTACTGTAGTGCGTGAACAGTCCCGTGGATTGAGTTAAAATTAGTTGGTTCGTTAGGAAAGAGATAGGTCAGGGGATCTGTAAGGATATTGTGTATCATATTAGAAAGACATGCTCTATATAAAATGACTAGACACGTCAATTGTAATCAAGCAAGAAAATAGATTCTAAAGACTACTCAGAATCTCCAAGGGAGACGCGTTAGTGGATCTATTTTATTAATTATCTCTCATATTCAAGTCCTGGAAATAGTCTCTTACAGAAATGTAGGGAAAGACTGTGTACAAAAGACCCAAGTGGGTCGGACCCTTTCCCGGACCCTGCGCAAGCGGGAGCTACATGCACCAGGCTGTCCTTTTTTTTTCTAGACTCCACATGTGTGAGAGCCTTCGACACTGGGTACGCCCTTTTTTTATAATCCCAGCCATAACATATTAGGACTCTAACACTGGGTACTAAGTGTGATGAAACATTTTCCTGCCTTTGTGTTTTCTGTCGTCTCTTGTCTCATTGACATATGAAACCAAAGGATAAAAATATGAAAAATGATAGGAACATAAGGCATGTTGGTAAAAAGAAAAAAGTACTTAATATTATTCATGTTAAGATACAAACATTCCCATTTAACACAAAAATGCTTCCGTTCATGCTTGTGCAGGTTATGTAGGAATGGCATTGTCTTATGGCTTATCCCTAAATGTGTCCTTTGTTTCCTCTATTCAAAAACAATGCATGCTTGCAAATCAAATAATATCTGTGGAAAGGATGAATCAATACATGGAGATCCAAAGCCAAGCAGAAGAAGTTATTGAAGAAAAAGGACCAGCACCAGACTGGCCCCAGGTTGGTAGGATAGAGCTTAGAGATTTGAAGGTAATTAAAGACAAACATTTACAAATATCCCTCACGTGATGGAACTCTTTATGAGTTTTGATCAAACTGTTGTTGTTGATTTTATTGAACAGATTAGGTATAGGAAAGATTCTCCCCTTGTGCTACATGGAATCATTTGTACGTTCGAAGGTGGAGATAAGATTGGTATAGTTGGTCGGACAGGAAGTGGAAAGACAACTTTAATTGGAGCATTATTTCGTCTTGTAGAGCCAGCTGGAGGGAAAATAATGATAGACTCTATAGACATCACCACAGTTGGCTTACATGATCTGCGTTCACGTTTGGGTATCATTCCACAAGATCCGACACTCTTTCAGGGCACAATAAGATATAATCTCGACCCTCTAGGGCAATTCACTGATCAACAAGTATGGGAGGTAAGAGATCTCATTCAGCTATTCATGTTGGTTTTGCTGACCTTGTTAGTGTTTTATTTAGTTTTGGAAACGTGTGAGCAAGACCTGCCTATTATTGCATCTGTATAACTAGAAATGAAAACATAGTATAGTGCTAATTAATTATCCTAAAAAAAGGATTATTTGAAAGAGCCTGGTTTTAATTGAAATAACGTGGTCCCTTCCTCTTTTGTAGACACTTAAAATTCAACACTGTTACTTTGGTATAGAACTCAATAATAAAAAAACTCGGCCCATGTAGGAAAGACGAGAGAGCCCTTACAATATTTATTTTAAAAAGAGCTTAACCAGAGCCGGTAAAGAAAGGTCACCAAAGTTGGCCTCTTGATACATGGGGATGCCACCCCCTTGTGGTTCAGGCCTTAATTCGGGCTTTGAGGCCCAACTCTATACCAACAAGAAAATTGCTATTATGGAACTCTTGTCGTGCAGATTCGATGAAATAGCACTCGTAGTATGGGCTTCGATAAAAAATGACTCTTAACATTGATGCATCATTAAAATAGGATTATAGTCTATTTTAACTCATTTTTATTTATTTTTCATTTTTAATATTTTCAGACCCTAAATGACCGAAATACCCTTCTTACTCGTTCGCTTTGATTTTTTCCTTCGTTTCTCTGTGTCCATCGCTTTCTAGCTGCCTGTTCAAAGTATTAGAGGACTAATGGTGGCTGTATTAGATGATCCATAATGCTGAGTTACAGGTCTGATTATATATAGGGATTAGGAGGGGAAAAAGGACTAAACTACCCCTAACCCTACCCTCTCTAATGACTAATATGCCACTGTGACACACAATTACAATGTCTAACACCCCCCGCAGTCACTACATCTAGCCACTGCAGATGTTGAGACTGGACCGAAACTCAGAGAACAGGGACGACGGGAGGCCCTTCGTTAAGATGTCGGCGAACTGCGTCGTCGTCGGGACATGGTGTACCCGAACCTCGCCCCGTGCAACCCGCTTACAAACAAAATGGAGGTCGATCTCCACATGCTTCGTGCGCTGATGTTGGATCGGGTTGGTGGAGAGGTACATGGCGTTGACGTTGTCGCAGTAGATGAGGGTGCTCCTGGCAACGGGAGTGTGGAGCTCCTGACGTAGCTGCTGAAGCCAGGAGGCCTCAGCCACGCCGTTAGCCACGGCGCGATACTCCGCCTTAGCACTTGAGCACGACACCACGGGCTGTCGCTTCGAGGACCAGGAGACGAGGTTGCCGCCCAGGAAGACGGCGTACCCAGAAGTAGAACGTCGTGTGTCCGGGCAGCCTGCCCAGTTAGCGTCAGTGTACATGACCAGCTCAGAGGCCGTGTCACGCCGAAGAAGGAGGCCGTAGTCGAGGGTGCCTCGTAGATACCGAAGAATCCGCTTCACAGCGGTGAGGTGCGATTCCCTCGGGTCATGCATGTGGAGGCACACCTGCTGAACCGCATATGAGATATCCGGCCTGGTGAAGGTGAGGTATTGAAGAGCACCTGCAAGACTCCTGTAAGAAGTGGGGTCAGAGATGGGTGTCCCGACGGTAGCGGAGAGCTTCGCCTGAGTATCCACTGGAGTGGAGCACGGCTTGCACTCAGCCATGCCCGCTCGCTGGAGCATATCCAGGCAGTACTGTCGCTGGTGAAGGAATAGGCCGCCTGGTCGGTCCTCGACCGTAATACCCAGGAAGTGGTGGAGACGGCCCAGGTCCTTCATAGCGAACTTCTGCTGCAAAGCAGAAATGGTTTGCCGAAGCAGAGCCGGACTAGATGCTGTCAGTACAATGCCATCGACGTATAGTAGGAGGTAAGCAGTGTCATTGCCCGTCCATAGACAAACAGCGAAGTGTCCGACTTAGCTTCAACAAACCCCTATGAAACCAAGAAAGAGGTGAACCGGCTATACCAGGCTCGTGGTGCCTGCTTCAGTCCGTACAGGGATTTGTCCAGCTTACAGACCATGTCTGGGTGAGCTGAATCTACAAATCCTGCCGGCTGACTGCAGTACACCGTCTCGGTCAGTGTACCGTGGAGGAAGGCGTTCTTGACGTCCAACTGATGGACAGACCAAGAACGTGAGAGAGCCAGCGACAGTACGGTACAAACTGTCGCCGGCTTCACCACCGGGCTGAAAGTCTCGTTGTAGTCGACTCCAGGGCGTTGAGTGAAACCCCAGAATAACCAATGAGCCTTGTACCTCTCCAAGGTACCATCCGCCTTCTTCTTATGCGTGAATATCCACTTGCCCGTGACAACATTGCCACGACCGGGACGGGGAACCAGGTCCCAGGTCCAGTTGGCAAGCAGGGCCTCATACTCTTCCTCCATAGCGCGGCGCCAGTGAGGGTCGGCGAAGGCGCTACGCACGGAAGTAGGTATGGGTGAGATCGAAGAAGGCTCGGTCGGTGGAGATGTCGTTGACGAGAAAGCGGCCCCGTCATACCGCTCAACTGGCCGAAGACTCTCGGACGCACGTCGAGTCACCATCGGGTGAACGTGACCAGGATCACTGTGAAGGAGAGGGGGGTTGTACACCGGCCGCTCGGGTACAACCATCTTCTCTCGTCGTGGGTAGACGAGAGTGGGTCTCGAGGCCGCGCGTGGCGTAGCTGGAGCAGGAGCCTCCCCCGCGCTCGTCGCTGGAAGACAAGTGCGGGGTCAGCAAAGCATGAAGTCGTCGTCGGTGCCGCGCGTGGCGCAGCTGGTGGCGTCGTGCTCGCTGCAGGTAACGTCGGGGAGGCAACTGGTGACGTCGCAGGCGCTGATGCCGCACGTGGTGCAGCAGGTGACGCCAGAGGCGTCGATGCCGCACGTGGTGTAGCTGGTGACGCCGGGGGCACCTGAGGTACAGCAGGTGACGTCGGGGAAGCCGAGGCCGCGCGTGGCGCAGCGGGGGACGCCGGAGGCGTCGATGCTACACAGGGTGCAGCGGGTGACGTCGGAGGCGTCGATGCCACACGAGGTGCAGCAGTCGGCGCCGAGGGCACCTGAGGCGTAGCTCGTGTTGATCCTGCAGAAGAAATAGGCCAAGGAAGCTGGGAGGCAGCCTCGGGGTCAGTAGGAAAAAGGGAGTCTAGCTCTGTGGTGGAATCAGAAGAGGTGGTGGAGAAAGGAAAAGATGACTCGTCGAAGACGACGTGCCGAGAGATCAAAAGACGGTCAGTAGTGAGATCTAAGCACCGGTAACCCTTGTGATTAAGGGAATACCCGAGAAAAACACACCGTGTCAAGCGGGGCGCAAGCTTATGTGGGGCAGTGGCGGAAAGATTAGGGTAGCAAGCACATCCGAAAACCCGAAGGTGATCATAAAGAGGATCGGTGCCATATAGAGCAAAGTAGGGGGTGGAGGCACGGATCGCCTTGGTGGGAAGACGATTAATCAGAAGTGTGGCAGTATGAAGAGCCTTCACCCAGTATCGGGCTGGAATAGACGCCTGGAACATCAGGGAGCATATGACATCATAGGTGGTGCGAATCATGCGCTCTGCCTTGCCGTTTTGAGGAGAGGTATATGGACAAGACATGCGTAGCTGTACCCCATGTGCGGAGAGAAAATTACAAAACGCGGAGTTATCAAACTCGCGTCCGTTATCGCACTGGACAGCTCGAATGGTGCGCCCAAATTGAGTAGAAATCCAAACGAAGAAGTGAGAAAGAGTGACGAAAGTCTCAGACTTCAGTCGTAATGGAAAAGTCCAGGAAAAGTGAGAAAAATCATCAATGATCACCAAGTAATAATTAAAGCCCGATATACTGGTAATGGGAGATGTCCACAAATCACAATGTATAAGATCAAACAGGTGCTCAACATGAGTCATAGAGGTGGGAAAAGGGAGCCGAACATGGCGACCAAGCTGACAGGCATGACATAAGTAGTCATGTGTGTCCCTAGAACACGAGATAACTGAACTACTGAAGAGTTTCGACATAGCATCTGCACCAGGATGGCCAAACCGGCGATGCCAGATAGTGGATGAAGCTGTCGTAGTGAAAAGAAAACGGCGGTGATGCAGCGGAAGTAGGAAGCCGAAGTGTGTATAGGGGCCCCGAGCTATCACATCGAAAAAGAGGTCGCCGGGTGGAAAGATCCTTCACAGACAAACCAAAAGGATCAAATTCAATGGAAACATTGTTATCAGTGGTAAAACGGCGAACATAAAGCAAGTTTTGAATGATATCCGGAGCGACAAGAATGTTTTTAAGCTGGAAAGAACCCGGGAGACCGGAATCACCTACTGAGGTGACCGGAAGAACGGACCCATTCCCAACAACGATAGATGAAGGAAAAGAGGGATTGGGAGGATGGGTGGAAGAGAGTATATCGGGATTAGGAGTGGTATGGTATGATGCTCCGGAATCGACTACCCAGTCGGCACCTGGTGGAGTAAGGTGCATGGTGCTGAAGGAGGAAGCCAGCGACTGTCGATCCCACGTCGACGGTGGCTCCTGGAGAGGTGTCGATAGCTCCGAGTACCCAACATGATAGTCAATGCCTCCGTAGGGCGAGGCTGACTGTCCGCCAGAGGAGTATCCAGGCCCACCATATGCTTGAGCTGGCGGCCCACCAGCACTGTGGGCTGCTCCGTTGTAGCCCGGGGTAGCCGCGAACGCCGGCTGGGGACGTGGTGGTCGTGGAGGCTGAGAACCCGGGGACACCCCAGGCCACATGTAGATCTGGCCAGTCCACGGGTTGTAGGGTGTGGGCCAGGGTGCGCCTCCCCGGCCGGTACCACCACTACCACCAGTAGTCGAAGCTGCGGGTATGGGAGTGCCGCCTGCACTGCTACCACCACGGCCGCCGTTCTTTCCTCGGCGACGACGGTTTCCACCTCCTGTACTGGTATGAGTGGAAGGTGGTCGTGACTGTGGTCCACCAGCAGCTTGTAAGGGTGGACGAGGGGACTGCCTAGAGCCATAGAAGGCTGTGGCAGATCCGGAGCCAGTAGAGCCTCCTGCAGTGATCTCCTCAAGTTCAAGATCATACCATACCATACCTTCTCGAAGGTAGGTAGTGGCTCCAGTCATAGTAGCCACGTTCGTAGGTGACAATAGCGCTCATTCAGGCCCTGAAGGACCCGAAGAACAAGAGCGCTATCGGTAACCGGCTCACCAAGGTCACGTAGGGCATCCGCCATGCCCTTCATCTCCCAACAGTAGGTGGAGATAGAACGATCACCCTGGACGGTGCTCTGGAACCGAGTGCTGACGTGGAGGGCTCGAGTCGCGCGGTTCCTAGAAACCGCTGCTCAAGGACCAGCCAGGCCTGTCGAGCAGTGCCGCCACCGCGCTGCCTGACGATGTCCTGTAGCTCCTCCGTCAAGGATCCAGGATAGGACCAGGCTGTCCATGCTGATCCAGGACACCTGTACTGAAGAATCGTCCTGGAGCACGTGGTCGTCGAGGCAGTAGCGCCGCAGCGTGGGGAGCACCATATCACGCCACCGGGCCTATGAGGTGGACTCGGAGCTGAGAACAACCGGCACGAGCGTCCGGATGTTTTGAATCCCTGCGGCCTGCGCATGAAGAGCGGCCACAAGTGAAGCCGAGTACGTACCAGCGTCCGAGGGAGGCTCTTGGGCAGCACTCGTCGATCGGTGAGCACTCTCCTCGAGCTGGTGGGATAGCGATGCCACGGAGGCACGCTCCTGCTCTAGGGCAAGAGCGAGTGCCCGCTCGCGCTCACGAGAGGCAGCCAGTGCTGCGGCGATGTCGGAGGTATCCGCAGAGTTGGTGCCGTAGGAAGAAGCTGCGTTCTCAACAGCGACTGGGAACAGAATCGGCGGGACAGCAGACGTGGTGCTCCCGTCGATGTCGAGGCCGATCGATTTCCGTAGCACGGAAGTACCTGCCATGAAAGTGACAACGGTGGCGGGGTTGCCGGTGGTACCTACGAGGGGTCCACCGGCAGCCGGACCGGTTTTCGGAGAGAAAGAGGGGGCGGCAGCACCTCTAGTGACCGGAAACACGGGTGGTCGAGTGCTCCAGGGGGCGGCGATCCCTCCAGAGGTGGCGGCAGCCCCTCTAGAGGTGGCGGCGGCCCCTCTAGAGGCGGCAGCACCTCCAGCGGTGAGGGGCCAGGGGGCTGCGGCCCCTCCAGAGGCGGCAGCCCCGCCAGAACCGGCGGGCCAGGGGGCGGCGGCCCCTCCAGAGGCGGCGGCGGCCCCTTCAGAGGAGGCGGCGCCCCCCTTGTTTGCGCGCGGCCCCCATCCGGGTGGGGGCGGCCCAAATCCAGGTGGAGCCGCCCCGATCCAGGGCGCGGCGGCCTCGAATTCGGATGGGGCGCTGGTGGCGGCGGCCCAGGGCATGACGGCGGCACCAGCGGGCGCGGCCCCGGGTGCGGAGGCGGCGGTGTAAGGCGCTGCAGCGGGGGCTGCGACGGGCTGCGCACCGACAGTGGCGGCGGCGGCTCCGGCGGCGGGCGGCGCACCGGCATGGGCGGCGGCGGCGTAAGCCCAGGGCTGCGGCGGCGGCTGGGCCATTAGGGTTAGGGTTCAACACTAATCCTAATTATTTCCTAGCTAATGATAACATATTAGAGGACTAATGGTGGCTGTATTAGATGATCCATAATGCTGGGTTACAGGTCTGATTATATAGAGCGATTAGGAGGGGGAAAAGAACTAAACTACCCCTAACACTAATCCCTCTCTAATGACTAATATGCCCCTGTGACACACACTTAATTACAGTGTCTAACACAAACCGGGCTCGTCCATCAGCAAACAAGCTAAACGCAGTGAGCTGAAGATATATTACACAGACCACGTGTCGTCCACTATACATTTGTGCAATATTAGCCTGCCACTTGTTGGTAGTTTCATTCGCTTTCAAGCTTCAGGTTAGGTAAAATAAACTGGAAAACCTCACGATATTTAGAAAGAAAACTATCAAGTAGGCATGCTCTGTTTTCTTTCGAGAAAATTTAAAATTCACCAAAAAAGATTTCTTTTTGGTAGCGCAAAACATGAACATGATTCACTTGTTGCAAATTTCAAATGAGCATAAATGTTTTCTAAGTACAACAACAACGACAGTCTTTGTCTCAAGCATGTTGAGGTAGGCTAGATATGAAACTCAAATTGGGTTTCATATCCATAGGAATGGCTGGTTTTGATGTTGACTCGTCAAGCTCACAACCCTCCTCCTTTACCTTGAAAGGCATAGGCGGAGTTGAAGATAAATGTTTTCTAAATATCAGATTAAAAAGAAATAGACGAGACGCCCTTTGCCAGGTTCATGCCATTTAGAGAAAGAGATGGATTTGAAGAAACCGAAGGAAAAGAATTGAAGTGGAGAATAAAAAGTTGTGTGAGGGTATATTGGTCATTTTAGGTGTTCTGAAAATATAAAAATTGAGAAAAGAAATTAAAATAACTTAAAATAGGAAATAATCCTATTTTAACGGTGTATCAATGTTAAGAGTCCTATTTTATCGAAACTCATGCTAAAAGTCCTATTTCGTCGAAACCGCTCGATAAGGGTTCTATAATGGCAATTTTCTCTCTACCAACATACGAGGGTCCTCTCGATGAATTGGTTGGCCCATGCCTACTAGGGAGCCAGCAAGTGACCTCTTGTAACCAGTCCTGAAGTTCGCTCCCACGGTGAATTGAACTCAAAAGCTACTAAAGAAACGGAACCATTACATTATGAGCTCTTTTGCATAGGACCCAATAATGGAATTTCAGAACACTATTGAAAAATGGATGATCACATGAACAGATGGACTCAATGTCAAGTAAAATGTATTGATTTTTTTGTGATAAAATAAAGTTCCCTTTTTGTCATATGTGCATCTTGAAACTCCATAGGAATCACACTTCTAGTCCGTGCAGGTTCTTCACAAATGCCAGCTTCTTGAAGCAGTCCAGGGAAAGAAACACAGATTGGATTCACTTGGTAGGAGACCTTGCTGCATCTTTTCTTTTGTTTTTGGAATCTTTTAACATATCGAGGCCATAGATTTTAAGGCGACGCTTAAGCGCTAAGGCGCCCCAGGGACGTAAGGCGTCCGTGTCGCCTTAGATCCGGCGTAAGGCGACCGGCGGGGAGGGGGGTGGCGCCACCGGCGGAGGAAACCAATCTGGAGGGGGGGAAGGGGGGACGCACTGACCTGCGTCCGTGGGAGGCTGAGCGCCGGCAGATCCGCGAGGCAGCAGCCGGTCCCCGGCGGAGGGTCCAGCCGCGGGAGGAGGGGGGCGCGGCGGAGGATCGGAGGCCGAGCGTAGCTCGGGTGGGGGCGGCGGCACGGGGTATCTGGTGGGGGCGGCGGGGGTATTGGGTGGGGTGGCTGGTGGTAAGGTTTAGGGTGTGGAGTTGGGCCAGAAATTAGTGGGCCTATGGAGTTAGGTTAGGACCAGTGGACTTTAAGCAAGTTTTCTGTTTTTTTATAAAAATACACTTGTTAATATAAAATAGTATTGTTGGTAATATTTTCCTATATTTCTCTATTACTAAGGCGTCGCCTCGCCTTACGCCTTATCGCTTAAAAGGTAAAAAGGGTTAAGTCGTCTTATGTCGCTTTACCGCCTTAATAACTATGATCGAGGCATTCCATTGTGAGCTGAAAACACGTTACTTGACATTAAATTTGTCAAGCATCTCAGAATTCAGGCTAGGGGCATCAACACACGTGCTACTATATGTAATCTGATTCTAACTGCCTCCCCCTTGCTTTAAAATACATGGGCAGCTCCTCTGTCTGTTTCACAAAGAGAACAATAAGTCTTGATAGCCAAATGACCATTGGATGAGATCCAAGTGGTATAAGGAACCTCTTTTTCCAATGATTAGTGGCTTCTTTTTTAAGAGGGGCGGGTCTAACGTAGTGGTAGAATCTATCCACATGTGTCTTGATGTTCTGGGTTCGAATCCAACTGTGTACACCCTTTTGTAGTGGGTTCCCTTTGAAGTGAACAAAATCACGAGTTGTTGTTGTATATCAAGTGTAAAAGCCACTGCCTTATTCTCTGTACTGACCGAGATCTTTGTATCTAGTTGTGGAAGACGGTTCCAACTGGAGCATGGGCCAAAGACAGCTTTTCTGTTTAGGACGTGCGCTTTTAAGAAGATGTCGTATTTTGGTTCTTGATGAGGCCACAGCATCTATAGACAATGCAACTGATGCTATCCTTCAGAAAACGATCAGGACAGAATTTAAAGATTGCACTGTTCTCACTGTGGCACATCGTGTACCAACAGTTATGGATTGCTCCATGGTACTTGCAATGAGTGACGGTATGTTTCTTCTCACGGGCATTCTAGTAATACAAAGGCAGCCATTTAGTTATTTCCTAATATATCAGCACATTTGGATTGTACTTGAAACCAAACATACTGTTGATACAAGTGAACAATCCTTCCCCTCTTTACCACCACCTTTTCTGGCACCGCTCGGGTGCTAACTTTCTTCCTAAAGTATCTTAAGCAATAGATCTCTGAATCAGATTATCTTCTCCTTTCCTTTTATTATTCTAAACAAATAACATTTCTTTTATGATATTCTTCATAAAATTTTATATGATGGAAAACTAATGAATTCAACTTCCAGGGAAAGTGGCGGAGTATGGAAAACCTACGAAGCTCATGGAAACTGAAGGATCTCTCTTCCGAGAGCTGGTCAAAGAGTACTGGTCACACACAACGAATGGAAATATTTAAGAGCATTGTCGATTATGATGTTTCCTCGCTGCACTTGCTTGAAATTAGGCATACAGAAACTTGCAGACTAAAGTAAAGGTTCTAGATGTTCTCTGGATTATCTTGCTTCTATAGTTTGGGCACCGCGGACACCTTGTGTTCAGGTGTTCTTGCTGTCATCACGTGCTAAACAGAGTGAAACTTTGACCGTTACTTGCTCCAGTGGGAATTGTGCAATGGAAGGTTATTGCAAGAGCTTTGGGCGGATGTGAATGCTTTGGATATGGATTAAAAAATTGGAATGAGAATGATACAACAGGTGTCGCCCAGTGCCTCTTAGGTTTATCGATTTATTGTCTTGCGTATGAAATAGGGTCCACGCCGCTTACGTATAAGAGAGTACTTTATCTGAAAAATAATTATAGAAAGGTGATATAAACCCATCCAAGTGCATCATTTTCTATATTGCCGCCACCTATCCCTGCATAAATCTTAAAACGGAAAGGAAACAAATTGATCCACTTGTTCGGCTCGGCTCAGCAACGAGCGGGCGTTCGAAAATACGATACTCTAAAATTTATGTGGTACAGTGGCGGCAATTCAGAGTTTGAATCACGGTTCTATATATTTTCCCTATATTTGGAGAAGATTGAGATCCATTATGTATTGATGATTTTCTTAAGACCACATGTCTCATTTTTATTTGACTGCTCAACACATTAACTTATTGCAAATAGTTAACATGTATCTGTGACACGAGAGCCCATGATTAAAGGTTGTCAAAGGCCTTCGTATCACTTAAATGTTTCTCGTGATAGGTCATGATTAGGGAGGTTGCATTTTAAGATCGCTGACCACTAGATTTACGGGACTTTAATGGAACAAAAGGAGTCCTAAAATTGCTTATTTAAGAACTAGAACGTGTAGGACATACCTTCACGTGTAAACGACGTCGACGCCATGTTGATGTAGTAGTGGAGGTGGCGACAGTGATGAAGGTGAAGGACTCTTCCCCTCACTTCTCGACGCCTTGCGTTGGATCACAAAACGTATGTGTTGTGTTGGCGTGTTGTTGTGCACGATGAACCTTAGTTTCGCGTACCCGGGCCCACCCCTATATATATTGCGCGAACGTGAGAGGGGACCCTCAACCATGAGTCGAGGTTGGCGCCCCCGATCTAGGCACGTGAGAGATGTACTCGGGTTTTGGCCCTTGGGCCTCTCCCGAGTCAGAGATCAATCCTATATCCAACATTCTCCCCTTTAATCTCCTCGTATCAAACTTATCAAAAGTTACTTAACTTCCCAATACTAAACTTAGTGTTCATTTCTTTATATTTGACATATTGAGCACATTACACTAGAATAACCAATTACATATCTGACTCAGTGACTACAATACATCTTACACTTAGAAACAACCTTATTCTTAGTTGATCCCTTAGTACCCGAGTGATCATAGGCTCCCTTAATCCCATACCGGCTACATGTTCTCTGAACACATTCGGTGGAAGAAGCGTGTCGACATTTGGATTTCCGAGTAGTAACTAATGTACCGCACGTTCGTCCTCGAGTTGGCCTAGCTAAGAACACAAAGGAATTGTACTGGTTTAGGCAAGGTGCCCTACGTTCAGTCTGGGGGGTCTCGTTCTTTCTCAAGAATGAGGGTGGTTCTCTTACAAGTGCAAGAGCTTGTCCCTAGGGAGTCGATCGGCTCCTCCCTTTATACTTAGTATTGTCGTCTGTCTCATTACAAGTGGGGAGGAGGTCGTGGGTATAGGGACAGCTTGTCCCATCGTACGTCGGCTAGAGCACTCGATAGAGTCGCCGTCTCAGGAATACGCACGTGCACCCTGCTCCCGTCTTGTCTTCGGGGTAAACCATACCGGAGCGCACGCGCACCCTGCGTATTACTCCTCTTTTGTTACGTCAGAGTTGATGGGCATTCAATGCTTTCGCCAGGGATGGCACTTGAGTGCCTTCCCATCTGGCCATGATGGCGCTTGCTCCGCATTGAAGACTATCTACTTCTCGCCTACCTGAGGTCGGCCTCGGGCCTTCTCTCCGGGATCCTCCCTTCGCTTGGACGCTAGGGGAGAGGTTCGTTGCTATCCCTAGTGGTCGGAGTCAGGGCCCTTACCCCGTCCGCTCCACCTTCTTGCGAACTCGGGCTCGGCTCCCCTCCTTTTTGCCCCCGCCCCCCTGAGCAGGAGGCTTGCCGCTCTCCCATAGGGGGTCTGGTTCAGGAACACCGTCAGTAGCTCCCGAGCCTCTGACAGATCTCGATGATCGATCAAGGGATGAACAACGGTCGGCTCAGATCCTGCACAACAAAAAACAAAGAAAAATTGTTAGTGCTCGATTTAACTTACGTAGCCACGATGAATGGACCTCCAGCGGTCGGTTACGACCTTCGGTCGTTCCCACCAGGGACCTGCGGCAAACCCCTGGGCCCTCCTTTGAGGGGTCGGGTTGTCGTTATGGAGAGTTCTCCTCGCGCCCCATTCGCGAATCATTCGTGATTCAAAGGGGTCAGGCCAATCGGGGGCTTTCCTCGATGTTTGATCCCCTGAGCTCGGTTAGTTGTCTATCAGGTAGAACCGAGTGAAACCTATCCATCCTATTCGTTAGGGCAGTCAGAACCATTGGCCTTGCTTTGTGCCGTGGGCTTCCTAGTCGGGGCTCAGTGCCCACGTTTCATCAGATCCCTGCTCGAGGCGTGCATGTGTTTCCCAAGCTCATTGTTGGCTCGGGCGGCTTGCCGCCGACCCTTTTGAGGGTTACCTCGATGCTCGCAGAGCTGGGACTCGGCTACAGACTCAGAGGCGTCGGGTGGATTTGCCCTTCACGAGGTCGTCACTATCGCGGACCACCTCGCATCGCCCGCCCCTCACTCTTGGGCACCCCGGGCAGCCTCTAAGCCTTTCATAGGCCAGCCTACGGACCCGGGACTTATTGAGCCCGTTATGTGGGTCGGAGACTTACCTTCCCCCCTTTAGTCGTGTCGTCCTCTGTGCTCAGCGGAGTTGAGGAGACGTCGCTCGACTCAACTCCTGCATTGCGGTCGTGGTTTCAGGTCATGAAGCCGAGTAGTCGCCGCCTGGTGGGGCCTCTACGCATTCAGGGTGTGAGATCTATGTGTGTTGAATACATTGGATTTGATGATAAAAGTTTTGAATACTACCAAAACACCTTTTTAACAAGGTCCGACTTTAGGTCTGAGCTCCTGCAAGGTCCGGCGATAGGTCTGGCTTGTTTTGGGTAGCTCCGGCAAGGTCCGACGTAAGGTCCGACTTGCTTTGTCTAGGTCTGACTTATTTTGGCTAGGTCCGACTTGTTTTTGCTAGCTCTGGTGCTAGGTCCGACTAGATTTGGTAAGTTCCGTGCTAGGTCCGACTAAGCTTTAGTAAGCTCCGGCGCTGGGCCCGACTAGCTTTGGTAAGCTCCGGTTCAAGGTCCGGTTAGCTTTGGTAAGGTTCGGAGCTTGATTGCAATGATTCTGCTTTTAACTTGCAATGTTTCAAATTTGCTTTACTCTTATGGAAAGTTTGCTTAGTATTATTTTACTAAGTTTTTGGTGTGTTTTGGTGGTTATGGCTGATATCATTTTGCTATGGTTTACAACATGCTTATGTGAGGTGCTCACGTAAGATGTTGTAGATTCGGAACTAACGAGAGTCAAGTCGAGGACTTGTGCTCGGAAGTATTGGTTGTTTATTCATGTGCAGGTGTTGCTTGAGTTCAAGACATGGATGGTGACGGGATCCATTGAACTAGTCTTAGGGAGAAGATGAGGTTCAACAACCAAGTTCGGGAGGAATTGTGGTTGAGTTGATCGGGAGGTTGCGCAATATGTTTGAATCAAGAACAATGCATATGAAGGTATCTTGGACGTCGTTGAAGATGTTTGCACGTGGGCAAGGAGTGCATGGACGTGGCTGCATGGTTCCAAGGCGTGATGAAGAGATGTGGACGTAAAGAATTGGTCGGAAAGGTCCAACCAACTAGGTTATGGACTCAGGCTGCGGCTGAGTCGTGTTTGACTCAAATATGGAAATTTTTGAGTTGGTTATGATAGGATTTCGTGTGGGTCACGAATTTGAGTTATTTTAGGAATGTGGGATACGTTTCTAAGGTGTTTGGAAGTCTTAAGATTGCTTCTATCTGCGTATAGAAGAGTCCTAAGCAGTATTGGAAAGTTATCGTTTGAATCCAAGTAGGAGTTGGAGTCCTAGTTTTGAGTTGAGTTGGCCTTCGGGCTGGTTATATAAGCAAGGGAGGCCAGAGATCGTGGTGCACGACTTTGGGACTGTTCCTCTTGTGTTTTGATACACAAATTCGTATTCTAAAGGAACTTTTGTGCCTTGTTCGTCCGACTTGTTTCAGACAAGTTTTTCTCGTCGAGTTTCTGTTCAGCACTACCTTGCATCGGTGGTTTTATCATAACTCGAGTTTTACAGATCCAATTGATGTGATTTTTTTGGGTTGTCTTCACAACTTGATTATATATCATCTGTGAAAATTTCACGGTCATTGAATTTGTGTTTTCTGATCTACACGAGTTTGTTTGCAGTATTCCAGAACTGTTTTTCTTCTTGTTGTGACGTCTTCGTGACTTGATTCTCTATAATATATACTAGTTTTGTCACAATTGAACATGTTTATATTAGTTGCACACACGGTTTCTTTAACAGATTGGTTTTCTGCTGAGTGGTGGTTTGTTGCTTCCGCTGAAAAGTTTTTATCTACCATTCACCCTCCCCTTTGGTAGCTTTACACGTGTACTTCGATCCTACAATTGGTATCAGAGCCAGGTTGCTCTAATCTTTGTGATTTGCACGTGTTTTGACTAATCATCATGGAGAAATACTCCGCCAAACCTTGTGTGTTTAGTGGTATTGATTTTCAGGTTTGGAAGGCACGCATGGAAGCTTTCATCCAGGCGTGAGGCTTTGCAATATGGGAAAAGGTGTACAAACCTTACGATGTGCCTTCAAACGATCAAGTCACGACTACAAATATGAGAGATGTCGACAACAACAACAAGGCTCAGAACTTGATCATACAAGGACTAACTCAGAGCGACTTCGACCGTGTTGCACACCTCCGATCGGCGTACGATGTGTGGAGAGCACTTTGTGACTACCACGAAGGATCCAACACGATCAAGGAGGTAAGACAGGATATGTTCAAGAAAGAATACATGCGCTTTGAGATGCAACCCGGTGAGTCCATTGATGACCTCTTTGCTTGCTTTAATAAAATTCTCAGCAACTTGCGTAGCGTCAATGTTAATTTTTCAGAATCTGAAAATGCTAGGCAATTACTAAGTGCATTAGACATGAAAGCAATATCCATACGTGAATCCACTGTCATGAGTACTCTTACATTAGATGTGCTTTATTCTAAGCTAAAAACTCATGAAATTGACATTATATCACGTAAGAACCCAAATAAGACTATTGCATTTGTCTCACAACGTGATATGCCTAGCTCCGGCCAATCATCTAGCAATACACTTGCTTTGCTGTCTTCACTAACCCTGGAACAGATTGAGGAGTTTCCAGAGGAGGAGCTAGTACTTCTTTCTACTAGGTTCTCAAAAGCATTGCAAAATGTGAGAACTAGAAGGAGAGGAAGCTCCGGACCTCAATGATGCTTTGAATGTGGTAAGACAGGACACTTTCATACAGATTGCCCTAACCTTTTAGGTCCTTCTAACCGTGATAAAAAGCAGAATAAAGTCAAGTCATCTTTTGGCAACACCAACAAGAAAAAGAAGGATTTTACAGGACGCAAACTGATAAACAATTTCATCACCGCACTTCAAGAACTTGGCTCGAGTGATGTAGACATTGGAAGTGATGAAGATGAAGATGATCTGGCAAACTTGTGCTTCATGGCGGGCAAATCAAAATCAAGTATGGAGGATGCAGAGCACAACAGTGACAACGAAGAGGTATGTCCTACTTGTGAAGCAATGTGTGATGCTATTTCTCGTGCCACTATTATTGTTAAGAAAAAGGACAAAAAGCTTAGGGACAATGCTGTTAAAATTGAGTCACTAGAATCTGAAATTAATCGTTTAAAATCCTTGATTCCTAGTGATGATTCTTGTTCCTCATATGATTTAATATATGAACAATCGTCCTCTCTAAGAAGTGCATACACCTCCACACTTGATAAACTTGAACTTGAAATCGAAAAGAACAAAAAGCTTGCTGCACTTAATGATAAAAACTTGAAAGATGTTTGTTGTTCTACAATTGATTTGCATTGTTCTACTTGCGATGATCTTGATAAGAATCTACAAGATGCTATGAAAGAAATTTCTATATTGAACAATGCTTTACGTTCTTATGAAGTTAAATATTGTTCCAATTGCAAATTAAAAGAAAAAACTTCATGTGAAAATTGCCTTGATCTATCAAATAAACTTGATAACATGCATAGGACATTAGATCGGTTTTGTAATGGGAATAAGAACCTAAACTTGCTGCTGAATTCTTCCAAGTCTTGCAATGATAAAACTGGTTTAGATTTTGATTCACATGCTCATGCTAAGGAACATCCACCTAAAATTGTAAAATCATTAGGAAGTGGTTTGATTCAAACAGTTACTAAACAAAAAGAAGTGGTTTTTAAATCTGCAGGAGTGTTGTCCCATTCGGGTCCAAATAAGCATACTGCATGCTCATCTAGACATGAACACAAAGTTAATTTCATTGTACCTATTGTGGTAGAGATGGCCATGTCATAGATTTTTGTTATAGACTAGCTAAACAACATAAAAAGGAAAGAATGCAAGCTAGATATTATAACTCCCATGCAAACTTTGCTGCACATACTAAACCGAATGTCAGGAACATGCAACCTGCTGTTATGAGTCAGAAATATTCAAAGTTTACCTCCGGAGCTTCAGTTTTTGCCTCCGGACCTTCTGTTTTTTGCCTCCGGAGCTACTGATTTTCGTGTTACACAAGTAACACCTCATAGGTCAGTAGTTAAGAACAAAAAATCTCAAACTTTGACTCATAAACCTGCTGTTTTATCTCAGCTTTCGCATGTTATTACTGCTGGACATCGTGTGACTCAGTACTGGATTCCTAAATGCCTTTTAACTAACCCCAGTATTGAGTCATCGACGTATTGTGCTTCTATGTAGGTTACACGCTTGAGGAAGGAGAACATTTGGATTGTGGATTCAGGTTGCTCACGACACATGACCGGTAACAAAGAATGGTTCTCCTCTCTCTCTTTTGTGTCACGTATAGAGAATGTTACTTTTGCCGATAATTCTTCAACTCCTATAATTGCTAAGGGTTCGGTTAGAGTAAATGATCACTACACTTTGAAGGATGTGGCACTTGTCAAAAATTTGAAATACAACTTGCTTTCTGTTTCACAATTGCTAGATGAAAATCTGGAAATTATTTTCAATAAAAACTGCTGCAAAGTTGTAGGTTCAAATAGTGATCTTATTTTTAACATGTCTCGGTTTGGAAGAGTTTTTAAAGCTTATTTTGATATGTCTTCCTCTAAGCATAGATGTCTAGTTGCTCTTGGGTTTACTTTATGACATCTAAGATTGAAGCTTTTAGTCACTTTGGAACTTTATTTCTTAGATTATCAATTGATCACCCAGGATCTTTAAGAGCAATTAGAAGTGATAATGGAACCGAATTTAAAAATCAATCGTTTGATCACTTTTGTGCTGAAAATGCAATAGATCATCAATTTTCTTCACCATATGTGCCTCAACAAAATGGTGTTGTAGAGAGAAAGAACATAACCTTAGTTGAGATGGCTAGGACTATGCTTGATGAATATCAAACTTCTAGGAAATTTTGGGCTGATGCAATTGCAACCGCTTGTTATGTCTCAAATCGTGTTTTCTTGCGTGCTAAGCTAGGTAAAACACCATATGAGCTCAGGTTTCGACATAGACCTAGTGTCATACACTTTAGGGTCTTTGGTTGCAAATGCTTTGTTAAGAAACATGGTAATCTTGATAAATTTGAAGCTAGATCTGTTGATGGCATGTTTCTTGGTTATCCATCTCATACTAGAGGCTACCGTGTGCTTTTACTTGATACTAACAAAATTGTGGAGACTTGTGAGGTTTCTTTTGATGAAGCTAGCCCAGGTACTAGTTCAAATATTGCAGGTCCGGATCCATATCCGCAGGGGGAGAGTATTTTCGTTGAAGAAGAGGAAGAAGTGGTGCTGCTGCCCGAAAATTCAGCAGCTAATGACATTGTTCCAGCTCCTGATCTTGATTCATAGCCAGCACCGACGACCACCATTGCGGGTCCAGATCCTCCTCACGTCACAAGCTCATCTATTTGTGATGAACATGAAGAAGACGAAGCTTGTGAAGTGTCCACTCCCCTCCGGATTCTCAAAAGTCATCCTCCACAACAGATTATTAGAAGCTTGCAATTCCGTTCTCTCTCACAGATGGTGAGAGGAAACGCCGGCCGCCAAGGAAGGAACTGTAAAAGTCCCAAAATATGTACATGAATAAAACTAAGGTTTGAGTTCATATGTGTGGCAAAGACATAAAAAATGGGACTTGCTAAAACTTTTCTTCATGCAAAGTAATACATGGATGAGCATCCAAAAAAATGAGGCTCACATTTTTATTTGAAAGTGTCGAACCAATAAAGATTTAAATGCCTCTTTGCATGCAAGTTTAAAAATCAGATTTGAAATTCAAAGTTCACACTATCGTGGCCAAAACTTTGAATAAACATGCAGCCCTATGGATGGAAATTGTGGGAAAAGTGTATCACAAACTTTTCATTTGTAGGGTGGGATCAAAAGGGAGTTAAAGAGAAGCATTTACAAATTCTAACCAAATTCAAATTTTGTCATGCAAATTCAAAATGAATTTGGAGAATTCGAATTCTAGCCACCTTTCAAAACTCAGAATTGTGGAGTTTGAGAAGATCAACATGAGGAGATCTTTTGGGGAGAATATTGGGTGGAGCCCACATGTCATAGGCTAAAAATTGGAAACTTACACACTAAGACTTCTCTGTTTTCAGCTCACCGAGTAGTTCTCACCGTGCGCCACCGCGAGGGCGGCTACCGCCACCTCCTGTTTGTCCTCCCATGCACTGGAGATCGAATTGAAGGCCCCCTCGTGCTCTCTGCGTGATCCTCCCCCCCCCCCCTCAGACTGAAGCAAAACGCCTTTGCTTCTCCTCCTCGCCAGAACAATGAGCAGAACCCATCCTCCCTGCCGCCTCCTCGGATTGATCGGGAAACCGGCAGAACACTCGTTCCAACTCCACCCTGAGCTGCTAAACAGCACCCCACGGCCGTTACTCACCTCCCTGGCCCAAAAGTGAGCGAGTTACGGCATTCCCGAGCACCCAAACAACCCCTCCGCGGCGACCTAACTCGAAACGGTGATCGGGTGCACGTGGGCAGCTCGCCACAGCAGATATCATGGCCAAGCAAAGGCAGCAACGGGAGCGCACGGCTACTGTGCTGCTCTCACCCAAAGGTCAAGCCATGCCGTGAGCTATTGACGGCGAATTTCGGGATTTGGCTCCGACGGCTTCAATCCGAACGTCCAGTACGAATTCTGCAAATTCCCGCTCTCTGATCCTCCATAGGTCCTCAAATCTTGCACGTAGGTGCTGGACTAACCGGCGATCAGAATCCTTTTAGCATCCGTGGCATGAAACTGACTGGGAACAACGGATTTTAAGCTCTACCGAGCGTGATCAAGGCGGACCCAATCGGGCGCACGGTGACGACCGGCTTGCGGCTGTTCCAGAGCCATTTGGAGGCCATGCCAAGCTTGGTCATCAACCACTGGTGCTGTAGAACGGTTTTGTTGCTTGTTTGGAGGGCTAGAAACCTCGGGCGAAGGCGCCTAACCCCGACCGAGGCCGCCGCACGTCGCCAGGGTATTGTAAGTCACCGGCAGCTCGAACTGACCCACAGCCGTGTTCCTCGATGTAAATCACGCACTGGCGGCGAGTTTTAGCTCGGATGGTTGCCGGGAACAACCAGCTGGCGAGCACCGACTTGCTCCGGCGAGGAGGAACACGCGGGCGCGGGAAAGAAGCCGGAGGAGGAAGACGAAGGGGGTGGGTCCCAGCTGTCAGCGGCTCAAAAATTTAAATCCGCGATCGGCTGTGGCTGGGATCCAGTGTGCTGGCACGCTGAAGAGCTGTGGCCCGGTGTGGCCCATTTCTGAGTGGCTGGCATTTAAATAAGCAGGCCCAGTAGATTTTTCAGTAGGAAAACAATTCCAGTTGTGGCTCAAACTTTGGAAATTCATAGCTCTCTGTAGAAACCTCCAAATTGAGTGATTCCAATTGGGTTGGATTCATCTTTCAGAGTTCTATCCAAATATGAACTCAAATTTGTATGAAAGTCAAAAAGGTACTCTGGAAAATTCTTTGAAGGCTTTCTGAAAAAGAATTATTGAGGGAGTTTGGGTTATCCAACAATCCTCAAATTTTGCCATAATATTCTTTAGCATAGTATTGACCTTCTAGCAAGTTTTCAGATCATTTGAGTAAGAATTGGCTAAAAACAATCTGCTGTGTTCATAAGAGTCCAGAAACATTTTCAGAAAATGTTTCCCACTTGTAAAATCTATTCTGGGCAATCCTGAGCTCTAAAAATCATAGGAAAATTTAGGTAAGCTCTCTGAGGCATACTTGAAATTGTAGTTCACTTAATTGGGCATGAAAATGCACATTACTTCAGAATTAATTCGTTTGAGTAGAAATTCTTAAAGAATTGTTCTGGAAGAACTACTCAAGAAAAAGATCTGAATTTTGGACCAAATTACCTTCATGTGACCTGGAACTCACATGTAAATTATCAGCTCAAGTTGAGCTCTTCAACTCACTGTTCTTATTCTCCATACTTATGCATATGTGGATATACATAAGGGACATTATGAGAATTATGGAGAACACAATTTAACTCCACATTAGCTGCAATTTGGCATGCTAAATCCCTAGGTAGTATAGAACCTGCTGTAAAAGTTTTAAGGCCATTGGAGTTCTTGTTCTTCAGTTGCTTTCAAATATTTTCAGCTCATCTATTATGTTCATTAGGGAAAGTGATTAGTGTATAGCTAAAACACTAAGATCAATTTACTCATTTCTGTTCATTTGCACAACAGAGGCAAACCAAGACATTCTTGGCTTTTCCACACAACCTCTGTTCTTAAGAATTCTATTCTATAACTTCTTTCCATTACATTCTATAAAACATATGCATATGCATTTCAATAGGAACCACAACGAAGGGGATTCAAAGAAGTGATTCATTGAAGTGGATCAAGCTCCGGAGAATCAAGGGTAGATCAGAAAGGACACTAACTGATTATATACGACTACCCTACAAAATAGGCAAGCTCCGGTTTGCATTTAACAGCTGTAAACTTTTTATTTTGTATTCACTTTCGGTTAAAGATATGAATTGTGCATTAGGTCTAGTGTTTGATACTACTCTTGCATAACCATATGAACCCATGGAGTATTGGGTAGGTGTCTTTACACCGTGTAGAACTGCCATGCTTAAGTAAGGTTCGGTAGAAGTCGAGTGGTGAGATTCTACTCGCAGGTTCAGGAACAACAGGGGCATATGGGATTGGTTCAAAAATGAATTAGCATATTAAAGTTGAGACCGGAAGGTTGTAGGGGCAGCAGGACATAGGGGCCTGGGTGCTATAGACCTGTCTGTGTCGGTCAAGGACCGATATGTATGCGGCCCTGTTGAACAAGTTTGAGTTGTCTACCGGACTCATGCTCGTATTATGGGACCCAGTAAACCGATGTACCTCGGGAAGCTGTCGTTGGGACTTTTCAGGTCGCCTCAAGCGGACGGCCGGTGTGCAGTATGTGGGGAACATTCTCATGACATCTCTTGTCGGTAGGTGCACCATGAGAGTGGCTATTGTACGGGGCGACTTGATTGATTCAACGGGGGTGAAACGGGAGAAATGCTGCCGCGTACGACGTCAGTGATGGTTGCGGTAGGCAACGTCGAGTATGGGTGTACATGTCATGTAGTCCGGGTTTTATTGATTCGAATCACCGTCGCTCGTGGAATGAACTGAGCATACTTGTTCTCACAGTCGTGACTTAGTAAGAACATGCATGAGAAAGGAACTAATCACTTTGGTTTGAAGTTCATACTAGCTTTGTATTGGATCTTGATGAATAGGCTAGTGCAAACTCGATTCTTTTATGCCATGAGCAATTTACATCGGGGGAAAGTGTTTCTTGTTTGATTGTAGACTCCCGATGTGGCGTGCCCAAGGTTACTTAAAATGATGCAATTAATACCTGAAAGTAGGGATTCACTTTTAGGCGAGTTTAATTATGCTTATACCATGCTACTTTAGGTTCATAACCTCACATAGAGTTTCATGTTTAGGGTGACAGTTAAGTCTTGCTGAGCGTTATGCTCACGGATGCTATCCGAGTTGTTTTGCAGGTATTTGACCCCATGCTTATGAGAAGGGATGCCGATGAGACTCGGGAACCTCCGAGGGTTTACTCAAAGAGCATCCTCGCCGCTGCAGATTGTTCTTCGTGTTGCTAGTAAGAAACGTCCACGGGCTGGACTGTTTCTTTGTTGCTAGTTTAGAAAAGAGTCGTGAGAGTTATAGTCTTCCGTTGTAGCTTATTTTGAGATAAGTATTTGTAAAAGATTCTTGTACGCTTCCGCAAACTATTTATGTAATGTGATGTGTTTCATCGACCCATGTGCTGTTGGGTGCCGCATAACACGGCACCACCCAACGAGGTCCTGTCCCTCACAGCGTGGTATCAGGGCTGTGACAAGTGGTATTAGGAGCCCTGTCTCAGTTGGTATCAGAGCTGCGTTGGAAATAGCACATGGATTGAGCATCATATTACGTTAAAAACATAGGATACGGTGAGATAACGGTACTAGGCCCACATAAGGACTACTATTAGATATTATGAAGGTGGCAACCTAACTTATTTCTTATGTCGGAAAATCGTGCATGTCGGGACGGTTTATGTCTTGGGGGGTCCATGTTAGCGCTGTCCACCAGTGCGCACAAGCTGAAGGATGGAGCCCCACGGGTTGCAGGTAACCCGACTCGCTTTAGTATCCTCTCTAACTCTTCATGTCATTTGGGGTATTCGAGCAACGCCATTCCCTAGCGTGCTTTGGGCAAGTATGGGAGACCCCGTCACGTGGTCAGTAACGTGAACACGTAGCTCAAGGCGTGTTTGGCTTGAGAACACCTGGGCGAGTGATGACGGCCGGGTGTACGAACTGTATGGATACCGGGTTCGGTGTGCAGCCAGACCTGATGATTGAGTGTGGCTTATGTAGGTACTAACCACGAAAACCTTAGTGAGTGTAGAACACGTTTTCGAGTGACCGTTTTAGTGCCACCTAATGATACGTATATGCCGGTGTAATCCGGTTAGGTTTTCTTTAGTGAGGCAACGTAGTACCGTCATATGTCTTACGGTGCATCGTCACCGTACTACACTTAATATTATTCTTTCCTATGAAGAAATCACTCATGAATAACTTTCAAAAATTAAAAATTGATGTTGGAAGGCACATATTAGTTACTGAGCTCTTCATTTCGACTAAGTTTCAAAGAAGAGAATTGCTAGGCTTCTTTTGATCCGAAAACAGAGTACTCTGTTCTGGCAGAAATTTTTGCTGGACTTTGACAGAGCATAACTCTGTGTAGATTGACCCAATAAAGGTTCATGATATAGTTCTGGAAAGGTTTTTAAGTTCTCTACAATTTTTATGTAGACCTACAGAGCAAAATCAGAAGCCAATTTGGTTGAATGTCCTGATGAATGCAAACTGTTCAGAAAACAGAGCAGCTGCAACCTTCTCTGGATGTTTCTGTAAATTGGCCATAATTTTCTGTAGAAAAATTTCTAAGGGTCATATGATACACCGTTGGAAAGGTTATGAAATTTGTAACAATTTTGTAGTTCATAGTTTGTAAAGAATTGTACTCCATTTGTATGTAAAACTGTGATGAAAACAGCCACATACAAAGGAGGTGCTGGCAAATTTTATCCATAGATTTTGTCAACTTTGAACAATCATAACTTTTTATCCCGGAATGATCTAGGGGCATGTGAGTAGTCGTTGGAAATATGCTGAAGTTAACTTTAACTTCGGTATTCAACTTGAGTTATGAAAATGCCGGTAACTGGATCAAAATCGGGGTTAAGTCTAGAGAGGTCTGTTCTGCACAGAATAGGGGAATGATTATGTTGGCTTTAGGAAGATGTGTAAACATGAAATTTTGTTATGCTCCCATAAAGTTTTAGCATGTTCATGTCTTACATGCTTTCACATACTGCTGAGGTCATGTTTTGACTCCCCTCAAAATTATTTTTGCAGTATGGTGCGTACTCATTCTCCGAGTAGGGCTGAAGGTCCTCACCAAGGCGGTGATGACTCGACTCCACCACGGGCACCGCCATCAACGGTATGGGCGGATGTCATGGCTCAGATGGTCGATTCAAGTCAAGAGAACACAAGACTACTCCAAGCCTTGGTACAACAGTTTACTCCAACGTGCGCAACAGGACGTTCCACCTCGGAACGCCTATTTGGATTTCTTGGCCACACAACCGCCAATTTTCACGGAAGCCAATGAACCAGTGGAAGCTGATCAGTGGCTTCGGGTCATGGAGTCCAAGTTTGGAGTGTTTAAGTGCCATGAGTATCAGAAGACATCATTTGCAGCTCAATAGCTCCATGGAGCCGCCGGTAATTGGTGGTTCACTTATCTCGCCACCGTACCGGAGGGCCATCAAGTGGAATGGACGGAATTTCGTGAAGTATTCCGTGCTCGTGACATTCCTATGGGTTTATCAAGGCCAAGCAGCAAGAATTTAGGAACTTGAGGCAGGGGGACATGAGTGTCCTCGATTATGTCAAAAGGTTCAACCTTTTGGCACAATATGCTCCTGCTTATGCGACGAGCGAAGCTGCAAGGTGTGACTATTTCTTCTATGGCCTGAGTGCCATATTAAAAGATAAGTTGGCTTTGTTGAATCAAGGCAGTTACACCGAGTTGATCAGTGCTGCCCTGCTGCAAGAACATGCGACACTTGAGTGTCAAGCAGAGAAGAGGGACCAGGATGATGTGCAAGAAGACACACCAGTTGTTCCTCGCAAATACCGTGTGGTGTATCACACACCATCCAATGAACTATGGCAAGCGCCAGTAAGATCAACTCAGCACAAAATACCTGCTCAAGAATCAGGTCTTGAAGCAACACCCGTGCCGCAGCAAAGAAGGATAGCTGTTGCATCATTGCTGCAGCCAAGTACATCAACTTCTCAATTACCAGTCAACAAAGAACCGAGGAAACCTCCGTGTTCTTATTGCCACCGTTCTGGGCATTTTAGGCAGGAATGCTGGGAGAAGTTGTTGAACAGTAGACAACCATTCTCATCAGGTGGTATGCCGCCACCTGCTCAAGTCAACATAACAGCATTGCAATCCGGGAGTGTGCAACATCTTGCTATTGAGGATGTCCCGGAGGGAGCACCGGTGTTAGCAGGCATGTTCACTCTTAAAGACGTGCCCATGCTGGTACTTTTTGATTCCGGTGCAACCCACAATTTCATCAGCAAATCATGCGTGGATCAGCACCAACTATCCACCAATACTCCCACAACGAGTTACCTTATATGTTCACCGGGAGGGAATATCTCTGCTAATCAGATTGTGTCCCGAGCAGCTTTGTGTTTGGGCGGAAAAATATACCCAACATCGCTGATTATGTTGGATAGGCAGAAGATAGACATAATATTGGGGATGTCTTGGTTAAATCGTCACGGTGCCGTTCTCAATATCGGTAACCGGACTGTCCAGATTGACTCGCCGATTCACGGACAGCACAGGCTGTTTTTAGACAGCGAGGACCCAGATATGGTAGAGGCCTACCACACGGAAGCACTTAAACTTGAAGATATTCCGGTGGTACGTGATTATCCCGACGTATTTCGATGATTTGCCAGGTATGCCCCCCGAACGGGACGTCGAGTTCAAGATTGAACCGGTGCCGGGGACAACACCTATCTCACGAAGGCCTTACAAGATGGCACCTAACGAGATAGCGGAGTTGAAGGAGCAACTAAATGAACTCATGAGCAAGGGTTTCATACGACCAAGTTCTTCACCTTGGGGTTGCTCAGCGCTGTTCGTTAAGAAGAAGGACGAAACACTACGGCTATGTGTTGATTACCGTCCTCTTAATGCTGTCACGATAAAGAACAAGTATCCTTTGCTCCGCATCGACATATTGTTCGATAAACTTGTGGGTGCAAAGGTATTTTCGAAGATGGATCTTCGGTCGGGCTATCATCAAATCAAGATCCGACCGGAGGACATACCGAAGATAGCTTTCTCGACGAGATACAGACTCTATGAGTACCTCATCATGTCATTTGGGTTAACCAACGCTCCGGCACACCTCATGTACTTGATGAATTCGGTGTTCATGCCGGAGTTAGACAAGTTCGTCGTGGTATTCATTGACGACATATTGGTTTACTCCAAATCTGAAGAAGAGCATGCTGAACATCTGTGCATCGTGCTACAACGGTTGCGGGAGCACCAATTATATGCCAAGTTCAGCAAGTGCGAATTTTGGATTGACCAAGTGCCTTTCCTAGGCCAGATTATTTCAGCAGAAGGCATTGCCGTGGACCCCAGCGAAATTGAACAAGTGCTGCAGTGGGAATCTCCCAAATCTGTCCACGAGGTCCAAAGTTTCCTAGGTTTAGCGGGGTATTATCGGAGGTTCATTCCGAGCTTTTCAAAGATTGCTAAACCAATGATGGATCTTCTGAAGAAGGGCACTAAATACATGTGGAATACAGAATGTGAAGTCGCATTCAAAACTTTGGTGAAACATCTCACAACAGCTCCAGTTTTTGCTCAGCCAGACACGACGAAGCCATTTGATGTATACTGTGATGCATCCGGCATCGGTCTCGGCTGCGTTCTGATGCAAGAAGGGTGTGTAGTCGCCTATGGGTCTCGTCAACTGCGAAACCACGAGAAGCATTATCCAACTCACGATCTTGAGCTTGCTGCAGTGGTGTTGGCGTTAAAGATGTGGAGGCATTATCTGCTTGGTAATCTTGTTCACCTCTACACCGACCATAAAAGCTTGAAGTATATCTTCACGCAAAAGGAGCTGAATATGAGACAACGGAGATGGTTGGAGCTCATCAAAGATTATGAAATTAAGATCCACTATCATCCAGGAAAAGCAAACGTGGTTGCCGACGCGCTTAGTCGGAAAGCCCACGTTCACAACTTGGCGATTGCTGAGTTGGAAGATGAAGAACCAAGTCTCCGTGTCATTTCGTATGGCGCGCTTTATAACCTCGCGCTCATTCCAACGATCCGTGAAGAGATTGTTGAGGCTCAAAGAAGAGACAGAGGTATGTCTCACATACGGAGAAGAATAGACAACGGAGAAGTGAAATGTTTCTAGAAGGATGAAAACAGTACGATATGGTTTAACGACCGTATAGTGGTACCGCGCAATATGAAACTCCAGAAGAAGATCTTGGATGAAGCCCACCTGTCAAAGTTTTCCATTCATCCCGGAAGTAACAAGATGTACCAAGATTTGAAACAGAAATTTTGGTGGACAAGGATGAAGAGGGAAATCGCTAAATACGTATCCGAATGTGATACGTGTAGACGGGTTAAGGCTGATCATATGCGGAAAGCCGGACCGCTACAACCTTTGAAGATACCGGCATGGAAATGGGAGGATGTGAGTATGGACTTCATCGTCGGATTACCGCTCATATCCCGGAAGCATGACTCGATATGGGTGATCATGGACCGGTTGACGAAGTCGGCTCATTTCCTACCGGTGAACACTCATTTTCGAGCCAAGCAATATGCGGAGTTATACATCTCTAGAATCATATGCTCTCATGGTGTCCCAAAGACCATCATTTCAGATTGAGGTGCGCTGTTTGTTGCTCGTTTTTGGGAGCAGCTGCGCGCCTCGCTGGGCACCAAGCTGATAAGAAGCTCCGCGTATCACGCTCAAACCGATGGACAAACTGAGAGGGTGAACCAAGTGCTGGAGGACATGTTGAGAGCGTGTGCCATCCACCACGGTAGGAATTGGGATGATCACCTACCGTTGGCGGAGTTTTCATACAACAACGGTTATCAAGCGAGTATTAAAATGGCACCGTATGAAGCTCTCTACGGCCGGAAGTGTCGCACACCGCTGAATTGGTGTGAGTCCGGCGAAAATGTTCTGTTTGGGGTTGATCTTGTGAACAAAGCCGAAGACCGAGTTCGGTTGATACAAGAAAATTTGAAGGCTGCACAATCCCGACAGAAGAGCTACGCTGATCAAAGGCGTAGGCCATTGCATTTTGACGTCGGAGAGCACGTGTATCTTCGTGTATCTCCGATGAAGGGAATTCACCGGTTCGGTGTAAAGGGGAAACTCGCTCCCCGTTTTATTGGTCCTTTTGCTATCACGGAGAAGTGCGGACCCGTAGCCTACCGGCTGGAATTACCGGAGAGTCTAGCGGGTGTCCATGATGTGTTTCATGTGTCACAGCTGCGGAAGTGCCTCAAATTCACCGCTGCTGTCCGCCCCGAGGAAATCAACGAATTGAAACCGGACCTTACCTACACCGAGCGACCGGTTCATATTTTGGATGAAAAGACCCGGATAACCCGAAACCGGACGATCAGATTCTTCAAGGTGCTGTGGAGTAATCATACCGCGGAAGAAGCGACGTGGGAAAGTGAAGATTACCTCCGCACCAATTATCCGGAACTTTTAGCGTTGTACAGTTTGTAATTACCTCTCCCATCTCATTCTCCTTTTGTAATCTCGGGACGAGATTCTTTTAAGGGGGGAGGAATGTAAAAGTCCCAAAACATGTACATGAATAAAACTAAGGTTTGAGTTCATATGTGTGGCAAAGACATGAAAAATGGGACTTGCTAAAACTTTTCTTCATGCAAAGTAATACATGGATGAGCATCCAAAAAAATGAGGCTCACATTTTTATTTGAAAGTGTCGAACCAATGAGGATTTAAATGCCTCTTTGCATGCAAGTTTAAAAATCAGATTTGAAATTCAAAGTTCACACTATGGTGGCCAAAACTTTGAATAAACATGGAGCCCTTTGGATGAAAATTGTGGGAAAAATGTATCACAAACTTTTCATTTGTAGGGTGGGCTCAAAAGGGAGTTAAAGAGAAGCATTTACAAATTCTAACCAAATTCACATTTTTTCATGCAAATTCAAACTGAATTTGGAGAATTCGAATTCTAGCCACCTTTCAAAACTCAGAATTGTGGAGTTTGAGAAGATCAACTTGAGGAGATCTTTTGGGGAGAATATTGGGTGGAGCCCACATGTCATAGGCTAAAATTGGAAACTTACACACTAAGACTTCTCTGTTTTCAGCTCACCGAGCAGTTCTCACCGTGCGCCACCACGAGGGCGGCTACCGCCACCTCCTGTTTCTCCTCCCATGCGCTGGAGATCAAATTGAAGGCCCCCTCATGCTCTCTGCGTGATCCTTTCCCCCCCTCAGACTGAAGAAAAACGCCTTTGCTTCTCCTCCTCGCGAGAACAACGAGCAGAACCCTTCCTCCCTGCCCCTCCTCGGATTGATCGGGAAACCGGCAGCACACTCGTTCCCACTCCACCCCGAGCTGCTAAACAGCACCCCACGGCCATTGTTCACCTCCCCGGCCCAAAAGTGAGCGAGTTCCGGCGTTCCCGAGCACCCAAACAACCCCTCCGCTGCAACCTAACTCAAAGCGGTGATCGGGTGCACGTGGGCAGCTCTCCACAGAAGATATCATGGACAAGCAAGGGCGGCAAAGGGAGCACACGGCCACTGTGCTGCTCTCACCCGAAGCTCAAGCCATGCCGTGAGCTATTGACGGCGAATTTCGGGATTTGGCTCCGGCGGCTTCAACCCGAACGTCCGGTACGAATTCTGCAAATTCCCGCTCTCTGATCCTCCATAGGTCCTCAAATCTTGCATGTAGGTGCTGGACTAGCCGGCGATCAGAATTCTTTTAGCATCCGTGGCATCAAACTGACTGGAACAACGGATTTTAAGCTCTACCGAGCGTTATCATGGCGGACCCAATCGGGCGCACGGTGACGACCGGCTTGCGGCTGTTCCAGAGCCATTTGGAGGCCATGTCAAGCCTGGTGATCAACCAGTGGTGCTGTAGCACAGTTTTGTTGCTTGTTTTGGAGGGCTAGAAACCTCGGGCGGTGGCGCCGAACCCCGACCGAGGCCGCCGCACGTCGCCAGGGTATTGTTAGTCACCGGCAGCTCGAACTGACCCCACAGCCATGTTCCTCGATGTAAATCACACACTGGCGGCGAGTTTTAGCTCCGATGGTGGCCGGTAACGGCCAGCCGGTGAGCACCGACTTGCTCCGGCGAGGAGGAACACGCGGGCGCGGGAAAGAAGCCGGAGGAGGAAGACGAAGGGGTGGGTCCCGGCTGTCAGCGGCTCAAAAATTTAAATCCCCGATCGGCTGTGGCTGGGATCCAGTGTGCTGGCGTGCTGAAGAGCTGTGGCCCGGTGTGGCCCATTTCTGAGTGGCTGGCATTTAAATAAGCGGGCCCTGTAGATTTTTCAGTATGAAAACAATTCCAGTTGTGGCTCAAACTTTGGAAATTCATAGCTCTCTGTAGAAACCTCCAAATTGAGTGATTCCATTTGGGTTGGATTCATCTTTTAGAGTTCTATCCAAATATGAACTCAGATTTGTATGAAAGTCAATATTGTATTCTGGAAGATTCTTTGAAGGATTTCTGAAAAAGAATTATTTAGGGAGTTTGGGTTATCCAAAAATCATCAAATTTTGCCTGAATATTCTTTAGCATAGTATTGGCCTTATAGCAAATTTTTCCCACTTGTAAAATCTATTCTGGGCAATCCCTAGCTCTAAAAATCATAGGAAAATTTAGATAAGCTCTCTTAGGCATACTTGAAATTGTAGTCCACTTAATTGGGCATGAAAATGCACATTACTTCAGAATTAATTCTTTTGAGTAGAAATGCTTAAAGAATTGTTCTGGAAGAACTACTCAAGAAAAAGATCTGAATTTTGGACCAAATTACCTTCATGTGACCTGGAACTCACATGTAAATTATTAGCTCAAGTTGAGCCCTTGAACTCCCTGTTCTTATTCTCCATACTTATGTATATGTGGATATACATAAGGGACATTATGAGAATTATGGAGAACACAATTTAACTCCATATTGGCTGCAATTTGGCAAGCTAAATACCTAGGTAGTATAGAACCTGCTGAAAAGTTTTAAGGCCATTGGAGTTCTTGTTCTTCAGTTGCTTTCAAATCTTTTCAGCTCATCTATTATGTTCATTAGGGAAAGTGATTAGTGTATAGCTAAAACACTAAGATCAATTTACTCATTTCTGTTCCTTTGCACAACAGAGGCAAACCAAGCCATTCTTGGCTTTTCCACACAACCTCTGTTCTTAAGAATTCCATTCTATAACTTCGTTCCATTACATTCTATAAAACATATGCATATGCATTTCAATAGGAACCACAAAGAAGGGGATTCAAAGGAGTGATTCACTGAAGTGGATCAAGCTCCGGAGAATCAAGGGTGGATCAGCAAGGATACTAACTGATTATATATGACTACCCTGCAAAACAGGTAAGCTCCGGTTTGCATTTAACAGCTGTTAAGTTTTTATTTTGTATTCACTTTCGGTTAAGATATGAATTGTGCATTAGGTCTAGTGTTTGGTACTCCTCTTGCATAACCAAATGAACCCATGGAGTATTGGGTTGGTGTCTTTACACCGTGTAGAACTGCCATGCTTAAGTAAGGTTCGGTAGAAGTCGAGTGGTGAGATGCTACTCGCAGGTTCAGGAACAACAGGGGCATACGGGATTGGTTCAAAAATGAACTAGCAAGTTAAAGTTGAGACCGGAAGGTTGTAGGGGCAGCAGGACATAGGGGCCTGGGTGCTATAGACCTGTCTGTGTCGGTCAAGGACCGATCCGTATGCGGCCCTGTTGAACAAGTTGAGTTGTGTACCGGACTCATGCTGGTATTATGGGATCCAGTAAACCGATGTACCTCAGGAAGCTGTCGTTGGGACTTTTCGGGTCACCTCAGGCGGACGGCCGGTGTGCAGTATGTGGGGAACATTCTCATGACATCTCATGTCGGTAGGTGCACCATGAGAGTGCCTACTGTACGGGGTGACTTGATCGATTCAACTAGGGTGAAACGGGGGAAAGGCTGCCGCGTATGACGTCAGTGATGGTTGCGGTAGGCAACGTCGAGTACGGGCGTACGTGTCGTGTAGTCCGGGTGTTATTGATTCGAATCACCGTCGCTAACGGAATGGACCGAGCATACTTGTTCTCACAGTCGTGACGTAGTAGGAACTTGCATGAGAAAGGAACTAATCACTTTGGTTTGAAGTTCATACTAGCTTTGTATTGGATCTTGATGAATAGGCTAGTGCAAACTCGATTCTTTTATGCCATGAGCAATTTACATCGGGTGAAAGTGTTTCTTGTTTGATTGTGGACTCCCAATGTGGCGTGCCCAAGGTTACTTAAAATGCTGCAATTAATACCTGAAAGTAAGGATTCACTTTTAGGCGAGTTTAATTATGCTTATACCATCCTATTTTAGGTTCATAACCTCACATAGAGTTTCATGTTTAGGGTGACGGTTAAGTCTTGCTGAGCGTTATGCTCACGGATGCTATCCGAGTTGTTTTGCAGGTATTTGACCCCAAGCTTATGAGAAGGGATGCCGATGAGACTCGGGAACCTCCGAGGGTTTACTCAAAGAGCATCCTCGCCGCTACAGATTGTTCTTCGTGTTGCTAGTAAGAAATGTCCGCGGGCTCGACTGTTTCTTTGTTGCTAGTTTAGAAAGGAGTCGTGAGAGATATAGTATTTCATTGTAGCTTATTTTGAGATAAGTATTTGTAAAACATTCTTGTACGCTTCCGCAAACTATTTATGTAATGTGATGTGTTTCGTCGATCCGTGTGCTGTTGGGGTGCCGCATAACACGGCACCACCCAACGAGGTCCTGTCCCTCACAGCGTGGTATCAGGTGCCCTATCTCAGGAACGTCCATGGCAACCAAGAGGATGGCCATGATGAAGTTCCTGTTAACCCCAGAGCTGGTGAAAACAACCTGGAACGGTTGATGGCCATGCATAATCAGCTTATGCAAACCATGATCCAAACTTTGGGTCAGCTGCAGGCCAACAACAACAACCCCGTTCCGGCACCACCGCCACCACTACCGGCTCACAACAGGCTGGGAGAGTTCATGAGAACTCGACCACCTACTTTCTCACAAGCTAATGACCCCATGGAGGCTGACGATTGGTTGAAGTCCATGGAGAAGAAGCTTGCCATAGTTCAGTGCAATGACAGAGAGAAGGTTCTCTTTGCATCGCACCAACTTATGGGAGCTGCCGCTGATTGGTGGGACACCCTTTGTAACGCTCATGTCGACCCGGAAACTATTACTTGGACTGAGTTCAAAGAGAGTTTCCGCTCTCATTACATCCCTGCTGGTGTACTGATGCTCAAGAGGCAAGAGTTTGAAGGTCTCCGCCAAGGACAGAAGAGCTTGAATGAGTACCTCAACAAGTTCACGCAACTGTCACGGTATGCCCCTGGATATGTCAACTCCGACCAAAGGAAGCAGTACCTGTTCATGAGAGGGTTGAACAATGAGATCCAGGTTCAACTTCTCAACATTGACTATGCTAACTTCCAGAAGCTGGTTGACAAAGCCATAGTGGTTGAAAGCAAGATCCGAGAGATCGAGCGAGTGGAAAAAAGAAAGATGCCATACCAGCCGCAAGGGAGCAACGTACGACCTCGGTACATGCCCCCAGCTGCACCACAGTATGGATCGACCGCTCCTGCATACCGCCCTAATCATCCACCACAGCAACGACCCGTTGCACAAACACCTCGTGTGCCTTTGCCTCCAGCGCCCCGACCCAACATGGGCGCTCCTGTTCAAAACCCCCGCCCCAACGTACCTGCTGTCATGGGCAACAAGGCATGCTTTGCATGCATAGAAACAAGACACTTCACGAGCCAGTGCCCGAGGAGAGGTCCTGGATAGAAAGGCGTAGTGCCCAAGCAGAACCCACGGCCGAACGGAGGAGCCAATCAAGGAAACCATGGACAGCAGAACTATGCTCACGGCAACATGAACCATGTTTCTGCTGAGGAAGCTCAACAGGCTGAGGACGCCGTAATTGGTATGTTCCTTGCCAACTCCAACCCAGCCACCATTCTATTTGATTCTGGAGCATCGCATTCCTTCATATCATCCAAGTATGTTGGCAAGTATAATCTACCCATATCACACTTGAAATATATTATGTTGGTTAATTATCCCGGTGGAGAGATGAGGACTAATATAAGGGGGGTAGACTTCCTTGCCAACCTCATTGTCTTGCATTCCCAAGGGCTTGACATAATACTCGTAATGGATTGGTTAAGCAAGCACAACGGAGTAATCCAATGTGCTGAGAGAAGCAAGTCCAAACAATACGGGAGAACTTGAAGGCTGCTCAGTCACGACAGAAGGCTATGTAGACAATAGGTGAAGGAAGTTGACTTTCGAAGTAGGAGACTTCGTATACCTTAAGGTATCGCTATCCGTGGCTAACGACGTTTCAACGTCAAAGGCAAGCTAGCACCTCGCTACATCGGGCCATTTAAGATTTTGGACAAGCGAGGAGAAGTAGCCTATCAACTAGAGCTCCCAACGCACCTCTACGACATGCATGACATGTTTCATGTATCCCAGCTCAAGAAGTGCTTGAGAGTATTGGAAGAGCAAGTACCAATGGAAGAGCTTGAACTTCAAGAAGATCTGACCTATGCGGAGCACCCTGTCCCAATTTTGGACGTAAAGTAAAGGGTCACGAGGAACAAAGTGATCCGTCGGTGCAAGGTACAATGGAGCCATCACACCGAAGCTGAAGCCACATGGGAGCGTGAAGAAGACATCAAGACAGAATTCCCTCATCTATTCTCCACTAGCGAATCTCGAGGGCGAGATTCAATTTAAGGGGGGTAGATTTGTGACACCCTCATTTTCGATTTCTGCATGTATTCATGTTTCATGTAGAAAAACATTTTTAAAATAAGTTGAAACAGAGAAAGAATAAAAAGATAGCCGAAAAGAGCCAAATTCAATCCACAGAGAGCGCCGAAGACAATTCCCGCGGACCGCTGGCCATGTGGCGCGTTCGGGGCTCATCTCCGCAAAGGGGGAGAGGTCTGCCGCTAAACTGGCTACGTGGCAGGCTCGGGGCTTGTCCCTGCGGCAAAGGGCGAGGTCCGACCCCGTGGGACACGTGTTGGCCCCGGAGCTAGCCTCTGTGGAGAAGCGTGGCCAGTCCTGCAGGACACGTGTCGGCTGTGGAGCTATTCACTGCGGACACGTGTCGCTCTCGGAGCTCACCTCCGAGAGGTCAGGACCCGCTAGACACGTGTCGCCCTCGGAGCTCACCTCCGAGAGGTCTGGTCCTACTGGACACGTGTCACCTTCGAAGCTCACCTTCGGGAGGTCCGACACTATCAGACACGTGTCACCTCCGGAGCTCATCTCCGGGAGGTCCAACACTATTGGACACGTGTCAACCTTAGAGCTTGTCTCTGAGGAGAAAGGAAGTCTGGCTCTGTTAGGACACATGGCACTATCGGAGCTCACCTCCGAAGAGAGGGAAGGTCTGGCACTAACACGTGGCACATTCGGAGTCACCTCCGAATAGAGGGGGAGGTCCGGAACTGACACGTGGAGGAGCTCGCCTCTGTTGAGAGGGGAGGTCCCGACCCACCAGACATGTGGCGCACGCGGAGCTCGCCTCTGTGGAGGAGGGAGGTCCCGCCCGCCAGGACGCGTGGCGCACGTGGAGCTCACCTCTGGGAAGAGGGAGGTCTCGCCCGCCTGACACGCGGTACAACCGGAGCTGGTCTTTGCGAAAAAAGGGAAGCCCAGGCCTCCGCAGGACATGCGGAGCTTCCGGAGCTCATTGCCGCGAGGGTAACGAGATTTGAAGCAGTTTTTCTTTTGTACGCATGGGAATACCGGTACGGGAGGAAACTGACACGAATTCCACATTGCTACCGCACCAAATCAACTAAAGATAAGTTGTTAAGATCCAAAAAACAATTTGAATAGGACTCTTATTCAAATTCCGATCCGAGGAGGACTCTTCGTTTCCTCTTATAAATAGAATCGAAAACCTTTGGCCGCAACCACAAACTTCTTTTCCACCTCCTGAGCCGACAACTTAGAGCCCTAGCCCCCATCTCGCCGAGTAAACCCCTTCGCCAGAGTTTGACCACCAGAGAGATCGTCGACGAGCCCAGAGACGATTGCCATCGCCGGAGGAGAGCCTACGATCTGTTTTGCTGCCCTTGCTAGGAGGAAGGACCCGAAGAGAGTAAGGTAGGTTCTTCGATTCCTTTCGAACAGAAGCTTTTTCATGGACAGATCACGTGTTGATCGGTCTGATCTAGATCTCAAGTCAAGATCAACGCCACGTCCACATTTGATCCGAACACCTCTGTTCATCGTAAAACCCATGCAAGCCATGCAAAAACACGTACAAACTGATCTAATAAAACAGCACCGTAGGATTAACATGCATATGCATCGTTGCATCTTAAAGTAGAGTTTGTGCATGGTATTGATTGCTATGAATCTTGTATGTGCGTAATCGCGTATAGAAGGACAAGCTCAGGGAGCTATCTACGATGAGCTGGAAGAACAAGGTTTCGAGATCCAAGAGCAACAGGAACCGCAAGAACAAGGCAAGTGCCCCTTGACCATATTGATCCCATGTTTTTGGAAAACTGTTTTGTTTGCGAAAAGGTGTGTGTGCTTGAGTCAATATGATGGGAAACCCTTTCATAGGAGTTTACTAGTTTTGTTAGCCACCCTTGTCACCGGGAAAGTTAATGAGTCGGGTATGGTTTTTTACTTTTTGCTTCGCTGAGTCCATGGAATATGGGAAGCGACATAGATGTGTCTAGCTAACTGCACTCGTATAATGTTAATGAGAAATTGATGTTGTTAATGAACATGAATCGGAGGGAGATCTAGGCAAGCCTTGGTTTGTGGATGAGGTAGAATGAGATGGTGGTTTACTTGCCGTAGATCTAAGGACCGGTTCATGTGAGCACATGCCAGGATAACAGTGCCACCACAAGGCCAAGTATGGGTGCGGCTAAGCTGAGTAATTAGATGAGTTGCTAGATTGTTATGGACCGTGGAAGGCGCGGGGAATGGGAGTTGAGTGAGGACTGCCCTGGGAACTGCAGGGCACAAGAGGGGGCTCGTGGGTGGGAGAATTAGGGATTCTAGCCTGCCGGTGAAACCTTAGTGAGTCCATACATCTAGTAGCCCCTTTGTAAAGGCTATTTTGTGATCTCTTGGCCATACACCGACGGTTGTGTACTGGTATAATGGAGGTTCTGAAGTCACCGATGGGTGACAAAATCACAAACTTGTGGGTAAAGAGGTGTAAACTCTGCAGAGTCTTAAACTATCATGATAGCCGAGCTTACGGTCACGAGCGCCTGGCCAACTTCCATGATTAGATGGTATGGTTTTTGGATGGTTTGGTTTTGGTTATGGTTTGGTCTTTGGTTTTGGTTTTCGGGACTGTTGAGTTTGGGTAATGAGATTGGTTGCATGATTGTTGAGTCATGGCAACGAGATTGGGTCTCGGAATGAGACGGAATTGATTATGAGATGAATGGTAGTGAATACGAGATGGTATTCATGAGATGGTAGTGAATACAAGATGGTATTCATGAGATGGTAGTAACTACAAGATGGTATTCATGAGCAAAGTTGATGTCTATTTGAGACATGGAAAAGGATGAATCATAATGGAGGTATGTTAATGTTGGGATTACATTCACTTTAAGCTGAGTTGCTGTTTTTATCGTGTTTTGAGAAATAAACTTTGCTTTCTGCAATGAGCCTTTTTATACCTTCCTTGCTGTGAGCTACATATCATATTTTCCCGCAATTGCTGAGTACATCATGTACTCAAACTTGCATTATTACTTCATCATCAGCAACAGGAAAGGAATACTATGAAGACCAAGTGGAGCATTAGGCGTGTAATCTGTCCTCAACCTTGCCTGTGGAGTAGAGATGGAGCCGCTGCTGCTGCTTAGTTGCTTCCGCATTAGTTTAGAAGACTTCCGCTGCTAGAATAAAGACTTCCGCTGCTAAGATTAGACTTCCGATTCTAAGGTAAGACTTCCGCTGCTAGCATGCGTCCAAGACTCATAAGACATTGTAATAAACCCTGTTATTCGTGGTAATATATATTCTGAATTCAGTTTGTGGAACATATGTATATGTGTGATGAACATCCTGGGCACACATATGCATCAGTTCTCGGTTCTGTGTTCTACTCAATCGAGGGCGTCACAATGAACTTATGCGTTGGCATTCTGAGCAGCGCAGGAAGAATGAAAAACATATTCGACACCCTGGTGATGCAACCCAGTGGAAAAATTTTGATATTCAGTATCCAGGGTCTGTAAAGGAATTCAGAAATGTAAAGTTTGCCTTGGGTACGGACGGAATGAATCTGTTTGGTGAAAAAAGGAGCATACACAGCACATGGCCCGTGGTATTAACGATGTACAACCTACCGACGTGGTTGTGTCACAAAAGGAAATATATTTTGTTATCCATTCTTATACAAGGTCCAAAACAATCCGACATCAAAATTGATGTGTTCTTGGAACCTCTAATAGAAGATATGGTGAAACTGTGGAATGAAGGGGTACGTACATGGGATGAGTACAAGCGGAAGTATTTCACGCTAAGAGCAATGATATTCGTTACCATGCATGATTATTCCGGATTGTTTACATTATCGGGGCAAAGGAAAGAGAAGAAAAGTTGTTTAAGGTGTGTGGATGGAACTGGATTTTTGTACCTCACCGGCGGTTCTTGACAGATACACACAAGTACAAGAAGATGAAACAACAATTTGACAACACAATCGAAAAAGATACTGCACCAAAACCTTACATTGGAACACTCGTGTTCGAAATGGTTAAGAACGTTCAGGTTGCTTTCGGTAAGGGCAAAAAAATGTAAAGGAACAAAGAGAAAGAAAACTACATCTTCGGGTGATACAACTGACAATGCTTTCAAGAAACAATCGATTTTTTTCAAGTATCTTCCGTACTGGAAGAACCTGGAAATTTGCCATAGTAATGATTTGATGCACGTTACAAAGAATGTATTTGACAGCACCATTTGAACCTTGCTAGACATGCCGAGGAAAACAAAGGACGGACTAAAATCATGTATGGACCTATTGAATATTGATATGAGACCAGAGCTTCACCCGGTAGAAAAGGACAACAGGAAGCATTACCTTCCCCCAGCCAGCTACAGCTTGACACTATAGGAGAAAAAGAAAACTTGCGAATGCTTGCGTGGGATCCGAGTGCCCACGAGTTTCTCATCCAATATACGTAAACTAGTCTCGATGAAAGACTTGTCTTTATTTGGCTACAATTCTTATGACTGTCACATGATGATGTCAGTGTTTCTTGCATTGCAATAAGGGTCATCAATCCTGAGCATGTAAAAGTTGTCATCACACGTTCATGTTACTTCTTCAATGCAGTATCGCAAAAGGTGATAGCCTGGGAAGACTTAGACTATTTGAAAACGTACATCGTCGAGACTATGTGCAAGATTGAGATGTGTTTCCCACCATCCTTTTTTTGATATGCAAGTACACCTAACCATACATCTTGTTTATCAGATAAAAGCATTAGGGCCACTATATTTACATCATATGTTTCCGTTGGAGAGATATTTAGGAGTATTAAAGGATTATGTGCGGAATCGTGCTCAACCAGAGGGTTCAATTATGGAAGGATACACTACTGAAGAAGTGATTGAGGGTTGCGCTGATTACATCAAAGATGCAAAGCTGATAGGTGTGCCTATACCAGTACATGAGGGTAGACTATGTGGGAGAGGCAAAATGGGTAAGAAAACTTTTATCATTCAGGATTACAAATTAGTACACTGTGCATATTTTGGTGTAGTTCAACAGCTCGCAATAGCTGAGTCGTACATCGAGGAACACAAAATTGAGCTTCGCAAAAAAACTAAGGCCGCACAGAGGACTGGATCATGAAAGAGCACAGAAGATGTTTCACTGAATGGTTAATGGACAAAAAGATACCCTACAGAGACTCTGATGAAGAGGCAACATTGAAGAAGTTAGCTTTTGGCCCATCTGCTATGGTGACATCATGGCAAGCATATGGCATCAATGGTTACACATTTTACACTAAGGAAAAAGATGGTAAGAGTGTTGCACAAAATAGTGGTGTTCATATAGAGGCTTATGATCCACAAGGGCAAAAGACCACTTACTTCGGGTTCATAGAGGAAATATGGGAACTCGATTATGGAGAAAAAATACAAATGCCCATGTTTAAGTGCCAATGGGTCAAACATCCTGATTGTGTCAAAGTGGACAACTACGGGCTGATACTAGTAGAATTGAACAAAGTGGGTTATAAAGATGATCCGTGGGTTCTCGTCGATCGTGTTGCACAAGTTTTTTATGTACAGGATCCAGGAACTAAGAAGATGCACGTAGTTGTTTCTGGAAAGCAAAATATTGTTGGGGTTGAGAATGTGGGAGATAATGAAGAGGAATATAATCAATATGAAGATATGTATCTTTTCACCGATCCAGGCAACATCAAGCGCGTAGAAAGAAGCATTAAAAAGGATTTGAAACCCTATATACGAGAAGATGTCAATGCTAGAAAAAATGTATGACATATATTTTATATATTTGTAATATTGTAATGAAGCTTTAATATTTTAATTTGACAAATTTTCTCTTTTAATATTTGAATTTTGACATGTTGGAATGTTTTTAAAAAAACAAAACTCATACAGTGAAATACAATGCGCTTGAAGCCATGGACGGCTGAGTGCTGCTTCATCTCTATGTGTACGTGTGAGCTCTGTTTTTCCTCTTTTCCTGTGCGTACATAATTTTCCTCTGTTTTTACTTCAAGTAAAGACCGTCTGTGAAAACATTTTGAACAACATGCACAACGGGCGGCCCCTGGCCGACATGACAATCCCTTGCATGAGATCACCACTTCCGAGACCTGTCATCACTGAGCTGCTAGTTGGAGGGGCTCCAGAGGCTCAAGCCAGGGGTCACTTCCTCCATCAAGCTCCACATACATCAACCAGCCAGAAACATATGCTGGTGGGGGAAGTGGCTCGGAGCGGATCCATGAAACTGACTGATGGATACTAGAGATTTTGGAGAGAAGGCAAGTTGTGCATGAGATGCTGCATTTGCATAACTTGACATTTTGGGGCCCAGTAATGCATGCTACCATGTGAGGCATATTTTGTTGCTACAACTTTTGTGACCTGGTGCATGCTACAATTTTCGCAGGCGGTTCTATACCTACGACCAGCCGCTTGTGAAGAATCTTTATCACAGGCGGTTTGTAATGTAAAGAGTATCCGCCTGTGATGAATCTTTATCGCAGTCGATTCTTTATCTACGGTTGTCCGTCTGTGAAGAATGTTTATCACAGGCGATTTGTAACTAAGATTATCCGCCCGTGTAACTCTAACGACTCATGTTTTGCTCGCATGGTGCGTTCCCCTCGCGCGCGCGAGGTGTCTGAAAAGGTAAGGCGCGCACACCCGGTCGCTTCAGCCACCTGTATTAATGGCCAATATTACAAGCAGGTCCTACTCCACGGTCCGCTTGTATCATGCGGTCGTTGCCATTCACGTGCAGAATTCGAAGCGATCCGACCTCTCCTTCTCCGCACCACTATAACTTGCACCTTCTCCTTCTCTTCATTCTGCACCACCATCACAATCTTCCTCTTCCCTCTAGTCTTTGTCTTCCTCGCCACACCGTAGCCCTAGTCTCAATGGCACCACCGACGAAGTGCTCCCGACCATGCTCTCCACTCGCCTCGCCTCCGTCCCCGTCTCCAACCGCACCTCCGTCCCCGGCTCCAACCGCGCCTCCGTCCCCGGCTCCAACCGTGCCTCCGTCCACGGCTCCAACCGCACCTCCGCTGCCTTCCTGGGCGGAAGAGAGAGTGCACCTGCTTAGGAAAGTCGCTTTCCTAGAGCAGAGTTTGGTTGCCCTCAAGGCACAGGCGGACAACGACCTATCACCGTTGCGTCGACAGATGGCAAAGGATGTATTTAATAGTACATCTGATGCCACGGTTCTTCTGGGTCTTGGTCGTCTTCTAGAATGTGCTTGAATGGGCACCATAGCCTACTACCTCTTTGCGTTAAGCGCAGCGATAGGTCGTCTTGACGCGATGCGGGAGATGGTCGGTGAGGTGCTTGGGGTGGAAGGCAGCAGGAAGTTGGTGGAGGTGATCGTCGACAAGTGTGGGGTTTCTCTGCCACCGGAGGACTAGGCAATCGTCTATTGTTTTCTTTTGTTGTTTGTAAAAATTTAATTTTTAATGAATGTGTGTTTGATGATGAATGTTTGTTATCAATTATTGAATTGTTTGTTGTCTTTTTGTTTGATGCTAAATGTGGTTGATGTATACCGGGCCACGACATTTGGTGGCTTCGAATTGGTGTCAAAGGCATGTTTCGGTCCCCTCGGTATTAATGGCCAATATTGCAGACAGCTCCGTACTCCAGGCCGTTTTAGCCGCCTGTATTAATGCGACTTCAAATTGAATTCAAAGGCGCGTACCCCTCGGTATTAATGTCCAATATTGCAGGCGGCTTCTACTCCCGTTCGCTTCAGCCGCCTATATTAATGGCCCATACTGCAGGCGGCTCCTACTCCACGGTCCGCCTATGAAAATTGATATGTTTACACAGGCGGTTTGCCGTTGTGAGCTGTCTATGATGTTTATTCATCACAGGCGGCTATTAAATCATTTGATATCACAGGCACGTTTTTTACGGACTGTCTGGGTCTGAAAAACGAGGCGTCTGTGATAATGGTTTTTGTAGTAGTGGGAGTACAGTCTCGACTCAATACGCATCGGGTTATACGAATGCTACACCGAGCGTGTCTAGGTTGCTTTGCAAAATGTACGAGCTCCTCTGCCGCACAATTTTGCTCCTTTTTACATGTTACTTTGGCTTGCAACTATATTGAATCCTTTTATTATAATATGGTTTCAATAAAGGTCCTCTCACACCAGATGACATCCTTGCACTACAAAAAGATTTCTATGTTTTGTCAAAGAGCATGTTATTAAAGAGTCGAGTAAGTATCATGTATTCTGAAATGTTGCAGATGATAAAGCTCCTTCATATACACCAAGGAGCATTATGTCTGTCTCTTCTTCAGGAGAAAAACATGGTTGAAGATGATCAATTGTTTAGAGTACATGAGTTGTTTATATGTTTTATCTATGTTCTATTGTTTGTAACTTATTGTTTGGTTCTGTATATAAACCTAACTCATTGTCTTATGTGTAACTGTTGTTTATATGTTCTGAGCGCGTTTCTGTAACTGTTGTTTATATGTTCTGATTTCGTTGCTTTGTCTGTGGCTATTGTTTATATGTTCTGATTCTTGTGTAATGTTTATACTAAATTGAATTTAATAAAAGACTTAATTAAATGATTTTTCTTGAATACTTGTCAGTACCAGTTCATAATTTGAATCTGTCCTGATAATTGAATTATCAATACCGAAAATAACATGAACCGCTTTTGGTAAACGGCTTAACAGTACCGGTTACTAAATGGAACTGCTTCTGATAATTGACTTATAAGTACAAGTTTGTAACAAAAGCCAGGGCCAGTTTGGTGAAATTCGAGGCCCCGTAGTAAAATTAGGTTTGTCTCCATACAAAACAGAATTACAAATTTATAATATATATATATATATATATATATATATATATATATATATATATATATATATATATATATAAGCTCTTAGAAAAGACCCAAATGGGTAGGACCCTTCCCTGCACCCTGCGCAAGCGGGAGCTACATGCACCGGGCTGCCCTTTCTTTTTATAAGCTCTTATTACTTATGATTGTAGTGTTTCAGAAGTATCATTAGTTGTAGGTCTTTATTTTTCTTACGCTTTTGAACATCTGATTCATACTTCCTAGAATCCATGATTTTTACTAGATTTCTACATAAATTGATACACACGTATAAAATATAAATTAGAAAAAAATGGTTATGTGTAATAAGCAGTATAATATAAATTAATGAAGGTTGATGCATTGAGTACACGATTGAAGGCGTACCAAATATTCATATTTTGGCTGAAGTCGTGAAGCCGGTTTTGTTGTTTTATGATGGCGCGATCCGGACGCGACCTCTGAGGCCCTATGACGCACCACAGTTGCACATGTAAACCTGTCGCCTGCACCTTATGGTCCGCGTACGTTGAGATTAAAGTCATGAAGACTATCTAGGCACCAGGTGCAATCACCATCAACCTTTACTACATTCATGCAGGTGCTATCTCTATTTGATTTTCCCAGTCTACAGAAAGATGATAGGTGACTATTATTGTCTGGCTTTGATCGAATTTCGAGGTTGTAGGCGAGGTGGGTTGATGACGTGAGCTAAGAAGAGAGAAATAAACATGTGAAACCATTATAATATATAAATTTGGGGGCCTCTAAAAATTGGGGGCCCTATTCGAAAGAACAGCCCGCACAGCCCCCTGACTCGGGCCTGACAAAAGCGGGCTTTGAAAGATCGATTTATGTGTTCGGGTTTGAAATTTGAACCACATCTAATAATCGACTTATGAAAACTTGTTCGTAACAAGAATCAGTACGCAAAAGTCCAGTTATCGGCAATGCTTTGTAATATCAACCTATTCTGTAACAGACACAAATCCAAGTAAATGAAAATTTGGTTCAAATTCAAAATTGGAAGTCAAAATATCAAGAAAGAAAAAACAAAAACAAAAAAGGGGGATGGATCCTTCTGGGCACAGCCCACTAACCCCAGCAGCCCAGCCCGCTCCTCCCCCTTTTTTTCCTCTCCCTCAAGCGGCCCGGCCCCTTTCCCCCTTCTTCTCTCGCCCGGCCTGGCCCACGGTGCACAGCACCTTCTCCTACCCTCGGTCGCCGCTGCCTCTCCCGAACCCACACGCGCCTAGGTCAGCCGTGCCGCCACTGGGAAATCCGGCGATGGGATGCCCCCGTCCCATCGCCCTGCGCCACGCCTCATCCGGGCTGCCGTCCGCCGCTGCGCCGTGGCAAATTCCGCTGATTTGACGCTGAATCGAACGAGCCCGGGATCGGCCGCTCACCGCCGGGAATCCATCGACGGGACGCCTGTCCCATCGTCCCCCCGCCGACGCCCTGCCCTTCGCTGCCCCACCGTCCTGTCAGCCACGCCGTCCGCTCTCTCCCCCAAAATCCTGGGCCACCGCAGCTGCGCCACTCGAATTCCAGCCGCTGACACCCGCACCGCCGCCGGGTATTGTGCCAGCACCTCTGCCCCGCCCCACATTGCCTTCAATATGCAACACGTCGTGCTCAGATGCCCCATCATCGGATTTCCGGCGATCTGCATCAAATGCGGCCGCGAGGCTCCCTCCCCACCCACGTGCCGACTTCCGGCTGCTGCTCCCGCCATAAAAGGCACCGTGTTGCTGTGTTCGATTGCAAGCAAAACACCGAGCGCCACCTGACTCGCCGGCTGGAGCAGGATCCCGAGATCGCCCTGTCCCCTCCCTTGCTTTCTTCCCCAACGCCGGCAAACTCCGATTCATACTCTGGTGAGCCCCCGTCCCTCTCTCTTCGATTCCTCGCCCTCACAGCTCTTCTAGGTCACGTACAATGTTTCCTACATGCAAGCATTGAGGATGGGGCCCTAGGCATACACACGCCAAGTGCCGCCGCGTCCCGCCGCCATGGCACGCTGCCGGCCTCCATGGGGCTTTCCATGGTCCAGCCGAGCATCTCAAAGCCTCCTGCACATCTCAATGCACGTGTAGGAATAGCATGTTTGCTTTAGAATGCGAGCGCACTCCGTCGCGCCGAGCACCGCGTCTATCGCCATCTCTGGCGATCTCTAGCCGCTGTTCCGGAAAACCCCTCAGCCTAGGACCACTCCCAACATGTTTCACACATAGCCTAGAGGCTCAGCATGCCCGAGATCCCCCACCAGCGACTAGGGATGGGTCCCGGCCAAATTCCGGTGACCCGCCGCCATGCCGGCATGCAGCGGCCAAGGGTGCCGGCCAAGCGCCCACATGGCGCCTAGGTGGAAGGCTAGTAGGGCGCCACATCCGAGAGCGAACACGGGTGTTAGCCCCATCAGCGCCAACTCGGCCAGATGAACCATTTGCGCACGTGGCAGTTGAGGTGGCAGCCACATCATCAGCCTAACCCATGTGGCGGTCCGGTCAGCTTCCACATCGTCGCCACCTCACTCCGGTTCGCAGGGAACGATGATTACGACTCCGTAGAGCTGGTTCACTGCACCCAAGACACATACATACACAGAACCCTGGCCCGCTTGTCAGCCACTAGGGCTGCGCGGGAAACTCCTATAGCCACAGCCTAGTATATCCAAGACTCCATGAAGTACCCTCTTAAGTGCAGAGAAATTTCAGAATAATTGTCAACTATTAAGGAATAGTGGCAAGCGAAAATGCCCCCAACAAATTCAAGAACATTTTAATTCAAAAATATATATTAACCCATCTAGGTTAAGTAAGGGGAATAAAAGGGTAAGCTTGTAACTAATTACCCGACCAATGACATCACCCCATTCGGTCCACGAAATGAAATATACCTCAAGGACTTCTATAAAATTTCCTGTAATCACCCTACTAAAGTTTGTTCAGATTTCCTGGATTTCCCTTGGACTTAACGCTCGTGCAAACTACGTACTATAGCGAACGAGGGAGTCGACGAGGAACTCAAAGACCCGGACTACGAAGAATTTCTGGAAGCCTTTGAAGGCATGCTCTAACCACCTTGATCATGATTTCTCCTATGAATTTGCAAATATCCTTGATAGCCTGTTTTAATATGCATGTTTTTCTGTGATTACTTTTAAACGTTGAGGTAGCTAAGACCCGCTTGACTAGTGGTACCTTCTCCGTGTAAGTAGTCTGGCTGACACGATGGCTTCATAACATCAAGATGATCCGTTAATAGCGACGGTGGTTACTTGCTCCTCAGTTAACCTAGCTTGATGACATCGGCTAGCCGTTACACTAGCAAGTGCCATACTGTCTCTCGTCATCCAAGGTCAGGATACTTGCAAGGTGATAGTCACGTGCTTGACATGTGAAGTGCCACGAACCCCTCCTTGACCTTGTCAACTTACCTCCTTGATGCCCTAAGGCCCCGTCATCACACTATAACGTGATGACGTGTGTGATTCCTTGAAAGTAGAATGCTTAGGGACCCTGCGATGTTCGCATCGCAACTCACTACGACAATTCATTGGATTTGCGAAAAGTGTGAAAGGTGTCTTGGTGGTGTCAGTTAGAAGGTGGGTTGTGACACCCTCATTTTCGATTTCTGCATGTATTCATGTTTCATATAGAAAAACATTTTTAAAATAAGTTGAAACAGAGAAAGAATAAAAAAGATAGCCAAAAAGAGCAAATTCTAGTTCACCGAGAAGCGCCGAAGACAACTCCCGCGGCCCGCTGGCCACGTGGCGCCTTCGGAACTCATTCCCGCAAAGGGGGAGAGGTCCGCCGCTAAACTGGCTACGTGGCAGGCTCGGGGCTCGTCTCTGCGGAAAGGATGCCACACCCGGTTTGTCCCAAAGAACAACCGAATGAATATCACATGTATGCCAGGATCATTTTCTCATACATGTGATGACAAATAGTGAAGCATCATTTATTACAAGCCAGGTGTCGAATATAAATATGTGTTACAACGCATACGTCTCGATGGACGATAATAAGTTCATAACATGTAAATAAAAATAGAAGCGGAATATTATTCTTGTGGGCTCCGTCACAGGCGTTGCCCGGGGGACTCCATGAACCTAGAATCCTTCTTCAGGTCCGAAGTCTTGGTCATTGAACACCACATCATCCCCTTGACCTGAGCAGCAATTTAAACCAACAAATATGCAAGTTTGAGTACCGTTGGTACTCAGCAAGTGTGGGAAAGTTATGTCATGCATGGCTCGAGCAAGGAGAGTTTGAACTCATGGTTAAAGCACTACGCAATTATTACCTACCACCTTAGCCTATTAAGAACCTACATTACTACACAGGTGAAATTATCCCAATCTCCCAACCCATCGTCACAATCAAATAACCATAACATCATTTCCAATGTCAAGCTCCCCGCTTAACATCCACAAGTTCCAAAGTCATCATCCTCTAATCATGAATAAGTCCAAGCCGCTCTTGACCGTGAGCACGGCTGTCATGACAGTTTTGACTCTGCAGAGTTTGCACCACTGTACCCACATGTAGTGATTTCATCCCCCGTTGTTGGGTGGACTAAAAGAACCTCCATTATGCCAGTGGCTACGAACCACATTCACACTTCCCAGGTGTGTAGCCAGGAGATCACTACGAAGCCTTTACAAAGGGATTCCCGACGAGCGTGAGCCCACTGAGGTTTCACCCCTAACAGCATACAAGAGGCTCCAACCCCGCTGCAGTGGCCCCCTCTTGAGCCTTGCAGTTCATAAGGTAGTCCAGCTGACACCTATTCCCCGCACCATCCAAAACACCCATACTACGCCGGGGATACACCTAATTAATTGGCCAAGCTGCCCCATCTCAGCATGTGGTTGGCACATTAAAGCCAGGTTACATGCTCCATGAACCAGTCCTTAGGATCTAGGCAAGTACTAAACACAAACCCGAGTCTCGTGCACCCAGCACCAACCAAATCATCCAACTTGCCTCGATCCCTACCTCTACATAACTCATAATATCTCATTCAAGAGTAAGGTAAATAAATTGATGATCTCATACCCCAATTATCCCATTCTAAGCATGGCTAAGCATAAACATATAAATAAATGACATGATAAAATAAATCCCAACCCAAGCTACAAGGAAACAAGATAATGCAATTCTAGGGAAACTTCCTAGCATGGGTTTCATATTTCAATTGACAATGCAAGTAATTCTATCTACACATCCTAGCATAGGATCAAAGTGGTCAAGGACACTTGCCTTCTTCCTGCTGCTCTGGGAATGGAAAGTCTTGGTCTTGGAAGGGGAGAACTTGCTCTAGGGCAGGTTCTACTCATGCCAACACACATAGCAAAAGAAAACAACAATCCATAAGACATAGTTCACACTTTCACTCCACACATACATACATATGATAGTCATTCACATTTCTAAGTGTTGTGTTTACTCTAGCTGTGTTGATTTTTAGCCTTCATGCACTTTTAAACATATGTATATGATTTCTAACTTTTGTATTTCAGATTTCTGTTTGCACACTATATATGAATTTTCAATTTGAATAAATTCTTTATATTTAATTAATATACTTCTTAACTACCATGTTTGCATCGAAGGTATTTTCCTACTCCAAATGGGTTTTCAGATCTTCTACCAAATCCTAAACTGAAATCTTTGGATTTGGAAACTTCATTTATCATTTCCTAGTTATGCATACCTATTTTCCTATATTTTCAGATTTATTTTCTATGCCTAAATGTGAACTTTATTATGAAAATAGTAAGACACCTCATCTAAACAGAATAGGTTCTGATCTAAAATATTAAATAATATATTTTTGAACTTCTCCTCTGATGTGAACTAATTTAAATTTATTTTACCAATTTTTAGAATTATTTCCTAACCTAAAAATGTGTCCCTATAACTAGTAAATGTGAACAATCAATTAGACAGATTCATCTCAGCTTAAAATCTACTTTTAACTCATTCTAAAGTTTCCCAAGTGCTAGGAGAGTTTAAATTTGAATTTACAATGTGTTTGCCTCATCTTTTTAAATTTAAATCCTAATGAAATATTCAATTTTCTGAATTTAATATCATATAGGGTCAAAAAGGTAAATCCACCCTACTACAGGGTCTAATTTATTATTTCATAAATTTCCAGGGGTCTAGCTACACATACCATAGGGGTTTTCCTAATTTTTATTAAGTCGAGGGGCTAAAACTGTTTTTAAATGAATTTACATGAATTTCTGAAGTTCCAGGGGCTAGATCAGAAGTTTCTAGGGCTAGCTCGTATTTTCTGAAATCCCCAGGGGGTAGCGCGTAAGAATCCCGACCTTTATAATGCGGGGCCGATGTGGACCGTCCGATTTAAAACAGACGGCTGAGATTATAACGTCGAACCGGTACGCGGGGGTTTTATGTCTACCGTGCGATTTAAAATAGACGGCGCACAAGCGGCCACGTCGCCCTGGCCGGAGCCAGCCCGCGCTGCCCGGCGGCGCGTGGCAGCGGGAGGCGGCGATCTCGCTGGAAAACTTCGGATCTTCGTCTATTCCTCCTAAAACTGGGATTTCATGGCATAGATCGGTAGAGGGGAGGTCGGGGATCACACCTCGGGGTTTTTCTTGAGCTCGGAGGCCCTGGAAGGCGGTCGGCAACGAGGTCCGAGATGGAATCACGGTGATGCACGTCGGAGTTGTGTTTAGAGCGCAATCTACCGAGTTTTCTGCACCTGCGTGTTTCCCCGGGGGCGGTGGAACAAGATCGGCGCGTTAGATCAGAAAGCCCAAGCGAAGGTCGAGAGAAAAAGGTGATCGGAGTTTCGGTTCTCACCGGGAGGAAAAACAACCGATCGGGTGGGGAAAACGGGGCGATGCCGGCGTTTATATAGACGGGGGAGGGCGGCATGTCGGTTGTGATCGAGTTGGAGTCGTCCGGGACCAGAATTCAGCTGGGGAACGCGGTTTTCCGGGGCAGTTTGGATTCGGGAGAGAGAGAAGTCCGGGGTCGGCCGAGCGTGCGCGAGGAAGAAGATGATGGCGGGCCCCGCGTGTCAGTGAGCGGGAGAGAGGAGCGCGCGGCTGTGGTCTGGCGCGGGAAAAGGTGGGCCGGCTGGTGGGTTTCGGCCCACTGGCCGGGGTTTTCTGTTTTTCTTTTTCTTTTTCCATTTCTTTTCTGGTTTTGATTTGAATTTGAATTTCTGCACCACATGCAATATGTCCAAAATTTTTTAAATTCCCCTCTTAACAGAATTTTGGGGTGTTACAAAGGAGCAAGGCCAGCCCCGCAAGACACGTGTTGCCTTCGGAGCTAGTCGCTGCGGAAGGGAGAGGACCAGCCGCGTGTGACACATGTCTCTCTTGGAGCTCACCTCCGAGAGGTCCGACGCTGATGGACACGTGTCGACCTCGGAGCTCATCTCTGAGGAGAAAGGAAGTCTGGCGCTACTGGACACGTGGCATTCTCGGAGCTCGCCTCCGAAAAGAGGGGAGGTCCAGCACTGACACGTGGCGTACGCGGAGCTCGCTTCTATTGAGAGGGAGGTCCCGTCCGCCAAGACGCGTGGCGCACGCGGAGCTCGCCTCTTAGGAGAGGGAGGTCTCGCCCGCCTGACATGCGGCACAACCGGAGCTTGTCTCTGCAGAAAAGGAAGACCAGGCCCCCGCTGGACACGTGGAGCCTCTGGAGCTCACCGCCGTGAAGGTGACAAGATTTGAAGCGGTTTTTCTTCTGTACGCGTGGGAATCCCCGGTACTGAGGAAACCGACACGAATTCCATGTTGCTACCGCACCAAATCAAATGAAGATAAGTTGTTAAGATTCAAAAACAATTTGAATAGGACTCTTATTCGAATTCCAATCAGATTAGGACTCTTCTCTTCCCAATTATAAATAGAATCCGAAACAACCCCTTGGTCATAACATCTTTTCTAAGCCGACAACTTAGAAGCCATAGCCCCAAACTCGCGAGCTAAACCCCTTCGCCGGAGTTTGACCACCGGAGAGACTGCCGACGAGCCCGACACGATCGCCATCGCTGAAGGAGAGCTGACGATCTGTTTTGCTAGAGGAAGGACCCGAAGGAAGTAAGAAGGACAAGCTTAGGGAGCTATCTACGAAGGATTTCAGAGCCAAGATTTTGAGATCCCAGAGCAACAGAAGCCGCAAGAACAAGGCAAGTGCTCCTTGACCATATTGATCCCATGTTTTTGGAAAACTGTTTTGTTTGCGAAAATTGTGTGTGTTTGAGTCAACATGATGGGAAACCCTTTCATAGGAGTTTACTAGTTTTGTTAACCACCCTTGTCGTCAGGGAAGTTAATGAGTCGGGTATGGTTTTTGCTTTTATGCTTTGCCGAGTCCAGGGGATATGGGAAGCGAGGTAGTTGTGTCTAGCTAACTGCACTCGTAAGAATAATGAGAAACTGATGTTGTTAATAAACATGAATCGGAGGGAGATCTAGGCAAGCTTGGTTCGTGGATGAGGTAGTATATGATGGTGGTTACTTGCTGTAGATATAAGGACCGGTTCATGCGAGCCATGCCATGATAACTGTTCCACCACAAGGCCAAATATGGGTGTGGCTTAGCTGACTAATTAGGTAAGTTTCTAGATTATTATGGACCGTGGAAGGTGCGGGGAATGGGAGTCGAGTGAGGACTGCCCTGGGAACTGCATGGCACAAGAGGGGGCCCATGGGTGGGAGAATTGGAGATTCTAGCCTGCTGGTGAAACCTTAGTGAGTCCATACATCTAGTAGCCCCTTTGTAAAGGCTATTTTGTGATCTCTTGACCATACACCGGCGGTTGTGTACTGGTATAATGGAGGTTCTGCAGTCGCCGACGGGTGACAAAATCACAAACTTGTGGGCAAAGTGGTACAAACTCTGCAGAGTCTAAAACTATCATGATAGCCGAGCTTATGGTCACGAGCGCCTGGCCAACTTCCATGATTAGTTGGGATGGTTTTGGATGGTATTTTGTTATGTTTTGGTATTTGGATTTGTTTTTCGGGACTGTTGAGTCCGGGTAATGAGATTGGTTGCATGACTGTTGAGTCATGGCAACGAGCATTGGTCTCGGTATGAGACGGAATTGAATATGAAATGAAATGGTAGTGAATACGAGATGGTATTCATGAGATGGTAGTGAATACGACATGGTATTCACGAGCTTGAGGATAATTGAGAAGGATAAATGTCTGGAAGAGACGTGAAAGTGATGGAACATGATGGAGGTATGTTGGTGTTTAAATACATGTTGGGATTACATTCACTTAAAGCTAAGTTGCTGTTTTTATCGTGTTTTGAGAAATAAACTTTGCTTTCTGCAATGACTACCTTGCTGTGAGCTACATATCATATTTTTCCGCACTTGCTGAGTATATCATGTACTCAAACTTGCATTATCATACATCATCAGCAATAGGAGGGGAGTACTATGATGACCCCGTGGAGTATTAGGAGTGGGATCCACCGTCAACTTGCCTGTGGGAATGGAGTAGAGATGGAGCCGCTGCTGCTGCTTAGATTGCTTCCGCACTAGTTAGAAGACTTCTGCTGCTAGAATGAGTCCAAGACTCATGAGACATTGTAATAAACCCTGTTATTCGTTGTTATATATATTCTGAATTCAGTTTGTGAAGTATATGTGTATGTGTGATGAACATCCTGGGCACACATACGCATCAGTCTCGGTTCCGAGGGGTTTCCTCTCAGAACCAGGGCGTCACATGGGTTGGGGAATTGTGTCGTACAACTAGTGTGGGGTGAATAGGGGAAAAAGGAACGGTTGAGTCGGGTTATGGTGAATGAGTAGTGTGTGCTTTGGTGTAGTCCACCTGCCGTGGACATTGATAGAGCCGCCTCACCAACTTAAGGACCGGTTCATATGACCTCGTCATAGTGATCTCGTACAACCATAAAACTTGTATGGGCAGGACTCCCTCTACCTTCTTGGTGACTTCCACATGAGCCATCTGGCAGCAAGTAGGGCACGGGAGACCAGGAAAAGACATGGGGGAGTCATTACCCGTGATCCGTCTGGGAGAGTAATTTCCCAAATAGCCCCTGGGTGCGTCCCGAGGTGTGATTGTGGGGTTACTAGGGGAAGATGAGATGAACGTTGCGCTACTCCCTTGCTAGGAGAGCATGATCGGTGGGTAAAGTTTACAACCTCTGCAGAGTGTTAAAATCCAAATAACCGTTGTCACGGTCTTGGCACACTATGCTTCGAGCTCTTGTTGGTTAGCCGTAGTATGATTCCTTGATGTGATGGGTGGCAGTGTTCGCCGTGTTTTGGATATTACGACCGTGTGCTGGTACTAGTAAAGCCGTGGGCTTGAACGTTCGATTAAAGCTTAGGGAACTGGCGGGATGGAGCTCATCTTCCCCAGGTCCCACCAACTAAAATCAAGATATGGTTACTCCCTTTTTCTTTGCAAAACCTTCTTTCAAAAGTGACCCTACATGAATGTTTTCCGGCAACTCTAAGCCCTATGACCCTGCCTTGCTATGACCTCCTTGCATGAAACACATCCCCTTGACACTACAGGAAACACGTAAACTTACGATGGTCATGTTAACTTACGACGGCCCTGGTCAGCCATCGTAAGTTATCTAACTTACGACGGCCGTAGGCCCTGGGTCGTCGTAATTAGAAGGACCATTGTAATTAATACATAACTTACGACGGCCAAAATCCTAAGCCGTCGTAAGTTGAAGGCTAGTCGTAGTTAAGGCATAACATACAACGGCCAGGCCCATGGGCCATCATAAGTTATTAGGTCATCGTAACTGGTGGTTTATATCTGCCGCCGCCCCGGCCTCGGGCTATTCCGCCCGAGCCTCGCCGCCTCTGCCCAGCCGCCGCGCCCGAGCCCCGCCGCCTCCGATCAGCCGCCGCGCCCGAGCCCTGCCGCACTTCGTGCCAACGCCGCCGCCCAGCCCCGGCGCGCCGCACGGCCCTAGCGCCGCCCAGCCCTCATGCCTCTGGCCTGCCACCGCCGAGCCCAGACCCGCCGCCGCTCAGCCCCTGCCCAGCCCAGACCCGCTGCTGCCTGCCCCAGCGCCGCCTGGCCCGACCGCCGCCGTCCGAGCCCGACCGACCTCCCGCCAGTCGCCGCCCGAGCTCGCGCGCGTCGCCTCCGCCCGCCGCCACCGCCACTCGACCCCGAGCCCGCTCCGCTTTGCCGTCACTTTGAGGTAAGTTTTATTAATTGTTTAAATTATTTATTTAGTTCATTTATTAATTAATTTAGTTACTTTATTATTTAGTTTAGTTAATGAGTTAATTTATTACTTAATTACGTTACTTTATTTTGGTTTAGTCGATTATTAAGTTAGTTTAATATTTATTTTATAATTTGGTTACTTGATTAATTGTGGGGACCACCCTGTGGTTCACCCACTCCGGGATCGCAGAGGGTGGTGCCGTGCGATGCGGCACCCAACAGCACACAAGAAAAGAATTAAGAACAACATACAAACTTTTATTTGATATAAAACAGCGGAAGTCTTTTACAAAACATAATTACACAGCGGAAGTATTATTTACTACTCTCTCATCCTAGCTAAGCAAAAGTGTAGCTGTCCAGCCCGGGGACGCTACACACTAGCAACATCAAACTGGAGATCACGGCGGCGTGCAGGGCTCTAGCTCGGCCATGTACCCCGACGGGGGCACCGCCTCGTCCTCAGACCCCTCCTCATAGCTCTCACCTGCACACAGCTCAAATATTGCAACCGTAAGCACGATGGCTCAGCAAGGCTTAACCGACACCCTAGTCATGGAATTCTACATGCAGTGATGTGTAAGATAGGAAAAAGGACTTTGCAACAAAGACACGCCTAGAAGTTGATCCTTACTTTCAATTTATTAGCAACAGATTCATATGCCTTAGGCATCCCTCACATCGGAAGTCCACAATCAAACAAGAAACGCTTTCCTCCGATGTGGTGATGCCCAAAGTGGAAAGTAAACTTAATTAGCTCTACATCTACAGCAGACATGGTTTCCAAAACATTAATAATTCATCACAGCATATTATCATTCATCTGGCTTATTGTTCTTCTTACTACGTCATAGAACAGTGAACAAGCGGTACTCAAATAACCGCGAGGGACGGTGATTGCAATCAGGAGACACCCGGACAACACGTTTCATACACCCACTTTCAGAAGCGTGATTCCACATCCCTTCGTACTCTGTTGTATGCAACAACCTTTCAAAGGCAACCCAAATACCGAACCGGTCCATCCGTAACGGGCAGGAGGTCCCCGCATGGAGCGTGACTATGCCCACCGGCAGATTTACACCTTGCTACCCTCAATCCACTCATATCTACGGTTGGGTAAGCCTCGGCACCCAGGTTAATCAATTACATCGGTTTCCTGCTTATGTCAGTATGTCATCCGGTACTGTTCGATACTTGTTCAGCAGGCCCGCACACGACTCGGTCCTCAACCGACACCAGCAGGGCTACGCACGTGAGACCTCCGCTCACTGCTTCCTATTGCCCCTGCTGGGTCTCATTTTCACCACTCTTAAGCCATTTTCTATTCTGACCAAACCGTGTAATACAACCTTACCTCGCGAGTAGATTCCAACTACTCGACTTCTACCGAGATCCTAAGCATATTAGTACGGCATTCTCTATCCATCGAGTCTGTAAACTACCCAACCCTCCATAGGATTTAAAAGGTTATGCAAGTGGGGTTTCATTCACCCTAACTCTAATGCAAGCATTCACCCTAGACATAAGTGATACAAATAAACAATTTGCAAAAGTACTTAAATGCAAACCGGGGCTTGCCTGGTTGTGAGTTAAATGAGAAGTCAGCTTCTGGTGGGAGGACGTCCAACGGCTCCGGTGCGTCCTCAACTTCGGTCACTAAATGAAATGTAGCAAAACATATGTATAAGTGTTAAGGACTTATAAGAAGTAAACTTCTATTTATAGCTACTGCTATTAAGGATCCTTAATTGGATTTGGGATTTTTACAGTGGATACTAGACTCTCTAAGGATGATCTGAGCAAAATTTGGAGAAATGTCATTGCACAATGTAGTCTCCAAAATTCATACAAGTACAAGGCTTCTTTAAATTTTGAGCCCAAATCAGGAGCTTTGACACAGCTAACAGTGGAAGATCTGATTATTGTATGTCTCCATGGTTCTAACAAAATTTGTTTCCTCATTTTTGGAGCTACCAACAGAGAGATATGAATTTTTGAAGTTGGACAGAAGTTCTGAAAAGTTTCTATTTAAATTTGACTTTTCAAATAAAGGCTGAAATTTGGAAGGCAATTTAATCTAGCAAATGAACTCCAATGAAGCTCAAATTTTTACTGGAGATCAGTTACTATGAAAAGGATTTTCTTCCCAAATTTGGGAATGTTTCATAAAGAATTGCTTCTGGAATAAATCTCTAAAGGATTTATGAAAAACAATTCTACAGAACTTTCTGGGCATTTTCATAGCAAGCAATTTGTTTCTCTTTGAAGTACTCCTCATGAGGATTCCAACAAAAATTGTCTCACACTTTTTGGAGTTCCCCACAAAGTTATGGATTTTTCAAACTTGAATAACTTTCTGTTGGAAATTTACACAGAGACTCAAAAGGGGGGCCCACTGGTCAGATGCTTCTTCCACCTCTCGACAGGCCCCGCGCGCGCACGCCGGACCCGACAATGGCGCGCCATGTTCTCGCCCCTTTCTCGACCATTCTCCCTGCGGTTTTTAGCCACATCACCCTTGGATCACGGCCTAGCAGCCGGGCAAGGTTTTGAAGCATGAAAACGCCGGGAAACTCATCGGCAACGGCGAGGCGGCTCGGTGGCGCGGCGCCAGTGATGAACCGCACGTCCCAAGCCTCAACCGATGATCGAAGGGGCCGTACACCACCCCTGGAGTATGTAGATCATGATGCTATGGCTTGAACCGAAGGAAGAACGATCAAGCGTGTTGGAATCATTTCCCAGTTTGGTTTGATCGGTTCTTCACGTGTACTGGCACCAAAACACAAATTCCGACGAGCCGGCGATGGGGAAGAGCAAGGGGACTGCGGTAGCATGATCTACACACCTTGGCGCACCTTAGGGAGGTGTTGGTCATGCGGGAGAGGCGTTGGATCGGCTGGAACACGTGAAGCAGCGAGGTGCGACGTCGGCTCTGTTTTGCCGGAGGAAAACTGGTTGACACCGATCGGAGAAGACCGGGCACGAGCTGTGGAGGTGCGGATGATGTCCAGTGAAGGTCGGCGCACTCTCTGGTCAGCTCATCTGGGCGCTAAAGTGGCCGGAGGCCGAGCAGCAACAATGACAGAGACGGGCGCACGGCGTTTCTCTCGTGAGCGCTCGAGCACAGGGCTGGGGAGGCTGCGGTGTATCAGGGATAAGCGAGAACAGGCACTCGGGCTGCCGCTTTGATCACCACGCGCACGAACCGACATCGGGAGCAGTGAGGAAACAGCTCAGTGGAAGCGTCGGGCGGAGGGCTTGCCGGGAGCTGGCGCGCTGTGATCAACCAGGAAAACAGAGAGAGGGAAAAAATGAATTTGTGAGGCTGACTGTTGGGCCCCACCACTTTATTTTCTTAATCCAAAATTTCCCCCAGCTACTCATAATTGAATGCCTTACTTCAACCCAAAGTTAAGGTTTGAATTTGCTGAATTCAAATGGTTTGAATTCTGGTGTGGAGTTTGAATTGTGTTTGATCCTTTGAATTTGAATGAAATTTGAATTCTCCTTTTTGCATTGCTCCAAAAGCATAGCAAACCAACTCCAAAGTTTCTTATTTTTGGCATGGCTGCTAACTAAAATGTGTAGAACACATTTCTGGAACCAAATTTGCAAATTGAGAAAATTGGAATTTGAAACTGAATTTGAAATTCAGATTAGAGAGCTTCCTCTTTTAATCCCAAACAAATACTAAAACCCCTCCAAATGAGCTGAAATTTGGAAGGTCGAATATTTGAAATATGAAGACCCAAGTTATGAATTTATATCTCTATGTTTGGAAGTTTTGGGAAGTTTGAATCATCACTTTGAACTCACACCGATATATAATTCAAAGTTTTAATTCCCCTCATTTTTCCTAAGTGTACATGAACTGATTTTTTCTTGCTACCACTTTTTGGGGATTTTACATAAATATTGGAGATTATTTAGTTATTTAATTTGTTAACTATATTACTTAGTATAAATTTAGGTGTAAATTTTAGTTTGGTTTTCTTATTTGAACATTAATATTTAATGTAGTTTTCTTATTTGAGTATTTAGGTGTAGATTTTCTTTGTTTATTATGTAGTGTGTTTATTTGTTAATTATTTGTTTTATTTTATTATTTACTTGAAATTGTTGGAAATTTGGGTTTAATTTGATTGCTTGAGTGTATAATATCGATATGTAAATAAACAGGTTACGGGCCGGCTCAGCCCGGCACAGCCCATTTATGGCCCGATAGTTGGGCCGTCTAGAAGTCAATTTTCTCCATTGCCGCGCTTTAACAAAGTAGAGCACCGTCGAGAACCCTGTGGAACCATTTTCTTCGCGGTTTCAATGCAGAAGTCCATAGCGGCGAACCTTGGCTCGTACGTCATCACTGGCGGGACCTGATGGAGCATAACTTAGGATGGCTGACCCACTTCATTGTCTCTCTCTCGTTCTTTCCTCCTGTCCCTCGTTCTTACCTCTCTCTCGTAAATCACACCAAAATATAAGATTAACATAACATATACAATATGCGTCACCCGTTTCGGACCGGCACATCTCACATGCGTTACGCATGTGAGGCGTGTAGGTTTGGAATTATCCCTTTTTGGACAGCCTTGGAGTGACCGAGGGGGCATGCTTATGACGAGACGTAGGGTCTGGATTCGGACGAAATTTTGACGGCGTAACCCTAATGTTCTCCGCTGCATCATTATTAGACATGCAGTTGGAGAACAGCGGGGTTATGCTGCCGAAATTTTGTGTGGATCCGGACCCTGCGTCTCGTTATAAGCACGCTCCTCTCAGTCACTCTTGGGTGGGTCTAGGATCTATCCCTTCCAATAGATGTAAAGTGAACGTAATTTCTCTAGCTTTATACTGCAGAGTAAAACATGGATGAAGACCGCAGTTAGATGTATACTGGTTGGAAGAGCAGATCTGATGGTCACTCAGATGAGTAGTTTGCCAAGACAGATGCTTTTGTAGATCGAGCATTTCCGTTATCAAAAATCGATAAGGTGTGGTGCCCATGTACGAAATGCCGGAATACCAAGTTTTTGGACAAAGTGGAACTTTCATACATTTGTGTCGAAACGGTTACACGCCATGTTATGAGGTCTGGACCTTTCATGGCGCGATAACTTCTAAAGTTGTACTAGAAGTGGAAGAGGACATTGATCATATTACGGGGGATGATAGGATGGATGAGATGCTAGAAGCTATACAACCAAACCTTACGGAGGATCCACCTACAACATAGGTTGAAGCGTTCTTCGAGCTTCTCAAAGCTTCAGAATAGCCGCTGCATGAACACACGGAAGTGACCCTCCTCACTTTCATGACTAGACTTATGGCAATTAAGTCTACGTATTTCTTTTCTAATAACGGTTAAAACAACCTCATCAAATTGATCAGCGATATCCTTCCACGGCCCCATAAAGTGCCTAAAGATATGTATCACGCGAAAAAATTGCTTTCAGGTCTCGGTATGAAATATGAGAAGATTGATGTGTGTACAGACAATTGCATGCTTTTGTGGAAAGAATATGTGAAAGAAAAGAAATGTTTACAATGTGGTGAATCGAGGTATGTCAAAGTCGTTAATGAAGATGGTGAAAATGCTACGACAGAAGTGGCACGTAAGCAACTTCGATATTTACTCGTGACACCTCGGTTGAAGCATTTGTTTCTTTCGAAAAAAACTTCTAGGCACATGAGATGGCACAAAGAAGATGTACGTCAGAACAAAGAAGTCATGACGCACCCGTCTGACGGTGAGGCATTGAAGGCGCTAGACCGGTTTGATCCAGAGTTCAGCCATGATGCAAGAAATGTTCGGATTGGGTTGGCGACAGATGGATTCTCGCCGTTCAGTACAAATGCTTCACCATACTCCTGTTGGTCATTCTTTGTCATTCCGTGCAATCTACCACTGGCCCTCTGTATGAAGTATGAGTTCATGTTCCTTAGCCTCATTTTACCTGGGCCAGATTATCCTGGGTCACGTCTCAACGTGATGTTGAAACCGCGGATCAAAGAATTAAAAATGTTGTGGACAGGAGTCGAAGCAAACGACAAATACAAGAAGCAGCGATTCAACCTTTGAGCTGCTTATTTGTGGTATGTCCATGATTTTCCGGTGTATGGCATGTTTTCTGGATGGAGCAATCACGGTCGTTTTTGACGTGTCCAATATGTGCTTCTGACACTAACTGTTTTTGATTTACTTATGGAGGAAAGATATGTTACTTTGATTGTCACAAACGTTGGCTTCCTTTGAATCACATGTTTAGGCAATAGAGTAATGCATTCAGAAAGAACACCGTTGTCACTAAAGGACCACCGAAACGTCTTAATGGGTCGGAAATATCTGATATGTTGGATAAACTATTGCCAGATAAAGATCTTCATGGATATTTTATCGGTTTCGGAGATAATCACAATTGGACTCATATATGTGAACTATAGGAGCTACCATATGTGAAGTCGTTGATACTAATGCACAACATTGATGTCATGCATCAAGAGCGTAACATGGGGGAATGTATTATAAGCACATGCATGAACATGACGGGCAAAATGAAAGAAAATATAAAGGCTCGAAAGGATCAGGCTGAGCTTTGTAACCGCCCAACTCTTGAGCTTTCTGAAAGTAGTGGTAAACCACGTGCTTCCTTCTGTCTTCGACCCAAAGAAAAGAAACAAGTACTCGAATGGTTGAAAAGTTTGAAATCCTAGATGGTTACGCAACTAGTCTGAAACGAGCTGTGAATGTGAAAACGGGAAAACTAACTGGGTTGAAGAATCATGATCATCAAATAATCATTGAAAGACTTCTACCTGTTATGTTTCGGGGCTATTTTGACGATGTGGTGTGGAAGGTGCTAGCCGAGCTTAGCCACTTCTATAGACAATTCTGTGCTAAAGAAATCACGATAGAGATGATGAGTAAGGTTGAGAAGGAGATACCGGTATTATTATGTAAGATGGAAAACAAATTCCTCCAGGCTTCTTCAATCCAATGCAACATCTCCTTATTCATCTTCCAATGAAGCTAAAGTGGGTGGTCCCGTGCAATATAGGTGGATGTATCATATTGAAAGAGCGCTAAGATATCTGAAGCCAATGGTTCATAACAGGGCAAAGGAAGAAAGGTGCATCGCCGAAGCATTTACTCTTAAGGAAGTATCATATTTTTCAAGTGTTTACTTTGTAGAGGAACACAATGTCAATACTTCGGCAATGCGGTACAATATGGATGATCAACCTCCTTGTAGCGATCTCTCCATTTTTGCAACAATAAGCACTGTAGTTGGTAGTTGCAATTCCTACAACTCTACCGCAGAAGAAAGGAATGTTGTTTTCCTCTACATGTATGCTAATATAGATGAGATGGACAAATATTTTGAGTAAGTGTTTGTCCTACATTTATGCTACTCATCATAAATGGAACAGATCTGTTCTAAATTTTTTCTTTTCGTACAGAGAGTTTCACAAACAGAATTGGATACATAAACATTAACCTATGAGCAAACAAGTAGAAGCGATGCGACGAGATGAAATAAACGGAAGACCTAACATTCTATCATGGTTTTGTGATCATGTAACATTTTCTCATAACTTACGAGTATTTACAAATTTTTCTTATAACTTACGAGTATTTACAATGTTTTCTTGTAATTTCATATTTTGGACAGTGCATGAAAGATGCCAACGTCCTTGAAGACTTGCAACAACTATCCTAGGATTGGTTAAAGTTAGAAGTTTTGGTCGATATGACATCAATGGCTTCCGGTTCCGTACAACTCAATTTGAATCTCATGGTCCACTTGCGGCAACGGCAATTACCGGAGTTATTAAGAGGGCAATCGACTCTCAAGGACGTGAAACTAATTACCATGGGATAATTAAAAAAGTTCTTGAATTTGCTTTCATCGGTAATAAGGATCTTCGAGCAGTATTCTTTGACTGTGATTGGTTTGATAACAATCATGAAATTCGACAAAACCAATTTGGCATGGTGGAAGTCAAACACAAGGAACGGCTACGAGGATACGATTCATTTGTTCTTGCTCACCAAGTGGAGCAGGCGTATTATCTATCTTATCCATGCAAAAAACTCCAAGCTTGGTGGGTGATACATATGGTGAATCCGCGTGAGCGGTTATACACTCCAGGAGATGATGGATACCATGATACTAATAAAGTTGATGAGGTTTACCAAGAAGAAGAGTTGCCAGAGTCGTTCATTGTCGAGCCTGGTGTAGGACTCGGTGACTTGGTTGGAGACGCTCAAGATGTCGAGACTTATGATATGCGGAAACGAAAACGAAATCTAGTCCAGACCCACAGAAAAGAAGATCAATGGTCTGGTTTATGGAGTAGGGTATATGGTCGTGACGTTGATAAATTTTGAAATTAATGAAGTAATGTTTTATTCACTAACTTATCATGAATTTTGTATATTATCTTAGTATATTTATCAATTACTCGTTGCATCAGGATGTCATCATCAAATAGAAAGGGGAAGGGGGTGAGAGGGTTCCTCACCCATCCCCAGGACTTTGTCCTCTCAGGTACCTCGTCAGGTGCGAGCAGACACTCTCAGCTGATGAGGCACCTTCCAGACTTTTCGGACCGAGTTGTGGTCTTTGAGCGCATGGAGGTAAATTTCATGCCAATCACGTTATTTGAAATTGCATTTATCAATTATTTTTTCTTATGAATTATTTATTTTTGTAGTCCGACTCAGAGTCTTCTGAGTCAGAGCCGGAGGTTGGGGCTACCCAGCCCTCAGGGCTGGCTACGTAGCCCTCGGAGCCAGCTACGCAGCCCTAAGAGCCAGCGAGCGTAGATCCTTCAGGCTTCAGTGGTGACCTGTCGTCTGGGTCACCGGACGTGGTGCCTCCGATGAGGCGACGCACGAGGAGGACCCACTTTGCTGCTCCTCCTCCTGTTCCTCGTGAGCGGATCACCATTCATCCACTCGGAGACAAGTAAACAAATTGTATAGTATTAAATATTGGATGTTGTCTGCCGATACATAATAAGTTAACAAATTTTGCAGATATTGGCACGACTGTTCGTTCGCCGGCCAGGGACACCACAGGCAGGTTAATGGTGTCATCGGGGCTTTAGTGCAGTTGCACTATCCTGGTGTCATCGACAGTGTCCCTGCTTTGTCGTGGGACGACTACGCTCGTGTCCCTCACAAGGTCCATGGCACCCTTCAGGGGGCCGTGTGGAACGATTTTATAGTAAGTTTAAATGTTTGTATTTTTAAAGTCATTTAAATTGTTCATGCGGATTAATTAAATTTTTTGTTTTCTTAAAGCTGCGGTACCAGCTAGATAACCCGAGTGAGAGCATGATGGAGCACGTGACTGCTGTGTTCCACAACAATGCTCGAAAGCTCGTGGTGCAGGCATTGTCGTACACCCGCATCCAGGCCATCAATGAGTATAACAAGCGGCATCAGCAGCAGCAAGGGGGTTCGCTTAGGAAGGACTCTGACACGTACTTGACTGAGGAGCAGTACGTGGAGGTAAGTTATTATTGTTAACTATTTCCAATAATTACTTATGTTAGCAATATTAATGAAATACTAAATATGTGCAGGTTAGTATTAGCTTGTTAGAAAGCCAGCCCGGCGCGTACCGAGCTCTTTGTCGGTACTGGGCTAGCGAGGACTTCATCAGTAAGTCCACGAGGGCTCGAGCCTACAGAGGAATAGACGGCCAGCACAACTACAGCAATGATGGCTACGTGCATTTGGTTAAACGCATGGTAAGTATATTCTAAGTTCATTCATGTGTTGATAATATATTTCTTCAACTAACACGTATCTATAGGAGCAAGAAACCGGTTAGGAGCCGACACCGACCGAGGTTTGGTGGAGAGGTCACAAGGGAAGTGACCCTTCCCAGCCTGGGCAATGTAATCAGGTCACGGCCGACCGACTGGTAAGTTTTCAAATTTCATAAATTTAATTATAAGTACGCGCAGGAGGTGAAGAATATACACGGCGAAGGCTACAATTTTGAAAACCCGCTAATCGATTCTAGAGTCATGTACACAAGCGGCGGTGGGAATGCCCATGGACGGAGAGTTGGTCAACTGTTTCATTTTTAAAAATTCCTTCTTCTACTTATTATTTTAATATCTTTCGTAGGTTTGCCATTTTCAATGGAGTCGCCCTCGGCCTTCGAGAGGCACTCCATCGATAGAGGCTTCGTTCGTTGGGCCGTCGAGTGGCAGTCTGTCGCAGAGTGACTTGGAGTTCCGTGCCATGCAGGATAGGCTTGTGCGGACCCAATAGGAGCTCGACAGGACGAGGGCTGTCCAGGAGTACCAAGCCGATTCATGTCCCAGATGCGGGCAACGGTAGAGGCAAGTAATTTAAATTACTATATTTTAAATTTTTAGCATTTCAGTAATATACATGTATTCTAATATGTTGCAAATTTCCTTCGTGGCCGCAGCTTCCACAGGCGCTCTCGTCACAGCCGGCCCCAGCACAGGTGTGACGCCCTGGTTCTGAGACAGAACCTCTCGAAACCGAGACTGATGCATATGTGTGCCCAGGATGTTCATCACACATACACATATAATCCACAAACTGAATTTCAGAATAATACCACGAATAACAGGGTTTATTACAATGTGTCATGAGTCTTGTACTCATTCTAGCAGCGGAAGTCTTTATTCTAGCAGCGGAAGTCTTTATTCTAGCAGCGGAAGTCTTCTAACTAGTGCGGAAGTGATGTACTCAGCAAGTGCAGGAAAATATGATATGTAGCTTACAGCAAGGCAGGTATAAAAAGGCTCATTGCAGAAAGCAAAGTTTATTTCTCAAAACATGATAAAAACAGCAACTTAGCTTTAAGTGAATGTAATCCCAACATGTATTTAAACACCAACATACCTCCATCATGTTCCATCACTTTCATGTCTCTTCCTGACATTTATCTTTCTCAACTTTTCTCAAGCTCGTGAATACCATCTCGTATTCACTACCATCTCATGAATACCATCTCGTATTCACTACCATTCTGTCTCATACCGAGACAATGCTCATTGCCATGACTCAACAGTCATGCAACCGATCTCATTACCCAGACTCAATAGTCCCAAAAACCAAATTCAATTACCAAAACAAACCAAATGAAACCATTACCATCCCAATAACCAAAACCGAACATTCATCCCAAAAACCATCCTAACTAATCATATGGGTTGTCCAGGCGCTCATGACCGTAAGCTCGACTATCATGATAGTTTTAGACTCTGCAGAGTTTATACCACTCTACCCACAAGTTTGTGATTTCGTCACCCGTCAGCGACTGCAGAACCTCCATTATACCTGTACACAACCATCGGTGTATGGTCAAGAGATCACAAAATAGCCTTTACAAAGGGGCTACTAGATGTATGGACTCACTAAGGTTTCACCAGCAGGCTAGAATCTCCAATTCTCCCACCCACGGGCCCCCTCTTGTGCCATGCAGTTCCCAGGGCAGTTCTCACTCGACTCCCATTCCCCGCGCCTTCCACGGTCCATAACAATCTAGCAACTGACCTAGTTAGTCAGCTAAGCCGCACCCATACTTGGCCTTGTGGTGGCACTGTTATCCTGGCATGGCACACATGAACCGTTCCTTAGATCTACGGCAAGTAACCACCAACTCATACTACCTCATCCACAAACCAAGCTTGCCTATATCTCCCTCCGATTCATGTTCATTAACAACATCAGTTTCTCATTATTCTTACGAGTGCAGTTAGCTAGACACATCTATCTCGCTTCCCATATCCCATCGACTCAGCGAAGCATAAAAGCAAAAACCATACCCGACTCATTAACTTTCCCGGTGACAAGGGTGGTTAACAAAACTAGTAAACTCCTATAAAAGGGTTTCCCATCATGTTGACTCAAGCACACACACTTTTAACAAAAAAAAACAGTTTTCCAAAAACATGGGATCAATATGGTCAAGGGGCACTTGCCTTGTTCTTGCGGCTTCTGTTGCCCTGGGATCTCGAAGTCTTGAGGTTGTAGTTCGTCGTAGATAGCTTGTCACACCCGGTTTCTCCGAAGAACAACCGAGTGAATATCACATGTATGCCAGGATCATTTTCTCATACATGTGATGACAAATAGTGAGGCATCATTTATTACAAGCCAGGTGTCGAATATAAATATGTCTTACAAAGCATACGTCTCGATGGACGATAATAAGTTCATAACATGTAAATAAACTAGCAGCGGAATATTATTCTTGTGGGCTCCGTCACAGGCGTTGCCCGGGGGACTCCATGAACCTAGAATCCTTCTTCGGGTCCGAAGTCTTGGTCATTGAACACCACATCATCCCCTTGACCTGAGCAGCAATTTAAACCAACAAATATGCAAGTTTGAGTACCGTGGGTACTCAGCAGTGTGGGAAGGTTATGTCATGCATGGACAGCGCAAGGAGAGGTTGAACTCATGGTTAAAGCACTACGCAATTAATACCTATTACCTTAGCTTATTAAGCATCTACATTACTACACAGGTGAAATGATCCCAATCTCCCAATCCATCATCATAATCAAATAACCATAACATCATTTCCAATGTTAAGCTCCCCACTTAACATCCACAACTTCCAAAGTCATCATTCCTCTAATCATGAATAAGTCCAAGCCGCTCTTGACAGTGAGCACGGCTGTCATGACAGTTTTGACTCTGCAGAGTTTGCACCACTGTACCCACATGTAGTGATTTCATCCCCCGTTGCAGGGTGGACTAAAAAAACCTCCATTATGCCAGTGGCTACGAACCACATTCACACTTCCCAGGTGTGTAGCCAGGAGATCACTACGAAGCCTTTACAAAGAGATTCCCGACGAGCGTGAGCCCACTGATGTTTCACCCCTAACAGCATACAAGAGGCTCCAACCCCGCTGCAGTGGCCCCCTCTTGAGCCTTGCGGTTCATATGGTAGTCCAGCTGACACCTATTCCCCGCACCATCCAACACACCCATACTACGCTGGGGATACACCTAATTAATTGGCCAAGCTGCCCCATCTCAGCATGTGGTTGGCACGGTAAAGCCAGGTTACATGCTCCTTGAACCGGTCCTTAGGATCCAGGCAAGTACTAAACACAAACCCGAGTCTCGTGCACCCAGCACCAACCAAATCATCCAACTTGCCTCGATCCCTACCTCTACATAACTCATAATATCTCATTCAAGAGTAAGGTAAACAAATTAATAATCTCATATCCCAATCATCCCATTCTAAGCATGGCTAAGCATAAGCATATAAATAAATGACATGATAAAATAAATCCCAACCCAAGCTACAAGGAAACAAGGTAATGCAATTCTAGGGAAACTTCCTAGCATGGGTTTCACATTTCAATTGACAATGCAAATAATTCTATCTACACATCCTAGTATAGGATCAAAGTGGTCAAGGACACTTGCCTTCTTCCTGCTGCTCTGGGAATGGATAGTCCTGATCTTGGAAGGGAAGAACTTGCTCTGGGGCAGGTTCTACTCATGCAAACACACATAGCAAAAGAAAACAACAATCCATAAGACATAGTTCACACTTTCACTCCACACATACATACATATGATAGTCATTCACATTTCTAAGTGTTGTGTTTACTCTAGCTGTGTTGATTTTTAGCCTTCATGCACTTTTAAACATATGTATATGATTTCTAACTTTTGTATTTCAGATTTCTGTTTGCACACTATATATGAATTTTCAATATGAATAAATTCTTTATATTTAATTAATATACTTCTTAACTACCAAGTTTGCATGGAAGGTATTTTCCTACTCCAAATGGGCTTTCAGATCTTCTACCAAATCCTAAACTGAAATCTTAGGATTTGGAAACTTCATTTATCATTTTCTAGTTATGCATACCTATTTTCCTATATTTTCAGATTTATTTTCTATGCCTAAATGTGAACTTTATTATGAAAATAGTAAGACACATCATCTAAACAGAATAGGTTCTGATCTAAAATATTAAATAATATATTTTTGAACTTCTCCTCTGATGTGAACTAATTTAAATTTATTTTACCAATTTTCAGAATTATTTCCTAAGCTAAAAATGTGTCCCTATAACTAATAAATGTGAACAATCAGTTAAACAGATTCATTTCAGCTTAAAATCTACTTTTAACTCATTCTAAAGTTTTCCAAGTGCTAGGAGAGTTTAAATTTCAATTTACAATGTGTTTGCCTCACCTTTTTTAAATTTAAATCCTAATCACATATTCAATTTTCTGAATTTAATATCATATAGGGTTAAAAAGGTAAATCCACCCTACTACAGGGTCTAATTTATTATTTCATAAATTTCCAGGGGTCTAGCTACACATAACAGAGGGGTTTTCCTAATTTTTATTAAGTCCAGGGGCTAAAACGGATTTTTAAATGAATTTAAATGAATTTCTGAAGTTCCAGGTGCTAGATCAGAAGTTTCCGGGGCTAGCTCGTATTTTCCGAGATCCCTAGGGGGTAGCGCGTAAGAATCCCGGCCTTTATAATGCGGGGCCGATGTGGACCATCCGATTTAAAACAGACGGCTGAGATTATAACGTCGAACCGGTACGCGGGGGTTTTATGTCTACCGTGCGATTTAAAATAGACGGCGCACAAGCGGCCACGTCGCCCTGGCCGGAGCCAGCCCGCGCTGCCCGGCGGCGCGCGGCGGCGGGAGGTGGCGATCTCGCTGGAAAACTTCGGATCTTCATCTATTCCTCCTAAAACTTGGATTTCATTGCATAGATCGGTAGAGGGGAGGTCGGGGATCTCACCTCGGGGTTTTTCTTGAGCTCGGAGGCCCTGGAAGGCGGTCGGTGTCGAGGTCCGAGGTGGAACCGCTGCGGTGCTCGTCGGAGCTGTGCCTAGAGCGCAAACCACCGAGTTTTCTGCACCTGCGTGACTCTCCGGAGGCGGTGGGACACGATCGACGCGTTAGATCAGAGAACCCGAGCAAAGATCGAGAGAAAACGGCCGGAGAAGCTCTGGTTCTCACCGGGAGGAAAAACAGGCGATCGGGATGAAAAAACACGGGGCGATGCCGACGCTTATATAGACGACGGACGGCGGCGGTCGGTTGGGATCGAGCTGGAGTCGTCCGGAACCGAAATTTGGCTAGGGGAACGCGGGTTTCCGGGGTGGTTTGGATTCGGGCGCGCGGAGGAGTCCCGGGGTCGGCCGATCGCACGAGGAAGAAGATGACGGCGGGCCCCGCGTGTCAGTGAGCGGGAGAGAGGAGCGCGCGGCTGTGGGCTGGCGCGGGAAGAGGTGGGCCGGCTGGTGGTTTTTGGCCCACTGGCCGGGGTTTTCTGTTTTTCTTTTTCCATTTCTTTTCTGGTTTTGATTTGAATTTGAATTCCAATTTGAATTTCTGCACCACATGCAATACGTCCAAAATTTTTTAAATTCCCCTCTTAACAGAATTTTGGGGTGTTACAGCTCTACCCCCCTTAAAAGAAATCTCGTCCTTGAGATTGGTGGTTCTAGGAAAACAATTCCGGAAACTGTGCCTTAAGCTCGTCTTCTCGCTCCCATGTGGCTTCCTCTTCCGAGTGATGCTTCCACTGCACCTTGCACATCCGGATTCTTTTATTTCTTGTGAGGCGTTCCATTGTCTCCAAAATCTTGAACAGTTGCTCGGCATAAGGCAGATCCTCTGCTACGTCAACCTCATTAATGGGTAACATCTCTTCAGGCGTCCTCAGACATTTCTTTAGCTGTGACACATGGAATACATCGTGCACATCCGATAGGCGAGCCGGCAGTTCTAGTTGATATGTCACTTCGCCTTTCCTCTCCAGAACTTGAAAGGGTCCGATGTATCGAGGTGATAACTTCCCTTTCACCTTGAACCGACGAAGTCCTCGGATAGGGGACACCTTGAGGTAGACATAGTCCCCCACGTTGAAAACGAGCTCTCTTCTTCGTACATCGGCATAGCTCTTTTGTCGTGTCTGTGCTATACTCAAGTTGTTGCGGATTTCCCTCACTTTCGCCTCGGCTTCTTGTAGTACCTCGGGCCCAAACACTTTACTTTCCCCCGTTTGGTTCCAAAATAGGGGAGTTCTGCACTTCCTCCCATACAAAGCCTCAAACGGTGACATCTTCATACTAGCCTGATAGCTGTTGTTATAGGAGAACTCCGCATACGGTAAGTTCTTATCCCAACTCCTATTGTTCTTGAGCGCACACGCTCTCAGCATATCCTCAAGGATCTGATTGGTTCTTTCCGTCTACCCGTCAGTCTGGGGGTGATAGGCAGAACTAAAATTCAGATGAGTTCCCATGGTTTCATGTAACTTCTGCCAGAACCTTGAGGTGAACTGTGTCCCTCGATCTGACACTATCTTCTTTGGCACTCCATGGTAACACACGATCCTGGACATGTACAACTCTGCCAATTTGGATCCGCTGTAGCTTTCTTTCACGGGAATGAAATGAGCTACCTTGGTTAGTTTTTTGATGATGACCCATATCGAATCATACCCTGATTGGGTCCTGGGTAGTCCCACTATGAAATCCATACCGATGTCTTCCCATTTCCATTCAGGTACTTTGAGTGGTTGCAATAATCCCGCTGGTCTTTGATGTTCTGCTTTCACCAACTGACATGTGTCACATAGGGCAACATGTTCCATGACATCTCGCTTCATGCCATACCACCAATACCTGCTCTTGAGGTCATGATACATCTTCGTACCCCCAGGATGAATGGAATAGTCGGAATCATGAGCCTCCTTTAAGATCAATTCACGGATCTCCTTCACTTCAGGCACACAAATTCTTTTCTCGTGCCACACCGTACCTTGTTCATCCTCTCTGAAACCAGGGGTTTTATTATCCTTGATGAGTTTTCTGATTTCTTGTATCTTCTCATCATTCTTTTGACCATCGCGTATGTCTTGCTCTAATGTGGAGTCCACTTCCATGGCGATGGCTTCACCACTATTCACCAGGCATAGATTGAGTCTTATAACATCGTCCTTCAATTCTGCAGGCATGTCCTTCGAGCTCAACCTATTGACATGCACTTTCCGGCTTAAAGCATCTGCCACGACATTCGCTTCCCAGGATGATAGTTGATGCCCACATCAAAGTCGTTGATTAGCTCTAACCATCTCCTTCTTCTGAGGTTGAGATCTGGCTGTGTGAAAATATACTTTAGGCTCTTATGATCCGTATATATCTCTGTTCTTTTCCCCATCAAATAATACCGCCAGATCTTCAATGCGTGTACCACTGCAGCTAGCTCTAGGTCATGTGTAGGATAGTTCTTCTCGTGTTTCCGGAGCTGCCGGGACGCATAAGCCACGACATGCCCCTCTTGCATGAGAACACATCCCAACCCGTTTCCAGAGGCATCGTAGTACACCGAAAAGTTCTTCTGCATATCTGGCATAACTAGCACTGGGGCTGTTGTCAATCTTTTATTTAGCTCTTGAAAACTCGTCTCACACTGCGGTGTCCATGTGAATGTGATTCCCTTCTCCAACAATTTGGTGAGGGATCTCGAAATCTTGGAGAAACCCTCGATAAACCGTCGATAATACCCCGCCAATCCTAAGAAGCTTCAAACTTCCCCGACATTCTCAGGTGTCTTCCACTTCTGTACATCCTCGATCTTGGCGAGATCTACGGAGATTCCTCCCTCCGAGATTATATGTCCTAAGAAGGGAACTCTCTTCAGCCAAAACTCACACTTGCTCAACTTGGCATACAATTGATGTTCTCTCAGCTTTTGCAACACCAATCTTAGATGTTCCTCATGTTCTTCTTCATCTTTGGAGAAGACGAGAATGTCATCAATGAAAACCACCACAAATTTGTCTAGATATTCCATGAATACTTTGTTCATGAGGTACATGAAGTATGCCAGGGCATTAGTTAGCCCGAAAGGCATGACGGTGTATTCATACAGTCCGTACCGAGATACGAAAGCTGTCTTTGGAATATCAGTTCGTCTTATCTTAAGTTGGTGGTATCCCGACCTGAGATCAATTTTCGAGAACACACAAGCTCCCCTCAACTGATCAAACAAGTCTTCAATGCGGGGTAATGGGTACTTGTTCTTGATGGTTACTTCATTCAATGCACGGTAGTCTACGCACAACCTTCGGGTTCCGTCCTTCTTGGGCACAAATATCACTGGAGCTCCCCATGGTGAGGAACTAGGACGAATGTACCCCTTCTCTGTCAACTCTCTTAAATTTTCCTTGAGTTCTTCCAGCTGTTTGGAGTCCATCCGATATGGTCTCTTGTATATCGAAGCTGTTCCAGGCACTAGCTCAATCGCGAATTCCACTTCACGATCGGGGGGCATACCTGGCAACTCCCCTGGAAAAACATCTGGATATTCCCTGATGATCCTGATCTCCTCCACTTCCACCTCAACTTGATTAAGTTTAATGTCCCTCCTAGGCTCTTGTATAGTTATGAACTTTACTCTTGTGCCACTAGGGTGAGTTAGTTCCACCGTTCTTGTTGAACAATGGATGATTCCTTTATGTTTGGTCAACCAATCCATACCCAAAATAATATCTATCCCTTGTGAATCTATCACTATGAGGTTGGCAGTAAATACTACCCCATTAATGTCTAGATTCACCTTGGGACACACTTGTCTTGTCCTTATTTCTCCACCTAGAGAGTTCACTGCTAGCATATGGTTCATTTGTGTGGTTGCTAGATCATGCTTCTTAACAAACCCTTGAGCAATGAATGAGTGGGTAGCACCAGAATCAAACAACAGTGTTGCAATGTGTAAATTGGCAGGAAACTTACCAACTACCACGTTGGGTGCCTCTTGTGCCTCCTCCATGGTCACGTGGTTCACCCGTCCTCGCATCACATTCTGCTGTTGCGGCTGCATGGGCTTCTTCTTTGGGCACTTATGAGCGTAGTGCCCCACTTCACCACAGTTGAAGCATTGCACCCCAACCTTAGGTGCCTGGCCTTTGTTGTCTCGGGGTTGGTTCTGTGGTCCTTGCACTGCTGGTCGAGGTTGATATGTGGGACGAGGCTGCTGTACAAACTGACGCTGCAGCTGTGCCGGTGCTGATGGAGGCCTGAAATTCAGGTTGTACCCTCTCGGTGCTGAGTATGGTACCACAGCACGGCTAGTCTGCCCCGCGGGTGGCTGCATCAGTCGTGGGCGTGTGTTGCTCCCCGAGGCTTGGTGTGACCATCCCGCCTTCCTCTTGTTTTCATTTTCCAAGGCCTTCAGTTTCCTCTCCACAACAAATGCTTTGTCCACCATCTTTTGAAAGCTTTCATACTTGTTGGAGGACATTGCACATTGCATCTCCGCAGTAAGTCCTTCCACAAAGCAGTCATGTTTCTGCTCATCAGTCTCTATGTCCCGTGGTGCATAACGGGATAGTTAGGTGAATTTAGTGAGGTATTCCCTCACCGTCATGTTTCCTTGCTGCAGCCCCAAGAACTCCTTCCTCTTGTTTTTAAGTTCACCCCTTGGTATGTAATGGTTGCGGAAGCTACGCTTGAACTCTTCCCAAGTGATGTTCTCAGGGTCATGATGGGCGGCCACGTAAGCGGTCCACCAATCAGCAGCAGGTCCATGCAATTGGTGAGAGGCAAACAGCACCCTCTCATACCCTTGGCATTGTATGATCCTCATCTTGCTCTCAATGTTCTTTAGCCAATCATCTGCCTCCAGAGGTTCAGCAGCACTTGCAAACTTTGGAGGTTGAGTCCCTAGAAACTCACTCAACCTTGGTTGGCGTGGTGCAGCTTGTGGAGGTGGAACTTGATGCAAGTTAGCCACCACTTGAGTTAGACTCTTGATGAGCTGATTTTGATTTTCAAGCATTTGGTGGATGGGATCAACTCCTTCACGGCGACCACCCCTGTCTTGTCCTCCAGAAAGATGAGGGTTGCCGGCCTCATCGTTGTTGTTGGCGGGGTTGGCACCACGACCCTTTCCTCTTCCGGCCATCTATCATGATCAACCAAATGTCAATTTAAAGCATTACGTATTAACTTCCCAATTTGCTTGTTTAAACTTAAAATTCATGGGGTCTTATTATATTAACATTTTCTGAGGGTCTCACGTCTTACGCGAAAATAAATGCACTCTTAATTCATAGGGGTTCACACATCAAAGCAAAACAATCCTGAAGACGAGGTTGTGGACAATTGCCCATGGCTTCCACAACTCACGTCACACACCAAACATTAACACACCATTAACTAAGGTATTGACTCGCCTACTCGATAACCTGCTGAACTATGGGAAAGGACTCTTCACGACTCGTATCACTGAGCTGGCTCCTCGGGATCTTCCTCATTATTGCGGCTGCCCTCTGACTCCGCTTTGGGTGGGGAAGCTGCTGGTGGAGAAGTGCGGCGACGCCTGCTCGCGCGGCGATCTGGGGAGTCAGGAGTCCATGTTTCATTCACGGTGACACACAGTTCATTCCCATCTCCTCTTTCTCTCGCCCTCGAGCTGGCTTGAAGCAACGCCTCAGTCTCCTTCAGGGTGTCACGTACATCCTGAAGCTCCTGCTGACACTCCTGCAGTCGAGTGCTGAGCATAGCAGCATCCTCCAAGCACAAGTCCATGTGCTCATGGGAAGTCCCCTGCTGCACTGGCGGGTACTTGTACTCCGTTGTACCACTCTCACGCTGGAGGACATATATGTACTCAGTCCTGTCTAGGTGGCGACGATAGATGTGACTCTGGCAGGTGATTGCCTCCTAGGTGACATCCTTCTCCGCATCGACCTATGTCGCTCGACAAGCTGGAGAGCAGTGGATCTTGAGCAGCTGATTTTCGTGGATAATCCTCATTTCTGAACTCCATTCTTCCTGCTTCTCACGGATGGTTCGGGTGGAGCTGCAGTGTATGATTAGCTTGCCCGTATTGCCGGCAGCGTGGAGCATACGCTGTAGACGGCGCAACAAGCCTCCTACTGCCAATCCGTAGGAGAGGTACGTCACCGGACGGTTCTCCTCTCTCAGGGCAAGGGCAACTACGGGAACTCTCCCTCTGGTGGACTTGCGGGCGGTGCGGATCATGCGAACCATCTAAGACATAAAGCATTTAAAATTAAGTTAGATAATATTTTAAACAAAAATCCTATTTTGAATAAAAGTTGGGGTAAGATGAATATAGTGACCCCATTAAATAACACTTTTCAACCCACACCTTTGTAAAATAGTTTTTAAGAAAATAGGGTCCTTAAATACGTCCATTTCTACCTAGGTCCACGTTCCTAGGGGCAACCTTGGCTCTGATACCACTTATGTCACACCCGGTTTCTCCGAAGAACAACCGAGTGAATATCACATGTATGCCAGGATCATTTTCTCATACATGTGATGACAAATAGTGAAGCATCATTTATTACAAGCCAGGTGTCGAATATAAATATGTCTTACAAAGCATACGTCTCGATGGACGATAATAAGTTCATAACATGTAAATAAACTAGCAGTGGAATATTATTCTTGTGGGCTCCGTCATAGGCGTTGCCCGGGGGACTCCATGAACCTAGAATCCTTCTTCGGGTCCGAAGTCTTGGTCATTGAACACCACATCATCCCCTTGACCTGAGCAGCAATTTAAACCAACAAATATGCAAGTTTGAGTACCGTGGATACTCAGCAGTGTGGGAAAGTTATGTCATGCATGGCCAGAGCAAGGAGAGGTTGAACTCATGGTTAAAGCACTACGCAATTAATACCTATTACCTTAGCTTATTAAGCACCTACATTACTACACAGGTGAAATGATCCCAATCTCCCAATCCATCATCATAATCAAATAACCATAACATCATTTCCAATGTTAAGCTTCCCACTTAACATCCACAACTTCCAAAGTCATCATTCCTCTAATCATGAATAAGTCCAAGCCGCTCTTGACCATGAGCAGGGCTGTCATGACAGTTTTGACTCTGCAGAGTTTGCACCACTGTACCCACATGTAGTGATTTCATCCCCCGTTGTCGGGTGGACTAAAAAAACCTCCATTATGCCAGTGGCTACGAAGCACATTCACACTTCCCAAGTGTGTAGCCAGGAGATCACTACGAAGCCTTTACAAAGGGATTCCCGACGAGCGTGAGCCCACTGAGGTTTCACCCCTAACAGCATACAAGAGGCTCCAACCCCGCTGCAGTGGCCCCCTCTTGAGCCTTGCGGTTCATATGGTAGTCCAGCTGACACCTATTCCCCACACCATCCAACACACCCATACTACGCCGGGGATACACCTAATTAATTGGCCAAGCTGCCCCATCTCAGCATGTGGTTGGCACGGTAAAGCCAGGTTACATGCTCCATGAACCGGTCCTTAGGATCCAGGCAAGTACTAAACACAAACCCGAGTCTCGTGCACCCAGCACCAACCAAATCATCCAACTTGCCTCGATCCCTACCTCTACATAAATCATAATATCTCATTCAAGAGTAAGGTAAACAAATTAATGATCTCATATCCCAATTATCCCATTCTAAGCATGGCTAAGCATAAGCATATAAATAAATGACATGATAAAATAAATCCCAACCCAAGCTACAAGGAAACAAGGTAATGCAATTCTAGGGAAACTTCCTAGCATGGGTTTCACATTTCAATTGACAATGCAAATAATTCTATCTACACATCCTAGTATAGGATCAAAGTGGTCAAGGACACTTGCCTTCTTCCTGCCGCTCTGGGAATGGATAGTCCTGATCTTGGAAGAGAAGAACTTGCTCTGGGGCAGGTTCTACTCATGCCAACACACATAACAAAAGAAAACAACAATCCATAAGACATAGTTCACACTTTCACTCCACACATACATACATATGATAGTCATTCACATTTCTAAGTGTTGTGTTTACTCTAGCTGTGTTGATTTTTAGCCTTCATGCACTTTTAAACATATGTATATGATTTCTAACTTTTGTGTTTCAGATTTCTGTTTGCACACTATATATGAATTTTCAATATGAATAAATTCTTTATATTTAATTAATATACTTCTTAACTACCAAGTTTGCATAGAAGGTATTTTCCTACTCCAAATGGGTTTTCAGATCTTCTACCAAATCCTAAACTGAAATCTTTAGATTTGGAAACTTCATTTATCATTTTCTAGTTATGCATACCTATTTTCCTATATTTTCAGATTTATTTTCTATGCCTAAATGTGAACTTTATTATGAAAATAGTAAGACACATCATCTAAACAGAATAGGTTCTGATCTAAAATATTAAATAATATATTTTTGAACTTCTCTGATGTGAACTAATTTAAATTTATTTTACCAATTTTCAGAATTATTTTCTAACCTAAAATGTGTCCCTATAACTAATAAATGTGAACAATCAATTAAACAGATTTATTTCAGCTTAAAATCTACTTTTAACTCATTCTAAAGTTTTCCAAGTGCTAGGAGAGTTTAAATTTGAATTTACAATGTGTTTGCCTCATCTTTTTAAATTTAAATCCTAATCACATATTCAATTTTCTGAATTTAATATCATATAGGGTTAAAAAGGTAAATCCACCCTACTACAGGGTCTAATTTATTATTTCATAAATTTCCAGGGGTCTAGCTACACATAACAGAGGGGTTTTCCTAATTTTTATTAAGTCCAGGGGCTAAAACTAATTTTTAAATGAATTTACATGAATTTCTGTAGTTCTAGGGGCTAGATCAGAAGTTTTCGAGGCTAGCTCGTATTTTCCGAGATCCTCAGGGGGTAGCGCGTAAGAATCCCAGCCTTTATAATGTGGGGCCGACGTGGACCGTCCGATTTAAAACAGACGGCTGAGATTATAACGTCGAACCGGTACGCGGGGGTTTTATGTCTACCGTGCGATTTAAAATAGACAGCGCACAAGCGGCCACGTCGCCCTGGCCGGAGCCAGCCCGCGCTGCCTGGCGGCGCGCGGCGGCGGGAGGCGGCGATCTCGCCGGAAAACTTCGTATCTTCGTCTATTCCTCCTAAAACTGGGATTTCATGGCATAGATCAGTAGAGGGGAGGTCGGGGATCTCACCTCGGGGTTTTTCTTGAGCTCGAAGGCCCTGGAAGGCGGTCGGCGTCGAGGTCCGAGGTGGAACCGCTGCGGTGCTCGTCGGAGCTGTGCCTAGAGCGCAAACCACCGAGTTTTCTGCACCTGCGTGACTCCCCGGAGGCGGTGGGACACGATTGACGCGTTAGATCAGAGAACCCGAGCAAAGATCGAGAGAAAACGGCCGGAGAAGCTCTGGTTCTCACCGGGAGGAAAAACAGGCGATCGGGATGAAAAAAAATGGGCGATGCCGGCGCTTATATAGACGAGGAAGGGCGGCGGTCGGTTGGGATCGAGCTGGAGTCGTCCGGAACCGAAATTCGGCTGGGGGAACGCGGGTTTCCGGGGTGGCTTGGATTCGGGTGCGCGGAGGAGTCCCGGGGTCGGCCGATCGCGCGAGGTAGAAGATGACGGCGGGCCCCGCGTGTCAGTGCGCGGGAGAGAGGAGCGCGCGGCTGTGGGCTGGCGCGGGAAGAGGTGGGCCGGCTGGTGGGTTTCGGCCCACTGGCCGGGGTTTTCTGTTTTTTCTTTTTCTTTTTCCATTTCTTTTCTGGTTTTTATTTGAATTTGAATTCCAATTTGAATTTGAATTTCTGCACCACATGCAATACGTCCAAAAATTTTTAAATTCCCCTCTTAACAGAATTTTGGGGTGCTACATAGCTCCCTGAGTTTGTCCTTCTAATTACGACCACGCGCATACAAGATTCGCAGCAATCAATATCATGCACAAACTCTACTTTAAGATGCAATGACGCATATGCATAATAATCCTATGATGCAGTTTTGTTTGTACGTGTTCTTGCATGTTTTAATAGGCTTGCATGGGGTTTTACGATGAACAGAGGTGTAAAGATCAATTGTGGACGTGGCGATGATCTTGACTCAAGATCTAGATCAGACCGATCAACACGTGATCTGTCCATGAAAAAGCTTCTGTTCGAAGGGATCGAACAGAACAGATGCAAAGAAAATGCGGTGATGTCGTAAGGTGGTAATGGAAACCTACCTTACGTTCTTCAGGACCTTCCTCTAGCAAAAACAGATAGTCGGCTCTCCTCCGGCGATGGCGATCATGTCTGGCTCGTCGGCGATCTCTCCGGTGGTCAAACTCCGGCGAAGGGGTTTAGCTCGGCGAGTTTGGGGGCTAGGGCTTCTAAGTTGTCAGCTTTAGAAAAGATGTCACGACCAAGGGGTTGTTTCGGGTTCTATTTATAATCAGGAAAAGAAGAGTCCTAATCTGATAGGAATTCGAATAAGAGTCCTATTCAAATTGTTTTTGAATCTTAACAACTTATTGTAAAGGCCTCAGTTTTTGACACATTCAAAGTGTTCATCACCACACACACACACCTCATTTGAAGAAAGTTGATGAACACATTTGAAGAGCAAGTAACCATTATCAATATGCTCATTAGAGAATAAACTCACCAAATGCAAAAGTGGTATTTCCCACATGCATCATCTAGGGGCTGGGCATATGAAAACTCCTACACCTTGCTAGGAATGTCCATGCCAAGTTTCACCCAAATGTAAAACCTTTTTGAGGTCCTTTTGGGTACAGCTAGAAAGAGGGTAGTTTGAACTCAAATTCAAATTCAAATTATTTTTATCCCATGAATTCAAAAGTGGGAGGCATATTCTTACTCAGCACATTTTTGTGAGCTCACACATCAATTTTCACTCCATTTGGAGTTGATCTTGTCATAAGCTAAGTTTAGAAAATTCAAATGTTATTTGAATTTCAAACTGAATATGTGCTGAAATCTAGTCAAACCAAACCCAATTTGAATTCTAACCAAGTCAAATGGCTCAGAAGTGAATAATTCAAATCACCATGGGCATTGTAGGGCTTACTGTTTACAACAGTAATATGGAGTTAAGTTCAGAGGTTAAAAGGGGAGTGGGACCCACCTGTCAGCCACTGAAGAGGTTCAACCGACTGAAGACTTTCTCACTCGGGTCTTCGGGCTTCAGCAGGGATCGCCACCGAGGGGAGGCCGCCGCGCCACCAGCAGCTTGGCCACGCGCGGGCGCAGGTCGGTTCCGAGCCCTTCTTAAGGCGCTCCACGCCTCGGCCAAAGCCCTCGAAGTTTTTCCCCTCGCAAGAACACCGCACCAGAATTCTTCCCTCCGCCACTCGGGACCGATCGGAGAGTCACGATCACAGCCTCCCCGATCCCTCCAGAGCTACGACAAGGTACTAGGAACCTTCCTTCTTCTTCCCCGTCGCTTGAAATCGGCTGAACTCGGGTGATCTCGGCTATACCGAGAGTTCCGTTCAGTGACCTAAAACCGCCGCACTTCGGGCTCCCGTAGACAGCCCAGCCGGGAGATTGTCACGCCCAAACTAAGGCGTCCCCGGACGCGTAGGTGACCGGTGCTGCTCACCCCCGAGCCACAGCCCGAGGGCTTGATTGCCGGCGATGAATTTTCAGTTTTCCCCTTTCTCGGTACAGACCGACCTTCGGGTGTGGTTCTGTCAAATTCACGCTCTAGGAAGGGTTAGAGAGTCTCAATCCATTCCTACACAGACTAGACCTGGTAGCGCACAAGTTGCCTTCACAACCCTTAGCCTGAGAACCCCTGTACCCGGCGTAATTCGAAGCTTGCCGACGGCGGATTCTGCGGGAAGCATCGGGCGCACGGTGGGAGCCTACTTCGGACCTTCCCCGAGCTGCTTCGAGCCCATGCTGAGGTTCCTGAGGGACCACTGATGCTTTCCGGATGTTTGCTCGGTCGGATGGAGTGCTAGGAAGGTCGGCCGACACGGCCAAAGTCTTTTCGAAGCCGCCGCTCGTCGCCGACCATGTGCCGGCCGTTTTCAAGACGAACTGAGCCCAGAGTCATGTTCCCCGAGGGGATTTGCGCAGGGGCGGCCAGAATCATGAAGTTTGGAGCACCACCGAGGCTGCCGGCGAGCTCTCCGGCGAGGCGTCGCGGCGGCCGAACGCGGGAGTCGGGAGGTAGACGAAGGGGGTGGACCAAGGCTGTCAGCGGCAGATATTTTAAAATCAGGATCTGATGTGGCATGGATCGAGTGCGGCTGCGCGCGAAAGACTCTGTAGCCGCGTGTGTCGTCCTATGAGGAGCCGACACGTAGCCCCGGGTCCCACGCGCAGAGATTTAAACTTTTCCCAATTTTTAGATTTCATTCAAACTTCAAACCCTCATAACTTTGGTTAGGAACATCCAGATCGAGTGAACCAAATTTTGTTGGATTCAGCTCTCTGAGTACTTTCCAGCAAATCAAGTTTCACTTCATGAAAATCCTTAATTCTCTAGTATTAATTCTTCAAATTTGAAAATGTTTAGAATTTTAACTGGATAATCCTGTGGAGGAAAATTCGGAAATTTTGCTGGCATGTTCACCAAAATATCACTGAACTACCATAAATATTTCAGATCCATTTGAGCTCATTTGATCCACCTAATGGTGTGATTAATGAAACTGTTCCAGAGAAAATAGAAAATGTCCAGAAACATTTTCAGAATTTCTCTAAAATTGTTTAGCTCATATCTTTAGCTAGGAACCTTCACATTAAGTGATACCAACTCCATTAGAACCCTCTGAAAATCTAGTTTTCAGAAAGTCATAGCTTGCTCCATGAAAATCCCTAGAACACCCTAAAAGCTCCAATTAAGGTCAAGTACATAATTATTTGTGGAGGGCTCAGATGAGCTTTGCTGCAACTAAAACTTGGCCAAGTCTCTGTTTAGGTTGTAACCAAACCACAGTAAAAATTTCACAGTCATTGGGTCTGTCTAGTAAGACTTATAAACTTCACAAGTTTAAATTCAAGTCAAATGCATTTAAAGTAATACATGTACTTGTTATATCATGTAGTCGCTAAGGTTGAGGAGGAACCCGAAGTCTTAGACTTCGTTACTCCAGAAGAGCAGCTAGCCTACGACCAAGACAGCAAGGCAAGCTCCGGTTTGCATTAACCTTTTTACAAATTTTTATTGTTTTGAGCACTTACTTGAGTATCATTATTTCTTGCACTGGAGTCTTGTTTGAAAACCCAATTGCATAGCCAAGAAAACCATGGGTTGGGATTAGGATTGAAAACCCGATTAGCTACTGCAATGCTAGGATAGTGTAGGATTCGGTACAAGTCTAGTTGGAACTACTCGCGAGCATAGGCTAGAGGCACTCGACTCGGGTAGAGATAGCACATGATACACATGGCAAGAAAAATGAGACCGAGCAGGGAGTAAGGGCAGCAGGACTTTGGGGCCTGGGTGCCATAGCTCCGCTTGTGTCGATTGAGGACCGAGCCGTGTGCGGGCCTATTGAACAAGCTAGAACAGTACCGAAGACCTACCGGCTATATGGGAACTGGGAAACCGATGTAACTCGGGTAGCTGGGTATTGAGGCATTGCCCGTCGTTCAGAGGGTAGGTTGAGAGCTTGAGGTGTAAATCGGCTGGCGGCATTGAGATGCGCGTGCAGAGACCTCTTGCTCGGGACGATGGGACCGGTTCAATATTTGGCTGACGGGTCAAAGGTGGTTGCGTACGGCGTCCGTGATGGTTGCTGTAGGCAACGTCGAGTACGGGCGTACGTGACGGGTTATTCGGGTAACCCTGCAGGTGTAAATCGATTATAATCGCTGTCCCTCGCGGTCAGTGAGTACCACTTGTTCACTATACCGTGACGTAGAAAGAACAGGCTAGTTACATGTTAAAATGTTGCTGATTGAAAGATGGACTTTGATTGTTAATGATTTGTTGTAGTATAGAGCTAACTAAAGTTCATTTCAACTTTGGGCAAAGTACATGAGAGAAATGCATTTCTCGTTTGATTGCGGCTCTCTCATGTGCCTTAGCGTAAGGTTCTCTACAACCTGCTGCTAAAACTTGAAAGTAAGGTTCCAATAATTAGGCGAGTCCTTTGCAAATTGTTTTATCTCATGTACCTATCACTCCTCATGTAGAAGTTCCATGTTTAGGAGAGACGGGTCAGTCTTGCTGAGCCTTCGTGCTCACTGCTTGTGTTTGAAGATTTTGCAGGGTTCTATGAGGAAGGGACTCCCGAGGAGGAGACGGAACCCCAGGAGGGGAACTCCGTCGAGTGGGATTCGTGCACGCCGCCGTGTTAGTGTGGGTGTGTGCTAGCAAGGACACATTCACGGGCTGAACGTGAACTTGATGCATAGTCTACGCCCGTGAGTGTAGACTGAACATCTGTTGTTGTAAAAATGTTCTTAAACCTAATTATGTAATGAAACTTTGCTTCCGCTTTGTACATTTGATGTGTGTTATCCGGTGCTGTGCAACGCAACACCCCTCAGCGTGATCCTGGCTCGACAAGACCGTGGGGTCATGTCAGCGTTGGTATGAGAGCTCGCTTGAGGTTTAACGCACTACAAAGGTCATCTTTTTCAAAAATCCAGTGAGGAACGAGTTAATAGCCCATATAAGGATGTTATTAGTGTATATAAAGTGGCATACTAACCTATTTGATTGTGTCGGAAAATCGTGCATCTCGGGACGTTTATGTCTTGCGGGGTGCACGTAAGCGCTGTCCACCAGTGCGCACAAGCTGAAGGGTGGAGCCCCACGGGTGGCAGGTAACCCGACCCGCTTTAGTACCCTCTACGACTCTTCATGTTGTTTGGGGTATTCGAGGAACATTTGTCCCTGGCGTGCGTGGTGCAATTTGGGAGACCCCGTCACGTGGTCAGTAACGTGAACACGTAGCTCAAGGCGTGTTTGGCTTGAGAACATCCGGGCGAGTGATGACGGTCGGGTGTGCGAACTGTATGGATACCGGGCTCGGTGTGCAACCGAGTCTGACGATTGTGTGAGTTATCTGCAGGTAGTCTAACCATGAAACGGTAGACGTGTAGCATCCGTGTGTGAGAGACGCTTAGTGCCACTGAACTAATGAAGCCGGCTAAGTTCGGTATAGGTTTTTCTTTGTGAGGACGTAGTACCGACATGCTCTGGTGACGCATCGACGTCACACTCCACTAAATGAACAACTTCATTGTAAAACTTGAAAGTTTTAATCCGTAACACTAAAACTTTGATGTAACTCCTTCCCTTAATCAGGATATTCCAAATTAACAAGTTTTCAACCTATAGGATACTAAGGACAGAGTCCCCTGTTTTCAGCTGATAGAAGGCTGAAGTTAATCAGAGGTTAGAGGTTGAGTTCTTTCGAGGTTGGGGTCATATGATACATTTCTGGAAAGCTTTGGAATATTTTACAACTTTTATGTTGAGGTCCAGAGGTGTTTCATCCCTTAACCAATCGAAACATGCAGTAGAGTGGAAACTGTCCAGAAAACAGGGCAGAGTAAAACACTCTCTGTAAACTCTCTGTAAATTAAGCATAACTTCCTGCATAAGAATCAAAAAATAGAAAATGAGGTAATTCTGGAAAGATTATGAGATGGGTTACAACTTTGTAACAGAAAGTTTTGTCATATTGGGGGTAGAATTAACTGGAATTCTTGGATCAAATCAGTACCTAAGGCAGGGAGGTGCTGTCCAATTTTCTCCAGAAATTCTGTTAACTTTGGCATCTCATAACTTTTGAACCAGGACAGATCTTAGGCCAAGCAAATACTTTCTGGAAAGCCATTTAAGTTAGCTTTAACTTTGATGTGGAGCTCCAGAATTGGTTTTGCTTTAGCATGGTCTAAATCAGGTTGCAGTGGAAACTGATCAGGGCTGTCATGTTGAGCAGCAGATCAGCAGTCAAATTTGTTTAAATTTGAACTATGTTTCCAAGTTTTATGGGTTCAATGACATGTTTTATGTTATAACTCAATGGTTTGCTGTTCAAATAAATATTTGACATTTCTCAAAAATATGTTTTTACAGATGACAGCGGATAGACAGTTGGAGAACGGGTGGGTGGTGTCCCACTGTTCTCACCGCAGCGGCTATCCGGAAACGTTGAGGCAAATGCTTCAATATTTTGGGTATGACAAGATGCCGCAGTATGTCGCTAAAGAATAAGGTGAGGAGGGGAACAAGATGTGGACGATCCATGTCGAAGTTCCTGCAGGGCCTACGCCACCCGGTTGGGCGCCATTCACCGTCACGGTGAAAGGTAGACAACCGGAGCGAATGTGGCAAATGGCAGCCCGCGACACCATGTCACGCTTCTGCCAACTACACATGAGGGCTATGGAGGGCACTCCATACGCGCTCATTCCGGTGGAGGTACGGGCTCATCATGTGTGGGAAAGTAGGTACATAGAGGCAACAGATCCGGGTTGCCCAAGGTACAGCCCCGCGGAGGCGAACCTCAGCCTCCAGATGAGGGCGGGAAAGGCCGTGATGGACAGCCAAGCTGTTCATACGGAGCATCTCGCCGCAAAGCTCAAGGAGAGCACAAGCCGTGGAGACCATTTCGAGAGTGCTCACAGCGCACTCCGCAATGTGCTCCTTCCGACGATCAAGCGACTGAACGAACAGCATAATCAGTTGCATCGTCTGAAGAAGGCGAAAAAGAAAAGCCGTGTTGACATCGCGGCGCTGCAAGAACAGGTGCAGGCTCTGAACCAGCAGAATGATGTCCTTACTCAAGAGCGGGACGACGCTATTGAGGAAGGGCAAGGCTGGGAATAAGACTACAACCAGGCAATGGACGAGGTGCACGCGTTGCAGGACCTCGTACCCCCAGTATTGGGCATACCGGTGGTCTTGGGTCTTCCGGCAATGGGAGAACCCGAGATGGGACAGGAGGTTGTAGACCCAGAGCCAGAAGCAGAGGTACCGGAGGAGGACGACCTGCAGGAGGTCGAGTTCTACTCCGAGTAGGGGGTTACCGTTGCCAAGTAGGGCAACCAGAGAAGTGTAACCCAAACTTTTGTTACCAGTGACATGTCGTGTAGGTAGTAGCGTATGTATAGGTAGTGACGACATGAGCACGACTTCTCGGAGACCCGAGAATAATGTATCTTGTATAAATTTTATGCTTTATCAATATATGTGTATGTTGTGCAAATTATTCATGCGTCACTTCAGTACCTACTGTTGCATATGGAATTTTAAGTATAACATGTGCTAATCACTGCTGTTTTGAATTTCAGAATGACTCGTACTCGTGCCAACCCGGACGTTGGGGGTTCTAATCAAGGGGGAGAAACCTCCCAACAGCCTCCCGAGGACTCCTCGGGACAGCAACAGCAGCAGCAGCCACAGCAACAACCGCCAACGGTTACTTTGGCGGATATTGTAGCAGCCATGGCGGGCTCTCATCAGCAGCATACGGAGTTGCTGTAGACCCTTATTGCCAATACGTCTCGACCAGAGAAGCGTCAAGATCGTGAGGAGCGCCAACAGAGCTCCTACTCCGACTTTCTAGCAACTCATCCCCCGGTATTCTCAAGGGCGGATGAACCTATCGATGCGAACAACTGGCTCCGCACGATGGAGATGAAGTTCGGGCTGCTCCAAGTGAGTGAGCAGCGCAAGACTCAGTTTGTGGTCCAACAGCTCCAGGGATCCGCGAGCGCATGGTGGGCGAACTACTGTGCTTCACAGCCCACCGACCGAGTTATGACCTGGGCGGAGTTCTGGACGGCCTTCAGGGCCTATCATATACCGCCGGGTCTCATGAAGAGGAAGACACAGGAGTTTCTACACCTGCAGCAAGGGAGCCGGAACGCGCTGGAATACTCCAGGGCGTTCAACGATCTCACGCTGATACTGACGAGAAGCGGCAGGACCACTTCTACCAGGGGCTTAACCCGCTCCTAAAGGACAAGCTGGCGATGTTCAATCGCGGCAGCCTCAATGACATTAATTGATGCTGCGATTGTTCAGGAGGACTCCGGCAAGGAGTTAGCGGCGGCGGAAAGGAAGCGAAGCGCGCCGCAAAGCAGTGGAGAAGGAGGCGGTCCTTCTCAGAAATTTCGGATGGTGAATCGCCCACCATCGGGTCCACGCTTGCAGCCACCACAGAGGCCGATGCCGTTCCGCAGTCGGCCATATTCTTCACCGGCATTCAGGCCGGCACTGCCAGCACCACCTCCGCAACAACAGCAGCAGCAGCGGGCGATGCCGCGTGCGTATGCACCTCAGCAGCGCATGCCGGGCTTTCGTCCCCCAAGCACCGGACAAGCAGCGGTCAAATGCTACAAGTGTGGTCATCCAGGACACTTCGCCAGCAGTTGTCCGGAGAGACAAGGCTGCGGAGTTGCACCGAAACTTCCGGGGAGGAATCAGCCTCGGAACCCTACTAATGCACGGCGGGCGAACCCTAGGCCCGGCACTGTCCACCAACTTGCCATAGAGGACGTGCCAGAGGGTGAGCCAATCCTTGCGGGTATGTTCCAACTCCACCAGCATCCCACCATGATATTGTTTGATGCAGGCGCCATGCACAATTTTATTAGCCAAGCTTTCATTTCTAAACACAGCTTGCAAATACTACCCACCGATAGTCCATATTTGATTTGGTCACCGGGTGGGAAGATTTCAGCAAGCGTAATGGTTTCCAAAGCACCGTTATGCTTAGCGGGTAGAGTGTACCCTACATCTCTCATAATCTTAGAGGGACAGAAGGTCGATGTCATCCTAAGGATGTCGTGGTTAACCCGCCACGGCGCTGTTTTAGACACTGTCCTTCGAATCGTGCACTTGAACTCAGAAGTGCACGGATGTCATACTTTATTTTTGGACAGTCCAGAAATAAAACTTACAAGTGCCTATCAATCCACAGCTATCAGATTTCCAGTGGTCCGAGAGTTCCCTGACGTGTTCCCGGATGATTTACGGGGGATGCCGCCCGATAAGAGAGGTGGAGTTCAAGATTGAACTTGCACCGGGAACCATGCCAATATCCCGAAGGCAATACAAGATGGCGCCCAAGGAGTTGGCTGAACTAAAGACCCAGCTAACGGACCTGCTAGAGAAGGATTTTATTAGGCCGAGCTCCTCACCATGGGGCTGTTCGGCATTATTTGTGAAGAAGAAGGATGAGACGTTGCGTCTTTGCGTGGACTATCATCCACTAAACACCGTAACCATCAAGAACAAGTACCCGTTGCCACGGATCGACATGTTGTTTGATCAGTTGGTCGAAGCAAAGATCTTTTCCAAGATGGACTTAAGATCCGGGTACCATCAGATTAAAATACGAGCGGAGGATATTCCGAATACGGCTTTCTCGATAAGGTACGGACTTTATGAGTACATGGTCATGTCCTTCGGCCTCACCAATGCTCCAGGTCACTTCATGTATTTGATGAACTCGGTATTCATGCCGGAGCTGGACAAGTTTTTCGTGGTCTTCATCGACGACATCCTGGTATATTCCAAGTCGGAGAAAGATCACAAGAAGAATCTACGTATAGTCTTGCAACGGCTGCGGGATCACAAGCTATACGCAAAATTCAGCAAATGCGAATTCTGGATATCGCAAGTGCATTTTCTCGGGCATATCATCTCAGCAGAGGGTATCACTGTAGACCCGAGCAAGATCACACAAGTGCTGAATTGGAAATCCCCGAGAACTGTTCATGAGGTACGGAGTTTCCTCGGGCTCGCGGGATATTATCGGAGGTTCATTCCGAACTTCTCAAAGATTGCCAAGCCTATGATGGAACTGCTGAAGAAGGCTACCAAATATGTTTGGAGTCCAGCATGTGAAGCAGCATTCCAGGCTTTAGTCAAGCACCTAACATCAGCACCGGTTTTGGCGCAGCCAGACACAACAAAACCGTTCAATGTGTACTGCGATGCATCCGGCATTGGGCTCGGATATGTGCTGATGCAAGACCGAAGAGTGGTCGTGTATGGGCCACGGCAGCTTAGAAACCATGAGCAGAATTATCCAACTCACGACTTGGAGCTCGCTGCCGTGGTACTTGCACTTAAAATGTGGAGGCACTACCTACTGGGTAACCTCGTACATTTATATACCGACCACAAAAGCCTCAAGTATATATTCACTCAGAAGGAGCTGAACATGAGGCAGCGAAGATGGTTAGAATTGATAAAGGATTACGAAATAGAGATCCATTATCACCCTGGCAAGGCAAACGTAGTGGCGGATGCGCTGAGTCGCAAGTCACACGTCAATAATCTGACCATAACACCGTTGGAAGAGAGCGAACCAACACTGCATGTGATTCCACATGGAGCTCTCTACAACTTAGCTTTGATCCCCACCATCCGTGAAGAGATAGCGGCAGCCCAGAAAAATGACAAGGGCATGTCACATTTGCGGAGACGTGTAGACAGTGGGGAGCTGGAATGTTTCCGGAAGGACGGAGACGGCGTCCTATGGTTCAAGGACCGGATCGTCGTACCCCGTAACCCGGAATTACGGAAGAAAATCTTTGATGAGGCTCACTTGTCAAAGTTTTCTATTCACCCTGGCAGCAACAAAATGTATCAAGAACTCAGAAGCAAGTTTTGGTGGACACGGATGAAGCAGGAAATCACAAAGTACGTGTCCGAGTGTGGTACATGTCGAAGGGTGAAGGCAGATCATATGCGGAAACCGGGACTGCTACAACCACTGGGCGTTCCTACCTGGCAATGGGAGGATGTGAGCAAGGACTTCATCGTCGGTTTACCCACCACTTTTCAGAAACATGATTCTGTGTGGGTGATCGTCAACCGGCTCACCAAAGTTGCCCATTTCATCCCGGTCAACACCAACTACAACACCAAGAAGTACGCTGAACTGTACATCTCACGGATCCTATGCTTATACGGTGTACCCCGTACCATCATATTGGATCGGGGCACTTTATTTATGTCCCGTTTTTGGGAACAGCTACACGCTGCATTGAGGACGAAGCTGATCCGTAGTTCAGCGTACCACCCGCAAACGGATGGGCAAACCGAGCGGGTAAATCAGATTCTAGAAGACATGCTACGAGCTTGCGCTATCAACCACGGCAAGAATTGGGATGATCACTTGCCGTTAGCCGAGTTCTCGTACAACAATGGATACCAAGCCAGCATCAAGATGGCGCCTTACGAGGCGCTATACGGGAGAAAATGCCGCACACCATTGAATTGGTGTGAGTCTGGTGAAAGGGTTACCTTCGGGATTGATCTTGTCAACAATGCGGAGGAAAAGGTTCGAGTGATTCAAGCGAAACTAAAAGCCGCACAATCCCGACAGAAACAATACGCAGACCGGAGAAGACGCCCATTACAGTTTGAAGTCGGGGATCACGTATATTTGCGTGTGTATCCAATGAAGGGCGTAAATAGATTCGGGGTGAGAGGAAAGTTGGCACCCCGATTCATTGGTCCATTTCAGATTACAGAAAGATGTGGCTCGGTAGCATACCGGCTGAAATTACCAGAAGCACTTTCCAGTGTGCACGACGTCTTTCATATTTCCCAGCTGAGGAAGTGTCTTAAGCTATCAACTACCATTCAGCTGGAGGACATAGAAGAACTGAAACCGGATCTCACATATCGGGAGGAACCGGTTCAGGTTATTGATGAAAAGGCCCGAACCACACGCAATCGTACGTTGTGGTTCTACAAAGTTCTGTGGAGTAATCACTCCATAGACGAAGCGACATGGGAGAGCGAAGGATTTCATCACGCTAACTACCCTGACTTTTTCACGTCACATATCCGGTAATTTTTCACCGTCCTCTCTCTCATTTTTACCTTATAATCTCGGGACGAGATTCTTTTAAGGGGGGAGGAATGTAAAGGCCTCAGTTTTTGACACATTCAAAGTGTTCATCACCACACACACACGCCTCATTTGAAGAAAGTTGATGAACACATTTGAAGAGCAAGTAACCATTATCAACATGCTCATTAGAGAATAAACTCACCAAATGCAAAAGTGGTATTTCCCACATGCATCATCTAGGGGCTTGGCATATGAAAACTCCTACACCTTGCTAGGAATGTCCATGCCAAGTTTCACCCAAATGTAAAACCTTTTTGAGGTCCTTTTGGGTATAGCTAGAAAGAGGGTAGTTTGAACTCAAATTCAAATTCAAACTGTTTTTATCCCATGAATTCAAAAGTGGGAGGCATATTCTTACTCAGCACATTTTTGTGAGCTCACACACCAATTTTCACTCCATTTGGAGTTGATCTTGTCATAAGCTAAGTTTAGCAAATTCAAACTTTATTTGAATTTCAAACTGAATATGTGCTGAAATCTAGTCAAACCAAACCCAATTTGAATTCTAACCAAGTCAAATGGCTCAGAGGTGAATAATTCAAATCACCATGGGCATTGTAGGGCTTACTGTTTACAACAGTAATATGGAGTTAAGTTCAGAGGTTAAAAGGGAGTGGGACCCACCTGTCAGCCACTGAAGAGGTTCAACCGACTGAAGACTTTCTCACTCGGGTCTTCGGGCTTCAGCAGCGATCGCCACCGAGGGGAGGCCGTCGCGCCACTAGCAGCTTGGCCATGCGCGGGCGCAGGTCGGTTCCAAGCCCTTCTTAAGGCGCTCCACGCCTCGGCCAAAGCCCTCGCCGTTTTTCCCCTCGCAAGAACACCGCACCAGAATTCTTCCCTCCGCCACACGGGACCGATCGGACATTCACGATCACAGCCTCCCCGATCCCTCCAGATCTACGATAAGGTACTAGGAACCTTCCTTCTTCTTCCCTGTCGCTAGAAATCGGCTGAACTCGGGTGATCTCGGCTATACCGAGAGTTCCGTTCAGTGAACTAAAACCGCCGCACTTCGGGCTCCCGTAGACAGCCCAGCCGGTAGGTTGTCACGCCCAAAATAAGGCGTCCCCGGACGCGTTGGTAACCGGTGCTGCTCACCCCCGAGCCACAGTCCGAGGGCTTGATCGCCGCGATGGATTTCCAGTTTTCCCCTTTCTCAGTACATAGCGACCTTCGGGTTCGGTTCTGTCAAATTCACGCTCTAGGAAGGGTTAGAGAGTCTCAATCTGTTCCTACACAGACTAGACCTGATAGCACACAAGTTGCCTTCACAACCCTTAGCCTGAGAACCCCTGTATCCGGCGTAATTCGAAGCTTGCCGACGGCGGATTCTGCGGGAAGCATCGGGCGCACTGTGGGAGCCTACTTCGGACCTTCCCCGAGCTGCTTTGAGCCCATGCCGAGGTTCCTGTGGGACCACTGATGCTTACCGGACGTTTGCTCAGTCGGTTGGAGTGCTAGGAAGGTCGGCCGACACGGCCGAAGTCTTTCCGAAGCCGCCGCTCGTCGCCGACCATGTGCCGGCGGTTTTCATGATGAACTGAGCCCAGAGTCATGTTCCCCGAGGGGATTTGAGCAGGGGCGGCCAGAATCATGAAGTTTGGAGCACCACCGAGGCTGCCTGCGAGCTCTCCGGCGAGGCGTCGCGGCGGCCGAACGCTGGAGTCCGGAGGTAGACGAAGGGGGTGGACCCTGGCTGTCAGCGGTAGATATTTTAAAACCGGGATCTGCTGTGGCACGGATCGGGTGTGGCTGCACGTGAAAGACTCTGTAGCCGCGTGTGTCGTCCGATGAGGAGCCGACACGTAGCCCCGGGTCCCACGCGCAGAGATTTAAACTTTTCCTGATTTTCAGATTGCATTCAAACTTCAAATCCTCATAACTTTGGCTAGAAACATCCAAATCGAGTAAACCAAATTTTGTTGGATTCAGATCTCTGAGTACTTTCCAGCAAATCAAGTTTCACTTCATGAAAATCCTTAATTCTCCAGTATTAGTTCTTCAAATTGGAAACTTTGTAGAATTTTAACTGGATAATCCTATGGAGGAAAATTCTGAAATTTTGCTGGGATGTTCACCAAAATATCTCTGAACTACCATAAAAATTTCAGATCCATTTGAGCTAATTTGATCCACCTAATGGTGTGATTAATGAAACTGTTCCAGAGAAAATAGAAAATGTCCAGAAACATTTTCAGAATTTCTCTGAAATTGTTTAGCTCATATCTTTAGCTAGGAACCTTCAAATTAAGTGATACCAACTCCATTAGAACCCTCTGAAAATATAGTTTTCAGAAAGTCATAGCTTGCTCCATGAAAACCCCTAGAACACCCTAAAAGCTCCAATTAAGGTCAAGTACATAATTATTTGTGAAGGGCTCAAATGAGCTTTGCTGCAACTAAAACTTGGTCAAGTCTCTGTTTAGGTTGTAACCAAACCACAGTAAAAGTTTCACAGTCATTGGGTCTGTCTAGTAAGACTTATAAACTTCACAAGTTTAAATTCAAGTCAAATGCATTTAAAGTAATACATGTACTTGTTATATCATGTAGTCGCTAAGGTTGAGGAGGAACCCGAAGTCTTAGACTTCGTTACTCCGGAAGAGCAGCTAGCCTACGACCAAGAGCAGCAAGGCAAGCTCCGGTTTGCATTAACCTTTTTACAAATTTTTATTGTTTTGAGTACTTACTTGAGTATCATTATTTCTTGCACTGGAGTCTTGTTTGAAAACCCAATTGCATAGCCAAGAAAACCATGGGTTGGGATTAGGATTAAAAACCCGATTAGCTACTGCAATGCTAGGATAGTGTAGGATTCGGTACAAGTCGAGTAGTTGGAACTACTCGCGAGCATAGGCTAAAGGCACTCGACTCGGGTAGAGATAGCACATGATACACATGGCAAGAAAAATGAGACCGAGCGGAGAGTAAGGGCAGCAGGACTTTGGGGCCTGGGTGCCATAGCTACGCTTGTGTCGATTGAGGACCGAGCCGTGTGCGGGCCTATTGAATAAGCTAGAAGAGTACCGAAGACCTACCGGCTATATGGGAACCGGGAAACCGATGTAACTCAGGTAGCTGGGTATTGAGGCATTGCCCGTCGTTCAGAGGGTAGGTTGAGAGATTGAGGTGTAAATCGGCTGGCGGCATTGAGATGCGTGTGCAGAGACCTCTTGCTCGGGACGATGGGACCGGTTCAACATTTGGCTGACGGGTGAAAGGTGGTTGCGTACGGCGTCCGTGATGGTTGCTGTAGGCAACGTCGAGTACGGGCGTACGTGATGGGTTATTCGGGTAACCCTGCAGGTGTAAATCGATTATAATCGCTGTCCCTCGCGGTCAGTGAGTACCACTTGTTCACTGTACCGTGACGTAGAAAGAACAGGCTAGTTACATGTTAAAATGTTGCTGATTGAAAGATGGACTTTGATTGTTAATGATTTGTTGTAGTATAGAGCTAACTAAAGTTCTTTTCAACTTTGGGCAAAGTACATGAGAGAAATCGGTTTCTCGTTTGATTGCGGCTCTCTCATGTGCCTTAGCGTAAGGTTCTCTACAACCTGCTGCTAAAACTTGAAAGTAACGTTCCAATAATTAGGCGAGTCCTTTGCAAATTGTTTTATCTCATGTACCTATCACACCTCATGTAGAAGTTCCATGTTTGGGAGAGACGGGTCAGTCTTGCTGAGCCTTCGTGCTCACTGCTTGTGTTTGAAGCTTTTGCAGGGTTCTATGAGGAAGGGACTCCCGAGGAGGAGACGGAACCCCAGGAGGGGAACTCCGTCGAGTGGGAGTCGTGCACGCCGCCGTGTTAGTGTGGGTGTTTGCTAGCGAGGACACGTTCACGGGCTGAACATGAACTTGATGCGTAGTCTACGCCCGTGAGTGTAGACTGAACATCTGTTGTTGTAAAAATGTTCTTAAACCTGTTTATGTAATAAAACTTTGCTTCCGCTTTGTGCCTTTGATGTGTGTTATTCGGTGCTGTGCAACGCAGCACCCCTCAGCGTGATCCTGGCTCGACAAGACCGTGGGGTCATGTCAGCGTTGGTATCAGAGCTCGCTTGAGGTTTAACGCACTACAAAGGTCATCTTTTTCAAAAATCCAGTGAGGAACAAGTTAATAGCCCATATAAGGATGTTATTAGTGTATAGAAAGTGGCATACTAACCTATTTGATTACGTTGTAAAATTGTGCATCTCGGGACGTTTATGTCTTGGGGGGTGCACGTAAGCGCTGTCCACCAGTGTGCACAAGCTGAAGGGTGGAGCCCCACGGGTGGCAGGTAACCCGACCCGCTTTAGTATCCTCTACGACCCTTCATGTCGTTTGGGGTATTCGAGCAACGTTTGTCCCTGGCGTGCGTGATGCAATTTGGGAGACCCCGTCACGTGGTCAGTAACGTGAACACGTAGCTCAAGGCGTGTTTGGCTTGAGAATATCCGGGCGAGTGATGACGGTCGGGTGTGCGAATTGTATGGATACCGGGCTCGGTGTGCAACCGAGTCTGACGATTGTGTGAGTTATCTGCAGGTAGTCTAACCACAAAACGGTAGACTTGTAGCATCCGTGTGTGAGAGACGCTTAGTGCCACTGAACTAATGAAGCCGGCTAAGTCCGGTATAGGTTTTTCTTTGTGAGGACGTAGTACCGACATGCTCTGGTGACGCATCGACGTCACACTCCACTAAATGAACAACTTCATTGTAAAACTTGAAAGTTTTAATCCAGAAAACTAAAACTTTGATGTAACTCCTTCCCTTAATCAGGATATTCCAAATTAACAAGTTTTCAACCTATAGGATACCAAGGACAGAGTCCCCTGTTTTCAGCTGATAGAAGGCTGAAGATAATCAGAGGTTAGAGGTTGAGTTCTTTCGAGGTTGGGGTCATATGATACATTTCTGGAAAGCTTTGGAAGAGTTTACAACTTTTCTGTTGAGGTCCAGAGGTGTTTCATCCCTTAACCAATCGAAACATGCAGTAGAGTGGAAACTGTCCAGAAAACAGGGCAGAGTAAAACACTCTCTGTAAACTCTCTGTAAATTAAGCATAACTTCCTGCATAAGAATCAAAAAATAGAAAATGAGGTAATTCTGGAAAGCTTATGAGATGGGTTACAACTTTGTAACAGAAAGTTTTGTCATATTGGGGGTAGAATTAACTGGAATTCTTGGATCAAATCAGTACCTAAGGCAGGGAGGTGCTGTCCAATGTTCTCAGGAAATTTTGTTAACTTTGGCATCTCATAACTTTGGACCAGGACAGATATTAGGCCAAGCAAATACTTTCTGGAAAGCCATTGAAGTTAGCTTTAACTTTTATGTAGAGCTCCAGAATTGGTTTTGCCTTTAGCATGGTCTAAATCAGGTTGCAGTGGAAACTGATCAGGGCTGTCATGTTGGGCAGCAGATCAGCAGTCAAATTTGTTTAAGCTTGAACTATTTTTCAATGTTTTATGAGTTCAATGACATGTTTTGTGTTAAAACTCAATGGTTTGCTGTTCAAATAAATATTTTGACATTTCTCAAAAATATGTTTTTACAGATGACAGCGGATAGACAGTTGGAGAACGGGTGGGTGGTGTCCCACTGTTCTCACCGCAGCGGCTATCCGGAAACGTTGAGGCAAATGCTTCAATATTTTGGGTATGACAAGATGCCGCAGTATGTCACTAAAGAAGAAGGCGAGCAGGGGAACAAGACGTGGATGATCCATGTCGAAGTTCCTGCAGGGCCTATGCCACCTGGTTGGGCGCCGTTCACCGTCACGGTGAGAGGTAGACAACCGGAGGGAATGTGGCAAATGGCAGCCCGCGACACCATGTCGCGCTTCTGCCAACTACACGTGAGGGCTATGGAGGGCACTCCATACACGCTCGTTCCGGTGGTAGGCTCCGGAGGCTCCACGTGTCCAGCGGGGGCCTGGTCTCCCTTTTCCGCAGAGACGAGCTCCGGCTGTGTCGCATGTCAGGCGGGCGGGACCTCCCTCTCCATCAGAGGTGAGCTCCGCGTGCACCACGCGTCCTGGCGGGCTGGAACCTCCCCTCTTTCCAGAGACGAGCTCCACGTACGCCACGTATTAGTGCCGGACCTCCCCTCTTTTTGGAGGTGAGCTCCAAGAATGCCACGTGTCAGAGCCGGACCTCCCCTCCCTTTGGAGGTGGGCTCCGAGAATGCCACGTGTCCAGTAGCGCCAGACTTCCTTTCTCCTCAGAGACGAGCTCTGAGGTCGACATGTGTCCATCAGCATCGGACCTCCCGGAGGTAAGCTCCGGAGGTGACACGTGTCCAATAGGACCGGACCTCCTGGAGGTGAGCTTCGGAGGTGACACGTGTTCCATAGTGTCGGACCTCTCGGAGGTAAGCTCCGAGAGCGACACGTGTCTGACGGGGCCGGACCTCTCGGAGGTGAGCTCCGAGAGCGACGCGTGTCCCGCGCGGCTGATCCTCTCTTTTCCACAATGGCTAGCTCCGGGGGCAACACGTGTCCCACAAGGGCGGACCTCTCCCCCTTTGCGGGGATGAGCTCCGAAGGCGCCACGTGGCCAGCGGGCCGCGGGAATTATCTTCGGCGCTTCTCGGTGAACTGGAATCTGCTCTTTTTAGCTATCTTTTTTATTCTTTCTCTGTTTCAACTTATTTTAAAATGTTTTCTCTATATAAAATATGAATATGTGCAGAAATAAAAAATGAGGGTGTCACAAATCTACCCCCTTAAATTGAATCTCGCCCTCGAGATTCGATAGTGGAGAATAGATGAGGGAATTCTACTTTCAGGTCTTCTTCACGCTCCCATGTGGCTAGTATGGCATCTTTCTTTTGCCCTCTTGCTCGATCTCTTGGATCTTGCTTTCAACCACTATGGATTTGTCAACTAGCTTCTGGAAGTTAGCATAGTCATTGTTGAGAAGCTGAACTTAGATTTCATTGTTCAACCCTCTCATGAACAAGTACTGCTTCCGTTGGTCCAAGTTGACATCTTCGGGGGCATACCTTGACAGCTGCGTGAGCTTGTTAAGGTACTCATTCACGCTCTTCTGTCCTTGGCGGAGACCTTCGAATTCTTGCCTCTTGAGCATCATGACACCAGCAGGGATGTAATGAGAGCGGAAACTCTCCTTGAACTCAGTCCAAGTAATAGTCTCCGGGTTGTCATGAGCATTGCACAGGGCATCCCACCAGTCAGCGGCTGCTCCCATGAGTTTGTGTGATGCAAAGAGAACCTTCTCTCAGTCATTGCACTGAACTATGGTAAGCTTCTTCTCCATGGACTTCAACCAATCGTCAGGCTCGTAGGTCTTTTGATAAAAACCTCTTCACAAATGTTGTTCCTAGTGTCGATGCGATCATAGCCTAGGAGTATTGCAACTTAATTCAAAGTTCAAGCGAAAAATTGTTAGGGTTAGGGTTCTTTCTGTATAACCTGGACTAGTCCGTTTTTGGGCGGACAAATCTGTTCTCGAGCAGACTAGTCCGTTCCTTTAACGGACAAGTCTGGTTTACACAGAACAAACTCCAACTTTAGCCATTTTTCATGAATTCTCTTGCAATATTCCACTTCCTTGACCTCTAATATCCTGTCTCTCAGGAAATATGTCGAACTCCGACCAAAGCTCTCCCCTTCCAAGTCCCACGACCGAGGAGGTTCGACAAGCCCTTCATCGGCGCATTGCCGAAGAAAGGGCAGCAAAGGAGGCCCAAGCGGCTAAAGAAGCCGTCCGTCGAGAGGCAAGAACAAAGAAGAAGCATGATCTCGACGAGGAGGCACAAATTGCCCAAGCCGTTGAAGAATCCTTGAAGGATCAACTGAGAAAGAAAAGGGCCGAACGTGAAGCCCAGAGCTCCCAAGCTGCTAGTGCCTCAGAGCCCAAGAGAAAGAGGCTGGTCACCTTGGGAGATAAAGAGAAGGAAAAGGAATCCGAGGGTAGGGTTCCTCGTGATACAAAGAAAGGTAAGGCTCCACATTCTGAGCAGCCCAAGAACAAAAAGGCAACTGCCAAAACACCGACAAACAGAGCAGGAGGGATAAAAATCAGAGAGAAAGGGCAACCGAAGCCCATCGGCCGCTTAAAGATGGCTGCCACTGCTAGAGACCCAAACCAGCAGCTCAACAATCCGGAATTTGTATTCAAAGGAAAGGGGGCTGAAAGGCGAGAATGCTGAGTATGGATAAAGTCTATGACTATGAGAAGCACACAGCCGACCCTAGGTTTTGGTGTGACTTTCACTGCGATTACTACCGCTTGGTGTACCTAAAAATGAAGACCCGAGTCACTCAAGCTTTGGGTAGATTGGGACTACATGGCCAAAAAGGAGCACAAAGCTTTTGATGCAGTGATTGAAGCCGTAGAGCGCCATGGAATCAAGGAAATCATGAGCTTCAAGTATGACCAGAACATTGAGGTAATTGTGCAGTTCTACACCACTGTGTACTTCTCCACCTACGGTGACCAGAAAATCACCTGGATGACTCATGGACAGCAGTACTCAGTCACCTATGAGAGGTTTGCACAGATACTTGGCCTCGAGGAGCACTTGGATCATGAGATTATCATTTCCAATCTCAATGCAGTGGACAGGGATCAGCTTGACTATATGTATCCTAGTTATGTTCCCTATGAGGTCGGGCTTGTTAGGAACATCAAGCCGTTCTATAGCATCCTCAACCGGATTCTGAGGAGGACCATTTCCCCCAAAGATGGAGATGCAGGGGTAATTCAAGGAAACTTAAGGCATCTCCTCCTCTTGATAGATGGTGAAGAGAAGTTCAACCTTGTTGAGCATATTTATGATGACATCTTCAACATCTCTCACACTCCCAACCGCTCATGTGGTTATGCACCGTACATCATGTGCCTAATTGAGAAGGTGTCGGGGATAATCTTTGTCAAGGATGTCACTCATCGACCTCTCCGTCCTCAGCTACCCCCCATTCTGCCAGAACCCTCAAGGAGAAAAAATGCTCAACCTCCGTCCATCTCAGCGGCCCCTTCTAGCTCAGCGGCTCCCCCATCATCTCCTCCTCTGCAGTCCATGAGCGGATTCTTCAAGTGCTTCAATGCACTTTTCGCCTCCTTTCAGCGTGTGGAGGTCCAGACTCGACGCATGGAGAGGCGTCCGGAGAAGTACCTCAAGGCTGTGTGTGACAAGCTTGAGGTACCCATGTCTCCCCTTGAGGAGAGTGATGGGGAACTCACTCCATATTTAGAGTTCACCGCTGATGAGCTCGCCCAGTTCAGGGAAGATGGAAGCTCTTCCAAGGCCGTGCCTCCATCCACCACCGCCGACGAAGAAGAAGAGGATACAGAGGCTACGGAGAGCAATGAAAATGGCGATGAAGAAGAAGACAAAGAAGATGACGAGTAGACTTAGGCGTACCTTCCTCCCTCCTTTCCTTTTTGGTGCATTGGTGCCAAAGGGGGAGAAATGTGAAAAGGATGTCCTATTTTTTATCATCTTCTAGTCTCGTAATAGATCTTTTGGACATGACTCTTTTGGACATGGCTATCTATGTTTTATGTTTTATACATGCCTATCTTTTGTGTAACACTACGTGGTGGATTTTATGGCTGTTTTATGCTTATTGTCTTATCACATTTTTAATTTTGATCACAACACGTAGGCACCCCACCATAACATGTGAATGTATGCGAACTCCCCTCTTTTACTCTTGCATACATTCAGGGGGGGTTTGCATACGTACACTTGTTATAAAAATAAAATTTTTACCTCTTATGTTGAAACTTAATGTGTTGTCATAAATCACCAAAAAGGGGGAGATTGTAAGTGCATCTAGGCATCCCCATGGGTTTTGGATGATTGATGACGACAAATTAAGAGACTAATCAGCTGAGATGATCATAATGTGACACCCTCATTTTTGGTTTCTGCATGTATTCATGTTTCACGTAGAAAAATATTTTTAAAATAAGTAGAAACCGAGAAAATATTAAAAAGATAGCCAAAAAGAGCCAATTCTAGTTCACCGAGGAGCGTTGTAGAAAATTTCCGCGGCCGCTGGCCATGTGGCACGTCCGGAGCTCATCCCTGCAGAAGGGGAGAGGTTCGCCGCCAAACTGGCCACGTGGCAGGCTCGGGGCTCGTCCCTGCGGCAAAGGGCGAGGTCCGACCCCATGGGACACGTGTTGCCCCCGGAGCTAGCCTCTACGGAGAAGCGAGGCCAGTCCTGCAGGACACGTGTCGGCTGCGGAGCTAGTCCCCGTGGAAAAGAGAGAACCAGCCGTGCGGGACATGTATCGCTCTCGGAGCTCACCTCCGAGAGGTACGGTCCTACTGGAAATGTGTCACCTCCGGAGCTCACCTCCGGGAGGTCCGACACTATCGGACACGTGTCACCTCCGGAGCTCATCTCCGGAAGGTCCGACACTGATGGACACGTGTCAACCTCGGAGCTCGTCTCTGAGGAGAAAGGAAGTCTGGCGCTGTTAGGACACATGGCACTATTGGAGCTCACCTCCAAAGAGAGAGGAGGTCCAGAATTAACACATGGCACATTCGGAGCCACCTCCAAAGAGAGGGGAGGTTCAGAACTGACACGTGGCGTTCGCGGAGCTCGCCTCTGGAGAGAGGGAGGTCCCGCCCGCTAGGACACGTGGCGCACTCGGAGCTCATCTCTGGAAAAAGAGGAGGTTCCCGCCCGCCAGGACGCATGGCGCACGTGGAGCTCGCCTCTGAGTAGGAGGGAGGTCTCGCCCGCCTGACACGCGGCACAACCAGAGCTTGCCTTTAGGGAAAAGGGAAGCTCAGGCCTCCGCAGGACACGTGGAGCCTCCAGAGCTTATCACCATGGAAGGACGCGGTTCTGAAACGGTTTGCCTCTGTACGTGAGTACCCGTTACTGAGGAAACCGACACGAATTCTTCTACGTTGATATTGCAACCAAATCAACTAAAGATAAGTAGTTAAGATTTAAAAACCATTTGAATAGGACACTTATTCGAATTCCGATCAGAGTAGGACTCTTCTCTTCCTAGTTATAAATAGAACCGAAAACCTTTGGCCGCAACCACGTACTTCTTTTCCACCTCCTGAGCCGATAACTTAGAGCCCTAGCCCCCAGCTCGCCGAGTAAACCACTTCACCGGAATTTGACCACCAGAGAGATCGCCGACGAGCCCAGATACAATTACCATCGCCGGAGGAGAGCTAACGACCTAAGGAAAAGCCTGAAGGAAGTAAGGTAGGTCTCCAATACCACCTTACGACAACACCGCATTCTCTTTGCATATGTTCTTCGATTCCTTTCAAACAGAAGCTTTTTCGTGGACAGATCACGTGTTGATCAGTCTGATCTAGATCTTGAGTCAAGATCAACGCCACATCCACTTTTGATCCGAACACCTCTGTTCATCGTAAAACCCATGCAAGCCATGCAAAAACACGTACAAACTGATATAATAAAACAGCACCGTAGGATTAACATGCATATGCATCGTTGCATCTTAAAGTAGAGTTTGTACATGATGATTGATTGCTATGAATCTTGTATGTGTGTGATCGCGTATAGAAGGACAAGCTCAGGGAGCTGTCTACGACGAGCTGCAACAACAAGGTTTCGAGATCCAAGAGCAACCGGAACCACAAGAACAAGGCAAGTGACCCTTGACCATATTGATCCCATATTTTGGAAAACTGTTTTGTTTGCAAAAAGGTGTGTGTGCTTGAGTCAATATGATGGGAAACCATTTCATAGGAGTTTACTAGTTTTTTCAAACCACCCTTTCACCGGGAAAGTTAATGAGTTGGGTATGTTTTTTTACTTTTATGCTTCGCTGAATCCATGGGATACGGGATACATGTGTCTAGCTAACTGCACTCATATAATAATGAGAAACGGATGTTGCCAATGAACATGAATCGGAGGGAGACCTACGCAAGCCTTGGTTTGTGGATGAGGTAGAATGAGATGGTGGTTTTACTTGCCGTAGATCTAAGGACCGGTTCATGCCAGCCATGCGAAGATAACAGTGCCACCACAAGGCCAAGTATGGGTGTGGCTTAGCTGAGTAATTAGGTAAGTTACTAGATTGTTATGGACCGTGGAAGGCGCGGGGAATGGGAGTCGAGTGAGGACTGCCCTGGAAACTGCATGGCACAAGAGGGGGCCCGTGGGTGGGAGAATTGGAGATTCTACCCTGCCGGTGAAAACTTAGTGGGTCCTAACATCTAGTAGCCCCTTTGTAAAGGCTATTTTGTGATCTCTTGGCCATACACCGACGGTTGTGTACTGGTATAATGGAGGTTTTGCAGTCGCTGACGGGTGACGAAATCACAAACTTGTGGGTAAAGTGGTACAAACTCTGCAGAGTCTAAAACTATCATGGTAGCCGAACTTACGGTCATGAACGCCTGGACAACTCACATGATTAGTTGGGATGGGATGATTTTGGATGGTTTGGTTTTGGTTATGGTTTGGTTTTCGGGACTGTTGGGTCCGGGTAATAAAATTGGTTTCAAGACTGTTGAGTCTTGGTGATGAGATTGGTTGCATGAATGTTGAGTCATGGCAATGAGATTGGGTCTTGGAATGAGACGGAATTGATTATGAGATGAATGGTAGTGAATACGAGATGGTATTTATGAGATGGTAGTGAATACGAGAAGGTATTCATGAGCAAGTTGATGTCTGGTTGACACATGGAAAGGGATGAATCATAATGGAGGTATGTTAATGTTTAAATACATGTTGGGGATTTACATTCACTTAAAACTAAGTTGTTGTTTTTATCGTGTTTAAGAAATAAACTTTGCTTTCTGCAATGAGCCTTTTTATACCTTCCTTGTTGTGAGCTACATATCATATTTTTACGCACTTGCTGAGTACATCATTGTACTTAAACTTGCATTATTACTTCATCATCAGCAACAGGAGAAGAGTATTATGAAGACCACGTGGAGGATTAGGCGTGTAATCTGTCCTCAACCTTGCCTGTGGGGATGGAGTAGAGATGGAGCCGCTGCTGCTGTTTAGATTGCTTCCGCACTACTTAGAAGACTTCTGCTGCTAGAATAGAATAAAGACTTCTGCTGCTAGATTAAGACTTCCGCTGCTAGAATGAGTACAAGACTCATATTGTAATAAACCTTGTTATTCGTGGTAATATATATTCTGAAATTCAGTTTGTGTATGATATGTGTATGTGTGATGAACATCCTGGGCACACATATGCATCAGTTCTCGGTTATGTGTTCTACAGAATTTAGGGCGTCACGGATTGGTATCAGAGCCACGGGTTGATGGTAGGTTACACGCCTAGATAGAAAACACAAATTGATATCAACCTGTCACGGATTGATCGTAGATCACACAGCCTACATAGGTCACAGATTAATATTAAAGCTGCCATGCCTAGTCACAGATTGGTACAATCCACAGATTGGTACCAAGCTACCACGGTTGATCGTAGGTCACAAACCTAGATTGATCACAGATTGGTAGCTGAACCACGTTGACTGTAGGATGCACCCTAGTAACAGATTGGTATTAGAAGCCAAGCTGACCATAGGATGCAAGTCTAGGATGCATAGATTGGCATTGGAACCACCTTGACATATGTTGCAAGCCTAGGAGAAGCCATAGTTGAATCACAGATTGATATCACCCCAAACCACCTTAACATAGGGTGAAATCACAGATTGGTATCACCCCAAAAACCCTATAGGACTCCCATTGAATGAGCCTTGAATAGGAGTTGTGTGCTGGACTTTTGTGATGATTGCTTGTTATTGTGTGCTTAGTGTGAGTTGTGGGACGTCTCAAGCGTTGTCCATATCCACACATAAGTAGAGAGAGGTGTGAGATGCCTCGGCACTTGTTCACATCCTCATAAAGGACGATATATAGTCCATCCACCTTGATGCATATAGTTGGGAGGGATCCATCTAACCTTCTACCTCTATTCTATTCCATTCTCTCTCACAGATGGTGAGAGGAAACGCCGGCCGCCAAGGAAGGAACGTCCGTGGCAACCAAGAGGAAGGCCACGATGAAGTTCCTGTTAACCCTGGAGCTGGTGACAACAACCTAGAACGGTTGATGGCCATGCAGAATCAGCTTATGCAAACCATGATCCAAACTTTGGGTCAGCTGCAGGCCAACAACAACAACCCCGTTCCGGCACCACCGCCACCACCGCCGGCTCACAACAAGCTGGGAGAGTTCATGAGGACTCGACCACCCACTTTTGCTCAAGCTAACGATCCCATGGAGGCCGACGATTGGTTGAAGTCCATGGAGAGGAAGCTTGCCATAGTTCAGTGCAATGACCGAGAGAATGTTCTCTTTGCGTCGCACCAACTCATGGGAGCTGCCGCTGACTGGTGGGATGCTCTGTGTAATGCTCATGTCGACCCGGAGACTATTACTTGGACTGAGTTCAAGGAGAGTTTCCGCTCTCATTACATCCCTGCTGGTGTAATGATGCTCAAGAGACAAGAGTTCGAAGGTCTCCGCCAAGGACAGAAAAGCATGAATGAGTACCTCAACAAGTTCACGCAACTGTCCCGGTATGCCCCCGAGGATGTCAACTCGGAGGGTCGAACAATGAGATCCAGGTTCAACTTCTCAACAATGACTATGCTAACTTCCAGAAGCTGGTTGACAAGGCTATAGTGGTTGAGAGCAAGATCCGAGAGATCGAGCAAGAGGGAAAAAGGAAGATTCCATGCCAGCCACAAGGGAGCAACGTACGCTCTCCGTACATGCCCCCAGCTGCACCACAGTATGGAGCGACCGCTCCTGCATACCGCCCCAATCAGCCACCACAGCAACGACCCGTTGCACAAGCACCTCGTGTGCCTTTGCCATCTGCGCCTCGTCCCAACATGGGCGCTCCTGTTCAAAACCCCCGCCCCTACGTACCTGCTGCCGTGAGCAACAGGGCATGCTTTGCATGCGGGGAGACGGGACACTTTGCGAGCCAGTGCCCGAGGAGAGGTCCTGGACAGCAAGGAAACCGTGGACAGCAGAACTACGCTCGCGGCAACATGAACCATGTCTCTGCTGAAGAAGCGCAACAGGCTGAGGACGTCGTGATTGGTATGTTCCTTGCCAACTCCGACCCAGCCACCATTTTATTTGATTCCGGAGCATCACATTCTTTCATATCATCCAAGTATGTTGCCAAGTATAATATACCCATAACACACTTGAAATATACTATGTTGGTTAATTCTCCCGGTGGAGACATGAGGACTAATATAGTATGTCCGAGAGTAAACCTTAAAATAAGGGGGTAGACTTCCTTGTCAACCTCATTGTCTTGGATTCCCAAGGGACTGACATAATACTCGGAATGGATTGGTTAAGCAAGCACAACGGAGTAATCCAATGTGCTGAAAGAAGCGTGCAGTTGACAAACGAGCACGATACTCATATCGAGTTTGAGTCAGCCCAACCAACAGCCGAGAAGGCAGAATTCTCTCATCTATTCTCCACTAGCGAATCTCGAGGGCGAGATTCAATTTAAGGGGGGGTAGATTTGTGACACCCTCATTTTTGGTTTCTGCATGTATTCATGTTTCACGTAGAAAAACATTTTTAAAATAAGTAGAAACAGATAAAATATTAAAAAGCCAAAAAGAGCCAATTCTAGTTCGCCGAGGAGCGCTGTAGAAAATTTCCACGGCCGCTGGCCACGTGGCGCGTCCAGACCTCATCCCTGCAGAAGGGGAGAGGTCCGCCGCCAAACTGGCTACATGGCATGCTCGGGGCTCATCCCTGCGGCAAAGGGCGAGGTCCGACCCCGTGGGACACGTGTTGCCCCCGGAGCTAGCCTCTGCGGAGAAGCGAGGCCAGTCCCACAGGACACGTGTCGGCTGCGGAGCTAGTTCCCGCGGAAAAGAGAGAACCAGCCGTGCGGAACACGTGTCGCTCTCGGAGCTCACCTCCGAGAGGTCCAGTCCTACTGACCACGTGTCACCTACGGAGCTCACCTCCGGGAGGTCCGACACTATCGGACACGTGTCACCTCTGGAGGTCATCTCCGGGAGGTCCGACACTGATGGACACGTGTCAACCTCGGAGCTCGTCTCTGAGGAGAAAGGAAGTTTGGCGCTATTAGGACACGTGACACTATCGGAGCTCACCTCCGAAGAGAGGGGAGGTCCGGAATTAACACATGGCACATTCGGAGCCACCTCCGAAGAGAGGGGAGGTCCGGAACTGACACGTGGCGTTCGTGGAGCTCGCCTCTGGAGAGAGGGAGGTCCTGCCCGCCAGGACACATGGCGCATGCGGAGCTTGTCTCTAGAAAGAGAGGAGGTTCCCGCCCGCCAGGACGCGTGGTGCATGCGGAGCTAGCCTCTAAGTAGGAGGGACGTCTCGCCCGCCTGACACGCGGCACAACCAGAGCTCGCCTCTATGGAAAAGGGAAGCTCAGGCCTCCGCAGGACACGTGGAGCCTCCGGAACTTATCACCGCAGAAGGACGCGATTCTAAAATGGTTTGCCTCTGTACGTGAGTACCTGTTACTGAGGAAACCGACACGAACTCTTCTACATTGATATTGCAACCAAATCAACTAAAGATAAGTTGTTAAGATTTAAAAACCATTTGAATAGAACTCTTATTCGAATTCCGATCAGAGTAGGACTCTTCTCTTCCCGGTTATAAATAGAACCGAAAACCTTTGGCTGCAACCACATAGTTCTTTTCCACCCCCTGAACCGACAACTTAGAGCCCTAGCCCCCAGCTCGCCGAGTAAACCCCTTCGCCGAAATTTGACCACCAGAGAGATCGAAGACGAGCCCAGAGACAATTACATCGCCGGAGGGGAGCTGACGACCTAAGGAAAAGCCCGAAGGAAGTAAGGTAGGTCTCCAATACCACCTTACGAAAACATCGCATTCTCTTTGCATATGTTCTTCGATTCCTTTCGAACAGAAGCTTTTTCGTGGACCGATCACGTGTTGATCGGTATGATCTAGATCTTGAGTCCAGATCAACGCCATGTACACATTTGATCCAAACACCTCCGTTCATCGTAAAACTCATGCAAGCCATGCAAAAACACGTACAAACTGATCTAATAAAACAGCATCATAGGATTAACATGCACATGCATCGTTGCATCTTAAAGTAGAGTTTGTACATGATGATTGATTGCAATGAATCTTGTATGTGCGTGATCGCGTATAGAAGGACAAGCTCAGGGAGCTGTCTACGACGAGCTGCAACAACAAGGTTTTGAGATCCAAGAGCAACCAGAACCCCTAGCAAGAACAAGGCAAGTGCCCCTTGACCATATTGATCCCATATTTTGGAAAACTGTTTTGTTTGCAAAAAGGTGTGTGTGCTTGAGTCAATATGATGGGAAACCCTTTCATAGGAGTTTACTAGTTTTGTCAAACCACCCTTGTCACCGGGAAAGTTAATGAGTTGGGTATGTTTTTTTTTTACTTTTATGCTTCACTGAATCCATGGGATACGGGATAGATGTGTCTAGCTAACTGCACTCGTATAATAATGACGAACGGATGTTGTTAATGAACATGAATCGAAGGGAGATCTAGGTAAGCCATGGTTTGTGGATGAGGTAGAATGAGATGGTGGTTTTACTTGCCGTAGATCTAAGGACCGGTTCATGCCAGCCATGCCAGCATAACGGTGCCACCACAAGGCCAAGTATGGGTGTGGCTTAGCTGAGTAATTAGGTAAGTTACTAGATTGTTATGGACCGTGGAAGGCGCCGGAAATGGGAGTCGAGTGAGGACTGCCCACGGAACTGCATGGCACAAGAGGGGGCCCGTGGGTGGGAGAATTGGATATTCTAGCCTGCCGGTGAAACCTTATTGAGACCAGACATCTAGTAGCCCCTTTGTAAAGGCTATTTTGTGATCTCTTGGCCATACACCGACGGTTGTGTACTGGTATAATGGAGGTTCTGCAGTCGCCGACGGGTGACGAAATCACAAACTTGTGGGTAAAGTGGTACAAACTCTGCAGAGTCTAAAACTATCATGATAGCCGAGCTTACGGTCACTAGTGCCCGGACAACTCACATGATTAGTTTGGATGGGATGGTTTTGGATGGTTTGGTTATGGTTTTCGGTTATGGTTTGGTTTTCGGGACTGTTGGGTCCGGGTAATAAAATTAGTTTCAAGACTATTTAGTCTTGGTGATGAGATTGGTTGCATGACTGTTGAGTCATGGCAACGAGATCGGGTCTCGATATGAGACGCAATTGATTATGAGATGAATGGTAGTGAATATGAGATGGTATTCATGAGATGGTAGTGAATACGAGAAGGTATTCATGAGCAAGTTGCTGTCTGGTTGAGACATGGAAAGGGATGAATCATAATGGAGGTATGTTAATGTTTAAATACATGTTGGGATTTACATTCACTTAAAGATAAGTTGCTGTTTTTATCGTGTTTAAGAAATAAACTTTGCTTTCCGCAATGAGCCTTTTTATACCTTCCTTGTTGTGAGCTACATATCATATTTTTCCCGCACTTGCTGAGTACATCATTGTACTCAAACTTGCATTATTACTTCATCATCAGCAACAGGAGAAGAGTATTATGAAGACCACGTGGTGGATTAGGCGTGTAATCTGTCCTCAACCTTGCCTGTGTGGATGGAGTAGAGATGGAGCCGCTGCTGCTGTTTAGATTGCTTCCGCACTAGTTAGAAGACTTCCGCTGCTAGAATAGAATAAAGACTTCCGCTGCTAGAATAGAATAAAGACTTCCGCTGCTAGATTAAGACTTCCGCTGCTAGAATGAGTCCAAGACTCATATTGTAATAAACCTTGTTATTTGTGGTAATATATATTCTGAAATTCAGTTTGTGGATGATATGTGTATGTGTGATGAACATCCTGGGCACACATACGCATCAGTTCTCGGTTCTGTGTTCTACAGAATTGAGGGCGTCACACATAAGCACGAGACATTTCCAAGGCGGGCACCTGAACTCTCAAAAAAAAGGAAAAAGATGAAGAACGGCATCGAAGACTCGAAGAGTAGAAATTAGGGTTTCACTTGAGTCTTTAGTAGGCTAGCCGTGTAAAAGAAAGAGTATGTGTGTCAAGTGCATTGAGATCATAGAAAAGAGCTCAAACTTTTAGAAGTGTCAAATCCTTAGTGGAGAGAGGTAGAGGTAAAGTTGGGCAGGCCGGACTTGTCCGGGGGAAGAGGCCGGACTAGTCCGGATGTCCTACGGCTTAGTCCATTTTAGGGCGGACTAAGAGTTCCTGACTAAGATCGGACCTGTCCGTTTTGGACGGACTAGTCCGTTTCTCTCTAGGTGAGAGTGTTTTTGGGGCTAAGTCCTGGTAGACCAGACTTATCCGCCTAAGTGGCCGAACTAGTCCGGGCTAGCCAGACTTGTCCGTTTTCACACGGACTAAGAGTTCCTGTGTGAGTTCGGGCTAGTCCGTTCTAAGGCGGAATAGTCCGTATGGGTGTGAGATGAGAGCTCCCACGGCTAAGTCTTGGTGGACCGGACTTGTCCGCCTTTGTGGCCGGACTAGTCCGGGTCCTCCAGACTTGTCCGTTCTCACCCGGACAAATAGTTCATGTGTGAGATCGGACTAGTCCGGTGTGAGGCGGACTAGTCCGGACTTTTTGTAGATGGCAACGGTTGGCTTTGGGACTTCTATAGAAGGAGATGCCCCGGCGTCATTTAAAACATCTGGAACCCTAGCGCCGCCACAGCAATCCAAGAGCCCACCTAATCCTTCTCTCTTGCCTACTCACCCTCTAGAGCCAATTCTTAAGTGAATTTGGGTGTGTGAGAAGAGGAGAAGGAAGAACTTCGCGTTTAGGCTCTTGGAGTGATCTCGTGCACTTGGTGTGATCTGTGGCTTGTGAGATCTGTGAAGTTTGTGGAAGTGATCAAGTGGGAGCCTCGGATTGTGAGCAGCCCCAAAACTTTATAAGTTCACCCTTGAGATAGTGAAGAACCGGGTTGGACTTAGTGGCGACTTGGTGAGGAAAGGGTTGATAGACCCGGTCCTTTGTGGACTCCTCAACGGGAACGTAGATTCCTGAGTGAAATTAAACACGGGTACCATTCACCGTCACGGTGAAAGGGAGACAACCGGGAGACATGTGGCAAGTGGCAGCCTGTGACACCATGTCGCGTTTCTGTCAACTACATGTGTGGGCTATGGAGGTCACTCCATAAGCGCTTGTTCCGGTGGAGGGACGAGCTAACCACGTGTGGTGGGAGCGGTACTTTGCGGCGACTGGTCCAAGTTGCCCAAGGTACAACCCCGTGGAGGCGAACCTCAGCCTCCATTTGACGGCAGGGAAGAACGTGATGGACAGCTTGGCTGTCCATATGGCTCAACTTGCCGTGGAGCTAAAGGAGAGCACCAGCCGCAGTGAACATTTCGAGAGTGCACACAACCCACTCTGTAATGTACTTCTTCCGATGATTAAGCGACTGATGACCAGCATAATCAGTTGCGTCGTCTGAAGAAGGCGAAGAAGAAAAGTCGTGTCGACATCATGGCTTTGCTGCAGCATGTACAGGCTCTGGCCCAGCAGAATGAGGTCTTCACTCAAGAGTGTGATGACTACAACCAGGCCATGGATGAGGTCATGGACCCGGAGCCACTGGCAAAACTGGGAGATGGACTACAACCAGGCCATGGATGAGGTGCATGTTTTGCAGGACCTTGTACCTCCGGTAGTGGGCCTACCGATGATAGGTGCCGTACCCGTGGTTCTTGTAAGGGCCTCAGTTTTTGACACATAATCAAGGTTCTCATCACACCACACACACACTTCATTTGAAGAAAGTTGATGAACACATTTGAAGAGCAAGTAACCACCATCAACATGATCATTAGAGAACAAACTCACACAATGTAAAAGTGGCATTTCCCACATGCATCATCTAAGAGCTGGGCATATGAAAACTCTTACACCTTGCTAGGAATGTCCATGCCAAGTTTCAACCAAAATTCAAAACCTTTTTGAAGTCCTTTTGGGTATAGCTAGAAAGAGGGTGGTTTGAACTCAAATTCAAATTCAAACTGTTTTCATCCCATGAATTCAAAAGTGGGAGGCATATTCTTACTCAGCACATTTTGTGAGCTCACACACCAATTTTCACTCCATTTGGAGTTGATCTTGACATGAGCTAAGTTTAGCAAATTCAAACTTTATTTGAATTTCAAACTGCCTATGTGCTGAAATTTAGTCAAATCAAACCCAATTTGAATTCTAACCAATTCAAATGGCTCAGGGGTAGATAATTCAAATCAGCATGGGTATTGTGGGGATTACTGTTTACAACAGTGAGAGGGAGTTAAGTTCAGAGGTTAAAATGGAGGTGGGACCCACATGTCAGCCACTGAATCAAATTGAACCGACTGAAGAACAGAACACTTGGTTCTCGGGTGCAGCCCAAGCGCGCCACCGAGGGGCTGGCTGGTGCCAGCTCCTGCTGCATTTCCCCGCGCTGGAGGCCAGCTGCCCGGACTCCTTATCCTCCCCGGCGTGCTCCCTTTAAATATCCCCCGAGCCCCGGCGCGATCAGTCTGTTTCCACACCGAGCTCCACCGCAACCAGCCGCCCTCTCGATTCTGCTCATGATCAGGCCGATCACTCGCAAGCCCAGCCTCCTCTGCAGCAAAACGGCACCGTGAGCTCGTGAGCAACATCCTAGACCCCGTGTTGGCCAGTGAGCAGGCGCCCTCGAGCTCCACCGGACATCTTTTCCGGCGGACCAAACGTTGCCGCTGTTCGGGCTCTCGTGGACAGCTCGGTGCAGCCGTTGTCACGTCCACTTCTCTACACAAGAAAGGTGTGTAACTGTATGTAGATGGTGTAGCCGAAAGCTGTTCGGCATATGATCAACCATCGGTTGAGAATTTCCAAGTTTACTGCCAGCCAGTTCATATGAGCCGAGCTCACCTCCAACTGAAATTCGGACTCCACACACTAGGGTTGGTCAGGCCGGTTGTCCAGTGGGTTCTACACGTACTAGCACACACGCTCGAGAAGGAAGTAAGAAAAACCATTGAGGATCGGCTGTGTTATGGCCGTTTTCCTCGCCGCCATTGCAAAGTACCTCGGCTCACCGTCGAGGGTATGGTTGCCTGCGTTGCTAGCTTCCACAAAGCCCCGGTTCATGTTCCTCATGCTCCACTGATGCTCTCCGAACGATTTCCGATCGATTTGGTGCACGGTAGAGAAAAACCGACCTAACTGGAACCCTAGCGGGTGCGGTCACTGGTGCACGCGAGTTTCCGGCCGTCACCGGCGGCCGGCGAGCCCACAGCTGAGTTCAGGAGGTCGGAGAAGGGGGAGGCGGCGGGTTTCGGGCTGAAATGTGGTCGGGAACTCGGTTCCGGAGAGTCTCACCGGAGACCGCCGCCGCCGAGTATTTGGCGCGAGGGGGAAGAAGCAGCACTGTGTGGCAGAAGTTTAAACTTTTCCCGATTTTCAGATTTAGTTCAAACTTCAAACCCACATAACATTGGCTCGGAAACTCCAAATCGAGTGAACCAAATTTATTTGGATTCAGCTCTCTGAGTAATTTTCATAAAATCAAGTTTAACTTCATGAAAATCCTTATTTCTTCAGAATTAATTCTTCAAAATTTAAACTGTTTAGAATTTTAACTGGAGAATCCTTTGGAGGAAAATTCTGAAATTTTGCTGGGATGTTCACAAAAATATCCCTGAGATACCATAAAAAATTCTGATCCATTTGAGCTCATTGATCCACCTAATTGTGTGATTAATAAAACTGTTCCAGGGAAAATAGAAAATGTTCAGAAACATTTTCAAAAATTTCTCTGAAATTGTTTAGCTCATATCTTTAGCTAGGAAACTTCAAATTGAGTGAGACCAAATCAATTAGAACCCTCTGAAAATCTAGTTTTCAGAAAGTCATGGCTTGCTCCATGAAAATTCCTAGAACACCCTAAGAGCTCTAATTAAGATCAAGTACATAATTATTTGTGCAGAGCTCAAATGAGCTTTGCTGCAACTAAAACTTGGTCAAGTCTCTGTTTAGGTTGTATCCAAACCACAGTAAAAATTTCAGAGTCATTGAGTCTGTCTTGTGAGACTTATAGCCTTCACAAGTTTAAATTCAATTCAAATGCATTTAAATTAATACATGTACTTGTTATCTCATGTAGTCGCTAAGGTTGAGGAGGAACCCGAAGTCTTAGACTTTGTTACTCCAGAAGAGCAGCTAGCCTACGACCAAGAGCAGCAAGGCAAGCTCCGGTTTGCATTAACCTCTTTAAAACCTTTTATTGTTTTGAGAACTTACTTTGAGTACCATTAATTCTTGCATTAGAGTCTTGTTTGAAAACCCCAAATGCATAGCTAAGAAATCCATAGGTTGGGATTAGGATTGAAAACCTCATTAGCCACTGCAATGCTAAATATAGAGTAGGATTCGGTACAAGTCGAGTAGTTGGAACTACTCGCGAGGATAGGCTAGAGGCACTCGACTCGGGTAGAGATAGCACATGAAACACATGGCAAGAAAATGAGACCGAGCGGAGATTAATGGCAGCAGGACTTTGGGGCCTGGGTGCTATAGCTCCGCTTGTGTCGATTGAGGACCGAGCCGTGTGCGATGCCTCTGTACACGGGTTGGGATGTGTTCTCATGCAAGAGGGGCATGTCGTGGCTTATGCGTCCCGGCAGCTCCAGAAACACGAGAAGAACTATCCTACACATGACCTAGAGCTAGCTGCAGTGGTACACGCGTTGAAGATTTGGCGGCATTACTTGATGGGGAAGAGGACAGAGATATATACGGATCATAAGAGCTTAAAGTATATTTTCACACAGCCAGATATCAACCTCAGACAAAGGAGATGGTTAGAGCTGATCAACGACTTTGATGTGGGCATCAACTATCATCCTGGGAAAACGAACGTCATGGCGGATGCTCTAAGCCGGAAAGTGCAGGTCAATAGGTTGAGCTTCAAGGACATGCCTACAGAATTGAAGGAAGAGGTTATAAAACTCAATCTATGTCTGGTGAATAGTGGTGAAGCCATCGCCATGGAAGTGGACTCCACGTTAGAGCAAGACATACGCGATGGTCAAAAGAATGATGAGAAGATACAAGAAATAAGAGAACTCATCAAGGATAATAAAGCCCCTGGTTTCAGAGAGGATGAACAAGGTACGGTGTGGCACGGGAAAAGAATTTGTGTGCCTGAAGTGAAGGAGATCCTTTAAATTGATTTCGAAGGAGGCTCATGATTCCGACTATTCCATTCATCCTGGGAGTACGAAGATGTACCATGACCTCAAAAGCAAGTATTGGTGGTATGGCATGAAGCGAGATGTCACGGAACATGTTGCCCTATTTGACACATGTCAGTTGGTGAAAGCAGAACATCAACGACCTGCGGGATTATTGCAACCACTCAAAGTGCCTGAATGGAAATGGGAAGAAATAGGTATGGATTTCATAGTGGGACTGCCTAGGACCCAATCGGTTTATGATTCTATATGGGTCATCATCGACAGGCTAACCAAGGTAGCTCGTTTCATCCCCGTGAAAGAAAGCTACAGCGGATCAAAATTGGCAGAATTATACATGTCAAGGATCGTGTGTTTCCATGGAGTGCCAAAGAAGATAGTGTCAGATCGAGGGACACAGTTCACCTCAAGGTTCTGGCAGAAGTTACATGAAACCATGGGAACCCATCTAAATTTCAGTTCTGCCTATCACCCCCAGACTGACGGGCAGACGGAAAGAACCAATCAGATCCTTGAGGATATGCTGAGAGCGTTTGCGCTCAAGAACAATAGGAGTTGGGATAAGAACTTACCGTATGCGAAGTTCTCCTATAACAACAGCTATCAGGCTAGTATGAAGATGTCACCATTTGAGGCTTTGTACGGGAGGAAGTGCAGAACTCCACTATTTTGGAACCAAACAGGGGAAAGTAAAGTGTTTGGGCCCGAGGTACTACAAGAAGCCGAGGCAAAAGTGAGGGAAATTCGCAACAACTTGAGGATAGCACAAACCCGACAAAAGAGCTATGCCGATGTACGGAGAAGAAAGCTCGTTTTCAACGTGGGGGACTATGTCTATCTAAAGGTGTCACCTATACGAGGACTTCGTCGGTTCAAGGTGAAAGGGAAGTTATCACCTCGATACATCGGACCCTTTCAGGTTCTAGAGAGGAAAGGCGAAGTGGCATATCAACTAGAACTACCGGCTCGCTTATCGGATGTGCACGATGTATTCCATGTGTCACAGCTCAAGAAATGTCTGAGGACGCCTGAAGAGATGTTACCCATGAATGAGGTTGATGTAGGAGAGGATCTATCTTATGCCGAGCAACCGGTCAAGGTTTTGGAGACAATGGAACGCCTCACAAGAAATAAAAGAATCCGGATGTGCAAGGTGCAGCGGAAGCATCACTCGGAAGAGGAAGCCACATGGGAGCGAGAAGACGAGCTTAAGGCACAGTTTCCGGAATTATTTTCTTAGAACCACCAATCTCGAGGACGAGATTTCTTTTAAGGGGGGTAGAGCTGTAACACCCCAAAATTCTGTTAAGAGGGGAATTTAAAATTTTTTGGACGTATTGCATGTGGTGCAGAAATTCAAATTCAAATTGGAATTTAAATTCAAACCAAAACAGAAAAGAAATGGAAAAAGAAAAAGAAAAACCCTACCGGCCAGTGGGCCGAAACCCACCAGCCGGCCCACTCTCCCCGCGCCAGCCCCGAACCCACGCCTCTCTCTCCCTCTCACTGACACGCGGGCCCGCATGTCATCCCCCACCTCCGCGCGCTCGGCCGACCGCGGGACTCCCCTCTCTCCCGAATCCAAACAACCTCCGAAAAAACGCGCCAACAGCCCGATCTCTGGCCCCGGACGCTGCTATTTAACCAAGTCGATTCTCCGCCGCCTCCCCTTGTGAAATTCTCGCACAGAAACTCGCCGAATTCCCCAGCGCACTCCAATTTTCTCTCCAGTGAGAACCGAAGCTCCGATCACCGTTTTCTCTCGATCCTTGCTCGGGTTTTCTTATCTAACGTATTGATCATGTTCCACCGCCTCCGGGGAGTCACGCAGGTGCAGAAAACTCGGTGTTTTGCACCCTAGACGCAGCTCCGGCAAGCACCGCCGTTATTTCATCTCAGACCTCGCCGCCGACCGCCTTCCAGGACCTCCGAGCTCAAGAAAAACCCCGAGGTGAGATCCCCGACCTCCCCTCTACCGATCTGTGCCATGAAATCCAAGTTTTAGGAGGTATAGACGAAAATCCGAAGATCTCCGGCGAGATCGCCGCCTCCCGCCGCCGCGCGCCGCCGGGCAGCGCCGCCCGCGCACGGCCAGGGCGACGTGGTCCCTGAGGTCCGTCCATTTTAAATCGTGCGGTTCCTATTAGATCTACCCCGTACCGCTTCGCGTTATAATCTCAGCCGTCTGTTTTAAATCCAACGGCCCACGTCAGCGCCGCGTTATAAAGGCTGGGAATCTTACGCGCTACCCCCTGGGGATCTCGGAAAACACGAGCTAGCCTCGGAAACTTCTGATCTAGCCCCTGGAACTTCAGAAATTCGTGTAAATTCATTTAAAAACCAGTTTTAGCCCCTGGACTTAATAAAAATTAGAAAAACCCCTCTGTTATGTGTAGTTAGACCCCTGGAAATTTGTAAAATAATAAATTAGACCCTGTAGTAGGGAGGATTTACCTTTTTGACCCTATATGATATTAAATTCAGAAATTTGAATATGTGACTAGGATTTAAATTTAAAAGGTAAGGCAAACATATGTACAAGTTCAAATTTAAACTCTCCTAGCACTTGGAAAACTTTAGAATAAACTAAAAATAGATTTTTGGTTGAAATAAATCTCTCTAATTGTTGTTCGTATTTATTAGTTCTAGAAATACCTTTTTAGGCTAGGAAGTAATTCTGAAAACTGATAAAATAAATTTAAATTAGCTCACATCAGAGGAGAAGTTTAAAAATATATTTTTAATATTTTAGGTCAGAACCTATTCTGTTTAGAAGATATGTCCTACTATTTAATATTAAAACTCACTTTTAGACATAGAAGATAAATCTGAAAAATATAGGAAAATAGGTATGCATAAATAGAAAATGATAAATTAAGTCTCCAAATTTAAAAACTTCAGCTTAGGATTTGGTAGAAGATCTGAAAACCTATTTGGAATAGGAAAATACCTCTTATACAAACTTTGTGGCTAAGAAGTGTAAAATTGAATATAAAGAATTTGTTCAAATTGGAACTTCATGTATAGTGTGCAAATAGAAACCTGAACATAGAAGTTAGAAATAATATACATATGTTTAAAGGTGAATGTAGGCCAAAAATCAACACATGTAGAGTAACCACAACACTTAGAAATGTGAATGACTTTCATAGGTATGTATGTGTGGTTTGTATGAAGTGAAAGTGTGAACTATGTCTTATGGATTGTGTTTTCTTTTGCTATGTGTATTGGCATGAGTAGAACCTGCCCCAGAGCAAGTTCTCCCCTTCCAAGACCAAGACTTTCCATTCCCAGAGCAGCAGGAAGAAGGCAAGTGTCCTTGACCACTTTGATCCTATGCTAGGATGTGTAGATAGAATTATTTGCATTGTCAATTGAAATATGAAACCCATGCTAGGAAGTTTCCCTAGAATTGCATTACCTTGTTTCCTTGTAGCTTGGGTTGGGATTTATTTTATCATGTCATTTATTCGTATGCTTATGCTTAGCCATGCTTAGAATGGGATAATTGGGATATGGGATCATCAATTTATTTACCTTACTCTCGAATGAGATATTATGAGTTATGTAGAGGTAGGGATCGAGGCAAGTTGGATGATTTGGTTGGTGCTGGGTGCACGAGACTCGGGTTTGTGTTTAGTACTTGCCTGGATCCTAAGGACCAGTTCATGGAGCATGTAACCTGGCTTTACCGTACCAACCACATGCTGAGATGGGGCAGCTTGGCCAATTAATTAGGTGTATCCCTGGCGTAGTATGGGTGTGTTGGATGGTGCGGGGAGTAGGTGTCAGCTGGACTACCAAGTGAACCGCAAGGCTCAAGAGGGGGCCACTGCAGCGGGGTTGGAGCCTCTTGTATGTTGTTAGGGGTGAAACCTCAGTGGGCCCACGCTCGTCGGGAATCCCTTTGTAAATGCTTCGTAGTGATCTCCTGGCTACACACCTGGGAAGTGTGAATGTGGTTCGTAGCCATTGGCATAATGGAGGTTCTTTTAGTCCACCTGGCAACGGGGGATGAAATCACTACATGTGGGTACAGTGGTGCAAACTCTGCAGAGTCAAAACTGTCATGACAGCCGTGCTCACGGTCAAGAGCGGCTTGGACTTATTCATGATTAGAGGATGATGACTTTGGAAGTTGTGGATGTTAAGTGGGGAGCTTAACATTGGAAATGATGTTATGGTTATTTGATTATGATGATGGGTTGGGAGATTGGGACCATTTAACCTATGTAGTAATGTAGGTGCTTAATAAGCTAAGGTGATAGGTATTAATTGCGTAGTGCTTTAACCATGAGTTCAACCTCTCCTTGCTCTAGCCATGCATGACATAACTTTCCCACACTTGCTGAGTACCAACGGTACTCAAACTTGCATATTTGTTGGTTTAAATTGCTGCTCAGGTCAAGGGGATGATGTGGTGTTCAATGACCAAGACTTCGGACCCGAAGAAGGATTCTAGGTTCATGGAGTCCCCCGAGCAACGCCTGTGACGTAGCCCACAAGAATAACATTCCGCTGCTAGTTTATTTACATGTTATGAACTTATTATCGTCCATCGAGACATATGCTTTGTAAGACATTTATATTCGACACCTGGCTTGTAATAAATGATGCTTCACTATTTGTCATCACATGTATGAGAAAATGATCCTAGCAATACATGTGATATTCACTCGGTTGTTCTTCGGAGAAACCGGGTGTGACAACGGGTCAGTCTTGATGAGCCTTCGTGCTCACTGCTTGTGTTTGAAGCTTTTGCAGGGTTCTATGAGGAAGGGACTCCCGAGGAGGAGACAGGACCCCAGGAGGGGAACCCCATCGAGTGGGAGTCGTGCACGCCGCCGTGATAGTGTGCGTGTGTGCTAGCAAGGACACATTCACGGGCTGAACATGAACTTGATGCGTAGTCTACGCCCGTGAGTGTAAACTGAACCTATTTTGTTGTAAAATGTTCATAAACCCGTTTATGTAATAAAACTTTGCTTCCGCTTCGTACCTTTGATGTGTGTTATTTGGTGCTGTGCAACACAGCACCCCTCAGCGTGATCCTGGCTCGACAAGACTGTGGGGTCGTGTCAGCGTTGGTATCAGAGCTCGCTTGAGGTTTAACGCACTACAAAGGTCATCTTTTTCAAAAATCCAGTGAGGAATGAGTTGCTAGCCCATATAAAGATGTTATTAGTGTATAGAAAGTGGCATACTAACCTATTTGCTTATGTCAGAAAATCGTGCATCTCGGGACGCTTTATGTCTAGGGGGGTGCACGTAAGCGCTGTCCACTAGTGTGCACAAGCTGAAGGGTGGAGCCCCACGGGTGGCAGGTAACCCGACCCGCTTTAATATCCTCTACGACTTTTCATGTCGTTTAGGGTATTCGAGCAACGTCTGTCCCTGGCGTGCTTCGGGCAATTTGGGAGACCTCGCCACGTGGTCAGTAACGTGAACACGTAGCTCAAGGCGTGTTTGGCTTGAGAACATCCAGGCGAGTGATGACGGCCGGATGTACAAACTGTATGGATACCGGGATCGGGGTGCAGCCAAGTCTGACGATTGTGTGAGTTATCTGCAGGTAGTCTAATCACGAAACGGTAGACGTGTAGCATCTGTATGCGAGAGCCATTAAGTGCCACTGAACTAACGAAGCCGGCTAAAGTCAGGTATAGGTTTTTCTTTGTGAGGACATAGTACCGACATGATCTGGTGACGCATCGACGTCACACCCCATTAAATGAGCAACTTCATAATAAAACTTGAAAGTTTTAATCCAAAGATTAAAAATTGATTTAACTCTTTTCCTTTATCAGGATATTCAAAGTTAACAAGTTTTCAACTTATAGGCTATTAAGGACAGAGTCCCCTGTTTTCAGCTGAATTAAGGCTGAAGTTAATCAGGGGTTAGAGGTTGAGTTCTTTCGAGGTTGGGGTCATATGATACATTTCTGGAAAGCTTTGGAAGAGCTTTACAACTTTTCTGTTGAGGTCCAGAGGTGTTTCATCCCTTACCAAATCGAAAGAGGCAGTAGAGTTGAAACTGTCCAGAAAACAGGGCAAAGTAAACGCTCTCTGTAACTCTCTGTAAATTGAACATAACTTCCTGCATAAAAATCCAAAAATAGAAAATGAGTTAGTTCTGAAAATTTTCTGAGATGGGTTACAACTTTGTAACAGAAAGTTTTGTCAGATTGGGAATGGAATTAACTGGAATTCTTGGATTAATTCAGTACCTGAAACAGGGAGGTGCTGTCCAATTTTCTCCAGAAATTCTGTTACTTTAACATCTTATAACTTTTGAACCAGGACAGATATTAGGCCAAGCAAATACTTTCTGCAAAGCTACTGAAGTTATCTTTAACTTTGATGTGGAGCTCCAGAATTGGTTTTGCATTTAGCATGGCCTAAATCAGGTTGAAATGGAAACTGGTCAGGGCTGTCATGTTGGGCAGCAGATCAGCAGTCAAATTGGTTTAAATTTGAACTAAGTTTCCAAGTTTTATGAGTTCAATGACATGTCTTATGTTATAACTCAAATGGTTTACTGTTCAAATAAATATTTGACATTTCTCAAATATGTTTTTACAGATGACAGCGGATAGACAGTTGGAGAACGGGTGGGTGATGTCCCACTGTTCCCACCGCAGCGGCTATCCGGAAACGTTGAGGCAAATGCTTTAATATTTCGGGTATGACAAGATGCCGCAGTACGTCGCCAAAGAAGAAGGCAAGGAGTGGAACAAGACGTGGACAATCCATGTCGAGGTTCCTGCAGGTCCTACGCCACCCGGTTGGGCGCCGTTCACCGTTACGGTGAGAGGTAGACAACCGGAGGGAATGTGGCAAGTGGCAGCCCGCGACACCATGTCGCGCTTCTGCCAACTGCACGTGAGAGCTATGGAGGGTACTCCATACGCGCTCGTTCCGGTGGAGGGACGGGCTCATCATGTGTGGGAAGGGAGGTACAAAGAGGCAACAGATCTGGGTTGCCCAAGGTACAACCCCGCGGAGGCGAACCTCAGCCTCCAGATAAGGGCGGGAAAGGCCGTGATGGACAGCCAAGCTGTTCATACGGAGTGTCTCGCCGCAAAGCTCAAGGAGAGAACAAGCCGTGGAGACCATTTCGAGAGTGCTCACAGCGCACTCCGCAATGTGCTCCTTCCGACGATTAAGCGACTGAACGAACAGCATAATCAGTTGCATCGTCTGAAGAAGGCAAGGAAGAAAAGCCGTGTTGACATCGCGGCGTTGCAAGAACAGGTGCAGGCTCTGACCCAGCAGAATGAGGTCCTTACTCAAGAGCGGGACGACGCTATTGAGGAAGGGCAAGGCTGGGGAGAGGACTACAACCAAGCCATGGACAAGGTGCACGCTTTGCAGGACCTCGTACCTCCGGTAATGGTCATACCGGTGGTAGGTGGCGTACCCGTGGTCTTGAGTCTTCCAGCAATGGGAGAACCCGAGATGGGAGAGGAGGTTGTAGATCCAAAGCCACCAGCAGAGGTACCGGAGGAGGATGACCCACAGGAGGTCGAGTTCTACTCTGAGTAGGAGGTTACCGTTGCCAAGTAGGGCAACCAGAGTGGAGTAACCCAAACTTTTGTAACCAGTGACATGTCGTGTAGGCAGTAGCGTATGTATAGGTAGTGACGACATGAGCACGACTTCTCGGAGACCCGAGGATAATGTATCTTGTATAAAGTTTATGCTTTATCAATATATGTGAATGTTGTGCAAATTATTCATGCGTCACTTCAATACCTACTGTTTAATATGGAATTTTTAAGTATGACATGTGCTGATCGCTGCTGTTTTGAGTTTCAGAATGACTCGTACTCGTGCCAACCCGGACGTTGGGGGTTCTAGTCAAGGGGGAGAAACCTCCCAACAGCCTCCCGAGGACTCCTCGGGACAGCAACAGCAACAGCAACAACAGCAACAGCAAACACCGCCACCGCCAACGGTTACATTGGCCGACATCGTTGAGGCAATGGCGGGTTCTCATCAGCAGCACATGGAGTTGCTGCAAACTCTCATTGCAAATACGTCTCGACTAGAGAGGCGTCAAGATCGTGAGGAGCGTCAACAGAGCTCCTACTCCGACTTTCTAGCGACTCATCCCCCGGTATTCTCAAGGGCGGATGAACCCCTCGATGCGGACAACTGGCTCCGCATGATGGAGATGAAGTTCGGGCTGCTCCAAGTGAATGAGCAGCGCAAGACTCAGTTCGCGGTCCAACAGCTCCAGGGATCCGTGAGCGCGTGGTGGGTGAACTACTGTGCTTCGCAGCCCACCAACCGAGTTATGACCTGGGCGGAGTTCCGGACGGCCTTCAGGGCCTATCACATCCCGCCGGGTCTTATAAAGAGGAAGACGCAGGAGTTCTTACGCCTGCAACAAGGGAGCCGGAACGTGCTGGAATATTCCAGGGCGTTCAATGATCTCGCGCTCTATGCTTCGTATCACGCCGATACCAACGAGAAGCGGCGGGATCACTTCTACCAGGGGCTCAACCCGCTCCTGAAGGACAAGCTGGCGATGTTCAATCGCGGCAGCCTCAACGACATAATTGATGCTGCGATTGTTCAGGAGGACTCCGGCAAGGAGTTAGTGGCGGCGGAAAGAAAGCGAAGCGCGCCGCAAAGCAGCGGAGAAGGAGGCGGTCCTTCTCAGAAATTTCAGATGGTGAGTCGCCCACCATCGGAACCACGCTGGCAGCCACCACAAAGGCCGATGCCATTCCTCAGTCGGCCGTATTCTTCACTGGCATTCAGGCCGGCGCTGCCAGCACCACCTCCGCAACAACAACAGCAGCAGCGGGCGATGCCGCGTGCGTATGCACCTCAGCAGTGCATGCCGGGCTTTTGTCCCCCAAGCACAGGCCAAGCAGCGGCCACATGCTACAAATGTGGTCGTCCAGGACACTTCGCCAGCAGTTGTCCGGAGAGGCAAGGCGGCGGAGTGGCACCGCAACTTCCGGGGAGGAATCAGCCCCGGAACCCTACTAATGCGCGGCGGGCAAACCCTAGGCCCGGCAACATCCACCAACTTGCCATAGAGGACGTGCCGGAGGGTGAGCCAATCCTTGCTGGTATGTTCCAACTCCACCAGCATCCCGCCATAGTATTATTTGACTCAGGCGCCATGTATAGCTTTATTAGCCAAGCTTTCATTGCTAAATACAGCTTGCCAATACTACCCACCGATAGTCCATATTTGATTTGTTCACCGGGTGGGAAAATTTCAGCAAGCATGATGGTTCCAAAAGCACCATTATGCTTAGAGGGTAGAGTATACCCTACGTCTCTCATAATTTTAGAGGGACAGAAGGTCGATGTCATCTTAGGGATGTCGTGGTTAATCCGCCACAGTGCTGTTTTAGACACCGTCCTCCGAATTGTGCACTTGAACTCAGAAGTGCATGAATCTCATTCCTTATTTCTGGACAGTCCAGAAATAAAACTTCCAAGCATCTATCAACCCACAACCATCAGATTGGAAGACATTCCAGTGGTCCGAGAGTTCCCTGACGTGTTCCCGTATGATTTACCGGGGATGTCGCCCGATAGAGAGGTGGAGTTCAAGATTGAACTTGCACCGGGAACCATGCCAATATCCTGAAGGCCATACAAGATGGTGCCCAAGGAGTTGGCTGAATTGAAGACCCAGCTAACGGACCTGCTGGAGAAGGGTTTTATTAGGCCGAGCTCCTCACCATGGGGCTGTTCGGCATTATTTGTGAAGAAGAAGGATGAGACGTTGCGGCTTTGCATGGACTATCGTCCATTAAACGCCGTAACCATCAAGAACAAGTACCCGTTACCATGGATCGAAATGTTGTTTGATCAGTTGGTCGAAGCAAAGATCTTTTCCAAGATGGACTTAAGATCCGGGTACCATCATATTAAGATACGGGCCGAGGATATTCCGAAGACGGCTTTCTCGACGAGGTACGGGCTTATGAGTACCTGGTCATGTCCTTCGGCCTCACCCATGCTCCAGCTCACTTCATGTATTTGATGAACTAGGTATTCATGCCGGAGCTGGACAAGTTTGTCGTGGTCTTCATCGACGACATCCTGGTATATTCCAAGTCGGAGGAAGATCACAAGAAGCATCTGCGTATAGCCTTACAACGACTGCGGGATCACAAGCTATACGCGAAGTTCAGCAAGTGCGAATTCTGGATATTGCAAGTGCCTTTTCTCGGGCATATCATCTCAGCAGAGGGCATCGCTGTAGACCCGAGCAAGATGACACAAGTGCTGAATTGGAAATCCCCGAGAACTGTTCACGAGGTACGGAGTTTCCTCGGACTCACGGGATATTATCGGAGGTTCATTCCGAACTTCTCGAAGATTGCCAATCCTATGATGGAGCTTCTGAAGAAGGCTACTATGTTTGGAGTCCAGCATGTGAAGCAGCATTCAAGGCTTTAGTAAAGAACCTGACATCAGCACTGGTTTTGGCGCAGCCAGACACAACAAAACCGTTCGATGTGTACTGCGACGCATCCGGCATTGGGCTCGGATGTGTGCTGATGCAAGACTGAAGAGTGGTCGCGTATGGGTCACGGTAGCTTAGAAACCATGAGCAGAATTATCCGATTCACGACTTGGAGATTGCTGCCGTGGTACTCGCACTTAAAATGTGGAGGCACTACCTACTCAGTAACCTCGTACATGTATATACCGACCACAAAAGCCTCAAGTACATATTCACTCAGAAGGAGCTGAACATGAGGCAGCGAAGATGGTTAGAATTGATAAAGGATTACGAAATAGAGATCCATTATCACCCGGGCAAGGCAAACGTAGTGGCGGATGCGCTGAGCCGCAAGTCACACGTCAATAATCTGACCATCACACCGTTGGAAGAGAGCGAACCACCACTGCATGTGATTCCACATGGGGCTCTCCTCAACTTAGCTTTAATCCCCACAATCCGTGAAGAGATAGCGGCAGCTCAGAAACATGACAAGGGCATGTCGCATTTGCGGAGACGTACAGACAGTGGGGAATTGAAATGCTTCCGGAAAGACGGAGATGGCGTCCTATGGTTCAAGGACCGGATCGTCGTGCCCCGTAACCCGGAATTACGGAAGAAAATCTTTGATGAGGCTCACTTGTCAAAGTTTTCTATTCACCCCGGCAGCAACAAAATGTATCAAGAACTCAGAAGCAAATTTTGGTGGACACGGATGAAGCGGGAGATCGCAAGGTACGTGTCCGAGTGTGATACATGTCGAAGGGTGAAGGCAGATCATATGCGGAAACCAGGACTGCTACAACCACTGGGCGTTTCTGCCTGGAAGTGGGAAGATGTGAGCATGGACTTCATCGTCGGTTTACCCACCACCTTTCAGAAACATGATTTTGTGTGGGTGATCGTCGACCGGCTCACCAAAGTTTCCCATTGCATCCCGGTCAACACCAACTACAACGCCAAGAAGTATGCTCAACTGTACATCTCATGGATCCTATGCTTGTACGGCGTACCCCGTACCATCATATCAGATCGGGGCACTTTATTTGTGTCCCGTTTTTGGGAGCAGCTACACGCTGCATTGGGGACGAAGCTTATCCGTAGTTCAGCGTACCACCCGCAAACGGATGGACAAACTGAGCGGGTAAACCTAATCCTAGAAGATATGCTACGAGCTTGCGCTATCAACCACGGCAAGAATTGGGATGATCACTTGCCGTTGGCCGAGTTCTCGTACAACAATGGGTACCAAGCCAGCATCAAGATGGCACCTTACGAGGCGCTATACGGGAGGAAATGCCGCACACCATTGAATTGGTGTGAGTCTGGCAAAAGGGTTACCTTCGGGATTGATCTTGTCAACAATGCGGAGGAAAAGGTTCGGCTGATTCAAGCGAACCTAAAAGCCGCCCAATCCCGACAGAAACAATATGCGGACTGGAGAAGACGCCCATTACAGTTTGGAGTCGGGGATCACGTATACCTACGTGTGTCTCCAATGAAGGGCGTGAACAGATTCGGGATGAGAGGAAAGTTGGCACCCTGATTCATCGGTCCATTTCAGATTACCGAAAGATGTGGATCGGTAGCATACCGGCTGAAATTACCAGAAGCACTTTCCGGTGTGCACGACGTCTTTCACATTTCCCAGCTGAAGAAGTGTCTTAAGCTATCAACTACCATTGAGCTGGAAGATATAGAAGAACTGAAACCGGATCTCACGTATCGAGAGGAACCGGTTCAAGTTAATTGATGAAAAGGCCCGAACCACACGCAACCGTACGTTGTGGTTCTACAAAGTTCTGTGGAGTAATTACTCCATGGATGAAGCGACATGGGAGAGCGAAGGATTTATTCACGCTAACTACCCCAACTTCTTCACGTCGCATATCCGGTAATTTTTCCACCGTCCTCTCTCTCATTTTCAACTTATAATCTCGGGACAAGATTCTTTTAAGGGGGGAGGAATGTAAGGACCTCAGTTTTTGACACATAATCAAGGTGCTCATCACACCACACACACACTTCATTTGAAGAAAGTTGATGAACACATTTGAAGAGCAAGTAACCACCATCAACATGATCATTAGAGAACAAACTCACACAATGCAAAAGTGACATTTCCCACATGCATCATCTAGGGGCTGGGCATATGAAAACTCCTACACCTTGCTAGGAATGTCCATGCCAAGTTTCAACCCAAATTCAAAACCTTTTTGAAGTCCTTTTGGGTATAGCTAGAAAGAGGGTGGTTTGAACTCAAATTCAAACTGTTTTCATCCCATGAATTCAAAAGTGAAAGGCATATTCTTACTCAGCACATATTTGTGAGCTCACACACCAATTTTCACTCCATTTGGAGTTGATATTGACATGAGCTAAGTTTAGCAAATTCAAACTTTATTTGAATTTCAAACTGCCTATGTGCTGAAATTTAGTCAAACCAAACCCAATTTGAATTCTAACCAATTCAAATGGCTAAGGGGTAGATAATTCAAATCAGCATGGGTATTGTGGGGATTAATGTTTACAACAGTGAGAGGGAGTTAAGTTCAGAGGTTAAAATGGAGGTGGGACCCACATGTCAGCCACTGAATCAAATTGAACCGACTGAAGAACAGAACACTCGGTTCTCGGGTGCAGCCCGAGCGCACCACCGAGGGGCTGACCGGCGCCAGCTCCTGCTGCATTTCCCCGCGCTGGAGGCCAGCTGCCCCGACTCCTTATCCTCCCCGGCGTGCTCCCGTTAAATATCCCCCGAGCCCCGGCGTGATCAGTCTGTTTCCACACCGAGCTCCACCGTAACCAGCCGCTCTCTCGATTCTGCTCATGATCAGGCCGATCACTCGCAAGCCCAGCCTCCTCTGAAGCAAAACGGCACCGTGAGCTCATGAGCAACATCCTAGACCCCGTGTTGGCCAGTGAGCAGGCGCCCTCGAGCTCCACCGGACATCTTTTCCAGCGGACCAAACGTTGCCGCCATTCGGGCTCTCGTGGACAGCTCGGTGCAGCCATTGTCACGTCCACTTCTCTACACAAGAAAGGTGCATCACTGTATGTAGATGGTGTAGCTGAAAGCCGTTCGGCATATGATCAACCATCGGTTGAGAATTTCCAAGTTTACTGCAAGCCAGTTCATATGAGCCGAGCTCACCTCCAACTGAAATTCGGACTCCACACACTAGGGTTGGTCAGGCCGGTTGTCCAGTAGGTTCTACACGTACTAGCGCACACGCTCGAGAAGGAAGTAAGGAAAACCGTTGAGGATCGGCCGTGTTATGGCCGTTTTCCTCGCCGCCGTTGCAAAGTACCTCGGCTCACCATCGAGGGTATGGTTGCCGGCGTTGCTAGTTTCCACAAAGCCCTGGTTCATGTTCCTCGTGCTCCACTGATGCTCTCCGAACGATTTCCGATCGATTTGGTGCACGGTAGAGCAAAACCGACCTCACCGGAACCCTAGCGGGTACGGTCACCGGTGCGCGCAGGTTTCCGACCGTCACCGACGGCCGGCGAGCCCATAGCCGAGTTCAGGAGGTCGGAGAAGGGGGAGGCGGCGGGTTTCGGGCCGAAAGGTGGTCGGGAACTCGGTTCCGGCGAGTCTCACCGGAGGCTGCCGCCGCCGAGTATTTGGCGCGAGGGGGAAGAAGAAGCACTGTGTGTGGGGCCCACAGGCAGAAGTTTAAACTTTTCCCGATTTTCAGATGTAGTTCAAACTTCAAACCCACATAACTTTGGCTAGGAAACTCCAAATCGAGTGAACCAAATTTTTTTGGATTCAGCTCTCTGAGTACTGTCCAGCAAATAAAGTTTCACTTCATGAAAATCTTTATTTCTTCAGAATTAATTCTTCAAAATTTAAATTGTTTAGAATTTTAACATGAGAATCCTTTGGAGGAAAATTCTGAAATTTTTCTGGGATGTTCACCAAAATATCCCTGAGCTACCATAAAAATTTCAGATACATTTGAACTCATTGGATCCATCTAATGGTGTGATTAATTAAACTGTTCCAGGGAAAATAGAAAATGTTCAGAAACATTTTCGAAAATTTCACTGAAATTGTTTATCTCATATCTTTAGCTAGGAACCTTCAAATTGAGTGAGACCAACTCCATTAGAACCCTCTAAAAATCTAGTTTTTATAAAGTGGAGCTTTGCTGCAACTAAATCTTGGTCAAGTCTCTGTTTAGGTTGTATACAAATCACAGTAAAAATTTCAGAGTCATTGAGTCTGTCTTGTGAGACTTATAGCCTTCACAAGTTTAAATTCAATTCAAATGCATTTAAATTAAAACATGTACTTGTTATCTTATGTAGTCGCTAAGGTTGAGGAGGAACCCAAAGTCTTAGACTTCGTTACTCCGGAAGAGAAGCTAGCCTACGACCAAGAGCAGCAAGGCAAGCTCCGGTTTGCATTAACCTCTTTACAAACTTTTATTGTTTTGAGAATTTACTTTGAGTACCATTAATTCTTGCACTAGAGTCTTGTTTGAAAACCCCAAATGCATAGCCAAGAAATCCATGGGTTGGGATTAGGATTGAAAACCTCGTTAGCCATCGCAATGCTAAAGATAGAGTAGGAGTCGGTACAAGTCCAGCAGTTGGAACTACTCGCGAGGATAGGCTAGAGGCACTCGACTCGGGTAGAGATAGCACATGAAACACATGGCAAGAAAACGAGACCGAGCGGAGAGTAAGGGAAGCAGGACTTTGGGGCCTGGGTGCTATAGCTCCGCTTGTGTCGATTGAGGACCGAGCCGTGTGCGGGCCTGTTGAACAAGCTAGAACAGTACCGAAGACCTACCGGCTATATGGGAACCGGGAAACCGATGTAACTCGGGTAGCTGGGTGTTGAGGCATAGCTGGTCGTTCAGAGGGTAGGTTGAGAGCTCGAGGTGTAAATCGGCTGGCGGCACTGAGATGCGCGTGCAGAAACCTCTTGCTCGGAACAATTGGACCGGTTCAACATTTGGCTGATGGGTGAAAGGTGGTTGCGTACGACGTCCGTGATGGTTGCTGTAGGCAACATTGAGTACGGGCGTACGTGACGGGTTATTCGGGTAACCCTGCAGGTGTAAATCGATTATAATCGCCGTCCATCGCGGTCAGTGAGTACCACTTGTTCACTGTACCGTGACGTAGAAAGAACAGGCTAGTTACATGTTAAAATGTTGCTGATTGAAAGATGGACTTTGATTGTTAATGAATTGCTGTAGTTTAGAGCTAATTAAAGTTCCTTTCAACTTTGGGCAAAGTACATGAGAGAAATGTGTTTCTTGTTTGATTGCGGCTCTCTCATGTGCCTTAGCGTAAGGTTCTCCACAACCTGCTGCTAAAACCTGAAAGTAAGGTTCCACTAATTAGGCGAGTCCTTTGCAACTTGTTTTACCTCATGTAACCTATCATCCATCATGTAGAAGTTCCATGTATAGGAGAGACGGGTCAGTCTTGCTGAGCCTTCGTGCTCACTGCTTGTGTTTGAAGCTTTTGCAGGGTTCTATGAGGAAGGGACTCCCGAGGAGGAGACGGAACCCCAGGAGGGGAACCCCGTCGAGTGGGAATCGTGCATGCCGCCGTGATAGTGTGCGTGTGTGCTAGCAAGGACACGTTCACGGGCTGAACGTGAACTTGATGCGTAGTCTACGCCCGTGAGCGTAGACTGAACCTATTTTGTTGTAAAAATGTTCATAAACCCGTTTATGTAATAAAACTTTGCTTCCGCTTTGTACCTTTGATGTGTGTTATTCGGTGCTGTGCAAAGCAGCACCCCTCAGCGTGATCCTGGCTCGACAAGACCGTGGGGTCGTGTCATTTCTCGGTATTCCGGTGATGCCAGAACCTGAACCCGAAGAGGAGGTCATGGACCTGGAGCCACTGGCAGAACCAGCGGAGGAGGAAGACCCGCAGGAGGTCGATTTTTACTCCGAGTAGTGAGTTTACCATTGCCAAGTAGGGCAGCGAGGGTGGTGTGTAATAACTTTTATAACAGCAACATGTCGTGTAAACAGTAGCGTGTGTATATGTAGTGACAGCATGAGCACGACTTCTCGGGAGTCCGAGAATAATGTATCTTGTACAAAATTTTTGCTTTATCAATATATGTGAAAGTTGTGCAAATTTCTTAATGCATCACTACATTACCGTACTGTTCTTATGGAATTCTGAGTATGACATGTGCTGACCGTTGCTGTTTTGAATTTCAGAATGACTCGTACTCGTGCCAACCCTGAGGTTGGAGGTTCGAGTCAGGGGGGAGAGGCCTCCCAACAGCCTCCCAAGACTTCCTCGGGACAGCAGCAGCAGCAGCAACCACAGCCACCTCCACAGCCAACGGTCACGTTGGCAGATATAGTTGCGGCCATGGCAGGATTGCACCAGCAGCACACGGAGTTGCTGCGCACCCTTACTGAGAATACCTCTTGTCCAGAGAGGCGTCAAGACCGGGAAGAACGACAGCAAAGTTCTTACTCGGATTTTCTAGCAACGCATCCCCCGGTATTATTAAGGGCGGATGAACACATCGATGCGGACAATTGGCTCCGCATGATGGAGATGAAATTCGGGCTGCTCCGCATTACAGAGCAGCAGAAGACACAATTTGTGGCCCAGCAACTTATGTGGTCTGCAAGCGCTTGGTGGGCCAACTTCTGTGCCTCCCAACCCACCGAGCGAGTGCTGACCTGGGTGTATTTCCGGACGGCCTTCAGGGCCTATCATATACCGCCGGGTCTGATGAAGAAGAAGACGCAAGAATAACTCCACCTACAGCAAGGGAACCGGAACGCACTGGAGTATGCCAAGGCGTTCAATGATCTCACGCTCTATGCTTCCCATCACGCTGATACGGATGAGAAGAGGCGGGATTTCTTTTACCAGGGGCTGAATCCGCTCCTGAAGGACAAGATGGCGATGTTCAATCGCGGCAGCTTCAATGAAAAGATTGATGCTGCGATTGTACAAGAGGACTCCGGCAAGGAGTTGGCGGCAGCGGAGAAGAAGCGCAGCACGCCGCAAATCAGCGGAGAGGGAGGTGGTCTTCCCCAGAAATATCGGATGGTGTATCGCTCACCATCGGGTCAACGCTGGCAGCCACCGCAGCGACCGATGCAATTCCGCAATCGGCCGTATCCACAGCTGGCATTTTGACCGGCCTTACCAGCACCTCCACAGCAACAACAGCAGCAGCGGGCGATGCCACGTGCGTTTGCACCTCAGCAGCGCATGCCAGGCTTTCGTCCTGTGACACCCGGTTCCGAAAATAGAACCAAGTGAATGCATATGTGTGCCCAGGATGTTCATCACACATACACATGTAATCCACAAACTGAATTCAGAATATAACCACGAATAAATAGGGTTTAAGTACTTTATTACAATGACTCAATGTCTCACTCATGAATGTCTATCTTATTCTTGCAGCGAAACACTCTAAACGACAGCGGAAAGTGACTAAAGACAGCAGGTTCCATCTTCGACTCCACAGGCATGTTGACGGTAGTCCGCACACCTAGTACTCCACATGGCCCTCGAAGTACTTGTCTCCTATAGCTGATGTTTTTGTGGTAATGCAAAGGTGGGTACATGTCGTACTCAGCAAGTGTGGGAAAAGTATGACATGTAGCTTTCAACAAGGTATGGAATAAAAAGGCTCATTGCAGCAAGCAAATTTTATTTCACAAACATGGTAAAAACAGAAACTAAGTGTAGATGAATTAAATTCCAATATAACCAAGTAATCAGCAACATTCTTTTATCATAATTCACCATTTATCAAGTCTCAACCAGCCAATAATCTTTCTCAAGTTCATCTCATACTCATAAATATTCATAACCATCTCATATTCATATAACCGAAACCAAACTCATTTTCATGACTCAAAACAGTTCCAAAACCAATCCCAATTACCATACCGAATATCCATCCCAAGTTTTCCCTCTAATCATGTGTGTTGGCCAGGTGCTTGTGACCAGAAGCACGGCTATCATGATAGTTTTACACTCTGCAGAGGTGGCACAACTTTACCCACAAGTTCGTGATTTCGTCACCCGTCGGTGACTGCAGAACCTCCATTATACCAGTACACAACCGTCGGTGTATCGCCAAGAGATCACAAAATAGCCTTTACAAAGGTGCTACTAGATGTACGGACCCACTGAGGTTTCATCGGCAGGCTCGAATCACCATTCTCCCACCCACGGGCCCCCTCTTGTGCCATGCAGTTCCCAGGGCGGTCCCTCTCGACTCCCATTCCTCGCGCCATCCACGGTCCATAACAAGCTAGCAACACACCTAATTAATCAGCTAAGACGCACCCATATTTGGCCTTGTGGTGGCACTGTTTTCCTGGCATGTGCTGGCATGAACCGGTCCTTAGATCTACGGCAAGTAAACCACCATCTCATTCAGCAACATCCACGAACCAAGCTTGTCTAGATCTCCCCGATTCCATGCTCATTAACATCATCAAGTTCTCATCATCATTATTCATATGAGTGCAGTAGCTAAACATGTTTTAATTCAGCTTCCCGTATCCTGAGATTAAGCGAAGCAAAAAGGAAAAACGACCATATCCAACTCATCAGCTTTCCGGCGACAAGGATGGTTAACAAAACTAGTAAACTCCTATAAAAGGGTGTCCCATCAAGTTGACTCAAGCATACGAGTTTTCACAAACAAAACAGTTTCAAAACATGGGATCAATATGGTCAAGGAGCACTTGCCTTGCTCCCGTGGCTCTTGTTGCTCAAGCGTCTCGAAGTCTTGGTGCTGTAGTTCCTCGTAGACGGCCTCTTGAGCTTGTCCTTCTACTCACGACCACGCACATACAAAATTTACAGCAATCAATCATCATGCACAAACTTTACTCAAGATGCAATGGGGTAGATGAATGCAATCCTATGGTGCAGTTTTATTAAATCAGTTTGTGTGTGTTCTTGCATGTTTTAACGGGCTTTCATGGGGTTTTATGATGAACAAGGGTGTAGGGATCAAGTGTGGACGTGGTGATGATCTTGACTCAAGATCTAGATCAACTCCACCGTCAAAAATCGATCAAACCACGATCTGTCCACATGCAAAAGTTTCTGCTCGAAGGGGGCAAAGAAAACGGATGCGTAGAAACAGCGGCTACTGTAACACCCCAAAACCTGTTAAGAGGGGAATTTAAAAATTTTTGGACGTATTGCATGTGGTGCAGAAATTCAAATTCAACTCAAAACAGAAAAGAAAAAGAGAAAGAAAAAAAACAAAACCCCCGGCCAGTGGGCCAAAACCCACCAGCCGGCCCACCATACCCCCGCGCCAGCCCGCAGCCACGTGCCCCTTTTCCCTCTCACTGACACATGGGGCCCGCGTGTCATCCCCCACCTCTCGCTCGCGCCAACAGCCGGACTCTTCCCCGCGCCTGATCGCAACCGACTCCGGAAATCCGCGTCCCCAGCCCGACTCCCGGTCCCGGACGACTCCAACTCGATCCCAACAGACCGCCGCCCCCCCCTCGCCTATATAAATGTCGACATCGCCCGGTTTCCCCCACGATCGGCTGTTTTTCCTCCCGGTGAGAACCGAAGCTCCGATCACCGTTTTCTCTCGATCCCTGCTCGGATTTTCCGATCTAACGCGCCGATCGTGTTCCACCGCCTCTGGGGAATCTCGCAGGTGCAGAAGACTCAGTGGTTTGCGCTCTAGGCACAGCTCCGACGAGCACCGCAGCGATTCCATCTCGGACCTCGTCGCCGACCGTCATCCAGGACCTCCAAGCTCAAGAAAAACCCCGAGGTGAGATCCCCGACCTCCCCTCTATCGATCTATGCCATGAAACCCCAGTTTTAGGAGGTATAGACGAAGATCCGAAGTTCTCCGGCAAGATCGCCGCCTCCCGCCGCCGGGCAACGCCGCCCTCGCATGGTCCGAGCGACGTGGCCGCTTATGCGCCGTCTATTTTAAATCGCACGGTAGAATTAAAACCCGCGTGTACCGGTTCAGCGATCTAATCTGAGCCGTCCACTTTAAATCGGACGGTCCACATCAGCCCCGCATTATAAAGGCCGGGATTCTTACACGCTACCCCCCTGGGGATCTCGGAAAACATGAGCTAGCCCCGAAAACTTCTGATCTAGCCCCTGGAACTTCAGAAATTCATGTAAATTTATTTAAAAATCAGTTTTAGCCCCTGGACTTAATAAAAATTAGGAAAACCCCTCTGTTATGTGTAGTTAGACCCCTGAAAATTTATGAAATAATATAATAGACCGTGTAGTGGGGTGAGTTTACCTTTTTAACCCTATATGATATTAAATTTAGGAATTTGAATATGTGATTAGGATTTAAAATTTAAAAGGTGAAACAAACACATTGTAAATTCAAATTTAAACTCTTCTAGCACTTGGAAAACTTTAGAATGAGTTAAAAGTAGATTTTAAGCTGAAATGAATCTGTTTGATTGATTGTTCACATTTATTAGTTATAGGGACACATTTTTAGGTTAGGAAGTAATTCTGAAAATTGGTAAAATAAATTTAAATTAGTTCACATCAGAGGAGAAGTTCCAAAATATATTATTTAATATTTTAGATCAGAACCTATTCTGTTTAGATGATATGCCCTACTATTTAATATTAAAACTCACTTTTAGGCATAGGAAATAGATCTGGAAAATATAGGAAAATAGGTATGCATAACTAGAAAAGGATAAATGAAGTCTCCAAATCCAAAGACATCAGTTTGGGATTTGGTAGAAGATCTGAAAACCCATTTGAAGTAGGAAATTACTTTACATGCAAACTTGGTAGCTAAAGAGTGTATTAAAGAATTTGTTTAAATTGGAAATTCATATATAGTGTGCAAACAGAAATCTGAATACAAAAGTTAGAAATAATATACATATGTTTAAAAGTGCATGTAGGCCAAAAATCAACACATCTAGAGTAACCCCAACACTTAGAAATGTGAATGACTTTCATAGGTATGTATGTGTGTTTTGCATTAAGTGAAAGTGTGAACTATGTCTTATGGATTGTGTTTTCTTTTGCTATGTGTATTGGCATGAGCAGAACCTGCCCCAGAGCAAGTTCTCCCCTTCCAAGACCAAGACTTTCCATTCTCAGAGCAGCAAGAAGAAGGCAAGTGTCCTTGACCACTTTGATCCTATACTAGGATGTGTAGATAGAATTTATTTCATTGTCAATTGAAATATGAAACCCATGCTAGGAAGTTTCCCTAGAATTGCATTACCTTGTTTCCTTGTAACTTGGGTTGGGTTTATTTTATTATGTCATTCATTCATATTACTTATGCTTAGCCATGCTTAGAATGGGATAAGTGGGATATGAGATCATCAATTTATTTACCTTACTCTTGAATGAGATATTATGAGTTATGTAGAGGTAGGGATCAAGGCAAGTTGGATGTTTTGGTTGGTGCTGGGTGCACGAGGCTCGGGTTTGTGTTTAGTACTTTCCTGGATCCTAAGGATCGGTTCATAGAGCATGTAACCTGGCTTTACCGTGCCAACCACATGCTGAGATGGGGCAGCTTGGCCAATTAATTAGGTGTATCCCCGGCGTAGTATGGGTGTGTTGGATGGTGCGAGGAATAGGTGTCAGCTGGACTACCGTATGAACCGCAAGGCTCAAGAGGGGGCCACTGCAGCGGGGTTGGAGCCTCTTGTATGCTGTTAGGGGTGAAACCTCAGTGGGAACAAACGCGCGTCGGGAATCCCTTTGTAAAGGCTTCGTAGTGATCTCCTGGCTACACACCCTGGGAAGTGTGAATGTGGTTCGTGGCCACTGGCATAATGGAGGTTCTTTTAGTCCACCCGGCAACGGGGGATGAAATCACTACATGTGGGTACAGTGGTGCAAACTCTGCAGAGTCAAAACTGTCATGACAGCCGTGCTCACGGTCAAGAGCGGCTTGGACTTATTCATGATTAGAGGATGATGAATTTGGAAGTTGAGGATGTTAAGCGGGGAGCTTAACATTGGAAATGATATTATGGTTATTTGAGTTATGATGATGGGATGGGAGATTGGGACCATTTCACCTGTATAGTAATGTAGGTGCTTAATAAGCTAAGGTGGTAGGTAATAATTGCGTAGTGCTTTAACCATGAGATTAGCCTCTCCTTGCTCTAGCCATGCATGACATAACTTTCCCACACTTGCTGAGTACCCACGGTACTCAAACTTGCATATTTGTTGGTTTAAATTGCTGCTCAGGTCAAGGGGATGATGTGGTGTTCAATGACCAAGACTTTGGACCGGAAGAAGGATTCTAGGTCCATGGAATCCCCCGGGCAACGCCTGTGATGGAGCCCACAAGAATAATATTTCCGCTGCTATTTTATTTACATGTTATGAACTTATTATCGTCCATCGAGATGTATGCGTTGTAAGACATATTTATATTTGACACCTGGCTTGTAATAAATGATGCTTCACTATTTGTCATCACATGTATGAGAAAATGATCCTGGCATACATGTGATATTCACTCGGAGAAACCGGGTGTGACAGAAGTGGTATCAGAGCCAATGTTGCCCGTAGGAACGTGGACCTAGGTAGAAATGGACGTATTTAAGGACCCTATTTTCTTAAAAACTATTTTTACAAGGTGTGGGTTGAAAAGTGTTATTTAATGGGGTCACTTTCTTCATCTTACCCCAACTTTTATTCAAAATAGGATTTTTTTGTTTAAAATTTGATCTAACTTAAGTTTAAATGCTTTATATTTTAGATGGTTCGCATGATCCGCACCGCTCGCAAGTCCACCGGAGGGAGAGTTCCCGTAGTTGCCCTTGCCCTGAGAGAGGAGAACCGTCCGGTGACGTACCTCTCCTACGGATTGGCAGTAGGAGGCTTGTTGCGCCGCCTTCGACGTATGCTCCAAGCCGCCGGCAATACGGGCAAGCTAATTATACACTATAGCTCCACCCGGACCATCCGTGAGAAGCGGGAAGAATGGAGTTCAGAAATGAGGATTATCCACGAAAATCAGCAGCTCAAGATCCACCACTCTCCAGCTTGTCGAGCGACACAGGTCGATCCGGAGAAGGATGTCACCTGGGAGGCAATCACCTGCCAGAGTCACATCTATCATCGCCACCTGGACAGGACTGAGTACATGTATGTCCTCCAGCGTGAGAGTGGTACAACGGAGTACAAGTACCCGCCAGTGCAGCAGGGGACTTCCCATGAGCACATGGACTTGTGCTTGGAGGATGCTGCTATGCTCAGCACTCAACTGCAGGAGTGCCAGCAGGAGCTTCAGAATGTTCGTGACACCCTGAAGGAGACTGAGGCGTTGCTCCGCGCCAGCTTGAGGGCGAGAGAAAGAGGAGATGGGAATGAACTGTGTGTCACCGTGAATGACACATGGACCCCTGACTCCCCAGATCGCCGGGCAAGCAGGCGTCACCGCACTTCTCCACCAGCAGCTTCCCCACCCAAAGCGGAGTCAGAGGGCAGCCGCAATAACGAGGAAGATCCCGAGGAGCCAGCTCAGTGATACGGGTAGTGTAGAGTGTCACACCCGGTTTTTCCGAAGAAACAACCAAGTGAATATCACATGTATGCCAGGATCATTTTCTCATACATGTGATGACAAATAGTGAAGCATCATTTATTACAAGCTAGGTGTCGAGTATAAATAAGTCTTACATTCGCAAATGTCTCAATGGACAATAATAAGTTCATTACAAGTAAATAAACTAGCAGCGGAATAATTATTCTCGTAGGCTCCATCACATGCGTTGCCCGGGGGTCTCCATGAACCTAGAAACCTTCTTCGGATCCAAAGTCTTGGTCATTATACACCACCTCATTATCTTGACCTAAGCAGCAATATAAACCAACAAATATGCAAGGTTGAGTACCAATGGTACTCAGCAAGTGTGGGAAAATTATATCATGCATGGCTAGAACAAGGAGAGGTTGAACTCATGGTTGAAGCACTACGCAATTAATACCTATCACCTTAGCTTATTAAGCACCTACATTACTACACAAGTGAAATGGTCCAAATCTCCCGTCCCATCATCATAACCAAATAACCATAACATCATTTTCAATGTTATGCTCCCCGCTTAACATCCACAACTTCCAAAACCATCACTCCTCTAATCATGAATAAGTCCAAGCCGCTCTTGACCGTGAGCACGGCTGTCATGACAGTTTTGACTCTGCAGAGTGTGTACCACTGTACCCACATGTAGTGATTTCATCCCCCGTTGTCGGGTGGACTAAAAGAACCTCCATTATGCCAGTGGCTACGAACCACATTCACACTTCCCAGGTGTGTAGCTAGGAGATCACTACGAAGCCTTTACAAAGGGATTCCCGACGAGCGTGGGACCACTGAGATTTCACCCCTAACAGCATACAAGAGGCTCCAACCCCGCTGCAGTGGCCCCCTCTTGAGCCTTGCGGTTCATATGGTAGTCCAGCTGACACCTACTCCCCGCACCATCCAACACACCCATACTACGCCGGGGATACACCTAATTAATTGGCCAAGCTGCCCCATCTCAGCATGTGGTTGGCACTGTAAAGCCAGGTTACAAGCTCCATGAACCGGTCCTTAGGATCCAGGCAAGTACTAAACACAAACCCAAGTCTCGTGCACCCAGCACACAACCAAAACATCCAACTTGCCTTGATCCATACCTCTACATGTAACACCCCAAAATTTTGATTCAAAACACTAAATCATGTTAAGAGGGGAATTTAAAAATTTTTGGACGTGTTGCATGTTTTGCAAAAATTCAAATTCAAACTGGAATTCAAATTAAACTCAAATCAGAAAAGAAATGGAAAAAGAAAAAGAGAAAACAGAAAAAAACCGGCCAGTGGGCCGAAACCCACCAGCCGGCCCAACTTACCCATTTAAATAAATTCCTTATATTCAACTACTACACCTTTTCACTACCAAGTATGTATGAAAAGTATTTTTCTTCTCCATATGTGCCTTTAGAATTTCTACCAACCTTAAACTGAATTCTTTGGATTCTAGAAACTCCATTTATCATTTACTAGTTGCTATATTTTCAGATTTATTTTCCTATACATAAATGTGTTCTTTATTATGAAATTAGTAATACACATCATCTAACAAAATAGGTTCTGGTCCTAAATAATTTAATAACATATTTTGACCTTTGCCTCTGATGTAAACTATTTCACAATTATTTTCCTATTTTCTAAAACTATTCATTGCTTAAAAATGTGTCCCTAAATGTGAATAATAAATTAGACAGATTCAATTCAGCCCAAAATATGTTTTTATCTCACTCCAAAGTTTTCTAAATACTGAGAAAGTCTTTAATTAAATTTTGACAATATGTTTGTCCCACCTTTTAATTTTTAAACACTAGCAACATATTCAATTTCCTAAATTAAATACTAAACAGGGCTAAAAAGGTAAACTCACCCCATTACAGGGTCTATAATATTATTTTCAGAATTTCCAGGGGTCTAGCTACACTTATCAGAGGTGTTTTTCCTAATTTTCATTAAGTCCAGGGGCTAAAACTGATTTTTAAATGAATTTACATGATTTTCTGGAGTTCCAGGGGCTAGATCAGAAGTTTCCGGGGCTAGCTCTTATTTCCCGAGAACCCCAGGGGGTAGCACGTAAGAATTCCAGTCTTTATAACGCGGGGCTGACGTGGACCGTCCGATTTTAACCCGGCGGCCGAGATTATAACATCGAACCGGTACGCGGCGATTTAAACCCTACCGTGCGATTTAAAATAAACGGCGCACAAGCGGCCACGTCGCTCTGATCGAGCGCGGGCGGCGCTGCCGGCGGCGCACGGCGGCGGGAAGCGGCGATCTCGCCGGAAACTTTCGGATCTTCGGGAATTCTTCCTAGAACTGTGATTTTATGGCATAGATCGGTAGAGGGGAGGTCGGGGATCTCACCTCGGGGGTTTTCTTGAGCTCGGAGGTCCTGGAAGGTGATCGGCGACGAGGTCCGAGGCAAAACCACGGCGAAGCTCATCGGCGCTGCGTTTGCACCGCAAATCACCGAGTTTTCTGCACCTGCAAGGTTCCCCGGAGGCGGTGGATCAAGACCAGCGAGTTAGATCGGAATTTCCGAGCTTAGATCGGCCAGAATTCGCCGGAGAAGTCTCGGTTCTCACCGGAGTAAAAATCAGCGATCGTGGGGGAAAAACAGAACGAGGTCGGGGTTTTTATAGACGGGGGAGGGCGGCGGGGTGGTTTAGATCATGTCCGCGTCGCCTACGAACAGAATTCAGCGGGGATATGCCGAAATCCCGATCGGTTTTGATTCGGGTGCGAGGGAGTCCGGCGCTGTCGCGAGGTAGACGAAGATCAGGTGGGTCCCGCCTGTCAGCGTGAGGAAGCAGCGCGCTCGGCTGCGGGCTGGCGCGGGCGCTGGCTGGGCCGGCTGGTGGGTTTCGGCCCACTGGCCGGTTTTTTTCTGTTTTCTCTTTTTCTCTTTCTATTTCTTTTCTGATTTGGGTTAAATTTGAACTCCAGTTTGAATTTGAATTTTTGCAAAACATGCAACACGTCCAAAAAATTTTAAATTCCCCTCTTAACATGATTTAGGGTTTTGAATCAAAATTTTGGGGTGTTACATAGAGTCCTTTCCCTTAGTTTAGCAGATGTCGAGTAATCGAGTCGTTACCTTAGTTAATGGTGTGATTATGTTTGGTGTGTGACGTGAGTTGTGGAAGCCATGGGCAATTGTCAACAACCTCGTCTTCAGGATTGTTTTGCTTGGATGTGTGAACCCCTATGAATAAAGAGTGCATTTATTTCGCGTGAGACATGAAACCCTCAGAAAATATAAATATAATAAGGTCTCAAAATTTTAAAGTTTAAACAAGCAAATTGGGAAGTTAATACGTAATGCTTTAAATTGACATTTGGTTGAACATTATAGATGGCCGGAAGAGGAAAGGGTCGTGGTGCCAACCCCGCCAACAACAACGATGAGGCCGGCAACCCTCATCTTTCTGGAGGACAAGACAGGGGTGGTCGCCGTGAAGGAGTTGATCCCATCCACCAAATGCTTGAAAATCAAAATCAGCTCATCCAGAGCCTAACTCAAGTGGTGGCCAACTTGCACCAAGCTCCACCTCCACAAGCTGCACCACGCCAACCAAGGTTGAGTGAGTTTCTAGGGACTCAACCCCCAAAGTTTGCAAGTGCTGCTGAACCTCTGGAGGCAGATGATTGGCTAAAGACCATTGAGAGCAAGATGAGGATCATACAATGCCAAGGGTATGAGAGGGTGCTGTTTGCCTCTCACCAACTGCATGGACCTGCTGCTGATTGGTGGACCGCTTACGTGGCCGCCCATCATGACCCAGAGAACATCACTTGGGAAGAGTTCAAGCGTAGCTTCCGCAACCATTACATACCAAGGGGTGAACTTAAAAACAAGAGAAAGGAGTTCTTGGGGCTGCAGCAAGGAAACATGACGGTGAGGGAATACCTCACTAAATTCACCCAACTATCCCGTTATGCACCAGGAGACATAGAGACTGATGAGCAGAAACAGGATTGCTTCGTGGAAGGACTTACAGCAGAAATGCAGTGTGCAATATCCTCCAACGAGTATGAAAGCTTCCAGAAGATGGTGGACAGAGCATTTGTTGTGGAATGGAAGCTGAAGGCCTTGGAAAAGGAAAACAAGAGGAAGGCGGGATGGTCACACCAAGCCTCGGGTAGCAACACCCGCCCACGTCTGATGCAGCAACCCGCAGGGCAGACGAGTCGTGGTGCGGTACCCTACTCCGCGCCGAGAGGGTACAACCCGAATTTCAGGCCTCCGTCAGCACCAACACAGCCACAACGTCAGTTTGTACAGCAGCCTAGCCCCGCATATCAACCTCGACCAGCAGTACAAGGACCCCCGAACCAACCCCAAGACAACAAAGGCCAGGCACCTAAGGTTGGGTGCAATGCTTTAACTGTGGTGAAGTGGGGCACTACGCCCATAAGTGCCCAAACAAGAAGCCCGTGCAGCCGCAACAGCAGAATGTGATGCGAGGACGGGTGAACCACGTGACCATGGAGGAAGCGCAAGAGGCACCTGACGTGGTAGTTGGTAAGTTTCCTGCCAATTTACACATTGCAACCCTGTTGTTCGATTCTGGTGCTACCCACTCGTTCATTGCCCAAGGGTTTGTTAAGAAGCATGATTTAGCAACAACACAAATGAACCATATGCTAGCCGTAAACTCTCCAGGGGGGAAATAAGGACAAGACAAGTGTGTCCCAAGGTGAATCTAGACATTAATGGGGTAGTATTTACTGCCAACCTCATAGTGATAGATTCACAAGGGATAGATATTATTTTGGGCATGGATTGCTTGACCAAACATAAAGGAATCATCCATTGTTCGACCAGAACGGTGGAACTAACTCACCCTAGTGGCACAAGAGTAAAATTCATAACAATAAAAGAGCCTAGGAGGGACATTAAATTAAATCAAGTTGAGGTGGAAGTGGAGGAGATCAGGATCATCAGGGAATATCCCGACGTTTTTCCGGAGGAGTTGCCAGGTATGCCTCCCGATCGTGAAGTGGAATTCGCGATTGAGCTAGTTCCTGGAACAGCTCTGATATACAAGAGACCTTATCGGATGGACTCCAAACAGCTGGAAGAACTCAAGGAACATCTAAGGGAATTGACAGAAAAGGGGTATATTCGCCCTAGTTCCTCACCATGGGGAGCTCCAGTGATATTTGTGCCCAAGAAGGATGGAACCCAAAGGTTGTGCGTAGACTACCGTGCGTTGAATGAAGTAACCATCAAGAACAAGTACCCATTACCCCGCATTGAAGACTTGTTTGATCAGTTGAGGGGAGCTTGTGTGTTCTCAAAAATTGATCTCAGGTCAGGATACCACCAACTTAAGATAAGGCAAACTGATATTCCAAAGACAGCTTTTGTATCTCGGTACGGACTGTATGAATACACAGTCATGCCTTTCGGGCTAACTAATGCCCCGGCATACTTCATGTATCTCATGAACAAGGTATTCATGGAATATCTGGACAAATTTGTGGTGGTTTCCATAGATGACATTCTCGTCTTTTCCAAAGATGAAGAAGAACATGAGAAACATCTAAGGTTGGTGTTGCAGAAGCTAAGAGAACACCAGCTATATGCCAAGTTGAGCAAGTGTGAGTTTTGGCTAAAGAGAGTTCCCTTCTTAGGACATATAATCTCGGAGGGAGGAATCTCCGTAGATCCCGCCAAGATTGAGGATGTACAAAAGTGGAAGACCCCTGAGAATGTCGGGGAAGTTTGAAGCTTTTTAGGATTGGCTGGGTATTATCGACGGTTTTGAGACGGGCGCGGTACCGACTGAGACAGGGCTCAGCTCTGATACCCCGCTGACGCGACCCGCTCAACCGAGACAGGCCACTCGCCCGGGAATCGCATTGGGTGGTGCCGTGTTGTGTGGCACCCAACAGCACATATATGAGGAACAATGTATTACATAAAACAATAGCGGAAGCTTACAAGTTTTTCTTTGCAAATACTTTACATAAAGTAACTACAGCGGAAGTCTATATCAACTCACGTCGAATAACTAAGAGCACTCGAGATGAAGTCCAGCCCGCGGACTCCTCTCGCTAGCAACACGAAGAAAACAGCAGCGGCTGGGTTCTCCCTGTGTCAAACGACTCGGAAGTCTCCGAGTCTCACCGGACTGTGGTGGACCAGAATCCGCTCATCCAGGATCGCAGAGGGTGGTGCCGCGCGATGCGACACCCGACAGCACACGTCATAAGAACACATTATATTACAGGGGAAAACAAACTGAAGGTACAAAGTAGTACACTTCTCAGTTACAAACTACAGTCTTTATTACACAGCGGAAGTTTCTATTGTACAACTCACGCCCGCCTATCTATCAAAAGTCGGTTGCCCAGCCCTAGGGCAACCCACACTAGCTGCACGTCTCAGCTCAGCGCGGCGTGTACGGCTCCCACTCAGCCGTGGTCCCCGACGGAGGGTAACCCTCGCCGGTGGACTCGTACTCCGAGTCCGTGGGTGGCTCCTCACCTGAAAAACACTTAAGCAGCAACCGTGAGCACGAAGGCTCAGCAAGGCTTAACCGACTCACCTAAGCATGCAACTCTACATGAGGGGTACCCTGACATAGGATAGAAATGTTGCAGGAAATGGACACGCCTACAAGTTCATCCTTAGTTCATCTTTTAGCAACAGGTTAACAGTTCATGAAGCTGAAATTTAGTAAGCAATATTTGGTGGCACACATGTAGCAACACACTTATATCATAACAGCAATATTGAATCATAACATTTCATGCATTATTCTACGTTACGACGCAGTGAACAAGCGGTACTCATCACCGCGAGGGACAGCGAATCGACTCGATATACACCTGCAGGGAAACCCAAAGAGCACGTCACGTACGCCCATCCGTGGAGCTGCACAGCACGCTCACTCGATGTCGTACGGGACAACCTTTCACCCAACAGCCCAAACGTCGAACCGGTCGCACCGAAACGAGCAGGAGGTTCCCCACACGGAGCATCTCTCTATGCCCGTTGGCAGATTTCCACCTTGCTGCCCTCAGCCTACACCTATAAATCGGTGCGTTATGCCTCGACGCCCGGAGGTTTAGGCTACATCAGTTTATCGGGGCCCATATATCCGATATGCCTTCGGTACGTTCAATACTTGTTCAGCAGGGCCGCACACGGATCGGTCCTAAATCGACACGGGCAGGGCCGCGCACACAAGACTCTCTCTTGCTGCGCCCTAGCCCCTGCCTAGTCTCATTTTCATTACTAAAGTGATCTCACATCACTCAACCGAACCCGTGTGTCCCAAGCCTATCTCGCGAGTAGATTCCAACTACTCGACTTGTACCGAAATCCTATGAATCATTAAGCATAGCCTGTCTACTCGAGGTCTTAGACACTACCCTCACTCGTAGGGGAAATTCTGGTTATGCAAGTGGGGTTCCATCCATCCTATACCTAATGCACATACATACTTCATATGGCACATGTAAACAAAGTAAAAACTTATAAAAAGGTTAATGCAAACCGGGGCTTGCCTTGTTTCTGCTGGTCAGGGGTTAATTCCTCTTCCGGAAGGAGGAAGTCCAGCACTTCCGGAGTCTCTTCTTCAATGGCTACACGTTGAATACAATACTATATGTAAATTTAAATGCAAAGTGTAAACTTGAATACTTATTTACTAATAACTCTAGTTAGCCCTCCCCTGTGGTTCTGAAATTTTTATTGTGGCTTGGTAGGGTCCTAACCAGAGTCTTGACCAAGTTTCATTTGAAACAAAGTTCATTTGAACCTTGTACAAATAAAAGCCCATTTGGTCAATATTTGAGCCTCTGAATAATTCCAGGGGTTTTCATGGCTCCAACCATGACTTTCTGGAATCTAGACTTTAAGATGGTTCTAATGGAGTTGGTTTCATGTCGTTTGAAGAATTCTACAGAAAGTTATGCCCTAATTAAGATTTGAGAAAATCTGAAAAATATTTCTGTACATTTTTCTATTTTCTCAGGGCAGTTCTCTTAATCACCCGATTAGGGTAATTAAATGAACTTGGATGAGTCTGAAAATTTTACTGGTATTCAGGGATTTTCCAATGAACCTTTCAGCCAAATTTCAGAATTTTTCATAAAGTAGTTCTCCAGATAAAATTCCCAACAGTTTAAACTTTAGGGATTTAATTCTGGAAAACTATTCACTTTTATGAGCTGAATTTGGTATTGCTGGAAAGTTCTCAGAGAGCTAAATCCAGCAAAATTTGATTCACTCGATTTGGAGCTTTCTAGCCAAAGTTCTGATGATTTGAAGTTTGGAAGAATTCTGAAAATCGAGGGAAAAGTTTAGACTCTCGGGGCCCGCGGGGACACCTGTCGAGCGCGGAGGTGTCCGGCACACAGGGGATACCACACGTGTCGAGCGCGGAGGTGTCCGGCACACCGGAGCTCACAGGGTATTTGCGCGCCAGCACAGCCGATCCCCGGCCACACCCGATCCCGATTTAAATTCTTCAGCCGCTGACACGTGGGCCAGCCGGCTTCGTTTTCCACCCGCCGTTCTCTCGCGCCCGCGCCGCCGACCTCGCCGGAGCAGACTCGAGGCTCGCCGGCTCGCCGCTGCCGGACCTCCCATGGTCTGAAAATCAACGCCAGGGGGTTGTCGACGTCGAGGAACACGTCGGTGGTGACAGGTCGGTCTGGGGGTGACCGGAAGTAGCTCGGCGACGTGCCGCGGCCTCGGTTGAGGTTCTACACCGTCGACCGTGGTTTCTAAACCCGCCAACACCTCGAACAAATGGCCCTACAGCATCAGTGTACCTCTAGGAAGCTCGACAAGGTGTCAAAAGGGTTCAGGGATGGCGGCAAGTCGGTCGGCACCGTGTGACCGATCGTGCCCGCCATGACCGCCCTCGATCGAGCTTGCAATTCGTCACTCCTAGACAGTTTCACGCTACGGATGCAGAAAAGAACCTGATCGCCGGCTAGTCCAGCGTCTATGTGCAAGATTTGATGACCTCCGAAAGATCATAGAGCGAGAATTTAAAGAAACCGTACCAGAAGTTCGGTTTACGGTCGCCGGAGCAAAAACTGGAAATTCTCTGCGGATTCTTCACGGTTGGCTTCCAAACTTAGAGGAGAGCAGCACGGTGGTCGCACGCTCCTGTTGCCTCTCTCGCTGGACCGTGAAAACGCCTGTGGAACGCTGCCCACGGGCGCCTGACTCTCGGCTGAGGTTGAGTCGCCGTTGTGGCGATCGCTCTCGGGCAAAGGAGGTCGGAGCTCGAGGTTTCTGGCGTTGGAGAGGTGGAGTGCGAGCTCAGGGACGAAGGAGGAGATGGTTTTGCTGCTTTTCCCGATTGAGCAGAGAGCTGCGGCGAGAAACAATGCCGCTGTTCGGGTTTGCCCGCGAGAAGATAAAGCCGGCCGACTCCTGCTCGGCTGAGGCGGTGCCGGTCGCGTGGGGGCGCGAGCCAGCCGCCCTGGGTGCCAGCGCGCGGAGAGGGAAGCAGCTGGTGGCGCCGGTAGCTGCTCGGTGGCATAGCCGACAGCTGCTCGGCGGAATTTCCCACCGAGACTCTGACATTGGGTGCAAGTTTCTCCTTCTCCCCTCTATGACACGTGGGTCCCACCCGGGGTTTTAACCTCTAGAATTTACTCCTAATCACTGTTGTAAACAGTGGGCCCCATAATACCCCTGGTGATTCAAATTATTCACCCCTGAGCCATTTGAATTGAATAGAATTCAAATTGGGTTCGGCTTGGGTGAATTTCAGCACAAGTTTAGTTTTGAATTCAAATAAAGTTTGAATTCGTCCCACTTAGCTCATGTCAAGATCAACTCCAAATGGAGTGAAAATTGGTGTGTGAGCTCACAAAAATGTGCCGAATAAGAATATGAAGCTAACTTTTGAATTTGGGTGATGAAAGTTGCTGCAATTTGAATTTACATTCAAATTGGCCTCTTTTTCAAATAGCCCAAAAAGTGCCTCAAAAAGTGTTGGATTTCTATGAAACTTGGACTGAACCTTCCCAAGACTTTTTAAGTTCTAGGGGTGAGCTCAACCGCTCATGTTCCTATGTCCAAATCCCACTTTGTGAAAAGGAAGACTTTCCCCTCTAATCACTCTTTTGATGAAGGTTACTTGCTCTTCACAATATTTCCTAAGATATCCACAACGAAAACTGTGGTGTTGTGAGGTGAAGAAAATTTTTTGCAAGTCCCTTTTCTTGGGCTTTTACATGGACAGCTAATAAGATCTAATGACAGTTTTAAAACTGGAACTCTGTTTAAGAATTTAAAATGACACTGGTGCTAGTGGTTTGGGTTGGGTTTAAACACCATGATCAAGTGTTGAGTGCTTTTCCCACTTAAGTGTTGAGCACCTTAAGAGATCACACATGACAGTGGTGATCCAGAGCTATAATGGAGCTGAGAATTTTCATGTGAGTTCTTTGTCACAAGAAAGTCCTCTGGACCAAAATTTAGCACTTTTCATGGAGTGGTTTATTCAGAATAATTCTCTAAGGGTTTAGTCAAAGATGAATTAATTCTGAGGTAACACCGAAGTTCATGTCAAACTCGGTTAAACACAATTTCAATTATAGTTCATAGAGTCTACATGAATTTTCCTAGGATTTTTGGAGCCAAGAATTTCCCAGAACTGAATTTACAAGTTTTGGAAATTCTCTGAAAATGTTTCTGTATTCATTTGAATACAGGAACTTACAATCTGAATTACCCTGATCAATTCAACTCCAAATGAGCTGAAACTTTTACAGGAGTCTAATAACACACTAAAGAATATTCTGGAAAAAATTTAGGATTTTTGGATAAACCAAACTCCCTCTAAAATTCTTTTGCTGAAAAGCTTTAAAGAATTTTCCAGAATTAAATAAAGACTGTCATACAAATTGGGTTGCATATTTGGATAGAGTTTGTAAATCCGAATCTAACCCAATTTGAATCACTAAATTTGGAGTTCCTAGCAAAAGTTATGCTCTTCTAAAGTTTGGGGAAAAATCTGGAATTTGAATAAATCCGAGAAATGTTTAAACCTGACCGTGGGACCAGGGACACGTGTCTGCTGCCGGGAGCGTGCCACACGGGGTCACAGGGTTGTTTCCCGCGCTGTCACAGTTGATCCCACGCCACAGCATATCCAGCCCACTGTTGCCGTGTGACTGACAGGCGGGCCCAGCGAGGTCTTCTTCCACCTCCCGCTCCCGTGCGATCCCGCCGCCGGGCTCGCCGGAGTAGCTCCGGGATCGGTCGTCCGGTCACCCCTGCCGCTGAAACTCGCCGCCAGCCCCTAATTCCACGCGAGGAACACGCTGGTGGGTTTTCTCGAGCTGGCAGAGCCCCTAAACTAGCCCGTGATGGCGCACCGGCTCGGATGAAGTCCGGCGACGTCGCCCTGGTGCTATAGCCCGCAAAAAGCTCCCTGGAAAGGTTCTACAGCACCAGTGGAGGTTGTCCAAGCTTGGCATGGCCGCATATGGGCTCGGGAATGGCTCTACCCTAGGGTTCACCGTGCACCCGCACCTTCCCGCCATAGCCGCCTTCGGAAAGCTTGAAATTGCACCATGCACAGGGTGTTTCATGCGAGGCTTTGTGAAGAAGAAAGGTTGCTACACCAGTCTAGGTTCTATGTGCGAAATTTGCAGAGCTCTAAATGAATATAACTCGAGAATTTCATGGATTCATACCCGCGGGTCAGTTTTCACCGGCCAAAGAGGATCTTCGAAATTCGTTGTCGAGAGGCCGAGACAGGCTCTGTGCTTCGGATGGAAGCTGCACGGAGACCTTGCGGGTCCCCCGGTGGCCTCGTTTGGTCGTGAAACCCGCTCTGTGGTGCTGCCCATGAGAGCACCCCGTCGCTGTTGGGTGACGGCCGCTGCGGAAACTGGTTGAACTCGGTGTGGAGAGCACGAACTCCTTCAGTGATGGCGTGAGGAGGTCGGGGAAGGTTCTGTTGTGTGATTTTGCTGCTCAGATGAAGTCCTCACGCGGTGTATGTGCTGGCCGATCGGCCGAGAGCTCGGCGGCAGCGCTCGGTCGGTTTTTCTTGTGCGAGGAGGAAGAACAGGCCGAGGGTTCGGGGATGAGGGAGAAAGGGAGCACGGCAGCGTTTAAGGGCACCCAGGCTGCTCTCCAGCACGATAAAACCCAGCAGGAGCTGGCCGCCGGCTGGCCCTCGGTGTCGAGCGGAGGGAAGGTGGCTTCGGCCGTTGCTTCGCGTGGGAGGAAATCAAACAGAGACTGTGGACTGCAGATCTTTTGCAATTTCAGTGCTCCCAATGACATGTGGGTCCCACATGTCAGTCCTCCTTATCCCCTCTAAAATATCTCCCCAATTTGAATATTGATGGAATTCAATTGTGGAAGTTTAACTCTGAGAGGCATTTGGATAATTGGGCAAGTTTTATCCAAATTCAAATATGCATTTGAATTCTTTGTCATTTAAGGTCCATTTGAAAAATGGGTTGCAAATCATTTCCATAAATCATGAAACTTTGCACACCCCCTAATTTGGACCCAAGGAATTCAAATATGAAACCTGATTTTTAATTTGGCTGTTGCAAATGAGATTTGTAGCACAACAGTTTGGAAATTCCTAGTGTTGCTCTTATTTGAATTTTTATTTTGAACACATTGTTCCAAATCTGATTTTTGTTTTCTCACACATATGGGAACTTCCCATCCTTGTTTTAGACCCCTCTAAGGTTCCAAGTTCTCAAATAAACATTTGACTTGTGTGAAGAAAAACCCTCATGTGTGTCATCACATGTGGAAAAGTTTTAACAAGTCCCAAATTTCATACATATGGAACCAACTTTTGTAAATAAGTGTTTCTTTGTATTCATAATTTTTGGACCTTTACATTCCTCCCCCCTTAAAAGGAATCTCGTCCCGAGATTCAAAAGAAGAACGAGGTGGGAGGTAATTACAAGGTTTATGACAAAAGTTCCGGATAGTTCTTGTGGATGTAATCTTCGGATTCCCACGTCGCCTCTTCCGGGGTATGATTACTCCACAGGATTTGTAAAATTTCAAAGTCCGGTTCCGGGTGAGCCGGGTCTTTTCATCGATAATCTGAATAGGTTGCTCGACGTAGGTGAGATCCGGCTTCAACTCGTCGATGTCTTCGGTGCGGATGGCAGCTGTAAACTTGAGACACTTCCGCAGCTGGGACACGTGAAATATGTCATGAATACCGGCAAGGCTTGCCGGTAGTTCCAGCCGGTAGGCTACAGTTCCGCACTTCTCCGTGATAGTAAATGGACCGATGAATCGGGGAGCAAGTTTCCCCTTGACACCGAACCGATGAATCCCCTTCATCGGAGACACACGAAGATACACGTGCTCTCTGACTTCGAAATGCAGCGGTCGACGTCTCTGGTCCGCGTAGCTCTTTTGACGAGATTGGGCAGCTTTGAGGTTCTCTTGTATTATCCGAACTTTCTCTTCGGCTTCATTGACAAGATCAACCCCGAATGTTACTCGTTCACCGGATTCGCACCAGTTCAATGGTGTACGGCACTTCCGGCCGTATAGAGCTTCATATGGTGCCATTTTGATGCTCGTCTGATATCCGTTGTTGTACGAGAACTCCGCCAGCGGTAAGTGATCATCCCAACTCTTACCGTGGTGGATGGCACATGCCCTTAGCATATCTTCCAGTATTTGATTCACCCTCTCAGTTTGCCCATCGGCTTGAGGGTGATATGCAGAGCTTCTAATCAACTTTGTCCCCAAGGAGGCGTGTAGTTGTTCCCAAAAACGGGTTACGAACAGCGATCCTCTATCTGACACAATTTTGCGGGGAACTCCATGTAAGCACAAGATCTGTGCTATGTACAGCTCCGCATACTGCTTTGCGTTGTACCTAGTATGCACAGGGATGAAATGTGCTGATTTGGTTAATCGGTCCACAATTACCCAAATTGAATCATGGTTGTGGGAGGTCATCGGCAACCCGACGATGAAGTCCATACTCAAGTCTTCCCACTTCCATGCCAGTACATGCAATGGCTGCAAGAGGCCTGACTTCTTCATATGGTCGGCCTTGACTCTTCGACACGTATCACACTCTGAAACATATTTTGCAACTTCACGTTTCATACGTGTCCACCAAAACTTCTTCCGGAGATATTGGTACATTTTATTACTGCCCGGATGAATGGAAAACTTGGACAAATGAGCTTCATCCAAAATTTTCTTCCGTAGTCCCATATCCCGGGGCACTACAATCTGGTCGTTGAACCACAAAGTACCTTCATCGTCCTTCCGGAAGCACTCCATTTCTCCGTTGTCTATACTTCGCCATATGTGGAACATACCCTTGTCTTTTCATTGAGCTTCCATGATCTCCTCTCGGATAGTAGGAATGAGAGCGAGATTATAGAAAGCTCCATACGGGACGACACGGAGTCTTGGTTCGTCATCATCCATTTCAGAGATACTTAAGTGATGGATATGCACCTTACGACTGAGCGCATCGGCGACCACATTCGCCTTTCCTGGATGATAATGAATCTCCAGTTCATAGTCTTTAATGAGCTCTAGCCATCTTCTTTGCCTCATGTTCAATTCTTTCTGAGTGAAGATGTACTTCAAGCTCTTGTGGTCGGTGTAGAGGTGTACAAGATTTCCGAGCAAGTAATGCCTCCACATCTTCAAAGCAAGGACCACGGCAGCTAACTCAAGATCATGAGTTGGATAATGCTGCTCGTGAGTTCTGAGTTGACGAGATCCATAAGCGACCACTCGTCTTTCTTGCATCAGCACGCAGCCAAGACCGATGCCAGATGCATCGCAATAAACGTCGAATGGCTTCGTTGTATCCGGCTGAGCAAGAACTGGGGCTGTTGTGAGATGCTTCACTAAGGTCTTGAAAGCTTGTTCACACGCAGCACCCCACACAAATCTGGTATTCTTCTTTAATAATTCCGTCATCGGTTTAGCAATCTTGGAAAAACTCGGAATAAACCTCCGGTAGTAACCCGCTAAACCGAGGAAGCTTCGGATTTCATGTACTGACTTTGGTGACTCCCATTTCTGCACTTGGATAATCTTACTCGGATCTACAGCGATGCCCTCCGCTGAAATGATGTGTCCGAGAAAAGGTACTTGATTAATCCAGAATTCACACTTGCTGAATTTTGCATAGAGCTGATGATCTCGCAACCTTTGTAGCACAATATGCAGATGTTCAGCATGTTCTTCCTCTGACTTGGAGTACACCAAGATATCGTCGATGTAGACAACGATGAATTTATCCAACTCCGGCATGAACACTGAATTCATCAGGTACATAAAGTGTGCCAGGGCGTTGGTCAAACCAAAAGACATAACGAGATACTCATACAGCCCGTATCTCGTTGAGAATGCCGTCTTCGGAATATCTTCTGCCCGGATTTTAATCTGGTGATATCCGGACCGAAGATCCATCTTCGAAAATACCTTCACACCCACTAATTGATCGAAGAGCATATCAATGCGATGTAGTGGATACTTGTTCTTGATGGTAACGACGTTCAAAGGACGATAATCAATACAAAGCCATAGTGTTTCGTCCTTCTTCTTGACAAACAACGCTGAACAACTCCAAGGTGATGAACTTGGTCGTATAAAGCCCTTGCTCATTAGGTCATTCAGCTGTGTCTTCAATTCTGTCAGTTCATTGGGTGCCATCTTGTACGGCCTTCGTGATATCAGTGTGGTTCCCGGTATAAGTTCGATCTTGAACTCAACGTCTAGTTCGGGCGGCATGCCCAGTAAATCCTTGGGAAATACATCCGGATACTCACGTACCACCGGAATGTCCTCTATCTTAACAGCTTCCGTGTGGTTTACCGTTGCAATCTGTTGCCATCTGGCGCCCAGAATTAATATATGAAGACTGTGCTGTGGGGAGTTGAGCTCAACGGTCCTGGAGCTGATGTTAAGAACCGCTCTGTGGTAATTCAACCACGACATCCCCAAAATGATGTCGATCTTCAGACCTTCAAGACTAATGAGGGTCGTAGGGTATATTTTACCCCCCAAACAAAGAGGTGCTCGGGAGACAACCTCGCTTGCGGTACTGCTGCCCCCGGGCGAAGATATGAGGTATTGCCTCTTTGTATAAACTGTTTGGAGATGATGTTGAGCCACAAAGGATTGGCTAATGAAGTTGTGTGTGGCACCGGAATCAAAGAGAACTAAAACCGGTAGCTGATTCAGAGAAAACATCCCTGCTAAAGCGGCTTCTCCCTCCGGAACATCATCAATCACCGTATAGTGAATATTGCCCCTTATCTGCCCTCCTATCTGCAGATTAAGATACGGGCCGTATTGTTGTAAATATGATGACCCGCATCCTTGAATTCCCTCCGGACATTGCCTAGCATAATGGCCCATGCGCCCACAAGTGAAACACGGATGCCTCTCCGGTTCTTCGTTGACTTGTGGTGGACTGCTAGGTACATATGGCTGCAGCGATGGAGCACAAACCACCGTCTGATACTGCGGCTGTGGAGGTGGTGCAAGTTGTAGAACTTGACCAGCAATCAATTTCTTAGGAGTTGATCGTACAGGTGGCCTCCATCTTTCACCGGGTCGCGTTTGATACACCAAACGATACTTCTGAGGCACATAACTTGTGCTAGCCTGCTTGATCTCACTCATCTTTCTCTTCTCCGCTTGCCACTCAAGTGTTGGCTTCTCTTGAATGAAAGCCGCATCGACCATGTCGGTGTAACTGCCGTTATTGTGTACGGCCAACTTATCCTGTAATATGGCACTCAGGCCATGGAAAAATAGGTCACACCATGCTTCTTCTTTCGCCACATATTCGGGAGCATATTGGGCCAAAAGATTAAATCTTCTGACATACTCGAGGACACTCATGTCCCCTTGCTTCAAGCCCAAAAATTCCTCCCGCTTTGCCTTGACAATACCTAGTGTTATGTAACGTGTACGAAAGGCTTCACAAAATTCACTCCATGCTACTTGATGGTCCTCCGGAATGGTGGCAAGATGATCCACCCACCAGTTTCCGGTGGCTCCATGGAGTTGCTGAACGGCAAACTTTGTCTTCTGGTATTCATCACACTCGAATACTCCAAATTTGGACTCCATGACACGAAGCCATTGATCTGCTTCAACAGGTTCGGTGGCTTCAGTAAAAATTGGCGGTTGAGTCGCCAAGAAATCCAGATAAGCGTTCCAAGGTGGAATGACTTGTTGCGTGTTTTGGAGTACGCCTTGCTGTACCAAAGCTTGGAGTAAGCGTGTGTGTTCTTGCGTTGCTTCTTGGAGTAGCCTAGCGTTCTGTTGGTTAGACTCGACGACTCGAGTCATAAGATCCATCCATCCTGTGGATGGTGGTTCCAGCGGTGGAATAGAAGCATCACCGCCTCGACGAGAACTTCCGGCCCTACTCCTAGAGCGAGTACGAACCATACTGCAAAATGTCGTTGAGATGAGTTAAACAAGAACTCAGCAGTATGTGAGACTAATGGAAACATTATTATGTCAAAACTTTACGAAAGCAGTAACAAAATTCATGTTTACACAACTCCTTAGTAGGCATAGTTATTCAGCCTATCTGTACAGGACAGACCTTTATGCACTATCTCCAGATTTTGATCTAGTTAAAAGCATTTTCATATCTCGAGGTGAATACCAAAGTTAAGTTAACTTCAGTACCTTTCCAACGGGTACTCATATGCCTCCAGATCATCTCCAGATTTAAAGTTATGATTTTCCAAAGTTGACAGAATTCCTGGATAAAATTTGCCAGCACCTCCTTTGTACGTGGCTGATTTTATCACAGTTGTATTCGTAACTACAATAAGAACCTGAACAAACTTTGAACTACAACAAAGTTTTTATCACAGTTGTATACGTAACTACAATAAGAACCTGAACAAACTTTGAACTACAACAATGTTGCACATTTCATAACCTATCCAATGGTGTATCATAAGCTTCTTAAGGGTTTCTCTACAGAAAGTTATGGCTGAAAAACAGAAAGGTCCAGAGGGGTTTTTGCTGCTGTCCTGGTTCTGGACAGTTTACCATCCTCTGAACTTTCTACCCATTTAGCATATGATTTGGCTCTGGAGGTCTACAAAGAATTTGTAGAGTACTCGAAAATCTCTCCAGAACTGTATCATACACCTTAATTGGGTCAAGCTACTCAGAGTTATGCTCTGTTAAAGTCCAGCAAGAATTCCTGCTGAAAACAGTGCACTCTGTTTTTGCAATCTTTGAAGCCTAGTCTTCCTCTCATTTGAATCTTAGCTAAAAATAAGAGTTCAGTAACTAATATTTGTTTCAAACTTCCATTTTTAGTTGAAAGTTAGTTCATGAGTCATTTCTTAAAGGAAAGTAGTTATAAAGTTTAGTACGGCGTCGATGCACCTAAGAAGCATGTCGGTACTACGTAGCCTCACCAAAAGAAAATCCTAACCGGATTATACCGGCATAAACGTATCTTAGGTGGCACTAAAACGGTCACTCACAAACGTGTACTATTCGTACTACGGTTTCTAGGTTAATCCTGCATAAGTCACACTCAATCGTCAGGTCCGGCTGCACACCGAACCAGGTATCCATACAATTCTTACACCCGTCCGTCATCACTCGCACAGGTGTTCTCAAGCCAAACACGCCTTGAGCTACGTGTTCACGTTACTAACCACGTGATGGGGTTTCCCAAGTTGCAGCACGCACGCCTGGGACATACGTTGCTCGAATACCCCAAACGACATGAAGAGTCGTAGAGGATATTAAAGTGGGTCAGGTTACCTGCCACCCGTGGGGCTCCACCCTTCAGCTTGTGCGCACTGGTGGACAGCGCTTACATACACCCCCCAATACATAACTCGTCCCGAGATGCACGATTTTCCAACATAACAAATAAGTTAGGTTGCCACCTTCATAATAAGCTAATAGTAATCCTTGTGTGGGCCTAATACCGTTTCCTCACCGTATCCTAAATTTTTGTCGTAATACCTTCCTTATTCCGTGTGCTATTACCAATGCGGCTCTGATACCAACTGAGACGGGCGCGGTACCGACTGAGACAGGGCTCAGCTCTGATACCCCGCTGACTCGACCCGCTCAACCGAGACAGGCCACTCGCCCGGGAATCGCATTGGGTGGTGCCGTGTTGTGCGGCACCCAACAGCACACATATGAGGAACAATGTATTACATAAAACAATAGCGGAAGTTTACAAGTTTTTCTTTGTAAATACTTTACATCAAGTAACTACAGCGGAAGTCTATATCAACTCACGTCGAATAACTAAGAGCACTCGAGATGAAGTCCAGCCCGCGGACTCCTCTCGCTAGCAACACGAAGAAAACAGCAGCGGCTGGGTTCTCCCTGTGTCAAATGACTCGGAAGTCTCCGAGTCTCTCCGGACAACCTTCTTTTCAGCATCGATGTTAACCTGCAAAACCACTCATATAGCAAGCGTGAGCACATAGGCTCAGCAAGCCTGACCCGTCTCTCCTAAACAAGAAACTCTACATGTACGGCGGTTGCAATTAGGTTGGCTAGATTTGCATAAAGGACTCGCCTAAAGTCGATCCTTAACTTTCAGATTTTAAGCCTCATTGTGCAAACCTTGAGCCAAAAAGCATCGCAACTCCACAATCAAACAAGAAACGCTTTGTTGCGATGCTCCTTGCACAAAGTGAAAGTAAACTTTAATGAGCCTATCTCTAATTCAATCATGGTTGCAATACAAGTTATAGTACAGCCTTATCAAGTTCAAAGATAAATAATTCCAGTTGTTACTACGTCAAGACGCAGTGGGCAAGTATGCTCATATAACCGCGAGCAACGGTGATTCGAATCAGTACACGCCCGGACTACACGACACGTACACCTGTACTCTGAGTTGCCGGCAGCAACCTCGACTGACGTTGTACGCAGCCACCTTTCCCAAGATCTTCCACATTGGACGCAGTCCAACTGCCCCGAGTACGCAAGCTCCCTCAAGGTACATACCCGCTGTGGTATGTTCTTGAGCGAGGTACCTCCTGGTACCCTGACGCCGAAAGCCTAAGGCAGTTGGAAAAGTTCCACTACGGATCTCCCAAGGTACATCGGTTTCCTGGGTCCTATATAGCCAGTATGCGCCCGGTACACAACTCAAACTTGTCCAACAGGTCCAAGCACGGACGGGCCTTAACCGACACAGGCAGGGCTATGCACGCACGGCCTGCAACCTGCTGCATCTAAACCTCCCTGCCCGGTCTCCATTTCTTATGTGTGAACTTTCCTCATCTTCTCTAAATTGGACCCGTTCCAAGTACACCAGCCCTAAACTCGTGAGTAGATTCCAACTACTCGTCTTCTACCGGACCTTTTGTAGGATCAAAGAACACGTGAAAAGCTACCAGAGGGGGGTGAATGGTAGATTAAAACTTTTCGCAGCGAAAACAACAAAAACCCCTCAGCCAAAAATCAATCGGTTAAAGAAACTGTGTGTGCAAGTGTTTTCAAACGTGTTCAACCATGACAAATCAAGTAGAGAGGTATAGAATCAAGTCACGGATCTAATGCAACAAGAATCACTTGAAAATACGAAGTAAAACTTGAGATACGATCAAAACATTAAACGAAGATCAATCTGTTCTACCCGATATAAAACAGATCTGCAACGCTGCAAAGAAACTCGTGTATCTCAAAAACTACAGATCCGAAGCTCGTGAAAATTTCACAGATGATAGATAATTTAGTTGTGAAGACAACCCAAAAAGAATCACGTCAATCGGATCTGTAAAACTCGAGTTATGAACGAAACTCCGAAGCAACGTCGGTCTGTCCAGAAACTCGGCGAGAAAGACTTGACGAAAAACAAGTCGGACGAACAAGGCACAAAAACTCCTCGAAACTATGAACTTTATTCAGTAGAAACACAAGAGGAACAGCCCAAAGTCATGCACCCATGAGACTTGGCCCCCCTTGCTTATATAACCAGCCCTAAGGCCAACTCAACTCAGGCTAGGACTCCTACTCCTACTTGGATTCAAACTGTAACTTTCCAATACTGCTCAAGACTCTTCTATACGTAGATAGAAGCAATTTTAAGACTTCCAAACACCTTAGGAACGTCCCAAACATTCCTAAAATAACTCAAATTCGTGACCCAAACGAAATCCTATCATAACCAACTCAAAACTTTCCATATTTGAGTCAAACATGACTCAGCCGCAGCCTGAGTCCATAACCTAGTCGGTTGAACCTTTCCGACCAATTCTTTACGTCCACATCTCTTCATCACGCCTTGGAACAATGTTGCCACGTCCATGCACTCCTTGCACACGTGCAAACACCTTCCAACGACGTACACGCAACCTTCATATGCACTGCCCTTGATCCAAACATGCTGCGCGACCTCCCGATCAACTCAACCACAGCTCCTCCCGAACTTGGTTGTTGGAACCTCATCTCCTCACTGAGACTAGTCCAAGGATCCCGTCACCAGCCATGTCTTGAACTCAAGCAACACCTGCACATGAATAAACAACCAATTCTTCCGAGCACAAGTCCTCGACTTGAATCACGTTAGTTCGAAAACCACAACACCTTACATGAGCACGTCACATAAGCATGTTGCAAACCATATCAAATGATAACAGCCATAACCACCAAAACACACCAAAAACTTAGCAAATTAATACTAAGCAAACCTTCCCATAAAGCAAGTTTGAAACATTGCGAGTTAAAAGAAAAAATAAGACGCTGCAGTTCTACGAGTTGAACTTCACGGGAGCTCACTAAAAACAAGCTCCGGACCTCACAGAAGCTCTCCGGACCTTGCAGGAGCTCTCCGGACCTTGCGTCGGACCTTGCCAACACTTGGCGGACCTAACAAAGAACTTGTCGGACCTTGCCACAGAAGAATGTTTTGGCAATATTCAAAACTTTGAATGTTAATGCTAACTTTTATCCTAATTGCCAATGTATTCAGCACACATAGGTCTCACAATCTCCCCCTTGATGAATGCATTGGCAACACCAATTAAAATCCGAACATTGGCTTATGAAAAGTTTTGAAAAGCTTTGAAAACTCATTTCTCCCCCTTTATTAATTTCTCCCCATTTTTTAAAATCAGAGAAGGAAGAAAGTGTATAACATATGCAAAGTGTAAAAAAAATCTCTCCTTATATATATTTCTCCCCCTTTGACAATGTATTCAGCAAGGTTCAAAAGAGAAATTTTTAAATGTTATGAGCATATTATAACATATACATACAAAACAAAGCTCATCCAAGTCATACTATCAGGTTACTTACACTATCAAATCAATGAGATACATAAAGTAGTGTAAGCCATGCTAGAGATCAAATATATTTTTCAGTTTAAGCAAGTCATGATCTCCCTTACTCAATTATTTCAAAACCTGAAAACATGACACTTGTTGCTGCATTTTTATTATTCATAATCATTTAAGGCACAAAGTTGATCATATGATATTTGCAAGAGATTATATGCCGCATCAGCCTTATTCTAACCAACCAAGCCAAGCCTATGTCATTTGACAATCAGAAGCTTAAGGACATGGTTTTAGTCGTACACAATTCCTTCCAAGTTCATATCTTAGTGCAATGATAAGCAATCTCAAAAGAAGAAGTGCGATGCATGCATATTCTCTTGATCTTTTCTCAATTTTTTATTTGAAAACTCAACATGTGAGCTGATCACTTGATTAATTTTTTATGATTAAAAGCACTTGTGAGCACGCAACAAGTTCAAAACAGCAAGAAAGTTCGATCATGACCAGATTTAGTGTAAGTAATTATTCCAATTACTAGTCATGGTAAAAACTACAAAATGTATAACATGAGTAATGTAGTAAGAACTTTCATCCTATAAAAGGAATCACAAAGTCATATATGTATGAAATACTATGCTCATATTATTTTAGTTTCAGATTCACACATAGACTTTCAAAGTTTCAAAAACTCCCCCTCAATTTAAGCCATGAGGATGCATAACCCCTATTTCACTACGAATGAAACAAAAATGAGTGAAATCCAAAGGTTTTGTAAAAATATCAGCCAATTGTTGTTCGGTATCGACATGGTGAAGCACAATGTTTCCTTTTTCAACATTATCACGAAGAAAGTGATACCTAATGTCAATGTGCTTAGTTCTAGAGTGTTTCACGGGGTTTTTAGCAATACAAATTGCACTAGTGTTATCACAAAACAGTGGAACACTATCTAAATCAACCCCATAGTCCTTAAGTGTTTGAACAATCCAAAGAATTTGTGAGCAAGCGCTAGCCGCAGCTACATATTCAGATTCGGCCATGGATTGTGCAACTGAACTTTGTTTTCTAGAGGACCAAGCAACAAGTGAATTACCAAGAAAATGACAAGCACCCGAAGTACTTTTCCTATCAATCCTACAACTCCCAAAATAAGCATCCGAAAAAGCTTTCAAAGAAACGGTTGAGGAAGAAGAAAGAAAAATGCCAAATTCTTGAGTTCCATGTAGGTACCTGAGAATCCGTTTGATGGCTTGGCGATGTGAAGCACGTGGAGAAGCTTGAAAACGTGCACAAAGACATACGCTGAATTGTATGTCCGGTCTTGACGCCGTGAGATACAAAAGTGATCCAATCATACTTCTGTATTCTTTTTTATCGACCGGGTCACCATCTTCGTCAAGTTCAAGTGTTGTTGCTGTTCCCATTGGTGTCCGAAGAGGCTTGCATTTGTCCATGTTGAAGCGCTTAAGAAGGTCCTTTGTATTTTTAGTTTGATGCACAAAAGTTCCTTCTTTTGTTTGCTTGATTTGTAGCCCCAAAAAGTATGTGAGTTATCCCATCATACTCATCTCAAATTCTGAACTCATCATAGCTGAAAACTTGGACATGAGATCATGAGAAGCACAACCAAAGATAATATCATCCACATACACTTGAACGAATAATGAGTCATTGCCATGCTTAAGTACAAAAAGAGTTTTATCAACCTTGCCCATGGTAAACCCCTTTTCAAGTAAGAATGCTTTTAACCTATCATATCATGCTCTAGGGGCTTGTTTTAGACCGTACAAGGCTTTGGACAGTTTGTAAACATGATTAGGAAAATTTGGATTTTCAAAACCCGGTGGCTGCTTAACATAAACCTCCTCCTCTATGTAGCCATTAAGAAAAGCACTTTTAACATCCATTTGATATAACTTGAAACCTTTAGATGCAGCAAATGCTAATAAAATTCTTATAGCTTCTAATCTAGCAACAGGAGCAAATGTTTCATCAAAATCTAGACCTTCAATTTGAGTGAAACCTTGAGCAACCAATCTAGCTTTATTCCTAACCACAACCCCATCCTCACTTTGCTTATTTTTAAATACCCATTTAGTTCCAATTAATGTGTGACCTTGAGGTGGAGGTACAAGTTTCCAAACATTATTTCTTTCAAAATTTTCTAACTCTTCTTGCATGGCATTAATCCAAGATTCATTAGTGAGTGCGTGTGATATATCCTTGGGTTCAAAAGAAGCAACAAAAGCAAAATGAGCATGAGAGTTTGGATCACAAAACCTGGACCGAGTGACTCGTTCATGCAAGCTTCCAATGATTTGTTGTGGAGGATGACTTTTGAGTACTCAGAGGGGAGTAGACACTTCACAAGCACCTTCTTCTTCATGTTCGGACCTTTGATTAGGAGAGCTTGTTGATTGAGGAAGGTCCGAACCAGCAGTAGTGACTGTTGGTGCTGGTTGTGGTGCAAAATCAGCAGCTTGATCGTTATTTACTTCCGAGTTTTCGGGCAGCAGCACCACTTCTTCATCTTCTTCAATAAAAATACTCTCCCCCTGCGGATATGGATCCGGACCTGCAATATCGGAGCTAGTACTTGGGCTAGCTTCATCAAAAGAAACCTCGCAAGTCTCCACAATTTTGTTAGTGTCAAGTAAAAGCACACGGTAGCCTCTAGTATGAGATGGATAACCAAGAAACATGCCATCAACAGATCTAGCTTCAAATTTATCAAGATTACCATGTTTCTTAACAAAGCATTTGCATCCAAAAACCCTAAAGTGTGTAACACTAGGCCTATGTCCAAACCGGAGCTCATATGGGGTTTTTCCAAGCTTAGCACGCAAGAAAACACGATTTGAGACATAACAAGCGGTTGCAATTGCATCAGCCCAAAATTTCCTAGGAGTTTGATATTCATCAAGCATAGTCCTAGCCATCTCAACTAAGGTCCTGTTCTTTCTTTCTACGACACCATTTTGTTGTGGTACATAGGGTGAAGAGTATTGATGATCTATTCCATTTTCAGCACAAAAGTGATCAAAGGATTGGTTTTTAAATTCAGTTCCGTTATCACTTCTAATTGCTTTTAATGATCCTGGGTGATCAATAGATAATCTAAGAAATAAAGTTCTAAAATGAATAAAATCTTCATTCTTAGATGCCATAAAATAAACCCAAGAATATCTGGAATAATCATCAACAATCACAAGCACATACCATTTACCTCCGAAGGATTGAACACATGTCAGACCTACTGTGTCAAGATGTAAAAGTTTTCCCGGTTCAGCTGTCATGGTCATTGTGAGAGGAGCATGTGAACCTGCAACAAACTTAGCATGTCTACAAGAAGAGCACACAATATCATTGTCCTTTTTAAGCTTCGGCAGCACACGTATGCGATCGAGAGCACTAACACGAGTGAGATGATCAAAGCCTATGTGACCAAGTCTACGATGCCAAAAATATAGATCCTTTGTATATTAGCAACTAGACACCGATGCTTAGAAGTTGACAAATCAAAATCAGCTTTAAAAACTCTTCCAAACCTAGACATCTTAAACAAAAGCTCACCTTTTGAATCTACAACCTTGCAGCAATTTTTAGCAAAGCTAACCTCTAGATTTTCATCTAGCAATTGTGAAACCGAAAGTAAGTTGTATTTCAAATTTTTAACAAGTGCCACATCATTCAAAGTGTAGAGATTGTTTACTCTAACCGAACCTTTAGCAATTATGGGAGTAGAAGAGTTATCGGGGAAAGTAACATTTTCTACACGTGACACAAAAGAGAGAGAGGAGAACCATTCTTTGTTACCGGTCATGTGGCGTGAGCAACCTGAATCCACAATCCAAATGTTCTCCTTCCTCAAACGTGAAACCTACACAGCAGCACAATACGTCGATGACTCAATACTGGGGTTAGTTAAAAGACTTTTAGGAATCCAGTACTGAGTCACACGACGTCCAGCAGGAATAACACTCGAAAGCTGAGAAGGTACAGCAGGTTTATGAGCCAAATATCGAAAATTTTTGTTCCCAACTACTGACTTAGAAGATGTGTTATATGTAGCACAAAAAACAGTAGGTCCGGGAGCAAGTTTTTGACTCATTACAGCAGGTTGCAAGCTCCGAACATTCGGTCTAGCAGATTTTTCTTGGTTGTTATGTGATCTAGCATGTATTCTTTGTTTCTTATCGTGTTTAGCTAGTCTATAACAAAAATCCATGACATGACCATCTCTACCACAGTAGGTACAATGAAAAATAACCTTATTATCATGTCTAGATGAGCAAGCAACACGTTTATTAGAACCCGAATGGGACAGTACTCCTGCAGATTTGAAAATCACCTCTTTTTGTCTAGGAGCTCTTTGAATCAAACTGCTTCCTAATGACTTTACAACTTTAGGTGGGTGTGCCTTAGCATGAGCATGAGAATTAAAACCTAAACCAGTTTTATCATTACAAGACTTGGAAGAATTCAGCAGCAAGTTTAGGTTCTTATTTGCATTAGAAAACCGATCTAGTGTCCTATGCATGTCATCAAGTTTATTGGACAGATCAAAGCAGTTTTCACATGAAGTTTTTCCTTTTAGTTTGCAATTTGAACAATATTTAACTTCATGCACACGTAAAGCATTGTTCAAAATAGAAATCTCATTCATAGCATCATTTAGTTTCTTATTCAGATCATCACATGAAGAATAATGCAAATCAATTGTAGAACAACAAGCATCTTTCAAATTTTTATCATTAAGTGCAGCAAGCTCTTTGTTCTTTTCAATTTCAAGTTCAAGTTTATCAACTGTAGATGCGTGTGCACTTCTTAAAGAGGATAATTGTTCATAAATTAAATCACATGAGGAACAAGAATCATCACTAGGAATCAAAGTTTTTAAACGATTAATTTCAGATTCTAATGATTCAATTTTAACAGCATTGTTCCTAAGTTTTTTATCCTTTTTCTTTAATATAACAGTGGCACGAGAAATAGCATCACACATTTCTTCGCAAGTGGGAAATACCTCTTCATCGTCGCTGTTGTGTTCTGCCTCCTTGGAGCTTGAACTTGACTTGCTCGCCATGCAGCACATATTTGCCATAGCTTCTTCATCTTCATCACTACCGGTGTCCACATCACTTGAGCCGAAATCTTGAAGTGCAGAGATCATACAATGCACTATGTTGTGCATTGATAAATCTTTCTTCATCTTATTCTTTGCAAACGATTTCTTCAGCCTTGTTTGCTTTTCTTCACGTGAAGTCGGACCTGAAAGGTTAGGGCACTCCGTATGAAAATGTCCTGTCTTACCACATTCAAAACATCGTTGAGGTCCGGAGCTTCCTCTCCTTCTAGTTCTCACATTTTGCAATGCTTTTGAGAACCGAGTAGAGATGAGTGCAAGCTCCTCCTCTGGAAACTCTTCAATCTGTTCAAGGGTTAGAGAGGACAGCAAAGAGAGTGCACCACTAGATGATGATTGACTAGAACTAGACATGTCACGTTGCGAAACAAATGCAATAGACTTGTTGGGGTTTTTACGTGAGATGATGTCAATTTCATGATTTTTCAATTTAGAATAAAGCACGTCTAAAGTAAGAGAACTCATGACAGTAGATTCACGAATAGATGTAACTTTCATCTCCCAAATTGACATATCTAATGCTCCTAACAATTGTCTAGCATTTTCAGCATCTGAAAAGTTAACATTGACACTACGCAAGTTGCTGAGAATTTTATTAAAGCGAGCAAAAAGGTCGTCAATTGACTCACCGGGTTGCATCTCAAAACGCATGTATTCTTTCTTGAACATATCTTGCCTTACCTCCTTGATCGTATTGGATCCTTCATGGTAGTCACAAAGAGCTTTCCAAACATCATATGCAGATCGGAGGTGTGCAACACGGTCGAAGTCGCTTTGAGTCAATCTTTAGATGATCAAGTTGCGAGCCTTGTTGTTGTTGTCAACATCTCTCATGTTCACAGCCATAACTTGATCGTTGGGTGGTACATCGAAGTTCCGGTAGACCTTTTCCCATATGGCGAAGCCTTGCGCCTGAATGTAGGCCTCCACCCGCACCTTCCAAACCTGAAAATCGATGCCATTGAACACACAAGGTTTTGCGGAATACTTCTCCTTGATGGTTAGTCAAAACACGTGCAAATCACAAAGATTAGAGCACCTTGGCTCTGATACCAATTGTAGGATCAAAGAACACATGAAAAGCTACCAGAGGGGGGTGAATGGTAGATTAAAACTTTTCGCAGCGGAAACAACAAAAAACCCTCAGCAAAAAATCAATCAGTTAAAGAAACCGTGTGTGCAAGTGTTTTCAAACGTGTTCAACCATGACAAAACAAGTAAAGAGGTAGAGAATCAAGTCACGGATCTAATGCAACAAGAATCACTTGAAAACATAAGATACGATCAAAACATTAAACGAAGATCAATCTGTTCTACCTGATATAAAACAGATCTGCAACGCTGCAAAGAAACTCGTGTATCTAAAAAACTACAGATCCGAAGCTCGTGAAAATTTCACAGATGATAGATAATTGAGTTGTGAAGACAACCCAAAAAGAATCACGTCAATCGGATCTGTAAAACTCGAGTTATGAACAAAACTCCGAAGCAACGTCGGTCTGTCCAGAAACTCGGCGAGAAAGACTTGACGAAAAAACAAGTCGGACGAACAAGGCACAAAAGCTCCTCGAAACTATGAACTTTATTCAGTAGAAACACAAGTGGAACAGCCCAAAGTCGTGCACCCACGAGACTTGGCCCCCCTTGCTTATATAACCAGCCCTAAGGCCAACTCAACTCAGACTAGGACTCCTACTCCTACTTGGATTCAAACTGTAACTTTCCAATACTGCTCAAGACTCTTCTATACGCGGATAGAAGCAATCTTAAGACTTCCAAACACCTTAGGAACGTCCCAAACATTCCTAAAATAACTCAAATTCGTGACCCAAACGAAATCCTATCATAACCAACTCAAAACTTTCCATATTTGAGTCAAACACGACTCAGCCGCAGCCTGAGTCCATAACCTAGTCGGTTGAACCTTTCCGACCAATTCTTTACGTCCACATCTCTTCATCACGCCTTGGAACAATGTTGCCACGTCCATGCACTCCTTGCACACGTGCAAACACCTTCCAACGACGTACACGCAACATTCATATGCACTGCCCTTGATCCAAACATGCTGCGCGACCTCCCGATCAACTCAACCACAGCTCCTCCCGAACTTGGTTGTTGGAACCTCATCTCCTCCCTGAGACTAGTCCAACGATCCCGTCACCAGCCATGTCTTGAACTCAAGCAACACCTGCACATGAATAAACAACCAATTCTTCCGAGCACAAGTCCTCGACTTGAATCACGTTAGTTCAAAAACCACAACACCTTACATGAGCACGTCACATAAGCATGTTGCAAACCATATTAAATGATAACAGCCATAACCACCAAAATACACCAAAAACTTAGCAAATTAATACTAAGCAAACCTTCCCATAAAGCAAGTTTGAAATATTGCGAGTTAAAAGCAAAAACAAGACGCTGCAGTTCTACGAGTTGAACTTCACGGGAGCTCACTAAAAACAAGCTCCGGACCTCACAGAAGCTCTCCGGACCTTGCAGGAGCTCTCCGGACCTTGCGTCGGACCTTGCCAACACTTGGCGGACCTAACAAAGAACTTGTCGGACCTTGCCACAGAAGAATGTTTTGGCAATATTCAAAACTTTGAATGTTAATGCTAACTTTTATTCTAATTGCCAATGTATTCAGCACACATAGGTCTCACACCTTTCCTACTAACATTAGCGTAGCCAAATTCCCTCGAGGAGTTGCTATTCTACCCTTTCTCTCTTAGGTGTTTCTGGTCATGCAAGTGGGGTTTTCATTATCATCTAGATGTAATGCAATCAACGATGCAAAGCTATGATCTCTACAAATGAAAATGCTTTATAAAACGGTTCAAATGCTAACCGGGGCTTGCCTGTTTTGCAGGTGACTAAGGTTACAATCAGTTAGTGACGATCACTTGGAGCTTGATCACTTGTTTTCCTCCCTCCTTGATCTTCACCTCAAGTTCTTCTCACCTTCTTCACGTATATGCTACACGATATGATCATGCATATGTATTTAATTGAAAAGCTTTTGCTAATAAGATCTCATGACAGTTTTAAAACTGGAACTCTGTTTAAGAATTTAAAATGACACTGGTGCTAGTGGTTTGGGTTGGGTTTAAACACCATGATCAAGTGTTGAGTGCTTTTCCCACTTAAGTGTTGATCACCTTAAGAGATCACACATGACAGTGGTGATCCAGAGCTCTAATGGAGCTGAGAATTTTCATGTGAGTTCTTTGTCACAAGAAAGTCCTCTGGACCAAAATTTAGCACTTTTCATGGAGTGGTTTATTCAGAGTAATTCTCTAAGGGTTTAGTGAAAGATGAATTAGTTCTGAGGTAACACCCATGTTCATGTCAAACTCAGTGAACCACAGTTTCAATTATAGTTCATAGAGTCTACATGAATTTTCCTAGGATTTTTGGAGCCAAGAATTTCCCAGAACTGAATTTACAAGTTTTGGAAATTCTCTGAAAATGTTTCTGTATTCATTTGAATACAGGAACTTACAATCTGAATTACCCTGATCAATTCAACTCCAAATGTGCTGAAACTTTTACAGGAGTCTAATAACACCCTAAAGAATATTCTGGCAAAAGTTTAGGAATTTTGGATAAACCAAACTCCCTCTAAAATTCTTTTGCTGAAAAGATTTAAAGAATTTTCCAGAATTAAATAAAGACTTTCATACAAATTGGGTTGCATATCTGGATAGATTTTGTAAATCTGAATCTAACCCAATTTGAATAACTAAATTTGGAGGTTCCTAGCAAAAGTTATGCTCTTCTAAAGTTTGGGGGAAAATCTGGAATTTGAATAAATCCGAGAAATGTTTAAACCTGACCGTGGGACCAGGGACACGTGTATGCTGCCGGGAGCGTGCCACACGGGGTCACAGGGTTGTTTCCTGCATTGTCACAGTTGATCCCACACCACAGCGTATCCAGCCCACTGTTGCCGTGCGACTGACAGGCGGGCCCGGCGAGGTCTTCTTCCACCTCCCGCTCCCGCGCGATCCCGCCGCCGGGCTCGCCGGAGTAGCTCCGGGATCGGTCGTCCGGCCACCCCTGCCGCTGAAACTCACCGCCAGCCTCTAATTCCACGCAAGGAACACGCTGGTGGGGTTTTCTCGAGCTGGCAGGGCCCCTAAACTAGCCCGCGACGGCGCACCGGCTCGGATGAAGTCCGGCGACGTCGCCCTGGCGCTCTAGCCCGCAAAAAGCTCCCTGGAAAGGTTCTACAGAACCAGTGGAGGTTGGCCAAGCTTGGCATGGCCGCATTTGGGCTCGGGAACGGCTCTACCCTAGGGTTCACCGTGCACCCGCACCTTCCCGCCATAGCCGCCTTCGGAAAGCTTGAAATTGCACCGTGCACAGGGTGTTTCATGCGAGGCTTTGTGAAGAAGAAAGGTTGCTACACCAGTCTAGGTTCTATGTGCGAAATTTGCAGAGCTCTAAATGAATATAACTCGAGAATTTCATGGATTCATACCCGCGGGTCAGTTTTCACCGGCCGAAGAGGATCTTCGAAATTCATTGTCGAGAGGCCGAGACAGGCTCTGTGCTTCGGGTGGAAGCTGCACGGAGACCTTGCGCGTCCCCCGGTGGCCTCGTTTGGTCGTGAAACCCGCTCTGTGGTGCTGCCCACGAGAGCACCCCGTCGCTGTTGGGTGACGGCCGCTGCGGAAACTGGTTGAACTCGGTGTGGAGAGCACGAACTCCTTCAGTGATGGCGTGAGGAGGTCGGGGAAGGTTCTGTTGTGTGATTTTGCTGCTCAGCTGAAGTCCTCACGCGGTGTATGTGCTGGCCGATCGGCCGAGAGCTCGGCAGCAGCGCTCGGTCAGTTTTTCTTGCGCGAGGAGGAAGAACAGGCCGAGGGTTCGGGGATGAGGGAGAAAGGGAGCACGGCAGCGTTTAAGGGCACCTAGACTGCTCTCCAGCACGATAAAACCCAGCAGGAGCTGGCCGCCGGCTGGCCCTCGGTGTCGAGCGGAGGGAAGGCGGCTTCGGCCGTTGCTTCGCGTGGGAGGAAATCAAACAGAGACTGTGGACTGCAGATCTTTTGCAATTTCAGTGTTCCCAATGACATGTGGGTCCCACATGTCAGTCCTCCTTATCCCCTCTAAAATATCTCCCCAATTTGAATATTGATGGAATTCAATTGTGGAAGTTTAACTCTGAGAGGCATTTGGATAATTGGGCAAGTTTTATCCAAATTCAAATATGCATTTGAATTCTTTGTCATTTAAAGTCCATTTGAAAAATGGGTTGCAAATCATTTCCATAAATCATGAAACTTTACACATCCCCTAATTTGGACCCAAGGAATTCAAATATGAAACCTGATTTTTAATTTGGCTGTTGCAAATGAGATTTGTAGCACAACAGTTTGGAAATTCCTAGTGTTGCTCTCATTTGAATTTTTATTTTGAACACATTGTTCCAAATCTGATTTTTGTTTTCTCACTGTAAGGGCCTCAGTTTTTGACACACATTTGCAGTGTTCATCACCACACCACACCCCTCATTTGAGGAAGAATGATGAACACAAATGAAGAGCAAGTAACAATTATCAACATGCTCATTAGAAAACAAACTTACACATTGCAAAAGTGGTATTTCCCACATGTGATATAGATGGGCTGGACATATGAAAACTCCTACACTTCACTAAGGATGTCCATGCCAAGTTTCACCCAAATTCAAAACCTTTTGAGGTCAGTTTGGGTATAGTTAGGAAGAGGGCAGTTTGAAACCTTATTCAAATTCAAACTGTTTTTATCCCATGAATTTAAAAGTGGAAGGCATATTCTTACTCAGCACATTTTTGTGAGCTCACACACCAATTTTCACTCCATTTGGAGTTGATCTTGACATGAGCTAAGGGGGAGAAATTCAAACTTTATTTGAATTTCAAACTGAACTTGTGCTGAAATTCATTCAAACCAAACCTCATTTGAACTTTGATCAATTCAAATGGCTCATGGGTGAATATTTTGAATTGCCAAGGGTAGTATGGGGTTCACTGTTTACAACAGTGACTAGGAGTAAATTTCAGAGGTTAAAATGGGGGGTGGGACTCACATGTCAGCCTCCACTTCAACACAAACCGACTGAAACACAGCTCAATCGGTTCCCGGGTGCAGTGTGCGCGCGCCACCGAGGGGGGCAGCCGGCGCCAGCTCCTGCTGCACGCCCCAAGCCGGAGACCAGTCGCCGGGCTACTTATCCCCTCCCCGGCGTGCTCCGATCGCCCATTCCCCGAGCTGCCGACATACTCGGCCTGTTCTTCCACTGCAACCGCCGCCGCTCGAGCTCACGCTTGATCAAGCCGATCACTCGTGAGCACAGCCTCCTCCACAGCAAAACGGCACCAAGAGGTCGTGAGCAACCTCCTAGACCCCGTGTTGTCCAGTGAGCAAGCGTCCTCGAGCTGTACGAGCCATTTCTCCGGCGAGCCGAACATCGCCGCCGATCGGGCTCCCGTGGACAGCACGGCACAGCCGTTGTCACGTCCTCTTCTCTACACAAGAAAGGTGCGTGATTGTATGTAGATGGAGTAGCCGAAAGCCGTTTGGCGATTGATCGACCCTCGGCCGAGAATTTCCAAATTTACTCTTGATCAGTTCATAAGGACCGAGCTCACCTTCGGGTGAAATTCGTGCTCTATGCACGAGGGTTGGACGAGCTCGTTACCTAGTAGCTTCTACGCACGATAGCGCCCACGCTCGAACTGGAATTAGAGAAAACCATCGAGAATTGGCCATGATATGGCTGTTTTCCCCGCCGCCATGGCTGAACACCTCGGCTCACCGTCGAGAGCCTAGTTGCCGGTATTTCTAGCTTCCACCCAGCCCTGGTTCGTGTTTCCCATGCTCTACTGATGCTCTCCGACCGATTTCCGGTCGATTTGGTGCACGGGAGAGCGGGACCAACCTCACCGGAACCCTAGCAGGTGCTGTCATCGGTGCGCACGGGTTTCCGGTCATCGCCGGCGGCCGGCGACCCCACCATCGAGTCCAGGGGGTCAGTAAAGGGGCAGGCGGCAAGTTTCGGGCCGGGGGGTGGCCGGGTACTCAGTTCCGGCAAGGGTCGCCGGAGATCGCCGCCGCCGCGCAGTTGGCGCGAGGAGGGAGACGACGCACTGTGTGCGGGGCCCACAAGCCAGAGTTTAAACTTTTTCCCGAATTTCAGTTTCAGTTCAAACTTCAAATCCTTATAACTTTGGCTAGAAAGCTCCAAATTGAGTGAACCAAATTTTTCTGGATTCAGCTCTCCGAGTACTTTCCAGCAAATCAAGTTTCACTTCATGAAAACCCTTAATTTTCCAGAATTAATTCCTCAAAGTTTAAACTGTTAGGAATTTTAACTGGAGAATCCTGTGGAGGAAAATCCTGAAATTTTTCTGGGATATTCACCAAAATATCCCTGAACTACCATAAAATTTTCAGATCCATTTGAGCTCATTTAATCCACCTAATGGTGTGATTAGTGAAACTGTTCCAGAGAAAATAGAAAATGTTCAGAAACATTTTCAGAATTTTCTCTGAAATTGTTTAGCTCATATCTTTAGTTAGGGACTTCCAAATTAAGTGAGACCAACTCCATTAGAACCCTCTGAAAATCTAGTTTTCAGAAAGTCATAGTTTGTCTCATGAAAATTCCTAGAACACCCTAAGAGTTCCAATTAAGGTCAAGGACATAATTAATTGTGGAGGGCTCAAATGAGCTTTGCTGCAACTAAAACTTGACCAAGTCTCTTTTTAGGTTGTAACCAAGCCACAGTAAAAGTTTCACAGTCATTAAGTCTGTCTAGCAAAGGTTATTGACTTCACAACTTCAAAGATAATACAAATACATTTAAATTAATACATACATTGCTCTTATCATGTAGTCGCTAAGGTCGAGGAGGAACCCGAAGTCCTAGACTTCGTTACTCCGGAGGAACAGCTAGCCTATGACCAAGAGCAGCAAGGCAAGCTCCGGTTTGCATTAACCATTTTACAAATTTTTATTGTTTTGAGCACATACTTGTTTCCTTTATTCTGTGCATTAGAGTTTTGTTTGGAAACCCCACTGCATAGCCAAGAAAACCATGGGTTGGGGTTTAGGATTGCAAACCCCGTTAGCTACTGCATTGCTAGGATAGAGTAGGATTCGGTACAAGTCGGGTAGTTGGAACTACTCGCGAGAATAGGCTAGAGGCACATTGCTCGGGTAGAGATAGCACATGATACACATGGCACGAAAATGAGACCGAGCGGAGAGTAAGGGCAGCAGGACTTTGGGGCCTGTGTGCTGTAGCTCCGCTTGTGTCGGTTGAGGACCGAGCCGTATGCGGGCCTGTTGAACAAGCTAGAACAGTACCGAAGACCTACCGGCTATATGGGAACCGGGAAACTGATGTAACTCGGGTAGCTGGGTATTGAGGCATTGCCCGTCGTTCAGAGGGTAGGTTGAGAGCTCGAGGTGTAAATCGGCTGGCGGCACAGAGATGCGCGTGCAGAGACCTCTTGCTCGGGACGATGGGACCGGTTCAATATTTGGCTAACGGGTGAAAGGTAGTCACATACGGCGTCCGTGATGGTTGTTGTAGGCAACATCGAGTACGGGCGTACGTGACGGGTTGTTCGGGTAACCCTGCAGGTGTAAATTGATTATAATCGCCGTCCCTCGCGGTCAGTGAGTACCACTTGTTCACTGTACCGTGACGTAGAAAGAACAGGCTAGACACATGTTAAAATGCTGCTGATTGAAAGATGGACATTGATTGTTAATGATATGTTGTAGTCTAGAGCTAACTAAAGTTCTTTTCAACTTTGGGCAAAGTACATGAGAGAAATGCGTTTCTTGTTTGATTGCGGCTCTCTCATGTGCCTTAGCGTAAGGTTCTCCACAACCTGCTGCTAAAACTTGAAAGTAAGGTTCTACTAATTAGGCGAGTCCTTGCAAATGATTTTTACCTCATGCAACCCATTACCCTCATGTAGAAGTTCCATGTTTAGGTGAGACGGGTCAGACTTGCTGAGCCTTCGTGCTCACTGCTTGTGTTTGAAGCTTTTGCAGGGTTCTATGAGGAAGGGACTCCCGAAGAGGAGACGGAACCCCAGGAGGGGAACCCCGTCGAGTGGGAGTCGTGCACGCCGCAGAGTTAGTGTGCGTGTGTGCTAGCAAGGACACGTTCGAGGGCTGAACGTGCACTTGATGCTTAGTCTACGCCCGAGAGTGTAGACTGAACTTATTTTGATGTAAACATGTTCATAAACTTGTTTATGTAATAAAACTTCCGCTTCCGCTTTGCACCTTTGACGTGTGTTATATGGTGCTGTGCAACGCAGCACCCCTCAGCGTGATCCTGGCTCGACAGGATCAATGGGGTCGTGTCAGCGTTGGTATCAGAGCTCGCTTGAGGTTTAACACAGTACAAAGGTCTTCTTTTTCAAAAATCCAGTGAGGAACGAGTTAGTAGCCCATATAAGGATGTTATTAGCATATAGAAAGTGGCATATTAACCTATTTGTTATGTCGGAAAAATCGTGCATCTCGGGACGTTCATGTCTTGGGGGGTGCACGTAAGCGCTGTCCACCAGTGCGCACAAGCTGAAGGGTGGAGCCCCACGGGTGGCAGGTAACCCGACCCGCTTTGATATCCTCTACGACTCTTAATGTCGTTTGGGGTATTCAAGCAACGTCTGTCCCTGGCGTGCGTGGTGCAACATGGGAGACCCCGTCACGTGGTCTGAAATGTGAACACGTAACTCAAGGCGTGTTTGGCTTGAGAACATCCGGGCGAGTGATGACGGCCGGGTGTACGAACTGTATGGATTCCGGGCTCGGTGTGCAGCCGAGTCTGACGATTGATTGAGTTTCTGCAGGTAGCCTGACCACGAAACGGTAGACGTGTAGCATCCGTGTGCGAGTAACGAGTAGTGCCACTGAAATAACGAAGCCGGCTAAGTCCGGTATAGGTTTTTCTTTGTGAGGACGTAGTACCGACATAATCTGGTGATGCATCGACGTCACACCCAACTAAATGAACAAATTCATTTAAAACTTGAAAGTTTTGCTCCAAAGTAGTAAAACTTGATGTAACTCCTTCCCTTGAACAGGATATTCAAAGTTAACAAGTTTTCAACTTATAGGTTGTTAAGGACAGAGCACTCTGTTTTCAGCTGAATCAAGGCTGAAGTTAATCAGAGGCTAGGGGTTGAGTTCTTTCGAGATTGGGGTCATATGATACATTTCTGGAACGCTTTGAAAGGGCTTTACAACTTTTCTGTTGAGGTCCAGAGGGGTTTCATCCCTTAACCACTTGAAAAATACAGTAGAGTTGGAACTGTCCAGAAAACAGGACAGGGTAAAGACTCTCTGTAGACTCTTTGTAAATTGAGCATAACTTCCTGCATAAAAATCCCAAAATAGAAAATGAGGTAGTTCTGGAAAGCTTATGAGATGGGTTACAATTTTGTAACAGAAAGTTTTGTCAGATTAGGAACAGAAGTAACTGAGATTGTTGGATCAAATCAGTACCTAAGGCAGGGAGGTGCTGTCCAATTGTTCCCAGAAATTCTGTTAACTTTGACATCTCATAACTTTTGAACCAGGACAGATCTTAGGCCAAGCAAACACTTTCTGGAAAGCCATTGAAGTTAGCTTTAACTTTGATGTTGAGCTCCAGAATTAGCTTTGCTGTTAACATGGCCTAAATCAGGTTGAAATGGAAACTGGTCAAGGCTGTCATGGGAACAGCAGATCAGCAGTCAAATTTGTTTAAAAATTTGAACTATGTTTCCAAGTGTTATGAGTTCAAGGACATATCTTATGTTATAACTCGATGGTTTACTGTTTAAATAAATATTTGACATTTCTCAAATATATTTTTACAGATGGCAGCAGATAAACGGTTGGAGAACGGGTGGGTAGTTTCCCACTGCTCTGACCGTAGCGGCTACACGGAAGCATTGTGGCAAATGCTCCAATATTTCGGGTACAACCAGATGCCGCAATACTTCGCCAAGGAAGAAGGCGAAGAGGGGAACAAGACGTGGACGATCCATGTCGAGATTCCTGCAGGACCTACGCCACCCGGTTGGGTGCCATTCACCGTCACGGTGAGAGGAAGACAACCGGAAGGGATGTGGCAAGTGGCAGCCCGTGACACTATGTCACGTTTCTGCCAACTACACGTGCAGGCTTGGAGGGCACTCCATACGCACTCGTTCCGGTGGAGGGACGAGCTCAGCATGTGTGGGAAGGGAGGTACCTGGAGGCAACCGACCCGAGTTGCCCAAGGTACAACCCCGCGGAGGCAAACCTCAGCCTCCAAATGAGGGCGGGAAACGCTGTGATGGACAGCCAAGCTGTTCATACGGAGCATCTCGCCACCAAGCTCAAGGAGAGCACAAGCCGTGGAGATCACTTCGAGAGTGCTCACAGCGCACTCCGCAATGTGCTCCTTCCGACGATCAAGCGATTAAATGAACAACACAATCAGTTGCGTCGTCTGAAGAAGGCAAGGAAGAAGAGCCGTGTGGACATCGCGGCGTTGCAAGAGCTGGTGCAGACCCTAACCCAGCAGAATGAGGACCTTGCTCAAGAGCGGGACGACGCTATTGAGGAAGGACAAGGCTGGGAAGAGGACTACAACCAGGCTATGGACGAGGTGCATGCATTGCAGGACCTCGTGCCCCCGGTGTTAGGCGTACCGGTAGTCTTGGGTCTTCCAGCCATGGGAGAACCTGGAATGGGAGAAGAGGTGGTAGATCCAGAGCCACCAGCAGAAGTACCGGAGGAGGACGACCCCCAGGAGGTCGAGTTCTACTCCGAGTAGGGGGTTACGGTTGCCAAGTAGGGCAGCTAGGGTAGCGTAACCCAACTTTTGTAATCGGTGACATGTCGTGTAGACAGTAGCGTATGTATAGGTAGTGACGACATGAGCACGACTTCTCGGAGATCCGAGAATAATGTATCTTGTATAAAGTTTATGCTTTATCAATATATGTGAATGTTGTGCAAATTGATCATGTGTCACTTCGATACCTACTGTTGCGTATGGAATTTTTAGTAAGACATGTGCTAATTGCTGCTGTTTTGAATTTCAGAATGACGCGTACTCGTGCCAACCCTGACGTTGGGGGTACCAGTCAAGGGGGAGAGACCTCCCAACCACCTCCCGAGGACTCCTCGGGACAGCAACAGCAACAGCAACAGCAAACACCGCCACCGCCACTACCAACGGTTACATTGGCCGACATTGTCGCGGCAATGGCGGGCTCGCATCAGCAGCACAAAGAGTTGATGCAGACTCTAATCGCCAATACGTCTCGCCCAGAGAGACGTCAAGATCGTGAGGAGCGCCAACAGAGCTCCTACTCCGACTTCCTGGCGACTCATCCCCCTGTATTCTCAAGGGCGGATGAACCACTTGACGCGGACAACTGGCTCCGCGCCATAGAGATGAAGTTCGGGCTGCTCCAAATCAGCGAGCAGCGCAAGACTCAGTTCGCGGTCCAGCAGCTCCAAGGATCCGCGAGCGCGTGGTGGGCCAACTTCTGTGCTTCCCAGCCCACCGACCGAGTGATGACCTGGGCGGAGTTCCGGACGGCCTTCAGGGCCTATCATATACCGCCCGGTTTGATGAAGAGGAAGACGCAGGAGTTCCTACACCTGCAACAAGGGAGCCGGAACGCGCTGGAATACTCCAGAGCGTTCAACGATCTCGCGCTCTACGCGTCGTATCACGCGGATACAGACGAGAAGCGGCGAGACCATTTTTACCAGGGGCTTAACCCGCTCCTGAAGGACAAGTTGGCGATGTTCAATCGCGGCAGCCTCAACGACATCATTGATGCTGCGATTGTTCAGGAGGACTCCGGCAAGGAGTTGGTGGCGGCAGAGCGAAAGCGAAGCGCGCCGCAGAGCAGCGGAGAAGGAGGCGGTCCTTCTCAGAAGTTTTGGATGGTGAATCGCCCACCATCAGGTCCACGCTGGCAGCCACCACAGCGGTCGATGCCGTTCCGCAGTCGGCCGTATTCTTCGCTGGCATTCCGGCCGGCACTGCCAGTACCACCGCAACAACAACAGCAGCAGCGGGCGATGCCGCGTGCGTTTGCACCTCAGCAACGCATGCCGGGCTTTCGTCCACCGAGTACTCCACCATCAGCGGCCACATGTTACAAGTGTGGTCGTCCAGGACACTTCGCGAGCAGTTGCCCGGAGAGGCAAGGCGGCGGAGTGGTGAGACGGGCGCGGTACCGACTGAGTCAGGACTCAGCTCTAATACCACGCTGACGCGACCCGCTCAACCGAGACAGGCCACTCGCCCGGGAATCGCATTGGGTGGTGCCGTGTTATGCGGCACCCAACAACACACATATGAGGAACAATGTATTACATAAAACAATAGCGGAAGCTTACAAGTTTTTCTTTGTAAATACTCTACATCAAGTAACTACAGCGGAAGTCTTTATCAACTCACGTCGAATAACTAACAGCACCCGAGATGAAGTCCAGCCCGCGGACTCCTCTCGCTAGCAGCACGAAGACAAGCAGCAGCGGCTGGGTTCTCCATGTGTTACCTGACTCGGGAGTTCCCGAGTCTCACCGGACAACCTTCTTTTCAGCATCGTTGTTAACCTGCAAAACCACTTATATAGCAAGCGTGAGCACATAGGCTCAGCAAGTCTGACCCGTCTCTCCTAACCAAGAAACTCTACATGCAAGACGGTTGCAATTGGGTTGGCTAGATTTGCATAAAGGACTCGCCTAAATTTGATCCTTAACTTTCATATTTTAAGCCTCATTGTGCAGACCTTGAGCCGAAAAGCATCGCAACTCCACAATCAAACAAGAAACGCTTTGTTGCGATGCTCCTTGCACAAAGTGAAAGTAAACTTTAATGAGCCTATCTCTAATTCAATCATGGTTGCAATACGAGTTATAGCACAGCCTTATCAAGTTCAAAGATAAACAATTCCAGTTGTTACTACGTCAAGACGCAGTGGGCAAGTATGCTCATATAACCGCGAGCGACGGTGATTCGAATCAGTACACGCCCGGACTACACGACACGTACACCCGTACTCCGAGTTGCCGGCAGCAACCTCGACTGACGTTGTACGCGGCCACCTTTCCCAAGATCTTCCACATTGGACGCAGTCCAACTGCCCCGAGTACGCAAGTTCCCTCAAGGTGCATACCCGCTGTGGTATGTTCTTGAGCGAGTTACCTCCTGCTACCCTGACGCCGAAAGCCTAAGGCAGTTGGAAAAGTTCCACTATGGATCTCCCAAGGTACATCGGTTTCCTGGGTCCCATATAGCCAGTATGTGCCCGGTACACAACTCAAACTTGTCCAACAGGGCCAAGCACGGACGGGCCTTAACCGACACAGGCAGGGCTATGCACGCACGGCCTGCAACCTGCTGCATCTAAACCTCCCTGCCCGGTCTCCATTTCTTAAGTGTGAACTTTCATCATTCTTTCTAATTCGGACCCGTTCCGAGTAAACCAGCCCTAAACTCGCGAGTAGATTCCAACTACTCGTCTTCTACCGGACCTTTCCTACTAACATTAGCGTAGCCAAATTCTCTCGAGGAGTTGCTATTCTACCCTTTCTCTCATAGGTGTTTCTGGTCATGCAAGTGGAGTTTCCAATATCATCTAGACGTAATGCAATCAACGATGCAAAGCTATGATCTCTACAAATGAAAATGTTTTATAAAATGGTTCAAGTGCAAACCGGGGCTTGCCTGTTTTGCAGGTGACTACTGTTACAATCAGTTAGTGACGACCACTTGGAGCTTGATCACTTGTTCTCCTTCCTCCTTGATCTTCACTTCAAGTCCTTCTCACCTTCTTCACGTATATGCTACACGATATGATCATGCATATGTATTTAATTGAAAAGCTTTTGCTCATAAGATCTAACAACCATTTTAAAACTGGAACTTTGTTTAAGAATTTAAAATGACACTGGTGCTAGTGGTTTGGGTTGGGCTTAAACACTAAGATCACTTATTAAGTGCTTTTCCCACTTAAGTGTTGATCACCTTAAGGGATCACACCTGACAGTGGTGATCCAGAGCTCTACTGGAGCTGAGAATTTTCATGTGAGTTCCTTGTCACGAGAAAGTCCTCTGGACCAAAATCTAGCACATTTCATGGAATGGTTTATTCAGAATAATTCTCTAAGTGTTTAGTCAAAGATGAATTAATTCTGAGGTAACATCCATTTTCATGTCAAACTCTTTGAACCACAATTTCAATTATAGTTTATAGAGTCTACATGAATTTCCCTAGGATTTTTGGAGCTAAGAATTTCCCAGAACTGAATTTACAAGTTTTGGAAATTCTCTGAAAATGTTTCTGTATTCATTTGAATACAGGAACTTACAATCTGAATTACCCTGATCAATTCAACTCCAAATGAGCTGAAACTTTTACAGGAGTCTAATAACACCCTATAGAATATTCTGGCAAAATTTGAGGATTTTTGGATAAACCAAACTCCCCCTAAAATTCTTTTGCTGAAAAGCTTTAAAGAATTTTCCAGAATTAAATAAAGACTTTCATACAAATTGAGTTGCATATTTGGATAGAGTTTGTCAATCTGAATCTAACCCAATTTGAATCACTAAATTTGGAGGTTCCTAGCAAAAGTTATGCTCTTCTAAAGTTTGGGGAAATTCTGGGATTTGAATAAATCCGGGGAAAAGTTTAAACCTGACAGTGGGACCAGGGACACGTGTCTGCTGCCGGGAGCGCGCCACACGGGCCACAGAATTGTTTCCCGCGCTGTCACAGCCGATCCCGCGCCACAGAGTATCCAGTCCACTGTTTCCGTGCGACTGACGCGTGGGGCCGGTAGCACCTTCGTCTACCTCCCGCCCCCGCGCTTCTGCGCCGCCGGGCTCGCCGGAGTTCGCCGGTTTTCGTCGCCCCGACCAACTCCCGAGCTGTCACTCGCCGCCAGGACCTATTTTAACCCGAGGAACACGATGGTGGGACTTCCCCAGACTGGCGAGGTTCCTAAACCACCCCGCACCGGTGCAGCGGCTCTGAGGGAGTCCGGCAACGTTGCCCCGATGCTCTAGCCCGCAAGACGTCCACTAGAAAGGTTCTACAGCCCCAGTGGAGATTTGCCCTGCTCGGCATGGCCGCATATGGGCATGGAAATGGCTCCAACCTAGGGTTCATCGTGCACCCGATGCCCCTTATTGTGGTAGCCGTTGGAAAAGCTTGAAACAAGCCGTCTACCATGGGTTTCATGCGACATTTTGTGAAGAAGAAAAGTTGCTACACCAGTCTAGATTCTATGTGCGAAATTTGCAGAGCTCTAAATGAATATAACTCGAGAATTTCGTCGATTCATACCCGCGGGTCAGTTTTCACCGGCCGGAGAGGATCTTTGAAATTCGTTGTTGAGAGGCCGAGATAGACTCGGTGCTTCGGGTGGAAGCTGCACGGAGACCTTGCGCGTCCCAGGGACCGCTTTCTTGACCGTGAAAGCCGCTCTGTGGAGCTGTCCACGGGAGCACGCCGCCGCCGGGGTGTTCGGCCGCCGCGGAACTCAAGGTTCTCGGCGTAGAGGGCACGAATACACTGGGCGATGGCTCGAGGAGGTCGTGGGGGGTTCCGTTGTGTGGTTTTGCCGATCAGCTGGGGGTTGCACGCGAGCTGGGCGGTGGGCGACCGGAGTGCTCGAGCGTCGGCCGCTCTGTCCTGTCTCTCGCGTGAGGAGAAGGGAAAGAACGCCCGGTCCTCGGTGATAAGGCCAACGGGGGGTTCGGGAGAGGATATAGACGTCCGGTACCGACCTCCAGCGCGATAAAACCCAGCAGGAGCTGGCCGCCGGCTGGCCCTCGGTGTCGAGCGGAGGGGAGGTGGCTTCGGCCGTTGCTTCCCGTGGGAGTAAATCAAATGAAGACTGTGGACTTCAGATCTTTTACAATTTCAGTGCTCCTAATGACATGTGGGTCCCACATGTCAGTCCTCCTTATCCCCTCTAAATATCTCCCCAATTTGAATATTGATGGAATTCAATCGTGGAAGTTTAAATCTGATATGGATTTGGATAATTGGGCAAGTTTCATCCAAATTCAAACATGCATTTGAATTCCTTGTCTTTTAAAGTCCATTTTGCAAAATGGGTTGCAAACTATTTCTATAAATCATGAAACTTTGCACACCCCCTAATTTGGACTCAAGGAATCCAAATATGAAATCTGATCCTTATTTTGGCTGTTGCAAATGAGATTTTTAGCACAACAGTTTTGAATTCCATTGTGTTTTTCTCATTTGAATTTGTGCTTGAACAAATTGTTCCAAAACTGATTTTTGTTTTCTCACACATATGGGAACTTCCCATCTTGTTTTTGACCCCTCTAGGGTTCCAAGTTCTCAGATAAACACTTGACTTGTGTGAAGCAAAATCCTCATGTGTGTTATCACATGTGGGGAAAAATTTTTAACAAGTCCCAATTTTCATACATATGAAACCAACTTTTGCAAATAAGTATTTCTTTGTATTCATAATTTTGGGACCTTTACATTCCTCCCCCCTTAAAAGGAATCTCGTCCCGAGATTCAAAAGAGGAACGAGGTGGGAGGTAATTACAAGGCTTATGACAAAAGCTCCGGATAATTCTTGTGGATGTAATCTTCGGTTTCCCACGTCGCCTCTTCCGGGGTATGATTACTCCACAGGACTTTGTAAAATTTTAAAGTCCGGTTCCTGGTGGTCCGGGTCTTTTCGTCGATAATCTGTACAGGTTGCTCGACATAGGTGAGATCCGGCTTCAACTCGTCGATGTCTTCGGTGCGGATGGCAGCTGTAAACCTGAGACATTTCCGCAGCTGGGATACGTGAAATATGTCGTGAATACCGGCAAGGCTTGCTGGTAGTTCCAACCGGTAGGCTACAGTCCCGCACTTCTCCGTGATAGTAAACGGACCGATAAATCGGGGAGCAAGTTTCCCCTTGACACCGAACCGATGAATCCCCTTCATCGGAGACACACGAAGATACACGTGCTCTCCGACTTTGAAATGCAGCGGTCGACGTCTCTGGTCCGCGTAGCTCTTTTGACGAGATTGGGCAGCTTTGAGGTTCTCTTGTATTATCCGAACTCTCTCTTCGGCTTCATTGACAAGATCGACCCCGAACGTTACTCGTTCACCGGATTCGCACCAATTTAATGGTGTACGGCACTTCCGGCCGTATAGAGCTTCATATGGTGCCATTTTGATGCTCGTCTGATATCCGTTGTTGTACGAGAACTCCGCCAGCGGTAAGTGATCATCCCAGCTCTTACCGTGTTGGATGGCACATGCTCTTAGCATATCCTCTAGTATTTGATTCACCCTCTCAGTTTGCCCATCGGTTTGGGGGTGATATGCAGAGCTTCTAATCAACTTTGTCCCCAAGGAGGTGTGTAGCTGTTCCCAGAAACGGGCTACGAACAGCGATCCTCTATCTGACACAATGGTGCGGGGAACTCCATGTAAGCACAAGATCCGTGCTATATACAGCTCCGCATACTGCTTTGCGTTGTACCTAGTATGCACAGGGATGAAATGTGCTGATTTGGTTAACCGGTCCACGATTACCCAAATCGAATCATGGTTGTGGGAGGTCATCGGCAACCCGACGATGAAGTCCATACTCAAGTCTTCCCACTTCCATGCCGGTACTTGCAATGGCTGCAACAGGCCTGACTTCTTCATATGGTCGGCCTTGACTCTTCGACACGTATCACACTCTGAAACGTATTTTGCAACTTCACGTTTCATACGTGTCCACCAAAACTTCTTCCGGAGATCTTGGTACATTTTATTACTGCCCGGATGAATGGAAAACTTCGACAAATGAGCTTCATCCAAAATTTTCTTCCGTAGTCCCATATCCCGGGGTACTACAATCCGGTCGTTGAACCACAAGGTACCTTCATCGTCCTTCCGGAAGCACTTCATTTCTCCGTTGTCTATCCTCCGTCGTATGTGAGACATACCCTTGTCTTTTCGTTGAGCCTCAATGATCTCCTCTCGGATGGTAGGAATGAGAGCAAGATTATAGAGAGCTCCATACGGGATGACACGGAGGCTTGGCTCTTCATCATCCATTTCAGCAATAGTTAGGTGATGGATATGCGCCTTACGACTGAGCGCATCGGCGACCACATTCGCCTTTCCTGGATGATAATGAATCTCTAGTTCATAGTCCTTAATGAGCTCTAGCCATCTTCGTTGCCTCATGTTCAATTCTTTTTGAGTGAAGATGTACTTCAAGCTCTTGTGGTCGGTGTAGAGGTGTACAAGATTTCCGAGCAAGTAATGCCTCCACATCTTCAAAGCAAGGACCACGGCAGCTAACTCAAGATCATGAGTTGGATAATGCTGCTCGTGAGTTCTAAGTTGACGAGATCCATAAGCGACCACTCGTCTTTCTTGCATCAGCACGCAGCCAAGACCGATGCCAGATGCATCGCAATAAACGTCGAATGGCTTCGTTGTATCTGGCTGAGCAAGAACTGGGGCTGTTGTGAGATGCTTCACTAAGGTCTTGAAAGCTTGTTCACACACAGCACCCCACACAAATCTGGTATTCTTCTTTAATAATTCCGTCATCGGTTTAGCAATCTTGGAGAAACTCGGAATAAACCTCCGGTAGTAACCCGCTAAACCGAGGAAGCTTCGGATTTCATGTACTGACTTTGGTGACTCCCATTTCTGCACTTGGATAATCTTACTCGGATCTACAGCGATGCCCTCCGCTGAAATGATGTGTCCGAGAAAAGGTACTTGATTAATCCAGAATTCACACTTGCTGAATTTTGCATAGAGCTGATGATCTCGCAATCTTTGTAGCACAATATGCAGATGTTCAGCGTGTTCTTCCTCTGACTTGGAGTACACCAAGATATCGTCGATGAAGACAACGACGAATTTATCCAACTCCGGCATGAACACTGAATTCATCAGGTACATAAAGTGTGCCGGGGCGTTGGTCAAACCAAAAGACATAACGAGATACTCATACAGCCCGTATCTCGTTGAAAATGCCGTCTTCGGAACATCTTCTGCCCGGATTTTAATCTGATGATATCCGGACCGAAGATCCATCTTCGAAAATACCTTCGCACCCACTAATTGATCGAAGAGCATATCAATGCGAGGTAGTGGATACTTGTTCTTGATGGTAACGGCGTTCAAAGGACGATAATCAACACAAAGCCGTAGTGTTTCGTCCTTCTTTTTGACAAACAACGCTGAACAACCCCAAGGTGATGAACTTGGTCGTATAAATCCCTTGCTTATTAGGTCATTCAGCTGCGTCTTCAATTCTGCCAGTTCATTGGGTGCCATCTTATACGGCCTTCGTGATATCGGTGTTGTTCCCGGTATAAGTTCAATCTTGAACTCAACGTCTCGCTCGGGCGGCATGCCCGGTAAATCGTCGGGAAACACATCCGGATACTCACGTACCACCGGAATGTCCTCTATCTTGACAGCTTCCGTGTGGTTCACTGTTGCAATCTGCTGCCGTCTGGCGCCCAGAATTAATATATGAAGACCGTGCTGTGGGGAGTTGAGCTCAACGGTCCTGGAGCTGATGTTAAGAACCGCTCTGTGGTAACTCAACCACGACATCCCCAAAATGATGTCGATCTTCAGACCCTCAAGGATAATGAGAGTCGTAGGGTATATTTTACCCCCCAAACAAAGAGGTGCTCGGGAGACAACCTCGCTTGCGGTACTGCTGCCCCCAGGCGAAGATATGAGGTATGGCCTCTTTGTATGAACGGTTTGGAGCTGATGTTGAGCCACAAACGATTGGCTAATGAAGTTGTGTGTGGCACCGGAATCAAAGAGAACTAAAACCGGTAGCTGATTCAGAGAAAAGATCCCTGCTAAAGCGGCTTCTCCTTCCGGAACATCATCAATCACAGTATAGTGAATGTTGCCCCTTATCTGCCCTCCTATCTGCAGATTAAGGTACGGGTCGTATGGTTGTAAATATGATGACCCGCATCCTTGAATTCCCTCCGAACATTGCCTAGCATAATGGCTCTTACGCCCACAAGTAAGACACGGATGCCTCTCCGGTTCTTGGTTGACTTGCGGTGGACTGCTAGGTACATATGGCTGCAGCGATGGAGCACAAACCACCGTCTGATGCTGCGGCAGTGGAGGTGGTGCAAGTTGTAGAACTTGACCAGTAATTAATCTCTGAGGAGTAGATCGTACAGATGGCCTCCATCTTTCACCGGATGGCGTTTGATACACCAAACGGTACTTCTGAGGCACATAACTTGTGCTAGCCTGCTCGATCTCACTCATCTTTCTCTTCTCTGCTTGCCACTCAAGTGTCGGCTTCTCTTGAATGAAAGCCGCATTGACCATGTCGGTGTAACTGCCGTTATTATGTACGGCCAGCTTCTCCCGTAATATGCCACTCAGGCCATGGAAGAATAGGTCACACCGTGCTTCTTCTTTCGCCACATATTCGGGAGCATATTGGGCCAAAAGATTAAATCTCCTGACATACTCGAGGACACTCATGTTCCCTTGCTTTAAGCCCAAAAATTCCTCCCGCTTTGCCTTGACAATACCTAGTGGTATGTAACGGGTACGAAAGGCTTCACAAAACTCCCTCCATGTCACTTGATGGTCCTCCGGAATGGTGGCATAATGATCCATCCACCAGTTTCCGGCTGCTCCATGGAGTTGTTGAGCGGCAAACTTTGTCTTCTGGTAATCATCACACTGGAATACTCCAAATTTTGACTCCATGACACGAAGCCATTGATCTGCTTCGACAGGTTCGGTGGCTTCAGTAAAGATAGGCGGTTGAGTCGCCAAGAAGTCCAGATAAGCGTCCCGAGATGGAACGACTTGTTGCGTGTTCTGGAGTACGCCTTGCTGTACCAAGGCTTGGAGTAAGCGTGTGTGTTCTTGCGTTGCTTCTTGGAGTAGCCTAGTGTTCTCTTGGTTAGACTCGACGACTCGAGTCATAAGATCCATCCATTCCGTGGATGGTGGTTCCGACGGTGGAATGGAAGCATCACCGCCTCGACGAGAACTTCCGGCCCTACTCCTAGAGCGGTTACGAACCATACTGCAAAATGTAGTTGAGATGAGTTAAACAAGAACTCAGCAGTATGTGAAACTAATGAAAACATGAATATGTCAAAACTTTATAAAAGCAGTAACAAAATTCATGTTTACACAACTCCTTAGTAGGCATAGCTATTCAGCCTATCTGTACAGGACAGACCTTTATGCACTATCTCCAGATTTTGATCTAATTAAGAGCATTTTCATAACTCAAGTTGAATACCAAAGTTAAAGTTAACTTCAGTATATTTCCAACGAGTACTCATATGCCCCCAGATCATCTCCGGATTAAAAGTTATGATTTTTCCAAAGTTGGCAGAATTCCTGAATAAAATTTGCCAGCACCTCCTTTGTACATGGCTGATTTTATCACAGTTGTATATGTAAATACAATAAGAACCTGAACAAACTTTGAACTACAACAATGTTGCACATTCATAATCTTTCCAATGGTGTATCATAGGCTTCTTAAGGGTTTATCTACAGAAAGTTATTGCTTAAAAACAGAAAGGTCCAGAGAGGTTTTGTTGCTGTCCTGGTTCTGGACAGTTTACCTTACTCTGCATTTTCTACCCATTTAGCATGTGATTTAGCTTTGGAGGTCTACAAAGAAGTTGTAGATCACTTGAAAATCTTTCCATAGCTGTACCTTACACCTTAATTGGGTCAAGCTACTCAGAGTTATGCTCTGTTGAAGTCCAGCACAAATCCCTGCCGAAAACAGAGCTCTCTGTTTTTGAAATCTTTGAAGTCTAATCTTCCTCTCATTTGAATCTTAGCTCAAAATAAGAGTTCAGTAACTAATATTTGTTTAAAACTTCCATTTTTATTTGAAAGTTAGTTCATGTGTCATTTCTTCAAAGGAAAGGGGTTATTATGTTTAGTACGGCGTCGATGCACCGTAAGAAGCATGTCGGTACTACGTAGCCTCACCAAAAGAAAATCCTAACCGGACTATACCGGTATAACGTATCTTAGGTGGCACTAAAACGGTCACTCGCAAACGTGTACTATTCGTACTACGGTTTCGTGGTTAATCCTGCATAAGTCACACTCAATCATCAGGTCCGGCTGCACACCGAACCCGGTATGCATACATTTCGTACACCCGTCCGTCACCACTCGCACAGGTGTTCTCAAGCCAAACACGCCTTGAGCTACGTGTTCACGTTACTAACCACGTGACGGGGTTTCCCAAATTGCACCACGCACGCCTGGGACAGACGTTGCTCGAGTACCCCAAACGACATGAGGAGTCGTAGAGGATACTAAAGCGGATCGGGTTACCTGCCACCCGTGGGGCTCCACCCTTCAGCTTGTGCGCACTGGTGGACAGCGCTTACGTGCACCCCTCAAGACATAACTCGTCCCGAGATGCACGATTTTCCGACATAACAAGTAAGTTAGGTTGCCACCTTCATATTAAGCTAATAGTAATCCTTATGTGGGCCTAGTACCGTGTCCTCACCGTAACCTAAATTTTTGTCGTAATACCATCCTTATTCCGTGTGCTATTCCCAATGCGGCTCTGATACCAACTGAGACGGGCGCGGTACCAACTGAGTCAGGACTCAGCTCTAATACCACGCTGACGCGACCCGCTCAACCGAGACAGGCCACTCGCCCGGGAATCGCATTGGGTGGTGCCGTGTTATGCGGCACCCAACAACACACATATGAGGAACAATGTATTACATAAAACAATAGCGGAAGCTTACAAGTTTTTCTTTGTAAATACTCTACATCAAGTAACTACAGCGGAAGTCTTTATCAACTCACGTCGAATAACTAACAGCACCCGAGATGAAGTCCAGCCCGCGGACTCCTCTCGCTAGCAGCACGAAGACAAGCAGCAGCGGCTGGGTTCTCCATGTGTTACCTGACTCGGGAGTTCCCGAGTCTCACCGGACAACCTTATTTTCAGCATCGTTGTTAACCTGCAAAACCACTTATATAGCAAGCGTGAGCACATAGGCTCAGCAAGTCTGACCCGTCTCTCCTAACCAAGAAACTCTACATGCAAGACGGTTGCAATTGGGTTGGCTAGATTTGCATAAAGGACTCGCCTAAATTTGATCCTTAACTTTCATATTTTAAGCCTCATTGTGCAGACCTTGAGCCGAAAAGCATCGCAACTCCACAATCAAACAAGAAACGCTTTGTTGCGATGCTCCTTGCACAAAGTGAAAGTAAACTTTAATGAGCCTATCTCTAATTCAATCATGGTTGCAATACGAGTTATAGCACAGCCTTATCAAGTTCAAAGATAAACAATTCCAGTTGTTACTACGTCAAGACGCAGTGGGCAAGTATGCTCATATAACCGCGAGCGACGGTGATTCGAATCAGTACACGCCCGGACTACACGACACGTACACCCGTACTCCGAGTTGCCGGCAGCAACCTCGACTGACGTTGTACGCGGCCACCTTTCCCAAGATCTTCCACATTGGACGCAGTCCAACTGCCCCGAGTACGCAAGTTCCCTCAAGGTGCATACCCGCTGTGGTATGTTCTTGAGCGAGTTACCTCCTGCTACCCTGACGCCGAAAGCCTAAGGCAGTTGGAAAAGTTCCACTATGGATCTCCCAAGGTACATCGGTTTCCTGGGTCCCATATAGCCAGTATGTGCCCGGTACACAACTCAAACTTGTCCAACAGGGCCAAGCACGGACGGGCCTTAACCGACACAGGCAGGGCTATGCACGCACGGCCTGCAACCTGCTGCATCTAAACCTCCCTGCCCGGTCTCCATTTCTTAAGTGTGAACTTTCATCATTCTTTCTAATTCGGACCCGTTCCGAGTAAACCAGCCCTAAACTCGCGAGTAGATTCCAACTACTCGTCTTCTACCGGACCTTTCCTACTAACATTAGCGTAGCCAAATTCTCTCGAGGAGTTGCTATTCTACCCTTTCTCTCATAGGTGTTTCTGGTCATGCAAGTGGAGTTTCCAATATCATCTAGACGTAATGCAATCAACGATGCAAAGCTATGATCTCTACAAATGAAAATGTTTTATAAAATGGTTCAAGTGCAAACCGGGGCTTGCCTGTTTTGCAGGTGACTACTGTTACAATCAGTTAGTGACGACCACTTGGAGCTTGATCACTTGTTCTCCTTCCTCCTTGATCTTCACTTCAAGTCCTTCTCACCTTCTTCACGTATATGCTACACGATATGATCATGCATATGTATTTAATTGAAAAGCTTTTGCTCATAAGATCTAACAACCATTTTAAAACTGGAACTTTGTTTAAGAATTTAAAATGACACTGGTGCTAGTGGTTTGGGTTGGGCTTAAACACTAAGATCACTTATTAAGTGCTTTTCCCACTTAAGTGTTGATCACCTTAAGGGATCACACCTGACAGTGGTGATCCAGAGCTCTACTGGAGCTGAGAATTTTCATGTGAGTTCCTTGTCACGAGAAAGTCCTCTGGACCAAAATCTAGCACATTTCATGGAATGGTTTATTCAGAATAATTCTCTAAGTGTTTAGTCAAAGATGAATTAATTCTGAGGTAACATCCATTTTCATGTCAAACTCTTTGAACCACAATTTCAATTATAGTTTATAGAGTCTACATGAATTTCCCTAGGATTTTTGGAGCTAAGAATTTCCCAGAACTGAATTTACAAGTTTTGGAAATTCTCTGAAAATGTTTCTGTATTCATTTGAATACAGGAACTTACAATCTGAATTACCCTGATCAATTCAACTCCAAATGAGCTGAAACTTTTACAGGAGTCTAATAACACCCTATAGAATATTCTGGCAAAATTTGAGGATTTTTGGATAAACCAAACTCCCCCTAAAATTCTTTTGCTGAAAAGCTTTAAAGAATTTTCCAGAATTAAATAAAGACTTTCATACAAATTGAGTTGCATATTTGGATAGAGTTTGTCAATCTGAATCTAACCCAATTTGAATCACTAAATTTGGAGGTTCCTAGCAAAAGTTATGCTCTTCTAAAGTTTGGGGAAATTCTGGGATTTGAATAAATCCGGGGAAAAGTTTAAACCTGACAGTGGGACCAGGGACACGTGTCTGCTGCCGGGAGCGCGCCACACGGGCCACAGAATTGTTTCCCGCGCTGTCACAGCCGATCCCGCGCCACAGAGTATCCAGTCCACTGTTTCCGTGCGACTGACGCGTGGGGCCGGTAGCACCTTCGTCTACCTCCCGCCCCCGCGCTTCTGCGCCGCCGGGCTCGCCGGAGTTCGCCGGTTTTCGTCGCCCCGACCAACTCCCGAGCTGTCACTCGCCGCCAGGACCTATTTTAACCCGAGGAACACGATGGTGGGACTTCCCCAGACTGGCGAGGTTCCTAAACCACCCCGCACCGGTGCAGCGGCTCTGAGGGAGTCCGGCAACGTTGCCCCGATGCTCTAGCCCGCAAGACGTCCACTAGAAAGGTTCTACAGCCCCAGTGGAGATTTGCCCTGCTCGGCATGGCCGCATATGGGCATGGAAATGGCTCCAACCTAGGGTTCATCGTGCACCCGATGCCCCTTATTGTGGTAGCCGTTGGAAAAGCTTGAAACAAGCCGTCTACCATGGGTTTCATGCGACATTTTGTGAAGAAGAAAAGTTGCTACACCAGTCTAGATTCTATGTGCGAAATTTGCAGAGCTCTAAATGAATATAACTCGAGAATTTCGTCGATTCATACCCGCGGGTCAGTTTTCACCGGCCGGAGAGGATCTTTGAAATTCGTTGTTGAGAGGCCGAGATAGACTCGGTGCTTCGGGTGGAAGCTGCACGGAGACCTTGCGCGTCCCAGGGACCGCTTTCTTGACCGTGAAAGCCGCTCTGTGGAGCTGTCCACGGGAGCACGCCGCCGCCGGGGTGTTCGGCCGCCGCGGAACTCAAGGTTCTCGGCGTAGAGGGCACGAATACACTGGGCGATGGCTCGAGGAGGTCGTGGGGGGTTCCGTTGTGTGGTTTTGCCGATCAGCTGGGGGTTGCACGCGAGCTGGGCGGTGGGCGACCGGAGTGCTCGAGCGTCGGCCGCTCTGTCCTGTCTCTCGCGTGAGGAGAAGGGAAAGAACGCCCGGTCCTCGGTGATAAGGCCAACGGGGGGTTCGGGAGAGGATATAGACGTCCGGTACCGACCTCCAGCGCGATAAAACCCAGCAGGAGCTGGCCGCCGGCTGGCCCTCGGTGTCGAGCGGAGGGGAGGTGGCTTCGGCCGTTGCTTCCCGTGGGAGTAAATCAAATGAAGACTGTGGACTTCAGATCTTTTACAATTTCAGTGCTCCTAATGACATGTGGGTCCCACATGTCAGTCCTCCTTATCCCCTCTAAATATCTCCCCAATTTGAATATTGATGGAATTCAATCGTGGAAGTTTAAATCTGATATGGATTTGGATAATTGGGCAAGTTTCATCCAAATTCAAACATGCATTTGAATTCCTTGTCTTTTAAAGTCCATTTTGCAAAATGGGTTGCAAACTATTTCTATAAATCATGAAACTTTGCACACCCCCTAATTTGGACTCAAGGAATCCAAATATGAAATCTGATCCTTATTTTGGCTGTTGCAAATGAGATTTTTAGCACAACAGTTTTGAATTCCATTGTGTTTTTCTCATTTGAATTTGTGCTTGAACAAATTGTTCCAAAACTGATTTTTGTTTTCTCACACATATGGGAACTTCCCATCTTGTTTTTGACCCCTCTAGGGTTCCAAGTTCTCAGATAAACACTTGACTTGTGTGAAGCAAAATCCTCATGTGTGTTATCACATGTGGGGAAAAATTTTTAACAAGTCCCAATTTTCATACATATGAAACCAACTTTTGCAAATAAGTATTTCTTTGTATTCATAATTTTGGGACCTTTACAAGTGGCACCACAGTTTCCGGGGAGGAATCAACCCCGGAACCCTACTAATGCGCGGCGGGCAAACCCTAGGCCCGGCACTGTCCACCAGCTTGCCATTGAGGACGTGCCGGAGGGCAAGCCAATCCTTGCGGGTATGTTCCAACTCCACCAGCATCCCGCTATAGTACTGTTTGATTCAGGCGCCACGCATAATTTTATTAGCCAAGCTTTCATTGCTAAACACAGTTTGCCAATACTACCCACCGATAGTCCATATTTAATTTGCTCACCGGGTGGGAAGATTTCAGCAAGCGTAATGGTCTCCAAAGCACCATTATGCTTAGTGGGTAGAGTGTACCCCACATCTCTCATTATCTTAGAGGGACAGAAGATCGATGTCATCCTAGGGATGTCGTGGTTAACCCGCCACGGCACTGTTTTAGACACCGTCCTTCGAGTGGTGCACTTAAACTCAGAAGTGCACGGTTCTCACTCATTATTTCTGGACAGTCCAGAAATAAAACTTCCAAGTGTCTATCAAGCCACAACCATCAGATTGGAAGACATTCCAGTGGTCCGAGAGTTCCCTGATGTATTCCCGGATGATTTACCGGGGATGCCACCCGATAGAGAGGTGGAGTTCAAAATTGAACTCGCACCGGGAACCATGCCAATATCCCGAAGGCCGTACAAGATGGCGCCCAAGGAGTTGGCTGAACTGAAGACTCAGCTCACGGACCTTCTGGAGAAGGGTTTTATTAGGCCGAGCTCCTTCCCATGGGGCTGTTCGGCATTATTTGTCAAGAAGAAGGATGAGACGTTGCGGCTTTGCATGGACTACCGTCCATTAAATGCCGTAACCATCAAGAACAAGTACCCGTTGCCACGGATCGACATGTTGTTTGATCAGTTGGTCGAAGCGAAGATCTTTTCCAAGATGGATTTAAGATCCGGGTACCATCAGATTAAAATAAGGGCTGAGGACATTCCGAAGACGGCTTTCTCGACGAGGTACGGACTTTATGAGTACCTAGTTATGTCCTTCGGCATCACCAATGCTCCAGCTCACTTCATGTACTTGATAAACTCGGTATTCATGCCGGAGCTGGACAAGTTTGTCGTGGTCTTCATCGACGACATCCTGGTATATTCCAAGTCGGAGGAAGATCACAAGAAACATCTGCGTATAGTCTTGCAACGGCTGCGAGATCACAAGTTATACGCAAAATTCAGCAAATGCGAGTTTTGGATATCGCAAGTGCCTTTCCTCGGGCATATCATCTCAGCGGAGGGTATCGCTGTGGACCCGAGCAAGATCACGCAAGTGCTGAATTGGAAATCCCCGAGAACTGTTCATGAGGTACGGAGTTTCCTCGGACTCGCGGGATATTATCGGAGGTTCATCCCGAACTTCTCGAAGATTGCCAAGCCAATGACAGAGCTGCTGAAGAAGGCTACCAAATATGTTTGGAGTCCAACATGTGAAGCAGCATTCAAGGCTTTAGTCAAGCACCTGACATCAGCACCGGTTTTGGCGCAGCCAGACACAACAAAACCGTTTGACGTGTACTGCGATGCATCCGGCATTGGGCTCGGATGTGTGCTGATGCAAGACCGAAGAGTGGTCGCGTATGGATCACGGCAGCTTAGGAACCATGAGCAGAATTATCCAACTCACGACTTGGAGCTCGCTGCCGTGGTACTTGCACTGAAGATGTGGAGGCACTACCTACTCGGTAACCTCGTACATTTATATACCGACCACAAAAGCCTCAAGTACATATTCACTCAGAAGGAGCTGAATATGAGGCAACGAAGATGGTTAGAACTGATAAAGGATTACGAGATAGAAATCCATTATCATCCGGGCAAGGCAAACATAGTGGCAGATGCGCTGAGCCGCAAGTCACACGTCAATACTCTGACCATCACACCGTTGGAAGAGAGCGAACCACCACTACATATGATTCCACACGGAGCTCTCTACAACCTAGCTTTGATCCCCACCATCCGTGAAGAGATAGCGGCAGCCCAGAAGAATGACAAGGGCATGTCACATTTACGGAGACGTGTAGACAGTGGGGAGTTGAAATGTTTCCGGAAGGACGGAGACGGCGTCCTATGGTTCAAGGACCGGATCGTCGTACCCCGAAACCCGGAGTTACGGAAGAAAATCTTTGATGAGGCTCACTTATCAAAATTTTCTATTCACCCCGGCAGCAACAAAATGTATCAAGAACTCAGAAGCAAGTTTTGGTGGACACGGATGAAGCGGGAGACTGCAAAATACGTGTCCGAGTGTGATACATGTCGAAGGGTGAAGGCAGATCATATGCGGAAACCGGGACTGCTGCAACAACTGGGCATTCCTGCCTGGAAGTGGGAGGACGTGAGCATGGATTTCGTCGTCGGTTTACCCACCACCTTGCAGAAACATGATTCTGTGTGGGTGATCGTCGATCGGCTCACCAAAGTTGCCCATTTCATCCCGGTCAACACCAACTACAACGCCAAGAAGTACGCTGAACTGTACATCTCACGGATCCTATGCTTGTACGGCGTACCCCGTACTATCATATCGGATCGGGGCACTTTATTTGTGTCCCGTTTTTGGGAGCAGCTACACGCTGCCTTGGGGACGAAGCTGATCCGTAGTTCAGCCTACCACCCGCAGACGGATGGGCAAACCGAGCGGGTAAATCAAATCCTAGAAGACATGCTACGAGCTTGCGCTACCAACCACGGCAAGAATTGGGATGATCACTTGCCGTTAGCCGAGTTCTCGTACAACAATGGGTACCAAGCCAGCATCAAGATGGCGCCCTACGAGGCGCTATACGGAAGAAAATGCCGCACACCATTGAACTGGTGTGAGTCTGGCGAAAGGGTTACCTTCGGGATTGACCTTGTCAACAACGCGGAAGAAAAGGTTCGACTAATTCAAGCGAACCTAAAAGCCGCTCAATCCCGTCAGAAACAGTATGCGGACCAGAGAAGGCGCCCGTTACAATTCGAAGTTGGAGATCACGTATATCTACGGGTGTCTCCAATAAAGGGCGTAAACAGATTTGGGGTGAGAGGAAAGTTAGCACCCCGATTCATCGGTCCATTCCAGATTACCGAAAGATGTGGATCGGTGGCATACTGGCTGAAATTACCAGAAGCACTTTCCGGTGTGCACGACATCTTTCACATTTCCCAGCTGAGGAAGTGTCTCAAGCTATCAACTACCGTTCAGCTGGAAGACATTGAAGAACTGCAACCGGATCTCACCTATCAGGAGGAACCGGTGCAGATTATTGATGAAAAGGCCCAAACCACACGCAACCGTACGTTGTGGTTCTACAAGGTTCTATGGAGTAATCACTCCATGGACGAAGCGACATGGGAGAGCGAAGAATTCCTTCGCACTAACTACCCCGACTTTTTCACGTCGCATATCCGGTAATTTTCCACCGTTCTCTCTCTCATTTTCACTTTATAATCTCGGGACGAGATTCTTTTAAGGGGGGAGGAATGTAAGGGCCTCAGTTTTTGACACACATTTGCAGTGTTCATCACCACACCACACCCCTCATTTGAGGAAGAATGATGAACACAAATGAAGAGCAAGTAACAATTATCAACATGCTCATTAGAAAACAAACTTACACATTGCAAAAGTGGTATTTCCCACATGTGATATAGATGGGCTGGACATATGAAAACTCCTACACTTCACTAAGGATGTCCATGCCAAGTTTCATCCAAATTCAAAACCTTTTGAGGTCAGTTTGGGTATAGTTAGGAAGAGGGCAGTTTGAAACCTTATTCAAATTCAAACTGTTTTTATCCCATGAATTTAAAAGTGGAAGGCATATTCTTACTCAGCACATTTTTGTGAGCTCACACACCAATTTTCACTCCATTTGGAGTTGATCTTGACATGAGCTAAGGGGGAGAAATTCAAACTTTATTTGAATTTCAAACTGAACTTGTGCTGAAATTCATTCAAACCAAACCTCATTTGAACTTTGATCAATTCAAATGGCTCATGGGTGAATATTTTGAATTGCCAAGGGTAGTATGGGGTTCACTGTTTACAACAGTGATTAGGAGTAAATTTCAGAGGTTAAAATGGGGGGTGGGACCCACATGTCAGCCTCCACTTCAACACAAACCGACTGAAACACAGCTCAATCGGTTCCCGGGTGCAGTGTGCGCGCGCCACCGAGAGGGGCAGCCGGCGCCAGCTCCTGCTGCGTGCCCCAAGCCGGAGACCAGTCGCCGGGCTACTTATCCCCTCCCCGGCGTGCTCCGATCGCCCATTCCCCGAGCTGCCGACATACTCGGCCTGTTCTTCCACTGCAACCGCCGCCGCTCGAGCTCACGCTTGATCAAGCCGATCACTCGCGAGCACAGCCTCCTCCACAGCAAAACGGCACCAAGAGGTCGTGAGCAACCTCCTAGACCCCGTGTTGTCCAGTGAGCAAGCGTCCTCGAGCTGTACGAGCCATTTCTCCGGCGAGCCGAACATCGCCGCCGATCGGGCTCCCGTGGACAGCACGGCACAGCCGTTGTCACGTCCTCTTCTCTACACAAGAAAGGTGCGTGATTGTATGTAGATGGAGTAGCCGAAAGCCGTTTGGCGATTGATCAACCCTCGGCCGAGAATTTCCAAATTTACTCTTGATCAGTTCATAAGGACCGAGCTCACCTTCGGGTGAAATTCGTGCTCTATGCACGAGGGTTGGACGAGCTCGTTACCTAGTAGCTTCTACGCACGATAGCGCCCACGCTCGAACTGGAATTAGAGAAAACCACCGAGAATCGGCCATGATATGGCTGTTTTCCCCGCCGCCATGGCTGAACACCTCGGCTCACCGTCGAGAGCCTAGTTGCCGGTATTTCTAGCTTCCACCCAGCCCTGGTTCGTGTTTCCCATGCTCTACTGATGCTCTCCGACCGATTTCCGGTCGATTTGGTGCACGGGAGAGCGGGACCGACCTCACCAGAACCCTAGCAGGTGCTGTCATCGGTGCGCACGGGTTTCCGGTCATCGCCGGCGGCCGGCGACCCCACCATCGAGTCCAGGGGGTCAGTAAAGGGGCAGGCGGCAAGTTTCGGGCCGGGGGGTGGCCGGGTACTCAGTTCCGGCAAGGGTCGCCGGAGATCGCCGCCACCGCGCAGTTGGCGCGAGGAGGGAGACGACGCACTGTGTGCGGGGCCCACAAGCCAGAGTTTAAACTTTTTCCCGAATTTCAGTTTCAGTTCAAACTTCAAATCCTTATAACTTTGGCTAGAAAGCTCCAAATTGAGTGAACCAAATTTTGCTGGATTCAGCTCTCCGAGTACTTTCCAGCAAATCAAGTTTCACTTCATGAAAACCCTTAATTTTCCAGAATTAATTCCTCAAAGTTTAAACTGTTAGGAATTTTAACTGGAGAATCCTGTGGAGGAAAATCCTGAAATTTTGCTGGGATATTCACCAAAATATCCCTGAACTACCATAAAAATTTCAGATCCATTTGAGCTCATTTAATCCACCTAATGGTGTGATTAGTGAAACTGTTCCAGAGAAAATAGAAAATGTTCAGAAACATTTTCAGAATTTTCTCTGAAATTGTTTAGCTCATATCTTTAGTTAGGGACTTCCAAATTAAGTGAGACCAACTCCATTAGAACCCTCTGAAAATCTAGTTTTCAGAAAGTCATAGTTTGTCTCATGAAAATTCCTAGAACACCCTAAGAGTTCCAATTAAGGTCAAGGACATAATTAATTGTGGAGGGCTCAAATGAGCTTTGCTGCAACTAAAACTTGACCAAGTCTCTGTTTAGGTTGTAACCAAGCCACAGTAAAAGTTTCACAGTCATTAGGTCTGTCTAGCAAAGGTTATAGACTTCACAACTTCAAAGATAATACAAATGCATTTAAATTAATACATACATTGCTCTTATCATGTAGTCGCTAAGGTCGAGGAGGAACCCGAAGTCCTAGACTTCGTTACTCCGGAGGAACAGCTAGCCTACGACCAAGAGCAGCAAGGCAAGCTCCGGTTTGCATTAACCATTTTACAAATTTTTATTGTTTTGAGCACATACTTGTTTCCTTTATTCTGTGCATTAGAGTTTTGTTTGGAAACCCCACTGCATAGCCAAGAAAACCATGGGTTGGGGTTTAGGATTGTAAACCCCGTTAGATGCTGCATTGCTAGGATAGAGTAGGATTCGGTACAAGTCGGGTAGTTGGAACTACTCGCGAGAATAGGCTAGAGGCACATTGCTCGGGTAGAGATAGCACATGATACACATGGCAAGAAAATGAGACCGAGCGGAGAGTAAGGGCAGCAGGACTTTGGGGCCTGTGTGCTGTAGCTCCGCTTGTGTCGGTTGAGGACCGAGCCGTGTGCGGGCCTGTTGAACAAGCTAGAACAGTACCGAAGACCTACCGGCTATATGGGAACCGGGAAACTGATGTAACTCGGGTAGCTGGGTATTGAGGCATTGCCCGTCGTTCAGAGGGTAGGTTGAGAGCTCGAGGTGTAAATCGGCTGACGGCACAGAGATGCGCGTGCAGAGACCTCTTGCTCGGGACGATGGGACCGGTTCAATATTTGGCTAACGGGTGAAAGGTAGTCGCGTACGGCGTCCGTGATGGTTGTTGTAGGCAACATCGAGTACGGGCGTACGTGACGGGTTGTTCGGGTAACCCTGCAGGTGTAAATCGATTATAATCGCCGTCCCTCACGGTCAGTGAGTACCACTTGTTCACTGTACCGTGACGTAGAAAGAACAGGCTAGACACATGTTAAAATGCTGCTGATTGAAAGATGGACATTGATTGTTAATGATATGCTGTAGTCTAGAGCTAACTAAAGTTCTTTTCAACTTTGGGCAAAGTACATGAGAGAAATGCGTTTCTTGTTTGATTGCGGCTCTCTCATGTGCCTTAGCGTAAGGTTCTCCACAACCTGCTGCTAAAACTTGAAAGTAAGGTTCTACTAATTAGGCGAGTCCTTGCAAATGATTTTTACCTCATGCAACCCATTACCCTCATGTAGAAGTTCCATGTTTAGGTGAGACGGGTCAGACTTGCTGAGCCTTCGTGCTCACTGCTTGTGTTTGAAGCTTTTGCAGGGTTCTATGAGGAAGGGACTCCCGAAGAGGAGACGGAACCCCAGGAGGGGAACCCCGTCGAGTGGGAGTCGTGCACGCCGCAGAGTTAGTGTGCGTGTGTGCTAGCAAGGACACGTTCGAGGGCTGAACGTGCACTTGATGCTTAGTCTACGCCCGCGAGTGTAGACTGAACTTATTTTGATGTAAACATGTTCATAAACTTGTTTATGTAATAAAACTTCCGCTTCCGCTTTGCACCTTTGACGTGTGTTATACGGTGCTGTGCAACGCAGCACCCCTCAGCGTGATCCTGGCTCGACAGGACCAATGGGGTCGTGTCACTCACACATATGGGAACTTCCCATCCTTGTTTTAGACCCCTCTAAGGTTCCAAGTTCTCAAATAAAAATTTGACTTGTGTGAAGAAAAACCCTCATGTGTGTCATCACATGTGGAAAAGTTTTAACAAGTCCCAAATTTCATACATATGAAACCAACTTTTGCAAATAAGTATTTCTTTGTATTCATAATTTTGGGACCTTTACAGGTTTATCGAGGGTTTCTCCAAAATCTCGAGACCCCTCACCAAACTGTTGGAGAAGGGAATCACATTCACATGGACGCCGCAGTGTGAGATGAATTTCCAGGAACTAAAGAAAAGATTGACAACAGCCCTAGTGCTAGTTATGCCAGATATGCAGAAGAACTTTTCGGTGTACCAGATGCCTCTGGAAACGGGTTGGGATGTGTTCTCATGCAAGAGGGGCATGTCGTGGCTTATGCGTCCCGGCAGCTCCGGAAACACGAGAAGAACTATCCTACACATGACCTAGAGCTAGCTGCAGTGGTACACGCGTTGAAGATTTGGCGGCATTACTTGATGGGGAAGAGAACAGAGATATATACGGACCATAAGAGCTTAAAGTACATTTTCACACAGCCAGATCTCAACCTCAGACAAAGGAGATGGTTAGAGCTAATCAACAACTTTGATGTGGGCATTAACTATCATCCTGGGAAAGCGAATGTCGTGGCAGATGCTTTAAGCCGGAAAGTGCAGGTCAATAGGTTGAGCTTGAAGGACATGCCTACAGAATTGAAGGACGATGTTATAAGACTCAATCTATGCCTGGTGAATAGTGGTGAAGCCATCGCCATGGAAGTGGACTCCACCTTAGAGCAAGACATACGCGATGGTCAAAAGAATGATGAGAAGATACAAGAAATCCGACAACTCATCAAGGATAATAGAGCCCCTGGTTTCAGAGAGGATGAACAAGGTACGGTTTGGCACGGGAAAAGAATCTGTGTGCCTGAAGTAAAGGAGATCCGTGAATTGATTTTGAAGGAGGCTCATGATTCCGACTATTCCATCCATCCTGGGAGTACGAAGATTTACCAGGACCTCAAGAGCAGGTATTGGTGGTATGGCATGAAGCGAGATATCGCGGAACATGTTGCCCTATGTGACACATGTCAGTTGATGAAAGCAGAACATCAACGACCCGCGGGATTATTGCAACCACTCAAAGTGCCTGAATGGAAATGGGAAGAAATCAGTATGGATTTCATAGTGGGACTACCCAGGACCCAATCAGGATATGATTCGATATGGGTCATTATCGACAGGCTAACCAAGGTAGCTCATTTCATTCCCGTGAAAGAAAGCTACAACGGATCCAAATTGGTAGAATTGTACATGTCAAGGATCGTGTGTTTCCATGGAGTGCCAAAGAAGATAGTGTCAGATCGAGGGACGCAGTTCACCTCAAGGTTCTGGCAGAAGTTGCATGAAACCATGGGAACTCATCTGAATTTTATTTCTGCCTACCATCCCCAAACTGACGGGCAGACGGAAAGAACCAATCAGATCCTTGAGGATATGCTGAGAGTGTGTGCACTCAAAAACAATCGGAGTTGGGATAAGAACTTACCGTATGCGGAGTTCTCCTATAACAACAGCTATCAGGCTAGTATGAAGATGTCACCATTTGAGGCTTTGTACGGGAGAAAGTGCAGAACTCCACTATTTTGGAACCAAACCGGGGAAAGTAAAGTGTTTGGGCCCGAGGTACTACAAGAAGCCGAGGCGAAAGTGAGGTAAATCCGCAACAACCTAAGGATAGCACAGACCCGACGGAAGAGTTATGCTGATGTACGGAGAAAAGAGCTTATTTTCAATGTGGGAGACTATGTCTACCTCAAGGTGTCCCCTATCCGAGGACTTCGTTGGTTCAAGGTGAAAGGGAAGTTATCACCTCGATACATCAGACCCTTTCAAGTTCTGGAGAGGAAAGGTGAAGTGGCATATCAACTAGAACTACCGGCTCGCCTATCAGATGTGCATGATGTTTCCATGTGTCACAGCTCAAGAAATGTCTAAGGACGCCTGAAGAGATGTTACCCAAGAATGAGGTTGACGTACGAGAGGATCTGTCTTATGCCGAGCAACCGGTCAAGATTTTGGAGACAATGGAACGCCTCACAAGAAATAAAAGAATTCGGATGTGCAAGGTGCAGTGGAAGCATCACTCGGAAGAGGAAGCCACATGGGAGCGAGAAGACGAGCTTAAGGCACAGTTTCCGGAATTGTTTTCCTAGAACCACCAATCTCGAGGACGAGATTTCTTTTAAGGGGGTAGAGCTGTAACACCCCAAAACCTGTTAAGAGGGGAATTTAAAAATTTTTGGACGTATTGCATGTGGTGCAGAAATTCAAATTCAACTCAAAACAGAAAAGAAAAAGAAAAAGAAAAAACAAAACCCCCGACCAGTGGGCTGAAACCCACCAGCCGGCCCACCATACCCCAGCGCCAGCCCGCAGCCGCACGCCCCTTTTCCCTCTCACTGACACGCGGGGCCCGCGTGTCATCCCCCACCTCTCGCTCGCGCCAACAGCCGGACTCTTCCCCGCGCCCGATCGCAACCGACTCCGGAAATCCGCGTCCCCAGCCCGACTCCCGGTTCAGCGATCTAATCTGAGCTGTCCACTTTAAATCGGACGGTCCACATCAGCCCCGCATTATAAAGGCCGGGATTCTTACGCGCTACCCCCCTGGGGATCTCGGAAAACACGAGCTAGCCCTGGAAACTTCTGATCTAGCCTCTGGAACTTCAGAAATTCATGTAAATTCATTTAAAAATCAGTTTTAGCCCCTGGACTTAATAAAAATTAGGAAAACCCCTCTGTTATGTGTAGTTAGACCCCTGGAAATTTATGAAATAATATAATAGACCCTGTAGTGGGGTGAGTTTACCTTTTTAACCCTATATGATATTAAATTTAGGAATTTGAATATGTGATTAGGATTTAAAATTTAAAAGGTGAAACAAACACATTGTAAATTCAAATTTAAACTCTTCTAGCACTTGGAAAACTTTAGAATGAGTTAAAAGTAGATTTTAAGCTGAAATGAATCTGTTTAATTGATTGTTCATATTTATTAGTTATAGGGACACATTTTTAGGTTAGGAAGTAATTCTGAAAATTGGTAAAATAAATTTAAATTAGTTCACATCAGAGGAGAAGTTCCAAAATATATTATTTAATATTTTAGATCAGAACCTATTCTGTTTAGATGATATGCCCTACTATTTAATATTAAAACTCACTTTTAGGCATAGGAAATAAATCTGGAAAATATAGGAAAATAGGTATGCATAACTAGAAAATGATAAATGAAGTCTCCAAATCCAAAGACTTCAGTTTAGGATTTGGTAGAAGATCTGAAAAGCCATTTGAAGTAGGAAATTACTTTCCATGCAAACTTGGTAGCTAAAGAGTGTATTAAAGAATTTGTTTAAATTGGAAATCATATAGTGTGCAAACAGAAATCTGAATGCAAAAGTTAGAAATAATATACATATGTTTAAAAGTGCATGTAGGCCAAAAATCAACACATCTAGAGTAACCCCAACACTTAGAAATGTGAATGACTTTCATAGGTATGTATGTGTGTTTTGCATGAAGTGAAAGTGTGAACTATGTCTATGGATTGTGTTTTCTTTTGCTATGTGTATTGGCATGAGTAGAACCTGCCCCAGAGCAAGTTCTCCCCTTCCAAGACCAAGACTTTCCATTCTCAGAGCAGCAAGAAGAAGGCAAGGACCGGTTCATGGAGCATGTAACCTGGCTTTACCGTGCTAACCACATGCTGAGATGGGGCAGCTTGGCCAATTAATTAGGTGTATCCCCGGCGTAGTATGGGTGTGTTGGATGGTGAGGGGAATAGGTGTCAGCTGGACTACCGTATGAACCGCAAGGCTCAAGAGGGGGCCACTGCAGCGGGGTTGGAGCCTCTTGTATGCTGTTAGGGGTGAAACCTCAGTGGGCCCACGCTCGTAGGGAATCCCTTTGTAAAGGCTTCGTAGTGATCTCCTGGCTACACACCTGGGAAGTGTGAATGTGGTTCGTGGCCACTGGCATAATGGAGGTTCTTTTAGTCCACCCGGCAACAGGGGATGAAATCACTACATGTGGGTACAGTGGTGCAAACTCTGCAGAGTCAAAACTGTCATGACAGCCGTGCTCACGGTCAAGAGCAGCTTGGACTTATTCATGATTAGAGGATGATGAATTTGGAAGTTGAGGATGTTAAGCGGGGAGCTTAACATTGGAAATGATATTATGGTTATTTGAGTTATGATGATGGGATGGGAGATTGGGACCATTTCACCTGTGTAGTAATGTAGGTGCTTAATAAGCTAAGGTGGTAGGTAATAATTGCGTAGTGCTTTAACCATGAGATTAGCCTCTCCTTGCTCTAGCCATGCATGACATAACTTTCCCACACTTGCTGAGTACCCACGGTACTCAAACTTGCATATTTGTTGGTTTAAATTGCTGCTCAGGTCAAGGGGATGATGTGGTGTTCAATGACCAAGACTTCGGACCCGAAGAAGGATTCTAGGTCCATGGAATCCCCTGGGCAACGCCTGTGATGGAGCCCACAAGAATAATATTTCCGCTGCTATTTTATTTACATGTTATGAACTTATTAGCGTCCATCGAGACGTATGCGTTGTAAGACATATTTATATTTGACACCTGGCTTGTAATAAATGATGCTTCACTATTTGTCATCACATGTATGAGAAAATGATCCTGGCATACATGTGATATTCACTCGGAGAAACCGGGTGTGACAGCTACGTCGTAAGATGGGTAATGGAGACCTACCTCTCTTCCTCCTTGTGGCAAGGCCTTTCTCCTAGCAATGTCAGCAGCATATAATTTTTCTATGGAAAATTTTAGTAGGACAGATCGTCGGGCTTCTTCTCCGGCGACGGCGGGGCTCGCCGGTAACCAAACTCCGGCACGGGGGTGCCAACTCGGCGAATTGGAGGGGGGAGGGCCTCCAACTCGGTGACTTGGGGGGAGGCTGCGGCTAGGGGGGGGCTGGGGTTGTATTTAAAAGGGGGAAAAGAGGAGTCCTACTCCAATTGGACCTCAAACAATAGTCCTAGTCAATTTGGAACTCAACCAACTTATCCCCTTTTGTTGGGCGCGGCAGCCTTGGGGATTTAATCCCCCGAAATGTGGGGAAAATTCCCCTTTTGTGGAATTGGGGAATTTGGAAATTTTGGGGAAAATTTTAGGAAATTTGGGAATGGCTCATTTCAGCTATATTTTTCCCATTCCTCACCATTTCTATGTCACTAGTTCCATTTCTACATTTCCCTCTCCATTTCTATATCCCATTCTCCATTTCTACATTCCCCTCTCCATTTCTATGTCCCATTCTCCATTTCTACATTCCCCTCTCCATTTCTATGCCCCATTCTCTATTTCTATATTTCCCTTCTCCATTTCTATGCCCCAGTCTCCATTTCTATATTCCTTCTCCATTTCTGTGGTTTTTCCTCCATTTCTATGGTTCCTTCCTACATTTCTAAGGTTATTTCTCTATTTCTATGGTTCTTTCTCCATTTCTATAGTTCTTTCTCCATTTCTACTTCTTTTATAATGCTTCTCTACATGAAAAATGTATGCAATGCATGGAAATGAATTTGAGAGTGTTACAAACCTACCCCCCTTAAACTGAATCTCGCCCTCGAGATTCGATAGAGTGGAGAATAGATGAGGGAATTCTGCCTTGAGATCTTCCTCACGCTCCCATGTGGTTTCGGCTTCCGTGTGATGGCTCCATTGTACCTTGCACCAACGGATCACTTTTTTCTCGTGACCCTTTCCTTCACGTCCAAAATTTTGACGGGGTGTTCCGCGTAGGTCAAATCTTCTTGAAGTTCAAGTTCATCCATCGGTACTTTTTCTTCCGGTACTCTTAAGCACTTCTTGAGTTGGGATACGTGAAACACGTCGTGCACGTCGGAGAGGTGCGTTGGCAGCTCTAGTTGATAGGCTACCTCTCCTCGCTTGCCCAAAATCTTGAATGGCCCGATATAGCGAGGTGCTAACTTGCCTTTGACGTTGAACCGTCGTTGGCCTCGGATAGGTGATACTTTAAGGTACACGAAGTCTCCTACTTCGAAGGTCAATCTTCTTCGCCTATTGTCCGCATAACCTTTTTGTCGTGACTGAGCAGCCTTCAAGTTTTCTTGTATCGTTTGGACTTGTTTTTCAGCGTCTTGCAGCACTTCGGGTCCAAATACTTGGCTTTCTCCGGTCTCATTCCAGAACAGCGGCGTTCTACACCGTCTACCATACAATGCTTCCAAAGGTGACATTTTCAAGCTGGCTTGGTAGCTGTTGTTGTATGAGAATTCAGCGTACGGCAAGCTCCTATCCCAATTACACCCATGTTTCAAGGCGCAAGCTCTCAACATGTCTTTCAAAATTTGATTTGTCCTCTCTGTTTGCCCGTCAGTTTGCGGGTGATAAGCGGAGCTGAAATTCAGTCGTGTACCCATGGCTTCATGCAGCTTCTTCCAGAACCTAGAGGTAAATTGAGAACCCCGATCTGAAACTATCCTCTTCGGAACTCCATGGCGACACACAGTTTACTCCATATACAGCTCGGCTAGTTGTGCGACGCGGTACTTGGTTCTAACAGGAAGGAAATGAGTTGTTTTCATCAACTGGTCCACAATAACCCAAATAGAGTCGTATCCTGACTGAGTACGTGGCAGTCCGACTATGAAATCCATGCTGATGTCTTCCCACTTCCACTCGGGTACTTACAATGGCTGCAACAATCCAGCGGGTCTTTGATGTTCGGCCTTCATTCGTTGGCACGTGTCGCATAAGGCAACATATTCAGCTATGTCCCTTTTCATACCATCCCACCAATAGCAAGTTTTCAGGTCCTTGTACATCTTTGTACAGCCGGGATGTATGGAATAGGGTGAGTCATGTGCCTCCTTTAATATCGTGTCGCGGATGTGCTTCACGTTAGGCACACAAATCCTTTTTCCTAACCAAAGCGTGCCTTTCTCGTCTTCCTTAAAATCCTTTTCTATGCCTTGTAGGATTCTTTCCTTGATTTACTCATCAATTGCTTGGCCATATCGTATCTCTTGTTCCAGCAAGGAGTTCAGTTCTACCACCTCCATCTCGTTCAAGAACCCGACATGTAACCGTTCGAACTCCTTGCGCAGCTTGGGTGGCAGCTCCCGAAAATTGAGTTGGTGACATGCTCCCTTTCGGCTCAACACATCAGCTACTACATTGGTCTTTCCGGGGTGATAGTTGATTCCAACATCATAATCCTTGATGAGTTCCAACCATCGACGTTGCCTCAAATTCAGATCCGTTTGCGTGAATATATACTTGAGGTATTTGTGATCCGTATAGATCTCACATCGGTGGCCAAGGATATAATGCCTCCATATCTTCAAGGCATGTACCACGTCTGCAAGTTCCAAGTCATGTGTGGCGTAATTCAGCTCATGTTTCTTTAGTTGTGTCGATGCATAGACTACCACTTGTCCTTCTTGCATGAGCACACATCCAAGTCCTTGTCTTGATGCGTCACAATATATGTCAAGCTCTTGCTCACGTCCGTCAATACCAAAACCGGCGTTGTGGTTAACCTTTTCTTTAGCTCCTCAAAGCTTTCTTGACACGCTGGTGTCCACTGAAACGCTTTCCCTTTCATTAGCAATTCAGTCATAGGCTTCACTATTTTGGAGAAATCCTTGATGAACCGGCGGTAGTATCCAGCTATCCCAAGGAAATTCTGAATATCTCTCACATTCTGCGGTTGGTTCCACTTCAGAACATCTCCCACTTTTCCGGGATAAACTGATACTCCTCCCTCGGAGATGATGTGGCCGAGGAATGATATCTCCTTTAGCCAAAATTGACACTTGCTGATCTTAGCATACAATTGATGCTCTTGCAGTTTCTGCAATGTTAACCTCAAGTGTTCTTCGTGTTCTTCCTCGCTTTTTGAATACACCATGATATCGTCGATGAAAACCACGATGAACTTGTCCAAGTACTCCATGAAGACCTTATTCATGAGGTACATAAAGTATGTGGGTGCATTCGTTAACCCAAAAGACATAACGGTATACTCATACGAACCATACCATGTTCGAAATGCAGTCTTGGGTACGTCGGGGGGCTTAATCTTCAGCTGGAAATATCCCGACCAAAGATCAATCTTGGACAAAATCCGGGCACCTTTCATTTGGTCGAACAGGTCCTCTATACAGGGCAGCGAGTATTTATTCTTGATCGTCACCTCATTGAGAGACCTATAATCCACACACATCCTTTGGGTCCCATCCTTCTTGTCTACGAAGAGCACGGGGGCTCCCCATGGTGACGAGCTTGGGCGTATAAAACCCTTTTCTAGCTGCTCCTGAATTTGCTTCTTGAGCTCCACTAGTTCATCAGCGGGCATCCTATACGGCCTCTTCGCTATAGGTGCAGTTCCAGGTACTAAATCAATGGCAAATTCAATGTCCTGGTCAGGTGGCATACCTAGAAGTTCTTTCGGGAACACATCTGAATATTCTTGAACCACCGGAATGCTTTCCAATGTCGTTTCTTCGACGTGGTTCAGCGCTGCCTTCTCGGTTGCCGGTTGGGCTGCCTCGAACTCAACGAGTACCGTGCTCACTTGTCAACTGCATGATCCTCTCAGCACATTGAATCACTCCGTTGTGCTTGCTTAACCAATCCATTCCAAGTATTATGTCAATCCCTTGGGAATCCAAGACAATAAGGTTGGCGAGAAAGTCTACCCCCCTAATTTTAATGCTTACCCTCGGAATAGAATTCAGAATTGAGAGAAGTGATTTCCCAACTATATGCATCAAGGTGTATGAACTAAACAACTTCTTTTATTAATTTCAGCCTATATGAGGATGTGCAAGTGCCGAAGCATCTCACATCTCTCTACTATGTGTGGATGTGGACATTTGCCGAAGCGTTCCACAACTCACACCAGCACATAAACACAACCAATCATCACAAAAGTTCAGCACACAATTCTTATTCAATCTACAACGATCTTAACGTTCCTATTATAGCTTTATTCAATGGAAACCTAAACTTAATCGTGAGAACCGGTGCTGTTCTCGCCGTGTGACGGGGGTGGTCCATACATGGGCGCATGCCATGGTGAGTCGGCTGTCCATGTAGGGATATATGACGCTGGTGCTCCATTTGTTCCCGCGTTGGCACGAGTCTCCTCTTGTTTTTCCCGCAAGTACAGCTTCTTGCGGAGGTAACGGATCTCTTCGTGTGCGCTTGCATAGCGGTTTCCCAACTCCACGAGCAACCTCTGAGACTTGTCAGCAGCTTGTGGGTTGGAAAGAGCTGTTACATGGGGTCCAATGGTCTCCCTTGTATCACTCTTCCGATCCGGGTGCAGCTCAAAAGTTGTGTCCTCAAGCTGCTCACAGAAGGCGTAGCACAGTCCGGTGAGTGCATCCCATGCGGCATCATCGATAGCTTCTGCCCTTGTAGCTCTCCATGTGGCTGCGAAGTGCCGGGTGACAACCCTACCATTAGATAGGATGGTTACTTCAGCCTTCCACTCTTCATGTCCGAGACGAGGGACTTTCTTGAGAAGATATTCCGGGTATACGCTGCAGCAATACAGAAATTCTTTGAGTTCCCTGGATATGTGTCCTCCTTCCATTCCGTTGCACCGAAATTCTTGAACTGAATGGCTGGCCCGTTCATCACCTTCATTATTTTTCTTAGCAAGGGGTGGCTCATCTTCGGATTCATCTCCTCCCGACATAGCTTCATGAGGCTCCACACAGTATAAGCCCGCGTGAAATCCCTCCTGAGGTGCGTACCAACGCCGTTCTTGTGGATCATCCTCCATATAGTCTTCGAATGGTTCCACCTCTTCCAGATATTCTTCCTCATGCATAGAGCTATTGACTTTCTCTTCATAATGAGGTTCCATCTTCACCTCCTCCCAATATGGTCCATCGGACACCTCAATGGGGTTAAGTGCACTCCCACGTGGTGGTGGACGAGTCCTTATGTGTGCTGTGCTCCTAATCACTGGCATCTATAAATAGGACGTGAGAATATTTAGAGAAGGAAGAAATAACTCCAAAACTTCAGAAGCTATGAAGCAAGAAAGCAGAAGTGTTGTTGTCCAAAAGAAGAGAAAAGACGGGCTGAAAATAGCACTTTGCGGTGGCTGAATTGACAAGTAAAGTGCAGCAGCAAGCAATTTTCGAAAATAGCAGTTTAGAGGGGTGTTCCCATCTGTTTTATAGTGTCCATTCTACCTAGTCTTGCGTCCTACGGTCAACGTGGCTCTGATACCAATCTGTGACACCCGGTTCCGAAAATAGAACCAAATGAATGCATATGTGTGCCCAGGATGTTCATCACACATACACATGTAATCCATAAACTGAATTCAGAATATAACCATGAATAAATAGGGTTTAAGTACTTTATTACAATGACTTAATGTCTCATTCATGAATGTCTATCTTATTCTTGCAGCGGAAGACTCTAACGACAGCGGAAAGTGACTAAAGACAGCAGGCTTCATCTTCGACTCCACAGGCATGTTGACGGTAGTCCGCACACCTAGTACTCCCCATGGTCCTCGAAGTACTCATCTCCTGTAGCTGATGTTTATGTGGTAATGCAAGGGTGAGTACATGTCGTACTCAGCAAGTGCGGGAAAAGTATGACATGTAGCTTTCAACAAGGTATGGAATAAAAAGGCTCATTGCAGCAAGCAAATTTTATTTCACAACCATGGTAAAAACAGAAACTAAGTCTAGATGAATTAAATCCCAATATAACCAAGTAATCAGCAACATTCTTTCATCATAATTTACCATTTATCAAGTCTCAACCAGCCAATAATCTTTCTCAAGTTCATCTCATACTCATAAATATTCATAACCATCTCATATTCATATAACCGAAACAAAACTCATTTTCATGACTCAAAACAGTTCCAAAACCAATCCCAATGACCATACCATAACCATACTGAATATCCAACCCGAGTTTTCCCTCTAATCATGTGTGTTGGCCAGGTGCTTGTGACCGGAAGCACGGCTATCATGATAGTTTTACACTCTGCAGAGGTGGCACCACTTTACACACAAGTTTGTGATTTTGTCACCCGTCGGCGACTGCAGAACCTCCATTATACCAGTACACAACCGTTGGTGTATGGCCAAGAGATCACAAAATAGCCTTTACAAAGGGGCTACTAGATGTACAGACCCACTGAGGTTTCACCGGCAGGCTCGAATCACCATTCTCCCACCCACGGGCCCCCTCTTATGCCCTGCAGTTCCCAGGGCAGTCCCTCTCGACTCCCATTCCCCATGCCATCCACGGTCCATAACAAGCTAGCAACACACCTAATTAATCAGCTAAGCCGCACCAATATTTGGCCTTGTGGTGGCACTGTTTTCCTGGCATGTGCTGGCATGAACCGGTCCTTTGATCTACGGAAAGTAAACCACCATCTCATTCAGCAACATCCATGAACCAAGCTTGCCTAGATCTCCCCGATTCCATGCTCATTAACATCATGAAGTTCTCATCATCATTATTCATATGAGTGCAGTAGCTAAACATGTTTTAATTCAGCGTCCCGTATCCCGTAGATTAAGCAAAGCAAAAAGGAAAAACAACCATACCCAACTCATCAACTTTCCCGGCGACAAGGACGGTTAACAAAACTAGTAAACTCCTATAAAAGGGTGTCCCATCAAGTTGACTCAAGCATATGAGTTTTCGCAAACAAAACAGTTTCAAAACATGGGATCAATATGGTCAAGGGGCACTTGCCTTGCTCCCGTGGCTCTTGTTGCTCAAGCGTCTCGAAGTCTTGGTGCTGTAGTTCCTCGTAGACGGCCTCTTGAGCTTGTCCTTCTACTCACAACCACGCACATACAAAATTTACAGCAATCAATCATCATGCACAAACTTTACTCAAGATGCAATGGGGTAGATGAATGCAAATCCTATGGTGCAGTTTTATTAAACCAGTTTGTACGTGTTCTTGCATGTTTTAACGGGCTTTCATGGGGTTTTATGATGAACAAGGGTGTATGGATCAAGTGTGGACATGGTGATGATCTTGACTCAAGATCTAAATCAATTCCACCGTCAAAAATCGATCAAAACACGATCTGTCCACACGCAAAAGTTTCTGCTTGAAGGGGGCAAAGAAAACAGATGCGTAGAAACAGCGGCAACATCTTAAGATGGGTAATGGATACCTACCTCTCTTCCTCCTTGTGGCAGGACCTTTCTCCTAGCAATGGCAGCAGCGGAGAATTTTTCTATGGAAAATTTTGGTAGGACAAATCGTCGGGCTTCTTCTCCAGCGACGGCGGCGCTCGACGGCGGGGCTCGCCAGCGACCAAACTCCGGCAGGGGGGTGCCAACTCGGCGACATGGAGGGGGGGCCTCCAACTCAGTGACTTGGGGGGGGGGGGGGAGGCTGTGGCTAGGGGGGGGCGCTGGGGGTTGTATTTATAAGGGGGAAAAAGAGGAGTCCTACTTCAATTGGAACTCAAACAAGAGTCCTAGTCAATTTGGAACTCAACCAACTTATCCCCTTTTGCTGGGTGTGGCAGCCTTAGGTATTTAATCCCCCCAAATGTGGGGAAATCCCCTTTGTGGAATTGGGGAATTTGGATATTTTTGGGAAAATTTGGAATGGCTCATTTCAGCTATCTTTTTCCCATTCCTCACCATTTCTATGTCACTTGTTCCATTTCTACATTCCCCTCTCCATTTCTATGCCCCATTCTCCATTTCTACATTCCCCTCTCCATTTCTATGTCTCATTCTCCATTTCTACATTCCCCTCTACATTTATAAGCCCATTCTCCATTTCTATATTTCCCTTCTCCATTTCTATGCCCCATTCTCCATTTCTATATTCCTTCTCCATTTCTGTGGTTTTTCCTCCATTTCTACGGTTCCTTCTAACATTTCTATGGTTCTTTCTCCATTTCTATGGTTCTTTCTCCATTTCTATGGTTCTTTCTCCATTTCTATAGATCTTTCTCCATTTCTACTTCTTTTATAATGCTTCTCTACATGAAAAATGTATGCAATGCATGGAAATGAATTTGAGGGTGTTACACGTCCCCCAAGCACCGGCCAGCCATCGGTAACATGTTACAAATGTGGTCGTCAGGGGCACTTCACCAATAACTGCACCGAGAAGCAAGGCAGCGGAGTGGCACCACAGTTTCCGGGGAGGAATCAGCCCCGGAATCCCATTAATGCGCAGCGGGCAAACCCTATGATAGGAGGATGAGTCCCGATCTTCCGAGAGGTAGGGTAAACTCGATTGGGTGGAGATCTCGACGTTGATGATCCAAGGCTCCAAACAAATGAAACCCCGCAATCACTACACCACTGCTCCGTTGGTTATCACCCGTGTCACACGAATGACCTCGCCGCGAAGGCTTATCCCTGCAAGCGCAATCAAGAACACAAGCAAGAACAGAGAAGTTGCAATCAAAACTGAATTGATCACGAATTTGGGGTCTCACAACCGATGATCGGCGACACTGTTCAATGACAGATTGTAACTAAGCAAAACCCAGTTGTTTGTGACGGCAGCTAGGGGGTATAAAGGAGGTGGAGGACGACCAGGGGGGTGCTGGGGTCGTGACATAACCCTAATACACGTACATAATGGACTTGGACTCGATACAAGGCCCAATAGCCCAACTAGGTGATGCAACACCCTGATAGACTCTAATCTTTATATTGTTTTGAAGTTTCCCATCGACTCCGAGGGAATTTTGACGTGGGGCCAGTTCCATTGGAAAGTTTATCCTATCAGCTTTCCGTTCATATGTAGAACGTCAAAAACGGAGTCCGTATGCCTCCTGTGCATACATTTTAAGGTGGACTTCTCCTGGGCCCGAGTTGGACTCGAGTTTGAGTTGGGCTCGGTCTCTAACTTCTTGTTGGCGTATTTTCTGGTCCTCCACACCTCCAAACCCCTCTCCATGTATCTCCATGTCCTCTCCATGGTTTCTAATCATAATTAATCCATTAGGTAGCAACATACTCTCAAAATTCACATATAAAGAATTGTTCAGGAACGAGCTCACCTCTAAATTCAATTGTCGTGCTCGAGCTCTAGTAATTGGACCTTGCATGTCTACCATGTGAGTGTTGTGTATATCTGCAGGAGTGATGTCCACATCATCCTCCCCCTCTTGCATTGGAGTCGTCCTCGACTCAAGCTCATCTTCTTTTCCCAAGTATGGCTTCAAATCTGAAATGTTAAATGTGGGACTAACCCCAAACTCAGGAGGCAACTCAAAATTATATGCATTGTCATTTATCTTCTCAAGAACCTTAAAAGGTCCAACAGCACGTGGCATGAGTTTGGACTTTCTCAAATCCGGGAAACTATCTTTTCTCAAATGAACCCACACCAAATCACCGGGTTCCAATTTTACCTCCTTCCTACCTTTACTAGCAGCAATGTGATACTTTTCATTCATTTTTTCAATTTGTAACTTAGTAGTTTCATGCAACTTAAGAATAAATTCAGAACGTTGTGTAGCTTCTAAGTTCACAATTTCAGTATGTGGTAAAGGTAGCAAATCAATTGGAGCACGAGGATTGAAACCATAGACTACCATAAACGGACTTAACTTGGTTGTGGAGTGAATAGACCTGTTATAAGCAAACTCAATATGTGGCAAACACTCCTCCCACAATCTCAAATTGTCTTTCAAAACAGCCTGCAACATAGTAGATAAGGTACGATTAACTACCTCCATTTGCCCATCAGTTTGTGGATGACAAGTAGTAGAAAACAGCAAATTTGTTCCCAATTTATACCATAAAGTTCTCCAAAAGTGACTCAAAAACTTAGCATCCCTATCAGAAACAATAGTATTGGGAACACCATGCAAACGCACAACCTCATTAAAGAACAAATCAGCAACATGTGAAGCATTATCGGTCTTGTGGCAGGGTATAAAATGAGCCATTTTATAGAAACGATCAACAACCACAAAGACATTATCCCTCCCCCTCTTTGTTCTAGGCAATCCTAAAACACGGTCAATAGAAATATCCTCCCAAGATGCACTAGGAACCGGAAGAGGCATATAAAGACCATGTGGGTTAAGTCGAGACTTAGCTTTGTTGCATGTCGTGCAACGTGAAACATAGCGCTCCACATCACGCCTCATTCGTGGCCAAAAGAAGTGAGCGGCCAGCACATCCTCTGTCTTTTTAACACCAAAATGTCCCATCAAACCACCTCCATGTGCTTCCTGCAACAACAAAAGACGAACGGAGCTAGCTCCTTGAATTAGCACTCCTCCAATGCCAATGCCGCTCGCGTCACATTCAAGCTCGAAGGTCTTCTCAAAATCAGAAAGTTGCAGCAATGGTGCGTGTGTGAGCTTCGACTTGAGAACATCAAAAGCTTGTTGTTGTGCTGGTCCCCATCGAAACGGCACTCCATGCTTTGTCAACTCGTGGAGAGGTGCCGCAATGGTGCTGAAATCTCACACGAAACGCCGGTAGAAACCTGCGAGACCAAGAAAACTCCGAACCTGTGTGACCGTAGTCGGAAGTGGCCAGCTCGTGATGGCAACAATCTTTGCCTTGTCCACCTCAATGCCCTGCAAAGTAACAACATACCCAAGAAAAGACACACGATCGGTGCAAAAGGTGCACTTCTCAAGGTTACCATATAAACGTGCATCGCGCAAGACATTAAAAACAGCACGCAAATGTTCAAGATGCTCATCATATGACTTGCTGTAAATAAGGATATCATCAAAGTAAACCACCACAAATTTACCAATGAAAGCACGTAAAACCTCATTCATCAACCTCATGAAAGCGCTGGGCGCATTAGTTAAACCAAATGGCATGACTAACCATTCATAAAGTCTGAATTTAGTTTTAAAAGCAGTTTTCCATTCATCACCTAAAGCCATACGAATCTGATGATATCCACTACGCAAATCAATTTTGGAGAAAATAACAGAACCACTCAACTCATCAAGCATGTCATCCAATCTAGGAATAGGATAGCGATAACGAATGGTAATGTTATTGATGGCTCTACAATCAACACACATGCGCCAAGTGCCATCTTTTTTTGGAACCAAAAGAACAGGAACAGAACAAGGACTAAGACTCTCACGAATGTACCCACGGTCTAGAAGAACTTGGACTTGTCGCTGAATTTCCTTAGCCTTGTCGGGGTTGGTCCTGTAGGCAGCACGGTTTGGCAAGCTCGCCTCTGGAACCAAATCAATCTTGTGCTCAATGCCTCACACAGGTGGTAATCCAGGGGGTATCTCTGATGGAAAAACATCCATATATTCCTGCAAAAGGTTAGCAACAGCAGGTGGCAAGACAATGGATGTATCATCAATGGAATATAAAGCATATTTGCACACTAAAGCATAGCAAGTTCCATTAGAGGCATATAAATCATCAAGATCATATTTACTTGCAAGCAAAATAGGATTTTTCAACTTAATAGGTTGCTGAATTTCAGAATTTAAAACACCCTTTTGCTTAGCATTATTCTTTTTCTCCTGCTCAAATTGTACAATTTCAGTGGGACTCATTGGAAGCAACACAATTTTCTTGCCCTTATGCATGAGAGTATACTTATTAGATCGACCATGGTGAATAGCATCAGTATCAAACTCCCAAGGACGTCCCAACAAAAGAGAACAAGCATCCATAGGTACCACATCAAAATCAGCAAAATCATGATAAGAACCAATGAAAAAATGTATCCTTGATGTTTGTGTTACTTTAACCTTACCATTGTTATTAAACCATTGAATGTGATAAGGGTGGGGATGCTCCCGTGTGGTCAAGCCAAGCTTCTTGACCACCTCAACATTCACCAAATTGTTGCAGCTACCACCATCAATGATGGTATGTACACGGCAGTTCTTGACGACGAGAAACATGTTGAAAAGGTTGTGACGTTGGCGGTTGTCGTCCTCTCGAACCGTGGCACTCAAAGCTCGCTGCACAATCAAAGTCCTATAGTTGTTTGTCGTAGATGTACCAAGAACCTCCTCAGCACCATCATCCGAACCTGAAATGTTAGTTGCAATAATATTTTCATCTTCAATATCAGAAGCACTAACATACCCACCATCAGCAGTAGCAATGATCGCCCGTTTGCTGGGGCAATCTCGTTGCATATGGCCAAGTCCCTAGCAGCGGTGGCACTTGATGTCGGAGCTGCGACTTGTCGAAGTGTTGGGTGCAGCCGCCTTTGCTGCAACACCTGGAGGCATCTAGGACTTGCTGTTATCTTGTCCCCGTGATGTAGAAGGTGCAAGGCTGCTGCGTACAACACCCGTGGAGGGTGGTGTAGAAGCACGTACGCTCGAGGAGGGCGCTGCTTTGGATGGCACCGGAAATTGTCGCGGTGTGAAGGTGTTGTTCCGCCGCTGCTGTTGGCGACCCTGCACATCTTTTTCTGCTAACATAGCAAGTTGAAATAAACGTTGAATAGAATGATATTCCTTGTAGTCAACTATGTCCTGGATCTCACGCCGCAAGCCCCCATAAAACCTAACAATTTGGTCTTCCTGATCCTCAACTACCCCACAACGAAGCATACCTTTCTGCAACTCTTGGTAGTACTCTTGGACAGTCACGTCACCTTGATCAAAGCGTTGCAATTTCTTAAGAAGATCACGTCTATATGAAGGAGGAACAAACCTAGCGCGCATCTCTTCTTTTAACGCAGCCCATGTCTGTGGTGCATTACGTGTATTGACAAGTTCATTCCACCAAATTATAGCAAAATCTTTAAACTCACTAGTGGCTTGTCTAACTCTATGTCGCTCAGGAACAAGATGAGAGCTAAATTTTTGTTCTACTGTCATCTCCCAATCCAAGTAAGTCTCAGCATCATAAGATCCATAAAATGTTGGAATAGAAAACTTAATCATAGCATAAGGATCATTATCTTGTTCATTATTTCATCGAGGGCGACGGCGCTGCTGTGCATCAACCTCATCGTTATTGAAGTCATCCTCTGTGTCGTAGTAAGCATGTGCATCACCATCAAGGATGATAGAGGGTGTAGCTTGTTGGGGAAGACGAGTCTCCATCTCGTCCAACCGTGTGGTCAGACCAACAACACTTGTATGGAGCCTCTGAAAGGTGGCTATTGTAGTGGTCTGGTAATTGTTGAAAGCTTCGGTCATTGCCCGCATCATGTCCTTTAGTTCCATATGGGACACGCACTCATCATCATCCGGAGGTGTAGAACCATAGGTCTTATCCATAGGCTTCTTTCCTGTCATTGTTAGTACAAAACAGAAACGAAGACAAAAAGATCGGGAAGAACCCTATTACTACGCTCTTCGAAGTGGGTGGAAAATCGATCAGTAAGATGCGTCTTACCCCGCTCTTACAAGTTTCTTACCAGCACTGCAGGTGGCCAACGGTGACCGGTGTGAAGCAAGCAGAGAGTGGGTGTGATTGCAAAGGTTACCTGTTCTGCTCGAGAGAAGGTGGAGCTTGGAAGGCTCAAATGCAGTATATGTATGTGGCATACAAGTTAGTAACAGATAGCAATGTCGAATAAGTGTCCAAATAATTTCACCTAGTTGCTGGCCTAAGAATATATTAGAACAGTTGTGGCAACAAGCAAGGACAAGGATGAATGATGATGAACAACAAGGATAATATCAGCAAGTATCCAGCACTCATATAGAAATAGCACAACTAGAAAACCCCTTAGCCTTCTGTTTTTGTCTTGAAGCACTAGTAGAAATAAAAATCTTTTTTCTCTTTATTTTTTTTGATATTTTTCTCAACCAAGGGCACAAGAATAGAAACAGCACCAAGTATTAGCTCAAACCGATGAAAGATGAGATCGGCACAAATCCAGGAGCGATTGGAAAAAAACTGGTGTTGGAACTTCGGAGTTCAAAACGAGGGCCTTCTTAATTTTTTTTTTTTGAAAATATCGTATGTGGACTTTTTTGAGACCTTTCTGGGAAAAAAATGCGCCTCAATCGGAGTTACGAGCGAAAAGTTATGCCCGTTTTAAGGAGGATACCCCGAATCAGGTTTTGGTGGTGGTGGAAACTGCAACAGAAACGAATCGGTGGATGGAATTTTTTGTAGATTGGTTTTTTGTAGATGGCAGCGGATGGAAGAAACAAAACTGAACCAAAACAAATCTAAACCAGCAACCAGACTCAACCTACGACACAAACTCAGAACTACGGACTCCGAAACTAAATTATGCAAAAGGTTGAGCGGGGGTTGTAGGTCAGGGAAACTAAATTTTTTTGTGGCTTTTTGTGGATGATAGGACTGAAACAAGATAAATCTAAAGGGCACACAAGTATACCTCACGGTGAACCTAGAAATCTGATACCAATTGATAGGAGGATGAGTCCCGATCTTCCGAGAGGTAGGGTAAACTTGATTGGGTGGAGATCTCGACGTTGATGTATCCAAGGCTCCGAACAAATGAAACCCCACAATCACTACACCACTGCTCCGTTGGTTATCACCCGTGTCACACGAATGACCTCGCCACGAAGGCTTATTCCTGCAAGCGCAATCAAGAACACAAGCAAGAACAGAGAAGTTGCAATCAAAACTGAATTGATCACGAATTTGGGGTCTCACAACCGATGATCGGCGACACTGTTCAATGACAGATTGTAACTAAGTAAAATCCATCTGTTTGTGACGGCGGCTAAGGGGTATAAAGGAGGTGGAGGATGACCAGGGGGTTCTGGGGTCGTGACCTAACCCTAAGACACGTACATAATGGACTTGGACTCGATACAAGGCCCAATGGCCCAACTAGGTGATGCAACACCCTGACAGACACTAAACTTTAAATTGTTTCGAAGTTTCCTGTCGACTCCGAGTGAATTTTGACTTGGGGCCAGTTCAATTGGAAATTTTATCCTCTCAGCTTTCCGTGCATATGTAGAACGTCAAAAACAGAGTCCGTATGCCTCCTGTGCATCCATTTTAAGGTGGACTGCTCCTGGGCCCGAGTTGGACTCGAGTTTGAGTTGGGCTTGGTCTCTAACTTCTTGTTGGCGTATTATCTGGTCCTCCACGCCTCCAAACCCCTCTCCATGTATCTCCATGTCCTCTCCATGGTTCCTAATCATAATTAATCCATTAGGTAGCAACATACTCTCAAAATTCACATATAAAGAATTGTTCAGGAACGAGCTCACCTCTAAATTCAATTGTCGTGCTCGAGCTCTAGTAATTGGACCTTGCATGTCTACCATGTGAGTGTTGTGTATATCTACAGGAGTGATGTCCACATCACCCTAAGCCCGACACCGTCCACCAACTCGCCATAGAGGACGTGCCGGAGGGAAAACCCATTCTTGAGGGTTGTTCCAACTCCACAAACATCCCGCCATAGTTTTATTTTATTCGGGTGCCACGCATAATTTCACTAGCCAAGCTTATGCTGCTGAGCACGGTTTGCAAATACTACCCACCAAGAGTCCATATTTGATTTCTTCACCGGGTGGGAGAATTTCAGCAAGCATGGTGGTCCCAAAAGCGCCATTATGCTTAGACGGTAGATTCTATCCTATGTCTCTCATAGCTTTAGAGGGACAAAAGGTCGATGCCATCTTAGGGATGTCGTGGTTAACCCGCCAGGGCGCTGTTTTAGACACCGTCCTACGAGTCGTGCATTTGCATCCGGAGATGCACGAGTCTCATTCATTATTTCTGGACAGTCCAGAAATAAAACTTCCAACCGTATACCAATCTACCACCATCAGATTGGAAGATATTCTAGTAGTCCGTGAGTTTCCCGATGTATTCCCGGATGATCTACCGGGTATGCCGCCCGACCGGTTGGTGGAGTTCAAGATTGAGCTTGCACCGGGAACAATGCAAATATTCCAAATTCCGTACAAGATGGCGCCAAAGGAATTGGCGGAATTGAAAACACAGTTGGCGTACCTGCTGGAAAAAGGGTTTATTAGGCCAAGCTTCTCGCCATGGGACTGTTCCGCATTATTTGTGAAGAAGAAAGATGAAACGTTGCCGCTTTGCATGGACTATCATCCACTAAACGCCGTAACTATCAAGAACAAGAACCCGTTGCCACGGATCGACATGTTGTTTGATTAGTTGGTCGAAGCAAAGATCTTTTTCAAGATGGATTTAAGTAGGGTACCACCAGATTAAGATATGGGCGGAGGACATCCTGAAGACGGCTTTTTCGATGAGGTACGGGCTTTATGAGTACTGGTCATGTCCTTCGGCTTCAACCGATGCATCCTCTTCATGAGTGTGATGACTCTGCTGCTATTGAGGAGTCTGCTGTTGAGCCTCTTCGATCTGCTGTTGATGCTCCGACTAAGACATCTTCAAAATCAATAGTTAGGGCTTGATACCATGGTCGAGGTCGAAGCAGAGGAGTCGAGGTCGATGACGGCAACGCGACAATGACCAAGAGCTTGACGAAGAGGGACGGCGGTGGCACGCTCCGAGGGCATGGTCAAGGCGGTGGAGTGCTCCGGGGACGAGGCGGTGGCATGCTCCATGGACGGGATCATGGACGGCAGGTGGCGGCGGTGCCGGCGCGACGGTTTCTAGAGCAAGAGAGCGCGACGGTCGTAAATTTTGCTAAGTGTTTGGAGAGAGCACGCCAGAGCTAAAATACCTAGCACAATACTCGGAGACGAGCCTACTAAGAGTGCGTCTCCCTTTAGCTTCCTTCGTAGTTACTTACGGGACGAGCCTACTAGGAGCACATCTCCCTTTACCTGCACCGATGGGATGTGCAGTTACTCTGAAGTCAGGGGATCCATCACAGAGATCTTCCGACTTTCCTAGGTCGCTGCGATGTGGGACCATCCGTACTTGTAGCTCGTCTCCAGTTTGCTTCATTTGTTGGAAAAAAGATTTGTGAAGTCAGGGGATCGTCAAAGAGATCCTCCGACTAGGCCACTGCCATGTGGGACCGTTGCCACGACCGAGGAGCCGTGAAAAATCGTGTGTCCGTTGCCATTCGCGCGCAAGAATTCAAAGCGATCTGACTTTCATAGCGTTCTCGGCACATTATATATAGGGGAGGCCTTCCCCTTCTCCGCACCATCACGGTCTTCCTCTTCCCCTATTCTTCGTCTTCCTTGCTGCACCAGAGCCTTCCTCTTTCTCTAGACTTTTTCAATGGCACCACTGAAGCTCTCCCGACCATCATCTTCGTCCCTGGCTCCAACCGCACTCCGCCGCTTTCCTGGGCGGAAGAGAGGGAGTCCCTGCTTGGAAAAATGGCTCACCTGGAGTCAGAGGTTGCCCTCAAGTCAGTCGACGATGACCCCAAACCTCTGCGCGATCAAATGGCACAGAATGTATTTAACAGTACATCCGATGCCATGCGGCTTCTTTGTATTGGTCCCCTTCTAGAATGTACTGGAATGGGCACCGTAAGCCACTACCTCTACGGGTTAAGCGCAGCGGCCGGTCGTCTTCACGCAATGCGGGAGACAACCGGTGATGTGCTTGGGGTCGAAGGGCGCAGGGAGTTGTTGGAGGCGGTCGTCAACAAGTGTGGAGCTCCGGTTCCACCGAAGAACTAGGCAATCGTCTATTGTTTTCTTTTGTTGTTCGTAAAAATGTTATTTCTAATGAATGTTAATGAATGTGTGTTTGATGATGATCGTCTGTTTTATAATGAATGTGTGTTTTGATGATGAATGTTAAAGAATGTTATTGTGTCCGATGAGCTCTCCTGATCGAGGAAACTAATTCTATTTTTTGGTTTGGACATGAACCAACCTAATTTACCTGCCTACTTCAAACATATCCGTAGTTGGAATTATGAAAACTTTGAATGGAAGTCAAATCTAGGGCGACAACAGAGCGAGAGAGCATGAGGTCTAAAATTTGCCAAAAATTTGCTAAGTGTTTGGAGAGATCGCGTGCAACAATCGGAGACGCACATAAGAAACGCCCGACTATCATTTCCAAGTATGTGAGACGAGCCTGGTATGGGCGCGTCTCACATTTTATTTGCCAAAAATTTGCTAAGTCTTGGGAGAGATCGTGCACAATAATCGGAGACGCGCTTTTTGTGGGCCCGTATCCCATTTTATTCAGTTCGGAGACGCACTTACTTAGAGCGCGTCTCTCTTTGGCTTCGTTAAGGGCAGAACAAGTGCCAAATTCAGTAATGAGCTCCATCTTTCACAAATTGAGCAAGATTTCAGAAACAGAACACAAGGCATCAAGTAGCCATATTTTCACACATTTAGCATATTTCACACATATGACCAATGAAAGTCAAATTTTCACTCAAATGACCATATTTTCACAAATTGAGCATATTTTCACAAAAATATCCAATGAAAGTCAAATTTTCACTAAATTGAATATATTTTCATATATTGAGCATATTTCACACAATCATTTTGCCACTTTTCGTTGCGGTCTTGGTTTTTTGAAATTCTTGACTTTTTCATTGTGGCCGTTGTGCAAGTAAGGAGCTTTATTGGCCGATGGTATTCTTGGCTTGATCCTCGAGGGGACGAAAGGAGGAATCTCATCAAATTGATCAAACCCTTCCTCATCGACGTCATTCTCGACTTCGACGATTCATCGTTTTCCAGGTATAACCACCTTAAGTCTTTTATTTGTTGTGTCTAGAATATAGAACACTTGAGCAACGTGTTCTGCTAACACGAAAGGATCTGACTTATATCCTTGATGGTTAAGATCAACGCTAATGATACTTGTCTTGTACAGACACAATGGACATCTGTTGCAACACTACTCCCCTCATGATGAGACTTGAGAACACCAATCGGGTTACTCGGGTCAGCGTAGTTTAAAGCCCACTCCACGACTTCCTCTGTACAGTATCCTTGTACCATGCTGCCCTCAGGGTAAGCTCAAATTCTGATGAAGGACTTCAGTATCCCGTTTAATCTCTCATACGCATACATCTGGTTAAGGAACACAGGGCCAAGTAGCTTTATCTCCTTAATAAGATGAGTTGTGAAATGGACGCTGATGTCGAAAAAGGCAGGTGGAAAATACATCTCAAGGAAGCATAAAGTTTCATAGTGAATTTTTTCCAATGACTCGAGAGCTGCTTCACTTAGTACTTTTTGACCAATAGCATTGAAAAAAAAAGCAAAAGTTCAATAGAGCCTCCCGAACATTGACAGGTAGGATATTCTGAATTCTAATAGCAATCATCTGCGTAAGCAATTTATAGTAATCATGAGATTTCACACCGGGAGCTACTTTTAGATCTGGAAATGAAATAAGCCTGGAGATGTTTATCGAGTAGCCGGATGGTACTTTCACATTTTTCAAGAACCCACAAAACTCTTTCTTGTCATGTTTTGAAAGGGTGATGCATGATGTGGGAAGTTAAGTTCCTTTTACCGAGTCATCGAGCCACAACTCAGGCCTAATTCCCATTTTCTTTAGATCAGCTCGTGCATGTCCATGGTCCCTAGTTTTCCCCATCCGTGTTAAGCAATATCCCGAGTAGGATCTCGCACAAATTCTTCTCAATGTGCGTCACATCAATCAAATGACGGACGTCTAAGTCTTTCCAATACGGTAGCTCCCAAAAAATCGATTGCTTCTTCCACATGTCATCTTTGGCAGTATTTTTGTCATTCCTTTTCCACTTACCAAGGACAACATGGATATCCTTGGCCATTTCATAGACTTCATGACCTGTGACATGGGGTGGAGGACACCTCTTCTCAATGTTACCATTGAAATTATCCTTCATACTCCAAAACGGGTGCTTCATTGGAATGTAGCATCGATGTCCCATGTACACTATTTTCGTGACCCGCTCAAATACTGTGAGTCTGTTTCTCTGAAACAATGCGGACATCTACAACCTACTTTCTTACTCTGTTCAGACAAGTTACGTGCCGCTGAAGAATCACTAACAATCACAAATAAAATGGCTTTGAGACCAAAGTACTCATGCTTGTGCTCATTCTAGACCTGCACTCCATCGTTGTACCACAACTCCTTCAGATCTTCAACCAGAGGCCTGAAATAAGTGTCGATGTCATTCCTAGGTTGTTGTGGCCCCGATATCATTCCTGACATCATAATATATTTCCGTTTGTTGCACAACCAATGAGGAAGGTTCAAAATCGTTGGCACAATTGGCCATGTGCTATGTGTGCTACTGTTAAAAAAGGATTCATGCCATCGGTGCTCATTGCGATCCTAATATTCCTCGGATCAATGGCAAATTCAGGATTTCGTGAATCAATGTTTCGCCACTGTGTGGCATCAGCAGGATGTCTTCCAGCATCCTGCTTATTCTTCTCTTTGTGCCATCATAACAATTCTGACTCTTTCTTGTTTGCAAACAAACGCTTCAAACGAGGAATGATAGAAAAGTACCAAAACACCTTTTTAGGCCCGTTTTTTCTTCTGTTTTTGTTGCAGTTCTCATCATCACCATCATCTTTGTAAGGGCCCAAGTTTTTCATTTGCTAAAAGTGTTCATCACACCACACTCACCTCATTTGAGGAAATCGTATGAACACCTTTGAAGAGCAAGTAACCACCATCAAGAAAGTCATTAGAAGATAAACTCACAAAATGCAAAAGTGGTATTTTCCACATGCATCATATAGGGGCTGATCATATGAAAAACTTTTAAACCTTGTTAGGAATGCTCAATCCGAATTTCAACCAAATTCAAAACCTTTTGAGGTATTTTTGGGTACAACTAGAAAAAGGCTAGTTTCAACTTAAATTCAAATTCAAACTCATTTCAACACATGAATTCAAAAGTGAGATTCATATTCACACTCAGCACATTTTTGTGAGCTTACACACCAATTTTCACTCCATTTGGATTTGATCTTGACATAAGCTAATTTAAGCAAATTCAAACCAAATTTGAATTTCAAACTGCATATGTGCTGTAAATTCATTTCAAACACTTCACACTTTGAATCATTCAAATCCAAATGGACATTTGGTGAATTATTCAAATGTACAAGGGCATGAAGGTCACCAATATTTGGAGCAGTGGAAAATTGAAGTTTAGAGGGTTAAAACTAGGGGGTGGGGCCCTCCTGTCAGCCTCACACTCGAGCAAACCAACTGAAGAACAGAGACTCGGTTTCTCGGGCTGTTGCAGCGCGCGCCACCGAGCCACAGCGCTGGCCAGCACCTGCTTCACTTGCGCCACGCTGGAGCTGCCGCTCGGCGTCCTCATCACGCAACCGAGCAGCTCAAAGGCGAGTTCGTCACTGCTCTCACGCGTCTACTCGCTCTCTGCTCTGCTCCCGTGAAGAACACCACCACCGCCCGCTCTTGGTGTCGCCGGATAGCACACCACAACCGAACTTCAATTGAGCGAGCTCTCCACAGCAAAAGCAATCGCCACAGCATGCTCTTGCGTGCTACCTCTTCCACTCCGGCGTTGTTGGCTGCTGCTGGCCACAAATTGAAGAACAGCGCCGCACGTCCGAGGTACCCCGGCGGAACCGAAAGCGGCTCACCATGGACAGCACTCTACGGTCACCCTCACCTCCACCTCCCTACACAAGAAAGGTGTGTCATCGTGCGTAGAAGGTGTAGTCGAAAGCCGTTTGGCAAATGCTCAACCCTAGAGATTGAATTTTTCATTTTCCCAAAACCTAGTACAAAACACCCGAGCTCGTTTGTTAGCCAAATTTGGTTCACATGTACAACCAAAGCCCAAGCTCGGTTGCAAGTAGCATGTACATCCCCTAGCGCCTCTCCTCGAAGAAAAACCGAGGAAAATCGTTGAGAATTGGCTCGGAGAGGGCAGTTTTTCGAGCCACCATGGAAAACGGTCTCGGTTCACCGTGGAGCTTGGTGTTGCCGGCCGTTTCACGGGTGTTGGCTGCCATTTCCAGCTTCCTCGTGGTCCCCTGGTGCTATAGAACCAAAAACCCGAAGCTTTGGTGAAGGACAGAGCCTAACAGACCTCGCCGAAACCCTAGCGGGTGTTGTCGCTGGTGCACACGTATTTCCGGCCATCGCCGGCAGCCGGTGAGCCCACCAATGAGTTCAGGAGGTCGGACAATGGAGGGGTGGCTAGTTTGGCCCCGAGAGATGGCCGTGAACTCGGTTCCGGTGAACCTCGCCGGAGACCGCCGCCGTCGGGCGCGTTTGGCGCGAGGAAGATGAAAGCCCAACGCGTGGGACCCAGGGCCAGAGATTTAAACATTTCCTGATTTTCAGTTTCTACTTCAAACTTTAAACCCACACAACTTTGGTTAGGAAACTCCAAACCAAGTGAACCAAATTTTTTTAGATTCATCTCTCTGAGTAATTTCCAACAAACCAAGTTTCACTATATTAAAATCTTTAATTCTCTAGAATTAATTCTTCAAAATTTAAAATGTTTAAAATTTTAACTGGAGAACCCTTTAGTCAAAAATTCTGAAATTTTGCCAGGATGTTCCTTATAATATCCTTGAGCTACAATAAAAATTTAAGATCCATCCAAGCTTATTTGATCCACCTAATTGTGTGATTAATAAAACTGTTCCAGAGAAAATGAAAAATATTCAGAAAACTTTTTCAGATGAACTTGTTTGGCTCATATCTTTTGCTAGGAATCTTCAAATTAGATCAAACCAATTCCCTTAGAACCCTTTGAAAATCTAGTTTCCATAAAGTCATGGCTTGCTCCATGAAAATCCTTAGAACACCCTAAGATCTCCAAGTAAGGCCAAATACACATTTAATTGTGCAGGGCTCAAATGAGCTTTGCTTCAAATGAAATTTGGCCAAGTCTCTGTTTAGGTTGTATCAAAACCACAGTAAAATTTTCAGAGTCATTGGTCTTGGCTAGATATACTTAGAGTCTGATCAAGATCAACTTCAAACTTGTATGCATTTAAATGTACACATATATATATGTTTATCTCATGTAGTCGCTAAGCTTGAAGAGGAGCCAGAAGTTTTAGACTTCATAACTCTGGAGGAACAGCTAGCTTACGACTAGCAGCAAGGCAAGCTCGGGTTTGTATTAGCCATTTTATAAACTTTATTATTTCGAGAACTTACATTGAGTATCCACTTCAATTATGCATTAGAGTCTTGTTTGAAAACCCAAATGCATAGCCAAGAGAACCAGGGTTTTGGGCTTAGATTTTAAACCTCGTGTAGCCACTGCAATGCTAAGATAGTGTAGGATTCGGTACAAGTCGAGTAGTTGGAACTGCTCGCGAGAATAGGCTAGAGGCACACCACTCTGTTAGACATAGCAAATGGAATACATGGCAAGAAGTATGAGACTGAGCGGAGAGTAAGGGCACTAGGACTTTGGGGCCTGGGTGCCATAGCTCCACTTGTGTCAATTGAGGACTGAGTTTTGTGCAGGCCTGTTGAACAAGCTAGAACAGTACCGAAGACCTACCGGATATATGGGAACCAGGAAAACGATATAATTCGGGTAGCGATCTGTTGAGGCATTGCTTGTCGTCCAGAGGGTAGGTTGAGAGCTTGAGGTGTAAATCGTTGGTGGCACTGCGGATGCACGTGCAGAGACCTCTTTCTCAGGATGGTAGGACCGGTTCAACATTTGGTTGACGGATGAAAGGTGGTCGCGTACGACATCCGTGGTGGTTGATGTAGGCAACATCGAGTACGGGCGTACGTGATGGGTTATTCGAGTAACCCTACAGGTGTAAATCGATTATAATCGCCGTCCCTCACGGTCAGTAAGTACCACTTGTTCACTGCACCGTGACGTAGAAAGAACAAGCTAGTGTCATGTTAAAAGGTTGTTGATTGAAAGACGTACTTTGGTTGCTAATGATTTGTTGTAGTTTAGAGCTAACTAAAGTTCTTTTCAACCTTGGGCAAAGCACATGAGAGAAATGTGTTTCTTGTTTGATTGCGGCTCTCTTATGTGTATTAGCACTAGGTTCTCCACAATTGGTTTCTAAAACTTGAAAGTAAGGTTCAACTATTTAGGCGTGTCCTTTGCAACTTACATTCCATTATACACTACAAACCCAGCATGTAGAGTTTCATGTGTAGGTAAGACGGGTTAGTCTTGCTGAGCAGTCGTGCTCACTGCTTGTGTCTAAAGCGTTTGCAGGGTGTTATGAGGAGGAGGCTCCAGAGGAGGAGACGGACCCACAAGAGGGAAACAACCGTCGAATGGGAGTCGTGCACGCCACGGTGTTAGTGTGCGTGTGTGCTAGTGGGAACACGTTCACGGGCTGAACGTGAACTCTTTTGCTTAGACTACGCCCGTGAGTGTAAACTTGACGTATTTTGATGTAATTATGTTTATAAAATCTTTTATGTATTAAAACTTCTACTTCCACTTTATACCTTTTGTGTGTTATCCGGTGTTGTGCAACGCAACACCCCTCAGCATGATCCGAGCTAGTCGAGACCGTCCGGTCCTCGCAGTCTTTCCTACGATTGAATCTGTCGAGTCCACAAATAGGCCATTTATCGAGGTTTTCGTACTCAGGTCAACGATATAGAATGCAATCATTCTTGCACGCGTGGATTTTCTCCACCTCCAAACCCAGTGGATAGATTATTTGTTTTGCCTCATAAACTGTCTTAGGGACTATGTTGCCTTGGTGTAACATGTCCTTAAGGAGCGCCAATAATTCCTTAAAACTACAATCACTCCATCTGTTGCTCGCCTTCAACTGGAAAAGTTTCACCATCGCAAACAGTCTCGTGTACTGAGCCGCACAACCATGATACAACAGCTTCTTCGAGTCTTCAATCATCTTCTTGTACTTTGCAAGTTCACCGTTACTGTACTGATAACGTCACCATGTCTCTCGACATTTCGTACCATCTCCTCTATGTTATGCACCTAAAACTCAATGTCGTCATCGGTGAACCCTAATATATCTGCCTCGTTTACATCATAGTCATGATCTTCTTTGACACTGGTAGGGACATCCCTCTCCAGATATGAATCTCTCATCTCTGCTTCATTACGTCCCTCCTCCCCATGTTTGTTCCAGCATCGATAATCCAACATGAATCCATATGTGATCAAATGTGACCTCAACACATCATTTGAGGGATATCTCTTCTCATTCTTGCAATGTTTGCAAGGACAACAAATAGTCCCTCTAATGTTGTCCAACATGTTTTTCTTCGTGAAATCGATAAATGTATCTACCCATTTGATATACTCATTGCAAAGGAATGGCCCGTACATCCAACTTTGATCCGACGACATCTACGTATAGAAAAGCAGATCTAAATCAAAGGATTCGAAGCCACTGGTAGTCAAGATCTAAAGGGGTAAAAAAATAGTAAGGGGCAATAGAGGAGGAGAGGACTAACCCTTTGTTTTAAGTGCCGCTGATAATCACCGCAAGATTTTTAGAAGGGCACCTCCAAAGAGGGAAAGAAACGAATAGAACAGGGAAAGAACAGGGCAGATTGGGCCGCCACTGTTCTGCCATAGCTGGGAGCACGTATAAGGGCATACGAAATTGAGACGATCCTCTGCAAAGGTGAGTCTCTCTATATTGGGAATGGAAGATGCTGATTAAAGGAGACGAGCATGAAGGAGAGCATGTCTCCTTATCTTTCATAATAGGAGTTGAGCTGTAGGAATGTGTGTCTCCCTTTTGCCAGAGAAGAGTGCACGTCTCGGATATTAACTTATCTGAGACGCGCCTTGCAACAGGTCATCTCCTTTTACCCTCCATCGAGCCAGTTCTCATCCTCGCTGATGCGGACGCATCTCATTTTTCAAGATCAGAGACGATCGCCTTTGCGCTCGTCTCCGATCTTTGTCTCCGATTTGAGGTTCTTACGTAGTGATTAAAAGGCTAGTTTGAACTTAAATTCAAATTCAAACTCCTTTCATCCTATAAATTCAAAAGTGGGATTCATATCCACACTCAGCACATTTTTATGAGCTCACACACCATTTTTCACTCCATTTGGAGTTGATATTGACATGAGCTAATTATAGCAAATTCAAATTTAGTTTGAATTTCAAACTTTACATTTGCTGCAATTGTAATCAAATCACTAGACACTTTGAATCATTCAAATTCAGAGGGCCAAAAATGTGATTTGATCAAATTACCAAGGACAGTGTGGTCACAATATTAAGAGCAGTAGGAAAATTCAATTTTGTGGGACAAATTTGAATTTTTGTGGACCCACACGTGAGTCTCACAACTGAGTGAACCGAGTTCCACCGAGGCACTCGGGTTCCTGCGCGCGCACCTGCGAACGCCACGGCAGGGAGCTGCTGACAGCAGCTGTTCTCGGGTCCTGGCCGACGAGCACACGTCCTAGCCGCCTTATCTTCGCCCCTGGACGGTCAAAAACCCATTTTGCCACTGCTTCGTGATCACCCGTGCAGAAATAGAGCCGCGTACCAGCCGCACAACCAAGCTCACCGTCTCACTGGAGACCGGCCAAACCCGGAGGTGTTACCGCGATCTGAGGTCAGAAAGGAACCGCCGACCTTCACTCGACGTGTTCCAGCCCTCGGCAGCGTGTGATCGGCTTCCTTCGAGCTCCTCCGTGTTCAACCCGAGCCGCCGCCACAAGACCACGTCGTCCGGCCACCACAGCCTTTCTTCTCCCGAACTGCGAACATCAAAAAGGTCCATTAAGGTCTCCTACTCCTTCACCGCAAACCCTGGCCGCATGCCATGGGTTGCTCTCGCCGGAATTTCACGTTTTTGCGCCGGTGTGCAAAATGAATCACCGGCCAACTTCCAAAAATTTGTTCTACACATCACGCCACTCATCACCAAACTTAGCAAACCACTTTTAGAGGTGAACCATTGAGTATAGCCGCTGTTCTCCAAGCTTTGCTATTTTTCCTGATTTTGACCTAGGTCGCACGGTGACATACTATTTAGAGCCGTTTCCGAGCTCATTTGAGTTCATGGCGATCTTCCATAGGGTGCACTGATGCTGTATGACCCTAGCTTTTGGGGTGCTAGGGAGTCCGGCCGACACGGCCGAAGTTCTTCCGAAGCCGCCGCACGTCGCCGGCCATGTACCAGTCGTTCTCAGGTCGAGCTAAGGGCAGCAGCGTGTTCCCCATGTGGAATTAGGCAGAGGCGGCGAGCATCGTGGAGTTTAGTGAACGGCAACATCCTGCCGGCAAGCCGTCCAGCGAGGGGGGCGGCGGACCGGTGCGGGAGCGCGAGGTTGAAGACAACCCGTGGGTCCCGCGTGTCAGTCACTGTTTTCCGGGTGTCAGATTTTCTGTGGCTCAGGATCAGTTTGTGACAACGCACGGTTAACTCTATGACCCAGTGTGTCGATGCTCCAGAGAGTGACACGTCGCCTATGGACCCCACAGTCAGACATTTAAACATCTCTCGGTTTTTCCAATATCCAGATTTTCCCCAAAATTCAAATACACATAACTTTTGATAGGAATGTCCAAATCAAGTGAACCAAATTTTTTTGGATTCATCTCTCTGAGTACGTTCCAGCAAAACAAGTTTCACCTCATGAAACCCTTTATTTCTCCAGAATTAATTGTCCAAATTTGAAAATGTTGGGAATTTTATCTGGAGGTTACTTTGGTGTAAACTAATGAAATTTGGCCAGGATGTTCCTTGTAATATCTCTGAGCCACCATAAAAATTTCAGATCCATCCGAGCTAATTTAGTCCTCCTAATGGTGTGATTAAGCAAACTGGTTCAGAGAAAAAGGAAAATATCCAGAAACGTTTTTCAGAATTTTTCTGAACTTCTTTAGCTCATATCTTTTGCTAGGATTCTCCAAATTAGATGAAACCAATTCCATTAGAACCCTCTGAAACTCTAGTTTCCAAAAAGTCATGGCTTGATCCATGAAAATCTTTCTAAAGCCATAGGAGCTCTAAATATGGCCAAATACACATTTATTTTTGCAGGGCTCAAATGAGCTTTGCCTCAAATGAAATTTGGCCAAGTTTCTGTTTAGGTTGTCACCAAACCACAGTAAACATTTCAGACTAAAAGGTGCTGTCTAGATACACTTATAGTCTTCACCATCTGAATTCCATACAAATACATTCAAATTTGACACGCGCCGTATTTCCTTTTCGTGTAGTCGCTAAGATCGATGAAGGCCCGGAGGTTCTGGACTTTATTACTCCAGAAGAAAAATTAGTCCACGACCAGCAGCAAGGCAGGCTCCGGTTTGCATTATCCTATTTTAATGTCTGGTGTTTTGATCACTTACTTTATGCCTTCCTTACAAATGTGCATTAGAGTCTTGATTGGAAAACCAAATGCAATGCTAAGAGAACCAGGGGTTTTAGGCTTAGGTTTTAAACCTTGAGTAGCCAATGCAACGCTAAAATGGTATAGGATTCGGTACAAGTCAAGTTATTGGAACTACTCGCGAGAATAGACTAGAGGCACACTACTCGGTTAAAAAGATTGACAACGAATCACATGGCAAGAAAATGAGACCGAGCGGAGAGTAGGGCAGCAGGACTTTGGGACCTGGGTGCAATAGCTCTGCTTGTGTCGATTGAGGACAGAGCCATGTGCTGGCCTGATGAACAAGCTAGAACAGTACCGAAGACCTACCAGATATATGGGAACCAGGAAACCGATGTAATTCAGGTAGCGATCTGTTGAGGCATTGCTTGTTGTCTAGAGGGTAGGTTGAGAGCAGCGAGGTGTAAATCGGCTAGCGGGCACCGAGGATGCTCCGTGTAGAGACCTCCTGCTCGGGACGATAGGACCGGTTCAACATTTGGCTAACAGATGAAAGGTGGTTGTGTACGATGTCCATGATGGTTGTTGTAGGCATCATCGAGTACGGGCGTACGCGACGGTTTATTCGGGTAACTCTGCAGGTGCAAATCGATTATAATCGCCATCCCAAGAGGAAAACACCGTCGAGTGGAAGCCGTGCACGCCGCCGTGTTAGTGTGGTGTGTGTGCTAGTGAGTACACGTTCACGGGCTGAACGTGCACTCTTTTTGCTTGGTCTACGCCCGTGAGTGTAGACTTAATGATATTTTGATGTAACTATGTTCATAAACAAGGTTATGTAATAAAATTTTGCTTCCACTTATCGCCTTTTATGTGTGTTATCCGGTGTTGTCTATCGCAGCACCCCTCAGCGAGATCCTGGATAGTCGGGACCGTCGGGTCACGACATAAACATAGACATTAATGGGGTAGTATTACCGCAAACTTCATAGTGATAAACTCACAAGGGATAGACATAATCTTAGGAATGGATTGACTGACCAAGTATGAAGGTGTGATCATTGTTCAACGAGAATGGTGGAGTTAACCCATACAGATGGCACCAAGGTCAAGTTCATATCCGTCCAAGTACCAAGGAAGGACATTAGACTCAATCAAGTAGAAACCACTGTTGAAGACATAAGGGTGATTAATGAGTTTCTGGATGTCTTTTCTGAGGGGTTACCAAGTATGTCACCCGATTGAGAAGTAGAATTCTCGATCAAATTATTACATGGAACTGCCCCAATATATAAGATACCTTATAGAATGGACTCTAAGCAACTGACGGAGGTCAAGGAACATATCCGAGAGCTAGCAGAGAAAGGATACATCCGTCCTAGTTCCTCACCATGGGAGCTCCAGTGATATTTGTATCTAAGAAGGATGGAACCCAAAGGTTGTGTGTAAATTATCGTACACTTAATGAGGTCAGGATTAAAAACAAGTACTTGTTGCCACGCATTGAGTACTTGTTTGATCAATTAAGAGGTGTACGTGTATCTTCCAAGATTGACCTCCGTTTAGGATATCATCAATTACAGATTCGGACATCGGATATTCCAAAAACCACTTTTGTCTCTCGATATGGGCTATATGAATACACGGTCATGTCATTCGGGTTAACCAAAGCCCCACATACTTTATGTATCTCATGAACAAAGTATTCATGGAGTATTTGGATAAGTTTGTGGTAGTGTTTATTGATGATATTCTAATCTTTTCTAAAGATAAGGAGGAACATGAGAAACACTTGAGGATGGTATTGCAAAAACTGCGAGAACATAAATTATACGCTAAGTTCAGTAAATGTGAATCTTGGCTAAAAAAGTTCCTTTCTTAGGACACATAATATCTTAAGGAGGAATATCCGTGGATCCTACTAAGATCGCAGATGTTCAAAAATGGAAGACTCTTGAGAATATTGGAGAAATCTGAAGCTTCTTAGGCTTTGGCAGGATATTACTGATGATTCATTAAAGGGTTCTCTAAGATCGCGAAGCCTCTAAGATATTATAGAAAGGAGTCGCTTTCACAGGGACACCAGAGTGTGAATCAAGCTTTCAAGAATTAAAGAAAAGATTTACCACAGTTCCAGTCCTAGTTATGTTGGAAATGCAAAAGGAATTTTTCGTGTATTGTGATGCTTCAGGACATGGATTGGGGTGTGTCCTTATGCAAGATGGACATGTCGTTTTGTATGCCTCTAGGTAGCTTCGAAAGCATGAGAAGAACTACCCTACGCACGACTTAGAGTTAGCAGCGATGGTTCATGCCTTGAAGCTCTAGAGACATTACCTAATGGGTAAGAGGACAAAGATCTACACCGATCATAAGAGTCTGAAGTATATCTTCACACAACCAGATCTTAACCTCAGGCAACGATGATGGTTAGAACCGATCAATGATTTTGATGTGGATATTAATTACCATCCGGGGAAGGCTAACATTGTCGCAGATGCCATAAGCCGAAAGGCGTACATCAATATGTTGACCATGAGTGACATACAACCACAATTATGTGAAGAATTCGCGAGACTCAATTTGTGTTTCGTGAATAACAGTGAGGCAATTGCAATGGAAGTGGATTCCACGCCAGAGCAAGATATTCGTAATGGTTAGAAAGATGATGAGAAAACTCAAAAATTAAAAGATTAATTAAGAATAACAGAGCTTCTGGATTTAGAGAAGATGAGCATGGTAAGATATGGCATGGGAAAAGGATATGTGTACCAGATGTGAAGGAGATTCGGGAATTGATCCTGAGAGAGGCTCATGATCCTGACCACTCCATTCATCCTGGGTGTACTAAGATGTACCAGGATATTAAGGTACTGGTGATATGGCATGAAGCGAGATGTCGCTAAACATGTGGCCTTATGTGACACATGTCAATTAGTAAAAGCAGAGCACCAAAGGCCTACGGGATTACTGCAGCCACTCAAAGTGCTAGAATGGAAATGAGAAAAATAAGTATGGATTTCATAGTAGGGCTGCCCAGAACCCAATCGGGTTATGATTCGATATGGGTAATCGTCGATCAATTAACCAAGGTAGCTCACCTTATTCCCGTTAAAGACAATACAACGGTTCGAAATTAGCAGAATTTTACATGTCCCGAATTGTATGTTTACACGGTGTGTTCAAGAAGATAGTGTCAGATCAACAACAACAACAACAACAACAACAACCAAGCCTTTATCCCAAGCCTGTTGGGGTCGGCTAGACATGAAACCCAATATCAATGAAGTAACAGAGAGGAAGAGTTATAAGAACATGGAAAAAAGAAAAAAAAGAAAAAAAAAGAAAAAAGAAAAACAAGAAAAAACAAGAAAAAACAAGAAAACAAGAAAAAAAGAAAAAAGAAAAAAAAAGAAAAAAAGAAAAAGAAAAGAAAAAAGAAAAAAGAAAAAAACAAGACTACGATTCTGGCACATGGATTGCTACTTTCCATGCGGTCCTATCATGAGCTAAGTCTCTCGATACATTCCAATCTCTCAAATCTCGTTTTACCGCCTCCTCCCAGGTCAACCTTGGTCGTCCTCTACCCCTCCTAATATTTTCTCTACCTCTTAAAATCCCACTGTTAACCGGTGCTTCTGGAGGTCTCCGTTGGATATGTCCAAACCACCTAAGTCGATGTTCGACTAACTTCTCTTCAATCGGCGCCACCCCTACCTTATCTCGAATCGCCTCATTCCTTATTCGGTCTCTTCTCGTGTGCCCGCACATCCACCGTAGCATGCGCATCTCTGTGACACTCATTTGACATGTTGTCGTTTAGTTGGCCAACATTCCGCCCCATAGAGCATCGCGGGTTTGATCACCGTCCTATAGAACTTCCCTTTTAGCTTTTGTGGGACTTTCCTATCACATATGATTCCAGAGGCTTGTCGCCATTTCATCCACCCTACCTTGATCCTGTGGCAAACATCCTCATCAATATCGCCATTGCTTTGTAACATTGATCCTAAGTATCGGAAAGAATCCCTTCTAGGTACTATTTGTCCTTGTAGACTAATATTTCCCTCTTCACGACCAACACCACTAAAGTCATACCTCATACACTCGGTTTTGGTCCTACTAAGTCTAAACCCCTTGGACTCTAAGGTTTGTCTCCATAACTCTAATTTCTTATCAACACCATCTCTAGTTCCATCTACCAGCACTACATCATCAGCAAAGAGCATGCACCAAGGGATATCCCCTTGTATATCCTTCGACACCTCATCCATCACCAAGGAAAAGATGTATGGGCTCAAAGCTGATCCTTGATGTAGTCCTACCGTGATAGAAAATGCATCAGTCTCACTATCACTTACGCGCACACTTGTCCTAACATTATTGTACATATCCTTGATAAGTGTAATGTACTTTGTTGGCACTTTATGTTTCTCTAGTGCCCACCACATGACTGACCTTGGTATCTTGTCGTACGCCTTCTCCAAGTCGATGAACACTATATGCAAGTCCTTCTTCTGCTCCCTATATCTCTCCATAAGCTGACGAAGCAAGAAAATCGCCTCCATTGTAGACCTCGCAGGCATAAAACCAAACTGGTTTTTCGTGACATTGGTCACTTTCCTCAGACGGTGTTCAATCACTCTCTCCCAAAGCTTCATAGTATGACTCATAAGCTTAATGCCTCGATAATTAGTACAATTTTAAATATCTCCTTTATTTTTGAAGATAGGTACTAATATACTTTTCCTCCATTCTTCAGGCATCTTGTTTGACCGAAAAATGTGGTTGAATAGCTTTGTGAGCCATACTATTGCCACGTCCCCAAGACATCTCCACACCTTAATAGGGACATCGTCAGGGCCGAGGGCCTTTCCTCCTTTCATCCTTTTTAAGGCCTCCTTAACCTCAAACTCTTGTATCCTCCGCACGAACCGCCTGTTGGAGTCATCAAAGGAGTCATCCAACTCAACCATAGTGCTCCCACTCCCATCATTGAATAGCCCATTTAAGTAATCACGCCATCTATTCTTAATCTCTTCATCCTTCACTAGAATGCGGTCAGTCTCATCTTTGATGCATTTAACTTGATTGAGATCCTTCATCTTTCTCTCGCGGATTTTTGCTACCTTGTATATGTCCTTTTCACCTTCTTTTGTCTCTAGTCTCTCATATAACTTATCATAGGCCTGTCCTCTTGCCTTACTCACAGCCCGCTTTGCATTCTTCTTAGCCTCTTTGTACTTAAGCATGTTGCTTGCGCTTCTATCATTATGCCAACTCTTGTAACACTCCTTCTTCTCCTTAATGGACTTTTGTACATCCTCATTCCACCACCATGTGTCTTTATCTACAAGTTTCTTTCCCTTTGTCACACCGAACACCTCACTAGCTACCTTCCTAATGCAAGTTGCCATCTTCATCCACATACTATCTGCATCTCCATTTTCTGCCCAGGGTCCTTCTGTGATAACCCTATTTTTAAAGGATTCTTGTGATTCTCCCTTCAACTTCCACCACTTTGTTCTTGTGATTTTGACACCTTTGTCCCGCAAAGAGCATGTATGGAAGCGAAAGTCAGCTACCACAAGCTTATGTTGTGTCACAACACACTCCCCCGGGATCACCTTACAATCTAGACACTCCCGTCTATCCTTTCTCCTAGTGAGGACAAAGTCAATCTGGCTAGAGTGTTGGGCACTACCAAAGGTCACTAGGTGAGATTGCCTCTTCCTAAAGAGGGTGTTAGCTATCAACAGATCATAGGCTACGGCAAAGTCTAGGATGTCCTTACCCTCTTGATTTCTATCACCGCATCCAAAACCTCCATGTACTCCCTCAAATCCTAGGTTAGTTACACCCACATGACCATTGAGATCTCCCCCTATGAGGAGTTTCTCGGTTATCGGTACACTACTAACCATATCCTCCAAGTCCTCCCAAAATTGCCTCTTAGCACTCATGTTGAGCCCAACTTGTGGGGCATAAGCACTAATGACGTTCAAGACAATGTACCCAATTACTATCTTGATTAAGATGATCCTATCCCCTCGTCTTCGAACATCCACTACTCCATCCTTAAGACTCTTATCTATTAGAACACCTATGCCATTCCTAGTCCCAGCCGAACCAGAATACCAAAGCTTGAAACCGGTATTCTCGACTTCTCTCGCCTTTTGACCCGCCCATCTAGTCTCTTGTACACAAAGGATATTTACTCGTCTCCTAATGGCAACATCTACTAACTCACGTAGATTCCCCGTCAAGGATCCTACATTCCAACTACCCACCCGAAACCTATGTTCCTCGGCTAGCTTCCTTACGCTTTGCACCCGTCGAGTAAGATGCAAAGACCCTTGCTCACTTATCACTACATCCGGGCGATGATGTAGCGCGCCACTAAGGTGGTGGCGATCCGTCCCTTGCTCATTTAACACCATATCCGGGTTCCGATATGGCACGCCACTAAGGCGGTGGCGACCCGGCCCTTGCCCACTTAACACCATACCCGGGTTCCGATATGGTGCGTCGCTAAGAGGGTTACGCCCCAACGAATTTCTATTGGGTTTCATTTCCATGAGAATGGCTAAGTGTAAGTTGTTGGCTCGCCAAGCCTATCACAACCCCCTCCTCCTTTACCCGGGCTTGGGACCGGCTATGTCATTACAACATAGGCGGAGTTAAGATAGTGTCAGATCGAGGTTCACAATTTACCTAAAGGTTCTAGCAGAAGTTGCATGAGTCTATAGAGACCCGTCTTAATCTCAGTTCAGCATATCACCCGCAGACTGACGGACAGATGGAAAGAACAAATCAAATCCTCGAGGACATGCTGAGAGCTTGTGCGCTCAAAAATAGAAGAAGTTGGGACAAAAATTTATGATGTGCGGAATTCGCTTATGATAACAGTTACCATGCTAGCATTAAGATGTCTCTGTTTGAGACGTTATATGGGAGAAATGCATGACTCATCCATCCTGGGATCAGACAGGAGAGAGTCAAGTGTTTGGGCCAGATGTATTACGAGATGTCGTGAGGAAAGTAAAAGAAATACGCAACAATTTGAAAGTATCTCAAACCTAACAGAAGAGTTATGCAGATACAAGACGACGAGAACTAACCTTTGAAGTAGGAGACTATGTATACCTCAAAGTGGCTCCTATCAGAGGACTTCATTGGTTTAAGGTAAAAGACAAGATAGCACCTCGGTACATCGGACCTTTCCAAATATTGGAACAAAAGGAAGAAGTTGCATACCGTCTAGAGTTACCCTCTCGTCTATCGGATATGCATGACGTGTTTCACGTATCGCAACTCAAGAAATGTTTGAGAAGCCCAGAAGAACAATTTGAAAACCACTTTAGAAGTGCCCAACTCTAACTTGAACAAAATTTAAATTTGAAAGTATTTAAAACATAAAAGAAAAGAAAAGAAAAAGGAAAGCTTACCTTGGTCTGAACCCCCCCCCCCAACACACACACATAGCCCACAAGCCTGCCAGCTTTCTCCCTCTCCTTCTCTCACTGTCAGACTAGTCCCGCTTGTTAGTGCTCTCTTCTTCCTCCTCCAACTTCCGCTGATTCTCCCGTGCAGCCCGCTCCCACGTTGGTCGATCGCCCCGTGCCCAACCGCGCCCGTTCCATGCACTGCCAACCAACTCACCTCTTTCCCCGTGGCACGTTCTCCCCGTTTGAACCCTTCCGAACCTCAATTTTTGTCCTTTGCTCGCGCTCACGCCGCCACCGGTAGGTCACCACCGCCGTCCGAAATTCACCGCAAACATTGTCGTTCTCCCGAAGCTAACCCGTTCCCCTGCATCACAGGAACATCTACAACTCGTTTGCCTTCATACTGAGACAATTCTTCGCCGAGAACATCGACGCTGCCGTGTGCTGGTGAGAAACTACCTCCCCTCGCCGTTGCCCCGTCGACTCTTCATTTCCCTCCCCTCTTTGAGCATCATGTGGGCTTTGGTGTGTCACAGAGCAGGTCTCGGGCACGAAATCTCCATAGATCCCGCACGCAAACATTCTCGCGATGATCGCTGATGAGCCTTGCCGCCAAACGCCGATGCCGACCCCTCTCCGAGCTCTTTGGGTCCACGAAAACTGCCTAGGTGTGTTCTCCATCCTCCCCTCCTTCGAATTATGCAAAGAAAGTGAAGGTCTAGTACATTTAGGCGAGGTTTCAATCTCGTCCGGCGAGATCGCTGGCGAAATCTGCTAGGCGCCGCCGCGCATCTCGCCTGGCGTCGACCATGGTAACGCAAAGAAAGTGAAGGTCTAGTACATTTAGGCGAGGTTTCAATCTCGTCCGGCGAGATCGCTAGCGAAATCTGCTAGGCGCCGCCGCGCATCTCGCCTGGCGTCGACCATGGTAACGCGGCTCTCTATTGGCCGTCTATTTAAAATCCCGCGGCTCAAATTAAATCCCAGCGTACCCCTTCGGTTCTTATAATCTGACCCGCTTTGTTTAAATCCAACGGTTCACAATAGGTCTCCCGCGTACCCCTTTATATTTTACACCTACACCCCTCTAGTTTTCATAGGATTTCAATATAAACCTTGCACTTTAGGAAATACACCCTGTACTTCAGCATAATTAGGGAATTTTGATGTGTATATAGATTAAATTAACCCCTGCATCCCTTTTTAATTTGAGATTAGCACTGAATTAAGGATTTAGGCCCCTGATAATAGTATTAGAAGTGCATATTGATACTGCATTAGACCATATTTGAACTTTAGACTTTATAGCAAAACAAAATAGTGAATTTTGAAATCTGAAATTCATACAAAATTTATTACAGCAGCAATTATTCCCAAAAATGACTCCAAAGTAACATGTTTTTTTAGGAAATCTTATAAAATATTTGTTTTGGGTATTCTAAACAATATATGCCTATGTAAAAACATTTAATTGTCTGTTTAAGTGCTGAAAGCATATTTTTAAGCACAAAAACAAAGCTGAACTCATATTGAGATGATAAATACCTTAGGAAGAAATTATAAAATGTTCTAGGTGTAAATTAGAAGCTGAAAATTTTATTTAAGAGCTGTAAGAATTCTGTTTTAGGCTGAAAACATATTTTGGATGTAATATTCAATATGAAATTTTAAATTGAGGTTATAAGAATCTGTTTAGAGCTGAAAATCACATTTTAGATGTAATATTAGGTATGAATTTACATCAAAAACAGCATATACCTGAAAAGCATGTATATAAACATATATACATTTTGTAAGTGCATAATCAAATTCTGATATTTATTTAAAAGCTGTAGAACAAATTTTGTAGGGCTGAAAATGCATGTTGGTGCAGAACTAGTAGCTGAAATTTTTGGTGAAGACTATAGAAAATCTGATTTAAACCAGAATTTCGGTTTAGATGTATGGTTAAACCTGAAATCAAATTAGAAGCTGCATATATCCTAAAAATTTGAGCCTATGTACATGTACAACATCAGCTTTACATAGGAAATGAAATTGATAAATGGACCTAAGTCTTTATGCATATTGAATTGTTATGATTGTCTATGTTGGATTGCTTCTTATCATGTGTTGTTTGCACTTCTATGTATGTTGACATGAGTAGAACCAGCCCCAGAGCCGGTTCTAAACCTCCAAGATCAAGCTTTTGACGTCCGTGAGCAACAAGAAGAAGGCAAGTATCCTTGATCACCTTGTACCTAATTTAGGATATTGGCTAGAATTAATTGCATTGTGTCATGAATGGTGAAACCCAATGTTAGGATGTCTTACTTATTTTTCCATGACTTATTCCCTGTAGCCATGGTGAGAGTCTTTATTTGTTTATGAAGAATTGTGCTTTATGCTTAGACATGCTCAGTGTTATGGGGAAATCTAGAATATGGAGTATAACTTGATTTTAATAAAGCTTGATGATACATGATGACTTGTTGTAGAGTTAGAAATCTAGGCAAGCTGGATGACTTTGGTTCGTGCTGCGTGGACGAGAAATTGTATTAGTGTTTAGTGCTTGCCTGGGTTCTAAGGACTAGTACATGGAGCATTTAACCTAGCTTTACACTGCCACCACATGCTAAGATGGGACAGCTTGGCCGAGTAATTAGGTGCATTTCAGACGTAGTATGGGTGTTCGGAAGGTGCGGGGAATGGGAGTCGGTTGGACTACCCTGGGAACCGCAAGTCTCAAGAGGGGGCCACTGCAGCGAAGGTTGTAGCCTCCTGAATGCTGTTAGGGGTGAAACCTCAGTGGGCTCACATTAGTCGAAAATCCCTTTGTAAAGGCCTCGTAGTGATCTTCTGGCCACACACCATTGAAGTGTGTAATATGGCTGGCTACCACGGGCATCATGGAGGTTATTTGAGTCCACCTGAAAACAGAGGATGAAGTCATTACTTGTGGGTAAAGCGGCACAAACTCTGCAGAGTTTAAAAAACTGTCATGACATCCGTGCTCATGGTCAAGAGCGGCTCAGACTTCTTCATAATTAGTAGCTTGGGAGGTGAAATGGTTGGAAATGTTGGGTGGGAAACCTAACATTTACGTTGGGAAAGGGATGAACTTAATTGCTTAGTAATATAGGTGCTAACTCAAGCTAAGGTGTTAGATATATGCGTAGTGCTAAACCATGACGTAAGCCTTTACTTGAATTTGGCCTTCATGTCATTTCATTTCCCACACTTACAAAGTGTCTTAGGTACTCAAACTTGCTTGTTGTTGGATTTAAATTGCTATTTAGGCTACGGTGATGGCGTGGACTACAACGAAGAGGACGTCGATCCAGAAGATCTTTACTAGGCTAGCGGAATACCCCGAGCAAAACCTATGATGGAGCTCCACTAGAATAGTCCAAATGCGTTATCAATTATATCTATTGCTTTATTAGTCTTTAAGACATTTATATAAGACTTTATTGTACTTGTTGAACTTGACATGTAATACATGATATTTCACTGTTTCTCGACACATTATGAACGAATGATACTGACATACATGTGTGAATGCACTCGGTTTATATTAAAAAAACCGGGTGTGACAAAGTCCATAGAAAAAGACTGAAAGAGTCTATGAAAAAGTAGGTTTTGTGTGAACACAAATTTATCGAGGATGAGTTGTACAAGTCCGGGTAAAGTAGTTTTTTTGTAAATCTGGACAAGTCTAAATTGGGCCCTTTATATCCCGATTCTCAAAACAAGTCCGAATAGACATATGAAAGAGTAGGTAAGGTCTATGTGAGGGTTGACCAAGAAAAGAAGTCTAGGTAAGGTCTTTGTATAAAAACTGGAATTGTGCGAGCATAGTCCATACATGTTCGGAATAGTGGTTGGCAGTTCAAAATTTTGATAACTAGATATTTTAGTATTTATAAGAATTTTAAAGATATCATTTAGTTAATATAAATACCTTCAAATAAACATCTAGTTAGTTCCTATCGACTGCCGCCGACAAACAAAGGACAGTTCCAAAACGGAAGTCGGCCGCGTCGGCACACAGTTTGTACACTCGGAAGACGCCTCGGCGATCGGCAACGCCTCGGCGATTCAAAACAAATCCACTTGGCAGGTCGCAGCTGTCCTCCAAGCGCCACCTGCCCAAAAGCGACGGCGATCAAGTGCACACGGTCTTCTAGAAGCCGTCCCGTCCGTTTATTGGATCTGAATCTCCTCTCCGCTCGCCCCCCATTTTCTACCTCCGGAAAGATCCCCCGCCCCGCTCCGTCCTCGCGCGCTTCCCGCCGATCACCACCACCACCACCACCGGCGCCATGATCCAGCTTCTGTTCGCGCTGCTGGTCGTGGAGGCGGTGCTGGCGCTATCGCTGCTCTTCCGGACGCCCGCGCGCCGCCTCGCGCTGCTTGCCGTCGACCGCGCCAAGCGCGGCCGTGGACCCGTCATGGCCAAGACCGTCGCCGGCACCATGCTTATCGTCCTCGCGTCTAGCGGGTACAGCATCGGCAAGATCCGGAGCCGCGCGGGCGAGCTTAGGCAGCTCACGCCCACCGACCAGGTGCTCGCCAGCCGCCACCTCCTGGAGGCGTCGCTCATGGGTACGTGTCCTCCTTGTGTCCTCTTTTCCTAGTTGCTTCTCAGACCGCGTCGGTTGATCTCTCAGGCGTCCATCGCAAGGAATGTTTTGTCCGGAGATGAATATGTTCCGTGGGGAAATAAACTGTGCGTGCTTCCCAACTTCGAACTACTACTGTTTACCAAGAACATTAGAGGATCCATTTATATTTTGGTGCTCCTGACGAATCGGTCCTGTTGACTGGATAATTTCATATAAGAATCGAAATTTATTTTCAAGCCATTGACCGGATAAGGTCGTGGCAATGCATTATTCTTCCTTCCGTAAAAGAATCATATCAACAGCAAGGCACTGGAATGAAATGATTCATTTAGTACTCCCTTCGGTTTTTAATGATAACATTTGGATAAATTTGTTTAATTGGTAGAAAGTACATTTAAAGTACTATGCTAAAGTCCTTTAAAACCCAGAGGGAGGGATTTCATTTGGATTTCGTTTGATGGCCATTATTCGGTCTAGACTTCATTTTTTTTCTAATGATGTTGTGGTCACAATCTTCTCTATTCATCCAACCAGATTAGAGTTGGATAAAGCCCTACTTGTAGCACAAAGAAACAGGAAACCCATTCAAGCATTACTGTATCTAAAAGCTTGACACATGTTTTGAAAGTATCCTATAAAAGATATTTGGAGTTTTTTTTTCTAGAGTTCTATTTTGATTTGGAAATACTGTCTTCCTAGACATTGACTGGTTACTTCTTAGGATCAAACTCCCCATAACAAGGAAATTATTGCCGATTGTTTCTAGCAATAAACTGTTGCCTTCACGAACTGCTGAAATGAATTTTGTGCGCTTTTCGTGTTGGTGCTGCGACATTTTAGAATGACCATTAGACTATGTATTTATCGATTATGCAAATGAGGGTTGTTTTTCCTACCAGGCTTGCGAATTGGCGTCCGGACGCCTAGGCGCCTGCTGGGCGCTTGGACGCCCAGGCGCCCGCCTAGGCGTCCGGCCAGGCGCAACAGTGGCGGAGGCGGAAGGGGGTGGAGGCAGAAGCGTAGGCGGGGGCGAGGCAGGCTCGGGCCGAGTGAGCCGAACCTACACGAACCGTCGGATGAGATCCGACGGTCCACGTTCTTAGAGGAGATGTATAAAACACCTCACCTTAACCCTATTTCCCACCCCCCCTCTCTCTCTCCTCCCTCAGTGCGGCGGCGGCGGCTGGTGGCGGCGACTGCGCGAGGGGCCGGCGGCACCGGGCAGCGGCGGGCCAGGCAAGGCAAGCCTCCCTGGCGTCCTCCCGCCACCAACTAGACGCCTAGGCGTCGCCTTGATAACACTGTTTCCTACAGCTATTTTGTCATAGCTCCCCTTATCAAATGGTTGACTGGATAACGTCATGAGAAGTAACTACCTTACGTAACATAACACTAACAAAGCTTCATTCTCGGAACACTGCAATGGAATTATTGATTTAACTTTTTTGTTTACCCTTGATGGATATCACGGCCTAGTGGCTTATGGTCATGGTATGGTCTATTCATATACCCATGTCAGAATTTGTTGACGTCATCTTGTGATAGGATTGGCGAGCCAGCCCCAAATCAATAATTCCTATGGATATGAAACACAGTAGAAATTTATTGGGGGCGTAACCCTCTTAGCGACGCGCTATATCGAAACCCGGGTGTAGTGTCAAGTGAGCAAAGGTCTGGCCGCCACTTCCTTAGCGGTGCGCTACATCATCGCTCGAATGTAGTGATAAGTGATTAATCGTCTTTGCATCTCACTCGACAAATTAAGAGTAAGAAAGCTGATGGAGGAAAATAGATTTCAAGTGAGTAGTTGGAATGTGGAATTCTTGATGGTAAAGCAACGAGAGTTAATGGATGTTACAATTAGAAAGCGTGTAAATATCCTTCATATATAGGAGACTAAATGGCCCGTTCAAAAGATGAGGGAAGTCGAGAATACTGGTTTCAAGTTTTGATATTCTTGTCGTCAAGTTCTAAGAACGATGTAGGTATCCTAATAGATAAGAGCATCAAGATGAAGTAGTGGATGTTCGAAGACGAGAGGATAGGATCATCCTACTCAAGCTAGTTGTTGGACCTTGTTCTAAATGTTTGCTTATGCCTTACAAGTTAGACTTGACACGATTTTATGAGGACTTTAGTGTACCAATAACTGAGAAACTCTTCATAGGAGGAGATCTCAATGGTAATGTGGGTACAACTAACATACAATTTAAGGGGGTACATGGTGGCTTTGGGTGTGACAACAAAAACAATGAGGGTAAAGACATCCTTGACTTCTTCGTTAGTTTATGAGCTATTGGTAGCTGGCAACTTTGTCAGAAAGAAGTAATCTCACCAGATTGATCTTGTTCTCACTAAAAAAGAAGGGATAGGGGGTTGTTTAGATTGCAAGGTGATCTCTCAGGAGTGTGTTGTAGCACAACGTAAACTTATGTTAGGCAACTTTCTCTTTCATGCACACAGTTTGTGAGACAGTCAAAATCGCAAAACAAAATGATGGAAGCTGAAAGGAAAAGTGAAATAATACTTTAAAGAGAGGATGATCACGAAAGGACATTGGTGTGCAGAGAGAGGTGTGGATAGCATGTGGGTGAAGATGAAAAATGGTATTAGGAAGGTGACTAGTGAGGTGTTTTGGATGACAAAAGGTAAGAAACATGAAGTTAATGATACATGATGGTGAAATGAGGATGTTCAAAAGGCTATCGAGAAGGAGTGTTATAAGAGTTGGCACTATGATAGAGGCACAAACATCATGGTGAAATACAAAAAGACCAAGAAAATGCAAGGTAAACTGTGGGTGAAGTGAGAGGGTGCACCTATGATGAGCTATATGCAGGCTTTCAAATGAGCGTATGGATGCCTAGGCATCGACCATGGCGCGCAGTAGGTTGGGCAGGGGGCAGCATCCTGGGAGGCAGCTTTTGGGCTGGGAGGCAGCGGTGGGCTCTGCACATGACGAATTGGGAGGCGGCGGACAGAGGTGGCAGCCGCATGAGAGCTGGCGAGCGGCAGCGGCCAGCGCGACAGGCAGAGGCGACGATGTTCTAGGTGACGCCAGGCGAGTCGTCCAGCCATGGCGTCTAGGTCAGAGCGTCTGGACACCTAGGCTCTTCATTCTACAGCCCGCTGGCTCTTTGACCTGTCCAGGAATACATCCGCGGCTGCACCACTTGCTAGCGCAATAAATCTGAACATATGAACCTGGTGGGTCTGCTGCAGCCCCTCCAGTTCCATCAGAGGTTTGAAGTGATATCTCTATAGATTTTTTAAAAGGATTTCCTAAGATGGCTGGCAAATCTAATGTGTTAACAGTGGTGAACAGATTCTCTAAATTTGCTTATTTCATCGCCTTGGGCCACCCATATAGCTCGCGTCCGTCGCTTGAGCATTCTTCGAAGGTATTGTTCGCCTTCATGGGTTCCCCTGCTCTATTGTCAGTGACCACGACTCAGTCTTCAGAAGGCTCTTTTGGTCTGAACTGTTCAGACTGGCTGAGGTCAAGCTTTAGATGTGTTCGGCTTTCTATCCACAATCCAATGGACAGTTCGAGGTGGTTAACAAAACTATTACTTTGTATCTCTGCTGTTTTGCAGGAGAGACCAAAATAATGGTTGTAGTGGCTTCCTTGGGTTGATTTCTGTTCAACATTTAAAGGCTTCCCTACGCGTTCAGGCGCTCTAGTATGGGCGTCATGGCCGGTTGACTCGTCTGGCATAGGCTGGCGTCGCCACAACCGCTATCGGTGGAGAGAATGGGAGGGATGAAAATGATTAGGATTATGGTGAACTTAGTAGGGATGGGTTTTTATATGTCCGATCTGAAAGGAGTTCTGTGGGATGAGATTAGATAGTTTACATCAACAAGACTGACTCCCCCAGGCCTAGGCCTAGCCCGCCTCAAACACCTAAGCTCTAACTTCGACGCTGCCACTAGGCTGCCAACGGCTGCCTCCCCTCTTCGACCCGCCATCGCCGCTCCCTTCCTTGACCCGCCGCCGCCGAGAGCCTAGCTGGTCGCCTAGGCGAGCGTCCAGGCGCTCGGCATGCCCTAAGGCATCCAAGGGGCAATTTTGTTATAATCCTTTTTATCAAACAACACTCAAGTGTTCGCTCTTCAAGGTGGTCTATGGCTGTGATCCCCCAACCCTTTTGTCCTACCACCAGCCAGGCGCAGCCCAGGTAGCTGCAGTGGATCGACAACTCCAAGACTGGGATGAGTTTCTGGCTGAGGTAAAAGAAAGATTGGTCCAGGCTCAAGTGGCTATGAAGACTTATCAATATAAAACTCGATGGAAGTTCAAATTTAACATTGGCAATAGGGTTTGGCTGCATCTACATCAGCTCTCTGCAGTTGGGGTGATGGCTGCACCACCCTTTAAACTTAGTACTAAATTTTCAGGACCCTGTCAAATTTTGTAGTTGTCGGTACCCTGCAGACCGGGTACCCCCGCCTACAAGCATGAAGTGGCTTTGGACCCAGCCTCCCTGCTGAGGCGGGCTCTAGCAATGCCATGTGTCCTACGGCTCTGGACCCTGCCTCCCCGTTGAGGTGGTCTCTGGAGCTGCCACGTGTCCTCCGGCTTCGGACCCGACCTCCCCGCTGAGGCGAGGTCTGGTGTCGCCACGTGTCCTCCGGCACCGGATCTCGCCTCCCCGTTGAGGCGAGGTACAGTGCCGTTACGTGTCCTTCGGCTCTAGACCTGACCTCTCCGTTGAGGAGGGCTCAGGAGCCGCCACGTGTCCTTCGGCTCCGGACCTAGCCTCTGCAGTGACGAGGGCTCCGAAGCTGCCATGTGTCCTCCGGCTATGGACCCGACCTCTCCGCTGAGGAGGGCTCCGAAGCTGCCACGTGTCCTCTAGGTCCGAACCCGACCTCTCCGTTGAGGAGGGCTCCGGAGCTGCCACGTGTCCTCCGGCTTCGGGCCTGTCCTCTCCGCTGAGGCGAGGTCCGGTGCCGCCACGTGTCCTTCGGCTCCGGGCCCGGCCTCTTCGCTGAGGAAGGCTCCGGAGCTGCCACGTGTTCTCCGGCTCCAGACTTGGCCTCCCTGCTGAGGCGAGCTCTGGAGCTGCCACGTGTCCTCTGGCTCCGAAATGTGCCTCCCCGTTGAGGCGGACTCCGGAGCTGCCACGTGTCCCACGACCCGCCATGGGCCGTGGGCCTCAGGAGTCAAGGAAGGCGTGACCAGTCCAGTTATACATTCAAGACTCGTGTGTTCCCCAGGAGCACGACGCGCAGCGCACGCATCCGCCCATACCTGCTGGGCATTACACTGATAGGATAAGACGGTGTGGCATGACAACGGCAGCAACAGTACATCGCCGTGCAGCTGACCGAGTAGGTTGCGGCGACAAGACGAAGCCTTCTCCCGCCATCGTCAACCGTTACTTAGCTTGGGACGCTCGGCGTGTTAGGCGGCACGCCTTAACTCCATCAACAGTGGATACTACAAGTAGCTATTAGTACCCTAGATTGTGTATAGGGTACGAACCACCGCGGGGCCACATGTCGGGCCCCGGGTCTAGTGTAACTGCCCGACCTTGGGCTATAAAGGTACCGGGCAGCCTCTGAGAGAAGGGACAACGGACAATCTAAGCCTTAGACATCCATCTTGACAAGCTCAGGCTTGAAAACACACAACAATACAACACACTCGCGTGGACGTAGGGTATTACGCTCCGACGGCTCGAACCACGTAAATCATGGTGTTCACCTCGTGTTCTTCAGGCTCGAACTGTCTAGGGATTTAGCCCCTCCAAACAACGAACCCCCGCGGGCTGCTCCAGTAGCGGTACCGGGGGAAGTGTCGTAAAACCACTTCGACATTTGGCGCTTCAGGTAGGGGGGCTCACGTTCTCTGGACGACCGAGCATCACCACCATGGTAAACATCCAGTCCATTGCTGACTCCTCTCGTCCCCATCGTCGTCTCCAGGGGAGGGGGAGCAGGCCACTTCCCGCTCTAGAGCGGGTCGATCTGGCCGAGCAGGCGGCCGCACGGTTGCCGTTTTCGAGGCAGCTACTGCTGCCACCACACGGCAGCCTTCTGCCGCCACGACAGCAACGACACCGCCGGCTACAAGCAGCTGCTCAAAATGCACGGTACCGTCAGGCGCTCTGGCGCTACCACCAGCGGTTCGTGCATAGTAGACAACTCGAAGTGGACGTTGCGTAGGGGTCCTATGGTGGCAATTGGAAGGGAAAAAGTAGTCTCCATTAACCTCACAACAGATACATATAGGGTACATACCCATAAGTACTAAAATGCCCCTGAATACACAATAGTCTAACACCCCCCGCAGTCTCAACATCTAGCCAAGTCAGATGTTGAGACTGGACCGAAACTCGATGAACACCGACGAAGGCAGACCCTTCGTGAAGATTTCGGTGAACTGCGACGACGTCGGAACGTGCAGAACTCGAACCTCCCCGAGAGCCACCCGCTCACGAACGAAGTGAAGATCAATCTCCACGTGCTTCATGCGCTGATGCTGCACTGGTTTGGTGGAGAGGTAGATGGTGCTGGCGTTGTCGCAGTAGACCAACGTACTCCGGGCGAGGGGGGAGTGGAGCTCCTGAAGAAGTTGTTGAAGCCAGGAGGCCTCAACCATGTCGTTGGCCACGGCGCGGTACTCCGCCTCAACACTCGAGCGGGACACCATGTGCTGCCGCTTTGAGGACCAGGAGACGAGGTTGCCGCCCAGAAAGACGGCGTAGCCGGAGGTGGACCGGTGGGTATCTGGACAACCTGTCTAGTCAGCGTCGATGTAGACGACCAACGCGGAAGCAGAGTCGCGCCGCAGAAGAAGGTCGTAGTCGTGGGTGCCCCGCAGGTAACGGAGGATCCGCTTCACCACCGTGAGATGCGGCTCCCGCGGATCATGCATGTGGAGACATACCTGCTGAACCGCGTAGGAGATGTCTGGCCTGATGAAGGTGATGTATTGCAAGGCACCGGCAAGACTCCTGTAAGAGGTGGGGTTAACACCGTCGGCCGAGGACACCTTCGCCTGAGTGTCCACTGGAGTGGAGCACGGCTTGCAATCAGCCATGCCCGCTCTCTCGAGGATGTCCAAGCAGTACTGGCGCTGGTGGAGGAACATAGCGTTCGGTCGGTGCTCGACCGCAACACCTAGGAAGTGGTGGAGCTGGCCAAGGTCCTTCATCGCGAACTCCCGCTGCAGTGTGGAGATCGTGCGCTGAAGGAGAGCCGAATTTGACGCCGTGAGGACAATGTCGTCCACGTACAGGAGGAGGTAGACAGTGTCACCCTCACGCCTGTAGACAAAGAGCGAAGTGTCTGACTTGGCCTCGACGAAGCCGAGCGAGACCAGGAAGGAGGCAAACCGGCTGTACCAAGCCCGAGGCGCCTGCTTCAGCCCGTACAGGGACTTGTTCAGCCGGCAGACCATGTCTGGACAGGCTGAATCAACGAACCCTGTCGGCTGACTACAGTACACCGTCTCCGTCAGCGTCTCGTGGAGGAAGGCGTTCTTGACGTCCAGCTAGTGGACAAGCCAAGAACGCGACAGAGCCAACGACAGAACAGTACGAACCGTCGCCGACTTCACCACCGGACTGAAGGTCTCGTCGTAGTCGACGCCGGGGCGCTACGTGAAACCGCGAAGAACCCACCGTGCCTTGTACCTCTCCAGAGACCCATCCGCCCTCTTCTTATGCGTGAACACCCACTTGCCCGTGACAACATTGCCACGACTAGGACAGGGAACAAGGTCCCAAGTCCGGTTGGCAAGCAGGGCCGCATACTCTTCTTTCATAGCCCGACGCCAGTGAGGATCAGCGAGGGCGCTACGGACAGAAGAGGGGATAGGCGAGATGGGTGACGGGGCAGGCGGTGGGGGGGTCGACGACGAGAGGACGACCCTGGAGAAACGCTCCACCGGTCGGAGAACCCCAGCGGCCCGTCGGGTCACCATTGGGTGAACATGACGGGGGTCCCGATGGAGCAGTGGAGGATGGTACATCGGAGGCTCAGGGCGGGAAGTGGCTGTTGCACCAACCCGCGCTCGTCGCTGATAGACAAGAGCGGGGTTGGCGTACCGCGCCACAGGAGCCGCGCGTGGTGCAGTAGTCGACATTGGGGACACCGAGGCCGCGCACGGTGCGACTGCTGACATCGGGGACGCCGAGGCCGCGCTCGGCGCAGTAGGCGTCGGCAGGGATGCTGGAACCACGCGCGGCGCAGCAGGCGTCGTCGGGGACGTCGGGGCCGCGCGTGGCACAGCAGGCGACGCGGGGGACACCGAGGCCGCGCAGGGCGCAGCTGGCGGTATCAGGGACGCCGGTGCCGCGTGTGGCGTAGCAAGTGGTGTCAGGGACGTCGGTGCCACGTAAGGCACAACAGGTGGCGTGGAAGATGCCGAAGCTGCGCGTGGCGCAGCGGGTGGGTAACCTGCAAGAGGTAAAAGGCAAGGTCGCTGTACAGGAGCGGCCTCGGGGTCAGTAGAGAAGAGAGAATCTAACTCAGCGACGGAGTCAGAAGACAGGGTGGAAAAGGGAAAGGAAGACTCGTCGAAGACGACGTGTCGAGAGATCAAGATACGACGGGTGGTAGGGTCAAGGCACCGGTACCCCTTATGGTCAGGGGAGTACCCAAGGAAAACACACCGAGTCTGTTAGTAGTTGAATTCTCACTCTCATTGGAAGAGAGGATGACACTAGGAGTTGGGGCAATTTTCTTGTCTATTTCTCACACAATGCCATGCCAACCCAAGGGGTTGAGGCTACATATTTATAGCTGCCATGGCAGCCAACAGCCAAGCATATGCCACAAAGATGCTAGTCTAAGATGCTTAGATGCTGTCCTAATATGCTGTCCTTGGCTGACACTAAGATGCTGTCCTAGTGTCCTTAATATGCTGTCCTAGTGTCCTTAGATGCTGTCCTAATTGGGGCCACAAAGACCAAAGGACTAGAGTACAACAAAGACCAAGGACCAAGGACTAAAGTGTAACAAACTAAAGGACTAGGGTACAAGGGACTAGGGGACCAAAGACCAAAGGACTACAAGACTTATTCCAACATTCTCCCCCTAAGTCTTGTACGTCGTCTTCTGAGAGGGTTGGACCATCCCGATCTTGGTGCGAAGTTCAATGAACTTGAGCCTCCCAAGGGGCTTCGTGAGCAGGTCCGCAAGCTGGTCATTGGTGTTGATGTAGTTCGCCTTGATGCTCCCTTCCTCCAAGCATTTTCGGATGAAGTGGTACCTCACCCGGATGTGCTTGCTCCGTTCATGGAAAACGGGATTCTTTGCCAGGGCCAGAGCGGACACGTTGTCCACCCTAAGTTCGACCACTCCAGTGTCTCTGCTGAGTAGATCACCAAGCAGTCGACTAAGCCAGAGCGCCTGAGTCGAAGCGGTGGAGGCCGCTATGTACTCGGCCTTGCAGCTGGACAGGGCCACCACCTGCTGCTTGACCGACTGCCAGCTAACGAGGCACTTGCCGAAGAAGAAGAGGATCCCGCTCGTGCTCTTGCTGGTGTCGATGTCGCCGGCGTGGTCGCTATCGCTGTACCCGACAAGGTGTGCCTCCCCAGGACACCTCGGGTAGTGGAGGCCGTGGAGAGTCCCCGCAACATAGCGGATGATCCTCTTCACAGCCTGCTGGTGATCCGTTGTCGGTCGTTGCAGGAACCGACTAACGTAGCCGACGGAGAATGCCAAGTCCGGCCGTGTGTGGGTGAGGTAGCGAAGGCTCCCCACAAGACGCTGGTACTGCGTAGCGTCCACCTCCTCCGCCGTGCTGTCGCGGCTCAGCTTCAGCCTCTCCTCCATCGGAGTGAGAGCTGGGTTGCAGTTTGTGAGCCCAGCTAGCTCAACAATGCGCTTGGCGTAGGCGGTCTGTCGAAGTGTGACCCCGGAGTCGGCCTGGTGCACCTCAATCCCAAGGTAGGAGAGAGATCCCAGGTCACTCATCTGGAAGGTGGCTTTCATCTCTTCCTTTAACGCTGCCACCTCCGCATCCTTGGTGACGGTGATCACCAAGTCGTCGACGTAGACACCCACCAGTAGGGTGTTTCCTCCATTGCCCCGCCGGTAGATGGCCGCTGCGTGCGGGCATTGCCCGAAGCCCATCCTCTTAAGCGTGGAATCCAACTTGGCATTCCACGCCCTTGGTGCCTGACGCAAGCCATAGAGGGCCTTGCGCAGGCGCAACACCTTGCCCTCCTTGCCAGGGACCACAAACCCCGGCGGCTGGTGTACGTAGACCTCCTCCTTCAAGTCGCCGTTGAGGAACGCCGACTTGACGTCCATGTGCTAGACACGCCAGCCTTCTTGGGTAGCGAGTGCAAGAAGGAGTCGCACGGATTCCATCCGTGCCACGGGGGCAAAAGCATCGTCGAAGTCGATCCCCTCCTGCTGCACGAAGCCGCGTGCCACCAAGCGAGCCTTGTGCTTGACGATGGCGCCGGCTTCATCCCTTTTCAACTTGAACACCCACTTAAGGGTGATCGCACGGTGACCACGAGGGAGATCAGCAAGCTCCCAAGTGCGGTTCGTCTCAACCGCGTCCATCTCCGACTGCATCGCGGCACGCCATGCCACGTGTCTCTCAGCCTCCGCGAAAGACCGAGGCTCGCCGTCATCGCACGCAAGGTGCAACTGCGCCTCCAGATCTTGATCATCCAGATTGTGAGGGGCCAGTCCCGGCACCGGCTGGTTGCCGAGAATGTTCTCCATCTTGCGATACCACAACTGCTCGCCGTCGTAGCACCCGTCGAGGCGCTCCTCGTCGTGGGAGAGCGGAGTAACAAACTCCACTGGGTCGTGCTCGACACGAGCTGGGGACGGAGTGGGCGTGCCTGGAGGAGTGGCCGTCGGTGCTGGAGTGCATGGGGTCGCCGGCTGAGGTGGAGGTGGACGGTCGGGGGCTGGGGTAGACACGCTCGGTGGAGAAGAGTTGCCTACTCCCCCAACTCCCTTGAAGTGGACGTAGTCGACGATGAAGTCGTCGTGCGTCGAGGTCGAACCATCGTCCACCGCCTTGTCCCATGCCCATCCTCGCCCTTCGTTGAACACAACGTCGCGCGTCGTGCGCACACGCTGTGTCTCTGGGTCGAGAATGCGGTAGGCCTTTGAGCCCTCCGCGTAGCCGATGAACACCCCCGGAGTGCTCCTGTCGTCGAGCTTGCTGATGTGGCCAAGCTCCTTGGCAAACGCGAGGCAGCCGAAGACCCGCAGATGAGAGACCGCCGGCTTGCGCCCATACCAAGCCTCGTATGGCGTCCTGCCGTTGAGAGCCTTGGTGGGCGAGCGGTTGAGGATGTAGACAGCCGTCACCACCGCCTCTCCTCAGAAGATAGCCGGCATGGCCCTCTGCTTGAGGAGGGCCCGAGCCATCCCCACAACCGTCTGGTTGCGCCGCTCGACGACGCCGTTCTGCTGCGGGCTGTAGGGCGCGGAGTAGTGGCGCTGAACACCCTCATCCGCGCAATACGACGCGAATTCAGCCGCCGTGAATTCGCCGCCGTTGTCGGTGCGCAGCACACGTAGCTCGCGGCCGCACTCCGCCTCCGCAATGGCCTGCGCGCGCCTGATGGCGTTCGCAGCCTCTCCCTTGCTGCCAAGGACCACGACCCACATGTAGCGGGAGAGGTCGTCGACGAGCAGCAGGAAGTAGCATCGTCCTCCTGGTGTAGCTGGTGTCACCGGGCCACACAAGTCCCCGTGAACGAGCTCGAGCCGTTCCTTAGCTCGAAAGCTCGACTGCTGGGGAAAAGGAAGCCGCCTCTGTTTCGTCAATACGCAGACATCGCAGAGCTGCTCCACGTGGTCAAGGCATGGCATGCCTCGCACCATCTCCTTGGCACTGAGCTGCTTTAGGGCCTCGAAGTGAAGATGCCCAAAGCGCTCGTGCCACTGCCATGCCTCGTCATCCTGACGAGTGGTAAGGCAGACAGGCTGTGCTACCTGCACGTGAAGGACATAGAGTCGATTGGTGCCTCTAGTTACCTTGGCAAGAAGGCGATGATGGCGATCCCAAATCCTCATGACTTCGTCCTTAATCTCCACGCGCGAACCGTTCTCATCCAGCTGTCCCAAGCTGATGATGGAGTTTCTCAACGCGGGGATGTAGTAGACTCCGACGAGCAGCCTGTGCTCACCAGACTCGGCGGTGAGGATGACGGAGCCGACACCCTTGATCTCCACGCCGGAGGCGTCACCAAACTTGACAGAGCCTCGGACATTGGAGTCAAGCTCAACGAAGAACTCCCGTCGACCGGTCATGTGATGGGTGGCGCCGGTGTCGAGGCACCACCCGTCAGTCTTGTCGTTGCTGGAGCCGTCGCCGAGGAAAGCGTGTGCTTTTGGCTCATCAAGATGAAGGAGAGCCGCTGCGGTCGATGCCACTAGAGGTGGCTTGATGCTTCCGTGTGCCAGAAGCAAAGCTGGCTCCTCCTCTACCTGTGCCACGTGGGCCTCCTTCTCCACTTGTGCCACGTGGGCCTGGCCATGTCGTGGCTGTCGACACTCCCTGGCCCAATGACCAAGCTTGCCACAGTTGTGGCATGTGTCGTCTCGTGTCGGCTTGTGGTTGCCGACGGTGCCGCCCTGGGCGCCTCCGCGGGCGCCACCCTCGGTACGTCCGCGTGCCGCGGCATGGGTACCTCCGCGCCCCTTGCGCGACTTGCCGCGCTTGCGGCCGCCTGTCGAGGAAGAGGACTCCCCCTTCTTCCGGTCACCCTGGCCAGCCTCCCACTGCTCGCGAGTGAGATGAAGCTTCCCGCCAATGGTGATAGGCCCCGAGAGAGGTTGTGGTTCGTCGCTGTCGACGACCTTGAGGCGACCTATCGCCTCTTCGATCGACATCGTGGAGAGGTCCAGCAGAGACTCGATCGAGCGAGCGATCTGCTTGTACTTCTCGGGGATGCACCGAAGGAGCTTCTCGACAGCTCTCTCTTCGTTGTGTGTCGTCGCCGAACTGCACCAACTTCTGCAACAAAGTGTTGAGACGGAGAGCAAAGTCATCAACGTCCTCACCTGGCTTAAAGGCCAGGTTCTCCCACTCCTTGCGAAGCGCCTGCAGTGTGGACTTGCGGGCGCGGTCGCTGCCGATGCGTGCCGCAGCGATGGCATCCCATGCCTCCTTAGCAGTCCGCTTCTTGGAAAGCGAGAACTGCATCTCGGGCGGGACTGCAGCAATGAGGGCATCCAACGCCCGTCGATCCTCGTAGTAGTCGTCGTCGCCGTACTGAACTGCTTCCCACATGTGTCGCACCTGGAGCCGTGCCCTCATCACCGCGACCCACTCGACGTAGTTGGTCTTGGTGAGGGTAGGCCACCCACCGCCGGGACCGACGTCCCTGACAATGGGCTGGACCCCGTGGTGTCCATGGTACCTGTCCGGGGAGGGAGAACCGCGCCGCCTGTAATGGTCGCGTTCTCCGTCGACCCAGCCGCCGCCGCCGCCGGGAGCGCCACCGGCGCGTCCGCGCCCGTCTGGGCTGCGGCTGTCGCGCCCATGGGGGCGCGCGGCTGCTCGCTGCACCTCTCGTGCTCGCGTCGCCTCCCTCACCGACCTGAGCTCATCGTCGACGCCGCCGTCGACAGAGCTGCTGGAGCTACTGCCGCGCAGAGCCTCCAGCTCCGCTGCCGCCGCATGCGCTACAGCCGCCGCCGCCGCTGCTTCCACTTCCGCCCTTGCTGCTGCCAGTTCCGCCGCCGCCAACCTTGCCGCCATTGCCGCTATCGCCGCAGTCTCTGCCGCTGCTCGCTCGCGCTCCTCTGCCGCGGCGACCTCCGTCTGCCGCGCGCTCGAGGCGACCGAGCGCTGAGACTGTCCGTCGGACATGGCGCACTAGTGGGGGAGGGCTGTTGTGTGTGGAAGACAAGCTGCTGCTTGTCTGTGCTGGAGAGGAATGAGCTGGAACAGCCGGTGTTCCTGCTGCCGGTTGCGGACAGAGAGGGGTGCGAGAAGGGGATGAGCAGGAGATGTTTAAGCTGCAGGATAGAACGGCTCTGATACCAGATGTTAGTAGTTGAATTCTCACTCTCATTGGAAGAGAGGATGACACTAGGAGTTGGGGCAATTTTCTTGTCTATTTCTCACACAATGCCATGCCAACCCAAGGGGTTGAGGCTACATATTTATAGCTGCCATGGCAGCCAACAGCCAAGCATATGCCACAAAGATGCTAGTCTAAGATGCTTAGATGCTGTCCTAATATGCTGTCCTTGGCTGACACTAAGATGCTGTCCTAGTGTCCTTAATATGCTGTCCTAGTGTCCTTAGATGCTGTCCTAATTGGGGCCACAAAGACCAAAGGACTAGAGTACAACAAAGACCAAGGACCAAGGACTAAAGTGTAACAAACTAAAGGACTAGGGTACAAGGGACTAGGGGACCAAAGACCAAAGGACTACAAGACTTATTCCAACAGAGTCGAGCGAGGCGCAAGCTTATGGGGAGCCATGGCGGAGAGGTTAGGGTAGCAAGCGCACCCGAAGACTCGAAGGTGGTCGTAGAGAGGAGGAGTGCCGAACAAAGCGAAGTGAGGGGTGGGAGCACTAATCGCCTTAGTAGGAAGGCGATTAATGAGGTAGGTAGTGGTGTGAAGCGCCTCCGCCCAGTAGCGAGCAGGGGTAGAAGTCTGAAACATCAGGGAGCACATGACATCGTTGGTGGTCCGAATCATGCGCTCCCCCTTGCCATTCTGGGGGGAAGTGTATGGGCAAGACATACGCAACTGAACACTGCGAGAAAGCAGAAAGCCACATAACATAGAGTTGTCAAACTCGCGCCCGTTATCGCACTGGACCGCACGGATCGTGCGCCCAAACTGGGTGGACACCCAAGCGAAGAAGTGAGAAAGAGTGCCGAACGTATCAGACTTTTGCCGCAAGGGAAAAGTCCACGAATAGTGCGAAAAATCATCAACGACCACCAAGTAGTACTTATATCCATAAACACTAAGAACAGGTGAAGTCCAAAGATCACAGCGAATCAAATCAAAGATGCGCTCGACACGAGTGATAGAATGTGAAAAAGGAAGTCGAACGTGGCGACCCAACTGACAAGCATGGCAAAGAGACTCATGAGTACCCCGAGTACACGAAATCACTGAACTACCAGACAACTTCGACATAGCATCAACACCGGGGTGGCCAAGCCGACGATGCCAAATGGTCGAAGAGGCAGTCGTAGTCAGGGCAAGAGGCGGAGCGGAAGCAGGAAGATGCATCGTGTACAGGGGACCCGTACTCTCACAGCGAAAGAGAATGCGCCGAGTAATAAGATTTTTCACAGTTAAACCATAAGGATCGAACTCAATGGAAACATGGTTGTCAGTAGTGAAACGACGAATGGAAAGAAGGTGCTGAATGATGTCAGGAGCAACTAGAACATCACGTAGTTGAAACGAATCCGGCGAACCCGTCACCTACTGAGGTGACTGGAAGAGCCGACCCATTCCCAACAACGATAGATGAAGGATCAGAGGGACGGGAAGGGCGGGTAGAAGAGAGGACACCGACGTCAGAGGTGATGTGGTACGAGGCACCGGAGTCCACCACCCAGTCAGGGCCAGACGGTGTGACACCCCGCAGGTAGACTAACGGTGTAGAACGGGTCGCGACATGCCCCGATGGTGGCGGCGCCGGGAAGGAAGACAACACGCTCGGATCCTCGACGGTCGTGCCAACAGAGTAGGCAACAGTCGATCCAAGGACACCAGCCGATGGCGGCCGAGTACCCTGTGGCGATGATCAGGTCTGAACAGGAAACAACGGTCGCACGTCAGGAGGCGAGGCCGCGGCGGTCCAAGGTGGCGCGGCCGAGCCGGCGGCGGCTGAAGACGGCGGCACGACGTACGGCGGCGTCGGCTGCCAGGTCAGAGCCGGTTATGACCAGATGTGGGCCGGTGGTGGCGGCCGAGGCGAGGTGGCAGCGGCCCTCAGTGGTGCGGCGGCGTACGGAGGCGGCTGCGGATGAATCGGAGACGGCAATAACCGGAGCTGGGCCGGCGAGGTAGCGACAGCCCACGGGGACGTTGCCGAGTCGGCGGCGGCGACCACAGGGGCGAGGCGGTGGCAGCCGAGGGTGGCGGCCCGGCCCACGCGTCCGGCAGCGGCGCGGCCCGGGCGGACGGCGGCGCCCCGCGGCGGCCGGATCTGACCACCAGGCGGCGGTGGCGGCACAGGTGGTGAGGCAGTGGTGGCCCAGGGCGACGTTGGTGAGGTGCCGGCGGCCCAGGGCGGCGGTGCTGAGCCGGCGGCGGCCGACCCCGAGGGCGGAGCGGCCACACGCGGAACTGGCGAGCCGACCGTGGCCCAGGGCGGCGCGACCCAGCAAGCGGCGGCCGACCCTGAGGGCAGGGCGGCGGCAGCGGAGGCAGAGAGAGGGGAGGAACGAGGGGCAAGAGCCAGCGGCGGCGGCCCGCGCTCGGGAGATGGCGGCGCAGGCGAAACAACGGCGGGCAGCGCAGCAGCGTTAGCGGAGAGAGGGAAGGAAGGAGGGGCGGGGGCCAGCGGCGGCGGCGCACCGGCGGGTGGCGGCGGCGGTGGCTTGGGCCCGCTCGGCTGCATTTCGGGAGAGAGAGAGAGGAGAGAGAGTGTCTGATACCAAATTGGAAGGGAAAAAGTAGTCTCCATTAACCTCACAAAAGATACATATAGGGTACATACCCATAAGTACTAAAATGCCTCCGAATACACAATAGTCTAACAGTGCTGAATGGTCCCTCCACTGAAAAGCTAATGCAAGCGGGAGGCCCAGAGTGTGCAGCCTGCTTAGCCTGGTCGTGCACCCTAAGCGTGCGCACTTTGCCTCTCCAGCAATGCGGCTGAGTACTGGGGAACCGTACGGCCCATACTCGTGAGCAAAGTAGTAATCATAAGGCTTCTATTTCCATTTCATTATGTTTCAGGTTATGTTACTTCCGCATATCAACTGTCATATGGCGTGTCCGAGGTCCGTCGGCTATTTTCTTGTTCGGAGTTCTATGGCGCTAGAAGGTCTCCTCGCTGAAAGATAAATGCCCGCGGGAGGTCCAGAGCGTGCAGCCTGCGTAGCCTGGTCCTGCACCCTAAGCGTGTACACTTTGCCTCCCCGGTGTTGCGGCTGAGTACTTGGGGACCTGTCATGTTCAAACAAGTTTACACCAGGCGCCATAGGGCCCGTGACGTGCGCCGAGCCGATGTGCGCGCGGCAAGCACGCAGGCCACGATCTCCAACCGTGGCCAGGAGGGAAAGTAGAAGATACTCTAGCTATTTTTGGTAATCAATAATTAGTGGAGTTTGTTACTCCTTTTGGTTGAGCCGGAGGCTATAGATAGGCAGGTAATCAAACACTTGAGGGATAAGAAAGATATTACCATCTATTCCCTCTCCTCTTCTACCAAGCCGGAGGCAGGGGGAATAACCCTTCGGCGAAGAACGGCGGCAAGGGGGTATAACCCGGCCAGCCATCACGGATAGCGGCTACGAACTACGTAGCCGAGGTCCTCCATCCCTCGGGATCGCTGCCCTTGACAACCTGGTATCTCAGTCTCGTCGATCCTCTTCCACCACCTCCATCCAGACTTCCACCGCAGCCCCACCACCATCCCAGCCACCGCCTCCATCCCCCCCCCCCCCCTCGACGGCCACAGCAACGCCCGCACCGTCAGTCATGGGCGATGACGATCAACCCACCATGGCCGATGTGATGAAGATGCTCAAGTCCCTAACCACCGAGATGTCAAAGATGCAGATCGACATGGCGGGCATGAAGGAAAAGGTCGGCTCGTCGACCGACTCCAGCACCAACCACGACGGCCAACACCACACGGATCGCCCCCCCGCGGTTCCAGAAGATGGACTTTCCGCGCTACGACGGCAAGTCCGACCCACTGATTTTTCATCAATCGGTGCGAATCGTATTTCCGCCAGCAACGCACCATGCCGGAGTAGAAAGTGTGGATGGCGTCGTACAACCTGGAAGATGTGGCTCAACCCTGGTTCGTCCAGCTCTAGGAGGACGAGGGCATGCCGCCATGGGGGCGTTTCAAGGAACTTCTGAACCTGCGTTTCGGTCCGGCGCTGCAATCCGCCCCCCTGTTCGAGCTCACCGAGTGCCGCCGCACGGGGACGGTCGAGGAATACTCCAACCGCTTCCAGGCGCTTCTTCCTCGCGCTGGCCGGCTCCAGGAAGGCCAACGGGTGCAACTCTACACCGGCGGGTTGTTGCCACCGCTCAGCCACCAGGTGCGCATCCACGGGCTGGAATCCCTCGCGGCGGCCATGAGCCTGGCACGGGCGTTGGAACTGGTCGAGCTGGACCGTCTCAACTCCGCCCACGGCAGGGCTGCGCCGCGCGCGCTTGGACCACCGCTCGCGCCGCGTCCAGGCGCCCTGGCGGTCCTCCCTACAACCGCTCAACTGGCGCCTGCGGTTCAGACGCTGCCCGCACCCTAGGCGCCGCCCCTGGCACTGCCGGCGCCACCACCACAACGCGGCGGGAGCAAGCGCCTCTCGACGGAGGAGCAGGCGGAACGGCGCCGCTTCGGACTCTGCTATAATTGCAACGAGCCATACTCACGGTGCCACAACAGAGTCTGCCGCCGCATCTTCTACATCGCCGGCGTCGAACTGGCCGAGGTCGAGCCCGTGGAGGAGGCACCCGTCTATTCCCTCCACGCCGTCGCCGGCGTTCCAGTGTGCGGTACTCTCCAACTTAAGGTACAGGTGGGCGCGGCCACGTTGATCGCCCTCATCGACACGGGCTCCACCCACTGCTTCATCGGCGAGGCGGCAGCACAGCGGGTCGGCCTGCCCGTCGCGCCTCGGCCTCGACTAACAGCGACCGTGGCCAACGGCGAACGGATCACCTGCCCAGGCGTTCTGCGCCAGGCGCCCATCGTCATCGACAATCGGCGGTTCGTGGTTGACTTGTACATCATGCCGCTGGCCGGCTATGACCTGGTGCTCGGCACACAATGGCTGGCTACATTGGGTAAGATTATCTGGAACGTGGCCGCCGGGACCATGGAGTTCACGATGGAGGACCAGCAGGTCTGCTGGCGCAGCGTCGCGTCGCCGACACCACCGCGCATCCACTCTGCCTCGGTGACAGAACCCCTCCTCGACGAGCTGCTTGCATCCTTCGCTGACGTGTTCACCGAGCCGACGGGCCTGCCGCCTGCGCGTGGTCGGACGCACCGCATCATCCTGAAGCCGGACACCGCGCCGGTGGCAGTGCGGCCCTACAGATATCCGGCCGCCCACAAGACGGAGCTGGAGAAGCAGTGCGAGAACATGCTCGCGAACTGCATCGTCCGGCGCAGCGACTCCGCATTCTCCTCGCCGGTCCTTCTCGTCAAGAAGCCGGATGCCTCGTGGCGTTTTTGCGTCGACTACCGCGCCCTCAACGCGGTGACGGTCAAGGACACGTTCCCGATCCCCGTCGTCGACGAGCTCTTGGATGAGCTCCATGGCGCCAAGTACTTCACCAAACTGGACTTGCGCTCGGGGTACCACCAAGTGCGCATGAGGCCGGAGGATGTTCACAAGACGGCGTTCCGTACACACGACGGCCTCTATGAATTCCTGGTGATGCCGTTCGGACTCTGCAACGCCCCGGCCACATTTCAGGCGCTCATGAACGACGTCTTGCGCCCGTTCCTTCGCCGGTTTGTACTTGTTTTCTTTGACGACATCTTGATCTACAGCAAGTCATGGGCCGACCACCTGCGTCACCTTCGAGCTATCCTTAGCGAGCTTCGTCGACACACCCTCTTCGTCAAGCGCTCCAAGTGCGCGTTCGGGGTCTCCTCAGTCGCCTACCTCGGCCACACGATCTCGGAGGCAGGGGTGGCCATGGACTCCGCCAAGGTGCAGGCCATTCACGACTGGCCGGAACCCCGCTCGCCGCGGGCGGTGCGTGGCTTCCTCGGGCTCGCGGGATACTACCGCAAGTTCATCCACAACTACGGCTCCATCGCCGCGCCACTCACCGCGCTGCTCAAGAAGGAGGGCTTCGCGTGGGGTCCTGAGGCTGCCTCGGCTTTCCTCGCCCTCAAGGAGGCGGTCACCTCGGCGCCGGTGCTCGCTATGCCGGATTTCAACAAGCCCTTTGTCGTCGAGTGCGACGCGTCGTCCCAGGGGTTTGGTGCTGTCCTAATCCAGGAGGGGCATCCGATTGCCTTCTTCAGTCGGCCGGTGGCGCCTCGACATCACGCCCTGGCAGCCTACGAGCGTGAGCTCATTGGCTTGGTCTAGGCGGTGCGCCACTGGCGGCCATACCTCTGGGGGCGCCGCTTCACCGTCAAGACGGATCACTACAGCCTGAAGTATCTGCTGGACCAGCGCTTGGCCACCATTCCACAGCACCACTGGGTTGGCAAGTTGCTGGGCTTCGACTTCTCCGTTGAGTACAAGCCGGGCGCGACGAACGCCGTCGCTGACGCGCTGTCCCGGCGCGACACCGTGGAGGGAGAGCTCCTTGCCCTCCCTGCTCCGCGCTTCGACTTCATCGACAAGCTCCGGCAGGCCCAGCTGGACCACCCAGCCCTTGTCGCACTCCGAGGTGAGATCACGGCGGGCACCCGACTAGCTCCCTGGGCGCTGGTGGACGGCTTGGTGCAATTTTCCGGGCGGTTGTACATTCCAGCCGACTCCCCACTGCTCCAAGAGATCGTAGGGGCCATCCATGAGGACGGGCACGAAGGCGTACAGCGGACGCTCCACAGGCTGCGCCGTGACTTCCATTTTCATAACATGAAACAAGTTGTGCAGGAACGCGTGCGTACGTGTGAAGTCTGCCAACGCTACAAGTCCGAGCACCTGCACCCGGCGGATCTCCTTCTTCCGCTGCCGACGCCCTAGGGCGTGTGGACTGATGTCGCGCTAGACTTTGTGGAGGCGCTACCACGGGTCCGCGGCAAGTCAGTGATCCTCACTGTGGTGGATCGGTTCAGCAAGTACTTCCATTTCATCCCACTGGCACACCCGTACTCCGCTGAATCTGTCGCTCAAGCCTTCTTCAACGACATTGTCCGCCTCCACGGGATTCCACAGTCCATGGTCTCCGACCGGGACACGGTGTTCACGTCGACGTTCTGGCAGGAGTTGATGCGGCTGATGGGGACCAAGCTGCAGATGACCACGGCGTTTCATCCCCAGTCCGACGGCCAGTCCGAGTTGGCCAACCGCGTCATCCTCATGTACCTGCGGTGCTTGACAGGAGATAGGGCGCGCGAGTGGCTCCGGTGGCTTCCCTGGGCGGAGTTCCTCTTCAACACGGCGTACCAGATGTCCCTGCGGGACACCCCCTTCCGCGTGGTCTATGGGCGTGACCCTCCCTCCATCCGGTCCTATGAACCCGGGGACACCAGGGTGCCGGCCGTCGCCAAGAGCATGGAGGAGCGCGCGGAGTTCCTGGCCGACATCCGTCACCGCCTGGAGCAGGCACAGGAGTACCAGAAGCGCCACTACGACCGTACGCACCGCGCGGTCACCTATTAGGTCGGTGATTGGGCGCTGCTTCGACTACGGCAGCGCGCGGCGTCATCTCTTCCTCAGGCTGTGGGCGGCAAACTGAAGCCACGCTTCGTCGGGCCGTACCGCGTCGTCGAACTCATCAACGAGGTCGCTGTCCGGCTGGAGCTTCCACCCCGCGCCCGCATCCACAATGTGTTCCATGTGGGACTACTCAAGAAGTTCCAGGGGTCGCCACCAACAGCGCCTCCACCATTGCCGCTCATGCATCATGGCGCCATTAGCCCAGAACCTGAACGCGCGGTGCGGTACCGACTGGCTCGCGGCGTACATCAGGTGCTCATCCAGTGGAAAGGCACGTCGGCAGCTTCAACGACCTGGGAAGACGTCGCGCCTTTCCGCGCCAAGTTTCCCCAATTCCAGCTCGAGGACGAGCTGGTCCTCGACGGGGAGGGAGATGTCATGTTCAAACAAGTTTACACCAGGCGCCATAGGGCCCGTGACGTGCGCCGAGCCAACGAACGCGCTGATGCGCGCGCGGCAAGCACGCATGCCACGATCTCCAACCGTGGCCAGGAGGGAAAGTAGAAGATAAAAAGAAAGGGCAGCCCGGTGCATGTAGCTCCCGCTTGCGCAGGGTCCGGGGAAGGGTCCGACCCAATTGGGTCTTTTGTACGCAGCCTTTCCCTGCATTTCTGCAAGAGGCTGGGAAAGTAGAAGATACTCTAGCTATTTTTGGTAATCAATAATTAGTGGAGTTTGTTACTCCTTTTGGTTGAGCCGAAGGCTATAGATAGGCAGGTAATCAAACACTTGAGGGATAAGAAAGATATTACCATCTATTCCCTCTCCTCTTCTACCAAGCCGGCGGCAGGGGGAATAACCCTCCGGCGAAGAACGGCGGCAAGGGGGTATAACCCGGCCAGCCATCACGGATAGCGGCTACGAACTACGTAGCCGAGGTCCTCCGTCCCTCGGGATCGCTGCCCTTGACAGGGCCGGATGGCACACACTTCTGGAAAAGAGAATAATCGTATCTCGGGCATCACTACTTTGACTTTTGTGCTTGCTTTCCCATATCACTTCGGCCGTATGATCGGTTACTTTTTCTGTTTCCACCTATAGTTAGAGTTGTGATATCCTGCCGCAGGTGGGTCCGCCTGAGTTACCTGTGGTGTATCTGAGGTCTCTTGATTATTTTCGTGCTCAGGGGTCCTATGGCGCCGAATGGTCCCTCCCCTAAAAAGCTAATGCCAGTGGGAGGTCCAGAGTGTACAGCCTGCTTAGCCTGGTCCTGCACCCTAAGCGTACGCACTTTGCCTCTCCAGCACTGCGGCTGAGTACTGGGAACCAGACAGCCCATACTCCTGAGCAAAGTAGTAATCATAACCCGGATACTATCACATTGAATTGCCCATGCCCCGCAGCTCGGCTACGGATCGTAAGTCGCAACGAAACTAGGAGCAGAGAATTGTGACCAGTGAGCACGATTACTTCTTTTCTCTGTCATGCCTGTGCAGGTCCTAGCGTTCCGGCACCTCCCAGGGGGTCTACCGTCGATGTTTCTTGCGTTGGTGATGAACGCTCCTGAATTTTCAACTCCGGCTCCGACGCTTCAACTGCCAAGATACAAGTTCAGAGCAGCCATGCGAGAAGGAAAGATGGAGGCCCCTCCTGCGGGATCATCGCCTCCCCCAAGGTGGGCCCGGGGGCCACTGTCGGTACCGTGCAGACCAGGTACCCCTGCATATAGGTATGAAGTGGCTCCAGACCCCACCTTCCTGCTAAGGCAGGCTCTAGCACTGCCATGTGTCCTCCGGCTCCGGACCTCGCGTCCCCGTTGAGGTGGGCTTCTAAGCTGCCACGTGTCCTCCGGCTCCGGACCCGGGACCCGGCCTCTCTGCTGAGGCGAGGTCCTGTGTCGCCACATGTCCTCAGGCTCCGGACCTCGCGTCCCCGCTGAGGCAAGGTCCGATGCCGCCACGTGTCCTTCGGCTCCAGACCCGGCCTCTCCGCTGAGGAGGGCTCCGGAGCTGCCAGGTGTCCTTCGGCTCTGGACCCGGCCTCTTCGATGAGAAGGGCTTCGGAGCTGCCACGCGTCCTCCGGCTCCGGACCTGGCCTCTCCGCTGAGGAGGGCTCCGGAGCTGCCACGTGTCCTTCGGCTCCGGACCCGGCCTCTCCGCTGAGTCGAGGTCCGGTACCGCCACGTGTCCTTCGGCCCCGGACCTGGCCTCTCCGCTGTGGAAGGCTCCGGAGCTGCCACGTGTCCTTCGGCTTCGGACCTGGCCTCCCTACTGAGGCGAGCTCTGGAGCTGCCACGTGTCCTCTGGCCTCGAACCGGGCCTCCCCGATGAGGCGGGCTCCGGAGCTGCCACGTGTCCCACGACCCGCCATGGGCCGTGGGCCTCAAGAGTCAAGGAAGACGTGACCAGTCCAGTCACGCATTCAAGACTCGCGCATTCCCAAGAGCACGGCGGGCAGCGCATGCTTCCACCCATACTTGCCAGGCATTACAGTGACAGAACAGGACGATGTGGCGTGACAATGACATCAACAGTACAGCGCCGCGCAACTGACCGAGTAGGCTGCGCGACAAGACGGAGCCTTCTCCCGCCATCATCAACCACTACTTAGCCTGGGACGCTCGACGTGTTAGGCGGCACGCTTTAACTCCATCGGCAGTGGATACTACAAGTAGCCATTAATACCTTAGATTGTGTATAGGGTACGGACCACCGCGGGGCCACCTGTCGGGCCCCAGGTCTAGTGTAACTACCTGGCCTTGGGCTATAAAAGGACCAGACAACCTCCGAGAGAAGGGACAATGGACAATCTAAGCCTCAGAGATCCATCTAGACAAGCTCAGGCTTGGAAACACATAGCAATACAACACACTCTCCCGTGGACGTAGGGTATTACGCTTCGACGGCTCGAACCGCGTAAATCCTGGTGTTCACCTCATGTTCTTCAGGCTCGAACGGTCCAGGGACTTAGCCCCTTCAAACAACGAACCTCCGCGTGCTGCTCTAGTAGCGGTACCGGGGGAAGTGTCGTAAAACCACTTTGACAGCGGCATATTGGCCAAGTTTCTTATAAATTGGCCCTAGCGCAGTGTTAAAGCTGTCGCTTTGTGACCATGAGGTTTCAAGTCCTGGAAATAGCCCCTTTCGAAAATGTAAGGAAAAGGTCATGTACAAATGACCCAAGTGGGTCGGACCCTTTCTCGGACTATGCGCAAGCGGGAGCTACATGCACCGGGCTGCCCTTTCTTTTTATTGGTCAAGTTTCTTATAAACTGCATCTGCCCCCTCGAGCTCGGATTCACGATGTCTTTCATGTCTCGTTGCTCAAGAAGTTTGAAGGGCTGACACCATCACAAGTTGCTCCTTTGCCACCCCTGCTGCATGGCAGAGTAGTACCTACTCCAGAAAAGATTCAGAGAGCAAGACTCACACGGGGCGTATGGGAGCTGCTGGTCAAATGGGTCAGACATTCAGAAACTGATTCATCATGGGAACAGCTCAAAGATTTCAAGACTCAATTCGCAGATTTTCAGCTCGAGGACGAGCTATTTGTTCTAAGGGGAGGAAATGTTGTGAATGCCTTTGTGGCCCTTGACAGGCCACCAGTACTACAGGCGCGCCCACAAAGGGTCCATTAGGGGTGCGCATGTTGGATAGACGGGAGAAACTGCTGAGAAACAGGGAGGGGGGAGACCCCTTGGCTGCGCTTAGGGCTGCGCAGGGGAGAAACCAGCAGCGAGGAGGCGTGGGGGCAGCTGCGCAGTATGTAACGTGGGGGACAAAGTAGCTGGTCACAGCGGCTAGGGTTAGGGTTCGAAGCCACCGTGATCCAAGGAGAAGAACAGCCCTCAACGGGGATTCTTATTTTTTCCTGGATGCTCAAAACATGAGGGAGGGAGGCTGCTTATAAAGGGGGGACAGGACCCCCCCTTTGGCCGCAGCCTACTCCTAGTCTGTTTGGGGATAACCCCCCAAACTGACTAGGATTCTTTTCTTCCCTTTTTTTAGTCTATTTCTTTCTATCTAAACTGATTCAATCTATAACTCCCTTTTATTCCTAAACATTATCTAATTAATTCTTCTAAATATCTTCCTGGTGCGGCTGCAGGGCCTGGCTAGCCTAGTTGTGGGCTTTGTGGGCCCCACGCCGACCATAGTGGCGGCCCACAAATGCATCCACAACATTTCCCCCCTTCCCGACAAAGAGCTCGTCCTCGAGCTTAAAGGAGGGGTGCTTCATCCTGAAATCTTCTAGTTGCTCCCATGATGAATCAGCTTCAGAATGTCCTGCCCATTTGACGAGTAGCTCCCAGACACCTCTGTTCAAACGCGCCCTTTGTACCTTTTCAGGCGTAGGTACAACACGTCCATGCAGAAGTGGTGGTAAAGGCACCACCTGTATGGGAGTAGGACCTTCAAATTTCTTTAACAGGGACACATGGAAGACATCATGTATCCTTGCTTGAGGAGGCAGCTGAAGTTTATATGATACAGTCCCAATGCATTGAATGATCTGATATGGTCCAAAATATTTTGGTCCAATCTTTGAAGAAGGCGTCGTCATTACTCCAACAGCTGTCCTCTGATGAAGCCGCAGCCAAACCCAATCACCGATCTGAAATTCCACCTCTCGGCGGAACTTATCTTCATAGCTTTTCATGGTGACTTGTGCTTGTACCAGCCCGTTCTTGATTTCAGCTAAGAATTCATCTCTATCCTTTAGCTGTTTATCCACTGCTACTACTCTAGATACGCCCGGTTGGTAACCAACAAGAGCCGGAGGGTCTCTGCCATAGACCACTCTGAAGGGCGAGCATTTGAGGGCCGTCTGGTAGGAAGTGTTGTAGCAATACTCAGCCCAAGGAAGCCACTGCAACCAAGTCTTTGGTCGGTCACCAGCCAAGCAGCGAAGGTACACAGTGATGATCTTGTTGACGACCTTAGATTGGCCGTCAGACTGCGGGTGGAAGGCCGAGCTGAGCTGAAGTTGGACACCGGCTAAGCGGAACAAATCTGACCAGAAGAGGCTGGTGAAGACGGTATCACGATCACTGACGATGGAGCAGTGAAAGCCGTGTAGTCGTACAATGTCGTCGAAGAATGCCCGCGCCACTGATGCAGCACTGTAAGGGTGGCTTAGGGGAATGAAGTGGGCATACTCGGAGAAGCGATCTACCACTGTCAAGATCACTGATTTCCCACCAACTTTCGGAAAACCTTCAATGAAGTCCATGGAGATATCACTCCAGTCTTGTTGCGTTGGCACGTAGCACACCCGCGGACATACTCACGCACCCGCCGTAGCAAGGACGGGTTGTAGAAGGAGAGGCGTAGCCGATGCACTGTCTTCTGGATGCCTTCGTGGCCCCCATCATGCGCCTCAGCTAGGAGAGAGGGCCACAAGGAGGACTTGTCGGGAACGAAGAGCTTCCCCTTGTGAAGTAGAAGGCCGTCGCGTTCGGCCCAGTCAGCAGGTGCGACTCCCTCCCGGAGTTGGGCACATAGCTGTTGCGCCTGCTGGTCTGTAGCGATCTCCGCGCGGAGCGAGTCGAAGAGTGGAAAGACTGGCGCGGATATGGCGTGAATAGCTATGTCTTCCTCGTCGCGACGGGACAGGGCGTCAGCTGCCCCATTCAAGCGCCCCGGTCGGTACTCAACCTGCAGATCATAACCAAAAAGTTTGCTCACCCAAGCATGTTGGGGAATCGTCGTGAGTCGCTGATCCAGGATATATTTCAGGCTGAAGTGATCAGTCCGAACAGTGAAGGGACGACCCCACAAGTAAGGCCGCCAATGACGTACGGCCTTCACAAGACCGATTAGCTCACACTCGTATGCCGGTAGCTTATGATGGTGAGTCGCTACAGCGCGGCTGAAGAATGCTATGGCGCCGTCGCCCTGGTGTAGAACCGCCCCAAAGCCGGCGCCGGACGCGTCGCAGTCGACGATGAAGCGCTTGTCGAAGTCCGACATTTGAAGTAGAGGCGCTGTCATCAACGCCTGCTTGAGTTGGGAGAAAGCGTCCTGCGCATCATCAGTCCAGCGGAATGCTTCCCGCTTTAGGAGGGCGGTGAGGGGTGCGGCCACCGCACCATACCCCGCAATGAACTTGCGGTAGTAGCCGGTAAGCCCGAGGAAACCTCGCAAGGCTCGTAAGGACCGAGGTGTAGGCCAACGTTCCACGGCCTCCACCTTGGTCGGATCCATTGCCACGCCGTGAGCGGATATGATGTGTCCTAAGTAGGACACAGTCTCCTGGCCGAAGAAGCACTTAGATTTCTTCAGGAACAACTTGTTTGTTCGTAGTGTCTGGAACACCTGCTTGACGTGCTGAAGGTGTTCGACCCAGGACCTGCTATACACCAATATGTCATCAAAGAAGACAAGCACAAATTTTCTGATGTAGGGGTCGAGGACGTCGTTCATCAACGACTGGAACGTGGACGGCGCATTGGTGAGGCCGAATGGCATCACCAAGAACTCATAGTGGCCTCGATGAGTTCGGAATGCTGTCTTTTCAATGTCGTCCGAGTGCATGCGCACTTGAAAGTAGCCGCTGCGGAGGTCAAGCTTGGTGAAGAACCTTGCGCCGCGAAGCTCGTCCAGTAGCTCGTCAACCACCGGGATCGGGAACTTGTCTTTCAAAGTTCTGGCGTTGAGCTCGCGATAGTCGATGCAGAAGCGCCACGTGCCGTCGGCTTTTCGGACCAACAGTACTGGCGAGGAAAATGCAGATGTGCATTCTCGGATGATGCCTTGGCGAAGCATCTCGGCGCATTGCTTCTCAATCTCGTCTTTAAGAAGCTGGGGGTAGCGGTACGGTCGGACAGCTACTGGAGTTGTGCCCGGCAGGAGCCTGATTTGGTGGTCGTGGCGTCGTGCAGGAGGAAGCCCGCGTGGCTCGTCGAAGAGGTCCTGGAAGCCATCCAGGAGGGCGCCCATCATATCAGTAGGTGGTGCTAGAGAGGCACATACCGGAGCTGAACTTCGCAGCCCCGTCCAGATCACCTCACGTTCCCCGCGCCACAATTTCATCGTGAGGTCCTCAAGGTTCCAGAGAATGGGTCCCAAAGATCGCAGCCACTGGACTCCTAGAACAAAGTCGAAGCCGTCCAGTGGGAGTGCGTAGCATGTGACGTCGAAGCGATCCCCTGCAATCATCAAGGGTACACGTGGACAGATGCCTGTACAGGAGATAGAGTCGCCGTTGGCGACTCGGACGCCGACGCCTGATCGTGGCAACATCATCAGGCCGAGCTCCTTGATGAGTGGTTCCCTGATGAAGGTGTGAGTGGACCCTGTGTCGACCAATGCTGTCAGTAGGTTGCCGTGTACGTAGACCTGGAGCTTCATTGTGTTGGCGAAGTCGATGCCGGTCAGGGCGTGTAAGGAGATGCCCATATCAGCTACGGTCGTGTCAACGTCATCATCGTCGTCAAGCTCCAGAAGGAAGATTCCTTTGCCGGCACACTTATGGTCCGGTGTGTACCGCTCAGGGCAGTGATAGCACTCGCCGCTTGCCCGCTTAGCAACCATCTCATTGGGTGTAAGGCGTTTGAAGCGCGGGCGAGAAGATGCCGTTGTTGACGATGTCGGGGCGGGTGCTGTAGAACTGCCACTTGAGGCCGTAGTAGAGGCGCGGGACACAATAGAAGAGCGCGTGGAGCGTTGAGAGGCGGCGCCCTTCTGTATTCCGCTATCTGTTATTGCCGCAAGTCGACGTTCAAAGGCTCTGGCCAGACTCATGGCGGTTTGTAGATTAGTGGGAAACTGCAACTCCACATCCGTTCTAAGTGGCTCGCCGAGGCCAGCTGTGAAGAGGTTGATCTGCTGGCGCTGGCTGAGGTCCTCGCAACGACAAAGAAGGACCAGGAATTGACGCTGATATTCCTCAACCGTGCCAGTACGACGGAGATCTTTAATTTCCGCCAGGTCGTTGGAGCGGAGCGGAGGCCCGAAGCGCATGTTGGCGAAGTCCGCGAACCGCTCCTAGGACACTATGCCACAGTCACGTTCTAGAGCAGTGTACCACTCGGCCGCGACACCCTCCAGGTGGAGAGACGCGAGCCACACCTTTTCTTCTGGCATCGTACGTGTCCCTCGGAAGTATGTCTCACACTTGGTGAGCCAGGGCAGCGGATCTGTTTCCCCGTCGAACTTAGGGAAATTGACCTTGTGACGACGCAGCCCGCTGTCGTCGAAGGTCGGGCGTCCCGGTGGTCGCCTGGTACTGTAGTGGTCGTCGTTGCCGCCATGGCCGCCGCTGCCACCGCCGCCGCTCTTGCCGCTGCCGCAGCTGCGGGGAAGGTTGCTGCCCTGCGGTGAGTTTTGTTGCAAGTCCTCGCCACCGGAGAGCTCCCGCTCCGGTGCCTTCTCAAAGCGCGCAAGGCGCATATCGTGGCGGTCCAAGCGCTTGTTGATGGTGTCTATCTGCCCCATCACCTTGCTCATCATGTTGCCGAGATCTTGGAGGGTGAAAGTCCCAGAATCGTCCACGGGGCCGGACATGGTCGCTGCCCCGGAGTCTCTTGATACCAAATGCTGAGAAACAGGGAGGGGGAGACCCCTTGGCTGCGCTTAGGGCTGCGCAGGGGAGAAACCAGCAGCGAGGAGGCGTGAGGGCAGCTGCGCAGTATGTAACGTGGGGGACAAAGTAGCTGGTCACGGCGGCTAGGGTTAGGGTTCGAAGCCACCGTGATCCAAGGAGAAGAACAGCCCTCAACGGGGATTCTTATTTTTTCCTGGATGCTCAAAACATGAGGGAGGGAGGCTGCTTATAAAGGGGGGACAGGACCCCCCTTTGGCCGCAGCCTACTCCTAGTCTGTTTGGGGATAACCCCCCAAACTGACTAGGATTCTTTTCTTCTCATTTTTTAGTCTATTTCTTTCTATCTAAACTGATTCAATCTATAACTCCCTTTTATTCCTAAACATTATCTAATTAATTCTTCTAAATATCTTCCTGTGCGGCTGCAGGGCCTGGCTGGCCTAGTTGTGGGCTTTGTGGGCCCCACGCCGACCATATTGGCGGCCCACAAATGCATCCACAACAGAAACATATCAGGTTGTTGATCTGTTGAAGAATAAAGATATGATAGAGGTTTGTTAGAGAATAAGATCTGTTAGTTGGCTTGCTATCTATAGAAGGCGGCCTATAGTTTTACTAGGATTTCATCAAGGAAAAAGAAGTCTTCCTGGTGGCGGCTGCTTCATCGCTCTGGCTGGAACCCATTCCAGCGCAGAGAACTCAGCCAAACAGCCGTCCAGCAGGGCTCCCTACCCACTGGGTTCACATCCCCACTCTCATCTTCTCCCCCACTCTCCCCTGTGCACCCCCAAGAGGAAGATTCGCAACAGTCAGCACAGGCCTTAGCAAACTCATAGCGGGACCAAGATAGACTACAGTCAGAGGCCTATATGTAATATTTGTTCCCACCAAGATTAGGAAGAAGAATTATCCTTCCCCTTTCTATATAAAGGACCCAAGGAGTCATTGGTTAGGGGCTGGATCCCCTTTGCTCTTACTCTTGGTCTTTTAAACTTATGTGTTGGAGAAATGTCTCAACACTCATAATTCAGTACAATCATGTATGTTTCTTGATACATCTAACATTTCATATATTGCACATAAACTTTAAGTTTGATTGAAATAATTGATGTTTGTTCTTTACAGGGTATTATCTGTTTCTTGGATTGATTATTGACCGGCTACATCACTATATCAGAGAGTTAAGGACGATGAAGAAAAATATGGTGGCTATAACAAAGCAGAGCCGGACCTTTGAAGAAGCAAAACTTGGAGGTGCGGAGGAGATTCAAGGATACCAAAAAGTGATTGCCAGTCTGAATGAACAACTGCAAGTTCTCAAGAGCCAGACACAAACGAAAACAGAGGAATTGAAAACTGCTGAGGCAAATTCTGTTGCTTTACAAAAACAATCTGAAGGGTTGCTTACTGAGTATGAGCGTCTAATTGCAGAGAACGAAGAGCTGAGGAGCCAACTGCAGAGAATTGACCGCCGCACGTCCCATTCCGATGGCAAGAAGAATTCATAAGTTGCAATTTTCATGCGTGCAGATTTTTCTGTAAATTTTCTGCCATACAGGTCTTGCTGTGTCATAGAGCAGCTGGGTGAAATATATGTCAGTCTTACAGTGGCATAAGCAAATATATATACTAGAGCAGATGGATGAAATATATGTATCGGTGTAAGGATGAAGCATCAAATCTGTACGATCTTACCTATGGTTACTGTCTTCCGATGACTTGCTGTAGAATAACAAGTCATTTGCTTCTAATTTCTGTAAATTATGGTTCTGTTTTTCAATGGCTATTAGAATTACTCATTCAGACTGCCCAAACCTTCTTTGGATCCATTGGCAGCAGAGGAACAACCTTGGGGAGTAATGTCGCAACGAGATGATGCCGTTGAACAGCACTCTTAGCGTCCAAAGGTTGACTAGCAAGTTTACAGAGCTTTGAACTATCAATATAGGAAGTTGCATCTTCACACTTCTACCACAAGGATAATAGGCGTTCTGACCAACAATATGTTGGAAAATTATCTACGATCACTTTACAATCTTACGGTGCATTGAAAATTTTCTAACTGTTCTTCACGAAAGTAGACTTTCATAATGCGTAAGCCATGTGGCTCGTGATGAATCATTGTAAAGAAAAATAGTGGTTAACGATATATATGATTGTGTCACTATCTGAAAACTGCGCATATATTATACCATTAGGTCATGTGTCATCAAGAACAGCATCCTCATCCAGCCTTATTGTATACAGCTACATTTCTTCAGAGCTTCAATTTCATCGCGTCTCGGCAACCAGATGACTCAATCCAGTAGCCGGAAAATGTTGCTTAAAAGCGTGTGCAACCTATCATCTACATCAGAACAGGGACCTTTCACCGTCGCTACCAGCAACTGTTGATGGTCTTTATGTGTCCGGTACAAGGATGTCGAACTCACTGAGCGTCCATTCTGCCTCGGCGTTCTCGCTGATGTATATCTCCGTGCCGACATCGAGCGACGTCCACCGCCTCTTCGCCGGTGGCGTCCCCGGATCCTGGTAGAAGTACAGCGCCTGAGACATGGCGCCGACATCGAGCTCCCAGGTTCTGGGGTCGCCGACCCAGCCCTGGCCCTTGGCCGTCGGGTACCCGAACTCGCCCACACCGGGTGCGGCAAGATCTGCAGAATCTCCTGCGGCTGCGGGTTGCTGTATGCGTCGCAGTAGGTGGTCGGCTGCTCGGCGTGGCGCGCGTTCCCCGGGGAGCAGTAAACGTGGTAGGCGGCGTAGGGGAACCGCGCGGCGTCGGCACGGTGCACGCGCATGCCGTTCCGGAACGTGTGCCACGGCGGGCACTGGTCCACGCGCGACGGGCCGCACCACGCCGGCGTCTCAGGGTTGATGATCATCTCGCTGTACCGCGTCACGTCCGTGTTCACGTCGCCGTCGCAGGGCCGGCCGTCGTTCTTCCAGCAGCTGCCCATGTCCATCAGGTAGAACTGGCTATTGCCGTCGCCGCCCTGCTTCACATCTAGCGTCACGCGCACCTTGAAGTCTGGTGACTCCGGCACCTGACCAGCGACACCATAAAGGAGTTTTTAACATTGTTGACCATGTGGTAAGATGCTACATTCGAGATTGAATGTAGACCGGAGAATCTTTGGATCGAAACCTAAAGGAGAGAAAATCCAGCAGGATTGGGTTTGGTGTGACTTTGTATTTTTTTCGGTAAAAAAGCAGAGGTGCTGGAACAAAAGGACTTACTATCTTGGTCATGCCTCTGGTGTCGTAGTGGTATCCGCCCGAGAATCCGCTGGTGGCGTCGGAGCGCAGGTACAACATCAGCCACGGGTACTTGCGCGACGTGCGCAGCATGTGGTGGAACGCCCACCTACCGCTCGCCGCCACCTCCTTCTCCCACGTCACCGAGTAGAAGGACACCACGCTGCTCCCGAGATCCGCCGTCGCCGCGGCGTCCAGCTCGTAGGTGCCGAACAGCCCGCCGCGCAGCCACCGGCCTGTGGCGTGGATGGCCGTGCGGTTGTGGAACACCAGCGGCTGGTTCATGCACCCGGCGCCGCCGAGGCAGGGGAACCGGGACGACTGAGGGAACGGGCGCGCCGGGCGGCCGTTCTGCGGGCAGATGGCCGCGGCGGTGTCGAGGTTGCCGTTCTTGAGCATCACCATCAAGAACTTCCACAGTGTCGGGCTGTCGGCGACCTGGCACAGGTCGCCAAGGTACAGCTCCTTCGCCGCGGCGTAGCGGTCGTGTAAGTGCATCTAGGATATCCCTTGTGGGTTTTGGCTAATTGATGACGAACATATGAGATCCTAATGAACTATTAAGATGATTGCAGGATAAACAAAGTGAACTGGCTCGGCACACACAAAAAGGTGAAAAATAGAGTGGTGCCCGAAAAGGAAGACTTTAGTGGAATTTAGAAGAGCAAAATAGATGTAAATGTATAGGGTGTGTGTGAGAGACACATCCCAAGAGCTCATGACTTTACGTAAGGGTAAGGGCTAATAATCAACTAAAATCTACTGAACACCGGACTAGTCCATCCATGGACCAGACTAGTCCGGTCAGCTTACTGGAACTCAACCGGACAAGTCCGGTTTTGGACCGGACTAGTCCGGTCATGTCTCTGTTGTCCTCTTTAGAGGACTGCGGACTAGTCCATCCAAGCGACAGGACTAGTCCGCTGAAGTTTCTGGAACCCCATTTCACATAGCACCGGACAAGCCCGGTTTGTGGACCGGACTAGTCCGGTTAACCCACTGGAAGTAGACCGGACAAGTCGGATCATATACCGGACTAGTCCGGTATTAGGTTTTACAATGATAACTTTTTAGAAACTATATAAATGGGTGATCCACGGCCTCCCAAAGAAGAGACACGACTCATACTGTCAAAAACCCAAACCCTAGCGCCGCCACCTGTCCCAAGAGCCCAAAAACAAGTCTCCCCATACATCTAAGGTGCAAAAAGATGAAGATCAATCAAATACTTGGATTTGGGATTGGGAGATCGTCGTTCCTTCGTTGTGAGCTCTTGGGGTTTGATCTCTCTACACTCATATTCTGCATTGTAAATCTTTTTTAGTGTATTTGATCAACTTCTCATTGTAATTCTTGTGGGAGCCCTCAACGTGTGAGGTTGCCCCCACAAACTCGGTGATTACACGTGATAGTGGAGTCAAGTCGGCCTTTGTGGTGACTTGAAGAGGGAAAGTGTTGGGAACCCGGCTCTATGTGAGCTTCCTCAACGAGGACGTAGATCTCTTGGTGAGATCGAACCTCGGTAAAAATTCGTGTCTTTTGTCTCTCATTTATTTTACATTTTGATATTAGATCACTAGTTTGCTAGTCATCATTTGAGTTACTTATAAGTTTGCACGTGCATCCATACAATAAATTTAATTTATAAAAACTGTTGTTCTCATTCCGCTGCTGAAAGATTAAATTTTTGAAACACACTTAATTAACTCACATAATTCAGCACACCGGACTAGTCCGCCCACACAACCGGACTAATCCGGTCAATCAAGTTTCTGATAACTCTATTAAGTGTGCAGGAATCTTTTAAAGGCCTATTCACCCCCCTCTAGGCCACATTCAATTGGTATCAGAGCCAAGTTCTCCACCAACGAGACTCACATCTCGGAGAGATCAATGGCCTCTGAGAAGAACAACGATATCCCGAAGACGAACAACAACGATGAGGAGCAAGAAGCCAGAGCCTTCGATGTGCTGAAAGAAAGTCCACATGACGATGATGAAGTGAGACAGCTAAAGACATTACTGAGAAAGAAATTAATGGCACAAAAGGGAAAAGAGGAAGAAAAGACGATGGGGAGTGGTCATCACGACTACTCCCGGTATCCTTACAACTACAACCGTCTCAATTCAAATAATCATTATCTCTCTATTCCTATGGGAAGGCCCCCGCAGTTTGACGGAAGTGACTACACCATGTGAAAGTACAACATGAAAATGCATCTAATATCCTTGAATCCTAGCCTTTGGCATATTGTCTGCACAGGAATATATATCCCAGACACGGATGAAGAACTCACTCCGAAACAAGAACAAGAGATTCACAGAAATGCACAAGCCGTTGCAGTAATCACATCGTCACTGAGCAGAGAAGAATTCACCAAGATCGATGGACTAGAAAGTGCAAAAGAAATCTGGGATACACTCAAAACTGCTCATGAAGGAAATAGGTCTGTACGTGAAACCAAAATTGAGATGCTAGAAGGAGAATTGGGGAGATTTGCTATTGAAGAAGGCGAATCACCTCAAGACATGTACAATCGGATGAAGGCACTCATCAACAAAATCCGTGCCTATGGAAGTAAGAAATGGACTGATCATGAGGTGGTCAAAAGGATGATAAGAGCCTTCATGCTAAGAAACGTCACACTTTGCTCAATGATTAGAGAAAGCCCCGGGTTTCACAAAATGACTTCCGATGAGTTATTGGGAAAGATCATAAATCATGAAATGATGGAGAAAGAGGCTCAATACGTCAAAGACTTAGCCGAGCTCACCTCTTCTAAAAAGAAAGAAGTTGCTCTCAAAGCAACGTGCAGACCCAAACTCAAAGAAACTCGTGAAGACCAAGACGATGGAGATACAAGCGACGAGAGCACCAATCTTGATGACGAAGAAATGGTACTCTTCATCAAAAAGTTCAAACGCATGATGAAGAGAAGACACGACAACAATTCACACGAAGGCAAAAGCAAGGATAAAGGAAAATCCAAGGCTCGACGCACTTGCTACAACTGCGGAGAGTATGGTCACTTCATGGTGGACTGTACTTATGAAGAAAACAAAAAGAAGAAGGAAACAAGATCTCAAGAAAAGAAAAATTTCAGAAAAAGAAGACAAGCCCATCAAGCTCACATTGGGAAGGAGTGGGACTCAAACGACGAGTCCTCCTCCGATGAAGAAGAAGAGATGGCCACTATCGCAGTCAAGAAACCAACTATGAGAGCCACACTCTTTCCGAACATAGGAGGACGGGACATGAACAAGCACACTTGTCTTATGGCTAAGGAAGGCAAGAAAAAGGTTCGACTTACTCCCCCTGTGCTAAATTCCTCCATTGATGACTTTGATAGCTCTAGTGATAATGAAGAATTGTTTAGAGGGCTAAGTAAAATTGCTTTAAAGAAAATGGAAATGTTGTCAAACGAAATCTTTGAAAAGGAGGAACTTGTCAACCGACAAGAAGATATGCTCATCCGTGAGAGGAAGATATATCAAGAAGTTGAAAAGCTTCTTGAGCTTGAAAGAGAGAAGAATGAGTCACTTGAGTTAGAGCTAGCCTTGAGTAAGGAAACTTACTCAAAGTTTGAGGACTCGCACATTGCAATCAAGGAAGAACTTGCTAACTTGTCAAAAGTTAACAAAATCCTCGAGGTGCAGGTTGAGTCGCTCAAACAAAGTGACTCCTCTTCCTCCAAGAGCTCTTCCTCCAAAGACATGAGCTCGACAACAATAAGAACCTGCACTTGCTCTAGTAAGAAGAATGTAATTTCTAATGCTTCAACCTCTCATGACATGCATTCTTCTCAAAACGGCATCTTTGATAAGGAGAAGATCAAATATGCACGAAGTGCATATATGATCACTAGACCTCCCAATGTCAAAGATGGTCTTGGCTTTGACAGGAATAAACACATGTCTACTTCTAATCATGCTAAGAATAGAATCATTTTTGTTAAAGAAAAATCCCATGAATCTAAGCTACAAACACTGTTCCATACATTTGATGCTTCTTATGTTCTCATGAAAAACAAGTATGGAAAAGTCATTGCTAAATATACAAGCCCACGCCACAAGAACTTAAAAACTTGTGTGTGGGTGCCCAAGACTCTTGTGACTAACCTGAGAGGACCCAAGCAAGCTTGGGTACCTAAAACCCAGAAATAATTCTATTTTGCAGGCTTACTCCTCCGGCGGATCTAAGTGGGTGCTAGATAGCGGATGCACAAATCATATGACCGGAGAGAGAGGTACGTTTGTGGAATACGAGTGCAATAAGGATCCAAGTGAAGGTATATACTTTGGAGACAACAGCCAGGGAAAGGTCCTTGGTAGTGGTAAAATTGAAATATCCTCTCAACACACCTTATCTAATGTTTTACATATAGACTCTCTAGATTATAATCTTTTATCAATATCTCAACTATGCGACAAAGGTTACAACTGTTTATTCACTAATGAGGGTGTGACCGTCTTTAGAAGAAGCGATGGCTCGATTGCATTCAAGGGATTGTTGAAGGGAAAGCTTTATCTTGTTGACTTCAACAAAGATAAAGCTGAACTCAACACTTGCTTGGTTGCTAAGACCAACATGGGATGGCTGTGGCATAGACGGCTAGCCCATGTTGGAATGAGAAATCTGCAGAAACTTCTAAAAGGTGGTCACATCCGTGGTCTTAAGGATGTAGTTTTTGAAAAAGACAGGTCGTGCAGCGCTTGTCAAGCAGGAAAACAGGTTGGAGCACCACACCCCACCAAGAATGTGATGACCACCGCTAGACCGCTAGAACTTCTCCACATGGATCTCTTTGGTCCAATTGCGTACATCAGCATCGGTGGTAACAAATATGGTTTAGTAATTGTTGATGATTTTTCAAGATTTACCTGGGTATTTTTCTTGTATGATAAATTAGAAACTCAGGGAATCCTCAAGAAGTTCTTGAAAAGAGCTCAGAATGAATTCTCATCAACCGTAAAGAATATCAGAAGTGACAATGGGTCAGAATTCAAAAACACCCAAGTTGAAGAATATCTCAGTGAAGAAGGTATAAAGCATGAATTCTCGGCACCCTACTCTCCTCAACAGAACGGGGTGGGCGAAAGGAAGAATAGAACATTGATCGAAATGGAGAGAACAATGTTGGATGAATACAAGACGTCAGACCGATTTTGGGCAGAAGCGGTGAACACCGCTTGTCATGCCACAAATCGGTTGTACCTTCATCGACTACTGAAGAAAACTCCATATGAGCTTCTCACGGGTAAAAAGCCTAATGTTTCCTATTTCAAAGTTTTTGGTTGCAAATGTTTCATTCTGAACAAGAAACCAAGGGCCTCGAAGTTCGCTTCGAAGTCCGATGATGGATTCTTGCTCGGATATGAATCGAATGCCTACGCCTATCGTGTCTTCAACAAGGTGTCCGACCTTGTTGAAGTAGCACGTGACGTAGTGTTCGATGAAACTAATGGCTCACAAGTGGAGCAAGTCGATAAGTTTATGCTAGATAAGGAGGAAGCTCCATGTGAAGCGCTGAAGAAAATGGCACTTGGTGATATCCTACCACGAGAGGAAACACAAGACGAATTTCAACAAGGAAGCAATGATCAAAGGGGAGCTCCTACACAAGATCTGGTTGAGGAAGGTCAAGAAGATCAAGATGATCATGGAAGCAATGATCTAGGGGGAGACATGACACATGAAGTCAATGAAGAACAAGCAACTATACAAATTCCACATCCAAGAGGTAGAAGAAGCCTTAAGGGATCCAGACTGGGTGATTGCAATGCAAGAGGAGCTGAACAACTTCAAAAGAAATGAAGTATGGGAGCTGGTGGAAAGACCAAGGGCGAACATTGTTGGAACCAAATGGGTCTTTCGGAACAAGCAAGATGAACATGGAGTAGTGACAAGAAATAAGGCGAGGTTGGTGGCCAAAGGTTATTCTCAGGTGGAAGGTTTGGACTTCGATGAAACTTTCGCTCCTGTAGCTAGACTTGAGTCCATTCGCATTTTATTGGCATATGCTACCCACCATAATTTTAAGTTGTATCAAATGGACGTCAAGAGTGCCTTCCTCAATGGTCCGATAAAGGAGGAAGTCTATGTGGAGCAGCCACCGGGGTTCGAAGATCAGGAGTATCCCAACCATTTCTATAAACTGCGTAAGGCTCTCTATGGCCTCAAACAGGCTCCTCGAGCTTGGTATGAGTGCCTTAGAGATTTTCTGACTCAAAGTGGATTCAAAATTGGTAAAGCTGACTATACACTCTTTACTAAACATTTTGATGATCATTTATTCGTATGTCAAATTTATGTTGATGACATTATCTTTGGATCCACTAACAAGTCCTTCTGTGAAGAATTTAGCAAAATAATGACAGATAGGTTCGAGATGTCAATGATGGGTGAATTGAAGTTCTTCTTGGGATTTCAAGTGAAGCAAATGAGAGAAGGTACATTTATAAGCCAAACTAAATATACACAAGACATTCTCAAGAAATTCAATATGGACAAAGCCAAGCCCATCAAGACACCCATGGCCATCAACGGACATCTCGACCTCAATGAAGACGGTCCAAATGTGGACCAAAAGGTATATCGGTCCATGATTGGCTCCTTACTTTATTTATGTGCATCTAGGCCAGATATTATGCTTAGTGTTTGCATGTGTGCAAGGTTTCAAGCCGCACCTAAAGAGTGTCACTTAATTGCTGTAAAAAGAATCCTAAGGTACCTTGTGCACACACCCAACTTGGGCCTTTGGTATCCCAAAGGATCCAAGTTTAACTTGATAGGGTATTCCGACGCCGACTATGCTGGATGCAAAGTTGATAGAAAGAGCACGTCAGGGACTTGTCAATTTCTTGGCAGGTCCCTAGTTTCTTGGTCATCTAAAAAGCAGAACTCCATTGCCCTTTCCACAGCGGAAGCGGAGTATGTTGCAGCCGGTAGTTGTTGTGCGCAACTACTTTGGATGCGACAGACTCTTAGGGACTACGGCTACAATCTAAGTCATATCCCGCTTCTATGCGATAATGAAAGTGCTATAAAAATTACACACAACCCTGTAGAGCACTCAAGAACTAAGCACATAGATATCCGTCATCAATTTCTTAGAGATCATTCATTAAAAGGTGACATTGCTATTTCACATGTTAGGACTGAAAAATAACTTGCAGATATTTTTACCAAACCATTAGATGAGAAAAGGTTCTGTGAACTAAGAAATGAGCTAAACATTCTTGACTCTCGAAATGTGGCTTGAAACATTGCATACCTGGTTGCAACTTAAAATGTTCCTTTGTATTGTTAAAAATGCTCCTCCTCTCTTTTTCTACTCAGAAAACTATTTTAATGAAGAAATCTTGTGGATTATGACCATTGTTTTGCTGATTGCCTACTGGTCGTAATAACCAAGACTATTTGCAAAATGAGTGTCCTTGGATCACCTCTAAACTCTACTATCTGCATCAAGTCTGCTGGAACCGGACTTGTCCGGTTGTCGACCAGACTAGTCCGGTCAGACCACAATTAGATTAATTCAGGGGCACCGGACTAGTTCGCTACCATGACCGGACTAGTCCGGTCAGTCACATATAGAAGCACTTGGCCGGACCAGACCTCTCTCACCCCTCATTAGACTTGCTCTCCCTCTCCTCTTCCAAACCCTAGCCCCCAAAGTGATTTTCGGGTTGAACCCTCAAAATCGAGATTTTCTTCGTGGGAAATTCTCCCCTTGACGAGTGGTTTCCCTCCTCCGGATTCATCCGGACCGATTTCCACTTCTTCGACGCGAATCTTCAAATCTTGGTAATTTCCCCCCTTAAACCAAAATCTCAACTTTTCTAGTTCTAGCTAGTTTTCTTTGATTTCAAAAGGATGTACATTGCCTCAATAGATGTATTCCTACCATTTTCCTGCCCTTGTGTCCTTAGATAGGAGATTTGATTCAAATGAAACATTAGGGTTCCTATGTCAGGCCGGACTAGTCCGGCGTACAGATGCGGACAAGTCCGGTCCACCGGACAAGTCCGCACTCTGAAACCGGACAAGTCCGGTCTCTGACAGTTGAACCCCTATGTTCCCATTTGAAGTCGATAATGAGTCCATCTGCATCTAATCCTTGAACTCCTTATCAGACATCATGTCTTCAGGCTCAGATGACAGCTCTTTTCACATTGATGAAGACGTTCAACGCGAGAAAGTGAGGAGGACCAAGGAGAGAGTTATGAAGAAGAGACATGATGTCAATGCTCACTCTCCACCCTCCGACGACAATCTACCTAAGAAGAGGAAAGTCATTGGCAAAAGGCCTCTAAGGAAAGATGCTGCTGAGGGCTTGTCAGGGCCAAAAAGAGTTCTCAATAAAGGGAAGGGACTTGCTAGTGGTCCCCTTGGGCCCTTGAAGATGAAAAATCCTATTCACCGCAACAGGCAGCCTTCAAGTGAGGATTTCACTGGAAAAGGGGGTGAGCTAGCTGATAATTTCAGGAAGATTCAAGTGTATGACCGACCTAAACAATGTTCTGATCCAAGGTTCTGGAGCAACTTCCATGCAGGATACTACGAGCATGTGTACATGAAGATGAAAAATCCTGTAGTAGAGAGTCAATGGCTAAATGTTGAATACCTGAAGTCAAAGAGGTATCCTGCCTTTCGTGAGATGGTGGAGGCGTTAGAGAGGCACGGTCTGACGGATCTGCTATCCTTGGAGTATGACTGGAACAATGAAATCATTACCCAGTTTTACTCCACTCTCTACTTTGCTCGTGATGATGGAGACAGCCTTACTTGGATGACTCATGGTTCAAGGTATAGTGTCACTTATGATGAATTTGCTAGGATTCTTCACCTCCAACACACTTTGGATCATGAACTGGTCATTCATAATCTGAAACCCCTGGAGAAGGAGGAGCTTGAATTTCTCTATGACACAAGGATGCCATATGTTCCTCCCACCATCAAATATCTGAAACCCTTCTTTGTGGTCCTCAATAGAGTCTTGAGAAAGACTATAGCTCCGAAGGATGGAGATGCGGGAACTATACAAGGGACCTTGAGGACTCTCATGAAGGTCATTAGTGGAAGGAGACCATTCAATGTCTTTGAGTATATGTACAACGACATCGTGAACATCTCAATCACCCCCAATAGGTCCTGTGGATATGCACCGTATATCATGTACATGATTGAGAAAGTGACGGGACTCGAGTTCGTCAAGGATGTCAAACATACGGGGTTGAAGCCGCAAAAACCCACCGAGTACACTCTTCCCCCGGCTCCAACTGCCCCGTCCTCTCCACCAGTGGAGAGGAGATCAAAGCAAGCTCATGATGCCACTAGATCTGCAGCTGCTCCTCCTGGATCTCCACCTGCCCAAGAATCATCCAGTGGCATCCTCAAGGTGCTCTCCTCCATCTTTGCCTGCTGCCGCAAGATCAAAGACAGGCAGCGCAAGGAAAAGCTTGCAAGGAAGAAACATCAACAATATGTCAATGCCAATATCAAGTTTATCTGTGCAAAGCTTGAGATTCAGCCCGTTGGATCACCGCCCGTCTCCGAGGACTCAGAGGAAGATCCTGCTCCCGTGGATGCTGAAGTTAGTGAAGATGAAGATCAGACTGAGACTGACGGAGGAGGCAGCGATGAGTGATTCCCCTCAATTTTTCCCTTTTTGGTGCCTTGATGCCAAAGGGGGAGAGATTGAGATTAGATTGAGATTAGATTTGGACAATTTCTATCTAGTATTAGTTATTAAGATCTTTTGTGATCAAGGACATGTACCTATTTTAAAATCTTGTAATGCACTATTTCTTTTCTTATGTGTGATGTACTATGCTCTAATGCCTACTTATATGTTCACTATTGTTTGTCTTTAATTTATCACATTTTGTTTATAACACACCTGTGAGGCACCCCACCATAAGGTGTGTGCATATGTGAGAAGCTTTTTGTGAATTCTTTATTATTCTCATATGTGCACACCTTATGAAAATCAACTTTTTATTCTCAATTGTGATATCTCAAATAGTTGTCATCAATCACCAAAAAGGGGGAGATTGTAAGTGCATCTAGAATATCCCTTGTGGGTTTTGGCTAATTGATGACGAACATATGAGATCCTAATGAAACTATTAAGATGATTGCAGGATAAACAAAGTGAACTGGCTCGGCACACACAAAAAGGTGAAAAATAAAGTGGTGCCCGAAAAGGAAGACTTTAGTGGAATTTAGAAGAGCAAAGTAGATGTAAATGTATATGGTGTGTGTGAGAGACACATCCCAAGAGCTCATGACTTTGCGTAAGGGTAAGGGCTAATAATCAACTAAAATCCACTGAACACCGGACTAGTCCGTCCATGGACCGGACTAGTCCGGTCAGCTTACTGGAACTCAACCGGACAAGTCCGGTTTTGGACCGGACTAGTCCGGTCATGTCTCTGTTGTCCTCTTTAGAGGACTGCAGACTAGTCCATCCAAGCGACAGGACTAGTCCGCTGAAGTTTCTGGAACCCCATTTCACATAGCACCGGACAAGCCCGGTTTGTGGACCGGACTAGTCCGGTTAACCCACTGGAAGTAGACCGGACAAGTCGGATCATATACCGGACTAGTCCGGTATTAGGTTTTACAATGATAACTTTTTAGAAACTATATAAATGGGTGATCCACGGCCTCCCAAAGAAGAGACACGACTCATACTGTCAAAAACTCAAACCCTAGCGCCTCCACCTGTCCCAAGAGCCCAAAAACAAGTCTCCCCATACATCTAAGGTGCAAAAAGGTGAAGATCAATCAAATACTTGGATTTGGGATTGGGAGATCGTCGTTCCTTCGTTGTGAGCTCTTGGGGTTTGATCTCTCTACACTCATATTCTGCATTGTAAATCTTTTTTAGTGTATTTGATCAACTTCTCATTGTAATTCTTGTGGGAGCCCTCAACGTGTGAGGTTGCCCCCACAAACTCGGTGATTACACGTGATAGTGGAGTCAAGTCGGCCTTTGTGGTGACTTGAAGAGGGAAAGTGTTGGGAACCCGGCTCTATGTGAGCTTCCTCAACGAGGACGTAGATCTCTTGGTGAGATCGAACCTCGGTAAAAATTCGTGTCTTTTGTCTCTCATTTATTTTACATTTTGATACATTAGATCACTAGTTTGCTAGTCATCATTTGAGTTACTTATAAGTTTGCACGTGCATCCATACAATAAATTTAATTTATAAAAACTGTTGTTCTCATTCCGCTGCTGAAAGATTAAATTTTTGAAACACACTTAATTAACTCACATAATTCAGAACACCGGACTAGTCCGCCCACACAACCGGACTAGTCCGGTCAATCAAGTTTCTGATAACTCTATTAAGTGTGCAGGAATCTTTTAAAGGCCTATTCACCCCCCTCTAGGCCACATTCAGGTCGACGTCGGTGACGGTCGCGTTCGCCGGCGTCACCGGGAACGGGTCCCCCGCGCGGAGGTGGTTGTCAGCGTCGGTCACCCGGTGAACCACCTCGTACATCAGCTGGCCGTGCTCGTCCACGCTGGTCTCTGCAAATAATCACCTTTCCCTTGAATAATCGAATCTTGAAACTGCGGCACAACACAAGCGCTGCCCAAATTTGCAATTCAAATGTTGTTTTGAGGAACCCAGTCATAGCATAATGGATCGACCGAGATCGACGCAGTCAGCGCTGCGAGGGCTGCTAATGCTGGGGGCCTCCTCCCCGACCTCGTTGCAGAAGTTCCAGGCCTCCCAAGCTACGTGGAGGCCGTCGCACCGCATGCCAGGGTCACCGATGGCGGAGACGTAAGCGCCACCATGAGTCCTGATGGCCCGAGCAGTCAGGCAGCACGAGAGAACGGCGACGAGGAAGCAGGTAGCCGCGGCCGGCCACGCCGCCATCGGGGGAAAGTCGGGCAGGTTATTGGATAGCAGCGCAGGGTTAGTCACCGCCAAAGCGGCGGGCTCCAGCGTCCAAGCAGTAGTGTAAGTGAAGACAAGGTAAGGTGGGTTGCTGGGAAATCAACAAATTGTTGTCGGGCACGAGAAGTTCAGTGATCAAGCTGTCATATGCGTCACATGTCCACTGCCACACGTGTAAAGGCCTCAGTTTTTGACACATATTTAAAGTGTTCATCACCACACACACACCTCATTTGAAGAAAGTTGATGAACACATTTGAAGAGCAAGTAACCACCATCAACATGCTCATTAGAGAACAAGCTCACAAAATGCAAAAGTGGCATTTCCCACATACATCATATAGGGGCTGGGCATATGAAAAACGCCTACACCTTGCTAGAAATGTCCATGCCAAGTTTCACCCAAATTCAAAACCTTTTTGAGGTCCTTTTGGGTATAGCTAGAAAGAGGGTAGTTTGAACTCAAATTCAAATTCAAACTGTTTTTATCCCATGAATTCAAAAGTGGGAGGCATATTCTTACTCAGCACATTTTTTTGAGCTCACACACCAATTTTCACTCCATTTGGAGTTGATCTTGACATGAGCTAAGTGTAGCAAATTCAAACTTTATTTGAATTTCAAACTGAATATGTGCTGAAACCTAGTCAAACCAAACCCAATTTGAATTCTAACCAATTCAAATGGCTCAGGGGTGAATAATTCAAATCACCATGGGCATTGTGGGGATTACTGTTTACAACAGTAATATGGAGTTAAGTTCAGAGGTTAAAAAGGGAAGGGGACCCACATGTCAGCCACTGAAGTGATCCAACCGACTGAAAACTTTCTCACTCGGGTCTTCGGGCTTCAGCAGTGATCGCCACCGAGGGGAGGCAGCCGCGCCACCAGCTGCTTGGCCACGCGCGGGCGCAGGGCGGTTCTGAGCCTTCTTAAGGCGCTCCTCGCTTCTGCCGAGGTCTCCTCACCCGTTCTCCCCCTCGCAAGAACACAGAACCGGAATTCTTCCCTCCGCCGCTCGGAACCGATTGGAGAGCCACAATCACAGCCTCCCCGCTCCCTCCAGAGCTACGACAAGGTACTAGGAACCTTCCTTCTTCCCCGTCACTAGAAATCGGCTGAACTCGGGTGATACCGAGAGTTCCGTTCAGTGACCTAAACCCGCGGCACTTCGGGCCCCCGTGGACAGCCCAACCGGGAGGTTGTCACACCCGAGCTATGGCGTCCCTGGACGCGTTGGTGACCGGTGCTGCTCACCCCCGAGCCACCGCCCGAGGGCTTGATCGCTGGCGGTGAATTTCCAGTTTTCCCCTTTCTCGGTACAGACCGACCTTCGGGTGCGGTTCTGTCAAATTCACGCTCTAGGAAAGGTTAGAGGGTCTCAATCCGTTCCTACACAGACTAGACTTGGTAGCGCACAAGTTGCCTTCATAACCCTTAGCCTGAGAACCCCTGTACCTGGCGTATTTTGAAGCTCGCCGATGGTGGTTCCTGCGGGAAGCATCGGGCGCACGGTGGGAGCCTACTTCGGACCTCCCCCGAGCTGCTTCGAGCCCATGCCGAGGTTTATGAGGGACCACTGATGCTTTCCGGACGTTTGCTCGGTCGGTTGGGCAGCTAGGGAGGTCGGCCGACACGGCCGAAGTCCTTCCGGAGCTGTCGCTCGTCGCCGACCATGTGCCGGCCGTTTTCATGACGAACTGAGCCCGGAATCATGTTCCCCGAGTGGAATTAGGCAGGGGCGGCCAGAATCATGAAGTTTGGAGCACCACATAGGCTGCCGGCGAGCTCTCCGGCGAGGTGTCGCTGCGGCCGAACGCGGGCGTCGGGAGGTAGACGAAGCCGGGTGGCCCACGTGTCAGCGGCTCGGATTTAAATCTGGGATCGGTCTGCGGCTCGGATCCAGTGTGCTGGCACGCAAAAACTCCGTGGACCCCGATGTGCCATTGCTCCAGCGCCCAACACGTGTCCCCGTGGACCCACCGGCAGATTTAAACTTTTCCTGATTTTCAGATTTTATTCAAACTTCAAATCCTCATAACTTGGGCTAGAAAACTCCAAATCGAGTGAACCAAATTTTGTTGGATTCATCTCTCTGATTACTTTCCAGCAAATCAAGTTTCAATTCATGAAAATCCTTATTTCTCCAGAATTAATTCTTCAAAATTTAAACTGTTTGGAATTTTAACTGGAGAATCCTTTGGAGGAAAAGTCTGAAATTTTGCTCGGATGTTCACCAAAATATCCCTGAACTACCATAAAAATTTCAGATCCATTTGAGCTAGTTTGATCCACCTAATGGTGTGATTAATGAAACTGTTCCAGAGAAAATAGAAAATGTCCAGAAACATTTTCAGAATTTCTCTGAAACTGTTTAGCTCATATATTTAGCTAGGAACCTTCAAATTAAGTGAGACCAACTCCATTAGAACCCTATGAAAATCTAGTTTTCAGAAAGTCATGGATTGCTCTATGAAAATTCCTTGAAAACCCTAAGAGTTCCAATTAAGGTCAAGGACATAATTATTTGTGGAGAGCTCAAATGAGCTTTGCTGCAACTAAAACTTGACCAAGTCTCTGTTTAGGTTGTAACCAAGCCACAATAAAAATTTCAGAGTCATTGGGTCTGTCTAGTGAGTCTTATAAACTTCACAAGTTGAAATTCAGTTCAAATGCATTTAAATTAATACATGTACTTGCTATATCATGTAGTCGCTAAGGTCGAGGAGGAACTCGAAGTCTTAGACTTTATTACTCCAGAGGAGCAGCTAGCCTACGACCAAGAGCAGCAAGGCAAGCTCCAGTTTACATTAACCTCTTTACAAATTTTTATTGTTTTGAGAACTTACTTGAGTACCATTAATTCTTGCATTAGAGTCTTGTTTGAAAACCCAAATGCATAGCCAAGAAAACGATGCGTTGATATTAGGATTGAAAACCCCGTTAGCTAATGCAATGCTAAGTTAGTGTAGGATTCGGTATAAGTCGAGTAGTTGGAACTACTCGCGATAATAGGCTAGAGGCACATCGCTCAGGTAAGAATAGCAAATGAAACACATGGCAAGAAAAATGGGACCAAGCTGAGAGTAAGGGCAGCAGGACTTTGGGGCCTGTGTGCTATGGCTCCGCTTGTGTCGATTGAGGACCGAGCCGTGTGCGGGCCTGTTGAACAAGCTAGAATAGTACCGAAGACCTACCGGCTATATGGGAACCGGGAAACCGATGTAACTCGGGTAGCTGGGTTTGAGGCATTGCCCGTCGTTCAGAGGGTAGGTTGAGAGCTTGAGGTGTAAATCGGCTGGCGGCACTGAGATGCGCGTGCAGAGACCTCTTGCTCGGGACGATGGGACCAGTTCAATATTTGGCTGACGGGTGAAAGGTGGTTGCGTACAGCGTCCGTGATGGTTGTTGTAGGCAACATCGAGTACGATCGTGCGTGACGGGTTATTCGGGTAACCCTGCAGGTGTAAATCGATTATAATCGCCGTCCCTTGCGGTCAGTGAGTACCACTTGTTCACTGTACCGTGACGTAGAAAGAACAGGCTAGATACATGTTAAAATGTTGTTGATTGAAAGATGGACTTTGATTGTTAATGATTTGCCGTAGTCTAGAGCTAACTAAAGTTATTTTCAAACTTTTGGCAAAGTACATGAGAGAAATGCGTTTCTTGTTTGATTGCGGCTCTCTCATGTGCCTTAGCGTAAGGTTCACCACAACCTGCTGCTAAAACTTAAAAGTAAGGTTCCACTAATTAGGCGAGTCCTTGCAAATGATTTTTACCTCATGTAACCTATCACCCCTCATGTAGAAGTTTCATGTTTAGGAGAGACGGGTCAGTCTTGCTGAGCCTTCATGCTCACTGCTTGTGTTTGAAGCTTTTGTAGGGTTCTATGAGGAAGGGACTCCCGAGGAGGAGACGGAACCCCAGGAGGGGAACCCCGTCGAGTGGGAGTCGTGCATGCCGTTGTGTTAGTGTGTGTGCGTGCTAGCGGGGACACGTTCACGGGCTGAACGTGAACTCGATGCGTAGTCTACGCCCGTGAGTGTAGACTGAACATATTTTGTTGTTAAAATGTTCATAAACCTGTTTATGTAATAAAACTTCGCTTCCGCTTTGTACCTTTGATGTGTGTTATTCGGTGCTGTGCAACGCAGCACACCTCAACGTGATCCTGGCTCGACAAGACCGTGGGGTCGTGTCAACACGTCTGTGTTTGAGTCCAGCGGCGCCGTTCACGGAACAGCTGGTTATTTCTGTTGTTTTCTATCACTTGGTCTGTTTTGACTTACCTGCTGGGCCGGTTAAGGGAGGCAGAAGAGCCCATCAGTCCTTCTAGAAGTCGATATTTGAAAAGAAAATAACCTCAACTCGGAATTCAAAAGATTGAAATTTTGAACCACAGTTAAAACAATTTTGTCAATATTTGAAAACAATTTCTGATACCACATGGAACAGTTTTTTACCTAATATTCACGAGACAAACTCTCTCTCAAGGGCAAATATTGTTATTTGTATACAAGCTTATGGGTTTTGATATAAACCCCTGAGGTGGGATCCGATCTTAATTCGAGTTGGGGATTTTAGAACTAACCTATTTTTTAGATTTTCTAGTCTATAAGTAAATGAAGGGTAGATATTTGCTCGATTTATTGTGCTCTAATACCACTTGAACAAAACACGTGACGGTTGGTTCTCGATCTTTTGGAGTGAACTGGGGATAACTCGATCTGGGATGGGATTTGTTATTGTGCTGCTCGACTATGAAGGTCAATTGAGGTGTTGGGCCTAGTAACAGTTACATCGGCTCTTATTTGTTGTTGTTCTTGTCGTGCCAAGAGAAATCTTGAACATGTTACCAACTCGAAAATAAAACAACAACAAGTAAATAAGAAGCAGCGCATGAACCTTGCCCAAAGGTGAATCTGACATACACACGAAGTTGGGATTCTGAATCAAGTAGTTGGGTGGCCTCGCTCGATAAATAGGGGTGGGCACAATTAACCATTAACTACAAAACCGAACCAAAGTGAACCAAAATATGCGATTAACTAAATTTTTTATTAAATGCAGTTATCATTTTGGTGTATTTCGGTTAACCGAATTTTATACGGTTATCACGATGTATTAACCGAATAACCGATTTAACTAAAATTTTAATCCACACTAATCTATAACACATAAAAATAAAACTTAATGTGAGATCTATGTGTGCTGAATACATTGGCAATTAGAATAAAAGTGAGGATTTACATTCAAAGTTTTGAATATTGCTGAAATACCGGCTTCGGATTGTCCGAACTTTCTCATTGCATTCCAGAAGTAACAGTCGTTTCTGAGCAGCTATTTTCATAGTGTCTAGTTTTTAGCCACTCTGTTTTTAACTTGCAATATTTTGAACTTGCTTCTTGGCTTATGGAATGTTTGCTTAGTATCCTCTTACTAAGTTTTTGATGTGTTATGGCCGATTATGGTGGTTAATACATTGCTGTGGTTTGCAACATGCTTATGTGAGGTGCTCATGCAAGACGTTGTGATTTTTGGACTAACGTGAGTCAAGTTGCGGACTCGTACTCAAAGAAAAGTGGATGTTTGTTCATTTGCAGGTGTTGCTTGAGGTCAATACATGGCTGGTGATGGAGATCATTGAACTAGTCTTAGTGAGAAGATGGTATTCAACAACCAAGTTCGGGAGGAATTGTGGTTGAGCTGATTGGGAGATCAATCAACATGTTTGGGTAAAAAACAATGCATATGAAGGTGTTGTGAACGTTTTAGAAAGTGTTTGCACGTATACAAGGGTGCATGGACGTGGCTACATTGTTCTAAGGCGTGGTGAAGTGATATTGAAGTGAATATATGGTTGAAAAGGTTTAATCGGCTAGATTTTGCGCTCAGGCTGCGGCTGAGGCGGTTATGGTTCGTTTATGAAAAGTTCCGAGTTGGTTATAATAGGATTTCGTGTTAGGCATGAAGTAGAGTTGTTTTAGGAATGTTTGGGACGTTCCTAAGGTGTTTGGAAGTCTTAAGATTGCTTCTATGTGCGTATAGAAGAGTTTTGAGTGGTTTTGGAAAGTTAGAGTTTGAATCCAAGTAGGAGTAGGAGTACTAGTTTGAATTGGGTTGGCCTTAGCGCTGGTTATATAAGCAAGCGAGGTCAAGGCTCGTGGACAGCATGACTTCTGGCTGCTTCTCTTAAGTTTTGATCAATAAAATTCATAGTTTAGAGGAGCTTTAGTGCCTTGTTCGTCTGACTTGTTTTAGACAAGTTTTTCTTCGGTGAGTTTCTGGACATACCAATGTTGCTTCGATATTTCGAACATAACTCGCATTTTACTGATCCAACGTGACATGATTCTTTTTGGGTTGTCTTAACAACTTGATTATATATCATCTGTGCAAATTTCAAGGTCATTGGATTTGTGGATTTTGATCTACACGAGTTTCTTTGCAGCATTGCAGATCTGTTTTTAAAATCGGGTAGAACAGATTGACCTTCGTCTAGTCTTTTGATCATAACTCAAGTTTTACTTAGTGTTTTCACGTGATTCCTATAGTAGTGGATTCGTGACTTGATTCTCTATAATCTCCACTAGTTTAGTCACGTTTGAACACGTCGAAAACAGTCACACACATGATTTCTTTATCAGATCAATTTTCCGCCGAGAGGTTTTTTGTAACTTTCGCATAAAAAGATTTAATCTACCATTCACCCCCTCTGGTAGCTTTTCACGTGCTCTTTGATCCTACAGTTAATAGTACTAATCTTTATGCCCATCAAAATTTTTCTCATATCACAACTCAATCTTAATAATCTCCATCCATCACCGGCACATACTTGCTAGTTTTGTATATTTATTGCTAGTTTTTATGGGTGTATTGTCATTTTTGCCCAATGCATTATATTACACATTAATGCGGTTAACCGCAAAATCAAACTGAATTAACCGTAACCAAATTGTGCGGTTATAACTTTTTTAGATCAAATGCGGTTATCGATTCTTCATAACCAAAATTTCTATTAACCGAATTAACTGAACCAAATTAACCGTATTAACTGAATGCCCACCCCTAGCGACGGAAGTGTTATAAAGAAGTAGCAAAGACTAAACTTTCAACTAAACAAAACTCGAATGATTTTTGTTCGCTCTAAAACCTATTAGTAGATGTGAGTATGAGCACAGAGGTGTTGGAGTTGTGCTCCAATCCTAGAACGAGTCCTTAGTTGATCCAATTTGATAAACGGCACATCGAGCTAAAATAGTGTAACAACACTGCTAATAGAATAGGCCTTTGCATTAAGACCGACCCACCCCGATAACATATTTACATGAGGTTCGATGCGTTTAAAAGTAGGCTTGACAAGGTTTCTATAAAGTACTAAAACATCACAATTGAATTCCACAGGATGTTATGGGGACCGTCACAAATTAATGTTGTCCTGTGGTCTGGGTTCAGCCTGCGCGAATACCTTTTTCCTTTCGATCCTCTTCATCGTTCCTCGGCAAAACAAGAGTAGACATGTTTTTATGGTCATAAATCTAAGAATAGACTCAATTGACGTGCATAAATACGAGTATTGAGCTAGTAATATTTACCCACGTAGGTGTGGTTTTATAAAAGGGCAGTGATGTCTCTACATCAGGTTTGTTCAAATTTTTTCTAAAGAGCATAAAGGTGCAATGTCCATCAACATTTGGATGAACACCGTACTGACTTTTTTATGGCATGAACTTTAATATTTTAGAAATAGTATTATATTTTTTAAACCTCGCTCTTAGGGGCCATTCCACAAATTATGAGAAACCTAACAACAATTCAAAGTCTAGTTCAGTAATTTCTTCTTAAGCCTATAGATATCAACAGTTTTTTAAACCTAGCTAAGTAATTTCTCGAATCTTGGATGTTCAACAATATTGAAACTCCTACTGGGAATTTGCTAGGGAGCCATTAACATGTCGCATATGCAGAATAAAACACACATGCAGATCCTCCAATTACAAGGAATAATAATGTCACATATCTCAAAGCTTGCTCTCTGCATGTGTTCAACATGTTCATGCAAATTTCCTTAGTGATAATGGATAACCAATTGAATAAACAATCTGTATGTTGGTTTTATGTATGCTGAAGCTCCAGCTGACTCATCGGAAAATGACTGTTGTCAAACAAAATATTTATCATATATTTATGACATATACAAAGTTTCATAAACCTCAGCTCATGCTTAGACCTCATTCCACAAATTCAAGAAACCTAACAAGATTTCATAGTCTAGTTCAATAAATCCTTAAAGGCAGGTATGGACAATTTTTTAAGCCTAGTAAAGCAATTTCTTGAATCTTGAGAAGGATGTTCAAATTTTTTGAATCCCCTACAGGCAGGGGCGGACCCAAAGGGTATGCCAGGTGGGCCTGGGCATACCCTAGGGCCAGCAAACATGGACCGTGATTAGACATACCTTGGTACAATTAATTACAACATAAACAGGATTGTGCATGCTATCAGCATTGTACACTTGATTCTATGGCTGGAATGAAAGCTCGGGATTTTTTATGGTAGCTTTGGATTCGGTCCCATTTTTAAGGTAGTCGTCGACTCTGTTATGATTTTCTTCTAGTACTTTGAGACTGGCGGTGACCGTGTTTTTTTTATGTAAGAATGATTCGCTCGTGTTTTTTCTAGCGTCCAGTTAGGCGGTGACTGCGTAGATGATGCAGGTGGTGACAACAAACGGACTGATCATCCTCAATTGCACACAGTGCGTGTCTTCGTGCTATCACAACACTCACGCACAGGTGTAGACAACATACTCACCATCTTTGTTCCCGTTTTCAATACTTCGAGATAATCATGAATATTGTCGCATATGGACAAGAACGGTTTGAATTTGTTAAATGGAACAAGAAATTTGTTTGGTTTTAGATTTGTCTATGTTCGTGTTCTTCTCGTTCTGTGCATTCTTATCAGTAATTTATTTATGTATCAACAAGAGGGACATCAATAGTATCACTAGATTAGATATTGGTTCAGCTAATATAAACATTAATATTATATATTCATAATATAGTAAGTTTTCTATCTTCACACATGACTTTTATTATATTACATACTTATATCGGTTGTCATACGTACGTAAACATTATTTTTCTTAAAATTAATAAATAATTTTATTAGATTGTATGTAAAAAAATTTATGGCATACCCATTGATAAAATCCTAGGTCCTCCACTGCCTACAGGAAATTTTTCTAGAAAGACATTAACAAGTTATACATGAGAAATAAAATAACAATGCAAATACAAGGAAGAATAATGACATAGATTTCAAAGCTGTGCACATATTCAATATTTTGGTACAAATCACTTTATTGATGATGTATAACCGCTTCACATAATTCAATGTAGGTTATATATATGTATGGCGAAGCTCCCGCTGACAAAGAATAATAAGTGTTGCCAAACAGCAAAATATTTATCATATATATAACATACACCATACGCATATATATCTTGATCATTTATTACTGTGCGTAGTGGCAAAAACCATAGCTGCACTTGTTGTTGCACTTGTTGAAGCATTTGCCGCAATTATCCTTATTGGAAAGCAGGTCGACACAGCGTCCACCACAGCACACGCGGCCATGCTTGCACACCTTGTTGCAGCCACCGCGGTGGTCAGCGCTGGCGATGGTGTCCACGCACTGGCCGTAGCAGCAAGTTGGTCCAGGGCTCCCCGGCGCTAAGGCAGACGGCGGCCGATTTCTTGGAGCACTCGTACACAGGCAGGAGTTAGTTATAGGCATTGCTGTTAGCAAGCAGGAAACGGCTCCTCCTTGGTTGCCGGACAGTGGAAGTTGCATCGGCAGCTGAGAACATGAACATGGCAACAGCTCCGACTGCCAGCGCCATGAACAGAATGACGCGGGGCTTCACCATGATGGACGTGCAGCAACGGAGTTGTCTAACAAGTGTCTGGCTTCTGAGCGCGTGCTCCGTTGGGCGCTGGATACGTGGGAATTGTGTGTGTTATCGTTGTGACAGTTCTGCGACGACGCATGACACTTATATAGAAAAGGGGATGGGAACATAAAGTCAGTGGCTAATAAACTTAGTTGACTCATGATGGGAATGATACTTTAAGGCATGTCAACGAGATTGCCGGCTCGCAGCGGTGTGCATGCTATGCAATTTCGTATTCGAATGACTGCCGCCCTCACATGCTTTCTACTGACATGCATGTTGATTTCTAAACATGGATCCTTCGTGTCAGGGAAACATCGGATAACAAAAACAAAAAACATAGCATGAACCTGCGCAGTGTACGTGGAATGTCCTAGCATGATAGCTTCCATTTTACACCCCGCAAAGATGGGCGACTTGGTTGCAACTACAAGCATGGAGCGTATCAGCATATGGTTCAACATACTTAGCGTGGATATTCCCTGAGATTCATGTGGACATCGGGGCAAGCTTCAACTAACAAATGCAAAAAAAATGGTGCACTGAGCTTATACCATCTGATTATAACACAAGAAGGAATTGACATCTGCCTTGCATAACGAAGATGTTCCATCATATATTCATATTATACGTGATAAGATTGTGGAAGTAGTGGTGTTTCATGATGGTGAGAAGGAAGTAACAATACCTCGCTTGAAATCAAACAAACTATTCTTTCATTACACTTTGGACAAGATTATGAGGTTTTGTACGGTGTAGTATATCCAATGGATGTTACATGTTCTGAAATTCACTACTACAAAAAAGTCATTTGTGTCAGTTTATAACTTCCATTTGTTGTGTTTTCTGAACCGGTACTAAATTCTGTGATGATAATAAGTGTTATTACTACCGGCTCTTGAACGAGTACAAATATGTATTATCACCACAAGCCGTCGTAAATAACATTGGCCGTCGTAAGGTCCGATGTTTCCTGTAGTGCTAGTTATAAACCGATAGTGATATATCCTTTATTAGAGCCGAATCCATATCCAAACCGGTACTGATAAGTGATTAATAAGAACCGGATCCAGAAAAGAACCTGTATTATCAGAACCAGTTCCAATTTAAACCGGTATTGATATATAAAATTTCAGTACAGCTCTAGTTACAAACTGGTTCCATTTCGGAACTAGTACTGCTAACTCCGTTATCATAAGTGGTTCAACTTGGGTACAAGTACTGATATATAAGTCGATTATCAGAATCACTTCCATTCACGAACTAGTACTGACAAGTCGTCTCTTCAAAACGGTTCATGTCACGAACCGGTACTGATAAGTTAACTTTCAGAACCGGTTCGAATTTACGAACCGATTGATAAGTCAATCTTTCTGAGCTAGATCTCGTTACGAACTGATGCTGGTAGGTTGAGTCCTCCGAATATGTCAGAACCCACCTTTTCTCGGGGCCCACTTGTGCATTCCGTACCAATCCATGGATCAGTGGTTGGTACGCACAATAGAATGGATCGAACATCATACGTTAATTCAGTCTCAACATAACCTTTAAGGTCTTACAATCATGTCTTAAGTTACAATTCATTGGCCTCGCATGGCCTCAAAAGAATAGAAAACAATTGAAAAGCAGCGGAATAAGTGGCCCTAATTCCCCTCAGGCAACCTTGGGCACAGGACTAGGCCTACTCGTCATTGTATTGCGCTTCATCCTCTTTCTCCCTTTCCTCTTCTGCTTCTGGGGGTCGTGAAGAAAGCGAGAGTGAGTATGAAAGGTACTCACCAAGCCCTAATACTACTCACACTACAGCAATACGACTCACTTACGATGGCTAAAACCATCGTAAGTAAGGTCTAAACCGTCGTAATTAGCTTAATTACAATGGTTTAAGCCTAATTACGATGGTTTCTAGTCATCGTCAGTCGTAAGTTAAGTAACTTACGACGGCCACCGTCATAAGTTACGCAACTTACGACGGCGGCCCGTAGCCGTCGTATGTAAGCGTCTGGGCCATGTGGTGGGCTGGGCCATACCATTTACGACGGCCGTCTAAGTGATCATGTTACCTACGACGGCCAGGGCCAGGCCGTCGTAAGTTAGTAGGGCTTACTTACGATGGCCACAGCAGCTGTCGTAAGTAACATGGGCTAACTTCCGATGGCATGTATACAGGCAATCATAAGTTATGGTTTTATTTTTTAAAAAAAACAGAAACTAGCTGCCCTGGCAAGGTTGCTAGCCGAGACAAATCAAGCATGCATTCACAAAGACAAATAATACAATACACAATCGACGGTTCATTCATAAAGTCCAAGAAAATCTAAAAACACATAACTTCTACACACTCCCCTTACAACTACCCCCGGAGCCGTGAACGTCATCTTCGCGCGTCCCTCCCAGTGCTGATAGCTGCGGAGATGGAGTCTGCGCCTCCGTCGGTGAACCCTACAAAGTAAATAAAAGTTAGACATGTCTATTCCTCTCTTTCCCTCTCTCTCCCTCACTCTCTCTCTTTAACTCAAAGTACTCCTCTTTCACTCTTTCTCTTGCTATCGTTGTCCCTCTCCCCATCCCCATCTCCCTTCTCTCTCTCTCGTTCTCTTTGTCCCTCTCCTCATCCCCCCTCTCCCTTCTCTCTCTCTCTCTCATTGTCCCTCTCCCCATCCCCCTCTGCCTTCTCTCTCTATTTCACTCTCTCTACTCCTCTTTCACTCTCTCTCCCTATCCCTCTCTTTCTCTTTCACTATCTCTCCCCCTCTCTCTCCCCTCTTTCACTCTCTCTCTTCCTCTCTCTCTTTCTCTATATCTCTCTCCCTCCGCTCTCTCTCCCTCTCCCCATCCCTCTACCTCTTTCACTATCTCTCCCCCTCTTCCTCTATCACTTTATCTCCCTCACTGTATTAAATAGTATTAAAGATTTATACAGTGCCAGGGGTACCTGTTGTGACACCCTCATTTTTAATTTCTGCATATATTCATATTTTATATAGAGAAAACATTTTAAAATAATTTGAAACAGAGAAAGAATAAAAAAGATAGCCAAAAAGAGCAAATTCCAGTTCACCGAGAAGTGCCGAAGATAATTCCCGCGGCCCGCTGGCCACGTGGTGCCTTCGGAGCTCATCCCCACAAAGGGGGAGACGTCCGCCCCCGCGGGACATGTGTTCCCCCGGAGCTAGCCATTGTGGAAAAGAGAGGACCAGCCGCGCGGGACACGCGTTGCTCTCGGAGCTCACCTCCGAGAGGTCCGACCCCATCAGACACATGTCGCTCTCGGAGCTCACCTCTGAGAGGTCCGACACAATGGAACACGTGTCACCTCTGGAGCTCACCTTCGGGAGGTCCGGTCCTATTGGACACATGTCACCTCCAGAGCTTACCTCTGGGAGGTACGACGCTGATGGACACGTGTCGACCTTGGAGCTCATCTCTGAGGAGAAAGGAAGTCTGGCGCTACTGGACACGTGGCATTCTCGGAGCCCACCTCCGAAGAGAGGGGTGGTCCGGCTCTGACACGTGGCATTCTCGGAGCTCACCTCCAAAGAGAGGGGAGGTCCGACCCTGACACGTGGCGTACGCGGAGCTCGTCTCTTGAAAGAGGGGAGGTTCCCGCCCGCCAAGACGCGTGGCGCACGCGGAGCTCACCTCTGAGGGAGTGGGAGGTCCTGCCCGCCTGACACGCGGCACAGCCGGAGCTCATCTCTGTGGAAAAGGGAGACCAGGCCCCCGCTGGACACGTGGAGCCTCCGGAGCTCACCGCCGCGAAGGTAACGAGATTTGAAGCGGTTTTTCTTCTATACGCATGGGAATCCCCGGTACTAAGGAAAGTGGCACGAATTCCACGTTGCTACCGCACCAAAACAATTGAAGATAAGTTTTTAAGATTCAAAAATAATTTGAATAGGACTCTTATTCAAATTCCGATCAGATTAGGACTCTTCTTTTCCCGATTATAAATAGAACCCGAAACAACCCCTTGTTCGTAACATCTTTTCTAAAGTCGACAACTTAGAAGCCCTAGCCCCCAAACTCGCCGAGCTAAACCCCTTCGCCGGAGTTTGACCACCGGAGAGACCGCCGACGAGCCAGACACGATCGCCATCGCCGGAGGAGAGACAACGATATGTTTTTGCTAGAGGAAGGTCCCGAAGAACGTAAGGTAGGTTTCCATTACCACCTTACGACATCACCGCGTTTTATTTGCATCTATTCTCTTCGATCCCTTCGAACAGAAGCTTTTTCGTGGACAGATCACGTGTTGATCGGTCTGATCTAGATCTTGAGTCAAGATCATTGCCACATACACAATTGATCTTTACACCTCTGTTCATTGTAAAACCCCATGCAAGCCTATTAAAACACACAAGAACACGTACAAACAAAACTGCATCATAGGATTAGCATGAATATGCGTCATTGCATCTTAAAGTAGAGTTTGTGCATGATATTGATTGCTGCGAATCTTGTATGTGTGTGGTCGTAATTAGAAGGACAAACTCAGGGAGCTATCTACGAAGAACTACAACCTCAAGACTTCGAGATCCCAGAGCAACAGAAGCCACAAGAACAAGGCAAGTGCCCCTTGACCATATTGATCCCATGTTTTTGGAAAACTGTTTTGTTTGCGAAAACTGTGTGTGCTTGAGTCAACATGATGGGAAACCCTTTTATAGGAGTTTACTAGTTTTGTTAACCACCCTTGTCACCGGGAAAGTTAATGAGTCGGGTATGGTTTTTGCTTTTATGCTTCGCTGAGTCCATGGGATATGAGAAGCGAGATAGATGTGTCTAGCTAACTGCACTCGTAAGAATAATGAGAAACTGATGTTATTAATGAACATGAATCAGAGGGAGATCTAGGCAAGCTTGGTTTGTGGATGAGGTAGTATGAGTTGGTGGTTACTTGCCGTAGATCTAAGGACCGGTTCATGCGAGTCATGCCACAATAACAGTGCCACCACAAGGCCAAGTATGGGTGCGGCTTAGCTGACTAATTAGGTAAGTTGCTAGATTGTTATGGACCGTGGAAGGCGCAGGGAATGGGAGTCGAGTGAGGACTGCCCTAGGAACTGCATGGCACAAGAGGGGGCCCGTGGGTGGGAGAATTGGAGATTCTAGCCTGCTGGTGAAACCTTAGTGAGTCCATACATCTAGTAACCCCTTTGTAAAGGCTACTTTGTGATCTCTTGACCATACACCAACGGTTGTGTACTGGTATAATGGAGGTTCTGCAGTCGCTGACGGGTGAAGAAATCACAAACTTGTGGGTAAAGTGGTACAAACTCTGCAGAGTCTAAAACTATCATGATAGCCGAGCTTACGGTCACAAGCACCTGGACAACCCATATGATTAGTTGGGATGGTTTTTGGGATGAATGTTCGGTTTTGGTTATTGGGATGGTAATGGTTTGGTTTGGTTTAGTCTTTGGATTTGGTTTTCGGGACTGTTAAGTCTGGGTAATGAGATCGGTTGCATGACTGTTGAGTCATGGCAATGAGCATTGGTCTCGGTATGAGACAGAATGGTAGTGAATACGAGATGGTATTCATGAGATGGTAGTGAATACGAGATGATATTCACGAGCTTGAGAAAAGTTGAGAAAGATAAATGTCTGGAAGAGACATAAAAGTGATGGAACATGATGGAGGTATGTTGGTGTTTAAATACATGTTGAGATTACATTCACTTAAAGCTAAGTTGCTGTTTTTATCGTGTTTTGAGAAATAAACTTTGCTTTCTGCAATGAGCCTTTTTATACCTGCCTTGCTGTAAGCCACATATCATATTTTCCCGCACTTGCTGAGTACATCATGTACTCAAACTTGCATTATCATATATCATCAGCAACAGGAGAGGAGTACTATGAAGACCCCGTGGAGTATTAGGAGTGTGATCCACCGTCAACTTGCCTGTGGGGATGGAGTAGAGATGGAGCCGCCGCTGCTGCTTAGTTTGCTTCCGCACTAGTTAGAAGACTTCCGCTGCTAGAATAAAGACTTCCGCTGCTAGAATGAGTCCAAGACTCATGAGACATTGTAATAAACCCTGTTATTCGTGGTATTATTCTGAAATTCAGTTTGTGGATTATATGTGTATGTGTGATGAACATCCTGGGCACACATACGCATCAGTCTCAGTTCCGAGATGTAAGGGCCTAAGTTTTTGGCACATATTCAAAGTGTTCATCACCACACACACACTTCATTTGAAGTAACTTGATGAATACATTTGAAGAGCAAGTAAACACCATCAACATGATCATTAGAGAATAAACTCGCAAAACGCAAAATTGGCATTTCCCACATGCATCATATAGGGGCTGGACATATGAAAAAGTACTACACCTTGCTAGGAATGTCCATGCCAAATTTTACCCAAATTCAAGACCTTTTTGAAGCCGTTTTGGGTATAGATAGAAAGAGGGTGGTTTGAACTCAAATTCAAACTATTTCCATCCCATGAATTCAAAAGTGGGAGGCATATTCTTACTCAGCACATTTTTGTGAGCTCACACACCAATTTTCACCCCATTTGGAGTTGATCTTGACATGAGCTAGGTTTAGCAAATTCAAACTTTCTTTGAATTCCAAACTGCATATGTGCTGAAAATATATTCAAACAAAACCCAATTTGAATTCTATCCAATTCAAATGTCCCAGGGTAGATAATTCAAATGACCAAGGTTAATTGGGTCTCTACTGTTTAGAGCAGTGGGGAAAATTTAATTTCAGAGGTTGAACCCTGGATGGGACCCACATGTCAGCCTCAGCAGCAAAATCAACCGACTGAGGAGTCGAGCTCGGTTACTTGCGCGTGAGCCAGCAGCCGCCACGGCAGGCAGCGTCAAGGCCAGCAGCTGCTTACCGCCCGGGCCACCAAACCGCCTCGCTGCCTTCTTATCCCCGAGCCCGAGCCGGCGAGAGGCGCATTCGGTTGCTTCTCTGCTCCCTCGTGCAAGAAACGCAGCTCTCGCCGCCGCTCTCTCGGTTGATCGGAAAAGCCCATGATCACAGCCTCTCCACTACCCCCAAGCTGCAAAACGGTACTAAGGACTCTCCTTCTCCTTCCTTACCGTAGGAAATTAGCCGAACTTGGATAATCTTGTCCCTACCGGAGGTTCTGTTCGGTGACCTAAGTTCGTCGCACCTCGGGCTCCCATGGACAGCCCAAACGGGAGCATGTCATGCCCCAGCTAAGGCGTCCTCGGACGCGTTAGGGGCAGGTGCTCACCCCCGGACACAGCCCGAGTGTTTGATCACCGGCGACGAATTTCAGTTTCCCCTTTCATTCGGCGCAGACCAACCTTCGGGTGCGGATCTGCTAAATTCTCACTCCATAGTTGTTTAGAGATCCTCAAACTGTTCCTACACGATCTAGACTTAGTGGCGCACAAGTTAGCTTCACAACACCTAGCATGAGAACCCCTGTACATGGCGTATTTCCGAGCTTGCCAACAGCGGCTTATGCGGGAAGCATCAGGCGCACAGTGAGAGCCTACTTAGGACCTCTCCCAAGCTGCTTCGAGGCCATGCCGATCTTCCCTAGGGACCACTGATGCTCTCCGGCCCATTGCTCGATCGTTTGGGGTGCTGAGAAGGCCGGCCGACACGGCTGAAGTTCTTCCGAAGCCACCGCTCGTCGCCGGCCGTGTGCCGGTGATTTTCATGACGAGCTGAGCCCAGGATCATGTTCTCCGGATGGATTTAGGCAGAGGCGGCCAAGATCATTGAGTTTGGCGCACGACAGAGGCCACCGGGGAGCTCTCCGGCGAGGGGTCGCGGCGGCGGAGCGCGGGAGGCCGAGGTAGACGAAGCCCCCGGTCCCATGTGTCAGCGGCCGATATTTTAAACCCTGGGATATGCTGTGGCACCGGATCAGGTGCGGCTGCACGTGAAGGATTCCGTAGCCCCGTGTGTCGACCGCTGAGAAGTTGACACGTAGCCCCGGTCCCACACGCAGCGGTTTAAACTTTTTCCCGATTTTCAGATTTAGTTCAAACTTCAAACCCACATAACTTTGGCTAGGAAACTCCAAATTGAGTGAACCAAATTTTGTTGGATTCAGCTCTCTGAGTACTTTCCAGCAAATCAAGTTTCACTTCATGAAAATCTTTTTTCTCCAGAATTAATTCTTCAAATTCAAACTGGTTAGAATTTTAACTGGAGAACCCTTTGGAGGAAAATTCTGAAATTTTGCTGGGATGTTTACCAAAATATCCCTGCACTACCATAAAAATTTCAGATCCATTTGAGCTCATTTGATCCACCTAATAGTGTGATTAATAAAACTGTTCCAGAGAAAATGTAAAATGTCCAGAAACATTTTCAGAATTTCTCTGAAATTGTTTAGCTCATATCTTTAACTAGGAACCTTCAAATTAAGTGAAACCAACTCTATTAGAACCCTCTGAAAATCTAGTTTGCAGAAAGTCATGGATTGCTCCATGAAAATCCCTAGAACACACTAAGAGCTCTAATTAAGGTCAAGTACATAATTATTTGTGGAAAGCTCAAATGAGCCTTGCTGCAAATGAAACTTGGCCAAGTCTCTGTTTAGGTTGTATCCAAACCACAGAAAAATTTCAGAGTCATTGGGTCTGTCTAGTAAGACTTATAGTCGTCACAAGTTTAAATTCAATTCAAATGCATTTAAATTAATACATATACATGTTATCTCATGTAGTCGCTAAGGTTGAGGAGAAACCCGAAGTCTTAGACTTCGTCACTCCGGAAGAGCAGCTAGCCTACGACCAAGAGCAGCAAGGCAAGCTCCGGTTTGCATTAACCCTTTTTATAATTTTTTATTGTTTTGAGAACTTACTTTGAGCACCCACTTATTTCTTGCATTAGAGTCTTGTTTGAAACCCAATTGCATAACCAAGAAAACCATGGGTTGGGAGTAGGATTGAAAACCCAGTTTAGCTACTGCAATGCTAAGATAGAGTAGGATTCAGTACAAGTCAAGTAGTTGGAACTACTCGCGAGGATAGGCTAGAGGCACTCGACTCGGGCAAAGATAGCAAATGAAACACATGGCAAGAAAAATGAGACCGAGCGGAGAGTAAGGGCAGCAGGACTTTGGGGCCTGGGTGCTATAGCTCTACTTGTGTCGATTGAGGACTGAGCCGTGTGCGGGCCTGTTGAACAAGCTAGAACAGTACCAAAGACCTACCGGCTATATGGGAACCGGGAAACCGATGTAACTCGGGTAGCTGGGTGTTGAGGCATAGCTGGTCGTTCAGAGGGTAGGTTGGGAGCTCGAGGTGTAAATCCGCTGGCGGCACTGTGGATGCGCGCGCAGAGACCTCTTGCTCGGGACGATTGGACCGGTTCAACATTTGGCTGACGGGTGAAAGGTGGTTGCGTACGACGTCCGTGATGGTTGCTGTAGGCAACATCGAGTACGGGCGTACGTGGCGGGTTATTCGGGTAACCCTGCAGGTGTAAATCAATTATAATCGCCGTCCCTCGTGGTCAGTGAGTACCACTTGTTCACTGTACCGTGACGTAGAAAGAACAGGCTAGATACATATTAAAAGTTTGCTGATTTGAAAGTTATACTTTGCTTGTTAATGTCTTGTTGTAGATTAGAGCTAATTAAAGTTCTTTTCAACTTTGGGCAAAGTACATGAGAGAAATGCGTTTCTTGTTTGATTGCGGCTCTCTCATGTGCCTTACCGTAAGGTTCTCCACAATCTGCTGCTAAAACTTGAAAGTAAGGTTCCACTAATTAGGCGAGTCCTTTGAAACTTATTTTATCTCATGTAACCTATACCCATCATGTAGAAGTTTCATGTATAGGAGAGACGGGTCAGACTTGCTGAGCCATCGTGCTCACTGCTTGTGTTTGAAGCTTTTGCAGGGGTCTATGAGGAAGGGACTCCCAAGGAGGAGACGGAACCCCAGGAGGGGAACCCCGTCAAGTGGGATTCATGCACGCCGTCGTGTTAGTGTGTGTGCGTGCTAGCGGGGACACGTTCACGGGCTGAACGTGAACTCGATGCGTAGTCTATGCCCGTGAGTGTATACTTAACATATTTTGTTGTAAAAGTGTTCATAAACCTGTTTATGTTATAAAACTTTGCTTTCGCTTTGTACCTTTGATGTGTGTTATCCGGTGCTGTGCAACGCAGTACCCCTCAGCATGATCCTGGCTCGACAAGACCGTGGGGTCGTGTCACGAGAGGTTCTCTCTTGGAACCAGGGTGTCACAGATTGGTATCAGAGCCACGTTGACTATAGGACACACCCCTAGACACAGATTGGTATCAGAGCTACCACGTTGACTGTAGGTCACACGCCTAGATAGAAGTAACAGATTGGTATCAACCTACCACGGTTGATCGTAGGTCACACGCCTAGATTGATCACAGATTGGTATAGATACCACGTTGATTGTAGGATGCATCCCTAGTAACAAATTGGTATTAGAAGCTACGCTGAGCATAGGATGCAAGCCTAGGTAGAGTGCGTAGATTGGCATTGGAACCACCTTGACCATGGGATAAAGTCACAGAGTAATCACAGATTGGTATCACCCCAAACCCCATAGGACCCCCATTGAGTAAGCCTTGAATAGGAGTTGGGTGCAACTTTTTGTGATGATTGTTGTGCTTGAGTGCTTAGTGTGTGTTGTGGGACGTCTCAAGCGTTGTCCACATCCACACATAGTAGAGAGATGTGAGATGCTTCGACACTTGTTCACATCTTCATATAGGACGATATTGAGTCCATCCACCTTGATGCATATAGTTAGGGGGACCCACCTAACCTTCTAACCTCTATTCTATCCAAAGATGGTGAGAGGAAACGCCGTCCGTCAAGGGAGGAACGTCCGTGGCAACCAAGAAGGGGACCACGTCGAAGTTCCTGAGAATGACAACCCCGGAGCTGGTGCAAACAACTTGGAACGGTTGATGGCCATGAAAAATCAGCTTATGCAAACTATGATCCAAACTTTGGGTCAGCTGCAAGCCAACAACAATAACCCTGTTCCTGCACCACCACCACCACCACCACCACCACCGCTGGCTCACAACCGCTTGGGAGAGTTCATGAGGACTCGACCACCCACTTTTTCTCAAGCTAATGACCCCATGGAGCAAGAAAAGGAAGGATTTTTGGTTAGGTCAAGAATACCTCTTGAAATCCTCAAATGTGATGAATTTTGGAGTTGAAACTTGAGTAACGAAGCCCGGGGAAGGGTTTTCGCACTCCTTAGGTCTCCAATCCATGGATTCGACAAGATTTTTGGTGGAGGAAAGCGAAAATCACCAATTTGTAGGCGCTTCCGGCTTGAGAGAGGATGTGAGCGGACTAGTCTATGAAGAGAGAAGTTTGGCTGCCTCTAGGAGGTTAATTCCCCAGGGGCGGAACTAGTCCGGGTTAAGTGTCCGGACAAGTCCGGTTGATGGACCAGAGGCGGACTTCTCTGGGGTCGGACTTGTCCGGGCTACCCAGGCGGACTAGTCCGGTTTGGACTTGTCCGCTGCAAAGTCCGACCTTGCCACGTGGCCACTGCTAGGGTGAGCTCCGAAGGCACCATGTGTCCAACGGGGCCGGGCCTCCCCTCTCCACAGAGGCGAGCTCCGAGGGTGCCACGTGTCCGGCGGGGCCGGACCTCCCCTCTCCTCAGAGGTGAGCTTCGAGGGCACCACGTGTCCGGCGGGGCCGGACCTCTCTCTTCTCAGAGACGAGCTCCGAGGGCACCACGTGTTCGGCGTGGATGGACCTCCCCTCTCCTCAGAGGTGAGCTCCGAGGACGCCACGTGTCCGGCGGGGCCGGACCTCCCCTCTCCTCAGAGGCGAGCTCCCGTGATGACACGTGTCCAATGGGCTGGGGCTTCTCCTCCCATCGGAGGCGAGCTCCCGTGGCGACACGTGTCCAGCGGGCTGGGGCCTTTCCTCTCCTCGGAGGCGAGCTCCTATGGCGACACGTGTCCAGCGGGCCTAGGCCTTTCCTCTCCTCGCAAGCGAGCTCCCGTGGCGACACGTGTCTCGTGGGGCCGGACCTCATCCCTTCCACAGGGGTGAGCTCCAGTGGTGACACGTGTCTAGCGGGGCCGGACTAGTCCGGGTTCGGTGTTCGGACAAGTCCGTTTGACGGACCAGAGACGGACTTCTCTGGGGCCGGACTTGTCCGGCCTAATAGGCGGACTAGTCCAGCTACAAGCTGAAATTCATATAATTTGAGTTTTAGTTTAAGAATATGATCCTTTTAGACAAGTTTTTGCAAATAACTTTGGCAAACATGGTCAGTAAGAATACATCAAATAAACAATGACCATATTTGACAAAGGGTCCTTTTGAACATAGTTTTCATAGAGTAAGAGAGATTAGGGTAGTATGTTGAAAACATGCGGTTTTTGAAGTTTATAAACAAGCAACAAACAGATGTGCACACTTCAAGCAACATTTTGAGAATCTAGGTTATTCAGTTCACTCCTTAGGTCACAAAAGTGTTTCTCATCAAGGGGTTTTGTGAAGATGTCCGCCAATTGTTTTTCACTCCTAACATGAGAGATAATGATATCTCCCTTGATAGAGTGATCTCTCAGGAAATGGTGACGGATATCAATATGTTTGGTTCTAGAATGCTCCACGGGATTGTGAGCAATCTTGATGGCACTCTCATTGTCACATAGGAGTAGAATATAGCTCAAAGTGTAACCATAGTCCCTAAGAGTTTGTCGCATCCATAGGAGTTGTGCACAACAACTCCCGGCTGCGACGTACTCCACTTCGGCTGTGGATAGGGCAATGGAGTTTTGTTTCTTTGAAGACCACAAAACCAAAAACCTACCAAGAAACTGACAAGTCCCTGACGTGCTCTTCCTATCTACCTTACAACCGGCATAATCGGCATCGGAGTATCCAATGAGATTGAACTTGGATCCCTTGGGATACCAAAGTCCTAGGTTAGGAGTGTGAACCAAATATCTAAAAATTCACTTAATGACCATCAAGTGGCACTACTTAGGAGTTGCTTGGAACCGTGCACACATAAACACACTAAGCATTATGTCAGGCCTAGATGCACAAAGGTAGAGTAAAGAATCTATCATGGAACGAAATACCTTTTGATCCACACTTGGACCATCTTCATTAAGGTCAAGATGTCCGTTGGTTCCCATGGGAGTCTTGATGGGTTTGTCTTTGTCCATGTCGAACCTCTTAAGTATGTCTTGAGTATACTTGGTTTGACTTATGAACATTCTTTCCTTGAGTTGTTTGACTTGGAATCCTAGGAAGAACTTCAATTCCCCCATCATTGACATCTCGAACCTTTCAGTCATTATCTTTGAAAACTCATCACAAAAAGCTTTGTTAGTAGAACCAAATATAATGTCATCGACATATATTTGGCACACAAATAAATCATCATTAAAATACTTAGTGAATAGTCTATAGTATGCTTTTCCTACCCTAAAACCATTTTTAATAATAAAATCTCTAAGACACTCATACCAAGCTCTAGGAGCTTGTTTGAGGCCATAGAGAGCTTTCTGATGTTTAAAGACATGGTTAGGATACTTATCGTCCTCAAATCCGGGTGGTTGCTCCACGTACACTTCCTCCTTGATTGTACCGTTGAGGAAAGTGCTTTTCACATCCATTTGGTATAGCTTGAAATCATGGTGAGTTGCAAAAGCAAGCAAGATACGAATTGATTCAAGCCTAGCTACGGGAGCAAAAGTTTCATCATAATCCAAACCTTCTACTTGTGCATATCCCTTTGCAACAAGTCTTGCCTTGTCTTGTTACAACCCCATACTAGTCTTGCTTGTTGCGGAATACCCACTTGGTTCCCACAACATTTGCGTTGGGTCACTTTACAAGTTCCCACACTTGATTTCTTTCAAAATTATTGAGTTCCTCTTGCATGGCCACCACCCAATCTGGATCTTGTAGTGCTTCTTCTACCTTGTGGGGCTCCAAAGAGGAAAAAAAGAGTAATGTTTACAAAAATTAGCCATTCGAGAGCAAGTGGTCACCCCTTTGGAGATATCTCCTAGTATGGTGTCGACGGGATGATCCTATTGAACACTTTGGTGCACTCTTGGATGAGGTGGTTGAACTCTTTGATCTTCATCTTCATTGTCACTATTTCCTTCATCTCCCCCTTGATCCAATCCTCTATCTTGACTTTAATCATTTTGATCTTGTTGAGGTTGGCCTTGCTCATCTTGAGCTTGATCATGGGAGGGAGACATATTTTCGTTTGTTGGATGATCATTTGAGTCTTGAGAATGTTCTTGAGGAAAAATTTCTCCAAGTGCCATCCTTTTAAGTGCTTCTTGTGGAGTCTCTTCTTTATCTAGTACACTTTGATCAACTTGCTCCACTTGGGAGCCATTAGTCTCATCAAACACTACGTCTCTCGCTATTTCAACAATTTTGGAAGTTTTGTTGAAAACACGATAGGCGTAGGTGTTTGAGTCATAACCAAGCAAGTAACCTTCATCGGACTTTGAAGCAAACTTCAAAGTCCTAGGCTTCTTGTTGAGAATATAACACTTGCTCCCAAAGACACGAAAATACGAGATGTTTGGTTTGTTACCGGTTAGAAGTTCGTAAGACGTCTTCTTCAAAAGTCGATGAAGATACAACCGGTTTATGGCATGGCAAGCGGTGTTAACCGCTTCCACCCAAAACCGGTCCGACGTCTTGTACTCATCAAGTATGGTTCTTGCCATTTCAATGAGAGTTCTATTCTTCCTCTCAGCAACCCCATTTTGTTGAGGGGAGTAAGGGGCTGAAAACTCATGCTTGATGTCTTCTTCATCCAAGTACACTTCCACTTGAGTGTTCTTAAACTTGGTGCCGTTATCACTCCTTATGTTCTTAATTCTTAAGGAGAACTCATTTTGAGCTCTTCTCAAGAATTTCTTGAGCACACCTTGACTTTCTCCTTTGTCATGCAAAAAGAACACCCAAGTGAAACGAGAATAATCATCTACAACAACAAGACCATATTTGTTACCGCCGATGCTTATGTAGGCCATTGGGCCGAAAAGGTCCATGTGAAGTAGCTCCAAGGGTTTTGTGGTCGTCATGACATTTTTGGATGGATGTTGAGCTCCAACTTGCTTTCTGTCTTGACAAGCACTACATGGCCTGTCCTTATAAAAAAACATTCTTCAAGCCTCGAATGTGTTCTCCCTTGAGAAGTTTTTGCAAGTTCCTCATCCCGACATCGGCTAGCCTTCTATGCCAAAGACATCCCATGTTAGTCTTTGCCATTAAGCACGTGTCAAGTTGAGCTTTATCCGTGGTAAAATCCACAAGGTAAAGCTTTCCCTTGAGCACGCCCTTAAAGGCGATTGAGTCATTGCTTCTTCTCAAGACACTCACACCCTCGTTAGTGAAAATACAATTATAACCTTTATCACATAGTTGGGATATGGATAGAAGGTTATAATCAAGGGAGTCAACATGCAAAACATTTGAGAGAGTATGATGGGGAGAGATAGCAATTTTACCGGTGCCAAGGATTTTCCCTTGGCTATTGTCCCCAAAATATATTCCTTCACTTGGATCTTCGTTTTCCTCATATTCAACAAACGTCCTTCTCTCTCCGGTCATATGGTTTGTGCATCCACTATCAAGCACCCATTTTGATCCATCGGAGGAGTATGCCTACAAAATAGAGTTATGCCTTACCTTTTGGTACCCAAGCGGGGTTGGGTCCTTTCATGTTAGTCAAGAGGCACTTGGGCACTCACACACAAGGTTTTGGACTCTTGCGGAGTGGCCCAACATACCTAGCATAGATCCTTCCAAATTTGTTTCTCAATAAAACATATGAGGCATCAAAATCATGAAACAAAGGATGAGGTTTATTTTTAGGCATGTTAGATGAGTTTGCAATGTTCTTTACATTTTCTTTGTTGGATGAACATTCCTTGACAAAAACAATCAAGTATTTTCTCTTCTTGGGAGTTTTATCATGTTGCCTCCACTCCCGAGAATAGCCAAGACCATCTTTGACATGTGGAGGTCTTACATTGGTATATGCACTTCGTGCATACACCACTTTTTCCTTGTCAAAGATACCACCTTTCAGTGACTGCTTATTTTGTGCCAACTTAAGTTCATCTTTGAGTTTTAGGATTAAGTTTGAGCACTTGCAAGTTTGAGTTTCTTCGGGAGATTTCTTTGTGGAGGGTGAAATCATAGAGGAAGAAGGTGCATTGATCTTGAGAGACTCAACTTGTGTTTCAAGGATCTTGTTGACTTTTGTCAAGTTAAAAATTCCATCCTTGAGCACAACAGTTGTGTCTTCAAGATTTGAGCAAGTTTCCTTGCTCAAAGTTAGTTCACACTTAAGTGCCTTGCTTCTTTCCCTTTCAACCTCAAGGGGCTCTTCAAGCTCATGACATCTCTCCTTTTCAAGGATGAGCATGTCTTCTTGACGGTTGATGAGTTCATCCTTCTCAAAGATTTCTTCTGACAGCAATCTCATCTTTTTCAAGGTGCTCCTACTTAGATCCTTAAGCATGGATTCATTATCACTACTACTACCAAAGCTATCAAGTGAAGAGGTAGAGGAGGATGGTTTAGATTTAACCTTTCTTCTTCCCTCCTTAGCCATGAGACATGTAGACTTGAAGTCTTCAATTGTTGAGAAGAGCTTGCTCCTTCTAATGGCAAGTGTTGCCACTTTCTCTTCATCCTCGAAGGATGAGTCTTCGTTTGAGTCCCATTCCTTCCCAAGGTGAGCATGTCCTGACGGCTTCTTCTTATTGAAGAATTTCTTCTCTTGAGACTTGCTATCTTTCTTCTTCTTACTCTCTTCATATGGACAATCCACAATGAAGTGTCCATATTCACCACAGTTGTAGCATGCTCTTTTCGTCTTAGGCTTGGACCTTTCCTTGTTCTTGTTCTCATAATTGTTGCTTCCCTTCCTTCTTCTCATCATCCTCTTGAATTCGTTGATGAAGAGCGCTCTTCTTTATCGGTGTCGAGACCCTCATCATCACTTGCTTCGAAGTCTTGTGATGAGGATGTTGCTTTGAAAGCAACATCTTTCTTCTTTGAGGAGGCGAGCCTTTGTAGGTCGCTGTAGAACATGGCTTCCTTCTCCATCATCTCGTTGTTGATGATTCTTCCAAGCATTTCCTCCGGGGTCATTTGAGCATATCCCAGGCTCTCACGGATCAAGGAGCAAAGAGCAATGTTTCGAGGCATGAATGCCCGAAGCATCCTCTTCACCACCTCATGATCCGTCCACCGGGTGCATCCATAAGATCGGATCTTGTTGACGAGGATCTTGAGACGGTTGTACATGTCTTGAGGGGACTCACCATCCATGATGGTGAACCTCCCAAGCTCTCCTTCAATCATCTTGATCTTGGCTTCCCTAATGACTCAATTTCCTTCATGCGCTATCTTGAGTGTGTCCCATATGTCTTTGGCCACCTCTAATCCATCGACTCAGTTGAACTCTTCTTGAGTCAAGGATGAGATGATCACCCCAACTGCTTGAGCATTGCGATGAAGTAGAATGGCTTGCTCTGGGGTAACGTCTTCTTCATTTCTTGGAAGATGGACACCTGTTAAGACAATTTGCCACAAGCTAGGGTTTAAGGATATTAGATGCATCTTCGTATTATGCTTCCACATTGGGTATCATTTCCATCGAATTGAGGAGGTTTGCCCAGAGGAATAGATAAGTAGTCATTGTTGGAAGTTAATCGTTCATAGTTGAAAGGATATTGGGAGTAGTCCGGTTGACCACTCCTTTCTTGATCCTGCGGCTTCTTTTTCTCTTTACTTGAGTGACCTAGCTTCTCGCAAAGTCGTGCCTTGAGCTGGCAAACTTCTTCATCGTCACTCGAATGGTCTTGCCGCACATCCATGTCCTTTTTCTTGTCATATGTGTTGTCACCTTGTGATGTCAACAGCATCTCGTATTCCTCAACTCTGGCCATCTTCTCTCCGAGTGGTTAGACCCTCGATGGGGAGACCTGCTCTGATACCAATTGAAATTGCCTAGAGGGGGGGAATAGGCTAAAATACCTGAAATGACTTAATTAAATGAGATTAGAACTCAGGAGCCGGGCTAGTCTGGCTCACGGGCGGACTAGTCCGATCAACCTGCTGGAAAGGCCTAAAAGGCCGGACTAGTCTGCCTTGGAGGTGGACTAGTCTGATCAAACTGTCGGAAAGATCTAAAACTTGATTTTTAATGATTTTTCTCCAAATTTTAGTTTAACAAAATATGGATGAGACAACTAGCACTTCTATACGACAAGTGTGATAGAATATTGAAATTAATTGCAAGAGTGTGACGATGTATAGCGAAATAATTAAAACAAACCCTAAGCAATCTTGATCTTCAAAGAAATGTACATGCAAGAGAGACACTGAGTATTTTTCCCGAGGTTCGATTCCACTCAGGAATCTACGTCCCCGTTGAGGAGTCCACAAAGGACCGGGTCTAACAATCCTTTCCTCACCAAGTCGCCACTAAGGCCAACCCGATTCTTCACTATCTCAAGGGTGAACTTACAAAGTTTTGGGGCTGCTCACAATCCGAGGCTCCCATTTGATCACTTCCACAAACTTCACAGATCTCACAAGCCACATATCACTCCAAGAGCCTAAACGCGAAGTTCTTCCTTCTCCTCTTCTCACACACCCAAATTCACTTAAGAATTGGCTCTAGAGGGTGAGTAGGCAAGAGAGAAGGATTAGGGGGGCTCTTGGATCGCTGTGGCGGCGCTAGGGTTCCAGGTGTTTTAAATGACGTCGGGGCATCTCCTTTTATAGAAGTCCCTAAGCCAACCGTTGCCACCTACCGAAAGTCGGGACTAGTCCGCCTCACACCGGACTAGTCCGATCTCACATAGGAACTATTTGTCCGGGTGAGAACGGACAAGTTTGGAGGACCCGGACTAGTCCGGCCACTAAGGCGGACAAGTCCGGTCCACCAAGACTTAGCCGTGGGAGCTCTCATCTCACACCCATACAGACTAGTCCGCCTTAGAACAGACTAGCCCGAACTCACGCAGAAACTCTTAGTCCGTGTGAAAAGGGACAAGTCTGGCTAGCCCGGACTAGTCCGGCCACTTAGGCTGATAAGTCCGGTCTACCAGGACTTAGCCCCAAAAACACTCTCACCTAGAGAGAAATGGACTAGTCCGTCCAAAACGGACAGGTCCAATCTCAGTTAGGAACTCTTAGTCCGCCCTAAAATGGACTAAGCCGTAGGACTTCCGGACTAGTCCGGCCTCTTCCCCCGGACAAGTCCGGCCTGCCCAACTTTACCTCTCTACCTCTCTCCACTAAGGATTTGACACTTCTAACGCTTTGAGCTCTCTTCTATGATCTTAATGCACTTGACACACACACTCTTTCTTTTACACGGCTAGCCTACTAAAGACTCAAGTGAAACACTAATTTCTACTCTTTGAGTCTTCGACGCCGTTCTTCATCTTTTTCCTTTTTTTTGAGAGTTTAGGTGCCCGCCTGGGAAATGTCCTGTGCTTATGATCATCTCAGCTCATTAGTCTCTTAATTTGTCATCATCAATCATCCAAAACCCACGGGGATGCCTAGATGCACATACAATGCTGTCACTACATATACATACACTACTGTTTACACGACATGTTGCTGTTACAAAAGTTATTACACACCACCGTCGCTGCCCTACTTGGCAATGGTAAACTCACTACTCGGAGTAAAAATCGACCTCCTGCGGGTCTTCCTCCTCTGCTGGTTCTGCCAGTGGCTCCGGGTCCATGACCTCCTCTTCGGGTTCACGTTCTGGCATCATCGGAATACCGAGAACCACGGGTACGACACCTATCATCGGTAGGCCCACTACCGGAGGTACGAGGTCCTGCAAAGCATGCATCTAATCCATGGCCTGGTTGTAGTCCATCTCCCAGTTTTGCCTATGGCTCTTGGTCCATGACCTCATCCATGGCACCTCATCCATGGCCTGGTTGTAATCATCACGCTCTTGAGTGAAGACCTCATTCTTCTGGGCCAGATCCTGTACATGCTGCAGGAAAGCCATGATGTCGACACGGCTTTTCTTCTTCACCTTCTTCAGACGACGCAACTGATTATGCTGGTCATTCAGTCGCTTAATCGTCGGAAGAAGTACATACGGAGTGGGTTGTGTGCACTCTCGAAATGTTCACTGTGACTGGTGCTCTCCTTTAGCTCCATGACAAGTTGAGCCGTATGGACAGCCAAGCTTTCCATCACGTTCTTCCCTGCCATCAAATGGAGGCTGAGGTTCGCCTCCGCGGGGTTGTATCTTGGGCAACTTGGACCAGTCACCGCAAAGTACCGCTCCCACCACACGTGGTTAGCTCGTCCCTCCACCGGAATAAGCGTGTATGGAGTGCCCTCCATAGCCCACATGTGTAGTTGACAGAAACGCGACATGGTGTCACGGGCTGCCACTTGCCACATGTCTCCCGGTTGTCTCCCTTTCACCGTGACGGTGAATGGTACCCAACCCAGTGGCGTAGGTCCTGCTGGAACATCGACATGAACAGTCCATGTCTTGTTCCCCTCCTCACCTTCTTCCTTGGCAAGGAATCGCGGCATCTCCACATATCCGAAATATTGAAGCATTAGCCTCAATAAATCCGAATACCCGCTGCATTGAGAACAATTGGACAACACCCATCCGTTCTCCAATTGTTTATCCTCTGCCATCTGTAGAAACATATTTGAAAATGGTCAACTATTTATTTCAACTGTCAATCAGTGAGTTATAACATAAAACATGTCATTGAACTCATAAAATTTGGAAATATAAATAAAACTTAGAACAAATCTGATTTCTGATCTGCTGCCCCAACTAACAGCACTGACCAGTTTCCCTTCTACCCAGATTTAGACCATATTAAGGGCAAAATCAACTAGTAACACCCTCAAAATTACTACCATGCATTGCATACATTTTTCATATAGAGAAGCATTTAAAAAGAAGAAGAAATAAAGAGAGGAATATAGAAGCAAATAAAATAATAATAAGAAATAAAAATGGAAAACAATGAAAATAATAGAAAAGTAAAAGAAATAAAAAGAAAAAGAAAAAGAATAAATAAAATAGCCAAATTTGGCCACCCCCGATTTTTCCCCAAAATTCCCTAATTTTCCCCCAAATTCCCCTCTCCCCTAATTTCCCTAAATTTTCCCAAATTCCCCTAAATTCCCACTAGGGAATTTTTCCCCACATTTGGGGGGAATTTCCCCCAATTTCGGCCGCCTCAATTGGGGGGGATCATAATGGGCCCCATCCCTTGGCTGCAGCCCATTAAGGGGGGGAAAACCCTAGCCGCCCCCCTTTTGGATTTTTATGGGCTTTTATTTTTCAATTAATCTCAGCCATTGGTAGAAAATAAATAAAAAAATCACAGCCCCTAGCTCCCACCTCGTTTAAAATTAAATCTCAGCCATTGGATAATTGGGTTGCTAAAATCCTAGCCACCCTAGCTCTTTTTCCCCCTTTATAACTAAAACCCTCCCCCCTAGCCACCACCCCCACCCCTCTACAAGGGCCTAAGTTTTCGCACACATTCAAAGTGTTCATCACACCACACACACCTAATTTGAGGAAACACTTTTGAAGGGCAAGTAAACACCATCAACATGGTCATTAGATGATAAACTCACAAAATGCAAAAGTGGAATTTCCCACATGCATCTTAGGGGCTGAACATATGAAAAACTCATACACCTCGATAGGAATGCTCATGCCAAATTTCTCCCAAATCCAAAACCTTTTTGAGGTATTTTTGGGTATAATTAGAAAGAGGCTAGTTTGAACTTAAATTCAAATTCAAACCTCTTTCACTCCATGAATTCAAAAGTGGGATTCATATTCACACTTAGCACATTTTTGTGAGCTCACACACCAATTTTCACTCCATTTGGAGTTGATCTCGACATGAGCCAATTTAAGCAAATTCAAATCCAATTTGAATTTTCAAACTGCATATGTGCTATGAATATTATCAAACACTTCACAATTTAAATTCTACCAATTTCAAATGGGCATTTGGTGGATAATTCAAATTGCAAATGGTATTAAGGGCACTACTGCTTAGAGCAGTAGGAAAAATTGAATTTCAGAGGTTAAAATGGGAGTGGGGCCCTCCTGTCAGCCTCTCTGGTGATCAACCGACCGAAGCAAACAGAGGCTTCGGTTCTTGGGTTGCAGCAGCGGGCGCCACGGCGGGCAAATGGCGAGGGCAGCACCTGCTTGCCGTATCTTGCCACCGAGCCGCCTCTCTGCTCCCTTCTCTGCGAGCCCGAGCCGGCAAAAGATCAGTCGCCTCCTTCCTCTGCTCCCTGGCGTAAGAAACGCTCCCATCACCGCCGCTACCTCGGGTTTGATCAGGGAACCGGCAAACATCACACCCACACCCCCTCTGAGCTGCTAAACCACATCACCACATGTCCTTTGATTGTCCAGCCACGAGTACGAGCTGAAATCACCGCTCCTCGAGCAGCCCCGGACTGTTGCGCAGTACATCTAAACTCACCGTCGTTCGATGCTCTCGTGGACAGACCAACTCCGAGGCTTTCACGCATGATCAAAGCCAACCATAGGAGCGTTGCACCTCCACGCTGCTCCACCCCAACTCAAGGATCAAGCTGTGAACCATCGCCGGTGAATTCGGCGATTTTCTCCCGGACACGACAGAGAGACCTTTCGGTACGAGTTTAGCAAATTCGAGCTCAATTATTGTTCTTAGCTCACTAAATCATGCACAAAGGAGCTAGAACGGCTATAGGTCAATTCTTATTCACAACCCGAGCTTGAAACTTCACATAGGAAGGCCATTTCCATGTTTTCCGAACACGAACATGAAGAATACCCTCGGGCGCACGGTGACAACCTAGTTGAGGCCATTTCCGCGCGAGTTTGAAGCCATGTCGATGATCCTCGAGGTCCACTGGTGCTCTAAAGCTGTTTAGACGAGATTTTGGCGGGCTAGGTCAGTCGGCCGATGGCACCGAAGTTGTGCCGAAGCCGCCGCACGCCGCCGACGGTGTTCCGGCCGCCGGTAGCCCTCGCTCGTGCCACAGATGGGTTGGTCGCCCTCCCAAATGTACAGGCGGCGGATATTATGCCAAGCGGTGGCTGGAGTAGAGAGATTATCGAGCTCCGGTGAGGGGTGGCACAGGCGTGAGAGGTAAACGAAGCACTGTGCATGGGACCCACCGGCAGGGATTTAAACATTTCTCGATTTTTAGTCTAGTTCAAACTTCAAACCCACATAACTTTGGCTAGGAAACTCCAGATCAAGTGAACAAAATTTTGTTGGATTCAGATCTCTGAGTAATTTCCAACAAATCAAGTTTCACTTTATGAAAAATCCTTATTTCTCTATAATTAATTCTTCAAATTTTAAACTGTTAGAACTTTAACTAGAGAACCCTTTGGAGGAAAATTCTGAAATTTGGCCAGGATGTTCACCATAATATCCCTGAGATACCGTAAATGTTTCAGATCCATTTGAGATAATTTGATCCACCTAATGGTGTGATTAATAAAACTGTTCCAGAGAAAATGGAAAATGTCCAGAAACATTTTCAGATTTTTTCTGAAATTGTTTAGCTCATATCTTTAGCTAGGAGTCTTCAAATTAAGTGAAACAAACTCCATTAGAACTCTCTGAAAATCAAGTTTTCAAAAAGTCATAGCTTTCTCCATGAAAATCCCTAGAACATCCTATGAGCTCCAATTAAGGCCAAATACACAATTATTTGTGGAGGGCTCAAATGAGTTTTGCTGCAAATGAAACTTGGCCAAGTCTCTGTTTAGGTTGTATCCAAACCACAGTAATAATTTCAGAGTCATTGGGCCTGTCTAGCAATACTTATGGTCTTAACAAATTCAACTTCAAATTCAAATGCATTCAATTTGATACATACATGTATTTATCTCATGTAGTCGCTAAGGTTGAGGGGAAGCCCGAAGTCTTAGACTTCATCACTCCGGAGGAACAGCTAGCCTATGACCAACAGCAGCAAGGCAAGCTCCGGTTTACATTAGCCTTTTTATAAATTTTACTGTTTTGAGAACTTACTTTGAGCACCCACTTCAATTATGCATTAGAGTCTTGTTGGAAAACCCAAATGCATAGCTAAGAAAGCCCTGGTTTGGGCTTAGGTTTTTAAACCTCGATTAGCTACTGCAATGCTAAGATAGTGTAGGATTTGGTACAAGTCGAGTAGTTGGAACTGCTCGCGAGAATAGGCCAGAGGCACACTACTTGGGTAAAGATAGCAAATGGAACACGTGGCAACCTCATTGGAAAACTTGAAGGTTTTAATCTAGAGCACTAAAACTTTGATATAACTTCTTCCCTTAATCAGGATGTTCAAAGTTAACAAGTTTTTAACTCATAGGATACTAAGGACAAAATCCCCTGTTTTCAGCTAAAATAAGGCTGAAGTTAATCAGAGGTTAGAGGTTGAGTTCTTTCGAGGTTGGGGTCATAGGATACATTTCTGGAAAGATTTGGAAGAGTTTTACAACTTTTATGTTTATGTCTAGAGGTGTTTTGTGATATCCTGACTCCCGGCTTAATAGGATTGATAGAGTACTCATACCACCAAGGTATACCTTCTTTTTTGGAAGCCCACCTACAAAGGACTCTGGGGTTAAGGGTGCTTAGCCTGGAGGAATTTGGGGATGGGTAATCGACCGGGAAGTTTTCCCGGGTGCGCACGAGTGAGGACAAAGTGCGCAGAAAAGACGAGTGGTGGTATGTGGGGCCAGTCTATGATCCTAGAGAGCCATTACAAATGGTATCAGAGCCGACCCTCGCAGTTTCACGGGTGCGTACGGGTCAGTGACAAGGATACGGTAGCATACGGGTCAGGGACACAGGTACGTAGGCATGACGCGTGGGTCCTCTGTGTGGGACACGATATGGTACGTATGCTGCTAACCGGACGTACGGTATGCGTATGCCTGTACTGAACGAACGGATGTGGCTAAGAGGGGACATTCCTGTCTTGGTGTTGACCGACGAGGACGTCGGTCTTATAAGGGGGGGGGTGGATTGTGTGATATCCTGACTTCCGGCTTAATAGGATTGATAGAGTACTCATACCACCAAGGTATACCTTCTTTTCTGGAAGCCCACCTGCAAAGGACTCTGGGGTTAAGCGTGCTTAGCCCGGAGGAATTTGGGGATGGGTGACCGACCGGGAAGTTTTCCCGGGTGCGCACGAGTAAGGACAAAGTGCGCAGAAAAGACGAGTGGTGGTATGTGGGACCAGTCTATGATCCTAGGGAGCCATTACATGTTTCATCCCTTAACCAGTTGAAAAATGCAGTAGAGTTGAAACTGTCCAGAAAACAGGGCAGAGCACTCTCTGTAAATTGAGCATAACTTCCTTCAAAAAATCTAAAATAGAAAATGAGGTAGTTATAAAAATTCATGAGATGGGTTACAACTTTGTAACAGAAAGTTTTGTCAAATTTGTTATAGAATTAACTGGAATCCTTGGATCAAATCAGTACCTCAAGCAGGGAGGTGCTGTCCAATTTACTCCAGAAATTCTGTCAACTTTGACATCTCATAACTTTTGAACCAGGACAGATCTTTGGACAAGCAAATACTTTCTGGAAATCTATTGAAGTTAGTTTTAACTTTGATGTTGGCAGAATTGGTTTTGAATTTAGCATGGTCTAAATCAGGTTGAAAGGGAAATTGGTCAGTGCTCTCAAATTGGGCAGCAGACCAGCAGTCAAATTTATCTAAGTTTGAATTGTGTTTCCAAGTTTTACGAGTTCAATGACATGTTTTAGTGTTATAACTCAATGATTTACTGTTGAAATGAATATTTAACCTTTTTAAATATGTTTCTACAGATGACAGCGGATAAACAACTGGAGAACGGGTCGGTGGTCTCCCACTGTTCTCAACGCAGCGGTTATCTGGAAGTGTTGAGGCAAATACTTCAATATTTCAGGTACGTGGAAATGCCGCAGTACCTCGCTAAGGAGGGAGGAGAGGAGGGAAACAAGACGTGGATCATCCATGTTGAAGTTCCTGCAGGACCTACGCCACCTGGTTGGGCACCGTTCACCGTCACGGTGAAAGGTAGACAGCCGGAGGGAATGTGGCAAGTGGCAGCCCGCGATGCCATGTCGCGTTTCGTCCAACTACACGTGAGAGCTATGGAAAGCACTCCATACGTGCTGGTCCCGGTGGAGGGGCGAGCTAATAACGTGTGGAGGGAAAGGTATTTGGAGGCAACTGATCCGGGTTGCCCAAGGTACAACCCCGCGGAGGCGAACCTCAGCCTCCAGTTGAGGGCAGGGAAGACTATGATGGACAGCCAAGCTGTCCATACGGATTGTCTTGCCGTGAAGCTCAAGTAGAGCACCATCCATGGAGACCATTTCGAGAGTGCTCACAGCGCACTCCACAATGTTCTCCTTTCGATGATAAAGCGACTGAACGAACAACATAATCAGTTGCATCGTCTGAAGAAGGTGAAAAAGAAAAGCCGCATCGACATCACGGCTTTACAACAGCAAGTGCAGGCCTTGACCCAGCAAAATGAGGTCCTCACTCGTTGCAGGACCTCGTGTCTCCGGTAGTGAGCCTACCTATGGTAGGTGCCGTACCCGTGGTTTTGGGTATTCCGGCGATATGGGAACCTGAACCGGAAGAGGAGGTCATGGACCCGGAGCCACCAGTTGAGGTAGCGTAGGAGGACAACCCGCAGGAGGTCGAGTTCTACTCCGAGTAGTGGGTTACCGTTGCCAAGTAGGGCAGCAAGGGTGGTGTATAAAAACTTTTGTAATCGGTGACATGTCATGTTGACAGTAGTATATGCATAAGTAGTGACGATATGAGCACAACTTCTCGGAGACCCGAGAATAATGTATCTTGTATAAAGTTTATGCTTTATCAATATATGTGAATGTTGTGCAAGTTTATTCATGTGTCACTTCAATACCTACTGTTTTATATGGAATTTTAAGAATGACATGTGCTGATCATTGCTGTTTTGAATTTAAGAAAGACTCGCACTCGTGCCAACACAGAGGTTGGGGGTTCTAGTCAGGGGGGAGGTGCCTCCCAACAGCCTCCCGAGGATTCCTTGGGACAGCAACAGCAGCAACAGCCGCCACCGCCACCGCCAACGGTTACATTGGCCGACATCGTTGTGGCTATGGAGGGTTCTCATCAGCAGCACACGGAGATGCTGCAAACCTTAATTGCAAATACGTCTCGATCGGAGAGGTGTCAAGACCGCGAGGAGCGCCAACAAAGATCCTACTCCGACTTTCTGGCTACTCATCCCCCGGTATTCTCAAGGGCGGATGAATCCCTCGATGCGGACAACTGGCTCTGCACGATGGAAATGAAGTTCGGGCTGCTCCAAGTGAGTGAGCAGCACAAGACAGTTCACGGCCCAACAGCTTCAAGGGTCCGCGAGCGCTTGGTGGGCGAACTTCGGTGCCTCGCAACCCACCGAGCGAGTGCTGACCTGGGCGGAGTTCCGGACGGCCTTCAGGGCCTATCACATACCGCCGGGTCTAATGAAAAGGAAGATGCAGGAGTTCCTTCGCCTGCAGCAAGGCAGCAGGAACAAGCTGTAATATTCCAGGGCGTTCAATGATCTCACACTCTACGCTTCATATCACGCCGATACCGACGAGAAGCGGCGGGATCATTTTTACCAGGGGCTTAACCCGCTCCTGAAGGACAAGCTGGAAATGTTCAATCACGGCAGCCTCAATGATATTATTGACGCTGTGATTGTTCAGGAGGACTACGGCAAGGAGTTAGCGGCGGCGGAGAAGAAGTGAAGCGCGCCACAGAGCAGCGGAGAGGGAGGTGGTCCTTCTCAAAAATACCGGATGGTGTATCGCTCACCATCAGGTCAGCGCTGGCAGCCACCACAGAGGACAATGCCATTCCGCAGTCGGCCATATTCTCCACCGGCGTTCAGGCCGGCACTTCCATCACCACCTCCACAGCAACAACAGCAGCAGCGGGTGATGCCACATGCGTTTGCACCTCAGCATCGCATGCCGGGCTTTCGTCCCCCAAGTACGGGCCAGTCGTCAACCGCATGCTTCAAATGCGGACGCCCAGGACACTTCGCCAACAACTGTCCTGAGGGTCAAGGCGGCGGAGTGGCACCACAGTTTCCGGGGAGGAATCAGCCCCGGAACCCCATTAATGTGCGGCGGGCAAATCCTAAGCCCGGCACCGTCCACCAACTCGCCATAGAGGACGTGCCGGAGGGAGAGCCTATCCTTGCGGGTATGTTCCAACTCCACGAGCATCCCGCCATAGTGTTATTTGATTTAGGCGCCAAGCATAGTTTCATTAGCCATGTTTTTATTGCTAAGTACAGCTTGCAAATACTACCCACCGAAAGTCCATACTTGATTGGTTCACCGGGTGGGAAAATTTCAGCAAGCATGATGGTTCCAAAAGCGCCGTTATGTTTAGAGGGTAAAGTATACCCTATGTCTATCACAGTTTTAGAGGGACAAAAGGTCGATTTCATCCTAGGGATGTCGTGGTTAACCCACCATGGCGCTATTTTAGACACCGTCCTCCGAGTCGTGCATTTGCACTCAGAAGTGCACGAGTCTGACTCATTATTTCTGTACAGTCCAGAAATAGAACTTCCAAGTGTATACCAATCCACTACCATCAGATTGGAAGACATTCCAGTAGTCCGTGAGTTCCTAGACGTGTTCCCGGATGATTTGACGGGGATGCCACGCGACCGAGAGGTGGAGTTCAAGATTGAACTTGCACCAGGAAGGCCGTACAAGATGGCGCCAAAGGAATTGACAGAACTAAAGATGCAGTTAACGGACCTGCTGGAGAAGGGTTTTATTAGGCCGAGCTCCTCGCCATGGGGCTGTTCAGCATTATTTGTGAAGAAGAAGGATGATACATTGCAGCTTTGCATGGACTATCGTCCACTAAGCGCCGTAACCATCAAGAACAAGTACCCGCTGCCACAGATCGACATGTTGTTTGATCAGTTGGACAAAGCAAAGATCTTTTCCAAGATTGACTTAAGATCCGGGTACCATCAGATTAAGATACGGGCTGAGGATATTCCGAAGACGGCTTTCTCGACGAGGTACGAACTTTATGAGTACCTGGTCATGTCCTTCGGCCTCACCAACGCTCCAGCTCACTTCATGTACTTGATGAACTCGGTATTCATGCCGGAGCTGGACAAGTTTGTCATGGTCTTCATCGACAACATATTGGTATATTCCAAGTCAGAGGAAGAACACATGAAGCATCTGCGTATAGTCTTGCAACGGCTGCGGGATCATAAACTATACGCGAAATTCAGCAAGTGCGAATTCTGTATATCGCAAGTGCCTTTTCTCGGGCATATTATTTCAGCAGAGGGCATCACTGTAGACCCGAGTAAGATCACACAAGTGCTGAATTGGAAGTCCCTGAGAACTGTTCATGAGGTACGGAGTTTCCTTGGACTCGCGGGATATTATCGGAGGTTCATTCCGAACTTCTTGAAGATTGCCAAGCCTATGACCGAGCTGCTGAAGAAGGCTACCAAATATGTTTGGAGTCCAGCATGTGAAGCAGCATTCAAGGCATTAGTGAAGCACTTAACATCAGAACCAGTTTTGGCGCAGCCAGACACAACAAAACCGTTCGATGTGTACTGTGATGCATCCAGCATTGGGCTCGGATGTGTGCTGATGCAAGACCGAAGGGTGGTCACGTATGGATCACGGCAGCTCAGGAACCATGAGCAAAATTATCCAACTCATGACTTAGAGCTTGCTGCCGTGGTACTCGCACTCAAGATGTGGAGGCACTACCTACTCAGTAAACTCATGCATTTATATACCGACCACAAAAGCCTCAAGTACATATTCACTCAGAAGGAGCTGAACATGAGGCAATGAAGATGGTTGGAGTTGATAAAGGATTACGAAATAGAGATCCATTATCACCAAGGCAAGGCAAATGTAGTGGCGGATGCGCTGAGTCGCAAGTCACACGTCAACAATCTGACCATCACACAGTTGGAAGACCGCGAGCCACCATTGCATGTGATTCCGCATAGAGCTCTCTATAACTTAGCTTTGATCCCCACCATCCGTGAAGAGATAGCGGCAGCTCAGAAACATGATAAGGGCATGTCGCATTTGCGGAGACGTGTAGATAGTAGGGAGCTAAAATTTTCCAGAAAGACGGAGAAGGCGTCCTATGGTTCAAGGACCGGATCGTCGTACCCCGTAACCCGGAGTTACAGAAGAAAATCTTTGATGAGGTTCACTTGTCAAAGTTTTCTATTCACCCCGGCAGAAACAAGATGTATCAAGAACTCATAAACAAGTCTTGGTGGACAAGGATGAAGCGGGAGATCGCAAAGTACTTGTCCGAGTGTTATACATGTCGAAGGGTGAAGGCAGACCATATGAGAAAACCGGGACTGCTACAACCACTGGGCGTTCCTTCCTGGAAGTGGGAAGATGTGAGCATGGACTTCATCGTCGGTTTACCCACCACATTTCAGAAGCATGATTCAGTGTGGGTGATCGTCGACCGGCTCACCAAAGTTGCCCATTTTATCCCAGTCAACACCAACTACAACGCCAAGAATTATGCTGAATTGTACATCTCACGGATCCTATGCTTGTACAGCGTAACCCGCACCATCATATCGGATCGGGGCACTTTATTTGTGTCTCATTTCTGGGAGCAGTTGCATGCTTCTTTGGGGATGAAGCTGATCCGTAGTTCAGCCTACCACCCGCAGACGGATGGGCAAACCGAGCAGGTAAATCAGATTCTAGAAGATATGCTACGAGCTTGTGCAATCAACCACGGTAAGAATTAGGATGATCACTTACTGTTAGCCGAGTTCTCGTACAACAATGGGTACCAAGCCAGCATCAAGATGGCGCCCTATGATGCGCTATACAGGAGAAAATGCCGCACACCGCTGAATTGGTGTGAGTATGGCGAAAAGTGTCACCTTCGGGATTGATCTTGTCAACAATGCGGAGGAAAAAGTTCAGCTGATTCAAGCGAACCTAAAGGCCGCTCAATCCCGACAAAAGCAGTATGCGGACCGGAGAAGACGTATGTTACAATTCAAAGTCGGGGATCACGTATATCTACGTGTGTCTCAAATGAAGGGCGTCACCAGATTTGGGGTGAGTGGAAAGTTGGCACCCCGATTCATTGGTCCATTCCAGATTACAGAAAGATGTGGATCAGTAGCATACCGGCTGAATTACCAGAAACACTTTCGTGTGCACGCCGTCTTTCACATATCTCAGCTGAGGAAGTGTCTTAAGCTATCAACTACTATTCATCTGGGGGATAGTGAAGAACTGAAACCGGATCTCACTTATCGGGAGGAACCGGTTCAGATAATTGATGAAAAGGCCTGAACCACACACAACCGTATGTTGTGGTTCTACAAAGCTCTATGGAGTAATCACTCCATAGATGAAGCGACATGGGAGAGCGAAGGTTTTCTTCGCGCTAACTACCCCGACATTTTAACGTCGCACATACGGTAAATTTCCACCGTCCTCTCTTTCATTTTCACCTTATAATCTCGGGATGAGATTCTTTTAAGGGGGGAGGAATGTAAGGGCCTAAGTTTTTGAACACATTCAAACTGTTCATGACACCGCACACACCTCATTTGAGGAAAACTTAGGAAACACTTTTGAAGAGCAAGTAAACACCATCAACATGGTCATTAGATGATAAACTCACAAAATGCAGAAGTGGCATTTCCCACATGCATCTTAGGGGCTGAGCATAGGAGCGTGATCAAAGCCAACCATAGGAGCGTTGCACCTCCACGCTGCTCCACCCCAACTCAAGGATCAAGCCGTGAACCATCGCCGGTGAATTCGGCAATTTTCTCCCGGACACGACAGAGAGACCTTTCGGTACGAGTTTAGCAAATTCGAGCTCAATTATTGTTCTTAGCTCACAAAATCATGCACAAAGGAGCTAGACCAGCTAGCGGTCAATTCTTCTTAAAACCCGAGCTTTAAAATTCACATAGGAAGGCCATTTCCAAGTTTTCTGAAAACGAACACGAAGAACACCCTCGGGCGCACGGTGACAACCTAGTTGTAGCCATTTCTGCGCGAGTTTGAAGCCATGTCGATGATCCTCGAGGTCCACTAGCACTCTAGAGCCATTTAGCCGAGCTTTTGGTGGGCTAGGTCAGTCAGCCGACGGCGCCAAAGTTGTGCCAAAGCCGCCGCACGCCGCCGACGGTGTTCCGGCCGCCGGTAGCCCTCGCTCGTGCCACAGACGGGTTGCTCGCCCTCCCAAATGTATAGGCGGCGGGAATTAGGCCGAGTGTTGGCTGGAGTAGCGAGATTCATCGAGCTCCGGTGAGGGGCGGCGCGGGTGCGAGAGGTAGATGAAGCACTGTGCATGGGACCCACCGGCTGGGATTTAAACATTTCCCAATTTTCAGTTCTAGTTCAAACTTCAAACCCACATAACTTTGGCTAGGAAACTCCAAATCGAGTGAACCAAATTTTGTTGGATTCAGCTCTCTGAGTACTTTCCAACAAATCCAGTTTCACTTTATGAAAATCTCTATTTCTCCAGAATTAATTCTTCAAAGGTTAGACTGTTTAGAATTTTGCCAGGATGTTCACCATAATATCCCTGAGCTACCATAAAAATTTCAGATCCATTTGAGCTCATTTGATCCACCTAATGGTGTGATTAATAAAACTGTTCCAGAGAAAATGGAAAATGTCCAGAAACATTTTCATATTTTCTCTGAAATTGTTTGGCTCATATCTTTGGCTAGGAGTTTTCATATTAAGTGAAACCAACTCCATTAGAACCCTTTGAAAATCTAGTTTTCAGAAAGTCATGGCTTGCTCCATGAAAATCCTAGAACACCCTAAGAGCTCCAATTAAGACCAAATACACAATTATTTATGGAGGGCTCAAATCAGCTTTGCTGCAAATAAAACTTTTCCATGTCTCTGTTTAGGTTGTATCCAAACCACAGTAAAAATTTCAGAGTCATTGGGCCTGTCTAGCAATACCTATAGTCTTAACAAATTCAACTTCAAATTAAAATGCATCCAAATTGATACATACATGTATTTATCTCATGTAGTCGCTAAGGTTGAGGAGGAGCCCGAAGTCTTAGACTTCATCACTCTGGAGGAACAGCTAGCCTACGACCAACAGCAGCAAGACAAGCTCCGGTTTGCATTAGCCTTTTTATAAATTTTACTATTTTGAGAACTTACTTTGAGCACCCACTTCAATTATGCATTAGAGTCTTGTTGGAAAACCCAAATGCACAGCCAAGAAAACCCTGGTTTGGGCTTAGGTTTTTAAACCTCAATTAGCTACTGCAATGCTAAGATAGTGTAGGATTCGGTACAAGTCGAGTAGTTGGAACTGCTCGCGAGAATAGGCTAGAGGCACACTACTCGGGTAAAGGTAACAAATCAAACACATGGCAAGAAAAATGAGACCAAGCGGAGAGTAAGGGCAGAAGGACGTTGGGGCCTAGGTGCCATAGCTCCACTTGTGTCGATTGAGGACCGAGCCGTGTGCGGGCCTGTTGAACAAGCTAGAACAGTACCGAAGACCTATCGGATATATGGGAACCGGGAAACCGATGTAATTCGGGTAGCTGGGTGTTGAGGCATAGCTGGTCGTTCAGAGGGTAGGTTGAGAGCTTGATGTGTAAATTGGCTGGTGGCACCGCGGATGCGCGCGCAGAGACCTCTTGCTTGGGACAATTGGACCGGCTCAACATTTGGCTGACGGATGAAAGGTGGTTGCGTACTACGTCCATGATGGTTGTTGTAGGCAACATCGAGTATGGGCGTACTTGACGGGTTATTAGGGTAATCTTGCAGGTGTAGATCGATTATAATCGCCATCTCTCGCGGTCAGTGAGTACCACTTGTTCACTGTACCATGACGTACAAAGAACAGGTTAGATACATCTTAAAAGTTTACTGATTTGAAGGATGGACCTTGATTACTAATGAAGTGATATAGTTTAGAGCTAATTAAAGTTCTTTTCATCCTTGGGCAAAGAACATGAGAGAAAAGCGTTTCTTGTTTCATTGCGGCTCTCTTATGTGACTTAGCGTGAGGTTCTCCACAACTTGCTGCTAAAACTTAAAAGTAAGGTTCAACTACTTAGACGAGTCCTTTGCAACTTATTTTCCCATTTACACTGTAATCCAGCATGTAGAAGTTTCATGTATAGGAATGACGGGTCAGACTTGCTGAGCCATCATGCTCACTGCTTGTGTTTGAAGCTTTTGAAGAGTGTTATGAGGAGGAGACTCTCGAGGAGGAGACGGACCCCCAAGAGGGAAATCCCGTCGAGTGGGAGTCGTGCATGCCGCCGTGTTAGTGCGTGTGTGTGCTAGAGGGGACACGTTCATGGGCTGAACTTGAACTCTGTGCGTAGTCTACGCCCGTGAGTGTGGACTGAACATATTTTGTTGTAAAAATGTTCATAAACTCTATTATGTAATAAAACTTCGCTTCCGCTTTGTATCTTTTATATGCGTTATTCGGTGCTGTGCAACGCAGCACCCCTCAACATGATCCTGGCTCGACGAGGCCGTGAGGCCCTGTCACCCTCTATTTTGGCCGCCGCCCTCCCTTGCTGCCAGCCAAGTTGCCGCCCACCTAGCTGGAGTTTGGCCGCCATCGAGCTCCGTCACGCCTCACCGTCGCCGGAGAAGAATCTCTCGACGTTCTGCCCTAGCCGCAGCCTCGTAATTCTCCATAGGAAATCTCCTGCTGCTGCCATTGCAAGGAAGAAGGTTCTGCTGCCAGGAAGAGAGGAGGAACAAGTGAGGTAGGTTTCCGTTACCCTCTTACAACATCGCCGCAGTTTTAGCGCACCCGTTTTTTCACCCCCTGCGAGCAGAAAATTCTACGTGTGGACAGACCATGTTTTGGTCGATTTTTTACGGTGGAATTGATCTACAAAGTGTGTCAAGATCATAACCATGTCCCCACTTGATCCCAGCAGCCATGTTCATCATAAAACCCCATGGAAGCCTACTAAAACATGCAAGAACACGTACAAACTGATTTTATTAAACTGCACCATAGGATTTTGCATTCATCCACCTCATTGCATCTTGAGTAAAGTTTGTGCATGATAATTGATTGCTGTAATCTTTGTATGTGCGTGGTTGTGAGTAGAAGGACACACTCAAGAGGCTGTCTACGAGGAACTACAACACTAAGACATCGAGACGCTTGAGCAACACGAACCACAGGAGCAAGGCAAGTGCCCCTTGACCATATTGATCCCATGTTTTGAAACTGTTTTGCTTGCAAAAACTCGTATGCTTGTGTCAACTTGATGGGACACCCTTTTATAGGAGTTTACTAGTTTTGTTAATGATCCTTGTCGCCAGAAAAGTTGATGAGTCGGGTATGGTCGTTTTCCTTTTTGCTTCGCTTAACTTACGCGATACGGGAAGCTGAAATAAAACTTGTTAGCTACTGCACTCATATGAATAATAATTATGATGATAACTTGATGATGTTATTGAGCATGGAATCGGGGAGATCTAGGCGAGCTTGATTCATGGATGTTGCTGAATGAGATAGTGGTTTGCTTGCCGTAGATCTAAGGACCGGTTCATGCGAGCACATGCCAGAAAAACAGTGCCACCACAAGGCCAAATATGGGCGCGGCTTAGCTGACTAATTAGGTGTGTTTCTAGCTTGTTATGGACCGTTGGATGATGCGGGGAATGGGAGTCGAGAAGGACTGCCTTGGGAACTGCAGGCACAAGAGGGAGCCCGTGGGTGAGAGAATGGAGATTCGAGCCTGCCAGTGAAACCTCAGTGGGTCCGTACATTCTAGTAGCCTCTTTGTAAAGGCTATTTTGTGATATTTTGGCCATAGATTGACGGTTGTGTACTGTTATAATGGAGGTTCTTTCTTGTCGCCGATGGGTGACAAAATCATAAACTTGTGGGTAAAGTGGTGCTACCTCTGCAGAGTGTAAAACTATCATGATAGCCGTGCTTCCGGTCACAAGCACCTGGCCAACTTCCATGATTAGAGGCAAACATGGGATGGTTCTTAGGGTACGGTCATTGGGATTGGTTTTGGGACTTTTTTTGGGTCATGACAATGAATTTGGTTTCGGTCCTGTGAAAATGAGATGGTTATGAATATTTATGAGTATGAGATGAACTTGAGAAAGAGTATTAGCTGGTTGAGGCTTGATAAATGGTGATTTGTGATGAAAGAATGTTGCTGAATCACTTGGTTATGTTGGGATTTAACTCACCTAGAAATAGCTGCTATTTTTACCTAGTTTTGGTAAGCTCCGGCTCAAGGTCCGGTTAGCTTTGGCAAGGTCCGGAGCTAAATCGCAATGGTTCTTTTTTTGACCATGCAAATGTTTTGAACTTGCTTTACATCTATGGAAAGTTTGCTTAGTATCCTTTTACTAAGTTTTTGAAGTGTTATGGCTGTTTACGGTGGTTAACATTTTGCTACGGTTTGCAACATGCTTATGTGAGGTGTTCACATAAGGTGTTGTGGTTTTCGGAACTAACGTGAGTCAAGTCGCGGACTTGTGCTCAAAAGTATTGGTTGTTTATTCATGTTCAGGTGTTTATTGAGTTGAAGATATGGCTGGTGACGGGATCCATTTAACTAGTCTTAGGGAGAAGATTAGATTCAACAACCATGTTCGAGAGGAATTGTGGTTGAGTTGATCGGGAGATCGCGTAGCATGTTTGGATCAAGAACAATTCATATGAAGGTATCGTGGACGTTGTTAAAAGGTGTTTGCACATGTGAAAAGAGTGCATGGACGTGGCAACATGGTTCCAAGGCGTCATGAAGAGATGCGGACGTAAAGAATTGGTAGGAAAGGCCCAACCGGCTGGATTATGGACTCAGGCTGCGGCTGAGTCAGTTATGGCTCAAATATGGAAAGATTTGAGTTGGTTATGATAGGATTTCGTGTGAGAAACGAAGTTGAGTTGTTTTAGAAATTTGGGATACGTTCCTAAGGTGTTTGGAAGTCTTAAGATTGCTTCTATCTGCGTATAGAAGAGTCTTGAGCAGTTATGAAAAGTTTCGATTCAGAAACTGAGTAGGATTAGAGTCCTAGTTTGAATTGGGTTGGCCTCCAGGCTGGTTATATAAGCAAGGGAGGCCAGAGCTCATGGAAAGAAGACCTTAGGCTGTTCCTCTTATGTTTTGATCGATAAAATTCGTAATTTAGAGGAGCTTTTGTTCCTTGTTCGTCCGACTTGTTTTTGTCAAGTCTTTCTCGTCGAGTTTCTGGACAGCACGACAGTGCTTCGGTGTTTTGATCATAACTCAAGTTTTACAGATCCAATTGACGTGACTCTTTTTGGTTTGTCTTCACAACTTGATTATCTATCATCTATGAAAATTTCACGGCCATTGGATTTGTAATTTCCGATCTATAGGAGTTTCTTTGCAGTGTTGTAGATCTGGTTTTTATTCGAGTAGAACAGATTGAACCTCGTTTGATCTTTCGATCATAACTTGAGTTTTTCTTGACGGATTTTCGTGATTCTTGTTTTCATGTCTTCGTGACTTGATTCTCTATAATATATACCATTTTTGTCACGGTTGAACACATTTAGATCAGTCACATACACGGTTTCTTTAACAGATCGATTTTCTGCCGAGGGGGTTTTGTTGCTTCCGCTAAAAAGTTTAAATCTACCATTCACCCCCCTCTTGTAGCTTTTCACGTGCTCTTCGATCCTACAATTGGTATGAGAGCCACGGTTCTCTAATATTTGTGATTTGCACGTGTTTTGACTAATCATCATGGAGAAATACTCCGCAAAACCTTGTGTGTTCAGTGGCATTGATTTTCAGGTTTGGAAGGCACGTTTGGAGGCTTTCATCTAGGCACAAGGCTTCGCAATATGGGAAAAGGTGTACAAGCATTATGATGTGCCGCCAAACGATCAAGTCATGGCTACGAACATGAGAGATGTCGACAACAACAAAACAAAGCACAGAACTTGATCATACAAGGATTAACTCAAAGTGACTTCGACCGTGTTGCACACCTCCGATCTGCATACGATGTGTGGAAAGCACTTTGTGACTACCATGAAGGATCCAACACGATCAAGGAGGTAATACAAGATATGTTCAAGAAAGAATACATGCGCTTCGAGATGAAACCCGGCGAGTAAATCGATGACCTCTTTGCTCGCTTCAATAAAATTCTCAGCAACTTGCGTAGTGTCAACGTTAATTTTTCATATGCTGAAAATGCTAGTCAATTACTAAGTGCATTAGACATGTCAATTTGGGAGATGAAAGTTATATCTATTTGTGAATCTACTGTCATGAGTACACTTACATTAGATGTTCTATATTCTAAGTTAAAAACTCATGAAATTGACATAATATCATGTAAGGACCCCAACAAGTCTCTTGCATTTGTTTCACAATGTGACATGCCTAGCTCTAGTCAATCTTTATCTTGTGGTACACTTTCTTTGTTGACCTCTCTAACCCTTGAACAGATTGAAGAGTTTTCAGAGGAAGAACTTGCACTCATCTCTACTCGGTTCTCAAAAGCATTGCAAAATGTGAGAACTAGAAGGAGAAGAAGTGCCGGACCTCAACGATGCTTCGAATGTGATAAGACAGGACATTTTCGTACGGATTGCCCTAACCTTTCAGGTCCTACTCCCCGTGATGAAAAGCAAACTAGGGCGAAGCACTCCTCTTCAAACGATAATAAAAAGAAGAAGGCTTTTATAGGATGCCAATTGGTAAATAGTTTTATCTCCGCACTTCAAGAACTTGGCTCGAGCGATGTGGACATCGGAAGTGACGAAGATGAAGATGATTTGGCAAACTTATGCTTCATGGCGGGCAAGTCAAGTTCAAGTATGGATGAGGCAGAACACAACAGCGACAATGAAGAGGTATGTCCTACTTGCGAAGAAATGTATGATGCTATTTCTCGTGCCACTGTTATAGTTAAGAAAAAGGACAAAAAGCTTAGTGATAATGCTGTTAAAATTGAGTCACTAGAATCTGAAATCAATCGTTTGAAATCTTTGATTTTTTAGCGTTGATTCTTGTTCCTCATGTGATTCAATATATGAACAATTGTCTTCTCTAAGAAGTGCACATACCTCCACACTTGATAAAGTTGAGTTAGAGATTGAAAAGAATAGAGAGCTTGCTGCACTTAATGATAAAAAACTTGAAAGATGCTTGTTGTTATACAATTGATTTGCATTGTTCTACTCGTGATGATCTTAATAAGAAACTACAAGATGCTATGAATGAAATTTCTATATTGAACACTGCTTTACGTTCTCATGAAGTCAAGTATTGTTCCAATTACAAAATAAAAGGAAAAACTTCATGTCAAAACTGCCTAGACTTGTCTAAGAAACTTGATGACATGAATAGGACACTAGAGTGGTTTTATAATGGGAATAAGAATCTGAACTTGCTGTTGAATTCTTATAAATCTTGCAATGATAAAACTGGTTTAGGTTTTGATTCCCATGCTCATGCTAAAGCACATCCACCTAAAATTGTAAAGTCATTAGGAAGTGGTTTGATTAAAACAGTTCCTAAAAAAAAAGTGGTTTTTAAATCTGCAGAAGTGTTGTCTAATTCGTTTCAGATAAACATGTTGTCTGCTCATCTAGACATGAACACAAAGTTAAATTTCATTGTACCTACTGTGGTAGAGATGGTCATGTCATAGATTTTTTTTATAGACTAGCTAAGCAACAGAAAAAGAAAAGAATGATTGCTAGATCACATAACAACTGTGCAAAACCTGTTGCTTGTGCTGAACCGAATGTTAGGAATATGCAACCTGCTGTAATGAGTCAAAAACATGCAAAGTTTGCTTCCGGATCTACTTTTTTTAGTGCTACTCATGTAACACCTCGTAGGTCAGTAGTTTGGTACAAAAATTCTCAAACTTTGGCTCATAAACCTGCTGTTTTATCTCAGGCTTTGCGTGTTACTTCTACTGGACGTCGTGTGACTGAGTACTGGATTCCTAAATGCCTTTTGACTAACCCCAGTATTGAGTCATCAACGTATTGTACTTCTATGTAGGTTACACGCTTGAGGAAGGAGAACATTTGGATTGTGGATTCAGGATGCTCACGCCACATGACCGGTAACAAAGAATGGTTCTCCTCCCTCTCTTTTGTATCACATGTAGAAAATGTTACTTTTGCCGATAATTCTTCAACTCCTATAATTGCTAAGGGTTCGGTTAGAGTAAATAATCACTACACTTTACAAGATGTGACACTTGTTAAAAATTTGAAAAACAACTTGCTTTCTGTTTCATAATTGCTAGATGAAAATCTGGAAATTATTTTCACTAAAAATTGTTGCAAGGTTGTAGATTCAAATAGTGAGCTCATTTTTAATATGTCTCGGTTTGGAAGACTTTTTAAATCTGATTTTGATATGTCATCCTCTAAGCATAGATGTCTAGTTGCTAATGATTCAAAAGACTTATATTTTTGGCATCGTAGACTTGGTGACGTAGGCTTTGATCATTTGACACATGTTAGTGCTCTTGATCACATACGTGAGCTGCCTAAGCTTAAAGGGGACAAAGAAATTGTGTGGTCTTCTTGTAGACATGCTAAGATGGTTGCAGGTTCACATGCTCATGTCACAATGACCATGACAACTGAATTGGGTCAACTTTTGCACCTTGACACCGTAGGACCTTCACGTGTTCAATCCTTCGGAGCTAAATGATATGTTCTTGTGATTGTTGATGACTATTCTAGATACTCTTGGGTTTATTTAATGACATCTAAAAATGAAACTTTTTAGTCACTTTAGAACCTTATTTCTTAGATTATCAATTGATCACCCAGGATCTTTAAAAGCAATTAGAAGTGATAACGGAACCGAATTTAAAAATTAATTGTTTGATCACTTTTGTGCTGAAAATGGAATAGCTCATCAATTTTCTTCACCATATGTACCTCAACAAAACAGTGTTGTAGAGAGAAAGAACATAACCTTAGTTGAGATGGCTAGGACTATGCTTGATGAATATCAAACTCCTAGAAAATTTTGGGCTGATGGAATTGCAACTACTTGTTTATGTCTCAAATCGTGTTTTCTTGCGTGTTAAGCTAGGTAAAACACCATATGAACTTTGGTTTGGACATAGGCCTAGTGTCACACACTTTCAGGTCTTTGGTTGCAAATGCTTTGTTAAGAAACATGGTAATCTTGATAAATTTGAACCTAGATCCGTTGATGGCATGTTTCTTGGTTACCCATCTCATACTAGAGGCTACTGTGTGCTTTTACATGACACTAACAAAATTGTGGAGACTTGAGAGGTTTCTTTTGATGAAGCTAGCCTAGGTAGTAGCTCTAATATTGCAGGACCAGACCCATATCCGCAGGGGAAGAGTATTTTCATCGAAGAAGATGAAGAAGTGATGCTGCTGCCCAAAAATTCAGGAGCTAATGACATTGTTCCAGCTCCTGATTTTGATTCACAACCAGCACTGACGACCACCATTGCTGGTCCAGATCGTTCTCAAGTCACAAGTTCTTCAATTTGTGATGAACATGAAGAAGAAGGAGCTTGTAAATTGTCTACTCCCCTCCGGGTCCTCAAAAGTCATCCTCCACAACAAATGATTGGAAGCTTGCACGAACGAGTCACACGGTCCAGGTTTTGTGATCCAAACTCTCATGCTCATTTCTGCATTTGTTGCTTCTTTTGAACCCAAAGATATATCACACACACTCACTAATCAATCTTGGATTATTGCCACGCAAGAAGAGTTAGAAAATTTTGAAAGAAATAATGTTTGGAAACTTGTACCTACGCCTCAAGGTCACACTCTAATCAGAACTAAATGGGTGTTTAAAACTAAACAAAGTGAGGATGGGGTTGTGGTTAGTAATAAGGCTAGGTTGGTTGCTCAAGGTTTCACACAAGTTGAAGGACTAGATTTTGATGAAACTTTTGCTCCTGTTGCTGGATTAGAAGCCATAAGAATTCTGTTAGCATTTGCTGCATCTAAAGGTTTCAAGGTATATCAAATGGATGTTAAAAGTTCTTTTCTTAATGGCTACATAGATGAGGAGGTTTATGTCAAGCAACCACCGGGTTTTGAAAATCCAAATTTTCCTAATCATGTTTACAAACTGTCCAAAGCCTTGTATGGTCTTAAACAAGCCCCTAGAGCATGGTATGATAGGTTAAAAATATTCTTACTTGAAAAGGGGTTTACCATGGGCAAGGTTGATAATACTCTTTTTGTGCTTAAGCATGGCAATGACTCATTATTCGTTCAAGTGTATGTGGATGATATTATCTTTGGTTGTGCTTCTCATGATCTTGTGTCCAAGTTTTCAGCTATGATGAATTCAGAATTTGAGATGAGTATGATGGGAGAACTCACATACTTTTTGGGGCAGCAAATCAAGCAAACCAAGGAGGGTACTTTTGTGCATCAAACAAAGTATACAAGAGACCTTCTTAAGCACTTCAACATGGACAAAAGCAAGTCTCTTCGGACACCAATGGGTACAGCAACGACACTTGAACTTGATGAAGATGGTGAACCCGTGGATCAAAAAGAATATAGAAGTATGATTGGATCACTTTTGTACCTCACAGCATCAAGACCGGACATACAATTCAGCGTATGTCTTTGTGCATGATTTCAAGCTTCTCCACGTGCTTCACATTGTCAAGCCGTCAAAAGAATTCTCAGGTACTTACATGGAACTCAAGAATTTGGGATTTTTCTTCCTTCTTCCTCAACCGTTACTTTGAAAGCTTTTTCGGATGCTGATTTTGGGGGTTGTAGAATTGATAGGAAAAGTACTTCGGGTGCTTGTCATTCTTGGTAATTCACTTGTTGCTTGGTCCTCTAGAAAACAAAATTCAGTTGCACACTCCACAGCCGATCTGAATATGTAGCTGCTGCTAGCGCTTGCTCACAAATTCTTTGGATTGTTCAAACACTTAAGGACTATGGGGTTGATCTAGATAGTGTTCCACTATTTTGTGATAACACTAGTACCATTTGCATTGCTAAAAACCCCGTGCAACATTCGAGAACAAAGCACATTGACATTAGGTATCACATTCTCCGTGATAATGTTGAAAAAGGAAACGTTGTGCTTCACCATGTAGATATCGAACAACAATTTGCTGACATTTTTAGAAAACCTTTGGATTTCACTCATTTTCGTTTCATTCATAGTGAAATAGCGGTTATGCATCCTCATGGCTTAACTTGAGGGGGAGTTTTGAAACATGGAAAGTCTATGTGTGAATCTGAATTTAAAATAATATGAGCATAGTATTTCCTACATATATGACTTTGTGATTCCTTTTATATGCTGAAAGTTCTTACTACATTACTCATGTTATACATTTTGTAGTTTTTGTCATGACTAGTAATTGGAATAATTATTTACACTAAATCTGGTCATGATCGAACTTTGTTGCTGTTTTAAACTTGTTGCATGCTCACAAGTGCTTTTAATAATGAAAAAAATAATCAATCAACTATTCACATGTTGAGCTTTTAAGTTCAAATGAAAAATTAAGAAAAAGATCAAGAGAATGTGCATGCATCACACTTCTTTTGAGATGGCTTATCATTGCACTTAGATATGAACTTGGAATAAGTTGTGTATGACTAAAACCATGTCCTTAAATGACATAGGCTTGGCTTGGTTGGTTAGAATAAGGCTGATGCAGCATATAATCTCTTGCAAATGTCATATGATCTGAATTTGTGCTTTGAAAAATAATTAAAATGCAGTAACAAGTGTCATGCTTTCAGGTCTTGACATAGTTAAGTTTGTGAGATCATGACTTGCTTAAATTTAAAACTACACTTGATCTCTAGCATGGCTTACACTACTTTATGTATCTCATTAATGTGATAGTGTAAATTAATTGATAGTATGGCTTGGATGAGCTTTGTTTTATATGTATATGTTATAAATATGCTCATAACAATTAAAATTGCTCTTTTTAACCTTGCTGAATACATTGTCAAAGGGGGAGAAATTGATCACACATTGCACGATTCACAAGTGTTTTGGCACGATTCTTCTCAGGGGGAGAATTATTGTTTTTCTTCTCATTTTATTTCTGATTTACAAAGGGGGAGAAATATGTATAGGGGGGTAAATTTTTGTTTCAAAATTCCTTTCTCATTTGATTGTTTTCAAAACTTTTCATGTGAATAAGCCAATGTTTATATTTTAAGTGGTGTTTCCAATGCATTCATCAAGGGGGAGATTGTGAGACCTATGTGTGTTGAATACGTTGGCTAAGACGATAAAAGTTTTGAATTCTGCCAAAAAACTCTTTTTGTCAAGGTCCGACTCTCGGTCCGAGCTCTGACAAGATCCGACGTAAGGTCCGACTTGCTATGGTTAGGTCCGACATGTATTGGTTAGCTCCGGCGGTAGGTCTAACTAGCTTTGGTAAGTTCCGGTGCCAGGTTCTGCTAGTTTTGGTAAGCTCCAGCTCAAGGTCCGGTTAGCTTTAGCAATGTCCGGAGCTAAATCGCAATGGTTCTGTTTTTACCATGCAAATGTTTCGAACTTGCTATCTATGGAAAGTTTGCTTAGTATTCTTTTACTAAGTTTTTGAAGTGTTATGGCTGTTTACGGTGGTTAACATTTTGCTATAGTTTGCAACATGCTTATGTGAGTTGTTCACATAAGGTGTTGTGATCTTCGGAACTAACGTGAGTCAAGTCGCGGACTTGTGCTCAAAAGTATTGGTTGTTTATTCATGTGCAGGTGTTGCTTGAGTTCAAGATATGGCTGGTGACGTGATCCATTTAACTAGTCTTAGGGAGAAGATGAGGTTCAACAACCAAGTTCGGGAGGAATTGTGGTTGAGTTGATTGGGAGGTCGCCCAGCATGTTTGGATCAAGAACAATGCATATGAAGGTATCGTGGACGTCATTGGAAGGTGTTTGCACATGTGCAAGGAGTGCATGGACGTGGCAACATGGTTCCAAGGCGTGATGAAGATATGTGGATGTAAAGAATTGGTAGGAAAGGTCCAACCGGCTAGATTATGGACTCAGGCTGCGGCTGAGTCGGTTATGGCTCAAATATGAAAGATTTTATTTGGTTATGATAGGATTTTGTGTGGGACACGAAGTTGAGTTGTTTTAGGAATGTGGGATACGTTCCTAAGGTGTTTGGAAGTGTTAAGATTGCTTCTATCTGCATATATAAGAGTCTTGAGCAGTTATGGAAAGTTTCGATTCAGAAACTGAGTAGGATTAGAGTCCTAGTTTGAATTGGGTTGGCCTCTGGGCTGGTTATATAAGCAAGGGAGGCCCGAGCTCATGGAAAGCAGACCTTGGGCTGTTCCTATTATGTTTTAATCAATAAAATTCGTAATTTAGAGGATCTTTTGTGCCTTGTTCATCTGACTTGTTTTTGTCAAGTCTTTCTCGTCGAGTTTCTGGACAGCATGACAGTGGTTCGGTGTTTTGATCATAACTCGAGTTTTACAGATACAATTGACGTGATTCTTTTTGGGTTGTCTTCACAACTTGATTATATATCATCTGTGAAAAGTAACGGTCATTGGATTTCTAGTTTCTGATCTACACGAGTTTCTTTGCAGTATTGCAGATCTGGTTTTTACTCGAGTAGAACAGATTGACCCTCGTTTGATCTTTCGATCATAACTTGACTTTTTTTGACGGATTTCCGTGATTCTTTTTGTCGTTTCTTCATGACTTGATTCCCTATAATATATACCATTTTTTCACGGTTGAACATATTTAGATCAGTCACATACACGGTTTCTTTAACAGATCGATTTTCTGCCGAGAGGGTTTTTGTTGCTTCCGCTAAAAAGTTTAAATCTACCATTCACCCCCCTCTGGTAGCTTTTCACGTGCTCTTCGATCCTACATAAAATTTTCAGAACTGCCTCATTTGCTAATTTTGGATTTTTATGCAGTAAGTTATGCTCATTTTACAGAGAGTTACAAAGAGTATTTGCTCTGTTCTGTTTTCAGGATAGTTTCAACTCTACTGCATTTTTCAACCAGTTAACGGATGAAACACCTCTGACATCAATAGAAAAGTTTTAAAGCTCTTCCAAAGCTTTCCATAAATGTATCATACTACCTGAAAGTGCATCTAGGCATACCTTGTGGGTTTTGGTTGATTTATGACAAACAAATGAGACCCTAACAAAATTGTTGAGATGAGCGCAGGTTCTCAAAGAAACTAGGAAGAAAGCGCAAAAAGAAAAGAGAAGGAGGATCCAAATTGATAAGAGCTCAAAAGCTGAAAAGATTAGATCACTTAGTATAGAGTGTGTTGGAGAAACACACCCCAAGAGCTCAAGTGGAAGAAATCACACTAACTGCAAAAATCCAGCATGTGCGGACTAGTCCGATATCAACCAGACTTGTCTGATTTTCTTTCTGACCACAAAACGGACTAGTCCGATATGGACCGGACTAGTCCGATATATCTCTGAGTACACATCGGACTAGTCCGCACTCCTACGGACTAGTCCGGTATCTCACAACACTTAGGGTTTTCTACACACCGCACACCGGACTAGTCCGGAGTCAACCACGGACTAGTCCGGATATCGCAAACCCTAACGTAACCATTGGAAACCCTACTATAAAAAGAGGTGTACGGCCATACCAACATAACAGTTCGACCCACTGCGCCGTCACACCTCCCAAGAGCCCAAAATTCACATCTCTCCACACATTCTAACCCAAAAAGTATCAAATCTTTGGGGATTAGCAATTGATCAAAGGAGAGACTTGTTCTACACATTTTGAGCTCTTGGGTTTGATCTTGCGCACACTCTTGTTCGTTAATTGTTCATCTGTTGAGTGTGTTTGGTTGTGTTCATTCATTGTAATTCTTGGGGAGCCCTCAACTTGTGAGAAGGCCCCTTGAATGATTTATTTGCCCTTTGTGATTAGTGGAAGAGAATCGACCTCTGTGGCGATTCAACGAGGATAGGGTTGGTGAAGACCTGGTCCTTAGTGGACTCCTCAACGGGAACATATATTTCCTTCGTAGAATCGAACCTCGGGATAAATACTTGTCTCCTACTCTTGTTCATTCATTGTTCATCATATTCTAGTGTTTAATTAATCTTGTGAAATTTACATTGAAGCATTGAAACCAAAGTTGATCTATGTCATTCATTGTCTCACTTTTGCAATACATCTAAGTCATGAATTAATTTCCGCTGCATAGAGTAATAGAAGTGAACATATTGATCAATCTTGGTTTTCTAGTCCACGCATACCGGACTAGTCCGCACAATACCGGACTAGTCCGATTTTTCTCTGAGTAGAAAACGGACTAGTCCGCACTCTACCGGACTAGTCCGATTTCCCTGTATTTGATAAATCTACTAAGTGTTTCAGGAATTAACAAAGCGTCAAAAAGCCTATTCACCCCCCCTCTAGGCTACATTCAATTGGTATCAGAGCCAAACTCTTCAAAAGAGACTCACCGCTCGAAGAGACGATATGGATGTCAAGGATGTACACAAGAAGATCGACGATGAAAAGAGTAATGATGAAAGGACTCAAAAGCTAAAGAAGCTACTCGACGCCATTCAAGATAGTGAGGACGATGATGAGGAGGTGCTCCAACTCAAGGCCCTTCTACGGAAGAAGGCAATCTTCCCAAAAGGGAATAAGAACACCAATGATGAAAAGAAGAAGAAAGAGGGTAGTCACACAGACTACTCCCGATATCCTTTTGATTATGGGCGTTTGAATTCTAACAACGGTCATTACTTATCAATTCCTCTAGGGAAAGCACCTTACTTTGATGGTAATGATTATTCAATGTGGAGACAAAACATGAAAATGCACCTTATATCTCTTAACCCAAGTTTGTGGCACATAGTGTGTACAAGGATAGATATCCCGGATGATGATGAAGAGCTGACCCCAAGCCAAGAACAAGACATTCATCGGAATGCTCAAGCTGCAGCTGTGATCACGTCATCACTAAGCCGATACGAGTTCACCAAGGTGGATGGACTCAAAATTGCCAAGGAGATATGGGACACACTACAAACTGCATATGAAGGTGACCGTCACGTACGCGAAGCCAAGATAGAAATGATTGAAAGTGAATTGGGAAGATTCGCGCTAGAAGAAGATGAATCACCACAAGATATGTACAATCGACTGAAGAATCTTATCAACAAAGTCCGAGCTTTTGGCAGCAAGAAGTGGAATGATCATGAGGTCGTGAAGTTGATTCTCAGAGCATTCATGCCTCGCAACGTGACTCTTTGCTCTATGATTAGAGAAAGCCCCGGGTACCGAAAATTGACCCTCGACGAACTTCTTGGCAAGATCATCAACTTTGAGATGATGGAGAAGCAAGCCAAGAATGTCAAGGAAATTGCCGATCTCACCTCGGCAAAGAAGAAAGGAGTTGCTTTGAAGTCAACTTGTAAACCCGTATCAAAGGAAGCTCGAGAAGCTTATGGAGAAGACGACAACGATGATGAAAGTAGTGCTATCGATGAAGAAGACATGATCTTGTCCATGAAGAAGTTCAAGAAAATGATGAGAAGAAGAAAGGGTAGCAGCTCAAATGAAGGAAGACAAAGGGACAAACAAAGACCCAAGATGAGACGGGCGTGCTATAACTGCAGAGAATACGATCACTTCATAGTAGATTGTCCATATGTTGAAAACAAGAAGAAGACTAAAGACAACAAGCCTCAACCAAAGAAAATGGTCAAGAAGAAGAAGCAATATGGCCAAGCGCATCTATGGAAGGAGTGGGACTCCAATGATGAATCCTCATCCGAAGAAGAAGAGGAGATGGCCACCATAGCCATAAAGAAGACTACCAAGAAATCCACTCTCTTCCCAACCATGGGTGCATGGAAGGACACCGACAACACCTGTCTAATGGCAAAGGAAGGTAAACGAAAGGTACCATCTAAATCTTCCTTCTCGCACTCTTTTACTAGTGACAGTGATAATTCTAGTGAGGATGATAGCAGTGATGAAAATGATTATATGCTTAGGGGTTTAGACAAAAAGACAGCTGCTAAGACGAAATTTCTACTTGATAAGCTTGTTGATATGGAGAAGTTAGTCAATCGTCAGGAAGATATGATCATCTTTCAAAAAGGACGAATATCTTGAGATCGAAAAGCTTCTTGAACTTGAAAAGGAACAAAATAAATCACTAGAGCTTGAGTTAGCTTCAAGCAAGGAAGCTTGCTTGAAGTTAAAAGACTCAAACACCATCATCAAGGATGAACTTGCTAACTTAACCAAAGTTAACGAGATCCTTGAGGTACAAGTTGAGTCACTCAAGCAAAATGGTTCTTCATCAACTTCTAGCTCACCTTCTCAACACATAAAATCTGAAACTAGTATTACTTGTACTTGTGCCAAAAGTGACACTAACATGAAGATAAAGCCAAACTTGACAAAGGACAAGCAATCTTCTCAAAGTGGCATATTTGACAAGGAGAAGATCAAGTATGCACGCAGTGCATACTCGGTCACACGACCTCCTAATGTCAAATATGGCATTGGATATTCTAATGGTGAAAAGCAAAACGCTAGAAGCCACAAGAATAACAAGAGTTGCATTGCCTTTGTCAAGGGAAACTCCTCTGAAGTTAGAAAACTTAATAATGTTGATAAATTTAACATTGTGAACACATATGAACAACAACTTCTATTTAAAACTTTTGATGCTTCATATGTACTTATGAAAAGTAATCTTGGAAGAGTTTATGCTAAATATGATGGGCCATGCGATGGGAACACCAAGTCTCATGTGTGGGTGCCCAAATCACTTGTGACTAACCTCGAAGGACCCAAGCAAGCTTGGGTACCTAAGACCAAGGCATAAATTGTTTTTGTAGACTTATTCATCCGGTGGAGCAAAATGGGTGCTAGATAGTGGATGCACAAATCACATGACCGGAGAAAGAAGAATGTTCGTGGAATATGAAGATCCAAACGAAGGCATTTATTTTGTTGATAATAGTCAAGGAAAAGTGCTTGGTACTGGTAAAATTGCAATTTCATCACAACATACTCTCTCTCATGTTTTACACGTTGACTCCTTGGATTATAACCTTTTGTCCATATCTCAATTATGTGACAAGGGTTATAATTGTTTATTCACTAATGAGGGTGTGACTGTCTCTAGAAGGAGTGATAACTCAATTTCATTCAAGGGTGTGTTGAAGGGAAAACTTTATCTAGTTGACTTCAACAAAGATAAAGCCGAACTTGACACATGCTTGATTGCAAATACCAACATGGGTTGGCTGTGGCATAGACGGCTAGCACATGTTGGTATGAGGAATCTTCAAAAACTCCTCAAAGGCAATCACATCCAAGGTCTAAAGGATGTTGTTTTTGAGAAAGACAGGCCGTGTAGAGCGTGTCAAGCACGGAAGCAAGTAGGAGCATCCCATCCCACGAAAAATATCATGACTACAACAAGACCGCTTGAGCTCCTCCACATGGATCTATTCGGTACAATTGCTTACATAAGCATCGGCGGTAATAAATACGGTCTAGTCATTGTTGATGATTTTTCACGGTTCACATGGGTTTTCTTTTTGCATGATAAGACAGAAACTCAAGGAATCCTCAAGAAGTTTATCAAGCGTGCCCAAAATGAATTCTCATTGAAGATCAAGAACATACGAAGTGACAATGGGACAGAATTCAAGAACACCCAAGTTGAGGAGTATCTAGATGAAGAAGGAATAAAGCACGAATTTTCAACACCATATACTCCTCAACAAAACGGAGTAGCCGAAAGGAAGAACAGAACTCTCATTGAGATGACGAGGACAATGCTCGATGAATACAAGACTTTGGACAGGTTTTGGTCTGAAGCGGTTAACACCGCTTGTCACGCCATAAACCGACTATATCTTCATCGATTACTCAAGAAAACTTCATATGAACTACTCAAGGGTAACAAGCCGAACATTTCATATTTTTGAGTTTTTGGTTCAAAATGTTATATTTTAAATAAGAAGCCAAGGGCTTCGAAGTTTGCTTCAAAGTCCGATGAAGGTTTCTTACTTGGCTATGATTCAAACTCCTACGCTTATCGTGTCTTCAACAAAAACTCCGGACTTGTTGAAGTAGCACGTGACATAGTGTTCGATGAAACTAACGGCTCTCAAGAAGAGCAAGTTGATTAGTGTGTGCTAGATCAAGAAGAAGCTCCATGTTAAGCATTGAGAAAAATGGCATTGGGCGATGTTCGACCACAAGTGCCAACTTCAAATGCGAATTAAGAAAATGAAACACAGGTGGAGGAAAATGATCAAGGGGGAGCTTCCATACAAGATCAACCTCAAGAAAATCAAGAAGATCAAAGCATCAACGTGGGCAACTATCCAGGGGGAGAAGAAGATGATAATGAAGATTCAAGCCCACAAGTACCACATCCAACAGTACACCAAAGCATCCAAAGAGATCACCCCGTTGACAACATAATCGGTAACATCCGAAAGGGAGTAATAACTCGATCTCGCATAGCTAATTTTTGTGAACACTATTCTTTTGTATCTTCTTTGGAACCATAGAGGATTGAAGATGCATTAAATGATCCGGATTGGGTGATGGCGATGCAAGAAGAATTGAACAACTTCAAAAGGAACGAAGTGTGGGAGCTTGTTGAAAGACCCAAGTCCAACGTCGTCGGCACTAAATGGGTCTTCCGCAACAAGCAAGATGAACATGGAGTGGTGACAAGGAACAAGGCATGACTTGCGGCAAAAGGGTACTCACAAGTCGATGGTTTGGATTTCGACGAGACTTTTGCTCCCGTAGCTAGGCTTGAATCGATTCATATACTACTCGCATATGCTACTCACCATGATTTCAAGCTTTATCAAATGGATGTGAAAAGCGCCTTTCTCAACAGACCGGTCAAGGAGGAGGTGTACGTGGAGCAACCACCCAGTTTTGAAGATCAATAGCACCCCGACTATGTGTTCAAACTACGTAAGGCTCTCTATGGCCTCAAACAAGCTCCTAGAGCTTGGTATGAGTGCCTTAGAGATTTTTTGATTGAAAATGACTTCAAAATTGGAAAAGCTGATTACACCTTGTTCACTAAACACTTTGATGACAATCACTTCATTTGCCAAATCTATGTTGATGATATTATATTTGGTTCAACTAACAAATCCTTTGTCAAGAATTTAGCAAGATTATGACACATAGATTCGAGATGTCCATGATGGGAGAGTTGAGATACTTCTTGGGATTCCAAGTGAAGCAACAAAAGGACGGGACATTCATAAGCCAAACAAAGTACACTCAAGACATTCTCAAGAAGTTTGGAATGGACAAAGCAAAGCCCATAAAGACTCCCATGGCGACAAATGGACACTTGGATCTAAATGAAGACGAACCAAATGTGGATCAAAAGGTATGTCGTTCCATGATTGGCTCTTTACTCTATTTATGTGCATCTAGGCCTGATATCATGTTGAGTGTATGTTTGTGTGTAAGGTTTCAAGCCAATCCTAAGGAATGTCATTTGATAGCCGTTAAAAGGATCTTGAGATATTTAGTTCATACACCCAACCTAGGCCTTTGGTATCCCAAAGGTTCAAAATTCAATCTCATTGGATACTCCAATGCAGATTATGCCGGATGCAAGGTAGATAGAAAAAGTACTTCTGGTACTTGCCATTCCTAGGTAGATCCCTAGTTTCTTGGTCCTCCAAGAAACAAAATTCAATTGCCCTATCCACAGCCGAAGCGGAGTATGTTGCAGCCGGGAGTTGTTGTGCACAACTCCTTTGGATGCGACAAACTCTAAGGGATTACATTTACAATATGAGCCGCATTCCACTCCTTTGTGACAATGAGAGTGCAATTAAAATTGCCAATAACCCTGTTGAGCACTCTAGAACCAAACACATAGATATCCGACATTATTTTTTGAGAGATCACTCAATGAAAGGAGACATAGCCATTTCCCATGTCAACACTGAAAGACAACTAGCCAATATCTTTACCAAGCCACTTGATAAAAAAGCTTTTGTGAGCTCCAAAATGAACTAAATATCCTTGATGCTCGAAACGTGGCTTGAAAACTTGCATACCTGTATGCCATCCTCAAAATCATGCTAATTATGTTGAAAAATCATCTCTCTCTATTTTTTCTCCTAAAAACTATGTTAGTTACTTGATCTTGGTGAATCATGGTCATAGCTTGATTGTTGTATGTTTACTGATCATATTAATAAAGAATATCTGTGTGCCTTTGTCCCTTATCCTTTAATAGGAACATTTGAATACATACATATATATGTTTTGTACACTTCTGTAAAAGGGACCACGGACTAGTCCGTGGTCACCCCGGACTAGTCCGTGGTCACCCCGGACTAGTCCGCACTAGGTCCGTTAGTCCGGACTAGTCCAGACAACCACGGACTAGTCCGATTTTCTCTCTGACCAGAAAACGGACTAGTCCGATATGGTCCGGACTAGTCCGATATTTCGACTCCATAACCCTAAGGCCGGCTCAAACCTAATCTTCTTCATCCTCACAACCCTTCCAACTCTCTCTCTCCTCACTCAAGTGCTCCCAAGGCGGATTTGCAAGTTCTCCATCAAAACCACCCAAATTTTCGTGGGAATCGATCTCCATTGCAAAGGGATCAAAGACCACGGACTAGTCCACATCAAGAACACCTTCAACACCTCGAATCGAAGGATTTGGTAAACTACTCTCTAAACCCTAGAACCTTTGATTTTCCTTGCTCTTGCTCAATTAGCTTAGCTCCTCTAGTCAATATATGCTCTATTGATGTATTCCATGTACCCTAGATCATATTTGCATTGAATAATCTCAAATTTTGACAAGTTAGGGCTTGAGCAGCCTCATAACGGACTAGTCCGTTCTTAGGGCGAACAAGTCTGGTACTCCGGACTAGTCCGACCCTGAACACCGGACTAGTCCGGTAAGCCCTGATTCAGGGATTTTGTCAGGGAATCCTAGCTTATGTCAATTCAATGCAATCCCTTGTCATCCTTGATTATTCATATCCTTTATACCTTCCTTGTCAGAAATCATTTTGGGATTGAATGAGAGTCTATCCGACTTTGAGGCCGAGATGGATCGAGATCAAGATGTGATATCTCATCCTCCGGAATCTCGCTCCAACAAGCGACAAGAGCGTGCTGCCGAGCCTTCACTCACCCCACCTAGGGTGCGTCGAAAGGTTACAATCAAGAGACCAGCTTCAAAAGCAAATGTGGCTGGTTCTAGCTTGACGGCTCAATGCAAAACCAAGGGCAAGGGAAAGGGGCGTGCTTCCAGCCCGATTGGTCCCCTCAAGATGACAGCTCCAAGGCAGGGAAATAGGGACCCCTCGGAGCAGAAGTTCAATGGCAAGGGGAGTGATGTGGCATGGAACCTGAGGAAGGTTGATGCCTATAGCTCTAGCAAAAAGGCAGCAGACAAAAGATTTTGGAGCAACTTTCACTCGGACTACTACAGTTCCGTGTACCTCCAGTGGTCCGCAGCCAATGGATCGTCTGGACATATTTTGAGAAGAAGAGCTGTGAAACCTTTGAGGAGGTTATAGAGGCTGCAGAGAGACACGGTCTTAAGGACTTGCTCTCCTTCAGATACAACTGGAATGATGAGATCATTGCCCAGTTCTATGCAACTTGGCACTTTGCCCAGAATGGAGAAGACAAAGTGACTTGGATGACACATGGATCCAAGTACACAATTTCCTACACTGAGTTAGCCATACTGCTGCACCTTGAGGACACCGGCAATGATGAGATACTCGACTCCCATACAATCCCCCTCAACCAAGAACATGAAGCCCTTCTTCATTGTTCTCAATAGAGTGCTCCGGAAGACCATTGCTCCAAAGGATGGAGATGCCGGGAGCGTCCAAGGTTATTTGAGAACCCTGATGAAAGTAATCAGCAGGAGGAGAAGATTTAATATCTTCAATTATATTTGGAATGACATGGTAAACATATCCTGCACACCAAACCGTTCCTGTGGCTATGCACCTTACTTGATGTTCATGATTGAAAGAGTCACGGGAATTGAGTTTTTGAAGGATGTGGAGCACACTGCTCTAAGGCCTCAGAAGCCTCCTCAAGCCTCTATTCCAGCTGCTCCCTCACCTGGATCACCTGAAGAACATCTAGAGAGAGCTCAAGAAGATGCAAGGCCTTCATCCAAGACTAGGGCCTCTGCACACAAAAGTTCCTCTAGTGGAGTTATGAAGTTTTTGGCTGCTATTTTCAGTTCTTGCCGCAAAACTGAGGTGAAGCTTCATAAGATGAACAAGGCAAGAAAAGAAGATATGAGATACATGAAGGCCAATGTCAAAGAAATATGCCAAAAACTGGAGATTGAGCCCATTGGATTCCCGGTCATCTCAGAGGACTCAACATCTGATTTTACAGAGCTTCCTCCTCTCTCTCCATCAGAGCGTGCCTACTTTGGCACGACGAGTCCTCTCCTCCTCCTCCTCCTCCTCAGCCTGATGATGAAGATGAAGAGTGAGTTGGCAACGACAAGTAGGTCCCTCCTCTCCTTCTTTTTGGTGCCTTGATGCCAAAGGGGGAGAGATTGAGGGGGGGTCTTAGGTCGTAGGTCTTCCCTTTCTTGTCCTAGCTTAAGAAATGAGCTGTTGTATGACTTATGCTACCATTATGCTTTTGTAAGACTTATGTTATCATTATGCTTCTTGTGAGATGACTATGTTATGCTTATGATTAATGATATATGTTTAAAACTGTTATGATTATGCTCATTATGATATTCACATCAAAATTATTGCTCACACATGTAGTTTTGCACCCCACCATAAAGAGTGCACATATGTCTTATGCCTTCATTGCCTATTTTGTTCAAAACTCATATGTGCACACTTTATGAAAATCTGAACTTTTCTTATTATTGAGTGTGTTTGGTTGTGTTCGTTCATTGTAATTCTTGAGGAGCCCTAAACTTGTGAGAAGGCCACTTGAACGATTTATTTGCCCTTTGTGATTAGTGGAAGAGAATCGGACTCCGTGGCGATTCGACGAGGTAAGGGTTGGTGAAGACCCGGTCCTTAGTGGACTCCTCATTGGGGACGTAGATTTCCTTCGTGAAATCGAACATCAGGATAAATACTTGTCACCTACTCTTGTTCATTCATTGTTCATCATATTCTACTGTTTAATTAATCTTGTGAAATTTACATTGAAGTGACGGGGCCCCCGCCGTCCCGGTTCACGTCACGGGGACGGGGCACCTTGCCCGGGAATCGCATTGGGTGGTGCCGTGTTATGCGACACCCAACAGCACACATATAAGGAACACTGTATTACATAAATCAAAAGCGGAAGCTTACAATTGTTCTTTATAAATAATTTACATAAAATAGCTACAGCGGAAGTCTATAAACAGCTCACGTCGTATATCTAAGAAGCACTCGAGAAGAGGTCCAGCCCGCGGACTCCTCTCGCTAGCAACACGAAGACTTGGCAGCGGCTAGGTTATCCAGATGATACATGACTCGGAAGTTCTCGAGTCTCACCGACAACCTTCTTTATAGCGTTGAGGTTTTCCTGCAAAACCACTTATATAGCAAGAGTGAGCACAAAGGCTCAGCAAGACTTAACCGTCTCTTCTAAAGCATGCAACTCTACATGAGGGTAACTTAAGACCTAATCCTGTAATTTGCAAAAAGACTCGCCTATGAGTTCCTCCTCAACTTTCAGATTTTAGCCATAATAGTAGTGACCTTGTGCCCAGCAACATTGGAACTCCACAATCAAACAAGAAACACTTCATTCCAATGTTACTTGTCCCAAGGTGGAAAATAACTTTAGTTTGCTCTATCTCTACTTCAAACAGGGTTTTCATGCAATTTACAATTATCATAACAGCATTTAAAACTTTGCAAACTATTCCCACACAACTTTATTACTACGTCACAACACAGGGAGCAAGCGGTAATCAATAACCGCGATGGACAGTGATTCGAATCAAACACTACCCGGATAACTCGACACATACGCCCGCCTCTGAAGACCCAAATCTGGCGTCCTTCATTACGTCGTATGTGGCAACCTTTCTCAGGACACTAAACTGTAGAACCGGTCGCGCCGTCTTGGGCTCATAGGTCTAACGAGACGATGTGGTATGCCTCTACAATCCCGTGAACCTGGTACATCGGTTTCCTGGTTCCCATATGTCAGTAAGCATCCGGTACACAACTCAATACCTGCTCCTGGGTGTCGCACACGCATCGGTCCTTAACCGACACAGGCAGAGCTACTTGACCAAGACCTCGTCTTGTCGCTGCCTAACCCTCCTGCCCGGTCTCATCTTTAGAAATGTAAACTTTAGTTTGCCTCATTTCCGACTACACCCATGTCATCCCGTCTATAACTCGCGAGTAGATTCCAACTACTCGACTTCTACCGGATGTCCTAAGCTAATTAGCACGGCATTATTCTACAGCGGTGTCCATTTCTACCCTTAAATCCAAGGTTCATTTGGTCATGCATTTGGAGTGTAAAACGTCCTTGACCTAATGCACATGCAAACTTAGACTCATAGTAGTGAACAAGGTAAAAACTTGAGAAAACAACTTAAATGCAAACCGGGGCTTGCCTTGGTTTTGCAGGTGACTAAAGTCAGAGATGTATGAAGTTAGTTTCTGCTGACTTGAAGCTCAATCCCTGCCCTTCTTGCTCCTTGATCCAAGCTCAACTTCTCCTTCTTCACTTTCCACATTTTATCACTACACGTTATGAATAGGCATACATGTTTAATTATAAAACTTTTGCTACTAAGTGCTAAAGACAAGTTTAAAACTGGAACTCTGTTCAAGAATTTAAAATGACACTGGGGCTAGTGGTTTGGTTTGGGTGAAGCAACATGATCAAGTGATAATTACATTTCATCACTTGTGTGCTACTTATCTAAATAGGTTGAACAGGATAGTGGTGATCCACAGCTCCAATGGAGCTGCAACTTTTTATGTGAGTTCTTGTCACAAGAAAGTCCTCTGGACCAAAATTCAGAATATTTCACTAAGTAGATCACTCAGAACATTTCCCTAAGCATTTAGGAAAAAGGAATTAATTCTGAATCAATTTGCACTTTCATGCAAATTCAAGTGAACTACAATTTCATACATAGCTCAGAGAGTATGCCTGAATTTTCCTAGGATTTTTGGAGCTAAGGAATGCCCAGAACTGAATTTCCAAGTTTTGGAAATTCCCTGAAAAATGTTTCTGTATTCATTTGAATACAGAAACTTGAAATCAGAATTACCCTAATTAAATCAACACCAAATGAGCTGAAACTTTTACAGGGGTCTCCTAACCTCCTAAAGAATATTCTGGCAAAATTTGGGGATTTTTGGATGAACCAAACTCCCTCTAAAATTCTTTTTCTGAAAAGATTTAAAGAATTCTCCAGAATTTTCTATTGGTTTTCATGCAAATTGGGTTGCATATTTGGATAGATTTTTTCATCCTGATTCTAAACCAATTTGAATCACTAAATATGGAGTTCCCTAGCAAAAGTTATGAGGTTCTAAAGTTTGAACTAAATCTGGAAATTCAAACTAATCGGGAAATATTCAAACTCTGACTGTGGGTCCATCCTACACGTGTCAGCTGCTGGAACTGAGCCACACGGGGCCACAGGACCTTTCCCGCGCCGCCACACTGGATCCCGGGGCCGCAGCTGATCAGGGATTTAATTTTTTGCCACTGACACATGGGACCCGCCGGTCGTCTTCTTCCTCAGGCCGTTTCCTTTTTCCCGCGCCGCCCATCATGGGCACTTTCTCCCACCCTGCTTCAGCTCCAAGAATTCTTGGAACTTCCTCTTCATTATTCCGGGAGGAATGTGATAGGCGAGAAACGCCACCAGGAACTCTCCCCATTCCACGGCATGGCCAGTCGGACGTGAGGTGACATAGTTCGCCCACCACGCACCAGCGGCACCGTGGAGATGCTGCGCTGCAAACAGAGTCTTCTTCCGCTCCGTACATTGGAGCAGCCCGAACTTGGACTCGATGGTCCGCAGCCAGTTATCAGCCTCCAGTGGTTCTTCGGCTTCTGTGAACACTGGAGGGTGCGTAGTCATGAAATCTGATTACGACACCTCATGGGGGTCACGAGGCCCTCTACCTTGACGCCCCCCACTTGGGACGTATTCTGCACGATCGTGCGGAGCAGGTCGGTCTGCTCCTCATGACCACCCTCCAGTGCTGCTATCACATCCGCTAGAGTAAGCGGAGGCGGCGGTGGTGGGTGCTGCTGCGGGGTGCTGTCGTGGGCCGGTGGCTGGGAGTCATCACCTCCCTGTTGGCTAGAGCCACCAACCTCGTGCGTGGTCCTAGTGCGAACCAACTGCAACCATACGACAATAAACATCAGTCCCGCAACATATTGCATGCAGTCCAAATGAAATAGGCGTAAAAACATAATGACAATATAACATGCGATACATCTCGTATGTAGATAATGTAATAACTTTGCACAAGCTACACCATTACCAGACCAAATACAAGCTAGTTTAATCCAACTTGATGAACCTCCTCTTTGGAAGCTCACCATAACTAGGTTTGGTCACTACGAGACATTACTATCGCGTTGTCATCACGTATACCAGCCTTTTATCTTCAATACGACACAAACATGGTCTCTAGTAAAAGAAACTTGAGTGAGACCTATACTCAAATCTTTCACTAGTTGAAGATAACCTCTCATGAGTATGTTCTACCCCATTGGAAGTACTTAAACCCCCCTTAGGCTACAACAATCTCTCACACGAGTTCAACTGTCATTCCTATGGTAGAATGACCAGTTTCTACATATCCAAGATTTTGATCTGGTTCTAGGCATTTTCATTACTCAAGCTGAATACCAAAGTTAAATTTAACTCCAGTATCTTTCCAACGAGTACTTATTTGCCCTCAGATCAGCTCTGGTTAAAAAGTTATGGTAATCCAAAATCAGCAGAATTTCTGGAAGAATTTTAACAGCACCTCCCTTGGGAAGTTGCTGTTTTCAACTCTGGTTTCCACTGAAATCTGTGCTGAAAATTCAGAAACTTTGAATTGCAAAGATGTAACACATCTTCTACCCTTTCTAAGGATGTATCCTATGAAAATTCTAGATTTTTCTACTGGAAGTTATGTTTGAAAAACAGAACAGTCCAGAGAGTGTTTAACCCTGTCCTGGTTCTGGACAGTTTACATTCCTCTGGGATTTAAGCCATTTTAAGGTGAGTTTCAGCTCTGGAAATCTACAAAAAAATTGCAGAGTACTAACATACCTTTCCAGAACTATATACCACACCTCCCTGGGCTAATATACCTGTGAGTTGTGCTCTGTTGAAGTTCAACAAACTTGCTGCCCAAAACAGAGCACTCTGTTTTTCAGTCTTTTAGAACTACACTAATCACCCTCAAATTTTTCTGCCCAACCAGGCCCTAAATGTTGAACCTAGTGATTCTAATTCCTTGTTATCATGATTTTTCATGCATATTTCCTATGATATCTCGGTACTACGCTCATCACAAAAGCAAAATCCTAACCGGATTATACCGTCATATACGTCTCAAGTGTGGCACTAAACGGTCTCTCGCACACGTTTACTACACGGATACATACGTGGTTAGTACCTGCAGAAGACCACACAATAATGGTGCACTCAATGGTTGTTTTCATTTCAGGCAAGATCATAATTAAAAGTAAATACAAACGCCCATATCATTGCCATACGGCCGTCCTTGAGTTAAGTCACGTCTCAAGGTACGTGATCGTGTTTCAACACCACACGACGGGGAACCCGAGTAAGTCATGAACGGGTCGTCACGGTTGGGAATGTTATCAGCCCAACAGATACCACGTACTGATCTGTAGGGCACGCCGATGGCAAGCGCTGCGTATGTCCTCCTGGGCTATTTCCAGACGAACACACTTTCGCGTTACTGACCACGCGATGGGGTCTCCACTTACTTGACTAATGCACGCTAGCGATCAGCGTTTCATATGAACTCAGGGACATGAAGAGTCCAAGAGTTTCATATTGACATCTCACACCAAGCTGTGAAACCTATCCCTGAACCACGTTCCTCGTCAGGGGAGCTAACCGAAATTGAACTGCTTTCGGTGGCGTTCCTTACCATTCTGACCAGAGCGTAGGTTCGCCGTTACATATTGAAATTCAGAATTATAACACATAGGTTAGTCTTTGCCACTTTAGGTAACTATGCTAATATAGTCCTTACTTGGGCAACTACCGAATCCTCACCGTAACCTAAGTCTTCCCGTAATACAGTCCTTATGTACTGTGCTATCCCCAAAGCAGCTCTGATACCAGGCTGTGGCGGACCGGGATCCGCTCATTCCAGGATCGCAGAGGGTGGTGCCGCACGATGCGACACCCGACAGCACACGTCATAAGGACACAATATATTACATGGGAAAAACAAACTGAACTGTACAAACAGGTACAACTTCAGTACAAACTAGTATTTATTTTACACAGCGGAAGTCTACTCCGTACAACTCACGCCCGCCGACCTAGCAAAAGTCGGTTGCCCAGCCCTAGAGCAACCCACACTAGCTGCACTCCTCAGCTCATCGCGGCGTGTACGGCTCCCACTCAGCCGTGGTCCCCGACGGAGGGTAACCCTCGCCGGTGGACTCGTACTCTGAGTCCGTGGGTGGCTCCTCACCTGAAAAACACTTAAGCAGCAACCGTGAGCACGAAGGCTCAACAAGACTTAACCGACTCACCTAAACATGAAACTCTACATGAGGTATACAAAGCACATAGGATAGTAACATTGCAGCAAATGGACACGCCTATAAGTTCACCCTTAATTCATCTTTTAGCAACAAGTTAACAGTTCAGGAATCTGAAATTTAGTAAGCAGTATTTGGTGGCACACATGTAGCAATACAATTATATCAATCAGAAATATTGAATCATCATATTTAATACATTAGCCTACGTCACAACTCAGTGACTAAGTGGTACTCTTCACCACGAGGGATGGCAAATCGACTCGATATACACCTGCATGGACACCCAAAGAGCACGTCACGTACGCCCACCCGTGGAGCTGCACAGCACGCTCACTCGATGTCGTATGGGACAACCTTTCACCCAACAGCCCAAATGTCGAACCGGTCGCACCAAAACGGACAGGAGGTTCCCTACCCGGAGTATCTCTCTATGCCCGTTAGCAGATTTCCACCATGCTGCCCTCAACCTACACCTATAAATCGGTGTGCTATGCCTCGACGCCCGGAGGTTTAGGCTACATCGGTTTATCGGGGCCCATATATCCGATATGCCTTCGGTACGTTCAAACTTGATCAGCCTGGGCCGCACACGGATCGGTCCTCAATCGACACGGACAGGGCTGCGCACACAAGACTTCCTCTTGTTGCGCCCTAGCCCCTGCCTAGTCTCATTATCTTTACTAAAGTGATCTCACATCACTCAACCGAACCCGTGTGTCCCAAGCCTATCTCGCGAGTAGATTCCAACTACTCGACTTGTACCGAAGTCCTATGACTCATTAAGCATAGCCTGTCTATTCGAGGTCTTAGAAACTACCCTCACTCTTAGGAAAAAAATTCTGGTTATGCAAGTGGGGTTCCATTCATCCTACACCTAATGCACATGTATACTTCACACTAGACATGTGAACAAAGCAAAAACTTTATAAAGAAGGTTAATGCAAACCAGGGCTTGCCTTGTTGCTGCTGGTCAGGGGTTAGTTCTTCTTCTGGAAGGAGGAAGTCAAGTACTTTCGGAGCCTCCTCACCTTCAGCGACTACACGTTAATAAAATACTACATGTCAATTTAAATGCAATGTGTGAACTTCAATACTTAATTACGAATAACTCTAGCTAACCCTCCCCTTTGTTTCTGAAATTTTTATGGTGGCTTGGTAGGGTCCTAACTAGAATCTTGACCAAGTTTCATTTGAAATAAAGTTCATTTGAACCTTGTACAAATAAAAGCCCATTTGGTCAATATTTGAGCCTCTAAGCAATTCCAGGGGTTTTCATGGCTCCAACCATTACTTTCTGGAAACTAGAATTTAAGATGGTTCTAATGGAATCGGTTTCATGTCATTTGAAGAATTCTACTGAAAGTTATGCCCTAATTAAGATTTGAGAAAATCTGAAAAATGTTTCTGTACATTTTTCTATTTTCTCAGGGCAGTTCCCTTAATCACCCAATTAGGGGAAATAAATGAACTTGGATGAGTCTGAAAATTTTACTGTGACTCAAGTATTTTCCAATGAACCTCTCAGCCAAAATCCAGCATTTTTCATAAAGTAATTCTCCAGATAAAATTCCCCACAGTTTAACCTTTAGGGATTTAATTCTTGAAAACTATTAAGTTTCATGAGCTGAAATTGTTATTGCTGGAAATTACTCAGAATCCTGAGTTTAGCAAAATTAAAATTTGGTTCCCTGAATTTGGAGCCTCCTACACAAAGTTATGAATTTCTACAGTTTGAGCTGATCCCTGAATTATTTTCCTACAGAGAATCACCTCCCGCGCTAAACAAGAGGCTGACAGCGGGGCCCGCCCATTTAAATTGAACTAACCGCGCGCTCGCGCGCTATTAGCATAGGGGCTGACAGGTGGGGCCGCGCCCTTCGTCTACCTCCCGACGCCGTCGCCCCGAGCCGCCGGAGCTCCGGCGAGGTCGGCGTTCCCGGCGATCTAGCTCGCCGGCGCCGACGAGAGTCGCCGCCCCCACGTAATCTCGGGTGCTGAACACGCTGGACACCATGTCGCCGCCGGCTAACCACCGTAGCTCGGCGGCGACGAGCCCAATGCCTCTGTGCTACCTCAGCAACGTGTTCCCGCCCTTCTGACCATCTCCTTCACGCGCTAATCGCGTCGCCACACTCAGGGGAACCTCGGGAAGCTCGACATGATCTCCATTGGGCCTTAAACGGCCGGCAACCCAGACCTCACCGGTGACCCCCTCCTCCGCCACACTGTTCTATATGGTGAACTTAGTGTTCCGGCGGTGATTTCCTTCCGGTTTTCGATCGAGAAGGGTCGCCAGAACCTCTAGATGCCCTCTCACTGCTCCGTTCGACCTCCCACCCACCAAGCTTCCCGAATTTCTCCTAAACCTAATCGGGTCCCAAAATGAGCTCCCCGCCCTAAACTGGAAAATTCTCCGCGCACAAAGGTCGAACCTTGGAGCGGTTTGCGCGGTGGTCTTGAGGATGAGCTAGCGCTTCACTTTCCTATGGAGGTCAAGGCCGGAAGATGATCACAGCTTGGGGCACACGATCGGAGCTCGAGCGACTAGGCTGCTGGTTGCGGAACTCACGAAAAACAGTAACTCACCGGCGGTCTCGGGCCTTTTATAGGCCCCTGAGGCCAGTGGAGAGCGCAACACCTGCTGTGCCACCTCCTACGCCGAAGCAGGAGCTGGCCGGCCGAGGTGGTCGGGCGCCGACGCTGGCCACAGCTGGCGAGCGTGCTCGGTCGAGGGAGTCGGCTGAGGAGACTTCTGTGCTAAGTCTACTGACCAGTGGTCCTCCCCTGTAATTCCATTTTTTTCTCATTTCTGTAGGCACTCAAATATCCCCAGCTACTAAACATTGAATGGGAGACTTAGCCCCCAAGTCTTGGTTTGAATTTGAGTTCTCAAATTTGAACTTTGTTTGGCTAAGTTTGCTTCTTGTTTAAACTGAAATTCAAACTCAGTTTTTGAATTCTTGCCAATTTAGCTCTTAACCAAATGAACTCCAATGATGATGAAAATTTGTGGGCTAACTCCGAAAAATGTGCTGAGTTTGAATATGAAGCTAACTTTTGAATTTGAGGGATGAAAGTTGCTGCAATTTGAATTTACACTCAAATTGGCCTCTTTTCAAATACCTCCAAAAGTGCCTCAAAAAGTGTTGGATTTACATGAAATTTGGCCTGAACCTTCCCAAGACTTTTTAAGTTCTAGGGGTGAGCTCAACCTCTCATGTTCATGTGTAGAAATCCTACTTTGTGAAAGTGAAGGCTTTCCCCTCTAATCACTCTTTTGATGGAGGTTACTTGCTCTTCACAATTTTTCTTGAGATATCCACAACAAAAATTGTGGTGTTGTGACGTGAAGAAAAGTTTTTGCAAGTCCCTTTTCTTGGGCTTTTACATCGAGCAGACCCGAATTACCCCTGCAATCACTGCACCTCTGCTCCGTTGGTTATCAACCACGCTTCACACGCTTGACCTCGCCAAGAAGGCTATCCCTGCAGGTGCAACCGATAAAACAAGCAAGAACGATGAAGATGCAATCTGAAATTGCGAAATTGGGGTCTCACAAAACCGTAGAACGGCGAGATTGTTTAATCTAAGAAAAACCCACGAATTTGGCTGGCGGCTACAGTATTCAAAGGCTAGGGTTCGGCCATGAGACCCTTAGACGCGTCCCTAATGGACTCATACGGGATACAAGGCCCAAAAGCCCAATACAGTGGTGCAGCACCGGACAGAATCCTGAATTCGATTTGTTTCGACAACTCCCAATGACTCCTGGAGAATTTAAATGTGGGACCAGAACCATTAGAAAGTTTATCTTCTCATCTTTCCATGCATATGTAGAACGTCGAAAACGGAGTTCGTATGCATCCTGGGCGTCCGTTTTAAGATGGACTGCTCCTGGACTCCGAGTTGAACTCGAGTCCGAGTTGGCGACTGTTTCCATCAACTTGTGGACGTCCCATCTGGTTCTCCACGTCCCCAAATCCTCCTCATTTTACTTGTTGATCATTTACATGGTTCCTAATAACAATTAAATCATTAAATAGCAATCCATTCTCAAAATCACATGGGTAGGAAGTTAGGAACGAGTTCACCTGCTGATTTAGTAACCGTGCTCGTGCTCTTGTGATTGGTCCTTGTTTATCAATGTGAGTATCCACTGTTGTGATGTACTCATCACACGTGGCGCTTTCGGAGCTCAGCCCTACAGAAGGGATGAGGTCCGGCCCCGCCAGACACGTGTCTCTCTCGAAGCTCACCTCCGAGAGGTCCGACACTTTTGGACACGTGTCACCCTTGGAGCTCGCCTCCGAGAGGTCCGACACCGTTGGACACGTGTCACCCTGGGAGCTCACCTCCGAGAGGTCCGACACTACGGGACATGTGTTGTCCTCGGAGCTCACCTCCGAGAAGAAAGGTCTGACGCTGTTGGACACATGGCAACCTCGGAGCTCATCTCTGAGGAGAAAGGAAGTCCGACGCTACTTGACAAGTGGAACTCTCGGAGCTCGCCTCTGAGAAGATGGGAGGTCCGGTCCTGACATGTGGCGCACGCGGAGCTCGCCTCTGAGGAGAGGGGAGGTCCCACCCACCAGACACGTGGCGCACACGGAGCTCGTCTCTGAGGGAGAGGGAGGTCCTGCCCACCAGACACGTGTCGCACCCAGAGCCTGGCCCTGAGAAAAAGGGGGGTCCGGCCCCCGCTGGACACGTGGCGTCTATGGAGCTCCCCACTGCAGAGATGCGAGGTCCGTAAGAGGTTTTTCTCCTGTGCATGCGGGAATACCCGGTACTGAGGAAACTGACACAATTTCCACGTTGCTACCACACCAAATCAATTGGAGATAAGTTTTTAGGATCCAAAAAAAATTGAATTGGACTCTTATTTGAAATCCAATCGGAGTAGGACTCTTCTTTTCCTTTTATAAATAGAACCCGAAAACCCCCTTGGCAGTAACACCTTTTCGCAAGTCAACAACTTAGGGGCCCTAGCCCCCAACTAGCCAAGTTAACCCCCTTCGCCAGAGTTCTGCCACCGGTGAGACCGCCGACAAGCTCGTCACGCTCGCCGACGCCGGAAGAGAGCCAACGATCTGTCCTGCTGCCATTGCTAGGAGGAAGGCTGAGGTAGGTCTTCATTTCCACCTTACGACATCATCGCGGTTTCTACGCATCTGTTTCTTCGAACAGAAGCTTTTTCGTGCGGACAGATCACGTGTTGATCAGTTTTTGACGGTGGAATTGATCTAGATCTTGAGTCAAGATCATCACCACGTCCACACTTGATCCTTACACCCTTGTTCACCATAAAATCCCATGCAAGCCCAGTAGAACATGCAAGAACACGTACAAACTTAGAGGCCCTAGCCCCAACTCGCCGAGTTAACCCCCTTCGTCAGAGTTCAGCCACCGGTGAGACCGCCGACGAGCCCCGTCATGTCCGCCGTTGCCGGAAGAGAGCCGACGAACTGTCTTGCTGCCATTGCTAGGAGGAAGGCCTAGGTAGGTCTTTGTTACTACCTTACGACATCTTCGTGGTTTTCTTCGCATTTGTTTTCTTCGAACCGACACCTTTTCGTGTGGACAGATCACGTGTTGATCGGTTTTTGACGGTGGAATTGATCTAGATCTTGAGTCAAGATCATCACCACGTCCACACTTGATCCTTACACCCTTGTTCATTGTAAAACCCATGCAAGCCATTAAAACATGCAAGAACACGTACAAACTGATAGCACCATAGGATTTGCATCCATCTATACCATTGCATCTTGAGTAAAGTTTGTGCATGATGATTGATTGCTGTAAATCTTGTATGTGCGTGATCGTGAGTAGGAAGACAAGCTCATGGAGCTATCTGCGAAGAACTACAACACCAAGACTTCGAGATCAGTGAGCAACAGAAGCCACAAGAACAAGGCAAGTGCCCCTTGACCATATTGATCCCATGTGTTTGGAAACTGTTTTGTTTGCAAAAACTGTGTATGCTTGAGTTAACTCGATGCGAAACCCTTGTATAGGACTTTACTAGTTTTGTTAACCACCCTTGTCGCCGGGAAAGTTGATGAATCAGGTATGGTCATTTTTGCTTTTTGCTTCGCTAATCTACGGGTTACAGGAAGCGAGATAGAACGTGTTTAGCTACTGCACTCATATGGATAATGATAATAAGAACTTGGCGTTGATAATGAACATGAATCGGGGGACATCTAGGCAAGCTTGGTTCATGGATGTGGTAGAATGAGATGGTGGTTTACTTGTCGTAGATCTAAGGACCGGTTCATGCCAGCACATGCCAGGAAAACAGTGCCACCACAAGGCCAAATATGGGTGCGGCTTAGCTGACTAATTAGGTAAGTTGCTAGATTGTTATGGACCGTGGAAGGCGCAGGGAATGAGAGTCGAGAGAGGACTGCCCTGGGAACTGCATGGCACAAGAGGGGGCCCGTAGGTGGGAGAATGGTGATTCGAGCCTGCTGGTGAAACCTTAGTGAGTCCATATGTAAAGGCCCCAAAAATGTGAATACAAAGAAACATGAGTTTGCACAAATGTTGGTGTCATGTGTATGAAAAAGGGGATTGGTTCAAACTTTTTACACATATGATAACACATGAGAGGTTGTTCAAAAACCAACTTAGGGTTACTTGCATGTTGGACCCTAGGTGGATTAAGAACCCAGAAGTGAAGTACTCAAGTGCAAAGGAAGGGTTTAAAAATCAGATTTGGAAGTGAGGGATCAAACAAAATTTAAATGAGGAAGGACACAATGGGAATTTAAAACTGTGGTGTTCAAACTCTTGTTTGCAGCAGCTAACACAAGAATCAAGTTGCATAATTAGATTCCTTAGGTCCAAAGTAGTGGGTAAGCAAAGTTTCATCAACTTTTGAAAAGATTTGCTACCCATTTTTCCAAAAAGGATTCAAATGTGCAAAGAATTCTAATATGCATTTGAATTTGGGGTAAATTTGTCGAACTATCCAAATGCAGCTCAGCTTCCAACTTTCAAACATTTGGGGTTGAATATTTGTCAAACTATGGAGATCTTTTTGCAGGGAAGTTGAGTGGGCCCCACCTATCATTGGGGAGGTTAAAAACTGTAAAAGATCTCCAATTCTTAAGCCTTAAGTCTCCACTCAATGAACAGGGTCCTCATCGGGTGCCACCGCGGGAGCAACCCGAGACACCTCCTGCTCTTCGACCGGGCTGCTGGCAGCACGGGAGTCGGTGGTGCCCTCTCTACGTGATCCTCCCGCGTCGCCAAGGCGACCACCGGTGTTTTTCCTTCCTCACGCACGTGAAAACGCGAAAACAGAAACCGAGCTCGCCGCCACCTCTGGGAAACCATCGGGAGCTGGCTCCACCGTGCCACAGCGCCTCCCCGAGCTGCACAACGATGCTGTTCCATCGTTCCTCACCTTCTGAGCGCGAGAGCTAGCCAGCCTTGGTGTTTTCCGAGCTTTAAACGCTTCATCCGCGGCGACCCACAGCTAGCCGACGACCGGGCGCACGTGGACCACCTTCCACAGAGGTTGTCACGCCAAGAAAGCCCGGCCACGGGAGTGCGCCACCGTGGTGCTGCTCTCCTCCAAAGCTTGGAGCAACCCGTGAAGGATCGGCGGCTAATTTGGAGATTTTGTCCCGGCGACCTCAAATGGAGCATCCGGTAATTGCCGCCAAAATTCTCGCTCTCTAATCCTCTGTAGCTTGTCAAATCTTGCACACACGAGCTGGGCTAGCCGGCGATCATTTGCCCTTTTGCAACCAACGCATGAAAACCACTGTGCGCGACGTATTTCCCATTTTTCCAACGGCGGTAATGGTGGGGAGGATCGGGCTCACGTGACAGTTAGGTTAGAGCTTTCCCCGAGCCTTGGCATGGACATGCCGACCTCCCCTGGGATCCCCCGGTGCTGTAGAGCCTTTCCACCGAGGTTTTGGCGGGCGAGGATGGACGGGCGACGTCGCCGAACTCGTACTGAGCCGCTGCACCGTCGGCAGCTAGGTTAGAGCCACCGTCGGTCGGGGAAGATGGTCCCATCGTGTTCAGCACATGAATTTAGGCCCTAACGGCGAGGGAGGACTCGGGAGCTGGCCGGACGGCAAGATTCGGCTCTGTTCCGGCAAGCCCGGGGGCGCGCAGGCGCGGGTGGCCGGAGGTTGAAGATGACCGGCGGGCCCCGCATGTCAGCGACGGTGACGTCGGTTTCTGGTCTGCTGCGGCTGGGATATCTTGTGGCTGCGCGGGAAACATCCAGTAGCCCCCTGTGGCTCGTCCCAGCGAGTGACACATGTCCCCTGGACCCACAGTGAGCATTTGAACATTTTAGGATTTTTAGATTTCAGTTCAAAGTTTAAATAGCCACAACTTTGTGTAGGAGAATCCAAAAATTGTGAAACACATTTTGTTGGATTCCTCTAACAGAGCACTGTCCAAATATGATACCCAATTTATATAAAAGTCATTATTAATTCTGGAAAATTCTTTAAAGCTTTTCAGCAAAAGAATTTTTGAGGGAGTTTGGCTAATCCAAAATTCCTCAAATTTTGCCAGAATAGTCTTTAGGGTATTAGTGAACCCCTGTAAAAGTTTCAGCTCAATTGGAGTTGATTTGGTCAGGGCAATTCAGGGTTTAAAGTGCTGTATCCAATTGAATACAGAATCATTTTCAGGGAATATACAGAACTTGGAAATTCATTGCTAGGTGATTCTTAGCTCCAAAAATATTAGGAAAATTCATGAAAGTCCTATGAACTATAATTGAAATTGTAGTTCACTAAGTTTGGCATAGACATGCAAGCTTATTCAGCATTAATTCCTTTTTTGCCTAAAGGCTTAGGAAATTATTCTGAGTGATCTATTCATTGGATAATTACAAATATTGGACCAGAGTGTTTTCTTGTGACAAGGAACTCACATGAAAATTCTCAGCTCCATTGGAGCTTTGTATCACCCCTGTTCTGTTTAACCACTTTAGGTGATCAATATGAAGAGGGGGGAAAACCACTTAGCACTTAATCATGTGCTTAGATCCAAACCCAAACCACTAGCACAAGTGTCATTTTAAATTCTTAAACAGAGTTCCAGTTTTTGGAAACTTGTTATTAGAACTTGTAGCAAAGTTTTTACAATTAAACAATTGTGCATATGCATTACGTGTAGCATCTACGTGAAGGACTTGAAGCCATTGGAGTAGAAATCAAGGAAGGAGGAAAACAGTTGATCAAGCCTCAAGTGGTCTTCACTAACTGAACTTCATATATATATATATATATATATATATATATATATATATATATATATATATATATATATATATATATATATATATATATATATATATATATATATATATATATATATATATATATATAAGTCACCTGCAAAACAAAGGCAAGCCCCGGTTTGCATCAAACTTACAAGTTTTTATTTGTATTCACATTATATCGTCTAGCATTTGTGTATTGCATTACGTCTAGATGGTATGAAACTCCAAATGCATGACCCAGAAAACCCTGGAGTATAATGTAGAGTAGGTTAACACTTGTTTATAACTGCTGATCTGAGGTCAACAAAAGTGGATTAAAAGAAGCAAAACTCGAGTGGGCATTTTGCTACTCATGAACCGGGAGTAAGGGGGATCAATCGGAAGAGTTGGGAATTGATCCTGATAGTTGGGAATGGAGACCGTGCAGTGGATGGAAGGATCAAGGACGTGGTCCTGTGAGTCTAGTCTATGTCTGAGTCGATTAAGGCCCGTTCTTGTGTGCGGCCCATTGGACAAGTTTGAGTTGTGTACCGGATTCATACTGGCTATATGGGACCCAGGAAACCGATGTAACATGTTAACCTGGGTGTCGAGGCATACCTCACTGTCTGATGCCGATGCTGAAAGGATACAGAAGTCGGCTCTACGAGGGTTTGCCATAGAGAGACTTAATCCCAGTCGGTGGCACCGGTTCGACATTTGGGTGTCGTGTAAAAGGTTTCCACGTACGACGTCAGTGACGGTTGCTGTGTGCAACGTCGAGTACGGGCGTACGTGTCGTGTTAGCCGGGTGTTTTTGATTGCAATCACCATCGCTCGTGGAATGGACCGAGCATACTTGTTCTCTGCGTCACGACGTAGTAATAAACCGGGAAACATTTAATATGCTTCATGGGTAATCCTCATAATGGAGATGAGGAACGATTAACACTTCACTAAATTTAATTTCCACCTTGGGCTAGTAGCGTCGAGGCAAAGTGTTTCTTGTTTGATTGTGGAGTCTCGACGTTGATGGCTCAAGGTCAGTATGAGTCTAGGATAGCTCACTAAAGTTACTTTCACCTCGGGCAAGTGACATCGAGATGAAGCGTTTCTTGTTTGATTGTGGAGTCTTGATGTAAGTTGCACGAGGGCTATAAAAGTTTCTTAAAACTTGAAGTAAGGACTCTCCTTTAGCTCAAGTTCAACATTGGTGCAAACTTCTATAATCAGTCCTCTATTTTCATCATGTAGAGTTTCATGACTAGGGCGACGGGTCAGGCTTGCTGAGCTTCGTGCTCACAGATACTGCATAAGTTATTTTGCAGGTAATAACTGTACGCTGATATGTATGGGTGTACGATGAGACTCGGAGCTCTCCGAGTGGTGAACTCCTGGCAACCCTTGCTGCTGCTATTGTGATAGTGTTGCTAGCGAGAAGGGTCCGCGGGCTGGACAACTTCTCTGTTGCTTAGCATAGGTATGAGACGTGAGTTGTAATAGTCTTCCGCTGTAGAATATTTTGAGAAGTATTTGTAAAAGTTACACTTTGTAAGCTTCCGCTGGATTTATGTAGTATGATGCTTTATTATGTGTGTTGTTGGGTGCCGCATCGCACGGCACCACCCAATGCGATTCCCGGGCGAGGTGTCCCATCCCCGTGAACCGGGACGACGGGCCCTCACAGCATGGTATCAGAGCCGCATTGGTAATAGCGCACAGAATAAGGATCGTATTACGACAAAACTTAGGATACGGTGAGGAAACGGTATTAGGCCCACATAAGGACTATAGTAGTATAGTTACTTAAAGTGGCAGTACTAACATACTTGTTATAATTCTGAATTTTTGATTATGTAATGACGCACCTACGTTGAGGTAAGAATGGTAAGGAAGCCACCGAAAGCGGTTCAATTTCGGTTAGCTCCCCTGACGGGGAAAGTAGTTCAGGGATAGGTCTCACAGCTTGGTGTGAGACGTTAATATGAAACTCTTGGACTCATCATGTTCCTGAGTTCATATGAAACGCTGATCCCTAGCGTGCATTAGGCAAGTAAGTGGAGATCCCATCGCGTGGTCAGTAACGCGAGAGTGTGTTCATCTGGAAATAGCCCAGGAGGACATACGCAGCGCTTGCCATCGGCGTGCCCTGCAGGGCAGTAGGTGGTATCTGTTTGGTTGATAACATTCCCAACCGTGACGACCCGTTCATGATATACTCGGGTTCCCCGTCGTGTGGTGTTGAAACACGATCACGTACCTTGAGACGTGGCTTGACTCAAGGATGGCCGTATGGCAATGATACGGGCGTTTGTATTTACTTTCTAATATGGAACTGCCTGAAATGAAACAACCTTTGAGTGCATCAATATTGAGTGTTCTTCTGCAGGTACTAACCACGTACGTATCCCGTGTAGTACACGTGTGCGAGAGACCGTTTAGTGCCACTGATAAAACGGATATGCCGGTATAATCCGGTTTAGGATTTTCATTTGGAGAGGCAACGTAGTACCGACATGGTTCTTACGGTGCATCGACGCCGTACTAAACTTAATAACCTCTTCCCTATGAAGAATCAATTCATGAGCTAACTTTCAACTAACAATGGAAGTTTGAAATACGTATTAGTTACTGAACTCTTATTTTGAGCTAAGATTCAAATGAGAGAAGGTTTAGGTTTCAAAGATTTCAAAAACAGAGTGCTCTGTTTCTGGCAGAAATTCTTGCTGGACTTTAACAGAGCATAACTCTGAGTAGATTGATCCAATTAAGGTATATGATACAGTTCTGGAAAGATTTTCAAGTTCTCTACAACTTTCTTGTAGACCTTCAGAGCAAAATCACACGTTAATTGGGTGAGAAGTCCAGTTGAAGGCAAACTGTCCAGAACCAGGACAGCAGAAAAAACCTCTCTGGACCATTCTATTTTTAAGCCATAACTTCCTGTAGAAAAATCCCTAAGGAGCCTGTGATAGACCGTTGGAAAGGTTATGAGATATGCAACCTTGTTCTAGTTCAAATGTTGTTCAGATTCTTGTTGTATTTTCATATACAACTGTGATAAAGTCAGCCACATACAAAGGAGATGCTGGCAAATTTTATCCAGAAAGTCTGTCAACTTTGCGGAATCATAACGTTTGATCCAGAAGCGATATGGAGGCATTTGGATACTCGTTGGAAATATATTGAATTTAACTTTGACTTTGGTATGCAACATGAGTTATGAAAATGCTTTTAACTGGATCGAAATCTGGTTTGTTAAAGGACCGGTCAATCTGCTTTTAAATCCTTGCTGTTGGCTACATCAGTTTGTGCTTAAAATCATTTTGCTTACATGTTAAGATTTCATTATCAGTATTCCACTACTTTTTTTATGGAATAAATCAAGTGATAGTGTTGAGCTGATAATGAACTCTTGCAATTGCAGAATGGTGCGAGCTCGTTCCATGAGTGAGGTGGGTGGTTCCAGTGGTGGTGGTGGTGATAACTCTCCACAGCTGGAGCAGCGAGCTCGTCAACCGCAGCCGCCACCAGGACCTTCACCCACGGTCACAGTGGCGGACATTCTGGCTGCCATGACGGGTGCAAGCGATGAGCGAACCGACTTGCTCCGCACCCTGGTGATGAATACATCTCGTCAAGGGGAATGTCAAGACGAAGACTTGCACCAATCCCAACTGAATTCCTATGTTGAGTTCTTGGCAACTCAACCCCCGGTTTTCATTGAAGCTGAGGATCCTCTGGTGGTGGATAGCTAGATCCGTACCATTGAGTCTATGTTCGGGTTGCTCCAATGCACCAAACATCAGAAGGTTTTATACGCAGCGCAACAACTTCACGGGGCCGCCAGTGCATGGTGGGCAAATCAACTCGCCTCCTTACCAGCTGGACATGACTTTACATGGGCAGAATTCCGGAAGGCGTCTCTTGCGTATCATGTTCCTTCCGGAATAATTCAGCGGAAACTCGAGGAGTTTCTGGCCTTGAAAACAAGGAGGGAGGGGTGCATACGAGCATTCGCGAGTGTTCAACAATCTGGCACAGTATGCGCCTCAACATGTGAACACCGAAGCACAAAAGTGTGAATGTTTCTTCCGCAGCCTCAATCCCAAGCTAAAGGAGAGACTCGTTTTAGCGGATCGAAAGAACTTCAACGAATTGATGAGTGCTGCCATCATGGTTGAAGATGCTCAGCGGGAAGTTCAGGCTGAGAAAAGAAAGAACCATATACCACCGGAGGGTAGCAGTAGTGCTCCTCAGAAATACAGGGTGGTAGATAGTACCTTGAACTGTCATCTGATGCAACCGGCTCGACGACTCCAGCAGTATTCAGGTCGTTCGTCCCAATACTCTGAATTCGGACAGCTGCAACAACGGTATATGCAGCCACGTTATTCTGTTCCTCAAGTGCTCTTGCCGCAGCAGAATACAACTAGTATCCGTACTCAGAGCAACCAGGAACCGGCTGAGAAACCGTGCTTCACGTGCGGTTATTTGGGTCACATCAGCAGGAAGTGTCCAGAAAGGATACACCACAGTGAAACTACACCAGGGCGGGGTATAAATCAACCCCGTGCTCAGCTTCAAGGAACAGCACCAAAATCCGGGTGCATTTATCATACAGCTCTAGATGATGTGCCAGATGGGGCACCTGTGCTAGCGGGAATGTTCACCCTCAATGGACTGCCCGTGTTAATTTTATTTGACTCTGGAGCTACACACAATTTCATCAGCAGGTTGTTTGTGTGCAAATCTGAGCTCTCCACCTCTACACCGAAGGATCACTACATTATCCGCTCACCGGGTGGAAATATAGCTGCTAATGAAGTAGTGATCAAAGCACCCTTGTGCTTAGGTGGAAACGTATACCCCACAACCCTCATTGTGTTAGAGGAGCAGAAGATCGACGTGATTCTAGGAATAGCGTGGATGAACTACCACGGGGCTGTTCTTGACATCGGTACACGGATTGTTAGTTTGGACTCTCCGATCTACGGTCTCCAAACACTCATACTTGAAGCCGTAGATTCTAAAAATCCAGTGGTGTACCACAGTGTGACCACAAAACTGGAAGATATTCCAGTGATCCGTGAGTACCCGGATGTGTTTCCCGACGATCTTCCAGGGATGCCAACTGAAAGGGACGTGGTATTCAAGATCGAGTTAGCACCGGGAACCACACCGATATCTCGGAGGCCGTACAAAATGTCTCCGAAGGAATTAGCTGAACTGAAATAACAGCTAAAGGACTTAATGGATAAGGGGTTCATCCGACCAAGCACATCGCCGTGGGGCTGTTCCGCCCTCTTTGTAAAGAAAAAGGATGAGTCACTTCGGTTATCTGTGGATTATCGGCCGCTGAATGCAGTGACGATCAAAAATAAATATCCATTGCCGCGGATCGATATATTATTTGATCAGTTGGTGGGTGCCAAAGTATTCTCCAAGATGGACTTACGGTCCGGTTATCATCAGATAAAAATCAGGGCGGAGGATATACCGAAGACGGCTTTATCGACTAGATACGGGCTCTATGAGTATCTAGTCATGCCTTTCGGGCTAACAAATGCACCCGCACACTTCATGTATCTCATGAATTCTTTATTCATGCCAGAGTTGGATCAGTTCGTCGTAGTTTTCATTGACGACATTCTCGTATACTCCAAATCGGAAGAGGAGCACACCAAACATCTCCATATTGTGCTCCAACGCTTACGGGAACCTGAGCTGTATGCCAAATTCAGCTAGTGTGAATTTTGGATCAGCAAAGTACCATTCTTAGGCCACATTATTTCAGCGGAGGGTGTGCCTTAGATCCAACTAAAATTGAGCAAGTCTTGAAGTGGGAGTCTCCAACATCGGTTCATCAAATCCGCAGTTTTCTAGGACTAGCGGGTTATTACCGGAGGTTTATTCCCAGCTTCTCGAAGGTGGCTAAACCAATGACAGAGTTGTTGAAGAAGAGCAGCAAGTATGTGTGGAAAGAGGCCTGTGAAGAGGCATTTCAAACTCTAAAGAAACATCTCACAACGGCACCTGTGTTAGCCCAACCGGATACAACAAAGCCATTTGATGTTTATTGTGATGCCTCAGGCATTGGACTTGGCTGTGTCTTAATGCAAGATGGACGCGTGATCGCGTATGGGTCTCGTCAACTCCGCAACCACGAGCAGCACTACCCCACTCATGACCTAGAACTCGCTGCGGTGGTGCTTGCGTTGAAGATGTGGAGGCACTACTTACTCGGGAATTTAGTGCACCTCTACACCGACCATAAGAGCCTCGAATATATATTTACTCAGAAGGATATCAACATGAGGCAACGGAGATGGTTGGAATTGATCAAAGATTATGAGATCGAGATCCATTACCACCCGGGCAAAGCTAACGTGGTGGCTGATGCACTCAGTCGTAAGTCCCACATTAATAATTTGTCAGTTGTTCCGGAGGAGGACGAAGAACCAAGCTTGCGGGTGATTCCGTATGGGGCGTTGTATAATCTTGCTCTTGTGCCTACCATTAGAGAGGATATTGTACAAGCCCAGAAGAGAGATAAAGGAATTCGGAAAATCCAGGCAAGAATCAATGAGGATAAGATGAAATGTTTCCGGAAAGATGAGCAAGGTGTGTTATGGTTTAACAACAGTATCGTGGTACCCCGGAACCTGAAGCTAAGAAAGAAGGTCTTGGACGAAGCTCATATGTCCAAGTACTCGATACATCCAGGGAGCAATAAGATGTATCAAGACCCGAAGACAAAATTTTGGTGGACTCGGATGAAGTGAGAAATTGCCAAGTATGTATCCGAATGTGATACATGTCGGCGAGTCAAAGTTGATCATATTAAGAAAGCGGGAATGCTGCAACCATTATGTATTCCGGCATGGAAGTGGAGGACATCAGAATGGACTTTATTGTCGGACTGCCTCTCACATCTAGAAAGCATGACTCCAGTTGGGTGATTGTTGATCGGTTAACCAAATCAGCCCACTTCATCCCAGTGAGTACAAGATTTTCAACCAAGCAATATGCAGAGTTGTATCTTTCAAGGATTGTGTGCTTACACGGAGTCCCCAAAACCATCATATCGGATCGAGGTTCAATATTTGTTGTTCGTTTCTGGGAGCAGCTACATGAATCTCTGGGAACCAAATTAATCAGGAGGTCAGCATACCATCCTCGGACTGACGGTCAAACGGAGAGGGTGAACCAGATTTTAGAAGATATGCTGAGGGCATGTGCCATAGATCATGGGAGGAATTGGGATAACCATTTGCCGTTAGTGGAGTTCTCTTACAACAATGGTTACCAATCCAGTATCAAAATGGCACCCTACGAAGCACTTTATGGCAGGAAGTGCCGCACACGACTCAATTGGTGTGAATCGGGCGAGAGGGTGATTTTCGGCATTGATCTTGTAAAGATGCTGAAGAGCGAGTCCAGCTGATTCAAGAAAACCTCAAAGCCGCTCAATCTTGCCAGAAGAGTTATGCGGACCAGCGACGCCGACCCTTGTGTTTTGAAGTCGGAGATCACGTCTATCTCCGAGTATCCCCGATGAAGGGAATTCATCGATTCGGGGTCAAGGGAAAGCTAACTCCTCGCTTTGTGGATCCGTTCGTTATTACAGAACGGTGTGGGCAAGTAGCCTACCGTTTGGAGCTGCCACCATCTTTATCGGGCGTCCACGACATCTTCCATGTCTCACACTTGAGAAAGTGTTTGAAGGAGCCGACGGAGATTCTTTCGGGAGACATGGAGATATTACAACCGGATCTCACCTACGCCGAGCGGCCCATCACGATTATCGACAAGAAGACCCGGATCACTCTAAATCGGACTTTGAAATTTTACAAAGTCCTGTGGAGTAATCACACACCAGAAGAAGCAACTTGGGAGAGTGAAGATTACATCTACAAGAACTGTCCGGAACTTTTGTTGTAAATTTTGTAATTACCTTCCACCTCATATTTCTTTTGTAATGTCGGGACGAGATTCCCTTTTAAGGGGGGAGGAATGTAAAGGCCCCAAAATTGTGAATACAAAGAAACATGAGTTTGCACAAATGTTAGTGTCATGTGAATGAAAAAGGGGATTGGTTCAAACCTTTTACACATATGATAACACATGAGAGGTTGTTCAACGGTTACTTGCATGTTGGACCCTAGGTGGATTAAGAACCCAGAAGTGAAGTACTCAAGTCCAAAGGAAGAGTTTAAAAATCAGATTTGGAACTGAAGGATCAAACCAAATTTAAATGAGGAAGGACACAATGGGAATTCAAAACTGTTGTGTTCAAACTCTTGTTTGCAGCAGCTAACACAAGAATCAATTTGCATAATTAGATTCCTTAGGTCCAAATTAGTTGGTAAGCAAAGTTTCATCAACTTTTGAAAAGATATGCTACCCATTTTTCCAAAAAGGATTCAAATGTGCAAAGAATTCTAATATGCATTTGAATTTGGGGTAAATTTGTTCAACTATCCAAATGCAGCTCAGCTTCCAACTTTGAAACATTTGGGGTTGAATATTTGTCACACTATGGAGATCTTTTTGAGGGAAGTTGAATGGGCCCCACCTGTCATTGGGGAGGTTAAAAACTGTAAAAGATCTCCAATTCTTCAGCCTTAAGTCTCCACTCACCGAACAGGGTCCTCATCGGGTGCCACCGCGGGAGAAACCTGAGCCACCTCCTGCTCTTCGACAGGGCCGCTGGCAGCACGGGAGTCGGCGGTGCCCTCTCTACGTGATCCTCCCGCGTAGCCAAGGCGACCACCGGTGTTTTTCCCTCCTCACGCACGTGAAAACACGAAAACAGAAACCGAGCTCGCCGCCACCTCTGGGAAACCATCGGGAGCCGGCTCCACCGTGCCACAGCGCCTCCCTGAGCTGCACAACGACGCTGTGCCATCGTTCCTCACCTTCTAAGCACGAGAGCTAGCCAGCCTTGCTGTTTTCCGAGCTTTAAACGCCTCATCCGCGGTGACCCACAGCTATCCGACGACTGGGCGCACGTGGACCGCCTTCCACAGAGGTTGTCACGCCAGGCAAGCCCGGCCACAGGAGCGCCACCGTGGTGCTGCTCTCCTCCAATGCTTGGAGCAACCCGTGAAGGATCGGCGGCTAATTTGGAGATTTTGTCCCGGCGACCTCAAACGGAGCATCTGGTAATTGCCGCCAAAATTCTCGCTCTCTAATCCTCTGTAGCTTGTCAAATCTTGCACACACAAGCTGGGCTAGCCGGCGATCATTTGCCCTTTTGCAACCAACGCATGAAAACCACTGTGCCTGACGTATTTCCCATTTTTCCAACGGTGGTAATGGTGGGGAGGATCGGGCTCACGATGACAGTTAGGTTAGAGTTTTCCCCGAGCCTTGGCATGGACATGCCGACCTCCCCTCGGACCCCCCGGTGCTGTAGAGCCTTTCCACCGAGGTTTTGGCGGGCGAGGTTGGACGGGCGACGTCGCCGAACTCGTACCGAGCCGCTGCATCGTCGCCAGCTAGGTTAGAGCCACCGTCGGTCAGGGAAGATGGTCCCATCGTGTTCAGCACATGAATTTAGGCCCTAATGGCGAGGGAGGACTCGGGAGCTGGCCAGACGGCAAGGTTCGGCTCAGTTCCGGCAAGCCCGGCGGCGCGCAGGCTCGGGTGGCCGGAGGTTGAAGATGATCGGCGGGCCCCGCATGTCAGCGACGGTGACGTCGGTTTCTGGTCTGCTGCGGCTGGGATCTCTTGTGGCTGCGTAGGAAACATCCAGTAGCCCCGTGTGGCTTGTCCCAGCGAGTGACACATGTCCCCTGGACCCACAGTCAGCATTTGAACATTTTAGGATTTTTAGATTTCAGTTCAAAGTTTAAATAGCCACAACTTTGTGTAGGAGAATCCAAAAATTGTGAAACAAATTTTGTTGGATTCCTCTAACAGAGCGCTGTCCAAATATGAAACCCAATTTATATAAAAGTCATTATTTAATTCTGGAAAATTCTTTAAAGCTTTTCAGCAAAAGAATTTTTGAGGGAGTTTGGCTAATCCAAAAATCCTTAAATTTTGCCAGAATAGTCTTTAGGGTATTAGTGAACCCCTGTAAAATTTCAGCTCAATTGGAGTTGATTTGATCAGGGCAATTCACGGTTTAAAGTGCTGTATCCAATTGAATACAGAAACATTTTCAGGGAATTTCCAGAACATGGAAATTCATTGCTGGGAGATTCTTAGCTCCCAAAATATTAGGAAAATTCATGCAAGTCCTATGAACTATAATTGAAATTGTAGTTCACTAAGTTTGGCATAGACATGCAAGTTTATTCAGCACTAATTCCTTTCTGTCTAAAGGGTTAGGAAATTATTCTGAGTGATCTATTCATTGGATAATTCCAAGTATTGGTCCAGAGTGTTTTCTTGTGACAAGGAACTCACATGAAAATTCTCAGCTCCATTGGAGCTTTGGATCACCCCTGTTCTGTTTAACCACTTAAGGTGATCAATATAGAAGAGGGGGGAAACCACTTAGCACTTAATCATGTGCTTAGATCCAAACCCAAACCACTAGCACCAGTGTCATTTTAAATTCTTAAACAGAGTTCCAGTTTTTGAAAACTTGTTATTAGAACTTGTAGCAAAGTCTTTACAATTAAACAATTGTGCATATGCATTACGTGTAGCATCTACGTGAAGGACATGAAGTCATTGGAGTAGAAATCAAGGAAGGAGGAGAACAGTTGATCAAGCCTCAAGTGGTCTTAACTAACTGAACTTCATATATATATAAGTCATCTGCAAAACAAAGGCAAGCCCCGGTTTGCATCAAACTTACAAGTTTTTATTTGTATTCACATTATATCGTCTAGCATTTGTGTATTGCATTACGTCTAGATGGTATGAAACTCCAAATGCATGACCCAGAAAACCCTGGATTATAATGTAGAGTATGTTAACAATTGTTTATAACTGCTGGTCTCAAGTCAACAAAAGTGGATTAAAAGAAGCAAAACTCGAGTGGGCATTTTCCTACTCGTGAACCGGGAGTAAGGGGGATCATTCGGAAGAGTTGGGAATTGATCCTGATAGTTGGGAATGGAGACCGGGCAGTGGATGGAAGGATCAAGGACGTGGTCCTGTGAGCCTAGTCTACGTCTGAGCCGATTAAGGCCCGTTCTCGTGTGCGGCCCTTTGGACAAGTTTGAGTTGTGTACCGGATGCATACTGGCTATATGGGACCCAGGAAACCGATGTAACATGTTAACCTGAGTGTCGAGGCATACCTCACCGTCTGATGCCGATGCTGAAAGGATAGAGAAGTCGGCTCTACGAGGGTTTGCCGTAGATAGACCTAATCCCAGTCGGTGGGACCGGTTCGAAATTTGGGTGTCGTTCGAAAGGTTGCCACGTACGACGTCAGTGACGGTTGCTGTGTGCAACATCGAGTATGGGCGTACGTGTCGTGTCAGCCGGGTGTTTTTTATTGCAATCACCGTCGCTCGCGGAATGGACCGAGCATACTTGTTCTCTGCGTCGTGACATAGTAATAAACCGGGAAACATTTAATATGCTTCGTGGGTAATCCTCATAATGGAGATGAGGAACGATCAACACTTCACTAAATTTAATTTCCACCTTGGGATAGTAGCGTCGAGGCAAAGCGTTTCTTGTTTGATTGTGGAGTCTCGACGTTGATGGTGCAAGGTCAGTATGAGTCTAGGATAGCTCACTAAAGTTACTTTCACCTCGGGCAAGTGACATCGAGATGAAGCGTTTCTTGTTTGATTGTGGAGTCTCGATGTAAGTTGCGAGAGGGCTATAAAAGTTGCTTAAAACATGAAGTAAGGACTCTTCTTTAGCTCAAGTTCAACGTTGGTGCAAACTTCTATAATCAGCCCTCTATTTTCATCATGTAGAGTTTCATGACTAGGGCAACGGGTCAGGCTTGCTGAGCTTCGTGCTCACAGATACTGCATAAGTTGTTTTGCAGGTAATAACTGTACGCTGATATGTACGGGTGTACGATGAGACTCGGTGGTGAACTCATGGCAACCCTTGCCGCTGCTATTGTGATAGTGTTGCTAGCGAGAAGGGTCCGCGGGCTGGACACCTTCTCTGTTGCTTACCATAGGTATGAGACGTGAGTTGTAATAGTCTTCCGCTGTAGAATATTTTGAGAAGTATTTGTAAAAGTTACACTTTGTAAGATTTCGCTGGATTTATGTAATATGATGCTTTATTATGTGTGCTGTTGGGTGCCGCATCGCACGGCACCACCCAATGCGATTCCTGGGCGAGGTGTCCCGTCCCCGTGAACCGGGACGACAGGCCCTACCACCATACATCTGGTAGCCCCTTTGTAAAGTCTATTTTGTCATCTCTTGGCCATACACCAACGGTTGTTTACTGGTATAATGGAGGTTCTGCAGTCGCCGATGGGTGACAAAATCACAAACTTGTGGGTAAAGTGGTGCCACCTCTGCAGAGTGTAAGACTATCATGATAGCCGAGCTTACGGTCACAAGCGCCTGGCCAACTCACATTATTAGAAGGGATAGATATTCGGGATGGTTATTGCGATGGTCTTTGGTATGGTTATGGTTTGGTCTTTGTATTTGGTTTCGGGACTGTTGAGTCTTGGTAATGAGAATGGTTTCGGGACTGTTGAGTCGTGACAATGAGTTTTGGTTCGGATATGTCATCATGAGATGGATATGATCATGAGATGGTTATTATGAGCATGAGAAAAAGTTAAGAAAGATAAATGTCTGATGAGACATGAAAGGTGGAGAATCATGATGGAGGTATGTTACTGGTTTAATTGGATACATGTTGGGATTAAATTCACTTAAAGATAGTTGCTGTTTTTATCATGTTTGTGAAATAAATTTTGCTTTATGCAATGCGCCTTTTTTTTCCTACCTTGGTGTAAGCTACATGTCATACTTCCCGCATTTGCTGAGTACGTCATGTACTCAACCTTGCATTATTACTTAATCATCAGCAACAGGAGAAGAGTACTTCGAAGACCATGTGGAGTACTAGGCGCATGATCTACCGTCAACTTGCCTGTGTTGTTGGAGATGGAGCCGCTGCTGTGCTTAGTTTGCTTCCGCTATCGTTTAGAGACTTCCGCTGCTAGACTAAGTTAGAGACTTCCGCTGCAAGAATAAGTTAGTGATTAATGTAATAAAGTACTTAAACCCTATTATTCATGGTTATATTCTGAATTCAGTTTGTGGATTACTTGTGTATGTGTGATGAACATCCTGGGCACACATATGTATCAGCTGGGTTCCGTTTTAACGGGACCGGGCGTCACAGATTGGTATCAGAGCCACGTTGACCGTAGGACGCAGGCCTAGTTACAGAGTGGCATTAGAGCCAAGCTGATTGTAGGATGCAAGCCTAGAAAGAATGGACACCCTAAACCACAAGAGCACACCCCCTAATCTGCTATTTTCGAAAATTGCTTGCTGCTGCACTTTTCTTGCACCGCAAGGTACTGCTCTCAACCCCTCCTTGTCTCTTCTTTTGGACAGTCCCCCTTGTTCTTGCTCCATAACTCCTGATGTTTTGGAGTTATCTCCTCCTTCTCAAAGTTTCTCATGTCCCATTTATAGATGCCAGAGGTCCGGAGCATGAATACTCGTTCACCACCACGTGGGAGTGCACTTAACCCCATCAAGGTGACCACTCCTGTCACACGGCGGAAACAGCACCGGATCACATGATTTGGTTTACGACCCCCATTGAATAAGTGTGAATAGGAACGGTGTGTTAAACTTTTGTGATGATTGTTTGTGTTTGATTTCTTAGTGTGAGTTGTGGGACGTTTTAGCGTTGTCCATATCCACACATAGTAGAGAGATGTGAGATGCTTCGGCATGTGTTCACATCCTCATAAAGACTAATCTATTTAGTCCATCCACCTTGATGCATATAGTTAGGGAGATCAATCTAAACATCTAACTTCTATTCTACCCAACTCACTCTCATATATGGTGAGAGAAAACGCCGGCCGTCAAAGGAGGAACGTTCGTGGCAACCAGGAACCACAAGAGGATGACCACGTTGAAGTTCCTGAGAATGTTGACCCCGGGGCTGGTGCAAACAATCTTGAAAGGTTGATGGCTATGTAGAACAAGCTCATGCAAACTATGATCCAAACTTTGGGTCAGCTGCAAGCCAACAAACATAACCACCCTAACCCCGTTCCTGCACCACCGCCACCACCACCACCGGCTCACAACAGACTGGGAGAGTTCATGAGGACTCGACCGCCTACTTTTGCACAAGCTAATGATCCCATGGAGCTGATGATTGGTTGAAATCCATGTAGAAGAAGCTTGCTATTGTTCAGTGCAATGATCGAAAGAAAGTTCTTTTCGCATCGCACCAACTTATGGGAGCAGCCACTGACTGGTGGGACGCTCTATGCAATGCTCATGTCAACCAGGAGACTATCAATTGGGCTGAGTTCAAGGAGAGTTTCCGCTCTCATTACGTCCCTGCTGGAGTCATGATGCTAAAAAGGCAAGAGTTCGAAGGTCTCTGCCAAGGCAGAAAGAGCGTGAATGAGTACCTCAACAAGTTCACGCAACTGTCAAGGTATGCCCCCGAGGATGTCAACTCGGACCAAAGGAAGCAGTACTTGTTCATGAGAGGGTTGAACAATGACATCCAAGTTCAGCTGCTCAACAATGACTATGCAAACTTCCAGAAGCTAGTTGACAAAGCTATAGTGGTTGAAAGCAAGATCCGTAGATCAAGCAAGAGGGCAAGAGAAAGATGCCATACCAGCCACAAGGGAGCAATGTACGTCCCCGTTTTATGCCCCCAGCTGGACCACAGTATGGCTCATCTGCTTCTACTTTTCGCCCTAATCAAACACCACAGCAACATCTTGTTATGCAAGCACCTCGTGTGCCTTTGCCTCCTGCGCCCCGACCCAACATGGGCGCATATGCTCAAAACCACCCTCTTCCCAACGTTCCTGCTGCCTTGGGCAACAAGGCATGCTTTGCATGCAGAGATGCGGAACACTTTGCAAGTCATTGCCCGAGGAAAGGTCTTGGACAGCCAAGCAACGTGCCCAAGCAGAACCCACGGCCGAACGGAGGAGCTAATCAAGGTAACCGTGGACAGCAGAACTACGCTTGGGGCAACGTGAATCATGTCTCCGCTGAGGAAGCACAACATGCTGAGGACGTCGTGATTTGTATGTAACTTGCCAACTCCAACCCAGCCACTGTTTTATTTGACTCCGGAGCATCGCTTTCATTCATATCATCCAAATATGTTGCCAAGTATAATCTGCCCATATCACACATGAGATGTACTATGTTAGTTAATTCTCCCTGTAGAGAGATGAGGACTAATATAGTATTTCCGAAAGTAAACCTCAAAATAAGGGGGGTAGATTTCTTTGCTAACTTTATTGTCTTGAATTCTCAAGGGCTTGATATAATACTTGGAATGGATTGGTTAAGCAAGCACAATGGAGTGATCCAATGTGCTGAGAGGAGCGTGCAGTTGATAAACGAGCACGGAACTCGTATTGAGTTCGAGTCAGCCCAACCGGCAACCGAGAAGGGAACGTTGAACCATGTCAAAGAAGCAACATTGGAAAGCATTCCGGTGGTTCAAGAATTTTCGGACATGTTCCCGGAAGAACATCCAGGTATGCCACCTGACCGGGACATTGAGTTTTCCATTCATCTGGTACCCGGAACTGCACCTATAGCAAAAGAGGCCATATAGGATGCCCGTTAATGAACTAGTAGAACTTAAGAAGCAAATTCAGGAGCAGCTAGAAAAGGGTTTTATTCGCCCAAGCTCGTCACCGTGGGGAGCCCCCGTGCTCTTCGTGGATAAGAAGGATGGGACCCAAAGGATGTGTGTGGACTATAGGTCTCTCAATGAGGTGACGATCAAGAATAAATACCCACTGCCCCGTATAGAGGACCTGTTCGACCAAATGAAAGGTGCCCGAGTTTTCTCCAAGATATTTTTGGTCGGGATATTTCCAGCTGAAGATCAAGCCCTCCGACATACCCAAGACTGCCTTTCGAACACGGTATGGTTCGTATGAATATACCGTTATGTCTTTTGGGTTAACGAATGCACCCGCATACTTCATGTACCTCATGAACAAGGTCTTCATGGAGTACTTGGACAAGTTCTTCGTGGTTTTCATCGACGATATCATCGTGTATTTGAAAAGCGAGGAAGAACATGAAGAACACTTGAGATTGACATTGCAGAAACTGCGAGAGCATCAATTGTATGCCAATCTTAGCAGGTGTCAATTTTGGCTAAAGGAGATATCATTCCTAGGCCACATCATCTCCGAGGAAGGAGTATCGGTTGATCCCGTAAAAGTGGGAGATGTTCTGAAGTGGAACCAACCGCAGAATGTGAGGGATATTCGGAGTTTCCTTGGGATGGCTGGATACTATCGCCGATTCATCAAGGATTTCTCCAAAATAGCAAAGCCTATGACTGAATTGCTAATGAAGGGAAAAGCATTTCAGTGGACACCAGCGTGTCAACAAAGCTTTGAGGAGCTCAAGAAAAGGCTAACCCCAGCGCCAGTTTTGGTATTGCCGGACGTAAGCAAGAGCTTTGACATATATTTTGATGCATCAAGACAAGGGCTTGGATATGTGCTCATGCAAGAAGGACAAGTGGTAGCCTATGCATTGAGACAATTAAGGAAACACGAGCTGAATTACCCCATGCATGATTCGGAACTCACAGCCGTGGTACATGCGTTAAAGATTTGGAGACATTATATCCTTGGTCATCAATGTGAGATCTATACGGATCACAAAAGCCTCAAGTTCATATTCATGCAAACGGATTTGAATTTGAGGCAACGTCCATAGTTGGAACTCATCAAAGATTATGATGTTGGAATCAACTATTACCCGGAAAGGCCAATGTAGTAGCCGATGCATTGAGCCGAAAGGGAGCATGCCACCAACTCACGGTTCGGGAGCTACCGCCCGAGCTGCGCAAGGAGTTCGAACGGTTACATATCGGGTTCTTGAACGAGATGGAAGTAATGGAACTCCATTCTTCGCCGGAACAAGAGATAAGAGATGGCCAAGCAACGGATGAGGAAATAAAGGAGATCAAGGAGAGAATCCGACAAGGCATAGAAAAGGACTTCAAGGAAGACGAGAAGGGTACGCTTTGGTTAGGAAAAAGCATTTGTGTGCCTAACGTGAAGCACATCCGCAACACGATATTAAAAGAGGCACATGACTCACCTTATTCCATACATCCCGGCAGTACAAAGATGTACAAGGACCTGAAAACTTGCTATTGGCGGGATGGTATGAAAAGGGACATAGCTGAGTATGTTGCCCAATGCGACACGTGCCAACGGGTTAAGGCTGAACATCAAAGACCCGCTGGACTGTTGCAACTATTGAAAGTACCCGAGTGGAAGTGGGAAGACATCAGTATGGATTTCATCGTCGGATTGCCACGTACTCAGACGGGTTACGACTCCATCTGGGTTATTGTGGACCGATTGACGAAAACAGCTCAGTTCCTTCCTGTTAAAACAAAGTACAACGTTGCACAACTAGCCGAGCTGTACATGGAGCAAATCGTGTGCCGCCATGAAGTCCCGAAGAGGATCGTTTCAGATCGGGGTTCTCCGTTTACCTATAGGTTATGGAGGAACCTGCATGAAGCCATGGGTACGCGGCTAAATTTCAGCTCCGCTTATCACCCGCAAACTGACGGGCAAAATGAGAGGACAAACCAAATTTTGGAAGACATGTTGAGAGCCTGCGCTTTGAAACATGGACATAGTTGGGATAGGAGCTTGCCGTATGCCGAGTTCTCATACAATAACAGCTATCAAGCCAGCTTGAAGATGTCACCCTTCGAAGCATTGTATGGTAGACGATGTAGGACGCCGCTGGTTTGGAACGAGACCGGAGAAAATCAAGTGTTTGGACCCGAAGTGCTGCAAGAAGCTGAGAAGCAAGTCCAAACGATACGGGAGAACTTGAAGGCTGCTCAGTCACGACAAAAAGGTTATGCGGACAATAGGCGAAGGAAGTTGACTTTCGAAGTAGGAGACTTCGTGTACCTTAAGGTATCACCTATCCGAGGCCAACGACGTTTCAATGTCAAAGGCAAGCTAGCACCTTGCTACATCGGACCGTTCAAGATTTTGGGCAAGCGAGGAGAGGTAGCCTATCAACTAGAGCTCCCGATGCACCTCTCCGACGTGCATGACGTGTTTCACGTATCCCAACTCAAAAAGTGCTTGAGAGTACTGGAAGAACAAGTGCCGATGGAGAGCTCGAGCTTCAAGAGGATCTGACCTATGTAGAGCACCCTATCTGAATTTTGGACATGAAGGAAAGGGTCACGAGGAACAAAGTGATCCGTTGGTGCAAGGTACAGTGGAGCCATCACACGGAAGCCAAATGTGACACCCTCATCTCGGGTGTCAGCATATGTTCATGTGTTATGAAGAAGAAAAACATTTTAAGAAAAGATGGAACAATGACAAATATCAAAAGGATAGCCAATAAAGCCCTCAGAGAGCACCGAAGGCAACCTCCGCAGACAGCAGGCCACGTGGCGTGTTCGGAGCTCGCCCCTGCGAGGTGAAGAGAGGTTCGCTGCTAAACTGGCTACGTGGAACGCTCGGGGGTCACCTCCGCAATTGGAAAAAGGTTCGACCCTGTGGGACACGTGTTGCCCACGGAGCTAGCCTCTACGGAAGAAGCAAAGGCATTTTTCGTAGGACTGCCATCCTCGGAGCTAGTCCTCACGGAAATCAGAGGACCCGTCGCTGGGATATGTGTCGATCTCAGAGCTCATCTCAGAGGAATCCGGATCTATCGAACACGTGATGCCACCGGAGCTTATCTCCGGGAGGTCTTTCGTTACTAGACACGTGTCGACCTCGGAGCATGTTCCTGAGGAGAGAAGAGAGGGAAGACCGGTGCCGACACGTGGCGTGCGCGGAGCTCACCTCCAAAAAAGGGGGAGGTCTCCGTCGATTGACACGTGGCCCAACCAGAGCTCGTCTCTGCGGAGAAGTAGATACCAGGCCCCGGGAGGATACGTGGAGCCTCTGGAGCTCATCACCACGAAGGTAACGATTCTGGAGCGGTTTTTACGTGTAAAGATACCAGTACGAAACAGAAACCGATCTAAATTTCCGCGATGTTACTAAAGATAAGACGTTAGGATCCAACAAAGATCTGAATAAGACTCTTATTCGGGATCCAATCAGATTAGGACTCTTCTCTTCCCGATTATAAATAGAACCCAAAACCTCTGGCCGAAACCACAAACTTCTCTTTCAACTCCTAAGCCGACGTCTTAGAGCCCTAGCCCTAACTCGCCGAGCAAAACATCGCCGAAGCGCAACAAGGGAGATCATCGGAGAAGAACCAGGCAGTCTGAGGAGGACCTCGAAGACAAGAAGAGCGTGAGGTAGGACTTCAATACCACCTTACGACATCATTGTTCATCTCTTGCATCTGTTCTTCAATTCCTTTCGAACAGAAGCCTTCTCGTGGGCAGATCACTTGATGATCAGTTTGATCTAAAGACAAGATCATCGCCACATCCACCTTCAATCCGAACACCTCTGCCCATGCAAGCCATGCAAGAGCACACCAATCTAATAAAAATCATAGGATATTATGCATGTGCATCATCGCATCTAGTTTAAGGTTTGCGCATGATATTGATTGCTGTGAATCTTGTATGCACGTGAATCCTACATAGCAGGACAGGTTCAGGAAGCTGTCTACGACGAACTACAGCAACCAGGTTTTGAGAATCAAGAACAACCGGAACAGCAAGTACAAGGCAAGTGCTCCTTGACCATATTGATCCTATGTTTTGGGTAAAACTGTTTTGTTTTGCGAAAAGAGTGTGCGTGCTGAGTCAAACATGATGGGAAACCCTTTTTATAGGAGTTTACTAGTATTGGCTAAACCACCCTTGTCGCCTGGGAAGTTTATAAGTCGGGTATGGTTTTTGCTTTATGCTTCGCTGAGTCTATGGGATTGGGGAGCGAGATAGATGTGTCTAGCTAACTGCACTCGTACTGATAATAAGTAACTGATGAGGTTAATGAACATGGATCGGAGGGAGATCTAGGCAAGCCTGGGTTTTGTGTATGAGGTAGCATGAGATGGTGGTTTTACTTGCCGTAGATCTAAGGACCGGTTCATGCATGCACATGCCAGGATAACAGTGCCACCACAAGGCCAAGTATGGGTGCGGCTTAGCTGAGTAATTAGGTAAGTTGCTAGAGTGTTATGGACTGTGGAAGGCGCGGGGAATGGGAGTCGAGTGAGGACTGCCCTGGGAACTGCATGGCACAAGAGGGGGCCCGTGGGTGGGAGAATAGGAGATTCTAGCCTGCCGGTGAAACCTTAGTGAGTCCATACATCTAGTAACCCCTTTGTAAAGGCTATTTTGTGATCTCTTGACCATACACCGACGGTTGTGTACTGGTATAATGGAGGTTCTGCAGTCACCGACGGGTGACGAAATCACAAACTTGTGGGTAAAGAGGTGCAAACTCTGCAGAGTTACTAAAACTATCATGATAGCCGAGCTTACGGTCACGAGCACCTGGCTAAACTGCCATGATTAGTTGGGATGATTAGTTGGGATGGTTTTCGTGATGGTTATTGGGAAGGTTCTTGGTTATGGTTATTGGTTTGGAACTGTTGAGTCTGGATGATGAGATGTTTGCATGACTGTTGGGTCATGACATGAGATTGGTCTCGGTGTGAGAGGAGGTTGATTTGTGAGATGAGATGGTAGCGAATACGAGGAGGTATTCGTGAGTATGAATAAAGGATTAATTAATGTTCGGATGGAACACGGGAAGTGATGGAGGTATGTTGGTAATTTAATATATGCTGGGATTACATCTAAAGTTAGGTTGCTGTTTATCATAATTTTACAAATCTGCTTTCTGCAAATAAGCCTTTTATGCCTACCTTGTTTATGAGCTGCATATCATGTGTTTTCCCACACTTGCTGAGTACATCATTGTACTCAACCTTGCATTATTACTTCATCCTCAGCAGCAGGAGAAGCCCACTATGAAGATCAAGTGGAGCATTATGGCGTGTGATCTATTCTCAACCTTGCCTGTGGAGGGAGTAGAGATGGAGCCACTTCTGCTTAGTTTTGCTTCCGCAATAAAGTAGAGATTTCCGCTGCATAGAAATAAGACTTCCGCTGTAAGCATGAGTCCAAGACTCATGAGACGTTGTAATAAACTCTGTTATTCGTGGTTATATATATATATATATCTGAATTCAGTTTGTGGAACGTATGTGTATGTGTGATGAACATCCTGGGCACACATATGCATTAGTTCTCGGTTCCGTGGTTCTCCCATAGAATTGAGGGCGTCACAGATTGGTATCAGAGCCACGGGTTGACAGTAGGTTACACGCCTAGGTAGAAAACCTTAGATAGATAATAGAGCTACGGGTTAACCCCAAAATAGGAGTCACAAGCGTCCTTGGGTGAATAGCTTAGATTGACCTTTAGAAACCACCTTGACATAGGAAGCCCTCCTTGAATAGGAGTTGTGTGGGCCCTTGTGATGATTATTTGTGAATATGTATTTAGTATGAAGTTGTGGGACGTATCAAAAACGTTGTCCATATCTATACGTAAGAAGAAAGAGGTGTGAAATGCTTCGGCACTTGATCACATCCTCATAAGGATGAAGATATATAGTACAACTCACCTTGATGCATATAGTTGAAGGGACCCACCTAACCTTCTAACCTTCTATTCTATTTTGATCTCTCTCACAGATGGTGAGGGGAAACGCCAGCCGAAGGAACGTCCAGGAAAATGACCACGAGGAAGTTCCTGCTAACTCCGGAGCTGGTGAAAACCATCTGGAAAGGTTGATGGCCATGCAAAACCAGCTTATGCAATGTCACACCCGGTTTTTCCGAAGAACAACCAAGTGAATATCACATGTATGCCAGGATCATTTTCTCATACATGTGATGACAAATAGTGAAGCATCATTTATTATAAGCCAGGTGTCGAATATAAATAAGTCTTACATAGCAAATGTCTCGATGGACAATAATAAGTTCATCACAAGTAAATAAACTAGCAGCGGAATATTATTCTTGTGGGCTCCATTACAGGCGTTGCCCAGGGTCTCCATGAACCTAGAAACCTTCTTCGGGTCCAAAGTCTTGGTCATTATACACCACCTCATTATCTTAACCTGAGCAGCAATATAAACCAACAAATATGCAAGGTTGAGTACCAATGGTACTCAGCAAGTGTGGGAAAATTATATCATGCATGGCTAGAACAAGGAGAGGTTGAACTCATGGTTAAAGCACTACGCAATTAATACCTATCACCTTAGCTTATTAAGCACCTACATTACTACACAGGTGAAATGGTCCCAATCTCCCATCCCATCATCATAATCCAATAACCATAGCATCAATTCCGATGTTAAGTTCCCCGCTTAACATCCACAACTTCCAAAACCATCAATCCTCTAATCATGAATAAGTCCAAGCCGCTCTTGACCGTGAGCACAGCTGTCATGACAGTTTTGACTCTGAAGAGTTTGTACCACTGTACCCACATGTAGTGATTTCATCCCCCGTTGCCGGGTGGACTAAAAGAACCTCCATTATGCCAGTGGCTACGAACCACATTCACACTTCCCAGGTGTGTAGCCAGGAGATCACTACGAAGCCTTTACAAAGGGATTCCCGACGAGCGTGGGCCCACTGAGGTTTCACCCCTAACAGCATACAAGAGGCTACAACCCCGCTGCAGTGGCCCCCTCTTGAGCCTTGTGGTTCATATGGTAGTCCAGCTGACACCTACTCCCCGCACCATCCAACACACCCGTACTACGCCGGGGATACACCTAATTAATTGGCCAAGCTGCCCCATCTCAGCATGTGGTTGGCACTGTAAAGCCAGGTTACATGCTCCATGAACCGGTCCTTAGGATCCAGGAAAGTACTAAACACAAACCCGAGTCTCGTGCACCCAGCACAGAATCAAAACATCCAACTTGCCTTGATCCCTACCTCTACATAACTCACAATATCTCATTCAAGAGTATGGAAAAATAAACTGATGATCTCATATCCCAAACATCCCATTCTAAGCATGGCTAAGCATATGCATAATAATAAGTGACATAAAAATATATCCCAACCCAAGCTACAAGGAAACAAGTTAATGCAATTCTCGGGAAACATCCTAGCATGGGTTACATATTTCAATTGACAATGCAAATAATTCTACCTACACATCCTAGTATAGGATCAAAGTGGTCAAGGACACTTGCCTCCTTCCTGCTGCTCTTGAAATGGGTAGTCCTGATGTTGGAAAGGAATAACTTGCTCTTGAGCAGGTTCTACATCATACCATCACACATAGCAAAAGAAAAACAACAATCCATAAGACATAGTTCATACTTCCACTTCATACAAACCACACATTCATATTTATGAAAGTCATTCACCATTATATGTGTTGTGGTTACTCCATGTGTGTTGATTTGTGGCTTGCATGCACTTTTAATCATGTGTATATGATTCATACTTTTGTGTTCACATTTATACTTACATACTATATATATGAGTTTCCAATTTAAATAAATTTCTTATCTTCAATTACTACACCTTTTAGCTATCAAGTATGCATGAAAGGTATTTTCCTTCTCCATATGTGTCTTCATAATTTCTACTAACCCTAAACTGGATTCTTTGGATTTTAGAAACTCCATTTATCATTTATTAGTTGCTATATTTTCAGATTTATTTCCTATGCCTAAGTGTGAACTTTATTATAAAAATAACAAGACACATCATCTAAACAGAATAGGTTCTGATCTAAACTATTTGCTAATATATTTTGACCTTTTCCTCTGATGTAAACTATTTTACAATTATTTTCCCTATTTTCCAGAACTATTCTTTACTTAAAAATGTGTCCCTAAATGTGAACAATAAATTAAACAGCTTCACTTCAGCCCAAAATATGTTTTTATCTCACTCCAAAGTTTTCTAAATACTGAGAAAGTTTTTAATTTAATTTTGACAATATGTTTGTCCCACTTTTTAAATTTTAAACACTAGCCACATATTCAATTTCCCAAATTAAATATTAAACAGGGCTAAAAAGGTAAACTCACCTTCACTACAGGGTCTATAATATTATTTTCAGAATTTCCAGGGGTCTAGCTACACTTATCAGAGGAGTTTTTCCTAATTTTTATTAAGTCCAGGGGCTAAAACTGATTTTTAAATGAATTTACATGATTTTCTGAAGTTCCAGGGGCTAGATCAGAAGTTTCCGGGGCTAGCTCTTATTTCCCGAGAACCCCAGGGGGTAGCACGTAAGATTTCCAGTCTTTAAAACGCGGGGCTGACGTGGACCGTCCGATTATAAACCGACGGCTGAGATTATAACGTCGAACCGGTACGCGGGGATTTAAACCCTACCGTGCAATTTAAAACAAACGGCGCACAAGCGGCCACGTCGCTCTGATCGAGCGCGGGCGGCGCTGCCGGCGGCGCACGGTGGCAGGAAGCGGCGATCTCGCCGGAGACTTTCGGATCTTCGAGAATTCTTCCTAGAACTGTGATTTTATGGCATAGATCGGTGGAGGAGAGGTCAGGGATCTCACCTCGGGGGTTTTCTTGAGCTCGGAGGTCCTGGAAGGCGGTCGGCGATGAGGTCCGAAGTGAAACCACGGCGAGGCTCGTCGGCGCTGTGTTTGAACCGCAAGTCACCGAGATTTCTGCACCTGCAGGGTTCCCCGGAGGTGGTGGATCAAGACCAGCGAGTTAGATCGGAATTTCCGAGCGTAGATCGGCCAGAATTCGCCGGAGAAGGCTCGGGTTCTCACCGGAGGAAAAACAGCAGATCGCGTGGGAAAAACAGAACGAGGCCGGGGTTTTTATAGACGGGGGAGGGCGGCGGGGTGGTTTAGATCGAGTTTGCGTCGCCCCCGAGCGAAATTCGGCTGGGATACGCGAGAATTCCCGATCGGTTTCGATTCGGGTGAGAGAGTCCGGCGCTGGCGCGAGGTAGACGATGAACTGGCAAGCCCCGCCTGTCAGTGGGAGGAAGCGGCGCGCGGCGCTGCGGGCTGGCGCGGGCGCTGGTTGGGCCAGCTGGTGGGTTGCGGCCCACTGGCTGGTTTTTTCGGTTTTCTTTTTTTCTTTTTCTATTTCTTTTCTAATTTGAGTTTAATTTGAATTCCAGTTTGAATTTGAATTTTTCCAAAACATGCAACACGTCCAAAAAATTTTAAATTCCCCTCTTAACATGATTTAGGTTCTTAACAAGATTTTTGGGGTGTTACAGCTCTACCCCCCTTAAAAGAAATCTCGTCGTCGAGATTGGTGGTTCTAAGAAAACAATTCCGGAATTTGTGCCTTGAGCTCATCTTCTCGCTCCCAGGTGGCTTCCTCTTCTGAGTGATGCTTCCACTGCACCTTGCACATCCGGATTCTTTTATTTCTGGTGAGGCGTTCCATTGTCTCCAAAATCTTGTATGGTTGCTCGGCATAAGACAAATCCTCAGCTACGTTCACTTCATTCATGGGTAACACCTCTTCAGGCGTCCTCAGGCATTTCTTGAGTTGTGACACATGTAATACATCGTGCACATCCGATAGATGAGCCGGTAACTCTAGTTGATACGCCACTTCGCCTTTCCTTTCCAGAACTTGAAAGGGTCCGATGTATCTAGGTGACAACTTCCCTTTCACCTTGAACCGGCGAAGTCCTCTGATAGGGGACACCTTGAGATAGACATAGTCTCCCACGTTGAAAACGAGCTCTCTTCTTCGTACATCGGCATAACTCTTTTGGCGTGTCTGTGCTATCCTCAAATTGTTACGAATTTCCCTTACCTTCGCCTCGGCTTCTTGTAGTACTTCTGGACAAAACACTTTACTTTCTCCCGTTTGGTTCCAAAATAGGGGAGTTCTGCACTTCCTCCCGTACAAGGCTTCAAAAGGTGACATCTTCATACTAGCTTGATAGCTGTTGTTATAGGAAAACTCCGCATACGGTAAGTTTTTATCCCAACTCCGATTGTTTTTGAGTGCACATGCCCTCAGCATATCTTCAAGAATCTGATTGGTTCTTTCCGTCTGCCCATCAGTTTGGGGATGATAGGCAGAACTAAAGTTCAGATGGGTTCCCATGGTTTCGTGCAACTTCTACCAGAACCTTGAGGTGAACTGTGTCCCTCGATCCGACACAATCTTCTTTGGCACTCCATGGTAACACACGATCCTTGACATGTACAACTCTGCCAATTTGGATCTGCTGTAGCTTTCCTTCACGGGGATGAAGTGAGCTACCTTGGTTAGCCTATCAATGATGACCCATATCGAATCATATCCTGATTGGGTCCTAGGCAATCCCACGATGAAATCCATGCTGATTTCTTCCCATTTCCCTTCAGGCACTTTGAGTGGTTGCAATAATCCCGCGGGTCGTTGATGTTCTGCTTTCACCAACTGACATGTGTCACATAGGGCAACATGTTCCGCGACATCGCGCTTCATGCCATACCACCAATACCTGCTCCTGAGGTCCTGGTACATTTTCGTACTCCCAGGATGAATGGAATAGTCAGAATCATGAGCCTCCTTCAAAATCAATTCACGGATCTCCTTCACTTCTGGCACACAGATTCTTTTCCCGTGCCACACCGTTCCTTGTTCATCCTCTCTAAAACCAGGGGCTTTACTTTCCTTGATGAGTTGTCTGATCTTTTGTATCTTCTCATCATTCTTTTGACCCTCACGTATGTCTCGCTCTAGTGTGGAGTCCACTTCCATGGCGATGGCTTCACCACTATTTACTAGACATAGATTGAGCCTTATAACCTCGTCCTTCAATTCTGCAGGCACGTCCTTCAAGCTCAACTTATTGACCTGCACTTTACGACTCAAAGCATCGGCCACGACGTTTGCTTTCCCGGGATGATAGTTGATGCCCACATCAAAGTCATTGATTAGCTCTAACCATCTCCTTTGTCTGAGGTTGAGGTCTGGCTGTGTGAAAACGTACTTCAAACTCTTATGATCCGTATATATCTCGGTCCTCTTCCCCATCAAATAGTGCCGCCAAATTTTCAACGCGTGTACCACTGCGGCTAGTTCTAAGTCATGTGTAGGATAGTTTTTCTCATGCTTCCGAAGCTGCCGGGATGCATATGCCACGACATGCCCTTCTTGCATGAGAACACATCCCAACCCGTTTCCAGAGGCATCGCAGTACACTGTGAAATTCTTCTGCATATCTGGCATAACCAACACTGGGGCTGTTGTCAATCTTTTCTTTACCTCCTAAAAACTCGTCTCGCACTGTGGCGTCCATGTGAATGTGATTCCCTTCTCCAACAGTTTGGTGAGAGGTCTCGAGATCTTGGAGAATCCCTCAATAAAACGTCGATAGTATCCAGCCAATCCCAAGAAGCTTCGAACTTCCCCGACATTTTCAGGGGTCTTCCACTTCTGTATATCCTCGATTTTCGCAGGATCCACGGAGATTCCTCCCTCCGAGATTATATGTCCTAAGAAGGGAACTCTCTACAGCCAAAACTCACACTTGCTCAACTTGGCATATAGTTGGTGTTCTCTTAGCCTCTGCAACACCAACCTTAGATGTTTCTCATGTTCTTCTTCATCTCTGGAGAAGACGAGAATGTCATCTATGAAAACCACCACAAATTTGTCCAGATATTCCATGAATACCTTGTTCATGAGATACATGAAGTATGCCGGGGCATTAGTTAGCCCGAAAGGCATGACGGTGTATTCATACAGTCCGTACCGAGATACGAAAGCTGTCTTGGGAATATAGTTCTCCTTATCTTAAGTTGGTGGTATCCTGACCTGAGATCAATTTTCGAGAACACACAAGCGCCCCTCAACTGATCAAACAAGTCTTCAATGCGGGGTAATGGGTACTTGTTCTTGATGGTTACCTCATTCAAGGCACGGTAATCCACGCATAACCTTTGGGTTCCGTACTTCTTGGGCACAAATATCACCGGAGCTCCCCATGGTGAGGAACTAGGGCGAATATACCCCTTCTCCGTCAATTCTCTCAAATGATCCTTGAGTTCTTCTAGCTGCTTGGAGTCCATCCGATAAGGTCTTTTGTAAATCGGGGCTGTTCCAGGTACTAGCTCAATTGCGAATTCCATTTCACGATCGGGAGGCATACCTGGCAACTCCTCCGGAAAAACATCTGGATATTCCCTGATGGTCCTGATTTCCTCAACTTTCACCTCAACTTGATTTAATTTAATGTCCCTCCTAGGCTCGTGTATTGTTATGAACTTTACTCTTGTGCCACTAGGGTGAGTTAGTTCCACCATTCTGGTCGAACAATGAATGATTCCTTTATGTTTGGTCAACCAATCCATACCCAAAATAATATCTATCCCTTGTGAATCTATCACTATCAGGTTAGCAGTAAATACTACTCCATTAATGTCTAGGTTCACTTTGGGACACACTTGTCTTGTCCTTATTTCTCCACCTGGAGAGTTTACAGCTAGCATATGGTTCATTTGGGTTGTTGCTAGGTCATGCTTCTTAACAAACCTTTGAGCAATGAACGAGTGGGTAGCACCAGAATCAAACACCAGGGTTGCAATGTGTAAATTGGCAGGAAACTTACCAACTACCACGTCGGGTGCCTCTTGTGCTTCCTCCACAGTGACGTGGTTCACCCGTCCTCTCATTACATTCTGCTGTTTTGGCTGCGTGGGCTTCTTCTTTGGGCACTTATGGGCGTAGTGCCCAACTTCACCACAGCTAAAACATTGCACCCCAACCTTAGGTGCCTGGCCTTTGTTGTCTTGGGGTTGGTTTGGGGGTCCTTGCACTGCTGGTCGAGGTGGATATGCGGGGCGACGCTGCTGTACGAACTGACGTTGTGGCTGTATTGGTGCTGCCGGAGGCCTGTAGTTCGGGTTGTACCCTCTTGGTGCTGAGTAGGGTACCGCAGCACGGTTCGTCTGCCCTGCAGGTTGCTGCATCAGACGTGGGCGGGTGTTGCTCCCTGAGGCTTGATGTGACCACCCGGCCTTCCTCTTATTCTCATTTTCCAAGGCCTTTAGCTTCCTTTCTACCACAAATGCTCTGTCCACCATCTTTTGGAAGCTTTCATACTCATTTGAGGACATTGCACACTGCATCTCTGCGGTAAGTCCTTCCACGAAACAATCTTGTTTCTGCTCATCAGTCTCTATGTCCCGTGGGGCGTAACGGGATAGTTGAGTAAATTTAGTGAGGTATTCTCTCACCGTCATGTTTCCCTGCTGCAGTCCAAAAAACTCCTTCCTCTTGTTTTTGAGTTCACCTCTTGGGATGTAATGGTTGCGGAAGCTACGCTTGAACTCTTCCCAAGTGATGTTCTCAGGGTCATGATGGGCAGCCAGGTAGGCGGTCCACCAATCAGCAGCAGGTCCATGTAATTGATGAGAGGCAGACAGCACCCTCTCATACCTTTGGCACTGGATGATCCTCATCTTGCTTTCAATGGTCTTTAGCCAATCATCTGCCTCCAGAGGTTCAGCAGCACTTGCAAACTTTGGAGGTTGAGTTCCTAGAAACTCACTCAACCTTGGTTGGCGTGGTGCAGCTTGTGGAGGTGGAACTTGATGCAAGTTGGCCACCACTTGAGTCAAGTTCTGGATGAGCTGATTCTGATTCTCCAGCATTTGGTGGAGGGGATCAACTCCTTCACGGCGACCACCCCGGTCCTGGCCTCCAGAAAGATCAGGGTTGCATGCCTCATCGTTGTTGTTGGCGGGGTTGGCAGCACGTCCTTTTCCTCTTCCGGCCATCTGGCAGAATCAACCAATATTAATTTGAAAGCATTTAGTATCATCTTACTACTTTCATTTGTTTGTACTTTGGAGTGTTGAAGCTTTGTTATACTTTTCTGAGGGTTCATTTCTCACACAAAAATGAATGCAATATTATTTCATGTGGGTTGACACACCAGGGCAAAACAATCTGAAGACGAGGCTGTAGACAATTGCTCATGGCTTCCACAACTCACGTCACACACCAAGCATTAACACACCATTAACTAAGGTAACGACTCGACTATTCGACATCTTGCTAACTAAGAGAAGGATTCTACACTACTCGTTTTCTTGAGCTGGCTCCTCGGGATCTTCCTCATCATTTCGGCTGCCTTCTGACTCTGTTTTGGGTGGGGAGGCTGCTGGTGGAGAAGTGCGACGACGCCTGATCGCCCGGCGATCTGGGGAATCAAGAGTCCATGTATCATTCACGGTGACACACAATTCATTCCCATCTCCTCTTTCTCTGCCCTCAAGCAGGCTCGCAGCAACGCCTCCGTTTCCTTAAGGGTGTCCCGAACATCCTGAAGTTCTTGCTGACACTCCTGCAGTCGAGTGCTGAGCATAGCAGCATCCTCCAAGCACAAGTCCATGTGCTCATGGGAAGTCCCTTGCTGCACTGGCGGGTACTTATACTCCGCGGTACCACTCTCGCGCTGGAGGACATACATGTACTCAGTCCTGTCCAGGTGGCGACGATAGATGTGACTCTGGCAGGTGATGGCCTCCCAGGTGACATCCTTCTCCGCATCGACCTGTGTCGCTCGACAAGCTGGAGAGCGGTGGATCTTGAGTAGCTGATTTTCATGGATAATCCTCATTTCTAAACTCCATTCTTCCCGCTTCTCCCGGATGGTCCTGGTGGAGTTATAGTGGATGATTAGCTTGCCCGTATTGCCGGCGGCTTCGAGCATACGTCGAAGACGGTGCAACAAGCCTCCTACTGCCAATCCATAGGAAAGGTACGTCACCGGATGGCTCTCCTCTCTTTCGGCAAGGGTAACTATGGGAACTCTCCCTCCTGTGGACTTGCGAGCGGTGCGAATCATGCGAACCATCTAAAACAAAAAGCATTTAAACTTAGGTTCGATAAACTTTTTAAACAAAAATCCTATTTTGAATGAAAATTGGGGGTAAGATGAAGAAAGTGACTCATTAAATAACACTTTTCAACACACACCTTGTAAAAATAGTTTTTAAGAAAATAGGGCCCTTAAATACGTCCATTTCTACCTAGGTCCACGTTTCTACGGGCAGCCTTGGCTCTGATACCACTTCTGTCACACCCGGTTTTTCCGAAGAACAACCAAGTGAATATCACATGTATGCCAGGATCATTTTCTCATACATGTGATGACAAATAGTGAAGCATCATTTATTATAAGCCAGGTGTCGAATATAAATAAGTCTTACATAGCAAATGTCTCGATGGACAATAATAAGTTCATCACAAGTAAATAAACTAGCAGCGGAATATTATTCTTGTGGGCTCCATTACAGGCGTTGCCCGGGGTCTCCATGAACCTAGAAACCTTCTTCGGGTCCAAAGTCTTGGTCATTATACACCACCTCATTATCTTAACCTGAGCAGCAATATAAACCAACAAATATGCAAGGTTGAGTACCAATGGTACTCAGCAAGTGTGGGAAAATTATATCATGCATGGCTAGAACAAGGAGAGGTTGAACTCATGGTTAAAGCACTACGCAATTAATACCTATCACCTTAGCTTATTAAGCACCTACATTACTACACAGGTGAAATGGTCCCAATCTCCCATCCCATCATCATAATCCAATAACCATAGCATCAATTCCGATGTTAAGCTCCCCGCTTAACATCCACAACTTCCAAAACCATCAATCCTCTAATCATGAATAAGTCCAAGCCGCTCTTGACCGTGAGCACGGCTGTCATGACAGTTTTGACTCTGCAGAGTTTGTACCACTGTACCCACATGTAGTGATTTCATCCCCCGTTGCCGGGTGGACTAAAAGAACCTCCATTATGCCAGTGGCTACGAACCACATTCACACTTCCCAGGTGTGTAGCCAAGAGATCACTACGAAGCCTTTACAAAGGGATTCCCGACGAGCATGGGCCCACTGAGGTTTCACCCCTAACAGCATACAAGAGGCTCCAACCCCGCTGCAGTGGCCCCCTCTTGAGCCTTGCGGTTCATATGGTAGTCCAGCTGACACCTACTCCCCGCACCATCCAACACACCCATACTACGCCGGGGATATACCTAATTAATTGGCCAAGCTGCCCCATCTCAGCATGTGGTTGGCACTGTAAAGCAAGGTTACATGCTCCATGAACCGGTCCTTAGGATCCAGGCAAGTACTAAACACAAACCTGAGTCTCGTGCACCCAGCACACAACCAAAACATCCAACTTGCCTTGATCCCTACCTCTACATAACTCACAATATCTCATTCAAGAGTATGGTAATAAACTGATGATCTCATATCCCAAACATCCCATTCTAAGCATGGCTAAGCATATGCATAATAATAAGTGACATAAAAATATATCCCAACCCAAGCTACAAGGAAACAAGTTAATGCAATTCTAGGGAAACATCCTAGCATGGGTTTCATATTTCAATTGACAATGCAAATAATTCTACCTACACATCCTAGTATAGGATCAAAGTGGTCAAGGACACTTGCATCCTTCCTGCTGCTCTTGAAATGGGTAGTCCTGATCTTGGAAAGGAATAACTTGCTCTTGAGCAGGTTCTACATCATACCATCACACATAGCAAAAGAAAAACAACAATCCATAAGACATAGTTCATACTTCCACTTCATACAAACCACACATTCATATTTATGAAAGTCATTCACCATTATATGTGTTGTGGTTACTCCATGTGTGTTGATTTGTGGCTTGCATGCACTTTTAATCATGTGTATATGATTCCTACTTTTGTGTTCACATTTATACTTACATACTATATATATGAGTTTCCAATTTAAATAAATTCCTTGTCTTCAATTATTACACCTTTTAGCTATCAAGTATGCATGAAAGGCATTTCCTTCTCCATATGTGTGTTCATAATTTCTACCAACCCTAAACTGGATTCTTTGGATTTTAGAAACTCCATTTATCATTTATTAGTTGCTATATTTTCAGATTTATTTCCTATGCCTAAGTGTGAACTTTATTATAAAAATAACAAGACACATCATCTAAACAGAATAGGTTCTGATCTAAACTATTTGCTAATATATTTTGACCTTTTCCTCTGATGTAAACTATTTTACAATTATTTTCCCTATTTTCCAGAACTATTCTTTACTTAAAAATGTGTCCCTAAATGTGAATAATAAATTAAACAGCTTCACTTCAGCCCAAAATATGTTTTTATCTCACTCCAAAGTTTTCTAAATACTGAGAAAGTTTTTAATTTAATTTTGACAATATGTTTGTCCCACTTTTTAAATTTTAAACACTAGCCACATATTCAATTTCCCAAATTAAATATTAAACAGGGCTAAAAGGTAAACTCACCCCACTACCGGGTCTATAATATTATTTTCAGAATTTCCAGGGGTCTAGCTACACTTATCAGAGGAGTTTTTCCTAATTTTTATTAAGTCCAGGGGCTAAAACTGATTTTTAAATGAATTTACATGATTTTCTGAAGTTCCAGTGGCTAGATCAGAAGTTTCCGGGGCTAGCTCTTATTTCCCGAGAACCCCAGGGGGTAGCACGTAAGATTTCCAGTCTTTATAACGCGGGGCTGACGTGGACCGTCCGATTTTAAACCGACGGCTGAGATTATAACGTCGAGCCGGTACGCGGGGATTTAAACCCTACCGTGCGATTTAAAACAAACGGCGCACAAGCGGCCACGTTGCTCTGATCGAGCGCGGGCGGCGCTGCCGGCGGCGCACGGCGGCAGGAAGCGGCGATCTCGCCGGAGACTTCCGGATCTTCGAGAATTCTTCCTAGAACAGTGATTTTATGGCATAGATCGGTGGAGGAGAGGTCGGGAATCTCACCTCGGGGGTTTTCTTGAGCTCGAAGGTCCTGGAAGGCGGTCGGCGACGAGGTCCGAAGTGAAACCACGGCGAGGCTCGTCGGCGCTGTGTTTGAACCGCAAGTCACCGAGTTTTCTGCACCTGCAGGGTTCCTCGGAGGTGGTGGATCAAGACCAGTGAGTTAGATCGGAATTTCCTAGCGTAGATCGGCCAGAATTCGCCGGAGAAGGCTCGGGTTCTCACCGGAGGAAAAACAGCAGATCGCATGGGAAAAACAGAACGAGGCCGGGGTTTTTATAGACGGGGGAGGGCGGCGTGGTGGTTTAGATCGAGTTTGCGTCGCCCCCGAGCGAAATTCGGCTGGGATACGCGAGAATTCCCGATCGGTTTCGATTTGGGTGAGAGAGTCCGGCGCTGGCGCGAGGTAGACGATGAACTGGCGGGCCCCGCCTGTCAGTGGGAGGAAGCGACACGCGTGGTTGCGGGCTGGCGCAGGCGCTGGTTGGGCCGGCTGGTGGGTTGCGGCCCACTGGCCGGTTTTTTCTGTTTTCTTTTTTTCTTTTTCTATTTCTTTTCTGATTTGAGTTTAATTTGAATTGCAGTTTGAATTTGAATTTTTCCAAAACATGCAACACGTCCAAAAATTTTTAAATTCCCCTCTTAACAGGTTCTTAACAAGATTTTTGGGGTGTTACATGCAAACCATGATCCAGACTTTTGTCAGTTGCAGGCCAACCAAAACCCCGTTCCGGCATCACAGCCACCACCACCGCCGGCTCATAACAGGTTGGAAGAGTTCATGAGGACTCGACCACCCACCTTTGTTCAAACTAGTGACCCCATGGAGGCCGATGATTGGTAAAATTCATGGAGAAGAAGCTCGCCATTGTTCAGTGCAACGACCTAGAGAAGGTTCTCTTTGCGTCGCACCAACTTATGCGAGCTGCCGCTGACTGGTGGGATGCCTTGAGCAACGCCCATGCCAACCCGGAGACAATCCCTTGGACTGAGTTCAAGGAAAGTTTCCGCACCCACTACATCCCTGTTGGTGTAATGATGCTCAAGAGGCAGGAGTTTGAAGGTCTCCGCCAAGGACAGAAAAGTGTGAATGAATATCTTAACAAGTTCATACAACTGTCCCGGTATGCCCCCGAAGATGTCAACTCAGATCAGAGGAAGCAGTACCTGTTCATGAGAGGGTTGAACAATGAGATCCAAGTTCAGCTCCTCAACAATGACTACGTAAGCTTCCAGAAGCTAGTTGATAAGGCTATTGTGGTGGAAAACAAGATCCGAGAGATCGAGCGAGAGTGCAAAAGGAAGATGCCATACCAGCCCCAAGGGAGCAACGTACGACCTAGGAACATGCCTCCTGCACCGCAGTGTGGATCGACACTCCCACGTACCACCCTGGTCAGCCACCACAGCAACGGTTCGTCGCACCGGCACCTCGTGTGCCCATGCCTCCTGCACCCCGGCCTAACAATGGCGCTCCTGTTCAAAACCCCCGCCCCAACGTACCTGCTGCCGTAGGCAACAGGGCATGCTTTGCATGCGGGGAAGTAGGCCACTACGCTAACCAGTGCCCGAGGAGAGGCCCTGGACAGCAAGGTAACGTGCCCAAGCAGAACCAGCGACCAAACGGAGGGGACCACCAAAGGAACCGTGGACCGCAGAACTATGCTCGTGGCCACGTTAACCATGTCACTGCTGAGGAAGCACAACAGGCTGAGGACGTCGCCATTGGTATGTTCCTTGCCAAATCCAACCCAGCCACCATTTTATTTGACTCAGGAGCATCGCATTCCTTCATATCATCCAAATATGTTGCCAAACATCATCTACCCGTATCCCACTTAGAATGTGCTATGTTAGTTAATTCTCCCGGAGGAGAAATGAGGACTAATGTAGTATGCCCTAAAGTAAGCCTTAAAATAAGGGGGGTAGACTTCCTTGCCAACCTTATTGTTTTGGACTCCCACGGGATTGACATCATACTCGGAATGGATTGGTTAAGAAAGCACAATGGAGTAATCCAATGTGCTGAAAGAAGCGTGCAGTTGACAAACGAACACGGTATCCGTGTTGAGTTTGAGTCAGCCCAGCAAACAACCGAACAGGCAGATTTGAACCACGCCGAAGGAACAACATTGGACAGCATTCCAGTGGTTCAGGAATTTTCGGACGTGTTCCCAGAAGAGCTCCCGGGAATGCCACCTGACCGGAACATCGAGTTTGCCATAGATTTGGTACCCGGAACTGCACCTATAGCTAAGAGACCATATAGGATGCCCGTCAACGAGTTAGTTGAACTCAAGAAGCAAATTCAAGAACAGTTCGAGAAGGGTTTTATCCGTCCAAGCTCGTCACCATGGGGAGCTCCGGTACTCTTCGTGGACAAGAAGGACGGAACCCAAAGAATGTGCGTGGACTACAGGTCTCTCAACGAGGTGACAATCAAGAATAAATACCCTCTGCCCCGTATAGAGGACCTGTTCGATCAAATGAAAGGAGCCCAAGTATTCTCCAAGATTGATCTTCAGTCGGGATATTTCCAGCTGAAGATTAAGCCCTCCGATATACCTAAGACAGCCTTTCGGACACGGTATGGTTCATATGAATATACCGTTATGTCTTTTGGATTGACGAATGCACCCGCATACTTCATGTACCTTATGAACAAGGTTTTCATGAAGTACCTGGACAAGTTCGTTGTGGTTTTCATCGACGACATTATGGTGTATTCAAAAAGTAAGGAGGAGCATGAAGAACATATGAGATTGACCTTGCAGAAGTTGCGCGAGCATCAGTTGTATGCCAAGCTCAACAAGTGTCAATTTTGGCTAAAGGAAATATCTTTACTAGGCCACATCATCTCCAAGGAAGGGGTATCGGTTGATCCTGGAAAGGTGAGAGATGTTCTGAAGTGGGACCAACCGAAGAACGTGAGGGATATTCGAAGTTTCCTTGGAATGGCAGGATACTATTGGCGCTTCATTAAAGACTTCTCTAAGATAGCAAAACCTATGACGGAGTTGCTAATGAAGGGAAAAGTCTTTCAATGGACACACGCCTGCCAAGAAAGTTTTGAGGAACTCAAGAAAAGGCTAACCACAGCACCGGTTCTGGTATTGCCAGACGTAAGCAAGAACTTTGACATATATTGTGACGCATCCAGACAAGGGCTCGGGTGTGTACTCATGCAGAAAGGACAAGTGGTAGCCTATGCCTCACGACAATTAAAGAAGCACGAGCATAACTATCCTACGGGCGACTTGGAGCTAGCAGCAGTGGTGCATGCATTAAAGATTTGGAGACATTATATCCTTGGACATCGATGTGAGATCTATACGGATCATAAAAGCCTCAAGTACATATTTACACAAACGGACCTGAATTTGAGGCAACGTCGATGGATAGAACTCATCAAGGATTATGATGTGGGAATCAACTACCACCCCGGGAAGGCCAATGTAGTAGCGGACGCATTGAGCAGAAAGGAAGCATGTCACCAACTCACAGTTCAGGAGCTACCACCCGAACTACAGAAGGAGTTCGAACGGTTACACCTCGGATTCTTGAATAACATGGAGATAATAGAGATCCACTCCCCATTGGAGCAAGAAATAAGAGAGGGCCAAGCAACGGACGAGGGGATCAAGGAGATCAAGGAAAGAATCCGACGAGGGATAGAGAAGGATTTCAAATAGGATGAAAAGGGTACGCTTTGGCTAGGAAAAAGGATTTGTGTGCCAAACATAAGACACCTTCGCGACATGATATTGAAGGAGGCACATGATTCACCCTATTCCATACATCCAGGGAGCACCAAAATGTATAAGGATTTGAAAACTTGCTATTGGTTGGATGGTATGAAGAGGGATATAGCCGAATACGTTGCCCTATGCGACACATGCCAACGGGTAAAAGCCGAACATCAAAAACCCGCTGGATTGCTGCAACCCTTGAGAATACCCGAATGGAAATGGGAGGACATCAGTATGGACTTCATCGTCGGATTACCACGTACTCAGTCAGGATACGACTCCATCTGGGTCATTGTGGACCGGTTGACGAAAACCGCCCATTTTCTTCTGGTAAAGACCAGTTACAACGTTGCACAATTGGCAGAATTGTACATGGAGCAGATTATGTGCTGTCACGGAGTTCCGAAGAGGATAGTCTCAGATCGAGGTTCTCAGTTTACCTCTAGATTCTGGAGGAAGCTGCAGAAAGCCATGGGTACATGACTGGATTTTAGCTCCGCCTATCACCCACAAACAGATGGACAAACCGAAAGGACGAACCAAATTTTGGAGGACATGTTGAGAGCTTGCGCCTTGAAACATGGGCGTAGATGGGATAGGAGTTTACCGTATGCCGAGTTCTTCTATAACAACAGCTATCAAGCTAGTTTGAAGATGTCGCCTTTTGAAGCCTTATATGGTAGACGGTGTAGAACGCCACTGTTTTGGAACGAGACTGGAGAGAACCAGGTGTTTGGACCCGAAGTACTACAAGAAGCTGAAAAGCAGGTCCAAGCGATACGGGAGAACTTAAAGGCTGCTCAGTCATGACAGAAAGGCTATGCGGATAATAGGCGTAGGAAATTGACCTTTGAAATAGGAGACTTCGTATACCTTAAGGTATCGCCTATCCGAGGACAACGACGTTTCAACGTCAAAGGCAAGCTAGCAGCTCGCTACATCGGACCCTTTAAAATTTTGGACAAGCGAGGAGAAGTAGACTATCAACTAGAGCTCCCAAACCACCTCTCCGACGTACATGACGTGTTTCATGTATCCCAGCTCAAGAAGTGCTTGAGAGTAGCAGAGGAACAAGTGTCAATGGGAGAACTTGAACTTCAAGAGGACCTGGCTTACGCAGAACACCCTGTCCGAATCTTGGACGTAAAGGAAAGGGTCACCCGAAACAAGGTGATTCGATGGTGCAAGGTACAATGGAACCATCACACTGAAGCTGAAGCCACATGGGAGCGTGAAGAGGATATTAAGGCAGAATTTCCCCATCTATTTCCTACTAACGAATCTCGAGGACGAGATTCAATTTAAGGGGGGAAGATTTGTGACACCCTCATCTCGGGTGTCAGCATATGTTCATGTGTTATGAAGAAGAAAAACATTTTAAGAAAAGATGGAACAATGACAAATATCAAAAGGATAGCCAATAAAGCCCTCAGAGAGCACCGAAGGCAACCTCCGCAGACAGCAGGCCACGTGGCGTGTTCGGAGCTCGCCCCTGCGAGGTGAAGAGAGGTTCGCCGCTAAACTGGCTACGTGGAAGGCTCGGGGGTCACCTCCGCAATTGGAAAAAGGTTCGACCCTGTGGGACACGTGTTGCCCACGGAGCTAGCCTCTGCGGAAGAAGCAAAGGCATTTTTCGTAGGACACATGTCATCCTCGGAGCTAGTCCTCGCGGAAATCAGAGGACCCGTCGCCGGGATATGTGTCGATCTCAGAGCTCATCTCAGAGGAATCCGGATCTATCGAACATGTGTTGCCACCAGAGCTTATCTCCGGGAGGTCTTTCGTTACTAGACACGTGTCTACCTCGGAGCATGTTCCTGAGGAGGGAAGAGAGGGAAGACCGGTGCCAACACGTGGCGTGCGCGGAGCTCACCTCCAAAAAAGGGGGAGGTCTCGGTCGATTAACACGTGGCCCAACCAGAGCTCGTCTCTGCGGAGAAGTAGATACTAGGCCCCGGGAGGACACGTGGAGCCTCCGGAGCTCATCACCATGAAGGTAACGAGTCTGGAGCGGTTTTTACACGTAAAGATACCAGTACGAAACAGAAACCGATCTAAATTTCCATGATGTTACTAAAGATAAGACGTTAGGATCCAACAAAGATCTGAATAAGACTCTTATTCGGGATCCAATCAGATTAGGACTCTTCTCTTCCCGATTATAAATAGAACCCAAAACCTCTGGCCGAAACCACAAACTTCTCTTTCAACTCCTAAGCCGACGACTTAGAGCCCTAGCCCTAACTCGCCGAGCAAAACATCGCCGAAGCGCAACAAGGGAGATCATCGGAGAAGAACCAAGCGGTCTGAGGAGGACCTCGAAGACAAGAAGAGCGCGAGGTAGGACTTCAATACCACCTTACGACATCATTGTTCATCTCTTGCATCTGTTCTTCAATTCCTTTCGAACAGAAGCCTTCTCGTGGGCAGATCACTCGATGATCAGTTTGATCTAAAGACAAGATCATCGCCACATCCACCTTTAATCTGAACACCTCTGCCCATGCAAGCCATGCAAGAGCACACCAATCTAATAAAAATCATAGGATATTATGCATGTGCATCATCGCATCTAGTTTAAGGTTTGCGCATGATATTGATTGCTGTGAATCTTGTATGCACGTGAATCCTACATAGCAGGACAGGTTCAGGAAGCTGTCTACAACGAACTACAGCAACCAGGTTTTGAGAATCAAGAACAACCGGAACCGCAAGTACAAGGCAAGTGCTCCTTGACCATATTGATCCTATGTTTTGGGTAAAACTGTTTTGTTTTGCGAAAAGAGTGTGCGTGCTGAGTCAAACATGATGGGAAACCCTTTTTATAGGAGTTTACTAGTATTGGCTAAACCACCCTTGTTGCCTGGGAAGTTTATAAGTCGGGTATGGTTTTTGCTTTATGCTTCGCTGAGTCTATGGGATTGGGGAGCGAGATAGATGTGTCTAGCTAACTGCACTCGTACTGATAATAAGTAACTGATGAGGTTAATGAACATGGATCGGAGGGAGATCTAGGCAAGCCTGGGTTTTGTGTATGAGGTAGAATGAGATGGTGGTTTTACTTGCCGTAGATCTAAGGACCGGTTCATGCATGCACATGCCAGGATAACAGTGCCACCACAAGGCCAAGTATGGGTGCGGCTTAGCTGAGTAATTAGGTAAGTTGCTAGATTGTTATGGACTGTGGAAGGCGCGGGGAATGGGAGTCGAGTGAGGACTGCCCTGGGAACTGCATGGCACAAGAGGGGGCCCGTGGGTGGGAGAATTGGAGATTCTAGCCTGCCGGTGAAACCTTAGTGAGTCCATACATCTAGTAACCCCTTTGTAAAGGCTATTTTGTGATCTCTTGACCATACACCGACGGTTGTGTACTGGTATAATGGAGGTTCTGCAGTCACCGACGGGTGACGAAATCACAAACTTGTGGGTAAAGAGGTGCAAACTCTGCAGAGTTACTAAAACTATCATTATAGCCGAGCTTACGGTCACGAGCACCTGGCTAAACTGCCATGATTAGTTGGGATGGTTTTCGGGATGGTTATTGGGAAGGTTCTTGGTTATGGTTATTGGTTTGGAACTGTTGAGTCTGGATGATGAGATGTTTGCATGACTGTTGGGTCATGACATGAGATTGGTCTCGGTGTGAGACGAGGTTGATTTGAGAGATGAGATGGTAGCGAATACGAGGAGGTATTCGTGAGTATGAATAAAGGATTGATTAATGTTCGGATGGAACACGGGAAGTGATGGAGGTATGTTGGTAATTTAATATATGCTGGGATTACATCTAAAGTTAAGTTGCTGTTTATCATAATTTTACAAATCTGTTTTTCTGCAAATAAGCCTTTTATGCCTACCTTGTTTATGAGCTGCATATCATGTGTTTTCCCGCACTTGCTGGTGAAACCTCTGGAGCTCATATGGGTTGTCCAGGCGCTTGTGACCGTAAGCTCGGCTATCATGATCGTATTACACTCTGCAGAGGTGGCACCACTTTACCCACAAGTTTGTGATTTCATCACCCGTCGGCGACTACAGAACCTCCATTATACCAGTACACAACCGTCGGTGTATGGCCAAGAGATCACAAAATAGCCTTTACAAAGGGGCTACTAGATGTATGGACTCACTAAGGTTTCACCAGCAGGCTAGATGTAAGGGCCTCAGTTTTTGACACAAAATTGAAGTGTTCATCACCACACCACACACCTCATTTGAGGAAAGATGATGAACACAAATGAAGAGCAAGTAACCACCATCAACATGCTCATTAGAGAACAAACTCACCTATTGCAAAAGTGGTATTTCCCACATGTGATATAGAGGGGCTGGACATGTGAAAACTCCTACACTTTGCTAAGGATGTCCATGTCAAGTTTCACCCAAACTCAAAACCTTTTTGAGGTCATTTTGGGTATAGTTAGAAAGAGGGAAGTTTGAAACCATATTCAAATTCAAACTGTTTTTATCCCATGAATTTAAAAGTGGGCGGCATATTTTTACTCAGCACATTTTTGTGAGCTCACACACCAATTTTCACTCCATTTGGAGTTGATCTTGACATGAGCTAAGTGGGGGAAATTCAAACTTTATTTGAATTTCAAAACTGAATTTGTGCTGAAATTCATTCAAACCAAACCCAATTTGAATTCTACTCAATTCAAATGGCTCATGGGTGAATAATTCAAATTACCAAGGGTATTATGGGGCTCACTGTTTACAACAGTGATTAGGAGTAAATTTCAGAGGTTAAAACTGGAAGTGGGACCCACATGTCAGCCACTGATCCAGCCCAAACCGACTGAAAACCCAGCTCGGGTTCTTGCGCCGGACTCAGCGGCCGCCACGGTGAAGAGGCGACCGGGACACCACCTGCTTGACGCCCCGACGTGCTGAACCGCCTCACAGCCCCCTTATCTACGCCACCGCCCTGATCGGAGCGATCACCGCCCACTCTGCTGCCTCCTCGCATCAGAACCGCGCCATCGCTGCTGATCACTCGGAGCTGATCAGAGAAGCTAGATCACAGCCTCTCCGTCCCCTCCAGAGCAACGGCAAGGTACTAGAGACCTTCCTCCGTCCTCCCCGCTGCTAGAATTCAGTTGAAACCGATTGATATCGGCTATGCCGAAAGATCAATTCGGTGACTTAGAACCGCCGCACCTCGGGCTTCCGTGGACAGCCCAACCAGGGAGTTGTCACGCCCGAGCCAAGGCACCCTTGGACGCGCTGGTGACCGGTGCTGCTCACCCCCGAGCCACAGCCCGAGTGATTGCTCACCGGCGGCGAATTTCCAGTTTTCCCCTTTCTGTGTGCAGAATGACCTTCGGGTGCGATTCCATCGAATTCGTGCTCTAGAAAGGATTAGAGGGCCACAATCCGCTCTCACACAAACTAGACACGGTAACGCACAAGTTGCCTTCACAACCCTTGGCGGAGAACATCTGTACCCGGCGTAATTCGAGGTTTACCAACGGCGGAACAAAAGGGAAGCATCGGGCGCACGGTGAGGACCTATTTCGGGCCTTCCCCGAGCTGCCTCGAGCTCATGTCGACCTTCCCTGAGGTCCACTGATGCTTCCCGACCGGTTCCTTGAGTAGTTGGGGTGCTAGGGAAGTCAGCCGACATGGCCGAAGTCTTTTCGAGGCGGCGGCTCGTCGCCGACCATGCACCGGCCGTTGTCATGACGATCTGACCCCAGAATCCTGTTCCCCGAGAGAATGTAGGCAGTGGCGGCCAAAATCGTAAAGTTTGGAGCTGTACAGAAGCCGGCGGCGAGCTCTCCGGCGAGGTCCCTCGGCAGTGGAGCGCGGGCGTCGCGAGGTTGAAGAAAAGGGTGGACCCCAGCTGTCAGCGGCTGATATTTTGAATCGGGATCAGGCTGCGGCCGGGATCGGGTGTGCTGGCGCGCAAAATCCTTGTGGGCCGCGGTGTGCTGTCGCCTCGGCGTGCGACGTGTGTCCCCAGGGCCCACGCGCGAGTTTAAACTTTTCCCCGATTTTCAGATTTCCTTCAAACTTCAAATCCTCATAACTTTGGCTAGAAAGCTCCAAATCGAGTGAACCAAATTTTTGCTGGATTCAGCTCTCTGAGTACTTCCCAGCAAATCAAGTTTCACTTCATGAAATTCCTTATTTTTCCAGAATTAATTCCTCAAAGTTTAAATTGTTTGGAATTTTAACTGGAGAATCCTGTGGAGGAAAATCCTGAAATTTTGCTGGGATGTTGACCAAAATATCCCCAAACTACCATAAAAATTTCAGACCCATTGGAGATTATTTAATCCACCTAATGGTGTGATTAGTGAAACTGTTCCAGAGAAAATAGAAAATGTTCAGAAACATTTTCAGAATTTTCTCTGAAATGGTTTAGCTCATATCTTTAGTTAGGAACTTCCAAATTAAGTGAGACCAACTCCATTAGAACCCTCTGAAAATCTAATTTTCAGAAAGTCATAGTTTGTTTCATGAAAATCCTTAGAGTAACGTAAGAGTTCCAATTAAGGTCAAGGACATAATTAATTGTGGAGGGCTCAAATGAGCTTTGCTGCAACTAAAACTTGACCAAGTCTCTATTTAGGTTGTAACCAAGCCACAGTAAAAGTTTCACAGTCATTGAGTCTGTCTAGTGGGACTTATAAACTTCACAAGTTCAAACTTAATACAAATGCATTCAAATTAATACATGTACCTCTCTTATCATGTAGTCGCTAAGGTCGAGGAGGAACCCGAAGTCCTAGACTTCGTTACTCCGGAGGAACAGCTAGCCTACGACCAAGAGCAGCAAGGCAAGCTCCGGTTTGCATTAACCTTTTTACAAGTTTTTATTGTTTTGAGCACATACTTGAATACCTTAATCTTTGCATTAGAGTCTTGTTTGAAAACCCAATTGCATAACCAAGAAAACCATGGGTTGGGTTTAGGATTGCAAACCCCGTTAGCTACTGCAATGCTAAGATAGTGTAGGATTCGGTACAAGTCGAGTAGTTGGAACTACTCGCGAGCATAGGCTAGAGGCACTCGAATCGGGTAGTGTTAGCACATGAAACACATGGCAAGAAAATGAGACCAAGCGGAGAGTAAGGGCAGCAGGACTTTGGGGCCTGTGTGCTGTAGCTCCGCTTGTGTCGATTGAGGACCGAGCCGTGTGCGGGCCTGTTGAACAAGCTAGAACAGTACCGAAGACCTACCGGCTATATGGGAACCGGGAAACTGATGTAACTCGGGTAGCTGGGTGTTGAGGCATAGCTGGTCGTTCAGAGGGTAGGTTGAGAGCTCGAGGTGTAAATCGGCTGGCGGCACTAAGATGCGCGCGCAGAGACCTCTTGCTCGGGACGATTGGACCGGTTCAACATTTGGCTAACAGGTGAAAGGTAGTTGCGTACGGCGTCCGTGATGGTTGTTGTAGGCAACATCGAGTACGGGCGTACGTGACGGGTTGTTCGGGTAACCCTGCAGGTGTAAATCGATTATAATCGCCGTCCCTCACGGTCAGTGAGTACCACTTGTTCACTGTACCGTGACGTAGAAAGAACAGGATAGTTACATGTTAAAAATGCTGCTGATTGAAAGATGGACTTTGCTTGTTAATGCATTGCTGTAGTTTAGAGCTAACTAAAGTTCTTTTCAACTTTGGGCAAAGTACATGAGAGAAATGCGTTTCTTGTTTGATTGCGGCTCTCTCATGTGCCTTAGCGTAAGGTTCTCCATAACCTTCTGCTAAAACCTGAAAATAAGGTTTTGCAAATGATTTTTACCTCATGTAACCCATCACCCCTCATGTAGAAGTTTCATGTTTAGGTGAGACGGGTCAGACTTGCTGAGCCTTCGTGCTCACTGCTTGTGTTTGAAGCTTTTGCAGTGTTCTATGAGGAAGGGACTCCCAAAGAGGAGACGGAACCCCAGGAGGGGAATCCTGTCGAGTGGGAATCGTGCACGCCGCAGAGTTAGTGTGCGTGTGTGCTAGCAAGGACACATTCAAGGGCTGAACGTGTACTTGATGCTTAGTTTACGCCCGTGAGTGTAGACTGAACTCATTTCGATGTAAACATGTTCATAAACTTGTTTATGTAATAAAATTTCGCTTCCGCTTTGTACCTTTGACGTGTGTTATCCGGTGCTGTGCAACGCAGCATCCATCAGCGTGATCCTGGCTCGACAAGACCGTGGGGTCGTGTCACTAGAATCTCCAATTCTCCCACCTACGGGCCCCCTCTTGTGCCATGCAGTTCCCAGGACAGTCCTCACTCGACTCCCATTCCCCGCCCCTTCCACGGTCCATAACAATCTAGCAACTTACCTAATTAGTCAGCTAAGCCGCACCCATATTTGGCCTTGTGGTGGCACTGTATTCCTGGCATGGCTCGCATGAACCGGTCCTTAGATCTACAACAAGTAACCACCATACCATTCCACCACTTCCACGAAACCAAGCTTGCCTAGATCTCCCTCCGATTCATGTTCATTAACATCAAGTTCTCATTATCATTATTCTCATGAGTGCAGTAGCTAGACACCTTCTATCGCTTCCCATAACCCGTAGATTAGCGAAGCAAAAAAGAAAAAACTGACCATACCCGACTCATAAACTTCCCGGGCGTCAAAGGTGGTTAACAAAACTAGTAAACTCCTATAAAAGGGTTTCTTATCAAGTTGACTGAGCATACACAGTTTTCGCAAACAAAACAGTTTTCAAAACATGGGATCAATATGGTCAAGGGGCACTTGCCTTGTTCCTGTGGCTCTTGTTGCTCTTGTCTCTCGATGTTCTGGTGCTTTAGTCCTTCGTAGGTAGCTCCCTAGGCTTGACCTTCTACTCACGATCACGCATATACAAGATTTACAGTGATCAATCATCACGCACAAACTTTACTCAAGATGCAATGGTGCATATGCAAGCTAATCCTATGGTGCTGTTTTATTAGATCAGTTTGTACGTGTTCTTGCATGCATGGGTTTTACGATGAACAGAGATGTAAAGATCAAGTGCGGACGTGGCGATGATCTGGACTCAAGATCTAGATCAAACCGATCAAAATGTTATCTCTCCACGAAAAAGCTTGTGTTTCAAAGGGATCGACGAAACAGATGCAAAGAAAACCGCGATGATGTCGTAAGGTGGTAACAGAGACCTACCTCAGCTTTCCTCTTAGCAATGGTGGCAAAACAGATCGTCGGCTCTCCTCCGGCGATCGTGTTGGGCTCGTCGGCGGTTCCTCCGGCGGTTGTACTCCGGCGAAGGGGTTTAGCTCGACGAGTTTGAGGGCTAGGGCTTCTAAGTTTTCGGCTTAGAAAAGATGTTACGACCAAGGGGTTGTTTCAGGTTCTATTTATAACCGGAAAAAGAAGAATCCTTCTCCGATTGGATTTCTAATAAGAGTCCTATTTGATTTTTGTTTGGATCTTAACAAATTATCTTTCAATCAATTTGGTTGCAGTATTCAACGTAGAAGAGTTCATGTCGGTTTGCTCAGTAACGGGTACTCACATACAGAGGAAAACCGTTTCAGAATCGCGTCCTTCCGTAGGGATAAGCTCCGGAGGCTCTATGTGTCCAGCAGAGGCCAGGCCTCCCTTTTTCCGCAGAGGCGGGCTCCGGTTGTGCCGCTTGTCAGGCGGGCGAGACCTCCCTCTTCCTAAGAGGCGAGCTCCGCGTGCGCCACGTGTCCTGGCAGGTGGAACCTTCCCTCTCTCTAGAGGCGAGCTCCGCGTGTGCCACGTGTCATTTCCGGACCTCCCCTCTCTTCGGAGGTAGCTCCAAATGTGTCACGTGTTAGTGTCAGACCTCCCCTCTCTTCGGAGGTGAGCTCCGATAGTGCCACGTGTCCTAGCAGCGCCGGACTTCCTTTCTGCTCAGAGATGAGCTCCGAGGTCAACACGTGTCTATCAGCGTCGGACCTCCCGTAGATGAGCTCCAGAGGTGACACGTGTCCGGTAGTGTCGGACCTCCCGGAGACGAGCTCCGAAGGTGACACGTGTCCAGTACGACTGGACTTCTCTTTTCCGCAGTGACTAGCTCCGAAGGCGACACGTGTCCAGCCGGGCTCGCCTCGCTCCTCCGCAGAGGCTAGCTCCGGGGACAACATGTGTCCCATGGGGTCAGACCTCGCCCCTTCCGCAGAGGCAAGCTCCGAGCCTGCCACGTAGACAGTTAGCGGCGGACCTCTCCCCCTTTTGCGGGGATGAGCTTCGAAGGCGCCACGTGGCCAGCAGGCCGCGGGAAGTGTCTTCGGCGCTCGGTGAACTGGAATTGGCTCTTTTTAGCTATCTTTCTGACTCCTTCTCTATTCTACTTATTTTAAAATGTTCTCTCTATATAAAATATGAATGCATGCATGATTACGAAATTGAGGGTGTTACAAATCTACCCCCCTTAAATTGAATCTCGCCCTCGAGATTTGATGGAGTAGAGAATATATGAGGGAACTCTACTTTGAGGTCTTCTTCACGTTCCCATGTAGCTTCGGCTTCCGTGTGATGGATCCATTGTACTTTGCACCATTGGATCACTTTGTTCCTCGTGACCCTTTCCTTCACGTCCAAAATTCGGACAGGGTGCTCTACATAGGTCAGATCCTCTTGAAGCTCAAGCTCATCCATCGGTACTTGTTCTTCTGGTACTCTCAAGCACTTCTTAAGCTGGGATACATGAAACACGTCTTGCACGTTGGAGAGGTGCGTTGGGAGCTCTAGTTGATAGACTACTTCTCCTCGCTTGTCCAAAATCTTAAATGGACCGATGTAGCGAGGTGCTAACTTGCCTTTGACATTGAAACGTCGTTGGCCTAGGATAGGCGATACCTTAAGGTATACGAAGTCTCCTACTTCGAAAGTCAACTTCCTTCGCCTATTGTCCACATAGCCTTTCTGTCCTGACTAAGTAGCCTTCAAGTTCTCCCGTATTATTTGGACTTGCTTCTCAGCTTCTTGAAGCACTTAGGGTCCAAACACTTGGTTTTCTCTGGTCTCGTTGCAAAACAACGGTGTTCTACACCGTCTACCATATAATGCTTCGAAAGGTGACATCTTCAAGCCAGCTTGATATTTGTTGTTATAGGAGAATTCGGCATACGGCAAGCTCCTATCCCAACTATGCCCATGTTTCAAGGCGCAGGCTCTCAACATGTCTTCCAAAATTTTGTTCGTCCTCTCGGTTTGTCCATCGGTCTACGGGTGGTAAGCAGAGCTAAAATCCAGTCTTGTACCCATGGCTTCATTCAGCTTCTTCCAAAACCTAGAGGTAAATTGGGTACCCTGATCTGAGACTATCCTCTTCGGGACTCCATGACGGCACACGATTTGCTCCATGTACAGCTCAGCTAGTTGTGCAACACTGTACACGGTCTTAACAGGAAGAAAATGGGCTGTTTTCGTCAATCGGTCCATGATAACCCGGATGGAGTCGTAACCCAATCGAGTACGTGGCAATCCGACAATGAAATCCATACTGATGTCTTCTCACTTCCACTCGGGTACCTTCAATGGTTGCAACAGTCCAGCGGGTCTTTGATGTTCGGCCTTCACCCGTGGGCATGTGTCGCATAGGGCAACATACTCGGCTATGTCCCTTTTCATACCATCCCACCAATAACAAGTTTTCAGGTACTTGTACATCTTGATACTTCCTGGATGTATGGAATAAGGTGAGTCATGTGCCTCATTTAATATCGTGTCGCGGATGTGCTTCACGTTAGGCACACAAATACTTTTTCCTAGCCAAAGCGTACCCTTCTCGTCGTCCTTGAAGTCCCTTTCTATGCCTTGTCGGATTCTTTCCTTGATCTCCTTGATTTCTTCATCCGATGCTTGGCCATCTCTTATATCTTGTTCCAACGAAGAGTGGAGTTCCATTACTTCCATCTCGTTCAAGAACCCTAGATGTAACCGTTTGAACTCCTTGCACAGCTCGGGCGGTATCTCCCAAACCGTGAGTTAGTGACATGCTCCCTTTGGCTCAATGCATCAGCTACTACATTGGCCTTTCCGGGGTGATAGTTGATTCCAACATCATAATCCTTGATGAGTTCCAACCATCGTCGTTGCCTCAAATTCAAATCCGTTTGAGTGAATATCTACTTGAGGCTTTTATGATCTGTATAGATCTCACATTGATGACCAAGGATATAATGTCTCCAAATATTTAATGCATGCACCACGGCTGCGAGTTCCAAGTCATGTGTGGGGTAATTCAGCTCATGTTTCTTTAGTTGTCTTGACGCATAGGCTACCACTTGTCCTTCTTGCATGAGCACACATCCAAGCCCTTGTCTTGATGCGTCACAATATATGTCGAAGCTCTTGCTCACGTATGGTAATACCAGAACCGGTGCTGTGGTTAGCCTTTTCTTGAGCTCCTCAAAGCTTTATTGGCACGCTGGTGTCTATTGGAAGGCTTTTCCTTTCATTAGCAATTCCGTCATAGGTTTTGCTATCTTGGAGAAGTCCTTGATGAACCGTCGGTAGTATCCAGCCATCCCAAGGAAACTCTGAATATCCCTCATGTTTTGCGGTTGGTTCCACTTCAGAACATCTCCCACTTTTCCGGGGTCAACCGATACTCCTTCCTCGGAGATGATGTGGCCTAGGAACGATATCTCCTTTAGACAAAATTGACACTTGCTGAGCTTGGCATACAATTGATGCTCTCGCAGCTTCTATAATGTCAATCTCAAGTGTTCTTCATGTTCCTCCTCACTTTTCGAATACACCATGATATCTTCGATGAAAACCACGACAAACTTGTCCAAGTACTCAATGAAGACCTTATTCATGAGGTACATGAAATATGCGGGTACATTCGTTAACACAAAAGGGTATATTCATACAAACCATACCGTGTTTGAAATGCAGTCTTGGGTATATCGGAGGGCTTAATCTTCAGATGGAAATATCCCGACCGAAGATCAATCTTGGAGAAAACTCGGGCTCCCTTCATTTGGTCGAACAGATCCTATATATGGGGCAGAGGGTACTTGTTCTTGATCATCACCTCATTGAGAGACCTGTAGTCCATGCACATCCTTTGGGTCCCATCCTTCTTGTCCACGAAGAGCACGGGGGATCCCAACGGTGACGAGCATGGGCATATAAAACCCTTCTCTAGCTGCTACTGAATTTGCTTCTTGAGCTCCACTAGTTCATTAACAGGCATCCTATAGGGCCTCTTTGCTATAGGTGCAGTTCCAAGTACTAGGTCAATGGAAAACTCAATGTCCTGGTAAGGTGGCATACCAGAAAGTTCTTCCGAGAACACGTCTGAAAATTCGTGAACCACCGGAATGCTTTCCAATGTTGCTTCTTCGACGTGGTTCAACGCTGCCTTCTCGGTTGCCGGTTGGGCTGACTCGAACTCAATACGAGTACCGTGCTCAGTTGTCAACTGCACGCTCCTCTCAGCACATTGAATTACTCCGTTGTGCTTGCTTAACCAATCTATTCCAAGTATTATATCAATCTCTTGGGAATCCAAGACAATAAGGTTGGCAAGAAAGTCTACCCCCCCCCTTATTTTAAGGATTACTTTCGGACATACTATATTAGTCCTCATCTCTCCACCGGGAGAATTAACCAACATAGTGTGTTTCATGTGTGATATGGGCAGAATATACTTGGCAACATACTTGGATGATATGAATGAATGCGATGCTCCGGAATCAAATAGAATGGTGGCTGGGTTGGAGTTGGCAAGGAACATACCAATCACGACGTCCTCAGCTTGTTGCGCTTCCTCAGCGGAGATATGATTCACGTTGCCACGAGCGTAGTTCTGCTGCTCACAGTTACCTTGCGTAGCTCCTCCATTTGGCCGTGGGTTCTGTTTTGGTGTGTTGGCCGGCTGTCCGAGGCCTTTCTTCGGGCATTGACTTGCAAAGTGTCCCGCCTCTCCACATGAAAAGCATGCTTTGTTGCCCAAAACAGCAGGAACATCGGGGTGAGGATGGTTTTGAGCATAGGCGCCCATGTTGGGACAGGGCGCAGGAGGCAAAGGCATACGAGGTGCTTGCATAACAGGACGTTGTTGCGGTGGTTGATTAGGGCGAGGTGGGTTTGCAGGGCGGAAAGTAGAAGAGGACGAGACATACTATGGTGCAGCTGGTGGCATGAAACGGGGACGTACATTGCTCCCTTGTGGCTGGTATGGCATCTTCCTCTTGCCCTCTTGCTCAATCTCACGGATCTTGCTCTCAATCACTATAGCTTTGTCAACGAGCTTCTGGAGGTTTGCATAATCATTGTTGAGCAGTTGTACTTGGATCTCATCGTTCATTCCTCTCATGAACAAGTATTGCTTCCTTTGATCCGAGTTGACATCTTCGGGAGCATACCTTGACAGCTGCGTGAACTTGTTGCACTACAGGATTCCCGTCAGCATACAACGGCTAAGACCGTTGTATATAAAGCAAAAGCCATCGTATATAGTTTATATACGACGGCAGTTGTTTATATACGACGGTTTGTGGCCGTCGTATATATTTTGTTGTATATATAGTTAGATAAGACGGCACCGTCGTATATAACAGTATATATACGTCGGCCACTTATATACAACGGCCCGTTTCGTAGACTTGGCCCAGTGGGCCAGGGCCTTTATATACGACTGGGCCCTGGCTGTCGTATATAAGGGCTTATATACGACAGCCGCTGGACCCTGGCTGTCGTATATAAGAGCTTATATACGACAGCCTGGCCCAACCGTCGTATATAATTTCGGCTTATTTACGACGGCCCTATATAGCAGCTGTAGTATATAAACTATACAGGCCGTCGTATATAAGCTTTTCCATTTTTTTTTAAAAAAACAGAAAATGGCTAACCTGGCTCGATGGCCAGCTACACATACAAATCAATAGACAACAACAAAATAGTTTGATATATAAATTCACAACAAAGTGCAATAGTACACATCGACAATCACGAAGTCTGACATCCACACAAATAAAAACAAAATCACAAATCTACTGATTACTAGCCCCTCCACTACCTCCGGGAGCGAAGAAGTCATCCTGCCGCGGCGAACCTGGCGCCCTTAGATGTGGCGATGGAGTCTGAGCCTCCGTCCTTGATCCCTGCGAAACACAGTGACATATGTACAAGTTTACAATTTTTTTTCTAGGTTCATTAGGATTCTTAGTGGTCGGGGCTTCCACTTAGTGTAACTTTCTTTTTATACCTGTACACCAGGAAACTGCTCCTGTGGTGGCGACGGCTCCAGCATGAACGGAGGTGGCTGCCACAACGGTATCTGGATTTGCTGCCCTTGCTGTCGAGGTAGTGTCTGTCATTTCAAACATTACAATTTACAAAACTAATTGAAATGCAATGTAATTAAATTATAATTGTATGTTTCTTACTTCCATTGCCGCTTGCATCTGTGCCATATAGGACGCATGGTACGCCATGGCATCCCTGTTGTTCTCTCGCTCTCTCGCCAAGGCCTCCTCCTGCCGAGCCATGCTCTCCCGAAGCGCCATGACTTAGAGATCTCTCTCGGTGACACGGCGGCTGGAGGAGCCTGCAGCCGAAGACTGCGAGGAGCTGCCTCTCGCAGGTCATGCCTCCTAGAGTTGATGACTCCAGTGAATATGGAAAGCCTAAAAAAACGAATCAATTCAAGGTAAAATTAAATAATCTTGAATTGAAAACAATGAAAGTAAATGAATTCACCTTCTGTGTGCTTTTCCACCTCCGCTTGCATACGTGGCTTGAGGGTCGATGTTCGGGGAGTTTTCCCAATCGAACCCTTCGCCGTGTATCCTCACAGCCTCTTGCCCATACCTAGTCTGAAAAACAATGAAATTGTGTAAGTTCAACAACATATATAGTGTCAAATAATTTCAGAGGTCATGAAACTTACCAGGCGCTCCGCTGCGTACTAACTACACTGCTCCGGCTGAGAAGGGTCAGCGTGACCTCTCCTATAGACCGCAGTAGCACTCGGTCGCACGCCGGTCTCCTTTTCCTGTGAACATATGTTAGTACGAACAATACTACATTATGAATATAATAAAAACTACCAAGAAACTTACCTTACGTTTAGCTATTCGCACAAAACCTTGGACGCCCATACCATGCTTCCCTGAGCTCCCTCTGGCATCTCGAGCCTTCTTGGACTTAGCGATGAACTCATCGCTAGCCCAATACCTGCAAAGGGCTCGGTAATCTTCAGTTCGTCCCTGTAACCAAGGGACACTAACTTGCACACATGCGTAGTTCATTAGGTGTTACCTAGCAAAATTAATATGAACAATTTAGAGATTACGCAACTTACCTCTGCGTATTGCTCCTCCGTCAAGTACGTGTCGGAGGCGTCTCTGAACGACCCAACCTCGTAGTCGTGGAGCTTTAAGTAGTCGTTAACTACTTGACTCCGAGCGTTCGAAAGCATTTGCATAACAAGCTTCCGAGTGTTCACTTCGAACACGGAGCGGGCGTGATACATCTGCTCAGCCGGGTCCTCAAGGCGGTACCTGAGCTGTAGGAAGCCAACACAGTTTGACATATACGCACATTAATATTTGAAGGAACATACAGAATTGAAACTTCAAATATTTATGAAAGTTACTTACCCAAAAATTTGCCCACACGACTCCCTGTAGGTTGTCGTTCTCCGGGTGAGGAACGCGCGCGTAGTCGTCCCACGACGTAGCTGCACGTCCATTGATCGCACCGGGGTAGTGCAGACGCACTAAGTTCCCGATGCAACCGTTCACCGTCCTGTGGTGTTTCTGCCTGTCTTACGAGAGGTCGTCCCAAGAACTAAAAAGTCGTTTGTTAAGTCATTAAGTAAGATCATAGTCTTTGAGAACAAATAGAAATGAATACTTTATTAATGTGTTACCTGTCTCCAACCGGACGAATAATTACCGGCTCTCTAGGAATAGGTGGAGGACCAACAAAGTTACTCCTCCTCGTGAGTCTCCTCCGCTGCGGCACCACGTCTGGTGACCTAGAAGGCTGGTCACCGGACGTGTCCTCAGGCTGGGTGGCCTCGGGCTCGCTGGGCAGACTAACCTGGGGGCGGCTGCCGGAGGGCTGGCTACCAGAGGGCTCGCTGCCCGAGGGCACGCTGCGCTGCGTACCCGTATCCTGAGGTGCCGCTCTAGCCTCGGACTCATAGTCCGAATCAGACTACAATGGTAAAGTAAGTAAGTGAAATTGAAAAAGTGATTTTAATAATTTTGTGCATTGTAGAAAAATTTACCTCTGTACGCTGCAAACTGACAACCCTGTCCCGCAACTCTGGACACGCACTTAACAGCTGAGTGCGTCTGCTTCCGCTGTAAGTGGAACCGTAGAAGTAGTCGTCTCTCTCCTGCGAGGGGAGGAAACCCCTCACACTCGGTGCCTTCTTCCCCTTTGAACCCTTTGAACCCTTGCTTGATGACATTCTAATCAGTTTAAAAAGTAATTACTCCTAATCAGTTTCAAAAGTAATGTAAGCGATAATTAATGTCACTTTCATTTAAAAGAACATTACTCGTAATCAGTTTCAAAATTCATCAACATCATTATCATCAACATCACGATCATCAACATCGCGATCTGTCGTCTTGAGCTGTTTACGTTTCCACTTTCGCATTGTAGATGTCTCTACATCTGCAACGTCTCCTACTAAGTTATCGAGTCCTGCACCAGGCTCGACGATAAAAGAGTCTGGCAACTCTTCGTCTTGATAAACTTCTTCAGTGTCTCCACTATCATGATAACCATCATCTCCAGGAGTATACAAGCGCCCACGAGGATTCACTTTATATACCACCCACCAAGTGCTAAGCTTCATACATGGATAAGGTAGATAATACACTTGTTCCACTTGATGTGCAAGAACGTATGTATCTAAACCTCGTAAGCGTTCGTTGTGATTCACTTCCACCATGCCAAATTGATTTTCTCGAGTTCCATGATTGTTATCAAACCAATCACAATCAAAGAACACCACTCGAAGTTCTTTATTGCTAGCGAAAGTAAATTCCAGAATTTTGTTAATGATCCCATAGTAATTGGTTTCTTTCCCTTGTGAGTCGATTGCTCTCGTCACAACTCCACAATTTGATGTTGCTGCGAGAGGACGAAGAGTTTTGAATTGAGTTGAACGGAATCGGAAGCCATTTACGTCATATCGACCATAGCTTCTAACTTTCACTAATCCATAAGATAGTTGTCGTAAATCTTGATGGATGTCTGTGTTCGCTAATACATAAGCTCGAAACCAGGATAAGAAATTAGGCCCTCCATTAATTCCAGCCCGTCGCATCGTTTCTACTTGCTTTCTCGTTGGTTGATGCTTATGTTTCCAGTATTGGTTGTGGAACTCACTGTACACACAAAACATATATGATCGACATTAGCATACATGTATTGGTAAATACAATAATCATCATAAATGTAAGAGAAACACTTACTCTCTGTCCAACGGATGAGTCAACACATCCTTGTTTTCACGCACACCTTCTTTGTGCCATCTCATGTGTCGAGCAGATCTTTTAGAAAGAAACAACCGCTTCAATCGAGGTGTCACAGGCAAGTAACTCAATTGCTTATGTGCAACTTCTGTCATTACTTTATCACCATCGTCATTGACAACTTCGACAAACCTCGATTTTCCACTCATTAAACAATTGTTCTCTTTGTCATGCTCTTTCCAGAATAGCATGCAGTTATCTGGACACACATCAATTTTTTCATATTTCATACCCAGTTCAGATAGTAATTTCTTTGAGTGATACATATCTTTGGGCAGTTTATGAGGTTGTGGAAGAGAATCGCTGATAAGTTTCATCATATCTTGTAGCAATTATTAGAGAAGAAATACTTAGATTTGATTGCCATAAACCTGGTCATGAAAGTAAGAAGAGTCATTTGAGTATGATCATGCAACACCTCTTCAGAAGCTTTCAAGAGATTAAATAATGCTTGTGCCTCATTTGTGGGCGGATCCTCCGTTTGTATATCTTGTAACATCTCATCAATCCTGTCAACACCCGTACAATCATCATCATCTTCCACTACATGAACGGCTCGAGGAGCAGACTCACCGTGGAAACTCCAGACCTCATAATATGGCATGTAACCGTTTCTGCACAAGTGTAATGACAACGTCGTTTTGTCCAAAAACTTAGTATTCCAGCATTTCGCACATGGACAACGAACTTTATCGGTCGTAGACAACGAGAACACTCGATCAATAAAGTCGTCTATCCCAGCATACCACTCATCTGAGTGACCAGTTGCCTTGTTCCAACCGGTATACATCCAACTACGGTCTTCACTCATGTTTAACTCTGCAGTTTTAAGTCAAAGAATTTATAGTTAGTTTATTATTTATTTATATCGCGGACCTATATCTATTGGAAAGGATAGGTCCTAAACCCACCCAAGAGTGACCGAGACGAACATGCTTATAACAAGACACGAGGTCTAGATTCAGACAAAATTTCGGCAGCATAATCCCGCTGTTCTCCAACTGCACGTCCAAAAATGGAGCAGCGGAGAACATTAGGGTTACGCTGTCGAAACTACGTCCAAATCTAGACCCCGCATCTCATTATAAGCACGCCCTCTCGGTCACTCCTAGGCTGTCCAAAAAGGGACAATTCTGAACCTACACGCCTCACATGCGTAACACGTGTGAGACGGGCTGGTTCGAAACGGGTGATGCATATTGTAAAGGTTTATGTCAATCTTTCATTTTTGAGTGATTTCAAAGGTAGAGAGGAAAGAACAATAAAGAGAAGGAAAGAACCATAGTTGTTAAGGCGTCGCTTAAGCGTCGCTTAAGCGGTAAGGCGCCTGGGGATCGTAAGGCGTCCCATCGCCTTAGATCCCCGCGTAAGGCAGGTGAATACGGCGGCGGCGCTTGCACACAGGGGAGGCGGCGGCGGCGCCCGTGCACAGGATCTTGCGTTCGTATGAGGTTGAGCGCCGGCAGATCCGCGGCAGCCAGTTAATGGAGGCCCACGAGTGCCGGCAGATCGACAGTCCCACGGCGGAGGAGGCCGAGCGCCGAAGGATTGGCAGTTCCACGGCAGAGTGTCGGAGGCCGAGCGCTGGCTAAGCCGCGGGGGGGGGGGGGGGGGGGCAGGGGGATGGGGGATCGGAGGCCGAACGCCGCGGGAGGGGGTGGAGGGGGTGGGGGTAGGGCGAGGTGGCCTAGGTTGTTCACATCGTGATTTTGTAGACGTATACGTTACCACTAAATGGGTCGTATCGGGCCCTAAGCCCATTTTTGTACATATAGTACTTTTAAACACTCAGACAATCGAAACAATAATCAATTACACTATTAAATCATATGCATTAATCATCTAAACAATTAACAACTCATCTAAACAAACATAATTACCGTAGTTAACAAGCTTATCAATTCTAAGCAATTAAAAAAACACCTAGCTAGCAATTCAAATAAACCTGGGCAATAATTAAACCTAAGCATATCAATTCATCTAAATCTAAGAAATTATCCACTAAACAATAAAAAACAAACAAGCATAATCTAAACAATTGGTAATTAAAAAACCAAACTTTCTAGATGGGGAGGGAGGCGTGCGACTTACCTCACGGTGGAGGCGGCGCGGCGAGCGGCACACGGCGAGGCGGGCAGCTGACGGCGTGGAGGCGGACCGGCACGGCGCGGCGGCGCACAGAGCGGGGTGGAGGCTGGGGCGGGGACCTCCAGGGCGGCGGCGGCTGGCGGCGGTGGGTGGGCGGCGGCTGGTGGGCGGGTGGCGGCCGGGGCGCCGGCTGGCGGGCGGGGGGCGGTCGGGCCGGACGCCGGGGGGGGGGGAGGCCGGGGCGGCGGCCGGGGGGCGGCCGGGGCGGCGGCTAGCGGGCGGTGGCCGGGCGACGGCTGGCGGGCGGGTGGCGGCCGGGGCGCCGGCTGGCGGGGGCGGCCGGGGCGGCGGCTGGCGGGCGGCGGCCGGGCGGCGGCTGGCGGCAGCGGGCGGCGGCCAGGGCGTTTAGGGCTGCTCGGGCTCGGGTCGGCATGGGCGTGAATGCCCGCGCCGACCCGTGCCCGCGGGTATATAAGCCTTATTTACGACGGCCACACCATGTGGCCGTCGTAAATAAGTCTTATTTACGACAGCCACGGTTTGGCTGTCGTATATAACTGCTATATACGACAGCCTAGTGTTGGCTGTGGTATATAACAGTTATATATGACAGCCATATACTAAACGACAGCTGTACTGTCATATATAAACTTATATACGACAGCCTCTGCTGACCGTCGTATGTAAGTTTATATACGACAGCTAGCCGTCGTATGTTACACAGGCTATCGTATGTTGCCCTGTTTCCTGTAGTGTTGAGGTACTCATTCACGCTCTTCTTTCCTTGGCGGAGACTTTCAAACTCTTACCTTTTAAGCATCATGACTCCAGCAGGGACGTAATGAGAGCGGAAACTCTCCTTGATTTCAGCCCAAGTGATTGTCTCCTGGTTTACATGAGCATTGCAGAGAGCGTCCCACCAGTCAGCGGCTCCTCCCATGAGTTGGTGCGATGCGAAGAGAACTTTCTCCTGATCATTGCACTGAACAATGGCAAGCTTCTTTTCCATGGATTTCGACCAATCATCAGCCTCCATGGTATCATTAGCTTTGGCAAAAGTAGGCGGTCGAGTCCTCATGAACTCTCCCAATCTGTTGTGAGCCAGCGGTGGTGGTGGTGGTGGTGGTGGTGGGGGTGCAGGAACAGGGTTAGGATTGTTGTTGTTGTTGGCTTGCAGCTGTCCCAAAGTTTGTATCATAGTTTGCATGAGCTGGTTCTGCATAGCCATCAACCGTTCAAGGTTGTTTGCAACAGCCCCGGGGTTAGCATTTTCAGGAACTTCAACGTTGCCATCCTATTGTTGTTCAGGGTTGCCACGAACGTTCCTAATTTGACGGCTGGCATTTTCCCTCACCATCTGTGAGAGAGAGTTTAGATTGATCCCCCCAACTATATGCATCAAGGTGTATGAACTAAATATCTTCCTTTATTAATTTCAGCCTATATGAGGATGTGAACACATGCCGAAGCATCTCACATCTCTCCACTATGTGTGGATGTGGACATTCGCCGAAGCATCACACAACTCACACCAGCACACAAACACAACCAATCATAACAAAATTTCAACACACCACTCCTATTCACGCTACTACGATTTAAACGTTCCTATTATAGCTTATTCAATGGGAGTCCTAAACTTAATCATGTGAACTGGTGCTATTCCCGCCGTGTGACGGGGGTGGTCCATACATGGGCGCACGCCATGGTGAGTCAGCAGTCCATGTAGAGTTAGAAGGCGCTGGTGCTCCATTCGCTCCCGCGTTGGCGTGAGTCTCCTCTTGTTTCTCTAGCAAATACAGCTTCTTGCGGAGGTAACAGATTCTTGTGCGCTTGCGTAGCGGTTTCCTAACTCCACGAGCAACCTTTGTGACTTGTCAGCAGCTTGCAGGATGGAAAGGGCGGTTACATGGGGTCCAATGATCTCCCTTGTGCCACTCTTCCGACACGGGTGCAGCTCAAAAGTGGTACCCTCAAGCTGCTCATGGAAGGCGTAGCACAGTCCGGTGAGTGCTTCCCATGCAGCGTCATCAATAGCTTCTGCCCTTGTGGCTCTCCATGTGGGTGTGAAACGCCGAGTGACAACCCTACCGTTATATATGATGGTTACGTCAGCCTTCCACTCTTCATGTCTGAGACAAGGGGCTTTCTTGAGCAGATACTCCGGGTATAAGCTGCAGTAATCCAGAAATTCTTTGAGCTCCCTGGATGTGTGTCCTCCTTCCATTCCATCGGACCGAAATTCTTAATCTGAATGATTGGCCCATTCATCACCTTCATTATTGGTCTCAGCAAGGGGTGGCTCCTCCTGAGGTGCGTACCAATGCCGTTCTTGTGGATCATCTTCCATGTCGTCTTCGAATGGTTCCACCCCTTCTGGGTCCTCTTCCTCATGCATATAGCTATTGACTTCATCTTCATTATGAGGTTCAGTCTTCAGCTCCTCCCAATATGGTCCATCGGATACCTCAATGGGGTTAAGTGCACTCCCACGTGGCGGTGAACGAGTACTTATGCGTGTCGTGCTCCTGATCACCGGCATCTATAAATAGGACATGAGAATCTTTAGAGAAGGAAGAAAATACTTCAAAACTTCAGAAGCTATGAAGCAAGAAAGCAAAAGTGTTGTTGTCCAAAAGAAGAGAAAAGAGGGGCTGAAAATAGCACTTTGCGGTGGCTGACTTGACAAGAAAAGTGCAGCAGCAAGCAATTTTCGAAAATAGCAATTTAGAGGGGTGTTCCTATGTGTTTTAGAGTGTCCATTCTACCTAGGCTTGCGTCCTACGATCAACGTGGCTCTGATACAAATCTGTGACACCCGGTTCCGAAAACAGAACCAAGTTAATGCATATGTGTGCCCAGGATGTTCATCACACATACACATGTAATCCACAAACTGAATTCGGAATATAACCACGAATAAATAGTGTTTAAGTACTTTATTACATCGACTAATTGTCTCATTCATGATTGTCTATCTTATTCTTGCAGCGGAAGTCTCTAAACAACAGCGGAAACAACTAAACAGCAGCAGGCTCCATCTTCAACTCCACGGGTATGTTGACGGTAGTTTGCACGCCTAGTACTCCACATGGTCCTCGAAGTACTCTTCTCCTGTTGCTGATGCTTATGTGATAATGCAAGAGTGAGTACATGTCGTACTCAGCAAGTGCGGGAAAAGTATGTCATGTAGCTTACAACAAGGTATGGAATAAAAGGGCTCATTGCAGCAAGCAAATTTTATTTCACAAACATGATAAAAACAGTAACTATTTCTAGGTGAGTATAATCCCATCATAACCATGTTATATCAGCAACATTCCTTCATCATAATTCACCATTTATCAAGTCTCAACCTACCATTAATCTTTCTCAAATTCATCTCATGCTCATAAATATTCATAACCATCTCATATTCATATAACCGAAACCAAACTCGTTTTCATGACTTGAAACAGTCCCAAAACCAATCCCAATGACCATACCATAACCATACCATAAGTTTTCCCTCTAATCATGTGAGTTGGCCAGGTGCTTGTGACCGGGAGCATGGCTATCATGATAGTTTTACACTCTGCAGAGTTGGCACCACTTTATCCACAAGTTCGTGATTTCGTCACCCTTCGGCGACTGCAGAACCACCATTATACCAGTACACAACCGTCAGTGTATGGCCAAGAGATCACAAAATATCCTTTACAATGGGGCTACTAGATGTATGGACTCACTGAGGTTTCACCGGCAGGCTCGAATCACTATTCTCCCACCCACGGGCCCCCTCTTGTGCCATGCAGTTCCCAGGGAAGTCCTCCTTGACTCCCATTCCCCGCGCCATCCACGGTCCATAACGTGCTAGCAACACACCTAATTAGTCGGCTAAGCCGCACCCATATTTGGCCTTGTGGTGGCACTGTTTTCCTGGCATGTGCTGGCATGAACCGGTCCTTAGATCTACGGCAAGAAAAACACCATCTTATTCAGCGACATCCATGAACCCATCTTGCCTAGATCTCCCTGATTTCATGCTAATTATCATCATCAAGTTCTCATCATCTTTATTCATATGAGTGCAGTAGCTAGACTTGTTTTAATTCAGCTTCCCGTATCCCGTAGATTAAGCGAAGCAAAAACAAAAAATGACCATACCCGACTCATCAACTTTCCTGGCGACAAGGATGGTTAACAAAACTAGTAAACTCCTATAAAAGGGTGTCCCATCAAGTTGACTCAATCGTACAAGTTTTCGCAAACAAAACAGTTTCAAAACATGGGATCAATATGGTCAAGGGGCACTTGCCCTGCTCCCGTGGTTCTTGTTGCTCAAGCGTCTCGAAGTCTTGGTGCTGTAGTTCTTTGTAGATGGCTTCCTGAGCTTGTCCTTCTACTCACGACCACGCACATACAAAATTTACAGCAATGAAACATCATGCACAAACTTTACTCAAGATGCAATGGTGTAGATGAATGCAAATCCTATGGTGATGTTTTATTAAACCAGTTTGTACGTGTTCTTGCATGTTTTAATGGGCTTTAATGGGGTTTTATGATGAATAAGGGTGTAGGGATCAAGTGTGGATGTGGTGATGATCTTGACTCAAGATCTAGATCAATTCCACCATCAAAAACTGATCAAAACGTGATCTGTCCACACAAAAAAGTTTCTGTTTGAAGGGAGCGAAGAAAATGGATGCGTAGAAACAGCGACGATGTCGTAAGATGGGTAACGAAGACCTAACTCACTTCCCTTTGGTGGCAGGGCCTTCCTCCTAGCAATGGCAGCAGTGGGGAATTTTTCTATGGAACATTAGGGCAGGACAGATCGTTGGCTCTTTTCCGACGACGGCGAGGCGTGATGGGGCTCGTCGGCGGGCTCACCGGTGGGGCTCACCGGCGACTGAACTCCGGTGAGGGGGGTTCCAACTCGGCGAGTTGGGGGCTAGGGCCTCCAAGTCACAGATTTTGGAGGGGGAAAAAGGGGAAGGGGTTGCGGCCAAGGGGGGGGGGGGTTGGGTTCTATTTATAAGGGGGGGGGGAAGAATCCTACTCTAATTGGAGCAAAATCCTAACAAACATTTCTCCAATTGATTTGGTGTGGCAGCAATGTGCGGGAAATTCCCCAAATGTGGGGAAAATTTGGTGAAATTGTGTCGGTACCCTCAGTACCGGGTACCCCCACGCACATGAGGAAAAACCGCCTAAGGACCTTGCCCCCTCCGCAGGGGTGAGCTCCGAAGGAAGCACGTGTCCAGCGGGGCCGGGCCTCCCTTCACATCAGAGACGAGCCCCGGGCCTGCCTCGTGGCCAGCAGTGCCGAACCTCACCCCCTCCGCAGGGGTGAGCTCCGACGGCGCCACGTGTCCAGCAGGGCTGGGCCTCCCTCTCCTCAGATGTGAGCCCCGGGCCTGCCACATTGCCAGCAGTGCCGGACCTCACCCCCCTCCGCAAGGGTGAGCTCCGAGGGCGCCACGTGTCCAGCAGGGCCGGGCCTCCCTTCTCCTCAGAGGCGAGCCCCGGGCCTGCCACGTGTCCACCAGGGCCGGGCCTCCCTTATCCTCAGAGGCGAGCCCCAGGCCTGCCACGTGGCCAGCAGTGCTGGACCTCACCCCCCTCCGCAGGGGTGAGCTCCGAGGGCGCCACGTGTCCAGCGGGGCTGGGCCTCCCTATCCTCAGAGGCGAGCCCCAAGCTTGCCACATGTCCAGCGGGGCCAGGCCTCCCTTTTCCTCAAAGGCGAGCCCCGGGCCTGCCACGTGGCCAGCAGTGCCGGACCTCACCCCCCCTCCGCAAGGGTGAGCTCCGAGGGCGCCATGTGTCCAGTGGGGCCGGGCCTCCCTCTCCTCAGAGGCGAGCCCCGGGCCTGCCACGTGGCCAGCAGTGCCGGACCTCAGCCCCTCCGCAGGGGTGAGCTCCGAGGGCGCCACGTGCCCAGCGGGGCCGGGGGAAGTGTCGACAGCGCACTTCAACAAATTGGAATTGGCTCATTTCAGCTATCTTTTTCCCATTCCCCACCATTTTTATGATTCTTTATCCATTTCTATTGTTCCTTCCTCCATTTCTACTTCTTTTATAATGTCTCTCTATATGAAAAATGTATGCAATGCATGGAAATAAATTTGAGGGTGTTACACTTCATGTAGAGTTGCATGTTTTAGGAGAGACGGTTAAGTCTTGCTGTGCCTTTGTGCTCACTCTTGCTATATGAGTGGTTTTGCAGGTTAACATTGACGATTATAAAGAAGGTTGTCTGGTGAAACTCGGAGACTTCCGAGTCATGTAACTCATGGAAAACTTAGCCGCTGCAATGTCTTCGTGTTGCTAGCGAGAGGAGTCCGTGGGCTAGACCTCTTCTCGAGTGCTCATTAGTTATTCATCGTGAGTTGATTGTAGTCCTCCGCTGTAGATATTTGATGTAAATTATTTACAAAGAACATTTGTAACCTTCCGCTTTTGATTTATGTAATATATTTGCCTTATATGTGTGCTATTGGGTGTCGCACAACACGGCACCACCCAACACGATTCCCGAGCGAGCAGCACGGCCCCGTGATACGGGCCGGGGTCCCTCTCAAAAGATGTGCAAAGTTTGCTAGGGAAGATAAACTATCAAAGGAGGTTCATTGCAAACTTGGCTGGCAAGATTGGATCCTTCATGCCTTTCTTGAAACCCAAGCATGAGCAGGAGTTCACTTTGCGGCAGAGCAGAGGGAGGCTTTCGAGAGAATCAAAGAATTTCTGATCAAGCCACCAGTCTTGCGGACACCAACGATGAGGCATCCTTTTAGGCTATATCTATGTCACACTCAGTTTTTCCGAAGATCAACCAAATGATTCTCACTTGTATGCGAGGATCATTTTCTCATACATGTGGTGATAAAAAGTGAAACATCATTAAATTACAAGCCAGGTGTTCGAATACATAAAAGTCTTACATAAAGTCTCAAAGGACTATAAATTGTTCGTAACATAACAACTAACAAAGCAGCGGAAATAAGATCTTGTGGGCTCCGTCACAAGCATTGCCCGTGGGACTCCATGAACCTAGAACCCTTCTTCAGGACCAAAGTCTTCATTATTGTACTCCACTTCATTTCCTTGGCCTGAGCAGCAAGTAAAACCAACAAAAAGCAAGTTTGAGTACCATTGTTACTCTGCAAGTGTGGGAAAGTAATGTTATGCAGGCTAGAATAAAAAAAAGGCTGAAGCCATGGTTAATGCACTACGCAGTTAAATCCTATCACCTTAGCTTATTAAGCACCAATATTACTACAATAGTGAGGTAACCCCAATCCCAAAGTCTCTTCATCAATGTTATGCTCCCCGCTTAACATATCCACCCTCACTCTTCATCATCCTCTAATCATGAATAAGTCCAAGCCGCTCTTGACCGTGAGCACGGCTGTGATGACAGTTTTGACTCTGTAGAGTTTGCACCACTTTACCCACATGTACTGATTTCATCCACCGTTGCTGGGTGGACTAAGAACCTCCATTATGCCTGTGGATGCGAACCACGTTCACACTTCCCAGGTGTGTAGCCAGGAGATCGCTATAAGGCCTTTAGAAAGGGATTCCCGACGAGTATGAGCCCACTGAGGTTTCACCCCTAACAGCATCCAGGAGGCTCCAACCCCCGCTGCAATGGCCCCCTCTTGAGCCTTGCGGCTCCTATGGTAGTCCAGCTGACACGTATACCCCGCACCATCCAAACACCCACACTACGTTGGAAATACACCTATTAATTGGCCAAGCTGCCCCATCTCAGCATATGGTTGGCACGGTAAAGCCAGGTTACATTCTCCATGAACCGGTCCTTAGAACCTAGGCAAGCACTAAACACGAACCCAAGTCTCGTGCACACACACCAACCAAAACATCCAGCTTGCCTAGATTTCTATCTCTATCATAATTCATCATATTCCATTCAAAGGTAAAGAATCAAGGTTGTGAATCTCATATCCCAATTATCCCACTCTAAACATGGCTAAGCATGAATAATATAAACAAATAACATAATGAGAAATTCCCAACCCAGGCTACAAAGAATAAGGCATGAAAAACTAGGGAAACATCCTTGCATGGGTTTCATAATTCATAACTCAATGCAATTAATTCTAACTAAGCATCCTAGCTTAGTATCAAAGTGGTCAAGGACACTTGCCTTTTTCCTGCTGCTCCAGAAATGGAAAGCCTTGATCTCGGAAATTAAGAACCGGCTCTGAGGCTGTTTCTACTCGTGCAAACATACACATAGCAAAAGAAAGACAACACTCCATAAGCAATCATCCACATACACAATTCAAACATACATACAACATTGTTTCACATTATTATTTTGACCTATAATTACCAAATTCTACATATATATATATATATATATACATATATTTATTTTGGGTGTCTCATGGTTAACTTCTTCTTTTTAGCTTCCTATAATACCCTAATCAAAATTTTGTGTGTATGTGTGCATATATATTACATGTAAACTTTGCTTTTATCCAAATTTTATACTATATGAGTTGTGTCTATGTATACTTACACTATTTAAACATATATATGGCTTCCAAATTTGAAATACAGGTTTTAAATGCACACAGAAACTGAATTGTCAATTTTAAACTAATTTCTATATTAAATACCACACTTTTTAGCTACAAAACTTTCATAAAAGAGCATATTCCAACCATAAACAGAATTTCAGATTTTCTAATCCACTTTCAATTTGAAGCTTTATGTTCAAGAACCTTATATGACATTTCCTAAGTGTTTATATATATTTGTCCGTATATTCAGATTTATTTCTATGCCTAAAAGTGAATTTCAGCATTAAAACAGCAAAATAAACACATACACAGAATATATATTGCTCAAAAATACCAAACCAGAACATTTAGAGACTTCCTAAATGTTTAGCTCATTTTAGATTTATTTTTGTGTATAATTTGCTGCTGTAATTAATTCATATGAATTTCCAGAATTCGAAACTTCCTAATTTGTTTTGTTTTTGAGCCTAAGGTGCAATTGTGGACTAATACATAACTAAATTATTTTTCTGTAACACTAATACCAGGTCCTAAATCCTTAATTCATTGCTAACTCCACTTAAAATGGATTCCAGGGACTGCTTTTGCATTTTCTATTCCTATTTTCCTAAACCCAGCAAATTCCAGGGGCTAAATCCAATATCTCCACGTGTTTGCATAGTATTCAGGAAGTCCAGAGGCTAGATCAAAAAATCCCGGGGCTAGCGCGCTCTTTCTGAAAACCCCAGGGGGTAGTGCGCTAAATTCCCGGCGGGAATCGAGACTTCAAGCGTGGGCCGTCGGATTTAAAATGAGCGATCCCGATCAGTGCTAACTCCACTTAAAATGGATTCCAGGGTCCGTTTTTGCATTTTCTATTCCTATTTTTCTAAACCCAGCAAAATCCAGGGGCTAAATCCAATATCTCCACGTTTTTGCATAGTATTCAGGATGTCCAGGGGCTAGATCAAAAAATCCCGGGGCTAGCGCGCTCTTTCTGAAAACCCCGGGAGGTAGCGCGCTAAATTCCCTGTGGGAATCGGGACCTCAAGCGTGGGCTGTCGGATTTAAAATGAGCGATTCTGATTAGATCAGGAAAGGGTACGTGAGGGCTCTGTTATCGGCCGTACGATTAAAAATGGATGCACCGCATTGCGCCAAGTCGCTCTGGCCAGAGGGAGGCGCTGCGCGCGGCGGCGCTCGGTGGCGGGGCGGCGATCTCACCGGAGAAGTTTCGGACCTTCGTCTATACACGATAAAACTCGCACTTCTTGGCACAATTCGGCAGAGGGGAGGTAGGGGATATCACCTCGACAGTTTTTGGGAACCCGCGGTGACCGGAAATTGCTCGGCGACGGTGTCCGACGGTGAAGCTCATCGGTGAATGCCGGGGAGACATTCGGGTGGGGGAGCTCCGGGGTTTTCTTGCCTGAGAGCTGCACGACAATGCACCAAAGTGATCTGGGTGGTCAAGCAGGGGAAAGAAAAGAGGGTATGGATACGGCGACGGTGAAGTGCGGTGGTCACTCACCGGCACGGGTCGGGATGAGTCTTTCCGGCTAGGTTCCTTCACAAGGTCGGGGCTGAGATATTGGGGAGGTCCCTGCGGTGCACCACGGTGTGTTAGTCCGAGGAAAACGTTGCTGTACCGAATGAATTTCGGCTAGGTGGCGGCATACTCACCGGCGGGAAAAGCTTTGATGGGGGGTGAATAAATGAAGGAGTTGCAGGGACTTTTATAGGGACCGAGGCAGAGGGAGTTGGCGGCGCGTGGGGTGGGCACGGAGTGGAGTTGTTGGGATCGTGTGCGAGGAAATCGGAGGCGATGGGCGGCGCCGTGATTGGGTGCGGGAGAAAAGCGGGCGACTGTTGGGAGGGGAAGGATCTGATGAGTGGGGCTGGCGTGTCAGTGGGAGGAAGAGAGGGAGAAACAGCTGCTGGCTGGCTGGGCTGCTGCTGGGATATTCGGCCCACTTCCAGTTTTTCTTTTCTCTTCCTTTTTATTTTCTGTTTCTGCTTCATATTCAAATTCTGGTTCGAATTTTAAATCTTTTTGAACATGCAGAACATCCACTTGCTTGGAATTAGAATTTCCAAATTTTTGGACGTTACAATATAGCTGCTCAAAGCCAAGTTATTGGAGCTGTTTTAACTCAGGAAAGCCAAGGCAAGGAGTACTCTGTGGCTTACTTGAGTAGACGACTTCTAGATGCCGAAACCAGATATGCCTTCGATAAAAAACTAAGTTTATCTTTGTATTACGCATGTTACAAGTTTCAGCACTATATCCTCCCTAGTATGTGATTTGTGACATGTTAACACGACGTTGTCAAGCACATGTTGCAACAACCGATTCTAAGTTGCAGGATAGGTAAATGGGTGTACTCAATGGTGGAATACAACTTAGTGTTTGAGCCTCTCCGGAGTATGAAAGGCCAAGTTGTAGCTGAATTCATTGTGGAGCACAATGTACAACTAGAGGAAGAATACATGGTTGAGGTATGTCCATGGAAACTCTTCTTTGATGGATATGTTTGTGATAATGGACAGGGGATCGGATATGTGTTGGTTTCACCCATGAACACGGCATATAAGTTCTCTATTCAGCTAAACTTTGCGTGTACTAACAATCAAGCCGAGTATGAAGCGTTGTTGAATGGCTTAGAACATCTGGTTAATATGGGAATCAAAGACATCGAAGCTTTTGGTGATTCTAAGCAAATAATTTAACAAATATGTGGTGAAAGCCAATGCTACGATGGAACTTTGAATGGTTATCGAGAATGATGCCTGGACATTTTATCAAGACTTTGAATACTTTCTGTGCCAAGCACATCCCTAGAGAGGAGAACCAGAAGGCAAACGACTTGGCACAGCCGGCATCGGCCTATGAGGTGAAAAGAGGGTGGCTCCACGTGAAAACAAGGCCGACATTGTCCAAGTATGATGAAACCAAAGAAGAACAAGGCAATTCGGCTGAGTGAAACATGTTGGCTATCGAGGACTGGAGGCCAGTGATCAGATCCAAACACGTGCAGAGACAGGAAGGTTTGGCGCCAAGCTTTGAAATATACATTGATCAACGATGAGTTATACCGCTGAACTTTGGATGGATTCTTGTTGAAGTGTCTAGAAAGAGATCAAGCAAAGGAGGCCATGAGAGAAGTGCACGAAGGGCTTTGTGGCACGCATTAGTCTTCCCACAGGATGAAGTGGATGCTCAAACGAGCTGGTCTCTATTTGCTGACCATGCAAGAGGATTCTTTCAGGTACTACAAAGGGTGCAAAGTGTGAGGACCTGATGGTCCCGACATTCCAGGATCTCGCTGAGGGGTGCTGCGATAGACCACACCGGATAACACACGGAAAAGACAATAAGCGGAAGCTAAGTTCTATTATGTAACTTGTTTATTACCACAATTACATCAAAATATCGTGTATAGACTACTCTCACAGGCGTAGGCTAAGCAAAAGAGTTCACGTTTAGCCCGTGAACATGTCCTCACTAGCACACACGCACAATCTAACACGGCGGCGTGAACGGCTTCCACTCGACGGTGGTTCCCTCTGGGGATCCGTCTCCTCCTCGGGAGCCTCCTCCTCATAAACCCCTGCAAAACAATTGAACAACAAGCAGTGAGCACGAAGGCTCAGCAAGACTAACCCGTATCATCTAAACATGCAACTCTACATGTTGGAATTTAAGGGTACAATAGGAAAGTATTTTGCATAAGGACTCGCCTAATTAGTTGACCCTTACTTTCAAGTTTTAGCCTCAAGTTAGTGGAAAACCATGTGCTAAACCACATAGGAAGTCCGCAATCAAACAAGAAACGCATTCCTCTTATGTGCCCTGCCTAAGGTTGAAAAGAACATTGATTTGCTCTAATCTAAAGCACTTCATTAACAATCAACGTAAGTCTGCCAAACAGCAACTTTTATTCATGACATCTAGTCTGTTCTTTCTACGTCACGGTACAGTGAACAAGTGGTACTCACTGACCGCGAGGGACGTCGATTATAATCGATTTACACCTGCAGGGTTACCCAAATAACACGTCATTGTATGCCCGTACTCGATGTTTCCTACAACAACCATCCGAGACATCGTACACAACCACCTTTCACTCATTAGCCAAGTGTTGAACCGGTCCTATCGTCCCGAGCAGGAGGTCCCTACGCGGAGCAACCTACGTGCCCGCTAGAGAATTTATACCTTGCCGCTCTCAACCAACCCCTTTGGACGACAAGCAATACCTCAACATATCGCTACCCAAATTATATCGGTTTCCCGGTTCCCATATAGCCGATATGTCTTCAGTACAGTTCTAGCTTGTTCAACGGATCCGCACACGGCTCGGTCCTCAACCGACACAAGCAGAGCTATGGCACACATGCCCCAACGTCCTGCTGCCCTTACTCTTTGCTCAGTCTCATTTTCATGTCATATGGTTCGTGATCTATCTCAACCCGAGTGATGTGCTTCTAAGACTATTCTCGTGAGTAGTTCCAATTACTCGACTTGGACCAAATCCTATACCATTTGAGCATTGCAGTGTCTAATCGAGGTTCAAAACCTAGACCCAACCTCCCTGGTTATCTTGGCTATGCACGTGGGTTTCAAACAAGACTCTAATGCACAAACATGTAACTCAGGACATAAGTGATAAAGACAAAACTTTGTAAACAATGATAATGCAGACCGGAGCTTGCCTTGCTGCTGGTCATCGACTAAAGGTTCTTCTGGAGGGATAAAGTCCAGAATCTCCCGGTCTTCTTCAACCTTAGCGACACGAAATGAAAATAACAAATGCATGTCAAATTCAAATGCAATGTGTTGAATTAAAGAGGTAAAGAGAATAACTCTAGCTAGACAGCACTTCTGACTCTGAAATTTATACTGTGGTTTGATGACAACCCAAACATAGACTTGGCCAAATTTCAATTTAAACAAAGCTCAATTGAGCCCTGCACAAATAAATGTATAAAAGGCCATAATTAGGGGTTCTAAGGTTTTCTAGGGATTTTCATAGAACAATACATTACTTTCTGGAAACTAGAGGTTATGATGGTTTTACTGGAATTGGTTTCATGTGATTTGAAGAATCCTTGAGAATGTATGAGCTAATGAAGTTCAGACAAATTCTGAAAAATGTTTCTGTATATTTCTTTCTCTGGGACAGTTCACTTAATCACACCATTAGTGGGACTTAATAAACTCTTATGAATCTGAAATTTAACATGTGACTCTAGGATATTAAAATGAACATCCTGGCCAAATTTTATAATTTTCCAAAAAGGGAATCTCCAGTTAAAATTCCCAACATTTTAAACTTGAGGGAATTAATTCTGAAGAAATAAAGACTTTCATGGGGTGAAACTTGTTTTGCTGGATAGTACTCAGAGAGCTGAATCCAACAAAATATGGTTCACTCAATTTGGACAATCCTAGCAAAAGTTATGGGTGTTTGAAGTTTGTAGAATTTCTGGGAAAAAGGAAAAAGGATCCCCCTCACTGCCAGTGGGCCCCCCTCGGTCCGGGTCATCTTCAACCTCGCGCCGAGGGCGACCGTGCACTGGATAGGAACATGGCATGCACTGTTCTTCACATAGGATCAATTACTTTTGACGAAATCTTGCCCTACACGATCCTCGGTGCCTAGCCTAGCACCCGGGCAAGTTTGTGCGCTATGAAAACGACGGGAACCCAGTCGTCATCGGCGGTGGCGGTCGGCACCGCGGCACCGACGGTGAACACCGTTTCCCAAGCCTCTACCAATGCCCTAAGTGGCGATAAAGTATCAGTGGAGATCGAGGAAGCTGATGGTACACTCCAAACTCGCGGAAAACGGCCGGAGCTATGAGCTCGACGGTGACCATAGCTCTTTTTGCCAGCGGCGACGAGATCACGTCGCACAGCTCATAGGATGGAGGGTTCTTCGTGGTTTTGGGCCCGGGTGATCGTGAGGAGTCTTAGATGCTATGGCTAGACCAGAATCGGAGTTGATCAACTATGTGAAACGAATTTCCGTTTCGGTTTGTCTCTGTTCTACATGGTGATCGACGGAAAACATGAAATTCTGGCTAGCTGGCGCTAGGAGGGAGTTATGGGGTCCAGGAGGAGCTACTAGACTTCATGGCGCACCTCACAGTGGTTTCAATCGTACCGGAGGGGCTCCGAGTCGGCCGGGCTTTGGTGATCAGTGAGGCCCCAGTTTCTCGGACATTAGGAAGAAGAATTGATTCGGGGCAGCTCGGAGAATGCCGATCACGAGATTTTGAAGGATGGAGGACGTCGAGTAGACTATGGCGCAGCTTCTGGATGGCTCGGCTGGGCACCAAAGGCCACAGAAGGTCGGAACACCGGAGGTGGCAGAGAAGGCTGGAGCTCGGGATGTTTTTTGGCTGCACGCGCGAGTAGAGCATGTGAGCAGAGAACAACTTCGTTTGTGTATCACCGAGGCTTATTGATCAGCAACAAAGGAGATGGAACCGCCTTCGGGGTAGCAGGGCGCAGGCAGCTGGGTGTCCGTCACGGTGGTGCCTGCCCCGCTCGGTGTCACCCCCACACAGAAGAAAAGAACCGCCAGCTTCCTCTGTTTCACTGGTCAGTGGGCCCGTCATACAAATTTTGTCCTTCAAAACATTAATTTCTACACTGTTTCAACTTTGTGTGACATAGCCCCGTGTGTTCTCGGTTTTCAGTGGCTGAGATTTAAATCGTGGGCCCAAGTCCTTTTCAATAGCAAAACAATTCCAGTTTTAGCTCAAACTTAGGAAATTCATAACTTGGTGTAGGAAACTCCAAATTGGGTGATTCAAATTGGGTTGGATTCATTTTGCAAATATATATCCAAATATGAACCCCAATTTGTATTAAAGTAAATATTAAATTCTGGAAAATTCTTTGAAGATTTTTTGTAAAAGAATTGTTGAGGGAGTTTGGTTTATCCAAAAATCCTCAAATTTTGCCAGAATATTCTTTAGGATATTATTGAACTTTAAGCAAAGTTTCAGATCATTTGGAGTTGATTTGAGTGGTAATTTTCAGAGAATAATATGCTGTGCTCAGAATTGTCCAGAAACTTTTCCTGAAAATAGTTTTTCCTTTTTAAAATCGGTTCTGGGCAATCCTTAGCTCCAAAAATCATAGGAAAATTCAGACATGCTCTATGAGCCATACTTGAAATGGTAGTTCACTTGATTGGACATGAAAATGCACATTACTTCAGAATTAATTCCTTGTAGCATAACTGCTTATAGAATTATTCTGGAGGAACTACTAAATGAAAAGTCCTTAATTTTGGTCCAGAACACTTTCATGTGACCAGGAACTCACATGTAAAGTTTCAGCTCAAATTGAGCTTTAGATCTCCCTGTTCTTGTTCTCCATGCTTATGTATGTGAGTAACACATAGAGAATTATGATGGGGATTATGGGAGACACAATTTCCACCCACATTAGTTTCAATTTGGCAAACTAAGTCTCTGTGTAGTATATGACTTCATGTAAAAATTTCCAAGTCATTGGAGATCAGGACCTTTAGTTCCTTCCAAACCATTTCAACTCTTATGGACATGTTGTTTTTCCTCTAATTCCTCTGCACAAAAGGGACAAGCACTTTATTCTTAGTACTCCCACACAGTTCCCTGTTATTCATGAGTCGAGTCTTTACTTCCTTAAATTGCATTATAAGAACATGTGCATATACACATCAATAGGACTTACGATGGAGGAAATCAATGGAGAAGTGCGACGGAGTGATCCCATTGAAGTGGAACAGTGATCAAGACTCAAGGGAGACAAGACTCTAACTACATTATATACTATTAGACCAGCAGCAACAAGGCAAGCCCCGGTTTGCATTAACCAATTTTACAAAGTTTTGCTTTATGAATACTTAGTATGTGGTATGGATGTGCATTAGGTGTAGGATGGATGAAACCCAAGTGCATGACCAGAATTTTCCTATAAGAGTGAGGGTAGTGTCTAAGTCCTCGAGTAGACAAGCTGCTTAATGATTCATAGAACTTCGGTACAAGTCGAGTAGTTGGAATCTACTTGCGAGATAGGCTTGGGACACACGGGATTGGTTCAAGTGATGGGAGATCACTTTAGTAATAAAAATGAGACTAGGCAGGGGCTAGGGCGTAGCAAGATGAAGTCTTGTGTGCGCATCCCTGTCCGTGTCAATTGAGGACCGATCCGTTTGCGGCCCGCGCTGATCAAGTTTGAATTTACCGAAGGCATATCGGATATATGGGCCCCGGTAAACCGATGTATCCTAAACCTCCGGGCGTCGAGGCATAACGCACCAATTTATAGGTGTAGGCTGAGGGCAGCAAGGTGGAAATCTGCTAACGGGCATAGAGAGATGCTCTGTGTAGGGTACCACCTGCTCGTTTCGGTGTGACGGTTCGACGTTTGGGCTGTTGGGTGAAAGGTTGTTCCGTACGACATCGAGTGAGCGTGCTGTGCTGCTCAACGGGTGGGCGTACGTGACGTGCTCTTCGGCCATCACTGCAGGTGTATATCGAGTTGATTCGCCGTCCCTCGCGGTGAAGAGTACCACTTGGTCACTGAGTCGTGACGTAGGTTAATATATGACATGTGATGATTCAATATTTCTGTTATGATATAATTGTATTGCCACATGTGTGCAACCAAATATTGCTCCCTAAATTTCATATTCATGAACTGTTAACTTGTGGCTAAAAGATGAACAAAGGATGAACTTTTAGGCGTGTCCATTTGCTGAAATTTACCTTCCCCTGTTCGTTGTACGCTACATATAGAGTTTCATGCCTAGGTGAGTCGGTTAAGTCTTGTTGAGCCATCGTGCTCACGGTTGCTGCTATAAGTGTTTTTCAGGTGAGGAGCATCCCACGGACTCGGGGTACGAGTCCACCGGCGAGGGTTACCCTCTGTCGGGGACCATGGCTGAGTGGCAGCCGTACACGCTGCGCTGAGCTGAGGAGTGCAGCTAATGTGGGTTGCCCTAGGGCTGGGCAACCGACTTTTGCTAGATAGACGGGCGTGAGTTGTACAAATTTAGTTTCCGCTGTGTAATATAAACACTAGTTTGTAACTGGAGTATTGTATGACTTTGTACATTTCAGTTGGTTTTCTATGTAATACAATGTTGTTCTGATAATGTGTGCTGTCGGGTGTCGCATCGTGCGGCACCACCCTCTGCGATCCTGGATGAGCGGATTCCGGTCCGCCACACGGATATCATCAGATCAAAATTCGGGCAGAAGATATTCCGATGACGGCATTCTCGACAAGATACATGTTATATGAGTATCTCGTCATATCTTTTGGGTTGACCAATGCTCCGGCTCACTTTATGTACCTGATGTATTCAGTATTCATGCCGGAGTTGGATAAGTTTATCGTGATCCTTATCGACGACATCTTGGTGTACTTTAAGTTAGAAGAACATGCTGAGCATTTGCATATTGTGCTGTAAAGATTGCGAGAACACAAGCTCTATGCAAAATTCGGCAAGTGCAAATTTTGGATAAATCAAGTACCTTTTCTCGGACATATTATTTCAGCGGAAGGCATCACTGTGGATCCGAGTAAGGTTATCCAAGTGCAAAAATGGCAGTCACCAAAGTCTGTTCATGAAATCTGAAGCTTCCTCGGTTTAGCGGGTTATTACTGGAGGTTCATTCCGAGTTTTTCCAAAATCTCTAAACCGATGACGGAACTGTTGAAAAAGAGTACTAAATTTGTTTGGGGTGCAGCGTGTGAACAAGCCTTCAAGACTTCAGTGAAGAATCTCCAACAGAATCAGTTTTTGCTCAGCCGGATACGGCAAAGCCATTCGACATTTATTGCGATGCATCTGGCATCGGTCTTGGCTGTGTGCTAATGCAAGAAAGACGAGTGGTCGCATATGGATCTCGTCAACTCAGAAACCACAAGCGGCATTATCCAACTCATGATCTTGAGTTAGCTGACAAGCTCCTTGCTTGGAAGATGTGGAGGCATTACTTGCTCGGAAATCTTGTACACCTCTACACCGACCACAATAGCTTGAAATACATCTTCACTCAGAAAGAACTGAACATGAGGCAACGAAGATGGTTACAGCTCATTAAATATTATGAACTTGAGATTAATTGTCATCTGGGAAAAGCGAATGTGGTAGCCGATGCGCTCAGTCGTAAAGCGCATGTTCACCACTTGACAATTGCTGAAATGGATGATGAGGAACCAAGTCTCCGTGTCATCCCGTATGGAGCACCTTATAATCATGCTCTCATTCCTACAATCCGAGAGGAAATTATTGAGGCTCAAAGACCGGATAGTAGTACCATGGGATATGGGACTACGGAAGAAAATTTTGGACAAAGCCCATTTGTCCAAATTTTCCATTCATCCGGGTAGCTATAAAATATACCAAGATCTCCGGAAGAAAATTTGGTGGACACGCATGAAACAGGAGATAGCAAAGTATGTCTCGGAATGTGATACGTGTTGAAGAGTCAAGGCCGAGCATATGAAAAAGGTGGGCCTGCTGCAACCATTCAAAATACAGGCATGGAAATGGGAGGATTTGAGTATGGACTTCATCATCGGGTTGCTGATGACCTCCTGCCATCATGATTCGATTTGGGTAATCGTAAACCAATTAACCAAATCAGCACATTTCATCCCTGTGCATACCGGTTACAACGTGAAGAAGTATGCGGAGTTGTACATAGCATGGATCTTGTGCTTACATGGGGTTTCTCGTACAATCGTATCCAACAGAGGATCGCTTTTCATAGCCCGTTTTTGGGAGCAGCTACACACATCGTTGGGGACCAAATTAATTCGAAGCTCCGCATATCACCCTCAAACTGGTGGGCAAACTGAGAGGGTGAATCAAATACTTGAAGACATGTTGAGAGCATGTGCCATCCACCATGGTAAGAACTTGGATGATCACTTACCATTGGCGGAGTTCTCGTACAATAACGGGTATCAAATGAACATCAAAATGGCACCATACGAAGCTCTCTACGGCTGGAAGTGCCGTACACCACTTAATTGGTGCTAGTCCGGTGAAGAGTAACGTTCGGGGTTGACTCTGTCAATGAGGCAAAAGATCGAGTTCGGATAATACAAGACAACCTGAAGGCTTCTCAATCCCGTCAAAAGAGCTATGTGGATCAGAGGCGTCGACCGCTGCATTTTGATGTCAGAGAGCATGTTTATCTTCGTGTGTTTCCGATGAAAGGACTTCATCGGTTCGGGGTCAAAGGGAAACTTTCTCCTCGATTTATCAGTCCGTTTGCCATTAAGGAGAAGTGCGGAACTGTAGCCTACCGGCTGGAACTACCAGTGAATCTTGCTGGTATTCATGACATCTTTCACATGTCGCAGCTGCAGAAGTGTCTCAAATTAACCGCTGCTGTCCGCACCGAAAACATCGACGAGTTAAAACCGGATCTCTCATACACCGAGCAACCAATGCATATTCTTGATGACAAGACCCGGATCACCCGGAAACGGACGTTGAAAGTTTACAAAGTCCTATGGAGTAATCATACCGCAGAAGAAGCAACGTGGGAAAGCAAGGATTACATCCACAAGAACTATCCAGAACTTTTGTCATACACTTTGTAAATTACCCTCCCGTCTCGTTCTTCTTTTGTAATATCGGGACGAGAATCTTTTAAGAGGGTCAGAATGTAAAAGTCACAAAAATGTGAATGCAAATAAACTGAGGTTTGAACATCATTTGAGTTCAAGTTCATGAGAATTGGGACTAGCAAAAACTTTATGCATGTGATGATACACATGGATGTCCAACCACACAAGCTCAAATGATTATTTGAATTCTTTGAAACAAAGTTAAATTAAACCCATGTGTGAAGTTCTCATGTGCAAGGGGAAGATTAAATTCAGCTTTTGAACTCAATTTGTTCAACTCAAATTTCAAATGAGGGTAGCTCAATAGAAATGCAAACTGTTGTGTTAAAAATCCCGTTTGCAGCAGCAAAATTAAAAATCAGACTTCATATTTGAATTCCTCAGGTCCAAATTAGTGGGGAGGCAAAGTTTGATGAATTTTGGAGGTACTTTGCTAGCCATTTCAAAGAGGACTTTAAATTGCATGGGAATTTAAATTCAAGTTTGAATTTGGATGCAGCATGATCAATTATCCAAAAAAATTGCATGTTTGAGCTCCACACATTTGAATTATGTCACTGACCAAATTTGAGAGCTTTTGAGAGGATAAGGGGGGCAATGGGACCCACTGGTCTGCTACCCTAAATATTCCAAATTCAGTCGGTTTGCACTGTTTCACTCGAAGCACCTGAGGGCTCACCGGGCGCCACCGAGATGAAAACTGAGGACACCTCCCAGCTGCTTAAGCACCTCCGTGGATCATTTCAACATTCGCAGCAGTTCGAGCCATGACCATTTTGCCCACAAACCGGAAACCCGAGCCTCTGCTTTCTCCTCGCGCAAGAACTGAGCAGCGCCATCGCCGCCACCTTCGATCACTCGGGCCCTGGCAACTTTCATGCGATCAGCGTCCCCCTGAGTAGCAAAACGGCACTGAGGCATCTTCCTTGACTTCCTCGACACCCAACCGATCGCGTTTGGCCTCCCCAACACCGAGCACCTCGTCGTCGCGCAGCAACCGGGCAAGAACCGCAACTCAGGCTCACGTGGACAGCCATAACAGAAGCTTGTCACACCCAAGCACAAGCACTCACAGATGCGCTGGATCATCGTGCTTCTTCCTTCCGAACCTCAGCCCAAGTCGTTGATCATCGCCAGAGTAATTCCAGTTTTGCTTCTGGCAGGTGCAAACCGATTCTCCAGTAAGAATTTCCAAAATTCTTGCTCATAATCGGTTTTGGTTATTCATACTTTGCACAGAGGTTCTAGGCTTGCTAGCGATCCTCCATGAATCAAAAACCCTATTTTGAAGTTTTGCGACGGCGCACCATCGGTACAACCTCGGGCGCACGGTGAGAGCACCATTAGAGTCTTCTACGATCGAGTTTGTGTATACGTGGAGCATCTCCAAGCTCCACTGATGCTGTGAGGCAAGAAAGCACGAGTTTGGAGGGCGACGTCGCCGGAGTTAGACCGAGCCACCGCACCAGCGCGAGCTAGGCTAGAGGCGTCGCCGGCCCGGGGAAACTACCCCAGAATGTTCAGCACGTGGGTTTAGGGGCTAGCGGCAAGTTGGAGGCCGGGGGAAGGCCGGGAGACCGAAGTCCGAAGGACTCCGGCGATGGGCGGGTGCGCGCGCGAGAGCCGTCGGGAGGTTGAAGATGAGCTAGCGGGCCCACACATCAGCCTCTGTTTCAGGCGACCTGGATTCTCTGCGGCACCGGATCGGTTTGTGGCTGAGCGGTTTAAATACGTAACCCCGTGTGTTCTGCACTTCGGTTGCGCCACGTCGCCCTGGGCCCAGCGTTAGACTTTTGAACTTTTCCACGATTTAGTTTGGATTACAGATTTCCATCAAACTTTAGAAGAGCATAACATTGTGTAGGAAACTCCAAATTGTGTGATTAAAATTGGATTAGATTCAGCTTGGAAAAATCTATCAAAATGTGCAACCGAATTTGTATGAAAGTCAATAATAAATTCTGGAAAATTCTTTGAAACTTTTCAGTAAAAGAATTGTTGAGGGAGTTTGGTTGATCCAAAATTTCCCAAAATTTTCCAGTATATTCCTTATGATATTATTAAACTCCTGTAAAATTTTCAACTCGTTTGGAATTTGTTGGGGTACGAAAATCTTTCAAACTGCTGTATTCAAATGAATACAGAAACTTTTTCAGAGAGGTCCCAAATTTGGAAAATAAGTCCTGGGCAATTCTTAGATCCGAAAATTATAGGAAAATTCATTTATTCTCTCCAAACTATACTTGAAATTGTAGTTCACTAATTTTTGCATGAACATGTAAGTTACTTCAAAATTAATTCCTTTTAGCCTAAATTCTTAGGGAATTGTTCTGGAAAGAATACTCAATGAAAAGTTCTAATTTTTGATCCAGGATACTTTTTTGTGACAAGTAACTCACCTGAAAATTTTCAGCTGAAGTTGAGCTATGGATCAATACTTTTCAGTACACCTGGCTTTGGTGATAGTACGGCAATTAGAAGAACTCTTAGCACCTGATCACATTTGCTAAAGCCAACTCCATCCACTACGACAGTTCAATTTAAAATTTTTAAACAGAGTTCTGTTTTTAACTTGTCATTAGACTTTGATAGTGTAAAATCTCCAAAAGTGCTAACAAAGATTTTAGCACTTTTACACTTAGGAAAAATGAGGGGAATTAAAACTTTGAATTATAATTGTGTGAGTTCAAAGTAAGGGTTTAAACTTCCCAAAAACTTCCCAACATGGAGATCCAAATTCATACCTTGGATCTTCATATGTAAAATATTTAATCTTCCAAATTTCAGCTCATTTGGAGGGGTTCTAGTATTTGTTTCAGCATTAAAAGAGGAACCTTCAAATCTGAGTTTAAATTTCTATTTCAAATCCCAACTTCCTCAATTTGCAAATTTGGTTCAACAAATGTGTTATCCACATTTGAATTAGCAGCCATGCCAAAATTCAGAAATATTGGAGTTGTTTTGCTATGTTTTTGGAACAATGCAAAAGGATAATTCAAATTACAAATCAAATTCAAATAACCAAAACCAGTTTAAATTCCACCCAAGAATTCAAAGATTTTAAACCATGACTTTGGGTGGAAGCAAATGAATTAATTTGGAGACCAAAGGGAAAATATCAGTGGAAAAATAGGTGGGAGGGGCCCCACATGTCACCCAAACAATTCCCTTTTTACCTCTCTGTTTTCTCCTCGGGTAATCACCGCGCGCCACCGAGCTGCTTCCCTCGCGTGCTCTCGAAGGCAACTCGTACGTCGGTGATAAAAGCAGCATCATAATTTCCCTTATATTCTCTGCCTCCAACCGAAGGGTTCCTTAGCCTCGCTCAAGCGTGCGACTGAAAACAACCGAGCCGCGCTATTGCTCTCAGTCACTCATCGTGGATCGACCTCTCGCCGGGTTAGCGCCTAGATGAGCCGCCCACAAGCTCCGCTGGTGACTCCTCAATGATTTCCACCACTCTCAGCACGTCCCCAGCCTCCCCTCGCTGTGCCCTAGCCGTTCTTCGCCGGAAGAAAACAGAGCACCGCCGCACCTCACTGCTCCTCGTCTTCCAGTCGGTCCAGCGCCTCTCCCGCACGACCAACACCTCCCTAAGGTGCGCCAAGGTGTGTGGATCATGCTGCCGTAGTCCCCTTGCTCGTTCCTCCCATCGGCTTGCCGAATTTTGAAGTTTTGCACCGGTATACATGATGAACCGGCGCCCTTCTAATCAGGAAATTCGTCCAACTGGCTTGACCATCCTTCCTTCGGTTCAAGCCATAGCAACTACAGCTCCTAGCACCCTCCCATGCCGAATACCAAAGCCAACCGTCCATCCAGTGCCCCAGGTGACGAGAATTCGCCGCCGGTGGCAAAAACGGGCCGGTCCTCCGGTGAACCCCCTTTTCCCGCCGTTTGCTGCAAGGTTTGGCATGCGCTCCATGTTCCCCGACCACTAGAGATGCTTTAGGGAAAATCATCTCGTCAAGAGAAGATTGGGACACGCCGGAACGTGTCGAAGCCGCGCCGCCGATGCCGACCCACTTCCGGCCATTTTCATGCAGTGAGACCTTGACCGGCAGCTGCGCCACGTTGCAACGGTCGTGTAGGGCGAAACCGGAGCCGATTTGGTTGAGAAACGAGGGAGAACGGCGTGTGCCATCATCTGGTTTTCTGTGCGTGCGAGTTCACTGTCGAGAGGTTGAAGAAAGAACTGATGAGCAGGCCCCACATTTGACGTACACCCACCCGTGGAGCTGCACAGCACGCTCACTCGATGTCGTACGGGACAACCTTTCACCCAACAGCCCAAACGTCGAACCGGTCGCACCGAAACGAGCAGGAGGTTCCCTACACGGAGCATCTCTCCATGCCTGTTAGCAGATTTCCACCTTGCTGCCCTCAGCCTACACCTATAAATCAGTGCGTTATACCTCGACGCCTGGAGGTATAGGTTACATCGGTTTATCGGGGCCCATATATCCGATATGCCTTCGGTACGTTCAATACTTGTTCAGCAGGGCCGCACACAGATCGGTCCTCAATCGACATGGACAGGGCCGCACACACAAGACTTCCTCTTGCTGCGCCCTAGCCCCTGTCTAGTATCCTTTTCATTACTAAAGTGATCTCACATCACTCGAACCAATTCCGTGTGTCCCAAGCCTAAACTCGCGAGTAGATTCCAACTACTCGACTTGTACCAATGTTCTAGGAATCATTAAGCCTAGCCTGTCTACTCGAGGTCTTAGACACTACCCTCACTCTTATAGGAAAATCTGGTTATGCATTTGGGGTCTCAACCATCCTACACCTAATGCACATATCTACACCTCACACTGAGTATGTAAACAAAGTAAAACTTTATAAATTTGGTTAATGCAAACCGGGGCTTGCCTTGTTGCTGCTGGTCAGTGGTTAGGGCTTCGTCCAGAAGAAGGAAGTCGAGCACTTCCGGAGTTTCCTCACCTTCAGCGACTACACGTCAACGATATACTATATGTCAATTCAAATGCAATGTTTAGAACTGAATAAGTAATTACTATAACTCTAGCTAGCCCTCCCCTTTATTTCTGAAATTTTTATGGTGGCTTGGTAGGGCCCTAACCAGAGTCTTGACAAAGTTTCATTTGAAACAAAGTTCATTTGAGCTTTGTACAAATAAAAACCTAATTGGTCATTGTTAGAGCCTCTACGAAATTCCAGGGATCTTCATGGCTTCAACCATTACTTACTGGAAACTAGAATTTGAGATGGTACTAATGAAAATGGTTTCATGTCATTTGAAGAATTCTAGACGAAGTTATGCCCTAAACAAGATTGGAGAAAATCTGAAAAATGTTTCTGTTTATTTTTCTATTTTCTCAGGGCAGTTCACTTAATCACACCATTAGAGTGACTAAATCAACTTGAATGGTTCTGAAAATTTTACTGTGACTCAATAATTTTCCAATGAACCTCCCAGCCAAATTTCAGAATTTTTCCTAAAATAATTCTCCAGATAAAATTCCCAACACTTTAAAATTTAGGGAATTAATTCTGGAAAACTATTAGGTTTCATGAGCTGAAACTTGTTTTGCTGGATAGTACTCAAAGATATGAATCCAACAAAATTTGGTTCACTGGATTTGGACACTTCTAACCAAAGTTATGAATTTCTAAAATTTGGGCCGATCCCTGAATTATTTTCCTACAGAAAATCGCCTCCCGCACTAAACCGGAGGCTGACAGCGGGGCCCGCTGGTTTAATTTAAACTAACCGCGCGCTCGCGCGAGCTTAACACAGAGGCTGACACGTGGGACCCGCGCCTTCGTCTACCTCCCGACGCCGCCGCCCTGAGCCGCCGGGCTCCGGCGAGGTTGGCGTTCCCGGCGACCTAGCTCGCCGGCGACGGTGAGACTTGCCGCCCCCACACAACTTTGGATGCTGAACATGTTGGACATCATGCCGCCGTCGGCTAACCGCCGTAGCTCGCCAGCGATGAGCGCTATGTCTCTGTGCAACATCGGCAACGCGTTCCCGTCCTCCTGACCACCCCCTTCGCGCGCTAATCATGTGACCACGTTCAGGGAGACTCAGGAAGCTCGGCATGACCTCGGTTGGGACCGAAACTGCCGGCGCACCGGACCTCACCGGCGATCCCCTCTTCCGCCGAGCTGTTCCATGGTGAACCTATGGTTCCGACGGTGGTTTCTTTCCTGTTTTGGATCGAGGATGGGCGCAAGAACCTCTAGATGCTATTTCTTAGCTCTTTTTGCCCTCCCACACGCTGATCCTCCGGAATTTCTCCTAAACCTAATCGGGTCCCGAAATGAGCTCCCCACACTAAACTGGTAAATTATCTGCGCACAAAGGTTGAACCTTGGAACGGTTTGCGCGGTGGGCTCGAGGACAAGCTAGCGCTCCGCTTTTCTATGGACATCGAGGGCATAGGACGATCGCAGCTCGGTTGGCACGGGACCAGAGCTCGGGCGGCTAGGCGGCTGTTTAGTGAAGTGCACGAAAGAAGAACTCGTCGGCCGAGTTCGTGCCTTTTATAGCCAACCGAGGGCAGTGGATGGAGCAACACCTGTTAAGCCACCTCCCCCACCGAAGAAGGAGCTGGCCGGCGCCGCTCGGTGCCCTTCGGCGCGAAGTCACCCTGCCCCCCTTTCTCACTGCACACGTGGGAAACCGAGTGGACTGAGTTCATGTAACACCCCAAAAATATTGTTAAGACCCTAAATCATGTTAAGAGGGGAATTTAAAATTTTTTGGACGTGTTGCATGTTTTGCGAAAATTCAAATTCAAACTGGAATTTCAATTAAACTCAAATCAGAAAAAAAAAATAGAAAAAAGAAAAAGAGAAAACAGAAAAAAAACCGGCCAGTGGGCCGAAACCCACCAGCCGGCCCAGCCAGCGCCAGCGTCAGCCCACAGCCGCGCGCGCTGCTGCCTCACACTGACAGGCGGGACCCACCCGATCTTCGTCTACCTCGCGACAGCGCCGGACTCCCTCGCACCCGAATCAAAACCGATCGGGATTTCAGCGTATCCCCGCTGAATTCTGTTCGTAGGCGACGCGGACATGATCTAAACCACCCCGCCGCCCTCCCCCGTCTATAAAAACCCCGGCCTCGTTCTGTTTTTCCCACGCGATCGCCGATTTTTCCTCCGGTGAGAACCGAGACTTCTCCGGCGAATTCTGACTGATCTAAGCTCGGAAATTCTGATCTAACTCGCTGGTCTTGATCCACCGCCTCCGGGGAACCTTGCAGGTGCAGAAAACTCGGTGACTTGCGGTGTAAACACAGCGCCGACGAGCTTCGCCGTGGTTTCGCCTCGGACCTCATCGCTGATCACCTTCCAGGACCTCCGAGCTCAAGAAAACCCCCGAGGTGAGATCCCCGACCTCCCCTCCACCGATCTATGCCATAAAATCACAGTTCTAGGAAGAATTCTCGAAGATCCGAAAGTCTCCGGCTAGATCGCCGCTTCCCGCCGCCGTGCACCGCCGGCAGCGCCGCCCGCGCTCGATCAGAGCGACGTGGCCGCTTGTGCGCCGTTTATTTTAAATCGCACGGTAGGGTTTAAACCCCCGCGTACCGGTTCGATGTTATAACCTCGTCCGTCGGTTTAAAATCGGACGGTCCACGTCAGCCCAGCGTTATAAAGACTGGAAATCTTACGTGCTACCCCCTGGGGTTCTCGGGAAATAAGAGCTAGCCCCGGAAACTTCTGATCTAGCCCCTGGAACTCCAGAAAATCATGTGATAATTGGGATATTGTGAGTTATGTAGAGGTAGGGATCATGGCAAGTTGGATGTTTTGGTTGTGTGCTGGGTGCACGAGACTCGGGTTTGTGTTTAGTACTTGCCTGGATCCTAAGGACCGGCTCATGGAGCATGTAACCTGGCTTTACAGTGCCAACCACATGCTGAGATGGGGCAGCTTGGCCAATTAATTAGGTGTATCCCGGACGTAGTATGGGTGTGTTGGATGGTGCGGGGAGTAGGTGTCAGCTGGACTACCATATGAACCGCAAGGCTCAAAAGGGGGCCACTGCAGCGGGGCTGGAGCCTCTTGTATGCTGTTAGGGGTGAAACCTCAGTGGGCCCACGCTCGTCAGGGATCCCTTTGTAAAGGCTTCGTAGTGATCTCCTGGCTACACACCTGGGAAGTGCGAATGTGGTTCGTAGCCACTGGCATAATGGAGGTTCTTTTAGTCCACCCGGCAACGGGGGATGAAATCACTACATGTGGGTACAGTGGTACAAACTCTGCAGAGTCAAAACTGTCATGACAGCCGTGCTCACGGTCAAGAGCGGCTTGGACTTATTCATGATTAGAGGATTGATGGTTTTGGAAGTTGTGGATGTTATGTGGGGAGCTTAACATTGGAAATGAGGTTATGGTTATTTGATTATGATGAAGGGATGGGAGATTCGGACCATTTTACCTGTGTAGTAATGTAGGTGTTTAATAAGCTAAGGTGATAGGAATTAATTGCATAGTGCTTTAACCATGAGTTCAACCTATCCTTGTTCTAGCCTTGCATGACATAACTTTCCCACACTTGCTGAGTACCATCGGTACTCAATCTTGCATATTTTGTTGGTTTATATTGCTGTTCAGGTCAAGATAATGAGGTGGTGTATAATGACCAAGACTTTGGACCCGAAGAAGGTTTCTAGGTTCATGGAGACCCCCGGGCAACGCCTGTGATGGAGCCTACGAGAATAATTATTCCGCTGCTAGTTTATTTACTTGTGATGAACTTATTATTGTCCATCGAGACATTTGCTATGTAAGACTTATTTATATTCGACACCTGGCTTGTAATAAATGATGCTTCACTATTTGTCATCACATGTATGAGAAAATGATCCTGGCATACATGTGGTATTCACTTGGTTGTTTCTTCGGAAAAACCGGGTGTGACAGTTCAGTCGGTTGCACTACAGTGTGGCTGACAGGAGGGCCCCACAGGCTCCCAAATTGTCCTCCAAAATTAACTTCTTACTGCTCTTAATTTGTGTGACCCCCTTGTCCCTTATAATTTGATCAAACCACATGTTTGGGTCTCTGAATTTGAATAATTCAAATTGACATTGGGTTTGAAGGAATTTGAGTATATTTGAGGCTGAAATTCAAATTCAGTTTGAATATGCTCAAATTAGCTCCTGCCAAGCTGAACTCAAATGAGGATGAAAATTGGTGGAATAACTCAGAAAAATGTGCTGAGTTTAAATATGAAGCCAACTTTTGAGTTCAAGTGATGAAAGTTGCTGCAATTTGAATTTGCATTCAAATTGGCCCCTTTTTGAAATGCCTCCAAAAGTGCCTCAAAAAGTATTGGATTTGCATGAAGTTTGGCCTGAGCCTTCCCAAGACTATTTAAGGTCTAAGGGTGAGCTCAACCTTTCATGTTCATGTGTCAAAATCCCATTTTTTTTGGAAGTTAGGGCTTTCCCCTCTAATCACCCTTTTGATGGTGGTTACTTGCTCTTCACAAGTGTTCACAAGATATCCACAAGATGAGCTGTGGTGTTGTGAGGTGATGAAAATGATCACTTTTGCATGTCCCTTTTTTTGGGCTTTCACATCCCTCCCCCTTAAAAGAATCTCGTCCCGAGATTATAAAAGAAGAGACGGCGATGTAATAAAATCTCACCCGTGCTGAGACGCCATGAACTCCGGGTAGTTTGAGCGAAGAAATTCCTCGCTCTCCCAAGTCGCTTCTTCGGTGGTGTGGTTGCTCCAGAGTATTTTATAGAACCACAGTGTTCGACTACGTGTGGTCCGAGCCTTCTCATCAAGAATTGCCACCGGATATTCAGCATACGACAAATCCGGTTGCAGGTCGCCGATGTCTTCGGTGTGAACAGCAGCGGTATACTTCAGACATTTTCGCAGTTGTGAAACATGGAAAACGTCGTGAACACCAGCAAGAGATGCCGGTAGTTCCAGTCTATATGCCACTGGTCCACACTTTTCGGTGATGGCATAAGGTCCAATGAATCGGGGAGCGAGCTTCCCCTTCATGCCGAATCGGTGCACGCCTTTCATCAGAGACACACGGAGGTACACGTGCTCCCCGATGTCAAAGTGCAGTGGCCTACGCCTCTTATCAGCGTAGCTTTTCTGTCAGGATTGAGCAGCCTTCAAGTTTGCTTGAATCATCCGAACGCGCTCTTCGGCGTCGTTCACCACATCAACCCCGAATGTGACCCTTTCACCGGACTCGCACCAGTTCAGTGGGGTGCGGCATTTACGACCGTAGAGAGCTTCATAGGGTGCCATCTTGATACTCTCTTGATAGCCATTATTGTACTAGAATTCCGCCAATGGTAGGTGATCATCCCAGTTCCTTCCGTGGTGGATGGCACATGCTCTCAACATGTCTTCCAGTACTTGGTTCACCTTCTCTGTTTGGCCATCTGTCTGAGGATGATAGGCGGAGCTTCTAATCAGCTTAGTACCCAATGCAGCCGCAACTGCTCCCAAAAACGAGACACAAATAATGCACCAAGATCTGAGACTATGGTCTTGGGTACCCCATATAAGCATAGGATTCTCGCTATGTACAGCTCCGCATACTTGCCGGCATTGTAACGTGTATGCACAGGAATGAAGTGAGCTGACTGGGTTAATCGGTCAACGATTACCCAAATGGAATCATGCTTGTTTGAAGTCAGGGGTAATCCCACAATGAAATCCATGCTCACATCTTCCCACTTCCATGCTGGGATTTTCAGGGGTTTCAACAGCCATGATTTCCTCATATGATCAGCTTTCACTCGTCTACACGTATCACACTCGGATACGTATTTAGCCACTTCCCGCTTCATCCGTGTCCACCAAAATTTCTTTTTCAAATCTTGGTACATTTTGTTACTTCCCGGATGAATGGAGTATTTAGACAAGTGAGCTTCATCAGGAATTTTCTTCCTCAGCTCCATATTCCGGGGTACGACTATGCGGTCATTGAACCACAGCGTCCCCTCATCATCTTTCCGGAAACATTTGATTTCCCCATTGTCTATCTGTCTCCGGAGATGTGCCATGCCCTTATCAACTCTCTGAGCTGCAATGATCTCCTCCCTAATGATAGGGATGAGGGCAAGGTTGTAGAGCGATCCATAAGGAACCAAGTATAAACTCGGCTCTTCCTCCTCTACCGGTGTAAGGGTGAGGTTATGGACATGTGATTTCCGACTCAGCGCGTCGGCAACCACATTCGCCTTGCCGGGGTGGTAATGAATTTCAATCTCATAGTCTTTGATTAGTTCTAACCACCTCCTTTGCCTCATATTCAGCTCCTTCTGGGTGGAAATATACTTCAGGCTCTTGTGGTCGGTGTAGAGATGCACCAAATTCCTCAGGAGATAGTGCCTCCACATTTTCAGCGCCAAAACCACAGCAGCAAGATCAAGATCATGAGTCGGATAGTGCTGCGCATGGTTCCGAAGTTGGTGTGAGCCATATGCGACCACACGTCCTTCTTGCATCAACACGCAGCCGAGCCTGATACTGAACACATCACAATACACATCGAAGGGCTTAGTTGTATCCGGTTGAGCTAAGACCGGGGCTGTTGTGAGATGCTTCACTAATGCTTGGAACGCTCCTTCACATGCTGAATTCCAAACATACTTTGTCCCCTTTTTCAACAATTCTGTCACCGGCTTAGCAAGCTTGGAGAAGCTTGGAAGAATTTCCGGTAATATCCCGCTAAACCGAGGAAGCTTCTGACTTCATGGACAGAAGTGGGGGCTTTCCATTTCAGCACTTGTTCAATTTTACTTGGGTAAACCACAATGCCTTCCGCTGAAATGATATGTCCCAAAAATGGCACTTGGCTGATCCAAAACTCGCATTTGCTGAACTTGGCATATAGCTTATGGTCCCGCAATCGTTGAAGGACGATTCTCAAGTGTTTGGCGTGTTCTGCTTCTGTCTTGGAGTAAACCAAGATATCATCAATGAACAACACCACGAACATATCCAGCTCCGGCATGAACACCGAGTTCATGACATACATTAAATGGTCCGGAGCATTGGTGAGACCAAAAGACATGACGAGATACTCATATAAGCCATATCTCGTCGAGAAGGCCATCTTCGGGATATCCTCCGCCTGGATTTTTATTTGATGATATCCAGAGCGAAGGTCCATCTGGAATACACTTCCACCCACAAGTTGATCAAACAGGATGTCAATGCGGGGCAGTGGGTATTTGTTCTTGATGATGACGGCGTTGAGCGGCCGGTAGTCCACACACAGCCTCAAGGTTTCAGCCTTCTTCTTTACGAACAGCGTCGAGCATCCCCAAGGCGAGGAACTTGGCCTAATGAAACCTTTGCTCAACAGATCATTGAGCTGTTCTTTCAGTTCAGCCAGCTCGTTAGGAGCCATTTTGTATGGTCTCCGTGATATGGGGTAGTCCTGGGTGCAATCTCAATCCTGAACTTGACATCCCGCTCAGGTGGTATGCCCGGAACACCATCCTGGAACACGTCGGGGTACTCCCGGACTACAGGAATGTCCTCTAACTTGAGAGCTTCAGTATTATTAATTGCTGAAACTTCCCGGACTGGATTGTCTAATATAAGGGACTGCGGACAGTGTAGTGGGGAGTTGCGGTGAACCATCCATGATAATGTTTCCAGCACAGCACCAGGGTAGCTTAGCCATGACATCCCTAAGATTGCATCAATCTTCTGCCCCTCAAGAATAATCATAGTGGTGGGATATATCTTCCCACCTAAGCATAGTGGTGCTTTCGGGATCATCATAGTTGCTGAAATCCTTCCTCCCGGTGAGCAGATCATATAAGAGCACTCGGTGGGAAAGGCTTCCAGTTGATGCTTAACCACATATGATGCACTTATGAAGTTGTGGGTTGCACCCGAATCAAATAATATGATGATTGCTTGATTGTTAAGAGTGAACGTACCCGCCAGCACGTTGTCTCCCTCTGGGGCGTCCTCACTGTCGAGGTTGCGAACGCTCCCAGTCCGCTGCCCATCCTTCTTGACCGGAGGTCGCCCTCGAGCACCGCCCTGGAACTGGGCTTGTCCACTGCTCTGCTACCCCTGGGGACAGTCCTTCGAGAAATGGCACGCCTGGCCACACGTAAAGCATCTGTAGGGAGACGGTCCTCCGCTGATTGGTGGATGGAAACCTGGGGCGCGTTGTGGCGGTGGAAACGCCCGGAGTACCTTCTGCTGCTACTGTTGCAGTCGCGGTGGTGGCATCGGCGGTCGGAATGGGGGTGGCTGAAATGAACGACCCCCCGAACTGCTGAGGTCGCACCGGTGGATGCCACTGCTGACCGGATGGTGTTCGATACACCATGCGGTATTTCTGGGGAGGTCCACCCCACTGCTTGGTGGAGTGCTGCGCTTCCGCTGCTCAGCCGCCAACTCCCGCTGAGCATCTTCTTGCTTGATCACGGCGTTGACTAGATCATTGAACGTGCCACGATTGCACTGGACAAGATGCGTCTTCATCTCGGGGTGTAACCCCCGATAGAAGTGCTCTCGCTTCTTCTGCTCGGTGGAGACGTAATCCGACGCATATTGCGCCAGATGGTTGAAGGCACGGGAGTAGTCGTGGGCACTCCTCCCGCCCTGCTTCAGCTCCAAGAACTCTTGGAACTTCCGCTTCATTATCCCGGGAGGGATATGGTAGGCGCGGAACGCCTCCCGGAATTCTTCCCACTCCACGGCATTGCCAGCCGGCACTGAGGCGACATAATTCGCCCACCACGCACCAGCGGCACCGTGAAGCTGCTGCGCCGCGAACAGTCTTTCGCCGCTCCGTACATTGGAGCAGCCAAAACTTGGACTCAATTGTCCGCAGCCAGTTGTTGGCCTCCAGGGGTTCTGCTGCTTCTGTGAACACCAGAGGGTGCATACTCATGAAATCCGAGTACGTCACAACATGGGACTCACGAGGCCCCCTCTCTTGATGCCCCCCCCCCCCCCCCGCCTGGGACGTATTCTGCACGATCGTGCGGAGCAGGTCGGTCTGCTCCTCACGACCACCCACCAGTGCCACAATCACATCCGCTAGCGTAAGCGGAGGTGGCGGTGGTGGTTGTTGCTGCAGGGTGCTGTCGTAGGCAGGTGGCTGGGAGTCATCACCCCCCTGCTGGCTAGAGCCACCAATCTCATGCGTGGTCCGAGTGCAAACCATCTGCAACCATACGACAATAAACATCAGTCCCGCAACATACTTCATGCAGTCCAATAAAATAGGCGTAAACCACAATGACAGTAAAACATGCGATACATCTCGTATACAGATAATGTGATAACTTTGCACAAGCTACACCATTACCAGACCAAATACAAGATAGTTAAATCCAATTTGATGGACTCCGTCTTTGGAAGTTCATCTCAACTAGGTTTGGTCACTGCGAGACGTTAATATCGCTTTGCCATCACGTATACTACCCTTTTATCTTCAATACGACACAAACATGGTCTCTAGAAAAAGAAACTTGAGTAAGACATATACTAAAATCTTTCACTAGCTGAAGATAACCACTCATGAGTATTTTCTACCCAATTGGAAATACTCAAACCCCTTGGGGTACAACAATTTCTAAACTGAGTTCAACTGTCATCTCTCTGACAGAATGACCAGTTTCTACATATTCCAGATTTTGATCTGGTGCTGGCATTTTCATGACTCAAGCTGAATACCAAAGTTAAAGTTAACTTCAGAATCTTTCCAACGAGTATTTATTTGCCCTCAGATCTGCTCTGGTTTAAAAGTTAGGATAATTCAAAGTCAACAGAATTTCTGGAAGAATTTCAACAGCACCTCTTTGGAGGTTGCTGTTCTCAACTCTGATTTCAGCTTAATTCCGTGCTGCAATTGCAGAAACTTTGAATTACAAATATGTAACATATCTCCTACCCTTTACAAAGATGTATCATATGATAATTTCATATTTTTCTACAGGAAGTTATGCTTGAAAAACAAAACAGTCCAGAGAGTGTTTTAAATCTGTCCTGGTTCTGGACAGTTTGCAATCCTCTGAGATTTAAGCCATCTTAAGGTGTGATTCAGCTCTGGTAGTATACAACAAAGTTGTAGAGTGCTTAAACATCTTTCCGGAACCATATCCCACACCCCCATTGGCTAAATGATCTGTGAGTTGTGCTCTGTCAAAGTTCAGCAAACTTGCTGCTCAAAATAGAGCACTCTGTTTTTCCATCCCTTTGACTACACTGATCAACTATTAAATTTTACCACCCAACCAGGGTCCTAAATGTTGAAACTTAGTGATTTTAATTCCTTGTTATCATTATCTTTCATGCACATGCCTATGATATGTCGGTAATACGTTCCTCACAAAAAGAAAATCCTAACTGGATTATACCGGCACACGTATACTACACGGCATGCATACGTGGTTAGTACCTGCAGAAGACCACACAATAATGATGCACTCAAAGGTTATTTTCATTTCAGGCAGGTCCATATTTGAAAGTAAATACAAATTCCCGTATCATTTCCATATGGCCGTCCTTGAGTTAAGCCACGTCTCAAAGTACGTGATCGTGTTTTAACACCACATGACGGGGAACCCGAGTAGAGCGCGAACAGGTCATCACGGTTGGGAATTTTATCACCCCAACAGATACCACCTACTGCCCTGCAGGGCACGCCGATGGCAAGCGCTGCGTATGTCCTCCTGGGCTATTTCCAGACGAACACACTTTCACGTTACTGATCACGCCATGGGGTCTCCACTTTCTTTCCTAATGCACACTAGGGATCAGCGTTTCATATGAACTCAGGAACATGAAGAGTCCAAGAGCTTCATATTGACGTCTCACACCAAGCTATGAGACCTATCTCTGAACCCCGTTCCTCGTTAGGGGAGCTAACCGAAATTGAACCGCTTTCGGTGGCGTTCCTTACCATTCTTACCTGAGCGTAGGTGCATCGTCACATAATTAAAATTCAGAATTATAACACATATGTTAGTCTTGCCACTTTAAGTAACTATGCTAATAAAGTCCTCAGTTGGGCACACTAGAGAATCCTCACCGTAAACCTAAGTTTTCCCGTAATACAGTCCTTAATTTATGTGCTATCCCCAATGCGGCTCTGATACCAGCCTATGGCGGACCGGAATCCGCTCATCCAGGATCACAGAGGGTGGTGCCGCACGATGCCACACCCGACAACACACATCATAAGGACACATTGTATTACATAGAAAACCAACTGAAATGTACAAATTCGTACAATACTCCAGTTACAAACTAGTGTTTATATTACACAGCTGAAACTAAATTTTTACAACTCACGCCCGTCTATCTAGAAAAAGTTGGTTGCCCAGCCCTAGGGCAACCCACACTAGCTGCACTCCTCAGCTCAGCGTGGCGTGTACGGCTCCCACTCAGGCATGGTCCCCGACGGAGGGTAGCCCTTGCCGGTGGACTCGTAACCCAAGTCCGTGGGATGCTCCTCACCTGAAAAACACTTATAGCAGCAACCGTGAGCACGGTGGCTCAGCAAGACTTAACCGACTCACCTAGGCATGAAACTCTACATGCAGTTGGTACGAACAGGGGATAGTAAATTTCAGCAAATGGACACGCCTACAAGTTCATCCTTAGTTCCTCTCTTAGCCACAAGTTAACAGTTCATGAATAAGAAATTTAGTAAGCAATATTTGGTGGCACACATGTAGCAAAACAATTATACATATCAGCAGTATTGAATCATAACATTCCATAGTTTATCTACGTTACGACGCAGTGAACAAGCGGTACTCGTCACCGTGAGGGACATACTGGCTATATGGGAACTAGGAAACCGATGTAATTGGTTAATCTGGGTGTCGAGGCTTACCCAACAATTTTATAGGAGTTGTTGAGGGTAGAAAGGTGTAAATCTGCCGGCGAGCACAAACATGATCCGCGCAGGGACCTCCTGCCAGTTATCGATGGTCCGGTTCGACATTTGGGTTTCCTTGGAAAGGTTGTTGTATACAACAGAGTAGGAAGGTGTGAGGCACCACACTTCTGAATTGAGTGTATGTGACGTGTTATCCAGGTGTCTATTGATTGCAATCACCGTCCCTCGCGGTTATTTGAGTACTGCTTGTTCACTGCGCTGTGACTTAGTAATTATTGAAAGAGGGCAGAAGAATATAATGCATTGAATTATCATTGTATTGCAACCATGTATGCTATAGATGTAGAGCTCACTAAATTTATATTCCATTTTGGGCAAAAACCACATCGAGAGGAAGCGTTTCTTGTTTGATTGTGGAATTCCGATGTGGGGGCTGTTTAAGGCATATGAAATTGCTGCTGTAAAACTGAAAGTAATGATTAACATGTAGGCAAATTCTTTATTGCAAGATCATTTCCTTTTTTAATATCCCTACATGTAGAGTTTCATATTTAGGAGTGACGGATAAGACTTGCTGAACCATCGTGCTCACGGTTGCTATATTAAGATGTTGCAGGTAAGAAATATGAGGAAGGGTCCGAGAATGAGGCAATGCCCCCGTCGGGATACAGGACCAAGTTGGAGCCCCTGCACGCCGCCGTGATCTCCTGATAAGTGCTGCTAGTGTGTAGCGTCCCCGGGTTGGACGACTACATTTTTTCATAGCTAGGCTGAGGGTTTAGCTATCAGTAAAGACTTCTGCTGTACATTAAGTTTGTAAAAGATGTCCGCTGTTTATGTAAATAAAAGTTTGTATATTTATCATATTCTTTTCTTGTGTTCTGTTGGGTACCGCATCGCACGGCACCACCCTCTACGATCCCTGAGTGGGAGGACCTCAGGGTCCACCGCAGACGTCGTATCAGAGCCGCACCGGGAATAGCACGCTCGAAAAGAGCCTATTTTAAAAACCTAGAAATAGTCGAGTGAGGATTAGTCACTATGGCCACATAAGGTCTATTATAGTAGTAAATACTTAAGGTGGAAAAGCTAAATTATGTGTTATTATTCAGTAACGACGCTCCGATGTCAGGTAAGAGGTAGGGTACGCCACCGCAGACGGATAAATTGTGGTAAGCTCGCCATACGAGCAGTGGTATGGAATGGGTTACTGTAGTGAATATGAGCCTCTTAACCTTCTTATGGTTCTGAGATCATATGAAAACGCTGATCCCCAGCGTGCTTTAGGCAAAAGCGAGGATACCCATCGTGTGGTAAGAAACACGATAGTATGCAACTCTTGAACGTTCAACATTCAAAGGGCAATACACAGCGCTCGCCATCAGAGTGTCTCAACGGTCATGAGGCAGTAGGTGGTATCCGTTGGGTTGATAAAATTCCCAACCGTGATGACCCGTTCACGCTCGGCTTGGGTTCCCCGTCCTGTGGTGTGAAAACGCGACCATATACCTTGAGACGTGGCCTGACTCAAGGACGATCCATATGGAAATAATACGGACCTGCCTGGAATGTTAACCCTTTGTATGCTCCATTATTGTGTGATTTTCGGCAGGTACATTGAGCACATTAGAGCATGTCGTTTAGAAATCATTTGTGAGTGACATCTTTAGTTCCACCATTTGACACGTATATGCCGGAATACCGGCTTAGGATTTTCTTTAGTGAGGGCGTAGTACCAGCATTGCATTTCAGTTTCCTCCGGCACGTTGACGACCATATCCATGCTGGAGGTGCCGTCAAAAATTTTTACAGAAAAACTGTCAACTTGTAAAATCGTAACTCCTAAAGCAGAAGTGCTATGGAGGCAAATGAATACATACTGGATTCATTTTTGAGTTTACTACAACTTTGTTGTTGAAATCCAGTTCAGATTTTGCCTCCAAATTTGTCAAAACATTTAAATTCTCAGACTGGTCAGCTGGACCAGAATCCGGACAGTGAACCTGTGTTTGAATTTCCAAATTCAAATAACTTTGTTTCCCATCTCGATGTTCAGCAGTTGTTTTTTAAAACAAGGGATTGAATTCAAGTATAAGATGCATTCGACACATCACATCAAGAAATAACATGTTTGGGTCTTGTACAATAGCGAGGATATACGCATGCTAATGCACTTAACATCCCGTGGCGACCAACGATGGTCGAAATGAACTTTCAATCCATGATGTTCATTGCTTTGGAACTCAATTTTGGTGACATGGTCCAGGGATGTATATGTTGTATAAAGTGTATACTTTATCCATATGTGTTAATGTTCTGCGTATCATTTGTTTCATTCTTGCGTGACAATTGTCTAGACTGGATGGAAGGGTCAAACATGTGCTGATGGTTTAAATCGTGTGGATGCAGAATGGTGCGTACACGCTCGGCACATGAGGAGGGAGGCCCTAGTCAGGGTCATGGTCATGAGTCTCCAACCCTAGAGCAAACCACGACGCAGCAACAACCACCTTCTCCACCACCAGAACTTCCAAGAACTCTCGCGGAGGTTCTTGCCGCAGTACTCGGCTCGCACGACAAGCAAACCGAGCTGCTGTGGACGTTCATGCAGCAAAATGCGTCCCCTCAAGGAGGACGTCAAGATAATGGGCAACGCCAGCCCTAACAGAGTTCATACTCGGACTTTTGGCAACTCATCCACCGGTCTTCACAGAGGCCGAGGAGCCTCTGGAGGCAGAAATCATTTTCCGCACCCTCGAGGCGAAGTTCGGTCTACTTCGGTGCACCGAACATCAAAAGGCGCTGTTTGCAGCGCAGCAGCCTCAAGGAGCCGCCTGTACATGGTGGGCAAACTACATCGCCTCGCTACCGGCTGGCCATGCCGTCACATGGGCGGAGTTCCGAGAGGCGTTTCACGCCTACCATATACCTCCCGGGATTATGTAGAGGAAGCTTCAGGAATTCCTGGAGCTAAAACAAGGCGAGAGGAGTGCTCATGAGTATCCCAGAGCGTTCAACCAGCTGGTGCAGTATACGCCATAATATGTAGGGACGGAATACCAGAAGCGGAACATGTTCTTCCAGGGCCTGAATCCAAAAATGAAGGTCCATCTCGCCCTACGCAACCGTGGCACATTTAATGACCTCGTCAATGCCGTGATTATACAAGATGCTGAGCGCGAGCTCGTTTCTGACAAGAGGAAACACAGCGCACCTTCGAGCAGCAGCGGTAGGGCTCCACAGAAGTACCGTGTGGTGTATCGCTCACCATCTGGTCAGAGGTGGCAGCCACCAGTGCGACCGCCGCAGTTTCGCAGTCGTCAAATCAATGCGCCTAGCTTCCGACCGCCGTATCCACCACAGCAACAGCAACAGCAAAGGATGGTAGGACGTGTGTCTCCCATTCCACCACGTGCACCGGGATTCCATCCAGAATTCGGAGGGAACCCGACACAATACACGTGCTTCGCGTGTGGCAGTGTCGGGCACTTTGCAAAGGAGTGCCCCGAGCAGCGACAAGGCAGGGGCCCAGCACCGTATCAGGGTGCAAAATCAGCCCCGCAACCAGCCCAAGAAACCAGCACCAAAATCTGGCAATGTCCACCACCTATCTATCGAAGACATGTCGGAAGGTGAACCCGTTCTCGTGGGTACGTTCTCGCTTCTTGATCATCCCATAGTCATCCTCTTTTACTCCGGTGCCACCCATAATTTCATAAGTCAATCTTATGTTATTAAATATCAAATGCCTATCATTCCCACAAAAAGTTAATATTTGATTTGCTCTCCGGGTGGGAAAATACAGAAGATAGGATGGTCTATAGAGCACCATTGCAAATGGGTGGAAATCTATATCTGACGTCTCTAATTATATTAGAGAGTCAAAAACTCGATGTCATTTTAGGAATGTCATGGCTACAACGCCATGGTGCTGTTCTTGACATCGTTCCACGAGTGGTTCATTTAAACTCTCCACTTCATGAACCACATACTCTCATTCTCGACCGTTTGGTCCAAGAAATTCCAGCCACCTATAACACGGAAGCCACAAAGCTTGGGAATATTCATGTGGTCCGTGAATATCCGGACGTGTTTCTGGATGATCTCCCGGGCATGCCACCCGAACGGGACGTTGAGTTCAAGATTGCACTTGAACCCGGAACAACCCCAACATCATAGAGACCGTACAAAATGGCTCCGAATGAGCTAGCTGAATTGAAGGAGCAGCTCAATGATTTGTTGAGTAAGGGTTTCATACTACCGAGTTCCTCTCCATGGGGATGCTAGGCGCTGTTCGTGAAAAAGAAAGATGAAACCTTGAGGTTGTGTGTGGATTACCGACCTCTTAACGCCGTCACCATAAAAACAAATACCCACTACCCCGCATCGATATCTTATTCGATCAACTTGTGCGTGCAAGTGTATTTTCAAGATGGATCTTTGCACCGGATATCACCAAATCAAGATCTGAGCGCAGGATATTCTGAAGACGGCCTTCTCGTCAAGAGATGGCTTATATGAGTATCTCGTCATGTCTTTTGGTCTCACCAACACCCCGCCACATTTCATGTATCTTATGAACTCAGTGTTCATGCCGGAGTTGGATAAGTTCATGGTGGTGTTCATAGACGACATCTTGGTTTATTCCAAGTCTGAAGAAGAGGATTCAGAACATTTGCATATCATGCTTCAACAATTGCAGGACCATAAACATTATGCCAAATTCAGTAAATGTGAGTTTTGGATCAGCCTGTGCCATTTCTTGGTCGTATTATCTCCGTGTAAGGCATTTCTGTTGATCCAAGCAAGATTGAGCAAGTGCTGAAATGGAAATCCCCACATTAGTCCATGAGGTGAGAAGTTTCCTCGGTTTAGCGGGATAGTATCGGAGATTCATCCCGAGCTACTCCAAGCTTGCTAAATCAATGACTGAATTGTTGATGAAGGGGGTGAAATATGTTTGGAGCTCAGCATGTGAGGAGCTTTCCAAGCATTGGTGAAGCATCTCACAACAGCCCGTCTTAGCTCAACCGGATACGACCAAGCCCTTCGACGTGTATTGTGATGCGTCCGGTATTGGGCTTGGATGTGTGTTGATGCAAGAAGGAAGAGTGGTTGCCTGTGGCTCACATCAACTTCGTAACCACGAGCAGCACTATCCAACTCATGATCTTGAGCTCTCTGCTGTGGTATTGGCGTTGAAAATGTAGAGGCACTATCTACTTGGAAACTTAGTGCATCTCTACACCGAACACAAGAGCTTGAAATATATATTCCCGCAAAATAAGTCGAATATGCGGCACTGGAGATGGTTAGAGATTATCAAAGATTATGAGATTGAGACCCACTACCATCCGGCAAGGCAAACGTGGTTGCCAATGCATTAAGCCGCAAATCTCACGTCAACAATCTGTCCATCACTCCGATGGAAGAGGAGGATCCGAGTTTATACTTGGTTCCATATAGAGCATTATATAATCTTGCTCTCGTCCCTACCATAAGAGAGGAGATTATGGAAGCTCAGAAGAAAGACGTGGGAATGTCACACATTCGGAGGAGAATGAAGAATGGAGAGACGAAATTCTAACGGAGGGATGAACACGGTACTCTATGGTTTAAAGACCGTATAGTGGTACCTCGTGATATAGAACTTCAGAAGAAAATCTTGGACGAAGCTCACTTGTCCATGCACTCTATTCATCCGGACAGCAACAAGATTTATCAAGATTTGAAAACCAGATTGTGGACACGTATGAAAACAGAAATCGCTAAGTACGTATCCGAATGTGATACGTGTCGGCGGGTGAAAGTCAACCACATGCGCAAAGCCGGACAGCTGCAACAATTGAATATTCCGCCGTGAAAGTTGGAGGATATCAGCATGGATTTCATAGTTGGGTTACCTATCACGTCCCACAAGCATGATTCAATTTGGGTGATAGTCGATCGACTAACCAAATCGGTGCATAATCCCCCTACATACAAAGTACGTTGCCAAGCAATATGCGGAGTTGTATATTCCAAGGATATTGTGCTTGCATGGTGTTCCCCACAGAATTATTTTTATATCGTGGTGCGCTGTTCATTGCTCGATTTTGGGAGCAGCTTCACGCGTCATTGGGTACCAAGCTGATCCGAAGCTCCGCATATCACCCGCAGACGGGTGGTCAAACTGAACAGGTGAATCAAGTGCTTGAAGATATGCTACGCGCTTGTGCCATCCACCACGGTAAAAACAGGGACGTTCATTTACCGTTGGCGGAATTTTCATATAACAATAACTATCAAGCTAGCATCAAAATGGCGCCGTATGAAGCTCTCTACGGCCGGTAATGTCACACCCCACTCAATTGGAGTGAATCCAGCAAGCGAGTCATATACGGCATTGAGCTTATGAATGAGGTCGAGGAACGAGTACGAGTAATACAAGACAATCTCAAGGATGCTCAATCTCGTCAGAAGAGGTACACGGATAAGAGACGCCGTCCTCTCCACTTTGACATCGGGGACCAGCTTTATGTCCGTTTGTCTCCGATGAAAGGAGTTCATCATTTTGGAGTGTAGAGAAAGCTTGCTCCACGATACATCGGTCCATTTGCCATCATTGAAAATGCAGAGCCATGGCCTATCGCTTCGAGTTACCGGCATCACTCTCTGGAATTCATAATGTCTTTCACATTTGTCAGCTGAGAAAATGCCACAAGTCCGAAGCTGAAATCCGCACCGAAGACATCGAAGCTCCCCAACCGGACCTCACATATACGGAGTATCCGATCTGGATTATCGATAAAAAGACTCGTGCCACAAGAATCCGGACTTCATGGTTTTATAAAGTCTTGTGGACTAACCATACAGCCGAGGAGGTGACATGGGAAAGCGAGGACTATCTACAAGCAAATTATCCGGACTTGCTATCATCGTATAACCGGTAAATTTTCCCCACTTTGCTTTTCTTTTGGAATCTCGGGATTAGATTCTTTTTAAGGGGGGAGGGATGTGAAATCCCCAAAATACTGGCAAGTGAATCAGCCTATTTCCATTTAGGAAATAGAGGGGGAATTAAAACTTTGGATTATAATGGTTGGAGTTCAATGTGCTGAATCAAATTTGAAAAAACTTTCAAACATGGAGGGCTAAAATCTACAGTTTGCTTCCCCAAAAATTCATATAGTAACCCTGCCAAATTTCAGCTCATTTGTAGATGGTTTACCATTTGTTTGGAAGTGAGTGAGGAAGCAACTCAAATCTGAATTCAAACCTCAGTTTCAAATTCCAACTTCATCAAACTGCAAATTGGGTTTCACAAATGTGTTCCCCACATTTGAAATATCATCCCAGCCAAAATTCATTAAATTTGTGGTTGGGTTGCTATGCATTTGAATCAATGGAAGAGGGAGGATTCAAATCCAAATTCAAATTCAAATACCCAAATGCAGTTCAAATTTCACACCAGAATTGAATCCATTTGAATTCCAAAAATTTAAACTATGACTTGGTCTGGAAGCATAGCTTTTAATTGTGAGTAGCTGTGGTAAAAAGATCTATGAAAATGAAAAAGAATTGAGGGAATAGGGCCCACATGTCAGCCACCCACAGGAGCAAACCGCCTCTGTTTTTTCGGCCGATCGCCGAGCGAGCGCCAGCGCTGAGGTACCCCGCCCCGTCGAACTCACCGTTCCACCTCATGCTCTAGTGATCATACCGCATGAAGACTTCATCCCCACGTCCTTTGGCCATGCAGAGGACCATTTCACCCGCCGTCGCCCTCCCTCTCACGCGCGCTCTCTTCGGTTCTTGCCACCACTTTGTCACCTCTCTGCTCCTCGACGTCCAGGCAATACAGTCCGTGTCACGGCCGATGTTCTACAGCAAAAACATGGGCCATCCTCTACTCAACACTCCGGTGAAAACCCCATACCCTTTTAGTGCATCAGCGAGTGAGAATTTTCCATTTTACCGAGAGCGGGTTCATAAGAATCCCGAGATCATTTGTTGCACTTTCTTGCTCCATGCTAGCTACTTCTGATCTCACCATGCGTCCTACACATTCATACGACCATCTAGGATAAAAAAGAATAAAAAACCATTGACCATAGGCGCTGTTCTTAGAGCTTTTCCGGTCGCCGCCGTTTTTAGCCCTAGGTCGATGGTGAGGTCATAGCTCCGGCCATTTTCACGGCAAACCGGATCCATATTTGTGCGTAGCGTGTCACCGCAGAGATGTAGGAAGAAATGTGCTCAAAATGAAGCTTTGTAGAGCTCGAGCGACCTCGCCGGAGTTAGAGCCGCCACTATCGCCGTCGCCAACTAGGTTCCATTCGCCGAGAGCCCTAGCTGACCCCACAGCCGAGTTCGCCGAGGTATAAAACCTAGGGGCGGTGAGTATCAGCCTCGGAGACAGCCGGCAACGCTGTTCTGGCGGACCTCGCTGGCGCGAACTGCCGCCCGAGTGCCTCTGGCACGAGGAGGAAGAAGCTAGGGTGGGACCACAGTCAGCTGTTTAAACATCAGTTTAATTTCAGAATTCCATTCAAACTTTGAAGCCCATTAACTTTCAGTTGGAACGTCCGAAATTTGTGAAACAAATTTTGTTGAATTCCTCTCAATTAGTACATTGCATAAATGCAAATAAATTGGTCTGAAGATCCATGGATTTTTTTCAAAAATTCCTTAAATTTAAATCCTTGGGAAATAATTCCAGGGGATCCCTGTTATGGAATTTGCTCAAATTTGGCAAGAGGATCCTCCATAACTCTAGTAATCTACTGTAAAAAGTTGAGCATCACTTTTTACTGGGACAAACCTTGATCCAGTTTGCAGCCTTCATTGAAAATTCCAAAAATAAACAGAAACTTTCTCAGTTTTTCCCACCAACTTCAAAAACACATTTCTCCCTGTAGACAGCTAAAAAGTTACGAAACAAATTTTGCTAGAAACAGGGAGACCTTCTATAATTATATTTTCCACTGTTCGCTATGTCAAAGCTTCTGATTGGAGATCAAAATTCAGAGAAGCCAATGACTTTTTGGGGGGTTAGAACCAACAAAATGCTAAGAAATTTTTTCATCTTTGGCTCAAATCCTCCTCATGACCTCTAGTATCCCCTGGAAAAATCCCAAAGTCAATTAAGAATAATTAATAGCAGTAACTATCCATAGAAGCTTGCTTCTTATAAATAATTATCACTTATACATATATTTTGTGCATATCATATAGTGACCAAATTCGAGGACGCTCCGGAGGCCTTGGAGATCCTACCTCCCGAAGCTAACTTCCTGTTTGACTCGCAACTAGGCAAGTCCCTGTTTGCATTTAATTACTTTCACAAAGTTTTGCTTTGTAACACTTATGCCTAGGGTGAGATGGTTGCATTAGAGTTAAGGTGATTGAAACTCCAATTGCATGACCCCTGAATCCTATGGAGTGTTAGGTAGTCTAAAGCTCAATGAGTAGAAAATGCCGTGCTAATGTTCTTAGGATCTCGGTAAAAGTTGAGTAGTTGGAATCTACTCGCGAGATAGGATTTTATCACACGGGATAGAAGGAATCAAAGAATGGTTTTAGAATGTTAAATTGAGACCCAACAGGGGGATAGGATGCAGTGAGCGGAAGTCTCACGTGCGTAGCCCTGTTGGTGTCGGTTGAGAACCGAGCCGTGTGCGGCACTGCTAGACAAGATTGAACAGTACCGGATGCATACTGGCTATATGGGAACCAGGAAACTGATGTAATTGGTTAACCGGGGTGCCAAGGCTTACCCAACCATTTTATAGGAGTCAGTTGAGGTTAGAAAGGTGTAAATCTGCCGGCGGGCACAGACACGCTCCATGCGGGGACCTTCTGCCCGTTACGGATGGACCGGTTTAGCATTTGGGTTTCCTTTAAAAGGTTGTTGTATACAACAAATGTGAGGGTCAGCCCCGTCGACCGACAGGACGACGCCCTGAACAGGACCTCGTTTGGTGGTGCCGTGATATGCGGCACCCGATAGCACACGGGTCGAAGAAACCCATCACAGTACAGAAATTATTTGCGGAAGCGTACAATAGTATTTTACAAATATTTATCTCAAAATAAGCTATAGTGGAAGACTATAACTCTCACGACTCATTTCTAACTTAGCAACAAAGAAACAGTCCAGCCCGCAGACGTTTCTTACTAGCAACACAAAGACAAACCGCAGCGGTGAGGATGCTCTTTGAGTAAGCACTCGGAGGTTCCCGAGTCTCATCGACATCCCTTCATAAGCATGAAGTCAAACCTGCAAAACAACTCGGATAGCATCCATGAGCACAACGCTCAGCAAGACTTAACAGTCACCCTAAACATGAAACTCTATGTGAGGTTATGAACCTAAAGTAGGATGGCATCACGCATAATAAACTCGCCTAAAACTGAATCCTTACTTTCATGTATTATTTGCAGCAATTTTAAGTAACCTTGGGCACGCCACATCGGGAGTCCACAATCAACAAGAAACAATTTCCCCCGATGTAAATTGCTCATAGCATGAAAGAATCGAGTTTGCCCTAACTAAGCATCAAGATCCAATACAAAGCTAGTATGAAATTTCAAACCAATGTGATTAGTTCCTTTCTCATGCAAGTTCTTACTACCTCACGACTGTGAGAACAACTATGCTCGGTCCATTCCGCGAGCGATGGTGATTCGAGTCAATAACACCCGGACTAAACGACACGTACGCCCGTACTCGACGTTGCCTAAAGCAACCATCACTGACATCGTAGGCGGCAGCCTTTCTCCCGTTTCACCCCCGTTGAATCGATCAAGTCACCCCGTACAGTAGCCACTCTCATGGTGCACCTACCGACATGAGATGTCATGAGAATGTTCCCCACATACTGCACACCAGCTGTCCGCCTGAGGCGACCCGAAAAGGCCCAACGATAGCTTCCAGAGGTACATTGGTTTACTGGGTCCCATAATACCAGCATGAGTCTGGTACACAAGTCAAACATGTTCAACAGGGCCGCATACGGATCGGTCCTTGAACGACACGGACAGGTCTATAGCACCCAGGCCCCTATGTCCTGCTGCCCCTACAACCTTCCGGTCTCAACTTTAACTTGCTAATTCATTTATGAACCAATACCGTATGGTCCTGTTGTTCCTGAACTTGCGAGTAGCATCTCACCACTCGACTTCTACCGAACCTTACTTAAGCATGACAGTTCTATACGGTGAAAGACATCTACCCAATACTCCATGGATCATTTGGTTATGCAAGAGGAGTATCAAACACTAGGTACCTAATGCACATTTCATATCTTAACCGAAAGTGAATACAAAGTAAAAACTTAAAGCTGTTAAATGCAAACCGGAGCTTGCCTGTTTTGCAATGTAGTCGTATATATAAGCAGTTAGTATCCTTGCTGATCAACCCTTGATTCTCTAGAGCTTGATCCACTTCAATGAATCGCTTCTTTGAATCCCCTTCGTTGTGGTTCCTATTGAAATGCATATGCACATGTTTTATAGAATGTAATGGAAAGAAGTTATAGAATGGAGTTCTTAGGAATAGAGGTTGTGTGGAAAAGCCAAGAATGGCTTGGTTTGCCTCTGTGGTGCCAAGAAATAGAAATGATCTAAATTGATCTTAGTGTTGTAGCTATACACTAACTACTTGCCCTAATGAACATAACAGATGAGCAGAAAAGAATTGGATGCAACTGAGGAACAAGAACTCAAATGGCCTCAAAACTTTTACAGCAGGTTCTATACTACCTAGGGATTTAGCTTATCAAATTGCAGCTAATGTGGAGTCAAATTGTGTTCTCTATAATTCTCACAATGTCTCTCATGTATTTCTACCTATACATAAGTATGGAGAATAAGAACAGGGAGTTCAAAGGCTCAAATTGAGCTGATAAATAACATGTGAGTTCTTGGTCACATGGAAGTAATTTGGTCCAAAATTAAGCCCTTTTACTTGAGTACTTCTCCCAGAACAATTCTTTAAGCATTCCTACTTAAAAGAATTAACTCGGGAGTACTGTGCATTTTCATGCCCAATTTAGTGAACCAACATTTCAGGTATGTCTCAGAGAGCTTGTCTAAATTTTCTATGATTTTTGGAGCTATGGATTGCTCAGAATAGATTTTACAAGGGGGGAACATTTTCTGAAAATGTTTCTGGACTCTAATGAACACAACATTTTGTATTTAGCAAATTGCTACTCAAATGATCTTCAAATGAGCTAAAAATTAGCTAGAAGGTCAACAATATGCTAAATAATATTCTGGCAAAATTTGAGGATTTTTGGATAAACCAAACTCCCTCAATAATTCGTTTTCACAAAACCTTCAAAGAATTCTCTAAAATACATTATTGATATTCATACAAATTGTAGTTCATATTTGGATAGATCTCTGCAAAATGAATCCAACCCAATTGGAATCACTCAAATTGGAGGTTTCTACACAGAGATATGAATTTCCAAAGTGGTAGCCATCTCTGGAATTATTTTCCCTACTGAAAAGTCGGCTGGACCCACTGTTTAAATCCCAGCCAATAGGATTCAAGCCACAACGGGGTCACGGGTCTTTTGCGCGCCAGCACACCGGATCCGGCCGCAAACCGATCCCAGATTTAAAACTGAGCCGCTGACAGACGGGCCAGGCCCCTTCTTCCACCACCCGCCGGTTTCTCGCGCGCGCGCCGTCTCCCCCTCGCTGGAGCAATTCGCAACTCGCCGGATCGCCGCTGCCGGCCACAGCACGAGCTGAAGTTCGCTGCCAGGGGGTTTACGACACCGAGGAACACGCTGCTGATGTGTTTTGGGGCTGCCTGTGACCAGAAGATGGCCGGCGACGTGTGGCGGCCTCGGTTGAACTTCGGCACCGTCGGCCGGGGTTCCTAGCCCGCCAAAACGTCGGCCAACTAGCTCTAAAGCACCAGTGGGTGATCGCAAGGATCGGCAAGGCCATGGATTAGCTCGGAAACGGTGGCAACTAGCTCGGCATCGTGCGCCCGATTGGTTCCGCGAAGAACACGCTCGGTAGAGCTTGGAATACGTCGCTCTGAGGTGTTTTCATGCGACGGATACTAAAGCAAATATGATCACCGGCTAGTCCAGCGCCTATGTGCAAGATTTCATGACCTATGGAGGATCAGAGAGGGGGAATCTGAAGAAACCATACCGGCCTCTCGGGTTGAACTTGCCGGAGTAAAACTTAGAAATTCCTAGTCGATGCTTCACGGTTTGCTCCAAGAATTGGAGGAGAGCAGAACCACTGTAGCGCGCTCCTGTAGCCATGATCGCTCGCCGTGAAAGCTCCTGTGGAGAGCTGTCCACGAGCGCCCGACCGTCGGCTGAAGCTAGGTCACCGTGGAGTGAACTGTGGTAGGGCAAGGCAGGCCGGAACTCGCTCGTTTCCAGGTCGGGGAGGTGTGTATTGAGCTCAGGATGTTGTTTAGCAGCTCGGGGAGGAGAGGGCACGGTTGTTTCCTTGGTTTCCTGATCAACCCGAGTAGCGGAGGGTAGAGAAGCTCTGCTCGTTGTCGCTGGCGAGGAGGAGAAGGCAACTGAGCTTTGCTTTGGTCTGAGGCGGTAAGGATCACGTTGAGGCACAAGGGAACTGACCTGGGCGCCAGCGTGTGGGGGCAGGCAGCTGGAGGTGGCGCCGTGCTTCACTCGGTGGCTCACGGTGAGCTGCTTGGTGGAGTTGAAAAACAGAGCCAAGTCAAATGTTTGCTTCAAGTGCAAGTCTAATTCCTTAGCCCCAATGACATGTGGGCCCTATACCTCATTTTCCTCCCAAAATATCTCCTCAAGTTAATCCTCCCAATTCCACAATTCTGACTTTGAAAGGTGGGCTAGAATTTGAATTCTCTGAATTCAGTTTGAATTTGCATGCCAAATTTTAATTTTGTTGGAGTTTAGAAAATGCTTCCATAATTCCCTTTTGGAGCCCACCCTAAAAATGAAAAGTTTGTCATCCACTCTTTCCCAAATTTCCAACTCTAGGGTTGCATGGTTATTCAATGTTTTGGCCACCATTTGTGTGAACTTTGAATTTCAACTCTGATTTTCTAAACTTGCATGCAAAGGGGTATATAAATCCTTATTGGTTCAACACTTTCAAACAAAGATGTGAACCTCATTTTGGACAATCATCCAAGTATCACTTTGCATGAAGAAAAGTTTTTGCAAGTCCCATTTTTCATGCCTTTGCCACACGTATGAATTTAAACCTTAGTTTTATTCATGTACATATTTTGAGACTTTTACATTCCTCCCCCCTTAAAAGAATCTCGTCCTCAGATTATAAAAAGAAGAACGAGACGGGAGAGGTAATTACAAACTGTACAAAGCTAAAAGTTCCGGATAGTTGGTGCAGAGGTAATCTTCACTTTCCCACGTCGCCTCTTCCGCGGTATGATTACTCCATAGCACCTTGAAAAATCTGATTGTCCGGTTCGGGGTCACCCGGTTCTGTTCATCAAAATCTGAACCGGTCGCTCGGTGTAGGTCAGGTACGGTTTCAATTCGTCGATTTCCTCGGTGCGGGCAGCAGCGGTGAATTTGAGGCACTTCCGCAGCTGTGACACATGAAATACATCATGAACACCCGCTAGACTTGCTGGTAATTCCAGCTGGTAGGCTACGGATCGGCACTTCTCCGTAATAACAAAAGGACCTATAAAGCGGGGAGCGAGTTTCCCCTTTACACCGAACCGGTGAATTCCCTTCATCGGAGATACACGAAGATACACGTGCTCCAACGTCAAAATGCAATGGCCTACGCCTTTGATCAGCGTAGCTCTTCTGTCGGGATTGTGCAGCCTTCAAGTACTCTTGTATCAACCGAACTCGGTCTTCGGCTTCGTTCACAAGATCAACCCCAAATAGAACTCTTTCGCCGGACTCACACCAATTCAGCGGTGTGCGACACTTCCGGCTGTAGAGAGCTTCATACGGTGCCATTTCAATACTCGCTTGATACCCGTTGTTGTATGAAAACTCCGCCGACGGTAGGTGATGATCCCAATTCCTACCGTGGTCGGTGGCACACGCTCTCAACATATCTTCCAGCACCAGGTTCACTCTCTCAGTTTGTCCATCGGTTTCAGGGTGATATGCGGAGCTTCTAATTAACTTGGTGCCCAACGAGGCATGCAGCTGCTCCCAAAACCGAGCAACGAACAGCGCACCTCGATCAGAAATGATGGTCTTCGGGACACCATGTGAGCATATAATTCTGGAGATATACAACTCCGCATATTGCCTTGCTCGATAATGGGTGTTCACCGGTATGAAGTGAGCTGATTTTGTCAACCGGTCGACTATCACCCATATCGAGTCATGCTTCCGGGATGTGATCGGTAATCCGATGATGAAATCCATACTCACATCCTTTCATTGCCATGCCGGTATCTTCAGTGGTTGTAGCGGTCCGGCTTTCCGCATATGATCAGCCTTGACCCGTCTACACGTATCACATTCGGATACGTATTTAGCGATTTCCCTCTTCATCCTCGTCCACCAAAATTTCTGTTTCAAATCTTGGTACATCTTCTTAGTTCCAGGATGAATGGAAAACTTAGACAGGTGGGCTTCATCCAAGATCTTCTTCCGTAGTTTCATATTACGCGGTACCACTATACGGTTGTCGAACCATATTGTACTGTTCTCATCCTTCCGGAAACATTTCACCTCTCTGTTGTCTAGTCTTCTCCTTATGTGAGACATACCTCTGTCTCTTCTTTGAGCCTCAACAATCTCTTCACAGATTGTTGGAATGAGCGCGAGATTATAAAGCGTGCCATACGGAATGACACGGAGACTTGGTTCTTCATATTCCAACTCAGCAATCGCCAAGTTGTGGACGTAGGATTTCCGACTAAGCGCATCGGCAACCACGTTCGCTTTATCCGGATGATAGTGGATCTCAATTTCATAATCTTTGATGAGCTCCAACCATCTCTATTGTCTCATATTCAGCTCCTTCTGCGTGAAGATATACTTCAGGCTTTTATGGTCGGTGTAGAGGTGAACCAGATTACCAAGCAGATAATGTCTCCACATCTTTAATGCCAACACCACTGCAGCAAGCTCGAGATCGTGAGTAGGATAATGCTGCTCGTGGTTTCACAGTTGACGAGACCCATAGGCGACTACACGTCTGTCTTGCATCAGAACACAGCCGAGACCGATGCCGGATGCATCACAATATACATCGAATGGCTTCGTCGTGTCCGGCTGAGCAAGAACTGGAGCTGTTGTGAGATGTTTCACCAATGTTTTGAATGCGGCTTCACATGCTGCATTCCACATGTATTTAGTGCCCTTCTTCAGCAGCTCCGTCATTGGTTTAGCAATTTTAGAGAAGTTCGGAATGAACCTCCGATAATACCCCACTAAACCTAGGAAACTTCAGACCTCGTGGACAGATTTGCGAGATTCCCACTTCTACACTTGTTCAATTTTGCTGGGGTCCACGGAAATGCCCTCTGTTGAAATAATATGGCCTAGGAAAGGTACTTGATCAATCCAGAATTCGCACTTGCTGAATTTGGCATTTAACTTGTGCTCCCTCAACCGTTGTAACACAATACGCAGATGTTCAGCATGCTCTTCTTCAGATTTGGAGTAAACCAAAATTCGTCGATGAATACCATGAAAAACTTATCTAACTCTGGCATGAACACCGAATTCATCAAGTACATGAAGTGTGCCGGAGTGTTGGTTAACCCAAATGACATGATGAGGTACTCATTGAGTCCGTATCTCGTCGAGAAAGCTGTCTTCGGTATGTCCTCCGGTCGGATTTTGATTTGATGATAGCCCAACCGAAGATCCATCTTCAAAAATACCTTTGCACCCACAATTTGATCGAACAAGATGTCGATGCGGGGCAAAGGATACTTGTTCTTTATCGTGACAGCATTTAGAGGACGATAATCAACACATAGCCACAGTGTTTCGTCCTTCTTCTTAACGAACAACGCAGAACAACCCCAAGGTGAAGAACTTGGTCGTATGAAACCCTTGCTCATGAGTTCATTCAGTTGCTCCTTCAACTCAGCTAGCTCGTTAGGTGCCATCTTGTAAGGCCTTCGTGAGATAGGCGTCGTTCCCGGTGCCAGTTCAATCTTGAATTCGACGTCCCGTTCCGGTGGCATGCCCGGTAAATCATTGGGAAATACGTCGGGATAATCACGTACCACCGGAATATCTTCAAGTTTAAGCGCTTCCGTGTGGTAGGCCTCTACCATATCTGGGTCTTCGCTGTCTAAAAACAGCGTGTGCAGTCCGTGAATCGGCGAGTCAATCTGGATAGTCCGGTTACCGATATTGAGAATGGCACCGTGACGATTTAACCAAGACATCCCCAATATTATGTCTATCTTCTGCCTATCCAACATAATCAGCGATGTTGGGTATATTTCTCCGCCCAAACACAAAGCTGCTCGGGACACAATCTGATTAGCAGAGATATTTCCTCCCGGTGAATGGATAAGATAACTCGTAGTGGGAGTATTGGTGGATAATTGGTGCTGATCCACGCATGATTTTCTGATAAAATTGTGGGTTGCACCGGAATAAAAAAGTACAAGCACGGGCATGTCTTTGACAGTAAACATGCCCGCTGACACCGTTGCTCCCTCCGGGACATCCTCAATAGCAAGATGTTGCACACTCCTGGATTGCAATGCTGTGATGTTGACTTGAGCAGGTGGCGGCATACCACCTGATAATGATGGTTGTCTGGTGTTCAACAATTTCTCCCGGCATTATTGCGTAAAATGCCTAGAGCGGTGGCAATAAGAACACGGAGGTTTTCCCGGTTCTTCGTTGATTTGTGGTTGAGGAGTTGATGTACTTGGCTGCAGAAATGATGCAACAAGTGTCATTCGTTGCTGCGGCAATTGTGTTGCTTCAAGACATGATTCTTGAGCAGGAAATCTCTACTGAGTTGATCTCACTGGCGCTTGCCATAGTTCATCGGATGGTGTGTGATACACCATACGGTATCTACGAGGAACAACTGGTGTGTCTTCTTGCACATCATCCTGGTCCCTCTTCTCTGCTTGACACTCAAGTGTCGCTTGTTCTTGCAGCAGAGCAGCACTGATCAACTCGGTGTAATTGCCTTGATTGAATAAAGCCAACTTATCTTTTAATATGGCACTCAGACCATAGAAAAAGTAGTCACACCTTGTAGCTTCACTCGTCGCACAAGCAGGAGAATATTGTGCTAAAAGGTTGAACCGTTTGACATAATCGAGAACACTCATGACCCCCTGCTTCAAGTTCCTAAATTCTTGCTGCTGGGCCTTGATAAAACCCATAGGAATGTGACGAGCACGGAATGCTTCACGAAATTCCGTCCATTCCACTTGATGGCCTTCCGGAACGGGGGCGAGATAAGTGAACCACCAATTTCCGGCGGCTCCATGGAGCTGTTGAGCTGCAAATAAGGTCTTCTGATACTCATTGCACTAAAACACTCCAAACTTAGACTCCATAACCCAAAGCCACTGATCAGCTTCCACTGGTTCATTGGCTTCCGTGAAAATTGGCGGTTGAGTCACCAAGAATTCCAAATAGGCGTTCCGAGGCGGAACGTCCTGTTGTGCACGTTGGGGTAAGCCATGTTGTACCAAGGATTGGAGTAGTCTTGTATTCTGTTGGCTTGACACAACCATCTGAGCCATGACATCCGCCCATACCGTTGATGGCGGTGCCCGTGGTGGAGTCGAGTCATCGCCATCTCGGCGAGAACCTTCAGCCCTACAAGGAGAATGAGTACGCACCATACTGCAAAATAATAATTTTGAGGAGAGTCAAAACTTGATCTAAGAAGTATGTGAAAGTATGTAAAATATGAGCATGCTAAAACTTTATGAAAGCATAACAAAACTTCATGTTTACACATCTTTCTAAAGCCAACATATTCAGCCCCCTATTCTGTACTGAACAGACCTTTCTGTACTTAACCCTGATTTTGATACGGATAAAAGCATTTTCATAACTCAAGTTGAATACCAAAGTTAAATTTAACTTTATCATCTTTCCATCGAGTACTCACATGCCCTTATATAATTTCTGGATCAAAAGTTATGATTGTTCAAAGTTCACAGAATTTCTGGATAAAATTTGCCAGCATCTCCTTTGTATGTGGCTGTTTTCATCACAGTTGCACATACAAATGGAGTACAATTCTGAACAAAATATGAATTACAAAATCGTTTCAAATTTCATAACCTTTCCAACAGTGTATCACATGATCCTTAGAGATTTTTCTACATAATGTTATGGCTAATTTACAGAAACATCCAGAGAGGTTTGTAGCTGTCCTGTTTTCTGGACAGTTTGCATTCATCTGGACATCAACCAAGTTGGCATCTGATTTTTGCTCTGGAGTTCTAAATAAAAGTTGTAGAGCACTTAAAAACCTTTCCAGAACTGTATCATACACCTCCATTGGGTCAATATACTCAGAGTTATGCTCTGTCAAAGTCCAGCAAAAATTTCTGCCAGAACAGAGCACTCTGTTTTTAAGATCAAAAGAAGCCTAACAACTCTCTTCTTTGAAACTTAGTTCAAATGAAAAGCTCAGTAACTAACATGTGCTTTCCAACATCAATTTTTAGTTTGAAAGTTAGTCATGAATGATTTCTTCATAGGAAAGAAGACTATCGAGAAGGGCAGGCCTGGCGCAGTGGTAGAGTCTCTCAACTTGTGTCAGGTGCTGGGTTCGAATCAGCCTCCTTGCAAAATAAGCAAGGGGAAGGCTGCCTAGAAATTCCCTTCCCCAGACCCCACAACGTGTGGGAGCTTTCAGCACTGGGTATGCCCTTTTTGCCCTTTTTTTTAAAGAAGACTATCGAGTGTAGTACGGTGACGATGCACCGTAAGACATATGACTGTACTACGTTGCCTCACCAAAGAAAAACCTAACCGGATTACACCGGCATATACGTATCCTTAGGTGGCACTAAAACAGTCACTCACAAACGTGTTCTACACGCACTAAGGTTTTCGTGGTTAGTACCTACATAAAACACACTCAATCGTCAGGTTTGGCTGCACACCGAACCCGGTATCCATACAGTACATACACCCGGCCGTCATCACTCGCCCAGATGTTCTCAAGCCAAACATGCAATGAGCTACGTGTTCACGTTACTGACCATGTGACGGGCTCTCCCATTTTTGCCCAAAGCACGCTAGGGAATGGCGTTGCTCGAATACCCCAAACGACATTAAGAGTCGTAGAGGATACTAAAGCGAGTCGGGTTACCTGCCACCCGTGGGGCTCCACCCTTCAGCTTGTGCGCACTGGTGGACAGTGCTTACGTGCACCCCCAAGACATAAAACGTCTCGAGATGCATGATTTTCCGACATAACATATAGGTTAGCTTTCCACCTTCATAATGTGCTAATAGTAGTCCTTATGTGGGCTTAGTACCGTTATCTCACCGTATCCTAAATTTTTTTAACGTAATATGATGCTCAATCCATGTGCTATTGCCAACACAGCTCTGATACCACGCTGTGAGGGTCAGCCCCGTCGACCGACAGGACGACGGCCCGAACAGGACCTCGTTGGGTGGTGCCGTGATATGCGGCACCCGATAGCACACGGGTCAAAGAAACACATCACATTACAGAAATTATTTGCGGAAGCGTACAAGAGTATTTTACAAATACTTATCTCAAAATAAGCTACAGCGGAAGACTATATCTCTCATGGCCCATTTCTATCTTAGCAACAAAGAAACAGCCCAGCCCGCGGACGTTTCTTACTAGCAACACGAAGACAAACCGCAGCGGCGAGGATGCTCTTTGAGTAAGCACTCGGAGGTTCCCGAGTCTCATCGACATCCCTTCATAAGCATGAAGTCAAACCTGCAAAACAACTCGGATAGCATCCGTGAGCACAACGCTCAGCAAGACTTAACAGTCACCCTAAACATAAAACTCTATGTGAGGTTATGAACCTAAAGTAGGATGGCATCACGCATAATAAACTCGCCTAAAACTGAATCCTTACTTTCAGGTATTATTTGCAGCAATTTTAAGTAACCTTGGTTACGCCACATCGGGAGTCAACAATCAAACAAGAAACACTTTCCCCTGATGTAAATTGCTCATGGCATGAAAGAATCGAGTTTGCCCTAACTAAGCATCAAGATCCAACACAAAGCTAGTATGAAATTTCAAACCAATGTCATTAGTTCCTTTCTCATGCAAGTTCTTACTATGCCACGACTGTGATAACAAGTATGCTCAGTCCATTCCGCGAGCGACGGTGATTCGAATCAATAACACCCGGACTACACGACACATACGCCCGTACTCGACGTTGCCTACAGCAACCATCACTGACGTCGTACGCGGCAGCCTTTCTCCTGTTTCACCTTGTTGAATCGATCAAGTCACCCCGCACAGTAGCCACTCTCATGGTGCACCGACCATCATGAGATGTCATGAGAATGTTCCCCACATACTGCACACTGGCCGTCCACCTGAGGCGACCCGAAAAGGCCCAGCGAAAGCTTCCTGAGGTACATCGGTTTACTGGGTCCCATAATACCAGCATGAGTCCGGTACACAACTCAAACTTGTTCAACAGGGCCGCATACGGATCGGTCTTTGAATGAGACTGACAGGTCTAAAGCACCCAGGCCCCTATGTCCTGCTGCCCCTACAACCTTCCGGTCTCAACTTTAACTTGCTAATTCATTTATGAACCAATCCCGTATGCCCCTGTTGTTCCTGAACGTGCGAGTAGCATCTCACCACTCGACTTCTACCGAACCTTACTTAAGCATGGAAGTTCTACACGGTGAAAGACATCTACCCAATACTCCATGTGTCATTTGGTTATGCAAGAGGAGTATCAAACACTAGGCCTAATGACATTTCATATCTTAACAGAAAGTGAATACAAAGTAAAAACTTAAAGCTGTTAAATGCAAACCGGAGCTTGCCTGTTTTACAGGGTAGTCGTATATATAAGCAGTTAGTATCCTTGCTGATCAACCCTTGATTCTCCGGAGCTTGATCCACTTCAATGAATCGCTCCTTTGAATCCCCTTCGTTGTGGTTCCTATTGAAATGCATATGCACATGTTTTATAGAATGTAATGCAAAAGAAGTTATAGAATGGAGTTCTTAGGAATAGAGGTTGTGTGGAAAAGCCAAGAATGGTTTGGTTTGCCTCTGTGGTGCAAAGAAATAGAAATGATCTAAATTTATCTTAGTGTTGTAGCTATACACTAACTACTTGCCCTAATGAACATAATAGATGAGCTGAAAAGAATTGGATGCAACTTAAGAACAAGAACTCCAATGGCCTCAAAACTTTTACAGCAGGTTCTATACTACCTAGGGATTTAGCTTGCCAAATTGCAGCTAATGTGGGGTCAAATTGTGTTCTCTATAATTCTCACAATGTCTGTCATGTATTTCTACCTATACATAAGTATGGAGAATAAGAACAGGGAGTTCAAAGGCTCAACTTGATCTGATAAATTACATGTGAGTTCTTGGTCACAGGAAAGTAATTTGGTCCAAAATTCAGCCCTTTTACTTGAGTAGTTCTCCCAGAACAATTCTTTAAGCATTCCTATTTAAAAGAATTAATTATGGAGTACTGTGCATTTTCATGCCCAACTTAGTGAACCACAATTTCAAGTATGTCTCAGAGAGCTTGCCTAGATTTTCATATGATTTATGGAGCTATGGATTGCTCAGAATAGATTTTACAAGGGGGAAACATTTTCTGAAAATGTTTCTGGACTCTTATGAACACAGCACTTTGTATTTAGCAAATTGCTACTCAAATGATCTTCAAATAAGCTGAATGTTTGCTAGACGGTCAACAATATGCTAAAGAATATTCTGGAAAAATTTGAGGATTTGTGGATAAACCAAACTCCCTCAATAATTCTTTTTCACAAAACCTTCAAAGAATTCTCTAGAATACAATATTGACATTCATACAAATTGTAGTTCATATTTGGATAGATATCTGCAAAATGAATCCAACCCAATTGTAATCACTCAAATTGGAGGATTCTACACAGAGATATGAATTTCCAAAGTTGTAGCCATCTCTAGAATTATTTTCCCTACGGAAAAGTCGGCTGGACCCACTGTTTAAATCCCAGCCAATAGGATTGAAGCCACACCGGGGTCACGGGTCTTTTGCGCGCCAGAACACCGGATCCGGCCACAAACCGATCCCAGATTTAAAAGTGATCCGCTGACAGAAGGGCCCGGCCCCTTCTTACACCTCCCGCCGGTTTCTCACGCGCGCGCCTCCCCTTCGCCGGAGCAATTCGCAACTCGCCGGATCGCCGCTGCCGGCCAACGCACGATCTGAAACTCGCTGCCAGGGGGTTTCCGACACCGAGGAACATGCTGGTGAAGTGTTTTGGGGCTGCCGGTGACCAGAAGATGGCCGGAGACGTGCGTCGGCCTCGGTTGAACTTCGGCACCGTCGGCCGGGGTTCATAGCCTGCCAAAACGTCGGCCAACTAGCTCTACAGCACCAGTGGGTGATTGCAAGGCTCGGCAAGGCCATGGATTAGCTTGGAAACGGCGGCAACTAGCTCGGCATCATGCGCCCGATTAGTTCCGCAAAGAACACGCTCGGTAGAGCTCGGAATACATCGCTCCGAGGTGTTTTCATGCGACGGATCCTAAAGCAAAGGTGATCGCTGGCTAGTCCAGCACCTATGTGCAAGATTTGATGACCTATGGAGGATCAGAGAGGGGGAATTTGAAGAAAACGTACCGCCGCTGGGGTTGAACTTGATGGAGCAAAACTTCGAAATTCCCTGTCGATGCTTCACGGTTTGCTCCAAGAATTGGAGGAGATCAGCACCACCGTAGCGCGCTCCCGTAGCCGTGATCCCTCGGCTGTGAAAGCTCCTGTGGACAGCTGTCCACGAGCGCCCGACCGTCGGCTGAAGCTAGGTCGCGGCGGAGTGAACTGTGGTAGGGCAAGGGAGGCCGGAACTCGCTCGTTTCTGGGTCGGGGAGGTGTGTATTGAGCTCAGGATGTTGTTTAGCAGATCGGGGAGGAGAGGCGTGGTTGTTTCCTCGGTTTCCCGATCAACCCGAGAAGCGGAGGGTAGAGGAGCTCTGCTCGGTGTCGCTCGCGAGGAGGAGAAGGCAACTGAGCTTTGCTTCGTTCTGAGGCGATAAGGATCACGTCGAGGCATGAGGGAACCGACCTGGGCACCAGCGCGTGGGGGCAGGCAGCAGGAGCTGGCTCCATGCTTCACTCGGTGGCTCACGGTGAGCTGCTTGGTGGAGTTGAAAAACAGAGACAAGTCAAATGTTTGCTTCATGTGCAAGTCTAATTCCTTAGCCCCATTGACATGTGGGCCCTATACCTCATTTTCCTCCCGAAATATCTCCTCAAGTTAATCCTCCCAATTCCACAATTCTGAGTTTGAAAGGTGGGCTAGAATTTGAATTCTCCAAATTCAGTTTGAATTTGCATGCCAAATTTGAATTTGGTTGGAGTTTGGAAAATGCTTCCGTAATTCCCTTTTGGAGCCCACCGTAAAAATGAAAAGTTTGTCATCCACTCTTCCCAAATTTCCATCTCTAGGGCTGCATGGTTATTCAAAGTTTTGGACACCATTTGTGTGAACTTTGAATTTAAACTCTGATTTTTTAAACTTGCATGCAAAGGGGTATCTAAATCCTTATTGGTTCAACACTTTCAAATAATGATGTGAACCTCATTTTGGACAATCATCCAAGTATCACTTTGCATGAATAAAAGTTTTTGCAAGCCCCATTTTTCTTGCCTTTGCCACATGTATGAATTCAAACCTTAGTTTTATTCATGTACATATTTTGAGACTTTTACAACAAAGTAGCAAGGTGTGAGGCAGCACACTTCTGAATTGGGTGTATGTGACGTGTTATAGAGGTGTCTATTGATTGCAATCACCGTCTCTCACCGTTATTTGAGTAATTACTGAAAGAGGCCAGAAGAATATGATGCATTGAAATATCATTGTATTGCAACCATGTATGCTATAGATGTAGAGGTCACTAAGTCTATATTCCACTTTGGGCAAAAACCACATTGGGAGGAAGCATTTGTTGTTTGATTGTGGAGTTCGGATGTGGGGGCTGCTCAAGGCATATGAAATTGCTGCTGTAAAACTGAAAGTAAGGATTAACATGTAGGCAAGTTCTTTGTTGCAAGATCATTTCCTATGTTAATAGCCCTACATGTAGAGTTTCATATTTAGGAGTGACGGATAAGTTTTGCTGAGCCATCGTGCTGACGGTTGCTATATTAAGATGTTGCAGGTAAGACATATGAGGAAGGGTCTGAGGATGAGGCGATGCCCCCGTCGGGGTACGAGGCCGAGTTGGAGCCCTGCACGCTGCCGTGATCTCCGGATAAGTGCTGCTAGTGTGTAGCATCCCCAGGCTGGACTGCTACATTTTTGTATAGCTAGGCTGAGGGTTTAGCTATTAGTAAAGACTTTTGATGTACATTAAGTTTGTAAAAGATTTCTGCTGTTTATGTAAATAAAAGTTTGTATGTTTATCGTATTCTTTTCTTGTGTGCTGTTGGGTGCCGCATCGCACGGCACCACCCTCTCCGATCCCAGAGTGGGAGGACCTCGGGGTCTCTCGCAGGAACTACCGCACGGAGAGCGTTGTCTTCAACGTCGCGAAGGTCAGCCTCCCCTTCAACACCATCATCGGTAGGACAGCCCTGTACCGATTCATGGCAGTAGCCCACTACGGCTACTTGGTCTTGAAGATGCCGACTCTGGGAGCCGTCCTCAAGATCCGTGGTGAGCACACTGTCGCCGTCTCAGCACTGGAGAAGCTCCAAGCGTTGGCAGCGGCGCAGGAGGCTGCTTCCGGCTACGGAGTGTTAAATATAGAAGTGAATATTTATTCATAGAAGTGCATAACTATTCTTAGAAGAGCATCATCTATATTTGGAGCTGTGTCTCCTTGTCTGTGTTAAATATAGAAGTGAATACTTATTCATAGAAGTGCATAACTATTCTTAGAAGAGCATCATCTATATTTGGAGCTGTGTCTCCTTGTCTGGTCGTGTGCTACAAGCCACGCATGTAACCTGCCATGTATTGCTTCTTCTATAAATATGAGAGGATCTGCTCCTTTGAGGGCAGGCAGCGCCATTCATTTCAACATGGTAACAGAGCCATAATTCTTCTTTCCAATGACCACCACCAATTCTTCCTCCTCCTTCCCCGCCACCACCTCTGACGCCATGAACAGCACCATGTCATCTACCTTTGTCCCTATCCACCATGCCGTTACCATTCGCCTCAACAAAACTAACTACATTCTGTGGCGCGCGCAACTCCTCCCATATCTGAGAAGTACCAAACTGATCGGATTCATCAATGGGTCCATTGTTGAGCCCCCTAAACTCGTCCCGTCTTCCACTGCCGAAAGTGCCGAGCTTGTTCCAAATCCGGCTCACAGCAGGTGGTATGATCAGGACCAGCAACTCCTTAGTGGACTTCTCTCCTCCATGACCGAGGAGCTACTTCTTGATGTGGTGTCTGCCTCCACCGCCAAAGAAGCCTGGGACACGTTGCAGCGCATGTTCTCCTCTGCCGTGCAAGCCCGAACTGTCCAAGTTCGCATCGACCTCGCCACCACGAAGAAGAGGGATTTGTCTGCTGCTGACTACTTCCGCAAGATTAAGGGGTTCGCCAGTGAACTTGCTGCTGCTGATGCCCCTCTCCGCAATGATGAAGTTGTTGCATATCTCCTGGCCGGTCTCGGATCGGATTACGATCCGTTCGTCACATCTATTACGACCAAGACCGAAGCTCTCTCCCTCGACGACGTCTACTCCCACCTCCTGGCATTCGAGGCTCGTCAGCTCCAGAACCAGACCGAGACGCGACTTAATATTGGCGCCTCAGCCAACTTCGCTGGCCGCGGGGGACAAGCGCCGCGTGGACGCGGTCGCGGTACACCGCCTGGCCGTGGCCGTGGACGTTGGCTTGCACCGTTCCAGGGCCGCGGTGGTCGATCTGCTCCAAGCTACGACAGGCCGAAGCGTCCGTCGTGCCAGATCTGCGGCCGTGAGGGCCACACGGCGATAAAATGTTGGCACCGCATGGACGAGTCCTATCAGGAGGAACAACCCTTTGCCGCTGCTGCTACCACTACTTCTTACAAGGTCGACCCCAACTGGTACACCGACACCGGGGCTACTGATCACATCACTAGTGATCTAGATCGCCTAGCCCTCCGCGAACAATATCATGGTGGTGAAACCGTTCAAGTTGGCAACGGGGCAGGTTTGCAAATTATGCATATTGGTTCTTGTTCAATTAATACTGCTACTAGATCCCTTGCACTAGTAAATGTTCTTCACGTTCCACATATTTCCAAACATCTTCTTTCCGTTCATAAATTAGCACGTGATAACCATGTCTTTTTTGAATTTCATCCGTATCATTTTCTCATAAAGGACATAGCAACGAGGCAAGTACTTCTGGAAGGAAGATGTGAATCCGGTCTCTATCCCATCAAACTCTCCGACATTGAGTCCTTCAAACAAGCCCTCATCCATGTCAAGACGTCTACAGATCAATGGCATGCTCGGTTTGGCCACCCCTCTACCCAAGTTGTTAGGTCTATCTTAAGTTTGAATAATCTCCCATGTTCTAAAGAGTCGAGTCACACCATATGTAATGCTTGTCAATTAGGCAAGAGCCACCAACTTCCTTACAATAATGCTATTCATCGTTCTACATCTCCTTTAGAACTTATTTTTTCAGATGTTTGGGGTCCTGCCCCTAAATCTGTTGGTGGTTATAGATATTACATAAGTTTTATTGATGACTACAGCAAATTCACTTGGGTTTACTTGATGCAAGATAGAACTGAGGTTCAGCGTATTTTCTTGCAATTCCAAGCTCATGTAGAACGCCTTCTTGATACTAAAATCAAATGTGTTCAATCCGATTGGGGTGGGGAGTACCAAAAAATTCACAATCAATTTTTTCGTTCTCTTGGCATTTCTCATCATGTATCTTGCCCCCACACCCATCAACAAAATGGCTCGGCCGAACGCAAACATCGCCACATTGTTGAAACCGGGCTTGCCCTCTTAGCTCATGCATCAATGCCTATAAAGTTTTGGGATGAAGCGTTTGCTACTGCTGCTTATCTCATCAACAGATTGCCAACCCGCGTAATTGATAATTTATGTCCTCTAGAACGTTTGTTCAAAGCCCCACCCAATTATAATATGCTTCGCATCTTCGGTTGTGCGTGTTGGCCCAATTTGAGACCGTATAATCAACACAAACTCTCATTTAGATCCAAGGCTTGTGTGTTTCTTGGGTACAGCTCACATCACAAGGGCTACAAGTGCCTTGACGTGGAATCCGGTCGCGTGTATATTTCTCGTGACGTTGTTTTTGATGAGGCTAAATTTCCCTTTGTCACTAATCCTTCATCCAACGTTGAACAACCACAAAATATTCCAACCACCCAACCAAATCGTAGCAGTTTTAGTTTGAACACTAACAATGTGCATTCGTTGCCTGCTAACCCTGTGCCTGCAGCTCTCTCTGATGCCGAAGATCACAGGCGCCTGTCGCCTGAACCTCTTACGGGCTCAGCGCCGACATTCCCTGCTGACGCAGGTGCTACGGCCTCCGTGCCCCGTGTGGACCAGGCGGCCTCGGGGTCTCTGTAATGGCTCTCTAGGATCATAGACTATCCCCACATACCACCACTCGTCTTTTCTGCGCACTTTGTCCTCACTCGCGCGCACCCGGGAAAACTTCCCGGTCGGTCACCCATCCCCAAATTCCCCCGGGCCAAGCACGCTTAACCCCGGAATTCTTTGCAGGTGGGCTTCCGAAAAAGAAGGTATACCTTGGTGGTATGAGTACTCTATCAATCCTATTAAGCCGGGAGTCAGGATATCACACAATCCACCCCCCTTAGAAGACCGACGTCCTCGTCGGTCAACGCCAAGACAGGAACGTCCCCTCTTAGCCACGTCCGTACGTTCAGTGCTGGCATACGCATACCGTACGTCCGGTTAGCAGCATACGTACCATACCGTGTCCCACACAGAGGACCCACGCGTCATGCATACGTACCCACGTCCCCGACCCGTACGCTACCGTATCCTTCTCACTAACTCGTACGCACCCGTGAAACTGCGAGGGTCGGCTCTGATACCATTTGTAATGGCTCTCTAGGATCATAGACTATCCCCACATACCACCACTCGTCTTTTCTGCGCACTTTGTCCTCACTCGCGCGCACCCGGGAAAACTTCCCGGTCGGTCACCCATCCCCAAATTCCCCCGGGCCAAGCACGCTTAACCCCGGAATTCTTTGCAGGTGGGCTTCCGAAAAAGAAGGTATACCTTGGTGGTATGAGTACTCTATCAATCCTATTAAGCCGGGAGTCAGGATATCACAGTCTCCGCCCTCCACTCCCCGCGCCCGCGACCCACCTTCAGATGAGCGCGCACCCGTGTCTTCTCACCACCCGACAGAGGTTTCGACTGAGCTGCCACTTGTCGGCTCACCTCGCGAGCCGTCTGCCTCGTGGGATCCCTCGCCTGTACGGCCCGCGCCAGCCATCCAATCTGGTGCAGCCGTGCCAGCAGCTCCCGCTCATCGGTACGGCACTCGTCTCCGCAACAATATTAAGCAACCTAAAGTCCATACCGATGGCACGGTGACATATTCAGCAGTCCGTACCTCTGATGAAGAACCAACTTGTTATACCAATGCCAAGTCTCATCCACTTTGGAGGTCCGCAATGAATGAGGAGTTTCAAGCCCTTCTCCAGAACAACACTTGGCATCTCGTTCCGCCACGTGCCGGCCTCAATGTCATTGATTGTAAGTGGATATTCAAGTTGAAGCGTAAGGCTGATGGCTCGATTGATCGCTATAAAGCCCGCCTGGTTGCAAAGGGCTTCAAACAACAGTATGGTGTTGACTATGATGATACATTCAGCCCTGTGGTCAAACCTACTACTATTCGAGTTCTTTTATCTCTTGCTGTCTCTCGTGGTTGGTCTCTTCGGCAAATTGATATTCAGAATGCATTTCTTCATGGTCATCTCAATGAAGATGTTTATATGAAACAACCACCTGGTTTTATTGACTCAGATCATCCTACTTATCTTTGTAAGCTGGACAAGTCATTATATGGCCTTAAACAGGCCCCAAGAGCCTGGTTTTCACGTCTTAGTGGCAAGCTATTACAGTTGGGCTTCTATGCTTCTAAAGCCGATGTGTCTTTATTTATCTTTAATAAAGGGGGCATTCAGATGTATATTCTCATCTATGTGGATGACATTATCATTGTCAGTTCCTCATCATCGGCTACAAATCGTCTTCTTGCCCACCTTCAAGCTGACTTTGCGGTAAAAGATCTCGGTCCCCTGAGTTACTTTCTTGGTATAGAAGTGCATCATACTTCAACCGGCCTCATATTGACACAACATAAATATATTCAAGATATTTTGAAGCGCACCAACATGGCCTCCTCAAATATTGTCTCCACCCCCATGCTCCCTACGGATAAGTTGATGTTAGCAAGTGGTGATCCTCTCTCCACCGAAGATTCTACACGCTATCGGAGTGTCGTTGGCGCTCTCCAATACCTCTCATTGACTAGACCGGATATCTCATTTTGTGTGAATCGTGTCTGTCAATTTCTTTCGGCGCCAACAACTACTCATTGGGCGGCAGTCAAACGCATCTTGCGTTATCTACATGCCACTTCATACTTGGGTCTCTGCATCACAAAAACTGAGTCCTCATTACTCAGTGCTTTTTCAGACGCGGATTGGGCTGGCAATCCGGATGATAGGCGCAGCACCGGTGGTTATACCATTTTCTTTGGAGGCAATCTCATTTCCTGGAGCTCTCGCAAACAGCCTACTGTCTCTCGCTCAAGTACGGAGGCCGAGTATAAGGCGGTTGCTAATGCTACCGCCGAAGTTATATGGATTCAAGTATTGCTGCGCGAACTCGGGATTTCTCAACATCGACCGCCAAGTTTATGGTGTGACAACATCGGGGCTACTTATCTATCGGCAAATCCGATATTTCATCGGCGCACCAAACATGTTGAAGTGGACTATCATTTTGTCCGGGAGCGCGTGGCATCTCGACAATTAGAGGTTCGCTTTATCTCCTCCAAGGATCAAATAGCCGACATCATGACCAAGCCTTTGCCGGTCACTGCCTTCTGCAATCTTAGGCGCAATCTGAACTTAGTTGCACACCGTCCAGATTGAGGGGGGGTGTTAAATATAGAAGTGAATATTTATTCATAGAAGTGCATAACTATTCTTAGAAGAGCATCATCTATATTTGGAGCTGTGTCTCCTTGTCTGTGTTAAATATAGAAGTGAATACTTATTCATAGAAGTGCATAACTATTCTTAGAAGAGCATCATCTATATTTGGAGCTGTGTCTCCTTGTCTGGTCGTGTGCTACAAGCCACGCATGTAACCTGCCATGTATTGCTTCTTCTATAAATATGAGAGGATCTGCTCCTTTGAGGGCAGGCAGCGCCATTCATTTCAACACGGAGAAGCTAACCGGTGCCTCCAATCAATCTGATAAAGAAACCATGTGTGCGACTGTCTTTGACATGTTCAAACGTGACTAAACTACTGGAGATTATAGATAATCAAGTCACGAATCCACTGCAACAAAAATGACGTGAAAACACTAAGTATAACTTGAGTTATGATCAAATGACTAGACTAATGTCAATCTGTTCTACCCGATTTTAAAACAGATCTGCAATGCTGCAAAGAAACTCGTGTAGATCAAAAACCACAAATCCAATGACCGTGAAATTTTCAAAGATGATAGATAATCAAGTTGTGGAGACAAACCAAAAAGAATCACGTCAATTGGGTCAGTAGACGCGAGTTATGATCGAAATACCGAAGCAACGTCGAAATAACGAACTAACTTGAAACTTTCCATAAACGAACCATAACCGCCTCAACCGCAGCCTGAGGCGCAAAATCCACCCGGTTGAACCTTTTCAACCATATCTTCACTTCCATATCTCTTCACCACGCCTTGGAACAATGTAGCCACATCCATGCTCCCCTTGCATACGTGCAAACACTTTCCAAAACGTCCACAACACCTTCATATGCATTGTTCTATACCCAAACATGCTGCGTGACCTCCCGATCAGCTCAACCACAATTCCTCCCAAACTTGGTTGTTGAACCTCATCTTCTACCTAAAACTAGTTCAAGGATCTCCATCACCAGTCATATCTTGACCTCAAGCAACTCCTGCACATGAACAAACATCCACTTTTTTTCAAGCATAAGTCCGCGACTTGACTCACGTTAGTCCGAAAACCACAACACCTTACATGAGAACGTCACATAAGCATGTTGCAAACCATAGCAATGTATTAACCACCATAATCAGCCATATCACGGCTAAGGCACGCGGCCGGTTCAAAGAGATCAACCATAGGGACTGAGAGAAGCAAGACGTCAACCAACTCGGGGAAGACTCAGCTAGTGATGAGGATATGGAGGTTTATGTGGCCGAGTGGGTTGAAAACCACAAGAACAAGCCTTTGGCTTGCACATTTTTGAAACTCATCCCCGGGAAGAAGGAGGAGGTTCACCTTCGATGTGATGAAGTGTGACAAGCTCTTCGACGTGCTCTTACAAAACAATGTGATTAAGTTGAAGAATGGCCATGTTATTCCACCACCCTAGCAGATGGCCAACAAAAGATATTGTAAGTTTGCATGACTCTTATTCTCATTCAACTAACGAATGCAATTTCTTTCGTCGGCAGGTACAATCAGATCTAAATGATGGCCGATTGACACCGGTGATAGCTACCGAATGAAGCTGGACACGGATCCTTTCCGTGTCAATATGGTTAACTTTGAAGGAAAGAAGATCCTTGTGAGGACCGATCAGGCGTCGACAACCAAGGGAAAGAACGTGATCGTGTCCGATGATCTGCGAAAGAAGATGATCAAGCCTCGGAATCCCGAGGTCAGCAGATGGAAGCTCAACGAGCCAAGAAAGACGACCCAATTCAAGCCGACTTCAGAGTACTTGATCACCAATTGCATCAGGAAGAGGAAGGCAGGAAGTGTCTTCCACAGGCTAAAAGATTGCAAGTGTCACGGGTCAAAGATCTTCACCAACAGAAGCTTGTGATTTTCCAAGATAAATTGCCGGCCCAAGGGGCACGGGGGGCACGACCCAGATATCAGCGTTACCTCAGGAAATCGGTGGATTTCCAAGGTAAAACGACCTCCTGAGCTGCTAGGGAACCTCGGGTGCGGGAGCATCACCCAGCTAAGCGAGGAACCAGTGCCACAACTTGAAACTGAAGGAAAAACTACAAAAGACCCTGATTCCTCAACCCAGTCTCAGACACACGCCGAGAAGACTCAGATCAAAGAAAACACGAGCTCGGGACACCATGTGTTGATGATTGGGTATGTACCTTGCGTGATCCAATATAAACTGGCCCCTAGCAACTCGAGGTTTGAATGCCAGTTTATAGAGCAAAGTTTAGGTAAACGGCTTGAGGTTGGCAGCTCCAACGTGAAGATGGGTGTTGATCCAAGCAAAGCCGAGAGATCCAAGGTCAATTCAAGACCTCTTGGCAAACGTTCTCGGCTGATGTCCCCAGAAGGAAGGATCATTGTTAGACCAGGCATCACACCAGCACCCAAGCACAAGATACAACGGGTGGTTGACCATGCACGACCACAACAACCCAATATATCAACCAGCCAGCACAAGGTAGCTCCAAAATGACTCAGCAGATGGGATATGAAGCCAGAGGTGATGAAACAAGACGTGATCAAGACAGTGGCTCCAGGAACAAAACCAGAACCCCAATGGTGTTCCACAGGGCTCAACAAGACACAAAAGAGGCATGTCCAAAGGCTGAGGTGTGGGGAACCCCTTCCGGGTCCACACTCCAGGAATCACATTGGGTGGTGTCGTGCGATACGACACCCAACAGCATACACGAAAAGACAGTATAAACATATGAAATACTTTATTTCTCAAGAGAAAGTCTTCTACAACATAATGTACAAGAATGTACATACGCAACAGAATAAAACTATACATGTACTCAATCTCGATCCTAACTACGCCGAAGAGAAGCCGTCCAGCCCTAGAACGCTTCCTACTAGCTTCACAAGAATGTAAGGTAGTGTCAAAGGTTTCCGATGAGTTATACGAACCGTATGGTTTGATGTCTCACCGAACAACCGTCTTCCAAGCATGCATCATGCTACCTGCAAAAATAACTACGAAGGCAACCGTGAGCTCAAAGGCTCAGCAAGGCTTAGCTGACAATCCTAAACATGTAACTCTACATGCAGGAGTTGTAAGAAGCTAGGAATCTTAATTTGAAAAATAAAGCTTGGCTAATCGTTGATCCTTATATTCAGATTACTATAGCAGTACGTTTTAATGGTCCTCATGCATCACAACACCAGAAGTCCACAATCAAACAAGAAACGCTTATTCTGATGCTGCTAGCCTAAGGTGGAATAGAAATTTAGTATGCACTATCTCTAATTCAGTCTAGGTTTCAATACAATTATTAAGCCAAGAGCAACATTTTAAGAGCTTCAATTCCTCTTACTTACTACGGCACTGCGCAGTGGGCAAGTATGCTCAATCCTTAACCGCAAGCGACGGTGATTCTAATCAACGACAACCCGGAATAAACGACACATACACCCGCCTCGAAAGACTCCCTCGAGAGCTCTTTCTTACGTTGTATGTGGCAACCTTTCACACGACACCCCGGCATAGAAAACGCTTCGTCACGAGCAGGATGGTCCTCTATGCGGACACGTCGGAGATACCCGCTAAAGGATTTACACCTACTGCCTTCTCAACGCCATTCCCAGACGAAGGATGAGTTTCTACACCACGTTCCATCGAGTTACATTGGTTTTATGGGTCCCATACCCCATTATATATCCGGTACAGCTCAAACTTGTCCAGCAGGACCGCATACAACGCAGTCCTTAACCGACAAAGACGTGGCTACTTCCCAACCTCCACATGGACCTTACCATAACCGGCCCAGGCCCAATATGGTCCCAAGCATTGTCACACCCATCGGGTCGAGACAACCTTGAGCGTTTCATCCTACAGAAACTCCCCGTCCATATCTCACTTTCTTTGAGGGTTCTCTTATCATCTACTTTCTCGCGAGTAGACTCTGCTACTCGACCTTTCCCGCGAGTAGTTTCCGACTATACGACTTCTACCAGACTAGCTACAACATTAGCCTAGCAAACTATCACGAGGTAAATCCTATGCTAATCCTTCTACTCAGGGATTTCATGGTAATGCAATTGGAGTTTCAAGCATCCTAGACATAATGCACAATATCAATTCTAAACAACATTAGGTGAAAGTAAAGCAAAATTTGTAAAGGTGATTATATGCAAACCGGGGCTTGCCTTGCTCAACGGTTTTGTTAGTGACTCTAGGCAGTCGGTCTTCCTTCGAAGAATCCACCAAATCTGTCACGATATGGAGATCCTCGCCTCTTAGCTGAACTTCTCATCGAGTGGCGACATCACGTGAGCTATCGAAATGTAATGCACATATATTCAAACGCAATTTAGGAAATGCTCTAATTCTGTTGTACAAGTCAACTATAACTAAGAGGGGAAACAACAGCAAGGTTTCTGTTGTGTGGATCTCAACATTAGAGAAGAAATTCTAGGTGAAATGAAAGTAATATTAATCACCATGTGATTAAGACTTTATATGTACACCTAGACATAAAGAAGGGTAGATCCAGTTTAGGGGGTCCAATAAAGCTGATGATTTAACAACAGCTTCAAGGGTTGGTATGTAGGCATTGTGCAAAATTTGAGCTCATGGAATGGCTCAATGTGGTCCTAATAATTTCTTATGTGTTTTCACTATTCTGCCTTTCCATCCTAATTCTTGAGCATTCCTATGGTGAAAAGTGGACTTTTTGTGAAGTACACATTTCTAGGAGTCTATAGGACTTGGTTTCATCATTTTTGGTGTTTCCTACATGGAGATATGGATTTTACAAGAATTGGGGAAAAGCTGAAAATTGTTTCAGTTCTTTTCCTAATTTTCAGAGACAGAAAGGATTGACACATCATTTGGACTAGCAAATAAGGACCAATGCCTCTGAATTTTTTACTGGAGTTCAAGTATATTTGGAGGAAGGTTCTGCCGAAAATTGGGAATTTTCCAATTAACAGAACTACTGGAATTAATTCCCTATTTTTTTAAAGGTATTAATAAGCCAAATCCAGGGAGTTTCATAAATATTATGATGCATCACTGGATAGTAATCACTGAGAGGAGTCTAACAAAATATATTTGTGAATTTTTGGACTTCTCTACACAAAGTTGTGGCCATTTGAAGCTTGAACAGAAACTGAGAAAGAATGAAATTGTTTAAACTCCTGCCAGTGGGTCCCACCCTGCAGTCGCCCCCTACCATACACCAGCAGCGGCGTCTGCCGTCACCGCCCGAGCCAAAACTCGCCGCCTCTATGATTTTGACCACGAGGAATTTGACGGTGAGGTCGGTTTGGACCAGATTTGGCCAGAACACAACGCGCGATGGCGACCGCGGCGGCTAGGGTTCCGGCGACGTCGGAACTCCTCATTTCTCCACCGAACTTTCAGTTTTTTGGCCCTAGAGCATCAGTGGAGTATGTAGAACACGAAATGAATAAGATTTGAGGCTGAAAACGATGGCAAACCCACTCTCGATGGTGAGCCTAGGGGTTTTGCGTAGGCGGCGAGGAAAATGGCTATAACTCGGCCGATTCTCCATGATTTTCATTAATTATTCTTCGAGGATGGCCGCTATGGTGTGAGGAAGCTGTTTTCTAACGAGCTTGATTCGTGGTTGCACGTGTAAACAGAATTTTGGGTTAGGCCGAGCTTGGGTGGAATGAACTAGGGTTCAGGAACAAGTGAAATTCAAGCAAACAGATTGATCATTTGCTAAACGGTTTGCAGCTACACATTCTTGGCATGTACACGCACCTTTTTGTGTAGGGAATTGGAGACGAAGATGATCGTAGCGTGCTATCATCGTTGAGCTGAACGGGTCCAACGCGATCACCTTGGAAACTCGGCGGCAATTGTCGAATTCTGAGCAACACAAGCTAGGAGCTTCGGAGTTTGAGTGGTAGCACGCTAGAGCACGAGTTTGCGCTGCTTTTTCGTGTGGGAAGCTGGAGCAACCAAAACTCGGATGGCTGGGCGAGCTCGGACCGAGGAACGCGGGCGCCGTTGGGTGTTCGCGGGAAAGAACAGAGAGAGTGAGCGAGCTGGAGAGTAGAACTTCGGTTGTGCTTCACGTGTGGGAGATAAGAGCAGTGGACCAATCATGAGAGCAGGAGCTGGAGCGTGAGAGCATCGGGAGGGGATTCACCGCCGGTAGCTGTCGCGCACTCATGCGAAGGGAGGAAAACAGAGGCGGTTGAGTTGAGTGTTGCTGACATGTGGTGTCCTCAGCACCTCAATCTCCCCCCTATCTGTGCTTTAAGATTCCCACACATTTGTTGTCCGAAACTCACCAAAATTGGAGGTTAGGCCAAAATGAATATGGGGAACCCAAATCTGAAATCAGATTTTGAAATTGAGCAAGTTTGGTTCAAATTCAAATTCAAGCTTGAATTTAAATGCTCTCTCAATTATTCCTTTGAATAAAGAGTATATGAGCTCCAAAAATTACCAAATTTGGAATAGAAGCTCTTTGATAGATATGAAATTCTTTGGTGGATTCACTTGTATTCATTTGTACAATCTGAACATGAATCCTTTTAAAGAACTCAAATTATGTTTAAAATTTCCCCACTCTCTCCATAGTTGTAGTTTACATGAGTTTAAATCATGTATTAAAGTCCACTCCTCATGTTAACAAGTGTTAAGCATGAGTTAGATAAAAATTTTAATTCCCTCACATGTCCATTGTTTGTTTATCATTTTATGGGACACAAAATTAGTCTTTCTTCTTCTCAACTTTTCTTCATAAGTTAAAATGCAACTTTACAAAAGTTAGGGATGTTACACGAGGGCTCTGGAACTTGCTTAGAAGAGGGAGGAGGAGCAGAGAGATCATTGGTTCAACCAAGCACGACCAATGATCACCAAGAAAACCTGGAAGGAAAAGAGGATTGCTCGAGAAGAAGCTGGAGATGATGAGAATGAAGAAAACACCATGGGCAAGGATGAAAGCTTGGTCGAGGTAAATATGGTGTTCCATTTACCATCTGAATTTTGTGTTCCAGAAACTGAGGTGGCCGAGCTGGATTTAGGAGCTAAGACCGTGGTTTTCGAGAAACCATTGCAGCTCGGCCAGCACATGAAGCCCATGTTCATCCGAGAACACGTCGATGGAATACAAGATGGATAGATGTTGGTCTATGGAGCAGCATGGGTCAACATAATGTCCATATCTATGTTTGAGAAGCTTGGATACCGAGAGAGCGACCTCATCAAGACCAACACAACTTTGAGTGGGTTTTCTGGAGACCCAACTGAAGCCAAGGTGGTATTGTCTGTGGAGCTCACGGATGGAAGCAAGACACTGCCCACACATTCTTCATTGTCAACACGAAAAGTCAGTACAACTTGCTCCTTGGACGAGATTGGATTCATGCAAATGGGTGTGTTCCATCCACACTTCATCAATATATTGTCCAGTAGGTTGGCGACGAGTTAGAAGTGGTTGAGGCTGATAATTTGGCTTGTATAGCAATGGCCAAGTCACCTGATCTTCAACATGAGGATATTAGGTGTTTCACAGGTCGGGACTTAATCAACTATGACTTCGTGAGCGTAGGAAGGGACGGGTTTGTGTCCGTATGTGTAAAACTGACTGATTTCACTCGGCTCAACAATGTAACTTGAAAATGGAAGATAAATGAGGTCATTTAACTTGATTGCTGGAGATAACCGAGCAGTATCGTTTAGGCAGGAACGATATGGGAGAGTTAGTAGAGGACTTTGATGACTTAGGGAAGCTCGAGCAAGGGTTTTCCTTGGTGGACGAACTGGAGGAGATAAACCTTGGGGAAGGATCAGCATATCGGCCAACCTTCATCAACAAAGACCTAAGATGTTTTCAGAAGAAAGAGGTAAGCCAATTACTTAAAGAATAGATGGATTATTTTGCATGGAAATACACCGAGATGCCAGGACTCAGCCGAGAACTTGTGGAACACAAGCTGCCGATCAAGCCAGGCTTTAGACCTCACAAGCAACCGTTCAAACGATTCAACCCGTCCATCCACGACAAGATCAAGGAAGAAGTGAATCATCTACTTGAAGCTAAGTTCATTCATCCCTGCAGGTATGCCGAATGGGTGTCGAACATAGTCCCGGTAGATAAGAAAAAACACAGGAAAGTTGACGATATGCATAGACTTCCAATACCTCAACCAGGCAACACCGAAAGATGAGTATCCTATGCCCATTGCCGATGTATTAATCAAAATGTCACAGGGCCTAAGGTGATCAGTTTCTTGGATGGAAATGTGGTGTACAATCAGATTGGCCGAGTAAGACACATCAAAGACAGCATTTTGTTGCCCGGGTTCGTTAGTTTGTTTGAATGGGTTGTCATGACTTTTGGGTTGAAGAACGGCGGTGCAACATATCAGAGGGCTATGAATTTGAACTTCCACAACATGTTAGGAAATATTCTTGAGGTGTATATTGATGGTCTCGTGGTGAAGTAGGCTGGATTCCAAGGGCATGTGGCCGACTTGAGGATGTACTTTGAGAGGATGAGAAGGTATGCCTTAAGATGAACCCTCTCAATGTGCGTTTGGTGTGTCGGCTGTATGTTTCATGGGTTTTATCGTGCATGAGAACACCATAGAAGTGAACCCCAAGAAAGTTGAAGCTATCAAAAGGATAAGAGAGCTGACATGCAATATAACGTGCAAAGTTTGCTAGGAAAGGTCAATTACCTAAGAAGGTTCATTGCAAAATTGGCTGGAAATATCGGAACCTTCATGCCGCTCTTGAAACTCAAGCACGAGCAGGAGTGTACATGGGGGGGACAGCAGAAGGAGGCGTTCGAAAGGATCAAAGAATACTTGATGAAGCCACTGGTCTTGTGTGCACCAAAGATGAGGCAACCCTTCCGGATATATGTAGCTTCGCAAAGCCAAGTTATCGTGGCTGTTTTAACTCAGGAAAGCCAAGGGAAAGAACATTCTATGGCTTACTTGAGCAGATGACTCTTGATGTCAAAACCAGGTACACCTTCGTTCAGAAACTTTGTTTATCTTTGTACTAGATGTGTTCCAAGTTTCGCCATTATCTCCTTCCCAGTACGTGCTTTGTGACATGTCAACACGATATTGTCATGCGCATGTTGCAACAACCAATTTTGAGTGGGAGGATATGTAAATGGGCGTACTCATTGGTGGAATACGACCTGGTGTTCGAGCCTCTCCAGAGCATGAAGGGCCAAGTTGTAGAAGACTTCATCGTTGAGCACAATGTGCAACTCGAGGAGGAATGCATGGTTGAGATACATTCATGGAAGTTGTTCTTTGATGGATCAGTTTGTGACAGGGGTCAAGGAATCGGCTGCGTATTAGTTTCACCCACAAGTGGAACGTACAAGTTCTCTGTTCGGCTAAACTTCATCTGCACCAGCAATCAAGCCGAATATGAGGCACTGCTGAATGGATTAGAGCATTTGGTAGTAATGGGGATCAAAGACGTCGAAGTTTTAGGTGATTCCAAGCTTGTCATCCTGTAGATTAGTGGTGAAAAGCAATGTTACGATGGAACTTTGAATGATTATCGTGAACGGTGTTTAGATATCATCAAGACTTTGGATACATTCTGTGCCAAACACATACCAAAAGAAGAAAACCAGGAGGCAAATGACTTGGCACAACAGGCATCGGGCCACGAAGTGAAAAAGGAAAGTTCCACATAAAAACAAGGCCGACATTGTCCAAGGACGATGGGATCAAGATAAACAAAAGCAATTCGGCCAGTTTTGACGTGTTAGTTGTTGAAGATTGGAGGCTACCGATCATAGAATGTATCAGAGACCCAATCACATGCAAAGACCGGAAGGTTTGGCATCAATCATTGAAGTATACATTGATCAATGATTAAATATATCGCCAAACCATAGATTTACTCTTGCTGCGGTGTTTAGACAAAGATCAAGCAAAGGAGGCCATGGGAGATGTGCCCGAAGGTCTTTGTGGCACGCATCAGTCAGCCCACAAGATGAAGTGGATGCTCAAATGAGCTGGTTTCAATTGGCCAACAAAGCAGGAGGATAGGTACGGGAATATCCAACAAGCACCAACTAGCATGCTTCATCCCATTGTGAATCCTTGGCCTTTTCGAGGATGGGGTCTGGACTTCATCGGGGAAATCCATCCGGCGTCATTGAAGAAACACCATTTTGTATTAGTTGCCATGTTCTACTTCACCAAGTGGACAGAAGCTGTGCCACTCAAGAACAACACGTACAAAGAGGTAACAAGTTTTGTCCTTGAGAATATTGTCTATAGATTCGTTGTTCCATAGACCTTAACCACTGACCAAAGAGGAGCTTTCACATCCTCTCAATTCAGGGAGTTTGGTGAATCTTTTAAGATAAAATAGTTGAATTTATCCATATTATGCTCAAACTAATGGACAAGCTAGGGCTAGTAATAAGATACTCTTCAAGCTCATCAAAAAGAAGATCAGGGAGAACCCCAGACGATGGCATGAAACTTCGAATGAAACCTTATGGTGTCATCGAGTGTCAAGACACGGTGCCACCAAAGTTACCCCGTTTGAGCTTGTGTATGGACAAGAAGCCATGTTACCTATGGAGATTAAGATGAAGGTGTGTCGAGTAGATAAACAAGACAACCTTTCAGCTGTGGATTATCAAGAATTGATGATGGAATGGTTGGATGAAGTTTCTGAGAGCCGAATGGAAGCCTTAAGGGACATTGAGAAAGAGAAGCTCAAGGTGGCCATGTAATACAACAAGAGAGTTCGAGAGAATTCGTTCCAGATTGGAGACTTAGGATGGAGAACGATTTTACCCTTAGGAACTCGAGACAAGAAGTTTGGCAAATGATCATCGAGCGAAGGACCTTTTGGAATTATGGGTATTGTCCCTGGAAATGCCTACTTTGTGGAAAGCTTGCAAGGAGAAAACTCGAGAAAGGCTATCAATGGAAGGTACTTAAAATGATTCTACCCAAGTGTGTGGCAAGAAAACATCTCAGACTTGCAAGGCGAAACAGCCGATTTATCTAGTAAAATCTTGGCTTGGAAGATGTTTTTTGGCATACTCTATTTGCCCAAAAACAGGAGGGGGCATGTGCTGAGGGTGAAAATTAGTTGTGTATTTTGCAGATCGAGGAGCTAGAAAACAAGGTGGAAAGGGCCATTTATCTAAAGAATTAAAGGTGCAGAAGACTTCGGCAAAAGAACCTACCCGAGACCACAGGAACGCTTGCGGGAAGCCTTTTTAACCTTGGAAACTCAAGATACAAGCACCCGGCGGGAGTTCGACCCGAGAAGACCGAGTTATCGCGCAGCCGCAAGATAAATCAGCTAAACGCAAGATACAAAGGCTGAGAAAGACTTAGGCGTTCTCGGTAGAACTAAAAACATTGTAAATATTAGATTGTGTCGTGTCAAGTGTTCTAGAAGGTTTTGCACGACATTCGGCCATGCTTTAGAGATAAGTCAGGTCTAGTTTAAACTCAGGAGATCGTATCTTGCAGTTTGTATCATGTCTATATAAAGGAAGCTCTCTGCCGAAGAGAGACACCATGAATCAAGTCGATCAATACAAATTTTCGTTCCTTTACTTTTGTGTTTTCGTCGTTCATAGTTTAGTTTCATAGTCCTTTGTTGCTTTGTCAAGAAAAGCATCCGTCCCTCTCCACGTAAGTGAGATTTACCATGTTCCTGATCCAAGAACCTCGTTTTATTTAAGTTTCGGTGAGTTAACACCGTGATTTACATATCTTTGGCGACTCCATCATCTGTTCCACGAACACAGAGCTCTAAGAGGGATGGACGGCTTCCTAGATGTTGGTAAGCCTTAAAGATTGTGTCAACCTTAGTACTTGCCTGCAGGTGTGCTAGCAGGAGATGTAGGATGTACAGGACTGTCTCAAGGACAAGGAGGCCACCCATCCGTTGTTACATGAGAATGAAGAGGGGTGAAAACAGTGACCTCTACTCGTCGCAGAATCCGACTTGGACCGTGACCTCCCCGGACCGTAGGGCAGCCAAGTGCCCCCATTCTCCATCACCGCCTTCTGGACCACCTAGAGTGGAGTCGGAGGGATGTGCAAAGAATGATGATGACAACCCCAGGGCATGGGAGTAAATCCTAGGAGACTACCTGCCTAGGATTAGTGGTTTCCCCTTATTTATGTATTGCATCGAGTAGTATCACCATGGATTGTAATAGTGGTACTTATGCAGATTTATTTGCTTATGGATGATAGTGTGTGATGTGAGTTGTGGAAGCTATGTGCACTTGTCCACAACCTCGTTGTTATGTTTTATTTGCTTGCTTATGGATTGTGTGACATGAATTGTGGAAGACTCGTGCATTTGTACACAACCTCGTTGTTATATTTTATGTTGGAATCTTGATGCATTTAGTATTAAAACTGTTATGTTCACATGTTTATGAATTGTCCCTGTTCAAGGCTGCACTCTTTTCGTAATGTTGGCTGTGTATTGTGTATCTATACCCTCCTTATATTCAGCTCTTTTGTCCTATATTATGTATCCACTTGGTTCCGGTATTCTTTCATCTTTTTACCACATTCCTATTGATCATACTTTGAATCCTTGCTGTCCAAATGATATATGTAGTTGCTGTCCAAATGATTTATTTAATTACCATTTTGCTGCACAAATGAACCATTTAGCCGCTGCCCCAAAAGATCTGATTTGTTGCTGCCCGAGTATCTGTCTAGTGGCTGTCTAAGTGATTTATTTGGTTGCTGTTTTGATGTCCAAATGATCCGATTAGCTGCTGCCCAAGTAATCTGATTTGGGGCTGTCCAAAAATCTGTTTAGTGCTGTTTAAATATCAACCCTACGCTGACCAAATGATCTGAGTTGCTGCTGTCCAAAAATCTGTTTAGTACTGTTTGAATATCAACTTTGTGCAGTCCAAATAATCTACTTAGTTGCTGTCCAAATAATCAAATTAGTTGCTGCCCAAATAATCAGCTTAGCCGTTGTCCAAACACCCCATTTAACTGCTGTCCACATAATCCAGTCAGCTGGTGTTCAAATTAAATACCCTATGTATGATCATGCATATATACATATATGTGCTTATATGTGTTGCTTGAATCTGAATCTAGTTGTCGATGGTAGATGGCCGACAGAGGAAGAGGCCGTGGTGCAAACAACAACTACAACCACAACAACAACAACAATGAGGCTGCGAATTTCCCCCTTCCAAGCTGGTATGGTAGAGGTGGCCGTCGAGGAGTGGTAGACCCATTGCAACAAATGATCAACATGCAGAACCAGATCATCCAAAACTTAACACAAGTGGTGGCCAATATGCAACAAGCTCAACCACCACCGGCTGCACCACATCAGCCGAGGTTGAGTGAGTTTCTTAGCACTCAACCCCCGAAGTTCACAAGTGCCACTAAGTCCCTGGATGCGGATTACTGGCTCAAAATCATTGAAAGCATGTTACAGATTGTCCACAGTCAAGGACTTGAGAGGGTGCTGTTTGCCTCTCACCAACTGTCAGGACCCGCCGCTGACTGGTGGACTGCTTACACCCCAGCCCACGAGGATCCAAAAAATATCACTTGGGAAGAATTCAAGCTAAGTTACCGTAGCCACTATGTGCCAGCTGGAGAGATAAAGAATAATAGGAAGGAGTTTCTGTAGGATCGAAGAGCACGTGAAAAGCTACCAGAGGGTGGGGTGAATGGTATATTAAAACTTTTCGCAGCGGAAACAACAAAAACCCCTCAGCAAAAAATCAATCGGTTAAAGAAACCATGTGTGCAAGTGTTTTCAAACGTGTTCAACCGTGACAAATCAATTAGAGAGATAGAGAATTAAGTCACGGATCTAATGCAACAAGAATCACTTGAAAACACGAAGTAAAACTTGAGATACGATCAAAACATTAAACGAAGATCAATCTGTTCTACCCAATATAAAACAGATCTGCAACGCTGCAAAGAAACTCGTGTATCTCAAGAACTACAGATCCGAAGCTCGTGAAAATTTCACAGATGTTAGATAATTGAGTTGTGAAGACAACCCAAAAAGAATCACATCAATCGGATCTGTAAAACTCGAGTTATGAACGAAACACCAAAGCAACGTCGGTCTGTCCATAAACTCGGCGAGAAAGACTTGACGAAAAACAAATCGGACGAACAAGGCACAAAAGCTCCTCGAAACTATGAACTTTATTCAATAGAAACACAAGAGGAACAGCCCAAAGTCGTGCACCATGAGCTCTGGTCTCCCTTACTTATATAACCAGCTCTATGGCCAATCCAATTCAAACTAGGACTCCTACTCCTACTTGGATTCAAACTGTAACTTTCCAATACTGCTCAAGACTCTTCTATACGCAGATAGAAGCAATCTTAAGACTTCCAAACACCTTAGGAACGTCCCAAACATTCCTAAAACAACTCAAATTCGTGACCCACATGAAATCCTATCATAACCAACTCAAAACTTTCCATATTTGAGTCAAACATGACTCAGCCGCAGCCTGAGTCCATAACCTAGTCGGTTGGACCTTTCCGACCAATTCTTTACGTCCACTTCTCTTCATCACGCCTTGGAACAATGTTGCCACGTCCATGCACTCCTTGCACACATGCAAACACCTTCCAACGACGTACACGTAACCTTCATATGCACTGCCCTTGATCCAAACATGCTGCGCGACCTCCCGATCAACTCAACCACAGCTCCTCCCGAACTTGGTTGTTGGAACCTCATCTCCTCCCTGAGACTAGTCCAAGGATCCCGTCACCAGCCATGTCTTGAACTCAAGCAACAGCTGCACATGAATAAACAACCAATTCTTCCGAGCACAAGTCCTCGACTTGACTCACGTTAGTTCAAAAACCACAACACCTTACATGAGCACGTCACATAAGCATGTTGCAAACCATATCAAATGATAACAGCCATAACCACCAAAACACACCAAAAACATAGCAAATTAATACTAAGCAAACCTTCCCATAAAGAAAGTTTGAAACATTGCGAGTTAAAAGCAAAAACAAGACGCTGCAGTTCTACGAGTTGAACTTCACGGGAGCTCCCTAAAGACAAGCTCCGGACCTCACAGAAGCTCTCCGGACCTTGCAGGAGCTCTCCGGACCTTGCGTCGGACCTTGCCAACAATTGGCGGACCTAACAAAGAACTTGTCGGACCTTGCCACAGAAGAATGTTTTGGCAATATTCAAAACTTTGAATGTTAATGCTAACTTTTATCCTAATTGCCAATGTATTCAGCACACATAGGTCTCACAATCTCCCCCTTGATGAATGCATTGGCAACACCAATTAAAATCCAAACATTGGCTTATGAAAAGTTTTGAAAAGCTTTGAAAACTCATTTCTCCCCCTTTATTAATTTCTCCCCATTTTTTAAAATCAGAGAAGGAAGAAAGTGTATAACATATGCAAACTGTAAAAAAATCTCTCCTTATACATATTTCTCCCCCCTTTGACAATGTATTCAGCAAGGTTCAAAAGAGAAATTTTTAAATGTTATGAGCATATTATAACATATACATACAAAATTGTAACACCCCAAAATTTTGATTCAAAACACTAAATCATGTTAAGAGGGGAATTTAAAATTTTTTGGACGTGTTGCATGTTTTGCAAAAATTCAAATTCAAACTGGAATTCAAATTAAACTCAAATCAGAAAAGAAATGGAAAAAGAAAAAGAGAAAACAGAAAAAAACCGGCCAGTGGGCCGAAACCCACCAGCCGGCCCAACTTACCCCGCGTCAGCCTGCAGCCGCGCGCCCGCGCTTTCTCACGCTGACAGGCGGGACCCACAGATCTTCGTCTACCTCGCGCCGCACTGAACTCCCCCGCGCCCGAATCGAAACCGATCGGGATTTCGACGTAAACCCCGCTGAGTTCTGTTCGTAGCCGACGCGGACATGATCTAAACCACCCCGCCGCCCTCCGCCGTCTGTAAAAACCCCGGCCTCGTTCTGTTTTTTCCACGCGATCGCCGATTTTTACTCCGGTGAGAACCGAGACTTATCCGGTGAATTCTGGCCGATCTAAGCTCGGAAACTCCGATCTAACTCGCTGGTCTTGATCCACCGCCTCCGGGGAACCTTGCAGGTGCAGAAAACTCGGTGACTTGCGGTGTAAACACAGCGCCGACGAGCTTCGCCGTGGTTTTGCCTCGGACCTCGCCGCCGATCACCTTCCAGGACCTCCGAGCTCAAGAAAACCCCCGAGGTGAGATCCCCGACCTCCCCTCCACCGATCTATGCCATAAAATCGCAGTTCTAGGAAGAATTCTCGAAGATCCGAAAGTCTCCGGCGAGATCGCCGCTTCCCGCCGCCGTGCGCCGCCGGCAGCGCCGCCCGCGCTCGATCAGAGCGACGTGGCCGCTTGTGCGCCGTTTATTTTAAATCGCACGGTAGGGTTTAAACTCCCGCGTACCGGTTCGACGTTATAATCTCAGCCGTCGGTTTAAAATCGGACGGTCCACGTCAGCTCCGCGTTATGAAGACTGGAATTCTTACGTGCTACCCCCTGGGGTTCTCGGGAAATAAGAGCTAGCCCCGGAAACTTCAGGTCTAGCCCCTGAAACTCCAGAAAATCATGTAAATTCATTTAAAAATCAGTTTTAGCCCCTGGACTTAATAAAAATTAGGAAAAACACCTCTGATAAGTGTAGCTAGACCCCTGCAAATTCTGAAAATAATATTATAGACCCTGTAATGGGGTGAGTTCATCATTTTAGCCCTGTTTAGTATTTAATTTAGAAAATTGAATATGTAACTAGTGTTTAAAAATTAAAAAGTGGGACAAACATATTGTCAAAATTAAGTTAAAGACTTTCTCAGTGTTTAGGAAATTTAGGAGTGAGATAAAAACATATTTTGGACTGAATTGAATCTGTTTAATTTATTATTCACAATTAGGGACACATTTTTAAGTAAGAAATAGTTTTAGAAAATAGGGAAAATAATTATGAAATAGTTTACATCAGAGGCAAAGGTCAAAATATGTTATTAAATTATTTAGGACCAGAACCTATTCTGTTTAGATGATGTGTATTACTAATTTCATAATAAAATACAGAATTATGCATAGGAATATAAATCTGAAAATATAGCAACTAGTAAATGATAAATGGAGTTTTTAAAATCCAAAGAGTTCAGTTTAGGGTTGGTAGAAATTATGAAGGCACATATGGGGAAGAAAAATACTTTTCATACACACTTGGTATTAAAAAGGTGTAGTAGTTGAATATAAGAAATTTATTGGAAACTCATAGTATGTAAGTATAAACGTGGACACAAAAGTAGGAATCATATACACATGGTTAAAAGTGCATGCAAGCCACAACTCAACACACATAAAGTAACCACAACACATATAAGGGTGAATGACTTTCATAAATATGAATGTGTGGTTTGTATGAAGTGGAAGTGTGAACTATGTCTTATGGATTGTTGTTTTTCTTTTGCTATGTGTGATGGTATGATGTAGAACCTGCTCAAGAGCAAGTTATTCCTTTCCAAGACAAGGACTACCCATTTCAAGAGCAGCAAGAAGGAGGCAAGTGTCCTTGACCACTTTGATCCTATGCTAGGATGTGTAGCTAGAATTATTTGCATTGTCAATTTAAATATGAAACCCATGATAGGAAGTTTCCCTAGAATTGCATTACCTTGTTTCCTTGTAGCTTGGGTTGGGATTTATTTTATCATGACATTTATTATTATGCATATGCTTAGCCATGCTTAGAGTGGGATATTTGGGATATGAGATCATCAGTTTATTTTACCATACTCTTGAATTAGATATTGTGAGTTATGTAGAGGTAGGGATCAAGGCAAGTTGGATGTTTTGGTTGTGTGCTGGGTGCACGAGACTTGGGTTTGTGTTTAGTACTTGTCTGGATCCTAAGGACCGGTTCATGGAGCATGTAACCTGGCTTTACAGTGCCAACCACATGCTGAGATGGGGCAGCTTGGCCAATTAATTAGGTGTATCCCCGACGTAGTATGGGTGTGTTGGATGGTGCGGGGAGTAGGTGTCAGCTGGACTACCATATGAACCGCAAGGCTCAAGAGGGGGCCACTGCAGCGGGGTTGGAGCCTCTTGTATGCTGTTAGGGGTGAAACCTCAGTGGGCCCATGCTCGTCGAGAATCCCTTTGTAAAGGCTTCGTAGTGATCTCCTGGCTACACACCTGGGAAGTGTGAATGTGGTTCGTAGCCACTGGCATAATGGAGGTTCTTTTAGTCCACCCGGCCATGGGGGATGAAATCACTACATGTGGGTACAGTGGTACAAACTCTGCAGAGTCAAAACTGTCATGACAGCCGTGCTCACGGTGAAGAGCGGCTTGGACTTATTCATGATTAGAGTATGATGACCTTGGAGGGTGTGAGTGTTAAGCGGGGAGCTTAACATTGGAAATGATGATTATGGTTATTTGATTATGATGATGGGATGGGAGATTGGGACCATTTCACCTGTGTAGTCATATAGGTGCTTAATAAGCTAAGTTGGTAGGTAATAATTGCGTAGTGCTTTAACCATGAGTTCAACCTCTCCTTGTTCTAGCCATGCATAATATAATTTTCCCACACTTGCTGAGTACCATTGGTACTCAACCTTGCATATTTGTTGGTTTATATTGCTGCTCAGGTCAAGATAATGAGGTGGTGTATAATGACCAAGACTTTGGACCCGAAGAAGGTTTCTAGGTTCATGGAGACCCCGGGGCAACGCCTGTGATGGAGCCTACGAGAATAATTATTCCGCTGCTTGTTTATTTACTTGTGATGAACTTATTATTGTCCATCGAGACATTTGCTATGTAAGACTTATTTATATTCGACACCTGGCTTGTAATAAATGATGCTTCACTATTTGTCATCACATGTATGAGAAAATGATCCTGGCATACATGTGATATTCACTTGGTTGTTCTTCGGAAAAACCGGGTGTGACAGAGGTGGTATCAGAGCCAAGGTTGCCCGTAGGAACGTGGACCTAGGTAGAAATGGACGTATTTAAGGACCCTATTTTCTTAAAAACTATTTTACAATGGTGTGGATTGAAAAGTGTTATTTAATGGAGTCACTTTCTTCATCTTACCCCAACTTTCATTCAAAATAGGATTTTTGTTTGAGAGTTTATCTAACCTAATTTAAATTCTTTTTGTTTTAGATGGTTCGCATGATTCGTACCGGTCGCAAGTCCACAGGAGGGAGAGTTCCCGTAGTTGCCCTTGCCGAGAGAGAGGAGAGCCGTCCGGTGACGTACCTTTCCTATGGATTGGCAGTAGGAGGCTTATTGCGCCGTCTTCGGCGTATGCTCGAAGCCGCCGGCAATACGGGCAAGCTAATCATCCACTATAACTCCACCAGGACCATCCGTGGGAAGAGGGAAGAATGGAGTTCAGAGATGAGGATCATACACTTAAATCAGCTGCTTAAGATCCACCACTCTCCAGCTTGTCGAGCGACACAGATCGATGCGGAGAAAGATGTCACCTGGGAGGCCATCACCTGCCAGAGTCACATCTATCGTCGCCACTTGGACAAAACTGAGTACATGTATGTCCTCCAACGTGAGAGTGGTACCACGGAGTACAAGTACCCACCAGTGCAGCAAGGGACTTCCCATGAGCACATGGACTTGTGCTTGGAGGATGCTGCTATGCTCAGCACTCGACTGCAGGAGTGTCAACAAGAGCTTCAGGATGTCCAGGACACCCTGAAGGAAACGGAGGCGTTGCTGCAAGCCTGCTTAAGGGCGAGAGAAAGAGGAGATGGGAATGAACTGTGTGTCACCGTGAATGATACATGGACTCCTGACTCCCCGGATCGCCGAGCGATCAGGCGTCGTCGCACTTCTCCACCAGCAGCCTTCCTACCCAAAGCAGAGTCAGAAGGTAGTCGAAATGAGGAGGAAGATCCCGAGGAGCCAGCTCAAGAGAATGAGTAATGTAGAAGTATTCCCCTTAGCTAGCAAGATGTCGAATAGTCGAGTCGTTACGTTAAGTTAATGGTGTGTTAATGCTTGGTGTGTGACGTGAGTTGTGGAAGCCATGAGCAATTGTCCACAGCCTCGTCTTCAGATTGTTTTGCTTTGGTGTGTGAACCCACATGAAATAATAGTGCATTTATTTGGTGTGAGATATGAACCCTCGTAAAAGTATAACAAAGCCTCAACACTTCAAAGTACAAACAAATGAAAGTAGTAAGATGATACTAAATGCTTTCAAATTAACATTGGTTGATTCTGCCAGATGGCCGGAAGAGGAAAAGGACGTGCTGCCAACCCCGCCAACAACAACGATGAGGCATGCAACCCTCATCTTTCTGGAGGCCAGGACCGGGGTGGTCGCCGTGAAGGAGTTGATCCCCTCCACCAAATGCTGGAGAATCAAAATCAGCTCATCCAGAACTTGACTCAAGTGGTGGCCAACTTGCATCAAGTTCCACCTCCACAAGCTGCACCACGCCAACCAAGGTTGAGTGAGTTTCTAGGAACTCAACCTCCAAAGTTTGCAAGTGCTGCTGAACCTCTGGAGGCAGATGATTGACTGAAGACCATTGAAAGTAAGATGAGGATCATACAGTGCCAAGGGTATGAGAGGGTGCTGTTTGCCTCTCATCAATTGCATGGACCTGCTGCTGATTGGTGGACCGCCTATGTGGCCGCCCATCATGACCCTGAGAACATCACTTGGGAAAAGTTCAAGCGTAGCTTCCGCAACCATTACATCCCAAGAGGTGAACTCAAAAACAAGAGGAAGGAGTTTTTGGGACTGCAGCAGGGAAACATGACGGTGAGGGAATACCTCACTAAATTTACTCAACTATCCCGCTATGCCCCACGGGACATAGAGACTGATGAGCAGAAAGAAGATTGTTTTGTGGAAGGACTTACCACAGAGATGCAGTGTGCAATGTCCTCAAAATTGTATGAAAGCTTCCAAAAGATGGTGGACAGAGCATTTGTGGTAGAAAGGAAGCTAAAGGCCTTGGAAAATGAGAATAAGAGGAAGGCCGGGTGGTCACATCAAGCCTCAGAGAGCAACACCCGCCCACGTCTGATGCAGCCACCTGCAGGGCAGACGAACCGTGCTGCGGTACCCTACTCAGCACCAAGAGGGTACAACCCGAACTACAGGCCTCCGGCAGCACCAATACAGCCACAACGTCAGTTCGTACAGCAGCCTCGCCCTGCATATCCACCTCGACCAGCAGCACAAGGACCCCCAAACCAACCCCAAGACAGCAAAGGCCAGGCACCTAAGGTTGGGGTGCAATGTTTTAGTTGCGGAGAAGTGGGGCACTACGCCCATAAGTGTCCAAAGAAGAAGCCCACGCAGCCACAGCAGCAGAATGTAATGAGAGGACGGATGAACCACGTCACTATGGAGGAAGCACAAGAGGCACCCGACGTGGTAGTTGGTAAGTTTCCTGCCAATTTACACATTGCAACCCTGCTGTTTGATTCTGGTGCTACCCACTCGTTCATTGCTCAAGGGTTTGTTAAGAAGCATGACCTAGCAACAACACAAATGAACCATATGCTAGCCGTAAACTCTCCAGGTGGAGAAATAAGGACGAGACAAGTGTGTCCCAAAGTGAACCTAGACATTAATGGGGTAGTGTTCACTGCTAACCTCATAGTGATAGATTCACAAGGGATAGATATTATTTTGGGTATGGATTGGTTGACCAAACATAAGGGAATCAGCCATTGTTCGACCAGAACGGTGGAACTAACTCACCCTAGTGGCACCAGGGTAAAGTTCATAACAATACACGAGCCTAGGAGGGACATTAAATTAAATCAAGTTGAGGTGAAAGTGGAGGAGATCAGGATTATCCGGGAATACCCAGATGTTTTTCCGGAGGAGTTGCCAGGTATGCCTCCCGATCGTGAAGTGGAATTCGCAATTGAGCTAGTGCCTGGAACAGCCCCGATATACAAGAGACCTTATCGGATGGACTCCAAGCAGCTAGAAGAACTCAAGGATCATTTGAGAGAATTGACGGAGAAGGGGTATATTCGTCCTAGTTCCTCAGCATGGGGAGTTCCAGTGATATTTGTGCCCAAGAAAGACGGAACACAAAGGTTATGCGTGGATTACCGTGCTTTGAATGAGGTAACCATCAAGAACAAGTACCCATTGCCTCGCATTGAAGACTTTTTTGATCAGTTTAGGGGAGCTTGTGTGTTCTCGAAAATTGATCTCAGGACGGGATACCACCAACTCAAGATAAGGCAATCTGATATTCCCAAGACTGCTTTCGTATCTCGGTACGGACTGTATGAATACACTGTCATGCCTTTCGGGCTAACTAATGCCCCGACATATTTCATGTACCTCATGAACAAGGTATTCATGGAATATCTAGACAAATTTGTGGTGGTTTTCATAGATGACATTCTCGTCTTCTCCAAAGATGAAGAAGAACATGAGAAACATCTAAGGTTGGTGTTGCAGAGGCTGAGAGAACACCAACTATATGCCAAGTTGAGCAAGTGTGAGTTTTGGCTGAAGAGAGTTCCCTTTTTAGGACATATAATCTCGGAGGGAGGAATCTCCGTAGATCCCGCCAAAATCGAGGATATCCAGAAGTGGAAGACCCCTGAAAATGTTGGGGAAGTTCGAAGCTTTTTGGGATTGGCTGGGTACTATCGACGGTTTATTGAGGGATTCTCCAAGATCTCGAGACCTCTCACCAAACTGTTGGAGAAGGGAATCACATTCACCTGGACACCACAGTGCGAGACGAGCTTTCAGGAGCTAAAGAAGAGATTGACAACAGCCCCAGTGTTGGTTATGCCAGATATGCAGAAGAATTTCACGGTGTACTGCGATGCCTCTGGAAGCGGGTTGGGATGCGTTCTCATGCAAGAAGGACATGTCGTGGCTTATGCATCCCGGCAGCTTCGGAAGCACGAGAAGAACTATCCTACACATGACCTAGAACTAGCCGCAGTGGTACACGCGTTGAAAATTTGGCGGCACTATTTGATGGGGAAGAGGACCGAGATATATACGGATCATAAGAGTTTGATGTACATATTCACACAGCCAGATCTCAACCTCAGACAAAGGAGATGGTTAGAGCTAATCAATGACTTTGATGTGGGCATCAACTATCATCCCGGGAAAGCAAACGTCGTGGCCGATGCTTTGAGTCGGAAAGTGCAGGTCAATAAGTTGAGCTTGAAGGACATGCCTGCAGAATTGAAGGACGAGGTTATAAGGCTCAATCTATGTCTAGTAAATAGTGGTGAAGCCGTCGCCATGGAAGTGGACTCCACACTCGAGCGAGACATACGCGAGGGCCAAAAGAATGATGAGAAGATACAAGAGATCAGACAGCTCATCAAGGAAAATAAAGCTCCTAGTTTTAGAGAGGATGGACAAGGAACGGTGTGGCACGGGAAAAGAATCCGTGTGCCAAAAGTAAAGGAGATCCGTGAATTGATTTTGAAGGAGGCTCATGATTCCGACTATTCCATTCATCCTGGGAGTACGAAGATGTACCAGGACCTCAAGAGCAGGTATTGGTGGTATGGTATGATGCGAGATGTCGCGGAACATGTTGCCCTATGTGACACATGTCAGTTGGTGAAAGCAGAACATCAACGATCCGCGGGATTATTGCAACCACTCAAAGTGCCTCAATGGAAATGGGAAGAAATCAGCATTTATTTTATCGTGGGATTGCCTAGAACCCAATCAGGGTATGATTCAATATGGGTCATCATTGATAGGCTAACCAAGGTAGCTCATTTCATCCCCGTGAAAGAAAGCTACAGCGGATCCAAATTGGCAGAATTGTTCATGTCAAGGATCGTGTGTTACCATGGAGTGCCAAAGAAGATTGTGTCGGATCGAGAGACACAGTTCACCTCAAGGTTCTGGCAGAAGCTGCACTGGGAACCCATCTGAACTTTAGTTCGACCTATCATCCCCAAACTGACGGGCAGACGGAAAGAACCAATCAGATCCTAGAAGACATGCTAAGGGCATGTGCACTCAAAAACAATAGGAGTTGGGACAAGAACTTACCGTATGCGGAGTTTTCCTATAACAACAGCTATCAAGCTAGTATGAAAATGTCACCGTTTGAAGCTTTGTATGGAAGAAAGTGCAGAACTCCCCTATTTTGGAACCAAACAGGAGAAAGTAAAGTGTTTGGTCCAGAAGTGCTACAAGAAGCCGAGGCGAAGGTGAGGGAGATTCGCAACAACTTGAGGATAGCACAGACACGCCAAAAGAGCTATGCCGATGTACAAAGAAGAGAGCTCGTTTTCAACGTGGGAGACTATGTTTATCTCAAGGTGTCCCCTATCAGAGGATTTCGTCGGTTCAAGGTGAAAGGGAAGTTGTCACCTCGATACATCGGACCCTTTCAAGTTTTGGAAAGGAAAGGCGAAGTGGCGTATCAACTAGAGTTACCGGTTCATCTATCGGATGTGCACGATGTATTCCATGTGTCACAACTCAAGAAATGTCTGAGGACGCCTGAAGAGGTGTTACCCATGAATGAAGTGGATGTAGCTGAGGAGTTGTCTTATGCCGAGCAACCATACAAGATTTTGGAGACAATGGAACGCCTCACCAGAAATAAAAGAATCCGGATGTGCAAGGTGCAGTGGAAGCATCACTCAGAAGAGGAAGCCACCTGGGAACGGGAAGATGAGCTCAAGGCACAATTTCCGGAATTGTTTTCTTAGAAACACCAATCTCGAGGACGAGATTTCTTTTAAGGGGGGTAGAGCTGTAACACCCCAAAATTTTGATTCAAAACACTAAATCATGTTAAGAGGGGAATTTAAAAATTTTTGGACGTGTTGCATGTTTTGCAAAAATTCAAATTCAAACTGGAATTCAAATTAAACTAAAATCAGAAAAGAAATAGAAAAAGAAAAAGAGAAAACAGAAAAAAACCGGCCAGTGGGCCGAAACCCACCAGCCGGCCCAACTTACCCCGCGCCAGCCCGCAGCCGCGCGTCCGCGCTTTCTCACGCTGACAGGCGGGACCCACAGATCTTCGTCTACCTCGCGCCGCGCCGAACTCCCCCGCGCCCGAATCGAAACCGATCGGGATTTCGATGTAAACCCCGCTGAGTTCTGTTCGTAGCCGACGCGGACATGATCTAAACCACCCCGCCGCCCTCCCCCGTCTATAAAAACCCCGGCCTCGTTCTGTTTTTCCCACGCGATCGCCGATTTTTACTCCGGTGAGAACCGAGACTTCTCCGGTGAATTTTGGCCGATCTAAGCTCGGAAACTCCGATCTAACTCGCCGGTCTTGATCCACCGCCTCCGGGGAACCTTGCAGGTGCAGAAAACTCGGTGACTTGCGGTGTAAACACAGCGCCGACGAGCTTCGCCGTGGTTTTGCCTCGGACCTCGCCGCCGATCACCTTCCAGGACCTCCGAGCTCAAGAAAACCCCCGAGGTGAGATCCCCAACCTCCCCTCCACCGATCTATGCCATAAAATCGCAGTTCTAGGAAGAATTCTCGAAGATCCGAAAGTCTCCGGCGAGATCGCCGCTTCCCGCCGCCGTGCGCCGCCGGCAGCGCCGCCCGCGCTCGATCAGAGCGACGTGGCCGCTTGTGCGCCGTTTATTTTAAATCGCACGGTAGGGTTTAAACCCCCGCGTACCGGTTCGACGTTATAATCTTAGCCGTCGGTTTAAAATCGGACGGTCCACGTCAGCCCCGCGTTATAAAGACTGGAATTCTTACGTGCTACCCCCTGGGGTTCTCGGGAAATAAGAGCTAGCCCCGGAAACTTCAGGTCTAGCCCCTGGAACTCCAGAAAATCATGTAAATTCATTTAAAAATCAGTTTTAGCCCCTGGACTTAATAAAAATTAGGAAAAACACCTCTGATAAGTGTAGCTAGACCCCTGGAAATTCTGAAAATAATATTATAGACCCTGTAATGGGGTGACTTCATCATTTTAGCCCTGTTTAGTATTTAATTTAGAAAATTGAATATGTAACTAGTGTTTAAAAATTAAAAAGTGCGACAAACATATTGTCAAAATTAAGTTAAAGACTTTCTCAGTGTTTAGGAAATTTAGGAGTGAGATAAAAACATATTTTGGACTGAATTGAATCTGTTTAATTTATTATTCACAATTAGGGACACATTTTTAAGTAATAAATAGTTTTAGAAAATAGGGAAAATAATTATGAAATAGTTTACATCAGAGGCAAAGGTCAAAATATGTTATTAAATTATTTAGGACCAGAACCTATTCTGTTTAGATGATGTGTATTACTAATTTCATAATAAAATACAGAATTATGCATAGGAATATAAATCTGAAAATATAGCAACTAGTAAATGATAAATGGAGTTTTTAAAATCCAAAGAGTTCAGTTTAGGGTTGGTAGAAATTATGAAGACACATATGGGGAAGAAAAATACTTTTCATACACACTTGGTAGTAAAAAGGTGTAGTAGTTGAATATAAGAAATTTATTGGAAACTCATAGTATGTAAGTATAAATGTGGACGCAAAAGTAGGAATCATATACACATGGTTAAAAGTGCATGCAAGCCACAACTCAGCACACATAAAGTAACCACAACACATATAAGGGTGAATGACTTTCATAAATATGAATGTGTGGTTTGTATGAAGTGGAAGTGTGAACTATGTCTTATGGATTGTTGTTTTTCTTTTGCTATGTGTGATGGTATGATGTAGAACCTGCTCAAGAGCAAGTTATTCCTTTCCAAGACCAGGACTACCCATTTCAAGAGAAGCAAGAAGGAGGCAAGTGTCCTTGACCACTTTGATCCTATGCTAGGATGTGTAGCTAGAATTATTTGCATTGTCAATTTAAATATGAAACCCATGATAGGAAGTTTCCCTAGAATTGCATTACCTTGTTTCCTTGTAGCTTGGGTTGGGATTTATTTTATCATGACATTTATTATTATGCATATGCTTAGCCATGCTTAGAATGGGATATTTGGGATATGAGATCATCAGTTTATTTTACCATACTCTTGAATGAGATATTGTGAGTTATGTAGAGGTAGGGATCAAGGCAAGTCGGATGTTTTGGTTGTGTGCTGGGTGCACGAGACTTGGGTTTTTGTTTAGTACTTGCCTGGATCCTAAGGACCGGTTCATGGAGCATGTAACCTGGCTTTACAGTGCCAACCACATGCTGAGATGGGGCAGCTTGGCCAATTAATTAGGTGTATCCCCGGCATAGTATGGGTGTGTTGGATGGTGCGGGGAGTAGGTGTCAGCTGGACTACCATATGAACCGCAAGGCTCAAGAGGGGGCCACTGCAGCAGGGTTGGAGCCTCTTGTATGCTGTTAGGGGTGAAACCTCAGTGGGCCCACGCTCGTCGGGAATCCCTTTGTAAAGGCTTCGTAGTGATCTCCTGGCTACACAACTGGTAAGTGTGAATGTGGTTCGTAGCCACTGGCATAATGGAGGTTCTTTTAGTCCACCCGGCAACGGGGGATGAAATCACTACATGTGGGTACAGTGGTACAAACTCTGCAGAGTCAAAACTGTCATGACAGCCGTGCTCACGGTCAAGAGCGGCTTGGACTTATTCATGATTAGAGTATGATGACCTTGGATGGTGTGAGTGTGAAGCGGGGAGCTTAACATTGGAAATGATGATTATGGTTATTTGATTATGATGATGGGATGGGAGATTGGGACCATTTCACCTGTGTAGTCATATAGGTGCTTAATAAGCTAAGGTGGTAGGTAATAATTGCGTAGTGCTTTAACCATGAGTTCAACCTCTCCTTGTTCTAGCCATGCATAATATAATTTTCCCACACTTGCTGAGTACCATTGGTACTCAACCTTGCATATTTGTTGGTTTATATTGCTGCTCAGGTCAAGATAATGAGGTGGTGTATAATGACCAAGACTTTGGACCCGAAGAAGGTTTCTAGGTTCATGGAGACCCCCGGGCAACGCCTGTGATGGAGCCTACGAGAATAATTATTCCGCTGCTAGTTTATTTACTTGTGATGAACTTATTATTGTCCATCGAAACATTTGCTATGTAAGACTTATTTATATTCGACACCTGGCTTGTAATAAATGATGCTTCACTATTTGTCATCACATGTATGAGAAAATGATCCTGGCATACATGTGATATTCACTTGGTTGTTCTTCGGAAAAACCGGGTGTGACAAAAATAAAGCTCATCCAAGTCATACTATCAGGTTACTTACACTATCACATCAATGAGATGCATAAAGTAGTGTAAGCCATGCTAGAGATCAAATGTATTTTTCAGTTTAAGCAAGTCATGATCTCCCTTACTCAACTATTTCAAAACCTGAAAACATGACACTTGTTGCTGCATTTTTATTATTCATAATCATTTAAGGCACAAAGTTGATCATATGATATTTGCAAGAGATTATATGCCGCATCAGCCTTATTCTAACCAACCAAGCCAAGCCTATGTCATTTGACAATCAGAAGCTTAAGGACATGGTTTTAGTCATACACAATTCCTTCCAAGTTCATATCTTAGTGCAATGATAAGCAATCTCAAAAGAAGAAGTGCGATGCATGCATATTCTCTTGATCTTTTCTCAATTTTTTATTTGAAAACTCAACATGTGAGCTGATCACTTGATTAATTTTTTATGATTAAAAGCACTTGTGAGCACGCAACAAGTTCAAAACAGCAAGAAAGTTCGATCATGACCAGATTTAGTGTAAGTAATTATTCCAATTACTAGTCATGACAAAAACTACAAAATGTATAACATGATTAATGTAGTAAGAACTTTCAGCCTGTAAAAGGAATCACAAAGTCATATATGTATGAAATACTATGCTCATATTATTTTAGTTTCAGATTGACACATAGACTTTCAAAGTTTCAAAAACTCCCTCTAAATTTAAGCCATGAGGATGCATAACCCCTATTTCACTACGAATGAAACAAAAACGAGTGAAATCCAAAGATTTTGTAAAAATATCAGCCAATTGTTGTTCGGTATCGACATGGTGAAGCACAATGTTTCCTTTTTCAACATTATCACGAAGAAAGTGATACCTAATGTCAATGTGCTTAGTTCTATAGTGTTTCACGGGGGTTTTAGCAATACAAATTGCACTAGTGTTATCACAAAACAGTGGAACACTATCTAAATCAACCCCATAGTCCTTAAGTGTTTGGACAATCCAAAGAATTTGTGAGCAAGCGCTAGCCGCAGCTACATATTCAGATTCAGCCGTGGATTGTGCAACTGAACTTTGTTTTCTAGAGGACCAAGCAACAAGTGAATTACCAAGAAAATGACAAGCACCCGAAGTACTTTTCCTATCAATCCTAAAACCCCCAAAATCAGCATCCGAAAAAACTTTCAAAGAAACAGTTGAGGAAGAAGGAAGAAAAATGCCAAATTCTTGAGTTCCACGTAGGTACCTGAGAATCCTTTTGATGGCTTGGCGATGTGAAGCACGTTGAGAAGCTTGAAAACGTGCACAAAGACATACGCTGAATTGTATGTCCGGTCTTGACGCCGTGAGATACAAAGTTGATCCAATCATACTTCTGTATTCTTTTTTATCAACCGGGTCACCATCTTCTTCAAGTTCAAGTGTTGTTGCTGTTCCCATTGGTGTCCGAAGAGGCTTGCATTTGTCCATGTTGAAGCGCTTAAGAAGGTCCTTTGTATACTTAGTTTGATGCACAAAAGTTCCTTCTTTTGTTTGCTTGATTTGCAGCCCCGAAAAGTATGTGAGTTCTCCCATCATACTCATCTGAAATTCTGAACTCATCATAGCTGAAAACTTGGACACGAGATCATGAGAAGCACAACCAAAGATAATATCATCCACATACACTTGAACGAATAATGAGTCATTGCCATGCTTAAGTACAAAATAAGTTTTATCAACCTTGCCCATGGTAAACCCCTTTTCAAGTAAGAATGTTTTTAACCTATCACACCATGCTCTAGGGGCTTGTTTTAGACCGTACAAGGCTTTGGACAGTTTGTAAACATGATTAGGAAAATTTGGATTTTCAAAACCCGGTGGCTGCTTAACATAAACCTCCTCCTCTATGTAGCCAATAAGAAAAGCACTTTTAACATCCATTTGATATAACTTGAAACCTTTAGATGCAGCAAATGCTAATAAAATTCTTATAGCTTCTAATCTAGCAACAGGAGCAAATGTTTCATCAAAATCTAGACCTTCAATTTGAGTGAAACCTTGAGCAACCAACCTAGCTTTATTTCTAACCACAACCCCATCCTCACTTTGCTTATTTTTAAATACCCATTTAGTTCCAATTAATGTGTGACCTTGAGGTGGAGGTACAAGTTTCCAAACATTATTTCTTTCAAAATTTTCTAACTCTTCTTGCATGGCATTAATCCAAGATTCATTAGTGAGTGCGTGTGATATATCCTTGGGTTCAAAAGAAGCAACAAAAGCAGAATGAGCATGAGAGTTTGGATCGCAAAACCTGGACCGAGTGACTCGTTCATGCAAGCTTCCAATGATTTGTTGTGGAGGATGACTTTTGAGTACTCGGAGGGGAGTCGACACTTCACAAGCACCTTCTTCTTCATGTTCGGACCTTTGATTAGGAGAGCTTGTTGATTGAGGAAGGTCCGAACCAGCAGTAGTGACTGTTGGTGCTGGTTGTGGTGCAAAATCAGCAGCTTGATCGTTATTTACTTCCGAGTTTTCGGGCAGCAGCACCACTTCTTCATCTTCTTCAATAAAAATACTCTCCCCCTGCGGATATGGATCCGGACCTGCAATATCGGAGCTAGTACTTGGGCTAGCTTCATCAAAAGAAACCTCGCAAGTCTCCACAATTTTGTAAGTGTCAAGTAGAAGCACACGGTAGCCTCTAGTATGAGATGGATAACCAAGAAACATGCCATCAACAGATCTAGCTTCAAATTTATCAAGATTACCATGTTTCTTAACAAAGCATTTGCAACCAAAAACCCTAAAGTGTGTAACACTAGGCCTATGTACAAACTGGAGCTCATACGGGGTTTTTCCAAGCTTAGCACGCAAGAAAACACGATTTGAGACATAACAAGCGGTTGCAATTGCATCAGCCCAAAATTTCCTAGGAGTTTGATATTCATCAAGCGTAGTCCTAGCCATCTCAACTAAGGTCCTGTTCTTTCTTTCTACGACACCATTTTGTTGTGGTACATAGGGTGAAGAGTATTGATGATCTATTCCATTTTCAGCACAAAAGTGATCAAAGGATTGGTTTTTAAATTCGGTTCTGTCGGTACCTGAGATATGGGGTACCCCCGCGCACAGGGTAAAATGCCTAAGGTACTCGCCCTTCTCCGCAGGGAGAGCTCCGAAGGCGCCACGCGTCCGGCGGGGCCGGACCTCCCTCTCCTCAGAGGAGAGCTCCGGGCCCGCCACGTTGCATACAGAAGTCAGACCTCCCCCTCCGCGGGAGAGAGGTCCGAAGACGCCACGAGTCCAGCGGGGCCGGACCTCCCTCTCCGCAGAGGAGAGCTCCGGGCCTGCCACGTGGCATACAGAGGCTGGACCTCCCCCTCCGCGGGGAGAGGTCCGGAGGCTCCACGTGCCACGCAGGCCTGGCCCTTCTCGCCTCAGAGAAGGGCTCCGGACCCGCCACGTGGCCAGGAGAACGGTGTTGCCTGCCCCCGAGCGGTAGGCGGCGGGCGTAAAGGCGCCGCACACTTTACCCGTACAAGGTATTCAAGGCCCGCGTCTTCCCAAGACGTGGAAACGCGGAGCACGCGTCTGTCAGGTGCCGTTGCGCCCAGTCACATCACAGACTGGCGCGCGGTGTCAGAACCTGCCAGCTAATAAACGCCGTGACAAGACATCCCATGCCACCTGCACCGTCATCAACCACTACGACTAGCATTCGACATGGGCAGGGCGGCAAGAGGAAGACTCAGAAGCCTTAGACCAGAGGCAGCTACCGGCGTAACTACAGATACGGTAGATAATAGACAATCTTCCCGGGACCACCTGTCGGGTCCCGGCTCCCCTTGTAAGCCGCCCGAGTCTTGGACTATAAAAGGCTTGCGTAGGCGTCGATAGCAAGGGTTCGCACTTTGCAACTCATACGCTAGCCATACACTCTCAAGCTGTAACTCACCCCCAAGCTCAGGCCTCCGGCCCTGAGCAGCAAGCAATACAGCGAGCTCCATAGCTCGCCGTGGACGTAGGGTTTTACTCTCCGGTGGCCTGAACCACGTAAAACTCGCCGTGTCAAGCTCTCGCTAACTCGTCCATCCGCGCAAGCTTTCCGCTAGGAGACTAGCCCCGCCGAAAAAAGAACCTCCGCGGGCTGCCCAGTGCAGGCCCGGGGGAAGTGTCGATCGCACACTTCGACATTTGGCGCGCCAGGTAGGGGCTTTTCCCCTAGCGCGACGAGTTTCCGCCGACGAAGATGACCAAGCTTCCTTCAACGGCAAACTCTCCCCCTCCGCATTCACGGCGAACCGTGACCACTGGGGAGTACATGTCGACACACTCAGGACGGAGTGTGTCGGCACAAGCGGGCAGCCAGCAGCCGACTCCGGCTATGCAGGCCCCGACCAGCGTGAGGTCTTCTGCAGCGCTGAGCGTACACCATGGAGGTGCGCTAGCTGCAGCAAGAGCGCTGCTGCGCAACCCACCTGCGGGGGATGCGCCCCATTCAGCGACCCAACCGGCTGTGTCGCTGACGCGCACACCCACGGTTGACGGGCTAACGGCGGATTCCAGCTCCTCCAGGCTCCTGTCGACGGACCTGCGAAGGGAACTGGAAAGGTGCCACTTAGGCCAAGATGCCCGAGTGTTCCTCGAGCGACGTCAAGAAAGGCGTCGCACTCAAGAGGCTGGCGACAACATGACGTCGGCCTCGACCCAGCCTGAAGGGCAGATCTTCGCTACGCGAGCTCTGCCCCAGGCATACGTCGCGCAGCATATGCCACAACCATATGCCCTGCAAATGGCATCCCCGGTCTATGGAGCGGCCTTGCCCATACCGGGGCACACTGTGCCAGTGGAGAACCAAGCGTTCGCGGCACTGATACCTGCACTGGGAGCCAGCAACCGGCTCTGGCAGCGCCGACCCCGGCAATGCAGGCTCCGACCAGCGTCAGGTTTTCAGTACCGCTGGGTGTACCTAGTGAGGGTGCGCTAGCCGCAGCGAAGAGCGCTGCTACTCAGTATGCCACAGTCGTATGTCCTACGTATGGCAGCCGGAGCATGCGGTGCTCAGTGCAAACCAAGCATTCGCGGCAACAGAACCTGCGGCGGCAGAAGCAGGGTGTGCGGCCCTCGCGCCCCGCCTTCGCTTCACAAAATGGCCGCGCAAGTTTCGGCCGCTCTTGCCTGAGAAGTACGACGGCAGCATCAACCCTGCGGAATTCCTCCAGAGGCCGGGAAATCCAGAAGCTCGCGGAGCGCTTCCGGAAGGGGAAGCAGCCCCCAGCTGATGCCCCACCCTGTAGTCAAAGGGAGGGCAAGCAGAAGGTCGAGGCCCGAGACGGCGACGACCGCCAGGTGGAGTTCCAGGAGCTCCAGCGCGCCGTAAAGGCAGTGCGCAATCATGGGAGCTCCAGCTCCAGTGACGCCGAGCACTGGAAGATGCCCTGTGACATCTTCGGCGGGTCCGCTGACCCCCTGTCCCGAAGCATGGCTAAGGCCTTGCGTCGAGCGGTAGCGTCGGTGGCTCCCCTCCCAGGTTCAGTACCGCACCTCAGGTGGATGGGAACCCCCATCAGCTTCGATGACACCGACTGCCCCAGGAACATGGCTGGGGCCAGCCAACTACTGCTCGTGGTGGCCCTTACCATCGCCAACGTGAAGATGTACCACGTTTTGGTGGATGGTGGGGCTGGACTGAACCTCATCAGTCACACAGCCTTCCAGAACCTGCAGATCCCGATGGCCAAGCTCGCCCCATCAAGCCCGTTCTCAGGGGTAGGGCCGGGACAGGTCGTTCCCTACGGCCGCATCAGCCTCCCGGCGACCTTTGGGGCACCGGACAGCTACCGGACAGAGTACATTCTGTTCGACGTGGCCGAGATTGACCTCCCCATCAATGCCATGATCGGTAGGCCAGCCCTGTACCGATTCATGGCAGTAGCCCACTACGGCTATCTTGTCTTGAAGATGCCTACACCAACAGGCGTCCTCAAGGTTTGTGGAGACAGTGCTGCCGCAGTATTAGCCTTGGAAAGGCTTCAGGCGCTTACAGCAACTAGAGCGCCAGCCCTCAGCAGTACAGAACCAAACCACCGCACCCCGCGTGCAACCCCTTGATGAGGACGACGTCCCCACAAGGGTCGTCCGAATCAGCGCCGATGCCACCCAGACCACCCGGGTAGCCGGGGGCCTGGGTAGCATATAGGAAGGCACGCTCGTTGCCCCCCTCCGGCATGAGGTCGATGTGCTGCATGACAGCCATCACCGAGGCCAGAGATCCCTAGGGAGGTGATGGAGCACTACTTAAAGGTCTTTCCCGACGTCTAGCCGTCCGACGAGACGGAGAGTCCGCCGCTCCCGGCGCTTGGCAAACCGTGTTATTATCCCGAAGGCCAGCGAGAAGCTCCGGAAGCGCATCCACTACACCAGTCTCATTAAGGCATGCCCTAAAGACCTATTTTTTCTTCCTATGATAGAGCAAATAGTAGACTCGATACCAGGCTGCGATATGCCGCGCTTCCCTGCTTGCTAGGGCTCCCATCAGACCCCTGTGTCTGAAGTAGTTGAAGGGCGCCCTTTACCTGCTAATCCCGGCGTAAACCGACTCAGCATAGCTAGGGGTCCCGTGAATTTCCCGTCTTCGCGCAATGGCTTTAACCCCATACCACAGTAACCTGTTTCGCTACCAAGAAGCAAGCACCAGAAGACCAGACCTCGGATCCCCGACACAGCCTCCCGGAGGACCAGCAGGACCTCCCGGAGCTCCCGGGACGTCAGCGGAGCTTCCCGCGAGGTCCAAAGCAGCCTGAGGACCCCCGAGTGTCGGGCACCCGGCGATCCCCCTAGGCTAAAAGCTATCCCCCACAGCTCCACGCGGCGGGCGATGCCGCCAAATGGGCGGCGGAACTACTGAAGTTTGATCTAGGTTCCCTTTCCCGTCATACAGACATTAACAGAGCATTAGTTCACTTGTGGCTGAAGTAGACGCACGCTCAGGGGGCCACGAAGACGATGAAACAGTACCCTGAGCCCTGACCTTCACCAGGCCTTATCGAATGATGTTCGTCGACGGCTCCTCGCGAAAGCAGGGGGCCGATGCTAGCGTACTGTTCCTCACGCCATCAGGGGAGCAGTCTGGGTATGTGGCGCGTTTCAATTCCAAGGCAACCAACAACATAGCAAAGTATGGAGTGCTCATCCTTCTCGCTAGTCGTTGGCTCAGGGCAATCCCCAATCTGGTTAACAACCAAGACAGCGGAGACAGACCCCCTCGCCTTGGACCTGCACCACGTACCGCGCGCTAGCAAGGCCGCAGCTGACGACCTTTCAACGAGGGCCCCCACTGCCACCGGAGCCAATGTGCCTGAAGGGGGCCTCGAGAGGACGTTGCCGCGACCCACAGCCCGGCCCGCCGAGCCGGGCGAAGGGGGCTAGACCAGCACCTCGAAGCTGGCGGTCCCGGCGGCCATGAGCGCCGCCAAGGATCATAAGCGTCACTGGAAGACTCTGTGCAACCCAGCGCTCAAGATCCAGATGCTCAAGTCAGACCCGATGCATGGATCACTGAGGTCCGGGACTACTTGAAAGATAATATCCTCCCTGATGAACATGTATCCGCTGAACGGATTGCGCGTATGGCTAAGAGACACATGGCGGTAGAGGGGGATCTCTACCGACGTGGCGCCAACCACATCCTATTGCGGTGCATAACCCAGGGGGAAGGCTGCGACTTGTTCGCTGAGATCCATGGAGGCGAATGTGGGAGTCATTCTTCCTCACGCACGCTTGTTGGTAAAGCCTTTCGGCATGGCTTCTACTAGCCGGCAACACTCCAGGATGCCGTCGAGCTGGTCGAGAGCTGCTAAGCGTGCCTGTTCCACGCCGAGCAGATCCATACACCGGCTTGGACGGTACAAATGATCCATCCCGCATGGCCATTTGTCGTACTGGGGCTGGACATCCCGGGCCTTGGACCATTCCCCAAAACCGAAGACAGGGACCCGCTCCCAAACCTTCAGAACACGGAACACCGCTGTAAGTTCTACCACTAGAGCAACAATAGGGCAGGCCTTTCTTTTTGTAGTAATTTCCATAAAAGTCCGTGAACAGGGCTTGGAGCAACTAAGCCTCAGGGGACGGTCCAGGACTACGTTCAGCTTCGCCTGGTTCCGACCCCAAGCGCGTAGAGTCTTGCTTCCCTTGAGGTGGGTCGTGGCCTACATATGTGGCCCGCCTTCCCCCGTATGGAAATTTATATGAAAAGAAACCTACCCTACGTTGCTCTACTTTTGTACTCATTTAATTTACTTATTAAGTTTTTATGATTACCCTACTAACGCGTGCTCACTATGCGTTCAACTCCCTCTTCTCATTCTCATCTTTAGTCGGAATTTGCTGCAGATACGACTAATGAATAGAGGGGGGGAGCCCCCAAGGAGAATTACTTTTTCCTTACTTGTGTGCAGGACTTCTCAGCCTCAGCTCCCCGCAGGAGTATGGTAGGCGCATCCACCCAATAGAACGCACCTACCAGGGGGCCGCTACGGGATCGCGGTAGGCCAAAAACCCCAAGGTAAGATCAAAGGGCTAGCCCTCACAGGGGCGAGGTCCGAAGGCCCCACGTGTCCAGCGGGGCCGGACCTCCCACCTCTTTGAGGGGAGCTCCGGGGCCGCCGCGTGGTCTACAGAAGTCGGACCTCCCCCCTCTGCGGGGAGAGGCCCGGGGCCTCCACGTGCCCTGCAAGCCCGGACCTCCTCTCAGGCGGGAGCTCCGGGCCCGCCACGTGAGCAACATGCTCGGACCCCCCTCCGGTCTCGTGAGGCGGGTCCTGGAGACCTCCGAAACCCTTACTATACAGTGGGGACCCGGACAAGGTGTCTATGCAGAGCTTCGAGATTGGTCAAGGCCTCCGAGTCCTTGCGGAGCTAAGGGCTCGGTCAGGAAAGGCCAAGAAGAAGACTAGGGCATGCAGACACAGAAAGAAACAGGAGTCTGTCCATACAAAGGCTCCACGAGCTGGGCTACAGACTCAACAAAAATAAAAAAGGAAGTACAGGGCCTTGTGGACAAGAGGGCAGATGCTTAGGGGTCCCCGGACTCCCGATGAAACCTAGAGGCCACGAGGGCAGCTAAGTCCTCGACTTCGGCCCTGGCAGCTTCCTCCTGGTCGGCGATGGGTCCTAAACGGACCGGCCCCAGAGAAAAGGAAGGGTCTCGGCTAACGAAGCACGACAGAACGTGCATCGCAACCTCCTTCGCAAGGCCCCGACCTTCCGCTTCCAGCTCGTCGGCGATCACTGATTCGAGCCGACCTAGCTCATCGCCGAGAGACTCAAGGGCTGGGACCGCTTCGGACACCGGCCGTGCTGGGGTCTCCACCTGCACAGGGCTAAAACCAAGAGGAGCCAAGGCGGATCCCGCCTTAGCAATGAAGCACCAGACCGTCTGGGCCTCGGCAGTCCGCAAGGACTGGAGCCTCTCTACCTCTTGGCGAGCCGCTAGCTCGCGATCCATCGCCGCTTGAAGCTCCTTGGAAGACTGTTCCTCCCTCGCGGCGACAGCCGACTCACGGAGCTCCAGCTCCTCAGTCCGAGCCCTTAGCTCCTCCACCTTGACCCTCAGCCGAGCGGTGGTCTTCTCCTCCTCGGCCGCAGCAGCGCGTTCCCGTTCAGCGGCGGCGTGCTCCCGACGGGCTACCTGCAGCTGCAACTCCTCCGCGGCGGTGGAACACTCCTTGGCTTTGGCTTCAGCTTTGGCCAGAGCCTCGCGGCAGGTGGCACGAACCCGTTGGGCCTCTAACTCCAAGCGGCTAATGGCCTTCTTCTGGGTGCTAAGCAGAGCACTCATAGCCTCAAGCCTTGACTGCCTTGAGTCGAGGTCCGCTCGGGCCCGCTGCTGCCAGCTGAGAAGGCGTTCCCTCTCGCCATCCAATGCCTTCCGCTCCTGCTCAAAGGCAGATTGGAGCTGCCGGGTGCTGGTCTGGGCATGCTCCAGGGCGTCCCACACGGGCACCGGAGCAGGGGGAGCAGGAGTTGCGCCGCTGGACCCCCCGGACGAGTCCAAGGCCGGCGGGAGCGCCGGCGCCTCAGCAGCTACGGTGGGGCGCTGTCCTAAGCAGGCCAGGGGGCCAGCAGGCACACCTACAGCAGCCCTCCCGGTCTCAAGACCTGGCTTCTGGGCTGGTGAAGGAGGGCGGGTAGGAGCAGATGCGGCCACTGCGGCCACTGCCCCCGCCGATTTGGGAGCTATGGGGGCCGCCGCGGTCCCCAGGTGCCGAGGCGCGGAGCCCCTGCTGGTTGAAGGCGGCCGGATAAGAGGCCCGCCCCTGGCAGCCGGTCGGTCCCTGCAAAGGAGAAGAAGCCCTCAGAATAAGAGAAGAGGCAGGAGCTCTGCTCCTATAAGTTAGAAAGGATAACACTTACTGGGCGGCATGAGCGCTCCAGCGAGCTTGCAGCACTGGCCTCTGGGCTGTAGCTGAACTGCCAGGACCAGCGGCTGGAACTGTCGCGGAGTGGGACGCCTGGACCTCCGGTGCGCTCGTCGGCATCGCCCCACCAACATCCGTCCTGGGAGCCCCGCCGCTCGAGGGAGGATGGCGAGATACTTGGGCTGATTCGGACGGCAGCTGTCTGGGGAGAGACCCGCCGGGGGGGACACTCGGGACCTCTTCGGGTCGCCACCCGATGGACCAGCACCTCCGGGAGATGGAAGCAAAGTAGCTCCGGTACCCTGGCTTGGCACAGGCGGCACCCTCGGAGGAGACCGAGCGCGTTTCTTCTCTAGATGCCCAGGGGCCGGCTCTTTCCCTTTCCCTTTATCGGCGGCTTGGGTTCCATCGGCTTTGGGGGAGGGATTGGCAGCAGAGGATGCCTCATGCCCTGATCCGGGGTGCTCGGTTCCTGGAATGGTGATACCCCGGAAGGCATCCCCGACCTGACGAACGGCAATCCTGATATCATAAAGGTTCGGCATCTTCCGCAGGAGCTCTGACCTCCTCTGAGGCTCCAAGAAGAGGGGGGTGGCAGAAGGCGGAAAGGCGGGGACGCCGCTGGGAATGTAGTCACCGCTCACCTTGCTCACCATCTCCTCCAGCTCCTCGTCGGAAGGGACAGAGCCGGGGCCTCTCTCCAGCCTGGTACAGTCCTGCTCACCGGTATAGTACCACGCTGGGCAGCTGCGTTGCTGCAAGGGAGCAATGCGGCGTGACACAAAGTCCATCAGCACCATTAGAGACGTCAGCCCCTCGTTGGCCAAGAACCGGATCCGCTCCAAGACCGGAGTGTACTCCTGCTCCAGCTCAGGGATCTCCTCCCAGAAGCGGCGATCGGTGGTTGGGCTGGCGGTTGGGAGTTGTAGGCGATCGTGCTCGTCGGTCTGCACTACCACCCAGCTCTCCCTCCAGTTCTCCCACCTTGATGCGCTGAAGGGCAGGAGGTATCCGGAAACCTTGGGGTCTTTGCAGCGATGCTGGAAGTAATATGCCCCCATCTGAGTCTTTGAGCCGCGTCCAGTCGTCCGCAGCACAAAGAAGTGGCGGAAGAGCGTCACGGAGGCGTGCACCCCCACGAACATCTCGCAGAAGTGGACAAAAACGGCCGCCATTGCGAAGGAGTTGGGGGAGAGATGGTGGAGCTGGAGACCGTATGTCTCCAGCAGGGTGACGAAGAAGGAAGAAATCGGCGGAACGAACCCCGCCAGAGCATAAGCGGTGAAGAAGAATATCTCCCCCTTTTCCAGGACCAGGGGGAGAGATCCTCGGCGGAGCCGATGCTTCTGCTCTTCCGAGCGCCAGCCCAGCAGCCTGCGCACTGGCCCGAGCTCGGAGGAGCGAACGAGGCGCGTCCGAAGCAAGTTAGAAGCCATAGCGAAAGAAGGCGCAAGGGCAGGAGAGCCGGGGCGCAAGAGTTCAAGGGAAGTACGAGCGCAATGCGAAGGGAAGCCGCGATGCGGGTGAGATCCCATTTTAAAACTTTCCAGGGATGGTTCGAGGTAATTTGAAAACCTCCGGAAACATCGCATCGGCGACCTCGTCGGCTCCGAGACTGGGCGCCGATGAAAGCTGGGTCCAAGCCGCTTAACTAAAGCGGTGGGGTCAAGGAGTCAGTCTCCTGAGAAGATGAGCCGGCAAGGCACTTCGGCGTTCCCGAAGAAAGCGCCGCAACGTGCAGAAGTGGCAGCCTTGGGAACCGCCGCAGTAAAAGCAATCATCAAGTGAGCGCACGCTCTCACGACCCTGCGGCCCTTCATGCTCCGGCAGCGGTCAATTCGGGACTTAGAGAAAGTGCGCGGATCGGAAGAGACGGAGGTCCCACCTCGGGCTCGCTATCTCCCGCGAGATGGGCCCGGGGGCCACTGTTGGTACCTGAGATATGGGGTACCCCCGCGCACAGGGTAAAATGCCTAAGGTACTCGCCCTTCTCCGCAGGGAGAGCTCCGAAGGCGCCACGCGTCCGGCGGGGCCGGACCTCCCTCTCCTCAGAGGAGAGCTCCGGGCCCGCCACGTGGCATACAGAAGTCGGACCTCCCCCTCCACGGGAGAGAGGTCCGAAGACGCCACGAGTCCAGCAGGGCCGGACCTCCCTCTCCGCAGAGGAGAGCTCCGGGCCCGCCATGTGGCATACAGAGGCTGGACCTCCCCCTCCGCGGGGAGAGGTCCGGAGGCTCCACGTGCCCCGCAGGCCTGGCCCTTCTCGCCTCAGAGAAGGGCTCCGGACCCGCCACGTGGCCAGGAGAACTGTGCTGCCTGCCCCCGAGCGGTAGGCGGCGGGCAAAAAGTCGCCCCACACCTTACCCGTACAAGGTATTCAAGGCCCGCGTCTTCCCAAGACGCGGAAACGCGGAGCACGCGTCTGTCAGGTGCCGTTGCGCCTAGTCGCATCACAGACTGGCGCGCGGTGTCAGAACCTGCCAGCTAATAAACGCCGTGACAAGACATCCCATGCCGCCTGCACCGTCATCAACCACTACGACTAGCATGCGGCATGGGCAGGGCGGCAAGAGGAAGACTCAGAAGCCTTCGACCAGAGGCAGCTACCGGCGTAACTACAGATACGGTAGATAATAGACAATCTTCCCGGGACCACCTGTCGGGTCCCGGCTCCCCTTGTAAGCCGCCCGAGTCTTGGACTATGAAAGGCTCGGGTAGGCGTCGATAGCAAGGGTTCGCACTTTGCAACTCATACGCTAGCCATACACTCTCAAGCTGTAACTCACCCCCAGGCTCAGGCCTCCGGCCCTGAGCAGCAAGCAATACAGCGAGCTCCATAGCTCGCCGTGGACGTAGGGTTTTACGCTCCGGCGGCCTGAACCACGTAAAACTCGCCGTGTCAAGCTCTTGGTAACTCGTCCATCCGCGCAAGCTTTCCGCTAGGAGACTAGCCCCGCCGAAAAAAGAACCTCCACGGGCTGCCCAGTGCAGGCCCGGGGGAAGTGTCGATCGCACACTTCGACAGGTTCTGTTATCACTTCTAATTGCTTTTAATGATCCTGGGTGATCAATAGACAATCTAAGAAATAAAGTTCTAAAATGACTAAAAGATTCATTCTTAGATGCCATAAAATAAACCCAAGAATATCTGGAATAATCATCAACAATCACAAGCACATACCATTTACCTCCAAAGGATTGAACACGTGCCGGACCTACTGTGTCAAGATGTAAAAGTTGTACCGGTTCAGCTGTCATGGTCATTGTGAGAGGAGCATGTGAACCTGCAACAAACTTAGCATGTCTACAAGAAGAGCACACAATATCATTGTCCATTTTAAGCTTCGGCAGCCCACGTATGCGATCGAGAGCACTAACACGAGTGAGATGATCAAAGCCTATGTGACCAAGTCTACGATGCCAAAAATATAGATCCTTTGTATCATTAGCAACTAGACACCGATGCTTAGAAGTTGACAAATCAAAATCAGCTTTAAAAACTCTTCCAAACCTAGACATGTTAAACAAAAGCCCACCTTTTGAATCTACAACCTTGCAGCAATTTTTAGCAAAGCTAACCTCTAGATTTTCATCTAGCAATTGTGAAACCGAAAGCAAGTTGTATTTCAAATTTTTAACAAGTGCCACATCTTTCAAAGTGTAGAGATTGTTTACTCTAACCGAACCTTTAGCAATTATGGGAGTAGAAGAGTTATCGGCGAAAGTAACATTTTCTACACGTGACACAAAAGAGAGAGGAGAACCATTCTTTGTTACCGGTCATGTGGCGTGAGCAACCTAAATCCACAATCCAAATGTTCTCCTTCCTCAAACGTGAAACCTACACAGCAGCACAATACGTCGATGACTCAATACTGGGGTTAGTTAAAGGACTTTTAGGAATCCAGTACTGAGTCACACGACGTCCAGCAGGAATAACACGCGAAAGCTGAGAAGGTACAGCAGGTTTATGAGCCAAACATCGAAATTTTTTGTTCCCAACTACTGACTTAGAAGATGTGTTATATGTAGCACAAAAAACAGTAGGTCCGGGAGCAAGTTTTTGACTCATTACAGCAGGTTGCAAGCTCCGAACATTCGGTCTAGCAGATTTTGCTTGATTGTTATGTGATCTAGCAAGTATTCTTTGTTTCTTATCGTGTTTAGCTAGTCTATAACAAAAATCCATGACATGACCATCTCTACCACAGTAGGTACAATGAAAATTAACCTTATTATCATGTCTAGATGAGCAAGCAACACGTTTATTAGAACCCGAATGGGACAGTACTCCTGCAGATTTGAAAATCATCTCTTTTTGTCTAGGAGCTGTTTGAATCAAACCGCTTCCTAATGACTTTACAACTTTAGGTGGGTGTGCCTTAGCATGAGCATGAGAATTAAAACCTAAACCAGTTTTATCATTACAAGACTTGGAAGAATTCAGCAGCAAGTTTAGGTTCTTATTTGCATTAAAAAACCGATCTAGTGTCCTATGCATGTCATCAAGTTTATTGGACAGATCAAAGCAGTTTTCACATGAAGTTTTTCCTTTTAGTTTGCAATTTGAACAATATTTAACTTCATGCACACGTAAAGCATTGTTCAAAATAGAAATCTCATTCATAGCATCATTTAGTTTCTTATTCAGATCATCACATGAAGAACAATGCAAATCAATTGTAGAACAACATGCATCTTTCAAATTTTTATCATTAAGTGCAGCAAGCTCTTTGTTCTTTTCAATTTCAAGTTCAAGTTTATCAAGTGTAGATGCGTGTGCACTTCTTAAAGAGGATAATTGTTCATAAATTAAATCACATGAGGAACAAGAATCATCACTAGGAATCAAAGTTTTTAAACGATTAATTTCAGATTCTAGTGATTCAATTTTAACAGCATTGTTCCTAAGTTTTTTATCCTTTTTCTTTAATATAACAGTGGCACGAGAAATAGCATCACACATTTCTTCGCAAGTGGGACATACCTCTTCATCGTCGCTGTTGTGTTCTGCCTCCTCGGAGCTTGAACTTGACTTGCTCGCCATGCAGCACATATTTGCCATAGCTTCTTCATCTTCATCACTACCGGTGTCCACATCACTTGAGCCGAAATCTTGAAGTGCAGAAATCATACTATGCACTATGTTGCGCATTGATAAATCTTTCTTCTTCTTATTGTTTGCAAACGATTTCTTTGGCCTTGTTTGCTTTTCTTCACGTGAAGTCGGACCTGAAAGGTTAGGGCACTCCGTACGAAAATGTCCTGTCTTACCACATTCAAAACATCGTTGAGGTCCGGAGCTTCCTCTCCTTCTAGTTCTCACATTTTGCAATGCTTTTGAGAACCGAGTAGAGATGAGTGCAAGCTCCTCCTCTGGAAACTCTTCAATCTGTTCAAGGGTTAGAGAGGACAGCAAAGAGAGTGCACCACTAGATGATGATTTACTAGAACTAGACATGTCACATTGCGAAACAAATGCAATAGACTTGTTTGGGTTTTTACGTGAGATGATGTCAATTTCATGAGTTTTCAATTTAGAATAAAGCACGTCTAAAGTAAGAGAACTCATGACAGTAGATTCACGAATAGATGTAACTTTCATCTCCCAAATTGACATATCTAATGCTCCTAACAATTGTCTAGCATTTTCAGCATCTGAAAAGTTAACATTGACACTACGCAAGTTGCTGAGAATTTTATTAAAGCGAGCAAAAAGGTCGTTAATTGACTCACCGGGTTGCATCTCAAAATGCATGTATTCTTTCTTGAACATATCTTGCCTTACCTCCTTGATCGTATTGGATCCTTCATGGTAGTCACAAAGAGCTTTCCAAACATCATATGCAGATCGGAGCTGTGCAACACGGTCGAAGTCGCTTTGAGTCAATCCTTGGATGATCAAGTTGCGAGCCTTGTTGTTGTTGTCAACATCTCTCATGTTTGCAGCTGTAACTTGATCGTTGGGTGGTACATCGAAGTTCCGGTAGACCTTTTCCCATATGGCGAAGCCTTGCGCCTGTATGTAGGCCTCCATCCGCGCCTTCCAAACCTGAAAATCGATGCCATTGAACACACAAGGTTTTGCGGAGTACTTCTCCATGATGGTTAGTCAAGACACGTGCAAATCACAAAGATTAGAGCACCTTGGCTCTGATACCAATTGTAGGATTGAAGAGCATGTGAAAAGCTACCAGAGGGGGGGGTGAATGGTAGATTAAAACTTTTCGCAGCGGAAACAACAAAAACCCCTCAGCAAAAAATCAATCGGTTAAAGAAACCGTGTGTGCAAGTGTTTTCAAACGTGTTCAACCGTGACAAATCAAGTAGAGAGGTAGAGAATCAAGTAACGGATCTAATGCAACAAGAATCACTTGAAAACACAAAGTAAAACTTGAGATACGACCAAACATTAAACGAATATCAATCTGTTCTACCCGATATAAAACAGATCTGCAATGCTGCAAAGAAACTCGTGTATCTCAAAAACTACAGATCCGAAGCTCGTGAAAATTTCATAGATGATAAATAATTGAGTTGTGAAGACAACCCAAAAAGAATCACATCAATCGGATCTGTAAAACTCGAGTTATGAACGAAACACCGAAGCAACGTCGGTCTGTCCAGAAACTCGGCGAGAAAGACTTGACGAAAAATAAATCGGACGAACAAGGCACAAAAGCTGCTCGAAACTATGAAATTTATTCAATAGAAACACAAGAGGAACAGCCCAAAGTCATGTGCCACGAGCTCTGGCCTCCCTTACTTATATTACCAGCTCTATGGCCAATCCAATTCAAACTAGGACTCCTACTCCTACTTGGATTCAAACTGTAACTTTCCAATACTGCTCAAAACTCTTCTATACGCAGATAGAAGCAATCTTAAGACTTCCAAACACCTTAGGAACGTCCCAAACATTCCTAAAACAAATCAAATTCGTGACCCACACGAAATCCTATCATAACCAACTCAAAACTTTCCATATTTGAGTCAAACACGACTCAGCCGCAGCCTGAGTCGATAACCTAGTCGGTTGGACCTTTCCGACCAATTCTTTACGTCCACTTCTCTTCATCACACCTTGGAACAATGTTGCCACGTCCATGCACTCCTTGCACACATGCAAACACCTTCCAACGACGTACACGCAACCTTCATATGCACTGCCCTTGATCCAAACATGCTGCGCGACCTCCCGATCAACTCAACCACAGCTCCTCCCGAACTTGGTTGTTGGAACCTCATCTCCTCCCTGAGACTAGTCCAAGGATCCCGTCACCAGCCATGTCTTGAACTCAAGCAACACCTGCACATGAATAAACAACCAATTCTTCCGAGCACAAGTCCTCGACTTGACTCACGTTAGTTCGAAAACCACAACACCTTACATGAGCACGTCACATAAGCATGTTGCAAACCATATCAAATGATAACAGCCATAACCACCAAAACACACCAAAAACTTAGCAAATTAATACTAAGCAAACCTTCCAATAAAGCAAGTTTGAAACATTGCGAGTTAAAAGCAAAAACAAGAGCTGCAGTTCTACGAGTTGAACTTCACAGGAGCTCCCTAAAGACAAGCTGTGGACCTCACAGAAGCTCTCGGACCTTGCAGGAGCTCTCCGGACCTTGCGTCGGACCTTGCCAACAATTGGCGGACCTAACAAAGAACTTGTCGGACCTTGCCACAGAAGAATGTTTTGGCAATATTCAAAACTTTGAATGTTAATGCTAACTTTTATCCTAATTGCCAATGTATTCAGCACACATAGGTCTCACAGTTTCTTTCTCTTGAGCAAGAAAACATGTGGTGCATCAGTACCTCACTAAATTCACGCAATTGTCTCACTATGCACCTGGTTGTACTGACACTGATGAGAAGAAACAAGACTGTTTCACGGAAGGACTTAACAAGGAGCTGTAGTACGCCGTGTCTTGTAATGACAATCCCAGCTTCCAGAAAATGGTGGATAAGGAATTCATTGTGGAGAAGAAAAGGCGGGAGTTGGATGAGGACCGTAAGAGGAAGATGACTTGGCAGGGACAGTTCTAAGGAAGAATGTTCGACCACGCTTTGCATCGTAGCCCACGGGGCAAATGAGTTGTCCCATGGTGCCCCGTCAGACGCAGAAGAGACACAACTCCACTTTCAGGCCTCCAACACCACAGACTCAGCTGCAGCGCCAGAAAACGCAGCAGCCACGTCCTGCTTTCTCACCTCGACAAGGAGGACAAAGTCAGAAAAAACCACCACAAAACAACAAGAGTCAGGTACCTAAATCTGGGGTGCAATGCTTCAACTCTGGCAAAGTTGGACACTACGCTCACAAGTGCCCAAAGAAGAAACCATCACAGGCGAAGTAGCAGAACCTTATGCATGGAAGGGTGAACCATGTGACCATGGAGGTGGCCCAAGAAGCACCAGGTGTGATGATTGGTACGTTCCCCGCTAATTCCCATCTTGCTAAAATTCTATTTGATTCTGGTGCTACCCACTCTTTCATAGCTAGAGAATTCATCAAAAAGCATGAATCGAAAACTACATACATGAACCATATGTTAGTAGTGAATTCCCCAGGAGGAGAATTAAGGACAAGACAAGTATGCCCTAGGGTAAACTGTAAGGGCCCAAGTTTTTCACTTGCTAAAAGTTCATTACCCACACACCTCACCTCATTGTGGTAAACACATGAACACATTTGAAGAACAAGTAACCACCGTAAAGAGAGGGATTAGAAGATGAACTCACATAATTCAAAACTGGCATTTCCCACATACACCATAGAGGGGCTGAGCACACTATCAACTCCTAAACTTTGTTAGGAATGCTCATGCCAAATCTCACAGAAATCCAAACCTCTTTGAGGTACTTTTGGGTACAAGCATTAAAAGGCTAGTTTGAACTAAAATTCAAATTCAAACTCCTTTCATCTCATAAATTCAAAAGTGGGATTCATATTGACACTCGGCAGATTTTTATGAGCTCACACACCAATTTTCACTCCATTTGGAGTTGATCTTGACATGATCTAATTATAGCAAATTCAAATTTAGTTTGAATTTCAAACTTCACATTTGCTGCAATTGTAATCAAATCACTAGACACTTTGAATCATTCAAATTCAGAGGGCCAAAAATGTGGTTTGATCAAATTACCAAGGACAGTGTGGTCAGAATATTTAGAGCAGTAGGAAAATTTAATTTTACGGGATAAATTTGAATTTGTGGACCCACATGTCGGTCACACAACCAAGTGAATAGAGTTCCACCGAGGCACTCGGGTTCCTGCGCGCGCGCATGCGAACGCCACGGCGGGGAGCTGCTGCCAGCAGCTGTTCTGGGGTCCTCGCCGACGAGCACACGTCCTAGCAGCCTTATCTTCGCCCCCGGACGGTCAAAAACCCATTTCGCAATTGCTTCGTGATCACCCGCGCAGAAACAGAGCCACGTACCCGCCGCACAACCGAGCACACCGTCTCACCGGCGACCGCCCAAACCCAGAGGTGCCACCATGAGCTGAGGTCAGAAATTGAACCGCCGACCTTCACTCGATGTGTTCCAGCCCTCGGCAGTGTGTGATCTTCTTCCTTCGAGCTTCTCCGATCTTCTTCTTTCTTCTCGGTTCAACCCGAGTCGCTGCCACTAGACCACGTCGTCCGGACACCACAGACTTTCTTCTACTGAACTGTGAACATCAAAAAGGTTCATTAAGGTCTCCAACTCCTTCACCGCAAACCCCGGCCTCATGCCATGGGCTGCTCTCGCCGGAATTTCACGTTTTTGCGCCGGTGTGCAAAATGAATCGCCGGCCAACTTCCAAAAATTTGTTCTCCACATCGCACCACTCATCAACAAACTTAGCAAACTACTTTTAGAGGTCCGTGCAAGTTCATAGGATCAGAAACCTCGGAGAACCGTTGACTACAGCCGCTGTTCTCTGAGTTTTGCTATTTTTCCCGATTTTGAACTAGGTCGCACGGTGACATACTATTTACAGACGTTTCCGAGCTCATTTGAAATCACGGCGATCTTTCCTAGGGTGCACCAATGCTGTACAACCCTTTGCTAGAGCTTTTGGGGTGCTAGGGAGTCCAGCCGACACGGCCGAAGTTCGTCCGAAGCCACCGCACGTCGCCGGCCATGTTCCGGTCGTTCTCGGGTCGAGCTAAGGGCAGCAGCGTGTTCACCGTGTGGGACTAGGAAGAGGCGGCAAGAATCATGGAGTTTAGTGGTCGGCAACACCCTGCCGGCGAGTTCTCTGGCGAGGGGGAGGCGGCGGACCGGCGTGGGAGCGCGAGGTTGAACACAACCCGTGGGTCCCGTGTGTCAGTCACTGTTTTCGTGGCGCCAGATTTTCTGTGGCTTGGGATCAGTTTGTGACAACGCACGGTTAACTCTGTGACCCCGTGTGTCGATGCTCCAGAGAGTGACACATCACCTATGGACCCCACAGTCAGACATTTAAACCTTTCTCGGTTTTTCCAATATCCAGATTTTCCCCAAATTTCAAATACACATAACTTTTGCTAGGTATGTCCAAATGGAGTGAACCAAATTTTGTTGGATTTAGCTCTCTGAGTACTTTCCAGGAAAACAAGTTTCACCTCATGAAACCCTTTATTTTTCCATAATTAGTTCTCCAAAATTTAAACTGTTGGGAATTTTATCTGGATATTCCTTTGGTGGAAAATTCTGAAGGGTTGTTCCTTGTAATATCCCTGATCCACCATATAAATTTCATATCCAACCGAGCTCATTTAGTCGACCTAATGGTGTGATTAAGCAAACTGGTTCAGAGAAAAAGGAAAATGTCCAGAAACATTTTTCAGAATTTCTCTGAACTTATTTAGCACATATCTTTTGCTAGTATTCTCAAAATTAGACGAAACCAATTCCATTTGAACGCACTGAAACTCTAGTTTCCAAAAAGTCATGGCATTCTCCATGAAAATCCCTACAAAGCCATAGGAACTCTAACTATTGCAAAATACACACTTATTTGTGCAGGCTCAAATGAGCTTTGCCTCAAATGAAATTTGGCAAAGATTCTGTTTAGGTTTTCACCAAACCACGGCAAAAATTTCAGGCTAAAAGGGGATGTCTAGCGACACTTATAGTCTTCACCGTCTCAATTCCATACAAATGCATTCAAATTTGACACGCGTCGTATTTCCTTTTCGTGTAGTCACTAATATCGAAGAAAGCCCAGAGGTTCTCGACTTTATTACTCCGGAATACCAATTAGTACACGACCAGCATTAAGGCAAGACCCGGTTTGCATTAACCTGTTTTAATGTTTTATGTTTTGTTCACTTACTTTATGCCTTCCTTACAAATGTGCATTAGAGTCTTGATTGGTAACCAAAATTCATAGCCAAGAGAACCAGGGGTTTTGGGCTTAGGTTTTAAACCCCGAGTAGACATTGCAATGCTAAAATGGTATAGGATTCGGTACAAGTTGAGTAGATGGAACTACTTGCGAGAATGTGCTAGAGGCACACTACTCGGTTATAAAGATAGACAATGAATCACATGGCAAAAAAATGAGACCGAGCGAAGAGTAATAGCAGCAGGACTTTGGGGCCTGGGTGCCATAGCTTTGCTTGTGTCGATTGAGGACCGAGCCGTGTGCGGGCCTGTTGAATAAGCTAGAACAGTACCAAAGACTACTGGATATATGGGAACTGGGAAACCGATGTAATTTGGATAGTGATCCTTTGAAGCATTGCTTGTCGTCCAGAGGATAGGTTGAAAGCAGCGAGGTGTAAATCGGCTAGCGGGCACTGAGGATGCTCCACGTAGAGACCTCCTCTCGGGACTACAAGACCAGTTCAACACTTGGCTAACAGAAAGGTGGTTGTGGACGACGTCCGTGATGGTTGCTGTAGGCATCATCGAGTACACCGCCTGTCACGGTCCATGAGTACCACTTGTTCACTGCACCATGACGTAGAAATAACAGGCTAGTTGTCATGATAAAAGTTGTTGTATGAAAGCGTTGTTTGTTAATGAAATGCTTTAGTTTAGATCAAATCAAAGTTCTTTTCAACCTAAGGAAAAACACATAAGAGAAATGTGTTTCTTGTTTGATTGCGGATTTATTATGTGTCTTAGCACAAGGTTCTCCATTAACTTGGGCTAAAACTTGAAAGTAAGAGTCAACTAATTAGGCGTGTATTTTGCAACATGTTTTCCTATTATACACTGCAAACCTAGCATGTAGAGTTTCATGTCTAGGTGAGACTGGTCAGTCTTGCTGAGCCATCGTGCTCACTACATGTGTTTGAAGTGTTTGCAGGGTTCTATGAGGAGGAGGCTTCCGAGGAGGAGACGGACCCCCAAGAAGGAAACACCATCGAGTGGGAGCCATGCACACCGCTGTGTTAGTGTGGTGTGGGTGCTAGTGAGTACACGTTCACGGGCTGAACGTGCACTCTTTCTGCTTAGTCTATGCCCGTGAGTGTAGACTTAACGATATTTGGATGTAACTATGTTCATAAACAAGGTTGTGTAATAAAATTTCGCTTCCGCTTATCGCCTTTTATGTGTGTTATCCGGTGTTGTCTATCACAGCAGCCCTCAGTGAGATCCTGGATAGTCGGGACCGCCAGGTTGTGACACGTGGTATCAGAGCATCGTTGAGGTTTAACACAAATAAAAGGTTAGATTTTCAAAAACTCAGTGAGGAACGAGTTATTAGCCCATATAAGGATGTTATTAGTGTATAGAAAGTGGCAATACTAACCTATTTGATATGTTGGAAAATCATGCATCTCGGGACTTCATATGTCTTGGGGGGGTTCATGTAAGCGATGTCCACCAGTGCGCACAAGTTTAAGGGTGGAGCCTCATGGGTGACAGGCAACCCGGCCAGCTTTTCTATCCTCTATGACTCTTCAAGTCGTTTGGGGTATTCGAGCAACACCAGTCCCCGACGTGCTACGGGCAAGTAGGTGGAGACCCCGTCACGAGGTTGGTAACGTGAACACGTAGCTCAAGGCGTGTTTGGCTTGAGAACACCCGTGCGAGTGACGATGTACGGGTGTATGGAACTGTATTGGGCCCGGGTTCAGTGTGCAGCTGAGCCCGATGATTGTGTGAGTTTATTGCAGGTCGTCTAACCATGAATCGGTAGACGAGTAGTACACGTGTGTGAGAGACGTTTAGTGCCACTGAATTAACGAAGCCGGCTAAGTCCGGTATAGGTTTTCTTGGTGAGAAACGTAGTACCAGCATGATTGTGGTGACGCTTCGACGTCACACTCAACTAAATGAACAACTTCATTTAAAAAGTTTAAAACTTTGACCCAGAGCACTAAAATCTTGATTTAAACTCCTTCCCTTGATCAGGATTTCAAAAGTAAGCAAGTTTCGACTTATATTATTCTCGGGACAGAGTCCTCTGTTTTCAGCTGAAATAATGCTGAAATTATACAGAGGTTAGAGGTCGAGTTCTTTCAATGTTGGGGTAGTATGATACATTTATGGAAAGCTTTGGAAGAGCTGTAAAACTTTTCTATTGATGTCAGAGGTGTTTCATCCATTAAATGGTTGAAAAATGCAGTAGAGTTGAAACTGTCCAGAAAACAGGACAGAGCAAATACTCTCTGTAACTCTCCGTAAAATGAGCATAACTTACTGCATAAAAATCCAAAATTAGCGAATGAGGCAGTTCTGAAAATTTTATGTAGGATCGAAGAGCACGTGAAAAGCTACCAGAGGGGGGGTGAATGGTAGATTTAAACTTTTTAGCGGAAGCAACAAAAACCCCCTCGGCAGAAAATCGATCTGTTAAAGAAACCGTGTATGTGACTGATCTAAATATGTTCAACCGTGAAAAAATGGTATATATTATTGAGAATCAAGTGTGGCGGACCAGAATCCACTCATCCAGGATCGCAGAGGATGGTGCCGCGCGATGCGACACCCGACAGCACACATCATAAAGATACATTGTATTACATAGGAAAACAAACTGAAACTGTACAAACGGGTACAATACTAAGTTACAAACTAGTGTCTTTATTACACAGCGGAAGTCTAATTTATACAACTCACGCCCGCCTATCTAGCAAAAGTCGGTTGCCCAGCCCTAGGGCAACCCACACTAGCTGCACTCCACAGCTCAGCGCGGCGTGTACGGCTCCCACTCAGCCGTGGTCCCCAACGCAGGGTAACCCTCGCCAGTGGACTCGTAACCCGAGTCCATGGGTGGCTCCTCACCTGAAAAACACTTAAGCAGTAACCGTGAGCACGGTGGCTCAACAAGACTTAACCGACTCACCTAGGCATGAAACTCTACATGTAGGGTACAATGAACATGGGATTGTAAACTTTTAGCAAACAGACCCGCCTATAGTTGATCCTTAGTTCATCTTTTAGCCACAAGTTAACAGTTTATGAATCTGAACTTTAGTAAGCAATATTTGGTGGCACACATGTAACAATACAATATATCATACAGCAGAATTGAATCATAACATTCCATAAATTATCTATGTTACGACGCAGTGAACAAGTGGTACTCGTCACCGCGAGGAATGGCGACTCCACTCGATATACACCTGCAGGGAAACCCAAAGAGCACGTCACGTACGCCCACCCGTGGAGCTGCACAGCACGCTCACTCGATGTCGTACTGGACAACCTTTCACCCAACAGCCCAAACGTCGAACCGGTCGCACCGAAATGGACAGGAGGTTCCCTACACGGAGCATCTCTCTATGCCCATTAGCAGATTTCCACCTTGCTGCCCTCAACCTACACCTATAAATCGGTGTGTTATGCCTCAACGCCCGGAGGTTTAGGTTACATCGGTTTACCAGGGCCCATATATCCGATATTCCTTCGGTATGTTCAATACTTGCTCAGCAGGCCGCACACGGATCGGTCCTCAATCGACATGGACAGGGCTGCGCACACAAGACTTCCTCTTGCTGCGCCATAGCCCCTGCCTAGTCTCATTTTCATTACTAAAATGATCTCACATCCCTCGAACCAAACCTGTGTGTCCCAAGCCTAACTCGCGAGTAGATTCCAACTACTCGACTTGTACAGAAGTCCTATGAATTATTAAGCATAGCTTGTCTACGCGAGATCTTAGACACTACCCTCACTCTTATAGGCAAATTATGGTTATGCAAGTGGGGTTCCATCCATCCTACACCTAATGCACATTGATACCTCACACTAGACATGTAAACAAAGCAAAACTTTATAAAAGGGTTAATGCAAACCGGGGCTTTCCTTGTTGCTGCTGGTCAGTGGTTAGGTCTTCTTCCGGAAGGAGGAAGTCAAGCACTTCCGGAGTCACCTCGCCTTCAGCGACTACACGTTAGTGAATATGCACATAAGTTTAATTGTAAAGATTCTTCTATAAGTTCTACTAACAAGTTTTCAAAAACTGGAACCTTGTTTAAGAATTTAAAATGAAACTGGTGCTAGTGGTTTGGGTTTGGACCTAAGGACATGATTAAGTGCTAAGTGGTTTTCCCCCTCTTCTATACTGATCACCTCAAGTGGTTAAAAAGAACAGGGGTGATCCAGAGCTCCAATGGAGCTGAGATTTTTCATGTGAGTTCCTTGTCATAAGAAAACCCTCTGGACCAAAAGATTAGCACTTTTCATTGAGTGGTTTGTTCAGAATAATTTTCCAGGCAATTAAGCAAATAAGAATTAATACTGGGATAACACCCATGTTCATGCCAAACTTAGTGAACTAAAATTTCAATTATAGCTCATAGAGTTTGCATGAACTTTCCTAGCATTTTTGGAGCTACGATTTGCCCAGCACTCGGTTCTTGTCGGCCGCCGTGAAAAACGCAATCCTCTCAGGTTGCTGTGGCTTAGCTCGACTAGGAATGGTGCGAGGGGATCGTGAGCAGTCCCGTGGTGCTGTTTAGGTGAGTTGCTGAGGCTTGCACGCGAGATGAAACCGCCCCCAAGCGATCAACAATGGCGGCGGCGCCTCTGTTCTCTGGCTTGTGAGAGCGAGGGAAACGGAGGTTCTTGTGGGGACCACCCCGTGGTTCACCCACTCCAGGATCGCATAGGGTGGTGCCGTACGATGCGGCACCCAACAGCACACACGAAAAGAATAAAGAACAACATACAAACTTTTACTTGATATAAAACAGCGGAAGTCTTTTTACAAAACCTATTCATACAGCGGAAGTAATATACATGTACGGCCTCTCATCCTAGCTATGCAAAAGTGCAGCCGTCCAGCCCGGGGACGCTACACACTAGCAGCATGAAACCGGAGATCACGGCAGCGTGCTGGGCTCCATCTCGGCCGTGTACCCTGACGGGGGCATCGCCTCGTCCTCGGAACCCTCCTCATAGCCCTCACCTGCATACAGCTCAAATATTGCAACCGTGAGCACGATGGCTCAGCAAGTCTTAACCGTCAGCACTAGGCATGGAACTCTACGTGCAAGGATGTGTAAGGTAGGAAAGTACTTTGCAATAAAGACACGCCTATAAGTTAATCCTTACTTTCAGTTTTATAGCAGCAGATTCATGTGCCTTGGGCAGCCCTCACATCAGAAGTCCACAATCAAACGAGAAATGCTTTCCTCCGATGTGGTGATGCCCAAAGTGGAAAGTAAACTTAATTAGCTCTACATCTACAGCAGACATGGTTTCCAAAACATTAATATATCATCACAGCATATTATCATCCAACTGGCTTACTTTACTTCTTACTACGTCATGAAACAGTGAACAAGCGGTACTCAAATAACCGCGAGGGACGGTGATTGCAATCAAGAGACACCCGGACAACACGTTGCATATACCCACATTCAGAAGCGTGATTCCACACCCCTTCCTACTCTGTTGTATGCAACAAACTTTCGAAGGCAACCCAAACACTGAACCGGTCCATCCGTAACGGGCAGGAGGTCCCCGCGTGGAGCGTGACTGTGCCCACCGGCAGATTTACACCTTGCTACCCTCCACCCACTCCTATTTACGGTTGCATAAGCCTCGGCAACCAGGTTAATCAATTACATCGGTTTCCTTCTTATGTCAGTATGCCATCCGGTACTGTTCGATACTTGTTCAGCAGGCCCGCACACGACTCGGTCCTCAATAGACACCAACAGGGCTACGCACGTGAGACCTGCGCTCACTGCTTCCTATCCCCCCTGCTGGGTCTCATTTTCACCACTCTTAATCCATTTTCTATTCTGACCAAACCATGTGATAAACCTTACCTCGCAAGTAGATTCCAACTACTCGACTTCTACCGAGGTCCTAAGCATATTAGCACGGCCTTGTCTACTCGTAGGCTCTGTAAGCTACCCAATCCTTCATAGGATTTAAAAGGTTATGCAAGTGGGGTTTCAATCACCTTAACTCTAATGCAAACATTCACCCTAGACATAAGTGATACAAATAAAATACTTTATAAGAGGTACTTAAGTGCAAACCGGGGCTTGCCCGGTTGAGAGTTCGATGAGAAGTTAGCTTCAGGCGGGAGGACGTCCAAGGGCTCCGGTGCGTCCTCAACTTCGGTCACTATTATGAAATGTAACAAAATATATGTATAAGTATGAAGGATTTATAAGAATTGAGCTTCTATTCATAGCTACTGCTATTTAGGGTCCTTAATTGGATTTGGGATTTTTACAGTAGATACTAGACTCTCTAAGGATGATTTGAGCCCAATTTGGAGACATGTCATTGCACAATGTAGCCTTTAAATTTCCTACCAGTACAATTCTTCTCTGAATTTTTAGCCCAAATCAGGAGCTTTGACATAGCTAATAGTGGAATATCTGATTAGGGTAAGTCTCCATGGTTCTAACAAAATTTGTTTCACCATTTTTGGAGCTACCATCAGAGAGATATGAATTTTTGAAGTTTGGACAGGAGTTCTGAAAAGTTTCTGTTTAAATTTGACTTTCCAAATAAAGGCTGAACTTGGGAAGGCAGTTTAGCCTAGCAATTGAACTCCAATGAAGCCCAAATTTTTACTGGAGATTAGTAACTAAGGAAAGGATTTGCTGCCCAAATTTGGGAATATTTCATGAAGAATTGCTTCTGTAATAAATCCCTAAAAGATTTACTTAAAACAATTCTACAGAAATTCCTGGGCATTTCATAGCCTAAAATTGGTTTCTCTGTGAAGTACTCCTCATGAGGATTCCAACAAAATTGGTCTCACTCTTTTTGTGGTTTTCTACACAAAGTTATGGGCTTGCAAAGATCAGCTAATTCCTGGAATTATTTCCCTAATAGAAACTTCAAATAATTGGAACTGGGCCCACTGTTTTAAATCGGACCAGTGAATTTGCGGCAACACCGGGGGCTAAGGAGTTAACCTGCACAGCTACAGCAGATCCTGAGCCGCACCCCGATCCGGCGCCTAACCCGTGCCACTGACAGGTGGGGCAGGCCCTTACCTTCTTCTACCTCGCGCCCGGCCGGCCTCCTCGCCGGAGGAGCGACTGTGCCTCGCCGGAACGGCTGCCCCGTGCCTTAGACGGCTCAATTCTCACCGCCTGTGCCTAAAATCCGACGTTGAACACTCTGGTGAACTCGGTGGCGACGCTAAATGGCCGGAAATATCTCCCCGACGGTGACAGCGGCAAACCTCACCCCGGCGCCGTCGTTCTCGCGTAGCAGGCAGGTATTCCGGTTGGGGAGAGCACCGCAAGAATCAGGGTGATGTGAGGAGCACGTTCTTGCACACAAAAGTGGGTGAAAACTCGTGCAAGGTGTAGCTCGACGGTGAACCGAAGTGTTTTCCCATGGCAGCGCGAAAATTGACTAGAACACGGCCAACAATTGATGGTTTTCTTTGGTTATTTGTCGGGGATGGGCGCTAGAGAGTGCAGAAGCTATGTGCATGTGAGCTCAAGGTGTGGTTGGTCGTGCAACCCGAATTTCGGTATGAACCGAGCCTCGTCCTTCTACACTAGGGTTCGGGAAACAGTGAAATTCGAGCTACTCGATGAATCATTTGCCACACGGCTGGCGGCTACACCATCCAGTGCTACTCACGCACCTTTCTCATACAGAAAGTCAGGGAAGAAGGTGGCCGGAGGAGGCTGTCGACGGTGAGCCGATCGGCAAGTTCCGGTGCACCTCAGAGCTTTGGCGCCAATCCACGTTTTTCGAGCAGTTCTGATCGGCAAACCTCGAAGGAACTTTGGAGAGGGCTAGAGCACGTCCATGCGCTACTTTTTGCTATGGATGGCCCGAGCAGCCGAGCTCAGAAGGCGGTGGTCAATCGGGAGAGAGAGCTATCGGTGGTGTTCGGTGTGAACGAAGCAGCCGCGGCAACCGAGCTGAGGAGGAGGAGAAATAGAGCTGGGGCACTCGGGCGGCCGCTCTTATCGCCCACGCGCGCGCCGACGTCGGGCAGCTGGAACCAGCTTGGTGGAGGCATCGGGCGACAGGTCGGCCGGGAGCTGGCGCACGGTGATCAGCTCGGGAAAACAGAGAGAGAGGGAAACAGTCGGTTGGTTTGCTTTGGGTGGCTGACAATTGGGCCCCACCTCATTCCTTTGTTTAGTCAAAATTTTCTGATATTTTTCCATCCAGCAACTCAACATTAAAGGCCTGACTTCACCCCAAAGTTAAGATTTGAATTTGCTGAATTCAAATGGTTTGAATCCTGGTGTAGAATTTGAATTGGGTTTGATCATTTGAATTTGAAAAGGAGTTTGAGTTCTCCACTTTGTATGGCCCCAAAAATATAGCAAACCAGCTCCAAAGTTTCCAATTTTTTTTTGGCATGGCTGCTCATTCAAAGGTGGAGAACACATTTGTGAAACCCAATTTTCAAATGGAGAGAATTGGAATTTGAAACTGAATTTGAAATTCAGATTAGAGGGCTTTTACTTTTAATCCCAAACAAATATGAAAACTCATCCAAATGAGCTGAAATTTGGAAGGGTGAATATTTGGAATATGAAGATCCAAGCTGTGCATTTAGATCTCCATGTTTGGAAGTTTTTGGAAGTCTAAACCCTCACTTTGAACTTACACCATTATAATTCAAAGTTTTAATTCCCCTCATTTTTCATAAGTATACATGAGCTGAATTTTCTTGCTACCACTTTTGGGGATTTTACATCCCTCCCCCCTTACAAAGAATCTCGTCCCGAGATTCCCAAAGAAATTGCAAAGTGGGAAAACTTTACCTGGTATATGATGATAGCAAGTCCGGATAATACGTTTGTAGATAGTCCTCGCTTTCCCATGTCGCCTCATCAGCGGTATGGTTGCTCCACAAGACCTTGTAGAACCATAAGGTCCGGTTTCTTGTGGCGCGAGTCTTCTCATCGATGATTCAGATTGGATACTCCGTGTACGTGAGGTCCGGTTGGAGAACTTCTATGTCTTCAGTGCGGATTTCAGCGGAGGGTTTGAGCCACTTCCTCAGCTGAGAGATGTGGAAGACATTATGAACTCCTGCGAGTGACGCCGGCAAATCCTTGTGATAGGCCACCGGTCCGCATCTTTCAATGACGGCGAACGGACCAATGAACCGCGGCGCAAGTTTACCCTTCACTCCGAAACGGTGAACTCCCTTCATTGGAGACACACGGACATAAACATGGTCCCCAATGTCAAAGTGGAGAGGACGGCGTCTTTTATCCGCATAGCTTTTCTGATGAGATTGAGCAGCCTTGAGGTTTGCTTGTATTACTCGCACCCGTTCTTCAGCTTCATTCACATGTTCAATGCCGTAGATGACTCGCTCGCCGGACTCGCACCAGTTGAGAGGTGTGCGGCATTTCCGGCCGTAGAGAGCTTCATACGGCGCCATCTTGATGCTAGCTTGATAGCCATTGTTGTAAGAAAACTCCGCCAATGGAAAATGATCATCCCAATTCTTGCCATGGTGGATGGCACAAGCGCGTAGCATGTCTTAAGCACTTGATTCACCCGTTCAGTTTGACCATCTGTCTGTGGGTGATACGCGGAGCTTCGGATCAGTTTGGTCCCCAATGATGCGTGCAGCTGTTCCCAAAACCGAGAGACGAACAGCGCACCGCGATCTGAAATAATGGAGCGGGAAACACAATGCAAGCATAAGATTCTTGCAATATAAAGCTCCGCATATTGCTTGGCCACGTAACTGGTATGTACGGGAATGAAATGAGCCGACTTGGTTAGTCGATCGACTATCACCCAAATCGAGTCATGTTTGTGAGACGTGAGAGGTAATCCGACTATGAAGTCCATGCTGATATCCTCCCACTTCCACGCCGGAATGTTCAACGGTTGCAGCTGTCCGGCTTTACGCATATGGTCGGCTTTCACCCGCCAACACGTATCGCATTCGGATACGTACTTTGCGAATTCTCTTTTCATCTGTGTCCACCAAAACCTTGTTTTCAGATCTTGGTACATCTTGTTGCTGCCTGGATGAATAGAATACTTGGACAAATCAGCTTCGTCCAAGATTTTCCTCTGAAGCTTCATGTCACGGGGTACCACTATACGGTCTTTAAACCATAGTGTAACGTTATCATCTCTTCGGAAGCATTTCATTTCGCCATTCTTCATCCTTCTCCGAATGTGCAACATTCCCACGTTATTCTTCTGAGCTTCCATAATCTCTTCTCTTATGGTCGGGACGAGAGCAAGATTATATAGTACCCCATATGGAACCAAGTACAGACTTGGTTCCTCCTCTTCAGGTGAGGTGAGGGACAGACTGTTGGCATGGGATTTGCGGCTTAGGGCGTCGGAAACCACGTTTGCCTTACCAGGATGGTAGTGAATCTTGATGTCATAGTCTTTGATCAGTTCTAGCCATCTCCGTTGCCGCATATTCAACTCCTTTTGAGTGAATATATACTTCAAACTTTTGTGGTCGGTGTAGAGGTGCACTAAGTACCCAAGCAAATAGTGCCTCCACATCTTCAATGCCAACACCACAGCAGCGAGCTCAAGATCATGAGTCGGGTAGTGCTGCTCGTGGTTACGGAGTTGACGTGAGCCATAGGCGACCACTCTTCCTCCTTGCATCAATACACAGCCAAGCCCGATGCCGGACGCATCAAAATAGACGTCAAAGGGCTTGGTCGTATCCGGTTGAGCTAACACCGGGGCTGTTGTAAGATGCTTCACTAATGCCTGGAAAGCTTCTTCACAAGCTGAGCTCCAAACATATTTGATCCCCTTCTTCAACAGTTCAGTCATCGGCTTAGCAAGCTTGGAGAAGTTCGGTATGAATCTCCGGTAGTATCCTGGTAACCCGAGGAAACTTCTGACTTCATGGACTGATGTGGGGGATTTCCATTTCAGCACTTGTTCGATTTTGCTTGGATCAACTGCAATACTTTCTGCAGAAATAATGTGAACAAGGAATGGCACTTGGGTGATCCAAAACTCGCACATGCTGAACTTGGCATAAAGCTTATGGTCTCTTAATCGTTGAAGTACGATATGCAAGTGCTTGGCGTGTTCTTCTTCTGACTTGTAGTAGACCAAGATGTCATCTATGAACACCACCACAAACTTGTCCAACTCCGGCATGAACACTGAGTTCATGAGATACATGAAGTGTGCCGGGGCGTTGGTGAGACCAAAAGACATGACAAGGTATTCATATAACCCATATCTCGTCGAGAAGGCCGTCTTCAGAATATCCTCCACTCGGATCTTGATTTGATGATATCCAGAGCGAAGATCCATCTTTGAGAATACACTTGCACCCACAAGTTGATCGAATAAGATATCGATGCAGGGCAGTGGATATTTATTCTTGATGGTGAAGGCGTTGAGAGGTCGGTAGTCCACACACAACCTCAAGGTTTCATCCTTCTTCTTCACAAACAGCGCCGAGCATCCCCATGGCGAGGAACTCAGTCGAATGAAACCCTTCTTCATTAAGTCATTGAGCTGCCCCTTCAATTCAGCCAGCTCATTCGGAGCCATATTGTACGGTCTTCGTGATATCGGCGTCGTCCCAGGTACAAGTTCAATCTTGAACTCGACATCCCTTTCGGGTGGCATGCCCGGAAGGTCATCCGGAAAGACATCCGGGTATTCACGGACCACACGAATATCCTCAAGTTTTGTGGCTTCCGTGCTATATGTGGCTAGAGCTTCTTGAACCGAATGGTCCAGAATAAGAACATGTGGTTCATGAAGTGGAGAGTTTAAACAAACCACATGTGGAATGATGTTAAGAACCGCACCATGGCGATGTAGCTATGACATTCCTAAAATGACATCAAGTTTCTGACTTTCTAACATGATCAGGGAAGTCGGATATAGATTCCCACCCTACTGTAATGGTGCTCTATAGACCATTCTATCAGCTGTTATTTTCCCACCCGGAGAACATATCAAATATGAATTATTTGTGAGAATGATAGTCAGTTGATATTTAATAACATAAGACTGACTTATGCAATTATGGGTGGCACCGTAGTCAAAAAGTATGACTATGGGATGATCTAAGTAAGAAAACGCACCCGCGAAGACGGGTTCGCCTTCCGGCACATCTTCGATAGCTAAGTGGTGGACGTTGCCGGGTTTTGGTGCTGGTTTCTTGGGCTGGTTGCTGGGCTGATTAGCACCCTGATATGGTGCTGCACCCCTGCCCTGTCGCGGCTCGGGGCAGTCCCTCGAAATGTGCTCGACACAGCCACACGTGTAACACGTGTAAGGTGTCGGGGTCCCGCCGACTTGAGGACGGACTCCCGGTGCACGCTGTTGAAACTGAGGCACACGTGGGACCATCCTTTGCTGCTGCTGTCGCTGTGGTGGATACTTCGGTCGAAAGCCCCGCGCATTATACTGCCGACCGCGAAACTGAGGCGGTCGCGCCGGTGGCTGCCATCTCTGACCGGATGGTGAGCGATACACCACACGGTATTTCTGTGGCGTCCCACCACTGCTGCTTGTCAGCATGCTGCGTTTCCTCTTATCAGAACCGTGCTCGCGCTGAGCATTCTCTTGTAGAATCGCGGCATTAACAAGGTCGTTGAATGTGCCGCAACTGCTTTGGGCTAGATGGACCTTCATCTTGGAATTCAGGCCACGGAAGAATGCATTGTGCTTATTGTCTTCCGTCCCCACAAATCCTGGCGCGTACTGCGCCAGCCGGTTGAATAACCTGGAGTACTCATGAGCACTCCTCTCGCCTTGCCGTAACGCCAGGAACTCCTGGAGCTTCATTTCCATCACACCGGGAGGTATGTGATAGGCGCGGAACGCCTCCCGGAACTCCGTCCATGTGACGGCATGGCCAGCCGGTAAGGAGGTGGTGTAGTTCACCCACCATGTACCGGCTTCTCCTTGAAGCTGTTGCGCTGCATACAGTGCCTTCTGGTGTTCGGTGCATCGTAGCAGCCCGAACTTTGCCTCTAGAGTGCGGATAAAGCTGTCCGCCTCCAAAGGTTCTTCGGCCTCCGTGATAAACGGGTGGATGGGTCTCCATGAATTCTGAATACGAACTTTGTTGGGGCTGGCGTTGTCCATTGTCTTGGCGTCCTCCCGGATGGGACGCATTTTGCTGGACTAGCATCCGCAGCAACTCGGTTTGCTCGTCGCGCGATCCGAGCACTGCAGCGAGAACCTCCGCCAGGATTCTTGGAAGTTCTGGCGGTGGAGGAGGTGGTTGCTGCTGCGTCGTGGTTTGCTACGGAGGTGGAGACTCATCACCACGAACCTGTCTCGGACCTCCCTCCTCTTGCGTTGAACGTGTCCGCACCATTCTGCATTCATACCATTCAAACGATCAGCACATGTGGGTTTAGCTCATCCAGTCTATACAATAGTAATGCCAGAATGGAATAAACAGTACACATAACAGTCACACATGTGGATAAAGTATAAACTTTGTGCAACATATACATCCCTGGACCATGTCCCATGATCGAGTTCCAAAGTATTGAACTTTAGGGGTTTAAAAGTTCATTTCGACCATTGGGGTCGCCACGGGATGTTAAGTGTGTTAGTATGCATAATTCTTCGCTATTGTACTGGACCCAAACATGTACTAACTCGAAGTGATTTTTCAAATGCATAAACTCTTCAACTTCCAACTCGCTGTTTTACAACAGCCACTGGACGTCGAGTCGTGAATCTAAGTGTTTTGGTTGAAACACTTCAACATGGTGCCCTGTCCAGCTTCTCGTCCAGCTGACCAGCCTGTATAATTAAACAGTTTTGACCTCTATAGAGGCAAAATCTGAACTAGTGTTCAACAACAAAGTTGTAGAACATGTCCTGTACTTTCCAACAGTGTCTTGCGTGACCCTTAGAAATTTTTCTACAGGAAATTATGGTTGAAATACCGAAAATTCCAGAGAGCATTTTGCTCTGCCCTGATTCTGGACAGTGCCCACTCATCTGAGATTTTCATCCCATTGGAGGGAGATTTTGTTTTGGAACTCTAAAGAAAAGTTATAGAGGACTTCAAAACCTTTCCAGAATGGTATCCCACACCTCCATTGGTTCAACCAATCCTATGTTATGCCCTGTTTAAATTCAGAAAAGTTGCTGCCAAAAACAGTGGAGATTGTTCCTAGGTTTTTAGAAATGAATCTCTATACTCCCAATTGACTCATAGTTCAATATAGGAGTTTACTAACACCTAAATGAAATCCTAAACTTCATTTTGACTCTTTTCGTGAAAATAAACTTTTATGCAGTCTTGGTACTACGTTTCCTTACCAAAGAAAAATCCTAAACCGGTATTCCGGCTTATACGTGTCAAATGGTGGAACTAAAGACGTCACTCACAAACGGTTTCTACACGTCATGCACTAACGTGGTTAATGTACCTGCATATGAACACACAATAATTGTGCACACAAGGGTTTTTGACATTTCAGGCAGTTCCATATCATAATAAAAACATACGGTCCGTATCATTGCCATATGGATCGTCCTTGAGTCAAGCCACGTCTCAAGGTACATGGTCGTGTTTTCACACCACACGACAAGGAACCCGAGTAGAGCGTGAACGGGTCATCACGGTTGGGAATTATATCAACCCAACGGATACCACCTACTGCCTCATGACCGTTGAGGCACGCCGATGGTGAGCGCTACGTATGGCCCTTTGAACATTGAACGTTCAAGAGTTGCATACTATCGTGTTGCTTACCACACGATTGGGTATTCTCACTTTTGCCTAATGCACGCTGGAGATCAGCGTTTTCATATGCTCTCAGAACCATGGAGAGGTTTAGAGACGCATATTAACTACCATGCCAAGCCACGGTATATCTTTCCATACTATTGCTCGTATGGCGAGTTACCGCAATTGATCCGCCTGCGGTGGCGTACCTTACCTCTTACCTGACGTTGGAGCGTCGTTACTGAATGTATAACAAATATGTTAGCTTTTCCACCATAATATCTACTACTATCATAGACCTTATGTGGGCTTAGTGACTAATCCTCACTCGACTACTTCTAAGTTTTCAAAAATAGGCTCTTTTCGAGCGTGCTATTCCCAATGCGGCTCTGATACCACGACTGTGGGGACCACTCCGTGGTTCACCCACTCCGGGATCGCATAGGGTTGTGCCTTATGATGCGGCACCCAACAGCACACACGAAAAGAATAAAGAACAACATACAAACTTTTATTTGATATAAAACAGTGGAAGTCTTTTTACAAAACCTATTCATACAGCGGAAGTAATATACATATACGGCCTCTCATCCTAGCTATGCAAAAGTGCAGCCGTCCAGCCCGGAGACGCTACACTCTAGCAGCGTGAAACCGGAGATCACGGCGGTGTGCAGGGCTCCATCTCGGCCGTGTACTCTGACGGGGACATCGCCTCGTCCTCGGAACCCTCCTCATAGCTCTCACCAGCATACAGCTCAAATATTGCAACTGTGAGCACGATGGCTCAGCAAGTCTTAACCGTCAACCCTAGGCATGGAAATCTACGTGCAAGGATGTGTAAGGTAGGAAAGAACTTTGCAATAAAGACACGCCTATAAGTTGATCCTTACTTTCAGTTTTATAGCAGCAGATTCATGTGCCTTAGGCAGCCCTCACATCGGAAGTCCACAATTAAACAAGAAACGCTTTCCTCCAATGTGGTGATGCCCAAAGTGGAAAGTAAACTTAATTAGCTCTACATCTACAGCAGACAAGGTTTCCAAAACATTAATATATCATCACAACATATTATCATCCAACTGGCTTACATTACTTCTTACTACGTCACGAAACAGTGAACAAGCGGTACTCAAATAACCGCGAGGGACGGTGATTGCAATCAGGAGACACCCGGACAACACGTTGCATACACCCACTTTCAGAAGCGTGATTCCACACCCCTTCCTACTCTGTTGTATGCAACAACCTTTCAAAGGCAACCCAAAGACCGAACCGGTCCATCCGTAACGGGCAGGAGGTCCCCGCGTGGAGCGTGACTGTGCCCACCAACAGATTTACACCTTGCTACCCTCAACCCACTCCTATTTACGGTTGGGTAAGTCTCGGCACCCAGGTTAACTATTTACATCGGTTTCCTGCTTATGTCAGTATGCCATCCGGTACTGTTCGATACTTGTTCAGCAGGACCGCACACGACTCGGTTCTCAATCGACACCAACAGGGCTACGCACGTGAGACCTCCGCTCACTGCTTCCTATCCCCCCTGCTGGGTCTCATTTTCACCACTCTTAACCCATTTTCTATTCTGACCAAACCGTGTGATAAACCTTACCTCGCGAGTAGATTCCAACTACTCGACTTCTACCGAGGTCCTAAGCATATTAGCAGGGCCTTGTCTACTCATAGGCTCTGTAAGCTACCCAACCCTTCATAGGATTTAAAAGGTTATGCAAGTGGGGTTTCAATCACCTTAACTCTAATGCAAACATTCACCCTAGACATAAGTGATACAAATAAAAAGCTTTATAAGAGGTACATAAGTGCAAACCGGGGCTTGCCTGGTTGCGAGTTCAATGAGAAGTTAGCTTCAGGCGGGAGGACGTCCAAGGGCTCCAGTGTGTCCTCAACTTTGGTCACTATTATGAAATGTAACAAAATATATGTATAAGTATGAAGGATTTATAGGAATTGAGCTTCTATTCATAGCTACTGTTATTTAGATTCCTTAATTGGCTTTGGGATTTTTACAGTAGATACTAGACTCTCTAAGGATGATTTGAACACAATTTGGAGACATGTCATTGCACAATGTAGTCTTTAAAATTCCTACCAGCACAATGCTTCTCTGAATTTTGAGCCCAAATCAGGAGCTTTGACATAGCTAATATTGTAAGATGTGATTACGGTAAGTCTCCATGGTTCTAACAAAATTTGTTTCACCATTTTCGGCGCTACCATCAGAGAGATATGAATTTTGAAGTTTGGACAGGAGTTCTGAAAAGTTTCTGTTTAAATTTGACTTTCCAAATAAAGGCTGAACTTGGGAAGGCAGTTTAGCCTAGCAATTTAACTCCAATGAAGCCCAAATTTTTACTGGAGATTAGTAACTATGGAAAGGATTTGCTGCCCAAATTTGGGAATATTTCATAAAGAATTGCTCCTGTAATAAATACCTAAAAGATTTACATAAAACAATTCTACAGAAATTCCTTGTCATTTTCATAGCCTAAATTGGTTTCTCTGTGAAGTACACCTCATGAGGATTCCAACAAAATTGGTCTCACTCTTTTTGGAGTTTTCTACACAAAGTTATGGGCTTGCAAAAATCAGCTAATTGCTGAAATTATTTCCCTAATAGAAACTTCAAATAATTGGAACTGGGCCCACTGTTTTAAATCGGACCAGTGAATTTGCGGCAACACCGGGGGCTACGGAGTTAACCCGCGCAGCTACTGAAGATCCTGAGCCGCACCCCGATCCGGCGCCTAACCCATGCCACTGACAGCTGGGGCAGGCCCTCACCTTCTTCTACCTCGCGCTCGGCCGGCCTCCTCGCCGGAGGAGCGACTGTGCCTCGCCGGAACGGCTGCGCCGTGCTTTAGACGGCTCAATTCTCGCCTCCTGTTCGTAAAATCTGATGAGGAACACTCTGGTGAGCTCCGTGGCGGCGCTAAATGGCCGGAAATATCTCCCCAACGGTGGCAGCGGCAAACCTCACCCCGGCGCCGTCGTTCTCGCTTAGCAGGCGGGTATTCCGGTTGGGTAGAGCACCGCAAGCATCAGGGTGATGTGAGGAGAACGTTCTTGCTCACAAAAGTGGGTGAAAACTCGTGCAAGGTGTAGCTCGACGGTGAACCGAAGTGTTTTCCCATGGCGTCGCAAAAATTGACTAGAACACGGCCAACAATTGATGGTTTTCTTTGGTTCTTTGTCGGGGATGGGCGCTAGAGAGTGCAGAAGCTATGTGCACGTGAGCTCGAGGCGTGGTTGATCATGCAACCCGAATTTGGGTATGAACCGAGCCTCGTCCTTCTACACTAGGGTTCAGGAAACAGTGAAATTCGAGCTACTCGATGAATCATTTGCCACACGGCTGGTGGCTACACCATCCAGGGCTACTCATGCACCTTTCTCATACAGAAAGTCAGGGAAGAGGGTGGCCGGAGGAGGCTGTCGACGGTGAGCCGATCGGCGAGTTCCGGTGCACCTCAGAGCTTTGGCGCCAATCCGCGTTTTTCGAGCAGTTCTGATCGGCAAACCTCGAAGGAACTTTGGAGAGGGCTAGAGCACGTCCATGCGCTACTTTTTGCTATGGATGGCCCGAGCAGCCGAGCTCAGCAGGCGGTGGTCGATCGGGAGAGAGAGCTATCGGTGGTGTTCGGTGTGAACGAAGCAGCCGCGGCAACCGAGCTGAGGAGGAGGAGAAATAGAGCTGGGGCACTCGGGCGGCCGCTCTTATCGCCCACGCGCATGCCGACGTCAGGCAGCGGGAACCAGCATGGTGGAAGTGTCGGGCGACGGGTCGGCCGGGAGCTGGCGCGCGGTGATCCGCTCGGGAAAACAGAGCGAAAGGGAAACAGTCGGTTGGTTTGCTTTGGGTGGCTGACAATTGGGCCCCACCTCCCCCCTTTGTTTAGTCAAATTTTTCTGATATTTTTCCATCCAGCAACTCAACATTAAAGGCCTGACTTCACCCCAAAGTTAAGGTTTGAATTTTCTGAATTCAAATGGTTTGAATCCTGGTGTAGAATTTGAATTGGGTTTGATAATTTGAATTTGAAAAGGAGTTTGAATTCTCCATTTTGTATTGCCCCAAAAATATAGCAAACCAGCTCCAAAGTTTCTATTTTTTTTGGCATGGCTGCTCATTCAAAGGTGGAGAACACATTTGTGAAACTCAATTTTCAAATGGAGAGAATTGGAATTTGAAACTGAATTTGAAATTCAGATTAGAGGGCTTTTCCTTTTAATCCCAAACAAATATGAAAACTCCTCCAAATGAGCTGAAATTTGGAAGGGTGAATATTTGGAATATGAAGATCCAAGCTGTGCATTTAGATCTCCATGTTTGGAATTTTTGGGAAGTCTAAACCCTCACTTTGAACTTACACCATTATAATTCAAAGTTTTAATTCCCCTCATTTTTCATAAGTATACATGAGCTGAATTTTCTTGCTACCACTTTTGGGGATTTTACAGTTCTCTCGGTGCTGTGGTGAGATGAGGCACGGCTGAGAGTAAAGGCCCTCCCTAAGGAGCTCGCCAGCGCGAAGGTCTCAGCAGGATGTGTCTTCCGGTTCTCCCCGCGGTGTCACCCGGTGAGCCTCTCTCGGTGGAGTGAAAACCAGAGCACAATACTTAGGGGGTAAGCCAACTGAGCCCTATGACACGTGGGACCCACTAGTTAGTACCCCCTATCCCTCAAAAGATCTCCAAAGTTTGACAAATATTCAACCCAAATGTTTGAAAGTTGGAAACTGAGCTGCATTTGGATAGTTGGACAAATCTCCTCCAAATTCAAATGTATTTTTGAATTCTTTGCACATTTGAATCCTTTTTGGAAAAAATGGGTAGCAAACCTTTTCAAAAATTACTGAAACTTTGCCTACCCACTAATTTGGACCTAAAGAATCCAAATATGCAATTTGATTCTTGTGTTAGCTGCTGCAACCAAGAGTTTGAATACAACAGTTTTGAATCACCATTATGTCCTCCCCTCATTTGAATTTTGAGTTGGACATTTAGTTCAAATTCTGATTTTCAAACCCTCCCATTGCACTTGAGTACTTCAACTCGGTGGTCTTAATCCAACTAAGGTGCAAACATGCAAATGACTCTATGTTGGTTTTAGAACAACCTCTCATGTGTTATCATATGTGTAGAAGTTTGAACCAATCCCCTTTTGATGGAGGTTACTTGCTCTTCACAATTCTTCACAAGATATTCACAACAAAACTGTGGTGTTGTGAAGTGATGAAAAGTTTTTGCAAGTCCCTTTTCTTGGGCTTTTACATCAAGTCACGAAGAAACGACAATAAGAATCACAGAAACCCGTAAAAAAAAGTCAAGTTATGATCAAAAGATCAAACGAGGGTCAATCTGTTCTACTCGAGTAAAAACCAGATATGCAACACTGCAAGGAAACTCGTGTAGATCAGAAACTAGAAATCCAATGACTGTTAACTTTTCACAGATGATATATAATCAAGTTGTGAAGACAACCAAAAAATAATCACGTCAATTGGATCTGTAAAACTCGAGTTATGATCAAAACACCAAAGCACTGTTGTGCTGTCCAGAAACTCGACGAGAAAGACTTCACAAAAACAAGTCGGACGAACAAGGCACAAAAGATCCTCTAAATTACGAATTTTATTGATCAAAACATAAGAGGAACAGCCCAAGGTCTGCTTTCCACGAGCCCTGGCCTCCCTTGCTTATATAACCAGCCCGGAGGCCAATTCAATTCAAACTAGGACTCTAATCCTACTCAGTTTCTGAATCGAAATTTTCCATAACTGCTCAAGACTCTTCTATACGCAGATAGAGGCAATCTTAAGACTTCCAAACACCTTAGGAACGTATCCCACATTCCTAAAACAACTCAACTTCGTGTCCCATACAAAATCCTATCATAACCAAATCAAATCTTTCCATATTTGAGCCATAACCGACTCAGCCGCAGCCTGAGTCCATAATCCAGCCGGTTGGACCTTTCCTACCAATTCTTTATGTCCACATATCTTCATCACGCCTTGGAACCATGTTGCCATGTCCATGCACATCTTGCACATGTGCAAACACCTTCCAACGACGTCCACAATACCTTCAAATGCATTGTTCTTGATCCAAACATGCTGCGCGACCTCCCGATCATCTCAACCACAATTCCTCCCGAACTTGGTTGTTGAACCTCATCTTCTTCCTAAGACTAGTTAAATGGATCCTGTCACCAGCCATATCTTGAACTCAAGCAACATCTACACACAAATAAACAACTAATACTTTCGAGAACAAGTCCGCGACTTGACTCACGTTAGTTCCGAAGATCACAACACCTTATGTGAATACCTCACATAAGCATGTTGCAAACCATAGCAAAATGTTAACCACCGTAAACAGCAATAACACTTCAAAAACTTAGTAAAAGAATACTAAGCAAACTTTCCATAGATGTAAAGCAAGTTCGAAACATTTGCATGGTAAAAACAGAACCATTGCGATTTAGCTCCGGACCTTGAGCCGGAGCTTACCAAAACTAGCAGAACCTGGCACCGGAACTTACCAAAGTTAGTCGGACCTACCGCCGGAGCTAACCAACACATGTCTGTCACACCCGGTTTCTCCAAAGAGCAACCGAGTGAATATCACATGTATGCCAGGATCATTTTCTCATACATGTGACGACAAATAGTGAAGCATCATTATATTACAAGCCAAGTGTTCGAATATAAATAAGTCTTACATAGTATAACGTCTCGATAGATGATAATATGTTCATAACATGTAAATAAAAAAGCAGCGGAAGATAAGTCTTTGTGAGCTTCATCACAGGCGTTGCCCGGGGGACTCTGTGAACCTAGAATCCTTCTTCGGGTCCGAAGTCTTGGTCATTGAACACCACGTCATTCCCTTGGCCCGAGCAGCAATTTAAACCAACAGAAAAGCAAGCTTAAGTACCGTTGGTACTCAACAAGTGTGGGAAAATTATGTCATGCATGGCTAGAGCAAGGAGAGGTTGAACTCATGGTTAAAGCACTACGCAATTAATACCTATCACCTTAGCTTATTAAGCACATACATTACTCCATAGGTGAAATGGTCCCCATCCCCCAACCCATCATCAATGTCAAGTAACCATAACAGAATTTCCAATGTTAAGCTCCCCGCTTAACATCCTCAACTTCCCGATTCCTCATCTTCTAATCATGAATATGTCAGTGCCGCTCTTAACCGTGAGCACGACTGTCATGACAGTTTTGACTCTGCAGAGTTTGCACCACTGTACCCACATGTAGTGATTTCATCCCCTGTTGTCGGGTGGACTAAAAGAACCTCCATTATGCCAGTGGCCGCGAACCACGTTCACGCTTCCGAGGTGTGTAGCCAGGAGATCACTACGAGGCTTTTACAAAGGGATTCCCGACGAGCGAGGGCCCACTGAGTTTTCACCCCTAACAGCATACAAGAGGCTCCAACCCCGCTGCAGTGGCCCCCTCTTGAGCCTTGCGGTTCATATGGTAGTCCAGCTGACACCTATTCCCCGCACCATCCAAACACCCATACTACACCGGGTATGCACCTAATTAATTGGCCAAGCTGCCCCTCTCAGCATGTGGTTGGCACGGTAAAGCCAGGTTACATGCTCCATGAACCGGTCCTTAGGATCTAGGCAAGTACTATACACAAACCTGAGTCTCGTGCACGGAGCACCAAACAAAGCATCCAACTTGCCTCGATCCCTACCTCTACATGATTCATAATATCTCATTCAAGGGTAAGGTAAACAAGTTGATGATCTCATATCCCATTTATCCAATTCTAAGCATGGCTAAGCATAAGTAATATAAATGAATGACATAATAAAATAAATCCCAACCCAGGCTTCAAGGAAGTAAGATAATTTAAATCTAGGGAAACTTCCTAGCTTGGGCATCATATTCCAAATTGACAATGCAATTAAATTCTAACTACACATCCTAGTATAGGATCAAAGTGGTCAAGGACACTTGCCTTCTTCCTTCTGCTCTGGGAATGAAAAGTCTTGATCTTGAAAGGTGAGAACCTGCTCTGGGGCTGGTTCTACTCATGCCAATACACATTGCAAAAGCAAACAATATTCCATAAGCCATAGTCTATATTTCCACTCATGCAAATCACACATGCATACATATGAAAGTCATACACATATTTAAGTGTTGTGTTTACCATAAATATGTTGATCCTAAGCATTCATGCACTTTTAAACATATATATTATTTCTAGCTTTAATATTTAGATTCCTAAGTGCACACAATATATGAATTTTCAATTTGCACAACTTTTCTATATTGGGTACTACACCTCTTAGCCACAAAATTTGTATAAAAGGTAACTTCCTACTCCAAATATATTCTCAGATCTTCTACAAAATCTTAATTTGAAGTTTTGGATTTGGGGACCTTATTTAGCATTTTCTAATTATGCATGCCTATTTTCCTACATTTTCAGATTTACTTTCTATGCCTAAAAGTGAACTTTAATATTAATATAGTAAGATATATCACCTAAACAGAATATGTTCTGATCTAAAATGTTCAATAAAATATCTTTGGACTTCCTCTCTGATGAGAATCAATTTAAATTTATTTTTACCCATTTTCAGAATTATTTTCTAGCCTAAAAATGAATTTCTACCAATAAAACAAAAACCTAAATTCATACAAAAATTTCTACTGTTCCAATTACCTAAACAGAACCTTTATAAGTTTTTCCTACTCCTTTTTGGTTACTTAGATTCATATTCCCACATTTTAAATTTGTTTTATGCCTAAAGGGTATATTTCAGATATAAATTACAAAACAGCAATCCCATTGAATTTAAAAGTTTATTTCCCTTCTAACTTCAGATCTTAGATTGTTCTAACAATTTTCAACAGGGTTAGAATAATTAAACTGAACATATACCTATGTTTGAATTTTAAATCTTATTTACATATTCAATTTCCTGAAATTAATAACCCTGAGGGGCTGATCTGCAAATCCACACTGCTGTGGGGGCCCCCTTTCTCATTTTCTAAATTTCCAGGGGTCTAAGTGTGCAAAATAGGGAGGTCTTCCTAATTCTTATTAAGTCCAGGGGCTAAAACTGATTTTTAAATGAATTTACATGAATTTCTAAGGGTCCAGGGGCTAGATCAGAAGTTTCCGGGGCTAGCTCGTGTTTTCCGAGGTCCCCGAGGGGTAGCACGTAAGACTCCTGGCTTTTATAAGGCGGGACTGACGTGGGCCGTTGGATTTAAAACAGACGGCTGAGATTATAACGCGAAGCGGTACGGTTTAGATTTTTTCGGGACCGCACGATTTAAAATGGACGGGCCTCAGGGGGCCACGTCGCCCCGGCCGTGTGCGGGCGGCGCTGCCCGGCGGCGGGAGGCGACGATCTCGCCGGAGAGTTTCGACTTTTTGTCTATACTTCCTAAATCTTGGATTTCTTGGCATAGAACGGAAGAGGGGAGGTAGGGGATCTCACCTCGGGTTTTTTCTTGAGCTCGGAGGCCTTGGAAGGCAGTCGGCGACGAGGTCCGAGGGGAAAACGCGGCGGTGCTCACCGGCGCTGTGTCTAGAGCGCAAAACACCGGGTCTCCTTCACCTGCAAGACTCCCCGGCGGCGGCAGGACGCACTACACGCATTAGATCAGAGAGAACGGACGGAGATCGAAAGAAAACGACGATGGGAGCTTCGGTTCTCACCGAAAAGAGGTGGGCCGATCGGGGAGGAAAAAGGGGTGATTTTGGCGTTTAAATGGGCGAGGGAGGGCGGCGGGGTCGGTTGAGATGGTGCCGCACGCGTGGACTGGAGATCGCGGCTCTGGGTGCGCAGAATCTAGAGAGGGCGGGTGCGATCGGGTGCGGGAGCTCGGAAGAAAGCCGGGTGGCGGTTGGAGACGAAGGTGCCGATAGGTGGGTCCCGCCCGGCAGAGAAAGGGGGAGGGGGAAACAGCTGCGGGCTGTTGGGCCGGCTGAGGTGGGTTTCAGCCCACTGGCCGTTTTTCTTTTTTTTTCCTTTTCCTTTTCTGTTTTGATTCAAATTTGAATTCTAGTTTGAATTTGAATTGTTTAACCACATGCATTACGTCAAAAAGTTTTAAATTCCCCTCTTTAACAGGTTTTGGGGTGTTACAACTCTACCCCCTTAAAAGAAATCTCGTCCGCGAGATTGTTGACTTTAGGAAAACAGATCCGGGAACTGCGCCTTGAGCTCGTCTTCTCGCTCCCATGTGGCTTCTGCTTCCGAGTGATGCTTCCTCTGCACCTTGCACATTCGGATTCTCTTATTTCTTGTGAGGCGTTCCATTGTCTCCAGAATCTTGACCGGTTGCTCGGCATATGAAAGATCCTCTCGTACGTCCACCTCATTCATGGGTAACATCTCTTCGGGTGTTCTTAAAAATATCTTGAGTTGTGACACATGGAATACATCGTGCACATGTGATAGGCGAGCCGGGAGTTCTAGCTGATATGCCACTTCGCCTTTCCTCTCAAGAATCTGGTAGGGTCCGATGTATCGAGGTGATAGTTTCCCTTTCACCATGAACCGTCGAAGCCCTCGGATAGGGGACACCTTGAGATAAACATAGTCCCCCACGTTGAAAATGAGCTCTCTTCTCCGTACATCGGCATGGCTCTTTTGTCGGGTCTGGGCTATCCTCAAATTGTTGTGGATTTCCCTCACTTTCGCTTCGGCTTCTTGTAGTACCTCGGGCCCAAACACTTTACTTTCCCCTGTTTGGTTCCAAAATACTGGAGTTCTGCACTTCCTCCCATACAACGCCTCAAATGGTGACATCTTTATACTAGCCTGATAACTGTTGTTGTAGGAGAACTCCGCATACGGTAAGTTCTTATCCCAACTCCTATTGTTCTTGAGTGCACAAGCTCTCAGCATATCCTCAAGGATTTGATTGGTTCTTTCTGTCTGCCCGTCAGTCTGGGGGTGATAGGCAGAACTAAAATTCAGATGAGTTCCCATGGTCTCATGTAATGTATGCCAGAACCTTGAGGTGAATTGTGTTCCTCAATCTGACACTATCTTCTTTGGCACTCCATGAAAACACACGATTCTTGACATATACAATTCTGCCGATTTGGATCCGCTGTAGCTTTCATTCACGGGGATGAAATGAGCTACCTTAGTCAGCCTGTCGATGATGACCCATATCGAATCATATCCCGATTGGGTCCTAGGTAGTCCCACTATTAAGTCCATACCGATTTCTTCCCATTTCCATTCAGGCACTTTGAGTGGTTGCAATAGTCCCGCGGGTCGTTGATGTTCTGCTTTCACCAACTGACATGTGTCACATGGGGCAACATGTTCCGCGACATCTCGCTTCATGCCATACCATCAATATCTGCTCTTGAGGTCATGATACATCTTCGTACTCCTAGGATGAATGGAATAGTCGGAATCATGAGCCTCCTTCAAAATCAGTTCACGGATCTCCTTCACCTCACGCACACAGATTCTTTTCCCATGCCACACCGTACCTTGTTCACCCTCTCTGAACCTAGGGGCTTTATTTTCTTTGATGAGTTCTCTAATTTCTTGTATCTTCTCGTCATTCTTCTGTCCGTTCCGTATGTCTTGCTCTAACGTGGAGTCCACTTCCATGGCGATGGCCTCACCACTATTTACCAGACATAGATTGAGTTTTGCAATTTCTTCCTTCAATTCCATAGGCATGTCCTTTAAGCTCAACATATTGACATGCACCTTCCGGCTTAAAGCATCAGCCACAATGTTCGCTTTCCCAGGATGATAGTTGATGCCCACATCAAAGTCGTTGATTAGCTCTAACCATCTCCTTTGTCTCAGGTTCAGATATGGCTGTGTGAAAATGTACTTTAAGCTCCTATGATCTGTATATATCACTGTCCTCTTTCCCATCAAGTAATGTCGCCAAATCTTCAATGTGTGGACCACTGCGGCTAGTTCTAGTTCATGCGTAGGATAGTTCTTCTCGTGTCTTCGGAGCTGCCGGGACGCATAGTCAATGACATGCCCCTCTTGCATGAGAACACATCCCAACCCGTGTCCAGATGCATCGCAGTACACCGAAAAATTCTTCTACATATCTGGCATAACTAGCACTGGGGCTGTTGTCAATCTTTTCTTCAGCTCTTGGAAACTCGTCTCACACTCTGGTGTCCATGTGAGTGTGATTCCCTTCTCTAACAATTTAGTGAGGGGTCTCGAGATCTTGGAGAAACCCTCAATGAACCGTCGATAATACCCAGCCAATACTAAAAAGCTTCGAATTTCCCCGACATTTTCAGGGGTCTTCCACTTCTGCACATCCTCGATCTTGGTGGGGTCTATGGAGATTCCTCCCTCCGAGATTATATGTCCTAAGAAGGGAACTCTCTTCAGCCAAAACTCACACTTGCTCAACTGTATAGTTGGTGTTCTCTCAACTTTTGCAACACCAGTCTTAAATGTCCCTCATGTTCTTCTTCATATTTGGAGAAGACGAGAATGTCATCAATGAAAACCACCACAAATTTGTCAGGATATTGCATGAATACCTTGATCATGAGACACATGAAATACGCCGGGGCATTAGTTAGCCCGAACGGCATGACGGTGTATTCATACAGCCCGTACCGAGATACGAAAGTTGTATTTGGAATGTCAGTTTGCCTTATCTTCAGTTGGTGGTATCCCGACCTAAGATCAATCTTTGAGAATACACAAGCTCCCCTCAACTGATCAAATAAGTCTTCAATGTGGGGTAATGGGTACTTGTTCTTGATGGTTACTTCATTCAACGCACAGTAGTCTACGCATAACCTTTGGGTTCCGTCCTTCTTGGGTACAAATATCACTGGAGCTTCCCATGGTGAGGAACTAGGACGAATATACCCCTTCTATGTCAATTCTCTTATATGTTCTTTGAGCTCCTCCAGCTGTTTGGAGTCCATCCGATAAGGCCTCTTGTATATCGGGGCTGTTCCAGGTATTAATTCAATCGCGAATTCCACTTCACGATCGGGAGGCATACTTGGCAACTCCTCCGGAAAAACGTCTGGATATTCCCTGATAATCCATATCTCTTCCACTTCCACCTGAACTTGATTGTGTTTAACGTCCCTCCTAGGTTCTTGCACGGCTATGAACTTCACTTTTGTGCCGCTAGTGTGAGTTAGTTCCACCGTTCTTGTCGAACAATGGATGATGCCTTTATGTTTGGTCAACCAATCCATACCTAAAATAATATCTATCCCTTGTGAGTCTATCACTATGAGGTTTGCAGTAAATACTACCCCATTAATGTCTAGATTCACCTTGGGACACACTTGTCTTGTCCTTATTTCTCCCCCTGGAGAGTTCACTGCTAACATATGGTTCATTTGGGTTGTTTCTAGATCGTGCTTCTTAACAAACCCTTGAGCAATGAACGAGTGTGTAGCACCAGAATCGAACAATAGGGTTGCAATGTGTAAATTTGCAGGAATCTTACCAATTACCACGTCAGGTGCCTCTTGCGCTTCCTCCATGGTCACGTGGTTCACCCGTCCCCGCATCACATTCTGCTGCTGTGGTTGCATGGGCTTCTTCTTTGGGCACTTATGAGCGTAGTGCCCCACTTCACCACAGTTGAAGCATTGCACCCCAATTTTAGGTGCCTGGCCTTTGTTATCATGGGGTGGGTTTTGTGGCCCTTGTCCTGCTGGTCGAGGTTGATAAGTGGGGCGTGGCTGCTGCACACACTGACGTTGCGTCTGTACTGGTGCTGATGGAGGCCTGACGTTCGGGTTGTACCCTCTCGGTGTCGAGTAGGGTACCACAGCACGGCTCGTCCGCCCTGCAGGTTGCTGCATCAGACGTGGACGTGTGTTGCTGCTTGATACTTGGTGTGACCATCCCATCTTCCTCTTGTTTTCATTCTCCAAGGCCTTCAGCTTCCTTTCCACGACAAACGCTCGGTCTACCATCTTTTGGAAGCTTTTATATTCGTTGGAAGACATTGCACATTGCATTTCCATGGTAAGTCCTTCCACAAAACAGTCCTGTTTCTGCTCATCCGTTTTGATGTCCCGTGGTGCATAACGGGATAGTTGGGTGAATTTAGTGAGGTATTCCCTCACAGTCATTTTGCCTTGCTGCAGTCCCAAGAACTCCTTCCTCTTGTTTTTGAGTTCACCCCTTGGTATGTAGTGGTTGCGGAAACTGCGCTTGAACTCTTCCCAAGTGATGTTCTCGGGGTCATGATGGGCTGCCACATAAGCGGTCCACCAATCAGCAGCGGGTCCATGCAATTGGTGAGAGGCAAACAGCACCCTCTCATACCCTTGGCATTGTATGATCCTCATCTTGCTCTCAATGGTCTTTAGCCAATCATCTGCCTCCAGAGGTTCAGCAGCACTTGCAAAATTTGGGGGTTGAGTTCCCAGAAGCTCACTCAACCTTGGTTGATGTGGTGCAGCTTGTGGGGGTGGAGCTTGGTGTAAGTTGGCCACCACTTTAGTTAAACTCTGGATTAGCTGATTCTGATTTTCGATCATTTGGTAGATAGGATCAGCTCCTTCACGGCGATCACCCCTGTCTTGCCCAACAGGAATGTAAGGATTGGCGGCCTCATCGTTGTTGTTGTTGGGGTTCGCACCACGACCTTTTCCTCTTCCAGCCATCTATCATGATCAACCAAATGTTAACATTAATCATTACGCATTAACTTCTCAAATTGCTTGTTTAAACTTAAACTTTTGAGGCCTTAATATTTAGACAATTTCTGAAAATTTCATATAGATCTTTGGGCGTCATGTCTCGCGCGAAAATAAATGCACTATTGATTCATAGGGGTTCCCACACCAAAGCAAAGCAAACTTAAAGACGAGGTTGTGGACATGTTAATATGGCTTCCACATCTCACGTTACACACCAAACACTAACAAGCAAATAGATGGGTTCTTGACTCGACTACTCGATAATCATGTGGAAATAAGGGAAATGACTCTAATAACTCGTATCACTGAGCTGGCTCATCGGGGTCTTCCTCATCATTGCGGCTGCCCTCTGATTCCTCCTTAGGTGGGGAAACTGCTGGTGTAGAAGTGCGGCGACGCTTGCTTGCCCGACGGTCTGGGGAGTCAGAAGTCCACGTGTCATTCACAGTGACACACAGTTCATTCCCATCTCCTCTTTCTCTCGCCCTCAAGCTGGCGCGAAGCAACGCCTCAGTTTCATTCAGGGTGTCACGAACATCCTGAAGCTCCTGCTGGCACTCCTGCAGTCGAGTGCTGAGCATAGCTGCATCCTCCAGGCACAGGTCCATGTGCTCGTGGGAAGTCCCCTGCTGCACTGGCGGGTACTTGTACTCCGCGGTGCCACTCTCACGCTGGAGGACATACATGTACTCAATCCTGTCCAGGTGGCGACGGTTGATGTAACTCTGGCAGGTTATGGCCTCCCAGGTGACATCCTTCTCAGCATCGTCCTGAGTCGTCCGACAAGCTGGAGAGCGGTGGATCTTGAGCAGCTGGTTTTCATGGATAATCCTCATCTCTGAGCTCCATTCTTCACGCTTCTCACGGATGGTCCTGGTGGAGCTGTAGTGTATGATCAGATTGCCAACATTGCCGGCGGCGTGGAGCATACGCTGAAGACGGCGCAACAAGCCTCCTACTGCCAACCCGTAGGAGTGGTACGTCACCAGGCGGTTCTCCTCTCTCAAGGCAAGGGCAGCTACAGGAACTCTCCCTCCGGTGGACTTGTGGGCGGTGCGGACCATGCGAGCCATCTACAACATAAAGCATTTAAAATTAAGTTAGATAATAATTAAATAAAGATTGTATTTTGAATAAAAGTTGGGACACGATGAATAAAGTGACCCCATTAAATAACACTTTCAACCAACACCTTTGTAAAATATTTTTTTGAGAAAATAGGGTTCTTAAATACGTCCATTTCTACGTAGGTCCGCGTTCCTATGGGCAACCTTGGCTCTGATACCACTTCTGTCACACCCGGTTGCTCCAAAGAGCAACCGAGTGAATATCACATGTATGCCAGGATCATTTTCTCATATATGTGACGACAAATAGTGAAGCATCATTATATTACAAGACAAGTGTTCGAATATAAATAAGTCTTGCATAGCATAACGTCTTGATGGACGATAATATGTTCATAACATGTAAATAAAACAGCAGCGGAAGATAAGTCTTTGTGAGCTTAATCACAGGCGTTACCCGGGGGACTCCGTGAACCTAGAATCCTTCTTCGGGTCCGAAGTCTTGTTCATGAACACCACGTCATTCCCTTGGCCTGAGAAGCAATTTAAACCAACAGAAAAGCAAGCTTGAGTACCGTTGGTACTCATCAAGTGTGGGAAAATTATGTCATGCATGGATAGAGCAAGGAGAGGTTGAACTCATGGTTAAAGCACTACGCAATTAATACCTATCACCTTAGCTTATTAAGCACCTACATTACTCCATAGGTGAAATGGTACCAATCCCCCAACCCATCATCAATGTCAAGTAACCATGACGGCATTTCCAATGTTAAGCTCCCCGCTTAACATCCTGAACTTCCCAATTCCACATCCTCTAATCATGAATAAGTCCAAGCCGCTCATGACCATGAGCACGGCTGTCATGACAATTTTGACTCTGCAGAGTTTGCACCACTGTACCCACATGTAGTGATTTCATCCCCCGTTGCCGGGTGGACTAAAAGAACCTCCATTATGCCAGTGGCTGCGAATCACGTTCACACTTCCGAGGTGTATAACCAGGAGATCACTACGAGGCCTTTACAAAGGGATTCCCGACGAGCATGGGCCCACTGAGGTTTCACCCCTAACAGCATACAAGAGGCTCCAACCCCGCTGCAGTGGCCCCCTCTTGAGCCTTGCGGTTCATATGGTAGTCCAGCTGACACCTATTCCCCACACCATACAAACACCCATACTACGCCAGGGATGCACCTAATTAATTGGCCAAGCTTTCCCATCTCAGCATGTGGTTGGCACGGTAAAGCCAGGTTACATGCTCCATGAACCGGTCCTTAGGATCCAGGCAAGTACTATACACAAACCCGAGTCTCATGCACGCAGCACCAACCAAAGCATCCAACTTGCCTCGATCCCTACCTCTACATGATTCATAATATCTCATTCAAGGGTAAGGTAAACAAGTTGATGATCTCATATCCATTTATCCCATTCTAAGCATGGCTAAGCATAAGTAATATAAATGAATGACATAATAAAATAAATCCCAACCCAGGCTTCAAGGAAGTAACATAATGAAAATCTAGGGAAACTTCCTAGCTTGGGCATCATATTCCAAATTGACAATGCAATTAAATTCTAACTACACATCCTAGTATAGGATCAAAGTGGTCAAGGACACTTGCCTTCTTCCTGCTGCTCTGGGAATGAAAAGTCTTGATCTTGAAAGGTGAGAACCTGCTCTGGGGCTGGTTCTACTCATGCCAATGCACATAGCAAAAGCAAACAATATTCCATAAGCCATAGTCCATATTTCCACTCATGCAAATGCCACATGCATACATATTAAAGTCATACACATATTTAAATGTTGTGTTTACCCTAAATATGTTGATCCTAAGCATTCATGCACTTTTAAACATATATATTATTTCTAGCTTTAATATTTAGATTCCTAAGTGCACACAATATATGAATTTCCAATTTGCACAACTTTTCTATATTGGGTACTACACCTCTTAGCCACAAAATTTGTATAAAAGGTAACTTCCTACTCCAAATAGATTCTCAGATCTTCTACAAAATCTTAATTTGAAGTTTTGGATTTGGGGACCTTATTTAGCATTTTCTAATTATGCATGCCTATTTTCCTACATTTTCAGATTTATTTTCTATGCCTAAAAGTGAACTTTAATTTTAACAAAGTAATATATATCACCTAAACAGAATATGTTCTGATCTAAAATGTTCAATAAAATATCTTTGGACTTCCTCTCTGATGAGAATCAATTTAAATTTATTTTTACCCATTTTCAGAATTATTTTCTAGCCTAAAAATGAATTTCTACCAATAAAACAAAAACCTAAATTCATACAAAAATTTCTACTGTTCCAATTACCTAAACAGAACCTTTATTAGTTTTTCCTACTCCTTTTTGGTTACTTAGATTCATTTTCCCACATTTTAAATTTGTTTTATGCCTAAAGGGTATATTTCAGATATAAATTACAAAACAGCAAACCCATTGAGTTTAAAATTCTATTTCCCTTCTAACTTCAGATCTTAGATTGTTCTAACAATTTTAAACAGGGTTAGAATAATTAAACTGAACATATACCTATTTTTGAATTTTATATCCTATTCACATATTCAATTTCCTGAAATTAATAACCCTCAGGGGCTGATGTGCAAATCCACACTGCTGTGGGGGCCCCCTTTCCCATTTTCTAAATTTTCAGGGGTCCAAGTGTGCAAAACAGGGAGGTCTTCCTAATTCTTATTAAGTCCAGGGGCTAAAATTGATTTTTAAATGAATTTACATGAAATTCTAAGGGTCCAGGGGCTAGATCAGATGTTTCCGGGGCTAGCTCGTGTTTTCTGAAGTCCCCAGGGGGTAGCGCGTAAGATTCCCAGCTTTTATAATGTGGGGCTGACGTGGGCCGTTGGATTTAAAACAGACGGCAGAGATTATAACGCGAGGCGGTACGGTTTAGATTTATTCAGGACCGCACGATTTAAAATGGACGGGCCTCAGGGGGCCACATCGCCCCGGCCGTGTGCGGGCGGCGCCGCCTGGCGGCGGCGGCGGCGGGAGGCGGCGATCTCGCCAGAGAGTTTCGGGTTTTCGTATATACTTCCTAAAACTTGGATTTCTTGGCATAGAACGGAAGAGGGGAGGTAGGGGATCTCACCTCGGGGTTTTTCTTGAGATTGGAGGCCCTGGAATGTGGTCGGCGACGAGGTCCGAGGGGAAAACGTGGCGGTGCTCACCGGAGCTGTGTCTAGAGCGAAAACACCTGGTCTCCTTCACCTGCAAGACTCCCCGGCGGCAGGACGCACTACTTGCATTAGATCGGAGAGAACGGACGGAGATCGAAAGAAAATGGCGATGGGAGCTTCGGTTCTCACCGGGAACTGAGGCGGGCTGATCGGGGAGGAAAAAGGGGCGGATTTCGGCGTTTAAATAGGCGAGGTAGGGCGGCTGGGTCGGTTGAGATGGTGTCACACGCGTGGACTGGAGATCGCAGCTCTGGGTGCGCAGAATCCAGAGAGGGCGGGTGCGATCGGGCGCGGGAGCTCGGAAGAAAGCCGAGTTGTCACACCCGGTTTCTCCGAAGAACAACCGAGTGAATATCACATGTATGCCAGGATCATTTTCTCATACATGTGATGATAAATAGTGAAGAATCATTATTACAAGCTAGGTGTCGAATATAAATAAGTCTTACATAGCATATGTCTCGATGGACGATAATAAGTTCATAACATGTAAATAAAATAACAGCGGAATATTATTCTTGTGGGCTCCGTCACAGGCGTTGCCCGGAGGACTCCATGAACCTAGAATCCTTCTTCGGGTCCAAAGTCTTTGTCATTGAACACCACATCATCCCCTTGACCTGAGCAGCAATTTAAACCAACAAATATGCAAGGTTGAGTACCGTTGGTACTCAGCAAGTGTGGGAAAGTTATGTCATGCATGGCTAGAGCAAGGAGAGGTTGAACTCATGGTTAAAGCACTACGCAATTAATACCTATCACCTTAGCTTATTAAGCACCTACATTACTACACAAGTGAAATGGTCCCAATCCCTCAACCCACCATCAATATCAAGTACACATAGTCTCAACTCCAATGTTAAGCTTCCCGCTTAACATCCTCAACTTCCCAATCCATCATCCTCTAATCATGAATAAGTTCAAGCCGCTCTTGACCGTGAGCACGGCTGTCATGACAGTTTTGACTCTGCAGAGTTTGCACCACTGTACCCACATGTAGTGATTTCATCCCCCGTTGCCGGGTGGACTAAAAGAACCTCCATTATGCCAGTGGCTACGAACCACATTCACACTTCCCAGGTGTATAGCCCGGAGATCACTACGAAGCCTTTACAAAGGGATTCCCGACGAGCGTGGGCCCACTGAGGTGTCACCCCTAACAGCATACAAGAGGCTCCAAACCCGCTGCAGTGGCCCCCTCTTGAGCCTTGCGGTTCATATGGTAGTCCAGCTTACACCTATTCCCCGCACCATCCAACACACCCATACTACGCCGGGGATACACCTAATTAATTGGCCAAGCTCTGACCGTGCGATTTAAAATAGACGGCGCATAAGCGGCCACGTCGCTCTGACCGTGCGCGGGCGGCGCTGCCCGGCGGCGCGCGGCGGCGGGAGGCGGCGATCTCGCCGGAAAACTTCAGATCTTCGTCTATTCCTCCTAAAACTGGGATTTCATGGCATCGATCGGTAGAGGGGAGGTCGGGGATCTCACCTCGGGGTTTTTCTTGAGCTCGAAGGCCCTGGAAGGCAGTCGGCGACGAGGTCCGAGATGGAATCGCGGCGATGCTCGTCGGCGCTGTGTCTGGGGTGAAATCTACCGAGTTTTCTGCACCTGCGTGATTCCCCGGAGGCGGTGGAACCGGATTGGCGTGTTAGATCAGAAAACCCGAGCAAAGATCGAGAGAAAACGGTGATCGGAGCTTCGGTTCTCACCGGGAAGAAAAACAGCTGATCGGGTGGGGAAAACGGGGCGACGCCAGCGTTTATATAGATGGGGGAGGGCGGCGTGTCGGTTGTGATCGAGTTTGAGTCGTCCGGGACCAGAATTCGGCTGGGGAACGCGGGTTTCCGGGGTGGTTTGTATTCGGCGCGCGGAGGAGTCCCGGCGGTTTGCGCGATCGCGCGAGGAAGACGATGACCGCGGGTCCCGCGTGTCAGTGAGAAAGAGAGGGGAGCGCGCGGCTGCGGGCTGGCGCGGGGGCGGGTGGGCCGGCTTGTGGGTTTCGGCCCACTGGCCGGGGTTTTGGTTTTTTTCTTTTTCTTTTTCTTTTTCTTTTCTGTTTTGATTTGAATTTGAATTCCAATTTGAATTTGAATTTATGCACCACATGCAATACGTCCAAATTTTTTTAAATTCCCCTCTTAACAGAATTTTGGGGTGTTACACGGGTGGCGGTTGGAGACGAAGGTGCCGACAGGTGGGTCCCACGCGGCAGAGAGAGGGGGAGGGGGAAACAGCCGCGGGCTGTTTGGCCGGCTGAGGTGGGTTTCGGCCCACTGACCGTTTTTCTTTTTCTTTTTCCTTTTCCTTTTTTGTTTTGATTCAAACTTGAATTCTAGTTTGAATTTGAATTGTTTCACCACAAGCATTACGTCCAAAAATTTTAAATTCCCCTCTTTAGCAGATTTTGGGGTGTTACAATGTCGGACCTAACCATAGCAAGTCGACCTTACGTCGGATCTTGTCGGAGCTCGGACCTAGAGTCGGACCTTGACAAAAAGAGTGTTTTGGCAGAATTTAAAACTTTTATCGTTATAGCCAATGTATTCAACACACATAGGTCCCACAATCTCCCCCTTGATGAATGCATTGGAAACATCACTTAAAATCCGAACATTGGCTTATTCACATGAAAAGTTTTGAAAACAATCAAATGAGAAAGAAATTTTGAAACAAAAATTTACCCCCCTATACATATTTCTCCCCCTTTGTACATCAGAAATAAAATAAGAAGAAAAACAAAAATTCTCCCATTGAGAAGAATCGTGCCAAAACACTTGTGAATCGTGCAATGTGTGATCAATTTCTCCCCCTTTGACAATGTATTCAGCAAGGTTAAAAAGAGAAATTTTAATTGTTATGAGCATATTTATAACATATACATATAAAACAAAGCTCATCCAGGCCATACTATCAATTAATTTACACTATCACACTAATTAGATACATAAAGTAGTGTAAGCCATGCTAGAGATCAAGTGTAATTTTCAATTTAAGCAAGTCATGATCTCACAAACTTAACTATGTTAAGACCTGAAAGCATGACACTTGTTACTGCATTTTAATTACTTTTCAAGGCACAAATTCAGATCATATGACATTTGCAAGAGATTATATGCTGCATCAGCCTTATTCTAACCAACCATGTCAAACCTTTGTCATTTAAGAATATGGTTTTAGTCATACACAACTTCTTTCAAGTTTATATCTAAGTGCAATGATAAGCCATCTCAAAAGAAGTGCGATGCATGCATATTCTCTTGATCTTTTTCTCAATTTTTCATTTGAACATAAAAGCTCAACATGTGAATAGTTGATTGATTATTTTTTCATTATTAAAAGCACTTGTGAGCATGCAACTAGTTTAAAACAGCAAGAAAGTTCGATCATGACCAGATTTAGTGTAAATACTTATTCCAATTACTAGTCATGGCAAAAACTACAAAATGTATAACATGAGTAATGTAGTAAGAACTTTCAGCATATAAAAGGAATCACAAAGTCATATATGTATGAAATACTATGCTCATATTATTTTAAATTCAGATTGACACATAGACTTTCCAAGTTTCAAAACTCCCCCTCATGTTAAGCCATGAGGATGCATAACCCCTATTTCACTATGAATGAAACAAAAACGAGTGAAATCCAAAGGTTTTGTAAAAATGTCAGCACATTGTTGTTCGATATCTACATGGTGAAGGACAATGTTTCCTTTTTCAACATTATCACGGAGAAAGTGATACCTAATGTCAATGTGCTTTGTTCTCGAATGTTGCACGGGGTTTTTAGCAATGCAAATGGTACTAGTGTTATAACAAAATAGTGGAACACTATTTAGATCAACCCCATAGTCCTTAAGTGTTTGAACAATCCAAAGAATTTGTGAGCAAGCGCTAGCAGCAGCTACATATTCACAATCGGCTGTGGATTGTGCAACTGAATTTTGTTTTCTAGAGGACCAAGCAACAAGTGAATTACCAAGAAAATGACAAGCACCCAAAGTACTTTTCCTATCAATTCTACAACCCCCAAAATCAGCATCCGAAAAAGCTTTCAATGTAACGGTTGAGGAAGAAGGAAGAAAAATCCCAAATTCTTTAGCTCCATGTAAGTACATGAGAATTCTTTTGACGGCTTGACGATGTGAAGCACGTGGGGAAGCTTGAAATCATGCACAAAGACATACGCTGAATTGTATGTCTGGTCGTGATGCAGTGAGGTACAAAAGTGATCCAATCATACTTCTATATTCTTTTTGATCCACGGGTTCACCATCTTCATCAAGTTCAAGTGTCGTTGCTGTACCCATTGGTGTCCGAAGAGAGTTGCTTTTGTCCATGTTGAAGTGCTTAAGAAGGTCTCATGTATACTTTGTTTGATGCACAAAAGTACCCTCCTTGGTTTGCTTGATTTGCAGCCCCAAAAAGTATGTGAGTTCTCTCATCATACTCATCTCAAAATCTGAATTCATCATAGCTGAAAACTTGGACACAAGATCATGAGAAGCACAACCAAAGATAATATCATCCACATACACTTGAACGAATAATGAGTCATTGCCATGCTTAAGCACAAAAAGAGTTTTATCAACCTTGCCCATGGTAAACCCCTTTTCAAGTAAGAAAGTTTTTAACCTATCATACCAAGGCTTTGGACAGTTTGTAAACATGATTAGAAAAATTTGGATTTTCAAAACCCGGTGGTTGCTTGACATAAACCTCCTCATCTATGTAGCCATTAAGAAAAGCACTTTTACCATTTGATATACCTTGAAACCTTTAGATGCAGCAAATGCTAACAGAATTCTTATGGCGTCTAATCTAGCAACAGGAGCAAAAGTTTCATCAAAATCTAGTCCTTCAACTTGTGTGAAACCTTGAGCAACCATCCTAGCCTTATTCCTAACCACAACCCCATCCTCACTTTGTTTATTTTTAAACACGAATTTAGTTCTGATTAGAGTGTGACCTTGAGGTGTAGGTACAAGTTTCCAAACATTATTTCTTTCAAAATTTTCTAACTCTTCTTGTGTGGCAATAATCCAAGATTCATTAGTGAGTGCGTGTGATATATCTTTGGGTTCAAAAGAAGCTACAAATGCATAATGAGCATGAGAGTTTGGATCACAAAACCTGGACCGTGTGAGTCGTTCATGCAAGCTTCCAATCATTTGTTGTGGAGGATGACTTTTGAGGACCAGGAGGAGGGTAGACAATTTACAAGTTCCTTCTTCTTCTTCATGTTCATCACAAATTGAAGAACTTGTGACTTGAGACCGATCTGGACCAGAAATGGTGATCATCGGTGCTAGTTGTGAATCAAAATCAGGAGCTGGAACAATGTCATTAGCTCCTGAATTTTTGGTCAGCAGCATCACTTCTTCATCTTGTTCGATGAAACTACTCTCCCCCTGCTGATATGGGTCTGGTCCTGCAATATTAGAGCTACTACCTAGGCTAGCTTCATCAAAAGAAACCTCACAAGTCTCCACAATTTTGTTAGTGTCATGTAAAAGCACACAGTAGCCTCTAGTATGAGATGGGTAACCAAGAAACATGCCATCAACGGATCTAGGTTGAAATTTATCAAGATTACCATGTTTCTTAACAAAGCATTTGCACCCAAAGACCTGAAAGTGTGTGACACTAGGCCTATGTCCAAACCGAAGTTCATATGATGTTTTACCTAGCTTAGCACGCAAGAAAACACGATTTGAGACATAACAAGTAGTTGCAATTGCATCAGCCCAAAATTTTCTAGGAGTTTGATATTCATCAAGCATAGTCCTAGCCATCTCAACTAAGGTTATGTTCTTTCTCTCTACAACACCATTTTTTTGAGGTACATATACTGAAGAAAATTGATGATCTATTCCATTTTCAGCACAAAAGTGATCAAACAATTGATTTTTAAATTCGGTTCCGTTATCACTTCTAATTGCTTTTAAAGATCCTGGGTGATCAATTGATAATCTAAGAAATAAGGTTCTAAAGTGACTAAAAAGTTTCATTTTTAGATGCCATAAAATAAACCCAAGAGTATCTAGAATAGTCATCAACAATCACAAGAACATATGATTTACCTCCGAAGGATTGAACACGTGAAGGTCCTACGGTGTCAAGGTGCAAAAGTTGACCCGGTTCAGTTGTCATGTTCAATGTGAGAGGAGCATGTGAACCTGCAACAATCTTAGCATGTCTACAAGAACACCACACAATTTCTGTCCCCTTTAAGATTAGGCAGCCCACGTATGCGATCAAGAGCACTAACACGTGTGAGATGATCAAAGACTACGTCACCAAGTCTACGATGCCAAAAATATAAGTCTTTTGAATCATTAGCAACTAGACATCTATGCTTAGAGGATGACATATCAAAATCAGCTTTAAAAAATCTTCCAAACCGAGACATATTAAAAATGAGCTCACTATTTTAATCTACAACCTTGCAACAATTTTTAGTGAAAATAATTTCCAGATTTTCATCTAGCAATTGTGAAACAGAAATCAAGTTGTATTTCAAATTTTTAACAAGTGCCACATCTTTTAAAGTGTAGTGATTATTTACTCTAACCGAACCCTTAGATATTATAATAGTTGAAGAATTATCGGCAAAAGTGACATTTTCTACATGTGACACAAAAGAGAGGGAGGAGAACCATTCTTTATTACCGATCATGTGGTGTGACCATCCTGAATCCACAATCCAAATGTTCTCCTTTCTCAAGCGTGTAACCTACATAGAAGTACAATACGTCGATGACTCAATACTGGGGTTAGTCAAAAGGCATTTAGGAATCCAGTACTAAGTCACACAACGTCCAGTAGAAGTAACACGCAAAGGCTGAGATCAAACAGCAGGTTTATGAGCCAAAGTTTGAGAATTTTTGTACCCAACTACTGACTTATGAGGTGTTACATGAGTAGCATTAAAAACATTAGATCCGGAAGCAAACTTTGCATGTTTTTGACTCATTACAGCAGGTTGCATATTCCTAACATTCGGTTCAGCACAAGCAACAGGTTTTGCACAGTTGTTATGTGATCTAGCAATCATTCTTTTCTTTTTCTGTTGCTTAGCTAGTATATAACAAAAATCTATGACATTACCATCTCTACCACAGTAGGTACAATGAAATTTAACTTTATGTTCATGTCTAGATGAGCAGACAACATGTTTATCTGAAACCGAATGAGACAACACTCCTGCAGATTTAAAAACCACTTCTTTTTGTTTAGGAACTGTTTTAATCAAACCACTTCCTAATGACTTTACAATTTTAGGTGGATGTGCTTTAGCATGAGCATGGGAATCAAAACCTAAACCAATTTTATCATTGCTAGATTTAGAAGAATTCAACAGCAAGTTTAGATTCTTATTCCCATTATAAAACCTCTCTAGTGTCCTATTAATGTTATCAAGTTTCTTAGACAAGTCTAGGCAGTTTTGACATGAAGTTTTTCCTTTTATTTTGCAATTGGAACAATACATGACTTCATGAGAACGTAAAGCATTGTTCAATATAGAAATTTCATTCATAGCATCTTGTAGTTTCTTATTAAGATCATCAGAAGTAGAACAATGCAAATCAATTGTAGAACAAAAAACATCTTTCAAGTTTTTATCATTAAGTGCAGCAAGCTCTCTGTTCTTTTAAATCTCTAACTCAAGTTTATCAAGTGTGGAGGTATGTGCACTTCTTAGAGAAGACAATTATTCATATATTAAATCAAATGAGGAACAAGAATCAACGCTAAAAAATCAAAGATTTCAAACGATTGATTTCATATTCTAGTGACTCAATTTTAACAGCATTGTCCCTAAGCTTTATGTCCTTTTTCTTAACTATAACAGTGACACGAGAAATAGCATGACACATTTCTTCGCAAGTAGGGCATACCTCTTCATTGTCGCTGTTGTGTTCTGCCTCCTCCATACTTGAACTTGACTTGCCCGCTATGAAGCATAAGTTTGCCGAATCATCTTCATCTTCGTCACTTCCAATGTCCACATCGCTTGAGCCAAGTTCTTGAAGTGCGGAGATAAAACTATTTACCAATCGGCATCCTATAAAACCCTTCTTCTTTTTATTATCGTTTGAAGAGGAGTGCTTCGTCCTAGTTTGCTTTTCATCACGGGAAGTAGGACCTGAAAGGTTAGGGCAATTCGTACGAAAATGTCCTGTCTTACCACATTTGAAGCATCGTTGAGGTCCGACACTTCTTCTCCTTCTAGTTCTCACATTTTGCAATGCTGTTGAGAACCGAGTAGAGATGAGTGCAAGTTCTTCTTCTGAAAACTCTTCAATCTGTTCAAGGGTTACAGAGGTCAACAAAGAAAGTGTACCACAAGATGAAGATTGACCAGAGCTAGGCATGTCACATTGTGAAACAAATGCAAGAGACTTGTTGGGGTTCTTACGTGATATTATGTCAATTTCATGAGTTTTTCACTTAGAATATAGCACATCTAATGTAAGTGTACTCATGACAGTAGATTCACTAATACATATAGCTTTTATCTCCCAAATTGACATGTCTAATGCACTTAGTAATTGACTAGCATTTTCAGCATATGAAAAATTAACGTTGACATTACGCAAGTTGCTGAGAATTTTATTGAAGCGAGCAAAGAGGTCATCGATTGACTCGCCGGGTTGCATCTCAAAGCGCGTGTATTCTTTCTTGAACATATCTTGTCTTACCTCCTTGATCGTGTTGGATCCTTCATGGTAGTCACAAAGTGCTTTCGACACATCGTATGCAGATCGGAGGTGTGCAACACGGTCGAAGTCACTTTGAGTTAATCCTTGTATGATCAAGTTCTGTGCTTTGTTGTTGTTGTCGACATCTCTCATGTTTGTAGCCATGACGTGATCATTTGGCGGCACGTCATAAGGCTTGTACACCTTTTCCCATATTTCAAAGCCTTGTGCCTAGATGAAAGCCTCCATACGTGCCTTCCAAACCTGAAAATCAATGCCATTGAACACACAAGGTTTTGCGGAATATTTCTCCATGATGATTAGTCAAAACACGTGCAAATCACAAAGATTAGAGCACCATGGCTCTGATACCAATTGTAGGATCAAACAGCACGTGAAGAGCTACAAGAGGGGGGCGAATGGTAGATTTAAACTTTTTAGCGGAAGCAACAAAAACCCCTTCGGCAGAAAATCGATCTGTTAAAGAAACTGACACGACCCCACGGTCTTGTTGACCAGGATCACGCTGAGGGGTGCTGCGTTGCACAGCACTGGATAACACAGATCAAAGGTACAAAGCGGAAGGTTTTATTATATAAACCAGTTTATGAACATTTTTACAACAAAATAGTCCAGTCCACACTCACGGGCATAGACTAAGCATTGAGTTCACGTTCAGCCCGTGAACGTGTCCCCACTAGCACACACACTAACACGGCGGCGTGCACGACTCTCACTCGACGGGGTTCCCCTCCCGGGGTTCCGTCTCCTCCTCGGGAGTCCCTTCCTCATAGAACCCTGCAAAAGCTTCAAACACAAGCAGTGAGCACGAAGGCTCAGCAAGACTGACCCGTCTCTCCTATACATGGAACTTCTACATGATGGTTGATAGGTTACATGAGGTAAAATAAGTTGCAAAGGACTCGCCTAATTAGTGGAACCTTACTTTCAAGTTTTAGCAGCATGTTGTGAAGACTTTACGATAAGGCACATGAGAGAGCCACAATCAAACAAGAAACGCATTTCTCTCATGTACTTTGCCCAAAGTTGAAAAGAACTTTAGTTAGCTCTAGACTATAGCAAACAATTAACAATGAAAGTCCATCTTTCAATCAGCAACATTTTAACATGTATCAAGCCTGTTCTTTCTACGTCATGGTACAGTGAACAAGTGGTACTCACTGACCATGAGGGACAGCGATTATAATCGATTTACACCTGCAGGGTTACCGAATAACCCGTCACGTACGCCCGTACTCGATGTTGCCTACAGCAACCATCACGGACGCCGTACGCAACCACCTTTCACCCGTTAGCCAAATGTTGAACCGGTCCAATCGTCCTAAGCAAGAGGTCTCTGCGCGCGCATCCACAGTGCCGCCAGCCGATTTACACCTTGAGCTCTCAACCTACCCTCTGAACGACCAGCTATGCCTCAACACCCAGCTACCCAAGTTACATTGGTTTCCCGGTTCCCATATAGCCGGTAGGTATTCGGTACTGTTCTAGCTTGTTCAACAGGCCCGCAGACGGCTCGGTCCTCAATCGACACAAGTGGAGCTATAGCACCCAGGCCCCAAAGTCCTGCTGCCCTTACTCTCCGCTCAGTCTCATTTTTCTTGCCATGTGTTTCATTTGCTATCCTTACCCGAGCGATGTACCTCTTGCCTATTCTCGCGGGTAGTTCCAACTACTCGACTTGTACCGAAACCTACTCTCTCTTAGCATTGCAGTGGCTAACGAGGTTTTCAATCCTAATCCCAACCCATGGTTTTCTCGGCTATGCATTTGGGTTTCAATCAAGACTCTAATGCAAGAAGTAATGGTACTTAAGTAAGTTCTCAAAACAGTAAAATTTTGTAAAAGGGTTAATGCAAACCGGAGCTTGCCTTGCTGCTCTTGGTCGTATTCTAGCTGCTCTTCCGGAGTGACGAAGTCTAAGACTTCGGGTTCCTCCTCAACCTTAGTGACTACATGATATAACAAGTATATGTGTTAATTAAATGCATTTGAGTTGAAGTTAAACTTGTGAAGATTATAAGTCTCACTAGACAGACCCAATGACTTTGAATTTTTTACTATGGTTTGGTTACAACCTAAACAGAGACTTGGTCAAGTTTTAGTTGCAACAAAGCTCATTTGAGCCCTCCACAAATAATTATGTACTTGACCTTAACTGGAGCTCTTAGGGTGTTCTAGGGATTTTCATGGAGTAAGCCATGACTTTCTCAAAACTAGATTTTCAGAGGGTTCTAATGGAGTTGGTCTCACTTAATTTCAAGGTTCCTAGCCTAAGATATGAGCTAAACAATTTCAGAGAAATTCTGAAAATGTTTCTGGACATTTTCTATTTTCTCTGGAACAGTTTTATTAATCACACCATTAGGTGGAACAAATGAGCTCAAATGGATCTTAAATTTTTATGGTAACTCATAGATATTTTTGTGAACACCTCAGAAAAATTTCAGATTTTTCCTCCAAAGGATTCTCCAGTTAAAATTCTAACCAGTTTGAATTTTGAAGAATTAATTCTGGAGAAATAGGGATTTTCATGAAGTGAAACTTGATTTTCTGGAAAGTACTCAGAGAGCTGAATCCAACAAAATTTGGTTCACTCGAGTTGGAGTTTCCTAGCCAAAGTTATGTGGTTTTGAAGTTTGAACTAAATCTGAAAATCGGGAAATGGTTAAAACACTGCACGTGGGTCCCATGCACAGTGCCTTCGTCTACCTCCCGCCAGCGCCCGAGCGCGCGAATTCCAGCACCGTTGCCACGGGTCGTTCTTGGCTGCTACTGCCTAATTTGCTATGCGGTTTCTTCCTACATGATCCTTGGAACACGGCGCACACGCCGGGCACCTTCCCGGACCTTGACATCGTCGGAAACCTAGTCGGCGACGGTGGAGGCGGAAGAGGAGCTCGGGTCCGATGGTGCCAGCTCGTCTCGGCAGTGAACACGATCAACCAATGGGTCGCAAAGAACCACTGGGGCACGAGGAAGCTAACCCTACCCTTCTCTTGGCCGGAGATCGCCGGGAAAATAGACTTCACCGGCGACCCGAGCCATTTTCACCGGCGATGGCCAAATTCCGGTGCTATGCTCATCGGGTTGATCATCACCGCTAGAATTTGGCCGAGGTGAGCGCGAGGTGCTACTATAGCTTCAGCTTGACCAGGATCCCTGGTGATCAAGTTATCAAGGTGAATTTCGAGTTTTGGTTCTCAGTGTTCTATACGGTGATCATCGGAAAAATTGAAAATTCCGGCTAACCGGCGCTAAGAGGGACCTAGGGAGTTCGAGGAAAGCTACTAGACTTGGATCCGAACCTCAGGTACACGTTGGTCGCACCGGAGAAGCTTTGCGCTGCTCGGATGACGGCGTCGAGTCGGAGGAGCTCTCGGTTAACAGAGCGATGAAAGAATGGCTCGGGCAAGCTTCACCGAAGCTGATCACGAGCAGCGGAGGGCTGTAACTCGTCGAGCAAGGGTCGGCGGTGCCGTTTGTAGCCTCAGCTCGCGGTGGAAGGCACTTCTTTAGCCGGTCGACGGCGAGGTGATGCGGTGGGCGGTGCGGCGACCAGCTCGGTGTTTTCAGCGCTGGACACGTCGAAGCAGTGGAAAGGTGAGCTGCTGCCAGCGGCAGCTCGCAGCTAAATAGCTGGGGACGTCGGTTGAGGCAGTGATCGGCGACCAGGAGGTGGCAGCGGTCAGGAATCTCCGTGGCGACCTCCCGGGCGCGCGCAAGAACCGAGCTCGGTGACTTCAGTCGGTTGAATTGCTTCAGTGGCTGACATGTGGGTCCCACCCGGGGTTTTAACCTCTGAAATTAACTTTTCTCCACTGCTCTAAACAGTAGAGACCAAATTAACCTTGGTCATTTGAATTATCTACCCCTGAGACATTTGAATTGGATGGAATTCAAATTGGGTTTTGTTTGGACATGTTTTCAGCACATATGCAGTTTTGAATTTCAAATGGAGTTTGAATTTGTTAAACCTAGCTCATGTCAAGATCAACTCCAAATGGAGCGAAAATTGGTGTGTAAGTTCACCAAAATGTGCTGAGTAAGAATATGCCTCCCACTTTTTAATTCATGGAATGAAAACAGTTTGAATTTGAATTTGAGTTCAAACCACCATCTTTCTAGCTATACCCAAAAAGACTTCAAAAAGGTTTTGAATTTGGGTAAAACTTGGCATGGACAATCCTATAAAGGTGTAGGAGTTTTTCATATGCCCAGCCCCTATATGATGCATGTGGGAAATGCCACTTTTGCGTTTTGTGAGTTTATTCTCTAATGAGCATGTTGATGGTGGTTACTTGCTCTTCAAACGTGTTCATCAACTTTCTTCAAATGAAGTGTGTGTGTGGTGATGGACACTTTGGATGTGTGCCAAAACATAGGCCCTTACAGAAACCGTGTATGCGACTGATCTAAATGTGCTCAACCATGAAAAAAATGGTATATACTATATAGAATCAAGTCACGAAGACATAAAAACATGAATCACGAAAATCCATTAAGAAAAACTCAAGTTATGATCGAAAGATCAAATGAGGGTCAATCTGTTCTACTCGAGTAAAAACCAGATCTGCAACACTGCAAAGAAACTCCTGTAGATCAAAAATTACAAGTCGAATGACCGTGGAATTTTTATAAATGATAGATAATCATGTTGTGAAGACAACCCAAAAAGAGTCACGTCAATTGGATCTGTAAAACTCGAGTTACGATCAATACACCGAAGCACTGTCATGCTGTCCAGAAACTCGATGTGAAAGACTTGACAAAAACAAGTCGGACGAACAAGGCACAAAATGTTGGTAAATAGGTGATGCGCTACTCTAGCAATTTGACCGTATCACCCAGGAAACATGCGAGCAAGGAGGTCATGGATCGTTACTACTAGACGCACAGCGCAGCAGATTGTAGATGCGCGTCGGTGTAGGAGAAGTAGATGATCACGTTCGTCTACTCCTGAATCCTCGTCACAGGAACGTCGTCACGTCACCGTAGCCGATCAGCATAGAAGTAACAGCAGCGCCTCCACGGAGTCCACACGTACAGGGAGGAACGCCATGCGTCGGTGTGCTACCACCGCGCGCGCGACAGGGGTTTCGGCGTGTGGCCTGTGAGGGGCCGCGGCTAGGGCTGTTACGTGGTGTAGTCCTCTGCCCCTAACCCTACCCCTCATATTTATAGGCGCGCTAATGGATTTTTTGGTCACAGGCCCATTAGTACCCTAATTTCTTATGAATCAAATATCCATCAGGCCTTTATCCGAATTGTTATGATTGCCTCTTGGGCATATCACCAATAATCTCCCACTTGCACTAGAGACAATCATATAGCCAAGTTTTTCAATATTCCATCCCCTTAAATGTATGACCCGTTAGGTTCATGTACAGTCAGTTATGAATGAAAACCGTTTTCAAACACAAGTCAAGAGAGGTACCTAGCAGGACATACTGACTCCCGAATGTACATAAAGATCATATCGGCTGAAACTAGATATATTCACATGCTAATTCCTTTGCCACACGATACCAGTCAAGCTCAGGGCGAGATACGTGCCATCCTTATGATAGCTCGACCATTCACTCGATCAAATTGTGGATTCAATCTATGACTAACTTTTAGTCATAATGATTAACTCCTTAATCACTTTGGCATGGCCATGCACTTTCCAATCCAACTATCTCGAGGGGGCAGAGATATCTCTCCTGTTATTTAGGAGGGGTAAATCCCATCTTGATCCGCACACATCTCATTCCATGCTTCATCATGTACCTGAATACTATTTTTATCACAACCCAGTTATGGAGTAGCGTTTGATAGTTTCAAAGTGCACAACTACAAATAGTGAGAAACAATGGCGATCTCAGGTCTAAGAATCTAGCAGGTGTATCACTCAAGACCAACTGATGGCACATATGTAAATAACAATCCCAACAGTGTCTCGGAATGGGTCTATCCAACACCATGTTCACTAACATGTGTTCACATTATTAATTTGATATCTCCATATCTATGATCCGTGAAACGTGATCATCAGTTAATACACGTGTTAGTCTGCGTACTATCATTATCTCATATAACGATGTAGACTAGGGATCATTTTGAGTAACATTATAATTAACAAAGAGTCTCACGAACAACTCACATACTTGATGATCAATGTGAATAATAGTTACTCAAATAGTACATAAACATAGCTATGACACAAGTCTCCCACGTACACACTAGGATCATTGATGTAAGTATCTAATAACCATAGATCTCGTGTGCGCCTCATGCTTTGATTGTGGAAGAGGCTTTGTCAACGGATCTGCCACATTCAAATCTGTATGCACCTTTCATATATTCACATCACCTCGGTCGATAATCTCTCGAATAAGGTGATAGCGTCGTAGTATATGTTTGGATCTTTTGTGTGATCTAGGCTTCTTTGCCTGCAATGGCTCCATTATTGTCGCAATAGAGATCCACAGGTCCGGACGCACTAGGAAAAACACCCAACTCAGAAACAAATTTTTCTAATCCAAACAACTTCTTTTGCAGCTTCAGAAGCTGAAATATACTCCGCCTCTGTCATTGAATCTGCTACTGTGTCTTGCTTGGAACTTTTCCCGCTCACTGCCCCAACATTGAGGCAGAACACAAAACCGCATTGCGATCTAGAGTCATCCTTGTCTGTTTGGAAGCTAGCATCGGTGTAACCTCTTATAACGAGCTCTTCTTCACCTCCAAACACTAGGAACACATCCTTTGTTCTTCTCAAGTACTTAAAGAATGTTTTTGACAACTATTCAATGAGCCTCACCATAATCTGATTGATACCTGCTCGTAACACTTAGAGCATAGGATACATCTAGGCGTGTACACAACATGGCATACATGATAGATCCAATAGCCAAAGCATAAGGAATTGCTCTCATCCTCTTTTGCTGATTAGGCGTCGAAGGACACTGACTTTTGCTTAGAGTGATGCCATCTGACATTGGAAAGAAAGCTTTCTTAGGATCTTGCATATTGAACCAATTCTATATCTTGTCAATATATGTGTCTTGGCTTAATCCAATTAGCCTTTTAGATATATCTCTATAGATATTTATGCCCAAGACGTACGCTGCCTCTCCTAAATCCTTCATTGAGAAACTTTTCCTTAATGAGGATTTAACAACATCTAGTACTAGAATGTCATTTCCGATCAACAATATGTCATCTACATGTAGGACTAGAAATATAAGTGCGCTCCCACTAACCTTCTTGTAAATACAAGGTTCTTCTACGTTCTTGATGAAACCAAACCCTTTGACCACTTCATCAAAACGTAGATTCCAACTCCGAGATGCTTGCTTCAATCCATAGATGGACTCTTGAAGTTTGCAAATTTTTCTAGCATCTTTAGTATCGACAAAACCCTCAGGTTGTGTCATGTACACATCCTCAGTCAAACTCCCATTAAGAAAGGTTGTTTTGACATCCATCTGCCATATTTCATAATCAAAATATGCAGCAATTGCTAAGAGAGTCCAAACAGACTTTAGCATAGCGACGGGCGAAAATGTTTCATCATAATCAACACCTTGAGTTTGTTTGAAGCCTTTCGCCACCAATCGTGCTTTATAGATGTGAACTTTTCCACCCATATCAGTCTTTTTCTTGAAAATCCATTTGCAATCGATCGGTCTCACACCATTGATTGGATCAACCAAGTTCCAAACTTTATTCTCATGTATGGATTCTATTTTGGATTCCATGGCTCCAAGCCATTTCTCAGAGTCGGGTCCCTTTATTGATTCAGTGTAGGTCATAGGCTCATTATTGTCTAACAATACCATGTCCTGTTGTTCCGTGGTTAGGAGTGTCAACTTTTCAGTTGCACGACGTACCCTTGTAGACCTTCGTTAGGCTGGTGTTTCATCAAGTGGTTGTACAACATCTTGTACATCCTGTATAGGATTAGATGGTGCCGAAACATTTTCAGGTATTTCTTGAATTTCTTCAAGATGCACCTTGCTCCCACTAACTCCTTATGACAGAAACTCTTTCTCCAAGAAGACACCATTGCGAGCAGTAAACACTTTGCCCTCCGTTTTATTATAAAAAAATTATCCTTTGGTTTCCCTAGGATATCCCACAAAGAAGCATTTGTCTGATTTGGGAGTAAGTTTGTCTGACGTCAAACGTTTGACATAAGCATCACATCCCCAAACTTTGAGGGAAGACAATCCGGGACGTTTCCCGGTCCACATCTCATATGGTGTCTTCTCAACAGACTTAGTTGGGACTCTGTTTAGTGTAAACGCAACAGTTTCAAGAGCATAACCCCAAAAGGATAGTGGAAGATCAGTCTGGTTCATCATCGACCTGACCATGTATAACAAGGTTGGTTCCTCTGCTTGGACACCCCATTCCATTGAGGCGTTCCAGGTGGAGTAAACCGTGGAACAATTCCACATTGTTTTAAATGATCATAAAATTCATGGCTCAAATATTCACCCCCACGATCGGATTGTAGAAGTTTAATTGTATTGCCCAACTGATTTTGTACTTCATTCTGAAATTCTTTGAACTTTTCAAAAGATTCAGACTTGTGCCTCATTAGATAGACATATCCATATCTACTAAAGTCATCGGTAAAAGTAATAAACTACTGAAAACCACCTCTAGCTACCGAACTCATTGGTCCACATACATCAGTATGTATAAGTCCCAACATGTCACTTGCCCTCTCACTTTGACCAATGAAGGGTGCTTTGATCATCTTCCCAAGCAAACAAGACTCACATGTGTCAAGTGATTCAAAATCAAATGAACTTAACAAACAATCTTTATGGAGTTTCTCAATGCGTTTCTCATTTATATGACCTAAGAGACAATGCCAAATAAAAGTGGGATTTAGATCATTTTGTGGACCCTTTTTGTATTAATTTTATAGACTGTTTTATCCTCAAGATCAAGAACATATAATCCATTAACTAATGGACATTGAGCATAGAAAATATTATTATAATAAATAGAACAACATTTGTTCTTTATTATAATCTCATAACCATTAACTTCCTCCAAACATGAAGAAGATATAATGTTCCTGCTCAAAGAAGGAATGCAATAACAATTATTTAATTCCAAAACTAATCCTGAGGGTAATGACAAGTGATAAGTTCCGACAGCTATGACAGCAACCTTTGCTCCATTGCCGACCCAAACATCCAACTCGCCTTTTGCAAATCTTCTAGTCTCACTTAGACCCTGTAACGATTTGCAAGTGTGAATCATTGATCCGGTATCAAATACCCATGATTCACTCGAAGAAGCAATATTGATTTCTATAACATTTATACCTGAAGTGGAAGTCTCACTCCCTTTCTTCTTCTTATCCTCCAAGTACTTCTTGCAGTTTCTAGACCAATGCCCCTTAGCATGACAGTGAAAGCATTCATCATTAGGAGAAGGGCCTGATTTACCCTTTGGCTTTGAGCTTGAAGGCTCATTGGGAACCTTTCCCTTGCCTTTAGGATGCGTCACACGTTTCCTCTTTTTATTCTCCTTTTGAACCATCATCTTATGAGTGGTGTTTTTATTAATGCTTTCCTCGGCTGTTTTAAGCATCCCATGCAATTCAACCAACGTTTTCTCCATGCCATTCATTTTATAATTCAATATAAATGGCTCATAGCTCGGTGGGAGTGACTAGAGAATAATGTCAATAGCCAGGTCATCCTTGAGTTTAGAACCAAGTTTGTCCAATGTCTCAATGTAACCAATCATTTTGATTACATGGGGACTAACCGGGCTACCTTCTGTCAGCTTGCATGAGAACAAGGACTTTTAGATGTTGTACCTCTCAGCCCCTGCTTGGTTCTCAAACATTCCACGTAGTCACTGAATCATAGAATAAGCATTTGTATGCTCATACTGTTTCTGTAGATCAGGGGACATTGCGGCAAGCATGAGGCAGCTTGCATTAAGCACATCATCGCAGTGTTTCTCATAAGTCCTGTGAGTTGCGGCATTTGCAATATCAGGGAGGTCATTGGGGTATGGTTGCTCAAGAACATACTCAGTTTTCTCTTGTCTGAGAACAATTCTCAGGTTGCGGTACCAATCAATAAAGTTAGCTCCATTGAGCTTTTCTTTCTCAGGCACAGATCGAAAATTGAAACAGGACTAGCAGACACTATCTACAATAAATATGCAAGGTTTTAGCACTATGTTATGTAGCAATCTTTTATTAATAGTTTAATAAAAGACACCACCACTGTAACACCCCAAAATCTTGTTAAGACCCAAAATCATGTTAAGAGGGGAATTTAAAAATTTTTGGACGTGTTGCATATTTTGCAACAATTTAAATTCAAACTGGAATTCAAATTAAACTCAAAACAGAAAAGAAATAGAAAAAGGAAAAGGAAAACAGAAAAAAACCGGCCAGTGGGCCAAAACCCACCAGCCGGCCCACCCTGCCCCCGTGCCAGCCCGCAGCCGCGCGCCCGCGCTCTCTCTCTCAGACAGGTGGGACCCACCTGTCATCCCTAACCCCCCATCGTCCAAAACTCGGACTGTTCACCCGCGCGCGCGCGATCGCAACCGACCGGATTTCCGGCCAAATTCTAGTTCCGGAGGACTCCCACTCGATCTAAACAAATCCACCGCCCTCCCCCGTCTATAAAAACCCCAGCCTCGTTCTGTTTTTCCCACGCGATCCGCCGATTTTTCTCCAGTGAGAAACCGAGCCTTCTCCGGCGAATTCTGGCCGATCTAAGCTCGGAAATTCCAATCTAACTCGCTGGTCTTGATCCACCGCCTCCGGGGAACTCTGCAGGTGCAGAAAACTCGGTGACTTGCGGTTCAAACACAGCGCCGACGAGTCTCGCCGTGGTTTCACTTCGGACCTCGTCGCCGACCGCCTTCCAGGACCTCCGAGCTCAAGAAAACCCCCGAGGTGAGATCCCCGACCTCCCCTCCACCGATCTATGCCATAAAATCACAGTTCTAGGAAGAATTCCCGAAGATCCGAAACTCTCCGGTGAGATCGCCGCCTCCCGCCGCCGTGCGCCGCCGGGCAGCGCCGCCCGCGCTCGATCAGAGCGACGTGGCCGCTTGTGCGCCGTCTATTTTAAATCGCATGGTAAGACTTCAAATCCCCGCGTACCGGTTCGGCGGTATAATCTCAGCCGTTTGTTTTAAATCGGACGGTCCACGTCAGCCCCGCGTTATAAAGATTGGAAATCTTACGTGCTACCCCCTGGGGTTCTCGGGAAATAAGAGCTAGCCCCGGAAACTTCTAATCTAGCCCCTGGAACTTCAGAAAATCATGTAAATTCATTTAAAAATCAGTTTTAGCCCCTGGACTTAATAAAAATTAGGAAAAACCCCTCTGTTATGTATAGTTAGACCCCTGAAAATTGTTAAAATAATATTATAGACCCTGTAGTGGGGTGAGTTTACCTTTTTAGCCCTGTTTAATATTTAATTTAGGAAATTGAATATGTGGCTAGTGTTTAAAATTTAAAAAGTGGGACAAACATATTGTCAAAATTAAATTAAAAACTTTCTCAGTATCTAGAAAACTTTGGAGTGAGATAAAAATATATTTTGGGCTGAAATGAATCTGTTTAATTTATTATTCACAGTTAGGGACACATTTTTAAGTAAAGAATAGTTCTGGAAAATAGGTAAAATAATTGTAAAATAGTTTACATTAGAGGAAAAGGTCAAAAATATATTAGTAAATATTTTAGATCAGAACCTATTCTGTTTAGATGATGTGTCTTGTTATTTTCATAATAAAGTTCACATTTAGGCATAGGAAATAAATCTGAAAATATAGCAACTAGTAAATGATAAATGGAGTTCTAAAATCCAAAGAATTCAGTTTAGGGTTGGTAGAAATTCTGAAGACACATATGGAGAAGGAAAATACCTTTCATGCATACTTGGTAGCTAAAAGGTGTAGTAATTGAATATAAGGAATTTATTTAAATTGGAAACTCATATATATAGTATGTAAGTATAAATGTGAACACCAAAGTAGGAATCATATACACATGATTAAAAGTGCATGCAAGCCACAAATCAACACACATAGAGTAACCACAACACATATAATGGTGAATGACTTTCATAAATATGAATGTGTGGTTTGTATGAAGTGGAAGTGTGAACTATGTCTTATGGATTGTTGTTTTTCTTTTGCTATGTGTGATGGTATGATGTAGAACCTGCTCAAGAGCAAGTTATTCCTTTCCAAGATCAGGACTACCGATTTCAAGAGCAGCAGGAAGGAGGCAAGTGTCCTTGACCACTTTGATCCTATGCTAGGATGTGTAGATAGAATTATTTGCATTGTCAAGTTAAATATGAAACCCATGCTAAGAAGTTTCCCTAGAATTGCATCACCTTGTTTCCTTGTAGCTTGGGTTGGGATTTATTTTGTCATGTCATTTATTATTATGCATATGCTTAGCCATGCTTAGAATGGGATATTTGGGATATGAGATCATCAGTTTATTTTACCATACTTTTGAATGAGATATTGTGAGTTATGTAGAGGTAGGGATCAAGGCAAGTTGGATGTTTTGGTTGTGTGCTAGGTGCACTAGACTCGGGTTTGTGTTTAGTACTTGCCTGGATCCTAAGGACCGGTTCATGGAGCATGTAACCTGGCTTTACCGTGCCAACCACATGCTGAGATGGGGCAGCTTGGCCAATTAATTAGGTGTATCCCCGGCGTAGTATGGGTGTGTTGGATGGTGCCGGGAATAGGTGTCAGCTGGACTACCATATGAACCGCAAGGCTCAAGAGGGGGCCACTGCAGCGGGGTTGGAGCCTCTTGTATGCTGTTAGGGGTGAAACCTCAGTGGGCCCACGCTCGTCGGGAATCCCTTTGTAAAGGCTTCGTAGTGATCTCCTGGCTACACACCTGGGAAGTGTGAATGTGGTTCGTAGCCACTGGCATAATGCAGGTTCTTTTAGTCCACCCGGCAACGGGGGATGAAATCACTACATGTGGGTACAGTGGTACAAACTCTGCAGAGTCAAAACTGTCATGACAGCCGTGCTCATGGTCAAGAGCGGCTTGGACTTATTCATGATTAGAGGAGTGATGGTTTTGGAAGTTAAGGATGTTAAGCGGGGAGCTTAACATTGGAAATGATGTTATGGTTATTTCATTATGATGATGGGATGGGAGTTTGGGACCATTTCACCTGTGTAGTAATGTAGGTGCTTAATAAGCTAAGGTGGTAGGTATTAATTGCGTAGTGCTTTAACCATGAGTTCAACCTCCCCTTGTTCTAGCCATGCATGATATAATTTTCCCACACTTGCTGAGTACCATTGGTACTCAGCCTTGCATATTTTGTTGGTTTATATTGCTGCTTAGGTCAAGATAATGAGGTGGTGTATAATGACCAAGACTTTGTACCCGAAGAAGGTTTCTAGGTTCATGGAGACCCCCGGGCAACGCCTGTGACGGAGCCCTCAAGAATAATATTCCGCTGCTAGTTTATTTGCTTGTGATAAACTTTTTATTGTCCAACGAGACATTTGCTATGTAAGACTTATTTATATTCGACACTTGGCTTGTAATAAATGATGCTTCACTATTTGTCGTCACATGTATGAGAAAATGATCCTGGCATACATGTGATATTCACTCGGTTGTTCTTCGGAGAAACCGGGTGTGACAGAAGTGGTATCAGAGCCAAGGTTGCCCGTAGAAACATGGACCTAGGTAGAAATGGACGTATTTAAGGGCCTTATTTTCTTAAAAACTATTTTTACAAGGTGTGTGTTGAAAAGTGTTATTTAATGAGTCACTTTCTTCATCTTACCCCAATTTTCATTCAAAATAGGATTTTTGTTTAAAAAGTTTATCTAACCTAAGTTTAAATACTTTTTGTTTTAGATGGTTCGCATGATTCGCACCGCTCGCAAGTCCACAGGAGGGAGAGTTCCCGTAGTTGCCCTTGCCGAAAGAGAGGAGAGCCGTCCGGTGACGTACCTTTCCTACGGATTGGCAGTAGGAGACTTGTTGCGCCGTCTTCGACGTATGCTTTAAGCCGCCGGCAATACGGGCAAGCTAATCATCCACTATAACTCCACCAGGACCATCCGTGAGAAGAGGGAAGAATGGAGCTCCGAGATGAGGATTATACACGAAAATTGGCTGCTTAATATCCACCGCTCTCCAGATTGTAGAGCAACACAGGTTGATGCGGAGAAGGATGTCACCTGGGAGGCCATCACCTGCCAGAGTCACATCCATCGTCGCCACTTGGACAGGACTGAGTACATTTATATCCTCCAGCCTGAGAGTGGTACCACGGAGTACAAGTACCCGCCAGTGCAGCAAGGGACTTCCCATGAGCACATGAACTTGTGCTTGGAGGATGCTGCTATGCTCAGCACTCGACTGCAGGAGTGTCAGCAAGAGCTTCAGGATGTTCGGGACACCCTGAAGGAAACGGAGGCATTGCTGCGAGCCTGCTTGAGGGCGAGAGAAAGAGGAGATGGGAATGAACTGTGTGTCACCGTGAACGATACATGGACTCCTGACTCCCCAGATCGCCGAGCGATCAGGCGTCGTCGCACTTCCCCACCAGCAGCCTCCCCACCCAAAGCAGAGTCAGAAGGCAGCCGAAATGATGAGGAAGATCCCGAGGAGCCAGCTCAAGAAAACGAGTAGCGTAGAGCCTTTCCCTTAAATTAGAAGGATGTCGAGTAGTCGAGTCGTTACGTTAGTTAATGGTGTGTTAATGCTTGGTGTGTGACGTGAGTTGTGGAAGCCATGAGCAATTGTCCATAGCCTCGTCTTCAGATTGTTTTGCTTTGGTGTGTGAACCCACATGAAATAATATTGCAGTTATTTTTGTGTGAGATATGAACCCTCAGAAAAGTATAACAAAGCTTCAACACTTCAAAGTACAGACAAGTAAAAGTAGAAAGATAATACGTAATACTTTAAATTAACATTTGGTTGATCATGCTAGATGGCCGGAAGAGGAAAAGGTCGTGCTGCCAACCCCACCAACAACAACGATGAGGCCTGCAACCCTCATCTTTCTGGAGGCCAAGACAGGGGTGGACGCCATGAAGGAATTGATCCCCTCCACCAAATGCTGGAGAATCAAAATCAGCTCATCCAGAACTTGACTCAAGTGGTGGCCAACTTGCATCAAGTTCCACCTCCACAAGCTGCACCACGCCAACCAAGGTTGAGTGAGTTTCTAGGAACTCAACCTCCAAAGTTTGCAAGTGCTGCTGAACCTATGGAGGCAGATGATTGGCTAAAGACCATTGAAAGCAAGATGAGGATCATACAGTGCCAAGGGTACGAGAGGGTGCTGTTTGCCTCTCATCAATTGCATGGACGTGCTGCTGATTGGTGGACCGCCTACGTGGCCGCCCATCATGACCCTGAGAACATCACTTGGGAAGAGTTGAAGCGTAGCTTCCACAACCATTACATCCCAAGAGGTGAACTCAAAAACAAGAGGAAGGAGTTCTTGGGACTGCAGCAGGGGAACATGACGGTGAGGGAATACCTCACTAAATTTACGCAACTATCCCGTTATGCCCCACGGGACATAGAGACTGATGAGCAGAAACAAGATTGTTTCGTGGAGGGACTTACCGCAGAAATGCAGTGTGCAATGTCCTCAAATGAGTATGAAAGCTTCCAAAAGATGGTGGACAGAGCGTTTGTGGTGGAAAGGAAACTGAAGGCCTTGGAAAATGAGAATAAGAGGAAGGCCGGGTGGTCACATCAAGCCTCAGGGAGCAACACCCGCCCACGTCTGATGCAGCAACCTGCAGGGCAGACGAACCGTGCTGCGGTACCCTACTCAGCACCAAGAGGGTACAACCCGAACTACAGGCCTCCGGCAGCACCAGCACAGCCGCAACGTCAGTTTGTATAGCAGCCTCGCCCCGCATATCCACCTCGACCAGCAGTGCAAGGACCCCCAAACCAACCCCAAGACAATAAAGGCCAAGCACCTAAGGTTGGGGTGCAATGTTTCAATTGTGGTGAAGTGGGGCACTATGCCCATAAGTGCCCAAAGAAGAAGCCCACGCAGCCTCAACAACAGAATGTAATGAGAGGACGGGTGAACCATGTCACTATGGAGGAAGCACAAGAGGCACCCGACGTGGTAGTTTGTAAATTTCCTGCCAATTTACACATTGCAACCCTGTTGTTTGATTCTGGTGCTACCCACTCGTTCATTGCTAAAGGGTTTGTTAAGAAGCATGATCTAGCAACAACACAAATGAACTATATGCTAGCAGTAAACTCTCCAGGTGGAGAAATAAGGACAAGACAAGTGTGTCCCAAGGTGAATCTAGACATTAATGGGGTAGTGTTTACTGCTAACCTCATAGTGATAGATTCCCAAGGGATCGATATTATTTTGGGCATGGACTGGTTGACCAAACATAAGAGAATCATCCATTGTTCAACCAGAACGGTGGAACTAACGCACCCTAGTGGCACAAAAGTAAAGTTTATAACAATACAAGAGCCTAGGAGGGATGTTCAATTAAATCAAGATGAGGTGAAAGTGGAGGAGATCCGAATTATCAGGGAATATCCAGACATTTTTCCGGAGGAGTTGCCAGTTATGCCTCCCGATCGTGAAGTGGAATTCGCAATTGAGATAGTGCCTGGAACAGCCCCGATATACAAGAGACCTTATCGGATGGACTCCAAGCAGCTAGAAGAACTCAAGGATCGTTTGAGAGAATTGACGGAGAAGGGGTATATTCGTCCTAGTTCCTCACCATGGGGAGCTCTAGTGATATTTGTGCCCAAGAAGGACGGAACCCAAAGGTTATGCGTGGATTACCGTGCCCTGAATGAGGTAACAATCAAGAACAAGTACCCATTACCCTGCATTGAAGACTTGTTTGATCAGTTGAGGGGAGCTTGTGTGTTCTCGAAAATTGATCTCAGGTCGGGATACCACCAACTCAAGATAAGGCAATCTGATATTCCCAAGACAGCTTTCGTATCTCGGTACGGACTGTATGAATACACTGTCATGCCTTTCGGGCTAACTAATGCCCCGGCATACTTCATGTATCTCATGAACAAGGTATTCATGGAATATCTGGACAAATTTGTGGTGGTTTTCATAGATGACATTCTCGTCTTCTCCAAAGAAGTGTTGCAGAGGCTAAGAGAACACCAACTATATGCCAAGTTGAGCAAGTGTGAGTTTTGGCTGAAGAGAGTTCCCTTCTTAGGACATATAATCTCCGAGGGAGGAATCTCCGTGGATCCTGCCAAAATCAAGGATATACAGAAGTGGAAGACCCCTGAAAATGTTGGGGAAGTTCGAAGCTTCTTGGGATTGGCTGGATACTATCGACAGTTTATTGAGGGATTCTCCAAGATCTCGAGACCCCTCACCAAACTGTTGGAGAAGGGAATCACATTCACATGGACGCCACAGTGCGAGACGAGTTTTCAGGAGCTAAAGAAAAGATTGATTACAGCCCCAGTGTTGGTTATGCCAGATATGCAGAAGAATTTCACAGTGTACTGTGATGCCTCTGGAAACGGGTTGGGATGTGTTCTCATGCAAGAAGGGCATGTCGTGGCTTATGCATCCCGACAACTTCGGAAGCACGAGAAAAACTATCCTACACATGACCTAGAACTAGCCGCAGTGGTACACGCGTTGAAAATTTGGCGGCACTACTTGATGGGGAAGAGGACCGAGATATATACGGATCATAAGAGTTTGAAGTACATTTTCACACAGCCAGATCTCAACCTCAGACAAAGGAGATGGTTAGAGCTAATCAATGACTTTGATGTGGGCATCAACTATCATCCTGGGAAAGCAAACGTCGTGGCTGATGCTTTAAGTCGGAAAGTGCAGGTCAATAAGTTGAGTTTGAAGGACATGCCTGCAGAATTGAAGGACGAGGTTATAAGGCTCAATCTATGCCTGGTAAATAGTGGGGAATCCATCGCCATGGAAGTGGACTCCACACTCGAGCAAGAAATCCGCGAGGGTCAAAAGAAAGATGAGAAGATACAAGAAATCAGGCAACTCATCAAGGAAAATAAAGCTCCTGGTTTCAGAGAGGATGAACAAGGTACGGTGTGGCACGGGAAAAGGATCTGTGTGCCTGAAGTAAAGGAGATTCGTGAATTGATTTTGAAGGAGGCTCACGATTCCGACTATTCCATTCATCCTGGGAGTACGAAGATGTACCAGGACCTCAAAAGCAGGTATTGGTGGTATTGCATGAAGCGAGATATCGCGGAACATGTTGCCCTATGTGACACATGTCAGTTGGTGAAAGCAGAACATCAACGACCCGCGGGATTATTGCAACCACTCAAAGTGGCTGAATGGAAATGGGAAGAAATTGGCATGGATTTCATAGTGGGATTGGCTAGGACCCAATCAGGATATGATTCGATATGGGTCATCATCGACAGGCTAACCAAGGTAGCTCATTTCATCCCCGTGAAAGAAAGCTACAACGGATCCAAATTGGCAGAGTTGTACATGTCAAGGATCGTGTGTTACCATGGAGTGCCAAAGAAGATTGTGTCAGATCGAGGGACACAGTTCACCTCAAGATTCTGGCAGAAGTTGCATGAAACCATGGGAACCCATCAGATCCTTGAAGATATGCTGAGGTCATGTGCACTCAAAAACAATAGGAGTTGGTACAAGAACTTACCGTATGCGGAGTTTTCCTATAACAACAACTATCAAGCTAGTATGAAGATGTCACCGTTTGAAGCCTTGTACGGGAGGAAGTGCAGGACTCCCCTATTTTGGAACCAAAAGGGGGAAAGTAAAGTGTTTGGTCCAGAAGTACTACAAGAAGCCGAGGCGAAGGTGAGGGAAATTCGCAACAATTTGAGGATAGCACAGACACGCCAAAAGAGCTATGCCGATGTACGAAGAAGAGAGCTCGTTTTCAACGTGGGAGACTATGTCTATCTCAAGGTGTCCCCTATCAGAGGACTTCGTCGGTTCAAGGTGAAAGGGAAGTTGTCACCTCGATACATCGGACCCTTTCAAGTTCTGGAAAGGAAAGGCGAAGTGGCGTATCAACTAGAGTTACCGGCTCGCCTATCGGATGTGCACGATGTGTTCCATGTGTCACAACTCAAGAAATGCTTGAGAACGCCTGAAGAGGTGTTACCCATGAATGAAGTGGACGTAGCTGAGGATTTGTCTTATGCCGAGCAACCGTACAAGATTTTGGAGACAATGGAACGCCTCACCAGAAATAAAAGAATCCGGATGTACAAGATGCAATGGAAGCATCACTCAGAAGAAGAAGCCACATGGGAACGGGAAGATGAACTCAAGGCCCAATTTCCGGAATTGTTTTCTTAGAACCACCAATCTCGAGGACGAGATTTCTTTTAAGGGGGGTAGAGCTGTAACAACCCAAAATCTTGTTAAGACCCAAAATCATGTTAAGAGGGGAATTTAAAAATTTTTGGACGTGTTGCATGTTTTGCAACAATTTAAATTCAAACTGGAATTCAAATTAAACTCAAAATAGAAAAGAAATAGAAAAAGAAAAAGGAAAACAGAAAAAAACCGGCCAGTGGGCCGAAACCCAACAGCCGGCCCACCCTGCCACCGCGCCAGCCAGCAGCCGCGCGCCCGCGTTCTCTCTCTCAGACAGGTGGGACCCACCTGTCATACCTAACCCCCGATCGTCCGAAACTCAGACTGTTCACCCGCGCGCGCGATCGCAACCGACCGGATTTCCGGCCGAATTCTGGTTCCGGAGGACTCCCACTTGATCTAAACAAATCCACCGCCCTCCCCTTCTATAAAAACCCCGGCCTCGTTCTGTTTTTCCCACGCGATCCGCCGATTTTTCTCCGGTGAGAAACCGAGCCTTCTCCGGCGAATTCTGGCCGATCTAAGCTCGGAAATTCCGATCTAACTCGCTGGTCTTGATCCACCGCCTCAGGGGAACCCTGCAGGTGCAGAAAACTCGGTGACTTGCGGTTCAAACACAGCGCCGACGAGCCTTGCCGTGGTTTCACCTCGGACCACGTCGCCGACCGCCTTCCAGTACCTCCCAGCTCAAGAAAACCCCCGAGGTGAGATCCCCGACCTCCCCTCAACCGATCTATGCCATAAAATCACAGTTCTAGGAAGAATTCCCGAAGATCCGAAACTCTCCGGTGAGATCGCCGCCTCCCGCCGCCGTGCGCCGCCGGGCAGCGCCGCCCGCGCTCGATCAAAGCGACGTGGCCGCTTGTGCGCCGTCTATTTTAAATCGCATGGTAGACTTTAAATCCCCGCGTACCGGTTCGGCGTTATAATCTCAGCCGTTTGTTTTAAATCGGACGGTCCACGTCAGCCCCGCGTTATAAAGATTGGAAATATTACGTGCTACCCCCTGGGGTTCTCGGGAAATAAGAGCTAGCCCCGGAAACTTCTAATCTAGCCCCTGGAACTTCAGAAAATCATGTAAATTCATTTAAAAATCAGTTTTAGCCCCTGGACTTAATAAAAATTAGGAAAAACCCCTCTGTTATGTATAGCTAGACCCCTGAAAATTGTTAAAATAATATTATAGACCCTGTAGTGGGGTGAGTTTACCTTTTTAGCCCTGTTTAATATTTAATTTAGGAAATTGAATATGTGGCTAGTGTTTAAAATTTAAAAAGTGGGACAAACATATTGTCAAAATTAAATTAAAAACTTTCTCAGTATTTAGAAAACTTTGGAGTGAGATAAAAATATATTTTGGGCTGAAATGAATCTGTTTAATTTATTATTCACAGTTAGGGACACATTTTTAAGTAAAGAATAGTTCTGGAAAATAGGGAAAATAATTGTAAAATAGTTTACATCAGAGGAAAAGGTCAAAAATATATTAGTAAATATTTTAGATCAGAACCTATTCTGTTTAGATGATGTGTCTTGTTATTTTCATAATAAAGTTCACATTTAGGCATAGGAAATAAATCTGAAAATATAGCAACTAGTAAATGATAAATGGAGTTTTAAAATCCAAAGAATTCGGTTTAGGGTTGGTGGAAATTCTGAAGACACATATGGAGAAGGAAAATACCTTTCATGCATACTTGGTAGCTAAAAGGTGTAGTAATTGAATATAAGGAATTTATTTAAATTGGAAAGTCATATATATAGTATGTAAGTATAAATGTGAACACCAAAGTAGGAATCATATACACATGATTAAAAGTGCATGCAAGCCACAAATCAACACACATAGAGTAACCACAACACATATAATGGTGAATGACTTTCATAAATATGAATGTGTGGTTTGTATGAAGTGGAAGTGTGAACTATGTCTTATGGATTGTTGTTTTTCTTTTGCTATGTGTGATGGTATGATGTAGAACCTGCTCAAGAGCAAGTTATTCCTTTCCAAGATCAGGACTACCCATTTCAAGAGCAGCAGGAAGGAGGCAAGTGTCCTTGACCACTTTGATCCTATGCTAGGATGTGTAGATAGAATTATTTGCATTGTCAAGTTAAATATGAAACCCATGCTAGGAAGTTTCCCTAGAATTGCATCACCTTGTTTCCTTGTAGCTTGGGTTGGGATTTATTTTATCATGTCATTTATTATTATGCATATGCTTAGCCATGCTTAGAATGAGATATTTGGGATATGAGATCATCAGTTTATTTTACCATACTCTTGAATGAGATATTGTGAGTTATGTAGAGGTAGGGATCAAGGCAAGTTGGATGTTTTGGTTGTGTGCTGGGTGCACGAGACTCGGGTTTGTGTTTAGTACTTGCCTGGATCCTAAGGACCGGTTCATGGAGCATGTAACCTGGCTTTACCGTGCCAACTACATGCTGAGATGGGGCAGCTTGGCCAATTAATTACATGTATCCCCGGCGTAGTATGGGTGTGTTGGATGGTGCGGGGAATAGGTGTCAGCTGGACTACCATATGAACCACAAGGCTCAAGAGGGGGCCACTGCAGCGGGGTTGGAGCCTCTTGTATGCTGTTAGGGGTGAAACCTCAGTGGGCCCACGCTCGTCGGGAATCCCTTTGTAAAGGCTTCGTAGTGATCTCCTGGCTACACACCTGGGAAGTGTGAATATGGTTCGTAGCCGCTGGCATAATGGAGGTTCTTTTAGTCCACCCGGCAACGGGGGATGAAATCACTACATGTGGGTACAGTGGTACAAACTCTGCAGAGTCAAAACTGTCATGACAGCCGTGCTCACGTTCAAGAGCGGCTTGGACTTATTCATGATTAGAGGAGTGATGGTTTTGGAAGTTAAGGATGATAAGCGGGGAGCTTAACATTGGAAATGATGTTATGGTTATTTGATTATGATGATGGGATGGGAGTTTGGGACCATTTCACCTGTGTAGTAATGTAGGTGCTTAATAAGCTAAGGTGGTAGGTATTAATTGCGTAGTGCTTTAACCATGAGTTCAACCTTCCCTTATTCTAGCCATGCATGATATAATTTTCCCACACTTGCTGAGTATCATTGGTACTCAACCTTGCATATTTTGTTGGTTTATATTGCTGCTCAGGTCAAGATAATGAGGTGGTGTATAATGACCAAGACTTTGGACCCGAAGAAGGTTTCTAGGTTCATGGAGACCCCCGGGCAACGCCTGTGATGGAGCCCTCAAGAATAATATTCCGCTGCTAGTTTATTTACTTGTGATGAACTTTTTATTGTCCAACGAGACATTTGCTATGTAAGACTTATTTATATTCGACACCTGGCTTGTAATAAATGATGCTTCACTATTTTTCATCACATGTATGAGAAAATGATCCTGGCATACATGTGATATTCACTCGGTTGTTCTTCGGAGAAACCGGGTGTGACAACCACTATATGAGCATTGTCCTCCCTCTAACGACATATAGTGGTCCGAGATCCATATTCACTAATTTCCAGTGAGCTTTGGCTTCACCGCTAGAAAATTAGTGACATAGGTAAACAACTATTGTTAATCATATCTTTATATGATTCTTGTTTGTTGGGTGACATCCAATGCCCCGGCTCCCAACACTATGCCATAAAGCCCAAAACCGTTTTGATAGCTTTGTTGAGTAAACCAATACTATGCATGTGAAGGTCAAACATTCACCACATTGATTATGATGGATGACGGTATTTTGCTTTGACAAACCTACCATACAACGATCAAAACAATATAGGTGCAGCTATACGTAAACGGCATCAAATACTCAACTTTTCCGAGGGAAGCTATTTTATCATGACAAAACATCCACCATATAAAAAGCATGAAAAGAATAGTAAAACATCACAGGCATACAATCATATCATATCTGTGAATAGTATGGCCTTTAGGATCATATTGGTCTCCATCACCATGGTTCCATCATAATCTACACCGCCATGTCTCCCTTCTTATGGTGATCACCATCGCCATCATGCTTGAGGTTTCTCAATGAATATAAAAGAAGCTAATACATCTAATAGCTATCAAATAAATTACATGAGAGATCAGGCATCACAGGGCGACACGCAGGTCGTTATACAATTATGTGACAACCTCAACCCGGTTGTATTAAATTTGCAACACGCAGGTTGCACGAATTTTACACTCAGATCATCACATCACATTTAGGCCATACCATTCACATCATTCCCTGCAAAAACAAGTTAAGCGTAGAACGATTTCTATCCCGAAAGAACTTAATGATGTCACTATAGCAGACACCAAACGGAATTACATAGATCGCATATATGAAGTCACTATGAAAATCGCATCGAATTGATCAAATCAACCCGAATCTGAGCCATTCAGAATGTCTCAATTTTCATTGTGACTGGTTATCCATGAGAAGATCGCGACACATGACTGTGATCTGTTGGCTCAATCTGTTAGCTATGTACACTATTAGTCCCGATGGTGATTCCAGCCGGTAGGGACAGGTTGCGCACACAGCAGAGAAAGAGCACGAACTAATCCTTTAGTCATATGATGGCAATCTACTCTAACCAATTCCAAACCCCAAAAGCCGAACAATAAAAATTCATCATATGAACTTGTCTGTAGTAGATCGCATCTAAGATCCAGACCAAAAACTACACAAGTCGGCTCCGATACCACTGTTGGTAAATAGGCGATGCGCTACTCTGGCAATTCGACCATATCACCCAGGAAAAATGCGAGTAAGGAGGTCATGGATCGTTACCACTAGACGCGCAGCGCAGCGGATCGTAGATGCGCGTCGGTTTAGGAGAAGTAGATGATCACGTTTGTCTCCTCCTGAATCCTCATCACAGGAACGTCGTCACGTCACCGTAGCCGATCAGCGCAGCAGTAACAGCAGCGCCTCCATGGAGTCCACACGTACAGGAAGGAACGCCGTGCGTTGGTGTGCTAGCACCACGCGCGCGACAGAGGTTTCGGCGTGGCCTGTGAGGGGCGGCGGCTAGGGCTGTTACGTGGTGGAGTCCTCTGCCCCTAACCCAACAACTCATATTTATAGGCGCGCTAATGGGCTTTTAGGTCACAGGCCCATTAGTACCCTAATTTCTTATGGATCAAATATGCATCAGGCCTTTATCCGAATTGTTATGGTTCCCTCTTGGGCATATCACCAACACAAAAGCTCCTCTAAATTATGAATTTTATTGATCAAAACATAAGATGAACAGACCAAGGTCTTCTTTCCACGAGCTCTGGCCTCCCTTGCTTATATAACCAGCCCGGAGGCCAACCCAATTCAATCTAGGACTCTAATCCTACTCAGTTTTTGAATAGAAACTTTTCATAACTGCTCAAGACTCTTCTATACGCAGATAGAAGCAATCTTAAGATTTCCAAACACCTTAGGAACATATCCCACATTTCTAAAACAACTCAACTTCGTGTCCCGCATGAAATCATATCATAACCAACTAAAATTTTTCCATATTTGAGCCATAACCGACTCAGCCGCAGCCTGAGTCCATAATCTAGCCAGTTGGACCTTTCCTACCAATTCTTTAAGTCGACATCTCTTCATGACGCCTTGGAACCATGTTGCCACGTCCATGCACTCCTTTCACATGTGCAAACACCTTCCAACGACATCCACGATACCTTCATATGCATTGTTCTTGATCCAAACATGCTGTGTGACCTCTCGATCAACTCAACCACAATTCCTCCCGAACGTGGTTGTTGAACCTCATCTTCTCCCTAAGACTAGTTAAATGGATCCCGTCACCGGTCACATCGTGAACTCAAGCAACACCTGAACATGAATAAACAACCAATACTTTCGAGCACAAGTCCGCGACTTGACTCACGTTAGTTCCGAAAACCACAACACCTTATGTGAACACCTCACATAAGCAAGTTGCAAACCGTAGCAAAATGTTAACCACCGTAAACAGCCATAACACTTCAAAAACTTAGTAAAAGAATACTAAGCAAACTTTCCATAAATATAAAGCAAGTTCAAAACATTTGCATGGTAAAAACAGAGCCATTGCGATTTAGCTCCGGACCTTGCCAAAGCTAACCGGACCTTGAGCCGGAGCTTACCAAAACTAGGTAAAAACAGCAGCTATTTCTAGGTGAGTTAAATCCCAACATAACCAAGTGATTCAGCAACATTGTTTCATATCAAATCACCATTTATGAAGACTCAACCAGCCAATACTCTTTCTCAATTTCATCTCATACTCATAAATATTCATAACCATCTCATTTTCACAGGACCGAAACCAAACTCATTGTCATGACCCAATAACAGTCCCAAAACAAATCCCAATGACCGTACCCTAATAACCATCCTAAGTTTTGCCTCTAATTATGGAAGTTGGACAGGTGCTTGTGACCAGAAGCACGGCTATCATGATAGTTTTACACTCTACAGAGGTGGCACCACTTTACCCACAAGTTTGTGATTTTGTCACCCATCGGCGACAAGAAAGAACCTCCATTATAACAGTACACAACCGTCAGTCTATGGCCAAAAGATCACAAAATAGCCTTTACAAAGAGGCTATTAGAATGTACGTACCCACCGAGGTTTCACCGGCAGGCTCGAATCTCCATTCTCTCACCCATGGGCCCCCTCTTGTGCCATGCAGTTCCCAGGGCAGTCCTTCTCGAGTCCTGTTCCCCGCACCATCCAACAGTCCATAACAAGCTAGCAACACACCTAATTAGTCAGCTAAGCCGCACCCATATTTGGCATTGTGGTGGCACTGTTTTCCTGGCATGTGCTCGCATGAACCGGTCCTTTGATCTACGGCAAGCAAACCACCATCTCATTCAGCAACATCCACGAATCAGGCTCGCCTAGATCTCCCCGATTCCATGCTCAATAACATCATCAAGTTATCATCATTATTATTATTCATATTAGTGCAGTAGCTAACAAGTTTTATTTCAGCTTCCCGTATCACGTAAGTTAAGCGGAGCAAAAAGGAAAACGACCATACCCGACTCATCAACTTTCCCGGCGACAAGGATCATTAACAAAACTAGTAAACTCCTATAAATGGGTGTCCCATCAAGTTGACACAAGCATACGGATTTTTGCAAGCAAAACAGTTTCAAAACATGGGATCAATATGGTCAAGGGGCACTTGCCTTTCTCCTGTGGTTCGTGTTGCTCAAGCGTCTCAATGTCTTAGTGTTGTAGTTCTTCATAGACGGCCTCTTGAGCATGTCCTTCTACTCACGACCATGCACATACAAAGATTACAGCAATCAATTATCATGGACAAACTTTACTCAAGATGCAATGAGGTGGATGAATGCAAAATCCTATTGTGCAGTTTAATAAAATCAGTTTGTACGTGTTCTTGCATGTTTTAGTAGGCTTCCATGGGGTTTTATGATGAACATGGCTGCTGGGATCAAGTGGGGACATGGTTATGATCTTGACACACTTTGTAGATCAATTCCACCGTAAAAAATCGACCAAAACATGGTCTGTCCACACAGAATTTTCTGCTCGCAGGGGGTGAAAAAACCGGTGCGCTAAAACTGCGGCGACGTTATAAGAGGGTAACGGAAACCTACCTCACTTGTTCCTCCTCTCTTCCTGGTGGCAGAACCTTCTTCCTTGCAATGGCAGCAGCGGGAGATTTCCTATGGAGAATTACGAGGCTGTGGCTAGGGCAGAACGTCGAGGGCTTCTTCTCCGGCGACGGCAAGGCATGACGGAGCTCAACGGCAGCCAAACTCCAGCTAGGGGGGCGGCAACTTGGCTGGCAGCAAGGGAGGGCAGCGGCCAAAATAGAGGGTGACAGGGCCTCACGGCCTCGTCGAGCCAGGATCATGCTGAGGGGTGCTGCATTGCACAGCACCGAATAACGGACATAAAAGATACAAAGCGGAAGCAATGTTTTATTACGTAAAAGAGTTTATGAACATTTTTACAACAAATATGTTCAGTCCACACTCACGGGTGTAGACTACGCACAGAGTTCACGTTCAGCCCATGACCGTGTACCCTCTAGCACACACACGCACTAGCACGGCGGCACGCACGACTCCCACTCGACGGGGTTTCCCTCTTGGGGATCCGTCTCCTCCTCGAGAGTCTCCTCCTCATAAAACCCTTCAAAAGCTTCAAACACAAGCAGTGAGCACGATGGCTCAGCAAGTCCGACCTGTCATTCCTATACATGAAACTTCTACATGCTGGATTGCAGTGTAAATGGGAAAATAAGTTGCAAAGGACTCGTCTAAGTAGTTGAACCTTACTTTCAAGTTTTAGCAGCAAGTTGTGGAGAACCTCACGCTAAGGCACATAAGAGAGCCGCAATGAAGCAAGAAACTCTTTTCTCTCATGTTCTTTGCCCAAGGATGAAAAGAACTTTAATTAGCTCTAAACTGTATCACTTCATTAGTAATCAAGGTCCATCCTTCAAATCAGCAAACTTTTAACATGTATCTAACCTGTTCTTTCTACGTCATGGTACAGTGAACAAGTGGTACTCACTGACCGCGAGAGACGGCGATTATAATCGATTTACACATGCAAGATCACCCGAATAACCCGTCAAGTATGCCCATACTCGATGTTGCCTACAACAACCGTCACTGACGTCATACGCAACCACCTTTCATCCATCAGCCAAATGTTGAGCCGGTCCAATTGTCCCAAGCAAGAGGTCTCTGTGCGCGCATCCGCGGTGCCATCAGCCAATTTACACATCAAGCTCTCAACCTACCCTCTGAACGACCAGCTATGCCTCAACACCGAGCTACCCGAATTACATCAGTTTCCCGGTTACCATATATCCGGTAGGTCTTCTGTACTGTTCTAGCTTGTTCAACAGGCCCGCACACAGCTCGGTCCTCAATTGACACAAGCGGAGCTATGGCACCTAGGCCACAACGTCCTGCTGCCCTTACTCTCCGCTTGGTCTCATTTTTCTTGCCATGTGTTTCATTTGTTACCTTTATCCGAGTAGTGTGCCTCTAGCCTATTCTCGCGAGCAGTTCCAACTACTCAACTTCTACCGAATCCTACACTATCTTAGCATTGCAGTAGCTAATCGAGGTTTAAAAACCTAAGCCCAAACCAGGGTTTTCTTGGCTATGCATTTGGGTTTTCCAACAAGACTCTAATGCATAATTGAAGTGGGTGCTCAAAGTAAGTTCTCAAAACAGTAAGATTTATAAAAAGGCTAATGCAAACCGGAGCTTTCCTTGCTGCTGTTGGTCGTAGGCTAGCTGTTCCTCTGAAGTGATGAAGTCTAAGGCTTCGGGCTCCTCCTCAACCTTAGCGACTACATGAGATAAATACATGTATGTATCAATTTGAATGCATTTTAATTTGAAGTTGAATTTGTTAAGACTATAAGTATTGCTAGACAGGCCCAATGACTCTGAAATTTTTACTGTGGTTTGGATACAACCTAAACAGAGACTTGTCCAAGTTTTATTTGCAGCAAAGCTGATTTAGCCCTCCACAAATAATTGTGTATTTGGCCTTAATTGGAGCTCTTAGGGTGTTCTAGGATTTTCATGGAGCAAGCCATGACTTTCTGAAAACTAGATTTTCAAAGGGTTCTAATGGAGTTGGTTTCACTTAATTTGAAGACTCCTAGCCGAAGATATGAGCTAAACAATTTCAGAGAAAATCAGAAAATATTTCTGGACATTTTCCATTTTCTATGGAAAAGTTTTATTAATCACACCATTAGGTGGATCAAATAAGCTGAAATGGATCTGAAATTTTTATGGTAGCACAGGGATATTATGGTGAACATCCTGGCCAAATTCTAAACAGTTTAAACTTTGAAGAATTAATTCTGGAGAAATAGAGATTTTCATAAAGTGAAACTGGATTTGTTGGAAAGTACTCAGAGAGCTGAATCCAACAAAATTTGGTTCACTCGATTTGGAGTTTCCTAGCCAAAGTTACGTGGGTTTGAAGTTTGAACTAGAACTGAAAATTGGGAAATGTTTAAATCCCTGCTGGAGGGTCCCACGCACAGTGCTTCGTCTACCTCTCGCGCCCACGCCGCCCCTCACCGGAGCTCGATGAATATCGCTACTCCGGCCACCGCTCGGCCTAATTCCCGCCGCTTGTACATTTGGGAGGGCGAGCAACCCGTCTGTGGCAGGAGCGAGGGCTACCGGCGGCCGGAACACCGTTGGCGGCGTGCGGCGGCTTCGACACAACTTTGGCGCCGTCGGCCGACTGACCTAGCCCACCAAAAGCTCGGCTAAACGGCTCTAGAGCACCAGTGGACCTCGAGGATCATCGACATGGCTTCAAACTCATAAAGAAATGGCTCCAACTAGGTTGTCGCCGTGCGCCTGAGGGTGTTCTTCGTGTTCGTTTTCGAAAACATGGAAATGGCCTTCCTATGTGAAGTTTAAAGCTCAGGTTTTAAGAAGAATTGACCGCTAGGTGGTGTAGCTCCTTTGTGCATGATTTGGTGAGCTAAAAACAAGACTTGAGCTCGAATTTGCTAAACTCGTACCGAAAGGTCTCTCTGTCGTGTCCGGGAGAAAATTGCCGAATTCGCCGGCGATGGTTCACGGCTTGATCCTTGAGTTGGGGTGGAGCAATGTGGAGGTGCAACGCTCCTATGGTTGGCTTTGATCACGCGCCTATGCTCAGCCCCTAAGATGCATGTGGGAAATGCCACTTTTGCATTTTGTGAGCTTATCATCTAATGACCATGTTGATGGTGTTTACTTGCTCTTCAAAAGTGCTTCCTAAGTTTTCCTCAAATGAGGTGTGTGCGGTGTGATGAACACTTTGAATGTGTGCAAAAATTTAGGCCCTTACATTCCTCCCCCCCTTAAAGGAATCTCGTTGTAAGGGCCTTAGTTTTTGACACATGCTTGAAGTGTTCATCACCACACACACACACACAACTCATTTGAAGCAAGTTGATGAACACATTTGAAGAGCAAGTAACCACCATGAACATGCTCATTAGAGAACAAACTCACATATTGCAAAAGTGGTATTTCCCACATGTAATATAGGGGCTGGGCATGTGAAAATCTCTATACATTGCTATGAATGTCCGTGCCAAGTTTCACCCAAATTAAAAACCTTTTGAGGTCATTTTTGGTATAGCTAGAAAGAGGGCAGTTTGAAACTACATTCAAATTCAAACTGTTTTTATCCCATGAATTCAAAAGTGGGAAACATATTCTTACTCAGCACATTTTTGTGAGCTCACAAACCAATTTTCACTCCATTTGGAGTTGATCTTGACATGAGCTAAGTGGGGCAAATTCAAACTTTATTTGAATTTCAAACTGAACATGTGCTGAAATTTATCCAAACCAAACCCAATTTGAATTCTAACCAATTCAAATGGCTCAAAGGTTGGTAATTTAAATAACCAGGGGCTTTATGGGAACTACTGTTTACAGTGAATTTGAGTTAAGTTCAGAGGTTAAAATTGAGGGTGGGACTCACATGTAATACAGCTAAGAGGGGGGACTTGCACACAAAGTCACAGCCTCGGTGGGAAATACCACCGAGCAGCCGCCGCGTGTGCCACCGAGAAGGAACCGACGCCACCAGCTGCTTCCTCCTTCGCGCGCTGGCTGCCAGGGCGGCCTTCTCGTGCCCCCACGCGACCCTCACCGCCTGAGCCGAGTGAAGACCCGGCTGCCTTCTTATCCTCGCGGGCAACATCGGGCAGTGGCATTCCTTCTCCCCGAGCTCTCGGTCGATCGGAAGACAGCCACGCCCTCGTCCCCCGAGCTACTAGGCAGCACCCTGAGCTCAAGCACCACTCTCCCGACGCCTGAACCACCGGATTTCGGCTTCTGTTTCCGTGATCAACGACGACCGCCGCGACTTAGCTCAAGAACGGCGATCTGTCTCACGTGGGCAGCACACCACAGCCACTTCCACGGCCGAACAAGGGCGGCAAAAGGAGCGCACGGACTCCACGCTGCTTCCACCTGAAGCTCAAGCCACGCCGTGAGCTCTCGCCGGCGAATTCCGAGATTCTGCTCCGGCGACCGCAACCCGAGCTTCCGGTACAGTTCCTTAAAATTCTCCTTCTCTATTCCTCCTTGACTCATCAAATTTTGCACATGTATGCTGGATTAGCCAGCGATCAATTCTCCTTCAGCCTCCATCGCATGAAAATGCCTCGGAGCGGCGGGATTTAAGCTTTACTAGGAGTGTCCGCCGCGGACCCATTCGGTCGCACGGTGAAACCGTATTTGCGGTAACTCCCGAGCTACTCTGAGGTCATGCCGAGCTTCCTCGAGCTGCGCTAGTGATGTAGAGCCCATCGGCGCAAGTGGTGGCGGGCTAGAGACCTCGGGCGACGGCGCCGGACCACAGCAGTAGCCGCCGCACGTAGCGGAGCTGGTTCCGGCCACCGGCAGCCCAAACAGTGCCTACCATCGTGTTCCTCGATGCCCTAAACCCTCTGGCGGCGAGTCTCTGGCTGGGCGGCGGCCGGGAACGCCGGTCCGGCGAGCATCCGTCTGCTCCGGCGAGGGGGGAGCGCGCAGGCGCGAAGCAGAGGGCGGGAGGAAGAAGAAGACGCGGGGCCCGGCTGTCAGCGGCTTAAAATTCAAATCGGGATCAGGCTGCGGCTCGGATCCGGTGTGCTGGCTCGCAAATACCCCGTAGACTCCGGTGTGCAGACGCCTCAGCGCGCAACACGTGTCCCCGTGGCCCACCGGCAGATTTAAACTTTTCCCCGATTTTTAAATTTCCTTCAAACTTCAAATCCTCATAACTTTGGCTAGAAAGCTCCAAATTGAGTGAACAAAATTTTGTTGGATTCAGCTCTTTGAGAATTCTCCAGCACGTGAAGTTTCACTTCATGAAAATCATTAATTCCCCAGAATTAATTCCTCAAACTTTAAAATGTTTGGAATTTTAACTGGAGCGTTCCTTGGAGGAAAATTCTGAAATTTTGCTGGGACGTTCACCAAAATTGCACTGAACTACCATAAAAATTTCAGATCCATTTGAGCTCATTTGATCCACCTAATGTTGTGATTAGTGGAACTGTTCCAGAGAAAATAGAAAATGTTCAGAAACATTTTCAGAATTTTCTCTGAAATTGTTTAGCTCATATCTTTAGCTAGGAACCTTCAAATTAAGTGAGACCAACTCCATTAGAACCCTCTGAAAATATAGTTTTTAGAAAGTCATGGCTTGCTCCATGAAAGTCCCTAGAACACCCTAAGAGCTCTAATTAAGGTCAAGGACATAATTATTTGTGGAGAGCTCAAATGAGCTTTGCTGCAACTAAAACTTGACCAAGTCTCTGTCTAGGTGGTAACCAAGCCACAATAAAAAATTAAGAGTCATTGAGTCTGTCTAGTAAGACTTAGAAGGGTCACAAGTTTAAAACTCAATTCAAATGCATTTAATTAATACATGTACTTCTTATATCATGTAGTCGCTAAGGTCGAGGAGGAACCCGAAGTCCTAGACTTCGTTACTCCGGAGGAGCAGCTAGCATACGACCAAGAGCAGCAAGGCAAGCTCCGGTTTGCATTAACCTTTTTACAATTTTTTATTGTTTTGAGCACTTACTTGAGGACCATTATTACTTGCATTAGAGTCTTGTTTGGAAACCCAATTGCATAGCCAAGAAAACCATGAGTTGGGTTTAGGATTGCAAAACCCCGTGAGCTACTGCAAAGCTAAGTTAGGGTAGGATTCTGTACAAGTCGAGTAGTTGGAACTACTCGCGAGCATAGGCTAGAGGCACTCGACTCGGGTAGAGATAGCACATGATATACATGGCAAGAAAGATGAGACCGAGCAGCGAGTAAGGGCAGCAGGACTTTGGGGCCTGTGTGCTGTAGCTCCGCTTGTGTCGATTGAGGACCGAGCCGTGTGCGGGCCTGTTGAACAAGCTAGAACAGTACCGAAGACCTATCGGATATATGGGAACCAGGAAACTGATGTAACTCGGATAGCTGGGTGTTGAGGGATAGCTGGTCATTCAGAGGGTAGGTTGAGAGCTCGAGGTGTAAATCGGCTGGTGGCACTGAGATGCGCGTGCAGAGAACTCTTGCTCGGGACGATTGGACCAGTTCAACATTTGGCTAATGGGTGAAAGGTGGTTGCGTACGACGTCCGTGATGGTTGTTGTAGGCAACATCGAGTACGGGCGTACGTGACGGGTTGTTCGGGTAACCCTGCAGGTGTAAATCGATTATAATCGCCGTCCCTCGCGGTCAGTGAGTACCACTTGTTCACTGTACCGTGACGTAGAAAGAATATGCTAGTTACATGTCAAAATGTTGCTGATTGAATGATGGACATTGATTGTTAATGATATGCTGTAGTGTAGAGCTAATTAAAGTTCCTTTCAACTGTTGGCAAAGTACATGAGAGAAATGCATTTCTTGTTTGATTGCAGCTCTCTCATGTGCCTTAGCGTAAGGTTCTCCACAACCTGCTGCTAAAACTTGAAAGTAAGGTTCCACTAATTAGGTGAGTCCTTTGCAACTTGTTTTTATCTCATGTACCCATCACCCCTCATGTAGAAGTTCCATGTTTAGGAGAGAAGGGTCTGTCTTCCTGAGCCTTCGTGCTCACTGCTTGTGTTTGGAGATTTTGCAGGGTTCTTTGAGGAAGGGACTCCCGAAGAGGAGGCGGAACCCCAGTAGGGGAATCCCGTTGAGTGGGAGTCGTGCACACCGTCGTGTTAGTGTGCGTGCGAGCTAGCAAGGACATGTTCATAGGCTGAACGTGAACTTGATTCGTAGTCTACGCCCGTGAGTGTAGACTGGACCTATTTTGAGGTAAAAATGTTCATAAACCACTTTATGTAATAAAAGTTTTGCTTCGGCTTTGTACCTGACGTGTGTTATTCGGTGATGTGCAACGCAGCACCCCTCAGTGTGATCCTGGCTCGACAAGACCGTGGGGGTCGTGTCAGCGTTGGTATCAGAGCTCGCTTGAGGTTTGACGCACTATAAAGGACATCTTTTTCAAAAATCCAGTGAGGAACGAGTTAGTAGCCCATATAAGGATGTTATTAGTGTATAGAAAGTGGCATACTAAACTATTTGACTATGTCGGAAAATCGTGCATCTCGGGACGTTTATGTCTTGGGGGTGCACGTAAGCGCTGTCCACCAGTGCGCACAAGCTGAAGGGTGGAGCCCCACGGGTGGCAGGTAACCCGACCCGCTTTGGTATCCTCTACGACTCTTTATGTCGTTTGGGGTATTCGAGCAACGTCTATCCCTGGCGTGTGTGGTGCAATTTGGGAGACCCTGTCACGTGGTCTGAAACGTGAACACGTAACTCAAGGCGTGTTTGGCTTGAGAACATCCGGGCGAGTGATGACGGCCGGGTGTACGAACTGTATGGATACCGGGCTCGGTGTGCAGCCGAGTCTGAAGATTGCTTGAGTTATTTGCAGGTAGACGTGTAGCATCCGTGTGCGAGAGACGCTTAGTGCCACTGAATTAACGAAGCCGGCTAAGTCCGGTATAGGTTTTTCTTTGTGAGGACGTAGTACCGACATAATCTGGTGACGCATCGACGTCACACCCCATTAAATGAACAACTTCATTGTAAAACTTGAAAGTTTTGATCCATAGCACTAAAAATTTGAAGTAACTCCTTCCCTTAGTCAGGATATTCAAAGTTAACAAGTTTTCAACTTATAGGTTGTTAAGGGCAGAGCACTCTGTTTTCAGCTGAATTAAGGCTGAAGTTAATCAGGGGTTAGAGATTGAGATATTTCAAGGTTGGGGTCATATGATACATTTCTGGAAAGCTTTGGAAGATTTTTACAACTTTTCTGTAGAGGTCCAGAGGTTTTTCATCCCTTAACCAATCGAAAAATGCTGTAGAGTTGAAACTGTCCAGAAAACAGGGCAGAGCAAAGACTCTCTGTAAACTCTCTGTAAATTGAGCATAACTTCCTGCATAAAAATCCAAAAATAGAAAATGAGATAGTTCTGGAAAGAATGTGAGATGGGTTACAACTTTGTAACCGAAAGTTTTGTCAGATTGGGAGCAGAATTAACCGGAATTCTTGGATCAAATCAGTACCTAAAGCAGGGAGGTACTGTCCATTTTTCTCCAGAAATTCTGTTAACTTTGACATCTCCATAACTTTTGAACCAAGACAGATTTTAGGCCAAGCAAACACTTTATGGAAAGCTATTGAAGTTAGCTTTAACTTTGATGTTGAGCTCCAGAATTTGTTTTGCATTTAGCATGGCCTAAATCAGGTTTAAATGGAAACTGGTCAGGGCTGTCATGCAGACAGCAGATCAACAGTCAAATTTGTTTAAATTTGAACTATATTTCCAAGTTTTATGGGTTCAATGACATGTCTTGTGTTATAACTCAATGGTTTACTGTTCAAATAAATATTTGACATTTCTCAAATATATTTTTACACATGACAGCAGATAAACAGTTCGAGAACGGGTGCGTGGAATCTCACTGTTCTCACCACAGCGGCTATCCCGAGGCATTGAGGCAGATGCTTCAATATTTCGGATACAACCAAATGCCGCAGTACTTTCCAAGGAAGAAGGCGAGGAGGGAAACAAGACGTGGACAATCCATGTCGAAGTCCCTGCAGGACCTACGCCACCCGGTTGGGCGCCGTTCACCGTCACGGTGAGAGGTAGAGAATCAGAGGGAAGGTGGCAAGTGGCAGCCCGTGACACCATGTCACGTTTCTGCCAGCTACACGTGAGAGCGATGGAGGGAACTCCATACACACTTGTTCTGGTGGAGGGACGGGCTCATCATGTGTGGGAAGGGAGGTACCGGGAGGCAACAGACCCGAGTTGCCCAAGATACAACCCTGCGGAGGCAAACCTTAGCCTCCAGATGAGGGCGGGAAACGCTGTGATGGACAGCCATGCTGTTCATACGAAGCATCTTGCCACAAGGCTCAAGGAGAGCACAAGCCGTGGAGACCATTTCGAGAATGCTCACAGCGCACTCCGCAATGTGCTCCTTCCGACGATCAAGCGACTGAACGAACAGCATAATCAGTTGCATCGTCTGAAGAAGGCGAAGAAGAAAAGCCGTGTCGACATCGCGGCGTTGCAAGAGCTGGTGCAGACCCTAACCCAGCAGAATGAGGATCTTGCTCAAGAGCGGGACGACGCTATTGAGGAAGGGCAAGGCTGGGAAGAGGACTACAACCAGTCCATGGATGAGGTGCATGCTTTGCAGGACCTCGTACCTCCGGTTTTGGGCATACCGGTGGTCTTGGGTCTTCCGGCAATGGTAGAACCTGGGATGGGAGAAGAGGTGGTAGATCCAGAGCCACCAGCCAAGGTACCGGAGGAGGACGACCCGCAGGAGGTCGAGTTCTACTCCGAGTAGGGGGTTACAGTTGCCATGTAGGGCAGCTAGGGTAGGGTAACCCAAACTTTTGTAACCAGTGAACATGTCGTGTAGGCAGTATTGTATGTAAAGGTAGTGACGACATGAGCATGACTTCTTATGTGAATGTTGTGCAAATTATTCATGTGTCACTTCAATACCTACGGTTGCATATCGAATTCTATGTATGACATGTGCTAATCGCTGCTGTTTTGAATTTCAGAATGACTCGTACTCGTGCCAACCCGGACGTTGGGGGTACTAGAAAAAGGTGGAGAGACCTCCCAGCAGCCTCCCGAGGACTCCTCGGGACAGCAGCAGCAACAGCAAAAGAAAACACCGCCACCGCCACTGCCAACAGTTACAGGCCGACATCATCGTGGCAATGGCGGGTTCTCATCAGCAGCACGGAATTGCTGCAAACTCTCATCGCCAATACGTCTCGCCCAGAGAGACGTCAAGACCGTGAGGAGCGTCAACAGAGCTCCTACTCCAAGTTCCTAGCGACTTATCCCCCGGTATTCTCAAGGGCGGATGAACCTCTCAACGCGGACAACTGGCTCCGCGCGATAGAGATGAAGTTCGGTCTGCTCCAAATAAGTGAGCAGCGCAAGACTCAGTTCACGGTCCAACAGCTCCAGGGATCAGCGAGCGCGTGGTGGGCAAACTTCTGTGCTTCACAGCCCACCGACCGAGTTATGACCTGGGCGGAGTTCCGGACGGCCTTCAGGGCCTATCATATACCGCCAGGTCTGATGAAGAGGAAGACACAGGAATTCCTACACCTGCAGCAAGGGAGCCGGAATGCGCTGGAATACTCCAGGGCGTTCAACGATCTCGCGCTCTATGCGTCATATCACGCCGATACTGACGAGAAGCGGCGGAACCACTTTTACCAGGGGCTTAACCCGCTCCAGAAGATAAGCTGGCGATGTTAAATCGCGGCAGCCTCAACGACATCATTGATGCTGCGATTGTTCAGGAGGACACCGGCAAGGAGTTAGCGGCGGTGGGTTATGCCCTGTTGAAGATCAGCCTCACATTGTTCAGAACTATATAGCACACCTCCCTGGGCTAAAATACCTGTGAGTTATGCCCTGTTGAAGATCAGCAAACATGCTGCCCAAAACAGAGCACTCTGTTTTTCAGTCCTTTTGGAACTACAATCATCACTATCCCATTCTTATACCCAACCAGGGTCCTAAATGTTGAACCTATAGATTTTTAATTCTTTGTTATCGTTATACTCATGCATATACCTACAATATCTCGGTACTACGCTCCTCACAAAAGAAAATCCTAACCGGATCATACCGGCATATACGTCTCGAGCGTGGCACTAAACGGTCTCTCGCACACGTTTTCTACACGGATACATACGTGGTTAGCACCTGCAGAAGACCACACAATGATGGTGCACTCAAAGGTTGTTCATTTCAGGCAGTTCCATATTTAAAAGTAAATACAAACGCCCGTATCATTGTCATACGGCCGTCCTTGAGCTAAGTCACGTCTCAAGGCACGTGATCGTGTTTCAACACCACACGACGGGGAACCCAAGTATGTCATGAACGGGTCGTCACGGTTGGGAATGTTATCAACCCAACAGATACCACCTACTACCCTGCAGGGCACGCCGATGGCAAGCGCTGCGTATGTCCTCCTGGGCTATTTCCAGACGAACACACTCTCGCGTTACTGACCACGCGATGGGGTCTCCACTTACTTGCCTAAAGCACGCTAGGGATCAGCGTTTCATATGAACTCAGGAACATGAAGAGTCCAAGAGTTTCATATTGACATCTCACACCAAGCTGTGAGATCAATCCCTGAACCACATTCCTCGTCAGGGAGAGCTAACCGAAATTGAACCGCTTTCGGTGGCGTTCCTTACCATACTTACCAGAGCGTAGGTGCGTCGTTACATAATTGAAATTCAGAATTATAACACATAAGTTAGTCTTTGCCACTTTAAGTAACTATGCTAATATAGTCCTTACTTGGGCAACTACCGAATCCTCACCGTATACCTAAGTTTTTCCCATAATGCAGTCCTTTAGTACTGTGCTATCCCCACTACAGCTCTAATACCAGGCTGTGGCGGACCGGAATCCGCTCATCCAGGATCGCAGAGGGCGGTGCCGCGCGATGCGACACCCGACAGCACACGTCATAAGAACCTAATATATATTACATGGGAAAAACATCTGAAACTGTACAAACAAGTACAAACTTCAGTTACAACTATTGTTATATTACACAGCGGAAGTCTACACTATACAACTCACGCCCGCCTATCTAGCAAAAGTGGTTGTCCAGCCCTAGGGCAACCCACACTAGCTGCACTCCTCAGCTCAGCGCGGCGTGTACGGCTCCCACTCAGCCGTGGTCCCCGACGGAGGGTAACCCTCGCCGGTGGACTCGTACTCCGAGTCCGTGGGTGGCTCCTCACCTGAAAAACACTTAAGCAGCAACCGTGAGCACAAAGGCTCAGCAAGGCTTAACCAACTCACCTAAGCATGAAACTCTACATGAGGTATACCAAGACATAGGTTGGTAGCATTTCAGCAAAACGACACACCTACAAGTTCATCCTTAGTTCATCTTTTAGCAACAAGTTAACAGTTCATGAAATCTGAAATTTAGTAAGCAGTATTTGGTGGCACACATGTAGCAATACAATTATATCAATCAGCATCATTGAATCAACATATTTCATCCATTAGTCTACGTTACGACGCAGTGAACAAGCAGTACTCGTCACCGCGAGGGACGGCGAATCGACTCGATATACACCTGCAGGGAAAACCCAAAGAGCACGTCACGTACGCCCACCCGTGGAGCTGCACAGCACGCTCACTCGATGTCGTACGGGACAACCTTTCACCCAACAGCCCAAACGTCGAACCGGTCGCACCAAAACGAGCAGGAGGTTCCCCACACGGGGCATCTCTCTATGCCCGTTGGCAGATTTCCACCTTGCTGCCCTCAACCTACACCTATAAATCGGTGTGCTATGCCTCGACGCCCGGAGGTTTAGGCTACATCGGTTTATCGGGGCCCATATATCCGATATGCCTTCGGTACGTTCAATACTTGTTCAGCAGGGCCGCACACGGATCGGTCCTCAATCGACACGGACAGGGCTGCGCACACAAGACTCTCTCTTGCTGCGCCCTAGCCCCTGCCTAGTCTCATTTTTATTACTAAAGTGATCTCACATCACTCAACCGAACCCGTGTGTCCCAAGCCTATCTCGCGAGTAGATTCCAACTACTCGACTTGTACCGAAGTCCTATGACTCATTAAGCATAGCCTGTCTACTCGAGGTCCTTGACACTACCCTCACTCTTTTAGGAACCTTTGGTTATGCAAGTGGGGTTTCATTCATCCTACCCCTAATGCACATACATACTTCATATGACACATGTATACAAAGGAAGAATTATAAAATGGTTAATGCAAACCGGGGCTTGCCTTGTTGCTGCTGGTCAGGAGTTAGTTCTTCGTCCGGAAGGAGGAAGTCCAGCACTTCCGGAGTCTCTTCTTCAACGGCTACACGTTAATGAAATACTACATGTTAATTTAGATGCAAATGCGAGTTTTAGAGTAAAACTTCTACTATTGGTTCTAATAACCAGCCTCTAACACGTGGAACTTTGTTTAAGAATTTAAATATGAACTGGTGTTGGTGGTTTGGCTTGGTCTTAATCACATGGTTAAATGCTAAGTGGTTTTTCCCCTTTTCCATATTAATCCCTTAAGTGGTTAAACAGGACAGGGGTGATCTAGAGCTCCAATGGAGCTGAGAATTTTTGTGTGAGTTCCTTGTCACAAGAAAACTCTCTGGACCAAACATTAGCACTTTTCATGGAGTGGTTTGCTCAGAATAATTCTCTTGGCAAATCAGCAAGGAAGAATTTATCCTGAGGTAATACCCCTGTTCATGCTCAACTTAATGAACTACAATTTCAATTATAGCTCCTAGAGTTTGCCTGAATTTTACTAACATTTTTGTTGTTAAGAATTGCCCAGAACTGAATTTCCAAGTTTTGGAAATTCTCTGAAAATGTTTCTGTATTCAAATGAACACAGCACCTTTCAATTTGAATTGCTCTGACCAAATCAACTCCAAATGGTCTGAAACTTTTACAGGGGTTTACAAATGTCCTAAAGAACATTCTGGCAAAATTTGGGGATTTTTGGATGAACCAAACTCCCTTTAAAATTCTTTTTCTGAAAAGCTTTAAAGAATTTTCCAGAATTAATTAATGGGTTTCATACAAATTGGGTTGTATATCTCGACAGAGCTAGGCAAGATGAATCCAACCCAATTTGAGTCACTAAATTTGGAGCTTCCTAGCAAAAGTTATGGGGTTCTAAAGTTTGCACTAAAACTGGAAATTCCAGAAATGTTTAAATCCTGCGGGTGGGTCCACGTACACGTGTCGACCGCTGGATCCGAGCCACACGGGGCCACAGACTCCTTCCCGCGCGGCCGCACTGGATCCCGGACCACAGAGAATCCCACCCCTTTATTTCCAGCCGCTGACGCGTGGGGCCTACCCCTTCGTCCTCCTCCGGCCACCCGCGCGACCCCGCCGCCAAGCTCGCCGGAGCTCTCGCCGGAGACGGGTTCCGGTCCTCGGAGCTTGCTGAATCTCGCCGCCAGTGCCTATCTCGGCCTGAGGAACACGGTGGTGCCCTCCCCAGAACTTGACAACCACCGGAACAGTGCTCCCGACGGCAACAGCGGCCGGGAGCTCACCGGCGACGTCCAACTCGGCATCCCACGCACCTTTTTCGATGCGGTTTGCTCGGGGAGCTCCGCTGACACCTGCTGGTCACGGACATGGACACCGATCCTCGTGAAAACGGCGGTAACTATGACCTCACCGGCGACCTAGGCCGGATATCGGCTGTGCTTCAGAAAACTTCAAAGAACCGTCAACCTAGCCCACGGTTTTTACTGGTTTTCGATCCTAGGTGGTCGTGGCCGTGTATAGAGCGTGTGCATGACTCGGTTTGCCCGGTGATGAGCTAACCCCCACGAATTTTGGGATTTTGTGGGAGCTCGGTCTCAAGACACCCGAAGCTTTCCCGGCGAAATACTCCCTCGACAGCCCATGAAATGAAGAACGGTAGGGACTAGAAGAATCAGCACCTTAAGGCGGTCCTTTCTTGTGTGGCTCGTCGGGCACGAGCGCGCCTGTGCTGGCCGGACGCCGGCGATCAGAAAGGGCGGCGTTTCTGTGCTCGCGCGGAAACGAGGAAGGAGCTCAGTAGGGGGGGGGTTCTCGTTTGGAAAGCAGGAGGAAGGCGGCGTGGGCTGTGCGCTGGCCTTTAAGCCGCGGTTTGGCACCGTGAGGTGGCCGATCGCTGCCTCGGTGGCTCGCCGCCGTTCCCTGGCTTGCGCGCGAAGTCGGGGTCGGCTGCAGCAACCGACTGCCCCTCCTGTGTGCCACTGACCTGTGGGCCTCCCCCTTTCTTCTTTTTCCCTAATATTTCTTTTCTGTTTTTGCTAATTATCCCACCAGCTACTCACAATTTAATGTGAGACTTAGCTCCCAAGTCTTTGTTTGAATTTGAATTCTCAAATTCAAACTTTGTTTGGTTAAATGTGGTTCATATTTAAACTGAAATTCAAATTCAGTTTTGGATTCTTGCAAATTTAGCTCTTGACAAGATGAGCTCCAATGGAGATAAAAATTGGTGGGTTTACTCAGAAAAATGTGCTGAGTATAGATATGGAGCTAACTTTTAATTTTGGGTGATGAAAGTTGCTGCAATTTGAATTTACATTCAAATTGGCCTCTTTTTGAAATAACCCAAAAGTGCCTCAAAAATTGTTGAATTTGCATGAGCTTTGGACTGAACCTTCCCAAGACTTTTTAAATCCTAGGGGTGAGCTCAACCTCTCATGCTCATGTGTAGAAACCCTACATTGTGAAACTGAAGGCTTTCCCCTCTAATCATTCTTTTGATGGAGGCCACTTGCTCTTCACAATATTTCACAATCTACCCACAACAAAACTGTTGTGTTGTGAGGTGCATAAAAATTTTTGCAAGTCCCTTTTCTTGGGCTTTTACATGAACTCGTAAAACATGGAAACACAATTCAAACTTAGATAAATTTGACTGCTGGTCTGCTGCCCAATCTGAGAGCCATGACCAGTTTCCCTTTCAACCTGATTTAGACCATGCTAAATGCAAAACCAATTCTAAAGCTCAACATCAAAGTTAAAACTAACTTCAATAGATTTCTGTAAAGTATTTGCTTGGCTAAAGATCTGTCCTGGTTCAGAAGTTATGAGATGTCAAAGTTGACAGAATTTCTAGAGTAAATTGGACAGCACCTCCATGCTTGAGGTACTGTTTTGATCCAAGAATTCCAGTTAATTTTACACCAAATTTGACAAAACTTTCTGTTACAAAGTTATAACCCATCTCATGAAATTTTCATAACTACCTCATTTTCTATTTTTTGATTTTTGTGAAGGAAGTTATGCTCAATTTACAGAGAGTGTTTGCTCTGCCTTACAAAGAAAACGCGATGATATCGTAAGGTGGTAATGGAAACCTACCTTACGTTCTTCGGGATCTCAGGGTCCTTCTCCTATCAGACAGATCGTTGGGGCTCTCTTCTGGCGATCTCTCTCAACCGGACTCCGGCGAAGGGTGTACTCAGTGAGCTGGGGCTAGGGCTCTAAGTTGTCGGCTAAGGAGGTGGAAAAGAAGTTCGTGGTTTCGGCAAAAGGTTCTGGGTTCTATTTATAATCGGGAAGAGAAGAGTTCTAATCTGATTGGACTTCGAATAAGAGTTCCATTCAAACCTTTTTAGATCTTAACAACTTATCCTAGATTGATTCGGTGCGGTAACATTATGGAAATTGTGTCGGTTTCCTCCCGTACCGGTATTCCCACGTGTACAGAAGCAAAAACCACTCCAGAACTCGTTACATCCATGGTGACGAGCTCTGGAAGCTCCACGTGTCCATCGGGGCCTGGTCTCCCCCTTTCCACAGAGACGAGCTGTTGTGCCGCGTGTCAAGCGAGCGAGACCTCCCTCTTCTTTGGAGGTGAGCTCCGCGTGCGCCACGTATCCTGGCGGTCGGGACCTCCTCTCTATTCGAAGGTGGCTCCGCGCATGCCACGTGTCAGTGCCGGACCTCCCCTCTCTTCGGAGGTGGCTCAGGGTGTGCCACGTGTCCTAACAGCGCCATACTTCCTTTCTTCTCAGAGATGAGCTCCGAGGTTGACACGTGTCCAACAGTGACGGACCTCCCGGAGATAAGCTCCGGTGGCGACACATGTCCAATAGAACCGGACCTCTCGGAGGTGAGCTCCAAGATCGACTCGTATCCCACGCGACTGGTCCTCTGTTTTCCGCGGTGAATAGCTCCTAAGGTGACACGTGCCCTGTGGGATTGGCCTCGCTTCTCCACAGAGGCTAGCTCCGGGGGCAACACGTGTCCCATGGGGTCGGACCTCTCCCACATCGCGGGGATGAGCCCCGAGCCTGACACATAGCCAGTTTGGCGGCGTACCTCTCCCCATTTTCGAAGATGAGCTCCAAAGGCGCCACGTGGCCAGCGGGCCGCGGGAAGTGTCTTCGGCGCTCTTGGTGAACTGGATTTTGCTCTTTTTAGTTATCTTTTTGATTCTTTCTCTGTTCCCACTTCTTTTAAAATGTTTTCTCTACATGAAACATGAATACATTCAGAAACCAAAAATGAGGGTGTCACAAGTCTACCCCCTTAAATTGAATCTCGCCCTCGAGATTCTTCGTAGAGAATAGATTAGGGAATTCTGCCTTGATGACTTCTTCACGCTCCCATGTGGCGTCAGCTTCGGTGTGATGGCTCCATTGTATCTTGAACCATCAGATCACTTTGTTCCTTGTGACCCTTTCCCTTACGTCCAAAATTCGGACAGGGTGCTCCGCATAAGTCAGGTCCTCTTGAAGTTCAAGCTCTTCCATTGGTACTTGCTCCTCTGGTACTCTCAAACACTTCTTGAGCTGGTATACATGAAACATGTCATGTACGTCGGAGAGATATGTTGGGAGCTCTAGTTGATAGGCTAATTCTCCTCGCTTGTCCAAAATCTGAAATGGTCCGATGTAGCGAGGTGCTAGCTTGCCTTTGATGTTGAAAAGTCGTTGGCCACGAATAGGCGATACCTTAAGGTATACGAAGTCTCATACTTCGAAAGTCAACTTCCTTCGCCTATTGTCCACGTAGCCTTTCTGTCATGACTGAGCAGACTTTAAGTTCTCCCATATTGTTTGGACTTGCTTTTCAGCTTCTTGTAGCACTTTGGGTCCAAACACCTGGTTCTCTCCGGTCTCGTTCCAAAACAGCGGCTTTCTACACCGTCTACCGTACAATGCTCTGAAAGGCGACATTTTCAAGCTAGCTTGATAGCTGTTGTTATAGAAGAATTCGGCGTACGGTAAATTCCTATCCCAACTACGCCCATGTTTCAAGGCGCAAGCTCTAACCATGTCCTCCAAAATTTGGTTTGTCCATCGGTTTGTGGGTGATAGGCGGAGCTAAAATCCAGTCGTGTACCCATAGCTTTCTACAGCTTCCTCAAAATCTAGAGGTAAACTGAGAACCACGATCTGAGACTAGATGGCACACGATTTGCTCCATGTACAACTCGGCTAATTGTGCAACGTTGTACTTGGTCCTTATAGGGAGAAAATGGGCTGTTTTCATCAATCGGTCCATGATAACCCAGATGGAGTCGTAACCCGTCTACGTGGCAACCCGATGATGAAATCCATACTGATGTCTTCCCACTTCCACTCGGGTACCTTCTGTAAGGGCCTCAGTTTTGGTACACGTTTGAAGTATTCATCACCACACCACACACCTCATTTGAGGAAAGATGATGAACACCAATGAAGAGTAAGTAACCACCATCAACGTGCTCATTAGAGAACAAACTCACATATTGCAAAAGTGGTATTTCCCACATGTGATATAGGTGGGCTGGACATATGAAAACTCCTACACATTGCTAAGGATGTCCATGCCAAGTTTCACCCAAATTCAAAACCTTTTTGAGGTTATATTGGGTATAGATAGAAAGAGGGCAGTTTGAAACCACATTCAAATTCAAACTGTTTTTATCCCATGAATTTAAAAGTGGGAGGCATATTCATATTCAGCACATTTTTGTGAGCTCACACACCAATTTTCACTCCATTTGGAGTTGATCTTGACATGAGCTAAGTAGGACAAATTCAAACTTTGTTTGAATTCAAAACTGAACTTGTGCTGAAATTCACTCAAACCAAACCCAATTTGAATCCTATTCAATTCAAATGGCTCAGGGGTGAATAATTTGAATCACCAGGGGTATTATGGGGCTCACTGTTTACAACAGTGATTAGGAGTAAATTTCAGAGGTTAAAACCCCGGATGGGACCCACATGTCATAGAGGGAAGAAGGAGAAACTTGCACCCAAAGTCAGAGTCTCGGTGGGAAATTCCACCGAGCAGCTGTCGGCTGTGCCACCGAGCAGATACCGGCGCCACCAGCTGCTTCCCTCTCCGCGCGCTGGCGCCCAGGGCGGCTTGCTCGTGCCTCCACGCGACTGGCACCGCCTCCACTGAGCAGGAGTCAGCCGGCTTTATCTTCTCGTGGGCAAACCTGAGCAGTGGCATTGTTTCTCACCGCAGCTCTCTGCTCAATCGGGAAAACCAGCAAAACAATCTCCTCCTTCGTTCCTGAGCTGCTAGACAGCTACCTGAGGTCGCGCACCACCCTCCCAACGCCTGAACCACCGGGTTTCGGCCCCTGTTCCCGTGATCAACGACGACCGCCGCAGTTTAGCTGAAGGACGGCGATCGGTCTCACGCGGGCACCACACTGCAACCACTTCCACGGCCGAGCAAGGGCGGCAACAGGAGCGCACGGACTCCACACTGCTTCCACCTGAAGCTCAAGCCACGCCGTGAACTCTCGCCGGCGATTTCTCAGTTTTTGCTCCGGCAACCTTAAACTGAGCTTCCAGTACGGTTTCTTTAATTCTCGCTCTAGGATCTTTCGGAGGTCATCAAATCTTGCACATAGACGCTGGACTAGCCGGCGATCAAGTTCTTTTCTTCATCCGTAGCGTGAAACTGGCTAGGAGTGACGAATTTCGAGCTCGATCGAGGGCGGTAATGGCGGGCACGATCGGTCACACGGTGCCGACCGACTTGCCGCCATCCCTGAACCCTTTTGACACCTTGTCGAGCTTCCTAGAGGTACACTGATGCTGTAGGGCCGTTTGTTCGAGGTGTTGGCGGGTTTAGAAACCACGGTCGACGGTGCCGAACCTCAACCGAGGCCGCGGCACGTCGCCGAGCTATTTCCGGTCACCCCCAGCCCGACCTGACACCACCGACGTGTTCCTCGACGTCGACAACCCCCTGGCGGCGAGTTTCAGACCATGGGAGGTCCGGCAGCGGCGAGCCGGCGAGCCCGAGTCTGCTCCGGCGAGGTCGGCGGCGCGGGCGCGAGAGAACGGCGGGAGGAAGAAGAAGCCGGCTGGCCCACGTGTCAGCGGCTGAAGAATTTAAATCGGGATCGGTTGTGGCCGGGGATCGGCTGTGCTGGCGCGCAAATACCCTGTGAGCTCCGGTGTGCCGGACACCTCCGCGCCCTACACGTGTCCCCGCGGGCCCCGAGAGTTTAAACTTTTCCCCCGATTTTCAGAATTCTTCCAAACTTCAAATCCTCAGAACTTTGGCTAGAAAGCTCCAAATCGAGTGCACCAAATTTTGCTGGATTCAGCTTTCTGAGCACTTTCCAGCAAATCAAGTTTCACTTCATGAAATTCCCTAATTCTCCAGAATTAAATCCTCAAAGTTTAAAATGTTTGGAATTTTAACTGGAGAATCCTGTGGAGGAAAATCCTGAAATTTTGCTGGGATGTTCACCAAAATATCCCTGAACTACCATAAAAATTTCAGACCCATTGGAGCTCATTTCATCCACCTAATGGTATGATTAGTGAAACTGTTCCAGAGAAAATAGAAAATGTTCAGAAACATTTTCAGAATTTTCTCTGAAATTGTTTAGCTCATATCTTTAGTTCGGGACTTCCAAATAAAGTGAGGCCAACTCCATTAGAACCCTCTGAAAATCTAGTTTTCAGAAAGTCATAGTTTGTTTCATGAAAATTCCTAGAACACCCTAAGAGTTCCAATTAAGGTCAAGGACATAATTAATTGTGGAGGGCTCAAATGAGCTTTGCTGTAACTAAAACTTGACCAAGTCTCTGTTTAGGTTGTAACCAAGCCACAATAAAAGTTTCACAGTCATTAGGTCTGTCTAGCAAAGGTTATAAGCTTCACAAGTTCAAACTTAATATAAATGCATTCAAATTAATACATGTATGTCTTATATCATGTAGTCGCTAAGGTCGAGGAGGAACCCGAAGTCCTAGACTTCGTTACTCCGGAGGAGCAGCTAGCCTACGACCAAGAGCAGCAAGGCAAGCTCCGGTTTGCATTAACCTTTTTACAAATTTTTATTGTTTTGAGCACATACTTGTTTACTTTATCCTTTGTATTAGAGTCTTGTTTGGAAACCCAATTGCATAGCCAAGAACACCATGGGTTGGGTTTAGGATTGCAAACCCCGTTAGCTACTGCCATGCTAAGATAGTGTAGGATTCGGTACAAGTCGAGTAGTTGGAACTACTCGCGAGCATAGGCTAGAGGCACTCGACTCGGGTAGTGTTAGCACATGAAACACATGGCAAGAAAATGAGACCAAGCGGAGAGTAAGGGCAGCAGGACTTTATGGCCTGTGTGCTGTAGCTCCGCTTGTGTTGATTGAGGACCGAGCCGTGTGCGGGCCTGTTGAACAAGCTAGAACAGTACCGAAGACCTACCGGCTATATGGGAACCGGGAAACTGATGTAACTCGGGTAGCTGGGTGTTGAGGCATAGCTGGTCGTTCAGAGGGTAGGTTGAGAGCTCGAGGTGTAAATCGGCTGGCGGCACTGAGATGCGCGTGCAGAGACCTCTTGCTCGGGACGATTGGACCGGTTCAACATTTGGCTGATGGGTGAAAGGTAGTTGCGTACGGCGTCCGTGATGGTTGTTGTAGGCAACATCGAGTACGGGCGTACGTGATGGGTTGTTCGGGTAACCCTGCAGGTGTAAATCGATTATAACCGCCGTCCCTCGCGGTCAGTGAGTACCACTTGTTCACTGTACGTGACGTAGAAAGAATAGGCTAGTTACATGTCAAAATGTTGCTGATTGAAAGATGGACTTGATTGCTAATGAATTGCTGTAGTTTAGAGCTAACTAAAGTTCTTTTCAACTTTGGGCAAAGTACATGAGAGAAATGCGTTTCTTGTTTGATTGCGGCTCTCTCATGTGCCTTAGCGTAAGGTTCTCCACAACCTGCTGCTAAAACTTGAAAGTAAGGTTCTACTAATTAGGCGAGTCCTTGCAAATGATTTTTACCTCATGTAACCCATCACCCCTCATGTAGAAGTTCCATGTTTAGGTGAGACGGGTCAGACTTGCTGAGCCTTCGTGCTCACTGCTTGTGTTTGAAGCTTTTGCAGGGTTCTATGAGGAAGGGACTCCCAAAGAGGAGACGGAACCCCAGGAGGGGAACCCCGTCGAGTGGGAGTCGTGCACGCCGCAGAGTTAGTGTGCGTGTGTGCTAGCAAGGACACGTTCAAGGGCTGAACGTGTACTTGATGCTTAGTCTACGCCCGCGAGCGTATACTGAACTTATTTTGATGTAAACATGTTCATAACTTGTTTATGTAATAAAATTTCGCTTCTGCTTTGTACCTTTGACGTGTGTTATCCGGTGCTGTGCAACGCAGCACCCCTCAGCGTGATCCTGGCTCGACAGGACCTAGTGGGGTCGTGTCACCTTCAAGGGTTGCAACAATCTAGCGGGTCTTTGATGTTCAGCCTTCACCCGTTGGCACGTGTCGCATAGGGCAACATATTCGGCTATGTCCCTCTTCATACCATCCCACCAATAGCAAGTCTTCAGGTCCTTGTACATCTTGGTACTTCCGGGATGTATGGAATAAGGTGATTCATGTGCCTCTTTTAGTATCATGTCGCGGATGTGCTTCACGTTAGGCACACAAATTCTTTTTCCCAGCCAAAGCGTACCCTTCTCATCTTCCTTGAAATCCTTCTCTATTCCTTGTCGGATCCTTTCCTTGATCTCCTTGATCTCCTCATCCGTTGCTTGGCCATCTCTTATCTCTTGTTCCAATGAAGAGTGGAGTTCCATCACTTCCATCTTGTTCAAGAATCCTAGGTGTAACCGTTCGATCTCCTTGCGTAGTTCGGGTGGTAGCTCTCGAACCGTGAGTAGGTGACATGCTCCCTTCCGGCTCAATGCATCAGCTACTACATTGGCCCTTCCAGGGTGGTAGTTGATTCCAACATCGTAATCCTTGATGAGTTCCAACCATCGACGTTGCCTCAAATTCATGTCCGTTTGTGTGAATATGTACTTGAGGATTTTATGATCCGTATAGATCTCACATCGATGACCAAGGATATAATGTCTCCAAATCTTCAATGCATGCACTACTGCTGCTAGCTCCAAGTCATGTGTAGGATAATTAAGCTCATGCTTCTTTAATTGTCGTGAGGCATAGGCTACCACTTGTCCTTCTTGCATGAGCACACATCCGAGCCCTTTTCTTGATGCATCACAATATATGTCAAAGCTCTTGCTTACGTCCGGCAATACCAAATCCAGCGCTGTGGTTAGCCTTTTCTTGAGTTCCTCAAAGCTCTCTTGGCACGCTGATGACCACTGGAATGCTTTTCCCTTCGTTAGCAACTCCGTCATAGGTTTTGCTACCTTAGAGAAGTCTTTGATGAAGCGTCGGTAATATCCAGCCATCCCAAGAAAACTCTGAATATCAATCACGTTTTGCGGTGGGTTCCACTTCAGAACATCTCCCACTTTTCCAGGATCAACCGATACTCCTTCCTCAGAGATAATGTGGCCTAGGAACGATATCTCCTTTAGCCAAAATTGACATTTGTTAATCTTGGCATACAATTGATGCTCGCGCATTTTCTGCAAGGTCAATCTCAAATGTTCTTCATGCTCCTCCTCACTTTTTGAATACACCATAATGTCATCGATTAAAACCACGACGAACTTATCCATGTACTCCATGAAAACCTTGTTCATAAGGTACATGAAGTATGCGGGTGCATTTGTTAACCCAAAAGACATGACGGTATATTCATATGAACCATACCGTGTTCGAAAGGCAGTCTTTGGTATATCGGAGGGCTTAATCTTCAGCTGGAAGTATCCCGATCGAAGATCAATCTTGGAGAACACTCGGGCTCCTTTCATTTGGTCGAATAGGTCCTCTATACGGGGGAGTGGGTATTTGTTCTTGATTGTCACCTCGTTGAGAGACCTATAGTCCACGCACATCCTTTCGGTCCCATCCTTCTTGTCTACGAAGAGCACGGGGGCTCCCCATGGTGACGAGCCGGGACGTATAAAACTCTTATCCAACTGCTCCTGAATTTGCTTCTTGAGTTCCACTAGTTCATTGACGGGCATCCTATAGGGTCTCTTTTCTATGGGTGCAGTTCCGGGTACCAAATCGATGGCAAACTCAATGTCCTGGTCAGGTGGCATACCTGGGAGCTTTTCCGGAAACACGTCCGAGAATTCTTGAACCGCTAGAATGCTGTCCAATGTAGCTCCGTTGACGTGGTTCAAACTTGCCTTATTGGTTTTTTGCTGGGCTTACTTAAACTCGATACAAATACCGTGCTCATTTGTCAACTGCACGCTTCTCTAAGCACAATGGATTACTCCGTTGTGCTGGCTTAACCAATCCATCCCGAGTATTATGTCAAGCCCTTGGGAATCCAAGACAATGAGATTGGCAAGGAAGTCTACCCCCTTATTTTAAGGCTTACTTTCGAACATACTATATTAGTCCTCATCTCTCCACCTGGAGAATTAACTAACATAGCACATTTTAAGTGTGATATGGGTAGATTATGCTTGGCAACATACTTGGATGATATGAAGGAATGTCATGCTCTAGACTCAAATAAAATGGTGGCTGGGTTGGAATTGGCAAGGAACATACCAATTACGACGTCCTCAGCCTATTGTTCTTTCTCAGCAGAGACATGGTTCACATTGCCGCGAGCGTAGTACTGCTGTCCACGGTTTCCTTGATTGTCTCCTCCGTTCGGTCGCGGGTTCTGCTTGGGCATGTTGCCTTGCTGTCCAGGACCTCTCCATGGGCACTGGCTCGCGAAGTGTCCTGTTTCCCAGCATGCAAAGCATGCCCTGTTTCCCATGGCAGCAGGTACGTTGGGGCGGGGGTTTTGAACAGGAGCGCCCATGTTGGGTCAGGGCACAGGAGGCAAGGGCACACGAGGTGCTTGTGCGACGGGTTGTTGCTGTGGTGGCTGACTAGGGTGGTATGCAGGCGGTCGATCCATACTGTGGTGCAGATGGGAGCATGTACCGAGGTCGTACGTTGCTCCCTTGTGGCTGGTATGGCATCTTCCTCTTGCCCTCTCGCTCGATCTCTCAGATCTTGCTTTCAACCACTATAGCCTTGTCAACCAGCTTCTGGAAGCTCGCGTAGTCATTGTTGAGGAGCTGAACCTAGATCTCATTGTTCAACTCTCTCATGAACAGGTACTGCTTCTGTTGGTCCATGTTGACATCTTTGGGGGCGTACCGGGACAGTTGCGTGAACTTGTTGAGATACTCATTCACGCTTCTCTGTCCTTGGCGGAGACCTTTGAACTCCTGTCTCTTGAGCATCATTACACCAGCATGGATGTAATGAGAGCGGAAACTTTCCTTGAACTCAGTCCAAGTGATTGTCTCTAGGTCGACATGAGCGTTGCATAGGGCATCCCAGTAGTCAGTGGCAGCTCCAATGAGTTCATGCGACGCAAAAAGAACCTTCTCTCGGTCATTGCACTGCACTATGGCAAGCTTCTTCTCCATGGATTTCAACCAGTCGTCAGCCTCCATTGGGTCGTTAGCTTGAGCTAAGGTGGGTGGTCGAGTCCTCATGAACTCTCCCAGTCTGTTATGAGCCACCGGTGGTGGTGGCGGTGGTGCCGGAATGGGGTTGTTGTTGTTGGCCTGCAACTGACCCAAAGTTTGGATCATGGTTTGCATAAGTTGATTCTGCATGGCCATCAACAGTTCCAGGTTGTTCTCACCAGCTCCGGGGTTAACAAGAACTTCGTCGTGGCCATCCTCTTGGTTGCCATGGTCGTTCCTTCTTTGGCGGCCGGCGTTTCCTCTCACCATCTGTGAGATAGAACGAAACAGAATAAAAGTTAGAAGATTAGATGGATCCCCTAACTATATGCATCAAGGTGAATTTGGACCATATGTATTAGCCCATATGAGGATGTGAACAAGTGCCGAGTCATCTCACACCTCCTTTCTACTTATGTGTGGGTACGGACAACGGTTGAGACGTCCCACAACTCACACACAATCACAACAATCATCACAAGGGTTCACACAACTCCTATTCAAGGCTTTTATTTAATGTGGGTCCTATATGGCTTAGGGTGATGCAAATCTGTGATCCAACTATGGCTTCTCCTAGGCTTGTATCCTATGTCAAGGTAGTTCCAATGCCAATTTATGCATCCTAGGTTTGCATCCTATGGTCAGCGTGGCTCAGCTACCAATCTAGGATCATTCTATGTTGTGTGATCTACGATCAACTAGTGGCAGGTTGATACCAATCTGTGCCTGATACCAACTTATGACTTCTATCTAAGCGTGTAACCTACCTTCAACCCGTGGCTCTGATACCAATCTGTGACGCCCTCAATTTTGTGGAAAACCACGGAACCGAGAACTGATGCATATGTGTGCCTAGGATGTTCATCACACATATACACATTATCCACAAACTGAATTTCAGAATATATATAACCACGAATAACAGAGTTTATTACAATGTCTCATGAGTCTTGGATTCATGCTCACAGCGGAAGTCTGAATCTAACAATGGAAGTCTTTATTCTAGCAGCGGAAGTCTTCTAACTAATGCGGAAACGGTCTAAGCAGCAGCGGTGGCTCCATCTCTACTCCATTCCCACAGGAAAGGTTGAGGACAGATTACATGCCTAATGCTCCACCTGGTCTTCATAGTAATCTTCTCCTGTTGCTGATGATGAAATAATAATGCAAGTTTGAGTATAATGATGTACTCAGCAAGTGCGGGAAAATATGATATGTAGCTCACAACAAGGTAGGTATAAAAAGGCTCATTGCAGAAAGCAAAGTTATTTATCAAAACCATGATAAAACACAACTTAACTTTAAGTGAACGTAATCCCAACATGTATTAAAATACCAATCATACCTCCATTATGTTCATCACTTTCCATGTCCCAACGAGACATTAATCAACCTCATTCTTGCTCACGAATACCTTCTCGTATTCGCTACCATCTCACGAATACCATCTCGTATTCGCTACCATTTCATCTCATAAACAATTTCGTCTCACACCGAGACCAATCTCGTTGCCATGACTCAACGGCCATTCAACCAATCTTATCACCCAGACTCAACAGTCCCGAAAACCAAACCAAAATCAAACCATAACCAAAACCATCCAAAACCATCCCAAAATAACCATCCAACTAATCATGGAAGTTGGCCAGGCGCTCGTGACCGTAAGCTCGGCTATCATGATAGTTTTAGACTCTGTAGAGTTTGCACCTCTTTACCCACAAGTTCGTGATTTTGTCACTTGTCGGCGACTGCAGAACCTTCATTATACCAGAACACAACCGTCGGTGTATGGCCAAGAGATCACAAAATAGCCTTTACAAAGGGGCTAGTAGATGTATGGACTCACTAAGGTTTCACTGGCAGGCTAGAATCTCCAATTCTCCCACCCACGGGCCCCCTCTTGTGCCATGCAGTTCCCAGGGCAGTCCTCACTCGACTCCCATTCCTCGCGCCTTCCACGGTCCATAACAGTCTAGTAACTTACCTAATTACTCATCTAAGCCGCACCAATATTTGGCCTTGTGGTGGCACTGTTATCCTAGCATGTGCTCGCATGAACCGGTCCTTAGATCTACGGCAAGTAACCACCATCTCAGGCTACCTCATTCACAAACCCAGGCTTGCCTAGATCTCCCTCCGATCCATGTTCATTAACAACATCAGTTTCTCATTATCATTACGAGTGCAGTTAGCTAGACACATCTATCTCGCTACCCAATCCCATGGACTCAGCGAAGCATAAAAGCAAAAACCATACACGACTCATAAACTTCCCTAGCGACAAGGGTGGTTTAACCAAAACTAGTAAACTCCTATAAAAGGGTTTCCCATCCTGTTTGACTCAGCGCACACACCTTTTCGCAAAACAAAATAGTTTCCCAAAACATAGTATCAATATGGTCAAGGGGCACTTGCCTTGTTCTCGCTGTTCCGGTTGCTCAAAATCTTGTTGTTGTAGTCCGTCGTAGGTAGCTCCCTGAGCTTGTCCTTTTATACACGATCACGCACATACAAGATTCACAACAATCAATATCATGCACAAACTTTAACTAGATGCGATGATGTATATGCATGCTATCCTATGATCAGTTTCTATTAGATCAGTTTGCACGTGTTCTTGCATGATTTGCATGGGTTTTACGATGAACAGAGGTGTTCAGATCAAATGTGGACGTGGCGATGATCTTGACTCTAGATCAAACCGATCAACACGTGATCTGTCCATGAAAAAGCTTCTGATGGAAAGGAATCAAAGAACAGATGCAACGAAAATGTGATGATATCGTAAGATGGTATTGGAAACCTATGTTACGTTCTTCGGGATCTCGGGGTCCTTCTCCTATCAGACAGATCGTTGGAGCTCTCTTCTGGCAATCTCTCAAGACCAGACTCCGGCGAAGGGTTTACTCGGCGAGCTGGGGCTAGGGCTGAAAGTTGTCGGCTCAGGAGGTGGAAAAGAAGTTCGTGGTTTCGGCAAAAGGTTCTAGGTTCTATTTATAATCGGGAAGAGAAGAGTTCTAATCTGATTGGACTTCGAATAAGAGTTCCATTCAAATTGTTTTTAGATCTTAACAACTTATCCTAGATTGATTCGGTGCGGTAACATTGTGGAAATTGTGTTGGTTTCCTCCCGTACCGGTATTCCCACGCGTACAGAAGCAAAAACCGCTCCAGAATTTGTTACCTCCGCGGTGATGAGCTCCGGAAGCTCCACGTGTCCATCGGGGCCTGGTCTCCCCCTTTCCGCAGAGACGAGCTCCGGTTGTGCCGCGTGTCAAGCAAGCGAGACCTCCCTCTTCTTCGGAGGTGAGCTCCGCGTGTGCCATGTATCCTGGCGGTAAGGACCTCATCTCTATTCGGAGGTGGCTCCGCGCATGCCACGTGTCAGTGCCGGACCTCCCCTCTCTTAGGAGGTGGCTCAGGGTGTGCCACATGTCCTAACAGCGCCCAAACTTCCTTTGTTCTCAGAGACGAGCTCCGAGGTTGACACGTGTCCAACAGTGAAGGACCTCCCGGAGATAAGCTCCGGTGGCGACACGTGTCCAATAGAACCGGACCTCTCGGAGGTGAGCTCCGAGATCGACACGTATCCCGCGCGACGGGTCCTCTATTTTCCACGGTGAATAGCTCCTAAGGTGACACGTGTCCTACGGGACTGGCCTCGCTTCTCCGCAGAGGATAGCTCCGGGGGCAACATGATGGGGTCGGACCTCTCCCCCTTTGCGGGGATGAGCCCCGAGCCTGCCACGTAGCCAGTTTGGCAGCGGACCTCTCCCCATTTGCGGAGATGAGCTCCGAAGGCACCACGTGGCCAGCGGGCCGCGGGAAGTGTCTTCGGCGCTCTTGGTGAACTGGATTTTGCTCTTTTTGGCTATCTGTTTTATTCTTTCTCTGTTCCCACTTCTTTTAAAATGTTTTCTATACATGAAATATGAATACATGCAGAAACCAAAAATGAGGGTGTCACAGCTAGACACATCTATCTCGCTTCCCAATCCTGTGAACTCAGCGAAGCATAAAAGCAAAAACCATACTCGACTCATAAACTTCCCTGGCGACAAGGGTGGTTTAACCAAAACTAGTAAACTCCTATAAAAGGGTTTCCCATTATGTTTGACTCAGCACACACACCTTTTCGCAAAAACAAAATAGTTTCCCAAAACATAGGATCAATATGGTCAAGGGGCACTTGCCTTGTTCTGGTGGTTCCGGTTGCTCAAAATCTTGTTGTTGTAGTCCGTCGTAGGTAGCCCCATGAGCTTGTCCTTCTATTCTCGATCACGCATATACAAGGTTCACAACGATCAATATCATGCACAAACTCCACTTTAAGATGCAATGATGCATATGCATGTTAATCCTATGGTGCAGTTTTGGTTTTGGGCGTGTTCTTGCATATTTGTATGAGGTTTTTATGAAAAACAGAGGTGTATAGATCAAATGTGGGTGTGGCAATGATCTGGACTTAAGATCTAGATCAAACCGATCAACACATGATCTGTCCATGAAGAAGCTTCTGTTTCGAAGGAATTGAAGAAACAGATGCGAATAAAAACTCGTGATGATGTCGTGAGGTGATAATGGAGACCTACCTTACGTTTTTCTTGTTCTTGGGGTCCTTCTCCTAGCAAGACCGATCGTTGGGGCTCTCTTCCGGCAATCTCCCGCGACTCAACTCCGGCGAAGGGTTCACTCAGCGAGTTTGGGGCTAGGGCTTCTAAGTTGTTGGCTCAGAGAAGATGTTACGACCAAGGGGTTTGTTTCGGGTTCTATTTATAAGAGGGAAACGATAGGTTCATATCTGATTGGACTTCGAATAAGAGTCCCATTCAAACTGTTTTTGAATCTTAACAACTTATCTCTTGCAGATTTGGTAACATTGTGGAAGTCGTGTCGGTTTGCCCAGTACCGGGGATTCCCACGCATACAGAAGAAAAACTGCTTCAGAATCGCGTCGTTACGCGGTGACGAGCTCTGGAAGCTCCACGTGTCCATAGGGGGCCTGGTCTCCCTTTTCCGCCAAGACGAGCTCCGGTTGTGCCGCGTGTCAAGCGAGCAAGACCTCCCTCTTTCTCAGAGGCGGGCTCTGCTTGCGCCACGTATCCTGGCGGGTCGGGACCTCCTCTCTATTCAGAGATGGGCTCCGCGCACGCCACGTGTCAGTGCCGGACCTCCCCTCTCTTCAACAGTGGCTCCGAGTGTGCCATGTGTCAATTCCGGACCTCCCTCTCTTCAGAGGTGAGCTCCGTGAGTGCCATGTGTCCCGTGTAACTAAACCCTTCTCTCCGCAGCAACTAGCTCCGCATCCGACACGTGTCCTGTGGGACTGGCCTCGCTTCTCCGCAGAGGCTAGCTCTGGGGGTAACACGTGTCCCACGGGGGTCGGACCTCTCCTCCTTTTGCAGGGATGAGCCCCGAGCCTGCCACGTAGTCAATTTAGTGCGGATCTCTCCCCATTTGCGGGATGAGCTCCGGACACGCCACGTGGCCAGCGGCCCGCAGAAAATGTCTACGGCGCTCTAGGCGAACTGGAATTGGCTCCTTTTGGCTATCTTTTAATTCTTCTCTGTTTCTTCTAAAAAATGTTTATGAAACATGAATATATGCAGAAATCGAAAATGAGGGTGTCACACTCCACTAGTTCATCAGCGGGCATCCTATACGGCCTCTTCGCTATAGGTGCAGTTCCGTGTACTAAATCAATGGCAAAATTCAATGTCCCGGTCAGGTGTCATACCTGGAAGTTCTATCGGGACACATCTGAATATTCTTGAACCACCGGAATGCTTTCCAATGTCGCTTCTTCGACGTGGTTCAGTGCTGCCTTCTCGGTTGCCGTTTGGGCTGCCTCAAACTCAACGAGTACCGTGCTCACTTGTCAACTGCACGATCCTGTCAGCACATTGAATCACTGCGTTGTGCTTGCTTAACCAATCCATTCCAAGTATTATGTCAATCCCTTAGGAAACCAAGACAATAAGGTTGGCGAGAAAGTCTACCCCCCTTATTTTAATGCTTACCCTCGGAATAGAATTCAGAATTGAAAGAAGTGATTTCCCAACTATATGCATCAAGGTGTATGAACTAAGCCACTTCTTTTAATAATTTCAGACTATATGAGGATGTGAACAAGTACCGAAGCATCTCACATCTCTCTATTATGTGTGGATGTGGACATTCGCCGAAGCGTTCCACAACTTTTGGAAGTTCAATCCGAACTTTTGGAAGATTGCCAAGTCTATGACCGAGCTGCTGAAGAAGTCTACCAAATATGTTTGGAGCCCAGCATGTGATGCAGCATTCAAGGCTTTAGTGAAGCACCCAACATCAGCACCGGTTTTGGTGCAGCCAGACACAACAAAATTGTTCAATGTGTACTGCGATGCATCCGTCATTGGGCTCAGATGTGTGCTGATGCAAGACCGAAGGGTGGTCGCGAATGGATCATGGCAGCTCAGGTATTATGAGCAAAACTATCCAACTCATGACTTGGAACTCGCTGCCGTGGTACTCGCACTCAAAATGTGGAGGCATTACCTACTCGGTAACCTCGTACATCTATATACCGACCACAAGAGCCTCAGGTACATATTCACTCAGAAGGAGTTGAACATGAGGCAGCGAAGATGGTTAGAGCTTATAAAAGATTATGAAATAGAAATCCATTATCACCCTGGCAAGACAAACATGGTGGCGGATGTGCTGAGTCGCAAGTCACACGTTCATAATCTGACCATCACCCCGTTGGAAGAGAGCGAGCCACCATTGCATGTGGTTCCCCATGGAGCTCTCTACAACTTAGCTCTTATCCCCACCATCCGTAAAGAGATAGCGGCAGCCCAAAAACATGACAAGGGTATGTTCCATTTGTGGAGATGTGTACACAGTGGGGAGTTGGAATGTTTCCAGAAGGATGGAGACGACGTCCTGTGGTTCAAAAACAGGATAGTCGTACCCCGTAACCTGGAGTTAAGAAAGAAGATTTTTTAGGAGGCTCACTTGTCAAAGTTTTCTATTCACCCTGGCAGCAACATGATGTATTAAGAACTCATAGGCAAATTTTGGTGAACACGGATGAAGCGGGAGATCACTAAATACGTGTCCGAGTGTGATACATGCCGGAGGGTGAAGGCCGACCACATGAAGAAACCGGGACTGTTGAAACCATTAGGCATCCCTGCCTGGAAGTGGGAGGACGTGAGCATGGATTTCATCGTCGGTTTACCCACTACATTTCAGAAACATGATTCAGTGTGGGTAATCATCGACCATCTCAAAAACGTTGCCCATTTTATCCTGGTCAATACCAACTACAACGCCAAGAAGTATGTTGAACTGTACATCTCACGGATTCTTTTCTTATACGGCGTACCCTGCACTATAATCTCGGATCGGGGCACTTTATTTGTGTCTCGTTTTTGGGAGCAGTTACAGGCTGCATTGGGTATCAAACTGATCCATAGTTCAGCATACCACCCGCAGACGGTTGGGCAAACCGAACGGATAAATCAAATCCTGGAGGACATGTTACGAGCTTGTGCCATCAACCACGGTAAGAATTGGGATGATCAATTTCCGTTAGCCGAGTTCTCGTACAATAATGGGTACCAAGCCAGCATCAAGATGCGGCCCTATGAGGCGCTATACGGGAGAAAATGCCGCACACCACTGAATTGGTGTGAGTCCGGCGAGAGGGTCACCTTCGGGATTGATCTTGTCAACAACGCGGAAGAAAAAGTTCAACTTATTCAAGCGAACTTAAAAGCTGCCCAATCCCGACAAAAGCAATATGCGGACCGGAGAAGGCATCCTCTACAATATGAAGTCGGGGATCACGTGTATCTACGTGTGTCTCCAATGAAGGGCATGAACAGATTCGGGGTCAGAGGAAAGTTGGCACCCCGATTCATTGGTCCATTCCAGGTTTTGGAAAGGTGTGGATATGTTGCATACCGGCTGGAATTACTAGCAACACTCTCCGGTGTGCACGACATCTTCCACATTTCTCATCTGAGGAAGTGCCTCAAGTTTTCAACCACCATTCAGCTGGGAGATATCGAGGAACTGAAACCGGATGTCACGTATCGGAAGGAACTAGTTCAGATCATTAATGAGAAGGCCCGAACCACACGCAACCGCACGTTATGGTTCTACAAATTTTATGGAGTAATCACTCCGCGGATGAAGCGACATGGGAGAGCAAAGAGTTCCTTCGCAGCAATTATCCGGAATTTCTGACGTCGCACATCCGGTAATTTTCCACCATCCTCTCTCTCATTTTTACATTATAATCTCGGGACGAGATTACTTTAAGGGGGGGAATTTAAGGGCCCAAGTTTTTCACTTGCTAAAAGTGTTCATCACCCACACACCTCACCTCATTGTGGTAAAAACATGAACACATTTGAAGAGCAAGTAACCACCGTAAAGAGAGGGATTAGAAGATGAACTCACATAATTCAAAAGTGACATTTCCCACATACATCATAGCGGGGCTGAGCACACTATCAACTCCTAAACTTTGTTAGGAATGCTTATGCCAAATCTCACACAAATCCAAACCTCTTTAAGGTACTTTTGGGTACAAGCATTCACTACGTGAGAAAGGCTCATTCGAGACGTGCCTGCACAAACAACGGAAACGAGCTGACCGCGCATCTCCTTCATCGCGTCTCGCATTACAGAGTCATCGGAGAGGAGCACTCAGGCGCGTCGCTGATTAGGACACATGGGAGACGAGCTTTAATAAAGTGTGTCTCCTTATTGTAAGATACCCGAGACGGGCCTTTAGGCAGCCCGTCTCCTTTACAGAAAAAATCTGAGACGGGCTTTAAGGCAGCGCGTCTCCTTTAAATAAAATAATCGAGACGTGCTTTAATGCAGCCCGTCTCCTTTTGTTATGAAATACGAGACGCGCTTACGCAAGCTCATCGCAGATTTGATGACTTATCCGAGACGGACTTTATATCAGCTCGTCGCGGATTTGACAAATAATTTGAGACCTACTTTATGTCAGCTCGTCACGGATTTGACTACTAATCTGAGACGTTCTTCGTTTTAGCTCGTCCCCTATTAGATGGACCTCTTTGATTATCCTTGTTTGCCGGTTGCATCCTGGAGCTAGCCAGAACTTGGCAGCCGCTTTGCCAACGTCAGAAACATACACATACAGAAACATATGTATATCCAAATGGAGATCAAACATTAAGTTATATTGACCAATCAAATGTTAACAAAGTGTAAATCGTGGTTACCAAGTAACTATTACACAAAGAATGCCTCCCTGTTCATCCTGCTTACCAAGTAACTATTATATACAAAAGAATGCCCCCCTGTTAATCCTGCTTCCCGAGTAACTAATTACACAAAACATAACTGTCATCTAATCCTGTATATTGTAATAAAATTCTCCCTTTGGATTAATGATTTCAGAAAAGATGAACCTGCATAGCCCCTCTCTAATGTGCTCGAGGCTAGAACCTGCTGTGTTCCTGAAGGTGGTTTTGTAGTCCTACCACAAGATAAAATGAGAATTAGCGAAAGGTTAATAATAAAGTAAAATAAATGCACTTACACATACATTGCAATTCGGCTGCTCCCCAAATAGAACAATGCTTAAGCAGACATGGAAGCCGCATGTGTTGCCCGGAGCTTGTTGTGGGATGCAGAATGTAATATGATGTTTAATTCATCGGCGTTTTCCTTATATATGTCCTCCTAGCACCTTAACCACATACGTGTCAAAAGCCCTAAAGAGAAAAATTCACAGTTAATGTAAAATTATTGTGCAATGACAAAACAGTCAAAAACTAAACTGAAGAAGGAACTTACTCGTCAAGAACAGACATGATATCAGTCCAATCACCGGTAAGTCGCTCGCCAGCAATTGAATCTATCGGCATTGCGGAGTCACAGTACCAGACTTGGTTATACTTTTGTAAAATCCCAAGAAAAGGGACTTGCAAAAATTTTCCATCACCTAACAACACCACATCTTTTGTTGTGGATAGCTTGTGAATACTTGTGAGGAGCAAGTAACCACCATCAAAAGGATGATTAGAGGGGAAAGCCCTAACTTCCAAAAAGTAGGATTTCTACTTATGAACATGCAAGGTTGAGCTCACCCTAGACCCTAAATAGTCTTGGGAAGGCTCAGTCTAAAGTTCATGCAAATCCAATACTTTTGAAGCACTTTTGGAGGCATTTGAAAAAGAGACCAATTTGAATGTAAATTCAAATTGCAGTAACTTTCATCACTTAAATCAAAATGTGGACTTCATATTCAAACTCAGCACATTTTTCTGAGTTAGTCCACCAATTTTTGTCCCCATTGGACATAATCTTGTCGGGAGCCAAATTTGCAATAATTCAAACTGAATTTGAATTTTAAATTCAAATGGGCAGCAAATTTGTCCAAATCAAATTCAGTTGAAAAATTCAAATTTCATCCCATGCCTTTGTGGCAAAGTCTACCATTCAATTCTGAATGGTTGAGATATTTGCAGCAGAAAGGGGGAGGAAGAATTAGAAGGGAGAAGAGGGCCCACTGGTCAGAAGGCTTAGCACGGAAGTCAGTTCGTGCGAGTCACTCGGCAGCCGATGCTCACCGCGTGACAGCTCCTGCTCCCGCGCCCGAGTGGAAGAGGACACCGCACGGTGAAAATCGCGAGTCACAGCGCCAGCACGACGCCCACTCGGTCATTTTCGCTGTGCCCCGGCTGAACCGACGCTCACCCACCTCGCAGTTGCTTCCGCTCGCGAGTGTTTCACCGCAGCTCTCTGATCACCGGTGATCGGCCGATCCCGGCTGCATGACGCGCCACCACCAGAGAAGAAAAGGTGCGCTCCCGTGTGAGGAAGCTGTAGGAGGAAACCTTTCACCGTTTCATGTAGGGTAGAGCGAGAATTCCGAGTTTTCCCCCACAGGGCACCTTAGGGTTATCAATCGGTCGTCGGCAAAATTCGTTGCACAGAAGCAACCGCCGGTCGAGCTGCAGCTCACACACGTTCTAGACACCTGTGCGCGTCTCTCCGAGCAAGAAACCGCAGGAACAACCATTCCAAACCCTAGTTTCACCGGTAACAGTCCAGCTGAAGGGAGGGTCGCTGGTGAGGTCTGGGTTGCTGGCCGTTTAGGTCCCAACCAAGGTCATGCCGAGTTGCCCGAGGCTTCCCTGGACGTGGTGACGCGATTAGCGTGCGAAGGGGGTGGTCAGGAGGGCGGGAACACGTGGCCGATGTTGCACAGAGACATAGCGCTCGTCGCCGGCGAGCTACGGCGGTCAGCCGACGGCGGCATGATGTCCATCGTGTTCAGCGTCCAAAATTATGTGGCGGCGGCAAGTCTCACCGTCGCCGGCGAGCTAGGTCGCCGGGAACGCCGACCTCGCCGGAGCTCCGGCGGCGCGGGGCGGCGCGGTCGGGAGGTAGATGAAGGCGCAGGTCCCATGTGTCATCCGCTGTGTTAAGCGTGCGCGAGCGCGCGATTATTTTAAATTAAACAGGCGGGCCCCACTGTCAACCTCCTGGTTAGCGCGGGAGACGATTTTCTGTAGAAAAATAATTCAGGGATCAGCCCAAACTTTAGAAATCCATAACTTTGGCTAGAAGTGTACAAATTCAGTGAACCAAATTTTGTTGGATTTATCTTTTTGAGTACTTTCCAGCAGCATCAATTTCAGCACATGAAATTTAATAGTTTTCCAGAATTAATTCCCTAAAGTTTAAACTGTTAGGAATTTTATCTAGAGGATTACTTTATGAAAAATTCTGAAATTTGTCTGGGAGGTTCACTGGAAAATCCTTGAGCCACAGTAAAATTTTCAGACTCATCCAAGTTTATTTAGTCCCCCTAATGTTGTGATTAATTGAACTTCCCTGAGAAAATAGAAAATGTACAGAAACATTTTTCAGATTTTCTCAAATCTTGTTTAGGGCATAACATCCTCTAGAATTCTTCAAATGACATGAAACCAATTCCATTAGAATCATCTCAAATTCTAGTTTCTAGAAAGTAATGGTTGGAACCATGAAAACCCTGGAATTCCTTAGAGGCTCTAATATTGACCAAATAGGCTTTTATTTGTACAAATCTCAAATGAACTTTGTTCCCAATGAAAGTTGGTCAAGACTCTGATTAGGACCCTAACAAGCCACCATAAAAATTTCAGAACTAAAGGGGAGGGCTAGCTAGAATTATAGTAATTACTTATTCAGTTCTGAACATTGCATTTGAATTGACATATAGTATCTCGTTGACGTGTAGTCGCTGAAGTCGAGGAGACTCCGGAAGTGCTCGACTTCCTTCTTCCAGACAAAGCCCTAACCCCTTACCAGCAGCAACAAGGCAAGCCCCGGTTTGCATTAACCAAATTTATAAAATTTTGCTTTGTTTACATACTTAGGGTGAGGTGTATATATGTGCATTAGGTATAGGATGATTGAGAATCCAAATGCATGACCAGATGTTCCCTATAAGAGTGAGTGTAGTGTCTAAGTCCTCGAGTAGACAGGCTAGGCTTAATGATTCATAGAACTTCGGTACAAGTCGAGTAGTTGGAATCTACTGGCGAATTAGGCTTGGGACACACGGGATTGGTTCAAGTGATGTGAGATCACTTTAGAAATGAAAATGAGACTAGGCAGGGTCTAGGGCGCAGCAAGAGGAAGTCCTGTGTGCGCAGACCTGTCCGTGTCGATTGAGGACCGATCCGTGTGCGGCCCTGCTGAACAAGTATTGAACGTACCGAAGGCATATCGGCTATATGGGCCCTGATAAACCGATGTAACCTAAACCTCCGGGCGTCGAGGCATAGCACACCGATTTATAGGTGTAGGTTGAGGGCAGCAAGGTGGAAATCTGCTAACGGGCATAGAGAGATGCTCTGTGTAGGGAACCTCCTGTCTGTTTCGGTGTGACCGGTTCGATGTTTGGGCTGTTGGGTGAAAGGTTGTCCCGTACGACATCGAGGGAGCGTGCTGTGCAGCTCCACGGGTGGGCGTATGTGACGTGCTCTTTGGGTATCCCTGAAGGTGTATATCGAGTCGATTCGCCGTCCCTCACGGTGACGAGTACCGCTTGTTCACTGCATCGTAACGTAGATAAATTATGGAATGTTATGATTCAATTTTTCTGATATGTATAATTGTATTGCTACATGTCTGCAATCAAATATTGCTTACTAAATTTCAGATTTATGCACTGTTAACTGGTGGCTAAAAGATGAACTAAGGATGAACTTGTAGGCGTGTCTGTTTTCTGCAATTTACCGTCCCATGTTCGTGGTACACTACATGTAGAGTTTCATGCCTAGGTGTGTCGGTTAAGTCTTGTTGAGCCATAGTGCTCATGGTTGCTGCTTAAGTGTTTTTCAGGTGAGGAGCATCCCACGGACTCGGGTTACGAGTCCACCGGCGAGGGTTACCTTCCGTCGGGGACCATGGCTGAGTGGGAGCCATACACGCCACGCTAAGCTGAGGAGTGCAGCTAGTGTGGGTTGCCCTAGGGCTGCGCAACCAACATTTGCTATATAGACGGGCGTGAGTTGTACAAATTTAAATTCCGCTGTGTAATATAAACACTAGTTTGTAACTGAGTATTGTACTACTTTGTACATTTCAGTTGGTTTTCTATGTAATACAATGCTTCCTAATGACGTGTGCTGTCGGGTGTCGCATCGTGCAGCACCACCCTCTGCGGTCCTGGATGAGCGGATTCCGGTGCGCCACAGTCTGGTATCAGAGTCGCATTGGGGATAGCACATTAATTAAGGATTGTATTACGGGAAAACTTAGGTTTACGGTGAGGATTCGGTAGTTTGCCCAAGTAAGGATTATATTAGCATAGTTACTTAAAGTGGCAAGGCTAACCTAGGTGTTATAATTCTGAATTTTAATTATGTAACGACACACCTACGCTCTGGTAAGAATGGTAAGGAACGCCACCGATAGCGTTTCAATTTTGGTTAGATCCCCTGACGAGGAATGTGGTTCAGGGGTTGGTCTCACAGCTTGGTGTGAGACGTCAATATGAAACTCTTGGACTCTTCATGTTCCTGAGTTCATATGAAACGCTGATCCCTAGCGTGTATTAGGCAAGTAAGTGGAGACACCATTGTGTGGTTAGTAACGCGAAAGTGTATTCGTCTGGAAATACCCCAGGAGGACATACGCAGCGCTTGCCATCGGCGTGCCCTTTAGGGCATTAGGTGGTATCTGTTGGGGTGATAAAATTCCCAACCGTGACGACCCGTTCGCGCTCTACTCGGGTTCCCCGTCGTGTGGTGTTAAAACACGATCACGTACCTTGAGACGTTGCTTAACTCACGGACGGCCGTTTGGCAAAGATACGGGCGTTTGTATTTACTTTCAAATATGGACCTGTCTGAAATGAACATAACCTTTGAGTGCATCATTATTGGGTGTTCTTCTGCAGGTACTAACCACGTATGTATCCCGTGTAGTACACGTGTGTGAGAGACTGTTTAGTGCCACAACTGAGACGTATATGCCGGTATAATCCGGTTAGGATTTTCTTTTTGTGAGTAACGTAGTACCGACATATCATAAGCATGTGCATGAAAAATAATGATAACAAGGAACTAAAATCACTAAGTTTCAACATTTAGGACCCTGTTTGGGTAGAAAAATTCAATAGTGGATCAGTGTAGCTCCAAGGGACTGAAAAACAGAGTGCTCTGTTTTGGGCAGCAAGTTTGCTGCATTTTGACAGAGCATAACTCACAGATTATTTGGTCAATGGAGGTGTGGGAAAAAGTTCTGGAAAGGTGTTTAAGTTCTCTAGAACTTTGTTGTAGGCTCCGAGAGCTGAATCACATCTTAAGATGGCCTAAATTCCAGAGGGATGTAAACTGTCCAGAACCGGGACAGATTCAAAACACTCTCTGGACACTTCTGTTTTTCAAGCATAACTTCCTATAGAAAAATCAAAAAATTATAATATTACACATCTTTGGTAAGGTTAGGAAGGGTGTTGCATCCTTGTAATTCAATGTTTCTGAAATTTCAGCACAGAACTCAGTGGGAACCAGAGTTGAAAACAGCAACTTCCAATGGAGGTGCTGTTGAAATTCTTCCAGAAATTCTGTTGACTTTGAATTACCATAACTTTTAAACCAAAGCTTATCTGAGGGCAAATAAATACTCGTTGAAAAGATACTGAAGTTAACATTAACTTTGGTATGCAGCTTGAGTCATAAAAAATGCCCAGAACCAGATCAAAATCTGGGATATGTAGAAACTGGTCATTCTGACAGAGGAATGGCAGTTGAACTCATGTGAGGGATTGTTGTACCCTAGGGGGTTTAAGTACTTCCAATGGGGTAGAACATACTCATGAGTGGTTATCTTCCACTAGTGAAAGATTTGAGTATATGTCTTACTCAAGTTTCTTTTGCTAGAGACCATGTGGTGTCGTATTGAAGATAAAAGGGTAGTATACGTGATGACAAAGCGATTTTAACGTCTCATAGTGACCAAACATAGTTGAGATGAACTTCCAAAGAGGAAGTTCGTCAAGTTGGAATTAACTAGCTTGTACTTGGTCGGGTAATGGTGTAGCTTGTGCAAAGTTATTACATTATCTACATACAAGATGTATCGCATGTTTTACTGTCATTATGTTTTATGCCATTTTATTGGACTGCATGAAGTATGTTGCGGGACTGATGTTTATTGTCGTATGGTTGCAGATGGTTCGCACTTGGACCACGCATGAGATTGGTGGCTCTAGCCAGCAGGGGGGTGATGACCCCCAGCCACCTTCCTACGACAGCACCCCACAGTAACAACCACCACCGCCACCTCCGCTTACGCTAGCGGATGTGATTGCGGCACTGGTGGTTGGTCGTGAGGTGCAGACCGACCTGCTCCGCACGATCGTGCAGAATACGTCCCAGGCGGGGGGGGGGGGGGGGGGCGTCAAGAGAGGGGGCCTCGTGAGCCCCGTGAGGTGACGTACTCAGACTTCATGAGTACGCACCCTCCGGTGTTCACAGAAGCAGCAGAACCACTGGAGGCCGACAACTAGCTGCGGACAATCGAGTCCAAGTTCGGGTTGCTCCAATATACGGAGCGGCAAAAGACTCTGTTCACGGCGCAGCAGCTTCAAAGTGCCGCTGGTGCATGGTGGGCGAATTATGTCGCCTTATCTCCGGCTGGCCATGCCGTGGAGTGGGAAGAATTCCGGGAGGCATTCCGCACCTGCCATATCCCTCCCGGGATAATGAAGAGGAAGTTCCAAGAATTCTTGGAGATGAAGCAGGGCGGGAGGAGTGCCCATGACTACTCCCGTGCCTTCAACGATCTGGCACAATATGCATCGCACTACGTCTCCACCGAGGAGAAGAAGTGGCAGCACTTCTATCTGGGATTACACCCTGCGATGAAGACGCATCTCGTCCAATGCAATCGCAACACCTTCAACGACCTCGTTAATGCCGCGATCATGCAAGAAGACGCTCAGCGAGAATTGGTGGCTCAGCAGCGGAAGCGCAGCACTCCACCCAGCAGTGGGGGTGGCGCTCCCCAGAAGTACCGCATGGTGTATCGGACACAATCCGGACAGCAGTGGCATCCACCGGCGTGACCTCAACCGTTCGGGGGTCGTTCTTTCCAGTCACCCCCATTCCGACGGTCGATGCCACCACCACGACCGCAACAACAGCAGCAGGCGGCACCCCGAGCATTTTCACCACCACAACGCGCCCTGGGTTTCCGTCCGCCGATCAGCGGACGACCGCCTCGCTACACTTTCTTTACGTGTGGCCAGGCGGGCCATTTCTCGAAGGACTGTCCCCAGGGGCAGCAGAGCTGCGGGCAAGCCCAGTTCCAGGGCGGTGCTCAAGGCCGACCTCCGGTCAAGAAGGTGGGTCAGCGGACTGGGGGCGTTCGCAACCTCGACAATGAGGACGCCCCAGAGGGAGACAACGTGCTGGCGGGTACGTTCACTCTCAACGATCAAGCAATCGTCATATTATTCGATTCTGGTGCAACCCACAGTTTTATAAGTGCATCCTATGTGGCTAAGCATCAAATGCAAGTCTTCCCAACCGACTGCACATATATGATCTGCTCACCGGGAGGGAAGATTTCAGCAAATATGATGATTCCAAAAGCACCTGTGCTTAGGTGGGAAGCTATATCCCACCACCTTGATAATCCTTACCGGGCACAAGATTGATGCAATCTTAGAGATGTCATGGTTACACTACCATAGCGCTGTCCTGGACACTCGGACAGGGACGGTTTATTTGAATTCTCCATTCCACCGTCCGCATTCCATGGTGCTAGACAATCCAGTCCGGGAAGTTTCAGAAATTAATAATGCTGAAGCTTTCAAGTTAGAGGGCATCCCGTAGTCCGGGAGTACACCGATGTGTTTCCGGATGATCTTCCGGGCATGCCATCTGAGTGGGATGTCGAGTTCAAGATTGAGCTTGCACCCAGGACTACGCCAATATCACAGAGACCATACAAAATGGCTCCAAACGAGCTGGCTGAACTGAAAGAACAGCTCAATGAGCTGTTGAGCAAAAGTTTCATTAGGCCGAGTTCCTTGCCTTGGGGATGCTCGGCGATGTTCGTGAAAAAGAAGGATGAAACCTTGAGGCTGTGTGTGGACTACCGGCCGCTCAACGCCGTCCCCATCAAGAACAAATACCCACTGCCCCACATTGACATCCTGTTTGATCAACTTGTTGGTGCAAGTGTGTTCTCCAAGATGGACCTTCGCTCGGGATATCATCAAATAAATATCCGGGTGGAGGATATCCCGAAGACGTCCTTCTCGATGAGATATGGCTTATATGAATATCTCATCATGTATTTTGGTCTCACTAATGCTCCAGCCCATTTCATGTATCTCATGAACTCGGTGTTCATGCCGGAGCTGGACAAGTTCGTGGTGGTGTTCATTGATGATATCTTGGTTTACTCCAAGATAGAAGCAGAACACGCCGAACACTTAAGAATCGTTCTTCAACAATAGCGAGACCACAAGCTCTACGCCAAGTTCAGCAAATGTGAGTTTTAGATCAGCCAAGTGCCATTTCTGGGACATATCATCTCAGCGGAAGGCATTGCAGTTGACCCATGCAAAATTGAGCAAGTGCTGAAATGGAAAGCTCCCACTTCAGTCCATGAAGTCAGAAGCTTCCTCGGCATAGCGGGATACTATCGGAGATTCAGTCCAAGCTTCTCCAAGCTTGCTAAGCTGATGAAAGAATTGCTGAAGAAGGGAATGTAATATGTTTGGAGCACGGCATGTGAAGGGGCGTTCCAAGCATTAGTGAAGCATCTCACAACAGCCCCGGTCTTAGCTCAACCGGATACAACCAAGCCCTTCGACGTGTATTGTGATGCTTCCGGTATTGGGCTCGGCTGCGTGTTGATGCAGGAAGGACGTGTGGTCACATATGGCTCACGCCAACTTCGAAACCATGAGCAGCATTATCCAATTCATGATCTTGAGCTCGCTGCTGTGGTTTTGACGTTGAAGATGTGGAGGCACTATCTCCTGGGGCATTTGGTGCATCTCTACACCGACCACAAGAGCTTGAAGTATATCTTCACCCAGAAGGAGCTGAACATGAGGCAAAGGAGGTGGCTAGAACTAATCAAAGATTATGAGATTGACATTCATTACCACCCCGGCAAGGCGAATGTGGTTGCCGACACGCTGAGTCGGAAGTCACATGTCCATAACCTCACCATTACACCGGTGGAGGAGGAAGAGCCGAGTTTATACCTGGTTCCTTATGGATCTCTCTAAAACATTGCCCTCATCCCTACCATTAGGGAAGACATCATTGCAGCTCAGAAGGTTGATAAGGGTATGGCACATCTCCAGAGATGGATTAACAGCAGGGAAATCAAATGTTTCCGGAACTATGATGAGGAGAAGCTATGGTTCAATGATCGCATAGTCGTACCCTGGGATATGAAGCTGAGGAAGAAAATTCTTGATGAAGCTCACTTGTCTAAATACTACATTCATCCGCGCTGCAATAAAATGTACCAAGATTTGAAAAAGAAATTTTGGTGGACACGGATGAAGCGGGAAGTGGCTAAATACGTATCCGAGTGTGATACGTGTAGACGAGTGAAAGCTGATCATATGAGGAAATCAGGGCTGCTGCATCCCCTGAAAATCCCGGCATGGAAATGGGAAGATGTGAGCATGGATTTCATTGTGGGATTACCCCTGACTTCCAACAAGCATGATTCCATTTGGGTAATTGTTGATCGGTTAACCAAGACGGCTCACTTCATCCCTGTGCATACACGTTACAATGCCGGCAAATATGCGGAGCTGTACATAGCGAGGATTATATGCTTATATGGGGTACCCAAGACCATAATCTCAGATCTTGGTGCATTATTCGTGTCTCGTTTTTGGGAGCAGTTGCATGCTTCTTTGGGTACTAAGCTGATTAGAACCTCCGCCTATCACCCTCAGACAGATGGCCAAACAGAGAGGGTGAACCAAGTACTGGAAGACATGTTGAGAGCATGTGCCATCCACCATGGTAGGAACTGGGATGATCACCTACCATTGGCAGAATTCTCGTACAACAATGGCTATCAAGCGAGTATCAAGATGGCACCCTATGAGGCTCTCTACCGTCGCAAATGCCACACCCAGTTAAACTGGTGCGAGTCTGGTGAAAGGGTCACATTCGGGGTTGATGTGGTGAACGATGCCGAAGAGCACGTTCGGATGATCCAAGCCAACTTGAAGGCTGCTCAATCCCGGCAGAAAAGCTACACTAATAAGAGGTGTAGACTGCTGCACTTTGACATCGGAGAGCACGTGTACCTCCGTGTATCTCCGATGAAGGGCGTGCACCGGTTCGGTATGAAGGGGAAACTTGCTCCCCGATTCATTGGACCCTATGCTATCACCGAGAAATGTGGACCGGCGGCGTATAGACTGGAGCTATCGGCATCTCTTGCTGGTGTTCATGACGTTTTCCATGTTCCACAACTGCGAAAATGTCTGAAGCATACGGCTGCTGTTCCCACTGAGGACATCAGCGAGCTGCAACCGGATTTGACATATGATGAATATCCGGTGGCAATTATTGATGAGAAAGCTCGGACCACACGTAGCTCAACGTTGTGGTTCTACAAGATACTCTGGAGTAACCACATCGCCGAAGAAGCCACGTGGGAGAGCGAGGAATTCCTTCGCTCAAACTACCCGGAATTCATAGCTTCTCAGCACGGATGAGTCCCTATTACATCGCTGTCTCTTCTTTAGTAATCTTGGGACGAGATTCTTTTAAGGGGGGAGGGATGTAAAAGCCCAAGAAAAGGGACTTGCAAAAATTTTCCATCACCTCACAACACCACAGCTTTTGTTGTGGATAGCTTGTGAATACTTGTGAAGAGCAAGTAACCACCATCAAAAGAGTGATTAGAGGGGAAAGCCCTAACATCCAAAAAGTAGGATTTCTACTCATGAACATGCAAGGATGAGCTCACCCTGGACCCTAAATAGTCTTGGGAAGGCTCAGTCCAAAGTTCATGCAAATCCAATACTTTTGAAGCACTTTTCGAGGCATTTGAAAAAGAGGCCAATTTGAATGTAAATTCAAATTGCAGTAACTTTCATCACTTAAATCAAAAAGTGGACTTCATATTCAAACTCAGCACATTTTTCTGAGTTACTCCACCAATTTTCATCCCCATTGGACTTAATCTTGTTGGGAGCCAAATTTGCAATAATTCAAACTGAATTTGAATTTTAAATTCAAATGGGCAGCAAATTTGTCCAAATCAAATTCAGTTGAAGAATTCAAATTTCATCAAATGCCTTTGTTGCAAAGTCTACCATTCAATTCTGAGTGGTTGAGATATTTGCAGCAGAAAGGGGGAGGAAGAATTAGAGGGGAGAAGAGGGCCCACTGGTCAGAAGGCTTAGCACCGAAGTCAGTTCGTGCGAGTCACTTGGCAGACGACGCTCACCGCGTGACAGCTCCTGCTCCCGCGCCAGAGTGGAAGAGGACACCGCACGGTGAAAATCGCGAGTCACAGCGCCAGCACAATGCCCACTCGGTCATTTTCGCTGTGCCCCAGTTCAACCGACACTCACCCACCCCGCAGTTGCTTCCGCTCGCGAGTGTTTCACCGTCGCTCTCTGATCACCGGTGACCGGTCAATCCCGGCTGCATCACGCGCCACCACCAGAGAAGAAAAGGTGCGCCCGCGTGTGAGGAAGCTGTAGGAGGAAACCTTTCACCGTTTCATGAAGGGTAGAGCGAGAATTCCGAGTTTTCCCCCACGGGGCACCTTAGGGTCAGCAATCGGTCGTCGGCGAAATTCGTTGCACAGAAGCAACCGCCGGTTGAGCTGCAGCTCACACACGTTGTAGACAACTGTGCGCATCTCTCCGAGCAAGAACCTGCAGGAACAACCATTCCAAACCCTAGTTTCACCGGTAACAGTCCAGCGGAAGGGAGGGTCACCGGTGAGATCCGGGTTGCCGGCTGTTTAGGTCCCAACCAAGGTCATGCCGAGTTGCCCGAGGCTTCCCTGGACGTGGTGACGCGATTAGCGCGCGAAGGGGGTGATCAGGAGGGCGGAACACGTGGCCGATGTTGCACAGAGACATAGCGCTCGTCGCCGGCGAGCTACGGCGGTCAGCCGACGGCGGCATGATGTCCATCGTGTTCAGCGTCCAAAATTATGTTGGGGCGGCAAGTCTCACCGTCACGGGCGAGCTAGGTCGCCGGGAACGCCGACCTCGCCGGAGCTCCGGCGGCGCGGGGCGGCGGCGTCGGGAGGTAGACGAAGGCGCGGGTCCGATGTGTCAGCCACTGTGTTAAGCACGCGCGAGCGCGCGGTTAGTTTAAATTAAATGGACGGTCCCCGCTGTCAGCCTCCGGGTTAGCGCGGGAGACGATTTTCTGTAGAAAAATAATTCAGGGATCCGCCCAAACTTTAGAAATTCATAACTTTGGCTAGGAGTGTCCAAATTCAGTGAACCAAATTTTTTTGGATTCATCTTTTTGAGTACTTTCCAGCAGCACCAATTTCAGCTCATGAAACGTAATAGTTTTCCAGAATTAATTCCCTAAAATTTAAACTGTTAGGAATTTTATCTCGAGGATTACTTTATGAAAAATTCTGAAATCTCGCTGGAAGTTCATTGGAAAATCCTTGAGCCACAGTAAAATTTTCAGACTCATCTAAGTTTAATTAGTCCCCCTAATGGTGTTATTAAATGAACTGCCCTGAGAAAATAGAAAAATGTACAGAAACATTTTTCAGATTTTCTCAAATCTTGTTTAGGGCATAACTTCCTCTAGAATTCTTCAAATGACATGAAACCAATTACATTAGAACCATATCAAATTCTAGTTTCCAGAAAGTAATGGTTGGAACCATGAAAACCCCTGGAATTCCTTAGAGGCTCTAATATTGACCAAATAGGCTTTTATTTGTACAAAGCTCAATTGAACTTTGTTCCCAATGAAACTTGGTCAAGACTCTGATTAGGACCCTACCCAGCCACAATAAAAATTTCAGAACTAAAGGGGAGGGCTAGCTAGAATTATAGTAATTACTTATTCAGTTCTGAACATTGCATTTGAATTGACATATAGTATCTCGTTGACGTGTACTCGCTAAAGGAGAGGAGACTCCGGAAGTGCTCGACTTCCTTCTTCCGGACGAAGCCCTAACCCCTGACCAGCAGCAACAAGGCAAGCCCCGGTTTGCATTAACCAAATTTATAAAATTTTGCTTTGTTTACATATTAGGGTGAGGTGTATATATGTGCATTAGGTATAGGATGATTGAGATCCCCAAATGCATGACCAGATGTTCCCTATAAGAGTGAGGATAGTGTCTAAGTCCTCGAGTAGAAAGGCTAGGCTTAATGATTCATAGAACTTCGGTACAAGTCGAGTAGTTGGAATCTACACGCGAGTTAGGCTTGGCACACACGGGATTTGTTCGAGTGATGTGAGATCACTTTAGAAATGAAAATGAGACTAGGCAGGGGCTAGGGCGCAGCAAGAGGAAGTCCTGTGTGTGCAGCCCTGTCCATGTCGATTGAGGACCGATCCGTGTGCGGCCCTGCTGAACAAGTATTGAACTTACCGAAGGCATACCATCTATATGGGGCCCGATAAACCGATGTAACCTAAACCTCCGGGCGTCGAGGCATAGCACACCGATTTATAGGTGTAGGTTAAGGGCAGCAAGGTGGAAATCTGCTAACGGGCATAGAGAGATGCGCTGTTGGGTGAAAGGTTGTCCCGTACGACATCGAGGGAGCATGCTGTGCAGCTCCATGGGTGGGCGTACGTGACGTGCTCTTCGGGTATCCGTGCAGGTGTATATCAAGTCGATTCGCCGTCCCTCGCGGTGACAAGTACCGCTTGTTCACTGCATCGTAACGTAGATAAATTATGGAATGTTATGATTCAATTTTGCTGATATGTATAATTGTATTGCTACATGTGTGCAACCAAATATTGCTTACTAAATTTCAGATTTGTGCACTGTTAACTGGTGGCTAAAATATGAACTAAGGATGAACTTGTAAGCGTGTCCGTTTGCTGCAATTTACCGTCCCATGTTCGTGGTACACTACATGTAGAGTTTTATGCCTAGGTGAGTCGGTTAAGTCTTGTTGAGCCATAGTGCTCATGGTTGCTGCTTAAGTGTTTTTCAGGTGAGGAGCATCCCACAAACTCGGGTTACGAGTCCACCGGCGAGGGTTACCCTCCGTCGGGGACCACGGCTGAGTGGGAGCCGTACACGCCGTGCTAAGCTGAGGAGTGCAGCTAGTGTGGGTTGCCCTAGGGCTGCGCAACCGACATTTGCTAGATAGACGGGCGTGAATTGTACAAATTAAAATTTAGCTGTGTAATATAAACACTAGTTTGTAACTGAGTATTGTACTACTTTGTACATTTCAGTTGGTTTTCTATGTAATCCAATGCTTCCTTATGACGTGTGCTATCGGGTGTCGCATCGTGCAGCACCACCCTCTGCGATCCTGGATGAGCAGATTCCGGTCCGCCACAACTTTGTAGAAAGTGCTAGGGTTACCCAATGGTTACCCGTGTTGAACGGTATGACTTGGAGCACCTTATCACTGTACTGTTTCATTGCCTTGACAAAATATCCAACAACATCTCTATGACCACTTGCCATTTGAAGATTAGTTCTCATTGACATTTGCGGGTCAAGATATGCAGGAGACTCGTTTCCCGTTCTATGACGAGTAACTTGTTGCATGTGCCTACACTCAAAATGACAAAATTTGTTAGACACATATAACACTTATACATATTGAGGAACCTAGTTTTTGGGGACTTACATTGCGAAGCAGCGTATTAGTGAGACATCCAACGCGCCGAGGGTGAAAAGGTCGTAGAGATCAGATTATGAGATGAGAAAGATGCCTTCACCCATCAGAAAGTGCTTCTCCTTGTATCCCACTATTAAGTGTCGATATTTTTTGTAATTATTGATGTAGTAGTTATGAAGGCCGACACAATATTTACCAGCTTCTTTCAATGTGCCGACAGTTAACACCGGCTTCTGCATTTGGAACTTCGTGTTAGCATGCGTCATAGCTGTTGGCAACTTCAGGTTAGCTTCTGACTCTTTCAGTTGTTTCTTGCCCTTTGTTTCCTTCGACGACGTCTTCCGCTGCTGCGGGTGACACTTGGCACGAACATTCTTCATCGCCTTTGCCTGCGGCTGATCAGGTGTAGGGATGTGACACCCTCACCTCGGGTGTTAGCAGATGTTCATGTCCTATGAAAAGGAAACATTTTAATGAAAAATAGGAACAGAGAGAATTATCAAAAGAATAGCCAATAGAGCGCCGAAGGCAACTACCACGACCAGCAGACCACGTGGCGTGTTCGGAGCTCATCCCCGAGAGATTGGGAGAGGTCCGACGCTAAACTGGCTACATGGCAGGCTCGGGGGGTCACCTCCGCAATTGGAAAGAGGTCCGACCCTGTGGGACACGTGCTACCCGCGGAGCTAGCCTCTGCGGAAGAAGCAAAGGCATTTTTCATAGGACACGTGTCAATCTCAGAGCTCATCTCAGAGAGAAGTCCGGGTCTATCGAACACGTGTCGCCACCGGAGCTTATCTCCAGAAGGTCCGTCGCCGCTAAACACGTGTCGACCGCGGGGCACGTCCCTGAGGAAAGAAGAAGAGGAAGACCGGCGCCAACACGTGGCGTGCGTGGAGCTCACCTCCGAAGAAGAGGGAGGTCTCGCTCGTGACACGCGGCACAACCGGAGCTCGTCTCTGCGGGAGAAGAGATACCAGGCTCGGAAGGACACGTGGAGCTTCCGGAGCTCATCACCGCGGAGGTAACGAGTCTGGAGCGGTTTTTACGCGTAAAGATACCAGTACGCAACGGAAACCGATCTAATCTCCACGATGTTACCGAAGATAAGACATCAGGATCTAACAAATATGAATAAGACTCTTATTCAGGATCCAATCAGATTAGGACTCTTCTCTTCCCGATTATAAATAGAACCCAAAACCTCTGGCCGAAACCACGAACTTCTCTTTCAACTCCTGAGCCGACGACTTAGAGCCCTAGCCCTAACTCGCCGAGCAAAACATCGCCGAAAGCACAACAAGGGAGATCATCGGAGGAGAACCAAGCTGTCTGAGGAGGACCCCGAAGACAAGAAGAACGTGAGCAGGACAAACTCAGGAAGCTGTCTACGACGAGCTGCAGCAACAAAGTTTTGAGAATCAAGAACAACCGGAACCGCAAGAACAAGGCAAGTGCTCCTTGACCATGTTGATTCTATGTTTTGGGTAAAACTATTTTGTTTTGCGAAAAGGTGTGTGCACTGAGTCAAAAATGATGGGAAACCTTTTTATAGGAGTTTACTAGTTTTGGTTAAACCACCCTTGTCGCCTGAGAAGTTTATGAGTCGGGTATGGTTTTTGCTTTATGCTTTGCTGAGTCTCTGGGATTGGGAAGCGAGGTAGATGTGTCTAGCTAACTGCACTCGCACTAATAATAAGTAACTGATGAGGTTAATGAACATGGATCGGAGGGAGATCTAGGCAAGCCTGGGTTTGTGTATGAGGTAGCATGAGATGGTGGTTTTACTTGCCGTAGATCTAAGGACCGGTTCATGCATGCACATGCCAGGATAACCGTGCCACCACAAGGCCAAGTATGGGTGCGGCTTAGCTGAGTAATTAGGTAAGTTGCTAGAGTGTTATGGACTGTGGAAGGCACGGGGAATGGGAGTCGAGTGAGGACTGCCCTGGGAACTGCATGGCACAAGAGGGGGCCCGTGGGTGGGAGAATTGGAGATTCTAGCCTGCCGGTGAAACCTTAGTGAGTCCATACATCTAGTAACCCCTATGTAAAAGCTATTTTGTGATCTCTTGACCATACACCGACGGATGTGTACTGGTATAATGGAGGTTCTGCAGTCGCCGACTGGTGACGAAATCACAAACTTGTGTGTAAAGAGGTGCAAACTCTGCAGAATTATTAAAACTATCATGATAGCCGAGCTTACGGTCACAAGCACCTGGCTAAACTGCCATGATTAGATGGGATGGTTATTGGGATGATTATAGGGAAGGTTCTTGGTTATGGTTTGGTTTGGAACTGTTAAGTCTGGATGATGAAAGGGTTGCATTACTGGTGGGTCATGACATGAGATTGGTCTCGGTGTGAGACAAGGTTATTTTATGAGGTGAGATGGTAGCGAATACGAGGAGGTATTCGTGAGTATGACTAAAGGATTGGTTAATGTTCGGATGGAACACGGGAAGTGATGGAGGTATGTTGGTAATTTAATACATGCTGGGACTACATTCATCTAAAGTTAAGTTGCTGTTTTATCACGGTTTTATAAATCTGCTTTTCTGCAAATAGGCCTTTTATACCTACCTTGTTTATGAGCTGCATATCATGTGTTATTCCCGCACTTGCTGAGTACATCATTGTGCTCAAAATTGCATTATTATTTCTTCATCAACAGCAAGAGAAGACTACTATGAAGATCAAGTAGGGCGTTATGGCGTGTGATCTGTCCTCAACCTTGCCTGTGGAGGGAGTAGAGATGGAGCCACTTCTGTTTAGTTTTTGCTTCCGCATTTAAATAAGGACTTTCACTGTATAGAATTAAGATTTCCGCTGTGAGCATGAGTCCAAGACTCATGAGGTATTGTAATAAACTCTGTTATTCGTGGTAATATATAATCTGAATTCAGTTTGTGAAACGTATGTGTATGTGTGGTGAACATCCTGGGCACACATATGCATTAGTTCTCGGTTCCGTGGTTTTCCACAGAATTGAGGGCATCACAGATTGGTATCAGAGCCACGGGTTGACAGTAGGTTACACGCCTAGATAGAAACCTTAGATTGATATTAGAGTCACGGGTTAACAGCAAGTTACACCCCTGAATAGAAATCACAGGTAGCTAAGCCACGCTGACCAAAGAAAGCATCCTAGGGTGAATAGCTTATATTGGCCTTGAAACCACCTTGACACAGGAAACCATCCTTGAATACGAGTTGAGTGGGCCCTTGTAATGATTATTTGTGAATATGTGCTTAGTGTGAGTGGTGGGACGTCTCAAAAACGTTGTCCATATCCACACATAAGAAGAAGGAGGTGTGAGATGTTTCCGACACTTGCTCACATTCTCATAAGGGCTAATATATATAGTCCAATTCACCTTGATGCATATAGTTGAAAGGACCTACCTAACCTTCTAACCTTCTATTCTATTTCGTTCTCTCCCACAGATGGTGAGAGGAAACGCCAGCCGAAGGAACGTCCAGGAAGATGACCACGAGGAAGTTCCTACTAACCCCGGAGCTGGCGAAAACAACCTAGAAAGGTTGATGGTCATGCAAAACCAACTTATGCAAACCATGATCCAAACTTTGGGTCAGTTACAGGCCAACCAAAACCCCGTTCCGGCACCACCGCCACCACCACCTCCGGCTCATAACAGGTTGGGAGAGTTCATGAGGACTCGACCGCCCACCTTTGCTCAAGCAAGTGATCCAATGGAGGCCGATGATTGGTTGAAATCCATGGAGAAGAAGCTTGCCATTGTTCAGTGCAACGACCGAGAGAAGGTTCTCTTTGCATCGCACCAACTGATGGGAGCAACTGCTGACTGGTGGGATGACTTGAGCAACGCCCATGCCAACCCGGAGACAATCACTTGGACTGAGTTCAAGGAAAGTTTCTGCTCCCACTACATCCCTGTTGGCATAATGATGCTCAAGAGGCAGGAGTTTGAAGGTCTCCGCCAAGGGCAGAAAAGTGTGAACGAATACCTCAACAAGTTCATACAACTGTCCCGGTATGCCCCCAAAGATGTCAACTCAGATCAGAGGAAGCAGTACCTGTTCATGAGAGGGTTGAACAATGAGATCCAAGTTCAGCTCCTCAACAATGACTACGTAAGCTTCCAGAAGCTGGTTGATAAGGCTATTGTGGTTGAAAACAAGATCCGAGAGATCGAGCGCGAGTGCAAAAGGAAGATCCCATACCAGCCCCAAGGGAGCAATGTACGACCTAGGTACATGCCCCCTGCACCGCAGTATGGATCGACCACTCCTATGTACCGCCCTGGTCAGCCACCACAGCAACGGCTCGTTGCACCGGCACCTCGTGTGCCCATGCCTCCTGCGCCCCGGCCTAATAATGGCGCTCCTGTTCAAAACCCCCGCCCCAACGTACCTGTTGCTGTAGGCAACAGGGCATGCTTTGCATGCGGGGAAGTAGGCCACTTCGCTAACCAGTGTCCGAAGAGAGGTCCTGGACAGCAAGGTAACGTGCCCAAGCAGAACCAGCGACCAAACGGAGGGGACAACCAAGGGAACCGTGGACCACAGAACTATGCTCGTGGCCACGTTAACCATGTCACTGCTGAGGAAGCACAACAGGCTGAGGACGTCGCAATTGGTATGTTCCTTGCCAACTCCAACCCAGCCACCATTTTATTTGATTCCGGAGCATCACATTCCTTCATATCATCCAAATATGTTGCCAAACATCATCTACCCGTATCCCACTTAGAATGTGCTATGTTAGTTAATTCTCCAGGAGGAGAAATAAGGACTAGTATAGTATGTCCTAAGGTAAGCCTTCAAATAAGGGGGGTAGACTTCCTTGCCAACCTTATTGTCTTGGACTCCCACGGAATTGACATCATACTAGGAATGGACTGGTTAAGCAAGCACAATGGAGTAATCCAATGCGCTGAGAGAAGCGTGCAATTGACAAACGAACACGGTATCCGTGTCGAGTTTGAGTCAGCCCAGCAAGCGACTGAACGGGCGGATCTGAACCATGTTGAAGGAGTAGCATTGGACAACATTCCAGTGGTTCAGAAATTTTCGGATGTGTTCCCGGAAGAATTTCCAGGTATGCCACCTGACCGGGACATTGAGTTTGCGATAGATTTGGTACCTGGAACTGCACCCATAGCTAAGAGACCATATAGGATGCCCGTCAACGAGTTAGTTGAACTCAAGAAGCAAATTCAAGAACAGTTGGAGAAGGGTTTTATCCGTCCAAGTTCGTCACCATGGGGAGCCCCGGTACTCTTCGTGGACAAGAAGGACGGAACCCAAAGAATGTGCGTGGACTACAGGTCTCTCAACGAGGTAACAATCAAGAATAAATACCCTCTGCCCCGTATAGAGGACCTGTTCGATCAAATGAAAGGAGCCCAAGTGTTCTCCAAGATTGATCTTCGGTCGGGATATTTCCAGCTGAAGATTAAGCCCTCTGATATACCTAAGACGGCCTTTCAGACACGGTATGGTTCATATGAATATACCGTTATGTCTTTTGGATTGACGAATGCACCCGCATACTTCATGTACCTTATGAATAAGGTTTTCATGGAGTACTTGGACAAGTTCGTCGTGGTTTTCATCGACGACATTATGGTATATTCAAAAAGTGAGGAGGAGCATGAAGAACATCTGAGATTGACCTTGCAGAAGTTGCGAGAGCATCAGTTGTATGCCAAGCTCAACAAGTGTCAATTTTGGCTAAGGGAAATATCTTTCCTAGGCCACATCATCTCAAGGGAAGGGGTATCGGTTGATCCTGGAAAGGTGAGAGATGTTCTAAAGTGGGACCAACCGAAGAACGTGAGGGATATTCGAAGTTTCCTTGGGATGGCAGGATACTATCGTCGCTACATTAAAGACTTCTCCAAGATAGCAAAACCTATGACGGAGTTGTTAATGAAGGGGAAAGCCTTTCAATGGACACAAGCCTGCCAAGAAAGTTTTGAGGAGCTCAAGAAAAGGCTAACCACAGCACCGGTTCTGGTATTGCCAGACGAAAGCAAGAGTTTTGACATATATTGTGACGCATCCAGACAAGGGCTCGGATGTGTACTCATGCAGGAAGGACAAGTGGTAGCCTATGCCTCACGACAATTAAAGAAGCACGAGCTTAACTATCCTACGCACGACTTGGAGTTAGCAGCAGTGGTGCATGCATTGAAGATTTGGAGACATTATATCCTGGGTCATCGATGTGAGATCTATACGGATCATAAAAGCCTCAAGTACATATTTACACAAAAGGACTTAAATTTGAGGCAACGTCGATGGTTAGAACTTATCAAGGATTATGCTGTAGGAATCAACTACCACCCCGGGAAGGCCAATGTAGTAGCTGACGCATTGAGCAGAAAGGGAGCATGCCACCAACTCATGGTTCGGGAGCTACCACCCGAAATACGTAAGGAGTTCAAACGGTTACACCTCGGATTCCTAAATAACATGGAGATAATAGAGATCCACTCCCTATTGGAGCAAGAAATAAGGAAGGGCCAAGCAACAGACGAGGAGATCAAGGAGATCAAGGAAAGAATCCGACAAGGGATAGAGAAGGATTTCAAAGAGGATGAAAAGGGTACGCTTTGGCTAGGAAAAAGGATTTGTGTGCCAAACCTAAGACACCTTCGCGACACGATATTGAAGGAGGCACATGATTCACCCTATTCCATACATCCAGGGAGCACCAAAATGTACAAGGATTTGAAAACTTGCTACTGGTGGGATGGTATGAAGAGGGATATAGCTGAATACGTTGCCCTATGCGACACATGCCAACGGGTAAAGGCCGAACATCAAAAACCCGCTGCATTGCTGCAACCTTTGAGAATACCCGAATGGAAATGGGAGGACATCAGTATGGGCTTCATCGTCGGATTACCACGCACTCAGTCAGGATACGACTCCATTTGGGTCATTGTGGACCGGTTGACAAAAACCGCCCATTTTCTTCCAGTAAAGACCAGTTACAACGTTGCACAGTTGGCAGAGTTGTACATGGAGCAGATCGTGTGCCATCATGGAGTTCCAAAGAGGATAGTCTCAGATCGAGGTTCTCAGTTTACCTATAGATTCTGGAAGAAGCTGCAGAAAGCCATGGGTACGCGACTGGATTTTAGCTCTGCCTACCACCCACAAACAGATGGACAAACCAAAAGGACGAACCAAATTTTGGAGGACATGCTGAGAGCTTGCGCCTTGAGACGTGGGCGTAGTTGGGATAGGAGTTTACCGTATGCCGAGTTCTCCTATAACAACAGCTATGAAGCTAGCTTGAAGATGTCGCCTTTCGAAGCCTTATATGGTAGACGGTGTAGAATGCCACTGTTCTGGAACGAGACTGGAGAGAACCAGGTGTTTGGACCCGAAGTACTACAAGAGGCTGAAAAGCAAGTCCAAACGATACGGGAGAACTTAAAGGCTGCTCAGTCACGACAGAAAGGCTATGCGGACAATAGGCGTAGGAAGTTGACCTTTGAAGTAGGAGACTTCGTATACCTTAAGGTGTCGCCTATCCGAGGCCAACAATGTTTTAACGTCAAAGGCAAACTAGCGCCTCGCTACATCGGACCATTTAAGATTTTGGACAAGCGAGGAGAAGTAGCCTATCAACTAGAGCTCCCACACCACCTCTCCGACGTACATGACGTGTTTCATGTATCCCAGCTCAAGAAGTGTTTGAGAGTACCAGAGGAACAAGTGTCAATGAGAGAACTTGAACTTCAGGAGGACCTGACTTACGCAGAACACCCTGTCCGAATCTTGGACGTAAAAGAAAGGGTCACCCAAAACAAGGTGATTCGATGGTGCAAGGTACAATGGAGCCATCACACTGAAGCTGAAGCCACATGGGAATGTGAAGAGGATGTCAAGGCGGAATTCCCCCATCTATTTTCTACAAACGAATCTCGAGGGTGAGATTCAATTTAAGGGGGGTAGATTTGTGACACCCTCACCTCGGGTGTTAGCATATGTTCATGTCCTATGAAAAGGAAACATTTTAATGAAAAATAGGAACAGAGAGAATTATCAAAAGAATAGCCAATAGAGCGCCGAAGGCAACTACCACGACCAGCAGACCACGTGGCGTGTTCGGAGCTCATCCCCGAGAGATGGGGAGAGGTCCGACGCTAAACTGGCTACGTGGCAGGCTCGGGGGTCACCTCCTCAATTGGAAAGAGGTCCGACCCTGTGGGACACGTGCTGCCCGCGGAGCTAGCCTCTGCGGAACAAGCAAAGGCATTTTTCATAGGACACGTGTCAATCTCGGAGCTCATCTCAGAGAGAAGTCCGGGTCTATCAAACACGTGTCGCCACCGGAGCTTATCTCCGGAAGGTCCGTCGCCGCTAAACACGTGTCGACAGCGGGGCACGTCCCTGGGGAAAGAAGAAGAGGAAGACCGGCGCCAACACGTGGCGTGCGTGGAGCTCACCTCCGAAGAAGAGGGAGGTCTCGCTCGTGACACGCGGCACAACCGGAGCTCGTCTCTGCGGGAGAAGATATTCCAGGCTTGGAAGGACACGTGGAGCTTCCGGAGCTCATCACCGCGGAGGTAACGAGTCTGGAGCGGTTTGTACGCGTAAAGATACCAGTACGCAACGGAAACCGATCTAACCTCCACGATGTTACCGAAGATAAGACGTCAGGATATAACAAAGATCTGAATAATACTCTTATTCGGGATCCAATCAGATTAGGACTCTTCTCTTCACGATTATAAATAAAACCCAAAACCTCTGGCCGAAACCACGAACTTCTCTTTCAACTCCTGAGCCGACGACTTAGAGCCCTAGCCCTAACTCGCCGAGCAAAACATCGCCGAAAGCACAACAAGGGAGATCATCGAAGGAGAACCAAGCGGTCTGAGGAGGACCCCGAAGACAAGAAGAACGTGAGCAGGACAAACTCAGGAAGCTGTCTACGACGAGCTGCAGCAACAAAGTTTTGAGAATCAAGAACAACCGGAACCGCAAGAACAAGGCAAGTGCTCCTTGACCATGTTGATCCTATGTTTTGGGTAAAACTATTTTGTTTTGCGAAAAGGTGTGTGCGCTGAGTCAAAAATGATGGGAAACCTTTTTATAGGAGTTTACTAGGTTTGGTTAAACCACCCTTGTCGCCTGAGAAGTTTATGAGTCGGGTATGGTTTTTGCTTTATGCTTCGCTGAGTCTCTGGGATCAGGAAGCGAGGTAGATGTGTCTAGCTAACTGCACTCGTACTAATAATAAGTAACTGATGATGTTAATGAACATGGATCGGAGGGAGATCTAGGCAAGCCTGGGTTTGTGTATGAGGTAGCATGAGATGGTGGTTTTACTTGCCGTAGATCTAAGGACCGGTTCATGCATGCACATGCCAGGATAACCGTGCCACCACAAGGCCAAGTATGGGTGCGGCTTAGCTGAGTAATTAGGTAAGTTGCTAGAGTGTTATGGACTGTGGAAGGCGCGGGGAATGGGAGTCGAGTGAGGACTGCCCTGGGAACTGCATGGCACAAGAGGGGGCCCGTGGGTGGGAGAATTGGAGATTCTAGCCTGCTGGTGAAACCTTAGTGAGTCCATACATCTATTAACCCCTTTGTAAAAGCTATTTTGTGATCTCTTGACCATACACCGACGGATGTGTACTGGTATAATGGAGGTTCTGCAGTCGCCGACGGGTGACGAAATCACAAACTTGTGGGTAAAGAGGTGCAAACTCTCCAGAGTTATTAAAACTATCATGATAGCCGAGCTTACGGTCACGAGCACCTGGCTAAACTGCCATGATTAGATGGGATGGTTATTGGGATGATTATAGGGAAGGTTCTTTGTTATGGTTTGGTTTGGAACTGTTAAGTCTGGATGATGAAAGGGTTACATGACTGGTGGGTCATGACATGAGATTGGTCTCGGTGTGAGACAAGGTTATTTTATGAGGTGAGATGGTAGCGAATACGAGGAGGTATTCGTGAGTATGAGTAAAGGATTGGTTAATGTTCGGATGGAACACGGGAAGTGATGGAGGTATGTTGGTAATTTAATACATGCTGATACTACATTCATCTAAAGTTAAGTTGCTGTTTTATCACGGTTTTATAAATCTGCTTTTCTGCAAATAAGCCTTTTATACCTACCTTGTTTATGAGCTGCATATCATGTGTTATTCCCGCACTTGCTGAGTACATCATTGTGCTCAAAATTTGCATTATTATTTCTTCATCAACAGCAAGAGAAGACTACTATGAAGATCAAGTAGGGCGTTATGGCGTGTGATCTGTCCTCAACCTTGCCTGTGGAGGGAGTAGATATGGAGCCACTTCTGTTTAGTTTTTGCTTCCGCATTAGTTTTTGCTTCCGCATTTAAATAAGGACTTTCGCTGCATAGAATTAAGATTTCCGCTGTGAGCATGAGTCGAAGACTCATGAGGTATTGTAATAAACTCTGTTATTCGTGGTAATATATAATCTGAATTCAGTTTGTGGAACATATGTGTATGTGTGGTGAACATTCTGGGCACACATATGCATTAGTTCTCGGTTCCGTGGTTTTCCACAGAATTGAGGGCGTCACAAGGGAGCAGGGTACTCCAAGTGCGAGGTGATGACCGACGTGGCTGCTCTTCAAGTGGAGACTTTTGCGGCAGCTCTAGAATTAGAGACGGATGCGGCTGATCTCGAATTGGAGACTTCTGCTGCTTCTCTATAATTGGAGGCAACTGCTCTCGAATTGGAGACAGAATCATCCGCTCTTAATTTGGAGATTGGGGCAGACGTGCCTCAGGAGACATCGAAGCAAGAGAGGTCGATGCTGTTGGCTGAGACAAGATTCCTCCGACCAATATCATAAGCTTGCATGTTGTTGGCTGAGACAAGTTACCTGTCGTGTCCGGCTTAATTGAAGGTCAAGAAGCTGGTGTCTGAAGATCCTCATGTGGTCGTCCACTCCTAGCTGCAGTAGAGGCTAAGCTGCTCCTATGGTCCTCCTCACCCATGAACGCATCAAATTAGGGAATTGTATACCTGAGGCCTCCAGTATAGGCTTCAGGTCTCCTAGAACCTCCCTTCTCATCTGTCTTTTCAGCTCCTCCACGTCAACCTGTGGTGTCGAGGTCCTTTTCCGCTTCCAATACATAGATTTGTGTTTTGGAAAACCCTCCTTCCAGGTCATCTTACTGGAAACACCACGAACATGGCCTCGTTGCTCCTTGGTTTGCATGGCCTTGGTGAGTGCATCGTTTTCCCTCTCACCATTTGAGTCTTCACTCTCCCTTAAGGCCCTTTGAGCGCCATCCGCGGTGCTCTAGCTGTACTAGGTGATATCGGCTGACTCTGTCAGCTTAGAACGAGCACGCATAAATGGCCTTAGCCGTCCATGGAATTTGTCATGTGGATTATCAATACCTAGCTGGGCTAATCTTTCATCCTCTTGTTGCCACCTCCTTTGTTTTCCGGCATAACCAGTGTTGTCAAGGTGGTGGTCAAGCTCGTTCAGCGATCGGAGCCACTTCATATACTCACTGTTCTTGGAAAAGTACTCTGATTCGCACTTTTCAACAAATCTCGCCCAGTCTTCTGCTGACAAATCTTTATACGTATTGAAGGGGGTGTCCTGGTTCTTCCAAATCTTCACAAGCTTACTCTTGTAGCCCCTCCAAGCATGAGAGATGATCTTCATAGCTAGATTCTTCCCCTTCTGCTTCAGCTCTTCCGGATATTACACGTATGCTTGAATAGAGTTCTCGAAGAGTTGATCCTTTTCATTTTCGGTCAACTCATCGAATCCCTGCAGGGTTAGCGACACCCTTTGCCGGGCAGCTAGACCACAAACCCTGGACAATCTCGTATTCACTCTCATGTCCAGGGGTAAGCCTTCGTCATTGACCTCACCAACACTGATAACGTCTATTGGCCACGATGTCTACGACCTTTTCTTTCGTTTGTGACAGACAATTTCAGAATGTGATCCAACCGATGCATCCTCTTCATGAGTGTGATGACTCTGCTGCTATTGAGGAGTCTTCTGTTGAGCCTCTTCGATCTGGTGCTGATGCTCCGACAAATATATCTTCAAAATCAATAGTTAGGGCTTGATACCGTGGTCGAGGTCGAAACAGAGGAGTCAAGGTCGACGATGGTAGCGCGATAATGACCAAGAGCTTGAGGAAGAGGGACGGTGGTGGCACGCTCCGAGGGCATGGTCGAGATGGCGGAGTGCTCCGGGGACGAGGCGGCGGTGTGCTCCATGGACGGGATCATGGACGCCAGGTGGCGGCGGTGCGCGGCGTGGCGGTTTCTAGAGCGAGAGAGCACGACGGTCGTAAATTTTGGTAAGTGTTTGGAGATAGCGCGCCAGAGCTAAAATACCTGGCGCAATACTCGGAGACTAGCTTACTAAGAGTGTGTCTCCCTTTATCTTCCTTCATAGTTACTTACGGGACGATCCTACTAAGAGCACGTCTCCCTTTACCTGCACCGAATGGATGTGCAGTTACTCCAAGTCAGGGGATCCATCACAGAGATCTTCCGACTTTCCTAGGTCGCTGTGATGTGGGACCATGCATACTTATAGCTCGTCTCCAGTTTGCTTCCTTTGTTGAAAAAAAGATTTGCGAAGTCAGGGGATCGTCAAAGAGATCCTCCGACTAGGCCACTGCCATGTGGGACCGTTGCCACGACCGAGGAGCCATGAAAAATCGTGTGTTCGTTGCCATTCGCGTGCAAGAATTCAAAGCGATCTGACTTTCATAGTGTTATCCGCACATTATATATAGGGGAGGCCTTCCCCTTCTCCACACCATCACGGTCTTCCTCTTCCCCTATTCTTCATCTTCCTTGCCGCACCAGAGCCTTCCTCTTTCTATAGACTTTTTCAATGGCACCACTGAAGCTCTCCCAACCATCACCTCCGTCCCCGGCTCCAACCGCACTCCGCCGCTTTCCTGGGCGGAAGAGAGGGAGTCCCTGCTTGGCAAAATCGCTCGCCTGGAGTCAGAGGTTGCCCTCGAGTCAGTCGATGATAACCCCAAACCTCTGTGCGAGCAAATAGCGAAGGATTTATTTAATAGTACATCCGATGCCATGCGCCTTATTTGTATGGGTCCCCTTCTAGAATGTACTGGAATGGGCACCGTAGGCCACTACCTCTACGGGTTAAGCGCAGCGGCCGGTCATCTTCACGCGATGCGGGAGACAACCGGTGATGTGCTTGGGGTCGAAGGCCGCAGCGAGTTGTTGGAGGTGGTCGTCAACAAGTGTGGAGTTCCGGTTCCACCAAATAACTTGGCGATTGTCTGTTGTTTTCTTTTGTTGTTTGTAAAAATGTTATTTTTAATGAATGTTAATGAATGTGTGTTTGATGATGATTGTCTGTATAATGAATGTGTGTTTTGATGATGAATGTTAAAGAATGATATTGCGTCCGATGAGCTCTCTCGATCGAGGAAACTAATTCTATTTTTTTGTTTGGACATCAACCAACCTAATTTACCCGCCTACTTCAAACATATCCATAGTTGGAATTATGTAAACTCTGAATGGAAGTCAAATCTATGGCGACAGCAGAGCCAGAGAGCATGAGGTCTACAATTTGCCAAAAATTTGCTAAGTGTTTGGAGAGATCACGCGCAACAATCGGAGACGCGCATAAGAAACGCCCGACTATCATTTCCATGTACGTGAGACGAGCCTGGTATGGGCGCGTCTCACATTTTATTTGCCAAAAATTTGCTAAGTGTTGGGAGAGATCGTGCACAATAATCGGAGACGCGCTTTCTGTGGGCTCGTGCTTTTAGTTACGCGCCTCACTGTACATCAAAAGTTGTAGAGCTGGTCGTCTTTCATATCGAGTATCCCATTTTATTCAGTTCGGAGACACACATACTTAGAGCGCGAATCCCTTTGGCTTCGTTTAGGGCAGAACAAGTGCCAAATTCAGTAATGAGCTCCATCATTCACAAATTGAGCAAGATTTCAGAAACAGAACACAAGGCATCAAGTAGCCATATTTTCACACATTTAACATATTTCACACATATGACCAATGAAAGTCAAATTTTCACTCAAGTGGCCATATTTTCACAAATTGAGGATATTTTCACAAAAATATGCAATGAAAGTCAAATTTTCACTAAATTGAACATATTTTCAAATATTGAGCATATTTCACACAATCATTTTGCCACTTTTCGTTGCGGTCTTGGTTTTTTGAAATTCTTGACTTTTTCATTGTGGCTGTTGTGCAAGTAAGGAGCTTTATTGGCCGATGGTATTCTTGGCTTGATCCTCGAGGTGACGAAAGGAGGAATCTCATCAAATTGATCAAACTCTTCCTCATCGACGTCATTATCGACTCCGACGATTCATCGTTTTCCAGGTATAACCACCTTAAGTCTTTTATTTGTTGTGTCTAGGACATAGAACACTTGAGCAACATGTTCTGCTAACACGAAAGGCTCTGACTTATATCCTTGATGGTTAAGATCAACGCTAATGATACTTGTCTTGTACAGACACAATGGACATCTGTTGCAACACTACTCCCCTCATGACGAGACTTGGGAACACCAATCGGGTTACTCGGGTCAGCGTAGTTTAGAGCCCACTCCACGGCTTCCTCTGTACAGTATCCTTGTACCATGCTGCCCTCAGGGTAAACTCAGTTTCTGACGAAGGACTTCAGTATCCCGTTTAATCTCTCATACGCATACATCTGGTGAAGGAACACAGGGCCAAGTAGCTTTATCTCCTTAATAAGATGAGTTGTGAAATGGATGCTGATGTCGAAAAAGGATGGTGGAAAATACATCTCAAGGAAGCATAAAGTTTCATAGTGAATTTTTTCCAATGACTCGAGAGCTGCTTCACATAGTACTTTTTGACCAATAGCATTGAAAAAAAAGCAAAAGTTCAATAGAGCCTCCCGATCTTTGACAGGTAGGATATTCCGAATTCTAACAGCAATCATCTGCGTAAGCAATACATGGTAATCATGAGATTTCACACCGGGAGCTACTTTTAGATCTGGAAATGAAATAAGACTTGAGACGTTTGTCGAGTAGCCGGATGGTACTTTCACATTTTTCAAGAACCCACAAAACTCTTTCTTCTCATGTTTTGAAAGGGTGATGCATGATGTGGGAAGTTAAGTTCCTTTTACTGAGTCATCGAGCCACAACTCAGGCCTATATCCCATTTTCTTTAGATCAGCTCGTGCATGTCCATGGTCCCTAGTTTTCCCCATCCGTGTTAAGCAATATCCCGAGTAGGCTCTCGCACAAATTCTTCTCAACGTGCGTCACATCAATCGAATGACGGACGTCTAAGTCTTTCCAATACGGTAGCTCCCAAAAAATTGATTGCTTCTTCCACATGTCATCTTTAAAAGTATTTTTGTCATTCCTTTTCCACTTACCAAGGACAACATGGATATCCTTGGCCATTTCATAGACTTCATGACCTGTGACATGGGGTGGAGGACACCTCTTCTCAATGTTACCATTGAAATTATCTTTCATACTCCGAAACGGGTGCTTCATTGGAATGTAGCATCAATGTCCCATGTACACTATTTGTTGTGACCCGCTCAAATACTGTGAGTCTGTTTCTCTGAAACAATGCAGACATCTGCAACCTACTTTCTTACTCTGTTCAGACAAGTTACGTGCCGCTGAAGAATCACTAACAGTCCCAAATAAAATGGCTTTGAGACCAAAGTACTCACGCTTGTGCTCATTCCAGACCTTTACTCCATCGTTGTACCACAACTCCTTCAGATCTTCAACTAGAGGCCTGAAATAAGTGTCAATGTCATTCCCAGGTTGTTGTGGCCCCGATATCATTCCTGACATCATAATATATTTCTGTTTGTTGCACAACCAATGAGGAAGGTTCAAAATCGTTGGCACAATTGGCCATGTGCTATGTGTGCTACTGTTCAAAAAAGGATTCATGCCATCGGTGCTCATTGTGATCATAATATTCCTCGGATCAATGGCAAATTCAGGATTTCGTGAATCAATGTTTCGCCACTGTGTGGCATCAGCAGGATGTCTTATCATTCCAGCATCGTGCTTATTCTTCTCTTTGTGCCATCGCAACAATTCTGACTCTTTCTTGTTTGCAAACCAACACTTCAAACGAGGAATGATAGAAAAGTACCAAAACACCTTTTTAGGCCTGTTTTTTCTTCTGTTTCTGTTGCAGTTCTCGTCATCACCATCGTCTTCGTAAGGGCCCAAGTTTTCATTTGCTAAAAGTGTTCATCACACCACACTCACCTCATTTGAGGAAATCATATGAACACCTTTGAAGAGCAAGTAACCACCATCAAGAAAGTCATTAGAAGATAAACTCACAAAATGCAAAAGTGGTATTTTCAACATGCATCATATAGGGGCTGATCATATCAAAAACTCCTAAACCTTGTTAGGAATGCTCAAGCCGAATTTCAACCAAATTCAAAACCTTTTGAGGAATTTTTGGGTACAACTAGAAAAAGGCTAGTTTCAACTTAAATTCAAATTCAAACTCCTTTCAACACATGAATTCAAAAGTGGGATTCATATTCACACTCAGCACATTTTTGTGAGCTTACACACCAATTTTCACTCCATTTGGAGTTGATCTTGACATAAGCTAATTTAAGCAAATTCAAACCAAATTTTAATTTCAATCTGCATATGTGCTGTAAATTCATTTCAAACACTTCACACTTTGAATCATTCAAATCCAAATGGACATTTGGTTAATTATTCAAATGTACAAGGGAATGAAGGTCACCAATATTTGGAGCAGTGGAAAATTTATGTTTAGAGGGTTAAAACTAGGGGGTGGAGCCCTCCTGTAAGCCTCACACTCGAGCAAACCGACTGAAGAACAGAGACTCGGTTTCTTGGGCTGTTGCAGCGCGCGCCACCAAGCCACCGCGCTGGCCAGCACCTGCTTCACTTGCGCCCCGCTGGAGCTGCCGCTCGGCATCCTCATCACGCACCCAAGCAGCTTAAAGGCGAGTTCGTCTCTGCTCTCGCGCGTCTACTCGCTCTCTGCTCTGCTCACGCGAAGAACACCACCACCGCCCACTCTCGATGTCGCCGGATCGCACACCACAACCGAACTTTGATTGAGCGAGCTCTCCACAGAAAAAACGATCGCCACAGCGTGCTTTTGCATGCTACCTCTTCCACTCCGGCGTTGTTGGCTGCTGTTGGCCACAAATTGAAGAACAGCGCCGCACGTCCGAGGTACCCCGGCGGAACCAAAAGCGGCTCACCGTGGACAGCACGCTACGGTCACCCTCACCTCCACCTCCCTACACAATAAAGGTGCGTGGTTGTGCGTAGAAGGTGTAGCCGAAAGCCGTTTGGCGAATGATCAACTCTAGAGCTTGAATTTTTCATTTTCCCGAAGCCTAGTACAAAACACCCGAGCTCGTTTGTGAGCCAAATTTGGTTCATATGTACAACCAAATCCTGAGATCAGTTGCAAGTAGCATGTACATCCCCTAGCGCCTCTCCTCGAAGAAAAACCGAGGAAAATCATTGAGAATTGTCTTGGAGAGGGCAGTTTTTCGAGCCACCATGGAAAACGGTCTCGGTTCACCGTGGAGCTCAGTGTTGCCGGCCGTTTCACCGGTGTTGGCTGCCATTTCCAGCTTCCTCATGGTCCCCTGGTGCTATAGAACCAAAACCCGAAGCTTTGGTGAAGGACAGAGCCTAACAGACCTCACCGAAACCCTACCGGGTGCTGTCGCTGGTGCGCACGTATTTCCGGCCATCGCTGGCAGCCAGCGAGCCCACCAATGAGTTCAGGAGGTCGTACAATGGAGGGGCGGCGAGTTTGGCCCCGAGAGGTGGCCGTGAACTCGGTTCCAGTGAATCTCGCCGGAGACCACCGCCGTCGGGCGCATTTGGCGCGAGGAAGAAGGAAGCCCAACGCGTGGGACGCAGGGGGAGAGATTTAAACATTTCCTGATTTTCAGTTTCTAGTTCAAACTTTAAACCCACATAACTTTGGCTAGGAAACTCCAAACCGAGTGAACCAAATTTTTTTAGATTCATCTCTCTGAGCACTTTCCAACAAACCAAGTTTCACTCTATTAAAATCTTTAATTCTCCAGAATTAATTCTTCAAAATTTAAAATGTTTAGAATTTTAACTACCCTTTAGTCAAAAATTCTGAAATTTGGCCAGGATGTTCTTTATAATATCCTTGAGCTACAATAAAAATTTCAGATCCATCCGAGCTCATTTGATCCACCTAATGGTGTGATTAATAAAACTGTTCCAGATAAAATGAAAAATGTTCAGAAAACTTTTTCAGATTTTCTCTTAACTTGTTTTGCTCATATCTTTTGCTAGGAATCTTCAAATTAGATGAAACCAATTCCCTTAGAACCCTTTGAAAATCTAGTTTCCAGAAAGTCATGGCTTGCTCCCTTAAAATTCTTAGAACACCCTAAGATCTCCAAGTAAGGCCAAATACACATTTAATTGTGCGGGGCTCAAATGAGCTTTGCTTCAAATGAAATTTGGCCAAGTCTCTGTTTAGGTTGTATCAAAACCACATCAACTTCAAACTTGTATGCGTTTAAATTGACACATATATATGTTTATCTCATGTAGTCGCTAAGGTTGAAGAGGAGCCAGAAGTTTTAGACTTCATAACTCTGGAGGAACAGCTAGCTTACGACCAGCAGCAAGGCAAGCACTGGTTTGTATTAGCCATTTTATAAACTTTATTGTTTTGAGAACTTACATTGAGTATCCACTTCAATTATGCATTAGAGTCTTGTTTGAAAATCCAAATGCATAGCCAAGAGAACCAGGGTTTTGGGCTTAGGTTTTAAACCTCGAGTAGCCACTGCAATGCTAAGATAGTGTAGTATTCGGTACAAGTCGAGTAGTTGGAACTGCTCGTGAGAATAGGCTAGAGGCACACCGCTCGGTTAGACATAGCAAATGGAACACATGGCAAGAAACATGAGACTGAGCGGAGAGTAAGGGCACCAGGACTTTGGGGCCTGGGTGCCATAGCTCCGCTTGTGTCAATTGAGGACTGACTGTGCGGGCCTGTTGAACAAGGTAGAACAGTACCGAAGACCTACCGGATATATGGGAACCGGGAAACCGATGTAATTTGGATAGCGATCTGTTGACGCATTGCTTTTCGTCCAGAGGGTAGGTTGAGAGCTTGAGGTGTAAATCGGCTGGCGGCACTGCAGATGCGTGCGCAGAGACCTCTTGCTTAGGATGATAGGACCAATTCAACATTTGGTTGACGGATGAAAGGTGGTTGCATACGATGTCCGTGGTGGTTGCTGTAGGCAACATTGAGTACGGGCGTACGTGATGGGTTATTCGAGTAACCCTACAGGTGTAAATTGATTATAATCGCTGTCTCTCGCGGTCAGTAAGTACCACTTGTTCATTGCACCGTGACGTAGAAAGAACAGGCTAGTGTCATGTTAAAAGGCTGCTGATTGAAAGACGTACTTTGGTTGCTAATGATTTGTTGTACTTTAGAGCTAACTAAAGTTCTTTTCAACCTTGGGCAAAGCACATGAGACAAATGTGTTTCTTGTTTGATTGCGGCTCTCTTATGTGTATTAGCACTAGGTTCTCCACAATTGGTTGCTAATACTTGAATGTAAGGTTCAACTATTTAGGCGTGTCCTTTGCAACTTACATTCCATTATACACTGCAAACCCAGCATGTAGAGTTTCATGTGTAGGTAAGACGGGTTAGTCTTGCTGAGCCATCATGCTCACTGATGTGTTTAAAGCGTTTGCAGGGTGTTATGAGGAGGAGGCTCCAGAGGAGGAGACGGGCCCCCAAGAGGGAAACACCGTCGAATGGGAGCCGTGCACGCCGCGGTGTTAGTGTGCGTGTGTGCTAGTGGGAACACGTTCACGGGCTGAACGTGAACTCTTTTGCTTAGTCTACGCCCGTGAGTGTAGACTTGACGTATTTTGATGTAATTATGTTTATAAACTCTTTTATGTAATAAAACTTCTGCTTCTACTTTGTAACTTTTTGTGTGTTATTCGGTGTTGTGCAACGCAACACCCCTCAGCATGATCCGAGCTAGTCGAGACCGTCCGGTCCTTACAGTCTTTCCTACGATTTGAATCTGTCGAGTCCACAAATAAGGCATTTATCGAGGTTTTCATACTCAGGTCCACGATATAGAATACAATCATTCTTGCACGCGTGGATTTTCTCCACCTCCAAACCCAGTGGATAGATTATCTGTTTTGCCTCATAAACTGTGTTAGGGACTATGTCGCCTTGGTGTAACATGTCCTTAAGGAGACTCAATAATTCCTTAAAACTACAATCACTCCATCCGTTGCTCGCCTCCAACTGGAAAAGTTTCACCATCACAAACAGTCTCATGTACTGAGCCGCACAACCATGATATAACAGCTTCTTTGAGTCTTCAATCATCTTCTTGTACTTTGCAAGTTCACCGTTACTGTACTGATAACGTCATCATGTCTCTCGACATTGCGTACCATCTCCTCCATGTTATGCACCTAAAACTCAATGTCGTCATCGGTGAATCCTAATATATCTGCCTCGTTCACATCATCATCGTGATCATCTTCGACACTGGTAGGGACATCCCACTCCACATATGAATCTCTCATCTCTGCTTCATTACGTCCCTCCTCCCCATGTTTGTTCCAGCATCGATAATCCAACATGAATCCATGTGTGATCAAATGTGACCTCAACACATTATTTGAGGGATATCTCTTCTCATTCTTGCAATGTTTGCAAGGACAAAATAGTCCCTCTAATGTTGTCCAACATGTCTTTCTTCGCGAAATCGATAAATGCATCTACCCCTTTGATATACTCATTGCAAAGGAATGGCCCATACATCCAACTTTGATCCGACGACATCTATGTATAGAAAAGCAGATCTAAATGAAAGGAATTCGAAGCCACTGGTAGTCAAGATCTAAAGGGGTAAAAAAATAGTAAGGGGCAAGAGAGGAGGAGGGGACTAACCCTTTGTTTTAAGCGCCGCTGATAATCACCGCATGATTTTTAGAAGGGCACCTCCAAAGAGGGAAGGAAATAAATATAACAGGGAAAAAACAGGGCAGATTGGGCTGCCACTGTTCTGCCATAGCTGGGAGCATGTATAAGGGCATACGAAATCGAGACGATCCTCTGCAAAGGTGAGTCTGTCTATATTGGGAATGGAAGACGCTGATTAAAAGAAACGAGCATGAAGAAGAGCATGTCTCCTTATCTTTCATAATAGGAGTCGAGCTGTAGGAATGTGCGTCTCCCTTTTGCCAGAGAAGAGTGCGCGTCTCGGATATTAACTTATCTGAGACGTGCCTTGCAACAGGTCATCTCCTTTTATCATCCATCGAGCCAGTTCTCATCCTCGCTGATGCGGATGCATCTCGTTTTTCAAGATCAGAGACGATCGCCTTTGCGCTCGTCTCCGATCTTTGTCTCTGATTTGAGGTTCTTACGTAGTGATTAAAAGGCTAGTTTGAACTTAAATTCAAATTCAAACTCCATTCATCCTATAAATTCAAAAGTGGGATTCATATCCACACTCAGCACATTTTTACGAGGTCACACACCATTTTTCACTCCATTTGGAGTTGATATTGACATGAGCTAATTATAGCAAATTCAAATTTAGTTTGAATTTCAAACTTCACATTTTCTGCAGTTGTAATCAAATCACTAGACACTTTGAATCATTCAAATTCAGAGGGCTAAAAATGTGGTTTGATCAAATTACCAAGTACAGTGTGGTCACAATATTTAGAGCAGTAGGAAAATTCAATTTTGTGGGACAAATTTGAATTTTTGTGGACCCACATGTCAGTCACACAACTGAGTGAACCGAGTTTCACCGAGGCACTCGGGTTCCTGCACGCGCGCCTGTGAACGCCACGGCAGGGAGCTTCTGACAGCAGCTGTTCTCGGGTCCTGGCCGACGAGCACACGTCCTAGCCGCCTTATCTTCGCCCCTGGATGGTCAAAAACCCATTTCGCCACTGCTTCGTGATCACCCGCGCAGAAATAGAGCCGCGTACCAGCGACACAACCGAGCTCACCGTCTCACTGGCGACCGGCGAAACCTGGAGGTGTCACCACGATCTGAGGTCAGAAAGGAACCGCCGACCTTCACTCGACGTGTTCCAGCCCTCGGCAGCATGTGATCGGCTTCCATCGAGCTCCTCCATGTTCAACCCGAGCCGCCGCCACAAGACCACGTCGTCCGGCCACCACAGCCCTTCTTCTCCCGAACTGCGATCATCAAAAAGGTCCATTAAGGTCTCCTACTCCTTCACCTCAAACCCCGGCCGCATGCCATGGGTTGCTCTCGCCGGAATTTCACATTTTTGCGCCGGTGTGCAAAATGAATCACCGCCCAACTTCCAAAAATTTGTTCTACACATCACACCACTCATCAAAAAATTTATCAAACCACTTTTAGTGGTCCGTGCGAGTCCATAGGATTAGAAACCTCGGAGAACCATTGAGTATAGCCGCTGTTCTCCGAGCTTTGCTATTTTTCCTAATTTTGACCTAGGTCGCACGGTGACATACTATTTAGAGCCATTTCCGAGCACATTTGAGTTCATGGCGATCTTCCATAGGGTGCACTGATGCTGTACGACCCTAGCTTTTGGGGTGCTTGGGAGTCCGGCCGACACGGCCGAAGTTCTTCTGAAGCCGCCGCACGTCGCCGGCCATGTACCAGCCGTTCCAACGTCGAGCTAAGGGCAGCAGCGTGTTCCCCGTGTGGGATTAGGCAGAGGCGGCGAGCATCGTGGAGTTTAGTGGCTGGCAACATCCTGCCGGCGAGCCGTCCGGCGAGGGGGGCGGTGGACAGGTCCGGGAGCGTGAGGTTGAAGACAACCCGCAGGTCCCGCGTGTCAGTCACTGTTTTCCGGGTGTCAGATTTTCTGTGGCTCGGGATCAGTTTTTGACAACGCATGGTTAACTCTGTGACCCCGTGTGTCGATGCTCCAGAGAGTGACACGTCACCTATGGACCCCACAGTCAGACATTTAAACATTTCTCGGTTTTTCCAATATCCAGATTTTCCCCAAACTTCAAATACACATAACTTTTGCTAGGAATGTCCAAATCAAGTGAACCAATTTTTTTGGATTCATCTCTCTGAGTACTTTCCAGAAAAACAAGTTTCACCTCATGAAACCCTTTATTTTCCAGAATTAATTATCCAAATTTTAAAATGTTGGGAATTTTATCTGGAGATTACTTTGGTGGAAACTTCTGAAATTTGGCCAGGATGTTCCTTGTAATATCCCTGATCCACCATAATAATTTCTAATCCATCCGAGCTCATTTAGTCCTCCTAATGGTGTGATTAAGCAAACTGGTTCATAGAAAAAGAAAAATGTCCAGAAACGTTTTTCAGAATTTCTCTGAACTTCTTTAGCTCATATCTTTTGCTAGGATTCTCCAAATTAATGAAACCAATTCCATTAGAACCCTCTGAAACTCTAGTTTCCAAAAAGTCATGGCTTGATCCATGAAAATCTCTCTAAAGCCATAGGAGCTCTAAATATGGCCAAATACAAATTTATTTGTGCAAGGCTCAAATGAGCTTTGCCTCAAATGAAATTTGGCCAAGTTTCTGTTTAGGTTGTCACCAAACCACAGTAAAAATTTCAGACTAAAAGGTCCTGTCTAGATACACTTATAGTTTTCACCATCTGAATTCCATACAAATGCATTCAAATTTGACACGCGTCGTATTTCCTTTTCGTGTAGTCGCTATGATCGATGAAGGTCCGGAGGTTCTGTACTTTATTACTCCGGAAGAACAATTAGTCCACGACCAGCAGCAAGGTAGGCTCCGGTTTGCATTATCCTATTTTAATGTCTTGTGTTTTGATCACTTACTTTATGCCTTCCTTACAAATGTGCATTAGAGTCTTGATTTGAAACCCAAATGCAATGCTAAGAGAACCAGGGGTTTTGGGCTTAGGTTTTAAACCCTGAGTAGCCACTGCAATGCTATAATGATATAGGATTCCGTACAAGTCGAGTAATTGGAACTACTCGCAAGAATAGGCTAGAGGCACACTACTCGGTTAGAAAGATAGACAATGAATCACATGGCAAGAAAATGAGATCGAGTGGAGAGTAAGGGCAGCAAGACTTTGGGACCTGGGTGCCATAGCTCTGCTTGTGTCGATTGAGGACCGAGCCGTGTGCGTGCCTGTTGAACAAGCTAGAACAGTACCGAAGACCTACCGGATATATGGGAACCGGGAAACCGATGTAATTCAGGTAGCGATCTATTGAGGCATTGCTTGTCGTATAGAGGGTAGGTTGAGAGCAGCGAGGTGTAAATCGGCTAGCGGGCACCGAGGATGCTCTGCGTAGAGACCTCCTTCTCGGGACGATAGGACCGGTTCAACATTTGGCTAACAGATGAAAGGTGGTTGCGTACGACGTCCGTGATGGTTGCTGTAGGCATCATCGAGTACGGGCGTACGCGACGGGTTATTCGGGTAACCCTGCAGGTGTAAATCGATTATAATCGCTGTCCCAAGAGGGAAACACCGTTGAGTTGGACCCGTGCACACTGCCGTGTTAGTGTGGTTTGTGTGCTAGTGAGTTGTGACACCCTCAATTTCAATTTCTGCATGCATTCATATTTTATATAGAGAAAACATTTTAAAGGAAGTGGAAACAGAAAAAGAATCAAAAGAATAGCCGAAAAGAGCTAATTCCAGTTCACCGAGGAGCGCTGTAGACACTTCCCGCGGCCTGCTGGCCACGTGGCGTGTTCGGAGCTCATCCCCACGAAGAGGGAGAGGTCCGCCGCTAAACTGACTACATGGCAGGCTCGGAGATTGCCTCTGCGGAAGGGGCGAGGTCCGACCCCGTGGGACATGTGTTGTGTAACAGCTCTCTAGGATCATAGACTCGCCCCACATACCACCACTCGTCTTTTCTGCGCACTTTGTCCTCACTCGTGTGCACAAGGGAAAACTTCCCGGTCGGTCACCCATTCCCAAATTCCTCCGGGCGAAGCACGCTTAACCCAAGAGCCCTTTGCAGGTGGGCTTCCGGAAAAGAAGGTATACCTTGATGGTATGAGTACACTATCAATCCTATTAAGCCGGGAGTCAGGATATCACACAATCCACCCCCTTAGAAGACCAACGTCCTCGTTGGTCAACGCCAAGATAGGAACGTCCCCTCTTAGCCACGTCCGTACATTCAGTACTGGCATACACATACCATATGTTCGGTTAGCAGCATACGTACCATACCGTGTCACACACAGAGGACCCACGCGTCATGCGTACGTACCCACATCCCTGATCCATACGCTACCGTATCCTTCTCACTGACCTGTACGCACCCATGAAACTGCGAGGGTCTGCTCTGATACCATTTGTAACAGCTCTCTAGGATCATAGACTGGCCCCACATACCACCACTCGTCTTTTCTGCGCACTTTGTCCTCACTCGTGAGCACCCGAGAAAACTTCCCGGTCGGTCACCCATCCCCAAATTCCTCCATGTCAAGCACGCTTAACCCAAGAGTACTTTGCAGGTGGGCTTCTAGAAAAGAAGGTATACCTTGATGGTATGAGTACACTATCAATCCTATTAAGCCGGGAGTCAAATTTTAGAAGATATGTTGAGGGCATGTGCCATAGATCATGGAAAGAACTGGGATAACTATTTGCCATTAGCAGAGTTCTCCTACAATAATGGTTACCAATCCAGTATTAAAATGGCACCATACAAACCACTTTATGGCACGAAGTGCCGCACACCACTCAATTGGTGTGAATCTGGCGAGAGGGTGATTTTCGACATTGATCTTGTAAAGGATGCCAAAGAGCGGGTCCAGCTGATTCAAGAAAACCTCAGGGCCGCTCAATCTCGCCAGAAGAGCTATGCGGACCAGCGACACTGACCCTTGTGTTATGAAGTCGGAGATCACGTCTATCTTCGAGTATCCCCGATGAAGGGAATTCATCAATTCGGGGTCAAGGGAAAGCTAGCTCCTCGCTTTGTGGGTCTGTTCCTTATTACAGAACGGTGTGGACTAGTGGCCTACCGTTTGGAGCTGCCGCCATCCTTATTGGGCATCCACGACATCTTCCATGGCTCACACTTGATAAAGTGTTTGAAGAAGCCGACAGACATCCTTTCGGAAGACATGGAGATATTGCAACCGGATCTCACCTACGCTGAGCAGCCCATCAAAATTATCGATGAGAAGAGCCGGATCACTCGAAATCGGACTTTAAAATTTTACAAAGTCCTGTGGAGTAATCACACACCTGAAGAAGCGACTTCGGAGAGTGAAGATTACATCCACAAGAACTATCCGGAACTTTTGTCGTAAATTTTGTAATTACCTTCCGCCTCATCTGTCTTTTGTAATCTCGGGACGAGATTATTCTAAGGGGGGAGGATTGTAAAGGTGCCAAAAGTGTGAATACAAAGAAACATGAGTTTGCACAAATGTTGGTGTCATGTGTATGAAAAAGGGGATTGGTTCAAACTTTTTACACACATGATAACACATGAGAGGTTGTTCAACAACCAACTCTGGGTTATTTGCATCTTTAGACCCCAGGTGGATTAAGACCCCAGAAGTGAAGTACTCAAGTGCAAAGGTAGGGTTTAAAAAAATCAGATTTGGAACTAAAGGATCAAACCAAATTTAAATGAGGGAGGAGACAATGGGAATTCAAAATTGTTGTGTTAAAAATCTTGTTTGTAGCAGCTAACACAAGAGGCAAGTTGCATATTTATATTCCTTAGGTCCAAATTAGTGGGGAGCAAAGTTTCATCAACTTTTGAAAAGTTTTGCTACCCATTTTTCCAAATGGAGTTAAATATGCAAGGAATTCAAATAAACATTTGAATTTGGATGGAATTTGTTCAACTATTCAAATGCAGCTCAGTTTCCAACTTTCAAACATTTGGGTTGAATATTTGTCAAACTATGGAGATCCTTTTGAAGGAAGGTTGAGTGGGCCCCACCTGTCATTGGGGAGGTTGAAAACTGTAAAAAGCTCTCCAATTCTTCAGCCTTAAGTCTTCACTCAGCCGAACAGGGTCCTCATCGGGTGCCACCGCGGGAGCAGCCCGAGCCACCTCCTGCTCTTCGTCCGTGCCGCTGGCAGCATGGGAGTCGGCAGTGCCTCCTCTACGTGATCCTCCCGCGTGACCAAGTCGACCACCAGGGTTTCCCCTCCTCGAGCGCGTGATAACCCAAAACAGAAACTGAGCTCGCCGCCACCTCTGGGAAACCATCGGGAGCCGGCTAAACCATGCCACAGCACCTCCCCGAGCAGCACAACGACGCTGTGCCATCGTTCCTCACCTTCTGAGCGCGAGAGCTAGCAAGGCGTGGTGTTTTCCGAGCTTTAAACGCTTCATCCACTGCGACCCACAGCTAGCCGACGAGCGAGCGCACGCGGACAGCCTTCCACAAGGGTTGTCACGTCCGAGCAAGCCTGGCCACGGGAGAGCGCCACCGTGGTGCTGCTCTCCTCCAAAGCCTGGAGCAAACCATGGAGGATCGGCGGCTAATTTGGAGAATCTGTCCCGGCGAACTCAAACGGGGCATCCGGTACTTGCCGCCAAAATTCTCGCTCTCTAATCCTTTACAGCTTGTCAAATCTTGCACACACGAGCTGGGCTAGCCGGCGATCATTTGCCCTTTTTCATCCGACGCATGAAAACCACTGTGCACGACGTATTTCCCATTCTTCCGACGGCGGTTATGGTGGGGCGGTTTGGGCTCCCGATGAGAGCTAGGTTAGAGCCATCTCCGGGCTGCTTCACCACCCAGACGATCCTCCTTGGCATCCACTGGTGCTGTAGCGCCGTTCCACCGGTGTTTTGGCGCGCTAGGTTGGCCGGGCGATGTCACCGAACTTGTACAGAGCCGCCGCACCGTGGCCGGCTAGGTTATAGCCACCGCCGGCCGGGAAGAGGGTCCCATCGTGTTCAGCACATGAAATTAGGCCCTAGCAGCGAGGGAGGGCTCGGGGGATGGCCGGGAGACCGGAATCCATCGAACTCCGGCGAGCCCGGCAGCGTGCGGGCGCGGGTGGCCGGAGGTTGAAGATGACCGGTGGGTCCCGCTCGTCAGTGGCAGTAATTTAAATCTCTGATCGGCTGTGGCGCTGGGATCTCTTGTGGGTGCACGGGAAAAATCCAGTAGCCCCGTGTGGCTCGTCCCAGCGAGTGACACATGTCCCCTGGACCCACAGTCAGCATTTGAACATTTTAGGATTTTCAGATTTCAGTTCAAAGTTTAAATAGCCACAACTTGGTGTAGGAGAATCCAAAAATTGTGAAACAAATTTTTTTGGATTCCTCTAATAGAGTACTATCCAAATAAAAAACCCAATTTGTACGAAACCCTTTATTTAATTCTGGAAAATTCTTCAAAGCTTTTCAGTAAAAGAATTTTAAAGGGAGTTTCATTAATCCAAAAATCCTCATATTTTTCCAGAATATTCCCTAGGATGTTAGTAAACCCCTGTAAATATTTAAGCTCAATTGGAGTTTATTTGGTTAGGGAAATTCAGAATTTCAGTTGCTGTGTTCAATTGGATACAGAAATATTTTCAGGGAATTTTCAGAGCTTGGAAATTCATTTCTGGGAGATTCTTAGCTCCAAATATCCTAGGAAAATTCATGCAAACTATATGAACTATAATTGAAATTTCAGTTCACTAAGTTTGGCATGAACATTGATGTGATCTCAGAATTAATTCTTCTTTGCTTAATTGCTTAGAAAATTGTTCTGAACAAACCACTCAATAAAAAGTGCTAATTTTTGGTCCAGAGGGTTTTCTTGTGACACGGAACTTACATGAAAATTCTCAGCTCCACTAGAGCTCTGGATCACCCTGTTCTGTTTAACCACTTAAGGTGATCAATATAGAAGAGGGGAAAAACCACTTAGCACTTAATCATGTGCTTAGATCCAAACCCAAACCACTAGCACCAGTGTCATTTTAAATTCTTAAACAGAGTTCCAGTTTTTGAAAACTTGTTATTAGAACTTGTAACAAAGTCTTTATAATTAAACAAATATGCATATTCATTACGTGTAGTAACTATGTGGAGAAGTTGAAGTCTTCGGAATAGAAATTAAGGAAAGAGGAAAGCAGTTGATCAAGCCTCAAGTGGTCTTCATTAACTGAGTTATATATATAAGTCCCCTGCAAAACAAAGGCATGCCCCGGTTTGCATCAAAACTTACAAGTTTTTATTTGTATTCACTTTATACGTTTAGCATTTTATTTAGTGCATTAAGTCTAGGTGGTATGAAATTCCAAATGCATGACCCAGAAAACCCTGGAGTATAATGTAGAGTAGATTTACCAATTGATTATAACTGCTGATCTCAAGTTAACAAAAGTGGATTAAAAGAAGCCAAACTGGAGTGGGCAGTTTCCTACTCGTGAACCGGCACTACAGGAAAACGATATATTTTCGTGGGCCAGAGGCCCACGAAAATAAGCAAAAAACCCACGAAAATAATTATTTTTGTGGGTTTTTTGCTTATTTTCGCGGGCCTACGGCCCACGAAACTAACCCGTCGAAAATAAATTTAATTTCGTCGACGGCTCACGAAAATAAGTTTAATTTCGTCGGCCTTACAGGGCCCACGAAGATATATATTTTCGTGGGCCAAAATAGCCCACGAAAATGAAGTACTGTTATTTTCGTGGGCCACAATCGGGCCCACGAAAATCAATCTGCTATTTTCGTGGGCCTCATTCTGGCCCACAAAAATGTAGGCCTGTTATTTTCGCGGGCTAGTGTGCGGCCCACGAAAATAATGTCCTGCTATTTTCATGGGCTGGAGTGTGGCCCACGAAAATACTGCCTGGTTGTTTTCGTGGGCCTTCTTCCCGGGCCCACGAAAATAATATTGTCTTATTTTCGTAGGCCTTTCTGTAACCCACGAAAATAATATTGCAATGTTTTCGTGGGCCACTTCTGGCTCACGAAAATACATTTGAGATATAATAAAATGTTACATATTATTTAGTTCCAAGCACATAAAATAACAGACACATAAAATAACAAATCAAACACAGAACACATAACACGTAATAACAAATGCAACAAACTCAACATTATGAAATGCATTACGTCGTCGAAACAATATTGTCCATTATTACATTGTTCACATATAATATAGCATAAACGAACATATGTCACATTATTCATACAACCATTTTGTCAAAGCAACTCATATCACATGGCCACATTTGCTTTCTGACAAACCAACAAAATTGCTCCGACACCATTTTGCTCGTCGTTTCGCCGTTTTCCTGTATGAAAACAAAGTGAAGTATATGACTAATTGATTCAAATAAAAAGCAACAACATATTTGATTATATGCCTTATTATACACGAGCTCCATTTAAAATTAAGATACATAATATATAATGCAAATGAAAACAAAAAACTTACCTAATTGCTACCACCGGGTGCAAAGAATTGATCGACAAAGTCGTCCCCTCCACCCTGTCCTCCTGAAGAAGTTGCTCGTAAATTTGAAACAGGGGGACTTTGAAAGTTTTGTGCCCTTGAGGATGATCCCTAAATAAACAATAATACATGTTACAAGTATAGTAACAGTTTATACAAATGAAAGAGAACATAACAATAATATGTACCTGTGTTCCAACGGGAAAAGGCTGTGGAGGCACCGGTAGCGGTGAAGACATAGGTAGCTGCGGAGGCTGCGGTAGCGGTGGCATAGCGGCAGGCAACCCAAGTTGAGAAAAGTATCCCTAAAATCATTTTTAAATATTTAAATTCATTCTACTATAAATATGCATACATCTCTTGTTTAATAAAAATATTTGAACTATTATATTAATGTACCAGCATCGATTGTTGCCACGCTGCCAGACTCGAGAAGTAGTCATTTTGTGCTTTTATAAACTCTTCTTGTCGTTTCATATTGTCTTCCTGTAGTCTTAAGTGGTCTCAAAATGCAGCCTGCTCCTCCTCCATTTGTTTTAGCCTGGACTCATTTCCTGTATGAGTACGACGAGAAGAACTTTGTCCGCTCTGTGTTGACCGTGACTGCGAGAGAACCACATCGGTGTTCATGACACCGTTGAACATCGAATACCTACAATAGTGATATGTCGTAACTAGTGACACTTGGAAAATTTAAAGTATGTCAATATATGAATATGAGAGTGGTAAGTTCACCTCCCGTGACGCTTTCCTCCACCAAATTCATATAAAACAACTACGTCGACGTCTTCCTTTCTCCAATTGTAATCATCTCCATGACGTCGAACCATCTCTTCACCATATTTCTCCTACATTAAAAGTAACTACAAAGCTACTATACAACAATTATACTGATTATTAATTACTTTTACTTATATGACATACCAAGTTCTGAGTGGCCGTTGGAGTGCACAATTGACTGTCATCTGTGCCCCTATGCCCTCTTATATAAGTGTCAATGAAAGAGGGTTCCTGACCACTTTGAGCAGCCTATATAGACATGTAACAAATATAGTTACGCAAAAGCTTATATTATAACACTTAATTCTAAATATACAAAACTCACCATCCGTTTGGAGAGACGAATATGACCATCTCCACCGTAACGATGGAGAACTTCACCACCGGACTCACGGTTGATTCTCTTGGAGTTAGATTTTTCTTGATATTCACTCGATCCCCAATAAGTACATAATGAATAATAAGCATCAGTACATTTTACCATTAAAGGAATCATTACCTGACTGTATTGATCGTCCTCTAGATAGATTTTTTAAGCTCCCATTTTCTTGTTCATCATCTGTCCGAGTTTCTCCTTGTAGTACAAGCACACAGCTGTGATCCGAGCATTAGACATCATATCATTCACAACTTTACGTGCAGCTTTGTGAAAGACTTTGTGTGTTCTAGACTCGAGAGCAGCGTCATGATCATCGGGCAAACGATATCGTTCCTATAAAATTTGTAGAATTTGTATTACTAAAAATATAATGGACATAATTAAAGTGCAGTGTAGTGAAGACATACCCAAAAATCATGCCAGACTGCCCATGCCACATTCTCATGCACAGCATGTGGAGCAATTTGATAGTGCTCCCAATGTATTGCAGGTTTCTCTTCTCCTTTAATGTTCACAAGACCTGGATAATGATGGCGACATATAGCACCCAACACTGCATTAGGCTGTCTACGATGTTGTCGTCCATCCCAATCTAGATCATCCCATTGACTACAAGTTAATTTAACAACATATATTATTTATCTAAAACATTATATCTATAATTTAATAATGGTATTTATATTTACTTACCAGTCACCGACAGGAGTGATCCGTAATCTCTGTTGTGGAGGCACAGCCAACGGGAGAGTGTTTGAAGACCGATACCTGAATGATTGGGGCAACTCTCCCGTATCGGTGCCATCCTCCTCGTCCTCATCGACTTCCTCCTCAGCTTCCTCATCAACATAGGCTCTTACCCCTTGTTGTTGTTCCTGCCCCGCAGAAAATTCTTCCCCTTGATCCTCTTGACACTTCTCCTGGATCTCCTGCTCCACCTGAAATTAGATAAATTAGGTTTCGCGATATGAGACATGGGTAAATATAATAATAATATAAGCTACTGAATCTGTTCATTAGCTTGTTCCATGCATCTTCTAAATGCCTCTCGTCTACTATTATTTGAGGCACTTCCTTGAAAAATAGAGTCTTGACTACGTGAGGAGTTAGCAGACTGGCTCCCACTCTTGTTTGAGGAGCCAAAGAGACCCTTAGCTATATTCTTAAGACCATGTGGCATCCTGTTCAAAAAATGGTCAGAGATAAATATATAATGATATAAACAAAAGTAATGATAAAATGTAATATTAATCAATTACATGATTAAAATTCGTCATGATCCGATGTTCCTTCGGTAACATGTCGACCAACTTTCTTCTTTCGTCTCATCTTAACTTTTTTAGAGCTACGTCTCTTTCTTTTAACCACTACATCCTCTTCTCCCTCGTTGTCTTCAACATCACCAATTAATGTATCAAGTCCTAAACCATTATCTATATTAAAAGATGGTAGAATATCATCCTCTTGGTACACTTCATCTTGTTCTTCTTGATAACCAGCATCACCAGGAGCATATAATCGTTCTCGTGGATTAACTTTATAGACAACCCACCAAGCACTCAACTTTGGACAAGGATATGGTAGGTAGTAAACCAACTCAACTTGATGAGCGAGAACATAATTATCGCATCCACGAAGTCTATTTTCATGTTTTACCTCTACTATACCAAATTCATCCTTTCGTGTTCCCCTGTTATTATCAAACCAGTCGCAGTGAAAAAAGGTAACTCTAAGATCTTTGGAGCCACCAAATTTAAACTCCACAATGTTTTGAATAATTCCATAATAGTTAGTTTCATTCCCATGTGCATCACATGCTCTAGTTACAACTCCACTGTTTGTCGTGGCTGGAAAGGGATGTTTTTCTTCAAATTTGACCGAACGAAATCGGAACCCATTTACGTCGTAACGACCAAAACTCCTTGCTGTTATGGTTCCTTGAGAAAGTTGTCGTAGGTCTTCATGAACATTTGCATCGACCATGCACTACATATTAAAGAAAAAATATTACTTTTACTAATCAGATTAACTTGGCAGTGATAAAAGTAACATGTAATAACAGAATGTTACATGCTTCCAAAACCAATTTACGAAGTTAGGACCCCCATGAAGGCCATCACGATGCATTTTATCTAACTGTTTGCTTGTTGGTTGACGCGTATACTTCCAAAATTGTTTGTCGAACTCGCTACATAATGTAAATTATTAGTACATTAGAATATATTCTCATGTAAAATGTGAGAAATATTAGATGTTTCTTCGCGGTGATTAGTAGAAAAAAACACTTACACAAAATATTGAGTCATCTCTTCGATGTTTGTATACATGTATAACATACACGAATTCCATTCTTCTTCTGAAACCACATGTCTACTGCTGCCACCAACCGTTTTTCCTTTCCACAAAAAAATACTTAAATTTCCCGCTGGAGTTTCATCATCTATGTGGTACCGTGTTGTGGGAGCATACACATTATGTTCCTCAGCAAAGAATGTACTTGAGAAGTATGCCACCTCTTTCAGAGCAAATGCTTCTGCAATACACCCTTCTACTCTTGCTTTGTTCAAAACCATTGCTCGTAGTTTCTTTAATGTTCTTTCAATATGGTACATCCATCGATATTGTACGGGGCCACAAACTTTAGCTTCGTAAGGTAAATGCACAAGTAGATGTTGCATTAAATTCATAAATCCCGGCGGGAATATCTTTTCCATTTTGCAAATGAGTAGAGGTATTTCTTTCTCCAGTTTTTCCATCATTTGAACTGTAATTTCTTTAGCACATAGTTGTCTATAAAAGAAACTGAGTTCCGCAAGTACCCTCCACACGTCATGATGCACATATCCACGGAACATTACTGGAAGAAGTCTTTCCATCATTATATGGTAATCGTGGCTTTTGAGATTATTTAATACCCAATTTTCAAGATTTGTCGTGCGCCTCAACCCAGCACAGTAACTGTCAGGAAACTTCAATTGTTGCAACCATTTTAGAACTTCTTTCTTTTCACTAACTTTAAGACAAAATGGAGCACGTGGCAATGTCTGTTTTCCACTACCATCCTGTCTGACTTCTAGAGTCGGACGATTACAAATATCTACTAAATCTTTTCGAGCCTTCAAATTAGCTTTTGTCTTTTTAAAATTGAAACATGTGCTAATTATGCTTTCTGCTACATTGCGTTCCTGGTGCATCACATCAATGTTGTGTAGCAATAACAATGACTTAGCATAAGGAAGATCCCATAAGCCACATATATGAGTCCAATTGTGCTCCTGACCAAAACCAACAAACCCATCATCTGTAGGGATAAGTTGACTGAGCCATGCAGCAATCTCACTACTGGCCAAGCGTTTCGGCGGACCCTTTGTTACAATAGTATCTTTTCGAAATGTATTAACTTGCCTTCGAAATGGATGATTTGCTGGTAGAAATCGTCGGTGGCAATCAAAAAAACACACTTTGCCCCCATGAGTATGTCTAAAACAATCAGAGTCCGATCCACAAATAGGACAACAAAGTTTGCCGTGTGTGCTCCATCCTGAAAAAACACCGTATGCGGGAAAATCATGAATGGACCATAAGTATGCTGCTCGCAAGTTGAATTTCTGCTTTTTGTATGTATCATACGCTTCTACTCCGATCCACAATTCTTTTTACTCTTCCATCAATGGTTGAAGAAAAGCTCCTAAACGTTTTCCTGGATGTTTTCGACCGGGAATGATTAAAGACAAGAAAATGTATTCATATTTCATACACAAAGCTGGTGGAAGATTGTATGGTATAGCAAAAACTGGCCAACATGAGTACGAGGCAGAAGTTGTGTTGAATGGTGTGAAACCATCGGTGGCCAACCAATACGAACATTTCTAGCATCTTCAGCAAAGTACTCATCAAAAGAATCTAATGCCTTCCAAGCCTGAGCATCAGATGGGTGTGTCATTACTCCTTTTGTTTCGCGCACACCTTCCTTATGCCACCGCATGTGTCTTGCAGTTGATTTAGATAAAAACAACCGTTTTAGTCTAGGTGCAAGGGGCATGTAACGAAGTTGTTTCACTACCACTTTAGTTTTCACCAATTGACCGTCCTCATTTCTGGCCTCAACGTATCGAGATTCTTTACAAACCGAGCATTGTGTCAGATTATCATTCTTCTTCCAGAAAAGCATACAATTGTTACAACAACAATCAATTTTTTCATACTTCATACCAAGGCCTGACAACAATTTCTTTGACTGGTACATGTCTCTTGGTAACTTATGACTCATCGGAAGAATGTCTGCTATCAAATCCATAAGATCATCATAGCACTTGTTCGACAAATTGTACTTTGATTTTATAGACATGAGACGAGTAACGGTCGAAAGAACAGACACTTTAGTGTGATCATGCAACTGTTCATGTGATGCTGAGAGAATTCTATAAAACTCTTGAACTTCAGGTCCAGGAATTTCTTCAGATGTTTGTGCACCACAATCACGATTTAGTGCTTCAACCATATCTTCCATTCTGTCATCGTTATCACTATCCATATTATCACCATCAACATTACTATGGTATAACTCGCCATGCTCATACCATGTTTCATAAGCAGGCATAAAACCAAATCGACAAAGGTCACGTTCCATGTCAAACTTTTCCTTGCATAAAAAGTTACGACACTTGTTGCACGGACATTTCACAAAACGGTTGGTTGATAAAGAGAAAGCCCGACTGATAAATGCCTTAGTATTGATGGCCCATTCATCAGAAGGCGCAGCATTTTTACGCCAACCATCATACATCCATCGTCTATCATCACCCATGTTTTAAACTATTAAATATAAGAACATAAAACTTATAAATATATATATCTTGTAACTAAAAATAAAAAGATAGTTAAATTATGTTCACTTTGCATCTATTGGAAGGGATAGGTCCTAAACCCACCCAAGAGTGACCGAGCGGAGCGTGCTTATAACGAGACGCGGGGTCCGGATCTAGACGAAATTTCGGCAGCATAACTCCATTGTTCTCCAACTGCACGCCCGATAATGGTGCAGCAGAGAACATTAGGGTTACGCCGTCGAAATTTCGTCCGAATCCAGACCCCGCGTCTCATCATAAGCACGCCCCCTCGGTCACTCCCAGGCTGTCCAAAAAGGGACAATTCCGAACCTACACGACTCACATGCATAACGCATGTGAGACGAGCCGGTCCGAAACGGGTGACGTATATTGTATAGGTTTACTTTTCGAAGTGATTTACTAGGAAAAGGTAAGAACGAGTAAGAGTAGGAAAGAACGAAGAAAAGACAGTAAAGTGGGCCAGCCTTCCTAAGTTATACTCCTCCCATCAGTGATTATGTACGAGCCAAGGTTCCCCGTTATGGTTTTCTAAAATGGAACCGCGAAAAAATTGATGCCCAGGGTTCTTAATAGTGTTACACTTTGTTATGAGCTACTAGTCACTTTTCTTGCATAGATATATATGGTATATGCACGATCATAAAAGGCATTAAACAAATCCACAACACATAAAATAAAGCATGCACGTTAATTATAGTAATGAATAATAAATGGTATTATAACATTATCTTCAAACGAGAAATTAAACTACGATGAATTAGGGCGACGGCAAGCCACAATAAAATATCAAGCAAGTTTTCTTTACATGCCAGTAAATTGTCATTGAACTAACAATCTCTATCAAATAAAAAATTAACTACCTAATCAGCAACAATGTCATCTTTATATATTACGTTAGCTGAAACAAAAAATTAAAGATGAAATTTTTATCATCTACGCTAAAAACAAATCAAAGTTAATTACCACACGGGTTGCATTCTATTTCCACAATCACAAAATTTGGATTAACCACTACATGTCATACGTACTTTGGACCAACGGCTGAGACGAACTCGGAGTAGAGACGGTCGGTGCAGTCTTGCAGCAGTGGTGACGAAATCGGCGCGGCGCAGCAGCTTCGACGATGACAAGTGGGTACAGCACGGCAGGCAGCTACGGCAGCCTCGCCCGGGCTGCGTGGCGGCCGCGCTGCAGCGCTGAATCAGGCAGCACGACGCGAAGAGAAGGTGGCGTGATGGGACGATGCGGTGGAGAGCCGGCGACCCAGCCTGGCACGAGCAGCGCCTCAGTTACAGTTCAAAGCGGCGCAGCAGCATTGCACGGCGAGAACACGACAAGAGAGGACGGGCTGCCACTCACCTGCACGGCGAGAATACTTCCTGCGGCGCCTGCGGCTCTGGACGGTGGTGCAGCTGTCGACGGCGTGAGCGCGAGCAGCGGGGCGGCGCGAGTGCTGGCGGCGGTGGCGCGCGAGCAGCGGGGCGGCGCGAGTGCTGGCGGCGGCGGCGCGTCACAATGAAACCGAATGCCTGCCCGGTCTCGTTATAAGAGCTAATTTCGTGGGCCTAACCTAAACCCACGAAAATAATATGGTTAATTTCGTGTGCTTTCAAGAAACCCACGAAAACACTAAGTATTTTCGTGGGCATAATGTTGGCCGACGACAATATCTCCGAGTTAATTTCGTGTGCCTCATCAAAACCCTCAAAAATATAGCTTATTTTCGAGTGCATAGTGTTGGCCGACGAAATTAGATCCATATTATTTCGTGTGCCTGTCAGAGGCCCACGAAAATGCTGCCTCTTTTTGTGTGCCTGTCAGATTCTGGGCCTTGATTTCGTGTGCCTGTCAGAGGCCCACGAAAATATGGCCTCTTTTTGTGTGCCTGTCAGAAACTGGCCGGATATCCGGCTAATTTCGTGTGCCGCACTGAAGCCCACGAAATTAAGTCCCTGTAGCCGCCGACAGTCTCGTTTAATTTCGTGTGCATGTCAGAAGCCCACGAAATTAAGACCTCGTTTCGAGTGACTCAGTAAATCCCGCGCTTATTTTCGTGCGCCGGTCCGAAGCCCACGAATTTATATCCTATGTTTTCGTGTGCCTACTGAAACCGACGACAATATCTCTTAATTTCGTGTGCCGTCCCAAAAGCCGAAGAAAATAGTGTCCATTATTGTCGTGTGCTTCAGAAGACCCACGAAATTAGCTTCCAATTTCGTGTGCCCTGTCTTAACCCACGAAATTATCTTTTATTTTCGTGTGCCTTGACTTAACCCATGAAAGTTCAAAATATTTTCGTGTGCTCTGCCTAAAGCCCACGAAATTAGGGCACATCTTCGTGAGCTAGGTTGTGGCTCATAAAATTACACATATTTTCGTGAGGGCCGACGAAAATATATTTAGCCGACGAAAATAATACGTTTTCCTGTTGTGCGGGTTTAAGGGGGATCAATCGGAAGAGTTGGGAATTGATCCTCATAGTTGGGGATGGAGACCGGGCAGTGGATGGAAGGATCAAGGACGTGGCCCTGTAAATCTAGTCTATGTCTGAGTCGATTAAGGCTCGTTCTCGTGTGCGGCCCTGTGAGACAAGTTTTAGATGTGTACCGGATGCATACTGGCAATATGGGACCCAGGAAACCGATGTAACATGTTAACCTTGGTGGCGAGGCATACCTCACCGTCTGATGCCGATGCTGAAAGGATAGAGAAGTCGGCTCTACGAGGGTTTGCCGTAGAGAGACTTAATCCCAGTCGGTGGGACCGGTTTGACCCTTGGGTGTCGTGTGAAAGGTTGCCACGTACGACGTCAGTGACGGTTGCTGTGTGCAACGTCGAGTACGGGCGTATGTGTCATGTCAGCCGGGTGTTTTTGATTGCAATCACCGTCGCTCGCGGTAGTGAGCATACTTGTACACTGAGTCGTGACGTAGTAATAAACCGAGGAAACATTTAATATGCTTCATGAGTAATTCTCATAATGGAGATGAGGAACGATCAACACTTCACTAAATTTAATTTCCACCTTGGGCTAGTAGCGTCGAGGCAAAGCGTTTCTTGTTTGATTGTGGAGTCTCGACGTTGATGGCGCAAGGTCCGTATGAGTCTAGGGTAGCTCACTAAAGTTACTTTCACCTCAGGCAAGTGACATCGAGATAAAGCGTTTCTTGCTTGATTGTGGAGTCTCGATGTAAATTGCGTTAGGGCTATAAAAGCTGCTAAAAAATGGAAAGTAAGGACTCTCCTTTAGCTCAAGTTCATCGTTTGTGCAAACTGCTATAATCAGCCCTCTATTTTCATCATGTAGAGTTTCATGACTAGGGTGACGGGTCAGTCTTGCTGAGCTTCGTGCTCACGGATACTGCATAAGTTGTTTTGCAGGTAATAATGATACGCTGACAAGTACGGGTGGCTGATGAGACTCGGAGCTCTCCGAGTGGTGAACTCCTGGCAACCTCTGCCGCTGCTACTGTGATAGTGTTGCTAGTGAGAAGGGTCCGCGGGCTGGACACCTTCTCTGTTGCTTAGCGTAGGTATGAGCCGTGAGTTGTAATAATCTTCCGCTGTAGAGTATTTTGGAAAGTATTTGTAAGACTTACACTTTGTAAGCCTCCGCATGATTTATGTAATATGATGCTTTATTATGTGTGCTGTTGGGTGCCGCATCGCACGGCACCACCCAATGCGATTCCCGGGTGAGGTGCCCCGTTCCCGTGAGTGATCGGGACGGCGGGTCCTCACATGTTTCCCCCGGAGCTAGCCTCTGCGGAGGAGCGAGGCCAGCCCCGCAAGATACGTGTCGCCTTCGGAGCTAGACACTTCAGAGAATAAAGGCCCAGCCGCGCGGGACACATGTCGCTCTCCGGAGCTCACCTCCAAGACGTTCGGCCCCGTCAGACATGTGTCACCCTCAGAGCTCACCTCCGGGAGGTCCGACGCTGATGGACACGTGTCGACCTCGGAGCTCATCTCTGAGGAGAAAGGGAGATTCGGCGCTGCTTGACAAGCGGCACTCTCGGAGCTCACCTCCGAAAAGAGGGGAGGTTCGGCACTGACACGTGGCGTACGCGGAACTCTTCTCTAGAGAGAGGGGAGGTCCCGACCCACCATACACGTGGCATACACGGAGCTCGTCTCTGGAGAGAGGGGAGGTCCCGGCCCGCCAGGACGCGTGGCACACGCGGAGCTCGCCTTTGAGGGAGAGGGAGGTCCCGCCCGCCTGACACGTGGCGCAACCAGAGCTCGCCCTGAGGAAAAAGGAAGCCCAGGCCGCCGCTGGACACGTGGAGCCTCCGGAGCTTATCCCTGTGGAAGGACGCGATTCTGAAGTGGTTTTCCTCTGTACGTGAGTACCCGTTACTAAGGAAACCGACACGAACTCTTCTACGTTAAATACTGCAACCATATCGATTGAAAGATAGTTTGTTAAGATCAAAACACAAATCAAATAGGACCCTTATTAGAAATCCAATCAGATTAGGACTCTTCTTTTCCCGATTATAAATAGACCCGAAACAACCCCTTGGTCGTAACATCTTTTGTAAGCCGACAACTTAGAAGCCCTAGCCCCAACTCACCGAGCTAAACCCCTTTGTCGGAGTTTGACCACCGGAGAGACGCCGACGAGCCCATACATGATCGCCATCGCCGGAGGAGAGCCGGCGATCTGTTTTTGCTAGGAGGGAGGACCTGAAGGAAATAAGGTAGGTCTTCATTACCACCTTACGATGTCATCGCGTTTTCTTTACATCTGTTCTTTCGATCTCTTCGAACAGAAGCTTTTTCGTGGACAGATCACGTGTTGATTGGTCTGATCTAGATCTTGAGTCCAGATCATCACCACGTCCACATTTGATCTTGACACCTCTGTTCATCGTAAAACCCCATGCAAGCCTATTAAAACATGCAAAAGTACGTACAATTTAAACTGCACCATAGGATTAGCGTGCATGTGCACCATTGCATCTTGAATAAGGATTGTACATGATGATTGATTGCTGTGAATCTTGTATGTGCGTGATCATGAGTAGAAGGACAAGCTCAGAGAGCTACCTACGAAGGACTACAGTACCAGAACATCGAGACACAAGAACAACCAAAGCCACAAGAACAAGGCAAGTGCTCCTTGACCATATTGATCCCATGTTTTTGAAAACTGTTTTGGTTGCGAAAACTGTGTATGTTGAGTCAACTTGATGGGAAACCCTTTTATAAGAGTTTACTAGTTTTGTTAACCACCCTTGTCGCCAGGGAAGTTTATGAGTCCGGTATGGTCCTTTTTCTTGTTGCTTCGCTAATCTACAGGATGTGAGAAGCGATAGAATGTATCTAGCTAACTACACTCGTATGAATAATGGTAATGAGAAACTGATGTTGATAATGGACATGAATCGGAGGGAGATCTAGGCAAGCTTGGTTTATGGATGTAACACCTCAAAATTTTGATTCAAAACACTAAATCATGTTAAGAGGGGAATTTAAAAATTTTTGGACGTGTTGCATGTTTTGCAAAAATTCAAATTCAAACTGGAATTCAAATTAAACTCAAATCAGAAAAGAAATGGAAAAAGAAAAAGAGAAAACAGAAAAAACCGGCCAGTGGGCCGAAACCCACCAGCCGGCCCAACTTACCCCGCGCCAGCCCGCAGACGCGCGCCCGCGCTTTCTCACGCTGACAGGCGGGACCCACAGATCTTCGTCTACCTCGCGCTGCGCCGAACTCCCCCGCGCCCGAATCGAAACCGATCGGGATTTCGACGTAAACCCCTCTGAGTTCTGTTCGTAGCCGACGCGGACATGATCTAAACCACCCCGCCGCCCTCCCCCGTCTATAAAAACCCCGGCCTCGTTCTGTTTTTCCCACGCGATCGCCGATTTTTACTCTGGTGAGAACCGAGACTTCTCCTGTGAATTCTGGCCGATCTAAGCTCGGAAACTCCGATCTAACTCGCTGGTCTTGATCCACCGCCTCCGGGGAACCTTGCAGGTGCAGAAAACTCGGTGACTTGCGGTGTAAACACAGCGCCGACGAGCTTCGCCGTGGTTTTGCCTCGGACCTCGTCGCCGATCACCTTCGAGGACCTCCGAGCTCAAGAAAACCCCCGAGGTGAGATCCCCGACTTCTCCTCTACCGATCTATGCCATAAGATCACAGTTCTAGGCAGAATTCTCGAGGATCCGAAAGTTTCCGGCGAGATCGCCGCTTCCCGCCGCCGTGCGCCGCCGGCAGCGCTGCCCGCGCTCGATCAGAGCGACGTGGCCGCTTGTGCGCCGTTTATTTTAAATCGCACGGTAGGGTTTAAACCCCCGCGTAGCGGTTCGACGTTATAATCTCAGCCGTCGGTTTAAAATCGGACGGTCCACGTCAGCCCCGCGTTATAGAGACTGGAAATCTTACGTGCTACCCCCTGGGGTTCTCGGGAAATAAGAGCTAGCCCCGGAAACTTCAGATCTAGCCCCTGGAACTCCAGAAAATCATGTAAATTCATTTAAAAATCAGTTTTAGCCCCTGGACTTAATAAAAATTAGGAAAAACACCGCTGATAAGTGTAGCTAGACCCCTGGAAATTCTGAAAATAATATTATAGACCCTGTAATGGGGTGAGTTCATCATTTTAGCCCTGTTTAGTATTTAATTTAGAAAATTGAATATGTAACTAGTGTTTAAAAATTAAAAAGTGGGACAAACATATTGTCAAAATTAAGTTAAAGACTTTCTCAGTGTTTAGGAAATTTTGGAGTGAGATAAAAACATATTTTGGACTGAATTGAATCTGTTTAATTTATTATTCACAATTAGGGACACATTTTTAAGTAATAAATAGTTTTAGAAAATAGTGAAAATAATTATGAAATAGTTTACATCAGAGGCAAAGGTCAAAATATGTTATTAAATTATTTAGGACCAGAACCTATTCTGTTTAGATGATGAGTATTACTAATTTCATAATAAAGTACACAATTATTCATAGGAATATAAATCTGAAAATATAGCAACTAGTAAATGATAAATGGAGTTTTTAAAATCCAAAGAGTTCAGTTTAGGGTTGGTAGAAATTATGAAGGCACATATGGGGAAGAAAAATACTTTTCATACACACTTGGTAGTGAAAAGGTGTAGTAGTTGAATATAAGAAATTTATTGGAAACTCATATATATAGTATGTAAGTATAAATGTGGACACAAAAGTAGGAATCATATACACATGGTTAAAAGTGCATGCAAGCCACAACTCAACACACATAAAGTAACCCCAACACATATAATGGTAAAGAACTTTCATAAATGTGAATGTGTGGTTTGTATGAAGTAGAAGTGTGAACTATGTCTTATGATTGTTGTTTTTCTTTTGCTATGTGTGATGGTATGATGTAGAACCTGCTCAAGAGCAAGTTATTCCTTTCCAAGACCAGGACTACCCATTTCAAGAGCAGCAAGAAGGAGGCAAGTGTCCTTGACCACTTTGATCCTATGCTAGGATGTGTAGCTAGAATTATTTGCATTGTCAATTTAAATATGAAACCCATGATAGGAAGTTTCCCTAGAATTGCATTACCTTGTTTCCTTGTAGCTTGGGTTGGGATTTATTTTATCATGACATTTATTATTATGCATATGCTTAGCCATGCTTAGAATGGGATATTTGGGATATGAGATCATCAGTTTATTTTACCATACTCTTGAATGAGATATTGTGAGTTATGTAGAGGTAGGGATCAAGACAAGTTGGATGTTTTGGTTGTGTGCTGGGTGCACGAGACTTGGGTTTGTGTTTAGTACTTGCCTGGATCCTAAGGACCGGTTCATGGAGCATGTAACCTGGCTTTACAGTGCCAACCACATGCTGAGATGGGGCAGCTTGGCCAATTAATTAGGTGTATCCCCGGCGTAGTATGGGTGTGTTGGATGGTGCGGGGAGTAGGTGTCAGCTGGACTACCATATGAACCGCAAGGCTCAAGAGGGGGCCACTGCAGCGGGGTTGGAGCCTCTTGTATGCTGTTAGGGGTGAAACCTCAGTGGGCCCACGGTCGTCGGGAATCCCTTTGTAAAGGCTTCGTAGTGATCTCCTGGCTACACACCTGGGAAGTGTGAATGTGGTTCGTAGCCACTGGCATAATGGAGGTTCTTTTAGTCCAACCGGCAACGGGGGATGAAATCACTACATGTGGGTACAGTGGTACAAACTCTGCAGAGTCAAAAACTGTCATGACAGCCGTGCTCACGGTCAAGAGCGGCTTGGACTTATTCATGATTAGAGGATTGATGGTTTTGGAAGTTAAGCGGGGAGCTTAACATTGGAGATGATGTTATGGTTATTGGATTATGATGATGGGATGGGAGATGGGGACCATTTCACTTGTGTAGTAATGTAGGTGCTTAATAAGCTAAGGTGATAGGTATTAATTGCGTAGTGCTTTAACCATGAGTTCAACCTCTCCTTGTGCTAGCCATGCATGATATAATTTTCCCACACTTGCTGAGTACCATTGGTACTCAACCTTGCATACTTTGGACCCGAAGAAGGTTTCTAGGTTCATGGAGACCCCCGGGCAACGCCTGTGACGGAGCCCTCAAGAATATTATTTCGCTGCTAGTTTATTTACTTGTGATGAACTTATTATTGTCCATCGAGACATTTGCTATGTAAGACTTATTTATATTCGACACCTGGCTGGTAATAAATGATGCTTCACTATTTGTCATCACATGTATGAGAAAATGATCCTGGCATACATGTGATATTCACTTGGTTGTTCTTCGAAAAAACCGGGTGTGACAAGAGGTGGTATCAGAGCCATGGTTGCCCGTAGGAACGTGGACCTAGGTAGAAATGGACGTATTTAAGGGCCCTATTTTCTTAAAAACTATTTTCCAAGGTGTGGGTTGAAAAGTGTTATTTAAGGAGTCACTTTCTTCATCTTACCCCAACTTTCATTCAAAATAGGATTTTTGTTTGAGAGTTTATCTAACCTAATTTTAAATTCTTTTTGTTTTAGATGGTTCGCATGATTCGCACCGCTCGCAAGTCCACAGGAGGGTGAGTTCCCATAGTAGCCCTTGCCAAAAGAGAGGAGAGCCGTCCGGTAACGTACCATTCCTACGGATTGGCAGTAGGAGGCTTATTGCGCCGTCTTCGGCGTATGCTCGAAGCCGCCGGCAACACGGGCAAGCTAATTATCCACTATAACTCCACCAGGACCATCCGTGAGAAGATGGAAGAATGGAGCTTAGAGATGAGGATTATACACGAAAATCAGCTGCTTAAGATTCACCACTCTCCAGCTTGTCGGGCGACACAGGTCGATGCGGAGAAAGATGTCACCTGGGAGGCCATCACCTGCCAGAGTCACATCTATCGTCGCCACTTGGACAAAACTGAGTACATGTATGTCCTCCAACATGAGAGTGGTACCACGGAGTACAAGTACCCACCAGTGCAGCAAGGGACTTCCCATGAGCACATGGACTTGTGCTTGGAGGATGCTGCTATGCTCAGCACTCGACTGCAGGAGTGTCAACAAGAGCTTCAGGATGTCCGGGACACCCTGAAGGAAACGGAGACGTTGCTGCAAGCCTGCTTAAAGGCGAGAGAAAGAGGAGATGGGAATGAACTGTGTGTCACCGTGAATGATACATGGACTCCTGACTCCCCAGATCGCTGATCGATCAGGCGTCGTCGCACTTCTCCACCAGCAGCCTCTCCACCCAAAGCAGAGTCAGAAGGCAGCCGAAATGATGAGGAAGATCCTGAGGAGCCAGCTCAAGAAAACGAGTAGTGTAGAGTCCTTCCCTTAGATTGCAAGATGCCAAATAGTCGAATCGTTACGTTAAGTTAATGGTGTGTTAATGCTTGGTGTGTGACGTGAGTTGTGGAAGCCATGAGTAATTGTCCACAGCCTCGTCTTCAGATTGTTTTGCTTTGTTGTGTGAACCCACATGAAATAATAGTGCATTTATTTGGTGTGAGATATGAACCCTCGTAAAAGTATAACAAATCCTCAACACTTCAAAGTACAAACAAATGAAAGTACTAAGATGATACTAAATGCTTTCAAATTAACATTGGTTGATTCTGCCAGATGGCCGGAAGAGGAAAAGGACGTGCTGCCAACCCCACCAACAACAACGATGAGGCATGCAACCCTCATCTTTCTAGAGGCCAGGACAGGGGTGGTCGCCGTGAAGAAGTTGATCCTCTCCACCAAATGCTGGAGAATCAAAATCAGCTCATCCAGAACCTGACTCAAGTGGTGGCCAACTTGCATCAAGTACCACCTCCACAAGCTGCACCACGCCAACCAAGGTTGAGTGAGTTTCTAGGAACTCAACCTCCAAAGTTTGGAAGTGCTGCTGAACCTCTGGAAACAGATGATTGGCTGAAGACCATTGAAGTAAGATGAGGATCATACAGTGCCAAGGGTATGAGAGGGTGCTGTTTGCCTCTCATCAATTGCATGGACCTGCTGCGATTGGTGGACCGCCTATGTGGCCGCCCATCATGAACCTGAGAACATCACTTGGGAAGAGTTCAAGCGTAGCTTCCGCAACCATTACATCCCAAGAGGTGAACTCAAAAACAAGAGGAAGGAGTTTTTGGGACTACAGCAGGGAAACATGACGGTGAGGGAATACCTCACAAAATTTACTCAACACTCCCGCTATGCCCCACGGGACATAGAGACAGATGAGCAGAAACAAGATTGTTTCGTGGAAGGACTTACCGCAGAGATGCAGTGTGCAATGTCCTCGAATGAGTATGAAAGCTTCCAAAAGATGGTGGACCGAGCATTTGTGGTAGAAAGGAAGCTAAAGGCCTTGGAAAATGAGAATAAGAGGAAGGCCGGTGGGTCACATCAAGCCTCGGGTAGCAACACCCGCCCCCGTCTGATGCAGCAACCAGCAGGGCAGACGAACCGTGCTGCGGTACCCTACTCAGCACCAAGAGGGTACAACCCGAACTACAGGCCTCCGGCAGCACCAGCACAGCCACCACGTCAGTTTGTACAGCAGCCTCGCCCTGCATATCCACCTCGACCAGCAGTGCAAGGACCCCCGAACCAACCCCAAGACAACAAAGGCCAAGCACCTAAGATTGGGGTGCAATGTTTTAACTGTGGTGAATTGGGGCACTATGCCCATAAGTTCCCAAAGAAGAAGCCCGCGCAGCCACAACATCAGAATGTAATGAGAGGAAGGGTGAACCACGTCACTATGGAGGAAGCACAAGATGCACCCGACATGGTAGTTGGTAATTTTCCTGCCAATTTACACCTTGCAACCCTGCTGTTTGATTCTGGTGCCACCCACTCGTTTATTGCTCAAGGGTTTGTTAAGCAGTATGACCTAGCAACAACACAAATGAACCATATGCTAGCCGTAAACTCTCCAGGTGGAGAAATAAGGACAAGACAAGTGTGTCCCAAGGTGAATCTAGACATTAATGGGGTAGTGTTTACTGCTAACCTCATAGTGATAGATTCCCAAGGGATCGATATTATTTTGGGCATGGATTGGTTGACCAAACATAAAGGAATCATCCATTGTTCGACCAGAACGGTGGAACTAACTCACCCTAGTGGCACAAGAGTAAAGTTCATAACAATACACGAGCCTAGGAGGGACATTAAATTAAATCAAGTTGAGGTGAATGTGGAGGAGATCAGGATTATCCGGGAATATCCAGATGTTTTTCCGGAAGAATTGCCAGGTATGCCTCCCGATCGTGAAGTGGAATTTGCAATTGAGCTAGTGCCTGGAACAGCCCCGATATACAAGAGACCTTATCGGATGGACTCGAAGCAGCTAGAAGAACTCAAGGGTCATTTGAGAGAATTGACGGAGAAGGGGTATATTCGGCCTAGTTCCTCACCTTGGGGAGCTCCAGTGATATTTGTGCCCAAGAAGGACGGAACCCAAAGGTTATGCGTGGATTACCGTGCCTTGAATGAGGTAACCATCAAGAATAAGTACCCATTACCCCGCATTGAAGACTTGTTTGATCAGTTGAGGGGAGCTTGTGTGTTCTCAAAAATTGATCTCAGGTCGGGATACCACCAACTCAAGATAAGACAATCTGATATTCCCAAGACAGCTTTCGTATCTCGGTACGGGCTGTATGAATACACCGTCATGCCTTTCGGGTTAACTAATGCCCCGGCATACTTCATGTATATCATGAACAAGGTATTCATGGAATATCTGGACAAATTTGTGGTGGTTTTCATAGATGACATTCTCGTCTTCTCCAAAGATGAAGAAGAACATGAGAAACATTTAAGATTGGTGTTGCAGAGGCTGAGAGAACACCAACTATATGCCAAGTTGAGCAAGTGTGAGTTTTGGCTGAAGAGAGTTCCCTTTTTAGGACATATAATCTCGGAGGGAGGAATCTCCATAGATCCCGCCAAAATCGAGGATATCCAGAAGTGGAAGACCCCTGAAAATGTCGGGGAAGTTCGAAGCTTTTTGGGATTGGCTGGGTACTATCGACGGTTTATTGAGGGATTCTCCAAGATCCCGAGACCTCTCACCAAACTGTTGGAGAAGGGAATCACATTCACCTGGACACCACAGTGCGAGACGAGCTTTCAGGAGCTAAACAAGAGATTGACAACAACCCCAGTGTTGGTTATGCCAGATATGCAGAAGAAATTTCACGGTGTACTGCGATGCCTCTGGAAACGGGTTGGGATGTGTTCTCATGCAAGAAGGACATGTCGTGGCTTATGCATCCCGGCAGCTTCGGAAGCACGAGAAGAACTATCCTACACATGACCTAGAACTAGCCGCAGTGGTACACGCGTTGAAAATTTGGTGGCACTATTTGATGGGGAAGAGGACCGAGATATATACGGATCATAAGAGTTTGAAGTACATATTCACACAGCCAGACCTCAACCTCAGACAAAGGAGATGGTTAGAGCTAATCAATGACTTTGATGTAGGCATCAACTATCATCCCGGGAAAGCAAACGTCGTGGCCGATGCTTTGAGTCAGAAAGTGCAGGTCAATAAGTTGAGCTTGAAGGACATGCCTGTAGAATTGAAGGACGAAGTTATAAGGCTCAATCTATGTCTAGTGAATAGTGGTGAAGCCATCGCCATGGAAGTGGACTCCACACTAGAGCAAGACATACGCGATGGTCAAAAGAATGATGAGAAGATACAAGAGATCAGACAACTTATCAAGGAAAATAAAGCTCCGGGTTTTAGAGAGGATGAACAAGGAACGGTGTGGCACGGGAAAAGAATCTGTGTGCCAGAAGTAAAGGAGATCCGTGAATTGATTCTAAAGGAGGCTCATGATTCTGACTATTCCATTCATCCTGGGAGTACGAAAATGTACCAGGACCTCAAGAGCAGGTATTGGTGGTATGGCATGAAGCGAGATGTCACGGAACATGTTGCCCTATGTGACACATGTCAGTTGGTGAAAGCAGGACATCAACGACCCGCGGGATTATTGCAACCACTCAAAGTGCCTGAATGGAAATGGGAACAAATCAGCATGGATTTTATCGTGGGATTGCCTAGAACCCAATCAGGGTATGATTCAATATGGGTCATCATTGATAGGCTAACCAAGGTAGCTCATTTCATCCCCGTGAAAGAAAGCTACAGCGGATCCAAATTGGCAGAATTGTACATGTCAAGGATCGTGTGTTACCATGGAGTGCCAAAGAAGATTGTGTCGGATCGAGGGACACAGTTCACCTCAAGGTTCTGGCAGAAGCTGCATGAAACCATGGGAACCCATCTGAACTTTAGTTCGACCTATCATCCCCAAACTGACGGGCAGACGGAAAGAACCAATCAGATCCTAGAAGACATGCTAAGGGCATGTGCACTCAAAAACAATAGGAGTTGGGACAAGAACTTACCGTATGCGGAGTTTTCCTATAACAACAGCTATCAAGCTAGTATGAAAATGTCACCGTTTGAAGCATTGTATGGAAGGAAGTGCAGAACTCCCCTATTTTGGAACCAAACAGGAGAAAGTAAAGTGTTTGGTCCAGAAGTGCTACAAGAAGCCGAGGCGAAGGTGAGGGAGATTCGCAACAACTTGAGGATAGCACAGACACGCCAAAAGAGCTATGCCGATGTACGAAGAAGAAAGCTCGTTTTCAACGTGGGAGACTAGTTTATCTCAAGGTGTCCCCTATCAGAGGACTTCGTCGGTTCATATTAAAAGGGAACTTGTCACCTCGATACATCGGACCCTTTCAAGTTTTGGAAAGGAAAGGCGAAGTGGCGTATCAACTAGAGTTACCGGTTCATCTATCAGATGTGCACGATGTATTCCACGTGTCACAACTCAAGAAATGTCTGAGGACGCCTGAAGAGGTGTTACCCATGAATGAAGTGGATGTAGCTGAGGATTTGTCTTATGCCGAGCAACCATACAAGATTTTGGAGACAATGGAACGCCTCACCAGAAATAAAAGAATCCAGATGTGCAAGGTGCAGTGGAAGCATCACTCAGAAGAGGAAGCCACCTGGGAACAGGAAGATGAGCTCAAGGCACAATTTACGGAATTGTTTTCTTAGAAACACCAATCTCGAGGACGAGATTTCTTTTAAGGGGGGTAGAGCTGTAACACCCCAAAATTTTGATTCAAAACACTAAATCATGTTAAGAGGGGAATTTAAAAATTTTTGGACGTGTTGCATGTTTTGCAAAAATTCAAATTCAAACTGGAATTCAAATTAAACTCAAATCAGAAAAGAAATGGAAAAAGAAAAAGAGAAAACAGAAAAAAACCGGCCAGTGGGCCGAAACCCACCAGCCGGCCCAACTTACCCCGCGCCAGCCCGCAGCCGCGCGCCCGCGCTTTCTCACGCTGACAGGCGGGACCCACAGATCTTTGTCTACCTCGCGCCGCGCCGAAGTCCCCCGCGCCCGAATCGAAACCGATCGGGATTTCGACGTAAACCCCGCTGAGTTCTGTTCGTAGCCGACGCGGACATGATCTAAACCACCCCGCCACCCTCCCCCGTCTATAAAAACCCCGGCCTCATTCTGTTTTTCCCACGCGATCGCCGATTTTTACTCCGGTGAGAACCGAGACTTCTCCGGTGAATTCTGGCCGATCTAAGCTCGGAAACTCCGATCTAACTCGCTGGTCTTGATCCACCGCCTCCGGGGAACCTTGCAGGTGCAGAAAACTCGGTGACTTGCGGTGTAAACACAGCGCCGACGAGCTTCGCCGTGGTTTTGCCTCGGACCTCGTCGCCGATCACCTTCCAGGACCTCCGAGCTCAAGAAAACCCCCGAGGTGAGATCCCCGACTTCTCCTCTACCGATCTATGCCATAAGATCACAGTTCTAGGCAGAATTCTCGAGGATCCGAAAGTTTCCGGCGAGATCGCCGCTTCCCGCCGCCGTGCGCCGCCGGCAGCGCCGCCCACGCTCGATCAGAGCGACGTGGCCGCTTGTGCGCCGTTTATTTTAAATCACACGGTAGGGTTTAAACCCCCGCGTACCGGTTCGATGTTATAATCTCAGCCGTCGGTTTAAAATCGGACGGTCCACATCAGCCCCACGTTATAAAGACTGGAAATCTTACGTGCTACCCCCTGGGGTTCTCGGGAAATAAGAGCTAGCCCCGGAAACTTCAGATCTAGCCCCTGGAACTCCAGAAAATCATGTAAATTCATTTAAAAATCAGTTTTAGCCCCTGGACTTAATAAAAACTAGGAAAAACACCTCTGATAAGTGTAGCTAGACCCCTGGAAATTCTGAAAATAATATTATAGACCCTGTAATGGGGTGAGTTCATCATTTTAGCCCTGTTTAATATTTAATTTAGAAAATTGAATATGTAACTAGTGTTTAAAAATTAAAAAGTCGGACAAACATATTATCAAAATTAAGTTAAAGACTTTCTCAGTGTTTAGGAAATTTTGGAGTGAGATAAAAACATATTTTGGACTGAATTGAATCTGTTTAATTTATTATTCACAATTAGGGACACATTTTTAAGTAATAAATAGTTTTAGAAAATAGGGAAAATAATTATGAAATAGTTTACATCAGAGGCAAAGGTCAAAATATGTTATTAAATTATTTAGGACCAGAACCTATTCTGTTTAGATGATGAGTATTACTAATTTCATAATAAAGTACACAATTATGCATAGGAATATAAATCTGAAAATATAGCAACTAGTAAATGATAAATGGAGTTTTTAAAATCCAAAGAGTTCAGTTTAGGGTTGGTAGAAATTATGAAGGCACACATGGGGAAGAAAAATACTTTTCATACACACTTGGTAGTGAAAAGGTGTAGTAGTTGAATATATGAAATTTATTGGAAACTCATATATATAGTATGTAAGTATAAATGTGGACACAAAAGTAGGAATCATATACACATGGTTAAAAGTGCATGCAAGCCACAACTCAACACACATAAAGTAACCCCAACACATATAATGGTAAAGAACTTTCATAAATGTGAATGTGTGGTTTGTATGAAGTAGAAGTGTGAACTATGTCTTATGATTGTTGTTTTTCTTTTGCTATGTGTGATGGTATGATGTAGAACCTGCTCAAGAGCAAGTTATTCCTTTCCAAGACCAGGACTACCCATTTCAAGAGCAGCAAGAAGGAGGCAAGTGTCCTTGACCACTTTGATCCTATGCTAGGATGTGTAGCTAGAATTATTTGCATTGTCAATTTAAATATGAAACCCATGATAGGAAGTTTCCCTAGAATTGCATTACCTTGTTTCCTTGTAGCTTGGGTTGGGATTTATTTTATCATGACATTTATTATTATGCATATGCTTAGCCATGCTTAGAATGGGATATTTGGGATATGAGATCATCAGTTTATTTTACCATACTCTTGAATGAGATATTGTGAGTTATGTAGAGGTAGGGATCAAGGCAAGTTGGATGTTTTGGTTGTGTGCTGGGTGCACGAGACTTGGGTTTGTGTTTAGTACTTGCCTGGATCCTAAGGACCGGTTCATGGAGCATGTAACCTGGCTTTACAGTGCCAACCACATGCTGAGATGGGGCAGCTTGGCCAATTAATTAGGTGTATCCCCGGCGTAGTATGGGTGTGTTGGATGGTGCGGGGAGTAGGTGTCAGCTGGACTACCATATGAACCGCAAGGCTCAAGAGGGGGCCACTGCAGCGGGGTTGGAGCCTCTTGTATGCTGTTAGGGGTGAAACCTCAGTGGGTCCACGGTCGTCGGGAATCCCTTTGTAAAGGCTTCGTAGTGATCTCCTGGCTACACACCTGGGAAGTGTGAATGTGGTTCGTAGCCACTGGCATAATGGAGGTTCTTTTAGTCCACCCGGCAACGGGGGATGAAATCACTACATGTGGGTACAGTGGTACAAACTCTGCAGAGTCAAAAACTATCATGACAGCCGTGCTCACGGTCAAGAGCGGCTTGGACTTATTCATGCTTAGAGGATTGATGGTTTTGGAAGTTAAGCGGGGAGCTTAACATTGGAGATGATGTTATGGTTATTGGATTATGATGATGGGATGGGAGATGGGGACCATTTCACTTGTGTAGTAATGTAGGTGCTTAATAAGCTAAGGTGATAGGTATTAATTGCGTAGTGCTTTAACCATGAGTTCAACCTCTCCTTGTGCTAGCCATGCATGATATAATTTTCCCACACTTGCTGAGTACCATTGGTACTCAACCTTGCATATTTTGTTGGTTTATATTGCTGCTCAGGTCAAGATAATGAGGTGGTGTATAATGACCAAGACTTTGGACCCGAAGAAGGTTTCTAGGTTCATGGAGACCCCCGGGCAACGCCTGTGACGGAGCCCTCAAGAATATTATTCCGCTGCTAGTTTATTTACTTGTGATGAACTTATTATTGTCCATCGAGACATTTGCTATGTAAGACTTATTTATATTCGACACCTGGCTGGTAATAAATGATGCTTCACTATTTTTCATCACATGTAGAGAAAATGATCCTGGCATACATGTGATATTCACTTGGTTTTTCTTCGGAAAAACCGGGTGTGACAATGGATGAGGTAGAATGAGATGGTGGTTTACTTGTCATAGATCTAAGGACCGGTTCATGCGAGCCATGCCAGGAATACAGTGCCACCACAAGGCCAAATATGGGTGCGGCTTAGCTGACTAATTAGGTAAGTTGCTAGATTGTTATGGACCGTGGAAGGCACGGGGAATGAGAGTCGAGTGAGGACTGCCCTGGGAACTGCATGGCACAAGAGGGGGCCTGTAGGTGGGAGAATTGGAGATTCTAGACTGTCGGTGAAACCTTAGTGAGTCCATACATCTAGTAACCGCTCTGTAAAGGCTATTTTGTGATTCTTGGCCATAATCCGATGGTTGTGTACTGGTATAATGGAGGTTCTGCAGTCGCCGACGGGTGACGAAATCACAAACTTGTGGGTAAAGTGGTGCCACCTTTGCAGAGTGTAAAACTATCATGATAGCCGTGCTTCCGGTCACATGCGTCTGGACAACCCACATGATTAGATGGGATGGTTTTGGATGGTTCAGTTTTGGTCATTGGGATGGTATTGGTTTGGTTATGGTTTGGTCTTTGGATTTTGTTTTCGGGACTGTTGAGTCCGGGTAATGAGATTGGTTGCATGACCGTTGAGTCATGGCAATGAGATTTGATCTCGGTTATGAGATGGAAATCGAATATGAGATGATATGGTAGTGAATACGAGATGGTATTCAAGAGGATGAGAAAAGTTGAGAAAGATAAATGTCTGGAAGAGACATGAAAAGTGGTGAATCATGATGGAGGTATGTTGATGTTTAAATACATGTTGGGATTACATTTACCTAAAGCTAGTTGATGTTTTTATCATGTTTTGTGAAATAAACTTTGCTTTCCGCAATGAGCCTTTTTATACCTACCTTGTTGTAAGCTACATGTCATACTTTCCGCACTTGCAGAGTACGTCATGTACTCACCCTTGCATTATCATACATCATCAGCAACAGAAGAGGAGTACTATGAAGACCACGTGGAGTATTAGGCGTGTAATCTATCCTCAACCTTGCCTGTGGAGTAGAGATGGAGCCGCTGCTGCTACTAAGTTTGCTTCCACACTAGTTAGAAGACTTCCGCTGCTATAATAGATTAGAGACTCCCACTGCAATAAAGATTGATGTAATAAAGTACTTGAATCTATTCATTTGTGGTTATATATATTCTGAATTCAGTTTGTGGATTATATGTGTATGTGTGATGAACATCCTGGGCACACATATGCATCAGTCTAGGTTCCTCACAGAACCGGGGCATCACAAATTGGTATCAGAGCCACGGTTGGTCGTAGGTTACACGCCTAGATAGAAATCACAGATTAGTATCAACCTACCACGGTTGATCGTAGGTCACATGCCTAGATAGAAATCAAAGATTGATATTAGAGCGACCAAGCCTAGGTAAGACCGCAGATTGGCATCAAGCTACCACGGTTGACTGTGGGTTGCAAGCCTAGATAAGGTCACAGATTGGTAGCAGAACCATGGTTGGCCATAGGACACAAACCTAGTCGCAAATTGGTATTAGGAGCCACGCTGAACATAGGATGCAAGCCTAGGTAGAATGCATAGATTGGCATTAGAATCCCATAGACCATAGGACAAAGTCACAGATTGGTCACAAATTGGTATCACCCCAAACCACATAGGACCCCCATTGAGTAAGCCTTGAATAGAAGTTGTGTGCTGAACTTTTGTGATGATGGTTGTGCTTGAGTGCTTAGTGTGAGTTGTGGGATGTTTCAGCGTTGTCTATATCCACACATAGTAGAGAGATGTGAGATGCTTCGGCACTTGTTCACATCCTCATATAGGATGATATATATAGTCCATTCACCTTGATGCATATAGTTGGGAGGGATCATTCTAAACTTCTAACCTCTATTCTACTCAACCCTCTCTCATAAATGGTGAGAGGAAACACCGGCCATCAAGGGAGGAACGTCCGTGGCAACCAAGAGGATGACCATGTTGAGGTTCCTAGAATGACAACCCCGGAGCTGGTGCAAACAAGCTGGAACGGTTGATGGCAATGCAGAATCAGCTTATGCAAACTATGATCCAAACTTTGAGTCAGCTGCAAGCCAACAACAATAACCCCGTTCCTGCACCCCCACCACCACCACCACCACTACCGCCGGCTCACAACCGACTGGGAGAGTTCATGAGGACTCGGCCACCTACCTTTGCACAAGCTAATGATCCCATGGAAGCCAATGATTGGTTGAAGTCAATGGAGAAGAAGCTTGCCATAGTTCAGTGCAATGACCGAGAGAAAGTTATCTTTGCATCGCACCAACTTATGGGAGCAGCCGCTGACTGGTGGGACGCTCTATGCAACGCAAATGTCGACCAGGAGACTATTACTTGGACTGAGTTCAAGGAGAGTTTCTGCTCTCATTATATCCCTGCTGGAGTAATGATGCTCAGAAGACAAGAGTTTGAAGGTCTCCGCCAGGGCAGGAAGAGCGTTAATGAGTACCTCAACAAGTTCACGCAGTTGTCACGATATGCCCCCGAAGATGTCAACTCAGACCAACGGAAACAGTACTTGTTCATGAGAGGGTTGAAAAATGAGATCCAAGTTCAGCGTCTCCAAAATGACTATGCAAACTTCCAGAATCTAGTTGAAAAAGCCATAGTGGTTGAAAGCAAGATCCGAGAGATCGAGCAAGAGGGCAAAAAAAGATGCCATACCAGCCACAAGGGAGCAACGTACGCCCTCGGTACATGCCCCTAGCTGCACCACAGTATGGATCGTCTGTTCCTACTTTTCGCTCTAATCAGCCACCACAGCAACGTCCTGTCATGCAAGCACCTCTTGTGCCTTTGCCTCCTGCGCCCCATCCAAACACGGGCGCTTATGCTCAAAACCCTCGCCCCAACGTACCTGCTGTCGTGGGCAACAAGGCATGCTTTGCATGCGAGGAGACGGGACACTTTGCGAGCCAGTTCCCCAAGAGAGGTCCTGGACAACCAAGCAACGTGCCCAAGCAGAACCCACGGCCAAACAGAGGATCCAATCAAGGAAACCGTGGACAGTAGAACTACGCTCGCGGCAATGTGAACCATGTCTCTGCTGAGGAAGCGCAACAGGCTGAGGACGTCGTGATTGGTATGTTCCTTGCTAACTCAAACCCAGCCACCATTTTATTTGTTTCCGGAGTATCACATTCATTCATATCATCCAAGTATGTCGCCAAGTATAATCCACCCATATCACACTTGAAATATACTATGTTAGTTAATTCTCCCGGTGGAGAGATGAGGACTAATATAGTATGTCCGAAAGTAAACATTAAAATAAGGAGGGTAGACTTCCTTGCCAACCTCATTGTCTTGGATTCCCAAGGGATTGACATAATACTCGGAATGGATTGGTTAAGCAAGCACAACGGAGTGATCCAATGTGCTGAGAGGAGCGTGCAGTTGACAAACGAGCACGGAACTCGTATTGAGTTCGAGTCAGCCCAGCCAATAACCGAGAAGGCAATGTTGAAGCACGTCGAAGGAGCAACATTGGAAAGCATTCCGGTGGTTCAAGAATTCTCGAACGTGTTCCCGGAAGAACTTCCAGGTATGCCACCTGATCGAGACATCAAGTTTTCCATTGACTTGGTACTCGGAACTGCACCTATAGCAAAGAGACCCTATAGGATGCCCGTCAACAAACTAGTGGAGCTCAAGAAGCAAATTCAGGAGCAGCTAGAAAAGGGTTTTATACGTCCAAGCTCGTCACCATGGGGATCCCCCGTGCTCTTCGTAGACAAGAAGGATGGAACCCAAAGGATGTGCGTGGACTATAGGTCTCTCAATGAGGTGACGATCAAGAACATGTACCCTCTGCCCCGTATAGAGGACATGTTCGACCAAATGAAGGTAGCTCGAGTCTTCTCTAAGATTGATCTTCGGTCGGGATACTTCCAGCTGAAGATTAAGCCCTCCGAAATACCCAAGACTTTCTTTCAAACACGTTATGGTTCGTATAAATATACCGTTATGTCTTTTGGGTTAACGAATGCACCCGCATACTTCATGTACCTCATGAACAAGGTCTTCATGGAGTACTTGGACAAGTTCATCATGGTTTTCATCGACGACATCATCGCGTATTCGAAAAGTGAGGAAGAACGTGAAGAACATTTGAGATTGACATTGCAGAAGCTGCGAGAGCATCAATTATATGCCAAACTCATCAAGTGTCAATTTTGGCTAAAGGAGATATCGTTCCTAGGACACATCATCTCCGAGGAAGGAGCATCGGTTGATCCCGGAAAGGTAGGAGATGTTTTGAAGTGGAACCAACAGCAAAAACGTGAGAGATATTTGGAGTTTTCTTGGAATGGCTGGATACTACCGACGCTTCATCAAGGACTTCTCCAAAATAACGAAGCCTATGAAGGGGCTATTGATGAAGGGAAAGGCGTTCCAGTGGACATCAGCGTGCCAAGAAAGCTTTGAGGAGCTCAAGAAAAGGCTAACCACAGCACCGGTTCTAGTATTACCAGACGTAAGAAAGAGATTTGACATATATTGTGACGCATACAAACAAGGGCTTGGATGTGTGCTTGAAAGTGCATCTAGGGTATCCCTTGTGGGTTTTGGAGAATTGATGACAAGCATATGAGATCCTAATGAAATTATTGAGATGATTGCAGGACAAACAAGTGAACTAGCTCGGTGCACACAAAAAGGTGAAAAATAGAGTGGTGTCTGAAAAGGAAGACTTTAATGGAATTTAGAAGAGCAAAGTAGATTTAAATGTATAGGGTGTGTGTGAGAGACACATCCCAAGAGCTCATGACTTTGCGTAAGGGTAAGGGGTTTAAAAATCAACTAAAATCCACTGGACACCAGACTAGTCCGTTTAACTTTCTAGAAGTCGCAGACATAGTGCACCGGACTAGTCCGCCTTGTGAACCGGACTAGTCCGGTCAGCTTACTGGAAAGCACCAGACAAGTCCGGTTTTAGACCAGACTAGTCCGCTTAGCCCACTGGAAGTAGACCGGACAAGTCAGAACATACACCGGACTAGTCCGGTATTAGGTTTTACAACAGTAACTTTTTTGGAAAACATATAAATTGGTGATCCACGGCCTTCCAAAAAAAACATGGCTCACACTGCTAGAAACTCAAACCCTAGCGCCGCCACCTGTCCCTAGAGCCCAAAAACACATCCCCCCACACATCTAAGGTGCGAAAAAGGTGAAAATTAATTAAACACATGGATTTGGGATTTGGAGATCGTTGTTCCTTCGTTGTGAGCTCTTGGGGTTTGATCTCTCTACACTCATATTCTGCATTGTAATCTTTTTGAGTGTATTTGATTGCTTTTTCATTGTAATTCTCGTGGGAGCCCTCAACGTGTGAGGTTGCCCCACAAACTCTGTGATTACCCGTGCTAGTGGAGTCAAGTCGGCCTTGTGTGGTGACTTGAAGAGGGAAAGGGTTAGAGACCCGGCTCTGTGTGTGCTTCCTCAACGAGGACGTAGATCTCTTGGTGAGATCGAACCTCGGTAAAATTTGTGTCTCGCGTGCCTCTTTATTTTTGTTGATTAGAACATGTAGTTGCTAAACTTCATAATTTGAATTGCTAAGTTTCTTTCACGGGCATAATCACACCTCACATTGTAAAGTCAAAATAAAATAACTGTTGTTCTTATTTCCGCTGCTAAACAAGTTAATTTTCCTGAACAACACTTAATACAATCTACACACTTCAGGCACACCGGACTAGTCCGCTCACAAAACCGGACTAGTCCGGTCAAGCAAGTTTTTGACAACTACATTAAGTGTGCAGGAAACTCTGTAAGGCCTATTCACCCCCCTCTAGGCCACATTCAATTGGTATCAGAGCAAGGTTCTCCACCAACGAAACTCACATCTCGGAGAGATCAATGGCCTCTGAGAAGAACAATGATATCCCGAAGACGAACATCAACGATGAGGAGCAAGAAGCCAAAGCCTTCGATGTCCTGAAACAAAGTCCACATGACGATGAAGAAGTGAGACAGCTAAAGACACTACTGAGAAAGAAATTAATGGCACAAAGAGGAAAAGAGGAAGAAAAGACGATGGGGAGTGGTCATCATGACTACTCCCGATATCCTTACAACTACAACCATCTCAATTCAAATAATCACTATCTCTCCATTCCTATGGTAAGGCCCCCGCAGTTTGACGGAAGTGACTATACCATGTGGAAGTACAACATGAAAATGCATCTAATATCCTTGAATCCTAGTCTTTGGCATATTGTCTGTACACGTATAGATATCCCAGACACGGATGAAGAACTCACTCCGGAACAAGAGCAAGAGATTCACAGAACTGCACAAGCCATTGCAGTAATCACATCGTCACTGAGCAGGGAAGAATTCACCATGATCAATGGACTAGAGAGTGCAAAAGAAATCTGGGATACACTCAAAACAGCTCATGAAGGAAATAGGTCTGTACGTGAAGCCAAAATTGAGATGCTTGAAGGAGAGTTGGGGAGATTTGCTATTGAAGACGGCGAATCACCTCAAGACATGTACAACCGGATGAAGGCACTCATCAACAAAATCTGTGCCTATGGAAGTAAGAAATGGACAGATCACGAGGTGGTCAAAAGGATGATTAGAGCCTTCATGCAAAGAAACGTCACACTTTCCTCAATGATTAGAGAAAGCCCCGGGTTTCACAAAATGACTCCCGATGAGTTATTGGGGAAGATCATAAATCATGAAATGATAGAGAAGGAGGCTTAATACGTCAAAGACTTAGCCGAGCTTACCTCTTCCAAAAAGAAAGAAGTTGCTCTCAATGCAACGTGCAGACCCAAACTCAAAGAAACCCGTGAAGACCAAGATGACGGAGATACAAGCGACGTGAGTACCGATCTAGATGATGAGGAAATGGTACTCTTTATCAAAAAGTTCAAGCGCATAATGAGGAGAAGACATGGCAACAACTCAAATGAAGGGAAAAGCAAGGATAAAGGGAAATCCAAGGCTCGATGTACTTGCTATAATTGTGGAGAGTACGGTCACTTCATGGTGGACTATACTTATGAAGAAAACAAGAAGAAGAAGGAAACAAAAGCACATGAGAAGAAAAATTTCAGAAAAAGGAGACAAGCTCATCAAGCTCACATTGGCAAGGAGTGGGACTCAAACGATGAGTCCTCCTCCGATGAAGAAGAGGAGATGGCCACCATTGCCGTTAAGAAACCCACCATGAGAGCTACACTCTTCCCAAACATGGGAGGACGGGATATGAACAACCATACTTGCCTTATGGCTAAAGAAGGCAAGAAAAAGGTTCGACTTACTCCTCCTGGGTTAAATACCTCTATTGATGACTTTGATAGCTCTAGTGATAATGAAGAAATGTTTAGAGGATTAAGTAAAATTGCTTTAATGAAAATGGAAATGTTGTCAAACAAAATCTTTGAAAAGGAGGAACTTGTCAACCGACAAGAAGATATGCTCATTCGTGAAAGGAAGAGATATCAAGAAGTTGAAAAACTTCTTGAGCTTGAAAGAGAGAGGAACAAGTCACTTGAGTTTGAGCTAGCCTTGAGTAAGGAGACTTACTCAAAGCTAGAGGACTCACATATTGCAATCAAGGATGAGCTTGCTAACTTGTCTAGAGTTAACAAGATCCTTGAGGTGCAAGTTGAGTCGCTCAAGCAAAGTGACTCATCTTCCTCCAAGAGCTCTTCCTCCAAAGATATGAGTTCGACAACAATTGGAACCTGCACATGCTCTAGTAAGAAAAATATCATTTCTAATACTTCAACTTCTCGTGATATGCATCCTTCCCAACACGGCATCTTTGATAAGGAGAAGATCAAATATGCACATGTCCAACGTCAAAGATGGTCTTGGGTTTGATAGGAACAAACACATGTCCACTCTTAATCATGCAAAGAAAAGAATCACCGTTGTTAAGGAAAAATCACATGAATCTGATTTACAAATATTGTTTCGTACATTTGATGCTCCCTATGTTCTTATGAGAAACAAATATGGAAAAGTTATTGCTAAATACACAGGGTCACGCCACAAGAACTCGAAAACTTGTGTGTGGGTGCCCAAGACTCTTGTGACTAACCTGAGAGGACCCAAGCAAGCTTGGGTACCTAAAACCAAGGAATAATTCTGTTTTGCAGGCTTACTCCTCCGGTGGATCTAAGTGGGTGCTAGATAGCGGATGCACAAATCACATGACCAGAGAGAGATATGTTTGTGGAGTACGAGTACAACGAGGATCCAAGGAAGGCATATACTTAGGAGACAACAGCCAAGGAAAGGTCCTTGGTAGCGTTAACATTGAAATATCTCCTCAACACACTTTATCTAATGTTTTACATGTAGACTCACTAGATTATAACCTTTTGTCAATATCTCAACTATGCGACAAAGGTTATAACTGTTTATTCACTAATGAGGGTGTGACCATTTTTAGAAGAAGCGATGGCTCGATTGCATTTAAGGGAATGTTGAAGGGAAAGCTTTATCTTATTGATTTCAACAAAGATAAAGCCGAACTCAACACTTGCTTGGTTGCTAAGACCAACATGGGATGGCTGTGGCATAGACGGCTAGCCCATGTTGGGATGAGAAATCTGTAGAAACTTCTAAAAGGTGGTCACATCGGAGGTCTAAAAGATGTGGTTTTTGAGAAAGACGGGCCGTGCAGCGCTTGCCAGGCGGGAAAACAAGTCGGAGCACCACACCCCGCCAAGAACGTAATGACCACTACAAGACCACTGGAACTTCTTCATATGGATCTATCTGGTCCAATTGCTTACATAAGTATCGGCGGTAACAAATACGGTTTAGTAATTGTTGATTATTTTTCAAGATTTACCTGGGTATTTTTCTTGTATGATAAATCAGAAACTCAGGGAATCCTCAAGAAGTTCCTGAAAAGAGCCCAGAACGAATTCTCATCAACCGTGAAAAACATCAGAAGTGACAACGGGACAGAATTCAAAAATACACAAGTTGAAGAGTATCTCGATGAAGATGGGATAAAGCATGAGTTCTCGGCACCCTACTCTCCTCAACAAAACGGGGTGAAAGGAAGAACAGAACATTGATTGAAATGGCAAGAACAATTTTGGATGAATAGGGGACATCAGATCGATTTTGGGCAGAAGCAGTGAACACCGCTTGTCATGCTACAAATCGGCTGTACCTTCACCGACTACTGAAGAAAACTCCATATCAGCTCCTTACCGGTAAAAAGCCAAGTGTTTCTTATTTCAAAGTTTTTGGTTGTAAATGTTTTATTCTGAACAAGAAACCGAGGGCTTCGAAGTTCTCTTCGAAGTCCGATGAAAGGTTCTTTCTCGGATATGAATCGAATGCCTACGCCTATCGTGTCTTCAACAAGGTGTCCGGTCTTGTTGAAGTAGCACGTGACGTAGTGTTCGACGAAACTAACGGCTCACAAGTGGAGCAAGTCGATAAGTGTATGCTAGATAAAGAGGAAGCTCCATGTGAAGTGCTGAAGAAAATGGCACTTGGTGATATTCTACCACAAGAGCAAACGCAAGACTCAAATGCACAAGGTGAACCTCAACAAGGTAGCAATGATCAAGGGGGAGCTTTTACACAAGATCATGTGGAGGAAGATCAAGAAGATCAAGATAATTATGGAAGCAATGATCTATGGGGAGACAATGAACATGAAGATGATGAAGAACAAGCAGCTACACAAGTTCCTCACCTAAGAGAACATCAGAGTGTGCAAAGAGACCATCCTGTCAACAATATCATTGGTGATATTGCTAAGGGAGTAACTACTAGATCTCGCGTTGCAAATTTCTGTGAATACTATTCTTTTGTCTCTTTTCTGGAACCATACAGGGTAGATGAAGCCTTAAGGGATCCAGACTGGGTGATTGTAATGCAAGAAGAATTGAACAACTTCAAAAGAAATGAAGTGTGGGAGCTGGTGGAAAGACCAAGGGCGAACATCGTTGGAACCAAATGGGTCTTTCGCAAGCAAGATGAACATGGAGTAGTAACAAGAAATAAAGCGAGGCTGGTGGCCAAGGGTTATTCTCAGGTCGAAGGTTTGGACTTCGATGAAAGTTTCGCTCCCGTAGCTAGACTTGAGTCTATTCGTATTTTATTGGCATATGCTACTCACCATAATTTTAAGTTGTATCAAATGGACGTCAAAAGTGTCTTCCTCAACGGTCCGATAAAGGAGGAAGTTTATGTGGAGCAGCCACCAGGATTCGAACACCAAGAGTATCCTAACCACGTCTATAAACTGCGTAAGGCTCTCTATGGCCTCAAACAAGCTCCTCGAGCTTGGTATGAGTGCCTTAGAGATTTTCTAACTCAAAATGGATCAAAATTGGTAAGGCTGACTATACAATCTTCACTAAACATTTTGATGATCATCTATTTATATGTCAAATTTACGTTGATGATATTATCTTTGGATCCACTAACAAGTCTTTCTGTGAGGAATTTAGCAAAATTATGACAGATAGGTTTGAGATGTCAATGATGGGCGAATTGAAGTTCTTCTTGGGATTCCAAGTGAAGCAACTGAGAGAAGGCACATTTATAAGCCAAACCAAATACACACAGGACATCCTCAAGAAATTCAATATGGACAAAGACAAGCCCATCAAGACACCCATGGCAATCAACGGACATCTCGACCTCAATGAAGAAGGTCCAAATGTGGACCAAAAGGTATATAGGTCAATGATCGGCTCCTTACTTTACTTATGTGCATCTAGGCCAGATATTATGCTTAGCGTATGCATGTGTGCAAGGTTTCAAGCCGCACCTAAAGAGTGTCACTTAATAGCTGTAAAAAGAATCCTAAGGTATCTTGTGCACACACCTATATTGGGCATTTGGTATCCCAAAGGATCCAAGTTTAACTTGATAGGTTATTCCGATGCCCACTATGCAGGATGCAAAGTCGATAGAAAGAGCAGTTCAGGGACTTGTCAATTTCTTGGCAGATCCCTAGTTTCTTGGTCATCTAAAAAGCAAAACTCTATTGCTCTTTCAACAGCGGAAGCAGAGTATGTTGCAGCTGGTAGTTGTTGTGCACAACTACTTTGGATGCGATAGACTCTTAGAGACTACGGCTACAATCTAAATCATATTCCGCTTCTATGTGATAATGAAAGCGCTATAAAAATTGCACACAACCCAGTAGAGCACTCAAGAACTAAGCACATAGATATTCGTCATCACTTTCTTAGAGATCATTCATTAAAAGGTGACATTGAAATTTCACATGTTAGAACTGAAAAACAACTAGCAGATATCTTTACCAAACCATTAGATGAGCAAAGGTTTTGTGAGCTAAGAAATGAACTTAATATTCTTGACTCTCGAAACGTCGCTTGAAACGTTGCATACCTCGTTGCAACCTCAAATGTTACATTTTATTGTATAAACTGCTCCTCATCTCTTTTTCCTCTAAGAAAACTATTTTAATGAAAAAATCTTGCGAAATATGACCATTGTTTGATTGTTTCTTGCCTACTGTTCGTAATTACCAAGATTATTTGCAAAAATTAGTGTCCTTGGATCACTTTTAAACTTTACTATATGTATCAGGTCTGTTGGAACCGGACTTGTCCGGTTGTCAACCGGACTAGTTCGGACAGACGATATAGTTAGGTTGACTCAGGGGCACCGGACTAGTCCGCTACCATGACCGGACTAGTCCGGTCAGTCGCATATATAAGCGTTTGGCCGGCCCAGACCCCTCCTTCTCCACTCATAAGAATTTGGTCTCCCCTCCTCTCCTAAACCCTAGCTCCCAAAGTGATTTTCGGGTTGAGCCCTTAAACTTGAACTTTTTCGGTAGAAAATCCTCTCCTCGACGAGTGGATTCTCCTCTCCGGACTCATCCGGATAGATTCTTGCTCCTTCAACGCGAATCTTCAATTCTTGGTAAATTCCTCCCTAAAACCTAACTCTCAAACTTTTCTAATTCTAGCTCGTTTCCTTTGATTTCAAAAGGATGTACATTGCCTCCAGAGATGTATTCCTACTACTTTCCTGCCTTTGTGTCTTTAGATAGGAGATTTGATTCAAATGGAAACGTTAGGGTTCTTATGCCAGGCCGGACCAGTCCGGCGCGCAGATGCGGACAAGTCCGGTACACCGGATAAGTCCGCACTCTGAAACCGGACAAGTCCGGTCTCTAACAGTTAAACCCTTACATTCCTATTTGAAGTCGATAATGAGTCCATTCGTATCTAATCCTTGAACTCCTTATCAGGCACCTAGTCTTCAGGCTGAGATGACAGCTCTTTCCACCTTGATGAAGAGGTTGAACGTGAAAGAGTGAGGAGAGCCAAGGAGAGAGTGATGAAGAAAAGACATGATGTCAATGTCCACTCTCCACCTTCCGATCAAAATTTGCCTAAGAAGAGGAAGGTGATTGTGAAGAAGCCTCAAGGAAAGGCTATTGCCGAGAGCTCCTCGGGACCTAAGAGGGCTCCCAATAAAGGGAAGGGGCTTGCTAGTGGCCCCATTGGGCCTCTGAAAATGAAAAATCCCATTCATCGCAACAGGCAACTTTCGAATAATGATTACACTGGAAAAGGGGGTGAACTAGCTGACAAGTTCAGAAAAGTAGAAGTGTATAATCAGCCCAGAGAGTCAGCTGACCCCAGATTTTGGAGTAATTTTCATGCTGACTACTATGAACATGTGCATCGGAAGATGAAGCATCCAGTTGTCGAAAGTTAGTGGGTTGATATTGCTTATCTTCAGTCCAAGAGATGTCAAGCTTATCACGAGGTTGTGACAGCCCTCGATCTTCACGGGCTGAAAGACCTATTCTCCTTCCAGTGTGACTGGAATTATGAAGTCATCACGCAATTCTACTCTACTCTCTACTTCGCTCGTGATGACAACGACAGGATGATTTGGATGACACATGGGTCTCAGTACAGTGTCACCTATGAAGAATTCGCAAGAATCCTTCATCTTGAGCATACCTTGGACAATGAACTTGTAATTCACAACCTGAAACCACTGGAGAAAGATTAGCTGGACTTTCTCTATGATACACGAATGCCATTCAAGCCTCCAACCACTAAATACATGAAGCCTTTCTTTGTAGTTCTCAATCGGATATTGAGGAAGACTATAGCTCCCAAGGAGGGAGATGCATGGACTGTTCAAGGCACCCTCAGAACCTTGATAAAGGTCATAAGCAAGAAGAGGACATTTAATGTGTTTGAGTACATTTACAATGATATTGTCAATATCTCTATCAATCCCATCCGGTCTTGCGGCTATGCACCCTACATAATGTTCATGATTAAAAAAGTGACAGGACTGGAGTTCGTAAAGGATGTGCCTCGCACTAGACTTAGGCCCTAGAAGCCCACTATATATTTTGCTCCTTCTGCTCCTGTCTCACCCGGAGAAGAAAGAAGGTCCAAGAGAGCTCAAGAGGAGACAAGATCTGATGCTGCAGCTACCACTCATGCAACCTCATCTACTCGGGAATCCTCAAGTGGCATCTTCAAGATGCTATCTTCTATTTTTGCCTCTTGCCGCAAAGTTTAAGTTAAGCAACATGAAGAGAGATTGGCCAGGAAGAAGCATCAAAGATATGTAAAAGCCAATATCCAGGCCATCTATGCCAAACTGGAAATTGAGCCACAAGGATCACTTGAGGTTTCTGAGGACTCAGCTGAAGACTTCACTGAAATGCCAACTTTCACTGACCAAGAGTTGAGCTCCTTTGGGTTTGGTGGTGGTTCAGCTGCTAACCCTCTACATGGTCAAGATGATGAAGGTCAAGGTGAAGAAGAAGATGAAGATAGGACTGAGAGTGGAAGTGGGAACGGCGATGAGTGATTCCACTCGATTTTTCCCTTTTTGGTGCCTTGATGCCAAAGGGGGAGAGATTGAGACTAGAATAGATATCTAGGATAAGTTATTAAGGACTTGTGATCGAGGACTTGTACTTATTTTTAAAAACTATTGTAATTTGACTATTCACCTTATGTGTGATGCTTCATAGTATTGTGATTCTTACATCTATGGTTGTAATCTTTTATCCTCGTTCATCACATTTTTGTTGATCACACACTTGTTAGGCACCCCACCATAAGGTGTGCGTATATGAGAGAAGTTTTTCTTGTTATTTATTCATTATTCTCATATATGCACACTTTATGAAAAATCATTTTTTCGTCTTAATTGTGATATCTCATATGGTTATCATCAATCACCAAAAAGGGGGAGATTGAAAGTGCATCTAGGGTATCCCTTGTGGGTTTTGGAAAATTGATGACAAGCATATGAGATCCTAATGAAATTATTGAGATGATTGCAGGAAAAACAAGTGAACTAGCTCGATGCACACGAAAAGATGAAAAATAGAGTGGTGTCCGAAAAGGAAGACTTTAATGGAATTTAGATGAGCAAAGAAGATTTAAATGTATAGGGTGTGTGTGAGAGACACATCCCAAGAGCTAATGACTTTGCGTAAGGGTAAGGGGTTTAAAAATCAACTAAAATCCACTGGACACCGGACTAGTCTGTTCATTGACCGGACTAGTCCATTTAACTTTCTGGAAGTCGCAGACATAGTGCACCGGACTAGTCCGCCTTGTGAACCGGACTAGTCCGGTCAGCTTACTGGAAAGCACAGGACAAGTCCGGTTTTAGACCGGACTAGTCCGCTTAGCCCACTGGAAGTAGACCGGACAAGTCCGGTATTAGGTTTTACAACGGTAACTTTTTTGGAAACCATATAAATTGGTGATCCACGGCCTTCCAAAAAAACATGACTCACACTGCTAGAAACTCAAACCCTAGTGCCGCTACCTGTCCCAAGAGCCCAAAAACACACCCCCACACATCTAAGGTGCGAAAAAGGTGAAAATCAGTTAGACACTTGGATTTGTGACACGACCCCACGGTCTTGTCGAGCCAGGATCACACTGAGGGGTGCTTCGTTGCACAGCACCGTATAACACACGTCACAGGTACAAAGCGGAAGCAAAATTTTATTACATAAACGAGTTTATGAACATGTTTACATCAAAATAAGTCCAGTCTACACTCACGGGCGTAGACTACGCATCAAATCCACGTCCAGCCCTGGAATGTGTCCTTGCTAGCACACACACACACTAACTCTGCGGCGTGCACGACTCCCACTCGACGGGGTTCCCCTACTGTGGTTTCGTCTCCTCTTCGGGAGTCCCTTCCTCATAGAACCCTGCAAAAGCTTCAAACACAAGCAGTGAGCACGAAGGCTCAGCAAGACTGACCCGTCTCTCCTAATCATGGAACTTCTACATGGGGGTTATAGGTACAGGAGATGAAAAGCAGTTGCGAGGACTCGCCTAATTAGTGGAACCTTACTTTCAAGTTTTAGCAGTAGGTTGTTGAGAACCTTACGCTAAGGCACATGAGAGAGCCGCAATCAAACAAGAAACACATTTCTCTCATATACTTTGCCCAAAGTTGAAAGGAACTTTAATTAGCTCTAAACTATGGCAAAACATTAACAATCAAGTCCATCTTTCAATCAGTAACATTTTAACATTCAACTGGCATGTTCTTTCTACGTCACGGTACAGTGAACAACTGGTACTCACTGACCGCGAGGGACGGCGATTATAATCGATTTACACCTGCAGGGTTACCCGAATAACCCGTCGCGCACGCCCGTACTCGATGTTGCCTACAGCAACCATCACGGACGCCGTACGCAACTACCTTTCACACGTCAGCCAAATATTGAACCGGTCCCATCGTCCCGAGCAAGAGATCTCTGCACGCGCATCTCAGTGCCACCAGCCAATTTACACCTAGAGCTCTCAACCTACCCTCTGAACGACGGGCAATGCCTCAATACCCAGCTACCCGAGTTACATCAGTTTCCCGGTTCCCATGTAGCCGGTAGCTCTTCGGTTCTGTTCTAGCTTGTTCAACAGGCCCGCACACGGCTCGGTCCTCAATCGACACAAGCGGAGCTATAGCACACAGGCCCCAAAGTCCTGCTGCCCTTACTCTCCGCTCGGTGACATTTTTCTTGCCATCTGAATCATGTGCTATCTCTACCCGAGTCGAGTGCCTCTAGCCTATGCTCGCGAGTAGTTCCAGCTACTCGACTTGTACCGAATCCTACTCTATCTTAGCATTGCAGTAGCTAACGGGGTTTTCAATCCTCATCCCAACCCATGGTTTTCTTGGCTATGCAGTTGGGTTTCCAAACAAGACTTTAATGCAAAGAATCATAATACTCAAGTAAGTGCTCAAAACAATAAAATTTGTAAAAGGTTAATGCAAACCGGAGCTTGCCTTGCTGCTCTTGGTCGTAGGCTAGCTGCTCCTCCGGAGTAACGAAGTCTAGGACTTCGGCTTCCTCCTCGACCTTAGCGACTACATGATATACAAGTATATGGATTAATTTAAATGCATTTTATTGAATTTAAACTTGTGAAGCTTATAAGTCCCACTAGACAGACTCAATGACTGTGAAACTTTTACTGTGGCTTGGTTACAACCTAAGTACAGACTTGGTCAAGTTTTAGTTGCAGCAAACCTCATTTGAGCCCTCCATAATTAATTATGTACTTGACCTTAATTGAAGGCTTATAGGGTGTTCTAAGGATTTTCATGAAACAAACTATGACTTCTGAAAACTAGATTTTCAGAGGGTTCTAATGGAATTGGTTTCACTTAATTTGAAGATTCCTAACTAAAGATATGAGCTAAACAATTTCAGAGAAAATTCTGAAAATGTTTCTGAACATTTTCTATTTTCTCTGGAACAGTTTCACTAATCACTACATTAGGTGGATCACATGAGCTCAAATGGATCTGAAATTTTTATGGTAGTTCAGGAATATTTTGGTGTACATCCCCGCAAAATTTCAGGATTTTCCTCCAAAGGATTCTCCAGTTAAAATTCCAAACAGCTTAAATTTTGAGGAATTAATTCTCGAGAAATAAGGAGTTTCATGAAATGAAACTTGATTTGTTGGAAAGTATTGAGAGAGATAAATCCCACAAAATTTGGTTCACTCGATTTGGAGCTTTCTAGCCAAAGTTATGAGGATTTGAAGTTTGAATGAAATCTGAAAATTCGGGGAAAAGTTTAAATCTGCTGGGGCCCGCGGGGACACGTGTTAGGCGCGGAAGCGACCGCGCACTGAGGCCCACAGAGTTTTTGCGTGCCAGCACACCAGATCCCGGCCACAGCCAATCTCGATTTAAATTTCTAAGCCGCTGACGCGTGGGCCAGACGGCTTCGTCTTCCTCCCGACGCGCCCGACGCGCCCGCGCCGCCTCCCCTCGCCGGAGCAGACCCGGAGCTCGCCGGCTCACCGCTGCAGGCCATCCCATGGTCTGAAACTCGCTGCCAGGGGGTTTTCGACATCGAGGAACACGTCTGTGGGGTTAGTTCGAGCTGGCGGTGACCGGAAATAGCCCGGCGACGTGCCGCGGCTTCGGTTGAGGTTCGGCGCCGACGACCGTGGGTTCTAACCTGCCAACACCTCGAACAATCGGTTCTACAGCATCAGTATACCTCTAGGAAGCTCGACAAGGTGTCAAAAGGGTTCAAAGATGGCGGCAAGTCGGTCGGCACCGTGTGACCGAGCGTGCCTGCCATGAGCGCCCTTGATCGAGCTCGAAATTCGTCACTCCTAGTCAGTTTCATACCACGGATGCAGAAAGGAACTTGATCGCCGGCTAGTCCAGCGTCTATGTGCAATATTTGATAACTAAAGAAGGATCACAGCGTGAGAATTTGAAGAATCTGTACCGGAAGCTCGGTTTAAGGTCGCTGGAGCAAAAACTGGAAATTCGCCGTGGATTCCTCACGGTTTGCTTCCAAACTTGGAGGAGATCAGCACGGCTGTTGCGTGCTCCTGCTGCTGCCCTTGCTGGACCGTGAATGCTCCCGTGGAACGCTGTCCACGAGCGCCTGACCTTCGGCTGAGTTTAGGTCGCCGCTGTGGCGATCGTTCTCGGGCAAGGGAGGTCGGAGCTCGGGGTTTTTGGCGTTGGGGAGGTGGAGTGCGATCTCAGGTTGCTGTCTAGCAGCTCAGACAAGGAGGAGGCGAGATGTTTTCGCGGTTTTCCGATGGAGCAGAGAGCTTCGGGGAGAAGAACTGCCGCTGCTTGGTTCGCACGCGCGGGGATAAAGCCAGCCGATCCTTGCTCGGGCTGAGGAGGTGCCGGTCGCGTGTAGGCGCGAACAAGCCGCCCTGGGCGCCAGCGCGCGGGGAAGGAAGCAGCTGGTGGCGCCGGTGGCTTCTCAGTGGCACAGCCGACAGCTGCTTGGTGGAATTTCCCACCGAGGCTGTGACTTTGTGTGCAAGACTTCCCTCCTTCTCTCTATGACATGTTGGTCCCACCCGGGGTTTTAACCTCTGAAATTTACTCCTAATTACTGTTGTAAACAGTGAGCCCCAAAATACTCCTGGTTATTTAAATTATTCACCCATGAGCCATTTGAATTGATTAGAATTTAAATTGGGTTTGGTTTGAATGAATTTCAGCACAAGTTCAGTTTGGAATTCAAATAAAGTTTGAATTTGTCTCACTTAGCTCATGTCAAGATCAACTCCAAATGGAGTGAAAATTGGAGTGTGAGCTCACAAAATTGTGCTGAATAAGAATATGCCTCCCACTTTGAATTCATGGGATAAAAACAGTTTGAATTTGAATATGGTTTCAAACTGCCCTCTTTCTAGCTATACCCAAAATGACCTCAAAAAGGTTTTGAATTTGAGTGAAACTTGGCATGGACATCCTTAGCAATGTGTAGGAGTTTTCATATGCCCAGACCCTCTATATCACATGTGGGAAATACCACTTTTGCAATATGTGAGTTTGTTTTCTAATGAGCATGTTGATGGTGGTTACTTGCTCTTCATTTGTGTTCATCAACTTTCCTCAAATGAGGTGTGGGTGTATGGTGATGAACACTTCAAATATGTGTCAAAAACTGAGGCCCCTATATTCCCTCCCCCCTTAAAAGAATCTCGTCCCGAGATTATAAGGTGAATATGAGAGAGAGGACGGTGGAAAATTACCCGATATGCGACGTGAAAAAAATAGGGGTAGTTAGCGCGAAGAAATTCTTCGCTCTCCCATGTCGCTTCTTCCACGGAGTGATTACTCCAGAGGACCTTGTAGAACCACAACGTACGGTTGCTTGTGGTTCGGGCCCTTTCGTCAATAATCTGAACCGGTTCCTCCCGATAGGTGAGATCCGGTTGCAGTTCTTCAATGTATTCCAGCTGAACGGTAGTTGATAGCTTAAGACACTTCCTCAGCTGGACAGTGTGAATGACGTCCTGCACACCGGAAAGTGCTTCTGGTAATTTTAGACGGTATGCCACTGATCCACATCTTTCGGTAATCTGGAATGGACCGATGAATCGGGGTGCCAACTTTCCTCTCACCCCAAATCTGTTTACGCCCTTCATTGGAGACACATGTAGGTATACGTGATCCCCAACTTCAAATTGTAATGGGCGTCTTCTCCGGTGCGCATACTGTTTCTGATGGGATTGGGCGGCTTTTAGGTTCGCTTGAATCAGTCGAACCTTCTCTTCCGCGTTGTTGACAAGGTCAATCCCGAAGGTAACCCTTTCGCCAGACTCACACCAGTTCAATGGTGTGCGACATTTCCTCCCGTATAGCGCCTCATAAGGCGCCATCTTGATGCTGGCTTGGTACCCATTATTGTACGAGAGTTCGGCTAACGGTAAGTGATCATCCCAATTCTTGCCGTGGTTGATAGCGCAAGCTCGTAGCATGTCCTCTAAGATCTGATTTACCCGCTCGGTTTGCCCATCCGTCTGCGGGTGGTATGCTGAACTACGGATCAGCTTCGTCCCCAAGGCAGCGTGCAGCTGCTCCCAAAAACGGGACACAAATAAAGTGCCCCGATCCGATATGATGGTACGGGGTACGCCGTACAAGCACAGGATCCCTGAGATGTACAGTTCAGCGTACTTCTTGGCGTTGTAGTTCGTGTTGACCGGGATGAAGTGGGCAACTTTGGTGAGCCGGTCGACGATCACCCACACAGAATCATGCTTTTGAAGAGTGGTGGGTAAACCGACGATGAAGTCCATGCTCACATCCACCCAATTCCAGGCAGGAATGCCCAGTGGTTGCAGCAGTCCCGGTTTCCGCATATGGTCTGCTTTCACCCTTCGACATGTATCACACTCGGACACGTATTTTGCAGTCTCCCATTTGATCCGTGTCCACCAAAACATGCTTCTGAGTTCTTGATACATCTTGTTGCTGCCGGGGTGAATAGAATACTTTGACAAGTGAGCATCATCAAAGATTTTCTTCCGTAATTCTGGGTTACGGGGTACGACGATCCGGTCCTTGAACCATAGGACGCCGTCTCTGTCCTTCCGGAAACATTTCAACTCCCCACTGTCTACACGTCTCCGCAAATGCGACATGCCCTTGTCATGTTTCTGAGCTGCCGCTATCTCTTAACGGATGGTGGGGATCAAAGCTAGGTTGTAGAGAGTTCCGTGTGCAATCACATGTAGTGGTGGTTCGCTCTCTTCCAACGGTGTGATGGTCAGATTGTTGACGTGTGACTTGTGGTTCAGCGCATCTGCCACTATGTTTGCCTTGGCCGGATGATAATGGATCTCTATTTCGTAATCCTTTATCAATTCTAACCATCTTCACTGCCTCATGTTCAGCTCCTTCTGAGTGAATATGTACTTGAGGCTTTTTTGGTCGGTATACAAATGTACGAGGTTACCGAGTAGGTAGTGCCTCCACATTTTCAGTGCAAGTACCACGGCAGCGAGCTCCAAGTCATGAGTTGGATAATTCTGCTCATGGTTTCTAAGCTGCCGTGACCCATACACGACCACTCTTCGGTCTTGCATCAGCACACATCCGAGCCCAATGCCGGATGCATCGCAGTACACATCGAACGGTTTTGTTGTGTCTGGTTGTGCCAAAACCGGTGCTGATGTCAGGTGCTTGACTAAATCCTTGAATGCTGCTTCACATGCTGGACTCCAAACATATTTGGTAGCCTTCTTCAGCAGCTCCGTCATAGGCTTGGCAATCTTCGAGAAGTTCGGAATGAACCTCCGATAATATCCCTTGAGTCCGAGGAAACTCCGTACCTCATGAACAGTTCTCAGAGATTTCCAATTCAGCAATTGAGTGATCTTGCTCGGGTCTACAGCGATACCCTCCGCTGAGATGATATGCCCGAGAAAAGGCACTTGCGATATCCAGAACTCGCATTTGCTGAATTTCGCGTATAGCTTGTGATCCCGCAGCCGTTGTAAGACTATACGCAGATGTTTCTTGTGATCTTCCTCTGACTTGGAATATACCAGTATGTCTTCGATGAAGACCACGACAAACTTGTCCATCTCCGGCATGAATACCGAGTTCATCAAGTACATGAAGTGAGCTGGAGCATTGGTGAGGCCGAAGGACATGACCAGGTACTCATAAAGTCCGTACCTCGTCGAGAAAGCTGTCTTTGGAATGTCCTCCGCCCTTATCTTAATCTGATGGTACCCGGATCTTAAGTCCATCTTGGAAAAGATCTTTGCTTCGACCAACTGATCAAACAACAAGTCGATCCGTGGCAACGGGTACTTGTTCTTGATGGTTACAGCATTTAATGGACGATAGTCCATGCAAAGCCGTAACGTCTCATCCTTCTTCTTTACGAATAATGCCGAACAGCCCCATGGCGAGGAGCTCGGCCTAATAAAACCCTTCTCCAGGAGGTCCATGAGCTGAGTCTTCAGTTCAGACAACTCCTTGGGCGCCATCTTGTACGACCTTCGGGATATCGGCATGGTTCCCGGTGTAAGTTCAATCTTGAACTCCACCTCTCTATCGGGTGGCATTCCCGGTAAATCGTCCGGGAATACGTCAGGGAACTCTCGGACCACTGGAATATCTTCCAATATGATGGTTTTGGCTTGATAGACACTCGGAAGTTTTATTTCTGGACTGTCCAGAAATAAGGAGTGAGACCCGTGCACTTCTGAGTTTAAGTGCACGACTCGAAGGACGGTGTCTAAAACAGCGCCGTGGTGGGTTAACCACGACATCCCTAGGATGACATCGACCTTTTGTCCCTCTAAGATTATGAGAGACGTAGGGTAGACTCTACCCGCTAAGCATAATGGTGCTTTGGAAACCATTACGCTTGCTGAAATCCTCCCACCCGGTGAACAAATTAAATATGGACTATCGGTGGATAGTATTTGCAAGCTGTGTTTAGCAATGAAAGTTTGGCTAATAAAATTATGCGTGGCGCCTGAATCAAACAATACTATGGTGGGATGCTGGTGGAGTTGGAACATACCCGCAAGGATTTGCTCACCCTCCGGCACGTCCTCTATGGCAAGCTGGCGGACGGTGCTGGGTCTACGGTTTGCCCGCCGCGCATTAGTATGGTTCCGGGGTTGATTCCTTCCCGAAAACTGTGGTGCCACTCCGCTGCCTTGCCTCTCCGGGCAACTGCTCGCGAAGTGTCCTGGACGACCACACTTGTAACATGTGGCCGCTGCTTGTGTAGTGCTCGGGGGAAGAAAGCCCGGCATGCGCTGCTGAGGTGCATACGCACGCGGCATCGCCCGCTGCTGCTGTTGTTGTTGTGGAGGTGGTACTGGCAGTGCCGGCCTGAATGCCGGTGAAGAGTACGGCCAATTGCGGAAAGGCATCGACCTCTGGGGTGGCTGCCAGCGTGAACCTGATAGTGGGCGATTCACCATCCGAAACTTCTGAGAAGGACCGTCTCCTTCTCCGCTGCTCTGCGGCGCACTTCGCTTTCGCTCAACCACCGCCAACTCATTACCGGAGTCCTCTTGAACAATCACAGCGTCAATGATGTCGTTGAGGCTGCCGCGATTGAACATCGCCAACTTGTCCTTCAGGAGCGGATTAAGCCCCTGGTAAAAGTGGTCCTGCCGCTTCTCGTCGGTATCTGCGTGATATGACGCGTAAAGCGCGAGATCGTTGAACGCCCTGGAGTATTCCAGCGCGTTCCGGCTCCCTTGCTGCAGGTGCAGGAACTCCTGCATCTTCCTCTTCATCAAGCTTGGCGGTATGTAATAGGCCCTGAAGGCCGTCCGGAACTCCGTCCAGGTCATAACTCGGTTGGTAGGCTGTGAAGCACAAAAGTTTGCCCACGACGCGCTCGCGGATCCTTGGAGCTGCTGGACCGCAAACTGAGTATTGCGCTGCTCGCTTATCTGGAGCAGCCCAACTTCATCTCTGTTGCACGGAGCCAGTTGTCCGCGTCAAGAGGTTCATCCGCCCTTGAGAATACCGGGGGATGAGTCGCAAGGTTGTCGGAGTAGGAGCTCTGTTGACGCTCCTCACGGTCTTGACGTCTCTCTGGGTGAGACGTATTGGCAATAATAGTTTGCAGCAACTCCGTGTGCTGCTGATGTGAACCCGCCATTGCCGCGACGATGTCGGCCAATGTAACCGTTGGCAGTGGCGGTGGCAGTGTTTGCTGTTGCTGTTGCTGCTGCTGTCCCGAGGAGTCCTCGGGAGGCTGTTGGGAGGTCTCTCCCCCTTGGCTAGTACCCCCAACGTCCGGGTTGGCACGAGTACGCGTCATTTTGAAACTCAAACAGCAGCGATTAGCACATGTCATACTTAAAATTCCATATGCAACAGTAGGTATTGAAGTGACACATGAACAATTTGCACAACATTCACATATATTGATAAAGCATAAACTTTATACAAGATACATTATTCTCGGGTCTCCGAGAAGTCGTGCTCATGTCGTCACTACCTATACATATGCTACTGCCTACACGACATGTCACTGATTACAAAAGTTGGGTTACACTACCCTAGCTGTCCTACTTGGCAACTGTAACCCCCTACTCGGAGTAGAACTCGACCTCCTGCGGGTCGTCCTCCTCCGGTACCTCTGCTGGTGGCTCTGGATCTACCACCTCTTCTCCCATCTCGGGTTCTCCCATTGCTGGAAGGCCCAAGACCACCGGTACGCCCAATAACGGAGGTACGAGGTCCTGCAAAGCGTGAACCTCGTCCATGGCCTGGTTGTAGTCCTCTTCCCAGCCTTGCCCTTCCTCAATAGCATTGTCCCGCTCTTGAGCAAGGTCCTCATTCTGCTGAGTTAGGGTCTGCACCAGCTCTTGCAACGCCGCGATGTCGACACGGCTTTTCCTCTTCGCCTTCTTCAGACGATGCAACTGATTGTGCTGTTCATTCAGTCGCTTTATCGTCGGAAGGAGCACATTGCGGAGTGCGCCGTGAGCACTCTCGAAATGGTCTCCACGGCTCGTGCTCTACTTGAGCTTTGTGGCGAGATGCTCCGCATGAACAGCTTGGCTATCCATCACGGCGTTTCCCGCCCTCATTGGGAGGCTAAGGTTTGCCTTCGCGGGGCTGTACCTTGGGCAACCCGGATATGTTGCCTCCCGGTACCTCTCTTCCCACACACGCTGAGCCCGTCCCTCCACCGGAACGAGCGCGTATGGAGTGCCCTCCATAGCCTGCACGTGTAGTTGGCAGAAACGTGACATGGTGTCACGGGCTGCCACTTGCCACATCCCTTCCGGTTGCCTACCTTTCACCGTAACGGTGAACGGCACCCAGCCGGGTGGCGTAGGTCCTGTAGGGACTTCGACATGGATTGTCCACATCTTGTTTCCCTCTTCGCCTTCTTCCTTGTTGAAGTACTGCGGCATCTGGTTGTATCCGAAATATTGAAGCATCTGCCTCAATGCTTCCGGATAGCCGCTGCGGTGAGAACAGTGGGACACCACCCACCCGTTCTCCAACTGCTTATCAGCTGTCATCTGTAAAAATATATTTGAGAAATTTCAAATATTTATTTAAACAGTAAACCATTGAGTTATAACATAAGACATTTCATTGAACCCATAAAACTTGGAAACATAGTTCAAATTTAAACAAATTTGACTGCTGATCTGCTGTTCAACATGACAGCCCTGATCAGTTTCCATCTCAACCTGATTTAGGCCATGTTAAATGCAAAACCAATTCTGGAGCCCAACATAAAAGTTAAAGCTAACTTCAATAGATTTCCAGAAATCATTTGCTTGGCCTATGATCTGTCTTGGTTCAAAAGTTATGAGATGTCAAAGTTAACAGAATTTCTGGAGAAAATTGGACAGCACCTCCCTGCTTTAGGTACTGATTTGATCCAAGAATTCCAGTTAATTCTGCTCCTAATCTGACAAAACTTTCTGTTACAAAGTTGTAACCCATCTCACAAGATTTCCAGAACTACCTCATTTTCTATTTTTGGATTTTTATGCAGGAAGTTATACTCAATTTACAGAGAGTTTACAGAGAGTCTTTGCTCTGTCCTGTTTTCTGGACAGTTTCAACTCCACTGCATTCTTCGATTGGTTAAGGGATGAAACACCTCTGGACCTCAACAGAAAAGTTATAAAGCTCTTCCAAAGATTTCCAGAAATGTATCATATGACCCCAACCTCGAAAGAACTCAACCTCTAACCTCTGATTAACCTCAGCCTTAATTCAGCTGAAAACAGAGTGCTTTGTCCTTAACAACCTATAAGTTGAAAACTTGTTAACTTTGAATATCCTGATTAAGGGAAAGAGCTACATCGAGTTTTAGTGCTTTGGATCAAAACCTTCAATGTTTACCATGAAGTTGTTCATTTAATGGGGTGTGACATCGATGCGTCACCAGAGTATGTCGGTACTACGTCCTCACAAAGAAAAACATATACCGGACTTAGCCGGCTTCGTTAATTCAATGGCACTAAGCGTCTCTCGCACACAGATGCTACACGTCTACCGTTTCGTGGTTAGACTACCTGTAAATAGATCAAGCAATCGTCAGGCTAGGCTGCACACTGAGCCCGGAATCCATACAGTTCGTACACCCGGCCGTCATCACTCGCCCGGATGTTCTCAAGCCAAACACGCCTTGAGTTACGTGTTCACGTTTCAGACCACGTGACGGGGTCTCCCAAATTGCAGCACGCACGCCAGGGACAGACGTTGCTTGAATACCCCAAACGACATGAAGAGTCGTAGAGGATATTAAAGCGGGTCGGATTACCTGCCACCCGTGGGGCTCGACCCTTCAGCTTGTGCGCACTGGTGGACAGCGCTTACGTGCACCCCCCAAGACATAAACGTCCCGAGATGCATGATTTTCCGACATAGACAGATAGGTTAGTATGCCACCTTCTATACACTAATAACATCATTATACGGGCTACTAACTCGTTCCTCACTGGATTTTTGAAAAAGATGACCTTTTTAGTGCATTAAACCTCAAGCGAGCTCTTATACCAACGCTGACACGACCCCACGGTCTTTTCAAGCCAGGATCACGCTGAGGGGTGCTGCGTTGCACAGCACCGTATAACACACGTCACAGGTACAAAACAGAAGTGAAATTTTATTACATAAACGAGTTTATGAACATGTTTACATCAAAATAAGTCCAGTCTACACTCACGGGCGTAGACTACGCATCAAGTCCACGTCCAGCCCTTGAATGTGTCCTTGCTAGCACACACGCACACTAACTCTGCGGCGTGCACGACTCCCACTCGACGGGGTTCCCCTCCTGGGGTTCCGTCTCCTCTTCGGGAGTCCCTTCCTGTCACACCCGGTTTTTCCGAAGAACAACCAAGTGAATATCACATGTATGCCAGGATCATTTTCTCATACATGTGATGACAAATAGTGAAGCATCATTTATTACAAGCCAGGTGTCGAATATAAATAAGTCTTACATCGCAAATGTCTCAATAGACACTAATGCTTCATCACAAGTAAATAAACTAGCAGCGGAATATTATTCTCTTAGGGCTCCATCACAGGCGTTGCCCGGGGGTCTTCATGAACCTAAAATCCTTCCTCAGGTCCAAAATCTTGGTCATTATACACCACCTCATTATCTTGACCTGAGCAGCAATATAAACCAACAAATATGCAAGGTTGAGTACCAATGGTACTCAGCAAGTGTGGGAAAATTATATCATGCATGGCTAGAACAAGGAGAGGTTGAACTCATGGTTAAAGCACTACGCAATTAATACCTATCACCTTAGCTTATTAAGCACCTACATTACTACACAGGTGAAATGGTTCCAATCTCCCATCCCATCATCATAATCCAATAACCATAACATCATTTCCAATGTTAAGCTCCCCGCTTAACTTCCAAAACCATCAATCCTCTAATCATGAATAAGTCCAGGCCGCTCTTAACCGTGAGCACGGCTGTCAAGACAGTTTTGACTCTGCAGAGTTTGTACCATTGTACCCACAAGTAGTGATTTCATCCCCCGTTGCCGGGTGGACTAAAAGAACCTCCATTATGCCAGTGGCTACGATCCACATTCACACTTCCCAGGTGTGCGGCCAAGAGATCACTACGAAGCCTTTACAAAGGGATTCCCGACGAGCGTGGGCCCACTGAGGTTTCACCCCTAACAGCATACAAGAGGCTCCAACCCCGCTGCAGTGGCCCCCTCTTGAGCCTTGCGGTTCATATGGCAGTCCAGCTGACTCCTATTCCCCGCACCATCCAACACACCCATACTACGCCGGGGATACACCTAATTAATTGGCCAAGCTGCCCCATCTCAGCATGTGGTTGGCACTGTAAAGCCGGGTTACATGCTCCATGAACCGGTCCTTAGGATCCAGGCAAGTACTAAACACAAACCCAAGTCTCGTGCACCCAGCACACAACCAAAACATCCAACTTGCCTTGATCCCTACCTCTACATAACTCACAATGTCTCATTCAAGAGTATGGTATAATAAACTGATGATTTCATGTCCCAAATATCCCATTCTAAGCATGGCTAAGCATATGCATGTAAATAAATGACATGACAAAATAAATCCCAACCCAAGCTTCAAGGAAACAAGGTAATGCAATTCTAGGGAAAACTTCCTAGCATGGGTTTCATATTTAACTTGACAATGCAAATAACTCTATCTACACATCCTAGCATAGGATCAAAGTGGTCAAGGACACTTGCCTCCTTCTTGCTGCTCTTCAAATGGGTAGTCCTGATCTTGGAAACTGATAGCTTGCTCTTGAACAGGTTCTACTTCATACCATCACACATAGCAAAAGAAAAACAACAATCATAAGACATAGTTCACACTTCTACTTCATACAAACCACACATTCACATTTATGAAAGTTTCTTTACCATTTTATGTGTTGTGGATACTCTATGTGTGTTGATTTGGGGCTTGCATACACTTTTATTTACATGTGTATGATTCCTACTTTGGTGTTCATATTTATACTCACATACTATATATATATATACATGTATATATGTGTGTTTCAGTTTTAAATAAATTCCTTATATATTAAACTACCAAGTATGTATGAAAAGTATTTTTCTTCTCCATATGTGCCTTCATAATTTCTATCAACCCTAAACTGAATTCTTTGTATTTTAGAAACTCCATTTATCATTTACTAGTTTCTATATTTTCAGATTTATATTCTTATGCATAATTGTGCATTTTATTATTAAATTAGTAATACACACTACCTAAACAGATTAGATTCTGGTCCTAAATAATTTAAGATCATATTTTGACCTTGGCTTCTGATGTATACTATTTCATAATTATTTTCCCTATTTTTCTTTAACTATTCTTTACTTAAAAATGTGTCCCTATACTATTAAATGTGAATAATAGATGAAACAGATTTATTTCAGCCCAAAATATATTTTTATCTCACTCCAAAGTTTTCTAAGTACTGAGAAAGTTTTTAATAATTTTGACAATTATGTTTGTCCCCCTTTTTAATATTTAAACACTAGTTACACATTCAATTTTCTAAATTAAATACTAAACAGGGCTAAAATAATGAATTCACCCCATTACAGGGTCTATAATATTATTTTCATAATTTCCAGGGGTCTAGCTACACTTTTCAGAGGTGTTTTTCTTAATTTCTATTAAGTCTAGGGGCTAAAACTGATTTTTAAATGAATTTACATGATTTTCTGGAGTTCCAGGGGCTAGATCTGAAGTTTCCGGGGCTAGCTCTTAATTCCAGAGAACCCCAGGGGGTAGCACGTAAGAATTCCAGTCTTTATAACGCGGGGCTGACGTGGACCGTCTGATTTTAAACCGACGGCTGAGATTATAACATCGAACCGGTACGCGGGGTTTTAAAGTCTACCGTGCGATTTAAAATAAACGGCGCACAAGCGGCCACGTCGCTCTGATCGAGCGCGGGCGGCGCTGCCGGCGGCGCACGGCGGCGGAAAGCGGCGATCTCGCCGGAAACTTTCGGATCCTCGAGAATTCTGCCTAGAACTGTGATCTTATGGCCTAGATCGGTAGAGGGGAGGTCAGGGATCTCACCTCGGGGGTTTTCTCGAGCTCGGGGGTCCTGGAAAGTGCTCGGCGGCGAGGTCCGAGGCAAAACCACGGCGAAGCTCGTCGGAGCTGGATTTGCACCGTAAGTCTTCGGGTTTTCTGCACCTGCAAAGTTCCCCGGAGGCGGTGGATCAAGACCAACGAGTTAGATCAGAGTTTCCGAGCTTAGATCGGCCAGAATTCACCGGCGAAGTCTCGGTGCTCACCGGAGTGAAAATCGGCGATCGCGTGAGAAAAACTGATCGGATCGGTTGTTTTTATAGCCGGGGGAGGGCGGTGGTTCTGTTGTGATCGAGTTAGAGTCCTCAGGTTCCAGAATTCGGCTGCGGGACGCGGTTTCCCGATCGGTTGCGATCGCGCGCGCGGGGGAGAAGTCCGGGGTCGCGGGGTTAGGGATGACAGGCGGGTCCCACCCGTCAGCGAGGGGCAGCGCGGCACGCGCGGGGGCGGGCTGCGCGGGGGTTTGCTGGGCCGGCTGGGGTTTCGGCCCACTGGCCAGTTTTTTTCCGGTTTTCCTTTTTCTTTTTCCATTTCTTTTCTGTTTTGAGTCTAATTTGAATTCCAGTTTGAATTTGAATTTTTGCAAAACATGCAACACGTCCAAAAATTTCTAAATTCCCCTCTGAACATGGTTTATGGGTCTAAATCAAAATTTGAGTTTTGACTAAAAATTTGGGGTGTTACAGCTCTACCCCCCTTAAAAGAAATCTCGTCCTCGAGATTGGTGTTTCTAAGAAAACAATTCCGGAAATTGTGCCTTAAGCTCATCTTCCCGTTCCCAGGTGGCTTCCTCTTCTGAGTGATGCTTCCACTGCACCTTGCACATCCTGATTCTCTTATTTCTGGTGAGGCGTTCCGTTGTCTCCAAAATCTTGTATGGTTGCTCGGCATAAGACAAATCCTCAGCTACATCCACTTCATTCATGGGTAACACCTCCTCAGGCGTCCTCAGACATTTCTTGAGTTGCGACACATGGAACACATCGTGCACGTCCGATAGATGAACCGGCAACTCTAGTTGGTACGCCACTTCGCCTTTTCTTTCCAAAACTTGAAAGGGTCCGATATATCGAGGTGACAACTTCCCTTTCACCTTGAACCGACGAAGTCCTCTGATAGGGGACACCTTGAGATAAACATAGTCCCCCACGTTGAAAACGAGCTCTCTTCTTCGTACATCAGCATAACTCTTCTGGCGTGTCTGTGCTATCCTCAAGTTGTTGCGAATCTCCCTCACCTTTGCCTCGGCTTCTTGTAGCACTTCTGGACCAAACACTTTACTTTCTCCTGTTTGGTTCCAAAATAGGGGAGTTCTGCATTTCCTTCCATACAAAGCTTCAAACGGTGACATCTTCATACTAGCTTGATAACTGTTGTTATAGGAAAACTCCGCATATGGTAGGTTCTTGTCCCAACTCCTATTGTTTTTGAGTGCACATGCCCTTAACATATCTTCAAGGATCTGATTGGTTCTCTCCGTCTGTCCGTCAGTTTGGGGATGATAGGCGGAACTGAAATTCAGATGGGTTCCCATGGTTTCATGCAACTTTTGCCAAAACCTTGAGGTGAACTGTGTCCCTCGGTCCGACACTATCTTCTTTGGCACTCCATGGTAACACACAATCCTTGACATGTACAATTCTGCCAATTTGGATCCGCTGTAGCTTTCTTTCACCGGAACGAAATGAGCTACTTTGGTTAGCCTATCAATAATTACCCATATTGAATCATACCCGGACTGGGTCCTAGGCAATCCCACGACAAAATCCATGCTGATTTCTTCCCACTTCCATTCAGGCACTTTGAGTGGTTGCAGCAATCCCGCGGGTCGTTGATGTTCTGCTTTCACCAACTGACATGTGTCACATAGGGCAACATGTTCCGCGACATCTCGCTTCATGCCATACCACCAATACCTGCTTTTGAGGTCCTGATACATCTTCGTACTCCCAGGATGAATGGAATAGTCGGAATCGTGAGCCTCCTTCAAAATTAATTTACGAATCTCCTTTACTTCTGGCACACAGATCCTTTTCCCGTGCCACACCGTTCCTTGTTCATCCTCTCTAAAACCAGGAGCTTTATTTTCCTTGATGAGCTGTCTGATCTCTTGTATCTTCTCATCATTCTTTTGTCCCTCGCGTATGTCTCGCTCAAGTGTGGAGTCCACTTCCATGGCGATGGCTTCACCACTATTTACTAGACATAGATTGAGCCTTATAACCTCGTCCTTCAATTCTGCAGGCATATCCTTCAAGCTCAACTTATTGACCTGCACTTTCCGACTCAAAGCATCGGCCACAACGTTTGCTTTCCCGGGATGATAGATGATGCCTACATCAAAGTCATTGATTAGCTCTAACCATCTCCTTTGTCTAAGGTTGAGATCTGGCTGTGTGAATATGTATTTCAAACTCTTATGATCCGTATATATCTCTGTCCTCTTCCCCATCAAATAGTGCCGCCAAATTTTCAACGCGTGTACCACTGCAGCTAGTTCTAAGTCATGTGTAGGATAGTTCTTCTCGTGCTTCTGAAGCTGCCGGGATGCATATGCCACGACATGTCCTTCTTGCATGAGAACACATCCCAACCCGTTTCCAGAGGCATCGCAGTACACCGTGAAATTCTTCTGCATATCTGGCATAACCAACACGGGGGCTGTTGTCAATCTCTTCTTTAGCTCCTGAAAGCTTGTATCGCACTGTGGCGTCCAGGTGAATGTGATTCCCTTTTCCAACAGTTTGGTGAGAGGTCTCGAGATCTTGGAGAATCCCTCAATAAACCGTCGATAGTATCCAGCCAATCCCAAAAAGCTTCGAACTTCCCCGACATTTTCAGGGGTTTTCCATTTCTGGATATCTTCGATTTTGGCGGGATCTACGGAGATTCCTCCCTCCGAGATTATATGTCCTAAAAAGGGAACTCTCTTTAGCCAAAACTCACACTTGCTCAACTTGGCATACAGTTGGTGTTCTCTCAGCCTCTGTAACACCAACCTTAGATGTTTCTCATGTTCTTCTTCATCTTTGGAGAAGACGAGAATATCATCTATGAAAACCACCACAAATTTGTCCAGATATTCCATGAATACCTTGTTCATGAGGTACATGAAATATGCCGGGGCATTGGTTAGCCCGAAAGGCATGACAGTGTATTCATACAGTCCGTACCGAGATACGAAAGCTGTCTTGGGAATATCAGATTGCCTTATCTTGAGTTGGTGGTATCCCGACCTGAGATCAATTTTCGAGAACACGCAAGCTCCCCTCAACTGATCAAACAAGTCTTCAATGCGGGGTAATGGGTACTTGTTCTTGATGGTCACCTCATTCAAGGCACGGTAATCCACGCATAACCTTTGAGTTCCATCTTTCTTAGGCACAAATATTACCGGAGCTCCCCATGGTGAGGAACTAGGGCGAACATACCCCTTTTCCGTCAATTCTCTCAAATGATCCTTGAGCTCTTCTAGCTGCTTGGAGTCCATTCGATAAGGTCTCTTGTATATCGGGGCTGTTCCCGGTACTAGCTCGATTGCGAATTCCACGTCACGGTCGGGAGGAATTCCTGGCAACTCCTCCGGAAAAACATCTGGATATTCCCTGATAGTCCTGATTTCCTCAACTTTCACCTCCACTTGATTTAATTTAATGTCCCTCCTAGGCTCGTGTATCGTTATGAACTTTACTCTTGTGCCACTAGGGTGAGTTAGTTCCACCGTTCTGGTCGAACAATGGATGATTCCTTTATGTTTGGTCAACCAATCCATACCCAAAATAATATCTATCCCTTGTGACTCGATCACTATGAGGTTAGCGGTAAATACTACCCCATTAATGTCTAGGTTCACTTTGGGACACACTTGTCTTGTCCTTATTTCTCCACCTGGAGAGTTTACCGCTAGCATATGGTTCATTTGTGTGGTTGCTAGGTCATGCTTCTTAACAAACCCTTGAGCAATGAACGAATGGGTTGCACCAGAATCAAACAGCAGAGTTGCAAGGTGTAAATTGGCAGGAAACTTACCAACTACCACGTCGGGTGCCCCTTGTGCTTCCTCCATAGTGACGTGGTTCACCCGTCCTCTCATTACGTTCTGCTGCTGTGGCTGCGTGGGCTTCTTCTTTGGACACTTATGGGCGTAGTGCCCCACTTCACCACAGCTGAAACATTGCACCCCAATCTTAGATGCTTGGCCCTTGTTGTCTTGGGGTTGGTTTGGGGGTCCTTGCACTGCTGGTCGAGGTGGATATGCAGGGCGAGGCTGCTGCATAAACTGACGTTGCGGCTGTGCTGGTGCTGCGGGAGGCCTGTAGTTTGGGTTGTACCCTCTTGGTGCTGAATAGGGTACCGCAGCACGGCTCGTCTGTCCCGTAGGTTGCTGCATCATACGTGGGCGGGTGTTGCTCCCTGAGGCTTGATGTGACCACCCAGCCTTCCTCTTATTCTCATTTTCCAGGGCCTTTAGCTTCCTTTCCACCACAAACGCTCTGTACACCATCTTTTGAAAGCTTTCATACTCATTGGAGGACATTGCACACTGCATCTCTGCGGTAAGTCCTTCTACGAAACAATCTTGTTTCTGCTCATCTGTCTCTATGTCTCGTGGAGCATAACGGGATAGTTGAGTGAATTTAGTGAGGTATTCCCTCACCGTCATGTTTCCCTGCTGCAGTCCCAAAAACTCTTTCCTCTTGTTTTTGAGCTCACCTCTTGGGATGTAATGGTTGCGGAAGCTACGCTTGAACTCTTCCCAAGTGATGCTCTCAGGGTCATGATGGGCGGCCACGTAGGCGGTCCACCAATCAGCAGCAGGTCCATGCAATTGATGAGAGGCAAACAGCACCCTCTCATACCCTTGGCATTGTATGATCCTCATCTTACTTTCAATGGTCTTCAGCCAATCATCTGCCTCCAGAGGTTCAGCAGCACTTGCAAACTTTGGAGGTTGAGTTCCTAGAAACTCACTCAACCTTGGTTGGCGTGGTGCAGCTTGTGGAGGTGGAACTTGATGCAAGTTGGCCACTACTTGAGTCAAGTTCTGGATGAGCTGATTTTGATTCTCCAGCATTTGGTGGAGAGGATCAACTTCTTCACGGCGACCACCCCGGTTCTGGCCTCCAGAAAGATGAGAGTTGCATGCCTCATCATTGTTGTTGGCGGGGTTGGCAGCACGTCCTTTTCCTCTTCCGGCCATCTGGTAGAATCAACAAATGTTAATTTGAAAGCATTTAGTATCATCTTACTACTTTCACTTGTTTGTACTTTGAAGTGTTGAAGTTTTGTTAAAATCTTACGAGGGTTTTATATCTCACACCCAATAAATGCACTATTATTTCCTGTGGGTTCACACACCAAAGCAAAACAATCTGAAGACGAGGCTGTGGACACTTGCTCATGGCTTCCACAACTCACGTCACACACCAAGCATTATCACACCATTAACTACGTAACGACTCGACTACTCGACCTCTTGCTAGCTAGGGGAAAGACTCTACACTACTCATCCTCTTGAGCTGGCTCCTCGGGATCTTCCTCCTCATTTCGGCTACCTTCTGACTCTGCTTTGGGTGGGGAGGCTGCTGGTGGAGAAGTGCGACGACGCCTGATCGCTCGGCGATCCGGGGAGTCAGGGGTCCATGGATCACTTACAGTGACACACAGTTCATTCCCATCTCCTCTTTCTCTCGCCTTTAAGCAAGCTCGCAGCAATGCCTCCGTCTCCTTCAGAGTATCTCGGACATCCTGAAGCTCTTGTTGACACTCCTGCAGTCGAGTGCTGAGCATAGCAGCATCCTCCAAGCACAAGTCCATGTGCTCATGGGAAGTCCCTTGCTGCACCGGTGGGTACTTGTACTCCGTGGTACTACTCTCACGTTGGAGGACATACATGTACTCAGTTTTGTCCAAGTGGCGACGATAGATGTGGCTCTGGCAGGTGATGGCCTCCCAAGTGACATCTCTCTCCGCGTCAACTTGTGTTGCTCGACAAGCTGGAGAGTGGTGGATCTTAAGCAGCTGATTCTCGTGTATAATCCTCATCTCCGAACTCCATTCTTCCCTCTTCTCACGGATGGTCCTGGTGGAGTTATAGTGGATGATGAGCTTGCCCGTATTGCCGGCGGCTTCGAGCATACGTCGAAGACGGCGCAACAAATCTCCCACTGCCAATCCGTAGGAAAGGTACGTCACTGGACGACTCTCCTCTCTTTCAGCAAGGGCAACTACGGGAACTCTCCCTCCCGTGGATTTACGAGCGGTGCGAATCATGCGAACCATCTAAAACAAAAGAATTTAAAATTAGGTTAGATAAATTCTCAAACAAAAATCCTATTTTGAATGAAAATTGGGGTAAGATGAAGAAAATGACTCCTTTAATAACACTTTTCCACCCACACCTTTGGAAAATAGTTTTTAAGAAAATAGGGCCCTTAAATACGTCCATTTCTACCTAGGTCCACGTTCCTACGGGCAACCTTGGCTCTGATACCACCTCTGTCACACCCGGTTTTTCCGAAGAACAACCAAGTGAATATCACATGTATGCCAGGATCATTTTCTCATACATGTGATGACAAATAGTGAAGCATCATTTATTACAAGCCAGGTGTCGAATATAAATAAGTCTTACATCGCAAATGTCTCAATAGACACTAATGCTTCATCACAAGTAAATAAACTAGCAGCGGAATATTATTCTCTTAGGGCTCCATCACAGGCGTTGCCCGGGGGTCTTCATGAACCTAAAATCCTTCCTCAGGTCCAAAATCTTGGTCATTATACACCACCTCATTATCTTGACCTGAGCAGCAATATAAACCAACAAATATGCAAGGTTGAGTACCAATGGTACTCAGCAAGTGTGGGAAAATTATATCATGCATGGCTAGAACAAGGAGAGGTTGAACTCATGGTTAAAGCACTACGCAATTAATACCTATCACCTTAGCTTATTAAGCACCTACATTACTACACAGGTGAAATGGTTCCAATCTCCCATCCCATCATCATAATCCAATAACCATAACATCATTTCCAATGTTAAGCTCCCCGCTTAACTTCCAAAACCATCAATCCTCTAATCATGAATAAGTCCAGGCCGCTCTTAACCGTGAGCACGGCTGTCAAGACAGTTTTGACTCTGCAGAGTTTGTACCACTGTACCCACAAGTAGTGATTTCATCCCCCGTTGCCGGGTGGACTAAAAGAACCTCCATTATGCCAGTGGCTACGATCCACATTCACACTTCCCAGGTGTGCGGCCAAGAGATCACTACGAAGCCTTTACAAAGGGATTCCCGACGAGCGTGGGCCCACTGAGGTTTCACCCCTAACAGCATACAAGAGGCTCCAACCCCGCTGCAGTGGCCCCCTCTTGAGCCTTGCGGTTCATATGGCAGTCCAGCTGACTCCTATTCCCCGCACCATCCAACACACCCATACTACGCCGGGGATACACCTAATTAATTGGCCAAGCTGCCCCATCTCAGCATGTGGTTGGCACTGTAAAGCCGGGTTACATGCTCCATGAACCGGTCCTTAGGATCCAGGCAAGTACTAAACACAAACCCAAGTCTCGTGCACCTAGCACACAACCAAAACATCCAACTTGCCTTGATCCCTACCTCTACATAACTCACAATGTCTCATTCAAGAGTATGGTATAATAAACTGATGATTTCATGTCCCAAATATCCCATTCTAAGCATGGCTAAGCATATGCATGTAAATAAATGACATGACAAAATAAATCCCAACCCAAGCTTCAAGGAAACAAGGTAATGCAATTCTAGGGAAAACTTCCTAGCATGGGTTTCATATTTAACTTGACAATGCAAATAATTCTATCTACACATCCTAGCATAGGATCAAAGTGGTCAAGGACACTTGCCTCCTTCTTGCTGCTCTTGAAATGGGTAGTCCTGATCTTGGAAACTGATAGCTTGCTCTTGAACAGGTTCTACTTCATACCATCACACATAGCAAAAGAAAAACAACAATCATAAGACATAGTTCACACTTCTACTTCATACAAACCACACATTCACATTTATGAAAGTTTCTTTACCATTTTATGTGTTGTGGATACTCTATGTGTGTTGATTTGGGGCTTGCATACACTTTTATTTACATGTGTATGATTCCTACTTTGGTGTTCATATTTATACTCACATACTATATATATATATACATGTATATATGTGTGTTTCAGTTTTAAATAAATTCCTTATATATTAAACTACCAAGTATGTATGAAAAGTATTTTTCTTCTCCATATGTGCCTTCATAATTTCTATCAACCCTAAACTGAATTCTTTGTATTTTAGAAACTCCATTTATCATTTACTAGTTTCTATATTTTCAGATTTATATTCTTATGCATAATTGTGCATTTTATTATTAAATTAGTAATACACACTACCTAAACAGATTAGATTCTGGTCCTAAATAATTTAAGATCATATTTTGACCTTGGCTTCTGATGTATACTATTTCATAATTATTTTCCCTATTTTTCTTTAACTATTCTTTACTTAAAAATGTGTCCCTATACTATTAAATGTGAATAATAGATGAAACAGATTTATTTCAGCCCAAAATATATTTTTATCTCACTCCAAAGTTTTCTAAGTACTGAGAAAGTTTTTAATAATTTTGACAATTATGTTTGTCCCCCTTTTTAATATTTAAACACTAGTTACACATTCAATTTTCTAAATTAAATACTAAACAGGGCTAAAATAATGAATTCACCCCATTACAGGGTCTATAATATTATTTTCATAATTTCCAGGGGTCTAGCTACACTTTTCAGAGGTGTTTTTCTTAATTTCTATTAAGTCTAGGGGCTAAAACTGATTTTTAAATGAATTTACATGATTTTCTGGAGTTCCAGGGGCTAGATCTGAAGTTTCCGGGGCTAGCTCTTAATTCCAGAGAACCCCAGGGGGTAGCACGTAAGAATTCCAGTCTTTATAACGCGGGGCTGACGTGGACCGTCTGATTTTAAACCGACGGCTGAGATTATAACATCGAACCGGTACGCGGGGTTTTAAAGTCTACCGTGCGATTTAAAATAAACGGCGCACAAGCGGCCACGTCGCTCTGATCGAGCGCGGGCGGCGCTGCCGGCGGCGCACGGCGGCGGAAAGCGGCGATCTCGCCGGAAACTTTCGGATCCTCGAGAATTCTGCCTAGAACTGTGATCTTATGGCCTAGATCGGTAGAGGGGAGGTCAGGGATCTCACCTCGGGGGTTTTCTCGAGCTCGGGGGTCCTGGAAAGTGCTCGGCGGCGAGGTCCGAGGCAAAACCACGGCGAAGCTCGTCGGAGCTGGATTTGCACCGTAAGTCTTCGGGTTTTCTGCACCTGCAAAGTTCCCCGGAGGCGGTGGATCAAGACCAACGAGTTAGATCAGAGTTTCCGAGCTTAGATCGGCCAGAATTCACCGGCGAAGTCTCGGTGCTCACCGGAGTGAAAATCGGCGATCGCGTGAGAAAAACTGATCGGATCGGTTGTTTTTATAGCCGGGGGAGGGCGGTGGTTCTGTTGTGATCGAGTTAGAGTCCTCAGGTTCCAGAATTCGGCTGCGGGACGCGGTTTCCCGATCGGTTGCGATCGCGCGCGCGGGGGAGAAGTCCGGGATCGCGGGGTTAGGGATGACAGGCGGGTCCCACCCGTCAGCGAGGGGCAGCGCGGCACGCGCGGGGGCGGGCTGCGCGGGGGTTTGCTGGGCCGGCTGGGGTTTCGGCCCACTGGCCAGTTTTTTTCCGGTTTTCTTTTTTCTTTTTCCATTTCTTTTCTGTTTTGAGTCTAATTTGAATTCCAGTTTGAATTTGAATTTTTGCAAAACATGCAACACGTCCAAAAATTTCTAAATTCCCCTCTGAACATGGTTTATGGGTCTAAATCAAAATTTGAGTTTTGACTAAAAATTTGGGGTGTTACAGCTTTGTCACACCCGGTATTCCATAAGAAATACCCGAGCGTATACTCACATGTATGCCAGGATCAGTTGATTCATACATGTGCCGACAAGAGTGTAATATCATTATATTACAAGCCAAGTTTAACGTACATCATAATATTACATCATTGTTCATAAAATATCAACTATTAGTACCAATACATTAAACACAACAGCGGAAGACTACATCATGGGTGCTCCATCTCCACAGGCGTTGCCCGGGGGTTTCGCCAACCTAGAATAACTCCTCGGGATCGAAGTACTCCTCGTCAAAGTCTACGTCTTCATTTGCACCTGAGCCAACATATGATATCCAACAAAAGCAAGTTTGAGTACCGAAGGTACTCAGCAAGTGTAAGAAAGAATGTTATGAAGGTCAATAGCAAGGGAAGGCTAACATGGTTAAGCACTATGTATTAATCCTAAGCCTTAGCTTTGATTAGCAACCTATCTTACTAAGTGTTAGTCCCACCATCATCATAATTAAGTCATTAATGTTAGGTTACACCACCCAACAACCTCTTTTGACTCACATCCATGTTTCTCTAATCATGGACAAGTCCAAGCCGCTCTTGACCGTGAGCACGGCTGTCATGACAGTTTGATTCTCTGTAGAGACTGTACCACTTTACCCACAAGTAGTGATTTCATCCCCTGTTGCCAGGTGGACTAAGAAACCTCCCTGATATCCGTGGTTGCAAGCCACATTACACACTTCCTTTGGTGTGCGATCAGGAGATCACTACATGGCCTTTACAAAGGGCCTACCGGCAAGTACAAGCCCACTGAGGTTTCACCGCTGTAGTTCCTGGGAGTAACCCTCCCCTACAGAAGCCCCCTCTTGAGCCTTGCAGTTCCCAGGGCAGTCAAAAATGGACTCCCATTCCCCGCACCATCCAAACACTCATACTATACCGGCAAACTCCTAATTAATTGGCCAAGCTGCCCCATCTCAGTCTTGTGGTGGCACTGTAAAGCCGGGTTAACTGTTCCATGAACCGGTCCTTAGAATCTAGGACAGGCACTAACTCATTCCCGAGTCTCGTGCACGAAGCACCAACCAAACAACCAGCCTGTCTAGATTCATAACCACATGACACATACACTTGTGTCTTTCATATAATCCACAAGACTAGTATCAACTATGTTTCATTCATCTCTAAAGTTCTAAGCATGGCTAAGCACATAAAATGATAACCATCGAGTCCTATCTAATTACCCCCATGGTTTTGCAAGGAAGGATAAAGCAATGAAACTATGGAAACACCCTACAATGGGTTTCATATTAAAGACATCATGCAAATAATCTAACTATTCATCCTAGAATAGGAACAAAGTGATCAAGGAACACTTGCCTTTTCATTGCTGCTCAGAAATGTCAAAATTTTGCCGTTGAAAATCGACAGTTGGTTTTGGGGCTGGTTCTTAATTCAACGATTTCGAGAGGGCCGCATCATTCCGGCCGTGATCAACGGAGGCGCACGGTGTCGCTCGGCGGCAGCGATGTCTGTCTCGACAAAGAAACACGAACACATGGAAAAACTCACTAATCCTCAACTTTTCTACCAAATTCGGAGGAGGAAAACACGAGTAACTCACCTAGTGCGGTTTCTTTGATCGAAACAGCCCCAAAATGCGTTGAACGGCGGCGGTGATCGTCGGACTTCATCGCAAGAGCGCTAGAATCAAGGATCTTCTACATTTTTTTTCTTGTTGGAGGGTATCCTAATGAGAATTTGCTTGTGTGTGGGAGAAAGAGAATTGGGGTCTCTTGTTTGTTTAAATAGGAGAATGAAGGAGGGGGTTGTAGGAGGCGGTTGTGGGCAGCGGTTGCTGCCTTTTTCTCACGTGGGTTGTGACAAAATATCATGCATGGCTAGAACAAGGAGAGGTTGAACTCATGGTTAAAGCACTACGCAATTAATACCTATCACCTTAGCTTATTAAGCACCTACATTACTACACAGGTGAAATGGTTCCAATCTCCCATCCCATCATCATAATCCAATAACCATAACATCATTTCCAATGTTAAGCTCCCCGCTTAACTTCCAAAACCATCAATCCTCTAATCATGAATAAGTCCAGGCCGCTCTTAACCGTGAGCACGGCTGTCAAGACAGTTTTGACTCTGCAGAGTTTGTACCACTGTACCCACAAGTAGTGATTTCATCCCCCGTTGTCGGGTGGACTAAAAGAACCTCCATTATGCCAGTGGCTACGATCCACATTCACACTTCCCAGGTGTGCGGCCAAGAGATCACTACGAAGCCTTTACAAAGGGATTCCCGACGAGCGTGGGCCCACTGAGGTTTCACCCCTAACAGCATACAAGAGGCTCCAACCCCGCTGCAGTGGCCCCCTCTTGAGCCTTGCGGTTCATATGGCAGTCCAGCTGACTCCTATTCCCCGCACCATCCAACACACCCATACTACGCCGGGGATACACCTAATTAATTGGCCAAGCTGCCCCATCTCAGCATGTGGTTGGCACTGTAAAGCCGGGTTACATGCTCCATGAACCGGTCCTTAGGATCCAGGCAAGTACTAAACACAAACCCAAGTCTCGTGCACCCAGCACACAACCAAAACATCCAACTTGCCTTGATCCCTACCTCTACATAACTCACAATGTCTCATTCAAGAGTATGGTATAATAAACTGATGATTTCATGTCCCAAATATCCCATTTTAAGCATGGCTAAGCATATGCATGTAAATAAATGACATGACAAAATAAATCCCAACCCAAGCTTCAAGGAAACAAGGTAATGCAATTCTAGGGAAAACTTCCTAGCATGGGTTTCATATTTAACTTGACAATGCAAATAATTCTATCTACACATCCTAGCATAGGATCAAAGTGGTCAAGGACACTTGCCTCCTTCTTGCTGCTCTTGAAATGGGTAGTCCTGATCTTGGAAACTGATAGCTTGCTCTTGAACAGGTTCTACTTCATACCATCACACATAGCAAAAGAAAAACAACAATCATAAGACATAGTTCACACTTCTACTTCATACAAACCACACATTCACATTTATGAAAGTTTCTTTACCATTTTATGTGTTGTGGATACTCTATGTGTGTTGATTTGGGGCTTGCATACACTTTTATTTACATGTGTATGATTCCTACTTTGGTGTTCATATTTATACTCACATACTATATATATATACATGTATATATGTGTGTTTCAGTTTTAAATAAATTCCTTATATATTAAACTACCAAGTATGTATGAAAAGTATTTTTCTTCTCCATATGTGCCTTCATAATTTCTATCAACCCTAAACTGAATTCTTTGTATTTTAGAAACTCCATTTATCATTTACTAGTTTCTATATTTTCAGATTTATATTCTTATGCATAATTGTGCATTTTATTATTAAATTAGTAATACACACTACCTAAACAGATTAGATTCTGGTCCTAAATAATTTAAGATCATATTTTGACCTTGGCTTCTGATGTATACTATTTCATAATTATTTTCCCTATTTTTCTTTAACTATTCTTTACTTAAAAATGTGTCCCTATACTATTAAATGTGAATAATAGATGAAACAGATTTATTTCAGCCCAAAATATATTTTTATCTCACTCCAAAGTTTTCTAAGTACTGAGAAAGTTTTTAATAATTTTGACAATTATGTTTGTCCCCCTTTTTAATATTTAAACACTAGTTACACATTCAATTTTCTAAATTAAATACTAAACAGGGCTAAAATAATGAATTCACCCCATTACAGGGTCTATAATATTATTTTCATAATTTCCAGGGGTCTAGCTACACTTTTCAGAGGTGTTTTTCTTAATTTCTATTAAGTCTAGGGGCTAAAACTGATTTTTAAATGAATTTACATGATTTTCTGGAGTTCCAGGGGCTAGATCTGAAGTTTCCGGGGCTAGCTCTTAATTCCAGAGAACCCCAGGGGGTAGCACGTAAGAATTCCAGTCTTTATAACGCGGGGCTGACGTGGACCGTCTGATTTTAAACCGACGGCTGAGATTATAACATCGAACCGGTACGCGGGGTTTTAAAGTCTACCGTGCGATTTAAAATAAACGGCGCACAAGCGGCCACGTCGCTCTGATCGAGCGTGGGCGGCGCTGCCGGCGGCGCACGGCGGCGGGAAGCGGCGATCTCGCCGGAAACTTTCGGATCCTCGAGAATTCTGCCTAGAACTGTGATCTTATGGCCTAGATCGGTAGAGGGGAGGTCAGGGATCTCACCTCGGGGGTTTTCTCGAGCTCGGGGGTCCTGGAAAGTGCTCGGCGGCGAGGTCCGAGGCAAAACCACGGCGAAGCTCGTCGGAGCTGGATTTGCACCGTAAGTCTTCGGGTTTTCTGCACCTGCAAAGTTCCCCGGAGGCGGTGGATCAAGACCAACGAGTTAGATCAGAGTTTCCGAGCTTAGATCGGCCAGAATTCACCGGCGAAGTCTCGGTGCTCACCGGAGTGAAAATCGGCGATCGCGTGAGAAAAACTGATCGGATCGGTGGTTTTTATAACCGGGGGAGGGCGGTGGTTCTGTTGTGATCGAGTTAGAGTCCTCAGGTTCCAGAATTCGGCTGCGGGACGCGGTTTCCCGATCGGTTGCGATCGCGCGCGCGGGGGAGAAGTCCGGGGTCGCGGGGTTAGGGATGACAGGCGGGTCCCACCCGTCAGCGAGGGGCAGCGCGGCACGCGCGGGGGCGGGCTGCGCGGGGGTTTGCTGGGCCGGCTGGGGTTTCGGCCCACTGGCCAGTTTTTTTCCGGTTTTCCTTTTTCTTTTTCCATTTCTTTTCTGTTTTGAGTCTAATTTGAATTCCAGTTTGAATTTGAATTTTTGCAAAACATGCAACACGTCCAAAAATTTCTAAATTCCCCTCTGAACATGGTTTATGGGTCTAAATCAAAATTTGAGTTTTGACTAAAAATTTGGGGTGTTACAGCTCTACCCCCCTTAAAAGAAATCTCGTCCTCGAGATTGGTGTTTCTAAGAAAACAATTCCGGAAATTGTGCCTTAAGCTCATCTTCCCGTTCCCAGGTGGCTTCCTCTTCTGAGTGATGCTTCCACTGCACCTTGCACATCCTGATTCTCTTATTTCTGGTGAGGCGTTCCGTTGTCTCCAAAATCTTGTATGGTTGCTCGGCATAAGACAAATCCTCAGCTACATCCACTTCATTCATGGGTAACACCTCCTCAGGCGTCCTCAGACATTTCTTGAGTTGCGACACATGGAACACATCGTGCACGTCCGACAGATGAACCGGCAACTCTAGTTGGTACGCCACTTCGCCTTTTCTTTCCAAAACTTGAAAGGGTCCGATATATCGAGGTGACAACTTCCCTTTCACCTTGAACCGACGAAGTCCTCTGATAGGGGACACCTTGAGATAAACATAGTCCCCCACGTTGAAAACGAGCTCTCTTCTTCGTACATCAGCATAACTCTTCTGGCGTGTCTGTGCTATCCTCAAGTTGTTGCGAATCTCCCTCACCTTTGCCTCGGCTTCTTGTAGCACTTCTGGACCAAACACTTTACTTTCTCCTGTTTGGTTCCAAAATAGGGGAGTTCTGCATTTCCTTCCATACAAAGCTTCAAACGGTGACATCTTCATACTAGCTTGATAACTGTTGTTATAGGAAAACTCCGCATATGGTAGGTTCTTGTCCCAACTCCTATTGTTTTTGAGTGCACATGCCCTTAACATATCTTCAAGGATCTGATTGGTTCTCTCCGTCTGTCCGTCAGTTTGGGGATGATAGGCGGAACTGAAATTCAGATGGGTTCCCATGGTTTCATGCAACTTTTGCCAAAACCTTGAGGTGAACTGTGTCCCTCGGTCCGACACTATCTTCTTTGGCACTCCATGGTAACACACAATCCTTGACATGTACAATTCTGCCAATTTGGATCCGCTGTAGCTTTCTTTCACCGGAACGAAATGAGCTACTTTGGTTAGCCTATCAATAATTACCCATATTGAATCATACCCGGACTGGGTCCTAGGCAATCCCACGACAAAATCCATGTTGATTTCTTCCCACTTCCATTCAGGCACTTTGAGTGGTTGCAGCAATCCCGCGGGTCGTTGATGTTCTGCTTTCACCAACTGACATGTGTCACATAGGGCAACATGTTCCGCGACATCTCGCTTCATGCCATACCACCAATACCTGCTTTTGAGGTCCTGATACATCTTCATACTCCCAGGATGAATGGAATAGTCGGAATCGTGAGCCTCCTTCAAAATTAATTTACGAATCTCCTTTACTTCTGGCACACAGATCCTTTTCCCGTGCCACACCGTTCCTTGTTCATCCTCTCTAAAACCAGGAGCTTTATTTTCCTTGATGAGCTGTCTGATCTCTTGTATCTTCTCATCATTCTTTTGTCCCTCGCGTATGTCTCGCTCAAGTGTGGAGTCCACTTCCATGGCGATGGCTTCACCACTATTTACTAGACATAGATTGAGCCTTATAACCTCGTCCTTCAATTCTGCAGGCATATCCTTCAAGCTCAACTTATTGACCTGCACTTTCCGACTCAAAGCATCGGCCACGACGTTTGCTTTCCCGGGATGATAGTTGATGCCTACATCAAAGTCATTGATTAGCTCTAACCATCTCCTTTGTCTAAGGTTGAGATCTGGCTGTGTGAATATGTATTTCAAACTCTTATGATCCGTATATATCTCTGTCCTCTTCCCCATCAAATAGTGCCGCCAAATTTTCAACGCGTGTACCACTGCAGCTAGTTCTAAGTCATGTGTAGGATAGTTCTTCTCGTGCTTCCGAAGCTGCCGGGATGCATATGCCACGACATGTCCTTCTTGCATGAGAACACATCCCAACCCGTTTCCAGAGGCATCGCAGTACACCGTGAAATTCTTCTGCATATCTGGCATAACCAACACGGGGGCTGTTGTCAATCTCTTCTTTAGCTCCTGAAAGCTTGTATCGCACTGTGGCGTCCAGGTGAATGTGATTCCCTTTTCCAACAGTTTGGTGAGAGGTCTCGAGATCTTGGAGAATCCCTCAATAAACCGTCGATAGTATCCAGCCAATCCCAAAAAGCTTCGAACTTCCCCGACATTTTCAGGGGTTTTCCATTTCTGGATATCTTCGATTTTGGCGGGATCTACGGAGATTCCTCCCTCCGAGATTATATGTCCTAAAAAGGGAACTCTCTTTAGCCAAAACTCACACTTGCTCAACTTGGCATACAGTTGGTGTTCTCTCAGCCTCTGTAACACCAACCTTAGATGTTTCTCATGTTCTTCTTCATCTTTGGAGAAGACGAGAATATCATCTATGAAAACCACCACAAATTTGTCCAGATATTCCATGAATACCTTGTTCATGAGGTACATGAAATATGCCGGGGCATTGGGTAGCCCGAAAGGCATGACAGTGTATTCATACAGTCCGTACCGAGATACGAAAGCTGTCTTGGGAATATCAGATTGCCTTATCTTGAGTTGGTGGTATCCCGACCTGAGATCAATTTTCGAGAACACGCAAGCTCCCCTCAACTGATCAAACAAGTCTTCAATGCGGGGTAATGGGTACTTGTTCTTGATGGTCACCTCATTCAAGGCACGGTAATCCACGCATAACCTTTGAGTTCCATCTTTCTTAGGCACAAATATTACCGGAGCTCCCCATGGTGAGGAACTAGGGCGAACATACCCCTTTTCCGTCAATTCTCTCAAATGGTCCTTGAGCTCTTCTAGCTGCTTGGAGTCCATTCGATAAGGTCTCTTGTATATCGGGGCTGTTCCCGGTACTAGCTCGATTGCGAATTCCACGTCACGGTCGGGAGGCATTCCTGGCAACTCCTCCGGAAAAACATCTGGATATTCCCTGATAGTCCTGATTTCCTCAACTTTCACCTCCACTTGATTTCCGGCTTAATAGGATTGATAGAGTAGTCATACCACCAAGGTATACTTTTTTTTCCGGAAGCCCACCTGCAAAGTACTCCGGGGTTAAGCGTGCTTGGCCCGGAGGAATTTGTGGATGGGTGACCAACCGGGAAGTTTTCCCGGGTGCGCACGAGTGAGGATAAAGTGCGTAGAAAAGACGTGTGGTGGTATGTGGGGCCAGTCTATGATCCTAGAGAGCCATCACAAATGGTATCAAAGCCGACCCTCACAGTTTCACGGGTGCGTACGGGTCAGTGAGAAGGATACGGTAGCGTATGGGTCAGGGACGTGGGTACGTACGCATGACGCGTGGGTCCTCTGTGTGGGACACGGTATGGTACGTATGCTACTAACCGGACGTACGGTATGCGTATGCCAGTACTGAACGTACGGACGTGACTAAGAGGGGACGTTCCTGTCTTGGTGTTGACCGACGAGGACGTCGGTCTTCTAAGGGGGGTGGATTGTGTGATATCCTGATTTCCGGCTTAATAGGATTGATAGAGTAGTCATACCACCAAGGTATACCTTTTTTTCCGGAAGCCCACCTGCAAAGTACTCCGGGGTTAAGCGTGCTTGGCCCGGAGGAATTTGTGGATGGGTGACCAACCGGGAAGTTTTCCCGGGTGCGCACGAGTGAGGATAAAGTGCGTAGAAAAGACGTGTGGTGGTATGTGGGGCCAGTCTATGATCCTAGAGAGCCATCACACTTCCTCATATAACCCTGCAAAACCTTCAAACACAAGCAGTGAGCATGAAGGCTCAGCAAGACTGACCCGTCTCTCCTAATCATGGAACTTCTACATGATGGTGATAGGTACAGGAGATGAAAAGCAGTTGCAAGGACTCGCCTAATTAGTGGAACCTTGCTTTCATGTTTTAGCAGTAGGTTGTGGAGAACCTTACGCTAAGTCACATGAGAGAGCCGCAATCAAACAAGAAACGCATTTCTCTCATGTACTTTGCCCAAAGTTGAAAGGAACTTTAATTAGCTCTAAACTATGGCAAAACATTAACAATCAAGTCCATCTTTCAATCAGCAACATTTTAACATGCAACTAGCCTGTTCTTTCTACGTCACAGTACAGTGAACAAGTGGTACTCACTGACCGCGAGGGACGGCGATTATAATCGATTTACACCTGCAGGGTTACCCGAATAACCCATCACGTACGCCCGTACTCGATGTTGCCTACAGCAACCATCACAGACGCCATACACAACTACCTTTCACCCGTCAGCCAAATATTGAACCGGTCCCATCGTCCCGAGCAAGAGATCTCTGCACGCGCATCTCAGTGCCGCCAGCCGATTTACACCTCGAGCTCTCAACCTACCCTCTGAACGACGGGCAATGCGTCAATACCCAGCTACCCGAGTTACATCAGTTTCCCGGTTCCCATGTAGCCGGTAGGTCTTTGGTACTGTTCTAGCTTGTTCAACATGCCCGCACACGGCTCGGTCCTCAATCGACACAAGCGGAGCTATAGCACACAGGCCCCAAAGTCCTGCTGCCCTTACTCTCCGCTCGGTCTCATTTTTCTTGCCATATGAATCATGTGCTATCTCTACCCGAGTCGAGTGCCTCTAGCCTATGCTCGCGAGTAGTTCCAACTACTTGACTTGTACCGAATCCTACTCTATCTTAGCATTGCAGTAGCTAACGGGGTTTTCAATCCTAATCCCAACCCATGGTTTTCTTGGCTATGCAGTTGGGTTTCCAAACAAGACTTTAATGCAAAGAATTATAATACTCAAGTAAGTGCTCAAAACAATAAAATTTGTAAAAGGTTAATGCAAACCGGAGCTTGCCTTGCTGCTCTTGGTCGTAGGCTAGCTGTTCCTCTGGAGTAACGAAGTCTAGGACTTCGGCTTCCTCCTCGACCTTAGCGACTACATGATATACAAGTATATGGATTAATTTAAATGCATTTTATTGAATTTAAACTTGTGAAGCTTATAAATCCCACTAGACAGACTCAATGACTGTGAAACTTTTACTGTGGCTTGGTTACAACCTAAGTACAGACTTGGTCAAGTTTTAGTTGCAGCAAATCTCATTTGAGCCCTCCACAATTAATTATGTACTTGACCTTAATTGAAGGCTTATAGGGTGTTCTAAGGATTTTCATGAAACAAACTATGACTTATGAAAACTAGATTTTCAGAGGGTTCTAATGGAATTGGTTTCACTTAATTTGAATATTCCTAACTAAAGATATGAGCTAAACAATTTCAGAGAAAATTCTGAAAATGTTTCTGAACATTTTCTATTTTCTCTGGAACAGTTTCACTAATCACACCATTAGGGGGATCAAATGAGCTCAAATGGATCTGAAATTTTTATGGTAGTTCAGGGATATTTTGGTAAACATACCTGCAAAATGTCAGGATTTTCCTCCAAAGGATTCTCCAGTTAAAATTCCAAACAGTTTAAATTTTGAGGAATTAATTCTGGAGAAATAAGGGGTTTCATGAAGTTAAACTTGATTTGCCGGAAAGTACTCAGAGAGCTGAATCCCACAAAATTTGGTTCACTCAATTTGGAGCTTTCTAGCCAAAGTTATGAGGATTTGAAGTTTGAATGAAATCAGAAAATTTGGGGAAAAGTTTAAATCTGCTGGGGCCCACGGGGACACGTGTTAGGCGCGGAGGCGACCGCACACTGAGGCCCACAGGGTCTTTGCGCGCCAGCACACCAGATCCCGGCCACACCCGATCTCAATTTAAATTTCTAAGGCGCTGACGCATGGGCCAGCTGGCTTCGTCTTCCTCCCGACGCGCCCGCGCGCCTGCGCCACCTCCCCTCGCCGGAGCAGACCCGGAGCTCGCCGGCTCGCTGCTGCCGGACATCCCATGGTCTGAAACTCGCCGCAAGGGGGTTGTCGACGTCGAGGAACATGTCTGTGGGGTCAGTTCGAGCTGGCGATGACCGGAAATAGCCCGGCGACGTGCCGCGGCTTCGGTTGAGGTTCGGCGCCGTCGACCGTGGGTTCTAACCCGCCAACACCTCAAACAATCGGTTCTACAGAATCAGTATACCTCTAGGAAGCTCGACAAGGTGTCAAAAGGGTTCAAAGATGGCGGCAAGTCGGTCGGCACCGTGTGACCGAGCGTGCCCGCCATGAGCGCTCTTGATCGAGCTCGAAATTCGTCACTCCTAGTCGGTTTCACACCACGGATGCAGAAAGGAACTTGATCACCGGCTAGTCCAGCGTCTATGTGCAAGATTTGATAACTAAAGAAGGATCACAGCGCGAGAATTTGAAAAATCCGTACCAGAAGCTCAGTTTAAGGTCGCCGGAGCAAAAACTAGAAATTCGCCGTGGATTCTTCACGGTTTGCTTCCAAACTTGGAGGAGAGCAGCATGGCTGTTGCGCGCTCCTGCTGCTGCCCTTGCTGGACCGTGAAAGCTCCCGTGGAACGCTGTCCACAAGCGCCTGACCTTTGGCTGAGTTTAGGTCGCCGCTGTGGCGATCGTTCTCGGGCAAGGGAGGTCGAAGCTCGGGGTTTTTGGCGTTGGGGAGGTGGAGTGCGATCTCAGGTTGCTGTCTAGCAGCTCAGGGAAGTCGGAGGTTAGATGTTTTCGTGGTTTTCCGATCGAGCAGAGAGCTTCGGGGAGAAGAACTGCCGCTGCTCGGTTCGCACGCGAAGGGATAAAGCCAGCCGATCCTTGCTCGGGCTGAGGCGGTGCCGGTCGCGTGGAGGCGCGAGAAAGCCGCCCTTGGCGGCAGCGCGTGCGGAAGGAAGCAGCTGGTGGCGCCGGTGGCTTCTCGGTGGCACAGCCGACAGCTGCTCGGTGGAATTTCCCACCAAGGCTGTGACTTTGTGTGCAAGACTTCCCCCTTCTCTCTATGACATGTGGGTCCCACCCGGGGTTTTAACCTCTGAAATTTACTCCTAATCACTGTTGTAAACAGTGAGCCCCAAAATACCCCTGGTGATTCAAATTATTCACCCATGAGCCATTTGAATTGATTAGAATTCAAATTGGGTTTGGTTTGAATGAATTTCAACACAAGTTCAGTTTGGAATTCAAATAAAGTTTGAATTTGTCCCACTTAGCTCATGTCAAGATCAACTCAAAATGGAGTGAAAATTGGAGTGTGAGCTCACAAAATTGTGCTGAATAAGAACATGCCTCCCACTTTTGAATTCATAGGATAAAAACAGTTTGAATTTGAATATCGTTTCAAACTGCCCTCTTTCTAGCTATACCCAAAATGACCTCAAAAAGGTTTTGAATTTGAGTGAAACTTGGCATGGACATCCTTAGCAATGTGTAGGAGTTTTCATATGCTCAGCCCCTCTATATCACATGTGGGAAATACCACTTTTGCAATATGTGAGTTTGTTTTCTAATGAGCATGTTGATGGTGGTTACTTGCTCTTCGTTTGTGTTCATCAACTTTCCTCAAATGAGGTGTGTGTGTATGGTGATGAACACTTCAAATATGTGTCAAAAACTGAGGCCCTCACATTTTGGGGTTGGGAGATCGTCGTTCCTTCGTTGTGAGCTCTTGGGGTTTGATCTCTCTACACTCATATTCTGCATTGTAATCTTTTTGAGTGTATTTGATCGCTTTTTCATTGTAATTCTCGTGGGAGCCCTCAACGTGTGAGGTTGCCCCACAAACTCGGTGATTACCCATGCTAGTGGAGTCAAGTCGGCCTTGTGTGGTGACTTGAAGAGGGAAAGGGTTAGAGACCCGACTCTGTGTGAGCTTCCTCAATGAGGACGTAGATCTCTTGGTGAGATCGAACCTCGGTAAAATTTGTGTCTCGCGTGCCTCTTTATTTTTGTTGATTAGAACATCTAGTTGCTAAATTTCATAATTTGAATTGCTAAGTTTCATTCACGGGCATAATCACACCTCACATTGTAAACTCAAAATAAAATAACTGTTGTTCTTATTTTCGCTGCTAAACAAGTTAATTTTCTTGAACAACACTTAATACAATCTACACACTTCAGGCACACTGGACTAGTCCACTCACACAACCGGACTAGTCCGGTCAAGCAAGTTTTTGACAACTACATTAAGTGTGCAGGAAACTCTGTAAGGCCTATTCACCCCCTCTAGGCCACATTCAGTGCTCATGCAAGAAGGACAAGTGGTAGCCTATGCGTCAAGACAGCTCAAGAAACACGAGCTGAATTACCACACAAATGACTTGGAACTTGCAGCCGTGGTGCATGCATTGAAGATTTGGAGACATTATATCCTTGGCCACCGATGTGAGATCTATACGGATCATAAAAGCCTCAAGTACATATTCACCCAAACGGATTTGAATTTGAGGCAACGTCGATGGTTGGAACTTATCAAGGATTATGATGTTGGAATCAACTATCACCCCGGAAAGGCCAATGTAGTAGCGGATGCATTGAGCCGAAAGTGAGCATGTCACCAACTCACGGTTCGGGAGCTACCGCCCGAGCTACGTAAGGAGTTCGAATGGTTACATCTCGGGTTCTTGAACGAGATGGAAGTGATGGAACTCCACTCTTCATTGGAACAAGAGAGAAGAGATGGCCAAGAAACGGATGAGGAAATCAAGGAGATCAAGGAAAGGATCCAACAAGGCATCGAAAAGGACTTGAAGGAAAACAAGAAGGGTACGCTTTGGCTAGGAAAAAGGATTTGTGTGCCTAACGTGAAGCACATCCGCGACACAATATTAAAGAAGGCACATGACTCACCTTATTCCATACATCCCGGAAGTACCAAGATGTAAAGGACCTAAAGACTTGTTATTGGTGGGATGGTATGGAGAGGGACATAGCTGAATATGTTGCCCTATGCGACACAGGCCAATGGGTGAAGGCCGAACATCAAAGACCCGCTGGACTGTTGCAACCATTGAAGGTACCCGAGTGGAAGTGGGAAGACGTCAGTACGGATTTCATCGTCGGATTGCCACGTACTCGGTCGGGTTACGTCTCAATCTGTGTTATCATGGACCGATTGACGAAAACCGCTCATTTTCTTCCTGTTAAAACCACGTACTGCGTGGCAGATCTAGTCGAGCTGTACATGAAGCAAATCGTGTGCCGCCATGGAGTCCCAAAGAGGATAGTATCAGATCGGGGTTCTCAGTTTACCTCTAAGTTCTGGAGGAAGCTGCATGAGGCTATTGGTACACGACTGGATTTTAGCTTCGCTTACCACCCGCAGACTGATGGACAAACCGAAAGGACAAACCAAATTTTGGAAGACATGTTGAGAGCTTGCGCCTTAAAACATGGGCGTAGTTGGGATAGGATCTTGCCGTATACCGAATTCTCCTATAACAACAGCTATCAAGCCAGCTTGAAGATGTCACCTTTCGAAGCATTGTACGGTAGACGATGTAGAACACCGCTGTTTTGGAATGAGACCAGAGAGAACCAAGTGTTTGGACCCGAAGTGCTACAACAAGCTGAGAAGCAAGTCCAAACAATACGGGAGAACTTGAAGGCTGCTCAGTCACGACAGAAAGCCTATGCGGACAATAGGCGAAGGAAGTTGACTTTCGAAGTAGGAGACTTCATATACCTTAAGGTATCGCCTACCCGAAGCCAACGACATTTCAACATCAAAGGCAAGTTAGCACCTCGCTACATCGGGCCATTTAAGTTTTTGGACAAGCGAGGAGAAGTAGACTATCAACTAGAGCTCCCAAAGCACCTCTCCGACGTGCATGACGTGTTTCACGTATCCCAGCTCAAGAAGTGCTTGAGAGTTCTAGAGGAACAAGTACCGATGGATGAACTTGAACTTCAAGAGGATCTGACCTATGTATAGCACCCTGTCCGAATTTTGGACATGAAGGAAAGGGTCACGAGGAACAAAGTGATCTGTTGGTGCAAGGTACAATGGAGCCATCACACCAAAGCTGAAGCCACATGGGAGCGTGAAGAAGACATCAAGGCAGAATTCCCTCATCTATTCTCCACTATTGAATCTCGAGGGCAAGATTCAATTTTAAGGGGGTAGATTTGTGACACCCTCAATTTTGATTTCTGCATGCATTCATATTTTATATAGAGAAAACATTTTAAAGGAAGTGGAAACAGAAAAAGAATCAAAAGAATAGCCGAAAAGAGCTAATTCCAGTTCGACGAGGAGCGTTTTAGACACTTCCCGCGGCCTGCTGGCCACGTGGCGTGTTCGGTGCTCATCCCCGCGAAGGGGGAGAGGTCCGCTGCTAAATTGGCTACGTGGCAGGCTCGGAGCTTGCCCTTGAGGAAGGGGTGAGGTCCGACCCCGTGGGACACGTGTTGCCCCCGGAGCTAGCCTCTGCGGAGGAGCGAGGCCAGCCCCGCAGGACACGTGTCGCCTTCAGAGCTAGACACTGCAGAGAAGAAAGCCCCAGCCGCGCGGGACACGTGTCGCTCTCGAAGCTCACCTCCGAGAGGTCCAGCCCCGCCAGACACGTGTCACCCTCAGAGCTCACCTTCGAGAGGTCCGGTCCTACTGGATGCGTGTCGACCTCGGAGCTCACCTCCGGGAGGTCCGACGTTGATGGACACGTGTCAACCTCAGAGCTCATCTCTGAGGAGAAAGGAAGATTCGGCGCTGCTCGACACGTGGCACTCTCGGAGCTCACCTCCAAAAAGAGGGGAGGTCCGACACTGACATGTGGCATACACGGAACTCGTCTCTGGAGAGAGGGGAGGTCCCGACCCACCATACACGTGGCGTACGCAGAGCTCGTCTCTGGAGAGACTGGAGGTCCCGACCCGCCAGGACGCGTGGCGCACGCAGAGCTTGCCTCTGAGGGAGAGGGAGGTCCCGCCCGCCTGACACGTGGCGCAACAAGAGCTCGCCCTGAGGAAAAGGGAAGCCCAGGCCCCCGCTGGACACATGGAGCCTCCGGAGCTTATCCCTACGGAAGGACGCGATTCTGAAGTAGTTTTCCTCTTTATGTGTGTACCCCTTACTGAGGAAACCAACATGAACTCTTCTACGTTGAATACTGCAACCAAATCGATTGAAAGATAATTTGTTAAGATCCAAACACAAATCAAATAGGACTCTTATTAGAAATCCAATCAGATTAGGACTCTTCTTTTTCTGGATTATAAATAGAACCCGAAACAACCCCTTGGTCATAACATCTTTTCTAAGCCGACAACTTAGAAGCCCTAGCCCCAACTCGCGGAGATAAACCCCTTCGCTGGAGTTTGACCACCGGAGAGACTGCCGACGAGCCCAGACACGATCGCCATCACCGGAGGAGAGCCGACGATCTGTTTTTTCTGGGAGGGAGGACCCGAAGGAAATAAGGTAGGTCTTCATTACCACCTTACGACGTCATCGCGTTTTCTTCGCATCTGTTCCTTCGATCTCTTCGAACATAAGCTTTTTCGTGGACAGATCACGTTTTGATCGGTTTGATCTAGATCTTGAGTCCAGATCATCACCACATCCACATTTGATCTTTACACCTTTGTTCATCGTAAAACCCCATGCAAGCCTATTAAAACATGCAATAGAATACGTACAGTTTAAACTGCTCCATAGGATTAGCGTGCATATGCACCATTGCATCTTGAATAAGGATTGTGCATGATGATTGATTGCTGTGAATCATGTATGTGCATGATCATGAGTAGAAGACAAGCTCAGGGAGCTACCTACGAAGGACTACAGTACCAGAACATCGAGACACAAGAACAACCAGAGCCACAGGAACAAGGCAAGTGCTCCTTGACCATATTGATCGCATGTTTTTGAAAACTGTTTTGGTTGCGAAAACTGTGTATGTTGAGTCAACTTGATGGGAAACTCTTTTATAGGAGTTTACTAGTTTTGTTAACCACCCTTGTTTCCAGGGAAGTTTATGAGTCTGTGAGACCTATGTGTGCTTAATACATTGGCAATTAGGGTAAAAGTTAGCATTAACATTCAAAGTTTTGAATATTGCCAAAACATTCTTCTGTGGCAAGGTCCGACAAGTTCTTTGTTAGGTCTGCCAAGTGTTGGCAAGGTCCGACGCAAGGTCCGGAGAGCTCCTGCAAGGTCCGGAGAGCTTCTGTGAGGTCCGGAGCTTGTTTTTAGGGAGCTCCCGTGAAGTTCGACTCGTAGAACTGCAGTGTCTTGTTTTTGCTTTTAACTCGCAATGTTTCAAACATGCTTTATGGGAAGGTTTGCTTCGTATTAATTTGCTATGTTTTTGGTGTGTTTTGGTGGTTATGGCTGTTATCATTTGATATGGTTTGCAACATGCTTATGTGACGTGCTCATGTAAGGTGTTGTGGTTTTCGAACTAACGTGAGTCAAGTCGAGGACTTGTGCTCGGAAGAATTGGTTGTTTATTCATGTGCAGGTGTTGCTTGAGTTCAAGACATGGCTGGTGACGGGACCTTGGACTAGTCTCAGGGAGGAGATGAGGTCCCAACAACCAAGTTCGGGAGGAGCTGTGGTTGAGTTGATCGGGAGATCGCGCAGCATGTTTGGATCAAGGGCAGTGCATATGAAGGTTGCGTGTACGTCGTTGGAAGGTGTTTGCACATGTGCAAGGAGTGCATGGACGTGGAAACATTGTTCCAAGGCGTGATGAAGAGAAGTGGACGTAAAGAATTGGTCGGAAAGGTCCAACCGACTAGGTTATGGACTCAGGCTGCGACTGAGTCGTGTTTGACTACAATATGGAAAGTTTTGAGTTGGTTATGATAGGATTTCGTGTGGGTCACGAATTTGAGTTGTTTTAGAAATGTTTTGGACGTTCCTAAGGTGTTTGGAAGTCTTAAGATTGCTTCTATCTGCGTATAGAAGAGTCTTGAGCAGTATTGGAAAGTTACAGTTTGAATCCAAGTAGGAGTAGGAGTCCTAGTTTGAATTGGATTGGTCATAGAGCTGGTTATATAAGCAAGGGAGGCCAGAGCTCGTGGTGCACGACTTTGGGCTGTTCCTCTTGTGTTTCTATTGAATAAAGTTCAAAGTTTCGAGGAGCTTTTGTGCCTTGTTCGTCCGACTTGTTTTTCGTCAAGTCTTTCTCGCCGAGTTTCTGGACAGACCGACGTTGCTTCGGTGTTTTGTTCATAACTCGAGTTTTACAGATCTGATTGACGTGATTCTTTTTTGGGTTGTATTCACAACTCAATTATCTATCATCTGTAAAATTTTCACGAGCTTCGGATATTTAGTTTTTGAGAAACACGAGTTTCTTTGCAGCATTGCAGATCTGTTTTATATCGGGTAGAACAGATTGATCTTCGTTTAATGTTTTGATCGTATCTCAAGTTTTACTTCGTGTTTTCAAGTGATTCTTGTTGCATTAGATCCGTGACTTGATTCTCTACCTCTCTACTTGATTTGTCACGGTTGAACACGTTTGAAAACACTTGCACACACGGTTTCTTTAACCGATTGATTTTTTGCTGAGGGGTTTTTGTTATTTCCGCTGCGAAATGTTTTAATCTACCATTCACCCCCCTCTGGTAGGTTTTCACGTGCTCTTCGATCCTACAATTGGTATCAGAGCCAAGGTGCTCTAATCTTTGTGATTTGCACGTGTTTTGACTAACCATCATGGAGAAGTACTCCGCAAAACCTTGTGTGTTCAATGGCATCGATTTTCAGGTTTGGAAGGCGCGGATGGAGGCCTACATACAGGCGCAAGGCTTCGCCATATGGGAAAAGGTCTACCGGAACTTCGATGTACCACCCAACGATCAAGTTACGGCTGCGAACATGAGAGATGTTGACAACAACAACAAGGCTCGCAACTTGATCATCCAAGGATTGACTCAAAGCGACTTCGACCGTGTTGCACACCTCTGATCTGCATATTATGTTTGGAAAGCTCTTTGTGACTACCATGAAGGATCCAATACAATCAAGGAGGTAAGGCAAGATATGTTCAAGAAAGAATACATGCGTTTTGAGATGCAACCCGGTGAGTCAATTGATGACCTTTTTGCTCGCTTTAATAAAATTCTCAGCAACTTGCGTAGTGTCAATGTTAACTTTTTCAGATGCTGAAAATGCTAGACAATTGTTAGGAGCATTAGATATGTCAATTTGGGAGATGAAAGTTACATCTATTCATGAATCTACTGTCATGAGTTCTCTTACTTTAGACGTGCTTTATTCTAAATTGAAAACTCATGAAATTGACATCATCTCACGTAAAAACCCCAACAAGTCTATTGCATTTGTTTTACAACGTGACATGTCTAGTTCTAGTAAATCATCATCTAGTGGTGCACTCTCTTTGCTGTCCTCTCTAACCCTTGAACAGATTGAAGAGTTTCCAGAGGAGGAGCTTGCACTCATCTCTACTCGGTTCTCAAAAGCATTGCAAAATGTGAGAACTAGAAGGAGAGGAAGCTCCGGACCTCAACGATGTTTTGAATGTGGTAAGACAGGACATTTTCGTACGGAGTGCCCTAACATTTCAGGTCCGACTTCACGTGAAGAAAAGCAAACAAGGCCGAAGAAATCGTTTGCAAAGAATAAGAAGAAGAAAGATTTATCAATGTGCAACATAGTGCATAGTATGATCTCTGCACTTCAAGATTTCGGCTCAAGTGCTATGGACGCCGGTAGTGATGAAGATGAAGAAGCTATGGCAACTATGTGCTGCATGGCGAGCAAGTCAAGTTCATGCTCCGAGGAGGCAGAACACAACAGCGACGATGAAGAGGTATGTCCCACTTGCGAAAAAATGTGTGATGCTATTTCTCGTGCCACTGTTATATTAAAAAAAAAATGATAAAAAATTTAGGAACAATGCTGTTAAAATTGAATCACTAGAATCTGAAATTAATCATTTAAAAACTTTGATTCCTAGTGATGATTCTTGTTCCTCATGTGATTTAATTTATGAACAATTATCCTCTTTAAGAAGTGCACACGCATCGACACTTGATAAACTTGAACTTGAAATTGAAAAGAACAAAGAGCTTGCTGCACTTAATGATAAAAATTTGAAAGATGCTTGTTGTTCTACAATTGATTTGCATTGTTCTTCATGTGATGATCTGAATAAGAAACTAAATGATGCTATGAATGAGATTTCTATTTTGAACAATGCTTTACGTGTGCATGAAGTTAAATATTGTTCAAATTGCAAACTAAAAGGAAAAACTTCATGTGAAAACTGCTTTGATCTGTCCAATAAACTTGATGACATGCATAGGACACTAGATCGGTTTTCTAATGCAAATAAGAACCTAAACTTGCTGCTGAATTCTTCCAAGTCTTGTAATGATAAAACTGGTTTAGGTTTTAATTCTCATGCTCATGCTAAGGCACACCCACCTAAAGTTGTAAAGTCATTAGGAAGTGGTTTGATTCAAACAGCTCCTAGACAAAAAGAGGTGATTTTTAAATCTGCAGGAGTACTGTCCCATTCGGGTTCTAATAAACGTGTTGCTTGCTCATCTAGACATGATAATAAGGTTATTTTTCATTGTACCTACTGTGGTAGAGATGGTCATGTCATGGATTTTTGTTATAGACTAGCTAAACATGATAAGCAACAAAGAATACTTGCTAGATCACATAACAACCAAGCAAAATCTGCTAGACCGAATGTTCGGAGCTTGCAACCTGCTGTAATGAGTCAAAAACTTGCTCCCGGACCTACTGTTTTTTGTGCTACATATAACACATCTTCTAAGTCAGTAGTTGGGAACAAAAATTTTCGATGTTTGGCTCATAAACCTGCTGTACCTTCTCAGCTTTCGCGTGTTATTCCTGCTGGACGTCGTGTGACTCAGTACTGGATTCCTAAAAGTCTTTTAACTAACCCCAGTATTGAGTCATCGACGTATTGTGCTGCTGTGTAGGTTTCACGTTTGAGGAAGGAGAACATTTGGATTGTGGATTCAGGTTGCTCACGCCACATGACCGGTAACAAAGAATGGTTCTCCTCTCTCTCTTTTGTGTCACGTGTAGAAAATGTTATTTTCACCGATAACTCTTCTACTCCCATAATTGCTAAAGGTTCAGTTAGAGTAAACAATCTCTACACTTTGAAAGATGTGGCACTTGTTAAAAATTTGAAATACAACTTGCTTTCGGTTTCACAATTGCTAGATGAAAATCTAGAGGTTAGCTTTGCTAAAAATTGCTGCAAGGTTGTAGATTCAAAAGGTGAGCTTTTGTTTAACATGTCTAGGTTTGGAAGAGTTTTTAAAGCTGATTTTGATTTGTGAACTTCTAAGCATCGGTATCTAGTTGCTAATGATACAAAGGATCTATATTTTTGGCATCGTAGACTTGGTCACATAGGCTTTGATCATCTCACTCGTGTTAGTGCTCTCGATCGCATACGTGGGCTGCCAAAGCTCAAAAAGGACAATGATATTGTGTGCTCTTCTTGTAGACATGCTAAGTTTGTTGCAGGTTCGCATGCTCCTCTCACAATGACCATGACAGCTGAACCAGGACATCTTTTACATCTTGACACAGTAGGTCCGGCACGCGTTCAATCCTTCGGAGGTAAATGGTATGTGCTTGTGATTATTGATGATTATTCCAGATATTCTTGGGTTTATTTTATGGCATCTAAGAATGAAGCTTTTAGTCATTTTAGAACTTTATTTCTTAGATTATCTATTGATCACCCAGGATCATTAAAAGCAATTAGAAGTGATAACGGAACTGAATTTAAAAACCAATCCTTTGATCACTTTTGTGCTGAAAACGGAATAGATCATCAATACTCTTCACCCTATGTACCACAACAAAATGGTGTCGTAGAAAGAAAGAACAGGACCTTAGTTGAGATGGCTAGGACTATGCTTGATGAATATCAAACTCCTAGGAAATTTTGGGCTGATGCAATTGCAACCGCTTGTTATGTCTCAAATCGTGTTTTCTTGCGTGCTAAGCTTGGAAAAACCCCATATGAGCTCCGGTTTGGACATAGGCCTAGTGTTACACACTTTAGGGTTTTTGGTTGCAAATGCTTTGTTAAGAAACATGGTAATCTTGAGAAATTTGAAGCTAGATCTGTTGGTGGCATGTTTCTTGGTTATCCATCTCATACTAAAGGCTACCGTGTGCTTTTACTTGACACTAACAAAATTTTGGAGACTTGCGAGGTTTCTTTTGATGAAGCTAGCCCAAGTACTAGCTCCGATATTGCAGGTCCGGATCCATATCCGCAGGGGGAGAGTATTTTTATTGAAGAAGATGAAGAAGTGGTGCTGCTGCCCGAAAACTCGGAAGTAAATAACGATCAAGCTGCTGATTTTGCACCACAACCAGCACCAACAGTCACTACTGCTGGTTCGGACCTTCCTCAATCAACAAGCTCTCCTAATCAAAGGTCCGAACATGAAGAAGAAGGTGCTTGTGAAGTGTCTACTCCCCTCCGAGTACTCAAAAGTCATCCTCCACAACAAATCATTGGAAGCTTGCATGAACGAGTCACTCGGTCATGGTTTTGCGATCCAAACTCTCATGCTCATTCTGCTTTTGTTGCCTCTTTTGAAGCCAAGGATATATCACACGCACTCGCTAATGAATCTTGGATTAATGCCATGCAACAAGAGTTAGAAAATTTTGAAAGAAATAATTTCTGGAAACTTGTACCTCCACCTCAAGGTCACACATTAATTGGAACTAAATGGAGATTTAAAAATAAGCAAAGTGAGGATGGGGTTGTGGTTAGGAATAAAGCTAGGTTGGTTGCTCAAGGTTTCACTCAAATTGAAGGTCTAGATTTTGATGAAACATTTGCTCCTGTTGCTAGATTAGAAGCTATAAGAATTTTATTAGCATTTGCTGCATCTAAAGGTTTCAAGTTATATCAAATGGATGTTAAAAGTGCTTTTCTTAATGGCTACATAGAGGAGGAGGTTTATGTTAAGCAGCCACCGGGTTTTGAAAATCCAAATTTTCCTAATCATGTTTACAAACTGTCCAAAGCCTTGTACGGTCTAAAACAAGCCCCTAGAGCATGGTATGATAGGTTAAAAACATTCTTACTTGAAAAGGGGTTTACCATGGGCAAGGTTGAAAAAACTCTTTTTGTACTTAAGCATGGCAATGACTCATTATTCGTTCAAGTGTATGTGGATGATATTATTTTTGGTTGTGCTTCTCATGATCTCGTGTCCAAGTTTTCAGCTATGATGACTTCAGAATTTGAGATGAGTATGATGGGAGAACTCACATACTTTTTGGGGCTGCAAATAAAGCAAACAAAAGAAGGAACTTTTGTGCATCAAACTAAGTATGCAAAGGACTTTCTTAAGCGCTTCAACATGGACAAATGCAAGCCTCTTTGGACACCAATGGGAACAGCAACAACACTTGAACTTGACGAAGATGGTGACCCGGTCGATAAAAAAGAATACAGAAGTATGATTGGATCACTTTTGTATCTCACGGCGTCAAGTCCGGACATACAATTCAGCGTATGTCTTTGTGCACGTTTTCAAGCTTCTCCACGTGCTTCACATCGCCAAGCCATCAAAAGGATTCTCAGGTACCTACATGGAGCTCAAGAATTTGGCATTTTTCTTCCTTCTTCCTCAACCGTTTCTTTGAAAGCTTTTTTCGGATGCTGATTTTGGGGGTTGTAGGATTGATAGGAAAAGTACTTCGGGTGCTTGTCATTTTCTTGGTAATTCACTTGTTGCTTGGTCCTCTAGAAAACAAAGTTCAGTTGCACAATCCACGGCCGAATCTGAATATGTAGCTGCGGGTAGCGCTTGCTCACAAATTCTTTGGATTGTTCAAACACTTAAGGACTATGGGGTTGATTTAGATAGTGTTCCACTGTTTTGTGATAACACTAGTGCAATTTGTATTGCTAAAAACCCCGTGAAACACTCTATAACTAAGCACATTGACATTAGGTATCACTTTCTTCGTGATAATGTTGAAAAAGGAAACATTGTGCTTCACCATGTCGATACCGAACAACAATTGGCTGATATTTTTACAAAACCTTTGGATTTTTACAAAACCTTTGGATTCGTAGTGAAATAGGGGTTATGCATCCTCATGGATTAAATTGAGGGGGGTTTTTGAAACTTTGAAAGTCTATGTGTGAATCTGAAACTAAAATAATATGAGCATAGTATTTCATACATATATGACTTTGTGATTCCTTTTACAGGCTGAAAGTTCTTACTACATTACTCATGTTATACATTTTGTAGTTTTTGCTATGACTAGTAATTGGAATAATTACTTACACTAAATCTGGTCATGATCGAACTTTCTTGCTGTTTTGAACTTGTTGTGTGCTCACAAGTGCTTTTAATCATAAAAAATTAATCAAGTGATCAGCTCACATGTTGAGTTTTCAAATAAAAAATTGAGAAAAGATCAAGAGAATATGCATGCATTGCACTTCTTCTTTTGAGATTGCTTGTCATTGCACTAAGATATGAACTTGAAAGGAATTGTGTATGACTAAAACCATGTCCTTAAGCTTCTGATTGTCAAATGACATAGGCTTGGCTTGGTTGGTTAGAATAAGGCTGATGCGGCATATAATCTCTTGCAAATATCATATGATCAACTTTGTCCCTTAAATGATTATTAATAATAAAAATGCAGCAACAAGTGTCATGTTTTCAGGTTTTGAAATAGTTGAGTAAGGGAGATCATGACTTGCTTAAACTGAAAAATATATTTGATCTCTAGCATGGCTTACACTACTTTATGTATCTAATTGATGTGATAGTGTAAGTAACCTAATAGTATGACTTGGATGAGCTTTGTTTTGTATGTATATGTTATAATATGCTCATAACATTTAAAAATTTCTCTTTTGAACCTTGCTGAATACATTGTCAAAGGGGGAGAAATATGTATAAGGAGAGATTTTTTTTACACTTTGCATATGTTATACACTTTCTTCCTTCTCTGATTCTAAAAAATGGGGAGAAATTAATAAAGGGGGAGAAATGAGTTTTCAAAGCTTTTCAAAACTTTTCATAAGCCAATGTTCGGATTTTAATTGGTGTTGCCAATGCATTCATCAAGGGGAAGATTGTGAGACCTATGTGTGCTGAATACATTGGCAATTAGGATAAAAGTTAGCATTAACATTCAAAGTTTTGAATATTGCCAAAACATTCTTCTGTGGCAAGGTCCGACAAGTTCTTTGTTAGGTCCGCCAAGTGTTGGCAAGGTCCGACACAAGGTCCGGAGAGCTCCTGCAAGGTCCGGAGAGCTTCTGTGAGGTCCGGAGCTTGTTTTTAGGGAGCTCCCGTGAAGTTCAAGTCGTAGAACTGCAACGTCTTGTTTTTGCTTTTAACTCGCAATGTTTCAAACTTGCTTTATGGGAAGGTTTGCTTCGTATTATTTTGCTAAGTTTTTGGTGTGTTTTGGTGGTTATGGCTGTTATCATTTGATATGGTTTGCAACATGCTTATGTGACGTGCTCATGTAAGGTGTTGTGGTTTTCGAACTAACGTGAGTCAAGTCGAGGACTTGTGCTCGGAAGAATTGGTTGTTTATTCATGTGCAGGTGTTGCTTGAGTTCAAGACATGGCTGGTGACGGGATCCTTGGACTAGTCTCAGGGAGGAGATGAGGTTCTAACAACCAAGTTCGGGAGGAGCTGTGGTTGAGTTGATCGGGAGGTCGCGCAGCATGTTTTGATCAAGGGCAGTGCATATGAAGGTTGCGTGTACGTCGTTGGAAGGTGTTTGCACGTGTGCAAGGAGTGCATGGACGTGGAAACATTGTTCCAAGGCGTGATGAAGAGAAGTGGACGTAAAGAATTGGTCGGAAAGATCCAACCGACTAGGTTATGGACTCAGGCTGCGGCTGAGTCGTGTTTGACTCAAATATGGAAAGTTTTGAGTTGGTTATGATAGGATTTCGTGTGGGTCACGAATTTGAGTTGTTTTAGAAATGTTTGGGACGTTCCTAAGGTGTTTGGAAGTCTTAAGATTGCTTCTATCTGCGTATAGAAGAGTCTTGAGCAGAATTGGAAAGTTACAGTTTGAATCCCAGTAGGAGTAGGAATCCTAGTTTGAATTGGATTGAGCATTGAGCTGGTTATATAAGCAATGGAGGCCAGAGCTCGTGGTGCACGATTTTGGGCTGTTCTTCTTGTGTTTGTATTGAATAAAGTTCAAAGTTTCGAGTAGCTTTTGTGCCTTGTTCGTCCGACTTGTTTTTCGTCAAGTCTTTCTCACCGAGTTTCTGGACAGACCGACGTTGCTTCGGTGTTTCGTTCATAACTCGAGTTTTACAGATCCGATTGACGTGATTCTTTTTGGGTTGTCTTCACAACTCAATTTTCTATCATATGTAAAATTTTCACGAGCTTCGGATATTTATTTTTTGAGATACACGAGTTTCTTTGCAGCATTGCAGATCTGTTTTATATCGGGTAGAATAGATTGATCTACGTTTAATGTTTTGATCGTATCTCAAGTTTTACTTCATGTTTTCAAGTGATTCTTGTTTCATTAGATCCGTGACTTGATTCTCTACCTCTCTACATGATTTTTCATGGTTGAACGCGTTTGAAAACACTTGCACACACGGTTTCTTTAACCAATTGATTTTTTGCTGAGGGGTTTTTGTTGTTTCCGCTGCGAAAAGTTTTAATCTACCATTCACCCCCCCTCTGGTAGCTTTTCACGTGCTCTTCGATCCTACAGAGTCGGGTATGGTCGTTTTGCTTTCTGCTTCGCTAATCTACGGGATGTGGGAAGCGATAGAATGTATCTAGCTAGCTGCACTCGTATGAATAATGGTAATGAGAAACTGATGTTGATAATGGACATGAGGTAGAATGAGATGGTGGTTTACTTGCCGTAGATCTAAGGACGGGTTCATGCGAGCCATGCTAGGAATACAGTGCCACCACAAGGCCAAATATGGATGCGGCTTAGCTGACTAATTAGGTAAGTTGCTAGATTGTTATGGACCGTGGAAGGCACGGGGAATGGGAGTCGAGTGAGGACTGACCTGGGAACTGCATGGCACAAGAAGAGGCCCGTAGGTGGGAGAATTGGAGATTCTAGCCTGCAGGTGAAACCTTAGTGAGTCCATACATCTAGTAACCCCTTTGTAAAGGATATTTTGTGATCTCTTGGCCATACACCGATGGTTGTGTACTGGTATAATGGAGGTTCAGCAGTCGCTGACGGGTGACGAAATCACAAACTTTTGGGTAAAGTGGTGCCACCTCTGTAAAGTGTAAAACTATCATGATAGCCGTGCTTCCGGTCACAAGCGCCTGGACAACCCACATGATTAGATGGGATGGTTTTGGATGGTTCAGTTTTGGTCATTGGGATGGTATTGGTTTGGTTATGGTTTGGTCTTTGGATTTGGTTTTCGGGACTGTTGGTTCTGGGTAATGAGATTGGTTGCATGACCGTTGAGTCATGGCAATGAGATTTGATCTCGGTTATGAGATGGAAATTGAATATGAGATGATATGGTAGTGAATACGAGATGATATTCATGAGCATGAGAAAAGTTGAGAAAGATAAATGTCTGGAAGAGACATGAAAAGTGGTTAATCATGATGGAGGTATGTTGATGTTTAAATACATGTTGGGATTACATTTACCCAAAGCTAGTTGATGTTTTTATCATGTTTTGTGAAATAAACATTGCTTTCTGCAATGAGCCTTTTTATACCTACCTTGTTGTAAGCTACATGTCATACTTTCTGCACTTGCTGAGTACGTCATGTACTCACCCTTGCATTATCATACATCATCAGCAACAGGAGAGGAGTACTATGAAGACCATGTGGAGTATTAGGCGTGTAATCTATCCTCAACCTTGCCTGTGGAGTAGAGATGGAGCCGCTGCTGCTGCTTAGTTTGCTTCCACACTAGTTAGAAGACTTCCGCTGCTAGAATAAAGACTTCCGCTGCTAGAATAGATTAGGGACTTCCGCTGCAATAAAGATTGATGTAATAAAGTACTTGAATATATTTATTCATGGTTATATATATTCTGAATTCAGTTTGTGGATTATATGTATATGTGTGATGAACATCCTGGGCACACATATGCATCAGTCCAGGTTCCTCACAGAACCAAAGCGTCACATGAGTACACGTTCATGGGCTGAACGTGCACTCTTTTTGCTTGGTCTACGCCCGTGAGTGTAGACTTAATGATATTTTGATGTAACTATGTTCATAAACAAGGTTATGTAATAAAATTTCGCTTCCGCTTATCGTCTTTTATGTGTGTTATCCGGTGTTGTCTATCGCAGCACCTCTCAGCGAGATCCTGGATAGTCGGGACCTTCGGGTCACGACATAAACATAGACATTAATGGGGTAGTATTTACCACAAACTTCATAGTGATAAACTCACAAGGGGTAGACATAATCTTAGGAATGGATTGACTGACCAAGTATGAAGGTGTGATTCATTGTTCAACGAGAATGGTGGAGTTAACCCATACAGATGGCACCAAGGTCAAGTTCATATCCGTCCAAGTACCAAGGAAGGACATTAGACTCAATCAAGTAGAAACCACTGTTGAAGACATAAGGGTGATTAATGAGTTTCTGGATGTCTTTTCTGAGGAGTTACCAAGTATGTCACCCGATTGAGAAGTAGAATTCTCGATCAAATTATTACATGGAACTGCCCCAATATATAAGATACCTTATAGAATGGACTCTAAGCAACTGGCGGAGGTCAAGGAACATATCCGAGAGCTAGCAGAGAAAGGATACATCCGTCATAGTTCCTCACCATCGGGAGCTCTAGTGATATTTGTATCTAAGAAGGATGGAACCCAAAGGTTGTGTAAAAATTATCGTACACTTAATGAGGTCAGGATTAAAACACAAGTACCTGTTGCCGCGCATTGAGGTCTTGTTTGATCAATTAATAGGTGTACGTGTATTTTCCAAGATTGACCTCCGTTTAGGATATCATCAATTACAGATTCGACATCGGATATTCCCAAAACCACTTTTGTCTCTCGATATGGGCTATATGAATACACGGTCACGTCATTCGGGTTAACCAAAGCCCCACATACTTTATGTATCTTATGAACAAAGTATTCATGGAGTATTTGGATACGTTTGTGGTAGTGTTTATTGATGATATTCTAATCTTTTCTAAAGATGAGGAGGAACATGAGAAACACTTGAGGATGGTATTGCAAAAACTGCGAGAACATCAATTATATGCTAAGTTCAGTAAATGTGAATCTTGGCTAAAGAAAGTTCCTTTCTTAGGAAACATAATATCTGAAGGAGGAATATCCGTGGATCCTGCTAAGATCGCAGATGTTCAAAAATGGAAGACTCTTGAGAATGTTGGGGAAATGTGAAGCTTCTTAGGCTTTGGCAGGATATTACTGATGATTCATTAAAGGGTTCTCTAAGATCGCGAAGCCTCTAACTAAGATATTATAGAAAGGAGTCGCTTTCACAGGGACACCAGAGTGTGAATCAACCTTTCAAGAATTAAAGAAAAGATTTACCATAGCTCCAGTCCTAGTTATATTGGAAATGAAGGAATTTTTCGTGTATTGTGATGCTTCAGGACATGGATTGGGGTGTGTCCTTATACAAGACGGATATGTCGTTTTTTATGCCTCTAGGCAGCTTTGAAAGCATGAGATAAACTACCCTACGCATGACCTAGAGTTAGCAGCGGTGGTTCATGCCTTGAAGCTCTGGAGACATTACCTAATGGGTAAGAGGACAGAGATCTACAACGATCATAAGAGTCTGAAGTATATCTTCACACAACCAGATCTTAACCTCAGGCAATGATGATGGTTAGAACCGAAAAATTATTTTGATGTGGATATTAATTACCATCTGGGGAAGGCTAACATTGTCGCAGATGCCTTAAGCCGAAAGGTGTACATCAATATGTTGACCATGAGTGACATACAACCACAATTATGTGAAGAATTCGCAAGACTCAATTTGTGTTTCATGAATAACAGTGAGGCAATTGCAATGGAAGTGGATTCCACGCCAGAGCAAGATATTTGTAATGGTCAGAAAGACGATGAGAAAACTCAAGAAATTAAAAGATTTATTAAGAATAACATAGCTTCTGGATTTAGAGAAGATGAGCATGGTACGATATGGCATGGGAAAAGGATATGTGTACCAGATGTGAAGGAAATTCGGGAATTGATCATCAGAGAGGCTCATGATCCTGACCACTCCATTCATCCTGGGAGTACTAAGATGTACCAGGATATTAAGATACTAGTGATATGGCATGAAGCGAGATGTCGCTAAACATGTGGCCTTATGTGACACATGTGAATTAGTAAAAGCAGAGCACCAAAGGCCTAGGGGATTACTGCAGCCACTCAAAGTGCCAGAATGGAAATGGGAAGAAATAAGTATGGATTTCATAGTACGGCTGCCTAGAACCCAATCGGGTTATGATTCAATATGGGTAATCGTCGATCGATTAACCAAGGTAGCTCACCTTATTCCCGTTAAAGAGAATACAACGGTTCGAAATTAGCAGAATTTTACGTGTCCCGAATTGTATGTTTACATGGTGTGTTCAAGAAGATAGTGTCAGATCGAGGTACACAATTTACCTAAAGGTCCTAGCAGAGTTGCATGAGTCTATAGGGTCCCGTCTTAATCTCAGTTCAGCATATCACCCGCAGACTAACGGACAACGGAAAGAACAAATCAAATCCTCGAGGACATGCTGAGAGCTTGTGCGCTAAAAAATAGAAGAAGTTGGGCAAAAATTTACGATATGCGGAATTCGCTTATAATAACAGTTACCATGCTAGCATGAAGATGTCTCCGTTTGAGACGTTATATGGGAGAAATGCATGACTCCTCCATCCTAGGATCAGACAGGAGAGAGTCAAGTGTTTGGGCCAGATGTATTACGAGATGCCGTGAGGAAAGTAAAAGAAATACGCAACAATTTGAATGTAGCTCAAACCTAACAGAAGAGTTATGTAGATACAAGACGACGAGAACTAACCTCTGAAGTAGGAGACTATGTATACCTCAAAGTGGCTCCTATCAGAGGACTTCATTGGTTTAAGGTAAAAGGCAAGATAGCACCTCGGTACATCGGACCTTTCCAAATATTGGAACGAAAGGAAGAAGTTGCATACCGTCTAGAGTTACTCTCTCGTCTATCGGATATGAATGACGTGTTTCACGTATCGCAACTCAAGAAATGTTTGAGAAGCCTAGAAGAATAATTTGAAAACCACTTTAGAAGTGCCCAACTCTAACTTGAACAAAATTCAAATTTGAAAGTAAGAAAAACATAAAAGAAAAGAAAAGAAAATAAAAAGGAAAAGCTAACCTTGGGCTGAACCCCCCTCCCACACACACATAGCCCACAAGCCTGCCAGCTTTCTCCCTCTCCTTCTCTAACTGCCAGACCGGTACCGCTTGTTAGTGCTCTCTTCTTCCTCCAACTTCTGCCGATTCTCCCGTGCAGCCCGCTCCCACGTTGGTCGATCATCCCGCGCCCATTCCGTGCACTGCCCACCAACCCACCTCTTTCCCCGCGGCACGTTCTCCCCGTTTGAACCCCTTCTGAACCTCAAGTTTTGTCCTTTGCTCGCGCTCACGCCGCCACCGGTAGGTCGCCACCGCCGTCCGAAATTCACCGCAAACATTGTCATTCTCCCGAAGCTAACCCGTTCCCCTGCATCACAGGAACATCTACAACTCGTTCACCTTCATCCTGAGACAATTCTTCGCCGAGAACATCGACGCCACCGTGCGCTGGTGAGAAATCGCCGCCCCTTGCCGTTGCCCCATCGACTCTTCATTTCGCTCCCCTCTTTGAGCATCATGTGGGCTTTGGTGTGTCACAGAGCAGGTCCGGGGCAAGAAATCTCCAGAGATCCCACACGCAAACGTTCTCGCGATGATCGCCGATGAGCCTTGCCACCAAAGGTCGATGCCGACCCCTCTCCGAGCTCTTCGGGTCCACGAAAACTTCCTAGTTGTGTTATCCATCCTCCCCTCCTTCGAATTATGCAAAGAAAGTGAAGGTCTAGTACATTTAGGCGAGGTTTCAATCTCCTCCGGCGAGATCGCTGGCAAAATCCGCCAGGCGCCACCGCGCATCTCACCTGGCGTCGAGCATGGTAACACGGCTCTCTATTGGCCGTCTATTTAAAATCCCGTGGCTCAACTTAAATCCCAGCGTACCCCTTCGGTTCTTATAATCTGACCCGATTTGTTTAAATCCAATGGTTCACAATAGGTCTCCCGCATACCCCTTTGTATTTTACACCTACACCCCTCTAGTTTTCATAGGATTTCAATATAAACCCTGCACATTAGAAAATACACCCTGTACTTCAGCATCATTAGGGAATTTCGATGTGTATACAGATTAAATTAATCCTTGTATCCCTTTTTAATTTGAGATTAGCACTGAATTAATGATTTAGGCCCCTGATAATAGTATTAGAAGTGCATATTGATCCTGCATTAGACCATATTTGAACTTTAGACTTTATAGCAAAACAAAATATTGAATTTTTAAATCTGAAATTCATACAAAATTTATTACAGCAGTAATTATTCCCAAAAATGACTCCAAAGTAACATGTTTTTTTAGGAAATCTTCTAAAATATTTGTTTCGGGTATTCTAAACAATATATGCCTATGTAAAAACATTTAATTGTCTGTTTTAGTGCTGAAAGCATATTTTTAAGCACAAAAACAAAGCTGAACTCATATTGAGATGATAAATACCTTAGGAAGAAATTATAAAATGTTCTAGGTGTAAATTAGAAGCTGAAATTTTTATTTAAGAGCTGTAGGAATTCTGTTTTAGGCTGAAAACATATTTTGGATGTAATATTCAATATGAAATTTTAAATTGAGGTTATAAGAATCTGTTTAGAGCTGAAAATCACATTTTAGATGTAATATTAGATATGGATTTGCGTCAAAAACAGCATATACCTTAAAAGCATGTATATAAACATATATACATTCTGTAAGTGTATAATCAAATTCTGATATTTATTTAAAAGCTGTAGAACAAATTTTGTAGGGCTGAAAATGCATGTTGGTGCAGAACTAGTAGCTGAAATTTTTGGTGAAGACTATAGAAAATCTGATTTAAACCAGAATTTCAGTTTAGATGTATGGTTAAACCTGAAATCAAATTAGAAGCTGCATATATCCTAAAAAGTTAAGCATATGTACATGTACAACATCAGCTTTACTTAGGAAATGAAATTGATAAATGGACCTAAGTCTTTATGCATATTGAATTGTTATGATTGTCTATGTTGGATTGCTTCTTATCATGTGTTGTTTGCACTTCTTCTATGTATGTTGACATGAGTAGAACCAGCCCCAGAGCCGGTTCTAAACCTCCAAGATCAAGCTTTTTACGTCCGTGGGCAACAAGAAGAAGGCAAGTATCCTTGATCACCTTGTACCTAGTTTAGGATATTGGCTAGAATTAATTGCATTGTGTCATGAATGGTGAAACCCAATGTTAGGATGTTTTACTTATTTTTACATGACTTGTTCCTTGTGGCCATGGTGAGAGTCTTTATTTGTTTATGAAGAATTGTGCTTTATGCTTAGCCATGCTCAGTGTTATGGGGAAATCTAGAATATGGAGTACAACTTGATTTTAATAAAGCTTGATGATACATGATGACTTGTTGTAGAGTTAGAAATCTAGGCAAGCTGGATGACTTTGGTTGGTGCTGCGTGGACGAGAAATTGTGTTAGTGTTTAGTCCTTGCCTGGGTTCTAGGGACTGGTACATGGAGTATTTAACCTAGCTTTACACTTCCACCACATGCTAAGATGGGACAGCTTGGCCGAGTAATTAGGTGCATTTCAGACGTAGTATGGGCGTTCGCAAGGTGCGGGGAATGGGAGTCGGTTGGACTACCCTGGGAACCGCAAGTCTCAAGAGGGGGCCACTGCAGCGGAGGTTGTAGCCTCCTGAATGCTGTTAGGGGTGAAACCTCAGTAGGCTCACACTAGTCGGGAATCCCTTTGTAAAGGCCTCGTAGTGATCCTCTGGCCACACACCATTGAAGTGTGTAATATGGCTGGCTACCACGGGCATCATGGAGGTTATTTGAGTCAACCAGGAAAAAGTGGATGAAGTCACTACTTGTTGGTAAAGCGGCACAAACTCTGCAGAGTTGGAAAAACTGTAATGACATTCGTGCTCATGGTCAAGAGCGGCTCAGACTTCTTCATAATTAGTAGCTTGGGAGGTGAAATGGTTGGAAATGTTGGGTGGGAAACCTAGCATTTACGTTGGGAAAGGGATGAAATTAATTTTGTAGGATCGAAGTACACGTGTAAAGCTACCAGAGGGGCGGGGTGAATGGTAGATAAAAACTTTTCAGTGGAAGCAACAAAACACCCCACAGCAGAAAACCAATCTGTTAAAGAAACCGTGTGTGCAACTAATCTAAACGTGTTCAACTGTGACAAAACTAGTATAGATTGTATAGAATCAAGTCACGAAGACGTCACAACAAGAATCATGAAAATCTGTTGAGATAAACTCAAGTTGCGATCGAAAGATCGAACAAAGGTCAATCTGTCCTATGCGAGAAAAACGGTTCTGGAATACTGCAAAGAAACTCGTGTAGATCAGAAACCACAAATTCAATGACCGTGAAATTTTCACAGATGATATATAATCAAGTTGTGAAGACAACCCAAAAAGAATCACATCAATTGGATCCGTAAAACTCGAGTTATGATAAAACCACCGAAGCAAGGTATTGCTGAACAGAAACTCGACGCGAAAAACTTGTCTGAAACAAGTCGGACGAACAAGGCACAAAAGTTCATTTAGAATACGAATTTTATTTATAAAAACACAATAGGAACAGCCCCAAAGTCGTGCACCACGAGCTCTGGCCTCCCTTGCTTATATAACCAGCCCGAAGGCCAACTCAACTCAAACTAGGACTCCTACTCCTACTTGGATTCAAACTGTAACTTTCCAATACTACTCAAGACTCTTCTATACGCAGATAGAAGCAATCTTAAGACTTCCAAACACCTTAGGAACGTCCCAAACATTTCTAAAACAACTCAACTTCATGTCCCACACGAAATCCTATCATAACCAACTCAAAACTTTCCACATTTGAGTCAAACACGACTTAGCCGCAGCCTGAGTCCATAACCTTGTCGGTTGGACCTTTCCGACCAATTCTTTACGTCCACATCTCTTCATCATGCTTTGGAACCATGCGGCCACGCCCATGCACTCCTTGCACACGTGCAAACATCTTCCAACGACGTCCAAGATACCTTCATATGCATTGTTCTTGATTCAAACATACTGCACAACCTCCCGATCAACTCAACCACAATTCCTACCGAACTTGGTTGTTGAACCTCATCTTCTCCCTAGACTAGTTCAATGGATCCCGTCACCAGCCATGTCTTGAACTCAAGCAACACCTGCACATGAATAAACAATCAATACTTCCGAGCACAAGTCCTCGACTTGACTCTCGTTAGTTCCTAAACTACAATATCTTACGTGAGCACCTCACATAAGCATGTTGTAAACCATAGCAAAATGATATCAGCCATAACCACCAAAACACACCAAAAACTTAGTAAAATAATACTAAGCAAACTTTTCATAAGAGTAAAGCAAGTTCGAAACATTGCATGTTAAAAGCAGAACCATTGCAATCAAGCTCCGAACCTTACCAAAGCTAACCGGACCTTGAACCGGAGCTTATCAAAGCTAGTCGGACCCAGCGCCGGAGCTTACTAAAGCTTAGTCGGACCTAGCATGGAACTTACCAAATCTAGTCGGACCTAGCACCAGAGCTAGCAAAAACAAGTCGGACCTAGCCAAAATAAGTCAGACCTAGACAAAGCAAGTCGGAGCTTACGTCGGACCTATCGTCGGACCTTGCAGGAGCTCGGACCTAGAGTCGGACCTTGTTAAAAAGGTGTTTTGTTAGTATTCAAAACTTTTATCGTCAAAGCCAATGTATTCAGCACACATAGGTCTCACAATCTACCCCTTGATGAATGCATTGGCAACACCACTTAAAATACGAACATTGGCTTATTCACATAAAAAGTTTTGAAAACAATTTCTCCCCTTTGTAAATCAGAAATAAAATGAGAAGAAAAACAAAAATACCAAAAATTCTCCCCCTGAGAAGAATCGTGCCAAAACACTTGTGAATGTGTGCAATGTAAGATCAATTTCTCCCCCTTTGATAATGTATTTAGCAAGGTACAAAAGAGAAATTTTTAATTTGTTATGAGCACATTATAACATATACATATAAAACAAAGCTCATCCAAATCATACTATCAAGTAACTTATACTATCACATCAATGAGATACATAAAATAGTGTAAGCCATGCTAGAGATCAAGTGTAATTTTCAATTTAAGCAAGTCATGATCTCACAAACTTAACTATTTCAAGACCTGAAAGCATGACACTTGTTGCTGCATTTTATTTATCAATTAAAGCAAAAAATTTTATCTTATGACATTTGCAAGAGATTATATGCAGCATCAGCCTTATTCTAACCAACCAAACCAAGCCTATGTCATTTGACAGTCAGAAGCTTAAGGACATGGTTTTAGTCATACACAACTCTTTTCAAGTTCATATCTAAGTGCAATGATAAGCCATCTCAAAAGAAGAAGTGTGATGCATGCATATTCTCTTGATCTTTTCTCATTTTTTTATTTGAACATAAAAACTCAACATGTGAGTTGATTACTTGATTAATTCTTTATGATTAAAAGCACTTGTGAGCATGCAACAAGTTCAAAACAGCAAGAAAGTTTGACCATGACCAGATTTAGTGTAAGTAATTATTCCAATTACTAGACATGGTAAAAACTACAAAATGTATAACACGAGTAATGTAGTAAGAACTTTCAGCATGAAAAAGGAATCACAAAGTCATATATGCATGAAATACTATGCTCGTATTATTTTAATTTCAGAGTCTCATATAGACTTCCCAAGTTTCAAAATTCTCCTTCAATTTAAGCCATGAGGATGCATAATGTAAGGGCCTCAGTTTTTGACACATGTTTGAAGTGTCATCACCACACACACACCTCATTTGGAGCAAGTTGATAAACACATTTGAAGAGCAAGTAACCACCATCAATATGCTAATTAGAGAATAAATTCACATATTGCAAAAGTGGTATTTCCCCACATGTGATATACAGGGGCTGGGCGTATGACAACTCCTACATGGTACTAGGAATGTCCATACCAAGTTTCACCCAAATTCAAAACCTTTTCGAGGTCATTTTGGGTGTAGCTAGAAAGAGGGCAGTTTGAATCTACATTCAAATTCAAACTGTTTTTATCCCATGAATTCAGAACTGGGAGACATATTCTTACTCAGCATATTTTTGTGAGCTCACACTCCAATTTTCACTCCATTTGGAGTTGATCTTTACATGAGCTAAGTAGGGCAAATTCAAACTTTTATTTGAATTCCAAACTGAATAGGTGCTGAAATTTATCCAAACCAAAACTAATTTGAATTCTAATCAATTCAAATGGCTCATGGGTGAATAATTTGAATCACCATGGGCATTTTGGGACTTACTGTTTACAACAGTGATGAGGAGTTAATTTCAGAGGTTAAACTTGAGTGTGGGACCCACATGTCATAGACATAAGGGGGAAGACATGCACCCAAAGTCACAGCCTCGGTGGGAAATTCCACCGAGCAGCTGCCGGTTCAACGCCACCGAGGGCAGCTGCGATCGCCACCGAGGAGGAGCAGCGCCACCAGCTTCTTCCCGCTTCCACACATGTAACACCCCAAAACCTGTAAAGAGGGGAATTTAAAATTTTTTGGACGTATTGCATAGGGTGCAGAAATTCAAATTTAAATTGGAATTCAAATTCAAATCAAAACAGAAAAGAAAAAGAAAAAGAAAAACCCCACCGGCCAGTGGGCCGAAACCCACTAGCCGGCCCAATCTCCCCGCGCCAGCCCCGAACCCGCGCCCCTCTCTTCCTCTCACTGACACGCGGGGCCCGCGTGTCATACCTCACCTCCCGCGCGCCCGGCTGACCCCGGCACTCTTCTCGCACCCGAATCCAAACCACCTCCGAAAAACTGCGCCAACAGCCCGATCTTCGGCCCCGGACGCTGCTATTTAACCGAGTCGATCTTCCGCCGCCTCCCCCCATGAAATTCCCACAAAGAAACTCGCCGAATTCCCCAGCGCGCTCCACTTTTCTCTCCGGTGAGAACCGAAGCTTCGATCACCGTTTTCTTTCGATCCTTGCTCGGGTTTTCTAGTCTAACGCGCCGATCATGTTCCACCGCCTCCGGGGAGTCACGCAGGTGAAGAAAACCTGGTGTTTTGCACCCTAGACGCAGCTCCGGCGAGCACCGCCGCTATTTCATCTCGGACCTCGCCGCCGACCTCCTTCCAGGGCCTCTGTGTTCAAGAAAAACCCCGAGGTGAGATCCCCGACCTCCCCTCTACCGTTCTAAGCCATGAAATCCAAGTTTTAGGAAGTATAGACGAAAATCCGAAGATATCCGGTGAGATCGCCGCCTCCCGCCGCCGCGCGCCGCCTGGCAGCGCCGCCCGCGCACGGCCAGGGTGACGTGGCCCCCTGAGGCCCGTCCATTTTAAATCGTGCGGTTCTTATTAGATCTAACCCGTACCGCTTCACGTTATAATCTCAGCGGTCTATTTTAGATCGGACGGTCCACATCAGCCCCGCGTTATAAAAGCCAGGATTCTTACGCGCTACCCCCTGGGGATCTCGGAAAACACGAGCTAGCCCCGGAAACCTCTGTTCTAGCCCCTGGAACTTCAGAAATTCGTGTAAATTCATTTAAAAATCAGTTTTAGCCCCTGGACTTAATAAAAATTTGGAAAACCCATTTGTTATGTGTAGTTAGAACCCCTGGAAATTTATGAAATAATAAATTAGACCCTGCAAAAGTGTGGATTTACCTTTTTGACCCTATATGATATTATAGAAATTTGAATATGTGACTAGGATTTAAATTTAAAAGGCAAGGCAAACACATGTACAAATTCAAAATTTAAACTCTCCTAGCACTTGGAAAACTTTAGAATGAGTTGAAAATAGATTTTTAGGCTGAAATGAATCTGTCTAATTGATTGTTCACATTTATTAGTTATAGGAACACATTTCTAGGTTAGGAAATAATTCTGAAAATTTGTAAAATAAATTTACATTAGTTCAAATCAGAGGAGAAGTTCAAAAATATATTATTTAATATTTTAGGTCAGAACCCATTCTGTTTATATAATATGCCCTACTATTTAATATTAAAATTCACTTTTAGGCATAGAAAATAAATCTGAAAAATATAGGAAAATAGGTATGCATAATTAGAAAATGATAAATGAAGTCTCCAAATCCAAAAGCTTCAATTAGGATTTTGTAGAAGATCTGAAAACCTATTTGGAGTAGGGAATTACCTTTCATGCAAACTTGATAGCTAAGAAGTGTATTACTTAAATATAAAGAAATTGTTCAAATTAGAAATTCATGTATAGTGTGCAAACAGAAATCTGAATACAAAAGTTAGAAATCATATACATATGTTTAAAAGTGAATTAGGCCAAAAATCAACACATGTAAAGTAACCACAACACTTAGAAATGTGAATGACTTTCATAGGTATGTATGTGTGGTTTGTATGAAGTGAAAGTGTGAACTATGTCTTATGGAATTGTTGTTTTCTTTTGCTATGTGTATTGGCATGAATAGAACCTGCCCCAGAGCAAGTTCTCCCCTTCCAAGACCAAGACTTTCCATTCCTAGAGCAGCAGGAAGAAGACAAGTATCCTTGACCACTTTGATCCGATACTAGGATGTGTAGATAGAATTATTTGCATTGTCAATTGAAATATGAAACCCATGCTAGGAAGTTTCCATACAATTGCATTATCTTGTTTCCTTGTAGCTTGGGTTGGGATTTATTTTATCATGTCATTTATTTATATGCTATGCTTAGCCATGCTTAGAATGGGATAAGTGGGATATGAGATCATCAATTTATTTACCTTACTCTTGAATGAGATATTATGAGTTACGTAGAGGTAGGGATCGAGGCAAGTTGGAAGATTTAGTTGGTGTTGGGTGCACGAGACTCGGGTTTGTGTTTAGGACTTGCCTGGATCCTAAGGACCGGTTCATGGAGCATGTAACCTGGCTTTACCGTGCCAACCACATGCTGAGATGGGGCAGCTTGGCCAACTAATTAGGTGTATCCCCGGCCTAGTATGGGTGTGTTGGATGGTGCGGTGAATAGGTGTCAACTGGACTACCATATGAACCGCAAGGCTCAAGAGGGGGCCACTGCAGCGGGGTTGGAGCCTCTTGTATGCTGTTAGGGGTAAAACCTCAGTGGGCCCACGCTCGTCAGGAATCCCTTTGTAAAGGCCACATAGTGATCTCCTGGCTACACACCTGGGAAGTGTGAATGAGGTTGTCAGACCTATGTGTGCTGAATACATTGGCAATTAGGATAAAAGTTAGCATTAACATTCAAAGTTTTGAATATTGCCAAAACATTCTTCTGTGGCAAGGTCCGACAAGTTCTTTGTTAGGTCCGCCAAGTGTTGGCAAGGTCCGACGCAAGGTCCGGAGAGCTCCTGCAAGGTCCAGAGAGCTTCTGTGAGGTTCGGAGCTTGTTTTTAGGGAGCTCCCGTGAAGTTCAACTCGTAGAACTGCAGCGTCTTGTTTTTGCTTTTAACTCTCAATGTTTCAAACTTGATTTATGGGAAGTTTGCTTAGTATTAATTTGCTAAGTTTTTGGTGTGTTTTGGTGGTTATGGCTGTTATCATTTGATATGGTTTGCAACATGTTTATGTGACGTGCTCATGTAAGGTGTTGTGGTTTTCGAACTAACGTGAGTCAAGTCGAGGACTTGTACTCGGAAGAATTGGTTGTTTATTCATGTGCAGGTGTTGCTTGAGTTCAAGACATGGCTGGTGACAGGATCCTTGGACTAGTCTCAGGGAGGAGATGAGGTCCCAACAACCAAGTTCGGGAGGAGCTGTGGTTGAGTTGATCGGGAGATCGCGCAGCATGTTTGGATCAAGGGCAGTGCATATGAAGGTTGCGTGTACGTCGTTGGAAGGTGTTTGCACGTGTGCAAGGAGTGCATGGATGTGGAAACATTGTTCCAAGGAGTGATGAAGAGAAGTGGAAGTAAATAATTGGTCGGAAAGGTCCAACCGGCTGGATTGCGTACTCAGGCTAAGGCTGAGTCGGATATGGCTCAAATATGGAAAATTTGAGTTGGTTATGATAGGATTTCGTGCTAGGCACGAAGTTGAGTTGTTTTAGGAATGTATAGGACGTTCCTAAGGTGTTTGGAAGTCTCACGATTGCTTCTATCTGCGAATAGGAGAGTCCTGAGCAGTTATGGTAAGTTAGGATACGAGTCCAATTAGGAGTAGGAGTCCTAGATTGGATTGTTTAGCCTGAGGGCTGGCTATAAAAGCAAGGGAGGCCAGAGCTCTCGTGGGGTGAGAACTTTGGGCTGTTCCTCTTGTGTTTCTATTGAATAAAGTTCAGAGTTTCGAGGAGCTTTTGTGCCTTGTTCATCCGACTTGTTTTTCGTCAAGTCTTTCTCGCCGAGTTTCTGGACAGACCGACGTTGCTTCGGTGTTTCGTTCATAACTTGAGTTTTACAGATCCGATTGACGTGATTCTTTTTGGGTTGTCTTCACAACTCAATTATCTATCATCTGTGAAGTTTTAACGAGCTTCGGATCTGTAGTTTTTGAGATACACGAGTTTCTTTGTAGCGTTGCAGATCTGTTTTATATCGGGTAGAACAGATTGATCTTCATTTAATGTTTTGATCGTATCTCAAGTTTTACTTCGTGTATTCAATTGATTCTTGTTGAATTAGATCCGTGACTTGATTCTCTACCTCTCTACTTGATATATCACGGTTGAACACGTTTGAAAACACTTGCACACACGGTTTCTTTAACCGATTGATTTTTTGCTGAGGGGTTTTTGTTGTTTCCGCTGCGAAAAGTTTTAATCTACCATTCACCCCCCCTCTTGTAGCTTTTCAGGTGCTCTTCGATCCTACAATTGGTATCAGAGCCAAGGTGCTCTAATCTTTGTGATTTGCACGTGTTTTGACTAACCATCATGGAGAAGTACTCCGCAAAACCTTGTGTGTTCAATGGCATCGATTTTCAGGTTTGGAAGGCGCGGATGGAGGCCTACATACAGGCGCAAGGCTTCGCCATATGGTAAAAGGTCTAACGGAACTTCGATGTACCACCCAACGATCAAGTTACGGCTGCGAACATGAGAGATGTTGACAAAAATAACAAGGCTCGCAACTTGATCATCCAAGGATTGACTCAAAGCGACTTTGACCGTGTTGCACACCTCCGATCTGCATATGATGTTTGGAAAGCTCTTTGTGACTACCATGAAGGATCCAATACGATCAAGGAGGTAAGGCAAGATATGTTCAAGAAAGAATACATGCGTTTTGAGATGCAACCCGGTGAGTCAATTGACGACCTTTTTGCTCACTTTAATAAAATTCTCAGCAACTTGCGTAGTGTCAATGTTAACTTTTCAGATGCTGAAAATGCTAGACAATTGTTAGGAGCATTAGATATGTCAATTTGGGAGATGAAAGTTACATCTACTCGTGAATCTACTGTCATGAGTTCTCTTACTTTAGACATGCTTTATTCTAAATTGAAAACTCATGAAATTGACATCATCTCACGTAAAAACCCTAACAAGTCTATTGCATTTGTTTCGCAACGTGACATGACTAGTTCTAGTCAATCATCATCTAGTGGTGCACTCTCTTTGCTTTCCTCTCTAACCCTTGAACAGATTGAAGAGTTTCCAGAGGAGGAGCTTGCACTCATCTCTACTCGGTTCTCAAAAGCATTGCAAAATGTGAGAACTAGAAGGAGAGGAAGCTCCGGACCTCAACGATGTTTTGAATGTGGTAAGACAGGTCATTTTCGTACGGAGTGCCCTAACTTTTCAGGTCCGACTTCACGTGAAGAAAAGCAAACAAGGCCGAAGAAATCGTTTGCAAAGAATAAGAAGAAGAAAGATTTATCAATGCGCAACATAGTGCATAGTATGATCTCTGCACTTCAAGATTTCGGCTAAAGTGATGTGGACACCGGTAGTGATGAAGATGAAGAAGCTATGGCAAATATGTGCTGCATGGCGAGCAAGTCAAGTTCAAGCTCCGAGGAGGCAGAACACAACAGCGACGATGAAGAGGTATGTCCCACTTGCGAAGAAATGTGTGATGCTATTTCTCGTGCCACTGTTATATTAAAGAAAAAGGATAAAAAACTTAGGAACAATGCTGTTAAAATTGAATCACTAGAATCTGAAATTAATCGTTTAAAAACTTTGATTCCTAGTGATGATTCTTGTTCCTCATGTGATTTGATTTATGAAAAAATATCCTCTTTAAGAAGTGCACACGCATCTACACTTGATAAACTTGAACTTGAAATTGAAAAGAACAAAGAGCTTGCTGCACTTAATGATAAAAATTTGAAAGATGCTTGTTGTTCTACAATTGATTTGCATTGTTCTTCATGTGATGATCTGAATAAGAAACTAAATGATGCTATGAATGAGATTTCTATTTTGAACAATGCTTTACGTGTGCATGAAGTTAAATATTGTTCAAATTGCAAACTAAAAGGAAAAACTTCATGTGAAAACTGCATTGATCTGTCCAATAAACTTGATGACATGCATAGTACACTAGATCGGTTTTCTAATGCAAAAAAGAACTTAAACTTGCTGCTGAATTCTTCCAAGTCTTGTAATGATAAAACTGGTTTAGGTTTTAATTCTCATGCTCATGCTAAGGCACACCCACCTAAAGTTGTAAAGTCATTAGGAAGCTGTTTGATTCAAACAGCTCCTAGACAAAAAAAGGTGATTTTCAAATATACAGGAGTACTGTCGCATTCCGGTTCTAATAAACGTGTTGCTTGCTCATCTAGACATGATAATAAGGTTATTTTTCATTGTACCTACTGTGGTAGAGATGGTCATGCCATGGATTTTTGTTATAGACTAGCTAAACACGATAAGAAACAAAGAATACTTGCTAGATCACATAACAACCAAGCAAAATCTGCTAGACCGAATGTTCGGAGCTTGCAACCTGCTGTAATGAGTCAAAAACTTGCTCCCGGACCTACTGTTTTTTGTGCTACATATAACACATCTTCTAAGTCAGTAGTTGGGACAAAAATTTTCGATGTTTGGCTCATAAACCTGCTGTACCTTCTCAGCTTTCGCGTGTTATTCCTGCTGGACGTCGTGTGACACAGTACTGGATTCCTAATAGTCTTTTAACTAACCCCAGTATTGAGTCATCGACGTATTATGCTGCTGTGTAGGTTTCACGTTTGAGGAAGGAGAACATTTGGATTGTGGATTCAGGTTGCTCACGCCACATGACCGGTAACAAAGAATGGTTCTCCTCTCTCTCTTTTGTGTCACGTGTAGAAAATGTTACTTTCGCCGATAACTCTTCTACTCCCATAATTGCTAAAGGTTCGGTTAGAGTAAACAATCTCTACACTTTGAAAGATGTGGGAGTTGTTAAAAATTTGAAATACAACTTGCTTTCGGTTTCACAATTGCTAGATGAAAATATATAGGTTAGCTTTGCTAAAAATTGCTGCAAGGTTGTAGATTCAAAAGGTGAGCTTTTGTTTAACATGTGTAGGTTTGGAAGAGTTTTTAAAGCTGATTTTGATTTGTCAACTTCTAAGCATCGGTGTCTAGTTGCTAATGATACAAAGGATCTATATTTTTGGCATCGTAGACTTGGTCACATAGGCTTTGATCATCTCACTCGTGTTAGTGCTCTCGATCGCATACGTGGGCTGCCGAAGCTTAAAAAGGACAATGATATTGTGTGATCTTCTTGTAGATATGCTAAGTTTGTTGCAGGTTCACATGCTCCTCTCACAATGACCATGACAGCTGAACCATGACAACTTTTACATCATAACACAGTAGGTCCGGCACGTGTTCAATCCTTCGGAGGTAAATGGTATGTGCTTGTGATTGTTGATGATTATTCCAGATATTCTTGGGTTTATTTTATGGCATCTAAGAATGAAGCTTTTAGTCATTTTAGAACTTTATTTCTTAGATTATCTATTGATCACCCAGGATCATTAAAAGCAATTAGAAGTGATAACGGAACTGAATTTAAAAACCAATCCTTTGATCACTTTTGTGCTGAAAATGGAATAGATCATCAATACTATTCACCCTATATACCACAACAAAAAGGTGTCGTAGAAAGAAAGAACAGGACCTTAGTTGAGATGGCTAGGACTATGCTTGATGAATATCAAACTCCTAGGAAATTTTGGGCTGATGCAATTGCAACCGCTTGTTATGTCTCAAATCGTGTTTTCTTGCGTGCTAAGCTTGGAAAAACCCCATATGAGCTCTGGTTTGGACATAGGCCTAGTGTTACACACTTTAGGGTTTTTGGTTGCAAATGCTTTGTTAAGAAACATGGTAATCTTGATAAATTTGAAGCTAGATCTGTTGATGGCATGTTTCTTGGTTATCCATCTCATACTAGAGGCTACCGTGTGCTTTTACTTGACACTAACAAAATTGTGGATACTTGCGAGGTTTCTTTTGATGAAGCTAGCCCAAGTACTATCTCCGATATTGCAGGTCCGGATCCATATCTGCAGGGGGAGAGTATTTTTATTGAAGAAGATGAAGAAGTGGTGCTGCTGCCCGAAAACTGGGAAGTAAATAACGATCAAGCTGCTGATTTTGCACCACAACCAGCACAAACAGTCACTACTGCTGGTTCGGACCTTCCTCAATCAACAAGCTCTCCTAATCAAAGGTCCGAACATGAAAAAGAAGGTGCTTGTGAAGTGTCTACTCCCCTCCGAGTACTCAAAAGTCATCCTCCACAACAAATCATTGGAAGCTTGCATGAACGAGTCACTCGGTCCAGGTTTTGCGATCCAAACTCTCATGCTCATTCTGCTTTTGTTGCTTCTTTTGAACCCAAGGATATATCACACGCACTCACTAATGAATCTTGGATTAATGCCATGCAAGAAGAGTTAGAAAATTTTGAAAGAAATAATGTTTGGAAACTTGTACCTCCACCTCAAGGTCACACATTAATTGGAACTAAATGGGTATTTAAAAATAAGCAAAGTGAGGATGGGGTTGTGGTTAGGAATAAAGCTAGGTTGGTTGCTCAAGGTTTCACTCAAATTGAAGGTCTAGATTTTGATGAAACATTTGCTCCTGTTGCTAGATTAGAAGCTATAAGAATTTTATTAGCATTTGCTGCATCTAAAGGTTTCAAGTTATATCAAATGGATGTTAAAAGTGCTTTTCTTAATGGCTACATAGAGGAGGAGGTTTATGTTAAGCAGCCACCGGGTTTTGAAAATCCAAATTTTCCTAATCATGTTTACAAACTGTCCAAAGCCTTGTACGGTCTAAAACAAGCCCCTAGAGCATGGTATGATAGGTTAAAAACATTCTTACTTGAAAAGGGGTTTACCATGGGCAAGGTTGATAAAACTCTTTTTGTACTTAAGCATGGCAATGACTCATTATTCGTTCAAGTGTATGTGGATGATATTATCTTTGGTTGTGCTTCTCATGATCTCGTGTCCAAGTTTTCAGCTATGATGAGTTCAGAATTTGAGATGACTATGATGGGAGAACTCACATACTTTTTGGGGCTGCAAATCAAGCAAACAAAAGAAGGAACTTTTGTGCATCAAACTAAGTATACAAAGGACCTTCTTAAGCGCTTCAACATGGACAAATGCAAGCCTCTTCGGACACCAATGGGAACAGCAACAACACTTGAACTTGACGAAGATGGTGACCTGGTCGATAAAAAAAGAATACAGAAGTATGATTGGATAACTTTTGTATCTCACGGTGTCAAGTCCGGACATACAATTCAGCGTATGTCTTTGTGCACGTTTTCAAGCTTCTCCACATGCTTCACATCGCCAAGCCATCAAAAGGATTCTGAGGTACCTACATGGAACTCAAGAATTTGGCATTTTTCTTCCTTCCTCCTCAACCGTTTCTTTGAAAGCTTTTTCGGATGCTGATTTTGGGAGTTGTAGGATTGATAGGAAAAGTACTTCGGGTGCTTGTCATTTTCTTGGTAATTCACTTGTTGCTTGGTCCTCTAGAAAACAAAGTTCAGTTGCACAATCCATGGACGAATCTGAATATGTAGCTGTGGCTAGCGCTTGCTCACAAATTTTTTGGATTGTTCAAACACTTAAGGACTATGGGGTTGATTTAGATAGTGTTCCACTGTTTTGTGATAACACTAGTGCAATTTGTATTGCTAAAAACCCCGTGAAACACTCTAGAACTAAGCACATTGACATTAGGTATCACTTTCTTCGTGATAATGTTGAAAAAGGAAACATTGTGCTTCACCATGTCGATACCAAACAACAATTGGCTGATATTTTTACAAAACCTTTGGATTTCACTCGTTTTTGTTTCATTCGTAGTGAAATAGGGGTTATGCATCCTCATGGCTTAAATTGAGGGGGATTTTTTGAAACTTTGACAGTCTATGTGTGAATCTGAAACTAAAATAATATGAGCATAGTATTTCATACATATATGACTTTGTGATTCCTTTAACAGGCAGAAAGTTCTTACTACATTACTCATGTTATACATTTTGTAGTTTTTGCCATGACTAGTAATTGGAATAATTACATACACTAAATCTGGTCATGATCGAACTTTCTTGCTGTTTTGAACTTGTTGCGTGCTCACAAGTGCTTTTAATCATAAAAAATTAATCAAGTGATCAGCTCACATGTTGAGTTTTCAAATAATGAGAAAAGATCAAGAGAATATGCATGCATCACACTTCTTCTTTTGAGATTGCTTATCATTGCACTAAGATATGAACTTGGAAGGAATTGTGTATGACTAAAACCATGTCCTTAAGCTTCTGATTGTCAAATGACATAGGCTTGGCTTGGTTGGTTAGAATAGGGCTGATGCGGCATATAATCTCTTGCAAATATCATATTATCAACTTTGTGCCTTAAATGATTATGAATAATAAAAATGCAGCAACAAGTGTCATGTTTTCAGGTTTTGAAATAGTTGAGTAAGGGAGATCATGACTTGCTTAAACTGAAAAATACATTTGATCTCTAGCATGGCTTACACTACTTTATGTATCTCATTGATGTGATAGTGTAAGTAACCTGATAGTATGACTTGGATGAGCTTTGTTTTGTATGTATATGTTATAATATGCTCATAACATTTAAAAATTTCTCTTTTGAACCTTGCTGAATACATTGTCAAAGGGGGAGAAATATGTATAAGGAGAGATTTTTTTTACACTTTGCATATGTTATACACTTTCTTCCTTCTCTAATTTTAAAAAATGGGGAGAAATCAATAAAGGGGGAGAAATGAGTTTTCAAAGCTTTTCAAAACTTTTCATAAGCCAATGTTCGGATTTTAATTGGTGTTGCCAATGCATTCATCAAGGGGGAGATTGTGAGACCTATGTGTGCTGAATACATTGGCAATTAGGATAAAAGTTAGCATTAACATTCAAAGTTTTGAATATTGCCAAAACATTCTTCTGTGGCAAGGTCCGACAAGTTCTTTGTTAGGTCCGCCAAGTGTTGGCAAGGTCCGATGCAAGGTCCGGAGAGCTTCTGTGAGTTCCGGAGCTTGTTTTTAGGGAGCTCCCGTGAAGTTCAACTCGTAGAACTGTAGCGTCTTGTTTTTGCTTTTAACTCGCAATGTTTCAAACTTGCTTTATGGGAAGGTTTGCTTAGTATTAATTTGCTAAGTTTTTGGTGTGTTTTGGTGGTTATGGCTGTTATCATTTGATATGGTTTGCAACATGCTTATGTGACGTGCTCATGTAAGGTGTTGTGGTTTTCGAACTAACGTGAGTCAAGTCGAAGACTTGTGCTCGGAAGAATTGGTTGTTTATTCATGTGCACGTGTTGCTTGAGTTCAAGACATGGCTGGTGACGGGATCCTTGGACTAGTCTTAGGGAGGAGATGAGGTTCCAACAACCAAGTTCGGGAGGAGCTGCGGTTGAGTTGATCGGGAGGTCGCGCAGCATGTTTGGATCAAGGGCAGTGCATATGAACGTTGCGTGTACGTCGTTGGAAGGTGTTTGCACGTGTGCAAGGATTGCATGGACGTGGCAACATTGTTCCAAGGCGTGATGAAGAGAAGTGGACGTAAAGAATTAGTCGGAAAGGTCCAACCGGCTGGATTGCGTAATCAGGCTGAGGCTGAGTCGGATATGGCTCAAATATGGAAGATTTGAGTTGGTTATGATAGGATTTCGTGCTAGGCACGAAGTTGAGTTGTTTTAGGAATGTTTAGGACGTTCCTAAGGTGTTTGGAAGTCTCACGATTGCTTCTATCTGCGAATAGGAGAGTCCTGAGCAGTTATGGTAAGTTAGGATACAAGTCCAATTAGGAGTAGGAGTCCTAGATTGGATTGTTTAGCCTGAGGGCTGGCTATAAAAGCAAGTGAGGCCAGAGCTCTCGTGGGGAGAGAACTTTGGGCTGTTCCTCTTGTGTTTCTATTGAATAAAGTTCATAGTTTCGAGTAACTTTTGTGCCTTGTTCGTCCGACTTGTTTTTCGTCAAGTCTTTCTCGCCGAGTTTCTGGACAGACCGACGTTGCTTCGGTGTTTCGTTCATAACTCGAGTTTTACAGATCCGACTGACGTGATTCTTTTTGGGTTGTCCTCACAACTCAATTATCTATCATCTGTGAAATTTTAACAAGCTTCGGATCTGTAGTTTTTGATATACACGAGTTTCTTTGCAGCGTTGCAGATCTGTTTTATATTGGGTAGAACAGATTGATCTTCGTTTAATGTTTTGATCGTATCTCAAGTTTTACTTCGTGTTTTCAAGTGATTCTTGTTGCGTTAGATCCGTGACTTGATTCTCTACCTCTGTACTTGATTTGTCGTGGTTGAACATGTTTGAAAACACTTGCACACACGGTTTCTTTAACTGATAGATTTTTTGCTAAGGGGTTTTTGTTGTTTCCGCTGTGAAAAGTTTTAATCTACCATTCACCCCCCTCTGGTAGCTTTTCACGTGCTCTTCGATCCTACAGAGGTTCGCGGCCACTGGCATAATGGAGGTTCTTTTAGTCCACCCAGCAACGGGGGATGAAATCACTACATGTGGGTACAGTGGTGCAAACTCTGCAGAGTCAAAACTGTCATGACAGCCGTGCTCACGGTCAAGAGCGGCTTGGACTTATTCATGATTAGAGAATGATGAATTTGGAAGTTGAGGATGTTAAGCGGGGAGCTTAACATTGGAAACAATGATATGGTTACTTGATTTTGATGATGGGTTGTGAGATTGGGACCATTTCACCTGTGTAGTAATGTAGGTGCTTAATAAGCTAAGGTGATAGGTATTAATTGCATAGTGCTTTAACCATGAGTTCAACCTCTCATTGCTCTGGCCATGCATGACATAACTTTCCCACACTTGCTGAGTACCAACGGTACTCAAACTTGCATATTTGTTGGTTTAAATTGCTGCTCAGGTCAAGGGGATGATGTGGTGTTCAAAGACCAAGACTTCGGACCCGAAGAAGGATTCTAGGTTCATGGAGTCCCCCGGGCAACGCCTGTGACGGAGCCCACAAGATTTATATTCTGTTGCTGTTTTGTTTACATATTATGAACTTATTATCGTCCATCGAGACACATGCTATGTAAGAATGATGCTTCACTATTTGTCATCACATGTATGAGAAGATGATCCTGGCATACATGTGATATTCACTCGGTTGTTCTTCGGAGAAACCGGGTGTGACAACACACGAGCCCAAGGGCGGTTCCAGGGTCCCCTTAAGGCGCTCAACCGAGGCAAGCATCACTCGCTTCCTCCTCTCCAGTGGACACCGAGCCCCTGGCCTTCTGCCTCTCTGCTCGATCGGGAAACCGCGAAAACATCACGCCCCCTCCTTCCCTGAGCTGCCAGGCAGTACCCTGAGGTCACACTCTACTTCCCCGACACAAAAAACCCCGAGCTCCGGCCTCCCTTGCCCGAGAACGATCGCCACAGCGGCGACCTAACCTCAGCCGAAGGTCAAGCGCTCGTGGACAGCGTTCCACAGGGGCTTTCACGGTCCAGCAAGAGTGGCAGCAAGAGCACGCGACCACCGTGTTGCTCTCCTCCAAGTCTTGAAGCAAACCGTGAAGCAACCGCTACGAATTTCCAGATTTTGCTCCGGCGGCCTTAAACAGAGCTTCCGGTATGGATTCTTAGAATTCTCGCTCTATTATCCTTCTTTAGTTATCAAATCTTGCACATAGGCACTGGACTAGCCGGCGATCAGTTTCCTTTCTGCATCCGTGGTATGAAACCGACTAGGAGTGACGAATTTTGAGCTCTATCGAGGGCGTTCATGGCGGGCACGATCGGTCACATGGTGCTGACCGACTTGCCGCCATCTTTGAACACTTTTGACACCTTTTCGAGCTTTCTAGAGGTGTACTCATGCTGTAGAACAATTTGTTCGAGGTTTCGGCGGGTTAGAACCCACGGCCGATGGCGCCGAACCTCAACCGAGGCCGCCGCACGTCGCTGGGCTATTTCCGGTCACCGCCAGCTCGAACTGACCCCACAGACGTGCTCCTCGACGTCGACAACCCCCTGGCGGCGAGTTTCAGACCATGTGATGGCCGGCAGAGGCAAGCCAACAATCTCCGGGTCTGCTCCGGCGAGGGGAGGCGGCGCGGGCGCGAGGGAGCGTCGGGAGGAAGACGAAGTCCACTAGCCCACGCGTCAGCGACTTAAAAATTCAAATCGGGATCGGGTGTGGCTGGGATCTGTTGTGCTGGCGTGCAGGAACCCCGTAGACCGCGGTGTGCCGATGCATCAGGGTGCAACACGTATCCCCGTGGCCCACCCGCAAGTTTAAACTTTTTCCCGATTTTCAGATTTCATTCAAACTTCAAATCCTCATAACTTGGGCTAGGAAACTCCAAATTGGGTGAACAAATTTTGTTGGATTCAGCTCTCTGAACACTTTCCAGCAAATCAAGTTTCACATCATAAAAATCCTTAATCTCCAGAATTGATTCCTCAAAGTTTAAACTGTTTGCAATTTTAAATGGAGAATTCTTTGGAGGAAAATTCTGAAATTTTACTGGGATGTTCACCAAAATATCCCTGAACTACCATAAAATGTCAGATCCATTTGAGCTCATTTAATCCACCTAATGGTGTGTTTAGTGAAACTGTTCCAGAGAAAATAGAAAATGTTCAGAAACATTTTCAGAATTTTCTCTGAAATTGTCTATTTCATATCTTTAGCTAGGAACCTTCAAACTAAGTGAGACCAACTCCATTAGGACCATCTGAAAATCTAGTTTTCAGAATGTCATGGCTTGTTCCATGAAAATCCCTAGAACACCCTAAGAGTTCCAATCAAGGTCAAGGACATAATTGTTTGTGCAGGGCTCAATTGAGCTGTGCTGCATCTAAGACTTGACCAAGTCTCTGTTTAGGTTGTAACCAAGCCACAGAAAAAATTTCAGAGTCCTTGTGTCTGTCTAGTGGGACTTATAAACTTCACAAGTTTAAACGTAATACAAATGCATTTAAATTAATACATGTACTTCTTATATCATGTAGTCGCTAAGGTCGAGGAGGAACCCGAAGTCCTAGACTTCGTTACTCCGGAGGAGTAGCTAGCCTACGACCAAGAGCAGCAAGGCAAGCTCCGGTTTGCATTAACCCTCTTTACAAGTTTTTACTGTTTTGAGCACTTACTTGAGTATCATTATTCCTTGCATTAGAGTCTTGTTTGGAAACCCAATTGCATAGCCAAGAAAACCATGGGTTGGGTTTAGGATTGCAAAACACCGTTAGCTACTGCAATGCTAAGATAGTGTAGGGTTCGGTACAAGTCGAGTAGTTGGAACTACTCACGAGCATAGGCTAGAGGCACTCGACTCTGGTAGAGATAGCACATGATACACATGGCAATAAAAATGAGACCGAGCGGAGAGTAAGGGCAGCAGGACTTTGGGGCCTGGGTGCTATAGATCCGCTTGTGTCGATTGAGGACCGAGCCGTGTGCGGGCCTGTTGAACAAGCTAGAACAGTACCGAAGACCTACCGGATATATGGGAACCGGGAAACCGATGTAACTCGGGTAGCTGGGTATTGAGGCATTGCCCGTCGTTCAGAGGGTAGGTTGAGAGCTTGAGGTGTAAATCGGCTGGCGGCACTGAGATGCGCGTGCAGAGACCTCTTGCTCGAGACGATGGGACCGGTTCAATATTTGTCTAACGGGTGAAAGGTAGTTGCGTACGGCGTCCGTGATGGTTGTTGTAGGCAACATCGAGTATGGGCCTACGTGACGTGTTGTTCGGGTAACCCTGCAGGTGTAAATCGATTATAATCGCCGTCCCTTGCGGTCAGTGAGTACCACTTGTTCACTGTACCGTGACGTAAAAAGAACAGGCTAGTTACATGTTAAAATGTTGCTGATTGAAAGATGGACCTTGCTTGTTAATGATTTTCTGTAGTTTAGAGCTTATTAAAGTTCCTTTCAACTTTGGGCAAAGTACATGAGAGAAATGCGTTTCTTGTTTGATTGCGGCTCTCTCATGTGCCTTAGCGTAAGGTTCTCCACAACCTGCTGCTAAAACTTGAAAGTAAGGTTCTACTAATTAGGCGAGTCCTTGCAAATGATGTTTACCTCATGTAACCTATCAACCCTCATGTAGAAGTTCCATGTTTAGGAGAGACGGGTCAGTCTTGCTGAACCTTCGTGCTCACTGCTTGTTTTTGAAGCTTTTGCAGGGTTCTATGAGGAAGGGACTCCCGAGGAAGAGATGGAACCCCAGGAGGGGAACCCCGTCGAGTGGGAGTCGTGCACGCCGCCGTGTTAGTGTGCGTGTGTGCTAGCAAGGACACGTTCATGGGTTGAAAGTGAACTTGATGCGTATTCTACGCCCGTGAGTGTAGACTGGGCTTATTTTGATGTACAAATGTTCATAAACCACTTTATGTAATAAAAGTATTGCTTCCGATTTGTACCTTTGATGTGTGTTATCCGGTGCTGTGCAACGCAGCACCCCTCAGCGTGATCCTTGCTCGACAAGACCGTGGGGTCGTGTCAGCGTTGGTATCAGAGCTCGCTTGAGGTTTAACGCACTAAAAGGTCGTCTTTTTCAAAAATCCAGTGAGGAACGAGTTAGTAGCCCGTATAAGGATGTTATTAGTGTATAGAAAGTGGCATACTAACCTATTTTTCTATGTCGGAAAATCATGCATCTCGGGACGTTTATGTCTTGGGGGTGCACGTAAGCGCTGTCCACCAGTGCGCACAAGCTGAAGGGTGGAGCCCCACAAGTGGCAGGTAACCTGACCTGCTTTGGTATCCTCTACGACTCTTCATATCGTTTGGGGTATTCGAGCAACGTCTGTCCCTGGCGTGCGTGGTGCAATTTGGGAGACCCCGTCACGTGGTCTGAAACGTGAACACGTAACTCAAGGCGTGTTTGGCTTGAGAACATCCGGACGAGTGATGACGGCCGGGTGTACGAACTGTATGGATACCGGGCTCGGTGTGCATCCGAGTCTGATGATTGTTTGAGTTTCTGCAGGTAGTCTAACCACAAAACGGTATACGTGTAGTATTCGTGTGCGAGTGACGTTTAGTGCCACTGAATTAACGAAGCCGGCTAAGTCCGGTATAGGTTTTTCTTTGTGAGGACGTAATACCGACATGATCTGGTGACGCATCGACGTCACACCCCACTAAATGAACAACTTTATTGTAAAACTTGAAAGTTTTAATCTGGAGCATTAAAACTTTGCTGTAACCTTTTCCCCTAATCAGTACATTCCAAAGTTAACAAGTTTTCAACTTATAGGTTGTTAAGGACAGAGCACTCTGTTTTCAGCTGAATTAAGGCTGAAGTAATCAGAGGTTAGAGGTTGAGTTCTTTCGAGGTTCGGGTCATATGATGCATTTATGGAAAGCTTTGGAAGAGATTTACAACTCTTCTGTTGAAGTCCAGAGGTGTTTCACCCCTTAACCAATCGAAAAAGGCAGTAGAGTTGAAACTATCCAGAAAACAGGGCAGAGCAAACACTCTCTGTAAACTCTCTGTAAATTGAGCATAACATCCTGCTTAAAAATCCAAAAATAGGAAATGAGGTAGTTCTGGAAAGCTTATGAGATGGGTTACAACTTTATAACATAAAGTTTTGTCAGATTGGGAGCAGAATTAACAGCGATTCTTGGATCAAGACAGTACCTAAAGCAGGGAGGTGCTGTCCAATTTTCTCCAGAAATTCAGTTAACTTTGACATCTCATAACTCTTGAAACAGGACATATCTTAGGCCAAGCAAATACTTTTTGGAAATCTATTAAAGTTAACTTTAACTTTGATGTTGAGCCCCAGAATTGGTTTTGCCTTTAACAAGGCCTAAATCAGGTTGAGATGGAAACTGATCAGGGCTGTCATGTTGAACAGCAGATCAGCAGTCAAATTTGCTTAAAATTTGAACTATGTTTACAAGTTTTATGAGTTCAATGACATGTCTTATGTTCTAACTCAATGGTTGACTGTTTAAATAAATATTTGACACTTATCAAATATATTTTTACAGATGACAGCAGATAGGCAGTTGGAGAATGGGTGGGTGGTGTCCCACTGTTCTCACCGTAGCGGCTATCCGGAAGCATTGAGGCAGATACTTCAATATTTCGGGTACAACCAGATGCTGCAGTACTTCGCCATGGAAGAAGCCAAAGAGGGGAACTGTGACGCCCTCAATTCTGTGGAAAACCACGGAACCGAGAACTAATGCATATGTATGCCCAGGATGTTCATCAGACATACACATACGTTCCACAAACTGAATTCAGATTATATATTACCACGAATAACAGAGTTTATTACAATTCCTCATGAGTCTTGGACTCATGCTCACAGCGGAAGTCTTATTTCTACGCAGCGGAAATCTTTATTTAAATGCGGAAGCAAAAACTAATGCGGAAGCAAAACTAAGCAGAAGTGGCTCCATCTCTACTCCCTCCACAGGCAAGGTTGAAAACAGATCACACGCCATAATGTTCCACTTGATCTTCATAATAGGTTTCTCCTGCCGCTGATGAAGAAATAATAATGCAAGGTTGAGCACAATGATGTACTCAGCAATTGCGGGAATAACACATGATATGCAGCTCTTAAACAAGGTAGGTATATGACACGACCCCACTGGTCCTGTCGAGCCAGGATCACGCTGAGGGGTGCTGCGTTGCACAGCACCGTATAACACACGTCAAAGGTACAAAGCGGAAGCGGAAGCTTTATTACACAAACAAGTTTATTAACATGTTTACATCAAAATAAGTTTAGTCCACACTCGCGGGCGTAGACTAAGCATCAAGTGCACGTTCAGCCCTCGAACGTGTCCTTGCTAGCACACACGCACACTAATTCTGCGGCGTGCACGACTCCCACTCGACGGGGTTCCCCTCCTGGGGTTCCGTCTCCTCTTCGGGAGTCCCTTCCTCATAGAACCCTGCAAAATCTTCAAACACAAGCAGTGAGCACGAAGGCTCAGCAAGTCTGACCCGTCTCACCTAAACATGGAACTGCTACATGGGGGTAATGGGTTGCATGAGGTAAAAATCATTTGCAAGGACTCGCCTAATTAGTAGAACCTTACTTTCAAGTTTTAGCAGCAGGTTGTGGAGAACCTTACGCTAAGGCACATGAGAGAGCCGCAATCAAACAAGAAACGCATTCCTCTCATGTACTTTGCCCAAAGTTGAAAAGAACTTTAGTTAGCTCTAGACTACAGCATATCATTAACAATCAAATCCATCTTTCAATCAGCAACATTTTAACATGTATCTAGCCTGTTCTTTCTACGTCACGGTACAGTGAACAAGTGGTACTCACTGACCGCGAGGGACGGCGATTATAATCGATTTACACCTGCAGGGTTACCCGAACAACCCGTCACGTACGCCCGTACTCGATGTTGCCTACAACAACCATCACGGACGCCGTACGCGACTACCTTTCACCCGTTAGCCAAATATTGAACCGGTCCCATCGTCCCGAGCAAGAGGTCTCTGCACGCGCATCTCCGTGCCGCCAGCCGATTTACACCTCGAGCTCTCAACCTACCCTCTGAACGACGGGCAATGCCTCAATACCCAGCTACCCGAGTTACATCAGTTTCCCGGTTCCCATATAGCCGGTAGGTCTTCGGTACTGTTCTAGCTTGTTCAACAGGCCCGCACACGGCTCGGTCCTCAATCGACACAAGCGGAGCTACAGCACACAGGCCCCAAAGTCCTGCTGCCCTTACTCTCCGCTCGGTCTCATTTTCTTGCCATGTGTAGCATGTGCTATCTCTACCCGAGCAATGTGCCTCTAGCCTATTCTCGCGAGTAGTTCCAACTACTCGACTTGTACCGAATCCTACTCTATCCTAGCAATGCAGTGGCTAACGGGGTTTGCAATCCTAACCCCAACCCATGGTTTTCTTGGCTGTGCAGTTGGGTTTCCAATCAAGACTCTAATGCAAAGAACAATATTCAAAGGTGTGCTCAAAACAATAAATATTTGTAAAAAGGTTAATGCAAACCGGGGCTTGCCTTGCTGCTCTTGGTCGTAGGCTAGCTGTTCCTCCGGAGTAACGAAGTCTAGGACTTCGGGTTCCTCCTCGACCTTAGCGACTACATGATAGAAACAATACATGTATTAAGTTAATGCATTGGTATTAATTTTGAAGTTGTGAAGTCTATAACCTTTGCTATATAGACCTAATGACTGTGAAACTTTTACTGTGGCTTGGTTACAACCTAGACAGAGACTTGGTCAAGTTTTAGTTGCAGCAAAGCTCATTTGAGCCCTCCACAAATAATTATGTCCTTGACCTTAATTGGAACTCTTAGGGTGTTCTAGGAATTTTCATGAGACAAACTATGACTTTCTGAAAACTAGATTTTCAGAGGGTTCTAATGGAGTTGGTCTCACTTAATTTGGAAGTCTCTAACTAAAGATATGAGCTAAACAATTTCAGAGACATTTCTGAAAATGTTTCTGAACATTTTCTATTTTCTCTGGAACAGTTTTACTAATCACACCATTAGGTGGACTAAATGAGCTCAAATGGATCTGAAATTTTTATGGTAGTTCAAGGATATTTTGGTGAACATCTCAGCAAAATTTCAGGATTTTCCTCCAAAGGATTCTCCAGTTAAAATTCCTAACAATTTAAACTTTAAGGAATTAATTCTGGAGAATTAAGGAATTTCATGAAGTGAAACTTGATTTTCTGGAAAGTACTCAGAGAGCTGAATCCAGCAAAATTTGGTTCACTCAATTTGGAGCTTTCTAGCCAAAGTTATAAGGATTTGAAGTTTGAAGGAAATCTGAAAATCGGGGAAAAGTTTAAACTCGCGCGTGGGCCCAGGGGACACGCGTCGCATGCCTAGGCGATGGCACACCGCGGCCCACAAGGATTTTGCGCGCCAGCTCACCCGATCCCGGCCGCAGCCGGATCCCGATTCAAAATATCGGCCGCTGACAGCTGGGGTCCACCCCCTTCTTCAACCTCGCGACACCCGCGCCCCGCCGCCGAGGGACCTCGCCGGAGAGCTCGCCGCCGGCTGCTGTACAGCTCCAAACTTCTTGATTCTGGCCGCCCCTGCCTACTTTTACTTGGGGAACAGGATCCGAGGGTCAGCTGCTCATGACAACGGCCGGAGCATGGTCGGCGACGAGCCGCCATATCGGAATGACTTCGGCCATGTCAGCTGACTCTCCTAGTACCTCAGCTACTTGGGAAATCGGTCGGGGAGCATCAGTGGACCTCAGAGAAGGTCGACCTGAGCTCGAGGCAGCTCGGGGAAGGCCCGAAATAGGTCCTCACCGTGCGCCCGATGCCGCCCGTTCGTTCCGCCATTAGTAGACCTTAAATTACGCCGGGCACAGAGGTTCTCCGGCCCAGAGTTGTGAAGGCAACTTGTGCGTTACCGTGTCTAGCTCGTGTGGGAGTGGCCTGAGGCCCTCTAATCCTTTCTAGAGCATGAATTAAACAGAATCGTACCCGAAGGTCGCTCTGCACACAGAAAGGGGAACAGTGGAAATTCGCCGCCGGTGAGCAACCACTCGAGCTGTGGCTCGGGGATGAGCAGCACCGGTCACCCGAGCGTCCAAGGGTGCCTTGGCTCGGGCGTGACAACGCCCAGGTTGGGCTGTCCACGAGAGCCCGAGGTGCGGCGGTTCCAAGTTCCAAGTTTGATCTTTCGGCACAGCCGATATCAATCGGTTTCAACCGAATTCTAGCAATGGAGAGGATGGAGGAATGTCTCTAGTACCTTGCTGGGACTCTGGAGTGGAAGGAGGGAGCTGCGATCGGCGTTCTCCGATCAAGTCCGAGCTGCGGAAGTTCTTGGCCGGCGCTGAGTTCTTGCGGGAGAGAACTGTGGTGCCTCGGCCGTGGAGGGGGCAGGCGCCTTAAGAAGGCTCTGCACCACCTCATGTCCGCGCGTGGGCAAGCAGCTGGTGGCGCGGTGGCTGGCCTCGGTGGCGATCACCGCTGCGGCTCGGCGACCCGAGTGAAAAGTCTCAGTCGGTTTGTGTTGAAGCAGAGGCTGACATGTGGGTCCCACCCCTCTTTTAACCTCTGAAATTTACTCCTAACAGCTGTGGTAAACAGTGAACCCTATTCTACCCTTGGCAATTCAAATTATTCACCCAAGAGCCATTTGAATTGATCAAAGTTCAAATGAGGTTTGGTTTGAATGAATTTCAGCACAAGTTCAGTTTGAAATTCAAATAAAGTTTGAATTTCTCCCCTTTAGCTCATGTCAAGATCAACCCCAAATGGAGTGAAAATTGGTGTGTGAGCTCACAAAAATGTGCTGAGCAAGAATATGCCTTCCACTTTCAAATTCATGGTATAAAAACAGTTTGAATTTGAATATGTTTTCAAACTGCCCCTTTCCTATCTATACCCAAGATGACCTCAAAAAGGTTTTGAATTTGGGTGAAACTTGGCATGGACATCCTTAGCAAAGTGTAGGAGTTTTCATATGTCCAGCCCATCCATATCACATGTGGGAAATACCACTTTTGCAATGTGTAAGTTTGTTCTCTAATGAGCATGTTGATAATTGTTACTTGCTCTTCATTTGTGTTCATCATTCTTGCTCAAATGAGGGGTGTGGTGTGGTGATGAACACTACAATAGGGTGTCAAAAACTGAGGCCCTTACATTCCTCCCCCCTTAAAAGAATCTCGTCCCGAGATTATAAGGTGAAAATGAGAGAGAGGACGGTGGAAAATTACCGGATATGCGACGTGAGAAAGTCGGGGTAGTTAGTGCGAAGGAATTCTTCGCTCTCCCATGTCGCTTCGTCCATGGAGTGATTACTCCACAGAACCTTGTAGAACCACAACGTACGGTTGCGTGTGGTTCGGGCCTTTTCCTCAATAATCTGCACCGGTTCCTCCCGATAGGTGAGATCCGGTTGCAGTTCTTCAATGTCTTCCAGCTGAACGGTAGTTGATAGCTTGAGACACTTCCTCAACTGGGAAACGTGAAAGACGTCGTGCACACCGGAAAGTGCTTCTGGTAATCTCAGCCGGTATGCTACTGATCCACATGTTTCGGTAATCTGGAATGGACCGATGAATCGGGGTGCCAACTTTCCTCTCACCCCAAATCTGTTTACGCCCTTCATTGGAGACACTCGTAGGTATACGTGATCTCCAACTTCGAATTGTAATGGGCGCCTTCTCCGGTCCGCATACTGTTTCTGTCGGGATTGAGCGGCTCTTAGGTTCGCTTGAATCAGTCGAACCTTTTCTTCCGCGTCGTTGACAAGGTCAATCCCGAAGGTAACCCTTTCGCCAGACTCACACCAGTTCAATGGTGTGCGGCATTTTCTTCCGTATAGCGCCTCGTAGGGCGCCATCTTGATGCTGGCTTGGTACCCATTGTTGTACGAGAACTCGGCTAACGGCAAGTGATCATCCCAATTCTTGCCGTGGTCGATAGCGCAAGCTCGTAGCATGTCTTCTAGGATTTGATTTACCCGCTCAGTTTGTCCATCCGTCTGCGGGTGGTAGGCTGAACTACGGATCAGCTTCATTCCCAAGGCAGCGTGTAGCTGCTCCCAAAAACGGGACACAAATAAAGTGCCCCGGTCCGATATAATGGTACGGGGTACGCCGTATAAGCATAGGATCCGTGAGATGTACAGTTCAGCGTACTTCTTGGCATTGTAGTTGGTGTTGACCGGGATGAAATGGGCAACCTTGGTGAGCCGATCGACGATTACCCACACAGAATCATGTTTCTGTAAGGTGGTGGGTAAACCGACGATGAAATCCATGCTCACGTCCTCCCACTTCCAGGCAGGAATGACCAGTGGTTGCAGCAGTCCCGGTTTCCGCATGTGGTCTGCCTTCACCCTTCGACATGTATCACACTCGGACACGTATTTTGCCGTCTCTCGCTTCATTCGTGTCCACCAAAACTTGCTTTTGAGTTCTTGATACATTTTGTTGCTGCCGGGGTGAATAGAAAACTTTGATAAGTGAGCCTCATCAAAGATTTTCTTCCGTAACTCCGGGTTTCGGGGTACGACGATCCGGTTCTTGAACCATAGGACGCCGTCTCTGTCCTTCCGGAAACATTTTAATTCCCCACTATCTACACGTCTCCGCAAATGTGACATGCCCTTGTCATTCTTCTGGGCTGCCGCTATCTCTTCACGGATGGTGGGGATCAAAGCTAGGTTGTAGAGAGCTCCGTGTGGAATCACATGTAGTGGTGGTTCGCTCTCTTCCAACGGTTTGATGGTCGGATTATTGACGTGTGACTTGCGGCTCAGCGCATCTGCCACAACGTTTGCCTTGCCCGGATGATAATGGATCTCTATCTCATAATCCTTTATCAGTTCTAACCATCTTCGTTGCCTCATGTTCAGCTCCTTCTGAGTGAATATGTACTTGAGGCTTTTGTGGTCGGTATATAAATGTACGAGGTTACCGAGTAGGTAGTGCCTCCACATCTTCAGTGCAAGTACCACGGCAGCGAGCTCCAAGTCGTGAGTTGGATAATTTTGCTCATGGTTCCTAAGCTGCCGTGATCCATACGCGACCACTCTTCGGTCTCGCATCAGCACACATCCGAGCCCAATGTCGGATGCATCGCAGTACACATCGAACGGTTTTGTTGTGTCTGGCTGCGCCAAAACCGGTGCTGATGTCAGGTGCTTGACTAAAGCCTTGAATGCTGCTTCACATGCTGGACTCCAAACATATTTGGTAGCTTTCTTCAGCAGCTCTGTCATTGGCTTGGCAATCTTCGAGAAGTTCGGGATGAACCTCCGATAATATCCCGCGAGTCCGAGGAAACTCCGTACCTCATGAACAGTTCTCGGGGATTTCCAATTCAGCACTTGCGTGATCTTGCTCGGGTCCACAGCGATACCCTCCGCTGAGATGATATGCCCGAGGAAAGGCACTTGCGATATCCAAAACTCGCATTTGCTGAACGTTGCGTATAACTTGTGATCCCGCAGCCGTTGCAAGACTATACGCAGATGTTTCTTGTGATCTTCCTCCGACTTGGAGTATACCAGGATGTCGTCGATGAAGACCACGACAAACTTGTCCAGCTCCGGCATGAACACCGAGTTCATTAAGTACATGAAGTGAGCTGGAGCATTGGTGAGGCCGAAGGACATGACCAGGTACTCATAAAGTCCGTACCTTGTTGAGAAAGCTGTCTTCGGAATGTCCTCCGCCCTTATCTTAATCTGGTGGTACCCGGATCTTAAATCCATCTTGGAAAAGATCCTTGCTTCGACCAACTGATCAAACAACATGTCGATCCGTGGCAACGGGTACTTGTTCTTGATGGTTACGGCATTTAATGGACGGTAGTCCACGCAAAGCCGCAACGTTTCATCCTTCTTTTTGACAAATAATGCCGAACAGCCCCATGGCGAGGAGCTCGGCCTAATAAAACCCTTCTCCAGAAGGTCCGTGAGCTGAGTCTTCAGTTCCGCCAACTCCTTGGGCGCCATCTTGTACGGCCTTCGGGATATTGGCATGGTTCCCGGTGCGAGTTCAATCTTGAACTCCACCTCTCTATCGGGTGGCATCCCCGGCAAATCGTCCGGGAATACATCCGGGAACTCTCGGACCACCGGAATGTCTTCCAATCTGATGGTTGTGGCTTGATAGACACTTGGAAGTTTTATTTCTGGACTGTCCAGAAATAATGAGTGAGAACCGTGCACTTCTGAGTTTAAGTGCACGACTCGGAGGACGGTGTCTAAAACAGCGCCGTGGCGGTTTAACCACGACATCCCTAGGATGACATCGACCTTCTGTCCCTCTAAGATAATGAGAGACGTGGGGTACACTCTACCCGCTAAGCATAATGGTGCTTTGGAGACCATTACGCTTGCTGAAATCTTCCAACACATGCTGAGCTCGCCCCTCCACCGGAACGAGTGCGTATGGTGTGCCCTCCATAGCCTGCACGTGTAGTTGGCAGAAACGTGACATAGTGTCACGGGCTGCCACTTGCCACATCCCTTCCGGTTGTCTTCCTCTCACCGTGACGGTGAATGGCACCCAACCGGGTGGCGTAGGCCCTGCAGGAACCTCGACATGGATCGTCCACGTTTTGTTCCCATCCTCTCCTTCTTCCTTGGCGAAGTATTGCGGCATCTGGTTGTACCCGAAATATTGGAGCATTTGCCACAATGCTTCCGGGTAGCCGCTACGGTCAGAGCAGTGGGAAACTACCCACCCGTTCTCCAACCGTTTATCTGCTGCCATCTGTAAAAATATATTTGAGAAATGTCAAATATTTATTTAAACAGTAAACCATTGAGTTATAACACAAGACATGTCATTGAACTCATAACACTCGGAAACATAGTTCAAATTTTAAACAAATTTGACTGCTGATCTGCTGTTCCCATGACAGCCCTGACCAGTTTCCATATCAATCTGATTTAGGCCAGGTTAAAAGCAAAACCAGTCCTGGAGCTCAACATCAAAGTTAAAGTTAACTTCAATAGCTTTCCAGAAAGTATTTGGTTGGCCGAAGATCTGTCCTGGTTCACAAGTTATGAGATGTCAAAGTTAACAGAATTTCTGGGAACAATTGGACAGCACCTCCCTGCTTTAGGCACTGGATTGGTCCAAGAATCCCAGTAAATTCTGTTCCTAATCTGACAAAACTTTCTGTCACAAAGTTGTAACTCATCTCATAAGCTTTCCAGAACTACCTCATTTTCTATTTTTGGATTTTTATGCAGGAAGTTATGCTTAATTTACAGAGAGTCTACAGAGAGTTTTTGCTCCGTCCTGTTTTCTGGACAGTTTCAACTCTACTGCATTTTTCGAGTGGTTAAGGGATGAAACACCTCTGGAACTCAACAGAAAAGTTGTAAAGCTCCTCCAAAGATTTCCAGAAATGTATCATATGACTCCAACCTCGAAAGAACTCGACCTCTAGCCTCTGATTAACTTCAGCCTTGATTCAGCTGAAAACAGAGTGCTCTGTCCTTAACATCCTATAAGTTGAAAACTTGTTAACTTTGAATATCTTGTACAAGGGAAGGAGTTACATCAAGTTTTACTACTTTGGATCAAAACCTTCAAATTTTTAAATGAAGTTGTTCATTTAGTTGGGTGTGACGTCGATGCGTCACCAGATTATGTCGGCACTACGTCCTCACAAAGAAAAAACCTATACCGGACTTAGCCGGCTTCGTTAGTTCAGTGGCACTAAACGTCACTCGCACACGAATGCTACACGTCTACCGTTTCGTGGTCAGGCTACCTGCAGAAACTCAAACAATCATCAGACTCGGCTGCACACCGAGCCCGGAATCCATACAGTTGGTACACCCGGCCGTCATCACTCGCCCGGATGTTCTCAAGCCAAACACGCCTTGAGTTACGTGTTCACGTTTCAGACCACGTGACGGGGTCTCCCATGTTGCACCACGCACGCCAGGGACAGACGTTGCTCGAATACCCCAAACGACATGAAGAGTCGTAGAGGATATCAAAGCGGGTCGGGTTACCTGCCACCCGTGGGGCTCCACCCTTCAGCTTGTGCGCACTGGTGGACAGCGCTTACGTGCACCCCCCAAGACATGAACGTCCCGAGATGCACGATTTTCCGACATAACAAATAGGTTAATATGCCACTTTCTATATGCTAATAACATCCTTATACGGGCTACTAACTCGTTCCTCACTGGATTTTTGAAAAAGAAGACCTTTGTACTGTGTTAAACCTCCAGCGAGCTCTGATACCAACGCTGACACGACCCCACTGGTCCTGTCGAGCCAGGATCACGCTGAGGGGTGCTGCGTTGCACAGCACCGTATAACACACGTCAAAGGTACAAAGCGGAAGCGGAAGCTTTATTACACAAACAAGTTTATTAACATGTTTACATCAAAATAAGTTTAGTCCACACTCGCGGGCGTAGACTAAGCATCAAGTGCACGTTCAGCCCTCGAACGTGTCCTTGCTAGCACACACGCACACTAATTCTGCGGCGTGCACGACTCCCACTCGACGGGGTTCCCCTCCTGGGGTTCCGTCTCCTCTTCGGGAGTCCCTTCCTCATAGAACCCTGCAAAAGCTTCAAACACAAGCAGTGAGCACGAAGGCTCAGCAAGTCTGACCCGTCTCACCTAAACATGGAACTGCTACATGGGGGTAATGGGTTGCATGAGGTAAAAATCATTTGCAAGGACTCGCCTAATTAGTAGAACCTTACTTTCAAGTTTTAGCAGCAGGTTGTGGAGAACCTTACGCTAAGGCACATGAGAGAGCCGCAATCAAACAAGAAACGCATTCCTCTCATGTACTTTGCCCAAAGTTGAAAAGATCTTTAGTTAGCTCTAGACTACAGCATATCATTAACAATCAAATCCATCTTTCAATCAGCAACATTTTAACATCTCCGTCCAAATATTGAACCGGTCCCATCGTCCCGAGCAAGAGGTCTCTGCACGCGCATCTCCGTGCCGCCAGCCGATTTACACCTCGAGCTCTCAACCTACCCTCTGAACGACGGGCAATGCCTCAATACCCAGCTACCCGAGTTACATCAGTTTCCCGGTTCCCATATAGCCGGTAGGTCTTCGGTACTGTTCTAGCTTGTTCAACAGGCCCGCACACGGCTCGGTCCTCAATCGACACAAGCGGAGCTACAGCACACAGGCCCCAAAGTCCTGCTGCCCTTACTCTCCGCTCGGTCTCATTTTCTTGCCATGTGTAGCATGTGCTATCTCTACCCGAGCAATGTGCCTCTAGCCTATTCTCGCGAGTAGTTCCAACTACTCGACTTGTACCGAATCCTACTCTATCCTAGCAATGCAGTGGCTAACGGGGTTTGCAATCCTAACCCCAACCCATGGTTTTCTTGGCTGTGCAGTTGGGTTTCCAATCAAGACTCTAATGCAAAGAACAATATTCAAAGGTGTGCTCAAAACAATAAATATTTGTAAAAAGGTTAATGCAAACCGGGGCTTGCCTTGCTGCTCTTGGTCGTAGACTAGCTGTTCCTCCGGAGTAACGAAGTCTAGGACTTCGGGTTCCTCCTCGACCTTAGCGACTACATGATAGAAACAATACATGTATTAAGTTAATGCATTGGTATTAATTTTGACGTTGTGAAGTCTATAACCTTTGCTATATAGACCTAATGACTGTAAAACTTTTACTGTGGCTTGGTTACAACCTAGACAGAGACTTGGTCAAGTTTTAGTTGCAGCAAAGCTCATTTGAGCCCTCCACAAATAATTATGTCCTTGACCTTAATTGGAACTCTTAGGGTGTTCTAGGAATTTTCATGAGACAAACTATGACTTTCTGAAAACTAGATTTTCAGAGGGTTCTAATGGAGTTGGTCTCACTTAATTTGGAAGTCTCTAACTAAAGATATGAGCTAAACAATTTCAGAGACATTTCTGAAAATGTTTCTGAACATTTTCTATTTTCTCTGGAACAGTTTTACTAATCACACCATTAGGTGGACTAAATGAGCTCAAATGGATCTGAAATTTTTATGGTAGTTCAAGGATATTTTGGTGAACATCTCAGCAAAATTTCAGGATTTTCCTCCAAAGGATTCTCCAGTTAAAATTCCTAACAATTTAAATTTTAAGGAATTAATTCTGGAGAATTAAGGAATTTCATGAAGTGAAACTTGATTTTCTGGAAAGTACTCAGAGAGCTGAATCCAGCAAAATTTGGTTCACTCAATTTGGAGCTTTCTAGCCAAAGTTATAAGGATTTGAAGTTTGAAGGAAATCTGAAAATCGGGGAAAAGTTTAAACTCGCGCGTGGGCCCAGGGGACACGCGTCGCATGCCTAGGCGATGGCACACCGCGGCCCACAAGGATTTTGCGCGCCAGCTCACCCGATCCCGGCCGCAGCCGGATCCCGATTCAAAATATCGGCCGCTGACAGCTGGGGTCCACCCCCTTCTTCAACCTCGCGACACCCGCGCCCCGCCGCCGAGGGACCTCGCCGGAGAGCTCGCCGCCGGCTGCTGTACAGCTCCAAACTTCTTGATTCTGGCCGCCCCTGCCTACTTTTACTTGGGGAACAGGATCCGAGGGTCAGCTGCTCATGACAACGGCCGGAGCATGGTCGGCGACGAGCCGCCATATCGGAATGACTTCGGCCATGTCGGCTGACTCTCCTAGTACCTCAGCTACTTGGGAAATCGGTCGGGGAGCATCAGTGGACCTCAGAGAAGGTCGACCTGAGCTCGAGGCAGCTCGGGGAAGGCCCGAAATAGGTCCTCACCGTGCGCCCGATGCCGCCCGTTCGTTCCGCCATTAGTAGACCTTAAATTACGCCGGGCACAGAGGTTCTCCGGCCCAGAGTTGTGAAGGCAACTTGTGCGTTACCGTGTCTAGCTCGTGTGGGAGTGGCCTGAGGCCCTCTAATCCTTTCTAGAGCATGAATTAAACAGAATCGTACCCGAAGGTCGTTCTGCACACAGAAAGGGGAACAGTGGAAATTCGCCGCCGGTGAGCAACCACTCGAGCTGTGGCTCGGGGATGAGCAGCACCGGTCACCCGCGCGTCCAAGGGTGCCTTGGCTCGGGCGTGACAACGCCCAGGTTGGGCTGTCCACGAGAGCCCGAGGTGCGGCGGTTCCAAGTTCCGAGTTTGATCTTTCGGCACAGCCGATATCAATCGGTTTCAACCGAATTCTAGCAATGGAGAGGATGGAGGAAGGTCTCTAGTACCTTGCTGGGACTCTGGAGTGGAAGGAGGGAGCTGCGATCGGCGTTCTCCGATCAAGTCCGAGCTGCGGAAGTTCTTGGCCGGCGCTGAGTTCTTGCGGGAGAGAACTGTGGTGCCTCGGCCGAGGAGGGGGCAGGCGCCTTAAGAAGGCTCTGCACCACCTCATGTCCTCGCGTGGGCAAGCAGCTGGTGGCGCGGTGGCTGGCCTCGGTGGCGATCACCGCTGCGGCTCGGCGACCCGAGTGAAAAGTCTCAGTCGGTTTGTGTTGAAGCAGAGGCTGACATGTGGGTCCCACCCCTCTTTTAACCTCTGAAATTTAATCCTAACAGCTGTGGTAAACAGTGAACCCTATTCTACCCTTGGCAATTCAAATTATTCACCCAAGAGCCATTTGAATTGATCAAAGTTCAAATGAGGTTTGGTTTGAATGAATTTCAGCACAAGTTCAGTTTGAAATTCAAATAAAGTTTGAATTTCTCCCCTTTAGCTCATGTCAAGATCAACCCCAAATGGAGTGAAAATTGGTGTGTGAGCTCACAAAAATGTGCTGAGCAAGAATATGCCTTCCACTTTCAAATTCATGGTATAAAAACAGTTTGAATTTGAATATGTTTTCAAACTGCCCCTTTCCTATCTATACCCAAGATGACCTCAAAAAGGTTTTGAATTTGGGTGAAACTTGGCATGGACATCCTTAGCAAAGTGTAGGAGTTTTCATATGTCCAGCCCATCCATATCACATGTGGGAAATACCACTTTTGCAATGTGTAAGTTTGTTCTCTAATGAGCATGTTGATAATTGTTACTTGCTCTTCATTTGTGTTCATCATTCTTGCTCAAATGTGGGGTGTGGTGTGGTGATGAACACTACAATTGGGTGTCAAAAACTGAGGCCCTTACAGTATAAAAGGGCTTATTTGCAGAAAAGCAATCTTGTAAAACCATGATAAAACGTCAACTTTACTTTAGATGAATGTAATCCCAGCATATATTGAATTACCAACATACCTTCATAACTCCCTGTGTTCCATCCAAACATTAACCAATCTTTTATTCATACTCACGAATACCTCCTCGTATTCGCTACCATCTCATCTCATATAACAACCTCGTCTCGCACCGAGACCAATCTCATTTCATGACCCACCAGTCATGCAACCATTTCATCATCCAGGCTTAACAATTCCAAACCAAACCATAACCAAACCCATAATCATAACCAAGAACCTTCCCAATAACCATTCCAATAACCATCCCATCTAATCATGGCAGTTTAGCCAGGTGCTCGTGACCGTAAGCTCGGCTATCATGATAGTTTTAATAACTCTGTAGAGTTTGCACCTCTTTACCCACAAGTTTGTGATTTCGTCACCCGTCGGCGACTGCAGAACCTCCATTATACCAGTACACAACCATCGGTGTATGGTCAAGAGATCACAAAATAGCCTTTACAAAGGGGTTACTAGATGTATGGACTCACTAAGGTTTCACCGGCAGGCTAGAATCTCCAATTCTCCCACCCACGGGCCCCCTCTTGTGCCATGCAGTTCCCAGGGCAGTCCTCACTCGACTCCCATTCCCCGCGCCTTCCATAGTCCATAACATCCTAGCAACTTACCTAATTACTCAGCTAAGCCGCACCCATACTTGGCCTTGTGGTGGCACTGTTATCCTGGCATGTGCATGCATGAACCGGTCCTTAGATCTACGGCAAGTAAAACCACCATCTCATGCTACCTCATTCACAAACCCAGGCTTGCCTAGATCTCCCTCCGATCCATGTTCATTAACCTCATCAATTACTTATTATCAGTACGAGTGCAGTTAGCTAGACACATCTATCTCGCTTCCCAATCCCATAAACTCAGCGAAGCATAAAGCAAAAACCATACCCGACTTATAAACTTCCCGGGCGACAAGGATGGTTTAATCAAAACTAGTAAACTCCTATAAAAAGAGTTTCCCATCATGTTTGACTCAGCACACACACCTTTTCGCAAAACAAAACAGTTTTACCCAAAACATAGGATCAACATGGTCAAGGAGCACTTGCCTTGTTCTTGCGGTTCCGGTTGTCCTTGATTCTCAAAACCTTGTTGCTGCAGCTCGTTGTAGACAGCTTCCTGAGTTTGTCCTGCTTTGTAGGATTCACGTGCATACAATATTCACAGCAATCAATACCATGCACAAAACCCTAAACTAGATGCGATGATGCACATGCATGCTATCCTATGATTAGTTTCATTAGATTGAGCTGTACGTATTCTTGCATGGCTTGCATGGTCAGAGGTGTTCAGATCAAAGATGATCGTGGCGATGATCTTGTCTTTAGATCAAACTGATCATCGAGTGTTCTGCCCACGAAACCGCTTCTGTTCGAAAGGAATCGAAGAACAGATGCAAAGAGATGAACAACATGATGTCGTAAGGTGGTATTGAAGTCCTACCTCACGTTCTTCATGTCTTCGGGGTCCTCCTCAGACCGTTTGGTTCTCCTCCGATGATCTCCCTTGTTGTGCTTTCGGCAATGTTTTGCTCGGCGAGTTAGGGCTAGGGCTCTAAGTCGTCGGCTCAGGAGTTGAACGAGGAGTTTGTGGTTTCGGCCGGAGGTTTTGGGTTCTATTTATAATCAGGAAGAGAAGAGTCCTAATCTGATTGGATCCCGAATAAGAGTCTTATTCAGATCTTTGTTAGATCCTGACGTCTTATCTTCGGTAGCATCGTGGATTTTAGATCGGTTTCCGTTGCGTACCGGTATCTTTACTCGTAAGAACCGCTTCAGACTCGTTACCTCCGCGGTGATGAGCTCCGGAAGCTCCACGTGTCCTTCGGGCCTGGTATCTCCTCATCCGCAGAGACGAGCTCCGGTTGTGCCATGTGTCACGAGCGAGACCTCCCTCTTCTTCGGAGACGAGCTCCGCGCACGCCACGTATTTTTGCGACGGACCTTCCGGTGATAAGCTCCGGTGGTGACACGTGTTCGATAGACCCGGACTTCTCTCTGAGATGAGCTCCGAGATTGACACGTGTCCAATAAAAAAAATGCCTTTGCTTCTTCCTCAGAGGCCAGCTCCGCGGCAGCTTGTGTCCCACAGGGTCGGACCTCTTTCCAATTGCGGAGGTGACCCCCGAGTCTGCCACGTAGCCTAGTTTAGCGTCGGACCTCTCCCAATCTCTCGGGAATGAGCTCCAAACGCGCCACGTGGTCGGCTGGCCGTGGAACTTGCGTTTCGTTGTTCTCGGAGAGCTTTATTGGCCATCCCTTTGATACTTGTCTCTGTTCCTTCTTTTCTTAAAATGTTTTTCTTCTTCATAAAACATGAACATATGCTGACACCCGAGATGAGGGTGTCACAAATCTACCCCCCCTTAAATTGAATCTCGTCCTCGAGATTCGTTAGTAGAAAATAGATGGGGAAATTCTGCCTTGATATCCTCTTCTCGCTCCCATGTGGCATCAGCTTCAGTGTGATGGCTCCATTGTACCTTGCACCATCGAATCACCATGTTTCGGGTGACCCTTTCCTTCACGTCCAAGATTCGGACAGGGTGTTCTGCGTAAGTCAGGTCCTCTTGAAGGTTAAGTTCTCCCATTGACACTTGTTCCTCTGGTATTCTCAAGCATTTCTTGAGCTGGGATACATGAAACACGTCATGCACGTCGCAGAGGTGGTTTGGGAGCTGTAGTTGGTAGGCTACTTCCCCTCGCTTACCCAAAATCTTAAATGGTCCGACGTAGCGAGGCGCTAGTTTGCCTCTGACGTTAAAACATCGTTGGCCTCGGATAGGCGATACCTTAAGGTATACGAAGTCTCCAACTTCAAAGGTCAACTTTCTACGCCTATTGTCCGCATAGCCTTTCTGTCGTGACTGAGCAGCCTTTAAGTTTTCCTGTATTCTTTGGACTTGCTTTTCAGCCTCTTGTAGTACTTCGGGTCCAAACACCTGGTTCTCTCCAGTCTCGTTCCAGAACAGCGGCGTTCTACACAGTCTACCATATAAGGCTTCGAAAGGCGTTATCTTCAAGCTAGCTTGATAGCTGTTGTTATAGGAGAACTCGGCATACGGTAAACTCCTATCCCAACTACGCCCACGTTTCAAGGCGCAAGCTCTCAACATGTCTTCCAAAATTTAGTTCGTCCTTTCGGTTTGTCCATCTATTTGTGGGTGGTAGGCAGAGCTAAAATCCAGTCGTGTGCCCATGGCTTTCTGCAACTTCTTCCAGAATCTAGAGGTAAACTGAGAACCTCGATCTGAGACTATCCTCTTCGGAACTCCATGACGGCACACGATCTGCTCCATGTACAATTCTGCCAGCTGTGTAACGTTGTAACTTGTCTTTACCGGAAGAAAATGGGCGGTCTTCGTCAACCGGTCCACAATGACCCAGATGGAGTCGTATCCTGACTGAGTTCGTGGCAATCCGACAATAAAGTCCATACTGATGTCCTCCCATTTCCACTCAGGTATTTTCAAAGGTTGCAACAATCCAGCGGGTTTTTGATGTTCGGCTTTCACCCGTTGGCATGTGTCGCATAGGGCAACGTATTCGGCTATATCCCTCTTCATACCATCCCACCAATAGCAAGTTTTCAAATCCTTGTAGATTTTGGTGCTCCCTGGGTGTATGGAATAGGGTGAATCATGTGCCTCCTTCAATATTACGTCGCGAAGGTGTTTTATGTTTGGCACACAAATCCTTTTTCCTAGCCAAAGTGTACCCTTTTTATCCTCCTTGAAATACTTTTCTATCCCTTGTCGGATTCTTTCTTTGATATCCTTAATCCCCTCGTCCGTTGCTTGTCCCATTCTTATTTCTTGCTCCAATGAGGAGTGGATTTCCATTATTTCCATGTTATTCAAAAATCCGAGGTGTAACTGTTCGAACTCTTTACGTAGTTCGGGTGGTAGCTCCCGAACCGTGAGTTGGTGGCATGCTCCCTTTCTGCTCAATGCGTCAGCGACCACATTGGCCTTCCCGGGGTGGTAATTGATTCCTACATCATAATCCTTGATGAGTTCTAACCATCGACGCTGCCTCAAATTCAAGTCTGTTTGTGTGAATATGTACTTGAGGCTTTTATGATCCGTATAGATCTCACATCGATGACCAAGGATATAATGTCTCCAAATCTTCAATGCATGCACCACTGCTGCTAACTCCAAATCATGAGTAGGATAATTAAGCTCATTCTTCTTTAATTGTCGTGAGGCATAGGCTACCACTTGCCCTTCCTGCATGAGCACACATCCGAGCCCTTGTCTGGATGCGTCACAATATATGTCGAAGCTCTTGCTTACGTCTGGCAATACCAGAACTGGTGCTGTGGTTAGCCTTTTCTTGAGTTCCTCAAAACTTTCTTGGCAGGCTTGTGTCCATTGAAAGACTTCTCCCTTCATTAGCAACTCCGTCATAGGTTTTGCTATCTTAGAGAAGTCTTTAATGAAGCGCCGATAGTATCCTGCCATCCCAAGGAAACTCCGAATATCCTTCACGCTCCTCGGTTGGTCCCACTTCAAAATATCTCTCACCTTTCCAGGATCAACCGATACCCCTTCCTTGGAGATGATGTGGCCTAGGAAGGATATTTCCCTTAGCCAAAATTGACACTTGTTGAGCTTGGCATACAACTGATGTTCGCGCAACTTCTGCAAGGTCAATTTCAGATGTTCTTCATGCCCCTCCTTACTTTTTGAATACACCATAATGTCGTCGATGAAAACTACGACGAACTTGTCCAAGTACTCCATGAAAACCTTATTCATAAGGTACATGAAGTGTGCGGGTGCATTCGTCAATCCAAAAGACATAACGGTATATTCATATGAACCATACCGCGTCCGAAAGGCTGTCTTAGGTATATCGGAGGGCTTAATCTTCAGCTGGAAATATCCCGACCGAAGATCAATCTTGGAGAGCACTTGGGCTCCTTTCATTTGATCGAACAGGTCCTCTATACGGGGCAGAGGGTATTTATTCTTGATTGTTACCTCGTTGAGAGACCTGTAGTCCACGCACATTCTTTGGGTTCCGTCCTTCTTGTCTACGAAGAGTACCGGGGCTCCCCATGGTGACGAACTTAGACGGATAAAACCCTTCTCCAATTGTTCTTGAATTTGCTTCTTGAGTTCAACTAACTCGTTGACGGGCATCCTATATGGTCTCTTAGCTATGGGTGCAGTTCCAGGTACCAAATCTATGGCAAACTCAATGTCCCGGTCAGGTGGCATACCTGGAAGTTCTTCCGGGAACACATCCGAAAATTCCTGAACCACTGGAATTTTGTCCAATGCTACTCCTTCAACATGGTTCAGGTCCGCCCGTTCGGTCGCTTGCTGGGCTGACTCAAACTCGACATGGATACCTTGTTCGTTCGTCAACTGCACGCTTCTCTAAGCACATTGGATTACCCCATTGTGCTTGCTTAACCAGTCCATTCCGAGTATGATGTCAATTCCGTGGGAGTCCAGAACAATAAGGTTGGCAAGGAAGTCTACCCCCCTTATTTTAAGGCTTACTTTAGGACATACTATATTAGTCCTCATTTCTCCTCCGGGAGAATTAACTAACATAGCGCCTTCTAAGTGGGATACGGGTAGATGATGCTTGGCAACATATTTGGATGATATGAAGGAATGCGATGCTCCGGAATCAAATAAAATGGTGGCTGGGTTGGAGTTGGCAAGGAACATACCAATTGCGACGTCCTCAGCCTGTTGTGCTTCCTCAGCAGTGACATGGTTAACATGGCCACGAGCATAGTTCTGCGGTCAATGGTTCCCTTGGTTGTCCCCTCCGTTTGGTCGCTGGTTCTGCTTGGGCACGTTACCTTGCTGTCCAGGGCCTCTCTTCGGGCACTGGTTAGCGAAGTGGCCTACTTCCCCGCATGCAAAGCATGCTCTGTTGCCTACGGCAGCAGGTACGTTGGGGCGGGGGTTTTGAACAGGAGTGCCATTGTTAGGTCGGGGCGCAGGAGGCATGGGCACACGAGGTGCCGGTGCAACGAACCGTTGCTGTGGTGGCTGACCAGGGCGGTTCATAGGAGTGGTCGATCCATACTGCGGTGCAGGGGGCATGTACCTAGGCCGTACGTTGCTCCCTTGGGGCTGGTATGGCATCTTCCTTTTGCACTCACGCTCGATCTCTCGGATCTTGTTTTCCACCACAATAGCCTTATCAACCAGCTTCTGGAAGCTTACGTAGTCATTGTTGAGGAGCTGAACTTGGATCTCATTGTTCAACCCTCTCATGAACAGGTACCGCTTCCTCTGATCTGAGTTGACATCTTTGGGGGCATACCGGGACAGTTGTATGAACTTGTTGAGATATTCGTTCACACTTTTCTGCCCTTGGCGGAGACCTTCAAACTCCTGCCTCTTGAGCATCATTACGCCAACAGGGATGTAGTGGGAGCGGAAATTTTCCTTGAACTCAGTCCAAGTGATTGTCTCCGGGTTGGCATGGGCGTTGCTCAAGGCATCCCACCAGTCAGCAGCTGCTCCCATCAGTTGGTGCAACGCAAAGAGAACCTTCTCTCGGTCGTTGCACTGAACAATAGCAAGCTTCTTTTCCATGGATTTCATCCAATCATCGGCCTCCATTGGATCGCTTGCTTGAGCAAAGGTGGGTGGTCGAGTCCTCATGAACTCTCCCAACCTGTTATGAGCCGGCGGTGGTGGTGGCGGTGGTGTCGGAACGGGGTGTTGGTTGGCCTGCAACTGACCCAAAGTTTGGATCATGGTTTGCATAAGCTGGTTTTGCATGGCCATCAACCTTTCTAGGTTGTTTTCGCCAGAACCGGGGTTAGCAGGAACTTCCTCGTGGTCATCTTCCTGGACGTTCCTTCGGCTGGCGTTTCCTCTCACCATTTGTGAGAGAGAACGAAATAGAATGGAAGGTTAGAAGATTAGATAGGTCCTTTCAACTATATGCATCAAGGGGAGTTTGGACTATATATATTAGTCCTTATGAGGATGTGATCAAGTGCCGAAGCATTTCACTCCTCTTTCTTCTTACGTGTGGATATGGGCAACGTTGTTGAGACGCCCCACAACTCACACTAAGCACGTATTCACAAATAATCATCACAAGGGCCCACTCAACTCCTATTCAAGGATGGTTTCCTATGTCAAGGTGGTTTCAAGGCCAATCTAAGCTATTCATCCTAGGATGCTTCTTTGGTCCGCGTAGCTTCTATTTAGGGGTATAACTTGCTGTTAACCCGTGATTCTAATGTCAACCCAAGGTTTCTATCTAGGCGTGTAACCTACTGTCAACCCGTGGCTCTGATACCAATCTGTGACGCCCTCAATTCTTTGGAAAACCACGGAACCGAGAACTAATGCATATGTGTGCCCAGGATGTTCATCACACATACACATACGTTCCACAAACTGAATTCAGATTATATATTACCACGAATAACAGAGTTTATTACAATTCCTCATGAGTCTTGGACTCATGCTCACAGCGGAAGTCTTATTTCTACGCAGCGGAAATCTTTATTTAAATGCGGAAGCAAAGACTAATGCGGAAGCAAAACTAAGCAGAAGTGGCTCCATCTCTACTCCCTCCACAGGCAAGGCTGAAAACAGATCACACGCCATAATGTTCCACTTGATCTTCATAATAGGTTTCTCCTGCTGCTGATGAAGAAATAATAATGCAAGGTTGAGCACAATGATGTACTCAGCAATTGCGGGAATAACACATGATATGCAGCTCTTAAACAAGTTAGGTATAAAAGGGCTTATTTGCAGAAAAGCAATCTTGTAAAACCATGATAAAACGTCAACTTTACTTTAGATGAATGTAATCCCAGCATATATTGAATTACCAACATACCTTCATCACTCCCCGTGTTCCATCCAAACATTAACCAATCTTTTATTCATACTCACGAATACCTCCTCGTATTCGCTACCATCTCATCTCATATAACAATCTCGTCTCGCACCGAGACCAATCTCATTTCATGACCCACCAGTCATGCAACCCTTTCATCATCCAGGCTTAACAATTCCAAACCAAACCATAACCAAACCCATAATCATAACCAAGAACCGTCCCAATAACAATTTCAATAACCATCCCATCTAATCATGGCAGTTTAGCCAGGTGCTCGTGACCGTAAGCTCGGCTATCATGATAGTTTTAATAACTCTGCAGAGTTTGCACCTCTTTACCCACAAGTTTGTGATTTCGTCACCCGTCGGCGACTGCAGAACCTCCATTATACCAGTACACAACCATCGGTGTATGGTCAAGAGATCACAAAATAGCCTTTACAAAGGGGTTACTAGATGTATGGACTCACTAAGGTTTCACCGGCAGGCTAGAATCTCCAATTCTCCCACCCACGGGCCCCCTCTTGTGCCATGCAGTTCCCAGGGCAGTCCTCACTCGACTCCCGTTCCCCGCGCCTTCCATAGTCCATAACATCCTAGCAACTTACCTAATTACTCAGCTAAGCCGCACCCATACTTGGCCTTGTGGTGGCACTGTTATCCTGGCATGTGCATGCATGAACCGGTCCTTAGATCTACGGCATGTAAAACCACCATCTCATGCTACCTCATTCACAAACCCAGGCTTGCCTAGATCTCCCTCCGATCCATGTTCATTAACCTCATCAATTACTTATTATCAGTACGAGAGCAGTTAGCTAGACACATCTATCTCGCTTCCCAATCCCATAAACTCAGCGAAGCATAAAGCAAAAACCATACCCGACTTATAAACTTCCCGGGCGACAAGGACGGTTTAATCAAAACTAGTAAACTCCTATAAAAAGGGTTTCCCATCATGTTTGACTCAGCACACACACCTTTTCGCAAAACAAAATATTTTTACCCAAAATATAGGATCAACATGGTCAAGGAGCACTTGCCTTGTTCTTGCGGTTCCGGTTGTCCTTGATTCTCAAAACCTTGTTGATGCAGCTCGTTGTAGACAGCTTCCTGAGTTTGTCCTGCTTTGTAGGATTCACGTGCATACAATATTCACAGCAATCAATATCATGCACAAAACCCTAAACTAGATGCGATGATGCACATGCATGCTATCCTATGATTAGTTTCATGAGATTGATCTGTACGTATTCTTGCATGGCTTGCATGGTCAGAGGTGTTCAGATCAAAGATGATCGTGGCGATGATCTTGTCTTTAGATCAAACTGATCATCGAGTGTTCTGCCCACGAAAACGCTTCTGTTCGAAAAGAATCGAAGAACAGATGCAAAGAGATGAACAACATGATGTCGTAAGGTGGTATTGAAGTCCTACTTCACGTTCTTCTTGTCTTCGGGGTCCTCCTCAGACCGTTTGGTTCTCCTCCGATGATCTCCCTTGTTGTGCTTTCGGCAATGTTTTGCTCGGCGAGTTAGGGCTAGGGCTCTAAGTCGTCGGCTCAGGAGTTGAACGAGGAGTTTGTGGTTTCGGCCGGAGGTTTTGGGTTCTATTTATAATCGGGAAGAGAAGAGTCCTAATCTGATTGGATCCCGAATAAGAGTCTTATTCAGATCTTTGTTAGATCCTGACGTCTTATCTTCGGTAGCATCGTGGATTTTAGATCGGTTTCCGTTGCGTACCGGTATCTTTACTCGTAAGAACCGCTTCAGACTCGTTACCTCCGCGGTGATGAGCTCCAGAAGCTCCACGTGTCCTTCGGGCCTGGTATCTCCTCATCCGCAGAGATGAGCTCCGGTTGTGCCATGTGTCACGAGCGAGACCTCCCTCTTCTTCGGAGACGAGCTCCGCGCACGCCACGTGTTTTTGCGACGGACCTTCCGGTGATAAGCTCCGGTGGTGACACGTGTTCGATAGACCCGGACTTCTCTCTGAGATGAGCTCCGAGATTGACACGTGTCCTATAAAAAAATGCCTTTGCTTCTTCCGCAGAGGCCAGCTCCGCGGCAGCACGTGTCCCACAGATTCGGACCTCTTTCCAATTGCGGAGGTGACCCCCGAGTCTGCCACGTAGCCTAGTTTAGCGTCGGACCTCTCCCAATCTCTCGGGAATGAGCTCCGAACGCGCCACGTGGTCGGCTGGCCGTGGAAGTTGCGTTTCGGTGTTCTCGGAGAGCTTTATTGGCCATCCCTTTGATACTTGTCTCTGTTCCTTCTTTTCTTAAAATGTTTTTCTTCTTCATAAAACATGAACATATGCTGACACCCGAGATGAGGGTGTCACAGGAACAAGACGTGGACAATCCATGTCGAAGTCCCTGCAGGACCTACGCCACCCGGTTGGATGCCGTTCACCGTCACGGTGAGAGGTAGACAACCGGAAGGGATGTGGCAAGTAGCAGCCCGTGACACCATGTCACGTTTCTGCCAGCTACACGTGAGAGCGATGGAGGGCACTCCATACGCGCTCGTTCCGGTGGAGGGACGGGCTCATCATGTGTGGGAAGGGAGGTACCGGGAGGCAGCCGATCCAGGTTGCCCAAGGTACAGCCCCACGGAGGCAAGCCTTAGACTCCAGTTGAGGGCGGGGAATGCCGTGATGGACAGCCAAGCTGTTCAGACGTAGCATCTCGCCTCGAAGCTCAAAGAAAGTAATGGCCGTGGAGACCATTTCGAGAGTGCCCACAGTGCACTCCGCAATGTGCTCCTTCCGATGATCAAGCGGCTGAATGAACAGCATAATCAGTTGCATCGTCTGAAGAAGGCGAAGAAGAAAAGCCGTGTCGACATCGCGGCGTTACAAGAGCTGGTGCAGACTTTAACACAGCAGAATGAGGACCTGACTCAAGAGTGGGACGACGCTATTGAGAAAGGGCAAGGCTGGGAAGAGGACTACAACCAGGCCATGTACGAGGTGCATGCATTGCAGGACCTCGTACCTCCGGTATTGGGCATACCGGTGGTCTTAAGCCTTCCAGCAATGGGAGAACCCGAGATGGGAGAAGAGGTGGTAGATCCAGAGCCACTAGCAGAGGTACCAGAGGAGGACGACTTGCAGGAGCTCGAGTTCTACTCCGAGTAGGGGGTTACAGTTGCCAAGTAGGGCAGCTAGAGTAGTGTAACCCAACTTTTGTAATCAGTGACATGTCGTGTAGGCAGTAGCGTATGTATAGGTAGTGACGACATGAGCACGACTTCTTGGAGACCCGAGAATAATGTATCTTGTATAAAGTTTATGCTTTATCAATATATGTGAATGTTGTGCAAATTATTCATGTGTCACTTCAATACCTACTGTTGCATATGGAATTTTAAGTATGACATGTGCTAATCGCTGCTGTTTTGAATTTCAGAATTACTCGTACCCGTGCTAACCTGGATGTTTGGGGTACTAGCCAAGGGGGAGAGACCTCTAAACTGCCTCCTGAGGACTCCTCGGGACAGCAGCAGCAGCAGCAGCAACAGCAACAGCAAACACCGCCACCGCCGCCGCCAACGGTTACATTGGCCGACATCGTGGCGGCAGTGGCGGGTTCTCATCAGCAGCACACGGAGTTGCTGCAAACTCTTATTGCCAATACGTCTCACCCAGAGAGACGTCAAGACCGTGAGGAGCGTCAACAGAGCTCCTACTCCGACTTCCTAGCGACTCATCCCCCGGTATTCTCAAGGGCGAATGAACCTCTCGACACGGACAATTGGCTCCGCACGATAGAGATGAAGTTCGGGCTGCTCCAGATAAGCGAGTAGCGCAAGCCTCAGTTCTTGGTCCAGCAGCTCCAAGGATCCGTGACCACGTGGTGGGCAAACTTTTGTGCTTCACAGCCCACCGACCGAGTTATGACCTGGACGGAGTTCCGGACGACCTTCAGGGCCTATCACATACCGCCAGGTCTGATGAAGAGGAAGACGCAGGAATTCCTACACCTGCAGCAAGGGAGCCGGAACGCGCTGGAATACTCCAGGGCGTTCAACGATCTCGCGCTTTATGTATCATATCACGCCGATACTGACGAGAAGCGGCGGGACCATTTTTACCTGGGGCTTAACCCGCTCCTGAAGGAAAAGTTGGCGATGTTCAATGGCGGCAGCCTCAACGATATCATTGATGCTGCGATTGTTCAAGAGGACTCTGGCAAGGAGTTAGAGGCGGCGGAGAGAAAGCGAAGCGCGCCGCAAAGCAGCGGAGAAGGAAGCGGTCCTTCTCAGAAGTTTCGGATGGTGAATCACCCACCATCAGGTCCACGCTGGCAGCCACCACAGAGGTCGATGCCGTTCCACAGTCGGCCATACTCTTCACCGGCATTCAGGCCGGCACTGCCAGTACCTCTTCCACAACAACAACAGCAGCAGCGGACGATGCCACGTGCGTATGCACCTCAGCAGCGCATGCCGGGCTTTCGTCCCCCAAGCACCGCACAAGCAGCGGCCACATGTTACAAGTGTGGCCGTCCAGGACACTTCGCCACCAGTTGTCCGGAGAGGCAAGGTGTAAGGGCCTCAGTTTTTGACACACATTTGCAGTGTTCATCACCACACCACACACCTCATTTGAGGAAGAATGATGAACACAAATGAAGAGCAAGTAACAATTATCAACATGCTCATTAGAGAACAAACTTACACATTGCAAAAGTGGTATTTCCCACATGTGATATAGATGGGCTGGACATATGAAAACTCCTACACTTTACTAAGGATGTCCATGCCAAGTTTCACCCAAATTCAAAACCTTTTTGAGGTCAGTTTGGGTATAGTTAGGAAGAGGGCAGTTTGAAACCTTATTCAAATTCAAACTGTTTTTATCCCATGAATTTAAAAGTGGAAGGCATATTCTTACTCAGCACATTTTTGTGAGCTCACACACCAATTTTCACTCCATTTGGAGTTGATCTTGACATGAGCTAAGTGGGAGAAATTCAAACTTTATTTGAATTTCAAACTGAACTTGTGCTGAAATTCATCCAAACCAAACCCCATTTGAACTTTGATCAATTCAAATGGCTCATGGGTGAATAATTTGAATTGCCAAGGGTAGTATGGGGTTCACTGTTTACAACAGTGATTAGGAGTAAATTTCAGAGGTTAAAACTGGAGGTGGGACCCACATGTCAGCCACTGCTCAGATCAAACCGACTGAGACTTTCTCACTCGGGTCGCCGAGCCGCAGCGGTGATCGCCACCGAGGCCAGCCGCCGCGCCACCAGCTGCTTGCCCACGCGCGTGCGTGAGGCGGTGCATAGCCTTCTTAAGGCGCCTGCCCCCTCCTCGGCCGAGGCACCATCGTTCTTCCCCGCAAGAACTCAGCGCCGGCCGAAAACTTCCGCAGCTCGGACTTGATCGGAGAACACCGATCGCAGCTCCCTCCTTCCACTCCAGAGCCCCAGCAAGGTACTAGAGACCTTCCTCCATCCTCCCGTCGCTAGAATTTGGTTGAAACCGATTGATATCGGCTGTGCCGAGAGATCAAACTCGGAACTTGGAACCGCCGTACCTCGGGCTCTCGTGGACAGCCCAACCAGGACGTTGTCACGCCCGAGCCAAGGCACCCTTGGGCGCGCGGGTGACCGGTGCTGCTCATCCCCGAGCCACAGCTCGAGTGGTTGCTCACCGGCGGCGAATTTCCACTTTTCCCCTTTCTGTGTGCAGAACGACCTTCGGGTACGATTCTGTTTAATCCGTGCTCTAGAAAGGATTAGAGGGCCTCAGGCCGCTCTCACACGAGCTAGACACGGTAACGCACAAGTTGCCTTCACAACTCTGGGCCGGAGAACCTCTGTGCCCGGCGTAATTTGAGGTCTACTAATGGCGAAACGAACGGGCGGCATCGGGCGCACGGTGAGGACCTATTTCGGGCCTTCCCCGAGCTGCCTCGAGCTCTTGTCAACCTTCTCTAAGGTCCACTGATGCTCCCCGACCGATTTCCCAAGTAGCTGAGGTGCTAGAGAAGTCAGCCGACATGGCCGAAGTCATTCCGAGGTGGCGGCTCGTCGCCGACCATGCTCCGGCCGTTGTCATGAGCAGCTGACCCTTGGATCCTATTCCCCGAGTAAAAGTAGGCAGGGGCGGCAAGAATCGAGAAGTTTGGAGCTGTACAGCAGCCGGCGGCGAGCTCTCTGGCGAGATCCCTCGGCGGCGGGGCGCGGGTGTCGCGAGGTTGAAGAAGGGGGTGGACCCCAGCTGTCAGCGGGAGATATTTTGAATCGGGATCCGGCTGCGGCCGGGATCGGGTGTGCTGGCACGCAAAATCCTTGTGGGCCGCGATGTGCCATCGCCTAGGCGTGCGACGCGTGTCCCTTGGGCCCACGCGCGAGTTTAAACTTTTCCCCGATTTTTAGATCTCCTTCAAACTTCAAATCCTCATAACTTTGGCTAGAAAGCTCCAAATTGAGTGAACCAAATTTTGCTGGATTCAGCTCTCTGAGTACTTTCCTGAAAATTAAGTTTCACTTCATGAAATTCCTTATTTCTCCAGAATTAATTCCTCAAATTTAAACTGTTAGGAATTTTAACTGGAGAATCCTTTGGAGGAAAATCCTGAAATTTTACTGAGATGTTCACCAAAATATCCTTGAGCTACCATAAAAAATTCAGATCCAATTGAACTCATTTAATCCACCTAATGGTGTGATTAGTGAAACTGTTCCAAAGAAAATAGAAAATGTTCAGAAACATTTTCAGAATTTTCTCTGAAATTGTTTGGCTCATATCTTTAGTTAGGAACCCCCAAATTAAGTGAGACCAACTCCATTAGAACCCTCTAAAAATCTAGTTTTCAGAAAGTCATAGTTTGTTTCATGAAAGTCCTTAGAACACCCTAAAAGCCTTTAATTAAGGTCAAGGACATAATTAATTGTGGAGGGCTCAATTGAGCTTTGCTGCAACTAAAACTTGACCAAGTCTCTGTTTAGGTTGTAACCAAGCCACAGTAAAAGTTTCACAGTCATTAGGTCTGTCTAGCAAAGGTTATAAGCTTCACAAGTTCAAACTTAATAATTCATTTAAATTAATACATGTATGTCTTATATCATGTAGTCGCTAAGGTCGAGGAGGAACCCGAAGTCCTAGACTTCGTTACTCCGGAGGAATAGCTAGCCTACGACCAAGAGCAGCAAGGCAAGCTCCGGTTTGCATTAACCTTTTTACAAATGTTTATTGTTTTGAGCACATCTTTGAATATTGTTCTTTGCATTAGAGTCTTGATTGGAAACCCAACTGCATAGCCAAGAAAACCATGGGTTGGGTTTAGGATTGAAAACCTCGTTAGCCACTGCATTGCTAGGATAGAGTAGGATTCGGTACAAGTCGAGTAGTTGGAACTACTCGCGAGAATAGGCTAGAGGCACATTGCTCGAGTAGTGATAGCACATGAAACACATGGCAAGAAAATGAGACCGAGCGGAGAGTAAGGGCAGCAGGACATTGGGGCCTGTGTGCTATAGCTCCGCTTGTGTCGATTGAGGACCGAGCCGTGTGCGGGCCTGTTGAACAAGCTAGAACAGTACCGAAGACCTACCGGCTATATGGGAACCGGGAAACTGATGTAACTCGGGTAGCTAGGTATTGAGGCATTGCCCGTCGTTCAGAGGGTAGGTTGAGAGCTCGAGGTGTAAATCGGCTGGCGGCACAGAGATGCGCGTGCAGAGACCTCTTGCTCGGGACGATGGGACCGGTTCAATATTTGGCTGACGGGTGAAAGGTAGTTGCGTACGGCGTCCGTGATGGTTGTTGTAGGCAACATCGAGTACGGGCGTACGTGACGGGTTGTTCGGGTAACCCTGCAGGTGTAAATCGATTATAATCGCGGTCCCTCACGGTCAGTGAGTACCACTTGTTCACTGTACCGTGACGTAGAATGAACAGGCTAGTTACATGTTAAAATGTTGCTGATTGAAAGATGGACATTGATTGTTAATGATATGCTGTAGCTTAGAGCTAACTAAAGTTCTTTTCAACTTTGGGCAAAGTACATGAGAGAAATGCGTTTCTTGTTTGATTGCGGCTCTCTCATGTACCTTCGCGTAAGGTTCTCCACAACCTGCTGCTAAAACTTGAAAGTAAGGTTCTACTAATTAGGCGAGTCCTTGCAAATGATTTTTACCTCATGTAACCCATTACCCTCATGTAGAAGTTCCATGTTTAGGTGAGACGGGTCAGACTTGCTGAGCCTTCGTGCTCACTGCTTGTGTTTGAAGCTTTTGCAGGGTTCTATGAGGAAGGGACTCCCGAAGAGGAGACGGAACCCCAGGAGGGGAACCCCGTCGAGTGGGAGTCGTGCACGCCGCAGAGTTAGTGTGCGTGTGTGCTAGCAAGGACACGTTCAAGGGCTGAACGTGCACTTGATGCTTAGTCTACGCCCGCGAGTGTGGACTAAACTTATTTTGATGTAAACATGTTCATAAACTTGTTTATGTAATAATATTTCCGCTTCCGCTTTGTACCTTTGACGTGTGTTATACGGTGCTGTGCAACGCAGCACCCCTCAGCGTGATCCTGGCTCGACAGGACCATTGGGGTCGTGTCAGCGTTGGTATCAGAGCTCGCTTGAGGTTTAACACAGTACAAAGGTCTTCTTTTTCAAAAATCCAGTGAGGAACGAGTTAGTAGCCCGTATAAGGATGTTATTAGTATATAGAAAGTGGCTTATTAACCTATTTGTTATGTCGGAAAACCGTGCATCTCGGGACATTCATGTCTTGGGGGGTGCACGTAAGCGCTGTCCACCAGTGCGCACAAGCTGAAGGGTGGAGCCCCACGGGTGGCAGGTAACCCGACCCGCTTTAGTATCCTCTACGACTCTTCATGTCGTTTGGGGAATTCGAGCAACGTCTGTCCCTGGCATGCGTGGTGCAACATGGGAGACCCCGTCACGTGGTCTGAGACGTGAACACGTAACTCAAGGCGTGTTTGGCTTGAGAACATCCGGGCGAGTGATGACGGCCGGGTGTACGAACTGTATGGATTCCGGGCTCGGTGTGCAGCCGAGTCTGACGATTGATTGAGTTTCTGCAGGTAGCCTGACCACGAAACGGTAGACGTGTAGCATCCGTGTGCGAGCGACGAGTAGTGCCACTGAAATAACGATGCCGGCTAAGTCCGGTATAGGTTTTTCTTTGTGAGGACGTAGTACTGACATAATCTGATGATGCATCGACGTCACACCCAACTAAATGAACAAATTCATTTAAAACTTGAAAGTTTTGCTCCAAAGTAGTAAAACTTGATGTAACTCCTTCCCTTGAACAGGATATTCAAAGTTAACGTGTTTTCAACTTATAGGTTGTTAAGGACAGAGCACTCTGTTTTCAGCTGAATCAAGGCTGAAGTTAATCAGAGGCTAGAGATTGGGGTCGTATGATACATTTCTGGAAAGCTTTGGAAGAGCTTTACAACTTTTCTGTTGAGGTCCAGAGGTGTTTCATCCCTTAACCACTCGAAAAATGCAGTAGAGTTCGAACTGTCCAGAAAACAGGACAGGGTAAAGACTCTCTGTAGACTCTCTGTAAATTAAGCATAACTTCCTGCATAAAAATCCAAAAATAGGAAATGAGGTACTTCTGGAAAGCTTATGAGATGGGTTACGACTTTGTAACATAAAGTTTTGTCAGATTGGGAACAGAATTAACTGGGATTCATGGATCAATTCAGTACCTAAAGCAGGGAGGTGCTGTCCAATTGATTCCAGAAATTCTGTAAACTTTGACATCTCATAACTTTTGAACCAGGACAGATCTGAGGCCAAGCAAACACTTTATGGAAATCTATTGAAGTTAGCTTTAACTTTTATGTTGAGCTCCAGAATTAGTTTTGCTGTTAACATGGCCTAAATCAGGTTGAAATGGAAACTGGTCAGGGCTGTCATGGGAACAGCAGATCAGCAGTCAAATTTGTTTAAAATTTGAACTATGTTTCCAAGTTTTATGGGATCAATGACATGTCTTATGTTATAACTCCATGGTTTACTGTTTAAATAAATATTTGACATTTCTCAAATATATTTTTACAGATGGCAGCAGATAAACAGTTGGAGAACGGGTGGGTAGTTTTCTACTGTTCTGACCGTAGCGGCTACCCGGAAGCATTGTGGCAAATGCTCCAATATTTCGGGTACAATCAGATGCCGCAGTACGTCGCCAAAGAAGATGGCGAAGGGGGGAACAAGACGTGGACGATCCATGTCGAGGTTTCTGCAGGACCTACGCCACCCGGTTGGGTGCCATTCACCGTCACGGTGAGAGGAAGACAACCGGAAGGGATGTGGCAAGTGGCAGCCCGTGACACTATGTCACGTTTCTGCCAACTACACGTGCAGGCTATGGAGGGCACTCCATACGCACTCGTTCCGGTGGAGGGACGAGCTCAGCATGTGTGGGAAGAGAGGTACCTGGAGGCAACAGACCCGAATTGCCCAAGGTACAACCCCGCGGAGGCAAACCTCAGCCTCCAAATGAGGGCGGGAAACGCTGTGATGGACAGCCAAGCTGTTCATACGGAGCATCTCGCCACCAAGCTCAAGGAGAGCACAAGCCGTGGAGATCATTTCGAGAGTGCTCACAGCGCACTCCGCAATGTGCTCCTTCCGACGATCAAGCGACTGAATGAACAACACAATCAGTTGCGTCGTCTGAAGAAGGCAAAGAAGAAGAGCCGTGTTGACATCGCGGCGTTGCAAGAGCTGGTGCAGACCCTAACCCAGCAGAATGAGGACCTTGCTCAAGAGCGGGACGACGCTATTGAGGAAGGACAAGGCTGGGAAGAGGACTACAACCAGGCTATGGACGAGGTGCATGCATTGCAGGACCTCGTGCCCCCGGTGTTAGGCATACCGGTGGTCTTGGGTCTTCCAGCAATGGGAGAATCCGGAATGGGAGAAGAGGTGGTAGATCCAGAGCCACCAGCAGAAGTACCGGAGGAGGACGACCCACAGGAGGTCGAGTTCTACTCCGAGTAGGGGGTTACGGTTGCCAAGTAGGACAGCTAGGGTAGCGTAACCCAACTTTTGTAATCGGTGACATGTCGTGTAGACAGTAGCGTATGTATAGGTAGTGACGACATGAGCACGACTTCTCGGAGACCCGAGAATAATGTATCTTGTATAAAGTTTATGCTTTATCAATATATTTGAATGTTGTGCAAATTAATCATGTGTCACTTCAATACCTACTGTTGCTTATGGAATTTTAAGTAAGACATGTGCTAATCGCTGCTGTTTCGAATTTCAGAATGACGCGTACTCGTGCCAACCCTGACGTTGGGGGTACCAGTCAAGGGGGAGAGACCTCCCAACCACCTCCCGAGGACTCCTCGGGACAGCAGCAGCAACAGCAACAGCAAACACCGCCACCGCCACTGCCAATGGTTACATTGGCCGACATTGTCGCGGCAATGGCGGGCTCGCATCAGCAGCACACAGAGTTGCTGCAGACTCTCATCGCCAATACGTCTCGCCCAGAGAGACGTCAAGATCGTGAGGAGCGCCAACAGAGCTCCTACTCCGACTTCCTGGCAACTCATCCCCCTGTATTCTCAAGGGCGGATGAACCACTTGACGCGGACAACTGGCTCCGCGCCATAGAGATGAAGTTCGGGCTGCTCCAGATCAGCGAGCAGCGCAAGACTCAGTTCGTGGTCCAGCAGCTCCAAGGATCCGCGAGCACGTGGTGGGCCAACTTCTGTGCTTCACAGCCCACCGACCAAGTGATGACCTGGGCGGAGTTCCGGACGGCCTTCAGGGCCTATCATATACCGCCAGGTCTGATGAAGAGGAAGACGCAGGAGTTCTTACACCTGCATCAAGGGAGCCGGAACGCGCTGGAATACTCCAGGGCGTTTAACGATCTCGCGCTATATGCGTCGTATCATGCTGATACCGACGAGAAGCGGCGAGACCACTTTTACCAGGGGCTTAACCCGCTCCTGAAGGACAAATTGGCGATGTTCAATCGCGGCAGCCTCAACGACATCATTGATGCTGCGATTGTTCAGGAGGACTCCGGCAAGGAGTTAGCGGCGGCGGAGAGAAAGCGAAGCGCGCCGCAGAGCAGTGGAGAAGGAGGCAGTCCTTCTCAGAAGTTTCGGATGGTGAATCGCCGACCATCAGGTCCACGCTGGCAACCACCACAGCGGTCGATGCCGTTCCGCAGTCGGCCGTACTCTTCACCGGCATTCCGGCCGGCACTGCCAGCACCACCGCAACAACAACAGCAGCAGCGGGCGATGCCGCGTGCGTTTGCACCTCTGCAACGCATGCCGGGCTTTCGTCCACCGAGTACTCCACCAGCAGCGGCCACATGTTACAAGTGTGGTCGTCCAGGACACTTCGCGAGCAGTTGCCCGGAGAGGCAAGGCGGCGGAGTGGCACCACAGTTTCTGTAAAATCCCAAGAAAAGGGACTTGCAAAAACTTTTCTTCACCTCACAACACCACAGTTTTTATTGTGGACACCATAGGAAATGTTGTGAAGAGCAAGTAACCTCCATCAAAAGAATGATTAGAGGGGAAAGCCTTCACTTTCACAATGTAGGGTTTCTACACATGAGCATGAGAGGTTGAGCTCACCCCTAGGATTTAAAAAGTCTTGGGAAGGTTCAGTCCAAAGCTCATGCAAATTCAACAATTTTTGAGGCACTTTTGGGTTATTTCAAAAAGAGGCCAATTTGAATGTAAATTCAAATTGCAGCAACTTTCATCATCCAAATTCAAAAGTTAGCTCCATATCTATACTCAGCACATTTTTCTGAGTAAGCTCACCAATTTTCATCCCCATTGGAGCTCATCTTGTCAAGAGCTAAATTTGCAAGAATTCAAAACTGAATTTGAATTCCAGTTTAAATATGAAGCACATTTAACCAAACAAAGTTTGAATTTGAGAATTCAAATTCAAACAAAGACTTGGGAGCTAAGTCTCACCTTAAATTGTGAGTAGCTGGTGGGATAATTAACAAAAACAGAAAAGAAATATTAGGGAAAAACAAGAAAGGGGGAGGCCCACAGGTCAGTGGCACACATGAGGGGCAGTCGGTTGCTGCAGCCGACCCTGACTTCGCGCGCAAGCCAGGGAACGGCGGCGAGCCACCGAGGCAGCAATCGGCCACCTCACGGTGCCAAACCGCGGCTTAAAGGCCAGCGCACAGCCCACGCCGCCTTCCTCCTGCTTTCCAAACGAGAACCCCCCCTACCGAGCTCCTTCCTCGTTTCCGCGCGAGCACAGAAATGCCGCCCTCTCTGATCGCCGGCGTCCGGCCAGCACAGGCGCGCTCGTGCCCGACGAGCCACACAAGAAAGGACCGCCTTAAGGTGCTGATTCTTCTAGTCCCTACCGTTCTTCATTTCATGGGCTGTCGAGGGAGTATTTCGCCGGGAAAGCCTCGGGTGTCTTGAGACCGAGCTCCCACAAAATCCCAAAATTCGTTGGGGTTAGCTCATCACTGGGCAAACCGAGTCATGCACACGCTCTATACACGGCCACAACCACCTAGGATCGAAAACCAGTAAAAACCGTGGGCTAGGTTTACGGTTCTTTGAAGTTTTCTGAAGCACAGCCGATATCCGGCCTAGGTCGCCGGTGAGGTCGTAGTTACCGCCGTTTTCACGGGGATCGGTGTCCATGTCCGTGACCAGCAGGTGTCAGCGGAGCTCCCCGAGCAAACCGCATCGAAAAAGGTGCGTGGGATGCCGAGTTGGACGTAGCCGGTGAGCTCCCGGCCGCTGTTGCCGTCGGGAGCACTGTTCCGGTGGTTGTCAAATTCTGGGGAGGGCACCACCGTGTTCCTCAGGCCGAGATAGGCACTGGCGGCGAGATTCAGCAAGCTCCGAGGACCGGAACCCGTCTCCGGCGAGAGCTCTGGCGAGCTTGGCGGCGGGGTCGCGCGGGTGGCCGGAGGAGGACGAAGGGGTAGGCCCCACGCGTCAGCGGCTGGAGATAAATGGGTGGGATTCTCTGTGGTCCGGGATCCAGTGCGGCCGCGCGGGAAGTAGTCTGTGGCCCCGTGTGGCTCGGCTCCAGCGGTCGACACGTGTACGTGGACCCACCCGCAGGATTTAAACATTTCTGGAATTTCCAGTTTTAGTGCAAATTTTAGAACCCCATAACTTTTGCTAGGAAACTCCAAATTTAGTGATTCAAATTGGGTTGGATTCATCTTGCCTAGCTCTGTCCAGATATACAACCCAATTTGTATGAAAACCATTAATTAATTCTGGAAAATTCATTAAATCTTTTCAGTAAAAGAATTTTAGAGGGAATTTGGTCCATCCAAAAATCCCCAAATTTTGCCAGAATGTTCTTTAGGACATTAGTAAACCCCTGTAAAAGTTTCAGACTATTTGGAGTTGATTTGGTCAGAGCAATTCAAATTGGAAGGTGCTGTGTTCATTTGAATCCAGAAACATTTTCAGAGAATTTCCAAAACTTGGAAATTCAGTTCTGGGCAAATCTTAACCCCAAAAATGTTAGGAAAATTCATGCAAACTCTATGATCTATAATTGAAATTGTAGTTCACTAAGTTGAGCATGAACAGGGGTATTACCTCAGAATAAATTCTTCCTTGCTGATTTGCCAAGAGAATTATTCTGAGCAAACCACTCCATGAAAAGTGCTAATGTTTGGTCCAGAGAGTTTTCTGGTGACAAGGAACTCACACAAAAATTCTCAGCTCTATTCGAGCTCTAGATCACCCCTGTCCTGTTTAACCAATTAAGGGATTAATATGGAAAAGGGGGAAAACCACTTAGCATTTAACCATGTGATTAAGTCCAAGCCAAACCACCAACACCAGTTCATATTTAAATTCTTAAACAAAGTTCCAGGTGTTAGAGGCTGGTTATTATAACTAATAGTAGAAGTCTTACTCTAAAACTCACATTTGCATCTAAATTAACATGTAGTATTTCATTAACGTGTAGCCGTTGAAGAAGAGACTCCGGAAGTGCTGGATTTCCTTCTTCCGGACGAAGAACTAACTCCTGAACAGCAGCATCAAGGCAAGCCCCGGTTTGCATTAACCCTTTTATAAGTCTTACTTTGTTTACATGTGTCATATGAAGTATGTATGTGCATTAGGTATATGATGAATGAAACCCCACTTGCATAACCAAAGGTTCCTAAAAGAGTGAGGGTAGTGTCAAGGACCTCGAGTAGACAGGCTATGCTTAATGAGTCATAGGACTTCGGTACAAGTCGAGTAGTTGGAATCTACTCGCGAGATAGGCATTGGGACATACGGGTTCGGTTGAGTGATGTGAGATCACTATAGTAATGAAAATGAGACTAGGCAGGGGCTAGGGCGCAGCAAGAGGAAGTCTTGTGTGCGCAGCCCTGCCCGTGTCGATTGAGGACCGATCCGTGTGCAGCCCTGCTGAACAAGTATTGAACGTACCGAAGGCATATCGGATATATGGGCCCCGATAAACCGATGTAGCCTAAACCTCCGGGCGTCGAGGCATAGCACACCGATTTATAGGTGTAGGTTGAGGGCAGCAAGGTGGAAATCTGCCAACGGGCATAGAGAGATGCTCCGTGTGGGGAACCTCCTGCTCGTTTCGGTGCGACCGGTTCAACGTTTGGGCTGTTGGGTGAAAGGTTGTCCCGTACGACATCGAGTGAGCGTGCTGTGCAGCTCCACGGGTGGGCGTACGTGACGTGCTCTTTGGGTTTCCCTGCAGGTGTATATCGAGTCGATTCGCCGTCCCTCGCGGTGACGAGTACCGCTTGTTCACTGCGTCGTAACGTAGACTAATGGATGAAATATGTTGATTCAATGATGCTGATTGATATAATTGTATTGCTACATGTGTGCCACCAAATACTGATTACTAAATTTCAGATTTCATGAACTGTTAACTTGTTGCTAAAAGATGAACTAAGGATGAACTTGTAGGTGTGTCCTTTTGCTGAAATGTTACTATCCTATTACCATTGTACCCCTCATGTAGAGTTTCATGCTTAGGTGAGTCGGTTAAGCCTTGCTGAGCCTTTGTGCTCACGGTTGCTGCTTAAGTGTTTTTCAGGTGAGGAGCCACCCACGGACTCGGAGTACGAGTCCACCGGCGAGGGTTACCCTCCGTCGGGGACCACGGCTGAGTGGGAGCCGTACACGCCACGCTGAGCTGAGGAGTGCAGCTAGTGTGGGTTGCCCTAGGGCTGGGCAACCAACTTTTGCTAAATAGGCGGGCGTGAGTTGTATAGTGTAGACTTCCGCTGTGTAATATAAACAGTAGTTGTAACTGAAGTTTGTACCTGTTTGTACAGTTTTAGTTGTTTTTCCCATGTAATATATTATGTTCTTATGACGTGTGCTGTCGGGTGTCGCATCGCGTGGCACCACCCCCTGCGATCCTGGATGAGCGGATTCCAGTCCGCCACAGCCTGGTATCAGAGCTGCAGTGGGGATAGCACAGTACTAAAGGACTGCATTATGGGAAAAACTTAGGTATACGGTGAGGAATCGGTAGCTGCCCAAGTAAGGACTATATTAGCATAGTTACTTAAAGTGGCAAAGACTAACCTATGTGTTATAATTCTGAATTTCAATTATGTAACAACGCACCTACGCTCTGGTAAGTATGGTAAGGAACGCCACCGAAAGCGGTTCAATTTCGGTTAGCTCTCCCTGACGAGGAACGTGGTTCAGGGATTTGTCTCATAGCTTGGTCTGAGACGTCAATATGAACCTCTTGAACTCTTCATGCTATTGAGTTCATATGAAACGCTGATCCCTAGCGTGCATTAGGCAAGTAAGTGGAGACCCCATCGCGTGGTCAGTAACACGAGATTGTGTTCCTCTGGAAATAGCCCAGGAGGACATACGCAGCGCTTGCCATCGGCTTGCCCTGCAGGGCAGTGGGTGGTATCTGTTGGGTTGATAACATTCCCAACCGTGACGACCCGTTCATGACATACTCGGGTTCCCCGTCGTGTGGTGTTGAAACACGATCACGTACCTTGAGACGTGACCTAGCTCAAGGACGGCCGTATGGAAATGATACGGGCGTTTGTATTTACTTTCAAATATGGAACTGCCTGAAATGGAAACAAAACCTTGAGTGCACAATTATTGTGTGGTCTTCTGCAGGTACTAACCACGTATGTATCCGTGTAGAGAACGTGTGCGAGAGACCGTTTAGTGCCACACTTGAGACGTATATGCCGGTATGATCCGGTTAGGATTTTCTTTTGTGAGGAACGTAGTACCGAGGTATTGTAGGCATATGCATGAAAATATTGAGAACAAGGAATTAAAATCTATAGGTTCCACATTTAGGACCCCGGTTGGGTATAAGAATGGGATAGTGAGGAGTGTAGTTCCAAAAAGACTGAAAAGCAGAGTGCTCTGTTTTGGACAGCAAGGTTGCCGAACTTTAACAGAGCACAACTCACAGGTCTTTTAGCCGAGAGAGGTGTGCTATATAGTTCTGGAAAGGTATTTAAGTATTCTACAACTTTGTTGTAGATTTCCAGAGCTGAAACTCACCTTAAGATGGCTTAAATCCCAGAGACATGTAACTGTCCAGAACTAGGACAGTGTTAAAACCTTCTCTGGACTGTTCTGTTTTTCAAGGATAAACTCCCAGTAGAAAAATCTAAAATTGTCATATAATACATCCTTAGAAAGAGTAGAAGATGTGCGACACCTTTGCAATCCAAAGTTCCTGAAATTTCAGCACATAATTTAGTGGAAATCAGGGTTGAAAACAGCCACTTCCAAGGGAGGTGCTGTTGAAATTCTTCCAGAAATTCTGCTAACTTTGAATTAGCATAACTTTTTAACCAAAGCTGATCTGGGGGCAAATGAGTACTCGATGGAAAGATACTGAAGTTAACTTTAACTTTGGTATTCAACTTGAGTCATGAGAATGCCCAGAACCAGATCAAAACTTGGAATAGGTAGAAACTGGTCATTCTGACGGAAGATTGACAGTTGAACTCATTGGAAAGGGTGTTGTACCCTAAGGGTGGTATATGTGATGACAACGTGATAATAATGTCTCGTAGAGACCAAACCCAGTTATGGTGAGCTTCCAAAGAGGGGGTTCATCAAGTTGGATTAAACTAACTTGTGTTTGGTCTGGTTATGGTGTAGCTTGTGCAAAGTTATTGCACTATCTACTTACGAGATGTATCGCATGTTTTCATTGTCATTATGTTTTACACCTATTTCATTTAGACTGCATGCAAAATGTTGTGGGACTGATGTTTAATGTCGTGTGGTTGCAGATGGTTCGCACTAGGACCACGCACGAGGTTGGTGGCTCTAGCCAACAGGGAGGTGATGACTCCCAGCCACCGGCCTACGACAGCACCCCGCAGCAGCAGCCACCACCGCCGCCTCCGCTTACTCTAGCGGATGTGATAGCGGCATTGGTGGGAGGTCGTGAGGAGCAGACCGACCTGCTCCGCACGATCGTGCAGAATACGTCCCAGGCGGGAGGACGTCAAGAGCGAGGGCCTCGTGAGCCCCGCGAAGTGTCATACTCGGATTTCATGAGTACGCACCCTCCAGTGTTCACCGAAGCTGAAGAACCACTGGAGGCTGACAACTGGCTGCGGACCATCGAGTCCAAGTTTGGGCTGCTCCAGTGTACGGAGCGGCAGAAGACCCTGTTCGCAGCACAGCAGCTCCACGGTGCCGCTGGTGCATGGTGGGCGAATTATGTCGCCTCACGTCCGGCTGGCCATGTCGTGGAATGGCAAGAGTTCCGGGAGGCGTTCCGCGCCTATCACATCCCTCCCGGAATAATGAAGAGGAAGTTCCAAGAATTTTTGGAACTGAAGCAGGGCGGGAGGAGTGCCCACGACTACTCCCGTGCCTTCAACCATCTGGCGCAGTATGCGTCAGACTACATCTCCACGGAGGAGAAGAAGAGGGAGCACTTCTATCGGGGGTTACACCCCGAAATGAAGACCCACCTCGTACAGTGGAACCGTGGCACATTCAACGACTTAGTCAATGCCGCGATCATGCAAGAGGATGCTCAGCGGGAGTTGGCAGCTGAGCAGCGGAAGCGCAGCGCTCCACCCAGCGGTGGGAGTGGCGCTCCCCAGAAGTACCGTATGGTGTATCGGACACCATCCGGGCAGCAGTGGCGTCCACCGGCGCGACCTCAACGGTTCGGGGGACGTTCGTTCCAAGCACCCCCGTTCCATCCTCCGATGCCACCACCAAGACAGCAGCAGCAGCAGACAGTACCCCGGCCGTTTCAACCGCCGCAACGCGCCCCGGGTTTCTGTCCACCGATTAGCGGGGGACCGCCCCGTTTCACCTGCTTCACGTGTGGCCAGGCGGGCCACTTCGCGAAGGACTGTCCCCAGGGGCAGCAGAGCAGCGGGCAAGCCCAGTTCCAGGGCGGTGCTCGAGGCCGACCTCCGGCGAAGAAGGTTGGTCAGCGGACTGGAGGCGTCCGCAACCTCGACAATGAGGGCGCCCCAGAGGGAGATAACGTGCTGGCGGGTACGTTTACTCTCAACAATCAAGCCATCGTCATATTATTTGATTCTGGTGCAACCCACAGCTTTATAAGTGCATCCTATGTGGCTAAACATCTCAGCTAATATGATGATTCCAAAGGCACCTCTGTGTTTAGGTGGGAAACTATATCCCACCACCTTGATAATCCTTATGGAGCAGAAGATTGATGCAATCTTAGGGATGTCATGGCTACAATACCATGGCGCTGTCCTAGAGACTCGGACACGGACGGTTCACTTAAATTCTCCATTCCACCGTCTGCATTCCATGGTGTTAGACACGCCAGTCCGGGAAGTTTTAGCAATTAATAATGCTGAAGCTCTCAAGTTAGAAGACATCCCCATAGTCCGGGAGTATCCTGATGTGTTCCCGGATGATCTTCCGGGTATGCCACCTGAGCGGGATGTCGAGTTCAAGATTGAACTTGCACCCGGGACTACACCCATAGCACGGAGATCATACAAAATGGCTCCAAATGAGCTAGCGGAACCGAAAGAACAGCTCAATGATCTGTTGAGCAAGGGTTTCATTAGGCCGAGTTCCTCGCCTTGGGGATGCTCGGCGCTATTCGTGAAGAAGAAGGATGAGACCCTGAGGCTGTGTGTGGATTACCGGCCGCTCAACGCCGTCACCATCAAGAATAAGTACCCACTGCCCCACATCGACATATTGTTTGATCAACTTGTGGGTGCAAGTGTGTTCTCCAAGATGGACCTTCGCTCTGGATATCACCAGATAAAGATCCGGGCAGAGGATATTCCGAAGACGGCCTTCTCAACGAGATATGGATTATATGAATATCTCGTCATGTCCTTTGGTCTCACAAATGCTCCAGCCCATTTCATGTATCTCATGAACTCAGTGTTCATGCTGGAGCTGGACAACTTCATGGTAGTGTTCATCGACGACATCTTGGTTTACTCCAAGACCGAAGCCGAACATGCCGAACACTTGCGGATCGTTCTTCAACGATTGCGAGACCACAAGCTCTACGCCAAGTTCAGCAAATGCGAATTATGGATCAGCCAAGTGCCATTCTTGGGACATATCATCTCAGCTGAAGGCATTGCGGTTGACCCAAGTAAAATAGAGCAAGTGTTGAAATGGAAAGCTCCCACTTCAGTTCATGAAGTCAGAAGCTTCCTCGGGTTAGCGGGATACTACCGGAGATTCATTCCAAGCTTCTCCAAGCTCGCTAAGCCGATGACAGAGTTGCTGCAGAAAGGGACGAAATATGTTTGGAACACGGCGTGTGAAGGAACCTTCCAAGCATTGGTGAAGCATCTCACAACAGCCCCGGTCTTAGCTCAGCCGGATACAACAAAGCCCTTCGACGTGTATTGTGATGCGTCCGGTATTGGGCTTGGCTGCGTGTTGATGCAGGAGGGACGTGTGGTCTCTTATGGCTCACGCCAACTTCGGAACCATGAGCAGCATTATCCTACTCATGACCTGGAGCTTGCTGCAGTGGTTTTGGCGTTGAAAATGTGGAGGCACTATCTCCTGGGGAATTTGGTGCATCTCTACACCGACCACAAGAGCTTGAAATATATTTTCACCCAGAAGGAGCTGAACATGAGGCAAAGGAGGTGGTTAGAGCTGATCAAGGATTATGAGATTGTGATCCATTACCACCCCGGCAAGGCGAATGTGGTTGCCGACGCGCTGAGTCGGAAATCACATGTCCATCACCTCACCATTACACCGGTGGAGGAGGAAGAGCCAAGTTTATACTTGGTTCCTTATGGATCGCTGTACAACCTTGCCCTCATCCCTACTATTAGGGAGGACATCATTGCTGCTCAGAAAAATGATAAAGGCATGGTACATCTCCGGAGACGGATAGACAATGGAGAGATCAAATGTTTCCGGAAAGATGATGAGGGGACGCTATGGTTCAACGACCGCATAGTCGTACCCCGGGACATGGAACTGAGGAAGAAAATCCTCGACGAAGCCCACTTGTCTAAATACTCCATTCATCCAGGCAGCAACAAAATGTACCAAGATTTGAAAAAGAAATTTTGGTGGACACGGATGAAGCGGGAGGTAGCGAAGTACGTATCCGAATGTGATACGTGCCGACGAGTGAAGGCTGATCACATGAAGAAATCAGGGCTGTTGCAACCCCTGATGATCCCGGCATGGAAATGGGAAGATGTGAGCATGGATTTCATTGTGGGATTACCCCTAACAGCCAACAAGCATGATTTCATATGGGTAATCGTTGATCGGTTAACCAAGACGGCTCACTTCATCCCGGTAAATACACGTTACAGTGCCGGCAAATATGCGGAGCTATACATAGCGAAGATTCTATGCCTATACGGGGTACCCAAGACCATTGTCTCAGATCGAGGCGCATTATTTGTATCTCGCTTTTGGGAGCAGCTACACGCTGCATTGGGTACTAAGTTGATCAGGAGCTCCGCTTATCACCCTCAAACAGATGGCCAGACAGAGAGGGTGAATCAAGTTCTGGAAGACATGTTGAGAGCATGTGCCATCCACCATGGTAGGAACTGGGATGATTACCTACCATTGGCGGAATTCTCGTACAACAACGGCTATCAGGCGAGTATCAAGATGGCACCCTACGAAGCTCTCTACGGTCGTAAATGCTGCACCCCACTAAATTGGTGCGAGTCCGGTGAAAGGGTCACATTCGGGGTTGATGTGGTGAACGACGCCGAAGAGCGCGTTCGTACCATTCAAGCCAATTTGAAGGCCGCTCAATCCCGACAGAAGAGCTACGCTGACAGGAGGCGTAGACCGTTGCACTTCGACGTCGGGGAACACGTGTACCTCCGCGTGTCTCCAATGAAGGGCGTGCACCGGTTCGGTGTGAAGGGGAAGCTCGCTCCCCGTTTCATTGGACCCTATGCTATCACCAAGAAGTGCGGACCAGCGGCGTATCGATTGGAACTACCGGCATATCTTGAGGGTGTCCATGATGTTGTCCATGTTTCGCAACTGCGAAAATGTTTGAAGCATACAGCTTCTGTTCCTACCGAAGACATCGGCGAATTGAAACCGGATTTAACATATGATGAGTATCCGGTGGCCATTCTTGATGGGAAAGCCCGAACCACGCGTAGCAGAACGTTGTGGTTCTACAAAATACTCTGGAGTAACCACACCGCCGAAGAAGCGACGTGGGAGAGCGAGGAGTTCCTTCGCTCAAATTACCCGGAGTTCATGGCTTCTCAACGCGGGTAAGTCCCTATTACATCGCTATCTCTTCTTTTGTAATCTCGGGACGAGATTCTTTTAAGGGGGGAGGGATGTAAAAGCCCAAGAAAAGGGACTTGCAAAAACTTTTCTTCACCTCACAACACCACAGTTTTTATTGTGGACACCATAGGAAATGTTGTGAAGAGCAAGTAACCTCCATCAAAAGAATGATTAGAGGGGAAAGCCTTCACTTTCACAATGTAGGGTTTCTACACATGAGCATGAGAGGTTGAGCTCACCCCTAGGATTTAAAAAGTCTTGGGAAGGTTCAGTCCAAAGCTCATGCAAATTCAACAATTTTTGAGGCACTTTTGGGTTATTTCAAAAAGAGGCCAATTTGAATGTAAATTCAAATTGCAGCAACTTTCATCATCCAAATTCAAAAGTTAGCTCCATATCTATACTCAGCACATTTTTCTGAGTAAGCTCACCAATTTTCATCCCCATTGGAGCTCATCTTGTCAAGAGCTAAATTTGCAAGAATTCAAAACTGAATTTGAATTCCAGTTTAAATATGAAGCACATTTAACCAAACAAAGTTTGAATTTGAGAATTCAAATTCAAACAAAGACTTGGGAGCTAAGTCTCACCTTAAATTGTGAGTAGCTGGTGGGATAATTAACAAAAACAGAAAAGAAATATTAGGGAAAAAGAAGAAAGGGGGAGGCCCACAGGTCAGTGGCACACATGAGGGGCAGTCGGTTGCTGCAGCCGACCCTGACTTTGCGCGCAAGCCGGGGAACGGCGGCGAGCCACCGAGGCAGCAATCGGCCACCTCACGGTGCCAAACCGCGGCTTAAAGGCCAGCGCACAGCCCACGCCGCCTTCCTCCTGCTTTCCAAACGAGAACCCCCATACCGAGCTCCTTCCTCGTTTCCGCGCGAGCACAGAAACGCCACCCTCTCTGATCGCCGGCGTCCGGCCAGCACAGGCGCGCTCGTGCCCGACGAGCAACACAAGAAAGGACCGCCTTAAGGTGCTGATTCTTCTAGTCCCTACCGTTCTTCATTCCATGGGCTGTTGAGGGAGTATTTCGCCGGGAAAGCTTCGGGTGTCTTGAGACCGAGCTCCCACAAAATCCCAAAATTCGTGGGGGTTAGCTCATCACCGGGCAAACCGAGTCATGCACACGCTCTATACACGGCCACGACCACCTAGGATCGAAAACCAGTAAAAACCGTGGGCTAGGTTTACGGTTCTTTGAAGTATTTTGAAGCACAGCCGATATCCGGCCTAGGTCGCCGGTGAGGTCGTAGTTACCGCCGTTTTCACGGGGATCGGTGTCCATGTCCGTGACCAGCAGGTGTCAGCGGAGCTCCCCGAGCAAACCGCATCGAAAAAGGTGCGTGGGATGCCGAGTTGGACGTAGCCGCTGAGCTCCCGGCCGCTGTTGCTGTCGGGAGCACTGTTCCGGTGGTTGTCAAATTCTGGGGAGGGCACCACCGTGTTCCTCAGGCCGAGATAGGCACTGGCGGCGATATTCAGCAAGCTCCGAGGACCGGAACCCGTCTCCGGCGAGAGCTCCGGCGAGCTTGGCGGCGGGGTCGCGCGGGTGGCCGGAGGAGGACGAAGGGGTAGGCCCCACGCGTCAGCGGCTGGAGATAAATGGGTGGGATTCTCTGTGGTCCGGGATCCAGTGTGGCCGCGCGGGAAGTAGTCTGTGGCCCCGTGTGGCTCGGCTCCAGCGGTCGACACGTGTACGTGGACCCACCCGCAGGATTTAAACATTTCTGGAATTTCCAGTTTTAGTGCAAACTTTAGAACCCCATAACTTTTGCTAGGAAGCTCCAATTTAGTGATTCAAATTGGGTTGGATTCATCTTGCCTAGCTCTGTCCAGATATACAACCCAATTTGTATGAAAACCATTAATTAATTCTGGAAAATTCTTTAAAGCTTTTCAGTAAAAGAATTTTAGAGGGAATTTGGTCGATCCAAAAATCCCCAGATTTTGCCAGAATGTTCTTTAGGACATTAGTAAACCCCTGTAAAAGTTTCAGACCATTTGGAGTTGATTTGGTCAGAGCAATTCAAATTGGAAGGTGCTGTGTTCATTTGAATCCAGAAACATTTTCAGAGAATTTCCAAAACTTGGAAATTCAGTTCTGGGCAAATCTTAACCCCAAAAATGTTAGGAAAATTCATGCAAACTCTATGAGCTATAATTGAAATTGTAGTTCACTAAGTTGAGCATGAACAGGGGTATTACCTCAGAATAAATTCTTCCTTGCTGATTTGCCAAGAGAATTATTCTGAGCAAACCACTCCATGAAAAGTGCTAATGTTTGGTCCAGAGAGTTTTCTGGTGACAAGGAACTCACACAAAAATTCTCAGCTCTATTGGAGCTCTAGATCACCCCTGTCCTGTTTAACCAATTAAGGGATTAATATGGAAAAGGGGGAAAACCACTTAGCATTTAACCATGTGATTAAGTCCAAGCCAAACCACCAACACCAGTTCATATTTAAATTCTTAAACAAAGTTCCAGGTGTTAGAGGCTGGTTATTATAACTAATAGTAGAAGTCTTACTCTAAAACTCACATTTGCATCTAAATTAACATGTAGTATTTCATTAACGTGTAGCCGTTGAAGAAGAGACTCCGGAAGTGCTGGATTTCCTTCTTCCGGACGAAGAACTAACTCCTGACCAGCAGCAACAAGGCAAGCCCCAGTTTGCATTAACCCTTTTATAAGTCTTACTTTGTTTACATGTGTCATATGAAGTATGTATGTGCATTAGGTATATGATGAATGAAACCCCACTTGCATAACCAAAGGTTCCTAAAAGAGTGAGGGTAGTGTCAAGGACCTCGAGTAGACAGGCTATGCTTAATGAGTCATAAGACTTCGGTACAAGTCGAGTAGTTGGAATCTACTCGCGAGATAGGCATTGGGACATACGGGTTCGGTTGAGTGATGTGAGATCACTATAGTAATGAAAATGAGACTAGGCAGGGGCTAGGGCGCAGCAAGAGGAAGTCTTGTGTGCGCAGCCCTGCCCGTGTCGATTGAGGACCGATCCGTGTGCGGCCCTGCTGAACAAGTATTGAACGTACCGAATGCATATCGGATATATGGGCCCCGATAAACCGATGTAGCCTAAACCTCCGGGCGTCGAGGCATAGCACACCGATTTATAGGTGTAGGTTGAGGGCAGCAAGGTGGAAATCTGCCAACGGGCATAGAGAGATGCTCCGTGTGGGGAACCTCCTGCTCGTTTCGGTGCGACCGGCTCGACGTTTGGGCTGTTGGGTGAAAGGTTGTCCCGTACGACATCGAGTGAGCGTGCTGTGCAGCTCCACGGGTGGGCGTACGTGAAGTGCTCTTTGGGTTTCCCTGCAGGTGTATATCGAGTCGATTCGCCGTCCCTCGCGGTGACGAGTACCGCTTGTTCACTGTGTCGTAACATAGACTAATGGATGAAATATGTTGATTCAATGATGCTGATTGATATAATTGTATTGCTACATGTGTGCCACCAAATACTGCTTACTAAATTTCAGATTTCATGAACTGTTAACTTGTTGCTAAAAGATTAACTAAGGATGAACTTGTAGGCGTGTCCTTTTGCTGAAATGTTACTATCCTATGACCATTGTACCCCTCATGTAGATGTTCATGCTTAGGTGAGTCGGTTAAGCCTTGCTGAGCCTTTGTACTCACGGTTGCTGATTAAGTGTTTTTCAGGTGAGGAGCCACCCACGGACTCGGAGTACGAGTCCACCGGCGAGGGTTACCCTCCGTCGGGGACCACGGCTGAGTGGGAGCCGTACACGCCGCGCTGAGCTGAGGAGTGCAGCTAGTGTGGGTTTCCCTAGGGCTGGGCAACCAACTTTTGCTAAATAGGCGGGCGTGAGTTGTATAGTGTAGACTTCCGCTGTGTAATATAAACAGTAGTTGTAACTGAAGTTTGTACCTGTTTGTACAGTTTCAGTTGTTTTTCCCATGTAATATATTATGTTCTTATGACGTGTGCTGTCGGGTGTCGCATCGCGTGGCACCACCCTCAGCGATCCTGGATGAGCGGATTCCGGTCCGCCACAGTTTCCGGGGAGGAATCAACCCCGGAACCCTACTAATGCGCGGCGGGCAAACCCTAGACCCGGCACTGTCCACCAGCTTGCCATTGAGGACGTGCCGGAGGGCGAGCCAATCCTTGCGGGTATGTTCCAACTCCACCAGCATCCCGCTATAGTACTGTTTGATTCAGGCGCCACGCATAATTTTATTAGCCAAGCTTTCATTGCTAAACACAGTTTGCCAATACTACCCACCGATAGTCCATATTTAATTTGTTCACCGGGTGGGAAAATTTCAGCAAGCATAATGGTCTCCAAAGCACCATTATGCTTAGCGGGTAGAGTGTACCCCACGTCTCTCATTATCTTAGAGGGACAAAAGGTCGATGTCATCCTAGGGATGTCGTGGTTAACCCGCCACGGCGCTGTTTTAGACACCGTCCTTCGAGTCGTGCACTTAAACTCAGAAGTGCACGGTTCTCACTCATTATTTCTGGACAGTCCAGAAATAAAACTTCCAAGTGTCTATCAAGCCACAACCATCAGATTGGAAGACATTCCAGTGGTCCGAGAGTTCCCTGATGTATTCCCGGACGATTTGCCGGGGATGCCACCCGATAGAGAGGTGGAGTTCAAAATTGAACTTGCACCGGGATCCATGCCAATATCCCGAAGGCCGTACAAGATGGCGCCCAAGGAGTTGGCTGAACTGAAGACTCAGCTCACGGATCTTCTGGAGAAGGGTTTTATTAGGCCGAGCTCCTCACCATGGGGCTGTTCGGCATTATTTTTCAAGAAGAAGGATGAGACGTTGCGGCTTTGCGTGGACTATCGTCCATTAAATGCCGTAACCATCAAGAACAAGTACCCGTTGCCACGGATCGACATGTTATTTGATCAGTTGGTCGAAGCAAAGATCTTTTCCAAGATGGATTTAAGATCCGGGTACCATCAGATTAAAATAAGGGCTGAGTACATTCCGAAGACGGCTTTCTCGACGAGGTACGGACTTTATGAGTACCTAGTTATGTCCTTCGGCCTCACCAATGCTCCAGCTCACTTCATGTACTTGATGAACTCAGTATTCATGCCGGAGCTGGACAAGTTTGTCGTGGTCTTCATCGACAACATCCTGGTATATTCCAAGTCGGAGGAAGATCACAAGAAACATCTGCGTATAGTATTGCAACGGCTGCGGGATCACAAGTTATACGCAAAATTCAGCAAATGCCAGTTTTGGATATCGCAGGTGCCTTTCCTCGGGCATATCATCTCAGCGGAAGGTATCGCTGTGGACCCGAGCAAGATCACTCAAGTGCTGAATTGGAAGTCCCCGAGAACTGTTCACGAGGTACGGAGTTTCCTCGGACTCGCGGGGTATTATCGGAGGTTCATTCCGAACTTCTCGAAGATTGCCAAGCCAATGACGGAGCTGCTGAAGAAGGCTACCAAATATGTTTGGAGTCCAACATGTGAAGCAGCATTCAAGGCTTTAGTCAAGAACCTGACATCAGCACCGGTTTTGGCACAACCAGACACAACAAAACCGTTCGATGTGTACTGCGATGCATCCGGCATTGGGCTCGGATGTGTGCTGATGCAAGACCGAAGAGTGGTCGCGTATGGATCACGGCAGCTTAGGAACCATGAGCAGAATTATCCAACTCACGACTTGGAGCTCGCTGCCGTGGTACTCGCACTCAAAATGTGGAGGCACTACCTACTCGGTAACCTCGTACATTTATATACCGACCACAAAAGCCTCAAGTACATATTCACTCAGAAGGAGCTGAACATGAGGCAACGAAGATGGTTAGAACTGATAAAGGATAACGAGATAGAAATCCATTATCATCCGGGCAAGGCAAACGTAGTGGCAGATGCGCTGAGCCGCAAGTCACACATCAATAATCTGACCATCACACCGTCGGAAGAGAGCGAACCACCATTACATGTGATTCCACATGGAGCTCTCTACAACCTAGCTTTGATCCCCACCATCCGTGAAGAGATAGCGGCAGCCCAGAAGAATGACAAGGGCATGTCACATTTACGGAGACGTGTAGACAGTGGGGAGTTAAAATGTTTCCGGAAGGACGGAGACGGCGTTCTGTGGTTCAAGGACCGGATCGTCGTACCCCGTAAACCGGAATTACGGAAGAAAATCTTTGATGAGGCTCACTCATCAAAGTTTTCTATTCACCCCGGCAGCAACAAGATGTATCAAGAACTCAGAAGAAAGTTTTGGTGGACACGGATGAAGCGCGAGGTTGCAAAATACGTGTCCGAGTGTGATACATGCCGAAGGGTGAAGGCAGATCATATGCGGAAACCGGGACTGCTGCAACCACTGGGCATTCCTGCCTGGAAGTGGGAGGACGTGAGCATGGATTTCATCGTCGGTTTACCCACTACCTTACAGAAACATGATTCGGTGTGGTTGATAGATCATCTCACCAAAGTTGCCCATTTCATCCCGGTCAACACCAACTACAACGCCAAGAAGTACGCTGAACTGTACATCTCACGGATCCTATGCTTGTACGGCGTACCCCGTACTATCATATCGGATCGGGGCACTTTATTTGTGTCCCGTTTTTGGGAGCAGCTACACGCTGCCTTGGGGACGAAGCTGATCCGTAGTTCAGCCTACCACCCGCAGACGGATGGGCAAACAGAGCGGGTAAATCAAATCTTAGAAGACATGCTGCGAGCTTGCGCTATCAACCACGGCAAGAATTGGGATGATCACTTGCCGTTAGCTGAATTCTCGTACAACAATGGGTACTAAGCCAGCATCAAGATGGCGCCCTACGAGGCGCTATACGGAAGAAAACCGCACACCATTAAACTGGTGTGAGTCTGGCGAAAGGGTTACCTTCGGGATTGACCTTGTCAACAACGCGGAAGAAAAGGTTCGACTGATTCAAGCGAACCTAAAAGCCGCTCAATCCCGACAGAAACAGTATGCGGACCGGAGAAGGCGCCCATTACAATTCGAAGTTGGAGAGCACGTATATCTACGGGTATCTCCAATGAAGGGCGTAAACAGATTTGGGGTGAGAGGATAGTTGGCACCCCGATTCATCAGTCCATTCCAGATTACCGAAAGATGTGGATTAGTGGCATACCGGTTGAAATTACCAGAAGCACTTTCCGGTGTGCACGACGTCTTTCATATTTCCCAGCTGAGGAAGTGTCTTAAGCTATCAACTACCGTTCAGATGGAAGACATTGAAGAACTGCAACCGGATCTCACCTATCGAGAGGAACCGGTGCAGATTATTGATGAAAAGGCCCGAACCACACGCAACCGTACGTTGTGGTTCTACAAGGTTCTATGGAGTAATCACTCCATGGACGAAGCGACACGGGAGAGCGAAAAATTCCTTCGCACCAACTACCCTGAATTTTTCACGTCGCATATGCGGTAATTTTCCACCGTCCTCTCTCTCATTTTCACCTTATAATCTCGGGATGAGATTCTTTTAAGGGGGGAGGAATGTAAGGGCCTCAGTTTTTGACACACATTTGCAGTGTTCATCACCACACCACACACCTCATTTGAGGAAGAATGATGAACACAAATGAAGAGCAAGTAACAATTATCAACATGCTCATTAGAGAACAAACTTACACATTGCAAAAGTGGTATTTCCCACATGTGATATAGATGGGCTGGACATATGAAAACTCCTACACTTTACTAAGGATGTCCATGCCAAGTTTCACCCAAATTCAAAACCTTTTTGAGGTCAGTTTGGGTATAGTTAGGAAGAGGGCAGTTTGAAACCTTATTCAAATTCAAACTGTTTTTATCCCATGAATTTAAAAGTGGAAGGCATATTCTTACTCAGCACATTTTTGTGAGCTCACACACCAATTTTCACTCCATTTGGAGTTGATCTTGACATGAGCTAAGTGGGAGAAATTCAAACTTTATTTGAATTTCAAACTGAACTTGTGCTGAAATTCATCCAAACCAAACCCCATTTGAACTTTGATCAATTCAAATGGCTCATGGGTGAATAATTTGAATTGCCAAGGGTAGTATGGGGTTCACTGTTTACAACAGTGATTAGGAGTAAATTTCAGAGGTTAAAACTGGAGGTGGGACCCACATGTCAGCCACTGCTCAGATCAAACCGACTGAGACTTTCTCACTCGGGTCGCCGAGCCGCAGCGGTGATCGCCACCGAGGCCAGCCGCCGCGCCACCAGCTGCTTGCCCACGCGCGGGCGTGAGGCGGTGCAGAGCCTTCTTAAGGCGCCTGCCCCCTCCTCGGCCGAGGCACCATCGTTCTTCCCTGCAAGAACTCAGCGCCGGCAGAAAACTTCCGCAGCTCGGACTTGATCGGAGAACGCCGATCGCAGCTCCCTCCTTCCACTCCAGAGCCCCAGCAAGGTACTAGAGACCTTCCTCCATCCTCCCGTTGCTAGAATTCGGTTGAAACCGATTGATATCAGCTGTGCCGAGAGATCAAACTCGGAACTTGGAACCGCCGCACCTCGGGCTCTCATGGACAGCCCATCCAGGACGTTGTCACGCCCGAGCCAAGGCACCCTTGGGCGCGCGGGTGACCGGTGCTGCTCATCCCCGAGCCACAGCTCGAGTGGTTGCTCACCGGCGGCGAATTTCCACTTTTCCCCTTTCTGTGTGCAGAACGACCTTCGGGTACGATTCTGTTTAATCCGTGCTCTAGAAAGGATTAGAGGGCCTCAGGCCGCTCTCACACGAGCTAGACACGGTAACGCACAAGTTGCCTTCACAACTCTGGGCCGGAGAACCTCTGTGCCCGGCGTAATTTGAGGTCTACTAATGGCGGAACGAGCGGGCGGCATCGGGCGCACGGTGAGGACCTATTTCGGGCCTTCCCCGAGCTGCCTCGAGCTCTTGTCGACCTTCTCTAAGGTCCACTGATGCTCCCCGACCGATTTCCCAAGTAGCTGAGGTGCTAGAGAAGTCAGCCGACATGGCCGAAGTCATTCCGAGGTGGCGGCTCGTCGCCGACCATGCTCCGGCCGTTGTCATGAGCAGCTGACCCTCGGATCCTATTCCCCGAGTAAAAGTAGGCAGGGGCGGCCAGAATCGAGAAGTTTGGAGCTGTACAGCAGCCGGCGGCGAGCTCTCCGGCGAGATCCCTCGGCGGCGAGGCGCGGGTGTCGCGAGGTTGAAGAAGGGGGTGGACCCCAGCTGTCAGAGGGAGATATTTTGAATCGGGATCCGGCTGCGGCCGGGATCGGGTGTGCTGGCGCGCAAAATCCTTGTGGGCCGCGATGTGCCATCGCCTAGGCGTGCGACGCGTGTCCCCTGGGCCCACGCGCGAGTTTAAACTTTTCCCCGATTTTCAGATCTCCTTCAAACTTCAAATCCTCATAACTTTGGCTAGAAAGCTCCAAATTGAGTGAACCAAATTTTTCTGGATTCAGCTCTCTGAGTACTTTCCAGAAAATCAAGTTTCACTTCATGAAATTCCTTATTTCTCCAGAATTAATTCCTCAATGTTTAAACTGTTAGGAATTTTAACTGGAGAATCCTTTGGAGGAAAATTCTGAAATTTTTCTGAGATGTTTACCAAAATATCCTTGAGCTACCATAAAAATTTCAGATCCAATTGAGCTCATTTAATCCACCTAATGGTGTGATTAGTGAAACTGTTCCAAAGAAAATAGAAAATGTTCAGCTAGCCTATGACCAAGAGCAGCAAGGCAAGCTCCGGTTTGCATTAACCTTTTTACAAATGTTTATTGTTTTTATCACATCTTTGAATATTGTTCTTTGCATTAGAGTCTTGATTGGAAACCCAACTGCATAGCCTAGAAAACCATGGGTTGGGTTTAGGATTGAAAACCTCGATAGCCACTGCATTGCTAGGATAGAGTAGGATTCGGTACAAGTCGAGTAGTTGGAACTACTCGCGAGAATAGGCTAGAGGCACATTGCTGGGGTAGTGATAGCACATGAAACACATGGCAAGAAAATGAGACCGAGCGGAGAGTAAGGGCAGCAGGACTTTGGGGCCTGTGTGCTATAGCTCCGCTTGTGTCGATTGAGGACCGAGCCGTGTGCGGGCCTGTTGAACAAGCTAGAACAGTACCGAAGACCTACCGGCTATATGGGAACCGGGAAACTGATGTAACTCGGGTAGCTGGGTATTGAGGCATTGCCCGTCGTTCAGAGGGTAGGTTGAGAGCTCGAGGTGTAAATCGGCTGGCGGCATAGAGATGCGCGTGCAGAGACCTCTTGCTCGGGACGATGGGACCGGTTCAATATTTGGCTGACGGGTGAAAGGTAGTTGCGTACGGCGTCCGTGATGGTTGTTGTAGGCAACATCGAGTACGGGCGTACGTGACGGATTATTCGGGTAACCCTGCAGGTGTAAATCGATTATAATCGCCGTCCCTCGCGGTCAGTGAGTACCACTTGTTCACTGTACCGTGACGTAGAATGAACAGGCTAGTTACATGTTAAAATGTTGCTGATTGAAAGATGGACATTGATTGTTAATGATATGCTGTAGCTTAGAGCTAACTAAAGTTCTTTTCAACTTTGGGCAAAGTACATGAGATAAATGCGTTTCTTGTTTGATTGCGGCTCTCTCATGTACCTTCGCGTAAGGTTCTCCACAACCTGCTGCTAAAACTTGAAAGTAAGGTTCTACTAATTAGGCGAGTCCTTGCAAATGATTTTTACCTCATGTAACCCATTACCCTCATGTAGAAGTTCCATGTTTAGGTGAGACGGGTCAGACTTACTGAGCCTTCGTGCTCACTGCTTGTGTTTGAAGCTTTTGAAGGGTTCTATGAGGAAGGGACTCCCGAAGAGGAGACGGAACCCCAGGAGGGGAACCCCGTCGAGTGGGAGTCGTGCACGCCGCAGAGTTAGTGTGCGTGTGTGCTAGCAAGGACACGTTCAAGGGCTTAACGTGCACTTGATGCTTAGTCTATGCCCGCGAGTGTGGACTAAACTTATTTTGATGTAAACATGTTCATAAACTTGTTTATGTAATAAAATTTCCGCTTCTGCTATGTACCTTTGACGTGTGTTATACGGTGCTGTGCAACGCAGCACCCCTCAGCGTGATCCTGGCTCGACAGGACCATTGGGGTCGTGTCACAGGACCATTGCCAATACTACCCACCGATAGTCCATATTTAATTTGTTCACCGGGTGGGAAGATTTCAGAAAGCGTAATGGTTTCCAAAGCACCATTAGGCTTAGCGGGTAGAGTGTACCCCACGTCTCTCATCATATTAGAGGGACAAAAGGTCGATGTCATCCTAGGGATCTCGTGGTTAACCCACCACGGCGCTGTTTTAGACACCATCCTTCGAGTCGTGCACTTAAACTCAGAAGTGCACGGATCTCACTCCTTATTTCTGGACAGTCCAGAAATAAAACTTTCAAGTGTATATCAGTCCACAACCATCAGATTGGAAGATATTCCAGTGGTCTGAGAGTTCCCTGATGTATTCCCGGACGATTTGTCGGGGATGCCGCCTGATAGAGAGGTGGAGTTCAACATTGAACTTGCACCAGGAACCATGCCAATATACCGAAGGCCGTACAAGATGGTGCCCAAGAGCTGGCTGAACTGAAGACTCAGCTCACGGACCTGCTGGAGAAGGGTTTTATTAGGCCGAGCTCCTCGCCATGAGGCTGTTCGGCATTATTCATGAAGAAGAAGGATGAGACGTTGCGTCTTTGCGTGGACTATCGTCCATTAAATGCCGTAACCATCAAGAACAAGTACCCGTTGCCACGGATCGACATGTTGTTTGATCAGTTGGTCGAAGCAAAGATCTTTTCAAAGATGGACTTAAGATCCGGGTACCATCAGATTAAGATACGGGCTGAGGATATTCCGAAGACGGCTTTCTCGACGAGGTACGGACTTTATGAGTACCTGGTCATGTCCTTCGGCCTCACCAAAGCTCCGGCTCACTTCATGTATTTAATGAACTCGGTGTTCATGCCGGAGCTGGACAAGTTTGTCGTGGTCTTCATCAATGACATACTGGTATATTCCAAGTCGGAGGAAGATCACAAGAAACATCTGCGTATAGTCTTGCAACGGCTGCGGGATCACAAGCTATACGCGAAATTCAGCAAGTGCGAATTCTGGATATCGCAAGTGCCTTTCCTCGGGCATATCATCTCAGCGGAGGGTATCGCTGTAGACCCGAGCAAGATCACTCAAGTGCTGAATTGGAAATCCTCGACAACTGTTCACGAGGTACAGAGTTTCCTCGGACTCACGGGATATTATCAGAGGTTCATTCCGAACTTCTCAAAGATTGCCAAGCCGATGACAGAGCTGCTGAAGAAGGCTACTAAATATGTTTGGAGTCCAACTTGTGAAGCAGCATTCAAGGCTTTAGTCAAGCACCTAACATCAGCACCGTTTTTGGCGCAGCCAGACACAACAAAACCGTTCGATGTGTACTGCGATGCATCCGGCATTGGGCTCGGATGTGTGCTGATGCAAGACCGAAGAGTGGTCGCGTATGGATCATGGCAACTTAGAAACCATGAGCAAAATTATCCAACTCACGACTTGGAGCTCGCTTCCGTGGTACTTGCACTGAAAATGTGGAGGCACTACCTACTCGGTAACCTCGTACATCTATATACCGACCACAAAAGCCTCAAGTACACATTCACTCAGAAGGAGCTGAACATGAGGCAGCGAAGATGGTTAGAATTGATAAAGGATTACGAAATAGAAATCCATTATCACCCAGGCAAGGCAAACGTAGTGGCAGACGCGCTAAGCCGCAAGTCACACGTCAACAATCTGACCATCACACCATTGCAAGAGAGCGAACCACCACTGCATGTGATTCCACATGGAACTCTCTACAACCTAGCTTTGATCCCCACCATCCGTGAAGAGATAGCTGCAGCTCAGAAACATGACAAGGGCATGTCGCATTTGCGGAGACGTGTAGACAGTGGGGAGCTTAAATTTTTCGGGAAAGACGGAGACTGCGTCCTATGGTTCAAGGACCGGATCGTCATACCCCGTAAACCGGAGCTACGGAAGAAAATTTTTGATGAGGCTCACTTATCAAAATTTTCTATTCACCCCGGCAGCAACAAAATGTATCAAGAACTCAGAAGCAAGTTTTGGTGGACACGGATGAAGCGGGAGATCACGAAGTACGTGTCCGAGTGTGATACATGTCGAAGGGTGAAGGCAGATCATATGCGGAAACAGGGACTGCTACAACCACTGGGCGTTCCTGCCTGGAAGTGGGAAGATGTGAGCATGGACTTCATCGTCGGTTTACCCACCACTTTTCAGAAGCATGATTCTGTGTGGGTGATTGTCGACCGGCTCACCAAAGTTTCCCATTTCATCCCGGTCAACACCAACTACAACGCCAAGAAGTATGCTGAACTGTACATCTCACGGATCCTATGCTTGTACAGCGTACCCCGTAATATCATATCAGATTGGGGCACTTTATTTGTGTCCCATTTTTGGGAGCAGCTGCACGCTGCCTTGGGGACGAAGCTGATCCGTAGTTCAGCGTACCACCCGCAGACGGATGGGCAAACCGAGCGGGTAAATCAGATCATAGAAGACATGCTACGAGCTTGCGCTATCAACCACGGCAAGAATTGGGATGATCACTTGCCGTTAGCCGAGTTCTCGTACAACAATGGGTACAAAGCCAGCATCAAGATGGCGCCTTATGAAGCGCTATACGGGAGGAAATGCCTCACACCACTGAATTGGTGTGAGTCTGGCGAAATGGTCACCTTCGGGATTGACCTTGTCAACAACGCGGAAGAAAAGGTTCGACTGATTCAAGCGAACCTGAAAGCCGCCCAATCCCGTCGTAAACAGTATGCGGACCGGAGAAGACGCCCATTACAATTCGAAGTCGGGGATCATGTATACCTACGTGTGTCTCCAATGAAGAGTGTAAACAGATTCGGGGTGAGAAGAAAGTTGGCACCCCGATTCATCGGTCCATTCCAGATTTCCGAAAGATGTGGATCGGTAGCATACCGGCTGAAATTACCAGAAGCACTTTCCTATGTGCACGACGTCTTTCACATTTCCCAGCTGAGGAAGTGTCTCAAGCTATCCACTACCGTTCAGCTGGAGGACATTGAAGAACTGCAACCGGATCTCACCTATCGAGAGGAACCGGTTCAGATCATTGACGAGAAGGCCCGAACCACACGCAACCGTACGTTGTGGTTCTACAAAGTTCTATGGAGTAATCACTCCATGGATGAAGCGACATGGGAGAGCGAAGGATTTCTTCGCGTTAACTACCCCGACTTTTTCACGTCGCATATCCGGTAATTTTCCACCGTCCTCTCTCTCTCATTTTTACCTTATAATCTCGGGACGAGATTCTTTTTAAGGAGGGAGGAATGTAAGGGCCTCATTTTTTGACACATGTTTGAAGTGTCATCACCACACACACACCTCATTTGGAGCAAGTTGATAAACAAATTTGAAGAGCAAGTAACCACCATCAACATGCTCATTAGAGAATAAATTCACATATTGCAAAAGTGGTATTTCCCCACATGTGATATACAGGGGCTGGACGTATGACAACTCCTACATGGTACTAGGAATGTCCATGCCAAGTTTCACCCAAATTCAAAACCTTTTCGAGTTCATTTTGGGTGTAGCTAGAAAGAGGGCAGTTTGAAACTACATTCAAATTCAAACTGTTTTTATCCCATGAATTCAAAAGTGGGAGACATATTCTTACTCAGCACATTTTTGTGAGCTCACACTCCAATTTTCACTCCATTTGGAGTTGATCTTGACATGAGCTAAGTGGGGCAAATTCAAACTTTTATTTGAATTCCAAACTGAATAGGTGCTGAAATTTATCCAAACCAAAACCAATTTGAATTCTAATCAATTCAAATAGCTCATGGGTGAATAATTTGAATCACCATGGGCGTTTTGGGACTTACTGTTTAGAACAGTGATGAGGAGTTAATTTCAGAGGTTAAACTTGAGTGTGGGACCCACATGTCATAGAGATAGGGGGGAGAATTGCACCCAAAGTCACAGCCTCGGTGGGAAATTCCACCAAGCAGCTGCCGGTTCAACGCCACCGAGGGCAGCTGCGATCGCCACCGAGGACGAGCAGCGCCACCAGCTGCTTCCCGCTTCCACACACGAGCCCAAGGGTGGTTCCAGGGTCCCCTTAAGGCGCTCCACCGAGGCAAGCATCGCTCGCTTCCTCCTCTCCAGTGAACACCGAGCCCCCGGCCTTCCGCCTCTCTCCTCGATCAGGAAACCGCAAAAACATCACGCCCCCTCCTTCCTCGAGCTGCCAGGCAGTACCCTGAGGTCACACTCTACTTCCCCGACGCCAAAAACGTCGAGCTCCGGCCTCCCTTGCCCGAGAACGATCGCCACAGCGGCGACCTAACCTCAGCCAAAGGTCAAGCGCTCGTGGACAGCGTCCCACAGGGGCTTTCAAGGTCCAGCAAAAGCGCGACCACCGTGTTGTTCTCCTCCAAGTCTTGAAGCAAACCATGAAGCAACCGCTACGAATTTCCAGATTTTGCTCCGGCAGCCTTAAACCGAGCTTCCGGTATGGATTCTTAGAATTCTCGCTCTATGATCCTTCTTTAGTTATCAAATCTTGCACATAGGCGCTGGACTAGCCGGCGATCAGTTTCCTTTCTGCATCCGTGGTATGAAACCGACTAGGGGTGACGAACTTTGAGCTCGATCGAGGGCGTTCATGGCGGGCACGATCGGTCACACGGTGCTGACCGACTTGCCGCCATCTTTGAACACTTTTGACACCTTGTCGAGCTTCCTAGAGGTGTACTGATGCTGTAGAACCAATTGTTCGAGGTTTTGGCGTGTTAGAACCCACGGCCGATGGTGCCGAACCTCAACCTTGGCTGCCGCACCTCGCCGGGCTATTTCCGGTCACCGCCAGCTCGAACTGACACCACAGATGTGCTCCTCGACATCCACAACCCCCTGGCGGCGAGTTTCAGACCATGTTATGGCCGGCAGCGGCAAGCCGACGAGCTCCGGGTCTGCTCTGGCGAGGGGATGCGGCGCGGGCGCGAGGGCGCGTCGGGAGGAAGACGAAGCCGACTGGCCCACGCGTCAGTGACTTAAAAATTCAAATCGGGATCGGGTGTGGCTGGGATCTGTTGTGCTGGCACGCAGGAACCCCGTAGACCCCGGTGTGCCGATGCATCAGGGCGCAACACGTGTCCCCGTGTCCCACCCGCAAGTTTAAACTTTTTCCCAATTTTCAGATTTCATTCAAACTTCAAATCCTCATAACTTGGGCTAGGAAACTCCAAATCGAGTGAACCAAATTTTGTTAGATTCAGCTCTCTGAGAACTTTCCAGCAAATCAAGTTTCACATCATGAAAATCCTTAATTCTCCAGAATTAATTCCTCAAAGTTAAACTGTTTGGAATTTTAACTGGAGAATCCTTTGGAGGAAAATTCTGAAATTTTACTGGGATGTTCACCAAAATATCCCTGAACTACCATAAATTTCAGATCCATTTGAGCTCATTTAATCCACCTAATGGTGTGATTAGTGAAACTGTTCCAGAGAAAATAGAAAATGTTCAGAAACATTTTCAGAATTTTCTCTGAAATTGTCTAGCTCATATCTTTAGCTGGGAACCTTCAAACTAAGTCAGACCAACTCCATTAGGACCCTCTGAAAATCTTGTTTTCAGAAAGTCATGGCTTGTTCCATGAAAATCCCTAGAACACCATAAGAGTTCCAATCAAGGTGAAGGACATAATTGCTTGTGCAGGGCTCAATTGAGCTGTGCTGCATCTAAGACTTGACCAAGTCTCTGTTTAGGTTGTAACCAAGCCACAGTAAAAATTTCAGAGTCCTTGTGTCTGTCTAGTGGGACTTATAAACTTCACAAGTTCAAACGTAATACAAATGCATTAAATTAATACATGTACTTCTTATATCATGTAGTCGCTAAGGTCGAGGAGGAACCCAAAGTCCTAGACTTCGTTACTCCAGAGGAGCAGCAAGGCAAGCTCCGGTTTGCATTAACCCTCTTTACAAGTTTATACTGTTTTGAGCACTTACTTGAGTATCATTATTCCTTGCATTGGAGTCTTGTTTGGAAACCCAATTGCATAGCCAAGAAAACCATGGGTTGGGTTTAGGATTGCAAAACCCGTTAACTACTGCAATGCTAAGATAGTGTAGGATTCGGTACAAGTTGTGTAGTTGGAACTACTCGCGAGCATAGGCTAGAGGCACTCGACTCGGGTAGAGATAGCACATGATACACATGGCAAGAAAAATGAGACTGAGCGGAGAGTAAGGGCAGCAGGACTTTGGGGCCTGGGTGCTATAGATCCGCTTGTGTCGATTGAGGACCGAGCCGTGTGCGGGCCTGTTGAACAAGCTAGAACAGTACCAAAGACCTACCGGATATATGGGAACCGGGAAACCAATGTAACTCGGGTAGCTGGGTATTGTGGCATTGCCCGTCGTTTAGAGGGTAGGTTGAGAGCTTGAGGTGTAAATCGGCTGGCGGCACGTGAGATGCGCGTGCAGAGACCTCTTGCTCAGGACGATGGGACCGGTTCAATATTTGGCTAACGGGTGAAAGGTAGTTGCGTACGGCGTCCGTGATGGTTGTTGTAGGAAACATCGAGTACGGGCGTACGTGACGGGTTGTTTGGAGAACCCTGCAGGTGTAAATCGATTATAATCGCCGTCCGTCGCGGTCAGTGAGTTCCACTTGTTCACTGTACCGTGACGTAGAAAGAACAGGCTAGTTACATGTTAAAATGTTGATGATTGAAAGATGGACCTTGCTTGTTAATGATTTGCTGTAGTTTAGATATTATTAAAGTTCCTTTCAACTTGGGCAAAGTACATGAGAGAAATGCGTTTCTTGTTTGATTGCGGCTCTCTCATGTGCCTTAGCGTAAGGTTCTCCACATCCTGCTGCTAAAACTTGAAAGTAAGGTTCTACTAATTAGGCGAGTCCTTGCACATGATTTTTACCTCATGTAACCTATCAACCCTCATGTAGAAGTTCCATGTTTAGGAGAGACGGGTCACTCTTGCTGAGCCTTCACGCTCACTGCTTGTGTTTGAAGCTTTTGCAGGGTTCTATGAGGAAGGGACTCCCGAGGAAGAGACGGAACCCCAGGAGGGGAACCCCATCGAGTGGGAGTCGTGCACGCCGCCGTGTTAGTGTGCGTGTGTGCTAGCAAGGACACGTTCACAGGCTGAACGTGAACTTGATGCATAGTCTATGCCCGTGAGTGTAGACTGGACTTATTTTGATGTACAAATGTTCATAAACCACTTTATGTAATAAAAGTTTTGCTTCCGCTTTGTACCTTTGATGTGTGTTATCCGGTGCTGTTCAACGCAGCACCCCTCCGCGTAATCCTGGCTCGACATGACCGTGGGGTCGTGTCACATAACCCCTATTTCACTATGAATGTAACAAAAACGAGTGAAATCCAAAGGTTTTATAAAAATGTCAGCCAATTGTTGTTCGATATCTACATGGTGAAACACAATGTTCCCTTTTTCAACATTATCACGGAGAAAGTGGTACCTAATGTCAATGTGCTTAGTTCTCGAATGTTGCACGGGGTTTTTAGCAATGTAAATGGCACTAGTGTTATCACAAAACAGTGGAACACTATCTAGATCAACCCCATAGTCCTTAAGTGTTTAAACAATCCAAAGAATTTGTGAGCAAGCACTAGCAGCAGCTACATTTTCAGATTCGGCTGTGGATTGTGCAACTGAACTTTGTTTTCTAGAGGACCAGGCAACATGTGAATTTCCAAGAAAATGACAAGCACCAGAAGTACTTTTCCTATCAATCCTACAACCCACAAAATCAGCATCAGAAAAAGCTTTCAAAGTAACGGTTCAGCAAGAAGGAAGAAAAATGTCAAATTATTGAGTTCCATGTAAGTACCTGAGAATCCTTTTGACGGCTTGACGATGTGAAGCACGTGGGGAGGCTTGAAACCGTGCACAAAGACATACGCTGAATTGTATGTCTGGTCTTGATGCCGTGAGATACAAAAGTGATCCGATCATGCTTCTATATTCTTTTTGATCAACGGGATCACAATCTTCATCAAGTTCAAGTGTTGTTGCTGTTCCTATTGGTGTCCGTAGAGGCTTGCTTTTGTCCATGTTGAAGCGCCTTAGGAGATCTTTTGTATACTTTGTTTGATGCACAAAGGTACCCTTCTTGGTTTGCTTGATTTGCAGCGCCAAAAAGTATGTGAGTTCTCCCATCATACTCATATCAAATTCTGAACTCATCATAGCTGAAAACTTGGACACAAGATCATGAGAAGCACAACCAAAGAAAATATCATCCACATACACTTGAACGAATAATGAGTCATTGCCATGCTTAAGCACAAAAAGAGTTTTATCAACCATGCCCATGGTAAACCCCTTTTCAAGGAAGAATGTTTTTAACCTATCATACAATGCTCTAAGGGCTTGTTTGAGAACGTACAAGGCTTTGGACAGTTTGTAAACATGATTAGGAAAATTTGGATTTTCAAAACCAGGTGGTTGTTTGACATAACCCTCCTCATCTATGTAGCCATTTAGAAAAGCACTTTTAACATCCATTTGATATATCTTAAAACCTTTAGATGCAGAAAAAGCTAACAAAATTCTTATGGCTTCTAATCTAGCAACAGGAGCAAAAGTTTCATCAAAATCTAGACCTTTAACTTGTGTGAAACCTTGAGCAACCAACCTAGCTTTATTCCTAACCACAACCCCATCCTCACTTTGTTTATTTTTAAACACCCATTTAGTTCCAATTAAAGTGTGACCTTGAGGTGGAGGTACAAGTTTCCAAACATTATTTCTTTCAAAATTTTCTAACTCTTCTTGCATGGCAATAATCCAAGATTCATTAGTGAGTGCGTGTGATATATCTTTGGGTTCAAAAGAAGCAACAAAAGCAGAATGAACATGAGAATTGGGGTCAAAAAACCTGGATCTTGTAACTCGTTCATGCAAGCTTCCAATAATTTGATGTGGCGGATGACTTTTGAGAATCCGGAGGGGAGTGGACACTTCACAAGCTTCTTCTTCTTCATGTTCATCACAAATGCAAAAGTCCCAACACTTGTAAATGGAAAACTTGAGCTATGAATAAAGTTGAGTTTAAATACAAGAAATGGGACTTGCAAAAACTTTTGTTTACTCATGAAAGTGTTGGCATGTGCAATAAAACTTTGAATTCAGTTTGAACTAAAGGTCACTTCAAAAAGAAGAAGGGCATTTCCAAAAGGGGAAAATTCAAACTGTTGTTTAAGAAGTTTTAATTGCAATGGCCAACTCAAGAATCAGAGGGCATATATGAATTCCTTAGGTCCCAATTATGAGGGAAACAAATTTGAGAAAATTTGGAGGTGCTTTGATATGTGTATCAAATAGATTTGTGAATTCTCATTGAAATTTGAATTCAAATTTGAAACTGTGGCACAACTTGTCAAATGGCCAAATGGCTTTTGAATTTGGGTTCCTCATAGCTGAATTTGCAATGTGTCAAAATTTGGAGATGTTTTGGAGGAGAGGAGCTGTGGGACCCACATGTCATTGGGAGGAAACTTACCACTGAAGCAAACCAATTCTTCTGTTCAGACCGAGCTCGAAGCAACCGACTGCAGGCCGACACCGAGACCACACGGGGAGGCCACCTCCTGGTTTCCATCTCGCGCTGGAGAACTGCTCGATGTTTCACCGTGCCTCATCCCTCCATGCAGCGCTCTGTTGGTCACAAAACCGCCACGCCGAGCCCCTGTTCTACTCCCTCCCGAGGAAACGAGCCACCGGCGCCGTGTCTGTTCATCTCGATCATGAGCTAGCGTCGCTCCCCGGCTGCTCGAGCTATCAACACGAGAAGGGAGCGCCAGCGTGTGTACAAGAGTTCCCTCAGCTCAGCTCCGACGTTCAGGACTGCTGTTGGCCGTATTTGAAGATCAACGCCGAAGCCGAGGTGCAAACGGTGGAAACCGACGTCGGGCTCTCGTGGGCAGCTCACACCGGGCAGTTTCACAACCCAACGAGTGCACCCTAAGGCGCGCCAACTCTCTGTGCTGCTCCTCTGCAAATTTCAGGGCAATCCATGCACCGTAGCTCGAGAATTTCGAGTTCTTCTTTTGGCCTGAAAAACTCAACCACGGGTAAGAATTGTTGAAATTGAATCTCAATTTTCGGTTAGAGCTGCTCATTTTGCGCACCCAGGAGCTAGAGTGGATAGGGAACCTTTTTCCTTCGCAACCCTAGCTTAGAAGTGAGTGGTGGCAACTAATTTTGAGTTCTTTCATCAGCGGCCATGGAGGGAACGATCGGGTGCTCGGTGAAGTCCTCGTAACCGTCGTTCCTGAGCTACTTTGTGGCCATGTCGAGCTTCTTTAGGCATCACTGATGCTGTAGAGCCGATTCCTCGGGGTTTTGTGGGCTGAAGCGATCTGTCATCGGCGCCAAAGCTTCACCGAGGCTGTTGCACGCCGCCGACTTTGTTCCGGACTTCTAGATCGTGTGCTGACCCCCTGGATGAGTTCCTCGTCCCCAAAAACCCCCGGGCGGCGAGTAGCAGGCCGAGGGGCAGCCGGGAAGTCGGGTTCCGATGCTCTCCGGTGAGCTCCGGCGGCGGGGTCGCGCGGGCGTCCAGTGGTGGCAGACGATGGCATCAGGCCCACTGTCAGTGAGGGGGGACCGGCCGGGATTGTCTACGTATTTGGATCCTTTGCGACAGCGCGGGAAATGATACTGTGGCCCCGTGTGGTCTGTTCCAACGCATGACACGTGGTCCCCTGGACCCACCCACAGGATTTAAACATTTCCCGATTTATTTGGATTTCAGATTCAGTCCAAACTTTAGAACCTCATAACTTTTGCTAGGAAGCTCCAAATTTTATGATTCAAATTGGGTTGGATTCAGGATGAAAATATCTATCCAAATATGCAACCCAATTTGTATGAAAATCAATAGAAAATTCTGGAAAATTCTTTAAACCTTTCAGAAAAAGAATTTTAGAAGGAGTTTAGTTCATCCAAAAATCCTCAAATTTTGCCAGAATATTCTTTAGGATGTTAGGAGACTCTTGTAAAAGTTTCAGCTCATTTGGGGTTGATTTAGTTAGGGTAATTCTGAATTTAAATTTCTGTATTCAAATGAATACAGAAACATTTTCAGAGAATTTCCAAAACTTGGAAATTCAGTTCTGGGCATTCCTTAGCTCCAAAAATCCTAGGAAAATTCATGCATGCTCCCTGAGCTATGTATGAAATTTTAGTTCACTTGAATTTGCATGACAGTGCAAATTTATTACGAATTAATTCCTTTTTGCCTGAATGCTTAGGGAATTGTTCTGAGTGATCTACTTAGTGAAATATTCTGAATTTTGGTCCAGATGACTTTCTTGTAACAAGGAACTCACAAAAAAGTTTCCAGCTCCATTGGAGCCCTGGATCAGTAGTTTCTGTTCAACCTCATTAGGTAATCAACACCCAAGTTATGAACCCCACTTCTCACTTGATGATAGTGTTTAAACACACACCCAAACCACTAGCCCCAGTGTTATTTTAAATTATTAAACAGAGTTCCAGATTTAAACTTTACTTTAGAACTTGTTAGCAAAAGTTTTATAAATAAACATGTATGCTTATCCATAACGTGTAGTGATTAATCGTGAAAAAGTGAAGATTTGATCAAGGAGCAAGAAGGCAGGGATTAAGCTTCAAGTCATCAGAAACTAACTTCATACATCATCTGACCTTAGTCACCTGCAAAACCAAGGCAAGCCCCGGTTTGCATTTAAGTTGTTTTATAAAAGTTTTACCTTTGTTCACTATTATGGGTCAAAGTTTGTATGTGCATTAAGTCAAGGATGTTTTATACCCCACATGCATAACCCAAAAATGAACCCTGAGGTCAAGGGTATAATGGTGTCTTTGTTGTAGATTAAGGCCATGCTAAATAGGCTAGGGCATCCTGTAGAAGAAGAGTAGATGGAATCTACTCGCGAGCTTTGGTTCAGGATTACATAAGGGTGATGGGAAAAGAGGCAAACTAAAGTTTACATTTCTAAAGATGAGACCGGGCAGGAGGGTAGGCAGTGACAAGACGAGATCTTGGTCGAGTAGCTCTGCCCGTGTCGGTTAAGGACGGAAGCATGTGCGGCCCTGGGAGCAAGTATTGAGTTGTGTACAGGATGCTTACATATATATGGGAACCAGGAAACCGATGTACCAGGTTCACTGGATTGTAGAGGCATACCACATCGTCTCGTTAGACATATGAGCCTGAGACGGCACGTCCGGTTCTACAGTCTAGTGTACTGAGAATGGTTGCCACAAACGATGTAATGAAGGATGCCAGAATTGGGTCTTCAGAGGCGGGCGTATGTGTCGAGTTATCCGGGTAGTGTTTGATTCGAATTACCGTCCCTCGCGGTTATGAGTATCGCTTGCTCACTGCACTGTGACTTAGTAATCAAGTTGTGTGGAAATAGTTTGTAAAGTTTTAAATGCTGTTATGATAATTGGAAATTGCATGAGAACCCTGTTTGAAGTAGAGATAGAGCAAACTAGAGTTATTTTCCACCTTGGGACAGGTAGCATTGGGATGAAGTGTTTCTTGTTTGATTGTGGAGTTCCAATGTTGCTGGGCGCAAGGTCACTACTATTATGGCAAAAATCTGAAAGTTAAGGATGAACTCGTAGGCGAGTCTTTTCGCAAATTACAGGATTGGGTCTTAAGTTACCCTCATGTAGAGTTGCATGCTTTAGTTGAGACGGTTAAGTCTTGCTGAGCCTTTGTGCTCACTCTTGCTATATGAGTGGTTTTGCAGGTTAATACGACGCTACAAAGAAGGTTGTCCGGTGAGACTCGGAAACGTCCGAGTCATGTTACACAGGGAGGACCTAGCCGCTGCCATGTCTTCGTGTTGCTAGCGAGAAGAGTCCGCGGGCTGGACCACTTCTCGAGTGCTTCTTAGATATTCGACATGAGCTGTTTATCGACTTCCGCTGTAGCTAATTTATGTAAGGTATTTACAAAGAACATTTGTAAGTGTAACACCCCAAAAATATTGTTAAGACCCTAAATCATGTTAAGAGGGGAATTTAAAAATTTTTGGACGTGTTGCATGTTTTGCAAAAATTCAAATTCAAACTGGAATTTAAATTAAACTCAAATCAGAAAAAAAAAATAGAAAAAAGAAAAAGAGAAAACAGAAAAAAACCGGCCAGTGGGCTGAAACCCACCAGCCGGCCCAGCCAGCGCCCGCGCCAGCCCGCAGCCACGCGCGCTGCTGCCTCACACTGACAGGCGGGGCCCACACGATCATCGTCTACCTCGCGCCAGCGCCGGACTCCCTCGCACCCGAATCAAAACCGATCGGGATTTCGGCGTATCCCCGCTGAATTCTGTTCGTAGGCGACGCGGACATGATCTAAACAACCCCGCCGCCCTCCCCCGTCTATAAAAACCCTGGCCTCGTTCTGTTTTTCTCACGTGATCGGCTGTTTTTACTCCGGTGAGAACCGAGACTTCTACGGCGAATTCTGGCCGATCTAAGCTCGGAAATTCCGATCTAACTCGCTGGTCTTGATCCACCACCTCCGGGGAACCCTGCAGGTGCGGAAAACTCCGTGACTTGCGGTTCAAACACAGCGCCGACGAGCCTCGCCGTAGTTTCAATTCGGACCTCGTCGCCGACCGCCTTCCAGGACCTCCGGGCTCAAGAAAACCCCCGAGGTGAGATCCCCGACCTCCCCTCCACCGATCTATGCCATAAAATCACAGTTCTAGGAAGAATTCTCGAAGATCCGAAAGTCTCCGGCGAGATCGCCGCTTCCCGCCGCCGTGCGCCGCCGGCAGCGCCGCCCGCGCTCGATCAGAGCGACGTGGCCGCTTGTGCGCCGTTTATTTTAAATCGCACGGTAGGGTTTAAACCCCCGCGTACCGGTTCGATGTTATAATCTCGGCCGTCGGTTTAAAATCGGACGGTCCACGTCAGCCCCGCGTTATAAAGACTGGAAATCTTACGTGCTACCCCCTGGGGTTCTCGGGAAATAAGAGCTAGCCCCGGAAACTTCTGATCTAGCCCCTGGAACTCCAGAAAATCATGTAAATTCATTTAAAAATCAGTTTTAACCCCTGGACTTAATAAAAATTAGGAAAAACACCCCTGATAAGTGTAGCTAGACCCCTGGGAATTCTGAAAATAATATTATAGACCCTGTAGTGGGGTAAGTTTATCTTTTTAGCCCTGTTTAGTATTTAATTTAGGAAATTGAATATGTGGCTAGTGTTTAAAAATTAAAAAGTGGAACAAACATATTGTCATAATTAAATTAAAAACTTTCTCAGTAATTAGAAAACTTTGGAGTGAGATAAAAATATATTTTGGGCTGAAATGAATCTGTTTAATTTATTATTCACATTTAGGGACACATTTTTAAGTAAAGAATTGTTCTAGAAAATAGGGAAAATAATTGTAAAATAGTTTACATCAGAGGTAAAGGTCAAAAATATATTAGTAAATACTTTAGATCAGAACCTATTCTGTTTAGATGTTGTATTTTGTTATTTTCATAATAAAGCTCACATTTAGGCATAGGGAATAAATCTGAAAATATAGCAACTAGTAAATGATAAATGGAGTTTCTAAAATCCAAAGAATTCAGTTTAGGGTTGGTAGAAATTCTGAAGGCACATATGGAGAAGAAAAATACTTTTCATCCATACTTGGTAGTGAAAAGGTGTAGTAGTTGAATATACGGAATTTATTTAAATTTGAAACATATATATATATATATATATATATATATATATATATATATATATATATATATATATATATATATATATATATATATATATATATATATATATATATATATATATATATATATATATATATATATATACAAACATAGTATGTAAGTATAAATGTGAACACCAAAGTAGGAATCATGTACACATACATAAAAGTGTATGCAAGCCACAAATCAACATACATAGAGTAACCACAACACATATGATAGTGAATGAATTTCATGAATATGAATGTGTGGTTTGTATGAAGTGGAAGTGTGAACTATGTCTTATGGATTGTTGTTTTTCTTTTGCTATGTGTGATGGTATGATGTAGAACCTGCTCAAGAGCAAGTTATTCCTTTCCAAGATCAGGACTACCCATTTCAAGAGCAGCAAGAAGGAGGCAAGTGTCCTTGACCACTTTGATCCTATGCTAGGATGTGTAGATAGAATTATTTGCATTGTCAATTGAAATATGAAACCCATGTTAGGAAGTTTCCCTAGAATTGCATTACCTTGTTTCTTTGTAGCTTGGGTTGGGATTTATTTTATCATGTCATTTATTATTATGCATATGCTTAGCCATGCTTAGAATGGGATATTTGGGATATGAGATCATCATTTATTTTACCATACACTTGAATGAGATATTGTGAGTTATGTAGAGGTAGGGATCAAGGCAAGTTGGATGTTTTGGTTGTGTGCTGGGTGCACGAGACTTGGGTTTGTGTTTAGTACTTGCCTGGATTCTAAGGACCGGTTCATGGAGCATGTAACCTGGCTTTACAGTGCCAACCACATGCTGAGATGGGGCAGCTTGGCCAATTAATTAGGTGTATCCCCGGCGTAGTATGGGTGTGTTGGATGGTGCGGGGAATAGGTGTCAGCTGGACTACCATATGAACCGCAAGGCTCAAGAGGGGGCCACTGCAGCGGGGTTGGAGCCTCTTGTATGCTGTTAGGGGTGAAACCTCAGTGGGCCCATGCTCGTCGGGAATCCCTTTGTAAAGGCTTCGTAGTGATCTCCTGGCTACACACCTGGGAAGTGTGAATGTGGTTCGTAGCCACTGGAATAATGGAGGTTCTTTTAGTCCACCCGGCAACGGGGGATGAAATCACTACATGTGGGTACAGTGGTACAAACTCTGCAGAGTCAAAACTGTCATGACAGCCGTGCTCACGGTCAAGAGCGGCTTGGACTTATTCATGATTAGAGAATTGATGGTTTTGGAAGTTGTGGATGTTAAGCGGGGAGCTTAACATTGGAAATGAGGTTATGGTTATTTGATTATGATGAAGGGATGGGAGATTGGGACCATTTTACCTGTGTAGTAATGTAGGTGCTTAATAAGCTAAGGTGATAGGAATTAATTGCATAGTGCTTTAACCATGAGTTCAACCTCTCCTTGTTCTAGCCATGCATGACATAACTTTCCCACACTTGCTGAGTACCATCGGTACTCAATCTTGCATATTTTGTTGGTTTATATTGCTTCTCAGGTCAAAATAATGAGGTGGTGTATAATGACCAAGACTTTGGACCCGAAGAAGGTTTCTAGGTTCATGGAGACCCCCGGGCAACGCCTGTGATGGAGCCTACGAGAATAATTATTCCGCTGCTAGTTTATTTACTTGTGATGAACTTATTATTGTCCATCGAGACATTTGCTATGTAAGACTTATTTATATTCGACACCTGGCTTGTAATAAATGATGCTTCACTATTTGTCATCACATGTATGAGAAAATGATCCTGGCATACATGTGGTATTCACTTGGTTGTTTCTTCGGAAAAACTGGTTGTGGCAGAAGTGGTATCAGAGCCAAGGTTGCCCGTAGGAACGTGGACCTAGGTAGAAATGGACGTATTTAAGGGCCCTATTTTCTTAAAAACTACTTTACAAGGTGTGTGTTGAAAAGTGTAATTTAATGGAGTCACTTTCTTCATCTTACCCCAATTTTCATTCAAAATAGGATTTTTGTTTAAAAAGTTTATCTAACCTAAGTTTAAATGCTTTTTATTTTTATATGGTTCGCATGATTCGCACCGCTCGCAAGTCCACAGGAGGGAGAGTTCCCATAGTTTCCCTTGCCGAAAGAGAGGAGAGCCGTCCGGTGACGTACCTTTCCTACGGATTGGCAGTAGGAGGCTTGTTGCGCCGTCTTCGACGTATGCTTGAAGCCGCCGGCAACACGGGCAAGCTAATCATCCACTATAACTCCACCAGGACCATCCGTGAGAAGAGGGAAGAATGGAGCTCAGAGATGAGGATTATACACGAAAATCAGCTGCTTAAGATTCACCACTCTCCAGCTTGTTGAGCGACACAGGTCGATGCGGAGAAAGATGTCACCTGGGAGGCCATCACCTGCCAGAGTCACATCTATCGTCACCACTTGGACAAAACTGAGTACATGTATGTCCTCCAACGTGAGAGTGGTACCACGGAGTACAAGTACCCGCCAGTGCAGCAAGGGACTTCCCATGAGCACATGGACTTGTGCTTGGAGGATGCTGCTATGCTCAGCACTCGACTGCAGGAGTGTCAACAAGAGCTTCAGGATGTCCGGGACACCCTGAAGGAAACGGAGGCGTTGCTGCGGGCCTGCTGAAAGGCGAGAGAAAGAGGAGATGGGAATGAACTGTGTGTCACCGTGAATGATACATGGACTCCTGACTCCCCGGATCGCCGAGCGATCAGGCGTTGTCGCACTTCTCCACCAGCAGCCTCCCCACCCAAAGCAGAGTCAGAAGGCAGCCGAAATGATGAGGAAGATCCCGAGGAGCCAGCTCAAGAAAACGAGTAGTGTAGAGTCCTTCCCTTAGCTAGCAAGATGTCGAATAGTCGAGTCGTTAAGTTAAGTTAATGGTGTGTTAATGCTTGGTGTGTGACGTGAGTTGTGGAAGCCATGAGCAATTGTCCACAGCCTTGTCTTTAGATTGTTTTGCTTTGGTGTGTGAACCCACATGAAATAATAGTGCATTTAATTTTGTGTGAGAAATGAACCCTCAGAAAAGTATGACAAAGCCTCAACACTTCAAAGTACAAACAAATGAAAGTCGTAAGATGATACTAAATGCTTTCAAATTAACATTGGTTGATCATGCTAGATGGCCGGAAGAGGAAAAGGTCACGCTGCCAACCCCGCCACCAACAACGATGAGGCCTGCAACCCTCATCTTTCAGGAGGCCAAGACAGGGGTGGTCGCCGTGAAGAAGTTGATCCTCTCCACCAAATGCTGGAGAATCAAAATCAGCTCATCCAGAACTTGACTCAAGTGGTGGCCAACTTGCATCAAGTTCCACCTCCACAAGCTGCAGCACGCCAACCATGGTTGAGTGAGTTTCTAGGAACTCAACCTCCAAAGTTTGCAAGTGCTGCTGAACCTCTGGAGGCAGATGCTTGGCTGAAGACCATTGAAAGTAAGATGAGGATCATACAGTGCCAAGGGTATGAGAGGGTGCTGTTTGCCTCTCATCAATTGCATGGACCTGCTGCTGATTGGTGGACCGCCTATGTGGCTGCCCATCATGACCCTGAGAACATCACTTGGGAAGAGTTCAAGCGTAGCTTCCGCAACCATTACATCCCAAGAGGTGAACTCAAAAACAAGAGGAAGGAGTTTTTGGGGTTGCAGCAAGGTAACATGACTGTGAGGGAATACCTCACTAAATTTACTCAACTATCCCGTTATGCCCCACGAGACATAGAGACTGATGAGCAAAAACAAGATTGTTTCGTGGAAGGACTTACCGCAGAGATGCAGTGTGCAATGTCCTCGAATGAGTATGAAAGCTTCCAAAAAAATGGTGGACAGAGAGTTTGTGGTAGAAAGGAAGCTAAAGGCTTTGGAAAATGAGAACAAGAGGAAGGCCGGGTGGTCACACCAAGCCTCAGGGAGCAACACCCGCCCACGTCTGATGCAGCAACCAGCAGGGCAGATGAACCGTGCTGCAGTACCCTACTCAGCACCAAGATGGTACAACCCGAACTACAGGCCTTCGGCAGCACCAATACAGCCACAACGTCAGTTCGTACAGCAGCCTCGCCCTGCATATCCACCTCGACCAGCAGTACAAGGACCCCCAAACCAACCCCAAGACAGCAAAGGCCAGGCACCTAAGGTTGGGGTGCAATGTTTTAGTTGCGGAGAAGTGGGGCACTACGCCCATAAGTGCCCAAAGAAGAAGCCCACGCAGCCACAGCAGCAGAATGTAATGAGAGGACGGGTGAACCACGTCACTATGGAGGAAGCACAAGAGGCACCCGACGTGGTAGTTGGTAAGTTTCCTGCCAATTTACACATTGCAACCCTGCTGTTTGATTCTGGTGCTACCCACTCGTTCATTGCTCAAGGGTTCGTTAAGAAGCATGACCTAGCAACAACACAAATGAACCATATGCTAGCCGTAAACTCTCCGGGTGGAGAAATAAGGACAAGACAAGTGTGTCCCAAGGTGAACCTAGATATTAATGGGGTGGTATTTACTGCTAACCTCATAGTGATAGATTCACAAGGGATAGATATTATTTTGGGTATGGATTGGTTGACCAAACATAAGGGAATCATCCATTGTTTGACCAGGACGGTGGAACTAACTCACCCTAGTGGCATAAGAGTAAAGTTCATAACAATACACGAGCCTAGCAGGGACATTAAATTAAATCAAGTTGAGGTGAAAGTTGAGGAAGTCAGGACCATCAGGGAATATCCAGATGTTTTTCCGGAAGAGTTGCCAGGTATGCCTCCCGATCGTGAAGTGGAATTCGCAATTGAGCTAGTGCCTGGAACAGCCCTGATATACAAGAGACCTTATCGGATGGACTCCAAGCAGCTAGAAAAACTCAAGGATCATTTGAGAGAATTGACGGGGAAGGGGTATATTCGTCCTAGTTCCTCACCATGGGGAGCTCCGGTGATATTTGTGCCCAAGAAGGACGGAATCCAAAGGTTATGCGTGGATTACCGTGCCTTGAATGAGGTAACCATCAAGAACAAGTACCCATTACCCCGCATTGAAGACTTGTTTGATCAATTGAGGGGAGCTTGTGTGTTCTCGAAAATTGATCTCAGGTCGGGATACCACCAACTCAAGATAAGGCAATCTGATATTCCCAAGACAGCTTTCGTATCTCGGTACGGATTGTATGAATACACTGTCATGCCTTTCGGGCTAACTAATGCCCCGGCATACTTCATGTATCTCATGAACAAGGTATTCATGGAATATCTGGACAAATTTGTGGTGGTTTTCATAGATGACATTCTCGTCTTCTCCAAAGATGAAGAAGAACATGAGAAACATCTAAGGTTGGTGTTGCAGAGGCTGAGAGAACACCAACTATATGCCAAGTTGAGCAAGTGTGAGTTTTGGCTGAAGAGAGTTCCCTTCTTAGGACATATAATCTCGGAGGGAGGAATCTCCATGGATCCTGCCAAAATCGAGGATATACAGAAGTGGAAGACCCCTGAAAATGTCGGGGAAGTTCGAAGCTTCTTAGGACTGGCTGGATACTATCGACGGTTTATTGAGGGATTCTCCAAGATCTCGAGACCCCTCACCAAACTGTTGGAGAAGGGAATCACATTCACATGGACGCCACAGTGCGAGACGAGTTTTCAGGAGCTAAAGAAAAGATTGACAACAGCCCCAGTGTTGGTTATGCCTGATATGCAGAAGAATTTCACGGTGTACTGCGATGCCTCTGGAAACGGGTTGGGATGTGTTCTCATGCAAGAAGGGCATGTCGTGGCTTATGCATCCCGACAGCTTTGGAAGCACGAGAAAAACTATCCTACACATGACTTAGAACTAGCCTCAGTGGTACACACGTTGAAACTTTGGCGGCACTATTTGATGGGGAAGAGGACCGAGATATATACGGATCATAAGAGTTTGAAGTACATTTTCACACAGCTAGATCTCAACCTCAGACAAAGGAGATGGTTAGAGCTAATCAATGACTTTGATGTGGGCATCAACTATCATTTCGGGAAAGCAAACGTCGTGGCCGATGCTTTGAGTCGGAAAGTGCAGGTCAATAAGTTGAGCTTGAAGGACATGCCTGCAGAATTGAAGGACGAGGTTATAAGGCTCAATCTATGTCTAGTAAATAGTGGTGAAGCCATCGCCATGGAAGTGGACTCCACACTCAAGCGAGACATACGCGAGGGCCAAAAGAATGATGAGAAGATACAAGAGATCAGACAACTCATCAAGGAAAATAAAGCTCTGGGTTTCAGAGAGGATGAACAAGGTACGGTGTGGCACGGGAAAAGGATTTGTATGCCTGAAATAAAGGAGATCCGTGAATTACTTTTGAAGGAGGCTCACGATTCTGACTATTCCATCCATCCTGGGAGTACGAAGATGTACCAGAACCTCAAGAGCAGGTATTGGTGGTATGGTATGAAGCGAGATGTCACGGAACATGTTGCCCTATGTGACACATGTCAGTTGGTGAAAGCAGAACATCAACGACCCGCGGGATTATTGCAACCACTCAAAGTGCCTGAATGGAAATGGGAAGAGATCAGCATGGATTCCATCGTGGGATTGCCTAGAACCCAATCAGGATATGATTCGATATGGGTCATCGTTGATAGGCTAACCAAGGTAGCTCATTTCATCCCTGTGAAAGAAAGCTACAGCGGATCCAAATTGGCAGAGTTGTACATGTCAAGGATCGTGTGTCACCATGGAGTGCCAAAGAAGATTGTGTCGAATCGAGGGACACAGATCACCTCAAGGTTCTGGTAGAAGTTGCATGAAACCATGGGAACCCATCTGAACTTTAGTTCTGCCTATCATCCCCAAACTAACGGGCAGACGGAGAGAACCAATCAGATCCTTGAGGATATGCTGAGGGCATGTGCACTCAAAAACAATCGGAGTTGGGACAAGAACTTACCGTATGCGGAGTTTTCCTATAACAACAGCTATCAAGCTAGTATGAAGATGTCACCGTTTGAAGCTTTGTACGGGAGGAAGTGCAGAACTCCCCTATTTTGGAACCAAACAGGGGAAAGTAAAGTGTTTGGTACAGAAGTACTAAAAGAAGCCGAGGCGAAGGTGAGGGAAATTCGCAATAACTTGAGGATAGCACAGACACGCCAAAAGAGCTATGCTGATCTACGAAGAAGAGAGCTCGTTTTCAACATGGGAGACTATGTCTCTCTCAAGGTGTCCCCTATCAGAGGGCTTCGTCGGTTCAAGGTGAAAGGGAAGTTGGCACCTCGATACATCGGACCCTTTCAAGTTTTGGAGAGGAAAGGCGAAGTGGCGTATCAATTAGAATTACTGGCTCGTCTATCGGATGTGCACGATGTGTTCCATGTGTCACAACTCAAGAAATGCCTGAGAACGCCTGAAGAGGTGTTACCCATGAATGAAGTGGATGTAGCTGAAGATTTGTCTTATGCCGAGCAACCATACAAGATTTTGGAGACAATGGAACGCCTCACCAGAAATAAAAGAATCCGGATGTGCAAGGTGCAGTGGAAGCATCACTCAGCAGAGGAAGTCACCTGGGAGCGGGAAGATGAGCTCAAGGCACAATTTCCGGAATTGTTTTCTTAGAACCACCAATCTCGAGGACGAGATTTCTTTTAGGGAGGGTAGAGCTGTAACACCCCAAAAATATTGTTAAGACCCTAAATCATGTTAAGAGGGGAATTTAAAAATTTTTGGACGTGTTGCATGTTTTGCAAAAATTCAAATTCAAACTGGAATTTAAATTAAACTCAAATCAGAAAAAAAATAGAAAAAAGAAAAAGAGAAAACAGAAAAAAACCGGCCAGTGGGCCGAAACCCACCAGCCGGCCCAGCCATCGCCCGCGCCAGCCCGCAGCCACGCGCGCTGCTGCCTCAAACTGACAGGCGGGGCCCACACGATCGTCGTCTACCTCGCGCCAGCGCCGGACTCCCTCGCACCTGAATCAAAACCGATCGGGATTTCGGCGTATCCCCGCTGAATTCTGTTCGTAGGCGACGCGGACATGATCTAAACCACCCCACCGCCCTTCCCCGTCTATAAAAGCCCCGGCCTCGTTATGTTTTTCTCACGCGATCGGCTGTTTTTACTCCGGTGAGAACCGAGACTTCTACGGCGAATTCTGGCCGATCTAAGCTCGGAAATTCCGATCTAACTCGCTGGTATTGATCCACCGCCTCCGGGGAACCCTGCAGGTGCAGAAAACTCGGTGACTTGCGGTTCAAACACAGCGCCGACGAGCCTCGCCGTGGTTTCAATTCGGACCTCGTCGCCGACCGCCTTCCAGGACCTCCGGGCTCAAGAAAACCCCCGAGGTGAGATCCCCGACCTCCCCTCCACCGATCTATGCCATAAAATCACAGTTCTAGGAAGAATTCTCGAAGATCCGAAAGTCTCCGGCGAGATCGCCGCTTCCCGCCGCCGTGCGCCGCCGGCAGCGCCGCCCGCTCTCGATCAGAGCGACGTGGCCGCTTGTGCGCTGTTTATTTTAAATCGCACGGTAGGGTTTAAACCCCCGCGTACCGGTTCGATGTTATAATCTCGGCCGTCGGTTTAAAATCGGACGGTCCACGTCAGCCCCGCGTTATAAAGACTGGAAATCTTACGTGCTACCACCTGGGGTTCTCGGGAAATAAGAGCTAGCCCCGGAAACTTCTGATCTAGCCCCTGGAACTCCAGAACATCATGTAAATTCATTTAAAAATCAGTTTTAACCCCTGTACTTAATAAAAATTAGGAAAAACACCTCTGATAAGTGTAGCTAGACCCCTGGGAATTCTGAAAATAATATTATAGACCCTGTAGTGGGGTAAGTTTAACTTTTTAGCCCTGTTTAGTATTTAATTTAGGAAATTGAATATGTGGCTAGTGTTTAAAAATTAAAAAGTGGGACAAACATATTGTCATAATTAAATTAAAAACTTTCTCAGTAATTAGAAAACTTTGGAGTGAGATAAAAATATATTTTGGGCTGAAATGAATCTGTTTAATTTATTATTCACATTTAGGGACACATTTTTAAGCAAAGAATTATTCTAGAAAATAGGGAAAATAATTGTAAAATAGTTTACATCAGAGGTAAAGGTCAAAAATATATTATTAAATACTTTAGATCAGAACCTATTCTGTTTAGATGTTGTATTTTGTTATTTTCATCATAAAGCTCACATTTAGGCATAGGGAATAAATCTGAAAATATAGCAACTAGTAAATGATAAATGGAGTTTCTAAAATCCAAAGAATTCAGTTTAGGGTTGGTAGAAATTCTGAAGGCACATATGGAGAAGAAAAATACTTTTCATACATACTTGGTAGTGAAAAGGTGTAGTAGTTGAATATAAGGAATTTATTTAAATTTGAAACATATATATATATATACATAGTATGTAAGTATAAATGTGAACACCAAAGTAGGAATCATGTACACATACATAAAAGTGTATGCAAGCCACAAATCAACATACATAGAGTAACCACAACACATATAATGGTGAATGAATTTCATGAATATGAATGTGTGGTTTGTATGAAGTGGAAGTGTGAACTATGTCTTATGGATTGTTGTTTTTCTTTTGCTATGTGTGATGGTATGATGTAGAACCTGCTCAAGAGCAAGTTATTCCTTTCCAAGATCAGGACTACCCATTTCAAGAGCAGCAAGAAGGAGGCAAGTGTCCTTGACCACTTTGATCCTATGCTAGGATGTGTAGATAGAATTATTTGCATTGTCAATTGAAATATGAAACCCATGTTAGGAAGATTCCCTAGAATTGCATTACCTTGTTTCTTTGTAGCTTGGGTTGGGATTTATTTTATCATGTCATTTATTATTATGCATATGCTTAGCCATGCTTAGAATGGGATATTTGGGATATGAAATCATCATTTATTTTACCATACACTTGAATGAGATATTGTGAGTTATGTAGAGGTAGGGATCAAGGCAAGTTGGATGTTTTGGTTGTGTGCTGGGTGCACGAGACTTGGGTTTGTGTTTAGTACTTGCCTGGATCCTAAGGACCGGTTTATGGAGCATGTAACCTGGCTTTACAATGCCAACCACATGCTGAGATGGGGCAGCTTGGCCAATTAATTAGGTGTATCCCCGGCGTAGTATGGGTGTGTTGGATGGTGCGGGGAATAGGTGTCAGCTGGACTACCATATGAACCGCAAGGCTCAAGAGGGGGCCACTACAGTGGGGTTGGAGCCTCTTGTATGCTGTTAGGGGTGAAACCTCAGTGGGCCCACGCTCGTCGGGAATCCCTTTGTAAAGGCTTCGTAGTGATCTCCTGGCTACACACCTGGGAAGTGTGAATGTGGTTCGTAGCCACTGGCATAATGGAGGTTCTTTTAGTCCACCCGGCAACGGGGGATGAAATCACTACATGTGGGTACAGTGGTACAAACTCTGCAGAGTCAAAACTGTCATGACAGCCGTGCTCACGGTCAAGAGCGGCTTGGACTTATTCATCATTAGAGGATTGATGGTTTTGGAAGTTGTGGATGTTAAGCGGGGAGCTTAACATTGGAAATGAGGTTATGGTTATTTGATTATGATGAAGGGATGGGAGATTGGGACCATTTTACCTGTGTTGTAATGTAGGTGCTTAATAAGCTAAGGTGATAGGAATTAATTGCATAGTGCTTTAACCATGAGTTCAACCTCTCCTTGTTCTAGCCATGCATGACATAACTTTCCCACACTTGCTGAGTACCATCGGTACTCAATCTTGCATATTTTGTTGGTTTATATTGCTGCTCAGGTCAAGATAATGAGGTGGTGTATAATGACCAAGACTTTGGACCCGAAGAAGGTTTCTAGGTTCATGGAGACCCCCGGGCAACGCCTGTGATGCAGCCTACGAGAATAATTATTCCGCTGCTAGTTTATTTACTTGTGATGAACTTATTATTGTCCATCGAGACATTTGCTATGTAAGACTTATTTATATTCGACACCTGGCTTGTAATAAATGATGCTTCACTATTTGTCATCACATGTATGAGAAAATGATCCTGGCATACATGTGGTATTCACTTGGTTGTTTCTTCGGAAAAACCGGGTGTGACAGTAAGCTTCCGCTTTTGAATTATGTAATACAGTGTTCCTTATATGTGTGCTGTTAGGTGCCGCATAACACGGCACCACCGAATGCGATTCCCAGGCAAGGTGCCCCGTCCCCGTGATGTGGGGACCACCCCGTGGTTCACCCACTCTAGGATAGCATAGGGTGGTGCCGTGCGATGATGCACCCAACAGCACACACGAAAAGATTAAAGAACAACATAACTTTTATTTGATATAAAACAGCGGAAGTCTTTTTACAAAACTTATTTATATAGAGGAAGTAATATACATAAGTAGCATCTCATCCTAACTATCCAAAAGTGCAGCCGTCCAGCCAGGGGACGCTACACACTAGCAGCACGGAACCGGAGATTCACGGCGGTGTGCAGGACTCCAGCTTGGCCGTGTACCCCGATGGGGGCATCGCCTCGTCCTCGGAACCATCCTCATAGCTCTCACCTGCATACAGCTCAAATATTGCAACCGTGAGCTCGATGGCTCAGCAAGGCTTAACCGTCTAGCCTAGGCATGGAACTCTACATGCAGGGATGTGTATGATAGGAAAAACAAATTTGCGACAATGACATGCCTATAAGTTGATCCCTACTTTCAGTTTTTATAGCAGCAGATTCATGTGCCTTAGGCAGCCCTCACATCGGAAGTCCACAATCAAACAAGAAATGCTTTCCCCCGATGTGGTGATGCCCAAAGCGGAAAGTAAACTTAATTAGCTCTACATCTACAGCAAACATGGTTTCCAAAACATTAATATATCATCACAACATATTATCATTCAACTGGCTTACTTCACTTCTTACTACGTCACGAAACAGTGAACAAGCGGTACTCAAATAACCGTGAGGGACGGTGATTGCAATCAGGAGACACCCGGACAACACATTGCATACACCCACTTTAAGAAGCGTGATTCCACACCCCTTCCTACTCTGTTGTATGCAACAACCTTTCAAAGACAACCCAAACACCGAACCGGTCCATCCGTAACGGGCAGGAGGTCCCCGCGTGGAGCGTGACTGTTTCCACCGGCAGATTTACACCTTGCTACCCTCAACCCACTCCTATTTACAGTTGGGTAAGCCTCGGCACCCAGGTTAACCATTTACATCGGTTTCCGGCTTATGTCATTATGCCATCCGGTACTGTTCGATACTTGTTCAGCAGGCCCGCACACGACTCGGTCCTCAATCGACACCAACAGGGCTACGCACGTGAGACCTCCGCTCACTGCTTCCTACCCCCCCCCCCCTGCTGGGTCTCATTTTCACCACTCTTAAGCCATTTTGTATTCTGACCAAACCGTGTGATAAACCTTACCTCGCGGGTAGATTCCAACTGCTCGACTTCTACCGAGGTCCTAAGCATATTAGCGGGGCCTTGTCTACTCGTCGGCTTTGTAAGCTACCCAACCCTTCATAGGATTTAAAAGGTTATGCAAGTGGGGTTTCAATCACCTTAACTATAATGCAAACATTCATCCTAGACATAAGTGTTACAAATAAAGAATTTTATAGAAGGTACTTAAGTGCAAACCGAGGCTTGCCTGGTTGCGAGTTCAATGAGAAGTTAGCTTCAGGCGGGAGGACATCCAAGGGCTCCGGTGCATCCTCAACTTCGGTCACTATTATGAAATGCAACAAAATATATGTATAAGTATGAACGATTTATATCAATTGAGCTTCTATTCATAGCCACTGCTATTTAGGATCCTTAATTGGCTTTGGGATTTTTACAGTAGATACTAGACTCTCTAAGGATGATTTGAGCCCAATTTGGAGACATGTCATTGCACAAAGTAGTCTTTAAAATTCCTACCATTACAATGCTTCTCTGAATTTTGAGCCCAAATCAGGAGCTTTGACATAGCTAATAGTGGAAGATCTGATTAGGGTCTCCATGGTTCTAACAAAATTTGTTTCACCATTTTTGGAGCTACCATCAAAGAGATATGAATTTTTGAATTTTGGACAGGAGTTCTGAACAGTTTCTGTTGAAATTTGACTTTCCAAATAAAGGCTGAATTTGGGAAGGCAGTTTAGCCTAGCAATTGAACTCCAATGAAGCCCAAATTTTTACTGGAGATTAGTAACTATGGAAAGGATTTGCTGCCCAAATTTGGGAATATTTCATAAAGAATTGCTCCTGTAATAAATCCCTAAAAATTTACTAAAAACAATTCTACAGAAATTCCTGGGCATTTTCATAGCCTAAAATTGGTTTCTCTGTGAAGTACTCCTCATGAGGATTCCAACAAAATCGATCTCACCCTTTTTGGAGTTTTCTACACAAAGTTATGGGCTTGCAAAGATCAGCTAATTCCTGGAATTATTTCCCTAATAGAAACTTCAAATAATTGGAACTGGGCCCACTGTTTTAAATCGGACCAGTGAATTTGCGGCAACACTGGGGGCTACGGAGTTAACCCGCGCAGCCACAGCAGATCCTGAGCCGCACCCCGATCCGGCGCCTAACCCGTGTCACTGACAGGTGGGGCAGGCCCTCACCTTCTTCTACCTCGCGCCCGGCCGGCCTCCTCGCCGGAGGAGCGACTGTGCCTTGCCGGAACGGCTTCCCCGTGCCTTAGACGGCTCAATTCTCACCGCCTGTGCCTAAAATCCGACGAGGAACACTCTGGTGAGCTCGGTGGCGGCGCTAAATGGCCGGAAATATCTCCCCGACAGTGGCAGCAGCAAACCTCACCCCGGCGCCGGCGTTCTCGCGTAGCAGGCGAGTATTCCGGTTGGGGAGAGCACCACAAGCATCAGGGTGATGTGAGGAGCACGTTTTGCACACAAAAGTGGGTGAAAACTCGTGCAAGGTGTAGCTCGACGGTGAACCGAAGTGTTTTCCCATGGCGGCGCCAAAATTGACTAGAACACGGCCAACAATTGATGGTTTTCTTTGGTTCTTTGTCGGGGATGGGCGCTAGAGAGTGCAGAAGCTATGTGCATGTGAGCTCGAGGCGTGGTTGATCGTGCAACCTGAATTTGGGTATGAACCGAGCCTCGTCCTTCTACACTAGGGTTCAGGAAATAGTGAAATTCGAGCCACATGAGGAATCATTTGCCACACGGCTGGCGGCTACACCATCCAGGGCTACTCACGCACCTTTCTCGTACAGAAAGTCGGGGAAGAGGGTGGCCGGAGGAGGCTGTCGACGGTGAGTCGATCGGCGAGTTCCGGTGCACCTCAGAGCTTTGGTGCCAATCCACGTTTTTCGAGCAGTTCTGATCGGCAAACCTCGAAGGAACTTTGGAGAGTGCTAGAGCATGTCCATGCGCTACTTTTTGCTATGGGTGGCCCGAGCAGCCGAGCTCAGCAGGCGGTGGTCGATCGGGAGAGAGAGCTATCGGTGGTGTTCGGTGTGAACGAAGCAGCCGCGGCAACCGAGCTGAGGAGGAGGAGGAGAAATAGAGCTGGGGCACTCGGGCGGCCGCTCTTATTGCCCATGCGCGTGCCGACGTCGGGCAGTGGGAACCAGCTCGGTGGAAGCGTCGGGCGACGGGTCAGCCAGGAGCTGGCGCGCGGTGATCAGCTCGGGAAAACAGAGAGAGGGAAACAGTCGGTTGGTTTGCTTTGGGTGGCTGATAATTGGGCCCCACCTCCCCCCTTTGTTTAGTCAAATTTTTCTGATATTTTTCCATCCAGCAACTCAACATTAAAGGCCTGACTTCACCCCAAAGTTAAGGTTTGAATTTGCTGAATTCAAATGGTTTGAATCCTGGTGTAGAATTTGAATTGGGTTTAATCATTTGAATTTGAAAAAGAGTTTGAATTCTCCACTTTGTATTGCCCCAAAAATATAGCAAACCAGCTCCAAAATTTCCAATTTTTTTGGCATGGCTGCACATTCAAAGGTGGAGAACACATTTGTGAAACCCAATTTTCAAATTGAGGGAATTGGAATTTGAAACTGAATTTGAAATTCAGATTAGAGGGCTTTTCCTTTTAATCCCAAACAAATATTAAAACTCCTCCAAATGAGCTGAAATTTGGAAGGGTGAATATTTGGAATATGAAGATCCAAGCTGTGCATTTAAATCTCCATGTTTGGAAGTTTTAGGAAGTCTAAACCCTCACTTTGAACTTACACCATTATAATTCAAAGTTTTAATTCCCCTCATTTTTCATTAGTATACATGAGCTGAATTTTCTTGCTACCACTTTTGGGGATTTTACATCCCTCCCCCCTTAAAAAGAATCTCGTCCCGAGATTCCCAAAGAAATTGCAAAGTGGGAAAACTTTACCGGGTATATGATGATAGCATGTCCGGATAATACGTTCGAGATAGTCCTCGCTTTCCCATGTCGCCTCATCAGCGGTATGGTTGCTCCACAAGACCTTGTAGAACCATAAGGTCCGGTTTCTTGTGGCGCGAGTCTTCTCATCGATGATCCGGATTGGATACTCCGTGTACACGAGGTCCGATTGGAGAACTTCTATGTCTTCAGTGTGGATTTCAGCGGAGGGTTTGAGGCCCTTCCTCAGATGAGAGATGTGGAAGACATTATGAACTCCTGTGAGTGACGCCGGTAAATCATAGCGATAGGCCACGGGTCCGCATCTTTCAATGACGGCGAACGGACCAATGAACCGCGGCGCAAGTTTACCCTTCACTCCGAAACGGTGAACTCCCTTCATCGGAGACACACGGACATAAACATGGTCCCCAATGTCAAAGTGGAGAGGACGGCGTCTTTTATCCGCATAGCTTTTCTGACGAGATTGAGCAGCCTTGAGGTTGGCTTGTATTACTCGCACCCGTTCTTCAGCTTCATTCACAAGTTCAATGCCGTGGATGACTCGCTCACCGGACTCGCACCAGTTGAGAGGTGTGCGGCATTTCCGGCCGTAGAGAGCTTCATACGGCGCCATCTTGATGCTAGCTTGATAGCCATTGTTGTAAGAAAACTCCGCCAACGGCAAATGATCATCCCAATTCTTGCCGTGGTGGATGGCACAAGCGTGTAGCATGTCTTAAAGCACTTGATTCACCCGTTCAGTTTGACCATCTGCCTGTGGGTGATACGCGGAGCTTCGGATCAGTTTGGTCCCCAATGACGCGTGCAGCTGTTCCAAAACTGAGAGACGAACAGCGCACCGCGATCTGAAATAATGGAGCGGGGAACACCATGCAAGCATAAGATCCTTGCAATATAAAGCTCCGCATATTGCTTGGCCACGTAACTGGTATGTACGGGAATGAAATGAGCCGACTTGGTTAGTCGATCGACTATCACCCAAATCGAGTCATGTTTGTGAGACATGAGAGGTAATCTGGCTATGAAGTCCATGCTGATATCCTCCCACTTCCACGCCGGAATGTTCAACGGTTGCAGCTGTCCGGCTTTACGCATATGGTCGCCTTTCACCCGCCGACACTTATCGCATTCCGATACGTACTTTGCAATTTCTATTTTCATCCGTGTCCACCAAAACCTTGTTTTCAGATCTTGGTACATCTTGTTGCTGCCCGGATGAATAGAATACTTGGACAAATGAGCTTCGTCCAAGATTTTCCTCTGAAGCTTCATGTCATGGGGTACCACTGTACGGTCTTTAAACCATAGTGTATCGTTATCATATTTTTGGAAGCATTTCATTTCGCCATTCTTCATCCTTCTCCGAATGTGCGACATTCCCACGTATTTCTTCTGAGCTTCCATAATCTCTTCTCATATGGTCGGGACGAGAGCAAGATTATATAGTACCCCATATGGAACCAAGTACAGACTTGGTTCCTCCTCTTCAGGTGAGGTGAGGGACAGACTGTTGACATAGGATTTGCGGCTTAGGGCGTCGGCAACCATGTTTGACTTACCGGGATGGTAGTGAATCTCGATCTCATAGTCTTTGATCAGTTCTAGCCATCTCCGTTGCCGCATATTCAACTCCTTTTGAGTGAATATATACTTCAAACTTTTGTGGTCGGTGTAGAGGTGCACTAAGTTCCCAAGCAAATAGTGCCTCCACATCTTCAATGCCAACACCACAGCAGCGAGCTCAAGATCATGAGTCGGGTAGTGCTGCTCGTGGTTACGGAGTTGAAGTGAGCCATAGGCGACCACTCTTCCTCCTTGCATCAATACACAGCCAAGCCCGATGCCGTACGCATCACAATAGACGTCAAAGGGCTTGGTCGTATCCGGTTCAGCTAACACCAGGGCTGTTGTAAGATGCTTCACTAATGCTTGGAAAGCTTCTTCACAAGCTGAGCTCCAAACATAACTGATCCCCTTCTTCAGCAGTTCAGTCATTGGCTTAGCAAGCTTGGAGATGTTCGGTATGAATCTCCGGTAGTATCCTGCTAACCCGAGGAAACTTCTGACTTCATGGACTGATGTGGGGGATTTCCATTTCAGCACTTGTTCGATTTTGCTTGGATCAACTGCAATACCTTCTGCAGAAATAATGTGACCAAGGAATGGTGTAAAGGTCCCAAAAAAGAAACTCTTGTTTGCAAAAGTTTTGTTTCATATGAGTGAAAATTGGGACTTGTTAAAACTGTTCCCCACATGTGATAACACACATGAGGGTTTTCTTCACACAATTCAAATGTTTATTTGAGAACTTGGAACCCTAGAGGGGTCTAAAACCAAGATGGGAAGTTCCCATATGTGTGAGAAAACAAAAATCAGATTTGGAACAATGTGTTCAAAATAAAATTCAAATGAGAACAACACAATGGAATTCAAAACTGTTGTGCTGGAAATCTCATTTGCAGCAGCCAAAATGAAAATCAGATTTCATATTTGAATTCCTTGGGTCCAAATTAGGGGGTGTGCAAAGTTTCATGATTTATGGAAATGAATTGCAACCCATTTTCCAAAATGGACTTTAAATGACAAAGAATTCAAATGCACATTTGAATTTGGATAAAACTTGCCCAATTATCCAAATGCCTCTCAGATTTAAACTCCCACAATTGAATTCCATTAATATTCAATTTGGGGAGATATTTTAGAAGAGATAAGGAGGACTGACATGTGGGACCCACATGTCATTGGGAGGACTGAAAATTTGCAAAAAGATCTTCAGTGAAGCACCCAGTCTCTGTTTGCTTTCCTCCCACGCGAAGCAACGGCAGAACCGACTGCCCTCCGCTCGACACCGAGGGACAGCCGGAAGCCAGCTCCTGGTGATTTTCGGCGTGCTGGAGAGCTGCTGGACACCTTTAAACACTGCCGTGCCCCCTTTTCCCCTCATCACCGAGGCTGCGACGCTGTTCATCTTTCCTCGCACATGAAGCGAACCGAGTGCTGCCGCCGTGCCTGTGATCGGTCGGACACCACCTAGCTCGTGTGCCAACCTCAGCCAAGCAGCAAAACAACACCACCATCGTCCCCACGACCTCCTGGATCCATTACCCAGTGTGTTCGTGCAACCTACGCCGAGAACCTTGAGTTTCCACGGCGGCCGCCATACCACGGCAGCGACGTGCTCCCGTGGACAGCCTCCTCCAGAGCTTGTCACGACCAAGCGAGGCCACTTTTGGATGCGCAGGAGCTCCGTGCAGCATCCACCCGAAGCACAAAGCCTGTCTTCGCCTCTGGTCGACGAATTTCGGAAATCTCCTCCGGCCGGTGAAAACTGACCCGCGGGCATGAATCCATGAAATTCTCGAGTTATATTTGTTTTGAGCATTTCAAATTGCACACACGGGACGTAGACTTGCTTAGCAACAACTTTCCTTTTGTAACCTATCTAGAAACTCGCTCTGCATGACGTGATTTCGATCTTTCTAACGGCGGTTGTGGTAGAGACCGTCGGGTACACGGTGAACCCTAGGTGGGAGCCGTTCCCGAGCCCATATGCGGCCGTGCCGAGCTTGGCCAACCTCCACTGGTGCTGTAGAGCCCTTCTAGGAAGCTTTTGGCGGGCTAGCTCAACGGGGCGACGTCGCCGGACCTCATCCGAACCGATGCGCCGTCGCGGGCTAATTTGGGGGGGCCTGCCAGCCCGAGAAAACCCCACCAGCGTGTTCCTCACGTTGAATTAGGGGCTAGCGGCAAGTTTCATCAGTTGCGATGGCCGGACGACCGATGCCGGAGCTACTCCGGCGAGCCCGGCAGCGGTATCGCGCGGGAGCGGGAGGTTGAAGACGACCTTGCCGGTCCCGCCTGTCAGCGACTCGGGAGAGGGGGCTGGATACTCTGTGGCGTGGGATCGGCTATGACAGCACGGGAAATGACCCTGTGACCCCGTGTGGCACTACCTCAGCAGCTGACACGTGCCCCTTGGTCCCACAGTCAGGTTTAAACATTTCTCGGATTTATTCAAATTCTAGAATTTTCCCCAAACTTTAGAAGAGCATAACTTTTGCTAGGAACCTCCAAAATTAGTGATTCAAATTGGGTTAGATTCGGATTGACAAACTCTATCCAAATATGCAACCCAATTTGTATGAAAGTCTTTATTTAGTTCTGGAAAATTCTTTAAAACTTTTCAGCAAAAGAATTTTAGAGGGAGTTTGGTTTATCCAAAAATCCTCAAATTTTGCCAGAATATTCATTAGGGTGTTATTGGACTCCTGTAAAAGCTTCAGCTCATTTGCAGTTGAATTGATCATGGTAATTCAGATTGTAAGTTCATGTACTCAAATGAGTACAGAAACATTTTCAGGGAAATTTCCAAAACTTGTAGATTCAGTTTTGGGCAATTCTTAGCTCCAAAAATCCTAGGAAAATTCATGTAGACTCTATGAACTATAATTGAAATTGTGGTTCACTGAGTTTGACATGAACATGGGTGTTACCTCAGAATTAATTCATCTTTGATTAAACACTTAGAGAATTGTTCTGAATGAACCACTCCATGAAAAGTGCAAAAATTTGATCCAGAGGACTTTCTTGTGACAAGGCACTCACATGAAAACTCCCAGCTCCATTGGAGCTCTGGATCACCACTGTCTTAGGTAACCTATTAAGGTGATCAACACTTAAGTGAGAAAAGCACTTAACTTTTGATCTTAGTGTTTAAACCCAACCCAAACCACTAGCACCAGTGTCATTTTAAATTCTTAAACAGAGTTCCAGTTTTAAAACTGTCATTAGATCTTATTAGCAAAAGCTTTTCAATTAAATACATATGCATGATCATATCGTGTAGCATATACGTGGAGAAGGTGAGGAGGACTTGAAGTGAAGATCAAGGAGGGAGGAAAACAAGTGATCAAGCTACAAGTGATCGTCACTAACTGATTATAATATTAGTCACCAGCAAAACAGGCAAGCCGCAGGGTGCATTTGAACAGTTTTACAAGCATTTCCATTTGTAGAGATCATAGCTTTGCATCATTGATTGCATTAAGTCTAGATGATATTGAAAACCCACTTGCATGACCAGAAATACCAAAGAGAGAAAGGGTAGAATAGCACCTCCTCGAGTGGATTTGGCTACACTAAATGTTAGTAGGAAAGGTCCGGTAGAAGTCGAGTAGTTGGAATCTACTCGCGAGTTTAGGGCTGGTTTACTCGGAACGGGTCCGAATTAGAAAAGATGAGGAAAGTTCACACATAAGAAATGGAGACCGGGCAGGGAGGTTTAGATGCAGCAGGTTGCAGGCCGTGCATGCATAGCCCTGCCTGTGTCGGTTAAGGCCCGTCCGTGCTTGGCCCTGTTGGACAAGTTTGAGTTGTGTACAGGGCGCATACTGGCTATATGTGTAACACCCCAAATTTTGATTCAAAACCCTAAACCATGTTCAGAGGGGAATTTAAAAATTTTTGGACGTGTTGCAAGTTTTGCAAAAATTCAAATTCAAACTGGAATTCAAATTAGACTCAAAACAGAAAAGAAATGGAAAAAGAAAAAGAGAAAACGGGAAAAAACCGGCCAGTGGGCCGAAACCCGCCAGCCGGCCCAGTTTCCCCCGCGCCAGCCCGCCCCCGCGCGCCCGCGCTGTCTCTCACAGACGGGTGGGACCCACCTGTCATCCCTAACCCCGCGACCCCGGACTCTCCCGCGCGCGCGCGATCTTAACCGATTGGAAACCGCGTCCCTCAGCCCGAATTCCGGTCCCAGAAGAATCAAACTCGATCACAACCGACCCACCGCCCTTCCCCGGCTATAAAACCCCAGCCCCGATCGGTTTTTCCCACGCGATCGCCGATTTTTACTCCGGTGAGCACCGAGACTTCGCCGGTGAATTCTGGCCGATCTAAGCTCGAAAACTCTGATCTAACTCGCTGGTCTTGATCCACCGCCTCCGGGGAGCTTTGCTGGTGCAGAAAACTCGGAGAATTACGGTGTAAACACAGCGTCGACGAGCTTCGCCGTGGTTTTGCCTCGGACCTCGCAGCCGATCACTTTCCAGGACCCCCGAGCTCAAGAAAACCCCCGAGGTGAGATCCCTGACCTCCCCTCTACCGATCTATGCCATAAGATCACAGTTCTAGGCAGAATTCTCGAGGATCCGAAACTTTCCGGCGAGATCGCCGCTTCCCGCCGCCGTGCGCCGCCGGCAGCGCCGCCCTCGCTCGATCGGAGCGACGTGGCCGCTTGTGCGCCGTTTATTTTAAATCGCACGGTAGACTTTAAAACCCCGCGTACCGGTTCGATGTTATAATCTCAGCCGTCGGTTTAAAATCGGACGGTCCACGTCAGCCCCGCGTTATAAAGACTGGAATTCTTACGTGCTACCCCCTGGGGTTCTCGGGAAATAAGAGCTAGCCCCGGAAACTTCTGATCTAGCCCCTGGAACTCCAGAAAATCATGTAAATTCATTTAAAAATCAGTTTTAGCCCCTCGGCTTAATAGAAATTAGGAAAAACACCTCTGATAAGTGTAGCTAGACCCCTGGAAATTATGAAAATAATATTATAGACCCTGTAATGGGGTGAGTTCATTATTTTAGCTCTGTTTAGTATTTAATTTAGAAAATAGAATATGTAACTAGTGTTTAAAAATTAAAATGTGGGACAAACATAATTGTAAAAATTAATTAAAAACTTTCTCAGTACTTAGAAAACTTTGGAGTGAGATAAAAAAATATATTGGGCTGAAATGAATCTGTTTCATTTAATATTCACATTATTTAGTATAGGGACACATTTTTAAGTGAAGAATAGCTATAGAAAAATAGGGAAAATAATTATGAAATAGTTTACATCAGAGGCCAAGGTCAAAATATGTTATTCAATTATTTAGGACCAAAACCTATACTGTTTAGATGATGAGTATTACTAATTTCATAATAAAATACACAATTATGCATAGGAATATAAATCTGAAAATATAGCAACTAGTAAATGATAAATGGAGTTTTTAAATTGCAAAGAGTTCAGTTTAGGGTTGATAGAAATTATGAATGCACATATGGAGAAGAAACATACTTTTCTTACATACTTGGTAGTTTAATATAAGGAATTTATTTAAAACTGAAACACACACACATATATATATATATAGTATGTAAGTATAAATATGAACACCAAAGTAGGAGTCATACACATATAAATAAAAGTGTGTGCAAGCCACAGATCAACACACAAAGTAACCACAACACATATAATGGTGAATGAATTTCATAAATATGAATGTGTGGTTTGTATGAAGTAAGAAGTGTGAACTATGTCTTATGATTGTTGTTTTTCTTTTGCTATGTGTGATGGTATGAAGTAGAACCTGTTCAAGAGCAAGTTATTCCTTTCCAAGATCAGGACTACCCATTTCAAGAGCAGCAAGAAGGAGGCAAGTGTCCTTGACCACTTTGATCCTATGCTAGGATGTGTAGATAGAATTATTTGCATTGTCAAATGAAATATGAAACCCATGCTAGGAAAGTTTCCCTAGAATTGCATTACCTTGTTTCCTTGTAGCTTGGGTTGGGATTTATTTTATCATGTCATTTAATATTATGCATATGCTTAGCCATGCTTAGAATGGTATAATTGGGATATGAGATCATCAGTTTATATTACCATACTCTTGAATGAGATATTGTGAGTTATGTAGAGGTAGGGATCAAGGCAAGTTGGATGTTTTGGTTGTGTGCTGGGTGCACGAGACTTGGGTTTGTGTTTAGTACTTGCCTGGATCCTAAGGACCGGTTCATGGAGCATGTAACCCGGCTTTACAGTGCCAACCACATGCTGAGATGGGGCAGCTTGGCCAATTAATTAGGTGTATCCCCGGCGTAGTATGGGTGTGTTGGATGGTGCGGGGAATAGGTGTCAGCTGGACTACCATATGAACCGCAAGGCTCAAGAGGCGGCCACTGCAGCGGGGTTGGAGCCTCTTGTATGCTGTTAGGGGTGAAACCTCAGTGAGCCCACGCTCGTCGGGAATCCCTTTGTAAAGGCTTCGTAGTGATCTCCTGGCTGCACACCTGGGAAGTGTGAATGTGGATCGTAGCCACTGGCATAATGGAGGTTCTTTTAGTCCACCCGGCAACGGGGGATGAAATCACTACATGTGGGTACAGTGGTACAAACTCTGCAGAGTCAAAACTGTCTTGACAGCCGTGCTCACGGTCAAGAGCGGCCTGGACTTATTCATGATTAGAGGATTGATGGTTTTGGAAGTTAAGCGGGGAGCTTAATATTGGAAATGATGTTGGGATTATGATGATGGGATGGGAGTTTGGGACCATTTCACCTGTGTAGTAATGTAGGTGCTTAATAAGCTAAGGTGATAGGCATTAATTGCGTAGTGCTTTAGCCATGAGTTCAACCTCTCCTTGTTCTAGCCATGCATGATATAATTTTTCCCACACTTGCTGAGTACCATTGGTACTCAACCTTGCATATTTGTTGGTTTATATTGCTGCTCAGGTCAAGATAATGAGGTGGTGTATAATGACCAAGATTTTGGACCCGAGGAAGGTTTTTAGGTTCATGAAGACCCCCGGGCAACGCCTGTGATGGAGCCCTAAGAATAATATTCCGCTGCTAGTTTATTTACTTGTGATGAAGCATTAGTGTCCATTGAGACATTTGCGATGTAAGACTTATTTATATTCGACACCTGGCTTGTAATAAATGATGCTTCACTATTTGTCATCACATGTATGAGAAAATGATCCTGGCATACATGTGATATTCACTTGGTTGTTCTTCGGAAAAACCGGGTGTGACAGAGGTGGTATCAGAGCCAAGGTTGCCCGTAGGAACGTGAACCTAGACATTAATGGGGTAGTATTTATGGCTAACCTCATAGTGATAGATTCACAAGGGATAGATATTATTTTGGGTATGGATTGGTTGACCAAACATAAAGGAATCATCCATTGTTCGACCAGAACGGTGGAATTAACTCACCCCAGTGGCACCAGAGTAAAGTTCATAACAATACACGAGCCTAGGAGGGACATTAAATTAAATCAAGTGGAGGTGAAAGTTGAGGAAATCAGGACTATCAGGGAATATCGAGATGTTTTTCCGGAGGAGTTGCCAGGTATGCCCCCCGACCGTGACGTGGAATTCGCAATTGAGCTAGTACCGGGAACAGCCCCGATATACAAGAGACCTTATCGAATGGACTCCAAGCAGCTAGAAGAGCTCAAGGATCATTTGAGAGAATTGACGGAGAAGGGGTATTTTCGCCCTAGTTCCTCACCGTGGGGAGCTCCGGTGATATTTGTGCCTAAGAAAGATGGAACCCAAAGGTTATGCGTGGATTACCGTGCCTTGAATGAGGTAACCATCAAGAACAAGTACCCATTACCCCGCATTGAAGACTTGTTTGATCAGTTGAGGGGAGCTTGTGTGTTCTCGAAAATTGATCTCAGGTCGGGATACCACCAACTCAAGATAAGGCAATCTGATATTCCCAAGACAGCTTTCGTATCTCGGTACGGACTGTATGAATACACTGTCATGCCTTTCGGGCTAACCAATGCCCCGGCATATTTCATGTACCTCATGAACAAGGTATTCATGGAATATTTGGACAAATTTGTGGTGGTTTTCATAGATGATATTCTCGTCTTCTCCAAAGATGAAGAAGAACATGAGAAACATCTAAGGTTGGTGTTACAGAGGCTGAGAGAACACCAACTATATGCCAAGTTGAGCAAGTGTGAGTTTTGGCTGAAGAGAGTTCCCTTTTTAGGACATATAATCTCGGAGGGAGGAATCTCCGTAGATCCCGCCAAAATCGAGGATATCCAGAAGTGGAAGACCCCTGAAAATGTCGGGGAAGTTCGAAGCTTTTTGGGATTGGCTGGATACTATCGACGGTTTATTGAGGGATTCTCTAAGATCTCGAGACCTCTCACCAAACTGTTGGAAAAGGGAATCACATTGACCTGGACGCCACAGTGCAATACAAGCTTTCAGGAGCTAAAGAAGAGATTGACAACAGCCCCAGTGTTGGTTATGCAAGATATGCAGAAGAATTTCACAGTGTACTGCGATGCCTCTGGAAATGGGTTGGGATGTGTTCTCATGCAAGAAGGACATGTCGTGGCATATGCATCCCGGCAGCTTCAGAAGCACGAGAAGAACTATCCTACACATGACCTAGAACTAGCTGCAGTGGTACACGCGTTGAAAATTTGGCGGCACTATTTGATGGGGAAGAGGACAGAGATATATACGGATCATAAGAGTTTGAAGTACATATTCACACAGCCAGATCTCAACCTCAGACAAAGGAGATGGTTAGAGCTAATCAATGACTTTGATGTGGGCATCAACTATCATCCCGGGAAAGCAAACGTCGTGGCCGATGCTTTGAGTCGGAAAGTGCAGGTCAATAAGTTGAGCTTGAAGGACATGGCCGCAGAATTGAAGGACGAGGTTATAAGGCTCAATCTATGTCTAGTAAATAGTGGTGAAGCCATCGCCATGGAAGTGGACTCCACACTCGAGCAAGACATACGCGAGGGCCAAAAGAATGATGAGAGGATACAAGAGATCAGACAGCTCATCAAGGAAAATAAAGCTCCTGGTTTTAGAGAGGATGAACAAGGAACGGTGTGGCACGGGAAAAGGATCTGTGTGCCAGAAGTAAAGGAGATCCGTGAATTAATTTTGAAGGAGGCTCACGATTCTGACTATTCAATTCATCCTGGGAGTACGAAGATGTACCAGGACCTCAAGGACAGGTATTGGTGGTATGGCATGAAGCGAGATGTCGCGGAACATGTTGCCCTATGTGACACATGTCAGTTGGTGAAAGCAGAACATCAACGACCCGCGGGATTATTGCAACCACTCAAAGTGCCTGAATGGAAGTGGGAAGAAATCAGCATGGATTTTGTCGTGGGATTGCCTAGGACCCAATCCGGGTATGATTCAATATGGGTCATTATTGATAGGCTGACCAAGGTAGCTCATTTCATCCCCGTGAAAGAAAGCTACAGCGGATCCAAATTAGCAGAATTGTACATGTCAAGGATTGTGTGTTACCATGGAGTGCCAAAGAAGATAGTATCGGACCGAGGGACACAGTTCACCTCGAGGTTTTGGCAAAAGTTGCATGAAACCATGGGAACCCATCTGAATTTCAGCTCTGCCTATCATCCCCAAACTGACGGGCAGACGGAGAGAACCAATCAGATCCTTGAAGATATGTTAAGGGCATGTGCACTCAAAAACAATAGGAGTTGGGACAAGAACTTACCGTATGCGGAGTTTTCCTATAACAACAGCTATCAAGCTAGTATGAAGATGTCACCGTTTGAAGCTTTGTATGGAAGGAAGTGCAGAACTCCTCTATTTTGGAACCAAACAGGAGAAAGTAAAGTGTTTGGTCCAGAAGTGCTACAAGAAGCCGAGGCGAAGGTGAGGGAGATTCGCAACAACTTGAGGATAGCACAAACACGCCAGAAGAGTTATGCTGATGTACGAAGAAGAGAGCTCGTTTTCAACGTGGGAGACTATGTTTATCTCAAGGTGTCCCCTATCAGAGGACTTCGTCGGTTCAAGGTGAAAGGGAAGTTGTCACCTCGATACATCGGACCCTTTCAAGTTTTGGAAAGAAAAGGCGAAGTGGCGTACCAACTAGAGTTACCGGTTCATCTATCGGACGTGCACGATGTATTCCATGTGTCACAACTCAAGAAATGTCTGAGGACGCCTGAAGAGGTGTTACCCATGAATGAAGTGGATGTAGCTGAGGATTTGTCTTATGCCGAGCAACCATACAAGATTTTGGAGACAATGGAACGCCTCACCAGAAATAAAAGAATCCGGATGTGCAAGGTGCAGTGGAAGCATCACTCAGAAGAGGAAGCCACCTGGGAACGGGAAGATGAGCTTAAGGCACAATTTCCGGAATTGTTTTCTTAGAAACACCAATCTCGAGGACGAGATTTCTTTTAAGGGGAGTAGAGCTGTAACACCCCAAATTTTGATTCAAAACCCTAAACCATGTTCAGAGGGGAATTTAAAAATTTTTGGACGTGTTGCATGTTTTGCAAAAATTCAAATTCAAACTGGAATTCAAATTAGACTCAAAACAGAAAAGAAATGGAAAAAGAAAAAGAGAAAACGGGAAAAACCGGCCAGTGGGCCGAATCCCGCCAGCCGGCCCAGTTACCCCCACGCCAGCCCGCCCCCGCGCGCCCGCGCTGTCTCTCACAGACGGGTGGGACCCACCTGTCATCCCTAACCCCGCGACCCCGGACTCTCCCGCGCGCGCGATCTTAACCGATTGGAAACCGCGTCCCTCAGCCCGAATTCCGGTCCCAGAAGAATCAAACTCGATCACAACCGACCCACCGCCCTTCCCCGGCTATAAAAACCCCAGCCCCAATCGGTTTTTCCCACGAGATCGCCGATTTTTACTCCGGTGAGCACCGACACTTCGCCGGTGAATTCTGGCCAATCTAAGCTCGAAAACTCTGATCTAACTCGCTGGTCTTGATCCACCGCCTCCGGGGAGCTTTGCAGGTGCAGAAAACTCGGAGAATTACGCTGTAAACACAGCGTCGACGAGCTTCGCCGTGGTTTTGCCTCGGACCTCGCCACTTTCCAGGACCCCCGAGCTCAAGAAAACCCCCGAGGTGAGATCCCTGACCTCCCCTCTACCGATCTATGCCATAAGATCACAGTTCTAGGCAGAATTCTCGAGGATCCGAAACTTTCCGGCGAGATCGCCGCTTCCCGCCGCCGTGCGCCGCTGGCAGCGCCGCCCGCGCTCGATCGGAGCGACGTGGCCGCTTGTGCGCCGTTTATTTTAAATCGCACGGTAGACTTTAAAACCCCGCGTACCGGTTCGATGTTATAATCTCAGACGTCGGTTTAAAATCGGACGGTCCACGTCAGCCCCGCGTTATAAAGACTGGAATTCTTACGTGCTACCCCCTGGGGTTCTCGGGAAATAAGAGCTAGCCCCGGAAACTTCTGATCTAGCCCCTGGAACTCCAGAAAATCATGTAAATTCATTTAAAAATCAGTTTTAGCCCCTGGGCTTAATAGAAATTAGGAAAAACACCTCTGATAAGTGTAGCTAGACCCCTGGGAATTATGAAAATAATATTATAGACCCTGTAATGGGGTGAGTTCATTATTTTAGCTCTGTTTAGTATTTAATTTAGAAAATAGAATATGTAACTAGTGTTTAAAAATTAAAATGTGGCACAAACATAATTGTCAAAATTAATTAAAAACTTTCTCAGTACTTAGAAAACTTTGGAGTGAGATAAAAAAATATATTGGGCTGAAATGAATCTGTTTCATTTAATATTCACATTATTTAGTATAGGGACACATTTTTAAGTAAAGAATAGCTATAGAAAAATAGGGAAAATAATTATGAAATAGTTTACATCAGAGGCCAAGGTCAAAATATGTTATTCAATTATTTAGGACCAAAACCTATACTGTTTAGATGATGAGTATTACTAATTTCATAATAAAATACACAATTATGCATAGGAATATAAATCTGAAAATATAGCAACTAGTAAATGATAAATGGAGTTTTTAAATTTCAAAGAGTTCAGTTTAGGGTTGATAGAAATTATGAATGCACATATGGAGAAGAAACATACTTTTCTTACATACTTGGTAGTTTAATATAAGGAATTTATTTAAAACTGAAACACACACACACATATATATATAGTATGTAAGTATAAATATGAACACCAAAGTAGGAGTCATACACATATAAATAAAAGTGTGTGCAAGCCACAGATCAACACACAAAGTAACCACAACACATATAATGGTGAATGAATTTCATAAATATGAATGTGTGGTTTGTATGAAGTAAGAAGTGTGAACTATGTCTGATGATTGTTGTTTTTCTTTTGCTATGTGTGATGGTATGAAGTAGAACCTGTTCAAGAGCAAGTTATTCCTTTCCAAGATCAGGACTGCCCATTTCAAGAGCAGCAAAAGGAGGCAAGTGTCCTTGACCACTTTGATCCTATGCTAGGATGTGTAGATAGAATTATTTGCATTGTCAAATGAAATATGAAACCCATGCTAGGAAAGTTTCCCTAGAATTGCATTACCTTGTTTCCTTGTAGCTTGGGTTGGGATTTATTTTATCATGTCATTTAATATTATGCATATGCTTAGCCATGCTTAGAATGGGATAATTGGGATATGAGATCATCAGTTTATATTACCATACTCTTGAATGAGATATTGTGAGTTATGTAGAGGTAGGGATCAAGGCAAGTTGGATGTTTTGGTTGTGTGCTGGGTGCACGAGACTTGGGTTTGTGTTTAGTACTTGCCTGGATCCTAAGGACCGGTTCATGGAGCATGTAACCCGGCTTTACAGTGCCAACCACATGCTGAGATGGGGCAGCTTGGCCAATTAATTAGGTGTATCCCCGGCGTAGTATGGGTGTGTTGGATGGTGCGGGGAATAGGTGTCAGCTGGACTACCATATGAACCGCAAGACTCAAGAGGGGGCCACTGCAGCGGGGTTGGAGCCTCTTGTATGCTGTTAGGGGTGAAACCTCAGTGAGCCCACGCTCGTCGGGAATCCCTTTGTAAAGGCTTCGCAGTGATCTCCTGGCTGCACACCTGGGAAGTGTGAATGTGGATCGTAGCCACTGGCATAATGGAGGTTCTTTTAGTCCACCCGGCAACGGGGGATGAAATCACTACATGTGGGTACAGTGGTACAAACTCTGCAGAGTCAAAACTGTCTTGACAGCCGTGCTCACGGTCAAGAGCGGCCTGGACTTATTCATGATTAGAGGATTGATGGTTTTGGAAGTTAAGCGGGGAGCTTAACATTGGAAATGATGTTTGGATTATGATGATGGGATGGGAGTTTGGGACCATTTCACCTGTGTAGTAATGTAGGTGCTTAATAAGCTAAGGTGATAGGCATTAATTGCGTAGTGCTTTAGCCATGAGTTCAACCTCTCCTTGTTCTAGCCATGCATGATATAATTTTTCCCACACTTGCTAAGTACCATTGGTACTCAACCTTGCATATTTGTTGGTTTATATTGCTGCTCAGGTCAAGATAATGAGGTGGTATATAATGACCAAGATTTTGGACCCGAGGAAGGTTTTTAGGTTCATGAAGACCCCCGGGCAACGCCTGTGATGGAGCCCTAAGAATAATATTCCGCTGCTAGTTTATTTACTTGTGATGAAGCATTAGTGTCCATTGAGACATTTGCGATGTAAGACTTATTTATATTCGACACCTGGCTTGTAATAAATGATGCTTCACTATTTGTCATCACATGTATGAGAAAATGATCCTGGCATACATGTGATATTCACTTGGTTTTTCTTCGGAAAAACCGGGTGTGACAATATGGGACCCAGGAAACCGATGTACCATGGGAGATCCATAGTGGAACTTTTCCAACTGCCTTAGGCTTTCGGCGTCAGGGTAGCAGGAGGTAACTCGCTTAAGAACATACCACTGCAGGTATGTACCTTGAGGGAGCTTGCGTACTCGGGGCAGTTGGACTGCGTCCAATGTGGAAGATCTTGGGAAACGTGGCCGCGTACAACGTCAGTCGAGGTTGCTGCCGGCAACTCGGAGTACGGGTGTACGTGTCGTGTAGTCCGGGCGTGTACTGATTCGAATCACCGTCGCTCGCGGTCATATGAGCATACTTGCCCACTGCGTCTTGACGTAGTAACAACTGGAACTGGTTATCTTCTGAACTTGATAAGGCTGTGCTGTAACTTGTATTGCAACCATGATTGAATTAGAGATAGACTCATTAAACTTTACTTTCACTTTGTGCAAGGAGCATCGCAACAAAGCGCTTCTTGTTTGATTGTGGAGTTACGATGCTTTTCGGCTCAAGGTTTGCACAATGAGGCTTATAAATCTGAAAGATAAGGATCAACTTTAGGCGAGTCCTTTATGCAAATCTAGCTAACCCCATTGCAACCGTCGTGCATGTAGAGTTTATTGTTTAGGAGAGACGGATGAGTCTTGCTGAGCCTATGTTCTCACGCTTGCTATATAAGTGGTTTTGCAGGTTAACATCGATGCTAAGATGGAGGTTTGTCTGGTCAGACTCGGAGACTTCCGAGTCAGGTAACACATGGAGAACACAGCCGTTGCTGCTTGTCTTCGTGTTGCTAGCGAGAGGAGTCCGCGGGCTGGACTCCATCTCGAGTGCTCTTAGTTATTCGACGTGAGTTGTTATAGACTTCCGCTGTAGTTACTTGATGCAAATTATTGACAAAGAAAAATTTGTAAGCTTCCGCTATTGTTTTATGTAATACATTGTTCCTTGTATGTGTGCTGTTGGGTGCCGCACAACACAACACCACCCAATGCGAGTCCCGGGAGAGTGGCCTGTCTCGGTTGGTCGGGCCATCTCAAATGGCACTTGGCTGATCCAAAACTCGCACTTGCTGAACTTGGCATAAATCTTATGGTCTCTTAATTGTTGAAGTACGATATGCAAGTGCTTGGCGTGTTCTTCTTCTGACTTGGAGTAGACCAAGATGTCATCTATGAACACCACCACAAACTTGTCCAACTCCGGCATGAACACTGAGTTCATGAGATGCATGAAGTGTGCCAGGGTGTTGGTGAGACCAAAAGACATGATGAGGTATTCATATAACCCATATCTCGTCGAGAAGGCCGTCTTCGGAATATCCTCCGCTCGGATCTTGATTTGATGATATCCAGAGCGAAGATCCATCTTTGAGAATACACTTGCACCCACAAGTTGATCGAATAAGATATCGATGCGGGGCAGTGAATATTTATTCTTGATGGTGACGGCGTTGAGAGGTCGGTAGTCCACACACAACCTCACGGTTTCATCCTTCTTCTTCACAAACAGCGCCGAGCATCCCCATGGCGAGGAACTCGGTCGAATGAAACCCTTCTTCATTAAGTCATTGAGCTGCTCCTTCAATTCAGCCAGCTCATTCGGAGCCATCTTGTACGGTCTCCGTGATATCGGCGTCGTCCCAGATACAAGTTCAATCTTGAACTCGACATCCCTTTCAGGTGGCATGCCCGAAGGTCATCTACAAAGACATCTGGGTATTCACGGACAACACGAATATCCTCAAGTTTTGTGGCTTCCGTGTTATATGTGGCTAGAGCTTCTTGAACCGAATGGTCCAAAAGAAGAACATGTGGTTCATGAAGTGGAGAGTTTAAACAAACCACACGTGGAATGATGTAAAGAACAGCACCATAGCGATGTATCCATGACATTCCTAAAATGACATCAAGTTTCTGACTCTCTAACATGATCAGAGAAGTCGGATATAGATTCCCACCCAACTGTAATGGTGCTCTATAGACCATTCTATCAGCTGTTATTTTCCCACCCGTAGAACATATCAAATATGAATTATTTGTGGGAATGATAGGCAGTTGATATTTGTAAGTGCATCTAGGATATCCCTTGTGGGTTTTGGCTAATTGATGACGAACATATGAGATCCTAATGAAACTATTGAGATGATTGCAGGATAAACAAAGTGAAACAACTCGGTGCACACAAAAAGGTGAAAAATGAAGTGGTGTCCAAAAGAAGAATACCTTGATGGAAATTTAGAAGAATTAATTAGAATTTAAGTGTATAGGGTGTGTATGAAATACACACTCTAAGAGCTCACGACTTTGCGCATGGGAAAGGGTTTTAAAATCATCCAAACTATCTGTTCGCTAAACGGACTAGTCCGCGTGCACAGCGGACTAGTCCGCAAGACTTTCTGGAACCTCCTATCACTGGAGGCCGGACTAGTCCGATCATGGACCGGACTAGTCCGCCAAACTCTCTGTTCCCAAAACGGACTAGTCCTTGTGCACACCAGACTAGTCCGCCAGACTTTCTGGACATCATGATTCACTGTGACCGGACAAGTCCGGACCAGCACCGGACTAGTCCGGTATTAGGTTTAACAACGGTAACTTTTTTTGGAAACCCTATAAAAAGAGGTCCTTCATTTTTTCTCAAAATATACACGACTAATACTGCAGCAAACACAAATCCTAGCGCCGCCACCTTGTCCCAAGAGCCCAAAACACATCTCCCCACACATCTAAAGTGCAAAAAGATCAAAATCAATTGAACACTTGGATTCGGGATTGGGAGATCGTCGTTCTTTCGTTGTGAGCTCTTGGGGTTTGATCTCTCTACACTCATATTCTGCATTGTACTATTTTTGAGTGTATTTGATCACGTTCTTATTGTAGTTCTCGTGGGAGCCCTCAACTTGTGAGGTAGCCCGACAAACTCGGTGATTGCCCGTGATAGTGGAGTCAAGTCGGCCTTTGTGGTGACTTGAAGAGGGAAAGGGTTAGGAACCCGACTCTGTGTGAGCTTCCTCAATGAGGACGTAGATCTCTTGGTGAGATCGAACCTCGGTAAAAATTCGTGTCTTTTGTCTCTCATTTACTTTACATTTTGATACATTAGATCACTAGTTTGCTAATCATCATTTGAGTTTCTTATAAGTTTGCACGTGCATTCATACAATAAACTTAATTTATAAAAACTGTTGTTCTCATTCCGCTGCTGAAAGATTCAATTTCTGAAACACACTTAATTAACTCACATAATTCAGCACACTGGACTAGTCCGCCCACACAACCGGACTAGTCCGGTCAATCAAGTTTCTGATAACTCTATTAAGTGTGCAGGAATCTTTTAAAGACCTATTCACCCCCCTCTAGGCCATATTCAATTGGTATCAGAGCAAGGTTCTCCATCAAAGAGACTCACATCTCGGAGAGATCATGGCCTCTGAGAAGAACAACGACATCCCAAAGATGAACATCAATGAGGAGGAGCAAGAAGCTAAAGCCTTCGATGTGCTGAAAGACAGCCCACATGATGATGAAGAAGTGAGGCAGCTAAAAGCACTCCTGAAAAAGAAACTGCTAGCACAAAAGGGAAAAGAAGAAGAGAAGACGACTGGGAGTGGTCATCACGACTACTCCCGGTATCCTTACAACTACAACCGTCTCAATTCAAGCAATCGCTATCTTTCGATTCCTATGGAAAGGCCTCCACAGTTTGACGGAAGTGACTATACCATGTGGAAGTACAACATGAAGATGCATCTGATATCTCTGAACCCTAGTCTGTGGCACATTGTTTGCACAGGCATAGATATTCCGGAGACGGATGATGAACTCACTCTAGAACAAGAACAAGAGATTCACAGAAACGCACAAGCCGTCGCCATGATCACATCATCACTAAGCAGAGAGGAATTCACCAAGATCGATGGGTTAGAAAGTGCAAAAGAAATCTGGGATACCCTCATGACAGCTCACGAAGGAAATAGGTCAGTTCGTGAAGCCAAAATCGAAATGCTTGAAGGAGAGTTGGGGAGATTTGCTATTGAAGAAGGCGAATCACCTCAAGACATGTACAACCGGATGAAAGCACTCATCAACAAAATTCGTGCTTATGGAAGTAAGAAATGGACAGATCACGAAGTGGTCAAAAGAATGATTAGAGCCTTTATGCCAAGAAATGTCACACTTTGCTCAATGATCAGAGAGAGCCCCGGTTTTCACAAAATGACTCCCGATGAATTACTAGGGAAGATCATAAATCATGAAATGATGGAGAAAGAAGCCCAATACGTCAAAGACTTAGCCGAACTCACCTCATCCAAAAAGAAAGATGTTGCTCTAAAAGCAACGTGCAGACCCAAACTCAAAGAAACTCGTGAAGACCAAGATGATGGAGATACAAGCGACGAGAGCACCGATCTTGATGACGAAGAAATGGTACTCTTCATCAAAAAGTTCAAACGCATGATGAAGAGAAGACACGACAACAATTCACATGAAGGCAAAAGCAAGGATAAAGTAAAATCCAAGGCTCGACGCACTTGCTACAACTGCGGAGAATATGGTCACTTCATGGTGCACTGTACTTATGAAGAAAACAAAAAGAAGAAGGAAACAAGATCTCAAGAAAAGAAAAAATTCAGAAAAAGAAGACATGTCCATCAAGCTCACATTGGGAAGGAGTGGGACTCAAACGACGAGTCCTCCTCCGATGAAGAAGAAGAGATGGCCACTATCGCAGTCAAGAAACCAACTATGAGAGCCACACTCTTTCCGAATATGGGAGGACGGGACATGAACAACCACACTTGTCTTATGGCTAAGGAAGGCAAGAAAAAGGTTTGACTTACTCCTCCTGTACTAAATTCCTCCATTGATGACTTTGATAGCTCTAGTGATAATGAAGAAATGTTTAGAGGGCTAAGTAAAATTGCTTTAAAGAAAATGGAAATGTTGTTGAACAAAATCTTTGAAAAGGAGGAACTTGTCAACCGACAAGAAGATATGCTCATCCGTGAGAGGAAGAGATATCAAGAAGTTGAAAAGCTTCTTGAGCTTGAAAGAGAGAAGAATGAGTCACTTGAGTTAGAGCTAGCCTTGAGTAAGGAAACGTACTCAAAGTTAGAGGACTCGCACATTGCAATCAAGGAAGAACTTGCTAACTTGTCAAAAGTTAACAAAATCCTTGAGGTGCAAGTTGAGTCGCTCAAACAAAGTGACTCCTCTTCCTCCAAGAGCTCTTCCTCCAAAGACATGAGTTCGACAACAATAAGAACCTGCACTTGCTCTAGTAAAAAGAATGTAATTTCTAATGCTTCAACCTCTCATGACATGCATTCTTCTCAAAACGGCATCTTTGATAAGGAGAAGATCAAATATGCACGAAGTGCATATATGATCACTAGACCTCCCAATGTCAAAGATGGTCTTGGCTTTGACAGGAACAAACACATGTCTACTCCTAATCATGCTAAGAATAGAATCACTTTTGTTAAAGAAAAATCCCATGAATCTGAGTTACAAACACTGTTCCGTACATTTGATGCTTCTTATGTTCTCATGAAAAACAAGTATGGAAAAGTCATTGCTAAATATACAGGGCCACGCCACAAGAACTTAAAAACTTGTGTGTGGGTGCCCAAGACTCTTGTGACTAACCTGAGAGGACCCCAAGCTTGGGTACCTAAAACCAAGGAATAATTCTATTTTGCAGGCTTACTCCTCCGGGGGATCTAAGTGGGTGCTAGATAGCGGATGCACAAATCATATGACCGGAGAGAGAGGTATGTTTGTGGAGTACGAGTGCAACAAGGATCCAAGTGAAGGTATATACTTTGGAGACAACAGCCAAGGAAAGGTACTTGGTAGTGGTAACATTGAAATATCCTCTCAACACACCTTATCTAATGTTTTACACGTAGACTCTCTAGATTATAATATTTTATCAATATCTCAACTATGCGACAAAGGTTACAACTGTTTATTCACTAATGAGGGTGTGACCGTCTTTAGAAGAAGCGATGGCTCGATTGCATTCAAGGGATTGTTGAAGGGAAAGCTTTATCTTGTTGACTTCAACAAAGATAAAGCTGAACTCAACACTTGCTTGGTTGCTAAGACCAACATGGGATGGCTGTGGCATAGACGGCTAGCCCATGTTCGAATGAGAAATCTGCAGAAACTTCTAAAAGGTGGTCACATCCGTGGTCTTAAGGATGTGGTTTTTGAAAAAGACAGGCCGTGTAGCGCTTGTCAAGCAGGAAAACAGGTTGGAGCACCACACCCCGCCAAGAATGTGATGACCACCGCTAGACCACTGGAACTTCTCCACATGGATCTCTTTGGTCCAATTGCGTACATCAGCATCGGCGGTAACAAATACGGTTTAGTAATTGTTGATGATTTTTCAAGATTTACCTGGGTATTTTTCTTGTATGATAAATCAGAAACTCAGGGAATCCTCAAGAAGTTCTTGAAAAGAGCTCAGAATGAATTCTCATCAACCGTAAACAATATCAGAAGTGACAATGGGACAGAATTCAAGAACACCCAAGTTGAAGAATATCTCAATGAAGAAGGTATAAAGCATGAATTCTCGGCACCCTACTCTCCTCAACAGAACGGGGTGACCGAAACGAAGAACAGAACATTGATCGAAATGGCGAGAACAATGTTGGATGAATACAAGACGTCAGACCGATTTTGGGCAGAAGCGGTGAACACCGCTTGTCATGCCACAAATCAGTTGTACCTTCATCGACTGCTGAAGAAAACTCCATATGAGCTTCTCACGGGTAAAAAGCCTAATGTTTCTTATTTCAAAGTTTTTGGTTGCAAATGTTTTATTCTGAACAAGAAACCAAGGGCCTCGAAGTTCTCTTCGAAGTCCGATGAAGGATTCTTGCTTGGATATTAATCGAATGCCTACGCCTATCGTGTCTTCAACAAGGTGTCCGGCCTTGTTGAAGTAGCACGTGACATAGTGTTCGATGAAACTAACGGCTCACAAGTGGAGCAAGTCGACAAGTTTATGCTAGATAAGGAGGAAGCTCCATGTGAAGCGCTGAACAAAATGGCACTTGGTGATATCCTACCACGAGAGGAAACACAAGACAAATTTCAACAAGGAAGCAATGATCAAGGGGGAGCTCCTACACAAGATCAGGTTGAGGAAGGTCAAGAAGATCAAGATTATCATGGAAGCAATGATCTAGGGGGAGACATGACACATGAAGACAATGAAGAACAAGCAACTCTACAAATTCCACACCCAAGAGTACATAAGTGTGTGCAAAGAGACCATCCTGTCAACAATATCATTGGAGATATTGCTAAGGGAGTAACTACTATATCTCAAATTGCAAATTTTTGTGAACACTATTCTTTTGTGTCTTTTCTGGAGCCATACAGGGTAGAAGAAGCCTTAAGGGATCCAGACTGGGTGATTGCGATGCAAGAGGAGCTGAATAACTTCAAAAGAAATGAAGTGTGGGAGCTGGTGGAAAGACCAAGGGCGAACATCGTTGGAACTAAATGGGTCTTTCGGAACAAGCAAGATGAACATGGAGTAGTGACAAGAAATAAAGCGAGGTTGGTGGCCAAAGGTTATTCTCAGGTGGAAGGTTTGGCCTTCGATGAAACTTTCGCTCCTGTAGCTAGACTTGAGTCCATTCACATTTTATTGGCATATGCTACTCACCATAATTTTAAGTTGTACCAAATGGACGTCAAGAGTGCCTTCCTCAATGGTCTGATAAAGGAGGAAGTCTATGTGGAGCAGCCACCGAGGTTCGAAGATCAGGAGTATCCCAACCATGTCTATAAACTGCGTAAGGCTCTCTATGGCCTCAAACAGGCTCCTCGAGCCTGGTATGAGTGCCTTAGAGATTTTCTGACTCAAAATGGATTCAAAATTGGTAAAGCTGACTATACACTCTTTACTAAACATTTTGATGATCATTTATTCGTATGTCAAATTTATATTGATGACATTATCTTTGGATCCACTAACAAGTCCTTCTGTGAAGAATTTAGCAAAATAATGACAGACAGGTTCGAGATGTCAATGATGGGTGAATTGAAGTTCTTCTTGGGATTTCAAGTGAAGCAACTGAGAGAAGGTACATTTATAAGCCAAACTAAATATACACAAGACATTCTCAAGAAATTCAATATGGACAAAGACAAGCCCATCAAGACACACATGGCCATCAACGGACATCTCGACCTCAATGAAGACGGTCCAAATGTGGACCAAAAGGTATATCGATCCATGATTGGCTCCTTACTTTATTTATGTGCATCTAGGCCAGATATTATGCTTAGTGTTTGCATGTGTGCAAGGCTTCAAGCCGCACCTAAAGAGTGTCACTTAATTGCTGTAAAAAGAATCCTAAGGTACCTTGTGCACACACCCAACTTGGGCCTTTGGTATCCCAAAGGATCCAAGTTTAACTTGATAGGGTATTCCAACGCCGACTATGCAGGATGCAAAGTCGATAGAAAGAGCACGTCAGGGACTTGTCAATTTCTTGGTAGGTCCCTAGTTTCTTGGTCATCTAAAAAGCAGAACTCCATTGCTCTTTCCACAGCGGAAGAGGAGTATGTTGCAGCCGGTAGTTGTTGTGCGCAACTACTTTGGATGCGACAGACTCTTAGGGACTACGGCTACAATCTAAGTCATATCCCGCTTCTATGCGATAATGAAAGTGCTATAAAAATTGCACACAACCCTGTAGAGCACTCAAGAACTAAGCACATAGATATCCGTCATCACTTTCTTAGAGATCATTCATTAAAAGGTGACATTGCTATTTCACATGTTAGGACTGAAAAACAACTTGCGGATATTTTTACCAAACCATTAGATGAGAAAAGGTTTTGTGAACTAAGAAATGAGCTAAACATTCTTGACTCTCGAAATGTGGCTTGAAACATTGCATACCTGGTTGCAACTTAAAATGTTCCTTTGTATTGTTAAAAATGCTCCTCTTCTCCTTTTCTCCTCAGAAAACTATTTGAATGAAGAAATCTTGTGGATTATGACCATTGTTTGATTGCTGATTGCCTACTGGTCATAATCACCAAGACTATTTGCAAAATTATTGTCCTTGGATCACTATTAATCATCTATATATGTATCAGGTCTGTTGGAAACGGATTAGTCCGATTTTCAACCGGACTAGTCCGGACAGATGAAACTGGTTAGGTCATTTCAAGGGGCTCGGACTAGTCCGCCACATAGACCGGACTAGTCCGGTCCATCGCATATATAAGCCCTTGGCCGGCCCAGACCTCTCCCTCACCCCTCATTAGACTGGCTCTCCCTCTCCTCTTCCAAACCCTAGCCCCCAAAGTGATTTTCGGGTTGAACCCTCAAAATCGAGATTTTCGCCGTGGGAAATCCTCCCCTTGACGAGTGGATTCCCTCCTCCGGATTCATCCGGACTGATTTCTACTTCTTCGACGCGGATCTTCAAATCTTGGTAAATTTCTCCCCAAAACCAAATTCTCAACTTTCCTCGTTCTAGCATGTTTCCTTTGATTCCAAGGCTATATATTGGCCTTAGAGATGTATTCCCACCACTTTTCTACTCTTTTGCATCCTTAGATAGATTTTTTGATAAAAATGCTAGGGTTCTTATGCCGGGGCGGACTAGTACGGTTCTCAGGTGCGGACTAGTCCGGTCCCTCTCATCTGAATCCCTACATTACCTTGAATCCTTGATTCATTCTTATCTAATCCGTGAACTCCTTATCAGGCACAATGTCTTCAGGCTCGGATGACAGCTCTTTTCACATTGATGAGGACGTTCAACGCGAGAAAGTGAGGAGGGCCAAGGAGAGAGTTATGAAGAAGGGACATGATGTCAATGCTCACTCTCCACCCTCTGACAACAATCTACCTAAGAAGAGGAAAGTCATTGTCAAAAAGCCTCAAAGGAAAGATGCTGTTGAGGGCTCGTCAGGGCCAAAAAGAGTTCTCAATAAAGGGAAGGGACTTGCTAGTGGTCCCCTTGGGCCCTTGAAGATGAAAACCCTATTCACCGCAACAGGCAGCCTTCAAGTGAGGATTTCACTAGAAAAGGGGGTGAGCTAGCTGATAACTTCAGGAAGATTGAAGTGTATGACCGACCTAAACAATGTTCTGATCCAAGGTTCTAGAGCAACTTCCATGCAGACTACTACGAGCATGTGTACATGAATATGAAGAATCCTGTAGTAGAGAGTCAATGGCTAAATGTTAGATACCTGAAGTTAAAGAGGTATCCTGCCTTTCATAAGATGGTGGAGGCCTTAGAGAGGCACGGTCTGACGGACCTGCTATCCTTTGAGTATGACTGGAACAATGAAGTCATTACCCAGTTTTACTCCACTCTCTACTTTGCTCGTGGTGATGGAGACAGTCTTACTTGGATGACTCATGGTTCAAAGTATAGTGTTACTTATGATGAATTTGCTAGGATTCTTCACCTCCAACACACTTTGGATCATGAACTGGTCATCCATAATCTGAAACCCCTGGAGAAGGAAGAGCTTGAGTTTCTCTATGACGCAAGGATGCCATATGTTCCTCCCACCATCAAATATCTGAAGCCCTTCTTTGTGGTCCTCAATAGAGTTTTGAGAAAGACTATAGTTCCGAAGGATGGAGATGCGGGAACTATACAAGGGACCTTGAGGACTCTCATGAAGGTCATTAGTGGAAGGAGACCATTCAATGTTTTTGAGTATATCTACAACGACATCGTGAACATCTCAATCACCCCCAATAGGTCCTGTGGATATGCACCATATATCATGTACATGATTGATAAAGTGACGGGACTCGAGTTCGTCAAGGATGTCAAGCATGCGGGGTTGAAGCCGCAAAAACCCACCATGTACACTCTCCCCCCGGCTCCAACTGCCCCGTCCTCTCCACATGTGGAGAGGAGATCAAAGCAAGCTCATGATGTCACTAGATCTGCAGCTGCTCCTCCTGGGTCTCCACCTGCCCAAGAATCATCCAGTGGCATCCTCAAGGTGCTCTCCTCCATCTTTGCCTGCTGCCGCAAGATCGAAGACAGGCAGCGCAAGGAAAAGCTTGCAAGGAAGAAACATCAACAGTATGTCAATGCCAATATCATGTCTATCTGTGCAAAGCTTGAGATTGAGCCCGTTGGATCACCGCCCGCCTCCAAGGACTCAGAGGAAGATCCTGCTCCCGTGGATGCCGATGTTGGTGAAGATGAAGATCAGACTGAGACTGAAGGAGAAGGCAGCGATGAGTGATTCCCCTAAGATTGAGATTTTTTCCCTTTTTGGTGCCTTGATGCCAAAGGGGGAGAGATTGAGATTAGATTTGGACTCGAACTATCTAGTATTAGTTATTAAGCTCTTTTGTGATCAAGGACATGTACCTATTTTAAAATCTTGTAATGCACTATTTCTTTTCTTATGTGTGATGCACTATGCTCTAATGCCTACTTATATGTTCACTATTGTTTGTCTTTAATTTATCACATTTTGTTTATCACACACCTGTTAGGCACCCCACCATAAGGTGTGTGCATATGTGAGAAGCCTTTTGTGAATTCTTTATTATTCTCATATGTGCACACCTTATGAAAATCAACTTTTTATTCTCAATTGTGATATCTCAAATAGTTGTCATCAATCACCAAAAATGGGGAGATTGTAAGTGCATCTAGGATATCCCTTGTGGGTTTTGGCTAATTGATGACGAACATATGAGATCCTAATGAAACTATTGAGATGATTGCAGGATAAACAAAGTGAAACAGCTCGGTGCACACAAAAAGGTGAAAAATGAAGTGGTGTCAAAAAGAAGAATACCTTGATGGAAATTTAGAAGAATTAATTAGAATTGAAGTGTATAGGGTGTGTATGAAAGACACACTCCATGAGCTCACGACTTTGTGCATGGGAAATGGTTTTAAAATTATCCAAACTCTCTGTTCGCTAAACGGACTAGTCCGCGTGCACACCGGACTAGTCCGCAAGACTTTTTGGAACCTCCTATATCCGATCATGGACCGGACCAGTCCGCCAAACTCTCTGTTCCCAAAACGGACTAGTCCTTGTGCACACCAGACTAGTCCGCTAGACTTTCTGGACATCATGATTCACTGTGACCGGACAAGTCCGGACCAGCACCGGACTAGTCCGGTATTAGGTTTAACAAAGGTAACTTTTTTTGGAAACCCTATAAAAAGAGGTCCTTCATTTTTTCTCAAAATATACACGACTAATACTGCAGCAAACACAAACTCTAGCGCTGCCACCTTGTCCCAAGAGCCCAAAACACATCTCCCCACACATCTAAAGTGCAAAAAGATCAAAATTAATTGAACACTTGGATTCGGGATTGGGAGATCGTCGTTCTTTTGTTGTGAGCTCTTGGGGTTTGATCTTTCTACACTCATATTCTGCATTGTACTATTTTCGAGTGTATTTGATCACGTTCTTATTGTAATTCTCGTGGGAGCCCTCAACTTGTGAGGTAGCCCCACAAACTCGGTGATTGCCCGTGATAGTGGAGTCAAGTCGGCCTTTGTGGTGACTTGAAGAGGGAAAGGGTTAGGAACCCGGCTCTGTGTGAGCTTCCTCAACGAGGACGTAGATCTCCTGGTGAGATCGAACCTCAGTAAAATTCGTGTCTTTTGTCTCTCATTTACTTTACATTTTGATACATTAGATCACTAGTTTGCTAATCATCATTTGAGTTTCTTATAAGTTTGCACGTGCATTCATACAATAAACTTAATTTATAAAAACTGTTGTTCTCATTCCGCTGCTGAAAGATTCAATTTCTGAAACACACTTAATTAACTCACATAATTCAGCACACCGGACTAGTCCGCCCACACAACCGGACTAGTCCGTTCAATCAAGTTTCTGATAACTCTATTAAGTGTGCAGGAATCTTTTAAAGGCCTATTCACCCCCCCTCTAGGCCACATTCAATATTTAATAACATAAGACTGACTTATGAAATTATGGGTGGCACCGGAGTCAAAAAGTATCACTACGGGATGATCTAAGCAAGAAAACGTACCCGCGAGGACGGGTTCGCCTTCCAGCACGTCTTCGATAGCTAAGTGGTGGACGTTGCCGGGTTTTGGTGCTGGTTTCTTGGGCTGGTTGCGGGGATGAATAGCACCCTGATATGGTTCTGCACCCCTTCCCTGTCGCGGCTCGGGGCAGTCCCTCGAAATGTGCCCGACACGGCCACACGTGTAACACGTGTAAGGTGTCGGGGTCCCGCCGACTTGAGGACGGACTCCCGGTGCACGCTGTTGAAACTGAGGCGCACGCGGGACCATCCTTTGCTGCTGCTGTTGCTGTGGTAGATACGTCGGTCGAAAGCCCGGCGCATTATACTGCCGACTGCGAAACTGAGGCGGTCGCGCCGGTGGCTGCCATCTCTGACCGGATGGTGAGTGATACACCACGCGGTATTTCTGTGGCGTCCCACCACTGCTGCTTGTCAGCGTGCTGCGTTTCCTCTTATCAGAACCGTGCTCGCGCTGAGCATTCTCTTGTAGAATCGCGGCATTAACGAGGTCGTTGAATGTGCCACGATTGCTTTGGGCTAGATGGACCTTCATCTTAGAATTCAGGCCCCAGAAGAACGCATTGCACTTATTGTCTTCCGTCCCCACAAATCCTGACTGCGCCAGCCGGTTGAATAACCTGGAGTACTCATGAGCACTCCTCTCGCCTTGCCGTAACTCCAGGAACTCCTGGAGCTTCATTTCCATCACACCGGGAGGTATGTGATAGGCGCGGAACGCCTCCCGGAACTCCGTCCATGTGACGGCATGGCCAGCCGGTAAGGAGGCGGTGTAGTTTGCCCACCATGTACCGGCTTCTCCTTGAAGCTTTTGCGCTTCATACAGCGCCTTCTGGTGTTCGGTGCATCATAGCAGCCCGAACATTGCCTCTAGAGTGCGGATAAAGCTGTCCGCCTCCAAAGGTTCTTCGGCCTCCGTGAAGACCGGTGGATGGGTCGCCATGAATTCTGAATACGAACTTTGTTGGGGCTGGCGTTGCCCATTGTCTTGGAATCCTCTCGGATGGGACGCATTTTGCTGGACTAGCATCCGCAGCAACTCGGTTTGCTCGTCGTGCGAGCCGAGCACTGCAGCGAGAACCTCCGCCAGGTTTCTTGAAAGTTCTGGCAGTGGAGGAGGTGGTTGCTGCTGCGTCGTGGTTTGCTCCGGAGGTGGAGACTCATCACCACGAACCTGACTCGGACCTCCCTCCTCTTGCGTGGAACGTGTCTGCACCATTCTGCATTCATACCATTCAAACGATCAGCACATGTGGGTTTAACTCATCCAGTCTATACAATAGTAATGCGAGAATGGAATAAACAGTACACATAACAGTCACACATGTGGATAAAGTATTAACTTTATGCAACATATACATCCCTGGACCATGTCCCATGATCGAGTTCCAAGGTATTGAACTTTAGGGGTTTAAAAGTTCATTTCGACCATCAGGGTCGCCACGGAATGTTAAGTGTGTTAGTATGCATAATTTCTCGCTATTGCACTGGACCCAAACATGTACCCGCTCGAAACGATATGTCGAATGCATACACTTTTCGACTCCAACTCGCTGTTTTACAACAGCCACTGAACGTCGAATTGTGAAACTAAGTGTTTTGGTTGAAACACTTTAACATGATGTTCACTGTTCAGCTTCTGGTCCAGCTGACCAGTCTAGATAATTCAACAGTTTTGACCTCTATAGAGGCAAAATATGGACTAGTGTTCAACAACAAAGTTGTAGCACATTTCCTGCACTTTCCAACGGTGTCTTACTTGACCCTTAGAAAGTTTTCTACAGGAAGTTGTGGTTGAAATAAAGAAAATTTTCAGAGAGCATTTTGGTCTGCCCTGTTTCTGGACAGTGCCTACTCATCTGAGATTTTCATCCCATTGAAGGGAGATTTTGCTCTGGAGCTCTACAGAAACGTTGTAGAGGACTTCAAAATCTTTCGAGAAGGGTATCTCACACCTCCATTGGTTCAACCAATCCTAAGGTATGCCCTGTTCAAGTTCAGCAAAATTTCTGCCGAAAACAGGGGAGATTATTCCTAAGTTTTTGAGACTGAATCTATACTCCCAATTGACTCTTAGTTCAATATAGGAGTTTACTAACCCCTAAATGGATTTCTAAACTTCATTTTGACTCTTTTCTTTGAAAATAAACTTTTATGCAGTCGGTACTACGTTTCCTCACCAAAGAAAAATCCTAAACTGGTATTCCGGCTTATACGTGTCAAATGGTGGAACTAAAGACGTCACTCACAAACGGTTTCTACACGTCATGCACTAACGTGGTTATTGTACCTGCAGAAGAACACACAATAATTGTGCACACAAAGGTTTTTGACATTTCAGGCAGTTCCATATCATAGTAAAAACATACGGTCCGTATCGTTGCCATACAGATCGTCCTTGAGTCAAGCCATGTCTCAAGGTACATGGTCGTGTTTTCACACCACACGACGGGGAACCCGAGTAGAGCGCGAACGGGTCGTCACGGTTGGGAATTTTATCAACCCAACGGATACCACCTACTGCCTCATGACCGTTTAGGCACGCCAATGGCGAGCGCTGCGTATGGCCCTTTGAACATTGAACGTTCAAGAGTTGCATACTATCTTGTTGCTTACCACACGATGGGGCATTCTCACTTTTTGCCTAAAGCACGCTGGAGATCAGCGTTTTCATATGCTCTCAGAACCATTGAGAGGTTCAGAGACTCATATTCACTACCGTGCCAAGCCACGGTATACAATTCCACACTATTGCTCGTATGGGAGGTACCGCAATTGATCCGCTTGCGGTGGCGTACCTTACCTCTTACCTGACGTCGGAGCGTCGTTACAGATTGTATAACACATAAGTTAGCTTTTCCACCTTAGTAACTACTACTATCATAGACCTTATGTGGGCTTAATGACTAATCCTCACTCGACTACTCCTAAGTTTTCAAACATAAACTCTTTTCGATCGTTCTATTCCCAATGCGGCTCTGATACCACGCCTGTGGGGACCACCCCATGGTTCACCCACTCCAGGATCACATAGGGTGGTGCCGTGCGATGCGGCACCCAACAGCACACATGAAAAGATTAAAGAACAACATACAAACTTTTATTTGATATAAAACAGCGGAAGTCTTTTTACAAAACTTATTTATACAGCGGAAGTAATATACATAAGTAGCATCTCATCCTAACTATGCAATAGTGCAGCCGTCCATCCCGGGGACGCTACACACTAGCAGCACGGAACCGGATATTCACGGCGGCGTGCAGTGCTCCAGCTCGGCCGTGTACCCCGACGGGGGCATCGCCTCGTCCTCGGAACCCTCCTCATATCTCTCACCTGCATACAGCTCAAATATTGCAACCGTGAGCTCGATGGCTCAGCAAGGCTTAACCGTCTAGCCTAGGCATGGAACTCTACATGCAGGTATGTGTATGATAGGAAAAACGAATTTGCGACAACGACACGCCTATAAGTTGATCCTTACTTTCAGTTTTTATAGCAGCAGATTCATGTGCTTTAGGCAGCCCTCACATCGGAAGTCCACAATCAAACAAGAAACGCTTTCCCCCGATGTGGTGATGCCCAAAGCAGAAAGTAAACTTAATTAGCTCTACATCTACAGCAACACATGGTTTCCAAAACATTAATATATCATCACAGCATATTATCATTCAACTGGCTTACTTCACTTCTTACTACATCATGAAACAGTGAACAAGCGGTACTCAAATAACCGCGAGGGACGATGATTGCAATCAATAGACACCCAGACAACACGTTGCATACACCCACTTTCAGAAGCGTGATTCCACACCCCTTCCTACTCTGTTATATGCAACAACCTTTCAAAGGCAACCCAAACACCGCGGTCCATCCGTAACGGGCAGGAGGTCCCCGCGTGGAGCGTGACTGTTCCCACCGGCAGATTTACACCTTGCTACCCTCAACCCACTTCTATTTACGGTTGGGTAAGCCTCGGCACCCAGGTTAATCATTTACATCGGTTTCCTGCTTATGTCAGTATGCCATCCGGTACTGTTCGATACTTGTTCAGCAGGCCCGTACACGACTCGGTCCTCAATCGACACCAACAGGGCTACGCACGTGAGACCTCCGCTCACTGCTTCCTATCCCCCCTGCTGGGTCTCATTTTCACCACTCTTAAGCCATTTTCTATTCTGACCAAACCGTGTGATAAACCTTACCTCGCGAGTAGATTCCAACTGCTCGACTTCTACCGTGGTCCTAAGCATATTAGCGGGGCCTTGTCTACTCGTCGGCTTTGTAAGCTACCCAACCCTTCATAGGATTTAAATGGTTATGCAAGTGGGGTTTCAATCACCTTAACTCTAATGCAAACATTCACCCTAGACATAAGTGATACAAATAAAGAATTTTATAAAAGGTACTCAAGTGAAAACTGGGGCTTGCCTGGTTGCAAGTTCAATGAGAACTTAGCTTCAGGCGGGAGGACGTCCAAGGGCTCCGGTGCGTCCTCAACTTTGGTCACTATTATGAAATGCAACAAAATATATGTATAAGTATGAAGGATTTATAAGAATTGAGCTTCTATTCATAGCTACTGCTATTTAGGATCCTTAATTGGCTTTGGGATTTTTACAGTAGATACTAGACTCTCTAAGGATGATTTGAGCCCAATTTGGAAACATGTCATTGCACAATGTAGTCTTTAAAATTCCTACCTGTACAATGCTTCTCTAAATTTTGATCCCAAATCAGCAGCTTTGACATAGCTAATAGTGGAAGATCTGATTAGGTTAAGTCTCCATGGTTCTAACAAAATTTGTTTCACCATTTTTGGAGCTACCATCAGAGAGATATGAATTTTTGAAGTTTGGACAGGAGTTCTGAAAAGTTTCTGTTTAAATTTGACTTTCCAAATAAAGGCTGAACTTGGGAAGGCAGTTTAGCCTAGCAATTGAACTCCAATGAAGCCCAAATTTTTACTGGAGATTATTAACTATGGAAAGTATTTTCTGCCCAAATTTGGGAATATTTCATAAAGAATTGCTCCTGTAATAAATCCCTAAAAGATTTACTAAAAACCGCGGGTGGATAAGCAGATACACGGTCTTGTGCTTCGCAAACATTTGAAGACAATTATACAGAAATTCCTGGGCATTTTCATAGCCTAAAATTAGTTTCTCTGTGAAGTACTCCTCATGAGGATTCAAACAAAATTGGTCTCACTCTTTTTGGAGTTTTCTACACAAAGTTATGCGCTTGCAAAGATCAGCTAATTCCTGGAATTATTTCCCTAATAGAAACTCCAAATAATTGGAACTGGGCCCACTGTTTTAAATCGGACCAGTGAATTTGCGGCAACACCGGGGGCTACAAAGTTAACCCGCACAGCCACAGCAGATCTTGAGCCGCACCCCGATCCGGCGCCTAACCCGTGCCACTGACAGGTGGGGCAGGCCCTCACCTTCTTCTACCTCGTGCCCGGCCAGCCTCCTCGCCGGAGGAACGACTGTGCCTCGCCGGAACGGCTGCCCCGTGCCTTAGACGGCTCAATTCTCGCCGCCTGTGCCTAAAATACGACGAGGAACACTCTGGTGAGCTCGGTGGCGGCGCTAACTGGCCGGAAATATCTCCCCGACGGTGGCAGCGGAAAACCTCACCCCGGCGCCGTCGTTCTCGCGTAGCAGGCGAGTATTCCGGTTGGGGAGAGCACCGCAAGCATTAGGGTGATGTGAGGAGCACGTTCTTGCACACAAAAGTGGGTGAAAACTCATGCAAGGTGTAGCTCGATGGTGAACCGAAGTGTTTTCCCATGGCGGCACTAAAATTGACTAGAACACGGTCAATTTAATTGATGGTTTTCTTTGGTTCTTTGTCGGGGATGGGCGCTAGAGAGTGCAAAAGCTATGTGCACGTGAGCTCGAGGCGTGGTTGATCGTGCAACCCGAATTTGGGTATGAACCGAGCCTCGTCCTTCTACACTAGGGTTCGGAAAACAGTGAAATTCGAGCTACTCGATGAATCATTTGCCACACGGCTGGTGGCTACACCATCCAGGGCTACTCACGCACCTTTCTCGTACAGAAAGTCGGGGAAGAGGGTGGCCGAAGGAGGCTGCCGATGGTGATCCGATCGGCGAGTTCCGGTGCACCTCAGAGCTTCGGCGCCAATCTGCGTTTTTCGAGCAGTTCTGATCGGCAAACCTCGAAGGAACTTTGGAGAGGGCTAGAGCATGTCCATGCGCTACTTTTTGCTATGGATGGCCCGAGCAGCCGAGCTCAGCAGGCGGTGGTCGATCGGGAGAGAGAGCTATCGGTGGTGTTCGGTGTGAACGAAGCAGCCGCGGCAACCGAGCTGAGGAGGAGGAGAAATAGATCTGGGGCACTCGGGGGGCCGCTCTTATCCCACGCGAGCGCCGACGTCGGGCAGCGGGAACCAGCTCGGTGGAAGTGTCGGGTGACGGGTCGGCCGGGAGCTGGCGCGCGGTGATCAGCTCGGGAAAACAGAGAGAGAGGGAAACAGTCGGTTGGTTTGCTTTGGGTGGCTGACAATTGGGCCCCACCTCCCCCCTTTGTTTAGTCAAACTTTTCTGATATTTTCCCATCCAGCAACTCAACATTAAAGGCCTGACTTCACCACAAAGTTAAGGTTTTAATTTTCTGAATTCAAATGGTTTGAATCCTGGTTTAGAATTTGAATTGGGTTTGATCATTTGAATTTGAAAAGGAGTTTGAATTCTCCACTTTGTATTGCCCCAAAAATATAGCAAACCATCTCCAAAGTTTCCAATTTTTTTGCATGGCTGCTCATTCAAAGGTGGAGAACACATTTATGAAACCCAATTTTCAAATGGAGGGAATTGGAATTTGAAACTGAATTTGAAATTCAGATTAGAGGGCTTTTCCTTTTAATCCCAAACAAATATGAAAACTCCTCAAATGAACTGAAATTTGGAAGGGTGAATATTTGGAATATGAAGATCCAAGCTGTGCATTTAGATCTCCATGTTTGGAAGTTTTGGGAAGTCTAAACCCTCACTTTGAACTTACACCATTATAATTCAAAGTTTTAATTCCCCTCATTTTTCATAAGTATACATGAGCTGAATTTTCTTGCTACCACTTTTGGGGATTTTACACGTAACTGAGCGAGACGGCGGCGGCCCCCTCAGCATGGTATCAGAGCAGCATTGGTAATAGCGCACGAAATAAGGATTGTATTACGACAAAAACTTAGGATACGGTCAGGAAACGGTATTAGGCCCACATAAGGACTATAGTAGTATAGTTATTTAAAGTGGCATTGCTAACTTACTTGTTATAATTCTGAATTTTGATTATGTAACGACGCACCTACGCTCAGGTAAACATGTTAAGGAACGCCACCGAAAGCGGTTCAATTTTGGATAGCTCCCCAGATGAGGAATGTGGTTCAGGGATAGGTCTCACAGCTTGGTGTGAGACGCTAATATGAAACTCTTGGACTCTTCATGTTCCAGAGCTCATATGAAACGCTGATCCCTAGCGTGCATTACACAAGTAAAACGCGATAGTGTGTTCGTCCAGAAATAGCCCAGGGGGATATACGCAGCGCTTGCCATCGGCGTGCCCTGCAGGGCATAGGTGGTATCCGTTGGGTTGATAACATTCCCAACCGTGACGACCCGTTCATGATATACTCGGGTTCCCTATCGTGTGGTGTTGAAACACGATCACGTACCTTGAGACGTGACTTAACTCAAGGACGGCCGTATGACAATGATACGGGCGTTTGTATTTACTTTGAAATATGGAACTGCCTGAAATGAAAAACCTTTGAGTGCACCACTATTGAGTGTTCTTCTGCAGGTATTAACCACGTACGTATCCCATGTAGTACACGTGTGTGACAGACCGTCTTATTGCCACTGATAAAACGGATATGCCGGTATAATCCGGTTTAGGATTTTCTTTGGTGAGGTAACGTAATACCGGCATGTTTCTTACGGTGCATGGACAACGTACTACACTTAATAACCTCTTCCCTATAAAGAAATGATTCATGAACTAACTTTCAATTAAAAATGGAAGTTTGAAACAAATATTAGTTATTGAACTCTTATTTTGAGCTAAGATTCAAATTTGAGAATTACTAGGCTTCAAAGATTTCAAAAACAGAGTGCTCTGTTTCTGGCAGTAATTCTTGCTGGACTTTAACCGAGCATGACTCTGAGTATCCTTGACCAATTAAGGTGTATGATACAGTTCTGGAGATATTTTCAAGTGCTCTACAACTTCTTTGTAAACCTTCAGAGCAAAATCACACGTTAAGTGGGTGAAAAGTCCAGTTGAAGGCAAACTGTTCAGAACCAGGACAGTAGCAAAAACCTCTCTGGACCTTTCTGTTTTTAAGCCATAACTTCCTGTATAACATTCCTTAAGGAGCATATAAGTACTCGTTGGAAAGATACTGAAGTTTACTAAAACTTTGTATTGAACTCAAGTAAAGAATCTGTATATAACTTGAGTAAAATTTGGAGTTTATGTGAACTGGTCAGGGTAGTCCAGCTGATTAGTTTAGCGTACTTAAGATTTGTTTAAACTTGAATGTGGTTATGCTCTCATAAAGTTCATAACATGTTCATGTTTTGCTGATCTTTACTTACTACTGAGGGAGAATTTTGATTGACTCAAAATTTTGTTTCGTGCAGTATGGTACGCGCACATCCTCAAATGGAGATTGGAGGTTCAAGTCGAGGTGGGAATGACTCGACTTCACCACAAGAGCCATCGCCAACCGGATTGGCGGAAATTATGGCGAAGATAAATGAAACTCTCCAAACTCTAGTTCAGCAAGGGATAAATAGAGAAGCTCAACATCACATGCGAACCCTGAGCACTTATCTGGATTTCCTGGCGACACAACCGCCGATATTCTCCGAGGCGGCTGACCATTGTGAAGTAAATCACTGGTTACGTGTCATTGAGTCCAAGTTTGGGTTGATCCAATGTCATGAATTCTCGAAGACTCTATATGCCGCTCAGCAGCTTCACGGCTTTGCTAGAGCATGGTGGGTAGAATACCTTGCTGTCCAACCCGCAGGGCATCGTGTCACATGGGCGGAGTTCCAGGATGCATTTCGTGCTCGTTTCATTCCAGCGGGCATAATGCAAACAAGTCATGATGAATTCTGGAATCTAAAGCAAGGTGACAGGAGTGTTATTGAGTATGCAAAGGAATTCAATCGCTGACTATGTGAAGTCACCAGCCATGAAGGGGTATCACTTTTACCGAGGGATGACTGCTAGGATGCGATGTGAATTGGCTCAAGTTAGCCAAGGGAATTTTGATGAGTTTGTGAGCTGTGCTATCACTCAGGAATATTATTCCAATCTCTACCTCAAAGAAAAAGGGAGAGGGACTTCTCACAGGATGAAGACAATCATCTGCCTCAGAAGTATCGGTTGGTAATCCGTTCACCTTCCGGTCGAGAGATTCCACAAGAGGTGCAATCATTCTAGGAGTGTGACGACTCTTCTATTCCACAGAGGTCTTATTCCCCTCCACTGCAGCAGCAACTTATTTCTCATGCACCTCAATATCAACAAGGTGCGCCAGAATGCTATTTCCCTCAAGATGCTGAAGATGATCAAGGTGATTTCTCAGTTGAACCAAATGTTGTCCCACTTCATATTGACAATGAACTCAACGTCAATGAAGCAACTGAACCGAGCAACCACATTGTGTCTGCTGGTACAGTTCCACAGAGTGATCTTGGGCAGTAAAGAAAAGCTATGTCCAAGGTGGGGACAGTTAATTATGTGTCAGTCGATGATCTGCCAAAGGGAGAACATGTTCTTGCTGGCAAGTTCACCTTAAATGACAAGTCGGTTATCATTTTATTCGACTCTGGTGCAACACATAACTTCATTAGCAGGGCAACGGTGATCCGAGATCAGATCTCCACAACTATCACAAAAGGTTCTTACCTTATTCATTCGCCAGGTGGAGACATATCAACAAATGAAGTCGTCTCTCGAGCACCACTTTGTTTGGGTGGAAAAAATTATCCTACCACCCTCATTATTCTCGAAGACCAAGGAATCAATGCCATATTGGGAATATCATGGTTGACCTTCCATAAGGTTGTTCTGGACATCGAGAACAGGAGTGTTCACTTGGACTCTCCACTTCACGGACGTCAAACATTGTATCTCAGAAAAGCGGTTTCCAAAAATTCGGAAGTATGTAATGCCGAGGCTTGCAAGCTAGAAGACATTCCGGTAGTCCGTGAATATCCGGACGTGTTTCCCGAAGATCTTCCCTGCTTACCACCTGAGCGCAAGGTGGAATTCAAAATAGAGTTGATACAGAGAACCACGCCGATCTCTCAGAGACCATACAAAATGGCTCCAAATGAATTAGCCGAGCTGAAGGAGCAACTAAAAGATCTGATGGACAAGGGGTTCATTCGTCCATGTTCCTCACCATAGGGTTGCTAAGCTTTATTTGTGAAGAAGAAGGATGAAACACTGAGGCTATGCGTCGATTATCGTCCTTTAAATGCTGTGACAATAAAGAACAAGTATCCACTACCAAGAATTTATATTCTTTTCGATCAGCTAGTGGGTGCAAAAGTCCATTCGAAGATGGACTTAAGGTCGGGATATCATCAAATCAAGATTCGAGCGGAAGATGTCCCGAAAACAGCATTCTCAACAAGATATGGGCTCTATGAGTATCTTGTCATGTCATTTGGGTTGACCAATACTCCGGCTCACTTTATGTATCTTATGAACTCGGTGTTCATGCCGGAGCTGGATCAGTTCTTTGTTGTATTCGTCGACGACATCTTGGTCTATTCCAAATCTGAAGAGGAACACGCTAAACATTTGCATATTGTGCTTCAACGCTTGAGAGATCACAAGCTCTATGCAAAGTTTAGTAAATGTGAATTCTAGATCAACCAAGTGCCATTTCTTGGACATATTATTTCGGCGGAAGGTATTGCTGTTGATCCAAGCAAGATTGAGCAAGTGCTGAAATGGAAGTCTCCAACATCAGTCCAGGAAGTTCATAGCTTCTTGGGTTTGGCGGGATATTATCGGAGGTTCATCCCGGGCTTCTCAAAAATCTCTAAACCTATGACAGAGCTACTGAAGAAGGGCATCAAATATGATTGGAGCAAGCCATGTGAGGAAGCTTTTTGATGTTTATTGTGATGCGTCCGGCACCGGACTTGGTTGTGTACTCATGCAAGGAGGACGCGTGGTCGCATATGGGTTACGGCAATTACGGAATCATGAGCAACATCATCAAACTCATGATCTCGAACTTGCTGCCGTGGTATTAGCCTTGAAGATGTGGATACATTACCTATTGGGAAATCTGGTTCATCTCTACACTGACCACAAAAGGTTGAAGTACATATTCACTTAGAGTTGAATATGCGGCAACGGAGATGGTTAGAGCTGATCAAAGACTATGTGATTGAAATTCATTATCATCCGGGCAAGGCAAATGTAGTTGCCGATGCACTCAGCCGGAAGTCTCATATTCATAACCCGACCATTACGCCAATAGATGAGGAAGAACCAAGTCTTTACTTGGTTCCATATGGAGCTTTACATAATCTGGCTCTCATACCCACAATAAGAGAGGAGGTCATGGAAGCTCAAAAGAAAAACAAGGGCATGGCTCATATCAGAAGGAGATTGAAGAACGGGGAGATGAAATGTTTCCGGTTAGATGATGAAGACACCCTATGGTTCAAGGATCGGATAGTCGTACCCCATGATATGAGGCTGCGGAAGAAAATTTTGGATGAGGCTCACTTATCCAAATTTTCTATTCATCCGGGCAGCAACAAGATGTACCAAGAATTGAGGACTAAATTTTGGTGGACCCGGATGAAGAGAGAGGTGGCTAAATACGTATCAGAATGTGATACGCGTCGGCGAGTTAAAGCCGACCACATGAAGAAAGCGGGAACCTTACAACCGCTAAGCATTCCGGCATGGAAGTGGGAGGATATTAGTATGGATTTCATTGTTGGACTACCTCTCACGGCTAATAAGCATGATTCGATTTGGGTAATCATGGATCGGTTAACCAAATCAGCACGCTTCATCCCGGTGCGTACAAATATAACGCCAAAAAGTATGTGCAGTTCTACATTGCGTGAATCTTTTGCTTGTATGGAGTTCCCCGTACCATTGTTTCTGACAGAGGATCGTTGTTCGTGTCCCGCTTCTGGGAACAACTACACGCATCCTTGGGAACTAAATTGATTCGAAGCTCCGCGTACCACCCTCAAACCGATGGGCAAACTGAGGGTGAATCAAGTCCTTGAGTATATGCTACGGGCGTGTGCCATCCACCACGGTAAGAGCTGGGATGATCACTTACCGTTGGCGGAGTTCTCGTATAACAATGGTTATCAAACGAGCATAAAAATGGCATCTTATGAAGCTCTCTACGGCCGGAAGTGCCGCACACCCTTGAACTGGTGTGAATCCGGCGAGAGGGTTATTTACGGGATTGATCTCGTAAATGAAGCAGAAGAGCAGGTGAGGCTTATTCAGGAAAATCTTAAAGCCGCTCAGTCCAAACAAAAGAACTATGCGGATAGGAGACGGCGTCCTCTGGATTTCCATGTTGGGGACCACGTATACCTCCGCGTATCTCCCATGAAGGGCATTCAAAGATTCGGAGTGAAAGGAAAATTAGCTCCACGTTTCATCTGTCCCTTCCTCATCATTTAAATGTGTGGACCCATGGCATACCGTTTGGAGCTACCAGCAGCCTTAGCCGGAGTGCATAACATCTTCCACATATCTCAGTTGCGGAAGTGTTTGGGAGTTCCAACGGAGATTCTCATGGGAGACGTAGCAGATTTAAAGCCGGACCTCACTTATGTTGAACATCCAACCCGGATAATTGATGAAAAGACTCGCGAGACCAGAAACCGGACGCTGCGATTTTTCAAGGTGCTATGGGAAAATAACACGTCCGACGAAGCTACATGGGAAAGCGAGGAATATTTACAACGCAATCATCCGGAGTTGTTAGAGGCTTATATTTAGTAGTTGTCCTCTCCACGTTGTCCTTAATCATGAATCTCGGGATGAGATTCTTTTTTAGTGGGGAGGAATGTAAAAGTCCCAACACTTGTAAATGGAAGACTTGAGCTATGAATAAAGTTGAGTTTAAATACAAGAAATGGGACTTGCAAAAACTTATTTTTACTCATGAAAGTGTTGGCATGTGCAATAAAACTTTGAATTCAGTTTGAACTAAAAAGGTCACTTCAAAAATAAGAAGGGCATTTCCAAAAGGGGAAAATTCAAACTGTTGTTTAAGAAGTTGTAATTGCAATGGCCAACTCAAGAATCAGAGGGCCTATATGAATTCCTCAGGTCCCAATAATTAGGGAGACAAATTTTGAGAAAATTTGGAGGTGCTTTGATATGTGTATCAAAGAGATTTGTCAATTTTCATTGAAATTTGAATTCAAATTAGAAACTGTGGCACAACTTGTCAAATGGCCAAATGGTTTTTTAATTTGGGTTCCTCATAGCTGAATTTGCAATGTGTCAAAATTTGGAGATCTTTTGGAGGAGAGGAGCTGTGGGACCAACATGTCAATGGGAGGAAACTTACCACTGAAGCAAACCAATTCTTCTGTTCAGACCGAGCTCGAAGCAACCGACTGCAGGCTGATACCGAGACCGCACGGGGAGGCCACCTCCTGGTTTCCATTTCGCGCTGGAGACCTGCTCGATGTTTCACCGCGCCTCATCCCTCCACGCAGCGCTCTGTCGGTCACAAAACCGCCACGCCGAGCTCCTGTTCTACTCCCTCCCGAGAAAACGAGCCGCCGACGCCGCGTCTGTTCGTCTCGATCGTGAGCCAGCGTCAGTCCCCGGCTGCTCGAGCTATCAACACGAGAAGAGAGCGCCAGCGTGTGTACAAGAGTTCCCTCAGCTCAGCTCTGACGTTCAGGACTGCTGTTGGCCGTATTTGAAGATCAACGCCGAAGCCGAGGTGCAAACGGTGGAAACCGACGTCGGGCTCTCGTGGGCAGCTCACACCGGGCATTTTCACGACCCAATGAGTGCACCCCAAGGCACGCCAACTCTCTGTGCTGCTCCTCTCCAAATTTCAGGGCAATCCGTGCACCGTAGCTCGAGAATTTCGAGTTCTTCTTTCGGCCGGAAAAACTCAACTGTGGGTAAGAATTGTTGAAATTGAATCTCAATTTTTGGTTAGAGCTGCTCATTTTGCGCACCCATGAGCTAGAGTGGATAGGGAACCTTTTTCCTTCGCAACCCTAACTTAGAAGTGAGTGGTGGCAACTAATTTCGAGTTCTTTCATCGGCGGCCATGTCGGGAACGATCGGGTGCTCCGTGAAGTCCTAGTAACCGTCTTTCCTGAGCTACTTTGTGGCCATGTCGAGCTTCTTTAGGCGTGACTGATGCTGTAGAGCCGATTCCTCGGGGTTTTGTGAGCTGAAGCGATCGGTCATCGGCGCCGAAGCTTCACCGAGGCTGTTGCACGCCGCCGACTTTGTTCCGGGCTTCTATAGCGTGTGCTGACCCCCTGGATGAGTTCCTCGTCCCCGAAAACCCCCGGGCAGCGAGTAGCAGGCCGAGGGGTGGCCGGGAAGTCAGGTTCCGATGCTCTCCGGCGAGCTCCGGCGGAGGGGTCGCGCTGGCGTCCAGAGGTGGAAGACGATGGCATCAGGCCCACTGTCAGTGAGGGGAGGACCGGCCAGGATTGTCTGCGGATTCGGATCCTTTGCAACAGCACGGGAAATGATACTGTGGCCCTGTGTGGTCATTCCCAACGCATAACACGTGGTCCCCTGGACCCACCCGCAGGATTTAAACTTTTCCCGATTTATTTGGATTTCAGATTCGGTCCAAATTTTAGAACCTCATTACTTTTGCTAGGAAGCTCCAAAATTTATGATTCAAATTGGGTTGTATTCAGGATGAAAATCTCTATCCAAATATGCAACCCAATTTATATGAAAATCAATAGAATATTCTGGAAAATTCATTAAATCCTTTCAGAAAAAGAATTTTAGAGGGAGTTTAGTTCATCCAAAAATCCTCAAATTTTGCCAGAATATTCTTTAGGATATTAGGAGACTCCTGTAAAAGTTTCCGCTCATTTGGAGTTGATTTATTTAGGGTAATTCTGATTTTAATTTTCTGTATTCAAATGAATACAGAAACATTTTCAGAGATTTTCCAAAACATGGAAATTCAGTTCTGGGCATTCCTTAGCTCCAAAAATCATAGGAAAATTCATGCAAGCTCCCTGAGCTATATATGGAATAGTAATTCACTTGAATTTGCATGAAAGTGCAAATTTATTCAGAATTAATTCCTTTTTGCCTAAATGCTTAGGGAATTGTTCTGAGTGATCTACATTGTGAACTATTCTGAAATTTAGTTCAGATGACTTTCTTTTGACAAGGAACTCACATACAAATTTCCATCTCCATTGGAGCCCTGGATCAGTAGTTTCTTTACAACCTCATTAGGTAATCAACACCGAAGTGATGAACCCCACTTCTCACTTGATGATAGTGTTTAAACACACACCCAAACCACTAGCCCCAGTGTTATTTTAAATTCTTAAACAGAGTTTCAGATTTAAACTTGTCTTTAGAACTTGTTAGCAAAAGTTTTATAATTAAACATGTATGTTTATCCATAATGTGTAGTGATTAAACGTGAAAAAGTGAAGATTTGATCAAGGAGCAAGAAGGCAGGGATTAAGCTTCAAGTCATCAGAAACTAACTTCATACATCATCTGACCTTAGTCACCTACAAAACCAAGGAAAGCCCTGATTTGCATTTAAGTTGTTTTATAAAAGTTTTACCTTTGTTCACTATTATGGGTCAAGGGTTTGTATGTGCATTAAGTCAAGGATGTTTTATACCCCACATGCATAACCCAAAAATGAACCCTGAGGTCAAGGGTAGAATGGTGTCTTCGTTGTAGATTAAGGCCATGCTAAACAGGCTAGGGCATTGTCACACCCGGTTTCTCCGAAGAACAACCGAGTGAATATCACATGTATGCCAGGATCATTTTCACATACATGTGATGACAAATAGTGAAGCATCATTTATTACAAGCCAGGTGTCGAATGTAAATACGTCTTACAAAGCATACGCCTCGATAGACGATTAATAAGTTCATAACATGTAAATAAACTAGCAGCGGAATATTATTCTTGTGGGCTCCGTCACATGTGTTGCCCGGGGGACTCCATGAACCTAGAATCCTTCTTCGGGTCCAAAGTCTTGGTCATTAAACACCACATCATCCCCTTGACCTGAGCAGCAATTTAAACCAACAAATATGCAAGGTTGAGTACCGTTGGTACTCAGCAAGTATGGGAAAGTTATATCATGCATGGCTAGAACAAGGAGAGGTTGAACTCATGGTTAAAGCACTATGCAATTAATACCTATCACTTTAGCTATTAAGCACCTACATTACTACATAGGTGAAATGGTCCCAATCTCCCAACCCATCATCAAAACTCAAGTAACCATACTATCATTTCCAATGTTAAGCTCCCCGCTTAACATCCTCAACTTCCAAATTCATCATCCTCTAATCATGAATAAGTCCAAGCCGCTCTTGACCGTGAGCACGGCTGTCATGACAGTTTTGACTCTGCAGAGTTTGCACCACTGTACCCACATGTAGTGATTTCATCCCCCGTTGCCGGGTGGACTAAAAGAACCTCCATTATGCTAGTGGCTGCGAACCACATTAACACTTCCCAGGTGTGTAGCCAGGAGATCACTACGAAGCCTTTACAAAGGGATTCCCGACGAGCGTGGGCCCACTGAGGTTTCACCCCTAACAGCATACAAGAGGCTCCAACCCCGCTGCAGTGGCCCCCTCTTGAGCCTTGCGGTTCATACGGTAGTCCAGCTGACACCTATTTCCCGCACCATCCAACACACCCATACTACGCCGGAGATACACCTAATTAATTGGCCAAGCTGCCCCATCTCAGCATGTGGTTGGCACGGTAAAGCCAGGTTACATGCTCCATGATCCGGTCCTTAGGATCCAGGCAAGTACTAAACACAAACCCGAGTCTCGTGCACCCAGCACCAACCAAATCATACAACTTGCCTCGATCCCTACCTCTACATAACTTATAATATCTCATTCAAGAGTAAGGTAAATAAGTTGATGATCTCATATCCCAATTTTCCCATTCTAAGCATGGCTAAGCATAAACATATAAATAAATGACATGATAAAATAAATCCCAACCCAAGCTACAAGGAAACAAGGTAATGCAATTCTAGGGAAACTTCCTAGCAAGGGTTTCATATTTCAATTGACAATGCAAATAATTCTATCTACACATCCTAGTATAGGATCAAAGTGGTCATGGACACTTGCCTTCTTCCTGCTGCTCTGGGAATGGATAGTCCTGATCTTGGAAGGGAAGAAATTGCTCTGGGGCAGGTTCTACTCATGCCAACACACATAGCAAAAGAAAACAACAATCCATAAGACATAGTTCACACTTTCACTCCACACATACATACATATGATAGTCATTCACATTTCTAAGTGTTGTGGTTACTCTAGATGTGTTGATTTTTAGCCTTCATGCACTTTTAAACATATGTATATGATTTCTAACTTTTGTATTTTAGATTTCTGTTTGCACACTATATATGAATTTTCAATCTAAAGAAATTCTTTATATTTAATTAATATACTTCTTAACTACCAAGTTTGCATGGAAGGTAATTTCCTACTCCAAATGGGTTTTCAGATCTTCTACCAAATCCAAACTGAAGTCTTTGGATTTGGAGACTTCATTTATCATTTTCTAGTTATGCATACCTATTTTCCTTTATTTTCCATATTTATTTTCTATGCCTAAAAGTGAGTTTTAATATTAAATAGAAGGGCATATCATCTAACCAGAATAGGTTCTGATCTAAAATATTAAATAATATATTTTTGAACTTCCTCTCTGATGTGGAACAAATTAAATTTATTTTACTAGCTTTTAGAATTATTTCCTAGCCTAAAATATGTTTCTAGAACTAATAAATATGAACCCCATTTAGACAGATTTCAATTCAGCCTAAAATCTATTTTTAACTCATTCTAAAGTTTTCCAAGTGCTAGGAGAGTTTAAATTTGAATTTACAATGTGTTTGCCTCACCTTTTAAATTTAAATCCTAATCACATATTCAAATTTCTAAATTTAATATCATATAGGGTTAAAAAGGTAAACTCACCCCACTACAGGGTCTATTATATTATTTCATAAATTTCCAGGGGTCTAGCTACACATAACAGAGGGGTTTTCCTAATTTTTATTAAGTCCAGGGGCTAAAACTGACTTTTAAATGAATTTACACGAATTAGTGAAGTTCCAGGGGCTAGATTAGAAGTTTCCGGGGCTAGCTCGTGTTTTCCGAGATCCCCAGGGGGTAGCGCGTAAGAATCCCGGCCTTTATAACGTGGGGCTGATGTGGACCGTCCGATTTAAAATAGACGGCTCAGATTAGATCGCCGAACCGGTACGCGCGGGTTTTAATTCTACCGTGCGATTTAAAATAGACGGCGCACAAGCGGCCACGTCGCCCTAACCGTGCGTGGGCGGCGCTGCCCGGCGGCTCGCGGCAGCGGCAGGCGGCGATCTCGTTGGAAAACTTCAGATCTTCATCTATACCTCCTAAAATTGGGATTTCATGGCATAGAACGGTAGAGGGGAGGTCGGGGATCTCACCTCGGGGTTTTTCTTGAGCTCGGAGGCCCTGGAAGGCGGTCGGCGTCGAGGTCCGAGGTGGAACCGCTGCGGTGCTTGTCGGAGCTGCGCCTAGAGCGCAAACCACCGAGTTTTCTGCACCTGCGTGAATCCCCGGAGGCGGTGGGACACGATCGACGCGTTAGATCAGAAAACCCGAGCAAAGATCGAGAGAAAACGACCGGAGAAGCTCTGGTTCTCACCGGGAGGAAAAACAGCCGATCGGGGGAGATAAACAGGGCGATGCCGGTGTTTATATATACGGGGGGGGGGGGGGCGTGTCTGTTGGGATCGAGCCGGAGTCGTTCGGGACCAGAATTCGGCTGGGGGACATGGGTTTCCGTGGTAGTTTGGATTCGGGCGCGCGGAGGAGTCCAGGTAGTTGGCGCGAGCGAGAGGTGGGGGATGACACGCGGGCCCCGCGTGTCAGTGAGAGGGAGAGGCGCGCGGCTGTAGGCTGGCGCGCGGGGTGGGGGGTATGGTGGGCCGGCTGGTGGGTTTCGGCCCACTAGCCGGGGGGGTTTCTTTTTCTTTTTCCATTTCTTTTCTGTTTTGAATTTCTGCACCACATGCAGTACGTCCAAAAATTTTTAAATTCCCCTCTTAACAGAATTTTGGGGTGTTACAGCTCTACCCCCCTTAAAAGAAATCTCGTCCTCGAGATTGGTGGTTCTAAGAAAACAATTCCGAAAACTGTGCCTTAAACTCGTCTTCTCGCTCCCATGTGGCTTCCTCTTCCGAGTGATGCTTCCACTACACCTTGCACATCCGGATTCTTTTAATTCTTGTGAGGCGTTCCATTGTCTCCAAAATCTTGACCGGTTGCTCGGCATAAGACAAATCCTCTCGTACGTCAACCTAATTCATGGGTAACATCTCTTCAGGCGTCCTTAGACATTTCTTGAGCTGTGACACATGGAATACATCATGCACATCCGATAGGCGAGCTGGTAGATCTAGTTGATATGCCACTTCGCCTTTCCTCTCCAGAACTTGAAAGGGTCCGATGTATCGAGGTGATAACTTCTCTTTCACCTTGAACCGACGAAGTCCTCGGATAGGGGACACCTTGAGGTAGACATAGTCCCCCACGTTGAAAACGAGCTCTCTTCTTCGTACATCGGCATAGCTCTTTTGTCGTGTCTGTGCTATCCTCAGGTTGTTGCGGATTTCCCTCACTTTCGCCTCGGCTTCTTGTAGTACCTCGGGCCCAAACACTTTACTTTACCCGGTTTGGTTCCAAAATAGTGGAGTTCTGCACTTTCTCCCATACAAAGCCTCAAAGGGTGACATTTTCATACTAGCCTGATAGCTGTTGTTATAGGAGAACTCCGCATACGGTAAATTCTTATCCCAACTCCTATTGTTGTTGAGCGCACACGCTCTCAACATGTCCTCAAGGATCTGATTGGTTCTTTCCGTCTGTTCGTAAGTCTGGGGATGATAAGCAGAACTAAAATTCAGATGAGTCCCCATGGTTTCATGCAACTTCTGCCAGAACCATGAGGTGAACTGTGTCCCTCGATCTGACACTATCTTCTTTGGCACTCCATGGAAACACGTGATCCTTGACATGTATAATTCTGCCAATTTGGATCCGCTGTAGCTTTCTTTCACAGGGATGAAATGAGCTACCTTGGTCAGCCTGTCAATGATGACCCATATCGAATCATATCCCGATTGGGTCCTAGGCAGTCCCACTATGAAATCCATACCGATTTCTTCCCATTTCCATTCAGGCACTTTGAGTGGTTGCAATAATCCCGTGGGTCGTTGATGTTCTGCTTTCACCAACTGACATGTGTCACACAGGGCAACATGTTCCGCGACATCTCGCTTCATGCCATATCACCAATATCTGATCTTGAGGTCATGATACATCTTCGTACTTCCAGGATGAATGGAGTAGTCGGAATCATGAGCCTCCTTCAAAATCAATTCATGGATCTCCTTCACTTCAGGCACATAGATTCTTTTCCCATGCCACACCGTACCTTGTTCATCCTCTCTGAACCCAGGGGCTTTATTTTCTTTGATGAGTTCTCTAATCTCTTGTATCCTCTCATCATTCTTCTGACCGTTGCGTATATCTTGCTCTAAGTTGGAGCCCACTTCCATGGCGATGGCCTCCCCACTATTCACCAGACATAGATTGAGTTTTACAACCTCTTCCTTCAATTCTGTAGGCATGTCCTTTAAGCTCAGCCTATTGACCTGTACCTTCCGGCTTAAAGCATCTGCCACGACGTTTGCTTTCCCAGGATGATAGTTGATGCCCACATCAAAGTCGTTGATCAGCTCCAACCATCTCCTTTGTCTGAGGTTGAGATCTGGCTGTGTGAAAATATACTTTAAGCTCTTATGATCCGTATATATCTCTGTCCTCTTCCCCATCAAGTAATGCCACCAAATCTTCAACGCGTGTACCACTGCAGCTAGCTCTAGGTCATGTGTAGGATAGTTCTTCTCGTGTTTCCTGAGCTGCTGGGACGCATAAGCCACGACATGCCCCTCTTGCATGAGAACACATCCCAACCCGTTTCCAGAGGCATCGCAGTATACCGAAAAGTTTTTCTGCATATCTGGCATAACTAGCACTAGGGCTGTTGTCAATCTCTTCTCCAGTTCCTGAAAACTCGTCTCGCACTGCGGTGTACATTTGAATGTGATTCCCTTCTCCAACAATTTTGTGAGGGGTCTCGAAATCTTGGAGAAATCCTCGATAAACTGTCGATAGTATCCAGCCAACGGTAAGAAGCTTCGAACTTCCCCAACATTCTCAGGGGTCTTCCACTTCTGTACATCCTCGATCTTGGCGGGATCTACGGAGATTCCTCCCTCTGAGATTATATGTACTAAGAAGGGAACTCTCTTTAGCCAAAACTCACACTTGCTCAACTTGGCATATAGTTGGTGTTCTCTCAGCTTTTAAAACACCAACCTTAGATGTTTCTCATGTTCTTCTTCATCTGTGGAGAAGACGAGAATGTCATCAATGAAAACCACAACAAATTTGTCCAGATATTCCATGAATACCTTGTTCATGAGATACATGAAGTATGCCGGGGCATTAGTTAGCCCGAAAGGCATGACGTTGTATTCATACAGTCCGTACCGAGATACAAAAGCTGTCTTGGGAATATCAGTTTGTCTTATCTTAAGTTGGTGGTATCCCGACCTGAGATAAATTTTCGAGAACACACAAGCTCCCCTCAACTGATGAAACAAGTCTTCAATGCGGGGTAATGGGTACTTGTTCTTGATGGTTACCTCATTCAACGCACGGTAGTCCACGCATAGACTTTGGGTTCCGTCCTTCTTGGGCACAAATATCACTGGAGCTCCCCATAGTGAGGAACTAGGACGAATGTACCCCATTTCTGTCAATTCTCTTAAATGTTCCTTGAGTTCTTCCAGCTGTTTGGAGTCCATCCGATAAGGTCTCTTGTATATCAGAGCTGTTCCAGGCACTAGCTCAATCACGAATTCCACTTCACGATCGGGGGGCATACCTGGCAACTCCTCCGGAAAAACATCTGGATATTCCCTGATGATCCTGATCTCCTCCACTCCCACCTAAACTTGATTGAGTTTAATGTCCCTCCTAGGCTCTTGTATAGTTATGAACTTTACTCTTGTGACACTAGGGTGAGTTAGTTCCACCGTTCTTGTTGAACAATGGATGATTCCTTTATGTTTGGTCAACCAATCCATACCCAAAACAATATCTATCCCTTGGGAATCTATCACTATGAGGTTGGCAGTAAATACTACCCTATTAATGTCTAATTCACCTTGGGACACACTTGTCTTGTCCTTATTTCTCCACCTGGAGAGTTCACTGCTAGCATATGTTTCATTTGTGTGGTTGCTAGATCATGCTTCTTAACAAACCCTTGAGCAATGAACGAGTGGGTAGCACCAGAATCAAACAACATGGTTGCAATGTGTAAATTGGCAGGAAACTTACCAACTACCAAGTCGGGTGCCTCTTGCGCCTCCTCCATGGTCACGTGGTTCACCCGTCCTCGCATCACATTCTGCTGTTGCGGCTGCACGGGCTTCTTCTTTGGGCACTTATGGGCGTAGTGCCCCACTTCACCACAGTTAAAGCATTGCCCCCCAACCTTAGGTGCCTGGCCTTTGTTGTCTTGGGGTTGGTTTGGGGGTCCTTGTACTGCTGGTCGAGGTTGATATGTGGCGCGAGGCTGCTGTACAAACTGACGTTGTGGCTGTGCTGGTGCTGACGGAGGCCTGAAGTTCGGGTTGTACCCTCTCGATGCTGAGTAGGGTACCGCAGCACGGCTCGTCTGCCCTGCGGGTTGCTGCATCAGACGTGGGCGCGTGTTGCTACCTGAGGCTTGGCGTGACCATCCTGCCTTCCTCTTGTTTTCATTTTCCAAGGCCTTCAGCTTCCTCTCCACGACAAATGCGCTGTCCACCATCTTTTGGAAGCTTTCATACTCGTTGGAGGACATTGCACACTGCATTTCCGCTGTAAGTCCTTCCACAAAGCAGTCCTGTTTCTGCTCATCAGCCTCGATGTCCCGTGGTGCATAACAGGATAGTTGGGTGAATTTAGTGAGGTATTACCTCACAGTCATGTTTCCTTGCTGCAGCCCCAATAACTCCTTTCTCTTGTTTTTGAGTTCACCCCTTGGTATGTAATAGTTGCGGAAGCTACGCTTGAACTCTTCCCAAGTGATGTTCTCAGGGTCATGATGGGCGGCCACGTAAGCGGTCCACCAATCAGCAGCAGGTCCATGCAATTGGTGAGAGGCGAACAACACCATCTCATACCCTTGGCGTTGTATGATCCTCATCTTGCTCTCAATGGTCTTTAGCCAATCATCTGCCTCCAGAGGTTCAGCAGCACTTGCAAACTTTGGGGGTTGAGTCCCTAGAAACTCACTCAACCTTGGTTGGCGTGGTGCAGCTTGTGGAGGTGGAGCTTTGTGCAAGTTGGCCACCACTTGAGTTAGGCTCTGGATGAGCTGATTTTGATTTTCAAGCATTTGGTGGATGGGATCAACTCCTCCACGGCGACCACCCCTGTCTTGTCCTCTAGAAAGATGAGGGTTGCCGGCCTCATCTTTGTTGTTGGCGGGGTTGGCACCACGACCGTTTCCTCTTCCGGCCATCTATCATGATCAACCAAATGTTAATTTAAAGCATTACGTGTTAACTTCCCAATTTGCTTGTTTAAATTTAAAATTCATGGGGTCTTATTATATTCACATTTTCTGAGGGTTTCACGTCTTACGCGAAAATAAATGCACTCTTAATTCATAGGGGTTCACACATCAAAGCAAAAAAACCTCAAGACGAGGTTGTGAACAATTGCCCATGGCTTCCACAACTCACGTCACACACAAAACATTAACACACCATTAACTAAGGTATTGACTCGTCTACTCGATAACCTGCTGAACTATGGGAGAGGACTCTACACGACTCGTATCACTGAGCTGGCTCCTCGGGATCTTCCTCATTATTGCGGCTGCCCTCTGACTCCGCTTTGGGTGGGGAAGCTGCTGGTGGAGAAGTGCGGCGACGCCTGCTCGCCCGGTGATCTGGCGAGTCAGGAGTCCATGTGTCATTCACGGTGACACACAGTTCATTCCCATCTCCTCTTTCTCTTGCCCTCAATCTGGCTCGAAGCAACGCCTCAGTCTCATTCAAGGTGTCACGAACATCCTGAAGCTCCTGCTGACATTCCTGCAGTCGAGTGCTGAGCATAGCAGCATCCTCCAAGCACAGGTCCATGTGCTCATGGGAAGTCCCCTGCTGCACTGGCGGGTACTTGTACTCCGTGGTACCACTCTCACGCTGGAGGACATACATGTACTCAGTCCTGTCCAGGTGCCGACGGTAAATGTGACTCTGGTAGGTGATGGCCTCCCAGGTGACATCCTTCTCCGCATCGACCTGTGTCGCTCGACAAGCTGGAGAGCGGTGGATCTTGAGCAGCTGATTTTCATGGATAATCCTCATTTCTGAACTCCATTCTTCCCGCTTCTCACGGATGGTCCGGGTGGAGCTGTAGTGTATGATTAGCTTGCCCGTATTGCTGGCGGCGTGAAGCATACGTCGAAGACGGCACAACAAGCCTCCTACTGCCAATCCGTAGGAGAGGTACGTCACCGGACGGTTCTCCTCTCTCAGTGCAAGGGCAACTACGGGAACTCTCCCTCTGGTGGACTTGCGGGCGGTGCGGATCATGCGAACCATCTAAAACATAAAGCATTTAAAATTAAGTTAGATAAGATTTTTAACAAAAATCCTATTTTGAATAAAAGTTGGGGTAAGATGAATAAAGTGACCCCATTAAATAACACCTTCGACCCACACTTTTGTAAAATAGTTTTTAAGAAAAATAAGGTCCTTAACTACATCCATTTCTACCTACGTCCATGTTCCTACGGGCAACCCTGGCTCTGATACCACTTCTGTCACACCCGGTTTCTCCGAAGAACAACCGAGTGAATATCACATGTATGCCAGGATCATTTTCTCATACATGTGATGACAAATAGTGAAGCATCATTTATTACAAGCCAGGTGCTGAATATAAATACGTCTTACAAAGCATACGCCTCGATAGACGATTAATAAGTTCATAACATGTAAATAAACTAGCAGCGGAATATTATTCTTGTGGGCTCCGTCACAGGTGTTGCCCGGGGGACTCCATGAACCTAGAATCCTTTTTCTGGTCCGAAGTCTTGGTCATTAAACACCACATCATCCCCTTGACCCGAGCAGCAATTTAAACCAACAAATATGCAAGGTTGAGTACCGTTGGTACTCAGCAAGTGTGGGAAAGTTATATCATGCATGGCTAGAACAAGGAGAGATTGAACTCATGGTTAAAGCACTACGCAATTAATACCTATCACCTTAGCTATTAAGCACCTACATTACTACATAGGTGAAATGGTCCCAATCTCCCAACCCATCATCAAAACTCAAGTAACCATACTATCATTTCCAATGTTAAGCTCCCCGCTTAACATCCTCAACATCCAAATTCATCATCCTCTAATCATGAATAAGTCCAAGCCGCTCTTGACCGTGAGCACGGCTGTCATGACAGTTTTTGACTCTGCAGAGTTTGCACCACTGTACCCACATGTAGTGATTTCATCCCCCGTTGCCGATTGAACTAAAAGAACCTCCATTATGCCAGTGGTCGCGAACCACATTCACACTTCCCAGGTGTGTAGCCAGGAGATCACTACGAAGCCTTCACAAAGGGATTCCCGACGAGCATGGTCCCACTGAGGTTTCACCCCTAACAGCATACAAGAGGCTCCAACCCCGCTGCAGTGGCCCCCTCTTGAGCCTTGCGGTTCATACGGTAGTCCAGCTGACACCTATTTCCCGCACCATCCAACACACCCATACTACGCCGGGGATACACCTAATTAATTGGCCAAGCTTCCCCATCTCAGCATGTGGTTGGCACGGTAAAGCCAAGTTACAAGCTCCATGAACCGGTCCTTAGGATCCAGGCAAGTACTAAACACAAACCCGAGTCTCGTGCACCCAGCACCAACCAAATCATCCAACTTGCCTCGATCCCTACCTCTACATAACTCATAATATCTCATTCAAGAGTAAGGTAAATAAATTGATGATCTCATATCCCAATTTTCCCATTCTAAGCATGGCTAAGCATAAGCATATAAATAAATGACATGATAAAATAATTCCCGACCCAAGCTACAAGGAAACAAGGTAATGCAATTCTAGGGAAACTTTCTAGCAAGGGTTTCATATTTCAATTGACAATGCAAATAATTCTATCTACACATCCTAGTATAGGATCAAAGTGGTCAAGGACACTTGCCTTCTTCCTGCTGCTCTGGGAATGGATAGTCCTGATCTTGGAAGGGAAGAACTTGCTCTGGGGCAGGTTCTACTCATGCCAACAAACATAGCAAAAGAAAACAACAATCCATAACACATAGTTCACACTTTCACTCCACACATACATACATATGATAGTCATTCACATTTAAGTGTTGTGGTTACTCTAGATGTGTTGATTTTTAGCATTCATGCACTTTTAAACATATGTATATGATTTCTAACTTTTGTATTTCAGATTTCTGTTTGCACACTATATATGAATTTTCAATCTAAACAAATTCTTTATATTTAATTAATATACTTCTTAACTACCAAGCTTGCATGGATGGTAATTTCCTACTCCAAATGGGTTTTCAGATCTTCTACCAAATCCAAACTGAAGTCTTTGGATTTGGAGACTTCATTTATCATTTTCTAGGTATGCATACCTATTTTCCTTTATTTTCCAGATTTATTTTCTATGCCTCAAAGTGAGTTTTAATATTAAATAGTAGGACATATCATCTAAACAGAATAGGTTCTGATCTAAAATATTAAATAATATATTTTTGAACTTCCTCTCTGATGTGGAACAAATTAAATTTATTTTACTAGCTTTTAGAATTATATCCTAGCCTAAAATATGTTTCTAGAACTAATCAATATGAACCCCATTTAGACAGATTTCAATTAAGCCTAAAATCTATTTTTAACTCATTCTAAAGTTTTCCAAGTGCTAGGAGAGTTTAAATTTGAATTTACAATGTGTTTGCCTCACCTTTTAAATTTAAATCCTAATAACATATTCAAATTTCTAAATTTAATATCATATAGGGTTAAAAAGGTAAACTCACCCCACTACAGGGTCTATTATATTATTTCATAAATTTCCAGGGGTCTAGTTACACATAACAGAGGGGTTTTCCTAATTTTTATTATGTCCAGGGGCTAAAACTGATTTTTAAATGAATTTACACGAATTTCTGAAGTTCCAGGGGCTAGATCAGAAGTTTCCGGGGCTAGCTCGTGTTTTCCGAGATCCCCAGGGGGTAGCGCATAAGAATCCCAGCCTTTATTATGCGGGGCTGATGTGGACCGTCCGATTTAAAACAGTTGGCTCAGATTAGATCGCCAAACCGGTACGCGCGGGTTTTAATTCTACCGTGCGATTTAAAATAGACGGCACACAAGCGGCCACATCGCCCTGACCGTGCGCGGGTGGCGCTGCCCGGTGGCGCGCGGCGGCGGGAGGCGGTGATCTCGCCAGAAAACTTCGGATCTTCGTCTATACCTCCTAAAACTGGGATTTAATGGCATAGAACGGTAGAGGGGATGTCGGGGATCTCACATCGGGGTTTTTCTTGAGCTCAGAGGCCCTGGAAGGCGGTCGGCGTCGAGGTCCGAGGTGGAACCGTTGCGGTGCTCGTCGGAGCTGTGCCTAGAGCGCAAACCACCGAGATTTCTGCACCTGCGTGACTCCCCGGAGGAGGTGGGACACGATCGACGCGTTAGATCAGAAAACCTGAGCAAAGATCGAGAGAAAACGGCCGGAGAAGCTCTGGTTCTCACCGGGAGGAAAAACAGCCGATCGGGGGAGATAAACAGGGCGATGCCGGCGTTTATATAGACGGGGGGCGGCGTGTCTGTTGGGATCGAGCCGGAGTCGTCCGGGACCAAAACTCGGCTGGGGGACGCGGGTTTCCGGGGTAGTTTGGATTCGGGCGCGCGGAGGAGTCCTGGTAGTTGGCGCGAGCGAGAGGTGGGGGATGACATGCGGGCCCCGCGTGTCAGTGAGAGGGAGAGGCGCGCGGCTGTGGGCTGGCACCGGGGGGGGGGGTATGGTGGGCCGGCTGGTGGGTTTCGGCCCACTGGCCGGGGGGGTTTCTTTTTCTTTTTAATTTCCATTTCTTTCCTGTTTTGATTTGAATTTGAATTCCAATTTGAATTTGAATTTCTGCACCACATGCAGTACGTACAAAAAATTTTAAATTCCCCTCTTAACAGAATTTTGGGGTGTTACAGGCATCCGGTAGAAGACGAGTAGTTGGAATCTACTCGCGAGCTTTTGTTCAGGATTACATAAGGGTGATGGGAAAAGAGGCAAACTAAACTTTACATTTCTAAAGATGAGACCGGGCAGGAGGGTAGGCAGCGACAAGATGAGGTCTTGGTCGAGTAGCTCTGCCCGTGTCGGTTAAGGACCGAAGCGTGTGCAGCCCTGGGAGCAAGTATTGAGTTGTGTACCGGATGCTTACTGATATATGGGAACCAGAAAACCGATGTACCAGGTTCACTGGACTGTAGAGGCATACCACACTGTCTCGTTAGACCTATGAGCCCGAGACGGCGCGACCGGTTCTACAGTCTAGTGTCCTGAGAAAGGTTTCCACATACGACGTAATGGACGCCAGAATTGGGTCTTCAGAGGCAGGCATATGTGTCGAGTTATCCGGGTAGTGTTTGATTCGAATCACCGTCCCTCGTTGTTATGAGTACCGCTTGCTCACTGCGCTGTGACGTAGTAATCAAGTTGTGTGGAAATAGTTTGTAAAGTTTTAAATGCTGTTATGATAATTGGAAATTGCATGAGAACCCTGTTTGAAGTAGAGATAGAGCAAACTAAAGTTATTTTCCACCTTGGGACAAGTAACATTGGAATGAAGCGTTTCTTGTTTGATTGTGGAGTTCCAATGTTGTTGGGCGCAAGGTCACTGCTATGATGGCAAAAATCTGAAAGTTAAGGATGAACTCATAGGCGAGTCTTTTCGCAAATTATAGGATTGGGTCTTAAGTTACCCTCATGTAGAGTTGCATGCTTTAGAAGAGACGGTTAAGTCTTGCTGAGCCTTTGTGCTCACTCTTGCTATATGAGTGGTTTTGCAGGTTAATACGACGCTACAAAGAAGGTTGTCTGGTGAGACTCGGAAACGTCCGAGTCATGTTACACATGGAGGACCTAACCGCTGCCATGTCTTCGTGTTGCTAGCGAGAAGAGTCTGCGGGCTGGACCTCTTCTTGAGTGCTTCTTAGATATTCAACGTGAGCTGTTTATCGACTTCCGCTGTAGCTAATTTATGTAAGGTATTTACAAAGAACATTTGTAAGCTTCCGCTTTTGAATTATGTAATACAGTGTTCCTTATATGTGTGCTGTTGGGTGCCGCATAACATGGCAGCACCCAATGCGATTCCCGGGCAAGGTGCCCCGTCACTGTGACTGAGCGGGACGGTGGGGTCCCCCTCAACAAATAGATGAGCTTGTGACGTGAGGAGGATCTGGACCAGCAATGGTGGTCGTCGGTGCTGGCTGTGAATCAAGATCAGGAGCTGGAACAATGTCATTAGCTGCTGAATTTTCGGGCAGCAGCACCACTTCTTCCTCTTCTTCAATGAAAATACTCTCCCCCTGTGGATATGGATCCGGACCTGCAATATTTGAAATAGTACCTGGGCTAGCTTCATCAAAAGAAACCTCACAAGTCTCCACAATTTTGTTAGTATCAAGTAAAAGCACACGGTAGCCTCTACTATGAGATGGATAACCAAGAAACATGCCATCAACAGATCTAGCTTCAAATTTATCAAGATTCCCATGTTTCTTAACAAAGCATTTGCAACCAAAGACCCTAAAGTGTGTGACACTAGGCCTATGTCCAAACCTGAGCTCATATGGTGTTTTACCTAGCTTAGCACGCAAGAAAACACGATTTGAGACATAACAAGCGGTTGCAATTGCATCAGCCCAAAATTTCCTAGGAGTTTGATATTCATCAAGCATAGTCCTAGCCATCTCAACTAAGGTTATATTCTTTCTCTCTACAACACCATTTTTTTGAGGTACATATGGGGAAGAAAATTGATGATCTATTCGATTTTCAGCACAAAAGTGATCAAACGATTGATTTTTAAATTCGGTTCCATTATCACTTCTAATTGCTCTTAAAGATCCTTGGTGATCAATTGATAATCTAAGAAATAAAGTTCTAAAGTGACTAATAGCTTCATTCTTAGATGCCATAAAGTAAACCCAAGAGTATCTAGAATAGTCATCAACAATCACAAGAACATACCATTTACCTCCGAAGGATTGAACACGTGAAGGTCCTACGGTGTCAAGGTGTAAAAGTTGACCCGGTTCAGTTGTCATGGTCATTGTGAGAGGAGCATGTGAACCTGCAACAATCTTAGCATGTCTACAAGAAGAGCACACCATTTCTTTGTCCCCTTTAAGCTTAGGCAGCCCACGTATCCGATCAAGAGCACTAACACGCGTGAGATGATCAAAGCCTACGTGACCAAGTCTACGATGCCAAAAATATAAATCTTTGGAATCATTTGCAACTAGACATCTATGCTTAGAGGAAGACATATCAAAATCAGCTTTAAAAACTCTTCCAAACTGAGACATGTTAAAGATAAGCTCACTATTTGAACCTACAACTTTGCAGCAGTTTTTATTGAAAATAATTTCCAGATTTTCATCTAGCAATTGTGAAACAGAAAGCAAGTTGTATTTCAAATTTTTGACAAGTGCCACATCCTTCGAAGTGTAGTGATCATTTACTCTAACCGAACCCTTAGCAATTATAGGAGATGAAGAATTATCGGCAAAAGTAACATTCTCTACACGTGACACGAAAGAGAGAGAGAGGAGAACCATTCTTTGTTACCGGTCATGTGGCGTGAGCAACCTGAATCCACAATCTAAATGTTCTCCTTCCTCAAGCGTGTAACCTACATAGAAGCACAATACGTCGATGACTCAATACTGGGGTTAGTTAAAAGGCATTTAGGAATCCAGTACTGAGTCACACGACGTCCAGCAGGAATAATATGCGAAAGCTGAGATAAAACAGCAGGTTTATGAGTCAAAGTTTGAGGTTTTTTGTTCTTAACTACTGACCTATGAGGTGTTACTTGTGTAGCACGAAAATTTGTAGCTCCGGAGGCAAAAACTGAAGCTCCGGTGGCAAAAACTGAAGCTCCGGAGGTAAACTTTTAATATTTCTGACTCATAACAGCAGGTTGCATGTTCCTGACATTCTGTTTAGTATGTGCAGCAAATTTTGCATGAGAGTTATAAGATCTAGCTTGCATTCTTTCCTTTTTATGTTGTTTAGCTAGTCTATAACAAAAATCTATGACATGACCATCTCTACCACAATAGGTACAATGAAATTTAACTTTGTGTTCATGTCTAGATGAGCATGCAGTATGCTTATTTGAACCCGAATGTGACAACACTCCTGCAGATTTAAAAACCACTTCCTTTTGTTTAGGAACTGTTTGAATCAAACCACTTCCTAATGATTTTACAATTTTAGGTGGATGTTCCTTAGCATGAGCATGTGAATCAAAACCTAAACCAGTTTTATCATTGCAATACTTGGAAGAATTCAGCAGCAAGTTTAGGTTCTTATTCCCATTACAAAACCGATCTAATGTTTTATGCATGTTATCATGTTTATTTGATAGATCAAGGAAATTTTCACATGAAGTTTTTACTTTTAATTTGCAATTGGAACAAAATTTAACTTCATGAGAACGTAAAGCATTGTTCACTATAGAAATTTCTTTCATAGCATCTTGTAGTTTCTTATCAAGATCATCGCATGTAGAACAATGCAAATCAATTGTAGAACAACAAGCATCTTTCAAGTTTTTATCATTGAGTGCAGCAAGCTTTTTGTTCTTTTTGATTTCAAGTTCAAGTTTATCAAGTGTGGAGGTGCGTGCACTTCTTAGAAAGGACAATTTTTCATATATTAAATCACATGAGGAACAAGAATCATCACTAGGAATCAAGGATTTTAAACGATTAATTTCAGATTCTAGTGACTCAATTTTAACAGCATTGTCCCTAAGCTTTTTGTCCTTTTTCTTAACAATAATAGTGGCACGAGAAATAGCATCACACATTTCTTCGCAAGTAGGACATACCTCTTCGTTGTCACTGTTGTGTTCTGCATCCTCCATACTTGATTTCAATTTCCCCGCCATGGAGCACAAGTTTGCCAGATCATCTTCATCTTCATCACTTCCAATGTCTACATCACTCGAGCCAAGTTCTTGAAGTGCGGTGATGAAACTGTTTATCAGTTTGCTTCCTGTAAAACCCTTCTTTTTCTTGTTGGTGTTGCCAAAAGAGGACATGACTTTATTCCGCTTTTCATCACGGTTAGAAGGACCTGAAATGTTAGGGCAATATGTACGAAAGTGTCCTGTCTTACCACATTCAAAGCATCGTTGAGGTCCGGAGCTTCCTCTCCTTCTAGTTCTCACATTTTGCAATGCATTTGAGAACCTAGTAGAAATAAGTACTAGCTCCTCCTCTGGAAACTCCTCAATCTGTTCCAGGGTTAGTGAAGACAGCAAAGCAAGTGTATTGCAAGATGATTGGCCGGAGCTAGGCATATCACATTGTGAGACAAATGCAATAGTCTTATTTGAGTTCTTACGTGATATAATGTCAATTTCATGAGTTTTTAGCTTAGAATAAAGCACATCTAATGTAAGAGTACTCATGACAGTGGATTCACGTATGGATGTTACTTCCATCTCCCAAATTGACATGTCTAATGCACTTAGTAATTGCCTAGCATTTTCAGCATCTGAAAAATTAACATTGACGCTACGCAAGTTGCTGAGAATTTTATTAAAGCGAGCAAAGAGATCATCAATGGACTCACCGGGTTGCATCTCAAAGCGCATGTATTCTTTCTTCAACATATCCTGTCTTACCTCCTTGATCGTGTTGGATCCTTCGTGGTAGTCACAAAGTGCTCTCCACACATCGTACGCCGATCGGAGGTGTGCAACACGGTCGAAGTCGCTCTGAGTTAGTCCTTGTATGATCAAGTTCCGAGCCTTGTTGTTGTTGTCGACATCTCTCATGTTTGTAGCCGTGACTTGATCGTTTGAAGGAACATCGTAAGGCTTGTACACCTTTTCCCATATTGCAAAGCCTTGCGCCTGGATGAAAGCTTCCATGCGTGTCTTCCAAACCTGAAAATCAATACCACTAAACACACAAGGTTTGGCGGAGTATTTCTCCATGATGATTAGTCAAAACACGTGCAAATCAAAAATATTAGAGCAACCTATCTCTGATACCAATTGTAGGATCGAAGTACACGTGTAAAGCTACCAGAGGGGGTGAATGGTTGATAAAAACTTTTCAGTGGAAGCAACAAAACACCCCTCAGCAGAAAACCGATATGTTAAAGAAACCGTGTGTGCGACTAATCTAAACGTGTTCAACAGTGACAAAACTAGTATAGATTGTATAGAATCAAGTCACGAAGACTTCACAATAAGAATCATGAAAATCCGTTGAGAGAAACTCATGTTACGATCGAAAGATCGAACAAAGGTCAATCTGTCCTACGCGAGAAAAACAGTTCCGGAATACTGCAAAGAAACTCATGTAGATCGGAAACCACAAATTCAATGACCGTGAAATTTTCACAGATGATAGATAATCAAGTTGTGAAGACAACCCAAAAATAATCACATCAATTGGATCTGTAAAACTCGAGTTATGATAAAACCACCGAAGCAAGGTAGTGCTGAACAGAAACTCGATGAGAAAAACTTGTCTGAAACAAGTCAGACGAACAAGGCACAAAAGTTCCTTTAGAATACGAATTTTATTTATCAAAACACAAGAGGAACAGCCCCAAAGTCGTGCACCACGAGCACTGGCCTCCCTTGCTTATATAACCAGCCCGAAGGCCAACTCAACTCAAACAAGGACTCCTACTCCTACTTGGATTCAAACTGTAACTTTCCAATACTGCTCAAGACTCTTCTATACGCAGATAGAAGCAAGCTTAAGACTTCCAAACACCTTAGGAACGTCCCAAACATTCCTAAAACAACTCAACTTCATGTCCCACACGAAATCCTATCATAACCAACTCAAAACTTTCCATATTTGAGTCAAACACGACTCAGCCGCAGCCTGAGTCCATAACCTAGTCGGTTAGACCTTTCCGACCAATTCATTACGTCCACATCTCTTCATCACGCCTTGGAACCATGCAGCCACATCCATGAACTCCTTGCACATGTGCAAACATCTTCCAACGATGTCCAAGATACCTTCATATGCATTGTTCTTGATTCAAACATACTGCAGAACCTCCCAATCAACTCAACCACAATTCCTCCCGAACTTGGTTGTTGAACCTCATCTTCTCCCTAAGACTAGTTCAATGGATCCCGTCACCAGCCATGTCTTGAACTCAGGCAAAACCTGCACATGAATAAACAACCAATACTTGACACGACCCCACGATCTTGTCGAGCCAGGATCACGCTAAGGGGTACTGCGTTGCACAGCACCGGATAACACACATACAAGGTACAAAGCGGAAGCAAAATTTTATTACATAAACTGGTTTATGAACATGTTTACATCAAAATAGTTCCATTCTACACTCACGGGCGTAGACTACGCATCAAGTCCATGTTCAGCCCTTGAACGTGTCCTTGCTAGCACACACCCACATTAACTCTGCGGCGTGCACGACTCCCACTCGACGGGGTTCCCCTCCTGGCGTTCCGTCTCTTCTTTGGGAGTCCCTTCCTCAAAGAACCCTGCAAAAGATTCAAACACAAGCAGTGAGCACGAAGGCTCAGCAAGTCTGACCCGTCTCACCTAAACATGGAACTTCTACATGAGGGGTGATAAGTTACATAAGGTAAAATTATTTGCAAGGACTCGCCTAATGAGTAGAACCTTACTTTCAAGTTTTAGCAGCATGTTGTGAAGAACCTTACGCTAAGGCACATGAGAGAGCCGCAATCAGACAAGAAACGCATTTCTCTCATGTACTTTGCCCAAAGTTTAAAAGGAACTTTAGTTAGCTCTAAACTACAGCAATTCATTAGCAATCAAGTCCATCTTTCAATCAGCAACATTTTAACATGTAACTAGCATGTTCTTTCTATGTCACGGTACAGTGAACAAGTGGTACTCACTGACCGTGAGGGACGGCGATTATAATCGATTTACACCTGCAGGGTTACCCGAACAAACCGTCACGTACGCCCGTACTCGATGTTGCCTACAACAACCATCATGGATGCCGTACGCAACTACCTTTCACCCGTTAGCCAAATGTCGAACCGGTCCAATCGTCCCGAGCAAGAGGTCTCTGCACGTGCATCTCAGTGCCGCCAGCCGATTTACACCTCGAGCTCTCAACCTACCCTCTGAACGACCAGCTATGCCTCAACACCCAGCTACCCGAGTTACATCGGTTTCCCGGTTCCCATATAGCCGGTAGGTCTTCGGTACTGTTCTAGCTTGTTCAACAGGCCCGCACACGGCTCGGTCCTCAATCGACACAAACGGAGCTATACCACACAGGCCCCAAAGTCATGCTGCCTTTACTCTCTGCTCGGTCTCATCTTTCTTGCCATGTGTATCATGTGCTATCTCTACCCGAGTCGAGTGCCTCTAGCCTATGCTCGCGAGTGGTTCCAACTACTCGACTTGTACCGAATCCTATACTATCTTAGCATTGCAGTAGCTAACGGGGTTTGCAATCCTAAACCCAACCCATGGTTTTCTTGGCTATGCAATTGGGTTTTCAAACAAGACTCTAATGCAACGAATAAAGTACTCAAGTATGTGCTCAAAACAATAAAAACTTGTAAAAAGGTTAATGCAAACCGGAGCTTGCCTTGTTGCTCTTGGTCGTAGGCTAGCTGTTCCTCCGGAGTAACAAAGTCTAGGACTTCGGGTTCCTCCTCGACCTTAGCGACTACATGATAGAAGAAGTACATGTATTAATTTAAATGCATTTGAATTAAGTTTGAACTTGTGAAGCTTATAAGTCTCACTAGACAGACTCAATGACTATGAAACTTTTACTGTGGCTTGGTTACAACCTAAACAGAGGCTTGGCCAAGTTTTAGTTGCAGCAAATCTAATTTGAGCCCTCCACAATTAATTATGCACTTGACCTTAATTGAAGGCTTTTAGGGTGTTCTAAGGGTTATCATGAAACAAACTATGACTTTCTGAAAACTAGATTTTCATAGGATTCTAATGGAGTTGGTCTCACTTAATTTGAAGGTTCCTAGCTAAAGATATGAGTTGAACAATTTCAGAGAAAATTCTGAATTCTGAACATTTTCTATTTTCTTTGGAACAGTTCCACTAATCACACCATTAGGTGGATCAAATGAGCTCAAATGGATCTGAAATTTTTATGGTAGTTCAGATATATTTTGGTGAACCACCTAACAAAATTTCAGAATTTCCCCCAAAGGATTCTCCAGTTAAAATTCCAAACAGTTTAAATTTTGAGGAATTAATTCTGGAGAAATAAGGATTTTCATGAAGTGAAACTTGATTTTCTGGAAGGTACTCAGAGAGCTGAATCCAACAAAATTTGGTTCACTCGATTTGCAGTTTTCTAGCCAAAGTTATGAGGATTTGAAGTTTGAAGGAATTCTGAAAATCGGGGGAAAAGTTTAAATCTGCCGGGGCCCGCGGGAACACGTGTTAAGCGCGGAGGCGACCGCATACCGCGGCCCACAGGGTCTTTGCGCGCCAGCACACCCGATCCCGGCCACACCCGATCCCGATTTCAAATTTTGAGCCGCTGACGCGTGGGCCAGCCGGCTTCGTCTACCTCTCGACGCGCCGCGCGCCCGCGCCGCCGCCCCTCGCCGGAGCAGACCCGGAGCTCGCCGGCTCGCCGCTGCCGGCCCTCTCATGGTCTGAAACTTGCCGCAAGGCGGTTGTCGACGTCGAGGAACACGTCGGTGGTGTCAGTTCGGGCTGGTGGTGACCGGAAATAGCCCGGCGACGTGCCGCGGCCTCGGTTGAGGTTCGGCGCCGTCGACCGTGGGTTTTAACCCGCCAACACCTCGAACAAATGGTCCTACAGCATCAGTGTACCTCTAGGAAGCTTGACAAGGTGTCAAAATGGTTCAAAGATGGCAGCAAGTCGGTCGGCACCATGTGACCGATCGTGCCCGCCATGACCACCCTTGATTGAGCTCAAAATTCGTCACTTCTAAACAGTTTCACGCCACGGATGCAGAAAGGAACTTGATCGCCGGCTAGTCCAGCGTCTACGTGCAAGATTTGATAACCAAAGAAGGATCATAGAGCGAGAATTTGAAGAATCTGTACCAGAAGCTCGGTTTACGGTCGCCGGAGCAAAAACTGTAAATTCTCCATGGATTCTTCACGGTTTGCTTCCAAACTTGGAGGAGAGCAGCACGGTGGTCGCGCGCTCCTGTTGCCTCTCTTGCTGGACCATGAAAACGCCTGTGGAACGCTGTCCACGGGCGCCTGACTCTCGGCTGAGGCTAGGTCACCGCGGTGGCGATCGTTTTCGGGCAAGGGAGGTCGGAGCTCGGGGTTTCTGGCGTTGGGGAGGTGGAGGGCGATCTCAGGTTGCTGTCTAGCAGCTCAGGAATGAAGGAGGAGATCGTTTGCTGGTTTTCCCGATCGAGCAGTGAGCTGCGGGGAGAAGAACTGCCGCTGCTCGGGTTCACACGCGAGGAGATAAAGCCAGCCGACTCCTGCTCGGGCTGAGGCGGTGCCGGTCACATGGAGGCGCGAGCAAGCCGCCCTGGGCGCCAGCGCGCGGAGAGGGAAGCAGCTGGTGGCGCCGGGGGCTGCTCGGTGGCACAGCCGACAGCTGCTCGGTGGAATTTCCCACCGAGGCTGTGACTTTGTGTGCAAGTTTTCCCTCCTTCTCTCTATGACATGTGGGTCCCACCCGGGGTTTTAACCTCTGAAATTTACTCCTAATCACTGTTGTAAACAGTGAGCCCCAAAATACCCCATGTGATTCAAATTATTCACCCATGAGCCATTTGAATTGATTAGAATTCAAATTGGGTTTGGTTTGAATGAATTTCAGCACAAGTTCAGTTTGGAATTCAAATAAAGTTTGAATTTGTCCCACTTAGCTCATGTCAAGATCAACTCCAAATGGAGTGAAAATTGGTGTATGAGCTCACAAAAATGTGCTGAATAAGAATATGCCTCCCACTTTTAAATTCATGGGATAAAAACAGTTTGAATTTGAATATGGTTTCAAACTGCCCTCTTTCTAACTATACCCAAAATGACCTCAAAAAGGTTTTGAATTTGGGTGAAACTTGGCATGGACATCCTTAGCAATGTGTAGGAGTTTTCATATGTCCAGCCCCTCTATATAACATGTGGGAAATACCACTTTTGCAATTTGTGAGTTTGTTTTCTAATGAGCATGTTGATGGTGGTTACTTGCTCTTCATTTGTGTTCATCAACTTACTTCAAATGAGGTGTGTGGTGTGGTGATGAACACTTCAAATATGTGTCAAAAACTGAGGCCCTTACATTCCTCCCCCCTTAAAAGAATCTAGTCCCGAGATTATAAGGTGAAAATGAGAGAGAGGACGGTGGAAAATTACCAGATATGCAACGTGAAAAAGTCGGGGTAGTTAGCGCGAAGAAATCCTTCGCTCTCCCATGTCGCTTCGTCCACGGAGTGAATACTCCATAGAACTTTGTAGAACCACAACGTATGGTTGCGTGTGGTTCGGGCCTTTTCATCAATAATCTGCACCGGTTCCTCTCGATAGGTGAGATCCGGTTGCAGTTCTTCAATGTCTTCCAGCTGAATGGTAGTTGATAGCTTGAGACACTTCCTCAGCTGGGAAATGTGAAAGACGTCGTGCAAACCGGAAAGTGCTTCTGGTAATTTCAGCCGGTATGCTACTGCTCCACATCTTTCGGAAATCTGGAATGGACCGATGAATCGGGGTGCTAACTTTCCTCTCTTCCCAAATCTGTTTACGCCCTTCATTGGAGACACACGTAGATATACGTGATCCCCCACTTCGAATTGTAATGGGCGTCTTCTCCGGTCCGCATACTGTTTCTGACGGGATCGGGCGGCTTTTAAGTTCGCTTGAATCAGTTGAACCTTCTCTTCCGCGTTGTTGACAAGGTCAATCCCGAAGGTAACCCTTTCGCCAGACTCACACCAGTTCAATGGTGTGTGGCATTTTCTTCCGTATAGCGCCTCGTAGGGCACCATCTTTAGGCTTGCTTGGTACCCATTGTTGTACGACAACTCGGCTAACGGCAAGTGATCATCCCAATTCTTGCCGTGGTCGATAGCGCAAGCTCGTAGCATGTCTTCTAGGATTTGATTTACCCGCTCGGTTTGCCCATCCGTCTACGCGTGGTAGGCTGAACTACGGATCAGCTTCGTCCCCAAGGCAGCGTGTAGCTGCTCCCAAAAATGGGACACAAATAAAGTTCCCCGGTCCGATATGATCGTGCGGGGTACGCCGTACAAGCATAGGATCCGTGAGATGTACAGTTCAGCGTACTTCTTGGCGTTGTAGTTGGTGTTGACCGGGATGAAGTGGGCAACTTCGGTGAGCCGGTCGACGATCACCCACACAGAATCATGTTTTTGAAAGGTGGTGGGTAAACCGACGATGAAGTCCATGCTCACATCCTCCCACTTTCAGGCAGAAACGCCCAGGGGTTGTAGCAGTCCCGGTTCCCGCATATGATCTGCCTTCACCCTCCGACATGTATCGCACTCGGACACGTACTTCGCGATCTCCCGCTTCATCCGTGTCCACCAAAACTTGCTTCTGAGTTCTTGATACATCTTGTTGCTGCCGGGGTGAATAGAAAACTTTGACAAGTGAGCCTCATCAACGATTTTCTTCCGTAATTCCAGGTTTCGGGGTACGACGATCCGGTCCTTGAACCATAGAACGCCGTCTCCGTCCTTCCGGAAACATTTCAGCTCCCCACTATCTACACGTCTCCACAAATGCGACATGCCCTTGTCATGTTTCTGAGCTGCCGCTATCTCTTCACGGATGGTGGGGATCAAAGCTAGGTTGTAGAGAGCTCCATGTGGAATCACATGTAGTGGTGGTTCGCTCTCTTCCAACGGTGTGATGTTCAGATTGTTGACGTGTGACTTGCGGCTCAGCGCATCTGCCACTACGTTTGCCTTGCCCGGATGATAATCGATCTCTATTTCGTAATCCTTTATCAATTCTAACCATCTTCTCTGCCTCATGTTCAGCTCCTTCTGAGTGAATATATACTTGAGGCTTTTGTGGTCGGTATACAAATGTACGAGGTTACCGAGTAGGTAGTGCCTCCACATTTTCAGTGCAAGTACCACGGCAGCGAGCTCCAAGTCGTGAGTTGGATAATTCTGCTCATGGTTTCTAAGCTGCCGTGATCCATACGCGACAACACTTCGGTCTTGCATCAGCACACATCCGAGCCCAATGCCGGATGCATCGCAGTACACATCGAACGGTTTTGTTGTGTCTGGCTGTGCCAAAACCGGTGCTGATGTTAGGTGCTTGACTAAAGCCTTGAATGCTGCTTCACATGCTGGACTCCAAACATATTTGGTAGCCTTATTCAGCAGCTCCGTCATGGGCTTGACAATCTTCGAGAAGTTCGGAATGAACCTCCGATAATATCCCATGAGTCCGAGGAAACTCCGTACCTCGTGAACAGTTTTCGGGGATTTCCAATTCAGCACTTGAGTGATCTTGCTCGGGTCTCCGAGAAGTCATGCTCATGTCGTCACTACCTATACACACGCTACTGTCTACACGACATGCCACCGATTACAAAAGTTGGGTTACATTACCCTAGCTGCACTACTTGGCAACTGTAACCCCCTACCCGGAGTAGAACTCGACCTCCTGCGGGTCGTCCTCCTCCGGTACCTCTGCTGGTGGCTCTGGATCTACCACCTCTTCGCCCATCTCGGGTTCTCCCATTGCTGGAAGGCCCAAGACCACCGGTATGCCCAATACCGGAGGTACGAGGTCCTGCAAAGCATGCACCTCGTCCATGGCCTGGTTGTAATCTTCTTCCCAGCCTTGCCCTTCCTCAATAGCGTCATCCCGCTCTTGAGTAAGTTCCTCGTTCTGCTGGGTCAGATTCTGTACCAGTTCTTGCAATGCCACGATGTCGACACGGCTTTTCTTCTTCACCTTTTTCAGACGATGCAACTGATTGTGCTGTTCATTCAGTCGCTTGATCGTCGGAAGGAGCACATTACGGAGTGCGCTGTGAGCACCCTCGAAATGGTCTCCACGGCTCGTGCTCTCCTTGAGCTTTGTGGCGAGATGCTCCGTATGAACAGCTTGGCTGTTCGTCACGGCGTTTCCCGCCCTCATCTGGAGGCTGAGATTTGCCTCCACGGGGTTGTACCTTGGGCAACTCGGATCCGTTGCCTCCAGGTACCTCTCTTCCCACACATGCTGAGCCCGTCCCTCCATCGGAACGAGCACGTATGGAGTGCCCTCCATAGCCTGCACGTGTAGTTGGCAGAAACGTGACATAGTGTCACGGGCTGCCACTTGCCACATTCCCTCGGGTTGTCTACCTCTCACCGTGACGGTGAATGGCACCCACCCGGGTGATGTAGGACCTGTGGGGACCTCGACATTGATTGTCCATGTCTTGTTCCCCTCTTCGCCTTCCTCCTTGGCAAAGTACTGCAGCATCCGGTTGTATCCGAAATATTGAAGCATTTGCCACAATGCTTCCGGATAGCCGCTGCGGTGAGAACAGTGGGACACCACCCACCCGTTCTCCAACTGCTTTTCTGCTGTCATCTGTAAAAATTATATTTGAGAAATGTCAAATATTTATTTAAACAGTAAACCATTGAGTTATAACATAAGACATGTCATTGAACCCATAAAAGTTGGAAACATAGTTCAAATTTAAACAAATTTGACTGCTGATCTGCTGTCCAACATGACAGCCCTGACCAGTTTCCATTTCAACCTGATTTAGGCCATGTTAAAGCAAAACCAATTCTGGAGCTCAACATCAAAGTTAAATCTAACTCCAATAGCTTTCCAGAAAGTATTTGCTTGGCCTAAGATCTGTCCCGGTTCAAAAGTTATGAGATGTCAAAATTAACAAATTTTCTGGAGAAAATTGGACAGCACCTCCCTGCTTTAGGTACCAATTTGATCCAAGAATTACAGTTAATTATGTTCCTAATATGACAAAACTTTCTGTTACAAAGTTGTAATCCATCTCATAAGATTTCCAGAACTACATCATTTTCTATTTTTGGATTTTTATGCAGGAAGTTATACTCAATTTACAAAGAGTTTACAGAGAGTCTTTGCTCTGTCCTGTTTTCTGGACAGTTTCAACTCCACTGCATTTTTCGATTGGTTAAGGGATGAAACACCTCTGGACCTCAACAGAAAAGTTGTAAAGATCTTCCAAAGCTTTCCAGAAATGTATGATATGACCCCAACCTCGAAAGAACTCAACCACTAACCTCTGATTAACTTCAGCCTTGATTCAGCTGAAAACAGAGTGCTCTGTCCTTAACAACCTATAAGTTGAAATCTTGTTAACTTTGAATATTCTGATTAAGGTAAGGAGTTACATTAAGTTTTACTACTTTGGATCAAAACCTTCAAGTTTTACAATGAAGTTGTTCATTTAGTGGGGTGTGACGTCGATGCGTCACCAGATTATGTCGGTACTACGTCCTCACAAAGAAAACCTATACCGGACTTAGCCGGCTTCATTACTTCAGTGGCACTAAGCGTCACTCACACACGGATGCTACACGTCTACCGTTTCGTGGTCAGACTACCTGCAGAAACTCAAACAATCGTCAGACTCGGCTGCACACCGAGCCCGGAATCCATACAGTTCGTACGCCCGGCCGTCATCACTCGCCCGGATGTTCTCAAGCCAAACACGCCTTGAGTTACGTGTTCACGTTTCAGACCACGTGACGGGGTCTCCCAAGTTGCACCACGCACGCCAGGGACAGACGTTGCTCGAATACCCCAAACAACATGAAGAGTCCTAGAGGATATCAAAGTGGGTCGGGTTACCTGCCACCCGTGGGGCTCCACCCTTCAGCTTGTGCGCACTGGTGGACAGCGCTTACGTGCACCCCCCAATACATAAACGTCCCGAGATGCACGATTTTCCGACATAATCAAATAAGTTAATATGCCACTTTCTATATACGAATAACATCCTTATATGGGCTACTAACTTGTTCCTCACTGGATTTTTAAAAAAAGATGACCTTTGTAGTGCGTTAAACCTCAAGCGAGCTCTGATACCAGCGCTGACATGACCCCACGGTCTTGTCGAGCCAGGATCACGCTGAGGGTACTGCGTTGCACAGCACCAGATAACACACATACAAGGTACAAAGCGGAAGCAAAATTTTATTACATAAACTGGTTTATGAACATGTTTACATCAAAGTAGTTCCAGTCTACACTCACGGGCGTAGACTACGCATCAAGTCCACGTTCAGCCCTTGAACGTGTCCTTGCTAGCACACACGCACATTAACTCTGTGGCGTGCACGACTCCCACTCGACGGGGTTCCCCTCCTGTGGTTCCGTCTCTTCTTCGGGAGTCCCTTCCTCAGAGAACCCTGCAAAAGCTTCAAACACAAGCAGTGAGCACGAAGGCTCAGCAAGTCTGACCCATCTCACCTAAACATGGAACTTCTACATGAGGGGTGATGGGTTACATGAGGTAAAATCATTTGCAAGGACTCGCCTAATTAGTAGAACCTTACTTTCAAGTTTTAGCAGCAGGTTGTGGAGAACCTTACGCTAAGGCACATGAGAGAGCCGCAATCAAACAAGAAACGCATTTCTCTCATGTACTTTGCCCAAAGTTTAAAAGGAACTTTAGTTAGCTCTAAACTACAGCAATTCATTAGCAATCAAGTCCATCTTTCAATCAGCAACATTTTAACATGTAACTAGCCTGTTCTTTCTACGTCACGGTACAGTGAACAAGTGGTACTCACTGACAGCGAGGGAAGACGATTATAATCGATTTACACCTGTATGGTTACCCGAACAACCCGTCACGTACGCCCGTACTCGATGTTGTCTACAACAACCACCACGGACGGCGTACGCAACTACCTTTCACCTGTTAGCCAAATGTTGAACCGGTCCAATCGTCCTGAGCAAGAGGTCTCTGCACACGCATCTCAGTGCCGCCAGCCGATTTACACCTCGAGCTCTCAACCTACCCTATGAACGACCAGCTATGCCTCAACACCCAGCTACCCGAGTTACATCGGTTTCCCGGTTCCCATATAGCCGGTAGGTCTTCGGTACTGTTGTAGCTTGTTCAACAGGCCCGCACACGGCTCGGTCCTCAATCGACACAAACGGAGCTATAGCACACAGGCCCCAAAGTCCTGCTGCCCTTACTCTCCGCTCGGTCTCATCTTTCTTGCCATGTTTATCATGTGCTATCTCTACCCTAGTCGAGTGCCTCTAGCCTATGCTCGCGAGTGGTTCCAACTACTCGACTTATACTGAATCCTACACTATCTTAGCATTGCAGTAGCTAACGGGGTTTGCAATCCTAAAACCAACCCATGGTTTTCTTGGCTATGCAATTGGGTTTTCAAACAAGACTCTAATGCAACGAATAAAGTACTCAAGTATGTGCTCAAAACAATAAAAACTTGTAGAAAGGTTAATGCAAACCGGAGATTGCCTTACTGCTCTTGGTCGTAGGCTAGCTGTTCCTCCGGAGTAACGAAGTCTAGGACTTCGGGTTCCTCCTCGACCTTAGCGACTACATGATAGAAGAAGTACATGTATTAATTTAAATGCATTTGTATTAAGTTTGAACTTGTGAAGCTTATAAGTCCCACTAGACAGACTCAATGACTATGAAACTTTTACTGTGGCTTGGTTACAACCTAAACAGAGGCTTGGCCAAGTTTTAGTTGCAGCAAAGCTCATTTGAGCCCTCCACAATTAATTATGCACTTGACCTTAATTGAAGGCTTTTAGGGTGTTCTAAGGGCTTTCATGAAACAAACTATGACTTTCTGAAAACTAGATTTCCATAGGGTTCTAATAGAATTGGTCTCACTTAATTTCAAGGTTCCTAGCTAAAGATATGAGTTGAACAATTTCAGAGACAATTCTGAAAATGTTTCTGAACATTTTCTATTTTCTTTGGAACAGTTCCACTAATCACATCATTAGATGGATCAAATGAGCTCAAATAGATCTGAAATTTTTATGGTAGTTCAGAGATATTTTGGTGAACCTCCCAACAAAATTTCAGAATTCTCCCCCAAAGGACTCTCCAGTTAAAATTCCAAACATTTTAAATTTTGAGTAATTAATTCTGGAGAAATAAGGGTTTTCATGAAGTGAAACTTGATTTGCTCGAAAGTGCTCAGAGAGCTGAATCCAACAAAATTTGGTTCACTCGATTTGGAGTTTTCTAGCCAAAGTTATGAGGATTTGAAGTTTGAAGGAATTCTGAAAATCGGGGGAAAAGTTTAAATCTGCCGGGGCCCGCGGGGACAGGTGTTAGGCGCGGAGGCGACCGCACACCGCGGCCCGCAGGGTCTTTGCGCGCCAGCACACCCAATCCCGGCCACACCCGATCCCGATTTCAAATTTTGAGCCACTGACGCATGGGCCAGCCGGCTTCGTCTACCTCTTGACGCGCCCGTGTGCCTGCGCCGCCGCCCCTCGCCAGAGCAGACCCGGAGCTCGCCGGCTCGCCGCTGCCGGCCCTCCCATGGTCTGAAACTCGCCGCCAGGGGGTTGTCGACGTCGAGGAACACATCGGTGGTGTCAGTTCGGGCTGGCGGTGACCGGAAATTGCCCGGCGACGTGCCGCGGCCTCGGTTGAGGTTCGGCGCCGTCGACCGTGGGTTCTAACCCGCCAACACCTCGAACGAACGGTCCTACAGCATCAGTGTACCTCTAGGAAGATCGACAAGGTGTCAAAAGGGTTCAAAGATGGCGGCAAGTCGGTCGGCACCGTGTGACTGATCGTGCCCGCCATGACCATCCTTGATCGAGCTCGAAATTCGTCACTTCTAAACAGTTTCACGCCACGGATGCAGAAAGGAACTTGATCGCCGGCTAGTCCAGAGTCTACGTGCAAGATTTGATAACCAAAGAAGGATCATAGAGCGAGAATTTGAAGAATCCGCACTGGAAGCTCGGTTTACGGTCGCCGGAGCAAAAACTGGAAATTCTCCGTGGATTCTTCACGGTTTGCTTCCAAACTTGGAGGAGAGCAGCACGGTGGTCGCGTGCTCCTGTTGCCTATCTTGCTGGACCGTGAAAACGCCTGTGGAATGCTGTCCATGGGCGCCTGACTCTCGGCTGAGGCTAGGTCGTCGCGGTGGCGATCGTTTTCGGGCAAGGGAGGTCGGAGCTCGGGGTTTATAGCGTTGGGGAGGTGGAGGGCGATCTCAGGTTGCTGTCTAGCAGCTCAGGAACGAAGGAGGAGATTGTTTGCTGGTTTTCCCAATCGAGCATTGAGCTGTAGGGAGAAGAACTGCCGCTGCTCGGGTTCACACGTTTGGAAATAAAGCCAGCCGACTCCTGCTCGGGCTGAGGCGGTGCCGGTCGCGTGGAGGCGCGAGCAAGCCGCCCTGGGTGCCAGCGCGGGGAGAGGGAAGCAGCTGGTGGCGCCGGTGGCTGCTCGGTGGCACAGCCGACAGCTGCTCGGTGGAATTTCCCACCGAGGCTGTGACTTTGTGTGCAAGTTTTCCCTCCTTCTCTCTATGACATGTGGGTCCCACCCGGGGTTTTAACCTCTGAAATTTACTCCTAATCACTGTTGTAAACAGTGAGCCCCAAAATACCCCAAGTGATTCAAATTATTCACCCATGAGCTATTTGAATTGATTAGAATTCAAATTTGGTTTGGTTTGAATGAATTTCAGCACAAGTTCAGTTTGGAATTCAAATAAAGTTTGAATTTGTCCCACTTAGCTCATGTCAAGATCAACTCCAAATGGAGTGAAAATTGGTGTGTGAGCTCACAAAAATGTGCTGAATAAGAATATGCCTCCCACTTTTAAATTCATGGTATAAAAACAGTTTGAATTTGAATATGGTTTCAAACTGCCCTCTTTCTAACTATACCCAAAATGACCTCAAAAAGGTTTTGAATTTGGGTGAAACTTGGCATGGACATCCTTAGCAATGTGTAGGAGTTTTCATATGTCCAGCCCCTCTATATCACATGTAGGAAATACCACTTTTGCAATATGTGAGTTTGTTTTCTAATGAGCATGTTTATGGTGGTTACTTGCTCTTCATTTGTGTTCATCAACTTACTTCAAATGAGGTGTGTGGTGTCATGATGAACACTTAAAATATGTGTCAAAAACTGAGGCCCTTAAAATACTTCCGAGCACAAGTCCTCGACTTGACTCTCGTTAGTTGCAAAACTACAACATCTTACGTGATCACCTCACATAAGCAAGTTATAAACCATAGCAAAATGATATCAGCCACATCCACCAAGACACACCAAAAACTTAGTAAAATAATACTAAGCAAACTTTCCATAAGAGTAAAGCAAGTTTGAAACATTGCAAGTTAAAAGCAGAACCATTGCAATCAAGCTCCGAACCTTACCAAAGCTAACCGGACCTTGAACCGGAGCTTACCAAAGCTAGTCGGACCTAGCGCCGGAGCTTACTAAAGCATAGTCGGACCTAGCACAGAACTTACCAAAGCTAGTCGGACCTAGCACCGGAGCTAGCAAAAACAAGTTGGGCCTAGCCAAAATATGTCAGACCTAGACAAAGCAAGTTGGACCTTATGTCGGACCTATCGTCAGACCTTGCAGGAGCTCGGACCTAGAGTTGTACCTTGTTAAAAAGGTGCTTTGGTAGTATTCAAAACTTTTATCGTCAAAGCCAATGTATTCAGCACACATAGCTCTCACAAATTTCTTAGTAATATAGGTGCTAACTCAAGCTAAGGTGTTAGATATATGCGTAGTGCTAAACCATGACGTAAGCCTTTACTTGAATTTGGCCTTCATGTCATTTATTTTCCCACACTTGCAGAGTGTCTTAGGTACTCAGACTTGCTTGTTGTTGGATTTAAATTGCTATTCAGGCTACGGTGATGGCGTGGACTACAACGAAGAGGACGTCGATCCAGAAGATCTTTACTAGGCTAGTGGAATACCCCGAGCAAAACCTGTGATGGAGCTCCACTAGAATAGTCCAAATGCGTTATCAATTATATCTATTGCTTTATTAGTCTTTAAGACATTTATATAAGACTTTATTGTACTCGTTGAACTTGACATGTAATACATGATATTTCACTGTTTCTCGACACATGTATGAACAAATGATACTGACATACATGTGTGAATGCACTCGGTTTGTATTCAAGAAAACCGGGTGTGACAAAGTCCCTAGAAAAAGACTGAAACAGTCTATGAAAAAGTAGGTTTTGTGTGAACACAAATTTATCGGGGATGAGTTGTACAAGTCCGTGTAAACAAGTAGAAAAGTAATTTTTTGTGAAACTGGACATGTCTAAATTGGGGCCGTATATATCCGGATTCTCAAAACAAGTCCGAATAGACATATGAAAGAGTAGGTTTTTTATACAAAGGGACATGTGAGGGTTGACCAAGAAAAGTACGGATCACCTAGAAAAGTCTAGGTAAGGTCTTTGTATAAAAACTGGAATTGTGCGAGCATAGTCCCTACATGTTCGGAATAGTGGTTGGCAGTTTAAAAATTTGATGAATAGATATTCTAGTATTTATAAGAATTTTAAACATATCATTTAATTAATATGAATACCTTCAAATAAACATCTAGTTAGTTCCTATCGACTGCCGCCGACAAACAAAGGACGGTTCCAAAACGGAAGTCGGCCGCGTCGGCACAAAGTTTGTACACTCGGAATATGCCTCGGCGATTCAAAACAAATCAACTTGGCAGGTCGCAGCTGTCCTCCAAGCGCCACCTGCCCAAAAGCGACGGTGATCAAGTGCACACGGTCTTCTAGATGCCGTCCCGTACGTTTATTGGATCTGAATCTCCCCTCCGCTCGCCGAGCAAATTGCTATTTTAGCATCCCTAATATGTGGCTTCGTTAAAATAGCACTCTTAATATGGGCTTCGTTAAAATAGAATTCTTATCATTGATGCACCGTCATAATGGGATTTGATTCTAATTAACCTCCTTTTAACATTTTTTATGTTCTTTTCTTTTTATTAGACAAATGGAGTGACGATTATGCCCTTATGATTTTTGGCTCCTCTTCTGGATCTCCTCTTGAGGATTTTTTGCAGCCGCCGCCGTGATTTGCCTGCCTAGGCGCCAGAGGAACCGACCGAGCCTTGTTTGGGACATGACCCTGAAGGTTCCTGTTTAGTTCTGCAGCATTGTTGCAAGCCATGCGCCCTGCAGCCTGCTCGTCGACTGTTAAAACCCATCTCACGTGCTTCTATAGATGGTGGCGGTTCGTAGTAGCTCGGCACTCTTTGTTCCTCTTCCACTCTTCACAGTATTTTTTTCTCAACGGTGGCTGCAAAAAAATTCTCGGGAGGAGATCCAGAATAGGAGCAAAAAATCATGGCATAATTATCACTCCATTGGTCTAATAAAAAGAAAGAAACAGAAAAAATGTTAAAAGGAGGTTAATTAGACTCAAATGCCATTCTGACGGTGCGCCTGTGATAAGAATTCTATTTTAACAAAGCCCATCTTAAGAGTACTATTTTAACGAAGCCGCATATTAGGGGTGAGAAATTTGCTCCCGCTGGCCCCCCATTTTCTACCTCCGGAAAGATCCCCCGCCCCGCTCCGTTCTCGCGCGCATCCCGCTGACCACCACCACCGGTGACATGATCCAGCTTCTGCTCGTGCTGCTGGTCGTGGAGGCGGTGCTGGCGCTATCACTGCTCTTCCGGACGCTACGCGCCGCCTCGCGCTGCTTGCCATCGACCGCGCCAAGCGAGGACGCAGACCCGTCAAGGCCAAGACCGTCGCCGGCACCATGCTTATCGTCCTCGCGTCTAGCGGGTACAGCATCGGCAAGATCCGGAGCCGCGTGGGCGAGCTTGGGCAGCTCACGCCCACCGACCAGGTGCTCGCCAGCCGCCACCTCCTGGAGGCGTCGCTCATGGGTACGTGTCCTCCTTGTGTCCTATTTTCCTAGTTTCTTCTCAGACCGCGTCGGTTGATCTCTCAGGCGTCCATCGCAAGGAATGTTTTGTCCGGAGATGAATATGTTCCGTGGGGAAAAAACTGTGCGTGGTTCCTAACTTCCACTACTACTGTTTACCAAGAACATTAAACGATCTGTGGCGGACCGGAATCCGCTCATCCAGGATCACAGAGAGTGGTGCCGCGTGATGCGACACCCGACAGCACACATCATGAGGACACATTATATTACATGGGAAAACCATCTGGAACTGTAAAAACAGGTACAATCTTCAGTTACAAACTATTGTTTATAGTACACAGCGGAAGTCTACTTTGTACAACTCACGCCCGCCTATCTAGCAAAAGTTGGTTGCCCAGCCCTAGGGCAACCCACAATATCTGCACTCCTCAGCTCAGCGCGGCGTTTACGGCTCCCACTCAACCGTGGTCCCCGACGGAGGGTAACCCTCGCCGGTGGACTCGTAACCCGAGTCCGTGGGTGGCTCATCACCTGAAAAACACTTAAGCAGCAAACATGAGCACGATGGCTCAACAAGACTTAACCGACTCACCTAGGCATGAGACTCTACATGAGGTGTACAATGAACATAGGATAGTAACATTGCAGCAAATGGACACGCCTACAAGTTCATCCTTAGTTCATCTTTTAGCCACAAGTTAACAGTTCAGGAATCTGAAATTTAGTAAGCAATATTTGGTGGCACACATCTAGCAATACAATTATATCATAACAGCAATATTGAATCATCACATTTCATACATTAGCCTACGTCACGACTCAGTGACCAAGTGGTACTCTTCACCGTGACGGACGGCGAATCTACTCGATATACACCTGCAGGGACACCCAAAGAGCACGTCACGTACACCCACCCATGGAGCTGCACAGCACGCTCACTCGATGTCGTACTGGACAACCTTTCACCCAACAGCCCAAACGTCGAACCGGTCGCACCGAAACGAGCAGGAGGTTCCCTACATGGAGCATCTCTCTATTCCCGTTAGCATATTTCAACCTTGCTGCCCTCAGCCTACACCTATAAATCGGTACGTTATGCCTCGACGCCCGGAGGTTTAGGTTACATCGGTTTATCTGGTCCCATATATCCTATATGCCTTCGGTACGTTCAAACTTGATCAGCGTGGGCCTCACACGGATCGGTCCTCAATCGACACGGACGGGGCTGCGCACACAAGACTTCCTCTTGCTGTGCCCTAGACCCTGCCAAGTCTCATTTTCATTACTAAGGTGATCTCACATCACTCGAACCAATCCCGTATGTCCCAAGCCTAACTCGCGAGTAGATTCCAGCTACTCTACTTGTACCGACGTCCTATGAATCATTAAGCATAGCCTGTCTATTCGAGGCCCTAGACACGACCCTCACTCTCGGGGGAAAAATTTTGGTTATGCAGTTGGGTTGTCATCCATCCTACACCTAATGCACATACATACTTCACACTACGTATGTAAACAAAGTAAAACTTTATAAACGGCTAATGCAAACCGGGGCTTGCCTTGTTGCTGCTGGTCAGTGGTTAGGTCTTCTTCCGGGAGGAGGAAGTCGAGCACTTCCGGAGTCTCCTCGCCTTCAGTGACTACACGTTAATGAATATGCACATAAGTTTAATTGTGAAGGTTCTGCTACAAGTTCTAATAATAAGTTTTCAAAAACTGGAACCCTGTTTAAGAATTTAAAATGAAACTGGGGCTAGTGGTTTGGGTTTGGACCTAAGCACATGATTAAGTGCGAAGTGGTTTCCCCCTCTTCTATATTGATCACCTCAAGTGGTTAAACAGAACAGGGGTGATCCAGAGCTCCAATGGAGCTGAGAATTTTCATGTAATTTCCTTGTAACAAGAAAACCCTCTGGACCAAAGATTAGCACTTTTCATTGAGTGGTTTGTTCAGAATAATTTTCTTAGCAATTAAGCAAAGAAGAATTAATCCTTGGTTAACACCCATGTTCATGCCAAACTTAGTGAACTAAAATTTCAATTGTAGCTCATAGAGTTTGCATGAATTTTCCTAGCATTTGTGGAGCTAAGATTTGCCCAGAACTGAATTTCCAAGTTTTGGCAGTTCTCTGAAAATGTTTCTGTATTTAAGTGAATACAGCATCTTCAAATCTGAATCGCCCTGATCAAATCAACTTCAAATGATCTGAAACTTTTACAGGAGTTCAATAACATCCCGTAAAATGTTCTGGAAAAATTTTAGGATTTTTGGATTAACCAAACTCCCTCTACAATTCTTTTGCTGAAAAGCTTTAAAGAATTTTCCAGAATTAAATAATGGGTTTCATACAAATTGGGTTGAATATTTGGATATAGATATTCAAGATGAATCCAACCCAATTTGAATTACTAAATTTGGAGCTTCCTAGCAAAAGTTATGAGGTTCTAAAGTTTGGGGAAATTCTGGACTTTGAATTAACCTGGAAAAGTTCAAATCCCTGACAGCGGGTCCGGCCCACACGTGTCACCCCCTCGGCTATACCACACGGGGCCACAGGACTGTTCTCCGCATTGTCACAGATGATCAGGTGCAACAGAAGATCCCCACATTATTTACTGAGCGACTGACGAGCGGGCCCGGCCAACTCGTCTTCCTCCTCGCGCTCCCGCGCCCGCGCGCCGCCGGGCTCGCCGGAGCCACGCTGATTTTTGCCGTCCGGCCAGCTCCCTCGCTCTCCCTCCCCGGCAGGGCCTAGTTCCATATGCTGAACACGCTGGAACGCTCTCCCCCGACCGGCGGTGGCTCTAACTTAGCCGGCGACGGTGCAGCGGCTTGGTACGAGTTCGGCGATGTCGCCTGGCCAACCTAGCCAGCCAAAACCTCGGTGAAAGGGCTCTACAGCACCGGGGGATCCCAGGGAAGGTCGACATGGCCATGCAAAGGCTCAGGGAATGCTCTAACCTAGCTGTCACCGTGAGCCCGATCCCCCCCCCCCCCCCCCGCCATACCCGCCGTCCCAAATCCTAGAATTACTTGGCCTACGTGCGGTTTGAATCTAGGGATGTGAAGGGCTAATGATCGTCGACGAGTGGCGGTCCTGTGTGCAAGAATTCACGACCTAAGAACGAGGGTGGCGGGTGAATTTTAGTTTACCGTGTCGGGAGGTCAGTTCGTGCCCGCCGGAGAACTTTCTTCAAATTCGCGCTCTGTGGACCAGGTCACGGCTTGAGCTTCGGATATGAGCACCACCGGATTCTGCCGCGTCCGAGGCTGTTCTTGCTCAGTCGTGAAAGATCCTCTGCCGAGCTATCCACGCGCGACCTCTGTTCAGCTCGGTTTCGGCCGCCACAGAAATCTTGGTGTGCGCGGGGTGGTGAGGCCAAACGCTCCCGTTTGTGGTCTGAGGAGGCTGTGGCGAAGTCCGTGGGTTTGTTTTTGCTACTGCCCGGCCTTGTACGCGAAGGCACGTAGTTTCCCGAGCGAGTAACGCGGCGGCGGCTGTTCGGTGTCGTCCTTGCATGTGAGGAGGGGTAGAACGTGGCCTTCGGCGCTGTGGCAAAACGGGGCACGGCCGGGAGTAACTATCCCCCACGAGGAGCTCGCCAGCTTGAAGAAACCGACCCTGGGAGGCGCTGCGGTGGGTGTCTCGGTGGCGCCCGTGGAGTCCTCGGCTCTGCTCGAGTAGAAAACTTCACCCCGAAGGCTGCTGATCTTTATGCAATTTTTAACCTCCCCAATGACATGTGGGTCCCACCAGGCAGCCTCTCCTCCTCCCACAAAAGATCTCCAAAACTTGGCAAGTGATCAATTCAAATGTTTGGAGTCTAAAACTGAGCTACATTTGGATAGTTGGACAAATTTCCCCCAAATTAAAACGTGTACGTGAATTCTTTGCACATTTGAATCCTTTTTAGAAAAATGGGTAGCAAACCTTTTCAAAAATTACTGAAACTATGCCTACCCACCAATTTGGACCTAAGGAATCCAAATATGCAATTTGATTCTTGTGTTAGATGCTGCAACCAAGAGTTTGAACACAACAGTTTTGAATCACCATTATGTCCTCCCCTCATTTAAATTTCGAGTTGGACATTTAGTTCAAATTCTGATTTTCAAACCCTCCCATTGCACTTGAGTACTTCAACTCGGTGGTCTTAATCCAACTATGGTCCAAACATGCAAATGACTATAAGTTGGTTCTAGAACAACCCCTCATGTGTTATCATATGTGTACAAAGTTTGAACCAATCCCCAGTTGATGGAGGTTACTTGCTCTTCACAATTCTTCACAAGATATTCACAAAAAAACTGTGGTGTTGTGAGGTGATGAAAAGTTTTTGCAAGTCCCTTTTCTTGGGCTTTTACAAGATCCATTTATATTTTGGTGCTCCTGACGAATCGGTCCTGTTGACTGGATAATTTCATATAAGAATCGAAATTTATTTTCAAGCCATTGACCGGATAAGGTCGTGGCAATGCATTATTCTTCCTTCCGTAAAAGAATCATATCAACAGAAAGGCACTGGAATGAAATGATTCATTTAATACTCCCTTCGGTTTTTAATGATAACATTTGGACAAATTTGTTTAATTGGTAGAAAGTACATTTAAAGTACTATGCTAAAGTCCTTTAAAACCAAGAGGGAGGGATTTCATTTGGATTTCGTTTGATGGCCATTATTCGGTCTAGACTTCATTTTTTTCTAATGATGTTGTGGTCACAATCTTCTCTATTCATCCAACCAGATTAGAGTTTGATAAAGCCCTACTTGTAGCACAAAGAAACAGGAACCCCATTCAAGCATTACTGTATCTAAAAGCTTGACACGTGTCTTGAAAGTATCCTATAAAAGATATTCAGAGTTTTTTCTAGAGTTCTATTTTGATTTGGAAATACTGTCTTCTTAGACATTGACTGGTTACTTCTTAGGATCAAACTCCCCATAACAAGGAAATTATTGCAGATTGTTTCTAGCAATAAACTGTTGCCTTCACGAACTGCTGAAATGAATTTTGTGCGCTTTTCGTGTTGGTGCTGCGACATTTTAGAAAGACCATTAGACTATGTATTTATCGATTATGCAAATGAGGGTTGTTTTTCATACCAGGCTTGCGAATTGGTGTCCGGACGCCTAGGCGCCTGCCGGGCGCTTGGACGCCCAGGCGCCCGCCTAGGCGCCTAGGCGTCCGGCCAGGCACAGCAGCGGCGGAGGCGGAAGGGGGCGGGGGCGGAGGCGGAAGGGGGTGGAGGCGGAAGCGTAGGCGGGTGTGACGCCCTCAATTCTGTGGAAAACCACGGAATCGAGAACTAATGCATATGTGTGCCCAGGATGTTCACCACACATACACATACGTTCCACAAACTGAATTCAGATTATATATTACCACGAATAACAGAGTTTATTACAATACCTCATGAGTCTTGGACTCATGCTCACAGCGGAAATCTTAATTCTATGCAGCGAAAGTCCTTATTTAAATGCGGAAGCAAAAACTAATGCGGAAGCAAAAACTAAACAGAAGTGGCTCCATCTCTACTCCCTCCACAGGCAAGGTTGAGGACAGATCACACGCCATAACGCCCTACTTGATCTTCATAGTAGTCTTCTCTTGCTGTTGATGAAGAAATAATAATGCAATTTTGAGCACAATGATGTACTCAGCAAGTGCGGGAATAACACATGATATGCAGCTCATAAACAAGGTAGGTATAAAAGGCTTATTTGCAGAAAAGCAGATTTATAAAACCGTGATAAAACAGCAACTTAACTTTAGATGAATGTAGTCCCAGCATGTATTAAATTACCAACATACCTCCATCACTTCTCGTGTTCCATCCGAACATTAACCAATCCTTTACTCATACTCACGAATACCTCCTCGTATTCGCTACCATCTCATCTCATAAAATAACCTTGTCTCACACCGAGACCAATCTCATGTCATGACCCACCAGTCATGCAACCCTTTCATCATCCAGACTTAACAGTTCCAAACCAAACCATAACCAAGAACCTTCCCTATAATCATCCCAATAACCATCCCATCTAATCATGGCAGTTTAGCCAGGTGCTCGTGACCGTAAGCTCGGCTATCATGATAGTTTTAATAACTCTGCAGAGTTTGCACCTCTTTACCCACAAGTTTGTGATTTCGTCACCCGTCGGCGACTGCAGAACCTCCATTATACCAGTACACAACCGTCGGTGTATGGTCAAGAGATCACAAAATAGCCTTTACAAAGGGGTTACTAGATGTATGGACTCACTAAGGTTTCACCGGCAGGCTAGAATCTCCAATTCTCCCACCCACGGGCCCCCTCTTGTGCCATGCAGTTCCCAGGGAAGTCCTCACTCGACTCCCATTCCCCGCGCCTTCCACAGTCCATAACACTCTAGCAACTTACCTAATTACTCAGCTAAGCCGCACCCATACTTGGCCTTGTGGTGGCACGGTTATCCTGGCATGTGCATGCATGAACCGGTCCTTAGATCTACGGCAAGCAAAAACCACCATCTCATGCTACCTCATCCACAAACCCAGGCTTGCCTAGATCTCCCTCCGATCCATGTCCATTATCAGCATCAGTTTCTCATTATCAATACGAGTGCAGTTAGTTAGACACATCTATCTCGCTTCCCAATCCCATAGACTCAGCGAAGCATAAAGCAAAAACCATACCCGACTCATAAACTTCCCAGGCGACAAGGGTGGTTTAACCAAAACTAGTAAACTCCCTTAAAAGGGTTTCCCCATCATGTTTGACTCAGCACACACACCTTTTCGCAAAATAAATTAGTTTTACACAAAACATAGGATCAACATGGTCAAGGAGCACTTACCTTGTTCTTGCGGTTCCGGTTGTTCTTGATTCTCAAAACTTTGTTGCTGCAGCTCGTCGTAGACAGCTTCCTGAGTTTGTCCTGCTATGTAGGATTCACGTGCACACAAATTCACAGAAATCAATATTATGCACAAACCCTAAACTAGATGCGATGATGCACATGCATGCTATCCTACGATTAGTTCTATTAGATTGATCTGGTGTTCTGGCATGGCTTGCATGGTCAGAGGTGTTCGGATCAAAGATGAATGTGGCGATGATATTGTCTTTAGATCAAACTGCTCATCGAGTGTTCTGCTCACGAAAAGGCTTCTGTTCGAAAGAAATCGAAGAACAGACGCAAGGAGATGAACAACATGATGTCGTAAGGTGGTATTGAAGTCCTACCTCACGTTCTTCTTGTCTTCGGGGTCCTCTTCAGACCGCTTGGTTCTCCTCCGATGATCTCCCTTTTTGTGCTTTCGGCGATGTTTTGCTCGGCGAGTTAGGGCTAGGGCTCTAAGTCGTCGGCTCAGGAGTTGAAAGAGAAGTTCGTGGTTTCGGCCAGAGGTTTTGGGTTCTATTTATAATCGGGAAGAGAAGAGTCCTAATCTGATTTGATCCCGAATAAGAGTCTTATTCAGATCTTTGTTAGATCCTGACGTCTTATCTTCGGTAACATCGTGGAGATTAGATCGGTTTCCGTTGCGTACTGGTATCTTTACGCGTAAAAACCGCTCCAGACTCGTTACCTCCGCGGTGATGAGCTCTGGAAGCTCCACGTGTCCTTCCGAGCCTGGTATCTCTTCTCCCGCAGAGACGAGCTCCGGTTGTGCCGCGTGTCACGAGCGAGACCTCCCTCTTCTTCGGGGGTGAGCTCCACGCACGCCAGGTGTTGGCGCCGGTCTTCCTCTTCTTCTTTCCTCAGGGACGTGCCCCGCGGTCGACACGTGTTTAGCGGCGACGGACCTTCCGGAGATAAGCTCCGGTGGCGACACGTGTTCGATAGACACGGACTTCTCTCTGAGATGAGCTCCGAGATTGACACGTGTCTATGAAAAATGCCTTTGCTTCTTCCGCAGAGGCTAGCTCCGCGGGCAGCACGTGTCCCACAGGGTCGGACCTCTTTCCAATTGCGGAGGTGACCCCCGAGCCTGCCACGTAGCCAGTTTAGCGTCGGACCTCTCCCAATCTCTCGGGGATGAGCTCCGAACACGCCACGTGGTCTGCTGGTCATGGTAGTTGCCTTCGGCGCTCTATTGGCTATTCTTTTGATAATTCTCTCTGTTCCTATTTTTCATTAAAATGTTTCCTTTTCTTAGGACACGAACATATGCTAACACCCGAGGTGAGGTTGTCACAAATCTACCCCGCTTAATTTGAATCTCGCCCTCGAGATTCGTTTGTAGAAAACAGATGGGGGAATTCCACCTTGACATCCTCTTCACATTCCCATGTGGCTTCAGCTTCAGTGTGATGGCTCCATTGTACCTTGCACCATCGAATCACCTTGTTTCGGGTGACCCTTTCTTTTACGTCCAAGATTCGGACAGGGTGTTCCGCGTAAGTCAGGTCCTCCTGAAGTTCAAGTTCTCTCATTGACACTTGTTCCTCTGGATCTCTCAAACATTTCTTGAGCTGGGATACATGAAACACGTCATGTACCTCAGAGAGGTGGTGTGGGAGCTCTAGTTGATAGGCTACTTCTCCTCGCTCATCCAAAATCTTAAATGGTCCGATGTAGCGAGGCGCTAGTTTGCCTTGACGTTAAAACGTTGTTGGCCTCGGATAGGCGACACCTTAAGGTATACGAAGTCTCCTACTTCAAAGGTCAACTTCCAACGCCTATTGTCCGCATAGCCTTTCTGTCATGACTGAGCAGCCTTTAAGTTCTCCCGTATCGTTTGGACATGCTTCTCAGCCTCTTGTAGTACTTCGGGTCCAAACACCTGGTTCTCTCCAGTCTCGTTCCAGAACAGTGGCGTTCTACACCGTCTACCATATAAGGATTCGAAAGGCGACATCTTCAAGCTAGCTTGATAGCTGTTATTATAGGAGAACTCGGCATACGGTAAACTCCTATCCCAACTACGCCCACGTCTCAAGGCGCAAGCTCTCAGCATGTCCTCCAAAATTTGGTTCGTCCTTTCGGTTTGTCCATCTGTTTTTGGGTGGTAGGCAGAGCTAAAATCCAGTCGTGTACCTATGGCTTTCTGCAGCTTCTTCCAGAATCTAGAGGTAAACTGAGAACCTCGATCTGAGACTATCCTCTTTGGAACTCCATGACGGCACACGATCTGCTCCATGTACAACTCTGCCAACTGTGTAACGTTGTAACTGGCCTTCACCGGAAGAAAATGGACTGTTTTCGTTAGCCGGTCCACAATGACCCATATGGAGTCGTATCCTGACTGAGTTCTTGGCAATCCGACGATGAAGTCCATACTGATGTCCTCCCATTTCCATTCAGGTATTTTTAACGGTTGCAACAATCCAGCGGGTTTTTGATGTTCGGCTTTTACCCGTTGGCATGTGTCGCATAGGGCAACGTATTCGGCTATATCCCTCTTCATACCATCCCACCAATAGCAAGTTTTCAAGTCCTTGTACATTTTGGTGCTCCCTGGATGTATGGAATAGGGTGAATCGTGTGCCTCCTTCAATATCATATCGCGAAGGTGTCTTATGTTTGGCACACAAATCCTTTTTCCTAGGCAAAGCGTACCCTTTTCATCCTCCTTGAAATCCTTCTCCATCCCTTGTCGGATTCTTTCCTTGATCTCCTTGATCCCCTCGTCCGTTGCTTGTCCCTTTCTTATTTCTTGCTCCAATGAGGAGTGGATCTCCATCATTTCCATGTTATTCAAGAATCCAAGGTGTAACCGTTCGAACTCCTTACGTAGTTCGGGTGGTAGCTCCCGAACCGTGAGTTGGTGGCATGCTCCCTTTCTGCTCAATGCGTCAGCTACTACATTTGCCTTCCCGGGGTGGTAGTTGATTCCCACATCATAATCCTTTATAAGTTCTAACCATCGACGTTGCCTCAAATTCAAGTCCGTTTGTGTAAATATGTACTTGAGGCTTTTATGATCCGTATAGATCTCACATCGATGACCAAGGATATAATGTCTCCAAATATTCAATGCATGCACCACTGCTGCTAACTCCAAGTCGTGCGTAGGATAGTTAAGCTCGTGCTTCTTTAATTGTCGTGAGGCATAGGCTACCACTTGTCCTTCCTGCATGAGTACACATCCGAGCCCTTGTCTGGATGCGTCACAATATATGTCAAAACTCTTGCTTACGTCTGGCAATACCAGAACCGGTGCTGTGGTTAGCCTTTTCTTGAGCTCCTCAAAACTTTCTTGGCAGGCTTGTGTCCATTGAAAGACTTTCCCCTTCATTAACAACTCCGTCATAGGTTTTGCTATCTTGGAGAAGTATTTAATGAAGTGCCGATAGTATCCTGCCATCCCAAGGAAACTTCGAATATCCCTCACGCTCTTCGGTTGGTCCCACTTTAGAACATCTCTCACCTTTCCAGGATCAACCGATACCCCTTCCTTGGAGATGATGTGGCCTAGGAAGGATATTTCCCTTAGCCAAAATTGACACTTGTTGAGCTTGGCATACAACTGATGCTCTCGCAACTTCTGCAAGGTCAATCTCAGATGTTCTTCATGCTCCTCACTTTTTGAATATACCATAATGTCGTCGATGAAAACCACGACGAACTTGTCCAAGTACTCCATGAAAACCTTATTCATAAGGTACATGAAGTATGCGGGTGCATTCGTCAATCCAAAAGACATAACGGTATATTCATATGAACCATACTGTGTCTGAAAGGCCGTCTTAGGTATATCAGAGGGCTTAATCTTCAGCTGGAAATATCCCGACCGAAGATCAATCTTGGAGAACACTTGGGCTCCTTTCATTTGATCGAACAGGTCCTCTATACGGGGCAGAGGGTATTTATTCTTGATTGTTACCTCGTTGAGAGACCTGTAGTCCACGCACATTCTTTGGGTTCCGTCCTTCTTGTTTACGAAGAGTACCGGGGCTCCCCATGGTGACGAACTTGGACGGATAAAACCCTTCTCCAACTGTTCTTGAATTTGCTTCTTGAGTTCAACTAACTCGTTGACGGGCATCCTATATGGTCTCTTAGCTATGGGTGCAGTTCCAGGTACCAAATCTATCGCAAACTCAATGTCCCGGTCAGGTGGCATACCTGGAAGTTCTTCCAGGAACACATCCGAAAATTTCTGAACCACTGGAATGTTGTCCAATGCTACTCCTTCAACATGGTTCAGATCCGCCCGTTCGATCGCTTGCTGGGCTGACTCAAACTCGACACGGATACCGTGTTCGTTTGTCAATTGCACGCTTCTCTCAGCGCATTGGATTACTCCATTGTGCTTGCTTAACCAGTCCATTCCGAGTATGATGTCAATTCCGTGGGAGTCCAAGACAATAAGGTTGGCAAGGAAGTCTACCCCCCTTATTTGAAGGCTTACCTTAGGACATACTATACTAGTCCTTATTTCTCCTCCTGGAGAATTAACTAACATAGCACATTCTAAGTGGGATACGGGTAGATGATGTTTGGCAACATATTTGGATGATATGAAGGAATGTGATGCTCCGGAATCAAATAAAATGGTGGCTGGGTTGGAGTTGGCAAGGAACATACCAATTGCGACGTCCTCAGCCTGTTGTGCTTCCTCAGCAGTGACATGGTTAACGTGGCCACGAGCATAGTTCTGTGGTCCACGGTTCCCTTGGTTGTCCCCTCCGATTGGTCGCTGGTTCTGCTTGGGCACGTTACCTTGCTGTCCAGGACCTCTCTTCGGGCACTGGTTAGCGAAGTGGCCTACTTCCCCGCATGCAAAGCATGCCCTGTTGCCTACGGCAACAGGTACGTTGGGGCGGGGGTTTTGAACAGGAGCGCCATTGTTAGGCCGGGGCGCAGGAGGCATGGGCACACGAGGTGCCGGTGCAACGAGCCGTTGCTGTGGTGGCTGACCAGGGTGGTACGTAGGAGTGGTCGATCCATACTGCGGTGCAGGGGGCGTGTACCTAGGTCGTACATTGCTCCCTTGGGGCTGGTATGTGATCTTCCTTTTGCACTCGCGCTCGATCTCTCGGATCTTGTTGTCAACTAAAATAGCCTTATCAACCAGCTTCTGGAAGCTTACGTAGTCATTGTTGAGGAGCTGAACTTGGATCTCATTGTTCAACCCTCTCATGAACAGGTACTGCTTCCTCTGATCTGAGTTGACATCTTCGGGGCATACCGGGACAGTTGTATGAACTTGTTGAGGTATTCGTTCACACTTTTCTGCCCTTGGCGGAGACCTTCAAACTCCTGCTTCTTGAGCATCATTATGCCAACAGGGATGTAGTGGGAGCGGAAACTTTCCTTGAACTCAGTCCAAGTGATTGTCTCCGGGTTGGCATGGGCGTTGCTCAAGGCATCCCACCAGTCAGCAGTTGCTCCCATCAGTTGGTGCGATGCAAAGAGAACCTTCTCTCGGTCGTTGCACTGAACAATGGCAAGCTTCTTCTCCATGGATTTCAACCAATCATCGGCCTCCATTGGATCACTTGCTTGAGCAAAGGTGGGCGGTCGAGTCCTCATGAACTCTCCCAACCTGTTATGAGCCGGCGGTGGTGGTGGCGGTGGTGCCGGAACGGGGTTTTGGTTGGCCTGTAACTGACCCAAAGTTTGGATCATGGTTTGCATAAGTTGGTTTTGCATGGCCATCAACCTTTCTAGGTTGTTTTCGCCAGCTCCGGGGTTAGCAGGAACTTCCTCGTGGTCATCTTCCTGGACGTTCCTTCGGCTGGCGTTTCCTCTCACCATCCGTGGGAGAGAACGAAATAGAATAGAAGGTTAGAAGGTTAGGTAGGTCCTTTCAACTATATGCATCAAGGTGAATTGGACTATATATATTAGCCCTTATGAGAATGTGAGCAAGTGCCGGAAACATCTCACACCTCCTTCTTCTTATGTGTGGATATGGACAACGTTTTTGAGACGTCCCACCACTCACACTAAGCACATATTCACAAATAATCATTACAAGGGCCCACTCAACTCCTATTCAAGGATGGTTTCCTGTGTCAAGGTGGTTTCAAGGCCAATCTAAGCTATTCACCCTAGGATGCTTTCTTTGGTCAGCGTGGCTTAGCTACCTGTGATTTCTATTCAGGGGTGTAACTTGCTGTTAACCCATGACTCTAATATCAATCTAAGGTTTCTATCTAGGCGTGTAACCTACTGTCAACCCGTGGCTCTGATACCAATCTGTGACGCCCTCAATTCTGTGGAAAACCACGGAACCGAGAACTAATGCATATGTGTGCCCAGGATGTTCACCACACATACACATACGTTTCACAAACTGAATTCAGATTATATATTACCACGAATAACAGAGTTTATTACAATACCTCATGAGTCTTGGACTCATGCTCACAGCGGAAATCTTAATTCTATGCAGCGAAAGTCCTTATTTAAATGCGGAAGCAAAAACTAATGCGGAAGCAAAAACTAAACAGAAGTGGCTCCATCTCTACTCCCTCCACAGGCAAGGTTGAGGACAGATCACACGCCATAACGCCCTACTTGATCTTCATAGTAGTCTTCTCTTGCTGTTGATGAAGAAATAATAATGCAATTTTGAGCACAATGATGTACTCAGCAAGTGCGGGAATAACACATGATATGGAGCTCATAAACAAGGTAGGTATAAAAGGCTTATTTGCAGAAAAGCAGATTTATAAAACCGTGATAAAACAGCAACTTAACTTTAGATGAATGTAGTCCCAGCATGTATTAAATTACCAACATACCTCCATCACTTCCCGTGTTCCATCCAAACATTAACCAATCCTTTACTCATACTCATGAATACCTCCTCGTATTCGCTACCATCTCATCTCATAAAATAACCTTGTCTCACACCGAGACCAATCTCATGTCATGACCCACCAGTCATGCAACCCTTTCATCATCCGGACTTAACAGTTCCAAACCAAACCATAACCAAGAACCTTCCCTATAATCATCCCAATAACCATCCCATCTAATCATGGCAGTTTAGCCAGGTGCTCGTGACCGTAAGCTCGGCTATCATGATAGTTTTAATAACTCTGCAGAGTTTGCACCTATTTACCCACAAGTTTGTGATTTCATCACCCGTCGGCGACTGCAGAACCTCCATTATACCAGTACACAACCGTCGGTGTATGGTCAAGAGATCACAAAATAGCCTTTACAAAGGGGTTACTAGATGTATGGACTCACTAAGGTTTCACCGGCAGGCTAGAATCTCCAATTCTCCCACCCACGGGCCCCATCTTGTGCCATGCAGTTCCCCGGGCAGTCCTCACTCGACTCCCATTCCCCGCGCCTTTCACAGTCCATAACACTCTAGCAACTTACCTAATTACTCAGCTAAGCCGCATCCATACTTGGCCTTGTGGTGGCACGGTTATCCTGGCATGTGCATGCATGAACCGGCCTTTAGATCTACGGCAAGCAAAACCACCATCTCATGCTACCTCATCCACAAACCCAGGCTTGCCTAGATCTCCCTCCGATCCATGTCCATTATCAGCATCAGTTTCTCATTATCAATACGAGTGCAGTTAGTTAGACACATCTATCTCGCTTCCCAATCCCATAGACTCAGCGAAGCATAAAGCAAAAACCATACCCGACTCATAAACTTCCCAGGCGACAAGGTTGGTTTAACCAAAACTAGTAAACTCCCTTAAAAGGGTTTCCCCATCATGTTTGACTCAGCACACACACCTTTCCGCAAAATAAAATAGTTTTACCCAAAACATAGGATCAACATGGTCAAGGAGCACTTGCCTTGTTCTTGCGGTTCCGGTTGTTCTTGATTCTCAATACTTTGTTGCTGCAGCTCGTCGTAGACAGCTTCCTGAGTTTGTCCTGCTATGTAGGATTCACGTGCACACAAATTCACAGAAATCAATATTATGCACAAACCTTAAACTAGATGCGATGATGCACATGCATGCTATCCTACGATTAGTTCTATTAGATTGATCTGGTGTTCTTGCATGGCTTGCATGGTCAGAGGTGTTCGGATCAAATATGAACGTGGCGATGATCTTGTCTTTAGATCAAACTGCTCATCGAGTGTTCTGCTCACGAAAAGGATTCTGTTCGAAAGGAATCGAAGAACAGACACAAGGAGATGAACAACATGATGTCGTAAGGTGGTATTGAAGTCCTACCTCACGTTCTTCTTGTCTTCGGGGTCCTCCTCAGACCGCTTGGTTCTCCTCCGATGATCTCCCTTTTTGTGCTTTCGGCGATGTTTTGCTCGGCGAGTTAGGGCTAGGGCTCTAAGTCGTCGGCTCAGGAGTTGAAAGAGAAGTTTGTGGTTTAGGACAGAGGTTTTGGGTTCTATTTATAATCGGGAAGAGAAGAGTCCTAATCTGATTTGATCCCGAATAAGAGTCTTATTCAGATCTTTGTTAGATCCTGACGTCTTATCTTTGGTAACATCGTGGAGATTAGATCGGTTTCCGTTGCGTACTGGTATCTTTACGCGTAAAAACCGCTCCAGACTCGTTACCTCCGTGGTGATGAGCTCTGGAAGCTCCACGTGTCCTTCCGAGCCTGGTATCTCTTCTCCCGTAGAGACGAGCTCCGGTTGTGCCGCATGTCACGAGCGAGACCTCCCTCTTCTTCGGAGGTGAGCTCCACGCACGCCACATGTTGGCGCCGGTCTTCCTCTTCTTCTTTCCTCAGGGACGTGCCCCGCGGTCGACACGTGTTTAGCGGCGACGGACCTTCCGGAGATAAGCTCCGGTGGCGACACGTGTTCGATAGACCCGGACTTCTCTCTGAGATGAGCTCCGAGATTGACACGTGTCTATGAAAAATGCCTTTCCTTCTTCCGCAGAGGTTAGCTCCGCGGGCAGCATGTGTCCCACAGGGTCGGACCTCTTTCCAATTGCGGAGGTGACCCCCGAGCCTGCCACGTAGCCAGTTTAGCGTCGGACCTCTCCCAATCTCTCGGGGATGAGCTCCGAACACGCCACGTGGTCTGCTGGTCGTGGTAGTTGCCTTCGGCGCTCTATTGGCTATTCTTTTGATAATTCTCTGTTCCTATTTTTCATTAAAATGTTTCCTTTGCTTAGGACATGAACATATGCTAACTCCCGAGGTGAGGGTGTCACAGCGGGGGTGAGGCAGGCTCGGGCCGAGTGAGCCGAACCTACACGAACCGTAGGATGAGATCCGACGGTCCACTTTTTAGAGGAGATGTATAAAACACCTCACCTTAACCCTATTCCCCACCCCCTCTCTCTCTCCTCCCGCAGTGCGGCGGCTAGTGGCGGCGACTGCACGAGGGGCCAGTGGCACAGGGCAGCGGCGCGGCGCTCGGCCAGAGGCGGCGGCGGTAGCGGCGGGCCAGGCGAGGCAAGCCTCCCTAGTGTCCTCCCGCCACCAACTAGACGCCTAGGCGCCACCTTGATAACACTGTTTCCTACAGCTATTTTGTCATAGCTCCCCTTATTAAATGGTTGACTGGATAACGTCATGAGAAGTAACTACCTTTTGTAACATAACACTAACAAAGCTTCATTCTCGGAATACTGCAATGGAATTATTGATTTAACTTTTTTGTTTACGCTTGATGGATATCACGGCCTAGTGGCTTATGGTCATGGTATTGTCTATTCATATACCCATGTCAGAATTTGTTGATGTCATCTTGTGATATGATTGGCGAGCCAGCCCCAAATCAATAATTCCTATGGATATGAAACACAGTAGAAATTTATTGGGGGCGTAACCCTCTTAGCGACGCGCTATATCGAAACCCGGGTGTAGTGTCAAGTGAGCAAAGGTCTGGCCGCCACTTCCATAGCGGTGCGCTACATCATCGCTCGAATGTAGTGATAAGTGATTAATCGTCTTTGCATCTCACTCGACAAACGAAGAGTAAGAAAGCTAATGAAGGAAAATAGATTTCAAGTGAGTAGTTGGAATGTGGAATCCTTGACGGTAAAGCAACGAGAGTTAATGGATGTTGCAATTAGAAAGTGTGTAAATATCATTCATATATAGGAGACTAAATGGGCCGTTCAAAAGAAGAGGGAAGTCGAGAATACTGGTTTCAAGTTTTGATATTCTTGTCGTCAAGTTCTAAGAACGACGTAGGTATCCTAATTGATAAGAGCATCAAGATGGAGTAGTGGATGTTCGAAGACGAGAGGATAGGATCATCCTACTCAAGCTAGTTGTTGGACCTTGTTCTAAATGTTATTAGTGCTTATACCTTACAAGTTAGACTTGACATGATTTTGTGAGGGCTTTAGTGTACCAATAACTGAGAAACTCTTCATAGGAGGAGATCTCAATGGTAATGTGGGTACAACTAACATACAATTTAAGGAGGTACATGGTGGCTTTGGGTGTGACAACAAAAACCATGAGGGTAAAGACATCCTTGACTTTTTCGTTAGTTTATGAGCTATTGGTAGCTGGCACCTTTGTCAGAAAGAAGTAATCTCACCAGATTGATTTTGTTCTCACTAAAAAAGAAGGGATAGGGGGTTGTTTAGATTGTAAGGTGGTCTCTCAGGAGTGTGTTGTAGCACAACGTAAACTTATGTTAGGCAACTTTCTCATTCATACAAACAGTTTGCGAGACAAAGATGTCAAAATCGCCAAACAAAATGATGGAAGCTGAAAGGAAAAGTGAAATAATACTTTAAAGAGACGATGATCACGGAAGGACATTGGTGTGCAGAGAGATATGTGGATAGCATGTGGGTGAAGATGAAAAATGGTATTAGGAAGGTGACTAGTGATGTGTTTTGGATGACAAAAGGTAAGAAACATGAAGTTCATGATACATGATGGTGAAATGAGGATGTTCAAAAGGCTATCGAGAAGGAGTGTTATAAGAGTTGGCACTATGATAGAGGCAGAAACATCATGGTGAAATACAAAAAGACCAAGAAAATGCAAGGTAAACTGTGGGTGAAGTGAGAGGGTGCACCTATGATGAGCTATATGCAGGCTTTTAAATGGGCGTCTGGACGCCTAGGCATCGACCATGGCAGGCAGTAGGTTGGGCAGGGTGCAGCGTCCTGGGAGGCAGCTTTTGGGCTGGGAGGCAGCGGTGGGCTCTGCACACGACCAATTGGGAGGCGGCGGACGGAGGTGGCAGCCGCATGAGAGCTGGCGAGCGGCAGCGGCCAGCGCGACAGGCAGAGGCGACGATGTTCTAGGTGACGTCAGGCGAGTCGTCCAGCCATGGCGTCTAGGTCAGAGCGCCTGGACGCCTAGGCTCTTCATTCTACAGCCCGCAGGCTCTTTGACCTGTCCAGGAATACATCCGCGGCTGCACCACTTGCTAGCGCAATAAATCTGAACATATGAACCTGGTGGGTCTGCTGCAGCCCCTCCAGTTCCATCAGAGGTTTGAAGCGATATCTCTATAGATTTTTTAAAAGGATTTCCTAAGATGGCTGGCAAATCTAATGTGTTAACAGTGGTGAACAGATTCTCTAAACTTGCTTATTTGATCGCCTTGGGGCACCCATATAGCTCGCGTCCATCGCTTGAGCATTCTTCGAGGGTATTGTTCGCCTTCATGGGTTCCCCTGCACTATTGTCAGTGACCACGACTCAGTCTTCACAAGGCTCTTTTGGTCTGAACTGTTCAGACTGGCTGAGGTCAAGCTTTAGATGTGTTTGGCTTTCCATCCACAATCCAGTGGACAGTTCGAGGTGGTTAACAAAACTATTACTTTGTATCTCTGCTGTTTTGCAGGAGACAGACCAAAATAATGGTTGTAGTGGCTTCCTTGGATTGATTTCTGTTCAACATTTAAAGGCTTCCCTACGCGTTCAGACGCTCTAGTATGGACGTCATGGCCGGTTGACTCGCCTGGCGTAGGCCGGCGTCGCCACAGCTGCTATAGGTGGAGAGAATGGGAGGGATGAAAATGATTAGGGTTATGGTGAACTTAGTAGGGATGGGTTTTTGTATGTCTTATCTGAAAGGAGTTCCGTGGGATGAGATTAGATAGTTTACATCAACAAGACCGACTCCCCCAGGCCTAGGCCCAGCCCGCCTCAAACACCTAAGCTCTAACTTCGACACTGCCACCAGGCTACCAACGGCTGCCTCCCCTCTTTGACCCGCCACTGCCGCCTCCCTTCCTTGACCCGCTGCCGCCAAGAGCCTAGCTGGTCGCCTAGGCGAGCGTCCAGGCGCTCGGCATGCCCTAAGGCATCCAGGGGAGCAATATTGTTATAATCCTTTTTATCAAACAACACTCAAGTGTTCGCTCTTCAAGGTGGTCTATGGCTGTGATCCCCCAACCCTTTTGTCCTACCACCAGCCAGGCTCAGCCCAGGTAGCTGCAGTGGATCGACAACTCCAACACTGGGATTAGTTTCTGGCTGAGGTAAAAGAATGATTGGCCAAGGCTCAAGTGGCTATGAAGACTTATCAATATAAAACTCGATGGAAGTTCAAATTTAACATTGGCAATAGGGTTTGGCTGCATCTGCATCAGCTCTCTGCAGTTGGGGTGATGCTGCACCACCCTCTAAACTTAGTACTAAATTTTTTGGACCCTGTCAAATTTTGCAGCTGTCGGTACCCTGCAGACAGGGTACCCCCGCGTACAAGCATGAAGTGGCTCCGGACCCTGCCTCCCTATTGAGGCGAGCTCCACAATGCCATGTGTCCTATGGCTCCGGACCCTTCCTCCCCGCCGAGGTGATCTCTGGAGCTGCCACGTGTTCTCCTGCTCCGGACCCGACCTCCCCGCTGAGGCGAGGTCTGGTGCCGCCACGTGTCCTCCGGCACCGGATCTCGCCTCCCCGTTGAGGCGAGGTACAGTGTCACCACATGTCCTTCGGCTCTAGACCCGGCCTCTCCGCTGAGGAGGACTCAGGAGCCGCCACGTGTCCTTTGGCTCCGGACCCGGCCTCTGCGGTGATGAGGGCTCCGGAGCTGCCATGTGTCCTCCGGCTCCGGACCCGGCCTCTCCGCTGAGGAGGGCTCTGGAGCTGCCACGTTTCCTCTGGGTCCGAACCCGGTATCTCCACTAAGGAGGGCTTTGGAGCTGCCACGTGTCCTCCGGCTCCGGACCCGTCCTCTCCGCTGAGGCGAGGTCCGGTGCCGCCACGTGTCCTTCGGCTCCGGGCACGGCCTCTTCGCTGAGGAAGGCTCCGGAGCTGCCACTGTCCTCTGGCTCCAGACCTAGTAGCCTCCCTGCTGAGGCGAGCTCTGGAGCTGCCACGTGTCCTCTGGCTCCGAAATGTGCCTCCACGTTGAGGCGGACTCCGGAGCTGCCACGTGTCCCACGACCTGCCATGGGCCATGGGCCTCAGGAGTCAAGGAAGGCATGAACAGTCCAGTCACACGTTCAAGACTCGCGTGTTTCCCAGGAGTACGACGTGCAGTGCACGCATCCGCCAATACCTGCTGGGCATTACACTGATAGGACAAGACGGTGTGGTATGACAACGGCAGCAATAGTACATCGCCGTGCAACTGACCGAGTAGGCTGCGGTGACAAGACGAAGCCTTCTCCCACCATCGTCAACCGTTACTTAGCCTGGGACACTCGGCGTGTTAGGCGGCGCGCCTTAACTCCATCAACAGTGGACACTACAAGTAGCTATTAATACCCTAGATTGTGTATAGAGTACGGACCACCACGGAGCCACCTGTCGGGCCCCAGGTCTAGTGTAACTGCCCGGCCTTGGGCTATAAAGGGACCAGGCAGCCTCTGAGAGAAGGGACAATGGGCAATCTAAGCCTTAGAGATTCATCTTGACAAGCTCAGGCCTGGAAACACACAACAATACAACACACTCTCGCATGAACGTAGGGTATTATGCTCCGACGGCGCGAACCACGTAAATCATGGTGTTCAGCTCGTGTTCTTCAGGCTCGAACGGTCCATGGATTTAGCACCTCCAAAAAATGAACCTCCGCGGGCTGCTCCAGTAGCGGTACCGGGGGAAGTATCGTAAAACCACTTCGACATTTGGCGCTTCAGGTAGGGGGGCTCACGTTCTCTGGACAACCGAGCATCACCACCATGGTAAACATCAAGTTTCCGTTTTCGAGGCAGCTACTGCTGCCACCACACGGCAGCCTTCTGCCGCCACGACAGCAACCACACCACCGGCTGCAAGCAGCTGCTCAAAATGCACGGTACTGTCAGGCGCTCTAGCGCTACCACCAGCGGTTCGTGCATAGTAGACAACTCGAGGTGGACGTTGCGCAGGGCTCCTATGGTGCCAATTGGAAGGGAAAAAGTAGTCTCCATTAACCTCACAAAAGATGCATATAGGGTCCATACCAATAAGTACTAAAATGCCCCTGAATACACAATAGTCTAACACCCCCCCCCCCCCCCCCCGCACTCTCTACATCTAGCCATGGCAGATGTTGAGACTGGGCCGAAACTCGGTGAACACCGACGAAGGCAGACCCTTTGTGAAGATGTCGGCGAACTGCGACGACGTCGGAACGTGCAGAACTCGAACCTCCCCGAGAGCCACCCGCTCACGAACGAAGTGAAGATCAATCTCCACGTGCTTCGTGCGCTGATGCTGCACTGGGTTGGTGGAGAGGTAGACGGCGCTGACGTTGTCGCAGTAGACCAACATACTCCGGGCGAGGGAGAAGTGGAGCTTCAGAAGAAGCTGCTGAAGCCAGGAGGCGTCAGCCACGCCGTTGGTCATGGCGCGGTACTCCGCCTGAGCACTCGAGCGGGACACCACGTGCTTCTGCTTCGAGGACCAGGAGATGAGGTTGCCACCCAGGAAGATGGCGTAGCCGGAGGTGGACCGGCGGGTATCTGGACAACATGCCCAGTCAGCGTCGGAGTAGACGACCAGCACGGAAGCAGAGTCGCGCCGCAGAAGAAGGCCGTAGTCGTGGGTGCCCCGCAGGTAACGGAGGATCCGCTTCACCGCCGTGAGATGCGGCTGCCGCGGATCATGCATGTGGAGACACACCTGCTGAACCGCGTAGGAGATGTCTGGCCTGGTGAAGGTGAGGTACTGCAAGGCACCAGCAAGACTCCTGTAAGAGGTGGGGTCAGTGATAGGAACGCCGTCGGCCGAGGACACCTTCGCCTGAGTGTCCACTGGAGTGGAGCATGGCTTGCAATCAGCCATGCCCGCTCTCTCAAGGATGTCCAGGCAGTACTGGCGCTGGTGGAGGAAGAGAGCGTTCGGTCGGTGCTCGACCGCAACACCTAGGAAGTGGTGGAGCTGGCCAAGGTCCTTCATCGCGAACTCCCGCTGCAGGGCGGAGATTGTGCGCTGAAGGAGAGCCGGACTTGACGCCGTGAGGACAATGTCGTCCACATACAGGAGGAGGTAGACAGTGTCACCCTCACGCCTGTAGACGAAGAACGAAGTGTCTGACTTGGCCTCGACGAAGCCGAGCGAGACCAGGAAGGAGGCAAACCGACTGTACCAAGCCCGAGGTGCCTGCTTCAGGCTTCAGCCCATACAGGGACTTGTTAAGCCGGCAGACCATGTCTGGACGGGCTGAATCAACGAACCATGTTGGATGACTGTAGTACACCGTCTCCGTCAGCGTCCCGTGGAGGGAGGCGTTCTTTACGTCCAGCTGGTGGACAGGCCAAGAACGCGACAGAGCCAACGACAGAACGGTACGAACCGTCGCCGGCTTCACCACCGGACTGAAGGTCTCATCGTAGTCAACGCCGGGGCGCTGCGTGAAACCGTGAAGAACAACCGTGCCTTGTACCTCTCCAGAGACCCATCCACCCTCTTCTTATGCGTGAACACCCACTTGCCCGTGGCAACATTGCCACGACAAGGACGGGGAACAAGGTCCCAAGTCCGGTTGGCAAGCAGGGCCGCATACTCTTCTTCCATAGCCCGGTGCCACTGAGGATCGGCGAGGGCACTACGGACAGAAGAGGGGATAGGCGAGATGGGTGACAGGGCAGGCGGTGGGGGGTCGTTGAAGAGAGGACGATCCCGGAGAAACCCTCCACCGGCCGGAGAACCTCAGCGGCCCGTCGGTTCACCATCGGGTGAACATGACGGGGGTCCCGATGGAGCAGTGGAGGATGGTACACCAGAGGCTCGGGGCGGGAAGTGGCTGGAGCACCAACCCGCGCTCGCCGCTGATAGACAAGAGCGGGGTCGGCGTACCGCGCCACAGGAGCCGCGCGTGGTGCAGTTGTCGACGTCAGGGACGCCGAGGCCGCGCACGGCGCGACTGCTTACGTCGTGGACGCCGACGCCTCGCTCGGCGCAGCATGTGTCGGCAGAGACGCTGGAACCACGCGCGGTGCAGCAGGTGTCATCGGGGACGTCGGGGCCGCGCGTGGCGCAGAAGGCGACGCCGGGGACACCGGGGCCACGCAGGGCACAGCTGGCGGCATCAGGGACGCCAGTGCCGCGCGTGGCGCAACAAGTAATGTCAGGGACGTCGGTGCCACGTAAGGCAAAACAGGTGGCGTGGAAGATGCCGAAGCTGCGCGTGGCGCAGCGGGTGGGTAACCTGCAAGAGGTAAAAGGCAAGGTCGCTGTACAGGAGCGGCTTCGGTGTCAGTAGAGAAGAGGGAATCCAACTCAGTGACGGAGTCAGAAGACGGGGTGCAAAAGGGAAAGGAAGACTCATCGAAGACGACGTGTCGAGACATCCAGATACGATGGGTGGTAGGGTCAAGGCACCGGTACCCCTTATGGTCTGTGGAGTACCCAAGGAAAACACAGGGAGTCGAGCGAGGCGCAAGGTTATGGGGAGCCGTGGCGGAGAGGTTACGGTAGCAAGCGCACCCGAAGACTCAAAGGTGGTCGTAGAGAGGAGGGGTTCCGAACAAACTGAAGTGAGGGGTGGGAGAACTAATCGCCTTAGTAGGAAGGCGATTAATGAGGTAGGTGGTGGTGTGAAGCGCCTCCGCTCAGTAGTAACCAGGGGTAGAAGCCTGAAACATCAGGGAGTGCATGACATCGTTGATGGTCCGAATCATGTGCTCAGCCTTGCCATTCTGGGGGGAAGTGTATGGGCAAGACATACGCAACTGAACACCGCGAGAAAGCAGAAAGTCACGGAACGCAGAGTTGTCAAACTCGTGCCCGTTATCGCACTGGACCGCATGGATCATGCGCCCAAACTGGGTGGACACCCAAGCGAAGAAATGAGAAAGAGTGCCGAACGTATCAGACTTCTGTCGCAAGGAAAAAGTCCACGAATAGTGCGAAAGATCATCAATGTCCACCAAGTACTTATATCCAGAAACACTAAGAACAGGTGAAGTCCAAAGATCACAGTGAATCAAATCAAAGATGCGCTCGACACGAGTGACAAAATGCGGAAAAGGAAGTCGAACGTGGCAACCCAACTGACAAGCATGGCAAAGAGACTCTTGAGTACCCCAAGTACATGAAATCATTGAACTATCAGCTGACAACTTCGACATAGCATCAACACCGGGAAGGCCAACCCGACGGTGCCAAATGGTCGAAGAGGCTGTCATAGTCAGGGCAAGAGGCGGAGTGGAAGCAGGAAGACGCATCGTGTACAGGGGACCCGTACTCGCACAGCGAAAGAGAATGCATCGAGTAATAATATCCTTCACAGTTAAACCATAAGGATCGAACTCAATGGAAACATGGTTGTCAGTAGTGAAACGATGAACGGAAAGGTGCTGAATGATGTCAAGAGCAACAAGAACATCACGTAGCTGAAACGAATCCGGCAAACCCGAGTCACCTACTGAGGTGACTGGAAGAGCCGACCCATTCCCAACAACGATAGATGAAGGATCAGAGGGACGGGAAAGGCGGGTAGAAGAGACGATACCGACGTCAGGGTTGGTGTGGTACGAGGCACCGGAGTCCACCACCCAGTAAGGGCCAGACGGCGTGACATCCCGCAGGTAGACTGACGGTGTAGAACGGGTCGCGACATGGCCCGGCGGTTGTGGCGACAGGAAGGAAGAAAACACGCTCGGTGTGACGGCCCGGCCCGGGAATCGCAGTGGGTGGTGCCGTGTGATGCGGCACCCAACAGCATGCACAAAAAGAGGCGTAAGAAACATAACGACACTATTTTGTTACTCAAGATAATTTCTTTTACAACATAATATTCACACACAGCAGAAATTAAAATTTGCTGGACAATCTACTCACTCTCGACCCTATCTACGCCGAAGAGAAGTCGTTCAGCCCGTGAACGCTTCCTACTAGCTTCACCAAAGTAAGGCAGCGGCTAGGTTTCCGGTGAGTTGAACGAACCGTGAGGTTCGTCGTCTCACCGAACAACCCTCTTCATAGCAGGCATCCTGCTACCTGCAAAACAACTTAGAAGCAACCGTGAGCACTAAGGCTCAACAAGACTTACCCGTCAATCCTAAACATGCAACTCTACATGCAGGGGTAGTAAGACAGTAGGCATAGGAATTTGCAAAATGCAGCTTGACTAAACGTGATCATTATATTCAGATTCTTTTAGCCTTCATTTTAGTGGTCCTCACGCCTCACAACATCGTAAGTCCACAATCAAACAAGAAACACTTATCCCGATGTTGCTAGCCTAAGGTGGAAATGAAATTTAGTTGGCTCTATATCTACTTCAGTCAAGGTTACAATACAGTGATTAATCCACAAACAGCAAGTTAAGAGACTTAGTTCATCTTCTTACTAAGTCACGGCGCAGTGGGCAAGTATGCTCAATCCTCTTCCGCGAGCGACGATGATTCGAATCAATAACAACCTGGAATACACGACACATACACCCGCCTCGAAAGACTCTCTCAAGAGCTCTTTCTTACGTTGTATGCAGCAACCTTTCACACGACACCCCGACATAGAAAAACGCTTCGCGCCGAGCAGGATGGTCCTCTACGCGGACACGTCGAAGTTGCCCGCTAAAGGATTTACACCTCCCGCCTTCTCAACGCCATTCCCACGCGAAGGATGAGTTTCTATATCACGGTCCATCGAGTTACATCGGTTTCATGGGTCCCATACCCCACTATATATCCGGTACAGCTCAATCTTGTCCAGCAGGGCCGCATACATACGGTCCTTAACCGACACAGACGGGGCTACAACCAACCTCCACATTTGCCTTACCATCCCGGTCCAGGCCAAATGTGGTCTCAAGCATTGTCACACCCATCGCAGGTCGAGACCAACCTTGAGCGCTCCATCCTACAGGAACATCCCCGTCCCCATCTCATATTCATGAGGGTGCTCTTATCATTTATCTCTCGCGAGTAACTCCATTACTCGAACTTTCTCGCGAGTAGCTTTTTACTACTCGACTTCTACCGAGCTAGCTACAACATTAGCCTAGCATCTACAACGAGGCAAAGCCTACACTACACCTTCTACTCAGGGATGTAATAGTCATGCAAGTGGGTTTCAATCATCCTAGACATAATGCACTCAAGTCTAATAAACATGAGGTGAAGTAAAGCAAAATTTAAAATGGCAAGGATATGCAAACCGGGGCTTGCCTTGCTCAACGGTTTTGTTAGAAGCTAGGAGTTAGTCTTCTTCCGGAGAGTCCGCCAAACTCGTCACGAGATGGAGATCCTCGCTGTAGAGTCGAATCCTCGTCGAACGTCGACGTCACGTGAGCTATTATATTGCAATGCACATATATTTCAAAAGCAATTTAGAAACTGTTTCAAAACTGTTGTTCAAGTTAACTCACACCTAAAAGGAACAAATAACAGAAAGGTTTCTGTTGTTGGATCTACAACCTTAGAGATGATGAAAGCTAGGGTGAAAAGAAATACTAGTAATCATCATGTGATTAAGTCCATTATATGAATACTTAAACCTAAAATATGGTAGCTCCAGTTCCAGAGATCTAATGAAGCTGAGAATTTAACCACAGCTTCTATGGAAGCTAGATAGGCAGTTGGCAAAAATTGAGCTCATGAAATGGCTCAAGGTGATCACAATAATTCCTTATGTGATTTTCACTAATCTGCCTTTACCCCCTAGATATGAAGCTTTCCTATGCTGCAAAGTAGACTTTTTGTGAAATACAAAATGTCCTGAGTCCATAGGAATTGGTTTTACCATTTTTGGAGTTTCCTACATGGAGATATGGATTTTACAAAGAATGGGGAAAAGCTGAAATTGTCTCTGTTCATTTTCCCATTTTTTAGAGACATAAGGAAGGAACACATCATTTGACCAAGCAAATGAGGTCCAATGCCTCTGAAATTTTTACTGAAGTTCAAGGAATTTTGGGACAATGTCCTGTCCAAATTTGGGAATTTTCCAATAAACAGACCTCCTGTAAAAATTCAGAAGATAATTTTCTTAAATGAATTAATGAGCCAAATTCAGGCATCTTCATAAACCTTGGTCTGCACCCCTGGATAGTACTCTTTGAGAGGAATCCAACAAAATTTGTTTCACAATTTTTGGACATTCCTACACAAAGTTATGGCTCTCCAAAGTTTGAACTAGAGGTGGGAAAATCTGGAAAATGTTTAAATGCTGATAGTGGGTCCCACCTGTCATCCCTAACCTCCAGACTCGCGCCCAACAGGGCAGTGGCGGCCCACTCCAACGAGGTCGACGGAAAATAAGTTCCCAGCCACCTCCAGACCCCCTGCTGGCCGCCCCCCATATATCCCCACGCTGAACACGTTGGTGAGGTCCCCGGCGGCTGAAACTCGCCGGAAAATAGGGCGCACCGGCCACAACAAACCCTAGAGCTCCGGCGAGGTCTTGCACGGTGAATTCTCCACCAAATGGTCAGTTCTTGGGCTCTACAGCACCAGGGGATCATGTAGAATACCGGCATGAGGTCTAAACCAGCTGGAGATGGCTCTAAACCTATCGGCACCGAGCACCCGATAGGATCCAGCGGCAAACCCTCTAAAAGAGCTCGGATTGCTCACTCTACACTCAATTTCTTGGTCTAAAATCGATGGAGGAGGTGTGCTAGGCAGTTAACAACCTGTGTGTGAAGTTTGAGACCCAACAAACATGAATTGAGAATGAATTTTACATTTCTTTACCTCAAGGTCCGTTTCTGCCGCCCGGGAGAAAAACTTGAAATTCTCCCTCTGTGATCAATGGCTGGGGCTGATCTTTGGAGGTGAGAAACTAGACTTGTTGGTGCACAGATGGGGTCGCTTGCTTGGGCGTGATACCTCCTGGTTTGGGCTGTCCACGGCGTCCAGTTTCGGCTCCTTCAGTTTCAACTCGTGAGCAGCAGAAGCTTTGCTGTTTCTAGGCGCCAGCGAGCTTGGAACAGCGGAGGGAAGTTCACAGCCGGCTAGAGCACTCAGGGGTGAACCTTTTTGCTGTGGAAGCTCGGGCAAAAGGGGGATTGGTTCAGCTTGGCCGATCAGAGGACGCAGAGCGGCTGCTGTTCTTCACTCTGTGCGGGAGGATGAGCAGAGAGACTGAGAGAGGCAAACTGCGGTTGGGCTAGTACGTGGATGGATAGGGGAGAGCACTGAAGGCACCGCATAGGGAAGCAGCTCGCCGGCAACCCTCTGCTCGGTGGCGTGCGCTGAGCGACCGAGCAAGTCGGTTTGCGTTTTTGTGAGACTGACCGGTGGGGTCCACAGCCCCAATTTTGCTTCTTATCCCTCAATTCGATTTAAAATTGCAAATGAGCTCCAATTGTGATCAAACTTGGAGGATAGGTCAAAAGAATTATGAAGAACTCCAATCTGAAATCAGATTTTGAAATTGAGTTTGTTTGGTTCAAAATTCAAATTCAAGTTTGAATTTAAACGAGCCCTCATTTAATCCTCGGAATAAATAGTATATGAAACCAAAAATTCTCCAAATTTGAAACTTAGGCTCTTGAATACATGAGAAATGCACCTATGCTCTCACATATGGGCCTTTGTACAATCTGAATAGGAATCCTTTCAAAAGAATTCAAATTGCATTTAAATTTCCTCCACTTTACTCATAGAGAAGGTGCACATGAGTTAGAGTTTTTGGGAGTCTAATTCTTTTCCCTAGGTTAAAATGTGTTGAGCAAGGGCTAGAGGAAATTTTTAACTCCCTCCCATGTCCATTTGTGTGTTCATCATTTCACGTGACACAATTATAGCCTTTCTTCGCCTTAACTTTGTTTCATAAGTTGAAATAAAACTTTACAAAAGTTAGGGCTGTTACATTCCTCCCCCCTTAAAAGAATCTCGTCCCGAGATTACAAAAAGAAAGAAGAAGGGAGAATGACTACTGGACATATGGTACAAACAAGTCGGGAAAATTTAAACGGAGAAAATCCTCGCTTTCCCACGTGGCTTCTTCAGCGGTGTGGTTGCTCCACAAGACTTTGTAAAAGAGCAATGTCCGATTTCTTGTGGCGCCAGTCTTCTCGTCGATAATCTGTATCGGATACTCAGAATAAGTGAGATCCGGTTGAAGATCCTCAATGTTCTCCATATGAACTGTGGTTGGGTACTTAAGACATTTCCGCAGCTGAGAGACGTGGAAAACATTGTGAATATCCGAAAGTGACGTCGGTAACTCCAGACGATAGGCCACGGGTCCGCATATCTCAGTTACAGCAAACGGCCCGATGAATCGCGGAGCAAGCTTTCCCTTCACGCCGAAACGATGAACCCCTTTCATCGGAGAGACACGAAGATAAACGTGGTCCCCGATGTCGAAGTGAAGAAGTCGACGTCGTTTGTCTGCATAACTCTTCTGCCGAGATTGAGCAGCCTTTAAATTGGCTTGAATCACTCGCACTCGTTCCTCGGCTTCATTCACAAGATCAATCCCGTAGACTACTCTCTCGCTGGACTCACACCAATTCAGTGGTGTGCGGCACTTCCGGCCATAAAGAGCTTCATACAGGGCCATTTTGATGCTGGATTGATAACCGTTGTTATATGAGAATTCTGCTAACGGTAGATAGTCATCCCAATTCTTCCCATGATTGATGACACATGCCCGTAGCATATCCTCCAGAATCTGATTTACTCTATCTGTTTGACCATCAGTTTGCGGATGATACGCTGAACTCCTGATTAACTTGGTTCCTAAGGAAGCATGCAGTTACTCCCAAAATCAGGATACGAACAACGCACCTCGATCAGACACGATGGTGCGGGGAACCCCGTATAAACACATGATTCTCGAGATGAACAGCTCCGCATACTTCTTTGCCACATATTTGGTATGGACTGGAATAAAATGTGCTGTCTTGGTCAAACGATCGATGATTACCCAAATAGAATCATGCTTGTTGCTGGTCACGGGTAAACCGACGATGAAGTCCATACTTATATCTTCCCACTTCCATGCTGGAACCTTCAGCGGTTGAAGTGATCCGGCTTTCCTCATATGGTCGGCTTTAACCCGCCGACACGTATCACACTCGGATACGTATTTCGCAATCTCTCTTTTCATCCGTGTCCACCAGAACTTAGATTTTAAGTCCTGGTACATCTTGTTGCTTCCCTGATGAATGGAGTACTTGGATACATGTGCTTCATCCAATATCTTCCTCCGCAATTTCATGTTTCAGGGTACCACTATGCGGTTGTTAAACCATATAGTACCCTGTTCATCTTTGCGGAACATCTTCAATTCACCACTGTCCACTCTCCTCCGGATGTGAGACATACCTCTGTCTCTCTTCTGAGCCTCTACAATCTCATCTCGGATTGTAGGAATAAGAGCGAGGTTGAACAGCGATCCGTAGGGAACTAAGCGCAGGCTTGGTTCTCCTTCTTCATGTGCAGCCATGGCTAAATTGTGAATGTGGGCTTTCCGACTAAGTGCATCGGCAACCACATTCGCTTTACCCGGGTGGTAATGAATTTCAAGTTCGTAATCCTTGATCAATTCGAGCCATCTTCGCTGCCTCATATTCAGTTCCTTCTGTGTGAAGATGTACTTCAAGCTTTTGCGGTCAGTGTAGAGATGTACTAGATTGCCCAGTAGATAATGTCTCCACATTTTCAACGCTAAGACCACTGCAGCTAGTTCAAGGTCGTGCGTCGGGTAATTCTGCTCATGACCCCTGAGTTGTCGGGATCCATACGCGACCACACGTCCTTCTTGCATCAACACACAACCCAAACCGATGCCGGATGCATCACAATAGACATCAAACGGCTTCGTAGTGTCTGGCTGGGCCAAAACTGGAGCTGTAGTGAGATACTTCACTAAAGTTTGAAAAGCTTGTTCGCATGAATTGCTCCAATCATACTTGGTGCTTTTCTTCAACAGCTCCATCATAGGTTTAGCGACTTTGGAGAAGTTTGGAATGAATCTCCGGTAATAGCCCGCTAAACCTAGGAAACTCCTCACTTCATGAACAGATGTTGGAGATTTCCAATTCAGCACTTGCTCGATTTTACTTGGGTCCACAGCGATGCCTTCGGCTGAAATAATATGACCAAGAAACGGCACTTTGCTGATCCAAAACTCACATTTACTGAACTTTGCATATAGCTTGTGATCTCTCAAGCGTTGGAGTACAATACGCAAATGTTCAGCATGTTCTTCTTCTGACTTTGAATAGACCAAGATGTCGTTGATGAAAACCACGACGAACTTGTCTAACTCTGGCATGAGCACAGAGTTCATGAGATACATAAAATGAGCCGGAGCATTTGTCAACCCAAAGGACATGACAAGATATTCATAAAGACCATACCTTGTCGAGAACGCCGTCTTAGGTACGTCTTCTGCCCGGATCTTTATCTGGTGATACCCGGACCGAAGATCCATCTTTGAGAATACCTTAGAACCCACCAGTTGATCGAACAAAATATCGATGCGCGGTAGTGGATACTTATTTTTGATAGTGACAGCATTCAGTGGACGATAATCTACACATAGTCTCAAAGTTTCGTCCTTCTTCTTTACGAAGAGTGCGGAACAGCCCCAAGGTGATGAACTTGGGCGTATAAAACCTTTGTCAATGAGGTCATTAAGTTGCTCCTTCAATTCTGCTAGCTCTTTCGGTGCCATTTTGTATGGTCGCCGAGAAATAGGTGTTGTTCCCGGTGCTAGTTCAATCTTGAACTCTACATCACGTTTGGGTGGCATGCCCGGCAAGTCTTCGGGAAACACATCTGGATATTCACATACCACTGGAATATCCTCAAGTTTAGGAGCTTCAATCTGATGCACTGCTGCAACTTGTTGTGATGGATCCACAAGATTCAATGTGTTGCAACCGTGTATTGGGGAATTCAGTTGGACAGTTCGAGAGCTGATGTCAAAGATAGCCCCATAATGTGTCAACCATGACATCCCCAAGATAATATCAATCCTTTGGCCTTTGAGTATGATAAGGCTCGCAGGATACATGTTTCCACCCAAACATAAAGGTGCCCGTGAGACCATTTCATCTGTTGATATCTTGCCTCCGGGTGAGCTGATATGAAACGGATGCTTAACTGTGCTAAATGGAGGATTATTCTTCAGCACATAGTCTCTGCTAATAAAATTGTGGGTGGCTCCGGAATCAAACAAAATAACAGTGGGCTGTTCATGTAACGTGAACATGCCCGCCAAAACTGGTTCGACTTTAGCAATATCCTCGATAGCAGTGTAATTAACCCTGCCAGCTTTTGAAAGATTCTTCTTTGATGGTTCACGGTGCTGATCTGAGCATTGATGAGATGACACATAATTGTGGCTCTGCTCAGCTCCACGACTGTTTCGTGCTGCAGAAAACCTCAGCTCTCTATTAACACGAGGTGGAGATAATTCGTGCGTAGCTGGTTGCGGTAGGGTTGCACGAATAATTTCTGACCGCTACTGTTGAGGTGGAGGCCCATAAGTGATCAACTCCAGCCGTGGTTGTGAGAGTTGCACCACAGGCTGAATTTGTTTCCTAACTGGCGAGTAATACCGCACTCGATAGTTCGGATGAACCTCGATGTCACTGTCCGGCGGTATACTCCTTTTCAACTCCGCTTCACATCGGATATGCATGTCTTCTTTAATGATAGCGGCATTTACCAACTCATTGTAAATACCGTTATTGAACAAAGTCACTTGTTCCTGAAGTTAGACATTCAACCCTTGGAAGAAATAGTCGCACTTCAATGCTTCCGAGTCTACCATATCAGTGGCGTATTGCATCAAGTCTTCAAACTCTTTGAAGTACTCGTACGCACTCCTTTCTCCTTGCCTTAGCTCGAGAAAATCTTGATACTTTGTTCGAAGAATTCCCGAACAAACATGACGTGACCGGAAAACATTCCGGAATTCATCCCACGTCACTCGATGACCTTCAGGAAGAGTAGCATGTACTCCGCCCACCAAACTCCAGCAGCTCCGTGGAGTTGTTGAGCGGCAAATAAAGTCTTCTGGTACTCATCGCACTCAAGCATCCCGAACTTGGCTTCAATACATTGGAGCCAATGAGCCAACTCCAACGGATCTTTCGCTTCCAAGAAAACCGGTGGTTGTCTTGCTAGAAAATCCAGATAGGTGCTTGGCGGGGAATTTTTCTGTAGTGTCTCCTGTCGTATGCTTTGTCGCACCAACAGATCCAGAGACTCAGCCATCTTGGCCAAGATTTCCGCCAATCCAGTTGATGATGTCGGCACTTCTTGTCGTGGCGAATTACTTTCGCCCTGACTCGACTCACCAACCTCACTATTGGAATGAGCATGATCCATGCTGCAAAAGTGAGCAATTTATGGTTAAAATTCAAAGTTTAACTCAACTTGAATTGAAAACATTAACCGTAAAAACATCACTTATATATTGCAGCATTACACCATCTAACCAGGGTTTCGACAATTCTGATATCTACCAACTTTAACGAGTTTGTCCAAACCCTTAATTCCAACAGTAGGACAAGCTGAAAAATAACTCGAGAACATGTTACGGAGCTTAGAGAAGTCTCAGACATCCCTGTCCACAACAAGTCTCAAGCTAAATGACAATAAGTACTACTCTGTTCAGAATGACCAATTGGTCTTAACCCCAGAATTTGAATATGAAAATTGCAATTTCATGTCTCAAGTTGAATATCAAAGTTATAGTTAACTTCAATATCTTTCCAACCAGTATTCATTTGCCTTCATATCAGTCCTGTATCAAAAGTTGTGATATTTCAGAGTCGACAGAAATCTGGAACAATTTTGACAGCACCTCCTTTAAAAGTGGCTGTTTTGTCCGCAAGATTTCATACAATTAAACTCCAAATCTGGAGAAACATTCAACTACAAAGTCGTAGCATATATCACAAGCTTTCCAACGGTGTATTACTTGACCCTTAGAAGATTTTCTACAAAAGGTTATGGTCGAAATACAGAAATTTCCAGAGAACAAATTGGTGTCTGCCCTGTTTTTGGACAGTTCACACTCATCTGAGAATTTCATCCATTTGGAGGGTGATTCTGATCTGGAGTTCTACTGAAGAGTTGTAGAAGACTTCAATAGCTTTCCAGAAATGTATCACTCACCTCCATTGGTTCAACCAAACAAAAGTTATGTCCTGTTCAATATCAGCAAAATTCTGCCAAAAACAGGGAAGGTTTCTCCTAAGTTTTGTGAATAATTCTATACTCCCAATTGACTCTTAGTTCAATATAGGAGTTCGTTAACCCCTAATAGAACCCTAGACTCCAAATTTACTCTTTTTCTTTTCAAACCTTCTTTTTCATGCAGTTCAAAACATATCACGGTACTACGTTTTCTCACCAAATTAAAATCCTAACCGGCTTTATACCGGCTTATACGTCTCAAGTGGTGGCACTAAAACGATCACTCACAAACGTTTTCTACACGAGATGTTCTAACGTGGTTAAGGTACCTGCAGAAAATCACTCAATAATGATGCACACATTGGTTTATCATTTCAGGCAGGTCCATATCATAGTAAAAACATACGTCCCGTATCATTGCCATACGGGCCGTCCTTGAGTCAAGCCACGTCTCAAGGTACATGATCGGGTTATTCACCACCCGACGGGGGCTCCAAACCTTTGAAATAAAGAACACCGGTGGAACAGCGCTTTCGTATGCCTCATAGGACATGAAGAGTCCTAAAGAACACACTTCGTGTTACAAACCACACGATGGGGTCTCCTCCTCTTGCCCCTGGGTTTGCGCACTGGAGGCTAGTGCATTTCATATGTCTCTAAGACATGAAGAGTCTTAGAAAACATATTCACTTCCCGTCCATTGCTGAACGGGACATCCCACACTACTTTCCTCGTATGGGTGAACTAACCGAAATTGATCCGCTTTCGGTGGCGTTCCTTACCATTCTTACCTCCACGTAGGTGCATCGTTACAGAATTGAAATACTGAATGATAACACACTGTTACCTTGCAACCTTAAGTAACTATGCTAATAATACTCCTTATGTGGGCATACTACACGTTCCTCACTCGTATACCTCTAAGTTTTTGAAAATATGCTCTTTTCATGCGTGCTATCCCCAATGCGGCTCTGATACCACGCCTGTGACGGCCCGGCCCGGGAATCGCAGTGGGTGGTGCCGTGCGATGCGGCACCCAACAGCATGCACAAAAAGAGGCGTAAGAAACATAACGACACCATTTTGTTACTCAAGATAATTTCTTTTACAACATAATATTCACACGCAGCGGAAATTAAAATTTGCTGGACAATCTACTCACTCTCGACCCTATCTACGCCGAAGAGAAGTCGTTCAGCCCGTGAACGCTTCCTACTAGCTTCACCAAAGTAAGGCAGCGGCTAGGTTTCCGATGAGTTGAACGAACCGTGAGGTTGGTCATCTCACCGAACAACCCTCTTCGTAGCAGGCATCCTGCTACCTGCAAAACAACTTAGAAGCAACCGTGAGCACTAAGGCTCAACAAGACTTACCCGTCAATCCTAAACATGCAACTCTACATGCAGGGGTAGTAACACAGTAGGCATAGGAATTTGCAAAATGCAGCTTGACTAAACTTGATCCTTATATTCAGATTCTTTTAGCCTTCATTTTAGTGGTCCTCACGACTTACAACATCGGAAGTCCACAATCAAACAAGAAACGCTTATCCCGATGTTGCTAGCCTAAGGTGGAAATGAAATTTAGTTGGCTCTATATCTACTTCAGTCAAGGTTCCAATACAGTGATTAATCCACAAACAGCAAGTTAAGAGACTTAGTTCATCTTCTTACTAAGTCACGGCGCAGTGGGCAAGTATGCTCAATCCTCTTCCGCGAGCAACGGTGATTTGAATCAATAACAACCCGGAATACACGACACATACACCCGCCTCGAAAGGCTCTCTCAAGAACTCTTTCTTACGTTGTATGCAGCAACCTTTAACATGACACCCCGACATAGAAAAACGCTTCGCGCCGAGCAGGATGGTCCTCTACGCGGACACGTCGAAGTTGCCCGCTAAAGGATTTACACCTCCCGCCTTCTCAACGCCATTCCCACGCGAAGGATGAGTTTCTATATCATGGTCCATCGAGTTACATCGGTTTCATGGGTCCCATACCCCACTATATATCCGGTACAGCTCAATCTTGTCCAGCAGGGCCGCATACATACGGTCCTTAACCGACATGGACGGGGCTACAACCAACCTCCACATTTGCCTTACCATCCCGGTCCAGGCCAAATGTGGTCTCAAGCATTGTCACACCCATCGCAGGTCGAGACCAACCTTGAGCGCTCAATCCTACAGGAACATCCCCGTCCCCATCTCATATTCATGAGGGTGCTCTTATCATTTATCTCTCGCGAGTAACTCCATTACTCGAACTTTCTCGCGAGTAGCTTTTTACTACTCGACTTCTACCGAGCTAGCTACAACATTAGCCTAGCATCTACAACGAGGCAAAGCCTACACTAAACCTTCTACTCAGGGATGTAATAGTCATGCAAGTGGGTTTCAATCATCCTAGACATAATGCACTCAAGTCTAATAAACATGAGGTGAAGTAAAGCAAAATTTAAAATGGCAACGATATGCAAACCGGGGCTTGCCTTGCTCAATGGTTTTGTTAGAAGCTAGGAGTTAGTCTTCCTCCGGAGAGTCCGCCAAACTCGTCACGAGATGGAGATCCTCGCTGTAGAGTCGAATCCTCGTCGAACGTCGATGTCACGTGAGCTATTATATTGCAATGCACATATATTTCAAAAGCAATTTAGAAACTGTTTCAAAACTGTTGTTCAAGTTAACTAACACCTAAAAGGAACAAACAACAGAAAGGTTTCTGTTGTTGGATCTAAAACCTTAGAGATGATGAAAGCTAGGGTGAAAAGAAATACTAGTAATCATCATGTGATTAAGTCCATTATATGAACACTTAAACCTAAAATATGGTAGCTCCAGTTCCAGAGGTCCAATGAAGCTGAGAATTTAACCACAGCTTCTATGGAAGCTAGATAGGCAGTTGGCAAAAATTGAGCTCATGAAATGGCTCAAGGTGATCACAATAATTCCTTATGTGATTTTCACTAATCTGCCTTTACCCCCTAGATATGAAGCTTTCCTATGCTGCAAAGTAGACTTTTTGTGAAATACAAAATGTCCTGAGTCCATAGGAATTGGTTTTACCATTTTTGGAGTTTCCTACATGGAGATATGGATTTTACAAAGAATGGGGAAAAGCTGAAATTGTCTCTGTTCATTTTCCCATTTTTCAGAGACATAAGGAATGAACACATCATTTGACCAAGCAAATTAGGTCCAATGCCTCTGAAATTTTTACTGAAGTTCAAGGAATTTTGGAACAATGTCCTGTCCAAATTTGGGAATTTTCCAATAAACAGAACTCCTGTAAAATTCAGAAGATATTTTACTTAAATGAATTAATGAGCCAAATTCAGCGATTTTCATAAACCTTGGTCTGCACCCCTGGATATTACTCTTTGAGAGGAATCCAACAAAATTTGTTTCACAATTTTTGGACATTCCTACACAAAGTTATGGCTCTCCAAAGTTTGAACTAGAGCGGGAAAATCTGGAAAATGTTTAAATGCTGACAGTGGGTCCCACCTGTCATTCCTAACCTCCAGACTCGCGCCCAACAGGGCAGTGGCGGCCCACTCCGGCGAGGTCGCCGGAAAACAAGTTCCCAGCCACCTCCAGACCCCCTGCTGGCCGCCCCCCATATATCCCCACGCTGAACACGTTGGTGAGGTCCCCGGCGGCTGAAACTCGCCGGAAAATAGGTTGCACCGGACACAGCAAACCCTAGAGCTCCGGCGAGGTCTTGCACGGTGAATTCTCCACCAAATGGTCGGTTCTTGGGCTCTACAGCACCAGGGGATCATGTAGAAGACAGGCATGAGGTCTAAACCAGCTGGAGATGGCTCTAAACCTATCGGCACCGTGCACCCGATAGGATCCAGCGGCAAACCCTCTAAAAGAGCTCGGATTGCTCACTCTACACTCAATTTCTTGGTCTAAAATCGATGGAGGAGGTGTGCTAGGCAGTTAACAACCTGTGTGTGAAGTTTTAGACCCAACAAACATGAATTGAGAACGAATTTTACAATTCTTTACCTCAAGGTCCGTTTCTGCCGCCCGGGAGAAAAACTTGAAATTCTCCCTCTGTGATCAATGGCTGGGGCTGATCTTTGGGGGTGAGAAACTAGAATTGTTGGTGCACAGATGGGGTGGCTTGCTTGGGCGTGATACCTCCTGGTTTGGGCTGTCCACGGCGTCCAGTTTCGGCTCCTTCAGTTTCAACTCGTGAGCAGCAGAAGCTTTGCTGTTTCTAGGCGCCAGCGAGCTTGGAACAGCGGAGGGAAGTTCACAGCCGGCTAGAGCACTCAGGGGTGAACCTTTTTGCTGTGGAAGCTCGGGCAAAAGGGGGATTGGTTCAGCTTGGGCGATTAGAGGACGCAGAGCGGCTGCTGTTCTTCACTCTGTGCGGGAGGATGAGCAGAGAGACTGAGAGAGGCAAACTGCGGTTGGGCTAGTACGTGGATGGATAGGGGAGAGCACTGAAGGCACCGCATAGGGAAGCAGCTCGCCGGCAACCCTCTGCTCGGTGGCGTGCGCTGAGCGACCGAGCAAGTCGGTTTGCGTTTTGGTGAGACTGACCGGTGGGGTCCACAGCCCCAATTTTGCTTCTTATCCCTCAATTCGATTTAAAATTGCAAATGAGCTCCAATTGTGATCAAACTTGGAGGATAGGTCAAAAGAATTATGAGGAACTCCAATCTGAAATCAGATTTTGAAATTGAGTTTGTTTGGTTCAAAATTCAAATTCAAGTTTGAATTTAAACGTGCCCTCATTTAATCCTCGGAATAAATAGTATATGAAACCAAAAATTCTCCAAACTTGAAACTTAGGCTCTTGAATACATGAGAAATGCACCTATGCTCTCACATATGGGCCTTTGTACAATCTGAATAGGAATCCTTTCAAAAGAATTCAAATTGCATTTAAATTTCCTCCACTCTACTCATAGAGAAGGTGCACATGAGTTAGAGTTTTTGGGAGTCTAATTCTTTCCCCTAGGTTAAAATGTGTTGAGCAAGGGCTAGAGGAAATTTTTAACTCCCTCCCATGTCCATTTGTGTGTTCATCATTTCATGTGACACAATTATAGCCTTTCTTCGCCTTAACTTTGTTTCATAAGTTGAAATAAAACTTTACAAAAGTTAGGGCTGTTACACTCGGACCCTCGACGGTCATGCCAACAGAGTAGGCAACAGTCAATCCAAGAACACCAGCCGATGGCGGCCGAGTACCCTGTGGCGATTATCGGGTCTGAACAGGAAACAATGGTCTAACGTTAGTAGGCGAGGCCACGGCGGTGCAAGGTGGCGCGGCTGAGCCGGCGGCAGCTGAAGATGGCGGCATGGGGTACGGCAGCGTCGGCTGCCAGGTCAGAGCTGCTGATGACCGGATGTGGGCCGGTGGTGGCGCCTAGGCGAGGCGGCGGCGGCCCTCAGTGTCGTGGCGGCGTACGGAGGCGGCTGCGGCCGAATCAGAGCCGGCAATAACCGGAGCTGGGCCGGCGAGGCAGCGACAGCCCACGGGGACGCCACCGAGCCGGCGGCGGCTGACGGCGGCGGCCAAAGGGGCGAGGCGGCGGCAGCCGAGGGTGGCGGCCCAGCCCACGTGTCTGGCAGTGGCGCGGCCCGGGCAGACGGCGGCAGCATGATGTAGGCGGCGCCCTGTGGCGGCCGGATCTGACCACCAGGCGGCGGTGGCGGCGCAGCTGGTGAGGCAGCGGTGGCCCAGGGCGGCGTTGCCGAGCCGGCGGTGGCCGACCCCGAGAGCGGGGCGGCCACGTGCGTAACTGGCGAGCCGACCGCGGCCCAGGGCGGCGCGACCCAGCAAGCGGCGGCCGACCCCGAGGGCAGGGCAGCGGCAGCGGAGGCAGAGATAGGGGAGGAACGAGGGGCGAGGGCCAGCAGCGGCGGCGGCGCTCTGGCGGGCGGTGGCGGCGGCCCGCGCTCGGGAGATGGCGGCGCAGGCGAAACGGCGGCGGGCAGTGCAGCAGCTTTGGCGGAGAGGTGGAAGGAAGGAGGGGCGGGGGCCAGCGGCGGCGGTGGCGGTGGCGCGCCGGCGGGCGGCGGCGGCTTCGGCCCGCTCGGCTGCATTTCGGCAGAGAGATAGAGAGTAGAGAGAGAGTTTCTGATACCAAATTGGAAGGGAAAAAGTAGTCTCCATTAACCTCACAAAAGATACATATAGGGCACATACCCATAAGTACTAAAATGCCCCTGAATACACAATAGTCTAACAGTGCCGAATGGTCCCTTCCCTGAAAAGCTAATGCAAGCGGGAGGCCCAGAGTGTGCAGCCTGCTTAGCTTGGTTGTGCACCCTAAGCGTGCGCACTTTGCCTCTCCAGCAGTGCGGCTGAGTTCTGGGGAACCGGACGGCCCATACTCGTCAGCAAAGTGGTAATCATAAGGCTTCTATTTCCATTTCATTATGTTTCAGGTTATGTTTACTTCCGCCTATCAACTGTCATATGGAGTGTCCGAGGTCTGTCGGCTATTTTCTTGTTCGGAGTTCTATGGCGCTAGAAGGTCTCCTTGCTGAAAGGTAAATGCCCGCGCGAGGTCCAGAGTCTGCAGCCTGCGTAGCCTGGTCCTGCACCCTAAGCGTGTACACTTTGCCTCCCCAGTGTTGCGGCTGAGTACTTGGGGGCTGGACGGAACACACTTCTGGACAAGAGAATAACCGTATCTCGGGCATCGCTACTTTCACTTTTGTTCTTGCTTTCCCATATCGCTTCGGCCGTATGATTGGTTACTTTTTCTTGTTTCCACCTGTAGTTGGAGTTGTGCTATCCTGCCGCAGGTGGGTCCGCTTGAGTTACCTGTGGTGGATATGAGGTCTCTTGATTATTTTCCTGCTCAGGGGTCCTATGGCGCCGAATGGTCCCTCCCCTGAAAAGCTAATGCCTGTGGGAGGTCCAGAGTGTGCAGCCTGCTTAGCCTGGTCCTGCACTCTAAGCGTACGCACTTTGCCTCTACGGCGCTGCGGCTGAGTACTGGGGAACCTGAGCAAAGTAGTAATCATAACCCGGATACTATCACATTGAATTGCCCATGCTCCCAGCTCGGCTATGGACCGTAAGTCGTAACGAAACTAAGAGCAGAGAATTGTGACCAGTGAGCACGATTACTTCTTTTCTCTGTCATGCCTGTGCAGGTCCTAGCATTCTGGCACCTCCTAGGGGGTCTGCCATCGACGTTTCTTGCGTTGGTGATGAACGCTCCCAAATTATCAACTCCGGCTCTGACGCTTCAACTGCCAAGATACAAGTTCAGAGCAGCCACGCAAGAAGGGAAGATGGAGGCCCCTTCCGCCGGATCATCGCCTCCCCAAGGTGGGCCCGGGGGCCACTGTCGGTACCGTACAGACCAGGTACCCCTGCGTACAGGTATGAAGTGGCTCCAGACCCCACCTCCCTTCTAAGGCGGGCTCTAGCACGGCCATGTGTCCTCCGGCTCCAGATCTCGCCTCCCTGCTGAGGTGGGATCCAAAGCTGCCACATGTCCTCCGGCTCCAGACCCGGGACCTGGCCTCCCTGCTGAGGCAAGGTCTGGTGTCGCCACATGCCCTCAGGCTCCAGACCTCGCCTCTGCACTGAGGCGAGGTCCGGTGCCACCATAGGTCCTTCGGCTCCAGACCCGGCCTCTCCGCTGAGGAGGGCTCCGGAGCTGCCACGTGTCCTTCGGCTCTGCACCCGGCCTCTTCGATGAGGAGGGCTCCGGAGCTTCCACACGTCCTCCGGTCCTGGCCTCTCCGCTGAGGAGGGCTCCGGAGCTGCCACATGTCCTTCGGCTCCAGACCCGGCCTCTCCGCTGAGTCGAGGTCCAGTGCTGCCACGTGTACTTTGGCCCCGGACCTGGCCTCTCCGCTGTGGAAGGCTCCGGAGCTGCCACGTGTCCTCCGGTCCGTTGACCTGGCCTCCCTACTGAGGCAATCTCTGAAGCTGGCACGTGTCCACTGGCCCCAAACTGGCCCTCCCCGATGAGGCGGGCTCTGGAGCTGCCACGTGTCTCATGAGCCGCCATGGGCCGTGGGCCTCAGGAGTCAAGGAAGACGTGACCAGTCCAGTCACGTATTCAAGACTCACGCATTCCCAGGAGCACAGCGGGCAGCACATGCTTCTGCCCATACTTGCCAGGCATTACAGTGACAGGACAGGACAGTATTGCGTGATAACGACAGAAACACTACAGCGCCGCGCAACTGACCGAGTAGGCTGCGCGACAAGATGGAGCCTTCTCCCACCACCGTCAACCGCTACTTAGCCTGGGACGCTCGGCGTGTTAGGCGGCATGCTTTAACTCCATCGACAGTGGATACTACAAGTAGCCATTAATAACCTAGATTGTGTATAGGGTACGGACCACCGCGGGGCCACCTGTCGGGCCCCAGGTCTAGTGTAACTACCCGGCCTTGGGCTATAAAACGACCAGACAGCCTCCGAGAGAAGGGACAATGGACAATCTAAGCCTCAGAGATCCATCTATACAAGCTCAGGCTTGGAAACACATAGCAATACAACACACTCTCCCGTGGACGTAGGGTATTACGCTTGGCGGCCCGAACCGCGTAAATCCTGGTGTTCACCTCATGTTCTTCAGGCTCGAACGGTCCAGGGACTTAGCCCCTTCAAACAACGAACCTCCGCGTGCTGCTTCAGTAGCGGTACCGGGGGAAGTGTCGTAATGCCACTTTGACAGCGGCATATTGGCCAAGTTTCTTATAAATTGGCCCTAGCGCAGTATTAAAGATGTTGCTTTGTGACCATGAGGTTTCAAGTCCTGGAAACAGCCCCTTTCAGAAATGTAAGGAAAAGGTCGTGTACAAATGACCCAAGTGGGCCGGACCCTTTCTCGGACTATGCGCAAGCCGGAGCTACATGCACCGCGCTGCCTTTTCTTTTTATTGGTCAAGTTTCTTATAAACTGCATCTGCCCCCTCGAGCTCAGTTTCACGATGTCTTTCATGTCTTGTTGCTCAAGAAGTTTGAAGGGCTGACACCATCACAAGTTGCTCCTTTGCCACACCTGCTGCATGGCACAGTAGTACCTACTCCAGAAAAGATTCAGAGAGCAAGACTCACACGGGGCCTATGGGAGCTGCTGGTCAGATGGGTCAGACATTCAGAAACTGATTCATCATGGGAACAGCTCAAAGATTTCAAGATTCAATTCGCAGATTCTCAGCTTGAGGACGAGCTATTTGTTCTAAGGGGAGAAAATGTTGTGAATGCCTTTGTGGCCCTTGACAGGCCACCAGTACCACAGGCGCGCCCACAAAGGGTCCATTAGGGGTGCGCATGTTGGATAGACGGGAAATTAAACGTATACGCATATTCATAATGTGTAGTGATTAAACGTGGAAAAGTGGAGAAGAAGTGAAGCTTGGATCAAGGAGCAAGAAGGGCAGGGACTGAGCTCCAAGTCATCAACAACTAACTCAAAATTATCTGACTTTAGTCACCTGCAAAACCAAAGCAAGCACCGGTTTGCAATAAAGTTGTTTTATAAAAGTTTTAATTTGTTCACAATTATGGTTAGAGTTTGTATGTGCATTAGGTCAAGCATGTTTTATACTCCACTTGCATAACCAAAATGAACCCTGGAGTCAAGGGTAGAAAAGTGTCACCGCTGTAGAATAAGGCCGTGCTAAATAGCTTAGGACATCCGGTAGAAGTCGAGTAGTTGGAATCTACTCGCAAGTTATTGTCGGGATTACATGGGTGTAGTTGGAAAAGAGTCAAACTAAAGTTTATATTTCTAAAGGTGAGACCGGGCAGGAGGGTAGGCAGCGACATACGAGGTCTTGGTTGAGTAGCACTGCCTGTGTCGGTTAAGGACCGATGTGTGTGCGGCACCCATGAGCAAATATTGAGTTGTGTACCGTATGCTTACTGCTATATGGGAACCAGGAAACTGATGTACCAGGTTAACTTGATTGTATAGGCATACCACATCGTCTCGTTAGACCTATGAGCCCGAGACGGTGCGACCGGTTCTACAGTCGAGTGTCCTGCGAAAGGTTGCCACATACAACGTAATGAAGGACGCCAGATTTGGGTCTTCAGAGGTGGGCGTATGTGTCGAGTTATCCGGGTAGTGTTTGATTCGAATCACCATCCCTCACGGTTATTGAGTACCGCTTGCTCACTGTGTTGTGACGTAGTAATCAAGTTGTGTGAGAACAGTTTGCCATGTCTTCGTGTTGCTAGCGAGAGGAGTCCGTGGGCTGGACCTCTTCTTGAGTGTTTATTAGTTATTCGACGTGAGTGGTTTTTAGTCTTCCGCTGTAGTTATTTGATGTAAATTATTTACAAAGAACATTTGTAAGCTTCCGCTTTTTATTTATGTAATACAGTTTTCCTTATATGTGTGCTGTTGGGTGCCACATAACACGGTACCACCCAATGCGATTCCCAGGCGAGGTGCCCCGTCCCCGTGACTGAACGGGCGGCGCTGATGGGGTCTTGTCAGCGGCGTGCAGGAGCACAACCGCCAAGGCAGGGAGGACATCACCACCGATGCGTGCAACCCCTTCAGTCTTAAGTGACTAAGGCGGAGCATGACGGCAGTGGCCGCCATGACATGTAGCCTTCAACAACCCGACGAGACAGGGGTGTGCCAAACATACCGGAGCCTCTGCTCTCTGCTGGAAGAAGTCACGGCGCGGGCTGCTGCAGGATCACCCACTCGACAGCAGGGGGTATCCACGCACGGCGGCCCTCACAGGCATGAATGGGCCATAGAAGCACCACGAGCCCGCTCACCGGGGCAGAAAAATAAAACAAATTTTCTTTACCCCTTCACATGAACCGGTGCCCGAGTGATGAGAAGGTTAGGCCCGATCTTCCGAAAGGTAGGTCGATTGAGGTGGAGAACTCGACGTTGATGATCCGAAGCACTCGAGCAGCTCGAACACCCCTGCAATCACTACACCACTGCTCCGTTGGTTATCAGCCGTGCAGTACACGCTTGACCTCACCAAGAAGGCTAATCCCTGCAAGTGCAACCAAGAACACGAGAAAGAACGTAGAAGACGCGATATGAAAATTACGAAGTTGGGGCCTCACAAAAACCGTAGAATGGTGGCTGTTTATCTAAGCAAAACCCGCTGTTTGTGACGGCGGCTAGGGGTATAAAGGGGTGGAGGATGACCAGGGGATGCTTGGGTCGTGACCTAACCCTAAGACACGTACATGATGGACTTGGACTAGATACAAGGCCCAATGGCCCAACTAGGCGATGCAATACCCTGACAGACTCTAAACATGATATTGTTTCGAAGATTCCGTTCGACTCCTAAAGCATTGTGACGTGGGGCCAGTGCCATTGGCAATTTTATTCTTTCATCTTTCCGTGCATATGTAGAACGTAAAAAATGGAGACCGTATGCATCCTGGGCATCCGTTTTAATGTGGACTGTTCCTGGATTCCGAGTTGAACTCGAGTCCGAGTTGTAAACTATCTCCATCAACTTATGGACGTCCCAGCTGGTTCTCCATGTTCCGAGGTCCTCTATCCTTCACTTGATGATCTTCTCCAATGTTCCTGATAACAATTAAATCATCACATAGCAATCTATTCTCAAACTTATATGCAAAGGGAGTTAGGAACGAGTTCACCTGCTGATTTAGTAATCGTGCTCGTGCTCTTGTCATTGGTCTTTGTAGTTCAATGCGTGTATACACTTTTGTGATGTCCTCATCACCTAGTTGGCACATCTGCCGGACCTACGCAGGGTTGTTAAGGTCCGCAGAGGGGGCGAAGAAGGGCCTGCAGAACCACGTCACGAGCGCCGGTGACAGCCACGATGGGGAGGACGCTACGACGACAAGGAGGACCGGAGCCCAATCCCCAACGCTCCACCGTCCCGGGTACCCAGAAAAAGCCCGATCCCTTGATGCACGAGTTTGAACACCAAAAGGCCGAAAACCCTCGAAGACCTTCCCTCGCCGCCATCGACCTCGCCACGGGGGAGGAGGCCGACGGGTCATCGAATGACGGGGTGACACCGAGGGCCCCTGACCCGAGGAGAGTGGCAGTGCTCTGCCAAAGGACCAAAGGACGTAGTAGGGTCAGCACCGGTGAGCAACGACGGCGCGCGGAGGAAGGCCCATACTCAGTCGCGATGACCAAGCAGCACCACGCCCAATGGCTGGCCTGAATGCAAACCGACCACTTCGAGCAGCTACTAAAGAGGTCGTGCACTAATCACGCTCTCCCAGCCAAGCACACCCTCAAAGGTTGTGCCCTCCTGAAGCAATTTCTAGGAAATGAGGCAGCCCTTTCAAGGGGCAAGGGAAGGAAGTTGGCACAGGCGCCCCCGGGGCAGCAGAGGGAAACAGCCGTCCCGGGTTGGCCAGCTTCTTCATGATTTTTGGCGGAACCTGTGCCCAAGAAAACTGCCAGAAACAGAAGCTTGGTGCTCGGGAGGTCAACACCGCCGAACCTGCCATCCCGACCTACCTGCGATGGTCCGAGGTTGCCGTCACATCAGATAGGTCAGATCACCCGGGTCACGTGCCACAGCTTGGGTGCATCCTCCAAGTTGTAGACCCGATCGTTGGGCCAAAGCACCTAACAAAGGTACTCATGGACGCAGGGGGCGGCCTCAACATCCTATACGCCGAGACAGTACTCGATTCTATGAGGATCGAACGGTCCGGTTTGCAGCCAACCCGGGTGCCTTTCCTTGGGTTTGTTCCAGGAAAGCATGTGACCCCTCTTGGAAAGATCAAACTCCCCATCACGTTCGGGGAGGTGACAAACTTCTGCACCGAGACACTCATGTTTGAGGTGGCGGACCTCAACGGCGCCTACCACGCCATCCTTGGGCGACCCTGCTATGCGAAATTCATGGCCGTTCCAAATCACACCTACCTCAAGCTAAAGATGCCAGCCCCACACGGTGTAATTACCATAAGAACCAAGTTCAGGCAAGGCCTCACATGCGAGCAATGCTGTCTCGAACGGGCAACTGCAGCAGTCACAGCAGCCGAGCTCTCCGAGCTGACGCAAGCGATCAGGTACGACCGACTGGACTCGAACTGGTCTCCAGCTTCGGGGGCCTTCATGACCGAGAGGACACGAAGGTCATCCTAATTGACCCGGAGGACGCAGCCAAGACAGTGCGAGTCAGCGCTGCCCTCAACACTAAATTGGAAAGCGCATTCGACGACTTCCTGCGTGCAAACAGGGACGTTTTCTCCTGGAAACCCGCCGACATGCCGAGCATCCCAAGAGATGTCACTGAGCACACGCTCAACATCAGACCAGGGAAACAAAAGCTCCGATGCTTTGACGATGGAAAGCGTGGAGATCACAAAGCTCCTTGTGGCCGGCTTCATCACAGAGGTACATTACCCCCGAGTGGTTGTCCAACCCCGTCCTCGTAAGGAAGAAGACCAGGAAATGGAGGATGTGTGTGGACTACACCGGCCTTGACAAGGCGTGTCCCAAAGACCCTTTCCCGCTACAAAGGATCGATCAGGTAATCGAACTTACCTCAGGAAGTGAATCCTTGAGCTTCCTGGATGCCTCCTCCGGCTACCACCAGATCACCCTCAGTGAGGCGGAGCAGCTGGCCACCTCGTTCATCACTCCCTTCGGCTCTTGTTGCTATGTAAGGATTCCCTTCGGACTCAAAAACGTGGGGGTCACGTATCAACGCTGCATGCAGAAGTGTTTGCAGTCACAGATCGGTCGGAACCTTGAGGTCTATGTGGATGATATTGTGGTGAAGTCCAAGAGGGCGGCCAGCCTCGTCGCCGACATCGAGGAGACGTTCATGAACCTCCGGCAATGTAGCATCAAGCTGAACCTAGAGAAATGTGTCTTTGGCGTGCCGAGGGGCAAACTGCTCGGGTTCATCATCTCGGAACAAGGCATCGAGGCCAACCCCGAAAAGATAACCACCATCACAAGCATGGGGGCCATCTACAATGTCAAAGGGGTGCAAAAATTGATGGGATGCCTCGCGGCTTTGAGCCGGTTCATTCCCGGCTTGGCGAGCGAGGTCTCCATCTTTACTGGCTCCTGTGATGGTCAGAGCCTTTCAGGTGGACGGAGGAAGCGCAAGCATCCCTCAACAGATTGAAGACCATCCTCACCAGTTCCCCCGTGCTGGCCTCACCCAGGCAAGGCGAGCTCCTCCTCCTCTACATAGCGGCCACCAACCAGGTAGTCAGCACTGCCTTGGTAGTAGAGAGGGAGGAGCCCGATCACGCCTAGACGGTCCATTACCCCCATGTGACCCCCATGTACAGAAGATGAGCCCGATCAGCACTGACCGACTCTGAGGTCCGTTACCCCCATGTACAGAAGCTTGTATATGCAATTTGATAACAAAGCGCAAGCTGCTTCACTACTTCGAGTGCCACCAGATAAAAGTAGTGACGACGCATGGTCTCAGGGCAATCATCAACAACCGCGATGCCACAGGAAGGATTGCAAAGTGGTCCATAGAACTCATGGGCCTCGACATATTATACATACCACGCACGGCAGTCAAGTCACAGGTTTTGTCGGACTTCATTGCCAAGTGGACGGAGACCTAGGCAGCCATCAAGTCGAATACGCCAAAATACTGGATGATGTATTTCGATGGGTCGCTAACCCTCAACGGGGCAGGGGCTGGCGTGGTACTCGTGTCCCACTAAGGGGATCAACTGTGATATGCATGGAGGCTCCACTTCAGGGCAACCAATAACGTTGCAGAATATGAGACCCTCCTCAACGGGCTCAAGTTGGCCATCGGGCTCGGTGCTCGGGGGCTCTATGTCCGAGGTGACCCGCGCATGACCGCGTATTGCCGCGAGGTTCAAAAGCTAGGAGACCGGTTTGAAGGGCTCGAGCTCTGCCATGTCCCTAGGAGAGACAATGAAATGGCTGACCTACTGGCCAAAATGGCCTCAAGTCAGAAGGTCCCTCCCCCCAGCGTCCTCATGGAAGTCATCCACCAGCCGTCCGCCTGAACCAAACAAGATGGTGCAAGCTCCCAAGCCAAAGATGAGCCCCGGGTCGAGGAGAGCAAGGCCGGGGCTGTCATCCCCGCCAACACATCCGTTCTTGCAACCGAGCAAGGTTGGGAGGCGCCCTTCATCAGATACCTAAAACACGGCAAGCTCCTGGCCAAAGAAACCGAAGCCCGTTGCCTTGCTCGAAGAGACAAGTCGTCTGTCATCATAGGCGATGAACTCTTTTGATGCAGCATCATGGGTATCCTCCAACGATGCATCCTAACCAACCAAAGACAAGCCCTTCTCCTCGACATCCACGAAGGCATCTGTGGCCACCACGCGGTGCCCCGCTCCTTGGTCGGAAAGGCGTACCAACAGGGTTGCATACATTTTTCATGTAGAAAAGCATTGTAAAAGAACTAGAAATGGTTAAAAAACTATAGAAATGGAGAAAGAACCATAGAAATGGAGAAAGAACCATAGAAATGGAGGAAGAAACTATAGAAATGGAGGAAGAACCACAGAAATGGAGAAAGGAATATAGAAATGGAGAATGGGGCATAGAAATGGAAAAGGGAATATAGAAATGGAGAATGGGGCATAGAAATGGAGAGGGGAATGTAGAAATGGAGAATGGGACTTAGAAATGGAGAGGGAAATGTAGAAATGGTGAATGGGATATAGAAATGAAGAGGGGAATGTAGAAATGGAACAAGTGACATAGAAATGGTGAAGAATGGGAAAAAGATAGCTGAAATGAGCCATTCCCATATTTCCCCGAAATTTCCAAACTCCCCAATTCCACAAAAGGGGAATTTTCCTGACATTTGGGGGGGGGGGGGAATTTTCCCCCAAATTGGCAGCACCAAATTAGGGGGGAGACCCCTTGGCCTCAGCCCTTGAGGGGGGAACCCTAGTCCCCCACCTCTAGGACTCTTTGGTGAAGTTCCCCACCTCTAGTACTATTTGGATAAGTCCCCCACCTTTAGGACTCTTTGGTTAAGTCCCCCACCTCTAGGACTCTTTGTCCACCACCCCTACGACTCTTTGGTTGAGTCTCCTATCTCTAGGGCTCTTTGTTTCCACCCCTAGGACTCTTCGATTGAGTCCCATACTTCTAGGACTCTTTGTTTCCACCCCTAGGACTCTTTTCCCCCTTGTAAATATAACCCCCACCCCCTGGTCGCACCCCTCTCTCTTTTGGTCTCCCCCCTGCTGCCCAAGTTTATTACATAAAGAGGTTTATGAACATTTTTACATCAAAATAGGTTCAGTCTACACTCACGGGCGTAGACTACGCATCAAGTCCACGTTCAGCCCGTGAATGTGTCCTTGCTAGCACATACGCACACTAACACGGCGGCGTGCACGACTCCCACTCGACGGGGTTCCCCTCCTAGGGTTCCGTCTCCTCCTCGGGAGTCCCTTCCTCATAGAACCCTGCAAAAGCTTCAAACACAAGCAGTGAGCATGAAGGCTCAGCAAGACTGACCCGTCTCTCCTAAACATGAAACTGCTACATGGAGGGTGATGGGTTACATGAAGCAAAATAAGTTGCAAGGACTCGCCTAATTAGTGGAACCTTACTTTCAAGTTTTAGCAGCAGGTTGTGGAGAACCTTACGCTAAGGCACATGAGAGAGCCGCAATCAAACAAGAAACGCATTTCTCTCATGTACTTTGCCCAAAGATGAAAAGAACTTTAGTTACCTCTAAACTACAACAAATCATTAACAATCAAAGTCCATCTTTCAATCAGCAACATTTTAACATGTAACTAGCCTGTTCTTTCTATGTCACTGTACAGTGAATAAGTGGCACTCACTGACCGTGATGGACGGCGATTATAATCGATTTACACCTGCACGGTTACCTGAACAACCCGTCACGTACGCCCGTACTCGATGTTGCCTACAGCAAACATCACGGACGTCGTACGCAACCACCTTTCACCCGTAAGCCAAATATTGAACTGGTCCCATCGTCCCGAGCAAGTGGTCTCTGCACGCGCATCTCAGTGCCGCCAGACGATTTACACCTCAAGCTCTCAACCTACCCTCTGAACGACGGGCAATGCCTCAATACCTAGCTACCCGAGTTACATCGGTTTCCCGGTTCCCATATAGCCGGTAGGTCTTCGGTACTGTTCTAGCTTGTTCAACAGGCCCGCACACGGCTTGGTCCTCAATCGACACAAGCGGAGCTAGAGCACACAGGCCCCAAAGTCCTGCTGCACTTACTCTCCGCTCAGTCTTATTTTTCTTGCCATGTGTATCATGTGCTATCTCTACCCGAGTCGAGTGCCTCTAGCCTATGCTCGCGAGTAGTTCCAACTACTCGACTTGTACCGAATCCTACACTATCTTAGCATCACAGTAGCTAACGGGGTTTGCAATCCTAAACCCAACCCATGGTTTTCTTGGCTATGCAGTTGGGTTTCCAAACAAGACTCTAATGCAAGGAATAAGGTATTCAAGTATGTGCTCAAAACAATAAAAACTTGTAAAAAAGTTAATGCAAACCGGAGCTTGCCTTGCTGCTCTTGGTCGTAGGCTAGCTGCTCCTCCGGAGCAACAAAGTCTAGGACTTCGGGTTCCTCCTCGACCTTAGCGATTACATGATACAAGAAGTACATGTATTAATTTAATGCATTTGAATTGAGTTTTAAACTTGTGAACCTTCTAAGTCTCACTAGACAGACTCAATGACTCTGAAATTTTTACTGTGGTTTGGGTACAACCTAAACAGAGACTTGGCCAAGTTTTAGTTGCAGCAAAGCTCATTTGAGCTCTCCACAATTAATTATGTCCATGATCTTAATTGGAACTCTTAGTATGTTCTAGGGATTTTCATGGAACAAGCCATGACTTTCTGAATACTAGATTTTCAGAGGGTTCTAATGGAGTTGGTCTCACTTAATTTGAAGGTTCCTAGCTAAAGATATGAGCTAAACAATTTCAGAGGAAATTCTGAAAATGTTTCTGAACATTTTCTATTTTCTCTGGAACAGTTTCACTAATCGCACCATTAGGTTGACCAAATGAGCTCAAATGGATCTGAAAGTTTGATGGTAGTTCAGGGATGTTTTGGTGAACATCCCAGCAAAACTTCAGAATATTCCTCCAAGTGATTCTCCAGTTAAAATTCCAAACAGTTTAAACATTGAGGAATTAATTCTGGAGCAATAAGGATTTTCATGAAATAAAACTTGATTTGCTGGAAAGTACTCAGGGAGATGAATTCAACAAAATTTTGTTCACTCGATTTGGAGTTTCCTAGCCCAAGTTATGGGGATTTGAAGTTTGAATGAAATCTGAAAATCGGGGAAAAGTTTAAAAATCTGCTGGTGGGCCACGGGGACACGTGTTGCGCGTTGAGGCGTCGGCACACCGGGGTCTACGGGGTTTTTGCGCGGCAGCACACCGGATCCGAGCCGCAGCCCGATCCCGATTTAAAATATCTGCCGCTGACAGCTGGGGTCCACCCCCTTCGTCTACCTCCCGCCGCCAGCGCTCTGCCGCCAGGTACCTCGCTGGAGAGCTCGCCGGCAGCCTCTGTGGAGCTCCAAGCTTCATGATTCCGGCCGCCCCTGCCTATTTTCACTCGGGGAACACGATTCGGTGCTCAGCTCGTCATGAAAATGGCCGGCACATGGTCGGCGTCGAGTAGCAGCCTCGGGAGAACTTCGGCCGTGTTGCCCGCCCTCCCTAGCACCTTACCCGATCAAGCTAAGGGTCGTCGAGCATCAGTGGAACATAGGAAAGGTCGATGTGAGCTCCACGGAGCTCGGGAAAGGCTGTATTGGGCTGTCACCGTATGACCTAGGCCGGAAATCGGGATTTCTACTAAAACTCAAAGAACAGCGGTTTCCCTCAATGGTTGTTTGTGGTTCCTGCTCCTATGGGCTCGTACTGGCAACTAGAAGTGATCCTCTCCATGAGAGGATGAGTGATGCAGTGTGGCTTACGAATTTCTCTGATCGGTGCCGACTCCTCTTTTGCACACCGTCACGAAAACATGAAATTCCGGCCTAAGCAGTGTTTGTCACGCAGCCGGAGCTTGCGGGAATAAAAGAGGGACTGAAGGCGAACCTCTTTGCTGTTCACAGCTCGGTGATCGGTGGGCTGTGGTGGCCGGAAGGATGGTTCCCGCAGCGGCGGCTCGTGCTGAACCGGCAGAGAAAGGATCGCCGCGGTGGAGCTCGGGGAAGACCGCGCAGGGTCTGGAACCGATGCGAGGGTGTTGAAGATGGCTTGGCGCATCCGGTGCTGGTCTCAGATCGCCGGGAGGGTCACTGGATCGGCCCGGCGACGAGGAAACGAAAGTTCACTCGGCGGTGAGGAGTTTCAGTCTGTTGGGCGAGAGCGCGTCGTGGTAGGGATGGGGAGCACCGGCGGCTGCTCGGACGCCTAGATAAGGGCCCCGGAAGTCGGTTCAGCAGCCGTGGTGGCAAGCAGGTGGTGGCGCGGCGGCCTCCCCTCGGTGGCGCCCTCGGGAGAAGCTCGGGGACCCGAGTACTGAAAGTCCACTCGGTTGATTTCCTTTAGTGGCTGACATGTGGGTCCCACTTTCAATTTTAACCTCTGATCTTAACTCAAATTCACTGTTGTAAACAGTAGTCCCCACAAAGCCCATGGTGATTTGAATTATCTACCCTTGAGCCATTTGAATTGGTTAGAATTCAAATTGGGTTTGGTTTGGATAAATTTCAGCACATGTTCAGTTTGAAATTCAACTAAAGTTTGAATTTGCCCCACTTAGCTCATGTCAAGATCAACTCCAAATGGAGTGAAAATTGGTGTGGGAGCTCAAAAAAATGTGCTGAGTAAGAATATGCCTCCCACTTTTGAATTTATGGGATCAAAATAGTTTGAATTTGCATTTGAGTTCAAACTGCCCTCCTCCTAGCTATACCCCAAAAGTACCTTCAAAGGTTTTGAATTTGGGTGAAACGTGGCATGGACATTCCTATCAATGTGTAGGAGTTTTTCATATGCCCAGCCCCTATATATTACATGTGGTAAATACCACTTTTGCAATATGTGCGTTTGTTCTCTAATGAGTATGTTGATGGTGGTTACTTGCTCTTCAAATGTGTTCATAAACTTGCTTCAAATGAAGTGTGTGTGTATGGTGATGAACACTTCAAGCATGTGTCAAAACTGAGGCCCTTACATTCCTCCCCCCTTAAAAGAATCTCATTCCGAGATTATAAGGTGAAAATGAGAGAGAGGACGGTGGAAAATTACCGGATGTGCGACGTGAAAAAGTCGGGGTAGTTAGCGTGAAGAAATCCTTCCCTTTTCCCATGTCGCTTTGTCCACGGAGTGATTACTCCATAGAACTTTGTAGAACCACAACGTGCGGTTGCGTGTGGTTCGGGCCTTTTCGTCAATGATCTGAACCGGTTCCTCCCGATAGGTGAGATCCGGTTGCAGTTCTTCAATGTCCTCCTGCTGAACGGTAGTTGATAGCTTGAGACACTTTCTCAGCTGGGAAATATGAAAGATGTCGTGCACACCGGAAAGTGTTTCTGGTAGTCTCAGCCGGTATGCTACTGATCCACATCTTTCGGTAATCTGGAATGGACCGATGAATCGGGGTGCCAACTTTCCTCTCACCCCAAATCTGTTTACGCCCTTCATTGGAGACACACGTAGATATATGTGATCCCCGACTTTGAATTGTAATGGGCGTCTTCTCCGGTCTGCATACTGTTTCTGACGGGATTGGGCGGCTTTTAGGTTCGCTTGAATCAGTCGAACCTTTTCTTCCACGTTGTTGACAAGGTCAATCCCGAAGGCGACCCTTTCGCCAGACACACACCAATTCAGTGGTGTGCGGCATTTCCGCCCGTATAGCGCCTTGTAGGGCGCCATATTTATGCTGGCTTGGTACCCATTGTTGTACGAGAACTCGGCTAACGGCAAGTGATCATCCCAATTCTTGCCGTGGTTGATAGCGCAAGCTCGTAGCATGTCTCCTAAGATCTGATTTACCCGCTCGGTTTGCCCATCCGTCTGCAAGTGGTACACTGAACTACGGATCAGCTTCGTCCCTAAGGCAGCGTGTAGCTGCTCTGAAAAATGGGACACAAATAAAGTGCCCCGGTCCGATATGATTGTACGGGGTACGCCGTACAAGCATAGGATCCGTGAGATGTACAGTTCAGCGTACTTCTTGGCGTTGTAGTTGGTGTTGACCGGGATGAAATGGGCAACTTCGGTGAGCCGGTCGATGATTACCCACACAGAATCATGTTTCTAAAAGGTGTTGGGTAAACCGACGATGAAGTCCATGCTCACATCCTCCCACTTCCAGGCAGGAACGCCCAGTGGTTGTAGCAGTCCTGGTTTCCCCATATGATCTGCCTTCACCCTTCGACATGTATCGCACTCGGACACGTACTTTGCGATTTCCCGCTTCATCCGTGTCCACCAAAACTTGCTTCTTAGTTCTTGATACATTTTGTTGCTGCCGGGGTTAATAGAAAATTTTGATAAGTGAGCCTCATCAAAAATTTTCTTCCGTAGCTCCGGGTTACGGGGTACGACGATCCGGTCTTTGAACCATAGGACGCCGTCTCCGTCCTTCCGGAAACATTTCAGCTACCCACTGTCTACACGCCTCCGCAAATGCGACATGCCCTTGTGATGTTTCTGTGCTGCCGCTATCTCTTAACGGATGGTGGGGATCGAAGCTAAGTTGTAGAGAGCCCCATGTGGAATCACATGCAGTGGTGGTTCGCTCTCTTCCAACGGTGTGATGGTCAGATTGTTGACGTGGGACTTGCGGCTCAGCGCATCTGCCACTACGTTTGCTTGCCCGGATGATAATGGATCTCTATTTCGTAATCCTTTATCAATTCTAACCATCTTCGCTGCCTCATGTTCAGCTCCTTCTGAGCGAATATGTACTTGAGGCTCTTGTGGTCGCATAGATAAATGCACAAGGTTACCGAGTAAGTAGTGCCTCCACATTTTCAGTGCAAGTACCACGGCAGCGAGCTCCAAGTCGTGAGTTGGATAATTCCGCTCATGGTTTCTAAGCTGCCGTGACCCATACGCGACCACTCTTTGGTCTTGCATCAGCACACATCCGAGCCCAATGCCGGATGCATCGCAGTACACATCGAACGGTTTTGTTGTGTCTGGCTGCGCCAAAACCGGTGCTGATGTTAGGTGCTTGACTAAAGCCTTGAATGCTGCTTCACATGCCGGACTCCAAACATATTTGGTAGCCTTCTTCAGCAGCTCCGTCATCGGCTTGGCAATCTTCGAGAAGTTCGGAATAAACCTCCAATATTATCCCACAAGTCCGAGGAAACTCCGTACCTCGTGAACAGTTCTCAGGGATTTCCAATTCAGCACTTGAGTGATCTTGCTCGGGTCTACAGCGATACCCTCCGCTGAGATGATATGCCCGAGGAAAGGCACTTGCGATATCCAGAATTCGCACTTGCTGAATTTCACGTATAGCTTGTGATCCCGCAGCCGTTGCAAGACTATACGCAGATGCTTCTTGTGATCTTCCTCCGACTTGGAATATACCAATATGTCATCGATGAAGGCCACGACAAACTTGTCCAGCTCCGGCATGAATACCGAGTTCATCAAGTACATGAAGTGAGCTGGAGCATTGGTGAGGCCGAAGGACATGACCAGGTACTCATAAAGTCTGTACCTCGTCAAGAAAGCCGTCTTCGGAATGTTCTCCGCCCTTATCTTAATCTGATGGTACCCGGATCTTAAGTCCATCTTGGAAAAGATCTTTGCTTCGACCAACTGATCAAACAACATGTCGATCCGTGGCAACGGGTACTTGTTCTTGATGGTTATGGCATTTAATGGACGATAGTCCACGCAAAGCCGCAATGTCTCATCCTTCTTCTTTACAAATAATGCCGAACAGCCCCATGGCGAGGAGCTCGGCCTAATAAAACCCTTCTCCAGGAGGTCCGTGAGCTGACTCTTCAGTTCAGCCAACTCCTTCGGCGCCATCTTGTACGGCCTTCGGGATATTGGCAAGGTTCCCGGTGCAAGTTCAATATTGAACTCCACCTCTCTATCGGGCGGCATCCCCGGTAAATCATCCGGGAACACGTCAGGGAACTCTCGGACCACTGGAATATCTTCCAATGTGATGGTTGTGGATTGGTAGACACATGGAAGTTTTATTTCTGGACTGTCCAGAAATAAGGAGTGAGATCCGTGCACTTCTGAGTTCAAGTGCACGATTCGAAGGACGGTGTATAAAACAGCACCGTGGCGGGTTAATCATGACATCCCTACGATGACATCGACTTTCTGTCCCTCTAGAACTATGAGAGACGTAGGGTACACTCTACCCGCTAAGCATAATGGTGCTTTGGAAACCATTACTCTTGTTGAAATCCTCCCACCAGGTGAACAAATCAAATATGGACTATCGGTGGGTAGTATTTGCAAGCTGTGTTTAGCAATGAAAGCATGGCTAATAAAATTATGTGTGGCGCCTGAATCAAATAGTACTATGGCGGGATGCTGGTGGAGTTGGAACATACCCGCAAGGATTGGCTCACCCTCCGGCACATCCTCTATGGCATGTTGGTGGACGGTGCCAGGCCTCGGGTTTGCCCGCCGCGCATTAGTAGGGTTCCGGGGCTGATTCCTGCCCGGAAGTTGCGGTGCAACTCCGCCGCCTTGCCTCTGCGGACAACTGCTAGTGAAGTGTCCGGGACGACCACACTTGTAACATGTGGCCGCTGCTTGTGCGGTGCTCGGGGGAAAGCTCGGCATGCGCTGCTGAGGTGCATACGCACGCGGCATCGCCCGCTGCTGCTGTTGTTGCGGAGGTAGTACTGGCGGTGCCGGCCTGAATGCCGGTGAAGAATACGGCCGACAGCGGAACGACATCGGCCTCTGGGGTGGTTGCCAGCGGGGACCTGATGGTGGGCGATTCACCATCCAAAATTTTTGAGAAGGACCGCCTCCTTCTCCGCTGCTTTGCGGCGCGCTTCGCTTTCTCTCCGCCGCCGCTAACTCCTTGCCGGAGTCCTCTTGAACAATCGCATCATCAATGATGTCGTTGAGGCTGCCGCGATTGAACATCGCCAGCTTGTCCTTCAGGAGCGGGTTAAGCCCCTGGTAAAAGTGGTCCCGCCGCTTCTCGTCAGTATCGGCGTGATATGACGCATAAAGCGCGAGATCGTTGAACGCCCTGGAGTATTCCAGCGCGTTCCGGCTCCCTTGCTGCAGGTGTAAGAATTCCTGCGTCTTCCTCTTGATCAGACCCGGCGGTATGTGATAGGCCCTCAAGGCCGTCCGGAACTCCGCCAGGTCATAACTCGGTCGGTGGGCTGTGACGCACAGAAGTTTGCCCACCACGCGCTCGCGGATCCCTGGAGCTGTTGGACCGCGAACTGAGTCTTGCGCTGCTCACTTATCTGGAGCAGCCCGAACTTCATCTCTATTGCGTGGAGCCAGTTGTCCTCTGTAACACCCAAAAACCTGCTAAAGAGGGGAATTTAAAAAATTTTGACGTTTTGCATGTGGTGAAGCAATTCAAATTCAAACTGGAATTTAAATTTGAATCAAAACAGAAAAGAAAAGGAAAAAGAATAAAGAAAAACAGCCAGTGGGCCGAAACCCACCTCAGCCGGCCCAAAAACCCGCGCCCGCTTCCCCCCTCTCCCTCTCTCTGACGCGCGGGGCCCGCATGTCATCTCCTTCCCCGCGCGCCCCCAGCCGCTCCGGCTCTTTCGCGCCTGATCGCAACCGCCACTCCTGAAACCCGCGCTCGCAGCCTCGATCTTCGGTCCCGGGCATCCCAGCGTGATCTCAACCGACCCCCGCCACCCTCCATCGCCATTTAAACGCCGAAAATCCGCCCCTTCCTCCCCGATCGGCCACACCCGATTCAAGGTGAGAACCGCCGCTGCTGCTGCCCTTTTTCCAGCTTCCTCTTCCGTTCTTCCCCACGCTAGCATGCTTGCAGTGCTTGACCGCCTCCAGAGAAGCTCATCGCCGAAGAAAATCCGAGGAGGATCGACCCCATTGCTCTCCCACCGAAGATCACCTTCGGTTGCCACTCCTCGCCGCCGTTAAGCCTTCCCGACCCCTTCGTATCCAAGAAAACCACACTGGTGAGCTCTCCTACCTCCCCTCTGCCGTTTGCTACCAAAAAGGGCGGGTGTTAGCGTCTGTAGATGAAGATCCGCGACCTCGCCGGCGAGATCGCGCCTCTGCCGCCTTGCGCCACCGCGCGCGCGGGCGAACTCCGGCCAGGAGCGACGTGGCCTCTTGAGGGCCGTCTATTTTAAATCGTGTGACGCATAATAGGAACCCGGCGTACCCCTACGCAATCTAATCGTGACCCTCCATTTAAAATCGGACGGCCCACGTCAGCCCCGCGTTATAAAGGCCGGGAATCTTACGGGCTACCCCCTGGGGATCTCGGAGAACACGAGCTAGCCCCGGAAACTTTTGATCTAGCCCCTGGACCTTCAAAAATTCATGTAAATTCATTTAAAAATCAGTTTTAGCCCCTGGACTTAATAAGAATTAGGAAGACCTCCCTTTTTGCACTAGAAATTGAGAAATGGAGCCCCACAGTAGGGTGAATTTGCACATCAGCCCCTGAGGGTTATTAATTTCAGGAAATTGAATATGTGAATAGGATTTAAAATTCAAACATAGGTATATGATCAGTTTAATTATTCTAACCCTGTGGAAAATTTGTAGAAACAATCTAAGATCTGAGTTTAGAGGGGAAATAAACTATTAAACTCAATAAGATTACTGTTTTGTAATTTATATCTGAAATATGCCCTTTAGGCATAAAACAAGTTTAAACTGTGGGAAGGTGAGTCTAAAGAACCAAAAAGGGATAGGAAAAATTTATGAAGGTTCTGTTTGGGAAATTGAAACAGAAGAAATTTTTGTAGGAATTTAGGTTGCTGTTTTATTGGTGGTAATTCATTTCTAGACTAGAAAACAATTCTGAAAATGGGTAAAAAATAACTTTAAATTGGTTTCCATCAGAGAGGAAGTCAAAGAATATTTTATTGAAAATTTTAGATCAGAACATATTCTGTTTAGGAGATATGCTTTATTATTTTAATACTAAAGTTCACTTTTAGGCATAGAAAATAAATCTGAAAGTATAGGAAAATAGGTATGCATAATTAGAAAATTATAGATGTGGTCTCCAAATCCAAAAAACTTCAATTTAGGATTTTGTAGAAGATCTGAAAACGTATTTGGAGTAGAAAATTATCTTTCATGCAATCTTGTGGCAAAAAAGTTTATTAATTAAATATAGAGAATTAGTTCAAATTAGAAATTCATCTATAGTGTACAAATAGAAATCTGAATACAAAAGTTGGAGATAATATATAAATGTTTAAAAGTGTATGTGGGCCTAAAATCAACACATCTAGGGTAACCACAACACTTAGAAATGTGAATGATTTTCATATGTATGTATGTGTGGTTTGCATGAGTGAAAGTGTGGACTATGGCTTATGGATTGTTGTTTTCTTTTGCTATGTGTATTGGATTAAGTAGAACCAGCCTTAGAGCAGGTTCTCACCTTTCAAGACCAAGACTTTCCATTCCCAGAGCAGCAGGAAGAAGGCAAGTGTCCTTGACCACTTTGATCCTATACTAGAATTAATTTGCATTGTCAATTTGGAATATGATACCCAAGCTAGAAAGTTTCCCTAGATTTTCATTATCTTATTTCCTTGTAGCCTGGGTTGGGATTTATTTTATTATGTCATTTATTTATATGCTTATGCTTAGCCATGCTTAGAATGGGATAAGTGGGATATGAGATCATCAACTTATTTACCTTACTCTTGTATGAGATATTATGAGTTATGTAGAGGTAGGGATTGAGGCAAGTTGGATGATTTGGTTGGTGCTGGGTGCACGAGACTCGGGTTTGTGTTTAGTACTTGCCTGGATCCTAAGGACCGGTTCATGGAGCATGTAACCAGGCTTTACCGTGCCAACCACATGCTGAGATGGGGCAGCTTGGCCAATTAATTAGATGTATCCCCGGCGTAGTATGGGTGTTTGGATGGTGCGGGGAATAGGTGTCAGCTGGACTACCTTATGAACCGCAAGGCTCAAGAGGGGGCCACTGCAGCGGGGTTGGAGCCTCTTGTATGCTGTTAGAGGTGAAACCTCAGTGGGCCCACGCTCGTCGGGAATCCCTTTGTAAAGGCCTCGTAGTGATCTCCTGGCTACACAACTGGGAAGTGTGAACGTGGTTCGTGGCCACTGACATAATGGAGGTTCTTTTAGTCCACCCGGCAACGGGGGATGAAATCACTACATGTGGGTACAGTGGTGCAAACTCTGCAGAGTCAAAATTGTCATGACAGCCGTGCTCACGGTCAAGACTGGCTTAGAATTATTCATGATTAGAGGATGATGAATTGGGAAGTTGAGGATGTTAAGCGGGAAGCTTAACATTGGAGATGAGATTATGGTTACTTGATATTGATGATGGGTTGAGGGATTGGGACCATTTCACCTGTGTAGTAATGTAGGTACTTAATAAGCTAAGGTGATAGGTATTAATTGTGTAGTGCTTTAACCAAGAGTTCAACCTCTCCTTGCTCTAGCCATGCATAACATAACTTTCCCACACTTGCTGAGTACCAACGGTACTCAAGCTTGCTTTTCTGTTGATTTAAATTGCTGCTCAGGTCAAGGGGATGATGTGGTGTTCAATGACCAAGACTTCGGACCCGAAGAAGGATTTTAGGTTCACGGAGTCACCCGGGCAACGCCTGTGACGGAGCCCACAAGATTTATATTCCGATGCTGCTTTATTTACATGTTATGAACATATTATCGTCCATCGAGACGTATGCTATGTAAGACTTATCTATATTCGAACACTTGGCTTGTAATAAATGATGCTTCACTATTTGTCATCACATGTATGAGAAAATGATCCTGGCATTCATGCGATATTCACTCGGTTGCTCTTTGGAGAAATCGTGTGTGACATCCGCGTCGAGAGGTTCATACGCCCTTGAGAATACCGGGGGATGAGTCGCTAGGAAGTCGGAGTAGGAGCTCTGTTGACACTCCTCACGGTCTTGACGCCTCTCTGGTCGAGACGTTTTGGCGATCAGAGTTTGCAGCAACTCCGTGTGCTGCTGATGAGAACCCGCCATTGCCGCGACGATGTCGGCCAATGTAACCGTTGGCAGTGGTGGTGGCGGTGTTTGCTGTTGCTGTTGCTGCTGCTGTCCCGAGGAGTCCTCGGGAGGCTGTTGGGGGTCTCTCCCCCTTGGCTGGTACCCCCAACGTCCAGGTTGGCACGAGTACGAGTCATTCTGAAATTCAAAACAGCAGCGATTAGCACATGTCATACTTAAAATTCCATATGCAACAGTAGGTATTGAAGTGACACATGAATAATTTGCACAACATTCACATATATTGATAAAGCATAAACTTTATACAAGATACATTATTCTCGGGTCTCCGAGAAGTCGTGCTCATGTCGTTACTACCTATACATACGCTACTGCCTACACGACATGTCACTGGTTACAAAAGTTTGGGTTACACTACTCTATCTGCCCTACTTGGCATCCGTAACCCCCTACTCGGAGTAGAACTCGACATCCTGTGGGTCGTCCTCCTCCGGTACCTCTGCTTGTGGCTCCGGATCGACTACCTCTTCTCCCATCTCGTGTTCTCCCATTGCTGGAAGACCCAAGACCACCGGTATGCCCAATACCGGAGGTACGAGGTCCTGCAATGCATGCACCGCGTCCATGGCCTGGTTGTAGTCTTCTTCCCAGCCTTGCCCTTTCTCAATAGCGTCGTCCCGCTCTTGAGTAAGATCCTCATTCTGCTGGGTTAAAGTCTGCACCAACTCTTGTAACGCCGCGATGTCAACACGGCTTTTCTTCTTCGCCTTCTTCAGACGATGCAACTGATTATGCTGTTCATTCAGTCGCTTGATCGTCGGAAGGAGCACATTGCGGAGTGCGCTGTGGGCACTCTCGAAATGGTCTCCACGGCTGGTACTTTCTTTGAGCCTCGAGGCGAGATGCTCCGTCTGAACAGCTTGTCTGTCCATCACGGCATTCCCCGCCCTCAACTGGAGGCTAAGGCTTGCCTCCGAAGGGCTGTACCTTGGGCAACTCGGATCTGTTGCCTCCCGGTACCTCCCTTCCCACACATGATGAGCCCATCCCTCCACCGGAACGGGCGCGTATGGAGTGCCCTCCATCGCTCTCACGTGTAGCTGGCAGAAACATGACATGGTGTCATGGGCTGCCACTTGCCACCTTCCCTCGGGTTGTCTACCTCTCACCGTGACGGTGAACGGCGCCCACCCGGGTGGCATAGGTCCTGCAGGGACTTCGACATGGATTGCCCATGTCTTGTTCCCCTCCTCGCCTTCTTCCTTGGAGAAGTACTGCGGCATTTGGTTGTACCCGAAATATTGAAGCATTTGCCACAATGCCTGCGGATAGCCGCTGCGGTGAGAACAGTGGGACACCACCCACCCGTTCTCCAACTTCTTATCTGCTGTCATCTGTAAAAATATATTTTATAAATGTCAAATATTTATTTAAACAGTAAACCATTGAGTTATAACATACGACATGTCATTGAACCCATAAAACTAGGAAACATAGTCCAAATTTAACCAAATTTGATTGCTGTTCTGCTGTTCAACATGAGAGCCCTGACCAGATTCCATTTCAACCTGATTTAGGCCATGTTAAAAGCAAAACAAATTCTGGACCTCAACATCAAAGTTGAAGCTTTCTTCAATAGATCTCCAGAAAGTATTTGCTTGGCCTAAGATCTGTCCTGGTTCAAAAGTTATGAGATGTCAAAGTTAACAGAATTTCTGGAGAAAATTGGACAGCACCTCCCTGCTTTAGGTACTGTTTTGATCCATGAATTCCAGTTAATTCTGCTCCCAATATGACAAAACTTTCTGTTACAAAGTTGTAACCCATCTCATAAGCTTTCCAGAACTACCTCATTTTCTATTTTTTGATTTTTTATGCAGGAATTTATACTCAATTTACAGAGACTTTACAGAGAGTCTTTGCCCTGCCCTGTTTTCTGGACAGTTTCAACTCTACTGCATTTTTCGATTGGTTAAGGGATGAAACACCTCTGGACCTCCACAGAAAAGTTGGAAAACTCTTCCAAAGATTTCCATAAATGTATCATATGACTCCAACCTCGAAAAAGCTCAACCTCTATCCTCTGATTAACTTCAGCCTTGATTCAGCTGAAAACAGAGTGCTCTGTTCTTAACAACCTATAAGTTGAAAACTTGTTAACTTTGAATATTCTGATTAAGGGAAGAGGTTACAGCAAAGTTTTTAATGCTCCAGATTAAAACTTTCAAGTTTTACAATGAAGTTGTTCATTTAGTGGGGTGTGACGTCGATGCGTCACCAGATCATGTCGGTGCTACGTCCTCACAAAGAAACACCTATACCGGACTTAGCCGGCTTCGTTAATTCAGTGGCACTAAGCATCTCTCGCACAAGGATGCTACACGTCTACCGTTTCGTGGTTAGACTACCTGCAAATAACTCAAGCAATCGTCAGATTCGGCTGCACACCGAGTCCGGTATCCATGCAATTCGTACACCCGGCCGTCATCACTCGCCCGGATGTTCTCAAGCCAAACACGCCTTGAGTTACGTGTTCACGTTTCAGACCACGTGACGGGGTCTCCCAAATTGCACCAAGCATGCCAGGGACAGACGTTGCTCGAATACCCCATACAACATGAAGAGTCGTAGAGGATATCAAAGCGGGTCAGGTTACCTGCCACCCGTGGGGCTCCACACTTCAGCTTGTGCGCACTGGTGGACAGCGCTTACGTGCACCCCCAATACATAAACGTCCCGAGATACACGATTTTCCGACATAGACAAATAGGTTAGTATGCCACTTGCTATACACTAATAACATCCTTATATGGGCTACTAACTCGTTCCTCACTGGATTTTTGAAACAGATGACCTTTTTAGTGCGTTAAACCTCAAGCGAGCTCTGATACCACGCTGACACGACCCCACGGTCTTGTCGAGCCAGGATCATGCTGAGGGGTGCTGCGTTGCACAGCACCGGATAACACACATCAAAGGTACAAAGCGGAAGCAAAGTTTATTACATAAAGAGGTTTCTGAATATTTTTACATCAAAATAGGTTCAGTCTACACTCACTTGCATAGACTACGCATCAAGTCCACGTTCAGCCCGTGAACGTGTCCTTGCTAGCACACACGCACACTAACACGGCGGCGTGCACGACTCCCACTCGACGGGGTTCCCCTCCTGGGGTTCCTTCTCCTCCTCGGGAGTCCCTTCCTCATAGAACCCTGCAAAAGCTTCAAACACAAGCAGTGAGCAAGAAGGCTCAGCAAGACTGACCCGTCTCTCCTAAACATGAAACTGCTACATGGAGGGTGATGGGTTACATGAAGCAAAATAAGTTGCAAGGACTCGCCTAATTAGTGGAACCTTACTTTCAAGTTTTAGCATCAGGTTGTGGAGAACCTTACGCTAAGGCACCTGAGAGAGCCGCAATCAAACAAGAAACGCATTTCTCTCATGTACTTTGTCCAAAGTTGAAAAGAACTTTAGTTAGCTCTAAACTACAAGAAATCATTAACAATCAAAGTCTATCTTTCAATCAGCAACATTTTAACATGTAACTAGCCTGTTCTTTCTACGTCACGGTACAGTAAACAAGTGGTACTCACTGACCATGAGGGACGGCGATTATAATTGATTTACACCTGCAGGGTTACCCGAACAACCCGTCACGTACGCCCGTACTCGATGTTGCCTACAGCAACAATCACGGACATCGTACGCAACTACCTTTCGCCCGTCAGCCAAATATTGAACCGGACCCATCGTCCCGACCAAGAGGTCTCTCCACGCGCATCTCAGTGCCACCAGCCGATTTACACCTCAAGCTCTCAACCTACCCACTGAACGACGGGCAATGCCTTAATACCCAGCTACCCGTGTTACATCGGTTTCCCGGTTCCCATATAGCCGGTAGATCTTCGGTACTGTTCTTGCTTGTTCAACAGGCCCGCACACGGCTCGGTCCTCAATCGACACAAGCAGAGCTATAGCACACAGGCCCCAAAGTCCTGCTGCCCTTACTCTCCGCTCGGTCTTATTTTTCTTGCCATGTGTATCATGTGCTATCTCTACCCGAGTCTAGTGCCTCTAGCCTATGCTTGCGAGTAGTTCCAACTACTCCACTTGTACCGAATCCTACACTATCTTAGCATTGCAGTAGCTAACGGGGTTTGCAATCCTAAACCCAACCCATGGTTTTCTTGTCTATGAAGTTGTGTTTCCAAACAAGACTCTAATGCAAGGAATAAGGTATTCAAGTATGTGCTCAAAACAATAAAAACTTGTAAAAAAGTTAATGCAAACCGGAGCTTGCCTTGCTGCTCTTGGTCGTAGGCTAGCTGCTCCTCTGGAGTAACGAAGTCTAGGGCTTCGGGGTTCCTCCTCGACCTTAGCGACTACATGATACAAGAAGTACATGTATTAATTTAATGCATTTGAATTGAGTTTTAAATTTGTGAACCTTCTAAGTTTCACTAGACAGACTCAATGACTCTGAAATTTTTACTGTGGTTTGGGTAAAACCTAAACAGAGACTTGGGCAAGTTTTAGTTGCAGCAAAGCTCATTTGAGCTCTCCACAATTAATTATGTCCTTGATCTTAATTGGAACTCTTAGGGTGTTCTAGAGATTTTCATGGAAGAAGCCATGACTTTATGAAAACTAGATTTTCAGAGGGTTCTAATGGGGTTGGTCTCACATAATTTGAAGGTTCCTAGCTAAAGATATGAGCTAAACAATTTGAGGGGAAATTCTGAAAATGTTTCTGAACATTTTCTATTTTCTCTGGAAGTTTCACTAATCACACCATTAGGTGGATCAAATGAGCTCAAATGGATTTGAAATTTTTATGGTAGTTCAGGGATATTTTGTTGAACAGCCCAGCAAAATTTCAGAATTTTCCTCCAAGGGATTCTCCAGTTAAAATTCCAAACAATTTAAGTTTTGAGGAATTAATTCTGGAGCAATAAGGATTTTCATGAAGTGAAACTTGATTTGCTGGAAAGTACTCAGAGAGCTGAATCCAAAAAAAATCGGTTCACTCGATTTGGAGTTTCCTAGCCAAAGTTATGAGGATTTGAAGTTTGAATGAAATCTGAAAATCGGGGAAAAGTTTAAATCTGCTGGTGGGCCACGCGTACACGTGTTGCGCGCTGAGGCGTCGGCACAACGGGGTCTACGGGGTTTTTGCGCGTCAGCACACCGGATCCGAGCCACAGCCCGATCCCGATTTAAAATATCTGCCGCTGACAGCTGGGGTCCATCCCCTTCGTCTACCTCCCGCCGCACGCGCTCTGCCGCCGGGGTACCTCGCCGGAGAGCTCGCCGGCAGCCTTTGTGGAGCTCCAAGCTTCATGATTCCGGCCACCCCTGCCTATTTTCACTCGGGGAACACGATTCCGGGCTCAGCTCGTCATGAAAATGGACGGCACATGGTCGGCGGCGAGTAGCAGCCTGGGGAGAACTTCGGCCGTGTTGCCCGCCCTCACTAGCACCTCACCCGATCAAGCTAAGGATCGTCGAGCATCAGTGGATTATAGGAAAGGTTGACGTGAGCTCCATGGAGCTCGGGAAAGGCTGTGTTGGGATGTCACTCTGCGACCTAGGCCGGAAATCAGGATTTCTACTGAAACTCGAAGAACAGTGGTTTCCCTCCATGGTTCTTCGTGGTTCCTGCTCCTATGGGCTCGTACTGGCAACTAGAAGTGATCCTCTCCATGAGAGTATGAGTGATGCAGTGTGGCTTACGAATTTCTCTGATCGGTGCCGACTCCTCTTTTGCACACCGTCACGAAAACATGAAATTCCGGCCTAAGCAGTGTTTGTCACGCCGCCGGAGCTTGCGGGAATGAAAGAGGGACTGAAGGCGAACCTCTTTGCTGTTCACAGCTCGGTGATCGGTGGGCTGTGGTGGCCGGAAGGATGGTTCCCGCAGTGGCGGCTCGAGCGGAACCGGCAGAGAAAGGATCGCCGTGGTGGAGCTCGGGGAAGACTGCGCAGGGTCTGGAACCGATGCGAGGGTGTTGAAGATAGCTTGGCGCACCCGGTGCTGGTCTCAGATCGCCGGGAGGGTCACTGGATCGTGAGACGGGCGCGGTACCGACTGAGACAGGGCTCAACTCTGATACCACGCGGATGCAGCCCGTCCAACCGAGACAGGCCACTCGCCCGGGAATCGCATTGGGTGGTGCCGTGTTGTGCGGCACCCAACAGCACACATATGAGGAACAATGTATTACATAAAACAATAGCGGAACCTTACAATATTTTTTTTCTTTGTAAATACTTTACATCAAGTAACTACAGCGGAAGTCTATATCAACTCACGTCGAATAACTAAAAGCCCTCGATATGAAGTCCATCCCGTGGACTCCTCTCGCTAGCAACACGAAGACAACAGCAGCGGCTGAGTTCTCCCTGTGTTAAACGACTCGGAAGTCTCCGAGCCTCACCGGACAACCTTCTTCTCAGCATCGATGTTAACCTGCAAAACCACTTGAATAGCAAGCGTGAGCACATAGGCTCAGCAAGTCTGAGCCGTCTCTCCTAAACAAGAAACTCTACATGTACGACAGTTGCAATTAGGTTGGCTAGATTTGCATAAAGGACTCGCCTAAAGTCGATCCTTAACTTTCAGATTTTAAGCCTCATTGTGCAAACCTTGAGCCGAAAAGCATTGCAACTCCACAATCGAACAAGAAACGCTTTGTTGCGATGCTCCTTGCACAAAGTGAAAGTAAACTTTAATGAGCCTATCTCTAATTCAATCATGGTTGCAATACAAGTTATAGTACAGCCTTATGAAGTTCAAAGATAAATAATTCCAGTTGTTACTACGTCAAGACGCAGTGGGCAAGTATGCTCATATAACTGCGAGCGACGGTAATTCGAATCAGTACACGCCCGGACTACACGACACGTACACCCGTACTACGAGTTGCCGGCAGCAACCTCGACTGACGTTGTACGCGGCCACCTTTCCCAAGATCTTCCACATTGGACGCAGTCCAACTGCCCCGAGTACGCAAGCTCCCTCAAGGTACATACCCGCTGTGGTATGTTCTTGAGCGAGGTACCTCCTGCTACCCTGACGCCGAAAGCCTAAGGCAGATGGAAAAGTTCCACTATGGATCTCCCAAGGTACATCGGTTTCCTGGGTCCCATATAGCCAGTATGAGCCCGGTACACAAATCAAACTTGTCCAACAGGGCCAAGCACGGACGGGCCTTAACCGACACAGGCAGGGCTATGCACGCACGGCCTGCAACCAGCTGCATCTAAACCTCCCTGCCCGGTCTCCATTTCTTATGTGTGAACTTTCCTCATCTTCTCTAAATTCGGACCCGTTCCGAGTAAACCAGCCCTAAACTCGCGAGTAGATTCCAACTACTCGACTTCTACCGAACCTTTCCTACTAACATTAGCGTAGCAAAATTCACTCGAGGAGTTGCTATTCTACCCTTTCTCTCTTAGGTGTTTCTGGTCATGCAAGTGGGGTTGGGGTTTTCAATATCATCTAGACGTAATGCAATCAATGATGCAAAACTCTGATCTCTACAAATGAAAATGCTTTATAAAACTGTTCAAATGCAAACCGGGGCTTGCCTGTTTTGCAGGTGACTAAGGTTACAATCAGTTAGTGATGATCACTTGGAGCTTGATCACTTGTTTTCCTTCCTTCTTGATCTTCACTTTAAGTCCACCTCACGTTCTTCACGTAGATGCTACACGATATGATCATGCATATGTATTTAATTAAAAAGCTTTTGCTAATAAGATCTAATGACAGTTTTTAAAACTGGAACTCTGTTTAAGACTTTAAAATGAAACTGGTGCTAGTGGTTTGGGTTGGGTTTAAATACCATGATCAAGTGTTGAGTACTGTTCCCACTTAAGTGTTGATCACCTTAAGAGATCACACATGACAGTGGTGATCCAGAGCTCTAATGGAGCTGAGAATTTTCATGTGAGTTCTTTGTCACAAGAAAGTCCTCTGGACCAAAATTTATCACTTTTCATGGGGTGATTTATTCAGAATAATTCTCTAAGGGTTTAGTCAAAGATGAATTAATTCTGAGGTAACACCCATGTTCATGTCAAACTCAGTGAACCAAAATTTCAATTATAGTTCATAGAGTCTACATGAATTTTCCTAGGATTTTTGGAGCTAAGAATTTCCCAGAACTGAATTTACAAGTTTTGGAAATTCTCTGAAAATGTTTCTGTATTCATTTGAATACAGGAACTTACAATCTGAATTACCCTAATCAATTCAACTCCAAATGAGCTGAAACTTTTACAGGAGTCTAATAAAAACCTAAAGAATATTCTGGCAAAATTTGAGGATTTTTGGATAAACCAATCTCCCTCTAAAATTCTCTTGCTGAAAAGCTTTAAAGAATTTTCCAGAAATAAATAAAGACTTTCATACAAATTGGGTTGCATATTTGGATAGAGTTTGTCAATCTGAATCTAACCCAATTTGAATCACTAAATTTGGATGTTCCTAGCAAAAGCTATGCTCTTCTAATGTTTGGGGAAAAATCTGGAATTTTAATAAATCTGAGAAATGTTTAAACCTGACTGTGGGCCACGGGGCACGTGTCAGCTTCTGAGGGAGTGCCACACGGGGTCACAGGGTCCTTTTCTTGCGCTGTCACAATTGATCCCACACCACAGCGTATCCAGTCCACTGTTGCCGTGCGACTGACAGGCGGGCCCGGCGAGGTCTTCTTCCACCTCCCGCTCCCGCGCGATCCCGCTGCCGGGCTCGCCGGAGTAGCTCCGGGATCCGTCGTCCGGCCACCCCTGCTGCTAAAACTCGCCGCCAGCCCCTAATTTCACGCGAGGAAGGAACACGCTGGTGGGGTTTTCTCGAGCTGGCAGGGCCCCTAAACTAGCCCGCGACGGCGCACCGGCTCGGATGAAGTCCGGCGACGTCGCCCCGTTGAGCTAGCCCGCCAAAAGCTTCCTAGAAAGGTTCTATAGCACCGGTGGAGGTTGGCCAAGCTTGGCATGGCCGCATATGGGCTCGGGAATGGCTCTACCCTAGGGTTCACCGTGCACCCGCACCTTCCCGCCATAGCCGCCGTCGTAAAAAGTGAAATTGCACCGTGCAGTGTGTTTCATGCGAGGCTTTGTGAAGAAGAAAGGTTGCTACACCAGTCTAGGTTCTATGTGCAAAATTTGCAGAGCTCTAAATGAATATAACTCGAGAATTTCATGGATTTATACCCGTGGGTCAGTTTTCACCAGCCGGAGAGGATCTTCAAAATTTGCCGTCGAAGGCTGAGGCTGGCTCTGTGCGTCGGGTGGAAGCTGCACGGAGCCCTTGCGCGTCCCAGGGACCGCTTGCTTGGTCGTGAAAGCCGTTCTGTGGAGCTGTCCACGGGAGCACGTCGCCGCCGGGGTGTTCGGCCGCCGCGGGAACTCGATGTCCTCGGTGTAGAGGGCACGAACGCACTTGGCGATGGCTCGAGGAGGTCGTGGGGACGATGGTAGTGTTGTTTTGCTGCTCAGAGGCGCTGCTCACTTGCTCTGCTTGAGTACCCGAGCGATCGAAGAAGAGCGGCCGTGTTTCTGTCTCTCGGTGTGAGGAAGAGAGGAAACAGCGCCGTATCTTCGGTTAAGTGGCGGGAGAAGGCGCGAAGCGGTGGCTGCCGACATCCAGCAGCTCTCCAGCGCGAAGTGGAGCCAGCAGGAGGTGGCTGCGGCCGAGCTCGGTGTCGAGCGGAGGTAAATCGGTCTCGGCCGTGGCTTCGCGTGGGAGGAGAGCAAATGACGACTGAGGACTGAAGATCTTTTGCAATTTCAGTGCTCCCAATGACATATGGGTCTCACATGTCAGTCCTCCTTATCTCTTCTAAAATATCTCCCAAGTTTGAATATTGAGTGAATTCAATTGTGGGAATTCAAATCTGGTATGCATTTGGATAATTGGGCAAGTTTCATCCAAATTCAAATGAGTGTTTGAATTCTTTGTCATTTAAAGTCCAATTTGGAAAATGGGTTGCAAACTATTTTCATAAATCATGAAACTCTGCACACCCCCTAATTTGGACCCAAGGAATTCAAATATGGAATCTGATTTTTATTTTGGCTACTGCAAATGAGATTTTCGGCACAACAGTTTTGAATTCCATTGTGTTGTTCTCATTTGAATTTTTGTTTGAACAAATTGTTCCAAATCTGATTTTTGTTTTCTCACACATATGGGAACCTCCCATCCTTGTTTTAGACCCCTCTAAGGTTCCAAGTTCTCAAATAAACATTTGACTTGTGTGAAGAAAAACCCTCATGTGTGTCATCACATGTGGAAAAGTTTTAACAAGTCCCAAATTTCATACATATGAAACCAAGTTTTGCAAATAAGTGTTTCTTTGTATTCATAATTTTGGGACCTTTACATTCCTCCCCCCTTAAAAGGAATCTCGTCCCGAGATTCAAAAGAAGAACGAGGTGGGAGGTAATTACAAGGTTTATGACAAAAGTTCTGGATAGTTCTTGTGGATGTAATCTTCGGATTCCCACGTCGCCTCTTCCGGGGTATGATTACTCCACAGGACTTTGTAAAATTTCAAAGTCCGGTTCCGGGTGGTCCGGGTCTTTTCGTCGATAATCTGAATAGGTTGCTCGACGTAGGTGAGATCCGGCTTCAACTCGTCGATGTCTTCGGTGCGGATGGCAGCTGTAAACTTGAGACACTTCCGCAGCTGGGACACGTGAAATATGTCATGAATACCGGCAAGGCTTGCCGGTAGTTCCAGCCGGTAGGCTACAGTTCCGCACTTCTCCGTGATAGTAAATGGACCGATGAATCGGGGAGCAAGTTTCCCCTTGACACCGAACCGATGAATCCCGTTCATCGGAGAGACACGAAGATACACGTGCTCTCCGACTTCGAAATGTAGCGGTCGACGTCTCTGGTCCGCGTAGCTCTTTTGACAAGATTGGGCAGCTTTGAGGTTCTCTTGTATTATCCGAACTCTCTCTTCGGCTTCATTGACAAGATCAACCCCGAACGTTACTCGTTCACCGGATTCGCACCAATTCAATGGTGTACGGCACTTCCGGCCAGATAGAGCTTCATATGGTGCCATTTTGATGCTCGTCTGATATCCGTTGTTGTACGAGAACTCCGCCAGTGGTAAGTGATCATCCCAACTCTTACCGTGGTAGATGGCACATGCTCTTAGCATATCTTCCAATATTTGATTCACCCTCTCAGTTTGCCCATCGGTGTGAGGGTGATATGCAGAGCTTCTAATCAACTTTGTCCCCAAGGAGGCGTGTAGCTGTTCCCAGAAACAGGATACGAACAGCGATACTCTATCTGACACAATGGTGCGGAGAACTCCATGTAAGCACAAGATCCGTGCTATGTACAGCTCCGCATACTGCTTTGCGTTGTACCTAGTATGCACAGGGATGAAATGTGCTGATTTGGTTAATCGGTCCTCAATTACCCAAATCGAACCATGGTGGTGGGAGGTCATCGGCAACCCGAGGATGAAGTCCATACTCAAGTCTTCCCACTTCCATGCCGGTACTTGCAATGGCTGCAACAGGCCTGACTTCTTCATATGGTCGGCCTTGACTCTTCGACACGTATCACACTCTGAAACGTATTTTGCAACTTCACGTTTCATACGTGTCCACCAAAACTTCTTCCAGAGATCTTGGTACATTTTATTACTGCCCGGATGAATGGAAAACTTGGACAAATGAGCTTCATCCAAAATTTTCTTCCGTAGTCCCATATCCCGGGGCACTACAATCCGGTCGTTGAACCACAAAGTACTTTCATCGTCCTTCCGGAAGCACTCCATTTCTCCGTTGTCTATCCTTCGCCGTATGTGGAACATACCCTTGTCTTTTCGTTGAGCTTCCATGATCTCCTCTCGGATAGTAGGAATGAGAGCGAGATTATAGAGAGCTCCATACGGGACGACACGGAGGCTTGGTTCATCATCATCCATTTCAGCGATACTTTGGTGATGGATATGCGCCTTACGACTGAGCGCATCGGCGACCACATTCGCCTTTCCTGGATGATAATGAATCTCCAGTTCATAGTCTTTAATGAGCTCTAGCCATCTTCGTTGCCTCATGTTCAATTCTTTCTGAGTGAAGATGTACTTCAAGCTCTTGTGGTCGGTGTAGAGGTGTACAAGATTTCCGAGCAAGTAATGCCTCCACATCTTCAAAGCAAGGACCACGGCAGCTAACTCAAGATCATAAGTTGGATAATGCTGTTTGTGAGTTCTGAGTTGACGAGATCCATAAGCGACCACTCGTCTTCCTTGCATCAGCACGCAGCCAAGACCGATGCCAGATGCATCGCAATAAACGTCGAATGGCTTTGTCGTATCCGGCTGAGCAAGAACTGGGGCTGTTGTGAGATGCTTCACTAAAGTCTTGAAAGCTTGTTCACACGCAGCACCCCACATAAATCTGGTATTCTTCTTTAATAATTCCGTCATCGGTTTAGCAATCTTGGAGAAACTCGGAATAAACCTCTGGTAGTAACCCGCTAAACCGAGGAAGCTTCGGATTTCATGTACTGACTTTGGTGACTCCCATTTCTGCACTTGGATAATCTTACTCGGATCTACAGCAATGCCCTCCGCTGAAATGATGTGTCCGACAAAAGGTACTTGATAATCCAGAATTCACACTTGCTGAATTTTGCATAGAGCTGATGATCTCGCAATCTTTGTAGCACAATATGCAGATGTTCAGCATGTTCTTCCTCTGACTTGTAGTACACCAAGATATCGTCGATGAAGACAACGACGAATTTATCCAACTCCGGCATGAACACTGAATTTATCAGATACATAAAGTGTGCCGGGGCGTTGGTCAAACCAAAAGACATAACAAGATACTCATACAACCCGTATCTCGTTGAGAATGCCGTCTTCGGAATATCTTCTGCCCGGATTTTAATCTGGTGATATCCGGACCGAAGATCCATCTTCGAAAATACCTTCGCACCCACTAATTGATCGAAGAGCATATCAATGCAAGGTAGTGGATACTTGTTCTTGATGGTAACGGCATTCAAAGGACGATAATCAACACAAAGCCGTAGTGTTTCGTCCTTCTTCTTGACAAACAACGCTGAACAACCCCAAGGTGACGAACTCGGTCGTATAAAGCCCTTGCTCATTAGGTCATTCAGCTGTGTCTTCAATTCTGCCAGTTCATTGGGTGCCATCTTGTACGGCCTTCGTGATATCGGTGTGGTTCCCGGTATAAGTTCGATCTTGAACTCAACGCCTCGTTCGGGCGGCATGCCCGGCAAATCCTCGGGAAATACATCCGGATACTCACGTACCACCGGAATGTCCTCTATCTTAACAGCTTCCGTGTGGTTCACTGTTGCAATCTGTTGCCGTTTGGCGCCCAGAATTAATATGTGAAGACCGTGCTGTGGGGAGTTGAGCTCCACGGTCCTAGAGCTGATGTTAAGAACCGCCCCGTGGTAATTCAACCACGACATCCCCAAAATGATGTCGATCTTCAGACCCTCAAGAATAATAATGACACGACCCCACGGTCTTGTCGAGCCAGGATCACGCTGAGGGGTGCTGCGTTGCACAGCACCGTATAACACACGTCAAAGGTACAAAGTGGAAGCGGAATTTTATTACATAAACAAGTTTATGAACATGTTTACATCAAAATAAGTCTAGTCTACACTCACGGGCATAGACTACGCATCAAGTCCACGTTCAGCCCTTGAACGTGTCCTTGCTAGCACACACGCACACTAACTCTGCGGCGTGCACGACTCCCACTCGACGGGGTTCCCCTCCTGGGGTTCCGTCTCCTCTTCGGGAGTCCCTTCCTCATAGAACCCTGCAAAAGCTTCAAACACAAGCAGTGAGCACGAAGGCTCAGCAAGTCTGACCCGTCTCACCTAAACATGGAACTTTTACATGAGGGATGGTAGGTTACATGAGGTAAAAATCATTTGCAAGGACTCGCCTAATTAGTAGAACCTTACTTTCAAGTTTTAGCAGCAGGTTGTGGAGAACCTTACGCTAAGGCACATGAGAGAGCCGCAATCAAACAAGAAACACATTTCTCTCATGTACTTTGTCCAAAGTTGAAAGGAACTTTAGTTAGCTCTAAACTACAACGAACCATTAACAAGCAAAGTCCATCTTTCAATCAGCAGCATTTTAACATGTAACTAGCCTGTTCTTTCTACGTCACGGTACAGTGAACAAGTGGTACTCACTGACCTCAAGGGACGGCGATTATAATCGATTTACACCTGCAGGGTTACCCGAACAACCCGTCACGTACGCCCGTACTCGATGTTGCCTACAACAACCATCACGGACGCCGTACGCGACTACCTTTCACCCGTTAGCCAAATGTTGAACCGGTCCAATCGTTCCGAGCAAGAGGTCTCTGCACGCGCATCTCAGTGCCGCCAGCCGATTTACACCTCGAGCTCTCAACCTACCCTCTGAACGACCAGCTATGCCTCAACACCCAGCTACCCGTGTTGCATCAGTTTCCCGGTTCCCATATAGCCGGTAGGTCTTCGGTACTGTTCTAGCTTGTTCAACAGGCCCGCACACGGCTCGGTCTTCAATCGACACAAGCGGAGCTACAGCACACAGGCCCCAAAGTCCTGCTGCCCTTACTCTCCACTTGGTCTCATTTTCTTGCCATGTGTTTCATGTGCTAACACTACCCGAGTCGAGTGCCTCTAGCCTATGCTCGCGAGTAGTTCCAACTACTCGTCTTGTACCGAATCCTACACTATCTTAGCATGGCAGTAGCTGACGGGGTTTGAAATCCTAAAACAAACCCAAGGTTTTCTTGGCTATGCAATTGGGTTTTCAAACAAGACTCTAATGCAAAGAATAAAGTAATCAAGTATGTGCTCAAAACAATAAAAACTTGTAAAAGGGTTAATGCAAACCGGAGCTTGCCTTGCTGCTCTTGGTCGTAGGCTAGCTGTTCCTCGGGAGTAACAAAGTCTAGGACTTCGGGTTCCTCCTCGACCTTACCGACTACATGATAGAAGCAATACATGTATTAATTTAAATGCAGTTGTATTAACTTTTAATCTTTTGAAGTCTATAACTCTTACTAGACAAGCCCAATGACTGTGAAATTTTTACTGTGGCTTGGTTACAACTTAAACAGAGACTTGGTCAAGTTTTAGTTGCAGCAAAGCTCATTTGAGCCCTCCACAATTAATCATGTACTTGACTTTAATTGAAGGCTTTTAGGGTGTTTTAAGGATTTACATGAAACAAACTATGACTTTCTGAAAACTAGGTTTTCAGAGGGTTCTAATGGAGTTGGTCTCACTTGATTTGAAGGTTCCTAGCTAAGGATATGAGCTAAACAATTTCAGAGAAAATTCTGAAAATGTTTCTGAACATTTTCTATTTTCTCTGGAACAGTTTTACTAATCACACCATTAGGTGGATCAAATCAGCTCAAATGAATCTGAAATTTTTATGGTAGTTCAGGGATATTTTGGTGAACATCCCAGCAAAATTTCAGGATTTTCCACCAAAGGATTCTCCAGTTAAAATTCCTAGTAGTTTAGACTTTGAGGAATTAATTCTGGAGAATTAAGGGTTTTCATGAAGTGAAACTTGATTTGCTGAAAAGTGATCAGAGAGCTGAATCCAACAAAATTTGGTTCACTCGATTTGGAGCTTTCTAGCCAAAGTTATGAGGATTTGAAGTTTGGAAGAATTCTGAAAATCAGGGGAAAAGTTTAAACTCGCGGGGCCCGTGGGGACACGTGTCGAGCGTGGAGGTGTCCGGCACACCGGGTCTCACAGGGTATTTGCGCGCCAGCACAGCCGATCTCCGGCCACACCCGATCCCGATTTAAATTCCTCAGCCGCTGACACGTGGGCCAGCCGGCTTCGTCTTCCTCCCGCCGTTCTGTCGCGCCCGCGCCGCCGACCTCGCCGGAGCAGACTCGGGGCTCGCCGGCTCGCCGCTGCCGGACATCCCATGGTCTGAAACTCGCCGGCAGGGGGTTGTCAACGTCGAGGAACACGTCGGTGGTGTCGGGTCGGGCTGGGGGTGACCGGAAATAGCTCGGCGACGTGCCGCGGCCTCGGTTGAGGTTCGGCGCCGTCGACCGTGGGTTCTAACCCGCCAACACCTCGAACAAACGGTCCTACAGCATCAGTGTACATCTAGAAAGCTCGACCAGGTGTCAAAAGGGTTCAGGGATGGCGGCAAGTCGGTCGGCACCGTGTGACCGATCGTGCCCGCCAAGACCGCCCTCGATCGAGCTCGAAATTCGTCACTCCTAGACAGTTTCACGCCACGGATGCAGAAAAGAACTTGATCGCTGGCTAGTCCAGCCTCTATGTGCAAGATTTGATAACCTCCGAAAGATCATAGAGCGAGAATTTAAAGAAACCGTATCGGAAGCTTGGTTTACGGTCGCCGGAGCGAAAACTGGAAATTCTCTGTGGATTCTTCACGGTTTGCTTCCAAACTTCGAGGAGAGCAGCACGGTGGTCGCGTGCTCCTGTTGCCTCTCTTGCTGGACCGTGAAAACGCCTGTGGAACGCTGTCCACGGGCGCCTGACTCTCGGCTGAGGCTAGGTCATCGCGGTGGCGATCGTTTTTGGTCAAAGGAGGTCGGAGCTCGGGGTTTCTGGCGTTGGGGAGGTGGAGTGCGAGCTCAGATTGCTGTCTAGCAGCTCAGGGATGAAGGAGGAGATGGTTTTGCTGGTTTTCCCGATTGAGAAGAGAGCTGCAGCGAGAAACAATGCCGCTGCTCGGGTTTGCCCGCGAGAAGATAAAGCCGGCCGACTCCTGCTCAGTGGAGGCGGTGCCGGTCGCGTGGGGGCGCGAGCAAGCTGCCCTGGGCGCCAGCGCGCGGAGAGGGGAAGCAGCTGGTGTCGCCGGTATCTGCTCGATGGCACAGCCGGCAGCTGCTCGGTGGAATTTCCCACCAAGGCTGTGACTTTGTGTGCAAGTTTTGCCTCCTTCTCTCTATGACATGTGGGTCCCACCCGGGGTTTTAACCTCTGAAATTTACTCCTAATCACTGTTGTAAACAGTGAGCCCCATAATACCCCTGGTGATTCAAATTATTCACCCATGAGCCATTTGAATTGATTAGAATTCAAATTGGGTTTGGTTTGAATGAATTTCAGCACAAGTTCAGTTTGAAATTCAAATAAAGTTTGAATTTGCCCCACTTAGCTCATGTCAAGATTTACTCCAAATGGAGTGAAAATTGGTGTGTGAGCTCACAAAAATATGCTGAATAAGAATATGCCTCCCACTTTTGAATTCATGGGATAAAAACAGTTTGAATTTGAATATAGTTTCAAACTGCCGTTTTTCTAGCTATACCCAAAATAACCTCAAAAAGGTTTTGAATTTGGGTGAAATTTGGCATGGACATCCTTAGCAATGTGTAGGAGTTTTCATATGTCCAGCCCACCTATATGACATGTGGGAAATACCACTTTTTCAATATGTGAGTTTGGTCTCTAATGAGCATGTTGATGGTGGTTACTTGCTCTTCATTTGTGTTCATCAACTTTCCTCAAATGAGGTGTGTGGTGTGGTGATGAACACTTCAAATATGTGTCAAAAACTGAGGCCCTTACATTCCTCCCCGTTAAAAGAATCTCGTCCCGAGATTATAAGGTGAAAATGAGAGAGAGGACGGTGGAAAATTACCGGATATGCGACGTGAAAAAGTCGGGGTAGTTAGCGCGAAGAAATCCTTCGCTCTCCCATGTCGCTTCGTCCATGGAGTGATTAATCCATAGAACCTTGTAGAACCACAACGTACGGTTGCGTGTGGTTCGGGCCTTTTCATCAATAATCTGCACGGTTCCTCCCGATAGGTGAGATCCGGTTGCAGTTCTTCAATATCTTCCAGCTGAACGGTAGTTGATAACTTAACACACTTCCTCAGCTGGGCAATGAGAAAGACGTCGTGCACACCGGAAAGTGCTTCTGGTAATTCCAGCCGGTATGCCACTTATCCACATCTTTCGGTAATCTGGAATGGACCGATGAATCGGGGTGCCAACTTTCCTCTCACCCCAAATCTGTTTACGCCCTTCATTGGAGACACCCGTAGATATACGTGATCTCCAACTTAAAATTTAATGGGCGCCTTCTCCGGTCCGCATACTGTTTTTGATGGGATTGAGCGGCTTTTAGGTTCGCCTGAATCAGTCGAACCTTTTCTTCCGCGTTGTTGACGAGGTCAATCCTGAAGGTAACCCTTTCGCCAGACTCACACCAATTCAGTGGTGTGCGGCATTTCCGCCCGTATAGCGCCTCGTAGGGTGCCATCTTGATGCTGGCTTGGTACCCATTGTTGTACGAGAACTCGGCTAACGGCAAGTGATCATCCCAATTCTTGCCGTGGTTGATAGCGCAAGCTCGTAGCATGTCTTCTAAGATCTGATTTACCCGCTCCGTTTGCCCATCCGTCTGTGGGTGGTAGGCTGAACTACGGATGAGTTTCATCACCAAGGCAGCATGCAGCTGCTCCCTAAAACGGGACACAAATAAAGTGCCCCGATCCGATATGATATTACAGGGTACGCCGTACAAGCATAGGATCCGTGAGATGTACAGTTCATCGTACTTCTTGGCGTTGTAGTTGGTGTTGCCCGGGACGAAATGGGCAACTTTGGTGAGCCGATCGACGATCACCCACACAGAATCATGCTTTTGAAGAGTTGTGGGTAAACCGACGATGAAGTCCATGCTCACATCCTCCCACTTCAAGGCAGGAATGCCCAGTGGTTGCAGCAGTCCCGGTTTCCGCATATGGTCTGCCTTCACCCTTCGACATGTATCACACTCGGACACGTATTTTGCAGTCTCACGCTTCATCCGTGTCCACCAAAACTTGCTTCTGAGTTCTTGATACATCTTGTTGCTGCCGGGGTGAATAGAAAATTTTGATAAGTGAGCCTCATCAAAAATTTTCTTCCGTAATTCCTGGTTATGGGGTACGACAATCCGGTCCTTGAACCATAGGACGCAGTCTCCGTCCTTCCGGAAACATTTCAGCTCCCCACTATCTACACGTCTCCGCAAATGCGACATGCCCTTGTCATGTTTCTGAGCTGCCGCTATCTCTTGACAGATGGTGGGGATCAAAGCTAGGTTGTAGAGAGCTCCGTGTGGAATCACATGTAGTGGTGGTTCGCTCTCTTCCAACGGTGTGATGGTCAGGTTGTTGACGTGTGACTTGCGGCTCAGCGCATCTGCAACTACGTTTGCCTTGCCCGGATGATAATGGATCTCTATTTCGTAATCCTTTATCAGTTCTAACCATCTTCGTTGCCTCATGTTCAGCTCCTTCTGAGTGAATATGTACTTGAGGCTTTTGTGGTCGGTATATAGATGTACGAGGTTACCGAGTAGGTAGTGCCTCCACATCTTCAGTGCAAGTACCACGGCAGCAAGCTCCATGTCGTGGGTTGGATAATTCTGCTAATGGTTTCTAAGCTGCCGTGATCCATACGCGACCACTCTTCGGTCTTGCATCAGCACACATCCGAGCCCAATGCCGGATGCATCGCAGTACACATCGAACGGTTTTGTTGTGTCTGGCTGCGCCAAAACCGGTGCTGATGTCATGTGCTTGACCAAATCCTTGAATGCTGCTTCACTTGCTGGACTCCAAACATATTTGGTAGCCTTCTTTAGCAGCTCTGTCATTGGCTTGGCAATCTTTGAGAAGTTCGGAATGAACCTCCGATAGTATCCCGCGAGCCCGAGGAAACTCCGTACCTCGTGAACAGTTCTCGGGGATTTCCAATTCAGCACTTGAGTGATCTTGCTCGGGTCCATAGCGATACCCTCCGCTGAGATGATATGCCCGAGAAAAGGCACTTGCAATATCCAAAACTCGCATTTGCTGAATTTCGTGTATAACTTGTGATCCCGCAGCCGTTGCAAGACTATACGCAGGTGTTTCTTGTTATCTTCTTCCGACTTGGAATATACCAGGATGTCCTCGATGAAGACCACGACAAACTTTTCCAGCTCCGGCATGAATACCGAGTTCATTAAGTACATGAAGTGAGCTGGAGAATTGGTGAGGCCGAAGGACATGACCAGGTACTCATAAAGTCCGTACCTCGTCGAGAAAGCTGTCTTTGGAATGTCCTCAGCCCTTATCTTAATCTGATGGTACCCGGATCTTAAATCCATCTTGAAAAGATCTTTGCTTCGACCAACTGATCAAACAACATGTCGATCCGTGGCAACGGGTACTTGTTCTTGATGGTTAAGGCATTTAATGGACGATAGTCAACGCAAAGCCGTAACGTCTCATCCTTCTTCTTGACAAATAATGCCGAACAGCCCCATGGTGAGGAGCTCGGCCTAATAAAACCCTTCTCCAGAAGGTCCATGAGCTGAGTCTTCAGTTCAGCCAACTCCTTGGGCGCCATCTTGTACGGCCTTCGGGATATCGGCATGGTTCCCGGTGCTAGTTCAATCTTGAACTCCACCTCTCTATCGGGTGGCATCCCCGGTAAATCATCCGGGAATACATCAGGGAACTCTCGGACCACTGGAATATCTCCCAATCTGATGGTTGTGGCTTGATAGACAGTTGGAAGTTTTATTTCTGGACTGTCCAGAAATAATGAGTGAGACTCGTGCACTTCTGAGTTCAAGTGCACAACTCGAAGGACGGTGTTTAAAACAGCGCCGTGGCGGGTTAACCACGACATCCCTAAGATGACATCGACCTTTTGTCCCTCTAAGATTATGAAAGACGTAGGGTAAACTCTACCCTCTAAGCACAATGGCGCTTTTGGGACCATCATGCTTGCTGAAATTTTCCCACCCGGTGAACAGATCACATAAGGACTATCGGTGGGTAGTATTTGCAAGCTATGTTTATCAATGAAAGCTTGGCTAATGAAGCTATGCGTGGCGCCTGAATCAAATAGTACTATAGCGGGATGCTGGTGGAGTTGGAACATACCCGCAAGGATTGGCTCGCCCTCCGGCACGTCCTCAATGGCAAGCTGGTGGACGGTGCCGGGCCTAGGGTTTGCCCGACGCACATTAGTAGGGTTCCAGGGTCGATTCCTCCCCGGAAACGGTGCTGCCACTCTGCCGCCTTGCCTCTCCGGGCAACTGCTCGCGAAGTGTCCTCGACGACCACACTTGTAACATGTGGCCGCTGCTGGTGTAGTGCTCGGGGGACGAAAGCCCGGCACACGTTGCTGAGGTGCATACGCACGCGGCATCGCCCGCTGCTGCTGTTGTTGCGGAGGTGGTACTGGCAGTGCCGGCCTGAATGCCGGTGAAGGGTACGGTCGACTGCGGAACGGCATCGACCGCTGTGGTGGCTGCCAGCGTGGACGTGATGGTGGGCGATTCACCATCCGAAACTTCTGAGAAGGACCGCTGCCTTCTCCGCTGCTTTGCGGCGCGCTTCGCTTTCGCTCTGCCACCGCCAACTACTTGCCGTAGTCTTCCTGAACAATCGCAGCATCAATGATGTCATTGAGGCTGCCGCGGTTGAACATCGCCAACTTGTCCTTCAGGAGTGGGTTAAGCCCCTGGTAAAAGTGGTCCCGCCGCTTCTCATCCGTATCTGCGTGATACGACGCGTAGAGCGCGAGATCGTTGAACGCCCTGGAGTATTCCAGCGCGTTCCGGCTCCCTTGTTGCAGGTGTAAGAACTCCTGCGTCTTTCTCTTCATCAAACCTGGCGGTATGTTATAGGCCCTGAAGGCCGTCCAAAACTCCGTCCAGGTCATCACTCGGTCGGTGGGCTGTGAAGCACAGAAGTTGGCCCACCACGCGCTCGCGGATCCTTGGAGCTGCTGGACCGCGAACTGAGTCTTGCGCTGCTCACTTATCTGGAGCAGCCCGAACTTCATCTCTATGGCACGGAGCCAGTTGTCCACGTCAAGAGGTTCGTCCGCCCTTGAGAATACCGGGGGATGAGTTGCCAGGAAGTCAGAATAGGAGCTCTGTTGACGCTCCTCATGGTCTTGACGTCTCTCTGGGCGAGACGTATTGGCGATAAGCGTTTGCAGCAACTCCGTGTGCTGCTGATGTGAACCCGCCATTGCCGCGACGATGTCGGCCAATGTTACCGTTGGCAGTGGCGGTGGTGGTGTTTGCTGTTGTTGTTGCTGTTGTTGTCCCAAGGAGTCCTCGGGAGGTGGTTGGGAGGTTTCTCCCCCTTGGCTAGTACCCCCAACATCAGGGTTGGAACGAGTACGCGTCATTCTGAAATTCAAAACAGCAGCGATTAGCACATGTCTTACTTAAAATTCCATATGCAACAGTAGGTATTGAAGTGACACATGAATAATTTGCACAACATTCACATATATTGATAAAGCATAAACTTTATACAAGATACATTATTCTTGGGTCTCCGAGAAGTCGTGCTCATGTCGTCACTATCTATACATCCACTACTGTCTACACGACATGTCACCGATTACAAAACTTGGGCTACACTACCCTGGCTGCCCTACATGGCAACTGTAACCCCCTACTCGGAGTAGAACTCGACCTCCTGCGCATCGTCCTCCTCCGGTACCTCTGCTGGTGGCTCTGGATCTACCACCTCTTCTCCCATCCCGGATTCTCCCATTGCTGGAAGACCCAAGACCACCGGTATGCCCAATACCAGAGGCACGAGGTCCTGCAATGCATGCACCTCGTCCATGGCTTGGTTATAATCTTCTTCCCAGCCTTGGCCCTCCTCAATAGCGTCGTCTCGCTCTTGAGCAAGGTCCTCGTTCTGCTGGGTCAGATTCTGTACCAGTTCCAGTAACGCCGCGATGTCGACACGGCTCTTCTTCTTTGCCTTCTTCAGACGTTGCAACTGATTGTGCTGTTCATTCAGTCGCTTGATCGTCGGAAGGAGCACATTGTGGAGTGCGCTGTGAGCACTCTCGAAATGGTCTCCACGGCTTGTGCTCTCCTTGAGCTTTGTGGCGAGATGCTCCGTATGAACATCTTGGCTGTCCATCACGGCGTTTCCCGCCCTCATCTGGAGGCTGAGATTTGCCTCCGCAGGGTTGTACCTTGGGCAACTCGGGTCCGTTGCCTCCAGGTATCTCTCTTCCCACACATGCTGAGCCCGTCCCTCCACCGGAACGAGCGCATATGGAGTGCCCTCCATAGCCTGCACGTGTAGTTGGCAGAAACGTGACATAGTGTCACGGGCTGCCACTTGCCACATCCCTTCCGGTTGTCTTCCTCTCACCATGACGGTGAACGGCACCCATCCGGGTGGCGTAGGTCCTGCAGGGACCTCGACATGGATCGTCCACGTCTTGTTCCCCTCTTCGCCTTCTTCCTTGGCGAAGTACTGCGGCATCTGGTTGTACCCGAAATATTGGAGCATTTGCCACAATGCTTCCGGGTAGCCGCTACGGTGAGAACAGTGGGAAACCACCCACCCGTTCTCCAACTGTTTATCTGCTGTCATCTGTAAAAATATATTTGAGAAATGTCAAATATTTATTTAAACAGTAAACCCTTGAGTTATAACATAAGACATGTCATTGAACCCATAAAACTTGGAAACATAGTTCAAATTTTAAACAAATTTGACTGCTGATCTGCTGTCTACATGACAGCCCTGAACAGTTTCCATTTCAACCTGATTTAGGCCATGTTAAGGGCAAATCCAATTCTGGATCTCAACATCAAAGTTAAAGCTAACTTCAATAGCTTTCCAGAAAGTATTTGCTTGGCCTAAGATCTGTCCTGGTTCAAAAGTTATGAGATGTCAAATTTAACAGAATTTCGGGAGACAATTGGACAGCACCTCCCTGCTTTAGGTACTGATTCGCTCCAAGAATCCCAGTTAATTCTGTTCCTAATCTGACAAAACTTTCTGTTACAAAGTTGTAACCTATCTCATAAGCATTCCAGAACTACCTCATTTTCTATTTTTGGATTTTTAAGCAGGAAGTTATGCTTAATATACAGAGAGTTTACAGAGAGTGTTTGCTCTGCCCTGTTTTCTGGACAGTCTCAACTCTACTGCATTTTTCGATTGGTTAAGGGATGAAACATCTCTGGACCTCAACAGAAAAGTTGTAAAGCTCTTTCAAAGCTTTCCAGAAATGTATCATATGACCCCATTCAGCTGAAAACAGAGTGCTCTGTCCTTAACAACCTATAAGTCGAAAACGTGTTAACTTTGAATATCTTGTTCAAGGGAAGGAGTTACATCAAGTTTTACTACTTTGGATCAAAACCTTCAAGTTTTAAATGAAGTTGTTCATTTAGTTGGGTGTGACGTCGATGCGTCACCAGATTATGTCGGTACTACGTCCTCACAAAGAAAAACCTATACCGGACTTAGCCGGCTTCGTTATTTCAGTGGCACTAAACGTCACTCGCACACGGATGCTACACGTCTACCGTTTCGTGGTCAGGCTACCTGCAGAAACTCAAACAATGATCAGACTCGGCTGCACACCGAGCCCGGAATCCATACAGTTCGTAAACCCGGCCGTCATCACTCGCCCGGATGTTCTCAAGCCAAACACGCCTTGAGTTACGTGTTCACGTTTCAGACCACGTGACGGGGTCTCCCAAGTTGCACCACGCACGCCAGGCATAGACGTTGCTCGAATACCCCAAACGACATGAAGAGTCGTAGAGGATATCAAAGCGAGTTGGGTTACCTGCCACCCGTGGGGCTCCACCCTTCAGCTTGTGCGCACTGGTGGACAGCGCTTACATGCACCCCCCAAGACATACACATCCCGAGATGCATGATTTTCCGACATAATCAAATAGGTTAATATGCCACTTTCTATATGCTAATAACATCCTTATACAGGCTACTAACTCGTTCCTCACTGGATTTTTGAAAAAGATGACCTTTGTAGTGCGTTAAACCTCAAGCGAGCTCTGATACCAACGCTGACACGACCCCACGGTCTTGTCGAGCCAGGATCATGCTGAGGGGTGCTGCGTTGCACAGCACCGTATAACACACGTCAAAGGTACAAAGCGGAAGCGGAATTTTATTACATAAACAAGTTTATGAACATGTTTACATCAAAATAAGTCCAGTCTACACTCACGGGTGTAGACTACGCATCAAGTCCACGTTCAGCCCTTGAACGTGTCTTTGCTAGCACACACGCACAATAACTCTGCGGCGTGCACGACTCCCACTTGACGGGGTTCCCCACCTGGGGTTCCATCTCCTCTTCGGGAGTCCCTTCCTCATAGAACCCTGCAAAAGCTTCAAACACAAGCAGTGAGCATGAAGGCTCAGCAAGTCTGACCCGTCTCACCTGAACATGGAACTTCTACATGAGGGATGGTAGGTTACATAGGTAAAAATCATTTGCACGGACTCGCCTAATTAGTAGAACCATACTTTCAAGTTTTAGCAGCAGGTTGTGGAGAACCTTACGCTAAGGCACATGAGAGAGCCGCAATCAAACAAGATACACATTTCTCTCATGTACTTTGCCCAAAGTTGAAAGGAACTTTAGTTAGCTCTAAACTACAACAAACCATTAACAAGCAAAGTCCATCTTTCAATCAGCAGCATTTTAACATGTAACTTGCCTGTTCTTTCTACGTCATGGTACAGTGAACAAGTGGTACTCACTGACCGCGAGGGACGGCGATTATAATCGATTTACACCTGCAGGGTTACCCGAACAACCCGTCACGTACGCCCGTACTCGATGTTGCTTACAACAACCATCACGGACGCCGTACGCGACTACCTTTCACCCGTTAGCCAAATGTTGAACCGGTCCAATCGTCCCGAGCAAGAGGTCTCTGCACGCGCATCTTAGTGCCGCCAGCCGATTTACACCTCGAGCTCTCAACCTACCCTCTGAACGACCAGCTATGCCTCAACACCCAGCTACATGAGTTACATCAGTTTCCCGGTTCCCATATAGCCGGTAGGTCTTCGGTACTGTTCTAGCTTGTTCAACAGGCCCGCACACGGCTCGGTCCACAATTGACACAAGCGAAGCTACAGCACACAGGCCCCAAAGTCCTGCTGCCCTTACTCTCCGCTTGGTATCATTTTCTTGCCATGTGTTTCATGTGCTAACACTACCCGAGTCGAGTGCCTCTATCCTATGCTCGCGAGTAGTTCCAACTACTCGACTTGTACCGAATCCTACACTATCTTAGCATGGCAGTAGCTAACGGGGTTTGAAATTCTAAAACCAACCCAAGGTTTTCTTGGCTATGCAATTGGGTTTTCAAACAAGACTCTAATGCAAAGAATAAAGTAATCAAGTATGTGCTCAAAACAATAAAAACTTGTAAAAGGGTTAATGCAAACCGGAGCTTGCCTTGCTGTTCTTGGTCGTAGGCTAGCTGTTCCTCCGGAGTAAAGAAGTCTAGGACTTCGGGTTCCTCCTCGACCTTAGCGACTACATGATAGAAGCAATACATGTATTAATTTAAATGCAGTTGTATTAACTTTTAATCTTGTGAAGTCTATAACTCTTACTAGACAAGCCCAATGACTGAAATTTTTACTGTGGCTTGGTTACAACCTAAACAGAGACTTGGTCAAGTTTTAGTTGCAGCAAAGCTCATTTGAGCCCTCCACAATTAATCATGTACTTGACCTTAATTGAAGGCTTTTAGTGTGTTTTAAGGATTTACATGAAACAAACTATGACTTTCTGAAAACTAGGTTTTCAGAGGGTTCTAATGGAGTTGGTCTCACTTAATTTGAAGGTTCCTAGCTAAGGATATGAGCTAAACAATTTCAGAGAAAATTCTGAAAATGTTTCTGAACATTTTCTATTTTCTCTGGAACAGTTTTACTAATCACACCATTAGGTGGATCAAATGAGCTCAAATGGATCTGAAATTTTTATGGTATTTCAGGGATATTTTGGTGAACATCCCAGCAAAATATCAGGATTTTCCTCCAAAGGATTCTCCAGTTAAAATTTCTAATAATTTAGACTTTGAGGAATTAATTCTGGAGAATTAAGGGTTTTCATGAAGTGAAACTTGATTTTCTGAAAAGTGATCAGAGAGCTGAATCCAACAAAATTTGGTTCACTCGATTTGGAGCTTTCTAGCCAAAGTTATGAGGATTTGAAGTTTGGAAGAATTCTGAAAATCGGGGGAAAAGTTTAAACTCGCGGGGGCCCGTGGGGACACGTGTCGAGCGCGGAGGTGTCCGGCACACCGGGGCTCACAGGGTATTTGCGCGCCAGCACAGCCGATCCCCGGCCACACCCGATCCCGATTTAAATTCTTCAGCCGCTGACACGTGGGCCAGCCGGCTTCGTCTTCCTCACGCCGTTCTCTCGCACCCGCGCCGCCGACCTTGCCGGAGCAGACTCGGGGCTCGCCGCTGCCTGACCTCCCATGGTCTGAAACTCGCCGCCAGGGGGTTGTCGACGTCGAGGAACACGTCGGTGGTGTCAGGTCGGGCTGGGGTGACCGGAAATAGCTCGGCGACGTGCCGCGGCCTCGGTTGAGGTTCGGCGCCGTCGACCGTGGGTTCTAACCCGCCAACACCTCAAACAAACGGTCCTACAGCATCAGTGTACCTCTAGGAAGCTCGACAAGGTGTCAAAAGGGTTCAGGGATGGCGGCAAGTCGGTCAGCACCGTGTGACCGATCGTGCCCGCGATGACCACCCTCGATCGAGCTCGAAATTCGTCACTCCTAGACAGTTTCACGCCACGGATGCAGAAAAGAACTTGATCGCCGGCTAGTCCAGCATCTATGTGCAAGATTTGATAACGTCTGAAAGATCATAGAGCGAGAATTTAAAGAAACCATACCGGAAGCTCGGTTTACGGTCGCCGGAGCAAAAACTGGAAATTCTCTGTGGATTCTTCACGGTTTGCTTCCAAACTTGGAGGAGAGCAGCACGGTGTTTGCGCGCTCCTGTTGCCTCTCTTGCTGGACCGTGAAAACGCCTGTGGAACGCTGTCCACGGGCGCCTGACTCTCGGCTGAGGCTAGGTCGCCGCGGTGGCGATCGTTTTTTGGCAAAGGAGGTCGGAGCTCGGGGTTTCTGGTGTTGGGGAGGTGGAGTGCGAGCTCAGATTGCTGTCTAGCAGCTCAGGGACGAAGGAGGAGATGGTTTTGCTGGTTTTCCCGATTGAGCAGAGAGCTGCGGCGAGAAACAATGCCGCTGCTCGGGTTTGCCCGCGAGAAGATAAAGCCGGCCGACTCCTGCACAGTGGAGGCGGTGCCGGTCGCATGGGGGCGCGAGCAAGCCGCCCTGGGCGCCAGCGCGCGGAGAGGGGAAGCAGCTGGTGGCGCTGGTAGCTGCTCGGTGGCACAGCCGACAGCTGCTCGGTGGAATTTCCAACTGAGGCTGTGACTTTGTGTGCAAGTTTTGCCTCCTTCTCTATGACATGTGGGTCCCACCCAGGGTTTTAACCTCTGAAATTTACTCCTAATCACTGTTGTAAACAGTGAGCCCCATAATACCCCTGGTGATTCAAATTATTCACCCATGAGCCATTTGAATTGATTAGAATTCAAATTGGGTTTGGTTTGAATGAATTTCAGCACAAGTTCAGTTTGAAATTCAAATAAAGTTTGAATTTGCCCCACTTAGCTCATGTCAAGATTAACTCCAAATGGAGTGAAAATTGGTGTGTGAGCTCACAAAAATGTGCTGAATAAGAATATGCCTCCCACTTTTGAATTCATGGGATAAAAACAGTTTGAATTTGAATATAGTTTCAAACTGCCCTCTTTCTAGCTATACCAAAAATAACCTCAAAAAGGTTTTGAATTTGGGTGAAATTTGACATGGACATCCTTAGCAATGTGTAGGAGTTTTCATATGTCCAGCCCACCTATATCACATGTGGGAAATACCACTTTTGCAATATGTGAGTTCGTTCTCTAATGAGCATGTTTATGGTGGTTACTTGCTCTTCATTTGTGTTCATCAACTTTCCTCAAATGAGGTGTGTGGTGTGGTAATGAACACTTCAAATATGTGTCAAAAACTGAGGCCCTTATAAATAAGAGTCGTAGGGTATATTCTACCCCCCAAACAAAGAGGTGCTCGGGAGACAACCTCACTTGCGGTACTGCTGCCCCCGGGCGAAGATATGAGGTATTGCCTCTTTGTATAAATGGTTTGGAGCTGATGTTGAGCCACAAAAGATTGGCTAATGAAGTCTTGTGTGGCACCAGAATCAAAGAGAACTAAAACCGGTAGCTAATTCAGAGAAAACATCCCTGCTAAAGCGGCTTCTCCTTCCGGAACATCATCAATCACAGTATAGTGAATGTTGCCCCTTATCTGCCCTTCTATCTGCAGATTGAGGTACGGATCGCATTGTTGTAAATATGATGACCCGTAGTCTCGTGTTCCCTCCGGACATTGCCTAGCATAATGGCCCATGCGACCACAAGTAAAACACGGATGTCTTTCCTGATCTTCGTTGACTTGCGGTGGACTGCTAGGTACAAATGGCTGCAGCGATGGAGCACAAACCACCGTCTGATGCTGCGGCTGTGGAGGTGGTGCAAGCTGTAAAACTTGACCAGTAATCAATCTCTAAGGAGTTGATCGTACAGGTGGCCTCCATCTTTCACCGGGTGGCGTTTGATACACCAAACGGTACTTCTGAGGCACATAACTTGTGATGGCCTGCTCGATCTCACTCATCTTTCTCTTCTCGGCTTGCCACTCAAGTGTCGGCTTCTCCTGAATGAAAGCCGCATCGACCATGTCGGTGTAACTGCCGTTATTGTGTACGGCCAACTTATCCTGTAATATGGCACTCAGGCCTTGGAAGAATAGGTCACACCGTGCCTCTTCTTTCGCCACATATTCGGGAGCATATTGGGCCAAAAGATTAAATCTCCTGACATACTAGAGGACACTCATGTCCCCTTGCTTCAAGCCCAAAAATTCCTCCCGCTTTGCCTTGACAATACCTAGTGGTATATAATGTGTACGAAAGGCTTCACAAAACTCCCTCCATGTCACTTCATGGCCCTCCGGAATGGTGGCAATATGATCCACCCACCAGTTTCCAGCAGCTCCATGGAGTTGCTGAGCGGCAAACTTTGTCTTCTGGTAGTCATCACACTTGAATACTCCAAATTTTGACTCCATGACACGAAGCCATTGATCTGCTTCCACAGGTTCGGTGGCTTCAGTAAAAATTGGCGGTTGAGTCGCCAAGAAATCCAGATAAGCGTCCCGAGACGAAACGACTTGTTGCGTGTTCTGGAGTATGCCTTGCTGTACCAAAGCTTGGAGTAAGCGTGTGTGTTCTTGCGTTGCTTCTTAGAGTAGCCTAGTGTTCTCTTGGTTAGACTCGACGACTCGAGTCATAAGATCCATCCATCTTGTGGATGGTGGTTCCAGCGGTGGAATAGAAGCATCACCGCCTCGACGAGAACTTCCGGCCCTACTCCTAGAGCGAGTACGAACCATACTGCAAAATGTCGTTGAGATGAGTTAAACAAGAACTCAGCAGTATGTGAGACTAATGGAAACATGATTATGTCAAAACTTTAAGAAAGCAGTAACAAAATTCATGTTTACACAACTCCTTAGTAGGCATAGTTATTCAGCCTATCTGTACAGGACAGACCTTTATGCACTATCTCCAGATTTGATCTAGTTAAAGCATTTTCATATCTCGAGTTGAGTACCAAAGTTAAAGTTAACTTCAGTACCTTTCTAACGAGTACTCATATGCCTCCAGATCATCTCCGGGTTTAAAGTTATGATTTTCCAAAGTTGACAGAATTCCTGGATAAAATTTGCCAGCACCTCCTTTGTACGTGGCTGATTTTATCACAGTTGTATACGTAAATACAATAAGAACCTGACCAAACTTTGAACTACAACAATGTTGCACATTTCATAACCTATCGAAGGGTGTATCATAAGCTTCTCAAGGGTTTCTCTACAGAAAGTTATGGCTTAAAAACAGAAAGGTCCAAAGAGGTTTTTACTGCTGTCCTGGTTCTGGACAGTTTACCTTCCTCTGAACTTTCTGCCCATTTAGCGTGTGATTTTGCTCTTGAGATCCACAAATAAGTTGTAGATCACTTGAAAATCTTTCCAGAACTGTATCATACACCTTAATTGGGTCAAGCTACTCAGAGTTATGCTCTGTTGAAGTCCAGCAAAAATTTCTGCCAAAACCAGAGCACTCCTTTTTTGACATCTTTGAAGCCTAGTGTTCCTCTCATTTGAATCTTAGCTCAAAATAAGAGTTCAGTAACTAATATTTGTTTAAAACTTCCATTTTTAGTTGAAAGTTAGTTCATGAGACATTTCTTTTAAGGAAAGGGGTTATTAAGTTTAGTACGGCGTCGATGCATCATAAGAAGCATGTCGGTACTACGTAGCCTCACCAAAAGAAAATCATAACCGGATTATACCGGCATAAACGTATCTTAGGTGGCACTAAAACGGTCACTCGCAAACGTGTACTATTCGTACTACGGTTTTGTGGTTAATCCTGCACAAGTCACACTCAATCGTCAGGTCCGGCTGCACACCGAACCCGGTATCCATACAGCTCTTGCACCCGTCCGTCATCACTCGCACAGGTGTTCTCAAGCCAAACACACCTTGAGCTACGTGTTCACGTTACTAACCATGTGACAGGGTATCCCAAATTGCACCACGCACGCCTGGGACAGACATTGCTCGAGTACCCCCAAACGACATGAGGAGTCCTAGAGGATACTAAAGCGGATCGGGTTACCTGCCACCCGTGGGGCTCCACCCTTCAGCTTGTGCGCACTGGTGGACAGCGCTTACGTGCAATCCCCAAGACATAAAGCGTCCCGAGATGCACGATTTTCCGACATAACAAATAAGTTAGGTTGCCACCTTCATAATAAGCTAATAGTAATCCTTATGTGGGCCTAATACCGTTTCCTCACCGTATCCTAAATTTTTGTCATAATACCTTCCTTATTCCGTGTGCTATTACCAATGCGGCTCTGATACCAGCTGAGACGGGCGCGGTACCGACTGAGACAGGGCTCAACTCTGATACCACGCTGACGTGGCCCGTCCAACCGAGACAGGCCACTCGCCCGGGAATTGCATTGGGTGGTGCCGTGTTGTGCGGCACCCAACAGCACACATATGAGGAACAATGTATTACATAAAACAATAGCGGAAGCTTACAATATTTTTTTCTTTGTAAATACTTTACATCAAGTAACTACAGCGGAAGTCTATATCAACTCACGTCGAATAACTAAAAGCCCTCGAGATGAAGTCCAGCCCGCGGACTCCTCTCGCTAGCAACACAAAGACAATAGCAGCGGCTGGGTTCTCCCTGTGTTAAACGACTCGGAAGTCTCCGAGCCTCACCGGACAACCTTCTTCTCAGCATCGATGTTAACCTGCAAAACCACTTGTATAGCAAGCGTGAGCACATAGGCTCAGCAAGTCTGTCCCGTCTCTCCTAAACAAGAAACTCTAAATGTACGACGGTTGCAATTAGGTTGGCTAGATTTGCATAAAGGACTCGCCTAAAGTCGATCCTTAACTTTCAGATTTTAAGCCTCATTGTGCAAACCTTGAGCCGAAAAGCATCGCAACTCCACAATCAAACAAGAAACGCTTTGTTGCGATGCTCCTTGCACAAAGTGAAAGTAAACTTTAATGAGCCTATCTATAATTCAATCATGGTTGCAATACAAGTTATAGTACAGCCTTATCAAGTTCAAAGATAAACAATTCCAGTTGTTACTACGTCAATATGCAGTGGGCAAGTACGCTCATATAACCGCGAGCGACGGTGATTCGAATCAGTACACGCCCGGACTACACGACACGTACACCCGTACTCCGAGTTGCCGGCAGCAACATCGACTGACGTTGTACGCGGCCACCTTTCCCATGATCTTCCACATTGGACGCAGTCCAACTGCCCCGAGTAGGCAAGCTCCCTCAAGGTACATACCCACTGTGCTATGTTCTTGAGCGAGGTACCTCCTGCTACCCTGACACCGAAAGCCTAAGGCAGTTGGAAAAGTTCCACTATGGATATCCCAAGGTACATATGTTTCCTTGGTCCCATATAGCCAGTATGCGCCCGGTACACAACTCAAACTTGTCCAACAGGGCCAAGCACGGACGGGCCTTAACCGACACAGGCAGGGCTATGCACGCACGGCCTGCAACCTGCTGCATCTAAACCTCCCTGCCCAGTCTCCATTTCTTATGTGTGAACTTTCCTCATCTTCTCTAAATTCGGACCCGTTCCAAGTAAACCAGCCCTAAACTCGTGAGTAGATTCCATCTACTCGACTTCTACCGAACCTTTCCTACTAACATTAGCGTAGCCAAATTCACTCGAGGAGTTGCTGTTCTACCCTTTCTCTCTTAGGTGTTTCTGGTCATGCAAGTGGGGTTTTCAATATCATCTATACGTAATGCAATCAATGATGCAAAACTATGATCTCTACAAATGAAAATGCTTTATAAAACTGTTCAAATGCAAACCGGGGCTTGCCTGTTTTGCAGGTGACTAAGGTTACAATCAGTTAGTGATGATCACTTGGAGCTTGATCACTTGTTTTCCTTACTTCTTGATCTTCACTTTAAGTCCACCTCACATTCTTCACGTAGATGCTACACGATATGATCTTGCATATGTATTTAATTAAAAAGCTTTTGCTAATAAGATCTAATGACAGTTTTTAAAACTGGAACTCTGTTTAAGAATTTAAAATGACACTGGTGCTAGTGGTTTGGGTTGGGATTAAACACCATGATCAAGTGTTGAGTGCTTTTCCCACTTAAGTGTTGATCACCGTAAGAGATACAGTGGTGATCCAGAGCTCTAATGGAGCTGAGAATTTTCATGTGAGTTCTTTGTCACAAGAAAGTCCTCTGGACCAAAATTTAGCAATTTTAATGGGGTGGTTTATTCAGAATAATTCTCTAAGGGTTTAGTCAAAGATGAATTAATTCTGAGGTAACACCCATGTTCATGTCAAACTCAGTGAACCACAATTTCAATTATAGTTCATAGAGTCTACATGAATTTTCCTAGGATTTTTGGAGCTAAAAATTTCCCAGAACTGAATTTACAAGTTTTGGAAATTCTCTGAAAATGTTTCTGTATTCATTTGAATACAGGAACTTACAATCTGAATTACCATGATCAATTCAACTCCAAATGAGCTGAAATTTTTACAGAAGTCTAATAACACCCTAAAGAATAATCGCGCAAAATTTGAGAATTTTTTGATAAACCAAACTCCCTCTAAAATTCTCTTGCTGAAAAGTTTTAAAGAATTTTCCAGAATTAAATAAAGACTTTCATACAAATTGGGTTGCATATTTGGATAGAGTTTGTCAATCTGAATCTAACCCAATTTGAATCACTAAATTTGGAGGTTCCTAGCAAAAGTTATGCTCTTCTAAAGTTTGGGGAAAAATCTGGAATTTGAATAAATCCGAGAAATGTTTAAACCTGACTGTGGGCCACGGGGCACGTGTGAGCTGCTGAGTGAGTGCCACACGGGGTCACAGGGTCATTTCTCGCGCTGTCATAATTGATCCCACGCCACAGCGTATCCAGCCCACTGTTGCCGTGCGACTGACAGGCGGGCCCGGCGAGGTCTTCTTCCACCTCCCGCTCCCGCGCGATCCCGCAGCCGGGCTCGCCGCAGTAGCTCCGGGATCCGTCGTCCGGCCACCCCTGCCGCTGAAACTCGCCGCCAGCCCCTAATTTCACGCGAGGAACACGCTGGTGGGGTTTTCTCGAGCTGGCAGGGCCCCTAAACTAGCACGTGACTGCGCACCGGCTCGGATGAGGTCCGGCGATGTCGCCCCGTTGAGCTAGCCCGCCAAAAGCTTCCTAGAAAGGTTCTATAGCACCGGTGGAGGTTGGCAAAGCTTGGCATGGCCGCATATGGGCTCGGGAACGGCTCTACCCTAGGGTTCACCGTGCACCCGCACCTTCCCGCCATAGCCGCCGTCGTAAAAAGTGAAATTGCACCGTGCACAGTGTGTTTCATGCGAGGCTTTGTGAAGAAGAAAGGTTGCTACACCAGTCTAGGTTCTATGTGCAAAATTTGCAGAGCTCTAAATGAATATAACTCGAGAATTTCATGGATTTATACCCGCGGGTCAGTTTTCACCGGCCGGAGAGGATCTTCAAAATTCGCCGTCGAGAGGCCGAGGCTGGCTCTGTGCGTCGGGTGGAAGCTGCACGGAGCCCTTGCGCATCCCAGGGACCGCTTGCTTGGTCGTGAAAGCCGTTCTGTGGAGCTCTCCACGGGAGCACGTCGCTGCCGGGGTGTTCGGCCGCCGCGGGAACTCGATGTCCTCGTCGTGGAGAGCACGGACGCACTTGACGATGGCTCGAGGAGGTCGTGGGAACGATGGTGGTGTTGTTTTGCTGCTCAGAGGCGCTGCTCACTTGCTCTGCTCGAGTACCTGAGCGATCGAAGAAGAGCGGCCGTGTTTCTGTCTCTCGGTGTGAGGAAGAGAGGAAACAGCGCCGTATCTTCGGTTAAGTGGCGGGAGAAGGCGCGAAGCGGTGGCTGCCGACATCCAGCAGCTCTCCAGCGCGAAGTGGAGCCAGCAGGAGGTGGCTGCGGCCGAGCTCGGTGTCGAGCGGAGGTAAATCGGTCTCGGCCGTGGCTTCGCGTGGGAGGAGAGCAAATGACGACTGAGGACTGAAGATCTTTTGCAATTTCAGTGCTCCCAATGACATATGGGTCTCACATGTCAGTCCTCCTTATCTCTTCTAAAATATCTCCCAAGTTTGAATATTGAGTGAATTCAATTGTGGGAATTCAAATCTGGTATGCATTTGGATAATTGGGCAAGTTTCATCCAAATTCAAATGAGTGTTTGAATTCTTTGTCATTTAAAGTCCAATTTGGAAAATGGGTTGCAAACTATTTTCATAAATCATGAAACTTTGCACACCTCCTAATTTGGACCCAAGGAATTCAAATATGAAATCTGATTTTTATTTTGGCAACTGCAAATGAGATTTTCAGCACAACAGTTTTGAATTCCATTGTGTTGTTCTTATTTGAATTTTTGTTTGAACAAATTGTTCCAAATCTGATTTTTGTTTTCTCACACATATGGGGACTTCCCATCCTTGTTTTAGACCCCTCTAAGGTTCCAAGTTCTCAAATAAACATTTGACTTGTGTGAAGAAAAACCCTCATCTGTGTCATCACATGTGGAAAATTTTTAACAAGTCCCAAATTTCATACATATGAAACCAACTTTTGCAAATAAGTGTTTCTTTGTATTCATAAATTTGGGACCTTTACAGATCGGCCGGGCGATGAGGAACTGAAAGTTCACTCAGCGGTGAGGAGTTTCAGTCTGTTGGGCGAGAGCGCGTCGGGGTAGGGATGAGGAGCACAGGCGGCTGCTCGGACGCCTAGATAAGGGCCCCGGAAGTCGGTTCAGCAGCCGTGGCGGCAAGCAGGTGGTGGCGCGGCGGCCTCCCCTCGGTGGCGCCCTCGGGAGAAGCTCGGGGACCCGAGTACTGAAAGTCCACTCGGTTGATTTCCTTTAGTGGCTGACATGTGGGTCCCACTTTCAATTTAACCTCTGATCTTATCTCAAATTCACTGTTGTAAACAGTAGTCCCCACAAAGCCCATGGTGATTTGAATTATCTACCCTTGAGCCATTTGAATTGGATAGAATTCAAATTGGGTTTGGTTTGGATAAATTTCAGCACATGTTCAGTTTGAAATTCAACTAAAGTTTGAATTTGCCCCACTTAGCTCATGTCAAGATCAACTCCAAATGGAGTGAAAATTGGTGTGGGAGCTCACAAAAATGTGCTGAGTAGGAATATGCCTCCCACTTTTGAATTTATGGGATCAAAACAGTTTGAATTTGCATTTTGAGTTCAAACTTCCCTCCTCCTAGCTATACCCCAAAAGTACCTTAAAAGGTTTTGAATTTGGGTGAAACTTGGCATGGACATTCCTATCAATGTGTAGGAGTTTTTCATATGCCCAGCCCCTATATATTACATGTGGGAAATACCACTTTTGCAATATGTGAGTTTGTTCTCTAATGAGTATGTTGATGGTGGTTACTTGCTCTTCAAATGTGTTCATCAACTTGCTTCAAATGAGGTGTGTGTGTGTGGTGATGAACACTTCAAGCATGTGTCAAAACTGAGGCCCTTACAGAAAACTTTGGATGGTTATTTGGTATGGTAATGGTATGGTCATTGGGACTGGTTTGGGACTGTTGTGAGTCATGACAATGAGTTTGGTTTTGGCTATATGAATATGAGATGGTTATGAATATTTATGAGCATGAGATGAACTTGAGAAAGATTAATGGCTGGATGAGACTTGATAAATGGTGCATTATGATGAAAGAATGTTGCTGATTTACTTGGATATATTGGGCTTTAACTCACCTAGAAATATTTACTGTTTTTATCATGTTTGTGAAATAAAATTTGCTTGTTGCAATGAGCCTTTTTATTCCATACCTTGCTGTAAGCTACATGTCATACTTTTCCCATACTTTCTGAGTACGACATGTACTCACCGTTGCATTACCACATAAACATCAGCTACAGGAGATGAGTACTTCGATGATCATGTGGAGTACTAGGCGTGCGAACTACCGTCAACATGCCTGTGGAGATGAAGATTGGAGCCTGCTGTTTAGTTAATTCCGCTGTCGTTAGAGTCTTCCGCTGCAAGAATAAAATAGAGATTCATGAGTGAGACAATGAGTCGATGTAATAAAGTACTTAAACACTATTTATTCGTGGTTATATTCTGAATTCAGTTTGTGGATTACATGTGTATGTGTGATTATCATCCTGGGCACATATATACATTCACTTGGTTCTATTTTCGGAACCGGGTGTCACAGATAGGTATCATAGCCATGTTGGCCATAGGATGCAAGCCCAGGTATAATGGACACTCTAAAACACATAGGAACACACCTCTAAACTGCTATTTTTAAAAACTGCTTGCTGCTGCATTTTACTTGTCAATTCAGCCACCGTAAAGTGCTATTTTCAGCCCCTCTTTTTCTCTTCTTTTGGACAGCAACACTTTTGCTTTCTTAGTTCTTAGCTTCCGAAGTTTTGGAGCTATTTTCTCCTTCTCTAATGTTTCTCATGTCCTATTTATAGATGCTGGTGATCAGGAGCGCAGCACGCATAAGGTCTCGTCCACCACCGCGTGGGAGTGCTCTTAACCCCATTGAGGTGTCCGATGAACCATATTGGGAGGAGGTGAAGACGGAACCTCATGATGAAGAGGAAACCAATAGCTCTATGCATGAGGAAGAGGACCCGGCAGAGGTAGAACCATCCGAAGACGATATGGAGGATGATCCACAAGAACGGCATTGGTACGCACCTCAGGAGGAGTTTCACGCGGGCTTACACCCTGTGGAGCCTCATGAAGCTATGACGGGAGGAGATGAACCTGAGGAGGAGCCAGCCCTTTCTGAGACCAATAATGAAGGTGATGAATGGGCCAACCATTCAGTTCAAGAATTTTGGTCCGACGGAATGGAAGGAGGACACATATCCAAGGAGCTCAAAGAATTTCTGGATTGCTGCAGCTTATATCCGGAATATCTTCTCAAGAAAGTCCCTCGTCTCGGACATGAAGAGTGGAAGGCTGAAGTAGCCGTCCTATCTAACGGTAGGGTTGTCACTCGGCACCTCGCACCCACATGGAGAGCTACAAGGGCAGAAGCTGTCAATGATGCTGCATGGGAAGCACTCACCGGACTGTGCTACGCCTTCCATGAGCAGCTTGAGGACACAACTTTTAAGCTGCACCCGTATCGGAAGAGTGGTATAAGGGAGATCATTGGACCCCATGTAACAGCTCTTTCCAACCCACAAGCTGCTGACAAGTCTCAGAGGTTGCTCGTGGAGTTAGGAAACCGCTACGCAAGTGCACAAGAAGAGATCCGTTACCTCTGCAAGAAGCTGTATTTGCTGGAGAAACAAGAGGAGACTCATGCCAACGCGGGAGCAAATGGAGCACCAGCATCATCTAACCCTACATGGACAGCCGACTCACCATGGCGTGCGCCCATGTATGGACCACCCCCATTACACGGCGAGAACAACACTGGTTCTCACGATTAAGTTTATGTTTCCATTGAATAAAGCTTTAATAGGAATGTTAAGATCATTGTAGCTTGAATAAGAATGGTGTGCTGATCTTTTGTGATGATTGGTTGTGTTTATGTGCTGATGTGAGTTGTGGGACGCTTCGGCGAATGTCCACATCCACATATAGTAGAGAAATGTGAGATGTTTCGGCACTTGTTCACATCCTCATATAGGTTGAAATTAATAAAAGAATTTGCTTAGTTCATATACATTGATGCGTATAGTTGGGGCATCATTCTAAATTTTTAATTTCTACTCTACTCCTCTCTCTCTCACAGATGGTGAGGGAAAATGCCAACCGCCAAAGAAGGAATGCTCGTGGCAACAATGAACCACAAGAGGATGGCAATGTTGAAGTTCCTGAAAATGCTAACCCCGGGGCTGATGCAAGCAACCTTAAACGGTTGATGGCCATGCAGAATCATCTCATGCAAACGATGATACAAACGTTGGGTCAGCTGCAGGCCAACAACAACAACAACAATCCTAACCCCGTTCCTGCATCCCCACCGCCGCCACAGCCACCCCCGCCAGCTCACAATAGATTGGGGGAGTTCATGAGGACTCGACCGCCTACTTTTGCACAAGCTAATGACCCCATGGAAACTGATGATTGGTTGAAGTCCATGGAAAAGAAGCTTGCTATTATTCAGTGCAATGATCAGGAGAAAGTTCTCTTCGCATCGCACCAACTTATGGGAGCAGCTTCTGATTGGTGGGACGCTCTTTGCAATGCTCATGTCAACCAGGAGACTATCACTTGGGTTGAATTGAAGGAGAGTTTCCGCTCTCATTATGTCCCTGCTGGAGTCATGATGTTTAAAAGACAAGAGTTTGAAGGTCTCCGCCAAGGAAGGAAGAGCGTGAATGAGTACCTCAACAAGTTCACGCAGCTGTCAAGGTATGATCCAGAAGACGTCAACTCGGATCAAAGAAAGCAATACTTGTTCATGAGAGGATTGAACAATGAGATCCAAGTTCAGCTGCTCAACAATGATTATGCAAACTTCCAGAAGCTCGTTGACAAAGCTATAGTGGTTAAGAGCAAGATTCGTGAGATCGAGCAAGAGGGCAAGAGGAAGATGCCATACGAAGGACAGCCACGAGGGAGCAATGTACGTCCCCGTTTCATGCCACCAGCTGCACCACATTATGGCTCGTCCGCTTCTACTTTCTGCCCTGCAAATACACCTGGCCCTAATCAGCCACCGCAGCAACGCCCTGTTATGCAAGCAACCCGTATGCCTTTGCCTCCTGCGCCCCGTACCAACATGGGCGCCTATGCTCAAAACCAACCTCGCCCCAACATTCCTACTGTTATGGGCAACAAAGCAAGTTTTTCATGCAGAGAGGCGGGACACTTTTGAAACCAGTGCCCCAAGAAAGGCCTTGGACAGCCGAGCAACGCACCTAAACAGAACCCACGGCCGAATGGAGGAGCTACACAAGGTAACCGTGGGCAGCAGAACTATGCTCGTGGCAATGTGAATCATGTCTCCTCTGAGGAAGCACAACAAGCTGAGGACATCGTGATTGGTATGTTTCTTGCCAACTCCAACCCAGCCACTGTTTTATTTGATTCCGGAGCATCGCATTCATTCATATCATCCAGGTATGTTGCCAAGTATAACCTGTCCATATCACACATGAAACAATCTATGTTGGTTAATTCTCCCGGTCAAGAGATGAGGACTAATATAGTATGTCCGAAAGTAAGCCTTAAAATAAGGGGGTTAGACTTTCTTGCCAACCTTATTGTCTTGGATTCCCAAGGGATTGTGAGGGGGCCCGACCTCGATCACGGGGCCGTGCCACCTCGCCCGGGGATCACATTGGGTGGTGCCGTGTTATGCGGCACCCAACAGCACACAAATAAGGAACAATGTATTACATAAATCAAAGCGGAAGCTTACAACTGTTATTTGTAAATACTTTACATAAAATAGCTACAGCGGAAGTCTATAACCAGCTCACGTTGAATATCTAAGAAGCACTCGAGAAGAGGTCCAGCCCACGGACTCCTCTCGCTAGCAACACGAAGACATGGCGGCGGCTAGGTTCTCCAAGTGTGACATGATTCGGAAGTTCCCGAGTCTCACCGGATAACCTTCTTTATAGCATCGAGGTTTACCTGCAAAACCACTTATATAGCAAGAGTGAGCACAAAGGCTCAGCAAGACCTAACCTTCTCTCCTAAAGCATGCAACTCTACATGAGGGTAACTTTAGACCTAATCCTGTAATTTGCGAAAAGACTCGCGTACGAGTTCATCCTTAACTTTCAGATTTTTTAGACATAACAGTAGTGACCTTGCGCCCAGCAACATTGGAACTCCACAATCAAACAAGAAATGCTTCATTTCAATGTTACTTGTCCCAAGGTGAAAAATAAATTTAGTTTGCTCTATCTCTACTTCAAACAAGGTTCTCATGCAGTTTAACATTATCATAGCAGCAATTATACTTTTGCAAACTGTTCCCACACAACTTGCTTACTACGTCACAACACAGTGAGCAAGCGGTACTCCTAACCGCGAGGGACGGTGATTCGAATCAAACACTACCCAGATAACTCGACACATACGCCTGCCTCTGAAGACCCACATCTGGCGTCCTTCATTACGTCGTATGTGGCAACCTTTCGCAGGACACTAGACTGTAGAACCGGTCGCGCCGTCTCGGGCTCATAGGTCTAACGAGACGATGTGGTATGCCTCTACAATCCAGTGAACCTGGTACCTAGGTTTCCTGGTTCCCATATATCAGTAAGCATCCAGTACACAACTCAATACTTGCTCAGCGGGGCTGCACACGCTTCGGTCCTTAACCGACACAGGCAGAACAACTCGACCAAGACCTCGTCTTGTCGCTGCCTAACCCCACTGCCTGGACTCATCTTTAGAAATGTAAACTTTAGATTGCTTCCTTTCCCAACCACACTTATGAGATTCTGAACTATAGCTCACGAGTAGATTCCAACTACTCGTCTTCTACAGGATGTCCTAGTCTATTTAGCACAGCCTTATTCTACAGCGATGACACATTTCTACCCTTGACCTCAGGGTTCATGTTTGGTTATGCAAGTGGAGTATAAAACATCCTTGACCTAATGCACATACAAACTTTAATCAATAGGAGTGAACAAAGGGAAAACTTTAAAAATAACTTAAGTGCAAACCAGGGCTTGCCTTGGTTTTGCAGGTGACTAAAGTCAGATAAGATGAAGTTAGTTGCTGATGATGACTTGAAGCTTAATCCCTGCCTTCTTGCTCCTTGATCAAATCTTCACTTATCCACGTTTAACCACTACACGTTATGAATATGCATACATGTTTAATTGTAAAACCTTTGCAAACAAGTTCTAAAGACAAGTTTAAAACTGGAACTCTGTTTAAGAATTTAAAATTACACTGGTGCTAGTGGTTTGGGTTTGTGTTTAAGTACTAAGATCAAGTGATGAGTGGGGTTTCATCACTTGGGTGGGGATCAACTAATGGTGGAACAGAACACTACTGATCCAGGGCTCCAATGGAGCTGGAAATTTTCTTGTGAGTTCCTTGTCACAAAAAAGTCCTCTGTACCAAAATTCAGAATATTTCACTAAGTAGATCACCCAGAATAATTTCTTAAGCATCTAAGCAAAAAGGAATTAATTTTGAATAAATTTGCACTTTCATGCAAATCCAAGTGAACTAAAATTTCATACATATCTTACGGAGCATGCATGAATTTTCCTAGGATTTTTGGAGCTATGGAATGCCCAGAACTAAATTTCCAATTTTTGGAAATTCTCTGAAAATGTTTCTGTTTTCATTTGAATACAGAAACTTGAAACCAGAATTACCCTGACTAAATCAACTCCAAATTGTAAGGGCCCCAGTTTTTGACACATAATGGAAGTGTTCATCACCACACCACACACCTCATTTGAGGAAAGTTGATGAACACAAATGAAGAGCAAGTAACCACCATCAACATGCTCATTAGAGAACAAACTCACACATTGCAAAAGTGGTATTTTCCACATGTGATATAGGTGGGCTGGACATATGAAAACTCCTACACCTTGCTTAGAATGTCCATGCCAAGTTTCACCCAAATTCAAAACCTTTTTGAGGTCATTTTGGGTATAGCTAGAAAGAGGTCAGTTTGAAATCATATTCAAATTCAAACTGTTTGTATCCCATGAATTTGAAAGTTGGAGGCATATTCTTACTCTGCACATTTTTGTGAGCTCACACACCAATTTTCACTCCATTTGGAGTTGATCTTGACATGAGCTAAGAGGAACAAATTCAAACTTTGTTTGAATTCAAAACTGAACTTGTGCTGAAATTTATTCAAACCAAACCCAATTTGAACTTTGATCAATTCAAATGGCTCATGGGTGAATAATTTGAATTACCAGGGGTATTATGGGGATCACTGTTTACAACAGTGATTAGGAGTAAATTTCAGAGGTTAAAATTGGAAGTTGGTCCCACATGTCAGCCACTACTCCAAATCAAACCGACTGAGACTTTCTCACTCGGTTAACCCACCGAGGGGAGCCGCCGCGCCACAGCTGCTTGGCCACGCGCGGGCGTGAGGCGGTTCAGAGCCATCTTAAGGCGTCCCCCCCCTCCGCGGCCGAAGCATCGCCCGTTTCTTCCCCCGCAAGAACTCAGCGCCGGCAAACAATTTCTGCAGCTCGGAATCGATCGGAGAGCGCCGATCACAGCTTCCTCCGTCCCCTCCAGAGCCTCGACAAGGTACTAGAGACCTTCCTCCATCTTCCCCGCTGCTAGAATTCAGTTGAGACCGATTGAAATCGGATATGCCGAAAGATCAATTCGGTGACTTAGAACCGCCGCACCTCTGGCTTCCGTGGACAGTCCAACCAGGGCGTTGTCACGCCCGAGCCAAGGCACCCTTGGACGCGCTGGTAACCGGTGCTGCTCACCCCCGAGCCACAGCTCGAGTGGTTGCTCACCGGCGGCAAATTTCCAGTTTTCCCCTTTCTGTGTGCAGAACGACCTTCAGGCGCGATTCCGTCAAATTCGTACTCTAGAAAGGATTAGAGGGCCTCAATTAGCTCTCACATAAACTAGACACGGTAAAACACAAGTTGCCTTTACAACCCATGGCCGAAGAACCTCTGTACCTGGCGTATTTCGAGGTTTACCAACGGTGGAACAAACGGGAGGCATCGGGCGCATGGTGAGGACCTACTTCGGGCCTTCCCCAAGCTGCCTCAAGATCATGTCGACCTTCCCTGAGGTCCACTGATGCTTCCCGACCGGTTCCTCGAGTAGTTGAGGTGCTAGTGGAGCCAGCTGACACGACCGAAGTTGTTCCGAGGCGGCGGCTCGTCGCCGACCATGTACCGGCCGTTGTCAGGAAGAGCTGACCCCAGAAACATCTTCCCCGAGTGAAAGTAGGCAGGGACGGCCAAAATCGTGAGGTTTGGAGCTGTACAGAAGCCGCCGGCGAGCTCTCCGGCGAGGTCCCTCGGCGGCAGAGCGCGGGCGTCGCGAGGTTGAAGAAGGGGGTGGACCCCAGCTGTCAGCGGCCGATATTTTGAATCGGGATTGGGCTGCGGCCGGGATCGGGTGTGCTGGCGTGCAAAATCCTTGTGGGCCGCGGTGTGCTGTCGCCTCGGCGTGCGACGCGTGTCCCCGGGCCCACGCGCGAGTTTAAACTTTTCCCCGATTTTCAGATTTCCTTCAAACTTCAAATCCTCATAACTTTGGCTAGAAAGCTCCAAATCGAGTGAACCAAATTTTGTTGGATTCAGATCTCTAAGCACTTTCCAGCAAATCAAGTTTCACTTCATGAAAATCCTTAATTCTCCAGAATTAATTCCTCAAAATTTAAATTGTTTGGAATTTTAACTGGAGAATCCTGTGGAGGAAAATCCTGAAATTTTGCTGGAATGTTCATCAAAATATCCCTGAACTACCATAAAAATTTTAGATCCATTTGAGCTCATTTGAACCACCTAATGGTGTGATTATTGGAACTGTTCCAAAGAAAATAGAAAATGTTCAGAAACATTTTCAGAATTTCCTCTGAAATTGTTTAGCTCATAACTTTAGCTAGGAACCTTCAAATTAAGTGAGACCAACTCCATTAGAACCCTCTGAAAATCTAGTTTTCATAAAGTCATAGTTTGTTTCATAAAAATCCTTAGAACACCCTAAAAGCCTTCAATTAAGGTCAAGTACATGATTAATTGTGGAGGGCTCAAATGAGCTTTACCGCAACTAAAACTTGATCAAATCTCTGTTTAGGTTGTAACAAAGTCCCAGTAAAAGTTTCACAGTCATTGGGTCTGTCTAGCAAGGGTTATAGACTTCACAACTTCAAACTTAATACAAATGCATTTAAATTGATACATGTATTCCTTCTATCATGTAGTCGTTAAGGTCGAGGAGGAACCCGAAGTCCTAGACTTTGTTACTCCGGAAGAACAGCTAGTCTATGACCAAGAGCAGCAAGGCAAGCTCCGGTTTGCATTAACCCTTTTACAAGTTTTTATTGTTTTGAGCACATACTTGATTACTTTATTCTTTGCATTAGAGTGTTGTTTGAAAACCCAATTGCATAGCCAAGAAAACCTTGGGTTGGTTTTAGGATTTCAAACCCCGTTAGCTACTGCCATGCTAAGATAGTGTAGGATTCGGTACAAGTCGAGTAGTTCGAACTACTCGCGAGCATAGGCTAGCGGCACTCGACTCGGGTAGTGTTAGCACATGAAACACATGGCAAAAAAATGAGACCAAGCGGAGAGTAAGGGCAGCAGGACTTTGGGGCCTGTATGCTGTAGCTCCGCTTGTGTCGATTGAGGATCGAGCCGTGTGCGGGCCTGTTGAACAAGCTAGAACATTACCGAAGACCTACCGGCTATATGGGAACCGGGAAACTGATGTAACTCGGGTAGCTGGGTGTTGAGGCATAGCTGGTCGTTCAGAGGGTAGGTTGAGAGCTCGAGGTGTAAATCGGCTGGCGGCACTGAGATGCGCGTGCAGAGACCTCTTGCTCGAGACGATTGGACCGGTTCAACATTTGGCTAACGGGTGAAAGGTAGTTGCGTACGGCGTCCGTGATGGTTGTTGTAGGCAACATCGAGTACGGGCGTACGTGACGGGTTGTTCGGGGTAACCCTGCAGGTGTAAATCGATTATAATCGCCGTCCCTCGTGGTCAGTGAGTACCACTTGTTCACTGTACCGTGACGTAGAAAGAACAAGCTAGTTACATGTTAAAATGTTGCTGATTGAAAGATGGACTTTGCTTGTTAATGGTTTGTTGTAGTTTAGAGCTAACTAAAGTTCCTTTCAACTTTGGGCAAAGTACATGAGAGAAATGTGTTTCTTGTTTGATTGCGGCTCTCTCATGTGCCTTAGCGTAAGGTTCTCCACAACCTGCTGCTAAAACTTGAAAGTAAGGTTCCACTAATTAGGCGAGTCCTTTGCAAATGATATTTACCTCATGTACCTATCACCCCTCATGTAGAAGTTCCATGTTAAGGTGAGACGGGTCAGGCTTGCTGAGCCTTCGTGCTCACTGCTTGTGTTTGAAGCTTTTGCAGGGTTCTATGAGGAAGGGACTCCCGAAGAGGAGACGGAACCCCAGGAGGGGAACCCCGTCGAGTGGGAGTCGAGCACGCCGCAGAGTTAGTGTGCGTGTGTGCTAGAAAGGACACGTTCAAGGGCTGAACGTGGACTTGATGCGTAGTCTACGCACGTGAGTGTAGACTGGACTTATTTTGATGTAAACATGTTCATAAACTTGTTTATGTAATAAAAATTCGCTTCCGCTCTGTACATTTGACGTGTGTTATACGGTGCTGTGCAACGCAGCACCCATCAGCGTGATCCTACCTCGACAAGACCGTGGGGTCGTGTCAGCGTGGTATCAGAGCTCGCTTGAGGTTTAACACAGTACGAAGGTCATCTTTTTCAAAAATCCAGTGAGGAACGAGTTAGTAGCCCGTATAAGGATGTTATTAGCATATAGAGAGTGGCATACTAACCTAATTGTCTATGTCGGAAAATCGTGCATCTCGGGACGTGTATGTCTTGGGGGGTGCACGTAAGCGCTGTCCACCAGTGCGCACAAGCTGAAGGGTGGAGCCCCACGGGTGGCAGGTAACCCGACCCGCTTTGATATCCTCTACGACTCTTCATGTCGTTTGGGGTATTCGAGCAACGTCTGTCCCTGGCGTGCGTGGTGCAACTTGGGAGACCCCATCACGTGGTCTGAAACGTGAACACGTAACTCAAGGCGTGTTTGGCTTGAGAACATCCGGGTGAGTGATGACGGCCGGGTGTACGAACTGTATGGATTCCGGGCTCGGTGTGCAGCCGAGTCTGATGATTGTTTGAGTTTCTGAAGGTAGCCTGACCACGAAACGGTAGACGTGTAGCATCCGTGTGCGAGTGAGGTTTAGTGCCACTGAAATAACGAAGCCGGCTAAGTCCGGTATAGGTTTTTCTTTGTGAGGACGTAGTACCGACATAATCTGGTGACGCATCGACGTCACCCCCAACTAAATGAACAACCTCATTTAAAACTTGAAGGTTTTGATCTAAAGTAGTAAAACTTGATGTAACTCCTTCCCTTGAACAGGATATTCAAAGTTAACAAGTTTTCAACTTATAGGTTGTTAAGGACAGGGTACTCTGTTTTCAGCTGAAATAAGGCTGAAGTTGATCAGAGGTTAGAGGTAGAGTTCTTTCGAGGTTGGGTCATATGATACATTTCTGGAAAGCTTTGGAAAAGCTTTACAACTCTTCTGTTGAGATCCATAGGTGTTTCATCCCTTAACCACTCGAAAAATGCAGTAGAGTTGAAACTGTCCAGAAAACAGGACAGAGTGAAGACTCTCTGTAAACTCTCTGTAAATTAAGCATAACTTCCTGCATAAAAATCCAAAAATATAAAGTGAGGTAGTTCTGGAAAGATTATGAGATAGGTTACAACTTTTTAACAGAAAGTTTTGTCAGATTAGGAACAGAATTAACTGGAATTCTTGGATCAAATCAATACCTAAAGCAGGGAGGTGCTGTCCAATTTTCTCCAGAAATTCTGTTAACTTTGACATCTCATAACTTTTGAACCAGCACAGATATTAGGCCAAGCAAATACTTTCTGGAAAGATATTGAAGTTAGCTTTAACTTTGATGTTGAGCTCCAGAATTGGTTTTGCCTTCACCATGGCCTAAATAAGGTCGAAATGGAAACTGGTCAGGGCTGTCATGGGAACAGCAGATCAGCAGTCAAATTTGTTTAAAATTTGAACTATGTTTCCAAGTTTTATGGGTTCAATGACATTTCTTATGTTATAACTCAGAGGTTCACTGTTTAAATAAATATTTGGCATTTCTCAAATATATTTTTACAGATGACAGCAGATAAGCAATTGGAGAACGGGTGGGTGGTGTCCCACTGTTCTCACCGTAGCGGCTACCCGGAAGCATTGTGGCAAATGCTCCAATTTTTCGGGTACAACCAGAGGCTGCAGTACTTCGCCAAGGAAGAAGGCGAAGAGGGGAACAAGACGTGGACGATCCATGTCGAAGTCCCTGTAGGACCTATACCACCCGGTTGGGTGCCGTTCACCATCACGGTGAGAGGAAGACAACCGGGAGGGATGTGGCAAGTGGCAGCTCATGACACTATGTCACGTTTCTGCCAACTACACGTGCAGGCTATGGAGGGCACTCCATACGCGCTCATTCCGGTGGAGGGACGGGCTCAGCATGTGTGGGAAGAGAGGTACCGGGAGGCAACAGATCCGAGTTGCCCAAGGTACAGCCCCGCTGAGGCAAATCTCAGCCTCCAGATGAGGGCGGAAAACGCCGTGATGGACATCCAAGCTGTTCATACGGAACATCTCGCCACAAAGCTCAAGGAGAGCACGAGCCGTGGAGACCATTTCGAGAGTGCTCACAGCGCACTCCGTAATGTGCTCCTTCCGACGATCAAGCGACTGAATGAACAACACAATCAGTTGCATCATCTGAAGAAGACGAAGAGGAAAAGCCGTGTTGACATCGCGGCATTGCAAGAACTGGTACAGAATCTGACCCAGAAGAACGAGGAACTTACTCAAGAGCGGGACGACGCTATTGAAAAAGGGCAAGGCTGGGAAGAAGATTACAACCAGGCTATGGACGAGGTGCATGCTTTGCAGGACCTCGTACCTCCGGTGTTAGGCGTACCGGTGGTCTTGGGTCTTCCAGCAATGGGAGAACCCGGGATGGGAGAAGAGGTGGTGGATCCAGAGCCACCAGCAGAGGTACCGGAGGAGGATGACCCACAGGAGGTCGAGTTCTACTCCGAGTAGGGGGTTACAGTTGCCATGTAGGGCAGCCAGGGTAGTGTAGCCCAAATTTTGTAATCGGTGACATGTCGTGTAGACAGTAGCGTATGTATAGGTAGTGATGACATGAGCACGACTTATCGGAGACCCGAGAATAATGTATTTTGTATAAAGTTTATGCTTTATCAATATATGTGAATGTTGTGCAAATTAATCATGTGTCACTCCAATACCTACTGTTGCATATGGAATTTTAAGTAAGACATGTGCTAATCGCTGCTGTTTTGAATTTCAGAATGACGCGTACTCGTGCCAACTCGGACGTTGGGGGTACTAGTCAAGGGGGAGAGACCTCCCAACCACCTCCTGAGGACTCCTCGGGACAGCAGCAGCAACAGCAACAGCAAACACCGCCACTGCCAACGGTTACATTGGCCGACATCGTCGCGGCAATGGCGGGTTCACATCAGCAGCACACGGAGTTGCTGCAGACTCTAATCGCAAATACGTCTCGCCCAGAGAGACGTCAAGACCGTGAGGAGCGTCAACAGAGCTCCTACTCTGACTTCCTGGCGACTCATCCCCCAGTATTTTCAAGGGCGGATGAACCTATTGACGCGGACAACTGGCTTTGCACAATAGAGATGAAGTTCGGGCTGCTCCAGATAAGCGAGCAGCGCAAGACTCAGTTCGCGGTCCAGCAGCTCCAAGGATCCGCGAGCGCGTGGTGGGCCAACTTCTGTGCTTCACAGCCCACCGACCGAATGATGACCTGGACGGAGTTTCGGACGGCCTTCAGGGCCTATCATATACCGCCAGATTTGATGAAGAGGAAGACGCAGGAGTTTTTACACCTGCAGCAAGGGAGCCGGAACGCGCTGGAATTCTCCAGGGCGTTCAACGATCTCGCGCTCTACGCGTCGTATCACGCAGATTCTGACGAGAAGCGGCGGGACCACTTTTACCAGGGGCTTAACCCGCTCCTGAAGGACAAGTTGGCGATGTTCAATCGCGGCAGCCTCAACGACATCATTGATGCTGCGATTGTTCAGGAGGACTCCGGCAAGGAGTTAGTGGCGGCGTAGCGAAAGCGAAGCGCGCCGCAAAGCAGCGGAGAAGGAAGCGGTCCTTCTCAGAAGTTTCGGATGGTGAATCGCCCACCATCAGGTCCACGCTGGCAACCACCACAGCGGTCGATGCCGTTCCGCAGTCGGCCGTACTCTTCACCGGCATTCAGGCCGGCACTGCCAGTACCACCTCTGCAACAACAGCAGCAGCGGGTGATGCCGCGTGCGTATGCACCTTAGCAGCACATGCCGGGCTTTCGTCCCCCGAGCACTACACCAGCAGCGGCCAAATGTTACAAGTGTGGTCGACCAGGACACTTCGCGAGCAGTTGCCCGGAGAGGCAAGGCGGCGGAGTGGCACCGCAGTTTCCGGGGAGGAATCAACCCCGGAACCCTACTAATGCGCGGCGGACAAACCCTAGGCCCAGCACCGTCCACCAGCTTGCCATTGAGGATGTGCCGGAGGGCGAGCCAATCCTTGCGGGTATGTTCCAACTCCACCAGCATCCTGCTATAGTACTATTTGATTCAGGCGCCACGCATAGCTTCATTAGCCAAGCTTTCATTGATAAATATAGCTTGCAAATACTACCCACCGATAATCCTTATGTGATCTGTTCACCGGGTGGGAAAATTTCAGCAAGCATGATGGTCACAAAAGCGCCATTGTGCTTAGAGGGTAGAGTTTACCCTACGTCTCTCATAATTTTAGAGGGACAAGAGGTCGATGTTATCTTAGGGATGTCGTGGTTAACCCGCCACGGCGCTGTTTTAGACACCGTCCTCCGAGTTGTGCACTTGAACTCAGAAGTCCACGAGTCTCACTCATTATTTCTGGACAGTCCAGAAATAAAACTTCCATGTGTCTATCAAGCCACAACCATCAGATTGGAAGATATTCCAGTGGTCTGAGAGTTCCCTGATGTATTCCCGGACGATTTGCCGGGGATGCCACTCGATAGAGAGGTGGAGTTCAAGATCGAACTGGCACCGGGAACCATGCCAATATCCTGAACGCCGTACAAGATGGCGCCCAAGGAGTTGGCTGAACTGAAGACTCAGCTCACGGACCTTCTAGAGAAGGGTTTTATTAGGCCGAGCTCCTTGCCATGGGGCTGTTCGGCATTATTTGTTAAGAAGAAGGATGAGACGATGCGGCTTTGCGTGGACTATCGTCCATTAAATGCTGTAATCATTAAGAACAAGTACCCGTTGCCACGGATCGACATGTTGTTTGATCAGTTGGTTGAAGCGAAGATCTTTTCCAAGATGGACTTAAGATCCGGGTACCATCAGATTAAGATAAGGGCGGAGGACATTCCAAAGACAGCTTTCTCGACGAGGTACGGACTTTATGAGTACCTGGTCATGTCCTTTGGCCTTACCAATGCTCCAGCTCATTTCATGTACTTGATGAACTCGGTATTCATGCCGGAGCTGGACAAGTTTGTCGTGATCTTCATCGATGACATCCTGGTATATTCCAAGTCAGAGGAAGATCACAAGAAGCATCTGCGTATAGTCTTGCAACGGCTGCGGGATCACAAGTTATAAGCAAAATTCGGCAAATGCGAGTTTTGGATATCGCAAGTGCCTTTCCTCGGGCATATCATCTCAGCGGAGGGTATCGCTGTGGACCCGAGCAAGATCACTCAACTGCTGAATTGGAAATCCCCGAGAACTGTTCACAAGGTACGGAGTTTCCTCGGACTCGCGGGATATTATCGGAGGTTCATTCTGAACTTCTCGAAGATTGCCAAGCCAATGACAGAGCTGCTAAAGAAGGCTACCAAATATGTTTGGAATCCGGCATGTGAAGCAGCATTCAAGGCTTTAGTTAAGCACCTGACATCAGCACCGGTTTTGGCGCAGCCAGACACAACAAAACCGTTCGATGTGTACTGCGATGCATCCGGCATTGGGCTCGGATGTGTGCTGATGCAAGACCGAAGAGTGGTCGCGTATGGATCACGGCAGCTTAGAAACCATGAGCAGAATTATCCAACCCACGATTTGGATCTCGCTGCCGTGGTACTTGCACTGAAAATGTGGAGGCACTACCTACTTGGTAACCTCGTACATTTATATACCGACCACAAAAGCCTCAAGTACATATTCACTCAGAAGGAGCTGAACATGAGGCGACGAAGATGGTTAAAACTGATAAAGGATTACGAAATAGAGATCCATTATCATCCGAGCAAGGCAAACGTAGTGGCAGATGCGCTGAGCCGCAAGTCACACGTCAACAATCTGACCATCACACTGTTGGAAGAGAGCGAACCACCACTACATGTGATTCCACACTAAGCTCTCTACAACCTAGCTTTGATCCCCACCATCCGTGAAGAGATAGCGGCAGCCCAGAAGAATGACAAGGGCATGTCACATTTGCGGAGACGTGTAGACAGTGGGGAGCTGAAATGTTTCCGGAAGGGCGGAGACGGCGTCCTATGGTTCGAGGACCGGATCGTCGTACCCCGTAACCCAGAATTACGGAAGAAAATCTTTGATGAGGCTCACTTGTCAAAGTTTTCTATTCACCCCGGCAGCAACAAAATGTATCAAGAACTCAGAAGCAAGTTTTGGTGGACACGGATGAAGCGTGAGACTGCAAAATACGTGTCCGAGTGTGATACATGTCGAAGGGTGAAGGCAGACCACATGCGGAAACCAGGACTGCTGCAACCACTGGGCATTCCTGCCTGGAAATGCGAGGATGTGAGCATGGACTTCATTGTCGGTTTACCCACTACCTTGCGGAGACATGATTCTGTGTGGGTGATCGTCGATCGGCTCACCAAAGTTGCCCATTTCATCCTGGTCAACACCAACTACAACGCCAAGAAGTATGCTGAACTGTACATCTCACGGATCCTATGTTTGTACGGCGTACCCCGTACTATCATATCGGATCGGGGCACTTTATTTGTGTCCCGTTTTTGGGAGCAGCTGCACGCTGCCTTGGGGATGAAGCTGATCCGTAGTTCAGCATACCACCCGCAAACGGATGGGCAAACCGAGCGGGTAAACCAAATCATAGAAGACATGCTACGAGCTTGCGCTATCAACCACGGCAAGAATTGGGATGATCACTTGCCGTTAGCCGAGTTCTCGTACAATAATGGGTACCAAGCCAGCATCAAGATGGCACCTTACGAGGCGCTATATGGCAGGAAGTGCCGCACACCATTGAATTGGTGTGAGTCTGGCGAAAGGGTTACCTTCGGGATTGACCTCGTCAACAACGCGGAAGAAAAGGTTCGACTGATTCAGGTGAACCTAAAAGCCGCCCAATCCCGTCAGAAGCAGTATGCGGACCGGAGAAGGCACCCATTACAATTCGAAGTTGGAGATCACGTATATCTACGGGTGTCTCCAATGAAGGGCGTAAACAGATTTGGGGTGAGAGGAAAGTTTGCACCCCGGTTCATCGGTCCATTCCAGATTACCGAAAGATGTGGATCAGTGGCATACCGGCTGAAATTACCAGAAGCACTTTCCGGTGTGCACGACGTCTTTCACATTGCCCAGCTGAGGAAGTGTCTTAAGCTATCAACTACCGTTCAGCTGGAAGATATTGAAGAACTGCAACCGGATCTCACCTATCGGGAGGAACCGGTGCAGATTATTGATGAAAAGGCCCGAACCACACACAACCGTATGTTGTGGTTCTACAAGGTTCTATGGAGTAATCACTCCATGGACGAAGCGACATGGGAGAGCGAAGAATTCCTTCACACTAACTACCCTGACTTTTTCACGTCGCATATCTGGTAATTTTCCACCGTCCTCTCTCTCATTTTCACCTTATAATCTCAGGACGAGATTCTTTTAAGGGGGGAGGAATGTAAGGGCCTCAGTTTTTGACACATAATGGAAGTGTTCATCACCACACCACACACCTCATTTGAGGAAGTTGATGAACACAAATGAAGAGCAAGTAACCACCATCAACATGCTCATTAGAGAACAAACTCACACATTGCAAAAGTGGTATTTTCCACATGTGATATAGGTGGGCTGGACATATGAAAACTCCTACACCTTTCTAAGAATGTCCATGCCAAGTTTCACCCAAATTCAAAACCTTTTTGAGGTCATTTTGGGTATAGCTAGAAAGAGGGAAGTTTGAAACCATATTCAAATTCAAACTGTTTGTATCCCATGAATTTGAAAGTGGGAGGCATATTCTTACTCAGCACATTTTTGTGAGCTCACACACCAATTTTCACTCCATTTAGAGTTGATCTTGACATGAGCTAAGAGGGACAAATTCAAACTTTTTTTGAATTCAAAACTGAACTTGTGCTGAAGTTCATTCAAACCAAACCCAATTTGAACTTTGATCAATTCAAATGGCTCATGGGTGAATAATTTGAATTACCAGGGGTATTATGGGGCTCACTGTTTACAACAGTGATTAGGAGTAAATTTCAGGGGTTAAAATTGGAAGTGGGACCCACATGTCAGCCACTACTCCAAATCAAACCGACTGAGACTTTCTCACTCGGTTAACCGAGCCACCGCTGCGATCGCCACCGAGGGGAGCCACCACGCCAGCAGCTGCTTGGCCACGCGCGGGCGTGAGGCGGTTCAGAGCTTTCTTAAGGCGTCCCCCCCTCCTCGGCCGAAGCATCGCCCGTTTCTTCCCCCGCAAGAACTCAGCGCCGGCAAACAATTTCCGCAGCTCGGAATCGATCGGAGAGCGCCGATCACAGCTTCCTCCGTCCCCTCCAGAGCCACGGCAGGGTACTAGAGACCTTCCTCCGTCTTCCCCGCTGCTAGAATTCAGTTGAGACCGATTGAAATCGGTTATGCCGAAAGATCAATTCGGTGACTTAGAACCGCCGCACCTCTGGCTCCCGTGGACAGTCCAACCAGGGCGTTGTCATGCCCGAGCCAAGGCACCCTTGGACGCACTGGTAACCGGTGCTGCTCACCCCCGAGCCACAGCTCGAGTGGTTGCTCACCGGCGGCGAATTTCCAGTTTTCCCCTTTCTATGTGCAGAACGACCTTCGGGTGCGATTCCGTCGAATTCGTACTCTAGAAAGGATTAGAGGGCCTCAATTAGCTCTCACATAAACTAGACATGGTAACGCACAAGTTGCCTTCACAACCCTTGGCCGGAGAACCTCAGTACCCGGCGTATTTCGAGGTTTACCAACGGTGGAAGAAACGGGAGGCATCGGGCGCACGGTGAGGACCTACTTCGGGCCTTCCCCGAGCTGCCTCAAGCTCATGTCGACCTTCCCTGAGGTCCACTGATGCTTCCTGACCGGTTCCTCGAGTAGTTGAGGTGCTAGGGGAGTCAGCCGACACGACCGATGTTGTTCCGAGGCGGCGGCTCGTCGCTGACCATGTACCGGCCGTTGTCAGGAAGAGCTGACCCCCAGAAACATCTTCCCCGAGTGAAAGTAGGCAGAGGCGGCCAAAATCGTGAGGTTTGGAGCTGTACAGAAGCCGGCGGCGAGCTCTCCGGCGAGGTCCCTCGGCGGAAGAGCGCGGGCGTCGCGAGGTTGAAGAAGGGGGTGGACCCGAGCTGTCAGCGGCCGATATTTTGAATCGGGATCGGGCTGCGGCCGGGATCGGGTGTGCTGGCGCGCAAAATCCTTGTGGGCCGCGGTGTGCTGTCGCCTCGGCGTGCGACTCGTGTCCCCGGGCCCACGCGCGAGTTTAAACTTTTCCCCGATTTTCAGATTTCCTTCAAACATCAAATCCTCATAACTTTGGCTAGAATGCTCCAAATCGAGTGAACCAAATTTTTTTGGATTCAGCTCTCTGAGCACTTTCCAGCAAATCAAGTTTCACTTCATGAAAATACTTAATTCTCCAGAATTAATTCTTCAAAGTTTAAACTGTTTGGAATTTAACTGGAGAATCCTGTGGAGGAAAATCCTGAAATTTTTCTGGAATGTTCACCAAAATATCCCTGAACTACCATAAAAATTTCAGATCCATTTGAGCTCATTTGATCCACCTAATTGTGTGATTAGTGGAACTGTTCCAAAGAAAATAGAAAATGTTCACAAACATTTTCAGAATTTTCTCTGAAATTGTTTAGCTCATAACTTTAGCTAGGAACCTTCAAATTAAGTGAGACCAACTCCATTAGAACCCTCTGAAAATCTAGTTTTCAGAAAGTCATAGTTTGTTTCATAAAAATCCTTAGAACACCCTAAAAGCCTTCAATTAAGGTCAAGTACATGATTAATTGTGGAGGGCTCAAATGAGCTTTACCGCAACTAAAACTTGATCAAATCTCTGTTTAGGTTGTAACCAAGCCCCAGTAAAAGTTTCACAGTCATTGGGTCTGTCTAGAAAGGGTTATAGACTTCACAACTTCAAACTTAATACAAATGCATTTAAATTGATACATGTATTCCTTCTATCATGTAGTCGTTAAGGTCGAGGAGGAACCCGAAGTCCTAGACTTCGTTACTCCGGAAGAACAACTAGTCTACGACCAAGAGCAGCAAGGCAAGCTCTGATTTGCATTAACCCTTTTACAAGTTTTTATTGTTTTGAGCACATACTTGATTACTTTATTCTTTGCATTAGAGTCTTGTTTGAAAACCCAATTGCATAGCCAAGAAAACCTTGGGTTGGTTTTAGGATTTCAAACCCCGTTAGCTACTGCCATGCTAAGATAGTGTAGGCTTCGGTACAAGTCGAGTAGTTGGAACTACTCGCGAGCATAGGCTAGAGGCACTTGACTCGGGTAGTGTTAGCACATGAAACACATGGCAAGAAAATGAGACCAAGCGGAGAGTAAGGGCAGCAGGACTTTGGGGCCTGTGTGCTGTAGCTCCGCTTGTGTCGATTGAGGACCGAGCCTTGTGCGGGCCTGTTGAACAAGCTAGAACAGTACCAAAGACCTACCGGCTATATGGGAACCGGGAAACTGATGTAACTCGGGTAGCTGGGTGTTGAGGCATAGCTGGTCGTTCAGAGGGTAGGTTGAGAGCTCGAGGTGTAAATCGGCTGGCGGCACTGAGATGCACGTGCAGAGACCTCTTGCTCGGGACGATTGGACCGGTTCAACATTTGGCTAACAGGTGAAAGGTAGTTGCGTACGGCGTCCGTGATGGTTGTTGTAGGCAACATCGAGTACGGGCGTATGTGACGGGTTGTTCGGGTAACCCTGCAGGTGTAAATCGATTATAATCGCCGTCCATCACGGTCAGTGAGTACCACTTGTTCACTGTACCGTGACGTAGAAAGAACAGGCTAGTTACATGTTAAAATGTTGCTGATTGAAAGATGGACTTTGCTTGTTAATGGTTTGTTGTAGTTTAGAGCTAACTAAAGTTCCTTTCAACTTTGGTCAAAGTACATGAGAGAAATGCGTTTCTTGTTTGATTGCGGCTCTCTCATGTGCCTTAGCGTAAGGTTCTCCACAACCTGCTGCTAAAACTTGAAAGTAAGGTTCCACTAATTAGGCGAGTCCTTTGCAAATGATTTTTACCTCATGTACCTATCACCCCTCATGTAGAAGTTCCATGTTTAGGTGAGACGGGTCAGACATGCTGAGACTTCGTGCTCACTGCTTGTGTTTGAAGCTTTTGCAGGGTTCTATGAGGAAGGGACTCCCGAAGAGGAGACGGAACCCTAGGAGGGGAACCCCGTCGAGTGGGAGTCGAGCACGCCGCAGAGTTAGTGTGCGTATGTGCTAGCAAGGACACGTTCAAGGGCTGAACGTGGACTTGATGCGTAGTCTACGCCCGTGAGTGTAGACTGGACTTATTTTGATGCAAACATGTTCATAAACTTGTTTATGTAAGAAAAATTCGCTTCCGCTTTGTACCTTTGACGTGTGCTATACGGTGCTGTGCAACGCAGCACCCCTCAGCGTGATCCTGGCTCGACAAGACCATGGGGTCGTGTCACAAATGAGCTGAAACCTTTACAGGAGTTTTCTAACATCCTAAAGAATATTCTGGCAAAATTTGGGGAATTTTGGATGAACCAAACTCCCTCTAAAATTCTTTTGCTGAAAAGCTTTAAAGAATTCTCCAGAATTTTCTATTTGTTTTCATGCAAATTTGGTTGCATATTTTGATAGGGTGTTTCATCCTGAATCCAACCCAATTTGAATCACTAAATTTGGAGCTTCCTAGCAAAAGTTATGAGGTTCTAAAGTTTGAACTAAATCTGAAATTCAAATTAAATCAGAAATTGTTTACATCCTGCGGGTGGGTCCAGGGGACCACGTGTCATGTCACACCAGGTTTCTCCGAAGAACAACCGAGTGAATCTCACATGTATGCCAGGATCATTTTCTCATACATGTGACGACAAATAGTGAAGCATCATCATATTACAAGCCAGGTATCGAATATAAATAAGTCTTACATAGCATACGTCCCGATGGACGATAATAAGTTCATAATATGTAAATAAAACAGCAGCGGAATATAAATCTTGTGGGCTCCGTCACAGGCATTGCCCGGGGGACTCCGTGAACCTAGAATCCTTCCTCGGGACCAAAGTCTTGGTCATTAAACACCACATCATTCTCTTGACCTGAGCAACAATATAAACCAACAGAAAAGCAAGTTTGAGTACCATGGGTACTCAGCAAGTGTGGGAAAGTTATGTCATGCATGGCTAGAGCAAGGATAGGTTGAACTCAGGGTTAAAGCACTACGCAATTATTACCTATCACCTTAGCTTATTAAGCACCTATATTACTACACAGGTGAAATGGATCCCAATCCCTCAACCCATCATCAAATTCAAGTAAGCATAGTCTCATTTCCAATGTTAAGTTTCCCGCTTAACATCCTCAACTTCCAAATTCATCATCTTCTAATCATGAATAAGTCCAAGCCACTCTTGACCGTGAGCACGGCTTTCATGACAGTTTTGACTCTGCAGAGTTTGCACCACTGTACAAACATGTAGTGATTTCATCCCCCGTTGCCGGGTGGACTAAAAGAACCTCCATTTTACCAGTGGCCGCGAACCACATTCACACTTCCCAGGTGTGTAGCCAGGAGATCACTACGAAGCCTTTACAAAGGGATTCCTGACGAGCATGGGCCCACTGAGGTTTCACCCCTAACAGCATACAAGAGGCTCCAACCCCTCTGCAGTGACCCCTCTTGAGCCTTGCGGTTCATATGGTAGTCCAGCTGACACCTATTCCCCGCACCATCCAACACACCCATAATACGCCGGGGATACACCTAATTAATTCGCCAAGCTGCCCCATCTCAGCATGTGGTTGACACGGTAAAGCCAGGTTACATGCTCCATGAAACGGTCCTTAGGATCCAGGCAAGTACTAAACACAATCCCGAGTCTCGTGCACTCAGCACCAACCAAATCATCCAACTTGCTTCGATCCCTACCTCTACATAACTCATAATATCTCATTCAAGAGTAAGGTAAATAAGTTGACGATATCGTATCCCACTTTTCCCATTCTAAGCATGGCTAAGCATAAGTAATATGAATGAATGACATAATAAAACAAATCCCAACCCAAGCTACAATGAAACAAGATAATGCAATTCTAGGGAAACTTCCTAGCATGGGTTTCATATTTCAATTGACAATGCAAATAATTCTATCTACACATCCTAGCATAGGATCAAAGTGGTCAATGACACTTGCCTTCTTCCTGCTGCTCTGAGAATGGAAAGTCTTGGTATTGGAAGGGGAGAACTTGCTCTGAGGCAGGTTCTACTCATGCCAATACACATAGCAAAAGAAAACAACAATCCATAAGACATAGTTCACACTTTCACTTCATACAAACCACACATTCACACCTATGAAAGTCATTCACATTGCTAAGTGTTGTGGTTACTCTATATGTGTTGATTTCTGGTCTACATGCACTTTTAAACATGTGTTTATGATTTCTAACTTTTGTATTCAGATTTCTGTTTGCACACTATATATGGATTTCCAATTTGAACACAACGCGTGTACCACTGCGGCTAGCTCTAGGTCATGCGTAGTATAGTTCTTCTCGTGTTTCCGGAGCTGCTAGGACGCATAAGCCACGACATGCCTCTCTTGCATGAGAACACATCACAACCCGTTTCCAGAGGCATCGTAGTACACCGAAAAGTTCTTCTGCATATCTGGCATAACTAGCACTGGGGCTGTTGTCAATCTTTTCTTCAGCTCTTGAAAACTCGTCTCACACTGAGGTGTCCATGTGAATGTAATTCCCTTCTCTAACAATTTGGTGAGGGGTCTCAAAATCTTGGAGAAACCCTCGATAAACAGTCGATAATACCCAACCAATCCTAAGAAGCTTCGAACTTCCCCGACATTTTTAGGGGTCTTCCACTTCTGTACATCTCCGATCTTGGCAGGATCTACGGAGATTCTTCCCTCCGAGATTATATGTCCTAAGAAGGGAACTCTCTTCAACCAAAATTCACAATTGCTTAGCTTGGCATATAGTTGGTGTTCCCTCAGTTTTTGCAGCACCAACCTTAAATGTCTTTCATGTTCTTCTTCATCTTTAGAAAAGACGAGAATGTCATCAATGAAAACCACCACAAATTTGTCCAGATATTCCATCAATACCTTGTTCATGAGATACATGAAGTATGCCGGGGCATTAGTTAGCTCGAAAGGCATGACGATGTATTCATACAGTCCGTATCGAGATACAAAAGCTGTCTTTGGAATATCAGTTTGCCTTATCTTAAGTTGGTGGTATCCCAACCTGAGATCAATTTTCGAGAACACACAAGCTCCCCTCAACTGATCAAACAAGTCTTCAATGCGTGGTAATAGGTACTTGTTCTTGATGGTTACTTCATTCAACGCACGGTAGTCCACGCATAGCCTTTGGGTCCCGTCCTTCTTGGGCGCAAATATCACCGGAGCTCCCCATGGTGAGGAACTAGGACGAATATACCCCTTCTCCGTCAATTCCCCTATATGCTCCTTGAGCTCTTCCAGCTGTCTGGAGTCCATCCGATAAGGCCTCTTGTATATTGGATCTGTTCCATGCACTAGCTCAATCGTGAATTCCACTTCACGATCGGGGGGCATACCTGGCAACTCCTCCGGAAAAACATCTGGATATTCCCTGATGATCCTGATCTCCTCCACTTCCACCTCAACGTGATTGAGTTTAAGGTCCCTCCTAGGTTCTTGTGCAGTTATGAACTTCACTCTTGTGCCACTAGGGTGAGTTAGTTCCACCGTCCTTGTCGAACAATGGATGATTCCCTTGTGTTTGGTCAACCAATCCATACCCAAAATAATATCTATCCCTTGTGAGTCTATCACTATGAGGTTTGCAGTAAATACTACCCCATTAATGTCTAGATTCACCTTGGGACACTCTTGTCTTGTCCTTATTTCTCCCCCTGGAGAGTTCACTGCTAGCATATGGTTCATTTGTGTTGTTGCTAGATCATGCTTCTTAACAAACCCTTGAGCAATGAACGAGTGGGTAGCAGCAGAATCAAACAACAGGGTTGCAATGTGTAAATTGGCAGGAAACTTACCAATTACCACGTCAGGTGCCTCTTGCGCTTCCTCCATGGTCACGTGGTTCACCCGTCCTCGCATCACATTCTGCTGTTGTGGCTGCATGGGCTTCTTCTTTGGGCACTTATGGGCGTAGTGCCCCACTTCACCACAGTTGAAGCATTGCACCCCAACATTAGGTGCCTGACCTTTGTTGTCTGGGGGTTGGTTTGGTGGTCCTTGTACTGCTGGTCGAGGTTGATATTTGGGGTGAGGCTGCTGTACAAACTGACGTTGTGGCTGTGCTGGTGCTGACGGAGGCCTGAAATTCAGGTTGTACCCTCTCGGTGCTGAGTAGGGTACCACAGCACGGCTTGTCTGCCCTGCGGGTTGCTAAATCAGACGTGGGCGTGTGTTGCTACCTGAGGCTTGGTGTGACCATTCCGCCTTCCTCTTGTTTTCATTCTCCAAGGCCTTCAGCTTCCTCTCCACTACAAATGCTCTGTCTACCATCTTTTGGATGCTTTCATACTCGTTGGAGGACATTGCACACTGCATTTCCGCAGTAAGTCCTTCCACAAAGCAGTCCTGTTTCTGCTCATCAGTTTCGATGTCCCGTGGTGCATAACGGGATAGTTGGGTGAACGTTGTGAGGTATTCCCTCACAGTCATGTTTCCTTGCTGCAGTCCCAAGAACTCCTTTCTCTTGTTTTTGAGTTCACCCCTTGGTATGTAATGGTTGCGGAAACTGCGCTTGAACTCTTCCCAAGTGATGTTCTCGGGGTCATGATAGGCTGCCACGTAAGCGGTCCACCAATCAGCAGCAGGTCCATGCAATTGGTGAGAGGCAAACAGCACCCTCTCATACCCTTGGCATTGTATGATCCTCATCTTGCTCTCAATGGTCTTTAGCCAGTCATCTGCCTCCAGAGGTTCAGCTGCAGTTGCAAACTTTGGAGGTTGAGTCCCCAGAAACTCACTCAACCTTGGTTGGCGTGGTGCAGCTTGTGGGGGTGGAGCTTGGTGCAAGTTAGCCACCACTTGAGTTAGGCTCTGGATGAGCTGATTCTGATTTTCAAGCATCTGGTGGATAGGATCAGCTCCTTCACGACGACCACCCCTGTCTTGTCCTCCAGAAATATGAGGGTTGCCGGCCTCATCGTTGTTGTTGGCGGGGTTGGCACCACGACCCTTTCCTCTTCCGGCCATCTATAATGATCAGCCAAATGTTAATTTAAAGCATTACGTATTAACTTCCCAATTTGCTTGTTTTAAACTTAAACTTTTGAGGCCTTATTACGTTAACATTTTCTGAGGGTTTCACGTCTCACGCGAAAATAAATGCACTCTTAATTCATAGGGGTTCACAAATCAAAGCAAAGCAACCGAAAAACAAGGTTGTGGACAAAGGCCAATGGCTTCCACAACTCACGTCACACACCAAACATTAACACACAATTAACTAAGGTATTGACTCGACTACTCGATAACCTGCTGGACTAAGGGAAAGTACTCTACACGACTCGTATCACTGAGCTGGCTCCTCGGGATCTTCCTTATTATTGAGGCTGCCCTCTGACTCCGCTTTGGGTGGGGAAGCTGCTGGTGGAGAAGTGCGGCGACGCCTGCTCGCCCGGCGGTCTGGGGAGTTAGGAGTCCATGTGTCATTCACGGTGACACACAATTCATTCCCATCTCCTCTTTCTCTCGCCCTCAAGCTGGCTCGAAGCAACGCCTCAGCTCCTTCAGGGTGTCACGTACATCCTGAAGCTCCTGCTGACACTCCTGCAGTCGAGTGTTGAGCATAGCAGCATCCTCCAAGCACAGGTCCATGTGCTCATGGGAAGTCCCCTGCTGCACTGGTGGGTACTTGTACTCTGCTGTACCACTCTCATGCTGAAGGACATACATGTACTCAGTCCTGTTCAGGTGGCGACGGTTGATGTGACTTTGGCAGGTGATGGCCTCCCAGGTGACATCCTTCTCAGCATCGACATGTGTCGCCCGACAAGCTGGAGAGCGGTGGATCTTGAGCAGCTGATTTTCATGGATAATACTCATTTCTGAACTCCATTCTTCCCGCTTCTCACGGATGGTCCGGGTGGAGCTGTAGTGTATGATTAGCTTGCCCGTATTGCCGGCTGCGTGGAGCATACGCCGTAGACGGCGCAACAAGCCTCCTACTGCCAATCCGTAGGAGTGGTACGTCACCGGACGGTTCTCCTCTCTTAAGGCAAGGGCAACTACAGGAACTCTCCCTCCGGTGGACATGCGAGCAGTGCGAATCATGCGAACCATCTAAAACATAAAGCATTTAAAATTAAGTTAGATAAAAGTTAAACAAAAATTGCATTTTGAATAAAAGTTGGGGTAAGATGAATAAAGTGACCCCATTAAATAACACCTTCAACCCACACTTTTGTAAAATAGTTTTTAAGAAAATAAGGTCCTTAAATACGTCTATTTCTACCTAGGTCCACGTTCCTACGGGCAACCTTGCCTCTGATACCACTTCTGTCACACCCGGTTTCTCCGAAGAACAACCGAGTGAATCTCACATGTATGCCAGGATCATTTTCTCATATATGTGAAAACAAATAGTGAAGCATCATCATATTACAAGCCAGGTATCGAATATAAATAAGTCTTACATAGCATACGTCTCGATGGATGATAATAAGTTCATAATATGTAAATAAAACAACAACGGAATATAAATCTTGTGGGCTCCGCCACAGGCGTTGCCCGGGGGACTCCGTGAACCTAGAATCCTTCCTTGGGACCAAAGTCTTGTTCATTAAACACCACATCATTCTCTTGATCTGAGCAGCAATATAAACCAACAGAAAAGCAAGTTTGAGTACCATGGGTACTCAGCAAGTGTGGGAAAGTTATGTCATGCATGGCTTGAGCAAGGAGAGGTTGAACTCAGGGTTAAAGCACTACGCAATTATTACCTATCACCTTAGCTTATTAAGCACCTATATTACTACACAGGTGAAATGGATCCCAATCCCTCAACCCATCATCAAATTCAAGTAAGCATAGTCTCATTTCCAATGTTAAGCTTCCCGCTTAACATCCTCAACTTCCAAATTCATCATCCTCTGATCATGAAAAAGTCCAAGCCGCTCTTGACCGTGAGCACGGCTGTCATGACAGTTTTGACTCTGTAGAGTTTGCACCACTGTACCCACATGTAGTGATTTCATCCGCCGTTGCCGGGTGGACTAAAAGAACCTCCATTTTGCCAGAGGCCGCAAACCACATTCACACTTCCCAGGTGTGTAGCCAGGAGATCACTACGAAGCCTTTACAAAGGGATTCCCGATGAGCATGGGCCCACTAAGGTTTCACCCCTAACAGCATACAAGAGGCTCCAACCCCGCTGTAGTGGCCCCCTCTTGAGCCTTGCGGTTCATATGGTAGTCCTGCTGACACCTATTCCCCGCACCATCCAACACACCCATACTTCTCCGGGGATACACCTAATTAATTGGCCAAGCTGCCCCATCTCAGCATGTGGTTGGCACGGTAAAGCCAGGTTACATGCTCCATGAACCGGTCCTTAGGATCCAGGCAAGTATTAAACACAATCCCGAGTCTCATGCACCCAGCACCAACCAAATCAACCAACTTGCCTCGATCCCTACCTCTACATAACTCATAATATCTCATTCAAGAGTAAGGTAAATAAGTTGACGATATCATATCCCACTTATCTCATTCTAAGCATGGCTAAGCATAAGTAATATGAATGAATGACATAATAAAACAAATCCCAACCCAAGCTACAAGGAAACAAGATAATGCAATCTAGGGAAACTTCCTAGCATGGGTTTCATATTTCAATTGACAATGCAAATAATTCTCTCTACACATCCTAGCATAGGATGAAAGTGGTCAAGCACACTTGCCTTCTTCCTGCTGCTCTGAGAATGGAAAGTCTTGGTCTTGGAAGGGGAGAAATTGCTTTGGGGCAGGTTCTACTCATGCCAATACACATAGCAAAAGAAAACAACAATCCATAAGACATAGTTCACACTTTCACTTCATACAAACCACACATTCAAACCTATGAAAGTCATTCACATTTCTAAGTGTTGTGGTTACTCTATATGTGTTGATTTCTGGCCTACATGCACTTTTAAACATGTGTATATGACTTCTAACTTTTGTATTCAGATTTCTGTTTGCACACTATATATGGATTTCCAATTTGAACAAATTCTTTATATTTAATTAATACACTTCTTAGCTACCAAGTTTGCATGAAAGGTAATTTCCTACTCCTAATAGGTTTTCAGATCTTCTACCAAATCCTAAACTGATGTTTTTGGATTTAGAGACTTCATTTATCATTTTCTAATTATGCATACCTATTTTCCTATATTTTTCAGATTTATTTTCTATGCCTAAAAGTGGGTTTTAACATATCACCTAAACAGAATAGGTTCTGATCTAAAATATTAAATAATATATTTTTGAACTTTTCCTCTGATGTGAACTAATTTAAATTTATTTTATCATTTTTCAGAATTATTTCCTAGCCTAAAAAAATGTGTTCCTACAACTAATAATTATGAACATCAATTAGACAGATTCATTTCAGTCTAAAATCTATTTTTAACTCATTCTAAAGTTTTCCATGTGCTAGGAGAGTTTAAATTTGAATTTGTACATGTGTTTGCCTTACCTTTTAAGTTAAATCCTAGACAGATATTCAAATTTCTGAATTTAATATCATATAAGGTCAAAAAGGTCAATCCACCCTACTGCAGGGTCTAATTTGCTATTTCATAAATTTCCAGGGGTCTAACTACACATAACAGAGGGGTTTTCCTAATTTTTATTAAGTCCAGGGGCTAAAACTGATTTTTAAATGAATTTACATGAATTTCTGAAGTTCCAGGGGCTAGATCAGAAGTTTCCGGGGCTAGCTCGTGTTTTCCGAGATCCCCAGGGGGTAGCGCATAAGAATCCCGGCCTTTATAACGCGGGGCTGATGTGGACCGTCCGATTTAAAATAGACGGCTCAGATTAGATCGCCGAACCGGTACGCGCGGGTTTTAATTCTACCATGCGACTTAAAATAGACGACCCTCAAGGGGTCACGTCGCCCTGGCCGGAGCCAGCCCGCGCGCGCGGCGGCTCGCGGAGGCGGGGGGTGGCGATCTCGCCGGCGCAGCCTCGGGTTTTGCCGCTACTCGTTAGAACTCGCATCTTTTTGCATGGATCGGCTGTGGAGGGGTAGGGGATGCTTACCGAGGGGTTTTCCAGCACTCGGAGGTCCTGGAAGTCGGTCGGCGGCGAGCTTCAATGGCGACGATCTTCGGTGCACGTCGGGGGGGGGGGCCGTTGGGGCACAAGACACTTCGTTTCCTTCACCTGCAGGGCTCCCCGGCGGCAGTGGAACGTGATCAGCACGTTAGATCAGAGAATTTGAGCAAGGATCGAAAGTTATCGTCTGTAGAAACTTCGGTTCTCACCGGAGAGAAGAACAGCCGATCGGGGGGGGGGGGGGGAAATCAGGGCGATTGTCGGCGTTTATATAGGGGAGGGATTGCGGCGGTCTGTTGGGATCGAGTTGGAGTCATCCGGGACCGGGAATCGGGCTGGGGGCGCGGGTTTCCGGAGTTTGTTACGATCGGGCGCGAGGGAAAAGTCCGGCCGTTGGGGCGCGCGGGAGGTAGGAGATGACGCGCGGGCCCCGCGTGTCAGTGAGAGGAAGAGAGGGGGCGCGCGGTCTTGGGTTGGTGCGGGGGGAATTGGGCCGGCTGGTGGGTTTCGGCCCACTGGCCGGTTGGGTTTTTCTTTTTCTTTTTCCTTTTCTTTTCTGTTTTGATTTGAATTTGAATTTCATTTTGAATTTGAATTTCTGCACCACATGCAATACGTCCAAAAAATTTTAAATTCCCCTCTTTAGCAGATTTTGGGGTGTTACATGTCATGCGCTGGGACAGACCACACGGGGCCACAGTATCACTTCCCGCGCTGTCGCAAAGGATCCCGGGGCCATAGCCGATCAGCAGTTTAAACCCTCCGTCACTGACACGCGGGGCCCGCTGGACCTTCTTCCTCCTCGGGCCGTTTTCTTTCCCGCGTCGCCCACTCGCTGGAAACTCGTCGGGGCTCGCCGGAAACTCGTCGGGGCTCGCCGGAGTCGGCTTCCCGGCCGTCTCCCGGCTCGGTACTCGCCGCCTGGGGGTTTTCAGCCACGAGGAATTCAATGGTGCGGTGCTTTCGGGCTGCCGGCGACCGGAAACCGGTCGGCGACGTGCGCACACCTCGGTGAGACTTCGGCGCCATGGCACGAGCACCCTAGCCCACAAAAGTTCGGCGGACTCGCTCTAAAGCAGTAGTGGAGGTTAGGCTTACTCGGCACGGCCTCAAACTGGCTCGGAAACGGCGGCAAGTGGGGGTTCACCGTGCGTCCGAGGGTCCCCGCCATGGCCGCCGATGGAAGAACTCGAAATTAGCTGCCCCTACTCACTGCTAGGCTAGGGTCGCGAAGGAAAAAGGTTCCCTATCCTCTCTAGCTCCTGTGTGCGCAAAATGAACAACTTTAACCGATAATTAAGCGTCGATTTTTGAGATTCTTACCCGCGGGTAGGTTTTCCTCGTCTGAGAGGAAAACTTGAAATTCCGGAGCTACGTCGCACGGATTGCTCTGAAACTTGGAGAGGAGCAGCGCAGAGAGTTTGCGCGCCTTGGGGTGCACTTGTTGCGTCGTGACACTGCCCGGTGTGAACTGCCCACGAGAGCCCGACGTCGTTTTTCACCGTTTGAACCTTGGCTTCAGCGTTGATTCTTCAAATACGGCAAACAGCAGTCCTGAACGTCGGAGCTGAGCTGAGGGGACCCTTGTACACACGCTGGCACTCCCTTTTCGTGTTTATAGCTCGAGAAGCCGGGGAGCAACGCTGGCTCACGATCGTGACGAACAGGCGCGGGCCGGCAGCTCGTTTTCTCGGGAGAAAGCAGAACAGGGCTCGGTGTGGCGGTTTTGTGGCAGACAGAACACGGCGTAGGGGAGATAAGGGCGCAGTGAGATGTCGAGCTGGTATACCGTGCAAGCTGGAAAACAGGAGGTGGCCTCCCCGTGTGGTCTCGGTGTCGGCCTGCCGTCGGTTGCTTCGGGCTCGGTCTGAACTGAAGAACTGGTTTGCTTCAGTGGCAAGTTTCCTTTTACTGACATGTGGGCCCCCACAGTCCCTCTCCCAAATATCTCCAAATTCATGGCACATGCAAATTTAGCCATGAGGGATCCAAATTCAACATCCATTTTGCCATATGACAATTTGTGCCACAGTTTCAAATTTAAATTCAAATTTGGATGGAATTCACAAGTTCCTTTGATATTCATATCAAAGCACCTCCAAATTTGCTCCAAATTTGCCTCCTTCACAATTTGAACCTGGAGAGTTCGAATATGCCCTCTGAGCTTTGAGTTGGTCATTGCAAATACAACTTTTTAAACAACAGTTTGAATTTCCTCTTTTAAAAAATGCCCTTCTTCTTTTTGAAGTGACCCTCTTAATTAAAACTGAATTCAAAGTTTTATTGCACATGCCAACACTTTCATGAGTAAACAAAAGTTTTTATAAGTCTAATTTCTTGTATATAAACTCAACTTTATTCATAGCTCAAGTTTTCTATTAACAAGTTTTGGGACTTTTACATTCCTCCCCCCTTAAAAAGAATCTCGTCCCGAGATTCATGATTAAGGACAGTGTGGAGAGGACAACTACTCAACATAATCCTCTAAGAACTCCAGATGATTGCGTTGTAAATACTCCTCGCTTTCCCATGTAGCTTTCTCGGACGTGTGATTTTCCCATAGCACATTGAAAAATCGCAACGTCCGATTTCTTGTGTCGCGAGTCTTCTCATCAATTATCCGGGTTGATCGCTCAACATAAGTGAGGTCCGGCTTCAAATCTGCTATGTCTCCCGTGAGAACCTCCGTTGGAACTTTCAAGCACTTCCGCAACTGGGGTATGTGGAAGATGTTATGAACTCCGGCTAAGGCTGCCGGCAACTCCAAACGGTATGCCACGTGTCCACACCTTTCAATGATGACGAAGGGACCGATGAAACGCGGAGCTAATTTTCCTTTCACTCCGAATCGGTGAATGCCCTTCATAGGAGATACACGGAGGTATACGTGGTCCCCAACATGGAAATCTAGAGGACGACGTCTCTTATCCGCATAGCTCTTTTGTCTGGCCTGAGCGGCTTTCAGATTTGCGTAAATAATCCGTACCCGCTCTTCAGCTTCATTTACGAGATCAACCCCGTAAATCACTCTCTCGCCAGATTCACACCAGTTCAAGGGTGTGCGGCACTTTCGGCCGTAGAGAGCTTCATACGGTGCCATTTTGATGCTCGCTTGATACCCATTGTTTAAAGCGAATTCCGCCAACGGTAGATGATTTTCCCATCCTTTACCGTGGTGAATGGCACACGCTCGAAGCATATCTTCGAGAACTTGATTCACCCTCTCCGTTTGCCCATCGGTTTGAGGGTGATATGCAGAGCTTCTAATCAATTTGGTTCCCAGTGAGGCATGCAACTGCTCCCAGAAAAGAGCAATGAACAATGCACCTCGATCGGAGATGATCGTCCGGGGAACTCCATGTAGGCATAGTATTCTTGCAATATATAGCTCCGCATACTTTTTGGCATGGTATCCCATATGCACCGGGATGAAATGCGCTGACTTGGTTAACCGATCCACGATTACCCAAACCGAGTCATGCTTATTTGCCGTGAGAGGTAGTCCAACAATAATGTCCATACTAATATCCTCCCACTTCCATGCCGGAACACTTAGCGGTTGTAGGGTCCCCGCCTTCTTCATGTGGTCGGCTTTAACTCGCCGACACGTATCACATTCTGATACGTATTTAGCAACCTCCCTCTTCATCCGGGTCCACCAAAATTTGGTCTTCAGTTCTTGGTACATCTTGTTGCTGCCCGGATGAATAGAAAATTTGGATAAGTGAGCCTCATCCAAAATTTTCTTCTACAGCCTCATATCACGGGGTACGACTATCCGGTCCTTGAACCATAGGGTGTCCTCATCATCTAACCAGAAACATTTCATCTCCCCGTTCTTCAATCTCCTTCTGATATGAGCCATGCCCTTGTCTTTATTTTGAGCTTCCATGACCTCCTCTCTTATTGTAGGTATGAGAGCCAGATTATGTAAAGCTCCATATGGAACCAAGTAAAGACTTGGTTCCTCCTCTTCCATTGGCGTAATGGTCAGGTTATGAATATGAGACTTCCGGCTGAGTGCATCGGCAACCACATTTTCCTTGCCCGGATGATAATGAATTTCAATCTCATAGTCTTTGATCAGCTCCAACCATCGCCATTGCCACATATTCAACTCCTTTTGAGTGAATATGTACTTCAAACTTTCGTGGCCGGTGTAGAGATGAACCAGATTTCCCAATAGGTAATGTCTCCACATCTTCAAAGCTAATACCATGGCAGCGAGCTCGAGATCATAAGTTGGATAATGTTGCTCATGATTCTGTAATTGCTGTGATCCATAAGCAACCACACGCCCTCCTTGTATGAGTACACAACCGAGCCCGATGCCGGACGCATCACAATAAACATCAAAAGGCTTGGTTGTATCCGATTGAGCTAGAACCGGGGCTGTTGTGAGGTGTTTCACCAACGCTTGAAAAGCTTCCTCACATGGCTTGCTCCAATCATATTTGATGCCCTTTTTCAGTAGCTCCGTCATAGGTTTGGAGATTTTTGAGAAGCTCGGGATGAACCTCCGGTAATATCCCGCCAAACCCAAGAAGCTACGAACTTCATGGACTGATGTTGGAGACTTCCACTTCAGCACTTGCTCAATCTTGCTTGGATCAACAGCAATGCCTTCCGCTGAAATAATATGCCCAAGAAATGGCACTTGGTTGATCCAGAATTCACATTTACTAAACTTTGCATAGAGCTTGTGATCTCTCAGTCGTTGGAGCACAATATGCAAATGTTTAGCATGTTCCTCTTCAGATTTGGAATAGACCAAAATGTCGTCGATGAATACCATGATGAACTGATCCAGCTCTGGCATGAACACGGAGTTCATAAGATACATAAAGTGAGCCGGAGCATTGGTCAACCCAAATGACATGACAACATATTCATAGAGCCCATATCTTGTCGAGAATGCTGTTTTTGGGATATCTTCCGCTCGAATCTTGATTTGATGATATACCGACCTTAAGTCCATCTTGGAGAAGACTTTAGGACCCACTACCTTATCGAAGAGGATATCAATTCTTGGTAGTGGATACTTGTTCTTTATTGTCACAGCATTTAAAGGACGATAATCGACGCATAGCCTCAGCGTCTCATCCTTCTTCTTCACGAATAAAGCTGAGCAACCCCATGGTGATGAACTTGGATGAATAAACCCCTTGTCCATCAGATCCTTGAGTTGCTCTTTCAATTCTGCTAACTCACTCGGAGCCATTTTGTATGGTCTCCGAGAGATCGGCGTGGTTCCCGGTATCAACTCTATTTTGAACTCCACCTCGCGCTCAGGTGGTAGGCCTGGAAGATCTTTGGGAAACACGTCCGGATATTCACGGACTACCGGAATGTCTTCTAACTTGCATGCCTCGGCATTACATACTTCCGGGTCTTTGGAAACCGCCTCGCCGAGATACAATGTTTGACGTCCGTGAAGTGGAGAGTCCAAGTGAACACTCCTGTTCTCGATGTCCAGAACAGCCTTATGGAAGGTCAACCATGATATTCCCAATATGGCATTGATTCCCTGGTCTTCGAGAATGATGAGGGTGGTAGGATAAATTTTTCCACCCAAACAAAGTGGTGCTCGAGAAACGACTTCATTAGTTGAGATGTCTCCACCTGGCGAATGAATAAGGAAAGAACATTTTGTGACAGTTGTGGAGATCTGATCCCGGATCACCATTGCCCTGCTAATGAAGTTATGTGTTGCACCAGAGTCGAATAAAATGACAACCGGTTTGTCATTTAAGGTGAACCTGCCGGCAAGAATAGGTCCTCCCTTCGGCAGATCACCGACTGACACATAATTAACTGTCCCCACTTTGGACATAGCTTTTCTTTGCTGTCCAAGATGACACTGTGGAACTGGACCCGCAGACATAACGTTGCTTCTCGGTTCAGTTGCTTCATTTACGTTGACTTCATTGTCAATATGAGGTGGGACAGCACTCGGTTCAGCTGAGAAATCACCTTGATCATCTTCAACCTTTTGAGGGTAATAACATTCTAGTGCACTTTGTTGATACTGAGGTGCAGGAGAAACAAGTTGCTGCTGTGGTGGAGGTGAATAAGACCTCTGTGGAGTAGAAGAGTCGTCACACTCCCAGAATGATTGCACCTCTTGTGGAATCTCTGGACCAGAAGGTGAACGGATCACCAACCGATACTTCTGAGGCAGATGATTGTCTTCATCCTGTGATGAGTCCCTCTCCCTCTTTTCATTGAGGTAGAGGTTGGAATAATATTCCTGAGTGATAGCACAGTTCACAAACTCATCAAAATTCTATTGGCTAACTTGAGCCAATTCACATCGCAGCCTAGCGGTCAGCCCTCGGTAGAAATGATAACCCTTCAAAGATGGTGATTTCACATAGTCAGGGACATATTGAGCTAAGCGATTGAATTCCTTCGCATACTCAATAACACTCATGTCCCCTTGCTTCAGACTCCAGAATTCATCCAGGCTGGTTTGCATTATGCCCGCAGGAATGAAACGAGCACGAAATGCAGCCTGGAACTCCGCCCATGTGACACGATGCCCTGCTGGTTGGACAGCAAGGTACTCTGCCCACCATGCTCCAGCAAAACCGTGAAGCTGCTGACCGGCATATAGAGTCTTTGAGAATACATCACATTGGTCAACCCAAACTTGGACTCAATGACACGTAACCAGTGATTTGCTTCACAATGGTCAGCCGCCTCGGAGAATACCGGCGGTTGTGTCGCCAAGAAATCCAGATACGTGGTCTGAGGTTGCATGTGACGTTGAGCTTCTCGATTTATGCCTTGCTGAACTAGAGTTTGGAGAGTTTCATTCATCCTTGCCATGATTTCCTTCAATCCGGTTGGCGATGGCTCTTGTAATGAAGTCGAGTCATTCCCACCTCGACTTGAACCTCCAACCTCTATTTGAGAGTGTGCGCGTACCATACTGCACGAAACAAAATTTTGAGTCAATCAAAATTCTATCTCAGTAGTAAGTAAAGATAAGTAAAACATGAACATGTCATGAACTTTATAAAAGCATAACCACATTCATGTTTAAACAAATCTTAAGTACACTAAACTAATCAGTGGAACTACCCTGACCAGTTCATACAACCTCCAAAATTTACTCAAGTTATCAACAGATTCTTGACTTGAGTTCAATACCAAAGTTTTAGTAAACTTCAGTAGCTTTCCAACAAGTACTTAGCTCCTCAAGGATTTTTCTTCAGGAAGTTATGGCTTAAAAACACAAAGGTCCAGAGAGGTTTTTGGTACTGTCCTGGTTCTGAACAGTTTGCCTTCAACTGGACTTTTTACCAACTTAACTTGTGATCTTGCTCTGGAGGTCTACAAAGAAGTTGTAGAGCACTTAAATATCTTTCCAGAACTGTATCATACACCTTAATCGGTTAACGCTACTCAGAGTTATGCACTGTTAAAGTCCAGCAAGAATTTCTGCCAGAAACAGAGCACCCTGTTTTTGAAAACTTGGACGCCTAGACATGCTCTCATTTGAATCTTAGCTCAAAATAAGAGTTTAGTAACTAATACTTGTTTCAAACTTTAATTTTTAGTTGAAAGTTAGCTCATGAATCATTTCTCCATAGGGAAGAGGATTATATATTTAGTACGGTGTCGATGCACCGTAAGAATCATGTCGGTACTACGTTGCCTCACCAAAGAAAATCCTACGCCAGATCATACCGGCATATACGTATTATCAGTGGCACTAAGACGGTCTCTCGCACACGTGTACTACACGGGATACGTACGTGGTTAGTACCTGCAGAAAAACACGCAATAGTGGTGCACTCAACAGTTGTTCCATTTCAGGCAGTTCCATATTTGAAAATAAATACAAACGCTCGTACCATTGCCATACGGCCGTCCTTGAGTTAAGTCGCGTCTCAAGGTACGTGATGGTGTTTCAACACCACACGACGGGGAACCCGAGTATGTAATGAACGTCGTCACGGTTAGGAATGTTATCAACCCAACGGATACCACCTACTGCCCTGCAGGGCACGCCGATGGCAAGTGCTGCGTATGTCCTCCTGGGCTATTTCCAGACGAACATACTATCGCGTTACTGACCACACGATGGGGTCTCCACTTACTTGCCTAATGCACGCTAGGGATCAGCGTTTCATATGAGCTCAGGAACATGAAAAGTCCAAGAGTCTCATATTGATGCCCCACACCAAGCTGTGAGACCTATCTCTGAGCCACTTTCCTCGTCAGGGGAGCTAACCGAAATTGAACCGCTTTCTGTGGCGTTCCTTACCATGCTTACCAGAACGTAGGTGCCTCATTACATAATCAAAAATTCAGAACTATAACAAGTAGGTTAGTCATGCCACTTTAAGTAACTATACTACTATAGTCCTTATGTGGGCCTAATACTGTTTCCTCACCGTATCCTATGTTTTTGTCGTAATATGATCCTTATTCCGTACGCTATTACCAATGCGGCTCTGATACCACACTGAGGGGGCCCGACCTCGATCACGGGGTCGTGCCGCCTCGCCCGGGGATCGCATTGGGTGGTGCCGTGTTATGCGGAACCCAACAGCTCACAAATAAGGAACAATGTATTACATAAATCAAAGCGGAAGCTTACAACTGTTCTTTGTAAATACTTTACATAAAATAGCTACAGCGGAAGTCTATAACCAGCTCACGTTTAATATCTAAGAAGCACTCGAGAAGAGGTCCAGCCCACGGACTCCTCTCGCTAGCAACACGAAGACATGGCGGCGGCTAGGTTCTCCAAGTATGACATGATTCGGAAGTTCCCGAGTCTCACCGGATAACCTTCTTTATAGCGTCAAGGTTTACCTGCAAAACCACTTATATAGCAAGAGTGAGCATAAATGCTCAGCAAGACTTAACCGTCTCTCCTAAAGCATGCAACTCTACAAGAGGGTAACTTTAGACCTAATCCTGTAATTTGCGAAAAGACTCGCCTACGAGTTCATCCTTAACTTTCAGATTTTTAGCCATAACAGTAGTGACCATGCGCCCAGCAACATTGGAACTCCACAATCAAACAAGAAACGCTTCATTCCAATGTCACTTGTCCCAAAGTGAAAAATAAATTTAGTTTGCTCTATCTCTACTCCAAACAAGGTTCTCATGCAGTTTGACATAATCATAGCAGCAATTATACTTTTGCAATTTGTTCCCACACAACTTGCTTACTACGTCACAACACAGTGAGCAAGCGGTACTCCTAACCACGAGGGACGGTGATTCGAATCAAACACTACCCGGATCACTCGACACATATGCCCGCCTCTGAAGACCCACATCTGGCGTCCTTCATTACGTCGTATGTGGCAACCTTTCACAGGACACTAGACTGTAGAACCGGTCACGCCGTCTCGGGCTCATAGGTCTAACGAGACGATGTGGTATGCCTCTACAATCCAGTGAACCTGGTACATCGGTTTCCTGGTTCCCATATATCAGTAAGCATCCGGTACACAACTCAATACTTGCTCAACGGGGCTGCACACGCTTCGGTCCTTAACCGACACAGGCAGAACTACTCGACCAAGACCTCATCTTGTCGCTGCCTAACCCCACTGCCCGGTCTCATCTTTAGAAATGTAAACTTTTGTTTGCTTCCTTTCCCAACCACACTTATGAGATTCTGAACTATAGCTCGTGAGTAGATTCCAACTACTCGTCTTCTACCGGATGTCCTAGTCTATTTAGCACAGCCTTATTCTACAGCAATGACACATTTCTACCCTTGACCTCAGGGTTCATGTTTGGTTATGCAAGTGGAGTATAAAACATCCTTGACCTAATGCACATACAAACTTTGACCAATAGGAATAAACAAAGGGAAAACTTTAAAAATAACTGAAGTGCAAACCGGGGCTTGCCTTGGTTTTGCATGTGACTAAAGACAGATAAGATGAAGTTAGTTGCTGATGATGACTTGAAGCTTAATCCCTGCCTTCTTGCTCCTTGATCAAATCTTCACTTATCCACGTTTAACCACTACACGTTATGAATATGCATACATGTTTAATTGTAAAACCTTTGTTAACAAGTTCTAAAGACAAGTTTAAAACTGGAACTCTATTTAAGAATTTAAAATGACACTGGTGCTAGTGGTTTGGGTTTGTGTTGAAGTACTAAGATCAAGTGATGAGTGGGGTTTCATCACTTGGGTGGGGATCAACTAATGGTTGAACAGAACACCACTGATCCAGTGCTCCAATGGAGCTGGAAATTTTCTTTTGAGTTCCTTGTCACAAGAAAGTCCTCTGGACCAAAATTCAGAATATTTCACTAAGTAGATCACCCAGAATAATTCCTTAAGCATCTAAGCAAAAAGGAATTAATTTTGAATAAATTTGCACTTTCATGCAAATCCAAGTGAACAACAATTTCAAACATAGCCGAGGGAGCATGCATGAATTTTCCTAGGATTTTTGGAGCTAAGGAATGACCAGAACTGAATTTCCAATTTTTGGAAATTCTCTGAAAATGTTTCTGTATTCATTTGAATACAGAAACTTGAAACCAGAATTACCCTGACTAAATCAACTCCAAATGAGCTGAAACCTTTACAGGAGTTTCCTAACATCCTAAAGAATATTCTGGCAAAATTTGGGGAATTTTGGATGAACCAAACTCCCTCTAAAATTCTTTTTCTGAAAAGGTTTAAAGAATTCTCCAGAATTTTCTATTGTTTTCATTCAAATTGGGTTGCATATTTTGATAGGGTTTTTCATCCTGAATCCAACCCAATTTGAATCACTAAATTGTAGCTTCCTAGCAAAAGTTATGAGGTTCTAAAGTTTGAACTAAATCTGAAATTCAAATTAAATCGGAAATTGTTTAAAACCTGCGGGTGGGTCCACGGGACCACGTGTCATGCGCTGGGACAGACCACACGGGGCCACAGTATCACTTCCCGTTCTGTCGCAAAGGATCCCGGGGCCATAGCCGATCAGCAGTTTAAACCCTCCGTCGCTGACACGCGGGGCCCGCCGGACCTTCTTCCTCCTCGTGCCGTTTTCTTTCCCGCGCCGCCCCCTCGCCGGAAACTCGTCGGGGCTCACCGAAGTCGGTTTCCTGGCCGTCTCCCGGCTCGGTACTCGCCACCTGGGGGTTTTCAGCCATGAGGAATTCAATGGTGCGGTGCTTTCGGGCTGCCGGCGACAGGAAACCGGTCGGCGACGTGCGCACACCTCGGTGAGACTTCGGCGCCGTGGCACGAGCACCCTAGCGCGCCAAAAGTTCGGCGGACTCGCTCTAAAGCAGCAGTGGAGGTTAGGATGACTTGTCACGGCCTCAAACTGGCTCGGAAATGGTGGCAAGTGGGGGTTCACCGTGCGCCCGAGGGTCCCCTCCACGGCCGCCGATGGAAGAACTCGAAATTAGTTGCCCTACTCACTGCTAGGCTAGGGTTGCGAAGGAAAAAGGTTCCCTATCCTCTCTAGCTCCTGTGTGCGCAAAATGAACAACTTTAACCGATAATTATGCGTCGATTTTTGAAACTCTTACCCGCGGGTAGGTTTTCCTCGTCCGAGAGAAAAACTTGAAATTCCGGAGCTACGTCGCACGGATTGCTCTGAACTTGGAGAGGAGCAGCGCAAAGAGTTGGCGCGCCTTGGGGTGCACTTGTTGGGTCGTGACACTGCCCGGTGTGAACTGCCTACGAGAGCCCGACGTCGTTTTTCACCGTTTGCACCTTGGCTTCAGCGTTGATTCTTCAAATACAACGAACAGCCATCCTGAACGTCGGAGCTGAGCTTAGGGGACCCTTGTACACACGCTGGCGCTCCATTTTCGTGTTGCTAGCTCGAGCAGCCGGGGAGCGACGCTGGCTCACGATCGGGACGAACAGGCGCGGCGCTGGCGGCTCGTTTTCTCGGGAGGAAGCAGAACAGGGCTCAGTGTGGCGGTTTTGTGGCTGATAGAGCACGGCGTAAGGGAGATAAGGGCGCAGTGAGATGTCGAGCTGGTCTCCCGTGCAAGCTTGGAATCAGGAGGTGGCCTCCCCATGCGGTCTCGGTGTCGGCCTGCCGTTGGTTGCTTCGGGCTCGGTCTGAACTGAAGAACTGGTTTGCTTCAGTGGCAAGTTTCCTTCCACTGACATGTGGGCCCCCACAGTCCCTCTCCCAAATATCTCCAAATTCTTGGCACAGGCAAATTTAGCCATGAGGGATCCAAATTCAACAGCCATTTTGCCATTTGACAATTTGTGCCAAAGTTTCAAATTTAAATTCAAATTTGGATGGAATTCACAAGTTCCTTTGATATTCATATCAAAGCACCTCCAAATTTGCTCCAAATTTGCCTCCTTCACAATTGAACCTGGAGAGTTCGAATATGCCCTCTGATCTTTGAGTTGGTCATTGCAAATACAACTTTTTACACAACAGTTTGAATTTCCTCTTTTGAAAAATGCCCTTCTTCTTTTTGAAGTGACCCTCTTAATTCAAACTGAATTCAAAGTTTTATTGCACATGCCAACACTTTCATGAGTAAACAAAAGTTTTTGTAAGTTCCATTTCTTGTATATAAACTCAACTTTATTCATAGCTCAAGTTTTCTATTAACAAGTTTTGGGACTTTTACAGATTGACATAATACTTGGAATGGATTGGCTAAGCAAGCACAACGGAGTGATTCAATGTGCTGAGAGGATCGTGCAGTTTACAAGTGAGCACGGTACTCGTATTGAGTTCGAGGCAGCCAAACTGGCAACCGAGAAGGCAGCGCTGAACCACATCGAAGAAGAGACATTGGAAAGCATTCTGGTGGTTCAAGAATATTCAGATATGTTCCTGGAAGAACTTCCAGGTATGCCACCTGACCTGGACATTGAATTTGCCATTGATTTAGTACCAAGAACTGCACCTATAGCGAAAAGGCTGTATAGGATGCCCGCTAATGAACTAGTGGAGCTCAAGAAGCAAATTCAGGAGCAGCTAGAAAAGGGTTTTATACGCCAAAGCTCGTCACCATGGGGAGCCCCCGCGCTCTTCGAAGACAAGAAGGATGGGACCAAAAGGACGTGTGTTGATTATAGGTCTCTCAATGAGGTGACGATCAAGAATAAATACCCGCTGCCCTGTATAGAGGACCTGTTCGACCAAATGAAAGGTGCCCGAATTTTCTCCAAGATTGATCTTCGGTGGGGATACTTCAATCTGAAGATTAAGCCCTCCGACATACCCAATACTGCATTTTGAACACGGTATGGTTCGTATGAATATACCGTTATGACTTTTGGGTTAACGAATGCACCTCATGAATAAGGTATTCATGGAGTACTTGGACAAGTTCATCGTGGTTTTCATCGACGATATCATGGTGTATTCATAAAGCGAGGAAGAACACGAAGAACACTTGAGGTTAACATTGCAGAAACTGCGAGAGCATCAATTGTATGCTAAATTCAGCAAGTGTCAATTTTGGCTAAAGGACATATTGTTCTTAGGCCATATCATCTTCGAGGGAGGAGTATCAGTTGATCCCGGAAAAGTAGGAGATGTTTTGAAGTGGAATCAACCGCAGAATGTGAGAGATATTCGGAGTTTCCTTGGGATGGCTAGATACTACCGCCGGTTCATCAACGATTTCTCCAAGATAGCGAAGCCGATGTATGAATTGCTCATGAAAGGGAAAGCATTTCAGTGGACACCAGCATGTAAAGAAAGTTTTGAGGAGCTAAAGAAGAGATTAACCACAACGCCAGTTTTGGTATTGCCAACGTGAGCAAGAGATTCGATATATATTGTGACGCATCAAGACAAGGGCTTGGATGTGTGCTTATACAAGGAGGCCAAGTGGTAGCCTATGCATCGAGGCAACTAAAGAAACATGAGCTGAATTACCCCACACATGACTTGGAACTTGCAGCCGTGGTACATGCCTTGAAGGTTTGGAGGCATTATATCCTTGGCCACCGATGTGATATCTATACGGATCACAAAAGCCTCAAGTATATATTCACGCAAACGGATCTGAATTTTAGGCAACATCGATGGTTGGAACTCATCAAGGATTATCATGTTGGAATCAACTATAAGCCCAGAAAGGCCAATGTAGTAGCTGATGCGTTGAGCCGAAAGGGAGCATGTCACCAACTCACGGTTCGGGAGCTGCCACCTGAGCTGCGCAAGGAGCTCGAACGGTTACATCTCACGTTCTTGAACGAGATGGAGGTGATAGAACTGAACTCCTTGCTGGAAAAAGAGATACGAGATGGCCAAGCAACGGATGAGAAAATCAAGGAAATCAAGGAATTGACATGACCCCAACGGTCTTGTCGAGCCAGGATCACGCTGAGGGGTGCTGCGTTGCACAGCATAGGATAGCACACGTCAAAAGTACAAAGCGGAAGCGGAATTTTATTACATAAACAAGTTTATGAACATGTGTACACCAAAATAGTTCCAGTCTACACTCACGGGCGTAGACTATGCATCAAGTCCACGTTCAGCCCTTGAACGTGTCCTTGCTAGCACACACGCACACTAACTCTGCGGCGTGCACGACTCCCACTCGACGGGGTTCCCCTCCTGGGGTTCCGTCTCCTCTTCGGGAGTCCCTTCCTCATAGAACCCTGCAAAAGCTTCAAACACAAGCAGTGAGCATGAAGGCTCAGCAAGTCTGACCCGTCTCACCTAAACATGGAACTTCTACATGAGGGGTAATGGGTTACATGAGGTAAAAATCATTTGCAAGGACTCACCTAATTAGTAGAACCTTATTTTCAGGTTTTAGCAGCAGGTTGTGGAGAACCTTACGCTAAGGCACATGAGAGAGCCGCAATCAAACAAGAAACACATTTCTCTCATGTACTTTGCCCAAAGTTGAAAAGAACTTTAGTTAGGTCTAAACTACAACAAACCATTAACAAGCAAAGTCCATCTTTCAATCAGCAGCATTTTAACATGTAACTAGCCTGTTCTTTCTATGTCATGGTACAGTGAACAAGTGGTACTCACTGACCGCGAGGGACGGTGATTATAATCGATTTACATCTGCATGGTTACCCGAACAACCCGTCACGTACGCCCGTACTCGATGTTACCTACAACAACCATCAAGGACGCCGTACGCAACTACCTTTCGCCCATCAGCCAAATATTGAACCAGTCCCATCGTCCCGAGCAAGAGGTCTCTGCACGTGCATCTCAGTGCCGCCAGCTGATTTACACCTCAAGCTCTCAACCTACCCTCTGAACGACGGGCAATGCCTCAATACCCAGCTACCCGAGTTACATCAGTTTCCCGGTTCCCATATAGCCGGTATGTCTTTGGTACTGTTCTAGCTTGTTCAACAGGCCCGCACACGGCTCGGTCCTCAATCGACACAAGCGGAGCTACAGCACACAGGCCCCAAAGTCCTGCTGCCCTTACCCTCCGCTTGGTCTCATTTTCTTGCCATGTGTTTCATGTGCTATCACTACCCGAGTCGAGTGCCTCTAGCCTATGCTCGCGAGTAGTTCCAACTACTCGACTTGTACCGAATCCTACTCTATCTTAGCATTGCAGTAGCTAACGGGGTTTTCCATCCTAAACCCAACCCATGGTTTCCTTGGCTATGCAGTTGGGTTTCCAAACAAGACTCTAATGCAGAGAATAACGTAATCAAGTATGTGCTCAAAACAATAAAACTTGTAAAAGGTTAATGCAAACCGGAGCTTGCCTTGCTGCTCTTGGTCGTAGGCTAGCTGTTCCTCCGGTGTAACGAAGTCTAGGACTTCGGGTTCCTCCTCGACCTTAGCGACTACATGATAGAAGCAATACATGTATTAATTTAAATGCAGTTGTATTAACTTTTAACTTGTGAAGTCTATAACTCTTACTAGACAAGCCCAATGACTGTGAAATTTTTACTGTAGCTTGGTTACTACCTTAACAGAGACTTGGTCAAGTTTTAGTTGTAGCAAAGCTAATTTGAACCCTCCACAATTAATCATGTACTTGACCTTAATTGAAGGCTTTTAGGGTGTTCTAAGGATTTTCATGAAACAAACTATGACTTTCTGAAAACTAGATTTTCAGAGGGTTCTAATGGAGTTGGTCTCACTTAATTTGAAGGTTCCTAATTAAAGATATGAGCTAAACAATGTCAGAGAAAATTCTGAAAATGTTTCTGAACATTTTCTATTTTCTCTGGAACAGTTTCACTAATCACACCATTAGGTGGATCAAATGAGCTCAAATGGATCGGAAATTTTTATGGTAGTTCAGCGATATTTTGGTGAACATCCCAGCGAAATTTCAGGATCTTCCTCCAAAGGATTCTCTAGTTAAAATTCCAATTTAAAATCTGAGGAATTAATTATGGAGAATTAATGATTTTCATGAAGTGAAACTTGATTTGATGGAATGTGCTCAGGGAGATAAATCCAGCAAAATTTGTTTCACTCGATTTGGAGCTTTCTAGCCAAAGTTATGAGGATTTGAAGTTTGGAAAAATTCTGAAAATCGGGGGAAAAGTTTAAACTCGCAGTGGCCCGCGGGGACACGTGTTGAGCGCGGAGGGGTCAGGGTATTTGCGCGTCAGCACAGCCGATCCTGGCCGCAGCCCGATCATGATTTAAAATATCGGTCGCTCACAGCTGGGGTCCACCCTCTTCTTCAACCTCGCGATGCCCGCGCTCTGCCGCCGGGGAACTTCGCCGGAGGGCTCGCCGCCGGATTCTGTAAAGCTCCAAACTTCACGATTTTGGCCGCCCCTGCCTACTTTCACCCGGGGAACAGGATTCTGGGGTCAGCTCATCGTGACAACGGCCGTCACCTGTTCGGCGACGAGCCGCCGCCTCGGGAGAACTTCGGTCGCGTTGTCCACCCTACCTAGCACCTCCCCCGATAAAGCTAAGGGTCGTCGAGCATCAGTGGACCATAGGAAAGGTCTACATGAGCTCTACGGAGCTCGGGAAAGGCTGCGTTGGGCTGTCACCGTGCGACCTAGGCCGGAAATCGGGATTTCTACTAAAACTTGAAGAACAACGGTTTCCCTCCACGGTTCTTCGTGGTTCTTGCTCCTATGGATCCGCACGGGCTACTAGAATTGATCCTCTCTACAAGAGGATGAGTGATGCAGTGTGGCTTACGAATTTCTCGGATCGGTACCGACCTCACTTCTGCACACCGTCTCGAAAATATGAAATTCCGGCCGGAGTAGTGCTTGTCACGCCGCCTGAGCTTGCGGTAATGAAAGAGGGGTTGGAGGCGAACCTCTTTGCTGTCCACAGCTCCGCGAACGGTGGGCTGTGGTAGCCGGAAGGACGGTTCCCGCAGTGGTGGCTCGAGCTGAACCGGCAGAGACAAGATCGCCGCGGTGGAGCTCGGGGAAGACTGCGCAGGGTCTGGAACCGATGCGAGGACGTTGAAGATGGCTTGGCGCACCCGGTGCTGGTCTCAGATCGCCGGGAGTGTCACTGGATTGCCCGGGCGATGAGGAACCGAAGGTTCACTCGGGCGGCGAGGTGTTTCGGCGTTTTAGGTGGAAGTGCGACGAGGAAGCGGTGGAAAGCGCCGGTGACCGCTCGGGCGGGTAGATAAAGACCCAGGGAGTCGGTTCCGTGGCTGAGATTGGCAAGCAGCTGGTGGCTTCGCCGTTTCTTCGCCGTGGCAGCAGCTGCAGCGTGCGCGGTTACCCGAGCTGAGCTCTCAGTCGGTTTCTTTTGCTTCAGTGGCTCACATGTGGGTCCCACCCGGGGTTTTAACTTCTGAAATTCACTCCTAATCACTGTTGTAAACAGTGAGCCCCAAAATACCCATGGTGATTCAAATTATTCACCCATGAGCCATTTAAATTGAGTAGAATTCAAATTGGGTTTGGTTTGAATGGATTTCAGCACAAGTTCAGTTTTGAATTCAAATAAAGTTTGAATTTGCCCCACTTAGCTCATGTCAAGATCAACTCCAAATGGAGTGAAAATTGGTGTGTTAGCTCACAAAAACGTGCTGAGTAAGAATATGCCTCCCACTTTTAAATTCATGGGATAAAAACAGTTTGAATTTGAATATGGTTTCAAACTGCCCTCTTTCTAGCTATACCGAAAATGACCACAAAAAGGTTTTGAATTTGGGTGAAACTTGGCATGGACATTCTTAGCAATGTGTAGGAGTTTTCATATGTCCAGCCCACCTATATCACATGTGGAAAATACCACTTTTGCAATGTGTAAGTTTGTTCTCTAATGAGCATGTTGATGGTGGTTACTTGCTCTTCATTTGTGTTCATCATCTTCCTCAAATGTGGTGTGTGTGTATGGTGATGAACACTTCAGTTATGTGTCCAAAACTGAGGCCCTTACATTCCTCCCCCCTTAAAAGAATCTTGTCCCGAGATTATAAGGTGAAAATGAGAGAGAGGACGGTGGAAAATTACCGGGTATGCGACGTGAAAAAGTCGGGGTAGTTAGCGCGATGAAATTCTTCGCTCTCCCATGTCGCTTCGTCCATGGAGTGATTACTCCATAGAACCTTGTAGAACAACAACGTACGGTTGCGTGTGGTTCGGGCCTTTTCGTCGATAATCTGCACCGGTTCCTCCCGATAGGTGAGATCCGGTTGCAGTTCTTCAATATCCTCCAGCTGAACGGTAGTTGATAGCTTAAGACACTTCCTCAGCTGGGCAATGTGAAAGACGTCGTGCTCACCAGAAAGTGCTTCTGGTAATTTCAGCCGGTATGCCACTGATCCACATCTTTCGGTAATCTGGAATGGACCGATGAATCGGGGTGCCAACTTTCCTCTCACCCCAAATCTGTTTACGCCCTTCATTGGAGACACCCGTAGGTATATGTGATCTCCAACTTCGAATTGTAATGGGCGCCTTCTCCGGTCCGCATACTGTTTCTGACGGGACTGAGCGGCTTTTAGGTTCGCCTGAATCAGTCGAACCTTTTCTTCCGCGTTGTTGACGAGGTCAATCCCGAAGGTAACCCTTTCGCCAGACTCACACCAGTTCAATGGTGTGTGGCACTTCCTACCGTATTGTGCCTCGTAAGGTGCCATCTTGATGCTGGCTTGGTACCCATTATTGTACGAGAACTTGGCTAACGGCAAGTGATCATCTCAATTCTTGCCGTGGTTGATAGCACAAGCTTGTAGCATGTCTTCTCGGATCTGATTTACCCGCTCGGTTTGTCCATCTGTCTGCGGGTGGTATGCTGAACTACGGATCAGCTTCGTCCCCAAGGCAGCGTGCAGCTGCTCCCAAAAACGGGACACAAATAAAGTGCCCCGATCCGATATGATGGTACGGGGTACGCCGTACAAGCATAGGATCCGTGAGATGTATAGTTCAGCGTACTTCTTGGCGTTGTAGTTTGTGTTAACCGGGATGAAATGGGCAACTTTGGTGAGCCGATCGACGATCACCCACGCAGAATCATGCTTCTGAAAAGTGGTGGGTAAACCGATGATGAAATCCATGCTCACGTCCTCCCATTTCCAGGCAGGAATGCCCAGTGGTTGCAGCAGTCCCGGTTTCCGCATGTGGTCTGCCTTCGCCCTTCGACATGTATCACACTCGGACACGTATTTTGCAGTCTCTCGCTTCATCCGTGTCCACCAAAACTTGCTTCTGAGTTCTTGATACATCTTGTTGCTGCCGGGGTGAATAGAGAACTTTGACAAGTGAGCCTCATCAAAGATTTTCTTTCGTAATTCCAGGTTACGGGGTACGACGATCCGGTCCTTGAACCATAGGACGCCGTCTCCGTCCTTCCGGAAACATTTCAGCTCCCCACTGTCCACACGTCTCCGCAAATGTGACATGCCCTTGTCATTCTTCTGGGCTGCCTCTATCTCTTCACGGATGGTGGGGATCAAAGCTAGGTTGTAGAGAGCTCCATGTGTAATTACATGTAGTGGTGGTTCGCTCTCTTCCAACGGTGTGATGGTCAGGTTGTTGACGTGTGACTTGCGGCTCAGCGCATCTGCCACTATGTTTGCCTTGCCCGGATGATAATGGATCTCTATTTCGTAATCCTTTATCAGTTCTAACCATCTTCGCTGCCTCATGTTCAGCTCCTTCTGAGTGAATATGTACTTGAGGCTTTTGTGGTCGGTATATAAATGTACGAGGTTACCGAGTAGGTAGTGCCTCCACATTTTTAGTGTGAGTACAACGGCAGCGAGATCCAAGTCATGGGTTGGATAATTCTGCTCATGGTTTCTAAGCTGTCGTGATCCATACGCGACCACTCTTCGGTCTTGCATCAGCACACATCCGAGCCCAATGCCGGATGCATCGCAGTACACATCGAACGGTTTTGTTGTGTCTGGCAGCGCCAAAACTGGTGCTGATGTCAGGTGCTTGACTAAAGCCTTGAATGCTGCTTCACATGCTGGACTCCAAGCGTATTTGGTAGCCTTATTCGGCAGCTCTGTCATAGGCTTGGCAATCTTCGAGAAGTTCGGAATGAACCTCCGATAATATCCCGCGAGTCCGAGGAAACTCCGTACCTCGTGAACAGTTCTCGGGGATTTCCAATTAAGCACTTGAGTGATCTTGCTCGGGTCCACAGCGATACCCTCCGCTGAGATGATATGCCCGAGAAAAGGCACTTGCGATATCCAAAACTCGCATTTGCTGAATTTCGCGTATAACTTGTGGTCCCGCAGCCGTTGCAAGACTATACGTATATGTTTCTTGTGATCTTCCTCCGACTTGGAATATACCAGGATGTCGTCGATGAAGACAACAACAAACTTGTCCAGCTCCGGCATGAATACCGAGTTCATCAAGTACATGAAGTGAGCTGGAGCATTGGTGAGGCCGAAGGACATGACCAGGTACTCATAAAGTCCGTACCTCTTCGAGAAAGCCGTCTTTGGAATGTCCTCAGCCCTTATCTTAATCTGATGGTACCCGGATCTTAAGTCCATTTTGGAAAAGATCTTTGCTTCGACCAACTGATCAAACAACATGTCGATCCGTGGCAACGGGTACTTGTTCTTGATGGTTACGGCATTTAATGGACGATAGTCCACGCAAAGCCGCAACGTCTCATCCTTCTTCTTGACAAATAATGCCGAAGAGCCCCATGGCAAGGAGCTCGGCCTAATAAAACCCTTCTCCAAAAGGTCCGTGAGCTCAATCTTCAGTTCAGCCAACTCCTTGGGCACCATCTTGTACTGCCTTCGGGATATCGGCATGGTTCCCGGTGCAAGTTCAATCTTGAACTCCACCTCTCTATCGGGCGGCATCCCCGGCAAATCGTCTGGGAATACGTCAGGGAACTCTCGGACCACTGGGATATCTTCCAATCTGATGGTTGTGGCTTGATAGACACTTGGAATTTTTATTTCTGGACTGTCCAGAAATGAGGAGTGAGACCCGTGCACTTCTGAGTTTAAGTGCACGACTCGAAGGACGGTGTCTAAAACAGCACTGTGGCGGGTTAACCACGACATCCCTAGGATGACATCGACCTTCTGTCCCTCTAAGATATTGAGAGACGTGGGATACACTCTACCCGCTAAGCATAATGGTGCTTTGGAGACCATTACGCTTGCTGAAATCTTCCCACCCGGTGAACAAATTAAATATGGACTATCGGTGGGTAGTATTGGCAAGCTGTGTTTAGCAATGAAAGCTTGGCTAATAAAATTATGCGTGGCGCCTGAATCAAACAGTACTATAGCGGGATGCTGGTGGAGTTGGAACATACCCGCAAGGATTGGCTCGCCCTCCGGCACGTCCTCAATAGCAAGCTGGTGGATGGTGCCGGGCCTAGGGTTTGCCCGCCGCGCATTAGTAGGGTTCCGGGGTTGATTCCTCTCCGGAAACTGCGGTGCCACTCCGCTGCCTTGCCTCTCCGGGCAACTGCTCGCGAAGTGTCCTGGACGACCACACTTGTAACATGTGGCCGCTGCTGGTGTAGTGCTCGGGGGACGAAAGCCCGGCATGCGTTGCTGAGGTGCATACGCACGCGGCATCGCCCGCTGCTGCTGTTGTTGTGGAGGTGGTACTGGCAGTGCCGGACTGAACGTCGGTGAAGAGTACGGCCGACTGCGGAACGGCATCGACCGCTGTGGTGGCTGCCAGCGTGGACCTGATGGTGGGCGATTCACCATCCGAAACTTCTGAGAAGGACCGCCGCCTCCTCCGCTGCTCTGCGGCGCGCTTCGCTTTCTCTCCGCCGCCGCTAACTCCTTGCCGGAGTCCTCCTGAACAATCGCAGCATCAATGATGTCGTTGAGGCTGCCGCGATTGAACATTGCGAACTTGTCCTTCAGGAGCAGGTTAAGCCCCTGGTAAAAGTGGTCCCGCCGCTTCTCGTCAGTATCTGCATGATACGACGCGTAGAGCGCGAGATCGTTGAACGCCCAGGAGTATTCCAGCGCGTTCCGGCTCCATTGCTGCAGGTGTAACAACTCCTGCGTCTTCCTCTTCATCAAACCTGGCGATATATGATAGGCTTTGAAGGCCGTCCGAAACTCCGTCCAGGTCATCACTCGGTCGGTGGGCTGTGAAGCACAGAAGTTGGCCCAACACGCGCTCGTGGATCCTTGGAGCTGCTGGACCGCGAACTGAGTCTTGCGCTGCTCGCTTATCTGGAGCAGCCCAAACTTCATCTCTATAGCATGGAGCCAGTTGTCCGCGTCAAGTGGTTCATCCGCCCTTGAGAATACAGGGGGATGAGTCGCCAGGAAGTCAGAGTAGGAGCTCTGTTGACGCTCCTCACGGTCTTGACGTCTCTCTGGGCGAGACGTATTGGCAATAAGAGTTTGCAGCAACTCCGTGTGCTGCTGATGTGAACCCGCCTTTGCCGCGACGATGTCGGCCAATGTAACCGTTGGCAGTGGCAGTGGCGGTGTTTGCTGTCGCTGTTGCTTCTGCTGTCCCGAGGAGTCCTTGGGAGGCTGTTGGGAGGTCTCTCCCCCTTAACTAGTACCCCCAACGTCCGGGTTGGCACGAGTACGCGTCATTCTGAAATTCAAATCAGCAGAAATTAGCACATGTCTTACTTAAAAATTTCCTTATGCAACAGTAGGTATTGAAGTGACAAATGATTAATTTGCACAACATTCACATATATTGATAAAGCATAAACTTTATACAAGATTCATTACTCTCGGTTCTCTGAGAAGTCGTGCTCATGTCGTCACTACCTATACATATGCTACTGTCTACACGACATGTCACTGATTACAAAAGTTGGGTTACACTACCCTGGCTGCCCTACATGGCAACTGTAACCCCCTACTCGGAGTAGAACTCGACCTCCTGTGGGTCGTCCTCCTCCGGTACCTCTGCTGGTGGCTCTGGATCTACCACCTCTTCTCCCATTCCGGGTTCTCCCATTGCTGGAAGACCCAAGACCACCGGTACGCCTAACACCGGAGGTACGAGGTCCTGCAATGCATGCACCTCGTCCATGGCTTGGTTGTAATCTTCTTCCCAGCCTTGCCCTTTCAATAGCGTCGTCTCGCTCTTGAGAAAGGTCCTCGTTCTGCTGGGTCAGATTCTGTACCAGTTTTTGCAATGCCGCGATGTCAACACGGCTCTTTTTCCTTGCCTTCTTCAGACGACGCAACTGATTGTGTTGTTCATTCAGTCGCTTGATCGTCGGAAGGAGCACATTGCGGAGTGCGCTGTGAGCACTCTCTAAATGGTCTCCACGGCTTGTGCTCTCCTTGAGCTTTGTGGCGAGATGCTCCGTATGAACAGCTTGGCTGTCCATCACGGCGTTTCCCGCCATCATCTGGAGGCTGAGATTTGCCTCCGCGGGGTTGTACCTTGGGCAACTCGGGTCCGTTGCCTCCCGGTACCTCTCTTCCCACACATGCTGAGCCCGTCCCTCCACCGGAACGAGCGCGTTTGAAGTGCCCTCCATAGCCTGCACGTGTAGTTGGTAGAAACGTGACATGGTGTCATGAGCTGCCACTTGCCACATCCCTTCCGGTTGCCTACCTCTCACAGTAACGGTGAAGGGAACCCAACCGGGTGGGTAGGTCCTGCAGGGACATCGACATGGATTGTCCATGTCTTGTTCCCCTCTTCGCCTTCTTTCTTGGCGAAGTACTGTGGCATCTGGTCGTACCCGAAATATTGGAGCACTTGCCACGATGCTTCCGGGTAGCCGCTACGGTGAGAACAGTGGGACACCACCCACCCGTTCTCCAATTGCTTATCTGCTGTCATCTGTAAAAATATATTTGAGAAATGTCAAATATTTATTTAAACAGTAAACCACTGAGTTATAACATAAGACATGTCATTGAACCCATAAAACTTGGAAACACAGTTCAAATTTTTAAACAATTTGACTGCTGATCTGCTGTTCACCTGACAGCCGTGATCAGTTTCCATCTCAACCTGATTTAGGCCATGCTAAAGGCAAAACAAATTCTGGAGCTCAACATCAAAGTTAAAGATAACTTCAATAGCTTTCCAGAAAGTATTTGCTTGGCCTAAGTTATCAGATGTCAAAGTTAACAGAATTTCTGGAGAAAATTGGACAGCACTTCCCTGCTTTAGGTACTGATTTGATCCAAGAATCCCAGTTAATTCTGTTCCTAATATGACAAAACTTTCTGTTACAAAGTTGTAACCCATCTCATAATATTTCCAGAACTACCTCATTTTCTATTTTTGGATTTTTATACAGGAAGTTATACTCAATTTTTACAGAGAGTTCACAGAGAGTCTTTGCTCTGTCCTGTTTTCTGGACAGTTTCAACTCTACTGCATTTTTCGATTGGTTAAGGGATGAAACACCTCTGGACCTCAACAGAAAAGTTGTAAAGCTCTTCCAAATATTTCCAGATATGTATCATATGACCCCAACCTCGAAAGAACTCAATCTCTAACCTCTGATCAACTTCAGCCCTAGTTCAGCTGAAACCAGAGTACTCTGTCCTTAACAACCTATAAGTTGAAAACTTGTTACCTTTGAATATCCTGTTCAAGGGAAGGAGTTACATCAAGTTTTACTACTTTATATCAAAACCTTCAAGTTTTAAATGAAGTTGTTCATTTAATGGGGTGTGACGTCGATGCGTCACCAGATTATGTCGGTACTACGTCCTCACAAAGAAAAACCTATACCGGACTTAGCCGGCTTCGTTATTTCAGTGGCACTAAACGTCACTCGCACACGGATGCTACACGCCTACCGTTTCGTGGTAAGGCTTCCTGCAGAAACTCAAGCAATCATCAGACTCGGCTGCACACCGAGCCCGGAATCCATACAGTTCGTACACCCGGCCGTCATCACTCGCCCGGATGTTCTCAAGCCAAACACGCCTTGAGTTACGTGTTCACGTTTCAGACCACGTGACGGGGTCTCCCAAATTGCACCACGCACGCCAGGGACAGACATTGCTCGAATACCCCAAACGACATGAAGCGTCGTAGAGGATATCAAAGCGGGTCGGGTTACCTGCCACCCGTGGGGCTCCACCCTTCAGCTTGTGCGCACTGGTGGACAGCGCTTACGTGTACCCCCCAAGACATAAACGTCCCGAGATACACGATTTTCCGACATAATTAAATAGGTTAATATGCCACTTTCTATATGCTAATAACATCCTTATACGGTCTACTAACTCGTTCCTCACTGGATTTTTGAAAAAGATGACCTTTGTAGTGCGTTAAACCTCAAGCGAGCACTGATACCACGCTGACACGACCCCAACGGCCTTGTCGAGCCAGGATCACGCTGAGGGGTGCTGTGTTGCACAACACCGGATAACACACGTCAAAGGTACAAAGCGGAAGCGGAATTTTATTACATAAACAAGTTTATGAACATGTGTACACCAAAATAGTTCCAGTCTACACTCACGGGCATAGACTACGCATCAAGTCCACGTTCAGCCCTCGACGGGGTTCCCCTCCTGGGGTTCCGTCTCCTCTTCGGGAGTCCCTTCCTCATAGAACCCTGCAAAAGCTTCAAACACAAGTAGTGAGCACGAAGGCTCAGCAAGTCTGACCCATCTCACCAAAACATGGAACTTCTACATGAGGGGTAATGGGTTACATGAGGTAAAATCATTTGCAAGGACTCGCCTAATTAGTAGAACCTTATTTTCAGGTTTTAGCAGCAGGTTGTGGAGAACCTTACGCTAAGGCACATGAGAGAGCCGCAATCAAACAACAAACGCATTTCTCTCATGTACTTTGCCCAAAGTTGAAAAGAACTTTAGTTAGATCTAAACTACAACAAACCATTAACAAGCAAAGTCCATCTTTCAATCAGCAGCATTTTAACATGTAACTAGCCTGTTCTTTCTACGTCACGGTACAGTGAACAAGTGGTACTCACTGACCGCGAGGGATGGCGATTATAATCAATTTACACCTGCAGGGTTACCCGAACAACCCGTCACGTACGCCCGTACTCGATGTTGCCTACAACAAGCATCACGGACGCCGTATGCAACTACCTTTCGCCCGTCAGCCAAATATTGAACCGGTCCCATCGTCCCGAGCAAGAGGTCTCCGCACGCGCATCTCAGTGCCGCCAGCCGATTTACACCTCAAGCGATCAACCTACCCTCTGAACGACGGGCAATGCCTCAATACCCAGCTACCCGAGTTACATCGGTTTCCCGGTTCCCATATAGCCGGTAGGTCTTCGGTCCTGTTCTAGCTTGTTCAACAGGCCCGCACACGGCTCGGTCCTCAATCGACACAAGTGGAGCTACAGCACACAGGCCCCAAAGTCCTGCTGCCCTTACCCTCCGCTTGGTCTCATTTTCTTGCCATGTGTTTCATGTGCTATCACTACCCGAGTGGAGTGCCTCTAGCCTATGCTCGCGAGTAGTTCCAACTACTCGACTTGTACCGAATCCTACTCTATCTTAGCATTGCAGTAGCTAACGGGGTTTGCCATCCTAAACCCAACCCATGGTTTCCTTGGCTATGCAGTTGGGTTTCCAAACAAGACTCTAATGCAGAGAATAACGTAATCAAGTATGTGCTCAAAACAATAAAACTTATAAAAGGTTAATGCAAACCGGAGCTTGCCTTGTTGCTCTTGGTCGTAGGCTAGCTGTTCCTCTGGAGTAACGAAGTCTAGGACTTCGGGTTCCTCCTCGACCTTAGCGACTACATGATAGAAGCAATACATGTATTAATTTAAATGCAGTTGTATTAACTTTTAACTTGTGAAGTCTATAACTCTTACTATATAAGCAGAATGACTGTGAAATTTTTACTGTGGCTAGGTTACAACCTAAACAGAGACTTGGTCAAGTTTTAGTTGCAGCAAAGCTCATTTGAACCCTCCACAATTAATCATGTACTTGACCTTAATTGAAGGCTTTTAGGGTGTTCTAAGGATTTTCATGAAACATACTATGACTTTCTGAAAACTAGATTTTCAGAGGGTTCTAATGGAGTTGGTCTCACTTAATTTGAAGGTTCCTAATTAAAGATATAAGCTAAACAATATCAGAGAAATTTCTGAAAATGTTTCTGAACATTTTCTATTTTCTCTGGAACAGTTTCACTAATCACACCATTAGGTGGATCAAATGAGCTCAAATGGATCTGAAATTTTTATGGTTGTTCAGGGATATTTTGTTGAACATCCCAGCAAAATTTCAGTATCTTCCTCCAAAGGATTCTCCAGTTAAAATTCCAAACAGTTTAAATTTTGAGGAATTAATTCTGGAGAATTAAGAATTTTCATGAAGTTAAACTTGATTTGTTGGAAAGTACTCAGAGAGCTGAATCCAGCAAAATTTGGTTCACTCGATTTGGAGCTTTCTAGCCAAAGTTATGAGGATTTGAAGTTTGGAAAAATTCTGAAAATCGGGGGAAAAGTTTAAACTCGCGGGGGCCCGCGGGGACACGTGTTGAGTGCGGAGGTGTCTGGCATACCGAGGCCCACAGGGTATTTGCACGCCAGCACAGCCGATCCCGGCCGCAGTCTGATCCCGATTTAAAATATCGGTCGCTGACAGCTGGGGTCCACCCCCTTCTTCAACCTCACGACGCCCGAGCTGTGCCGCCGGGGAACTTCACCAGAGGGCTCGCCGCCGGCTTCTGTAAAGCTCCAAACTTCACGATTTTGGCCGCCCCTGCCTACGTTCACTCGGGGAACAGGATTCTGGGGTCAGCTCATCGTGACAACGGCCGTCACCTGGTCGGCGACGAGCCGCCGCCTCGGGAGAACTTCGGTCGCGTTGTCCACTCTCCCTAGCACCTCCCCCAATCAAGCTAAGGGTCGTCGAGCATCAGTGGACCATAGGAAAGGTCGACATGAGCTCTACGGAGCTCGGGAAAGGCTGCGTTGGGCAGTCACCGTGCGACCTAGGCCGGAAATCGGGATTTCTACTAAAACTTGAAGAACAGCGGTTTCCCTCCACGGTTCTTCGTGGTTCTTGCTCCTATGGATCCGCACGGGCTACTAGAAGTGATCCTCTCTACAAGAGGATGAGTGATGCAGTGTGGCTTACGAATTTCTCGGATCAGTACCGACCTCACTTCTGCACACCGTCGCGAAAATATGAAATTCCGGCCGGAGCAGTGCTTGTCACGCCGCCGGAGCTTGCGGAAATGAAAGAGGGGTTGGAGGCGAACCTATTTGCTGTTCACAGCTCCGCGAACGGTGGGCTGTGGTAGCCGGAAGGACGGTTCCCGCAGTGGCGGCTCGAGCTGAACCGGCAGAGACAAGATCGCCGCGGTGGAGCTCGGGGAAGACCGCGCAGGGTCTGGAACCGATGCGAGGACGTTGAAGATGGCTTGGCGCACCCGGTGCTGGTCTCAGATCGCCGGGAGGGTCACTAGATTGGCTGGGCGATGAGGAACCGAAGGTTCACTCGGGCGGTGAGGTGTTTTGGCGTTTTGGGTGGAAGTGCGACGAGGCAGCGGTGGAAAGCGCCGGTGACCGCTCGGGCGGGTAGATAAAGACCCACGGATTCGGTTCCGTGGCTGAGATCGGCAAGCAGCTGGTGGCTTCGCCGTTTCTTCGCCGTGGCGGCAGCTGCAGCGCGCGCGGTTACCCGAGCTGAGCTCTCAGTCGGTTTCTTTTGCTTCAGTGGCTGACATGTGGGTCCCACCCGGGGTTTTAACCTCTGAAATTCACTCCTAATCACTGTTGTAAACAGTGAGCCCCAAAATACCCATGGTGATTCAAATTATTCACCCATGAGCCATTTAAATTGAGTAGAATTCAAATTGGGTTTGGATTGAATGATTTTCAGCACAAGTTCAGTTTTGAATTCAAATAAAGTTTGAATTTGCCCCACTTAGCTCATGTCAAGATCAACTCCAAATGGAGTGAAAATTGGTGTGTTAGCTCACAAAAATGTGCTGAGTAAGAATATGCCTCCCACTTTTAAATTCATGGGATAAAAACAGTTTGAATTTGAATATGGTTTCAAACTGCCCTCTTTCTAGCTATACCCAAAGTGACCTCAAAAAGATTTTGAATGTGGGTGAAACTTGGCATGGACATTCTTAGCAATGTGTAGGAGTTGTCATATGTCCAGCCCACCTATATCACATGTGTAAAATACCACTTTTGCAATGTTTAAGTTTGTTCTCTAATGAGCATGTTGATGGTGGTTACTTGCTCTTCATTTGTGTTCATCATCTTTCCTCAAATGAGGTGTGTGTGTATGGTGATGAACACTTCAGTTATGTGTCCAAAACTGAGGCCCTTACAGGAATGAATCCTACAAGGCATAGAAAAAGGATTTCAAGGAAGACGAGAAAGGCACACTTTGGTTAGGAAAAAGGATTTGTGTGCCTAACGTGAAGCACATCCGCGACACGATAATAAAGGAGGCACATGACTCACCGTATTCCATACATCCCGGCTGTACAAAGATGTACAAGGACCTGAAAACATGCTATTGGTGGGATGGTATGAAAAGGGACATCAAAAACCCGCTGGATTGTTCCAGCCATTGAAAGTACCCGAGTGGAAGTGGGAAGACATCAGCATGGATTTCTTAGTTGGACTGCAACGTACTTAGTCGGGATACAACTCTATTTGGGTTATTGTGGACCGGTTGACGAAAACAGCTCATTTCCTTACTGTTAGAACCAAGTACCGCGTCACACAACTAGCTGAGCTGTATATGGAACAAATCGTGTGTCGCCATGGAGTTCCGAAGAGGATAGTTTCAGATCGGGTTTCTCAATTTACCTCCAGGTTCTGGAAGAAGCTGCACGAAGCCATGGGTACACGGCTGAATTTCAGCTCCGCTTATCATCTGCAAACCGACAGGCAAACTGAGAGGACAAATCAAATTTTGGAAGACATGTTGAGAGCTTGCGCCTTGAAACATGGGCGTAATTTTGGGATAGGAGCTTGCCGTATGCTGAATTCTCATACAACAACAGCTATTATGCCAGCTTGAAGATATCACCTTTCGAAGAATTGTATGGTAGACAGCGTAGAATGCCGCTGTTCTAGAATGAGACCGGAGAAAGCCAAGTGTTTTGACCCGAAGTGCTGAAAGACGCCGAGAAGCAAGTCCAAACGATACGAGAAAACTTGAAGGCTTCTCAGTAACGACAAAAAGGTTATGAGGACAATAGGCAAAGGAGATTGACCATCGAAGTGGGAGACTTCGTGTATCTTAAGGTATCGCTGATCCGAGGCCAACGACGGTTCAACGTCAAAGGCAAATTAGCACCTCGCTACATCGGGCCATTCAAGATTTTGGGCAAGCAAGGAGAAGTAGCCTATCAACTAGAGCTTCCAATGCACCTCTTCGACGTGCACGACATATTTCATGTATCCCAACTTAAAAAGTGCTGAAGAGTACCGGAATAACAAGTACTGATGGATGAGCTCGAGCTTCAAGAAGATCTGACCTACGTGGAACACCCCGTCAAAATCTTGGATTTGAAGGAAAGTGTCATGAGGAACAAAGTAAATCGTTGGTGCAAGGTACAGTGGAGCCATCACACGGAAGCCGAAACTACATGGGAGCGTGAGGAAGATCTCAAGGCAGAATTGCCTCATCTATTCTCCACTCTATCGAATCTCGAGGGCAAGATTCAGTTTAAGGGGGGTAGGTTTGTAACAGCCTCAAATTCATTACCATGCATTGCATACATTTTTCATGTAGAAAAGCATTGTAAAAGAACTAGAAATGGAGAAAGGACTATAGAAATGGAGAAAGAACCATAGAAATGGAGAAAGAACCATAGAAATGGAGGAAGTAACCATAGAAATGGAGGAAGAACCACAGAAATGGAGAAAGGAATATAGAAATGGAGAATGGGGCATAGAAATGGAGAAGGGAATATAGAAATGGAGAATGGGGCATAGAAATGGAGAGGGGAATGTAGAAATGGAACAAGTGACACAGAAATAGTAAGGAATGGGAAAAAAGGTAGCTGAAATGAGCCATTTCCAAATTTCCCCAAAATTTCCCGAAAATTTCCAAATTCCCCAATTCCACAAAAGGGGAATTTTACTCAGCAAGTGCGGGAAAATATGATATGTAGCTCACAGCAAGGTAGTTATAAAAAGGCTTATTGCAGAAACCAAAGTTTATTTCACAACTGGATAAAACAGCAACTTAGCTTTAAGTGAATGTAATCCCAAAATGTATTAAAACATCAACATACCTCCATCATGTTCCATCACTTTCATGTCTCTTCCAGACATTTATCTTTCTCAGCTTTTCTAAAGCTCGTGAATACCATCTCGTATTCACTACCATCTCATAAATACCATCTCGTATTCACTACCATTTCATCTCATATCAATTCTGTCTCATACCGAGGCCAATGCTCATTGTCATGACTCAACAGTCATGCAACAAATCTCGTTACCCGGACTCAACAGTCCCGAAAACAAAATCCAAATACCAAAACATAACCAAATACCATCCAAACCATCCCATGTAATCATGTGGGTTGTCCAGGCGCTCGTGACTGTAAGCTCGGCTATCATGATAGTTTTAGACTCTGCAGAGTTTGTACCACTTCACCCACAAGTTTGTGATTTCGTCACCTGTTGTCGACTGCAGAACCTCCATTATACCAGTACACAACCGTCGGTGTATGGCCAAGAGATCACAAAATAGTCTTTACAAAGGGGCTACTAGATGTATGGACTCACTAAGGTTTCACCAACAGGCTAGAATTTCACTTTCTCCAACCCACGGGACCCCTCTTGTGCCATGCAGTTCCCAGGGCAGTCCTCACTCGACTCCCATTCCCCGCGCCTTCCACGGTCCATAACAATCTAACAACTTACCTAATTAGTCAGCTAAGCCGCACCCATACTTGGCCTTGTGGCGGCACTGTTATCCTAGCATGACTCGCATGAACCGGTCCTTAGATCTATGGCAAGTAAACCACCATCTCATTCTACCTCTTCCACAAAACCAATCTTGCCTAGATCTCCCTCCGATTCACGTTCATTAACAATATCCGTTTCTCATTATTCATACAAGTGCAGTTAGCTAGACATATCTATCTCGCTTCCCGTATCCCATGGACTCAGCGAAGCATAAAATCAAAAACCATACCCAACTCATTAAATTTCCTGGTGACAAGGGAGGTTAACAAAACTAGTAAACTCAGAAAGGGTTTTCCCATCATGTTGACTCAAGAATTCATACCTTTTCGCAAACAAAACAGTCTTTCAAAAATATGGGATCAATATGGTCAAGGGGCACTTGACTTGTTCTTGCGGTTCTGGATGTTCTTGTGTCTCGATGTTCTGGTGCTGAAATCCTTCATAGATAGCTCCCTGAGCTTGTCCTTCTATTTATGATCACGCACATACAAGATTCATAGCAATCAATTATCATGCACAAACTTTACTCAAGATGCAATGATGCATATGCATGCTAATCCTATGGTGATGTTTTATTATATCAGTTTGTATGTGTTCGTGCACGGCTTGCATGTTTTAAGGGGTTTGCATGGGGTTTTACGATGAACAAAGGTGTACAGATCAAATGTGGACATGGTGATGATCTGGACTCAAGATCTAGATCAAAACGATCAACATGTGATCTGTCCATGAAAATACTTCTGTTCAAAGGGATCGAAGAACAGATGCAAAGAAAACCACAATGATGTCATAAGGTGGTATTGGAAACCTACCTTACTTCCTTCGGGTCCTCCCTCCTAGCAAAACAGATCGTCGGGGCTCCTCCGGTGATGGCGATCGTGTCTGGGCTCGTCGGCTGTCTCTCCGGTGGTCAAACTCCGGCGAAGGGGTTTAGCTCGGCAAGTTTTGGGCTAGGGCTCTAAGTTGTCGGCTTAGAAAAGATGTTACGACTAAGGGTTGTTTCGGGTTCTATTTATAATCGGGAAAAGAAGAGTCCTAATCTGATTAGATTTCAAATAAGAGTCCTATTCAAATTGTTTTTGAATCTTAACAACTTATCTTCAATTGATTTGGTGCGGTAGCAACGTGGAATTCGTGTCGGTTTCCTTCCGTGTCGGTATTCCCGCGCGTACAGAAGCAAAAACCGCTTCAAATCGCGTTACCTTCACGGCGGTGAGCTCCGGAGGCTCCAAGTGTCCTGCAGGGGCCTGGTCTCCCTTTTCCGCAGAGGCGTGCTCCGGTTGTGCCGCGTGTCAGGCGGGTGGAACCTTCCCTCTCCTCGGAGACGAGCTCCGCGTGCGCCATGTGTCCTGGTGGGTCAGGACCTCCGCTCTTTCCAGAGAAGAGCTCCGCGGATGCCACGTGTCAGGGACGGACCTCCCCTCTCTTCGGAGGTGGCCCTGAATGTGCCATGTGTCAATTCGGGACCTCCCCTCACTTCGGAGGCGAGCTCCGTGAGTGCCACGTGTCAAACAGCACCGAATCTTCCTTTCTTTTCGGAGGCGAACTCCGAGATCGACACGTGTCCATCAGCGTCAGACCTCCCGGAGGTGAGCTCCAGAGGTGACACGTGTCCAGTAGTGTCGAACCTCCCTGAAGTGAGCTCCGAGGGTGACACGTGTCTGGCGGGGCCGGACCTCTCGGAGGTGAGCTCCTAGAGCGACACGTGTCCTGCGCGGCTGGGCCTTTCTTCTCCGCATTGTCTAGCTCCGAAGGCGACACGTGCCCTGCGGGGCTGGCCTCGCTTCTCCGCAGAGGCTAGCTCCGGGAGCAACACATGCCCCACGGGGTCGGACCTCTCCCCCTTCACGGGGATGAACCCCGAGCCTGCCACGTAGCCAGTATAGCAGCGAACCTCTCCCTCTTTGCGGGGATGAGCTCCAAAGGCGCCACGTGACCAGCGGGCTGCGGGAATTGTCTTCGGCGCTCTCTTTGAACTGGATTGGGCTCTTCTTGGCTATCTTTTTTATTCTTTCTCTGTTCCTACTTCTTTTAAAATGTTTTCTCTATATAAAATATGAATGCATGCAGAAATCAAAATTGAGGGTGTCACAAATCTACACCCCTTAAATTGAATCTCGCCCTCGAGATTCAATAGTGGAGAATAGATGAGGGGATTCTTCCCTCTCGGCTGTTGGTTGGGCTGACTCAAACTCGATACGAGTACCGTGCTCGTTTGTCAACTGCACGCTCCTCTCGGCACATTGGATTACTCTGTTGTGCTTGCTTAACCAATCCATTCCGAGTATTATGTCAAGCCCTTGGGAATCCAAGACAATGAGGTTGCAAGGAAGTCTACCCCCCTTATTTGAAGGTTTACTTTCGGACATACTATATTAGTCCTCATTTCTCTACCGGGAGAATTAACTAACATAGTGTATTTCAAGTGTGATATGGGTAGATTGTACTTGGCAACATACTTGGATGATATGAATGAATGCGATGCTACGGAATCAAATAGAATGGTGGCTGGGTTGGAGTTGGCAAGGAACATACCAATCACGACGTCCTCAGCCTGTTGCGCTTCCTCAGCAGAGACATGATTCACGTTGCCACGAGCGTAGTTCTGCTATCCACGGTTTCCTTGATTGGTTCCTCCGTTCGGCCGTGGGTTCTGCTTGGGCACGTTGCTTGGTTGTCCAGGACCTCTCTTCGGGCACTGGCTCGCAAAGTGTCCCGTCTCTCCGCATGCAAAGCATGCTTTGTTGCCCACGACAGCAGGTACGTTGGGGCGGGGGTTTTGAACAGGAGCACCCATGTTGAGTCGGGGCGCAGGAGGCAAAGGCACACGAGGTGCTTGCATGGCAGGACGTTGCTGTGGTGGTTGGTTGGAGCGAAAAGCAGGAGGGGTCGAGCCATACTGCGGTGCAGCTGGGGGCATGTACCGAGGGCGTACGTTGCTCCCTTTTGGCTGGTACGGCATCTTTCTTTTGCCCTCTTGCTCGATCTCTCGGATCTTGCTTTCAACCACTACGGCTTTGTCAACTAGCTCCTGGAAGCTGGCATAATCATTGTTGAGGAGCTGAACTTGGATCTCATTGTTCAACCCTCTCATGAACAAATACTGCTTCCGTTGGTCTGAGTTGACATCCTCGGGGCCATACCGTGATAGTTGCGTGAATTTGTTGAGGTACTCATTCACGCTCTTCTATCCTTGGCGGAGACCTTCAAAATCTTGCCTCTTTATCATCATGACTCTGGCAGGGATGTAATGAGAACAGAAACTCTCCTTGAACTCAGTCCAAGTAATAGTCTCCGGGTTGTCATGAGCATTGCAAAGGGCATCCCACCAGTCAGCGGCTGCTCCCATAAGTTGGTGCGACGCGAAGAGAACCTTCTCTCGGTCATTGCACTGAACTATGGCAAGCTTCTTCTCCATGGACTTCAACCAATCGTCGGCCTCCATGGGATCGTTAGCTTGAGCAAAAGTGAGTGGTCGAGTCCTCATGAACTCTCCCAGTCGGTTGTGAGCCGGCGGTGGTGGTGGTGGGGGTGCAGGAACGGGGTTGTTGTTGTTGGCTTGCAGCTGACCCAAAGTTTGGATCATTGTTTTCATAAGCTGATTTGCATAGCCATCAACCGTTCCAGATTGTTTGCACCAGCTCGGGGGTTATCATTCTCAGTAACTTCGACGTGGTCATCCTCTTGGTTGCTACGGACGTTCCTCCCTTGACGACCGGCGTTTCCTCTCACCATCCGTGAGAGAGAGTTGGATAGAATATAGGTTAGAAGGTTAGATGGATCCCCCTAACTATATGCATCAAGGTGGATGGACTTAATATCGTCCTATATGAGGATGTGAACAAGTGACGAGGCATCTCACATCTCTCTACTATGTGTGGATATGGACAACGCTGAAACGTCCCACAACTCACACTAAGCGCAAACAATCACAAAAAATCATCACAAAGGTTAACACAACTCCTATTCAAGCTTATTCAATGGGAGTCCTATAGTCAAGGTGGTTCCAATGCCAATCTATGCATTTTACCTAAGCTTGCATCCTATGGTCAATGTGGCTTCTAATACAAATCTGTTACTAGGGGTTGCATCCCACGGTCAACCGTGGTATCTGTACCAATCTGTGACCTCTATCTAGGTGTGTGACCTACGATCAACCGTTCTAGGTTGATACCAATCTGTGAATAGGTGTGTGTCCTACAGTCAACATGGCTCTGATACCAATCTGTGTTGCCCTGGTTCTGAGAGAGAACCTCTCGGAACCAAGACTGATGCGTATGTGTGCCCAGTATGTTCATCACACATACACATATAATCGACAAACTGAATTTCAGAACAATACCACGAATAACAGGGTTTGTTACAATGTCTCATGAGTCTTGGACTCATTCTAGCAGCGGAAGTCTTATCTTAGCAGCGGAACTCTTATTCTAGCAGCAGAAATCATTGCGGAAGCAACTAAGCAGCAGCAGCGGCTCCATCTCTACTCCATCCCCACAGGCAAGTTGACGGTGGATCACACTCCTAATACTCCACGTGGTCTTCATAGTACTCCTCTCCTGTTACTGATGATGTATGATAATGCAAATTTGAGTACATGACGTACTCAGCAAGTGTGGGAAAATATGATATGTAGCTCACAGAAAGGTAGTTAAAAAAAGGCTCCTTGCAGAAAGCAAAGTTTATTTCATAAAACTGGATAAAACAGCAACTTAGCTTTAAGTGAATGTAATCCCAACATGTATTAAAACATCAACATACCTCCATCATGTTCCATCACTTTCATGTCTCTTCTAGACATTTATCTTTCTCAACATTTCTCAAGCTCGTGAATACCATCTCGTATTCACTACAATCTCATGAATACCATCTCGTATTCACTACCATTTCATCTCATATCAATTCTCTCTCATACCGAGACCAAATGCACATTGCCATGACTCAACAGTCATGCAACCAATCTCGTTACCCAGGCTCAACAGTCCCGAAAACCAAATCCAAATACCAAAACATGACCAAATACCATCCAAACCATCCCAAAAATCATCGCATCTAATCATGTGGGTTGTCCAGGCGCTCGTGACCGTAAGCTCGGCTATCATGATAGTTTTAGACTCTGCAGAGTTTGTACCACTTTACCACAAGTTTGTGATTTCGTCACCCGTTGGCGACTGCAGAACCTCCATTATACCAGTACACAACCGTCGGTGTATGGCCAAGAGATCACAAAATAACCTTTACAAAGGGGCTACTAGATGTATGGACTCACTAAGGTTTCACCAGCAGGCTAGAATCTCCAATTCTCCCACCAACGGGCCCCATCTTGTGCCATGCAGTTCCCAGGGCAATCCTCACTCGACTCCCATTCCCCGCGCCTTCCACGGTCCATAACAATCTAGCAACTTACCTAATTAGTCAGCTAAGCTGCACCCATACTTGGCCTTGTGGTGGCACTGTTATCCTGGCATGGCTCGCATGAACCGGTCCTTAGATCTACGTGTGACGCCCTCAATTCTGTGGAAAACCACGGAACCAAGAACTGATGCATATGTGTGCCCAGGATGTTCATCACACATACACATATGTTCCACAAACTGAATTCAGAATATATATGACCACGAATAACAGAGTTTATTATAATGTCTCATGAGTCTTGGACTCATGCTCACAGCGGAAGTCTTAATCTAACAGCGGAAGTCTTCTAACTAATGCGGAAGCAATTTAACTAAAGCGGAAGCAATTCTAGGCAGCAGTGGCTCCATCTCTACTCCATCCCCACAGGCAAGGTTGAGAACAGATAACACGCCTAATGCTCCACTTGGTCATCATAGTAATCTTCTCCTGTTGCTGATGATGAAATAATAATGCAAGTTTGAGTACAATGATGTACTCAGCAAGTGGGGGAAAATATGATATTTAGCTCATAACAAGGTAGGTATAAAAAGGCTCATTGCAGAAAGCAAAGTTATTTATCAAAAACCACGATAAAACAGCAACTTATCTTTAAGTGGATGTAATCCCAACATGTATTAAAATACCAATCATACCTCCATTGTTCATTACCTTCCATGTCCCAACCAGTAATTAATCAATCTCATTCTTGCTCACAAATACCTCCTCGTATTCGCTACCATCTCACGAATACCATCTCGTATTCGCTACCATTTCATCTCATAAGCAACTTCGTCTCCCACCGAGACCAACCTTGTTGCCATGACTCATCAGTCATGCAACCCATCTTATCACCCGGACTCAACAGTCCCGAAAACAAAAACCAAACCTTCCAAAACCATAACCAATAACCATATCCAAAAAAAAACATCCCAACTAATCATGGAAGTTGGCCAGGCGCTCGTGACCGTAAGCTCAGCTATCATGATAGTTTTAGACTCTGCAGAGTTTGCACCTCTTTACCCACAAGTTTGTGATTTCGTCACCCGTCAGCGACTGCAAAACCTCCATTATACCAGTACACAACCGTCGGTGTATGGCCAAGAGATCACAAAATAGAATTTACAAAGGGGCTACTAGATGTATAGACTCACTAAGGTTTCACCGGCAGGCTAGAATCTCCAATTCTCCCACCCACGGGCACCCTCTTGTGCCATGCAGTTCCCAGGGCAGTCCTCACTCAACTCCTAATCCCCGCGCCTTCCACGGTCCATAACAATCTAGCAAACTTACCTAATTAGTCAGCTAAGCCGCACCCATGCTTGGCCTTGTGGTGGCACTGTTATCCTGGCATGTGCTCGCATGAACCGGTCCTTAGATCTACGGCAAGTAACCACCATCTCAGGCTACCTCATTCACAAACCCGTCTTGCCTAGATCTCCCTCCGATCCATGTTCATTAACAACATCAGTTTCTCATTATCATTATGGGTGCAGTTAGCTAGACACATCTATCTCGCTTCCCAATCCCATGGACCCCGCGAAGCATAAAAGTAAAAACCATACCCGACTCATAAACATCCGTGGCGACAAGGGCGGTTTAACCAAAGCTAGTAAACTCCTATAAAAGGGTTTCCCATCATGTTTGACTCAGCATACACACCTTTTTGCAAAACAAAATAGTTTTTACCAAAACATAGTATCAATATGGTCAAGGAGCACTTGCCTTGTTCTTGCGGTTCCGGTTGCTCTTGGATCTCGAAACCTTGTTGTTGCAGTTCGTCATAGTCAGCTCCCTGAGCTTGTCCTTCTATACATGATCACACATATACAAGATTCACAGCAATCAATATCATGCATATACTTTAACTAGATGCGATGATGCATATGCATGCTATACTATAATTAGTTTGTACGTATTCTTGCATGGTTTGCATGGATTTTATGATGAACAGAGGTGTTCGGATCAAATGTGGACATGGCGATGATCTTGTCTTTAGATCAGCCTGATCAACAAGTGATCTGTCCATGAGAAAGCTTCTGTTCGAAAGGAATCGAAGAACAGATGCAAAGAAAACACGATGATGTCGTAAGGTGATATTGGATACCTACCTTACGTTCTTCGTGGGTCTCAGGGTCCTTCTCTTAGTAAGACAGATCGTTGGGCTCCCTTCTGGCGATCTTCCTCGACTGAACTCCGGCGATGGGCTTACCTGGCGAGTTGGGGCTAGGGCTCTAATTTGTCGGCTCAGGAGTCAAAGAAGAAGTTCGTGGTTGTGGCCAAAGGTTCTGGGTTCTATTTATAATCGGGAGAAGAAGAGTTCTAATATGATTGTATTTGGAATAAGAGTCTCATTCAGATTGTCGCTGAATCTTAACAACTTATCTTTAGTTGATTTGGTGTGGTAACATTGTGGAATTCAGGTCGGTTTCTTCACCGTACCGATATTTCTACTCGTACAGAATCCAAAAACCGATCCAGAACTCATTACCATCGTGGTGATGAGCTCCGGAAGCTCCACGTGTCCATCGGGGCCTGATCTCCCCTTTTCCGCAGAGACGAGCTCCGGTTGTGCCGTGCGTCAAGCGAGCGAGACCTCCCTCTCCTTCGGAGGTGAGCTCCGCGTGCGTCACGTATCCTGGCGGTCAGGACCTCCTCTCTATTCGGAGGTGGCTCCACGCATGCCACGTGTCAGTGCTAGACCTTCCCTCTCTCCTGAGGTGGCTCCGGGTCTGCCATGTATCCATTTTGGACCTCCCTCTCTTCAGAGGCGAGCTCCGTGAATGCCACGCGTCGAGTAGCGTCGGACTCCCTCTTTCCTCAGAGATGAGTTCCAAGGTCGACACGTGTCCAACAGTGTTGGACCTCATGGAGATAAGCTCCGGTGGCGACATGTGTCCAATAGAACCGGACCTTCTCGGATGTGAGCTCCGAGATCGACACGTATCCGGCGCGACTGGTCCTCTGATTTCCGCGGTGACTAGCTCCAAAGGTGACATGTGTCCTGCAGCTGGCCTTGCTTCTCCGCATAGGCTAGCTCCGGGGCAACACGTGTCTCACGGGATCGGACCTCTCCCCCTTTGTGGAGATGAGCCCCGAGCCTGCCATGTAGCCAGTTTAGCGGCGGACCTCTCCCCACTTCACAGGGATGAGCTCCGAAAACGCCACGTGGCCAGCGAGCCGCGGGAGTTGTCTTCGGCGCTCTCTGTGAACTGGATTCGGCTCTTTTTGGCTATCTTTTTGATATTTTCTCTGTTCCCACTTCTTTTAAAATGTTTTCTCTACATGAAACATGAATACATGCAGAAACAAAAAAATGAGGATGTCACAAATCTACCCCCCTTAAATTGAATCTCGCCCTCGAGATTCGTTAGTAGAGAATAGATGAGGAAATTCTGCCTTGATGTCTTCTTCACGCTCCCATGTGGCTTCAGCTTCAGTGTGATGGCTCCATTGTACCTTGCACCATCGGATCACTTTGTTCCTGGTGACCATTTCTTTTACGTCCAAAATTCGGACAGGGTGCTCCGCATAAGTCAGGTCCTCTTGAAGTTCAAGCTCTTCCATTGGTATTTGCTCCTCTGGTACTCTCAAGCACTTCTTGAGCCAGGATACATGAAACACGTCATGTACGTCGGAGAGATATGTTGGGAGCTCTAGTTCATAAGCTACATCTCCTCGCTTGTCCAAAATCTTAAATGGTCCGATGTAGCGAGGTGCTAGCTTGCCTTTGACGTTGAAACGTCGTTGGCCATGGATAGGCGATACCTTAAAGTATACAAAGTCTCCTACTTCAAAAGTCAACTTCCTTCGCCTATTGTCCGCATAGCCTTTCTGTCGTGACTGAGCAGCCTTTAAGTTCTCCCGTATCGTTTGGACTTGCTTTTCAGCTTCTTGTAGCACTTTGGTTCCAAACACTTGGTTCTCTCCGGTCTCGTTCCAGAACAGCGGCGTAATACACCGCCTACCATACAATGCTTCGAAAGGCGACATCTTCAAGCTAGCTTTATAGCTGTTGTTATAGGAGAATTCGGCGTACGGTAAACTCCTATCCCAACTACTCCCACGTTTCAAGGCGCAATCTCTCAATATGTCCTCCAAAATTTGGTTTGTCCTTTCGGTTTGTCCATCGGTTTGTGGGTGATAGGCGGAGCTAAAGTCCAGTCGTGTACTCATGGCTTTCTGCAGCTTCCTCCAGAATCTAGAGGTAAACTGAGAACCTCCATCTGAGACTATTCTCCTCGGGACTCCATGACGGCACACGATCTTCTCCATGTACAACTCGGCTAATTGTGCAACGTTGTACTTGGCCCTTACAGGGAGAAAATGGGCTGTTTTCGTCAATCGGTCCACGATAACCCAGATGGAGTCATAACCCGAATGAGTACGTGGCAATCCGACGATGAAATCCATACTGATGTCCTCCCACTTCCACTCGAGTACCTTCAAGGGTTGCAACAATCCAGCGGGTCTTTGATGTTCGGCCTTCACCCGTTGGCATGTGTCGCATAGGGCAACGTATTCGGCTATGTCCCTTTTCATACCATCCCACCAATAACAAGTCTTCAAGTCCTTGTACATTTTGGTACTTCCGGGATGTATGGAATAGGGTGAATCATGTGCCTCTTTTAATATCATGTCGCGAAGGTGCTTCACGTTAGGCACACAAATCCTTTTTCCTAGCCAAAGCGTACCCTTCTCATCTTCTATGAAATCCTTCTCTATTCCTTGTCGGATCCTTTCCTTGATTTCCTTAATCTCCTCATCCGTTGCTTGGCCATCTCTTATCTCTTGTTCCAATGAAGAGTGGATATCCATCACTTCCATGTTGTTCAAGAATCTGAGGTGTAACCGTTCGAACTCCTTACGTAGTTCGGGTGGTAGCTCCCGAACCGTAAGTTGGTGACATGCTCCCTTTCGGCTCAATGGATCAGCTACTACATTGGACCTTCCAGGGTGGTAGTTGATTCCAACATCGTAATCCTTGATGAGTTCCAACCATCGACGTTGCCTCAAATTCAGGTCCGTTTGTGTAAATATGTACTTGAGGCTTTTATGATCCATATAGATCTCACATTGATGACCAAGGATATAATGTCTCCAAATCTTCAATGCATGCACTACTGCTGCTACCTCCAAGTCATGTGTAGGATAATTAAGCTCGTGCTTCTTTAATTGTCATGAGGCATAGGCTACCACTTGTCCTTCTTGCATGAGCACACATCCGAGCCCTTATCTGGATGCGTCACAATATATGTCAAAGCTCTTGCTTACGTCTGGCAATACCAAAACCGGCGCTATGGTTAGCCTTTTCTTGAGTTCCTCAAAACTTTCTTGGCATGCTGGTGTCCATTGAAAGGCTTTTCCCTTTGTTAGCAACCCTGTCATAGGCTTTGCTATCTTAGAGAAGTCCTTGATGAAGCGTCGGTAGTATCCAGCTATCCCAAGAAAACTCAGAATATCCCTCACGTTTTGCGGCTGGTCCCACTTCAGAACATCTCTAAGTTTTCCGGGATCAACCGATACCCCTTCTTCGGAGATAATGTGGCGTAGGAACGATATTTCCTTTAGCCAAAATTGACACTTGTTAAGCTTGGCATACAATTGATGCTCACGCAGTTTCTGCAAGGTCAATTTCAAATGTTCTTCATGCTCCTCCTTACTTTTTTTAATACACCATAATGTTGTCGATGAAAACCACGACGAACTTATCCATGTACTCCATGAAAACCATGTTCATAAGGTACATGAAGTACGCGGGTGCATTTGTTAACCCAAAAGACATGATGGTATATTCATACGAACCATATCGTGTTGGAAAGGCAGTCTTGGGTATATCAGAGGGCTTAATCTTCAGCTGGAAGTATCCCGACCGAAGATCAATCTTACTGAACACTCGGGCTCCTTTCATTTGGTCGAATAGGTCCTCTATACGGGGCAGAGGGTATTTGTTCTTGATTGTTACCTCATTGAGAGACCTATAGTCCACGCACATCCTTTGGGTCCCATCCTTCTTGTCCACGAAGAGCACAGGGGCTCCCCATGGTGACGAGCTTGGACGTATAAAACCCTTTTCCTACTGCTCCTGAATTTGCTTCTTGAGTTCTACTAGTTCATTGACGGGCATCCTATAGGGTCTCTTTGCTATGGGTGCAGTTCCGGGTACCAAATCAATGGAAAACTCAATGTCCCGATCAGGTGGCATACCTAGAAGCTCCTCTTTGAAACACATCCGAGAATTCTTGAACCACCGGAATGCTTTCCAATGTTGCTCCTTCGACGTGGTTCAAGATTGCCTTTTCGGTTATTTGTTGGGTTGACTTAAACTCGACATGAATACCGTGCTCATTCGTCAACTGCACGCTTCTTTTAGCACATCGGATTACCCCGTTGTGCTTGCTTAACCAATCCATCCCGAGTATTATGTCAATCCCTTGGGAATCCAAGACAATGAGGTTGGCAAGGAAGTCTACCCCCTTATTTTAAGGCTTACTTTCGGACATACTATATTAGTCCTCATCTCTCCACCGGGAGAATTAACTAACATAGCACATTTTAGGTTTGATATGGGTAGATTATGCTTGGCAACATACTTGGATGATATGAAGGAATGTGATGCTCCAGAATCAAATAACATGGTGGCTGGGTTGGAGTTGGTAAGGAACATACCAATTACGACGTCCTTAGCCTGTCGTGCTTCCTTAGCAGAGACATGGTTCACGTTGCCATGACCATAGTTCTGCTGTCCATGGTTTCCTTGATTGTCCCCTCCTTTCGGTCGCGGATTCTGCTTGGGCACGTTGCCTTGCTGTCCAGGGCCTCTCCTCGGGCACTGGCTCGCGAAGTGTCCTGTTTCCCCGCATGCAAAGCATGCCCTGTTGCCTACGACAGCAGGTACGTTGGGGCGGGGGTTTTGAACAGGAGTGCCCATGTTGGGTCGGGGCATAGGAGGCAAGGGCACACGAGGTGCTTGTGCATTGGGTCATTGCTGTGGTGGCTGACTAGGGTGGTATGCAGGAGCGGTTGAACCGTACTGGGGTGCAACTGGGGGCATGTACCGAGGTCGTACGGTGCTCCCTTGGGGCTGGTATGGCATCTTCCTCTTGCACTCTCGCTCGATCTCTTGGATCTTGCTTTCGACTACTATAGCCTTGTCAACCAGCTTCTAAAAGCTTGCGTAGTCATTGTTGAGGAGCTGAACCTGGATCTCATTGTTCAACCCTCTCATGAACAGGTATTGCTTCCTCTGGTCTGTGTTGACATTTTCGGGCGCATACTGGGACAGTTGTGTGAACTTGATGAGATACTCATTCACGCTTCTCTGTCCTTGGCGGAGACCTTCAAACTCATGTCTCTTGAGCATCATTACAGCAGCAGGGATGTAATGAGAGCGGAAACTCTTCTTGAACTCAGTCCAAGTGATCGCTTCCGGGTCGACATGAGCGTTGCATAGGGCATCCCACCAGTCAGCGGCAGCTCCCATGAGTTGGTGCGACGCAAAAAGAACCTTCTCTCGTTCATTGCACTGCACTATGGCAATCTTCTTCTCTATGGATTTCAACCAGTCGTCGGCCTCCATGGGGTCGTTAGCTTGAGCAAAGGTGGGTGGTCGAGTCCTCATGAACTCTCCAAGCCTGTTATGAGCCGGCGGTGGTGGTGGCGGTGGTGCTGGAACGGGGTTGTTGTTGTTGGCTTGCAACTGACCCAAAGTTTGGATCATGGTTTGCATAAGATGATTCTGCATGGCCATCAACCGTTCCAGGTTGTTCTCACCAGCTCTGAGGTTAACAGAAACTTCATCATGGCCATCCTCTTGGTTGTCACGGACGTTCCTTTGGCCGGCGTTTCCTCTCACCATCTGTGAGAGAGATCAAAATAGAATAGAAGGTTAGAAGGTTAGGTAGATCCCCTCAACTATATGCATCAAGGTGGGTTGGACTATATATATTAGCCCATATGAGGATGGGAACAAGTGCCGAAGCATCTCACTCCTCTTTCTACCTGTGCGTGGATATGGAAAACGTCTTGAGACGTCCCACAACTCACACTAAGCACACAATCAGAAACAATCATCACAAGGGATCACACAACTCCTATTCAAGTCTTTGTTCAATGGGGGTCCTATATGACTTAGGGTGATGTCAAATTTGTAATCCAACTATTGCTTCTCCTAGGCTTGTATCCTATGTCAAGGTAGTTTCAAGGCCAATCTAAGCACCCTAGGCTTGCATCCTATTGTCAGCCTAGCTACCAATCTGTAAAAGCCCAAGAAAAGGGACTTGCTAAAAATTTTTCCTCACTTCAAAACATCACAGTTTTATTGTGGATATCTTGTGAAGAATTGTTAAGACCAAATAACCTCCATCAAGAGGGTATTAGTTCAAACATTTTACACATGACACATGAGAGGGTGATTCAAAACTGTTGCATTCAAACTCATGGTTGCAGCAGCTAAAACAAGGATCAAAGTGCATAATTGGATTCCTCAGGTCCAAATTAGTGGGGAGACAAAGTATCAATAATTTTTGAAAAGGTTTTCTACCTATTTTTCCAAAAAGGATCCAAATGTGCAAAAAATTCAAATATACATTTGAATTTGGGGGAAATTTGCCCAACCATACAAATGTAGGTCAGTTTGAAACTTCAAACATTTGAATTCATTCCTTGCCAAGTTTTGGACATCTTTTGAGGGGTGGGGGAGCACTGACAAGTGGGTCCCACTTGTCCTTGGGGAAAATAAACAATTGCAAAAGTCCTCAGTGAAGCACACGGTCGTTGATTGATTTCCTCCCACGCGAAGTAAACCGAGCCGCTGACGCCGCTGCGGGTGACACCGAGGAGCAGCCGGCAGCCACCTCCTCTGAAAATTCCGTGCGCTGGAGAGCTGCCTGGCGTCCTTGCACCGCTGCTGCGCCGCTGTTATCCCACGGGGCCGAAGAACGTCTCCGTTCTTTCCCTTTGCGCAAGAAACCACCGAGCTCACCGCAACCTCTGGGAAATCACCGGGAGCCAGCTCAAACTGTGCCACAACGCCCTCCGACTTGCACAACAGAGCTACACCCTCATTCCTCACCTTCCCAGCGTGAGAACTAGCAAGCTCCGGCAGTGTCCGGGCCCAGAATTCCGTTGTCCGCAGCAAGCTAAAACTAACCGGCGATCGGGCGCACGTGGGCAGCCTACACCAGGCCCTTTCACGCCCAAGCGGAGACGTCCCCGGACGCGCCGGTGACCACTGCTGCTTCCACCCAAACCACAGGACCAACCGTGAACCACCGAGCAAGAATTTGGAGAAACTTCGCCGGCGACCACAGGACGACGTTCCGGTATGAGATCTCCGAATTCCCACTCCCTTCTTGTCGTCAGTTCACTAAACTGTGTTCACAGGAGCTAGACTCAATGGCGCCCATGTTTGCTCTGCAACCCTAGCGTAGTTTTGGCTGTAGCCGGCGTATTTCCCGGTTTTTCAACCGCGGTGGTGGCGGGAAGGGTCGGGCTCACGGTGACGGCTAGGTTAGAGCTCTTCCCGAACCCTGGCATGGCCTGGTCGACCTTCTCTGAGATCCCCCGGTGCTGTAGAACCCTTCCACCGAGGTTTTGGCGGGCTGAGTTGGCAGGGTGGCATAACCGAAGGGAGTCCGAGCCGCGGCACCGTCGCCGGCTAGGTTGGGGCCACCGCCGACCGGAGCAGTCGGTACCATCGTGTTCAGCGCACGAAAGTAGGCCCAGGCGGCGAGTTTCCAACCGGGAGGCGGTCGGGAAGCCATGTCCGGCGAGCTTCAGAGGTGTGCCGGCGAGGGGGCTGCGCGGGAAAAATGGCGGGCGCGAGGAAGAAGACGAGCCGGCCGGGCCCGCTCGTCAGTCCCTCAGTGCACAGCGTGGGGATTTTCTGTTGCACCGGATCAGCTGTGACCACGCGAAGAACAGTTCTGTGGCCCCGTGTGGCGCAGCCGAGGTGGTGACACGTGGGGGCCGGGCCCGCTGTCAGAAATTTTAACTTTTTCCCCTGTTAATTCAAATTCCAGAAATCCCCCAAACTTTAGAACCCCATAACTTTTGCTAGGAAGCTCCAAATTTAGTGATTCAAATTGGGTTGGATTCATCTTGCCCAGCTCTGTCCAAATATACAACCCAATTTGTATGAAACCCATTAATTAATTCTGGGAAATTCTTAAAACTTTGCAGCAAAAGAATTTTAGAGGAAGTTGGGTTTATCCAAAAATCCTCAAATTTTGCCAGAATGTTCAGACCATTTGGCCAGTAAACCCCTGTAAAAGTTTCAGACCATTTGGAATAGATTTGATCAGAGCAATTCAAATTTGAAGGTGCTGTGCTCATTTGAATACAGGAACATTTTCAGAAAATTTCCAAAACTTGGAAATTCAGTTCTGGGCAATTCTTAGCTATAAAAATGCTAAGAAAAATTATGCAAACTCTATGAGCTATAAGTGAAATTTTAGTTCATTAAGTTGGACATGAACAGGGGTGTTACCTCAGAATTAATTCTTCCTTGCTTATTTCCTAAGAGAATTATTCTGAGAAAACCATTCAAGGAAAAGTGATAATAATTGGTCCAGAGGGTTTTCTTGTGACAACGAACTCACACAAAAATTCTCAGCTCCATTGGAGCTCTGGATCACCCCTGTCCTGTTTAACCACTTGAGGGGTTAATATGGAAAAGGGGGGAAACCACTTAGCACTTAACCATGTACTTAGGTCCAAACCCAAACCACTAAACCCTAGTTCCATTTTAAATTCTTAAACAGAGTTCCAGTTGTTAGAAACTGGTGATAAGAACTAATAGCAGTAGTATTACAATAAACTTGTATGCATATTCATTAACATGTAGTATTTTATTAACGTGTAGTCGCTGTAAGGCGAGGAGGCTCCTCAAGTACTCGACTTCCTATTTCCGGAAGAGGAACTAACCCCTGACCAGCAGCAACAAGGAAAGCCCCGGTTTGCATTAACCCTTTTATAAGTTTTACTTTGTTTACATGTGTCATATGAAGTATGATTGTGCATTAGGTATAGGATGGATGGAACCCCACTTGCATGACCAAAACTTTTCCATAAGAGTGAGGGTAGTGTCTAAGACCTCGAGTATACAGGCTATGCTTAATGTTTCATAGGACTTCGGTACAAGTCGAGTAGTTGGAATCTACTCGCGAGATAGGCTTGGGACACACGGGTTCGGTTGAGTGATGTGAGATCACTTTAGTAATGAAAATGAGACTAGGCAGGGGCTAGGGCGCAGCAAGAGGAAGTCTTGTGTGTGTAGCCCTGCCCGTGTCGATTGAGGACCGATCCGTGTGTGGCCCTGCTGAACATGTATTGAACGTACCGAAGGCATATCGGATATATGGGCCCCGATAAACCGATGTAGCCTAAACCTCCGGGCGTCGAGGCATAACGCACCGATTTATAGGTGTAGGCTGAGGGCAGCAAGGTGGAAATCTGCCAACGGGCATAGAGAGATGCTCCGTGTGGGGAACCTCCTGCTCGTTTCGGTGCGACTGGTTCGACGTTTGGGCTGTTGGGTAAAAGGTTGTCCCGTACGACATCGAGTGAGCGTGCTGTGCAGCTCCACGGGTGGGCGTACGTGACGTGCTCTTTGGGTTTCCCTGCAGGTGTATATCGAGTCGATTCGCCGTCCCTCGCGGTGACGAGTACCGCTTGTTCACTGCATCGTAACGTAGACTAATGAATGAAATGTTATGATTCAATATTGCTGTTATGATATAACTGTATTGCTACATGTGTGCCACCAAATATTGCTCACTAAAGTTCAGCTTCATGAACCGTTAACTTGTTGCTAAATGATGAACTAAGGATGAACTTGTAGGCGTGTCCATTTGCTGCAACATTGCTATCCTATGTCATGGTACACCTCATGTAGTGTTTCATGTTTAGGTGAGTTGGTTAAGCCTTGCTGAGCCTTTGTGCTCACGGTTACTGCTTAAGTGTTTTTCAGGTGAGGAGCCACCCACGGACTCGGAGTATGAGTCCACCGGCGAGGGTTACCCTCCGTCGGGGACCACGGCTGAGTGGGAGCCGTACACACCGCGCTGAGCTGAGACGTGCAGCTAGTGTGGTTTGCCCTAGGGCTGGGCAACCTGCTTTTGCTAGATAGGCGGGCGTGAGTTGTATAGTGTAGACTTCCGCTGTGTAAGATAAATAATATTTTGTAACTGGAGTTTGTACTACTTTGTACATTCAGCTTGTATTCCCATGTAATATAATATGTCGTTATGACGTGTGATGTCGGGTGTCGCATCGCGTGGCACCACCCTCTGCGATCCTGGATGAGCGGACAACGGTCCGCCACAGCCTGGTATCAGAGCTGCATTTGTGATAGCACAGTACTTAAGAACTGTATTATGGGAAAACTTAGGATTACGGTGAGGAATCGGTAGTTTGCCCAAGTAAGGACTATACTAGCATAGTTACTTAAAGTGGCAAAGACTAACCTATGTGTTATAATTCTGAATTTTAATTATGTAACGACGCACCTACGCTCTGGTAAGTTTGGTAAGTAACGCCACCGAAAGCGGTTCAATTTCAGTTAGCTCTCCCTGACGAGGAACGTGGTTCAGGGATTGATCTCACAGCTTGGTGTGAGACGTCAATATGAAACTCTTGGACTCTTCATGTACCTGAGTTCATATGAAACGCTGATCCCTAGCGTGCATTAGGCAAGTAAGTGGAGACCCCATCGAATGGTCAGTAACGCGAGAGTGTGTTCGTCTGGAAATAGCCCAGGAGGACATACGAAGCGCTTGCCATCGGCGTGCCCTGCAGGGTAGTAGGTGGTATCTGTTGGGTTGATAACATTCCCAACCGTGACGACCCGTTCATGACATACTCGGGTTCCCCGTCGTGTGGTGTTGAAACACGATCACGTACCTTGAGACGTGACCTAACTCAAGGACGGCCGTATGGAAATGATATGGGCGTTTGTATTTACTTTTAAATATGGAACTGCATTAAATGAACAACCCTTGAGTGCACCCTTATTGTGTGGTCTTCTGCAGGTACTAACCACGTATGTATCCATGTAGTAAACGTGTGCGAGAGACCGTTTAGTGCCACATTTGAGACGTATATGCCGGTATAATCCGGTTAGGATTTTCTTTGGTGAGGAACGTAGTACCGAGATATGGTAGGCATATGCATGAAAATAATTATAACAAGGAATTAAAAATCATTAGGTTCAACATTTAGGACCCTGGTTGGGTAGACAAATTGGTTAGTGTTGGAGTGTAGTTCCAAAAGACTGAAAAACAGAGTCCTCTGTTTTGGGCAGCAAGTTGCTGATCTTCAACAGGGCATAACTCACAGGTATTTTAGCCCAGGGAGGTGTGGTATATAGTTATGGAAAGGTATTTGAGTACCCTACAATTTTGTTGTAGACTTCCAGAGCTGAAACACACCTTAAGATGGCTGAAATCCCAGAGGAATGTAAACTGTCCAGAACCAGGACAGAGTAAAACATTCTCTGAACTGTTCTGTTTTTCAAACATAATTCCCAGTAAAAAAATCAAAAATTGCCATATGATACATCTTTAGAAAGGGTAGAAGATGTGTTACATCTTTGCAATTCAAAGTTTCTGAAATTTCAGCACAGAATTCAGTGGAAACCAGAGTTGAAAACAGCAACTTCTCAAGGGAGGTGCTGTTAAAATTCTTCCAGAAATTCTGCTGACTTGAATTAGCATAACTTTTTAACCAAAGCTTATCTGGGGGCAAATGAATACTCGTTGGAAAGATACTGAAGTTAACTTTAACTTTGGTATTCAGCTTAAGTCATGAAAATGCCCAGAACCAGATCAAAACTTGGATTAGGTAGAAACTGGTCATTCTGACAGAAGAATGACAGTTGAACTCATTGGAGAGGGTGTTGTACCCTAAGGGTGGTATACGTGATGACAAAGCGATAGTAATATCTCGTAGTGACCAAACCTAGTTATGGTGAGCTTCCAAAGTGGAGGTTCATCAAGTTGGATGTAACTAGCTTGTATTTGGTCTGGTAATGGGGTAGCTTGTGCAAAGTTATTACATTATCTACATACGAGATGTATCGCATGTTTTATTGTCATTATGTTTTTACACCTATTTTTATTAGACTGCATGCAAAATGTTGCGGGACTGATGATTATTGTCGTATGGTTGCAGATGGTTCGCACTAGGACCACGCACGAGGTTGGTGGCTCTAGCCAACAGGGAGGTGATGACTCCCAGCCACCGGCCTACGACAGCACCCCGCAGCAGCAGCCACCCCCGCCGCCTCCGCTTACTCTAGCGGATGTGATAGCGGCACTGGTGGGTGGTCGTGAGGAGCAGACCGACCTGCTCCGCACGATCATGCAGAATACGTCCCAGGCGGGGGGACGTCAAGATAGAGGGCCTCGTGAGCCCCGGGAAGTGTCGTACTCAGATTTCATGAGTACGCACCCTCCAGTGTTCACAGAAGCCGAAGAACCACTGGAGGCTGACAACTGGCTGCGGACCATTGAGTCCAAGTTCGGGCTGATCCAATGCACGGAGCGGCAAAAAACTTTGTTCGCAGCGCAACAACTCCATGGTGCCGCTGGTGCGTGGTGGGCGAACTATGTCGCCTCACGTCCGGCTGGCCATGCCGTGGAATGGCAAGAGTTCCGGGAGGCGTTCTGCGCCTATCACATTCCTCCCGGGATCATGAAGAGGAAGTTCCAAGAATTCTTGGAGCTGAAGCAGGGCGGGAGGAGTGCCCACGACTACACCCGTGCCTTCAACCATCTGGCGCAGTACGCGTCAGACTATATCTCCACTGAGGAGAAGAAGCGGGAGCACTTCTATCGGGGGTTACACCCCGAAATGAAGACACATCTCGTTCAGTGGAATCGCGGCACATTCAACGACTTAGTCAATGCCGCGATCATGCAAGAGGATGCTCAGCGGGAGTTGGCAGCTGAGCAGCGGAAGCGCAGCGCTCCACCCAGCGGTGGTAGTAGCGCTCCCCAGAAGTACCGTATGGTGTATAGGACACCATCCGGGCAGCAGTGGCGACCACAGGCGCAGCCTCAACAGTTCTGGGGACGTTCATTCCAAGCACCCCCGTTCCGTCCACCGATGCCACCACCAAGACAGCAGCAGCAGCAGCAGCAAACGATACCACGGGCGTTTCCACCACCACAACGCGCCCTGGGATTCCGTCCACCGATCAGCGGGGGACCACCTCGTTTCACCTGCTTCACGTGTGGCCAGGCGGGCCACTTCGCGAAGGACTGTCCCCAGGGGCAGCAGAGCAGCGGACAAGCCCAGTTTCAGGGCGGTGCTCGAGGACGACCTCCGATGAAGAAGGTTGGTCAGCGGACTGGAGGCGTTCACAACCTCGACAATGAGGATGCCCCGGAGGGAGACAACGTGCTGGCGGGTACATTTACTCTCAACCATCAAGCCATCATCATACTTTTTTATTCCGGTGCAACCCATAACTTCATAAGTGCATCATATGTGGTTAAGCATCATCTGGAAGCCTTTCCAACCGAGTGTTCTTATATGATCTGCTCACCGGGAGGAAAGATTTCAGCAACGATGATGGTTCCGAAAGCACCACTGGGCTTAGGTGGGAAGATATATCCCACCACTATGACTATCCTTGAGGGGCAGAAGATTGATGCAATCTTTGGAATGTCATGGCTAAGTTACCATGGCGCTGTCCTGGAAACCCTATCACGGACGGTTCACATCAACTCCCCATTACACCATCCGCAGTCCCTCTTATTAGATAATCCAGTCCGGGAAGTTTCAGTTATCAACAATACTGAAGCTCTCAAGTTGGAGGACATCCCCGTAGTCCGGGAGTATCCCGACGTGTTCCCGGATGATATTCCGGGTATGCCACCTGAGCGGGATGTCGAGTTCAAGATTGAACTTGCACCCGGGACTACGCCCATATCTCGGAGGCCATACAAAATGGCTCCAAATGAGCTGGCGGAACTGAAAGAACAGCTCAATGATCTTTTGAGCAAGGGTTTCATTAGGCCGAGTTCCTCGCCTTGGTGATGCTCGGCACTGTTCGTGAAGAAGAAGGATGAAACCCTGAGGTTGTGTGTGGACTACCGGCCGCTCAACGCCGTCACCATCAAGAATAAGTACCCACTACCCTGCATCAACATATTGTTTGATCAACTTGTGGGTGCAAGTGTGTTCTCAAAGATGGACCTTCGCCCTGGATATCACCAGATAAAGATCCGGGCAGAGGATATTCTGAAGACGGCCTTCTCGACGAGATATGGACTATATGAATACCTCATCATGTTCTTTGGTCTCACAAACGCTCCAGCCCATTTCATGTATCTCATGAACTCGGTGTTCATGCCGGAGCTGGACAAGTTCGTGGTAGTGTTCATCGACGATATCTTGGTTTACTCCAAGACAGAAGCCGAACATGCCGAACACTTGCGGATCGTTCTTCAACGATTGCGAGACCACAAGCTCTATGCCAAGTTCAGTAAATGCGAGTTTTGGATCAGCCAAGTGCCATTCTTGGGACATATCATCTCAGCAGAAGGCATTGCGGTTGACCCAAGCAAAATAGAGCAAGTGCTGAAATGGAAAAATCCCACTTCAGTCCATGAAGTCAGAAGCTTCCTCGGGTTAGCTGGATACAATCGGAGATTCACTCCAAGCTTCTCCAAGCTCGCTAAGCCGATGACAGAATTGCTGAAGAAAGGGACGAAATATGTTTGGAACACGGCGTGTGAAGGAGCGTTCCAAGCATTGGTGAAGCATCTCACAAAAGCCCCGGTCTTAGCTCAGCCGGATACAACAAAGCCTTTCGACGTGTATTGTGACGCGTCTGGTATTGGGCTCGGCTGCGTGTTGATGCAGGAAGGACGTGTGGTCGCCTATGGCTCACGCCAACTTCGGAACCATGAGCAGCATTATCCCACTCATGATCTTGAGCTTGCTGCAGTGGTTTTGGCGCTGAAAATGTGGAGGCACTATCTCCTGGGGAATCTAGTGCATCTCTACACCGACCACAAGAGCTTAAAATACATTTTCACCCAGAAGGAGCTGAACATGAGGCAACGGAGGTGGTTAGAATTGATCAAAGATTATGAAATTGAGATTCATTACAACCCTGGCAAGGCAAATGTGGTTGCCGATGCTCTGAGTCGGAAATCACATGTCCATCACCTCACCATTACACCGGTGGAGGAGGAAGAGCCAAGTTTATACTTGGTTCCTTATGGATTGCTGTACAACCTTGCCCTCATCCCTACAATCAGGGAGGACATCATTGCAGCTCAGAAAGATGATAAAGGCATGGCACATCTCCGGAGACGGATTGACAACAGGGAGATCAAATGTTTCCGGAAGGATGATGAGGGGACGCTGTGGTTCAATTGCCGCATAGTCGTACCCCGGGATATGGAGTTGAGAAAGAAGATCCTCGATGAAGCTCACTTGTCTAAATACTCCATTCATCCGGGCAGCAAAAAAATGTACCAAGATTTGAAAAAGAAATTTTGGTGGACACGGATGGAGCGGGAAGTAGCGAAGTATGTCTCCGAGTGTGATACGTGCCGATGAGTGAAAGCTGATCACATGAAGAAATCAGGGCTGTTGCAACCCCTGAAGATCCCGGCATGGAAATGGGAAGATGTGAGCATGGATTTCATTGTGGGATTACCCCTAACATCAAACAAGCATGATTCCATATAGGTGATCATTGATCGGTTAACCAAAACGGCTCACTTCATCCCGGTGAATACACGTTACAATGCCGGCAAATATGCGGAGCTGTACATACCAAAGATTCTATGCCTATACGGGGTACCCAAGACCATCGTCTCAGATCGAGGTGCATTATTTGTATCTCGCTTTTGGGAGCAGCTACACGCTGCATTGGGCACTAAGTTGATCAGGAGCTCCGCCTATCACCCTCAGACAGATGGCCAGGCAGAGAGGGTGAATCAAGTATTAGAAGACATGTTGAGAGCATGTGCCATCCACCATGGTAGGAACTGGGATGATCACCTAACATTGGCGGAATTCTCGTACAACAACGGCTATCAGGCGAGTATCAAGATGGCACCCTACGAAGATCTCTACGGTCGTAAATGCCGCACCCCATTAAACTGGTGCGAGTCCGGTTAAAGGGTCAAATTTGGGGTTGATGTGGTGAACGACGCCGAAGAGCGCGTTCGGGCGATTCAAGCTAACTTGAAGGCCGCTCAATCCCGGCAGAAGAGCTACGCTGATAAGAGGTGTAGACCGTTGCACTTTGACGTTGGGGAACACGTGTACCTCCGCGTGTCTCCGATGAAAAGCGTGCTACGGTTCGGTGTGAAGGGGAAGCTCGCTCTCCATTTCATTGGACCCTACGCTATCACCGAGAAGTGTGGACCAGCAGCGTATAGATTGGAGCTACCGGCATCTCTTGCTGGTGTCCATGATATTTTCCATGTCTCCCAGCTGAGAAAATGTCTGAAACATACCGCTGCTGTTACTACCGAAGACATCGGTGAGCTAAAACCGGATTTAACATATGATGAGTATCCAGTGGCCATTCTTGATGAAAAAGCCAGGACCACGTGCAGCAGAACGTTGTGGTTCTACAAGATACTCTGGAGCAACCATACCGCCGAAGAAGCGACGTGGGAGAGCGAGGAATTCCTTCGCTCAAATTACTCGGAGTTCATGGCATCTCAGCACGGGTAAGTCCCTATTACATCGCTATCTTTACTTTTATAATCTCGGGACGAGATTCTTTTAAGGGGGGAGGGATGTAAAAGCCCAAGAAAAGGGACTTGCTAAAATTTTTTCCTCACTTCAAAACATCACAGTTTTGTTGTGGATATCTTGTGAAGAATTGTTAAGACCAAATAACCTCCATCAAGAGGGTATTAGTTCAAACATTTTACACATGACACATGAGAGGGTGATTCAAAACTGTTGCATTCAAACTCATGGTTGCAGCAGCTAAAACAAGGATCAAAGTGCATAATTGGATTCCTCAGGTCCAAATTAGTGGGGAGGCAAAGTTTCAATAATTTTTGAAAAGGTTTGCTACCCATTTTTCCAAAAAGGATCCAAATGTGCAAAGAATTCAAATATACATTTGAATTTGGGGGAAATTTGCCCAACCATACAAATGTAGGTCAGTTTGAAACCTCAAACATTTGAATTCATTCCTTGCCAAGTTTTGGAGATCTTTTGAGGGGTGGGGGAGCACTGACAAGTGGGTCCCACTTGTCATTGGGGGAAATAAACAATTGCAAAAGTCCTCAGTGAAACACACGGTCGTTGATTGATTTCCTCCCACGCGAAGTAAACCGAGCCGCCGACGCTGCTGCGGGTGACACCGAGCAGCAGCCGGCAGCCACCTCCTCTGAAAATTCCGTGCGCTGGAGAGCTGCCTGGAGTCCTTGCACCGCTGCTGCGCCGCTGTTATCCCACGGGACCGAAGAACGTCCCCGTTCTTTCCCTTTGCGCAAGAAACCACCGAGCTCACCGCAACCTCTGGGAAATCACCGGGAGCCAGATCAAACTGTGCCACAACACCCTCCGACCTGCACAACAGAGCTACGACCTCGTTCCTCACCTTCCCAGCGCGAGAACTAGCAAGCTCCGGCAGTGTCCGGGCCCTTAATTCCGTTGTCCACAGCAAGCTAAAACTAACCGGCGATCGGGCGCACGTGGGCAGCCTACACCAGGCCCTTTCACGCCCAAGCGGAGACTTCCCCGGACGCGCCGGTGAGCACTGCTGCTTCCACCCAAACCACAGGACCAACCGTGAACCACCGAGCAAGAATTTGGAGAAACTTCGCCGGCGACCACAGGACGACGTTCCGGTATGAGATCTCCGAATTCCCACTCCCTTCTCATTGTCAGTTCACTAAACTGTGTTCACAGGAGCAAGACTCAACGGCGCCCAAGTTTGCTCTGCAACCCTAGCGTAGTTTTAGCTGTAGCTGGCGTATTTCCCGGTTTTTCAACCGCGGTGGTGGCGGGAAGGGTCGGGCTCACGGTGACGGCTAGGTTAGAGCTCTTCCCGAACCCTGGCATGGCCTGGTCGACCTTCTCTGAGATCCCCGGGTGCTGTAGAACCCTTCCACCGTGGTTTTGGCGGGCTTAGTTGGCCGGGTGGCATAACCGAAGGGAGTCCGAGCCCGGCACCGTCGCCGGCTAGGTTGGGGCCACCGCCGACCGGAGCAGTCTGTACCATCGTGTTCAGCGTACGAAAGTAGGCCCAGGGGGTGAGTTTCTGGCTGGGAGGCGGTCGGGAAGCCAAGTCCGGCGAGCTTCAGAGGTGTGCCGGCGAGGGGGCGGCGCGGGAAAAATGGCGGGCGCGTGGAAGAAGACGAGCCGGCCGGGCCCGCTCGTCAGTCCCTCGGTGCACAGCGTGGGGATTTTCTGTTGCACCGGATCAGCTGTGACCATGCGGAGAACAGTCCTGTGGCCCCGTGTGGCGCAGCCGAGGTGGTGACACGTGGGGGCCGGGCCCGCTGTCAGAAATTTGAACTTTTTCCCCGGTTAATTCAAATTCCACAAATCCCCCAAACTTTAGAACCCCATAACTTTTGCTAGGAAGCTCCAAATTTAGTGATTCAAATTGGGTTGGATTCATCTTGCCTAGCTCTGTCCAAATATACAACCCAATTTGTATGAAACCCATTAATTAATTCTGGGAAATTCTTTAAAGCTTTGCAGAAAAAGAATTTTAGAGGAAGTTGGGTTCATCCAAAAATCCTCAAATTTTGCCAGAATGTTCTCTAGGATGTTAGTAAACCCCTGTAAAAGTGTTAGACCATTTGGAATAGATTTGATCAGAGCAATTCAAATTTGAAGGTGCTGTGCTCATTTGAATACAGAAACATTTTCAGAGAATTTCCAAAACTTGGAAATTCAGTTCTGGACAATTCTTAGCTCCAAAAATGCTACGAAAATTCATGAAAACTCTATGAGCTATAAGTGAAATTTTAGTTCATTAAGTTGGACATGAACAAGGGTGTTACATCAGAATTAATTCTTCCTTGCTTATTTCCTAAGAGAATTATTCTGAAAAAACCATTCAAGGAAAAGTGCTAATAATTGGTCCAGAGGGTTTTCTTGTGACAAGGAACTCACACAAAAACTCTCAGCTCCATTGGAGCTCTGGATCTCCCCTGTCCTGTTTAACCACTTGAGGGATTAATATGAAAAGGGGGGGAAACCACTTAGCACTTAACCATGTACTTAGGTCCAAACCCAAACCACTAAACCCTAGTTCCATTTTAAATTCTTAAACAGAGTTCCAGTTGTTAGAAACTGGTGATAAGAACTAATAGCAGTAGTATTACAATAAACTTGTATGCATATTCATTAACATGTAGTATTTTATTAACGTGTAGTCGCTGAAGGCGAGGAGGCTCCGGAAGTACTCGACTTCCTATTTCCGGAAGAGGAACTAACCCCTGACCAGCAGCAACAAGGCAAGCCCCGGTTTGCATTAACCCTTTTATAAGTTTTACTTTGTTTACATGTGTCATATGAAGTATGATTGTGCATTAGGTATAGGATGGATGGAACCCCACTTGCATGACCAAAACTTTTCCATAAGAGTGAGGGTAGTGTCTAAGACCTCGAGTAGACAGGATATGCTTAATGTTTCATAGGACTTCGGTACAAGTCGAGTAGTTGGAATCTACTCGCGAGATAGGCTTGGGACACACGGGTTCGGTTGAGTGATGTGAGATCACTTTAGTAATGAAAATGAAACTAGGCAGGGGCTAGGGCGCAGCAAGAGGAAGTCTTGTGTGCGTAGCCCTGCCCGTGTCGATTGAGGACCGATCCGTGTGCGGCCCTGCTAAACAAGTATTGAATGTACCGAAGGCATATTTTATTTATGGGCCCCGATAAACCGATGTAACCTAAACCTCGGGGCGTCGAGGCATAACGCACCGATTTATAGGTGTAGGCTTAGGGAAGCAAGGTGGAAATCTGCCAATGGGCATAGAGAGATGCTCCGTGTTGGGAACCTCCTGCTCGTTTCGGTGAGACCGGTTCGATGTTTGGGCTGTTGAGTGAATGGTTGTCCCGTACGACATCGAGTGAGCGTGCTGTGCAGCTCCACGGGTGGGCGTACGTGACGTGCTCTTTGGGTTTCCCTGCAGGTGTATATCGAGTCGATTCGCCGTTCCTCATGGTGACGAGTACTGCTTGTTCACTGCGTCGTAACGTAGACTAATGAATGAAATGTTATGATTCAATATTGCTGTTATGATATAATTGTATTGCTACATGTGTGCCACCAAATATTGCTCACTAAAGTTCAGCTTCATGAACCGTTAACTTGTTGCTAAAAGATGAACTAAGGATGAACTTGTAGGCGTGTCCATTTGCTGCAACATTGCTATCCTATGTCATGGTACACCTCATGTAGAGTTTCATGTTTAGGTGAGTCGGTTAAGCCTTGCTGAGCCTTTGTGCTCACGGTTGCTGCTTAAGTGTTTTTCAGGTGAGGAGCCACCCACGGACTCGGAGTACGAGTCCACCGGTGAGGGTTACCCTCCGTCGGGGACCACGGCTGAGTGGGAGCCGTACACGCCGCGCTGAGCTGAGATGTGCAGCTAGTGTGGGTTGCCCTAGGGCTGGGCAACCTACTTTTAGTAGATAGGCGGGCATGAGTTGTATAGTGTAGACTTCCGCTGTGTAAGATAAATAATATTTTGTAACTGGAGTTTGTACTACTTTGTACATTCAGCTTGTATTCCCATGTAATATAATATGTCCTTATGACGTGTGCTGTCGGGTGTCGCATCACGCGGCACCACCCTCTGCGATCCTGGATGAGCGGACACCGGTCCGCCACACAATCTGTGTCTATCTAGGTTGTGTGATCTATCCGTGGCAGGTTGATACCAATCTGTGTCTGATACCAATCTGTGATCTATCTAAGCGTGTAATCTACCGTCAACCCGTGGCTCTGATACCAATCTGTGACGCCCTCAATTCTGTGGAAAACTACGGAACCGAGAACTGATGCATATGTGTGCCCAGGATGTTAATCACACATAAACATATGTTCCACAAACTGAATTCAGAATATATATGACCACGAATAACAGAGTTTATTACAATGTCTCATGAGTCTTGGACTCATGCTCACAGCGGAAGTCTTAATCTAACAGCGGAAGTCTTCTAACTAATGCGGAAGCAACTCTAGGCAGCAGTGGCTCCATCTCTACTTTATCCCCACAGGCAAGGTTGAGAACAGATTACACGCCTAATGCTCCACTTGGTCTTCATAGTAATCTTCTCCTGTTGTTGATGATGAAATAATAATGCAAGTTTGAGTACAATGATGTACTCAGCAAGTGCGGGAAAATATGATATGTAGCTCATAACAAGGTAGGCATAAAAAGGCTCATTTCAGAAAGCAAAGTTATTTATCAAAAACCACGATAGAACAACAACTTATCTTTAAGTGAATGTTATCCCAACATGTATTAGAATACCAATCATACCTCCATTGTTCATTACCTTCCATGTCCCAACCATTCATTAATCAATCTCATTCTTGCTCACGAATACCTCCTCGTATTCGCTACCATCTCACGAATACAATATCGTATTCGCTACCATTTCATCTCATAAACAACTTCGTATCCCTCCGAGACCAACCTTGTTGTCATGACTCATCACTCATGCAACCCATCTTATCACCCAGACTCAACAGTCCCGAAAACAAAAACCAAACCTTCAAAAACCGTAACCAATAACCATATCCAAAAAAAAACCATCCCAACTAATCATGGAAGTTGGCCAGGCGCTCGTGACCGTAAGCTCAGCTATCATGATAGTTTTAGACTTTGCAGAGTTTGCACCTTTTTACCCACAAGTTTGTGACTTCGTCACCCGTCGGCGACTGCAAAACCTCCATTATACGAGTACACAACCGTCGGTGTATGGCCAAGAGATCACAAAATAGCCTTTATGAAGGGGCTACTAGATGTATGGACTCACTAAGGTTTCACTGGCAGTCTAGAATCTCTAATTCTCCCACCCATGGGCCCCCTCTTGTGCCATGCAGTTCCCAGGGCAGTCCTCACTCGACTCCCATTCCCCGCGCCTTCCACGGTCTATAACAATCTAGCAACTTACCTAATTAGTCAGCTAAGGTGCACCCATACTTGGCCTTGTAGTGGCACTGTTATCCTGGCATGTGCTCGCATGAACCGGTCCTTAGATCTACGGCAAGTAACCACCATCTCAGGCTACCTCATTCACAAACCCGGCTTGCCTAGATCTCCCTCCGGTCCATGTTCATTAACAACATCAGTTTCTCATTATCATTACGAGTGCAGTTAGCTAGACACATCTATCTCGCTTAACAATCCCATGGACTCAGTGAAGCATAAAAGTAAAAACCATACCCGACTCATAAACATCCCTGGCGACAACGGTGGTTTAACCAAAGCTGGTAAACTCCTATAAAAGGGTTTCCCATCATGTTTGACTCAGCACACACACCTTTTCGCAAAACAAAATAGTTTTTCCCAAAACATAGGATCAATATGGTGAAGGGGCACTTGCCTTGTTCTTGCGGTTCCGGTTGCTCTTGGATCTTGAAACCTTGTTGTTGCAGTTCGTCGTAGACAGCTCCCTGAGCTTGTCCTTCTATACATGATCACGCATATACAAGATTCAAAGCAATCAATATCATGCATAAACTTTAACTAGATGCGATGATGCATATGCATGCTATCCTATAATCAGTTTTATTAGATCAGTTTGTACGTATTCTTGCATGGTTCACATGGATTTTATGATGAACAAAGGTGTTTGGATCAAATGTGGACGTGACAATGATCTTGTCTTTAGATCAACCCGATGAACAAGTGATCTGTCCACGAGAAAGCTTCTGTTCGAAAGGAATCAAAGAACAGATGCAAAGAAAACACGATGATGTCGTAAGGTGATATTGGAGACCTACCTTACGTTCTTCGTGGTCTCGGGGTCCTTCTCTTAGTAAGACAGATCGTTGGGCTCCCTTCCGGCGATCTTCCTCGGCTGAACTCTGGCGATGGGCTTATTTGGCGAGTTGGGGCTAGGGCTCTAAGTTGTCAGCTCAGGAGTCGAAGAAGAAGTTCATGGTTGTGGCCAAAGGTTCTGGGTTCTATTTATAATTGGGAGAAGAAGAGTCCTAATCTGATTGTATTTTGAATAAGAGTCCCATTCAGATTGTCGCTGAATCTTAACAACTTATCTTTAGTTGATTTGGTGCGGTAACATTGTGGAATTCAGGTCGTTTTCTTCTCCGTACCGATATTTCTACGCGTACAGAATCCAAAAACCGCTCCAGAACTCGTTACCTCTGCGGTGATGAGCTCCGGAAGCTCCACGTGTCCATCGGGGTCTGATCTCCCGTTTTCCGCAGAGACGAGCTCCGGTTGTGCCATGTGTCAAGCGAGCGAGACCTCCCTCTCCTTCGGAGGTGAGCTCCGAGTGCGCCACGTATCCTAGCGGTCGGGACCTCCTCTCTATTTGGAGGTGGCTCCGCGCACGCCACGTGTCAGTGCCGGACCTTCCGTATCTCCTGAGGTGGCTCCGGGTGTGCCACGTATCCATTTCGGACCTCCCTCTCTTCGGAGGCGAGCTCCGTGAATGCCACGCGTCGAGTAGCATCGGACTCCCTCTTTCCTCAGAGACGAGTTCCGAGGTCGACACGTGTCCAACAGTGTCGGACCTCCCGGAGATAAGCTCCGGTAGCGAAATGTGTCCAATAGAACAGGACCTTCTCGGAGGTGAGCTCCGAGATCAACATGTATCCCGGGCTACTGGTCCTCTGATTTCCGCGGTGACTAGCTCCGAAGGTGACATGTGTCCTGCGGCTGGCCTTGCTTCTCCGCATAGGCTAGCTCCGGGGCAACACGTGTCTCACGGGGTCAGACCTCTCCCCTTTGCGGAGATGAGCCCCGAGCCTGCCACGTAGCCAGTTTAGCGGCCGACATCTCCCCACTTCGCAGGGATGAGCTCCGAACGCGCCACGTGGCCAGCGAGCCGCGGGAGTTGTCTTCGGCGCTCTCTGTGAACTGGATTCGGCTCTTTTTGGCTATCTTTTTGATATTTTCTCTGTTCCCACTTCTTTTAAAATGTTTTCTGTACATGAAACATGAATACATGCAGAAACAAAAAAATATGGGTGTTACACTACGGCAAGTAAACCACCATCTCATTATACCTCTTCCACAAAACCAATCTTGCCTAGAACTCCCTCCAATTCATGTTCATTAACAATATCTGTTTCTCATTATTCATACGAGTGCAGTTAGCTAGACACATCTATCACGCTTCCCGTATCCCATGGACTCAGCGAAGCATAAAAGCAAAAACCATACCTGACTCATTAACTTTCCCTGTGACAAGGGTGGTTAACAAAACTAGTAAACTCCTATGAAAGGGTTTTCCCATCATGTTGACTCAAGCATTCACACCTTTTCGCAAACAAAACAGTCTTTCAAAAACATGGGATCAATATGGTCAAGGGGCACTTGCCTTGTTCTTGCGGCTCTGGTTGTTCTTGTGTCTCGATGTTCTGGTGCTGAAATCCTTCATAGATAGCTCCCTGAGCTTGTCCTTCAATTTATGATCACGCACATACAAGATTCATACCAATCAATTATCATGCACAAACTTTACTCAAGATGCAATGATGCATATGCATGCTAATCCTATGGTGCTGTTTTATTAGATCAGTTTGTACATGTTCTTGCACGGCTTGCATGTTTTAAGGGGTTTGCATGGGGTTTTACGATGAACAAAGGTGTACGGATCAAATATGGACGTGGTGATGATCTGGACTCAAGATCTAGATCAAACCGATCAACATGTGATCTGTCCATGAAAATACTTCTGTTCAAAGGATCAAAGAACAGATGCAAAGAAAACCGCAATGATGTCGTAAGGTGGTATTGGAAACCTACCTTACTTCCTTTGGGTCCTCCCTCCTAGCAAAACAGATTGTCGGGGCTCCTCTGGCGATGGAGATCGTGTCTGGTCTCGTCGGCGGTCCCTCCGGTGGTCAAACTCCGACGAAGGGGTTTAGCTCGGCGAGTTTTGGGCTAGGGCTCTAAGTTGTCGGCTTAGAAAAGATGTTACGACCAAGGGTTGTTTCGGGTTCTATTTATAATCGGAAAAAGAAGAGTCCTAATCTGATTGGATTTCGAATAAGAGCCCTATTCAAATTGCTTTTGAATCTTAACAACTTATCTTCAATTGATTTGGTGCGGTAGCAACGTGGAATTCGTGTCAGTTTTCTTCCGTGTCGGTATTCCCGTGCGTACAGAAGCAAAAACCGCTTCAAATCTCGTTATCTTCGCGTCAGTGAGCTCTGGGGGCTCCACGTGTCCTGCAGGGGCCTGGTCTCCCTTTTCCGCAGAGGCAGGCGGGACCTCCCCTCTCCTTGGAGGCAAGCTCCGGGTGCGCCACGTGTCCTGGTGGGTCAGGACCTCCCCTCTTTCCAGAGACGAGCTCCACGGACGCCACGTGTCAACCTCCCCTCTCTTCGGAGGTGGCTCTGAATGTGCCATGTGTCAATTCCGGACCTCCCCTCACTTCGGAGGTGAGCTCCATGAGTGCCACATGTCAAACAGCGCCGAATCTTCCTTTCTTTTCAGAGGCGAGCTCCGAGGTCGACACGTGTCCATCAGCGTCAGACCTCCCGGAGGTGAGCTCCGGAGGTGACACGTGTCCAGTAGTGTCGGACCTCCCGGAAGTGAGCTCCGAGGGTGACATGTGTCTGGCGTGGCTGGACCTCTCGGAGGTGAGCTCCGATAGCGGCACGTGTCCCGCGCGGCTGGGCCTTTCGTCTCCGAAGTGTCTAGCTCCGAAGGCGACACATGCCCTGCGGGGCTGGCCTCGCTTCTCCGCAGAGGCTAGCTCCGGGAGAAACACGTGTCCCATGGGGTCGGACCTCTCCCCCTTCGTGAGGATGAGCCCCGAGCCTGCCACGTAGCCAGTTTAGCGGCTGACCTCTCCCCCTTTGCGGGGATGAGCTCCGAAGGCGCCACGTGGCTAGCGGGCCGCTGGAATTGTCTTCGGCGCTCTCTGTGAACTGGATTTGGCTCTTCTTGGCTATCTTTTTTTATTCTTTCTCTGTTCCTACTTCTTTTAAAATGTTTTCTCTATATAAAATATGAATGCATGCAGAAATCGAAATTGAGGGTGTCACACTCTAGGACTCTTTGTTTCCACCCCTAGGACTCTTTGGTCGAGTCCCATACTTCTAGGACTCTTATTTTCCACCCCTAGGACTCGTTTTCCCCCTTATAATGATAACCCCCACCCCCCTGGCTGCACCCCTCTCTCTTTTGGTCGTCCACCATGCTGCCAAGCCCCCTTACTTGCTGCCAAGTCGCCGAGTCCCCCCTATTGCCGGAATTTGGCCGCCGTCGAGCCCCATCACGCCTCCCCGTCACCGGAAAAGAAGCCCCTGACGTTATGCCCTACCCGCAGCCCCATAATTCTCCACAGAAATCCTCCGATGCTGTCATTGCTAGGAGGGAGGCCCTGCTGCAAGGGAGAAGTGAGGTAGGTCTTCATTACCCATCTTACAACGTCGCTACTGTTTCTACGCATCCATTTTCTTCGCCCCCTTCGAGCAGAAACTTTTGCGTGTGGACAGATCATGTTTTGATCGATTTTTTATGGTGGAATTGATCTAGATCTTGTGTCAAGATCATCACCACATCCACACTTGATCCCTACACCCTTGTTCATCATAAAACCCCATGAAAGCCCATTAAAACATTCAAGAACACGTACAAACTGGTTCTATAAAACTGCACTATAGGATTTGCATTCATCTACCCCATTGCATCTTGAGTAAAGTTTGTGCATGATGATTGATTGCTGTAAATTTTGTATGTGCATGGTCGTAAGTAGAAGGACAAGCTCAAGAGGCCGTCTATGAGGGAATACACCACCAAGACTTCGAGACGCTTGAGCAACACGAACCACGGGAGCAAGGAAAGTGCCCCTTGACCATATTGATCCCATGTTTTGAAATTGTTTTGTTTGCGAAAACTCGTATGCTTGAGTCAAATTGATGGGATACCCTTTTATAGGAGTTTACTAGTTTTGTTAACCATCCTTGTCGCCGGGAAAGTTGATGAGTCAGGTATGGTCGTTTTTCCTTTTTGCTTCGCTTAATCTACGGGATACGGGAGGTTGAATTAAAAGATGTTTAGCCACTGCACTCATATTAATAATGATGATGAGAACTTGATGATGATAATGAGCATGGAATCTGGGAGATCTAGGCAAGCTTCGTTTGTGGATGATGCTGAATGAGATGGTGGTTTGCTTGCCGTAGATCTAAGGACCAGTTCATGCCAGCACATGCCAGGAAAACAGTGCCACCACAAGGCCAAATATGGGTGCGGCTTAGCTGACTAATTAGGTGTGTTGCTAGCTTGTTATGGACCATTGGATGGCGCGGGGAATGGGAGTTGAGAGGGACTGCCCTGGGAACTGCATGACACAAGAGGGGCCCGTGGGTGGGAGAATGGTGATTCGAGCCTGCCGGTGAAACCTTACTGGGTCTGTACATCTAGTAGCCCCTTTGTAAAGGTTATTTTGTTATCCCTTGGCCATACACCGACGACTGTGTACTGGTATAATGGAGATTTCTCTAGTCGCCGACGATGATGAAATCATGAACTTGTGGGTAAAGTGGTGCCACCTCTGTAGAGTGTAAAACTATCATGATAGCCATGCTTCCGGTCACAAGCACCAGGCCAACTCACATAATTAGAGGGAAAACTTGGGATGGTAATCGGTATGGTAATGGTATGCTCATTGGGATTGGTTTCGGAAATGTTTTGAGTCATGACAATGAGTTTTGTTTTGGCTATATGAATATGAGATGGTTATGAATATTTATGAGCATGAGATGAACTTGAGAAACATTAATAGCTGGATGAGACTTGATAAATGGTGCATTATGATGAAAGAATGTTGCTGATTTACATGGATATATTGGGCTTTTAGCTCACCTAGAAATAGTTGTTGTTTTTATCATGTTTGTGAAATAAAATTTGCTTGATGCAATGAGCCTTTTTATTCCATACCTTGTTGTAAGCTACATGTCATACTTTTCCCGCACTTGCTGAGTATGACATGTACTCACCCTTGCATTACCACATAAACATCAGCTATAGGAGATGAGTACTTCGAGGATCATGTGGAGTACTAGGCGTGCGAACTACCATCAACATGCCTGTGGAGATGAAGATTGGAGCCTGCTGTTTAGTTATTTCCGCTGTTGTTAGAGTCTTCCGCTGCAAGAATAAGATAGAGATTAATGAGTGAGGCAATGAGTCGATGTAATAAAGTACTTAAACACTATTTATTTATGGTTGTATTCTGAACTCAGTTTGTGGATTACATGTGTATGTGTGGTGAACATCCTGGCCACACATATGCATTCACTTGGTTCTATTTTCGGAACCAAGTGTCACAACCGCCGTCAGTGACGCCCAACAGATCGCATGCATTTGCAAGGGTTATCAGTACTTCGCTTGGCAGACGGACGTACCAGCGCAGGACCTACAGACCATCCCCATCACGTGGCTCTTTGCTGTATGGGGGCTCGACCTCCTCGGACCCTTCAAGAAGGCGCCAGGGGGCTTCACCGTCCTCCTTGTGGCTATCGACAGATTCACGAAATGGGTGCCTACCATTGAGGCACACACAATAGTTTTCTATGTACTTCCTTCACAATTCACAATCCACGGCGAGAACTACAGAACTTCTCTAAGCTACGGTTCGAGCGAAATTAAAGGAATGAAAATGATGCGCTGTTTTTTCCGACCTAATTTTTTGTAAGGGCCTCAGTTTTTGACACATAATTGAAGTATTCATCACCACACACACACACACCTCATTTGAGGAAAGATGATGAACACAAATGAAGAGCAAGTAACAATTATCAACATGCTCATTAGAGAACAAACTTACACATTGCAAAAGTGGTATTTCCCACATGTGATATAGATGGGCTGGACATATGAAAACTCCTACACTTTGCTAAGGATGTCCATGCCAAGTTTCACCCAAACTCAAAACCTTTTTGAGGTCATTTTGGGTATAGTTAGGAAGAGGGCAGTTTGAAACCATATTCAAATTCAAACTGTTTTTATCCACTGAATTTAAAAGTGGGGGGGGGGCATATTCTTACTCAGCACATTTTTGTGAGCTCACACACCAATTTTCACTCCATTTGGAGTTGATCTTGACATGAGCTAAGTGGGAGAAATTCAAACTTTATTTGAATTTCAAACTGAACTTGTGCTGAAATTCATTCAAACCAAACCTCATTTGAACTTTGATCAATTCAAATGGCTCATGGGTGAATAATTTGAATTGCCAAGGGTAGTATGGGGTTCACTGTTTACAACAGTGATTAGAAGTAAATTTCAGAGGTTAAAAGGAAGGGTGGGACCCACATGTCAGCCTCTACTTCAACACAAACCGACTGAGACTTTTCACTCGGGTTGCCGAGCCGCAGCGGTGATCGCCACCGAGGCCAGCCACCGCGCCACCAGCTGCTTGCCCACGCGTGGGAACGAGGCGGTGCAGAGCCTTCTTAAGGCGCCTGCCCCCCCTCCTCGGCCGAGGTACCGACGTGTTTTCGCGCAAGAACCCAGCACTGGCCGAAAGTTTCCGCAGTTCGGACTTGATCAGAGGACGCCGATCGCAGCTCCCTCCTTCCACTCCAGAGTCCCAGCAAGGTACTAGAGACCTTCCTCCATCCTCCCCATTGCCGGAATTCGGTTGAAACCGATTGATATCGGCTGTGCCGAAAGATCAAACTCGGAACTTGGAACCGCCGCACCTCGGGCTCTCGTGGACAGCCCAACCTGGGCGTTGTCACGCCCGGGCCAAGGCACCCTTGGACGCGCGAGTGACCGGTGCTGCTCATCCCCGAGCCACAGCTCGAGTGGTTGCTCACCGGCGGCGAATTTCCACTTTTCCCCTTTCTGTGTGCAGAACGACCTTCGGGTACGATTCTGTATAATTCGTGCTCTAGAAAGGATTAGAGGGCCTCAGGCCACTCCCACACGAGCTAGACACGGTAACGCACCAGTTGCCTTCACAACTCTGGGCCGGAGAACCTCTGTGCCCGGCGTAATTTAAGGTCTACTAATGGCGGAACGAACGGGGGGTATCGGGCGCACGGTGAGGACCTATTTCGGCCCTTCCCCGAGCTGCCTCGAGCTCATGTCGACCTTCTCTGAGGTCCACTGATGCTCCCCGACCGATTTCCCAAGTAGCTGAGGTACCAGGGGAGTCAGCCGACATGGCCGAAGTCATTCCGATATGGCGGCCCGTCGCCGACCATGCTCCGGCCATTGTCATGAGCAGCTGACCCTAGAATCCGATTCCCCAAGTAAAAGTAGGCAGGGGCGGCCAGAATCAAGAAGTTTGGAGCTGTACAGCAGCCGGCGGCGAGCTCTCCGGCGAGGTCCCTCGGCGGCGGAGCGCGGGTGTCGCGAGGTTGAAGAAGGGGGTGGACCCCAACTGTCAGCGGCCGATATTTTGAATCGGGATCCGGCTGTGGCCGGGATCGGGTGTGCTGGCGCGCAAAATCCTTGTGGGCCGCGGTGTGCCATCGCCTAGGCGTGCGACGCGTGTCCCCCTGGGCCCACGCGCGAGTTTAAACTTTTCCCCGATTTTCAGATTTCCTTCAAACTTCAAATCCTCATAACTTTGGATAGAAAGCTCCAAATTGAGTGAACCAAATTTTGCTGGATTCAGCTCTCTGAGTACTTTCCATAAAATCAAGTTTCACTCCACGAAAGTCCTTATTTCTCCAGAATTAATTCCTCAAAGTTTAAACTGTTAGGAATTTTAACTGGAGAATCCTTTGGAGGAAAATTCTGAAATTTTGCTGAGATGTTCACCAAAATATCCTTGAACTACCATAAAAATTTTAGATCCATTTGAGCTCATTTAGTCCACCTAATGGTGTGATTAGCAAAACTGTTCCAAAGAAAATAGAAAATGTTCAGAAACATTTTCAGAATTTTCTCTGAAATTGTTTGGCCCATATCTTTAGTTAGAGACTTCCAAATTAAGTGAGACCAACTCCATTAGAACCCTCTGAAAATCTAGTTTTCAGGAAGGCATAGTTTGTTTCATGAAAATTCCTAGAACACCCTAAGAGTTCCAATTAAGGTCAAGGACATAATTATTTGTGGAGGGCTCAAATGAGCTTTGCTAAAACTAAAACTTGACCAAGTCTCTGTTTAGGTTGTAACCAAGCCACAGTAAAAGTTTCACAGTCATTAGGTCTATCTAGCAAGGGTTATAGACTTCACAACTTCAAACTTAATACAAATGCATTAAATTAATACATGTATTGTTTCTATCATGTAGTCGCTAAGGTCGAGGAGGAACCCGAAGTCTTAGACTTTGTCACTCTGGAGGAACAGCTAGCCTACGACCAAGAGCAGCAAGGCAAGCCCCGGTTTGCATTAACCTTTTTACAAATGTTTATTGTTTTGAGCACATCTTTGAATATTGTTCTGTGCATTAGAGTCATGATTGGAAACCCAACTGCATAGCCAAGAAAACCATGGGTTGGGTTTAGGATTGAAAACCTCGTTAGCCACTGCATTGCTAGGATAGAGTAGGATTCGGTACAAGTCGAGTAGTTGGAACTACTCGCGAGAATAGGCTAGAGGCACATTGCTCGGGTAGAGATAGCACATGATACACATGGCAAGAAAATGAGACCGAGCGGAGAGTAAGGGCAGCAGGACTTTGGGGCCTGTGTGCTGTAGCTCCGCTTGTGTCGATTGAGGACCGAGCCGTGTGCGGGCCTGTTGAACAAGCTAGAACAGTACCGAAGACCTACCGGCTATATGGGAACCGGGAAACTGATGTAACTCGGGTAGCTGGGTATTGAGGCATTGCCCGTCGTTCAGAGGGTAGGTTGAGAGCTCGAGGTGTAAATCGGCTGGCGGCACGGAGATGCGCGTGCAGAGACCTCTTGCTCGGGACGATGGGACCGGTTCAATATTTGGCTGACGGGTGAAAGGTAGTCGCGTACGGCGTCCGTGATGGTTGTTGTAGGCAACATCGAGTAAGGGCGTACGTGACGGGTTGTTCGGGTAACCCTGCAGGTGTAAATCGATTATAATCGCCGTCCCTCGCGGTCAGTGAGTACCACTTGTTCACTGTACCGTGACGTAGAAAGAACAGGCTAGTCACATGTTAAAATGTTGCTGATTGAAAGTTGGACATTGATTGTTAATGATATGCTGTAGCTTAGAGCTAATTAAAGTTCTTTTCAACTTTGGGCAAAGTACATGAGAGAAATGCGTTTCTTGTTTGATTGCGGCTCCCTCATGTGCCTTAGCGTAAAGTTCTCCACAACCTGCTGCTAAAACTTGAAAGTAAGGTTCCACTAATTAGGCGAGTCCTGGCAGATGATTTTTACCTCATGCAACCCATTATCTCATGTAGAAGTTCCATGTTTAGGTGAGACGGGTCAGACTTGCTGAGCCTTCGTGCTCACTGCTTGTGTTTGAAGCTTTTGCAGGGTTCTATGAGGAAGGGACTCCCGAAGAGGAGACGGAACCCCAGGAGGGGAACCCCGTCGAGTGGGAGTCGTGCACGCCGCTGAGTTAGTGTGCGTGTGTGCTAGCAAGGACACGTTCGAGGGCTGAACGTGCACTTGATGCTTAGTCTACGCCCGCGAGTGTGGACTAAACTTATTTTGATGTAAACAGGTTCATAAACTTGTTTATGTAATAAAATTTCCGCTTCCGCTTTGTACCTTTGACGTGTGTTATACGGTGCTGTGCAACGCAGCACCCCTCAGCGTGATCCTGGCTCGACAGGACCAATGGGGTCGTGTCAGCGTGGTATCAGAGCTCGCTTGAGGTTTAACACAGTACAAAGGTCTTCTTTTTCAAAAATCCAGTGAGGAACGAGTTAGTAGCCCGTATAAGGATGTTATTAGTATATAGAAAGTGGCTTAGTAACCTAATTGTTATGTCGGAAAATCGTGCATCTCGGGACGTTCATGTCTTGGGGGGTGCACGTGAGCGCTGTCCACCAGTGCGCACAAGCTGAAGGGTGGAGCCCCACGGGTGGCAGGTAACCCGACCCGCTTTAGTATCCTCTACGACTCTTCATGTCGTTTGGGGTATTCGAGCTACATCTGTCCCTGGCGTGCGTGGTGCAACATGGGAGACCCCGTCACGTGGTCTGAAACGTGAACACGTAACTCAAGGCGTGGTTGGCTTGAGAACATCCGGCCGGGTGATGACGGCCGGGTGTACTAACTGTATGTATTCCGGGCTCGGTGTGCAGCCGAGTCTGATGATTGTTTGAGTTTCTGCAGGTAGCCTTACCACGAAACGGTAGACGTGTAGTATCCGTGTGCGAGTGACGAGTAGTGCCACTGAACTAACGAAGCCGGCTAAGTCCGGTATAGGTTTTTCCTTTGTGAGGACGTAGTACCGACATAATCTGGTGACGCATCGACGTCACATCCAACTAAATGAACAACTTCATTTACAAATTTGAAGGTTTTGATCCAAAGTAGTAAAACTTGATGTAACTCCTTCCCTTGAACAGGATACTCAAAGTTAACAAGCTTTCAACTTATAGGATGTTAAGGACAGAGCACTCTGTTTTCAGTTGAAATCAAGGCTGAGGTTAATCAGAGGCTAGAGATTGAGTTCTTTCGAGGTTGGGGTCGTATGATACATTTCTGGAAAGCGTTGGAAGAGCTTTACAACTCTTCTGTTGAGGTCCAGAGGTGTTTCATCCCTTAACCACTCGAAAAATGCAGTAGAGTTGAAACTGTCCAGAAAACAGGACAGAGCAAAGACTCTCTGTAAACTCTCTGTAAATTAAGCATAACTTCCTGCTTAAAAATCCAAAAATAGGAAATGAGGTAGTTCTGGAAAGCTTATGAGATGAGTTACAACTTTGTAACAAAAAGTTTTGTCAGATTAGGAACAGAATTAACTGGGATTCTTGGATCAAATCAGTACCTAAGGCAGGGAGGTGCTGTCCAATTGTTCCCAGAAATTCTGTTAACTTTGACATCTCATAACTTTTGAACCAGGACAGATCTTAGGCCAACCAAATACTTTCTGGAAAGCTATTGAAGTTAACTTTAACTTTGATGTTGAGCTCCAGGACTGATTTTGCTTTTAACCTGGCCTAAATCAGATTGATATGGAAACTGGTCAGGGCTGTCATGGTAACAGCAGATCAGCAGTCAAATTTGTTTAAAAAAAATTTGAACTATGTTTCCAAGTGTTATGGGTTCAATGACATATCTTATGTTATAACTCAATGGTTTACTGTTTAAATAAATATTTGACATTTCTCAAATATATTTTTACAGATGGCAGCAGATAAACGGTTGGAGAACAGGTGGGTAGTTTCCCACTGCTCTGACCGTAGCGGCTACCCGGAAGCATTGTGGCAAATGCTCCAATATTTCGGGTACAACCAGATGCCGCAATACTTTGCCAAGGAAGAAGGCGAAGAGGGGAACAAGACGTGGACGATCCATGTCGAGGTTCCTGCAGGGCCTACGCCACCCGGTTGGGTGCCATTCACCGTCACGGTGAGAGGAAGACAACCGGAAGGGATGTGGCAAGTGGCAGCCCGTGACACTATGTCACGTTTCTGCCAACTACACGTGCAGGCTATGGAGGGCACACCATACGCACTCGTTCCGGTGGAGGGACGAGCTCAGCATGTGTGGGAAGAGAGGTACCTGGAGGCAACAGACCCGAGTTGCCCAAGGTACAACCCCGCGGAGGCAAATCTCAGTCTCCAAATGAGGGCGGGAAACGCTGTGATGAACAGCCAAGCTGTTCATACGGAGCATCTCGCCACCAAGCTCAAGGAGAGCACAAGCCGTGGAGATCATTTTGAGAGTGCTCACAGTGCACTCCGCAATGTGCTCCTTCCGACGATCAAGCGACTAAATGAACAACACAATCAGTTGCGTCGTCTGAAGAAGGGCCGTGTTGACATCGCGGCGTTGCAAGAGCTGGTGCAGACCCTAACCCAGCAGAATGAGGACCTTGCTCAAGAGCGGGACGACGCTATTGAGGAAGGACAAGGCTGGGAAGAGGACTACAACCAGGCTATGGACGAGGTGCATGCATTGCAGGACCTCGTGCCCCCGGTATTGGGCGTACCGGTAGTCTTGGGTCTTCCAGCCATGGGAGAGCCCGGAATGGGAGAAGAGGTGGTAGACCCCGAGCCACCAGCAGAGGTACCGGAGGAGGACGACCCACAGGAGGTTGAGTTCTACTCCGAGTAGGGGGTTACGGTTGCCAAGTAGGGCAGCTAGGGTAGCGTAACCCAACTTTTGTAATCGGTGACATGTCGTTTAGACAGTAGCGTATGTATAGGTAGTGACGACATGAGCACGACTTCTCGGAGACCCGAGAATAATGTATCTTGTATAAAGTTTATGCTTTATCAATATATGTGAATGTTGTGCAAGTTAATCATGCGTCGCTTCAATACCTACTGCTGTTTATGGAATTTTGAGTAAGACATGTGCTAATTGCTGCTGTGCTGAATTTCAGAATGACGCGTACTCGTGCCAACCCTGATGTTGGAGGTACTAGCCAAGGGGGAGAGACCTCCCAACCGCCTCCCGAGGACTCCTCGGGACAGCAGCAGCAACAGCAACAGCAAACACCGCCACCGCCACTGCCGACGGTTACATTGGCCGACATTGTCGCGGCAATGGCGGGTTCACATCAGCAGCACACAGAGCTGCTGCAAACGTTAATTGCGAATACGTCTCGCCCAGAGAGACGTCAAGATCGTGAGGAGCGCCAACAGAGCTCCTACTCTGATTTCCTAGCGACTCATCCCCCTGTATTCTCAAGGGCGGATGAACCACTTGACGCGGACAACTGGCTCCGCGCCATAGAGATGAAATTCGGGCTGCTCCAAATCAGCGAGCAGCGCAAGACTCAGTTCGCGGTCCAGCAGCTCCAAGGATCCACGAGCGCGTGGTGGGCCAACTTCTGTGCTTCACAGCCCACCGACCGAGCGATGACCTGGGCGGAGTTCCGGACGGCCTTCAGGGCCTATCATATACCGCCCGGTTTGATGAAGAGGAAGACGCAGGAGTTCCTACACCTGCAACAAGGGAGCCGGAACGCGCTGGAATATTCCAGGGCGTTTAACGATCTCGCGCTCTACACATCGTATCACGCAGATACGGACGAGAAACGGCGGGACCATTTTTACCAGGGGCTTAACCCGCTCCTCAAGGATAAGCTGGCGATGTTCAATCGCGGCAGCCTCAACGACATAATTGATGCTGCGATTGTTCAGGAGGACTCCGGCAAGGAGTTGGCGGCGGCAGAGCGAAAGCGAAGCGTGCCGCAGAGCAGCGGAGAAGGAGGCGGTCCTTCTCAGAAGTTTCGGATGGTGAATCGCCCACCATCAGGCCCACGCTGGCAGCCACCACAGCGGTCGATGTCGTTCCGCGGTCGGCCGTACTCTTCACCAGCATTCCGGCCGGCACTGCCAGCACCACCGCAACAACAACAGCAGCAGCGGGCGATGCCGCGTGCGTTTGCACCTCCGCAACGCATGCCGGGCTTTCGTCCCCCGAGTACTCCACCAGCAGTGGCCACGTGTTACAAGTGTGGTCGTCCAGGACACTTCGCGAACAGTTGCCCGGAGAGGCAAGGCGGCGGAGTGGCACCACAGTTTCCGGGGAGGAATCAACCCCGGAACCCTATTAATGCGCGGCGAGCAAACCCTAGGCCTGGTACTGTCCACCAGCTTGCCATTGAGTACGTGCCGGAGGGCGAGCCAATCCTTGCGGGTATGTTCCAACTCCACCAGCATCCCGCTATAGTACTATTTGATTCAGGCGCCACGCATAATTTTATTAGCCAAGCTTTCATTGCTAAACACAGTTTGCCAATACTACCCACCGATAGTCCCTATTTAATTTGTTCACCGGGTGGGAAGATTTCAGCGAGCGTAATGGTCTCCAAAGCACCATTATGCTTAGCGGGTAGAGTGTACCCCACGTCTCTCATTATCTTAGAGGGACAGAAGGTCGATGTCATCCTAGGGATGTCGTGGTTAAACCACCACGGCGCTGTTTTAGACACCGTCCTTCGAGTCGTGCACTTAAACTCAGAGGTGCACGGTTCTCACTCATTATTTCTGGACAGTCCAGAAATAAAACTTCCAAGTGTCTATCAAGCCACAACTATCAGATTGGAAGACATTCCAGTGGTCCGAGAGTTCCCGGATGTATTCCCGGACGATTTGCCGGGGATGCCACCCGATAGAGAGGTGGAGTTCAAGATTGAACTTGCACCGGGAACCATGCCAATATCCCGAAGGCCGTATAAGATGGCGCCCAAGGAGTTGGCTGAACTGAAGACTCAGCTCACGGACCTTCTGGAGAAGGGTTTTATTAGGCCGAGCTCCTCGCCATGGGGCTGTTCGGCATTATTTGTCAAAAAGAAGGATGAGACGTTGCGGCTTTGCGTGGACTACCGTCCATTAAATGCCGTAACCATCAAGAACAAGTACCCGTTGCCACGCATCGACATGTTGTTTGATCAGTTGGTCGAAGCAAAGATCTTTTCCAAGATGGATTTAAGATCCGGGTACCATCAGATTAAGATAAGGGCGGAGGACATTCCAAAGACAGCTTTCTCGACAAGGTACGGACTTTATGAGTACCTGGTCATGTCCTTCGGCCTTACCAATGCTCCAGCTCACTTCATGTATTTAATGAACTCGGTGTTCATGCCGGAGCTGGACAAGTTTGTCGTGGTCTTCATCGACGACATCCTGGTATATTCCAAGTCGGAGGAAGATCACAAGAAACATCTGCGTATAGTCTTGCAACGGCTGCGGGATCACAAGTTATACGCAAAATTCAGCAAATGCGAGTTTTGGATATCGCAAGTGCCTTTCCTCGGGCATATCATCTCAGCAGAGGGTATCGCTGTGGACCCGAGCAAGATCACGCAAGTGCTGAATTGGAAATCCCCGAGAACTGTTCATGAGGTACGGAGTTTCCTCGGACTCGCAGGATATTATCGGAGGTTCATTCCGAACTTCTCGAAGATTGCCAAGCCAATGACAGAGCTACTGAAGAAGGCTACCAAATATGTTTGGAGTCCAGCATGTGAAGCAGCATTCAAGGCTTTAGTCAAGCACCTGACATCAGCACCGGTTTTGGCGCAGCCATACACAACAAAACCGTTCGATGTGTACTGCGATGCATCCGGCATTGGGCTCGGGTGTGTGCTGATGCAAGACCGAAGGGTGGTCGCGTATGGATCACGGCAGCTTAGGAACCATGAGCAAAATTATCCAACTCACGACTTGGAGCTCGCTGCCGTGGTACTTGCACTAAAAATGTGGAGGCACTACCTACTCGGTAATCTCGTACATTTATATACCGACCACAAAAGCCTCAAGTACATATTCACTCAGAAGGAGCTGAACATGAGGCAACGAAGGTGGTTAGAACTGATAAAGGATTACGAGATAGAGATCCATTATCATCCGGGCAAGGCAAACGTTGTGGCAGATGCGCTGAGCCGCAAGTCACACGTCAATAATCTGACCATCACACCGTTGGAAGAGAGCGAACCACCACTACATGTGATTCCACACGGAGCTCTCTACAACCTAGCTTTGATCCCCACCATCCGTGAAGAGATAGCGGCAGCCCAGAAGAATGACAAGGGCATGTCACATTTGCGGAGACGTGTAGACAGTGGGGAGTTAAAATGTTTTCGGAAGGACGGAGACGGCGTCCTATGGTTCAAGGACCGGATTGTCGTACCCCGAAACCCGGAGTTACGGAAGAAAATGTTTGATGAGGCTCACTTATCAAAGTTTTCTATTCACCCCGGCAGCAACAAAATGTATCAAGAACTCAGAAGAAAGTTTTTGTGGACATGGATGAAGCGAGAGACGGCAAAATACGTGTCCGAGTGTGATACATGTCGAAGGGTGAAGGCAGACCACATGCGGAAACCGGGACTGCTGCAACCACTGGGCATTCCTGCCTGGAAGTGGGAGGACGTGAGCATGGATTTCGTCGTCGGTTTACCCACCACCTTACAGAAACATGATTCTGTGTGGGTGATCGTCGATCGGCTCACCAAAGTTGCCCATTTCATCCCGGTCAACACCAACTACAACGCCAAGAAGTACGCTGAACTGTACATCTCACGGATCCTATGCTTATACGGCGTACCCCGTACCATCATATCGGACCGGGGCACTTTATTTGTGTCCCGTTTTTGGGAGCAGCTACACGCTGCCTTGGGGACGAAGCTGATCCGTAGTTCAGCCTACCACCCGCAGACGGATGGGCAAACTGAGCGGGTAAATCAAATCCTAGAAGACATGCTACGAGCTTGCGCTATCGACCATGGCAAGAATTGGGATGATCACTTGCCGTTAGCCGAGTTCTCGTACAACAATGGGTACCAAGCCAGCATCAAGATGGCGCCCTACGAGGCGCTATACGGGAGAAAATGCCGCACACCATTGAACTGGTGTGAGTCTGGCGAAAGGGTTACCTTCGGGATTGACCTTGTCAACAACGCGGAAGAAAAGGTTCGACTGATTCAAGCGAACCTAAGAGCCGCTCAATCCCGACAGAAACAGTATGCGGACCGGAGAAGACGCCCATTACAATTCGATGTTGGAGATCACGTATACCTACGAGTGTCTCCAATGAAGGGCGTAAACAGATTTGGGGTGAGAGGAAAGTTGGCACCCCGATTCATCGGTCCATTCCAAATTACCGAAAGATGTGGATCGGTGGCATACCGGCTGAGATTACCAGAAGCACTTTCCGGTGTGCACGACGTCTTTCACATTTCCCAGCTGAGGAAGTGTCTCAAGCTATCAACTACCGTTCAGCTGGAAGACATTGAAGAACTGCAACCGGATCTCACCTATCGGGAGGAACCGGTGCAGATTATTGATGAAAAGGCCCGAACCACACGCAACCGTACGTTGTGGTTCTACAAGGTTCTATGGAGTAATCACTCCATGGACGAAGCGACATGGGAGAGCGAAGAATTCCTTCGCACTAACTACCCCGACTTTCTCACGTCGCATATCCGGTAATTTTCCACCGTCCTCTCTCTCATTTTCACCATATAATCTTGGGACGAGATTCTTTTAAGGGGGGAGGAATGTAAGGGCCTCAGTTTTTGACACATAATTGAAGTATTCATCACCACACACACACACACACCTCATTTGAGGAAAGATGATGAACACAAATGAAGAGCAAGTAACAATTATCAACATGCTCATTAGAGAACAAACTTACACATTGCAAAAGTGGTATTTCCCACATGTGATATAGATGGGATGGACATATGAAAACTCCTACACTTTGCTAAGGATGTCCATGCCAAGTTTCACCCAAACTCAAAACCTTTTTGAGGTCATTTTGGGTATAGTTAGGAAGAGGGCAGTTTGAAACCATATTCAAATTCAAACTGTTTTTATCCACTGAATTTAAAAGTGGGGGGGGGGGGCATATTCTTACTCAGCACATTTTTGTGAGCTCACACACCAATTTTCACTCCATTTGGAGTTGATCTTGACATGAGCTAAGTGGGAGAAATTCAAACTTTATTTGAATTTCAAACTGAACTTGTGCTGAAATTCATTCAAACCAAACCTCATTTGAACTTTGATCAATTCAAATGGCTCATGGGTGAATAATTTGAATTGCCAAGGGTAGTATGGGGTTCACTGTTTACAACAGTGATTAGAAGTAAATTTCAGAGGTTAAAAGGAAGGGTGGGACCCACATGTCAGCCTCTACTTCAACACAAACCGACTGAGACTTTTCACTCGGGTCGCCGAGCCGCAGCGGTGATCGCCACCGAGGCCAGCCACCACGCCACCAGCTGCTTGCCCACGCGCGGGAACGAGGCGGTGCAGAGCCTTCTTAATGCGCCTGCCCCCCCTCCTCGGCCGAGGTACCGACGTGTTTTCCCGCAAGAACCCAGCACTGGCCGAAAGTTTCCGCAGTTCGGACTTGATCGGAGGACGCCGATCGCAGCTCCCTCCTTCCACTCCAGAGTCCCAGCAAGGTACTAGAGACCTTCCTCCATCCTCCCCATTGCTGGAATTCGGTTGAAACCGATTGATATCGGCTGTGCCGAAAGATCAAACTCGGAACTTGGAACCGCCGCACCTCGGGCTCTCGTGGACAGCCCAACCTGGGCGTCGTCACGCCCAGGCCAAGGCACCCTTGGACGTGCGAGTGACCGGTGCTGCTCATCCCCGAGCCACAGCTCGAGTGGTTCCTCACCGGCGGCGAATTTCCACTTTTCCCCTTTCTGTGTGCAGAACGACCTTCGGGTACGATTCTGTTTAGTTCGTGCTCTAGAAAGGATTAGAGGGCCTCAGGCCACTCCCACACGAGCTAGACACGGTAACGCACCAGTTGCCTTCACAACTCTGGGCCGGAGAACCTCTGTGCCCGGCGTAATTTAAGGTCTACTAATGGCGGAACGAACGGGGGGTATCGGGCGCACGGTGAGGACCTATTTCGGCCCTTCCCCGAGCTGCCTCGAGCTCATGTCGACCTTCTCTGAGGTCCACTGATGCTCCCCGACGGATTTCCCAAGTAGCTGAGGTACCAGGGGAGTCAGCCGACATGGCCGAAGTCATTCCGATATGGCGGCCCGTCGCCGACCATGCTCTGTCCATTTTCATGAGCAGCTGACCCTAGAATCCGATTCCCCAAGTAAAAGTAGGCAGGGGCGGCCAGAATCAAGAAGTTTGGAGCTGTACAGCAGCCGGCGGCGAGCTCTCCGGCGAGGTCCCTCGGCGGCGGAGCGCGGGTGTCGCGAGGTTGAAGAAGGGGGTGGACCCCAACTGTCAGCGGCCGATATTTTGAATCGGGATCCGGCTGCGGCCGGGATCGGGTGTGCTGGCGCGCAAAATTCTTGTGGGCCGCGGTGTGCCATCGCCTAGGCGTGCGACGCGTGTCCCCCTGGGCCCACGCGCGAGTTTAAACTTTTCCCCGATTTTCAGATTTCCTTCAAACTTCAAATCCTCATAACTTTGGCTAGAAAGCTCCAAATTGAGTGAACCAAATTTTGATGGATTTAGCTCTCTGAGTACTTTCCAGAAAATCAAGTTTCACTCCATGAAATTCCTTATTTCTCCAGAATTAATTCCTCAAAATTTAAATTGTTAGGAATTTTAACTGGAGAATCCTTTGGAGGAAAATTCTGAAATTTTGCTGAGATGTTCACCAAAATATCCTTGAACTACCATAAAAATTTCAGATCCATTTGAGCTCATTTAGTCCACCTAATGGTGTGATTAGCAAAACTGTTCCAAAGAAAATAGAAAATGTTCAGAAACATTTTCAGAATTTTCTCTGAAATTGTTTGTCCCATATCTTTAGTTAGAGACTTCCAAATTAAGTGAGACCAACTCCATTAGAACCCTCTGAAAATCTAGTTTTCAGGAAGGCATAGTTTGTTTCATGAAAATTCCTAGAACACCCTAAGAGTTCCAATTAATGTCAAGGACATAATTATTTGTGGAGGGCTCAAATGAGCTTTGCTGAAACTAAAACTTGACCAAGTCTCTGTTTAGGTTGTAACCAAGCCACAGTAAAAGTTTCACAGTCATTAGGTCTATCTAGCAAGGGTTATAGACTTCACAACTTCAAACTTAATACAAATGCATCAAATTAATACATGTATTGTTTCTATCATGTAGTCGCTAAGGTCGAGGAGGAAACCGAAGTCTTAGACTTCGTCACTCCGGAGGAACAGCTAGCCTACGACCAAGAGCAGCAAGGCAAGCCCCGGTTTGCATTAACCTTTTTACAAATGTTTATTGTTTTGAGCACATCTTTGAATATTGTTCTGTGCATTAGAGTCATGATTGGAAACCCAACTGCATAGCCAAGAAAACCATGGGTTGGGTTTAGGATTGAAAACCTCGTTAGCCACTGCATTGCTAGGATAGAGTAGGATTCGGTACAAGTCGAGTAGTTGGAACTACTCGCGAGAATAGGCTAGAGGCACATTGCTCGGGTAGAGATAGCACATGATACACATGGCAAGAAAATGAGACCGAGCGGAGAGTAAGTCCAGCAGGACTTTGGGGCCTGTGTGCTGTAGCTCCGCTTGTGTCGATTGAGGACCGAGCCGTGTGCGGGCCTGTTGAACAAGCTAGAACAGTACCGAAGACCTACCGGCTATATGGGAACCGGGAAACTGATGTAACTCGGGTAGCTGGGTATTGAGGCATTGCCCGTCGTTCAGAGGGTAGGTTGAGAGCTCGAGGTGTAAATCGGCTGGCGGCACGGAGATGCGCGTGCAGAGACCTCTTGCTCGGGACGATGGGACCGGTTCAATATTTGGCTGACGGGTGAAAGGTAGTCACGTACGGCGTCCGTGATGGTTGTTATAGGCAACATCGAGTACGGGCGTACATGACGGGTTGTTCGGGTAACCCTGCAGGTGTAAATCGATTATAATCGCCGTCCCTCGCGGTCAGTGAGTACCACTTGTTCACTGTACCGTGACGTAGAAAGAACAGGCTAGTCACATGTTAAAATGTTGCTGATTGAAAGTTGGACATTGATTGTTAATGATATGCTGTAGCTTAGAGCTAATTAAAGTTCTTTTCAACTTTGGGCAAAGTACATGAGAGAAAAGTGTTTCTTGTTTGATTGCGGCTCCCTCATGTGCCTTAGCGTAAAGTTCTCCACAACCTGCTGCTAAAACTTGAAAGTAAGGTTCCACTAATTAGGCGAGTCCTGGCAGATGATTTTTACCTCATGCAACCCATTACCCTCATGTAGAAGTTCCATGTTTAGGTGAGACGGGTCAGACTTGCTGAGCCTTCGTGCTCACTGCTTGTGTTTGAAGCTTTTGCAGGGTTCTATGAGGAAGGGACTCCCGAAGAGGAGACGGAACCCCAGGAGGGGAACCCCGTCGAGTGGGAGTCGTGCACGCCGCAGAGTTAGTGTGCGTGTGTGCTAGCAAGGACACGTTCGAGGGCTGAACGTGCACTTGATGCTTAGTCTACGCCCGTGAGTGTGGACTAAACTTATTTTGATGTAAACAGGTTCATAAACTTGTTTATGTAATAAAATTTCCGCTTCCACTTTGTACCTTTGACGTGTGTTATACGGTGCTGTGCAACGCAGCACCCCTCAGCGTGATCCTGGCTCGACAGGACCAATGGGGTCGTGTCATTTTTGCAATCCCCGAGCGGGACTATAAAAAGTTCTTGAAGCCACAAATGAAAAATGCAGCAGAAAGGAAAAACTTCATGCGCATATAATGCTTTTTTTCTGCTCTTTCTTCATAAGAAGAGCCACGCAGGGCTAAACACATTTGCATTACAAGGAAGCACACCGCTTTTCTTCATTAGAAGAGCTATGGAGGGCTGGTACATCGGCAGCACAAGGCAGCAAAGGGGTGCAGATAACCGAACAAAGGCCTACAGGTAGACAGTTGATGTCAATAAGAAAAATTGACTACAAGCAACTTCAGCAATTCAGCATTCTTGCAAGTTCGCTTGCCCTCAGGAAGCTCCTTGCAGGATTTACCTGCCCTCGGTCACCCCTATTGCTTGTGGCGCCCCAGCTTCCACCTGAACTATGACGACTCGCCGTCCGCACGCCTCCGCGGTGTCCCCAGTGCTGCCAGTCTCGAAGAACAGGCGTCCTTCTCATGAAAGATGAAAGTGCCAAACCCTTGTTGCGAAGATAGGGCTGGCCCTGTCTTCAGCACTTCACGGACATCGGCAGCGGCGGGTCGAAGCGCCACAGCCACACCCACCAAGGGTGCACGTAGGCGCCGCCAATCGCTGGGATAAAGGAACTGAAGGACGAACGCCACGTACGTGTGGGGGTCCACTCCATGGTCCACCCACTCCGGGATCACAGATGGTGGTGCCGTGCGATGCGGCACCCAACAACACACAAGAAAAGATTAAGAACAACATACAAACTTTTATTTACATAAAACAGCAGAAGTATTTTACAAACTTATGTACAGCGGAAGTATTATTCATAGCTAAACTCTCAGCCTAGCTATGCAAAAGTGTAGCTGTCCAGCCCAGGGACGCTACACACTAGCTACACATATCCGAAGATCACGGCTGCGTGCAGGACTCCAGCTTGGCCGTGTACCCCAACGGGGGCATCACCTTGTCCTTGGAGCCTTCCTAAAAAGTCTCACCTGCAGCAATTCAATTATAACAACCGTGAGCACGATGGCTCAGCAAGACTTATCCGTCACTCCTAAACATGAGACTCTACATGCAGGGATTTGTAATATAGGAAAATGTATTGCGATAAAGACTCGCTCAACGGTTAATCCTTACTTTCAGTTTTTAGCAGCAATATGATATGCCTTGAGCAGCCCTCACATCAGAATTCCAAAATCAAACAAGAAACACTTACTTCCGATGTGGTTATGCACAAAGTGGAATATAAACTTAGTTAGCTCTACAACTACAACACACATGGTTGCAATACAATAATAGATCGTTGCATCATATTCTTCTGGCCTATTTAAATTCTTACTACGTCACAGTGCAGTGAACAAGCGGTACTCAAATAACCGCGAGGGACGGTGATTGCAATCAATAGACACTCAGATAACACGTCACATACACCCATTTTAAAAGTGTGGTTCCTCATACCTTCCTACTTTGCTGTATGCAGCAACCATTCGAAGGAAACCCAAATGCTGAACCAGTCCATCCGTAACGGGCAGGAGCGTGTCTGTGCCTGCCGGAAGATTTACACCTTGCTGCCCTCAACCCACTCCTATAAATCAGTTGGGTAAGCCTCGACACCCAGGTTAACCAAATACATCAGTTTCCTGGTTCCCATATAGCTAGTATGCATCCGGTACTGTTCAAACTTGTCCAGCAGGGACGCACACGGCTCGGTCCTGAACCGACACCAACAGGGCTACGCACGTGAGACCTCCGCTCACTGCATCCTATCCTCCTGCTGGGTCTCAATTTCTCATTCTTAAGCCATTCTTTTATTCATTCTAGCCCGTGTGCTAAAATCATATCTCGCGAGTAGATTCCAACTACTCGACTTCTACCGAGATCCTAAGAACATTAGCACGACATTCTCTACTCATCAATCTGTATACTACCCAACCCTCCATAGGATTTAGTGGTCATGCAAGTGGGGTTTCAATCACCTTAACTCTAATGCAAACATTCCATCCAAGACATAAGTGATACAAAGTAAACCTTCGCAAAAGTAATTAAATGCAAACTGGGGCTTGCCTTATGTTGCTGCAGGTTTGATACTAAATAAAAGTCTGTAGCTTGGCGACCAGTAAAACCTCAACTTGCTGCTCCAAGTCGATTTGCTCATTGAACTCCTTCATCGTGTTTCCTACCAATATGAATATGCACAATTTTATAATGCATGTAAGAGAATTATAAAACAAAAGGTTTTCTGACTTAAGAATGATTCAGACCAACTTAGAGGTGAGTGATGAGATCTGCTGTGTACAGAACCAGAGGAGAAATTTAGTTGAGCAGTGGGTGTTTTTGGAGTAAAGTTCAAAGAGTCTATATAATAGACATAAGTAGGAAGTTGGAAAGAAACAGCAGGAAACTGGAGAAGTTGACTTCAATTTGCTCTGAAATTTTACAGTAGTCCATAGATCATACAGAGGTATGGCTTGCAAAATCTCAGACAAAGCTGATGTAGGATATGGTCTAAATAAGTTTCTTAGCTATTTGGATTTCTCAACTTCGCAAGGAAATTCTAAGGTTCTGGAATGCTCCAATTTAGGACTTACAGAATATTGGGAGTATTATAAGTCTATAGGATTTGGTTTCAACATTTTTGGAGTTTCCTACATGGAGATATGGAATTTACAAGATTGGACTAGAAGCTGAAAAATGTTTCTGTTCTTTTCCTAATTTTCAAAGACATAAAGAATTGACACAGCATTTGGCCAAGCAAATGAGGTCCAATGCATCTGAAATTTTTACTGGATTTCAAGTATATTTAGAGTAAGGGTCTGCCGAAAATTAGGAATTTTCCAATAAACAGAACTCCTGGAATTAACACTGGCTGACAGCGGGCCCCACTTGCAGGGTCTTCTTCAACCTCAGAACAGAGGATCGGGCAGCAGCTCTGATGGCGGCGTCCTCGCCAGTCCTGTGATTCCCCCCCCCCTCCAAGTTCATTGATTCAGGCCGCCTTGGGGTTTTGGGGGATCGGAAACATGATAGTGGGGTCAAATCAGGCCGGTGGTCATTGGAATTGCGCCCCCCCCCCACGGCAGCAGCGGTGGCCATGACTCCTGCAACCTAAAGCTCGCATAAAAATGGCTCAAACAACTTGGTTTTTCTTCCTACAGCACCATGGTAAAACACTGATCACCGATATGAATCCAAATCGGCTCCAAACGGGCTGCAAATAGGAGTTCGTCGGCGACCTAGGCCAAAATCCAGCGGCGACCCGAAAAACTCGAAGAACAGAGCCTATACTCAATGGTTTTCGATGATTGTTGATTCCAGATACTCGTAGGGAGGTCTAGTACATGTGGTTCAATAGCCATGCGCTGGGATGGACTAAGCATCACGAATTTTGGAAACTCGATCAGCTCGGTTCTATGAACACACTTTCAGTAAAAAGAGAAATTCTTGCTCTGTAGTGCACGAAAAGAGGAGGGGTTTTCACCGGAATGTCGAGCATCCTGGGGTGCCTCTTTTTGCTGTTGACAGTTGCTCACGATACGGCTTCTGGTGGCGGCGTGCCGAGGATCAGACAAGGCACAACTTTGCTCTGACTTGCGGAGGAAGAACGGCGTGGCAGTGATAGAAGGAGGCCAGGCACGGGCTTGTTAGGGTTGGAATACGTCGAGTGGAGTCCGGCGCAGCTCCTGGACGGCTCAGCTGGGTGCTAAAACCATCGGAGGGTGATCAGCGATGAGAGCAGAGAGGAGGCGGGTGCGTGTTCTTCGGGTGAGCGCACGAGAGTGAGTTTCTGTGTGTTTGATCGTGCGAGCAGGGGAAACAGCACTTGGGTTGTGCAGCCTCGATGTTTATCGATCAACACAGAATAAAATTGAACCGCCTCCGGGAAAACAGATACACAAGCAGCTCGCTGGAGCACGCCCTCCCTCGGTGTCAAGCGCACACAGCAGAGGAGCTCGGTTGCTGACTTTGTGCCAATGACAGGTGGGTCCCACAAGCAGTCTCCCCCCACTCGGTGGCACCCAAATTCAAATTTCAAGTTTGCAGCAAATTACACAAACTGAATTTGATTACCGTGGATTTAACCCTCGGTTGTGTTCAGTTCAAATTTTAAATTCCGTGCTCTCGGTTCAGTTCCTGTGCGAGGGAACAGTAGTGCTCGCGGTTGCGGTTTTGTGAGCAAAAGATCACGCCAGGAGCTACTCAATCCTACGAGCTGGTCCCCAGTGTGATGGAAGCAGTGAGGAGGTGGCCTCTGCTTGCAGCTCGGTGGTGCGCTGTGAGAGCTCGGGTTATTCCCGCAAGGAACCGAAATAGAGGAACTAAAGACTTCGGGTGTACTCCCTCCGGTGCACAAAAAATTGTCGTTTTGGACATGTTCTCGCATATCAAGGAAGTATTAAATAAACTTTCTTTTCATTACTACTGTAGTCCCTTGAATAGCTTGACTGGTCTACTTCACTAGTTCCCAGACCTCTCATGCAGGTTTAATTCCTAGCCACACACATTACCACGCGTTTATTATGTTTTTTCACGAGATAAACTCCTCGGTTCTGCTTCAACGTCAATTTTTTGTGCACTCATGGCTTTTATGTAGAACGACAATTTTTTGTGCACCGGAGGGAGTAAGTTTCAGTGTCCCAATGACAAGTGAGGTCCACAAATTTTTTCTCTCTTTATCCTCCCACAATTCTCTACACTTTGGCAGGTGATCAATTCCAATGTGTATAATTCAATTTTTTGAATCCATTTGGACAATTGATCACACTTCATTGAAATTCAAATCCAAATTTGAATTTCCATGCAATTTAAGGTCCTCTTTGAAATGAATAGCAAAGCATCTCCAAATTACTTCAAACTTTGCATTCCCACTAATTTGGATCTTGATGTGGACATCACTCCTGCAGATATACACAACACTCACAGGGTAGACATGCAAGGTCCAATTACCAGAGCTCGAGCACGACAATTGAATTTAGAGGTGAGCTCGTTCCTGAACAGTTCTTTATATGTGAATTTTGAGAGTATGTTGCTACCTAATGGATTAATTATGATTAGAAACCATGGAGAGGACATGGAGATACATGGAGAGGGGTTTGGAGGCGTGGAGGACCAGAAAATACGCCAACAAGAAGTTAGAGACCGAGCCCAACTCAAACTCGAGTCCAACTCGGGTCCAGGAGCAGTCCACCTTAAAATGGATGCACAGGAGGCATAAGGACTCCGTTTTTGACGTTCTACACATGCACGGAAAGCTGAGAGGATAAACTTTCCAATGGAACTGGCCCCACGTCAAAATGCCCTAGGAGTCGATGGGAAACTTCGAAACAATATAATGCTTAGAGTCTGTCAGGGTGTTGCATCACCTAGTTGGACCATTGGGCCTTGTATCGAGTCCAAGTCCATTATGTACGTGTCTTAGGGTTAGGTCACGACCCCAGCAAACCCCTGGTCGTCCTCCACCTCCTTTATACCCCCTAGCCGCCGTCACAAACAGCTGGGTTTTGCTTAGTTACAATCTGTCATTGAACAGTGTCGCCGATCATCGGTTGTGAGACCCCAAATTCGTGATCAATTCAGTTTTGATTGCAACTTCTCTGTTCTTGCTTGTGTTCTTGATTGCACTTGCAGGGATAAGCCTTCGTGGCGAGGTCATTCGTGTGACACGGGTGATAACCAACGGAGCAGTGGTGTAGTGATTGCGGGGTTTCTTCCATCCGCTGCCATCTACAAAAAAATTCCATCCACCGATTCGTTTCTGTTGCAGTTTCCACCACCACCAAAACCTGATTCGGGGTATCCTCCTTAAAACGGGCATAACTTTTCGCTCGTAACTCCAATTGAGGCGCATTTTTTCCCAGAAAGGTCTCAAAAAAGTCCACATACGGCATTTTCAAAAAAAAATTAAGAAGGCCCTCGTTTCGAACTCCGAAGTTCCAGCACCAGTTTTTTCCAATCGCTCCTGAATTTGTGCCGATCTCATCTTTCATCGGTTTGAGCTAATACTTGGTGCTGTTTCTATTCTTGTGCCCCTGGTTGAGAAAAAATATCAAAAAAGGAAAGGGAAAAAAAGATTTTGATTTCTACTAGTGCTTTAAGACAAAAACAGGAGGCTAAGGGGTTTTCTAGTTGTGCTATTTCTGTGTGAGTGCTGGATACTTGCTGATATTATCCTTATTGTTCATCATCATTCATCCTTGTCCTTGCTTGTTGGCACAACTGTTCTAATACATTCTTAGGCCAGCAACTAGGTGAAATTCTTTGGACACTTATTCAGCATTGCTATCTGTTACTAACTTGTGAGCCACATACATATACTGCATTTGAGCCTTCCAAGCTCCACCTTCTCTCGAGCAGAACAGGTAACCTTTGCAATCACACCCACTCTCTGCTTGCTTCACACCGGTCACCGTTGGCCACCTGCAGTTATGGTAAGAAACTTGGAAGAGTGGGGTAAGACGCATCTTACTGATCGATTTTCCACCCACTTCGGAGAGCGTAGTAATAGGATTCTTCACGATCTTTTTGTCTTCGTTTCTGTTTTGTACTAACAATGACAGGAAAGAAGCCTATGGATAAGACCTCTGGTTCTACACCTCCGGATGATGATGAGTGCGTGTCCCATATGGAACTAAAGGACATGATGCGGGCAATGACCGAAGCTTTTAACAATTACCAGACAACTACAACAACCACCTTTCAGAGGCTCCATACAAGTGTTGCTGGTCTGACCATATGGTTGGACGAGATGGAGACTCGTCTTCCCCAACAAGCTACACCCTCTATCATCCTTGATGGTGATGCACATGCTCACTACGACACAGAGGATGACTTCAATAACGATGAGGTTGATGCACAGCAGCGCCGTCGCCCTCGACGAAATCGTCAAGGTATGGGAGGTAGACCTCGTCCTCATGCTCCTGAACAAGATAATGATCCTTATGCTAAGATTAAGTTTTCTATTCCAACATTTTATGGATCTTATGATGCTGAGACTAACTTGGATTGGGAGATGACAGTAGAACAAAAATTTAGCTCTCATCTTGTTCCTAAGCGACATAGAGTTAGACAAGCCACTAGTGAGTTTAAAGATTTTGCTATAATTTGGTGGAATGAACTTGTCAATACACGTAATGCACCATAGACATGGGCTTCGTTAAAAGAAGAGATGTACGCTAGGTTTGTTCCTCCTTCATATAGACGTGATCTTCTTAAGAAATTGCAACGCTTTGATCAGGGTGACATGATTGTCCAAGAGTACTACCAAGAGTTGCAGAAAGGTATGCTTCGTTGTGGGGTAGTTGAGTATCAGGAAGACCAAATTGCTAGGTTTTATGGGGGCTTGCAGCGTGAGATCCAGGACAAAGTTGACTACAAGGAATATCATTCTATTCAACGTTTATTTCAACTTGCTATGTTAGCAGAAAAAGAAGTGCAGGGTCGCCAACAGCAGCGGCGGAACAACACTTTCATGCCACGACAATTTTCGGAGCCATCCAAAGCAGCGCCCTCCTCGAGCGTACATGCTTCTACACCACCCTCCACGGGTGTTGTACGCAGCAGCATCGCACCTTCTACATCACGGGGACAAGATAACAGCAAGTCCCAGATGTCTCCAGGTGTTGCAGCAAAGGCGGCTGCACCTAACACTTCGACAAGTCGCAGCTCCGACATCAAGTGTCACTGCTGCCAGGGACATGGCCATATGCAACGAGATTACCCCAGCAAACGGGTGATCATTGCCACTGCTGATGGTGGGTATATTAGTGCTTCTGATATTGAAGATGAAAATATTATTGCAACTAACATTTCAGGTTCGGATGATGGTGCTGAGGAGGTTCTTGGTACATCCGCGACAAACAACTATAGGACTTTGATTGTGCAGCGAGCTTTGAGTGCCACGGTTCGAGAGGATGACAACCACCAACGTCACAACCTTTTCAACATGTTTCTCGTCGTCAAGGACTGCCGTGTACATACCATCATTGATGGTGGTAGCTGCAACAATTTGGTGAATGTTGAGGTGGTCAAGAAGCTTGGCTTGACCACACGGGAGCATCCCCACCCTTATCACATTCAATGGTTTAACCACAATGGTAAGGTTATGGTAACACAAACAGCAAGGATACATTTTTCCATTGGTTCTTATCATGATTTTGCTGATTTTGATGTGGTACCTATGGATGCTTGTTCTCTTTTGTTGGGACGTCCTTGGGAGTTTGATACTGATACTATTCACCATGGTCGATCTAATAAGTATACTCTCATGCGTAAGGGCAAGAAAATTGTGTTGCTTCCCATGAGTCCCATTGAAATTGTACAATTTGAGCAGGAGAAAAAGAATAATGCCAAGCAAAAGGGTGTTTTCAATTCTGAAATTCAGCAACCTATTAAGTTGAAAAATCCTATTTTGCTTGCAACTAAATCTGATCTTGATGATTTATATGTCTCTAATGGAACTTGCTATGCTTTAGTGTGCAAACATGCTTTATATTCCATTGAGGATACATCCATGGTCTTGCCACCTGCTGTTGCTAACCTTTTGCAGGAATATATGGATGTTTTTCCATCAGAGATACCCCCCGGATTACCACCTGTGCGAGGCATTGAGCACAAGATTTATTTGGTTCCAGCGGCGAGCTTGCCAAACCGTGCTGCCTAAAGGACCAACCCCGACGAGACTAAGGAAATTCAGCGACAAGTCCAAGATCTTCTGGACCGCGGGTACATTCGTGAGAGTCTTAGTCCTTGTTCTGTTCCTGTTCTTTTGGTTCCAAAAAAAGATGGCACTTGGCTCATGTGTGTTGATTGTAGAGCCATCAATAACATTACCGTTCGTTATCGCTATCCTATTCCTAGATTGGATGACATGCTTGATGAGTTGAGTGGTTCTGTTATTTTCTCCAAGATTGATTTGCGTAGTGGGTATCATCAGATCCGTATGGCTTTAGGTGATGAATGGAAAACTGCTTTTAAAACTAAATTCGGACTTTATGAATGGTTAGCCATGCCATTTGGTTTAACTAATGCGCCCAGCACTTTCATGAGGTTGATGAATGAGGTTTTACGTGCTTTCATTGGTAAATTTGTGGTGGTTTACTTTGATGATATCCTTATTTACAGCAAGTCATATGATGAGCATCTTGAACATTTGCGTGCTGTTTTTAATGTCTTGCGTGATGCATGTTTATATGGTAACCTTGAGAAGTGCACCTTTTGCACCGATCGTGTGTCTTTTCTTGGGTATGTTGTTACTTCGCAGGGCATTGAGGTGGACGAGGCAAAGATTGTTGCCATCACGAGCTGGCCACTTCCGACTACGGTCACACAGGTTCGGAGTTTTCTTGGTCTCGCAGGTTTCTACCGGCGTTTCGTGCAGGATTTCAGCACCATTGCGGCACCTCTCCACGAGTTGACAAAGCATGGAGTGCCATTTCGATAGGGACCAGCACAACAACAAGCTTTTGATGTTCTCAAGTCGAAGCTCACACAAGCACCATTGCTGTAACTTCCTGATTTTGAGAAGACCTTCGAGCTTGAATGTGACGCGAGCGGCATTGGCAATGGAGGAGTGCTAATTCAAGGAGGTAAACCTGTTGCCTTCTTTAGTGAAAAATTGCATGGGCCTTCGCTGAATTATTCTACATATGACAAAGAACTTTATGCTTTAGTGCGTGTCTTGCAAACTTGGCAACATTACCTATGGTCTAAAGAATTTGTCATACATTCAGATCATTAGTCTTTGAAGTATCTTAAAGGACAAGCTAATCTGAACAAACGTCATGCTAAATGGATTGAGTTCATAGAATCATTTCCTTACATCATTAAACATAAGAAAGGGAAAGACAATGTGATTGCCAATGCTTTATCTAGACGTTATACCATACTATCCCAACTCTCATAAAATCTTTGGTTTGGAAACCATAAAGAGGTTATATGCTACTGATTTGGACTTCAAAGATGCCTTTGAAAATTGTAGAGAGGGAAGAACGTGGCAAAAATTCCTGCTGTGTGAAGGCCTTCTCTACTGTGCTAACAAGCTGTGTGTTCCAGCTAGCTCCGTTCGTCTTTTGTTGTTGCAGGAAGCGCATGGAGGTGGTTTGATGGGACATTTTGGTGTTAAAAAGACAGAGGATGTGCTGGCCGCTCACTTCTTTTGGCCACGAATGAGGCGTGATGTGGAGCGCTACGTTTCACGTTGCACGACATGCAACAAAGCTAAGTCTCGACTTAACCCACGTGGTCTTTATATGCCTCTTCCGTTTCCTAGTGCACCTTGGGAGGATATTTCTATTGACTTTGTTTTAGGATTGCCTAGAACAAAGAGGGGGAGGGATAGTGTCTTTGTGGTTGTTGATCGTTTCTCTAAAATGGCTCATTTTATACCCTGCCACAAGACCGATAATGCTTCACATGTTGCTGATTTGTTCTTTAATGAGGTTGTGCGTTTGCATGGTGTTCCCAATACTATTGTTTCCGATAGGGATGCTAAGTTTTTGAGTCACTTTTGGAGAACTTTATGGTATAAATTGGGAACAAAGTTGCTGTTTTCTACTACTTGTCATCCACAAACTGATGGGCAAACGGAGGTAGTTAATCGTACCTTATCTACTATGTTGCGGGCTGTTTTGAAAGACAATTTGAGGTTGTGGGAGGAGTGTTTGCCACATATTGAGTTTGCTTATAACAGGTCTATTCACTCCACAACCAAGTTAAGTCCGTTTATGGTAGTCTATGGTTTCAATCCTCGTGCTCCAATTGATTTGCTACCTTTACCACATACTGAAATTGTGAACATAGATGCTACACAACGTTCTGAATTTATTCTTAAGTTACATGAAACTACTAAGTTACAAATTGAAAAAATGAATGAAAAGTATCGCATTGCTGCTAGTAAAGGTAGGAAGGAGGTAAAATTGGAACCCGGTGATTTGGTTTGGGTTCATTTGAGAAAAGATAGGTTCCCGGATTTGAGAAAGTCCAAACTCATGCCACGTGCTGCTGGACCTTTTAAGGTTCTTGAGAAGATAAATGAAAATGCATATAAACTTGAGTTGCCTCCCGAGTTTGGGGTTAGTCCCACATTTAACATTTCAGATTTGAAGCCATACTTGGGAGAATAAGATGAGCTTGAGTCGAGGATAACTCCAATGCAAGAGGGGGAGGATGATGTGGACATCACTCCTGCAGATATACACAACACTCACATGGTAGACATGCAAGGTCCAATTACTAGAGCTCGAGCACGACAATTGAATTTAGAGGTGAGCTCGTTCCTGAACAGTTCTTTATATGTGAATTTTGAGAGTATGTTGCTACCTAATGGATTAATTATGATTAGGAACCATGGAGAGGACATGGAGATACATGGAGAGGGGTTTGGAGGCGTGGAGGACCAGAAAATACACCAACAAGAAGTTAGAGACTGAGCCCAACTCAAACTCGAGTCCAACTTGGGCCCAGGAGCAGTCCACCTTAAAATGGATGCACATGAGGCATAAAGACTCCGTTTTTGACGTTCTACATATGCACGGAAAGCTGAGAGGATAAACTTTCTAATGAAACTGGCCCCACATCAAAATTCCCTCGGTGTCGACGGGAAACTTTGAAACAATATAAAGTTTAGAGTCTGTCAGGGTGTTGCATCACCTAGTTGGGCCATTGGGCCTTGTATCGAGTCCAAGTCCATTATGTACGTGTCTTAGGGTTAGGTCACAACCCCAGCACCCCCCTGGTCGTCCTCCACCTCCTTTATACCCCCTAGCCGCCGTCACAAACAGCTGGGTTTTGCTTAGTTACAATCTGTCATTGAACAGTGTCGCTGATCATCGGTTGTGAGACACCAAATTCGTGATCAATTCAGTTTTGATTGCAACTTCTCTGTTCTTGCTTGTGTTCTTGATTGCGCTTGCAGGGATAAGCCTTCGTGGCGAGGTCATTCATGTGACACGGGTGATAACCAACGGAGCAGTGGTGTAGTGATTGCGGGGTTTTGTTCGTTCGGAGCCTTGTATCATCAACGTCGAGATCTCCACCCAATCAAGTTTACCCTACCTCTGGGAAGATTGGGACTCATCCTACTATCAGATCTGAGGAATTCAAATGTTGAATCTAATTTTTAAGTTGGCCACTGCAAATAGGGATTTTTGAACCACAGTTAGTATTCACGTTTTGAAATGACCACCATTGAATTTAAGTGAACAAATTGAGTCCAACATCTGAATTTAAACTTCCTCTTACACATGAGATATTTACACATGGTGTTTAATTCAACCTTGGCTTAACACGTTTCAAATAAATGTGAGAGCTCTTTTGGTTGGACACCAATGTGCATCATCACATGTATAAAGTTTTTGTAAGCCCCGTTTTCATGTATTCCAAACATAACGATATTTAACCCTCCATTTATTGCCTTTACATTTTTGGGACTTTTACATTCCTCTCCCCTTAAAAGAATCTCGTCCCGAGATTCCAATGAGGAAGGGAAGATAGGGTATATTATTGGTGATATGATGATAACAAACTGAATGGATATCACAATCTTCTTGTTTTTCAATAGTGCTTCCTTTGACGGCATGGTGAGTCCTTAAAACCCTGTAGAACCATATCGACCGGGTCGATTGGCTCGAATCTTTACCGTCCTAATCTTGACATGGATAATTAATATTTGACTAGATTAATTGAGTCCTTACAAACTTAGTGTAGTACATCCCCAAACATGAATTGAGATGTTTGGTGAGATTAAACAATGAATCAGTAATCTCGCCTCGAATTGGCATCTCAACCCTTTAGTCCAAAACCGAATGCTTTGCTTGGACATAAGAGCAGCTACAAGTAAATTTGACTTATGTTACCAACATAGCAAAGACCAACTACCTATTGTAACCACAAGGATGTCAAAGTCACCATATGACCTCTCAAGAATTCAGATTGTGTTCAAGGATTGTCGCGAGGTTGAGCAATCAATCGGTAAGCCCCACGATGAGAAATTAGTTTAGTTCTGACATTTACGGCACTCAGAGCTAAACAAGTCATGGATAAAAGTTCAAAACATTCTTAGGTACAAGGGATGTTGAGTAATTGGTTTCCCTTGTATTATCCAATGAGGTAGAATCAAGCAACTTGATCAATAATACAAGGATGTGAAAATACCAAGGTCTTTAGACACGCCGCTTAATGGTTTGAAGAGAGGTACACCATCTTGCTTAGTATTTTTGTATTACTTAAGGAACATGTGATTAATCACATGTTGTATGGTGCAATGCATATGCACATGGTATGATGCAAATGGTGCTTATGTATGTTGCAAAATGGTTTATCTGGATAGTGCATGATATTGCATATGTATGGTGCATACAAGGTGTTGCGCACGATAGATTTAGCATCTCTCAATGCTTTTCAATATGTATGGTGCATCATCTTTTTATAGTTTAAGTAAGAATTAGTACGATAATTCGAACATGATTAAGAAGCATCTCAAACTTTGCCCAGTACAGATAACTTGGTCAGGAAAGGTGCTAACCAAGGAAAACCACTTTCATGTTGTGACCAAGTTTAAGAAAATTATGTCAAATGTTTGAAAAGATTTTTTGGAAATACTCCACAAAAACTTAACTTAGGAAATATATATTGTACATTGACTTCATGTCTCCTTTCTCCTAAGCCTTCATATAACCAATTTAGCATGAAACACCAGCTACTAGTTTGAGCTCCTAGTTAGGACATCACCACACTAAGGTTGAGGTTACTATAGTTGTCACTAAGAGTGATTTTCTAAATCTTCTTCTTCTTCTCTTAAGTCTTGCGATTCTGGCGAGCATTTGTGTGTGCCTGGTGAAGACGTTGAAACTACATCTTCCTCAATGATGACGGATATTGTACTTGAAATTTGATTACTTGTAGACGTAGTTTCCTCTTATCTCTTGGTGATGTCATACTTCGTGTATAGCCAATTGGTGATCGATGCTTTGATTTACTTGGATGCACTCCTACCCTCTTAAGTTCCAATGTAGGAAACTGAGAACTTAATCCATCATATTCTTATGGGAATGTAATACACAACCATAGCCTTCCAGAGCTGTATCACATAACTTTTGGTAAATATGTATACCTGAAGTTATGGTCCAACAACATAAAGGTACAGAAACTGGACCAGCTTCTGTTCGATGATTTAAAACTCTAATTCAACATTTGAAAATGTTGTGGGAGTAAACAGAAAAGTTGGAGTAGATTTCCATATCTTTCCAACGAGTGTTTATTTGTATTCAACTAAGTTCTAGATCGAAAGTTATGAGCTTCTAGAGTTGACAGAAATTCTTGAAGAATTTCAGCAGCACCTCCCCTTTAAGTGCTCACTCTGGGTCGACCTTTCCATACAGCTATAAACATGTATGGACCAAACTTGTACTTACAAAGTTGAAGCATGATTCATAAGATTTATAGAATTGTAAGATTTCACCTTTTACAATTCTTATACAGGAAGTTATAAGCAAAATCCAAATCAGTGCGGAAACTATGCCCAGCCTTTGGGGTACTCTGAACAGTTTCACTTGTACTGCAAATTTCACCTCTTTACAGAAGGATTATGTCCTAGTGTTGAACAGAAACATTGTAAAGAACTTCCCATGATTTCCAATAATGTATTTGTAAGGCCCCTTTGCATTCTTGGATTAAAAGATATAATGGTTCAAATTTAACAGAATTTCTGGCAGGATTTTGACAGCACCTCCCAGAGGTACTTAGTTTCAATCTACAATTCCAATTAATTCTGCTCCAGTCTTGGCAAAACTTTGAATTATAAAGTTGTAGCATATCTGATGCCCTTTCCAGAAATGTATCATAATGCCCTTAGAGATTTTTCCACCGAGTGTTAGGGTGGAATTACAGAGACTCTGTTTCAGGTTCTACCCATTTGTATCCGTTTTGGTTTCTAAGGTTTTTGACCAACTTTAAGTGTGTTTCTGTCGTGGGGGTTCATAGAAAAGTTTTGAAGAACTTCTCCACCTTTCCAAAACTGTGTCACACACTAACATTGATCTTTTCTACAGTGAGTAACACCCTATGTAAGTTTCAGCAGAAACACTGCCAAATCAAGAGACTCTATTTAGGGTCTCTCTATACTCACATACTCTTGAGTTTGTTTCTAAACAGGTTTTTAACCAGCTGATTTAAACTGTCTTCATTCAAAAATTTCAGAATCTTCAAGTGTATGAGATGAGCGAGGTGATGATGCAATTTTTATAATAATGCCGGTACTACCCCCTCACCAAAGAAAAACCTATGCCGGTATTCTGGCATATACGTGTCAAATGGTGGAACTAAGAACTTCACTCACAAACGGTTTCTGAACGTCATGCTCTAACGTGGTCAATGTATCAGCAGAAAACCACTCAATAATGGGGCACACAAAGGTTTAACATTCCAGGCAGGTCCATATCATAGTAAAAACATACGATCAGTATCATTTTCATACGGATTGTCCTTGAGTCATCCCAGTCTCAAGGTACATGGTCGTGTTTTCACACCACACGACGGGGAACCCGAGTAGAATGTGAACGGGTGTCACGGTTAGGAATTTTATCAACACAACGGATGCCACCTGCTGCCTCATGACTGTTGAGGCATGCTAATGGTGAGTGCTGCGTATGGCCCTTTTAACATTGAACGTTCAAGAGTTGCACACTATCGTGTTTCTTACCAAACAATGGAGTATCCTCGCTTTTGCCTAAAGCACGCTGGGGATCAGCGTTTCATATGTTCCCGAAACCATGAAAATGTTTATAGACTCATATTAACTACCGTGCCAAGCCACGGGAAACCATTACATACCACTGCTCGTATGGCGAGCTTATCGCAATTGATCTGCCTGCGGTGGTGTATCTTACCTCTTACCTGACGTTGGAGCGTCGTTAAAGAATAATAACACATATGTTAGCTTTTCCACCATAATATCTACTACTATAATAGACATTATGTGCGCATAGTGACTAATCTCACTCACTACTTTTAAGTTTTCAAAATAGGCTTTTTTCGAGCATGCTATTCCCAATGTGGCTCTGATACCATGACTGTGGGGGCTACCCTGTGGTCCTCCCACTCCGGGATCACAGAGGGTGGTGCCGTGCGATGCTGCACCCAACAGCACACAAGAAAATATTAAGAACAACATACAAATTTTTATTTACATAAAACAGCGGAAGTATTTTACAAACTTATGTACAGCGGAAGTATTATTCATAGCTAAACTCTCGGCCTAGCTATGCAAAGGTGTAGCTGTCCAGCCCGGGGACGCTACACACTAGCTATACACATCAGGAGATCACGGCGGCGTGCAGGGCTCCAGATCGGCCGTGTACCCCAACGGGGGCATCACCTCGTCCTCAGAGCCTTCCTCATAAGCCTCACCTGCAGCAACTCAATTATAACAACCATGAGCACGATGGCTCAGTAAGACTTATCCGACACTCCTAAATATGAGACTCTACATGCAGAGATTTGTAATATAGGAAAATGATATTGCGATAAGGACTCGCCTAACGGTTAATCCTTACTTTCCATTTTTTGCAGCAATATGGTGTGCCTTGAGCAGCCCTCACATCGGAATTCCACAATCAAACAAGAAACATTTCCTTCCAATGTGGTTACGCCCAAAGTGGAATATAAACTTAGTTAGCTCTAAAACTACAACATACATGGTTGCAATACAATAATAGATCAATACATCATATTCTTCGGGCCCCTTTAAATTCTATGTCACAGTGCAGTGAACTAGAGGTACCCAAATAACCACAAGAGATGGTGATTGCAATCAATAGACATCCGGATACCACATCACATACACCCATTTCAGAAGTGTGGTGACTCACACCTTCCTACTCTGTTGTATGTAGCAACCTTTCAAAGGAAACCCAAATGTCGAACCGGTCCATTCATAACGGGCATGTGGTCCCTGCGCGGAGCGTGTCTGTGCCCGCCGGCAGATTTACACCTTGCTACCCTCAACCCACTCCTATAAAATGGTTGGGTAAGCCTCGGAACTTAGGTTAACAAATTACATCGGTTTCCTGGTTTCCATATAGCCAGTATGCATCCGGTACTGTCCAAACTTGTCAAGCAGGGCCGCACAAGGCACGGTCCTCAACCGACACCAACAGGGCTACGCACGTGAGACCTTCGCTCACTGCATACTATCCCCCTGCTAGGTCTCAATTTCTCATTCTTAAGCCATTCTTTACTTCATTATAGCCCGTGTGCTAAAATCCTATCTCGTGAGTAGATTCCAACTACTAGACCGTCACACCCGGTTTCTTCAAAGAGCAACCGAGTGAATATCACATGTATGCCAGGATCATTTTCTCATACATGTAACGACAAATAGTGAAGCATCATTATATTACAAGCCAAGTGTTCGAATATAAATAAGTCTTACATAGCACACGTCTCGATGGACGATAATATGTTCATAACATGTAAATAAAACAGCAGCGGAATATAAATCTTGTGAGCTCCGTCACAGGCGTTGCCCGGGGGACTCCATGAACCTAGAATCCTTCTTCGGGTCTGAAGTCTTGGTCATTGAACACCACATCACCCCCTTGACCTGAGCAGCAATTTAAACCAACAGAAAAGCAAGCTTGAGTACCGTTGGTACTCAGCAAGTGTGGGAAAGTTATGTCATGCATGGCTAGAGCAAGGAGAGGTTGAACTCATGGTTAAAGCACTATGCAAATAATACCTATCACCTTAGCTTATAAGCACCTACCTTACTACATAGGTGAAATGGTCCCAATCCCTCAATCCATCATCAGTATCAAGTAAACATAGTCTCATCTCCAATGTTAAGCTTCCCGCTTACCATCTTCAACTTACCGATCCATCATCCTCTAATCATGAATAAGTCCAAGCCGCTCTTGATCGTGAGCACGGCTGTCATGACAGTTTTGACTCTGCAGAGTTTGCACCACTGTACCCACATATAGTGATTTCATCCCCCATTGCCGGGTGGACTAGAAGAACCTCCATTATGCCAGTGGCCGCGAACCACGTTCACATTTCCGAGGTGTGTAGCCAGGAGATCACTATGAGGCCTTTACAAAGGGATTTCCGACGAGCGTGGGCCCACTTAGGTTTCACCCCTAACAGCATACAAGAGGCTCCAACCCCGCTGCAGTGGCCCCCTCTTGAGCCTTGCGGTTCATATGGTAGTCCAGCTGACACCTATTCCCCGCACCATCCAAACACCCATACTACGCCGGAGATGCTCCTAATTAATTGGCCAAGCTGCCCCATCTCACCATGTGGTTGCCACTGTAAAGCCCGGTTACATGCTCTATGAACCGGTCCTTAGGATCCAGGCAAGCACTAAACACGAACCCGAGTCTCGTGCACACAGCACCAACGAAAGAATCCAACTTGCCTCGATCCCTACCTCTACATAATTCATAATATCTCATTCAAGAGTATGGTAATATAAACTGATGATCTCATATCCCAATTATCCCATTCTAAGCATGGCTAAGCATATGTATAATATTAAATGACATGATAAAATAAATCCCAACCCAAGCTACAAGGAAATAAGGTAATGCAATTCTAGGGAAACTTCCTAGCATGGGCTTCATATTTAAATTGACAATGCAATTAATTCTAGCTACACATCCTAGCATAGGATCAAAGTGGTCAAGGACACTTGCCTCCTTCTTGCTGCTCTTGAAATGGGTAGTCCTGATCTTGGAAAGGAATAACTTGCTCTTGAACAGGTTCTACTTCATACCATCACACATAGCAAAAGAAAAACAACAATCATAAGACATAGTTCACACTTCTTACTTCATACAAACCACACATTCATATTTATGAAATTCATTCACCATTATATGTGTTGTGGTTACTTTGTGTGTTGATCTGTGGCTTGCACACACTTTTATTTATATGTGTATGACTCCTACTTTGGTGTTCATATTTATACTTACATACTATATATATATATATATATATATATGTGTGTGTGTTTCAGTTTTAAATAAATTCCTTATATTAAACTACCAAGTATGTAAGAAAAGTATTTTTCTTCTTCATATGTGCATTCATAATTTCTATCAACCCTAAACTGAACTCTTTGAAATTTAAAAACTCCATTTATCATTTACTAGTTGCTATATTTTTCAGATTTATATTCCTATGCATAATTGTGTATTTTATTATGAAATTAGTAATACTCATCATCTAAACAGTATAGGTTTTGGTCCTAAATAATTGAATAACATATTTTGACCTTGGCCTCTGATGTAAACTATTTCATAATTATTTTCCCTATTTTTCTATAGCTATTCTTTACTTAAAAATGTGTCCCTATACTAAATAATGTGAATAATAAATGAAACAGATTCATTTCAGCCCAATATATTTTTTTATCTCACTCCAAAGTTTTCTAAGTACTGAGAAAGTTTTTAATTAATTTTGACAATTATGTTTGTCCCACATTTTAATTTTTAAACACTAGTTACATATTCTATTTTCTAAATTAAATACTAAACAGAGCTAAAATAATGAACTCACCCCATTACAGGGTCTATAATATTATTTTCATAATTTCCAGGGGTCTATCTACACTTATCAGAGGTGTTTTTCCTAATTTTTATTAAGTCCAGGGGCTAAAACTGATTTTAAATGAATTTACATGATTTTCTGGAGTTCCAGGGGCTAGATCAGAAGTTTCCGGGGCTAGCTCTTATTTCCCGAGAACCCCAGGGGGTAGCACGTAAGAATTCCAGTCTTTATAACGCGGGGCTGACGTGGACCGTCCGATTTTAAACCGACGGCTGAGATTATAACATCGAACCGGTACGCGGGGTTTTAAAGTCTACCGTGCGATTTAAAATAAACGGCGCACAAGCGGCCACGTCGCTCTGATCGAGCGCGGGCGGCGCTGCCGGCGGCGCACGGCGGCGGGAAGCGGCGATCTCGCCGGAAAGTTTCGGATCCTCGAGAATTCTGCCTAGAACTGTGATCTTATGGCATAGATCGGTAGAGGGGAGGTCAGGGATCTCACCTCGGGGGTTTTCTTGAGCTCGGGGGTCCTGGAATGTGATCGGCGGCGAGGTCCGAGGCAAAACCACGGCGAAGCTCGTCGACACTGTGTTTACACCGTAATTCTCCGAGTTTTCTGCACCTGCAAAGCTCCCCGGAGGCGGTGGATCAAGACCAGCGAGTTAGATCAGAGTTTTCGAGCTTAGATCGGCCAGAATTCACCGGCGAAGTCTCGGTGCTCACCGGAGTAAAAATCGGCGATCGCGTGGGAAAAACCGATCGGGGCTGGGGTTTTTATAGCCGGGGAAGGGCGGTGGGTCGGTTGTCATCGAGTTTGATTCTTCTGGGACCGGAATTCGGGCTGAGGGACGCGGTTTCCAATCGGTTAAGATCGCGTGCGCGCGGGAGAGTCCGGGGTCGCGGGGTTAGGGATGACAGGTGGGTCCCACCCGTCTGTGAGAGACAGCGCGGGCGCGTGGGGGCGGGCTGGCGCGGGGGAAACTGGGCCGGCTGGCGGGTTTCGGCCCACTGGCCGGTTTTTTCCCGTTTTCTCTTTTTCTTTTTCCATTTCTTTTCTGTTTTGAGTCTAATTTGAATTCCAGTTTGAATTTGAATTTTTGCAAAACATGCAACACGTCCAAAAAATTTTAAATTCCCCTCTGAACATGGTTTAGGGTTTTGAATCAAAATTTGGGGTGTTACATGGGGCTCACTGTTTACAACAGTGATTGGGAGTAAATTTCAGAGGTTAAAACCCCAGGTGGGACCCACATGTCATAGAGGGAAGAAGGAGAAACTTGCACCCAAAGTCAGAGTCTTGGTGGGAAATTCCACCCAGCAGCTGTCGGCTGTGCCACCGAGCAGCTACCGGCGCCACCAGCTGCTTCCCTCTCCGCGCGCTGGCGCCCAGGGCGGCTTGCTCGCGCCCCCACGCGACCGGCACCGCCTCAGCCGAGCAGGAGTCAGCCGGCTTTATCTTCTCGTGGGCAAACCCGAGCAGCAGCATTGTTTCTCGCCGCAGCTCTCTGCTCAATCGGGAAAACCAGCAAAACAATCTCCTTCGTTCCTAAGCTGCTAGACAGCAACCGGAGGTCGCGCACCACCCTCCCAACGCCTGGACCACCGGGTTTCGGCCCCTCTTCCCGTGATCAACAACGACCGCCGCAGTTTAGCTGAAGGACGGCGATCGGTATCACGCGGGCAGCACACTGCAACCACTTCCACGGCCGAACAAGGGCGGCAACAGGAGCGCACGAACTCCACGTTGCTTCCACCTGAATCTCAAGCCACGCCGTGAACTCTCGCCGGTGAATTCTCAGTTTTTGCTCCGGCAACCTTAAACTGAACTTCCGGTACGGTTTCTTTAAATTCTCGCTCTATGATCTTTCGGAGGTCATCAAATCTTGCACATAGACGCTGGACTAACCGGCGATCAAGTTCTTTTCTGCATCCGTAGCGTGAAACTGTCTAGCAGTGACGAATTTCGAGCTCGATCGAGGGCGGTAATGGCGGGCACGATCGGTCACACGGTGCCGACCAACTTGCCGCCATCCCTGAACCCTTTTGACACCTTGTCGAGCTTCCTAGAGGTACGCTGATGCAATAAGGCCGTTTGTTCGAGGTGTTGGCAGGTTTAGAAACCACGGTCGACGGTGCCGAACCTCAACCGAGGCCGCGGCACGTGGCCGAGCTATTTCCGGTCACCCCCAGCCCGACCTGACACCACCGACGCGTTCCTCGATGTCGACAACCCCCTGGCGGCAAGTTTCAGACCATGGGAGGTCCGGCAGCGGCGAGCTGGTGAGCCCCGAGTCTGCTCCGGCGAGGTCGGCAGCGCGGGCGCGAGAGAATGGCGGAAGGAAGACGAAGCCGGCTGACCCACGTGTCAGCGGCTGAAGAATTTGAATCGGGATCGGGTGTGGCCGGGGATCCGCTGTGCTGGCGCGCAAATACCCTGTGAGCTCCGGTGTGCCGGGCACCTCCGTGCTCGACACGTGTGGTATCTCCGGTGTGCCGGACACCTCCGCGCTCGACACGTGTCCCCGCGGGCCCCCGTGAAATTTAGATTTTTTCCCGAATTTCGGAATTCTTCCAAACGTCAAATCCTCATAACTTTGGCTAGAAAACTCCAAATCGAGTGAAACAAATTCGGTTGGATTCAGCTCTCTGAGCACTTTCCAGCAAATCAAGTTTCACTTCATGAAATTCCTTATTTTTCCAGAATTAATTCCTCAAAGTTTAAACTGTTTGGAATTTTAACTGGAGAATCCTGTGGAGGAAAATCCTGAAATTTTGCTGGGATGATCACCAAGATATCCCTGAACTACCAAAAAAATTTCAGACCCATTGGAGCTCATTTAATCCACCTAATGGTGTGATTAGTGAAACTGTTCCAGAGAAAATAGAAAATGTTCAGCAACATTTTCAGAATGTTCTCTGAAATTGTTTAGCTCATATCTTTAGTTAGGAACTTCCAAATTAAGTGAGACCAACTCCATTAGAACCCTCTTAAAATCTGGTTTTCAGAAAGTCATAGTTTGTTTCATGAAAATTCCTAGAACACCCTAAGAGTTCCAATTAAGGTCAAGGATATAATCAATTGTGGAAGGCTCAAATGAGCTTTGCTGCAACTAAAACTTGACCAAGTCTCTGTTTAGGTTGTAACCAAGCCACAGTAAAAGTTTCACAGTCATTAGGTCTGTCTAGCAAGGGTTATAGACTTCCCAACCTCAAAGTTAGTACAAATGCATTTAAATTGATACATATATTGCTCTTATCATGTAGTCGCTAAGGTCGAGGAGGAACCCGAAGTCCTAGACTTCGTAACTCCGGAGGAGCAGCTAGCCTACGACCAAGAGCAGCAAGGCAAGCTGCGGTTTGCATTAACCTTTTTACAAATTTTTATTGTTTTGAGCACATACTTGTTTCCGTTATTCTGTGCATTAGAGTCTTGTTTGGAAGCCCCACTGCATAGCCAAGAGAACCATGGGTTGGGTTTAGGATTGCAAAACCCGTTAGCTACTGCATTGCTAGGATAGAGTAGGATTCGGTACAAGTCGAGTAGTTGGAACTACTCGCGAGCATAGGCTAGAGGCACTCGACTCGGGTAGTGATAGCACATGAAACACATGGCAAGAAAATGAGACCAAGCGGAGGGTAATGGCAGCAGGACTTTAGGGCCTGTGTGCTGTAGCTCCACTTGTGTCGATTGAGGACCTAGCCGTGTGCGGGCCTGTTGAACAAGCTAGAACAGTACCGAAGACCTACCGGCTATATGGGAACCGGGAAACTGATGTAACTCGGGTAGCTGGATATTGAGGCATTGCCCGTCGTTCAGAGTGTAGGTTGAGAGCTTGAGGTGTAAATTGCCTGGCGGCAAGGAGATGCGCGTGCAGAGACCTCTTGCTCGGGACGATGGGACCGGTTCAATATTTGGCTGACGGGTGAAAAGTAGTTGCGTACGGCGTCCGTGATGGTTGTTGTAGGCAACATCGAGTACGGGCGTACGTGACGGGTTGTTCGGGTAACCCTGCAGGTGTAAATCGATTATAATCGCCGTCCGTCGCGGTCAGTGAGTACCACTTGTTCACTGTACCATGACGTAGAAAGAATAGGCTAGTTACATGTTAAAATTTGCTGATTGAAAGATGGACTTGATTGCTAATGACTTGCTGTAGTTAGAGCTAACTAAAGTTCATTTCAACTTTGGGCAAAGTACATGAGAGAAATGTGTTTCTTGTTTGATTGCGGCTCTCTCATGTGCCTTAGCGTAAGGTTCTCCACAACCTGCTGCTAAAACTTGAAAGTAAGGTTCTACTAATAAGGCGAGTCCTTTGCAAATAATTTTATCTCATGTACCCATCACCCCTCATGTAGAAGTTCCATGCCTAGGTGAGACGGGTCAGACATGCTAAGCCTTCGTGCTCACTGCTTGTGTTTGAAGCTTTTGCAGGGTTCTACGAGGAAGGGACTCCTGAGGAGGAGACGGAACCCCAGGAGGGGAACCCCGTCGAGTGGGAGTCGTGCACGCCGCAGAGTTAGTGTGCGTGCGTGCTAGCAAGGATGCGTTCAAGGGCTGAACATGCACTTGATGCTTAGTCTACGCCCGCGAGTGTAGACTGAACTTATTTTGATGTAAACATGTTCATAACTTGTTTATGTAATAAAATTTCGCTTCTGCTTTGTACCTTTGACGTGTGTTATACGGTGCTGTGCAATGCAGCACCCCTCAGCGTGATCCTGGCTCGACAGGACCTTGGGGTCGTGTCACCCTTGGGAAGCCGATTTATCTCGGAAATTGTTGGATTCCCAAAATGCCGAGACCTCCCAAACCCGGTTTTCTTGAGAGTGCTCTCAAGGCTTCTGTTGGTGAAGATCATCGACCCGTCACACTTGCATTCTTTCAGCCTGTGGAAGACACTTGCTGCCTGATTCTTCCTAATGTACATGGTGATCAAGAACTCTGAGGTCGACTTAAACTGAGTTGTCTTTCTTGGTTCATTGAGCTTCCATCTGCCGACCTTGTGGTCTTGAGGCTTGATCATCTTCTTTCGCAGATCATCGGACACGATCATTTTCTTCCCTTTGGTTGTCGATGCTTGATCGGTCCTCACGAGGATCTCTTCCTCCCTTCTAGGCTCACCATGTTGACAAGAAAGGGATCCGTGTCCAGCTTTGTTCGTTGTCCATCACCTAGAGTCAACCGGCCATCGTTCAAAGCCGATTGTACCTGTCAATGAAAGAAGTTACATTCCTTAGTTGAATGGGAGAAGGAGTAATGCCACTTACAATACCTTTTGTTGGCCAGCTGCTCGGGTGGTGGGATAACGTGGCCGTTTTCTTCAACTTGATCACTTTGTTTTGCAGGAGAGCGTCAAAAAGCTTGTCACATTTGGTTACATCGAAGGTGAACTTCATCTCCTCATTCTTTCTGGGGTTGGGCTTCAATAAAGTGCAAGCCAGAGGCTTGTTCTTGTGGTTTTCCACCCACTCGGCCACACATACTTCCATCTCCTCATCACTGGCCGAGTCATCCCCAAGTTGGTTGACGTGATGCCTCCCCCGGTCCTTGTAGTTGATCTCCTTGAACCGGCTGTGCACCTTTGCCTCTCTGGCTCGGTTCTCGTGTGCCACAACATGTTGCAAGTGTTGGTGATATGCCCAAGAGGCAATCATAACAATTCGGATAAAGGCCTGATGGATATTTGATCCATAAGAAATTAGGGTACTAATGTTCCTGTGACCTAAAAGCCCATTAGCGCGCCTATAAATATGAGGGGTAGGGTTAGGGACAGATGTCTCCACCACATAGCAGTCCCCGCCGCCGCCCCTCACAGGTCAGCCGCCGAAACCCCTGCCGCGCGCGTGGTGCTAGCACACCGACACACGGCGTTCCTCCCTGTACGTGTGGACTCCGTGGAGGCGCTGCTGTTACTGCTGCGCTGATCGGCTACGACGCGCATCTACGATCCGCTGCGCTGCGCATCTAGTGGTAACGATCCATGACCTTCTTACTCACATGTTTCCTGGGTGATACAGTCGAATTGCTATAGTAGCGCATCGCCTATTTCCCTATAGTGGTATCAGAGCCGACTTGCGTAGTTTTTGGTCTGGATCTTAGATGCGATCTACTGCAGACAAGTTCATATGATGAATTTTTATGGTTCGGCTTTTGGGGTTTGGAATTGGTTAGAGTAGATTGCCATCATATGACTAAAGGATTAGTTCGTGCTCCTTCTCTGCTGTGTGCGCAACCTGTCCCTACCGGCTGGAATCACCATCGGGACTAATAGTGTACATAGCTAACAGATTGAGCCAACAGATCACGGTCATGTGTCGCAATCTTCTCGTGGATAACCAGTCACAATGAAAATTCGTGCTATAGTGACATCATTAAGTTGTTTCGCGATAGACATCGTTCTACGCTTAACTTGTTTTTGCATAGGATGATGTGAATGGTATGGCCTAAATGTGATGTGATGATCTGTGTGTAAAATTCGTGCAGCCTGCGCGTTGCAAATTTAACACAACCGGGTTGAGGTTGTCACATAATTGTATAACGACCTGCGTGTCGCCCTGTGATGCCTGATCTCTCATGTAATTTATTTGATAGCTATTAGATGTATTAGCTTCTTTTATATTCATTGAGAAACCTTAAGCATGATGGCGATGGTGATCACCATAAGAAGTGAGACATGGCGGTGTAGATCATGATGGAACCATGGTGATGGAGACCACTATGATCCTAAAGGCCATACTATTCACAGATATGATATGATCGTATGACTGTGATGTTTTACTATCATTTTCATGCTTTTCATATGGTGGATGTTTTGTCATGATAAAATAACTTCCCTCGGAAAAGTTGAGTATTTGATGCCGTTTACCTATAGCTGCACCTATGTTGTTTTGATCGTTGTATGGTAGGTTTGCCAAAGCAAAATACCGTCATCTATCATAATGAATAGGGTGAATGTTGGACATTCACAAGCATAGTATTGGTTTACTCAACAAAGCTATCAAAACGGTTTTGGGCTTTATGGCATAGTGTTGGGAGCCGAGGCATTGGATGTCACCCAACAAACAAAAATCATATAGAGATATGATTAACAATGGTTGTTTACCTATGTCACTAATTTTCTAGCAGTGAAGCCAAAGCTCACTAGGAATTATTGAGTATGGATCTTGGACCACTATATGTCGTTAGAGGGAGGACGATGCTCATATAGTGGTGGTGTCTTTTATTAAACTGTTAATAAAAGATTGGTACATAACATAGTGCTAAAACCTTGCATATTTATTTTCTATTGTAGATCATGTCTGCTAGTAACAATTCAGGTTTCAATTTGCGATCTGTGCTTGAGAAAGAAAAGCTCAATGGAGCTAACTTTATTGATTGGTACTGCAACCTGAGAATTGTTCTCAGGCAAGAGAAAATTGAGTATGTTCTTGAGCAACCATACCCCAATGACCTCCCCGATGATGCAAATGCCGCAACTGGTAGGACTTATGAGAAGCACTGCGATGATGCGCTTAATGCAAGCTGCCTCATGCTTGCCACAATGTCCCCTGATCTACAGAAACAATATGAGCATGCAGATGTTTATTCTATGATTCTGGGACTACGTGGAATGTTTGAGAAACAAGCAAGGGCTGAGAGGTACAACATCTCAAAGTCCTTGTTCTCATGCAAGCTGGCAGAAGGTAGCCCGGTCAGTCCCCATTTAATCAAGATGATTGGTTACATTGAGACTTTGGACAAACTTGGTTCTGAACTCAAGGATGACCTGGCTATTGACGTTATTCTCCAGTCACTCCCACCGAGCTATGAGCCATTTATATTGAATTATCAAATGAATGGCATGGAGGAAACGTTGGCTGAATCGCATGGGATGCTTAAAACAGCCGAGGAAAGCATTAAGAAAAACACCACTCATGTGATGATGGTTCAAAAGGAGAATAAAAAGAGGAAGCTTGTGATGCATCCTAAAGGCAAGGGAAAGGTTCCCAATGAGTCTTCAAGCTCAAAGCCAAAGGGCAAATCAGGCCCTTCTCCTAATGATGAATGCTTCCACTGTCATGCTAAGGGGCATTGGTCTAGGAACTGCAAGAAGTACTTGGAGGATAAGAAGAGGAAAGGGAGTGAGACTTCCATATCAGGTATAAATGTTATAGAAATCAATATTGCTACATCTTCTAGTGAATCATGGGTATTTGATACCGGATCAATGATTCACACTTGCAAATCATTGCAGGGTCTAAGTGAGACTAGAAGATTTGCAAAAGGCGAGTTGGATGTTCGGGTCGGCAATGGAGCAAAGGTTGGTGTCATAGCTGTCGGAACTTATCACTTCTCATTACCCTCAGGATTAGTTTTGAAATTAAATAATTGTCATTGCATTCCTTCTTTGAGCAAGAACATTATATCTTCTTCATGTTTGGAAGAAGTTAATGGTTATGAGATTATAATAAAGAACAAATGTTGTTCTATTTATTATAATAATATTTTATATGCTCAATGTCCATTAGTGAATGGATTATATGTTCTTGATCTTGAGGATAAAACAATCTATAACATTAATACAAAAAGGACTCGACGAAATGATCTAAATCCCACTTTTATTTGGCAGTGTCGTTTAGGTCATATAAATGAGAAACGCATTGAGAAACTCCATAAAGATGGTTTGTTAAGTTCATTTGATTTTGAATCACTTGACACATGCGAGTCTTGTTTGCTTGGGAAGATGACCAAAGCAACCTTCACTGGTCAAAGTGAGAGGGCAAGTGACTTGTTGGGACTTATACATACTGATGTATGTGGACCAATGAGTTCGGTAGCTAGAGGTGGTTTTCAATATTTCATTACTTTTACCGATGACTTTAGTAGATATGGATATGTCTATCTAATGAGTCACAAGTCTGAATCTTTTGAAAAGTTCAATGAATTTCAGAATGAAGTACAAAATCAGTTGGGCAAGACAATTAAACTTCTACGATCTGATCGTGGGGGTGAATATTTGAGCCATGAATTTTATGATCATTTATAACAATGTGAAATTGTTCAACAGTTGACTCCACCTGGAACGCCTCAATGGAATGGGGTGTCCGAGTGGAAGAACCGAACCTTGTTAGACATGGTTAGGTTGATGATGAGCCAGACTGATCTTCCACTATCCTTTTGGGGTTATGCTCTTGAAACTGCTGCGTTTACACTAAATAGAGTCCCACTAAGTCTGTTGAGAAGACACCATATGAGATGTGGACCGGGAAACGTCCCGGATTGTCTTTCCTCAAAGTTTGAGGATGTGATGCTTATGTCAAACGTTTGACGTCAGACAAACTTACTCCCAAATCAGACAAATGCTTCTTTGTGGGATATCCTAGGGAAACCAAAGGGTATTATTTTTATAATAAAACGGAGGGTAAAGTGTTTACTGCTCGCAATGGTGTCTTCTTGGAGAAAGAGTTTCTCTCAAAAGTAGTTAGTGGGAGCAAGGTACATCTTGAAGAAATTCAAGAAATACCTGAAAATGTTTCGGCACCCTCTAATCATATCCAGGATGTACAAGATGTTGTACAACCACTTGATGAAACACCAGCCCCACAAAGGTCTACAAGGGTACGTCTTGCAACTGAAAAGTTGACACAACTAACCACGGAACAACAGGACATGGTATTGTTGGACAATAATGAGCCTATGACCTACACTGAAGCAATAATGGGACCCGACTATGAGAAATGGCTTGGTGCCATGGAATCCGAAATAGAATCCATGCATGAGAATCAAGTTTGAAACTTGGTTGATCCAATCGATGGCGTGAGACGGATCAATTGCAAATGGATTTTCAAGAAAAAGACTGATATGGATGGAAAAGTTCACATCTATAAAGCACGATTGGTGGCGAAAGGTTTCAAACAAATTCAAGGTGTGGATTATGATGAAACATTTTCGCCCGTCGCTATGCTAAAGTCTGTTCGGATTCTCCTAGCAATTGCTGCATATATTGATTATGAAATATGGAAGATGGATGTCAAAACAACCTTTCTTAATTGGAGTCTGACTGAGGATGTGTACATGACACAACCTTGAGGGTTTTATCGATCCTAAAAATGCTAGAAAAATATGCAAACTTCAAAAGTCCATCTATGGATTGAAGCAAGCATCTCAGAGTTGGAATCTACGTTTTGATGAAGTGGTCAAAGGGTTTGGTTTCATCAAGAACGTAGAAGAACCTTGTATTTACAAGAAGGTTAGTGGGAGCGCAATTATATTTCTGGTCCTATATGTAGATGACATATTGTTGATTGGAAATGACATTCCAGTAGTAGATGTTGTTAAATTCTCATTAAGGAAAAGTTTTTCAATGAAGGAATTAGGAGAGGCAGCGTTCGTTTTGGGCATAAAGATCTATAGAGATAGATCTAAAAGGTTAATTGGATTAAGCCAAGACACATATATTGACAAGATATTGAATCGGTTCAATATGCAAGATTCTAAGAAACGTTTCTTGCCAATGTCACATGGCATCACTCTAAGCAAAAGTCAGTGTCCTTTGACGCCTGATGAGCAAAAGAGGATGAGAGGGATTCCTTATGCTTCGGCTATTGGATCTATCATGTGCCATGTTGTGTACACGCCCAGATGTATCCTATGCTCTAAGTGTTACGAGCAGGTATCAATCAGATTATGGTGAGGCTCATTGGACAGTTGTCAAAAACATTCTTAAGTACTTGAGAAGAACTAAGAATGTATTCCTAGTGTTTGGAGGTGAAGAAGAGCTCGTTGTAAGAGGTTACACCGATGCTAGCTTCCAAACAGACAAGGATGACTCTAGATCGCAATCCGGTTTTGTGTTCTGCCTCAATGGAGGGGCAGTGAGCTGGAAAAGTTCCAAGCAAGACACAGTAGCAGATTCAACGACGGAGGCGGAGTATATTGCAGCTTCTGAAGCTGCAAAGGAAGCTGTTTGGAACAGAAAATTTGTTTCTGAGTTGGGTGTTGTTCCTAGTGCGTCCGGACCTGTGGATCTCTATTGCGACAATAATGGAGCCATTGCACAGGCAAAGGAGCCTAGATCACACAAAAGATCCAAACATATACTACGACGCTATCATCTGATTTGAGAGATTATCGACCGAAGTGATGTGAATATATGCATGGTGCATACGGATTTGAATATGGCAGATCCGTTGACAAAGCCTCTTCCACAATCAAAGCATGAGACACACACGAGATCTATGGGTATTAGATACTTACATCAGTGATCCTAGTGTGTAGTGGGAGACTTGTGTCATAGCTATGTTTATGTACTATTTGAGTAACTATTATTCACATTGATCATCAAGTTTGTGACTTGTTCGTGGGACTCTTTGTTAATTATAATGTTACTCAAAATGATCCCTAGTCTACATCGTTATATGAGATAATGATAGTACGCAGACTAGCACATGTATCAATTGATGATCACGTTTCACGGATCATAGATATGGAGATATCAAATTAATAATGTGAACACATGTTAGCGAACATGGTGTTGGATAGACCCATTCCTAGACACTGTTGGAATTGTTATTTACATATGTGCCATCAGTTGGTCTTGGGTGATACACCTGCTAGATTCTTAGACCTGAGATCGCCATTGTTTCTCACTATGTGTAGTTGTGCACTTTGAAACTATCAAACGCTACTCCGTAACTAGGTGGTCATAAAAATAGTCTTTAGGTGCATGATGAAGCATGGAATGAGATGTGTGCGGATCAAGATGGGATTTGCCCCTCCTAAATAGCAGGAGAGATATCTCTGGGCCCCTCGAGATAGTTAGATTGAAAGTGCATGGCCATGCCAAAATGATTAAAGAGTTAATCATTATGACTAAAAGTTAGTCATAGATTGAATCCACTATTTGATCGATTGAATGGTCGAGCTATCACAAGGATGGCACATATCTCGCCTTGAGCTTGACTGGTATCGTGTGGCAAAGGAATTAGCATGTGAATGTATCTAGGTTCAGCCGATATGATCTTTATGTACATTCGGGAGTCAGTATTTCCTGCTAGGTACCTCTACTGACTTGTGTTTGAAAATGGTTTTCATTCATAACCGACTATACATGAACCTAACGGGTCACACACTTAAGGGGATGGAATATTGAAAAACTTGGCTATATGATTGTCTCTAGTGCAAGTGGGAGATTTTTGGTGATATGCCCAAGAGGCAATCAAAACAATTCGAATAAAGGCCTGATAGATATTTGATCCATAAGAAATTAGGGTACTAATGGGCCTGTGACCTAAAAGCCCATTAGCGCGTCTATAAATATGAGCGGAAGGGTTAGGGACAGATGTCTCCACCACATAGCAGTCCCAGCCGCCGCCCCTCACAGGTCAGCCGCCGAAACCCCTGCCGCGCGCGCGGTGCTAGCACACCGACGCACGGCGTTCCTCCCTGTACGTGTGGACTCCGTGGAGGCGCTGCTGTTACTGCTGCGCTGATCGGCTACGACGCGCATCTACGATCCGCTGCGCTGCACGTCTAGTGGTAACGATCCATGACCTTCTTACTCGCATGTTTCCTGGGTGATACGGTCGAATTGTTAGACTAGCGCATCGCCTATTTCCCTACAGCAAGACTTGGTTGATGTCCCCAAACTCGATGCCATCGATATTCTCCTTGAGGTAAGGTAACAGCCATGCGAAGCTAGATCAGCCAAATCTTTATACCCTATGGTTAGGCTAAAACATTTGTTTCATGTTTCCCTAAACCATTTATGTATTCAGCTATGAGCTCATTGTGTCTGTGCCTCACCGCGGTTAGATGGAACAATCTCAGTTCTACCTCGCCGGTGAAGAAGTATTCATGGAACTTTTGATCTAAACACGACCATGTTATGACACAATTAGGTGATAACGATGTAAACCAGCTAAAGGTTGTGCCTGCGATGGACCAAAATCCGTACATCCAGGATCACAGAGGGTGGTGCCGCACGATGCGACACCCGACAGCACACACGATAGGGTAACATAGTATTACATTGAAAATATGCTAAGTTTGTACAACAGTAGTACAATCTTCAGTTACAACTCCTGTACAGAGTCTACTGCAGTGGGAAGTATTTGTACAACTCACGCCAACACCTAACTAGCAAAAGTTGGTTGTCCGGCCCTACGGACAACCCACACTAGCTCCACTCAGCCTCAACGAGGCGTGTACGGCTCCCACATAGCCATAGTCCCCGACGGTAGGTAGCCCTCGCCGGTGGACTCGTACTATGAGTCCGTGGGGTACTCCTCACATGCAAACACTCATAGCAGCAACCGTGAGCACGATGGCTCAGCGAGTCTTAACCGACTCTGCTACACATGAAACGCTACATGCAAGTTGTAACACCCCAAAACCTGCTAAAGAGGGGAATTTAAATTTTTTTGGACGTATTGCATGTGGTGCAGAAATTCCAATTCAAACTGGAATTCAAATTCAAATCAAAACAGAAAGGAAAAGGAAAAGAAAAAGAAAAAGAAAACCCCCAACCGGCCAGTGGGCCGAAACCCGCCAGCAGGCCCAATCCCCGCGCAAGCCCGGACCCGCGCCCCCTCTCTCCCTCTCACTGACATGCAGGACCCGCGTGTCATCTCCTTCCCCGCGTGCCCCCAACGGCCCCGGACTCTTCTCTCGCGCCCGATCGCAACTGACCTCCGGAAAACCGCGCCCAGCCCGATCTTCAGCCCCGGGCGATGATACTTATCCAAAACGACCCGCCGCCGCCTCCCCTCGTGCAATTCACGCAAGGAAAACTCGCCGAATTCCCCAGTGCCGCTCCACTCTTCTCTGCGGTGAGAACCGAAACTTTTATCACCGTTTTCCTTCGATCCTTGCTCGGACTTCCTGATCTAACGCGCTGATCATGTTCCACCGCCTCCGGGGAGTCACGCAGGTGAAGAAAACCCGGTGTTTTGCGCTCTGGATGCAGCTCTGGCGAGCACCGCCGCGTTTCATCTAGGACCTCGCCGCCGACCACCTTCCAGGGCCTCCGAGCTCAAGAAAAACCACGAGGTGAGATCCCCGACCTCCCCTCTACCGTTCTATGCCAAGAAATCCAAGATTTAGGAAGTATAGACGAAAACCCGAAGATCTCTGGCGAGATCGCCGCCTCCAGCTGTCGCGCGCCGCCGGGCAGCGCCGCCCGCACACGGCCAGGGCGACGTGGCGCCTTGAGGGCCGTCTATTCTAAATCGCACGGTAGAAATAAAACCCCCGCGTACCGGTTCGGCGATCTAATCTGAGCCGTCTGTTTTAAATCGGACGGTCCACGTCAGCCCCGCATTATAAAGGCCGGGATTCTTACGCGCTACCCCCTGGGGATCTCGGAAAACACGAGCTAGCCCCGGAAACTTCTGATCTAGCCCCTGGAACTTCAGAAATTCGTGTAAATTTATTTAAAAATAAGTTTATTCCCTGGACTTAATAAAAATTAGGAAAACCCCTCTGTTATGTGTAGTTAGACCCCTGGAAATTTATGAAATAGTAAATTAGACCCTGCAGTAGGGGGATTTACCTTTTTGACCCTATATGATATTAAATTCAGAAATTTAAATATGTGACTAGGATTTAAATTTAAAAGGAAAGGCAAACACATGTGCAAATTCAAATTTAAACTCTCCTAGCACTTGGAAAACTTTAGAATGAGATAAAAATAGATTTTAGGCTGAAATGAAATCTGCCTAAGTGTTATTCATATTTATTAGTTCTAGAAACACATTTTTAGGCTAGGAAATAATTCTGAAAACAGATAAAATAAATTTAAATTAGTTCACATTAGAGGAGAAGTTCAAAAATATATTATTTAATATTTTAGATCAGAACCTATTCTGTTTAGATGATATGTCCTACTATTTAATATTAAAACTCACTTTTAGGCATAGAAAATAAATCTGAAAAATATAGGAAAATAGGTATGCATAATTAGAAAATGATAAATGAAGTCTCCAAATCAAAAAACTTCAGTTTCGGATTTGGTAAAAGATCTGAAAACATATTTGGAGTAGGAAATTACCTTTCATGCAAACTTGGTAGCTAAGAAGTGTATTAAATAAATATAAAGAATTTGTTCAAATTGGAAATTCATATATAGTGTGCAAACAGAAATCTGAATACAAAAGTTAGAAATCACATACATATGTTTAAAAGTGCATGTAGGCCAAAAATCAACACATGTAGAGTAACCACAACACTTAGAAATGTGAATGACTTTCATAGATATGTATGTGTGGTTTGTATGAAGTGAAAGTGTGAACTATGTCTTATGGATTGTTGTTTTCTTTTGATTTGTGTATTGGCATGAGTAGAACCTGCGCCAGAGCAAGTTCTCCCCTTCCAAGACCAAGACTCTCCATTCCTAGAGCAGCAGGAAGAAGGCAAGTGTCCTTGACCACTTTGGTCCTATGCTAGGATGTGTAGATAGAATTATTTGCATTGTCAATTGAAATATGAGACCCATGCTAGGAAGTTTCCCTAGAATTGCATTACCTTGTTTCCTTGTAGCTTGGGTTGGGATTTATTTTATCATGTCATTTATTTATATGCTTATGCTTAGCCATGCTTAGAATGGGATAATTTGGATATGAGATCATTAATTTATTTACCTTACTCTTGAATGAGATATTATGAGTTATGTAGAGGTAGAGATCGAGGCAAGTTGGATGATTTGGTTGGTACTGGGTGCACGAGACTCAGGTTTGTGTTCAGTACTTGCCTGGATCCTAAGGACCGGTTCATGGAGCATGTAACCTGGCTTTACCGTGCCAACCACATGCTGAGATGGGGCAGCTTGGCCAATTAATTAGGTGTATCCCCGGCATAGTATGGGTGTTTTGGATGGTGCGGGGAATAGGTGTCAGCTGGACTACCATATGAACCGCAAGGCTCAAGAGGGGGCCACTGCAGCAGGGTTGGAGCCTCTTGTATGCTGTTAGGAGTGAAACCTCAGTGGGCCCACACTCGTCGGGAATCATTTTGTAAAGTCTTTGTAGTGATCTCCTGGCTACACACCTGGGAAGTGGGAACGTGGTTCGTGGCCACTGGCATAATGGAGGTTCTTTTAGTCCAACCGGCAACGGGGGATGAAATCACTACATGTGGGTACAGTGGTGCAAACTCTGCAGAGTCAAAACTGTCATGACAACTGTGCTCCCGGTCAAGAGCGGCTTGGACTTATTCATGATTAGAGGATGGTGAATTGGGAAGTTGTGGATGTTAAGCGGGAAGCTTAACATTGGAGATGAGACTATGCCTACTTGATAATGATGATGGGTTGAGAGATTGGGACTATTTCACCTGTGTAGTAATGTAGGTTCTTAATAAGCTAAGGTGATAGGTATTTATTGCGTAGTGCTTTAACCATGAGTTCAACCTCTCCTTGCTCTAGCCATGCATGACATAACTTTCCCACACTTGTTGAGTACCCATGGTACTCAATCTTGATTTTCTGTTGGTTTATATTGCTGCTCAGGTCAAGGGGATGATGTGGTGTTCAATGACCAAGACTTTGGTCCCGAAGAAGGATTTTAGGTTCACGGGGTCCCCCGGGCAACGCCTGTGACGAAGCCCACAAGATTTAATTTTCCGCTGCTGATTTATTTACATGTCATGAACTTATTATCGTCCATCGAGACGTATCTATGTAAGACTTATTTATATATTCAACACCTGGATTGTAATAAATGATGCTTCACTATTTGTCATCACATGTATGAGAAAATGATCCTGGCATACATGTGGTATTCACTCTGTTGTTCTTCGGAGAAACCGGGTGTGATAGAAGTGGTATCAGAGCCAAGGTTGCCCGTAGGAACGTGGACCTAGGTAGAAATGGACGTATTTAAGGACCCTATTTTCTTAAAAACTATTTTACCAAAAGTGTGGGTTGAAGGTGTTATTTAATGGAGTCACTTTATTCATCTTACCCCAACTTTTATTCAAAATACAATCTTTGTTTAATTCTTATCTAACTTAATTTTAAATGCTTTATGTTTTAGATGGTTCGCAAGTCCACCGGAGGGAGAGTTCCAGTAGTTGCCTTGCCTTAAGAGAGGAGAACCGTCCAGTGACGTACCCTCCTACGGATTGGCAGTAGGAGGCTTGGTGCTCCGTCTACGGCGTATGCTCCACGCTGCCGGCAATACGGGCAAGCTAATCATACACTACAGCTCCACCCGGACCATCCGTGAGAAGCGGGAAGAATGGAGTTCAGAAATGACTATTATCCATGAAAATAAGCTGCTCAAGATCCACCGCTCTCCAGCTTGTCGGGCGACACAGGTCGATGTTGAGAAGGATGTCACCTGGGAGGCCATCACCTGCCAGAGTTACATCAACCGTCGCCACCTGGACAGGACTGAGTACATGTATGTCCTCCAGCGTGAGAGTGGCACCGCGGAGTACAAGTACCCGCCAATGCAGCAGGGGACTTCCCATGAGCACATGGACCTGTGCTTGGAGGATGCTACTATGCTCAGCACTCGACTGCAGGAGTGTCAGCAGGAGCTTTAGGATGTTCGTGACACCCTGAAGGATACTGAGGCGTTGCTTCGAGCCAGCTTGAGGGCGAGAGAAAGAGGAGATGGGAATGAACTGTGTGTCACCGTGAATGACACATGGACTCCTGACTCCCCAGACCGTCGGGCGAGCAGGCGTCGCCGCACTTCTCCACCAGCAGCTTCCCCATCGAAAGCAGAATCAGAGGGCAGCCGCAATAATGAGGAAGACCCCGAAGAGCCAGCTCAGTGATATGAGTCGTTTAGTGTCCTTTCCCTTATTTCAGCAGAATATCGAGTAGTCGAGTCAATACCTTAGTTATCTGTGTGTTAATGTTTGGTGTGTGACGTGAGTTGTGGAAGCCATGGGCATTTGTCCACAACTTCGTCTTTAGGTTGCTTTGCTTTGATGTGTGAACCCCTATGAATTAAGAATGCATTTATTTTCACGTTAGATGTGACTCCCAAAAATCTACGTGAAACCCTCAGAAAATGTTTAATAGATTAAGGTCTGAAAAGTTTAAGTTTAAACAAGCAATTTGGGAATTTAATACGTAATGCTTTAAGTTAACATTTGGTTGATCATGATAGATGGCTGGAAGAGGAAAGGGTCGTGGTGCCAACCCCACGAACAACAACTATGAGGCCGGCAACCCTCATCTTTCTGGAGGACAAGACAGGGGTGGTCGCCGTGAAGGTGCTGATCCTATCCACCAGATGCTTGAAAATCAGAATCAGCTCATCCAGAGCCTAACTCAAGTGGTGGCCAATTTGCACCAAGCTCCACCTCCACCAGCTGCACCACGCCAACCAAGGTTGAGTGAGTTTCTGGGGACTCAACCTCCAAAGTTTGCAAGTGCTGCTGAACCTCTGGAGGCAGATGACCGGCTAAAGACCATTGAGAACAAGATGAGGATCATACAATGCCAAGGGTATGAGAGGGTGCTGTTTGCCTCTCACCAATGTCATGGACCTGCTGCTGATTGGTGGACCGCTTACGTGGCAGCATATCATGACTCCGAGAACATCACTTGGGAAGAGTTCAAGCACAGTTTCCGCAACCATTACGTACCAAGGGGCGAACTCAAAAACAAGAGGAAGGAGTTCTTGGGACTGCAGCAAGGAAACATGACTGTGAGGGAATACCTCACTAAGTTCACCCAACTATCCCGTTATGCACCACGGGACATTGAAACTGATGAGCAAAAACAGGACTGTTTTGTGGAAGGACTTACTATGGAAATGCAGTGTGCAATGTCCTCCAACGAGTATGAAAGCTTCCAAAAGATGGTAGACAGAGCATTTGTCGTGGAGAGGAAGCTGAAGGCCTTGGAAAATGAAAACAAGAGGAAGGCGGGATGGTCACACCAAGCCTCAAGTAGCAATAAACGCCCACGTCTGATGCAGCAACCCGCAGGGCAGACGAGCCGTGCTGTGGTACCTTACTCAGCCCCCAGAGGGTACAACCTGAATTTCAGGCCTCCGTCAGCACAAGCACAGCCGCAGCGTCAGTTTGTACAGCAGCCTCGCCGCACCTATCAACCTCGAACAGCAGTACAAGGACCACCGAACCAACCCCAAGACAACAAAGGCCAGGCACCTAAAGTCGGGATGCAATGCTTCAACTGTGATGAAGTGGGGCACTACGCCCACAAGTGCCCAAAGAAGAAGCCCATACAGCCACAACAGCAGAATGTGATGTGAGGACGGGTGAACCACGTGACCATGGAGGAAGCGCAAGAGGCACCTGACGTGGTAATTGGTAAGTTTCCTGCCAATTTACACATTGCAACCCTGTTGTTCGATTTTGGTGCTACCCACTCGTTCATTGCTGAAGGGTTTGTTAAGAAGCATGATCTAGCAACAACACAAATGAACCATATGCTAGCAGTAAACTCTCCAGGGGGTGAAATAAGGACAAAACAAGTGTGTCCCAAGGTGAATTTATACATTAATGGGGTAGTATTTACTGCAAACCTCATAGTGATAGACTCACAAGGGATATATATTATTTTGGTTATGGATTGGTTGACCAAACATAAAGGAATCATCCATTGTTCGACAAGAACAGTGAAACTAACTCACCCTAGTGGCACAAGAGTGAAGTTCATAACTGTACAAGAACCTAGGATGGACCTTAAACTCAATCATGTTGAGGGGGAAGTGGAAGAGATCAGGATTATCAGGGAATATCCAGACGTTTTTCCGGAGGAGTTGCCAGGTATGCCCCCCGATCGTGAAGTGGAATTCGCGATTCAGCTAGTGCCTGGAACAGCTCCAATATACAAGAGGCCTTATCGGATGGACTCCAAACAGCTGGAAGAGCTCAAGGAGCATGTAAGGGAATTGACGGAGAAGGGGTATATTCGTCCTAGTTCCTCACCATGGGGAGCTCCAGTGATATTTGTGCCCAAGAAGGACGGGACCCAAAGGTTATGCGTAGACTACCGTGCGTTGAATGAAGTAACCATCAAGAACTAGTACCCATTACCCCGCATTGAAGACTTATTTGATCAGTTGAGGGGAGCTTGTGTGTTCTCAAAAATTGATCTCAGGTCGGGATACCACCAACTTAAGATAAGGCAAACCGACAATCCAAAGACAGCTTTCATATCTCGGTACGGGCTGTATGAATACACCGTCATGCCGTTCGGGCTAACTAATGCCCCGGCATACTTCATGTATCTCATGAACAAGGTATTCATGGATTATCTAGACAAATTTGTGGTGGGTTTCATTGATGACATTCTCGTCTTCTCCAAAGATGAAGAAGAACATGAGGGACATTTAAGGTTGGTGTTGCAAAAACTGAGAGAACACCAACTATATGCCAAGTTGAGCAAGTGTGAGTTTTGGCTAAAGAGAGTTCCCTTCTTAGGACATATAATCTCGGAGGGAGGAATCTCCGTAGATCCCGCCAATATCGAGGATGTGCAGAAGTGGAAGACCCCTAAAAATGTCGGGGAAGTTTGAAGCTTCTTAGGATTGGCTGGGTATTATCGACGGTTTATCGAGGGTTTCTCCAAGATCTCGAGACCCCTCACCAAATTGTTAGAGAAGGGAATCACATTCACATGGACACCACAGTGTGAGACGAGTTTTCAAGAACTGAAGAAAAGATTGACAACAGCCCCAGTGCTAGTTATGCCAGATATGCAGAAGAGCTTTTCGGTGTACTGCGATGCCTCTGGACACGGGTTGGGATGTGTTCTCATGCAAGAGGGGCATGTCGTGGCTTATGCGTCCCGGCAGCTCCGGAAACACGAGAAGAACTATCCTACGCATGACCTAGAGCTAGCCGCAGTGGTACACGCGTTGAAGATTTGGCGGCATTACTTGATGGGGAAGAGGACAGAGATATATACGGATCATAAGAGCTTAAAGTATATTTTCACACAGCCAGATCTCATCCTCGGACAAAGGAGATGTTAGAGCTAATCAACGACTTTGATGTGGGCATCAACTATCGTCCTGGGAAAGCAAACGTCGTAGCAGATGCTTTAAGCCGGAAGGTGCAGGTCAATAGGTTGAGCTTAAAGGACATGCCTACAGAATTGAAGGAAGAGGTGATAAAACTCATCTATGTCTGGTGAATAGTGGTGAAGCCATCGCCATGGAAGTGGACTCCACATTAGAACAAGACATATGCAATGGTTAGAAGAATGATGAGAAGATACAAGAAATCAGAGAACTCATCAAGGATAATACAGCCCTCGGGTTCAGAGAGGATGAACAAGGTACGGTGTGGCACGGGAAAAGAATCTGTGTGCCTGAGGCGAAGGAAATTCGTGAATTGATTTTGAAGGAGGCTCATAATTCCGACTATTCCATTCATCCTTGGAGTACGAAGATGTATCATGACCTTAAGAGCAGATATTGGTGGTATGGCATGAAGCGAGATGTCACGGAACATGTTGCCCTATGTGACACATGTCAGTTGGTGAAAGCAGAACATCAACGACCCGCGGGACTGTTACAACCACTCAAAGTGCCCGGATGGAAATGGGAAGAAATAGGTATGGATTTCATAGTGGGACTACCTAGGACCCAATCGAGATATGATTCGATATGGTTCATCATCGACAGGCTAACCAAGGTAGCTCATTTCATCCCCGTGAAAGAAAGCTACAATGTATCCAAATTGGCAGAATTGTACATGTCAAGGATCGTGTGTTTCCATGGAGTGCCAAAGAAGATATTGTCAGATCGAGGGACACAGTTCACCTCAAGGTTCTGGCAGAAGTTACATGACACCATGGGAACTCATCTAAATTTTGGTTCTGCCTATCATCCCCAGACTGACGGGCAGACGGAAATAACCAATCAGATCCTTGAGGATATGCTGAGCGCGTGTGCGCTCAAGAACAATAGGAGTTGGGATAAGAACTTATCATATGCGGAGTTCTCCTATAACAACAGCTATCAGGCTAGTATGAAGATGTCACCATTTGAGGCTTTGTATGGGAGGAAGTGCAGAACTCCACTATTTTGGAACCAAACCGGGGAAAGTAAAGTGTTTGGGCCCGAAGTACTACAAGAAGCCGAGGCGAAAGTGAGGGAAATCCGCAACAACTTGAGGATAGCACAGACCCGACAAAAGAGCTATGCCGATGTACGGAGAAGAGAGCTCGTTTTCAACGTGGGGGACTATGTCTATCTCAAGGTGTCCCCTATCCGAGCACTTCGTCGGTTCAAAGTGAAAGGGAAGTTATCACCTCAATACATCGGACCCTTTCAGATTCTGGAGAGGAAAAGCGAAGTGGCATATCAACTCGAACTACCAGCTCGCCTATCGGATGTGCACGACGTATTCCATGTGTCACAGCTCAAGAAATGTCTGAGGACGCCTGAAGAGATGTTACCCATGAATGAGTTTGACGTAGGAGAAGATCTGTCTTATGCCGAGCAACCGGTCAAGGTTTTGGAGACAATGGAACACCTCACAAGAAATAAATGAATCCGGATGTGCAAGGTGCAGTGGAAGCATCACTCGGTAGAGGAAGCCACATGGGAGCGAGAAGACGAGCTTAAGGCACAGTTTCCGGAATTGTTTTCCTAGAACCACCAATCTCGAGGACGAGATTTCTTTTAAGGGGGGTAGAGCTGTAACACCCCAAAACCTGCTAAAGAGGGGAATTTAAAAAATTTTGGACGTATTGCATGTGGTGCAGAAATTCAAATTCAAACTGGAATTCAAATTCAAATCAAAACAGAAAAGAAAAGGTAAAAGAAAAAAATAAAAACCCCAACCGGCCAGTGGGCTGAAACCCGCCAGCCGGCCCAATCCCCCGAGCCAGCCCGAACCCGCGCCCCCTCTCTCCCTTTCACTGACACGCGGGGCCCGTGTGTCATCTCTTTCCCCGCGTGTCCCCGATGGCCCCGGACTCTTCTCTCACGCCGGATCGCAACCGACCTCCGGAAAACCGCGCCCCAGCCCGATCTTTGGACCCGGGCGATGCTACTTATCCAAACAGACCCGCCGCCGCCTCCCCTCATGCAATTCACGCAAGGAAAACTCGCCAAATTCCTCAGCGCCGGTCCACTCTTCTCTCCGGTGAGAACCGAAACTTTTATCTCCGTTTTCCTTCGATCCTTGCTCGGACTTCCTGATCTAACACACTGATAATGTTCCACAGCCTCCGGGGAGTCACGCAGGTGAAGAAAACCCGGTGTTTTGCGCTCTGGACGCAGCTCCGGCGAGCACCGCCGCGTTTCATCTCGGACCTCGCCGCCGACCACCTTCCAGGGCCTCCGAGCTCAGGAAAAATCCTGAGGTGAGATCCCCGACCTCACCTCTACCGTTCTATGCGAAGAAATCCAAGTTTTAGGAAGTATAGACGAAAACCATGTAAGTGCATCTAGGATATCCCTTGTGGGTTTTGGCTAATTGATGACGAACATATGAGATCCTAATGAAACTATTGATATGATTGCAGTATAAACAAAGTGAAACAGCTCGGTGCACACAAAAAGGTGAAAAATGAAGTGGTGTCCAAAAGAAGAATAGCTTGATGGAAATTTAGAATAATTAATTAGAATTTAAGTGTATAGGGTGTGTATGAAAGACACACTCCAAGAGCTCACGACTTTGCGCATGGGAAAGGGTTTTAAAATTATCCAAACTCTCCGTTCGCTAAACGGACTAGTCCGCGTGCACACCGGACTAGTCCGCAAGACTTTCTGGAACATCCTATCACTGGAGGCCGGACTAGTCCGATCATGGACCGGACTAGTCCGCCAAACTCTCTGTTCCCAAAATGGACTAGTCCTTGTGCACACCAGACTAGTCCGCCAGACTTTCTGGACATCATGATTCACTGTGACCAGACAAGTCCGGACCAGCACCGGACTAGTCCAGTATTAGGTTTAACAACGGTAACTTTTTTTGGAAACCCTATAAAAAGATGTCCTTCGTTTTTTCTCAAAAAACACACGACTAATACTGCAGCAAACACAAACTCTAGCTCCGCCACCTTGTCCCAAGAGCCCAAAACACATCTCCCCACACATCTAAAGTGCAAAAAGATCAAAATCAATTAAACACTTGGATTCGGGATTGGGAGATAGTCGTTCTTTCGTTGTGAGCTCTTGGGGTTTGATCTTTCTACACTCATATTCTGCATTGTACTATTTTCGAGTGTATTTGATCACGTTCTTATTGTAATTCTCGTGGGAGCCCTCAACTTGTGAGGTAGCCCCACAAACTCAGTGATTGCCCGTGATAGTGGAGTCAAGTCGGCCTTTGTGGTGACTTGAAGAGGGAAAGGGTTAGGATCCCGGCTCTGTGTGAGCTTCCTCAACGAGGACGTAGATCTCTTGGTGAGATCGAACCTCGGTAAAAATTTGTGTCTTTTGTCTCTCATTTTTTACATTTTGATACAGTAGATCACTAGTTTGCTAATCATCATTTGAGTTTCTTATAAGTTTGCACGTGCATTCATACAATAAACTTAATTTATAAAAACTTTTGTTCTCATTCCGCTGCTGAAAGATTCAATTTCTGAAACACACTTAATTAACTCACATAATTCAGTACACCGGACTAGTCCGCCCACACAACCGGACTAGTCCGGTCAATCAAGTTTCTGATAACTCTATTAAGTGTGCAGGAATCTTTTAAAGGCCTATTCACCCCCCCTCTAGGCCACATTCAATTGGTATCAGAGCAAGGTTCTCCATCAAAGAGACTCACATCTCGGAGAGATCATGGCCTCTGAGAAGAACAACGACATCCCAAAGATGAACATCAATGAGGAGGAGATAGAAGCTAAAGCCTTCGATGTGCTGAAAGACAGCCCCCATGATGATGAAGAAGTGAGGCAGCTAAAAGCACTCCTGAGAAAGAAACTGCTAGCACAAAAGGGAAAAGAAGAAGAGAAGACGACTGGGAGTGGTCATCATGACTACTCCCGGTATCCTTACAACTACAACCGTCTCAATTCAAGCAATCACTATCTTTCGATTCCTATGGGAAGGCCTCCACAGTTTGACGGAAGTGACTATACCATGTGGAAGTACAACATGAAGATGCATATGATATCTCTGAACCCTCGTCTGTGGCACATTGTTTGCACAGACATAGATATTCCGGACACGGATGATGAACTCACTCGAGAACAAGAACAAGAGATTCACAGAAACACACAAGCCGTCGCCGTGATCACATCATCACTAAGGAGAGAGGAATTCACCAAGATCGATGGGTTAGAAAGTGCAAAAGAAATATGGGATACCCTCAAGACAGCTCACGAAGGAAATAGATCAGTTCGTGAAGCCAAAATCGAAATGCTTGAAGGAGAGTTGGGGAGATTTGCTATTGAAGAAGGCGAATTACCTCAAGACATGTACAACCGGATGAAAGCACTCATCAACAAAATTCATGCTTATGGAAGTAAGAAATGGACAGATCACGAAGTGGTCAAAAGAATGATTAGAGCCTTTATGCCAAGAAATGTCACACTTTACTCAATGATCAGAGAGAGCCCCGGTTTTCACAAAATGACTCCCGATGAATTACTAGGGAAGATCATAAATCATGAAATGATGGAGAAAGAAGCCCAATACGTCAAAGACTTAGCCGAACTCACCTCATCCAAAAAGAAAGAAGTTGCTCTCAAAGCAACGTGCAGACCCAAACTCAAAGAAACTCGTGAAGACCAAGACGATGGAGATACAAGCGACGAGAGCACCGATCTTGATGACGAAGAAATGGTACTCTTCATCAAAAAGTTCAAACGCATGATGAAGAGAAGACACGGCAACAATTCACATGAAGGCAAAAGCAAGGATAAAGGAAAATCCAAGGCTCGACGCACTTGCTACAATTGCGGAGAGTATGGTCACTTCATGGTGGACTGTACTTATGAAGAAAACAAAAAGAAGATGGAAACAAGATCTCAAGAAAATAAAAATTTCAGAAAAAGAAGACAAGTCCATCAAGCTCACATTGGGAAGGAGTGGGACTCAAACGACGAGTCCTCCTCTGATGAAGAAGAAGAGATGGCCACTATCGCAGTCAAGAAACCAACTATGAGAGCCACACTCTTTCCGAACATGGGAGGACGGGACATGAACAACCACACTTGTCTTATGGCTAAGGAAGGCAAGAAAAAGGTTGGACTTACTCCTCCTGTACTAAATTCCTTCATTGATGACTTTGATAGCTCTAGTGATAATGAAGAAATGTTTAGAGGGCTAAGCAAAATTGCTTTAAAGAAAATGGAAATGTTGTTGAACGAAATCTTTGAAAAGGAGGAACTTGTCAACCGACAAGAAGATATGCTCATCCGTGAGAGGAAGAGATATCAAGAAGTTGAAAAGCTTCTTGAGATTGAAAGAGAGAAGAATGAGTCACTTGAGTTAGAGCTAGCCTTGAGTAAGGAAACTTACTCAAAGTTAGAGGACACGCACATTGCAATCAAGGAAGAACTTGCTAACTTGTCAAAAGTTAACAAAATCCTTGAGGTGCAAGTTGAGTCGCTCAAACAAAGTGACTCCTCTTCCTCCAAGAGCTCTTCCTCCAAAGACATGAGTTCGACAACAATAAGAACCTGCACTTGCTCTAGTAAGAAAAATGTAATTTCTAATGCTTCAACCTCTCATGACATGCATTCTTCTCAAAACGGCATCTTTGATAAGGAGAAGATCAAATATGCACGAAGTGCATATATGATCACTAGACCTCCCAATGTCAAAGATGGTCTTGGCTTTGACAGGAACAAACACATGTCTACTCCTAATCATGCTAATAATAAAATCACTTTTGTTAAAGAAAAATCCCATGAATCTGAGTTACAAACGCTGTTCCGTACATTTGATGCTTCTTATGCTCTCATGAAAAACAAGTATGGAAAAGTCATTGCTAAATATATAGGGCCACGCCACGAGAACTTAAAAACTTGTGTGTGGGTGCCCAAGACTCTTGTGACTAACCTGAGAGGACCCAAGCAAGCTTGGGTACCTAAAACCAAGGAATAATTCTATTTTGCAGGCTTACTCCTCCGGTGGATCTAAGTGGGTGCTAGATAGCGGATGCACAAATCATATGACCGGAGAGAGAGGTATGTTTGTGGAGTACGAGTGCAACAAGGATCCATGTGAAGGTATATACTTTGGAGACAACAGCCTAGGAAAGGTCCTTGGTAGTGGTAACATTGAAATATCCTCTCAACACACCTTATCTAATGTTTTACACGTAGACTCTCTAGATTATAATCTCTTATCAATATCTCAACTATGCGACAAAGGTTACAACTTTTTATTCACTAATGAGGGTGTGACCGTCTTTAGAAGAAGCGATGGCTCGATTGCATTCAAGGGATTGTTGAAGGGAAAGCTTTATCTTGTTGACTTCAACAAAGATAAAGCTGAACTCAACACATGCTTGGTTGCTAAGACCAACATGGGATGGTTGTGGCATAGACGGCTAGCCCATGTTGGATTGAGAAATCTGCAGAAACTTCTAAAAGGTGGTCACATCCGTGGTCTTAAGGATGTGGTTTTTTGAAAAAGACAGGCCGTGCAGCGCTTGTCAAGCAGGAAAACAGGTTGGAGCACCACATCTCGCCAAGAATGTGATGACCACCGCTAGACCGCTGGAACTTCTCCACATGGATCTCTTTGGTCCAATTGCGTACATCAGCATTGGCGGTAACAAATACGGTTTAGTAATTGTTGATGATTTTTCAAGATTTACCTGGGTATTTTTCTTGTATGATAAATCAGAAACTCAGGGAATCCTCAAGAAGTTCTTGAAAAGAGCTCAGAATGAATTCTCATCAACCGTAAAGAATATTAGAAGGGACAATGGGACAGAATTCAAGAACACCCAAGTTGCAGAATATCTCAATGAAGAAGGTATAAAGCATGAATTCTCGGCACCCTACTCTCCTCAACAGAATGGGGTGGCCGAAAGGAAGAACAGAACATTGATCGAAATGGCGAGAACAATGTTGGATGAATACAAGACGTCAGACCGATTTTGGGCAGAAGCGGTGAACACCACTTGTCATGCCACAAATCGGTTGTACAGTCATCGACTACTGAAGAAAACTCCATATGAGCTTCTCACGGGTAAAAAGCCTAATGTTTCTTATTTCAAAGTTTTTGGTTGCAAATGTTTTATTCTGAACAAGAAACTAAGGGCCTCGAAGTTCGCTTCAAAGTCCGATGAAGGATTCTTGCTCGGATATGAATCGAATGCCTACACCTATCGTGTCTTCAACAAGGTGTCCGACCTTGTTGAAGTAGCACGTGACGTAGTGTTCGATGAAACTAACGGCTCACAAGTGGAGCAAGTCGATAAGTTTATGCTAGATGAGAAGGAAGCTCCATGTGAAGCGCTGAAGAAAATGGCACTTGGTGATATCCTACCACGAGAGGAAACACAAGACGAATTTCAACAAGGAAGCAATGATCAAGGGGGAGCTCCTACACAAGATCAGGTTGAGGAAGGTCAAGAAGATCAAGATGATCATGGAAGCAATGATCTAGGGGGAGACATGACACATGAAGACAATGAAGAACAAGCAACTATACAAATTCCACACCCAAGAGTACATCAGTGTGTGCAAAGAGACCATCCTGTCAACAATATCATTGGAGATATTGCTAAGGGAGTAACTACTAGATCTCAAATTGCAAATTTTTGTGAACACTATTCTTTTGTGTCTTTTCTGGAGCCATACAGGGTAGAAGAAGCCTTAAGGGATCCAGACTGGGTGATTGCGATGCAAGAGGAGCTGAACAACTTCAAAAGAAATGAAGTGTGGGAGCTGGTGGAAAGACCAAGGGTGAACATCGTTGGAACCAAATGGTTCTTTCGGAACAAGCAAGATGAACATGGAGTAGTGACAAGAAATAAAGCGAGGTTGGTGGCCAAAGGTTATTCTCAGGTGGAAGGTTTGGACTTCAATGAAACTTTCGCTCCTGTAGCTAGACTTGAGTCCATTCGCATTTTATTGGCATATGCTGCTCACCATAATTTTAAGTTGTATCAAATGGACGTCAAGAGTGCCTTCCTCAATGGTCCGATAAAGGAGGAAGTCTATGTCGAGCAGCCACCGGGGTTCGAAGATCAGGCGTATCCCAACCATGTCTATAAACTGCGTAAGGCTCTATATGGCCTCAAACAGGCTCCTCGAGCCTCGTATGAGTGCCTTAGAGATTTTCTGACTCAAAATGGATTCAAAATTGGTAAAGCTGACTATACACTCTTTACTAAACATTTTGATGATCATTTATTCGTATGTCAAATTTATGTTGATGACATTATCTTTGGATCCACTAACAAGTCCTTCTGTGAAGAATTTAGCAAAATAATGATAGACAGGTTCGAGATGTCATTGATGGGTGAATTGAAGTTCTTCTTGGGATTTCAAGTGAAGCAACTGAGAGAAGGTACATTTATAAGACAAACTAAATATAAACAAGACATTCTCAAGAAATTCAATATGGACAAAGCCAAGCCCATCAAGACACCCATGGCCATCAACGGACATCTCGACCTCAATGAAGACGGTCCAAATGTGGACCAAAAGGTATATCGGTCCATGATTGGCTCCTTACTTTATTTATGTGCATCTAGGCCATATATTATGCTTAGTGTTTGCATGTGTGCAAGGTTTCAAGCCGCACCTAAAGAGTGTCACTTAATTGCTGTAAAAAGAATCCTAAGGTACCTTGTGCACACACCCAACTTGGGCCTTTGGTATCCCAAAGGATCCAAGTTTAACTTGATAGGGTATTCCGACGCCGACTATGCAGGATACAAAGTCGATAGAAAGAGCACGTCAGGGACTTGTCAATTTCTTGGTAGGTCCCTAGTTTCTTGGTCATCTAAAAAGCAGAACTCCATTGCTCTTTCCACAGTGGAAGCGGAGTATGTTGCAGCCGGTAGTTGTTGTGCGCAACTACTTTGGATGCGACAGACTCTTAGGGACTACGGCTACAATCTAAGTCATATCCCGCTTCTATGCGATAATGAAAGTGCTATAAAAATTGCACACTACCCTGTAGAGCACTCAAGAACTAAGCACATAGATATCCATCATCACTTTCTTAGAGATCATTCATTAAAAGGTGACATTGCTATTTCACATGTTAGGACTGAAAAACAACTAGTGGATATTTTTACCAAACCATTAGATGAGAAAAGGTTTTGTGAACTAAGAAATGAGCTAAACATTCTTGACTCTCGAAATGTGGCTTGAAACATTGCATACCTGGTTGCAACTTAAAATGTTCCTTTGTATTGTTAAAAATGCTCATCTTCTCCTTTTCTACTCAGAAAACTATTTTAATGAAGAAATCTTGTGGATTATGACCATTGTTTGATTGCTGATTGCCTACTGGTCGTAATCACCAAGACTATTTGCAAAATTATTGTCCTTGGATCACTATTAATCATCTATATATGTATCAGTTCTGTTGGAAACGGACTAGTCCGATTTTCAACCGGACTAGTCCGGACAGACGAAACTGGTTAGGTCATTTCAAGGGGCTCGGACTAGTCCGCCACATAGACCGGACTAGTCCGGTCCATCGCATATATAAGCCCTTGGCCGGCCCAGACCTCTCCCTCACCCCTCATTAGACTTGCTCTCCCTCTCCTCTTCCAAACCCTAGCCCCCAAAGTGATTTTCGGGTTGAACCCTCAAAATCGAGATTTTCTCCGTGGGAAATCCTCCCCTTGACGAGTGGATTCCCTCCTCCGGATTCATCCGAACTGATTTCTACTTCTTCGACGCGGATCTTCAAATCTTGGTAAATTTCTCCCCAAAACCAAATTCTCAACTTTCCTCGTTCTAGCTTGTTTCCTTTGATTCCAAGGGTATACATTGGCCTTAGAGATGTATTCCCACCACTTTTCTACTCTTTTGCATCCTTAGATAGATTTTTTGATCAAAATGCTAGGGTTCTTATGCCGGGGCGGACTAGTCCGGTTCTCAGGTGTGGACTAGTCTGGTCCCTGTCATCTGCATCCCTACATTACCTTGAATCTTTGATTCATTCTTATCTAATCCGTGAACTCCTTATCAGGCACAATGTCTTCAGGCTTGGATGACAGCTCTTTTCACATTGATGAGGACGTTCAATGCGAGAAAGTGAGGAGGCCCAAGGAGAGAGTTATGAAGAAGAGACATGATGTCAATGCTCACTCTCCACCCTCCGACGACAATCTACCTAAGAAGAGGAAAGTCATTGTCAAAACGCCTCAAAGGAAAGATGCTGCTGAGGGCTCGTCAGGGCCAAAAAGAGTTCTCAATAAAGGGAAGGGACTTGCTAGTGGTCCCCTTGGACCCTTGAAGATGAAAAACCCTATTCACCGCAACAGGCAACCTTCAAGTGAGGATTTCACTGGAAAAGGGGGTGAGCTAGCTGATAACTTCAGGAAGATTGAAGTGTATGACCGACCTAAACAATGTTCTGATCCAAGGTTCTGGAGCAACTTCCATGCAGACTACTACGAGCATGTGTACATGAAGATGAAGAATCCTGTAGTAGAGAGTCAATGGCTAAATGTTGGATACCTGAAGTCGAAGAGGTATCCTGCCTTTCGTGAGATGGTGGAGGCCTTAGAGAGGCACGGTCTGACGGACCTGCTATCCTTTGAGTATGACTGGAACAATGAAGTCATTACCCAGTTTTACTCCACTCTCTACTTTGCTCGTGGTGATGGAGACAGTCTTACTTGGATGACTCATGGTTCAAAGTATAGTGTCACTTATGATGAATTTGCTAGGATTCTTCACCTCCAACACACTTTGGATCATGAACTGGTCATCCATAATCTGAAACCCCTGGAGAAGGAAGAGCTTGAGTTTCTCTATGACACAAGGATGCCATATGTTCCTCCCAACATCAAATATCTGAAGCCCTTCTTTGTGGTCCTCAATAGAGTCTTGAGAAAGACTATAGCTCCGAAGGATGGAGATGCGGGAACTATACAAGGGACCTTGAGGACTCTCATGAAGGTCATTAGTGGAAGGAGACCATTCAATGTTTTTGAGTATATCTACAACGACATCGTGAACATCTCAATCACCCCCAATAGGTCCTGTGGATATGCACCGTATATCATGTACATGATTGAGAAAGTGACGGGACTCGAGTTCGTCAAGGATGTCAAGCATGCGAGGTTGAAGCCGCAAAAACTCACCGAGTACACTCTCCCCCCGGCTCCAACTGCCCCGTCCTCTCCACCAGTGGAGAGGAGATCAAAGCAAGCTCATGATGTCACTAGATCTGCAGCTGCTCCTCCTGGGTCTCCACCTTCCCAAGAATCATCCAGTGGCATCCTCAAGGTGCTCTCCTCCATCTTTGCTTGCTGCCGCAAGATCGAAGACAGGCAGCACAAGGAAAAGCTTGCAAGGAAGAAACATCAACAGTATGTCAATGCCAATATCAAGTCTATCTGTGCAAAGCTTGAGATTGAGCCCATTGGATCACCGCCCGCCTCCGAGGACTCAGAGAAAGATCCTGCTCCCGTGGATGCCGAAGTTGGTGAAGATGAAGATCAAACTGAGACGGAAGGAGGAGGCAGCGATGAGTGATTCCCCTAAGATTGAGATTTTTCCCTTTTTGGTATCTTGATGCCAAAGGGGAAGAGATTGAGATTAGATTTGGACTCGAACTATCTAGTATTAGTTATTAAGCTCTTTTGTGATCAAGGACATGTACCTATTTTAAAATCTTGTAATGCACTATTTCTTTTCTTATGTGTGATGCACTATGCTCTAATGCCTACTTATATGTTCACTATTGTTTGTCTTTAATTTATCACATTTTGTTTATCACACACCTGTTAGGCACCCCACCATAAGGTGTGTGCATATGTGAGAAGCCTTTTGTGAATTCTTTATTATTCTCATATGTGCACACCTTATGAAAATCAACTTTTTATTCTCAATTGTGATATCTCAAATAGTTGTCATCAATCACCAAAAAGAGGGAGATTGTAAGTGCATCTAGGATATCCCTTGTGGGTTTTGGCTAATTGATGACGAACATATGAGATCCTAATGAAACTATTGAGATGATTGCAGTATAAACAAAGTGTAACAGCTCGGTGCATACAAAAAGGTGAAAAATGAAGTGGTGTCCAAAAGAAGAATACCTTGATGGAAATTTAGAAGAATTAATTAGAATTTAAGTGTATAGGGTGTGTATGAAAGACACACTCCAAGAGCTCACGACTTTGCGCATGGGAAAGGGTTTTAAAATTATCCAAACTCTCTGTTCGCTAAACGGACTAGTCCGCGTGCACACCGGACTAGCCCGCAAGACTTTCTAGAACCTCCTATCACTGGAGGCCAGACTAGTCCGATCATGGACCGGACTAGTCCGCCAAACTCTCTGTTCCCAAAACGGACTAGTTCTTGTGCACACCAGACTAGTCCGCCAGACTTTCTGGACATCATGATTCACTGTGACCGGACAAGTCCGGACCAGCACCAGACTAGTACGGTATTAGATTTAACAACGGTAACTTTTTTTTTGGAAACCCTATAAAAAGAGGTCCTTCGTTTTTTCTCAAAAAACACACGACTAATACTGCAGCAAACACAAACCCTAGCGCCGCCACCTTGTCCCAAGAGCCCAAAACACATCTCCCCACACATGTAAAGTGCAAAAAGATCAAAATCAATTGAACACTTGGATTAGGGATTGGGAGAACGTCATTTTTTCGTTGTGAGGTCTTGGGGTTTGATCTTTCTACACTCATATTCTGCATTGTACTATTTTCGAGTGTATTTGATCACGTTCTTATTGTAATTCTCGTGGGAGCCCTCAACTTGTGAGGTAGCCCCACAAACTCAGTGATTGCCCGTGATAGTGGAGTCAAGTCGGCCTTTGTGGTGACTTGAAGAGGGAAAGGGTTAGGAACCCGGCTCTGTGTGAGCTTCCTCAACGAGGACGTAGATCTCTTGGTGAGATCGAAACTCGGTAAAAAATCGTGTCTTTTGTCTCTCATTTACTTTACATTTTGATACATTAGATCACTAGTTTGCTAATCATCATTTGAGTTTCTTATAAGTTTGCACGTGCATTCATACAATAAACTTAATTTATAAAAACTGTTGTTCTCATTCCGCTGCTGAAAGATTCAATTTCTGAAACACACTTAATTAACTCACATAATTCAGCACACCGGACTAGTCCGGTCAATCAAGTTTCTGATAACTCTATTAAGTGTGCAGGAATCTTTTAAAGGCCTATTCACCCCCCCCTCTAGGCCGCATTCAAACCCGAAGATCTCCGGCGAGATCGCCGCCTCCCGCCGCCGGGCAGCGCCGCCCTCACACGGCCAGGGCGACGTGGCCCCTTGAGGGCCGTCTATTTTAAATCGCACGGTAGAAATAAAACCCTCGCGTACCGGTTCGGCGATCTAATCTGAGCCGTCTGTTTTAAATCGGACGGTCCACGTCAGCCACGCATTATAAAGGCTGGGATTCTTATGCGCTACCCCCTGGGGATCTCGGGAAACACGAGCTAGCACCGGAAACATCTGATCTAGCCCCTGGAACTTCAGAAATTCGTGTAAATTCATTTAAAAATCAGTTTTAGCCCCTGGACTTAATAAAAATTAGGAAAACCCCTCTTTTATGTGTAGTTAGACCCCTGGAAATTTATGAAATGGTAAATTAGGCTCTGCAGTAGGGTGGATTTACCTTTTTGACCCTATATGATATTAAATTCAGAAATTTGAATATGTGACTAGGATTTAAATTTAAAAGGAAAGGCAAACACATGTGCAAATTCAAATTTAAACTCTCCTAGCACATGGAAAACTTTAGAACGAGTTAAAAATAGATTTTAGGCTGAAATGAAATCTGCCTAAGTGTTGTTCATATTTCTTAGTTCTAGAAACACATTTTTAGGCTAGGAAATAATTCTGAAAACTGATAAAATAAATTTAAATTAGTTCACATCAGAGGAGAAGTTCAAAAATATATTATTTAATATTTTAGATCAGAACCTATTCTGTTTAGATGATATGTCCTACTATTTAATGTTAAAACTCACTTTTAGGCATAGAAAATAAATCTGAAAAATATAGGAAAATAGGTATGCATAATTAGAATATGATAAATGAAGTCTCCAAATCCAAAAACTTCAGTTTGGGATTTGGTAGAAGATCTGAAAACCTATTTGGAGTAGAAAATTACCTTTCATGCAAACTTGGTAGCTAAGAAGTGTATTAATTAAATATAAAGAATTTGTTCAAATTGGAAATTCATATATAGTGTGCAAAGAGAAATCTGAATACAAAAGTTAGAAATCGCATACATATGTTTAGAAGTGCATGTAGGCCAAAAATCAACACATGTAGAGTAACCACAACACTTAGAAACGTGAATGACTTTCATAGGTATGTATGTGTGGTTTGTATGAAGTGAAAGTGTGAACTATGTCTTATGGATTGTTGTTTTCTTTTGCTATGTGTATTGGCATGAGTAGAACCTGCCCCAGAGCAAGTTCTCCCCTTCCAAGACCAAGACTTTCCATTCCCAGAGCAGCAGGAAGAAGGCAAGTGTCCTTGACCACTTTGATCCTATGCTAGGATGTGTAGATAGAATTATTTGCATTGTCAATTGAAATATGAGACCCATGCTAGGAAGTTTCCCTAGAATTGCATTACCTTGTTTCCTTGTAGCTTGGGTTGGGATTTATTTTATCATGTCATTTATTTATATGCTTATGCTTAGCCATGCTTAGAATGGGATAATTGGGATATGAGATCATCAATTTATTTACCTTACTCTTGAATGAGATATTATGAGTTATGTAGAGGTAGAGATCGAGGCAAGTTGGATGATTTGGTTGGTGCTGGGTGCACGAGACTCGGGTTTGTGTTCAGTACTTGCCTGGATCCTAAGGACCGGTTCATGGAGCATGTAACCTGGCTTTACCGTGCCAACCACATGCTGAGATGGGGCAGCTTGGCCAATTAATTAGGTGTATCCTCGGCGTAGTATGGGTGTTTTGGATGGTGCGGGGAATAGGTGTCAGCTGGACTACCATATGAACCGCAAGGCTCAAGAGGGGGCCACTGCAGCGGGGTTGAAGCCTCTTTTATGCTGTTAGGGGTGAAACCTCAGTGGGCCCACGCTCGTCGGTAATCCCTTTGTAAAGGCTTCATAGTGATCTCTTGGCTACACACCTAGGAAGTGTGAACGTGGTTCGCGGCCACTGGCATAATGGAGGTTCTTTTAGTCCACCCAGCAACGGGGGATGAAATCACTACGTGTGGGTACAGTGGTGCAAACTCTGCAGAGTCAAAACTGTCATGACAGCCGTGCTCACGGTCAAGAGCAGCTTGGACTTATTCATGATTAGAGGATGATGAATTGGGAAGTTGTGGATGTTAAGCGGGAAGCTTAACATTGGAGATGAGACTATGCTTACTTGATAATGATGATGGGTTGAGAGATTGGGACTATTTCACCTGTGTAGTAATGTAGGTGCTTCATAAGCTAAGGTGATAGGTATTAATTGCGTAGTGCTTTAACCATGAGTTCAACGTCTCCTTGCTCTAGCCATGCATGACATAACTTTCCCACACTTGCTGAGTACCCATGGTACTCAAACATGCTTTTCTGTTGGTTTATATTGCTGCTACAGGTCAAGGGGATGATGTGGTGTTCAATGACCAAGACTTTGGTCCCGAAGAAGGATTTTAGGTTCACGGAGTCCCCCGGGCAACGCCTGTGACGAAGCCCACAAGATTTATTTTCCGCTGCTGTTTTATTTACATGTCATGAACTTATTATCGTCCATCGAGACGTATGCTATGTAAGACTTATTTATATATTCAACACCTGGCTTGTAATAAATGATGCATCACTATTTGTCATCACATGTATGACAAAATGATCCTGGCATACATGTGGTATTCACTCGGTTGTTCTTCGGAGAAACCGGGTGTGACACAAGTCATACTCGAATATAGGATTAAAGTTTGCAGCAAACAGACACGCCTACAAGTTCATCCTTAATTCATCTTTTAGCCACAAGTTAACGGTTCATAAATCTGAAATTTAGTGAGCAATATTTGGTGGCACACATGTAGCAATACAAGTTATTCATATCAGCAGTATTGAATCACAACATTCCATATTTTAACCTACGTCATGACTCAGTGACCAAGTGGTACTCATTACCACGAGGGACGGTGAATCGACTCGATATACACCTGAAGGGATACCCGAATAGCACGTCACGTACGCCCATCCACGGAGCTGCACAGCACGCTCCCTCGATGTTGTACAGGACAACCTTTCACCAAACAGCCCAAACATTGAACCGGTCGCACTGAAATAGACAGGAGGTTCCATACACGGAGCATCTCTTTATGCCAATTAGCAGATTTCCACCTTGCTGCCCTCAACCTACACCTATATATCGGTGCGTTATACCTCAACACCCGGAGGTTTAGGTTACATCAGTTTATCGGACCCCATATATCCGATATGCCTTCGGTAGATTCAAACTTGATCAGCGTGGGCGACACATGGATCGGTCCGCAATCGACAAGGACAGGGCTATGCACACAAGACTTCCTGTTGCTGCGTCCTAGCCCCTGCCTAGTCTCATTTTTCTTGCTAATGTTGTCTCACATCTCGAACCAATCCCGTGTGTAACGAACCCTATACTCGCGAGTAGATTCCAACTACTCGACTTGTACCAAAGCCTATAAACATTAAGCAAAGCATGTTCTACTCGAGGACTTAGACACTACCCTCACTCCCTTTGGAATAATCTGGTTATGCATTTGTTGTTTCAATCATCCTACACCTAATGCATATACATACTTCAAGCTAAGTGAATATAAAGCAAAACCTTGATAAAAATTTGTTAAGTGCAAACTGGGGCTTGCCTAGTTGCTGCTGGTCAGGGGGTTAGTGTCTCCTCCGGAGGTATGAAGTCCAGTACCTCCGGGGTCTCCTCGCGTTCAGCGACTACACATAGTCATGTTAACGATATGCCAATTTGAATGCAAATGTGTTGATTTTAGCATATAAACACTATAACTTTAGCTAGACATTCCATTTGGCTCTGAAATTTTTACTGTGGCTTGGTAAGAACCTAATAAGAGACTTGACTAAGTATCATTTGAAACAAAGCTCATTTGAGCTTTGCACAAATAAAAGCCTAGATGGTCATTACTAGAGCTTCTACGGATTTCCAGTGACTTTCATGGATCAAACCTTTACTTTCTTGAAACTATAGTTTGAGATGGTTCTAATGGAGTTGGTTTCATGTAATTTGAAGAATCATAGGGAATTAATTCAGGAAAAATAATAAGTTTCATGAACTGAAACTTGTTTTGCTGGATAGTACTCGGAGAGCTGAATCCAACAAAATCTGTTTCACTCAATTTGGACCATCCTAGCAAAAGTTATGGGCATTTGAAGTTGAACTAAAACTGGAAACTCAAACAAAAGTTTAAAACCCTGCATGTGGGCCCCACCACATGGCTTTCTTCTTCCTCACGCACGGCAGAGCATGGTTGGCGGCGCTCTCCGGCCAGGTCCGCTGGAAGTGACTTCCCGGCCTCCCCTAGGGCTAAATCTTGCCGCCTCTCACTTTAGGAACATGGGGAATTAATCCATGGGGTCGGCCGAGGCCACCGGCCACCGGAAACCCGTCGGCGACGGGTGGCAGTGGCGGCTGTGGGGACCCCGTTCCAACAGTCCAGGAATCGCATTGGGTGGTGCCGTGCGATGCGGCACCCAACAGGACACATCCGAAAAACACACATACACAACAATATATGTCTGTCATACATATAGTTGTCTCATTTTACAAATAATGTACAAGTGTACATTGTAGCGGAAGATAAGAATACACTCACGGACTATAGCCTACGTTAAGCAAAATGAAGCCATCCTGCCGGATGCCTCATACTAGAATCACATCAAAAACCCGGCGGCTTGCAGGGTTTGAAAACGAGACTCACACCCCTCATTGGGTGCTGCCCTGCTCGATCTCCGTTCCTCCCTAACGTTGCCTTATGCAACGTTACCAGTAAAACAATGGATCAACAAACCGTGAGCTTATCCTCAGAAAGACATAATCGAAGTCCTACACATAGAACTCTAAATGCTGGAAATAGAGGGCTCATTAGAGAAGTTTGCATAAACAATGAACTTGAGCAAATGGAGAGTCCTTACTTCAAGTTTTAAGCAACTTTTATAGCCCTGAAACTATTTACATCGAGACTCCACAATCAAACAAGAAACACTTCATCTCGATGGCACTTGCCCGAAGAGAAAATAACTTTAGTTAGCTATCCTAGACCCATACATACCTTGCGCCGTCAACGCCGAGACTCCACAATCAAACAAGAAACGATTTGTCTCAACTCTACTAGCCCAAGGTAAAAAGTAAATTTAGTGAAGGTGTTGATCATCCCTCATCTCCAATATGAGGATTACTCACAAAGCATATTAACTTTTCCCCAGTTTCTTACTATGTCACGACACAGAGAACAAGTATGCTCACTACCGCGAGCGACGGTGATTCAAATAAAAAACACCCGGCTGACACGACACATACGCCCGTCCGAGACCGGTGATCAACCCATCCCCTCAACGTCATATGTGGCAACCGTTTACACGACACCCAAATATCGAACTGGTCCAACTGTCTTGGGTTATGTCTCACTATGGCAAACCCTCGTAGAGCCGACTTCTCTATCCTTTCAGCATCTGCATAAGACGGTGGGGATTGCCTTGACACCCAGGTTAACATGTTACATCGGTTTCCTGGGTCCCATATTGCCAGTATGCATCCGGTACACAACTCAAACTTTTCCCGCAGGGCCGCACATGAGAACGGGCCTTAATCGACTCACACAGAGACTAGGTTCACAGAACCACATCCTTGAGCCTTCCATCCATACTGCCCGGTCTCCATTCCCAACTAAGAGGATCAATTCCCAACTCTTCCGATTAATCCCCCTTAATCCCGGTTCACGAGTAGGAAACGGCCGACTCGAGTTATGCCTCTCTTAATCCACCTTTGTTAACTTGATCACAGCAGATATCATTAAGTGAAACCCACTCTAAATAAAACTCCATAGTTTTTCTGGTTCATGCATGTGGAGTGTCATACCATCTAGACTTAATGCAATAACCAAAATGCTAGACATTTTAAGTGAATAAAAATAGAAACATGTAACTTTGGAGGAAAACCGGGGCTTGCCTTAGTGTTGATCCCAACTAATGTTTCTGTCAATACGAGCAAGTTAGCAGCCTCCAAAGTCTTCGCGTGATGTATCGCTATCGAAATGATCAATTAAAGAAATGTGTCACATTATGAAATAATGTGCCATATCAAACTACAGAAGCAAACTATACGCAGACAGAGGATTCTGGGGTTGAAATTTTTACAGAAGGTTCCTAATATCATGCTAGGGTTATGGTAAAATTTTCAGAAACTTTTGAGGAAGGAACTGGCGACAAAAAATCTTGGCCGATTTAACCTTCAATGATTTCTAGGAATTTAGTTAGACTTGGTCATATGGAGAAATTTTATATCCTAATAGGACTGGGCCTAAGCTTTCTAGGAAAATTTGTTTCAAATTTTTCTAAGTCTTCTGCTGGCTAGAAAGGGTTGGTGAAGTTTAAATTCTATTTTCTGGAATTTGTTCCTGTGGTTTCTCAGCCCTTTTTAAATAAACTTAAGAAAACCTACTGATTAAGCCCTCTTAGTCATCTCCAAAAATCCTGAAACTTTTACTTGTGCTCAGGAACTATGAGAAGGATTTTCTGCCCAAAATTGGGAATGTATCATAAAGAATTGCTCCTGGAATAAATCCCTAAAATAATTACTAAAAACAATTATACAGAAAATCGTGGGCATTTTCATAGCAAGCACTTTGTTTCTCTGGAAAGTACTTCTTATGAGGAATCCAAAAAAAATTGTCTCACTAATTTTGTAGCTTTCTACCCAGAGTTATGGGTTTTTCAAGTTTGAACAACTTTCTGTTTGATTTTACACAGAGCACTCAAAAGGGGGGCCCACGGGTCAGTCCTTTCTTCTACCTCGGGACAGAGCCCGCGGGTGCATGCCGGACAGATGGTGGCGCAGCTCATTCTCCCTCGTTTCTTTTTTAAGCTCCGGTTTCACCCTACACGACCCTCACACCGTGGCCTAGCAGCCAGGCAAGGTTTCCCCGCATGAAAACAGCCGGAGGTTGGTCGGCATCGGCGGGGCGGCTCGGTAGCTCAGCATCAACGCGTTCCGGCGTGTCCCAAGCTTCTCCCGGAGAGCTAGTTTGCCCTAAAGCATCCCTAGTGCTGGGGGTACTTGGAACGGAGCTAAACTCTCGCAGAAAATGGTGGCAAACTAGTTGTCACCGTGGTCCGCGGCGGTTTTAGCCGCTAGCGGCGATTTCTCGTCGCCCGGGTCGGAGGAGGGGCGGTTTGCATTGTGCTTCAGCATGGGAGGGCGCTAGGTCTCCAAGTTTCTGTGTCTTGAATTGCATGAGCATTGATCAAGCGGTTTAGGCGAATTTCATGACTTTGCTAGAGTCGGTTCTTCACGTGCTCCGGCGGTAGAAAGGAGGTTCTTCATGAATTTGAATTTCAAAATTCAGTTTTGAATTAATTCAAATGTAGCTCTCGACAAGGTGAACTCCAATGAGGATGAAAATTGGTGGACTAACTCAGAAAAATGTGCTGAGTTTGAATATGAAGTCAACTTTTGAATCCAAGTTATTAATGTAACTGAAATTTGAATTTGCATTCAAATTATCCCTTTTTACAAATGTGTCCGAAAGTGCCTCAAAAAGATTTGAACTCGCATGAAACTTGGCATGAGCAATCTAAGAATGTTTAGGGCCTAATGGTGCACTCAGCCTCTCATGTTTATATGTGTGAGATCCAACTTTTGGATTTGTAAGTTCTTCCTCTAATCAACCTGTTGATGGTGGTTACTTGCTCTTCACATTTGTTCTTGAGTTATCCACAAAATGAACTGCTTTGTGGTGATGTGATGAACACTCTAGCAAGTAAATCCTTGGGCTTTTACATCCCTCCCCCCTTAATGTGGGGACCACACCGTGGTTCACCCACTCCGGGATCACACAGGGTGGTGCTGTGTGATGCGGCACCCAACAGCACACAAGAAATGATTAAGAACAACATACAAGCTTTTATTTTACATATAACACAGCGGAAGTATTTTACAAAAGTAATGTACAGCAGAAGTCTTATTAAGAGCTAAACTCTCAGCCCAGCTATGCAAAAGTGTAGCCGTCCAGCCCGGGGACGCTACACACTAGCAACATACAACCAGAGATCACGGCGGCGTGCAGGGCTCCAGCTCGGCCGTGTACCCCGACGGGGGCATCGCCTCGTCCTCGGACCCTTCCTCATAACTCTCACCTGCACACAGCTCAAATATTGCAATCGTGAGCACGATGGCTCAGCAAGGCTTAACCGACACTCCTAATCATGAAACCCTACATGCAGGGATTAGTAATATAGGAAAATGACATTTGCTATAAAGACACGCCTACATGTTAATCCTTAGTTTCAGTTTTATAGCAACAGTTTAATGTGCCTTAGGCAGACCTCACATCGGAAGTCCACAATCAAACAAGAAACGCTTTTCTCTGATGTGGTGATGCCCAAAGTGGAAGATAAACTTAATTAGCTCTATATCTACAGCATACATGGTTTCAAGACATTAATAGTTCAATGCAGCATATTCATCTGGCTTCTTTCACTTCTTACTACGTCACAGCGCAGTGAACAAGCGGTACTCAAATATGGTGGTTGCGTACGACGTCCGTGATGGTTGCTGTAGACAATACCGAGTACGGTCGTACGTGACGGGTTATTCGGGTAACCCTGCAGGTGTAAATCGATTATAATCGCCATCCCTCGCGGTCAGTGAGTACCACTTGTTCACTATACCGTGACGTAGAAAGAACAGGCTAGATACATGTTAAAATGTTGCTGATTGAAATATGGACTTTGATTGTTAATGATTTGCTGTAGTCTAGAGCTAACTAAAGTTCTTTTCAACTTTGGGCAAAGTACATGAAAGAAATGTGTTTCTTGTTTGATTGCGGCTCTCTCATGTGCCTTAGCGTAAAGTCTCCACAACCTGTTGCTAAAACTTGAAAGTAAGGTTCCACTAATTAGGCGAGTCCTTGCAACTTATTTTACCTCATGTACCTATTACCCCTCATGTAGAAGTTTCATGTATAGGAAAGACGGGTCAGTCTCGCTGAGCCTTCGTGCTCACTGCTTGTGTTTGAAGCTTTTGCAGGGTTTTATGAGGAGGGGACTCCCGAGGAGGAGACGGAACCCCAGGAGGGGAACCCCGTCAAGTGGGAGTCGTGCATGCCGCCGTGTTAGTGTGTGTCCGTGCTAGCGGGGACACGTTCACGGGCTGAACGTGAACTCGATGCGTAGTCTACGCCCGTGAGTGTAGACAGAACATATTTTGTTGTAAAAGTGTTCATAAACCTGTTTATGTAATAAAACTTTGCTTCCGCTTTGTACCTTTGATGTGTGTTATCCGGTGCTGTGCAACGCAGCACCCCTCAGCGTGATCCTGGCTCGACAAGACCGTGGGGTCGTGTCAGCGTGGTACCAGAGCTTGCTTGAGGTTTAACGCAGTACAAAGGTCATCCCTTTTCAAAAATCCAGTGAGGAACGAGTTAATAGCCCATATAAGGATGTTATTAGTGTATAGAAAGTGGCATACTAACCTATTTGATTATGTCGGAAAAATCGTGCATCTCAGAACATTTATGTCTTGGGGGTGCATGTAAGCACTGTCCACCAGTGCGCACAAGCTGAAGGGTGGAGCCCCACGGGTGGCAGGTAACCCGACCCGCTTTAATATCCTCTACGACTCTTTATGTCGTTTGGGGCATTCGAGCAACGTCTGTCCCTGGCGTGCTTTGGGCAACTTGGGAGACCCCGTCACGTGGTCAGTAACGTGAACACGTAGCTCAAGGCGTGTTTGGCTTGAGAACATCCGGGCGAGTGATGACGGCCGGGTGTACGAGCTGTATGGATACCGGGCTCGGTGTGCAGCCGAGTCTGATGATTGTTTGAGTTATCTGCAGGTAGTCTAACCATGAAACGGTAGACGTGTAGCATACGTGTGCGAGTGACGCTTAGTGCCACTGAAATGACGAAGCCGGCTAAGTCTGGTATAGGTTTTTCTTTGTGAGGACGTAGTACCAACATGATCTGGTGACGCATCAACGTCCCACTCCACTAAATGAGCAACTTCATTGTAAAACTTGAAAGTTCTAATCCAGAGCATTAAAACTTGATGTAACTCCTTCCCTTGAACAGGATATTCAAAGTTAACAAGTTTTCAACTTATAGGATACTAAGGACAGAGTCCCCTGTTTTCAGCCAAAATAAGGCTGAAGTTAATCAGAGGTTAGAGGTTGAGGTTTTTAGAGGTTGGGGTAATATGATACATTTCTGGAAAGCTTTGGAATATCTTTATAACTTTTCTGTTGAGGTCCATAGGTGTTTCATCTTCTAACCAATCGAAAAATGCAGTAGAGTGGAGACTGTCCAGGAAACAGGGCAGAGCAAACACTCTCTGTAACTCTCGGTAAATTGAGCATAACTTCCTGCATAAAAATCAAAAAATAGAAAATGGGGTGTGTTCTGAAAATTTCATGCGATGGGTTACAACTTTGTAACGGAAAGTTTTGTCAGATTGGGAGCAGAATTAACTGGAATTCTTGGATCAAATCAGTACCTAAAGCAGGGAGGTGTTGTCCTATTTTCTCCAGAAATTCTGTTAATTTTAACATCTAATAACTTTTGAACCAGGACAGATCTTAGGCCAAGCAAATACTTTCTGGAAAGATTTTGATGTTAACTTCAACTTTGATGTTGAGCTCCAGAATAGGTTTTGAATTTAGCATGGTCTAAATCAGGTTGAAATGGAGACTGGTCAGGGCTGTCTTATTGGACAGCAGATCAACAGTCAAATTTCTTTGGGTTTGAACTATGTTTCCATGTTTTATGAGTTCAATGACATGATTTATGTTATAACTCAATGGTTTACTGTTCAAATAAATATTTGGCATTTCTCAAATATGTTTCTACAGATGGCAGCGGATAGACAGTTGGAGAACGGGTGGGTGGTGTCCCACTGTTCTCACCGTAGCGGCTATCCGGAAGCATTGAGGCAAATGCTTCAACATTTCGGGTACGACAAGATGCCGCAGTACATCGCCAAGGAAGGAGGCGAGGATGGGAACAAGACGTGGACGATCCATGGCGAAGTTCCTACAGGGCCTACGCCACCCGGTTGGGTGCCGTTCACCGTTACGGTGAGTGGTAGACAGCGGGAGGGGATGTGGCAAGTGGCAGCCCGCGACACCATGTCGCGTTTCTGCCAACTGCACGTGAGAGCTATGGATGGCACTCCATACACGCTCGTTCCGGTGGAGGGACGGGCTTATCACATGTGGGAAGGGAGGTATGTGGAGGCAACCGATCCGGGTTGCCCAAGGTACAACCCGGCGGAGGCGAACCTCAGCCTCCAGATAAGGGCAGGAAAAGCCGTGATGGACAGCCAAGCTGTTCATATGGATTGTCTTGCGGCAAATCTCAAGGAGCACAAGCCATGAAGACCATTTCGAGAGTGCTCACAACACACTCCACAATGTGCTCCTTCCGACAATTAAGCGACTGAACGAACAACATAATCAGTTGCATCATCTGAATAAGGTGAAGAGAAAAAGCCGTGTCCACATCACGGTTTTGCAACAGCTGGTGGAGGCTATGACCCAGAAGAACGAGGTCCTTACTCAAGAGCGGGACAACGCTATTGAAAAGGGGCAAGGCTGGGAAAAGGACTACAACCAGGCCATGGACGAGGTGCACGCGTTGCAGGACCTCGTACCGCCGGCAATGGGCATACCGGTGGTAGGTGCCGTACCGGTGGTCTTGGGTCTTCCGGCAATGGGAGAATCCGAGATGGAAGAGGAGGTTGTAGACCCAGAGCCACCAGCAGAGGTACCGGAGGAGGACGACCCGCAGGAGGTCGAGTTCTATTCTGAGTAGGGTGTTACCGTTGCCAAGTAGGGCAGCTGGATGATGTAACCCAAACTTTTGTAATCGGTGACATGTCGTGTAGACAGTAGTGCATGTATAGGTAGTGGCGACATGAGTACGACTTCTCGGAGACCCGAGAATAATGTATCTTGTATAAAGTTTATGCTTTATCAATATATGTGAATGTTGTGCAAATTATTCATGCGTCACCTCAATACCTACTGTTTCATATGGAATTTTAAGTATGACATGTGCTGATCGCTGCTGTTTTGAATTTCTGAATGACTCGTACTCGTGCCAACCCAGACGTTGGGGGTTCCAGTCAGGGGGGAGAGACCTCCCAACAGCCTCCCGAGGACTCCTCGGGACAGCAACAGCAACAACTGCCACCGCCAACGGTTACATTGGCCGACATCGTTGCGGCAATGGCGGGTTCTCATCAGCAGCACACGGAGTTGCTGCAAACTCTCATTGCAAATACGTCTCGACCAGAGAGGCGTCAAGATCATGAGGAGCATCAACAGGGCGAACTACAGTGCTTCGCAGCCCACCGACCGAGTTATGACCTGGACGGAATTCAGGACGGCCTTCAGGGTCTATCACATATCGCAGGGTATCATGAAGGGGAAGACACAGGAATTCCTACGCCTGCAGCAAGGGAACCAAAACGCGCTGGAATATTCCAGGGCGTTCAATGATCTTGCGCTCTACGCGTCGTATCACACCGATACCGACGAGAAGCGGCAGGATCACTTCTACCAGGGGCTTAACCCGCTCCTAAAAGACAAGCTGGCGATATTCAATCATGGCAGCCTCAATGACATAATTGATGCTGCGATTGTTCAGGAGCACCCCGGCAAGGAGTTAGCGGCGGCGGAAAGAAAGCGAAGCGCGCCGGAAAGCAGCGGAGAGGGAGGTGGTCGTTCTCAGAAATATCGGATGGTAAATCGCCCACCATCGGGTCCACGCTGGCAGCCACCACAGAGGTCGATGCCATTCCGCAGTCGGCCATATTCTTCACCGGCATTCAGGCCGGCACTGCCAGTCCCACCTCCGCAGCAACAACAGCAGCAGCGGGCGATGCCGCGTGCGTATGCACCTCAGCAGCGCATGCCAGGCTTTCGTCCCCCAAGCACCGGACAAGCAGCGGCCACATGCTACAAATGTGGTCGTCCAGGACACTTCGCCAGCAGTTGTCTGGAGAGACAAGGCGGCGGAGTTGCACCGCAACTTCCGGGGAGGAATCAGCCCCGGAACCCTACTAATGCGTGGCGGGCAAACCTTAGGCCCGGCACCATCCACCAACTTGCCATAGAGGACATGCCGGAGGGTGAGCCCATCCTTGCGGGTATGTTCCAACTCCACCAGCATCCCGGCATAGTATTGTTTGATTCAGGTGTCACACAAAATTTTATTAGCCAAGCTTTCATTGCTAAACACAGCTTGCAAATACTACCCACTGATAGTCCATATTTGATCTGTTCACCGGGTGGGAAGATTTCAGCAAGCGTAATGGTTTCCAAAGCACCATTATGCTTAACAGGTAGAGTGTACCCTACGTCTCTCATAATTTTAGAGGGACAGAAGGTCGATGTCATCTTTGGGATGTCGTGGTTAACCCGCCATGGCACTGTTTTAGACACCGTCCTTCGAATTGTGCACTTGAACTCAGAAGTGCACGGATCTCACTCCTTATTTCTGGACAGTCCAGAAATAAAACTTCCAAGTGTCTATCAATCCACAACCAACAGATTGGAAGATATTCCAGTGGTCCGAGAGTTCCCTGACGTGTTCCCGGATGATTTACCGGGGATGCCGCCCGACAGAGAGGTGGAGTTCAAGATTGAAATTGCACCGGGATCCATGCCAATATCCCGAAGGCCGTACAAGATGGTGCCCAAGGAGTTGGCTGAACTGAAGACCCAGCTAACGGACCTGCTGGAGAAGGGTTTTATTAGGCCGAGCTCCTCACCATGGGGCTGTTCGGCATTATTCGTGAAGAAGAAAGACCAGACGTTGCAGCTTTGCGTGGACTATCATCCATTAAACGCCGTAACCATCAAGAACAAGTACCCGTTGCGACGGATCGACATGTTGTTTGATCAGTTGGTCGAAGCAAAGATCTTCTCCAAGATGGACTTAAGATCCGGGTACCACCAGATTAATATACGGGCTGAGGACATTCCAAAAACGGCTTTCTCGACGAGGTACGGACTTTATGAGTACCTGGTCATGTCCTTCGGCCTCACCAATGCTCCAGCTCAATTCATGTATTTGATGAACTCAGTATTCATGCCGGAGCTGGAAAAGTTTGTCGTGGTCTTCATCAACGATATATTGGTATATTCCAAGTCGGAGGAAGAGCACAAGAAGCATCTGCGTATACTCTTGCAATGGCTGCGGGATTACAAGCTATACGCGAAATTCAGCAACTGCGAATTCTGGACATCGCAAGTGCCTTTTCTCAGGCATATCATCTCAGCGGAGGGAATCGCTGTAGACCCAAGTAAGATCACACATGTGCTGAATTGGAAGTCCCCGAGAACTATTCATGAGGTACGGAGTTTCCTCGGACTCGCGGGATATTATCGGAGGTTCATTTCGAACTTCTCGAAGATTGCCAAGTCTATGACGGAGCTGCTGAAGAAGGCTACCAAATATGTTTGGAGTCCAGAATGTGAAGCAGCATTCAAGGCTTTAGTCAAGAACCTAACATCAGCACCGGTTTTGGCGCAGCCAGATACAACAAAACCGTTTGATGTGTACTGCGATGCATCCGGCATTGGGCTCGGATGTGTGCTGATGCAAGACCGAAGGGTGGTCGCGTATGGGTCACGGCAGCTCAGAAACCAGAAGCAGAATTATCCAACTCACGACTTCGAGCTCGCTGCCGTGGTACTTGCACTTAAAATGTGGAGGCACTACCTACACGGTAACCTCGTACATTTATATACCGACCACAAAAGCCTCAAGTACATATTCACTCAGAAGGAGCTGAACATGAGGCAGCAAAGATGGTTAGAATTGATAAAGGATTACAAAATAGAGATCCATTATCACCCCGGCAAGGCAAACGTAGTGGCAGATGTGCTGAGCTGCAAGTCACACGTCAACAACCTGACCATCACACCGTTGGAAGAGAGCGGACCACCACTGCATGTGATTCCACATGGAGCTCTCTATAACTTAGCTTTGATCCCCACCATCCGTGAAGAGATAGCGGCAGCACAGAAAAATGACAAGGGCATGTCACATTTGCGGAGACTCATAGACAGCGGGGAGTTGAAATGTTTCCGGCAAGACGTAGACGGCGTCCTATGGTTCAAGGACCGGATCGTCGTACCGCGTAACCCGGAGTAACGGAAGAAAATCTTTGATGAGGCTCACTTGTCAAAGTTTTCTATTCACCCCGGCAGCAACAAAATGTATCAAGAACTCCGAAGCAAGTTTTGGTGGACACGAATGAAGCGGGAGATCGCGAAGTACATGTCCGAATGTGATACATGTCGAAGGGTGAAGGCAGATCATATGCGGACACCGGGACTGCTGCAACCACTGGGCGTTCCTGCCTGGAAGTGGGAAGATGTGAGCATGGACATCATCATCGGTTCACCCACCACTTTTCCGAAGCATGATTCTGTGTGGGTGATCGTTGGCCGGCTCACCAAAGTTGCCCACTTCATCCCGGTCAACACAAACTACAACGCCAAGAAGTATGCGGAACTGTACATCTCACGGATCCTATGCTTGTACGGCGTACCCCATACCATCATATCAGATCGAGGCACTTTATTTGTGTCCCGTTTTTGGGAGCAGCTACACGCTGCATTGGAGACGAAGCTGATCCGCAGTTCAGCATACCACCCACAGACGGATGGGCAAACCGAGCGGGTAAATCAAATTTTCGAAGATATGTTACGAGCTTGCGCTATCAACCATGGCAAGAACTGGGATGATCACTTGCCGTTGGCCGAGTTCTCGTACAACAATGGGTACCAAGCCAGCATCAACATGGTGCCTTACGAAGCACTGTACATGAGGAAATGCCGCACACCACTGAATTGGTGTGAGTCTGGCGAAAGGGTTACCTTCGTGATTGACCTTGTTAATAACGCGGAGGAAAAAGTTTGGCTGATTCAAGCAAACCTAAAAGCCGCCCAATCCCGACAGAAACAATATGCTGACCAGAGAAGGCGCCCACTACAATTCAAAGTCGGGGATCACGTATACTTACGTGTATCTCCAATGAAGGGCGTGAACAAATTCTGGGTGAGAGGAAAGTTGGCACCCCGATTCATCGGTCCATTTCAGATTACAGAAAGATGTGGATCGGTAGCATACCGGCTGGAATTACCATACGAACATTCCGGTGTGCACAACGTCTTTCACATTTACCAGCTGAGGAAGTGTCTTAAGCTATCAACTACCATTCAGCTGGAGGACGTAGAAGAACTGAGACCGGATCTCACGTATCGGGAGGAACCGGTTCAGATTATTGATGAAAAGGCCCGGACCACACGCAACCTCACATTGTGGTTCTACAAAGTTCTATGGAGTAATCACTCCATGGACAAAGCGACATGGGAGAGCGAAGGATTTCTTCCCGCGAGCTACCCCGACTTTTTCACGTCGCATATACGGTAATTTTTCCACCGTCCTCTCTCTCATTTTCACCTTATAATCTCGGGACGAGATTCTTTTAAGGGGGGAGGAATGTAAGGGCCTAAGTTTTTGGCACATACTCAAAGTGTTCATCACACCACACACACTTCATTTGAAGAAAGTTGATGAACACATTTGAAGAGCAAGTAACCACCATCAACATGATCATTAGAGAACAAACTCTTACAATGCAAAAGTGGCATTTCCCACATGCATCATCTAGGGGCTGAGCATATGAAAAACTCCAACACCTTGCTAGAAAGGATCATGCCAAAATTCACACAAGACCAAAACCTTTTTGAAGTCCTTTTGGGTATAGATAGAAAGAGGGTGGTTTGAACTCAAATTCAAATTCAAACTGTTTCCATCCCATGAATTCAAAAGTGGGAGACATTTCTTACACAGCACATTTTTGTGAATTCACACACCAATTTTCACTCCATTAGGAGTTGATCTTGACATGAGCTAAATTTAGCAAATTCAAACTTTATTTGAATTTCAAACTGCATATGTGCTGAAATTTAGTCAAACACAAACTAATTTGAATTCTATCCCATTCAAATGGCCCAGAGGTAGATAATTCAAATACCTGGGGTTAATTTGGTCTCGACTCTTTAGAGCAGTGGAGAAAAGTTAATTTCAGAGGTTAAAGGGGGGTGGGACCCACCTGTTATAGAGGGGCAGATGCAACTGAAGCAAATTCTTGATCTTTTCTCAAACCCACCGAAGAGCTGCCTGGGGCCACCGAGGAGCTGGCCACGCCACCAGCTTCTTGCCCCCACGCGCTGGCGTCCAGGGTAGGTCCCGAGCCATTCTTAAGCGGCTCCACGCCCTCTGCCGAAGCAAACCTCGTTTGCTTTCTCCTCATCACGTGTGAACACCGAGCGGAGCTCATTTCCTCCGCTGCCTCGGCCTGCTCGGGAAATTGGCAGAAATCACCGTGCCATCCCTTCTCGATCTGCTAAACAGTACCCTGAGCTCAGCTTCCACCTCCCCGACCTGGAAGCCGACGAGCTTCGGCCTTCCTCGCCCTTCCACAGTCCACTCCGCCGCGACCAAGCTTCAGCCGACGATGGGGCGCTCATGGACAGCCCTCCACAGGGGTTTTCACGGTCAAGCGATCAAGGCCACGGGAGCGTGCTGGGTTGGCGCTGCTCTTCACCAAATCCCGAGCCACGCCGTGAAGCATCGGCGGTGAATTTCAAGTTTTCACTCTGGCAAGTTCAACCTGAGCAGCCGGTATGGTTTCTGCAAATTCTCCCTCTCTCATTCTCCATAGGTCCTCAAATCTTGCATGTAGCAGCTAGACTAGCCGGCGATCAAAACCCCTTTAGCATCCGTTGCATGAGAAAACATCGGGGCGACGCAATCCGAGCTTTTCCGAGGGTGTTCTTCGCGGACTCATTCGGTCGCACGGTGAGACCGTATTTGCGGCCACTCCCGAGCTAGTGTGAGGTTGCGCCGAGCTTCCTGGTCGTGCCCTGGTGCTGTAGGGCTAGTCGGTCGAGCTTTTGACGGGCTGAGAACCCCGGCCCACACTGCTGAAGCTCAACCGAAGCCGCCAGACGTCGCCGGCCACCTTTCGGTCACCAGCAGCCCTAGTTAACCCAACCACCGTGTTCCTTGACGTTGCAAACCCCTGGCGGCGAACTTCGGCTCGATCGGTGGCTGGAACCGGCGAACCGGGGAGCAACAGTTTGCTCCAGCGAGGTGAGCGCGCGGGCACGCGAAAACCAGCCGGAGGAAGAAGAAGCCCGGTGGGTCCCTCCTGTCAGTGGTGGAAATTTAAAACTGGGATCTGCTATGGCATGGATCGGGTGCAGCTGCGCGCAGAGGACTCAGTGGCCGCGTGTGTCGTCCGATGAGGAGCTGAGACGTAACCCCGGGTCCACGTGCATGAGTTTGAATTTTTCCCGATTTTCAGATTTCATTCAAACATCAAATCCACATAACTTTGGCTAGGAAACTCCAAATTTAGTGAATCAAATTTTGTTGGATTCAGCTTTCTGATTAATTTCCATCAAATCAAGTTTCACTTCATGAAAATCCCTATTTCTCCAGAATTAATTCTTCAAAATTCAAAATGGTTAGAATTTTAACTGGAGAACCCTTTGGAGGAAAATTCTGGAATTTCGCTGGGATGTTCAACAAAATATCCCTGAGTTAGCATAAAAATTTCAGATCCATTTGAGCTCATTTGATCCACCTAATGCTGTGATTAATGAAACTGTTCCAGAGAAAACAGAAAATGTCCAGAAACATTTTCAGAATTTCTCTTAAATTGTTTAGCTCATATCTTTAGCTAGGATCCTTCAAATTAAGTGAGACCAACTCCATTAGAACCCTCTTAAAATCTAGTTTTCATAAAGCCATGGCTTGCTCCATGAAAATTCCTAGAAAACCCTAGAAGTTCCAATTAAGGTCAAGTACATAATTATTTGTGGAGAGCTCAAATGAGCTTTTTTGCAAATGAAACTTGGCCAAGTCCCTGTTTAGGTTGTAACCAAACCACAGTAAAAATTTCAGAGTCATTGGGTCTGTCTAGTAGGACTTATAGTCCTCAAAGGTTGAAATTCAATTCAAATGCATTTAATTAATACATATACTTGTTATATCATGTAATCGCTAAGGTTGAGGAGGAACCCGAAGTCTTGGACTTCGTCACTCCGGAAGAGCAGCTAGCCTACAACCAAGAGCAGCAAGGCAAGCTCCGGTTTGCATTAACCTTTTTACAAATTTTTGTTGTTTTGAGAACTTACTTCGAGTACCATTACTTCTGTCATTAGAGTCTTGTTTGAAAACCCAAATGCATAGCCAAGAAAACCATGGGTTGGGATTAGGATTGAAACCCCGTTTAGCTACTGCAATGCTAAGATAGTGTAGGATTCAGAACAAGTTGAGTAGTTCGAACTACTCGCGAGAATAGGCTAGAGGCACATCGCTCGGGTGAAAATAGCAAATGGAACACATGGCAAGAAAAATGAGACCGAGCGGGGAGTAAGAGCAGCAGGGCTTTGGGGCCTGGGTTCTATAGCTCCGCTTGTGTCGATTGAGGACCGAGCCATGTGCGGGCCTGTTGAACAAGCTAGAACAGTACCGAAGACCTACCGGCTATATGGGAACCGGGAAACCGATAACTCGGGTAGCTTGGTATTGAGGCATTGCCTGTCGTTCAGAGGGTAGGTTGAGAGCTCGAGGTGTAAATTGGCTGGCGGCACTGAGATGCGCATGCAGAGACCTCTTGCTCGGGACGATAGGACCGGTTCAATATTTGGCTGACGGGCGAAAGGTGGTTGCGTACGACGTCCATGATGGTTGCTGTAGGCAACATCGAGTACGGGCGTACGTGACGGGTTATTCGGGTAACCCTGCAGGTGTAAATCGATTATAATCACCGTCCCTCGCGGTCAGTGAGTACCACTTGTTCACTGTACCGTGACGTAGAAAGAACAGGCTAGATACATGTTAAAATGTTGCTGATTAAAAGATGGACTTTGATTGTTAATGACTTGCTGTAGTCTAGAGCTAACTAAAGTTCTTTTCAACTTTGGTCAAAGTACATGAGAGAAATGTGTTTCTTGTTTGATTGCGGCTCTCTCATGTGCCTTAGCGTAAAGTCTCAAAAACCTGTTGCTAAAACTTGAAAGTAAGGTTTCACTAATTAGGCGAGTCCTTGCAACTTATTTTACCTCATGTACCTATTACCCCTCATGTAGAAGTTACATGTATAGGAAAGACGGGTCAGTATTGCTGAGCCTTCGTGCTCACTGCTTGTGTTTGAAGCTTTTGTAGGGTTTTATGAGGAAGGGACTCCCGAGGAGGAGACGGAACCCCAGGAGGGGAACCCCGTTGAGTGGGAGTCGTGCACGCCGCCGTGTTAGTGTGTGTGCGTGCTAGCGGGGACATGTTCACGGGCTGAACATGAACTCGATGCGTAGTCTACGCCCGTGAGTGTATACTGAACATATTTTGTTGTAAATGTGTTCATAAACCTGTTTATGTAATAAAACTTTGATTCCGCTTTGTACCTTTGATGTGTGTTATCCGGTGCTGTGCAACGCAGCACCCCTCAGCATGATCCTGGCTCGACAAGACCATAGGTTCGTGTCAGTTCAATGAAATGTCTTATGTTATAACTCAATTATTTACTGTTGAAATGAATATTTGACCTTTTTCAAATATGTTTCTACAGATGGCAGAGGATAAACAACTGGAGAATGGGTGGGTGGTATCCCACTGTTCTCAACGCAGCAGTTATCCGGAACTGTTGAAGCTGATGCTTCAATATTTTGGGTACATGGAGACGCCGCATTACCTCTCCAAGGAAGAAGGCGAGGAGGGGAACAAGACATGGACCGTCCATGTCGAAGTTCCAGCAGGACCTACGCCACCGGGTTGGGTACCATTCACCGTCACGGTGAAAGGGAGACAACCAGAGGAGATGTGGCAAGTGGCAGCCCGCATCACCATGTCCGTTTCTGCCAGCTACATGTGAGAGCTATGGAGGGCACTCCATACGCGCTTGTCCCGGTGGAGGGGTGAGCTAATCACGTGTGGAGGGAGAGGTACTTCAAGGCAACAAATCTGAGTTGCCCAAGGTACAATCCAGCGGAGGTGAACCTCAGCCTCCAGTTGATGGTAGGGAAGACAGTGATGGACAGCCAAGCTGTCCATAAGGATCCACTTGCCGTGAAGCTCAAGGAGAGCACAAGCTGCCGAGACCATTTCGAGAGTGCTCACAGCACACTCCGTAATGTGCTCCTACTGACGATCAAGTGACTGAATGAACAACACAATCAGTTGCGTCGTCTGAAGAAGGCGAAGAAGAAAAACCGTGTCAACATCGCGGCTTTGCAGCAGCATGTACAGGCCTTGACCCAGCAGAACAAGGTCCTTACTAAAGAGCGTGATGACGCTATTGAGGAGGGGCCATGGACAAGGTGCATGCTTTGCAAGACCTCGTGCCTCCGGTAGTGGGCCTACTGATGGTAGGTGCAGTACCCGTGGTTTTGTGTATTCTGGTGATGCTGGAACCTGAACCCGAAGAGGAGGTCATGGACCCTGAACAACCAGCAGAGGTAGCGCAGGAGGACAACCCACAGGAGGTTGAGTTCTACTCCAAGTATGGCGTTTACCGTTGCCAAGTAGGGCAGCGAGGGTGGTATGCAGAAACTTTTGTAACAGTGACATGTTGTGTAGACAGTAGTATGTGTATTGGTAGTGACGACATGAGCACGACTTCTCGGGGATCCAAGAGTAATGTATCTTGTATAAAGTTTATGCTTTATCAATATATGTGAACGTTGTGCAATTTTATTCACGTGTCACTGCCATATCTACTGTTTTCTACGGAACTTTAAGAATGACATGTGCTGATCGTTGCTATTTGAATTTCAGAATGACTCATACACGTGACAACACTGAGTTTGGTGGGTCAAGTCAGGGGGGAGAGGCCTCCTAACAGCATCCAGAGACATCCTCAGGACAGCAACAGCAGCAACAACCGCCACCGCCAACAGTTACATTGGCCGACATCGTTGCGGCCATGGCAGGCTCACATCAGCAGCACACGGAGCTGCTGCAAACTTTAATTGCGAATACGTCTCGACCATAGAGGCGTCAAGACCAAGAGGAGCATCAACAAAGCTCCTACTCAGATTTTCTGGCACCTCATCCCCCGGTATTCTCAAGGGTGGATGAACCCCTTGATGCGGACAACTGGCTACGCACGATGTAGATGAAGTTTGGGCAGCTCCAAGTTCGTGAGCAGCGAAAGACTCAGTTCGCGGTCCAGCAGATTCAGGGGTCCGCGAGCACTTGTTGGGCAAACTTGTAAAAGCCCAAGAATGTGACCTGCAAAAAAAAATGTTCATCACCTCACAACACCACAGCTCTTGTGATGGATATGTCATGAACACTTGTGAAGAGCAAGTAACCACCATCAAAAGGGTGATTAGAGGGGAAAGCCCTAACTTCAAAAAGTGGGATTTCTACACATAAACATGAAAGGTTGATCTCCCCCCTATACCTTATATATTCTTGGGAAGGCTCAGGCCAAATTTCATACAAATGCAATGTAAAAGTCCCAAAACTTGTAAATAGAAAAACTTGAGCTATGAATAAAGTTGAGTTTGAATACAAGAAATGGGACTTACAAAAACTTTTGTGTTCCTCATGAAAGTGTTGGCATGTGCAATAAAACTTTGAATTCAGTTTGAATTAAGAGGTGCACTTCAAAAAGAAGGAGGGCATGTTCAAAAGAGAAAATTCAAACTGTTGTTTGAAAAAGTGTATTTGCAATAGCCAACTCAAAGATCAGAGGGCATATCCAAACTCCCCAGGTTCAAATTGTAGAGGGGGCAAATTTGGAGGTGCTTTGATAGGAATATCAAAGGAACTTGTGAATTCCATCCAAATTTGAATTTAAATTTGAAACTGTGGCACAGATTGTCAAATGGCAAAATGGCTTTTGAATTTGGATCCCTAATAGCTGAAGTTTACAATGTGCCAAAATTTGGATATTTAGGAGAGATGAGTGGGACCCAATTGTCATTTAGGAGAGGGGAAGACTTAGCACTTAAGCAATATTTTCCTCTGTTCAGACTCAAACCGGCTCCCTGTTTCGCTCGAAGGCGCTGAACGGCCGACGCCCACGCGCGCGCCACCGAGGCGACGACGCAGCCAGCTCCCGAGCTGCTTCAACGTCGGTTCCCCCCCCCCCCCCCCGCGCCCTTATCTCCCCTACGCCGTGCTCTGTCGGCCACAAAACCGCCCCACGAGCCCCTGTTCTGTTTCCTCCCAAGAAAAACGAGCCGCCGGCGCCGCGTCCGTGCTCAGCGATCCTCAGCCGGCATAGCTCACCAACTGCTCAAGCAATCAACATGAAAAATGAGCGCCAGCCTGTGCGCAAGAGTTTCCCCAGCTCAGCTCCGGCGTTCGGGGCTGCTGTCGGCCGTATTTTGAGGATCAGCGCCGAAGCCGAAGTGCAACCGGTGGAAACCGACGTCGGGTTCTCGTGGGCAGCTCACACCGGCCAATTTCACGACTGAACGAGAGCACCCCAAGGCGCACCATGTCCCTGCGCTGCTCCTCTCCAAATTTCAGAGCGATCCATGCGACGTAGCTCCGGAATTTCAAGTTTTCCCCTCGGACAAGGAAAACCTATCCGCGGGTAAGAGCTGTTGAAATTAACGCTTAATTCTCGGTTAAAGTTGTTCATTTTGCGCACACAAGAGCTAGAAAGGATAGGGAACCTTTTTCCTTCGCAACCCTAGCTTAGCAGAGAGTAGGGGCAGCGAATTCCGAGCTTTTCGATCGGCGGCCATGGCGGGAACGCGCGGGCGCACGGTAACAACCGAGTTGCGGCCATTTCCTAGCCAGTTTGAGGCCATGCCAAGCTTGCCTGACCTTCACTGGTGCTTTAGAGCAAATTCCCCGATCTTTTGGCGGGCTAGGATGCTCGGACCACGGCGCCGAAGCTTCACCGAAGGGTGCGCACGTCGCCGACCTAGTTCCGAGCGCTGTTAGCTTGTGCTGACCCCGTAGACGAGTTGCTCGCCCCTGAAAACCCCCAGGCGGCGAGTACCGAGCCGGGAGACGGCCGGGAAGCCGACTCCGGCGAGCCCCGACGAACTTCCGGCGAGGGGGCGGCGCGGGAAAAAGAGAACGGCCCGAGGTTGAAGACGACCGGCCGGTTCCACCTGTCAGTGGCGATATTTTAAATCTTTGATCCGCTGCGGCCCCGGGATTTGGTGTGGTGGTGCGGGAAGGGTCCTGTGGCCCTGTGTGGCGTGATTCCAGTGGCTGACACGTGTGGGGTGGACCCACAGGCAGAGTTTGAACTTTTCCCGAATTTAGTTTGAATTCCAGATTTAGTTCAAACTTTAGAACCTCATAACTTTTGCTAGGAAGCTCCAAATTTAGTGATTGAAATTGGGTTGGATTCAGGATGAAAATCTCTATCCAAATATGCAACCCAATTTTCATGACAACCAATAGAAAATTCTGGAAAATTCTTTAAATCTTTTGAGCAAAGAATTTTAGAGGGAGTTTGGTTCATCCAAAATTCCCCAAATTTTGCCAGAATATTCTTTAGGATATTAGGAGACTGCTGTAAAAGTTTGAGGTCATTTGAAGGTGATTTTGTTATGGTAATTATAATTCCAAATTTCTGCATTCAAATAAGCAGAGAAACATTTTCAGGGAAATTCCAAAACATGGAAATTAAGTTCTAACTATTCCTTAGCTCCAAAAATCCTAGGAAAAATCATGCATGCTCCCTGAGCTATGTATGAAATTGTAGTTCACTTGAATTGGCATGAAAATGCAAATTTATTCACAATCAATTCCTTTTTACCTAAATGCTTAGGGAATTGTTCTGTGTGATCTACTTAGTGAATTATTCTGAATTTTGGTCCAGAGGACTTTCTTGTGACAAGGAACTCACAAGAAAATTTCCAGCTCCATTGGAGCCTTGGATCAGTAGTGTTCTGATCAACCAATTAGGAGATCACCACCCAAGTGATGAACTTCACTTCTCACTTGATGATAGTGCTTAGACACACATCCAAACCACCACCCCAGTGTCGTTTTAAATTCTTAATCAGAGTTCCAGTTTTAAACTTGTCTATAGCACTTGTTAGCAAAGGTTTTATAATTAAACATGTATGCATATTCATAACGTGTAGTGATTAAAGGTGGATACGTGAAGAGTGGATCAACGAGCAAGAAGGGCAGACATTGAGCTGCAAGTCAGCAGGAACTAACTCCACAAACATCTGACTTTAGTCACCTGCAAAACCAAGGCAAGCCCCGGTTTGCATTTAAGTTGTTTTCTAAAGTTTTTACTTTGTTCACTACTATGGGTCAAAGTTTGTATGTGCATTAGGTCAAGGGTGTTTTATACTCCACTTGCATAACCAAACATGAACCCTGAGGTCAAGGGTAGCATTGTGTCATCGCTGTAGAATAAGGCCATGCTAAATAGACTAGGGCATCCGGTAGAAGACGAGTAGTTGGAATCTACTCGCGAGCTATAGTCCAGAATATCATAAGTGTGGTTGGGAAAGGAAGCAAACTAAAGTTTACATTTCTAAAGATGAGACCGGGCAGAGGGGTTAGGCTGCGACAAGACGAGGTCTTGGTCGCGTAGCTCTGCCTGTGTCGGTTAAGGACCGATGCGTATGCCGTGTCCAGGAGCATGTATTAAGTTGTGTACCGGATGCTTACTGATATATGGGAACCAGGAAACCGATGTACCAGGTTCACTGGATTGTAGAGGCATACCACATCGTCTCGTTAGACCTATGAGCCCGAGACGGTGCGACCGGTTCTACAGTCTAGTGTCCTGAGAAAGGTTGCCACATACGACGTAATGAAGGACGCCAGAGTTGGGTCTTCAGAGGCAGGCGTATGTGTCGAGTTATCCGGGTAGTGTTTGATTCGAATCACCGTCCCTCGCGGTTATTGAGTACCGCTTGCTCCCAAGTTGTGACGTAGTTAATCAACTTGTGTGGAAACAGTTTGCAAAAGTATAATTGCTGCTATGATTATGTTAAGTTGCATGAAAACCATGTTTGAAGTAGAGATAGAGCTAACTAAAGTTATTTTCTACCTTGGGGCAAGTAACATTGGAATGAAGTGTTTCTTGTTTGATTGTGGAGTTCCAATGTTGCTGATCGCAAGGTCATTATTATTATGGCTAAAATTTGAAAGTTAAGGATGAACTCGTAGGCGAGTCTTTTCACAAATGACAGGCTTAGGTCTTAGGTTACTTTCATCTAGAGTTTCATGTCTTAGGATTGACGGTTAAGTCTTGCTGAGCCTTTGTGTTCACTCTTGCTATATAAGTGGTTTTGCAGGTAAACCTCGACGCTATAAAGAAGGTTGTCCGGTGAGACTCGGGAACTTCCGAGTCATGTTACACTCGGAGAACCTAGCCGCTGCCGTGTCTTCGTGTTGCTAGCGAGAGGAGTCCGCGGGCTGGACCTCTTCTTGAGTGCTTCATAGTTATTCAACGTGAGCTGGTTATAGACTTCCGCTGTAGCTATTTTATGTAAATTATTTACAAAGAACAATTTGTAAGCTTCCGCTTTTGATTTTTGTAATACATTGTTCCATATATGTGTGCTGTTGGGTGCCGCATAACACGGCACCACCCAATGTGATCCCCGGGCGAGATGCCCCGTCCCCGTGAGTGATCGGGACGGTGGGGCCCCCTCAGCGTGGTGAAGGACGCCAGAGTTGGATCTTCAGAGGTGGGCGTATGTGTCGAGTTATCCGGGTAGTGTTTGATTCAAATCACCGTCCCTCGCGGTTATTGAGTACCGCTTGCTCCCATGTTGTGACGTAGTTAATCAACTTGTGTGGAAACAGTTTGCAAAAGTATAATTGCTGCTATGATTATGTTAAGTTGCATGAAAACCATGTTTGAAGTAGAGATAGAGCTAACTAAAGTTATTTTCTACCTTAAGGCAAGTAACATTGGAATGAAGCGTTTCTTGTTTGATTGTGGAGTTCTAATGTTGCTGATCGCAAGGTCATTATTATTATGGCTAAAATTTGAAAGTTATGGGTGAACTCGTAGGCGAGTCTTCGCAAATGACAGGCTTAGGTCTTAGGTTACTTTCATCTAGAGTTTCATGTCTTAGGAGAGATGGTTAAGTCTTGCTGAGCCTTTGTGCTCACTCTTGCTATATAAGTGGTTTTGCAGGTAAACCTCGACGCTATAAAGAAGGTTGTCCGGTGAGACTCGGGAACTTCCGAGTCATGTTACACTCGGAGAACCTAGCCGCTGCCGTGTCTTCGCGTTGCTAGCGAGAGGAGTCCACGGGCTGGACCTCTTCTTGAGTGCTTCGTAGTTATTCAACGTGAGCTGGTTATAGACTTCCACTGTAGCTATTTTATGTAAATTATTTTCAAAGAACAATTTGTAAGCTTCCGCTTTTGATTTTTGTAATACATTGTTCCATATATGTGTGCTGTTGGGTGCCGCAAACACGGCACCACCCAATGCGATCCCCGGGGAGGTGCCCCGTCCCCGTGAGTGATCGGGACGGCGGGGCCCCCTCAGTGTGGTATCAGAGCCGCATTGGTAATAGCGCACAGAATAAGGAGCGTATTACGACAAAAACTTAGGATACGGTGAGGAAACGATATTAGGCCCACATAAGGACTATAGTAGTATAGTTACTTAAAGTGGCAAGACTAACATATGTGTTTTAATTCTGAATTTTCATTATGTAACGACGCACCTACGTTCTGGTAAGCATGGTAAGGAACGCCACCGAAAGCGGTTCAATTTCGGTTAGCTCCCCTGACGAGGAAAGTGGTTCAGGGTTAGGTCTCACAGCTTGGTGTGAGATGTCAATATGAAACTCTTGGACTCTTCATGATCCTGAGTTCATATGAAACGCTGATCCCTAGCGTGCATTAGGCAAGTAAGTGGAGACCCCATCGTGTGGTCAGTAACGCGATAGTGTGTTCATCTAGAAATAGCCCAGGAGGACATACGCAGCGCTTGCCATCGGCGTGCCCTGCAGGGCAGTAGGTGGTATCCGTTGGGTTGATAACATTCCCAACCGTGACGATCCATTCATGACATACTCGAGTTCCCCGTCATGTGGTGTTGAAACACGATCATGTACCTTGAGACGTGACTTAACTCAAGGACGGCTGTATGACAATGATACGAGCGTTTGTATTTACTTTCAATTATGGTACTGCCTGAAATGAAACAACCTTTGAGTGCACCAATATTGAGTGATCTTCTGCAGGTACTAACCACGTACTTATCCCGTGTAGTACACGTGTGCGAGAGACCGTCTTAGTGCCACTGATAAAACGGATATGCCGGTATAATCCGGTTTAGGATTTTCTTTTGGTGAGGCAACGTAGTACCGACATGTTCTTACGGTGCATCGACACCGTACTAAACATATAATCCTCTTCCCTAAGAAGAAATGATTCATGAACTAACTTTCAACTAAAAATGGAAGTTTAAAACAAGTAGTATCTACTGAACTCTTATTTTGAGCTAAGATTCAAATGAGAGTATAACTAGGTATCAAAGTTTTCAAAAACAGAGTGCTCTGTTTCTGGCAGAAATTCTTGCTGGACTTTGACAGAGCATAACTCTGAGTAGCTTTAACCAATTAAGGTGTGTGATACAGTTCTGGAAAGATCATTAAGTGCTCTACAACTTCTTTGTAGACCGCCAGAGCAAAATCACAAGTTAAGTTGGTTAGAAGTCCAGTTGAAGGCAAACTGTTCAGAACCAGGACAGTAGCAAAAACCTCTCTGGACCTTTCTGTTTTAAGCCATAACTTCCTGTAGAAAAATCTTTAAGAAGCCTATAAGTACTCGTTGGAAAGCTACTGAAGTTTACTAAAACTTTGGTATTGAACTCAATTCAAGAATCTGTTGATAACTTGAGTAAAAATTTGGAGTTTATGTGAGCTGGTCAGGGTAGTCCTGCTGATTAGCTTAGCGTACATAAGATTTGTTTAAACATGAATGTGGTTATGCTTTCATAAAGTTCATGACATGTTCATGTTTTACTTATCTTTTACTTCCTACTGAGATAGAATTTTGATTGACTCAAAATTTTGTTTCGTGCAGTATGGTACGTACACATTCTCAAATGGAGCTTGGAGGTTCAAGTCGAGGTGGGAATGACTCGACTTCATCACAAGAGCCATCGCCAATCGGATTGGCGGAAATTATGGCCAAAATGAATGAAACTCTCCGAACTCTAGTTCAGCAAGGCATAGATCGAGAAGCTCAACATCACATGCCAACCCAGAGCACGTATCTGGATTTCTTGGCGACACAACCGCCGGTATTCTCCGAGGCGGCTGACCATTGTGAAGCAAATCACTGGTTACGTGTCATTGAGTCCAAGCTTGTGTTGATCCGATGTGACGAATTCTCGAAGGCTCTATATGCCGCTCAACAGCTTCACGGCTTTGCTGGAGCATGGTGGGCAGAGTACCTTGCTGTTCAAACAGCAGGGCATCGTGTCACATGGGCGGAGTTCCAGGCTGCATTTCGTGCTCGTTTCATTCCTGCGGGCAAAATGCAAACCAGTCTGGATGAATTCTGGAGTATGAAGCAAGGGGACATGAGCGTTATTGAGTATGCGAAGGAATTCAATCGCTTAGCGCAATATGTCCCTGACTATGTGAAATCACCATCCATGATGGGTTACCACTTTTACCGAGGGCTGACTGCTAGGCTGCAATGTGAATTGGCTCAAGTTGGCCAAGAGAATTTTGATGAGTTTGTGAGCTGTGCTATCGCTCAGGAATATTATTCCAATCTCTACCTCAAAGAAAAGAGGGAGAGGAACTCATCACAAGATGAAGACAATCGTCTGCCTCAGAAGTATCGGTTGGTAATCCGTTCACCTTCCGGTAGAGAGATTCCACAAAAGGTGCAATCATTCTGTGAGTGTGATGAGTCTTCTACTCCACAGAGGTCATATTCACCTCCACCGCAGCAGCAAATTATTTCTTATGCACCTCAGTATCAACAAGGTGCATCAGAATATTATTTCCCTCAAGAGGTTGAAGATGAACAAGGTGATTTCTCAGCTGAGCCAAGTGCTGTCCCACTTCAGCTTGACAATGATTTGAAGGTCAATGAAGCAACTGAACTGAGCAGCAACAATGTGTCTGCGGGTCCAGTTCCACAGAGCGATCTTGGGCAGAAAAGAAAAGCTATGTCCAAATTGGGGACAGTTAATTACGTGTCAGTCGATGATCTGCCAAAAGGAGGACCTGTTCTTGCCGGCAGGTTCACCTTAAATGACAAACCAGTTGTCATTTTATTCGACTCTGGTGCGACACATAACTTCATTAGCAGGGCAACGGTGATCCGGGATCAGATCTCCACCACTATTACCAAAGGCTCAAACCTTATTCATTCGCCAGGTGGAGATATATCAACTAATGAAGTCGTCTCTCGAGCACCACTCTGCTTGGGTGGAAAAATTTATCCTACCACCCTCATCATTCTCGAAGACCAGGGAATCAATACCATATTGGGAATATCATGGTTGACCTTCCATAAGGCTGTTCTGGACATCGAGAACAGGAGTGTGCACTTGGACTCTCCACTTCACGGACGTCAAACATTGTATCTCGGCGAAGCGATTTCCAAAAACCCGGAAGTATGTAATGCCGAGGTTTGCAAGTTAGAAGACATTCCGGTAGTCCGTGAATATCCGTACGTGTTTCCCGAAGATCTTCCAGGTCTACCACCTGAGCGCGAGGTGGTGTTCAAAATAAAGTTGATACCGGGAACCACGCCGATCTCTCGGAGACCATACAAAATGGCTCCGAGTGAGTTAGCAGAATTGAAGGAGCAACTCAAGTATCTGATGGACAAGGGGTTTATTCGTCCAAGTTCATCACCATGGGGTTGCTCAGCTTTATTTGTGAAGAAGAAGGATGAGACGCTGAGGCTATGCGTCGATTATCGTCCTTTAAATGCTGTGACCATAAAGAACAAGTATCCACTACCAAGAATTGATATTCTTTTTGATCAGCTAGTGGGTGCTAAAGTCTTCTCCAAGATAGACTTAAGGTCGGGGTCTCATCAAATCAAGATCCGAGCGGAAGATATCCCGAAAACAGCATTCTCGACAAGATATGGACTCTATGAGTATCTTGTCATGTCATTTGGGTTGACCAATGCTCCAGCTCACTTTATGTATCTTATGAACTCGGTGTTCATGCCGGAGCTGGATCAGTTTGTCGTGGTGTTCATCGACGACACCTTGGTCTATTCCAAATCTGAAGAGGAACATGCTAAACATTTGCATATTGTGCTTCAACGCTTGAGAGATCACAAGCTCTATGCAAAGTTTAGTAAATGTGAATTCTGGATCAATCAAGTGCCGTTTCTTGGACATATTATTTCAGCGGAAGGCATTGCTGTTGATCCAAGCAAGATTGGTCAAGTGCTGAAATGGAAGTCTCCAACATCAGTCCATGAAGTTCGTAGCTTCTTGGGTTTGGCGGGATATTACCGGAGGTTCATCCCGAGCTTCTCAAAAATCTCCAAACCTATGACGGAGCTACTGAAGAAGGGCATCAAATATGATTGGAGCAAGCCATGTGAGGAAGCTTTTCAAGCGTTGGTGAAACACCTCACAACAGCCCCGGTTCTAGCTCAACCGGATACCACAAAGCCTTTTGATGTTTATTGTGATGCGTCGTGCATCGGGCTTGGTTGTGTACTCATGCAAGGAGGACGCGTGGTCGCTTATGGATCACGGCAATTACGGAATCATGAGCAACATTATCCAACTCATAATCTTGAGCTTGCTGCTGTGGTGTTAGCTTTGAAGATGTGGAGACATTACCTATTGGGAAATCTGGTTCATCTCTACACCGACCACAAAAGCTTGAAGTACATATTCACTCAGAAAGAGTTGAATATGCGGCAACGGCGATGGTTGGAGTTGATCAAGGACCATGAGATTGAAATTCATTATCATCCGGGCAGCAAATGTGGTTGCCGATGCATTTAGCCGGAAGTCTCACATTTATAACCTGAACATTACGCCGCTAAAAGAGGAAGAACCAAGTCTTTACTTGGTTCCATATGGGGCTCTTCATAATCTAGCTCTCATACCCACCATAAGAGAGGAGGTTATGGAAGCTCAAAAGAAAGACAAGGGCATGACTCATATCAAAAGGAGGTTGAAGAACGGGGAGATGAAATGTTTCCGGTTAGATGATGAAGATACCTTGTGGTTCAAGGACCGGATAGTCGTACCCCGTGATATGAGGCTGCGGAAGAAAATTTTGGATGAGGCTCACTTATCCAAATTTTCTATTCATCCTGGCAGCAATAAAATGTACCAAGACCTCCGGAAGAAGTTTTGGTGGACACGTATGAAACGTGAAGTTGCAAAATATGTTTCAGAATGTGATACGTGTCGAAGAGTTAAGGCCGACCATGTGAAGAAGTCGGGCCTGCGGCAACCGCTACAAATACCGGCATGGAAGTGGGAAGACTTGAATATGGATTTCATCGTTGGGTTGCCGATGACCTCCCACCACCATGACTCGATTTGGGTAATCGTTGATCGATTAACCAAATCGGCACGTTTCATTCCGGTGCATACCAACTACAGCGCCAAGCAGTATGCGGAGTTATACATAGCACGAATCTTATGCCTGCACGGAGTTCCCCGTACCGTTGTCTCCGACAGAGGATCGCTGTTTGTATCCCATTTCTGGGAACAGCTACACACATCCTTGGGAACTAAATTGATTCGAAGCTCCGCGTATCACCCTCAAACCGATGGACAAACTGAGAGGGTGAATCAAATACTCGAAGATATGCTGAGAGCATGTGTCATCCACCACGGTAAGAGCTGGGACAATCACTTACCGTTGGCAGAGTTCTCATATAACAACGGGTATCAATCAAGTATCAAAATGGCGCCTTATGAAGCTCTCTACGGCCGGAAGTGCCGCACACCCTTGAACTGGTGTGAATCTGGCGAGAGAGTGACTTACGGGATTGACCTCGTAAATGAAGCTGAAGAGCGGGTAAGGCGTATTCAAGCAAATCTGAAAGCCGCTCAGTCCAGACAAAAGAGCTATGCGGATAGAAGACGTCATCCTCTAGATTTCCATGTTGGGGACCACGTATACCTCCGCGTATCTCCGATAAAGGGCATTCACCGATTTGGAGTGAAAGGAAAATTAGCTCCACGTTTTATCGGTCCCTCCATTATCATTGAAAGGTGTGGACCCGTGGCATACCGTTTGGAGCTACCGGCAGCCTTAGCCGGAGTTCATAACGTCTTTCACATATCTCAGTTGCGGAAGTGTTTAAAAGTTCCAACGGAGATTCTCACGGGTGACATAGAAAATTTGAAGCCGGACCTCATGTATGTTGAGCGACCAACCCGGATAATTGATGAAAAGACTCGCGAAACCAGGAATCGGATGCTGCGATTTTTCAAGGTGCTATGGGAAAATCACACGTCCGACGAAGCTACATGGGAAAGCGAGGAGTATTTGCAACGCAATCATCCGGAGTTGTTAGAGGCGTATGTTGAGTAACTGTCCTATCGACATTGTCCTTAATCATGAATCTCGGGACGAGATTCTTTTTAAGGGGGGAGGAATGTGAAAGTCCCAAAACTTATAAATAGAGAAACTTGAGCTATGAATAAAGTTGAGTTTGAATACAAGAAATGGGACTTACAAAAACTTTTGTGTTCCTCATGAAAGTGTTGGCATGTGCAATAAAACTTTGAATTCAGTTTGAATTAAGAGGTGCACTTCAACAAGAAGGAGGGCATGTTCAAAAGAGAAAATTCAAACTGTTGTTTGAAAAAGTGTATTTGCAATAGCCAACTCAAAGATCATAGGGCATATTCAAACTCCCAAGGTTCAAATTGTAGAGGGGGCAAATTTGGAGCAAATTAGGAGGTGCTTTGATAGGAATATCAAAGGAACTTGTGAATTCCATCCAAATTTGAATTTAAATTTGAAACTGTGGCACAGATTGTCAAATGGCAAAATGGCTTTTGAATTTGGATCCCTAATAGCTGAAGTTTACAATGTGCCAAAATTTGGATATTTAGGAGAGATGAGTGGGACCCAATTGTCATTGAGGAGAGGGGAAGACTTAGCACTTAAGCAATATTTTCCTCTGTTCAGACTCAAACCGGCTCCCTGTTTCGCTCGAAGGTGCTGAACGGCCGACGCCCACGCGCGCGCCACCAAGGCGACGACGCAGCCAGCTCCCGAGCTGCTTCAACGTCGGTTCCGCCCCCCCCCCCCCCCCCGCGCCCTTATCTCCCCTACGCCGTGCTCTGTCGGCCACAAAACCGCCCCACGAGCCCCTGTTCTGTTTCCTCCCGAGAAAAACGAGCCGCCGGTGCCGCGTCCGTGCTCAGCAATCCTCAGCCGGCATAGCCCACCGACTGCTCAAGCGATCAACACGAAAAAGGAGCGCCAGCCTGTGTGCAAGAGTTTCCCCAGCTCAGCTCCGGCGTTCAGGGCTGCTGTCGGCCGTATTTTGAGGATCAGCGCCGAAGCCGAAGTGCAACCGGTGGAAACCGACGTCGGGTTCTCGTGGGCAGCTCACACCGGCCAATTTCACGACTGAACGAGAGCACCCCAAGGCGCGCCAAGTCCCTGCGCTGCTCCTCTCCAAATTTCAGAGCGATCCGTGCGACGTAGCTCCGGAATTTCATGTCTTCCCCTCGGACGAGGAAAACCTATCCGCGGGTAAGAACTGTTGAAATTAACGCTTAATTCTTGGTTAAAGTTGTTCATTTTGTACACACAAGAGCTAGAGAGGATAGGGAACCTTTTTCCTTCACAACCCTAGCTTAGCAGAGAGTAGGGGCAGCGAATTCCGAGCTTTTTGATCGGCGGCCATGGCGGGAACGCGTGGGCGCACGGTGACAACCGAGTTTCCGCCATTTCCTAGCCATTTTGAGGCCATGCCGAGCTTGTCTGACCTTCAATGGTGCTTTAGAGCAAATTCCCCGAGCTTTTGGCGGGCTAGGATGCTCGGACCACGGCGCCGAAGCTTCACCGAAGGGTGCGCACGTCGCCGACCTAGTTCCGAGCGCCGTTAGCTTGTGCTGACCCCGTAGACGAGTTGCTCGCCCCTGAAAACCCCCAGGAGGCGAGTACCGAGCCGGGAGACGGCCGGGAAGCCGACTCCGGTGAGCCCCGACGAACTTCCAGCGAGGGGGCGGCGCAGGAAAAAGAGAACGGCCCGAGGTTGAAGACGACCGGCCGGTCCCACCTGTCAGTGGTGATATTTTAAATCTTTGATCCGCTGCGGCCCCGGGATCTGGTGTGGTGGCGCGGGAAGGGTCCTGTGGCCCTGTGTGGCGTGATTCCAGTGGCTGACACGTGTGGGTTGGACCCACAGGCAGAGATTGAACTTTTCCCGAATTTAGTTTGAATTCCAGATTTAGTTCAAACTTTAGAACCTCATAACTTTTGCTAGGAAGCTCCAAATTTAGTGATTCAAATTTAGTTGGATTCAGAATGAAAAGCTCTATACAAATATGCAACCCAATTTTCATGAAAACCAATAGAAAATTCTGGAAAAATCTTTAAAACTTTTCAGCAAAAGAATTTTAGAGGGAGTTTGGTTCATCCAAAATTCCCCAAATTTTGCCAGAATATTCTTTAGGATATTAGGAGACTGCTGTAAAAGTTTCAGCTCATTTGAAGGTGATTTAGTTATGGTAATTCTAATTCAAAGTTTCTGCATTCAAATAAGCACAGAAACATTTTCAGGGAATTTCCAAAACATGGAAATTCAGTTCTAGCTATTCCTTAGCTCCACAAATCCTAGGAAAAATCATGCATGCTCCCTGAGCTATGTATGAAATTGTAGTTCACTTTAATTGGCATGAAAATGCAAATTTATTCAGAATTAATTCCTTTTTACCTAAATGCTTAGGGAATTGTTCTGGGTGATCTACTTAGTGAATTATTCTGAATTTTGGTCCAGAGGACTTTATTGTGACAAGGAACTCAGAAGAAAATTTCCAGCTCCATTGGAGCCTTTGATCAATAGTGTTCTGATCAACCAATTAGGAGATCACCACCCAAGTGATGAACTTCACTTCTCACTTGATGATAGTGCCTAGACGCACATCCAAACCACCACCCCAGTGTCGTTTCAAATTCTTAAACAGAGTTCCAGTTTTAAACTTATCTTTAGCACTTGTTAGCAAAGGTTTTATAATTAAACATGTATGCATATTCATAACGTGTAGTGATTAAACGTGGATACGTGAAGAGTGTTTCAAGGAGCAAGAAGGGCAGACATTGAGCTGCAAGTCAGCAGGAACTAACTCCACAAACATCTGACTTTAGTCACCTGCAAAACCAAGGCAAGCCCCGGTTTGCAATTAAGTTGTTTTCTAAAGTTTTTACTTTGTTCACTACTATGGGTCAAAGTTTGTATGTGCATTAGGTCAAGGGTGTTTTATACTCCACTTGCATAACCAAACATGAACCCTGAGGTCAAGGGTAGCATTGTGTCATCGCTGTAGAATAAGGCAATGCTAAATAGACTAGGGCATCCGGTAGAAGACGAGTAGTTGGAATCTACTAGCGAGCTATAGTCCAGAATATCATAAGTGTGGTTGGGAAAGGAAGCAAACTAAAGTTTACATTTCTAAAGATGAGACCGGGCAGAGGGGTTAGGCTGCGACAAGACGAGGTCTTGGTCGAGTAGCTCTGCCAGTGTCGGTTAAGGACCGATGCGTATGCCGCGTCCAGGAGCAAGTATTGAGTTGTGTACCGGATGCTTACTGATATATGGGAACCAGGAAACCGATGTACCAGGTTCACTGGATTGTAGAGGCATACCACATCGTCTCGTTAGACCTATGAGCCCGAGACGGCGCGACCGGTTCTACAGTTTAGTGTCCTGAGAAAGGTTGCCACATACGACGTAATGAAGGACGCCAGAGTTGGGTCTTCAGAGGCGGGCGTATGTGTCGAGTTATCCGGGTAGTGTTTGATTCGAATCACCGTCCCTCGCGGTTATTGAGTACCGCTTGCTCCCATGTTGTGACGTAGTTAATCAACTTGTGTGGAAACAGTTTGCAAAAGTATAATTGCTGCTATGATTATGTTAAGTTACATGAAAACCATGTGTGAAGTAGAGATAGAGCTAACTAAAGTTATTTTCTACCTTGGGGCAAGTAACATTGGAATGAAGCATTTCTTGTTTGATTGTGGAGTTTCAATGTTGCTAATCACAAGGTTATTATTATGGCTAAAATTTGAAAGTTAAGGATGAACTCGTAGGCGAGTCTTTTCGCAAATGACAGGCTTAGGTCTTAGGTTACTTTCATCTAGAGTTTCATGTCTTAGGAGAGACGGTTAAGTCTTGCTGAGCCTTTGTGCTCACTCTTGCTATATATGTGGTTTTGCAGGTAAACCTCGACGCTATAAAGAAGGTTGTCCGGTGAGACTCGGGAACTTCCGAGTCATGTTACACTCGGAGAACCTAGCCGCTGCCGTGTCTTCGTGTTGCTAGCGAGAGGAGTCCGCGGGCTAGACCTCTTCTTGAGTGCTTCGTAGTTATTCAACGTGAGCTGGTTACAGACTTCCGCTGTAGCTATTTTATGTAAATTATTTACAAAGAACAAATTGTAAGCTTCTGCTTTTGATTTTTGTAATACATTGTTCCATATATGTGTGCTGTTGGGTGCGCATAACACGGCACCACCCAATGCGATCCCCGGGCGAGGTGCCCCGTCCCCGTGAGTGATCGGGACGGCGGGGCCCCCTCATCCAATACTTTTTAAGGCACTTTTGGAGACAATTCAAAAAGGGGCCAATTTGAATGCAAATTCAAATTGCAGCCACTTTCATCACTTGAATTCAAAAGTTGACTTCATATTCAAACTCAGTACATTTTTCTGGGTTAGTCCACCAATTTTCATCCCCATTGGACTTCATCCTGTCAGGAGCTAAATTTGCATTAATTCAAAACTGAATTTGAATTTCAAATCCAAATGGCCAGCAAATTTAGCCAAACCAGTTTCAAATTTAGGAAACCAAATTCAAACTATGACTTGGTGCTTAAGTCTCTCATTCAATTGAGAGTAGCTGGGATATTTACAGTGGAAATTGGAAAAAGTTTTAGGGTGAGAGATGGGCCCACAGGTCAGTGGGAGAGCCAATTCACAACGGAGACGTGCTCTGTTTCTCACTGAAGCGATCGAGCGCAGCACGCCACCAGGGCAGCTCCCGAAGGCCACCTCCCGAGCAGCTCATGGTGTGGTAGGCGTCAGCGTTATCGGCAGACCATGATATTTCCCACCTCAGAAACCGACTCGCCGTGCTGCTCTGCCCGTTCCCGAGCTCCTCGACGAAGAAACACCGCCGCACACCCGACAACCCTCGGTTCTCCGGCATCCGCTCGTCTCCGAGGTTGGCACGCTGGTATGAGCTCACCCAAAGCTTCGCCGAAGCCTCCTCGACGTGATCGACGCAACAACCCGGCGCCACACCCACGGTAAACCGACCACGAGTTCCCTGTTTCCCTTCAGCGCTGGGTAAAGTCGCAGCTACAAAAAACTCATCATCCGGCCGCTTGGTTTGATTCCACACCGAGTTGATCATGCCAAAAGGTTCGCCTAGGAGTGCACTTTCTCTCCGACAAATCCGGCCGCATGCCATAGAGTGTGCTTGCCGGAATTTCAGTTGTTGCCGAGAGCATGTAATATAACCTGTGTTCGGTTAATCTGAAAATTCGGGCTAACTGGTCAAGCAACCGCTCCCCAGCTTCGACAACCAGCTAGAAATGTCCCTGCGAATCCATACGGTCAAGAATCATGGGAAACCAGCGAGAAACTACCGAGTTCCGTTGGTTTTTCGTTCTTCGCCGGGTTTAGACCTAGGTCGCATGGTGAAGTCTGCTTTGCCGCAACTTTGAGTAAGATCAGAGGCTGGGTCGTTGCTCCGTAGGTCGTGGCGGTGCTGTAGGAGCCAACAGAGGGGACTGTAAGGCATGACAGCACCATACCAACATCGCCGAACTTACCCCGTGGACTGTCGCCGTCGCGGAACCGATTCCGGTGATCACCGGCCAGCGACAAGGTCAGCAAACGGGTTCCCTGAGCAAGTTCAGGTGGTGGCGGCCAGTTTGGTCGAGCTCCAGTCACGGGAACAGCCTCCCGGCGAGTACTCCGGTGAAGGGGCCGGCGGGTGTGGCGGACCGGAATCTGCTCATCCAGGATCGCAGAGGGTGGTGCCGCACGATGCGACACCTGACAGCACACGTCATAAGAACATAATATATTACATGGGAAAACAACTGAACTGTACAAAGTAGTACAAACTCCAGTTACAAAATATTATTCATCTTACACAGCGGAAGTCTACACTATACAACTCACGCCCGCCTATCTAGCAAAAGTCGGTTGCCCAGCCCTAGGGCAACCAACACTGGCTGCACTCCTCAGCTCAGCGCGGCGTGTACGGCTCCCACTCAGCCGTGGTCCCCGACGGAGGATAACCCTCGCTAGTGCACTCGTACTCCGAGTCCGTGGGTGGTCCTCACCTGAAAAACACTTAAGCAGCAACCTTGAGCACGATGGCTCAACAAGGCTTAACCGACTCACCTAAACATGAAACTCTACATGAGGTGTACAATGACATAGGATAGTCATATTGCAACAAATGGACTCGCCTACAAGTTCATCCTTAGTTCAACTTTTAGCAACAAGTTAACAGTTCCGGAAGCTGAAATTTAGTAAGCAATATTTGGTGGCAAACATGTAGCAATGCAATATTATATCATATCAGCAATATTGAATCACCATATTTCATACATTATTCTACGTCACGACTCAGTGACCAAGTGGTACTCTTCACCGTGAGGGACGGTGAATAGACTCGATATACACCTGCAGGGAAACCCAAAGAGCACGTCACGTACGCCCACCCGCGGAGCTGCACAGCACGCTCACTCGATGTCGTACGAGACAACCATTCACCCAACAGCCCAAACATCGAACCGTCGCACCAAAACGAGCAGGAGGTTCCCCACACGGAGCATCTCTCTATGCCCATTGGCATATTTCCACATTGCAGCCCTCAGCCTACACCTATAAATCAGTGCGTTATGCCTCGACTCCCGGAGGTTTAGGTTACATCGGTTTATCGGGGCCCATATATCCGATATGCCTTCGGTACGTTCAAACTTGATCAGCGTGGGCCGCACACGGATCGGTCCTCAATCGACACGGACAGGGCTGCACACACAAGACTCCCTCTTGCTGCGCCCTAGCCCCTGCCTAGTCTCATTTTCATTACTAAATTGATCTCACATCACTCAACCGAATGTCACACCCGGTTTTTCCGAAGAACAACCAAGTGAATATCACATGTATGCCAGGATCATTTTCTCATACATGTTATGACAAATAGTGAAGCATCATTTATTACAAGCCAGGTGTCGAATATAAATAAGTCTTACATAGCAAATGTCTCGATGGACAATAATAAGCTCATCACAAGTAAACAAACTAGCAGCGGAAAATTATTCTTTTGGGCTCCGTTACAGGCGTTGCCCGGGGGTCTCCATGAACCTAGAAACCTTCTTCGGGTCCAAAGTCTTGGTCATTATACACCACCTCATTATATTGACCTGTGCAGCAATATAAACCAACAAATATGCAGATTTGAGTACCGATGGTACTCGGCAAGTGTGGGAAAGTTATGTCATGCATGGCTAGAACAAGGGGAGGTTGAACTCATGGTTAAAGCACTACGCAATTAATACCTATCGCCTTAGCTTATTAAGCACCTACATTACTACACAGGTGAATTGGTCCCAATCTCCCATCCCATCATCATAATCAAATAACCATAACATCATTTCCAATGTTAAGCTCCCCGCTTAACATCTACAACTTCCAAAACCATCAATCCTCTAATCATGAATAAGTCCAAGCCGCTCTTGACCGTGAGCACGGCTGTCATGACAGTTTTGACTCTGCAAAGTTTGCACCACTGTACCCACATGTAGTGATTTCATCCCCCGTTGCCGGGTGGACTAAAAGAACCTCCATTATGCCAGTGGCTACGAACCACATTCACACTTTCCAGGTGTGTAGCCAGGAGATCACTACGAAGCCTTTACAAAGGGATTCCCGATGTGCGTGGGCCCACTGAGGTTTCACCCCTAACAGCATACAAGAGGCTCCAACCCCGCTGCAGTGGCCCCCTCTTGAGCCTTGCGGTTCATATGGTAGTCCAGCTGACACCTATTCCCCGCACCATCCAACACACCCATACTACGCCGGGGATACACCTAATTAATTGGCCAAGCTGCCCCATCTCAGCATGTGGTTGGCACGGTAAAGCCAGGTTACATGCTCCATGAACCGGTCCTTATGATCCAGGCAAGTACTAAACACAAACCCGAGTCTCGTGCACCCAGCACCAACCAAATCATCCAACTTGCCTTGATCCCTACCTCTACATAACTCATAACATCTCATTCAAGAGTATGGTAAAATAAACTGATGATCTCATATCCCAAATATCCCATTCTAAGCATGGCTAAGCATAAGCATGTAAATAAATGACATAATAAAATAAATCCCAACCCAAGCTACAAGGAAACAAGATAATGCAATTCTAGGGAAACTTCCTAGCATGGGTTTCATATTTCATTTGACAATGCAAATAATTCTATCTACACATCCTAGTATAGGAACAAAGTGGTCAAGGACACTTGCCTCCTTCCTGCTGCTCTTGGAATGGGTAGTCCTGATCTTGGAAAGGAAGAACTTGCTCTGGAGCAGGTTCTACATCATACCATCACACATAGCAAAAGAAAAACAACAATCCATAAGACATAATTCACACTTCCACTTCATACAAACCACACATTCACATGTATAAAAGTCATTCACAAATTCTATGTGTTGTGGTTACTCTATGTGTGTTAATCTTTGTCTTACATGCACTTCTAATCATGTGTATATGATTCCTACTTTTGTATTCACATTTATACTTGCATACTATATATATGAGTTTCCAATTTAAATAAATTCCTTATATTCAATTACTACACCTTTTAGCTACCAAGTATGCATGAAAGGTATTTTCCTACTCCATATGTGTCTTCAGAACTTCTACCAACCCTAAACTGAATTCTTTGGATTTTGGAATCTTCATTTATCATTTTCTAATTATTTATACCTAGCTTGCTATATTTTCAAATTTACTTCCTATGCCTAAATGTGTACTTATTTATGAAAATAGTAAGACACATCATCTAAACAGAATAGGTTCTGATACAAAATAGTTAATAATATATTTTTGATCTTTTCCTCTGATGTAAACTATTTTACATTTATTTTTCTAATTTTCAGAATTATTCTCTACTTAAAAATGTGTCCCTCTAACTAATAAATGTGAATAATCAATTAAACAGATTCATTTCAGCCAAAAATCTATTTTTATCTCACTCCAAGGTTTTCTAAGTATTGGGAAAGTTTTTAATTTGAATTTGACAATATGTTTGTCCCACCTTTTAAATTTTAAATACTAACCACATATTCAATTTCCTAAATTTAATATCAAACATGGTTAAAAAGGTAAACTCACCCCACTACAGGGTCTATAATATTATTTTAAGAATTTTCAGGGGTCTAGCTACACATAACAGAGGGTTTTTCCCTAATTTTTATTAAGTCCAGGGGCTAAAACTGATTTTTAAATGAATTTACATGATTTTCTGAAGTTCCAGGGGCTAGATCAGAAGTTTCCTGGGCTAGCTCTTATTTTCCGAGAACCCCAGGGGGTAGCGCGTAAGAATTCCAGTCTTTATAACGTGGGGCTGACGTGGACCGTCCGATTTAAAACAGACGGCTGAGATTATAACATCGAACCGGTACGCGGGGATTTAAACTCTACCGTGTGATTTAAAATAAACGGCGCACAAGCGGCCACGTCGCTCTGATCGAGCGTGGGCGGCGCTGCCCGGCGGCGCACGGCGGCGGGAGGCGGCGATCTCGCCAGAGAGTTTCGGATCTTCGTAAATTCTTCTTAGAACTGTGATTTTATGACATAGATCGGTAGAGGGGAGGTCGGGGATCTCACCTCGGGGGTTTTCTTGAGCTCGGAGGTCCTGGAAGGCGGTCGGCGACGAGGTACGAGGTGAATTCACGGTGAGGCTCGTCGGCGCTGTGTTTGAACCGCAAACCATCGCGTTTTCTGCACCTGCGAGGTTCCCGGAGGCTGTGGATCAAGACCAGTGAGTTAGATCGGAATTCCCGAGCATAGATCGGGCAGAATTCGCCGGAGGGGCTCGGGTTCTCACCGGAGAGAAAATCGGCGGATCGTGGGGAAAAACGGGACGATGCCGGGGTTTTTATATACGGGGGAAGGGCGGCAGGTTGGTTTAGATCGAGCTGGAGTCTTCGGGGTCCGGAAGTCGGCTGGGATACGCGAGATTTTCCGGTCGGTTTTGATTCGGGTGAGAGAGTCCAGCCGAGCGCGGGCGCGGGCGCGAGGAGGAAGAAAGGTTGGCGGGCCCCGCATGTCAGTGGGAAGAAGGGGGGCGCGCGGCTGCGGGCTGGCGCGGGATCGGTGGGCCGGCTGGTGGGTTTCGGCCCACTGGCCGGTTTTTTTCTGTTTTCCTTTTTCTTTTTCTATTTCTTTTCTGTTTTGAGTTTAAATTGAATTCCAGTTTGAATTTGAATTTTTGCTACACATGCAACACGTCCAAAAATTTTTAAATTCCCCTCTTAACAGGATTTTGGGTTGTTACAGCTCTACCCCCCTTAAAAGAAATCTCGTCCTCGAGATTGGTGGTTCTAAGAAAACAATTCCGGAAATTGTGCCTTAAGCTCATCTTCTCGCTCCCAGGTGGCTTCCTCTTCTGAGTGATGCTTCCACTGCACCTTGCACATCGGGATTCTTTTATTTCTGGTGAGGCGTTCCATTGTCTCCAAAATCTTGGATGGTTGCTCGGCATAAGACAAATCCTCAGCTACGTCCACTTAATTCATGGGTAACACCTCTTCAGGCGTTCTCAGACATTTCTTGAGTTGTGACACATGGAATACATCGTGCACATCCGATAGGCGAGCCGGTAATTCTAGTTGATACGCCACTTCGCCTTTCCTCTCCAGAACTTGAAAGGGTCTGATGTATCGAGGTGACAACTTCCCTTTCACCTTGAACCGACGAAGTCCTCAGATAGGGGACACCTTGAGATAGACATAGTCTCCCACGTTGAAAACGAGCTCTCTTTTCGTACATCGGCATAACTCTTTTGGCGTGTCTGTGCTATCCTCAAGTTGTTGTGAATTTCTCTCACCTTCGCCTCGGCTTCTTGTAGTACTTCAGGACCAAACACTTTACTTTCCCCTGTTTGCGTGAATCCCTCAATTCTGTGGAAAACCACGGAACCGAGAACTAATGCATATGTGTGCCCAGGATGTTCATCACACATACACATACGTTCCACAAACTGAATTCAGATTATATATTACCACGAATAACAGAGTTTATTACAACACCTCATGAGTCTTGGACTCATGCTCACAGCGGAAGTCTTTATTTCTACGCAGCGGAAATCTTTATTTAAATGCGGAAGAAAAAACTAATGCAGAAGCAAAACTAAGCAGAAGTGGCTTCATCTCTACTTCCTCCACAGGCAAGGTTGAGAACAGATCACACGCCATAATGTTCTACTTGATCTTCATAGTAGCCTTCTCTTTCTGTTGATGAAGAAATAATAATGCAAGTTTGAGCACAATGATGTACTCAGCAAGTGCGGGAATAACACATGATATGCAGCTCATAAACAAGGTAGGTATAAAAAGGCTTATTTGCAGAAAAGCAGATTTATAAAACCGTGATGAAACAGCCACTTAACTTTAGATGAATGTAATCCCAGCATGTATTAAATTACCAACATACCTCCATCGCTTTCCATGTTCCATCCGAACATTAACCAATCTTTTATTCATACTCACGAATACCTCCTCGTATTCGCTACCATCTCACCTCATAAAACAACCACATCTCACACCGAGACCAATCTCATGTCATGACCCATCAGTCATGCAACCATCTCATCCCCCGTACTCAACAGTTCCAAGAACCTTCCCAATAACCATTCCAATAACCATCCCAGTAATCCTCTCATCTAATCATGGCAGTTTAGCCAGGTGCTCGTGACCGTAAGCTTGGCTATCATGATAGTTTTAATAACTCTGCAGAGTTTGTACCTCTTTACCCACAAGTTTGTGATTTCGTCACCCGTCGGCGACTGCAGAACCTCCATTTTACAAGTACACAGCCGTCGGTGTATGGTCAAGAGATCACAAAATAGCCTTTACAAAGGGGTTACTAGATGTATGGACTCACTAAGGTTTCACCGGCAGGCTAGAATCTCCAATTCTCCCACCCACGGGCCCCCTCTTGTGCCATGCAGTTCCCAGGGCAGTCCCCACTCGACTCCCATTCCCCACACCTTCCGCAGTCCATAACACCCTAGCAACTTACCTAATTACTCAGCTAAGCCGCACCCATACTTGGCCTTGTGGTGGCACTATTATCCTGGCATGTGCATGCATGAACCGGTCCTTAGATCTACGGCAAGTAAAACCACCATCTCATGCTACCTCATTCACAAACCCAGGCTTGCCTAGATCTCCCTCCGATCCATATCCATTGTTAACATCAGTATCTTATTATCAATACGAGTGCAGTTAGCTAGACACATCTATCTCGCTTCCCAATCCCATAGACTCAGCGAAGCATAAAGCAAAAACCATACCCGACTCATAACTTCCCAGGTGACAATGGTGGTTTAACAAAAACTAGTAAACTCCTATAAAAGGATTTCCCATCATGTTTGACTCAGCACACACACCTTTTAGCAAAACAAAATAGTTTTACCCGAAACATAGGATCAACATGGTCAAGGAGCACTTGCCTTGTTCTTGCAGTTCCGGTTGTTCTTGATTCTCAAAGCCTTGTTGCTGCAGCTCGTCGTAGACAGCTTCATGAGTTTGTCCTGCTTTGTAGGATTCACGTGCATGCAAATTCACAGCAATCAATATCATGCACAAACCCTAAACTAGGTGCGATGATGCACATGCATGCTATCCTATGATTAGTTTTATTAGATCGATCTGTACTTATTCTTGCATGGCTTGCATGGTCAGAGGTGTTCGTGATGATCTGGTCTTTAGATCAAACTGATCATCAAGTGATCTGTCCACGAAAAGGCTTCTGTTCGAAAGGAATTGAAGAACAGATGCAAGGAGATGAATACAATGATATTGAAGTCCTACCTCACGTTTTTCGAGGTTCTCCTCAGACCGCTCGGTTCTTCTTCGATGATCTCCCTTGTTGTGCTTCAGCGATGTTTTTCTCGGCGAGTTAGGGCTAGGGCTCTAAGTCGTCGGCTTAGGAGTTGAAAAAGAAGTTTGTAGTTTCGGCCAGAGGTTTTGGGTTCTATTTATAATCGGGAAGAGAAGAGTCCTAATCTGATTGGATCCCGAATAAGAGTCTTATTCAGATCTTTGTTAGATCCTGACGTCTTATCTTCGGTAACATTGTGGAGTTTAGATCGGTTTCTGTTGCGTACCGGTGTCCTTACGTGTAACAGCCGCTCCAGAACTCATTACCTCCGTGATGATGAGCTCCAGAAGCTCCACGTGTCCTCCGGGCCTGGTATCTCCTCGTCCGCAGAGACGAGCTCCGGTTGTGCCGCGTGTCAATCGATCGAGACCCCCCCCTCTTCTTCGGAGGTGAGCTCCGCGCACGCCACGTGTTGGCGCCGGTCTTCCTCTTCTTCTTTCCTCAGGGACATGCCCAGCGGTCGACACATGTCCAATAGAACAGGACCTCTCGCAGGTGAGCTCCGAGATCGACACGTATCCCGCGCGGATGGTCCTCTGATTTCCGCGAGGACTAGCTCCGAGGATGACACGTGTCCTATGAAAAATGCCTTTGCTTCTTCCGCAGCGGCTAGCTCCGCGGTAGCACGTGTCCCACAGGGTCGGACCTCTTTCCAATTGCGGAGGTGACCCCCGAGCCTGCCACGTAGCTAGTTTAGCGGCGGATCTCTCCCAATTTCTCGGGGATGAGCTCCGAACACGCCATGTGGTCTGCTGGCCGTGGAGATTGCCTTCGGTGCTCTCGGAGAGCTTTATTGGCTATCCTTTTGGTACTTGTCTCTGTTTCTACTCTTCTTAAAAATGTTTTTCTTCTTCATAAAACATGAACATATGCTGACACCCGAGATGAGGGTGTCACAAATCGACCCCCCTTAAATTGAATCTCGTCCTCGAGATTCGTTAGTAGAAAATAGATGGGGAAATTCTGCCTTGATATCCTCTTCTCGCTCCCATGTGGCCTCAGCTTCAGTGTGATGGGTCCATTGTACCTTGCACCATCGAATCACCTTGTTTCGGGTGACCCTTTCCTTTACGTCCAAGATTCGGACAGGGTGTTCTGCGTAAGTCAGGTCCTTTTGAAGTTCAAGTTCTCCCATCGACACTTGTTCCTCTGGTACTCTCAAGCACTTCTTGAGCTGGGATACATGAAACACGTCATGTACGTCGGAGAGGTGGTTTGGGAGCTCTAGTTGATAGGCTACTTCTCCTCGCTTGTCCAAAATCTTAAAGGGTCCGATGTAGCGAGGTGCTAGCTTGCCTTTGACGTTAAAATGTCGTTGGCCTTGGATAGGCGATACCTTAAGGTATACGAAGTCTCCAACTTCAAAGGTCAACTTTCTACGCCTATTGTCCGCATAGCCTTTCTGTCGTGACTGAGCAGCCTTTAAGTTCTCCCGTATCGTTTGGACTTGCTTTTCAGCCTCTTGTAGTACTTCGGGTCCAAACACCTGGTTCTCTCCGGTCTCGCTCCAGAACAGTGGCGTTCTACACCGTCTACCATATAAGGCTTCGAAAGGCGACATCTTCAAGCTAGCTTGATAGCTGTTGTTATAGGAGAACTCGGCATATGGTAAACTCCTATCCCAACTACGCCCACGTTTCAAGGCGCAAGGTCTCAGCATGTCCTCCAAAATTTGGTTCGTCCTTTCAGTTTGTCCATCTGTTTGTGGGTGGTAGGCAGAGCTAAAATCCAGTCGTGTACCCATGGCTTTCTGCAGCTTCCTCCAGAATATAGAGGTAAACTGAGAACCTCGATCTGAGACTATCCTCTTCGGAACTCCATGACGGCACACGATCTGCTCCATGTACAATTCTGCCATCTGTGTAACGTTGTAACTGGCCTTTACCGGAAGAAAATGGGCGGTCTTCGTCAACCGGTCCACAATGACCCAGATGGAGTTGTATCCTGACTGAGTTCGTGGCAATCCGACAATGAAGTCCATACTGATGTCCTCCCATTTCCATTCAGGTATTTTCAAAGGTTGCAACAATCCAGCGGGTTTTTGATGTTCGGCTTTTACCCGTTGGCATGTGTCGCATAGGGCAACGTATTCGGCTATATCCCTCTTCATACAATCCCACCAATAGCAAGTTTTCAAGTCCTTGTACATTTTGGTGCTCCCTGGATGTATGGAATAGGGTGAATCATGTGCCTCCCGTAATATCATGTCGCGAAGGTGTCTTAGGTTTGGCACACAAATCCTTTTTCCTAGCCAAAGCGTACCCTTTTCATCCTCTTTGAAATCCTTCTCTATCCCTTGTCGGATTCTTTCCTTGATTTCCTTGATCCCTTCGTCCGTTGCTTGGCCCCTTCTTATTTCTTGCTCCAATGAGGAGTGGATCTCCATCATTTCCATGTTATTCAAAAATCCGAGGTGTAACCGTTCGAACTCCTTACGTAGTTCGGGTGGTAGCTCCCGAACCGTGAGTTGTGGGCATGCTCCCTTTCTGCTCAATGCGTCAGCGACCACATTGGCCTTCCCGGGGTGGTAATTGATTCCTACATCATAATCCTTGATGAGTTCTAACCATCGACGTTGCCTCAAATTCAAGTCCGTTTGTGTAAATATGTACTTGAGGCTTTTATGATCTGTATAGATCTCACATCGATGACCAAGGATATAATGTCTCCAAATCTTCAATGCATGCACCACTGCTGCTAACTCCAAATCATGTGTAGGATAGTTAAGCTCGTGCTTCTTTAATTGTCGTGAGGCATAGGCTACCACTTGTCCTTCCTGCATGAGTACACACCCGAGCCCTTGTCTGGATGCGTCACAATATATGTCAAGGCTCTTGCTTACATCCGGCAATACCAGAACTGGTGCTGTGGTTAGACTTTTCTTGAGTTCCTCAAAACTTTCTTGGCAGGCTTGTGTCCATTGAAAGACCTTTCCCTTCATTAGAAACTCCGTCATAGGTTTTGCTATCTTAGAGAAGTCTTTAATGAAGCGACGATAGTATCCTGCCATCCCAAGGAAACTCCGAATATCCCTCACGTTCTTCGGTTGGTCCCACTTCAGAACATCTCTCACCTTTCCAGGATCAACCAATACCCCTTCCTTGGAGATGATGTGGCCTAGGAAGGATATTTCCCTTAGCCAAAATTGACACTTGTTGAGCTTGGCATACAACTGATGCTCTCGCAACTTCTGCAAGGTCAATTTCAGATGTTCTTCATGCTCCTCCTCACTTTTTGAATACACCATAATGTCGTCGATGAAAACCACGACGAACTTGTCCAAGTACTCCATGGAAACCTTATTCATAAGGTACATGAAGTATGCGGGTGCATTCGTCAATCCAAAAGACATAACGGTATATTCATATGAACCATACCGTGTCCGAAAGACTGTCTTAGGTATATCGGAGGGCTTAATCTTCAGCTGGAAATATCCCGACCGAAGATCAATCTTGGAGAATACTTGGGCTCCTTTCATTTGATCGAACAGGTCCTCTATACGGGGCAGAGGGTATTTATTCTTGATTGTCACCTCGTTGAGAGACCTGTAGTCCACGCACATTCTTTGGGTTCCGTCCTTCTTGTCCACGAAGAGTACCGGGGCTCCCCATGGTGACGAACTTGGACGGATAAAACCCTTCTCCAACTGTTCTTGAATTTGCTTCTTGAGTTCAACTAACTCGTTAACGGGCATCCTATATGGTCTCTTAGCTATGGGTGCAGTTCCGGGTACCAAATCTATGGCAAACTCGATGTCCCGGTCAGGTGGCATACCTGGAAGTTCTTCCGGGAACACGTCCGAAAATTCCTGAACCACTGGAATGTTGTCCAATGCTACCCCTTCAACATGGTTCAAATCCGCCCGTTCGGTTGCTTGCTGGGCTGACTCAAACTCGACACGGATACCGGGTTCGTTTGTCAACTGCACGCTTCTCTCAGCACATTGGATTACTCCATTGTGCTTGCTTAACCAGTCCATTCCGAGTATGATGTCAATCCCGTGGGAGTCCAAAACAATAAGGTTGGCAAGAAAGTCTACCCCCCTTATTTTAAGGTTTACTTTAGGACATACTATATTAGTCCTCATTTCTCCTCCGGGAGAATTAACTAACATAGCACATTCTAAGTGGGATACGGGTAGATGATGCTTGGCAACATAATCGGATGATATGAAGGAATGTGATGCTCCAGAATCTAATAAAATGGTGGCTGGGTTGGAGTTGGCAGGGAACATACCAATTGCGACGTCCTCAGCCTGTTGTGCTTCCTCAACAGTGACATGGTTAACATGGCCACGAGCATAGTTCTGCGGTCCATGGTTCCCTTGGTGGTCCCCTCCGTTTGGTCGCTGGTTCTGCTTGGGCACATTACCTTGCTGTCCAGGGCCTCTCTTCGGGCACTGGTTAGCGAAGTGGCCTACTTCTCCGCATGGAAAGCATGCCCTGTTGCCTATGGCAGCAGGTACGTTGGGGCGGGGGTTTTGAACAGGAGCGCCATTGTTAGGCCAGGGCGCAGGAGGCCTGGGCACACGAGGTGCCGGTGCAACGAGCCGTTGCTGTGGTGGCTGACCAGGGCGGTACGTAGGAGTGGTCGATCCATACTGCGGTGCAGGGGGCATGTACCTAGGTCGTACGTTGCTCCCTTTGGGCTGGTATGGCATCTTCCTTTTGCACTCGCGCTCGATCTCTCGGATCTTGTTTTCCACCACAATAGCCTTATCAACTAGATTCTGGAAGCTTACATAGTCATTGTTGAGGAGCTGAACTTGGATCTCATTGTTCAACCCTCTCATGAACAGGTACTGCTTCCTCTGATCTGAGTTGACATCTTCGGGGGCATACCGGGACAGTTGTATGAACTTGTTGAGATATTCATTCACACTTTTCTGTCCTTGGCGGAGACCTTCAAACTCCTGCCTCTTGAGCATCATTATGCCAACAGGGATGTAGTGGGAGCGGAAACTTTCCTTGAACTCAGTCCAAGTGATTGTCTCCGGGTTGGCATGGGCGTTGCTCAAGGCATCCCACCAGTCAGCAGCTGCTCCCATCAGTTGGTGCGACGCAAAGAGAACCTTTTCTCGGTCGTTGCACTGTACAATGGCAAGCTTCTTCTCCATGGATTTCAACCAATCATCGGCCGACCAAAGGTGGGTGGTCGAGTCCTCATGAACTCTCCCAACCTGTTATGAGCCGGCGGTGATGGTGGCGGTGGTGCCGGAACGGGGTGTTGGTTGGCCTGCAACTGACCCAAAGTTTGGATCATGGTTTGCATAAGCTGGTTTTGCATGGCCATCAACCTTTCTAGGTTGTTTTCGCCAGCTCCAGGGTTAGCAAGAACTTCCTCGTGGTCATCTTCCTGGACGTTCCTTCGGCTGGCGTTTCCTCTCACCATCTGTGAGATAGAAGGTTAGAAGGTTAGGTAGGTCCTTTCAACTATATGCATCAAGGTGAGTTGGACTATATATATTAGTCCTTATGAGGATGTGAGCAAGTGCCGAAACATCTCACATCTCCTTCTTCTTATGTGTGGATATGGACAACGTTTTTGAGACGTCCCACCACTCACACTAAGCACATATTCACAAATAATCATCACAAGGGCCCACTCAACTCCTATTCAAGGATGGTTTCCTATGTCAAGGTGGTTTCAAGGCCAATCTAAGCTATTCATCCTAGGATGCTTCCTTTGGTCCGCGTAGCTTCTATTTAGGGGTATAACTTGCTGTTAACCCGTGATTCTAATATCAATCTAAGGTTTCTATCTAGGCGTGTAACCTACTGTCAACCCGTGGCTCTGATACCAATCTGTGACGCCCTCAATTCTGTGGAAAACCACGGAACCGAGAACTAATGCATATGTGTGCCCAGGATGTTCATCACACATACACATACGTTCCACAAACTGAATTCAGATTATATATTACCACGAATAACAGAGTTTATTACAACACCTCATGAGTCTTGGACTCATGCTCACAGCGGAAGTCTTTATTTCTACGCAGCGGAAATCTTTATTTAAATGCGGAAGCAAAAACTAATGCGGAAGCAAAACTAAGCAGAAGTGGCTTCATCTCTACTCCCTCCACAGGCAAGGTTGAGAACAGAAAACACGCCATAATGTTCTACTTGATCTTCATAGTAGCCTTCTCTTTCTGTTGATGAAGAAATAATAATGCAAGTTTGAGCACAATGATGTACTCAGCAAGTGCGGGAATAACACATGATATGCAGCTCATAAACAAGGTAGGTATAAAAAGGCTTATTTGCAGAAAAGCAGATTTATAAAACCGTGATGAAACAGCCACTTAACTTTAGATGAATGTAATCCCAGCATGTATTAAATTACCAACATACCTCCATCGCTTTCCATGTTCCATCCGAACATTAACCAATCTTTTATTCATACTCACGAATACCTCCTCGTATTCGCTACCATCTCACCTCATAAAACAACCACATCTCACACCGAGACCAATCTCATGTCATGACCCATCAGTCATGCAACCATCTCATCCCCCGGACTCAACAGTTCCAAACCAATAATCGATAACCATAACCAAGAACCTTCCCAATAACCATTCCAATAACCATCCCAGTAATCCTCCCATCTAATCATGGCAGTTTAGCCAGGTGCTCGTGACCGTAAGCTCGACTATCATGATAGTTTTAATAACTCTGCAGAGTTTGTACCTCTTTACCTACAAGTTTGTGATTTCGTAACCCGTCGGCGACTGCAGAACCTCCATTTTACCAGTACACAGCCGTCGGTGTATGGTCAAGAGATCACAAAATAGCATTTACAAAGGGGTTACTAGATGTATGGACTCACTAAGGTTTCACCGGCGGGCTAGAATCTCCAATTCTCCCACCCACGGGCCCCCTCTTGTGCCAGGCAGTTCCCAGGGCAGTCCTCACTCGACTCCCATTCCCCGCACCTTCCACAGTCCATAACACCCTAGCAACTTACCTAATTACTCAGCTAAGCCGCACCCATACTTGGCCTTGTGGTGGCACTGTTATCCTAGCATGTGCATGCATGAACCGGTCCTTAGATCTACGGCAAGTAAAACCACCATCTCATGCTACCTCATTCACAAACCCAGGCTTGCCTAGATCTCCCTCCGATCCATATCCATTGTTAACATCTGTTTCTTATTATCAATACGAGTGCAGTTAGCTAGACACATCTATCTCGCTTCCCAATCCCATAGACTCAGCGAAGCATAAAGCAAAAACCATACCCGACTCATAACTTTCCAGGCGACAAGGGTGGTTTAACAAAAACTAGTAAACTCCTATAAAAGGGTTTCCCATCATGTTTGACTCAGCACACACACCTTTTAGCAAAACAAAATAGTTTTACCCAAAACATAGGATCAACATGGTCAAGGAGCACTTGCCTTGTTCTTGCGGTTCCAGTTGTTCTTGATTCTCAAAGCCTTGTTGCTGCAGCTCGTCGTAGACAGCTTCCTGAGTTTGTCCTGCTTTGTAGGATTCACGTGCATGCAAATTCACAGCAATCAATATCATGCACAAACCCTAAACTAGGTGCGATGATGCACATGCATGCTATCCTATGATTAGTTTTATTAGATCGATCTGTACTTATTCTTGCATGGCTTGCATTGTCAGAGGTGTTCGTGATGATCTGGTCTCTAGATCAAACTGATCATCAAGTGATCTGTCCACGAAAAGGCTTCTGTTCGAAAGGAATTGAAGAACAGATGCAAGGAGATGAATACAATGATATTGAAGTCCTACCTCGCGTTTTTCGAGGTCCTCCTCAGACCGCTCGGTTCTTCTTCGATGATCTCCCTTGTTGTGCTTCAGCGATGTTTTGCTCGGCGAGTTAGGGTTAGGGCTCTAAGTCGTCGGCTTAGGAGTTGAAAAAGAAGTTTGTAGTTTCGGCCAGAGGTTTTGGGTTCTATTTATAATCGGGAAGAGAAGAGTCCTAATCTGATTGGATCCCGAATAAGAGTCTTATTCAGATCTTTGTTAGATCCTGACGTCTTATCTTCGGTAACATTGTGGAGTTTAGATCGGTTTCTGTTGCGTACCGGTGTCCTTACGTGTAACAGCCGCTCCAGAACTCGTTACCTCCGTGATGATGAGCTCCAGAAGCTCCACGTGTCCTCCGGGCCTGGTATCTCCTCGTCCGCAGAGACGAGCTCCGGTTGTGCCGCGTGTCAATCGATCGAGACCCCCCCCCTCTTCTTTGGAGGTGAGCTCCGCGCACGCCACGTGTTGCGCCGGTCTTCCTCTTCTTCTTTCCTCAGGGACATGCCCCGCGGTCGACACTGTCCAATAGAACAGGACCTCTCGCAGGTGAGCTCCGAGATCGACACGTATCCCGCGCGGATGGTCCTCTGATTTCCGCGAGGACTAGCTCCGAGGATGACACGTGTCCTATGACAAATGCCTTTGCTTCTTCCGCAGCGGCTAGCTCCGCGGTAGCACGTGTCCCACAGGGTCGGACCTCTTTCCAATTGCGGAGGTGACCCCCGAGCCTGCCACGTAGCTAGTTTAAAGGCGGATCCCTCCCAATTTCTCGGTGATGAGCTCCGAACACGCTACGTGGTCTGCTGGCCGTGGAGATTGCCTTCGGTGCTCTCGGAGAGCTTTATTGGCTATCCTTTTGGTACTTGTCTCTGTTTCTACTCTTCTTAAAATGTTTTTCTTCTTCATAAAACATGAACATATGCTGACACCCGAGATGAGGGTGTCACAGTTTGGTTCCTAAATAGGGGAGTTCTGCACTTCCTCCCATACAAAGCTTCGAACGGTGACATCTTCATACTGGCCTGGTAGCTGTTGTTGTAGGAGAATTCCGCATACGGTAAGTTCTTGTCCCAACTCCGATTGTTTTTGAGTGCACATGCCCTCAGCATATCCTCAAGAATCTGATTAGTTCTTTCCGTCTGCCCATCAGTTTGGGAATGATAGGCAGAACTAAAGTTCAGATGGGTTCCCATGGTTTCATGCAACTTCTGCCAGAACCTCGAGGTGAACTGTGTCCCTCGATCCGACACTATCTTCTTCGGCACCCCATGGTAACACACGATCATTGACATGTACAACTCCGCCAATTTGGATCAGCTGTAGCTTTCCTTCACGGGGATGAAGTGAGCTACCTTGGTTAGCCTGTCGATGATGACCCATATTGAATCATATCCTGATTGGGTCCTAGGCAACCCCACTATGAAATCCATACCAATTTCTTCCCATTTCCATTCAGGCACTTTGAGTGGTTGCAATAATCCCGCGGGTCATTGATGTTCTGCTTTCACCAACTGACATGTGTCACATAGGGCAACATGTTCCGTGACATCTCGCTTCATGCCATACCACCAATACCTGCTCTTAAGGTCCTGGTACATCTTCGTACTCCCAGGATGAATGGAATAGTCGGAATCGTGAGCCTCCTTCAAAATCAATTCACAGGTCTCCTTTACTTTAGGCACACATATCCTTTTCCCGTGCCACACCGTACCTTGTTCATCCTCTCTGAAACCAGGGGCTTTATTTTCCTTGATGAGTTGTCTGATCTCTTGTATCTTCTCGTCATTCTTTTGACCCTCGCGTATGTCTCGCTCGAGTGTGGAGTTCACTTCCATGGCGATGGCTTCACCACTATTTACCAGGCATAGATTGAGCCTTATAACCTCGTCCTTCAATTCTGCAGGCATGTCCTTCAAGCTCAACTTATTGACCTGCACTTTCTGACTTAGAGCATCGGCCACGACGTTTGCTTTCCCAGGATGATAGTTGATGCCCACATCGAAGTCATTGATTAGCTCTAACCATCTCCTTTGTCTGAGGTTGAGATATGGCTGTGTGAAAATGTACTTCAAACTCTTATGATGTGTATATATCTCTGTCCTCTTCCCCATCAAATAGTGTCGCCGAATTTTCAACGCGTGTACCACTGCGGCTAGTTCTAGGTCATGTGTAGGATAGTTCTTCTCATGCTTCCGGAGCTGCCGAGATGCATAAGCCACGACATGCCCTTCTGGCATGAGAACACATCCCAACCCGTTTCCAGAGGCATCGCAGTACACTGTAAAGTTCTTTTGCATATCTGGCATAACCAGCACTGGGGCTGTTGTCAATCTTTCCTTTAACTCCTGAAAACTCGTCTCGCACTGTGGCGTCCATGTGAATGTGATTCCCTTCTCCAACAGTTTGGTGAGGGGTCTCGAGATCTTAGAGAATCCCTCAATAAACCGTCGATAGTATCCATCCAATCCCAAGAAGCTTCGAACTTCCCCGACATTTTCAGGGGTCTTCCACTTCTGTATATCCTCGATTTTGGTGGGATCTACGGAGATTCCTCCCTCCGAGATGATGTGTCCTAAGATGGGAACTCTCTTCAGCCAAAACTCACACTTGCTCAACTTGGCATATAGTTGGTGTTCTCTCAGCCTCTGCAACACCAACTTTAGATGTTTCTCATGTTCTTCTTCATCTTTGGAGAAAACGAGAATGTCATCTATGAAAACCACCACAAATTTGTCCAGATATTCCATGAATACCTTGTTCATGAGATACATGAAGTATGCCGGGGCATTCGTTAGCCTGAAAGGCATGACAGTGTATTCATACAGTCCGTACCGAGATACGAAAGCTGTCTTGGTAATATCAGATTGCCTTATCTTGAGTTGGTGGTATCCCGACCTGAGATCAATTTTCGAGAACACACAAGCTCCCCTCAACTGATCAAACAAGTCTTAAATGCGGGGTAATGGGTACTTGTTCTTGATGGTTACCTCATTCAAGGCACGGTAATCCACGCATAACCTTTGGGTTCCGTCCTTCTTGGGCACAAATATGACCAGAGCTCCCCAAGGTGAGGAACTAGGACGAATATACCCCTTCTCCGACAGTTCTCTCAAATGATCCTTGAGTTCTCCCAGCTGCTTGGAGTCCATCCGATAAGGTCTCTTGTATATCAGGGCTGTTCCAGGCACTAGCTCAATTGTGAATTCCACTTCACGATCAGGAGGCATTCCTGGCAACTCCTCCGGAAAAACATCTGGATATTCCCTGATGGTCCTGATCTCCTCCACTTTCACCTCTACTTGATTTAATTTAATGTCCCTCCTAGGCTCTTGTATTGTTATGAACTTTACTCTTGTGCCACTAGGGTGAGTTAGTTCCACCGTTCTGGTCGAACAATGGATGATTCCCTTATGTTTGGTCAACCAATCCATACCCAAAATAATATCTATCCCTTGTGAATCTATCACTATGAGGTTAGCAGTAAATACTACCCCATTAATGTCTAGATCCACCTTGGGACACACTTGTCTTGTCCTTATTTCTCCACCTGGAGAGTTTACTGCTAGCATATGATTCATTTGTGTTGTTGCTAGGTCATGCTTCTTAACAAAAACTTGGGCAATGAACGAGTGGGTAGCACCAGAATCAAACAACAGGGTTGCGAGGTGTAAATTGGCAGGAAACTTACCAACTACCATGTCCGGTGCCTCTTGCGCTTCCTCCATGGTGACGTGGTTCACCCGTCCTCTCATTACATTCTGCTGTTGTGGCTGCGTGGACTTCTTCTTTGGGCACTTATGGGCGTAGTGCCCCACTTCACCACTGTTGAAACATTGCAACCCAACCTTAGGTGCCTGTCCTTTGCTGTCTTGGGGTGGGTTTGGGGGTCCTTGTACTGCTGGTCGAGGTGGATATGCGGGGCGAGGCTGCTGTACGAACTGACGTTGTGGCTGTGCTGGGGCTGCCGGAGGCCTGTAGTTCGGGTTGTCCCCTCTTGGTGCTGAGTAGGGTACCGCAGCACGGTTCGTCTGCCCTGCGGGTTGCTGCATCAGACGTGGGCGGGTGTTGCTCCCTGAGGCTTGATGTGACATCCGACCTTCCTCTTATTCTCATTTTCCAAGGCCTTCAGCTTCCTTTCTACCACAAACGCTCTCTCCACCATCCTTTGGAAGCTTTCATACTCATTTGAGGACATTGCACACTGCATTTCTGCGGTAAGTCCTTCCACGAAACAATCTTGTTTCTGCTCATCAGTCTCTATGTCCCGTGGGGCATAACGGGAGAGTTGGGTAAATTTAGTGAGGTATTCCCTCACAGTCATGTTACCTTGCTGCAGTCCCAAGAACTCTTTCCTTTTGTTTTTGAGTTCACCCCTTGGTATGTAATGGTTGCGGAAGCTACGCTTGAACTCTTCCCAAGTGATGTTCTCAGGGTCATGATGGGCGGTCACATAGGCGGTCCACCAATCAGCAGCAGGTCCATGCAATTGATGAGAGGCAAACAGCACCCTCTCATACCCTTGGCACTGTATGATCCTCATCTTGCTCTCAATGGTCTTTAGCCAATCGTCTGCCTCCAGAGGTTCAGCTGCACTTGCAAACTTTGGAGGTTGAGTTCCTAGAAACTCACTCAACCTTGGTTGGCGTGGTGCAGCTTGTGGAGGTGGGACTTGATGCAAGTTGGCCACCAATTGAGTCAAGTTCTGGATGAGCTGATTTTGATTCTCAAGCATTTGGTGGAGGGTATCCACTCCTTCACGGCGTCCACCCCTGTCTTGGCCTCCAGAAAGATGAGGGTTGCATGCCTCATCGTTGTTGTTGGCGGGGTTGGCAGCACGACCCTTTCCTCTTCCGGCCATCTGGCATGATCAACCAATGTTAATTTAAAGCATTACGTATCATCTTACTACTTTCACTTGTTTGTACTTTGAAGTGTTGAGGCTTTGTTATACTTTTCTGAGGGTTCATATCTCACACAAAATAAATGCAATATTATTTCATGTGGGTTCACACACCAAAGCAAAACAATCTGAAGACGAGGCTGTGGACAATTGCTCATGGCTTCCACAACTCACGTCACACACACCATTAACTAAGATAACGACTTGACTACTCGACATCCTGCTAATCTAAGGGAAGGACTCTACACTACTCGTATTCACTGAGCTGGCTCCTCGGGGTCTTCCTCATCATTGCGGCTGCCTTCTGACTCTGCTTTGGGTGGGGAAGCTGCTAGTGGAGAAGTGCGACGACGCCTGATCGCCCGGCGATCTAGGGAGTCAGGAGTCCATGTATCATTCACGGTGACACACAGTTCATTTCCATCTCCTCTTTCTCTCGCCCTCAAGCAGGCTCGCAGCAATGCCTCCGTTTCCTTCAGGGTGTCCCGAACATCCTGAAGCTCTTGCTGACACTCCTGCAGTCGAGTGCTGAGCATAGCAGCATCCTCCAAGCACAAGTCCATGTGCTCATGGGAAGTCCCTTGCTGCACTGGTGGGTACTTGAACTCCGTGGTACCACTCTCACGCTAGAGGACATACATGTACTCAGTCCTGTCCAGGTGGCGACGATAGATGTGACTCTGGCAGGTGATGGCCTCCCAGGTGACATCCTTCTCCGCATCGACCTGTGTCGCTCGACAAGCTGGAGAGCGGTGGATCTTAAGCAGCTGATTTTCATGGATAATCCTCATTTCTGAACTCCATTCTTCCCGCTTCTCCCGGATTGTCCTGGTGGAGCTATAGTGTATGATTAGCTTGCCCGTATTGCCGGCGGCTTCGAGCATATGTCGAAGACGGCGTAACAAGCCTCCTATTGCCAATCCGTAGGAAAGGTACGTCACCGGACGGCTCTCCTCTCTTTCGGCAAGGGCAACTACGGGAACTCTCCCTCCTGTGGACTTGTGAGCGGTGCGAATCATGCGAACCATCTAAAACAAAAAGCATTTAACCTTAGGTTAGATAAACTTTTAAACAAAAATCCTATTTTGAATGAAAATTGAGGTAAGATGAAGAAAGTGCCTCCATTAAATAACATTTTTCAACACACACCTTGTAAAATAGTTTTTAAGAAAATAGGGCCCTTAAATACGTCCATTTCTACCTAGGTCCACTATCCTACGGGCAACCTTGGCTCTGATACCACTTCTGTCACACCCGGTTTTTCCGAAGAACAACCAAGTGAATATCACATGTATGCCAGGATCATTTTCTCATACATGTGATGACAAATAGTGAAGCATCATTTATTACAAGCCAGGTGTCGAATTTAAATAAGTCTTACATAGCAAAAGTCTCGATGGACAATAATAAGCTCATCACAAGTAAACAAACTAGCAGTGGAAAATTATTCTTGTGGGCTCCGTTACAGGCGTTGCCCGGGGGTCTCCATGAACCTAGAAACCTTCTTCGGGTCCAAAGTCTTGGTCATTATACACCACCTCATTATCTTGACCTGTGCAGCAATATAAACCAACAAATATGCAGGGTTGAGTACCGATGGTACTCAGCAAGTATGGGAAAGTTATGTCATGCATGGCTAGAACAAGGGGAGGTTGAACTCATGGTTAAAGCACTACGCAATTAATACCTATCACCTTAGCTTATTAAGCACCTACATTACTACACAGGTGAATTGGTCCCAATCTCCCATCCCATCATCATAATCAAATAACCATAACATCATTTCCAATGTTAAGCTCCCCGCTTAACATCCACAACTTCCAAAACCATCAATCCTCTAATCATGAATAAGTCCAAGCCCCTCTTGACCGTGAGCACGGCTGTCATGACAGTTTTGACTCTGCAGAGTTTACACCACTGTACCCACATGTAGTGATTTCATCCCCCGTTGCCGGGTGGACTAAAAGAACCTCCATTATGCCAGTGGCTACGAACCACATTCACACTTCCCAGGTGTGTAGCCACGAGATCACTACGAAGCCTTTACAAAGGGATTCCCGACGAGCGTGGGCCCACTGAGGTTTCACCCCTAACAGCATACAAGAGGCTCCAACCCCGCTGCAGTGGCCCCCTCTTGAGCCTTGCGGTTCATATGGTAGTCCAGCTGACACCTATTCCCCGCACCATCCAACACACCCATACTACGCCGGGGATACACCGAATTAATTGGCCAAGCTGCCCCATCTCAGCATGTGGTTGGCACGGTAAAGCCAGGTTACATGCTCCATGAACCGGTCCTTAGGATCCAGGCAAGTACTAAACACAAACCCGAGTCTCGTGCACCCAGCACCAACCAAATCATCCAACTTGCCTTGATCCCTACCTCTACATAACTCATAACATCTCATTCAAGAGTATGGTAAAATAAACTGATGATCTCATATCCCAAATATCCCATTCTAAGCATGGCTAAGCATAAGCATGTAAATAAATGACATAATAAAATAAATCCCAACCCAAGCTACAAGGAAACAAGATAATGCAATTCTAGGGAAACTTCCGATCATGGGTTTCATATTTCATTTGACAATGCAAATAATTCTATCTACACATCCTAGTATAGGAACAAAGTGGTCAAGGACACTTGCCTCCTTCCTGCTGCTCTTGGAATGGGTAGTCCTGATCTTGGAAAGGAAGAACTTGCTCTGGAGCAGGTTCTACATCATACCATCACACATAGCAAAAGAAAAACAACAATCCGTAAGACATAATTCGTACTTCCACTTCATACAAACCACACATTCACATGTATAAAAGTCATTCACAAATTCTATGTGTTGTGGTTACTCTATGTGTGTTAATCTTTGTCTTACATGCACTTTTAATCATGTGTATATGATTCCTACTTTTGTATTCACATTTATACTTGCATACTATATATATGAGTTTCCAATTTAAATAAATTCCTTATATTCAATTACTACATTTTTTAGCTACCAAGTATGCATGAAAGGTATTTTCCTACTCCATATGTGTCTTCAGAACTTCTACCAACCCTAAACTGAATTCTTTGGATTTTGGAATCTTCATTTATCATTTTCTAATTATTTATACCTAGCTTGCTATATTTTCAAATTTACTTCCTATGCCTAAATGTGTACTTTATTATGAAAATAGTAAGACACATCATCTAAACAGAATAGGTTCTGATACAAAATAGTTAATAATATATTTTTGATCTTTTCCTCTGATGTAAACTATTTTACATTTATTTTTCTAATTTTCAGAATTATTCTCTACTTAAAAATGTGTCCCTCTAACTAATAAATGTGAATAATCAATTAAACAGATTCATTTCAGCCAAAAATCTATTTTTATCTCACTCCAAGGTTTTCTAAGTATTGGGAAAGTTTTTAAATTGAATTTGACAATATGTTTGTCCCACCTTTTAAATTTTAAATACTAACCACATATTCAATTTCCTAAATTTAATATCAAATAGGGTTAAAAAGGTAAACTCACCCCACTACAGGGTCTATAATATTATTTTAAGAATTTTCAGGGGTCTAGCTACACATAACAGAGGGGTTTTTCCTAATTTTTATTAAGTCCGGGTGATAAAACTGATTTTTAAATGAATTTACATGATTTTCTGAAGTTCCAGGGGCTAGATCAGAAGTTTCCGGGGCTAGCTCTTATTTTCCGAGAACCCCAGGGGGTAGCGCATAAGAATTCCAGTCTTTATAACGCGGGGCTGACGTGGACCGTCCGATTTAAAACAGATGGCTGAGATTATAACATCGAACCGGTACGCGGGGATTTAAACTCTACCATGCGATTTAAAATAAACGGCGCACAAGCGGCCACGTCGCTCTGATCGAGCGCGGGCGGCGCTGCACGGCGGCGCACAGCGGCGGGAGGCGCGATCTCGCCGGAGAGTTTCGGATCTTCGTAAATTCTTCCTAGAACTGTGATTTTATGGCATAGATCGGTAGAGGGGAGGTCGGGGATCTCACCTCGGGGGTTTTCTTGAGCTCGGAGGTCCTGGAAGGCGGTCGGCGACGAGGTCCGAGGTGAATTCACGGCGAGGCTCGTCGGTGCTGTGTTTGAACCGCAAACCACCGCGTTTTCTGCACCTGCGAGGTTCCCCGGAGGTGGTGGATCAAGACCAACGAGTTAGATCGGAATTCCTGAGCATAGATCTGGCAGAATTCGCCGGAGGGGCTCGGGTTCTCACCGGAGAGAAAATCAGCGGATCGTGGGGAAAAACGGGACGATGCCGGGGTTTTTATAGATGGGGGAAGGGCGGCGGGTTGGTTTAGATCGAGTTGGAGTCTTCGGGGTCCGGAACTCGGCTGGGATACGCGAGATTTTCCGGTCGGTTTTGATTCGGGTGAGAGAGTCCGGCCGAGCGCGGGCGCGGGCGCGAGGAGGAAGAAAGGTTGGTGGGCCCCGCATATTAGTGGGAAAATGGGGGGGGGGGGGGGGGGCGCGCGGCTGCGGGCTGGCACGGGATCGGTGGGCCGGCTGGTGGGTTTCGGCCCACTGGCCGGTTTTTTTCTGTTTTCCTTTTTCTTTTTCTATTTCTTTTCTGTTTTGAGTTTTAATTGAATTCCAGTTTGAATTTGAATTTTTGCTACACATGCAACACGTCCAAAAATTTTTAAATTCCCCTCTTAACAGGATTTTGGGGTGTTACACCGAACCCGTGTGTCCCAAGCCTAAACTCGCGAGTAGATTCCAACTACTCGACTTGTACCGAAGTCTATGAAACATTAAGCATAGCCTGTCTACTCGAGGTCTTAGACACTACCCTCACTCTTATGGACAATTTCTGGTCATTCAAGTGGGGTTTCATTCAGCCTATACCTAATGCACATTCATACATCACCCTACGTATGTAAACAAAGTAAAAACTTTATAAAAGAGTTAATGCAAACCGGGGCTTGCCTTGTTGCTGCTGGTCAGTAGTTAGCTCTTCTTCCAGAAGGAGGAAGTCCAGCACTTCCGGAGTATCTTCTTCAGTGACTACACGTTTAATATTTAACTACTAATAACTCTAGCTAGCCCTCCCCTTTGGTTCTGAAATTTTTATGGTGCCTTGGTAGGGTACTAACCAGAATCTTGACAAAGTTTCATTTGAAACAAAGTTCATCTGAACCTTGAACAAATAAAAGCCCATTTGGTCAATATCTGAGCCTCTAAATAATTCCAGGGGTTTTCATGGCTCCATCCATTACTTTCTGGAAACTAGAATTTAGGATGGTTCTAATGGAGTTGGTTTCATGTCATTTGCAGAATTCTACAGAAAGTTATGCCCTAATTAAGATTTGAGAAAATCTGAAAAATGTTTCTGTACATTTTTCTATTTTCTCAGGGCAGTTCTCTTAATCACCCAATTAGGGTAAGTAAGTTAACTTGGATGAGTCTGAAAATTTTACTGGGGTTCATGGATTTTCCAATGAACCTCTCAGCCAAATTTCAGAATTTTTCATAAAGTAGTTCTCCAGATAAAATTCCCAACAGTTTAAATTTTAGGGATTTAATTCTGGAAAACTATCCACTTTCATGAGCTGAATTTGGTATTGCTAGAAAGTACTCAGAATTCTGAGTTCAGCAAAATTTGGTTCATCAAATTCGGAGTTTCCTAGCTAAAGTTCTATTCATTTGAAGTTTGAACTAAAACTGGAAATTCCAAAAATGTTTAAATCCTGCGGGTGGGTCCATCACACACGTGTCGACCACTGGAGCCGAGCCACACGGGGCCACAGGCTCCTTCCGCGCGGCTGCACTGGATTCTGGACCACAGAGAATCCCGCCCATTTATCTCCAGCCGCTGACGAGTGGGGCCTCCCCCCTTCGTCTTCCTCCGGCCACCCGCGCGACCCCGCCGCCGCGCTCGCCGGAGCTCTCGCCGGAGGGAGGTTCCGGCCCTCGGAGCTTGCTGATTTTCGCTGCCTGTGCCTATCTCGGCCTGGGGAACACGGTGGTGCCCTTCCCAGAGCTTGACAACAACCGGAACAGTGCTCCCACCGGCAACAGCGGCCGGGAGCTCACCGGCGACGTCAAACTCGGCATCCCCTGCACCTTTTTCGATGCGGTTTGCTCGGGGAGCTCCGCTGACACCTGCTGGTCACGGACATGGACACTGATCCCCGGGAAAACGGCTGCAACTACGACCTCATCGGCGACCTAGGCCGGATATCGGCTGTGCTCAGAAAACTTTGAAGAACCGTAACTCTAGCCCACGGTTCTTACTGGTTTTCGATCCTAGGTGGTCGTGGAAGTGTATAGAGCGTGTGTGTGACTCGGTTTGCCCGGTGATGAGCTAACCCCCACGAATTTTGGGATTTGGTGGGGGCTCGGTCTTAGGATCCCCGAAACTTTCCCGGTGAAATACTCCCCCGACAGCCCATGAAATGAAGAACGGTTGGGACCAGAAGAATCAGCACCTCAAGGCGGTTCTTTCTTGTGTTGCTCGTCGGGCACGAATAATCCTGTGCTGTCTGGGCGCCGGTGATCAGTGAGGTCGGCGTTTCTGTGCTCGCGCGGAACTGAGAAAGAAGCTCGGGTGGGGGTGGTTCTCGTTCGGGAAACAGGAGGAAGGGTGGCGTGGGCTGTGTGCTGGCCTTTGAGCCGCAGTTTTGGCACCGTGAGGTGGCCGCTTGCTGCCTCGGTGGCTCGCCGCCGCTCCCGTGTCTTGCGCGCGAAGCTGAGGTCGGCTGCAGCAACCGACTGCACCCTCGTATGTGCAACTGACCTGTGGGCCTCCCCTTTAATCCTTTTTCTCTAATATTTCTTTTCTGTTTTTACTAATTATCCCACCAGCTACTCACAATTTAATGTGAGACTTAGCCCCCAAGTTTTGGTTCAAATTTAAGTTCTCCAATTTGAAATTTGGTTGGTCCAATTTGCTTCATATTTAAACTGAATTTCAAATTCAGTTTTGAATTATTGCAAATTTGGCTCCTGACAAGATGAACTCCAATGGGGATGAAATTTGGTGGGCTAGCTCAGAAAAATGTGCTGAGCTAGAATATGAAGCTAACTTTTGAATTTGAGTGATGAAAGTTGCTGCAATTTGAATTTACATTCAAATTGGTCTCTTTTTCAATTACCTCCAAAAGTGCCTCAAAAAGTGTTGGATTTGCATGAAACTTGCCTTGAACCCTCCCAAGACTTTTTAAGTTTTAGGGGTGAGCTCAACCTCTCATTTTCATGTGTCCAATTCCCACTTTGTCAAAATGAAGGCTTTCCCCTCTAATCACTCTTTTGATGGAGGTTACTTGCTCTTCACAATATTTCCTAAGATATCCACAATAACAACTGTGGTGCTGTGAGGTTAAGAAAAGTTTTTGCAAGTCCCTTTTCTTGGGCTTTTACATCCCTCCCCCCTTAAAAGAATCTCGTCCCGAGATTACAAAAGAAGAGATAGCAATGTAATAGGGACTTACCCGTGCTGAGATGCCATGAACTCTGGGTAATTTGAGCGAAGGAATTCCTCGCTCTCCCACGTCGCTTCTTCAGCGGTGTGGTTGCTCCAGAGTATTTTGTAGAACCACAACGTTCTGCTACGCGTGGTTCTGGCTTTTTCATCAAGAATGGCCACCGGATACTCATCATATGTTAAATCCGGTTTCAGCTCGCCGATGTCTTCGGTAGGAACAGCAGCTGTATGCTTCAAACATTTTCGCAGTTGCGAAACATGGAAAACATCATGGACACCAGTAAGGGATGCCGGTAGCTCCAATCGATACGCCGCTGGTCCACACTTCTCGGTGATAGCATAGGGTCCAATAAAACGGGGAGCGAGCTTCCCCTTCACACCGAACCGGTGCACACCCTTCATCGGGGACACGCGGAGGTACACGTGTTCACCGATGTCAAAGTGCAACGGTCTACGCCTCTTATCAGCGTAGCTCTTCTGCCGGGATTTAGCGGACTTCAAATTGGCTTGAATTGTCCGAACGCGCTCTTCGGCGTTGTTCACCACATCAACCCCGAATGTGACCCTTTCACCGGACTCGCACCAATTTAATGGGGTGCGGCATTTGCGACCGTAGAGAGCTTCGTAGGGTGCCATCTTGATACTCGCCTGATAGCCGTTGTTGTACGAGAATTCCGCCAATGGTAGGTGATCATCCCAGTTCCTACCATGGTGGATGGCACATGCTCTCGACATGTCTTCTAGAACCTGATTCACCCTCTCGATTTGGCCATCTGTCTGAGGGTGGTACTCGGAGCTCCTGATCAGTTTAGTACCCAAAGCAGCATGCAACTGCTCCCAAAAGCGAGATACAAACAATGCACCTCGGTCTGAGACTATGGTCTTGGGTACACCATGCAGGCATAGAATCCTGGCAATATACAACTCCGCATATCTGTTGGCATGGAAATGTGTATGCACGGGGATGAAGTGAGCTGACTTGGTTAGTCGGTCAACGATCACCCAAATGGAATCATGTTTGTTGGATGTTAAGGGTAATCCCACAATGAAATCCATGCTCACATCTTCCCATTTCCATGCTGGAATTTTCAGGGGTTGCAGCAGCCCTGACTTCTTCATGTGATCAGCCTTCACTCGTCTACACGTATCACACTCTGATACGTACTTCGCTACCTCCCGTTTCATCCGTGTCCACCAAAATTTCTTTTTCAAATCTTGGTACATTTTGTCGCTGCCCGGATGAATGGAGTATTTAGACAAGTGAGCTTCATCGAGGATCTTTTTCCTCAACTCCATATCCCGGGGTACGACTATGCGGTCATTGAACCATAGCGTCCCCTCATCATCTTTCCGAAAACATTTGATCTCTCCATTGTCTATCCGCCTCCGGAGATGTGTCATGCCTTTATCAGTCTTCTAAGCTGTCATGATGTCCTCCCTAATAGTAGGGATGAGGGCAAGGTTGTACAGCGATCCATAAGGAACCAAGTATAAACTCGGCTCTTCCTCCTCCACCGGTGTAATGGTGAGGTGATGGACATGTGATTTCCGACTCAGCGCGTCGGCAACCACATTCGCGTTGCTGGGGTGGTAATGGATCTCAATCTCATAATCTTTGATCAGTTCTAACCACCTCCTTTGCCTCATGTTCAGCTCCTTCTGGGTGAAAATATATTTCAAGCTCTTGTGGTCGGTGTAGAGGTGCACCAAATTCCCCAGGAGATAGTGCCTCCACATTTTTAGCGCCAATACCATGGCAGCAAGCTCAAGATCATGTGTCGGATAATGCTGCTCATGGTTCCGAAGTTGCCGTGATCCACAAGTGACCACACGTCCTTCCTGCATCAACACGCAGCCGAGCCCAATACCGGACGCGTCACAATACACGATGAAGGGCTTTGTTGTATCCGGCTGAGCTAAGACCGGGGCTGTGGTGAGATGCTTCACCAATGTTTGGAATGCTCCTTCACATGCCGTGTTCCAAACATATTTCATTCCTTTCTTCAGCAATTCTGTCATCGGCTTAGCGAGCTTGGAGAAGCTTGGAATGAATCTCCGATAGTATCCCGCTAACCCAAGGAAGCTTCTGACTTCGTGAACTGAAGTGGGAGCTTTCCATTTCAGCACTTGCTCTATTTTGCTTGCGTCAACCGCAATGCCTTCCACTGAGATGATATGTCCCAAGAATGGCACTTGGCTGATCCAAAACTCGCATTTGCTGAACTTGGCGTAGAGCTTGTGGTCTCTCAATTGTTGAAGGATGATCCGCAAGTGTTCGGCATGTTCGGCTTCTGTCTTGGAGTAAACCAAGATATCATCGATGAACACTACCACGAACTTGTCCAGCTCCGGCATGAACACCGAGTTCATGAGATACATGAAATGGGCTGGAGCATTTGTGAGACCAAAGGACATGACGAGATATTCATATAATCCATATCTTGTCGAGAAGGCCGTCTTCGGGATATCCTCCGCCCGGATCTTTATCTGGTGATATCCAGAGCGAAGGTCCATCATTGAGAACACACTTGCACCCACAAGTTGGTCAAACAATATGTCGATGCGGGGCAGTGGGTACTTATTCTTGATGGTGACGGCGTTGAGCGGCCGGTAGTCCACACACAGCCTCAGGGTTTCATCCTTCTTCTTTACAAACAGCGCCGAGCATCCCCAAGGCGAGGAACTCGGCCTAATGAAACCCTTGCTCAACAGATCATTGAGCTGTTCTTTCAGTTCAGCCAGCTCATTTGGAGCCATTTTGTATGGTCTCCGTAATATGGGCCTAGTCCCGGGTGCAAGTTCAATCTTGAACTCGACATTCCGCTCAGGTGGCATGCCCGGAAGATCATCCGGGAACACGTCGGGGTATTCCCGGACTACGGGGATGTCTTCTAACTTGAGAGCTTCAGCATTATTAATTGCTAAAACTTCCCGGACTGGATTATCTAATAGGAGGAACTGCGGACGGTGTAATGGGGAGTTGAGGTGAACCGTCCGTGCTGGAGTTTCCAGGACAGCGCCATGGTAGCTTAGCCATGACATTCCTAAGATTGCATCAATCTTTTGTCCCATAAGGATTATCAAGGTGGTGGGATATAGTTTCCCACCTAAGCACAGAGGTGCTTTTGGAATCATCATATTAGCTGAAATCTTCCCTCCCGGTGATCAGATCATATAAGTGCAGTCGGTTGGGAAGACTTGCATTTGATGCTTAGCCACATAGGATGCACTTATAAAGCTGTGGGTTGCACCAGAATCAAACAATATGACGATGGCTTGACTGTTGAGAGTAAACGTACCCGCCAGCACGTTGTCTCCCTCTGGGGCATCCTCATTGTCGAGGTTGCGGACGCCATCAGTACGCTGACCAACCTTCTTGACTGGAGGTCGGCCTCGAGCACTGCCCTGGAACTGGGCTTGCCCGCTGCTCTGCTGCCCCTGGGGACAGTCCTTCGTGAAGTGGCCCGCCTGGCCACACGTGAAGCAGGTGAAACGGGGCGGTCTCCCGCTGATCGGTGGACGGAATCCCAGGGCGCATTGTGGCCGTGGAAACGCCCGGGGTACCGTCTGCTGCTGCTGCTGCTGTCTTGGTGGTGGCATCGGCGGACGGAACGAAGGTGCCTGAAAAGGACGTCCCCCGAACCGTTGAGGTCGCGCCGGTGGATGCCACTGCTGCCCGGATGGTGTCTGATACACCATACGGTACTTCTGAGGCGCGCCACTCCCACCGCTGGGTGGAGCGCTGCGCTTCCGCTGCTCAGCTGCCAACTCCCGTTGAGCATCCTCTTGCATAATCGCGGTGTTGACTAGGTCATTGAAAGTGCCGCGATTCCACTGAACAAGATGGGTCTTCATTTCAGGGTGTAACCCCCGATAGAAATGTTCCTGCTTCTTCTCTTCAGTGGAGATATAGTCTGACGCATACTGCGCCACATGGTTGAAGGCACGGGAGTAGTCATGGGCACTCCTCCCGCCCTGCTTCAGTTCCAAAAATTCTTGGAACTTCCTCTTCATGATCCCGGGAGGGATGTGATAGGCGCGGAACGCCTCCCAGAATTCCTCCCGTTCCACGGCATGGCCAGCCGGATGTGAGGCGCCATAGTTCGCCCACCACGCACCAGCGCCACCGTGGAGTTGCTGCGCTGCGAACAGAGTCTTCTGCTGCTCCGTACATTGGAGCAGCCCGAACTTGGACTCGATGGTCCGCAGCCAGTTGTCGGCCTCCAGTGGTTCTTCAGCTTCGGTGAACACTGGAGGGTGCGTACTCATGAAATCCGAGTACGACACTTCCCGGGGCTCACGAGGCCCTCTATCTTGACGTCCCCCCGCCTGGGACGTATTCTGCACGATCGTGCGGAGCAGGTCGGTCTGCTCCTCACGACCTGCCACCAGTTCCGCAATCACATCCGCTAGAGTAAGTGGAGGCGGTGGTGGTGGCTGCTGCTGCGGGGTGCTGTCGTAGGCCGGTGGCTGGGAGTCATCACCTCCCTGTTGGCTAGAGCCACCAACCTCGTGCGTGGTCCTAGTGCGAACCATCTGCAACCATACGACAACAAACATCATTCCCGCAACATATCGCATGCAGTCCAAATGAAATAGGTGTAAAAACATAATGACAATTAAAACATGCGATACACCTCGTAAGTAGATAATGTAATAACTTTGCGCGAGCTACACCATTACCAGACCAAACACAAGCTAGTTTAATCCAACTTGATGAACCTCCACTTTGGAAGCTCACCATAACTAGGTTTGGTCACTACGAGATATTACTATCGCTTTGTCATCACGTATATCACCCTTAGGGTACAACACCCTCTCCAATGAGTTCAACTGGCACTCCTCTGTCAGAATGACCAGTTTCTACCTATTCCATGTTTAGCTATGGTTCTGGGCATTTTCATGACTCAAGCTGAACACCAAAGTTAAAGTTAACTTCAGTATCTTTCCAACGAGTACTTATTTGCCCACAGGTCTGCTTTCGTTAAAAAGTTATGCTAATTCAAAGTCAGAAGAATTTCTGGAAGAATTTTAACAGCACCTCCCTTGGGAAGTTGCTGTTTTCAACCCTGGTTTCCACTGAAATCTGTGCTGAAACTTCAGAAACTTTGAATTGCAAAGATGTCACACATCTTCTACTCTTTCTAAGGATGTATTATATGACAATTTTAGATTTTTCTACTGGAAGTTATGTTTGAAAAACAGAACAGTTCAGAGAATGTTTTACTCTGTCCTGGTTCTGGACAGTTTACATTCCTCTGGGATTTCAGCCATCTTAAGTTGTGTTTCAGCTCTGGGAGTCTACAACAAAGTTATAGGGTACTTAAATACCTTTCCAGAACTATATACCACACCTCCCCGGGTTAAAAGAACTGTGAGTTATGCTCTGTTGAAGATCAGCAAACTTGTTGCCCAAAACAGAGCACTCTGTTTTTCAGTCTTTTTAGGAACTACACTCATCACTATCCAATTTGTCTACCCAACCAGGGTCCTAAATGTTGAACCTAATGATTTTAATTCCTTGTTATCATTATTTTCATGCATATGTGTAAGGGCCTCAGTTTTTGACACACATTTGCAGTGTTCATCACCACACCACACACCTCATTTGAGGAAGGATGATGAACACAAATGAAGAGCAAGTAACAATTATCAACATGCTTATTAGAAAACAAACTCACATATTGCAAAGGTGGTATTTCCCACATGTGATATAGATGGGCTGGACATATGAAAACTCCTACACTTTACTAAGGATGTCCATGCAAAGTTTCACCCAAATTCAAAACCTTTTTGAGGTCATTTTGGGTATAGTTAGGAAGAGGGCAGTTTGAAACCATATTCAAATTCAAGCTTTTTTATCCCATGAATTTAAAAATGGGAGGCATATTCTTACTCAGCACATTTTTGTGAGCTCACACACCAATTTTCACTCCATTTGGAGTTGATCTTGACATGAGCTAAGTGGGAGAAATTCAAACTTTATTTGAATTTCAAACTGAACTTGTGCTGAAATTCATTCAAACCAAACCTCATTTGAACTTTGATCAATTCAAATGGCTCATGGGTGAATAATTTGAATTGCCAAGGGTAGTATGGGGTTCACTGTTTACAACAGTGATTAGGAGTAAATTTCAGACGTTAAAACTGGAAGTGGGACCCACATGTCAGCCACTGCTCAGATCAAACCGACTGAGACTTTTTCACTCGGGTCGCCGAGCCGCAGCGGTTATCGCCACCGAGGGCAGCCGCCGCGCCAGCAGCTGCATGCCCACGCGCGGGCGTGAGGCGGTGCAGAGCCTTCTTAAGGCGCCTGCCCCCTCCCCGGCGGAGGCACCGCCGTTCTTCCCCGCAAGAACTCAGCGCCGGCCGAAAATTTCCGCAGCTCGGAATCGATCGGAGAACGCCGATCGCAGATCCCTCCGTCCACTCCAGAGCCCCAGCAAGGTACTAGAGACCTTCCTCCGTCCTCCCCGTTGCTAGAATTCGGTTGAAACCGATTGATATCGGCTGTGCCGAAAGATCAAATTCGGGACTTGGAACCCCCGCACCTCGGGCTCCCGTGGACAGCCCAACCAGGACGTTGTCACGGCCGAGCCAAGGCACCCTTGGACGCGCTGGTGACCGGTGCTGCTCATCCCCGAGCCACAGCTCGAGTGGTTGCTCACCGGCGGCGAATTTCCATTTTTCCCCTTTCTGTGTGCAGAACGACCTTCGGGTACGATTCTGTTTAATTCGTGCTCTAGAAAGGATTAGAGGGCCTCAAGCCGCTCTCACACGAGCTAGACGCGGTAACGCACAAGTTGCCTTCACAACTCTGGGCCGGAGAACCTCTGTACCCGGCGTAATTTGAGGTCTACCAATGGCGGAATGAACGGGCGGCATCGGGCGCACGGTGAGGACCTATTTCGGGCCTTCCCCGAGCTGCCTCGAGCTCATGCCGACCTTCTCTGAGGTCCACTGATGCTCCCCAACCGGTTTCCCAAGGAGCTGAGGTGCTAGGGAAGTCAGCCGACATGGCCGAAGTCATTCCGAGGTGGCGGCTCGTCGCCGACCATGCTCCGGCCATTGTCATGAGCAGCTGACCCTAGAATCCTGTTCCCCGAGTAAAAGTAGGAAGGGGCGGCCAGAATCGAGAAGTTTGGAGCTGTACAGCATCCGGCGGCGAGCTCTCCGGCGAGGTCCCTCGGCGGCGGAGCGCGGGCGCCACGAGGTTGAAGAAGGGGTGGACCCCGCTGTCAGCGGGAGATATTATGAATCGGGATCCGGCTGCGGCCGGGATCGGGTGTGCTGGCGCGCAAAATCATTGTGGGCCGCGGTGTGCTGTCGCCTCGGCGTGCGACGCATGTCCCCTGGGCCCACGCGCGAGTTTAAACTTTTTCCTGATTTTCATATTTCCTTCAAACTTCAAATCCTCATAACTTTAGCTAGAAAGCTCCAAATTGAGTGAACCAAATTTTGCTCGATTCAGCTCTCCGAGTACTTTCCAGCAAATCAAGTTTCACTTCATGAAAACCCTAAATTTTCCAGAATTAATTCCCCAAAGTTTAAACTGTTAGGAATTTTAACTGGAGAATCCTTTGGAGGAAAATCCTGAAATTTTCTGGGATGTTCACCAAAATATCCCTGAACTACCATAAAAATTTCAGATCCATTTGAGCTCATCTGATCCACCTAATGGTGTGATTAGTGAAACTGTTCCAGAGAAAATAGAAAATGTTCAGAAACATTTTCAGAATTTTCTCTGAAATTGTTTAGCTCATAACTTTAGCTAGGAACCTTCAAATTAAGTGAGACCAACTCCATTAGAACCCTCTGAAAATCTAGTTTTCAGAAAGTCATAGTTTGTTTCATGAAAATCCTTAGAACACCCTAAGAGTTCCAATTAAGGTCAAGGACATAATTAATTGTGGAGGGCTCAAATAAGCTTTGCTGCAACTAAAACTTGACCAAGTCTCTGTTTAGGTTGTAACCAAGCCACAATAAAAGTTTCACAGTCATTAGGTCTGTCTAGCAAACGTTATAGACTTCACAACTTCAAACTTAATACAAATGCATTAAATTAATACATGTATTGTTTCTATCATGTAGTCGCTAAGGTCGAGGAGGAACCCGAAGTCCTAGACTTCGTTACTCCGGGGGAACAGCTAGCCTACAACCAAGAGCAGCAAGGCAAGCTCCGGTTTGCATTAACCTTTTTACAAATTTTTATTGTTTTGAGCACATACTTGTTTCCTTTATTCTGTGCATTAGAGTCTTGTTTGGAAGCCCCACTGCATAGCCAAGAGAACAATGGGTTGGGTTTAGGATTGCAAACCCCGTTAGCTACTGCATTGCTAGGATAGAGTAGGATTCGGTACAAGTCGAGTAGTTGGAACTACTCGCGAGAATAGGCTAGAGGCACATTGCTCGGGTAGAGATAGCACATGATACACATGGCAAGAAAATGAGACCGAACGGAGAGTAAGGGCAACAGGACTTTGGGGCCTGTGTGCTGTAGCTCCGCTTGTGTCGATTGAGGACCGAGCCGTGTGCGGGCCTGTTGAACAAGCTAGAACAGTACCGAAGACCTACTGGCTATATGGGAACCGGGAAACTGATGTAACTCGGGTAGCTGGATATTGAGGCATTGCCCGTCGTTCGGAGGGTAGGTTGAGAGCTTGATGTGTAAATCGGCTGGCGGCACGGAGATGCGCGTGCAGAGACCTCTTGCTCGGGACGATGGGACCGGTTCAATATTTGGCTGACGGGTGAAAGGTAGTTGCGTACGGCGTCCGTGATGGTTGTTGTAGGCAACATCGAGTACGGGCGTACGTGACGGGTTGTTCGGGTAACCCTGCAGGTGTAAATCGATTATAATCGCCGTCCCTCACGGTCAGTGAGTACCACTTGTTCACTGTACCGTGACGTAGAAAGAACAGGCTAGTCACATGTTAAAATGTTGCTGATTGAAAGCTGGACATTGATTGTTAATGATATGCTGTAGCTTAGAGCTAACTAAAGTTCTTTTCAACTTTGGGCAAAGTACATGAGAGAAATGCGTTTCTTGTTTGATTGCGGCTCTCTCATGTGCCTTAGCGTAAGGTTCTCCACAACCTGCTGCTAAAACTTGAAAGTAAGGTTCTACTAATTAGGCGAGTCCTTGCAACTGATTTTTACCTCATGTAACCCATTACCCTGATGTAGAAGTTCCATGTTTAGGTGAGACGGGTCAGACTTGCTGAGCCTTCGTGCTCACTGCTTGTGTTTGAAGCTTTTACAGGGTTCTATGAGGAAGGGACTCCCGAAGAGGAGACGGAACCCCAGGAGGGGAACCCCGTCGAGTGGGAGTCGTGCACGCCGCAGAGTTAGTGTGCGTGTGTGCTAGCAAGGACACGTTCGAGGGCTGAACGTGCACTTGATGCTTAGTCTACGCCCGCGAGTGTAGACTGAACTTATTTTGCTGTAAACTTGCTCATAAACTTGTTTATGTAATAAAATTTTCGCTTCCGCTTTGTACCTTTGACGTGTGTTATCCGGTGCTGTGCAACGCAGCACCCCTCAGCGTGATCCTGGCTCGACAGGACCATTGGGGTCGTGTCAGCGTGGTATCAGAGCTCACTTGAGGTTTAACACAGTACAAAGGTATTCTTTTTCAAAAATCCAGTGAGGAACGAGTTAGTAGCCCGTATAAGGATGTTATTAGCCTATAGAAAGTGGCATATTCACCTAATTGTTATGTCGGAAAATCGTGTATCTCGGGACGTTTATGTCTTGGGGGGTACACGTAAGCGCTGTCCACCAGTGCGCACAAGCTGAAGGGTGGAGCCCCACGGGTGGCAGGTAACCCGAACCGCTTTGGTATCCTCTACGACTCTTCATGTCGTTTGGGGTATTCGAGCAACGTCTGTCCCTGGCGTGCGTGGTGCAACATGGGAGACCCCGTCACGTGGTCTGAAACGTGAACACGTAACTCAAGGCGTGGTTGGCTTGAGAACATCCGGGCGAGTGATGACGGCCGGGTGTACGATCTGTATGGATTCCGGGCTCGGTGTGCAGCCGAGTCTGATGATTGTTTGAGTTTCTGCAGGTAGCCTGACCATGAAACGGTAGACGTGTAGCATCCGTGTGCGAGTGACGTTTAGTGCCACTGAAACAACGAAGCCGGCTAAGTCCGGTATAGGTTTTTCTTTGTGAGGATGTAGTACCGACATAATCTGGTGACGCATCGACGTCACACCCAACTAAATAAACAACTTCATTGTAAAAAAAAATTGGAAGGTTTTGATACAAAGTAGTAAAACTTGATGTAACTCCTTCCCTTGAACAGGATATTCAAAGTTAACAAGTTTTCAACTTATTGTTTGTTAAGGACAAAGCACTCTGTTTTCAGCTGAATCAAGGCTGAAGTTAGCCAGAGGTTAGAGGTTGAGTTCTTTCGAGGTTGGGGTCGTATGATACATTTCTGGAAATCTTTGGAAGAGCTTTACAACTTTTCTGTTGAGGTCCAGAGGTGTTTCATTCCTTAACCACTCGAAAAATGCAGTAGAGTTGAAACTGTCCAGAAAACAGGACAGAGTAAAGACTCTCTGTAGACTCTCTGTAAATTGAGCATAACTTCCTGCATAAAAATCAAAAAATAGAAAATGAGGTAGTTCTGGAAAGCTTATGAGATGGGTTACAACTTTGTAATAGAAAGTTTTGTCAGATTAGGAATAGAATTAACTGAGATTCTAGGATCAAATCAGTACCTAAAGCAGGGAGGTGCAGTCCAATTTTCTCCAGAAATTCTGTTAACTTTGACATCTCATAACTTTTGAACCAGGACAGATCTTGGGCCAAGCAAATACTTTATGGAAAGATATTTAAGTTAACTTTAACTTTTATGTTGAGCTCCAGAGTTTGTTTTGATTTCAACATGGCCTAAATCAGGTTGAAATGGAAACTGGTCAGGGCTGTCATGGGAACAGCAGATCAGCAGTCAAATTTGTTTAAAATTTGAACTATGTTTCCAAGTTTTATGGGTTCAATGACATATCTTATGTTATAACTCAATGGTTTACTGTTTAAATAAATATTTGACATTTCCAAAATATATTTTTACAGATGACAGCAGATAAACAGTTGGAGAACGGGTGGGTAGTTTCCCACTGTTCTGACCGTAGCGGCTACCCGGAAGCATTGTGGCAAATGCTCCAATATTTCGGGTACAATCAGATGCCGCAGTACTTCGCCAAGGAAGAAGGCGAAGAGGGGAACGAGACGTGGACGATCCATGTCGAGGTTCCTGCAGGACCTATGCCACCCGGTTGGGTGCCATTCACCGTCACGGTGAGAGGAAGACAACCGGAAGGGATGTGGCAAGTGGCAGCCCGTGACACTATGTCACGTTTCTGCCAACTACACGTGCAGGCTATGGAGGGCACTCCATACGCACTTGTTCCGGTGGAGGGACGAGCTCAGCATGTGTGGCAAGAGAGGTACCTGGAGGCAACGGACCCGAGTTGCCCCAGGTACAACCCCGCGGAGGCAAATCTCAGCCTCCAGATGAGGGCGGGAAACGCCGTGTTGGACAGCCAAGCTGTTCATACGGAGCATCTCGCCACAAAGCTCAAGGAGAGCACAAGCCGTGGAGATCATTTCGAGAGTGCTCACAGCGCACTCCGCAATGTGCTCATTCCGACGATGAAGCGACTGAATGAACAGCACAATCAGTTGCATCGTCTGAAGAAGGCGAAGAGAAAAAGCCGTGTCGACAACGCGGCGTTACAAGAACTGGTACAAAACCTGACCCAGCAGAACGAGGAACTTACTCAAGAGCGGGATGACGGTATTGAGGAAGGACAAGGCTGGGAAGAAGATTATAACCAGGCTATGGACGAGGTGCATGCCTTGCAGGACCTCGTGCCCCCGGTGTTAGGCGTACCGGTGGTCTTGGGTCTTCCAGCAATGGGAGAACCCGGAATGGGAGAAGAGGTGGTAGATCCAGAGCCACCAGCAGAGGTACCGGAGGAGGACGACCCACAGGAGGTCGAGTTCTACTCCGAGTAGAGGGTTACGGTTGCCATGTAGGGCAGCTAGGGTAGCGGGAACCCAACTTTTGTAATCGGTGACATGTCGTGTAGATAGTAGCGTATGTATAGGTAGTGACGACATGAGCACGACTTCTCGGAGACCCGAGAATAATGTATCTTCTATAAAGTTTATGCTTTATCAATATATGTGAATGTTGTGCAAATCAATCATGTGTCACTTCAATACCTACTGTTGCTTATGGAATTTTAAGTAAGACATGTGATAAACGCTGCTGTTTTGAATTTCAGAATGACGCGTATTCGTGCCAACCCTGACGTTGGGGGTACCAGTCAAGGGGGAGAGACCTCCCAACCACCTCCCGAGGACTCCTCGGGACAGCAGCAGCAACAGCAACAGCAAACACCGCCACCGCCACTGCCAACGGTTACATTGGCCGACATCGTAGCGGCAATGGCGGGTTCGCATCAGCAGAACACAGAGTTGCTGCAGACTCTCATCGCCAATACGTCTCGCCCAGAGAGACGTCAAGACCGTGAGGAGTGCCAACAGAGCTCCTACTCCGACTTCCTGGCAACTCATCCCCCGGTATTCTCAAGGGCGGATGAACCACTTGACGCGGACAACTGGCTCCGCGCCATAGAGATGAAGTTCGGGCTGCTCCAAATTAGCGAGCAGCGCAAGACTCAGTTCGCGGTCCAGCAGCTCCAAGGATCCGCGAGCGCCTGGTGGGCCAACTTCTGTGCTTCACAGCCCACCGACCGAGTGATGACCTGGACGGAGTTCCGGACGGCCTTCCGGGCCTATCATATACCACCAGGTCTGATGAAGAGGAAGACGCAGGAGTTCTTACACCTGCAACAAGGGAGCCGGAACGCGCTGGAATACTCCAGGGCGTTTAACGATCTCGCGCTATATGCGTCGTATCACGCATATACAGACGAGAAGCGGCGAGACCACTTTTACCAGGGGCTTAACCCGCTCCTGAAGGACAAGTTGGTGATGTTCAATCACGGCAGCCTCAACGACATCATTGATGCTGCGATTGTTCAGGAGAACTCCGGCAAGGAGTTGGCGGCGGCAGAGGGAAAGCGAAGCGCGCCGCAAAGCAGCGGAGAAGGAGGCGGTCCTTCTCAGAAATTTCGGATGGTGAAAATCGCCCACCCTCAGGTCCACGCTGGCAACCACCACCGCGATCGATGCCGTTCCGCAGTCGGCCGTACTCTTCACCGGCATTCAGGCCGGCACTGCCAGTACCACCGCAACAACAACAGCAGCAGCGGACGATACCGCGGGTGTTTGCACCTCAACAACGCATGCCGGGCTTTCGTCCACCGAGCACTCCACCAGCAGCGGCCACATGTTACAAGTGTGGTCGTCCAGGACACTTCGCAAGCAGTTGCCCGGAGAGGCAAGGCGGCGGAGTGGCACCACAGCTTCCGGGGAGGAATCAACCCCGGAACCCTACTAATGCGCGGTGGGCAAACCCTAGGCCCGGCACCGTCCACCAGCTTGCCATTGAGGACGTGCCGGAGGGCGAGCCAATCCTTGCGGGTATGTTCCAACTCCACCAGCATCCCGCTATAGTACTGTTTGATTCAGGTGCCACGCATAATTTTATTAGCCAAGCTTTCATTGCTAAACACAGCTTGCCAATACTACCCACCGATAGTCCATATTTAATTTGTTCACCGGGTGGGAAGATTTCAGCAAGCGTAATGGTCTCCAAAGCACCATTATGCTTAGCGGGTAGAGTGTACCCCACGTCTCTCATTATCTTAGAGGGACAGAAGGTCGATGTCATCCTAGGGATATCGTGGTTAACCCGCCACGGCGCTGTTTTAGACACCATCCTTCGAGTCGTGCACTTAAACTCAGAGGTGCACGGTTCTCACTCATTATTTCTGGACAGTCCGGAAATAAAACTTCCAAGTGTCTATCAAGCCACAACCATCAGATTGGAAGATATTGCAGTGGTCCGAGAATTCCCGGACGTATTCCCGGATGATTTGCCGGGGATGCCACCCGATAGAGAGGTGGAGTTCAAGATTGAACTTGCACCGGGAACCATGCCAATATCCCGAAGGCCGTACAAGATGGCGCCCAAGGAGTTGGCTGAATTGAAGACTCAGCTCACGTACCTTCTGGAGAAGGGTTTTATTAGGCCGAGCTCCTCGCCATGGGGCTGTTCGGCATTATTTGTCAAGAAGAAGGATGAGACGTTACGGCTTTGCATGGACTATCATCCATTAAATGCCGTAACCATCAAGAACAAGTACCCGTTGCCACGGATCGACATGTTGTTTGATCAGTTGGTCGAAGCAAAGATCTTTTCCAAGATGGATTTAAGATCCGGGTACCATCAGATTAAGATAAGGGCTGAGGACATTCCAAAGACAGCTTTCTCGACGAGGTACGGACTCTACGAGTACTTAGTCATGTCCTTCGGCCTCACCAATGCTCCAGCTCACTTCATGTACTTAATGAACTCGGTATTCATGCTGGAGCTGGACAAGTTTTTCGTGGTCTTCATCGACGACATCCTAGTATATTCCAAGTCGGAGGAAGATCACAAGAAACATCTGCGTATAGTCTTGCAACGGCTGCGGGAACACAAGTTGTACGCAAAATTCAGCAAATGCGAGTTTTGGATATCGCAAGTTCCTTTCCTCGGGCATATCATCTCAGCGGAGGGTATCGCTGTGGACCCGAGCAAGATCACTCAAGTGCTGAATTGGAAATCCCCGAGAACTGTTCACGAGGTACGGAGTTTCCTCGGACTCGCGGGATATTATCGGAGGTTCATTCCGAACTTCTCGAAGATTGCCAAGCCAATGACAGAGCTGCTGAAGAAGGCTACCAAATATGTTTGGAGTCCAGCATGTGAAGCAGCATTCAAGGCTTTAGTCAAGCACCTGACATCAGCACCGGTTTTGGCGCAGCCAGACACAACAAAACCGTTCGATGTGTACTGCGATGCATCCGGCATTGGGCTCGGATGTGTGCTGATGCAAGACCGAAGAGTGGTCGCGTATGGATCACGGCAGCTTAGGAACCATGAGCAGAATTATCCAACTCACGACTTGGAGCTCGCTGCCGTGGTACTTGCACTAAAAATGTGGGGGCACTACCTACTCGGTAACCTCGTACATTTATATACCGACCACCAAAGCCTCAAGTACATATTCACTCAGAAGGAGCTGAACATGAGGCAACGAAGATGGTTAGAACTGATAAAGGATTACGAGATAGAGATCCATTATCATCCGTGCAAGGCAAACGTGGTGGCAGATGCGCTGAGCCGCAAGTCACACGTCAATAATCTGACCATCACACCGTTGGAAGAGAGCGAACCACCACTACATGTGATTCCAAACGGAGCTCTCTACAACCTAGCTTTGATCCCCACCATCCGTGAAGAGATAGCGGCGGCCCAGAAGAATGACAAGGGAATGTCACATTTGCGGAGACGTGTAGATAGTGGGGAGTTGAAATGTTTCCGGAAGGACGGAGACGGCGTCCTATGGTTCAAGGACCGGATTGTCGTACCCCGAAACCCGGAATTACGGATGAAAATATTTGATGAGGCTCACTTATCAAAGTTTTCTATTCACCCCGGCAGCAACAAGATGTATCAAGAACTCAGAAGCAAGTTTTGGTGGACACGGATGAAGCGAGAGACTGCAAAATACGTGTCCGAGTGTGATACATGTCGAAGGGTGAAGGCAGACCACATGCGGAAACCGGGACTGCTACAACCACTGGGCATTCCTGCCTGGAAGTAGGAGGACGTGAGCATGGACTTCATCGTCGGTTTACCCACCACCTTGCAGAAACATGATTCGGTGTGGGTGATCGTCGATCGGCTCACCAAAGTTGCCCATTTCATCCCGGTCAACACAAATTACAACACCAAGAAGTACGCTGAACTGTACATCTCACGGATCCTATGCTTATACGGCGTACCCCGTACTATCATATCGGATCGGGGCACTTTATTTGTGTCCCGTTTTCGGGAGCAGCTGCACGCTGCCTTGGGGACGAAGCTGATCCATAATTCATCCTACCACCCGCAGACGGATGGGCAAACGGAGCGGGTAAATCAAATCTTAGAAGACATGCTACGAGCTTGCGCTATCAACCACGGCGAGAATTGGGATGATCACTTGCCGTTAGCCGAGTTCTCGTACAACAATGGGTACCAAGCCAGCATCAAGATGGCGCCCTACGAGGCGCTATACGGAAGAAAATGCCGCACACCATTGAACTGGTGTGAGTCTGGCGAAAGGGTTACCTTCGGGATTGACCTTGTCAACAATGCGGAAGAAAAGGTTCGACTAATTCAAGTGAACCTAAAAGCCGCTCAATCCCGTCAGAAACAGTATGCGGACCGGAGAAGGCGCCCATTACAATTCGAAGTTGGAGATCACGTATACCTACGGGTGTCTCCAATGAAGGGCGTAAACAGATTTGGGGTGAGAGGAAAGTTAGCACCCGGCTTCATCGGTCCATTCCAGATTACCGAAAGATGTGGATCGGTGGCATACCGGCTGAAATTACCAGAAGCACTTTCCGGTGTGCACGACGTCTTTCACATTTCCCAGCTGAGGAAGTGTCTCAAGTTATCAACTACCGTTCAGCTGGAAGACATCGAAGAACTGCAACCGGATCTCACCTATCGGGAGGAACCGGTGCAGATTATTGATGAAAAGGCCCGAACCACACGCAACCGTACGTTGTAGTTCTACAAGGTTCTATGGAGCAATCACTCCATGGACGAAGCGACATGGGAGAGCGAAGAATTCCTTCGCACTAACTACCCCAACTTTTTCACGTCGCATATCCGGTAATTTCCCACCGTCCTCTCTCTCATTTTCACCTTATAATCTCGGGACGAGATTCTTTTAAGGGGGGAGGAATGTAAGGGCCTCAGTTTTTGACACACATTTGCAGTGTTCATCACCACACCACACACCTCATTTGAGGAACGATGATGAACACAAATGAAGAGCAAGTAACAATTATCAACAATCTTATTAGAAAACAAACTCACATATTGCAAAAGTGGTATTTCCCAAATGTGATATAGATGGGCTGGACATATGAAAACTCCTACACTTTACTAAGGATGTCCATGCCAAGTTTCACCCAAATTCAAAACCTTTTTGAGGTCATTTTGGGTATAGTTAGGAAGAGGGCAGTTTGAAACCATATTCAAATTCAGACTGTTTTTATCCCATGAATTTAAAAATGGGAGGCATATTCTTACTAAGCACATTTTTGTGAGCTCACACACCAATTTTCACTCCATTTGGAGTTGATCTTGACATGAGCTTAGTGGGAGAAATTCAAACTTTATTTGAATTTCAAACTGAACTTGTGCTGAAATTCATTCAAACCAAACCTCATTTGAACTTTGATCAATTCAAATGGCTCATGGGTGAATAATTTGAATTGCCAAGGGTAGTATGGGGTTCACTGTTTACAACAGTGATTAGGAGTAAATTTCAGAGGTTAAAACTGGAAGTGGGACCCACATGTCAGCCACTGCTCAGATCAAACCCACTGAGACTTTTTCACTCGGGTCGCCGAGCCGCAGCGGTGATCGCCACCGAGGGCAGCCTCCGCGCCAGCAGCTGCTTGCCCATGCGCGGGCGTGAGGAGGTGCAGAGCCTTCTTAAGGCGCCTGCACCCTCCCCGGCCGAGGCACCGCTGTTCTTCCCCGCAAGAACTCAGCGCCGGCCGAAAATTTCCGCAGCTCGGAATCGATCGGAGAACGCCGATCGCAGCTCCCTCCGTCCACTCCAGAGCCCCAGCAAGGTACTAGAGACCTTACTCCGTCCTCCCCATTGCTAGAATTCGGTTGAAACCGATTGATATCGGCTGTGCCGAAAGATCAAATTCGGGACTTGGAACCCCCGCATCTCAGGCTCCCGTGGACAGCCCAACCAGGGCGTTGTCACGCCCGAGCCAAGGCACCCTTGGACGCGCTGGTGACCGGTGCTGCTCATCCCCGAGCCACAGCTCGAGTGGTTGCTCACCGGCGGCGAATTTCCATTTTCCCCTTTCTGTGTGCAGAACGACCTTTGGGTACGATTCTGTTTAATTCGTGCTCTAGAAAGGATTAGAGGGCCTCAAGCCGCTCTCACACGAGCTAGACGCGGTAACGCACAAGTTGCCTTCACAACTCTGGGCCGGAGAACCTCTGTAGCCGGCGTAATTTGAGGTCTACCAATGGCGGAATGAACGGGCGGCATCGGGCGCACGGTGAGGACCTATTTCGGGCCTTCCCCGAGCTGCCTCGAGCTCATGTCGATCTTCTCTGAGGTCCACTGATGCTCCCCGACCGGTTTCCCAAGTAGCTGAGGTGCTAGGGAAGTCAGCCGACATGGCCGAAGTCATTCCGAGGTGGCGGCTCGTCGCCGACCATGCTCCGGCCATTGTCATGAGCAGCTGACCCTACAATCCTGTTCCCCGAGTAAAAGTAGGCAGGGGCGGCCAGAATCGAGAAGTTTGGAGCTGTACAGCAGCCGGCGGTGAGCTCTCCGGCGAGGTCCCTCGGCGCCGGAGCGCGGGCGTCGCGAGGTTGAAGAAGGGGTGGACCCCAGCTGTCAGCGGGAGATATTTTGAATCGGGATCCGGCTGCGGCGAGGTCCCTCGGCGCCGGCACGCAAAATCATTGTGGGCCACGGTGTGCTGTCGCCTCAGCGTGCGACGCGTGTCCCCTGGGCCCACGCGCGAGTTTAAACTTTTTCCCGATTTTCAGATTTCCTTCAAACTTCAAATCCTCATAACTTTAGCTAGAAAGCTCCAAATTGAGTGAACCAAATTTTGCTGGATTCAGCTCTCCGAGTACTTTCCAGAAAATCAAGTTTCACTTCATGAAAACCCTAAATGTTCCAGAATTAATTCCCCAAAGTTTAAAATGTTAGGAATTTTAACTGGAGAATCCTTTGGAGGAAAATCCTGAAATTTTGCTGGGATGTTCACCAAAATATCCCTGAACTACCATAAAAATTTCAGATCCATTTGAGCTCATCTGATCCACCTAATGGTGTGATTAGTGAAACTGTTCCAGAGAAAATAGAAAATGTTCAGAAACATTTTCAGAATTTTCTCTGAAATTGTTTAGCTCATAACTTTAGCTAGGAACCTTCGAATTAAGTGATACCAACTCCATTAGAACCCTCTGAAAATCTAGTTTTCATAAAGTCATAGTTTGTTTCATGAAAATCCTTAGAACACCCTTAGAGTTCCAATTAAGGTCAAGGACATAATTAATTGTGGAGGGCTCAAATGAGCTTTGCTGCAACTAAAACTTGACCAAGTCTCTGTTTAGGTTGTAACCAAGCCACAATAAAAGTTTCACAGTCATTAGGTCTGTCTAGCAAAGGTTATAGACTTCACAACTTCAAACTTAATACAAATGCATTAAATTAATACATGTATTGTTTCTATCATGTAGTCGCTAAGGTCGAGGAGGAACCCGAAGTTCTAGACTTCGTTACTCCGGAGGAACAGCTAGCCTACGACCAAGAGCAGCAAGGCAAGCTCCGGTTTGCATTAACCTTTTTACAAATTTTTATTGTTTTGAGCACATACTTGTTTCCTTTATTCTGTGCATTAGTCTTGTTTGGAAGCCCCACTGCATAGCCAAGAGAACCATGGGATGGGTTTAGGATTGCAAACCCCGTTAGATACTGCATTGCTAGGATAGAGTAGGATTCGGTACAAGTCGAGTAGTTGGAACTACTCGCGAGAATAGGCTAGAGGCACATTGCTCGGGTGGAGATAGCACATGATACACATGGCAAGAAAATGAGACCGAGCGGAGAGTAAGGGCAGCAGGACTTTGGGGCCTGTGTGCTGTAGCTCTGCTTGTATCGATTGAGGACCGAGCCGTGTGCGGGCCTGTTGAACAAGCTAGAACAGTACCGAAGACCTACCGGCTATATGGGAACCGGGAAACTGATGTAACTCGGGTAGCTGGGTATTGAGGCATTGCCCGTCGTTCAGAGGGTAGGTTGAGAGCTTGAGGTGTAAATCGGCTGGAGGCACGGAGATGCGCGTGCAGAGACCTCTTGCTCGGGACGATGGGACCGGTTCAATATTTGGCTGACGGGTGAAAGGTAGTTGCGTACGGCATCCGTGATGGTTGTTGTAGGCAACATCGAGTACGGGCGTACGTGACGGGTTGTTCGGGTAACCCTGCAGGTGTAAATCGATTATAATCGCCGTCCCTCGCGGTCAGTGAGTACCACTTGTTCACTGTACTGTGACGTAGAAAGAACAGGCTGGTCACATGTTAAAATGTTGCTGATTGAAAGCTGGACATTGATTGTTAATGATATGCTGTAGCTTAGAGCTAACTAAAGTTCTTTTCAACTTTGGGCAAAGTACATGAGAGAAATGCGTTTCTTGTTTGATTGCGGCTCTCTCATGTGCCTTAGCGTAAGGTTCTCCACAACCTGCTGCTAAAACTTGAAAGTAAGGTTCAACTAATTAGGCGAGTCCTTGCAACTGATTTTTACCTCATGTAACCCATTACCCTGATGTAGAAGTTCCATGTTTAGGTGAGACGGGTCAGACTTGCTGAGCCTTCGTGCTCACTGCTTGTGTTTGAAGCTTTTGCAGGGTTCTATGAGGAAGGGACTCCCGAAGAGGAGACGGAACCCCAGGAGGGGAACCCCGTCGAGTGGGAGTCGTGCACGCCGCAGAGTTAGTGTGCGTGTGTGCTAGCAAGGACACGTTCGAGGGCTGAACGTGCACTTGATTCTTAATCTACGCCCGTGAGGGTAGACTGAACTTATTTTTCTGTAAACTTGCTCATAAACTTGTTTATGTAATAAAATTTTCGCTTCCTCTTTGTACCTTTGACGTATGTTATCCGGTGCTGTGCAACGCAGCACCCCTCAGCGTGATCCTGGCTCGACAGGACCATTGGGGTCGTGTCAATATGCCTACAATATCTCGGTACTACGTTCCTCACAAAAGAAAATCCTAACCGGATCATACCGGCATATATGTCTCAAGTGTGGCACTAAACGGTCGCTCGCACACGTTTACTACACGGATACATACGTGGTTAGTACCTGCAGAAGACCACACAATAATGGTGCACTCAATGGTTGGTTTCATTTCAGGCAGGATCATATTTAAAAGTAAATACAAACGCCCGTATCATTGTCATACGGCCGTCCTTGAGTTAGGTCACGTCTCAAGGTACGTGATCGTGTTTCAACACCACACGACGGGGAACCCGAGTAGGTCATGAACGGGTCGTCACGGTTGGGAATGCTATCAACCCAACAGATACCACCTACTGCCCTGCAGGGCATGCCGATGGCAAGCGCTGCATATGTCCTCGTGGGCTATTTCCAGACGAACACACTCTCGCGTTACTGACCACGCGATGGGATCTCCACTTACTTGCCTAATGCACGCTAGGGATCAGCGTTTCATATGAACTCAGGAACATGAAGAGTCGAAGAGTTTCATATTGACATCTCACACCAAGCTGTGAGACCTATCCCTGAACCACGTACCTCGTCAGGGGAGCTAACCGAAATTGAACCGCTTTCGGTAGCGTTCTTTACCATGCTTACCAGAGCGTAGGTGCGTCGTTACATAATTGAAATTCAGAATTATAACACATAAGTTAGTCTTTGCCACTTTAAGTAACTAGGCTAATATAATCCTTACTTGGGCAAACTACCGGATCCTCACCGTAAACCTAAATTTTCCCATAATACAGTTCTTAAGTACTGTGCTATCCCCAATGCAGCTCTGATACCAGGCTGTGGCGGAACGGAATCCGCTCATCCAGGATCGCAGAGGGTGGTGCCGCACGATGCGACACCCGACAGCACACGTCATAAGAACATAATATATTACATGGGAAAACAACTGAACTGTACAAAGTAGTACAAACTCCAGTTACAAAATATTATTCATCTTACACCGCGGAAGTCTACACTATACAACTCACGCCCGCCTATCTAGAAAAAGTCGGTTGCCCAGCCCTAAGGCAACCAACACTGGCTGCACTCCTCAGCTCAGCGCGGCGTGTACGGCTCCCACTCAGCCGTGGTCCCCGATGGAGGATAACCCTCGCCAGTGGACTCGTACTCCGAGTCCGTGGGTGGCTCCTCACCTGAAAAACACTTAAGCAGCAACCGTGAGCACGATGGCTCAACAAGGCTTAACCGACTCACCTAAACATGAAACTCTACATGAGGTGTACAATGACATAGGATAGTCATATTGCAACAAATGGACTCGCCTACAAGTTCATCCTTAGTTCAACTTTTAGCAACAAGTTAACAGTTCAGGAAGCTGAAATTTAGTAAGCAATATTTGGTGGCAAACATGTAGCAATACAATATTATATCATATCAGCAATATTGAATCACCATATTTCATACATTATTCTACGTCACGACTCAGTGACCAAGTGGTACTCTTCACCGCGAGGGACGGTGAATCGACTCGATATACACCTGCAGGGAAACCCAAAGAGCACGTCACGTACGCCCACCCGTGGAGCTGCACAGCACGCTCACTCGATGTCGTACGGGACAACCTTTCACCCAACAGCCCAAACATCGAACCGGTCGCACTGAAACGAGCAGGAGGTTCCCCACACGGAGCATCTCTCTATGCCCGTTGGCAGATTTCCACCTTGCTGCCCTCAGCCTACACCTACAAATCGGTGCGTTATGCCTCGACGCCCAGAGGTTTAGGTTACATCGGTTTATCGGGGCCCATATATCCGATATGCCTTCGGTACGTTCAAACTTGATCAGCGTGGGCCGCACACGGATCGGTCCTCAATCGACACGGACAGGGCTGCGCACACAAGACTCCCTCTTGCTGCGCCCTAGCCCCTGCCTAGTCTCATTTTCATTACTAAAGTGATCTCACATCACTCAACCGAACCCATGTGTCCCAAGCCTAAACTCGCGAGTAGATTCCAACTGCTCGACTTGTACCAAAGTCCTATGAAACATTAAGCATAGCCTGTCTACTCGAGGTCTTAGACACTACCCTCACTCTTATGGACAATTTCTGGTCATGCAAGTGGGGTTTCATTCAGCCTATACCTAATGCACATTCATACATCACCCTACGTATGTAAACAAAGTAAAAACTTTATAAAAGAGTTAATGCAAACCGGGGCTTGCCTTGTTGCTGCTGGTCAGTAGTTAGCTCTTCTTATGGAAGGAGGAAGTCCAGCACTTCCGGAGTCTCTTCTTCAGTGACTACACGTTTAATGAAATACGACATGTAAATTTAAATGCAATGTGTAAACTTGAATATTTAACTACTAATAACTCTAGCCCACGGTTCTTACTGGTTTTCGATCCTAGGTGGTCATGGCAGTGTATAGAGCGTGTGCGTGACTCGGTTTGCCCGGTGATGAGCTAACCCCCACGAATTTTGGGATTTGGTGGGGGCTCGGTCTTAGGACCCCCGAAACTTTCCCGGTGAAATACTTCCCCGACAGCCCATGAAATGAAGAACGGTTGGGACCAGAAGAATCAGCACCTCAAGGCGGTTCTTTCTTGTGTTGCTCGTCGGGCACGAAGAAGCCTGTGCTGTCCGGGCGCCATTGATCAGTGAGGTCGGCGTTTCTGTGCTCGCACGGAACCGAGAAAGAAGTTCGGGTGGGGGTGGTTCTCGTTCGAAACAGGAGGAAGGGTGGCGTGGGCTGTGTGCTGGCCTTTGAGCCGTGGTTTTGGCACCGTGAGGTGGCCGTTTGCTGCCTCAGTGGCTCGCCGCCGCTCCCGTGTCTTGCGCGCGAAGCCGAGGTCGGCTGCAGCAACCGACTGCACCCTCGTATGTGCGACTGACCTGTGGGCCTCCCCTTTACTCCTTTTTCTCTTATATTTCTTTTCTGTTTTTGCTAATTATCCCACCAGCTACTCACAATTTAATGTGAGACTTAGCCCCCCAAGTTTTCTTCAAATTTAAGTTCTCCAATTTGAAATTTGGTTGGTCCAATTTGCTTCATATTTAAACTGAATTTCAAATTCAGTTTTGAATTATTGCAAATTTGGCTCCCGACAAGATGAACTCCAATGGGGATGAAATTTGGTGGACTAGCTCAGAAAAATGTGCTGAGCTAGAATATGAAGCTAACTTTTGAATTTGAGTGATGAAAGTTGCTGCAATTTGAATTTACATTCAAATTGGCCTCTTTTTCAATTACCTCCAAAAGTGCCTCAAAAAGTGTTGGATTTGCATGAAACTTGGCTTGAACCCTCCCAAGACTTTTAAAGTTCTAGGGGTGAGCTCAACCTCTCATGTTCGTGTGTCCAATTCCCACTTTGTGAAAATGAAGGCTTTCCCCTCTAATCACTCTTTTGATGGAGGTTACTTGCTGGTCACAATATTTCATAAGATATCCACAATAACAACTGTGGTGTTGTGAGGTTAAGAAATGTTTTTGCAAGTCCCTTTTCTTGGGCTTTTACAGCGGGGAGCCGCGGGAGCGCAAGGAAGACGAAGCTCCGCAGGCCCCACGTGTCGATCTCTGCTAAAACCGCCCCGGATCAGCTGTGGCACCGGGATTTCGTGCGACTACGCGGGAGACTCTGCGGACCCCCGTGTGGTTTTTGCGGTGCTGACACATAGCCATGGGACCCCACCAGCCGGATTAAACTTTATTTGAATTTTCAGATTTGGTTCAAACTTCAAATGCACATAACTTCTGCTAGGAAGCTCCAAATTCGGTGAACCAAATTTTGGTGAACTCAGATTTTTGAGTACTTTCCGGCAACACAAATTTCAGCTCATGAAATATAATAGTTTTCCAGAATTAATTCCCTAAAGTTTAAACTGTTAGGAATTTTATCTGGAGAATTACTTTATGAAAAATTCTGAAATGGCTGGGAGTTTCATTGGAAAATCCTTGAGTCACAGTAAATTTTCAGACCCTTCCAAGTTCATTTAGTCCCCCTAATGGTGTGATTAAGTGAACTGCCCTGAGAAAATAGAAAAATGTACAGAAACATTTTTTAGATTTTCTCAAATCTTGTTTAGGGGACAAATTCATCTAGAATTCTTCAAATGACATGAAACCAACTCCATTAGAACCATATCAAATTCTAGTTTCCACAAAGTAATGGTTGGAGCCATGAAAACCTCTGGAATTCCTTAGAGGCTCTAATATTGACCAAATAGGTTTTTATTTGTACAAGGCTCAGATGAACTTTGTTTCAAATGAAACTTGGTCAAGACTCTGGTTAGGACCCTACCAATCCACCATAAAAATTTCAGAACCAAAGGGTAGGGCTATCTAGAGTTATAGTCTTTACATGTTCAATTCCAAACATTGCATTTAAATTGACATATAGCATATGGTTTACGTGTAGTCGCTGAAGGCGAGGAAGCTCCAGAAGTGCTCGACTTCCTTCTTCTGGACGAAGCCTTGACATCTGACCAGAAGCAACAAGGCAACCCCGGTTTGCATTAACCCATTTTTCAAAGTTTTGCTTTATGTATACTTAGTATGTTGTATGGATGTGCATTAGGTGTAGGATGGCTTAAACCCAAGTGCATAACCAGATTTTTCCTACAAGAGTGAGGGTACTGTTTAAGGCCTCGAGTAGAAAGGCTATGCTTAATGATTCATAGAACTTCGGTACAAGTCGTGTAGTTGGAATTTACTCGCGAGTTAGGCTTGAGACACACGGGATTGGTTCGAGTGATGTAAGATCACTTTAGTAATGAAATGAGACTAGGCAGGGGTTAGGGCGCAGCAAGAGGATGTCTTGTGTGTGCAGCCTGTCCGTGTAGATTGATGACCGATCCTTTTGCGGCCCACGCTAATCATGTTTGAATGTACCAAAGGCATATCAGATATATTGGCCCCGGTAAACCGATGTAACCTAAACCTCCGGGCGTCGAGGCATAGCACACCGATTTATAGGTGTAGGTTGAGGGAAGCAAGGTGGAAATATGCTAACGGGCATATAGATATGCTCCGTGTAGGGAACCTCCTGTCCGTTTCGGTGCGACCGGTTCGACGTTTGGGCTGTTGGGTGAAAGGTTGTCCCATACGACATCGAGTGAGCTTGCTGTGCAGATGCACGGGTGGGCGTGCGTGACGTGCTCTTCGGGTGTCCCTGCAGGTGTATATCGAGTCGATTCACCGTCCCTCACGGTGAAGAGTACCAATTGGTCACTGAGTCATGACGTTGGCTAAAATATGAAATGTGATGATTCAGTATTGCTGTTATGATAAAACTTGTATTGCTACATGTGTGCCACCAAATATCTCTTACTAAATTTTCATATTCATGAACTGTTAAGTTGTGGCTAAAAGATTAACTAAGGATGAACTAGTAGGTGTGTCCGTTTGCTGAAATTTACCATCCCATGTTCGTGTAAACTACATATAGAGTTTCATGCCTAGGTGACTCGGTTAAGTCTTGTTGAGCCATCGTGCTCATGGTTGCTGCTTATGTGTTTTTCAGGTGAGGAGTATCCCACGGACTCGGGTTACGAGTCCACGGGCGAGGGCTACCCTCCGTCGGGGACCACGGCTGAGTGGGAGCCGTACACGCCGCGCTGAGCTGAGGAGTGCAGCTAGTGTGGGTTGTCCTAGGGCTGGGCAACCAACTTTTGCTAGATAGGTGGCGTGAGTTGTATAAACTTAGCTTCCGCTTTTGTAATCCAAATACTAGTTTGTAACTGAAGTCTTGTACTAGTTTGTATATATTCAGTAGGTTTTCTATGTAATACAATGTGGTTCTTATAATGTGTGCTGTCGGGTGTCGCATCGTGCGGCACCACCCTCTGCGATCCTGGATGAGCGGATTCTGGTCCGCCACAGGCTGGTATCAGAGCCGCATTGGGGATAGCACACTACTTAAGGATTGTATTACGGGGAGACTTAGGTTTACGGTGAGGATTCGCTAGTTTGCCCCATGTAAGGACTATATTAGCATAGTTACTTAAAGTGGCAAGACTAACATATGTGTTATAATTCTGAATTTTAATTATGTAACGACGCATCTATGCGCAGGTAAAAAGGGTAAGGAACGCCACCGAAAGCGGTTTAATTTCAGTTAGCTCCCCTGACAAGGAACGTGGTTCAGGGATAGGTCTCACATCTTGGTGTGAGACGTTAGCATGAAACTCTTGGACTCTTCATGTTCCTGAGTTCATATGAAACGCTGATCCCTAGCGTGCATTAGGCAAGCAAGTGGAGACCCCATCATGTGGTCAGTAATGCGATGGTTTGTTCGTCTGGAAATAGCCCAGGAGGACATATCTAAAAGCCCAAGAAAAGGGACTTACAAAAACTTTTCATCACTTCACAACACCACAGCTTATGTTGTGGATATCTTGTGAAGAATTGTGAAGAGCAAGTAACCTCCATCAAAAGGGTGATTAGGAGGGAAAGCCTTAACTTTCACAAAGTAGGATTTATACACATAAACATGAGAGGTTGAGCTCACCCTTTGGACTTAAAAAGTCTTGGGAAGGTTCAGGCCAAATTTCATGCAAATCCCACACTTTTTGAGGCACTTTTGGAGGCATTTGAAAAAGAGGCCATGCAAATTCAAATTGCAGTAACTTTCATCACTTAAATTCAAAAGTTGGCTTCATATTCAAACTCAGCACATTTTTCTGAGTTAGTCCAATAATTTTCATCCCCATTGGAGTTCAGCTTGTCGGGAGCTAAATTTGCAATAATTCAAAACTGAATTTGAATTTCAGTTTAAACATGAAGCAAATTTAGCCAAACAAAGTTTAAATTTGAGAACTCAAATTCAAACCAAGACTTGGGGGCTAAGTCTCTCATTCAATGGAGAGTAGCTGGGACATTTACAGGAGAATTTGGAAAAAAGGGATTAGGGGGGGAGTTGGGCCCACAGCTCAGTGGGAGGGCTGTGCAACAACCGGGCAGCGCTCTGTTTCTTGCTGAAGCAAGCGCTCACCGCGCGCCAGCAAGCTGATTCCCGGACGCCACCTCTTGAGCGGCCAGTCCACGGCATGCATCGGCGAGGCGGTCGCCCAGGGATATTTCACCTCCGTAACGGACTCACCCCGCTGCCTTGACCGTTCCCGAGTCCCTCGATGCAGAAACACCGCCGCACACCGAAGAACTCTTGGTTCTCCGGCATCCGCTCGTCTCCGCAGCTAGCACGCATGTCTGATCTCACCCAGAGCGTCGCCGAGGCTTCCTTGATGTGATCGACACGATACCTTGGCGCCCCATCCACGGTAAACCGCCCCCGAGCTCTCTGTTTCCATTCCACACCGGTTAGAGCCGCCGGGACCAAAAACTCGTAGCTCGGCCGCTAGGTTTGATCCCACGTCGAGTTCAGGTTCGCCTGGGAGTGTACTCCCTGTCCGAAAACCCCGGCCGCATGCCATGGGGTGTGCTGGCCGGAATTTCAGTTCTTGCCGAGAGCATGTGATATAGCCCGGTTCGGTTAAATCGGAAAATCCGAGATGACCAGTCGAGCAATCGTTCCCCAGCTGCGACAACAAGCTAGAAACGTCCGTGCGCAACCCTACAGTCAAGAACCACGAGAAACCAGCAAGAAGCCACCGAGTTCCACAGTTTTTCCGTTCATCGCCGGGTTTAGACCTAGGTCGCACGGTGAAGTCCAGTTTGCCACGACTTTGAGCAAGATCAGAAGCTGGGTCGTTGCTCCGTAGGTTGTGGCGGTGCTGTAGGAGCCAACGGAGGGGACCGTGAGGCATGACGGCACCATACCGACGTCACCGAACCCCTCCCATAGACTGTCGCCGTCGCGCAACTGATTCCGGTGATCACCGGCCGGAGATAACAGCAGCAACGGGTTACCCGAGAAATTTCAGGCAGGGGCGGCCAATTTGGTTGAGCTCCGGTCACGGGAACAGCCTCCCGGCGAGTACTCCGGCGAGGTGGGCGGCGGGGAGCCGCGGGAACGCGAGGTTGAAGAAGCCCCGCGGGCCCCATGTGTCGGCCTCAACTGAAAATGCCCCGGATCTGCTGTGGCAGCGAGATCCCCTGTGACTACACGGAAAACATTGCGGACCCCGTGCGGGATGGCTGAGGTGCTGACACATAGCCCGGGGACCCCACTCGACAGTTTAAACTTTATTCGAATTTTCAGATTTGGTTCAAACTTCAAATGCATAGAACTTTTGTTAGGAAGCTCCAAATTCAGTGAACCAAATTTTGCTGAACTCAAAATTTTGAGTACTTTCCAGCAATACAAATTTCAACTCATGAAGCTTAATAGTTTTCAGAATTAAATCCCTAAAGTTCAAACTGTTGGGAATTTTATCTGGAGAATTACTTTATGGAAAACTCTGAAATTTGGCTGAGAGGTTCATTGGAAAATCCTTGAGTCTCAGTAAAATTTTCAGATTCATCCAAGTTCATTTAGTCCCTCTAATGGTGTGATTAAGTGAACTGCCCTGAGAAAATAGAAAAATGTACAGAAACATTTTTCAGATTTTCTCAAATCTTGTTTAGGGCATAACTTCCTCTAGGATTCTTCAAATGAAATGAAACTAATTCCATCAGAACCATCTCATGCTCTAGTTTCCAGAAAGTAATGGTTGGAGCCATGAAAACCCCTGGAATTACTTAGAGGTTCTAATATTGACCAAATAGGCTTTTATTTGTACATAGCTCAAATGAACTTTGTTTCAAATGAAACTTGGTCAAGACTCTGGTTTGGACCATACCAAGCCACCATAAAAATTTCAGAGCCAAAGGGAGAGGGCTAGCTAGAGTTTTAGTAATTACTTATTCAAGTTTACACGTTGCATTTAAATTGACATATAGCATATCGTTAACGTGTAGTCGCTGAAGGCGAGGAGACTCCAGAAGTGCTCGACTTCCTCCTTCCAGATGAAGACCTAACCACTGAACAGCAGCAATAAGGCAAGCCCCGGTTTTCATTAACCCTTTCTATAAAGTTTTGCTTTGTTTACATGTCTAGTGTGAAGTATGAATGTGCATTAGGTGTAGGATGGATGAAACCCCAACTGCATAACCAGATGTTTTCCATAAGAGTGAGGGTAGTGTCTAAGGCCTCGAGTAGACAGGCTATGCTTAATGATTCATAGGACTTCGGTACAAGTCGAGTAGTTGGAATCTACTCGCGAGTTAGGCTTGGGTCACACGGGATTGGTTCGAGTGATGTGAGATCACTTTAGTAATGAAAATGAGACTAGGCAGGGGCTAGGGCGCAGCAAGATGAAGTCTTATGTGCGCAGCCCTGTCCGTGTCGATTAAGGACCAATCCGTGTGCGGCCCTGCTGAACAAGTATTGAACGTACCGAAGGCATATCGGATATATGGGCCCCGATAAACCGATGTCACCTATACCTCCAGGCGTCGAGGCATAACGCACCGATTTATAGGTGTAGGCTGAGGGCAGCAAGGTGGAAATCTGCTAACGGGCATAGAGAGATGCTCCGTGTAGGGACCCTCCTGCTCGTCTCGGTGCGACCGGTTCAACGTTTGGGCCGTTGGGTGAAAGGTTGTCCCGTACGACATCGAGTGAGCATGCTGTGTAGCTCCACGGGTGGGCATACGTGACGTGCTCTTTGGGTATCCCTGCAGGTGTATATCGAGTCGATTCGCCGTCCCTCACAGTGACGAGTACCGCTTGTTCACTGAGTCGTGACGTAGGCTAATATATGAAATGTGATGGTTAAATACTGCTGTTATGATATAAATGTATTGTTACATGTGTGCCACCAAATATTGCTTACTAAATTTCAGATTCATAAACTGTTAACTTGTGGCTAAAAGATGAACTAAGGATAAACTATAGGCGTGTTCGTTTGCTGCAATTTTACCACCCCATGTTCATTGTACACTACATATAGAGTTTCATGCCTAGATGAGTCGGTTAAGTCTTGTTGAGCCATCGTGCTCACGGTTGCTGCTTAAGTGTTTTTCAGGTGAGGAGCCACCCACGGACTCGGGTTACGAGTCCACCTGCGAGGGTTACGCTCCGTCGGGGACCACGGCTGAGTGGGAGCCGGCCACGCTGAGCTGAGGAGTGCAGCTAGTGTGGGTTGCCCTAGAGCTGGGCAACCAACTTTTGCTAGATAGGCGGGCGTGAGTTGTACAAATAAAAACTTCCGCTGTGTAATGTATACCTTAGTTTGTAACTGAGCAGTGTACTGCTTTGTACAGTTTCAGTTGTTTTCTATGTAATGCAATGTATCCTTATTATGTGTGCTGTCGGCTGTCGCATCGTGCGGCACCACCCTCTGCGATCCTGGATGAGCGGATTCCGGTCCGCCACAACATACGCAGCACTTGCCATCGGCGTGCCCTGCAGGGAAGTAGGTGGTATCTGCTGGGGTGATAAAATTGCCAACCGTGACGACCCGTTCGCGCTCTACACGGGTTCCCCGTCGTGTGGTGTTAAAACACGATCACGTACCTTGAGACGTGGCTTAACAAAAGGACGGCCGTATGGCAATGATACGGGCATTTGTATTTACTTTCAAATATGGACCTGCCTAAAATGAAAATAACCTTTGAGTGTGTCATTATTGGGTGTTCTTCTGCATGTACTAACCAAAGTATGTATCCCGTGTAGTATACGTGTGCGAGCGACCGTTTAGCACCACAATTGAGACGTATATGCCGGTATAATCGGGTTAGGATTTTCTTTTTGTGAGGAACGTAGTACCGACATATTAACAAGGAACTAAAATTACTAAGTTTCAACAGTTAGGACCCTGGTTTGGTAGAAAAATTCAATAGTTGATCACTGTAGCTCAAAGGGATTGAAAAACAGAGTGTTCTGTTTTGGGCGGCAAGTTTGCTGTACTTTGACAGAGCATAACTCACAGATCATTTAGCCAATGGAGGTGTCGGATATAGATCGGAAGGTGTTTAAGTGCTCTAAAACTTTCTTGTAGACTCCCAGAGCTGAATCACACCTTAAGCTGGCTGGAGTTCCAGATGACTGTAAACTGTCCAGAACCAGTACAGATTTAAAACACTCTCTGGACTGTTATGTTTTTCAAGCATAACTTCCTGTAGAAAATTCTAAAATTATCATACGAAACATTTTTGTTAAGGGTAGGAGATGTGTTACATCTTTGTAATTCAAAGTTTCTGCAATTGCAGCACGGAATTGAGCTGAAATTAGAGTTGAAAACAGCAACTTCCAAAGGAGGTGCTGTTGAAATTCTTCCAGAAATTTTGTTGACTTTGAATTACCATAACTTTAAAACCAGAGCTGATATGAGGGCAAATAAATACTCATTGGAAATATACTGAAGTTAAATTTAACTTTGGTATTCAGCTTGAGTCATGAAAATGCCCAGCAAAAGATCAAAATTTGGAATATGTAGGAACTGGTCATTCTGGCAGAGGGATGACAGTTGAACTCAGTTGAGAGATTGTTGTACCCTAGAGGGTGTAAGTACTTCCAATGGGTTAGAGCATACTCATGAGTGGTTATATTCAACTAGTGAATGAATTGAGTATATGTCCTACTCAAGTTCTTTTGCTAGAGACCATGTTTGTGTCGTATTGAAGATAAAAGGGTAGTATACTTGATGACAAAGCGATGTAACGTCTCGTAGTGACCAAGCCTAGTTGAGATGAACTTCCAAAAAGGAAGTCCTTCAAGTTGGATTTAACTAGCTTGTATTTGGTCTGGTAATGGTGTAGCTTGTGCAAAGTAATTACATTATCTGTATACGAGGTGTATCGCATGTTTTTACTGTCATTATGTTTTATGCCTATTGGACTGCATGAAGTATGTCGCGGGACTGATGTTATTGTCGTATGGTTGCAGATGGTTCACACTCGGACCGCGCATGAGATTGGTGGCTCTAGCCAGCAGGGGGGTGATGACTCCCAGCCACCTGCCTACGACAGCACCCCACAGCAACAACCACCACCGCCGCCTCGCTTACGCTACCGGATGTGATTGCGTCCCTGGTGGGTAATCGTGAGGAGCAAGCCGATCTGCTCCGCACGATCGTACAAAATACGTCCCAGGCAGGGGGGGGGTGCTGTCAAGAGAGGGGGCCTCATGAGCCCTGTGATGTGACATACTCAGACTTCATGAGTAGGCACCACTGACGGCTGGCCATGCCGTGGAGTGGGGAGAATTCCGGGAGGCGTTCCGCGCCTACCATGTCCCTCCGGGGATAATGAAGCGGAAGTTCTAAGAATTCTTGGAGCTGAAGCAGGGCGGGAGGAGTGCCCACGACTACTCCCGTGCCTTCAACCATCTGGCGCAATATGCATCGGATTACGTCTCCACCGAGGAGAAGAAGCGAGACCACTTCTATGGGGGGTTACATCCCGAGATGAAGACGCATCTCGTCAAATGCAATCGCGGCACCTTCAACGATCTCGTTAATGCCGTGATCATGCAAGAAGATGCTCAGCGAGAATTGGAGGCCGAGCCACGAAAGCACAGCACTCCACCCAGCAGTGGGGGTGGAGCTCCTCAGAAATACCGTATGGTGTATCGGACACCATCCGGTCAGCAGTGTCATCCACCGGCGCAAAATCAGCAGTTCGGGGGGTCGTTCTTTTCAGCCACCCCCATTCCGACCGCCGATTCCACCACCGCGACTGCAACAGCAGCAGCAGATGGTACCCCTGGCGTTTCCACCACCACAACGCGCCTCGGGTTTCTGTCTGCCAATCAACGGAGGACCGCCTCACTACACTTGCTTTACGTGTGGCCAGGCGGGCCATTTCTCGAAGGACTGACCCCAGGGGCAGCAGCACAGCGGGCAAGCCCAGTTCCAGGGCGGTGCTCGAGGCTGACCTCCGGTCAAGAAGGTTTGTCAGCGAACCGGGGGCATTCGCAACCTCGGCAATGAGGACGCCCCAGAGGGAGACAACGTGCTGGCGGGTACATTCACTCTCAAGGCTCAAGCAATCATCATATTATTTGATATGGGTGCAACCCACAGTTTCATAAGTGCATCCTATGCGGCTAAGCATCAACTGCAAGTCTTCCCAACCGACTGCTCATATATGATCTGCTCACTGGGAGGGAAGATTTCAGCAAATATGATGATTCCAAAAGCACCTATGTGCTTAGGTGGGAAGATATATCCCACCACCTTGATAATCCTTACGGGGCAAAAGATTGATGCAATCTTGGGGATGTCATGGTTACGCTACCATGGCAAAGTCCTGGACACTCGGACACGGACGGTTCATTTGAATTCTCCATTCCACCGTCCACATTCCATGTTGTATAGACAATCCTGTCCGGGAAGTTTCAGCAATTAATAATACTGAGACTCTCAAGTTAGAGGACATCCGCGTAGTCTGGGAGTACCCCGGCGTGTTTCCATATGATCTTCCGGGCATGCCACCTGAGCGGGATGTCGAGTTCAAGATTGAGCTTGCACCCGGGACGACTCCAATCTCAAGGAGACTCTACAAAATGGCTCCGAACGAGCTGGCTGAATTGAAAGAGCAGCTCAATGATCTGTTGAGCAAGGGTTTCATTAGACCGAGTTCCTCGCCTTGGGGATGCTCGGCGCTGTTTGTTAAGAAGAAGGATGAAACCTTGAGGCTGTGCGTGGATTACTGGCCGCTCAACGCCGTCACCATCAAGAACAAATACACACTGCCCTGCATTGACATCCTGTTTGATCAGCTTGTGGGTGAAAGTGTGTTCCCCAAGATGGACCTTCGCTCCGGGTATCATCAAATAAAGATCCAGGCAGAGGATATCCCGAAGACGGCCTTCTCGATGAGATATGGCTTATACGAATATCTCGTCATGTATTCTGGTCTCACCAATGCTCCGGCACATTTCATGTATCTCATGAACTCGGTGTTCATGCCGGAGCTGGAAAAGTTTGTTGTGGTGTTCATTGATGATATCTTGGTTTATTCCAAGACAGAAGCAGAACACGCCGAACACTTGAGGATCGTTCTTCAACGACTGCGGGACCATAAGCTATATGCCAAGTTCAGCAAATGTGAGTTTTGGATCAGCCAAGTGCCATTTTTGGGACATATCATCTAAGCGGAAGGCATTGCGGTTGACCCAAGAAAAATCGAGCAGGTTCTGAAATGGAAAGCTCCCACTTCTGTCCATGAAGTCAGAAGCTTCCTCGGCTTAGCGGGATATTACCGGAGATTCATTCCAAGCTTCTCCAAGCTTGCTAAGCCGATGACAGAATTGTTGAAAAAGGGAACAAAATATGTTTGGAACGCGGCATGTGAAAGAGCGTTCCAAGCATTGGTGAAGCATATCACAACAGCCCCGGTCTTAGCTCAACCGGATACCACCAAGCCCTTCGACGTGTATTGTGATGTGTCTGGTATTGGGCTCAGCTGCGTGTTGATGCAGGAAGGACGTGTGGTCGCATATGGCTCACACCAACTTCAAAACCATGAGCAGCACTATCTGACTCATGATATTGAGCTCGCTTCTGTAGTTTTGGCGCTGAAAATGTGGAGGCACTATCTCCTGTGAAATTTGGTGCATCTCTACACCGACCGCAATAGCCTGAAGTATATTTTCACCCAAAAGGAGCTGAATATTAGGCAAAGGAGGTGGTTAGAACTAATCAAAGATTATGATATTGAGATTCACTACCACCCCGGCAAGGCAAATGTGGTTGCCGAAGCGCTGAGTCAGAAATCACATGTCCATAACCTTACCATTACACCGGTGGAGGAGGAAGAGCCGAGTTTATACTTGGTTCCCTTTGGATCACTCTACAATCTTGCCTTCATCCCAACCATTAGGGAGGAGGTCATTGCAGCTCAGAAAGTGGACAAGGGTATGGCACATCTCCGGAGACGGATAGACAACGGGGAAATCAAATGTTTACGGAAAGATGATGAGGGGACGCTGTGGTTCAATGACCGCATAGTCGTACCCCGGAACATGGAGATGAGATAGAAGATCCTTGATGAAGCTCACTTGTCTAAATTCTCCATTCATCCAGACAGCAACAAAATGTACCAAGATTTGAAAAAGAGATTTTGGTGGACACGGATGAAGCGAGAAGTGGCGAAGTACGTATCCGAGTGTGATACGTGTAGACGAGTGAAAGCTGATCATATGAGGAAATCAGGGCTGCTGCAACCCCTGAAAATCCCAGCATGGAAGTGGGAAGATTTGAGCATGGATTTCATTGTGGGGTTACCCTGACTTCCAACAAGCATGATTCCATTTGGGTAATCGTTGATCGATTGACCAAGTCAGCCTACTTCGTTCCCGTGCATGCACATTTCCATTCCAACAGATATGGGGAGCTGTATATTGCAAGAATCCTATGCTTGCATGGAGTACCCAAGACCATAGTCTCAGACCAAGGGGCACTAATTGTATCTCGTTTCTGGGAGCAGTTGCACGCTGCTTTGGGTACTAAGCTGATTAGAAGCTCCGCCTATCACCCTCAGACAGATGGGCAGACTGAGAGGGTGAACTAAGTACTAGAAGACATGTTGAGAGCGTGTCCCATCCACCACGTTAGAAACTGGGATGATCATCTACCACTGGCGGAATTCTCATACAACAATGGCTATCAAGCGAGTATCAAGATGGCACCCTACGAAGTTCTCTACGGTCGTAAATGCCGCAACCCATTGAACTGGTGCGAGTCCGGTGAAAGGGACACATTCGGGGTTGATGTGGTGAACGACGCCGAAGAGCACATTCGGATGATTCAAGCCAACTTGAAGGCCGCTCAATTCCCGGCAGAAAAGCTACGCTGATAAGAGGCGTAGACCGCTGCACTTTGATGTCGGGGAGCACGTGTACCTCCGTGTATCTCCGATGAAAGGCGTGCACCGGTTCGGCGTGAAAGGGAAACTCGCTCCCCGATTCATTGGACCATATTCTATCACTGAGAAGTGTGGACCAGTGGCGTATAGACTGGAACTACCGGCATCTCTTGCCGGTGTTCACGTTGTTTTCCATGTTTCACAACTGCAAAATTGTCTGAAGTATACGGCTGCTGTCCCACTGTAGACATTGGCGAGCTGCAACCGGATTTGACATATGCAGAATATCCGGTGGCAATAATTGATGAGAAAGCCCGGACCACACGTAGCCGAACTCTGTGGTTGTACAAGATACTCTGGAGCAACCACACCACCGAAGAAGCGACGTGGGAGAGCGAGGAATTTCTTCGCTCAAACTACCCGGAGTTCATGACGTCTCATCATGGGTGAGTTTCTATTACATCGCTGTCTTATCTTTTGTAATCTCAGTACGAGATTCTTTTAAGGGGGGAGGGATGTAAAAGCCCAAGAAAGTGACTTGCAAAAAAAATTGTTCATCACCTCACAACACCACAGCCCTTGTGATGGATATCTCATGAACACTTGTGAAGAGCAAGTAACCACCATCAAAAGGGTGATTAGAGGGGAAAGCCCTAACTTCAAAAAGTGGGATTTCTACACATAAACATGAAAGGTTGAGCTCACCCCTAGACCTTATATATTCTTGGGAAGGCTCAGGCCAAATTCATGCAAATCCAATACTTTTTGAGGCACTTTTGGAGACAATTCAAAAAGGGGCCAATTTGAGTGCAAATTCAAATTGCAGCCACTTTCATCACTTGAATTCAAAAGTTGAATTCATATTCAAACTCAGCAAATTTTTCTGATTTAGTCCACCAATTTTCATCCCCGTTGGACTTCATCCTGTCGGGAGCTAAATTTGCATTAATTCAAAACTGAATTTGAATTTCTAATCCAAATGGCCAGCAAATTTAGCCAAACCAGTTTCAAATTTAGGAAACCAAATTCAAACTATGACTTGGTGCTTAGGTCTCTCATTCAATTGAGAGTAGCTGGGATATTTACAGTGGAAATTGGAAAAAGTATTAGGGGGGAGAGATGGGCCCACAGGTCAGTGGGAGAGCCAATTCACAACGGAGACGTGCTCTGTTTCTCACTGAAGCGATCGAGCGCAGCGCGCCACCAGGGCATCTCCAGAATGCCACCTCCCAAGCAGCTCAGGGCACGGTGGGTATCGGCGTTATCGGCAGACCATGATATTTCCCACCTCAGAAACCGACTCGCCGTGCTGCTCTGCCCGTTCCCGAGCTCCTAGACGAAGAAACACCGCCGCACACCCGACAACCCTCGGTTCTCCGGCGCCCGCTCGTCTCCGAGGTTGGCACGCTGGTATGAGCTCACCCAGAGCCTCGCCGAAGCCTCCTCGACAGGATCGATGCAACAACCCGGTGCCACACCCATGGTAAACCGACCACGAGCTCCCGGTTTCCCTTCAGCGCTGTGTAAAGTTGCCGCTACCAAAAACTCATCGTCCGGCCGCTAGGTTTGATCCCACCCCGAGTTGAGCATACCAAAAGGTTCGCCTAGGAGTGCACTTTCTGTCCGACAAATCCGGCCGCATGCCATAGAGTGTGCTTGCCGGAATTTCAGTTCTTGCCGAGAGCATGTGATATGGCCCGTGTTCGATTAATCTGAAAATTTGGGCTAACGGTCAAGCAATCGCTCCCCAGCTTCGACAACCAGCTAGAAACGTCCCTGTGAATCCATACGGTCAAGAATCACGGGAAACCAGCGAGAAACCACCGAGTTCTGTTTGTTTTTCGTTCGTCGCCGGGTTTAGACCTAGGTCGCATGGTGAAGTCTGGTTTGCCGCAACTTTGAGCAAGATCAGAGGCTGTGTCGTTGCTCCGTAGGTCGTGGCGGTGCTGTAGGAGCCAACAGAGGGGATTTTAAGGCATGACAGTGCCATACCGACATCACCAAACTTACCCCGTGGACTGTTGTAAAAGCCCAAGAAAAGGGACTTGCAAAAACTTTTCATCACCTCACAATACCACAGTTTTTGTTGTGGATATCTTGTAAAGAATTGTGAAGAGCAAGTAACCTCCATCAAAAGGGTGATTATAGGGGAAATCCCTAACTTTCACAAAGTAGGATTTCCAAACATGAACATGAGAGGTTGAGCTCACCCCTAGAACTTGAAAAGTCTTGGGAAGGTTCAGGCCAAACTTCATGCAAATCCAACACTTTTGAGGCACATTTGGGGGTATTTGAAAAAGAGGCCAATTTGAACGTAAATTCAAATTTCAGCAACTTTCATCACTTAAATTCGAAAGTTAGCTTCATATTAAAACTCAGCATATTTTTCTGAGTTAATCCACCAATTTTCATCCCCATTGGAGTTCATCTTGTCGGGAGCTAAATTTGCAAGAATTCAAAACTGAATTTGAATTTCAGTTCAAACAGGAAGCAAATTTAGCCAAACAAGGTTCAAATTTGAGAACTCAAATTCAAACCAACACTTGGGGGCTAAGTCTCACATTCAATGGTGAGTATCTGGGGATATATTCAGCAAAAACAGAAATGAAAAAGTGGGAAAAAGAAATTAGAGAGGAGGCCCACATGTCAGCAGACTTCACTATGAAGTTTTCCCTAGGGTGATATTTCCTTTGACCGAAGCCGCGCGCGCCAGCACGACCGCGCCCCGACCGCCAGCAGCGCTCGGGCATCCACCTCACGGTGAAAAATCGCGGCTCAAAGGCCAGCGCACGAGCTGCTTCGCCCCTCCTTCGGTTTCCCAAGTGAAAACGAGCAGATACCGAGCTACTCTCCCGTGTCCGCGCAAGAACTCGACGCCGCCTCCTCTGATCGCCGGCGACAGGCCGATCCCGGCGGTTTCACGCGCCGTCAACAGAGAAGAAAAGGTGCGCCTACTTGTGCTGAAGCCGTAGGAGGAAACCGTGCGCCAGTTCCGGCGATGTAGAGAGAGAATTCCTGGTTTTCCTCCTCGGTACATGTTAGGGTTAGAATTCGGTCTACGGTGAAATTTGTTGCACAGGAGCAACCGCCGATCAAGCTATAGCGTACACACGCTCTAGAATACCTAGCGCACCTCCCCGATCAAGTAGCAGCCAGTTCCATGCACTAGGGCCTTAGTTCTGTCAAAATTTTGGCTCGGCGGCGGAGAACAGGGCACCTTGCCGGTGAGGTCGTAGTTGCGGCTGTTTTCACGGGGATCGGTGCCCATGTCCGTGATCAGAAGGTTTCAGATGGGAGGCTGACACGTAGCCCGGGGACCCCACCCGACAGTTTAAACTTTATTTGAATTTTTCAGATTCGGTTCAATCTTCAAATGCTTAGAACTTTTTGTAGGAAACTCCAAATCCAGTGAACCAATTTTTTCTGAACTCAGAATTCTGAGTACTTTCCAGCCATACAATTTCAGCTCATGAAACCTAATAGTTTTCCAGAATTAATTCCCTAAAATTTAAGCGTTTGGGAATTTTATCTGGAGAATTACTTTATGAAAAATGCTGAAATTTGGCTGAGAGGGTCATTGGAAAATCCTTGAGTCACAGTAAAATTTTCAGACTCATACAAGTTCATTTAGTCCCCCTAATGGGGTGATTAAGAGGACTGCCCTGAGAAAATAGAAAAATGTACAGAAACATTTTTCAGATTTACTCAAATATTGTTTAGGGCATACCTTTCTCTACAAATGACATGAAACCAATTCCATTAGAACCATCTTAAGTTCTAGTTTCCAGAAAGTAATTGTTGGAGCCATGAAAAACCCTGGAATTACATAGAGACTCTAATATTGATCAAATAGGCTTTTATTTGTACAAAGCTCAAATGAACTTTGTTTCAAATGAAACATGGTAAAGACTCTGGTAAGGACCCTACCAAGCCACCATAAAAATTTCAGAACCAAAGGGGAGGGTTAGATAGAGTTATAGTAATTACTTATTCAAGTTTACCCATTGCATTTAAATTGACATATGGCATATGGTTAACGTGTAGTCGCTGAAGGCAAGGAGACTCCGGAAGTGCTCGACTTCCTTCTTCCGGACGAAGAGCTAACCACTGACCAGCAGCAACAAGGCAAGCCCCGGTTTGCATTAGCCCTTTTTATAAATGTTTGCTTTGTTTACATGTCTAGTGTGAAGTATGATTGTGCATTAGGTGTAGGATGGATGGAACCCCACTTGCATAACCAGAATTTGCCTATAAGAGTGAGGGTAGTGTCTAAGACCTCGCGTAGACAGGCTATGCTTAATGATTCATAGGACTTCGGTACAAGTCGAGTAGTTGGAATCTACTCGCGAGTTAGGCTTGGGACACACGGGTTTGGTTCGAGTCATGTGAGATCACTTTAGTAATGAAAATGAGACTAGGCGGGGACTAGGGCGCAGCAAGAGGAAGCCTTGTGTGTGCAGTCCTGTCCGTGTCGATTGAGGACCGATCCGTCAGTGGCCCTGCTGAACAAGTATTGAACGTACCGAAGGCATATCGGATATATGGGCCCCGATAAACCGATGTAACCTAAACCTCCGGGCGTCGAGGCATAACACACCGATTTATAGGTGTAGGCTGAGGGCAGCAAGGTGGAAATCTGCTAACGGGCATAGCGAGATGCTCCGTGTAGGGAACCTCCTGCTCGTTTCGGTGTGACCGGTTCAATGTTTTGGTTGTTGGGTGAAAGGTTGTCCCGTACGACATCGAGTGAGCGTGCTGTGCAGCTCCACGGGTGGGCGTACGTGACGTGCTCTTTGGGTATCGCTGCAGGTGTATATCGAGTCGATTCGCCGTCCCTCGCGGTGATGAGTACCGTTTGTTCACTGAGTCGTGACGTAGGCTAATGTATGAAATGTGATGATTCAATATTGCTGTTATGATATAATTGTATTGTTACATGTGTGCCACCAAATATTGCTCACTAAAATTCATATTCATGAACTGTTAATTTGTGGCTAAAAGATGGACTAAGGATAAACTATAGGCGTGTCCATTTGCCGAAATCTTACCATCCCCTGTTATTGTACTCTGCATATAGAGTTTCATGCCTAGTTGAGTCGGTTAAGTCTTGTTGAGCCATCGTGCTCACGGTTGCTGCTTAAGTGTTTTTCAGGTGAGGAGCCACCCACGGACTCGGGTTATGAGTCCACCAGTGAGGGTTACCCTCCGTCGGGTACCACGGCTGAGTGGGAGCCGTACACGCCTCGCTAAGCTGAGGAGTGCAGCTAGTGTGGGTTGCCCTAGGGCTGGGCAACCGACTTTTGCTAGATAGGCGGGCGTGAGTTGTACAATTTAGACTTCCGCTGTGTAATATAAACAAAAGTTTGTAACTGAAGATTGTACCTGTTTGTACAGTTCAGTTGGTTTCCTATATAATAAAAGGTGTCCTTATGATGTGTGCTGTCAGGTGTCGCATCGTGCGGCACCACCCTCTGCGATCCTGGACGAAAGGATTCCGGTCCGCCACAACTGTCGCTGTCGCGCAACCGATTCCTGTGATCACCGGCCGGCCACAAGGTCAGCAACGGGTTCCCCGAGCAATTTCGGGTGGGGGCGGCCAGTTTGGTCGAGTTCCGGTCACGGGAACAGCCTCCCGGCGAGTACACCGTTGAAGGGGGCGGCGGGGAGCCGCGGGAGCGCAAGGTAGACGAAGCTCCATGGGCCCCACGTGTCGGTCTCTGCTAAAACCGCCCCGGATCGGCTGTGGCACCAGGATCTCGTGCGACTATGCGGGGGACTCTGCGGACGCCCGTGTGGTTTTTGCGGTGCTGACACGTAGCCCGGGGACCCCACCAGCCGGTTTAAACTTTATTTGAATATTCAGATTTGGTTCAAACTTCAAATGCACATAACTTTTGCTAGGAAGCTCCAAATTCAGTGAACCATATTTTGCTGAACTAAGATTTTTGAGTACTTTCCGGAAACACAAATTTCAGCTCATGAAACTTAATAGTTTTCCAGAATTAATTTCCTAAATTTTAAACTGTTAGGAATTTTATCTGGAGAATTACTTTATGAAAAATTCTGAAATTTGGCTGGGAGGTTCATTGGAAAATCCTTTAGTCACAGTAAATTTTCAGATCCATCCAAGTTCATCCCCCTAATGGTGTGATTAAGTGAACTGCCCTGAGAAAATAGAAAAATGTACAGAAACATTTTTTAGATTTTCTCAAATCTTGTTTAGGGCACAACTTCATCTAGAATTCTTCAAATGACATGAAACCAACTCCATTAGAACCATCTCAAATTCTAGTTTCCACAAAGTAATTGTTGGAGCCATGAAAACCCCTGGAATTCCTTAGAGGCTCTAATATTGACCAAATAGGCTTTTATTTGTACAAGGCTCAAATGAACTTTGTTTCAAATGAAACTTGGTCAAGACTCTGGTTGGGACCCTACCATTCCACCATAAAAATTTCAGAACCAAAGGTCAGGGCTAGGTAGAGTTATAGTCTTTACATGTTCAATTCCAAACATTGCATTTAAATTGACATATGGCATATGGTTTACGTGTAGTCGCTGAAGGCGAGAAAGCTCCGGAAGTGCTCGACTTCCTTCTTCCAGACGATGCCTTGACCTCTGACCAGAAGCAACAATGCAAGCCCCGGTTTGCATTAACCCATTTTTCAAAGTTTTTCTTTATGTATACTTAGTATGTGGTATGGATGTGCATTAGGTGTAGGATGGATTAAACCCAAGTGCATAACCAGATTTTTTCTACAAGAGTGACGGTAGTGTTTAAGGCCTCGAGTAGACAGGCTTGGGACACAAGGGATTGGTTCGAGTGATGTGAGATCACTTTAGTAATGAAAATGAGACAAGGCAGGGGTTAGGGCGCAGCAAGAAGAAGTCTTGTGTGCGCAGCCTGTCCGTGTAGATTGAGGACCGATCCGTGTGCGGCCCACGCTGATCATGTTTGAACGTACAGAAGGCATATCGGATATATGGGCCCCGGTAAACCGATGTAACCTAAACCTCCGGGCGTCGAGGCATAGCACACCGATTTATAGGTGTAGGTTGAGGGCAGCAAGGTGAAAATCTGCTAACGGGCATATAGAGATGCTCCGTGTAGGGAACCTCCTGTCCGTTTCGGTGCGACCGATTCGACGTTTGGGCTATTGGGTGAAAGGTTGTCCCGTACGACATCGAGTGAGCGTGCTGTGCAGCTCCACAGGTGGGAGTACGTGACGTGCTCTTCGGGTATCCCTGCAGGTGTATATCGAGTCGATTCGCCGTCCCTCACAGTGAAGAGTACCACTTGGTCACTGAGTCGTGACGTAGGCTAAAATATGAAATGTGATGATTCAATATTGCTGTTATGATAAAACTTGTATTGCTACATGTGTGCCACCAAATATCGCTTACTAAATTTTCATATTCATGAACTGTTAACTTGTGGCTAAAAGATGAACTAAGGATAAACTAGTTGGCGTGTCCGTTTGCTGAAATTTACCATCCCATGTTCGTGTAAACAACATGTAGAGTTTCATGCCTAGGTGAGTCGGTTAAGTCTTGTTGAGCCATCGTGCTCATGGTTGCTGCTTAAGTGTTTTTCAGGTGAGGAGTATCCCACGGACTCTTGTTACGAGTCCCCCGGTGAGGGCTACCCTCCGTCGGGGACCACGGCTGAGTGGGAGCCGTATACGCCGCGCTGAGCTGAGGAGTCCAGCTAGTGTGGGTTGCCCTAGGGCTGGGCAACCAACTTTTGCTAGATAGGTGGCGTGAGTTGTATAAACTTAGCTTCCGCTATTGTAATCCAAATACTAGTCTGTAACTGAAATCTTGTACTAGTTTGTACATATTCAGTCAGTTTTTAATGTAATACAATGTGGTTGTTATAATGTGTGCTGTTGGGTGTCGCATCGTGCGGCACCACCCTCTGTGATCCTGGATGAGCGGAATCCGGTCCGCCACAAAACTTTTGTGCCTCGCAACCCACCGAGCGAGTGCTGACTTGGGAGGAGTTCCAGACGGCCTTCAGGGCCTATCACATAACGCCAGGTCTTATGAAAAGGAAGACCCGGGAGTTCCTTCGCCTGCAGCAAGGCAGCAATAACGCGATGGAGTACTCCAGGGCGTTCAATGATCTCGCGCTCTACGCATCCTATCACGCCGATACTGACGAGAAGCGGCAGGATCATTTTTATTAGGGGCTTAATCCGCTCCTGATGGACAAACTGGCGATGTTCAATCACAGCAGCCTCAATGACATTATTGATGCTGCAATTGTACAAGAGGACTCCGGCAAGGAGTTAGCGGCGGTGGAGAAGAAGCGAAGCGTGCCGCAGAGCAGCGGAGAGGGAGGTGGTCCTCCCCAAAAATACCGGATGATGTATCGCTCACCATGGGGTTAATGCTGCCAGCCACCGCAGCATCCGATGCAATTTCGTAGTCGGCTGTATTCACCACCGGCGTTCCAACCAGCCTTGCCAGCACCACCTCCACAGAAACAACAGCATCAGCGGACAATGCCGCATGTGTTTGCACCTCAGTAGCGCATGCCGGGCTTTCTTCCTCCAAGCACGGGCCAGCCATCAACCGCATGCTTCAAATGCGGTTGCCAAGGGAACTTTGCCAACAAGTGCCCCGAGAGGCAAGGCGGCGAAGTGGCACCACAGTTTCAGGGATGAATCAGCCCCGGAACCCCATTAATGCACGGCGGGCAAACCCTAAGCCCGGCACCGTCCACTAAATCGCAATAGACGACATGCCGGAGGGAGAACCCATCCTTGCGGGTATGTTCCAACTCCACAAGCATCCCTCCATAGTTTTATTTTATTCAGGCGCCACGCATAATTTCATTAGCCAAGCTTTTATTGCTAAATACAGCTTGCAAATACTACCCACCAAAAGTCCTTATGTGATTTGTTCACTGGGTGGGAAAATTTCAGCAAGAATGATGGTTTCTAAACCGCCATTATGCTTAGGGGGATATAGTATGCGTCTCTCATAGCTTTAGAAGGACAAAAGGTCGATGTCGTCTTAGGGATGCCATGGTTAACCCGCCACGGCGCTGTCTTAGACACCGTCCTCCAAGTCGTGCATCTACACCCAGAAATGCACGAGTCACACTCATTATTTCTGTACAGTCCAGAAATAAAACTTCCAAGTGTATACCAACCCACCACCATGAGATTGGAAGACATTCTGTGATACCTATGTGTGCTGAATACATTGGCTTTGACGATAAAGGTTTTGAATACTACCAAAACACCTTTTTAACAAGGTCCGACTCTAGGTCCGAGCTCCTGCAAGGTCCGACGATAGGTCCGACTTGTTTTGGGTAGCTCCGGCAGGGTCCGACATAAGGTCCGACTATCTTTGTCTATGTCTGACTTATTTTTGCTAGGTCCGACTTGTTTTTGCTAGCTCCGGTGCTAGGTCTGACTAGCTTTCGTAAGTTCCGTGCTAGGTCCGACTAGCTTTGGTATGTTCCGTGCTAGGTCCGACTAAGCTTTAGTAAGCTCCGGCGCTAGGTTCGACTAGCTTTGGTAAGCTCCGGTTCATGGTCGGGTTAGCTTTGGTAAGGTTCAGAGCTTGATTGCAATGGTTCTGCTTTTAACTTGCAATGTTTCGAACTTGCTTTACTCTTATGGAAAGTTTGCTTAGTATTATTTTACTAAGTTTTTGGTGTGTTTTGGTGGTTATGGCTGATATCATTTTGCTATGGTTTACAACATGCTTATGTGAGGTGCTCACGTAAGATGTTGTAGTTTTGGAACTAACGAGAGTCAAGTCGAGGACTTGTGCTCGGAAGTATTGGTTGTTTATTCATGTGCATGTGTTGCTTGATTTCAAGACATGGCTGGTGACGGGATCCATTGAACTAGTCTTAGGGAGAATATGAGGTTCAACAACCAAGTTCGAGAGGAATTGTGGTTGAGTTGATCGGGAGGTTGCGCAGTATGTTTGAATCAAGAACAATGCATATGAAGGTATCTTGGACGTCGTTGGAAGATGTTTGCACGTGTGAAAGGAGTGCATGGACGTGGCTGCATGGTTCCAAGGCGTGATGAAGAGATGTGGACGTAAAGAATTGGTCGGAAAGGTCCAACCGACTAGGTTATGGACTCAGGCTGCGGCTGAGTCGTGTTTGACTCAAATATGGAATGTTTTGAGGTTGTTATGATAGGATTTCATGTGGGTCACGAATTTGAGTTGTTTTAGTAATGTTTGGGACGTTACTAAGGTGTTTGGAAGTGTTAACATTGCTTCTATCTGCGTATAGAAGAGTCCTAAGCAGTATTGGAAAGTTACAGTTTGAATCCAAGTAGGAGTAGGAGTCCTAGTTTGAATTGGATTGGCCATAGAGCTGGTTATATAAGCAAGGGAGACCAAGGCTCATGGGAGCACGACTTTGGGGCTGTTCCTCTTGTGTTTTGATAAATAAAATTCGAATTCTAAAGGAACTTTTGTGCCTTGTTCGTCCGACTTGTTTCAGACAAGTTTTTCTCGTTGAGTTTCTGTTCAGCACTACCTTGCTTAGGTGGTTTTACCATAACTCGAGTTTTACAGATCCAATTGATGTGATTCTTTTTGTGTTGTCTTCACAACTTGATTATATATCATCTGTGAAAATTGCACGGTCATTGAGTTTGTGGTTTCTGATCTACACGAGTTTCTTTGCAGTATTCCAGAACTGTTTTTCTCGCGTAGGACAGATTGACCTTTGTTCGATCTTTCGATCGTAACGTGAGTTTCTCTCAACGGATTTTCATGATTCTTGTTGTGACGTCTTCGTGACTTGATTCTCTACAATATATACTAGTTTTGTCACTGTTGAACACGTTTAGATTAGTCGCACGCATGGTTTCTTTAACAGATCGGTTTTCTGCTGAGGGATGTTTTGTTGCTTCCACTGAAAAGTTTTTATCTACCATTCACCCCCCCATCTGGTAGCTTTACACGAGTACTTCGATCCTACACATTCCAGTAGTCCATGAGTTCCCAGACGTGTTCCCGGATGATTTACCAGGGATGCCGCCCGACAGAGAGGTAGAGTTCAAGATTGAACTTGCACCGGGAACTATGCCAATATCCGGAAGGCCGTACAAGATGGCGCTGAAGGAGTTGGCAGAATTGAAAACTAAGTTAACAGACCTGCTGGAGAATGGTTTTATTAGGCCGATCTCCTCACCATGGGGCTGTTCGGCATTATTTGTGAAGAAGAAAGATGAGATGTTGCGGCTTTGCGTGGACTATCGTCCACTAAACGCCGTGACTATCAAGAACATGTATCCGTTGCCACAGATCGACATGTTATTTGATCAGTTGGTCGAAGCAAAGATCTTTTCCAATATGGACTTAAGATCCGGGTACCATCAGATTAAGATAGGGCTGAGGACATCCCGAAGACGGCTTTCTTGATGAGGTACGGACTTTATGAGTACCTGGTCATATCCTTCGGCCTCACAGACGCTCCAGCTCATTTCATGTACTTTATGAACTCGGTATTCATGCCGGATCTGGACATGTTTGTCTTGGTCTTCATCGATGACATATTGGTATATTCCAAGTCGGAAAAGAACACGCGAACCACCTGCGTATAGTCTTGCAAAGGCTTCCGGATCACAAGCTATATGCGAAATTCAGCAAATGCGAATTCCGAATATCACAAGTTCCTTTCCTTGGGCATATTATCTCAGCGGAGGGAATCGCTGTAGACCCAAGCAATATCACACAAATGCTGAATTAGAAGTCCTCGTGGTCAGTCCACGAGGTACGGAGTTTCCTTGGACGCGCGGGATAGTATCGGAGGTTCATTCCGAACTTCTCAAAGATTGCCAAGCCTATGACCGAGCTGCTGAAGAAGGTTACCAAATATGTTTGGAGTCAAGCAGGTGAAGCAGCGTTCAAGGCATTAGTGAAGCACTTAACATCAGCACCGGTTTTGGCGCAGCCAGACACAACAAAACCGTTCGATGTGTACTGCGATGCATCTGGCATTGGGCTTGGATGTGTGCGGATGCAGGACCGAAGGGTGGTAGCGTATGGATCATGGCAGCTCATGAACCATGAGAAAAATTATCCAACTCATGACTTAGAGCTCGTCGCCATGGTACTCGCACTCAAGATGTGAAGGCACTACCTACTCTGTAACCTTGTACATTTATATACCGACCACAAGAGCCTCAAGTACATATTCACTTCGAAGGAGTTTAACATGAGGCAGTGAAGATAGTTGGAATTGATAAAGGATTACGATATAAAGATACATTATCACCCCGACAATTCTAACGTGGTGGAGGATGCGCTGAGTCGCAAGTCACACATTCATAAGCTGACCATCACTCCGTTGGAAGAGAGCGAGCCACCATTACATGTGATTCCACATGGAGCTCTCTAGAACTTAGTTCTTATCCCCACCATCCTTGAAGCGATAGTTGAAGCTCATAAACATGACAAGGGCATGTCACATTTGAGGAGACATGTAGACAATGGGGAGTTAAAGTGTTTCCGGAAAGACGGAGACGGCATCCTGTGGTTCAATGACATGATCGTCATACAATGTAACCAGGAGTTACGGAAGAAAATCTTTGATGAGGCCCACATGTCAAATTTTTCTATTCACCCCGGCAGAAACAAGATGTATCAAGAACTCAGAAGCAAGTTTTGGTGGACACGGATGAAGAGGAAGATTGTGAAATATGTGTCCGACTGTGATCCATGCCGAAGGGTGAAAGCTGACCATATAAGGAAACCGGGACTATTACAACCACTTGGCATTCCTGCTTGGAAGTGAGAGGATGTGAGCATGGACCTCATCATTGGTTTACCCACCACATTTCAGAAAAATGATTCATTGTGGGTGATCGTCGACTGGCACACCAAAGTTGCCCATTTTATCCTTGTCAATACCAACTACAACGCCAAGAAGTATGCTGAATTGTACATCTCATGGATCCTGTGCTTGTACGGTGTACCCCATACTATCATCTCGGATCGGGGCACTTTATTTGTGTCTCGTTGTTGGGAGCAGTTACATGCTGCTTTGGGGACGAAGCTGATACATAGTTCAGCGTACCACCCGCAGACGGATGGGCAAACCGAGAGGGTAAATCAAATTCTAGAAGATATGTTATGAGCTTGTGCTATCAACCACTGTAAGAATTGGGATGATCACTTACCGTTAGCCGAGTTCTCATACAATAATGGGTAACAAGCCAGCATCAAGATGGCGCCTTACGATGCGCTATACGGGAGAAAATATGGAACACCGCTGAATTGGTGTGAGTCTGGTGAAAGGGTCACCTTCGGGATTGATCTTGTCAACAACGCGGAAGAAAAAATTTGGCTGATTCAAGCGAACTTAGAAGCCGCCCAATCCCGAAAAAAACAGTATGCGGACCGGAGAAGACGTCCTTTGCAATTTGAATTCGGGGATCACGTGTATCTACGTGTGTCTCCAATGAAGGTCGTGAACAGATTCGGGGTGAGAGGAAAGTTGGCACCCCGATTTATCGGTGCATTCCAGATTGTGGAAAAATGTGGATCAGTTGGATACCAGCTGGAATTACCAGTGACACTTTGCGGTGTGCACAACATCTTTCACACTTCTCAGCTGAGGAAGTTCCTCAAGCTTTCAACTACCATTCAGCTGGGAGATATAGAAGAACTGAAATCAGATCTCACTTATCGGGAGGAACCGGTTCAGATTATTCATGAGAAGGCCTGAACCACACGCAACCATACGTTGTGGTTCTATAAATTTCTATGGAGTAATCACTTTGTAGATGAAGCGACATGGGAGAGTGAAGGCTTTCTTCGCGCTAACTACCCCGACATTTTAACGTCACACATCCGGTAATTTTCCACCGTCCTCTCTCTCATTTTTACATTATAATCTCGGGATAAGATTCTTTTAAGGGAGGAGGAATATAAGGTCCCAAGTTTTTCATTTTCTAAAAGTGTTCATCACACCACGCTCACCTCATTTGAGAAAATCATATGAACAACTTTGAATAGCAAGTAACCACCATCAAGAAAGTCATTAGAAGATAAACTCGCAAAATACAAAAGTGGTATTTCCCACATGCATCATATAGGGGCTGAGCATATGAAAAATTCTGAAACCTTGTTAGGAATGCTCAAGCCAAATTTAACCCAAATCCAAAACCTTTTGAGGTATTTTTGGGTACAATTAGAAAAAAGTTAGTTTGAATTTAAATTCAAATTCAATCTCCTTTCAACACATGAATTCGAAAGTGGGATTCATATTCACACTCAGCACATTTTTGTGAGCTCACACACCAATTTTCACTCCATTTGGAGTTGATCTTGACATGAGCTAATTTAAGCAAATTCAAACCAAATTTGAATTTCAAACTGCATACGTGCTCTAAATTCATTTCAAACACTTCACACATTGAATCATTCAAATCCAAATGGACATTTGGTGAATTGTTCAAATGTACAAGGGCATGAAGGTCCCCAATATTTGGAGCAGTGGAAAATTGAAGTTTAGAGGTTAAAACTAGGGGGTGGGGCCCTCCTGTCAGCCTCACACTCAAGCAAACCGACTGAAGAACAGAGACTTGGTTTCTCGGGCTGCTGCAGCATGCGCCACCGAGCCACGGCTCCAGCCAGCACCTTCTTCACTTGCGCCCCGCTGGAGCTGCCGCTCGGCATCCTCATCACGCACCCGAGCAGCTCAAAGGCGTGTTCGTCACTGCTCTCACGCGCCCACTCGTTCTCTGCTCTGCTCCCGCGAAGAACACCACCACCGCCCGCTCTCGGTGTCGCCTGATCGCACACCGCAACCAAACTTCGGTTGAGCGAGCTCTCCACAGAAAGAACAATCACCACAGCGTGCTCTTGTGTGCTACCTCTTCCACTCAGGTGTTGTTGGCTGCTGTTGGCCACAAATTGAAGAACAGCGCCGTAAGTCCGAGGTACCCCGGTGGAACCGAAAGCGGCTCACCATAGACAGCATGCTACGGTCACCCTCACCTCCACCTCCCTACCCAAGAAAGGTGTGTCATCGTGCGTCGAAGGTGTAGCTGAAAGCCGTTTGGCAAATGATCAACCCTGGTGCAAAACACCGGAGCTCGGTTGTGAGCCAAATTCAGTTCACATGTACTACCAAAGCAAATCTCAGTTGCAAGCAGCGTGTACATACCCTAGTGCCTCTCCTCGAAGAAAAACCGAGGAAAATCATTGAGAATTGGCTTGATGAGGGCAGTTTTTCGAGCCGCCATGGAAAACGGTCTCGATTCACCGTGGAGCTCGGTGTTGCCGGCTGTTTCACCAGTGTTGGCTGCAATTTCCAGCTTCCTCGTGGTCCCCTGGTGCTGTAGAACCAAAAACCCGAAGCTTTGGTGAAGGACAGAGCCTAACCGACCTCGCCAAAACCCTAGCCGGTGCTGTCGCCGGTGCGCACGTATTTCCGACCATCGCCGGCGGCCGGCGAGCCCACAAATGAGTTCAGTAGGTCGGAAAATAGAGGGACGGCGAGTTTGGCCCCCAGAGGTGGCCGGGAACTCGGTTCCGGCGAATCTCGCCGGAGACAGCCGCCGTCGGGCGCATTTGGCGTGAGGAAGAAGAAAGCCCGACGCATGGGACCCACGGGCAGAGATTTAAACATTTCCCGATTTTCAGTTTCTAGTTCAAACTTTAAACCCACATAACTTCGGCTAGGAAACTCCAAATCGAGTGAACAAAACTTTGTTAGATTCAGCTCTCTGAGTACTTTCCAACAAAACAAGTTTCACTCTATGAAAATCTATAATTCTCCAAAATTAATTCTTCAAATTTTAAAATGTTTCGAATTTTAACTTGAGAACCCTTTAGTCAAAAATTTTGAAACATGGCCAGGATGTTCCTTATAATATCCTTGAGCTAACATAAAAATTTCAGATTCATCCGAGTTTATTTGAGCCACCTAATGGTGTGATTAATAAAACTGTTCCAGAGAAAATGAAAAATGTTCAGAAAACTTTTTTAGATTTTCTCTGAACTTGTCTAGCTCATATCTTTTGCTAGGAATCTTAAAATTAGATGAAACTAATTCCATTAGAATCCTTTGAAAATCTAGTTTCCAGAAAATCATGGCTTGCTCATGAAAATCCTTAGAACACCCTAAGAGTTCCAAGTAAGGCCAAATACACATTTAATTGTGCAGGGCTCAAATGATCATTGCTTCAAATGAAATTTGGCCAAATCTCTGTTTAGGTTGTATCCAAATCACAATAAAAATTTCAGAGTCATTTGTCCTGTCTAGATATACTTAGAGTCTGATCAAGATCAACTTCAAAATTGTATGCATTTAAATTGACACATATATATATATATATGTTTATCTCATGTAGTCACTAAGGTTGAAGTGGAGCCAAAAGTTTTAGACTTCATAACTCCGGAGGAACAACTAGCTTACGACCAGCAGCAAGGCAAGCTCCGGTTTGCATTAGCCGTTTTATAAACTTCATTATTTTGAGACCTTACATTGAGTATCCACTTCAATTATGCATTAGATACTTGTTTGAAAACCTAAATGCATAGCCAAAAGAACCAGGGTTTGGGGCTTAGGTTTTAAACCTCGAGTAGACACAACAATGCTAAGATAGTGTAGGATTCGGTACAAGAAGAGTAGTTGGAACTGCTCGTGAAAATAGGCTAGAGGCACACCACTCGGTTAGACATAGCAAATGGAACACATGGCAATAAATATGAGACCGAGCGGAGAGTAAGGGCAGCAGGACTTTGGGGCCTGGGTGCCATAGCTCCGCTTGTGTCGATTGAGCACCGAAGCCCGTATGCAGGCCTGTTGAACAAGCTAGAACAATACCGAGACCGGATATATGGGAACCAGGAAACCGATGTAATTCGTGTAGCGATCTGTTGAGGTATTGCTTGTCATCCAGAGGATATGTTGAGAGCTTGAGGTGTAAATTGGCTGGCGGCACTGCGGACGCGCACGCAGAGACCTCTTGCTCGGGATGATAGGACCGGTTTAACATTTGGCTAACTGATGAAAGGTGGTTGCGTACGACGTCCGTGGTGGTTGCTATAGGCAACATCGAGTATGGGCGTACGTGACGATTTATTTGTAAGGGTCTAGGTTTTTGCACACATCCAAAATGTTCATCACAGCACACACACCTCATTTGAGGACAACTTATGAACACATTTGAAGAGCAAGTAACCACAATCAATATGGTCATTAGAGGATGGACTCACAAAATGCAAAAGTGGTATTTCCCACATGCATCCTATAGGGGCTGAGCATATGAAAAACTCCTACACCTTGCTAGGAATGCTCATGCCAAATTTCACCCAAATCCAAAACCTTTTTGACGTAGTTTTGGGTATAATTGGAAAGAGGCTAGTTTTAACTCAAATTCAAATTCAAACTCCTTTCATCCCATGAATTCAAAAGCGGGATTCATATTCACACTCAGAACATTTTTTGTGAGCTCACACACCAATTTTCACTCCATTTGGAGTTGATCTTAACATGTGATGAGAAATTTAGGCCCGATCTTCCGAAAGGTAGGTCGATTGAATGGAGATCTCCATGTTGATGATCCGAGTCACTCGAGCAGACCCGAATACCCCTGCAATCACTACACCCCTGCTCTGTTGGTTTTCAACCATGCTTCACACGCTTGACCTCACCAAGAAGGCTATCCCTGCAGGTGCAACCGAGAACACAAGCAGGAACGATGAAGATGCAATCTGAAATTGCGAAATTGGGGTCTCATAAACCGTAGAACGGTGAACTTGTTTAATCTAAGAAAAACCCACTGAATATGACCGGCGGCTACAGTATTTAAAGGCTAGGGTTCGGCCATAAGACCCTTAGACGCGTCCCTAATGGACTCATACGGGATACAAGGCCCAAAAGCCCAATACGGTGGCGCAGCACCGGACAGAACTCTGAATTCGACTTGTCTCGACAATTCCCAACGACTCCGGGCAAATTTTAATTTGGGACCGGAACCATTGGAAAGTTTATCTTCTCATCTTTCCATGCATATGTAGAACGTCAAAAACAGAGTCCGTATGCATCCTGTGCGTCTGTTTTAAGATGGACTGCTCCTGGACTCCGTGTTGAACTCGAGTCCGAGTTGGCGACTGTTTCCATCAACTTGTGGACGTCTCATCTGGTTCTCCACGTCCCGAAAACCTCCTCAATTTACTTGTTGATCATGTACATGGTTCCTAATAATAATTAAACCATTGAATAGCAATCCATTCTCAAACTCACATGGGTAGGAAGTTAGGAACGTGTTCACCTGCTGATTTAGTAACCGTGCTCATGCTCTTGTGATTGGTCCCTGTATATCAATGTGAGTATCCACTGCTGTGATGTCCTCATCATCCTCCCCCTCTTGAATCAGAGTCATCCTTGACTTAAGATCATCTTCTTCTCCCAAGTATGGTCGTAAACTGAAATGTTAAATGTGGGTCGTAAACTGAAATGTTAAATGTGGGACTAACCCCAAAATCGGGAGGCAACTCAAGCTTATATGCATTGTCATTGATCTTTTGAACAATCTTAAAGGGACCAGCAGCTCGTGGCATAAGTTTAGATTTTCTCAAGTGATGGAATCATTCTTTTCTCAAATGTATCCATACCAAGTCTCCTGGTTCAAGTTTTACTTCTTTTCTACCTTTACTACCAGAAATTCTATACTTCACATTCATCCTTTCAATATTTTTCTTTGTAGTTTCATGCATCTTAAGAATAAATTCAGATCGTTGTGTAGCATCCAAATTTATAGTTTCAGAAGGAGGCAAATGTAATAAATGAATAGGAGCATGGGGATTGAAACCATACACTACCTGGAATGGGCTTACCTTTGTAGTAGAGTGAACTGACCTGTTGTAAGCAAATTCTATATCTGGTAAACAATCCTCCCAACCCTTTAAATTTGTTTTAAAACAGCCCGCAACATAGTGGATAGAGTACAATTTACTACCTCAGTTTGTCCATCGATTTGTGGGTGAAATGTGGTTGAAAACAGCAGCTTGGTTACCAATTTATACCACAAAGTTCTCCAAAAACGACTTCAAAATTTTGCATCGCGATCAGAAACAATGGTATTTGGCACACCATGTAAACGAATAATTTCCATCATAAATAAATCAGCAATGTGTGAGGCATTATCATTGTTATGACAAGGTATAAAATATGCCATTTTGGAGAAACGATCAACAACCACAAAAATACTATCCCTACCCATCTTAGTCCTAGGCAATCCCAAAACAAAATCCATGGAAATGTCCTGCCAAGGTACACTAGGAACATGAAGAGGCATATAAAGACCATGTGGGTTAAGTAGAGACTTAGCTTTATTGCAAGTAGTGCATCGTGACACGTAGTGCTCGACATCATGTCTCATCTTTGGCCAAAAGAAGTGTGTGGCCAGCATGTCCTTAGTTTTCTTCACTCCAAAATGTCCCATCAAACCTCCTCCATGTGCTTCCTGGAAAAGTAATAGGCCAATGGAACTAGCAGGAACACATAGCTTGTTAGCACTATAGAGGAGGCCCTCCCGTAGTACATATTTATTCCAAGTTCTTCCTTCTCTACAATTTTCAAAAGCATCTTTGAAGTACAAATCATTAGGATATGATCAAGTTGGGACAGCATATTATAACGTCTAGATAATGCATCTGCAATAACATTCTCCTTGCCTTTCTTATGCTTAATGATGTATGGGAACGATTCTATGAACTCAATCCATTTAGCATGTTGTTTATTCAGATTGGTTTGACACTTAAGATACTTCAAAGATTCATGATCGGAATGTATGACGAACTCCTTAGACCAAAGGTAATGTTGCCATGTTTGTAGAACTCGCACTAAGGCATACAATTCCTTTTCATAAGTAGAATAATTCATAGAAGGATCATGCAATTTTTCACTAAAGAATGCAACGGGTTTACCTCCATGTATGGGAACACCTCCAATACCAATACCGCTTGCATCACATTCTAGTTCAAATGTGTTGTCGAAATCAGGAAGTTGTAGCAATGGTGCTTGTGTAATCATTGATTTGAGAACATCAAAAGCTTGTTGCTGCTGTTCGCACCATCGAAACGGAACTCCCTTCTTCGTTAGTTCATGGAGAGGTGCTGCAATGGTGCTGAAATCCTGAATAAAGCGTCGATAAAAACCTGCAAGACCAAGAAAACTACGCACCTGCGTGACAGTCGATGGAGTTGGCCAGCTAGTGATCGCCACAATTTTTGCCTCATCCATCTCAATTCCCTACGATGAAACGACATATACAACAAATGAAACTCGATTGGTGCAAAAGACGCACTTTTCAAGGTTACCAAACAAACATGCATCTCTCAGGACACTGAAAACAGCACGCAAATGATCAAGATGTTCGTCATATGACTTGCTGTAAATGAGGATATCATCGAAGTAAACCACCATAAATTTTCCAATAAAATCATGTAAAACCTCGTTAATTAATCCTATAAAAGTGATAGGTGCATTAGTTAATCCAAAAGGCATGACTAACCACTCATAAAGTCCAAACTTGGTTTTAAATGCAGTTTTCCATTCATCTCCTAGTGCCATTCTAATTTGGTGGTAACCACTACGCAAGTCAATTTTTGTAAAAATAATAGCACCACTCAATTCATCAAGCATGTCATCTAAACGAGGAATAGGATAACGATATCGAATGGTGATGTTATTAATCGCTCTACAATCAACACACATGCACCAGCTACCATCTTTCTTGGGAACCAAAAGAACAGGAACAGAACAAGGACTAAGGCTTTCATGAATATACCCGCGGTTCAAAATATCTTGAACTTATCGCTGAATTTCCCTTGTCTCTTCCGGATTCACCCTGTACGCCGCACGATTTAGCAAACTTGCCCCTGGAATCAAGTCGATCTTATGTTCAATGCTCCTCATAGATGGTAATCCAGGGGGTATCTCGGGGGGAGACACATCCGCTAAATCCTGGAAAAGGTTAGCAACAGCAGGGGGCAATGCAATGGACACTTCATGAAGTGAAAACATGGCTTCTTTGCATACTAAAGCATAGTACATCCCTTTGGTATTAAATAAATCAGCAAGGTCAGATTTAGTTGTGAGCAAAGAAGGTGATTTTAACTTAATTACTTGCTGTTTTCAGAGTCTAGTGATTTTGTTGCTTTATAATCACGTGTTTTACTTTTCTCCAAATGCACAATTTCAGCATGAGTCTTAGGTAACAAAGTGATTTTCTTTCCTTTATGCATCAGCGTATATTTATTTGTTCTACCAGGATGAATAGCATCCGTATCAAATTCCCAAGGACGTCCCAACAAAAGAGAACAAGCATCCATAGGTACGACATCAAAATTAGCAAAATCATGGTAAGAACCAATCAAAAAATGTACTCTCGCTGTTCGTGTTACCATAACCTTACCGCTGTTGTTGAACCACTGAATGTGGTATGGATGAGGGTGTGCTCTTGTTGTCAACCCATGTTTCTTGACCACATCCGTGTTCACCATGTTATTGCAGCTGCCTCCATTATTTATAGTGTGTACACGGCAGTCCTTGACGATGAGAAACATGTGAAAAATATTGTGTCATTGTAGCTTGTCATCCGCCTCAACTTTGGAGCTCAAAGCACGCTGCACAATTATGCTTCTATAATTTTCCGTTGCTGCAGTACCAAATACCTCTTCATCTGTGCTATAGTGGTCATCTTTTGGTCCTGCAACGTTAGTAGCAAGAGAATATTCATCTTCAACATCTGAAGTACTATCATACCCACCATCATCTCGTGCTATTATGCTCGTTTGCTAGGGCAATCCTTAATCACGTGACCAACTCCCTGGCAGCGGTGACACTTAATGTTGGAAGTTCGACTCGTGGAAGGAGTGGAAGACGTAGGCTTGAATGGTGTCGTCTTGCTGCCCTCCGGCGTGCGAGGAAGTGGAGCAGTAGGTGAAGTTTGTTGGCCACCATTGGATGATGTAGTGGCTGTATGAAAACTCAAAGATGGTGCTTTTTTGGATGGTGTAGATGTCGAACGCGGTGTGAAGGTGCTCCTTGTGCGTTGTTGCTGCTGCTGCTGGCGGCCCTGCAATTCTTTTTCTGCCAACATAGCCAGCTGAAATAATCTGTTAACAGTATCATATTCCTTATAATCAACATTGTCCTGAATTTCACGCCTCAACCCCCCATAAAACGAGCTATTTTATCATCCATATCCTCTACTACACCACAGCGCAACATACCCTTTTGTAACTCTTGATAATACTCCTCTTGTTACCTTGGTCTAAGCGCTGCAATTTTTGGCGAAGGTCCCGCTGAAAAGAAGGAGGGACAAAACGAACACGCATAGCTTCCTTTAATCTATCCATGTTGGAGGATCAGTTCTAGTTTTAACAAGTTCATGACACCATATGATAGCGAAATCCTTAAACTCACTAGTAGCTTGACGAACTCTATGTTGTTCGGGAACAAGGTGGGCACTAAATTTCTGCTCTACTGTCATCTCCCAATCAAGATATGCCTCAGCATCATAAGAACCAGAAAAAGAGGGTATAGTAAATTTGACTTTACCAAAAGGATCATCAAGAGGGCGATTAAAAATGTTATGACGATCATTGTAATTATAACGATTATTACCTCCCATACCTCGTAGATAAAGTGGAAGTTGTGGTTGATTGTTATGATCTTCCATATTATAAGCACCGTCTTCACGTTCTGCAGCGAGAGGAAGCCGCGCCTCAAGAGTATCCATCCGAACAACCAGATCAGCAAGTTGGTGATTCAAGATCGTCAATGACGCCTCTGTTGATGCGTGGGTTTTGGTGAACATATCTGTCATTTCCCTCATCATGTCACGCAACTCAGCATGTTGAACACATTCATCATAAATTTTATCTTCTGCCATTGTTAGTAGTAAATAAAAGACAACAAAAAGATGTAATCCCTATAAACTACAAAGGATAGTGGCAATGTGAAAAGTGGAAGGAAGGAAACAATCTCTCTCTCTCTCTCAAGCGTCTTACCACGTTCTTACAAGTATTCTTACCGACACAGCAGGTGGTAAACGGTGGACGGTGAGAACCAATGAAGCGTGGAGTGATTGCAAAGGTACCTGTTCTGCTCAAGAGGGAAAGTGGAGCTTAGATGGCACAATATGGTGGCTAATAAGCAAAAATCGTTAACAGCAAAACAAAGTTGAATAAGTATTCAATGTAGGAACTGTTGCTGGTTAACAAGTGTTCTAGGACTAGCACAAAACAAGGCAGTAGAAAGGCAAATAGAAGATCAAGGAGATATAACGAACAAGTACAGCACAAGTGTATAGGCCAACTGATTTCAAGTGTGTGCTGTCAATGCTTTAATATCTGTGCTCTCTTCACTATTTTTTTCTTCCTTTTTTTAAAATAATATTTTTCTGATATTTTTTGTTTACTCAAGAGCATGGAAATAGGAAGCACACAACTTTGCAGTTTAATTGGATGTAAGATGTGGCCTATAGAAAATCAGGAAGATTGTATAAAATTCGTGTTGAAACTTCAGAGGGCGGATAGTCTATCTTCCGAGGGGAATTTGGCCAAACAAATTTTGCCGAACACGGCAAAGCGGTGGAAAATTGGTTCTGAAATTTCGAGTAGATCAATTTTAAAAAAAAATCGCGTTTCGAGTTTGTATGCAAAAGTTATGGCCGTTTTAAGGTAGGCTATCCGAGTTACTGTTTTTTATGTTGATTCGAACTCGGTTTTGAAACAGATCTCGCAATAGGATGTGAAAAACAATTGAAATTTATCAATGGCGACTGATGGGATGTTGTGTGATGAATCAAGGAGGATTGGCACAATGGTTTGTCACCTGTTCTAGGGCTGGCGATGCGGGAGTTCACGCAAGGCTGCTAGCTAGGGCAAAACCGATGATCGTGGTTGATCGGTTTGTTGTTTAGTGATTGTGGAATAGGTGAGCAGCAAGAAAAACCAGGAAGAAAAACAATAACTACGACACAAAAACACAAAGCTAAACCAGCAGCAAGACTCGACCACACGAATGCAAACTCAACAATGCAAACTGAAAAACGAAACATGCAGGCACTATGGTCTAGGAATCGGTAAACACGATATGTTTTTTTATGGCTTTTTCTGTGGACTCTAGGTATAAAGAACAAAACTAATCTAGTTGCAAATCAAACTACCTCACGGGTAACCTGAAATCTAATACCAATTGATGAGAAATTTAGGCCCGATCTTCCAAAAGGCAGGTCGATTGAATGGAGATCTCGACGTTGATGATCCGAGGCACTCGAGCAGACCCGAATACCCCAGCAATCACTACACCCCTGCTCCGTTGGTTATCAACCGTGCTTCACATGCTTGACCTTGCCAAGAAGGCTATCCCTCCAGGTGCAACCGAGAACACAAGCAAAAACGATGAAGATGCAATCTCAAATTGCGAAATTGGGGTCTCACAAACCGTAGAATGGCGAAATTGTTTAATCTATGCAAAACCCACCGAATATGGTGACACGACCCCACGGCCTTGTCGAGCCAGGGTCACGCTGAGGGGTTCTGCGTTGCACAGCACCGGATAACACACGTCAAAGGTACAAGCGGAAGCGGAATTTTATTACATAAACAAGTTTATGAACATGTTTACATCAAAATAAGTCCAGTCTAGACTCACAGGCATAGACTACACATCAAGTCCACGTTCGGCCCTTGAACTTGTCCTTGCTAGCACACACGCACACTAACTCTGCGGCGTGCACCACTCCCACTCGACGGGGTTCCCCTCCTGAGGTTCCGTCTCCTCTTCGGGAGTCCCTTCCTCACAGAACCCTGCAAAAGCTTCAGACACAAGCAGTGAGCTCGAAGGCTCAGCAAGTCTGACCCGTCTCACCTAAACATGGAACTTCTACATGAGGGGTGATGGGTTACATGAGGTAAAAATCATTTGCAAGGACTCGCCTAATTAGTGGAACCTTACTTTCAAGTTTTAGCAGCAGGTTGTGGAGAACCTTACGCTAAGGCACATGAGAGAGCCGCAATCAAACAAGAAACTCATTTCTCTCATGTACTTTGCCCAAAGTTGAAAAGAACTTTTGTTAGCTCTAAACTACAACAATCATTAGCAATCAAGTCCATCTTTCATTCAGCAACATTTTAACATGTAACTAGCCTGTTCTTTCTACGTCACGGTACAGTGAACAAGTGGTACTCACTGACCGCGAGGGACGGTGATTATAATCGATTTACACCTGCAGGGTTACCCGAATAACCCGTCACGTACGCTCGTACTCAATATTGCCTACAACAACCATCACGGACGCCATACGCAACCACCTTTCGCCCATCAGCCAAATATTGAACCGGTCCCATCGTCCCGAGTAAGAGGTCTCTGCACGCGCATCTCCGTGCCGCCAGCCGATTTACACCTCAAGCTCTCAACCTACCCTCTGAACGACGGGCAATGCCTCAATACCCAGCTACCCGAGTTACATCGGTTTCCTGGTTCCCATATAGCCGATAGGTCTTCGGTACTGTTCTAGCTTGTTCAACAGGCCCGCACATGGCTCGGTCCTCAATCGACGCAAGCGGAGCTACAGCACACAGGCCCCAAAGTCCTGTTGCCCTTACCCTCCGCTTGGTCTCATTTTCTTGCCATGTGTTTCATGTGCTATCACTACCCGAGTCAAGTGCCTCTAGCCTATGCTCGTGAGTAGTTCCAACTACTCGACTTGTACCGAATCCTACTCTATCGTAGCATTGCAGTAGCTAACGGGGTTTGCCATCCTAAACCCAACCCATGGTTTTCTTGGCTATGCAATTGGGTTTCCAAACAAGACTCTAATGCAAGTATTCATGGTACTCAAGTAAATGCTCAAAATAATAAAAATTTGTAAAAAGGTTAATGCAAACCGGAGCTTGCCTTGCTGCTCTTGGTCGTAGGCTAGCTGTTCCTACGGAGTAACGAAGTCTAGGACTTCGGGTTCCTCCTCGACCTTAGCGACTACATGATAGAATAAATACATGTATCAATTTAAATGCATTTGTATTAAGTTTGAAGTTGTGAAGTCTATAACCCTTGCTAGACGGACCCAATGACTGTGAAACTTTTACTGGGGCTTGGTTACAACCTAAATAGAGATTTGGTCAAGTTTTAGTTGCAGCAAAGCTCATTTGAGCCCTCCACAATTAATTATGTCCTTGACCTTAATTGAAGGCTTTTAGGGTGTTCTAAGGATTTTCATGAAACAAACTATGACTTTCTGAAAACTATATTTTCAGAGGGTTCTAATGGAGTTGGTCTCACTTAATTTGAAGTTTCCTAACTAAAGATATGAGCTAAACAATTTCAGAGAAAATTCTGAAAATGTTTCTGAACATTTTCTATTTTCTCTGGAACAGTTTCACTAATCACACCATTAGGTGGATCAAATGAGATCAAATGGATCTGAAATTTTCATGGTAGTTCAGGGATACTTTGTTGAACATCCCAGCAAAATTTCAGGATTTTCCTCCAAGGGATTCTCCAGTTAAATTTCCTAACAGTTTAAACTTTGAGGAATTAATTCTGGGGAAATAAGGATTTTCATGAAGTGAAACTTGATTTGCTGGAAAGATCTCAGAGAGCTTAATCCAGCAAAATTTGGTTCACTCGATTTGGAGCTTTCTAGCCAAAGTTATGAAGATTTGAAGTTTGGAAGAATTCTGAAAATCGGGGAAAATTTTAATCTCACGGGGGCCCGCGGGGACACGTGTCGGGCGCGGAGGTGTCCGGCACACCGGAGCTCACAGGGTATTTGCACGCCAACACAGCCGATCCCAGCCGCAGCCCGATCCCGATTTAGATTCTTCATCTGCTGACACGTGAGCCAGCCGGCTTCGTCTTCCTCCCGCCGTTCTCTCGCGCCCGCGCCGCCGACCTCGCTGGAGCAGACTCGGAGCTCGCCGGCTCGCCGCTGCCGGACCTCCCATGGGATGAAACTCGCCACCAAGGGGTTGTAGACGTTGAGGAACACGTCGGTGGTGTCCGGTCGGGCTGGGGGTGACCGGAAATAGACCGGCGACGTGCCGAGGCCTCGGTTGAGGTTCGACGCCGTCGACCGTGGGTTCTAACCCGCCAACACCTCAAACAAACGGTCCTACAGCATCAATGTACCTCTAGGAAGCTCGAAAAGGTGTCAAAAGGGCTCAGGGATGGTGGCTAGTCGGTCGGCACCGTGTGACCGATCGTGCCCGCCATGACCGCCCTCGATCGAGCTCGAAATTCGTCACTCCTAGACAGTTTCACGCCACGGATGCACAAAAGAACTTGATCGCCGGCTAGTCCAGCGTCTATGTGCAAGATTTGATAACCTCTGAAAGATCACAGAGTGAGAGTTCGTGTGCTCCTTTTGCCGCCCTTGCTCGGCCGTGGAAGTGGCTGTAGTGTGCTGCCCACGTGAGACCGATCGCCGTCCTTCAGCTAAACTGCGGCGGTCGTCGTTGATCACGGGAACAGGGGCTGAAACCCAGTGGTTCAGGCATTGGGAGGGTGGTGCTCAAGCTCAGAATGTTGCCTGGCAACTCGGAGAGGCGAGGACATGATTGTTTGCTGTGTTTTCCCGATCGACCGAGAGCTCGGGAAGAAAAGGAATGGCGCCGCCCAGTGTCGCTCACGGGGATAAGAAGGCACCCGGTCTTCACCCTGCTGAGGTGGTGACGGTCGCGTGGAGGCGCGAGCAGGCTGCCTGAGCGCCAGCGCGCGTAGAGGGGAAGCAGCTGGTGGCGCCGGTGGCTGCTCGGTGGCACAGCCGACAGCTGCTTGGTGGAATTTCCCACCGAGGCTGTGACTTTGTGTGCAAGTTTTGCCTCCTCCTCTCTATGACATGTGGGTCCCACCCAGGGTTTTAACCTCTGAAATTTACTCCTAATCACTGTTGTAAACAGTGAGTCCCAAAATACCCATGGTGATTCAAATTATTCACCCATGAGCCATTTGAATTGAGTAGAATTCAAATTGGGTTTGATTTGAATGAATTTCAGCACAAGTTCAGTTTTCAATTCAAATAAAGTTTGAATTTGTCCCAGTTAGCTCATGTCAAGATCAACTCCAAATGGAGTGAAAATTGGTGTGTGAGCTCACAAAAATGTGCTGAATAAGAACATGCCTCCCACTTTTGAATTCGTGGGATAAAAACAGTTTGAATTTGAATATAGTTTCAAACTGCCCTCTTTCTAGCTATACCCAAAATAACCTCAAAAAGGTTTTGAATTTGGGTGAAATTTTGCATGGACATCCTTAGCAATGTGTAGGAGTCTTCATATGTCCAGCCCACCTATATCACATGTGGGAAATACCACTTTTGCAATATGTGAGTTTGTTCTCTAATGAGCATGTTGATGGTGGTTACTTGCTCTTCATTTGTGTTTATCAACTTTCCTCAAATGAGGTGTGTGGTATGGTGATGAACACTTCAAATATGTGTCAAAAACTGAGTCCCTTACATTCCTCCCCCTTAAAAGAATCTCGTCCCGAGATTATAAGGTGAAAATGAGAGAGAGGACGGTGGAAAATTACCAGATATGCGACATGAAAAAGTCGGGGTAGTTAGCCCGAAGGAATTCTTCGCTCTCCCATGTCGCTTCGTGCACGGAGTGATTACTCCATAGAACCTTGTAGAACCACAACGTACGGTTGCGTGTGGTTCGGGCCTTTTCATCAATAATCTGCACCGGTTCCTCCCGATAGGTGAGATCCGGTTGCAGTTCTTCAATGTCTTCCAGCTGAACGGTAGTTGATAGATTGAGACACTTCCTCAGCTGGGAAATGTGAAAGACGTCGTGTACACCGGAAATTGCTTCTGGTAATTTCAGCCGGTATGCCACTGATCCACATCTTTCGGTAATCTGGAATGGACTGATGAATCGGGGTGCCAACTTTCCTCTCACCCAAAATCTGTTTACGCCCTTCATTGGAGACACGCGTAGATATACGTGATCTCCAACTTCGAATTGTAATGGGCGCCTTCTCCGGTCCGCATATTGTTTCTGTCGGGATTGAGCGGCTTTTAGGTTTGCTTGAATCAGTCGAACCTTTTCTTCCGCGTGGTTGACAAGGTCAATCCCGAAGGTAACCCTTTTGCCAGACTCACACCAGTTCAATGGTGTGCGGCACTTCCTACCGTATAGCGCCTCGTAAGGTGCCATCTTGATGCTGGCTTGGTACCAATTATTGTACGAGAACTCGGCTAACGGCAAGTGATCATCCCAATTCTTGCCGTGGTTGATAGCGCAAGCTCGTAGCATGTCTTCTAGGATCTGATTTACCCGCTCCGTCTGCCCATCTGTCTGCGGGTGGTATGCTGAACTACGGATCAGTTTCGTCCCCAAGGCAGCGTGCAGCTGCTCCCAAAAACGGGACGTAAATAAAGTTCCCCGATCCGATATGATGGTACGGGGTACGCCGTACAAGCATAGGATCCGTGAGATGTAGAGTTCAGCGTACTTCTTGGCGTTGTAGTTTGTGTTAACCGGGATGAAATGGGCAACTTTGGTGAGCCGATCGACGATCACCCACACCGAATCATGCTTTTGAAGAGTGGTGGGTAAACCGACGATAAAGTCCGTGCTCACGTCATCCCATTTTCAGGCAGGAATGCTCAATGGTTGCAGCAGTCCCGGTTTCCACATATGGTCTGCCTTCACCCTTCGACATGTATCAAACTCGGACACGTATTTTGCAGTCTCTCGCTTCATCCGTGTCCACCAAAACTTGCTTCTGAGTTCTTGATACATCTTGTTGTTGCCGGGGTGAATAGAAAACTTTGACAAGTGAGCCTCATCAAAGATTTTCTTTCATAATTCCGGGTTACGGGGTACGACGATCCGGTCCTTGAACCATAGGACGCCGTCTCCGTCCTTCCGGAAACATTTCATCTCCCCACTGTCTACACGTCTCCGCAAATGCGACATTCCCTTGTCATGTTTCTGAGCAGCCGCTATCCCTTCACAGATGGTGGGGATCAAAGCTAAGTTGTAGAGAGCTCCGTGTGGAATCACATGTAGTGGTGGCTCGCTCTCTTCCAACGGTGTGATGGTCAGATTATTGACGTGTGACTTGTGGTTCAGCGCATCTGCCACTACGTTTGCCTTGCCCGGATGATAGTGGATCTCTATTTTGTAATCCTTTATCAGTTCTAACCATCTTCGCTGCCTCATGTTCAGCTCCTTCTGAGTGAATATGTACTTGAGGCTTTTGTGGTCGGTATATAGATGTACGAGGTTACCGAGTAGGTAGTGCCTCCACATTTTTAGTGCAAGTACCACGGCAGCGAGCTCCAAGTCGTGAGTTGGATAATTTTGCTCATGGTTTCTAAGCTGCCGTGATCCATACGCGACCACTCTTCGGTCTTGCATCAGCACACATCCGAGCCCAATGCCGGATGCATCGCAGTACACCTCAAACGGTTTTGTTGTGTCTGGCTGCGCCAAAACCGGTGCTGATGTCAGGTACTTGACTAAAGCCTTGAATGCTGCTTCACATGCTGGACTCCAAACATATTTGGTAGCCTTCTTCAGCAGCTCTGTCATTGGCTTGGCAATCTTTGAGAAGTTCGGAATGAACCTCCGATAATATCCCACGAGCCCGAGGAAACTCCGTACCTTGTGAACAGTTCTCGGGGATTTCCAATTCAGCACTTGAGTGATCTTGCTCGGGTCTACAGCGATATCCTCCGCTGAGATGATATGCCTGAGGAAAGGCACTTGCGATATCCAGAACTCGCATTTGCTGAATTTCACGTATAGCTTGTGATCCCGCAGCCGTTGCAAGACTATACGCAGATGCTTCTTGTGATCTTCCTCCGACTTGGAATATACCAGGATGTCGTCGATGAAGACCACGACAAACTTGTCCAGCTCCGGCATGAATACCGAGTTCATCAAGTACATGATGTGAGCTGGAGCATTGGTGAGGCCGAAGGACATGAACAGGTACTCATAAAGTCCGTACCTCGTCGAGAAAGCCGTCTTCGGAATGTCCTCAGCCCTTATCTTAATCTGATGGTACCCGGATCTTAAGTCCATTTTGGAAAAGATCTTTGCTTCGTCCAACTGATCAAACAACATGTCGATCTGTGGCAACGGGTACTTGTTCTTGATGGTTACGGCATTTAATGGACGATAGTTCACGCAAAGCCGCAACGTCTCATCCTTCTTCTTGACAAATAATGCCGAACAACCCCATGGCGAGGAGCTCGGCCTAATAAAACCCTTCTCCAGAAGGTCCGTGAGCTGAGTCTTCAGTTCAACCAACTCCTTGGGCGCCCTCTTGTACGGCCTTCGGGATATTGGCATGGTTCCTGGTGCAAGTTCAATCTTGAACTCCACCTCTCTATCGGGTGGCATTCCCGGTAAATCATCCGGAAACACATCAGGGAACTCTTGGACTACTGGAATATCTTCCAATCTGATAGTTGTGGCTTGATAGACACTTGGAAGTTTTATTTCTGGGCTGTCCAGAAATAATGAGTGAGACCCGTGCACTTCTGAGTTTAAGTGCACGACTCGAAGGACGGTGTCTAAAACAGCGCCGTGGCGGGTTAACCACGACATCCCTAGGATGACATCGACCTGCTGTCCCTCTAAGATAATGAGAGACATGGGGTACACTCTACCCGCTAAGCATAATGGTGCTTTGGAGACCATTGCGCTTGCTGAAATCTTCCCACCCGGTGAACAAATCAAATATGGACTATCGGTGGGTAGTTTTGGCAAGCTGCGTTTAGCAATGAAAGCTTGGCTAATAAAATTATGCGTGGCGCCTGAATCAAACAGTACTATATTGGGATGCTGGTGGAGTTGGAACATACCTGCAAGGATTGGCTCGCCCTCCGGCACGTCCTCAATGGCAAGCTGGTGGACGGTGCTGGGCCTAGGGTTTGCCCGCCGCGCATTAGTAGGGTTCCGGGGTTGATTCCTCCCCGTAAACTGCGGTGCCACTCCGCCGCCTTGTCTCTCCGGGCAACTGCTCGCGAAGTGTCCTGGACGACCACACTTGTAACATGTGGCCGCTGCTGGTGTAGTGCTCGGGGGATGAAAGCCCGGCATGCGCTGCTGAGGTGCATACGCACGCGGCATCGCCCGCTGCTGCTGTTGTCGCGGAGATGGTACTGGCAATGCCGGCCTGAATGTCGGTGAAGAGTACAGTCGACTGCGGAACGGCATCGACCGCTGTGGTAGCTGCCAGCATGGACCTGATGGTGGGCGATTCACCATCCGAAACTTCTGAGAAGGACCGCCTCCTTCTCCACTGCTTTGCGGCGCACTTCGCTTTCGCTCCGCCGCTGCTAACTCCTTGCCGGAGTCCTTCTGAACAATCGCAGCATCAATGATGTCGTTGAGGCTGCCGCGATTGAACATCGCCAACTTGTCCTTCAGGAGTGGGTTAAGCCCCTGGTAAAAGTGGTCTCTCCTCTTCTCGTCAGTATCTGCGTGATACGGCGCGTAGAGCGCGAGATCGTTGAACGTCCTGGAGTATTCCAGCGCGTTCCTGCTCCCTTGTTGCAGGTGTAGGAATTCCTGCGTCTTCCTCTTCATCAGACCTGGCGGTATATGATAGGCCCTGAAGGCCGTCCGGAACTCCGTCCAGGTCATCACTCGGTCAGTGGGCTGTGAAGCACAGAAGTTGGCCCACCACGCACTCGCGGATCCTTGGAGCTGCTGGTCCCCGAACTGAGTCTTGCGCTGCTCGCTTATCTGGAGCAGCCCGAACTTCATCTCTATGGCGCGGAGCCAGTTGTCCGCGTCAAGAGGTTCATCCGCCCTTGAGAATACTGGGGGATGAGTAGCCAGAAAGTCGGAGTAGGAGCTCTGTTGATGCTCCTCACGGTCTTGACGTCTCTCTGGGCGAGACTTATTGGCGATAAGCGTTTGCAGCAACTCCGTGTGCTGCTGATGTGAACCCGCCATTGCCGCGACGATGTCATCCAATGTAACCGTTGGCAGTGGCGGTGGCGGTGTTTGCTGTTGCTGTTGCTGCTGCTGTCCCGAGGAGTCCTCGGGAGGCGGTTGGGAGGTATCTCCCCCTTGACTAGTACCCCCAACGTCCGGGTTGGCACGAGTACACGTCATTCTGAAATTCAAAACAGCAGCAATTAGCACATGTCTTTAAAAATTTCCATATGCAACAGTAGGTATTGAAGTGACACATGAATAATTTGCACAACATTCACATATATTGATAAAGCATAAACTTTATACAAGATACATTATTCTCGGGTCTCTGAGAAGTCGTGCTCGTGTCGTCACTACCTATACATACGCTACTGTCTACACGACATGTCACTGATTACAAAAGTTGGGTTACACTACCCTGGCTGCCCTACATGGCAACTGTAACCCCCTACTCGGAGTAGAACTCGACCTCCTGCGGTTCGTCCTCCTCCGGTACCTCTGCTGGTGGCTCCGGATCTACCACCTCTTCTCCCATTCCGGGTTCTCCCATTGCTGGAAGACCCAAGACCACTGGTATGCCCAACACCGGAGGTACGAGGTCCTGCAATGCATGCATCTCGTCCATGGCTTGATTGTAATCTCCATCCCAGCCTTGCCCTTCCTCAATAGCGTCGTCTCGCTCTTGAGCGAGGTCCTCGTTCTGCTGGGTCAGATTCTGTACCATTTCTTGCAATGCCGCGATGTCAACATGGCTCTTTTTCCTTGCCTTCTTCAGACGACGCAACTGATTGTGTTGTTCATTCAGTCGCTTGATCGTCGGAAGGAGCACATTGCGGAGTGCGCTGTGAGCACTGTCAAAATGGTCTCCACGGCTTGTGCTCTCCTTGAGCTTTGTGGCGAGATGCTCCGTATGAACAGCTTGGCTGTCCATCACGGCGTTTCCCGCCCTCATCTGGAGGCTGAGATTTGCCTCTGCGGGGTTGTACCTTGGGCAACTCGGGTCCGTTGCCTCCAGGTACCTCTCTTCCCACACATGCTGAGCTCGTCCCTCCACCGGAACGAGCGCGTATGGAGTGCCCTGCATAGCCTGCACGTGTAGTTGGCAGAAACGTGACATAGTGTCACGGGCTGCCACTTGCCACATCCCTTCCGGTTGTCTTCCTCTCAACGTGACGGTGAACGGCACCCAACCGGGTGGCGTAGGTCCTGCAGGGACTTCGACATGGATTGTCCACGTCTCATTCCCCTCTTCGCCTTCTTCCTTGGCGAAGTACTGCGGCATCTTGTTGTACCCGAAATATTGTAGCATTTGCCACAATGCTTCCGGGTAGCCGCTACGGTGAGAACAGTGGGACACCACCCACCCGTTCTCCAATTGCTTATCTGCTGTCATCTGTAAAAATATATTTTAGAAATGTCAAATATTTATTTAAACATTAAACCTCTGAGTTATAACATAAGACATGTTATTGAACCCATAAAACTTGGAAACATAGTTCAAATTTTAAACAAATTTGACTGCTGATCTGCTGTTCCCATGACAGCCCTGACCAGTTTCCATTTCAACCTGATTTAGGCCATGTTAAATGAAAAAATAGTTCTGGAACTCAACATAAAAGTTAAAGCTAACTTAAATAGCTTTAAATAAAGTATTTACTTGGCCTAAGATCTGTCCTGGTTCACAAGTTATGAGATGTCAAAGTTAACAGAATTTCTGGAGAAAATTGGACAGCACCTCCCTGCTTTAGGTACTGACTCGATCCAAGAATCCCAGTTAATTCTGTTCCTAATCTGACAAAAATTTCTGTTACAAAGTTGTAAACTATCTCATAAGCTTTCCATAACTACCTCATTTTCTATTTTTGGATTTTTAAGCAGGAAGTTATGCTTAATTTACAGAGAGTTTACAGAGAGTCTTTACTCTGTCCTGTTTTCTGGACAGTTTCAACTCTACTGCATTTTTCGAGTGGTTAAGGGATGAAACACCTCTGGACCTCAACAGAAGAGTTGTAAAGCTCTTCCAAATCTTTCCATAAATGTATCATATGACCCCAACCTCGAAAGAACTCAACCTATAACCTATGATTAACTTCAGCCTTGATTCAGCTGAAAACAGAGTGCTCTGTCCTTAACAACCTATAAGTTGAAAACTTGTTAACTTTTAATATCTTGTTCAAGGGAAGGTGTTACATCAAGTTTTACTACTTTAGATCAAAACCTTCTAGTTTTAAATGAAGTTGTTCATTTAATGGGGTGCGACGTCGATGCGTCACCAGATTATGTCGGTACTACGTCCTCACCAAGAAAAACCTATACCGGACTTAGCCGGCTTCGTTAATTCAGTGGCACTAAACGTCACTCGCACACGGATGCTACACGTCTACCGTTTCATGGTCAGGTTACCTGCATAAACTCAAACAATCGTCAGACTCGGCTGCACACCGAGCCCGGAATCCATACAGTTAGTACAACCGGCCGTCATCACTCGCCCGGATGTTCTCAAGCCAAACACGCCTTGAGTTACGTGTTCACGTTTCAGACCACGTGACGGGGTCTCCCAAGTTGCACGACGCACGCCAGGGATAGACGTTGCTCGAATACCCCAAACGACATAAAGAGTCGTAGAGGATACTAAAGAGGGCCGGGTTACCTGCCACCCGTGGGGCTCCACCCTTCAGCTTGTGCGCACTGGTGGACAGCGCTTACGTGTACCCCCAAGACATAAACGTCCCGAGACACACGATTTTCTGACATATACAAATAGATTAATATGCCACTTTCTATACACTAATAACATCCTTATACGGGCTACTAACTCGTTCCTCACTGGATTTTTGAAAAAGATGACCTTTGTAGTGCGTTAAACCTCAAGCGAGCTCTGATACCAACGCTGACACGACCCCACGGTCTTGTCGAGCCAGGATCACGCTGAGGGGTGCTGCGTTGCACAGCATCGGATAACACACGTCAAAGGTACAAAGCGGAAGTGGAATTTTATTACATAAACAAGTTTATGAACATGTTTACATCAAAATAAGTCCAGTCTACACTCACGGCCATAGACTATGCATCAAGTCCACGTTCGGCCCTTGAACGTGTCCTTGCTAGCACACACGCACACTAACTCTGTGGCGTGCACGACTCCCACTCGACGGGGTTCCCCTCCTGGGGTTCCGTCTCCTCTTTGGGGGTCCCTTCCTCATAGAACCCTGCAAAAGCTTCAAACACAAGCAGTGAGCACGAAGGCTCAGCAAGTCTGACCCGTCTCACCTAAACATGGAACTTCTACATGAGGGGTGATGGGTTACATGAGGTAAAAATCATTTGCAAGGACTCGCCTAATGAGTGGAACCTTACTTTCAAGTTTTAGCAGCAGGTTGTGGAGAACCTTATGCTAAGGGACATGAGAGAGCCACAATCAAACAAGAAACGCATTTCTCTCATGTACTTTGCCCAAAGTTGAAAAGAACTTTTGTTAGCTCTAAACTACAACAATCATTAGCAATCAAGTCCATCTTTCATTCAGCAACATTTTAACATGTAACTAGCCTGTTCTTTCTACGTCACGGTACAGTGAACAAGTGGTACTCACTGACCGCGAGGGACGGCGATTTACACCTGCAGGGTTACCCGAATAACCCGTCACGTACGCCCGTACTCGATGTTGCCTACAACAACCATCACGGACGCCGTACGCAACCACCTTTCGCCCGTCAGCCAAATATTGAACCGGTCCCATCGTCCCGAGCAAGAGATCTCTGCATGCGCATCTCCGTGCTGCCAGCCGATTTACACCTCAAGCTCTCAACCTACCCTCTAAACGACGGGCAATGCCTCAATACCCAGCTACCCAAGTAACATCGGTTTCCCAGTTCCCATATAGCCGGTAGGTCTTCGGTACTGTTCTAGCTTGTTCAACAGGCCCGCACACGGCTCGGTCCTCAATCGACGCAAGCGGAGCTACAGCACACAGGCCCCAAAGTCCTGCTGCCCTTACCCTCCGCTTGGTCTCATTTTCTTGCCATGTGTTTCATGTGCTATCACTACCCAAGTCGAGTGCCCCTAGCCTATGCTCACGAGTATTTCCAACTACTCGACTTGTACCGAATCCTACTCTATCTTAGCATTGCAGTAGCTAACGGGGTTTGCCATCCTAAACCCAACCCATGGTTTTCTTGGCTATGCAATTGGGTTTCCAAACAAGACTCTAATGCAAGTATTCATGGTACTCAAGTAAATGATCAAAACAATAAAAATTTGTAAAAAGGTTAATGCAAACCGGAGCTTGCCTTGCTGCTCTTGTCGTAGGCTAGCTGTTCCTCCGGAGTAACGAAGTCTAGGACTTCGGGTTCCTCCTCGACCTTAGCGACTATATGATAGAAGAAATACATGTATCAATTTAAATGCATTTGTATTAAGTTTGAAGTTGTAAAGTCTATAACCCTTGCTAGACGGACCCAATGACTGTGAAACTTTTACTGGGGCTTGGTTACAACCTAAATAGAGATTTGGTCAGGTTTTAGTTGCAGCAAAGCTCATTTGAGCCCTCCACAATTAATTATGTCCTTGACCTTAATTGAAGGCTTTTAGGCTGTTCTAAGGATTTTCATGAAACAAACTATGACTTTATGAAAACTATATTTTCAGAGGGTTCTAATGGAGATGGTCTCACTTAATTTGAAGGTTCCTAACTAAATATATGAGCTAGACAATTTCAGAGAAAATTCTGAAAATGTTTCTGAACATTTTCTATTTTCTCTGGAACAGTTTCACTAATCACACCATTAGGTGGATCAAATTAGCTCAAATGGATCTGAAATTTTTATGGTAGTTCAGGGATACTGTGGTGAACGTCCCAGCAAAATTTCGGGATTTTCCTCCAAGGGATTCTCCAGTTAAAATTCCTAACAGCTTAAACTTTGAGGAATTAATTCTGGAGAAATAAGGATTTTCATGAAGTGAAACTTGATTTGCTGGAAAGTGCTCAGAGAGCTGAATCTAGAAAAATTTGGTTCACTCGATTTGGAGCTTTCTAGCCAAAGTTATGAAGATTTGAAGTTTGGAAGAATTCTGAAAATCGGGGAAAAGTTTAAATCTCGCGGGGGCCCGTGGGGACACGTGTCGGGCGCGGAGGTGTACGGCACACCGGAGCTCACAGGGTATTTGCGCGCCAGCACAGCTGATCCCGGCCGCAGCCCGATCCCGATTTAGATTCTTCAGCTGCTGACACGTGGGCCAGCCAGCTTCGTCTTCCTCCCGCCGTTCTCTCGCGCCCGCGCTGCCGACCTCGCCGGAGCAGACTCGTAGCTCACCGGCTCGCCGCTGCCGGACCTCCCATGGGCTGAAACTCGCCGCCAGGGGGTTGTCGACGTTGAGGAACACGTCGGTGGTGTCCGGTCGGGCTGGGGGTGACCGGAAATAGCCCGGCGACGTGCTGCGGCCTCGGTTGAGGTTCGGCGCCGTCGACCGTGGGTTCTAACCCGACAACACCTCAAACAAACGGTCCTACAGCATCAGTGTACCTCTAGGAAGCTCGACAATGTGTCAAAAGGGCTCAGGGATGGCGGCAAGTCGGTCGGCACCGTGTGACCGATTGTGCCCGCCATGACCGCCCTCGATCGAGCTCAAAATTTGTCAGTCCTAGACAGTTTCACGCCACGGATGCAGAAAAGAACTTGATCGCCAGCTAGTCCAGCGTCTTTGTGCAAGATTTGATAACCTCCGAAAGATCATAGAGCGAGAATTTAAAGAAACCGTACCGGAAGCTCAGTTTAAGGTTGCCGGAGCAAAAACTGAGAATTCGCCGGCGAGAGTTCACGACGTGGCTTGAGCTTCAGGTGGAAGCAGCATTGAGTTCGTGCGCTCCTTTTGCCGCCCTTGCTCGGCCGTGGAAGTGGCTGTAGTGTGCTGCCCACGTGAGACCGATCGCCGTCCTTCAGCTAAACTGCGGCGGTCGTCGTTGATCACGGAAACAGGGGCCGAAACCCGGTGGTTCAGGCGTTGGGAGGGTGGTGCTCGAGCTCAGGATGTTGCCTGGCAACTCGGAGAGGTGAGGACACGATTGTTTTCTGTGTTTTCCCGATCGACCGAGAGCTCGGGAAGAAAAGGAATGGCGCCGCCCAGTGTCGCTCACGGGGATAAGAAGGCACCCGGTCTTCACCCCGCTGAGGCGGTGACGGTCGCGTGGGGTCGTGAGCAGGCCGCCTGAGCGCCAGCGCGCGTAGAGGGGAAGCAGCTGGTGGCGCCGGTGGCTGCTCGGTGGCACAGCCGACAGCTGCTCGGTGGAATTTCCCACCGAGGCTGTGACTTTGTGTGCAAGTTTTGCCTCCTCCTCTCTATGACATGTGGGTCCCACCCAGGGTTTTAACCTCTGAAATTTACTCCTAATCACTGTTGTAAACAGTGAGTCCCAAAATACCCATGGTGATTCAAATTATTCACCATTGAGCCATTTGAATTGAGTAGAATTCAAATTGGGTTTGATTTGAATGAATTTCAGCACAAGTTCAGTTTTGAATTCAAATAAAGTTTGAATTTGTCCCAGTTAGCTCATGTCAAGATCAACTCCAAATGGAGTGAAAATTGGTGTGTGAGCTCACAATAATGTGCTGAATAAGAATATGCCTCCCACTTTTGAATTCGTGGGATAAAAACAGTTTGAATTTGAATATAGTTTCAAACTGCCCTCTTTCTAGCTATACCGAAAATAACCTCAAAAAGGTTTTGAATTTGGGTGAAATTTGGCATGGACATCCTTAGCAATGTATAGGAGTTTTCATATGTCCAGTCCACCTATATCACATGTGGTAAATACCACTTTTGCAATATGTGAGTTTGTTCTCTAATGAGCATGTTGATGGTGGTTACTTGCTCTTCATTTGTGTTCATCAACTTTCCTCAAATGAGGTGTGTGGTGTGGTGATGAACACTTCAAATATGTGTCAAAAACTGAGGCCCTTACATATGGCCGGTGGCTACAGTATTTAAAGGCTAGCGTTCAGCCATAAGACCCTTAGACGCGTCCCTAATGGACTCATACAGGATACAAGGCCCAAAAGCCCAATACGGTGGCGCAGCACCAGACAGAACTCTGTATTCGATTTGTCTCGACAATTCCCAATGACTCCTTGCTAATTTTAATGTGGTACCAGAACCATTGTGAATTTGATCTTCTCATCTTTCCATGCATATGTAGAACGTCGAAAACGGAGTCCGTATGCATCCTGGGCGTCTGTTTTAAGTTGGACTGCTCCTGGACTCCGAGTTGAACTCGAGTCCGAGTTGGCGACTGTTTCCATCAACCTGTGGACGTCTCATCTGGTTCTCCACGTCCCCAAAACCTCCTCCCTTTACTTGTTGATCATATCCATGGTTCCTAATAACAATTAAATCATTGAATAGCAATCCATTCTCAAACTCACATGGGTAGGAAGTTAGGAACGAGTTCACCTGCTGATTTAGTAACCGTGCTCGTGCTCTTGTGATTGGTCCTTGTATATCAATGTGAGTATCCACTGTTGTGATGTCCTCATCAACATGAACAATTCTAGCAAATTCAAATTCAATTTGAATTTTAAACTGAATATGTGCTGTAAATATATTCAAACACTTCACAATTTGAATTCTATCAAGTTAAATGGGCATTTGGCAGATAATTCAAATTTCAAAGGGTATTAGTGGTACTACTGTCTATAACAGTGGGAGAAATTTACTTTCAGAGGTTAAACAGGTGGTGGGACCCTCATGTCAGTATAACCAGAGATCGAACCGACTGAGGACTGCCGAAGCTCGGGTTCCTTGTCCGCCGCTGGGGTCGCCACCGAGTCGGACACCGTTGCCAGCTCCTGCTCGGCCTGGGCCACGCTCAGTCGACGTCTCCCCCTCTTATCCCTGAGACTGAGCCGGCAATAGGCGTATTCGTTTGCTCCTCTGCTCCCTCGCGCAAGAAACGCAGCTCTCAACGCCGCTCTCTCGGATTCGATCGGAGAACCAGCACCCACCGCTCTCCCACTCCCTCCAAGCTGCAAAATGGTACTAGAGCCTCTTCTCCTACCTTCCCGTCATAGGAAATAGCCTAGTTCAGTTGCTCTCTCCCCATACCGAAAGTTTCTCCGGTGACCTAAGGTTTTCCGCACCTCGGGCTCCCGTGGACAGCCTAAACGGGGAGTGTCACGCCCAAGTTAAGGAATCGCGGGATGTGTTAGGGCCTCGTGTTGCTCACCCCTGAACCACAGTCCGAGTGGTCGATCACCGGCGACGAATTTCGTGTTTCCCTTCAATTCATCACAGACGGAGCTTCGGGTGCGGATTCGCCAAATTCCTGTTCCATAGTCGTTTAGAGATCCTCAAACTGCACCTATACGAGCTAGACTGGGTAGCAAACAACTTTCCATCGCAGTCTTAGCAATAGAACCTTGGCAGACCGCCCATTTCTAGTTTAGCTCCCGGCGCTATTGGTGGAAGTCGTCGGGCCCATGGTGAGAGCTCACCTAGGACCTTTTCCGAGCTGCCTTGAGCCCTTGACAATCTTCCCTAGGGTGCACTGATGCTCTACGACCGTTAGCTCGATCTTTTGGGGTGCTAGGAGGTCCGGCCGACACGGCCGAAGTTCTTTCGAAGCCGCCGCTCGTTGCCAGCCATGTACCGGTGGTTGTCATATCGAGCTAAGTCCAGCATCGTGTTCCCCGTGTGGGATTAGGCAGAGGCGGCGAAAATCGGGGAGTTTGGCACACGGCAAAGCCCCTCCGGCGAGCACTCCAGCGAAGGGGTCGGCGGCCGAGCGTGGGAGGTCGGGAGGTAGACGAAGCCCCCGGTCCCACGTCTCAGCAGCCCGAGATTTAAACTGGGGATCAGCTGTGGAACCGGATCTGATGTGGCTGTGCACAAAATATTCCGCAGCCCCGTGTGTCAGCTTCTGAGAAACTGACACGTACCCCCGGTCCCACGCGCAGCGATTTAAAATTTTCCCCGATTTTCAAATTTAGTTCAAACTTCAAACCCACATAACTTTGGCTAGGAAACTCCAAATCGAGTAAACCAAATTTTTTGGCATTCATATCTCTGAGTACTTTCCAAAAAATCAAGTTTCTCTTTATGAAAATCCTTATTTCTTCAGAATTAGTTATTCAAAATTTAAAATGTTTAGAATTTTAACTGGAGAACCCTTTGTAGGAAAATTCTGAAATTTGGCCAGGATGTTCACCATAATATCCCTGAGCTACTATAAAAATTTCAGATCCATCTGAGCTCATCTGATCCACCTCATGGCGTGATTAATAAAACGGTTCCAGAGAAAATGGAAAATGTCCAGAAACATTTTCAGATTTTCCCTGAAAATGTTTAGCTCATATCTTTGGCTAGGAGTCTTCAAATTTGGTGAAACCAACTCCATTAGAACCCTCTGAAAATATAGTTTTCAGAGAGTCATGGCTTGCTCCATGAAAATCCCTAGAACACCCTAAGAGCTCCAATTAAGGCCAAGTACACAATTATTTGTGGAGAGCACAAATGAGCTTTGCTGCAAATGAAACTTGGCCAAGTCTCTGTTCAGGTTTTATCCAAACCACAGTAAAAATTTCAGTGCCATTGGGCCTGTATAGTAAGACTTATAGTCTTCACAAATTCAACTTCAATTCAAATGCATTCAAATTGATACATATATGTATTTATCTCATGTAGTCGCTAATGTTGAGGAGCCCGAAGTCTTAGACTTCATCACTCCAGAGGAACACCTAGCCTATGACCAAGAGCAGCAAGGCAATCTCTGGTTTGCATTAGCCTTTTATTGAATTTTACTGTTTTGAGAACTTACTTTGAGCACCCACTTAACTTTTGCATTGAAGTCCTGTTCGAAAACCCAAATGCATAGCCAAGAAAACCCTGGGTTGGCTTAGGTTTGTAAACCTCGATTAGCTACTGCAATGCTAGATAGTGTAGTATTCGGTACAAGTCGGGTAGTTGGAACTGCTCACGAGAATAGGCTAGAGGCACACTACTCGGTTAAAGGTAGCAAATGAAACACATGGCGAGAAAAATGAGACCGAGCGGAGAGTAAGGGCAGCAGGACGCTCGGGCCTGGGTGCCATAGCTCCGCTTGTGTCGGTTGAGGACCAAGCCATGTGCGGGCCTGTTGAACAAGCTAGAACAGTACCAAAGGCCTACCGGATATATGGGAACCCGGAAACCGCTGTAACTCAGGTAGCTGGGTGTTGAGGCATAGCTGGTCGTTCAGAGGGTAGGTTGAGAGCTTGAGGTGTAAATCGGCTGGCGGCACTGCAGATGCGTGCATAGAGACCTCTTGCTTGGGACGATTGGACCGGTTCAACATTTGGCTGACAGGTGAAAGGTGGTTGCGTACGACGTCCGTGATGGTTGCTGTAGGCAACATTGAGTACGGGCATACGTGACGGGTTATTTGGGTAACCCTGCAGGTGTAAATCGATTATAATCACCATCCCTCACGGTCAGTGGGTACCACTTGTTCACTGTACCATGACGTAGAAAGAATAGGCTAGATACATGTTAAAAGTTTGCTGATTTGAAATCTATACAGTGATTGTTAATGACTTGCTGTAGTTTAGAGCGAATTAAAGTTCTTTCCAACCTTGGGCAAAGTACATGAGAGAAATGTGTTTCTTGTTTGATTGCGGCTCTCTCATGTGCCTTAGCGTGAGGTTCTCCACAACTGCTGCTAAAACTTGAAAGTAAGGTTCAAATAATTAGGAGTCATTTGCAACTTATTTACCTCATGTACCCTAAATCCCTCATGTAGAAGTTTCATGTATAGGAGAGATGGATCAGACTTGCTGAGCCATCGTGCTTGCTGCTTGTGTTTGAAGCTTTTGCAGGGTGTTATAAGGAAGAGACTCCCAAGGAGGAGACGGAACCCCAAGAGAGAAACCCCGTTGAGTGGGAGTCGTGCACGCCGCCGTGTTAGTATGCGTGTGTGCTAGCAGGGACACCCTCACGGGCTGAACGTGAACTCGATGCGTAGTCTATGCCCGTGAGTGTAGACTGAACATATTTTGTTGTAAAAATGTTTATAAACCCTTTTATGTAATAAAACTTTGCTTCCGCTTTGTACCATTTTATGTGTGTTATCCGGTGCTGTGCAACACAGCACCCCTCAGCGTGATCCTGGCTCGACAAGGCCGTGAGGCCCTCGCATTATCCGGGTAACCCTGCAGGTGTAAATAGATTATAATCGCCATCCCTCGCAGTAAGTGAGTACCACTTGTCAGTGTACCGTGACGTAGAAAGAACAGGCTAATGTCATGTTAAAAGGTTGTTGATTGAAAGATGTACTTTGGTTGCTAATGAGTTGCTGTAATTTTCTTTTTAACCTTGGGCAAAGCACATGAGAGAAATGCGTTTCTTGTTTGATTGCGGCTCTCTTATGTGTATTAGCACTAGGTTCTCCACAATTGGTTGCTAAAACTTGAAAGTAAGGTTCATCTATTTAGCCGTGTCCTTTGCAACCTACATTCCATTATACACTGCAAACCCAGCATGTAGAGTTTCATATGTAGGTAAGACGGGTTAGTCTTGCTGAGCCATCGTGTCACTGCTTGTGTTTGAAGCGTTTGCAGGGTGTTATGAGGAGGAGGCTCTAGAGGAGGAGACCGACCCCCAAGAGGGAAACACCGTCGAATGGGAGCCGTGCACGACGCCGTGTTAGTGTGCGTGTGTGCTAGTGGGGAACACGTTCACGGGCTGAACAAGAAACTCTTTTGCTTAGTCTACGCCCGTGAGTGTAGACTTTATGTGTTTCGATGTAATTATGTTTATAAACTATTTTACGTAATAAAACTTCTGCTTCCGCTTTGTACTTTTCTGTGTGTTATCCGGTGCTGTGCAACGCAGCACCCCTCAGCCTGATCCGGGCTAGCCGAGACTGTCGGGTCCTCGCAGCTTGTTAAAAGTCATGGGTAATCCAACAATAAAGTCCATGCTCACATCTTCCCATTTCCAAGCTGGAATTTTTAGGAGTTGCAGCAGTCCTGATTTCCTCATGTGATCCGCCTTCACTCGTCTACACGTATCACATTCGGATACGTACTTTGCAATTTCCCGCTTCATCCATGTCCACCAAAATTTACTCTTCAAATCTAGGTACATTTTGTTGCTGCCCGATGAATGGAGAACTTAGACAAGTGAGCTTCATCAAGGATCTTCTTTCTCAGCTCCATATTCCAGGGTACGACTATGCGGTCATTGAGCCATAGCGTCCCCTGTTCATCCTTCCGCAAACATTTGATGTCACCGCTGTCTATCCGTTTCTGGAGATGTGCCATGCCTTTGTCAATCTTCTGAGCTGCAATAATATCCTCCCTAATGGTAGGGATGAGAGCAAGGTTGTGTAACGGTCCAAAAATTTGAATACAAAGAAACTCTTGTTTGCAAAAGTTTTGTTTCATATAAGTGAAATTTGGGACTTGTTAAAACTTTTCCCCACATGTGATAACACACCTGAAGGTTTTCTTCACACGAGTCAAATGTTTATTTGAGAACTTGGAACCCTAGAGGGGCCAAAAACCAAGATGGGAAGTTTTCATACGTGTGAGAAAACAAAAATCAGATTTGGAACAATTTGTTCAAACAAAAATTCAAATGAGAACAACACAATGGAATTCAAAACTGTTGTGCTAAAAATCTCATTTGCAGCAGCCAAAATAAAAATCAGATTTCATATTTGAATTATTTGAGTCCAAATTAGGGGGTGTGCAAAGTTTCATGATTTATGAAAATGATTTTCAACATATTTTTCAAATGGACTTCAAATGACAAAGAATTCAAACACATATTTGAATTTGGATAAAACTTACCCAATTATCCAAATGCCTCTCAGATTTAAACTTCCACAATTGAATTCCATCAATATTCAAATTGGGGAGATATTTTAGAGGAGATAAGGAGGACTGACATGTGGGACCCACCTGTCATTGGGAGCACTGAAAATTGCAAAAGATCTGCAGTCCACAGTCTCTGTTTGATTTCCTCCCACGCGAAGCAACGGCCGAAGCCTACTTCCCTCCGCTCGACACCGAGCTCGGCCGCAGCCACCTCCTGCTGGCTCCCCTTCGTGCTGGAGAGCTGCTGGACGTCGGAAGCTACCGCATCACGCCCTCTGCCGCCTCTTAACCGAAGCCACGGCGCCGTCTCTGCTCTCCCTCACACCGAAAGACAGAAGCGCAGCCGCCCGGCTTCGATCACATGGGAACTCGGGCAATCCAAGTGAGCAGCACCTCTGAGCAGCAAAACCACACCACCGTCGTCCCCACGACATCCTCGAGCCATCACTGAGCGGATTCACACTCTCTGCACCGAGAACGGCGGGTTTCCGTGGCGGCCGTCACACAACGGCGGCGACGTGCTTCCGTGGACAGCCTCCTCCATGAGCGTTTCACGACCAAGTAAGGCCACCGTTGGACGCACGAGTTCTTCCTGTAGCTTCCATCCGAAGCTCAGCTCCAGCCGTTGCCTCTCGACGGTGAATTTCGAAGATCCTCTCCGGTCGGGGAAAACTGACCTTCCGGTATGATTCTGCAAAATTCCCGATCGATTGTTGTTTAGACATCACGAAACTTCACACACACAAGCCAGACATGTAGGCGCACCAGTTCTCTTTTGAAACCTCGCATGAAACACCCTGTGCACGGTGCAATTTCAAGCTTTCCATTTTTAGAGATCATAGCTTTGCATGTTGATTGCATTAAGTCTAGATGATATTGAAAACCGCACTTGCATGACCAGAAATACCTAAGAGAGAAAGGGTAGAATAGCACCTCCTTGAGTGGATTTAGCTACGCTAAATGTTAGTAGGAAAGGTCCGGTAGAAGTCGAGTAGTTGGAAGCTACTCGCGAGTTTAGGGCTGGTTTACTCGGAACGGGTCCGAATTAGAAAAGATTAGGAAGGTTCACACATAAGAAATGGAGACCAGGCAGGGAGGTTTAGATGCAGCAGGTTGCAGGCCGTGCGTGCATAGCCCTGCCTGTGTCGGTTAAGGCCCGTCCGTGCTTGGCCCTGTTGGACAAGTTTGAGTTGTGTACCGGGCGCATACTGTCTATATGGGACCCAGGAAACCGATGTACCTTGGGAGATCCATAGTGGAACTTTTCCAACTGCCTTAGGCTTTCGGCGTCAGGGTAGCAGGAGGTACCTCGCTCAAGAACATACCACAGCGGGTATGTACCTTGAGGGAGCTTGCGTACTCGGGGCAGTTGGACTGCGTCCAATGTGGAAGATCTTGGGAAAGGTGGCCGCGTACAACGTCAGTCGAGGTTGCTGCCGGCAACTCGGAGTACGAGTGTACGTGTCGTGTAGTCTGGGCATGTACTGATTCGAATCACCGTCGCTCGCGGTTATATGAGCATACTTGCCCACTGCGTCTTGATGTAGTAAGAACTGAACTGGTTATTCTTTTGAACTTGATAAGGATGTGCTATAACTTGTATTGCAACCATGATTGAACTAGAGATAGGCTCATTAAACTTTACTTTCACTTTGTACAAGGAGCATCGCAACAAAGCGTTTCTTGTTTGATTGTGGAGTTGCGATGCTTTTCGGCTCAAGGTCTACACAATGAGGCTTAATATCTGAAAGCTAAGGATCAACTTTAGGCGAGTCCTTTATGCAAATCTAGCCAACCAATTGCAACCGTCGTGCATGTAGAGTTTCTTGCTTAGGAGAGATGGGTCAGACTTGCTGAGCCTATGTGCTCACGCTTGCTATATAAGTGGTTTTGCAGGTTAACATCGATGCTGAAAAGAAGGTTGTCCGGTGAGACTCGGAGACTTCCGAGTCATTTAACCCAGGGAGAACCCAGCCGCTGCTGTTGGCTTCGTGTTGCTAGCGAGAGTCCGCGGGCTGGACTTCATCAAGAGTGCTTTTATTTATTCGACGTGAGTTGATATAGACTTCCGCTGTAGTTACTTGATGTAAAGTATTTACAAAGAAAAACTTGTAAGCTTCCGCTATTGTTTTATGTAATACATTGTTCCTCATATGTGTGCTGTTGGGTGCCGCACAACACGGCACCACCCAATGCGATTCCCGGGCGAGTGGCCTGTCTCGGTTGGACGGGGCCGCGTCAGCATGGTATCAGAGCTGAGCCCAATCTCAGTCGGTACCGTGCCCGTCTCAGCTGGTATCAGAGCCACATTGGTAATAGCACACGGAATAAGGAAGGTATTACGACAAAAATTTAGGTTACGGTGAGGATACGGTACTAGGCCCACATAAGGATTACTATTAGCTTAATATGAAGGTGGCAACCTAATTTATTTGTTATGTCGGAAAATCGTGCATCTCGGGACGCTTTATGTCTTGGGGGGTGCACGTAAGCGCTGTCCAGAAGTGCGCACAAGCTGAAGGGTGGAGCCCCACGGGTGGCAGGTAACCCGACCCGCTTTAGTATCCTCTACGACTCCTCATGTCATTTGGGGTATTCGAGCAACGTCTGTCCCTGGCGTGCGTGGTACAATTTGGGAAACCCCGTCACATGGTTAGTAACGTGAACACGTAGCTCAAGACGTGTTTGGCTTGAGAACACCTGTGCGAGTGATGACGGACGGGTGTAAGAACTGTATGGAAACCGTGTTCGGTGTGCAGCCGGACCTGACAATTGAGTGTGACTTATGCAGGATTAACCACGAAACCGTAGTACGAATAGTACACATTTGCGAGTGACCGTTTTAGTGCCACCTAAGATACGTTTATGCCGGTATAATCCGGTTAGGATTTTCTTTTTGTGAGGCTACGTAGTACCGACATGCTTCTTACGGTGCATCGACGCCGTACTAAACATAATAACCCTTTCCTTTGAAGAAATGACTCATGAACTAACTTTCAACTAAAAATGGAAGTTTGAAACAAATATTAGTTACTGAACTCTTATTTTGAGCTAAGATTCAAATGAGAGGAAGACTAGGCTTCAAATATTTCAAAAACAGAGTGCTCTGTTTTCGGCAGAAATTTTGCTGGACTTTAACAGAGCATAACTCTGAGTAGCTTGACCCAATTAAGGTGTATGGTACAGTTCTGGACAGGTCTTCAAGATCTATACAACTGCTTTGTAGACCTCCAGAGCCAAATCACACACTAAATGGGTAGAAAGTTCAGAGGAAGGTGAATTGTCCAGAACCAGGACAGCAACAAAACCTCTCTGGACCTTTCTGTTTTTAAGCCATAACTTTCTGTAGAAAAACCCTTAAGAAGCCTATGATACACCATTGGAAAGGTTATGGATTGTGTCACAATTTTGTAGTTCAAAGTTTATTCAGATTCTTATTGTATTTACATATACAACAGTGATGAAATCAGCCACATACAAAGGAGATGCTGGCCAATTTTATCCAGGAATTCTGTCTACTTTGGAAAATCATAACTCTTAATCCAGAGATGATCTGAAAGCATATGAGTACTCGTTGGAAAGATACTGAAGTTAATTTTAACTTTGGTATTCGACTTGAGTTATGAAAATGCTCTTAACTAGATCAGAATCTGGAGACAGTGCATAAAGGTCTGTCCTGTACAGATGGACTGGGTAGCTATGCCTACTAAGGAGTTGTGTATGCATGGATTTTGTTACTGCTTTCATGAAGTTTTGACATATTCATGTTTTCATTAGTCTCACATACTGCTGAGTTCTTGTTTAACTCTTCGCAACTACATTTTTGCAGTATGGTTCGTAACCGCTCTAGGAGTAGGGCCGGGAGTTCTCGTCAAGGCGGTGGTGCTTCCATTCCACCGTCGGAACCACCATCCACGGGATGGATGCATCTTATGACTCGAGTTGTCGAGTCTAATCAAGAGCACGCTAGGCTACTCCAAGAAGCAAGACAAGAACACACACACTTACTCCAAGCTTTGGTACAGCAAGGCGTACTCCAGAACACGCAACAAGTCGTTCCACCTCGGGACGCTTATCTGGACTTCTTGGCGACTCAACCGCCTATCTTTACTGAAGCCACCGAATCTGTAGAAGCAGATCAATGGCTTCGTGTCATGGAGTCAAAATTCGGAGTATTCAAGTGTGATGAATACCAGAAGACAAAGTTTGCCGCTCAGCAACTCCATGGAGCCGCCGGAAACTGGTGGGTGGATTATCTTGCCACCATTCCGGAGGACCATCAAATAACGTGAAGTGAGTTTTGTGAAGCCTTTCGTACTCGTTACATACCACTAGGTATTGTCAAGGCAAAGCGGGAGGAATTTTTGGGCATAAAGCAAGGGGACATGAGTGTCCTCGAGTATGTCAGAAGATTTAATCTTTTGGCCCAATATGCTCCCGAGTATGTGGTGAAAGAAGAGTCACGGTGTGACCTATTCTTCCATGGCCTGAGTGCCATATTATGGGAAAAGCTGGCCGTACACAATAACGGCAGTTACACCGACATTGTCGATGCGGCTTTCATTCAGGAGAAGCCGACACTTGAGTGGCAAGCGGAGAAGAGAAAGATGAGTGAGATCGAGCAGGCTAGCACAAGATATGTACCTCAGAAGTACCGTTTGGTGTATCAAACGCCACACCGTGAAAGATGGAGGCCACCTGTACGATCAACTCCTCAGAGATTGATTGCTGGTCAAGTTCTACAACTTGCACCACCTCCACAGCCGCAGCATCAGACGGTGGTTTGTGCTCCATCGCTGCAGCCATGTGTACCTAGCAGTCCACCGCAAGTCAACGAATAACCGGAGAGGCATCCGTGTTTGACTTATGGGCCTACGGGCCATTATGCTAGGCAATGTCCGGAGAGAATTCGAGGCTACGGGTCATCATATTTACAACAATACGATCCGTACCTTAATCTGCAGATAGGAGGGCAGATAAAGGGCAATATTCACTATACTGTGATTGATGATGTTCCGGAAGGAGAAACCGCTTTAGCAGGGATGTTTTCTCTGAATCAGCTACCAGTTTTAGTTCTCTTTGATTCCGGTGCCACACACAACTTCATTAGCAAATCTTTCGTGGCTCAACATCAGCCCCAAACAGTTTATACAAAGAGGCAATACCTCATATCTTCGCCCGGGGGCAGCAGTACCGCAAGCGAGGATGTCTCCCGAGCACCTCTTTGTTTGGGGGGTACAATATACCCTACGACTCTCATTATTCTTGAAGGTCTGAAGATCGACATCATTTTGGGGATGTCGTGGTTGAATTACAACAGAGCGGTTCTTAACATCAGCTCCAGGACCGTTGAGCTCAACTCCCCACAGCACGGTCTTCATATATTAATTCTGGGCACCAGACGGCAGCAGATTGCAACATTGAACCACACGGAAGCTGTTAAGATAGAGGACATTCCGGTGGTACGTGAGTATCCGGATGTGTTTCCCGAAGATTTACCGGGCATGCCGCCCGAACGAGACGTTGAGTTCAAGATTGAACTTATACCGTGAACAACACCGATATCACGAAGGCCGTACAAGATGGCACCCAATGAACTGGCAGAATTGAAGAAACAGCTGAATGACCTAATGAGCAAGGGCTTTATACGACCGAGTTCGTCACCTTGGGGTTCTTCAGCGTTGTTTGTCAAAAAGAAGGACGAAACACTATGGCTTTGTGTTGATTATCGTCCTTTGAACGCCGTTACCATCAAGAACAACTATCCAATTGTGGGGACCACCCCGTGGTTCACCCACTCCAGGATCGTATAGGGTGGTGCCGTGCGATGCGGCACCTAACAGCACACACGAAAAGATTAAAGAACAGCATACAAACGTTTATTTGATATAAAACAGCAGAAGTCTTTTACAAAACATATTCATACAGCGGAAGTAATATACATATATGTCCTCTCATCCTAGCTATGCAAAAGTGCAGCCGTCCAGCCCGGGGAGGCTACACACTAGCAGCAAGTAACCGGAGATCACGGCGGCGTGCAGGGCTCCAGCTCGGCCGTGTACCCCGACGGGGGCATCGCCTCGTCCTCGGAACCTTCCTCATAACTCTCACCTGCACACAGCTCAAAATATTGCAACCGTGAGCACGATGGCTCAGCAAGTCTTAACCGTCAACCCTAGGCATGGAACTCTATGTGCAAGGATGTGTAAGGTAGGAAAGGACTTTGCAATAAAGACACACCTATAAGTTGATCCTTACTTTCAGTTTTATAGCAGCAGATTCATGTGCCTTAGGCAGCCCTCACATCGGAAGTCCACAATCAAACAAGAAACGCTTTCCTCCGATGTGGTGATGCCCAAAGTGGAATATAAACTTAATTTTCTCTATAACTACAGCATACAAGGTATTCAAGACATTAATAGATCAATACAGTATTTTCAGTTGGCTTATTTCACTTCTTACTACGTCACAGCGCAGTGAACAAGCGGGTACTCAAATAACCGCGAGGGACGGTGATTGCAATCAAGACACACCTGGATAACACGTTGCATACACCCACTTTCAGAAGCGTGATTCCACACCCCTTCCTACTCTGTTGTATGCAACAACCTTTCAAAGGCAACCCAAATGCCGAACCGGTCCATCCGTAACGGGTAGGAGGTCCCTGCGTGGAGCGTGACTGTGCCCACCGGCAGATTTACACCTTGCTACACAAAACCCACTCCTATTTATGGTTGGGTAAGCCTCGACACCCAGGTTAACCAATTACATCGGTTTCCTGGTTCCCTTATGCCAGTATGCATCCGGTACTGTTCGATACTTGTCCAGCAGGGCCGCACACGGACGGTCCTCAACTGACACCAACAGGGCTAAGCACGTGAGACCTCTGCTCACTGCATCCTATCACCCCTGCTGGGTCTCATTTTCATAACTCAAGCCATTTTCTACCTCTTCTCATTCCGTATGATAAATACTATCTCGCGAGTAGCATCCAACCACTCGACTTCTACCGGGATACTAAACATTAGCATGGCATTCTCTACTCGTTGAGTTTGTAAACTACCCAACCCTTTATAGGATTTAAAAGGCTATGCAAGTGGCGTTTCAATCACCCTAACTCTAATGCAAGCATTGACCCTAGACATAAGTGATACAAATAAAAAGCTTTATAAAAGGTACTTAAGTGCAAACCGGGGCTTGCCTGGTTGAGAGTTAAAGGGGAAGTCAGCTTCTGGTGGGAGGACGTCCAAAGGCTCCGGTGCGTCCTCAACTTCGGTCACTAAATGAAATGTAGCAAAATAGATGTATAAGTATTAAGGATTTATAAGAATTGAACTACTATTCATAGCTATTGCTATTTAGGATCCTTAATTGGCTTTGGGATTTTTACAGTAGATACTAGACCCTCTAAGGATGATTTGAGCCAAATTTGGAGACATGTCATTGCACAATGTAGTCTTTAAAATTCCTACAAGTACAATGCTTCTCTGAATTTTGAGCCCAATTCAGGAGCTTTGACATAGCTAATAGTGGACGATCTGATTAGGATAAGTCTCCATGGTTCTAACAAAATTTGTTTCACCATTTTTGGAGCTACCATCAGAGAGATATGAATTTTTGAAGTTGGAGAGGAGTTCTGAAAAGTTTCTGTTTAAATTTGAATTTCCAAATAAAGGCCGAACTTTGGAAGGTAATTTGACCTAGAAAATGAACTCCAATGAAGCTCAAATTTTTACTGGAGATCAGTAATGTCATGAGGAACTTCCTGGCCAAATTTGAAGAAATTCCATAACAGAGATATTCTGGACTAAATTCCCAAGTATTTAACTTTGATGAATCTTGGAGAAATATCCAGAGATCTTCAATCAATTTCTTTGCATTTCTGCAAAGTACTGACTGAGAGAAATCCAACAAATTTGTTTCACAAATTTTTGGACATCCCTACAGAAAGTTATGGAGGTATGAAGGTTGAACCATTTTTCTGGAAATCAATTCTATGATTTTTAGCTAATTTATTTAATCCTGAGATAACCTACTGATTAAGCCCTATAAATAAGCTCCAAAAATACTAAAATTGTTACTGGAGGTCAGGCACTATTAAAAGGACTAGCTGCCCAGATTTGGGAATATTTCATAAAGAATTGCTCCTGTAATAAATCCCTAAAGGATTTATTAAAAACAATTATACGGAAATTCCTGGGCATTTTCATAGCATGCAATTTGTTTCTGTGTAAAGTACTCCTCCTAAGGATTCAGACAAAATTTGTCTCACCCTTTTTGGAGCTGTCTACACAAAGTTATGGATTTTTGAAACTTGACTAGCTCTCTGTTTGCAACCTATACAGACTTAACAGGGGGGGCCCACTGTCAGGTCCTTCTTCAAACTCCCGCCAGAGACGCGCGTGCACACCAGTTCAAATCTTGGCATGGCTCGTTCTCCCTCATTTTTGTCCACCGAATTAGCTCCGGTTTCGCCCTACATGCTCCTGGGAACATGGCGCAGCTGCCGGGCAAGGTTTCCACGCATGAAAACGGCGGAAAACAGGCCGGCACCGGTGGGGTGGCTCGGGAGCTCGGCATCAACGCGTTCTGGCGTGTCCGAAGCTTCTCCTGGTGAGCTACCTTGCCCTAAAGCATCACCAATGATCAGGGAACATGGAACACAGGCTAAGCCTTGCAGCAAATGGCCGGAACATAGGGTTCACCGGAGGACCGAGCCATTTTTGCCGCCGCCGGTGATTTCTCGTCGCCCGTGGCTTGGGATGGCTGGTTTAACCCATGCTTTGGCATGAGAGGGCGCTAGGGTCACTAGTTTCTGTGGCTTGAATTGTAGAACCGATGATCAACCACGTTGGACGAATTTCCAGTTTTGGTGTGGGTCGGTTCTTCACGTGTACCGGCGCCAAAATCAAAATTCCGGCGAGCCGGCGACAGGGAAGGGCAAGGGGACTGCGGTAGCATGATCTACACACCTTGGTGCACCTTAGGGAGCTGCTGGACGTGCGGGAGAGGCGTTGGAGCGGCTGGAACTCGAGGAGCAGTGAGGGCGACGGTGCTCTGCTTTCTTCCGGCGAAGAACAGCTTGGGCACAGCGAGGGGAGGCCGGGGACGAGCTGAGGGAGGGTGGATGACGTCCAGTGGTGGTCGGCGCACCTCCCAGTCAGCTCAGCTGGGCGCCACAGAGGCTGTAGGTTGATTGGCGATGAAGAGCAGAGCACACGGTGTGTTTCTCCTTCGGTTTAACGTGCGTGAGGAAGCTAGCAGCAAAAACGTTTCTGCACTGATGTCTATCGGCGGCTGAAGCAAGGCAACGACCCTCCTCAGAGCAAGGACACAGGAAGCTCCGTGGTTGCCTCGGTGGTGCATGCCTCCCCCCGTATCGAGCTCACACAGAAAAGAAACGTCGAGGATTATCTCTGTTTCACTGCCATGCGGGTCTCACTGAAGCCCCTTCCTCCAAACAACAGTGGCTCCACCATTTAAATTCAAAATTCGCAGCCATTCCCACAAACTGAATTTTTATTTCCGGGATTTAACCTTCGGTCGTGTTCAGTTCATATTTTAAATTCCGTGTTGTCGGTTCAGTTCCTGTGCGAGGGGAAAATAACGCCTAGGGTTGCTGTTTTTGGGTGAACAAAAGATCACACCGAGAGCTACTCACTCCACGAGCTGGTCGCCACCGCGACAGAAACAGCGATGAGGTGGCCTCCGCTTGCAGCTCAGTTGGTGAGTGAGAGGATCACGCCGTGAGGTGTTGAAGCCACGAGCAGGTCGCCAGCTAGATGTAAGAAGCTGGAGGTGGCTGCCCTCGGTGGCGCTCTGAGGAGGCTCGGGTGGTGTTCGACACCGAACAGAGAAAGGCTTCGGAAGCAAGTTAAAGCAGCCCAATGACATGTGGGGTCTACCCCCTACTTCCTCTTCTTATCCGCCAAATGTTTCCAAAAGATCTTCCTTCATGTAAATCCCCTCAATCTGATATTTCGGGGGTTTAAACGTGGACCGAAGTTTGAATAAAACGAATTCAGTGTGAAGTTCACTTTCAACTTTGAATTCAGCTCACATTTGGAAATGGTCATATTTGACTCCTTTTTAGCCCACCCTGAAATCAGGATGTGGCCACCATGAATTTCCCTGAATTCAATGTTATGAGTTCAAATCTGAATTTTAGACTCCCTCTTACACATGAGAACTTTACACAGGGTGTTAATCCAACCTTGGCTTAACACATTTCAAATGAACGTGAGAGCTCGTTTGGTTGGACACCCATGTGCATCCTCATGTGTATAAAATTTTTTTGTAAGTCCCATTTTCATGCATTCCAACACGAATCGAAATCAACATTCACTTTATTGACTTTGCATTTTTTTGGACTTTTACACCACTACCTCGCATTGATATGCTCTTCGATCAATTAGTGGGTGCGAAAGTATTTTCGAAGATGGATCTGCGATCCGGATATCATCAGATTAAAATCCGGGCAGAAGATATTCCGAAGACGGCATTCTCAACGAGATACGGGGCTGTATGAGTATCTCGTTATGTCTTTTGGTTTGACCAACGCCCCGGCACACTTTATGTACCTGATGAATTCAGTGTTCGTGCCGGAGTTGGATAAATTCGTCGGTGTCTTCATCGACGATATTTTGGTGTACTCCAAGTCAGAGGAAGAACATGCTGAACATCTGCATATTGTGCTACAAAGATTGCGAGATCATCAGCTCTATGCAAAATTCAGCAAGTGTGAATTCTGGATTAATCAAGTACCTTTTCTCGGACACATCATTTCAGCGGATGGCATCGCTGTAGATCCGAGTAAGATTATCCAAGTACAGAAATGGGAGTCACCAAAGTCAGTGCATGAAATCCGAAGCTTCCTTGGTTTAGCGGGTTATTACCGGAGGTTCATTCCGGGTTTCTCCAAGATTTCTAAACCGATGACGGAATTATTAAAGAAGAATACCAGATTTATGTGGGGTGCTTCGTGTGAACAAGCTTTCAAGACTTCAGTGAAGCATCTCACAACAGCCCCAGTTCTTGCTCAGCTGGATACAACGAAGCCATTCGACGTTTATTGCGATGCATCTGGCATCTGTCTTGGCTGCGTGCTGATGCAAGATAGACGAGTGGTCGCTTATGGATCTCGTCGACTCAGAAATCACGAGCAGCATTATCCAACTCATGATCTTGAGTTAGCTGCCGTGGTCCTTGCTTTGAAGATGTGGAGGCATTACTTGCTCAGAAATCTCGTACACCTCTACACCGATGACAAGAGCTTGATGTACATCTTCACTCAGAAAGAATTGAACATGAGGCAACGAAGATGGCTAGAGCTCATTAAGGACTATGAACTGGAGATTCATTATTATCCAGGAAAGGCGAATGTGGTCGCCGATGCGCTCAGTCGTAAGGCGCATATCCATCACCTAACTATTGCTGAAATGAATGATGAAGAATCAAGCCTCCGTGTCGTCCCGTATGGAGCTCTCTATAATCTCGCTCTCATTCCTACTATCCGAGAGGAGATCATGGAAGCTCAACGAAAAGACAAGGGTATGTCTCACGTACGGCGGAGGATAGACAACGGAGAAATGAAGTGCTTCCGGAAGGATGATGAAGGTATTTTGTGGTTCAATGACCGGATAGTAGTACCCCGGGATATGGGACTACGGAAGAAAATTTTGGACGAAGCTCATTTGTCCAAGTTTTCCATTCATCCGGGCAGTAATAAAATGTACCAAGATCTCCGGAAGAAGTTTTGGTGGACACGTATGAAACGTGAAGTTGCAAAGTACGTTTCAGAATGTGATACGTGTCGAAGAGTCAAGGCCGACCATGTAAAGAAGTCAGGCCTGTTGCAACCATTGCAAGTACCAGCATGGAAGTGGGAAGACTTAAGCATGGACTTCATCGTCGGGTTACCGATGACCTCCCACAACCATGATTCAATTTGGGTAATCGTTGATTGGTTAACCAAATAAGCACATTTCATCCCTGTGCATACAAGGTATAACGCAAAGCAGTATGCAGAGCTGTACATAGCACGGATCTTGTGCTTACATGGAGTTGCCCGTACCATTGTGTCAGATAGAGGATCACTGTTCGTAGCCTATTTCTGGGAACAGCTACACGCATCCTTGGGGACGAAGTTGATTAGAAGCTCTGCGTATCACCCTCAAACCGATGGGCAAACTGAGAGGGTGAATCAAATATTGGAAGATATGCTAAGAGCATGTGCCATCCACCACGGTAAGAGTTGGGATGATCACTTACCGCTGGCGGAGTTCTCGTACAACAACGGATATCAGACGAGCATCAAAATGGCACCATATGAAGCTCTATATGGCCGGAAGTGCCGTACACCATTGAATTGGTGCGAATCCGGTGAACGAGTAATGTTCGGGGTTGATCTTGTCAATGAAGCCGAAGAGAGAGTTCAGATAATACAAGAGAACCTCAAAGCTGCCCAATCTCATCAAAAGAGCTACGCGGACCAGAGACGTCGACCGCTGCATTTCGATGTCGGAGAGCACGTGTATCTTCATGTGTCTCCGATGAAAGGAATTCATCGGTTCAGTGTCAAGGGGAAACTTGCTACCCAATTCATCGGTCCGTTTGCTATAACGGAGAAGTGCGGAAGCGTAGCCTACCGGCTGGAACTACAGGCAAGCCTTGCCGGTATTCATGACATATTTCACATGTCCCAGCTGCGGAAGTGTCTCAAGTTTACCGCTGCCATCCGCACCGAAGACATCGACGAATTGAAGCCGGATCTCACCTATGGCGAGCAACCTGTACAGAATATCGACGAAAAGACCCGGATCACCCAGAACCGGACTTTGAGATTTTACAAAGTCCTGTGGAGTAATCATACCCCGGAAGAGGCGACGTGGGAAACCGAAGATTACGTCCACAAGAACTATCCGGAGCTTTTGTCATAAACCTTGTAATTACCTCCCAACCCGTTCTTCTTTTGAATCTCGGGACGAGATTCCTTTTAAGGGGGGAGGAATGTAACGGTCCCAAAAATGTGAATACAAAGAAACTCTTGTTTGCAAAAGTTTTGTTTCATATAAGTGAAATTTGGGACTTGTTAAAACTTTTCCCCACATGTGATAACACACATGAAGGTTTTCTGTCAAATGTTTATTTGACAACTTGGAACCCTAGAGGGGTCAAAAAACCAAGATGGGAAGTTTCCATATGTGTTAGCAAACAAAAATCAGATTTGGAACAATTTGTTCAAACAAAAATTCAAATGAGAACAACACAATGGAATTCAAAACTGTTGTGCTAAAAATCTCATTTGCAGCAGCCAAAATAAAAATCAGATTTCATATTTGAATTACTTGAGTCCAAATTAGGGGGTGTGCAAAGTTTCATCATTTATGAAAATCATTTGCAACCCATTTTTCAAATGGACTTCAAATGACAAAGAATTCAAACACATATTTGAATTTGGATAAAACTTGCCCAATTATCCAAATGCCTCTCAGATTTAAACTTCCACAATTGAATTCCATCAATATTCAAATTGGGGAGATATTTTAGAGGAGATAAGGAGGACTGACATGTGGGACCCACCTGTCATTGGGAGCACTGAAAATTGCAAAAGATCTGCAGTCCACAGTCTCTGTTTGATATCCTCCCACGCGAAGCAACGGCCGAAGCCGACTTCCCTCCGCTCGACGCCGAGCTCGGCTGCAGCCACCTCCTGCTGGCTCCCCTTTGCGCTGGAGAGCTGCTGGACGTCGGCAGCTACCGCCTCACGCCCTCTCCCGCCTCTTATCCGAAGCCACGGCGCCGTCTCTGCTCTCCCTCGCACCGAAAGACAGAAGCGCAGCCGCCCGGCTTCGATCACATGGGAACTCGGGCAATCCAAGTGAGCAGCACCTCTGAGCAACAAAACCACACCACCGTCGTCCCCACGACTTCCTCGAGCCATCACTGAGCGGATTCACGCTCTCTGCACCGAGAATGGCGGGTTTCCGTGGCGGACGTCACACAACGGCGGCGACATGCTTCCGTGGACAGCCTCCTCCAAAGCGTTTCACGACCAAGTAAGGCCACCGTTGGACGCACGAGTTCTTCCTGTAGCTTCCATCCGAAGCTCAGCTCCAGCCGTTGCCTCTCGACGGCGAATTTCGAAGATCCTCTCCGGTCGGGGAAAACTGACCTTCCGGTATGATTCTTCAAAATTCCCGATCGATTGTTTTTTATACACCACGAAACTTTGCACACACAAGCCAGACATGTAGGCGCACCAGTTGTCTTATGAAACCTCGCATGAACACCTTGTGCACGGTGCAATTTCAAGCTTTCCGAAGGCGGCTGTGGTGGGAAGGTGCGGCTGCACGGTGAACCCTAGGGTAGAGCCGTGCCCGAGCCCCTATGCGGCCATGCCGAGCTTGGCCAACCTCCACTGGTGCTCTAGAATCTTTCTAGGTAGCTTTTTGCGGGCTATAGCGCCGGGGCGACGTCGCCGGACTTCATCCGAGCCGGTGCGGCGTCGCGGGCTAGTTTAGGGGCCCTGCCAGCTCGAGAAAACCCCACCAGCGTGTTCCTCGCATGGAATTAGGGGCTGGCGGCGAGTTTCAGCAGCAGGGGTGGCCGTACGACCGATCCCGGAGCTACTCCGGCGAGCCCGGCGGCGGGATCGCGCGGGAGCGAGAGGTGGAAGAAGACCTCGCCGGGCCCGCCTGTCAGTCGCACGGCAACAGTGGGCTGGATACACTGTGGCGTGGGATCAATTGTGACAGCGCGGGAAATGACCCTGTGACCCCGTGTGGCACTCCCTCAGCAGCTGACACGTGCCCCGTGGTCCCACAGTCAGGTTTAAACATTTCTCGGATTTATTCAAATTCTAGATTTTTCCCCAAACTTTAGAAGAGCATAACTTTGGCTAGGAACCTCCAAATTTAGTGATTCAAATTGGGTTGGATTCAGATTGACAAACTATATCCAATTATGCAACCCAAATTGTATGAAAGTCTTTATTTAATACTGGAAAATTCTTTAAAACTTTTCAGCAAAAGAATTTTATAGGGAGTTTGGTTTATCCAAAAATCCCCAAATTTTGCCAGAAAATTCTTTATGGTATTCTTAGACTCCTGTATAAGTTTCAGCTCATTTGGAGTTGATTTGGTCAGGAGAATTCAGATTGTAAGTTACTGTGTTCAAATGAATACAGAAACATTTTCAGAGAATTTCCAAAGCTTGTAAATTCAGTTCTGGAAAATTCTTAGCTCCAAAAATCCTAGAAAAATTCATGTAGACTCTATGAACTATAATTGAAATTGTGGTTCATTGAGTTTGACATGAACATGGGTGTTACCTCAGAATTAATTCATCTCTGACTAAACACTTAGAGAATTATTCTAAATAAACCACTCCATGAAAAGTGCTGAATTTTGATCCAGAGGATTTTCTTGTGACAAGGAACTCAGATGAAAATTTTCAGCTCCAGTAGAGCTCTGGATCACCACTGTTATGTGTAACCTCTTAAGGTGATCAACACTTAAGTGGGAAAAGCACTTAATATTTGATCTTAGTGTTTAAGCCCAACCCAAACCACTAGCACCAGTGTCATTTTAAATTCTTAAACAAAGTTCCAGTTTTAAAACTGTCATTAGATCTTGTTAGTAAAAGCTTTTCAATTAAATACATATGCATGATCATATCGTGTAGCATATACGTGAAGAAGGTGAGAAGGACTTGAAGTGAAGATCAAGGAGGGAGGAAAACAAGTGATCAAGCTCCAAGTGATCGTCACTAACTGATTGTAACCTTAGTCACCTGCAAAACAGGCAAGCCCCGGTTTGCATTTGAACAGTTTTATAAAGCATTTTCATTAGTAGAGATCATAGCTTTGCATCATTGATTGCGGTAAGTCTAGATGATATTGAAAACACACTTGCATGACCAGAAATACCTAAGAGAGAAAAGGATAGAATAACAACTCCTCAAGTGGATTTAGCTACGCTAGTGTTAGTAGGAAAGGTTCGGTAGAAGTCGAGTAGTTGGAATCTACTCGCGAGTTTAGGGCTGGTTTACTCGGAATGGGTCCAAATTAGAAAAGATGAGGAAAGTTCACACATAAGAAATGGAGACCGGGCAGGGAGGTTTAGATGCAGCAGGTTGCAGGCCATGCGTGCATAGCCCTGCCTGTGTCGGTTAAGGCCCGTCCGTGCTTGGCCCTGTTGGACAAGTTTGAGTTGTGTACCGGGCGCATACTGGCTATATGGGACCCAGGAAACCGATGTACCTTGGGAGATCCATAGTGGAACTTTTCCAACTGCCTTAGGCTTTCGGCATCAGGGTAGCAGGAGGTACCTCGCTCAAGAACATACCACAGCGGGTATGTACCTTGAGGGAGCTTGCCTACTCGGGGCAGTTGGACTGCGTCCAATGTGGAAGATCTTGGGAAAGGTGGCCGCGTACAACGTCCGTCGAGGTTGCTGCCGGCAACTCGGAGTACGGGTGTACGTGTCGTGTAGTCTGGGCGTGTACTGATTCGAATCACCGTCGCTCATGGTTATATGAGCATACTTGCCCACTGCGTCTTGACATAGTAAGAACTGAACTGGTTATTCTTTTGAACTTGATAAGGCTGTGCTATAACTTGTATTGCAACCATGATTGAATTAGAGATAGGCTCATTAAACTTTACTTCCACTTTGTACAAGGAGCATCGCAACAAAGCGTTTCTTGTTTGATTGTGGAGTTGCGATGCTTTTCAGCTCAAGGTCTGCACAATGAGGCTTAAAATCTGAAAGCTAAGGATCAACTTTAGGCGAGTCCTTTATGCAAATCTAGCCAACCCAATTGCAACCTTCGTGCATGTAGAGTTTCTTGCTTAGGAGAGACGGGTCAGACTTGCTGAGCCTATGTGCTCACGCTTGCTATATAAGTGGTTTTGCAGGTTAACATCGATGCTGAAAAGAAGGTTGTACGGTGAGACTCAGAGACTTCCGATTCATTTAACCCAGGGAGAACCCAGCCGCTGCTGTTGGCTTCGTGTTGCTAGCGAGAGGAGTCCGCAGGCTGGACTTCATCTCGAGTGCTTTTATTTATTCGACGTGAGTTGATATAGACTTCTGCTGTAGTTACTTGATGTAAAGTATCTACAAAGGAAAACTTGTAAGCTTCCGCTATTGTTTTATGTAATACATTGTTCCTCATATGTGTGCTGTTGGGTGCCGCACAACACGGCACCACCCAATGCGATTCCCGGGCGAGTGGCCTGTCTCGGTTGGACGGGGCCGCGTCAGCGTGGTATCAGAGCTGAGCCCTATCTCAGTCGGTACCGCGCCCGTATCAGGTTGTAGAGTGATCCATATGGAACCAAGTATAAACTTGGTTCTTCTTCATGCATCGGTGTAATGGTGAGGTTATGGACATGTGATTCCCGATTCAGTGCGTCGGTAACCACACTTGCCCTGCCGCGGTGGTAATGAATCTCAATCTCATAGTCTTTGATTAATTCTAACCACCTCATTTGCGCTCTCGGACCAGCTACTGATCATCGCCTTGGTAAGCTATTGCCTCACCAACTAGCTAATCAGACCTCATATTCAGCTCTTTCTGGGTGAAGATATATTTTAAGCTCTTGTGGTTTGTGTAGAGATACACCAAATTTCCAAGAAGATAGTGCCTCCACATTTTTAACGGCAATACCACAGCAGCGAGCTCAAGATCATGAGGTGGATAGTGCTGCTCGTGGTTTCGATGTTGGCGTGAGCCAATACGCGACCACCCGTCCTTCTTGCATCAACACGCAGCCAAGCCCGATACCGGACACATCACAATATACGTCAAAAGGCTTGGTCATATCCAGCTGAGCTAAGACCGGGGATGTTGTGAGATGCTTCACCAATGCTTGAAAGGCTTCTTCACATACTGAGTTCCAAACATATTTCGTCCCCTTCTTCAATAATTCAGTCATTGACTTAGCAAGCTTGGAGAAGCTCGGAATGAACCTCTAGTAATATCCCGCTAAACCGAGAAAGCTTCTGACTTCATGGACAGAAGTGGGGGCTTTCCATTTCAATACTTGTTCAATTTTTCTTGGGTCAACCGCAATGCCTTCCGCAGAGATGATATGTCCCAAAAATGGCACTTGGTTGATCCAAAACTCGCATTTGCTGAACTTGGCATAGAGTTTATGGTCCTGCAATCGTTCAAGAACGATACATAAGTGTTCGGTGTGTTCTTCTTCCGTCTTGGAGTAAACCAAGATGTCATCAATGAACACTACCATGAACTTGTCCAACTCCGGCATGAATACTGAGTTCATGAGGTACATTAAATGTGTCGGGGCGTTGGTGAGACCAAATGACATGACGAGGTATTCATACGTCCATATCTCGTCGACAATGCCGTCTTCGGGGTATCCTCCGCCCGGATCTTTATTTGGTGATACCCGGAGCAAAGGTCCATCTTTAAAACACACTTGCACCAAGTTGATCAAACATGATGTCAATGCGGGGCAGTGGATATTTCTTCTTGATATTGACGTCGTTGAGCGGTCGGTAATCCATACACAACCTCAAGGTTTCATCTTTCTTTTTGACGAACAGCGCCGAGCATCCCCATGGCGAGGAACTCGGTCTAATGAAACCCTTGCTCAACAAGTCATTTAGCTGTTCCTTCAAATCAGCCAGCTCATTCGGAGCTATCTTATACGGTCTCCGCGATATTGGTGTAGTCCCGGGTGCAAGTTCAATCTTGAACTCCACATCCCGTTCAGGTGGCATTCCCGGGAGATCATCCGGGAACACGTCAGGGTATTACGGGGATGTCCTCTGACTTTGGAGTTCTGTACGATATGCTGCTGAAACTTCCGGGACAGGGTTGTCTAATACGAGTGAATGCGGACGGTGGAGTGGAGAGTTGAGGTGAACCGTCCGTGATAAAGTTTCCTGGACAGAGCCATGGTAACTTAGCCATGACATTCTTAATATTGCATCAATCTTCTGCCCCTCAAGAATAATCATAGTAGTGGGATATATTCTCCCACCTAAGCACAGTGGTGCTTTTGGAATCATCACATTTGCTTAAATCTTCCCTCCCGGTGAGCAAATCATATATGAGCACTCAGTTGCAAAGAGTTGCAATTGATGCTTAACCACATATGATGCACTTATGAAGTTGTGGGTTGAACCAGAATCAAATAAAATGATGATTGCACGATCGTTTAGTGAACGTAGCCGCCAGCATGTTCTTTCCTTCCAGGGCGTCCTCATTGTCGAGGTAACGAACACCCCCAGGTCGCTGACCTCCCTTCTTAACCAGTTGTCAGCCTCGAGCACCGCCATGATATTGGGCTTGCCCGCTGCTTTGCTGCCCCTGTGGACAGTCCTTCGAGAAATGACCCGCCTGGCCACACGTATAGCATGTGTAGCGAGGTGGTCCTCCGCTGACCGGTGGACGGAATCCCGGGGCACGTTGTGGCTTTGGAAACGCCCGGGGTACCATCTGCTGCTGTTGCGGTCACGGTGGTGGCATCGGTGGTCGGAATGGGGGTGGTTGATAAGGACGACCCCCAAACTGTTGAGGCCGTGCCGGTGGATGCCACTGCTGACCGCATGGTGTCCGATACACCATTCGGTATTGTTGAGGAGCTCCACCCCTACTGCTCGGTGGGGCGCTGTGCTTCCTCTGCTCAGTTGCAAATTCCCGCTGAGCATCCTCTTGAAGAATCACGGCATTGACGAGCTCGTTGAAGGTGCCACGATTGCATTGCTCGATATGAGTCTTCATCTCAGGATTTAAACCCCAATAGAACTGTTCACATTTCCTCTCCTCGGTGGAGATGTAGTCCGACGCGTACTGCACCAGATGGTTGAACACGCAGGAGTAGTCATGGGCACTCCTCCCGCCTTGCTTCAGTTCCAAGAATTCTTGGAACTTCCTCTTCATCATCCCGGCAGGTATGTGATAGGCGCGGAACGCCTCCCGGAACTCCTGCCATTCGACAGCGTGGCCAGCAGATAGTGAGGAAAGATAGATTGCTCACCATGCACCAGCGACACCGTGAAGCTGCTGCGCCAAGAAGAGAGTCTTCTGCCGCTCCGTGCATTGGAGCAGCCCGAACTTGGACTCGATCGTCCACAGCCAGTTGTCGGTCTCCAGTGGTTCCACCGCTTCGGTGAACACCGGAGGATGCGTACTCATGAAATCCGAGTACACAGTGATGTGGAGCTCACGATGCCCCCTTTCTTGGCGCGTCCCTGTCTAGGACATATTCTGCACAATCGTGCGGAGCAGGTTGGTCTGCTCCTCACGAGAGCCCACCAGCGCCGAGATCACATCCGCTAGTGTAAGCGGAGGCGGCGGTGGTGGTTGTTGCTGCGGAGTGTTATCGTAGGAAGGTGGCTGGGAGTCATCATCCCCTTGCTGACTCGAGCCACCAACCTCGTGCGTAGTCCGGGTAGAAACCATCTGCACCCATAAAAACAACAACATTAGCCCCATAGAATACTCCATGCAGTCCATAAAATAGTGGTAAACAAAATTACAGTAAACATGTGAGATGTCTCGTACATAGATAATGTAATAACTTTGCACAAGCTACACCATTACCAGATAAAATACAAATTTGTGAAATCCGAATTGATGGACTTCCTCTTTGGAAGTTCATCTCCACTAGATTTGGTCACTACGAGACATTAATATCGCTTTGTCATCACGTATACTACCCTTTATTGTAAAGGCCTCAGTTTTTGACACATATTCAAAGTGTTCATCACACCACACAGACACTTCACTTGAAGAAAGTTAGTGAACACATTTGAAGAGCAAGTAACCACCATGAACATGATCATTAGAGAACAAACTCACACAATGCAAAAGTGGAATTTCCCCCATGCATCATATAGGGGCTGGACATATGAAAAACTCCTACACCTTACTAGGAATGTCCATGCCAAGTTTCACCCAAATTCAAAACCTTTTTGAGGTCCTTTTCGGTATAGCTAGAAAGAGGGTGGTTTGAACTCAAATTCAAATTCAAAACGTTTTCATTCCATGAATTCAAAAGTGGGAGGCATATTCTTACTCAGCACATTTTTGTGAGCTCACACACCAATTTTCACTCCATTTGGAGTTGATCTTGACATGAGCTAAGTATAGCAAATTCAAACTTTATTTGAATTTCCAAACTGAATTTGTGCTGAAAATTTAGTCAAACTAAACCCAATTTGAATTCTAATCAATTCAAATGGCTCAGGGGTAGATAATTCAAATAACCATGGGTATTGTGGGGATTACTGTTTACAACAGTGAGAGGAAGTTAAGTTCAGAGGTTAAAATGGAGGTGGGGCCCACATGTCAGCCACTGAATCAAATTGAACCGACTGAAGAACAGAACACTCGGTTCTCGGGTGCAGCCCGAGCGCTCCACCGAGGGGCTGGCCGGCGCCAGCTCCTGCTGCATTTCCCCCCGCTGGAGGCCATCTGCCCGGACTCCTTATCCTCCCCGGCGTGCTCCCGTTAAATATCCCCCGAGCCCCGGCGCGATCAGTCTGTTTCCACACCGAGTTCCACCGCAACCAGCCGCCCTCTCGATTCTGCTCGTGATCAGGACGATCACTGGCAAGCCCAGCCTCCTCTGCAGCAAAACGGCACCGTGAGCTCTTGAGCAACATCCGATACCCCGTGTTGGCCAGTGAGCAGGCGCCCTCGAGCTCCACCGGACATCATTTCCGGCGGACCAAACGTTGCCGCCGTTTGGGCTCTCGTGGACAGCTCGGTGCAGCCGTTGTCACGTCCACTTCTCTACACAAGAAAGGTGCGTCACTGTATGTAGATGGTGTAGCCGAAAGCCGTTCGGCATATGATCAACCATCGGTTGAGAATTTCCATGTTTACTGCCAGCCAGTTTATATGAGCCGAGCTCACCTGCAAGTGAAATTCGGACTCCATGTACTAGCGCACACGCTCGAGAAGGAAGTAAGGAAAACCTTTGAGGATCGGCCGTGTTATGGCCGTTTTCCTCGCCGCCGTTGCAAAGTACCTCGGCTCACCGTCGAGGGTATGGTTGCCGGCGTTGCTAGCTTCCACAAAGCCCTGGTTCATGTTCCTCGTGCTCCACTGATGCTATCCGAACGATTTCCGATCGATTTGGTGCACGTTATAGCAAAACCGACCTCACTGGAACCCTAGCGGGTGCTGTCACTGGTGCGCGCAGGTTTTCGGCCATCACCGGCGGCCAGCGAGCCCACAGCAGAGTTCAGGAGGTCGGAGAAGGGGGAGGCGGCGGGTTTCGGGCCGAAAGGTGGTCGGGAACTCGGTTCTGGCAAGTCTCGCCGGAGACCTCCGCCGCCGAGTATTTGGCGCGAGGAGGAAGAAGAAGCACTGTGTGTGGGGTCCACAGGCAGAAGTTTAAACTTTTCTCGATTTTCAGATTTAGTTCAAACTTCAAACCCACATAACTTTGGCTAGGAAACTCCAAATCGAGTGAACCAAATTTTTTTGGATTCAGCTCTCTGAGTAATTTCCAGAAAATCAAGTTTCACTTCATGAAAATCCTTATTTTTCCATAATTAATTCTTCAAATTTTAAAATGTTTGGAATTTTAACTGGAGAATCCTTTGGGGGGAATTTCTGAAATTTTGCTGGGATGTTCACCAAAATATCCCTGAGCTACCATAGAAATTTCAGATCCATTTGAGCTCATTTGATCCACCTAATGTTGTGATTATTAAAACTGTTCCAGGGCAAATAGAAAATGTTCAGAAACATTTTCAAAATTTCTCTGAAATTGTTTAGCTCATATCTTTAGCTAGGCACTTTCAAATTGAGTGAGTCCAACTCCATTGGAACCCTCTGAAAATCTAGTTTTCAGAAAGTCATAGCTTGCTCCATGAAAATTCCTAGGACACCCTAAGAGCTCCAATTAAGGTCAAGTGCATAATTATTTGTCGAGAGCTCAATTGAGCTCGCTGCAACTAAAACTTGGCCAGGTCTCTGTTTAGGTTGTAACCAAGCCACAGTAAAAATTTCAGAGTCATTGGGTCTGTCTAGTGAGACTTACAAACTTCACAAGATTAAATTTCAATCAAATGCATTTAAATTAATACATGTACTTGTTATCTCATGTAGTCGCTAAGGTCGAGGAGGAACCCGAAGTCTTAGACTTCGTTACTCCGGAAGAGAAGCTAGCCTACGACCAAGAGCAGCAAGGCAGGCTCCGGTTTGCATTAACCTTTGTATAAATTTTATTATTTTGAGAACTACTTTGAGTTCCATTTCTTCATGCATTAGAATCTTGTTTGAAAACCCAAATGCATAGCCAAGAAAACCATGGGTTGGGATTAGGATTGAAACCCCGTTTAGCTACTGCAATGCTAAGATAGTGTAGGATTCAGTACAAGTCGAGTAGTTGGAACTACTCGCGAGGATAGGCTAGGGGCACTCGACTCGGTTAGAGATAGCAAATGAAACACATGGCAAGAAAATGATACCGAGCGGAGAGTAAGGGCAGCAGGACTTTGGGGCCTGGGTGCTATAGCTCTGCTTGTGTCGATTGAGGACCGAGCCGTGTGCGGGCCTGTTGAACAAGCTAGAACAGTACCGAAGACCTACCGGATATATGGGAATCAGGAAACCGATGTAACTCGGGTAGCTGGATGTTGAGGCATAGCTGTTCGTTCAGAGGGTAGGTTGAGAGCTCGAGGTGTAAATCGGCTGGCGGCACTGAGATGCGCGTGCAGAGACCTCTTGCTTGGGACGATTGGACCGGCTCAACATTTGGCTGACGGGTGAAAGGTGGTTGCGTACGACGTCCGTGATGGTTGCTGTAGGCAACATCGAGTACGGGTGTACGTGACGGGTTGTTCGGGTAACCCGGCAGGTGTAAATCGATTATAATCACCGTCCCTCGCGGTCAGGGAGTACCACTTGTTCACTGTACCGTGACGTAGAAAGAACAGGCTAGTTACATGTTAAAATGTTGCTGATTGAAAGATGGACTTTGATTGTTAATGATTTGCTGTAGTTTAGAGCTAATTAAAGTTCCTTTCAACTGTGGGCAAAGTACATGAGAGAAATGCGTTTCTTCTTTGATAGCGGCACTCTCATGTGCCTTAGCGTAAGGTTCTCCACATCCTGCTGCTAAAACTTGAAAGTAAGGTTCCACTAAATAGGCGAGTCCTTTGCAACTTATTTTCATGTAGAAGTTTCATGTTTTAGGAGAGACGGGTCAGACTTGCTGAGCCTTCGTGCTCACTGCTTGTGTTTGAAGCTTTTGCAGGGTTCTATGAGGAAGGGACTCCCGAGGAGGAGACGGAACTCCAGGCGGGGAACCCGGTCGAGTGGGAGTCGTGCACGCCGCCACGTTAGTATGTGTGCGTGCTAGCGGGGACATGTTCACGGGCTGAACGTCAACTCGATGCGTAGTCTACGCCCTTGAGTGTAGACTGAGCATCTATTGTTGTAAAAATGTTCATACACTGGTTTATGTAATAAAACTTTGCTTCCGCTTTGTACCTTAGATGTGTGTTATCCGGTGCTGTGCAACGCAGCACCCCTCAGCGTGATCCTGGCCCGACAAGACCGTGGGGTTGTGTCAGCGTTGTATCAGAGCTCGCTTGTGGTTTAACGCACTACAAAGGTCATCTTTTCCAAAAATCTAGTGAGGAACGAGTTAGTAGCCCATATAAGGATGTTATTAGTGTATAGAAAGTGGCATACTAACCTATTTGCTTATGTCGGAAAATCGTGCATCTCAGGACGCTTTATGTCTTGGGGGTGCACGTAAGCGCTGTCCACCAGTGCGCACAAGCTGAAGGGTGGAGCCCCACGGGTGGCAGGTAACCCGACCCGCTTTAATATCCTCTACGACTCTTCATGTCGTTTGGGGTACTCGAGCAACGTCAGTCCCTGGCGTGCGTGGTGCAATTTGGGAGACCCCGTCACGTGGTCAGTAACGTGAACACGTAGCTCAAGGCGTGTTTGGCTTGAGAACATCCGGGCATGTGATGACGGCCGGGTGTACGAACTATATGGATACCGGGCTCGGTGTTGCAGCCGAGTCTGACGATTGTGTGAGTTATCTGCAGGTAGTCTAACCATGAAATGGTAGACGTGTAGCATCCGTGTGCGAGTGACGCTTAGTGCCACTGAGTTAACGAAGCCGGCTAAGTCTGGTATAGGTTTTTCTTTGTGAGGACATAGTACCAACATGATCTGGTGACACATCGACGTCACACCCCACTAAATGAGCAACTGCATTGTAAAACTTGAAAGTTTTAATCCAGAGCGCTAAAACTTGATGTAACTCTCTTCCTTAATCAGGATATTCAAAGTTAACAAGTTTTCAACTTATAGGCTATTAAGGACAGAGTCCCCTGTTTTCAGCTGAATTAAGGCTGAAGTTAATCAGAGGTAGAGGTTGAGTTCTTTCGAGGATGGGGTCATATAATACATTTATGGAAAGCTTTGGAAGAGCTTTACTACTTTTCTGTTGAGGTCCAGAGGTATTTCATCCCTTGACCAACTGAAAGAGGCAGTAGAGTTGAAACTATCCAGAAAACAGGGCAGAGTAAACGCTCTCTGTAACTCTCTGTAAATTGAACATAACTTCCTGCATAAAGATCCAAAAATAGAAAATGAGGTAGTTCGGAAAAGTTTATGAGATGGGTTACAACTTTGTAACAGAAAGTTTTGTCAGATTGGGAATGGAATTAACTGGAATTCTTGGATCAAATCAGTACCTAAAGCAGGGAGGTGCTGTCCAATTTTCTCCAGAAATTCTGTTAACTTGATATCTCATAACTTTTGAACCAGGACTGCTCTTAGGCCAAGAAAATACTTCCTTGAAAGCTATTGAAGTTAGCTTTAACTTTGATGTTGAGCTCCGTAATTGGTTTTGCTTTTAGCATGGCCTAAATCAGGTTGAAATGGAAACTGGTCAGGGCTGTCATGTTGGGAAGCAGATCGGCAGTCAAATTGATTTAAATTTGAACTAAGTTTCCAAGTTTTATGAGTTCAATGACATGTCTTATGTTATAACTCAAATGGTTTACTGTTCAAATAAATATTTGACATTTCTCAAATATGTTTTACAGATGACAGCGGATAGACAGTTGGAGAACGGGTGGGTGATGTCCCACTGTTCTCACCGCAGCGGTTATCCGGAAACGTTGAGGCAAATACTTCAATATTTCGGGTATGACAATATGCCGCAGTACGTCGCTAAAGAAGAAGGCGAGGAGGGGAACAAGACGTGGACAATCCATGTCGAAGTTCCTGCAGGGCCTATGGCACCCGGTTGGGCGCCGTTCACCGTTACGGTGAGAGGTAGACAACCGGAGGGAATGTGGCAAGTGGCAGCCCGCGAAACCATGTCGCGCTTCTGCCAACTGCACGTGAGAGCTATTGGGGGCAATCCATATGCGCTCGTTCCGGTGGAGGGACAGGCTCATCGTGTGGGAAGGGAGGTACATAGAGGCAACAGATCCAGGTTGCCCAAGGTACATACCCGCGGAGGCGAACCTCAGCCTCCAGATAAGGGCGGGAAAGGCCGTGATGGACAGCCAAGCTGTTCAAACGGAGTGTCTCGCCGCAAAGCTCAAGGAGAGCACAAGCCGTGGAGACCATTTCGGGAGTGCTCACAGCGCACTCCGCAATGTGCTCCTTCCTACGATTAAGCGACTGAACGAACAGCATAATCAGTTGCATCGTCTGAAGAAGGCAAGGAAGAAAAGCCGTGTTCACATCGCGGCGTTGCAAGACCAGGTGCAGGCTCTAACCCAGAAGAACGAGGTCCTTACTCAAGAGCAAGACGATGCTATTGAGGAAGGGCAAGGCTGAGAAGAAGACTACAACCAGGCCAAGGACGAGGTGCACGCGTTGCAGGACCTCGTACCTCCGGTATTGGGCATCCCGGTGGTCTTGGGTCTTCCGGCAATGGGACAACCCGAGATGGGAGAGTAGGTTGTAGATCCGGAGCCACCAGCAGAGGTACAGGAGGAGGACGACCCGCAGGAGGTCGAGTTCTACTCCGAGTAGGGGGTTACCATTGCCAAGTAGGGCAACCAGAGTGGAATAACGCAAACTTTTGTAACCAGTGACATATCGTGTAGGCAGTAGCGTATGTATAGGTAGTGACGACTTGAGCACGACTTATCGGAGACCCGGGAATAATGTATCTTGTATAAAGTTTATGCTTTATCAATATAAGTGAATGTTGTGCAAATTATTCATGCGTCACTTCAATACCTACCGTTTCATATGGAATTTTTAAGTATGACATGTGCTGATCGCTGCTGTTTTGAATTTCAGAATGACTCGTACTCATGCCAACCCGGACGTTGGGGGTTCTAGTGAAGGGGAAGAAACCTCCCAACAGCCTCCCGAGGACTCCTCGGGACAGCAGCAGCAACAGCAACAGCAAACACCGCCACCGCCATCGCCAACGGTTACATTGGCCGACATCGTTGCGGCAATGGCGGGTTCTCATCAGCAGCACACGGAGTTGCTGAAGACACTTATTTCAAATACGTCTCAACCAGAGAGGCGTCATGATCGTGAGGAGCGTCAACAGAGCTCCTACTCCGACTTTCTAGTGACTCATACCCCGGTATTCTCAAGGGCGGATGAACCCCTCGATGCGGACAACTGGCTCCGCAGGATGGAGATGAAGTTCAGGCTGCTCCAAGTGAGTGAGGAGCGCAAGACTCAGTTCACGGTCCAACAGCTCCAGGGATCCGTGAGCGCGTTGTGGGCAAACTACTGTGCTTCGCAGCCCACCGATCGAGTTATGACCTGGGCGGAGTTCCGGACGGTGTTCAGGGCCTATCACATACCACCGGGTCTCATGAAGAGGAAGACGCAGGAGTTCTTACACCTGCAGCAAGGGAGCCGGAACGTGCTGGAATACTCCAGGGCATTCAACGATCTCGAGCTCTACGCGTCGTATCACGCCGATACCGACGAGAAGCGGCGGGACCACTTCTACCAGGAGCTTAACCCGCTCCTGAAGGATAATCTGGCGATGTTCAATCGCAGCAGCCTCAATGACATAATTGATGCTGCGATTGTTCAGGAGGACTCTGGCAAGGAGTTAGCTGCGGCGGAAAGAAAGCGAAGCGCGCCGCAAAGCAGCGGAGAAGGAGGCGGTCCTTCTCAGAAATTTCGGATGGTGAATCACCCACCATCGGGTCCACGCTGGCAGCCACCACAAAGGCCGATGCCATTCCGCAGTCGGCCGTATTCTTCACCGGCATTCAGGCCGGCGCTGCGAGCACCACCTCCACAACAACTACAGCAGCAGCGGGCGATGCCGCGTGCGTATGCACCTCAGCAGCGCATGCCGGGATTTCGTCCCACAAGCACAGGCCAAGCAGCGGCCACATGCGACAAATGTGGTCGTCCATGACACTTCGCCAGCAGTTGTCCGGAGAGGCATGGCGGCAGAGTGGCACCGCAACTTCCAGGGAGGAATCAGCCCCGGAACCCTAGTAATGCGCAGCGGGCAAACCCTAGGCCCGGCAACGTCCACCAACTTGCCATAGAGGACGTGCCGGAGGGTGAGCCAATCGTTGCGGGTATGTTCCAACTCCATCAGCATCCCTCCATAGTATTATTTAATTCAGGCGCCGCGCGTAGCTTTATTAGCCAAGCTTTCATTGCTAAATACAGCTTGCCAATACTACCCACCGATAGTCCATATTTGATTTGTTCACAGGGTGGGAAAATTTCAGCAAGCATGATGGTTCCAAAAGCACCATTATGCTTAGAGGGCAGAGTATACCCTACGTCTCTCATAATTTTAGAGGGACAGAAGGTCGATGTTATCTTAGGGATGTCGTGGTTAACCCGCCACGGCGCTGTTTTAGACACCGTCCTCCGAATTGTGCACTTGAACTCAGAAGTGCATGAATCTCATTCCTTATTTCTGGACAGTCCAGAAATCAAACTTCCAAGCGTCTATCAATCCACAACCATCAGATTGGAAGACATTCCAGTGGTCCGAGAGTTCCCTGACGTGTTCCTGGATGATTTACCGGGGATGCCGCCCGATAGAGAGGTGGAGTTCAAGATTGAACTTGCACCGGGAACCATGCCAATATCCCGAAGACCGTACAAGATGGCGCCCAAGGAATTGGCTGAACTGAAAACTCAGCTAATGGATCTGCTGGAGAAGGGTTTTATTAGGCCGGGCTCCTCACCATGGGGCTGTTCGGCATTAGTTGTGAAGAAGAAGGATGAGACGTTGCGGCTTTGCATGGACTATCATCCATTAAATGCCGTAACCATCAAGAACAAGTACCTGTTACCACGGATCGACATTTTGTTTGATCAGTTGGTCAAAGCAAAGATCTTTTCCAAGATGGACTTAAGATCCGGGTACCATCAGATTCAGATACGGGCTGAGGATATTCCGAAGACGGCTTTCTCGACGAGGTACGGACTTTATGAGTACCTGGTCATGTCCTTCGGCCTCACCAACGCTCCAGCTCACTTCATGTATTTGATGAACTCGGTAATCATGCCGGAGATGGACAAGTTTGTCGTGGTCTTCATCGACGACATACTGGTATATTCCAAGTCGGAGGAAGATCACAAGAAGCATCTGCGTATAGTCTTGCAACGGCTGCGGGATCACAAGCTATATGCGAAGTTCAGCAAGTGCAAATTCTGGATATAGCAAGTGCCTTTTCTCGGGCATATCATCTCAGCGGAGGGCATCGCTGTAGACCTGAGCAAGATCACACAAGTGCTGAATTAGAAATCCACGAGAACTGTTCACGAGGTATATAGTTTCCTCGGACTCGCGGGATATTGTCGGAGGTTCATTCCGAACTTCTCAAAGATTGCCAAGCCTATGACGGAGCTGCTGAAGAAGGCTACCAAATATGTTTGGAGTCCCGCATGTGAATCAGCATTTAAGGCTTTAGTAAAGCACCTGACATCAGCACCGGTTTTGGCGCAGCCAGACACAACAAAACCGTTCGATGTGTACTGCGACGCATCCGGCATTGGGCTCGGATGTGTGCTGATGCAAGACCGAAGGGTGGTCGCGTATGGGTCATGGCAGCTTAGAAACCATGAGCAGAATTATCCAACTCACGACTTGGAGCTCGCTGCCACGGTACTCGCACTTAAAATGTGGAGGCACTACCTACTCGGTAACCTCGTACATTTATATAGCGACCAAAAAAGCCTCAAGTACATATTCACTCAGAAGGAGCTGAACATGAGGCCGCGAAGATGGTTAGAATTCATAAAGGATTACGAAATAGAGATTCATTATCACCCCGGCAAAGCAAACGTAGTGGCGGATGCACTGAGTCGCAAGTCACACGTCAACAATCTGACCATCAAACCGTTGGAAGAGAGCGAACCACCACTGCATGTGATTCCACATGAAGCTCTCTACAACTTAGCTTTGATCCCCACCATCCGTGAAGAGGTAGCGGCAGCTCAGAAACATGACAATGGTATGTCGCATTTGCGGAGACGTATAGGCAGTGGGGAGCTTAAATGTTTCCGGAAAGACGGAGACGGCGTCCTATGGTTCAAGGACCGGATTGTGGTACCCCGTAAACCGGAGTTACGGAAGAAAATTTTTGATGAGGCTCACTTGGAAAAATTTTCTATTCACCCCGGCAGCAACAAAATGTATCAAGAACTCAGAAGCAAGTTTTGGTGGACACGGATGAAGCGGGAGATCGCCAAGTACGTGTCCGAGTGTGATACATGTCGAAGAGTGAAAGCAGATCATATGCGGAAACCCAGGACTGCTACAACCACTGGGCGTTCCTGCCTGGAAGTGGGAGGACGTGAGCATGAACTTCATCGTCGGTTTGCCCACCACTTTTCAGAAACATGATTCTGTGTGGGTGATCATCGACCGGCTTACCAAAGTTGCCCATTTCATCCCGGTCAACACAAACTACAACGCCAGGAAGTATGCTGAACTGTACATCTCACGGGTCCTATGCTTGTACGGCGTACCCCGTACCATCATATCGGATCGGGGCACTTTATTTGTCTCCTGTTTTTGGGAGCAGCTACACGCTGCATTGGGGACGAAGCTGATCCGTAGTTCAGCATACCACACGCAAACGGATGGACAAACTGAGCGGGTAAACCAAATCCTAGAAGATATGCTACGAGCTTGCGCCATCAACCATGGCAAGAATTGGGATGATCACTTGCCGTTAACCGAGTTCTCGTACAACAATTGGTACCAAGCCAGCATCAAGATGGCGCCTTACGAGGCGCTATACGGGAGAAAATGCTGCACACCATTGAATTGGTGTGAGTCTGGCGAAAGGGTTACCTTCGAGATTGACCTTGTCAACAACGCGGAGGAAAAGGTTCAGCTGATTCAAGCGAACCTAAAAGCCGCCCAATCCCGACAGAAACAGTATGCGGACCGGAGAAGACGCCCATTACAATTTGAAGTCGGGGATCACGTATACCTGCGTGTGTCTCCAATGAAGGGCGTGAAAAGATTCGGGGTGAGGGGAAAGTTGGCACCCTGATTCAACGGTCCATTTCAGATTACCGAAAGATGTGGATCGGTGGCACACCGGTTGAAATTACCAGAAGCACTTTCCGGTGTGCACGACGCCTTTCACATCTCCCAGCTGAGGAAATGTCTCAAGCTATCAACCACCGTTCAGCTGAAGGATATTGAAGAACTGCAACCGGATCTCACGTATTGGGAGGAACCGGTTCAGGTTATTGATGAGAAGGCCCGAACCACACGCAACCGTACGTTGTGCTTCTACAAAGTTCTGTGGAGTAATTACTCCATGGACGAAGCGACATGGGAAAGCGAAGGATTCCTTCGCGCTAAATACCCCAATTTTTTCACATCACATATCCGGTAATTTTCCACCGTTCTCTCTCTCATTTTCACCTTATAATCTCGGGACGAGATTCTTTTAAGGGGGGAGGGATGTAAAGGCCTCAATTTTTGACACATATTCAAAGTGTTCATCACACCACACACACACTTCATTTGAAGAAAGTTGATGAACACATTTGAAGAGCAAGTAACCACTATCAACGTGATCATTAGAGAACAAACTCACACAATGCAAAATGGGAATTTCCCCCATGCATCATATAGGGGCTGGACATATAAAAAACTCCTACACCTTACTAGGAATGTCCGTGCCAAGTTTCACCCAAATTAAAAACCTTTTTGAGGTCCTTTTGGGTATAGCTACAAGAGGGTGGTTTGAACTCAAATTCAAACCGTTTTCATTCCATGAATTCAAAAGTGGGAGGCATATTCTTACTCAGCACATTTTTGTGAGCTCACACACCAATTTTCACTCCATTTGGAGTTGATCTTGACATGAGCTAAGTTTAGCAAATTCAAACTTTATTTGAATTTCCAAACTGAATATGTGCTGAAAATTTAGTCAAACTTAACCCAATTTGAATTCTAACCAATTCAAATGGCTCAGGGGTAGATAATTCAAATCACCATGGGTATTGTGGGGATTACTGTTTACAACAGTGAGAGGGAGTTAAGTTCAGAGGTTAAAATGGAGGTGGGACCCACATGTAACCCACTGGATCAAATTGAACAGACTGAAGAACAGAACACTCGGTTCTCAGGTGCAGCCCGAGCGCGCCACCGAGGGGCTGGCCGGCGCAAGCATCTGCTGCATTTCCCCATGCTGGAGGCCAGCTGCCCGGACTCCTTATCCTCCCCGGCATGCTCCCATTAAATATCCCCCGAGCCCCGGCGCGATCAGTCTGTTTCCACACCGAGCTCCACCGCAACCAGCCGCCCTCTCGATTCTGCTGGTGATCAGGCCGATCACTCGCAAGCCCAGCCTCCTCTGCAGCAAAACGGCACCGTGAGCTTGTGAGCAACATCCTAGACCCCATGTTGGCCAGTGAGCAGGCGCCCTCGAGCTCCACCGGACATCTTTTCTGGCGGACCAAACGTTGCCGCCGTTCGGGCTCTCGTGGACAGCTCGGTGCAGCCATTGTCACGTCCACTTCTCTACACAAGAGAGGTGCGTCACTGTATGTAGATGGTGTAGCCAAAAGCCATTCGGCATATGATCAACCATTGGTTGAGAATTTCCAAGTTTACTGCCAGCCAGTTCATATGAGCCGAGGTCACCTCCAAGTGAAATTCGGACTCCACACACTAGGGTTGGTCAGGCCGGTTGTCCAGTGGGTTCTACACGTACTAGCGCACACACTCGAGAAGGAAATAAGGAAAACCATTGAGGATCGGCCGTGTTATGGCCGTTTTCTTCGCCGCCGTTGCAAAGTATCTCGGCTCACCGTCGAGGGTATGGTTGCAGGCGTTGCTAGCTTCCACAAAGCCCTGGTTCATGTTTCTCGTGCTCCACTGATGCTCTCCGAATGATTTCCGATTGATTTGGTGCACGGTAGAGCAAAACTGACCTCACCGGAACCCTAGCGGGTGCTGTCACCGGTGCGCGCGGGTTTCCGGCCATCACCGGCGGCCGGCGAGCCCACAGCCGAGTTCAGGAGGTCGGAGAAGGGAGAGGCGGTGGGTTTTGGTTCGAAAGGTGGTCGGGAACTCAGTTCCGGTGAGTCTCACCGGAGACCGCCCCCGCCAAGTATTTGGCGCGAGGAGGAAGAAGAAGCACTGTGTGTGGGGCCCACAGGCAGAACTTTAAACTTTTCCCGATTTTCAGATTTAGTTCAAACTTCAAACCCACATAACTTTGGCTAGGGAACTCTAAATCGAGTGAACCGAATTTTGTTTGATTCAGCTCTCTGAGTACTTTCAAAAAATCAAGTTTCACTTCATGAAAGTCCTTATTTCTCCAGAATTAATTCTTCAAAATTTAAACTGTTTGGAATTTTAACTGGAGAATCCTTTAAGGGAAAATTCTGAAATTTTGCTGGGATGTTCACCAAAATATCCCTGAGCTACCATAAAAATTTCAGATCCATTTGATCTCATTTGATCCACCTAATGGTGTGATTAATAAAACTGTTCCAGGGCAAATAGAAAATGTTCAGAAACATTTTCAAAATTTCTCTGAAATTGTTTAGCTCATATCTTTAGCTAGGAACTTTCAAATTGAGTGAGACCAACTCCATTAGAACCCTCTGAAAATCTAGTTTTCAGAAAGTTATAGCTTGCTCCATGAAAATTCCTAGGACACCATAAGAGCTCCAATTAAAGTCAAGTGCATAATTATTTGTGGAGAGCTCAATTGAGCTCTGCTGCAACTAAAACTTGGCCAAGTCTCTGTCTAGGTTGTAACCAAGCCACAGTAAAAATTTCAGAGTCATTGCGTCTGTCTAGTGAGACCTAAAAATTTAACAAGTTTAAATTTGAATCAAATGCATTTAAATTAATACATGTACTTGTTATCTCATGTAGTCGCTAAGGTCGAGGAGGAACCCGAAGTCTTAGACTTCGTTACTCCGGAAGAGCAGCTAGCCTACGACCAATAGCAGCAAGGCAAGCTCCGGTTTGCATTAACCTTTTTATAAATTTTATTGTTTTGAGAACTACTTTGAGTACCATTTCTTCATGCATTAGAGTCTTGTTTGAAAACCCAAATGCATAGCCAAGAAAACATGGGTTGGGATTAGGATTGAAACCCCATTTAGCTACTGCAATGCTAAGATAGTGTAGGATTCGGTACAAGTCGAGTAGTTGGAACTACTCGCGAGGATAGGCTAGGGGCACTCGACTCGGTTAGAGATAGCAAATGAAACACATGGCAAGAAAATGAGACCGAGCGGAGAGTAATGGCAGCAGGACTTTGGAGCCTGGGTGCTATAGCTCTGCTTGTGTCGATTGAGGACCGAGCCGTGTCCGGGCCTGTTGAACAAGCTAGAACAGTACCGAAGATCTACCGGCTATATGGGAACCGGGAAACTGATGTAACTCGGGTAGCTGGATTTGAGGCATAGCTGGTCGTTCAGAGGGTAGGTTGAGAGCTCGAGGTGTAAATCGGCTGGCGGCACTGAGATGCGCGTGCAGAGACCTCTTGCTCGGGACGATTGGACCGGTTCAACATTTGGCTGACGGGTGAAAGGTGGTTGCGTACGATGTCCGTGATGATTGCTGTAGGCAACATCGAGTACGGGCGTACGTGACGGGTTGTTCGGGTAACCCTGCCGGTGTAAATTGATTATAATCGCCGTCCCTCGCGGTCAGTGAGTACAACTTGTTCACTGTACCGTGACGTAGAAAGAACAGGCTAGTTACATGTTAAAATGTTGCTGATTGAAAGATGGACTTTGACTGTTAATGATTTGCTGTAGTTTAGAGCTAATTAAAGTTCTTTTCAACTTTGGGCAAAGTGCATGAGAGAAATGCGTTTCTTGTTTGATTGCGGCTCTCTCATGTGCCTTATCTTAAGGTTCTCCATAACCTGCTTCTAAAACTTGAAAGTAAGGTTCCGCTAGATAGGCGAGTCCTTTGCAACTTATTTTCCCTCATGTACCTATCACCCCTCATGTAGAAGTTTCATGTTTTAGGAGAGACGGGTCAGACTTGCTGAGCCTTCGTGCTCACTGCTTGTGTTTGAAGCTTTTGCAGGGTTCTATGAGGAAGGGACCTTCGAGGAGGAGACGGAACCCCAGGTGGGGAACCCCGTCGAGTGGGAGTCGTGCACGCCGCCGCGTTATTATGTGTGCGTGCTAGCGGGGACACGTTCACAGGTAGAACGTGAACTCGATGCGTCCGTGAGTGTAGACTGAACATCTTTTGTTGTAAAAATGTTCATACACTGGTTTATGTAATAAAACTTTGCTTCCACTTTGTACCTTTGATGTGTGTTATCTGGTGCTGTGCAACGCAGCACCCCTCAGCGTGATCCTGGCCCGACAAGACCGTGGGGTCGTGTCATTTATCTTCAATACGACACAAACATGGTCTCTAGCAAAAAGAACTTGAATAGGTAATATACTCAAATCTTTCACTAGTTGAAGATAACAACTCATTAGTATGTCCTACCCCATTGGTTGTAATAAAACCACAATAGGTACAACAGTCCTTCAAATGAGTTCAACTGTTCATTCCTCTGCCCAGAATGACCAGTTTCTACTTATCCCAGATTTTAACCTGGTCTGTGGCATTTTCATGACTCAAGTTGAATACCATAGTTAAAGTTAACTTCAGTATATCTCTAAAGAGTATTTATGTGCCCCCAGATAAGCTCTGGTTGAAAAGTTACAATAATTCAAAGTCAACAGAATTTCAGGAAGAATTTCCACAGCGCCTCCTTTGGAAGTTGCTGTTTTCAACTCAGAATTCCACTGAATTCCGTACTTCAACTACAAAAACTTTGAATTACAAAGATGTAACACATCTCCTAAACTTTCAAAAATGTATCATATGATTATTTTGTATTTCTCCACAGGAAGTTTTGCTTGAATAACAGACCAGCCCAGAATGAGTTTTGAATCTGTCCTGGTTCTGGACAGTTTACAATCACCTGGAATTTCAACCAGTTTGTTGTGTGATTCTATTCTGAAAGCATACAACAAAGTTGTAGATCACTTAAACGTCTTTCCATAACTATATCCCACAACTCCATTGCCTAAGTAACCTGTGAGTTATGCTCGGTTACAGTTCAGCAAACTTGCTGCCAAAATAGAGCACTCTGTTTTTCCCGTCCCTTGGGCTGAACTACTATGTTTTTGAATTTTCTCTTCAAATCCAGAATCCTAAGGATTTGAATCTTGGTTATATTAGTCCTTTTTCAAAAAAAATTTAATGCAATCATGATTATACCGGCATATACGACTCAACCGTGGCACTGAAACGGCCTCTCGCAAGCGTGTACTACACGGGATACGTACGTGGTTAGCACCTGCAGAAAAACACTCAATAATGATGCACACATAGGGTTTCTCATTTCAGGCAGGTCCATATCATAATAGAAACATACGCCCCGTATCATTTCCATACGGACCGTCCTTGAGTCAAGTCACGTCTCAAGATACATGGTCGTGTTTTAACACCACACGACGGGGAACCCGAGTAGAGCGCGAACAGGTCGTTACGGTTGGGAATATTATCAACCCAACGGATACCACCTACTGCCCTGCAGGGCATGCCGATGGTAAATGCTGCGTATGTCCTCCTAGGCTATTTACAGAAGAACACACTATCGCGTTACCAACCACATGATGGGGTTTCCACTTTCTTGCCTAATGCACGCCAGGGACCAGCGATTCATATGAACTCAGGAACATGAAGAGTTCAAGAGTTTCATATTGATGTCTCACACCAAGCTGTGAGACCTATACACTGAACCACTTTCCTCGTCAGGGGAGCTAACCAAAATTGATCCGCTTTCCGTGGCGTTCCTTACCATGCTTACCGAGGCGTAGGTGCGTCATTACATAATCAAAATTCAGAATTATAACAAGTAGGTTAGTCATTCCACTTTAAGTAACTATACTAATATAGTCCTTATTTGGGCACACTAGTGATTCCTCACTGTAATCCTATGTTTTCCCGTAACTGTCCTTATTTGGTGTGCTATCCCATAAGCAGCTCTAATGCCAGCCTGCGACAGACCGAAATCCATACATTCCAGGATCACAGAGGGTGGTGCCGCACGATGCGACACCCAACAGCACACACGATAAGGTAACATAGTATTACATGGAAAACATGATGAATTTGTACTAAAGTGGAACAATCTTCAGTTACAACTCCTGTACAGAGTCTACTGCAGCGGAAAGTATTTGTACAACTCATGCCAACACTAAACTAGCAAAAGTTGGTTGTCCGTCCCTACGGACAACCCACACTTGCTCCACTCAGCCTCAATGCAGCGTGTACGGCTCCCACACAGCCGTAGTCCCCGACGGAATGTAGCCCTCACCGGTGGACTCGTACTCTGAGTCCGTGGGGTACTCCTGACCTGCAAACACTCATAGCAGCAACCGTGAGCACGATGGCTCAGCAAGTCTTAACCGACTCTCCTACACCTGACACGGTACATGCAAGTCATACTCGAATATAGGATGAAAGTTTGCAGCAAACGGACATGCTGACAAGTTCATCCTTACTTCATCTTTTAGCCACAAGTTAACGGCTCATGAATCTGAAATTTAGTGAGAAATATTTGGTGGCACACATGTAGCAATACAATTTATTCATTTAAGCAGTATTGAATCACAACATTCCATATTTTAACCTACGTCACGACTCTGTGACCAAGTGGTACTCATCACCATGAGGTTCGGTGAATCAACTCGATATACACCTGCAGGGATACCTTAATAGCACGTCACGTACGCCCATCCGTGGAGCTACACAGCACGCTCCCTCGATGTCGTACGGGACAACCTTTCACCAAAAAGCCCAAACATCGAACCGGTCACACCGAAACGGACAAGAGGTTCCCTACACGGAGCATCTCTCTATGCCCATTGAAGATTTCCACCGTGCTTCCCTCAACCTACACCTATAAATTGGTGTGTTATGCCTCGACGCCCGGAGGTTTAGGTTACATCAGTTTATTGGACCCCATATATCCGATATGCCTTCGTTACATTCAAACTTGATCAGCGTTGGCCACACACGGATTGGTCCTCAATCGACACGGACAGGGCTACACACACAAGACTTCCTCTTGCTGCATCCTAGCCCCTGCCTAGTCTCATTTTTGTTGTTAAAGTTGTCTCACATCACGAACCAATCCCGTGTGTAACGAACCCTATACTCGCGAGTAGATTCCAACTACTCGACTTGTACTGATGTCTATAAACATTAAGCAACGCATGGTCTACTCGAGGACTTAGACACTCCTCACTCCATTTGGAATAATCTGGTTATGCATTTGGAGTTTCAATCATCCTACACCTAATGCACATACATACTTCAAGCTTAGTGAATATAAAGCAAAACCTTGATAAAAATTTATTAAGTGCAAACCGGGGCTTGCCTTGTTGCTGCTGGTCAGGGATTAGTGTCTTCTATGGAGGTATCAAGTCCAGTATCTCCGGGGTCTCCTCGCGTTCAGCGACTACACGTAATCAAGTTAACGATATGTCAATTTGAATGCAAATGTGTTGATTTTAGCATATAAAGACTATAACTGTAGCTTGACATCCCATTTGGCTCTGAAATTTTTACTGTGGCTTGGTATGAACCTAATCATAGACTTGGCCAAATTTTATTTGAAACAAAGCTCATTTGAGCTTTGCACAAATAAAAGTCTAAATGGTCATTACTAGAGCTTCTAAGGATTTCCAGGGATTTTCATGGATCAAACCATTACTTTCTGGAAACTAGTGTTTGAGATGGTTCTAATGGAGTTGGTTTCAAGTAATTTGAAGAATCCTAGAGAAAGTTATACCCTTATCAAGATTTCAGAAAATTCTGAAAAATGTTTCTATACATTTTTCTATTTTCTCAGGGCAGTTCACTTAACCACACCATTAGTGGGACTAAACGAACTTGGATGGATCAGAAATGTTTCATGTGATAAAATAATTTTCAAATGAACATCCTAGCCAAATTTCAGAAATTTCCATAAAAGAAATCTCCAGATAAAATTCCCAACAGTTTAAAATTTAGGGAGTTAATTCAGGAAAATAATAAGTTTCATGAACTGAAACTTGTTTTGCAGGATAGTACTCGGAGAGCTGAATCCAACAAAATTTGTTTCAATAAATTTGGACCATCCTAGCAAAAGTTATGGGTATTTGAAGTTGAACTAAAACTGGAAATTCGAAGAAAAGTTTAAAACCCTGCGCGCGGGCCCCACCACACGGCTTTCACTTTAGGAACACAGGGAATTCATCCATGGGGTCGGCCAAGGCCACCGGCCACCGGAAACCCGTCGGCGACGGGTGGCGGCGGCACCACTTCGGCAACGTTGAACTCAGTCCACAAGTGCTTAAAAGCTTCGGATCTTCTTCCTAAAGTACCGTGGTGGAACCCTAATCGTCGTCATGCGCTCAAACAAGCTCCAAATGGGCTGCAAACATGAGCTCATCAGCGACCTAGGGCAAAAACCGGCGGCGGCTCAAAATTCTCGAAGAACAGCGCCTAAACTCAGTGGTTTTCAATTATTTTTTATCCTAGAGGGACATGGGAAGGACTAGAACATGTGTGTAGCTCGACACAAGCTTCGGTGGACTGATCACCACAGATTTTGGATTTTTGGGCGGCTCGGTTCTATAAACGCCAAAATGGTAATGGGGAAATTCTCCCTCGGCGATGCATGAGAGGATGAGAGGTTTGCACGGGCGTGTAAAGCACCTTAGGGCGGTCGTTTTCGATGTAGGGCGTCGGCAACGAGAAAGCTTATAGCACTCGGGCGCCGGGAACCGAAAGTGTGGTCGGGAGGTAGTTAGTTCTTTCGGGCTGTGCGAGGAAGAGAGTTAACGACGAGGGGAAAATGTTCACGGGGACAGGGAGCTATGCTCTTATCCTTCGGCCACTTGACACCCGAGCAGGGGCTGGCGCGTGTAAAGGTTCCAAAAATGTAAAGGCAATAAACAGAGGGTCGACAACCGTTATGATTGGAATGCATGAAAATGGGACTTACAAAAAATTTATACACGTGATGATGCACATAGGTGTCCAACCAAACGAGCTCTCACCTTCATTTGAAATGTGTTTAGCCAAGGTTGAATTAAACATCATGTGTAAAGTTCTCACATGTAAGGGGGAATCTAAATTCAGATTTGAACTAAATTGTTCCCCTCAAGTTGCTGCCAAAAATTTGGAGCACACATGTATCCTCATATCTTTGAATTCGAGGAAATTCATGGTGGCCACATTCTAATTTCAGAGTGGGCTAAAAAGGAGTTAAACATGATCATTTCCCAATGTGAGCTGAATTCAAATTTGAAAGTGAACTTCACACTGGATTTGGTTTATTCAAATTTCCACCCACGTTTAAACTCCTGAAATATCAGATTGAGAGGATTCACTCGAATGAAGATATTTTGGAGACAGTTGGAGGATAAGGAGACGAGTAAGGGAGTGGACCCCACATGTCATTGGGCCGCTTTAACTTGCCCTCGAAGACTTCCTCGGTTCAGTGTCGAACACCACCCGAGCCTCCTTAGAGCGCTGATGAGGGCAGCCACCTCCAGCGTCTTGCATCGAGCTGGCGACCTGGTCGTGGCTTCAACACCTCACGGTGTGATCCTCTCAGTCACTAACCGAGCTGCAAGTGGAGGCCACCTCCTCACTGCTTCCGTCGTGCTGGCAACCAGTTCGTGGGATTGAGTAGCTTCCGGCGTGATCTTTTGCTCACAAAAACAGCAACCCCGGGCGTTATTTCCCCCACACAAGGAACTGAACCAAGAGCGCCGAATTTAAAATTATGAATACCACATAGGGTTAACTCCAAGTTAATCAAATTCAGTTTGCGGAAAATTGCGGCGAATTTTGAATTTGAATTTTGAAACCACTGTTGTTTGGATGGAGGGGCTTCAGTGGGACCCGCAGGTAAGAGGAACAGAGGCAACGTTTGAGTTTGCTACTGTGTGAGCTCGACACCGAAGCACCGCACTCTCCACCAAGCTGCCTCTGTGCTTGCTCACCGAGGAGGTTTTTTCGGCTGCATGATAACCTTCGAAGCTGCACAACCCAATTCCTCTTTTCCCTGCTCGGCCACTCCAACGCGCAGAAGCTTGCTCACACGCTCGCACAGAAGACAGGAAAACACCGCCCCTCTTATCTTCATCACCGATCAGCCTCCGGCCACTGTGGCACCCAGCTGAGTCGACAAAGAGGAGCACCGGCCTCCACTGGACGTCATAAGGACCTCCACAGCTCGTTTCAGTCATCCTCCGGCCGGTGCCAAGCAAGTTTCTCCCTCTCGGTTGAGCACCACGTCACCACCACAGTTCCACAGGGTCCAGCAGGTTCAGCGCCTCTCTCGCACGACCAACACCCCCCTATGGTGCTCCATGGTGTGTAGATCATGCTCCCGACCTCCCCTTTCTCATCCCCACTGCCGGCTGGCCGGAATTTGGGTTTTGACACCAGTGCACATGAAGAACCGATCAAAACCAAATCGGGAAATTCTCTCCACGCGCTTGTTCATCCGTTATACAATTCAAACCTCATCTATTATAGCTCCTAACTCCCTCCCATTCCGGATACCGAAACCAACTGTCCATCCCACGACCCGGGCGACGAGAATTCACCGCCGGCGGCAAAAACGGGTCGGTCCTCCGGTGAACCCCCTTTTCCCGCTGTTTGCTGCAAGGTTTGGCATGCGTTCCATGTTCCCCGACCACTAGGGATGCTTTAGGGCAACTTACCTCATCGGGAGAACCATGGGACACGCTGAAACGTGTCGATGCTGCGCCCCCAAGCGCCGCCGACGGTGCCGACCTGTGTCCAGCTGTTTTCATGAGGTGAGACCTTCCCCGACAGCTGTGCCATGTTCCCACGGTCGTATAGGGTGAAATCAGAGCAAAAACGGTGGAGAAATGAGGGAGAACGGGGCGCACCATGCTTCTGTTCCGGCGTGCGCGCGGGCTCTGTCCCGAGGTAGAAGAATGATCTGATAGTGGACCCCACTGTCAGCCAGTATTAGGTTCCAGAAAATGTTCAAACTTTGAAATTTCATAACATTGTGTAGTAAACTCCAAATTGGGTGATTCAAATTGGGTTAGATTCAGTTTGCAATGATTTATCCAAATTTGCACTCCAATTTGTATGAAAGTCAATAATAAATTCTGGATAATTCTTTTAAAATTTTCTGTAAAAGAATTATGGAGGTAGTTTGGTTAAGACAAAAATCCCCAAATTTTGCCAGAATATTCTTTAGGGAATAGTTGAACATTCAGCAAAGTTTCAGCTCATCTGAAGTTGATTTGCGTAGGATATTTCAGAGTTTAAGCTGCTGTGCTCAAAAGTGTCCAGAAATTTTTCAGAAAAAAATTCCACTTTGTAAAATTCATTCTAGGTAATACTTAGCTCCAAAAATAGTGAAACAATTTTTTGTGGCATCCTTAGGAAGAGTACTTTGCAGATGAACAAATTGCTTTCTATGAAAATGCCCAGTATTTTCTGTGGAATTAATTTTAGTAAATCGTTTAGGGATTAATTCCAGGAAGCATTCTCCATGAAAAATTCCCAATTTTGGGCAGCAAATCCTTTTTCCTAGTTCCTGATCTCCAGTAAAAATCTTAGGATTTTTGGAGCTGATTAAGAGGGCTTAGTCAGTAGGTTATCTCAGAGTTAAATAAATTAGCTAAAAATCATAGAAAAAATTCCAGAAAAATGATTCAAACTTAAAACCTCCATAAATTTCTGTAGGGATGTCCAAACTTTGAGAAACAATTTTTTTTGAATTCATCAAAGTTAAATATTTGGGAATTAATTCCAGAAGATCCCTATTATGAAATTTCCTCAAATTTGGCCAGAAGATTCCTCATGATATTAGTGATCTCTTATAAAAAATTGAGCTTCATTGGAGTACATTTGCTATGCTAAACTTTGATCCAAAGTTCAGCCTTTAATTGCAAATTCAAATTCTAAACAGAAACTTTCCAGCATTTCCTATCAACTTCCAAAATTCATATCTCCCTGTAGGTAGCTCCCAAAATGGTGAAACAAATTTCGTTAGAACCATAGAGACTTGCTATAATTAGATCTTACATTGTTACTCATGTCAAAGCTTCAGATCTGGGCTCAAAATTCAGAGAAGCCTTGGACTTGTTGGAATTTTGGAGACCACAAGGTTCAACGGAATTTCTCCAAATTTTGCTCAGATCATCCTTAGAGAGTCTAGTATCCACTGGAAGAATCCCAAGTCAAATTGAGGAATCTAAACAGCAGTAGCTAGTAATAGGAGTTCATCTCTTATATAACACTAGCACTTATACATATATTTTGCTATATTTCATATAGTGACCGAAGTTGAGGATACGACGGAGCCATTGGACGTCCTCCCACCAGAAGCTAACTTTCCTTTTGACTCGCAAACAGGCAATCCCCGGTTTGCATCTAAATACTTTTACAAAGTTTTCATTTGTATCACTTATGTTCAAGGTGAAATGCTTGCATTAGAGTTAGGGTGATTGAAACCCCACTTGCATAACCTTTGAATCATATAGAGGGTTGGGTAGTTTACATACTTGACGAGTAGAGAATGCCATGCTAATGTTCTTAGGATCTCGGTAGAAGTCGAGTTGTTGGAATCTACCCGCGAGATAGGTATTTATTCACACGGTATGGAAATAGGTAGATAATGGCTTAAGATTGTGAAACTGAGACCCAGCATGGGGGATGTGATGCAGTGAGCGGAGGTCTCACGTGCGTAGCCCTGTTGGTGTCGATTGAGGACCTAGTCGTGTGCGGCCCTGCTTGACAAGTATCGAACAGTATCGGATGCATACTGACATATGGGAACCAGGAAACCGGTGTAATTGGTTAACCTGTGTGCCTCGAGGCTTACCCAACCGTTTTATAGGAGTGGGTTGAGGGTAGCAAGGTGTAAATCTGCCGGTCGGCACAGACACGCTCCACGCAGGGATCTCCTGCCCGTTATGGATGGACCGGTTCGGCATTTGGGTTGCCTTTGAAAGGTTGTTGCATACAACAGAGTAGGAAGGTGTGAAGCACCACACTTCTGAAAGTGGGTGTACGTGACGTGTTATCCGGGTGTCTCCTGATTGCAATCACCGTCCATCACGGTTATTTGAGTACCGCTTGTTCACTCCGCTGTGACGTAGTAAGAAGTGAAATAAGCCAGATGAATGTGTTGTATTGAATTAATATTGGCTTGTTACCATGTATGTTGTAGATATAGAGCTCATTAAGTTTATCTTCCACTTTCGGCATCGTCACATCGGAGGAAAACGTTTCTTGTTTGAAAATTTCTGTCTGAACAGAGCACTCTGTCTTTGAGATCAAAAGAAGCCCAACAAGTCTCTTCTTTGAAACTTAGTTCAAATGAAGAGCTCAGTAACTAATATGTGCTTTATCACATCCATTTTTAGTTTGGAAGTTAGTCATGAATAATTTCTTCATAGGTAAGAATACTCTCCAGTGTAGTACGGTGACGATGCACCGTAAGACATATGACGGTACTACGTTGCCTCAGCAATGAAAAACCTAACCGGAATACACCGGCATACACGTATCATTAGGTGGCACTAAAACGGTTGTCGGTACCCGCGATATGGGGTACCCCCGCGCACAGGAGAAAATGCCTAAGGATCTTGCCCATCTCCGCAGGGAGAGCTCCGAAGGCGCCACGCGTCCGGCGGGGCCGGACCTCCCTCTCTTCAGAGGAGAGAGCCGGGCTCGCCGCGTGGCCTGCAGAAGCCGGACCTCCCCCTCCGCGGGAGAGAGGTCCGAAGGCGCCACGTGTCCAGCAGGGCCGGACCTCCCTCTCCTCAGAGGAGAGCTCCGGGCCTGCCACGTGGCCGTCAGAAGCCGGACCTCCCGCTCCGCGGGGAGAGGCCCGAAGGCTCCACTTGTCCTGCAGGGCCGGACCTCCCTCTTCTCTGAGCAGGGCTCCGGGCCTGCCACGTGTCTAGCAGAAGAGCGCTGCCTGCCCCCGAGCGGTAGGCAGTGGGCGTAAAAACGCCCCATACCTTGCCCGTACAAGGTATTCAAGGCCCGCGCCTTCCCAAGACGTGGAGATGCGGAGCACGCCTCTGTCAGGTGCCGTTGCGCCCAGTCGCATCACAGACTGGCGCGCAGTGTCAGAACCTGCCAGCTAATAAACACAGCGACAAGACATCCCCTGCCGCCCCCGACGTCATCAACCTCTACGACTAGCAGGCGACATGGGCAAGGCGGCAAGACGAAGACTCAGAAGCCTTCGCCAGAGACAACTACCGACGTAACTGCGGATACGATAGTCTGCAGGCAATCTCCCCGGGACCACCTGTCGGGTCCCGGGCCCCCCTTGTAAGCCACGCGAGCCTTGGACTATAAAAGGCTCGGGTAGGCAACATTAGCAAGGGTTCGCACTCTAGCCATTCGCACCCTCAGGACTCCGGTTCTGAGCAACAAGCAATACAGCGAGCACCCCAGCTCGCCGTGGACGTAGGGTTTTACGCTCCGGCGGCCCGAACCACGTAAAACTCGCCGTGTCAAGCTCTTCCTAAACTCGTCCCTACGCTCAAGCTCTCCGCGAGTGACTAGCCCCTCCGAAAAAGAACCTCCGCGGGCTGCCCAGTGCAGGTCCGGGGGAAGTGTCGACCACACACTTCGACATTTGGCGCGCCAGGTAGGGGGGCTTTTCCCTTGCGCGGCGAGTTTCCGCCGACGAAGATGACCAAGCTTCCTTCAGCGGCAAACTCTCCTCCCCCGCGTTCACGGCGAACCGTGACCAGTGGGGAATACGTGTCGACGCACTCAGGACGGAGTGTGTCGGTGCAAGCTGGTAGCCAGCAGCCGACTCCGGCAATGCCGACTCCGGCAATGCAGGCTCCAACCATTGTGAGATCTTCTGCAGCGCTAAGCGTACCCCACAGGGGTGCGCTAGCTGCAGCAAGAGCGCTACTGCGCAATCCACCTGCTGTGGACGCACCTCATTCAGCGACCCAGCAGTGGATACTCGAGGTAGACCGCCTCGTCGTCGCCGCCGCAAACCCTCGACTTCGGCGGGGGAGACACTCCGGTCAACCGGCAGTGTCGCTGACGCGCACGCCAACGGTTGACGGGCAGACGGCGGGTTCCAGCTCCACCAGGCTTCCATCGACGGACCTGAGGACAGAGCTGGAACGGTGCCACTTGGGCCAGGATGCCCGGTGTACCTCGAGGGACGTCGGGAAAGGCGTCGCAACAAAGAGGCTGTTGACAGCATGACGTCGGCCTCGACCCAGCCTGAAGAGCAGATCTTTGCCACGCGATCTCTGCCCCAGGCATATGCCGTGCAGCATATGCCACACCCATATGCCCTGCAAACGGCACCCCCGGTCTATGGAGCTGCCTTGCCCATACCGGGATACACCGTGCCGGCGACGAACCAAGCGTTCGCGGCACCAACACCTGCGGCAACAGGGGCAGGATGTGCGGCCCTGGCACCCCACCTTCGCTTCGTGAGGTGGCCGCGCAAGTTCCGGCCGCACCTGCCCGAGAAGTACGACGGCAGCGTCAACCTGGCGGAGTTCCTCCAGATCTACTCCACCGCCGTACTTGCCGCAGGAGGGGATGAGGCCGTCATGGCCACCTACTTCCCCATCGCCTTGACCGGCCCAGCCCGGTCTTGGCTCATGAACCTCCCTCAGGGTTCCATAACTTCCTGGGGAGAGCTCTGCCGGCAGTTAGTCGCCAACTTCGGCAGCTCCTACACCCGTCCCGGCACGGAGCTTGACCTCCACGCCGTCAAGCAACAATCTGGGGAATCACTGCGCTCCTTCATCCAGCGGTTCTCCCAGGTACGCAACACCATCCTGCATATTCAAAGTGCTTCTGTGGTGGTGGCGTTCCGGCAGGGTGTCCGGGACGAGAAAATGCTTGAGAAGCTCGCGACCAGAGAGGTCCGTGACGTCTCCGAGCTCTTCAGCCTGGCGGACAAGTGCGCCAGAGCAGCCGAAGGGCGGAATTGGCACTCTCTGCAGCCTCCGAGTCAGGAGGGCAGCCCGGGTCCGGCGCTGCTTCCTACGGAGGTGGCAAGAAGGCCAAGAACCGGGGGAGTGGCAAGATGAAGTCATCGACCGCGGCTCCCGTCGCCGCAGCAGCGACACCCAGTGGAGCTCGGGGGCCACGCCCCGACAAAAGGCAGCGGCAGTCGCCAGCCCCAGATGGTGACCAGGGCAGGCTATGCCCCGTGCATGGCGCCGGCAATCATACTGCTGCCGAGTGCTGGGATATCCAGAGGCTCGCAGAGCACTTCCGCAAAGGGAGGCAGCAGAGAGCTGAGGACCCGCCCCTACCTCAGAGGGAGGGCAAGCAGAAAGTCGACGCCTCAGTCAGCGCCGGCCACCAGGTGGGATTTCAGGAGCCTCAGCGCGTCATGAAGACGGTGCACAACGGTGAGGACTCCAGCTCCGATGGTGACGGGCCAGGGCGGTAGCCAACTGTGGGTACCCCGAAAAGTCAGTGGAGGCTGCACTGCTGTGGCATCAACCTTGGAGAAGCTCCGAGTTGTCGCAGCAGCCCAAGCACCAATCCCAACGGTGCAGGATCGTGCCAGCCCCACCAGAGAGCACGCCTCTGTGCCTCGGCCATACCACCGGGGAGCCACCCAGGGTCTGTCGACCCCTTGAAGGCCTTGCCAGATGGGGAAGACGCCTTGGGTCTCCCAAGAAGAGTCCGGGTTCTCCTACCCCTTGAAGGCCTTAGCCAGAAGGGGAGGGTACCCCGGGGCGCCCAGGAGAAGCCGCGCAGGACCTGATCCAGCGTGAAGATGACAACCTCAGTGGAGACTGCACTGCTGCGATATCAACCTTGGAGGAGCTCCAAGTAGTCGCAGCAGCCCAAGCACCAGCCCCGATGGTGCAGAACCGGGCCAGCTCCACCCGGGTGCACGCCCCCGTGCCTCGGTCATACCTCCTGGGGGCTGCCCAGGGTCTGTCAACCCCTTGAAGGCCTTGCCAGAAGGGGAAGACACCTTGGGTCTCACAAGAAGAGTCTGGGTCCTCCTACCCCTTGAAGGCCTTAGCCAGAAGCGGAGAACTCCCCGGGACGCCCAGGAGAAGCCGCACAGGACCTGATCCAGCGTGAAGATGACAACCTCATCGATGAGGCTCGGCTGCAGGTGACACCCCACAACGCACGGCCTCGGCTGCTGCTCTAGCACTACCGCCAAAGGACCAAACGCGTCAGGGACCTGCAGGAAGGCAACCTGGTGCCGCGGCACGCACTTTCCCTCGAAGGACCTATAAACTCTCCCCCAGTCGGGATGGTCCCTTCCGAGTCACGGAAGCTGCCGTCCCAGGTACACATGCCTTTCAACCGAGTATCGGATCCGTTCCCAAAACCCTTGGCATGGAACAACACTGTAAGTCCTACCCCCCGAGTGTTAGTAGAACAGGGTCATACCCTTCTGTAATAAATCCCATAGAGTCTAGGAACAGCGCTTGGGGCAGCTAAGTCTCAAGGGACGGTCCAGGACTACGTCCGGCTTAGCCTGGTTCCGACCCTAAGCGCGTAGAGTCTTGCTTCCCTTCTTGACGAGGCGGGTCATTGCCTCCATGTACAGCCTGACTTCCACCTATGGGCATCAACACAGAAACCTGTTCTACTTCGCTCTCTCTCATGTGCTCATTTAAATTACGCATTATTTTTTATGATCGCACTCTCTATGTATGTCCATCGTACATCTAGCTCCCTCTCTCCCGCGCTCATCCATAGTCAGCATTTGCTATCCCACCAAAGGCGGCTGCGCTTGAGGCACCTGCCGATGGCCAAGTGGGTCTCTCGGGCCTCCCACAGTAAGGTGTTGCGGTGCCAGTTGGTCACCTCCAGGAAAGGCCTGCGCCGTGCATGGAGGGTCCAGGGTGCGTATCCCGCTTAGCCGGCTCTGTGCCCAATGCGTGCGCATCCTGCCCTCCGGAGGTCCAGGGGAGTACAGCCGCTTTGCCTGGTTCCGTACCCAAAGCCTGTGCACTCTGCTTCCCCGACGCACGGTCCAGTACTAGGGATCGGACAATCGTACCTGGACCTTCGAGGGAGCCGGAGCCCCGGCGCCTCGCGCACAGAATTGCCCAAGCCCCGTATAACGGATCAGGATCGTAAGTCAAATAAGACTAAGAGACGGGAGGGGAGGACCCCCCGAGGAGAATTACGTTTCCTCTACCTGTGTGCAGGACCTCCAGGTTACCGCAACGGGGGCTGCATGAAGCGGGGGGGGGGGGCAAGGAGCTACTAACTACTACAGCATAGGATCGGAAGGTCCGGGTCCCGCCCCTTCCACAGGGGCGAGGCCCAAAGGCCCCACGTGTCCAGCGGGCCCGGAGCTCCCGTGACGCGACCCCCTCAACCGAGACAGGCCACTCGCCCGGGAATCGCATTGGGTGGTGCCGTGTTGTGCGACACCCAACAGCACACATATGAGGAACAATGTATTACATAAAACAATAGCGGAAGCTTACAAGTTTTTCTTTGTAAATACTTTACATCAAGTAACTACAGCGGAAGTCTATATCAACTCACGTCGAATAACTAAGAGCACTCGAGATGAAGTCCAGCCCACGGACTCCTCTCGCTAGCAACACGAAGACAAGCAGCAGCGGCTGGGTTCTCCATGTGTTACCTGACTCGGGAGTCCCCGAGTCTCACCGGACAACCTTCTTTTCAGCATAGTTGTTAACCTGCAAAACCACTTATATAGCAAGCGTGAGCACATAGGCTCAGCAAGTCTGACCCGTCTCTCCTAAACAAGAAACTCCACATGCATGACAGTTACAATTGGGTCGGCTAGATTTGCATAAAGGACTTGCCTAAAGTTGATCCTTAACTTTCATATTTTAAGCCTCATTGTGCAGACCTTGAGCCAAAAAGCATCGCAACTCCACAATCAAACGAGAAACGCTTTGTTGCGATGCTCCTTGCACAAAGTGAAAGTAAACTTTAATGAGCCTATCTCTAATTCAATCATGGTTGCAATACAAGTTATAGCACAGCCTTATCAAGTTCAAAGATAAACAATTCCAGTTGTTACTACGTCAAGACGCAGTGGGCAAGTATGCTCATATAACCGCGAGCGACGGCGATTCGAATCAGTACACGCCCGGACTACACGCCACGTACACCCGTACTCCAAGTTGCCAGCAGCAACCTCGACTGACGTTGTACGCGGCCACCTTTCCCAAGATCTTCCACATTGGACGCAGTCCAACTGCCCCGAGTACGCAAGCTCCCTCAAGGTACATACCCGCTGTGGTATGTTCTTGAGCGAGGTACCTCCTGCTACCCTGACGCCGAAAGCCTAAGGCAGTTGGAAAAGTTCCACTATGGATCTCCCAAGGTACATCGGTTTCCTGGGTCCCATATAGCCAGTATGCGCCCGGTACACAACTCAAACTTGTCCAACAGGGCCAAGCATGGACGGGCCTTAACCGACACAGGCAGGGCTATGCACGCACGGCCTGCAACCTGCTGCATCTAATCCTCCCTGCCCGGTCTCCATGTCTTATGTGTGAACTTTCCTCATCTTCTCTAAAATGGACCCGTTCCAAGTACACCAGCCCTAAACTCGCGAGTAGATTCCAACTACTCGTCTTCTACCGGACCTTTCCTACTAACATTAGCGTAGCCAAATTCCCTCGGGGAGTTGCTATTCTACCCTTTCTCTCTTAGGTGTTTCTGGTCATGCAAGTGGGGTTTTCAATATCATCTAGACGTAATGCAATCAATGATGCAAAGCTATGATCTCTACAAATAAAAATGCTTTATAAAACGGTTCAAATGCAAACCGGGGCTTGCCTGTTTTGCAGGTGACTACTGTTACAATCAGTTAGTGACGATCACTTGGAGCTTGATCACTTGATTTCCTCCCTCCTTGATCTTCACCTCAGGTTTTTCTCACCTTCTTCACGTATATGCTACACGATATGATCATGCATATGTATTTAATTGAAAAGCTTTTGTTCATAAGATCTAATGACCATTTTGAAACTGAAATTTTGTTTAAGAATTTAAAATGACACTGGTGCTAGTGGTTTGGGTGGGCTTAAACACTAAGATCACTTATTAAGTGCTTTTCCCACTTAAGTTTTGATCACCTTAAGAGATCACACATGACAGTGGTGATCCAGAGCTCTAATGGAGCTTAGAAATTTCATGTGAGTTCCTTGTCACAAGAAAGTCCTCTGGACCATAATTTAGCACATTTCATGGAATGGTTTATTCAGAATAATTCTCTAAGTGTTTAGTCAAAGATGAATTAATTCTGAGGTAACATCCATGTTCATGTCAAACTCAGTGAACCACAATTTCAATTATAGTTTATAGAGTCTACATGAATTTTCCTAGGATTTTTGGAGCTATGAATTTCCCAGAACTGAATTTACATGTTTTGGAAATTCTCTAAAAATGTTTCTGTATTCATTTGAATACAGGAACTTACAATCTGAATTACTCTGATTAATTCAACTCCAAATGAGCTGAAACTTTTACAGGAGTCTAATAACACCGTACCGAATATTCTGGCAAAATTTGAGGATTTTTGGATAAACCAAACCCCCTCTAAAATTCTTTTGCTGAAAAGCTTTAAAGAATTTTCCAGACTTAAATAAAGACTTTCATACAAATTGGGTTGCATAATTGGATAGAGTTTGTCAATCTGAATCTAACCCAATTTGAATCACTAAATTTGGAGGTCCCTAGCAAAAGTTATGCTCTTCTAAAGTTTGGGGAAAAACCTGGGATTTGAATAAATCCGGGGAAAAGTTTAAACCTGACTGTGGGCCATGGGGCACGTGTCACTTACAGAATCAAAGGCACACGGGGCCACACATATTCCTCTGTGCAGTCACACGGGATCCCACAGCCACAGAGGATCAGGGTTTTAAACTCTCTCTCACTGACGACTGGGCCCGCCGACCCCTTCTTCTACCTCGGGTCAGTTCCCGCGCTCCGGGTGCCCGCGCCGCCGCCCTCGCCGGAGATCGCCGGAACTCGATCTTCCGGCCTCTGCTCGAGCCCTTGCTCGCCGCCAGAGCCTAACCTTCCCTACTGAGCACGATGGTAAGGTTTCCCTGAACCGGCAAAACCTCTATGGTAGCTAGCGACGCTGCGGCAGCCCGGCACTTCATCGGCGATGTCAGCCGGCCATCCTAGTGCACCAACAGTTTGACAAAATGGTTCTACAGCACCAGTGAACGATGGGGAAGCTCGGCCTAGCCTCAAAAACGTTCGAGAATGATGGCAAACATGCTTTCACCGTGCGACCGCGGTCCCCCGGTTCGGTCGCCGGTAGAAACCCATGAAATACTCGGTCTATGTGCAGTTTTAGGCTAGAACCGTGAAGGGCAAAGGATCGCCTATCGCTTTGGGCCCTTCGTGCAAACTTTGACGAACAAAGATTGAGAATTGGAAAGGAATTCGGGATTACCGTGCCGGAAGGTCAGAGGGAGTACGCCGGAGCAATTTCTCCAAATTCCCTCCGGTGATGCATGGCACGGTCTGATCTTTGGAGGGGAGCAGCAGGGTGCCTTGGCGCGTCCAGAGGCGCGGGCACTTGGTCGTGATACTCACCAGATTGAGCTGTCCACGGACGCCTCCCAATCGATCCTTGTTCGGCCGCCGCACGGCCGTGGTGTACCCGGGGTAGGAGGGCCGATCCTCGGTCGGGACGCGTTGAGGAGGGAGAGGGAGCTGCGCCGGTGCTATTTGGCTATTGACCAGCTGTTGTTCGCGCCTGTTTGAGCAGGCTGTCGAGCAAACGACGGCGGCGGCGTTGGTGCTGTTCAGGGCGCGAGGGGAGAAGAAACGGAGTGGTTCCTTGGGGCTGTGGTAAGAGGACACGGCCGAGGTGATAAGAAGAAGAAAGCAGCTCGCCAGGCGCCCACCGGTGAAGCAGGTGGTGGCTCGGCGCTGCCCGGTGTCGATCGGTGCTGCCCTCGGTGTCGATCACCCGGGGAGGCAAAACAGAGACCCAACACTGGGATCTTTTGCAAGTTTTCAGTTCACACAATGACATGTGGGACCCACTGATCAGTCCTCCTTATCCCCTCTCCAAATATCTCCCAAGTTTGAATGTTGAGTGAATTCAATTGTGGGAATTCAAATCTGGTATGCATTTGGATAATTGGGCAAGTTTCATCCAAATTCAAACATGCATTTGAATTCTTTGTCTTTTAATGTCCATTTTGCAAAATGGGTTGCAAACTATTTCCATAAATCATGAAACTTTTCACACCCCCTAATTTGGACTCAAGGAATTCAAATATGAAATCTGATTTTTATTTTGGCTGCTGCAAATGAGATTTTTAGCACAACAGTTTTGAATTCCATTGTGTTTTTCTCATTTAAATTTTTGTTTGAACAAATTGTTCCAAATCTGATTTTTGTTTTCTCACACATATGGGAACTTCCCATCCTTGTTTTAGACCCCTCTAGGGTTCCAAGTTCTCAAATGAACATTTGACTTGTGTGAAGAAAGCCCTCATGTGTGTTATCACATGTGGGAAAAAGTTTTAACAAGTCCCAAATTTCATATACATGAAACAAAACTTTGCAAACAAGTGTTTCTTTGTATTCATAATTTTGGGACCTTTACATCCCGCCTTGCAGAGGGGGGCTCCAGGCCCGCCACGTGGCTGGCGGAAACCGGACCCCCCCTCTGAGGGGTGCTCCGAAAGCCCCACGTGTCCAGCGGGGCCAGAGCTACCACCTCCTCAGGAGGGGCTCCGGACCCGCCACGTGGCCGGGAGATCCGGACTTCCCCATGGGGCGAGCTCCGGAGACCTCCGGGGTCCTTAATACAGCAAGGACCCAGAGAAGGTTCCTGTGTAGAGCTTCGAGATTGGTAAAGGCCTCTGAGTGCCTTGCGGAGCTAAGGAATCGGCCAGGCAAAACCATGAAGAAGACAAAAAGCATCACAGGCACAAACATTCAAGAGAGTCTATTTATTCATGGCTCCACGAGCTGGTCTACAGACTCGATAAAAAGAAAGAAGCGATTCCTATGGGCCTCCTGGCTCGCGTCGGAACCTGGAGGCTACAAGGGTGGCCACTTCCCCGACTTCGGCCCTGGCCATCTCCTCCCGCTCCGCGGCAGGATCGTCTTTCACTGGCTCCAGTGAGAAGAAAGGGTCCCAGCTCTTGAAGCAGGCCAGCACGTGCGTGGCAACCTACAAGGCCAGGCTCCGTCCCTCTGCCTCAAGCTCGCTGGCAACCACTGAGTCCAGCCTGCTCAGCTTGGCGCCAAGTGACTCCAGTGCGGGAATCACTTCAGCTACCTTCAGCGCAGGAGCCACCGCCTTCACCGGGCTGAAGCCAAGAGGGACCAAGGCGAACCCTGCCTGGTCAACGAAGTTCGAAACTGCACGGGCCTCGGAGCACCGCGAAGCCAAGAGCACAGGGCGTCGTGGCTTCTCTCGGAGGACTCCTTCTCCATGGCCGCCAGGGAGCTTTCCCGAAGGCGAAGAGACTGGGCAAGCCGCTCCAGCTCAGAAACCCGGAAGTCGGCAGCCAATTCCTGATCCAGGACCCCCTGGCGTTCGCGGGAGACCTGCTCCTCCCTCATGACCAGGTCTGCCTTCCGGGCCTCTAGCTCCCTGGTCCGATCTCGCAGGTCACCCTCGCCTGCTGCCAGGCGCGCGGCGACCCTCTCCGCCTCGGCAGCCGTAGAACGCTCCTAGTTCTCAATGGCGAGCTTGCGGCGCTCCAGCCTCTGACGTATCTCCTCCACCTCGGAGAGACTCTCCTCGGTCTGGGCATGTACCTCGAGGGCCTCCCGGTGGAGACGTCGAGTTTCGGCGTCCAGGCGGTCAACAGACCGTTTCAGCCGGTCGAGTAGCGCTTCCCTGAAGTCAAGCGATTCCTGCCTGGAATCGAGCTCGTCCTTGACCTTCGTGGTCCGCTCCCGCAAAAGGTTCCCCCAGATGAGGAGGCGATCCCTTTCAACCATATGCTCCTCCCGCTCACGACCAAGTGCGGCCAAGACCTGCCGGGCGCTCGCTTGGGCAAGTGCGAAGGCATCCGCCAGAGGCATTGGGGTAGCAGAGGCAGGAACAGCACCCCGACCTCCTCCATCACATCATCCTCATGAGTAGGCGGTGCACCAGCGACAGGGATGAGACGCCGATCAGGAGAAGCTGGCGCCAAGACTCCGACGGCCGGACCAGCCGAACTCTCGCCCGACGCTGAAGTAGAAGCTGGGTCGCCTGGTACAGAGTTGGCTTGTGCTGGCCTGGGGGCCGCGGCAGCTGTCTCGGCAGGAGGAGATGACACAGCCGTGGAATCCGGGCACACTGGAGCAGGGGAAACTTGCGCTGGCTTGGGGGCCGCGGCAGCCGTCCCGGTTTCCGAGTGCAACGACACAGACTCCCCACCGGTCGGGGACGGCCGGGAAGCACGAACACTCCAGCGGGCCCTGAACCCCGACTTCCGAGCCGGGGTAGGATCCCCAGAGCACGCCGTCGTCGCTGACGGCCGCTCCACTGTCGCCTGGACCGGCGGAGCAGGGGATGCTCCAGAAGCTCCCCTCAACGCATCAGCCCGGGGCCTCTTTGTGTCGCCACCAGAAGGAGTGCCATCTCCAGAAGCAGGAGGTGCAGGCACCACAGATCCCCGACTCGGCACAGATGCCGCCACTGGAGGAGATCGAGCGCGTTTCTTCTCTGGTGGCGGGTTGGAAGCCATGACGAGGGAGGACTCAAAGGCAAGAAGACAAAAGCACAAGAGTCCAAGGAAAAGCAATGGGAAGTGTGAAGGGAAGCCACAATGCAGGAAAGATCCCCTCTTAAAACTTCCCAGGTGCAATTCCAAGCGATTCGAAACTCTTCAAATATGCTGCATTGGCAACCGCTTCGGCTCCAAGACCGAGCGCCGATGACAGGTGGACCCAAGCCGCCCAGCTGAAGCGGTGGGTCAAGGAGTCAGCCTCCCAAGAAGACAAGCCGGCAAGGCGCTCTGGCGGTTCCCGAAGAAAGCGCCGCAACGTGCATAAGTGGCAGTCTTGGGAACCGCCGCAGTAAAGGCAACCATCAAGTGGGCGCACGCTCCCACGATCCCGCGACTGTTCGTGCTCCGGCAGCGGTCAATGCGGGACTTAGAGAAAGTGCGCGAAACAGAAGAGACGGAGGTCCCACCTAAGGCTCGCTATCTCCCCCGAGATGTGCCCGGGGGCCACTGTCGGTACCCGCGATATGGGGTACCCCCGCGCACAGGGGAAAATGCCTAAGGATCTCGCCCTTCTCTGCAGGTAGAGCTCCGAAGGTGCCACGCGTCCGGCGGGTCCAGACCTCCCTCTCCTCAGAGGAGAGCTCCGGGCTCGCCGCGTGGCCTGCAGAAGCCGGACCCCCCCCTCCGCGGGAGAGAGGTCCGAAGGCGCCACGTGTCCAGCAGGGCCGGACCTCCCTCTCCTCAGAGGAGAGCTCCGGGCCCGCCACGTGGCCGTCAGAAGCCGGACCTCCCCCTCCGCGGGGAGAGGCCCGAAGCCTCCATGTGTCCTGCGGGGCCGGACCTCCCTCTTCTCTGAGGAGGGCTCCGGGCCTGCCACGTGTCCAGCACAAGAGCGCTGCCTGCCCCCGAGCGGTAGGCAGCGGGCGTAAAGACGCCCCATACCTTGCCCGTACAAGGTATTCAAGGCCCGTGCCTTCCCAAGACGCGGAGACGCGGAGCACGCCTTTGTCAGGTGCCGTTGCGCCCAGTCGCATCACAGACTGGCGCGCTGTCACAACCTGCCAGCCAATAAACACAGCGACAAGACATCCCCTGCCGCCCCCGCCGTCATCAACCACTACGACTAGCAGGCGGCATAGGCAGGGCGGCAAGACGAAGACTCAAAATCCTTCACCAGAGACAACTACCGACGTAACTGCGGACACGATAGTCGGCAGGCAATCTCCCCGGGACCACCTGTCGGGTCCCGGGCCCCCCTTGTAAGCCACGCGAGCCTTGGACTATAAAAGGCTCGGGTAGGCAACATTAGCAATGGTTCGCACTCTAGCCATTCGCACCCTCAGGACTCTGGTCCTGAGCAACAAGCAATACAGCGAGCACCCCAGCTCGCCGTGGACGTAGGGTTTTACGCTCCGGCGGCCCGAACCACGTAAAACTCGCCGTGTCAAGCTCTTCCTAAACTCGTCCCTACGCTCAAGCTCTCCGCAAGTGACCAGCCCCTCCGAAAAAGAACCTCCGCGGGCTTCCCAATGCAGGTCCGGGGGAAGTGTCGACCACACACTTCGACAACGGTCACTCGCAAACATGTTCTACAAGCACTAATGTTTTCGTGGTTAGCACCTACATAAGCCACACTCAATCATCAGGTTCGGCTGCACACCGAACCCGGTATCCATAACAGTTTGTACACCCGGCCGTCATCACTCGCCGAGGTGTTCTCAAGCCAAACAAGCCTTGAGCAACGTGTTCACGTTACTGACCACGTGACGGGGTGTCCCAAATTCCACCACGCACGTCAGGGAATGGCGTTGCTCGAATACCCCAAACGACATGAAGAGTCGTAGAGGATACTAAAGCGGGTCGGGTTACCTGCCACCCGTGAGGCTCCACCCTTCAGCTTGTGCGCAGTGGTGGACAGCGCATACGTGCACCCCCCAAGACATAAACGTCCCGAGATGCACGATTTTCTGACATAACAAATAGGTTAGCTTGCCACCTCATATTATGCTAATAGTAGTCCTTATGTGGGCCTAGTACCGTTAACTCACCGTATCCTATGTTTTTGACGTAATATGATGCTCAATCCGTGCTCTGTTCCCAACGCAGCTCTGATACCAGCTGAGACGGCCCAGAGGACCTCGTCGGTTGGTGCCGTGTTATGTGGCACCCAACAGCACACGGGTCGATGAACACACATCATATTACATAAATAGTTTGCGGAAGCGTACAAGATTGTTTTACAAATAAGTATATCAGAGTAAACTACAGCGGAAGATTATCACTCTCACGACTCATATCTAAACTAGCAACAAAGAAACGGTCCAGCCCGCGGACGTTTCTTACGAGCAACACGAAGACAATCTGCAGCGGCGAGGATGCTCTTAGAGTAAGCACTCGGAGGTTCCCGAGTCTCATCGGCACCCCTTCTCATAATCATCGAGTCAATTACCTGCAAAACAACTCGGATAGCATCCGTGAGCATAACGCTCATCAATACTTAACCGTCACCCTAAACATGAAACTCTAAGTGAGGTTATGAACCTAACATAGGATGGCATAAGCATAATTAAACTCGCCTAAAAGTGAATCCTTACTTTCAGTATTAATTGCAGTATTTTAAGTAACCCTGGGCACGCCACATTGGGAGTCCACAATCAAACAAGAAACGCTTTCCCCCGATGTAAATTGCTAATGGCATAAAAGAATCGAGTTTGCACTAGCCTATTCATCAAGTTCCAATACAAAGGTAGGATAATACTTCACATCAAAATGATTAGTTCCTTTCTCATGCAAGTTCTTACTATGTCACGACTGTGAGAACAAGTATGCTCGGTCCATTCCGGAAGCGACGGTGATTCGAATCAATAACACCCGGACTACACGACACGTACGCCCGTACTCGACGTTGCCTACAACAACCATCACTGACGTCGTACGTGGCAGCCTTTCCCCCGTTTCACCCCCGCTGAATCGATCAGGTCACCCCGTACAGTAGCTACTCTCATGGTGCACCTTCCGACGTGAGATGTCATGAGAATATTCCCCACATTCTGCACACCGGCCGTCCGCCTGAGGCGACCCGAAAAGTCTCAACGACAGCTTCCCGAGAAACATCGGTTTACTGGGTCCCATATAGCCAGCATCAGTCCGGTACACAACTCAAACTTGTTCAACAGGGCCGCATACGGATCGGTCCTTGACTGACACGGAAAGGTCTACAGCACCCAGGCACCTATGTCCTGCTGCTCCTACAACCTTCAGGTCTCAACTTTAACTTGCTAATTCAATTACGAACAAATCCCGTATGCCCCTGTTGTTCCTAAATCTGCGAGTAGCATCTCACCACTCGACTTCTACCAAACCGTACTTAAGCATGGCAGTTCTACACAGTGAAAGACACCTACCCAATACTCCATGGGTCATTTGGCTATGCAAGAGGAGTATCAAACACTAGACCTAATGCATAATTCATATCCTGACCGAAAGTGAATATAAAACAAAAACTTAACAGCTGTTAAATGCAAACCGGAGCTTGCCTGTTTTGCAGGGTAGTTGTATATATCAGTTAGTGTCCTTGCAGATCCACCCTTGACTCTCCGGAGCTTGATCCACTTCGATAAATCACTCCTTTGAGTCCCCTTCGTTGTGGTTCCTATTGAGATGCATATGCACATATTTTATAGAATGTAATGGAAAGAAGTTATGGAATTAATTTCTTAGGACAGAGGTTGTGTGGAAAAGTCAAGCATGGCTTGGTTTGCCTCTGTTGTGCAAACAACAGAAATAAACTAAATTGACCTTAAGGCCTTAGCTATACCCTAATCATTTTCCCTAATGATCATAATGGACAAGCTGAAAGGATCTGAGTGCAACTGAAGAACAAGAACTCCAATGGCCTCAAAACTTTTACAGCAGGTTCTATACTACCTAAGGATTTAGCTTGCCAAATTCAGCTAATGTGGAGTCATATTGTGTACTCCCCAATTCTCACAATATCTCTTATGTATTCCCACATATACACAAGTATGGAGAATAAGAACAGGGAGTTCCAGGACTCATCTTGGGCTGATAATTTACATGTGAGTTCTTGATCACATGAGAATAATCTGGTCCAAAATTCAGCCATTTTACTTGGGTAGTTCTCCCAGAACAATTCTTTAAGTATTTGTACTCAAAAGAATTAATTCTATAGTAATGTGCATTTTCATGCCCAATTAAGTGAACTACAATTCCAAGTATGTCTCAGAGAGCTTTCCTAAATTTTTCTATGGTTTTTGGAGCCATGGATTGCTCAGAACAGATTTTAGAAGTGGGAAACATTTTCTGAAAATGTTTCTGCTCTTATGAACACAGTAGATTGTTTTTAGCAAATTCCTACTCAAATGATCTTCAAATGAGCTGAAAATTTGCTAGTAGGTCAACAATATGCTAAAAAATATTATGGCAAAATTTGGGGATTTTTGGATAATCCAAACTCCCTAAATAATTCTTTTTCAGGAAACCTTCCAAAAATTTTCCAGAATATAATATTAACTTTCATACAAATCTGAGTTCATATTTGGATAGAACTCAGAGAGATGAATCCAGCCCAATAGGAATCACTCAAATTGGAGCTTTCTACAGGGAGATATGAATTTCTAAAGATTGAGCTAAGTCTGGAATTATTTTCTTATTGAAAATCCGGCTGGACCCACAGTTTTGAATTCCGGCCAATAGAAACGAAGCCACACCGGGCCACAGCACCTCTGCGTGCCAACACAAGGGATCCCGGCCACACCCGATTCCGGGTTTAAAATTTGAGCTGCTGACAGGCGGGGCCCACGCTTCGTCTTCTTCCTCTGGCTCTCTCCCCCGCGCCCGCGCTGCCCCTCGCCGGCCCGACGCCGGAGCTCGCCGGCTCGCCGTTTCCGGCGACCGCCTGAGCTGAAACTCACCGCCAGGGAGTTTGTGACACCGAGGAACACGTCTGTGGGGTCTGCTTGGGCTGCCGGTGGCCGGAAACTGGCCGGCGACGTGCGGCAGCCACTGTGGAGGTTTTGTAGCGTTGCCTAGGGTTTCCAGCCCGCCAAAACCTGCGCCGACGCTCCCTACAGCACCAGCGCAGCTCTAGGAAGATCGGCACGACCTAAAAATGGCTCGGGAGTGGCTGTAAATAGGTTGTCGCCGTGCGACCAAATGGGTCCGCCATGAACACCTCTAGTCGAGCTCGAATTCTGTCGTGCTGAGGCGTTTTCATGCGCTGGATCCTAAAGGAGAAATGACCGCCGGCTAATCCAGCGTCTATGTGCCAAATCTGATGACTTAAGGAGGATCAGAGGGCAAGAATATGAAAGAATCATACCGGAAGCTCGGGATGAGTCGCCGGAGCAAAACCTCAAAATTCGCCGCCGATAGCTTGTGGCACGGCCTGAGCTTGTGCTGAGAGCAGCACCGCACCCGTGCGCGTCCGTAGGTGTGATCGCTCGGCTGTGAAACCCGCTGTGGAGGGCTGTCCACGAGCGCCCGATCACTTTCTCAGATTAGGTCGCCGCGGCGGCGGTCGTTCTGGGGCACCGGAGGCCGCAGCTCACTTGCTCGTGGGTCAGGGCGGTGGAGGTTGAGCTCGTGGGGGTGTTTAGCAGCTTGGGGGAGGGAAGGATGCGACGATTTCTTCGGTTTACCGATCGACCGAGAGGGCGGAGGAGAGGAGCTCGGGTCGCTCGGTGTTCTCGCGAGGAGAGGAAGCAAATGCTGTTGGCTTGGTCCGAGGAGGGAGAGATCACGTTGCTGAAGCGGTGAGAACCGACTCTGGGGCGCCAGCGCGTGGAGACCGGCAGCAGGAGCTGGCGCGGCAAGCTCCTCTGTGGCGCTCGCGAGCTGCTCGGGAAAATCTCCCACCGAGAGCAAAACTTAGTGAGTAAGTCTTCTCCTTTAGCTCTATGACATGTGGGTCCCACTCCACATGTACCTCCCAAATATCTGTTCAAGCTGATCTCTTTAATCCCCAGAATTCTAAGTTTAAAAAGGTGGGCTAGAATTTGAATTCCTCAAATTCAGTTTGAATTTGCAAGAATAAATCTGAATTTGGTTTAGAATTTGCAATATCTTCTTTTTAGCTCTCTTTTGAGCTCACCCTGCAAATGGAAAGTTGGTGAGCAAACTTTTCCCTATAATTCCAACTATAGGGCTGCATGTTTATTCAAAGTTTTTGGGTCACCATATGTGTGAACTTTGAATTTCAAATCTGAATTTTAAACTTACATGCAAATAGGTATTTAACTCCTTATTGGTTCAACACTTTTAAATAAAAATGTGAGCCTCATTTTGGATGGTCATTCATGTATTACTTTGCATGAAGAAAAGTTTTAGCAAGTCCCATTTTTCATGTCTTTGTCACACATATGAATTCAAACCTTGGTTTTTATTCATACAAATCTTTGGGACTTTTACAATGCTTTATTGAGACTGGTGTAGTCGATGCACATCCGGAGCTTCCCATCGGCCTTCGGGACAACGACGGGGTTCACCAACTACCGGGGGTGGTGGACTCCCCGTATGAAGCCAGCGTCCAGCAGATTCTTGATTTCTTCTCGGATGAAGTTCTGCCGCTCGATGGACTGCTTGCGGGGCTTCTGTTGGACTGGCTGGGCGTCAGGGAAGATCTTCATATGGTGCTCGATCACCTCCCTAGGGATCCCCGGCATCTGCGACGGCTGCCATGCAAACACGTCGATGTTGTGCCGGAGGAAGGTGATGAACGTGCCTTCCTATTTGCTGTCCAGGCCCCCGGCTACCCAGGTGGTCTGGGCCGTATCGGCGCCGACTTGGACGACCTTCAGGGGGGCGTCGCCCTCGTCGAGGGGTTGCACGCGGGGTGCTGAGGTCGAGGCACGGTGGTGTGCACTCGGGTGGAGCTGGCCCGGTTCTACACCGCCAGGGGCTGGTGCTCGGGCTGTTGCAAGTGCTTGGAGCTTCTCCAAGGCTGATATTGCAGCAGTGCGGTCTCCACGAATCTTGAGGACGCCTGTTGGTGTGGGCATCTTCAAGACGAGGTAGCCGTAGTGGTCTACCGACATAAATCGGTACAGGGCTGGCCTGCCAATTATGGCGTTGAAGGGGAGGTCGATCTCCGCTAAGTCGAACAGAATGTACTCTGTTCGATAGCTGTCCGGTGCCCTAAAGGTCACCGGAAGGCTGATGTTACCATAGGGGATGACTTGTCCCGGCCCTACCCCTGAGAACGGGCTCGATGGGGTGAGCTTGGCCATCGGGATATGCAGCTTCTGGAAAGCTGCGCGGCTGATGAGGTTCAGCCCAGCCCCGCCATCTACCAGAACGTGGTACATCCTCACGTTGGCGATGGTGGGAGCTACCAAGAGCGGTAGTTGGCCGGCCCCAGCCATGTTCCTGGAGTAGTTTGGTGGCGTCGAAGCTGATGGGGGTTCCCATCCACTTGAGGTGCGACCCGGCACTTGGGAGAAGGGCCACTGACGCTACCGCTCGGTGCAGAGTCTTGACTGCCCTTCGGGACGAGGGGTCAGTGGACCCGCCGTAGATGATGTAGAGCGTCTTCCGGTGCTCGTCGTCGCTGGAGCTGGATTCCTCAGGGTTGTGTATCGCCTTCACGGCGCGCTGAGGCTCCTGGAACTCCACTTGGTCGTCGACGTTGTCTTGGGTGTCGACCTTCTGCTTGCCCTCCCTTTGACGGAAGGGAGGGGCGTCAGCACGCGGTTGCTTCCCCTTGCGGAAGCGCTCCGCGAGCTTCTGAATCTCCCGGCACTCAGCAGCTGTATGGCTGCTGGTGTTGTGCACAGGGCACGGCTCGCCTTGGTCACCATCTTGAGCAGGTGACTGTCGCTACCTCTTGTCGGGGCATGGCCCCCGAGCTCCACTGGGTGCTGCTGGTGCAGCAACGGGAGCTGCGGTCATTGGTTTCATCTTGCCCCCGGTTCTTGATCTTCTTGCTGCTTCCATGGGAAGCAGCGCCAGATCCGGGCTGTCCTCCTGATTCGGAGGCTGGCTGTGAGTGCCAGTTCCGCCCTTCAGCTGCCCTGGCGCATTTGTCCGCCAGGCTGAAGAGCTCTGAGACATCGCGAACCTCTCTCATCGCGAGCTTCTCGAGCATCTTCTTGTCCCGTACACCCTGCCGGAACGCCACCACCACTGAAGCATTGTGGATATGCGGGATGGTGTTCCGTACCTGGGAGAACCACTGGATGAAGGATCACAGCGTCTCTCCAGGTTGTTGTTGGATGTCGTGGAGGTCGAGCTCCGTGCCAGGCCGGGTGTAGGAGCAGCCGAAGTTCACAGTGAACTGCCGGCAGAGCTCTCCCCAGGAGGTTATGGAACCCTGGGGGAGATTCATGAGCCAAGACGGAGCTGGGCCGATCAAGGCGACGGGGAAGTAGTTGGCCATGATGGCCTCGTCCCCTCCTGCAGCAAGGATGGCAGTGGAGTAGATCTGGTGGAACTCCGCCGGGTTGACGCTGCCATCATACTTCTCGGGCAGGTGCGGCCCGAACTTGCGCGGCCACTTCGCGAAGCGAAGGTGTGGCGCTAGGGCCACACATCCTGCTCCTGTTGCTGCAGGTGTTGGTCTCGCGAACGCTTGGTTCCCTGCCTACACTGTGTACCCCGGTATGGGCAAGGCTGCTCCATAGACCGGGGGCACCATTTGCAGGGCATATGGTTGGGGCATATGCTGCGTGGTGTATGCCTGGGGCAGAGATCGCGTGGCGAACGTCTGCGGCTCAGGCTGGGTCGAGGCGGTTGACATGCTGTCGCCGGCCTCTTGGTTGCAACGCCTTTCTCGCCACAGCTCGATGACCACTCGGGCATCCTTGCCCAGGTGGCGTCGTTCCAGCTCCGACCTCAGGTCCGACGATGGGAGCCTGGTGGAGCGGGAGTCTGCCGTCTCCCCGTCGACCGTTGGCGTGCGCGTCAGCGACACAGCCGGTTGACTGGGGCGTCGTCCCCGCCGAAGTTGAGGGTTGGCGGCGGCCACGACGAGACGGTCTACGTCGCGAATCCACTTCTGGGTCGCTGACTGAGGCGCGTCCCCAGCCGGTGGATTGCGCAGTAGCGCTCGTGCTGCAGCTAATGCACTTCTGTGGGAGACACTCAGCGCTGCAGTGGATCTTGGGCTTGCTGGAGTCGGCGCTGCCAGAGTCGGCTGCAGGCTTCCAGCTTGCACCGACACACTCCGTCCTGAGTGTGTCGAGACATAGTCCTCGCTGGTCACCGTTCGTCATGAACGTGGGCGGGTAGAGCTTGCCGCAGAAGGAAGCTTCGTCATCTTCATCGGTGAAAGCTCGTCGCGCAAGGGAAAAGCCCCCTTCCAGGCGCATCAAATGTCAAAGTGTGTAGCCGACACTTCCCCCGGGCCTGCTCTGGGCAGCCCACGGATGTTCTTTTTCAGAGGGGCTAGTCACTCACGGAGAGCTTACGCGTTAGGGACGATGGAGGGAGAAGCTTGACACAGAAATTTTTACGTGGTTCAGGCCGCCGGAGCGTAAAACCCTACGTTCACGGTGAGCAGGGGTGCTCGTTGTATTGCTTGTTGCTCAGAACCGGAGTTCTGAGCTTGGGGATGACCTAAGTGCTCGGATGCTGGAGCGTAAGTGTGCAAAGAGTCGAACCCTTTCTAGTGTTGCCTACCCGAACCTTTTATAGTCCAAGGCTCGGGTGGCTTACAAGGTGGGCCTGGGACCCGACAGGTGGTCCCGGGGAGATTGCTGCCATCTACCGTATCTGCAGTTACGCCGGTAGTTGTCTCTGGCGAGGGCGTCCGAGTCTTCATTCTGCCGCCCTGCCCATGCCGCAAGCTAGTTGTAGTGGTTGATGATGGCAGGGGCGGCAGGGGATGTCTTGTCGCTGTGTTTATTGGCGTACAGCCTCTGACACGGGGCGCCAGCCTTCACTGCGATGTGATTGGGCGCAACGGCACCTGACAGAGGCGTGCTCCTCGTCTCCGCGCCTTGGGAAGGCGCTGGTCTTGAATACCTGGTACGGGCAAGGTATGGTGCGTCTTTACTCTTGCTTCCTACCGTGCGGGGGCGGACAGCGCTGCTCTGCTACCCATGTGGCGGGCCCGGAGCTCTCTAAGGAGAGGGAGGTCCAGCCCCGCTGGACACGTGGAGCCTTCGGAGCTCTCCCCGCGGAGGGGAAGGTCTGGCTCTGCTGGCCACGTGGCGGGCCCGGAGCTCTCCTCTGAGGAGAGGGAGGTCCGACCCCGCTTGACACGTGGGGTCTTCGGAGCTCTCTCCGCGGAGGGGGAGGTCCGTCTCTGTTGGCCACGTGGCGGGCCCGGAGCTCTCCTCTGAGGAGATGGAGGTCCGGCCCCGCTGGACACGTGGAGCCTTCGGAGCTCTCCCCGCGGAAGGGAGAGGTCCGGCTCTGCTGGCCACGTGGCGGGCCCGGAGCTCCCCTCTAAGGAGAGGGAGGTCCGGCCCCACTGGACACGTGGAGGCTTCGGAGCTTTGCCCGCGGAGGGGGGAGGTCCGGCTCAGTTGGCCACGTGGCGGGCCCAGAGCTTTCCTCTGAGGAGAGGGTTGTCCGGCCCCGCTGGACATGTGGCACCTTCGGAGCTCTCCCTGCGGAGAAGGGTGAGGTCCTTAGGCAGTTTCCCCTGTGCGCGGGGTACCCCATATTGAGGGTACCGACAGCTTGCATGGGTTTTATGATGAACAGAGTTGTAGAGATCAATTGTGGACGTAGCGATGATCTTGACTTTATATTAAATAGATCAACAAGTGATCTGTCAAAGAAAAAGCTTCTGTTCAAAAGGAATCGAAGAACAGATGCAAAGAAAACGCGATGATGTCGTAAGGTGGTATTGGAGACCTACCTTATGTTCTTCTTAGTCTCGGGGTCCTTCTCTTATCAGACAGATTGTTGGGGCTCTCTTCCGGTGATCTCTCTCGACCAAACTCTGGCGATGGGTTTATTTGGCGTGTTGGGTCTAGGGCTCTAAGTCGTTGGCTCATGAGTTGGAAAAGAAGTTCGTGGTTTCAGCCAAGGGATCTGGGTTCTATTTATAATCGGGAAGAAAGAGTTCTAATCTGATTGGACTTCGAATAAGAGTCTTATTCAACTTGTCGTTGAATCTTAACAACTTATTTTTAGTTGATTTGTTGCGGTAACATTGTGGTATTCATGTCGGTTTCCTCTCCGTACCGGTATTTCTACGCGTAGAGAATCCAAAAACCGCTCCATAACTCGTTACCTCCGCGGTGATGAGCTCCAGAAGCTCCACGTGTCCACCGGGGCCTGGTCTCCCCTTTCCGCAGGGACGAGCTCCGGTTGTGCCGCGTGTCAAGTGAGCGAGACCTCCTTCTCCTTCGGAGGTGAGCTCCGCATGCCCCACGTATCCTGGCGGTGAAGACCTCCTCTCTATTCGGAGGTGGCTCCGTGCACGCCACGTGTCAGTGCCGGACCTTCCCTCTCTCCGGAGGTGGCTTCAGGTGTGCCACGTGTCCTAACAGTGTCAGACTTCCTTTCTTCTCAGAGACGAGCTCCGAGGTTGACACGTATCCAACAGTGACAGACCTCACGGAGGTAAGCTCCGGTGGCGACACGAGTCCAATAGAACCGGACTTCTCGGTGGCGAGCTTCGAGATCAACACGTATACCGCACGACTGGTCCTCTAATTTCGTGGTGACTAGCTCCGAAGGTGACACATGTCCTGCAGAACTGCCTTCGCTTCTCCGCAGAGGCTAGCTCCAGGGGCAACACGTGTCTCACAGGGTCGGACCTCTCCTCCTTTGCTGGGATGAGCTCCGAAGGCACCACGTGGCCAGCGGGCCGCGGGAGTTGTCTTCGGCGCTCTTGGTGAACTAGATTTTGCTCTTTTTGGTTATCTTTTTGATTCTTTCTCTGTCCCCTCTTTTTTTAAAATGGTTTCTCTACATGAAACATGAATACATGCAGAAACCAAAAATGAGGGTGTCACAAATCTACCCCCCTTAAATTGAATCTCGCCCTCAAGATTCGTTAGTAGAGAATAGATGAGGGAATTCTGCCTTAATGTCCTCTTCACGCTCCCATGTGGCTTTAGATTCGGTGTGATGGCTCCATTGTACCTTGCACCATCGGATCACTTTGTTCCTTTTGACCCTTTCTTTTACGTCCAAAATTCGGACAGGGTGCTCTGCATAGGTCAGATCCTCTTGAAGTTCAAGCTCTTCCATCGGTACTTGCTCCTCTGGTACTCTCAAGCACTTCTTGAGCTGAGATACATGAAGCACGTCATGTATGTCGGAGAGATATGTTGGGAGCTCTAGTTGATAGGCTACATCTCCTCGCTTGTCCAAAATCTTAAATGGTCCGATGTAGCGAGGTGCTAGCTTGCCTTTGACGTTGAAATGTCGTTGGCCATGGATAGGTGATACCTTAAGGTATACGAAGTCTCCTACTTCAAAAGTCAACTTCCTTCACCTATTGTCCGCATAGCCTTTCTGTCGTGACTGAGCAGCCTTTAAGTTCTCTCGTATTGTTTGGACTTGCTTTTCAGCTTCTTGTAGCACTTCGGATCCAAACACCTGGTTCTCTCCGGTTTCGTTCCAAAACAGCGGCGTTCTACACCGCTTACCATACAATGCTTCGAAAGGCGACATCATCAAGCTAGCTTGATAGCTGTTGTTATAGGAGAATTTGGCGTACTGTAAACTCCTATCCCAACTACACCCACGTTTCAAGGCGCAAGCTCTCAACATGTCTTCCAAAATTTGGTTTGTCCTTTCGGTTTGTCCATCGGTTTGTGGGTGATAGGCGGAGCTAAAATCCAGTCGTGTACCCATAGCTTTCTGCAGCTTCCTCCAAAATCTAGAGGTAAACTGAGAACCTCGATATGAGACTATCCTCCTTGGGACTCCATGACGGCACACGATCTGCTCCATGTACAACTCGGCTAATTGTACAACGTTGTACTTAGCCCTTACAGGGAGAAAATGGGCTGTTTTCTTCAATCGGTCCACGATAACCCAGATGGAGTCATAACCCGACTGAATACGTGGCAATCCGATGATTAAATCCATACTGATGTCATCCAACTTCCACTCGGGTACCTTCAAGGGTTGCAACAATCCAGCGGGTCTTTGATGTTCGGCCTTCATCCGTTGGCAAGTGTCGCATAGGGCAACGTATTCGGCTATGTCCCAATTCATACCATCCCACCAATAACAAGTCTTCAAGTCCTTGTACATTTTGATACTTCTGGGATGTATGGAATAGGGTGAATCATGTGCCTCTTTTAATATCATGTCGCGGATGTGCTTCACGTTAGGCACACAAATTCTTTTTCCTAGCCAAAGCGTACCCTTCTCATCTTCTTTGAAATCCTTCTTGTCGGTACCCGCGATATGGGGTACCCCTGCGCACAGGGGAAAATGCATAAGGATCTCGCCCATCTCCGCAGGGAAAGCTCCGAAGGCGCCACGTGTCCAGTGGGGCCGGACCTCCCTCTCCTCAGAGGAGAGCTCCGGGCTTGCCACGTGGCCTACAGCAGCCAGACCTCCCTCCTCCGTGGGGAGAGCTCCAAAGGTGCCACATGTCCCGCGGGGCCGGACCTCCCTCAGAGGAGAGTTCCGGGCCCGCCACGTGGCCGGCAGAAGCCGGACATCCCCCTCCGCAGGAGAGAGGTCCGAAGGTGCCACGTATCCGGTGGTGCCGGACCTCCATCTCCTCAGAGAGGAGCTCCGGGTCCGCCATGTGGCCAGCAGAACGGCGCTGCCTGCCCCCGAGCGATAGGCAGCGGGTGTAAGGACGCCCCATACCTTGCCCATACAAGGTATTCAAGGCCCGCGTCTTCCCAAGACGCGGAGACGCGGAGCACGCCTCTATCAGGTGCCGTTGCGCCCAGTCGGATCACAGACTGGCGTGCGGTGTCAGAGCCTGCCAGCCAATAAATGCAGCGACAAGACATTCCATGCCGCCCCCGCCGTCATCATCCACTACGACTAGCATGCGACATGGGCAGGGCTGCAGGACAAAGACTCAGAAGCCTTCGCCAGAGACAACTACCGGCATAACTGCAGATACGGTAGATGACAGATAATCTCCCCGGGACCACCTGTCGGGTCCCCGGTCCCCCCTTGTAAGCCACTCGAGTCTTGGACTATAAAAGACTCGGGTAGGCGACGATAGCAAGGGTTCGCACCTCTGCAACTCATACGCTAGCCATTCACACACAAGCTGTAACTCACCCCAAAACTCAGGACTCCGGTTTTGAGCGACAAGCAATACAGCGAGCTCCATAGCTCGCCATGGACGTAGGGTTTTACGCTCCGGCGGCCTGAACCACGTAAAACTCACCGTGTCAAGCTCTTACTAACTTGTCCACACGCGCAAGCTCTCCGCATGGGACTGTCGAAGTGTTCAGTCGACACTTCCCCCGGGCCTGCACTGGGCAGCCCGCGGAGGTTCTTTTTTCGGTGGGGCTAGTCTCTAGCGGAGAGCTTGCGCAGATGGACGAGTTAGTAAGAGCTTGACACGGCGAGTTTTACGTGGTTCAGGCCGCCGGAGCGTAAAACCCTACGTCCACGACGAGCTATGGAGCTCGCTGTATTGCTTGCTGCTCGGGGCCGGAGGCCTGAGCTGGGGGGTGAGTTACAGCTTGAGAGTGTATGGCTAGCGTATGAGTTGCAAAGTGCGAACCCTTGCTATCGACGCCTACCCGAGCCTTTTATAGTCCAAGGCTCGGGCAGCTTACAAGGGGGGCCGGGACCAGACAGGTGGTCCCGGGAAGATTGTCTATCATCTACCGTATCTGCAGTTATGCCGGTAGTTGCCTCTGGTCGAAGGCTTCTGAGTCTTCATCTTGCCGCCCTGCCCATGCCGCATGCTAGTCGTAGTGGTTGATGACGGCGCAGGCGGCATGGGATGTCTTGTCGCGATGTTTATTGGCTGGCAGGTTCTGACACCGCGCGCCAGTCTGTGATGCGACTGGGCGCGACGGCACCTGATAGACGTGTGCTCCGCGTCTCCGCGTCTCGGGAAGACGCGGGCCTTGAATACCTTGTACGGGCAAGGTATGGGTGTCTTTACGCCCGCTGCCTACCGCTCGGGGCAGGCAGCGCCGTTCTGCTGCCACGTGGCGGGCCCGGAGCCCTTCTCAGAGGAGAGGAGGTCAGCTCCGTGGGGCACGTGGAGCCTCCGGACCTCTCCCCGCGGAGGGGGTGGCTCGGCTTCTTTTGGCCACGTGGCGGGCCCGGAGCTCTCCTCTGAGAAGAGGGAGGTCCGGCCCCGCTGTACGCGTGGCACCTTCGGACCTCTCTCCCGCGGAGGGGGAGGTCCGGATTCTGTATGCCACGTGACAGGCCCGGAGCTCTCCTCTGAGGAGAGGGAGGTGCCGGCCCCGCCAGACGCGTGGCGCCTTCGGAGCTCTCCCTGCGGAGAAGGGCGAGTTCCTTAGGCGTTTTACCCTGTGCGCGGGGGTACCCCATATCTCAGGTACCGACAGTGGCCCCCGGGCCCATCTCGGGGGAGGCAGCGAGCCCGAGGTGGGACCCCCATCTCTTTCGATCCGCGCACTTTCTCTAAGTCCCGAATTGACCGCTGCCGGAGCACGAACGGCCGCGGGATCGTGGGAGCGTGCGCTCACTTGATGGTTGCTTTTACTGTGGCGGTTCCCAAGACTGCCACTTCTGCACGTTGCGGCGCTTTCTTCGAGAACCGCCGAAGTGCCTTGCCGGCTCATCTTCTCAGGAGACTGACTCCTTGACCCCACCGCTTTAGCTAGGCGGCTTGGGCCCACCCGTCATCGGCACTCGGTCTAGGAACCGAAGCGGTCGCCGACGCGGGGTATTCGAAGAGTTCCGAATCGCTTGGAATTGCACCGGGGAAGTTTTTAGAGGGGGTCTTACCCTCATTACAGCTTCCCTTCGCACTTCTCTGCGTTTCTTCTCGGACTCTTGTGCTTTTGCTCTCTTGCCCTTGAGTTCTCCCTTGCCATGGCTTTGCCTGACTGAGTCCTTAGCTCCGCAAGGTACTCAGAGGCCATCTCCAACCTCGGAGCTCCGCATAGACACCTTCCCCGGGTCCTAACCGTGTTAGGGGCCCCCGGGGGTCTCCGGATCTCGCCCCATGGGGAGCCCCAAGTCTGCCCGCCACGTGGCGGGTCCGGAGCCCCTCCTTAAGAGGCTGGAGCTCCGGCCATGCTGGACACGTAGGGCTTTCGGAGCCCTCCCACCGGGGGGGGGGGGGGAGGTCCGGTCTCCGCCCGCCACGTGGCGAGCCCGGATCCCTCCTCAAGGGAGGTGAGAGTTCCGAGCCTGCCGGACACGTGGGGCCCTCGGGTCCCGCCCCTGCTGGAGGGGCAGGTCCCGGTCCTTCCAGTCCTAGGTCGGAGTAGTTGGTAGCTCCTTTCCCCCTGCTTCATGCAGCCCCTGTTGCCGTAATCTGGAGGTCCTGCACATAGGTAGAGGAAACGTAATTCTCCTTGGGGGCTCCCCCTCCCTTATCTCATAGTCTTATTTGACTTATAGCCCCTAACCATATGCTTGGTGCTTGGGGACTTGTAGAGAGGGGGAGCTGAGCACATGGCAACCATGCACTGCAAGGGTGATTAAAAAACTCAATTCACAATTTAAATGAGTACAAGGAAAGAGCAAAGTAGAGCAGATTTCTTTTCGTACAACTTTCCACAGTAGGAAGGCAGGCTAAACATGGAGGCCACGACCCACCCCATTAAGAGGGGAAGCAAGACTCTACGCGCTTGGAGTCGGACCCAGGCAATGCTGAACGTAGTCCTGGACCGTCCCCTGGGGTTTAGCTGCTCCGAGCGCTGCTCCTGGACTCTATGGAGTTTATTACGAAAAGAAAGTACTGTCCTATTTTTGCTCTAGGGGTAGAACTTACAGAGGTGTTCTATGTTCCAAGGGTTCGGGAGCAGGTCCCCATCCTCGGTGGAAAGGCGCACACATCCGGGGCGGCATACTTTCGCGACTCGGAAGGGGCCTTCCCAACTAGGGGAGAGTTTGTGGGCCCCTTCGCGAGAAAGTATGCGCCGCAACACCAGGTCACCTTCCTGCAGCTCCCGGGCACGCACAGACCTCTGGTGGTAGCGCCGAAGCGCTTGTCTATACCGCGCGTTACGGAGTGCCGCATGTAATCGGACCTCATCGACGAGGTCGATTTCTCCACGCCGGAGGTTGTCCTGCGTGGCTTCGTCGTAAGCCCGGACACGGTGATACTTCATGGTGATTTCTGGGGGAAGTACAGCTTCAGCCCCATACACCATGAAGAAGGGTGTCTCTCCTGTGGCCAGGCTCTGGGATGTCCGGTTAGCCCATAGTGTGCTCAGAAGCTCATCTACCCAATTGGCACCATGTTTCTTCAGGCTGGCGAAGGTGCGAGTCTTAAGGCCCCGGAGAATCTCCGCGTTGGCCCTCTCCACTTGCCCATTGCTCCTCAGGTGGGCGACAGAGGCATAGCATACCTGAATACCAAGGTCCTCGCAGTAGTCTTGGAATGCTGCGCTGGTGAACTGGGTCCCGTTGTCGGTGATGATCCTGTTTGGGACCCCGAACCGCCAGACAATAGACTTGATGAACTTTACTGCGGATTGTTTGTTGATGGTGACAACTGGTGTAGCTTCCGGCCACTCCGTGACCTTGTCGATGGCGACATAGAGATACTGGAATCCCCCGACGGTTCTGGGAAATGGTCCCAGGATGTCCAGCCCCCATACGGCAAACGGCCACGAGGGCGGGATCATCTGTACCGCCTGAGCCGGTGTATGGATCTGCTTGGCGTGGAACTGGCACGCCTTGCAGCTCTCGACCAGCTTGACGGCATCCTGGAGTGCTGTCAGCCAGTAGAAGCCATGCCGGAAGGCTTTACCGACAAGCGTGCGTGAGGAAGAATGACTTCCACATTCGCCTCCATGGATCTCAGCGAGCAAGTCGCAGCCTTCCCCCTGGGTTATGCACCGCAATAGGATGTGGTTGCCGCCACGCCGGTAGAGATCCCCCTCTACCAGCACGTACCTCTTAGACATACGCACAATCCGTTCAGCGGTTGCATGTTCATCAGGGAGGATATTGTCCTTCAAGTAGTCCCGGATCTCCGTGATCCATGCATCGGGTCTGACTTGAGCTTCTGGATCTTGAGCGCTGGGTTGCACGGAGTCCCCAGTGACGCTTACGATCCTTGGCGGCATCCATGGCTGTAGGGCCGCCGGGACCGCCAGCTTCGAGGTGCTGGTCAAGCCCCCTTCGCCCGGCTCAGCGGGCCGGGCTGTAGGCCGCAGCAACGTCCTCTCGAAAACTGCTTCGGGCGCGGGGGCTCCGGTGGAAGCCTTTGTTGAAAGGTTGTTAGCTGCGGCATTACCAGCGCGCGGTACGTGATGCAGGTCCAAAGCGAGGAATTCTTTCTCCAACATCTGTACGTGAAGCAGATACGCAGCTAGCTGCGGGTCATTGCAGGAGCATTCGCCCTTGACTTGCTTGATGACCAGTTGGGAGTCGCCCTGTGCCAACAACTGGCGAGCGCCTAAAGACAGGGCTGTCTGCAGGCCAAAGATGAGCGCTTCATACTCCGCCATGTTGTTGGTTGCCTTGAAATTTAGACGCACCATATACCCAAACTGTTCCCCCGATGGCATGAGGAGCAGTACGCCGGCACCGGCCCCCTGCTTTCGCGAGGAGCCGTCGAAGAAGAGTGTCCAGTGGGGTTCGGTGAAGACCGGAGCTTTGGGCTCTGGCTCACCGCCTTCATGACCCCCGGGGTCAGTCTTCGTTGGTGTCCACTCCGCCACAAAGTCAGCCAGTGCTTGGCCCTTGACTGCATGACGTGGGAGGAAGTCTAGCTCAAACTCCGCCAGCTCCGCCGCCCACTTAGCAACGTTGCCAGTCGCATGGGGGCTGTGAAGAATTGTCTTCAGCGGATACGAGGTGACTACCGAGACCCTGTGGGCCTGGAAGTAATGGCGAAGCTTCATGGAGGCCACGATAACCGCATACAGCAGCTTGTGGACTTCTAGGTACCTTGTCTTGGCCTCATGAAGTACTTCGCTGATGTAGTAGACAGGCCTCTGTATGGTTCGGACCCTCTCTCTTAGGCTTGGGAGCTCCTCGTCCATTGGCCCCGGCCCGCTGGAGGTGGGTGGACCTACGGGGGGCCTCCGGGAACTGGGACCCGGAGGCCCTTAAGCTTTCTATATCATCCGGGAGCTCCGGGGGGTCTTGAGGGACCTCCGGGAGATCCCAATTGGACCCTGGAGATTTATCTTGGGGGTCCGGGAGGCCGTCCTGGGCCTCCGGGAGGTCGACTTGGACCTCCAGGGGGTCCGGGAGACCGTCTTGGCCCTGCGGGGCCCCCTGGCGTCTGTCTTCTGCTACCGGAGCAGGTTGCGAGGGAGAGGGATCTGGCCGCTCCGCGACAAGGACCATACTCACTACTTCTGTTGTCGCCGCAAGGTAGAGCAGCAAGTGCTCCCCGGGCTCAGGGGCTACCATGATAGGTAGGGTTGTCAGGAGTCGCTTCAACTCCTGGAAAGCCTCTTCTGCTTCGTCAGTCCAGGCAAAGGGGCCTGACTTGCGCAGGAGCTTAAAGAAAGGGAGTGCCCGCTCTGCTAGCCTCGGTATAAACCGACTCAGCGCGGCTAGACATCCCGTGAGTCTCTGAACATCCTTGACGCGGACAGGGGGCCGCATCAAGTCGATGGCCTTGATCTTCACTGGGTTGGCCTCAATCCCTCGGTGCGAGACCAGGAACCCTAAAAGCTTCCCAGAGGACACGCCGAACACACATTTATCTGGGTTCAGCTTGGTGCGCGTAGAGCGCAACTTGTCAAAGACTAGAGCTAGGTTATCTAGTAAGGATGAACCCTGCTTGACCTTGACAACTATGTCATCGACATACACCTCAATTAGGTCTCTTATTAACTCTCCAAAGGTTTTGTGCATTGCCCGCACAAAGGTGGGAAGTGCATTGTTTAGGCCATAAGGCATAGACACATAGCAATAAAGGTCGTCTATTGTGATGAAGGAGGTGTGCTCCTCGTCCTCCCTAGACATGGGGATCTGATGGAAACCCGAGTAGCCGTCTAGGAAGCACAGCATATCACAGCCTGACGTTGAGTCTACTATTTGATCTATTCTAGGGAGAGGGAATGGATCTTTGGGACATGCCTTATTGAGACTGGTGCCTTCGGGACAACGACGGGGTTCGCCAACCATTGGGGGTGGTGGACCTCCCGTATGAAGCCAGCGTCCAGAAGCTTCTTTACTTCTTCACGGATGAAGTTTTGCCGCTCGATGGACTGCTTGCGGGGCTTCTGTTGAACCGGCCGGGCGTCGGGGAAGACTTTCAAGTGGTGCTCGATCACCTCCCTGCGGATCCCCGGCATCTGTGACAGCTGCCATGCAAACACGTCGACGTTGTGCCAGAGGAAGGTGACGAGCGCGCCTTCCTATTTGCTATCCAGGCCCCCGGCTACCCGGGTGGTCTGGGTAGCTTCGGCGCCGACTTGGACGACCTTTAAGGGGACGCCGCCCTCGTCGAGAGGTTGCACCCGGGGTGCTGTGGTGGAAGCACGGTGACGTGCGCTCGGGCGGAGCTGGTCCGGCTCCGTATTGCCTGGGGCTGATGCCCCAGCTGTTGCGAGCGCTTGGAGCTTCTCTAGGGCCGACACTGCAGCAGTGCGGTCCCCACAAATCCTGAGAACGCCCGTCGGTGTTGGCATCTTCAGGACGAGGTAGCCGTAGTGGGCTACAGCCATGAACCGGTACAGGGCTGGCCTGCCGATTATGGCGTTGAAGGGGAGGTCTATCTCCTCTACGTCGAACAGAATGTACTCTGTTCGATATCTGTCCGGAGCCCCGAAGGTCACCGGGAGACTAATGTTGCCGTAGGGGATAACCTGTCCCGGCCCTACCCCTGAGAACGGGCTCGACGGGGTGAGCTTGGCCATCGGGACCTGCAGCTTCTGGAAAGCTGCACGGCTGATGAGGTTCAGCCCAGCCCCTCCATCTACGAAAACGTGGTACATTCTCACGTTGGCGATGGTAGGGGCCACCAGGAGCGGCAGTTGGCCGGCCCCAGCCATGTTCCTGCGGCAGTCGGTGGTGTCAAAGCTGATGGGGGTCCCCATCCACTTAAGGTGCGGTGCAGCACTTGGGAGTGGCGCTACCGACGCTACCGCTCGGCGCAGAGACTTGACTGCGCTTCGGGACGAGGGGTCGGCGGACCCGCCGTATATGACGTTGAGCTTCTTCCGACGCTCATCGTCACTGGAGCCGGAGTCCTCATGATTGCGTGCCGCCTTCACGACACGCTGAGACTCCTGGATCTCCTCTGGGTGGTCGATGTTGTCTGGAACATTCACCCCCTGTTCGTCTTCCTTTGGACGGAAGGGCAGGGCATCAGCCCGCTGCCGCTTCCCCTTGCGGAAGCGCTCTGCGAGCCTTCGGATCTCCCGGCAGTCGGCAGTAGTGTGGCGACAGCTGCCGTGCACGGGGCACATGCTGTCCTGGCTATCTTCCGGGATCGGTGACTTTCACTGCCTCTTGTCAGGGCGCGGCCCCTGAGCCCCACTGAACGTCGCTGCAGTGACGACTGGGATCGCAGCCGGTGGTCTTATCTTGCTTCTGCCTCGGCTCTTGGTCTTCCTGCTGCCTCCATAGGGAGTAGAACCAGATCTGGGCAGCCCTCCTGACTCGGAGGACGGCTGTGAGTGCCAGTTCCGTCCTTCGGCTGCTCTGGCGCACTTGTCCGCCAAGCTGAAGAGCTCTGAGGCATCTCGGACCTCCCTGGTCGCGAGTTTCTCAAGCATCTTCTTGTCTCGGACGCCTTGCCGGAACGCCACCACCACAGAAGCATTTTGAATGTGTGGGATGGTGTTCCGCACCTGGGAGAACCGCTGGATGAAAGAGCGCAGCGACTCCCCAGGTTGTTGTTGGATGGCGTGGAGGTCGAGCTCCGTGCCAGGCCGGGTGTAGGAACTGCCGAAGTTGGCTATGAACTGTCGGCAAAGCTCTCCCCAGGAAGTTACGGAACCCTGGGGGAGGTTCATGAGCCAAGACCGAGCTGGGCCAGTCAAGGCGACAGGGAAGTAATTGGCCATGATGGCTTCATTCCCTCCTGCAGCAAGTACGGCGGTGAAGTAGACCTGGAGGAACTCCGCCGGGTTGACGCCGCCGTCATACTTCTCGGGCAGGTGCGGCCGAAACTTGCGCGGCCACTTTGCCAAGCGAAGGTGGGGCGCGAGGGCCGCACACCCTGCTTCTGTCGCCGCAGGTTCTGGTGCCACGAACACTTGGTTTGCACTGAGCACCGCGTGCCCCGGCATGGGCAAGGCTGCACCATAGGCCGGGGGCGCCATATGCAGGACATATGACTGTGGAATATTCTGCACGGCGCAGGCCTGGGGCAGAGATCACGTGGCGAAGGTCTGCTCTTCAGGCTGGGTCGAGGCCGACGTCATGCTGTCGTCAGCCTCTTGGTGGCGACGCCTTTCTCGGTGCCGCTCGAGGTATACCTGGGCATCTTGACCCAGGTGACACCGCTCCAGCTCTGTCCTCAGATCTGTTGATTCGGGGCTGGTAGAGCTGGAGTCTGCCGTCTGCTCGTCATCCAATGGTGCGCGCATCAGCGACATGCCCGGTTGGCCAGAGCGTCGTCCCCTCCGAGGTCGAGGGTTTGCGGCGGCGACGACGAGACGGTCTACCTCGCGGATCCACTGCCGGGTCGCTGCCTGAGGCGCGTCCCCAGCGGGCGGATTGTACAGTAAGGCTCTCGCTGCAGCTAACGCACCCCCACTGGACACGCCCAGTGCTACTGAAGACTTGAAGCTGGTTGGAGCCTGCATTGCCGTGGTCGGCGCTGCCAGAGCCGGTTGCTGGCTCCCAGCTTGTACCGACACACTCCGTCCTGAGTGTGTCGACATGTACTCCCCCCTGGTCGCGGTCTGCCGCAGAGGCGAGGGGGGGAGTTCGCCGCTGAAGGAAGCTTGGTCATCTTCGTCGGCGGAAACTCGTCGCGCTAGGAGAAAAGCCCCCTACCTGGCGCGCCAAATGTCGAAGTGTTCAGTCGACACTTCCCCCGGGCCTGCACTGGGCAGCCCGCGGAGGTTCTTTTTTCGGTGGGGCTAGTCTCTAGCGGAGAGCTTGCGCAGATGGACGAGTTAGTAAGAGCTTGACACGGCGAGTTTTACGTGGTTCAGGCCGCCGGAGCGTAAAACCCTACGTCCACGGCGAGCTATGGAGCTCGCTGAATTGCTTGCTGCTCGGGGCCGGAGGCCTGAGCTGGGGGGTGAGTTAAAGCTTGAGAGTGTATGGCTAGCGTATGAGTTGCAAAGTGCGAACCCTTGCTATCTACGCCTACCCGAGCCTTTTATAGTCCAAGGCTCGGGCAGCTTAAAAGGCGGGCCGGGACCCGACAGGTGGTCCCGGGAAGATTGTCTATCATCTACCGTATCTGCAGTTATGCCGGTAGTTGCCTCTGGTCGAAGGCTTCTGAGTCTTCATATTGCCGCCCTGCCCATGCCGCATGCTAGTCGTAGTGGTTGCTGATGGCGCAGGCGGCATGGGATGTCTTGTCGCGGTGTTTATTGGCTGGCAGGTTCTGACACCGCGCGCCAGTCTGTGATGCGACTGGGCGCAACGGCACCTGACAGACGCGTGCTCCGCGTCTCCGCGTCTCGGGAAGACGCGGGCCTTGAATACCTTGTACGGGCAAGGTATGGGGTGTCTTTACGCCCGCTGCCTACCACTCGGGGCAGGCAGCGCCGTTCTGCTGCCACGTGGCAGGCCCGGAGCCCTTCTCAGAGGAGAGGAGGGTCAGCTCCGAGGGGCACGTGGAGCCTCCGGACCTCTCCCCCCGGAGGGGGAGGCTCGGCTTCTGTTGGCCATGTGGCGGGCCCGGAGCTCTCCTCTGAGGAGAGGGAGGTCGGGCCCCGCTGGACGCGTGGCGCCTTCGGACCTCTCTCCTGCGGAGGGGGAGGTCCGGCTTCTGTATGCCACGTGACGGGCCCGGAGCTCTCCTCTGAGGAGAGGGAGGTCCGGCCCTGCCGGACGCGTGGCGCCTTCGGAGCTCTCCCTGCGGAGAAGGGCGAGTTCCTTAGGCATTTTACCCTGTGCGCGGGGGTACCCCATATCTCAGGTACCGACAGGGACTAGCCCCACCGAAAAAAGAACCTCCGCGGGCTGCCCAGTGCAGGCCCGGGGGAAGTGTCGACCGAACACTTCGACATTTGGCGCGCCAGGTAGGGGGCCTTTTCCCCTTGCGCGACGAGTTTCCGCCGACGAAGATGACCAAGCTTCCCTCAGCGGCAAACTCTCCCCCTCCGCGTTCACGGCGAACCGAGACCAGCGGGGAGTACATGTCGACGCACTCAGGACGGAGTGTGTCGGCACAAGCTGGTAGCCAGCAGCCGACTCCGGCAACGCCGACTCCGGCAATGCACGCTCTGACCAGTGTGAGATCTTCTGCAGCGCTGAGCGTACACCATGGGGGTGCGCTAGCTGCAGCAAGAGCACTGCTGCGCAATCCACCTGCTGGGGATGCGCCCCATTCAGCGACCCAACAATGGGTCTGCGAGGTGGACCGCCTCGTCGTCGCCGCCGCGAACCCTCGGTTTCGCCGAGGGCGACGCCCTGGTCAACCAGCTGTGTCGCTGACGCGCACACCAACGGTTGACGGGCAAATGGCGGATTCCAGCTCCTCCAGGCTCCGGTCGACGGACCTGAGAAGGGAGCTGGAACGGTGCCACTTGGGCCAGGATGCCCGGTTGTACCTCGAGCGACGTCGAGAAAGGCGTCGCAACCATGAGGCTGGCGACAGCATGACGTCGGCCTCGACACAACCTGGGGGGCAGATCTTCGCCACGCGAGCCCTGCCTCAGGCATACGCCGCGCAGCATATGCCACAACCATATGCGCCGCAAGCAACGCCCCCGGTCTATGGTACAGCCTTGCCCATGCCGGGGTACACGGTGCCAAGTGCGAACCAAGCGTTCGCAGCGCCAATACCTGCGGCAGCAGGAGCAGGATGTGCGGCCCTTGCACCCCACCTTCGCTTCGCGAGGTGGCCGCGCAAGTTTCGGCCGCACCTGCCCGAGAAGTACGACGGTAGCGTCAACCCAGCGGAGTTCCGCCAGATCTACTCCACCGCCATACTTGCCGCAGGAGGGGATGAGGCTGTCATGGCCAACTACTTCCCCGTCGCCTTGACCAGCCCAGCTCGGTCTTGGCTCATGAATCTCCCCCAGGGGTCCATAACCTCCTGGGGAGAGCTCTGCCGACAGTTCGTCGCCAACTTCGGCAGCTCCTACACCCGTCCCTGCACGGAGCTTGACCTCCACGCCGTCAAGCAACAACCTGGGGAGTCGCTGCGCTCTTTCATCCAGCGGTTCTCCCAGGTACGCAACACCATCCCGCATATTCAAAGCGCTTCTGTGGTGGTGGCGTTCCGGCAGGGTGTCCGGGACGAGAAAATGCTTGAGAAGCTCGCGACCAGAGAGGTCCGCGACGTCTCTGAACTCTTCAGCCTGGCGGACAAATGCGCCAGAGCAGCTGAAGGGCGGAACTGGCACTCTCTGCCAACCTCCGAGTCAGGAGGACAGCCCGGGTCCGGCGCTGCTGCCTATGGGGGTGGCAAGGAGGCCAAGAACCGGGGGAATGGCAACATGAAGTCATCGTTCACGGCTCCCGTCGCCGCAGCAGCGACGACTAGTGGAGCACGGGGGCCACGCCCCGACAAAAGGCAGCGGTAGTCACTGGCCCCTGATAGTGACCAGGGCGGGCTATGCCCCGTGCATGGCGCCGGCAACCATACTGCTGCCGAGTGCTGGGATATCCAGAGGCTCGCAGAGCGCTTCCGCAAAGGATGACAGCAGAGAGCTGAAGCACCGCCCTACCCTCAGAGGGATGGCAAGCAGAAGGTCGATGCCCCAGTCACCGCCGCCCATCAGGTGGGGTTTCAGGAGCCTCGGTGGGTCATAAAAACAGTGCATAACGGTGAGGACTCCAGCTCCGACGGTGACGGGCCAGGGCGGTAGCCGGCTGCGGCTGCCGTACCGGGTCAGTGGAGGCTGCACTGCTGCGGCGTCAACCTTGGAGAAGCCCCAAGTAGTCGCAGCAGCCCATGTACCGACCACAATGGTGCAAGGTCGGGCCAGCCTCACCCGAGAGCACGCCTCTGTGCCTCGGACGTACCTCCCAGGGGCCGCCCAAGGTCTGTCAACCCCTTGAAGGCCTTGCCAGAAGGGGAAGAGGCCTTAGGTCATCCAAGACGAGCCCGGGTCCACCTACCCCTTGAAGGCCTTAGCCAGAAGGGGAGAACTCCCCGGGGGCCCCCAAGAGAAGCCGCGCAGGACATGATCCAGCGTGAAGATAACAACCTCGTCGACGGGACTCGGCTGCAGGTAACACCCCACAACGCAAGGTCTCGGCTGATGCTCTAAGCACTACCGCCAAAGAACCAAACGCGTCAGGGACCTGCAGAAGGGCGACCTGGTGTCACGGCACGCTCTTTCCCGAGAAGGACCCATGAACTCTCCCCCAGCAGGGAAGGTCCCTTCTGAATCATGAAAGCTGCCGCCCCAGGTACACATGCCTTTCAACCGAGTGTGGGATCCGTTCCCAAAATCCTTGGCATGGAGCAACACTGTAAGTCCTACTCCCCGAGCATCAGTAGAACAGGGTCGTTCCCTTCTGTAATGAATCCCATAGAATTTAGGAACAGAGCTTGGGACAGCTAAGCCTCAAGGGACGGTACAGGACTACGTCCAGTTTAGCCTGGTTCCAACCCTAAGCGCGTAGAGTCTTGCTTCCCTTGTAGGCGAGGCGGAATATTGCCTCCATGTACAGCCAGAATTCCACCTATGGGCTTGAACACAGAAACCTGTTCTACTTAGCTCTCTCTCATGCGCTCATTTAAATTATGCATTAATTTTTATGATCGCACTATCTATGTATGTTCATCGTACATCTAGCTCCCCCTCTCCCGCGCTCATCCATACTCAGCATTCGCTATCCTACCGAGGGCAGCCGCGCTTGAGGCACCTGCCGGTGGCCGAGTGAGTCTCTCGGGCCTCCCCCAGTCAGGTGCTGCGGTGCCAGTTGGTCACCTCCAGGAAAGGCCTCCGTTGTGCATGGGGGTCCAGGGTGCGTATCCCGCTTAGCAGGCCATGAGCCCAAGGCGTGCGCATCCTGCCCTCCGGAGGTACAGGGGAGTACAACCGCTTTGCCTGGTCATGAACCCAAAGCACGTGCACTCTGCTTCCCCAGCGCACGGCCCGGTACTAGGGATCGGACGACCGTACCCAGACCTCGGAGGGAGCCAGAGCTCAGGCGCCTCGAGCACAGAATTGCCCAAGCCCCGCATAACGGATCAGGATCGTAAGACGAATAAGACTAGGAGACGGGAGGGGAGGACCCCCCGAGGAGAATTACGTTTCCTCTACCTGTGTGCAGGACCTCCAGGTTACGGCAACGGGGACTGCATGAAGCGGGGGGAAAGGAGCTATCAACTACTCCGGCCTAGTACTGGAAGGACCGGGTCCCGCCCCTTCAGCAGGGGTGAGGCCTGAAGGCCCCACGTGTCCAGCAGGCCCGGAGCTCCCGCCTCACCTGAGGGGGGCTCCGGACTCGCCACGTGGCAGGCGGAAACCGGACCTCCCCCCTGGTGGGAGGGCTCCGAAAGCCCTATGTGTCCAGCAGGGCCGGAGCTCCCGCCTCCTAAGGAGGGGCTCCGGACCCGCCACGTGGCAGGCAGATTTGGAGCTCCCCATAGGGCGAGATCAGGAGACCCCCGGGGGCCCCTAACACGGTTAGGACCCGGGGAAGGTGTCTGTGCAGAGCTCCGAGATTGGAGAAGGCCTCTGAGTACCTTGCGGAGCTAAGGATTCAGTCAGGCAAAGCCAAGAAGGAGAGAAAAGGCATCACAGACACAAATATCTAAAAGAGTCAAACTATGCGAGGCTCCATGAGCTGGACTACAGACTCGATAAAAAGGGAGAAACAAGTCCTAAGGACCTCCCGGCTCCCGCCGGAACCTTGCGGCTACAAGGGCGGCCACATCCTCGACTTCAGCCCTGGCAGCTTCCTACCGCTCCGCGGCTGGGCCCTCTCTCGCTGGTTCCAGCGAGAAAGAGGGGTCGCGGCTCTTGAAGCATGCCAGCACATGTGAGGCGACCTCTAAGGCTAGGCCGCGTCCCTCGGCCTCAAGCTCGCTGGCGACCACCGAGTCTAGCCTGTCCAGCTTGGCGCCGATCGACTCCAGCGCGGCGATGACCTCCTCCACCTTCAACGCAGGAACCGCTGCCCTCACCGGACTGAAGCCAAGAGGGATCAGGGCGCACCCCGCTCGATCAACGAAGCTTGAGACCGCAAGAGCCATGGAGGACCGCAAGGCCGAGAGCTCCTCCACCTCGCGGCGGGCTGCCTGCAGGGCCTCTAGGTTTCTCTCGGAGAATTCCTTCTCCTTGGCCGCCAGGGAGCTCTCCCGAAGGTGGAGAGTCTTGGCGAGCCGCTCCAACTCAGAAGCCTTGAAGTCGGCGGCCAACTCCCGTTCCAAGACCGCCCGGCGTTCGCGGGAGACCTGTTCCTCCCTCAGGTCGAGGTCTGCCTTCAGAATCTCTAGCTCCTCGATCCGAGCTCGAAGGTCATCCTCGCCCGCCGCCAGCAGCGCGGTAACCCTCTCCGCCTTGGCTGCCGTGGAACGCTCCCATTCCTCAACAGCGAGTTTACGGCGCTCCATCCACTGCCGTATCTCCTCAGCGGCAGAGAGGCTCTCCTCGGCCCGGGCATGTGCCTCCAGGGCCTCCCAGTTGATCCGCCGCGATTCGGCGTCCATACGGTTGACAGCCCTGAAGTCGAGCAACTCCTGCCTGGAGTCGAGCTCGCTCTTGACCTTCGCGGTCCGCTCCCGCAAAAGGTTCCCCCAGGTGAGGAGGCGATCCCGTTCAACTGTATACTCCTCCCGCTTGCGACCTAGTGCAGCCAAGACCTGCCGGACGCTTGTCTCGGCAAGCGCGAAGGCATCTGCCAGGGGCAATGGAGTAACAGAGGCCGGGGCAGTTCCCCCGACCTCCTCCTTCACCTCATCCTCAAGAGGAGTCGATGCACCAGCAACCAAGACGAGATGCCGGTCAGGAGAAGCTGGCGCCGGGGCTCTGGCAGCCGGACCTGCCGGGCCCTCTTTAGCTTCTGGCTTCTTGACCTGTGGAGAGGGGCGTGCCGGGGAAGGCGGCACTGGAATAAAGGCCGGGCCGCCTGGTGCAGGGTCGACCTGCGCTGGCTTGGGGACCGCGGCGGCCGTCTCGGCGGGAAGAGATGACGCCGCTGCGGAGTCCGGGCATACCGGAACAAGAGAAGCTCGCGCTGGCTTGGGAGCCACGGCAGTTGTCCCGGGTTCCAAGCGCAACGGCACAGACTCCCCGCTAATCAGGGATGGCCGGGAAGCGCGGACACTCCAGCGGGCTCTGAACCCCGACTTCCGAGCTGGAGTAGGACTCCCAGAGCCCGCTGCCGTCACTGACGGCCGCTCCACAGTCGCTTGAACTGGCGGAGCAGGGGACGCCCCAGAAGCTCCCCTCAACGCATCAGCCCGGGGCCTCTTTGAGTTGCCACCGGAAGGAGTCCAGGCACCCCAGATTCCCGACATGGCACAGACGCCGCCGCTGGAGGAGATCGAGCGCGCTTCTTCTCTGGTGGCGGGTTGGAGGCCATGGCGAGGGAGGACTCAAGGGCAAGAGGGCAAAAGCACAAGAGTCCAAGAAGAAACGCTGGGAGGTGCGAAGGGAAGCCGCAATGCGGTAAGATCCCCTCTAAAAACCTTCCCAGGTGCAATTCCAGGCGGTTCGGAACTCTTTGAATACGCCGCATCGGCAACCGCTTCGGCTCCTAGACCGGGCGCTGATGACAGGTGGACCCAAGCCGCCCAACTGAAGCGGTGGGCCAAGGAGTCAGTCTCCTGAGAAGATGAGCCGACAAGGCACTTCGGCGGTTCCCGAAGAAAGCGCCGCAACGATCTTGGGAACCGCCGTGGTAAAAGCAACCATCAAGTGGGCGCACGCTCCCATGATCCCGCGGCCGTTCGTGCTCCGGCAGCGGTCAATGCGGGACTTAAAGAATGTGCGCAGATCAGAAGAGACGGAGGTCCCACCTCGGGATCGCTATCTCCCCCGAGATGTGCCCGGGGGCCACTGTCGGTACCCGCGATATGGGGTACCCCCGCGCACCAGGGAAAATGCCTAAGGAACTCGCCCTTCTCCGCAGGGAGAGCTCCGAAGGCGCCACGCGTCCTGCGGGGCCGGACCTCCCTCTCCTCAGAGGAGAGCTCGAGGCCCGCCGCGTGGCATACAGAAGCCGGACCTCCCCCTCCGCGGGAGAGAGGTCCGAAGGTGCCACGTATCCGGCAGGGCCGGACCTCCCTCTGTTCAGAGAGGAGCTCCGGGCCCGCCACATGGTCGGCAGAAGCCGAACCTCCCCCTCCACGGGTTGAGGTCCGAAGGCTCCACGTGTCCCGCGGGCCCGGACCCTCCCTCTCCTCTGAGGGGGGCTCCGGGCCCGCCATGTGGCCAGCAGAACGGCGCTGCCTGCCCCTGAGCGATAGGCAGCGGGCGTAAAGACGCCCCATACCTTGCCCGTACAAGGTATTCAAGGCCCGCGTCTTCCCAAGACGCAGAGACACGGAGCACGCCTCTGTCAAGTGCCGTTGCGCCCAGTCGCATCACAGACTGGCGCGCGGTGTCAGAGCCTGCCAGCCTATAAACGCAGCGACAAGACATCCCATGCCGCCCCCGCCGTCATCATCCACTACGACTAGCATGCGGCATGGGCAGGGCTGCAAGACGAAGACTCAGAAGCCTTCGCCAGAGACAACTACCGGCATAACTGCAGATACGGTAGATGACAGACAATCTCCCCGGGACCACCTGTCGGGTCCCGGCCCCCCCCCCCTTGTAAGCCACTCGAGTCTTGGACTATAAAAGACTCGGGTAGGCGACGATAGCAAGGGTTCGCACCTCTGCAACTCATACGCTAGCCATTCACACCCAAGCTGTAACTCACACCCAAGCTCAGGACTCCGGTTCTGAGCGGCAAGCAATACAGCGAGCTCCATAGCTCGCCGTGGACATAGGGTTTTACGCTCCGGCAGCCTGAGCCACGTAAAACTCACCGTGTCAAGCTCTTACTAACTCGTCCACACGCGCAAGCTCTCCGCAATGGACTAGCCCCACCGAAAAAAGAACCTCCACGGGCTGCCCAGTGCAGGCCCGGGGGAAGTGTCGACCGAACACTTCGACATTTGGCGCGCCAGGTAGGGGGCTTTTCCCTTGCGCGACGAGTTTCCGCCGACGAAGATGACCAAGCTTCCTTCAGCGGCAAACTCTCCTCCCCCGCGTTCGTGGCGAACCGTGACCAGGGGGGAGTACATGTCGACACACTCAGGACGGAGTGTGTCGGTGCAAGCTGGGAGCCAGCAGCTGGCTCTGGCAGCGCCAACCCCGGCAATGCAGGCTCCAACCAGCGTCAGGTCTTCAGTAGCGCTGGGCGTACCCGGCGGGGGTGCGCTAGCTGCAGCAAGAACGCTACTGCACAATCCGCCTGCTGGGGACGCGCCTCAGGCAGCGACGCAGCAGTGGATTCGCGAGGTAGACCGTCTCGTCGTCGCCGCCACAAACCCTCGACTTCGGCGGGGACGACGCTCTGGCCAACCGGCTGTGTCGCTGATGCGCACGCCAATGGTTGACGAGCAGACGGCAGATTCCAGCTCCACCAGGCTCTAGTCGATGGATCTGAGGACAGAGCTGGAACGGTGTCACTTGGGTCAAGATGCCCGGGTATACCTCGAGCAACGCCGAGAAAGGCGTCGCATCCAAGAGGCTGGCGACAGCATGACGTCGGCCTCGACCCAGCCTGAAGGGCAGATCTTCGCCACGCGAGCTCTGCCCCAGGCGTACGCCGCGCAGCATATGCCACAATCATATGCCCTGCAAACGGCGCCCTCGGTCTATGGAGCAGCCTTGCCCATACCGGGGTACACTGTGCCAGCATCGAACCAAGCGTTCGTGACGCCAACACCTGCAGCAACAGGAGCAGGATGTGTGGCCCTGGCGCCCCACCTTCGCTTCGCGAGGTGGCCGCGCAAGTTTCGACCACACCTGCCCGAAAAGTTCGACAGCAGCGTCAACCCGGCAGAGTTCCTCCAGATCTACTCCACCGCCGTACTTGCCGCAGGAGGGGATGAGACCGTCATGGCCAACTACTTCCCCGTCGCCTTGACCAGCCCGACCCGGTCTTGGCTCCTGAACCTCCCTCAGGGTTCCATAACTTCCTGGGGAGAGCTCTGCCGGCAGTTCATCGCCAACTTCGGCAGCTCCTACACCTGTCCCGGCACGGAGCTTGACCTCCACGCCATCAAGCAACAACCTGGGGAATCACTGTGCTCCTTCATCCAGCGGTTCTCCCAGGTACGCAACACCATCCCCCACATCCCGAATGCATCAGCAGTGGTCGCATTCCGACAAGGTGTGAGGGACGAGAAGATGCTTGAGAAGCTTGCGACCAGAGAGGTCTGCGATGCCTCTAAGCTCTTCAGCCTGGCGGACAAGTGCGCCAGAGCAGCCGAAGGGCGGAATTGGCACTCACTGCCAGCTTCCGAAGCCGGAAGACAGCCCGAAGACGGCGGAGTTCAAGCTGAGCTCCAGACCACACCAGACAGCCAAGAGCCATGCACTGGCTGACTTTGTGGCTGAGTGGACACCAACGAAGGCTGACCCAGGGGGCCGCGAAGATGGTGAACCAATGTACCAAGCTCTGGTCTTCACCGGGCCTCACTGGACGCTCTTCTTCGACGGCTCCTCGCGAAAGCAGGGGGCCAGTGCCGGCGTACTGCTTCTCATGCCATCGGGGGAGCAGTCTGGGTACATGGTGCGTCTCAATTCCAAGGCAACCAACAACTTGGCAGAGTATGAAGCACTCATCTTTGGCCTAAAAGACAGTCATGTCTCTGGGCGCTCGCTAGTTGTTGACGCAGGGCGACTCCCAGCTAGTTATCAAGCAGGTTAAGGGTGAATGCCCCTGCAATGACCCACAGCTAGCTGCTTATCTGCTCCACGTGCGGATGTTGGAGAAAGACTTCCTCGCCTTGGACCTGAGCTATGTACCGCGCGCTGGCAAGGCCGCAGCTGACGACCTCTCAATGAAGGTCTCCATCGGAGCCCCTGCGCCTGAAGGAGTCTTCGAGAGGACGTTGCTGCAGTCCACAGCCCGGCCCGCCGAGCCGGGCGAAGGGGGCTGAACCAGTGCCTCGAAGCTAGGCAGTCCCGGCAGCCATGGATGCCGCCAAAGGATCGTAAGCATCACTGGGGACTCCGTGCATCCCAGGGCTCAAGATCCAGAAGCTCAATTAGTCCCGATGCATGGACCACGGAGGTCCGGGACTCCTTGAAGGACATCCTTCCTGATGAACGTGCATTCGCTGAACGGGTGGTGCGGATAACTAAGTGCTACGCGCTGGTATCTTTACTGGCGTGGCGCCACGACATCCTATTGCGGTGCATAACCCAGGAGGATGACACGACCCCACTGGTCCTGTCGAGCCAGGATCACGCTGAGGGGTGCTGCGTTGCACAGCACCGTATAACACACGTCAAAGGTACAAAGCGGAAGCGGAAGCTTTATTACATAAACAAGTTTATGAACATGTTTACATCAAAATAGGTTTAGTCCACACTCACGGGCATAGACTAAGCATCAAGTACACGTTCAGCCCTTGAACGTGTCCTTGCTAGCACACACGCACACTAACTCTGCGGCGTGCACGACTCCCACTCGACGGAGTTCCCCTCCTGGGGTTCCGTCTCCTCTTCGGGAGTCCCTTCCTCATAAAACCCTGCAAAAAGCTTCAAACACAAGCAGTGAGCACGAAGGCTCAGCAAGTCTGACCCGTCTCACCTAAACATGGAACTTCTACATGAGGGTAATGGGTTGCATGAGGCAAAAGTCATTTGCAAGGACTCGCCTAATTAGTAGAACCTTACTTTCAAGTTTTAGCAGCAGGTTGTGGAGAACTTTACGCTAAGGCACATGAGAGAGCCGCAATCAAACAAGAAACGCATTTCTCTCATGTACTTTGCCCAAAGTTGAAAAGAACTTTAGTTAGCACTAAGCTACAGCATATCATTAACAATCAATGTCCATCTTTCAATCAGCAACATTTTAACATGTAACTAGCCTGTTCTTTCTACGTCACGGTACAGTGAACAAGTGGTACTCACTGACCGCGAGGGACGGCGATTATAATCGATTTACACCTGCAGGGTTACCCGAACAATCCGTCACGTACGCCCGTACTCGATGTTGCCTACAACAACCATCACGGACGCCGTACGCGACTACCTTTCACCCGTTAGCCAAATATTGAACCGGTCCCATCGTCCCGAGCAAGAGGTCCCTGCACGCGCATCTCTGTGCCGCCAGCTGATTTACACCTCGAGCTCTCAACCTACCCTCTGAACGACGGGCAATGCCTCAATACCCAGCTACCCGAGTTACATCAGTTTCCCGGTTCCCATATAGCCGGTAGGTCTTCGGTACTGTTCTAGCTTGTTCAACAGGCCCGCACACGGCTTGGTCCTCAATCGACACAAGCGGAGCTACAGCACACAGGCCCCAAAGTCCTGCTGCCCTTACTCTCCGCTCGGTCTCATTTTCTTGCCATGTGTTTCATGTGCTATCTCTACCCGAGCAATGTGCCTCTAGCCTATTCTCGCGAGTAGTTCCAACCACTCGACTTGTACCGAATCCTACTCTATCCTAGCAATGCAGTGGCTAACGGAGTTTGCAATCCTAAACCCAACCCATGGTTTTCTTGGCTGTGCAGTTGGGTTTTCAATCAAGACTCTAATGCAAAGAACAAAGGGAAACAAGTATGTGCTCAAAACAATAAAAATTTGTAAAAAGGTTAATGCAAACCGGGGCTTGCCTTGCTGCTCTTGGTCGTAGGCTAGCTGTTCCTCCGGAGTAACGAAGTCTAGGACTTCGGGTTCCTCCTCGACCTTAGCGACTACATGATAAGAACAATGTGTGTATTAATTTAAATGTATTTGTATTAACTTTGAAGTTGTGAAGTCTATAACCCTTGCTAGACAGACCTAATGACTGTGAAACTTTTACTGTGGCTTGGTTACAACCTAAACAAAGAATTGGTCAAGTTTTAGTTGCAGCAAAGCTCATTTGAGCCCTCCACAATTAATTATGTCCTTGACCTTAATTAAAGGCTTTTAGGGTGTTCTAAGGATCTTCATGAAACAAACTATGTCTTTCTGAAAACTAGATTTTCAGAGGGTTCTAATGGAGTTGGTCTCACTTAATTTGGAAGTTCCTAACTAAAGATATGAGCTAAACAATTTCAGAGAAAATTCTGAAAATGTTTCTGAACATTTTCTATTTTCTCTGGAACAGTTTTACTAATCACACCATTAGGTGGACTAAATGAGCTCAAATGGATCTGAAATTTTTATGGTAGTTCAAGGATATTTTGTTGAACATCTCAGCAAAATTTCAGGATTTTCCTCCAAAGGATTCTCCAGTTAAAATTCCTAACAGTTTAAACTTTGAGGAATTAATTCTGGAGAATTAAGGAATTTCATGAAGTGAAACTTGATTTTCTGGAAAGTACTCAGAGAGCTGAATCCAGCAAAATTTGGTTCACTCGATTTGGAGCTTCCTATCCAAAGTTATAAGGATTTGAAGTTTGAAGGAAATCTGAAAATCGGGGAAAAGTTTAAACTCGCGCGTGGGCCCAGGGGACACGCGTCGCACGCCGAAGCGACAGCACACCGCGGCCCACAAGGCTTTTGCGCGCCAGCACACCCGATCCCGGCCGCAGCCGGATCCCGATTCAAAATATCGGCCGCTGACAGCTGGGGCCCACCCCCTTCTTCAACCTCGCGACACCCGCGCTCCGCCGCCGAGGGACCTCGCCGGAGAGCTCGCAGCCGGCTGCTGTACAGCTCCAAACTTCTTGATTCTGGCCGCCCCTGCCTACTTTTACTTGGGGAACATGATCCGAGGGTCAGCTGCTCATGACAACGGCCGGAGCATGGTCGGCGACGAGCCGCCATATCGGAACGACTTCGTCCATGTCGGCTGACTCTCCTAGTACCTCAGCTACTTGGGAAATCGGTCGGGGAGCATCAGTGGACCTCAGAGAAGGTCGACATGAACTCGGGGCAGCTCGGGGAAGGCCCGAAATAGGTCCTCACCGTGCGCCCGATATCCCCCGTTCGTTCCGCCATTAGTAGACCTTGAATTACGCCGGGCACAGAGGTTCTCCGGCCCAGAGTTGTGAAGGCAACTTGTGCGTCACCGTGTCTAGCTCGTGTAGGAGTGGCCTGAGGCCCTCTAATCCTTTCTAGAGCACGAATTACACAGAATCGTACCCGAAGGTCATTCTGCACACAGAAAGGGGAAAAATGGAAATTCGCCGCCGGTGAGCAACCACTCGAGCTGTAGCTCGGGGGTGAGCAGCACCGGTCACCTGCGCGTCCAAGGGTGCCTTGGGTTGGGCGTGACAACGCCCAGGTTGGGCTGTCCACGAGAGCCCGAGGTGCGGCGGTTTCCAGTTCCGAGTTTGATCCTTCGGCACAGCCGATATCACTCGGTTTCAAACGATTTCTAGCAATGGGGAGGATGGAGGATGGTCGCTAGTACCTTGCTGGGACCCTGGAGTGGAAGGAGGGAGCTGCGATCGGCTTGATCAAGCAGGAACTCGAGCGCCGGCGATGGCAATGGAAAAACAGGTCGCGCACGTCGGCAGCTCGGGGAATGGCGACTGAAGCACGCCGGGGAGGGAATAAATAGCCCGGTCGGCTGGTCTCCGGCTTGGGGCACGCAGCAGGAGCTGGCGCCGGCTGCCCCATTCGGTGGCGCGCGCGCACAGCAGCCGGGAACCGACTGAACTGTGGTTCAGTCGGTTTGTTTTGAGGCAGAGGCTGACATGTGGGTCCCACTCCTCTTTTAACCTCTGAAATTTACTCCTAACAGCTGTGGTAAACAGTGAACCCTATTCTACCCTTGGCAATTCAAATTATTCACCCAAGAGCCATTTGAATTGATCAAAGTTCAAATGAGGTTGGTTTGAATGAATTTCAGCACAAGTTCAGTTTGAAATTCAAATAAAGTTTGAATTTCTCCCCCTTAGCTCATGTCAAGATCAACTCCAAATGGAGTGAAAATTGGTGTGTGAGCTCACAAAAATGTGCTGAGTAAGAATATGCCTTCCACTTTTAAATTCAGTCGGTGAAAACAGTTTGAATTTGAATATGGTTTCAAACTGCCCTCTTCCTATCTATACCCCAAAATGACCTCAAAAAGGTTTTGAATTTGGGTGAAACTTGGCATGGACATCCTTAGCAAAGTGTAGGAGTTTTCATATGTCCAGCCCATCTATATCACATGTGGGAAATACCACTTTTGCAATATGTGAGTTTGTTCTCTAATGAGCATGTTGATAATTGTTACTTGCTCTTCATTTGTGTTCATCATTCTTGCTCAAATGAGGTGTGTGGTGTGGTGATGAACACTACAAATGGGTGTCAAAAACGGAGGCCCTTACATTCCTTCCCCCTTAAAAGAATCTCGTCCCGAGATTATAAGGTGAAAATAAGAGAGAGGACGGTGGAAAATTACCGGATGTGCGACGTGAAAAAGTCGGGGTAGTTAGTGCGAAGAAATTCTTCGCTCTCCCATGTCGCTTCGTCCATGGAGTGATTACTCCATAGAACCTTGTAGAACCACAACGTACGGTTGCGTGTGGTTCGGGCCTTTTCATCAATAATCTGCACCGGTTCCTCCCGATAGGTGAGATCCGGTTGCAGTTCTTCAATGTCTTCCAGCTGAATGGTAGTTGATAGCTTGAGACACTTCCTCAGCTGGGAAATGTGAAAGACGTCGTGCACACCGGAAAGTGCTTCTGGTAATCTCAGCCGGTATGCTACCGATCCACATCTTTCGGTAATTTGGAATGGACCGATGAATCGGGGTGCCAACTTTCCTCTCACCCCAAATCTGTTTGCGCCCTTCATTGGAGACACTCGTAGGTATACGTAATCTCCAACTTCGAATTGTAATGGGCGCCTCCTCCGGTCCGCATACTGTTTCTGTCGGGATTGAGCGGCTCTTAGGTTCGCTTGAATCAGTCGAACCTTTTCTTCCGCGTTGTTGACAAGGTCAATCCCGAAGGTAACCCTCTCGCCAGACTCACACCAGTTCAGTGGTGTGCGGCATTTCCTGCCGTATAGCGCCTCGTAGGGCGCCATCTTGATGCTGGCTTGGTATCGATTGTTGTACGAGAACTCGGCTAACGGCAAGTGATCATCCCAATTCTTGCCGTGGTCGATAGCGCAAGCTCGTAGCATGTCTTCTAGAATTTGATTTACCCGCTCGGTTTGTCCATCCGTCTGCGGGTGGTAGGCTGAACTACGGATCAGCTTCGTCCCCAAGGCAGCGTGTAGCTGCTCCCAAAAACGGGACACAAATAAAGTGCCCCGGTCCGATATAATGGTACGGGGTACGCCGTATAAGCATAGGATCCGTGAGATGTACAGTTCAGCGTACTTCTTGGCGTTGTAGTTGGTGTTGACCGGGATGAAATGGGCAACTTTGGTGAGTCGATCGACGATCACCAACACAGAATCATGTTTCTGTAAGGTGGTGGGTAAACCGACGACGAAATCCATGCTCACGTCCTCCCACTTCCAGGCAGGAATGCCTAGTGGTTGCAGCAGTCCCGGTTTCCGCATATGGTCTGCCTTCACCCTTCGACATGTATCACACTCGGACACGTATTTGGCAGTCTCTCGCTTCATCCGTGTCCACCAAAACCTTCTTCTGAGTTCTTGATATATTTTGTTGCTGCCGGGGTGAATAGAAAACTTTGATAAGTGAGCCTCATCAAAGATTTTCTTCCTTAACTCCGGGTTTCGGGGTACGACGATCCGGTCCTTGAACCATAGGACGCCGTCTCCGTCCTTCCGGAAACATTTCAACTCCCCACTGTCTACACGTCTCCGCAAATGTGACATGCCCTTGTCATTCTTCTGGGCTGCCGCTATCTCTTCACGGATGGTGGGGATCAAAGCTAAGTTGTAGAGAGCTCCGTGTGGAATCACATGTAGTGGTGGTTCGCTCTCTTCCAACGGTGTGATGGTCAGATTATTAACGTGTGACTTGCGGCTCAGTGCATCTGCCACAACGTTTGCCTTGCCCGGATGATAATGGATCTCTATTTCATAATCCTTTATCAGTTCTAACCATCTTCGTTGCCTCATGTTCAGCTCCTTCTGAGTGAATACGTACTTGAGGCTTTTGTGGTCGGTATATAAATGTACGAGGTTACCGAGTAGGTAGTGCCTCCACATCTTCAGTGCAAGTACTACGGCAGCGAGCTCCAAATCGTGAGTTGGATAATTTTGCTCATGGTTCCTAAGCTGCCGTGATCCATACGCGACCACTCTTCGGTCTTGCATCAGCACACATCCGAGCCCAATGCCGGATGCATCGCAGTACACATCGAACGGTTTTGTTGTGTCTGGCTGCGCCAAAACCGGTGCTGATGTCAGGTGCTTGACTAAAGCCTTGAATGCTGCTTCACATGCTGGACTCCAAACATATTTGGTAGCCTTCTTCAGCAGCTCTGTCATTGGCTTGGCAATCTTCGAGAAGTTCGGAATGAACCTCCGATAATATCCCGCGAGTCCGAGGAAACTCCGTACCTCATGAACAGTTCTCGGGGATTTCCAATTCAGCACTTGCGTGATCTTGCTCGGGTCCACAGCGATACCCTCTGCTGAGATGATATGCCCGAGGAAAGGCACTTGCGATATCCAAAACTCGCATTTGCTGAATTTTGCGTATAACTTGTGATCCCGCAGCCGTTGCAAGACTATACGCAGATGTTTCTTGTGATCTTCCTCCGACTTGGAATATACCAGGATGTCGTCGATGAAGACCACGACAAACTTGTCCAGCTCCGGCATGAACACCGAGTTCATTAAGTACATGAAGTGAGCTGGAGCATTGGTGAGGCCGAAGGACATGACCAGGTACTCATAAAGTCCGTACCTTGTCGAGAAAGCTGTCTTCGGAATGTCCTCCGCCCTTATCTTAATCTGATGGTACCCGGATCTTAAATCCATCTTGGAAAAGATCTTCGCTTCGACCAACTGATCAAACAACATGTCGATCCGTGGCAACGGGTACTTGTTCTTGATGGTTACGGCATTTAATGGACGGTAGTCCACGCAAAGCCGCAACGTTTCATCCTTTTTCTTGACAAATAATGCCGAACAACCCCATGGCGAGGAGCTCGGCCTAATAAAACCCTTCTCCAGAAGGTCCGTGAGCTGAGTCTTCAGTTCAGCCAACTCCTTGGGCGCCATCTTGTACGGCCTTCGGGATATTGGCATGGTTCCCGGTGCAAGTTCAATCTTGAACTCCACCTCTCTATCGGGTGGCATCCCCGGCAAATCGTCCGGGAATACATCCGGGAACTCTCGGACCACTGGAATGTCTTCCAATCTGATGGTTGTGGCTTGATAGACACTTGGAAGTTTTATTTCTGGACTGTCCAGAAATAATGAGTGAGAACCGTGCACCTCTGAGTTTAAGTGCACGACTCGAAGGACGGTGTCTAAAACAGCGCCGTGGCGGGTTAACCACGACATCCCTAGGATGACATCGACCTTCTGTCCCTCTAAGATAATGAGAGACGTGGGGTACACTCTACCCGCTAAGCATAATGGTGCTTTGGAGACCATTACGCTTGCTGAAATCTTCCCACCCGGTGAACAAATTAAATAGGGACTATCGGTGGGTAGTATTGGCAAACTGTGTTTAGCAATGAAAGCTTGGCTAATAAAATTATGCGTGGCGCCTGAATCAAATAGTACTATAGCGGGATGCTGGTGGAGTTGGAACATACCCGCAAGGATTGGCTCGCCCTCCGGCACGTCCTCAATGGCAAGCTGGTGGACAGTACCGGGCCTAGGGTTTGCCCGCCGCGCATTAGTAGGGTTCCGGGGTTGATTCCTCCCCGGAAACTGTGGTGCCACTCCGCCGCCTTGCCTCTCCGGGCAACTGCTCGCGAAGTGTCCTGGACGACCACACTTGTAACATGTGGCCGCTGCTGGTGGAGTACTCGGGGGACGAAAGCCCGGCATGCGTTGCGGAGGTGCAAACGCACGCGGCATCGCCCGCTGCTGCTGTTGTTGTTGCGGTGGTACTGGCAGTGCCGGCCGGAATGCCGGTGAAGAGTACGGCCGACTGCGGAATGGCATCGACCGCTGTGGTGGCTGCCAGCGTGGACCTGATGGTGGGCGATTCACCATCCGAAACTTCTGAGAAGGGCCGCCTCCTTCTCCGCTGCTCTGCGGCGCGCTTCGCTTTCGCTCTGCCGCCGCCAACTCCTTGCCGGAGTCCTCCTGAACAATCGCAGCATCAATGATGTCGTTGAGGCTGCCGCGATTGAACATCGCCAACTTGTCCTTCAGGAGCGGGTTAAGCCCCTGGTAAAAATGGTCCCGCCGCTTCTCGTCCGTATCTGCGTGATACGACGCGTAGAGCGCGAGATCGTTGAACGCCCTGGAATATTCCAGCGCGTTTCGGCTCCCTTGTTGCAGGTGTAAGAACTCCTGCGTTTTCCTCTTCATCAAACTGGGCGGTATATGATAGGCCCTGAAGGCCGTCCGGAACTCCGCCCAGGTCATCGCTCGGTCGGTGGGCTGTGAAGCACAGAAGTTGGCCCACCACGCGCTCGCGGATCCTTGGAGCTGCTGGACCGCGAACTGAGTCTTGCGCTGCTTGCTGATTTGGAGCAGCCCGAACTTCATCTCTATGGCGCGGAGCCAGTTGTCCGCGTCAAGTGGTTCATCCGCCCTTGAGAATACAGGGGGATGAGTCGCCAGGAAGTCGGAGTAGGAGCTCTGTTGGCGCTCCTCACGGTCTTGACGTCTCTCTGGGCGAGACGTATTCGCAATTAACGTTTGCAGCAGCTCTGTATGCTGCTGATGTGAACCCGCCATTGCCGCGACAATGTCGGCCAATGTAACCGTTGGCAGTGGCGGTGGCGGTGTTTGCTGTTGCTGTTGCTGCTGCTGTCCCGAGGAGTCCTCGGGAGGCGGTTGGGAGGTCTCTCCCCCTTGGCTAGTACCTCCAACATCAGGGTTGGCACGAGTACGCGTCATTCTGAAATCCAACACAGCAGCAATTAGCACATGTCTTACTCAAAATTCCATAACAGCAGTAAGTATTGAAGCGACGCATGATTAACTTGCACAACATTCACATATATTGATAAAGCATAAACTTTATACAAGATACATTATTCCCGGATTTCCGAGAAGTCGTGCTCATGTCGTCACTACCTATACATACGCTACTGTCTACACGACATGTCACCAATTACAAAAGTTGGGTTACGCTACCCTAGCTGCCCTACTTGGCAACCGTAACCCCCTACTCGGAGTAGAACTCGACCTCCTGTGGGTCGTCCTCCTCCGGTACCTCGGCTGGTGGCTCTGGATCTACCACCTCTTCTCCCATTCCGGGTTCTCCCGTGGCTGGAAGACCCAAGACTACCGGTATGCCCAATACCGGGGGCACGAGGTCCTGCAGTGCATGCACCTCGTCCATAGCCTGGTTGTAGTCTTCTTCCCAGCCTTGTCCTTCCTCAATAGCGTCGTCCCGCTCTTGAGCAAGGTCCTCATTCTGCTGGGTTAGGGTCTGCACCAGCTCTTGCAACGCCGCGATGTCAACACGGCCCTTCTTCTTTGCCTTCTTCAGACGGCGCAACTGATTGTGTTGTTCATTCAGTCGCTTGATCGTCGGAAGGAGCACATTGCGGAGTGCGCCGTAAGCACCCTCGAAATGATCTCCACGGCTTGTGCTCTCCTTGAGCTTGGTGGCGAGATGCTCCGTATGAACAGCTTGGCTGTTCATCACAGCGTTTCCCGCCCTCATTTGGAGACTGAGATTTGCCTCCGCGGGGTTGTACCTTGGGCAAGTCGGGTCTGTTGCCTCCAGGTACCTCTCTTCCCACACATGCTGAGCTCGTCCCTCCACCGGAACGAGTGCGTATGGAGTTCCTTCCATAGCCTGCACGTGTAGTTGGCAGAAACGTGACATAGTGTCACGGGCTGCCACTTGCCACATCCCTTCCGGTTGTCTTCCTCTCACCGTGACGGTGAATGGCACCCAACCGGGTGGCGTAGGCCCTGCAGGAACCTCGACATGGATCGTCCACGTCTTGTTCCCCTTTTCGCCTTCTTCCTTGGCGAAGTATTGCGGCATCTGGTTGTACCCGAAATATTGGAGCATTTGCCACAATGCTTCCGGGTAGCCGCTACGGTCAGAGCAGTGGGAAACTACCCACCCGTTCTCCAACCGTTTATCTGCTGCCATCTGTAAAAATATATTTGAGAAATGTCAAATATTTATTTGAACAGTAAACCATTGAGTTATAACATAAGATATGTCATTGAACCCATAAAACTTGGAAACATAGTTCAAATTTTTAAACAAATTTGACTGCTGATCTGCTGTTACCATGACAGCCCTGACCAGTTTCCATATCAATCTGATTTAGGCCAGATTAAAAGCAAAACCAGTTCTGGAGCTCAACATCAAAGTTAAAGTTAACTTCAATAGCTTTCCAGAAAGTATTTGGTTGGCCTAAGATCTGTCCTGGTTCACAAGTTATGAGATGTCAAAGTTAACAGAATTTCTGGAAACAATTGGACAGCACCTCCCTGCCTTATGTACTGATTTGATCCAAGAATCCCAGTTAATTCTGTTCCTAATCTGACAAAACTTTCTGTTACAAAGTTGTAACCCATCTCATAAGCTTTCCAGGACTATCTCATTTCCTATTTTTGGATTTTTAAGCAGGAAGTTATGCTTAATTTACAGAGAGTTTACAGAGAGTCTTTGCTCTGTCCTGTTTTCTGGACAGTTTCAACTCTGCTGTATTTTTCGAGTGGTTAAGGGATGAAACACCTCTGGAACTCAACAGAAAAGTTGCAAAGCTTCTCCATAGCTTTCCAGAAATGTATCATACGACCCCAACCTCGAAAGAACTCGACCTCTAGCCTCTGATTAACTTCAGCCTTGATTCAGCTGAAAACAGAGTGCTCTGTCCTTATCATCCTATAAGTTGAAAACTTGTTAACTTTGAATATCTTGTACAAGGGAAGGAGTTACATCAAGTTTTACTACTTTGGATCAAAACCTTCAAGTTTTTAAATGAAGTTGTTCATTTAGTTGGGTGTGACGTCGATGCGTCACCAGATTTTATCGGTACTACGTCCTCACAAAGAAGAAACCTATACCGGACTTAGCCGGCTTCGTTAGTTCAGTGGCACTACTCGTCACTCGCACACGGATGCTACACGTCTACCATTTCGTGGTAAGGCTACCTGCAGAAATTCAACCAATCATCAGACTCGGCTGCACACCGAGCCCGGAATCCATACAGTTTGTACACCCGGCCGTCATCACTCGCCCGGATGTTCTCAAGCCAAACACGCCTTGAGTTACGTGTTCACGTTTCAGACAACGTGACGGGGTCTCCCATGTTGCACCACGCACGCCAGGGACAGACGTTGCTCGAATACCCCAAACGACATGAAGAGTCGTAGAGGATACTAAAGCGGATCGGGTTACCTGCCACCCGTGGGGCTCCACCCTTCAGCTTGTGCGCACTGGTGGACAGCGCTTACGTGCACCCCCCAAGACATGAACGTCCCGAGATGCACGATTTTCCGACATAACAAATAGGTTAATAAGCCACTTTCTATATGCTAATAACATCCTTATACGGGCTACTAACTCGTTCCTCACTGGATTTTTGAAAAAGAAGACCTTTGTACTGTGTTAAACCTCAAGCGAGCTCTGATACCACGCTGACACGACCCCACTGGTCCTGTCGAGCCAGGATCACGCTGAGGGGTGCTGCGTTGCACAGCACCGTATAACACACGTCAAAGGTACAAAGCGGAAGCGGAAGCTTTATTACATAAACAAGTTTATGAACATGTTTACATCAAAATAGGTTTAGTCCACACTCACGGGCGTAGACTAAGCATCAAGTACACGTTCAGCCCTTGAACGTGTCCTTGCTAGCACACACGCACACTAACTCTGCGGCGTGCACGACTCCCACTCGACGGAGTTCCCCTCCTGGGGTTCCGTCTCCTCTTCGGGAGTCCCTTCCTCATAAAACCCTGCAAAAAGCTTCAAACACAAGCAGTGAGCACGAAGGCTCAGCAAGTCTGACCCGTCTCACCTAAACATGGAACTTCTACATGAGGGTAATGGGTTGCATGAGGCAAAAGTCATTTGCAAGGACTCGCCTAATTAGTAGAACCTTACTTTCAAGTTTTAGCAGCAGGTTGTGGAGAACTTTACGCTAAGGCACATGAGAGAGCCGCAATCAAACAAGAAACGCATTTCTCTCATGTACTTTGCCCAAAGTTGAAAAGAACTTTAGTTAGCACTAAGCTACAGCATATCATTAACAATCAATGTCCATCTTTCAATCAGCAACATTTTAACATGTAACTAGCCTGTTCTTTCTACGTCACGGTACAGTGAACAAGTGGTACTCACTGACCGCGAGGGACGGCGATTATAATCGATTTACACCTGCAGGGTTACCCGAACAACCCGTCACGTACGCCCGTACTCGATGTTGCCTACAACAACCATCACGGACGCCGTACGCGACTACCTTTCACCCGTTAGCCAAATATTGAACCGGTCCCATCGTCCCGAGCAAGAGGTCCCTGCACGCGCATCTCTGTGCCGCCAGCTGATTTACACCTCGAGCTCTCAACCTACCCTCTGAACGACGGGCAATGCCTCAATACCCAGCTACCCGAGTTACATCAGTTTCCCGGTTCCCATATAGCCGGTAGGTCTTCGGTACTGTTCTAGCTTGTTCAACAGGCCCGCACACGGCTTGGTCCTCAATCGACACAAGCGGAGCTACAGCACACAGGCCCCAAAGTCCTGCTGCCCTTACTCTCCGCTCGGTCTCATTTTCTTGCCATGTGTTTCATGTGCTATCTCTACCCGAGCAATGTGCCTCTAGCCTATTCTCGCGAGTAGTTCCAACCACTCGACTTGTACCGAATCCTACTCTATCCTAGCAATGCAGTGGCTAACGGAGTTTGCAATCCTAAACCCAACCCATGGTTTTCTTGGCTGTGCAGTTGGGTTTTCAATCAAGACTCTAATGCAAAGAACAAAGGGAAACAAGTATGTGCTCAAAACAATAAAAATTTGTAAAAAGGTTAATGCAAACCGGGGCTTGCCTTGCTGCTCTTGGTCGTAGGCTAGCTGTTCCTCCGGAGTAACGAAGTCTAGGACTTCGGGTTCCTCCTCGACCTTAGCGACTACATGATAAGAACAATGTGTGTATTAATTTAAATGTATTTGTATTAACTTTGAAGTTGTGAAGTCTATAACCCTTGCTAGACAGACCTAATGACTGTGAAACTTTTACTGTGGCTTGGTTACAACCTAAACAAAGAATTGGTCAAGTTTTAGTTGCAGCAAAGCTCATTTGAGCCCTCCACAATTAATTATGTCCTTGACCTTAATTAAAGGCTTTTAGGGTGTTCTAAGGATCTTCATGAAACAAACTATGTCTTTCTGAAAACTAGATTTTCAGAGGGTTCTAATGGAGTTGGTCACACTTAATTTGGAAGTTCCTAACTAAAGATATGAGCTAAACAATTTCAGAGAAAATTCTGAAAATGTTTCTGAACATTTTCTATTTTCTCTGGAACAGTTTTACTAATCACACCATTAGGTGGACTAAATGAGCTCAAATGGATCTGAAATTTTTATGGTAGTTCAAGGATATTTTGTTGAACATCTCAGCAAAATTTCAGGATTTTCCTCCAAAGGATTCTCCAGTTAAAATTCCTAACAGTTTAAACTTTGAGGAATTAATTCTGGAGAATTAAGGAATTTCATGAAGTGAAACTTGATTTTCTGGAAAGTACTCAGAGAGCTGAATCCAGAAAAATTTGGTTCACTCGATTTGGAGCTTCCTATCCAAAGTTATAAGGATTTGAAGTTTGAAGGAAATCTGAAAATCGGGGAAAAGTTTAAACTCGCGCGTGGGCCCAGGGGACACGCGTCGCACGCCGAAGCGACAGCACACCGCGGCCCACAAGGCTTTTGCGCGCCAGCACACCCGATCCCGGCCGCAGCCGGATCCCGATTCAAAATATCGGCCGCTGACAGCTGGGGCCCACCCCCTTCTTCAACCTCGCGACACCCGCGCTCCGCCGCCGAGGGACCTCGCCGGAGAGCTCGCAGCCGGCTGCTGTACAGCTCCAAACTTCTTGATTCTGGCCGCCCCTGCCTACTTTTACTTGGGGAACATGATCCGAGGGTCAGCTGCTCATGACAACGGCCGGAGCATGGTCGGCGACGAGCCGCCATATCGGAACGACTTCGGCCATGTCGGCTGACTCTCCTAGTACCTCAGCTACTTGGGAAATCGGTCGGGGAGCATCAGTGGACCTCAGAGAAGGTCGACATGAACTCGGGGCAGCTCGGGGAAGGCCCGAAATAGGTCCTCACCGTGCGCCCGATATCCCCCGTTCGTTCCGCCATTAGTAGACCTTGAATTACGCCGGGCACAGAGGTTCTCCGGCCCAGAGTTGTGAAGGCAACTTGTGCGTCACCGTGTCTAGCTCGTGTAGGAGTGGCCTGAGGCCCTCTAATCCTTTCTAGAGCACGAATTACACAGAATCGTACCCAAAGGTCATTCTGCACACAGAAAGGGCAAAAATGGAAATTCGCCGCCGGTGAGCAACCACTCGAGCTGTAGCTCGGGGGTGAGCAGCACCGGTCACCTGCGCGTCCAAGGGTGCCTTGGGTTGGGCGTGACAACGCCCAGGTTGGGCTGTCCACGAGAGCCCGAGGTGCGGCGGTTTCCAGTTCCGAGTTTGATCCTTCGGCACAGCCGATATCACTCGGTTTCAAACGATTTCTAGCAATGGGGAGGATGGAGGATGGTCGCTAGTACCTTGCTGGGACCCTGGAGTGGAAGGAGGGAGCTGCGATCGGCTTGATCAAGCAGGAACTCGAGCGCCGGCGATGGCAATGGAAAAACAGGTCGCGCACGTCGGCAGCTCGGGGAATGGCGACTGAAGCACGCCGGGGAGGGAATAAATAGCCCGGTCGGCTGGTCTCCGGCTTGGGGCACGCAGCAGGAGCTGGCGCCGGCTGCCCCCTTCGGTGGCGCGCGCGCACAGCAGCCGGGAACCGACTGAACTGTGGTTCAGTCGGTTTGTTTTGAGGCAGAGGCTGACATGTGGGTCCCACTCCTCTTTTAACCTCTGAAATTTACTCCTAACAGCTGTGGTAAACAGTGAACCCTATTCTACCCTTGGCAATTCAAATTATTCACCCAAGAGCCATTTGAATTGATCAAAGTTCAAATGAGGTTGGTTTGAATGAATTTCAGCACAAGTTCAGTTTGAAATTCAAATAAAGTTTGAATTTCTTCCCCTTAGCTCATGTCAAGATCAACTCCAAATGGAGTGAAAATTGGTGTGTGAGCTCACAAAAATGTGCTGAGTAAGAATATGCCTTCCACTTTTAAATTCAGTGGGTGAAAACAGTTTGAATTTGAATATGGTTTCAAACTGCCCTCTTCCTATCTATACCCCAAAATGACCTCAAAAAGGTTTTGAATTTGGGTGAAACTTGGCATGGACATCCTTAGCAAAGTTTAGGAGTTTTCATATGTCCAGCCCATCTATATCACATGTGGGAAATACCACTTTTGTAATATGTGAGTTTGTTCTCTAATGAGCATGTTGATAATTGTTACTTGCTCTTCATTTGTGTTCATCATTCTTGCTCAAATGAGGTGTGTGGTGTGGTGATGAACACTACAAATGGGTGTCAAAAACGGAGGCCCTTACAGAGGAAGGCTGCGAATAGCTCGCAGTAGTCCAAGGAGGCGAGTGCTGGGAACGCTCATCGTCCCGCACGCTGGTCGGTTAAGCCACCTGGCATGGCTTCTACTGACCGAGAGCCACCTGGAAGCCGTCAAACCGGTTAGGGATGCAATGTGTGCCAGGTCCACGCCAAGCAGACCCACACAACCGGTGCAGACGCGCACCCAAAGCCGTCGGGGGATACCGGCTCCTCCATGTCGAGGGCCAGCCGGACTTCCCAAGGCCGGGTCATGGGAACTACCCTTCTACATGGTATGCGGGGCCGAAGCCGTGCTTCCCCCTGAGATCGCCATGGGGGTCCCCCCGTGTCCGGCGTACGACGAAGCCACGCATGACCCGCTCTGCGTGAAGACAGGCGCTCCGACGCAACCCCAGTAAGTTCACCATGCTTACTTAGGTGTTTATTTAAATTATGCATTAATTTATATGAACACCTCCCCACGCTCTAGACAGTGTGCGTCCATTGTACACTCGGTTCCTCTTTCCTGCTCTCATGCATAGTCGATATTTGCCGTCCTGCCGAAGGCGGTAGTGCTTGGGGTACCTGCCAAAGGCCCGGTGGCCTTTTGGATCTCCCCCTGTAATGGTACTGTACCGCCAGTTGGTCTCCTCCGAGAAAAGACCTACGCTAGACCGGGGGGTCAGGAGCCTTGCTTTGCCCGGTCTTGCACCCAAAGCATGAGCACTCTGCCACCGGCGCTATGGTCTGAGTACCAGGGGGCCGGACGGTTACACCCTGACTGGGGCTGGGGCCGGACCTCCGGGACCAAGTGCACTGGATTACCCAAGCCCCGTATTCCGGCCTGGGACAGTAAGCCAAATTAGACTAAGGGACAGGAAAGGGGGGGACCACTGAGCAGTTCCGAACCTCCGCCCCCACAGCTGGGCTGAGCTCCGAGGCCAGCCCTCGCCCTCCTTTCAGAGGCGAGCGCTGACGCCGGACCTCACGCCCTTCGCTGGCCTGAGCTCCGATGACTTCCGGACTCCACCTCCACAGCCAGGCCGAGCTCCGAGGCCAGCCCTCGCCTACCTTTCAGAGGCGAGCGCTGATGCCGGACCTCACGCCCTTCGCTGGCCTGAGCTCTGATGACCTCCGGACCTCACGCCCTTCGCTGGCCTGATCTCCGATGACTTCCGAACTCCGCCCCCATAGCTGGGCCGAGCTCCGAGGCCAGCCCTCGCCCTCCTTTCAGAGGCGAGCGCTGATGCCGGACCTCATGCCCTTCGCTGGCCTGAGTTCCGATGACTTCCGGACCTCCGCCCCCACAGCTGGGCCGAGCTCCGATGCCAGCCCTTGCCCTCCTTTCAGAGGCGAGCCCTGATGCCGGACCTCACGCCCTTCGTGGACCTGAGCTCCGATGACTTCCGGACCTCCGCCCCCACAGCCGGTCCGAGCTCCGATGCCAGGCTTCACCATCTCCTAAGTGGCTGAACTCCGAAGCCATCAAGACCGTGCCAGCACAGGGAGTACTCAATACAAGAAAGTGCGCGGGTAGGAGAAGGCCTCACCTCGGGCTCGTTACCTCCCCCGAGGAGAGCCTGGGGGCCACTGTCGGTACCCGCGATATGGGGTACCCCCGCGCACAGGGGAAAATGCATAAGGATCTCGCCCTTCTCCGCAGGGAATGCTCCGAAGGCGCCACGTGTCCAGTGGAGCCGGACCTCCCTCTCCTCAGAGGAGAGCTCCGGGCTCGCCACGTGGCCTACAGCAGCCAGACCTCCCCCCTCCGTGGGGAGAGCTCCGAAGGTGCCACATGTCCCGCGGGGCCGAACCTCCCTCAGAGGAGAGTTCCGGGCCCGCCACGTGGCCGGCAGAAGCCGGACCTCCCCCTCCGCGGGAGAGAGGTCCGAAGGTGCCACGTATCCGGCGGGGCCGGACCTCCCTCTCCTAAGAGAGGAGCTCCGGGTCCGCCACGTGGCCAGCAGAACGGCGCTGCCTGCCCCCTAGCGATAGGCAGCGGGCGTAAAGACGCCACATACCTTGCCCGTACAAGGTATTCAAGGCCCGCGTCTTCCCAAGACGCGGAGACGCGGAGCACGCCTCTGTCAGGTGCCGTTGTGCCCAGTCGCATCACAGACTGGCGCGCGGTGTCAGAGCCTGCCAGCCAATAAACGCAGCGACAAGACATCCCATGCCGCCCCCGCCGTCATCATCCACTACGACTAGCATGCGGCATGGGCAGGGCTGCAGGACGAAGACTCAGAAGCCTTCGCCAGAGACAACTACCGGCATAACTGCAGATACGGTAGATGACAGACAATCTCCCCGGGACCACCTGTCGGGTCCCGGCCCCCTCCCTTGTAAGCCACTCGAGTCTTGGACTATAAAAGACTCGGTTAGGCGACGATAGCAAGGGTTCACACCTCTGCAACTCATACGCTAGCCATTCACACCCATGCTGTAACTCAGCCCCAAGCTCAGGACTCCGGTTCTGAGCGGCAAGCAATATAGCGAGCTCCATAGCTCGCCGTGGACGTAGGGTTTTACGCTCCGGTGGCCTGAACCACGTAAAACTCACCGTGTCAAGCTCTTACTAACTCGCCCACACGTGCAAGCTCTCCGCAAGGGACTAGCCCCACCGAAAAAAGACCTCCACGGGCTGCCCAGTGCAGGCCCGGGGGAAGTGTCGACCTAACACTTCGACACTTCTCTATTCCTTGTTGGATCCTTTCCTTGATCTCCTTGATCTCCTCATCCGTTGCCTGGCCATCTCTTATCTCTCGCTCAAATGAAGAGTGGATCTCCATCACTTCCATCTTGTTCAAAAATCCGAGGTGTAACCGTTCGAACTCCTTACGTAGTTCGGGTGGTAGCTCCCGAACCGTGAGTTGGTGACATGCTCCCTTCCGGCACAATGCATCAGCTACTACGTTGGCCCTTCCAGGGTGGTTGTTGATTCCAACATTGTAATCCTTGATGAGTTCTGTCTGTACCCGCGATATGGGGTACCCCTGCGCACAGGGGAAAATGCCTAAGGATCTCGCCCTTCTCCGCAGGGGGAGCTCCGAAGGCGCCACGCGTACGACGGGGCCGGACCTCCCTCTCCTCAGAGGAGAGCTCCGGACTTGCCACGTGGCCGGCAGAAGACGGACCTCCCCCTCCGTGGGAGAGAGGTCCGAAGGCGCCACGTGTCCAGCGGGGCCGGACCTCCCTCTCCTCGGAGGAGAGCTCCGGGCCCGCCACGTGGCTGACAGAAGCCGGACCTTCCCCTCCGCGGAGAAAGGTCCGAAGGGTCCACGTGTCCTGCGGGGCTGGACCTCCCTCTTCTCGGAGGAGGGCTCCGGGCCCTCCACATGTCCAGCAGAAGAGCGCTGCCTGCCCCCAAGCGGTAGGCAGCGGGCGTAAATACGCCCCATACCTTGCCTGTACAAGGTATTCAAGGCCCGTGCCTTCTCAAGACGCGGAGATGCGGAGCACGCCTCTGTCAGGTGCCGTTGCGCCCAGTCGCATCACAGACAGGCGCGCGGTGTCAGAACCTGCCAGCCAATAAACACAGCGACAAGACATCCCCTGCCGCCTCCGCCGTCATCAACCACTACGACTATCATGCGGCATGGGCAGGGCGGCAAGACGAAGACTCAGAAGCCTTCGCCAGAGACAACTACTGACGTAACTGCGGATACGATAGTCGGCAGGCAATCTACCCGGGACCACCTGTCGGGTCCCGGGCCCCCCTTGTAAGCCACGCGAGCCTTGGACTATAAAAGGCTCGGGTAGGCAACGTTAGCAAGGGTTCGCACTCTATCCATTCGCACCCTCAGGACTCCGGTTCTGAGCAACAAGCAATACAGCGAGCACCCCAGCTCGGCGTGGATGTAGGGTTTTACGCTCCGGCGGCCCGAACCACATAAAACTCGCCGTGTCAAGCTCTTCCTAAACTCGTCCCTACGCTCAAGCTCTCCGCAAGTGACTAGCCCCTCCGAAAAAGTACCTCCGCGGGCTGCCCAGTGCAGGTCCGGGGGAAGTGTCGACCACACGCTTCGACATTTGGCGCCAGGTAGGGGGCTTTTCCCTTGCGCGACGAGACGAGCTTCTGCCGACGAAGATGACCAAGCTTCCTTCAGCGGCAAGCTCTCCTCCCCCGCGTTCACGACGGACCGTGACTAGCGGGGAGTACGTATCGACGCACTCTGGACGGAGTGTGTCGGTGCAAGCTGGAAGCCAACAGCCGACTCCGGCAACGCCGACTCCGGCAATGCAGGCTCCAGCTAGCGTAAGATCTTCTGCGGCGCTGGGCGTTCCCCACGGGGGCGCGCTAGCAGCAGCAAGAGCGCTACTGCACAATCCGCCTGCTGGGGACGCGCCTCAGGCAGCGACCCAGCAGTGTATTGGCGAGGTAGACCGCCTCGTCGTCGCTGCCGCAAACCCTTGACTTCGGCGGGGACGACGCTCCGGCCAACCGGCTTTGTCGCTGACGCGCACGCCAACGGTTGACGGACAGACGGCGGATTCCAGCTCCACCAGCCTTCAGTCGACGGACCTGGGGACAGAGCTGGAACGGTGCCACTTGGGCCAGGATGCCCAGGTGTACCTCGAGCGACGTCGAGAAAGTCATCGCAACCAAGAGGCTGGTGACAGCATGACGTCAGCCTCGACCCAGCCTGAGGCGCAGACCGTCGCCACGCGATCTCTGCCCCAGGCGTACGCCGCGCAGCATGTGCCACAGCCATATGCCCTGCAAACGGCGTCCCCGGTCTATGGCGCAGTCTTGCCCATACCGGGGTACACTGTGCCAGCGGCAAACCAAGCGTTCGCAGCACCAACGCCTGCAGCAACTGGAGCAGGACGTGCGGCCCTGGCGCCCCACATTCGCTTCGCGAGGTGGCCGTGCAAGTTTCGGCCGCACCTTCCCGAGAAGTACGAGGGCAGCATCAACCCGGCGGAGTTTCTCCAGATCTACTCCACCGCCGTACTTGCCGCAGGAGGGGATGAGGCCGTCATGGCCAACTACTTCCCTGTCGCCTTGACCGACCCAGCCCGGTCTTGGCTCATGAACCTCCCCCAGGGCTCCATACCTTCCTGGGGAGAGCTCTGCCGGCAGTTCATCGCCAACTTCGGCAGTTCCTACACCCAGCCTTGCACGGAGCTCGACCTCCACGCCATCCAGCAACAACCTGGAGAGTCGCTGCGCTCCTTCATCCAGCGGTTCTCCCAAGTGCGGAACACCCTCCCACACATCCAAAACGCCTCTGTGGTGGTGGCGTTCCGGCAAGGCGTCCGGGACAAGAAGATGCTCGAGAAGCTCGCGACCAGAGAGGTCCGTGATGTCTCCGAGCTCTTCAGCCTGGCAGACAAGTGCGCCAGAGCAGCCGAAGGGCGGAGCTGGCACTCACTGCTGACCTCCGAGTCAGAAGGACAGCCCGGGTCTGGCACTGTTTTCTATGGAGGCAGAAAGAAGACCAAGAACCGAGGCAGAGGCAAGATATAATTGCCGACCGCAGCCCCCGTCGCCGCAGCAGCGGCACCCAGTGGAGCCCGGGGGCCGCGCCCCGACAAGAGGCAGCGACTGTCACCAGCCCCAGAAGGTGACCAAGACAAGCTATGCCCCGTGCATGGCAGCTGTCGCCATACTACTGCCGAGTGCAGGGAGATCCAGAAGCTCGCGGAGCGCTTCCGCAAAGGGAAGCAGCAGCAGACTGATGCTCCACCCTTCCGCCAGAGGGAGGGCAAGCAGAAGGTCGACGTCCCAGACAGCGTCGACCACCAAGTGGAGTTCCAGGAGCCTCAGCGCGCCGTGAAGGCGGTGCGCAACCATGAGGACTCCAGCTCCAGAGATGATGAGCGTCGAATGAAGCTCTACATCATATACGGTGGGTCCGCCGACCCCACGTCCCGAAGCGCAGTTAAGACTCTGCGCCGAGCGGTAGCGTCGGTGGCTCCACTCCCAAGTGCCGCACCGCACCTCAAGTGGATGGGAACCCCCATCAGCTTTGACGCCTCCGACTGACCCAGGAACATGGCTGGGGCCGGCCAACTACCGCTCTTGGTAGCACCCACCATCGCCAACGTGAGGATGTACCACGTTTTGGTAGATGGCGGAGCTGGGCTGAACCTCATCAGCCGTGCAGCTTTCCAGAAGCTGCAGATCCCGATGGCTAAGCTCACCCCGTCGAGTCCGTTCTCAGGGATAGGGCCGGGACAGGTCATTCCCTACGGCAACATCAGCCTCCCGGTGACCTTCGGGGCTCCGGACAGCTATCGGACAGAATACATTCTGTTCGACGTAGCGGAGATCGACCTCCCCTTCAACGCCATAATTGGCAGGCCAGCCCTGTACCGATTCATGGCAGTAGCCCACTACGGCTACCTCGTCCTGAAGATGCCTACACCAACAGGCGTCCTCAGGATTCGTGGAGACCGCACTGCTGCAGTGTCAGCCTTGGAAAACCTCCAAGTGCTTGCAACAGCTGGAGCACCAGCCCCAGGCAGTGCAGAACCAGACCAGCTCCACCCGAGTGCACGCCACCGTGCCTCCGCCACCGCACCTCGGGTGCAACCCCTCGACGAGGGCGACGTCCCCTTAAAGGTCGTCCAAGTCGGCGCCGAAGCCACACATACCACCCGGATAGCCGGGGGCCTGGATAGCAAATAGGAAGGCGCGCTCGTCACCTTCCTCCGGCACAACGTTGACGTGTTTGCATGGCAGCCATCACAGATGCCGGGGATCCCTAGGGAGGTGATCGAGCACCACTTAAAGGTCTTCCCCAACGCCCGGCCAGTTCAGCAGAAGCCCCGCAAGCAGTCCATCGAGCAGCAAAACTTCATTCACGAAGAAATCAAGAAGCTGCTGGACGCTGGCTTCATACGGGAAGTCCACCACCCCCGGTGGTTGGCGAACCCCGTCGTCTTCCCCAAGGCCGGCGGGAAGATCCGGATGTGCATCGACTACCCCAGTCTAAATAAGTCATGTCCCAAAGATCCATTCCCTCGACCTAGAATAGATCAAATAGTAGACTCATCATCAGGCTGCGATATGCTGTGCTTCCTAGACGCCTACTCGGGTTTCCATCAGATCCCCATGTCTAGAGAAGATGAAGAGCACACCTCCTTCATCACAGTAGATGGCCTTTATTGCTATGTGTCTATGCCTTACGGCCTAAAGAATGCACTGCCCACCTTTGTGCGGGCGATGCACAAAACCTTTGGGGAGTTAATAAGAGACCTAGTTGAGGTGTATGTCGATGACATAGTTGTCAAGGTCAAGCAGGGTTCATCCCTACTAGATAACCTAGCTTTAGTCTTTGACAAGTTGCGCTCTACGCGCACCAAGCTGAACCCAGATAAATGTGTGTTCGGCGTGTCCTCTGGGAAGCTCTTAGGGTTCCTGGTCTCGCACAGAGGGATTGAGGCCAACCCAGAGAAGATCAAGGCCATCTTCTTGATGCGGCCCCCTGTCCGCATCAAGGATGTTCAGAGACTCACGGGATGTCTAGCCGCGCTGAGTCGGTTTATACCGAGGCTAGCAGAGCGGGCACTCCCTTTCTTTAAGCTCCTGCGCAAGTCAGGCCCCTTTGCCTGGACTGACGAAGCAGAAGAGGCTTTCCAGGAGTTGAAGCGACTCCTGACGACCCTACCTATCATGGTAGCCCCTGAGACCGGGGAGCACTTGCTGCTCTACATTGCGGCAACAACAGAAGTGGTGAGTATGGTCCTTGTCGCGGAGCGGCCAGACCCCTCACCCGCGCAACCTGCTCCGGTAGCAGAAGACAGATGCCAGGGAGCCCCGCAGGGCCAAGACGGTCTTCCGGACCCCCTGGAGGTCCAAGTCAACCTCCCGGAGGCCCAGGACGGCCTCCCGGACCCCCAAGATAAATCTCCAGGGTCCAATTGGGATCCCCCGGAGGTCCCTCAAGACCCCCCGGAGCTCCCGGATGATCAAGAAAGCTTAAGGGCCTCCGGGTCCCAGTCCTCGGAGGCCCCCGGGGGGTCCTCCCACCTCCAGCGGGCCGGGGCCAATGGACGAGGAGCTCCCAAGCCTAAGAGAGAGGGTCAGAACCATACAGAGGCCTGTCTACTACATCAGTGAAGTACTTCATGAGGCCAAGACAAGGTATCTAGAAGTCCACAAGCTGCTGTATGCGGTGCTCGTGGCCTCCAGGAAGCTCCGCCACTACTTCCAGGCCCACCGGGTCTCGGTAGTCACCTCGTATCCGCTGAAGACAATTCTTCACAGCCCCAATGCGACTGGCAACGTTGCTAAATGGACGGCGGAGCTGGCGGAGTTTGAGCTGGACTTCCTCCCACGTCATGCAGTCAAGAGCCAAGCACTGGCTGACTTTGTGGCGGAGTGGACACCAACGAAGACTGACCCAGGGGGCCATGAAGGCGGTGAGCCAGAGCCCAAAGCTCCGGTCTTCACCGAACCCCACTGGACACTCTTCTTCGACGGCTCCTCGCGAAAGCAGGGGGCCGGTGCCGGCGTACTGCTCCTCATGCCATCGGGGGAACAGTTTGGGTATATGGTGCGTCTAAATTTCAAGGCAACCAACAACATGGCGGAGTATGAAGCACTCATCTTTGGCCTGCAGACAGCCCTGTCTTTAGGCGCTCGCCAGTTGTTGGCACAGGGTGACTCCCAACTGGTCATCAAGCAAGTCAAGGGCGAATGCTCCTGCAATGACCCGCAGCTAGCTGCGTATCTGCTCCATGTACAGATGTTGGAGAAGGAATTCCTCGCTTTGGACCTGCACCACGTACCGCGCGCTGGTAATGCCGCAGCCGACAACCTTTCAACGAAGGCTTCCACCGGAGCCCCTGCGCTAGAAGGAGTTTTCGAGAGGACGTTGCTGCGGCCCACAGCCCGGCCCGCCGAGCCGGGCGAAGGGGGCTTGACTAGCACCTCGAAGCTGGCGGTCCCGGCGGCCCTACAGCCATGGATGCCGCCAAGGATCGTAAGCGTCACTGGGGACTCCGTGCAACCCAGCGCTCAAGATCCAGAAGCTCAAGTCAGACCCGATGCATGGATCACGGAGATCCGGGACTACTTGAAGGACAATATCCTCCCTGATGAACATGCAACCGCTGAACGGATTGTGCGTATGGCTAAGAGGTACGCGCTGGTAGAGGGGGATCTCTAGCGGCGTGGCGCCAACCACATCCTATTGCGGTGCATAACCCAGGGGGAAGGCTGCGACTTGCTCGCTGAGATCCATGGAGGCGAATGTGGAAGTCATTCTTCCTCACGCACGCTTGTCGGTAAAGCCTTCCGGCATGGCTTCTACTGGCCGACAGCACTCCAGGATGCCGTCAAGCTGGTCGAGAGCTGCAAGGCGTGCCAGTTCCACGCCAAGCAGATCCATAAACCGGCTCAGGCGGTACAGATGATCCCGCCCTCGTGGCCGTTTGCCGTATGGGGGCTGGACCCTGGGACCATTCCCCAGAACCGTCGGGGGATTCCGGTACCTCTATGTCACCATCGACAAGTTCACCAACTGGCCGGAAGCTACACCAGTTGTCACCATCAACAAACAATCCGCAGTAAAATTCATCAAGTCTATTGTCTGCCGGTTCGGGGTCCCAAACAGGATCATCACCGACAATGGGACCCAGTTCACCAGCGCAGCATTCCAAGACTACTGCGAGGGCCTTGGTATTCAGGTATGCTATGCCTCTGTCGCCCACCCGAGGAGCAATGGGAAAGTTGACAGGGCCAACGCGGAGATTCTCCGGGGCCTTAAGACTCGCACTTTCGCCAGCCTGAAGAAACATGGTGCCAATTGGGTGGATGAGCTTCCGAGCACACTATGGGCTAACCGGACATCCCAGAGCCGGGCCACCGGGGAGACACCATTCTTCATGGTGTATGGGGCTGAAGCTGTACTTCACCCAGAAATCACCATGAAGTCTCACCGTGTCCGGGCTTACGACGAAGCCACGCAGGACAACCTCCGGCGTGGAGAAATTGACCTCGTCGACGAGGTCCGATTACATGCGGCACTCCGTAACGCGCGGTACAGACAAGCGCTTCGGCGCTACAACAAGAGGTCTGTGCGTGCCCGGGAGCTGCAGGAAGGTGACCTGGTGTTGCGGCGCATACTTTCTCGCGAAGGGGCCCACAAACTCTCCCCTAGTTGGGAAGGCCCCTTCCGAGTCGCGAAAGTATGCCGCCCCGGGTGTGTGTGCCTTTCCACCGAGGATGGGGACCTTCTCCCGAACCCTTGGAACATAGAACACCTCCGTAAGTTCTACCCCTAGAGCAAAAATAGGACAGTACTTTCTTTTCATAATAAACTCCATAGAGTCTAGGAGCAGCGCTCGGAGCAGCTAAACCCCAGGGGACGGTCCAGGACTACGTTCAGCTTTGCCTGGTTCCGACTCCAAGCGCGTAGAGTCTTGTTTCCCCTCTTAATGGGGTGGGTTGTGGCCTCCATGTTTAGCCTGCCTTCCTCCTGTGGAAAGTTGTACGAAAAGAAGTCTGCTCTACTTTGCTCTTTCCTTGTACTCATTTAAATTGTGAATTGAGTTTTTTAATCACCCTTGCAGTGCATGGTTGCCATGTGCTCAGCTCCCCTCTCTACAAGTCCCCAAGCACCAAGCATATGGTTAGGGGCTATAAGTCAAATAAGGCTATGAAATAAGGGAGGGGGAGCCCCCAAGGAGAATTACGTTTCCTCTACCTATGTGCAGGACCTCCAGGTTGCGGCAACAGGGTCTGCATGAAGCAGGGGGGAAAGGAGCTACCAACTACTTCGGCCTAGGATTGGAAGGATTGGGTCCCGCCCCTTCAGCAGGGGCGGGACCCAAGGGCCCCACGTGTCCAGCAGGCCCGGAACTCTCACCTCCCTTGAGGAGGGCTCCGGGCTCGCCACGTGGTGACACCGCGCGCAGGAGCTCCCGCCTCTTAAGGAGGAGCTCCGGACCTGCCACGTGGCAGGCAGATTTGGGGCTCCCCATAGGGAAATATCCGGAAACCTCCGGGGGCCCCTAACACGGTTAGGACCTGGGAAGGGTGTCTGTGCAAAGCTCTGAGATTGGAGATGGCCTCTGAGTACCTTGCGGAGCTGAGGACTCAGTCAGGCAAGCCCAAGAAGGAGAGAAAAAGCATCAGTCACAAAAATCTTGAAAGAGTCAAACTATGCGAGGCTCCATGAGCTGGACTGCAGACTCGATAAAAAGGAAGAAACAAGTCCCAAGGGTCTCCCGACACGACCAGAATCCAGAAGTTACAACAACGGCCGCGTCACCAGGCTTCAGCCCTGTCGGAACTCTCTTGCTCTATGACCAGAGCGCAGGAATCGCATCCCTCATCACCGGCGCAAAAACCAGTGACACCACGGGGGCTCCTGAGGCCCCCTCCGCAGTATTCAGCGGCCTTCTTGGAGACTCTACCGTCTGGGATCCTCCATGGTGCATCGGCAGTTTCCTTCTCCTGAAGTTCCCTCATCACCTGCGCAAAAACCGGTGTCGTCAAGGGTGCCCCTGGTGCCCCACATCCCTCATCACCTGCGCAAAATCTGGAGTCATCAAGGGTGCTCCTGAGGCCCCCTCCGCAGTATTCAGCGGTGTTCTTGGAGACTCTGCCGCCTGGGACTCTCCTCGGTGCTTCAGCGGTTCCTTTGAAGACTCCACCACCCTCAGGGGCAGGGCAGGCAGGCCCCCTGAAGTCCCAGGCTTGGTGCAGACGCAACCGCTGGAGGGAACCGAGAGCTATTCTTCCCCCATAAGGCTGGTTAAAAGCCATGGGAGAAGACAAGACTGCAGGGACCTGAGGGAGGCGCAGGGACTGGAAGCCTTATAAGGGGAATGTACCCACATGGAGGTTTCATTTAACACCTTCCCGGGTGCAATCCCAAGCGATCCGGAACTCTTCGGATACCCCGCGTCGGCGACTGCTTCGGCTCCTAGACCGAGTGCCGATGACGGGTGGACCCAAGCCGCCCAACTGAAGCGGTGGGTCAAGGAGTCAGTCTCCTGAGAAGATGGGCCGGCAAGGCACTTCGGCGGTTCCCTAAGAAAGCGCTGCAACGTGCAGAAGTGGCAGTCTTAAGAACCGCCGCAGTAAAAGCAACCATCAAGTGAGCGCACGCTCCCACGATCCCGCGGCCGTTCGTGCTCCGGCAGCGGTCAATTCGGGACTTAGAGAAAGTGCACGGATCGGAAGAGACGGAGGTCCCACCTCGGGCTCGCCATCTCCCCCGAGATGGGCCCGGGGGCCACTGTCGGTACCTGAGATATGGGGTACCCCCGCGTACAGGGTAAAATGCCTAAGGAACTCGCCCTTCTCCGCAGGGAGAGCTCCGAAGGCACCACGCGTCCGGCGGGGCCGGACCTCCCTCTCCTCAGAGGAGAGCTCCGGGCCCGCCACATGGCATACAAAAGCCGGACCTCCCCCTCCGCCGGAGAGATGTCCGAAGGCGCCACGCGTCCAGCAGGGCCGGACCTCCCTCTCCTCAGAGGAGAGCTCCGGGCCCGCCGAATGGCCGACAGAAGCCGAGCATCCCCCTCCGCGGGGAGAGGTCCGGAGGCTCCACGTGCCCCGCAGGCCGGACCCTTCTCTCCTCAGAGAAGGGCTCCGGACCCGCCACGTGGCCAGAAGAACGGTGCTGCCTGCCCCCGAGCGGTAGGCAGCGGGCGTAAAGGTGCCCCATACCTTGCCCGTACAAGGTATTCAAGGCCCGCGTCTTCCCAAGATGCGGAGACGCGGAGCACGCGTCTGTCAGGTGCCGTTGCGCCCAGTCGCATCACAGACTGGCGCGTGGTGTCAGAACCTGCCAATCAATAAACACCGCGACAAGACATCCCATGCCGCCTGCACCGTCATCAACCACTACGACTAGCATGCGGCATGGGCAGGGTGGCAAGAGGAAGACTCAGAAGCCTTTGACCAGAGGCAACTACCGGCATAACTGCAGATACGGTAGATAATAGACAATCTTCCCGGGACCACCTGTCGGGTCCCGACTCCCCTTGTAAGCCGCCCGAGTCTTGGACTATAAAAGGCTCGGGTAGGCGTCGATAGCAAGGGTTGGCACTTTGCAACTCATACGCTAGCCATACACTCTCAAGCTGTAACTCACCCCCAAGCTCAGGCCTCCGAGCCTGAGCAGCAAGCAATACAGCGAGCTCCATAGCTCGCCGTGGACGTAGGGTTTTACGCTCCGGCGGCCTGAACCACGTAAAACTCGCCGTGTCAAGCTCTTACTAACTTGTCCATCTGCGCAAGCTCTCCGCTAGAGACTAGCCCCACCGAAAAAAGAACCTCCGCGGGCTGCCCAGTGCAGGCACGGGGGAAGTGTCGACTGAACACTTTGACAGCTGCCCTACCAAAGGCGGTTGCATTGGAGGTACATGCCGAAGGCCAGGGGGACCGTAAGCCAAATAAGACTATGAGATAGAGGAGGGGGAGCCCCCAAGGAGAATTACGTTTCCCTTACTTGTGTGCAGGACCTCTCGGCCTCAGCTCCCTGCAGGAGTATGGTAGGTGCACCCAACCAATGGGACACACCTACCAGGGGGCCGCTACGGTATCGCGCAAGACCGGAACTCCAAGGTAAGACCGAAGGTCCCACGTGGGTGGCAGAAGCTGGACCTCCCCCTCTGGGGGGGGGGCTCCGAAGGCCCCATGGGTCCAGCGGGGCCGGAGCTCCCGCCTCCCCAGGAGGGGCTCTGGATCCGCCGTGTGGCCGGCATTAGCCGGACCTCCCTCTCCGGGGCAGGAGCTCAGAAGACCCCACGTGTCCCGCGGGGCCGGACCTCCTTCTCCTTAGGAGGGAGCTCCGGGCCCGCCACATGGCCGGCAGATCCGGACCTCCCCATCCTCATGGGGCGAGCTCCGGAAACCCCCAGGGGCCCCTAATACAATTAGGACCCGGGGAAGGTGCCTGTGATGCTCTTGGAGACCGGAACTCCAAGGTAAGACCGAAGGTCCCACGTGGGTGGCAGAAGCCGGACCTCCCCCTCTGGGGGGGGGGGGGCTCCGAAGGCCCCACGTGTCCAGCAGGGCCGGAGCTCCCGCCTCCCCAGGAGGGGCTCCGAATCCGCCACGTGGCCGGCAGAAGCCGGACCTCCCTCTCCGGGGGAGGAGCTCAGAAGACCCCACGTGTCCCAAGGGGCCGGACCTCCTTCTCCTTAGGAGGGAGCTCCGGGCCCGCCACGTGGCCGGCAGATCCGGACCTCCCCATCCTCATGGGGCGAGCTCCGGAAACCCCCGGGGATCCCTAATAGAATTAGGACCCGGGGAAGGTGTCTGTGCAGAGCTTTGAGATTGGTGAAGGCCTATGAGTACCTTGCGGAGTTAAGGGCTCGGCCAGGCAAAATGAAGACGAAGACAAGAGCATCACAGGCACGAAGGGTCACAAGAGTCTATGTATTCATGGCTCCATGAGCTGGACTACAGACTCGATAAAAGGAAGAGACAAGTCCTAAAGTCACGTCAGAACCTAAAGGCTACGAGAATGGCCATGCCTCCAACTTCAGCCCTGGCGGCGTTCTCCTGCTCCGTGACCCGAGCACAGGGATCATCTCGGCCATCACCAGCGCAAGGGCCGGCGTCATCAAGGATGCTTCTTGAGTCCCCTCCGCCGCTTCAGCGGTTTTCTTGGAGACTCTGCCACCTGGAGTCCTCCCCGGCGCGTCAGCGGTTTCTTTGGAGACTCCATCGCCTGAGGAGAGAGGGCGCAGCTTCCGTGAGGACTCCCCTAACCCAAGCGCAGGGATCATTTCGGCCATCACCAGCGCAAGGGCCGCTATCATCAAGGGTGCATCTGAAGCCCCTTCCACCGCTTGAGCAGTTTCCTTGGAGACTCTGCCGCCTGGAGTCCTCCTTGGTGCTTCAGCATCTTCCTTGGAGACTCCTCCGCTTGAAGCCACCTCGACGTGTCAGCAGTTTCATTGGAGACTCCACCACTTGAGGAGAAAGCACACAATGCCTGGGAACCCTCAGCCAGTTGTCGCTCAAGAAGAGTCCAGTCGGGATGATGAACCCGAGGCCCCTTGGAGGCGTCACCTCCAGGGGCAAGGCATGCAGGCTCCTGGGTCCCTGACTTGGTGCAGACGCTGCCGCCGGAGGAGATCGAGCGTGATCCCCCTCTGAAGGCGGGTAAGAAGCCATGGGAGAAGACAAGGCCGCAGAGACTCAAGAAAAGTGCAAGTGCTGGAAGCCTTATAAGGGGAGCCTACCCACGTTGCGGCTTCCTTTCACACCTTCCAGGTACAATTCCAAGCGATTCGAAACTCTTCAAGTACGCTGCATCGGCAACCGCCTCGGCTCCAAGACCGAGCGCTGATGACAGGTGGACCCAAGCCGCCCAGCTGAAGCGGTGGGTCAAGGAGTCAGTCTCCCAAGAAGGCGAGCCGGCAAGGCGCTTCGGCGGTTCCAGAGGAAAGCGCCGCGACGTACAGAAGTGGCAGCTTTGGGAACCACCACAGTAAAGGCAACTGTCGGTACCCTCAATACCGGGTACCGCCGCGTGCAGCGTAAAACTTCCTAAGGACCTCGCTCCCTCTGCAGGGGCAAGGTTTGAAGGCGCCACGTGTCCAGCGGGGCCGGAGCTCCACTCCCCACGGAGGATAGCTCCGAGCCTGCCACGTAGCCCAGGAGGTCGGACCTCGCCCCCTCTGCAGGGGCGAGCTCCCGAGGCGCCATGTGTCCGGCAGGGCCGGGGCTCTCCTCTCCTCAAAGGATAGCTCCGGGCCTGCAACGTGGCCCGGAAGACTGGACCTCGCCCCCCTCCGCGGGGGTGAGCTCCGAAGGCTCCACGTGTCCAGTGGAGCCGAAGCTCCCCCTCTACTCAAAGGAGAGCTCTGGGTCCGACACGTGGCCAACAGAGCAGTGCTGCCGCCCGGCGCGGTAGGCAGCAGGAGTAAAGGCGCGCCATGCCTTTACCGTACAAGGTATTCAAGGCCCGTGCCTTCCCAAGACGCGGAGACGCAGAACACGCCTCTGTCAGGTGCCGTTGGGTCCAGTCGCATCACAGACTGGCGCACCGTGTCAGAACCTGCCAGCCAATAAACACAGCGACAAGACATCCCCTGCCACCCCTGCCGTCATCAACCACTACGACTAGCTTGCGGCATGGGCAGGGCGGCAGAACGAAGACTCGGAAGCCTTTGCCAGAGACAACTACCGGCATAACTGCAGATACGATAGTCGGCAGGCAATCTCCCCGGGACCACCTGTCGGGACCCGGGCCCCCCTTGTAAGCCACACGAGCCTTGGAATATAAAAGGCTCGGGTAGGCAACGTTAGCGAGGGTTCGCACTCTAGCCATTTGCACCCTGGGTTCACTCTCCAGCAACTCATACCCTAGGTGTAACTCACCCTCATGCTCAGGACTCCGGTTCTGAGCAACAAGCAATACAGCGAGCAACTCAGCTCGCCGTGGACGTAGGGTTTTACGCTCCGGCGACCCGAACCACGTAAAACTCGCCGTGTCAAGCTCTTCCCAAACTCGTCCCTACGCTCAAGCTCTCCGCAAGTGATTAGCCCCTCCGAAAAAGAACCTCCGCGGGCTGCCCAGTGCAGGTCCGGGGGAAGTGTCGACCACACACTTCGACATTTGGCGCGCCAGGTAGGGGGCTTGTCCCTTGCGCGACGAGTTTCTGCCGACGAAGATGACGAAGCTTCCTTCAGCGGCAATCTCTCCTCCCCCGCGTTCACGGCGGACCATGACCAGCGGTGAATACGTGTCGACGCAGTCAGGACGGAGTGTGTCGGCGCAAGCTGGAAGCCAGCAGCCGACTCCGGCAATGCAGGCTCCAGCCAGCGTCAGATCTTCTGCAGCGCTGAGCGTTTCCCACGGGGGTGCGCTAGCTGCAGCAAGAGCGCTACTGTGCAATCCACCTGCTGGGGACGCGCCTCAGGCAGCGACCCGGCAGTGGATTCGCGAAGTAGACCGTCTTGTCGTCGCCGCCGCAAACCCTCGACTTTGGCGGGGACGACGCTCCGGCCAACCGGCTATGTCGCTGACGCGCACGCCGACGGTTGACGAGCAGACGGCGGACTCCAGCTCCACCAGGCCCCTATCGGCGGACCTGAGGACAGAGCTGGAACGATGCTACTTGAGCCAAGATGCCCGAGTATTCCTCGAGCGACGACGAGAAAGGCGTCGCAACCAAGAGGCCAGCGGCAGCATGATGTCAGCCTTGACCCTGCCTGAGGCGCAGACCTTCGCTACGCGATCTCTGCCCCAGGCCTACGCCACGCAGCATATGCCACAGCCATATGCCCTGCAAACGGCGCCCCCGGTCTATGGCGCAGCCTTGCCCATACCGGGGTACACAGTGCCAGCAGCGAACCAAGCGTTCGCGGCACCAACGCCTGCAGCAACAGGAGCAGGATGCGCGGCCCTGGCGCCCCACCTTTGTTTCGCGAGGTGAACGCGCAAGTTTCGGCCGCACCTGCCCGAGAAGTACAACGGCAGCATCAACCCGGCGGAGTTCCTCCAGATCTACTCCACCGCCGTCCTTGCTGCAGGAGGGGATGAGGCCGTCATGGCCATCTACTTCCCCGTCGCCTTGACCGGCCCAGCCCGGTCTTGGCTTATGAACCTCCCCCAGGGTTCCATAACTTCTTGGGGAGAGCTCTGCCGGCAGTTCATTGCCAACTTCGGCAGTTCCTACACCCGTCCAGGCACGGGGCTTGACCTCCACGCCATCAAACAACAACCTGGGGAATCACTGCGCTCCTTCATCCAGCGGTTCTCCCAGCTACGCAACACCATCCCCCACATCCCGAATGCATCAGAGTGGTCGCATTCCGACAAGGTGTGAGGGGCAAGAAGATGCTCGAGAAGTTGGCCACCAGGGAGGTGCAAGACATCTCGAGGCTCTTCAGCCTGGCGGACAAGTGCGCCGGAGCAGAAAACGGGCGTCATTGGCACTCACTGCCAGCTTCCGAAGCCAGAAGACAGCTCGAAGACGGCGGAGCTCAAGCTGAGCTCCCAACCACGTCAGACAGTCAAGAGCCAAGCACTGGCTGACTTTGTGGCTGAATGGACGCCAACGAAGGTTGACCAAGGGGGCCACGAAGACGGTGAACCAAAGCACCGAGTTCCGGTCTTCGCCGGGCCTCACTGGACGCTCTTCTTCGACGGCTCCTCGCGAAAGCAGGGGGCCGGTGCCGGCGTACTGCTTCTCATGCCATCGGGGGAGCAGTCTGTGTACATGGTGCGTCTCAATTCCAAGGCAACCAACAACTTGGCAGAGTATGAAGCACTCATCTTTGGCCTAAAAGACAGTCCTGTCTCTGGGCGCTTGCCAGTTGTTGGCGCAGGGCGACTCCCAGCTAGTTATCAAGCAAGTTAAGGGTGAATGCCCCTGCAATGACCCACAGCTAGCTTCTTATCTGCTCCACGTGCGGATGTTGGAGAAAGACTCCCTCGCCATGGACCTTCACCATGTACCGCGCGTTAGCAAGGCCGCAGCTGATGACCTCTCAATGAAGGCCTCCACCGGAGCCCCTGTGCCCAAAGGGGTCTTCGAGAGGACGTTGCTGCGGCCCACAGCCCGGCCCTCTGAGCCGGGCGAAGGGGGCTGGACCAGCACCTCGAAGCTGGCGGTCCCGGCGGCCCTGTAGCCATCGACGCCGCCAAAGGATCGTAAGCATCACTGGGTACTCCGTGCAACACAGCGCTCAAGATCCAGAAGCTCAAGTAGTCCCGATGCATGGACCACGGAGGTCCGGGACTCCTTGAAGGACATCCTTCCTGATGAACGTGCATTTGCTGAACGGATTGTGCTGATGGCTAAGTGCTACGCGCTGGTATCTTTACTGGCGTGGCGCCACGGCATCCTATTGCGGTGCATAACGCAGGAGGAAGGCTGCGATTAGCTCGCAGTAGTCCACGGAGGCGAGTGCTGGGAACGCTCATCGTCCCGCATGCTGGTCGGTTAAGCCACCTGGCATGGCTCCTACTGACAGAGAGCCACCTGGACACCGTCAAACCGGTTAGGAGATGCAATGCGTGCCAGGTCCACACCAAGCAGACCCACACAACTGGTGCAGACGCGCACCCAAAGCCGTCGGGGGATACCGGCTCCTCTATGTCGAGGGCCAGCCGGACTTCCTAGGGCCGGGTCACGGGAACTACCCTTCTACATGGTGTGCGGGGCCGAAGCCATGCTTCCCCCTGAGATCGCCATGGGGTCCTCCCGTGACCGAGCGTACGACGAAGCCACGCATGACCCACTCTGCGTGATGACAGGGCGCTCCGACGCTACCCCAGTAAGTTCACCATGCTTACTTCGGTGTTTATTAAAATTACGCATTAATTTATATGATCACCTTCCCACGCTCTAGACAGTGTACATCCATTGTACACTCGGTTCCTCTTTCCTGTGCTCATGCATAGTCGATATTTGCCATCCTGCCGAAGGCGGTAGTGCTTGGGGTACCTGCCAGAGGCCTGGGGGCCTTTCGGACCTCCCCCTGTAAGGGTACTGTACCGCCAGTTGGTCTCCTCTGAGAAAAGACCTACGCTAGACCGGGGGGTCAGGAGCCTAGCTTTGCCCGGTCCTGCACCCAAAGCATGCGCACTCTGCCCCCCAGCGCTACGGTCTGAGTACTAGGGGGCCGGACGGTTGCACCCTGACTGGGGTTGGGGGCCAGACCTCCGGGACCAAGTGCACTGGATTACCCAAGCCCCATATTCTGGCCCGGGACAGTAAGCCAAATGTGACTAAGGGACAGGAAAGGGAGGACTTCTGAGCAGTACCGGACTCCGCCCCCACAGCTGGGCCGAGCTCCGAGGTCAGCCCTTGCCTTCCTTTCAGAGGCGAGTGCTGATGCCGGACCTCACGTCCTTCGCTGGCCTGAGCTCCGATGACATCCGGACCTCCGCCCCCCACAGCTGGGCCGAGCTCCGAGGCCAGCCCTCGCCCTCCTTTCATAGGCGAGCGATGATGCCGGACCTCACGCCCTTCGCTGGCCTGAGCTCCGATGACTTCTAGACCTCTGCCCCCCACAGCTGGGCCGAGATCCGAGGACAAACCTCGCCCTCTTTTCAGAGGCGAGCGCTGATGCCGGACCTCACGCCCTTTGCTGGTTTGAGCTCTGATGACTTCCGGACCTCACGCCCTTCGCTGGCCTGAGCTCCAATGACCTCCGGACCTCACACCCTTCGCTGGCCTGAGCTCCGATGACTTCCGGACCTCACACCCTTCGCTGGCCTGAGCTCCGATGACTTCCGGACCTCCGCCCCCCCACAGCTGGGCCGAGGTCCGAGGCCAGCCCTCGCCCTCCTTTCAGAGGCGAGCGCTGATACCGGACCTCACGCCCTTCGCTGGCCTGAGCTCCGATGACCTACGGACCTCACGCCCTTCGCTGTCCTAAGCTCCAATGACCTCAAGACCTCACGCCCTTCGCTGGCCTGAGCTCCGATGACTTCCGGACCTCCGCCCCCGCAGCTAGGCCGAGCTCCGATGCCAGCCCTCGCCCTCCTTTCAGAGACGAGCCCTGATGCCGGACCTTATGCCCTTCGTGGGCCTGAGCTCCGATGACTTCCGGACCTCCGCCCCCACAGCTGGGCCGAGCTCCGATGCCAGCCCTCGCCCTCCTTTCAGAGGCGAGCCCTGATGCCGGACCTCACGCCCTTCGTGGGCCTGAGCTCCGATGACATCCCGGACCACCCCTCTTCTCAGAGGTGAACTCCAAGGCCGTACCTTCCCCTTTCACAAGGGCAGAGCTCCGATGCCAGGCTTCACCCTCTCCTCAGAGGCTGAACTCCGAAGCCTTCAAGACCCTGCCAGCACAGGGAGTACTCAATACAAGAAAGTGCGCGGGTAGGAGAAGGCCCAACCTCAGGCTCGTTACCTCCCCCGAGGTGAGCCCGGGGGCCACTGTTGGTACCCTCAATACCGGGTACCCCCGCGCGCAGCGTAAAATTTCCTAAGGACCTCACTCCCTCTGCAGGGGCGAGGTTTGACGGCGCCACGTGTCCAGCGGGGCCGGAGCTCCCCTCACCACGGAGGATAGCTCCGAGCCTGCCACGTAGCCCAGGAGGTCGGACCTCATCCCCTCTGCAGGGGCGAGCTCCGGAGGCGCCACATGTCCGGCAGGGCCGGGGCTCTCCTCTCCTCAAAAGATAGCTCCGGGCCTGCCACGTGGCCCGGAAGACCGGACCTCGCCCCCCTCCGCGGGGGTGAGCTCGAAGGCTCCACGTGTCCAGTGGAGCCGAAGCTCCCCCTCTCCTCAGAGGAGAGCTCCGGGTCCGACACGTGGCCAGCAGAGCAGTGCTGCCGCCCGGCGCGGTAGGCAGCAGGAGTAAAGGCGCGCCATGCCTTTACCGTACAAGGTATTCAAGGCCCTTGCCTTCCCAAGACGCGGAGACGAGGAGCACGCCTCTGTCAGGTGCCGTTGTGTCCAGTCGCATCACAGACTGGCGCACCGTGTCAGAACCTGCCAGCCAATAAACACAGCGACAAGACATCCCCTGCCGCCCCTGCCGTCATCAACCACTACGACTAGCTTGCGGCATGGTCAGGGCGGCAGAACGAAGACTCGGAAGCCTTCGCCAGAGACAACTACCGGCATAACTGCATATACGATAGTCGGCAGGCAATCTCCCCGGGACAACCTATCGGGTCCCGGGCCCCCCTTGTAAGCCACACGAGCCTTGGACTATAAAAGGCTCGGGTAGGCAACGTTAGCGAGGGTTCACACTCTAGCCATTTGCACTCTGGGTTCGCTCTCCAGCAACTCATAACCTAGGTGTAACTCACCCTCAAGCTAAGGACTCTGGTTCTGAGCAACAAGCAATACAGCGAGCACCTCAGCTCGCCATGGATGTAGGGTTTCACGCTCCGGCAGCCTGAACCACGTAAAACTCGCCGTGTCAAGCTCTTCCCAAACTTGTCCCTACGCTCAAGCTCTCCGCAAGTGACTAGCCCCTCCGAAAAAGAACCTCCGCGGGCTGCCCAGTGCAGGTCCGGGGGAAGTGTCGACCACACACCTCAACAGCAACCATCAAGTGGGCGCACGCTCCGACGATCCCACGACTGTTCGTGCTCTGGCAGCGGTCAATACGGGACTTAGAGAAAGTGCGCGGAACAGAAGATACGGAAGTCCCACCTCGGGCTCGCTATCTCCCGCAAGATGGGCCCGGGGGCCACTGTCGGTACCCGCGATACAGGGTACCCCCGCGCACAGGGGAAAATGCCTAAGGATCTCGCCCTTCTCCGCATGGGGAGCTCCGAAAGCGCCACGCGTCCAACGGGGCCGGACCTCCCTCTCCTCAGAGGAGAGCTCCGGGCTCGCCACGTGGCCTGCAGAAGCCGGACCTCCCCCTCCGCGGGAGTGACGTCCGAAGGCGCCACGTGTCCAGCGGGGCCGGACCTCCCTCTCCTCAGAGGAGAGCTCCGGGCCCGCCACGTGGCCGATAGAAGCCGGACCTCCCCCTCCGCGGGGAGAGGTCCGAAGGCTCCATGTGTCCTGCGGGGCCGGACCTCTCTTTTCTCGGAGGAGGGCTCCGGGCCCTCCACGTGTCCAGCAGGAGAGCGCTGCCTGCCCCCGAGCGGTAGGCAGCGGGCGTAAATACGCCCCATACCTTGCCCGTACAAGGTATTCAAGACCCGCGCCTTCCCAAGACGCGGAGACGCAGAGCACGCCTCTGTCAGGTGCCGTTGTGCCCAGTCGCATCACAGACAGGCGCGCGGTGTCAGAACCTGCCAGCCAATAAACACAGCGACAAGACATCCCATGCCGCCTCCGCCGTCATCAACCACTACGACTAGCATGCGGCATGGGCAGGGCGGCAAGAGGAAGACTCAGAAGCCTTCGCCAGAGACAACTACCGATGAAACTTCGGATACGACAGTCGGCAGGCAATCTCCCTGGGACCACCTGTCGGGTCCCGCGCCTCCCTTGTAAGCCACGCGAGCCTTGGACTATAAAAGGCTCGGGTAGCCAACGTTAGCAAGGGTTTGCACTCTAGCCATTCGCACCCTCAGGACTCCGGTTCTGAGCAACAAGCAATACAGCGAGCACCCCAGCTCGCCGTGGACGTAGGGTTTTACGCTCCGGCGGCCCGAACCACGTAAAACTTGCCGTGTCAAGCTCTTCCTAAACTCGTACCTACGCTCAAGCTTTCCGCATGTGACTAGCCCCTCCGAAAAAGAATCTCCGCGGGCTGCCCAGTGCAGGTCTGGGGGAAGTGTCGACCACACACTTCGACAAGTTCCAACCATTGACGTTGCCTCAAATTCAGGTCCGTTTGTGTAAATATGTACTTGAGGCTTTTAAGATCTGTATATATCTCACATCGATGACCAAGGATATAATGTCTCCAAATCTTCAATGCATGCACTACTTCTGCTAGCTTCGAGTCATGTGTAGGATAATTAAGCTCGTGCTTCTTTAATTGTCATGAGGCATAGGCTACCACTTGTCCTTCTTGCATGAGCACACATCCGAGCCCTTGTTTGGATGCGTCACAATATATGTCAAAGCTCTTGCTCACGTCTGGCAATACCAAAACCGGTGCTGTGGTTAGCCTTTTCTTGAGTTCCTCAAAACTTTCTTGGCATGCTGATGTCCACTGGAACGCTTTTCCCTTTTTTAGCAACTCCGTCATAGGCTTTTCTATCATAGAGAAGTCCTTGATGAAGCGTCGGTAGTATCCAGCCATCGCAAGAAAACTCCGAATGTCCCTCACGTTTTGCGGTTGGTTCCACTTAAGAACATATCCCACTTTTATGCGATCAACCGATACTCCTTCCTTGGAGATAATGTGGCCTAGGAACGATATCTCTATCGGTACCCTCGATATGGGGTACCCCCGCGCACAGGGGAAAATGCCTAAAGATCTCGCCCTTCTCCGCAGGGAGAGCTCCGAAGGCGCCACGTGTCCAGCGGGGCCAGACCTCCCTCTCCTCAGAGGAGAGCTCCGGGCTCGCCACGTGGCCAACTGAGCCGGACCTCCCCCCTCCGCGGGCAAAGCTCCGAAGGCTCCACGTGTCAAGTTGGGCCGGACCTCCCTCTCCTTAGAGGAGAGCTCCGGGCCCGCCACGTGGCCAGCAGAGCCGGACCTCTCCCCTCCGCGGGGAGAGCTCTGAAGGCTTCACGTGTCCAGCGGGGCCGGACTTCCCTCTCCTCAGAGGAGAGCTCCGGGCCTGCCACGTGGCCAGCAGAGACGGACCTCCCCCCTCCGCGGGGAGAGCTCCGAAGACCCCACGTGTCCAGTGGGGCCGGACCTCCCTCTCCTCATAGGATAGCTCCGGGCCTGCCACGTGGCCGACAGAAGTAGGACCTCCCCCCTCCGCGGGGAGAACTCCGAAGGCGCCACTTGTCCCGTGGGGCTGGACCTCCCTCTACCCAGAGGAGAGCTCCGGGCCCGCCACGTGGCCGATAGAAGCCGGACCTCCCCCCTCCGCGGGGAGAGCTCCGAAGACTCCACGTGTCCCGCGGGGCCAGACCTCCCTCTCCTCAAAGGAGAGCTCCGGGCCCGCCACATGGCCAGCAGGACGGCGCTGCCTGCCCCCGCGCGGTAGGCAGCAGGCGTAAAGGCGCACCATACCTTGCCCGTACAAGGTATTCAAGGCCCGCGCCTTCCCAAGACGCGAAGACACGGAGCACGCCTCTGTCATGTGCCGTTGCGGCCAGTCACATCACAGACTGGCGCACCGTGTCAGAGCCTGCCCGCCAATAAACACAGCAACAAGACATCCCCTGCCGCCCCTGCCGTCATCAACCACTGCGACTAGCTTGCGGCATGGGCAGGGCGGCAGAACGAAGACTCGAAAGCCTTCGCTAGAGACAACTACCGGCATAACTGCAGATACGGTAGATGGCAGGAAATCTCCCCTGGACCACCTGTCGGGTTCCGGGCCCCCCCTTGCAAGCCGCTCGAGCCTTGGACTATAAAAGGCTCGAGTAGGCAACGTTAGCAAGGGTTCGAACTCTGTGATCTCGCATCCTAGGCATTACTCACCCTCAAGCTCAGGACTCCGATTCTGGGCAACAAGCAATACAGCGAGCACCTCTGCTCACTGTGGACGTAGGGTTTTACGCTCCGGCGGCCTGAACCACGTAAAACTCGCTGTGTCAAGCTTCTCCCTCACTCGTCCCTGATGCTTAAGCTCTCCGTAAGCCTCTAGCCCCTCCGGAAAAGAACCTCCGCGGGCTGCCCAGAGCAGGTCCGGGGGAAGTGTCGACCACACACTTTGACATTTGGCGCGCCAGGAAGGGGCTTTTGCCTTGCGCAATGAGCTTTCGCCGGCGAAGATGACCAAGCTTCCTTCAGCGGCAAGCTCTCCTCCCCCTCGTTCACGACGGACCGTGACTAGCGGGGAGTACGTGTCGACACACTCTGGACGGATTGTGTCGGCACAAGCAGGAAGCCAGCAGCCGACTCAGGCAACGCCGACTCCAGCAACGCAGGCTCCAGCTAGCGTGAGATCTTCTGCAGCACTGAGCGCCCCCATGGGGGCGCGCTAGCTGCAGCAAGAGCGCTACTGCGCAATCCACCTGCTGGGGACGCGCCTCAGTCAGCGACCCAGCAGTGGATCCGCGAGGTAAACCGTCTCGTCGTCGCCGCCGCAAACCCTCGACTTCGGCGGGGACGATGCCCCGGCCAACCGGCTGTGTCGCTGACACGCACGCCAACGGTTGATGGGAAGACGGCGGATTCCAGCTCCACCAGGCTCCCATAGACGGACCTGACGACAGAGCTGGAACGATGCCACTTGGGCCAAGATGCCCGAGTGTTCCTCGAGCGACGACGAGAAAGGCATCGCAACCAAGAGGCCGGTGACAGCATGACATCAGCCTCGACCCTTCCTGAGGCGCAGACCTTCGCCATGCAATCTCTGCCCCAGGCATACGCCACGCAGAATATGCCACAGCCATATGCCCTGCAAACGGCGCCCCCGGTCTGTGGCGCAGCCTTGCCCATACCGGGGTACACAGTGCCAGCAGCGAACCAAGCGTTCGCGGCACCAACGCCTGCAGCAACAGGAGCAGGATGTGCGGCCCTGGCGCCCCACCTGCGCTTCGCAAGGTGGCCGCGCAACTTTCGGCCAGACCTGCCCGAGAAGTACGACGGCAGCGTCAACCCGGCGGAGTTCCTCCAGATCTACTCCTCCGCCGTCCTTGCTGCAGGAGGGGACGAGGCCGTCATGGCCAATGTAAGGGCCTCAGTTTTTGACACACATTTGCAGTGTTCATCACCACACCACACACCTCATTTGAGGAAGGATGATGAACACAAATGAAGAGCAAGTAACAATTATCAACATGCTTATTAGAAAACAAACTCACATATTGCAAAAGTGGTATTTCCCACATGTGATATAGATGGGCTGGACATATAAAAACTCCTACACTTTACTAAGGATGTCCATGCCAAGTTTCACCCAAATTCAAAACCTTTTTGAGGTCATTTTGGGTATAGTTAGGAAGAGGGCAGTTTGAAACCATATTCAAATTCAAACTGTTTTTATCCCATGAATTTAAAAATGGGAGGCATATTCTTACTCAGCACATTTTTGTGAGCTCACACACCAATTTTCACTCCATTTGGAGTTGATCTTGACATGAGCTAAGTGGGAGAAATTCAAACTTTATTTGAATTTCAAACTGAACTTGTGCTGAAATTCATTCAAACCAAACCTCATTTGAACTTTTATCAATTCAAATGGCTCATGGGTGAATAATTTGAATTGCCAAGGGTAGTATGGGGTTCACTGTTTACAACAGTGATTAGGAGTAAATTTCAGAGGTTAAAACTGGAAGTGGGACCCACATGTCAGCCACTGCTCAGATCAAACCGACTGAGACTTTTTCACTCGGGTCGCCGAGCCACAGCGGTGATCGCCACCGAGGGCAGCCGCCGCGCCAGCAGCTGCTTGCCCACGCGCGGGCGTGAGGCGGTGCAGAGCCTTCTTAAGGCGCCTGCCCCCTCCCCTGCCGAGGCACCGCCGTTCTTCCCCGCAAGAACTCAGCGCCGGCCGAAAATTTCCGCAGCTCGGAATCGATCGGAGAATGCCGATCGCAGCTCCCTCCGTCCACTCCAGAGCCCCAGCAAGGTACTAGAGACCTTCCTCCGTCCTCCCCGTTGCTAGAATTCAGTTGAAACCGATTGATATCGGCTGTGCCAAAAGATCAAATTCGGGACTTGGAACCCCCGCACCTCGGGCTCCTGTGGACAGCCCAACCAGGGCGTTGTCATGCCCGAGCCAAGGCACCCTTGGACGCGCTGGTGACCGGTGCTGCTCATCCCCGAGCCACAGCTCGAGTGGTTGCTCACCGGCGGCGAATTTCCACTTTTCCCCTTTCTGTGTGCAGAACGACCTTCGGGTACGATTGTGTTTAATTCATGCTCTAGAAAGGATTAGAGGGCCTCGAGCCGCTCTCACATGAGCTAGACACGGTAACGCACAATTTTCCTTCACAACTCTAGGCCGCAGAACCTCTGTACCCGGCGTAATTTGAGGTCTACCAATGGCGGAATGAACGGGCGGCATCGGGCGCACAGTGAGGACCTATTTCGGGCCTTCCCCGAGCTGCCTCGAGCTCATGTTGACCTTCTCTGAGGTCCACTGATGCTCCCCGACCGGTTTCCCATGTAGCTGAGGTGCTAGGGAAGTCAGCCGACATGGCCGAAGTAATTCCGAGGTGGCAGCTCGTCGCCGACCATGCTCTGGCCATTGTCATGAGCAGCTGACCCTAGAATCCTGTTCCCCGAGTAAAAGTAGGCAGGGGCGGCCAGAATCGAGAAGTTTAGAGCTGTACAGCAGCCGGCGGCGAGCTCTCCGGCGAGGTCCCTCGGCGGCGGAGCGTGGGCGTCGCGAGGTTGAAGAAGGGGTGGACCCCAGCTGTCAGCGGCAGATATTTTGAATCGGGATCCGGCTGCGGCCGGAATCGGGTGTGCTGGCGCGTAAAATCATTGTGGGCCGCGGTGTGCTGTCGCCTCGGCGTGCGACACGTGTCCCCTGGGCCCACGCGCGAGTTTAAACTTTTTCCCGATTTTCAGATTTCCTTCAAACTTCAAATCCTCATAACTTTAGCTAGAAAGCTCCAAATTGAGTGAACCAAATTTTGCTGGATTCAGATCTCCGAGTACTTTCCAGCAAATCAAGTTTCACTTCATGAAAACCCTAAATTTTCCAGAATTAATTCCCCAAAATTTAAACTTTTAGGAATTTTAACTGGAGAATCCTTTGGAGGAAAATCCTGAAATTTTGCTGGGATGTTCACCAAAATATCCCTGAACTACCATAAAAATTTCAGATCCATTTGAGCGCATCTGATCCACCTAATGGTGTGATTAGTGAAACTGTTCCAGAGAAAATAGAAAATGTTCAGAAACATTTTCAGAATTTTCTCTGAAATTGTTTAGCTCATAACTTTAGCTAGGAACCTTCAAATTAAGTGAGACCAACTCTATTAGAACCCTCTGAAAATCTAGTTTTCAGAAAGTCATAGTTTGTTTCATGAAAATCCTTAGAACACCCTAAGAGTTCCAATTAAGGTCATGGACATAATTAATTGTGGAGGGCTCAAATGAGCTTTGCTGCAACTAAAACTTGACCAAGTCTCTGTTTAGGTTGTAACCAAGCCACAATAAAAGTTTCACAGTCATTAGGTCTGTCTAGCAAAGGTTATAGACTTCATAACTTCAAACTTAATACAAGTGCATTAAATTAATACATGTATTGTTTCTATCATGTAGTCGCTAAGGTCGAGGAGGAACCCGAAGTCCTAGACTTCATTACTCCGGAGGAACAGCTAGCCTACGACCAAGAGCAGCAAGGCAATCTCCGGTTTGCATTAACCTTTTTACAAATTTTTATTGTTTTGAGCACATACTTGTTTCCTTTATTCTGTGCATTAGAGTCTTGTTTGGAAGCCCCACTGCATAGCCAAGAGAACCATGGGTTGGGTTTAGGATTGCAAACCCCGTTAGCTACTGCATTGCTAGGATAGAGTAGGATTCGGTACAAGTCGAGTAGTTGGAACTACTCGCGAGAATAGGCTAGAGGCACATTGCTCGGGTAGAGATAGCACAGGATACACATGGCAAGAAAATGAGACCGAGCGGAGAGTAAGGGCAGCAGGACTTTGGGGCCTGTGTGCTGTAGCTCCGCTTGTGTCGATTGAGGACCGAGCCGTGTGCGGGCCTGTTGAACAAGCTAGAACAGTACCGAAGACCTACCGGCTATATGGGAACCGGGAAACTGATGTAACTCGGGTAGCTGGGTATTGAGGCATTGCCCGTCGTTCAGAGGGTAGGCTGAGAGCTTGAGGTGTAAATCGGCTGGCGGCACGGAGATGCGCGTGCAGAGACCTCTTGCTCCGGACGATGGGACCGGTTCAATATTTGGCTGACGGGTGAAAGGTAGTTGCGTACGGCGTTCGTGATGGTTGTTGTAGGCAACATTGAGTACGGGCGTACGTGACGGGTTGTTCGGGTAACCCTGCAGGTGTAAATCGATTATAATCACCATCCCTCGCGGTCAGTGAGTACCACTTGTTCACTGTACCGTGACGTAGAAAGAACAGGCTAGTTACATGTTAAAATGTTGCTGATTTAAAGCTGGACATTGATTGTTAATGATATGCTGTAGCTTAGAGCTAACTAAAGTTCTTTTCAACTTTGGGCAAAGTACATGAGAGAAATGCGTTTCTTGTTTGATTGCGGCTCTCTCATGTGCCTTAGCGTAAGGTTCTCCACAACCTACTGCTAAAACTTGAAAGTAAGGTTCTACTAATTAGGCGAGTCCTTGCAACTGATTTTTACCTCATGTGTAAGGGCCTCAGTTTTTGACACTCATTTGCAGTGTTCATCACCACACCACACACCTCATTTGAGGAAGAATGATGAACACAAATAAAGAGCAAGTAACAATTATCAACATGCTCATTAGGGAACAAACTCACATATTGCAAAAGTGGTACTTCCCACATGTGATATAGATGGGCTGGACATATGAAAACTCCTACACTTTGCTAAGGATGTCCATGCCAAGTTCCACCCAAATTCAAAACCTTTTTGAGGTCATTTTGGGTATGGTTAGGAAGGGGACAGTTTGAAACCATATTCAAATTCAAACTGTTTTCACCCACTGAATTTGAAAGTGGAAGGCATATTTTTGCTCAGCACATTTTTGTGAGCTCACACACCAATTTTCACTCCATTTGGAGTTGATCTTGACATGAGCTAAGGGAGAGAAATTCAAACTTTATTTGAATTTCAAACTGCACTTGTGCTGAAATTCATTCAAACCAAACCTCATTTGAACTTTGATCAATTCAAATGGCTCTTGGGTGAATAATTTGAATTGCCAAGGGTAGAATAGGGTTCACTGTTTACCACAGCTGTTAGGAATAAATTTCAGAGGTTAAAAGAGAAGTGGGACCCACATGTCAGCCTCAGCCTCAAAGCAAACCGACTGAAACACAGTTCAGTCGGTTCCCGGCAGCTGTGCGCGCGCGCCACCGAAGGGGGCAGCCGGCGCCAGCTCCTGCTGCGTGCCCCAAGCCGGAGACCAGCCGGCCGGGCTATTTATTCCCTCCCCGGCGTGCTTCAGTCACCATTTCCTCGAGCTGCCGACGCACACGACTTGTTTTTCCACTGCCATCGCCGCCGCTCGAGTTCCTGCTTGATCAAGCCGATCGCAGCTCCCTCTTTCCATTCCAAGGTCCCAGCAAGGTACTAGCAACCATCCTCCATCCTTCCCATTGATAGAAATCGATTGAAACCGAGTGATATCGGCTGTGCCGAAAGATCAAACTCGGAACTGGAAACCGCCGCACCTCGGGCTCTCGTGGACAGCCCAACCTGGGCGTTGTCACGCCCGAGCCAAGGCACCCTTGGACGCGCAAGTGATCGGTGCTGCTCATCCCCGAGCCACAGCTCGAGTGGTTGCTCACCGGCGGCAAATTTCCATTTTTCCCCTTTCTGTGTGCAGAACGACCCTCGGGTACGATTCTGTTTAATTCGTGCTCTAGAAAGGATTAGAGGGCCTCAGGCCACTCCCACACGAACTAGACACGGTGACGCACAAGTTGCCTTCACAACTCTGGGCCGGAGAACTTCTGTGCCCGGCGTAATTCAAGGTCTACTAATGGCGGAACGCACGGGGGGTATCGGGCGCACGGTGAGGACCTATTTCGGGCCTTCCCCGAGCTGCCCCGAGTTCATGTCGACCTTCTCTGAGGTCCACTGATGCTCCCCGACCGGTTTCCCAAGTAGCTGAGGCACTAGGAGCATCAGCCGACATGGCCGAAGTCGTTCCGATATGGCGGCTCGTCGCCGACCATGCTCCGGCCGTTGTCATGAGCAGCTGACCCTCGGATCATGTTCCCCAAGTAAAAGTAGGCAGGGGCGGCCAGAATCAAGAAGTTTGAAGCTGTACAGCAGCCGGCGGCGAGCTCTCCGGCGAGGTCCCTCGGCGGCGGAGCGCGGGTGTCGCGAGGTTGAAGAAGGGGGTGGACCCCAGCTGTCAGCGGCCGATATTTTGAATCGGGATCCGGCTGCGGCCGGGATCGGGTGTGCTGGCGCGCAAAAGCCTTGTGGGCCGCGGTGTGCTGTCGCTTCGGCGTGCGACGCGTGTCCCCTGGGCCCACGCGCGAGTTTAAACTTTTCCCCGATTTTCAGATTTCCTTCAAACTTCAAATCCTTATAACTTTGGCTAGAAAGCTCCAAATTGAGTGAACCAAATTTTGCTGGATTCAGCTCTTTGAGTACTTTCCAGAAAATCAAGTGTCACTTCATGAAATTCCCTAATTCTCCAGAATTAATTCCTTAATGTTTAAACTGTTAGGAATTTTAACTGGAGAATCCTTTGGCGGAAAATCCTGAAATTTTGCTGAGATGTTCACCAAAATATCATTGAGCTACCATAAAAATTTCAGATCCATTTGAGCTCATTTAGTCCACCTAATGGTGTGATTAGTAAAACTGTTCCAGAGAAAATAGAAAATGTTCAGAAACATTTTCAGAATTTTCTCTGAAATTGTTTAGCTCATATCTTTAGTTAGAGACTTCCAAATTAAGTGAGACCAATTCCATTAGAACCCTCTGAAAATCTAGTTTTCAGAAAGTCATAGTTTGTTTCATGAAAATACTTAGAACACCCTAAAAGCCTTTAATTAAGGTCAAGGACATAATTATTTGTGGAGGGCTCAAATGAGCTTTGCTGCAACTAAAACTTGACCAAGTCTCTGTTTAGGTTGTAACCAAGCCACAGTAAAAGTTTCACAGTCATTAGGTCTATCTAGCAAGGGTTATAGGCTTCACAACTTCAAAGTTAATACAAAGGCATTTAATTAATACATACATTGTTCTTATCATGTAGTCGCTAAGGTCGAGGAGGAACCCGAAGTCCTAGACTTCGTTACTCCGGAGGAACAGCTAGCCTACGACCAAGAGCAGCAAGGCAAGCCCCGGTTTGCATTAACCATTTTATAAATTTTTATTGTTTTGAGCACATACTTGTTTTCTTTATGTTGTGCATCAGAGTCTTGTTTGGAAACCCCACTGCATAGCCAAGAAAACCATGGGTTGGGGTTTAGGATTGCAAACCCCGTTAGCCACTGCATTGCTAGGATAGAGTAGGATTCGGTACAAGTCGAGTAGTTGGAACTACTCGCGAGAATAGGCTAGAGGCACATTGCTCGGGTAGAGATAGCACATGAAACACATGGCAAGAAAATGAGACCGAGCGGAGAGTAAGGGCAGCAGGACTTTGGGGCCTGTGTGCTGTAGCTCCGCTTGTGTCGATTGAGGACCGAGCCGTGTGCGGGCCTGTTGAACAAGCTAGAACAGTACCGAAGACCTACCGGCTATATGGGAACCGGGAAACTGATGTAACTCGGGTAGCTGGGTATTGAGGCATTGCCCGTCGTTCAGAGGGTAGGTTGAGAGCTCGAGGTGTAAATCAGCTGGCGGCACAGAGATGCGCGTGCAGGGACCTCTTGCTCGGGACGATGGGACCGGTTCAATATTTGGCTAACGGGTGAAAGGTAGTCGCGTACGGCGTCCGTGATGGTTGTTGTAGGCAACATCGAGTACGGGCGTACGTGACGGGTTGTTCGGGTAACCCTGCAGGTGTAAATCGATTATAATCGCCGTCCCTCGCGGTCAGTGAGTACCACTTGTTCACTGTACCGTGACGTAGAAAGAACAGGCTAGTTACATGTTAAAATGTTGCTGATTGAAAGTTGGATATTGATTGTTAATGATATGTTGTAGCTTAGTGCTAACTAAAGTTCTTTTCAACTTTGGGCAAAGTACATGAGAGAAATGCGTTTCTTGTTTGATTGCGGCTCTCTCATGTGCCTTAGCGTAAAGTTCTCCACAACCTGCTGCTAAAACTTGAAAGTAAGGTTCTACTAATTAGGCGAGTCCTTGCAAATGATTTTTACCTCATGCAACCCATCACCCTCATATAGAAGTTTCATGTTTAGGTGAGACGGGTCAGACTTGCTGAGCCTTCGTGCTCACTGCTTGTGTTTGAAGCTTTTGCAGGGTTCTATGAGGAAGGGACTCCCGAAGAGGAGACGGAACCCCAGGAGGGGAACCCCGTCGAGTGGGAGTCGTGCACGCCGCAGAGTTAGTGTGCGTGTGTGCTAGCAAGGACACGTTCGAGGGCTGAACGTGCACTTGATGCTTAGTCTACGCCCGCGAGTGTGGACTAAACTTATTTTGATGTAAACATGTTGATAAACTTGTTTATGTAATAAAGCTTCCGCTTCCGCTTTGTACCTTTGACGTGTGTTATGCGGTGCTGTGCAACGCAGCACCCCTCAGCGTGATCCTGGCTCGACAGGACCAGTGGGGTCGTGTCAGCGTGGTATCAGAGCTCGCTTGAGGTTTAACACAGTACAAAGGTCTTCTTTTTCAAAAATCCAGTGAGGAACGAGTTAGTAGCCCGTATAAGGATGTTATTAGTATATAGAAAGTGGCTTAGTAACCTATTTGTTATGTCGGAAAATCGTGCATCTCGGGACGTTCATGTCTTGGGGGGTGCACGTAAGCGCTGTCCACCAGTGCGCACAAGCTGAAGGGTGGAGCCCCACGGGTGGCAGGTAACCCGACCCGCTTTGATATCCTCTACGACTCTTCATGTCGTTTGGGGTATTCGAGCAACGTCTGTCCCTGGCGTGCGTGGTGCAACATGGGAGACCACGTCACGTGGTCTGAAACGTGAACACGTAACTCAAGGCGTGTTTGGCTTGAGAACATCCGGGCGAGTGATGACGGCCGGGTGTACAAACTGTATGGATTCCGGGCTCGGTGTGCAGCCGAGTCTGATGATTGTTTGAGTTTCTGCAGGTAGCCTTACCACGAAACGGTAGACGTGTAGCATCCGTGTGCGAGTGACGAGTAGTGCCACTGAACTAACGAAGCCGGCTAAATCCGGTATAGGTTTTTCCTTTGTGAGGACGTAGTACCGACATAATCTGGTGACGCCTCGACGTCACACCCAACTAAATGAACAACTTCATTTAAAAACTTGAAGGTTTTGATCCAAAGTAGTAAAACTTGATGTAACTCCTTCCCTTGAACAGGATATTCAAAGTTAATAAGTTTTCAACTTATAGGATGTTAAGGACAGAGCACTCTGTTTTCAGCTAAATCAAGGCTGAAGTTAATCAGAGGTTAGAGGTTGAGTTCTTTCGAGGTTGGGGTCGTATGATACATTTCTGGAAAGCTTTGGAGGAGCTTTACAACTTTTCTGTTGAGTTCCAGAGGTGTTTCATCCCTTAACCACTCGAAAAATGCAGTAGAGTTGAAACTGTCCAGAAAACAGGACGGAGCAAAGACTCTCTGTAGACTCTCTGTAAATTAAGCATAACTTCTTGCATAAAAATCCAAAAATAGAAAATGAGGTGGTTCTGGCAAGCTTATGAGATGGGTTACAACTTTGTAACAGAAAGTTTTGTCAGATTAGGAACAGAATTAACTGGAATTCTTGGATCAAATCAGTACCTAAGGCAGGGAGGTGCTGTCCAATTATTTCCAGAAATTCTGTTAACTTTGACATCTCATAACTTTTGAACCAGAGCAGATCTTAGGCCAACCAAATACTTTCTGGAAAGCTATTGAAGTTAACTTTAACTTTGATGTTGAGCTCCAGGACTGGTTTTGCTTTTAACCTGGCCTAAATCAGATTGTTATGGAAACTGGTCAGGGCTGTCATGGGAACAGCAGATCAGCAGTCAAATTTGTTTAAAAATTTGAACTATGTTTCCAAGTGTTAAGGGTTCAATGACATATCTTATGTTATAACTCAATGGTTTACTGTTTAAATAAATATTTGACATTTCTCAAATATATTTTTACAGATGGCAGCAGATAAACGGTTGGAGAACGGGTGGGTAGTTTCCCACTGCTCTGACCGTAGCGGCTACCCGGGAGCATTGTGGCTAATGCTCCAATATTTCGGGTACAACCAGATGCCGCAATACTTCGCCAAGGAAGAAGGCGAAGAGGGGAACAAGACGTGGACGATCCATGTCGAGGTTCCTGCAGGGCCTACGCCACCCGGTTGGGTGCCATTCACCGTCACGGTGAGAGGAAGACAACCGGAAGGGATGTGGCAAGTGGCAGCCCGTGACACTATGTCACGTTTCTGCCAACTACACGTACAGGCTATGGAGGGAACTCCATACGCACTCGTTCCGGTGGAGGGACGAGCTCAGCATGTGTGGGAAGAAAGGTACCTAGAGGCAACAAACCCGAGTTGCCCAAGGTACAACCCCGCGGAGGCAAATCTCAGCCTCCAAATGAGGGCGGGAAACGCTGTGATGGACAGCCAAGCTGTTCATACGGAGCATCTCGCCACCAAGCTCAAGGAGAGCACAAGCCGTGGAGATCATTTTGAGAGTGCTCACAGTGCACTCCGCAATGTGCTCCTTCCGACGATCAAGCGACTGAATGAACAACACAATCAGTTGCGTCGTCTGAAGAAGGCAAAGAAGAAGAGCCGTGTTGACATTGCGGCGTTGCAAGAGCTGGTGCAGACCCTAACCCAGCAGAATGAGGACATTGCTCAAGAGCGGGACGACGCTATTGAGGAAGGACAAGGCTGGGAAGAGGACTACAACCAGGCTATGGACGAGGTGCATGCATTGCAGGACCTCGTGCCCCCGGTATTGGGCATACCGGTAGTCTTGGGTCTTCCAGCCATGGGAGAACCCGGAATGGGAGAAGAGGTGGTAGATCCAGAGCCACCAGCAGAGGTACCGGAGGAGGACGACCCACAGGAGGTCGAGTTCTACTCCGAGTAGGGGGTTACGGTTGCCAAGTAGGGCAGTTAGGGTAGCGTAACCCAACTTTTGTAATCGGTGACATGTCGTGTAGACAGTAGCGTATGTATAGGTAGTGACGACATGAGCACGACTTCTCGGAGATTCGAGAATAATGTATCTTGTATAAAGTTTATGCTTTATCAATATATGTGAATGTTGTGCAAGTTAATCATGCGTCGCTTCAATACCTACTGCTGTTATGGAATTTAGGGAAGACATGTGCTAATTGCTGCTAGTTGAATTTCAGAATGACGCGTACTCGTGCCAACCCTGACGTTGGGGGTACCAGTCAAGGGGGAGAGACCTCCCAACCGCCTCCCGAGGACTCCTCGGGACAGCAGCAGCAACAGCAACAGCAAACACCGCCACCGCCACTGCCAACGGTTACATTAGCCGACATTGTCGCGGCAATGGCGGGTTCACATCAGCAGCACACAGAGCTGCTGCAAACATTAATTGCGAATACGTCTCGCCCAGAGAGACGTCAAGATCGTGAGGAGCGTCAACAGAGCTCCTACTCCGACTTCCTGGCGACTCATCCCCCTGTATTCTCAAGGGCGGATGAACCACTTGACGCGGACAACTGGCTCCGCGCCATAGAGATGAAGTTCGGGCTGCTCCAAATCAGCGAGCAGCGCAAGACTCAGTTCGCGGTCCAGCAGCTCCAAGGATCCGCGAGCGCGTGGTGGGCCAACTTTTGTGCTTCACAACCCACCGACCGAGTGATGACCTGGGCGGAGTTCCGGACGGCCTTCCGGGCCTATCATATACCGCCCGGTTTGATGAAGAGGAAGACGCAGGAGTTCCTACACCTGCAACAAGGGAGCCGGAACGCGCTGGAGTACTCCAGGGCGTTCAACGATCTCGCACTCTACGCGTCGTATCACGCAGATACGGACGAGAAGCGGCGGGACCACTTTTACCAGGGGCTTAACCCGCTCCTGAAGGACAAGCTGGCGATGTTCAATCGCGGCAGCCTCAACGACATAATTGATGCTGCGATTGTTCAGGAAGACTCCGGCAAGGAGTTGGCGGCGGCAGAGCGAAAGCGAAGCGCGCCGCAGAGCAGCGGAGAAGGAGGCGGTCCTTCTCAGAAGTTTAGGATGGTGAATCGCCCACCATCAGGTCCGCGCTGGCAGCCACCACAGCGGTCGATGCCGTTCCGCGGTCGGCCGTATTCTTCACCGGCGTTCCGGCCGGCACTGCCAGCACCACCGCAACAACAACAGCAGCAGCGGGCGATGCCGCGTGCGTTCGCACCTCCGCAACGCATGCCGGGCTTTCGTCCCCCGAGTACTCCACCAGCAGCGGCCACATGTTACAAGTGTGGTCGTCCAGGACACTTCGCGAGCAGTTGCCCGGAGAGGCAAGGCGGCGGAGTGGCACCACAGTTTCCGGGGAGGAATCAACCCCGGAACCCTACTAATGCGCGGCGGGCAAACCCTAGGCCCGGTACTGTCCACCAGCTTGCCATTGAGGACGTGCCGGAGGGCGAGCCAATCCTTGCGGGTATGTTCCAACTCCACCAGCATCCCGCTATAGTACTATTTGATTCAGGCGCCACGCATAATTTTATTAGCCAAGCTTTCATTGCTAAACACAGCTTGCCAATACTACCCACCGATAGTCCATATTTAATTTGTTCACCGGGTGGGAAGATTTCAGCAAGCGTAATGGTCTCCAAAGCACCATTATGCTTAGCGGGTAGAGTGTACCCCACGTCTCTCATTATCTTAGAGGGACAGAAGGTCGATGTCATCCTAGGGATGTCGTGGTTAACCCGCCACGGCGCTGTTTTAGACACCGTCCTTCGAGTCGTGCACTTAAACTCAGAAGTGCACGGTTCTCACTCATTATTTCTGGACAGTCCAGAAATAAAACTTCCAAGTGTCTATCAAGCCACAACCATCAGATTGGAAGACATTCCAGTGGTCCGAGAATTCCCTGATGTATTCCCGGATGATTTGCCGGGGATGCCACCCGATAGAGAGGTGGAGTTCAAGATTGAACTTGCACCGGGAACCATGCCAATATCCCGAAGGCCGTACAAGATGGCGCCCAAGGAGTTGGCTGAACTGAAGACTCAGCTCACGGACCTTCTGGAGAAGGGTTTTATTAGGCCGAGCTCCTCGCCATGGGGCTGTTCGGCATTATTTGTCAAAAAGAAGGATGAAACGTTGCGGCTTTGCGTGGACTACCGTCCATTAAATGCCGTAACCATCAAGAACAAGTACCCGTTGCCACGGATCGACATGTTGTTTGATCAGTTGGTCGAAGCAAAGGTCTTTTCCAAGATGGATTTAAGATCCGGGTACCATCAGATTAAGATCAGGGCTGAGGACATTCCAAAGACAGCTTTTTCGACAAGGTACGGACTTTATGAGTACCTGGTCATGTCCTTCGGCCTCACCAATGCTCCAGCTCACTTCATGTACTTAATGAACTCGGTGTTCATGCCGGAGCTGGACAAGTTTGTCGTGGTCTTCATCGACGACATCCTGGTATATTCCAAGTCGGAGGAAGATCACAAGAAACATCTGCGTATAGTCTTGCAACGGCTGCGGGATCACAAGTTATACGCAAAGTTCAGCAAATGCGAATTTTGGATATCGCAAGTGCCTTTCCTCGGGCATATCATCTCGGCGGAGGGTATCGCTGTGGACCCGAGCAAAATCACGCAAGTGCTGAATTGGAAATCCCCGAGAACTGTTCATGAGGTACGGAGTTTCCTCGGACTCGCGGGATATTATCGGAGGTTCATTCCGAACTTCTCGAAGATTGCCAAGCCAATGACAGAGCTGCTAAAGAAGGCTACCAAATATGTTTGGAGTCCAGCATGTGAAGCAGCATTCAAGGCTTTAGTCAAGCACCTAACATCAGCACCGGTTTTGGCGCAGCCAGACACAACAAAACCGTTCGATGTGTACTGCGATGCATCCGGCATTGGGCTCGGATGTGTGCTGATGCAAGACCGAAGAGTGGTTGCGTATGGATCACGACAGCTTAGGAACCATGAGCAAAATTATCCAACTCACGATTTGGAGCTCGCTGCCGTGGTACTTGCACTGAAAATGTGGAGGCACTACCTACTCGGTAACCTCGTACATTTATATACCGACCACAAAAGCCTCAAGTACATCTTCACTCAGAAGGAGCTGAACATGAGGCAACGAAGATGGTTGGAACTGATAAAGGATTACGAGATAGAGATCCATTATCATCCGGGCAAGGCAAACGTTGTGGCAGACGCGCTAAGCCGCAAGTCACACGTCAATAATCTGACCATCACACCGTTGGAAGAGAGCGAACCACCACTACATGTAATTCCACACGGAGCTCTCTACAACCTAGCTTTGATCCCCACCATCCGTGAAGAGATAGCGACAGCCCAGAAGAATGACAAGGGCATGTCCCATTTGCGGAGACGTGTAGACAGTGGGGAGTTGAAATGTTTCCGGAAGGACGGAGACGGCGTCCTATGGTTCAAGGACCGGATCGTCGTACCCCGAAACCCGGAGTTACGGAAGAAAATCTTTGATGAGGCTCACTTATCAAAGTTTTCTATTCACCCCGGCAGCAACAAGATGTATCAAGAACTCAGAAGCAAGTTTTGGTGGACACGGATGAAGCGAGAGACTGCAAAATACGTGTCCGAGTGTGATACATGTCGACGGGTGAAGGCAGACCACATGCGGAAACCGGGACTGCTGCAACCACTGGGCATTCCTGCCTGGAAGTGGGAGGACGTGAGCATGGATTTCGTCGTCGGTTTACCCACCACCTTACAGAAACATGATTCTGTGTGGGTGATCGTCGATCGGCTCACCAAAGTTGCCCATTTCATCCCGGTCAACACCAACTACAACGCCAAGAAGTACGCTGAACTGTACATCTCACGGATCCTATGCTTATATGGCGTACCCCGTACCATCGTATCGGACCGGGGCACTTTATTTGTGTCCCGTTTTTGGGAGCAGCCACACGCTGCCTTGGGGACGAAGCTGATCCGTAGTTCAGCCTACCACCCGCAGACGGATGGGCAAACGGAGCGGGTAAATCAAATCCTAGAAGACATGCTACGAGCTTGCGCTATCGACCACGGCAAGAATTGGGATGATCACTTGCCATTAGCCGAGTTCTCGTACAACAATGGGTACCAAGCCAGCATCAAGATGGCGCCCTACGAGGCGCTATACGGCAGGAGATGCCGCACACCACTGAACTGGTGTGAATCTGGCGAGAGGGTTACCTTCGGGATTGATCTTGTCAACAACGCGGAAGAAAAGGTTCGATTAATTCAAGCGAACCTAAAAGCCGCTCAATCCCGACAGAAACAGTATGCGGACCGGAGGAGGCGCCCATTACAATTCGAAGTTGGAGATCACGTATACCTACGAGTGTCTCCAATGAAGGGCGTAAACAGATTTGGGGTGAGAAGAAAGTTAGCACCCCGATTCATCGGTCCATTCCAGATTACCGAAAGATGTGGATCGGTGGCATACCGGCTAAGATTACCAGAAGCACTTTCCGGTGTGCACGACGTCTTTCACATTTCCCAGCTGAGGAAGTGTCTCAAGCTATCAACTACCGTTCAGCTGGAAGACATTGAAGAACTGCAACCGGATCTCACCTATCGGGAGGAACCGGTGCAGATTATTGATGAAAAGGCCCGAACCACACGCAACCGTACGTTGTGGTTCTACAAGGTTCTATGGAGTAATCACTCCATGGACGAAGCGACATGGGAGAGCGAAGAATTCCTTCGCACTAACTACCCCGACTTTTTCACATCGCATATTCGGTAAAATTTCCACTGTCCTCTCTCTCATTTCACCTTATAATCTCGGGACGAGATTCTTTTAAGGGGGGAGGAATGTAAGGGCCTCAGTTTTTGACACTCATTTGCAGTGTTCATCACCACACCACACACCTCATTTGAGGAAGAATGATGAACACAAATAAAGAGCAAGTAACAATTATCAACATGCTCATTAGGGAACAAACTCACATATTGCAAAAGTGGTACTTCCCACATGTGATATAGATGGGCTGGACATATGAAAACTCCTACACTTTGCTAAGGATGTCCATGCCAAGTTCCACCCAAATTCAAAACCTTTTTGAGGTCATTTTGGGTATGGTTAGGAAGGGGACAGTTTGAAACCATATTCAAATTCAAACTGTTTTCACCCACTGAATTTGAAAGTGGAAGGCATATTTTTGCTCAGCACATTTTTGTGAGCTCACACACCAATTTTCACTCCATTTGGAGTTGATCTTGACATGAGCTAAGGGAGAGAAATTCAAACTTTATTTGAATTTCAAACTGCACTTGTGCTGAAATTCATTCAAACCAAACCTCATTTGAACTTTGATCAATTCAAATGGCTCTTGGGTGAATAATTTGAATTGCCAAGGGTAGAATAGGGTTCACTGTTTACCACAGCTGTTAGGAATAAATTTCAGAGGTTAAAAGAGAAGTGGGACCCACATGTCAGCCTCAGCCTCAAAGCAAACCGACTGAAACACAGTTCAGTCGGTTCCCGGCAGCTGTGCGCGCGCGCCACCGAAGGGGGCAGCCGGCGCCAGCTCCTGCTGCGTGCCCCAAGCCGGAGACCAGCCGGCCGGGCTATTTATTCCCTCCCCGGCGTGCTTCAGTCACCATTTCCTCGAGCTGCCGACGCACACGACTTGTTTTTCCACTGCCATCGCCGCCGCTCGAGTTCCTGCTTGATCAAGCCGATCGCAGCTCCCTCTTTCCATTCCAAGGTCCCAGCAAGGTACTAGCAACCATCCTCCATCCTTCCCATTGATAGAAATCGATTGAAACCGAGTGATATCGGCTGTGCCGAAAGATCAAACTCGGAACTGGAAACCGCCGCACCTCGGGCTCTCGTGGACAGCCCAACCTGGGCGTTGTCACGCCCGAGCCAAGGCACCCTTGGACGCGCAAGTGATCGGTGCTGCTCATCCCCGAGCCACAGCTCGAGTGGTTGCTCACCGGCGGCGAATTTCCATTTTTCCCCTTTCTGTGTGCAGAACGACCCTCGGGTACGATTCTGTTTAATTCGTGCTCTAGAAAGGATTAGAGGGCCTCAGGCCACTCCCACACGAACTAGACACGGTGACGCACAAGTTGCCTTCACAACTCTGGGCCGGAGAACTTCTGTGCCCGGCGTAATTCAAGGTCTACTAATGGCGGAACGCACGGGGGGTATCGGGCGCACGGTGAGGACCTATTTCGGGCCTTCCCCGAGCTGCCCCGAGTTCATGTCGACCTTCTCTGAGGTCCACTGATGCTCCCCGACCGGTTTCCCAAGTAGCTGAGGCACTAGGAGCATCAGCCGACATGGCCGAAGTCGTTCCGATATGGCGGCTCGTCGCCGACCATGCTCCGGCCGTTGTCATGAGCAGCTGACCCTCGGATCATGTTCCCCAAGTAAAAGTAGGCAGGGGCGGCCAGAATCAAGAAGTTTGAAGCTGTACAGCAGCCGGCGGCGAGCTCTCCGGCGAGGTCCCTCGGCGGCGGAGCGCGGGTGTCGCGAGGTTGAAGAAGGGGGTGGACCCCAGCTGTCAGCGGCCGATATTTTGAATCGGGATCCGGCTGCGGCCGGGATCGGGTGTGCTGGCGCGCAAAAGCCTTGTGGGCCGCGGTGTGCTGTCGCTTCGGCGTGCGACGCGTGTCCCCTGGGCCCACGCGCGAGTTTAAACTTTTCCCCGATTTTCAGATTTCCTTCAAACTTCAAATCCTTATAACTTTGGCTAGAAAGCTCCAAATTGAGTGAACCAAATTTTGCTGGATTCAGCTCTTTGAGTACTTTCCAGAAAATCAAGTGTCACTTCATGAAATTCACTAATTCTCCAGAATTAATTCCTTAATGTTTAAACTGTTAGGAATTTTAACTGGAGAATCCTTTGGCGGAAAATCCTGAAATTTTGCTGAGATGTTCACCAAAATATCATTGAGCTACCATAAAAATTTCAGATCCATTTGAGCTCATTTAGTCCACCTAATGGTGTGATTAGTAAAACTGTTCCAGAGAAAATAGAAAATGTTCAGAAACATTTTCAGAATTTTCTCTGAAATTGTTTAGCTCATATCTTTAGTTAGAGACTTCCAAATTAAGTGAGACCAATTCCATTAGAACCCTCTGAAAATCTAGTTTTCAGAAAGTCATAGTTTGTTTCATGAAAATACTTAGAACACCCTAAAAGCCTTTAATTAAGGTCAAGGACATAATTATTTGTGGAGGGCTCAAATGAGCTTTGCTGCAACTAAAACTTGACCAAGTCTCTGTTTAGGTTGTAACCAAGCCACAGTAAAAGTTTCACAGTCATTAGGTCTATCTAGCAAGGGTTATAGGCTTCACAACTTCAAAGTTAATACAAAGGCATTTAATTAATACATACATTGTTCTTATCATGTAGTCGCTAAGGTCGAGGAGGAACCCGAAGTCCTAGACTTCGTTACTCCGGAGGAACAGCTAGCCTACGACCAAGAGCAGCAAGGCAAGCCCCGGTTTGCATTAACCATTTTATAAATTTTTATTGTTTTGAGCACATACTTGTTTTCTTTATGTTGTGCATCAGAGTCTTGTTTGGAAACCCCACTGCATAGCCAAGAAAACCATGGGTTGGGGTTTAGGATTGCAAACCCCGTTAGCCACTGCATTGCTAGGATAGAGTAGGATTCGGTACAAGTCGAGTAGTTGGAACTACTCGCGAGAATAGGCTAGAGGCACATTGCTCGGGTAGAGATAGCACATGAAACACATGGCAAGAAAATGAGACCGAGCGGAGAGTAAGGGCAGCAGGACTTTGGGGCCTGTGTGCTGTAGCTCCGCTTGTGTCGATTGAGGACCGAGCCGTGTGCGGGCCTGTTGAACAAGCTAGAACAGTACCGAAGACCTACCGGCTATATGGGAACCGGGAAACTGATGTAACTCGGGTAGCTGGGTATTGAGGCATTGCCCGTCGTTCAGAGGGTAGGTTGAGAGCTCGAGGTGTAAATCAGCTGGCGGCACAGAGATGCGCGTGCAGGGACCTCTTGCTCGGGACGATGGGACCGGTTCAATATTTGGCTAACGGGTGAAAGGTAGTCGCGTACGGCGTCCGTGATGGTTGTTGTAGGCAACATCGAGTACGGGCGTACGTGACGGGTTGTTCGGGTAACCCTGCAGGTGTAAATCGATTATAATCGCCGTCCCTCGCGGTCAGTGAGTACCACTTGTTCACTGTACCGTGACGTAGAAAGAACAGGCTAGTTACATGTTAAAATGTTGCTGATTGAAAGTTGGATATTGATTGTTAATGATATGTTGTAGCTTAGTGCTAACTAAAGTTCTTTTCAACTTTGGGCAAAGTACATGAGAGAAATGCGTTTCTTGTTTGATTGCGGCTCTCTCATGTGCCTTAGCGTAAAGTTCTCCACAACCTGCTGCTAAAACTTGAAAGTAAGGTTCTACTAATTAGGCGAGTCCTTGCAAATGATTTTTACCTCATGCAACCCATCACCCTCATATAGAAGTTTCATGTTTAGGTGAGACGGGTCAGACTTGCTGAGCCTTCGTGCTCACTGCTTGTGTTTGAAGCTTTTGCAGGGTTCTATGAGGAAGGGACTCCCGAAGAGGAGACGGAACCCCAGGAGGGGAACCCCGTCGAGTGGGAGTCGTGCACGCCGCAGAGTTAGTGTGCGTGTGTGCTAGCAAGGACACGTTCGAGGGCTGAACGTGCACTTGATGCTTAGTCTACGCCCGCGAGTGTGGACTAAACTTATTTTGATGTAAACATGTTGATAAACTTGTTTATGTAATAAAGCTTCCGCTTCCGCTTTGTACCTTTGACGTGTGTTATGCGGTGCTGTGCAACGCAGCACCCCTCAGCGTGATCCTGGCTCGACAGGACCAGTGGGGTCGTGTCATCATGTAACCCATTACCCTCATGTAGAAGTTCCATGTTTAGGTGAGACGGGTCAGACATGCTGAGCCTTCGCGCTCACTGCTTGTGTTTGAATCTTTTGCAGGGTTCTATGAGGAAGGGACTCCCGAAGATGAGACGGAACCCCAGGAGGGGAACCCCGTCGAGTGGACGTCGTGCACGCCGCAGAGTTAGTGTGCGTGTGTGCTAGCAAGGACACGTTCGAGGGCTGAACGTGCACTTGATGCTTAGTCTACGCCCGCGAGTGTAGACTGAACTTATTTTGCTGTAAACTTGCTCATAAACTTGTTTATGTAACAAAATTTTCGCTTCCGCTTTGTACCTTTGACGTGTGTTATCCGGTACTGTGCAACGCAGCACCCCTCAGCGTGATCCTGGCTCGACAGCACCACTGGGGTCGTGTCAGCGTGGTATCAGAGCTCGCTTGAGGTTTAAAACTACTTCCCCGCCGCCTTGACCAGCTCATCCCGGTCTTGGCTCATGAACCTCCCCCAGAGTTCCATAACCTCCTGGGGAGAGCTCTTCCGGCAGTTCACCGCCAACTTCGGCAGTTCCTACACCCGGCCTGGCTCGGAGCTCGACCTCCACGCCATCCAGCAACATCCTGGGGAATCGCTGTGCTCCTTCATCCAGCGGTGCTCCCTGGTACGGAACACCATCCCACATATCCAAAATGCTTCTGTGGTGGTGGCATTCCGGCAAGGCGTCCGGGACAAGAAGATGCTTGAGAAGCTCGCGACCAGAGAGGTTCGCGACGTCTCAGAGCTCTTCAGCCTGGCGGACAAATGCGCCAGGGCAGCAGAGGGGCGGAACTGGCACTCCCTGCCAGCCTCCGAGTCAGGAGGACAGCCCGGATCTGGCGCTTCTTCCTATGGAGGAAGCAAGAAGACCAAGAACCGTGGAGGTGGCAAGATGAAGTCACTGGCCGCTGCTCCCGTTGCCGCAGCAGCGACGCCCATTGGAGCTCGGGGGCCGCGCCCCGACAAAAGGCAGCGACAGTCACCAGCCCCAGATGATGACCAAGGCGAGCTATGCCCCATGCATGGCACCAGCAATCATACTGCTGCCGAGTGTTGGGACATCCAGAGGCTCGCAGAGCGCTTCCGCAAAGGGAGGCAGCTAAGAGCTGATGCTCCGCCCCTCCCTCAAAGGGAAAGCAAGCAGAAGGTCGACGCCCCAGTCAGCGTAGGCCACCAGGTGGGGTTTTAGGAGCCTCAGCACGTCATATAGACGGTGCACAACGGTGAGGACTCCAGCTCCGGTGATGACGAGCCGGGGCAGTAGCCAACTACAGCCGCCTCGGAAAGTCCGTGGAGACTGCACTGCTGCGATATCAACCTTTGAGAAGCAACAAGTAGTTGCAGCAGCCCAAGCACCAGCCCCGACGGTGCAGAACCGGGCTAGCTCCACCCGAGTGCACGTCTCTGTGCCTCGGCCGTACCTCCTGGGGGCCGGCCAGGGTCTCTCAACCTCTTGAAGGCCTTAGCCAGAAGGGGAAAGACGCCTTAGGTCTCGCAAGAAGAGTCCGGGTCCTCCTACCCCTTGAAGGCCTTAGCCAGAAGGGGAGGATACCCCGGGGCTCCCAGGAGAAGCCGTGCAGGATCCGCTCCAGCGTGAATATGATGACCTCATCGACGAGGCCCGGCTGCAGGTGACACCCCACAACGCACGGTCTCGGCTGGTGCTCTAGCACTACCGCCAAAGGACCAAGCGCGTGAGGGACCTGCAAGAAGGCAACCTGGTGCCGCGGCACACACTTTCCTGCGAAGGACCTATAAACTCTCCCCCATCCGGGAAGGTCCCTTCCGAGTCACGAAAGTTGCCGTCCCAGGTACACATGCCTTTCAACCAAGGATGGGATCCGTTCCCTAACCCTTAGCATGGAACAACACTGTAAGTCCTACCTTCTGAGCGTTAGTAGAACAGGGCCATACCCTTCTGTAATAAATCCCATAGAGTCTAGGAACAGCGCTCGGAGCAGCTAAGTCTCAGGGGACGGTCCAGGACTACGTCCAGCTTGGTCTGGTTCCGAACCTAAGCGCGTAGAGTCTTGCTTCCCTTCTTAATGAGGCGGGTCGTTGCCTCCAAGTACAGCCTGACTTCCACCTATGGGCATTTACACAGAAACCTGTTCTACTTCGCTCTCTCTCATGTGCTCATTTAAATTACACATTAGTTTTTATGACCGCACTTTCTATGTATGCTCACCGTACATTTAGCTCCCCTTTTTCCGTGCTCATCGATAGTCGGCATTTGCTATCCTACCAAAGGCGGTTGCACTTGAGGCACCTTCCGATGGCCAGGGGGGCCTCTCGGGCCTCCCCCAGTCAGGTGTTGCGGTGCCAGTTGGTCACCTCCAGAAAAGGCCTACGCCGTGCATGGGGGGTCCAGGGTGAGTATCCCGCTTAGCCGGCTCTGTACCCAAAGCATGCACACCCTGCCCTACGGAGGTCCATGGGAGTACAACCGCTTTTCCTGGTTCCATACCCAAAGCCTGTGCACTCTGCTTCCCCGGCGCACAATCCGGTACTAGGGGCCGGACGGTCGTACCCGGACCTTGCAGGGAGCCGGAGCCCCGGTGCCTCGCGCACAGAATTGCCCAGGCCCCGTATACCGGACTAGGACCGTAAGCCGAATAAGACTAAGAGACGGGGAGGGAAGGACCCCCCCGAGGAGAATTATGTTTCCTCTACCTGTGTGCAGGACCTCCAGGTTATAGCTACCGGTGCTACGTGAGGTGGGGGGCAAGGAGCTATCGACTACTCCAGCGCAGGACCGGAAGGTCCGGGTTTCGCTCATTCAACAGGGATGGGGCCCGAAGGCCCAACGTGTCCAGTGGGGCCAGAGCTCCCGCCTCCTTAGGAGGGGCTCCGGACCCGCCACGTGGCCAGCAGAAGCGGGACCTCCCCCTCCGGGGGGGCTCCGAAGGCTCCACGTTACCCGCGGGGTCGGACCTCCCTCTCTTTAGAAGTGAGCTCCGGGCCCGCCACGTGGCCGGCAGATCCGGACCTTCCCATCCTCAGGGGGCGAGCTCCGGAGACCTCCGGAGCCCTAAATACAGTAAGGACCCGTGGAAGGTGTCTGTGCAGAGCTTCGAGATTGGTGAAGGCCTCTAAGTACCTTGCGGAGCTAAGGGCTCGGCCAAGCAAAACCAAGAAGAAGACAAAAGCGTCACAGATACAAAGGGTCACAAGAGTCTATTTATTCATGGCTCCATGAGCTGGACTACAGACTTGATAAAAAGAAAGAAACAAGCCCTAGGGTCCTCCTGGCTCGCGTCGGAACTTAGAGGCTACAAGGGCGGCAACATCCCCGACTTCAGCCCTAGCGGTCTCCTGCCGCTCCGCGGCAGGGCCCTCTCTCGCTGGCTCCAGTGAGAAAGAAGGGTCCCGGCTCCTGAAGCATGCCAATACATGCGTGGCAACCTCCAAGGCCAGGCCCCGTCCCTCTGCCTCAAGCTCGCCAGCGACCACCGCGTCTAGCCTGTTCAGCTTGGCGTTAATTGACTCCAGCGCGGGGATCACTTCGGCCACCTTCAGCATAGGAGCCGCCGCCTTCACCGGGCTGAAGCCAAGAGGGACCAAGGCGGACCCCGCCTGATCAACGAAGCTCGAGACCGCTCGGGCCTCGGAGGACCGCAAGGCCAAGAGCTCCTCTACCTCGCGACGGGCCACCCGCAGGGCGTCACGGCTTCCCTCGGAGAATTCCTTCTCCTTGGCTGCCAGGGAGCTTTCCTGAAGGCGGAGAGTCTGGGCATGCCGCTCCAACTCTGAAGCCCGGAAGTCGGCAGCCAACTCCCGATCCAGGATCGCCTGGCGTTCCCGGGAGACCTGCTCTTCCCTCATGGCGAGGTCTGCCTTCCGGGCCTCTAGCTCCCTGCCCCGAGCGCGCAGGTCGGCCTCGCCTGCCACCAGCCGTGACAGCCGGACCCGCCGAACCCTCACTGACAGCTGGCTCCTCAGCCGGTGGAGAGGGACGAGTGGAGGGAGTCGACGCTGAAATAGAAGCCGGGCCGCCTGGTACAGGGCGGACCTGCGCTGGCTTGGGGGCCGTGGCAACTGTCTCGGCAGGACGAATTGGCGCTGACATAGAATCCGGGGAGACCGGAACAGGAGGAACTCACGCTGGCTTGGGGGCCGCGGCAGCTGTCCCGGTTTTCGAGCGCAACGGCGCAGACTCCCCATCAGTCCGGTACGGCCGAGAAACGCGAGCACTCCAACGGGCCCTGAACCCCGACTTCCGAGCCGGGGTAGGACCACCAGAGCCCACCGTCGCCGCCGACGGCCGATCCACAGTCAGTCGCCTGGACTGACGGAGCAGGGGACGCTCCAGAAGCTCCTCTCGACGCATCAGCAGGTTCCCTGGAGACTCCACCGCTTGAGGAGCGAGGACGCGACGTCCGGGAACCTTCGGCCTGTTGTCGCTTAAGGGGAGTCCTGTCGGGATGATGAGCCCGTGACCTCTTGGGGTCGCCACCGGACAGAGCGCCATCTCCAGAAGCAGGAGGTGCAGGCACCCTGGTTCCCCGACTTGGCACGAATGCCGCCACCGGAGGAGATCGAGCGCATTTCTTCTCTGGGGGCGGGTTGGAAGCCATGATAGGGAGAGCTCAAGGACAGGGAAGACAAAGGCGCAAGAATCCAAGGAAAAGTGCTGGGAAGTGTGAAGGAAAGCCGTGATGCGGGTAAGATCCCCTTTTAAAACTTCCCAGGTGCGATTCAAAGTGATTTGAATCTCTTCGAATACACCGCATGGGCAACCGCTTCGGCTCCAAGACCGAGCGCCGATGACAGGTGGACCCAAGTCGTCCAGCTGAAGCGGTGGGTCAAGAAGTCAGTCTCCCAAGGAGACGAGCCGGCAAGGCGCTTCGGCGGTTCCCAAAAAAAGTGCCGCAACATGCAGAAGTGACAGCCTTGGGAACCGCCGCAGTAAAAGCAACCATCAAGTGGTCGCACACTCCCACGATCCAGTGACTGTTTGTGCTCCGTCAGCGGTCAATGCGGGACTAAGAGAAAGTGCGCGGAACAAAAGAGACGGAGGCCCCACCTCGGGCTCGCTACCACCCTCGAGATGGGCCCAGGGGCCACTGTCGGTACCATCGATATGGGGTACCCCCGCACACAGGGGAAAATGCCTAAGGATATCGCCCTTCTCCGCAGGGAGAGCTCCGAAGGTGCCACGTGTCCAGAGGGGCCGGACCTCCCTCTCCTCAGAGGAGAGCTCTGGGCCCGCCACGTGGCCAGCAGCAGCCGGACCTCCCCCCCTCCGTGGGGAGAGCTCTGAAGGCGCCACGTGTCCCCCGGGGCCGGACCTCCCTTTCCTAAGAGGAGAGCTTCGGGCCCGCCACGTGGCCGACAGAAGCCGGACCTCCCCCCTCCGCGGGGAGAGCTCCGAAGGCTCCAGGTGTCCCACGGGGCCGGACCTCCCTCTCCTCAGAGGAGAGCTCCGGGCCTGCCACGTGGCCAGCAGGACGGCGCTGCCTGCCGCCGCGCGGTAGGCAGCAAGCGTAAAGACGCATCATACCTTGCCCGTACAAGGTATTCAAGGCCCGCGCCTTTCCAAGACGCGAAGACGCGGAGCACGCCTCTGTCAGGTGCCGTTGCAGCCAGTCACATCACAGACTGTCGCGCCGTGGCATAGCCTACCCGCCAATAAACACAGCGACAACACATCCCCTGCCGCCCCTGCCGTCATCAACCACTGCGACTAGCTTGCGGCATGGGCAGGGCGGCAGAACGAAGACTCGGAAGCCTTCGCTAGAGACAACTACCGGAATAACTGCAGATACGGTAGATGGCAGGAAATCTTCCCGGGACCACCTGTCAGGTCCCGGCCCCCCCTTGTAAGCCGCTCGAGCCTTGGACTATAAAAGGCTCGGGTAGGCAATGTTAGCAAGGGTTGGAACTCTGTGAACTCGCATCCTAGGCATTTTTCAACCTCAAGCTCAGGACTCCAGCTCTGGGCAACAAGCAATACAGCAAGCACCTCTGCTCACCGTGGACGTCGGGTTTTACGCTCCGGCGGCCTGAACCACGTAAAACTTGCCGTGTCAAGCTTCTCCCTCACTCGTCCCTAACGCTTAAGCTCTCCGTAAGCGTCTAGCCCCTCCGAAAAAGAACCTCCGCGGGCTTCCCAGAGCAGGTCCGGGGGAAGTGTTGACCACACACTTCGACAATCTCCTTTAGCCAAAATTGACACTTGTTAAGCTTAGCATACAATTGATGCTCGCACATTTTCTACAAAATTAATCTCAAATGTTCTTCATGCTCCTCCTCAATTTTTGAATACTCCATAATGTCGTCGATGAAGACCACGACAAACTTATCCAAGTATTCCATGAAAACCTTGTTCATAAGGTACATGAAGTACGCGGGTGCATTTGTTAACCCAATAGACATGACGGTATATTCATACGAACCATACCGTGTTCGAAAGGAAGTATTGGGTATATCGTAGGGATTAATCTTCAGCTGGAAGTATCACGACCGAAGATCAATCTTAGAGAACACTCGGGCTCCTTTCATTTGGTCGAATAGGTCCTCTATACGGGGCAGAAGTTATTTGTTCTTGATTGTCACCTCGTTGAGAGACCTATAGCCCACGCACATCCTTTGGGTCCCATCCTTCTTGTCAACGAAGAGCACAGGAGCTCCCCATGGTGACGAGCTTGGACGTATAAAACCCTTCTCCAAGTGCTACTGAATTTGCTTCTTGAGTTCCACTAGTTCATTGACAGGCATCCTATAGGGTCTCTTTGCTATGGTTGCAGTTCCGGGTACCAAATCAATGGAAAACTCAATGTCCCGGTCAGGTGGCATACCTGGAAGCTTCTCTGGAAACACGTCCATGAATTCCTGAACCACTGGAATGCTGTCCAATGTTGCTCCTTCGACGTGGTTCAAAATTCCCCTTTCGTTTGTTTGTTGGGCTGACTCAAACTCGACACGAATACCGTGCTCATTTGTCAACTGCACGCTTCTCTCAGAAAATTGGATTACCCCATTGTGCTTGCTTAACCAATCCATTCCGAGTATTATGTCAAGCCCTTGGGAATCCAAGATAATGAGGTTGGCAAGGAAGTCTACCCCTCTTATTTTAAGGCTTACTTTCGGACATACTATATTAGTCCTCATCTCTACACTGGGAGAATTAACTAACATAGCGCATTTTAAGGGTGATATGGGTAGATTATGCTTGGCAACATACTTGGATGATATGAAGGAATGTGATGCTCCAGAATCAAATAAAATGGTGGCTGGGTTGGAGTTGGCAAAGAACATACCAATTACGACGTCCTCAGCCTGTTGTCGTTCCTCAGAAGATACATGGTTCACGTTGCCGCGAGCATAGTTCTGCTGTCCTCAGTTTCCTTGATTGTCGCCTCTGTTCGGTCGTGGGTTCTGCTTGGGCACATTGCCTTGCTGTCCAGGGCCTCTCTTTGGGCACTGGCTTGCGAAGTGTCATGTTTCCCCGCATGCAAAGCATGCCCTGTTGCCTACGGCAGCAGGTGGCGGGGGTTTTGAACAGGAGCGCCCATGTTGCGTCGGGGCACAGGAGGCAAAGGCACACGAGGTGCTTGTGCAACGAGTCGTTGCTGTGGTGGCTGACTAGGGCGGTGTGCAGGGGTGGTTGATCCATACTGTGGTGCGGCTGGAGGCATGTACCGAGGTCGTACGTTGCTCCCTTGGGGCTTGTATGGCATCTTTCTCTTGCACTCTCGCTCAATCTCTCGGATCCTGCTTTCAACCACTATAGCCTTGTCAACCAGCTTCTGGAAGCTCGCGTAGTCATTGTTGAGGAGCTGAACCTGGATCTCATTGTTCAATCCTCTCATGAATAGGTATTGCTTCCTCTGGTCTGAGTTGACATCTTCGGGGGCATACCGGGACAGTTGTGTGAACTTGTTGAGATACTCATTCACGCTTCTCTGTCCTTGGCGGAGACCTTCAAACTCCTGTCTCTTGAGCATCATTACACCAGAAGGGATGTAATGACAGCGGAAACTCTCCTTGAACTCAGTCCAAGTGATCTTCTCCGGGTCGACATGAGCGTTACATAGGGCATCGGCCAGTTACTGGCAGCTCCCATGAGTTGGTGTGACGCAAAAAGAACCTTCTCTCGTCCATTGCACTGCACTATGGCAAGTTCTTCTCCATGGATTTGAAACAGTCGTCAGCCTCCATGGGGTCGTTAGCTTGAGCAAAGGTGGGTGGTCGAGTCCTCATGAACTCTCCCAGTCTGTTATGAGCCGGCGGTGGTGGTGGCAGTGGTGCCGGAACGGGATTGTTGTTGTTGGCCTGCAACTGAGCCAAAGTTTGGATCATGGTTTGCATAAGTTTATTCTGCATGGCCATCAACCGTTCAAGGTTGTTCTCACCAGCTCTGTGGTTAACAGTGTGACGCCCTCAATTCTGTGGAAAACCACGGAACCGAGAACTAATGCATATGTGCGCCCATGATGTTCATCACACATACACATACGTTCCACAAACTGAATTCAGATTATATATTACCACGAATAACAGAGTTTATTACAACACCTCATGAGTCTTGGACTCATGCTCACAGCGGAAATCTTAAATTCTATGCAGCGGAAGTCCTTATTTAAATGCGGAAGCAAAAACTAATGCGGAAGCAAAACTAAGCAGAAGTGGCTCCATCTCTATTCCCTCCACAGGCAAGGTTGAGAATAGATCACACGCCATAATGTTCCACTTGATCTTCACAGTAGGCTTCTCTTGCTGTTGATCAAGAAATAATAATGCAAGTTTGAGCACAATGATGTACTCAGCAAGTGCGGGAATAACACATGATATGCAGCTCATAAAACAAGGTAGGTACAAAAGGTTTATTTGCAGAAAAGCAGATTTATAAAACCATGACAAAACAGCAACTTAACTTTAGATGAATGTAATCCCAGCATGTATTAAATTACCAACATACCTTCATCACTTCCCGTGTTCCATCCGAACATTAACCAATCTTTTATTCATACTCACGAATACCTCCTCGTATTCGCTACCATCTCACCTCATAAAACAACCTCGTCTCGCACCGACACCAATCTCATGTCATGACCCATCAGTGATGCAACCATCTCATCTCCCGGACTCCACAGTTCCAAACCAAACCATAACCAAACCAATAACCATAACCAAGAACCTTCCCAATAACCATTCGAATAACTATCCCATCAATCATCCCATCTAATCATGGCAGTTTAGCCAGGTGCTCGTAACCGTAAGCTCGGCTATCATGATAGTTTTAGTAACTCTGCAGAGATTGTACCTCTTTACCCACAAGTTTGTGATTTCGTCACCCGTCGGCGACTGCAGAACCTCCATTATACCAGTACACAACCGTCGGTGTATGGCCAAGAGATCACAAAATAGCCTTTACAAAGGGGTTACTAGATGTATGGACTCACTGAGGTTTCACCGGCAGGCTAGAATCTCCAATTCTCCCACCCACGGGCCCCCTCTTGTGTCATGCAGTTCCCAGGGCAGTCCTCACTCGACTCCCATTCCCCACGCCTTCCACAGTCCATAACACTCTAGCAACTTACCTAATTACTCAGCTAAGCCGCACCCATATTTGGCCTTGTGGTGGCACTGTTATCCTGGCATGTGCATGCATGAACCGGTCCTTAGATCTACGGCAAGCAAAACCACCATCTCATGCTAACTCATTCACAAACCCAGTCTTGCCTAGATCTCCCTCCGATCCATGTCCATTATTAACATCAGTTTCTCATTATCATTACGAGTGCAGTTAGCTAGACACATCTATCTCGCTTTCCAATCCCATGGACTCAGCGAAGCATAAAGCAAAAACCATACCCGACTCATAAACTTCCCTGGCGACAAGGGTGGTTTAACCAAAACTAGTAAACTCCTATAAAAAGGTTTCCCATCATGTTTGACTCAGCACACACACCTTTTCACAAAACAAAATAGTTTTACCCAAAACATAGGATCAACATGGTCAAGGAGCACTTGCCTTGTTCTTGCGGTTCCGGTTGTTCTTGATTCTCAAATCCTGGTTGCTGTAGTTCGTCGTAGACAGCTTCCTGAACCTGTCCTGCTATGTAGGATTCACGTGCATACAAGATTCACAGCAATCAATATCATGCGCAAACCTTAAACTAGATGCGATGATGCATATGCATGCTATCCTATGATTTTTATTAGATTGGTGTGCTCTTGCATGGCTTGCATGGACAGAGGTGTTCGGATCAAAGGTGGTCGTGGCGATGATCTTGTCTTTAGATCAAACTGATCATCGAGTGATCTGCCCACGAGAAAGCTTCTGTTCGAAAGGAATTGAAGAACAGATGCAAGAGATGAACACCATGATGTCGTAAGGTGGTATTGAAGTCCTACCTCACGCTCTTCTTGTCTTCGAGGTCCTCCTCAGACCGCTTGGTTCTTCTCCGATGATCTCCCTTGTTGTGCTTTCGGCGATGTTTTGCTCGGCGAGTTAGGGCTAGGGTTCTAAGTCGTCGGCTCAGGAGTTGAAAGAGAAGTTCGTGGTTTCGGCCAGAGGTTTTGGGTTCTATTTATAATTGAGAAGAGAAGAGTCCTAATCTAATTGGATCCCGAATAAAAGTCTTATTCAGATCTTGTTGGATCCTGACGTCTTATCTTTGGTAACATCGTGGAGTTTAGATCGGTTTCTGTTGCGTACCGGTATTTTTACGCGTAAAAACCGCTCCAGACTAGTTACCTTTGTGATGATGAGTTCCGGAAGCTCCACGTGTCCTCGGGGCCTGGTATCTCCTCATCCGCAGAGACGAGCTCCGGTTGTGCCGCGTGTCAATCGATCGAGACCTCCCTCTTCTTCGGAGACGAGCTCCACGCACGCCACGTGTGGGTGCCGGTCTTTCCGCTCTCCTTTCCTCAGGGACATGCCCCGAGGTCAACACGTGTTTAGCTGCGACGGACCTTCCGGTGATAAGCTCAGGTGGCGACACGTGTTCGATAGATCCGGACTTCTTTGAGATGAGCTCCGAGATTGAAATGTATCCCCCGCGACTGGCCCTCTTATTTCCCTGAGGACTAGCTCCGGGGATGACACGTGTCCTATGAAAAATGCCTTTGCTTCTTCCGCATAGGCTAGCTCCGCGGGCAGCACGTGTCCACAGGGTCGGACCTCTTTTCAATTGCGGAGGTGACCCCCGAGTCTGCCACGTAGCTAGTTTAACGGTGGACCTCTCCCAAATTTCTCGGGAATGAGCTCCGAACGCGCCACGTGGTCTGGTTGTAACAGCCCTAACTTTTGTAAAGTTTGATGTCAGCTCATAAAACAAAGTTAAGGCAACAAAAGGCTATAATTGTGTCACATGAAATGATGAACACACAAATGGACATGTGAGGGAGTTAAAAATTTCCTCTAGCCCTTGCTCAACACATGTTAACCTAGGGGAAAGAATTAGACTCCCAAAAACTCTAACTCATGTGCACCTTCTCTATGATAGAGTGGGGAAATTTAAACGCAATTTGAATCTTTTGAAAGGATTTCTATTCAGATTGTCGAAGGGCCTATATGTGAGATCGTAGATGCATCTCTCATATATCAAGAGCCTAAGTTTCAAATTTGGAGAATTTTGGAGCTCATCTACCAATTATTTGGAGGAATATTTGTGAGCACATTCAAATTCAAATTTGAATTTGGAAACTGAGCCAAATGTGCTCAATTCTGAAATCAGGTTTCATATTCAAATTTTTCACATCATGTTTGACCTCTCCTCCAAATTTGGGGAGATTTGGACAATGTTTAGGTGGGAATCTTAAAGCACAGTGAGGGAAAAAAAATTTTGGGAGATGTAGACCCCACCTGTCAGCCTCTCAACACAGGGCACCGCCTCTGTTTTTCCCTCGGACGAGCACGCGCCCGACAGCGCGCCGGCGCCCGGCGTTACCGCCACTCCCCAGCGCCAGCTCCTGCTTGCCGCTCTCGCTCGACCTGATCGACTCCACCGCGGGCGCACCGAAGGAGTTCGCTTACTCCTCTTCCCTCTCGCCTCGGTAGTTTGCCACGGTCACAACAGCTCGGCCGCTCTCGATCTCCCGATCGTCAGCCGCCACCGCACCTCCCCAGCTGAAGCTTCCAACACAGAAAAGGCGCGCAAGGGCGTGCACAAGTTGCTCACCGGCGCACCTCGGAGTTGGGAGCTGCGATTCGGCGTGAGTTGGAGATTTGGCGCCAAGAACCGAAGCTCACGGCGGAACTCCGACTGGCTCACCGTGGACACCGAGCTACAGACCATTTCACCGTTCCCCCTCTACACAAGAAAGGTGTGTCATTGTCCCTAGCTCGCGTAGCTGCAAACCGTACAACGATCCATCAGCCGAGTGAGGAGAATTTCCAGTTCTCCCGAAACGTGGTGTATCCGGGTAGAACTCGATCTACCTCGGAATTTGAGTTGCTCGGGTAACTACTGCCTTAGCGAGCTTGCAAACATCTTCCTCACATCCTAGCGCTCCCTCTCGACCAAGAATCGGGCTAAACGATCCAGAAACGACTGAGTTCTTGCGGTTTTTCGGGCCGCCATGGAAGAACGCCTCGGGTCTCCGTGGAACCCTAGGTTGCCGGCCGTTTCACCGGTGTTAGAGTCCCTGTCCAGCCTCTACTAGTCCCCCTGATGCTGTAGAGCCCAAGAGATGGTCATTTGGTGAAGGAACGATGGAAACCGACCTCGCCGGAGTTCTAACCTTCTCTGTGATCGGTGCGGGCTAGTTTCCGGCGATCCTTGGCCGACGACGACCTTCTAACTGAGTTCAGCACCGAAAGTTGTGGGGGGGCGGCGGACTTGAGGTTGGGGGGCGACTGGAAACTGAGTTCCGGCGAACCTCGCCGGAGGACGCCGCCGCTCGGGCCTCTGGCGCGAGGTTGAAGGAGAAGGCTGACAGGTGGGACCCACTGTCAGCATTTAAACATTTTCCAGATTTTCCCACTTTAGTTCAAACTTTGGAGAGCCATAACTTTGTGTAGGAGTGTCCAAAAATTGTGAAACAAATTTTGTTGGATTCCTCTCAAAGAGTACTATCCAGGGGTGCAGACCAATGTTTATGAAAAGCCCTGAATTTGGCTCATTAATTCATTTAAATAAAACTTTGTATGAATTTTTACAGGAGTTCTGTTTATTGGAAAATTCCCAAATTTTGACAGGACATTCTTCCAAATTTCCTTGAACTCCAGTAAAAATTTCAGAGGCATTGGACCTAATTTTCGTGGTCAAATAATGTGTTCATTCCTTATGTCTCTGAAAAATAGGAAAATAAACAGAGACAATTTCAGCTTTTCACCATTCTTTGAAAAATCCATATCTCCATGTAGGAAACTCCAAAAATGGTAAAACCAATTCCTATGGACTCAGGACATTTTGTACTTCACAAAAAGCCTACTTTGCAGCATAGGAAAGCTTAATATCTAGGGGGTAAAGGCAGATTAGTGAAAACCACATAAGGATTTGTTGTGCTCACATGAAGCCATTTCATGAGCTCAATTTTTGCACACTGCCTGAATACCTTCCATAGAGGCTGTGGTTAAATTCTCAGCTTCATTGGACCTCTGGAACTTGAGCTACCATCTTTTAGGTTTAAGTGTTCATACAATGGACTTAATCACATGGTGATTATTAGTATCTCTTTTCACCCTAGCTTTCATCATCTCTAAGGTTATAGATCCAACAACAGAAACCTTGCTGTTGTTTATCTCTCTTATGTGTGAGTTAACTTGTACAACAACAGTTTTGAATCATTTTCTAAATTGCTTGTGAATACATGTGCATAAATCATCTTAATAGCTCACGTGACGTCGACGTTCGACGAGGACTCGACTCTACAGCGAGGATCTCTGACACGACCCCTTTGGGTCCTGTCGAGCCAGGATCACGCTGAGGGGTGCTGCGTTGCACAGCACCGCATAACACACGTCAAAGGTACAAAGCGGAAGCGGAAGCTTTATTACATAAACAAGTTTATCAACATGTTTACATCAAAATAAGTTTAGTCCACACTCGCGGGCGTAGACTAAGCATCAAGTGCACGTTCAGCCCTCGAACGTGTCCTTGCTAGCACACACGCACACTAACTCTGCGGCGTGCACGACTCCCACTCGACGGGGTTCCCCTCCTGGGGTTCCGTCTCCTCTTCGGGAGTCCCTTCCTCATAGAACCCTGCAAAAGCTTCAAACACAAGCAGTGAGCACGAAGGCTCAGCAAGTCTGACCCGTCTCACCTAAACATGGAACTTCTACATGAGGGTAATGGGTTGCATGAGGTAAAAAATCATTTGCAAGGACTCGCCTAATTAGTAGAACCTTACTTTCAAGTTTTAGCAGCAGGTTGTGGAGAACTTTACGCTAAGGCACATGAGAGAGCCGCAATCAAACAAGAAACGCATTTCTCTCATGTACTTTGCCCAAAGTTGAAAAGAACTTTAGTTAGCACTAAGCTACAACATATCATTAACAATCAATATCCAACTTTCAATCAGCAACATTTTAACATGTAACTTGCCTGTTCTTTCTACGTCACGGTACAGTGAACAAGTGGTACTCACTGACCGCGAGGAACGGCGATTATAATCGATTTACACCTGCAGGGTTACCCGAATAACCCGTCACGTACGCCCGTACTCGATGTTGCCTACAACAACCATCACGGACGCCGTACGCGACTACCTTTCACCCGTTAGCCAAATATTGAACCGGTCCCATCGTCCCGAGCAAGAGGTCCCTGCACGCGCATCTCTGTGCCGCCAGCTGATTTACACCTCGAGCTCTCAACCTACCCTCTGAACGACGGGCAATGCCTCAACACCCAGCTACCCGAGTTACATCAGTTTCCCGGTTCCCATATAGCCGGTAGGTCTTCGGTACTGTTCTAGCTTGTTCATCAGGCCCGCACACGGCTCGGTCCTCAATCGACACAAGCGGAGCTACAGCACACAGGCCCCAAAGTCCTGCTGCCCTTACTCTCCGCTCGGTCTCATTTTCTTGCCATGTGTATCATGTGCTATCTCTACCCGAGCAATGTGCCTCTAGCCTATTCTCGCGAGTAGTTCCAACTACTCGACTTGTACCGAATCCTACTCTATCCTAGCAATGCAGTGGCTAACGGGGTTTGCAATCCTAACCCCCAACCCATGGTTTTCTTGGCTATGCAGTGGGGTTTCCAAACAAGACTCTGATGCACAACATAAAGAAAACAAGTATGTGCTCAAAACAATAAAAATTTATAAAATGGTTAATGCAAACCGGGGCTTGCCTTGCTGCTCTTGGTCGTAGGCTAGCTGTTCCTCCGGAGTAACGAAGTCTAGGACTTCGGGTTCCTCCTCGACCTTAGCGACTACATGATAAGAACCATGTATGTATTAATTAAATGCTTTTGTATTAACTTTGAAGTTGTGAAGTCTATAACCTTTACTAGATAGACCTAATGACTGTGAAACTTTTACTGTGGCTTGGTTACAACCTAAACAGAGACTTGGTCAAGTTTTAGTTGCAGCAAAGCTCATTTGAGCCTTCCACAATTAATTATGCCCTTGACCTTAATTACAGGCTTTTAGGGTATTCTAAGGATTTTCATGAGACAAACTATGACTTTCTGAAAACTAGATTTTCAGAGGGTTCTAATGGAATTGGTCTCACTTAATTTGGAAGTCTCTAACTAAAGATATGAGCTAAACAATTTCAGAGAAAATTCTGAAAATGTTTCTGAACATTTTCTATTTTCTCTGGAACAGTTTTACTAATCACACCATTAGGTGGACTAAATGAGCTCAAATGGATCTGAAATTTTTATGGTAGTTCAAAGATATTTTGGTGAACATCTCAGCAAAATTTCAGGATTTTCCTCCAAATGATTCTCCAGTTAAAATTCCTAACAGTTTAAACTTTAAGGAATTAATTCTGGAGAATTACGGAATTTCATGAAGTGACACTTGATTTTCTGGAAAGTACTCAAAGAGCTGAATCCAGCAAAATTTGGTTCACTCAATTTGGAGCTTTCTAGCCAAAGTTATAAGGATTTGAAGTTTGAAGGAAATCTGAAAATCGGGGAAAAGTTTAAACTCGCGCGTGGGCCCAGGGGACACGCGTCGCACGCCGAAGCGACAGCACACCGCGGCCCACAAGGCTTTTGCGCGCCAGCACACCCGATCCCGGCCGCAGCCGGATCCCGATTCAAAATATCGGCCGCTGACAGCTGGGGTCCACCCCCTTCTTCAACCTCGCGACACCCGCGCTCCGCCGCCGAGGGACCTCGCCGGAGAGCTCGCCGCCGGCTGCTGTACAGCTTCAAACTTCTTGATTCTGGCCGCCCCTGCCTACTTTTACTTGGGGAACATGATCCGAGGGTCAGCTGCTCATGACAACGGCCGGAGCATGGTCGGCGACGAGCCGCCATATCGGAACGACTTCGGCCATGTCGGCTGACGCTCCTAGTGCCTCAGCTACTTGGGAAATCGGTCGGGGAGCATCAGTGGACCTCAGAGAAGGTCGACATGAACTCGGGGCAGCTCGGGGAAGGCCCGAAATAGGTCCTCACCGTGCGCCCGATACCCCCCGTGCGTTCCGCCATTAGTAGACCTTGAATTACGCCGGGCACAGAAGTTCTCCGGCCCAGAGTTGTGAAGGCAACTTGTGCGTCACCGTGTCTAGTTCGTGTGGGAGTGGCCTGAGGCCCTCTAATCCTTTCTAGAGCACGAATTAAACAGAATCGTACCCGAGGGTCGTTCTGCACACAGAAAGGGGAAAAATGGAAATTCGCCGCCGGTGAGCAACCACTCGAGCTGTGGCTCGGGGGTGAGCAGCACCGGTCACCTGCGCGTCCAAGGGTGCCTTGGCTCGGGCGTGACAACGCCCAGGTTGGGCTGTCCACGAGAGCCCGAGGTGCGGCGGTTTCCAGTTCCGAGTTTGATCTTTCGGCACAGCCGATATCACTCGGTTTCAATCGATTTCTATCAATGGGAAGGATGGAGGATGGTTGCTAGTACCTTGCTGGGACCTTGGAATGGAAAGAGGGAGCTGCGATCGGCTTGATCAAGCAGGAACTCGAGCGCTAGTGATGGCAGTGGGAAAAACAGTCGCGCACGCCGGTAGTTCGGGGAAATGGTGACTGAAGCACGCCGGGGAGGGAATAAATAGCCCGGCGGTCTGGTCTCCGGCTTGGGGCACGCAGCAGGAGCTGGCGCCGGCTGCCCCCTTCGGTGGCGCGCGCGCACAGCTGCCGGGAACCGACTGAACTGTGGTTCAGTCGGTTTGCTTTGAGGCAGAGGCTGACATGTGGGTCCCACTTCTCTTTTAACCTCTGAAATTTATTCCTAACAGCTGTGGTAAACAGTGAACCCTATTCTACCCTTGGCAATTCAAATTATTCACCCAAGAGCCATTTGAATTGATCAAAGTTCAAATGAGGTTTGGTTTGAATGAATTTCAGCACAAGTGCAGTTTGAAATTCAAATAAAGTTTGAATTTCTCCCCCTTAGCTCATGTCAAGATCAACTCCAAATGGAGTGAAAATTGGTGTGTGAGCTCACAAAAATGTGCTGAGCAAGAATATGCCTTCCACTTTTAAATTCAGTGGGTGAAAACAGTTTGAATTTGAATATGTTTTCAAACTGCCCCTTTCCTATCTACACCCAAGATGACCTCAAAAAATGTTTTGAATTTGGGTGAAACTTGGCATGGACATCCTTAGCAAAGTATAGGAGTTTTCATATGTCCAGCCCATCTATATCACATGTGGGAAGTACCACTTTTGCAATGTGTGAGTTTGTCCCCTAATGAGCATGTTGATAATTGTTACTTGTTCTTTATTTGTGTTCATCATTTTTCCTCAAATGAGGTGTGTGGTGTGGTGATGAACACTGCAAATGAGTGTCAAAAACTGAGGCCCTTACATTCCTCCCCCCTTAAAAGAATCTCGTCCCGAGATTATAAGGTGAAATGAGAGAGAGAGGACGGTGGAAAATTACCGAATATGCGACGTGAAAAAGTCGGGGTAGTTAGTGCGAAGGAATTCTTCGCTCTCCCATGTCGCTTCGTCCATGGAGTGATTACTCCATAGAACCTTGTAGAACCACAACGTACGGTTGCGTGTGGTTCGGGCCTTTTCATCAACAATCTGCACCGGTTCCTCCCGATAGGTGAGATCCGGTTGCAGTTCTTCAATGTCTTCCAGCTGAACGGTAGTTGATAGCTTGAGACACTTCCTCAGCTGGGAAACGTGAAAGACGTCGTGCACACCGGAAAGTGCTTCTGGTAATTTCAGCCGGTATGCTACCGATCCACATCTTTCGGTAATCTGGAATGGACCGATGAATCGGGGTGCCAACTTTCCTCTCACCCCAAATCTGTTTACGCCCTTCATTGGAGACACTCGTAGATATACGTGGTCTCCCACTTCGAATTGTAATGGGCGCCTCCTCTGGTCCGCATACTGTTTCTGTCGGGATTGAGCGGCTTTTAGGTTCGCTTGAATTAATCGAACCTTTTCTTCCGCGTTGTTGACAAGATCAATCCCGAAGGTAACCCTCTCGCCAGATTCACACCAGTTCAGTGGTGTGCGGCATCTCCTGCCGTATAGCGCCTCGTAGGGCGCCATTTTGATGCTGGCTTGGTACCCATTGTTGTACGAGAACTCGGCTAATGGCAAGTGATCATCCCAATTCTTGCCGTGGTCGATAGCGCAAGCTCGTAGCATGTCTTCTAGGATTTGATTTACCCGCTCCGTTTGCCCATCCGTCTGCGGGTGGTAGGCTGAACTACGGATCAGCTTCGTCCCCAAGGCAGCGTGTAGCTGCTCCCAAAAACGGGACACAAATAAAGTGCCCCGGTCCGATACGATAGTACGGGGTACGCCGTATAAGCATAGGATCCGTGAGATGTACAGCTCAGCGTACTTCTTGGCGTTGTAGTTGGTGTTGACCGGGATGAAATGGGCAACTTTGGTGAGCCGATCGACGATCACCCACACAGAATCATGTTTCTGTAAGGTGGTGGGTAAACCGACGACGAAATCCATGCTCACGTCCTCCCACTTCCAGGCAGGAATGCCCAGTGGTTGCAGCAGTCCCGGTTTCCGCATGTGGTCTGCCTTCACCCGTCGACATGTATCACACTCGGACACGTATTTTGCAGTCTCTCGCTTCATCCGTGTCCACCAAAACTTGCTTCTGAGTTCTTGATACATCTTGTTGCTGCCGGGGTGAATAGAAAACTTTGATAAGTGAGCTTCATCAAAGATTCTCTTCCTTAACTCCGGGTTTCGGGGTACGACGATCCGGTCCTTGAACCATAGGACGCCGTCTCCGTCCTTCCGGAAACATTTCAACTCCCCACTGTCTACACGTCTCCGCAAATGTGACATGCCCTTGTCATTCTTCTGGGCTGCCGCTATCTCTTCACGGATGGTGGGGATCAAAGCTAGGTTGTAGAGAGCTCCATGTGGAATCACATGTAGTGGTGGTTCGCTCTCTTCCAACGGTGTGATGGTCAGATTATTGACGTGTGACTTGCGGCTCAGCGCATCTGCCACAACGTTTGCCTTGCCCGGATGATAATGGATCTCTATCTCATAATCCTTTATCAGTTCTAACCATCTTCGTTGCCTCATGTTCAGCTCCTTCTGAGTGAATATGTACTTGAGGCTTTTGTGGTCGGTATATAAATGTACGAGGTTACCGAGTAGGTAGTGCCTCCACATTTTCAGTGCAAGTACCACGGCAGCGAGCTCCAAATCGTGAGTTGGATAATTTTGCTCATGGTTCCTAAGCTGTCGTGATCCATACGCAACCACTCTTCGGTCTTGCATCAGCACACATCCGAGTCCAATGCCGGATGCATCGCAGTACACATCGAACGGTTTTGTTGTGTCTGGCTGCGCCAAAACCGGTGCTGATGTTAGGTGCTTGACTAAAGCCTTGAATGCTGCTTCACATGCTGGACTCCAAACATATTTGGTAGCCTTCTTTAGCAGCTCTGTCATTGGCTTGGCAATCTTCGAGAAGTTCGGAATGAACCTCCGATAATATCCCGCGAGTCCGAGGAAACTCCGTACCTCATGAACAGTTCTCGGGGATTTCCAATTCAGCACTTGCGTGATTTTGCTCGGGTCCACAGCGATACCCTCCGCCGAGATGATATGCCCGAGGAAAGGCACTTGCGATATCCAAAATTCGCATTTGCTGAACTTTGCGTATAACTTGTGATCCCGCAGCCGTTGCAAGACTATACGCAGATGTTTCTTGTGATCTTCCTCCGACTTGGAATATACCAGGATGTCGTCGATGAAGACCACGACAAACTTGTCCAGCTCCGGCATGAACACCGAGTTCATTAAGTACATGAAGTGAGCTGGAGCATTGGTGAGGCCGAAGGACATGACCAGGTACTCATAAAGTCCGTACCTTGTCGAAAAAGCTGTCTTTGGAATGTCCTCAGCCCTGATCTTAATCTGATGGTACCCGGATCTTAAATCCATCTTGGAAAAGACCTTTGCTTCGACCAACTGATCAAACAACATGTCGATCCGTGGTAACGGGTACTTGTTCTTGATGGTTACGGCATTTAATGGACGGTAGTCCACGCAAAGCCGCAACGTTTCATCCTTCTTTTTGACAAATAATGCCGAACAGCCCCATGGCGAGGAGCTCGGCCTAATAAAACCCTTCTCCAGAAGGTCCGTGAGCTGAATCTTCAGTTCCGCCAACTCCTTGGGCGCCATCTTGTACGGCCTTCGGGATATTGGCATGGTTCCCGGTGCAAGTTCAATCTTGAACTCCACCTCTCTATCGGGTGGCATCCCCGGCAAATCATCCGGAAATACATCAGGGAATTCTCGGACCACTGGAATGTCTTCCAATCTGATGGTTGTGGCTTGATAGACACTTGGAAGTTTTATTTCTGGACTGTCCAGAAATAATGAGTGAGAACCGTGCACTCCTGAGTTTAAGTGCACGACTCGAAGGACGGTGTCTAAAACAGCGCCGTGGCGGGTTAACCACGACATCCCTAGGATGACATCGACCTTCTGTCCCTCTAAGATAATGAGAGACGTGGGGTACACTCTACCCGCTAAGCATAATGGTGCTTTGGAGACCATTACGCTTGCTGAAATCTGCCCACCCGGTGAACAAATTAAATATGGACTATCGGTGGGTAGTATTGGCAAGCTGTGTTTAGCAATGAAAGCTTGGCTAATAAAATTATGCGTGGCGCCTGAATCAAATAGTACTATAGCGGGATGCTGGTGGAGTTGGAACATACCCGCAAGGATTGGCTCGCCCTCCGGCACGTCCTCAATGGCAAGCTGGTGGACAGTGCCGGGCCTAGGGTTTGCTCGCCGCGCATTAGTAGGGTTCCGGGGTTGATTCCTCCCCGGAAACTGTGGTGCCACTCCGCCGCCTTGCCTCTCCGGGCAACTGCTCGCGAAGTGTCCTGGACGACCACACTTGTAACATGTGGCCGCTGCTGGTGGAGTACTCGGGGGACGAAAGCCCGGCATGCGTTGCGGAGGTGCAAACGCACGCGGCATCGCCCGCTGCTGCTGTTGTTGTTGCGGTGGTGCTGGCAGTACCGACCGGAATGCCGGTGAAGAGTACGGCCGACCGCGGAACGGCATCGACCGCTGTGGTGGCTGCCAGCGCGGACCTGATGGTGGGCGATTCACCATCCGAAACTTCTGAGAAGGACCGCCTCCTTCTCCGCTGCTCTGCGGCGCGCTTCGCTTTCGCTCTGCCGCCGCCAACTCCTTGCCGGAGTCTTCCTGAACAATCGCAGCATCAATTATGTCGTTGAGGCTGCCGCGATTGAACATCGCCAGCTTGTCCTTCAGGAGCGGGTTAAGCCCCTGGTAAAAGTGGTCCCGCCGCTTCTCGTCCGTATCTGCGTGATACGACGCGTAGAGTGCGAGATCGTTGAACGCCCTGGAGTACTCCAGCGCGTTCCGGCTCCCTTGTTGCAGGTGTAGGAACTCCTGCGTCTTCCTCTTCATCAAACCGGGCGGTATATGATAGGCCCGGAAGGCCGTCCGGAACTCCGCCCAGGTCATCACTCGGTCGGTGGGTTGTGAAGCACAAAAGTTGGCCCACCACGCGCTCGCGGATCCTTGGAGCTGCTGGACCGCGAACTGAGTCTTGCGCTGCTCGCTGATTTGGAGCAGCCCGAACTTCATCTCTATGGCGCGGAGCCAGTTGTCCGCGTCAAGTGGTTCATCCGCCCTTGAGAATACAGGGGGATGAGTCGCCAGGAAGTCGGAGTAGGAGCTCTGTTGGCGCTCCTCGCGATCTTGACGTCTCTCCGGGCGAGACGTATTCGCAATTAACGTTTGCAGCAGCTCTGTATGCTGCTGATGTGAACCCGCCATTGCCACGACAATGTCGGCCAATGTAACCGTTGGCAGTGGCGGTGGCGGTGTTTGCTGTTGCTGTTGCTGCTGCTGTCCCGAGGAGTCCTCGGGAGGTGGTTGGGAGGTCTCTCCCCCTTGGCTAGTACCTCCAACATCGGGGTTGGCACGAGTACGCGTCATTCTGAAATTCAACGCAGCAGCAATTAGCACATGTCTTACTCAAAATTCCATAAACAGGAGTAAGTATTGAAGCGACGCATGATTAACTTGCACAACATTCACATATATTGATAAAGCATAAACTTTATACAAGATACATTATTCTCGGATCTCCGAGAAGTCGTGCTCATGTCGTCACTACCTATACATACGCTACTGTCTACACGACATGTCACCGATTACGAAAGTTGGGTTACGCTACCCTAGCTGCCCTACTTGGCAACCGTAACCCCCTACTCGGAGTAGAACTCGACCTCCTGTGGGTCGTCCTCCTCCGGTACCTCTGCTGGTGGCTCGGGGTCTACCACCTCTTCTCCCATTCCAGGTTCTCCCATGGCTGGAAGACCCAAGACTACCGGTACGCCCAATACCGGGGGCACGAGGTCCTGCAATGCATGCACCTCGTCCATAGCCTGGTTGTAGTCCTCTTCCCAGCCTTGTCCTTCCTCAATAGCGTCGTCCCGCTCTTGAGCAAGGTCCTCATTCTGCTGGGTTAGGGTCTGCACCAGCTCTTGCAACGCCGCAATGTCAACACGGCTCTTCTTCTTTGCCTTCTTCAGACGACGCAACTGATTGTGTTGTTCATTCAGTCGCTTGATCGTCGGAAGGAGCACATTGCGGAGTGCACTGTGAGCACTCTCAAAATGATCTCCACGGCTTGTGCTCTCCTTGAGCTTGGTGGCGAGATGCTCCGTATGAACAGCTTGGCTGTCCATCACAGCGTTTCCCGCCCTCATTTGGAGGCTGAGATTTGCCTCCGCGGGGTTGTACCTTGGGCAACTCGGGTCTGTTGCCTCCAGGTACCTCCCTTCCCACACATGCTGAGCTCGTCCCTCCACCGGAACGAGTGCGTATGGAGTGCCCTCCATAGCCTGCACGTGTAGTCGGCAGAAGCGTGACATGGTGTCACGGGCTGCCACTTGCCACATCCCTTCCGGTTGTCTTCCTCCCACCGTGACGGTGAATGGCACCCAACCGGGTGGCGTAGGCCCTGCGGGAACCTCGACATGGATCGTCCATGTCTTGTTCCCCTCTTCGCCTTCTTCCTTGGCGAAGTATTGCGGCATCTGGTTGTACCCGAAATATTGGAGCATTTGCCACAATGCTTCCGGGTAGCCGCTACGGTCAGAGCAGTGGGAAACTACCCACCCGTTCTCCAACCGTTTATCTGCTGCCATCTGTAAAAATATATTTGAGAAATGTCAAATATTTATTTGAACAGTAAACCATTGAGTTATAACATAAGATATGTCATTGAACCCCTAAAACTTGGAAACATAGTTCAAATTTTTAAACAAATTTGACTGCTGATCCGCTGTTCCCATGACAGCCCTGACCAGTTTCCATAGCAATCTGATTTAGGCCAGGTTAAAAGCAAAACCAGTCCTGGAGCTCAACATCAAAGTTAAAGTTAACTTCAATAGCTTTCCAGAAAGTATTTGGTTGGCCTAAGATCTGTCCTGGTTCACAAGTTATGAGATGTCAAAGTTAACAGAATTTCTGGGAACCATTGGACAGCACCTCCCTGCCTTAGGTACTGACTTGATCCAAGAATCCCAGTTAATTCTGTTCCCAATCTGACAAAACCTTCTGTTACAAAGTTGTAACCCATCTCATAAGCTTTCCAGAACTACCTCATTTTCTATTTTTGGATTTTTATGCAGGAAGTTATGCTTAATTTACAGAGAGTCTTTGCTCCGTCCTGTTTTCTGGACAGTTTCAACTCTACTGCATTTTTCGAGTGGTTAAGGGATGAAACACCTCTGGAACTCAACAGAAAAGTTGTAAAGCTCCTCCAACGCTTTCCAGAGATGTATCATACGACATCAACCTCGAAAGAACTCAACCTCTAACCTCTTATTAACTTCAGCCTTAATTTAGCTGGAAACAGAGTGCTCTGTCCTTAACATCCTATAAGTTGAAAGTTTGTTAACTTTGAATATCCTGTTCAAGGGAAGGAGTTACATCAAGTTTTACTACTTTGGATCAAAACCTTCAAGTTTTTAAATGAAGTTGTTCATTTAGTTGGGTGTGACGTCGAGGCGTCACCAGATTATGTCGGTACTACGTCCTCACAAAGGAAAAACCTATACCGGATTTAGCCGGCTTCGTTAGTTCAGTGGCACTACTCGTCACTCGCACACGGATGCTACACGTCTACCGTTTCGTGGTAAGGCTACCTGCAGAAACTCAAACAATCATCAGACTCGGCTGCACACCGAGCCCGGAATCCATACAGTTTGTACACCCGGCCGTCATCACTCGCCCGGATGTTCTCAAGCCAAACACGCCTTGAGTTACGTGTTCACGTTTCAGACCACGTGACGGGGTCTCCCATGTTGCACCACGCACGCCAGGGACAGACGTTGCTCGAATACCCCAAACGACATGAAGAGTCGTAGAGGATATCAAAGCGGGTCGGGTTACCTGCCACCCGTGGGGCTCCACCCTTCAGCTTGTGCGCACTGGTGGACAGCGCTTACGTGCACCCCCCAAGACATGAATGTCCCGAGATGCACGATTTTCCGACATAACAAATAGGTTACTAAGCCACTTTCTATATACTAATAACATCCTTATACGGGCTACTAACTCGTTCCTCACTGGATTTTTGAAAAGGGAGACCTTTGTACTGTGTTAAACCTCAAGCGAGCTCTGATACCACGCTGACACGACCCCTTTGGGTCCTGTCGAGCCAGGATCACGCTGAGGGGTGCTGCGTTGCACAGCACCGCATAACACACGTCAAAGGTACAAAGCGGAAGCGGAAGCTTTATTACATAAACAAGTTTATCAACATGTTTACATCAAAATAAGTTTAGTCCACACTCGCGGGCGTAGACTAAGCATCAAGTGCACGTTCAGCCCTCGAACGTGTCCTTGCTAGCACACACGCACACTAACTCTGCGGCGTGCACGACTCCCACTCGACGGGGTTCCCCTCCTGGGGTTCCGTCTCCTCTTCGGGAGTCCCTTCCTCATAGAACCCTGCAAAAGCTTCAAACACAAGCAGTGAGCACGAAGGCTCAGCAAGTCTGACCCGTCTCACCTAAACATGGAACTTCTACATGAGGGTAATGGGTTGCATGAGGTAAAAAATCATTTGCAAGGACTCGCCTAATTAGTAGAACCTTACTTTCAAGTTTTAGCAGCAGGTTGTGGAGAACTTTACGCTAAGGCACATGAGAGAGCCGCAATCAAACAAGAAACGCATTTCTCTCATGTACTTTGCCCAAAGTTGAAAAGAACTTTAGTTAGCACTAAGCTACAACATATCATTAACAATCAATATCCAACTTTCAATCAGCAACATTTTAACATGTAACTAGCCTGTTCTTTCTACGTCACGGTACAGTGAACAAGTGGTACTCACTGACCGCGAGGAACGGCGATTATAATCGATTTACACCTGCAGGGTTACCCGAATAACCCGTCACGTACGCCCGTACTCGATGTTGCCTACAACAACCATCACGGACGCCGTACGCGACTACCTTTCACCCGTTAGCCAAATATTGAACCGGTCCCATCGTCCCGAGCAAGAGGTCCCTGCACGCGCATCTCTGTGCCGCCAGCTGATTTACACCTCGAGCTCTCAACCTACCCTCTGAACGACGGGCAATGCCTCAACACCCAGCTACCCGAGTTACATCAGTTTCCCGGTTCCCATATAGCCGGTAGGTCTTCGGTACTGTTCTAGCTTGTTCATCAGGCCCGCACACGGCTCGGTCCTCAATCGACACAAGCGGAGCTACAGCACACAGGCCCCAAAGTCCTGCTGCCCTTACTCTCCGCTCGGTCTCATTTTCTTGCCATGTGTATCATGTGCTATCTCTACCCGAGCAATGTGCCTCTAGCCTATTCTCGCGAGTAGTTCCAACTACTCGACTTGTACCGAATCCTACTCTATCCTAGCAATGCAGTGGCTAACGGGGTTTGCAATCCTAACCCCCAACCCATGGTTTTCTTGGCTATGCAGTGGGGTTTCCAAACAAGACTCTGATGCACAACATAAAGAAAACAAGTATGTGCTCAAAACAATAAAAATTTATAAAATGGTTAATGCAAACCGGGGCTTGCCTTGCTGCTCTTGGTCGTAGGCTAGCTGTTCCTCCGGAGTAACGAAGTCTAGGACTTCGGGTTCCTCCTCGACCTTAGCGACTACATGATAAGAACCATGTATGTATTAATTAAATGCTTTTGTATTAACTTTGAAGTTGTGAAGTCTATAACCTTTACTAGATAGACCTAATGACTGTGAAACTTTTACTGTGGCTTGGTTACAACCTAAACAGAGACTTGGTCAAGTTTTAGTTGCAGCAAAGCTCATTTGAGCCTTCCACAATTAATTATGCCCTTGACCTTAATTACAGGCTTTTAGGGTATTCTAAGGATTTTCATGAGACAAACTATGACTTTCTGAAAACTAGATTTTCAGAGGGTTCTAATGGAATTGGTCTCACTTAATTTGGAAGTCTCTAACTAAAGATATGAGCTAAACAATTTCAGAGAAAATTCTGAAAATGTTTCTGAACATTTTCTATTTTCTCTGGAACAGTTTTACTAATCACACCATTAGGTGGACTAAATGAGCTCAAATGGATCTGAAATTTTTATGGTAGTTCAAAGATATTTTGGTGAACATCTCAGCAAAATTTCAGGATTTTCCTCCAAATGATTCTCCAGTTAAAATTCCTAACATTTTAAACTTTAAGGAATTAATTCTGGAGAATTACGGAATTTCATGAAGTGACACTTGATTTTCTGGAAAGTACTCAAAGAGCTGAATCCAGCAAAATTTGGTTCACTCAATTTGGAGCTTTCTAGCCAAAGTTATAAGGATTTGAAGTTTGAAGGAAATCTGAAAATCGGGGAAAAGTTTAAACTCGCGCGTGGGCCCAGGGGACACGCGTCGCACGCCGAAGCGACAGCACACCGCGGCCCACAAGGCTTTTGCGCGCCAGCACACCCGATCCCGGCCGCAGCCGGATCCCGATTCAAAATATCGGCCGCTGACAGCTGGGGTCCACCCCCTTCTTCAACCTCGCGACACCCGCGCTCCGCCGCCGAGGGACCTCGCCGGAGAGCTCGCCGCCGGCTGCTGTACAGCTTCAAACTTCTTGATTCTGGCCGCCCCTGCCTACTTTTACTTGGGGAACATGATCCGAGGGTCAGCTGCTCATGACAACGGCCGGAGCATGGTCGGCGACGAGCCGCCATATCGGAACGACTTCGGCCATGTCGGCTGACGCTCCTAGTGCCTCAGCTACTTGGGAAATCGGTCGGGGAGCATCAGTGGACCTCAGAGAAGGTCGACATGAACTCGGGGCAGCTCGGGGAAGGCCCGAAATAGGTCCTCACCGTGCGCCCGATACCCCCCGTGCGTTCCGCCATTAGTAGACCTTGAATTACGCCGGGCACAGAAGTTCTCCGGCCCAGAGTTGTGAAGGCAACTTGTGCGTCACCGTGTCTAGTTCGTGTGGGAGTGGCCTGAGGCCCTCTAATCCTTTCTAGAGCACGAATTAAACAGAATCGTACCCGAGGGTCGTTCTGCACACAGAAAGGGGAAAAATGGAAATTCGCCGCCGGTGAGCAACCACTCGAGCTGTGGCTCGGGGGTGAGCAGCACCGGTCACCTGCGCGTCCAAGGGTGCCTTGGCTCGGGCGTGACAACGCCCAGGTTGGGCTGTCCACGAGAGCCCGAGGTGCGGCGGTTTCCAGTTCCGAGTTTGATCTTTCGGCACAGCCGATATCACTCGGTTTCAATCGATTTCTATCAATGGGAAGGATGGAGGATGGTTGCTAGTACCTTGCTGGGACCTTGGAATGGAAAGAGGGAGCTGCGATCGGCTTGATCAAGCAGGAACTCGAGCGCTAGTGATGGCAGTGGGAAAAACAGTCGCGCACGCCGGTAGTTCGGGGAAATGGTGACTGAAGCACGCCGGGGAGGGAATAAATAGCCCGGCGGTCTGGTCTCCGGCTTGGGGCACGCAGCAGGAGCTGGCGCCGGCTGCCCCCTTCGGTGGCGCGCGCGCACAGCTGCCGGGAACCGACTGAACTGTGGTTCAGTCGGTTTGCTTTGAGGCAGAGGCTGACATGTGGGTCCCACTTCTCTTTTAACCTCTGAAATTTATTCCTAACAGCTGTGGTAAACAGTGAACCCTATTCTACCCTTGGCAATTCAAATTATTCACCCAAGAGCCATTTGAATTGATCAAAGTTCAAATGAGGTTTGGTTTGAATGAATTTCAGCACAAGTGCAGTTTGAAATTCAAATAAAGTTTGAATTTCTCCCCCTTAGCTCATGTCAAGATCAACTCCAAATGGAGTGAAAATTGGTGTGTGAGCTCACAAAAATGTGCTGAGCAAGAATATGCCTTCCACTTTTAAATTCAGTGGGTGAAAACAGTTTGAATTTGAATATGTTTTCAAACTGCCCCTTTCCTATCTACACCCAAGATGACCTCAAAAAATGTTTTGAATTTGGGTGAAACTTGGCATGGACATCCTTAGCAAAGTGTAGGAGTTTTCATATGTCCAGCCCATCTATATCACATGTGGGAAGTACCACTTTTGCAATGTGTGAGTTTGTCCCCTAATGAGCATGTTGATAATTGTTACTTGTTCTTTATTTGTGTTCATCATTTTTCCTCAAATGAGGTGTGTGGTGTGGTGATGAACACTGCAAATGAGTGTCAAAAACTGAGGCCCTTACAATCTCCATCTCGGGACAAGTTTGGCGGATTCTCCAGAGGAAGACTAACTCCTAGCTTCTAACAAAACCGTTGAGCAAGGCAAGCCCCGGTTTGCATATCGTTACCGTTTTAAATTTTGCTTTACATCACATCATGTTTATTAGACTTGAGTGCATTATGTCTAGGATGATTGAAACCCACTTGCATGACTATTACATCCCTGATTAGAAGGTTTAGTGTAGGCTTTGCCTCGTTGTAGATGCTAGGCTAATGTTGTAGCTAGCTCGGTAGAAGTCGAGTAGTAAAAAGCTACTCGCGAGAAAGTTCGAGTAATGGAGTTACTCGCGAGAGATAAATGATAAGAGCACCCTCATGAATATGAGATGGGGACGGGGATGTTCCTGTAGGATGGAACGCTCAAGGTTGGTCTCGACCTGCGATGGGTGTGACAATGCTTGAGACCACATTTGGCCTGGACCGGGATGGTAAGGCAAATGTGGAGGTTGGTTGTAGCCCCGTCCGTGTCGGTTAAGGACCGTATGTATGCGGCCCTGCTGGACAAGATTGAGCTGTACCGGATATATAGTGGGGTATGGGACCCATGAAACCGATGTAACACGATGGACCGTGATATAGAAACTCATCCTTCGCGTGGGAATGGCGTTGAGAAGGCGGGAGGTGTAAATCCTTTAGCGGGCAACTTCGACGTGTCCGCGTAGAGGACCATCCTGCTCGGCGCGAAGCATTTTTCTATGTCGGGGTGTCGTGTGAAAGGTTGCTGCATACAACGTAAGAAAGAGCTCTTGAGAGAGTCTTTCGAGGTGGGTGTATGTGTCGTGTATTCCGGGTTGTTATTGATTCGAATCACCGTCGCTCGCGGAAGAGGATTGAGCATACTTGCCCACTGCGCCGTGACTTAGTAAAAAGAGAAACTAAGTCTCTTAACTTGCTGTTTGTGGATTAATCACTGTATTGGAACCTTGACTGAAGTAGTTATAGAGCCAACTAAATTTCATTTCCACTTTAGGCTAGCAACATCGGGATAAGCGTTTCTTGTTTGATTGTGGACTTCCGATGTTGTGAGGCGTTGGGACCACTAAAATGAAGGCTATAAGAATCTGAATATAAGGATCAAGTTTAGTCAAGATGCATTTTGCAAATTCCTATGCCTACTCTTTCACTACCCCTGCATGTAGAGTTGCATGTTTAGGAGTGACGGGTAAGTCTTGTTGAGCCTTAGTGCTCACGGTTGCTTCTGAGTTGTTTTTGCAGGTAGCAGGATGCCTGCTATGAAGAGGGTTGGTCGGTGAGACGACGAACCTCACGGTTCGTTCAACTCATCGGAAACCTAGCCGCTGCCTTTCTTTGGTGATGCTAGTAGGAAGCGTTCACGGGCTGAACGACTTCTCTTCGGCGTAGTTAGGGTCGAGAGTGAGTAGTTTGTCCAGCAAATTTAAATTTCCGCTGCGTGTGTACATTATGTTGTAAAAGAAATTATCTTGAGTAACAAAATGATGTCGTTATGTTCTTATCGTCTTTTCGTGCATGCTATTGGGTGCCGCATCGCACGGCACCACCCACTGCGATTCCCGGGCCGCGGGCGTCCCACAGGCGTGGTATCAGAGCCGCATTGGGAATAGCACGCATGAAAAGGGTCTATTTTTGAAAACTTAGGAGTATACGAGTGAGGAACGTATAGTATGCCCACATAAGGAGTATTATTAGCATAGTTACTTAAGGTGGCAAGCTAACAGTGTGTTACTTTTCAGTATTTAAATTCAGTAACGACGCACCTACGTGGAGGTAAGATTGGTAAGGAACGCCACCGAAAGCGGATCAATTTCGGTTAGCTCACCCATACGAGGAAAGTAGTGTGGGATGTCCCGTTCAGCAATGGACGGGAAGTGAATATGTTTTCTAAGACTCTTCATGTCTTAGAGACATATGAATGGCACTAGCCTCCAGTGCGCAAACCCAGGGGCAAGAGGAGGAGACCCCATCGTGTGGTTTGTAACACGAAGTATGTTCTCTAGGACTCTTCATGTCCTATGAGGCTTACGGAAGCGCTGTTCCACCGGTGTGCTTTAGTGCAAAGGTGTGGAGCCCCCGTCGGGTGGTGAATAACCCGATCATGTACCTTGAGACGTGGCTTGACTCAAGGACGGCCCGTATGGCAATGATACGGGGCGTATGTTTTTACTATGATATGGACCTGCCTGAAATGATAAACCAATGTGTGCATCATTATTGAGTGATTTTCTGCAGGTACCTTAACCACGTTAGCACATGTCGTGTAGAAAACGTTTGTGAGTGATCGTTTTAGTGCCACCATTTGAAACGTACAAGCCAGTATAAAGCCGGTTAGGATTTTAATTTGGTGAGGCAACGTAGTACCGTGATGTGTTTTGAACTGCATGAAAATGAAGGTTTGAAAAGAAAAAGAGTAAATTTGGAGTCTAGGATTCTACTAAGGGGTGATGAACTCCTATATTGAGCTAAGAGTCAATTGGGAGTATAGATTTCTTCACAAAGACTTAGGAATAGACCTCCCCTGTTTCCGGCAGAATCTTTGCTGAAGTTTAACAGGACATAACTTTTGTTTGGTTGAACCAATGGAGGTGAGGGATACATTTCTGGAAAGCTATTGAAGTATTATACAACTCTTCATTATAACTCCAGACCAGAATCACCCTCCAAATGGATGAAATTCTCAGATGAGTGTGAACTGTCCAGAAACAGGGCAGACACCAATTTGCTCTCTGGAAATTTCTGTACTTCGACCATAACCTTTTGTAGAAAATCTTCTAAGGGTCAAGTAATACACCGTTGGAAAGCTTGTGATATATGCTATGACTTCGTAGTTCAAAGTTTCTCCAGAATTGGAGTTTAATTTTATGAAATCTTGCGGACAAAACAGCCACTTTCAAAGGAGGTGCTGTCAAAATTGTTCCAGATTTCTGTTAACTTTGAAATATCACATCTTTTGATCCAGAACTTATATGAAGGCAAATGAATACTCGTTGGAAATATATTGAAGTTAACTATAACTTTAATATTCAACTTGAGACATGAAATTGCCATTTTCATATTCAAATTCTTGGGTTAAGACCAATTGGTCATTCGGAACAGAGTAGTGCTTATTGCCTATGTAACTTAAGACTTGTTGTGGACAGGGATGTTTCAGACTTCTCTAAGCTCCATAACATGTTCTTGAGTTAATTCTCAGTTTGTCCTACTGTTGGAATTAAGGGTTTGGACAAACTTGCTCACATTTGATAGATTTCAGAATTGTCAAACCCTAGTTAGCTTGTGTAATGCTGCAATATTGATGTGATGCTTTTATGGTTATGTTTTCAATTCAAGTTGAGTTTAAACTTTGAATTTTAACCGTAAATTGCTCACTCTTGCAGCATGGATCGTGCTCATTCCAGGAGTGAGGTTGGTGAGTCGAGTCACGGCGAAAGTAATAAGCCACGACAAGAAGTGCCGACATCCTCAACCGGATTGGCGGAAATCTTGGCAAAGATGGCTGAGTCTCTGGATCTGTTGGTGCGACAAAGCATACGACAGGAGACACTACAGCAAAATCCTCCGCCAAGCACTTATCTGGATTTTCTAGCAAGACAACCACCGGTTTTCTCGGAAGCGAAAGAACCGTTGGAGTCGGCTCATTGGCTCCAATGTATTGAAGCCAAGTTCGATACGCTTGAGTGCGATGAATATCAGAAGACTCTATTTGCCGCTCAACAACTCCACGGAGCTGCTGGAGCTTGGTGGGCGGAGTACATCGCTACTCTTCCAGAAGGTCATCGAGTGACGTGGGATGAATTCCGGAATGTTTTCTGGTCACATCACGTTTGTTCGGGAATTCTACGAACAAAGTATCAAGATTTTCTGGAGTTAAAGCAAGGGGAAAGGAGTGCGTACGAGTACTTCAAGGAGTTTGAAGACTTGATGCAATACGCAACTCATATGGTTGACTCGGAAGCATTGAAGTGCGAGTATTTCTTCCGAGGCTTGAATGTCGAACTTAAGGAACAAGTGACCTTGTTCAATAACGGTATTTACAATGAGTTGGTAAATGCCGCTATCATTAAGGAAGACATGCATCTTCGTTGTGAAGCGGAGCTGAAAAGAAGTATACCGCCAGACAGCGATATCGAGGTTCGTCCGAACTATCGAGTGCGATATTACTCGCCAGTTAGGCAACAAATTCAGCCAGTGGTGCAACTCTCACAACCACGGCTGGAGTTGATCACATATGAGCCTCCACCTCAACAACAGCGGACAGAAATTATTTGTGCAACCCTACCGCAACCAGCTACGCACGAATTATCTCCACCTCGTGTTAGTAGAGAGCAGAGGATTTCTACAACACGAAACCGTCGTGGTGCTGAGCAGAGTCACACTCGTGTGTTGTCTCAGCAATGCTCAGATCAGCACCGTGAACCTTCACAGAAGAATCGTTCAAAAGCTGGCAGGGTTAATTACACTGCTATTGAGGATATTGCTAAAGGCGAACCAGTTTTGGCGGGCATGTTCACTTTACATGAACAGCCCACTTTCATTTTGTTTGATTCCGGAGCCACCCACAATTTTATTAGCAGAGACTATGTGCTGAAGAATAATCTTCCATTTAGCACAGTTAAGCATCCATTTCATATCAGCTCACCCGGAGGCAAGATATCAACAGGTGAGATGGTCTCTCGGGCACCGTTATGTTTGGGTGGAAACATCTATCCTGCGAGCCTTATCATACTCAAAGGACAAAGGATTGATATTATCTTGGGGATGTCATGGTTGACACATTATGGAGCTATCTTTGACATCAGCTCTCGAACTGTCCAACTAAATTCCCCAATACAAGGTTGCAACACATTGAATCTTGTGGATCCATCACAACAAGTTGCAGCAGTGCATCAGATTGAAGCTCCTAAACTTGAGGATATTCCAGTGGTATGTGAATATCCAGATGTGTTTCCCGAAGACTTGCCGGGCATGCCGCCCGAATGTGATGTAGAGTTCAAGATTGAACTAGCACCGGGAACAACACCTATTTCTCGGCGACCATATAAAATGGCACCGAAGGAGCTAGCAGAATTGAAGGAGCAGCTTAATGACCTCATGGACAAAGGTTTTATACGCCCAAGTTCATCACCTTGGGGCTGTTCCGCACTATTCGTGAAGAAGAAGGACGAGACTTTGAGACTATGCGTAGATTATCGTCCACTGAATGCTGTCACTATCAAGAATAAGTATCCACTACCGCGCATTGACATTTTGTTCGATCAACTAGTGGGTGCTAAGGTATTTTCCAAGATGGATCTTCGGTCCGGGTATCACCAGATAAAGATCCGGGCAGAAGATGTACCTAAGACGGCGTTCTCAACAAGATATGGTCTTTATGAATATCTTGTCATGTCCTTTGGATTGACCAATGCTCCGGCTCATTTTATGTATCTCATGAACTCTGTGTTCATGCCGGAGTTAGACAAGTTCGTCGTGGTTTTCATCGACGATATTTTGGTCTATTCAAAGTCAGAAGAAGAACATGCTGAACATTTGCGTATTGTACTCCAAAGCTTGAGGGATCACAAGCTATATGCAAAGTTCAGTAAATGTGACTTTTGGATCAGCAAAGTGCCGTTTCTTGGGCATATTATTTCAGCGGAAGGCATCGCTGTGGACCCAAGTAAAATCGAGCAAGTGCTGAATTGGAAATCTCCAACATCTGTTCATGAAGTGAGGAGTTTCCTAGGTTTAGCGGGTTATTACTGGAGATTCATTCCAAACTTCTCCAAAGTCGCTAAACCTATGACGGAGCTGTTGAAGAAAAGCACCAAGTATGATTGGAGCAATTCATGCGAACAAGCTTTTCAAACTTTAGTGAAGTATCTCACTACAGCTCCAGTTTTGGCCCAGCCGGACACTACGAAGCCGTTTGATGTTTATTGTGATGCATCCGGCATCGGTTTGGGTTGTGTGTTGATGCAAGAAGGACGTGTGATCGCGTATGGATCCCGACAACTCAGGGGTCATGAGCAGAATTACCCGACGCACGACCTTGAACTAGCTGCAGTGGTCTTAGCATTGAAAATGTGGAGACATTATCTACTAGGCAATCTAGTACATCTCTACACTGACCACAAAAGCTTGAAGTACATCTTCACACAGAAGGAACTGAATATCAGGCAGCGAAGATGGCTCGAATTGATCAAGGACTATGAACTTGAAATTCATTACCATCCGGGCAAAGCGAATGTGGTTGCCGACGCACTTAGTCGGAAAGCCCACGTTCACCATTTAGCCATGGCTGCACATGAAGAAGGAGAACCAAGCCTGCGCTTAGTTCCCTACGGATCGCTGTTCAACCTCGCTCTTATTCCTACAATCCGAGATGAGATTGTAGAGGCTCAGAAGAGAGACAGAGGTATGTCTCATATCCGGAGGAGAGTGGACAGCGGTGAATTGAAGATGTTCCGCAAGGATGAAGAGGGTACTCTATGGTTTAACAACCGCATAGTTGTACCCCGGAATATGAAATTGCGGAGGAAGATACTGGATGAAGCACATTTATCCAAGTACTCCATTCATCCAGGAAGCAATAAAATGTACCAGGACTTGAAATCTAAGTTCTGGTGGACACGGATGAAAAGAGAGATTGCGAAGTACGTATCCGAGTGTGATGCGTGTCGGCGGGTTAAAGCCGACCATATGCGGAAAGCCGGACCACTTCAACCGCTAAAGGTTCCAGCATGGAAGTGGGAAGACATAAGCATGGACTTCATCGTCGGTTTACCCATGACCAGCAACAAGCATGATTCTATTTGGGTAATCGTCGATCGTTTGACCAAGACAGCACATTTTATTCCAGTCCATACAAAATATGTGGCAAAGAAGTATGCGGAGCTGTTCATCTCAAGAATCGTGTGTTTACACGGGGTTCCCCGCACCATCGTGTCTGATCGGGGTGCGTTGTTCGTATCCAGATTTTGGGAGCAACTGCATGCTTCCTTGGGAACCAAGTTAATTCGGAGTTCAGCGTATCATCCGCAAACTGATGGTCAAACGGAGAGGATAAATCAGATTCTGGAGGATATGCTACGGGCATGTGTCATCAATCATGGGAAGAATTGGGATGACCATCTACCGTTAGCAGAATTCTCATATAATAACGGTTATCAATCCAGCATCAAGATGGCCCCGTACGAAGCTCTTTATGGCCGGAAGTGCCGCACACCACTAAATTGGTGTGAGTCCGGCGAGAGAGTGGTCTACGGGATTGATCTGGTGAATGAAGCCGAGGAACGAGTGCGAGTGATTCAAGCCAATTTAAAGGCTGCTCAATCTCGGCAGAAGAGTTATGCAGACAAACGACGTCGACCTCTTCACTTCGACATCGGGGACCATGTGTATCTTCGTGTCTCTCCGATGAAAGGGGTTCATCGGTTTGGAGTGAAGGGAAAGCTTGCTCCGCGATTCATCGGGCCGTTTGCTGTCACTGAGATATGCGGACCCGTGGCCTATCGTCTGGAGCTACCGGCGTCACTTTCGGGTATTCACAATGTTTTCCACGTCTCTCAGTTGCGGAAATGTCTTAAGTACCCAACCGCAGTTCATATGGAGAACATTGAGAATCTTCAACCGGATCTCACTTATTCAGAGTATCCGACACAGATTATTGACGAGAAGACTCGCGCCACAAGAAATCAGAAATTGCGATTTTACAAGGTCTTGTGGAGCAACCACACCGCTGATGAAGCTACGTGGGAAAGCGAGGAATTTCTCCGTTTAAATTTTCCAGACTTGTTTGTACCATATGTCCAGTAGTCATTCTCCCTTCCTCTTTGTTTTTGTAATCTCGGGACGAGATTCTTTTAAGGGGGGAGGAATGTAACAGCCCTAACTTTTGTAAAGTTTGATGTCAGCTCATAAAACAAAGTTAAGGCAACAAAAGGCTATAATTGTGTCACATGAAATGATGAACACACAAATGGACATGTGAGGGAGTTAAAAATTTCCTCTAGCCCTTGCTCAACACATGTTAACCTAGGGGAAAGAATTAGACTCCCAAAAACTCTAACTCATGTGCACCTTCTCTATGATAGAGTGGGGAAATTTAAACGCAATTTGAATCTTTTGAAAGGATTTCTATTCAGATTGTCGAAGGGCCTATATGTGAGATCGTAGATGCATCTCTCATATATCAAGAGCCTAAGTTTCAAATTTGGAGAATTTTGGAGCTCATCTACCAATTATTTGGAGGAATATTTGTGAGCACATTCAAATTCAAATTTGAATTTGGAAACTGAGCCAAATGTGCTCAATTCTGAAATCAGGTTTCATATTCAAATTTTTTCACATCATGTTTGACCTCTCCTCCAAATTTGGGGAGATTTGGACAATGTTTAGGTGGGAATCTTAAAGCACAGTGAGGGAAAAAAAATTTTGGGAGATGTGGACCCCACCTGTCAGCCTCTCAACACAGGGCACCGCCTCTGTTTTTCCCTCGGACGAGCGCGCGCCCGACAGCGCGCCGGCGCCCGGCGTTACCGCCACTCCCCAGCACCAGCTCCTGCTTGCCGCTCTCGCTCGACCTGATCGACTCCACCGCGGGCGCACCGAAGGAGTTCGCTTACTCCTCTTCCCTCTCGCCTCGGTAGTTTGCCACGGTCACAACAGCTCGGCCGCTCTCGATCTCCCGATCGTCAGCCGCCACCGCACCTCCCCAGCTGAAGCTTCCAACACAGAAAAGGCGCGCAAGGGCGTGCACAAGTTGCTCACCGGCGCACCTCGGAGTTGGGAGCTGCGATTCGGCGTGAGTTGGAGATTTGGCGCCAAGAACCGAAGCTCACAGCGGAACTCCGACTGGCTCACCGTGGACACCGAGCTACAGACCATTTCACTGTTCCCCCTCTACACAAGAAAGGTGTGTCATTGTCCCTAGCTCGCGTAGCTGCAAACCGTACAACGATCCATCAGCCGAGTGAGGAGAATTTCCAGTTCTCCCGAAACGTGGTGTCTCCGGGTAGAACTCGATCTACCTCGGAATTTGAGTTGCTCGGGTAACTACTGCCTTAGCGAGCTTGCAAACATCTTCCTCACATCCTAGCGCTCCCTCTCGACCAAGAATCGGGCTAAACGATCCAGAAACGACTGAGTTCTTGCGGTTTTTCGGGCCGCCATGGAAGAACGCCTCGGGTCTCCGTGGAACCCTAGGTTGCCGGCCGTTTCACCGGTGTTAGAGTCCCTGTCCAGCCTCTACTAGTCCCCCTGATGCTGTAGAGCCCAAGAGATGGTCATTTGGTGAAGGAACGACGGAAACCGACCTCGCCGGAGTTCTAACCTTCTCTGTGATCGGTGCGGGCTAGTTTCCGGCGATCCTCGGCCGACGACGACCTTCTAACTGAGTTCAGCACCGAAAGTTGTGGGGGGGCGGCGGACTTGAGGTTGGGGGGCGACTGGAAACTGAGTTCCGGCGAACCTCGCCGGAGGACGCCGCCGCTCGGGCCTCTGGCGCGAGGTTGAAGGAGAAGGCTGACAGGTGGGACCCACTGTCAGCATTTAAACATTTTCCAGATTTTCCCACTTTAGTTCAAACTTTGGAGAGCCATAACTTTGTGTAGGAGTGTCCAAAAATTGTGAAACAAATTTTGTTGGATTCCTCTAAAAGAGTACTATCCAGGGGTGCAGACCAATGTTTATGAAAAGCCCTGAATTTGGCTCATTAATTCATTTAAGTAAAACTTTGTATGAATTTTTACAGGAGTTCTGTTTATTGGAAAATTCCCAAATTTTGACAGGACATTCTTCCAAAATTCCTCGAACTCCAGAAAAAATTTCAGAGGCATTGGACCTAATTTTCGTGGTCAAATAATGTGTTCATTCCTTATGTCTCTGAAAAATAGGAAAATAAACAGAGACAATTTCAGCTTTTCACCATTCTTTGAAAAATCCATATCTCCATGTAGGAAACTCCAAAAATGGTAAAACCAATTCCTATGGACTCAGGACATTTTGTACTTCACAAAAAGCCTACTTTGCAGCATAGGAAAGCTTAATATCTAGGGGGTAAAGGCAGATTAGTGAAAACCACATAAGGATTTGTTGTGCTCACATGAAGCCATTTCATGAGCTCAATTTTTGCACACTGCCTGAATACCTTCCATAGAGGCTGTGGTTAAATTCTCAGCTTCATTGGACCTCTGGAACTTGAGCTACCATCTTTTAGGTTTAAGTGTTCATACAATGGACTTAATCACATGGTGATTATTAGTATCTCTTTTCACCCTAGCTTTCATCATCTCTAAGGTTATAGATCCAACAACAGAAACCTTGCTGTTGTTTATCTCTCTTATGTGTGAGTTAACTTGTACAAAAACAGTTTTGAATCATTTTCTAAATTGCTTGTGAATACATGTGCATAAATCATCTTAATAGCTCACGTGACGTCGACGTTCGACGAGGACTCGACTCTACAGCGAGGATCTCCATCTCGGGACGAGTTTGGCGGATTCTCCGGAGGAAGACTAACTCCTAGCTTCTAACAAAACCGTTGAGCAAGGCAAGCCCCGGTTTGCATATCGTTACCGTTTTAAATTTTGCTTTACATCACATCATGTTTATTAGACTTGAGTGCATTATGTCTAGGATGATTGAAACCCACTTGCATGACTATTACATCCCTGATTAGAAGGTTTAGTGTAGGCTTTGCCTCGTTGTAGATGCTAGGCTAATGTTGTAGCTTGCTCGGTAGAAGTCGAGTAGTAAAAAGCTACTCGCGAGAAAGTTCGAGTAATGGAGTTACTCGCGAGAGATAAATGATAAGAGCACCCTCATGAATATGAGATGGGGACGGGGATGTTCCTGTAGGATGGAATGCTCAAGGTTGGTCTCGACCTGCGATGGGTGTGACAATGCTTGAGACCACATTTGGCCTGGACCGGGATGGTAAGGCAAATGTGGAGGTTGGTTGTAGCCCCGTCCGTGTCGGTTAAGGACCGTATGTATGCGGCCCTGCCGGACAAGATTGAGCTGTACCGGATATATAGTGGGGTATGGGACCCATGAAACCGATGTAACACGATGGACCGTGATATAGAAACTCATCCTTCGCGTAAGAATGGCGTTGAGAAGGCGGGAGGTGTAAATCCTTTAGCGGGCAACTTCGACGTGTCCGCGTAGAGGACCATCCTGCTCGGCGCGAAGCGTTTTTCTATGTCGGGGTGTCGTGTGAAAGGTTGCTGCATACAACGTAAGAAAGAGCTCTTGAGAGAGTCTTTCGAGGCGGGTGTATGTGTCGTGTATTCCGGGTTGTTATTGATTCGAATCACCGTCGCTCGCGGAAGAGGATTGAGCATACTTGCCCACTGCGCCGTGACTTAGTAAAAAGAGAAACTAAGTCTCTTAACTTGCTGTTTGTGGATTAATCACTGTATTGGAACCTTGACTGAAGTAGTTATAGAGCCAACTAAATTTCATTTCCACTTTAGGCTAGCAACATCGGGATAAGCGTTTCTTGTTTGATTGTGGACTTTCGATGTTGTGAGGCGTTGGGACCACTAAAATGAAGGCTATAAGAATCTGAATATAAGGATCAAGTTTAGTCAAGATGCATTTTGAAAATTCCTATGCCTACTCTTTCACTACCCCTGCATGTAGAGTTGCATGTTTAGGAGTGACGGGTAAGTCTTGTTGAGCCTTAGTGCTCACGGTTGCTTCTGAGTTGTTTTTGCAGGTAGCAGGATGCCTGCTATGAAGAGGGTTGGTCGGTGAGACGACGAACCTCACGGTTCGTTCAACTCATCGGAAACCTAGCCGCTGCCTTTCTTTGGTGAAGCTAGTAGGAAGCGTTCACGGGCTGAACGACTTCTCTTCGGCGTAGTTAGGGTCGAGAGTGAGTAGTTTGTCCAGCAAATTTAAATTTCCGCTGCGTGTGTACATTATGTTGTAAAAGAAATTATCTTGAGTAACAAAATGATGTCGTTATGTTCTTATCGTCTTTTCGTGCATGCTATTGGGTGCCGCATCGCACGGCACCACCCACTGCGATTCCCGGGCCGCGGGCGTACCACACTGCTGGCCGTGGAAGTTTCCTTCGATGCTTTCGGAGAGCATTATTGGCTATCCTTTTGATACTTGTCTCTGTTCCTTCTTTTCTTAAAATGTTTTTCTTCTTCATAAAACATGAACATATGCGGACACCCGAGATGAGGGTGTCACAAATAGGACCTTCATCGTGGCCATCCTCTCGGTTGTCACAGACGTTCCTTCGGCCGGCGTTTCCTCTCACCATCTGTGAGAGAGAACGAAATAGAATAGAAGGTTAGAAGGTTAGATAGATCCCCTCAACTATATGCATCAAGGTAGATTGGACTATATATATTAGCCCATATGAGGATGTGAACAAGTGCCAAGGCATCTCACACCTCTTTCTACTTATGTGTGGATATGGACAACGCTTTGAGACATCCCACAACTCACACTAAACACACAATCATAAATAATCATCGCAAGGGCTCACACAACTTCAAAGGCTTGTTCAATGGGGGTCCTATATGGCTTAGGGTGTTGCCAATCTGTGATCCAACTATGGCCCTTCCTAGGCTTGTATCCTATGGTCAAGGTAGTTTCAAGGCCAATCTATGCATCCTAGACTTGCATCCTATGGTCTGCGTGGCTTAGCTACCAATCTGCGTCTGATACCAATCTGTGATCTATATAAGCGTGTAACCTACCGTCAACCCGTGGCTGTGATACCAATCTGTGACGCCCTCAATTCGGTGGAAAACCACGGAACCGAGAGACTGATGCATATGTGTGCCCAGGATGTTCATCACACATATACACATCATACACAAACTGAATTTCAGAATATATACGACCACAAATAACTGAGTTTATTACAATGTCTCATGAGTCTTGGACTCATGCTCAAAGCGGAAGTCTTAGTCTAACAGCGGAAGTCTTCTAACTAATGCAGAAGCAATTCTAAGCAGCAGTGGCTCCATCTCTACTCCATCCCCACAGGCAAGGTTAAGGACAGATTACGCGCCTAATGCTCCACTTGGTCTTCATAGTAATCTTCTCCTGTTGCTGATTATGAAATAATAATGCAAGTTTGAGTACAATGATGTACTCAGCAAGTGCGGGAAAATACGATATGTAGCTCACAACAAGGTAGGTATAAAAGGCTCATTGCAGAAAAGAAAAGTTATTTATCAAAAACCACGATAAAACAGCAACTTATCTTTAAGTGAATGTAATCCCAACACGTAATAAAATACCAATCATACCTCCATTATGTTTATTACCTTCCATGTCCCAACCAGACATTAATCAACCTCATTCTTGCTCACGAATACCTTCCCGTATTCGCTACCATCTCACGAATACCGTCTCGTATTCGCTACCATTTCATCTTATAAACAATTTCGTCTCACACCGAGACCAACCTCGTTGTCATGACTCAACAGTCATGCAACCTATCTTATCCCCCGGACTCAACAGTCCCGAAAACAAAACCAAAACCAAACCATCCAAAACCATAACCAATAACCATAGCCAATAACCATCCCAACTAATCATGGAAGTTGGCCAGGCGCTCGTGACCGTAAGCTCGGCTATCATGATATTTTAGACTCTGCAGAGTTTGCACCACAAGTTCGTGATTTCGTCACCCGTCGGCGACTGCAGAACCTCCATTTGACCAGTACACAAACGTCGGTGTATGGTCAAGAGATCACAAAATAGCCTTTACAAAGGGGTTACTAGATGTATGGACTCACTAAGGTTTCACCGGCAGGCTAGAATCTCCAATTCTCTCACACACGGGCCCCCTCTTGTGCCATGCAGTTCCTAGGGCAGTCCTCACTCGACCTCCATTCCCCGCGCCTTCCACGGTCCATAACAATCTAGCAACTTACATAATTAGTCAGCTAAGCCGCACCCATACTTGGCCTTGTGGTGGCGCTGTTATCCTGGCATGTGCTCGCATGAATCGGTCCTTAGATCTACGGCAAGTAAACCACCATCTCATGCTACCTCATTCACAAACCCAGTCTTGCCTACATGTGGCGGACCGGAATCCGCTCATCCAGTATCGCAGAGGGTGGTGCCGCGCGATGCGACACCCGACAGCACACGTCATAAGAACACATTATATTACAAGGGAAAACAAACTGAATGTACAAAGTAGTACACTTCTTAGTTACAAACTAGGGTCTTTCGTTACACAGCGGAAGTTTCTTTTGTACAACTCACGCCCGCCTATCTAGCAAAAGTCGGTTGCCCAGCCCTAGGGCAACCCACACTAGCTGCACGTCTCAGCTCAGCGCGGCGTGTACGGCTCCCACTCAGCCGTGGTCCCCGACGGAGGGTAACCCTCGCCGGTGGACTCGTACTCCGAGTCCGTGGGTGGCTCCTCACCTGAAAAACACTTAAGCAGCAACCGTGAGCACGAAGGCTCAGCAAGGCTTAACCGACTCACCTAAGCATGCAACTCTACATGAGGGGTACCATGACATAGGATAGCAATGTTGCAGCAAATGGACACGCCTACAAGTTCATCCTTAGTTCATCTTTTAGCAACAGGTTAACAGTTCATGAAGCTGAAATTTAGTAAGCAATATTTGGTGGCACACATGTAGCAAAACACTTATATCATAACAGCAATATTGAATCATAACATTTCATGCATTATTCTACGTTACGACGCTGTGAACAAGCGGTACTCGTCACCGCGAGGGACGGCGAATCGACTCGATATACACCTGCAGGGAAACCCAAAGAGCACGTCACGTACGCCCATCCGTGGAGCTGCACAGCACGCTCACTCGATGTCGTACGGGACAACCTTTCACCCAACAGCCCAAACGTCGAACCGGTCGCACCGAAACGAGCAGGAGGTTCCCCACACGGAGCATCTCTCTATGCCCGTTGGCAGATTTCCACCTTGCTGCCCTCAGCCTACACCTATAAATCGGTGCGTTATGCCTCGACGCCCGGAGGTTTAGGCTACATCAGTTTATCGGGGCCCATATATCCGATATGCCTTCGGTACGTTCAATACTTGTTCAGCAGGGCCGCACACGGATCGGTTCTCAATCGACACGGGCAGGGCCGCGCACACAAGACTCTCTCTTGCTGCGCCCTAGCCTCTGCCTAGTCTCATTTTCATTACTAAAGTGATCTCACATCACACAACCGAACCCATGTGTCCCAAGCCTATCTCGCGAGTAGATTCCAACTACTCGACTTGTACCGAAGCCCTATGAATCTTTAAGCATAGCCTTTCTACTCGATGTTCTAAACACTACCCTCACTCTTATAGGAACCTTTGGTTATGCAAGTGGGGTTTCATTCATCCTATACCTAATGCACATACATACTTCATATGACACATGTAAACAAAATAAAACTTATAAAAAGGTTAATGCAAACCGGGGCTTGCCTTGTTGCTGCTGGTCAGGGGTTAGTTCCTCTTCCGGAAGGAGGAAATCCAGCACTTCCGGGGTCTCTTCTTCAATGGCTACACGTTGAATACAATACTACATGTAAATTTAAATGCAATGTGTGAACTTAATACATAATTGCTAATAACTCTAGCTAGCCCTCCCCTTTGGTTCTGAAATTTTTATGGTGGATTGGTAGGGGTCTAACCCGAGTTGTGCCAAAGTTTTATTTGAAACAAAGTTCAATTGAACCTTGTACAAATAAAAGCCTCTTTGGTCAATAATTGAGCCCCTAAGTAATTCTAGGGTTTTTCATGGCTCCCACCATTACTTTCTGGAAACTAGAATTTAGGATGGTTCTAATGGAATTGGTTTCATGTCAGATTGAAGAATCCTACAGAAAGTTATGTCCTAATTAAGATTGGAGAAAATCTGAAAAATGTTTCTGTACATTTTTCTATTTTCTCTCGGCAGTCCCCTTAATCACCCAATTAGGGTAACTAAATAAACTTGGATGAGTCTGAAAATTTTTCTGGGATTCAGGGATTTTCCAATGAACCTCTTAGCCAAATTTCAGAATTTTTCATAAAGTAGTTCTCCAGAGAAAATTCCCAACAGTTTAAACTTTAGGGATTTAATTCTGGAAAAATATTCACGTTCATGAGCTGAATTTGGTATTGCTGGAAAGTACTCAGAATCCTGAGTTCAGCAAAATTTGGTTCGCTGAATTTTGAGCTTTCTAGCCAAAGTTCTGAGGATTTGAAGTTTGGAAGAATTCTGAAAATCGGGGGAAAAGTTTAAACTCTCGGGGCCCTCGGGGACACGTGTCGAGCGCGGAGGTGTCCGGCACACCGGGGATACCACACGTGTCAAGCGCGGAGGTGTCCAGCACACCGGAGCTCACAGGGTATTTGCGCGCCAGCACAGCCGATCCCCGGCCACACCCGATCCCGATTTAAATTCTTCAGCCGCTGACACGTGGGCCAGCCGGCTTCGTCTTCCACCCGCCATTCTCTCGCGCCCGCGCCGCCGACCTTGCCGGAGCCGACTCGAGGCTCGCCGGCTCGCCGCTGCCGGACCTCCCATGGTCTGAAACTCGCCGCCAGGGGGTTGTCGACGTCGAGGAACACGTCGGTGGTGACAGGTCGATCTGGGGGTGACCGGAAGTAGCTCGGCGACGTGCCGCGGCCTCGGTTGAGGTTCGACACCGTCGACCGTGGTTTCTAAACCTGCCAACACCTCGAACAAACGGCCCTACAGAATCAGTGTGCCTCTAGGAAGCTCGACAAGGTATCAAAAGGGTTCAGGGATGGCGGCAAGTCGGTCGGCACCGTGTGACCGATCGTGCCCGCCATGACCTCCCTCGATCGAGCTCGAAATTCGTCACTCCTAGACAGTTTCACGCTACGGATGCAGAAAAGAACTTGATCGCCGGCTAGTCCAGCGTCAATGTGCACGATTTGATGACCTCCGAAAGATCATAGAGCGAGAATTTAAGGAAACCGTACCAGAAGTTCGGTTTACGTCGCCGGAGCAAAAACTGGAAATTCTCTGCGGATTCTTCACGGTTGGCTTCCAAACTTGGAGGAGAGCAGCACGGTGATCGTGCGCTCCTGTTGCCTCTCTCGCTGGACCCTGAAAACGCCTGTGGAACACTGCCCACGGGCGCCTGACTCTCGGCTGAGGTTGAGTCGCCGCTGTGACGATCGCTCTCGGGCAAAGGAGGTCAGAGCTCGAGGTTTCCGGCGTTGGAGAGGTGGAGTGCGAGCTCAGGTGGCTGTCTAGCAGCTCAGGGACGAAGGAGGAGATGGTTTTGCTGGTTTTCCCGATTGAGCAGAGAGCTGCGGCGAGAAACAATGCCGCTGCTCGGGTTTGCCCGCGAGAAGATAAAGCCGGCCGACTCCTGCTCGGCTGAGGCGGTGCCGGTCGCGTGGGGGCGCGAGCCAGCCGCCCCGGGCGCCAGCGCGTGGAGAGGGAAGCAGCTGGTGGCGCCGGTAGCTGCTCGGTGGCACAGCCGACAGCTGCTCGGTGGAATTTCCCACCGAGACTCTGACTTTGGTTGCAAGTTTATCCTTCTCCCCTCTATGACACGTGGGTACCACCCGGGGTTTTAACCTCTGGAATTTACTCCTAATTACTGTTGTAAACAGTGAGCCCCATAATACCCCTGGTGATTCAAATTATTCACCCCTGAGCCATTTGAATTGAATAGAATTCAAATTGGGTTCGGCTTGGGTGAATTTCAGCACAAGTTTTGTTTTGAATTCAAATAAAGTTGGAATTCGTCCTACTTAGCTCACGTCAAGATCAACTCCAAATGGAGTGAAAATTGGTGTGTGAGCTCACAAAAATGTGCTGAATAAGAATATTGTCGAAGTGTGCGATCGACACTTCCCCCGGGCCTGCACTGGGCAGCCCACGGAGGTTCTTTTTTCGGAGGGGCTAGTCCCTAGCGGAGAGCTTGCGCAGATGGACGAGTTAGTAAGAGCTTGACACGGCGAGTTTTACGTGGTTCAGGCCGCCGGAGTGTAAAACCCTATGTCCACGGCGAGCTATGGAGCTCGCTGTATTGCTTGCTGCTCAGGGCCGGAGGCCTGAGCTTGGGGGTGAGTTACAGCATGAGAGTGTATGGCTAGCGTATGAGTTGCAAAGTGCGAACCCTTGCTATCGACGCCTACCCGAGCCTTTTATAGTCCAAGACTCGGGCGGCTTACAAGGGAAGCCGGGACCCGACAGGTGGTCCCGGGAAGATTGTCTATTATCTACCGTATCTGCAGTTATGCCGGTAGTTGTCTCTGGTCGAAGGCTTCTGAGTCTTCATCTTGCCGCCCTGCCCATGCCGCATGCTAGTCGTAGTGGTTGATGATGGCGCAGGCGGCACGGGATGTCTTGTCGCGGTGTTTATTGGCTGACAGGTTCTGACACCGCGCGCCAGTCTGTGATGCGACTGGGCGCAACGGCGCCTGACAGAAGCGTGCTCCGCGTCTCCGCGTCTTGGGAAGACGCGGGCCTTGAATACCTTGTACGGGCAAGGTATGGAGCGTATTTACGCCCGCTTCCTATCGCTCGGGGCAGGCAGCGTCGCTCTGCTGCCACGTGGCGGGCCCGGAGCCCTTCTCAGAGAAGAGGAGGGTCAGCCCCGCGGGGCACGTGGAGCCTCCGGACCTCTCCCCGCGGAGGGGGTGGTCCGGCTTTTGTTGGCCATGTGGCGGGCCCGGAGCTCTCCTCTGAGGAGAGGGAGGTCCGGCCCCGCTGGACACGCGGCGCCTTCGGGCCTCTCTCCCGCGGAGGGGGAGGTCCGGCTTCTGTATGCCACGTGGCGGGCCCGGAGCTCTCCTCTCAGGAGAGGGAGGTCCGGCCCCGCCGGACGCATGGCGCCTTCGGATCTCTCCCTGCGGAGAAGGGCGAGATCCTTAGGCATTTTCCCCTGTCCGCGGGGGTACCCCATATCGAGGGTACCGACAGTCCCAGGCCCAGGATGTCCAGCCCTAGTATGGCAAATGGCCATGTGGGCTGGATCATCTGTACCGTCCAAGCCGGTGTATGGATCTGCTTGGCGTGGAACAGGCACGCCTGGCAGCTCTCGACCAGCTCGACGGCATCCTGGAGTGTTGCCGGCTAGTAGAAGCCATGCCGAAAGGCTTTACCGACAAGCGTGCATGAGGAAGAGTGACTCCCACATTCGCCTCCATGGATCTCAGCGAACAAGTCGCAGCCTTCCCCCTGGGTTATGCACCACAATAGGATGTGGTTGGTGCCGCGTCGGTAGAGATCCCCCTCTACCGCCATGTGTCTCTTAGCCATACGCACAATCCGTTCAGCGGATACACGTTCATCAGGGAGGATATTGTCTTTCAAGTAGTCCCGGACCTCCGTGATCCATGCATCGGGTCTGACTTGAGCATCTGGATCTTGAGCAATGGGTTGCACGGAGTCCCCAGTGACGCTTATGATCCTTGGCGGCGTCCATGGCCGCCGGGACCGCCAACTTCGACGTGCTGGTCTAGCCCCCTTCTCCCGGCTCGGCGGACTGGGCTGTGGGCCGCGGCAACATCCTCTCGAAGCCCCCTTCAGGCACAGGGGCTCCGGTGGGGGTCTTCGTTGAGAGGTCGTCAGCTGCGGCCTTGCTAGCGCGCGGTACGTGGTGCAGGTCCAAGGCGAGGAAGTCTGTCTCCACCATCTTGGTTGATAACCAGGCTGGGAGTCGCCCTGAGCCAACGAATAGCGAGAAGGATGAGCGCTTCATACTCCGCTATGTTGTTGGTTGCCTTGGAATTGAAATGCACCACATACCCAGACTGCCCCCCCCCCCCCCCCGATGGCGTGAGGAACAGTACGCTAGCACCGGCCCCCTGCTTTCGCAAGGAGCCGTCGACGAGCGGCATTCAGTAAGGCCTGGTGAAGGCCAGGGCTCAGGGTCCTGGTTCACCATCTCCGTGGCCCCCCGAGTCAGCCTGCGTTGGCGTCTACTTCAGCCACAAGTCAGCTAGTGCTCGGCTGATGTCTGCATGACGGGGAAGGAAGCCTAGCTCAAACTCCAGTAGCTCCGCCGCCCATTTGGCGGCATTGTCCGTCACGTGGGGGCTGTGGAGGATAGCTTTCAGCCTGGGGGGACCGCCGGGTGCTTGATACTCGGAGGTCCCCCAGGCTTGCTTGGACCTTCCGGGGAGCTCCGCTGATGTTCCGGGAGCTCCGGGGGGTCCCGTTGGACGTCCGGGAGGTTCTGTTGGGCCTCCGGGGGGGGGGGGTCCCGTTGCACCTCCGGGAGGTCCTGCTGGTCCTCTGGGAGGTTGTGTCGGGGATCCGGGGTCCAGCCACTCTGCGGTGAGGACCACACTCACTTCTGCAGCCATCGCCGTGATGCAGAGCAGGAGATGCTCTTCGGGCTCGGGGGCTCCTATTACGGGCGGTGCCGGATTTACGTAGGGGCTTTAGAGAAGCTTCGCTTTGCTAACCCCGGCATAAACCGACTCGGCGCAGCTAGGGATCCCGCGAATTTCTGGTCTTCGCGCCAATGGCTTTGACCCTCTCTGGGTTAGCCTCAGCTCCTCGGCGTGAGGCCAGGTATCGTAAGGATTTTCCAGAGGGTATACTAAGCTCACATTTGTTGGACGGACGAAGACTAAGGCCAGGTTATCTAGTAGGGATGAACCCTGTCTGATCTTGACAATCAATGCCTTCGATACACACCCCAACTGAGTCTTCCATTAGCTCTCCTAAGGTCTTGTGCATTGCACGTACGAAGGTAGGGAGAGCATTCCTTAGGTCATAAGGCATAGAGGCATAACAGTACAGGGCGACTACTGTGGTAAAGGGTGCCCTTCAACTTCTCCAGACACAGGGGTCTGGTGGGAACCCGGGCAAGCATTTAGGAAGCACAGCATATCACAGCCTGGCATCGAGTCTACTATTTGGTCTATCATAGGGAGAGAAAATAGGTCTTTAGGACATGCCTTATTGAGGCTGGTGCAGTCGATGCGCTTCCGGAGCTTCTCGCCAGCCTTCGGGACGACAAAATGGTTCGCCAAGCACCGGGGGTGGCGGACTTGCCGTCCTGTCGGACTGCCTGGACGTCGGAAAAGACCTTTAAATAGTGCTCAATCACCTCCCTAGGGATCTCTGGCCTCCGCGATGGCTGTCATGCAGCAAATCGACATTGTGCCTGAGGGGGGCAACGAGCGCGCCTTCCTATTTGCTATCCAGGCCCCCGGCTACCCGGGTGGTCTGGGTGGCGTCGGCGCTGATTCGGACGAGCCTTGTGGGGACGTTGTCCTCGTCGAGGGGTTGCACGCGGGGTGCTGTGGTAGAGGCACGGTGGCGTGCACTTGGGTGGAGCTGGTTTGGTTCTGCACTGCCTAGGGTTGGCGCTCTAGTTGCTGTAAGCGCCTGAAGCTTTTCCAAGGCTAACACTGCGGCAGCACGGTCTCCACAAACCTTGAGGACGCCTGTTGGTGTAGGCATCTTCAAGACAAGGTAGCCGTAGTGGGCTACTGCCATGAATCGGTACAGGGCTGGCCTGCCAATTATGGCGTTGAAGGGGAGGTCAATCTCGGCCACGTTGAACAGAATGTACTCTGTCCGGTAGCTGTCCGGTGCCCCAAAGGTCACCGGGAGGCTGATGTGGCTGTAGGGAACGACCTGTCCCGGCCCTACCCCTGAGAACGGGCTCGATGGGGCGAGCTTGGCCATCGGGATCTGCAGCTTCTGGAAGGCTGCGCGACTGATGAGGTTCAGTCCAGCCCCGCCATCCACCAAAACGTGGTACATCTTCACGTTGGCGATGGTGGGGGCCACCACGAGCGGCAGTTGGCCGGCCCCAGCCATGTTCCTGGGGCAGTCGGTGTCATCGAAGCTGATGGGGGTTCCCATCCACCTGAGGTGCGGTGCTGCACCTGGGAGGGGAGCCACCGACGCTACCGCTTGGCGCAAGGCCTTAGCCGCGCTTCGGGACGGGGGATCAGCGGACCCACCGAAGATGACATAGAGCATCTTCCGATACTCGTCATCACTGGAGCTGGAGATCCCATGATTGCGCACTGCCTTTACGGCGCGCTGAAGCTCCTGGAACTCCACCTGGCGGTCGACGCCGTCTAGGGCTTCGACCTTCTGCTTGCCCTCCCTTTGACTGTAGGGTGGGGCATCAGTTAGGGGCTGCTTCCCTTTCCGGAAGCGCTCCCTGAGCTTCTGGATTTCCCGGCATTCGGCAGCGGTATGATAACTGGTGCCATGCACAGGGCATAATTCATCCTGGCCCCCGTCTGGGGCCGGTGATTGTCGCGGCCTCTTGTCAGGGCGCGGCCCCTGAGCTCCACTGGGCGCCGCCGTTGTGGCAACGGGGACCGCGGCTGATGACTTTATCTTGCTTCCGCCTCCGTTTGAAGCGTCGCCGGATCCCGGCTGACCCCCTGGCCTGGGGCCGGCAGAGAGTGCCAGTTCTGCCCTTCGGCTGCTCTGGCACACTTGTCTGCCAGGCTGAAGAGTTCTGAGACATCGCGGACCTCCCTGGTCGCGAGCTTCTCGAGCATCTTCTTTTCCCGAACGCCTTGCCGGAACGCCACCACCACAGAAGCGTTCTGGATGTGTGGGATGGTGTTCCGCACCTGGGAGAACCGCTGGATGAACGAGCGCAGCGACTCCCCTGGTTGTTGTTGGATGGCGTGGAGGTCGAGCTCCGTGCCAGGCCGGGTATAGGAACTGCCGAAGTTGGAGACAAACTGCCGGCAGAGCTCTCCCCAGGAAGTTATGGACCCCTGAGGTAGGTTCATGAGCCAAGACCGATCTGGGCCGGTCAAGGCGACGGGGAAGTAGTTGGCCATGACAGCCTCGTCCCCTCCCGCGGCAAGTACGGCGGTGGAGTAGATCTAGAGGAACTCCGCCGGGTTGACGCTACCGTCGTACTTCTCAGGCAGGTGCGGGCAAAACTTGCGTGGCCACCTCGCGAAGCGAAGGTGGGGTGCAAGAGCTGCACATCCCGCTCCTGCTGCCGCAGGTATTGGCACTGCGAATGCTTGGTTCGCACTTGGCACCGCGTATCCCGGTGTGGGCAAGGCTGCACCATAGACCGGGGGCGCTGCTTGCGGCGCATATGGTTGTGGCATATGCTGCGCGGCATATGCCTGAGGCAGGGCTCGCGTGGTAAAGACCTGCCCTCCAGGTTGTGTCGAGGCCGACGACATGCTGTCGCCAGCCTCATGGTTGCGACGCCTTTCTCGACATCGCTCGAGGTACACCCAGGCATCCTGGACCAAGTGGCACTGTTCCAGCTCCCTTCTCAGGTCCGTCGACGGGAGCCTAGAGGAGCTGGAATCCGCCATTTGCCCGTCAACCGTGGGCGTGCGCGTCAGCGACACAGCCGGTTGTCCTGGGCGCCGTCCTCGCCGAAACCGAGGGTTCGCGGCGGCGACGACGAGGCGGTCCACCTCGCGGACCCATTGCTGGGTCGCTGAATGGGGCACATCCCCCGCAGGTGGTTGCGCAGCAGTGCTCTTGCTGCAGCTAGCGCACCACCATGGTGTACGCTCAGAGCTACAGAAGATCTCACACTGGTCGGAGCCTGCATCGCCGGAGTCGGCGTTGCCGGAGTCGGCTGCTGGCTACCAGCTTGTGCCGACACACTCCGTCCTGAGTGTGTCGACATGTACTCCCCACTGGTCATGGTTTGCCGTGAACGCGGAGGGGGAGAGTTTGCCTCTGAAGGAAGCTTGGTCATCTTCGTCGGCGGAAACTCGTCGCGCTAGGAGAAAAGCCCCCTACCTGGCGCGCCAAATGTCGAAGTGTTCGGTCGACACTTCCCCCGGGCCTGCACTGGGCAGCCCGCGGAGGTTCTTTTTTTGGTGGGGCTAGTCCCTTGCGGAGAGCTTGCGTGGATGGACGAGTTAGTAAGAGCTTGACGCGGTGAGTTTTACGTGGTTCAGGCCGCCGGAGCGTAAAATACTACGTCCACGGCGAGCTATGGACTCGCTGTATTGCTTGCTGCTCAGGGCCGGAGTCCTGAGCTTGGGGGTGAGTTACAGCTTGGGAGTGTATGGCTAGCGTATGAGTTGCCGAGTGTGAACCCTTGCTATTGTTGCCTACCCGAGCCTTTTATAGTCCAAGACTCGGGCAGCTTACAAGGGGGGCCGGGACCCGAAAGGTGGTCCCGGGAAGATTGTCTATTATCTACCGTATCTGCAGTTATGCCGGTAGTTGCCTCTGGTCGAAGGCTTCTGAGTCTTCATCTTGCCGCCCTGCCCATGCCGCATGCTAGTCATAGTGGTTGATGACGGCGCAGGCGGCATGGGATGTCTTGTCGCGGTGTTTATTGGCTGGCAGGTTCTGACACAGCGCGCCAGTCTGTGATGCGACTGGGCGCAACGGCACCTGACAGAAGCGTGCTCCGCGTCTCCGCGTCTTGGGAAGACGCGGGCCTTGAATACCTTGTACGGGCAAGGTATGGGGCGTCTTTACGCTTGCTGCATATCGCTCGGGGGCAGGCAGCGCCGTTCTGCTGCCACGTGGGGGGCCCGGAGCCCTTCTCAGAGGAGAGGAGGGCCCGTTCCGCGGGACACGTGGAGCCTCTGGACCTATCCCCGTGGAGGGGGAGGCTCGGCTTCTGTCGGCCACGCGGCGGGCCCGGAGCTCTCCTCTGAGGAGAGGGAGGTCCGGCCCCGCTGGACGCGTGGCGCCTTCGGACCTCTCTCCCGCGGAGGGGGAGGTCCGGCTTCTGTATGCCACGTGGCGGGCCCGGAGCTCTCCTCTGAGGAGAGGGAGGTCCGGTCCCGCCGGACGCGTGGCGCCTTCGGAGCTCTCCCTGCGGAGAAGGGCGAGTTCCTTAGGCATTTTCCCCTGTGCGCGGGTCAGGTACCGACAGCGCGGAACAGAAGAGACGGAGGCCCCACCTCGGGCTCGCTATCTCCCCCGAGATGGGCCCGGGGGCCACTGTCGGTACCCGCGATATGGGGTACCCCTGCGCACAGGGGAAAATGCCTGAGGATCTCGCCCTTCTCCGCAGGGAGAGCTCCGAAGGCGCCACACGTCCAGCGGGGCCGGACCTCCCTCTCCTCAGAGGAGAGCTCCGGGCCCGCCACGTGGCCTGCAGAAGCCGGACCTCCCCCCTCCGTGGGGGAGAGGTCCGAAGGCGCCTCGTGTCCAGCGGGGCCGGACCTCCCTCTCCTCATAGGAGAGCTCCGGGCTCGCCACGTGGCCTGCAGAAGCCGGACCTCCCCCCTCCGCGGGGGAGAGGTCCGAAGGCACCATGTGTCCAGCGGGGCCGGACCTCCCTCTCGTCAGAGGAGAGCTCCGGGCCCGCCACGTGGCCGACAGAAGCCGGACCTCCCCCTCCGTGGGGAGAGGTCCGAAGGCTCCACGTGTCCTGCGGGGCCAGACCTCCCTCTCCTGTGAGGAGGGCTCCGGGCCCGCCACGTGTCCAGCAGAACAGCGCTGCCTGCCCCCGAGCGGTAGGCAGCGGGCATAAAGACGCCCCATACCTTGCCCGTACAAGGTATTCAAGGAACGCGCCTTCCCAAGACGCGGAGACGCGGAGCACGCCACTGTCAGGTGCCGTTGTGCCCAGTCGCATCACAGACTGGCGCGCGGTGTCAGAACCTGCCAGCTAATAAACACAGTGACAAGACATCCCCTGCCGCTCCCACCATCATCAACCACTACGACTAGCATGCGGCATGGGCAGGGCGGCAAGACGAAGACTCAGAAGCCTTCGCTAGAGACAACTACCGACATAACTGCGGATACGATAGTCGGCAGGCAATCTCCCCGGGACCACCTGTCGGGTCCCGGGCCCCCCTTGTAAGCCACACGAGCCTTGGACTATAAAAGGCTCGGGTAGGCGACGTTAGCAAGGGTTCGCACTCCAACAACTCATACCGTAGGCATAACTCATCCTCAAACTCTGGACTCCGGTTCTTAGCTGCAAGCAATACAGCGAGCACCTCAGCTCACCGTGGACGTAGGGTTTTACGCTCCGGCGGCCCGAACCACATAAAACTCGCCGCGTCAAGCTCCTCCCAAACTCTCCGCGAGCGACTAGCCCCTCCAAAAAAGAACCTCCACGGGCTGCCCAGAGCAGGTCCGGGGGAAGTGTCGACCACAAGAACTAATAAGAGACTTAGTTGAGGAGTATATCAATGACATCGTTGTCAAAGTCAGACAGAGCGCGTCCTTGTTAGACAACCTAGCTCTAGTCTTTGACAAGCTGCGCTCCACGCGCACTAAGCTAAACCCGGACAAGAGCGTGTTCGGTGTATCCTCTGGCAAGCTCCTCGGATTCCTGGTCTCACACCGAGGGATTGAAGCCAATCCAGACAAGATCAAGGCCATCGAGCTGATGCAGCCCCCAGCCTGCATCAAGGATGTCCAGAAGCTCACGGGATGCCTAGCTGTGCTGAGTCGGTTCATACAGAGGCTAGCGGAGCGGGCTCTGCCCTTCTTCAAGCTCCTGCGCAAATCCGGCCCATTCGCTTGGACCGACGAAGCAGAATAAGCATTCCAGGAGTTGAAGCAGCTCATGACGACGCTACCCATCATCGTAGCCCTAGAGCCCATAGAGCACCTGCTGCTCTACATCGCGGCAACAATAGAGGTGGTGAGCATGGTCCTTGTCGCAGAGCGGCCAGACCCCTCATCACCGCAACCTGCTCATGCAGCAGAAGACAAGCACCAGGAGATCCCGGAGGTCCAAGACGACCTCCCGGAGGTCCAAGGAGACCTCTCGGAGGATCAAGACAACCTCCCACAGCTCCAAGACAACCTCCCAGAGGTCCAACGGGACCTCCTGAGAGTCCAAGACAACCTCTCGGAGGTCCAGCGGGACCTCCCGGGAGTCCAAGACAGCCAAGAAGTCTCCAGGTCCCAGCCCCCGGGGGTTGCCTAGGGCCTGTCAACCTTCTGCCGGGAGTGAGCCAATGGAGCAAGACACCCCGGGCCCTCCACGGAGGATCCGGACCATCCAGAAGCCCGTCTACTACATCAGCGAAGTCCTCCACAACGCCAAGACAAGATACCTGGAGGTCCATAAGCTGTTGTATTCTATGCTCGTGGTGTCCAGCAAGCTCTGGCACAACTTCCAAGCCCACCGGATCTTGGTGGTCACCTCCTACCCGGTGAAGACCATCTTTCACAGCCCCAACGCGACTGGCAACGTCGCAAAGTGGGCAGCAGAGTTGGCGGAATTCGAGCTGAACTTCCAACCTCGACATGCGGTCAAGAGCTAAGCACTGGCTGACTTCGTGGCCGAGTGAACGCCATCGACAACCAACCCAGGGGGGCCCCAGACGGTGAACCGGAGCCCATAGCCCCGGTCTTCACCAAGCCCCACTGGACACTCTTCTTCGACTGCTCCTCGCGAAAGCTGGGTGCCGGTGCCGGCGTACTGCTTCTCATGCCATTGGGGGAGCAGCTCCGATACGTGGTGCGTCTCAATTTCAAGGCAACCAACAACATGGGCGAGTACGAAGCTCTCATCTTCGTCCTAAAGACGGTGCTGTCCCTCGGCGTCCGCCAGTTGCTGGTCAAGGGCGACTCCCAGCTCATCATCAAGAAAGTCAAGGGTGAATGCTCCTGCAACGACCCGCAACTGGCTGCTTACCTCCTCCACGTCCAGATGCTGGAGAAGGACTTCGTTGCCTTGGACCTGCGCCATGTACCACGCGCCGACAACACCGTGGCTGATGACCTCTCAACGGCCTGTCGAGCCGGGCGAAGGGGCGAGACCAGCACCTCGAAGCTGGCGGTCCCGGCGGCGCTGCAACCATGGCGCCCGCCAAGGACCATAAGCACCACTAGGGACTCTGTGCTACCCAGCGCTCAAGATCCAGAAGCTCAAGTCAGTCCCGATGCATGGATCACAGAAATCCAGGACTACTTGAAAGACAACATTCTTCCTGATGAACATGCATCCGCTGAACGGATTGTGCGCATGGCTAAGAGATACACGCTGGTAGAAGGGGATCTCTACCTGCGTGGTGCCGACCACATCCTATTGTGGTGCATAACCCAGGAGGAAGGCTGTGACCTGCTCGCAGAGATCCATGGAGGCGAGTGCGGAGATCACGCTTCCTCATGCACGCTGGTCGGTAAAGCCTTCCGGCATGGCTTCTACTGGCTGACAGCACTACTGGATGCTGTCAAGCTGGTCAAGAGATGCAAGGCGTGCCAGTTCCACGCCAAGCAGATCCACACACTGGCTCAGACGCTGCAGATGATTCTGCCCTCGTGGCCGTTTGTGGTATGGGGGTTGGACATCCTGGCGCCATTCCCCAAAGCCGTCGAGGGATTCTGGTACCTCTATGTCGCCATCGACAAGTTCACCAAGTGGCCGGAAGTTGCACCAGTCATCACCATCAACAAGCAATCCATAGTGAAGTTCATCAAGTCGATCGTCTGCAGGTTCGGGGTCCCAAACAGAATCATCACCGACAACGGGACCCAGTTCACTAGTGCAGCGTTCAAAGAGTACTGCGAAGACCTTGGCATCCGGGTGTGCAATGCCTCTATCGCTCATCCAAAGAGCAATGGGCAAGTTGAGAGGGCCAACGCCGAGATCATTCGGGGCCTCAAGACTCGCACCTATGCCAGCTTGAAGAAACATGGTGCCAATTGGGTGAACGAGCTTCCGAGCGCACTGTGGGCTAGCCGGACATCCCAGAGCCGGGCCACAGGGGAGACACCCTTCTTCGTGGTCTACAGGGCCGAAGCCGTGCTTCCCCCAGTGTGACACCCTCATTTTTGGTTTATGCATGTATTCATGTTTCATGTGGAGAAAACATTTTAAAAAAGAGGGGACAGAGAAAGAATAAAAAAGATAACCAAAAAGAGCAAAATCCAGTTCACCAAGAGCGCCGAAGACAACTCCTGCGGCCTGCTGGCCACGTGGCGACTTCGGAGCTCATCCCCGCAAAGGAGGAGAGGTCCGACCCTGTGAGACACGTGTTGCCCCAGGAGCTAGCCTCTGCGGAGAAGCGAAGGCAGTTCCGCAGGACATGTGTCACCTTCGGAGCTAGTCACCGCGGAAATCAGAGGATCAGTCGCGCGGGATACGTGTCGATCTCGAAGCTCGCCTCCGAGAAGTCCGGTTCTATTGGACACGTGTCGCCACCGGAGCTTACCCCCGGGAGGTCTGTCACTGTTGGATACGTGTCGACCTCGGAGCTCGTCTCTTAGAAAAAACAAAGTCTTACACTGTTAGGACACGTGGCACACCCGGAGCCACCTCCGGAGAGAGAGAAGGTCCAGCACTGACACGTGGCATGCGTGGAGCCACCTCCGAATGGAGAGGAGGTCACGACCGCCAGGATATGTGGGGCACGCGGAGCTCACCTCCGAAATAGAGGGAGGTCTCGCTCGCTCGACACGCGGCACAACCGGAGCTCGTCTCTGCGGAAAGGGGGAGACCAGGCCCCGGTGGACACGTGGAGCTTCCGGAGCTCATCACCACGGAGGTAACGAGTTCTGGAGCTGTTTTTGGATTCTGTACGCGTAGAAATACCGGTACGGAGAGGAAACCGACATGAATTCCACAATGTTACCGCACCAAATCAACTAAAAATAAGTTGTTAAGATTCAATGACAAGTTGAATAGGACTCTTATTCAAAGTCCAATCAGATTAGAACTCTTTCTTCCCGATTATAAATAGAACCCAGAACCCTTGGCCGAAACCACGAACTTCTTTTCCATCTCCCGAGCCGACGACTCAGAGCCCTAGCCCCAACTTGCCGAGTAAACCCATCGCCGGAGTTTGGTCAAGAGAGATCGCCGGAAGAGAGCCACAACAATCTGTCTGATAAGAGAAGGACCCCGAGACTAATAAGAACATAAGGTAGGTCTCCAATACCACCTTACGACATCATCGCGTTTTCTTTGCATCTGTTCTTCGATTACTTTCGAACAGAAGATTTTTCATGGACAGATCACTTGTTGATCGATTTAATCTAAAGTTAAGATCATCGCTACATCCACAATTGATCTCTATAACTCTGTTCATCATAAAACCCATGCAAGCCATGCAAGAACACGTACAAACTAAACTGCATCATAGGATTAACATGCATAAGCATCATCACCTCTAGTTAATGTTTGTGCATGATATTGATTGTTGTAAATCTTGTATGTGCGTAATCATGTACAGAAGGACAAGCTCAGGGAGCTACCTACGACGTACAACAACAAAAAGATTTTGAGCAACCGGAACAGCCAGAACAAGGCAAGTGCCCCTTGCCCATATTGATCCTATGTTTTGGGGACTGTTTTGTTTTGCGAAAAGGTGTGTGTGTGCTGAGTCAAACATGATGGGAAACCCTTTTATAGGAGTTTACTAGTTTTGGGAACCACCCTTGTCGCCAGGGATGTTTATGAGTCGGGTCTGGTTTTTGCTTTATGCTTCGCTGAGTCCATGGGATTGGGAAGCGAGATAGATGTGTCTAGCTACTGCACTCAAAATGATGATGAGAAAACTGATGTTGTTAATGAACATGGATCAGAGAAAGATGTAGTGTAAAAGCCCAAGAAAAGGGACTTGCAAAAACTTTTCTTCACCTCACAACACCACAGTTTTCGTTGTGGATATCTTAGGAAACATTGTGAAGAGCAAGTAACCTTCATCAAAAGAGTGATTAGAGGGGAAAGTCATCCTTTTCACAAAGTGGGATTTGGACATAGGAACATGAGAGGTTGAGCTCACCCCTAGAACTTAAAAAGTATTGGGAAGGTTCAGTCCAAGTTTTACAGAAATCCAACACTTTTTGAGGCACTTTTTGGGTTATTTGAAAAAGAGGCCAATTTGAATGTAAATTCAAATTGCAGCAACTCTTATCACCCAAATTCAAAAGTTAGCTTCATATTCTTATTCAGCACATTTTTGTGAGCTCACACACCAATTTTCACTACATTTGGAGTTGATCTTGACGTGAGCTAAGTAGGACGAATTCCAACTTTATTTGAATTCAAAACTAAACTTGTGCTGAACTTCACCCAAGCCGGACCCAATTTGAATTCTATTCGATTCAAATGGCTCAGAGGTGAATAATTTGAATCACCAGGGGTATTATGGGGCTCACTGTTTACAACAGTGATTAGGAGTAAATTCCAGAGGTTAAAACCCCGGGTGGGACCCACGTGTCATAGAGGGGAGAAGGAGAAACTTGCAACCAAAGTCAGAGTCTCGGTGGGAAATTCCACTGAGCAGCTGTCGGCTGTGCCACCGAGCAGCTACCAGCGCCACCAGCTGCTTCCCTCTCCGCGCGCTGGTGCCCAGGGCGGCTGGCTCGCGCCCCCACGCGACCGGCACCGCCTCAGCCGAGCAGGAGTCGGCCGGCTTTATCTTCTCGCGGGCAAACCCGAGCAGCGGCATTGTTTCTCACCGCAGCTCTCTGCTCAATCGGGAAAACCAGCAAAACCATCTCCTCCTTCGTCCCTGAGCTGCTAGACAGCCACCTGAGCTCGCACTCCACCTCTCCAATGCCGGAAACCTCGAGCTCTGACCTCCTTTGCCCGAGAGCGATCGCCACAGCGGCGACTCAACCTCAGCCGAGAGTCAGGCGCCCATGGGCAGCGTTCCACAGGCGTTTTCAGGGTCCAGCGAGAGAGGCAACAGGAGCGCACGATCACCGTGCTGCTCTCCTCCAAGTTTGGAAGCCAACTGTGAAGAACCCGCAGAGAATTTCCAGTTTTTGCTCCGGCGACCGTAAACCGAACTTCTGGTACGGTTTCTTTAAATTCTCGCTCTATGATCTTTCGGAGGTCATCAAATCGTGCACATAGACGCTGGACTAGCCGGCGATCAAGTTCTTTTCTGCATCCGTAGCGTGAAACTGTCTAGGAGTGACGAATTTCGAGCTTGATCGAGGGCGGTCATGGCGGGCACGATCGGTCACACGGTGCCGACCGACTTGCCGCCATCCCTGAACCCTTTTGATACCTTGTCGAGCTTCCTAGAGGCACACTGATGCTGTAGGGCCGTTTGTTCGAGGTGTTGGCGGGTTTAGAAACCACGGTCGACGGTGTCGAACCTCAACCGATGCCGCGGCACGTCGCCGAGCTACTTCCGGTCACCCCCAGACCGACCTGTCACCACCGACGTGTTCCTCGACGTCGACAACCCCCTGGCGGCGAGTTTCAGACCATGGGAGGTCCGGCAGCGGTGAGCCGGCGAGCCTCGAGTCTGCTCCGGCGAGGTCGGCGGCGCGGGCGCGAGAGAACGGCGGGTGGAAGACGAAGCCGGCTGGCCCACGTGTCAGCGGCTGAAGAATTTAAATCGGGATCGGGTGTGGCCAGGGATCGGCTGTGCTGGCGCGCAAATACCCTGTGAGCTCCGGTGTGCTGGACACCTCCGCGCTCGACACGTGTGGTATCCCCGGTGTGCCGGACACCTCCGCGCTCGACACGTGTCCCCGCGGGCCCCGAGAGTTTAAACTTTTCCCCCCATTTTCAGAATTCTTCCAAACTTCAAATCCTCAGAACTTTGGCTAGAAAGCTCCAAATTCAGTGAACCAAATTATGCTGAACTCAGGATTCTGAGTACTTTCCAGCAATACCAAATTCAGCTAATGAAAGTGAATATTTTTCCAGAATTAAATCCCTAAAGTTTAAACTGTTGGGAATTTTCTCTGGACAACTACTTTATGAAAACTTCTGAAATTTTGCTAAGAGGTTTATTGGAAAATCCCTGAATCCCAGTAAAATTTTCAGACTCATCCAAGTTCATTTAGTTACCCTAATTGGGTGATTAAGGGGACTGCCCAGAGAAAATAGAAAAATGTACAGAAACATTTTTCAGATTTTCTCCAATCTTAATTAGGACATAACTTTCTGTAGGATTCTTCAATCTGACATGAAACCAATTCCATTAGAACCATCCTAAATTCTAGTTTCCAGAAAGTAATGGTGGGAGCCATGAAAAACCCTAGAATTACTTAGGGGCTCAATTATTGATCAAAGAGACTTTTATTTGTACAAGGTTCAATTGAACTTTGTTTCAAATAAAACTTGGGCACAACTCGGGTTACACCCCTACCAATCCACCATAAAAATTTCAGAACCAAAGGGGAGGGCTAGCTAGAGTTATTAGCAATTATGTCTTAAGTTCACACATTGCATTTAAATTTACATGTAGTATTGTATTCAACGTGTAGCCATTGAAGAAGAGACCCCAGAAGTGCTGGATTTCCTCCTTCCGGAAGAGGAACTAACCCCTGACCAGCAGCAACAAGGCAAGCCCCGGTTTGCATTAACCTTTTTATAAGTTTTATTTTGTTTACATGTGTCATATGAAGTATGTATGTGCATTAGGTATAGGATGAATGAAACCCCACTTGCATAACCAAAGGTTCCTAGAAGAGTGAGGGTAGTGTTTAGAACATCGAGTAGAAAGGCTATGCTTAAAGATTCATAGGGCTTCGGTACAAGTCGAGTAGTTGGAATCTACTCGCGAGATAGGCTTGGGACACACGGGTTCGGTTGAGTGATGTGAGATCACTTTAGTAATGAAAATGAGACTAGGCAGGGGCTAGGGCACAGCAAGAGAGAGTCTTGTGTGCGCGGCCCTTCCCGTGTCGATTGAGGACCGATCCGTGTGCAGCCCTGCTGAACAAGTATTGAACGTACCGAAGGCATATCGGATATATGGGCCCCGATAAACTGATGTAGCCTAAACCTCCGGGCGTCGAGGCATAACGCACCGATTTATAGGTGTAGGCTGAGGGCAGCAAGGTGGAAATCTGCCAACGGGCATAGAGAGATGCTCCATGTGGGGAACCTCCTGCTCGTTTCGGTGCGACCGGTTTGACGTTTGGGCTGTTGGGTGAAAGGTTGTCCCGTACGACATCGAGTGAGCGTGCTGTGCAGCTCCACGGATGGGTGTACGTAACGTGCTCTTTGGGTTTCCCTGCAGGTGTATATCGAGTCGATTCGCCGTCCCTCGCGGTGACGAGTACCGCTTGTTCACTGCGTCGTAACGTAGAATAATGCATGAAATGTTATGATTCAATATTGCTGTTATGATACAAGTGTGTTGCTACATGTGTGCCACCAAATATTGCTAACTAAATTTCAGCTTCATGAACTGTTAACCTGTTGCTAAAAGATGAACTAAGGATGAACTTGTAGGCGTGTCCATTTGCTGCAACATTGCTATCCTATGTCATGGTACCCCTCATGTAGAGTTGCATGCTTAGGTGAGTCGGTTAAGCCTTGCTGAGCCTTCGTGCTCACGGTTGCTGCTTAAGTGTTTTTCAGGTGAGGAGCCACCCACGGACTCGGAGTACGAGTCCACCGGCGAGGGTTACCCTCCGTCGGGGACCACGGCTGAGTGGGAGCCGTACACGCCGCGCTGAGCTGAGACGTGCAGCTAGTGTGGGTTGCCCTAGGGCTGGGCAACCGACTTTTGCTAGATAGGCGGGCGTGAGTTGTACAAAAGAAACTTCCGCTGTGTAACGAAAGACCCTAGTTTGTAACTGAGAAGTGTACTACTTTGTACATTCAGTTTGTTTTCCCTTGTAATATAATGTGTTCTTATGACGTGTGCTGTCGGGTGTCGCATCGCGCGGCACCACCCTCTGCGATCCTGGATGAGCGGATTCCGGTCCGCCACAGCCTGGTATCAGAGATGCAGTGGGGATAGCACAGTACTTAAGGACTGCATTATGAGGAAAACTTAGGTATACGGTGAGGATTTGGTAGCTTCCCAAGTAAGGACTATACTAGCATAGTTACTTAAAGTGGCAAAGGCTAACTTATTTGTTATAATTCTGAATTTCAATTATGTAACAACGCACCTACGCTCTGGTAAGTATGGTAAGGAACGCCACTGAAAGCGGTTCAATTTCAGTTAGCTCCCCCTGACGAGGAACGTGGTTCAGGGATTGATCTCACAGCTTGGTGTGAGATGTCAATATGAAGCTCTTGAACTCTTCATGTTCCTGAGTTCATATGAAACGCTGATCCCTAGCGTGCATTAGGCAAGTAAGTGGAGACCCCATCGCGTGGTCAGTAACGCGAGAGTGTGTTCGTCTGGAAATAGCCCAGGAGGACATACGCAGCGCTTGCCATCGGCGTGCCCTGCAGGGCAGTAGGTGGTGTCTGTTGGGTTGATAACATTCCCAACCGTGACGACCCGTTCATGACATACTCGGGTTCCCCGTCGTGTGGTGTTGAAACACGATCACGTACCTTGAGACGTGACCTAGCTCAAGGCTGCCGTATGGAAATGATACGGGCGTTTGTATTTACTTTCAAATATGGTACTGCCTGAAACGGAAACAAAACCTTGAGTGCACCATTATTGTGTGGTCTTCTGCAGGTACTAACCACGTATGTATCCGTGTAGAAAACGTGTGCGAGAGACCGTTTAGTGCCACACTTGAGACGTATATGCCGGTATGATCCGGTTAGGATTTTCTTTTGTGAGGAACGTAGTACCGAGTTATTGTAGGCATATGCATGAAAATAAGGATAACAAGGAATTAAAATCTATAGGTTCAACATTTAGGACCCTGGTTGGGTATAAGAGTGGGATAGTGATTAGTGTAGTTCCAAAAAGACTGAAAAACAGAGTGCTCTGTTTTGGACAGCAAGTTTGCTGATCTTCAACAGGGCATAACTCACAGGTCTTTTAGCCAGAGAGGTGGGCTATATAGTTCTGGAAAGGTATTTAAGTACTCTACAACTTTGTTGTAGACTTCCAGAGCTGAAACTCACTTTAAGATGGCTTAATTCCCAGAGGAATGTAAACTGTCCAGAACCAGGACAGAGTAAAACATTATCTGAACTGTTCTGTTTTTCAAACCTAAATCCCAGTAAAAAAATTATTAAAATTTTCATATGATACATCCTTAGAAAGAGTAAAAGATGTGTGACAACTTTGCAATTCAAAGTTTCTGAAATTTCAGCACAGATTTCAGTGGAAACCAGGGTTGAAAACAGCCACTTCCGAGGGAGGTGCTGTTAAAATTCTTCCAGAAATTCTGCTGACTTTGAATTAGCATAACTTGTTGACCAAAGCTAATCTGGGGACAAATGAATACTCGTTGGGAAGATATTGGAGTTGACTTTAACTTTGGTGTTCAACTTGAGTCATGAAAATGCCCAGAACCAGATTAAAACTTGGAATAGGTAGGAACTGGTCATTCTGACAAAAGAATGACAGTTGAACTCATTGGAGAGAGTGTTGTAACCTAAGGGTGGTATACGTGATGACAACGCGATAGTAATGTCTCGTAGTGACCAAACCTAGTTATGTTGAGCTTCCAAAGAGGAGGTTCATCAAGTTGGATTGAACTAGTTTGTGTTTGGTCTGATAATGGTGTAGCTTGTGCAAAGTTATTACATTATCTACATACGAGATGTATCACATGTTTTATTGTCATTATGTTTTACGCCTATTTTTGTTGGTCTGCATGCAACAATGCTGCGGGACTGATGATTATTGTCGTGTGGTTGCAGATGGTTCGCACTAGGACCACGCACGGGGTTGGTGGCTATAGCCAACAGGGAGGTGATGACTCCCAGCCACCGGCCTACGACAGCACCCCGCAGCAGCAGCCACCACCGCCGCCTCCGCTTACTCTAGCGGATGTGATAGCGGCATTGGTGGGAGGTCGTGAGGAGCAGACTGACCTGCTCCGCACGATCGTGCAGAATACGTCCCAGGCGGGGGGACGTCAAGATACAGGGCCTCGGGAGCCCCGTGATGTGTCGTACTCGGATTTCATGAGTACGCACCCTCCAGTGTTCACCGAAGCCGAAGAACCACTGGAGGCGGACAACTGGCTGCGGACCATCGAGTCCAAGTTCGGGCTGCTCCAATGTACGGAGCGGCAGAAGACTCTGTTCGCAGCACAGCAGCTCCACGGTTCCGCTGGTGCGTGGTGGGCGAACTATGTCGCCTCACGTCCGGCTGGCCATGCCGTGGAATGGCAAGAATTCTGGGAGGCGTTCCGCGCCTATAAACATTCCTCCCGGAATCATGAAGAGGAAGTTCCAAGAATTCTTGGAGCTGAAGCAGGGCGGGAGGAGTGCCCATGACTACTCCCGTGCCTTCAACCATCTGGCGCAATACGCGTCAGACTACATCTCCACCGAGGAGAAAAAGCGGGAGCACTTCTGTCGGGGATTACACCCCGAAAGAAGACCCATCTCGTTCAGTGGAATCGCGGCACTTTCAACGACCTAGTCAATGCCGCAATTATGCAAGAGGATGCTCAGAGGGAGTTGGCAGCTGAGCAGAGGAAGCGCAGCGCTCCACCTAGCAGTGGTGGTGGCGCGCCACAGAAGTACCGTATGGTGTATCGGACACCATCCGGGCAGCAGTGGCATCCACCGGCGTGACCTCAACGGTTTGGGGGACGTCCGTTCCAGTCACCCTCGTTCCGTCCGCCAATGCCACCACCAAGACAGCAACAGCAGCAGCAGACGGTACCCCGGGCGTTTCCACCGCCACAACGCGCCTCGGGATTCCGTCCACCGATCAGCGGGGGACCACCCCGTTTCACCTGCTTCTCGTGTGGCCAGGTGGGCCACTTCACGAAGGACTGTCCCCAGGGGCAGCAGAGCAGCGGACAAGCCCAGCTCCAGGGCGGTGCTCGAGGCCGACCTCCGGTGAAGAAGGTTGGTCAGCGGACTGGAGGCGTCCGCAACCTCGACAATGAGGACGCCCCAGAAGGAGACAACGTGCTGGTGGGTACGTTCACTCTCAACCATCAAGCCATCATAATATTGTTCGATTCTGGTGCAACCCACAACTTCATTAGTGCATCATATGTGGCTCAGCATCAGCTGGAAACCTTTCCAACCGAGTGTTCTTATATGATCCGCTCACCGGGAGGAAAGATTTCAGCAACTATGATGGTTCCAAAAGCGCCATTGTGCTTAGGTGGGAAGATATATCCCACCACTATGATTATCTTAGGGGGGCAGAAGATTGATGCAATCTTGGGAATGTCATGGCTAAGTTACCATGGCGCTGTCCTGGAAACTCTAACACGGACGGTTCACCTCAACTCCCCGTTACACCGTCCGCAGTCCCTCCTATTAGATAACCCCGTCCGGGAGGTTTCAACAGTCAACAATACTGAAGCTCCCAAGTTGGAGGACATCCCCATAGTCCGGGAGTACCCCGACGTGTTCCCGGATGATCTTCCGGGCATGCCACCTGAGCGGGATGTCGAGTTCAAGATCGAGCTCGCACCCAGGACTACGCCCATATCACAGAGACCATACAAAATGGCTCCAAATGAGCTGGCTGAACTGAAAGAACAGCTCAATGATCTGTTGAGCAAGGGTTTCATTAGGCCGAGTTCCTCGCCTTGGGGATGCTCGGCGCTGTTCGTGAAGAAGAAAGATGAAACCCTGAGGCTGTGTGTGGACTAGCGGCCGCTCAACGCCGTCACCATCAAGAATAAGTACCCACTGCCCCGCATCGACATATTGTTTGATCAACTTGTGGGTGCAAGTGTGTTCTCAAAGATGGACCTTCGCTCTGGATATCACCAGATCAAGATCCGGGCGGAGGAAATCCCGAAGACGGCCTTCTCGACGAGATATGGATTATATGAATATCTCGTCATGTCCTTTGGTCTCACAAATGCTCCATCCCATTTCATGTATCTCATCAACTCGGTGTTCATGCCGGAGCTGGACAAGTTCGTGGTAGTGTTCATCGACGATATATTGGTTTACTCCAAGACTGAAGCCGAACATGCCGAACACTTGCGGATCGTTCTTCAACGATTGTGAGAACACAAGCTCTACGCCAAGTTCAGCAAATGCGAATTTTGGATCAGCCAAGTGCCATTCTTGGGACATATCATCTCAGCGGAAGGCATTGCGGTTGACCCAAGCAAAATAGAGCAAGTGCTGAAATGGAAAGCTCCCACTTCAGTTCATGAAGTCAGAAGCTTCCTCGGGTTAGCGGGATACTACCGGAGATTCATTCCAAGTTTCTCCAAGCTCGCTAAGCCGATGACAGAGTTGCTGAAGAAAGGGATGAAATATGTTTGGAACACGGCATGTGAAGGAGCGTTCCGAACATTGGTGAAGCATCTCACAACAGCCCCGGTCTTAGCTCAGCCGGATACAACAAAGCCCTTCGACGTGTATTGTGACGCGTCCGGTATCGGGCTTGGCTGCGTGTTGATGCAGGAAGGACGTGTGGTCGCTTATGGATCACGCCAACTTCGGAACCATGAGCAGCATTACCCTACTCACGACCTTGAGCTTGCTGCCGTGGTGTTGGCGCTAAAAATGTGGAGGCACTATCTCCTGGGGAACTTGGTGCATCTCTACACCGACCACAAGAGCTTGAAATACATTTTCACCCAGAAGGAGCTGAACATGAGGCAACGGAGGTGGTTAGAATTAATCAAGGACTATGAAATTGAGATTCACTACCACCACGGCAAGGCGAATGTGGTTGCCGACGCGCTGAGTCGGAAGTCACATGTCCATCACCTCACCATTACACCAGTGGAGGAGGAAGAGCCAAGTTTGTACTTGGTTCCGTATGGATCGCTGTACAACCTTGCCCTCATCCCTACGATTAGGGAGGACATCATTGCAGCTCAGAAAGATGACAAAGGCATGGCACATCTCTGGAGACGGATAGACAATGGAGAAGTTAAATGTTTCCGGAAAGATGATGAGGGGATGCTATGGTTCAATGAACGCATAGTAGTACCCCGAGATATGGAGTTGAGGAAAAAGATCCTCGATGAAGCTCACTTGTCTAAATACTCCATTCATCCGGGCAGCAACAAGATGTACCAAGATTTGAAGAAGAAATTTTGGTGGACACGGATGAAGCGGGAGGTAGCTAAGTACGTATCCGAGTGCGATACGTGCCGACGAGTGAAAGCTGATCACATGAAGAAATCAGGGCTGCTGCAACCCCTGAAGATCTTGGCATGGAAATGGGAAGATGTGAGCATGGATTTCATTGTGGGATTACCCCTAACATCCAACAAGCATGATTCCATATGGGTAATCGTTGATTGGTTAACCAAGACGGCTCACTTCATCCCTGTGAATACACGTTACAATGCCGGCAAATATGCGGAGCTGTACATAGCAAAGATTCTATGCCTATACGGGGTACCCAAGACCATTGTCTCAGATCGAGGTGCATTATTTGTATCTCGCTTTTGGAAGCAGCTACACGCTGCATTGGGTACTAAGTTGATCAGGAGCTCCGCCTATCACCCTCAGACAGATGGCCAGACAGAGAGGGTGAATCAAGTTCTGGAAGACATGTTGAGAGCATGTTCCATCCACCATGGTAGGAACTGGGATGATCACCTACCGTTGGCAGAATTCTCGTACAACAATGGCTATCAGGCGAGCATCAAGATGGCACCCTACGAAGCTCTCTACGGTCGCAAATGCCGCACCCCATTAAATTGGTGCGAGTCTGGTGAAAGGGTCACATTCGGTGTTGATGTGGTGAACGACGCCGAAGAGCGCGTTCGGACAATTCAAGCCAATTTGAAGGCCGCTCAATCCCGACAGAAGAGCTACGCTGATAAGAGGCGTAGACCGTTGCACTTTGACGTTAGGGAACACGTGTACCTCCGCGTGTCACTGATGAAGGGTGTGCAACGGTTCGGTGTGAAGGGGAAGCTTGCTCCACGTTTTATTGGACCCTACGCTATCACCGAGAAGTGTGGACCAGCAGCGTATCGATTGGAACTACCGGCATCTCTCGCTGGTGTCCATGATGTTTTTCATGTTTCGCAACTGCGAAAATGTTTAAAGCATACGGCTGCTGTTCCTACCGAAGACATCGGCGAGCTGAAACCGGATTTAACCTATGAGGAGTATCCGGTGGAAATTCTTGATGAGAAAGCCCGAACCACGCGTAGCAGAACGTTGTGGTTCTACAAAATCGTCTGGAGCAACCACACCGCTGAGAAAGCGACGTGGGAGAGCGAGGAGTTCCTTCACTCAAATTACCCGGAGTTCATGGCTTCTCAACACGGGTAAGTCCCTACTACATCGCTATCTCTTCTTTTGTAATCTCGGGACGAGATTCTTTTAAGGGGGGACGGATGTAAAAGCCCAAGAAAAGGGACTTGCAAAAACTTTTCTTCACCTCACAACACCACAGTTTTCGTTGTGGATATCTTAGGAAACATTGTGAAGAGCAAGTAACCTTCATCAAAAGAGTGATTAGAGGGGAAAGTCTTCCTTTTCACAAAGTGGGATTTGGACATAGGAACATGAGAGGTTGAGCTCACCCCTAGAACTTAAAATGTCTTGGGAAGGTTCAGTCCAAGTTTCACAGAAATCCAACACTTTTTGAGGCACTTTTTGGGTTATTTGAAAAAGAGGCCAATTTGAATGTAAATTCAAATTGCAGCAACTCTTATCACCCAAATTCAAAAGTTAGCTTCATATTTGTCGGCACCTGAGATATGGGGTACCCCCGCGCACAGGGTAAAATACCTAAGGAACTCGCCCTTCTCCGCAGGGAGAGCTCCGAAGGCGCCACGCGTCCGGCGGGGCCAGACCTCCCTCTTCTCAGATGAGAGCTCCGGGCCCGCCACGTGGCAAACAGAAGCCGGACCTCCCCCTCTGCGGGAGAGAGGCCCGAAGTCGCCGCGTGTCCAGTGGGGCCGGACCTCCCTCTCCTCAGAGGAGAGCTCCGGGCCCGCCACGTGGCATACAGAGGCCGGACCTCCCACTCCGCGGTGAGAGGTCCGGAGGCTCCACGTGCCCCGCGGGGCTGACCCTCCTCTTCTCTGAGAAGGGCTCCGGGCCCGCCACGTGGAAGCAGAGCGACGCTGCCTGCCCCGAGCGATAGGAAGCGGGCGTAAATACGCCCCATACCTTGCCCGTACAAGGTATTCAAGGCCTGCGTCTTTCCAAGACGCGGAGACGCGGAGCACGCTTCTGTCAGGTGCCGTTGCGCCCAATCGCATCACAGACTGGCGCGCGGTGTCAGAACCTGTCAGCCAATAAACACCGCGACAAGACATCCCATGCCGCCTGCGCCGTCATCAACCACTACGACTAGCATGCGACATGGGCAGGGCGGCAAGATGAAGACTCAGAAGCCTTCGACCAGAGACAACTACCGGCATAACTGCAGATACGGTAGATAATAGACAATCTTCCCGGGACCACCTGTCGGGTCCCGGCTTCCCTTGTAAGCCGCCCGAGTCTTGTACTATAAAAGGCTTGGGTAGGCGTTGATAGCAAGGGTTCGCACTTTGCAACTCATACGCTAGCCATACACTCTCAAGCTGTAACTCACCCCCAAGGTCAGGCCTCCGGCCCTGAGCAGCAAGCAATACAGCGAGCTCCATAGCTCGCCGTGGACGTAGGGTTTTACGCTCCGGCGGCCTGAACCACGTAAAACTCGCCGTGTCAAGCTCTTACTAACTCGTCCATCTGCGCAAGCTCTCCGCTAGGGACTAGCCCCTCCAAAAAAAGAACCTCCGCGTGCTGCCCACTACAGGCCCGGGGGAAGTGTCGATCGCACACTTCGACATTTGGCGCGCCAGGAAGGGGGATTTTCCCCTAGCGCGACGAGTTCCCGCCGACGAAGATGACCAAGCTTCCTTCAGCAGCAACCTCTCCCCCTCCGCGTTCACGGCGAACCGTGACCACTGGGGAGTACATGTCGACACACTCAGGACGGAGTGTGTCGGCACAAGCTGGTAGCCAGCAGCCGACTCCGGCGACGCCGACTCCGGCTATGCAGGCCCCGACCAGTGTGAGATCTTCTGCAGCGCTGAGCGTACACCATGGAGGTGCGCTAGCTGCAGCAAGAGCGCTGCTGCGCAACCCACCTGCGGGAGATGCGCCCCATTCAGCGACCCAGCAATGGGTCCACGAGGTGGACCGCCTCGTCGTCGCCACCGCGAACCCTCGGTTTCGGCGAGGACGGCGCCCAGGACAACCGGCTGTGTCGCTGACGCGTACACCCACGGTTTATGGGCTAACGGCGGATTCCAGCTCCTCCAGGCTCCTGTCGACGGACCTGCGAAGGAAACTGGAACGGTGCCACTTGGGCCAGAACGCCCGGGTGTACCTCGAGCGACGCCGAGAGAGGCATCACAGCCATGAGGTAGGCGACAGCATGTCGTCGGCCTCGACACAACCAGAAGGGCAGGCCTTCGCCACGCGAGCCCTGCATCAGGCATATGCTGCGCAGCATATGCCACAGCTATATGCGCCGCAAGTAGCGGCCCCGGCCTATGGTGCAGCCTTGCCCATGCCGGGATATGCGGTGCCAGGTGTGAACCAAGCGTTCGCAGCGCCAGTACCTGCAGCAGCAGGTGCAGGATGTGCGGCCCTTGCACCCCACCTTCGCTTCGCAAGGTGGCCACGCAAGTTTCGCCCGCATCTGCCCGAGAAGTACGATGGTAGCGTCAACCCAGCGGAGTTCCTCCAGATCTACTCCACCGCCGTACTTGCCGCAGGAGGGGATGAGGCTGTCATGGCCAACTACTTCCCCGTCGCCTTGACCAGCCCAGCTCGGTCTTGGCTCATGAATCTACCTCAGGGGTCCATAACCTACTGGGGAGAGCTCTGCCGGCAGTTCGTCGCCAACTTCGGCAGCTCCTACACCCGTCCCGGCACGGAGCTTGACCTCCACGCCATCAAGCAACAACCTGGGGAGTCGCTGCGCTCTTTCATCTAGCGGTTCTCTCAGGTACGCAACACCATCCCGCATATCCAAAGTGCCTCTGTGGTGGTGGCGTTCCGACAGGGTGTCCGGGACGAGAAAATGCTTGAGAAGCTCGCGACCAGAGAGGTCCGCGACGTCTCGGAACTCTTCAGCCTGGAGGACAAGTACGCCAGAGCAGCTGAAGGGCGGAACTGGCACGCTCTGCCGACCTCCGAGTCAGGAGGACAGCCCGGGTCCGGTGCTGCTGCCTATGGGGGTGGCAAGAAGACCAAAAACCGGGGGGGTGGCAAGATGAAGTCACCATTCACGGCCCCCGTCGCCACAGCTGCGACGACCAGTGGAGCTCGGGGGCCACGCCCCGACAAAAGGCAGCGGCAATCACCGGCCCCAGACAGTGACCAAGGCGGGCTATGCCCCGTGCATGGCACCTGCAACCATACTGCTGCCGAGTGCTGGGAGATCCAGAGGCTCGCAGAGCGCTTCCGAAAAGGAAGACAGCAGAGGGCTGAAGCGCAGCCCTACCCTCAGAGGGATGGCAAACAGAAGGTCGATGCCCCAGTCACTGCTGCCCACCAGGTGGGGTTCCAGGAGCCTCAGCGTGTCATAAAGACAGTGCATGATGGTGAGGACTCCAGTTCCGACGGTGACAGGCCAGGGCGTTAGCCAACTGCGGTGCGCCTCCGGGCCACGAACATACCTCTCGGGGGCCGCCTAAGGTCTATCAACCCCTTGAAGGCCTCCCCAGGAGGGGAAGACGCCTTAGGTCATCCAAGACGAGCCCGGGTCTACCTACCCCTTGAAGGCCTTAGCCAGAAGGGGAGAACTCCCCGGGGGCCCCCAGGAGAAGCCGCGCAGGACCTGATCCAGCGCGAAGATAACAACCTCGACGACAAGACTCGGCTGCAGGAAACACCCCGCAACGCACGGTTTCGGCTAATGCTCTAAGCACTACCGCCAAAGAACCAAACGCGTCGGGGGCCTGCAGGAGGGCAACTTGGTGAAGCGGCACGCTCTATTCCAAGAAGGACCCATAAGCACTCCCCCAGCAGGGAAGGTCCCTTCCGAATCATGAAAGCTGCCACCCCAAGCACACATGCCTTCCAACCGAGAGTGGGATCCGTTCCCAAAAATCCTTGTCATGGAGCAACGCTGTAAGTCCTACTTCCTGAGCATCAGTAGAACAGGGTTATTCCCTTCTGTAATAGATCCCATAGAATTTAGGAACAGCGCTTGGGGCAGCTAAGTCTCAAGGGACGGTACAGGACTACGTCCAGTTTAGCCTGGTTCCGACCCTAAGCGCGTAGAGTCTTGCTTCCCTTGGAGACAAGGCGGAACATTGCCCCCCAGTACAGCCAGAATTCCACCTATGGGTATGAATACAGAGCCCCGTTCTACTTAGCTCTTCTCATGCGCTCATTTAAATTATGCATTAATTTCTATGATCACACTATCTCTGTATGTTCATCGTACATCTAGCTCCACCTCTCCTGTGCTCATCCATAGTCGGCATTCGCTATCCTTCCGAAGGCGGCTGCGCTTGAGGCACCTGCCGATGGCCGAGTGGGTCTCTCGGGCCTCCACCAGTCAGGTGTTGCGGTGCCAGTTGGTTACCTCCAGGAAAGGCCTGCGTTGTGCATGGGGGGTCCAGGGTGCGTATCCAGCTTAGCCGGCCCATAGCCCAAAGCATGCGCATCCTACCCTCCGGAGGTCCAGGGGAGTACGTCCGCTTTGCCTGGTCATGAACCCAAAGCGCGTGCACTCTGCTTCCGCAGCGCATGGCCCGGTACTAGGGATCGGACGGCCGTACCCAAACCTCGGAGGGAGCCAGAGCTCCGGCGCCTCGTGCACAGAATTGCCCAAGCCCCGTATAGCGGATCGGGGTCGTAAGACGGATAAGACTAGGAGACTGGAGGGGAGGACCCCCCGAGGAGAATTGCGTTTCCTCTGCCTGTGTGCAGGACCTCCAGGTTACGGCAACAGGGACTGCATGAAGCGGGGGGAAAGGAGCTACCAGCTACTCCGGCCTGGGACTGGAAGGACCGGGGCCTGCCCCTCCAGCAAGGGCAGGGCCCGGGGGCCCCACGTGTCCAGCGGGCCCAGAACTCTCTCCTCCCTTGAGGAGGGCTCCGGGCTCGCCACGTGGTGGGATAAGCCGGACCTGCCCCTCGGTGGGAGGGCTCCGAAAGCCCTACGTGTCCAACATGGCCGGAGCTCCCGCCTCTTAGGATGGAGCTCCGGACACGCCACGTGGCAGGAAGATCTGGAGCTCCCCATAGGGCGAGATCCGGAGACCTCCGGGGGCCCCTAACACGGTTAGGACCCGGGGAGGGTGTCTGTGCAAAGCTCCGAGATTGGAAATGGCCTCTGAGTACCTTGCGGAGCTAAGGACTCAGCCAGGCAAAGCCAAGAAGGAGAGAAAAAGCATCACAGACACAAGTATCCAAAAGAGTCAAATTAAGCAAGGCTCCATGAGCTGGACTACAGACTCGATAAAAAGGGAGAAACAAGTCCTAAGGACCTCCCGGCTCCCGCCAGAACCTTGCGGCTATAAGGGCGGCCACATCCTCGACTTCTGCCCTGGCAACTTGCTCCCGCTCTGTGGCTGGGCCCTCTCTCGCTGGTTCCAGCGAAAAAGAGGGGTCGCGGCTCTTAAAGCATGCCAGCACATGTGAAGCGACCTCTAAGGCTAGGCCGCGCCCCTCGGCCTCAAGCTCACTGGCCACCACCGAGTCTAGCCTGTCCAGCTTGGAGCCGATCGACTCCAGCGCGGGGATCACCCCCAACGAAGGGGCCGCGGCCCTCACCGGACTGAAGCCAAGAGGGATCAGGGCGGACCCCGCTCGATCCACGAAGCTCGAGACTGCAAGAGCCTCAGAGGACCGCAAGGCCGAAAGCTCCTCCACCTCGCGGCAGGCCGCCTGCAGAGCCTCCAGGTTCCTCTCAGAGAATTCCTTCTCCTTGGCCGCCAGGGAGCTCTCCCGAAGGTGGAGAGCCTTGGCGAGCCGCTCCAACTCAGCGGCCTTGAAGCCGACGGTCAACTCCCGGTCCAAGACCGCCCGGCAATCACGGGAGACCTGTTCCTCCCTCAAGTCGAGGTCTGCCTTCAGGATCTCCAGCTCCTCCATCCGAGCTCGAAGGTCATCCTCGCCCGCAGCCAGCTGCGCGGCGACCCTCTCCGCCTCAGCTGCCACGCAACGCTCCCGTTCCTCAACGGCGAGTTCACGGCGCTCCAACAGCTACCGTATCTCCACAGCAGCAGAAAGGCTCTCCTCGGCCCGGGCGTGTGCCTCCAGGGTCTCCCTGTTGATACGCCGCGATTCGGTGTCCATGCGGTCGACAGCCCGCTTCATCCGGTCGAGGAGCGCTTCCCTGAAGTCGAGCAACTCCCGCCTGGAGTCGAGCTCACTCTTAACCTTCGCGGTCCTCTCCCGCAAAAGGTTCCCCCAGATGAGGAGGCGGTCCCGTTCAACCGTATACTCCTCCCGTTCGCGCCCTAGTGCAGCCAAGACCTGCCGGACGCTCGACTCGGCAAGCGCGAAGGCGTCCGCCAGAGGCAATGGAGGAACAGAGGCCGGGGCAGTCCCCCCGACCTCCTCCATTACCTTGTCCTCAAGAAGAGCCGACCCACCAGCAACCGAGACGAGACGCCGATTAGGAGAAGCAGGCTCCGAGGCTCTGGCAGCCAGGCCAGCCGGGCTCTCTTCAGCTTCCGGCTCCTTGACCTGAGGAGAGAGGCGAGCGGGGGAAGGCGGTGCTGAAGAAGAGACCGGGCCGTCTAGTGCAGGGTCAACCTGCACTGGCTTGGGGGCCGCGGTGGCCGTCTCGGCAGGAAGAGACGACGCCGCCGCGGAGTCTGGGCACAACGGAACTGGAGAAGTTCGCGCTAGCCTGGGGGCCGCGGCAGTTGCCCCCGTCTCCGAGCGCAGCGGCACAGATTCCCCGCAAGTCGGGGAAGGCCGGGAAGCGCGGACACTCCAGCGGGCTCTGAACCCCGACTTCCGAGCCGGGGTAGGACTTCCAGAGCCCGCTACCGTCACCGACGGCCGCTCCGCAGTCACTTGGACTGGCGGAACAGGGGGCGCCCCAGAGGCTTCCCCCAGCGCATCAACCCGGGGCCTCTTTGAGTCGCCACCGGAGGGAGTGTCAGGCACCCCAGAATCCCGACTTGGCACAGACGCCGCTGCCAGAGGAGATCGAGCGTGCTTCTTCTCTGGCGGCGGGTTGGATGCCATGGCAAGGGAGAACTCAAAGGCAAGAGAGCAAAAGCACAAGAGTCCGAGGAGAAACGCAGAGGAGTGCGAAGGGAAGCTGCAATGTGGGTAAGACCCCCTCTAAAAAACTTCCCGGGTACAATTCCAAGCGATTCGGAACTCTTCGAATACCCCGCACCGGCAACCGCTTTGGTTCCCAGACCGAGTGCCGATGACGGGTGGGCCCAAGCCGCCTAACTGAAGCGGTGGGGGCAAGGAGTCAGTCTCCTGAGAAGATGAGCCGGCAAGGCACTTCGGCGGTTCCCGAAGAAAGCGCCGCAACGTGCAGAAGTGGCAGTCTTGGGAACCGCCGCAGTAAAAGCAACCATCAAGTGAGCGCACGCTCCAACGATCCCGTGGCTGTTCGTGCTCCGGCAGCGGTCAATTCGGGACTTAGAGGAAGTGCGCGGATCGGAAGAGACGGAGGTCCCACCTCGGGCTCGCTATCTCCCGCGAGATGGGCCCGGGGGCCACTGTCGGTACCTGAGATATGGGGTACCCCGTGCACAGGGTAAAATACCTAAGGAACTCGCCCTTCTCCGCAGGAAGAGCTCTGAAGGCGCCACGCGTCCGGCGGGGCCGGACCTCTCTCTTCTCAGAGGAGAGCTCCGGGCCCGCCACGTGGCAAACAGAAGCCGGATCTCCCCCTCCGCGGGAGAGAGGCCCGAAGGCGCCGCGTGTCCAGTGGGGCCGGACCTCCCTCTCCTCAGAGGAGAGCTCCGGGCCCGCCACGTGGCATACAGAGGCCGGACCTCCCCCTCCGCGGGGAGAGGTCCGGAGGCTCCACGTGCCCCACGGGGCTGACCCTCCTCTTCTCTGAGAAGGGCTCCGGGCCAGCCACGTGGCAGCAGAGCGACGCTGCCTGCCCCGAGCGATAGGCAGAGGGCGTAAATACGCTCCATACCTTGCCCGTACAAGGTATTCAAGGCCCGCGTCTTCCCAAGACGTGGAGACACGGAGCACGCTTCTGTCAGGCGCCGTTGCGCCCAGTCGCATCACAGACTGGCGTGCGGTGTCAAAACCTGTCAGCCAATAAACACCGCGACAAGACATCCCGTGCCGCCTGCGCCATCATCAACCACTACGACTAGCATGCGGCATGGGCAGGGCGGCAAGATGAAGACTCAGAAGCCTTTGACCAGAGACAACTACCGGCATAACTGCAGATACGGTAGATAATAGACAATCTTCCCGGGACCACCTGTCGCGTCCCGGCTTCCCTTGTAAGCCGCCCGAGTCTTGGACTATAAAAGGCTCGGGTAGGCGTCGATAGCAAGGGTTCGCACTTTGCAACTCATACGCTAGCCATACACTCTCAAGCTGTAACTCACCGCCAAGCTCAGGCCTCCGGCCCTGAGCAGCAAGCAATACAGCGAGCTCCATAGCTCGCCGTGGACGTAGGGTTTTACGCTCCGGCGGCCTGAACCACGTAAAACTCGCCGTGTCAAGCTCTTACTAACTCGTCCATCTGCGCAAGCTCTCCGCTAGGGACTAGCCCCTCCGAAAAAAGAACCTTCGCGGGCTGCCCAGTGCAGGCCCAGGGGAAGTGTCGATCGCACACTTCGACAGGGACCATTCCCCAGAACTGAGGATGGGTACCCGCTCCCGAACCTTCGGAACACAGAACACCACTGTAAGTTCTACCCCTGGAGCAACAATAGGACAGACCCTTCTTTTTATAATAAATTCCATAAAAGTCCAGGAACAGTGCTTGGAGCAGCTAAGCCTCAGGGGACGGTCCAGGACTACGTTCAGCTTCGCCTGGTTCTGACCCCAAGCGCGTAGAGTCTTGCTTCCCTTGAGGCGGGTCGTGGCCTACATATTCAGCCTGCCTTCCCCCTATGGAAATTTATATGAAAAGAAACCTGTCCTACGTTGCTCTTCTTTGGTGCTCATTTAGTTTACTTATTAAATTTTTATGATTACCCTGCTAGCGCGTGCTCACCATGCGTTCAGCTCCCTCTTCTCATTCTCATCTTTAGTCGGCATTTGCTGCCCCGACAAAGGCGGTTGCGTGGGAGATACTGGCCGAGAGCTGGGATGGAGGAGCTGGAGATCCTGAAGGCAGACCTCGACTTGAGGGAGGAACAGATCTCCCGTGATTGCCGGGCGGTCTTGGACCGGGAGTTGACCGCCGGCTTCAAGGCCGCTGAGTTGGAGCGGCTCGCCAAGGCTCTCCACCTTCGGGAGAGCTCCCTGGCGGCAAAGGAGAAGGAATTCTCCGAGAGAAACCTGGAGGCTCTGCAGGCGGCCCGCCGCGAGGTGGAGAAGCTTTCGGCCTTACGGTCCTCCGAGGCTCTTGCAGTCTCGAGCTTCGTGGATCGAGCGGGGTCCGCCCTGATCCCTCTTGGCTTCAGTCCGGTGAGGGCCGCGGCCCCTGTGTTGGAGTTGATCCCCGCGCTGGAGTCGATCAGCGCCAAGCTGGACAGGCTAGACTCGGTGGTCGCCAGCGAGCTTGAGGCCGAGGGGCGCGGCCTAGCCTTAGAGGTCGCTTCACATGTGCTGGCATGCTTTAAGAGCCGCGACCCCTCTTTTTCGCTAGAACCAGCGAGAGAGGGCCCGGCTGCAGAGCGGGAGCAAGCTGCCAGGGAAGAAGTCGAAGATGTGGCCGCCCTCATAGCCGCAAGGTTCCGGCGGGAGCCGGGAGGTCCTTAGGATTTGTTTCTCCCTTTTTATCAAGTCTGTAGTCCAGCTCATGGAGCCTCGCTTAATTTGACTCTTTTGGATACTTGTGTCTGTGATGCTTTTTCTCTCCTTCTTGGCTTGGCCTGGCTGAGTCCTTAGCTCCGCAAGGTACTCAGAGGCCATTTCCAATCTCGGAGCTTTGCACAGACACCCTCCCCGGGTCCTAACCGTGTTAGGGGCCCCCGGAGGTCTCCGGATCTCGCCCTATGGGGAGCTCCAGATCTGCCTGCCACGTGGCGGGTCCGGAGCTCCTTCCTAAGAGGCGGGAGCTCCGGCCATGTTGGACACATAGGGCTTTCGGAGCCCTCCCACCGAGGGGGAGGTCCGGCTTCCGCCCACCACGTGGCGAGCACGGAGCCCTCCTCAAGGGAGGAGAGAGTTCCGGGCCCGCTGGACACGTGGGGCCCCCGGGTCCCGCCCCTGCTGGAGGGGCAGGTCCCGGTCCTTCCAGTCCCAGGCCGGAGTAGCTGGTAGCTCCTTTCCCCCTGCTTCATGCAGTTCCCTGTTGCCGTAACCTGGAGGTCCTGCACACAGGCAGAGGAAACGTAATTCTCCTCGGGGGGTCCTCCCCTCCCCTCTCCTAGTCTTATCCGTCTTACGACCCTGATCCGCTATACGGGGCTTGGGCAATTCTGTGCACGAGGCGCCGGAGCTCCGGCTCCCTCCGAGGTCCGGGTACGGCCGTCCGATCCGTAGTACCGGGCCATGCGCTGGGGAAACAGAGTGCACGCGCTTTGGGTTCATGACCAGGCAAAGCGGTCGTACTCCCCTGGACCTCCGGAGGTCAGGATGCGCATGCTTTGGGATCTGGGCCGGCTAAGCTGGATACGCACCCTGGACCCCCCATGCACAACGCAGGCCTTTCCTGGAGGTAACCAACTGGCACCGCAACACCTGACTGGGGGAGGCCCGAGAGACCCACTCGGCCATCGGCAGGTGCCTCAAGCGCAGCCGCCTTCGGTAGTGTAGCGAATGCCGACTATGGATGAGCGCAGGAGAGGGGGAGCTAGATGTACGATGAACATACAGAGATAGTGCGATCATAGAAATTAATGCATAATTTAAATGAGCGCATGAGTGAGAGCTAAGTAGAACGGGGCACAGTATTCGTACCCATAGTTGGAATTCTGGCTGTACAGGGAGGCAATGTTCCGCCTCGTCTTCAAGGGAAGCAAGACTCTACGCGCTTAGGGTCGGAACCAGGCTAAACTGGACGTAGTCCTGTACCGTCCCTTGAGACTTAGCTGCCCCAAGCGCTGTTCCTAAATTCTATGGGATCTATTACAGAAGAGAATAACCCTGTTCTACTGATGCTCAGGAAGTAGGACTTACAGTGTTGCTCCATGGCAAGGATTTTTGGGAACGGATCCCACTCTCGGTTGGAAGGCATGTGTACTTGGGGCGGCAGCTTTCATGATTCGGAAGGGACCTTCCCTGCTGGGGGAGAGCTTATGGGTCCTTCTTGGAATAGAGTGTGCCTCTTCACGAAGTTGCCCTCCTGCAGGCCCCCGACGCGTTTGATTCTTTGGCGGTAGTGCTTAGAGCATTAGCCGAGACCGTGCGTTGCGGGGTGTTTCCTGCAGCCGAGTCTTGTCGACGAGGTTGTTATCTTCGCGCTGGATCAGGTCCTGCGCGGCTTCTCCTGGGGGCCCCCGGGGAGTTCTCCCCTTCTGGCTAAAGCTTTCAAGGGGTAGGTAGACCCGGGCTTGTCTTGGATGACCTAAGGCGTCTTCCCCTTCTGGCAAGGCCTTCAAGGGGTTGACAGACCTTAGGCGGCCCCTGAGAGGTATGTTCGAGGCACGGAGGCGCGCCGCAGTTGGCTAACGCCCTGGCCTGTCACCGTCGGAACTGGAGTCCTCACCGTCATGCACTGTCTTTATGACACGCTGAGGCTCCTGGAACCCCACCTGGTGGGCAGCAGTGACTGGGGCATCGACCTTCTGTTTGCCATCCCTCTGAGGGTAGGGCGGCGCTTCAGCCCTCTGCTGTCTCCCTTTGCGGAAGCGCTCTGCGAGCCTCTGGATCTCCCAGCATTCGGCAGCAGCATGGTTGCAGGTGCCATGCATGGGGCATAGCCCGCCTTGGTCACTGTCTGGGGCCGGTGATTGCCGCTGCCTTTTGTCGGGGCGTGGCCCCCGAGCTCCACTGGGCGTCGCAGCTGCGGCGACTGGGGCCGTGAATGGTGACTTCATCTTGCCACCCCCCCCCGGCTCTTGGTCTTCTTGCCACCCCTATAGTCAGCAGCACCGGACCCGGGCTGTCCTCCTGACTCGGAGGTCGGTAGAGCGTGCCAGTTCCGCCCTTCAGCTGCTCTGGCGCACTTGTCCGCCAGGCTGAAGAGCTCCGAGACGTCGCGGACCTCTCTGGTCGCGAGCTTCTCAAGCATTTTCTCGTCCAGGACACCCTGTCGGAACGCCACCACCACAGAGGCACTTTGGATATGCGGGATGGTGTTGCGTACCTGAGAGAACCGCTGGATGGAAGAGCGCAGCGACTCCCCAGGTTGTTGCTTGATGGCGTGGAGGTCAAGCTCCGTGCCGGGTCGGGTGTAGGAGCTGCCGAAGTTGGTGACGAACTGCCGGCAGAGCTCTCCCCAGGAGGTTATGGACCCCTGAGGTAGATTCATGAGCCAAGACCGAGCTGGGCTGGTCAAGGCGACGGGGAAGTAGTTGGCCATGACAGACTCGTCCCCTCCTGCGACAAGTACGGCGGTGGAGTAGATCTGGAGGAACTCCGCTGGGTTGACGCTACCGTCGTACTTCTCGGGCAGATGCGGGTGAAACTTGCGTGGGCACCTTGCGAAGCGAAGGTGGGGTGCAAGGGCCGCACATCCTGCACCTGCTGCTGCAGGTACTGGCGCTGCGAACGTTTCGTTCGCACCTGGCACCGCGTATCCCGGCATGGGCAGGGCTGCACCATAGACCGGGGCCGCTACTTGCGGCGCATACAGCTGTGGCATATGCTGCGCAGCATATGCCTGAGGCAAGGCTCGCGTGGTGAAGGCCTGCCCTTCTGGTTGTGTCGAGGCCGACGACATGCTGTTGCCTGCCTCATTGTTGCGACGCCTCTCTCGGCGTCGCTCGAGGTACACCCGGGCGTCCTGGCCCAAGTGGCACCGTTCCAGTTCCCTTCGCAGGTCCGTCAACAGGAGCCTGGACGAGCTGGAATCCGCCGTTAGCCCGTCAACCGTGGGTGTGCGCGTCAGCGACACAGCCGGTTGTCCTGGGCGCCGTCCTCGCCGAAACCGAGGGTTCGCGGCGGCGATGACGAGGCGGTCCACCTCGCGGACCCATTGCTGGGTCGCTGAATGGGGTGCATCCCCCGCAGGTGGGTTGCGCAGCAGCGCTCTTGCTGCAGCTAGTGCACCTCCATGGTGTACGCTCAGCGCTGCAGAAGATCTCACACTGGTCGGGGCCTGCATAGCCGGAGTCGGCGTTGCCGGAGTCGGCTGTCGGCTACCAGCTTGTGCCGACACACTCCTTCCTGAGTGTGTCGACATGTACTCCCCAGTGGTCACGGTTCGCCGTGAACGCGGAGGGGGAGAGTTTGCCGCTGAAGGAAGCTTGGTCATCTTCGTCGGTGGAAACTCGTAGCGCTAGGAGAAAAGCCCCCTACCTGGCGCGCCAAATGTCGAAGTGTGCGATCGACACTTCCCCCGGGCCTGCACTGGGCAGCCCGCGGAGGTTCTTTTTTCAGAGGGGCTAGTCCCTAGCGGAAAGCTTGCGCAGATGGACGAGTTAGTGAGAGCTTGACACGGCGAGTTTTACGTGGTTCAGGCCGCCGGAGCGTAAAACCCTACGTCCACGGCGAGCTATGGAGCTTGCTGTATTGCTTGCTGCTCAGGGCCGGAGGCCTGAGCTTGGGGGTGAGTTACAGCTTGAGTGTATGGTTAGCGTATGAGTTGCAAAGTGCGAACCCTTGCTATCGACGCCTACCCGAGCCTTTTATAGTCCAAGACTCGGGCGGCTTACAAGGGAAGCCGGGACCCGACAGGTGGTCCCGGGAAGATTGTCTATTATCTACCGTATCTGCAGTTATGCCGGTAGTTGTCTCTGGTCGAAGGCTTCTGAGTCTTCATCTTGCCGCCCCGCCCATGCCGCATGCTAGTCGTAGTGGTTGATGACGGCGCAGGCGGCATGGGATGTCTTGTCGCAGTGTTTATTGGCTGGCAGGTTCTGACGCCGCGCGCCAGTCTGTGATGCGACTGGGCGCAACGGCACCTGACAGAAGCGTGCTCCGCATCTCCGCGTCTTGGGAAGACGCGGGCCTTGAATACCTTGTACGGGCAAGGTATGGGGCGTATTTACGCCCGCTGCCTATCGCTCGGGGCAGGCAGCGTCGCTCTGCTGCCACGTGGCGGGCCCGGAGCCCTTCTCAGGGAAGAGGAGGGTCAGCCCCGTGGTTCACGTGGAGCCTCCGGACCTCTCCCCGCGGTGGGGGAGGTCCGGCTTCTGTTGGCCACGTGGCGGGCCCAGAGCTCTCCTCTGAGGAGAGGGAGGTCCGGCCCCGCTGGACACGCGGCGCCTTCGGGCCTCTCTCGCGCGGAGGGGGAGGTCCGGCTTCTGTATGCCACATGGCGGGCCGGGAGCTCTCCTCTGAGGAGAGGGAGGTCCAGCCCCGCCGGACGCGTGGCGCCTTCGGAGCTCTCCCTGCGGAGAAGGGCGAGTTCCTTAGGCATTTTACCCTGTGCGCGGGGGTACCCCATATCTCAGGTACCGACAGTGGCCCCCAGGCCCATCTCGGGGGAGATAGCGAGCCCGAGGTGGGACCTCCGTCTCTTCCGATCCGCGCACTTCCTCTAAGTCCCGAATTGACCGCTGCCGGAGCACGAACGGCCACGGGATCGTGGGAGCGTGCGCTCACTTGATGGTTGCTTTTACTGCGGCGGTTCCCAAGACTGCCACTTCTGCACGTTGCGGCGCTTTCTTAGGGAACCGCCGAAGTGCCTTGCCGGCTCATCTTCTCAGGAGACTGACTCCTTGCCCCCACCGCTTCAGTCAGGCGGCTTGGGCCCACCCATCATCGGCACTCGGTTTAGGAACCGAAGCGGTCGCCGACGCGGGGTATCCGAAGAGTTCCGAATCGCTTGGGATCGCACCCTGGAAGGTGTTAAATTAAACCTCCATGTGGGTACATTCCTCTTATAAGGCTTCTAGCCCCTGCGCCTCCCTCAGGTCCCTGCAGCCTTGTCTTCTTCCATGGCTCTCAACCCGCCTTATGGGGGAAGAATTGCTCTCGGTTCCCTCCAGCGGTCGCGTCTACACCAAGCCTGGGACTCAGGGAGCCTGCCTGCCCTGCCCCTGAGGGTAGTGGAGTCTTCAAAAGAACCGCTGAAGCATCGATGAGAATCCCAGGCGGCAGGGTCTCCAAGAACACCGCTGAATACTGCGGAGAGGGCCTCAGGAGCACCCTTGATGACTCCGGCTTTTGCGCAGGTGATGAAGGTTGGGGGCTCCAGGGGCACCCTTGTCGACACCGGCTTTTGCACAGGTGATGAGGGAACTTCAGGAGAAGGAAACCGCCGATGCACCGTGGAGAATCCCAGGCGGTAGAGTCTCCAAGAAGGCCGCTGAATACTGCGGAGGGGGCCTCAGGAGCTCCCGTGGTGTCACTGGTTTTTTCGCCGGTGGGGAGGAAGGCGATTCCTGCGCTCTGGTCATAGAGCGAGAGAGTTCCGCCAGGGCTGAAGCCTGGTGATGCGGCCGTTGTTGCAACTTCTGGATTCTGGTCGTGTCGGGAGACCCTTGGGGCTTGTTCCTTTCTTTTTATCGAGTCTGTAGTCCAGCTCATGGAGCCTTGCTTAATTTGACTCTTTTGGATACTTGTGTCTGCGATGCTTTTTCTCTCCTTCTTGGCTTTGCCTGGCCGAGTCCTTAGCTCCGCAAGGTACTCAGAGGCCATTTCCAATCTCAGAGCTTTGCACAGACACCCTCCCCGGGTCCTAACCGTGTTAGGGGCCCCCGGAGGTCTCCGGATCTCGCCCTATGGGGAGCTCCAGATCTGCCTGCCACGTGGTGGGTCTGGGGCTCCTTCCTAAGAGGCGGGAGCTCCGGCCATGTTGGACACGTAGGGCTTTCGGAGCCCTCCCACTGAGGGGGAGGTCCGGCTTCCGCCCACCACGTGGCGAGCTCGGAGCCCTCCTCAAGGGAGGAGAGAGTTCTGGGCCCACTGGACACGTGGGGCCCCCGGGCCCCGTCCGTGCTGGAGGGGCAGGTCCCGGTCCTTCCAGTCCCAGGCCGGAGTAGCTGGTAGCTCCTTTCCTCCTGCTTCATGCAGTCCCTGTTGCCGCAACCTGGAGGCCCTGCACATAGGTAGAGGAAACGTAATTCTCCTTGGGGGCTCCCCCTCCCTCACTTCATAGTCTTATTTGACTTATAGCCCCTAACCATATGCTTGGTGCTTGGGGACTTGTAGAGAGGGGGAGCTGAGTACATGGCAACCATGCACTGCAAGGGTGATTAAAAAACTTAATTCACAATTTAAATGAGTACAAAGAAAGAGCAAAGTAGAGCAGATTTCTTTTCCTACAACTTCCTATAGGTGGAAGGCAGGCTAGACATGGAGGCCACGACTCAACCCATTAAGAGGGGAAGCAAGACTCTACGCGCTTGGAGTCGGAACCAGGCAAAGCTGAACGTAGTCCTGGACCGTCCCCTGGGGTTTAGCTGCTCCGAGCGCTGCTCCTGGACTCTATGGAGTTTATTACAAAAAGAAAGTACTGTCCTATTTTTGCTCTAGGGGTAGAACTTACGGAGGTGTTCTATGTTCCAAGGGTTTGGGAGCAGGTCCCCATCCTCGGTGGAAAGGCGCACACACCCGGGGCGGCATACTTTCGTGACTCGGAAGGGGCCTTCCCAACTAGGGGAGAGTTTGTGGGCCCCTTCGCGAGAAAGTATACGCCGCAACACCAGGTCACCTTCCTCCAGCTCCCGGGCACGCACAGACCTCTGGTGGTAGCGCCGAAGCGCTTGCCTGTACCACGCATTACGGAGTGCCGCATGTAATCGGACCTCGTCGACGAGGTCGATTTCTCCACGCTGGAGGTTGTCCTGCGTGGCTTCGCCGTAAGCCTGGACACGGTGAGACTTCATGGTGATTTCTGGGGGAAGTACAGCTTCAGCCCCGTACACCATGAAGAAGGGTGTCTCCCCGGTGGCCCGGCTCTGGGATGTCCGGTTAGCCCATAGTGTGCTCGGAAGCTCATCTACCCAATTGGCACCATGTTTCTTCAGGTTGGCGAAGGTGCGAGTCTTAAGGCCCCGGAGAATCTCCGCGTTGGCCCTCTCAACTTACCCATTGCTCCTCGGGTGGGCGACAGAGGCATAGCATATCTGAATGCCAAGGTCCTCGCAGTAGTCTTGGAATGCTGCGCTGGTGAACTGGGTCCCGTTGTCAGTGATGATCCTGTTTGGGACCCCGAACCGGCAGACAATAGACTTGATGAATTTTACTGCGGATTGTCTGTTGATGGTGACAACTGGTGTAGCTTCCGGCCACTTGGTGAACTTGTCGATAGCGACATAAAGGTACCGGAATCCCCCGACGGTTCTGGGGAATGGTCCCAGGATGTCCAGCCCCCATACGGCAAACGGCCATGAGGGTGGGATCATCTGTACCGCCTGAGCCGGTGTATGGATCTGCTTGGCGTGGAACTGGCACGCCTTGCAGCTCTCGACCAGCTTGACGGCATCCTGGAGTGCTGTCGGCCAGTAGAAGCCATGCCGGAAGGCTTTACCGACAAGCGTGCGTGAGGAAGAATGACTTCCACATTCGCCTCCATGGATCTCAGCGAGCAAGTCGCAGCCTTCCCCCTGGGTTATGCACCGCAATAGGATGTGGTTGGCGCCACGCCGGTAGAGATCCCCCTCTACCAGCGCGTACCTCTTAGCCATACGCACAATCCGTTCAGCGGTTACACGTTCATCAGGGAGGATGTTGTCTTTCAAGTAGTCCCGGATCTCCGTGATCCATGCATCGGGTCTGACTTGAGCGTCTGGGTCTTGAGCGCTGGGTTGCACGGAGTCCCCAGTGACGCTTACGATCCTTGGCGGCATCCATGGCTGTAGGGCCGCCGAGACCGCCAGCTTCGAGGTGCTTGGCAAGCCCCCTTCGCCCGGCTCGGCGGGCCGGGCTGTGGGCCGCAGCAACGTCCTCTCGAAAACTCCTTCGGGCGCAGGGGCTCGGTGGAAGCCTTCGTTGAAAGGTTTTCGGCTGCGGCATTACCAGCGCGCGGTACATGGTGCAGGTCCAAGGCGAGGAATTCTTTCTCCAACATCTGCACGTGAAGCAGATACGCAGCTAGCTGTGGGTCATTGCAGGAGCATTCGCCCTTGACTTGCTTGATGACCAGCTGGGAGTCGCCCTGTGCCAACAGCTGGCGAGCGCCTAAAGACAGGGCTGTCTGCAGGCCAAAGATGAGTGCTTCATACTCCGCCATGTTGTTGGTTGCCTTGAAATTGAGACGCACCATATACCCAAACTGCTCCCCCGATGGCATGAGGAGCAGTACGCCGGCACCGGCCCCCTGCTTTCGCGAGGAGCCGTCGAAGAAGAGTGTCCAGTGGGGTTCGGTAAAGACCGGAGCTTTGGGCTCTGGCTCACCGCCTTCATGGCCCCCTGGGTCAGTCTTCGTTGGTGTCCACTCCGCCACAAAGTCAGCCAGTGCTTGGCTGTTGACTGCATGACGTGGGAGGAAGTCCAGCTCAAACTCCGCCAGTTCCGCCGCCCATTTGGCAACGTTGCCAGTCGCATGGGGGCTGTGAAGAATCGTCTTCAGCGGATACGAGGTGACTACCGAGACCTGGTGGGCCTGGAAGTAGTGGTGGAGCTTCCTGGAGGCCACGAGCACCGCATACAGCAGCTTGTGGACTTCTAGGTACCTTGTCTTGGCCTCATGAAGTACCCCACTGATGTAGTAGACAGGCCTCTGTATGGTTCGGACCCTCTCTCTTAGGCTTGGGAGCTCCTCGTCCATTGGCCCCGGCCCGCCGGAGGTGGGTGGACCCACGGGGGCCTCCGGGAGCTGGGACCCGGAGGCCCTTAAGCTTTCTTGATCATCCGGGAGCTCCGGGGGGTCTTGAGGGACCTCCGGGAGATCCCAATTGAGCCCTGGAGATTTATCTTGGGGGTCCGGGAGGCCGTCCTGGGCCTCCGGGTGGTCGTCTTGGACCTCCAGGGGGTCCGGGAGACCGTCTTGGCCCTGCGGGCCCCCCTGGTGTCTGACTTCTGCTACCAGAGCAGGTTGCGAGGGCGAGAGGTCTGGCCGCTCTGCGGCGACGACCATACTCACCACTTCAGTTGTCGCCGCGATGTAGAGCAGCAGGTGCTCTCTGGGCTCAGGGGCTACCATGATAGGCAGGGTCGTCAGGAGTCGCTTCAACTCCTGGAAAGCCTCTTCTGCTTCGTTAGTCCAGGCAAAGGGGCCTGACTTGCGCAGGAGCTTAAAGAAAGGGAGTGCCCGCTCTGCTAGCCTCGGTATAAACCGACTCAGCGCGGCTAGACATCCCGTGAGTTTCTGGACATCCTTGACGCGGGCATGGGGCCGCATCAAGTCAATGGCCTTGATCTTCTCTGGGTTGGCCTCAATTCCTCTGTGGTAGACCAGGAACCCTAAGAGCTTCCTAGAGGACACGCCGAACACACATTTATCTGGGTTCAGCTTGGTGCGCGTAGAGCTCAACTTGTCAAAGACTAAAGCTAGGTTATCTAGTAGGGATGACCCCTGCTTGACCTTGACAACTATGTCATCGACATACACCTCAACCAGGTCTCTTATTAACTCCCCAAAGGTTTTGTGCATTGCCCGCACAAAGGTGGGGAGTGCATTCTTTAGGCCGTAAGGCATAGACACATAGCAATAAAGGCCGTCTACTGTGATGAAGGAGGTGTGCTCCTCGTCTTCTCTAGACATGGGGATCTGATGGAAACCCGAGTAGGCGTCTAGGAAGCACAGCATATCACAGCCTGACGTTGAGTCTACTATTTGATCTATTCTAGGGAGAGGGAATGGATCTTTAGGACATGCCTTATTGAGACTGGTGTAGTCGATGCACATCCGGAGCTTCCCGCCGGCCTTCGGGACAACGACAGGGTTCGCCAACCATCGTGGGTGGTGGACCTCCCGTATGAAGCCAGCGTCCAGCACTCTTGACTTCTTCACGGATGAAGTTTTGCCGCTCGATGGACTGCTTGTGGGGCTTCTGTTGAACCGGCCGGGCGTCGGGGAAGACTTTCAAGTGGTGCTCGATCACCTCCCTGGGGATCCCCGGCATATGCGACGGCTGCCATGCAAACACGTCGACGTTGTGCCGGAGGAAGGTGACGAGCGCTCCTTCCTATTTGCTATCCAGGCCCCTGGCTAACCGGGTGGTCTGGGTAGCTTCGGCGCCGACTTGGACGACCTTTAAGGGGATGCCGCCCTCGTCGAGAGGTTGCACCCGGGGTGCTGTGGTGGAAGCACGGTGACGTGCGCTCGGCGGAGCTGGTCCGGCTCCGTATTGCCGGGGGCTGATGCCCCAGCTGTTGCGAGTGCTTGGAGCTTCTCCAGGGCCGACACTGCAGCAGTGCGGTCCCCACGAATCCTGAGAACGCCCGTCGGTGTTGGCATCTTCAGGACGAGGTAGCCGTAGTGGGCTACAGCCATGAACCGGTACAGGGCTGGCCTGCCGATTATGGCGTTGAAGGTGAGGTCTATCTCCGCCACGTCGAACAGAATGTACTCTGTCCGATAGCTGTCCGGAGCCCCGAAGGTCACCGGGAGACTAATGTTGCTGTAGGGGATAACCTGTCCCGGCCCTACCCCTGAGAACGGGCTCGACGGGGTGAGCTTGGCCATCGGGACCTGCAGCTTCTAGAAAGCTGCACGGCTGATGAGGTTCAGCCCAGCCCCTCCATCTACCAAAACGTGGTACATTCTCACGTTGGCGATGGTTGGGGCCACCAGGAGCGGTAGTTGGCCGGCCCCAGCCATGTTCCTGGGGCAGTCGGTGGCGTCAAAGCTGATGGGGGTCCCCATCCACTTAAGGTGCGGTGCAGCACTCGGGAGTGGCGCCACCGACGCTACCGCTCGGCGCAGAGTCTTGACTGCGCTTCGGGACGAGGGGTCGGCGGACCCGCCGTATATGACGTAGAGCTTCTTCCGACGCTCGTCGTCGCTGGAGCCGGAGTCCTCACGATTGCATGCCGCCTTCACGACACGCTGAGACTCCTGGATCTCCTCTGGGTGGTCGATGTTGTCTGGAACATCCACCTCCTGCCCATATTCCTTTGGACGGAAGGGCAGGGCATCAGCCCGCTGCCGCTTCCCCTTGCGGAAGCGCTCTGCGAGACTTCGGATCTCCCGGCACTCGGCAGTAGTGTGGCGACAGCTGCCGTGCACGGGGCACATGTTGTCCTGGCTATCTTCCGGGGTCGGTGACTTTCGCTGCCTCTTGTCAGGGCGCAGCCCCTGAGCCCCACTGAACGCCGCCGCAGTGACGACTTGGGCCACGGCCGGCGGTCTTATCTTGCTTCTGCCCTGGCTCTTGGTCTTCCTGCTACCTCCATTGGGAGTAGGACCAGATCCGGGCAGCCCTCCTTACTCGGAGGATGGCTGTGAGTGCCAGTTCCATCCCTCGGCTGCTCTGGCACACTTGTCCGCCAAGCTGAAGAGCTCAGAGGCATCGCGGACCTCCCTGGTCGCGAGTTTCTCAAGCATCTTCTTGTCTCGGACGCCTTGTCAGAACGCCACCACCACAGAAGCATTTTGAATGTGTGGGATGGTGTTCCGCACCTGGGAGAACCGCTGGATGAAAGAGCGCAGCGATTCCCCAGGTTGTTGTTGGATGGCGTGGAGGTCAAGCTCCGTGCCAGGCCGAGTGTAGGAACTGCCGAAGTTGGCTATGAACTGTCGGCAAAGCTCTCCCCAGGAAGTTACGGAACCCTGGGGGAGGTTCATGAGCCAAGACCGAGCTGGGCCAGTCAAGGCGACAGGGAAGTAATTGGCCATGACGGCTTCATTCCCTCCTGCGGCAAGCACGGCGGTGGAGTAGATCTGGAGGAATTCCGCCGGGTTGATGCTGCCGTCGTACTTCTCGGGCAGGAGCGGCCGAAACTTGCGCGGCCATTTCGCGAAGCGAAGGTGGGGCGCGAGGGCCGCACACCCTGCTTCTGTCGCCGCAGGTTCTGGTGCCACGAACGCTTGGTTCGCACTGAGCACCGCATGCCCCGGCATGGGCAAGGCTGCACCATAGGCTGGGGGCGCCATATGCAGGACATGCGACTGTGGCATATTCTGCACGGCACAGGCCTGGGGCAGAGATCGCGTGGCGATGGTCTGCTCTTCAGGCTGGGTCGAGGCCGACGTCAGGCTGTCGTCAGCCTCTTGGTGGCGACGCCTTTCTCGGCGCCGCTCGAGGTATACCCAGGCATCTTGACCCAGGCGACAATGTTCCAGCTCTGTCCTCAGATCTGTTTACTGGGGGCTGGTAGAGCTGGAGTCTGCCGTCTGCTCGCCATTCAATGGTGCACGCATCAGCGACGCGACCGATTGGCGAGGGCGTCGTCCCCGCCGAGGTCGAGGGCTTGCGGCGGCGACGACGAGACGGTCTACCTCTCGGATCCACTGCCGGGTCGCTGCCTGAGGCGCGTCCCCAGCGGGCGGATTGTACAGTAGCGCTCTCGCCGCAGCTAACGCACCCCCACTGGGCACGCTGAGCGCTACTGGAGACTTGAAGCTGGTTGGAGCCTGCATTGCCGGGGTCGGCGCTGCCAGAGCCGGTTGCTGGCTCCCAGCTCGTACCGACACACTCCGTCCCGAGTGTGTCGACATGTACTCCCCCCTGGTCGCGGTCTGCCGCAGAGGCGAGGGGGGAGAGTTCGCCGCTGAAGGAAGCTTGGTCATCTTCGTCGGCGGGAACTCGTCGCGCTAGGGGAAAAGCCCCCTACCTGGCGCGCCAAATGTCGAAGTGTGCGATTGACACTTCCCCCGGGCCTGCACTGGGCAGCCCGCAGAGGTTCTTTTTTCGGAGGGGCTAGTCCCTAGCGAAGAGCTTGCGCAGATGGACGAGTTAGTAGGAGCTTGACACGGCGAGTTTTACGTGGTTCAGGCCGCCGGAGCGTAAAACCCTACGTCCACGGCGAGCTATGGAGCTCGCTGTATTGCTTGCTGCTCAGGGCCGGAGGCCTGAGCTTGGGGGTGAGTTACAGCTTGAGAGTGTATGGCTAGCGTATGAGTTGCAAAGTGCGAACCCCTGCTATCAACGCCTACCCGAGCCTTTTATAGTCCAAGACTCGGGCGGCTTACAAGGGAAGCCGGGACCCGACAGGTGGTCCCGGGAAGATTGTCTATTATCTACCGTATCTGCAGTTATGCCGGTAGTTGTCTCTGGTCGAAGGCTTCTGAGTCTTCATCTTGCCGCCCTGCCCATGCCGCATGCTAGTCGTAGTGGTTGATGACGGCGCAGGCGGCATGGGATGTCTTGTCGCAGTGTTTATTGGCTGGCAGGTTCTGACGCCGCGCGCCAGTCTGTGATGCGACTGGGCGCAACGGCACCTGACAGAAGCGTGCTCCGCGTCTCCGCGTCTTGGGAAGACGTGGGCCTTGAATACCTTGTACGGGCAAGGTATGGGGCGTATTTACGCCCGCTGCCTATCGCTCGGGGCAGGCAGCGTCGCTCTGCTGCCACGTGGCGGGCCCGGAGCCCTTCTCAGGGAAGAGGAGGGTCAGCCCCGCGGTGCACGTGGAGCCTCTGGACCTCTCCCCGCGGAGGGGGAGGTCCGGCTTCTGTATGCCACGTGGCGGGCCCAGAGCTCTCCTCTGAGGAGAGGGAGGTCCGGCCCCGCTGGACACGCGGTGCCTTCGGGCCTCTCTCCCGCGGAGGGGGAGGTACGGCTTCTGTATGCCACGTGGCGGGTCCGGAGCTCTCCTCTGTGGAGAGGGAGGTCCGGCCCCGCCGGACGCGTGGCGCCTTCGGAGCTCTCCCTGCAGAGAAGGGCGAGTTCCTTAGGCATTTTACCGTGTGCGCGGGGGTACCCCATATCTCAGGTACCGACACCGCCGGAGCGTAAAACCCTACGTCCACGGCGAGCTATGGAGCTCGCTGTATTGCTTGGTCCTCAGAACCGGAGTCCTGAGCTTGAGGATGAGTTACAGCTTGGGAGTGAATGGCTAGCGTATGAGTTGCGGGAGTGCGAACCCCTGCCATCGTTGCCTACCCGAGTCTTTTATAGTCCAAGACTCGGGTGGCTTACAAGGGGGGGCCCGGGACCCGACAGGTGGTCCCGGGGAGATTGACTGTTATCTACCATATCTGCAGTTATGCCGGTAGTTGTCTCTGGCGAAGGCTTCTGAGTCTTCGTCTTGCAGCCCTGCCCATGCCGCATGCTAGTCGTAGTGGATGATGACGGCGGGGGCGGCATGGGATGTCTTGTCACCGCGTTTATTGGCTGGCAGGCTTTGACACTGCGCGCCAGTCTGTGATGCGACTGGGCGCAACGGCACCTGGCAGAGGCGTGCTCCAATTCTCCGCATCTTGGGAAGACGCGGGCCTTGAATACCTTGTACGGGCAAGGTATGGGGCATCTTTATGCCCGCTGCCTATCGCTCAGGGGCAGGCAGTGCCGTTCTGCTGGCCACGTGGCGGGCTCGGAGCCCTCCTCAGAGGAGAGGGGGGGTCCGGCCCCACGGGACACGTGGAGCCTTCGGACCTCCCCCCGCGGAGGGGGAGGTTCGGCTTCTGTCAGCCACGTGGCGGGCCCGGAGCTCCTCTCTGAGGAGAGGGAGGTCCGGCCCCGCCGGATACGTGGCACCTTCGGACCTCTCCCCCACGGAGGGGGAGGTCCGGCTTCTGTATGCCACATGGAGGGCCCGGAGCTCTCCTCTGAGGAGAGGGAGGTCCGGCCCTGCCGGACGCGTGGCACCTTCCGAGCTCTCCCTGCGGAGAAGGGCGAGTTCCTTAGGAATTTTCCTCTGTGCGCGGGAGTACCCCATATCACTGGTACCGACAGTGGCCCCCGGGCCCATCTCGGGGGTGATAGCGAGCCCGAGGTGGGACCTCCGTCTCTTCTGATCCGCGCACTTTCTCTAAGTCCCGCATAGACCGCTGCCGGAGCACGAACGGCCGCGGGATCATGGAAGCGTGCGCCCACATGATGGTTGCTTTTACTGCGGCGGTTCCCAAGACTGCCACTTCTGCACGTTGCGGAGCTTTCTTCGGGAACCGCCGAAGTGCCTTGCCGGCTTGTCTTCTTAGGAGACTGACTCCTTGGCCCACCGCTTCAGTTGGGCAGCTTGGGCCCACCGGTCATCGGCGCTTGGTCTTGGAGCCAAAACGGTTGCCGATGCGGCGTATTCGAAGAGTTTCGAATCGCTTGGAATTGCACCCGGGAAGTTTTTAGAGGGGATCTTACCCATATTGTGGCTTCCCTTTGCACTTCCCAGCGCTTTCTCTTGGACTCTTGTGCCTTTGTCTTCTTCCTTTGAGTCCTCCCCCGCCATGGCCTCCAACCTGCCACCGGAGAACAAGCGCGCTCGATCTCCTCCAACGGCGGCGTCTGTGCCAAGTCGGGAACCTGGGGTGCCTGGCACTCCCTCCGGTGGCGACTCAAAGAGGCCCCGGGCTGATGCGTTGAGGGGAGCTTCTGGGGCGTCCCCTGCTCCGTCAGTTAAAGCGACTGCGGAGCGGCCGTCAGTGACGGCGGCGGGCTCTGGGAGTCCCACCCCGGCTCGGAAGTCGGGGTTCAGAGCCCGCTGGAGTGTCCGCGCTTCCCGGCCATCCCCAACTGGCGGGGAGTCTGTGCCGTTGTGCTCGGCAACCGGGACAGCTGCCGCGGCCCCCAAGCCAGCTCGAGCTTCTCCTGTCCCGGTGTGCCCGGACTCCGCAGCGGCGTCATCTCTTCCTGCCGAGACGGCCGCCGCGGCCCCCAGGCCAGCACAGGTCGACCCTGCACCAGGCGGCACGGCCTTTGTTCCAGCGCCGCCTCCCCCGGCTCGTCCCTCTTCACAGGCCAAGAAGCCAGAAGCCAAAGAGGGTCCGGCAGGTCCGGCTGCCAGAGCCCCGGCGCCAGCTTCTCCTGACCGGCGTCTCATCTCGGTCGCTGGTGCATTGACTCCTCTTGTGGACGAGGTGTTGGAGGAGGTCGGGGGAACTGCCCCGGCCTCTGCTGCTCCATTGCCCCTGGCGGATGCCTTCGCGCTTGCCGAGACGAGCGTCCGGCAGGTCTTGGCTGCACTAGGTCGTGAGCGGGAGGAGTATACAGTTGAACGGGATCGCCTCCTCACCTGGGGGAACCTTTTGCGGGAGCGGACCGCGAAGGTCAAGAGCGAGCTCGACTCCAGGCAGGAGTTGCTCTACTTCAGGGAAGTGCTCCTCGACCGGCTGAAGCGGGCTGTCAACCGCATGGACGCCAAATCGCGGCGGATCAACAGGGAGGCCCTGGAGGCACACGCCCGGGCCGAGGAGAGCCTCTCTGCCCCTGAGGAGATACGGCAGCGGTTGGAGCGCCGTAAACTCGTCGTTGAGGAACGGGAGCATTCCACGTCAGCCGAGGCGGAGAGGGTCGCCGCGCAGCTGGCGGTGGGCGAGGATGACCTTCGAGCTCGGATCGAGGAGCTAGAGATTCTGAAGGCAGACCTCGACTTGAGGTTGTAACACCCTCACCTCGGGTGTCAGCATATGTTCATGTTTTATGAAGAAGAAAAACATTTGAAGAAAAGAAGGAACAGAGAGGGTTATCAAAAGAATAGCCAATAAAGCCCTTAGAGTGCGTCGAAGGCAACTTCCACGGCCAGCAGACCACGTGGCGCGTTCGGAGCTCATCCCCGAGAAAATTTGGGAGAGGTCCGCCGTTAAACTAGCTACGTGGCAGGCTCAGGGGTCATCTCCGCAATTGAAAAGAGGTCTGACCCTGTGGAACACGTGCTGCCGCGGAGATAGCCTCTGTGGAAGAAGCAAAGGCATTTTTCATAAGACACGTGTCGTCCACGGAGCTAGTCCTCGCGGAAATCAGAGGACCATCCGCACGGGATACGTGTAAATCTCGGAGCTCATCTCAGAGAAGTCCGGATCTATTGAACACGTGTCGCCACCGGAGCTTATCTCCGGAGGTTCGTCGCTGCTAAACACGTGTCGACCTCGGGGCAGGTCCCTGAGGGAGGGAAAGGCGGAAAGACCGGCACCCACACGTGGCGTGCGCGGAGCTCACCTCCGAAGAAGAGGGAGGTCTCGATCGATTGACACGCGGCACGACCGGAGCTCGTCTCTGTGGGAGAAAAGATATCAGGCACCAAAGGACACGTGGAGCTTCCGGAGCTCATTACCGCGGAGGTAACGAGTCTGAAGCGATTCTTACGTATAAAGATACCGGTGCGCAACGGAAACCGATCTAAACTCCACGATCCTTACCGAAGATAAGACGTCAGGATCTAACAAAGATCTGAATAAGACTCTTATTCGGGATCCAATCAGATTAGGACTCTTCTCTTCCCGATTATAAATAGAACCCAAAACCTCTGGCCAAAACTACGAACTTCTTTTTCAACTCCTAAGCCGGCGACTTAGAGCCCTAGCCCTAACTCGCCGAGCAAAACATCGCCGAAAGCACAACAAGGGAGATCATCGGAGGAGAACCAAGCGGTCTGAGGAGGACCCCGAAGACAAGAAGAACGTGAAGTAGGACTTCAATACCACCTTACGACATCATGTTGTTCATCTCTTTGCATCTGTTCTTCGATTCCTTTCGAACAGAAGCGTTTTCGTGGGCAGATCACTTGATGATCAGTTTGATCTAAAAGCCAAGATCATCGCCACGTCCACCTTTGATCCGAATACCTCTGACCATGCAAGCCATGCAAGAATACATACAGATCAATCTAATGAAACTAATCATAGGATAGCATGCATGTGCATCATCGCATCTAGTTTAGGGTTTTGTGCATGATATTGATTGCTGTGAATCTTGTATGCACGTGAATTCTACGTAGCAGGACAGGTTCAAGAAGCTGTCTACGACGAGCTGCAGCAACAAGGTTTTGAGAATCAAGAACAACCAGAACCGCAAGAACAAGGCAAGTGCTCCTTGACCATGTTGATCCTATGTTTTGGGTAAAACTATTTTGTTTTGCGAAAAGGTGTGTGCTGAGTCAAACATGATGGGAAACCCTTTTTATAGGAGTTTACTAGTTTTGATTAAACCATCCTTGTCGCCTGGGAAGTTTATGAGTCGGGTATGGTTTTTGCTTTATGCTTCGCTGAGTCTATGGGATTGGGAAGCGAGATAGATGTGTTTAGCTAACTGCACTCATAATAATAAGGGGAAACTGATGTTAATAATGAACATGGATCGGAGGGAGATCTAGGCAAGACTGGGTTTGTGAATGAGGTAGCATGAGATGGTGGTTTTACTTGCCGTGGATCTAAGGACCGGTTCATGCATGCACATGCCAGGATAACAGTGCCACCACAAGGCCAAGTATGGGTGCGGCTTAGCTGAGTAATTAGGTAAGTTGCTAGAGTGTTATGGACTGTGGAAGGCGTGGGGAATGGGAGTCGAGTGAGGACTGCCCTGGGAACTGCATGGCACAAGAGGGGGCCCGTGGGTGGGAGAATTCGAGATTCTAGCCTGCCGGTGAAACCTTAGTGAGTCCATACATCTAGTAACCCCTTTGTAAAGGCTATTTTGTGATCTCTTGACCATACACCGACGGATGTGTACTGGTATAATGGAGGTTCTGCAGTCGCCGACGGGTGACGAAATCACAAACTTGTGGGTAAAGAGGTACAAACTCTGCAGAGTTGTTATTAAAACTATCATGATAGCCAAGCTTACGGTCACGAGCACCTGGCTAAACTGCCATGATTAGATGGGACGGTTAATGGGATGGTTACTGGAATGGTTATTGGGAAGGTTCTTGGTTATGATTATTGGTTATGGTTTGGTTTGGGACTGTTGAGTCCGGGAGATGAGATGGTTGCATGACTGATGGGTCATGACATGAGATTGGTCTCGGTGCGAGACGTGGTTGTTTTATGAGGTGAGATGGTAGCGAATACGACGAGGTATTCGTGAGTATGAATAAAAGATTGGTTAATGTTCAGATGGAACATGGAAAGCGATGGAGGTATGTTGGTAATTTAATACATGCTGGGATTACATTCATCTAAAGTTAAGATGCTGTTTTATCACGTTTTTATAAATCTGCCTTCTTGCAAATAAGCCTTTTATCACCTACCTTGTTTATGAGCTGCATATCATGTGTTATTCCCGCACTTGCTGAGTACATCATTGTACTCAAACTTGCATTTTTATTTCCTCATCAACAGCAAGAGAAGACTACTATGAAGACCGAGTAGAGCATTATGGCGTGTGATCTGTTCTCAACCTTGCCTGTGGAGGGAGTAGGGATGGAGCCACTTCTGCTTAGTTTTGCTTCCGCATTAGTTTTTGCTTCCGCATTTAAATAAAGATTTCCGCTGCATAGAAATAGGACTTCCGCTGTGAGCATGAGTCCAAGACTCATGAGGAATTGTAATAAACTCTGTTATTCGTGGTAATATATAATCTGAATTCAGTTTGTGGAACGTATGTGTATGTGTGGCGAACATCCTGGGCACACATATGCATTAGTTCTCGGTTCCGTGGTTTTCCACAGAATTGAGGGCGTCACAGATTGGTATCAGAGCCACGGGTTGACAGTAGGTTACACGCCTAGATAGAAGCCTTAGATTGATATTAGAATCACGGGTTAACAGCAAGTTATACCCCTAAACAGAAGCTACGCGGACCAAAGGAAGCATCCTAGGATGAATAGCTTAGATTGGCCTTGAAACCACCTTGACATAGGAAACCATCCTTGAATAGGAGTTGAGTGGGCCCTTGTGATGATTATTTGTGAATATGTGCTTAGTGTGAGTTGTGGGGCGTCTCAACAACGTTGTTCCACACGTAAGAAGAAAGAGGAGTGAAATGCTTTGGCACTTGATCACATCCTCATAAGGACTAATATATATAGTCCAAACTCCCCTTGATGCATATAGTAGAAAGAACCTATCTAATCTTCTAACCTTCTATTCTATTCCGTTCTCTCTCATAGATGGTGAGAGGAAACGCCAGCCGAAGGAACATCCAGGAAGATGACCACGAAGAAATTCCTGCTAACCCTGGAGCTGGCAAAAACAACCTAGAAAGGTTGATGGCCATGCAAAACCAGCTTATGCAAACCATGATCCAAACTTTGGGTCAGTTGCAGGCCAACCAACACCCCGTTCCGGCACCACCACCACCACCACCGCCGGCTCATAACAGGTTGGGAGAGTTCATGAGGACTCGACCGCCCACCTTTGCTCAAGCAAGCGATCCAATGGAGGCCGATGATTGGTTGAAATCCATGGAGAAGAAGCTTGCCATTGTACAGTGCAACGACCGAGAGAAGGTTCTCTTTGCGTCGCACCAACTGATGGGAGCAGCTGCTGACTGGTGGGATGCCTTGAGCAACGCCAATGCCAACCCGGAGACAATCACTTGGACTGAGTTCAAGGAAAGTTTCCGCTCCCACTACATCCCTGTTGGCGTAATGATGCTCAAGAGGCAGGAGTTTGAAGGTCTCCGCCAAGGGCAGAAGAGTGTGAACGAATACCTCAACAAGTTCATACAACTGTCCCGGTATGCCCCTGAAGATGTCAACTCAGATCTGAGGAAGCAGTACCTGTTCATAAGAGGGTTGAACAATGAGATCCAAGTTCAGCTCCTCAACAATGACTACGTAAGCTTCCAGAAGCTGGTTGATAAGGCTATTGTGGTGGAAAACAAGATCCGAGAGATTGAGCGCGAGTACAAAAGGAAGATCCCATACCAGTCCCAAGGGAGCAACGTACGACCTAGGTACATGCCCCCTGCACCACAGTATGGATCGACCACTCCTACGTACCGCCCTGGTCAGCCACCACAGCAACGGCTCGTTGCACCGGCACCTCATGTGCCCATGCCTCCTGCGCCCCGGCCTAACAATGGCGCTCCTGTTCAAAACCCCCGCCCCAACGTACCTGCTGCCGTAGGCAACAGGGCATGCTTTGCATGCGGGGAAGTAGGCCACTTCGCTAACCAGTGCCCGAAGAGAGGCCCTGGACAGCAAGGTAACGTGCCCAAGCAGAATCAGCGACCAAACGGAGGGGACCACCAAGGGAACCGTGGACCGCAGAACTATGCTCGTGGCCATGTTAACCATGTCACTGCTGAGAAAGCACAACAGGCTGAGGACGTCGCAATTGGTATGTGCCTTGCCAACTCCAACCCAGCCACCATTTTATTTGATTCTGGAGCATCACATTCCTTCATATCATCCGATTATGTTGCCAAGCATTATCTACCCGTATCCCACTTAGAATGTGCTATGTTAGTTAATTCACCCGGAGGAGAAATGAGGACTAATATAGTATGTCCTAAAGTAAGCCTTAAAATAAGGGGGGTAGACTTCCTTGCCAACCTTATTGTCTTGGACTCCCACGGAATTGACATCATACTCGGAATGGACTGGTTAAGCAAGCACAATAGAGTAATCCAATGCGCTGAGAGAAGCGTGCAATTGACAAACGAACACGGTATCCGTGTCGAGTTCGAGCCAGCACCGCAAGCGACCGAACGGGCGGACCTGAACCATGTTGAAGGAGTAGCATTGGACAAAATTCCAGGGGTTCAGGAATTTTCGGATGTGTTCCCGGAAGAACTTCCAGGTATGCCACCTGACCGGGACATTGAGTTTGCGATAGATTTGGTACCTGGAACTGCACCCATAGCTAAGAGACCATATAGGATGCCCGTCAACGAGTTAGTTGAACTCAAGAAGCAAATTCAAGAACAGTTGGAGAAGGGTTTTATCCGTCCAAGTTCGTCACCATGGGGAGCCCCGGTACTCTTCGTGGACAAGAAGGACGGAACCCAAAGAATGTGCGTGGACTACAGGTCTCTCAACGAGGTAACAATCAAGAATAAATACCCTCTGCCCCGTATAGAGGACCTGTTCGATCAAATGAAAGGAGCCCAAGTGTTCTCCAAGATTGATCTTTGGTCGGGATATTTCCAGCTGAAGATTAAGCCCTCCGATATACCTAAGACAGCCTTTCGGACGCGGTATGGTTCATATGAATATACCGTTATGTCTTTTGGATTGACGAATGCACCCGCATACTTCATGTACCTTATGAATAAGGTTTTCATGGACTACTTGGACAAGTTCGTCGTAGTTTTCATCGACGACATTATGGTGTATTCAAAAAGTTAGGAGGAGCATGAAGAACATCTGAGACTGACCTTGCAGAAGTTGCGCGAGCATCAGTTGTATGCCAAGCTTAACAAGTGTCAATTTTGACTAAGGGAAATATCCTTCCTAGGCCACATCATCTCCAAGGACAGGGTATCGGTTGATCCTGGAAAGGTGAGAGATGTTCTAAAGTGGGACCAACCGAGGAGCGTGAGGGATATTTGGAGTTTCCTTGGGATGGCAGGATACTATCGGCGCTTCATTAAAGACTTCTCTAAGATAGCAAAACCTATGACGGAGTTGCTAATAAAGGGAAAAGTCTTTCAATGGACACAAGCCTGTCAAGAAAGTTTTGAGGAACTCAAGAAAAGGCTAACCACAGCACCAGTTCTGGTATTGCCAGACGTAAGCAAGAGCTTTGACATATATTGTGACGCATCCAGGCAAGGGCTCGGGTGTGTACTCATGCAGAAAGGACAAGTGGTAGCCTATGCCTCACGACAATTAAAGAAGCACGAGCTTAACTATCCTACTCATGATTTGGAGTTAGCAGCAGTGGTGCATGCATTGAAGATTTGGAGACATTATATCCTTGGTCATCGATGTGAGATCTATACGGATCATAAAAGCCTCAAGTACATATTTACACAAACGGACTTGAATTTGAGGCAACGTCGATGGTTAGAACTCATCAAGGATTATGATGTAGGAATCAATTACCACCCCGGGAAGGCCAATGTGGTCGCTGACGCATTGAGCAGAAAGGGAGCATGCCACCAACTCACGGTTCGGGAGCTACCACCCGAACTACGTAAGGAGTTCGAACGGTTAAACCTCGGATTCTTGAATAACATGGAAATGATAGAGATCCACTCCCCATTGGAACCAGAAATAAGAAAGGGACAAGCAACGGACGAGGGGATCAAGGAGATCAAGGAAAGAATCCGACAAGGGATAGAAAAGGATTTCAAGGAGGATGAAAAGGGTACGCTTTGGCTAGGAAAAAGGATTTGTGTGCCAAACATAAGACACCTTCGCGACATGATACTGAAGGAGGCACATGACTCACCCTATTCCATACATCCAGGGAGCACCAAAATGTACAAGGACTTGAAAACTTGCTATTGGTTGGATGGTATGAAGAGGGATAAAGCCGAATACGTTGCCCTATGCGACACATGCCAACGGGTAAAAGCCGAACATCAAAAACCCGCTGGAGTGTTGCAACCTTTGAAAATACCTGAATGGAAATGGGAGGACATCAGTATGGACTTCATCGTCGGATTGCCATGAACTCAGTCAGGATACGACTCCATCTTGGTCATTGTGGACCGGTTGACGAAGACCGCCCATTTTCTTCCAGTAAAGACAAGTTACAACGTTACACAGCTGGCAGAATTGTACATGGAGCAGATCGTGTGCCGTCATGGAGTTCCGAAGAGGATAGTCTCAGATCGAGGTTCTCAGTTTACCTCTAGATTCTGGAGAAAGTTGCAGAAAGCCATGGGTACACGACTGGATTTTAGCTCCGCCTATCACCCACAAACAGATGGACAAACCGAAAGGACAAACCAAATTTTGGAAGACATGCTGAGAGCTTGCGCCTTGAAACGCGGGCGTAGTTGGGATAGGAGTTTACCGTATGCCGAGTTCTCCTATAACAACAGCTATCAAGCTAGCTTGAAGATGTCGCCTTTCGAAGCCTTATATGGTAGACGGTGTAGAACGCCACTGTTCTGGAACGAAACTGGAGGTGTTTGGACCCAAAGTACTACAAGAGGCTGAAAAGCAAGTCCAAACAATACAGGAAAACTTAAAGGCTGCTCAGTCACGACAGAAAGGCTATGCGGACAATAGGCGTAGGAAGTTGACCTTTGAAGTTGGAGACTTCGTATACCTTAAGGTATCGCCTATCCGAGGCCAACGACGTTTTAACGTCAAAGGCAAACTAGCGCCTCGCTACATCGGACCATTTAAGATTTTGGGTAAGCGAGGGGAAGTAGCCTATCAACTAGAGCTCCCAAACCACCTTTCCGACGTACATGACGTGTTTCATGTATCCCAGCTCAAGAAGTGCTTGAGAATACCAGAGGAACAAGTGTCAATGGGAGAACTTAAACTTCAAGAGGACCTGACTTACGCAGAACACCCTGTCTGAATCTTGGACGTGAAGGAAAGGGTCACCCGAAACAAGGTGATTCGATGGTGCAAGGTACAATGGAGCCATCACACTGAAGCTGAAGCCACATGGGAACGTGAAGAGGATATCAAGGCAGAATTTCCCCATCTATTTTCTACTAACGGATCTCGAGGGCGAGATTCAATTTAAGGGGGGTAGATTTGTAACACCCTCACCTCGGGTGTCAGCATATGTTCATGTTTTATGAGGAAGAAAAACATTTGAAGAAAAGAAGGAACAGAGAGGGTTATCAAAAGAATAGCCAATAAAGCCCTTAGAGTGCGTCGAAGGCAACTTCCACGGCCAGCAGACCACGTGGCGCGTTCGGAGCTCATCCCCGAGAAAATTTGGGAGAGGTCCGCCGTTAAACTAGCTACGTGGCAGGCTCGGGGGTCACCTCCGCAATTGAAAAGAGGTCCGACCCTGTGGGACACGTGCTGCCGTTGAGATAGCCTCTGCGGAAGAAGCAAAGGCATTTTTCATAAGACACGTGTCGTCCACGGAGCTAGTCCTCGCGGAAATCAGAGGACCATCCCCGCGGGATACGTGTAAATCTCGGAGCTCATCTCAGAGAAGTCCGGATCTATTGAACACGTGTCGCCACCGGAGCTTATCTCCGGAGGTTTGTCGCTGCTAAACACGTGTCGACCTCGGGGCAGGTCCCTGAGGGAGGGAAAGGCGGAAAGACCGGCACCCACACGTGGCGTGCGCGGAGCTCACCTCCGAAGACGAGGGAGGTCTAGATCGATTGACACGCGGCACGACCGGAGCTCGTCTCTGTGGGAGAAAAGATATCAGGCACCAAAGGACACGTGGAGCTTCCGGAGCTCATTACCGCGGAGGTAACGAGTCTGAAGCGGTTCTTACGTATAAAGATACCGGTGCGCAACGGAAACCGATCTAAACTCCACAATCCTTACCGAAGATAAGACGTCAGGATCTAACAAAGATCTGAATAAGACTCTTATTCGGGATCCAATCAGATTAGGACTCTTCTCTTCCCGATTATAAATTGAACCCAAAACCTCTGGCCGAAACTACGAACTTCTTTTTCAACTCCTAAGCCGACGACTTAGAGCCCTAGCCCTAACTCGCCGAGCAAAACATCGCCGAAAGGACAACAAGGGAGATCATCGGAGGAGAACCAAGCGGTCTGAGGAGGACCCCGAAGACAAGAAGAACGTGAGGTAGGACTTCAATACCACCTTACGACATCATGTTGTTCATCTCTTTGCATCTGTTCTTCGATTCCTTTCGAACAGAAGCGTTTTCGTGGGCAGATCACTTGATGATCAGTTTGATCTAAAAGCCAAGATCATCGCCACGTCCACCTTTGATCCGAATACCTCTGACCATGCAAACCATGCAAGAGTACGTACAGATCAATCTAATGAAACTAATCATAGGATAGCATGCATGTGCATCATCGCATCTAGTTTAGGGTTTTGTGCATGATATTGATTGCTGTGAATCTTGTATGCACGTGAATTCTACGTAGCAGGACAGGTTCAAGAAGCTGTCTACGACGAGCTGCAGCAACAAGGTTTTGAGAATCAACAACAACCAGAACCGCAAGAACAAGGCAAATGCTCCTTGACCATGTTGATCCTATGTTTTGGGTAAAACTATTTTGTTTTGCGAAAAGGTGTGTGTGCTGAGTCAAACATGATGGGAAACCCTTTTTATAGGAGTTTACTAGTTTTGATTAAACCATCCTTGTCGCCTGGGAAGTTTATGAGTCAGGTATTTTTTTTGCTTTATGCTTCGCTGAGTCTATGGGATTGGGAAGCGAGATAGATGTGTTTAGCTAACTGCACTCATAATAATAAGGGGAAACTGATGTTAATAATGAACATGGATCGGAGGGAGATCTAGGCAAGACTGGGTTTGTGAATGAGGTAGCATGAGATGGTGGTTTTACTTGCCGTAGATCTAAGGACCGGTTCATGCATGCACATGCCAGGATAACAGTGCCACCACAAGGCCAAGTATGGGTGCGGCTTAGCTGAGTAATTAGGTAAGTTGCTAGAGTGTTATGGACTGTGGAAGGCGCGGGGAATGGGAGTCGAGTGAGGACTGCCCTGGGAACTGCATGGCACAAGAGGGGGCCCGTGGGTGGGAGAATTGGAGATTCTAGCCTGCCGGTGAAACCTTAGTGAGTCCATACATCTAGTAACCCCTTTGTAAAGGCTATTTTGTGATCTCTTGACCATACACCGACGGATGTGTACTGGTATAATGGAGGTTCTGCAGTCGCCGACGGGTGACGAAATCACAAACTTGTGGGTAAAGAGGTACAAACTCTGCAGAGTTGTTATTAAAACTATCATGATAGCCGAGCTTACGGTCATGAGAACCTGGCTAAACTGCCATGATTAGATGGGACGGTTAATGGGATGGTTATTGGAATGGTTATTGGGAAGGTTCTTGGTTATGATTATTGGTTATGGTTTGGTTTGGGACTGTTGAGTCCGGAAGATGAGATGGTTGCATGACTGATGGGTCATGACATGAGATTGGTCTCGGTGTGAGACGTGGTTGTTTTATGAGGTGAGATGGTAGCGAATACGAGGAGGTATTCGTGAGTATGAATAAAAGATTGGTTAATGTTCGGATGGAACATGGAAAGCGATGGAGGTATGTTGGTAATTTAATACATGCTGGGATTACATTCATCTAAAATTAAGATGCTGTTTTATCATGTTTTTATAAATCTGCCTTTTTGCAAATAAGCCTTTTATCACCTACCTTGTTTATGAGCTGCATATCATGTGTTATTCCCGCACTTGCTGAGTACATCATTGTACTCAAACTTGCATTTTTATTTCCTCATCAACAGCAAGAGAAGACTACTATGAAGACCGAGTAGAGCATTATGGCGTGTGATCTGTTCTCAACCTTGCCTGTGGAGGGAGTAGGGATGGAGCCACTTCTGCTTAGTTTTGCTTCCGCATTAGTTTTTGCTTCCGCATTTAAATAAAGATTTCCGCTGCATAGAAATAAGACTTCCGCTGTGAGCATGAGTCCAAGACTCATGAGGAATTGTAATAAACTCTGTTATTCGTGGTAATATATAATCTGAATTCAGTTTGTGGAACGTATGTGTATGTGTGGCGAACATCCTGGGCACACATATGCATTAGTTCTCGGTTCCGTGGTTTTCCACAGAATTGAGGGCGTCACAGAGGAACAGGTCTCCCGCGAACGCCGGGTGGTCTTGGATCGGGAGTTGGCCGCCGACTTCAAGGCTTCTGAGTTGGAGCGGCTCGCCAAGACTCTCCACCTTCGGGAGAGCTCCCTGGCGGCCAAGGAGAAGGAATTCTCCGAGAGAAACCTAGAGGCCCTGCAGGCAGCCCGCCGCGAGGTGGAGGAGCTCACGGCCTTGCGGTCCTCCGAGGCTCATGCGGTCTCAAGCTTTGTTGATCGAGCGGAGTCCGCCCTGATCTCTCTTGGCTTCAGTCCGGTGAGGGCAGCGGCTCCTGCGTTGAAGGTGGCGGAGGTGATCCCCGCGCAGGAGTCGATCGGCGCCAAGCTGGACAGGCTGGACTCAGTGGTCGCCAGCGAGCTTGAGGCCGAGGGACGCGGCCTAGCCTTAGAGGTCGCCTCACATGTGCTGGCATGCTTCAAGAGCCGCGACCCCTCTTTCTCCCTGGAACCAGCGAGAGAGGGCCCAGCCGCGGAGCGGGAGGAAGCTGCCAGGGCTGAAGTCGAGGATGTGGCCGCCCTTGTAGCTGCTAGGTTCCGGCGTGAGCCGGGTGGTCCTTAGGACCTGTTTCTCCTTTTTTATCGAGTCTGTAGTCCAGCTCATGGAGCCTTGCATAATTTGACTCTTTTAGATATTTGTGTCTGTGATGCATTTTCTCTCCTTCCTGGCCTTGCCTGACTGAGTCCTTAGCTCCACAAGATACTCAGAGGCCTTCTCCAATCTCAGAGCTCTGCACAGACACCTTCCCCAGGTCCTAACTGTGTTAAGGGCCCCCGGGGGTCTCCGGATCTCGCCCTATGGGGAGATCCAGATCTGCCTGCCACGTGGCGGGTCCGGAGCCCCTCCTCTGGAGGCGGGAGCTCTGGCCCTGCTGGACACGTAGGGCTTTCGAAGCCCTCCCACCGAGGGGGAGGTCCGGTTTGCGCCTGCCACATGGCGAGTCCGGAGCCCCCCTCAGGGGAGGCGGCAGCCCCGGGCCCGCTGGACACGTGAGGCCTTCGGGCCTCACCCCTGCTGGAGGGGCGGAGACCCGGTCCTTCCAGTCCTAGGCCGGAGTAGTTGATAGATCCTTCCGCCCCCGCTTCATGCAGTCCCCGTTGCCGTAACCTGGAGGTCCTGCACACAGGCAGAGGAAACGTAATTCTCCTCGGGGGGTCCTCCCCTCCCGTCTCCTAGTCTTATTCGGCTTACGATCCTGATCCGTTATACGGGGCTTGGGCAATTCTGTGCTCGAGGCGCCGGAGCTCCGGCTCCCTCTTAGGTCCGGGTACGGTCGTCCAATCCCTAGTACCGGGCCGTGCGCTGGGGAAGCAGAGTGCACGTGCTTTGGGTTCATGACCAGGCAAAGCGGTTGTACTCCCCTGTACCTCCGGAGGGCAGGATGCACACGCTTTGGGCTCGGAGCCTGCTAAGCGGGATACGCACCCTGGACCCCCCATGCACAACGCAGGCCTTTTCTGGAGGTGACCAACTGGCACCGCAACACCTGACTGGGGGAGGCCCGAGAGACTCACTCGGCCATCGGCAGGTGCCTCAAGCGCGGCCGCCCTCGGTAGGATAGCGAATGCTGACTATGGATGAGCGCAGGAGAGAGGGAGCTAGATGTACGATGAACATACATATATAGTGCGATCATAAAAATTAATGCATAATTTAAATGAGCGCATGAGAGAGAGCTAAGTAGAACAAGTTTCTGTGTTCATGCCCATAGGTGGAATTCTGGCTGTACATGGAGGCAATGATCCGCCTCGTCTACAAGGGAAGCAAGACTCTACGCGCTTAGGGTCGGAACCATGCTAAACTGGACGTAGTCCTGTATCGTCCCTTGAGACTTAGCTGCCCCAAGCACTGTTCCTAAATTCTATGGGATTCATTACAGAAGGGAATGACCCTGTTCTACTAATGCTCGGGTTGTAGGACTTACAGTGTTGCTCCATGCCAAGGGTTTTGGGAACGGATCCCACACTCGGTTGAAAGGCATGTGTACCTGGGGCGGCAGCTTTCGTGATTCGGAAGGGACCATCCCTGCTGGGGGAGAGTTTATTAGTCCTTCTCAGGAAAGAGCGTGCCGCGACACCAGGTTGCCCTTCTGCAGGTCCCTGACGCGTTTGGTTCTTTGGCGGTAGTGCTTAGAGCGTCAGCCAAGACCGTGCGTTGTGGGATGTTACCTGCAGCCGAGTCTCGTCGACGAGGCTGTCATCTTCATGCTGTATCAGGTCCTGCACGGCTTCTCCTGGGCGTCCCCGGGGAGTTCTCCCCTTCTGGCTAAGGCCTTCAAGGGGTAGGTGGACCCGGGCTCGCCTCGGAAGACCTAAGGCGTCTTCCCCTTCTGGCAAGGCCTTCAAGGGGTTGACAGACCTTGGGCGGCCCCCGGGAGGTATGACCGAGGCACGGGGGCGTTCCCTCGGGTGAGGCTGGCCCGACCTTGCACCATTGTGATCGGTGCTTTGGCTGCTGCGAATATTTGGGGCTTCTCCAAGGTTGACGCCGCAGCAGTGCAGCCTCCACTGACCTGGGACGGCAGCCACAGCCGGCTACCGCCCCGGCCCGTCACCTTCGGAGCTGGAGTCCTCACCATTATGCACTGTCTTTATGACACGCTGAGGCTCCTGAAACTCCACCTGGTGGGCGGCGCTGACTGGAGCGTCGACTTTCTGCTTGCCATCCCTCTGAAGGTAGGGCGGTGCTTCAGCTCTCTGCTGTCTTCCTTTGCGGAAGTGCTCTGCGAGCCTCTGGATATCCCAGCACTCTGCAGCAGTATGGTTGCCGGCGCCATGCACGGGGCATAGCCCGCCCTGGTCACTATCCGGGGCCGGTGACTGCCGCTGCCTTTTGTCGGGGCGTGGCCCCCGAGCTCCACTAGTCGTCGCTGCTGCGGCGACGGGAGCCGCGAATGATGACTTCATCTTGCCACTCGCCTGGTTCTTGGCATTCTTGCCACCTCCATAAGCAGCAGCGCCGGACCCGGGCTGTCCTCCTGACTCAGGGGTCGGCAGAGAGTGCCAGTTCCGCCCTTCAGCTGCTCTGGCGCATTTGTCCGCCAGGCTGAAGAGCTCAGAGACGTCGCGGACCTCTCTGGTCGCGAACTTCTCAAGCATTTTCTCGTCCCGGACACCCTGCCGGAACGCCACCACCACAGAGGCACTTTGAATATGCGGGATGGTGTTGCGTACCTGGGAGAACCTCTGGATGAAAGAGCGCAGCGACTCCCCAGGTTGTTGCTTGACGGCGTGGAGGTCAAGCTCCGTGCCGGGACGGGTGTAGGAGCTGCCGAAGTTGGCGACGAACTGCCGGCAGTGCTCTCCCCAGGAAGTTATGGACCCCTGAGGGAGATTCATGATCCAAGACCGACCTGGGCCGGTCAAGGCGACGGGGAAGTAGTTGGCCATGACAGCCTTGTCCCTTCCTGCGGCAAGTACGGCGGTGGAGTAGATCTGGAGGAACTCCGCCGGGTTGACGCTGCCGTCGTACATCTCGGGCAGGTGCGGCCGAAACTTGCGCGGCCACCTCGCGAAGAGAAGGCGGGGTGCAAGGGCCGCACGTCCTGCTCCTGTAGCCGCAGGTATTGGCGCTGCGAACGCTTGGTTCGCACTTGGCACCGTGTACCCCGGCATGGGCAAGGCTGCACCATAGACCGGGGGCGCCGCTTGCAGCGCATATGGTTGTGGCATATGCTGCGCGGCGTATGCCTGAGGCAGGACTCGCGTGGCGAAGATCTGCCCTCCAGGCTGTGTCAAGGCCGACGTCATGCTGTCGCCAGCCTCTTGGTTGCGACGCCTTTCTCGACGTCGCTCGAGGTACACCCGGGCATCCTGGCCCAAGTGGCACCGTTGCAGCTCCCTTCTCAGGTCCATCGACGGGAGCCTGGAGGAGCTGGAATCTGCCGTCTGCCCGTCAACCGTTGGCATGTGCGTCAGCGACACAGCCGGTTGGCCGGGGCGTCGCCCTCGCCGAAACCGGGGGTTCGCGGCGGCGACGACGAGGCGGTCCACCTCGTGGACCCACTGTTGGTTTGTTGAATGGGGCGCATCCCCAGCAGGTGGGTTGCACAACAGTGCTCTTTCTGCAGCTAGCGCAGCCCCATGGTGTACGCTCAGCGCTGCAGAAGATCTCACGCTGGTCGGAGCCTGCATTGCCGGAGTTGGTGTTGCCGGAGTCGGCTGCTGGCTACCAGCTTGTGCCGACACACTCTGTCCTGAGTGTGTCGACATGTACTACCCGCTGGTCACTTTTCGCCGTGAACGCGGAGGAGGAGAGTTTGCCGCTGAAGGAAGCTTGGTCATCTTCGTCGGCGGAAACTCGTCGCGCAAGGGAAAAAGTCCCCCTAGCTGGCGCTCCAAATGTTGAAGTGTTCGGTCGACATTTCCCCCGAGCGCTCACTAGGCAGCCCGCGGAGGTTCTTTTTTTGGTGGGGCTAGTCCCTTGTGGAGAGCTTGAGCGTATGAACGAGTTAGTAAGAGCTTGACACGGCGAGTTTTACGTGGTTCAGGCCGCCGGAGCGTAAAACCCTACGTCCACGGCGAGCTATGGAGCTCGCTGTATTGCTTGGTGCTTAGAACCGGAGTCCTGAGCTTGAGGATGAGTTACAGCTTGGGAGTGAATGGCTAGCGTATGAGTTGCGGGAGTGCGAACCCCTGCCATCGTTGCCTACCCGAGTCTTTTATAGTCCAAGACTCGGGTGGCTTACAAGGGGGGGCCCGGGACCCGACAGGTGGTCCCGGGGACATTGACTGTTATCTACCATATCTGCAGTTATGCCGGTAGTTGTTTCTGGTGAAGGCTTCTGAGTCTTCGTCTTGCAGCCCTGCCCATGCCGCATGCTAGTCGTAGTGGATGATGACGGCGGGGGCGGCATTGGATGTCTTGTCGCCGCGTTTATTGGCTGGCAGGCTCTGACACCGCGCGCCAATCTGTGATGCGACTGGGCGCAACGGCACCTGGCAGAGGCGTGCTCCGCGTCTCCGCATCTTGGGAAGACGCGGGGCCTTGAATACCTTGTACGGGCAAGGTATGAGGCGTCTTTATGCCCGCTGCCTATCGCTCGGGGGCAGGCAGCGCTGTTCTGCTAGCCACGTGGCGGGCCCGGAGCCCTCCTCAGACGAGAGGGGGGATCCGGCCTCGCGGGACACGTGGAGCCTTCGGACCTCTCCCTGCGGAGGGGGAGGTTCGGCTTCTGTCGGCCACGTGGCGGGCCCGGAGCTCCTCTCTGAGGAGAGGGAGGTCCGGCCCCGCCGGATACGTGGCACCTTCGGACCTCTCCCCCATAGAGGGGGAGGTCCGGCTTCTGTATGCCACGTGGCGGGCCCGGAGCTCTCCTCTGAGGAGAGGGAGGTCCGGCCCCGCCGGACGCGTGGCGCCTTCGGAGCTCTCCCTGCGGAGAAGGGCGAGTTCCTTAGGCATTTTCCTCTGTGTGCGGGGGTACCCCATATCACGGGTACCGAAAGAAACTGCTGAAGCGGCGGCAGGGGCTTCAGAAGCGTCCTTGTTGACACCGGCCCTTGCGCTGGTGATGGCCGAGATGGTCCCTGTGCTCTGGTCACGGAGCAGGACAACGCCGCCCGGGCTGAAGTTGGGGACGTGGCCGTCCTCGCAGCTTCTAGGCTCTGGACGTACCAGGGGAGCCCTAGGGCCTGTTTCTTTCTTTTTTATCGAGTCTGTAGTCCAGCTCATGGAGCCATGAATACATAGACTCTTATGACCCCTTGTGCCTGTGATGCCCTTGTCTTCTTCTTGGCTTCTCCTGGCCGAGCCCCTAGCTCCGTAAGGTACTCATAGGCTTTCACCAATCTCGAGGGTCTGCACAGGCACCTTCCCTGGGTCCTTACTGTATTAAGGGCCCCGGAGGTCTCCGGAGCCGCCCCACGAGGACGGGGAGGTCCGGATCCGCTGGCCAGGTGGCGGGTTCGGAGCTCTCCTCTGAGGAGAGGGAGGCCCGGCCCCGCAGAACACGTGGAGCCTTCGGACCTCTCCCCGTGGAGGGGGGAGGTCCGGCTTCTGCCTGCCACGTGGTGGGCCCGGAGCCCCTCCTGAGGAGGTGGGAGCCCCGGCCCCGTTGGACACGTGGGGCCTCCGGGGCCCGCCCCTGCTGGGAGGGGGGGGCGGAGTCCGGATCTCCCGGTTTTGCACGGTCCGTAGTGGCCCCCTGGTAGGCGTGGCCAACTGTCTGGGTACTCCTACCCTACTCCTGCGGGAAGCCAAGGCCGGAGGGTCCTGCACACAAACAAGGGAAACGTAATTCTCCTTGGGGCTCCCCCCTTTCCGATCTCATAGTCTTATTTGGCTTACAATCCTAATTCGGTGCACGGTGCTTGGGAATTTCAGTGCACGACGTGCCGGGGGCTCGGGGCCCCCTGGCCATCGGCAGGTCCCCCAATCGCGATCGCCCCAGGCAGGATAGCAAATGCCGACTAGAGTTGAGAATTGGAAAAAGGGGACTGGGTGTATGGAGAACATACCCAGGAAGCGTGGTCATAAAAATTAATACATAATTTGAATGAGCATAAAGGAAGAGCAAAGCAGGACAGGTTCTTTTCCTATAAATTTCCATAGGCGGAAAACAGACTAAACATGGAGGCCACGACCCGTCCCATTAAAAAGGGAAGCAAGACTCTACGCGCTTGGAGTTGGAACCAGGTGTCGGTACCCGCGATATGGGGTACCCCCGCGCACAGGGGAAAATGCCTAAGGATCTCGCCCTTCTCCGCAGGGAAAGCTCCGAAGGCGCCATGTGTCCAGTGGGGCCAGACCTCCCTCCTCTCAGAGGAGAGCTCCGGGCTCGCTATGTGGCCTACAGCAGCCAGACCTCCCCCCTCCGTGGGGAGAGCTCCGAAGGTGCCACATGTCCCGCGGGGCCGGACCTCCCCCTCCTTAGAGGAGAGCTCCGGACCCGCCACGTGGCCGACAGAAACCGGACCTCCCCCCTCCGCGGGGGAGAGGTCCGAAGGCTCCACGTGTCCTGCGGGGCCGGACCTCACCCTCCTCAGAGGAGAGCTCCGTGCCCGCCACGTGTCCAGCAGAACAGCGCTGCCTGCCCCCGAGCGGTAGGCAGCGGCCGTAAAGACGCCCCATACCTTGCCTGTACAAGGTATTCAAGGCCCACACCTTCCCAAGACGCGGAGACGCGGAGCACGCCTCTGTCAGGTGCCGTTGCGCCCAGTCGCATCACAGACTGGCGCGCGGTGTCAGAGCCTGCCAGCAAATAAACGCTGCGATAAGACATCCCATGCCGCCCCCGCCGTCATCAACCACTACGACTAGCATGCGGCATGGGCAGGGCTGCAAGACATAGACTCAGAAGCCTTCGCCAAAGACAACTACCTGCATAACTGCAGATACGGTAGATAATAGACAATCTCCCCGGGACCACCTGTCCGGTCCCGAGCCTCCCTTGTAAGCCACCCGAGTCTTGGACTATAAAAGGCTCGGGTAGGCAACGTTAGCAAGGGTTCGAACCCTGTTGGTTCGCACTTTGCAACTCATACGCTAGCCATACACTCTCAAGCTGTAACTCACCCCCCAGCTCAGGCCTCCGGCCCCGAGCAGCAAGAAATACAGCGAGCTCCATAGCTCGCCGTGGACGTAGGGTTTTACGCTCCGGCGGCCTGAACCACGTAAAACTCGCCGTGTCAAGCTCTTACTTACTCGTCCATCTGCGCAAGCTCTCCGCTAGAGACTAGCCCCACCGAAAAAAGAACCTCCGCGGGCTGCCCAGTGCAGGCCCGGGGGAAGTGTCGACTGAACACTTCGACATTTGGCGCGCCAGGAAGGAGTTTCTGCCGACGAATATGACGAAGCTTCCTTCAGCGGCAAACACTCCTCCTCCGCGTTCACGGCGAACCGTGACCAGCAGGGAGTACATGTCGACGCACTCAGGACGGAGTGTGTCGGCACAAGCTGGTAGCCAGCAGCCGACTCCGGCAACGCCGACTCCGGCAATGCAGGCTCCGACCAGCGTGAGGTCTTCTGCAGCGCTGAACGCACACCATGGGGGTGCGCTAGCTGCAGAAAGAGCACTACTGCACAACCCACCAGCTGGGGATGCGCCCCATTCAGGGACTCAACAGTGGGTCCGCGAGGTGGACCGCCTCGTCGTCGCCGCCGCGAACCCTCGGTTTCGGCGAGGGCGACGCCCCGGTCAACCGTCTGTGTCGCTGACGCGCACGCCAACGGTTGACGGGCAGACGGCGGATTCGAGCTCCTCCAGGCTCCAGTCGACGGACCTGAGAAGGGAGCTGGAACGGTGCCACTTGGGCCAGGGTGCCCGGGTGTACCTCGAGCGACGCCGAGAAAGGCGTCGCAACCAAGAGGCTGGCGACAGCATGGCGTCGGCCTCGACACAGCCTGGAGGGCAGACCTTCGCCACGCGAGCTCTGCCCCAGGCGTACGCCGCGCTGCATAAGCCACAACCATGTGCTCTGCAAGAGGCGTCCCCGGCCTATGGCGCAACCTTGCCCATACCGGGGTACACTGTGTCAGGCGCAACCAAGCGTCCGCGACACCAGTACCTGCGCTGGGAGCCAGCAACCGGCTCTCGCAGCGCCGACCCCGTCAATGCAGGCTCCAACCAGCGTCAGGTCTTCAGTAGCGCTGGGCGTACCCGGCGGGGGTGCGCCAGCCGGAGCAAGAGCGCTACTGCGCAATCTGCCTGCTGGGGACGCGCCTCAGGCAGCGACCTAGCAGTGGATTCGCGAGATAGACCGTCTCATCGTCGCCGCCGCAAACCCTCGACTTCGGCGGGGACGACGCTCCGGTCAATTGGCTGTGTCTTTGACGCGCACGCCAACGGTTGACGGGCAGACGGCGGACCCCAGCTCCACCATGTTTCCATCGACGGACCTGAGGGCAGAGCTGGAGCGATGCCACTTGGGCCAAGATGCCCGAGTGTTCCTTGAGCGACGTCGAGAAAGGCGACGCACTCAAGACACTGGCGACAACATGACGTCGGCCTCGACCCAGCCTGAAGGGCAGACCTTCGCCACGCGAGCTCTGCCCCAGTCGTACGCCGTGCAGCATAAGCCACAACCATGTGCTCTGCAAGCGGCGTCCCCGGCCTATGGCGCAACCTTGCCCATACAGGGGTACACTGTGTCAGGCGCAACCAAGCGTTCGTGGCACCAGTACCTGCACTGGGAGCCAGCAACCGGCTCTGGCAGCGCCGACCCTGGCAATGCAGGCTCCAACCAGCGTCAGGTCTTCAGTAGCGCTGGGCGTACCCGGCGGGGGTGCACTAGCCGCAGCAAGAGTGTTACTGCACAATCCGCCTGCTGGGGACGCGCCTCAGGCAGCGACCCAGCAGTGGATTCGCGAGGTAGACCGTCTTGTCGTCGCCGCCGCAAACCCTTGACTTCGGCGGGGACGACGCTCCGGCCAACCGGCTGTGTCGCTGACGCGCACGCTGACGGTTGACGGACAGACGGCGGATTCCAGCTCCACCAGGCTTCTGTCGACGGACCTGAGGACTGAGCTGGAATGATGCCACCTGGGCAAGACGCCCGAGTGTTCCTCGAGCGGCGACGAGAAAGGCGTCGCAGCCAAGAGGCTGGCGTCAGCATGACGACTGCCTCAACCCTGCCTGAGGCGCAGACTTTCGCCACGCGAACTCTGCCCCAGACATACGCCACGCAGCATATGCCACAGCCATATGTCTTGCAAACGGCGCCCCCGGTCTATGGCGCAGCCTTGCCCATACCGGGGTACACTGTGCCAGCGGCGAACCAAGCGTTCGCGCCTGCAGCAACAGGGGCAGGATGTACGGCCCTGGAGTCCCACCTCCGCTTCACGAGGTGGCCGCGCAAGTTTCGACCGCACCTGCCCGAGAAGTACGACGGCAGCGTCAACCCGGCGGGGTTCCTCCAGATCTACTCCACCGCCGTACTTGCCGCGGGAGGGGATGAGGCCGTCATGGCCAAACTACTTCCCCGTCGCCTTGACCGGCCCGGCCCGGTCTTTGCTCATGAACCTCCCTCAGGGTTCCATAACTTCCTGAGGAGAGCTCTGCAGGCAGTTCATCGCCAACTTCGGCAGCTCCTACACCCATCCCGGCACGGAGCTTGACCTCCATGCCATCAAGCAACAACCTGGGGAATCACTGTGCTCCGTCATCCAGCGGTTCTCCCAGGTACGCAACACCATCCTCCACATCCCGAATGCATCAGCAGTGGTCGCATTCCGACAAGGTGTGAGGGACGAGATGATGCTTGAGAAGCTTGCGACCAGAGAGGTCTGCGATGCCTCTGAGCTCTTCAGCCTGGCGGACAAGTGCGCCAGAGCAGCCGAAGGGCGGAATTGGCACTCACTGCCAGCTTCCGAAGCCGGAAGACAGCCCGAAGACGGCGGAGTTCAAGCTGAGCTCCAGACCACGCCAGACAGCCAAGAGCCAAGCACTGGCTGACTTTGTGGCTGAGTGGACGCCAACGAAGGCTGACCCAGGGGGCCGCGAAGATGGTGAACCAATGTACCGAGCTCCGGTCTTCACCGGGCCTCACTGGACGCTCTTCTTCGATGGCTCCTCGCGAAAGCAGGGGGCCAGTGCCAGCGTACTGCTTCTCATGCCATCGGGGGAGCAGTCTGGGTACATGGTGCGTCTCAATTCCAAGGCAACCAACAACTTGGCAGAGTATGAAGCACTCATCTTTGGCCTAAAAGACAGTCCTTTCTCTGGGCACTCGCCAGTTGTTGGCGCAGGGTGACTCCCAGCTAGCTATCAAGCAAGTTAAGGGTGAATGCCCCTGCAATGACTCACAGCTAGCTGCTTATCTGCTCCACGTGCGGATGTTGGAGAAAGACTTCCTCGCCTTGGACCTGCGCCATGTACCGCGCGCTGGCAAGGCCGCAGCTGACGACCTCTCAACGAAGGCCTCCATCGGAGCCCCTGCGCCCGAAGGAGTCTTCGAGAGGACGTTGCCGCGGTCCACAGCCCGGCCCGCCGAGCCGGGCGAAGGGGGCTGAACCAGTGCCTCGAAGCTAGGCAGTCCCGGCAGCCATGGATGCCGCCAAAGGATCGTAATGGTCACTGGGGACTCCGTGCAACCCAGGGCTCAAGATCCAGAAGCTCAAGTAGTCCCGATGCATGGACCACGGAGGTCCGCGACTCCTTGAAGGACATCCTTCCTGATGAACGTGCATTCGCTGAACGGGTGGTGCGGATGGCTAAGTGCTACGCGCTGGTATCTTTACTGGCGCAGCGCCACGACATCCTATTGTGGTGCATAACCCAGGAGGAAGGCTGCTAATAGCTCGCTGTCGGTACCCTCGATATGGGGTACCCCCGCGCACAGGGGAAAATGCCTAAGGATCTCGCCCTTCTCCGCAGCAAGAGCTCCGAAGGCGCCACGCGTCCAGCAGGGCCGGACCTCCCTCTCCTCAGAGGAGAGCTCCGGGCCCACCACGTGGCATACAGAAGCCGGACCTCCCCCTCCGCGGGAGAGAGGTCCGAGGGTGCCGCGTGTCCGGAGAGGCCGGACCTCCCTCTCCTCAGAGAGGAGCTCCAGGCTCGCCACGTGGCCAACAGAAGCCGAACCTCCCCCTCCGGGGGGAGAGGTCCGAAGGCTCCACGTGTCCTGCGGGGCCGGACCCCCCTCTATTCTGAGGAGGGCTCCGGGCCTGCCACGTGGCCAGCAGAACGGCGCTGCCTGCCCCCGAGCGATAGGCAGAGGGCGTAAAGACGCCCCATACCTTGCCCGTACAAGGTATTCAAGGCCCGCGCCTTCCCAAGACGTGGAGACGCGGAGCACGCCTCTGTCAGGTGCCGTTGCGCCCAGTCGCATCATAGACTGGCGCGCAGTGTCATAGGTTGCCAGCCAATAAACGCAGCGACAAGACATCCCATGCCGCCCCCGCCGTCATCATCCACTACGACTAGCATGCGGCATGGGCACAGCTACAAGACGAAGACTCAGAAGCCTTCGACCAGAGACAACTACCGGCATAACTGCAGATACGGTAGATAATAGACAATCTTCCCGGGACCACCTGTCGGGTCCCGGTTTCCCTTGTAAGCCGCCCGAGTCTTGGACTATAAAAGGCTCAGGTAGGCGTCGATAGCAAGGGTTCGCACTTTGCAACTCATACGCTAGCCATACACTCTCAAGCTGTAACTCGCCACCAAGCTCAGGCCTCCGGCCCTGAGCAGCAGGCAATACAGAGAGCTCCATAGCTCGCCGTGGACGTAGGGTTTTACGCTCCGGCGGCCTGAACCACGTAAAACTCGCCGTGTCAAGCTCTCGCTAACTCGTCCATCCGCGCAAGCTTTCCGCTAGGAGACTAGCCCCGCCGAAAAAAGAACCTCCGCGGGCTGCCCAGTGCAGGCCCGGGGGAAGTGTCGATCGCACACTTCGACACTCGCAGTAGTCCAAGGAGGTGAGTGCTGGGAACGCTCATCGTCCCGCACCTTTGTCTGTTAAGCCACCCGGCATGGCTCCTACTGACCGAGAGCCACCCGGACGCCGTCAAACCGGTTAGGGATGCAATGCGTGCCAGGTCCACGCCAAGCAGACCCACACAACCGGTGCAGACGCGCACCCAAAGCCGTTGGGGGATACCGGCTCCTCCATGTCGAGGGCCAGACGGACTTCCCAGGGCCGGGTCACGGAACTACCCTTCCACATGGTATGGGGGGCCGAAGCCGTGCTTCCCCCTGAGATCGCCATGGGGGTCCCCCCGTGTCCGGCGTACGATGAAGCCACGCATGACCCGCTCTGTGTGAAGACAGTCGCTCCGACGCCACCCCAGTAAGTTCACCATGCTTACTTAGGTGTTTATCTAAATTACGCATTAATTTATATGAACACCTCCCCACGCTCCAGGCAGTGTGCGTCTATTGTACACATGGTTCCTCTTTCCTGCTCTCATGCATAGTCGATATTTGCCGTCCTGCCGAGGGCGGTAGTGCTTGGGGTACCTGCCAGAGGCCCGGTGGCCTTCTGGATCTCCCCCTGTAAGGGTACTGTACCGGCAGTTGGTCTCCTCTGAGAAAAGACCTACGCTAGACCGGGGGGTCAGGAGCCTTGCTTTTCCCGGTCTTGCAGCCAAAGCATGCGCACTCTGCCCCCCGGCGCTACGGTCTGAGTACCAGGGGGCCGGACGGTTACACCCTGACTGGGGCTGGGGCTAGACCTCCGGGACCAAGTGCACTGGATTACCCAAGCCCCGCATTCCGGCCTGGGACAGTAAGCCAAATGATACTAAGGGACAGGAAAAGGGGGACCACTGAGCAGTTCCGGACCTCCGCCCCCACAGCAGGGCCGAGTTCCGAGGCCAGCCCTCGCCCTCTTTTCAGAGGCGAGCGCTGATGCCAGACCTCGCGCCCTTCGCTGGCCTGAGCTCCGATGACTCCGGACTCCGCCTCCACAGCTGGGCCGAGCTCCGAGGCCAGCCCTCGCCCTCTTTTCAGAGGCAAGCGCTGATGCCGCACCTCGCGCCCTTCGCTGGCCTGAGCTCCGATAACTCCGGACTCCGCCTCCACAGCCAGGCCGAGCTCCGAGTCCAGCCCTCGCCCTCCTTTCAGAGGCGAGCGCTGATGCCGGACCTCACGCCCTTCGCTGGCCTGAGCTCCGATGACTTCCGGACCTCCGCCCCCGCAGCTGGGCCGAGCTCCGATGCCAGCCCTCGCCCTCCATTCAGAGGCGAGCCCTGATGCCGGACCTCATGCCCTTCGTGGACCTGTGCTCCGATGACTTCCGGACCTCCGCCCCCACAGCCGGGCCGAGCTCCGATGCCAGGCTTCACCCTATCCTAAGAGGCTGAACTCCGAAGCCGTCAAGACCCTGCCAGTACAGGGAGTACTCAAGAGAAGAAAGTGCGCGGGTAGGAGAAGGCCTCACCTCGGGCTCGTTACCTCCCCCGAGGTGAGCCCGGGGGCCACTGTCGGTACCCACGATATGGGGTACCCCCGCCCACAGGGGAAAATTCCTAAGGATCTCGCCCTTCTCCGCAGGGAAAGCTCCGAAGGCGCCACGTTTCCAGTGGGGCCGGAGCTCCCTCCCCTCAGAGGAGAGATCCGGGCTCGCCACGTGGCCTACAGCAGCCAGACCTCCGACCTCCGTGGGGAGAGCTCCGAAGGTGCCACATGTCCCGCGGGGCCGGACCTCCCCCTCCTTAGAGGAGAGCTCCGGACCCGCCACGTGGCCGACAGAAACCGGACCTCCCCCCTCCGTGGGGGAGAGGTCCGAAGGCTCCACGTGTCCTGCGGGGCCGGACCTCACCTTCCTCAGAGGAGAGCTCCGGGCCCGCCACGTGTCCAGCAGAACAGCGCTGCCTGCCCCCGAGCGGTAGGCAGCAGGCGTAAAGACGCCCCATACCTTGCCTGTACAAGGTATTCAAGGCCCACGCCTTCCCAAGACGCGGAGACGCGGAGCACGCCTCTGTCAGGTGCCGTTGCGCCCAGTCGCATCACAGACTGGCGCGTGGTGTCAGAGCCTGCCAGCAAATAAACGCCGCGATAAGACATCCCATGCCGCCCCCGCCGTCATCAACCACTACAACTAGCATGCGGCATGGGCAGGGCTGCAATACGTAGACTCAGAAGCCTTCGCCATAGACAACTACCGGCATAACTGCAGATACGGTAGATAATAGACAATCTCCCCGCGACCACCTGTCCGGTCCCGGGCCTCCCTTGTAAGCCACCCGAGTCTTGGACTCTAAAAGGCTCGGGTAGGCAACGTTACAAGGTTTCGAACCCTGTTGGTTCGCACTTTGCAACTCATACGCTAGCCATACACTCTCAAGCTGTAACTCACCCCCCAGCTCAGGCCTCCGGCCCCGAGCAGCAAGAAATACAGCGAGCTCCATAGCTCGCCGTGGACGTAGGGTTTTACGCTCCGGCGGCCTGAACCACGTAAAACTTGCCGTGTCAAGCTCTTACTAACTCGTCCATCTGCGCAAGCTCTCCGCTAGAGACTAGCCCCACCAAAAAAAGAACCTCCGCGGGCTGCCCAGTGCAGGCCCGGGGGAAGTGTCGACTGAACACTTCGACACCAGGCAAAGCTGAACGTAGTCCTGGACCGTCCCCTGAGACTTAGCTGCTCCGAGCGCTGCTCCGGGACTCTATGGGATCTATTAGAAAGAAGAAACTGTCCTGCTACTGTTCTAGGGGTAGAACTTACGGAGGTGTTCGATGTTCCAGGGGTTCGGGAGCGGATCCCCACCCTTGGTGGAAAGGCGTACGCACCCAGGACGGCATACTTTTGTGACTCGGAAGGGACCTTCCAAACTAGGGGAGAGTTTGTGGGTACCTTCACGAGCAAGTATGCGCCGCAGAATCAGGTCGCCTTCCTGCAGCTCCCGGGCACGCACAGACCTCTGGTGGTAGCGGCGGAGCGCTTGTCTGTACCGTGCGTTACGGAGTGCTGCATGCAATCGGGCCTCGTCGACGAGGTCGATGTCTCAGCGCCAGAGGTTGTCCTGCGCGGCTTCGTCATAAGCTCGGACGCGGTGAGACTTCATGGTGATCTCTGGGGGAAGCACAGCTTCGGCCCCATACACCATGAAGAAGGGTGTCTCTCCGGTGGCCCGGCTCTGGGATGTCCGGTTAGCCCATAGTGTGCTCGGAAGCTCATCCACCAAATTGGCACCATGTTTCTTCAGGCTGGCATAGGTGCGGGTCTTGAGGCCCGGGAGAATTTTGGCGTTGGCCCTCTCGAATTGCCCATTGCTCTTTGGGTGAGCAACAGAGGCATAGCACACCTGGATGCCGAGGTCTTCGCAGTAGTCTTATAAGGCTGCGCTGGTGAACTGGGTCCCATTGTCGGTGATGATTCTGTTCGGGACCCCGAACCGGCAGACAATCGACTTGATGAACTTTACTGCTGATTGCTTGTTGATGGTGACAACTGGTGTGGTCTCCGGCCACTTGGTGAACTTGTCGATGGTGACATAGAGGTACCGGAATCCCCCGACGGCTCTGGGGAATTGTCCCAGGATGTCCAACCCCCACACGGCAAACGGCCACGAGGGTGGGATCATCTGTACCGCCTGAGCCGGTGTATGGATCTGCTTGGCGTGGAACTGGAACGCCTTGCAGCTCTCGACCAGCTTGACGGCATCCTGGAGTGCTGTCGTCCAGTAGAAGCCATGCCAGAAGGCTTTACCGACAAGCGTGCGTGAGGAAGAGTGACTCCCACATTCGCCTCCATGGATCTCAGCGAGCAAGTCGCAGCCTTCCCCCTGGGTTATGCACCGCAATAGGACGTGGTTGGTGCCACGCCGGTAGAGATCCTCTTCTACCAGCGCGTGTCTCTTAGCCATACGCACGATCCGTTCAGCGGTTTCATGTTCATCAGGGAGGATCTTGTCTTTCAAGTAGTCCCGGATCTCCGTGATCCATGCATCGGGTCTGACTTGAGCTTCTGGATCTTGAGCGCTGGGTTGCACGGAGTCCCCAGTGACGCTTACAATCCTTGGCGGCATCCATGGTTGCAGGGCCGCCGGGACCGCCAGCTTCGAGGTGCTGGTCCAGCCCCCTTCTCCCGGCTCAGCGGGCCGGGCTGTGGGCCGCAGCAACGTCCTTTCGAAGACTCCTTCGGGCACAGGGGCTCCGGTGGAAGCCTTCGTTGAAAGGTCGTCAGCTGCGGCATTGCCAGCGCGCGTTACGTGGCGCAGGTCCAAGGCGAGGAAGTCTTCCTCCAACATCTGCACGTGAAGCATATAAGCAGCTAGCTGTGGGTCATTGCAGGAGCGTTCACCCTTAACTTGCTTGATAACCAGCTGGGAGTCGCCCTGTGCCAACAACTGACGAGCGCCCAGAGACAGGGCTGTCTGTAGGCCAAAGATGAGTGCTTCATACTCTGCTATGTTGTTGGTTGCCTTGAAATTGAGACGCACCATGTACCCAAACTGCTCCCCTGATGGCATGAGAAGAAGTACGCCGGCACAGGCCCCCAGCTTTCGCGAGGAGCCGTCGAAGAAGAGCGTCCAGTGGGGCTCGGTGAAGACCGGAGCTCGGTGCTCTGGTTCACCGTCTTCGTGGCCCCCTGGGTCAGCCTTCGTTTGTGTCCACTCTGCCACGAAGTCAGCCAGCGCTTGGCTTTTGACTGCATGGTGAGGAAGGAAGTCCAGCTCGAACTCCGCTAGCTCCGCTGCCCATTTAGCGATGTTGACAGTCGCATGGGGGCTGTGAAGGATCGTCTTCAGCGGATAGGAGGTGACTACCGAGACCCAGTGGGCCTGAAAGTAGTGGTGGAGCTTCCTGGACGGCACGAGCACTGCATACAGCAGCTTGTGGACTTCTAGGTACCTTGTCTTGGCATCGTGAAGGACTTTGCTGATGTAGTAGACAGGCCTCTGGATGGTTCGAACCCTCTCTCTTAGGTCTGAGAGGTCTTCATCCATTGGCCCTGGCCCGCTGGAGGTGAGTGGGTCCAGGGGGGCTTCCGGGAGTTGGAACCCAGAGGCTCTTAAGCCATCTTGGCCTTCCGGGGGGCCCCGCTGGTTCTCCGGGAGCTCCGGAGGGTCCTGCTGGATCTCCGGGAGGTTGTCTTGGGGGTCCGGGAGGCCGTCCTGGACCTCCGGGATGTTGTCTTGGAGGTCCGGGAGACCATCTTGGACCTGCGGGGTTTCCTGGCGTCTGTCTTCTGCTGCCGGAGCAGGCTGTGAAGATGAGAGGTCCGGCCGCTCTGCGACGAGGACCATACTCACCACTTCAGTTGTCGCCACGATGTAGAGCAACAGATGCTCTCCGGGCTCAGGGGCTACCATGATAGGCAGGGTCGTCAGGATTCGCTTCAACTCCTGGAAAGCCTCTTCTGTTTCGTCAGTCCAGGCAAATGGACCGGATTTGCGTAGGAGCTTAAAGAAGGGAAGTGCCCGCTCTGCTAGTCTCGGTATAAACCGACTCAGCGCGGCTAGGTATCCCGTGAGTTTCTGGACATCTTTGACACGGGCAGGAGGCCGCATCAAGTTGATGGCCTTGATCTTCTCTGGGTTGGCCTCAGTTCCCCGGTGCGAGACCAGGAATCCTGTGACGCCCTCAATTCTGTGGAAAACCACGGAACCGAGAACTAATGCATATGTGTGCTCAGGATGTTTATCACACATACACATACGTTCCACAAACTGAATTCAGATTATATATTACCACGAATAACAGAGTTTATTACAATTCCTCATGAGTCTTGGACTCATGCTTACAGCGGAAGTCTTATTTCTATGCAGCGGAAATCTTATTTAAATGCGGAAGCAAAAACTAGTGCAGAAGCAAAACTAAGCAGAAGTGGCTCCATCTCTATTCCCTCCACAGGAAAGGTTGAGAACAGATCACACGCCATAATGTTCCACTTGATCTTCATAGTAGGCTTCTCTTGCTGTTGATGAAGAAATAATAATGCAAGTTTGAGCACAATGATGTACTCAGCAAGTGCGGGAATAACACATGATATGCAGCTCATAAACAAGGTAGGTGATAAAAGTCTTATTTGCAGGAAAGCAGTTCTGTAAAAACCATGATAAAACGGCAACTTAAGTTTAAATGTAATCTCAACATGTATTAAATTACCAACATACCTCCATCACTTCCCGTGTTCCATCCGAACATTAACCAATCTTTTATTCATATCACGAATACCTCCTCGTATTCGCTACCATCTCACCTCATAAAACAACCACGTCTCACACCGAGACCAATTCCATGTCATGACCCATCAGTCATGCAACCATCTCATCTCCCGGACTCAACAGTTCCAAACCAATAATCATAACCGATAACCATAACCAAGAACCGTCCCACTAACCATTCCAATCTAATCATGGCAGTTTAGCCAGGCGGTCGTGACTGTAAGCTCGGCTATCATGATAGTTTTAATAACTCTGCAGAGTTTGTACCTCTTTACCCACAAGTTTGTGATTTCGTCACCCGTCGGCGACTGCAGAACCTCCATTATACCAGTACACATCCGTCGGTGTATGGTCAAGAGATCACAAAATAGCCTTTACAAAGGGGTTACTAGATGTATGGACTCACAAAGGTTTCACCGGCAGGCTAGAATCTCCAATTCTCCCACCCACGGGCCCCCTCTTGTGCCATGCAGTTCCCAGGGCAGTCCTCACTCGACTCCCATTCCCCGCGCCTTCCACGGTCCATAACACCCTAGCAACTTACCTAATTACTCAGCTAAGCCGCACCCATACTTAGCCTTGTGGTGGCACTGTTATCCTGGCATGTGCATGCATGAACCGGTCCTTAGATCTACGGCAAGCAAAACCACCATCTCATGCTACCTTATTAACAAACCCAGGCTTGCTTAGATCTCCCTCCGATCCATGTTCATTAACCTCATCAGTTACTTATTATCAGTACGAATGCAGTTAGCTAGACACATCTATCTCGCTTCCCAATCCCATGGACTCAGCGAAGCATAAAACAAAAACCATACCCGACTCATAAACTTCCCTGGCGACAAGGATGGTTTAATCAAAACTAGTAAACTCCTATAAAAAAGGTTTTCCCACCATGTTTTGACTCAGCACACACACCTTTTCGCAAAACAAAATAGTTTTACCCAAAACATAGGATCAACATGGTCAAGGAGCACTTGCCTTGTTCTTGCGGTTCCGGTTGTTCTTGATTCTCAAAACCTGGTTGCTGTAGTTCGTCGTAGACAGCTTCCTGAGTTTGTCCTGCTATGTAGGATTCACGTGCACACAAATTCACAGCAATCAATATTATGCACAAACCCTAAACTAGATGCGATGATGCACATGCATACTATACTACGATTAGTTCTATTAGATTGATCTGATGTTCTTGCATGGCTTGCATGGTCAGAGGTGTTCAGATCAAAGATGAACGTGGCGATGGTCTTGTCTTTAGATCAAACTGATCATCGAGTGTTCTGCCCATGAAAACGCTTCTGTTCGAAAGGAATCGAAGAACAGATGCAAAGAGATGAACAACATGATGTCGTAAGGTGGTATTGAAGTCCTACCCACGTTCTTCTTGTCTTCGGGGTCCTCCTCAGTCCGCTTGGTTCTCCTCTGATGATCTCCCTTGTTGTGCTTTCGGCGATGTTAGGGCTAGGGTGCTATGTCGTCGGCTCAGGAGTTGAAAGAGAAGTTCGTAGTTTCGGCCAGAGGTTTCGGGTTCTATTTATAATCGGGAAGAGAAGAGTCCTAATCTGATTGGATCCTGAATAAGAGTCTTATTCAGATCTTTGTTAGATCTTGACGTCTTATCTTCGGTAAGGATCGTGGAGTTTAGATCGGTTTTCATTGCGCACCGGTATCTTTACACATAAGAACTGCTTCAGACTCGTTACCTCCGCGGTAATGAGCTCCGGAAGCTCCACATGTCCTTCCGAGCCTGGTATCTCTTCTCCCGCAGAGATGAGCTCCGGTTGTGCCACGTGTCACGAGCGAGACCTCCCTCTTCTTCGGAGACGAGCTCCGCGCACGCCACATGTTTTGCGACGGACCTTCCGGTGATAAGCTCCGGTGGCGACACGTGTTCGATAGACCCGGACTTCTCTCTGAGATGAGCTCCGAGATTGACACGTGTCCTATGAAAAATGCCTTTGCTTCTTCCGCAGAGGCTAGCTCCGCGGGCAGCACGTGTCCCACAGGGTCGGACCTCTTTCCAATTGAGGAGGTGACCCCCGAGCCTGCCACGTAGCCTAGTTTAGCGTCGGACCTCTCCCAATCTCTCGGGGATGAGCTCCGAACGCGCCACGTGGTCTGCTGGCCGTGGAAGTTGCGTTTCGGTGTTTCTCGGAGAGCTTTATTGGCCATCCTTTTGATACTTGTCTCTGTTCCTTTTTTTCTTAAAATGTTTTTCTTCTTCATAAAACATGAACATATGCTGACACCCGAGATGAGGGTGTCACAAATCTACCCCCCTTAAATTGAATCTCGTCCTCGAGATTCGTTAGTAGAAAATAGATGGGGAAATTCTGCCTTGATATCCTCTTCTCGCTCCCATGTGGCTTCAGCTTCAGTGTGATGGCTCCATTGTACCTTGCACCATCGAATCACCTTGGTTCGGGTGACCCTTTCCTTTACGTCCAAGATTTGGACAGGGTGTTCTGCGTAAGTCAGGTCCTCTTGAAGGTTAAGTTCTCCCATTGACACTTGTTCCTCTGGTATTCTCAAGCACTTCTTGAGCTGGGATACATGAAACACGTCATGTACGTCGGAGAGGTGGTTTGGGAGCTCTAGTTGATAGGCTACTTCTCCTCGCTTGTCCAAAATCTTAAATGGTCCGATGTAGCGAGGCGCTAGTTTGCCTTTGACGTTAAAATGTCGTTGGCCTCGGATAGGCGATACCTTAAGGTATACGAAGTCTCCAACTTTAAAGGTCAACTTTCTACGCCTATTGTCCGCATAGCCTTTCTGTCATGACTGAGCAGCTTTTAAGTTCTCCCGTATCGTTTGGACTTGCTTTTCAGCTTCTTGTAGTACTTCGGGTCCAAACACCTGGTTCTCTCCAGTCTCGTTCCAGAACAGCGGCGTTCTACACCGTCTACCATATAAGGCTTCGAAAGGCGACATCTTCAAGCTAGCTTGATAGCTGTTGTTATAGGAGAACTCGGCATACGGTAAACTCCTATCCCAACTACGCACACATTTCAAGGCGCAAGCTCTCAGCATGTCTTCCAAAATTTGGTTTGTCCTTTCGGTTTGTCCGTCTGTTTGTGGGTGATAGGCGGAGCTAAAATCCAGTCGTGTACCCATGGCTTTCTGCAACTTCCTCCAGAATCTAGAGGTAAACTGAGAACCTCGATCTGAGATTATCCTCTTTGGAACTCCATGACGGCACACGATCTGCTCCATGTACAATTCTGCCAGCTGTGTAACGTTGTAACTTGTCTTTACCGGAAGAAAATGGGCGGTCTTCGTCAACCGGTCCACAATGACCCAGATGGAGTCGTATCCTGACTGAGTTTGTGGTAATCCGACAATGAAGTCCATACTGATGTCCTCCCATTTCCATTCAGGTATTTTCAAGGGTTGCAACAATCCAGCGGGTTTTTGATGTTCGGCTTTTACCCGTTGGCATGTGTCGCATAGGGCAACATATTCGGCTATATCCCTCTTCATACCATCCCACCAATAGCAAGTTTTCAAATCCTTGTACATTTTGGTGCTCCCTGGGTGTATGGAATAGGGTGAATCATGTGCCTCCTACAATATTATGTCGCGAAGGTGTTTTATGTTTGGCACACAAATCCTTTTTCCTAGCCAAAGCGTACCCTTTTTATCCTCCTTGAAATCCTTTTCTATCCCTTGTCGGATTCTTTCTTTGATCTCCTTAATCCCTTCGTCCGTTGCTTGTCCCTTTCTTATTTCTTGCTCCAATGAGGAGTGGATTTCCATCATTTCCATGTTATTCAAGAATCCGAGGTGTAACTGTTCGAACTCTTTACGTAGTTCGGGTGGTAGCTCCCGAACCGTGAGTTGGTGGCATGCTCCCTTTCTGCTCAATGCGTCAGCGACCACATTGGCCTTCCCGGGGTGATAGTTGATTCCCACATCATAATCCTTGATGAGTTCTAACCATCGACGTTGCCTCAAATTCAAGTCTGTTTGTGTAAATATGTACTTGAGGCTTTTATGATCCGTATAGATCTCACATCGATGACCAAGGATATAATGTCTCCAAATCTTCAATGCATGCACCACTGCTGCTAACTCCAAATCGTGTGTAGGATAGTTAAGCTCATGCTTCTTTAATTGTCGTGAGGTATAGGCTACCACTTGCCCTTCCTGCATGAGCACACTTCCGAGCCCTTGTCTGGATGCGTCACAATATATGTCGAAGCTCTTGCTTACGTCTGGCAATACCAGAACTGGTGCTGTGGTTAGCCTTTTCTTTAGTCCCTCAAAACTTTCTTGGCAGGCTTGTGTCCATTGAAAGACCTTTCCCTTCATTAGCAACTCCGTCATAGGTTTTGCTATCTTAGAGAAGTCTTTAATGAAGCGCCGATAGTATCCTTCCATCCCAAGGAAACTCCGAATATCCCTCACGCTCCTCGGTTGGTCCCACTTCAAAATTTCTCTCACCTTTCCAGGATCAACCGATACCCCTTCCATGGAGATGATGTGGCCTAGGAAAGATATTTCCTTAAGCCAAAATTGACACTTGTTGAGCTTGGCATACAACTGATGCTCGCGCAATTTCTGCAAGGTCAATCTCAGATGTTCTTCATGCTCCTCCTTACTTTTTGAATACACCATAATGTCGTCGATGAAAACTACGACGAACTTGTCCAAGTACTCCATGAAGACCTTATTCATAAGGTACATGAAGTATGCGGGTGCATTCGTCAATCCAAAAGACATAACGGTATATTCATATGAACCATACCGCGTCCGAAAGGCTGTCTTAGGTATATCGGAGGGCTTAATCTTCAGCTGGAAATATCCCGACCGAAGATCAATCTTGGAGAACACTTGGGCTCCTTTCATTTGATCGAACAGGTCCTCTATACGGGGCAGAGGGTATTTATTCTTGATTGTTACCTCGTTGAGAGACCTTTAGTCCACGCACATCCTTTGGGTTCCGTCCTTCTTGTCCACGAAGAGTACCGGGGCTCCCCATGGTGACGAACTTGGACGGATAAAACCCTTCTCCAACTGGTCTTGAATTTGCTTCTTGATTTCAACTAACTCGTTGACGGGCATCCTATATGGTCTTTTAGCTATGGGTGCAGTTCCAGGTACCAAATCTATGGCAAACTCAACATCCCGGTCAGGTGGCATACCTGGAAGTTCTTCCGGGAATACATCCGAAAATTCCTAAACCACTGGAATGTTGTCCAATGCTACTCCTTCAACATGGTTCAGATCCGCCCGTTCGGTCGCTTGCGGGGCTGACTCAAACTCGACACTGATACCGTGTTCGTTTGTCAATTGCACGCTTCTCTCAGCGCATTGGATTACCCCATTATGCTTGCTTAACCAGTCCATTCCGAGTATGATGTCAATTCCGTGGGAGTCCAAGACAATAAGGTTGGCAAGGAAGTCTACCCCCCTTATTTTAAGGCTTACCTTAGGACACACTATACTAGTCCTCATTTCTCCTCCGGGAGAATTAACTAACATAGCACATTCTAGGTGGGATACGGGTAGATGATGTTTGGCAACATATTTGGATGATATGAAGGAATGTGATGCTCCAGAATCAAATAAAATGGTGGCTGGGTTGGAGTTGGCAAGGAACATACCAATTGCGACGTCCTCAGCCTGTTGTGCTTCCTCAGCAGTGACATGGTTAACGTGGCCACGAGCATAGTTCTGCGGTCCACGGTTTCCTTGGTTGTCCCCTCCGTGGTCGCTGGTTCTGCTTGGGCACGTTACCTTGCTGTCCAGGGCCTCGCTTCGGGCACTGGTTAGCAAAGTGGCATACTTCTCCGCATGCAAAGCATGCCCTGTTGTCTACGGCAGCAGGTACGTTGGGGCGGGGATTTTGAACAGGAGCGCCATTGTTAGGCCGGGGCGCAGGAGGCATGGGCATACGAGGTGCTGGTGCAACGAGCCGTTGCTGTGGTGGCTGACCAGGGCGGTACGTAGGAGCGGTCGATCCATACTGCGTTGCAGGGGGCATGTACCTAGGTCCTACGTTGCTCCCTTGGGGCTGGTATGGCATCTTCCTTTTGCACTCGCGCTCGATCTCTCGGATCTTGTTTTCCACCACAATAGCCTTATCAACCAGCTTCTGGAAGCTTACGTAGTCATTGTTGAGGAGCTGAACTTGGATCTCATTGTTCAACCCTCTCATGAACAGGTACTGCTTCCTCTGATCTGAGTTGACATATTCGGGGGCATACCGGGACAGTTGTATGAACTTGTTGAGGTATTCATTCACACTCTTCTGCCCTTGGCGGAGACCTTCAAACTCCTGTCTCTTGAGCATCATTACGCCAACAGGGATGTAGTGGGAGCGGAAACTTTCCTTGAACTCAGTCCAAGTGATTGTCTCCGGGTTGGCATGGGCGTTGCTCAAGGCATCCCACCAGTCAGCAGCTGCTCCCATCAGTTGGTGCGACGCAAAGAGAACCTTCTCTCGGTCGTTGCACTGTACAATGGCAAGCTTCTTCTCCATGGATTTCAACCAATCATCGGCCTCCATTGGATCGCTTGCTTGAGCAAAGGTGGGTGGTCGAGTCCTCATGAACTCTCCCAACCTGTTATGAGCCGGCGGTGGTGGTGGCGGTGGTGCCGGAACGGGGTGCTGGTTGGCCTGCAACTGACCCAAAGTTTGGATCATGGTTTGCATAAGCTGGTTTTGCATGGCCATCAACCTTTCTAGGTTGTTTTCGCCAGCTCCAGGGTTAGCAGGAATTTCTTCGTGGTCATCTTCCTGGACGTTCCTTCGGCTGGCGTTTCCTCTCACCATCTGTGAGAGAGAACGAAATAGAAGAGAAGGTTAGAAGTTAGGTAGGTCCTTTCAACTATATGCATCAAGGGGAGTTTGGACTATATATATTAGTCCTTATGAGGATGTGATCAAGTGCCGAAGCATTTCACTCCTCTTTCTTCTTATGTGTGGGTATGGGCAACGTTGTTGAGACGTCCCACAACTCACACTAAGCACATATTCACAAATAATCATCACAAGGGCCCACTCAACTCCTATTCAAGGATGGTTTCCTATGTCAAGGCGGTTTCAAGGCCAATCTAAGCTATTCATCCTAGAATGCTTCCTTTGGTCTGCGTAGCTTCTATTTAAGGGTATAACTTGCTGTTCACCCGTGGTTCTAATGTCAACCCAAGGTTTCTATCTAGGCGTGTAACCTACTGTCAACTCGTGGCTCTGATACCAATCTGTGATGCCCTCAATTCTGTGGAAAACCACGGAACCGAGAACTAATGCATATGTGTGCACAGGATGTTTATCACACATACACATACGTTCCACAAACTGAATTCAGATTATATATTACCACGAATAACAGAGTTTATTACAATTCCTCATGAGTCTTGAACTCATGCTTACAGCGGAAGTCTTATTTCTATGCAGCGGAAATCTTATTTAAATGCGGAAGCAAAAACTAGTGCGGAAGCAAAATTAAGCAGAAGTGGCTCCATCTCTATTCCCTCCACAGGCAAGGTTGAGAACTGATCACACTCCATAATGTTCCACTTGATCTTCATACTAGGTTTCTCTTGCTGTTGATGAAGAAATAATAATGCAAGTTTGAGCACAATGATGTACTCAGCAAGTGCGGGAATAACACATGATATGCAGCTCATAAACAAGGTAGGTGATAAAAGGCTTATTTGCAGGAAAGCAGTTCTGTAAAAACCATGATAAAACGGCAACTTAAGTTTAAATGTAATCTCAACATGTATTAAATTACCAACATACCTCCATCACTTCCTGTGTTCCATCCGAACATTAACCAATCTTTTATTCATACTCACGAATACCTCCTCGTATTCGCTACCATCTCACCTCATAAAACAACCACGTCTCACACCGAGACCAATTCCATGTCATGACCCATCAGTCATGCAACCATCTCATCTCCCGGACTCAACAGTTCCAAACCAATAATCATAACCGATAACCATAACCAAGAACCGTCCCACTAACCATTCCAATAACCATTCCAATAACCATTCCAATCTAATCATGGCAGTTTAGCCAGGCGCTCGTGACCGTAAGCTCAGCTATCATGATAGTTTTAATAACTCTGCAGAGTTTGTACCTCTTTACCCACAAGTTTGTGATTTCGTCACCCGTCGGCAACTGCAGAACCTCCATTATACCAGTACACATCCGTCGGTGTATGGTCGAGAGATCACAAAATAGCCTTTACAAAGGGGTTACTAGATGTATGGACTCACAAAGGTTTCACCGGCAGGCTAGAATCTCCAATTCTCCCACCCACGGGCCCCCTCTTGTGCCATGCAGTTCCCAGGGCAGTCCTCACTCGACTCCCATTCCCCGCACCTTCCACAGTCCATAACACCCTAGCAACTTACCTAATTACTCAGCTAAGCCGCACCCATACTTGGCCTTGTGGTGGCACTGTTATCCTGGCATGTGCATGCATGAACCGGTCCTTAGATCTACGGCAAGCCAAACCACCATCTCATGCTACCTCATTCACAAACCCAGGCTTGCTTAGATCTCCCTCCGATCCATGTTCGTTAACCTCATCAGTTACTTATTATCAGTACGAATGCAGTTAGCTAGACACATCTATCTCGCTTCCCAATCCCATGGACTCAGCGAAGCATAAAACAAAAACCATACCCGACTCATAAACTTCCCTGGCGACAAGGATGGTTTAATCAAAACTAGTAAACTCCTATAAAAAAGGTTTTCCCACCATGTTTTGACTCAGCACACACACCTTTTCGCAAAACAAAATAGTTTTACCCAAAACATAGGATCAACATGGTCAAGGAGCACTTGCCTTGTTCTTGCGGTTCCGGTTGTTCTTGATTCTCAAAACCTGGTTGCTGTAGTTCGTCGTAGACAGCTTCCTGAGTTTGTCCTGCTATGTAGGATTCACGTGCACACAAATTCACAGCAATCAATATTATGCACAAACCCTAAACTAGATGCGATGATGCACATGCATACTATACTACGATTAGTTCTATTAGATTGATCTGATGTTCTTGCATGGCTTGCATGGTAAGAGGTGTTCAGATCAAAGATGAACGTGGCGATGGTCTTGTCTTTAGATCAAACTGATCATTGAGTGTTCTGCCCATGAAAACGCTTCTGTTCGAAAGGAATCGAAGAACAGATGCAAAGAGATGAACAACATGATGTCGTAAGGTGGTATTGAAGTCCTACCCACGTTCTTCTTGTCTTCGGGGTCCTCCTCAGTCCGCTTGGTTCTCCTCTGATGATCTCCCTTGTTGTGCTTTCGGCGATGTTAGGGCTAGGGTGCTAAGTCGTCGGCTCAGGAGTTGAAAGAGAAGTTCGTAGTTTCGGCCAGAGGTTTCGGGTTCTATTTATAATCGGGAACAGAAGAGTCCTAATCTGATTGGATCCTGAATAAGAGTCTTATTCAGATCTTTGTTAGATCTTGACGTCTTATCTTCGGTAAGGATCGTGGAGTTTAGATCGGTTTTCGTTGCGCACCGGTATCTTTACACGTAAGAACCGCTTCAGACTCGTTACCTCCGCGGTAATGAGCTCCGGAAGCTCCACGTGTCCTTCCGAGCCTGGTATCTCTTCTCCCGCAGAGACGAGCTCCGGTTGTGCCACGTGTCACGAGCGAGACCTCCCTCTTCTTTGGAGATGAGCTCCGCGCACGCCACGTGTTTTGCGACGGACCTTCCGGTGATAAGCTCCGGTGGCGACACGTGTTCGATAGACCCGGACTTCTCTCTGAGATGAGCTCCGAGATTGACACGTGTCCTATGAAAAATGCCTTTGCTTCTTCCGCAGAGGCTAGCTCCGCGGGCAGCACGTGTGCCACAGGGTCGGACCTCTTTCCAATTGCGGAGGTGACCCCCGAGCCTGCCACGTAGCCTAGTTTAGCGTCGGACCTCTCCCAATCTCTCGGGGATGAGCTCCGAACGCGCCACGTGGTCTGCTGGCCGTGGAAGTTGCGTTTCGGTGTTTCTCGGAGAGCTTTATTGGCCATCCTTTTGATACTTGTCTCTGTTCCTTTTTTCTTAAAATGTTTTTCTTCTTCATAAAACATGAACATATGCTGACACCCGAGATGAGGGTGTCAAAAATCCTAAGAGCTTCCCAGAGGATACACCGAACACACATTTGTTGGGTTCAGCTTGGTGCGCGTGGAGCGCAATTTGTCAAAAACTAAGGCTAGGTTATCTAACAAAGATGAACTCTGTCTGACATGACAACGATGTCATCGACGTACACCTCAACTAAGTCTGTTATTAACTCTCCAAAGGTTTTGTGCATTGCACGTACAAAGGTGGGGAGAGCATTCTTTAGGCCATAAGGCATAGGGACATAACAATACAGGCCATCTACTGTGATGAAGGAGGTGTGCTCTTCGTCTTCTCTAGACATGGGGATTGATGGAAACCCGAGTAGGCGTCTAGGAAGCACAGCATATCGCAGCCTGATGTCAAGTCTACTATTTGATCTATTCTAGGGAGAGGGAATGGATCTTTGGGACATGCCTTATTGAGACTGGTGTAGTCGATGCACATCCGGAGCTTCCCACCGGCCTTCGGGACAACGACGGGGTTCGCCAACCACCGGGGGTGGTGGACTTCCCGTATGAAGCCAGCGTCCGGCAGCTTCCTGATTTCTTCACGAATGAAGTTTTGCCGCTCGATGGAATGCTTGCGGGGCTTCTGTTGAACTGGCCGGGCGTCGGGGAAGACCTTTAAGTGGTGCTCGATCATCTCCCTAGGGATCCCCAGCATCTGTGATGGCTTCCATGCAAACACGTCAACGTTATGCCGGACCTTCGGCGCCAACTTGGACGACCTTTAAGGGGACGTCGCCCTCGTCGAGGGGTTGCACACGGGGTGCTGCGGTGGAGGCACGGTGGCGTGCACTCGGGTGGAGCTGGTCTGGTTCTGCACCGCCAGGGGCTGGTGCTCTAGCTGTTGCATGCGCTTGGAGTTTTTCCAAGGCCGACACTGCAGCAGTGCGGTCTCCACGAATCCTGAGGACGCCTGTTGGTGTAGGCATCTTCAGGACGAGGTAGCCGTAGTGGGCTACTGCCATGAATTGGTACAGGGCTGGCCTGCCAATTATGGCGTTGAAGGGGAGGTCGATCTCCGCCACGTCGAACAGAATGTATTCTGTCTGATAGCTGTCGGGAGCTCCGAAGGTCACCGGGAGGCTGATGTTGCCGTAGGGAACGACCTGTCCCGGCCCTACCCCTGAGAACGGGCTCGACGGGGTGAGCTTGGCCATCGGGATCTGCAGCTTCTGGAAAGCTGCAGGGCTGATGAGGTTCAGCCCAGCTCCGCCATCTACCAAAACGTGGTACATCCTCACGTTGGCGATGGTGGGTGCTACCAAGAGCGGTAGTTGGCCGGCCCAAGCCATGTTCCTGGGGCAGTCGGTGGCGTCAAAGCTGATGGGGGTTCCCATCCACTTGAGGTGCGGTGCGGCACTTGGGAGTGGAGCCACCGACGCTACCGCTCGGCGCAGAGTCTTAACTGCGCTTCGGGACGAGGGGTCGGCGGACCCGCCGTATATGACGTAGATCTTCTTTCGACGCTCATCATCACTGGAGCTGGAGTCCTCATTGTTGTGCACCGCCTTCACGGCGCGCTGAGGCTCCTGGAACCCCACTTGGTGGTCGACGCTGTCTGGGGCGTCGACCTTCTGCTTGCCCTCCCGTTGGCGGAAGGGTGGAGCATCAGTCCGCTGCTGCTTCCCTTTGCGGAAGCGCTCTACGAGCTTCTGGATCTCTCAGCACTCGGCAGTAGTATGGCGACAGCTGCCGTGCACGGGGCATAGCTCGTCTTGGTCACCTTCTGGGGCTGGTGACTGTCGCTGCCTCTTGTCGGGGCGTGGCCCCCGAGCTCCACTGGGTGCCGCTGCTGCGGCGACGGGGGCCACGGCCGGTGATTCCATCTTGCCTCTGCCCCGGTTCTTGGCCTTCTTGCTGCCCCCATAGGAAGCAGCGCCAGACCCGGGCTGTCCTCCTGACTCGGAGGTCAGCAGTGAGTGCCAGTTCCGCCCTTCTGCTGCTCTGGCGCACTTGTCTGCCAGGCTGAAGAGTTCGGAGACATCGTGGACCTCTCTGGTCACGAGCTTCTCAAGCATCTTCTTGTCCCGAACGCCTTGCCGGAACGCCACCACCACAGAAGTGTTTTGGATGTGTGGGATGGTGTTCCGCACTTGGGAGAACCGCTGGATGAAGGAGTGCAGCGACTCCCAGGTTGTTGGTGGATGGTGTGGAGGTCGAGCTCCGTGCCAGGCCGGGTGTAGGAACTGCCAAAGTTGGTGGTGAACTGCCGGCAGAGCTCTCCCCAGGAAGTTATGGAACCCTGGGGGAGGTTCATGAGCCAAGACCGGGCTGCGCCGTTCAAGGCGACGAGGAAGTAGTTGGCCATGACGGCCTCGTACCCTCCTGCGGCAAGTACGGCGGTGGAGTAGATCTGGAGAAACTCCGCCGGGTTGATGCTGCCGTCATGCTTCTCGGGCAGGTGCGGCCGAAACTTGCGCGGCCACCTCGCGAAGTGAAGGTGGGGCGCCAGGGCTGCACACCCTACCCCTGCTGCTGCAGGCGTTGGTGCCGCGAACGCTTGGTTCGCCGCCGGCATAGTGTACCCCGTTATGGGCAAGGCTGCGCCATAGACCGGGGACGCCGTTTGCAGGGCATATGGCTGTGGCATATGCTGTGCGGCGTATGCCTGGGGCAGAGATCGCGTGGCGAAGGTCTGCGCCTCAGGCTGGGTCGAGGCTGATGTCATGCTGTCGCCAGCCTCTTGGTTGCGGCACCTTTCTCGACGTCGCTCGAGGTACACCCGGGCATCCTGGCCCAAGTGGCACCGTTCCAGCTCTGTCCTCAGGTCCGTCGACTGAAGACTGGTGGAGCTGGAATCCGCCGTCTGCCTGTCAACCGTTGGCATGCGCGTCAGCGACACAGCCGGTTGGACGGAGCGTCGTCCCCGCCGAAGTCGAGGGTTTGCAGCGGCAACGACGAGGCGGTCTACCTCGCGAATCCACTGCTGGGTCACTGCCTGAGCCGCATCCCCAGCAGGCGGATTGCGCAGTAGCGCTCTTGCTGCAGCTAGCGCATCCCCGTGGGGAACGCTCAGCGCTGCAGAAGATCTCAAGCTGGTTGGAGCCTGCATTGCCAGAGTTGGCGTTGCCGGAGTCGGATGCTGGCTTCCAACTTGCGCCGACACACTCCGTCCTGAGTGTGTCGACACGTACTGCCCGCTAGTCACGGTTCGCCGTGAACACAGGGGTGGAGATCTTTCCGCTGAAGGAAGCTTGGTCATCTTCGTCGGCAGAAACTCGTCGCGCAAGGTAAAATACCCTACCTGGCACGCCAAATGTCAAAGTGTGTGGTCGACACTTCCCCCTGACCTGCTCTGGGCAGCCCGCGGAGGTTCTTTTCTGGAGGGGCTAGTCGCTTGCGGAGAGCTTAAGCGTAGGGACGAGTTTGGGAGGAGCTTGACACGGCGAGTTTTACGTGGTTCGGGCCGCCGGAGCATAAAACCCTACGTCCACGGTGAGCTGAGGTGCTTGCTGTATTGCTTGCAGCTCAGAAGCGGAGTCCTGAGCTTGAGGATGAGTTATGCCTAGGGTATGAGTTGCTGGAGTGCGAACCCTTGCTAACGTCGCCTACCCGAGCCTTTTATAGTCCAAGGCTCGTTTGGCTTACAAGGGGGGCCCGGGACCCGACAGGTGGTCCCGGGGAGATTGCCTGCCGACTATCATATCCGCAGTTATGTTGGTAGTTGTCTCTGGCGAAGGCTTCTGAGTCTTCGTCTTGCCGCCCTGTCCATGCCGCATGCTAGTCGTAGTGGTTGATGACGGCGGGAGCGGCAGGGGATGTCTTGTCCCTGTGTTTATTGGCTGGCAGGTTCTGACACTGCGCGCCAGTCTGTGATGTGACTGGGCGCAACGGCACCTGACAGAGGCGTGCTCCGCGTCTTGGGAAGACACGGGCCTTGAATACCTTGTACGGGCAAGGTATGGGGCGTCTTTACGCCTGCTGCCTACCGCTCGGAGGCAGGCAGCGCTGTTCTGCTGGACACATGGCGGGCCCGGAGCCCTCCTCAGAAGAGAGGGATGTCCGGCCCCGCAGGACACGTTGAGCCTTCGGACCTCTCCCCGCGGAGGGGGAGGTCCGGCTTCTGTCGGCCACGTGGCGGGCCCGGAGCTCTCCTCTGAGGAGAGGGAGGTCCGGCCCCGCTGTACACGTGGCGTCTTCGGACCTCTCTCCCGCGGAGGGGGGAGGTCCGGATTCTGCAGGCCACGTGGTGAGCCCGGAGCTCTCCTCTGAGGAGAGGGAGGTCTGGCCCCGCTGGACACGAGGCGCCTTCGGACCTCTCCCCCGCTTAGGAGGGAGGTCCGGCTTCTGCAGGCCACGTGGCGGGCCCGGAGCTCTCCTCTGAGGAGATGGAGGTCCGGCCCCGCTGGACGCGTGGCGCCTTCGGAGCTCTCCCTGCGGAGAAGGGCGAGATCCTCAGGCATTTTCCCCTGTGCGCGGGGGTACCCCATATCGCGGGTACCGACAGATATACTCCTCAACTAAGTCTCTTATTTGTTCTCCAAAGTTTCTTTGCATAGCACGTACAAAGGTGGGCGGAGCATTCTTTAGACCATAAGGCATGGAGACATAACAGTACAGGCCGTGTACTGTAATAAAAGCAGTATGTTCTTCATCTTCTCTAGACATGGGAATTTGGTGGAAGCCTGAGTAGGAGTCTAGGAAGCATAACATATCACAGCCTGATGTAGAGTCTACTATTTGATCTATTCTAGGGAGAGGGAATGGATCTTTGGGACATGCCTTACTGAGACTGGTGTAGTCGATGCACATCCGGAGCTTCCCGCCGGCCTTCGGGACGACAACAGGGTTGGCTAACTACCGAGGGTGGTGGACCTCCCGTATCAATCCAGCATCAAGCAGCTTCTTGATTTCTTCTGCCTCTCGATGGACTGCTACTGGTGCTTCTGCTGGATCGCCCGAGCATCGGGGAAGATCTTCAGATGGTGCTCGATCACCTCCCTAGGGATCCCGGATGTCGAAGTGTTCGGTCGACACTTCCCACGGGCCTGCACTGGGCAGCCCGCGGAGGTTCTTTTTTCGGTGGGGCTAGTCCCTAGCGGAGAGCTTGCGCGGATGGACGAGTTAGTAAGAGCTTGACGCGGTGAGTTTTACGTGGTTCAGGCCGCCGGAGCGTAAAACCCTACGTCCACGGCGAGCTATGGAGCTCGCTGTATTGCTTGCTGCTCAGGGCCGGAGTCCTGAGCTTGGGGGTGAGTTACAGCTTGGGAGTGTATGGCTAGCGTATGAGTTGCGGAGTGCGAACCCAGGGTGCTGATGGCTAGAGTGCGAACCCTTGCTATCGTCGCCTACCCGAGCCTTTTATAGTCCAAGACTCGGGCAGCTTACAAGGGGGGACGGGACCCGACAGGTGGTCCCGGGAAGATTTTCTATCATCTACCGTATCTGCAGTTATGCCGGTAGTTGCCTCTGTTCGAAGGCTTCTGAGTCTTCATCTCGCCGCCCTGCCCATGCCGCATGCTAGTCGTAGTGGTTGATGACGGCGCAGGTGGCATGGGATGTCTTGTCGCGGTGTTCATTGGCTGGCAGGTTCTGACACCGCGCGCCAGTCTGTGATGCGACTGGGCGCAACGGCACCTGACAGAAGCGTGCTCCGCATCTTGGGAAGACGCGGGCTTTTGAATACCTTGTACGGGCAAGGTATGGGCGACTTTACTCCCGCTGCCTATCGCTCGGGGGCAGGCAGTGCCGTTCTGCTGCCACGTGGCGGGCCCGGAGCCCTTCTCAGAGGAGAGGGGGGCCCGTTCCGCGGGGCACGTGGAGCCTCCGGACCTCTCCCCACGGATGGGGAGGCTCGGCTCCTTTTGGCCATGTGGCGGGCCCGGAGCTCTCCTCTGAGGAGAGGGCGGTCCGGCCCCGCTGGACGCGTGGCGCCTTCGGACCTCTCTTCCGCGGAGGGGGAGGTCCGTCTTCTGTATGCCACATGGCGGGCCCGGAGCTCTCCTCTGAGGAGAGCGAGGTCCGGCCCCACCGGACGTGTGGCGCCTTCGGAGCTCTCCCTGCGGAGAAGGGCGAGTTCCTTAGGTATTTTCCCCTGTGCGTGGGGGTACCCCATATCTCAGGTACCGACAGTGGCCCCCGGGCCCATCTCGGGGGAGATAGCGAGCCCGAGGTGGGACCTCCGTCTCTTCCGATCCACGCACTTTCTCTAAGTCCCGAATTGACCGCTGCCGGAGCATGAACGGCCGCGGGATCGTGGGAGCGTGTGCTCACTAGATGGTTGCTTTTACTGTGGCGGTTCCCACGACTACCACTTCTGCACGTTGCGGCTCTTTCTTCGGGAACCGCCGAAGTGCCTTGCCGGCTTGTCTTCTGGGGCGTCTGACTCCTTGACCCACCACTTCAGTTGGGCGGCTTGGGTCCACCTTTCATCGGCGCCCGGTCTCGGAGCCAACGCGGTCGCCGATGCGATGTTTTCGGAGGTTTTCGAATTACCTCGAACCATCCCTGGAAAGTTTTAAAAGGGGATCTCACCCGCATCGCGGCTTCCCTTCGCATTGCGCTCGTACTTCCCTTGAACTCTTGCGCCCCGGCTTTCCTTCCCTTGCGCCCTCTTTCGCCATGGCTTCCAACATGCTCCCTACGCGCCTCGTTCATTCTTCCGAGCTCGGGCCAGTGCGCAGGCTGCTGGGCTGGCGCTCAGAAGAGCAGAAACATCGGCTTCGCCGAGGATCTCTTCCCTTGGTCCTGGAAAAGGGGGAGATAGTCTTCTTCACCGCTTATGCTCTGGCGGAGTTCGTTCCGCCGATTTCTTCCGTCTTTGTCACCCTGCTGGAGACATATGGTCTCCAGCTCCACCATCTTTCCTTCAACTCCTTCGCAATGGCTGCTGTTTTTGTCCACTTCTGCGAGATGTTCGTGGGGGTGCACGTCTCCGTAAAGCTCTTCCGCCACTTCTTTGTGCTGCGGACGACTGGGCGCGGCTCAAAGACTCAGATGGGGGCATACTACTTCCAGCATCGCTGCAAGGACCCCAAGGTCTCCAGATACCTTCTTTCCTTCAGCGCATCAAGGTGGGAAAACTGGAGGGAGAGCTGGGTGGTAGTGCAGACCGACGAGCACGATCGCCTACAACTCCCAACCGCCAGCCCAACCACCGACCGTTGCTTCTGGGAGGAGATTCCTGAGCTGGAGCAGGAGTACTCCCCGGTCTTGGAGCGGATCCGGTTCTTGGCCAACGAGGGGCTGACGTCTCTAATGGTGCTGATGGACTTTATGTCGCGCCGTATTGCACCCTTGCAGCAGCGTAGCCGCCCAGCGTGGTACTACACCGGCGAGCAGGACTGTACCAGGCTGGAGAGGGGCCCCGGCTCTGACCCTTCCGACGAGGAGCTGAACGAGATGGTGAGCAAGGTGAGCGGTGACTACATTCCCAGTGGCGACCCCGCCCTTCCGCCCTCTGCCACCCCCCTCTTCTTGGAGCCTCAGAGGAGGTCAGAGCTCCTGCGGAAGATGCCGAACCTTGACGACATCGGGATCGCCGTCCGGCAGGTCGGGGATGCCTTCCGGGGTATCACCATTCCAGGAACCGAGCACTCCGGGTCAGGGCATGAGGCATCCGCTGCTGTCAAGCCCTCCCCCAGAGCCGACAGAACCCAAGCCGTCGACAAAGGGAAAGGAAAGGAGCCGGCCCCCGGGCATCTAGAGAAGAAACACACCCGGTCTCCTCCGAGGGCGCCGCCTGTGCCGAGTCAGGGTGCCGGAGCTACTTTGCTCCCATCTCCCAGGGGTGCTGGTCCATCGGGTGGCGACCCGAAGAGGCCCCGAGTGTCCCTCCCCAGCGGGTCTCTCCCCAGACAGCGGCCGTCCGGATCAGCCCAAGTACCTCGCCATCCTTCCTCAAGCGGAGGGGCTCCCAGGACGGATGTTGGTGGGGCGACACCGGCGAGTGTGCCGGGGATCCAAGCGTCCCATTCCGCGACCGTTCCAGCTGCTGGTCCCGGCGGTTCAGCTATAGCCCAGAGGCCAGTGCTGCAAGCCCGTTGGAGCGCTCATGCCGCCCAGTAAGTGTTGCTCTTTCTGGCTTGTAGGAGCAGAGCTCTTGTCTCTTCTCTTATCCTGAGGGCTTTCTCTTCTTGCAGGGACCGACCAGCTGCCGGGGGCGGCCTCTTATCCGGCCGCCTTCAACCGACGGAAGCTCCGCGCCTCAGCACCTGGGGACCGTGGTGGCTCCCACGGCCCCCAAATCGACGGGGGCACCCTCTGCGCCAGCGGGTTCACTCTCCGCGGTGGCTGCATCTGCTCCTACCCGGTCTCCTTCACCAGTCCAGAAGTCCGGTCTTGAGACCGGGAGGGCTGTTGTAGGTACGTGTCGGTACCTGAGATATGGGGTACCCCCGCGCACAGGGTAAAATGCCTAAGGAACTCGCCCTTCTCCACAGGGAGAGCTCCAAAGGCGCCACGTGTCCGGCGGGGCCGGACCTCCCTCTCCTCAGAGGAGAGCTCCGGGCCCGCCATGTGGCACAAAGAAGCCGGACCTTCCCCTCCGCAGGAGGGAGGCCCGAAGGCGCCGCGTGTCCAGCGGGGCCGGACCTCCCTCTCCTCAGAGGAGAGCTCCGGGCCCGCCACGTGGCATACAGAAGCCGGACCTCCCCCTCCGCGGGGAGAGGTCCGGAGACTCCACGTGCACCGCGGGGCTGACCCTCCTCTTCCCTGAGAAGTGCTCTGGGCCCGCCACGTGGCAGCAGAGCGACGCTGCCTGCCCCGAGCGATAGGCAGCGGGCGTAAATACGCCCCATACCTTGACCGTACAAGGTATTCAAGGACCGCGTCTTCCCAAGACACGGAGACGCAGAGCACGCTTCTGTCAGGTGCCGTTGCGCCCAGTCGCATCACAGACTGGCGCGCGGCGTCAGAACCTGTCAGCCAATAAACACCGCGACAAGACATCCCATGCCGCCTGCGCCGTCATCAACCACTACGACTAGCATGCGGCATGGGCAGGGCGGCAAGATGAAGACTCAGAAGCCTTCGACCACAGGCAACTACCGGCATAACTGCAGATACGGTAGATAATAGACAATCTTCCCGGGACCACCTGTCAGGTCCCGGCTCCCCTTGTAAGCCGCCCGAGTCTTGGAATATAAAAGGCTCGGTAGGCGTCGATAGCAAGGGTTCGCACTTTGCAACTCATACCCTAGCCATACACTCAAGCTGTAACTCACCCCCAAGCTCAGGCCTCCGGCCCTGAGCAGCAAGCAATACAGCGAGCTCCATAGCTCGCCGTGGACGTAGGGTTTTACGCTCCGGCGGCCTGAACCACGTAAAACTCGCCATGTCAAGCTCTCACTAACTCGTCCATCTGCACAAGCTCTCCGCTAGGGACTAGCCCCTCCGAAAAAAGAACCTCCGCGGGCTGCCCAGTGCAGGCCCGGGGGAAGTGTCGATCGCACACTTCGACAGTGTGCCTGCTGGCCCCCTGGCCTCCTTAGGACAGCGCCCCACCCTGGTTGTTGAGGCGCCGGCGCCTCCGCCGGTCTTAGACTCATCAGGGGGGTCCAGCGGCGCAACTCCTGTCCCCCCTGCTCCGGCGCCCGTGTGGGACGCCCTGGGGCGTGTCCAGACCAGCGCCCGGCAGCTCCAATCTGCCTTTGAGCAGGAGCGGGGGGCGTTGGCCGGTGAGAGGGAACACCTTCTCAGCTGGCAGCAACGGGCCCGGGAGGCTAAGGCGGACCTTGACTCGAGGCAGTCAAGGCTTGAGGCCATGAGTGCTCTGCTTGGCACTCAGAAGAAGGCCATTAGCCGCTTGGAGTCAGAGGCCCAGCGGGTTCGTGCCACCTACCACGAGGCTCTTGCCCAAGCTGAAGCCAAAGCCAGGGAGCGTTCCGCCGCCGCGGAGGAGTTGCAGCTGCAGGTAGCCCGTCGAGAGCGCGCCGTCGCTGATCGGGAACGCGCCGCTGCGGCCGAGGAGGAGAAGACCACCGCCAGGCTGAGGGCCAAAGTGGAGGAGCTAAGGGCTCGGTCCGAGGAGCTGGAGCAAAGTGAGTCGGCTGTCGCCACGAGGGAGGAGCAGTTCTCCAAGGAGCGCCAGGCGGCGATGGATCGCGAGATGGCGGTTCACCAAGAGGTAGAGAAACTCAAGTCCTTGCGGTCTTCCATGGCCCAGGCAGTCTGGGGCTTTATTGCCAAGGCGGGGTCCGTGTTGGCTCCTCTTGGTTTCAGCCCTGTGCAGGTGGAGGCTCCGGCGTGGCCGATGTCCGAAGCGATCCCGGCCCTTGAGTTAATTGGCGACGAGCTAGGTCGGCTCGATTCAGTGATCGCCAACGAGCTGGAAGCGGAAGGTCGGGGCATTGCGAAGGAGGTTTCTATGCATGTTCTGTAGTGCTTCCTGAGCCGAGACCCTTCCTTTTCTCTGGGGCCGGTTCGTCTAGGACCCGTCGCTGATCGGGAGGAAGCTGCCAGGGCCGAAGTCGAGGACTTAGCTGCCCTCGTGGCCTCTAAGTTTCATCGGGAGTCCGGGGACTCTTAGGCATCTGCCCCGTGGCCACAAGGCCCTGTACTTCCTTTTTTTGTTTTTGTTGAGTCTGTAGCCCAGCTCATGGAGCCTTCGTATGGACAGACTCCTGTTTCTTTTTGTGTCTGTATGTCCTAGTCTTCTTCTTGGCTTTTCCTGGCCGACTCCTTAGCTCCGCAAGGTACTCGGAGGCCTTGACCAATCTCGACGCTCTGCATAGACACCTTCTCTGGGTCCTCACTGTATACTAAGGGTTCCGAAGGTCTCCAGGACCCGCCTCACGAGATTGGAGGGGGGTCCGGGCCTGTTGGACACGTGGCGGGCCCGGAGCTCCCACCTGAGGGAAGTCCGGGCTTGCGGGGCACATGGAGTCCTCGGGCCTCTCCCCGCAGAGGGGGGAGGTCCGGCTTCTGTAGACCACGCGGCGGGCCTGGAGCTCCCCCTCAAGGAGGTGGAAGGTCTGGCCCTGCTGGACACGTGGGACCTTTGGGCCTCGCCCCTGTGAGGTCTAGTTCTTTGATCTTACCTTGGGGTTTCGGTCTTGCGCATCCCGTAGCTGGCGCTAGAGGGAGGGCACAATCATGGGAGCTCCAGCTCCAGTGATGACGAGCACCAGAAGATGCTCTATGTCATCTTTGGCGGGTCCGCTGACCCCCCGTCCCGAAATGCGGCTAAGGCCTTGCGCCGAGCGGTAGCGTCTGTGGCTCCCCTCCCAGGTGCAGCACCGCACCTCAGGTGGATGGGAACCCCCATCAGCTTCGATGACACCGACTGCCCCAGGAACATGGCTGGGGCCGGCCAACTGCCGCTCGTAGTGGCCCCCACCATCACCAACATGAAGATGTACCACGTCTTGATGGATGGCGGGGCTGGACTGAACCTCATCAGTCGCGCAGCCTTCCAGAAGCTGCAGATCCCGATCACCAAGCTCGCCCCATCGAGCCCGTTCTCAGGGGTAGGGCCGGGACAGGTCATTCCCTACGGCCACATCAGCCTCCCGGTGACCTTTGGGGCACTGGACAGCTAACGGACAGAGTACATTCTGTTCGACGTGGCCGAGATTGACCTCCCCTTCAATGCCATAATCGGCAGGCCAGCCCTGTACCGATTCATGGCAGTAGCCCACTACGGCTACCTTGTCTTGAAGATGCCTACACCAACCGGCGTCCTCAAGGTTTGTGGAGACCATGCTGCCGCAGTGTTAGCCTTGGAAAAGCTTCAGGCGCTCACAGCAACTAGAGCGCCAACCCTAGGCAGTGCAGAACCAAACCAGCTCCACCCAAGTGCACGCCACCGTGCCTCTACCACAGCACCCCGCGTGCAACCCCACGACAGGGACGACGTCCCCACAAGGCTCGTCCGAATCAGCGCCGATGCCACCCAGACCACCCGGGTAGCCGGGGGCCTGGATAGCAAATAGGAAGGCGCGCTCGTTGCCCCCCTCCGGCACAATGTCGATGTGCTGCATGACAGCCGTCGCGGAGGCCAGAGATCCCTAGGGAGGTGATTGAGCACTATTTAAAGGTCTTTCCCGACGTCCATCTAGTCCGACAGAACGAAAAGTCCGCCATCCCCGGTGCTTGGCGAACCATGTTGCCGTCCGGAAGGCCGGCGAGAAGCTCCGGAAGTGCATCGACTACAGCAGCCTCAATAAGGCATGTCCTAAAAGCCTATTTTCTCTCCCTATGATAGAACAAATAGTAGACTTGATGCCAGGCTGCGATATGCTGTGCTTCCTAAATGCTTACTCGGGTTCCCACCAGACCCCTGTGTCTGGAGAAGTTGAAGGGCACCCTTTACCACAGTAGTCGCCCTGTACTGTTATGCCTCTATGCCTTATGACCTAAGGAATGCTCTCCCTACCTTCGTACGTGCAATGCACAAGACCTTAGGAGAGCTAATGGGAGACTCAGTTGGGGTGTGTGTCGAAGGCATTGATTGTCAAGATCAGACAGGGTTCGTCCCTACTAGATATCCTGGCCTTAGTCTTCGTCCGTCCGACAAATGTGAGCTTGGTATACCCTCTGGAAAACCCTTAGAATACCTGGCCTCACGCCGAGGAGCTGAGGCTAACCCAGAGAGGGTCAAAGCCATTGGCGCGAAGACCAGAAATTCGCGGGATCCCTAGCTGCGCCGAGTCGGTTTATGCCGGGGTTAGCAAAGCAAAGCTTCTCTAAAGCCCCTACGTAAATCCCGCCCCGCCCGTAATAGGAGCCCCCGAGCCCAAAGAGCATCTCCTGCTCTGCATCACGGGGATAGCTGCAGAAGTGAGTGTGGTCCACACCGCAGAGTGGCTGGACCCCGGATCCCCGACACAACCTCCCGGAGGACCAGCAGGACCTCCCGGAGGTGCAACGGGACCCCCCGCCCCGGAGGCCCAACAGAACCTCCCGGACGTCCAACAGGACCCCCCGGAGCTCCCAGGACATCAGCGGAGCTTCCCGGAAGGTCCAAGGCAGCCTGGGGGACCTCCGAGTATCAAGCACCCGGCGGTCTCCCCAGGCTGAGAGCTATCCTCCACAGCCCCCACGCGACGGACAATGCCGCCAAATGGGCGGCGGAGCTACTGGAGTTTGAGCTAGGCTTCCTTCCCCGTCATGCAGACATCAGCCGAGCACTAGCTGACTTGTGGCTAAAGTAGACGCCAACGCAGGCTGACTCAGGGGGCCACGGAGACGGTGAACCAGGACCCTGAGCCCTGGCCTTCACCAGACCTTACTGAATGCTACTCGTCGACGGCTCCTTGCGAAAGCAGGGGGCCGGTGCTAGCGTACTGTTCCTCACGCCATCGGGGGGGGGGGGCAGTCTGGGTATGTGGTGCGTTTCAATTCCAAGGCAACCAACAACATAGCAGAGTATGAAGCGCTCATCCTTCTCGCTAGTCGTTGGCTCAGGGCGACTCCAAGCCTGGTTATCAACCAAGATGGTGGAGACAGACTTCCTCGCCTTGGACCTGCACCACGTACCGCGCGCTAGCAAGGCCGCATCTGACGACCTCTCAACGAAGACCCCCACCGGAGCCCCTGCGCCTGAAGGGGGCTTCGAGGGGACGTTGCCGCGGCCCACAGCCCGGCCTGCCGAGCCGGGCGAAGGGGACTAGACCAGCACCTCGAAGCTGGCGGTCCCGGCGGCCATGGACGCCGCCAAGGATCATAAGCGTCACTGGGGACTCCGTGCAACCCAGCGCTCAAGATCCAGATGCTCAAGTCAGACCCGATGCATGGATCACGGAGGTCAGGGACTACTTGAAAGACAATATCCTCCCTGATGAACGTGTATCCGCTGAACGGATTGTGCGTATGGCTATGAGACACATGGCGGTAGAGGGGGATCTCTACCGACGCGGCGCCAACCACATCCTATTGCGGTGCATAACACAGGGGGAAGGCTGCGACTTGTTCGCTGAGATCCATGGATGCGAATGTGGGAGTCACTCTTCTTCACGCACGCTTGTCGGTAAAGCCTTTCGGCATGGCTTCTACTAGCCGGCAACACTCCTGGATGCCGTCGAGCTGGTCGAGAGCTGCCAGGCGTGCCTGTTCCATGCCAAGCAGATCCATACACCGGCTTGGACGGTACAGATGATCCAGCCCACATGGCCATTTACCATACTAGGGCTGGACATCCTGGGCCTGGGACCATTCCCCAGAACCGAGGATGGGGACCCGCTCCCGAACCTTCGGAACACAGAACACCACTGTAAGTTCTACCCCTAGAGCAACAATAGGACAGACCCTTCTTTTTATTATAAATTCCATAAAAGTACAGGAACAGTGCTTGGGGCAGCTAAGCCTCAGGGGACGGTCCAGGACTACGTTCATCTTCGCCTGGTTCCGACCCCAAGCGCGTAGAGTCTTGCTTCCCTTGAGGCGGGTCGTGGCCTACATATTCAGCCTGCCTTCCCCTTATGGAAATTTATATGAAAAGAAACCTGTCCTACGTTGCTATTCTTTGGTGCTCATTTAGTTTACTTATTAAATTTTTATGATTACCCTGCTAGCGCATGCTCACCATGCGTTCAGCTCCCTCTTCTCATTCTCATCTTTAGTCGGCATTTGCTGCCCTGCCAAAGGCGGTTGCGTGGGAGGTACCGGACGAGAGCCAGGGGAGCCCCAAGCTCCCGGCACTTTGCGCACGGTAGTTCCCAAGCACCGTATAAGTGGACGGGGACCGTAAGCCAAATAAGACTAAGAGATAGAGGGGGGGAGCCCCCAAGGAGAATTACGTTTTCCTTACTTGTGTGCAGGACCTCTCGGCCTCAGCTCCCCGTAGGAGTATGGTAGGCACATCCATCTAATGGAACGCACCTTCCAGGGGGCCGCTACGGGATCGCGCAAGACCGAAACCCCAAGGTAAGATCAAAGAACTAGACCTCACATGGGCGAGGCCCGAAGGTCCCACGTGTCCAGCAGGGCCAGACCTTCCACCTCCTTGAGGGGGAGCTCCGGGCCCGCCGCGTGGTCTACAGAAGCCGGACCTCCCCCCTCTGCGGGGAGAGGCCCGAGGACTCCACGTGCCCCGCAAGCCCGGACCTCCCCTCAGGCGGGAGCTCCAGGCCCGCCACGTGTCCAACAGGCCCGGACCCCCCTCCGATCTCGTGAGGCGGGTCCTGGAGACCTTCGGAACCCTTAGTATACAGTGAGGACCCGGAGAAGGTTTCTATGCAGAGCTTCGAGATTGGTCAAGGCCTCCGAGTACCTTGCGGAGCTAAGGACTCGGCCAGGAAAAGCGAAGAAGAAGACTAGGACATGCAGACACAAAACGAAACAGGAGTCTGTCCATACGAAGGCTCCATGAGCTGGGCTACAGACTCAACAAAAACAAAAAAGGAAGTACAGGGCCTTGTGGCCATGGGGGCAGATGCCTAAGAGTCCCCGGACTCCCGATGAAACCTAGAGGCCACGAGGGCAGCTAAGTCCTCGACTTCGCCCTGGCAGCTTCCTCCCGATCGGCGACGGGTCCTAGACGAACCGGCCCCAGAGAAAAGGAAAGGTCTCGGCTCAGGAAGCACGACAGAACATACATAGCAACCTCCTTCGCAAGGCCCCGACCTTCCGCTTCCAGCTCGTCGGTGATCACTGATTCGAGCCGACCTAGCTCATCGCCGATAGACTCAAGGGCCGGGATCGCTTCGGACATCGGCCGCGCCGGAGCCTCCACCTGCACAGGGCTGAAACCAAGAGGAGCCAAGGCGGACCCCGCCTTGGCAATAAAGCCCCAGACTGCCTGGGCCTCGGCAGACCGCAAGGACTGGAGTTTCTCTACCTCTTGGCGAGCCACGAGCTCGCGATCCATCGCCGCCTGGCGCTCCTTGGAGAACTGCTCCTCCCTCGTGGCGACAGCCGACTCACGGAGCTCCAGCTCCTCGGACCGAGCCCTTAGCTCCTCCACTTTGGCCCTCAGCCGGGCGGTGGTCTTCTCCTCCTCGGCAGCAGCGGCGCGTTCCCGATCAGCGACGGCGCGCTCTCGACGGGCTACCTGCAGAGGGGGGCAACGAGCGCGCCTTCCTATTTGATATCCAGGCCCCCGGCTACCCGGGTGGTCTGGGTGGCATCGGCGCTGATTCGGACGAGCCTTGTGGGGACGTCGTCCCTGTCGAGGGGTTGCACACGGCGTGCTGTGGTAGAGGCACGGTGGCGTGCACTTGGGTGGAGCTGGTTTGGTTCTGCACTGCCTAGGGTTGGCGCTCTAGTTGCTGTGAGCGCCTGAAGCTTTTCCAAGGCTAACACTGCGGCAGCACGGTCTCCACAAACCTTGAGGACGCCTGTTGGTGTAGGCATCTTCAAGACAAGGTAGCCATAGCGGGCTACTGCCATGAATCGGTACAGGGCTGGCCTGCCGATTATGGCGTTGAAGGGGAGGTCAATCTCGGCCACGTCGAACAGAATGTACTCTGTCCGGTAGCTGTCCGGTGCCCCAAGGGTCACCGGGAGGCTGATGTGCCCGTAGGGAACGACCTGTCCCGGCCCTACCCCTGAGAACGGGCTCGATGGGGCGAGCTTGGCCATCGGGATCTGCAGCTTCTGGAAGGCTGCGCGACTGATGAGGTTCAGTCCAGCCCGGCCATCCACCAAGACGTGGTACATCTTCATGTTGGTGATGGTGGGGGCCACTACGAGCGGCAGTTGGCCGGCCCCAGCCATGTTCCTGGGGCAGTCGGTGTCATCGAAGCTGATGGGGGTTCCCATCCACCTGAGGTGCGGTGCTGCACCTGGGAGGGGAGCCACCGTCGCTACCGCTCGGCGCAAGCCTTAGCTGCGCTTCGGGACGGGGGGTCAGCGGACCCTCCGAAGATGACATAGAGCATCTTCCGGTGCTCGTCATCACTGGAGCTGGAGCTCCCATGATTGCGCACTTCCTTTACGGCGCGCTGAAGCTCCTGGAACTCCACCTGGCGGTCGATGCCGTCTAGGGCTTCGACCTTCTGCTTGCCCTCCCTTTGACTGTAGGGTGGGGTCTCAGTTAGGGGCTGCTTCCCTTTCCGGAAGCACTCCGCGAGCTTCTGGATTTCCCGGCATTTGGCAGTGGTATGGTAACTGGTGCCATGCACAGGGCATAATTCATCCTGGCCCCTGTCTGGGGCCGGTGATTGTCGCGGCCTCTTGTCAGGGCGCGGCCCCCGAGCTCCACTGGGCGCCGCCGTTGTGGCAACGGGGACCGCGGCAGATGACTTTATCTTGCTTCCGCCTCCGTTCTTGATCTTCCTGCCGCTTCCGTATGAAGCGTCGCCAGATCCCGGCTGACCCCCTGGCTTGGGGGCCGACAGAGAGTGCCAGTTCCGCCCTTCGGCTGCTCTGGCACACTTGTCCGCCAGGCTGAAGAGTTCTGAGACATCGCGGACCTCCCTGGTCGCGAGCTTCTCGAGCATCTTCTTGTCCCGAACGCCCTGCCGGAACGCCACCACCACAGAAGCGTTCTGGATGTGTGGGATGGTGTTCCGCACCTGGGAGAACCGCTGGATGAATGAGCGCAGCGACTCCCCTGGTTGTTGTTGGATGGCGTGGAGGTCGAGCTCCGTGCCAGGCCGGGTATAGGAACTGCCGAAGTTGGAGACAAACTGCCGGCAGAGCTCTCCCCAGGAGGCTATGGAATCCTGGGGTAGGTTCATGAGCCAAGACGGGGCAGGGCCGGTTAAGGCGACGGGGAAATAGTTGGCCATGACAGCCTCATCCCCCCCTGCAGCGAGTACGGCGGTGGAGTAGATCTTGAGGAACTCCGCTGGGTTGACGCTTCCATCGTACTTCTCAGGCAGGTGCGGGCGAAACTTGCGTGGCCACCTCGCGAAGCGAAGGTGGGGTGCAAGAGCTGCACATCCCGCTCCTGCTGCCGCAGGTATTGGCACTGCGAACGCTTGGTTCGCACTTGGCACCGCGTATCCCGGCATGGGCAAGGCTGCACCATAGACCGGGGGCGCTGCTTGCGGCGCATATGGGTGTGGCATATGCTGCGCGGCATATGCCTGAGGCAGGGCTCGCGTGGCGAAGACCTGCCCTCCAGGTTGTGTCGAGGCCGACGACATGCTGTCGCCAGCCTCATGGCTACGACGCCTTTCTCGACGTCGCTCGAGGTATACCAGGGCATCCTGGCCCAAGTGGCACCGTTCCAGCTCCCTTCTCAGGTCCGTCGACAGGAGCCTGGAGGAGCTGGAATCCGCCGTTTGCCCGTCAACCGTGGGCGTGCGCGTCAGCGACACAGCCGGTTGTCCTGCACGCCGTCCTCGCCGAAACCGAGGGTTCGCGGCGGCGACGACGAGGCGGTCCACCTCGCGGACCCATTGCTGGGTCGCTGAATGGGGCGCATCCCCCGCAGGTGGGTTGCGCAGCAGTGCTCTTGCTGCAGCTAGCGCACCCCCATGGTGTACGCTCAGCGCTGCAGAAGATCTCACACTGGTCGGAGCCTGCATCGCCGGAGTCGGCGTTGCCGGAGTCGGCTGCTGGCTACCAGCTCGTGCCGACACACTCCGTCCTGAGTGTGTCGACATGTACTCCCCACTGGTCACGGTTCGCCGTGAACGCGGAGGGGGAGAGTTTGCCGCTGAAGGAAGCTTGGTCATCTTCGTCGGCGGAAACTCGTCGCGCTAGGAGAAAAGCCCCCTACCTGGCGCGCCAAATGTCGAAGTATTCGGTCGACACTTCCCCCGGGCCTGCACTGGGCAGCCCGTGGAGGTTCTTTTTTCGGTGGGGCTAGTCCCTAGCGGAGAGCTTGCGCGGATGGACGAGTTAGTAAGAGCTTGACGCGGTGAGTTTTACGTGGTTCAGGCTGCCGGAGCGTAAAACCCTACGTCCACGGCGAGCTATGAAGCTCGCTGTATTGCTTGCTGCTCAGGGCCGGAGTCCTGAGCTTGGGGGTGAGTTACAGCTTGGGAGTGTATGGCTAGCGTATGAGTTGCGGAGTGCGAACCCAGGGTGCTGATGGCTAGAGTGCGAACCCTTGCTATCGTCGCCTACCCGAGCCTTTTATAGTCCAAGACTCGGGCAGCTTACAAGAGGGGCCGGGACCCGACAGGTGGTCCCGGGAAGATTGTCTATCATCTACCGTATCTGCAGTTATGCCGGTAGTTGCCTCTGGTCGAAGGCTTCTGAGTCTTCATCTTGCCGCCCTGCCCATGCCGCATGCTAGTCGTAGTGGTTGATGACGGCACAGGCGGCATGGGATGTCTTGTCGCGGTGTTTATTGGCTGGCAGGTTCTGACACCGCGCGCCAGTCTGTGATGCGACTGGGCGCAACGGCACCTGACAGAAGCGTGCTCCGGGTCTCCGCGTCTTGGGAAGACGCGGGCCTTGAATACCTTGTACGGGCAAGGTATGGGGCGTCTTTACGCCCGCTGCCTATCGCTCAGGGGCAGGCAGCGCCGTTCTGCTGCCACGTGGCAGGCCCGGAGCCCTTCTCAGAGGAGAGGGGGGCCCGTTCCGTGGGGCACGTGGAGCCTCCGGACCTCTCCCCGTGGAGGGGGAGGCTCGGCTCCTTTTGGCCACGTGGCGGGCCCAGAGCTCTCCTCTGAGGAGAGGGCTGTCCGGCCCCGCTGGACGCGTGGCGCCTTCGGACCTCTCTCCCACGGAACGGGAGGTCCGGCTTCTGTATGCCACGTGGCGGGCCCGGAGCTCTCCTGTGAGGAGAGGGAGGTCCGGCCCCACCGGACGCGTGGCGCCTTCGGAGCTCTCCCTGCTGAGAAGGGCGAGTTCCTTAGCCATTTTCCCCTGTGCGCGGGGGTACCCCATATCTCAGGTACCGACACCGGGCATCTGCGACGGTTGCCATGCAAACACGTCAATGTTTTCCCGGAGGAAGGTGATGAGCGCGCCTTCCTATTTGCTGTCCAGGCCCCCGGCTACCCGGGTGGTCTAAGCAGCTTCGGCGCTGACTTGGACGACCATCAGGGGGACGTCGCCCTCGTCCAGGGGCTGCACCTGGGGTGCAGAGGTCGAGGCACGGTGGCGTGCACTCGGGTGGAGCTGGCCCGGTTCTGCACCGCCAGGGGCTGGTGCTCAAGCTGCTTCAAGTGCTTGGAGCTTATCCAAGGCTGACACTGCAGCAGTGCGGTCTCCACAGATCTTGAGGACGCCTGTTGGTGTAGGCATCTTTAGGACGAGGTAGCCTTAGTGGGCTACTGCCATGAATCGGTAAAGGGCCGGCCTGCCGATGATGGCATTGAAGGGGAGGTCGACCTCCACCACGTCGAACAGAATGTATTCTGTCCGGTAGTTGTCCGGTGCTCCGAAGGTCACCGGAAGGCTGATGTTTCCATACGGGACAACTTGTCCCGGCCCTACCCCTGAGAACGGGCTCGACGGGGAGAGCTTGGCCATCGGAATCTGCAGCTTCAGGAAAGCTGCGTGGCTGATGAGATTGAGGCCGGCTCCGCCATCCACCAGGACGTGGTACATCTTCACGTTGGTGATGGTGGGAGCTACCAAGAGCGGTAGCTGACCTTCCCCGGCCATGTTCTTGGGGTAGTTGGCGGCGTCAAAGCTTATGGGGGTCCCTACCCACTTGAGGTGGGGCGCTGTGCTTGGTGTAGGTGCCACCGACGCCACTGCCCGGCGCAGGGTCTTGACCGCGTTCCGGGACGAGGGGTCCAAATACCCTCCGTAGATGACGTGGAGGGCCTTCCGGTGCTCGTCTTCGCTGGAGCTGGAGTCCCCTCGGTTGCGGACCGTCTTCACAGCGCGCTGTGGCTCCTGGTACCCCATCTCTTGGTCGCCGTTGTCCCGGGGGTCAACCTTCTGCTTGCCCTCCCTCTGGCGGAAGGGAGGAGCATCTGCGCGCGGCCGCCTCCCCTCATGGAGGCGCTCCACGAGCTTCTGGATCTCCTGGCACTCACAAGCAGTGTGGCTTCTGGTCTTGTGCACTGGGCATGGCTCACTTCGGTCACCATGGCCGGGTGACTGTCGTGGCCTCTTGTCGAGGCATGGCCCCCGGGCTCCGCTTGGTGCTGCAGTTGCAGCAACGGGAGCTCCGGCCGGCGGCTTGATCTTGCCACCGCCCTTCTTCTTGATCCTCTTGCCACTCCCATGGGAAGCAGCGCTTGCTGCGGGCTGTCCTCCTGCTTCAGAGGATGGCTGTGAGTGCCAGCTGCGCCCTTCTGCTGCTCTGACGCACTTGTCCGCTAGGCTGAAGAGCTCCTAGACGTCACGCACCTCCCTGGTGGCCAACTTCTCGAGCATCTTCTTGTCTCTCACACCCTGTCAGAATGCCACCACCACTGAAGCATTCTGAATGTGGGGGATGGTGTTCCGCACCTGGGAGAACCGCTGGATGAAGGAGCGCAAGGATTCTCCAGGTTGTTGTCGGATGGCGTGGAGGTCAAGTTCCGTGCCGGGACGGGTGTAGGAGCTGCCGCAGTTTGCAACGAACTGTCGGCACAGCTCTCCCCAGGAGTTTATGGAACTCTGGGGGAGATTAATGAGCCAAGACCGGGCCAGGCCGGTCAAGGCGACGGGGAAGTAGTTGGCCATGACGGCCTCATCCCCTCTTGCAGCAAGAACGGCGGTGGAGTAGATTTGCAGAAACTCCGCCGGGTTGACGCTGCCGTCGTACTTCTCCGGCAGGTGTGGCCGGAACTTGCGCGGCCATCTTGCGAAGCAAAGGTGGGGTGCCAGGGCCGCACACCCCACTCCTGCTTCTGCAGTTCCTGGTGCCGCGAACGCTTGGTCCGCTGTTGGTACATTGTACCCCGGTATGGGCAAAGGTGCACCATAGACAGCGGGCGCCGACTGCATGGCATATGGCTGCTGCATATGCTGCGTGGCGTACACCTGGGACAGAGGTTGCTTGGCGAACGTCTGCAGCCCAGGCTGAGTCGAGGTGGTCGACATGCTGTCGTCGGCCTCGTGGTTGCGACGCCTTTCTCGCCGCCGCTCGATGGTCACGCGGGCATATTCTCCCAGGTGACGTCGCTCCAGCTCCGACCACAGGTCCGTCACTGGGAGCCTGGTGGAGCGGGAGTCTGCCGTATGCCCGTCAACCGTTGGCGTGCGCGACAACGACATATCTGGGTGACTGGAGCGTCGTCCCCGCCGGAGCGGAGGGTTGGCGGTGGCGACGACAAGACGGTCAACGTTGCAAATCCACTGCTGGGTAGCCCCCCTTGGGAGCATCCCCAGCATGTGGATTGTGTAGAAGTGCTTGTGCTGCAGCTAGTGTACCCCCATGGGTGACACTCGGCTCTGCAGAAGATCTTGGGCTTGCTGGAGTCCGCATTGTTGGAGTCGGTCGCAGGCTTCCAGCTTGTGCTGACACACTCCTCCCTGAGTGCGTCGAGACGTAAGCCTCGCTGGTCATATTTCGCCGGGAACGAGGGCGAGGAGAGCTTGCTGCGGACGGAAGGTTGGTCATCTTCGTCCATGATGGCTCGACGCAAGAGGGAAAAGCCCCCTACCTGGCGCACCAAATGTCAAAGTGTCTGCGGTCGACACTTCCCCCGGGCCTGCTATGGGCAGCCCGCGGAGGTTCCTTTTCAGAGGGGCTAGTCCTCTCGCGTGGGTCTCGCCAAAATGAATGACGGAAGGAGATGAACACAAAGGTTTTTATGTGGTTCAGGCCGCTGGAGCGTAAAACCCTACGTCCACGGTGAGCAGAGGTGCTCTGTGTATTGCTTGGTGCTTAGAACCGGAGTTCTAAGCTTGAGGATGAACTGCGTATGTCTAAAGGGAAGCTGAACTCTCAGGAGTCCAAACCCCTCGCAACGTTGCATACCCGAGCCTTTTATAGTCCAAGGCTCGAGCGGCTTACAAAGGGGGGCCCAGGACCCGACCGGTGGTCCCAGGGTGGTTTCCTGCCATCAACCGTATCTCGCAGTAATGCCCGTAGCTGTCTCTGGCAGTAGCTTGTGAGCCTTCGTCCTGCTTCCCTGCCTACACCGCAAGCTAGGCGCAGTGGTTGATGATGGCAGGGGCAGCAGGGGTTATTTTGTCGCTGTGCTTATTGGTCCACAACCTCTGGCATTCTGCGCCCGTCTTCACTGTGATGTGACTGGGTGCAACGCCTCCTGGCAGAGGCGTGCTCCGCGTCTCCGCGTCTTGGGAAGGCGTGGGTCTTCCATGTCACGCCTTTGGAAGGCGCGGGTCTCTACTTCCGCTGCCTACTTCGCCGGGGCAGGTAGCGCGGCTCTGCTGGTCACGTGGCGGGCCCGGAGCTCTCCTCATAGGAGAGGGGGGGCTCCGGCCCCGCTGAACACATGGAGCCTTCGGAGCACACCCCCGCGGAGGGGGAAGGTCCGGCTCTGCTGGCCACGTGGTGGGCCCGGAGCGCTCCTCTGAGGAGAGGGGAGCTCCGTCCCCGCTGGACACGTGGGGCATTTGGCGCTTATCCCCGCGGAGGGGGAGGTCTAGCTTTGCCTGGCCACGTGTCTGGCCCGGAGCTCTACTCTGTGGAGAGGGGGAGCTCCGGCCCGGCTAGACACATGGCACCCTTGGAGCTCACCCCTGCGGAAGAGGCGGGGTCCTTAGGCGGTTTTGCCCTGTGCTCGGGGGTACCCGGTATTGAGGGTACCGACAAAGACCTACCTCGCTTCTTATTGGTGGCAGGGTCTTCCTCCTAGCAATGGCAGCAGCAGGGGCTCACCGGCGACAAAACTCCGGCGAGGGGTGGTGTTTAACTCGGCGAGTTGGGGGCTAGGGCCTCCAAGTCGCCGACTCAGGAGGAAGAAAGGGATTACGGCCAAAGAAGGGGGTTTTGGGTTTTATTTATAAGGGGAAAAGAAGAGTCCTACTCCAATTGGAGCTCAAAAAAGAGTCCAATTCAACTTTGGATTTCAACAAACTTATCTTTTCAGTTTGGTGCGGCAGCAATGTGGGGAAAATTAGGGGAAATTATGTCAGTACCCTCATTACCGGGTACCCCCGCACACAGGAGAAAAATCCTCCTAAGGACCTCTCCCCCTCCGCAGGGGTGAGCTCCGAAAGCGCCACGTGTCTGGTGGGGCTGGGCCACTGTCGGTACCTGAGATATGGGGTACCCCCACGCACAGGGTAAAATGCCTAAGGTACTCGCCCTTCTCCGCAGGGAGAGCTCCGAAGGCACCACGCGTCCGGCGGGGCGGGACCTCCCTCTCCTCAGAGGAGAGCTCTGGGCCCGCCACGTGGCATACAGAAGCCGGACCTCCCCCTCCGCGGGAGAGAGCTCCGAAGACGCCACGCGTCCAGCGGGGCCGGACCTCCCTCTCCGCAGAGGAGAGCTCCGGGCCCGCCACGTGGCATACAGAGGCTGGACCTCCCCCTCCGCGGGGAGAGGTCCGGAGGCTCCACGTGCCCCGCAGGCCGGACCCTTCTCGCCTCAGAGAAGGGCCCCGGACCCGCCACGTGGCCAGAAGAATGGTGCTGCCTGCCCCCGAGCGGTAGGCAGCGGGCGTAAAGGCGCCCCACACCTTGCCCGTACAAGGTATTCAAGGCCCGCGTCTTCCCAAGACGCGGAAACGCGGAGCACGCGTCTGTCAGGTGCCGTTGCGCCCAGTCGCATCACAGACTGGCGCACGGTGTCAGAACCTGCCAGCTAATAAACGCCGTGACAAGACATCCCATGCCGCCTGCGCCGTCATCAACCACTACGACTAGCATGCGGCATGGGCAGGGTGGCAAGATGAAGACTCAGAAGCCTTCGACCAGAGGCAACTACCAGCGTAACTACAGATACGGTAGATAATAGACAATCTTCCCGGGACCACCTGTCGGGTCCCGGCTCCCCTTGTAAGCCGCCCGAGTCTTGGACTATAAAAGGCTCGGGTAGGCGTCGATAGCAAGGGTTCGCACTTTGAAACTCATACGCTAGACATACACTCTCAAGCTGTAACTCACCCCCAAGCTCAGGCCTCCGGCCCTGAGCAGCAAGCAATACAGCGAGCTCCATAGCTCGCCGTGGACGTAGAGTTTTACGCTCCGGCGGCCTGAACCATGTAAAACTCGCCGTGTCAAGCTCTCGCTAACTCATCCATCCGCGCAAGCTCTCCGCTAGGGACTAGCCCCTCCGAAAAAAGAACCTCCGCGGGCTGCCCAGTGCAGGCCCGGGGGAAGTGTCGATCGCACACTTCGACATTTGGCGCGCCAGGTAGGGGGCTTTTCCCCTAGCGCGACGAGTTTCCGCCGACGAAGATGACCAAGCTTCCTTCAACGGCAAACTCTCCCCCTCCGCGTTCATGGCGAACCGTGACCACTGGGGAGTACATGTCGACACACTCAGGACGGAGTGTGTCGGCACAAGCGGGCAGCCAGCAGCCGACTCCAGCAACGCCGACTCCGGCTATGCAGGCCCCGACCAGCGTGAGGTCTTCTGCAGCGCTGAGCGTACACCATGGAGGTGCATTAGCTGCAGCAAGAGCGCTGCTGCGCAACCCACCTGCTGGGGATGCGCCCCATTCAGCGACCCAGCAATGGGTCCGCGAGGTGGACCGCCTCGTCGTCGCCGCCGTGAACCCTCGGTTTCGGCGAGGACGGCGCCCAGGGCAACCGGCTGCGTCGCTGACGCGCACACCCACGGTTGACGGGCTAACGGCGGATTCCAGCTCCTCCAGGCTCCAGTCGACGGACCTGCGAAGGGAACTGGAATGGTGCCACTTGGAGCAGGACGCCCGGGTGTACCTCGAGCGACGCCGAGAAAGGCGTCGCAACCATGAGGCAGGCGACAGCATGTCGTCGGCCTCGACACAACCAGAAGGGCAGGTCCTCGCCATGCGAGCCCCGCCTCAGGCATATGCTGCGCAGCATATGCCACAACCATATGCGCCGCAAGTAGCGGCCCCGGTCTATGGTGCAGCCTTGCCCATGCCGGGATACGCGGTGCCAGGTGCGAACCACATGTTCGCAGCGCCAGTACCTGCAGCAGCAGGTGCGGCCCTTGCACCCCACCTTCACTTCACAAGGTGGCCACGCAAGTTTCGCCCGCACCTGCCCGAGAAGTACGACGGCAGCGTCAACCCAGCTGAGTTCATCCAGATCTACTCCACCGCCATACTTGCTGCAGGAGGGGACGAGGCTGTCATGGCCAACTACTTCCCCGTCGCCTTGACCGGCCCAGCCCGGTCTTGGCTCATGAATCTACCTCAGGGGTCCATAACCTCCTGGGGTGAGCTCTGCCGGCAGTTCGTCGCCAACTTCGGCAGCTCCTACACCCGTCCCGGCACGGAGCTCGACCTCCACGCCGTCAAACAACAACCTGGGGAGTCGCTGCGCTCTTTCATCCAGCGGTTCTCTCAGGTGTGCAACACCATCCCACATATCCAAAGCGCCTCTGTGGTGGTGGCGTTCCGACAGGGTGTCCGGGACGAGAAAATGCTTGAGAAGCTCGCGACCAGAGAGGTCCGCGACGTCTCGGAGCTCTTCAGCCTGGCAGACAAGTGCGCCAGAGCAGCTGAAGGGCGTAACTGGCACGCTCTGCCGACCTCCGAGTCAGGAGGACAGCCTGGGTCCGGTGCTGCTGCCTATGGGGGTGGCAAGAAGATCAAGAACCGGGGAAGTGGCAAGATGAAGTCACCATTCACGGCCCCCATTGCCGCAGCTGCGACGACCAGTGGAGCTCGGGGGCCACGCCCCGACAAAAGGCAACGGCAATCACCGGTCCCTGACAGTGACCAGGGCGGGCTATGCCCTGTGCATGGCACCGGCAACCATACTGCCGCCGAGTGCTGGGAGATCCAGAAGCTTGCAGAGCGCTTCCGCAAAGGAAGACAGCAGAGGGCTGAAGCACTGCCCTACCCTCAGAGGGATGGCAAACAGAAGGCCGATGCCCCAGTCACCACTGCCCACCAGGTGGGGTTCCAGCAGCCTCAGCGTGTCATAAAGACAGTGCATGACGGTGAGGACTCCAGTTCCGACGGTGACGGGCCAGGGCGTTAGCCAACTACGGCACGCCTCCGTGCCTCAAACATACCTCTCAGGGGCCGCCTAAGGTCCGTCAACCCCTTGAAGGCTTTGCCAGAAGGGGGAGACACCTTAGGTCATCCAAGGCGAGCCAGGGTCCACCTACCCCTTGAAGGCCTTAGCCAGAAGGGGAGAACTCCCCGGGGGCCCCCGAGAGAAGCCGCGCAGGACCTGATCCAGCGTGAAGATAACAACCTCGACAAGACTCGGCTTGCAGGGAGCACCCCACAACGCACGGTTCCGGCTAATGCTCTAAGCACTACCGCCAAAGAACCAAACGCGACGGGGGCCTGCGAGAGGGCAACCTGGTGAAGCGGCACGCTATATTCCAAGAGGGACCCATAAGCTCTCCCCCAGCAGGGAAGGTCCCTTCCGAATCATGAAAGCTGCTGCCCCAGGTACACATGCCTTTCAACCTAGAGTGGGATCCATTCCCAAAAAATCCTTGCCATGGAGCAACACTGTAAGTCCTACTTACTGAGCATCGGTAGAACAGGGTTATTCACTTCTGTAATAGACCCCATAGAATTTAGGAACAGAGCTTGGGGTAGCTAAGTCTCGAGGGACGGTACAGGACTACGTCCAGTTTAGCCTGGTTCCGACCCTAAGCGCGTAGAGTCTTGCTTCCCTTGTAGACGAGGCGGAACATTGCTCCCATGTACAGCCAGAATTCCACCTATGGGCACGAATGTAGAGACCTGTTCTTCTTAGCTCTCTCTCATGCGCTCATTTAAATTATGCATTAATTTTTATGATCGCATTCTCTGTATGTTCATCGTACATCTAGCTCACCCTCTCCTACGCTCATCCATAGTCGGCATTTGCTATCCTACCAAAGGCGGCTGCGCTTGAGGCACCTGCCGATGGCCGAGTGAGTCTCTCGGGCCTCCCCCAGTCAGGTGTTGCGGTGCTAGTTGGTCACCTCCAGGAAAGGCCAGCGTTGTGCATGGGGGGTCCAGGGTGCGTATCCATCTTAGCCGGCCCAGAGCCCAAAGCATGCACATCCTGACCTCCGGAGGCCCAGGGGAGTACGTCCGCTTTGCCTGGTCATGAACCCAAAGCGCGTGCACTCTGCTTCCCCAGCGCATGGCCCGGTACTAGGGATCGGACGGCCGTACCCGGACCTCGGAGGGAGCCGGAGCTCCGGCGCCTCGTGCACAGAATTGCCCAAGCCCCGTATAGCGGGTCAGGACCATAAGACGGATAAGACTAGGAGACGGGAGGGGAGGACACCACGAGGAGAATTACGTTTCCTCTGCCTGTGTGCAGGACCTCCAGGTTACGGCAACAGGGACTGCATGAAGCGGGGGGAAAGGAGCTACCAGCTACTCCGGCCTGGGACTGGAAGAACCGGGACCTGCCCCTCCAGCAGGGGCGGGGCCCGGGGGCCCCACGTGTCCAGCGGGCCCGGAACTCTCTCCTTCCTTGAGGAGGGCTCCGGGCTCGCCACGTGGCAGGCAGGAACCGGACCTCCCCCCTCAGTGGGAGGGCTCCGAAAGCCCTACGTGTCCAACATGGCCGGAGCTCCCGTCTCTTGAGGAGGAGCTCCGGACCCGCCATGTGGCAGGCAGATTTGGAGCCCCCCATAGTGCGAGGTTCGGAGACCTCCGGGGGCCCCTAACACGGTTAGGACCCGGGGAGGGTGTCTGTGCGAAGCTCCGAGATTGGAAATGGCCTCTGAGTACCTTGCGGAGCTAAGGACTCAGCCAGGCAAAGCCAAGAAGGAGAGAAAAAGCATCACAGACACAAGCATCCAAGAGAGTCAAATTAAGCAAGGCTCCATGAGCTGGACTACAGACTCGATAAAAAAGGGAGAAACAAGTCCTAAGGACCTCCCGGCTCTCGCCGGAACCTTGCGGCTACAAGGGCGGCCACATCCTCGACTTCAGCCCTGGCAGCTTCCTCCCGCTCCGCGGCTGGGCCCTCTCTCGCTGGCTCTAGCGAAAAAGAGGGGTCGCGGCTCTTGAAGCATGCCAGAACATGCAAAGCGACCTCTAAAGCTAAGCCGCGGCCCTCGGCCTCAAGCTTTCTGGCGACCACCGAGTCGAGTCTGTCCAGCTTGGCGCCGATCGACTCCAACGCAGGGATCACCTCTGCCACCTTCATTGCGGGAGTCGCGGCCCTCACCGGACTGAAGCCAAGAGGGATCAGGGCGGACCCCGCTCGATCCACGAAGCTTGAGACCGCAAGAGCCTCGGAGGACCGCAAGGCTGAGAGCTCCTCCACCTCGCGGCGGGCTGCCTGCAGAGCCTCCAGGTTCCTCTCGGAGAATTCCTTCTCCTTGGCCGCCAGGGAACTCTCCCGAAGGTGGAGAGTCTTGGCTAGCCGCTCCAACTCAGCGGCCTTGAAGCCGGCGGTCAACTCCCGGTCCAAGACCGCCCGGCGATCATGGGAGACCTGTTCCTCCCTCAAGTCGAGGTCTGCCTTCAGAATCTCCAGCTCCTCCATCTGAGCTCAGAGGTCATCCTCGCCCGCAGCCAGCTGCGTGGCGACCCTCTCTGCCTCAGCTGCCACGGAACGCTCCCGCTCCTCAACGGCGAGTTCACGGCGCTCCAACCGCTGCCGTATTTCCACAGCAGCAGAGAGGCTCTCTTCGGCCCGGGCGTGTGCCTCCAGGGCCTCCCTGTTGATCCGCCGCGATTGGGTGTCCATGCGGTCAACAGCCCGCTTCATCCGGTCAACGAGCGCTTCCCTGAAGTCGAGCAACTCCTGCCTGGAGTCGAGCTCACTCTTAACCTTCGCGGTCCTCTCCCGCAAAAGGTTCCCCCAGGTGAGGAGGCGATCCCGTTCAACCGTATACTCCTCCCGCTCGCGCCCTAATGCAGCCAAGACCTGCCGAACGCTCGTCTCGGCAAGCGCGAAGGCATCCGCTAGAGGCAATGGAGCAACAGAGGCCGGGGCAGTCCCTCCGACCTCCTCCATTACCTCGTCCTCAGGGAGAGCCGACGCACCAGCAACTGAGACGAGACGCCGATCAGGTGAAGCTGGCTCCGAGGCTCTGGCAGCCAGGCCTGCCGGGCTCTCTTCAGCTACTGGCTCCTTGATCTGAGGAGAGGGGCGAACCGGGGAAGGCGGTTCTGGAGAAAAGGCCGGGCCGCCTAGTGCAGGGTCGACCTGCACCGGCTTGGGGGCCACGGTGGCCGTCTCGGCAGGAAGAGACGACGCCGCCGCGGAGTCCGGACACACTGGAACAGGAGAAGTTCGCGCTGGCCTGGGGGCCGCGGCAGTTGCCCCTGGCTCCGAACGCTGCGGCACAGATTCCCCGCAAGATGGGGAAGGCCTGGGAGCGCGGACACTCCAAAGGGCTCGGAACCCCGACTTCCGAGCCGGAGTAGGACTTCCAGAGCCCGCAACCGTCACCGACGACCGCTCCGCAGTCGCTTGGACTGGTGGAACAGGGGACGCCCCAGAGGCTTCCCCCAGCGCATCAACCCGGGGCCTCTTCGAGTCGCCACCGGAGGGAGTGTCAGGCACCCCAGAATCCCGACTTGGCACCGACGCCGTTGCTGGAGGAGATCGAGTGCGTTTCTTCTCTGGCAGCGGGTTGGAAGCCATGGCAAGGGAGAGCTCAAAAGCAAGAGAGCAAAAGCACAAGAGTCCGAGAAGAAACGCTGAGAAGTGCGAAGGGAAGCTGCAATGTGGGTAAGACCCCCTCTAAAAAGCTTCCCGGTGCAATTCCAAGCGATTCGGAACTCTTTGAATATACCGCACCGGCAACCGCTTCGGTTCCTAGACCGAATGCTGATGACGGGTGGGCCCGAGCCGCTTAACTAAAGCGGTGGGGTCAAGGAGTCAGTCTCCTTAGAAGATGAGCCGGCAAGGCACTTCGGCGGTTCCCAAAGAAAGCGCCGCAACGTGCAGAAGTGGCAGCCTTGGGAACCGCCGCAGTAAAAGCAATCATCAAGTGAGCGCACGCTCTCACGACCCCTCGGCCGTTCGTGCTCCGGCAGCGGTCAATTCGGGACTTAGAGAAAGTGCGCGGATTGGAAGAGACGGAGGTCCCACCTCGGGCTCGCTATCTCCCCCGAGATGGGCCCGGGGGCCACTGTCGGTACCTGAGATATGGGGTACCCCCGCGCACAGGGTAAAATGCCTAAGGTACTCGCCCTTCTCCGCAGGGAGAGCTCCGAAGGCGCCACGCGTCCGGCGGGGCCGGACCTCCCTCTCCTCAGAGGAGAGCTCCGGGCCCGCCACGTGGCATACAGAAGCCGGACCTCCCCCTCCGCGGGAGAGAGGTCCGAAGACGCCACGCGTCCAGCGGGGCCGGACCTCCCTGTCCGCAGAGGAGAGCTCCGGGCCCGCCACGTGGCATACAGAGGCTGGACCTCCCCCTCCGTGGGGAGAGGTCCGGAGGCTCCACGTGCCCCGCAGGCCGGACCCTTCTCGCCTCAGAGAAGGGCCCCGGACCCGCCACGTGGCCAGAAGAACGGTGCTGCCTGCACCCGAGCGGTAGGCAGCGGGCGTAAAGGCGCCCCACACCTTGCCCGTACAAGGTATTCAAGGCCCGCGTCTTCCCAAGACGCGGAAACACGGAGCACGCGTCTGTCAGGTGCCGTTGCGCCCAGTCGCATCACAGACTGGCGCGCGGTGTCAGAACCTGCCAGCTAATAAACGCCGTGACAAGACATCCCATGCCGCCTGCGCCGTCATCAACCACTACGACTAGCATGCGGCATGGGCAGGGCGGCAAGATGAAGACTCAGAAGCCTTCGACCAGAGGCAACTACCGGTGTAACTACAGATACGGTAGATAATAGACAATCTTCCCGGGACCACCTGTCGGGTCCCGGCTCCCCTTGTAAGCCGCCTGAGTCTTGGACTATAAAAGGCTCGGGTAGGCGTCAATAGCAAGGGTTCGCACTTTGCAACTCATACGCTAGCCATACACTCTCAAGCTGTAACTCACCCCCAAGCTCAGGCCTCACAAAATGTTTTCTATTCACCCCGGCAGCAACAAAATGTATCAAGAACTCAGAAGAAAGTTTTGGTGGACACGGATGAAGCGAGAGACGGCAAAATACGTGTCCGAGTGTGATACATGTCGAAGGGTGAAGGCAGACCACATGCGGAAACCGGGACTGCTGCAACCACTGGGCATTCCTGCCTGGAAGTGGGAGGACGTGAGCATGGATTTCATCGTCGGTTTACCCACCACCTTACAGAAACATGATTCTGTGTGGGTGATCATCGATCGGCTCACCAAAGTTGCCCATTTCATCCCGGTCAACACCAACTACAACGCCAAGAAGTACGCTGAACTGTACATCTCACGGATCCTATGCTTATACGGCGTACCCCGTACCATCATATCGGACCTGGGCACTTTATTTGTGTCCCGTTTTTGGGAGCAGCTACACGCTGCCTTGGTGACGAAGCTGATCCGTAGTTCAGCCTACCACCCGCAGACGGATGGGCAAACTGAGCGGATAAATCAAATCCTAGAAGACATGCTACGAGCTTGCGCTATCGACCACGGCAAGAATTGGGATGATCACTTGCCGTTAGCCGAGTTCTCGTACAACAATGGGTACCAAGCCAGCATCAAGATGGCGCCCTACGAGGCGCTATACGGGAGAAAATGCCGCACACCATTGAACTGGTGTGAGTCTGGCGAAAGGGTTACCTTCGGGATTGACCTTGTCAACAACGCGGAAGAAAAGGTTCGACTGATTCAAGCGAACCTAAGAGCCGCTCAATCCCGACAGAAACAGTATGCGGACCGGAGAAGACGCCCATTACAATTCGAAGTTGGAGATCACGTATACCTACGAGTGTCTCCAATGAAGGGCGTAAACAGATTTGGGGTGAGAGGAAAGTTGGCACCCCGATTCATCGGTCCATTCCAAATTACCGAAAGATGTGGATCGGTGGCATACCGGCTGAGATTACCAGAAGCACTTTCCGGTGTGCACGACGTCTTTCACATTTCCCAGCTGAGGAAGTGTCTCAAGCTATCAACTACCGTTCAGCTGGAAGACATTGAAGAACTGCAACCGGATCTCACCTATCGGGAGGAACCGGTGCAGATTATTGATGAAAAGGCCCGAACCACACCCAACCGTACGTTGTGGTTCTACAAGGTTCTATGGAGTAATCACTCCATGGACGAAGCGACATGGGAGAGCGAAGAATTCCTTCGCACTAACTACCCCGACTTTCTCACGTCGCATATCCGGTAATTTTCCACCGTCCTCTCTCTCATTTTCACCGTATAATCTCGGGACGAGATTCTTTTAAGGGGGGAGGAATGTAAGGGCCTCAGTTTTTGACACATAATTGAAGTATTCATCACCACACACACACACACCTCATTTGAGGAAAGATGATGAACACAAAGCAAGAGCAAGTAACAATTATCAACATGCTCATTAGAGAACAAACTTACACATTGCAAAAGTGGTATTTCCCACATGTGATATAGATGGGCTGGACATATGAAAACTCCTACACTTTGCTAAGGATGTCCATGCCAAGTTTCACCCAAACTCAAAACCTTTTTGAGGTCATTTTGGGTATAGTTAGGAAGAGGGCAGTTTGAAACCATATTCAAATTCAAACTGTTTTTATCCACTGAATTTAAAAGTGGGGGGGCATATTCTTACTCAGCACATTTTTGTGAGCTCACACACCCATTTTCACTCCATTTGGAGTTGATCTTGACATGAGCTAAGTGGGAGAATTCAAACTTTATTTGAATTTCAAACTGAACTTGTGCTGAAATTCATTCAAACCAAACCTCATTTGAACTTTGATCAATTCAAATGGCTCATGGGTGAATAATTTGAATTGCCAAGGGTAGTATGGGGTTCACTGTTTATAACAGTGATTAGAAGTAAATTTGAGAGGTTAAAAGGAAGGGTGGGACCCACATGTCAGCCTCTACTTCAACACAAACCGACTGAGACTTTTCACTCGGGTCGCCGAGCTGCAGCGGTGATCGCCACCGAGGCCAGCCACCGCGCCACCAGCTGCTTGCCCACGCGCGGGAACGAGGCGGTGCAGAGCCTTCTTAAGGCGCCTGCCCCCCCTCCTCGGCCGAGGTACCGACGTGTTTTCCCGCAAGAACCCAGCACTGGCCGAAAGTTTCCGCAGTTCGGACATGATCGGAGGACGCCGATCGCAGCTCCCTCCTTCCACTCCAGAGTCCCAGCAAGGTACTAGAGACCTTCCTCCATCCTCCCCATTGCTAGAATTCGGTTGAAACCGATTGATATCGGCTGTGCCGAAAGATCAAACTTGGAACTTGGAACCGCCGCACCTCGGGCTCTCGTGGACAGCCCAACCTAGGCGTTGTCACGCCCGGGCCAAGGCACCCTTGGACGCGCGAGTGACCGGTGCTTCTCATCCCCGAGCCACAGCTCGAGTGGTTGCTCACCGCCGGCGAATTTCCACTTTTCCCCTTTCTGTGTGCAGAACGACCTTCGGGTACGATTCTGTTTAATTCGTGCTCTAGAAAGGATTAGAGGGCCTCAGGCCACTCCCACACGAGCTAGACACGGTAACGCACCAGTTGCCTTCACAACTCTGGGCCGGAGAACCTCTGTGCCCGGCGTAATTTAAGGTCTACTAATGGCGGAACGAACGGGGGGTATCGGGCGCACGGTGAGGACCTATTTCGGCCCTTCCCCGAGCTGCCTCGAGCTCATGTCGACCTTCTCTGAGGTCCACTGATGCTCCCCGACCGATTTCCCAAGTAGCTGAGGTACCAGGGGAGTCAGCCGACATGGCCGAAGTCATTCCGATATGGCGGCCCGTCGCCGACCATGCTCCGGCCATTGTCATGAGCAGCTGACCCTAGAATCCGATTCCCCAAGTAAAAGTAGGCAGGGGCGGCCAGAATCAAGAAGTTTGGAGCTGTACAGCAGCCGGCGGCGAGCTCTCCGGCGAGGTCCCTCGGCGGCGGAGCGCGGGTGTCGCGAGGTTGAAGAAGGGGGTGGACCCCAACTGTCAGCGGCCGATATTTTGAATCGGGATCCCGCTGCGGCCGGGATCGGGTGTGCTGGCGCGCAAAATCCTTGTGGGCCGCGGTATGCCATCGCCTAGGCGTGCGACGCGTGTCCCCCTGGGCCCACGCGCGAGTTTAAACTTTTCCCCGATTTTCAGATTTCCTTCAAACTTCAAATCCTCATAACTTTGGCTAGAAAGCTCCAAATTGAGTGAACCAAATTTTGCTGGATTCAGCTCTCTGAGTAATTTCCAGAAAATAAAGTTTCACTCCATGAAATTCCTTATTTCTCCAGAATTAATTCCTCAAAGTTTAAACTGTTAGGAATTTTAACTGGAGAATCCTTTGGAGGAAAATTCTGAAATTTTGCTGAGATGTTCACCAAAATATCCTTGAACTACCATAAAAATTTCAGATCCATTTGAGCTCATTTAGTCCACCTAATGGTGTGATTAGCAAAACTGTTCCAAAGAAAATAGAAAATGTTCAGAAACATTTTCAGAATTTTCTCTGAAATTGTTTGGCCCATATCTTTAGTTAGAGACTTCCAAATTAAGTGAGACCAACTCCATCAGAACCCTCTGAAAATCTAGTTTTCAGGAAGGCATAGTTTGTTTCATGAAAATTCCTAGAACATCCTAAGAGTTCCAATTAAGGTCAAGGACATAATTATTTGTGGAGGGCTCAAATGAGCTTTGCTGCAACTAAAACTTGACCAAGTCTCTGTTTAGGTTGTAACCAAGCCACAGTAAAAGTTTCACAGTCATTAGGCCTATCTAGCAAGGGTTATAGACTTCACAACTTCAAACTTAATACAAATGCATTAAATTAATACATGTATTGTTTCTATCATGTAGTCGCTAAGGTCGAGGAGGAACCCGAAGTCTTAGACTTCGTCACTCCGGAGGAACAGCTAGCCTACGACCAAGAGCAGCAAGGCAAGCCCCGGTTTGCATTAACCTTTTTACAAATGTTTATTGTTTTGAGCACATCTTTGAATATTGTTCTGTGCATTAGAGTCATGATTGGAAACCCAACTGCATAGCCAAGAAAACCATGGGTTGGGTTTAGAATTGAAAACCTCGTTAGCCACTGCATTGCTAGGATAGAGTAGGATTCGGTACAAGTCGAGTAGTTGGATCTACTCGCGAGAATAGGCTAGAGGCACATTGCTCGGGTAGAGATAGCACATGATACACATGGCAAGAAAATGAGACCGAGCGGAGAGTAAGGGCAGCAGGACTTTGGGGCCTGTGTGCTGTAGCTCCGCTTGTGTCGATTGAGGACCGAGCCGTGTGCGGGCCTGTTGAACAAGCTAGAACAGTACCGAAGACCTACCGGCTATATGGGAACCGGGAAACTGATGTAACTCGGGTAGCTGGGTATTGAGGCATTGCCCGTCGTTCAGAGGGTAGGTTGAGAGCTCGAGGTGTAAATCGGCTGGCGGCACGGAGATGCGCGTGCAGAGACCTCTTGCTCGGGACGATGGGACCGGTTGAATATTTGGCTGACGGGTGAAAGGTAGTCGCGTACGGCGTCCGTGATGGTTGTTGTAGGCAACATCGAGTACGGGCGTACGTGACGGGTTGTTCGGGTAACCCTGCAGGTGTAAATCGATTATAATCGCCGTCCCTCGCGGTCAGTGAGTACCACTTGTTCACTGTACCGTGACGTAGAAAGAACAGGCTAGTCACATGTTAAAATGTTGCTGATTGAAAGTTGGACATTGATTGTTAATGATATGCTGTAGCTTAGAGCTAATTAAAGTTCTTTTCAACTTTGGGCAAAGTACATGAGAGAAATGCGTTTCTTGTTTGATTGCGGCTCCCTCATGTGCCTTAGCGTAAAGTTCTCCACAACCTGCTGCTAAAACTTGAAAGTAAGGTTCCACTAATTAGGCGAGTCCTTGCAGATGATTTTTACCTCATGCAACCCATTACCCTCATGTAGAAGTTCCATGTTTAGGTGAGACGGGTCAGACTTGCTGAGCCTTCGTGCTCACTGCTTGTGTTTGAAGCTTTTGCAGGGTTCTATGAGGAAGGGACTCCCGAAGAGGAGACGGAACCCCAGGAGGGGAACCCCGTCGAGTGGGAGTCGTGCACGCCGCAGAGTTAGTGTGCGTGTGTGCTAGCAAGGACACGTTCGAGGGCTGAACGTGCACTTGATGCTTAGTCTACGCCCGCGAGTGTGGACTAAACTTATTTTGATGTAAACAGGTTCATAAACTTGTTTATGTAATAAAATTTCCGCTTCCGCTTTGTACCTTTGACGTGTGTTATACGGTGCTGTGCAACGCAGCACCCCTCAGTGTGATCCTGGCTCGACAGGACCAATGGGGTCGTGTCAGCGTGGTATCAGAGCTCGCTTGAGGTTTAACACAGTACAAAGGTCTTCTTTTTCAAAAATCCAGTGAGGAACGAGTTAGTAGCCCGTATAAGGATGTTATTAGTATATAGAAAGTGGCTTAGTAACCTAATTGTTATGTCGGAAAATCGTGCATCTCGGGACGTTCATGTCTTGGGGGGTGCACGTGAGCGCTGTCCACCAGTGCGCACAAGCTGAAGGGTGGAGCCCCACGGGTGGCAGGTAACCCGACCCGCTTTAGTATCCTCTACGACTCTTCATGTCGTTTGGGGTATTCGAGCAACGTCTGTCCCTGGCGTGCGTGGTGCAACATGGGAGACCCCGTCACGTGGTCTGAAACGTGAACACGTAACTCAAGGCGTGGTTGGCTTGAGAACATCCGGGCGGGTGATGACGGCCGGTTGTACTAACTGTATGTATTCCGGGCTCGGTGTGCAGCCGAGTCTGATGATTGTTTGAGTTTATGCAGGTAGCCTTACCACGAAACGGTAGACGTGTAGTATCCGTGTGCGAGTGACGAGTAGTGCCACTGAACTAATGAAGCCGGCTATGTCCGGTATAGGTTTTTCCTTTGTGAGGACGTAGTACCGACATAATCTGGTGACGCATCGACGTCACATCCAACTAAATGAACAACATCATTTAAAAATTTGAAGGTTTTGATCCAAAGTAGTAAAACTTGATGTAACTCCTTCCCTTGAACAGGATATTCAGAGTTAACAAGCTTTCAACTTATAGGATGTTAAGGACAGAGCACTCTGTTTTCAGTTGAAATCAAGGCTGAGGTTAATCAGAGGCTAGAGATTGAGTTCTTTCGAGGTTGGGGTCGTATGATACATTTCTGGAAAGCGTTGGAAGAGCTTTACAACTCTTCTGTTGAGGTCCAGAGGTGTTTCATCCCTTAACCACTCGAAAAATGCAGTAGAGTTGAAACTGTCCATAAAACAGGACAGAGCAAAGACTCTCTGTAAACTCTCTGTAAATTAAGCATAACTTCCTGCTTAAAAATCCAAAAATAGGAAATGAGGTAGTTCTGGAAAGCTTATGAGATGGGTTACAACTTTGTAACAAAAAGTTTTGTCAGATTAGGGACAGAATTAACTGGGATTCTTGGATCAAATCAGTACCTAAGGCAGCGAGGTGCTGTCCAATTGTTCCCAGAAATTCTGTTAACTTTGACATCTCATAACTTTTGAACCAGGACAGATATGAGGCCAAGCAAACACTTTCTGGAAAGCTATTGAAGTTAGCTTTAACTTTGATGTTGAGCTCCAGAATTAGTTTTGCTGTTAACATGGCCTAAATCAGGTTGAAATGGAAACTGGTCAGGGCTGTCATGGTAACAGCAGATCAGCAGTCAAATTTGTTTAAAAAAAAATTTGAACTATGTTTCCAAGCGTTATGGGTTCAATGACATATCTTATGTTATAACTCAATGGTTTACTGTTTAAATAAATATTTGACATTTCTCAAATATATTTTTACAGATGGCAGCAGATAAACGGTTGGAGAACGGGTGGGTAGTTTCCCACTGCTCTGACCGTAGCGGCTACCCGGAAGCATTGTGGCAAATGCTCCAATATTTCGGGTACAACCAGATGCCGCAATACTTCGCCAAGGAAGAAGGCGAAGAGGGGAACAAGACGTGGACGATCCATGTCGAGGTTCCTGCAGGGCCTACGCCACCCGGTTGGGTGCCATTCACCGTCACGGTGAGAGGAAGACAACCGGAAGGGATGTGGCAAGTGGCAGCCCGTGACACTATGTCACGTTTCTGCCAACTACACGTGCAGGCTATGGAGGGCACACCATACGCACTCGTTCCGGTGGAGGGACGAGCTCAGCATGTGTGGGAAGAGAGGTACCTGGAGGCAACAGACCCGAGTTGCCCAAGGTACAACCCCGCGGAGGCAAATCTCAGTCTCCAAATGAGGGCGGGAAACGCTGTGATGAACAGCCAAGCTGTTCATACGGAGCATCTCGCCACCAAGCTCAAGGAGAGCACAAGCCGTGGACATCATTTTGAGAGTGCTCACAGTGCACTCCGCAATGTGCTCCTTCCGACGATCAAGCGACTAAATGAACAACACAATCAGTTGCGTCGTCTGAAGAAGGCAAAGAAGAAGGGCCGTGTTGACATCGCGGCGTTGCAAGAGCTGGTGCAGACCCTAACCCAGCAGAATGAGGACCTTGCTCAAGAGCGGGACGACGCTATTGAGGAAGGACAAGGCTGGGAAGAGGACTACAACCAGGCTATGGACGAGGTGCATGCATTGCAGGACCTCGTGCCCCCGGTATTGGGAGTACCGGTAGTCTTGGGTCTTCCAGCCATGGGAGAGCCCGGAATGGGAGAAGAGGTGGTAGACCCCGAGCCACCAGCAGAGGTACCGGAGGAGGACGACCCACAGGAGGTCGAGTTCTACTCCGAGTAGGGGGTTACGGTTGCCAAGTAGGGCAGCTAGGGTAGCGTAACCCAACTTTTGTAATCGGTGACATGTCGTTTAGACAGTAGCGTATGTATAGGTAGTGACGACATGAGCACGACTTCTCGGAGACCCGAGAATAATGTATCTTGTATAAAGTTTATGCTTTATCAATATATGTGAATGTTGTGCAAGTTAATCATGCGTCGCTTCAATACCTACTGCTGTTTATGGAATTTTGAGTAAGACATGTGCTAATTGCTGCTGTGCTGAATTTCAGAATGACGCGTACTCGTGCCAACCCTGATGTTGGAGGTACTAGCCAAGGGGGAGAGACCTCCCAACCGCCTCCCGAGGACTCCTCGGGACAGCAGCAGCAACAGCAACAGCAAACACCGCCACCGCCACTGCCGACGGTTACATTGGCCGACATTGTCGCGGCAATGGCGGGTTCACATCAGCAGCACACAGAGCTGCTGCAAACGTTAATTGCGAATACGTCTCGCCCAGAGAGACGTCAAGATCGTGAGGAGCGCCAACAGAGCTCCTACTCTGATTTCCTAGCGACTCATCCCCCTGTATTCTCAAGGGCGGATGAACCACTTGACGCGGACAACTGGCTCCGCGCCATAGAGATGAAATTCGGGCTGCTCCAAATCAGCGAGCAGCGCAAGACTCAGTTCGCGGTCCAGCAGCTCCAAGGATCCGCGAGCGCGTGGTGGGCCAACTTCTGTGCTTCACAGCCCACCGACCGAGCGATGACCTGGGCGGAGTTCCGGATGGCCTTCAGGGCCTATCATATACCGCCCGGTTTGATGAAGAGGAAGACGCAGGAGTTCCTACACCTGCAACAAGGGAGCCGGAACGCGCTGGAATATTCCAGGGCGTTTAACGATCTCGCGCTCTACGCGTCGTATCACGCAGATACGGACGAGAAACGGCGGGACCATTTTTACCAGGGGCTTAACCCGCTCCTGAAGGATAAGCTGGCGATGTTCAATCGCGGCAGCCTCAACGACATAATTGATGCTGCGATTGTTCAGGAGGACTCCGGCAAGGAGTTGGTGGCGGCAGAGCGAAAGCGAAGCACGCCACAGAGCAGCGGAGAAGGAGGCGGTCCTTCTCAGAAGTTTCGGATGGTGAATCGCCCACCATCAGGCCCACGCTGGCAGCCACCACAGCGGTCGATGTCGTTCCGCGGTCGGCCGTACTCTTCACCAGCATTCCGGCCGGCACTGCCAGCACCACCGCAACAACAACAGCAGCAGCGGGCGATGCCGCGTGCGTTTGCACCTCCGCAACACATGCCGGGCTTTCGTCCCCCGAGTACTCCACCAGCAGCGGCCACGTGTTACAAGTGTGGTCGTCCAGGACACTTCGTGAACAGTTGCCCGGAGAGGCAAGGCGGCGGAGTGGCACCACAGTTTCCGGGGAGGAATCAACCCCGGAACCCTACTAATGCGCGGCGGGCAAACCCTAGGCCCGGTACTGTCCACCAGCTTGCCATTGAGGACGTGCCGGAGGGCGAGCCAATCCTTGCGGGTATGTTCCAACTCCACCAGCATCCCGCTATAGTACTATTTGATTCAGGCGCCACACATAATTTTATTAGCCAAGCTTTCATTGCTAAACACAGTTTGCCAATACTACCCACCGATAGTCCCTATTTAATTTGTTCACCGGGTGGGAAGATTTCAGCGAGCGTAATGGTCTCCAAAGCACCATTATGCTTAGCGGGTAGAGTGTACCCCACGTCTCTCATTATCTTAGAGGGACAGAAGGTCGATGTCATCCTAGGGATGTCGTGGTTAAACTGCCACGGCGCTGTTTTAGACACCGTCCTTCGAGTCGTGCACTTAAACTCAGAGGTGCACGGTTCTCACTCATTATTTCTGGACAGTCCAGAAATAAAACTTCCAAGTGTCTATCAAGCCACAACTATCAGATTGGAAGACATTCCAGTGGTCCGAGAGTTCCCGGATGTATTCCCGGACGATTTGCCGGGGATGCCACCCGATAGAGAGGTGGAGTTCAAGATTGAACTTGCACCGGGAACCATGCCAATATCCCGAAGGCCGTATAAGATGGCGCCCAAGGAGTTGGCTGAACTGAAGACTCAGCTCACGGACCTTCTGGAGAAGGGTTTTATTAGGCCGAGCTCCTCGCCATGGGGCTGTTCGGCATTATTTTTCAAAAAGAAGGATGAGACGTTGCGGCTTTGCGTGGACTACCGTCCATTAAATGCCGTAACCATCAAGAACAAGTACCCGTTGCCACGCATCAACATGTTGTTTGATCAGTTGGTCGAAGCAAAGATCTTTTCCAAGATGGATTTAAGATCCGGGTACCATCAGATTAAGATAAGGGCGGAGGACATTCCAAAGACAGCTTTCTCGACAAGGTACGGACTTTATGAGTACCTGGTCATGTCCTTCGGCCTTACCAATGCTCCAGCTCACTTCATGTATTTAATGAACTCGGTGTTCATGCCGGAGCTGGACAAGTTTGTCGTGGTCTTCATCGACGACATCCTGGTATATTCCAAGTCGGAGGAAGATCACAAGAAACATATGCGTATAGTCTTGCAACGGCTGCGGGATCACAAGTTATACGCAAAATTCAGCAAATGCGAGTTTTGGATATCGCAAGTGCCTTTCCTCGGGCATATCATCTCAGCAGAGGGTATCGCTGTGGATCCGAGCAAGATCACGCAAGTGCTGAATTGGAAATCCCCGAGAACTGTTCATGAGGTACGGAGTTTCCTCGGACTCGCGGGATATTATCGGAGGTTCATTCCGAACTTCTCGAAGATTGCCAAGCCAATGACAGAGCTGCTGAAGAAGGCTACCAAATATGTTTGGAGTCCAGCATGTGAAGCAGCATTCAAGGCTTTAGTCAAGCACCTGACATCAGCACCGGTTTTGGCGCAGCCAGACACAACAAAACCGTTCGATGTGTACTGCGATGCATCCGGCATTGGGCTCGGGTGTGTGCTGATGAAAGACCGAAGGGTGGTCGCGTATGGATCATGGCAGCTTAGGAACCATGAGCAAAATTATCCAACTCACGACTTGGAGCTCGCTGCCGTGGTACTTGCACTAAAAATGTGGAGGCACTACCTACTCGGTAATCTCGTACATTTATATACCGACCAAAAAAGCCTCAAGTACATATTCACTCAGAAGGAGCTGAACATGAGGCAACGAAGATGGTTAGAACTGATAAAGGATTACGAGATAGAGATCCATTATCATCCGGGCAAGGCAAACGTTGTGGCAGATGCGCTGAGCCGCAAGTCACACGTCAATAATCTGACCATCACACCGTTGGAAGAGAGCGAACCACCACTACATGTGATTCCACACGGAGCTCTATACAACCTAGCTTTGATCCCCACCATCCGTGAAGAGATAGCGGCAGCCCAGAAGAATGACAAGGGCATGTCACATTTGCGGAGACGTGTAGACAGTGGGGAGTTAAAATGTTTCCGGAAGGACGGAGACGGCGTCCTATGGTTCAAGGACCGGATTGTCGTACCCCGAAACCCGGAGTTACGGAAGAAAATCTTTGATGAGGCTCACTTATCAAAGTTTTCTATTCACCCCGGCAGCAACAAAATGTACCAAGAACTCAGAAGAAAGTTTTGGTGGACACGGATGAAGCGAGAGACGGCAAAATACGTGTCCGAGTGTGATACATGTCAAAGGGTGAAGGCAGACCACATGCGGAAACCGGGACTGCTGAAACCACTGGGCATTCCTGCCTGGAAGTGGGAGGACGTGAGCATGGATTTCGTCGTCGGTTTACCCACCACCTTACAGAAACATGATTCTGTGTGGGTGATCGTCGATCGGCTCACCAAAGTTGCCCATTTCATCCCGGTCAACACCAACTACAACGCCAAGAAGTACGCTGAACTGTACATCTCACGGATCCTATGCTTATACGGCGTACCCCGTACCATCATATCGGACCGGGGCACTTTATTTGTGTCCCGTTTTTGGGAGCAGCTACACGCTGCCTTGGGGACGAAGCTGATCCGTAGTTCAGCCTACCACCCGCAGACGGATGGGCAAACTGAGCGGGTAAATCAAATCCTAGAAGACATGCTACGAGCTTGCGCTATCGACCACGGCAAGAATTGGGATGATCACTTGCCGTTAGCCGAGTTCTCATACAACAATGGGTACCAAGCCAGCATCAAGATGGCGCCCTACGAGGCGCTATACGGGAGAAAATGCCGCACACCATTGAACTGGTGTGAGTCTGGCGAAAGGGTTACCTTCGGGATTGACCTTGTCAACAACGCGGAAGAAAAGGTTCGACTGAATCAAGCGAACCTAAGAGCCGCTCAATCCCGACAGAAACAGTATGCGGACCGGAGAAGACGCCCATTACAATTCGAAGTTGGAGATCACGTATACCTACGAGTGTCTCCAATGAAGGGCGTAAACAGATTTGGGGTGAGAGGAAAGTTGGCACCCCGATTCATCGTCCATTCCAAATTACCGAAAGATGTGGATCGGTGGCATACCGGCTGAGATTACCAGAAGCACTTTCCGGTGTGCACGACGTCTTTCACATTTCCCAGCTGAGGAAGTGTCTCAATCTATCAACTACCGTTCAGCTGGAAGACATTGAAGAACTGCAACCGGATCTCACATATCGGGAGGAACCGGTGCAGATTATTGATGAAAAGGCCCGAACCACACGCAACCGTACGTTGTGGTTCTACAAGGTTCTATGGAGTAATCACTCCATGGACGAAGCGACATGGGAGAGCGAAGAATTCCTTCGCACTAACTACCCCGACTTTCTCACGTCGCATATCCGGTAATTTTCCACCGTCCTCTCTCTCATTTTCACCGTATAATCTCGGGACGAGATTCTTTTAAGGGGGGAGGAATGTAAGGGCCTCAGTTTTTGACACATAATTGAAGTATTCATCACCACACACACACACACCTCATTTGAGGAAAGATGATGAACACAAAGGAAGAGCAAGTAACAATTATCAACATGCTCATTAGAGAACAAACTTACACATTGCAAAAGTGGTATTTCCCACATGTGATATAGATGGGCTGGACATATGAAAACTCCTACACTTTGCTAAGGATGTCCATGCCAAGTTTCACCCAAACTCAAAACCTTTTTGAGGTCATTTTGGGTATAGTTAGGAAGAGGGCAGTTTGAAACCATATTCAAATTCAAACTGTTTTTATCCACTGAATTTAAAAGTGGGGGGGCATATTCTTACTCAGCACATTTTTGTGAGCTCACACACCCATTTTCACTCCATTTGGAGTTGATCTTGACATGAGCTAAGTGGGAGAAATTCAAACTTTATTTGAATTTCAAACTGAACTTGTGCTGAAATTCATTCAAACCAAACCTCATTTGAACTTTGATCAATTCAAATGGCTCATGGGTGAATAATTTGAATTGCCAAGGGTAGTATGGGGTTCACTGTTTACAACAGTGATTAGAAGTAAATTTCAGAGGTTAAAAGGAAGGGTGGGACCCACATGTCAGCCTCTACTTCAACACAAACCGACTGAGACTTTTCACTCGGGTCGCCGAGCCGCAGCGGTGATCGCCACCGAGGCCAGCCACCGCGCCACCAGCTGCTTGCCCACGCGCGGGAACGAGGCGGTGCAGAGCCTTCTTAAGGCGCCTGCCCCCCCTCCTCGGCCGAGGTACCGACGTGTTTTCCCGCAAGAACCCAGCACTGGCCAAAAGTTTCCGCAGTTCGGACTTGATCGGAGGACGCCGATCGCATCTCCCTCCTTCCACTCCAGAGTCCCAGCAAGGTACTAGAGACCTTCCTCCATCCTCCCCATTGCTAGAATTCGGTTGAAACCGATTGATATCGGCTGTGCCGAAAGATCAAACTTGGAACTTGGAACCGCCGCACCTCGGGCTCTCGTGGACAGCCCAACCTGGGCGTTGTCACGCCCGGGCCAAGGCACCCTTGGACGCGCGAGTGACCGGTGCTGCTCATCCCCGAGCCACAGCTCGAGTGGTTGCTCACTGGCGGCGAATTTCCACTTTTCCCCTTTCTGTGTGCAGAACGACCTTCGGGTACGATTCTGTTTAATTCGTGCTCTAGAAAGGATTAGAGGGCCTCAGGCCACTCCCACACGAGCTAGACACAGTAACGCACCAGTTGCCTTCACAACTCTGGGCCGGAGAACCTCTGTGCCCGGCGTAATTTAAGGTCTACTAATGGCGGAACGAACGGGGGGTATCGGGCGCACGGTAAGGACCTATTTCGGCCCTTCCCCGAGCTGCCTCGAGCTCATGTCGACCTTCTCTGAGGTCCACTGATGCTCCCCGACCGATTTCCCAAGTAGCTGAGGTACCAGGGGAGTCAGCCGACATGGCCGAAGTCATTCCGATATGGCGGCCCGTGGCCGACCATGCTCCGGCCATTGTCATGAGCAGCTGACCCTAGAATCCGATTCCCCAAGTAATAGTAGGCAGGGGCGGCCAGAATCAAGAAGTTTGGAGCTGTACAGCAGCCGGCGGCGAGCTCTCCGGCGAGGTCCCTCGGCGGCGGAGCGCGGGTGTCGCAAGGTTGAAGAAGGGGGTGGACCCCAACTGTCAGCGGCCGATATTTTGAATCAGGATCCGGCTGCGGCCGGGATCGGGTGTGCTGGCGCGCAAAATCCTTGTGGGCCGCGGTATGCCATCGCCTAGGCTTGCGACGCGTGTCCCCCTGGGCCCACGCGCGAGTTTAAACTTTTCCCCGATTTTCAGATTTCCTTCAAACTTCAAATCCTCATAACTTTGGCTAGAAAGCTCCAAATTGAGTGAACCAAATTTTGCTGGATTCAGCTCTCTGAGTAATTTCCAGAAAATCAAGTTTCACTCCATGAAATTCCTTATTTCTCCAGAATTAATTCCTCAAAGTTTAAACTGTTAGGAATTTTAACTGGAGAATCCTTTGGAGGAAAATTCTGAAATTTTGCTGAGATGTTCACCAAAATATCCTTGAACTACCATAAAAATTTCAGATCCATTTGAGCTCATTTAGTCCACCTAATGGTGTGATTAGCAAAACTGTTCCAAAGAAAATAGAAAATGTTCAGAAACATTTTCAGAATTTTCTCTGAAATTGTTTGGCCCATATCTTTAGTTAGAGACTTCCAAATTAAGTGAGACCAACTCCATTAGAACCCTCTGAAAATCTAGTTTTCAGGAAGGCATAGTTTGTTTCATGAAAATTCCTAGAACACCCTAAGAGTTCCAATTAAGGTCAAGGACATAATTATTTGTGGAGGGCTCAAATGAGCTTTGCTGCAACTAAAACTTGACCAAGTCTCTGTTTAGGTTGTAACCAAGCCACAGTAAAAGTTTCACAGTCATTAGGTCTATCTAGCAAGGGTTATAGACTTCACAACTTCAAACTTAATACAAATGCATTAAATTAATACATGTATTGTTTCTATCATGTAGTCGCTAAGGTCGAGGAGGAACCCGAAGTCTTAGACTTCGTCACTCTGGAGGAACAGCTAGCCTACGACCAAGAGCAGCAAGGCAAGCCCCGGTTTGCATTAACCTTTTTACAAATATTTATTGTTTTGAGCACATCTTTGAATATTGTTCTGTGCATTAGAGTCATGATTGGAAACCCAACTGCATAGCCAAGAAAACCATGGGTTGGGTTTAGGATTGAAAACCTCGTTAGCCACTGCATTGCTAGGATAGAGTAGGATTCGGTACAAGTCGAGTAGTTGGAACTACTCGCGAGAATAGGCTAGAGGCACATTGCTCGGGTAGAGATAGCACATGATACACATGGCAAGAAAATGAGACCGAGCGGAGAGTAAGGGCAGCAGGACTTTGGGGCCTGTGTGCTGTAGCTCCGCTTGTGTCGATTGAGGACCGAGCCGTGTGCGGGCCTGTTGAACAAGCTAGAACAGTACCGAAGACCTACCGGCTATATGGGAACCGGGAAACTGATGTAACTCGGGTAGCTGGGTATTGAGGCATTGCCCGTCGTTCAGAGGGTAGGTTGAGAGCTCGAGGTGTAAATCGGCTGGCGGCACGGAGATGCGCGTGCAGAGACATCTTGCTCGGGACGATGGGACCGGTTCAATATTTGGCTGACGGGTGAAAGGTAGTCGCGTACGGCGTCCGTGATGGTTGTTGTAGGCAACATCGAGTACGGGCGTACGTGACGGGTTGTTCGGGTAACCCTGCAGGTGTAAATCGATTATAATCGCCGTCCCTCGCAGTCAGTGAGTATCACTTGTTCACTGTACCGTGACGTAGAAAGAACAGGCTAGTCACATGTTAAAATGTTGCTGATTGAAAGTTGGACATTGATTGTTAATGATATGCTGTAGCTTAGAGCTAATTAAAGTTCTTTTCAACTTTGGGCAAAGTACATGAGAGAAATGCGTTTCTTGTTTGATTGCGGCTCCCTCATGTGCCTTAGCGTAAAGTTCTCCACAACCTGCTGCTAAAACTTGAAAGTAAGGTTCCACTAATTAGGCGAGTCCTTGCAGATGATTTTTACCTCATGCAACCCATTACCCTCATGTAGAAGTTCCATGTTTAGGTGAGACGGGTCAGACTTGCTGAGCCTTCGTGCTCACTGCTTGTGTTTGAAGCTTTTGCAGGGTTCTATGAGGAAGGGACTCCCGAAGAGGAGACGGAACCCCAGGAGGGGAACCCCGTCGAGTGGGAGTCGTGCACGCCGCAGAGTTAGTGTGCGTGTGTGCTAGCAAGGACACGTTCGAGGGCTGAACGTGCACTTGATGCTTAGTCTACGCCCGCGAGTGTGGACTAAACTTATTTTGATGTAAACAGGTTCATAAACTTGTTTATGTAATAAAATTTCCGCTTCCGCTTTGTACCTTTGACGTGTGTTATACGGTGCTGTGCAACGCAGCACCCCTCAGCGTGATCCTGGCTAGACAGGACCAATGGGGTCGTGTCAGGCACCACGGTTCCCGCGGTGCCGGACCTCACCCACCTTCGAAGTGGTGAGCTTCGCGGGCGCCACGCGTCTGCGGTGCCGGACCTCACCCTCCTCTGCAGGGGTGAGCTTCGCGGGCGCCACGTGTCCCGCGGCCCGGGAATGTGTCGACAGTGCACTTAGACAAATTGGAATTGGCTCATTTCAGCTATATTTTTCCCATTCCCCATCATTTTTACGATTCTTTCTCCATTTCTACTTCTTTTTTTTATGTTTCTCTATATGAAAAATGCATGCAAGCATGGAAATGAATTTGAGGGTGTCGGTACCCTCGATATGGGGTACCCCCGCGCAGGGGGAAATGCCTAAGGACCACGCCCTTCACCGCCGGGAGAGCTCCGAAGGCGCCGCGTGTCCAGCGGGGCCGGACCTCCCTCTCCTCAGAAGAGAGCTCCGGAAACGCCACGTGGCCAACTGAGTTGGACCTCCCCCCTCCGCGGGGAGAGCTCCGCAGGCTCCGCCTGTCCTGCGGGGCCGGACCTCCCTCTCCTAAGAGGAGAGCTCCGGGCCCGCCACGTGGCCGGCAGAAGCCGGACCTCCCCCCTCCGCGGGGAGAGCTCCGAAGGCTCCACGTGACCCGCCGGGCCGGACCTCTCTCTCCTCAGAGGAGAGCTCCGGGCCCGCCATGTGGCCAGCAGAGCAACGCTTCCTGCCCCCGCGCTGTAGGCAGCAATAGTAAAGACGCGCCATACCTTGCCCGTACAAGATATTCAAGGCCTGCGCCTTCCCAAGGCGCGGATACGCGGAGCACGCCTCTGTCAGTTGCCGTTGCTCCCAGTCACATCGCAGACTGGCACGCCATGTCAGAGCCTGCCCACCAATAAATGCAGCGACAAGACATCCCCTGCCGCCCCTGCCATAATGAACCACTACGACTAGCTTGCGGCATGGGCAGGGCGGCAGAACGAAGACTCGGAAGCCTTCGCCAGAGACAACTACCGGCATAACTGCAGATACGGTAGATGGCAGGCAATCTCCCAAGGACCACCTGTCGGGTCCCGGGCCCACCTTGTAAGCCGCACGAGCCTTGGACTATAAAAGGCTCGGGTAGGCGACGTTAGCAAGGGTTCGCCTCATACGCACCCTCGCACTCTAGCCATTCAACATCTCACACCCTCAAGCTCAGGACTCCGGTTCTGAGCAGCAAGCAATACAGCGAGCAACTCTGCTCACCATGGACGTAGGGTTTTACACTCTGGCGGCCTGAACCACGTAAAACTCCCCGTGTCAAGCTTCTCCCTCAATCGTCCCTAACGCTGAAGCTCTCCGCGAGTGACTAGCCCCTCCGAAAAAGAACCTCCCGGGGCTGCCCAGAGCAGGCCCGGGGGATGTGTCGGCTACACACCTCGACATTTGGCACGCCAGGTAGGGGGCTTTTCCCTTGTATGACGAGCTTCTGCCAGCGAAGATGACGAAGCTTCCTTCAGCGGAAAGCTCTCCTCCCCCACATTCACGATGAATGGTGACTAGCGGGGACTACGTCTCGACACACTCTGGACGAAGTGTGTCAGCGCAAGCTGGAAGCCAGCAGCTGACTCCGGCAACGCAGGCTCCAGCGAGCGTTAGATCCTCTACAGCGCTGAGCGTCCCCCACGGGGGCGCGCTAGCTGCTGTAAGAGCGCTACTGCACAATCCACCTGCTGGGGACGCGCCTCAGTCAGCGACACAGCAGTGGATTCGTGAGGTAGACCGTCTCATCGTCGCCGCTGCAAACCCTCGACTTCGGTGGGGACGACGTCCCGGCCAACCGGCTGTGTCGCTGACGCGCACGCCAACGGTTGATGGGCAGACGGCAGATTACCGCTGCACCAGGCTCCCGTCGACGGACCTGAGGACGGAGCTGGAACGATGCCACTTGGGAAAAGATGCCCGAGTGTTCATTGAGCGACGACGAGAAAGGCGTCGCAACCAGGAGGACGGCGACAGCATGTCGACTGCCTCGACCCAGCCTGAGGCGCAGACGTTCGCCACTCGATCTCTGCCCCAGGCATATGACACACAGCATATGCCCCAGCCATATGCCCTGCAAATGGCGCCCCCGGTATATGGCGCAGCCTTGCCCATACCGGGGTACACAGTGCCAGCAGCGAACCAAGCGTTCGCGGCACCAATGCCTGCAGCAACAGGAGCAGGATGTGCGGCCCTGGCGCCACACCTTTGCTTCGCGAGGTGGCCGTGCAAGTTTTGGCCGCACCTGCCCGAGAAGTACGATGGAAGTATCAACCTGGCGGAGTTCCTCCAGATCTACTCCACCGCCATCCTTGCTGCAGGAGGGGACGAGGCCGTCATGGCCAACTACTTCCCCGTTGCCTTGACTGGCCCAGCCCGGTCTTTGCTCATGAACCTCCCCCAGGGTTCCATAACCTCTTGGGGAGAGCTCTGCCGGCAGTTCACTGCTAACTTCGGCAGCCCCTACACCCGGCCTGGCACGGAGCTCGACCTCCACGCCATCCACCAACAACCTGGAGAGACGCTGCACTCCTTCATCCAGCAGAAGCTCGCGGAGCGCTTCCACAAAGGGAAGCAGCTGCGAACTGATGCCCCACCCTTCCATCAAAGGGAGGGCAAGCAGAAGGTCGACACCCAAGACAACGCCGACTACCAAGTGTAGTTCCAGGAGCCTCAGCGCACCGTGAATGCGGTGCGCAAACATGAGGACTCCAGCTCCAGCAATGACGAGCGCCGGAAGATGCTCTACGTCATCTACGGCGGGTCCTCTGACCCCTCGTCCCGAAGCACGGTTAAGACTCTGCACCGAGCGGTAGCGTCGGTGGCTCCCCTCCCAAGTGCCGTGCCGCACCTCAAGTGGATGGGAACCCCCATCAGCTTCGATGCCACCGACTTCCCCAGGAACATGGCTGGGGCCGGCCAACTACCGCTCTTGGTAGCGCCCACCATCACCAACGTGAGGATGTACCACGTTCTGGTAGACGGCGGGGCTGGGCTGAACCTCATCAGCCGCGCAGCTTTCCAGAAGCTGCAGATCCCGATGGCCAAGCTCACCCCATCGAGCCCGTTCTCAGGGGTAGGCCCGGGACAAGTCATTCCCTATGGCAACATCAGCCTTCCAGTGACCTTTGGGGCACCGGACAGCTATCGAACAGAGTACATTCTGTTCGACGTAGCGGAGATCGACCTCCCCTTCAACGCCATAATCGGCAGGCCAGCCCTGTACCGATTCATGGCAGTAGCCCAGTACGGCTACCTCGTCTTGAAGATGCCTACACCAACAGGCGTCCTCAGGATTCGTGGAGACCGCACTGCTGCAGTGTCAGCTTTGGAAAAGCTCCAGGCACATGCAACAGCTCGAGCACCAGCCCCAGGCAGTGCAGAACCGGACCGGCTCCACCCGAGTGCATGCCACCGTGCCTCTACCTCAGCATTCCGTGTGCAACCCCTCGAAGAGGGCGACGTCCCCCTGAAGGTCGTCCAAGTCGGCACCGATGGTGCCAAAAGCACCCGGGTAGCCGGGGGCCTGGATAGCAAATAGGAAGGCGTGCTCATCACCTTCCTCCGGCACAACATCGACCTGTTTGCATGGCAGCTGTCGAAGTGTTCAGTCGACACTTCCCCCGGGCCTGCACTGGGCAGCCCGCGGAGGTTCTTTTTTCGGTGGGGCTAGTCCCTAGCGGAGAGCTTGCGCAGGTGGACGAGTTAGTAAGAGCTTGACACGGCGAGTTTTACGTGGTTCAGGCCGCCGGAGCGTAAAACCCTACGTCCACGGCGAGCTATGGAGCTCGCTGTATTGCTTGCTGCTCAGGGCCGGAGTCCTGAGCTTGGGGGTGAGTAACAGCTTGAGAGAGTATGGCTAGCGTATGAGTTGCAAAGTGCGAACCCTTGCTATCGACGCCTACCCGAGCCTTTTATAGTCCAAGACTCGGGCAGCTTACAAGGGGGGCCGGGACCCGACAGGTGGTCCCGGGAAGATTGTCTAGCATCTACCGTATCTGCAGTTATGCCGGTAGTTTCCTCTGGTCGAAGGCTTCTGAGTCTTCATCTTGCCGCCCTGCCCATGCCGCATGCTAGTCGTAGTGGTTGATGACGGCGCAGGCGGCATGGGATGTCTAGTCGCAATGTTTATTGGCTGGCAGGTTCTGACACCGCGCGCCAGTCTGTGATGCGACTGGGCGCAACGGCACCTGACAGAAGCGTGCTCCGCGTCTCCGCGTCTCGGGAAGACGCGGGCCTTGAATACCTTGTACGGGCAAGGTATGGGGCGTCTTTACGCCCGCTGCCTATCGCTCGGGGGCAGGCAGCGCCGTTCTGCTGCCACGTGGCGGGCCCGGAGCTCTTCTCTGAGGAGAGGGAGGTCCGGCCCCGCTGGACGCGTGGCGCCTTTGGACCTCTCTCCCGCGGAAGGGGAGGTCCGGCTTCTGTATGCCATGTGGCGGGCCCGGAGCTCTCCTCTGAGGAGAGGGAGGCCCAGCCCCGCCAGACGCGTGGCGCCTTCAGAGCTCTCCATGCGGAGAAGGGCGAGTTCCTTAGGCATTTTACCCTGTGCGCGGGGGTACCCCATATCTCAGGTACCGACAGTGGCCCCCGGGCCCATCTCGTGGGAGATAGCGAGCCCGAGGTGGGACCTCCGTCTCTTCCGATCCACGCACTTTCTCTCAGTCCCGAATTGACCGCTGCCGGAGCACGAACGGCCGCGGGATCATGGGAGCGTGCGCTCAATTGATGGTTGCTTTTACTGTGGCGGTTCCCAAAACTGCCACTTCTGCGCGTTGCGGCGCTTTCTACGGGAAACGCCGAAGTGCCTTGCCGGCTCATCTTCTCAGGAGACTGACTCCTTGACCCCACCGCTTCAGCTAGGCGGCTTGGGCCCACCCGTCATCGGCACTCGGTCTAGGAACCGAAGCGGTTGTCAATGCGGTGTATTCGAAGGGTTCCAAATCGCTAGGGATTGCACCCGGGAAGGTGTGAAATGAAACCCCCATGTGGGTACGCTCCCCTTATAAGGCTTCCAGCCCCTGCGCCTCCCTCGGGTCTCTGCAGTCTAGTCTTCTTCCATGGCTCTTAACCCGCCTTATGGGGGAAGAATTGCTCTCGGTTCCCTCCAGCGATGGCGTCTGCACCATACCTGGGACTCAGGGAGCCTGCCTGCCCTGCCTCTGAGGGTGGCGCCGCCAAGGGGTCTCTGGTTTGTCCTCTCGACGGAGCCCTTCCTTGGTGACAGCAGGCAGAAAGCTCCTTGGCGTTGCGTCCCTTCCCAGGTGGTGGAGTCTTCAAAGGAACCGCTGAAGCACCGAGGAGAATCCCAGGCGGCAGAGTCTCCGAGAAGACCGCTGAAGCTGCGGAGGGGGGGCCTCAGGAGCACCCTTGATGACTCCAGCTTTTGCGCAGGTGATGAGGGATGGGGGCTCCAGGGGCACCCTTGACGACACCGGCTTTTGCGCCGATGATGAGGGAACTTCAGGAGAAGGAAACCGCCGATGCACCATGGAGGATCCCAGACGGCAGAGTCTCCAGGAAGACCGCTGAATACTGCGGAGGGGGCCTCAGGAGCTCCCATGGTGTCACTGGTTTTTGCGCCGGTGATGAGGGAGGCGATTCCTGCGCTCGGGTCATAGAGCGAGAGAGTTCCGCCAGGGCTGAAGCCTGGTGATGCGGCCGTTCTTGCAACTTCTGGATTCTGGGCGTGTCAGGAGACCCTAGGGACTTGTTTCTTTCTTTTTATCGAGTCTGTAGTCCAGCTCATGGAGCCTTGCATAGTTTGACTCTTTTAAGATATTTGTGATCGTGATGCTCCTTCTCGGTTTTGCCTGACTGAGTCCTTAGCTCCGCAAGGTACTTCAGAGGCCATCTCCAATCTCAGAGCTCTTCATAGTCACCCTCCCCGGGTCCTAACCGCGTTAGGGGCCCCCGGGGGTCTCCGGATCTCGCCCTCTGGGGAGCTCCAAATCTGCCTGCCACGTGGCGGGTCCCGACCCCCTCCTTAAGAGGCGGGAGCTCCGGCCATGTTGGACACGTAGGGCTTTCGGAGCCCCCCACCGAGAGGGGGGGGGCGGAGGTCCGGTTTCCGTCTGCCACGTGGCGAGCCCGGAGCCCTCCTCAGGGAGTGCTCCGGGCCCGCTGGACATGTGGGGCCTTCGGGCCTCGCCCCTGCCGAAGGGGCGGGGCCCGGTCCTTCCAGTCCCGGGCCGGTGCTGCTGACAGCTCCTTTCCCCCCGCTTTATGTAGTCCCTGTCGCCATAGCCTGGAAGCCCTGCACACAGGTAGAGGAAACGTAATTCTCCTTGGGGGCTCCCCCTCCCTTATCTCATAGTCTTATTTGACTTATAGCCCCTAACCATATGCTTGGTGCTTGGGGACTGTAGAGAGGGGGAGCTGAGCACATGGCAACCATGCACTGCAAGGGTGGTTAAAAAACTTAATACACAATTTAAATGAGTATGAGGAAAGAGCAAAGTAGAGCAGATTTCTTTTCGCACAACTTTCCACAGGAGGAAGGCAGACTAAACATGGAGGCCACGACCCGCCCCATTAAGAGGGGAAGCAAGACTCTACGCGCTTGGAGTCGGAACCAGGCAAAGCTGAACGTAGTCCTGTACCGTCCCCTGGGGCTTAGCTGCTCTGAGCGCTGCTCCTGGACTCTATGGAGTTTATTACGAAAAGAAAGTACTGTCCTATTTTTGCTCTAGGGGTAGAACTTACGGAGGTGTTCTATGTTCCAAGGGTTCGGGAGCAGGTCCCCATCCTCGGTGGAAAGGCGCACACACCCGGGGCGGCATACTTTCGCGACTCGGAAGGGGTCTTCCCAACTAGGGGAGAGTTTGTGGGCCCCTTCGCAAGAAAGTATGCGCCGCAACACCAGGTCACCTTCCTGCAGCTCCCGGGCATGCACAGACATCTGGTGGTAGCGCCGAAGCGCTTGTCTGTACCGCGCGTTACGGAGTGCCGCATGTAATCGGACCTCGTCGACGAGGTTGATTTCTCCACGCCGGAGGTTGTCCTGCGTGGCTTCGTCGTAAGCCCGGACACGGTGAGACTTCATGGTGATTTCTGGGGGAAGTACAGCTTCAGCCCCATACACCATGAAGAAGGGTGTCTCCCCGGTGGCCCCGCTCTGGGATGTTCGGTTAGCCCATAGTGTGCTCGGAAGCTCATGTATCCAATTGGCACCATGTTTCTTCAGGCTGGCGAAGGTGCGAGTCTTAAGGCCCTGGAGAATCTCCGCGTTGGCCCTCTCAACTTGCCCATTGCTCCTCGGGTGGGCGACAGAGGCATAGCACACCTGAATACCAAGGTCCTCGCAGTAGTCTTGGAATGCTGCGCTGGTGAACTGGGTCCCGTTGTCGGTGATGATTCTGTTTGGGACCCCGAACCGGCAGACAATAGACTTGATGAACTTTACTGCGGATTGTTTGTTGATGGTGACAACTGGTGTAGCTTCCGGCCACTTGGTGAACTTGTCGATGGCGACATAGAGGTACCGGAATCCCCCGACGGTTCTGGGAAATGGTCCAAGGATGTCCAGCCCCCATAGGGCAAATGGCCACGAGGGCGGGATCATCTGTACCGCCTGAGCCGGTGTATGGATCTGCTTGGCGTGGAACTGGCATGCCTTGCAGCTCTCGACCAGCTTGACGGCATCCTGGAGTGCTGTCGGCCAGTAGAAGCCATGCCGGAAGGCTTTACCGACAAGCGTGCGTGAGGAAGAATGACTTCCACATTCACCTCCATGGATCTCAGCGAGCAAGTCGCAGCCTTCCCCCTGGGTTATGTACCGCAATAGGATGTGGTTGGCGCCACGCCGGTAGAGATCCCCCTCTACCAGCGCGTACCTCTTAGCCATACGCACAATCCGTTCAGCGGTTGCATGTTCATCAGGGAGGATATTGTCCTTCAAGTAGTCCCGGATCTCCGTGATCCATGCATCGGGTCTGACTTGAGCTTCCGGATCTTGAGCGCTGGGTTGCACGGAGTCCCCAGTGATGCTTACGATCCTTGGCGGCATCCATGGCTGTAGGGCCGCCGGGACCGCCAGCTTCGAGGTGCTGGTCAAGCCCCCTTCGCCCGGCTCAGCGGGCCGGGCTGTAGGCCGCAGCAACGTCCACTCGAAAACTCCTTCGGGCGCGGGGGCTCCGGTGGAAGCCTTTGTTGAAAGGTTGTCAGCTGCGGCATTACCAGCGCGCGGTACGTGATGCAGGTCCAAGTCGAGGAATTCTTTCTCCAACATCTGCACGTGAAGCAGATACGCAGCTAGCTGCGGGTCATTGCAGGAGCATTCGCCCTTGACTTGCTTGATGACCAGTTGGGAGTCGCCCTGTGCCAACAACTGGCGAGCGACTAAAGACAGGGCTGTCTGCAGGCTAAAGATGAGTGCTTCATACTCCGCCATGTTGTTGGTTGCCTTGAAATTTAGACGCACCATATACCCAAACTGTTCCCCCGATGGCATGAGGAGCAGTACGCCGGCACCGGCCCCCTGCTTTCGCGAGGAGCTGTCGAAGAAAAGTGTCCAGTGGGGTTCGGTGAAGACCGGAGCTTGGTGCTCTGGCTCACCGCCTTCATGGCCCCCTGGGTCAGTCTTCGTTGGTGTCCACTCCTCCACAAAGTCAGCCAGTGCTTGGCTCTTGACTGCATGGCGTGGGAGGAAGTCCAGCTCAAACTCCGCCAGCTCCGCCGCCCATTTAGCAACGTTGCCAGTCGCATGGGGGCTGTGAAGAATTGTCTTCAGCGGATACATGGTGACTACCGAGACCCGGTGGGCCTGGAAGTAATGGCGGAGCTTCCTGGAGGCCACGAGCACCGCATACAGCAGCTTGTGGACTTCTAGGTACCTTGTCTTGGCATCATGAAGTACTTCGCTGATGTAGTAGACAGGCCTCTGTATGGTTCGAACCCTCTCTCTTAGGCTTGGGAGGTCCTCGTCCATTGGCCCCGGCCCGCTGGAGGTGAGTGGACCAACGGGGGCCTCCGGGAACTGGGACCCGGAGGCCCTTAAGCTACCTTGATTACCCGGGAGCTCCGGGGGGTCTTGAGGGACCTCCGGGAGATCCTAATTGGCCCCTAGAGATTTATCTTGGGGGTCCGGGAGGCCGTCCTGGGCCTCCGGGAGGTCGACCTGGACCTCCGGGGGATCCGGGAGACCGTCTTGGCCCTGCGGGGTCTCCTGGCGTCTGTCTTCTGCTACCGGAGCAGGTTGCGAGGGTGAGGGGTCTGGCCGCTCCGCGACAAGGACCATACTCACCACTTCTGTTGTCGCCGCAATATAGAGCAGCAAGTGCTCCCTGGGCTCAGGGGCTACCATGATAGGTAGGGTCGTCAGGAGTCGCTTCAACTCCTGGAAAGCCTCTTCTGCTTCGTCAGTCCAGGCAAAAGGGCCTGACTTGCGCAGGAGCTTAAAGAAAGGGAGTGCCCGCTCTGCTAGCCTCGGTATTAACCGACTCAGCGCGGCTAGACATCCCGTCAGTCTCTGAACATCCTTGACGCGGGCAGGGGGCCGCATCAAGTCGATGGACTTGATCTTCTCTGGGTTGGCCTCAATCCCTCGGTGCAAGACCAGGAACCCTAAGAGCTTCCCAGAGGACACGCCGAACACACATTTATCTGGGTTCAGCTTGGTGCGCGTAGAGCGCAACTTGTCAAAGACTAGAGCTAGGTTATCTAGCAAGGATGAACCCTGCGTGACCTTGACAACTATGTCATCGACGTACACCTCAACTAGGTCTCTTATTAACTCCCCAAAGGTTTTGTGTATCACCCGCACAAAGGTGGGGAGTGCATTCTTTAGGCTGTAAGGCATAGACACATAGCAATAAAGGCCGTCTACTGTGATGAAGGAGGTGTGCTCCTCGTCCTCCCTAGACATGGGGATCTGATGGAAACCCGAGTAGGCGTCTAGGAAGCACAGCATATCACAGCCTGACGTTGAGTCTACTATTTGATCTATTCTAGGGAGAGGGAATGGATCTTTGGGACATGCCTTATTGAGACTGGTGTAGTCGATGCACATCCGGATCTTCCCGCCAGCCTTCGGGACAACGACGGGGTTCGCCAACCACCGGGGGTGGTGGACCTCCCGTATGAAGCCAGCGTCCAGCAGCTTCTTGACTTCTTCACGGAAGAAGTTTTGCCGCTCGATGGACTGCTTGCGGGGCTTCTGTTGAACTGGCCGGGCGTCGGGGAAGACATTCAAGTGGTTCTCGATCACCTCCCTGGGGATCCCCGGCATCTGTGATGGCTGCCATGCAAACACATCGACATTGTGCCGGAGGAAGGTGACGAGCGCGCCTTCCTATTTGCTATCCAGGCCCCCGGCTACCCGGGTGGTCTGGGTAGCTTCGGCGCCGACTTGGACGACCTTTAAGGGGACGCCGCCCTCGTCGAGAGGTTGCACTCGGGGTGCTGTGGCGGAAGCACGGTGACGTGCGCTCGGGCGGAGCTGGTCCGGCTCCGTATTGCCGGGGGCTGATGCCCCAGCTGTTGCGAGCGCTTGGAGCTTCTCCAGGGCCGACACTGCAGCAGTGCGGTCCCCACGAATCCTGAGAATGCCCGTCGGTGTTGGCATCTTCAGGACGAGGTAGCCGTAGTGGGCTACAGCCATGAACCGGTACAGGGCTGGCCTGCCGATTATGGCGTTGAAGGGGAGGTCTATCTCCGCTACGTCGAACAGAATGTACTCTGTTCGATAGCTGTCCGGAGCCCTGAAGGTCACCGGGAGGCTAATGTTGCCGTAGGGATAACCTGTCCCGGCCCTACCCCCGAGAACGGGCTCGACGGGGTGAGCTTGGCCATCGGGACCTGCAGCTTCTGGAAAGCTGCACGGCTGATGAGGTTCAGCCCAGCTCCTCCATCTACCAAAACGTGGTACATTCTCACGTTGGCGATGGTAGGGGCTACCAGGAGCGGCAGTTGGCCGGCCCCAGCCATGTTCCTGGGGCAGTCGGTGGCGTCAAAGCTGATGGGGGTCCCCATCCACTTAAGGTGCGGTGCAGCACTTGGGAGTGGCGCCACCGACGCTACCGCTCGGCGCAGAGTCTTGACTGCGCTTTGGGACGAGGGGTCGGCGGACCCGCCGTATATGACGTAGAGATTCTTCCGACGCTCATCGTCACTGGAGCTGGAGTCCTCATGATTGCGTGCCGCCTTCACGACACGCTGAGACTCCTGGATCTCCTCTGGGTGGTCGATGTTGTCTGGAACATCCACCCTCTGTTCGTCTTCCTTTGGACGGAAGGGCAGGGCATCAGCCCGCTGCCGCTTCCCCTTGCGGAAGCGCTCTGCGAGCCTTCGGATCTCCCGGCACTCGGCAGTAGTGTGGCGACAGCTGCCGTGCACGGGGCACATATTGTCCTGGCTATCTTCCGGGATCGGTGACCTTCGCTGCCTCTTGTCGGGGCGCGGCCCCCGAGCCCCACTGAGCGTCGCTGCAGTGACGACTGGGGTCGTGGCCGGTGATCTTATCTTCCTGCTGCCTCCATAGGGAGTAGGACCAGATCCGGGCATCCCTCCTGACTCGGAGGACGGCTGTGAGTGCCAGTTCCGTCCTTCGGCTGCTCTGGCGCACTTGTCCGCCAAGCTGAAGAGCTCTGAGGCATCGTGGACCTCCCTGGTCGCGAGTTTCTCAAGCATCTTCTTGTCTCGGACGCCTTGCCGGAACGCCACCACCACAGAAGCATTTTGAATGTTTGGGATGGTGTTCCGCACCTGGGAGAACCGCTGGATGAAAGAGCGCAGCGACTCCCCAGGCTGTTGTTGGATGGCGTGGAGGTCGAGCTCCGTGCCAGGCCGGGTGTAGGAACTGCCAAAGTTGGCTATGAACTGTCGGCAAAGCTCTCCCCAGGAAGTTACGGAACCCTGGGGGAGGTTCATGAGCCAAGACCGAGCTGGGCCAGTCAGGGCGACAGGGAAGTAATTGGCCATGACGGCTTCATTCCCTCCTGCGGCAAGTACGGCGGTGGAGTAGATCTGGAGGAACTCCGCCGGGTTGACGCTGCCGTCGTACTTCTCGGGCAGGTGCGGCCGAAACTTGCGCGGCCACTTTGCGAAGCGAAGGTGGGGCGCGAGGGCTGCACACCCTGCTTCTGTCGCCGCAGGTTCTGGTGCCGCGAACGCTTGGTTCGCACTGAGCACCGTGTGCCCCGGTGTGGGCAAGGCTGCACCATAGGCCGGGGGCGCCATATGCAGGACATATGACTGTGGCATATTCTGCACGTCGGAGGCCTGGGGCAGAGATCGCGTGGCGAAGGTCTGCTCTTCAGGCTGGGTCGAGGCCGACGTCATGCTGTCGTCAGCCTCTTGGTGGCGACGCCTTTCTTGGCGCCGCTCGAGGTATACCCGGACATCTTGACCCAGGCGACACCGCTCCAGCTCTGTCCTCAGATCTGTAGATTGGGGCCTGGTAGAGCTGGAGTCTGCCGTCTGCTCGTCAACCAATGGTGCGCGCATCAGCGACATGACCGGTTGGCCAGAGCGTCGTCCCCGCCGAAGTCGAGGGTTTGCGGCGGCGACGACGAGACGGTCTACCTCGCGGATCCACTGCCGGGTCGCTGCCTGAGGCGCGTACCCAGCGGGCGGATTGTACAGTAGCGCTCTCGCTGCAGCTAGCGCACCCCCACTGGGTACGCCCAGCGCTACTGAAGACTTGAAGCTGGTTGGAGCCTGCATTGCCGGGGTCAGCACTGCCAGAGCCGGTTGCTGGCTCCCAGCTTGTACCGACACACTCCGTCCCGAGTGTGTCGACATGTACTCCCCCCTGGTCGCGGTTTGCCGCAGAGGCGAGGAGAAAAGCCCCCTACCTGGCGCGCCAAATGTCGAAGTGTTCAGTCGACACTTCCCCCGGGCCTGCACTGGGCAGCCTGCGGAGGTTCTTTTTTCGGTGGGGCTAGTCCCTAGCGGAGATCTTGCGCAGGTGGACGAGTTAGTAAGAGCTTGACACGGCGAGTTTTATGTGGTTCAGGCCGCCGGAGCGTAAAACCCTACGTCCACGGCGAGCTATGGAGCTCGCTGTATTGCTTGCTGCTCAGGGCCGGAGTCCTGAGCTTGGGGGTGAGTTACAGCTTGAGAGAGTATGGCTAGCGTATGAGTTGCAAAGTGCGAACCCTTGCTATCGACGCCTACCCGAGCCTTTTATAGTCCAAGACTCGGGCAGCTTACAAGGGGGGTCGGGACCCGACAGGTGGTCCCGGGAAGATTGTCTATCATCTACCGTATCTGCAGTTATGCCGGTAGTTGCCTCTGGTCAAAGGCTTCTGAGTCTTCATCTTGCCGCCCTGCCCATGCCGCATGCTAGTCGTAGTTGTTGCTGACGGCGCAGGCGGCATGGGATGTCTTGTCGCGGTGTTTATTGGCTGGCAGGTTCTGACACCGCGTGCCAGTCTGTGATGCGACTGGGCGCAACGGCACCTGACAGAAGCGTGCTCCGCGTCTCGGGAAGACGCGGGCCTTGAATACCTTGTACGGGCAAGGTATGGGGCGTCTTTACGCCCGCTGCCTATTGCTCGGGGGCAGGCAGCGCCGTTCTGCTGCCACGTGGCGGGCCCGGAGCTCTTCTCTGAGGAGAGGGAGGTCCGGCCCCGCTGGACGCGTGGCGCCTTCGGACCTCTCTCCCGTGGAAGGGGAGGTCCGGCTTCTGTATGCCACATGGCGGGCCCGGAGCTCTCCTCTGAGGAGAGGGAGGCCCGGCCCCGCCGGACGCGTGGCACCTTCGGAGCTCTCCCTGCGGAGAAGGGCAAGTTCCTTAGGCATTTTACCCTGTGCGCGGGGGTACCCCATATCTCAGGTACCGACAGCAGCCGTCACAGATGCCAGGGATCCCTAGGGAGGTGATCGAGCACCACTTGAAGGTCTTCCCCGATGCCCGGCCAGTCCAACAGAAGCCTCACAAGCTGTCCATCGAGCGGAAAAACTTCATCCGAGAAGAAATAAAGAAGCTGCTGGACGCTGGCTTCATACGGGAAGTCCACCACCCCCGGTGGTTGGCGAACCCCGTCGTTGTCCCGAAGGCCGGCGGGAAGCTCCGGATGTGCATCGACTACACCAGTCTCAATAAGGCATGTCCAAAAGATCCATTCCCTCTCCCTAGAATAGATCAAATAGTAGACTCGACATCAGGCTGTGATATGCTGTGCTTCCTAGACACCTACTCGGGTTTCCATCAGATCCCTATGTCTAGAGAAGATGAAGAGCACACCTCCTTCATCACAGTAGACGGCCTGTATTGTTATGTCTCTATGCCATATGGCCTAAAGAATGCTCTTCCCACCTTTGTACAGGCAATGCACAAAACCTTTGGAGAGTTAATAAGAGACCTAGTCGAGGTGTATGTCGATGACATCATTGTCAAGGTCAGGCAGAGTTCATCCTTGTTAGATAACCTAGTCTTAGTCTTTGACAAACTGTAACACCCTCACCTCGGGTGTCAGCATATGTTCATGTTTTATGAAGAAGAAAAACATTTGAAGAAAAGAAGGAACAGAGAGGGTTATCAAAAGAATAGCCAATAAAGCCCTTAGAGTGCGTCGAAGGCAACTTCCACGGCCAGCAGACCACGTGGCGCGTTCGGAGCTCATCCCCGAGAAAATTTGGGAGAGGTTCGCCGTTAAACTAGCTACGTGGCAGGCTCGGGGGTCACCTCCGCAATTGAAAAGAGGTCCGACCCTGTGGGACACGTGCTGCCGCGGAGATAGCCTCTGCGGAAGAAGCAAAGGCATTTTTCATAAGACACGTGTCGTCCACGGAGCTAGTCCTCGCGGAAATCAGAGGACCATCCGCGTGGGATACGTGTAAATCTCGGAGCTCATCTCAGAGAAGTCCGGATCTATTGAACACTTGTCGCCACCGGAGCTTATCTCCGGAGGTTCGTCGCTGCTAAACACCTGTCGACCTCGGGGCAGGTCCCTGAGGGAGGGAAAGGCGGAAAGACCGGCACCCACACGTGGCGTGCGCGGAGCTCACCTCCAAAGAAGAGGGAGGTCTCGATCGATTGACACGCGGCACGGCCGGAGCTCGTCTCTGTGGGAGAAAAGATATCAGGCACCAAAGGACACGTGGAGCTTCCGGAGCTCATTACCGCGGAGGTAATGAGTCTGAAGCGGTTCTTACGTATAAAGATACCGGTGCGCAACGGAAACCGATCTAAACTCCACGATCCTTACCGAAGATAAGACGTCAGGATATAACAAAGATCTGAATAAGACTCTTATTCGGGATCCAATCAGATTAGGACTCTTCTCTTCCCGATTATAAATAGAACCCAAAACCTCTGGCCAAAACTACGAACTTCTTTTTCAACTCCTAAGCCGACGACTTAGAGGCCTAGCCCTAACTCGCCGAGCAAAACATCGCCGAAAGCACAACAAGGGAGATCATCGGAGGAGAACCAAGCGGTCTGAGGAGGACCCCGAAGACAAGAAGAACGTGAGGTAGGACTTCAATACCACCTTACGACATCATGTAGTTCATCTCTTTGCATCTGTTCTTCGATTCCTTTCGAACAGAAGCGTTTTCGTGGGCAGATCACTTGATGATCAGTTTGATCTAAAAGCCAAGATCATCGCCACGTCCACCTTTGATCCGAATACCTCTGACCATGCAAGCCATGCAAGAATACATACAGATCAATCTAATGAAACTAATCATAGGATAGCATGCATGTGCATCATCGCATCTAGTTTAGGGTTTTGTGCATGATATTGATTGCTGTGAATCTTGTATGCACGTGAATTCTACGTAGCAGGACAGGTTCAAGAAGCTGTCTACGAAGAGCTGCAGCAACAAGGTTTTGAGAATCAAGAACAACCAGAACCGCAAGAACAAGGCAAGTGCTCCTTGACCATGTTGATCCTATGTTTTGGGTAAAACTATTTTGTTTTGCGAAAAGGTGTGTGTGCTGAGTCAAACATGATGGGAAACCCTTTTTATAGGAGTTTACTAGTTTTGATTAAACCATCCTTGTCGCCTGGGAAGTTTATGAGTCGGGTATGGTTTTTGCTTTATGCTTCGCTGAGTCTATGGGATTGGGAAGCGAGATAGATGTGTTTAGCTAACTGCACTCATAATAATAAGGGGAAACTGATGTTAATAATGAACATGGATCAGAGGGAGATCTAGGCAAGACTGGGTTTGTGAATGAGGTAGCATGAGATGGTGGTTTTACTTGCCGTAGATCTAAGGACCGGTTTATGCATGCACATGCCAGGATAACAGTGCCACCACAAGGCCAAGTATGGGTGCGGCTTAGCTGAGTAATTAGGTAAGTTGCTAGAGTGTTATGGACTGTGGAAGGCGCGGGGAATGGGAGTCGAGTGAGGACTGCCCTGGGAACTGCATGGCACAAGAGGGGGCCCGTGGGTGGGAGAATTGGAGATTCTAGCCTGCCGGTGAAACCTTAGTGAGTCCATACATCTAGTAACCCCTTTGTAAAGGCTATTTTGTGATCTCTTGACCATACACCGACGGATGTGTACTGGTATAATGGAGGTTCTGCAGTCGCCGACGGGTGACAAAATCACAAACTTGTGGGTAAAGAGGTACAAACTCTGCAGAGTTGTTATTAAAACTATCATGATAGCCGAGCTTACGGTCACGAGCACCTGGCTAAACTGCCATGATTAGATGGGACGGTTAATGGGATGGTTATTGGAATGGTTATTGGGAAGGTTCTTGGTTATGATTATTGGTTATGGTTTGGTTTGGGACTGTTGAGTCCGGGAGATGAGATGGTTGCATGACTGATGAGTCATGACATGAGATTGGTCTCGGTGCGAGACGTGGTTGTTTTATGAGGTGAGATGGTAGCGAATACGAGGAGGTATTCGTGAGTATGAATAAAAGATTGGTTAATGTTCGGATGGAACATGGAAAGCGATGGAGGTATGTTGGTAATTTAATACATGCTGGGATTACATTCATCTAAAGTTAAGATGCTGTTTTATCACGTTTTTATAAATCTGCCTTTTTGCAAATAAGCCTTTTATCACCTACCATGTTTGTGAGCTGCATATCATTTGTTATTCCCGCACTTGCTGAGTACATCATTGTACTCAAACTTGCATTTTTATTTCCTCATCAACAGCAAGAGAAGACTACTATGAAGACCGAGTAGAGCATTATGGCATGTGATCTGTTGTCAACCTTGCCTGTGGAGGGAGTAGGGATGGAGCCACTTCTGCTTAGTTTTGCTTCCGCATTAGTTTTTGCTTCCGCATTTAAATAAAGATTTCCGCTGCATAGAAATAAGACTTCCGCTGTGAGCATGAGTCCAAGACTCATGAGGAATTGTAATAAACTCTGTTATTCGTGGTAATATATAATTTGAATTCAGTTTGTGGAACGTATGTGTATGTGTGGCGAACATCCTGGGCACACATATGCATTAGTTCTCGGTTCCGTGGTTTTCCACAGAATTGAGGGCGTCACAGATTGGTATCAGAGCCACGGGTTGACAGTAGGTTACACGCCTAGATAGAAGCCTTAGATTGATATTAGAATCACGGGTTAACAGCAAGTTATACCCCTAAACAGAAGCTACGCGGACCAAAGGAAGCATCCTAGGATGAATAGCTTAGATTGGCCTTGAAACCACCTTGACATAGGAAACCATCCTTGAATAGGAGTTGAGTGGGCCCTTGTGATGATTATTTGTGAATATGTGCTTAGTGTGAGTTGTGGGGCGTCTCAACAACGTTGCCCATATCCACACGTAAGAAGAAAGAGGAGTGAAATGCTTCGGCACTTGATCACATCCTCATAAGGACTAATATATATAGTCCAAACTCCCCTTTATGCATATAGTAGAAAGAACCTATCTAATCTTCTAACCTTCTATTCTATTCCGTTCTCTCTCACAGATGGTGAGAGGAAACGCCAGCCGAAGGAACGTCCAGGAAGATGACCACGAAGAAATTCCTGCTAACCCTGGAGCTGGCGAAAACAACCTAGAAAGGTTGATGGCCATGCAAAACCAGCTTATGCAAACCATGATCCAAACTTTGGGTCAGTTGCAGGCCAACCAACACCCCGTTCCGGCACCACCACCACCACCACCGCCGGTTCATAACAGGTTAGGAGAGTTCATGAGGACTCGACCGCCCACCTTTGCTCAAGCAAGCGATCCAATGGAGGCCGATGATTGGTTGAAATCCATGGAGAAGAAGCTTGCTATTGTACAGTGCAATGACCGAGAGAAGGTTCTCTTTGCGTCGCACCAACTGATGGGAGCAGCTGCTGACTGGTGGGATGCCTTGAGCAACGCCCATGCCAACCCGGAGACAATCACTTGGACTGAGTTCAAGGAAAGTTTCCGCTCCCACTACATCCCTGTTGACGTAATGATGCTCAAGAGGCAGGAGTTTGAAGGTCTCCGCCAAGGGCAGAAGAGTGTGAACGAATACCTCAACAAGTTCATACAACTGTCCCGGTATGCCCCCGAAGATGTCAACTCAGATCAGAGGAAGCAGTACCTGTTCATGAGAGGGTTGAACAATGAGATCCAAGTTCAGCTCCTCAACAATGACTATGTAAGCTTCCAGAAGCTGGTTGATAAGGCTATTGTGGTGGAAAACAAGATCCGAGAGATCGAGCGTGAGTGCAAAAGGAAGATCCCATACCAGCCCCAAGGGAGCAACGTACGACCTAGGTACATGCCCCCTGCACCACAGTATGGATCGACCACTCCTACGTACCGCCCTGGTCAGCCACCACAGCAACGGCTCGTTGCACCGGCACCTCGTGTGCCCATGCCTCCTGCGCCCCGGCCTAACAATGGCGCTCCTGTTCAAAACCCCCGCCCCAACGTACCTGCTGCCGTAGGCAACAGGGCATGCTTTGCATGCCGGGAAGTAGGCCACTTCGCTAACCAGTGCCCGAAGAGAGGCCCTGGACAGCAATGTAACGTGCCCAAGCAGAATCAGCGACCAAACGGAGGGGACCACCAAGGGAACCGTGGACCGCAGAACTATGCTCGTGGCCATGTTAACCATGTCACTGCTGAGAAAGCACAACAGGCTGAGGACGTCGCAATTGGTATGTTCCTTGCCAACTCCAACCCAGCCACCATTTTATTTGATTCTGGAGCATCACATTCCTTCATATCATCCGATTATGTTGCCAAGCATCATCTACCCGTATCCCACTTAGAATGTGCTATGTTAGTTAATTCTCCCGGAGGAGAAATGAGGACTAATATAGTATGTCCTAAAGTAAGCCTTAAAATAAGGGGGGTAGACTTCCTTGCCAACCTTATTGTCTTGGACTCCCACGGAATTGACATTATACTCGGAATGGACTGGTTAAGCAAGCACAATGGAGTAATCCAATGCGCTGAGAGAAGCGTGCAATTGACAAACGAACACGGTATCCGTGTCGAGTTCGAGCCAGCCCCGCAAGCGACCGAACGGGCGGACCTGAACCATGTTGAAGGAGTAGCATTGGACAAAATTCCAGTGGTTCAGGAATTTTCGGATGTGTTCCCGGAAGAACTTCCAGGTATGCCACCTGACCGGGACATTGAGTTTGCCATAGATTTGGTACCTGGAACTGCACCCATAGCTAAGAGACCATATAGGATGCCCGTCAACGAGTTAGTTGAACTCAAGAAGCAAATTCAAGAACAGTTGGAGAAGGGTTTTATCCGTCCAAGTTCGTCACCATGGGGAGCCCCGGTACTCTTCGTGGACAAGAAGGACGGAACCCAAAGAATGTGCGTGGACTACAGGTCTCTCAACGAGGTAACAATCAAGAATAAATACCCTCTGCCCCGTATAGAGGACCTGTTCGATCAAATGAAAGGAGCCCAAGTGTTCTCCAAGATTAATCTTCGGTCGGGATATTTCCAGCTGAAGATTAAGCCCTCCGATATACCTAAGACAGCCTTTCGGACGCGGTATGGTTCATATGAATATACCGTTATGTCTTTTGGATTGACGAATGCACCTGCATACTTCATGTACCTTATGAATAAGGTTTTCATGGAGTACTTGGACAAGTTCGTCGTAGTTTTCATCGACGACATTATGGTGTATTCAAAAAGTAAGGAGGAGCATGAAGAACATTTGAGATTGACCTAGCAGAAGTTGCGCGAGCATCAGTTGTATGCCAAGCTTAACAAGTGTCAATTTTGGCTAAGGGAAATATCCTTCCTAGGCCACATCATCTCCAAGGAAGGGGTATCGGTTGATCCTGGAAAGGTGATAGATGTTCTAAAGTGGGACCAACCGAGGAGCGTGAGGGATATTCGGAGTTTCCTTGGGATGGCAGGATACTATCGGCGCTTCATTAAAGACTTCTCTAAGATAGCAAAACCTATGACGGAGTTGCTAATAAAGGGAAAAGTCTTTCAATGGGCACAAGCCTGTCAAGAAAGTTTTGAGGAACTCAAGAAAAGGCTAACCACAGCACCAGTTCTGGTATTGCCATATGTAAGCAAGAGCTTTGACATATATTGTGACGCATCCAGGCAAGGGCTCGGGTGTGTACTCATGCAGAAAGGACAAGTGGTAGCCTATTCCTCACGACAATTAAAGAAGCACGAGCTTAACTATCCTACTCATGATTTGGAGTTAGCAGCAGTGGTGCATGCATTGAAGATTTGCAGACATTATATCCTTGGTCATCGATGTGAGATCTATACGGATCATAAAAGCCTCAAGTACATATTTACACAAACGGACTTGAATTTGAGGCAACGTCGATGGTTAGAACTCATCAAGGATTATGATGTAGGAATCAATTACCACCCCGGGAAGGCCAATGTGGTCGCTGACGCATTGAGCAGAAAGGGAGCATGCCACCAACACACGGTTCGGGAGCTACCACCCGAACTACATAAGGAGTTCGAATGGTTAAACCTCGGATTCTTGAATAACATGGAAATGATAGAGATCCACTCCCCATTGGAACCAGAAATAAGAAAGGGACAAGCAAGACGAGGGGATCAAGGAGATCAAGGAAAGAATCCGACAAGGGATAGAAAAGGATTTCAAGGAGGATGAAAAGGGTACGCTTTGGCTAGGAAAAAGGATTTGTGTGCCAAACATAAGACACCTTCGCGACATGATACTGAAGGAGGCACATGACTCACCCTATTCCATACATCCAGGGAGCACCAAAATGTACAAGGACTTGAAAACTTCCTATTGGTGGGATGGTATGAAGAGGGATATAGCCGAATACGTTGCCCTATGCGACACATGCCAACGGGTAAAAGCCGAACATCAAAAACCCGCTGGAGTGTTGCAACCTTTGAAAATACCTGAATGGAAATGGGAGGACATCAGTATGGACTTCATCGTCGGATTGCCACGAACTCAGTCAGGATACGACTCCATCTGGGTCATTGTGGACCGGTTGACGAAGACCGCCCATTTTCTTCCGGTAAAGACAAGTTACAACGTTACACAGCTGGCAGAATTGTACATGGAGCAGATCGTGTGCCGTCATGGAGTTCCGGAGAGGATAGTCTCAGATCGAGGTTCTCAGTTTACCTCTAGATTCTGGAGAAAGTTGCAGAAAGCCATGGGTACACGACTGGATTTTAGCTCCGCCTATCACCCACAAACAGATGGACAAACCGAAAGGACAAACCAAATTTTGGAAGACATGCTGAGAGCTTGCGCCTTGAAACGCGGGCGTAGTTGGGATAGGAGTTTACCGTATGCCGAGTTCTCCTATAACAACAGCTATCAAGCTAGCTTGAAGATGTCGCCTTTCGAAGCCTTATATGGTAGACGGTGTAGAACGCCACTGTTCTGGAACGAAACTGGAGAGAACCAGGTGTTTGGACCCAAAGTACTACAAGAGGCTGAAAAGCAAGTCCAAACAATACAGGAAAACTTAAAGGCTGCTCAGTCACGACAGAAAGGCTATGCGGACAATAGGCGTAGGAAGTTGACCTTTGAAGTTGGAGACTTCGTATACCTTAAGGTATCGCCTATCCGAGGCCAACGACGTTTTAACGTCAAAGGCAAACTAGCGCCTCGCTACATCGGACCATTTAAGATTTTGGGTAAGCGAGGGGAAGTAGCCTATCAACTAGAGCTCCCAATCCACCTTTCCGACGTACATGACGTGTTTCATGTATCCCAGCTCAAGAAGTGCTTGAGAATACCAGAGGAACAAGTGTCAATGGGAGAACTTAAACTTCAAGAGGACCTGACTTACGCAGAACACCCTGTCCGAATCTTGGACGTGAAGGAAAGGGTCACCCGAAACAAGGTGATTCGATGGTGCAAGGTACAATGGAGCCATCACACTGAAGCTGAAGCCACATGGGAACGTGAAGAGGATATCAAGGCAGAATTTCCCCATCTATTTTCTACTAACGAATCTCGAGGGCGAGATTCAATTTAAGGGGGGTAGATTTGTAACACCCTCACCTCGGGTGTCAGCATATGTTCATGTTTTATGAAGAAGAAAAACATTTGAAGAAAAGAAGGAACAGAGAGGGTTATCAAAAGAATAGCCAATAAAGCCCTTAGAGTGCGTCGAAGGCAACTTCCACGGCCAGCAGACCACGTGGCGCGTTCGGAGCTCATCCCCGAGAAAATTTGGGAGAGGTCCGCCGTTAAACTAGCTACGTGGCAGGCTCGGGGGTCACCTCCGCAATTGAAAAGAGGTCCGACCCTGTGGGACACGTGCTGCCGCAGAGATAGCCTCTGCGGAAGAAGCAAAGGCATTTTTCATAAGACACATGTCGTCCACGGAGCTAGTCCTCGCGGAAATCAGAGGACCATCCGCGCGGGATACGTGTAAATCTCGGAGCTCATCTCAGAGAAGTCCGCATCTATTGAACACGTGTCGCCACCGGAGCTTATCTCCGGAGGTTCGTCGCTGCTAAACACGTGTCGACCTCGGGGCAGGTCCCTGAGGGAGGGAAAGGCGGAAAGACCGGCACCCACACGTGGCGTGCGCGAAGCTCACCTCCGAAGAAGAGGGAGGTCTCGATCGATTGACACGCGGCACGACCGGAGCTCGTCTCTGTGGGAGAAAATATATCAGGCACCAAAGGATACGTGGAGCTTCCGGAGCTCATTACCGCGGAGGTAACGAGTCTGAAGCGGTTCTTACGTATAAAGATACCGGTGCGCAACGGAAACCGATCTAAACTCCACGATCCTTACCGAAGATAAGACGTCAGGATCTAACAAAGATCTGAATAAGACTCTTATTCGGCATCCAATCAGATTAGGACTCTTCTCTTCCCGATTATAAATAGAACCCAAAACCTCTGGCCGAAACTACGAACTTCTTTTTCAACTCCTAAGCCGATGACTTAGAGCCCTAGCCCTAACTCGCCGAGCAAAACATCGCCGAAAGCACAACAAGGGAGATCATCGGAGGAGAACCAAGCGGTCTGAGGAGGACCCCGAAGACAAGAAGAACGTGAGGTAGGACTTCAGTACCACCTTACGACATCATGTTGTTCATCTCTTTGCATCTGTTCTTCGATTCCTTTCGAACAGAAGCGTTTTCGTGGGCAGATCACTTGATGATCAGTTTGATCTAAAAGCCAAGATCATTGCCACGTCCACCTTTGATCCGAATACCTCTGACCATGCAAGCCATGCAAGAATACGTACAGATCAATCTAATGAAACTAATCATAGGATAGCATGCATGTGCATCATCGCATATAGTTTAGGGTTTTGTGCATGATATTGATTGCTGTGAATCTTGTATGCACGTGAATTCTACGTAGCAGGACAGGTTCAAGAAGCTGTCTACGACGAGCTGCAGCAACAAGGTTTTGAGAATCAAGAACAACCAGAACCGCAAGAACAAGGCAAGTGCTCCTTGACCATGTTGATCCTATGTTTTGGGTAAAACTATTTTGTTTTGCGAAAAGGTGTGTGTGCTGAGTGAAACATGATGGGAAACCCTTTTTATAGGAGTTTACTAGTTTTGATTAAACCATCCTTGTCGCCTGGGAAGTTTATGAGTCGGGTATGGTTTTTGCTTTATGCTTCGCTGAGTCTGGGATTGGGAAGCGAGATAGATTGTTTCGCTAACTGCACTCATAATAATAAGGGGAAACTGATGTTAATAATGAACATGGATCGGAGGGAGATCTAGGCAAGACTGGGTTTGTGAATGAGGTAGCATGAGATGGTGGTTTTACTTGCCGTAGATCTAAGGACCGGTTCATGCATGCACATGCCAGGATAACAGTGCCACCACAAGGCCATGTATGGGTGCAGCTTAGCTGAGTAATTAGGTAAGTTGCTAGAGTGTTATGGACTGTGGAAGGCGCGGGGAATGGGAGTCGAGTGAGGACTGCCCTGGGAACTGCATGGCACAAGAGGGGGCCCGTGGGTGGGAGAATTGGAGATTCTAGCCTGCCGGTGAAACCTTAGTGAGTCCATACATCTAGTAACCCCTTTGTAAAGGCTATTTTGTGATCTCTTGACCATACACCGACGGATGTGTACTGGTATAATGGAGGTTCTGCAGTCGCCGACGGGTGACGAAATCACAAACTTGTGGGTAAAGAGGTACAAACTCTGCAGAGTTGTTATTAAAACTATCATGATAGCCGAGCTTACGGTCACGAGCACCTGGCTAAACTGCCATGATTAGATGGGACGGTTAATGGGATGGTTATTGGAATGGTTATTGGGAAGGTTCTTGGTTATGAATATTGGTTATGGTTTGGTTTGGGACTGTTGAGTCCGGGAGATGAGATGGTTGCATGACTGATGAGTCATGACATTAGATTGGTCTCGGTGCGAGACGTGGTTGTTTTATGAGGTGAGATGGTACCGAATACAAGGAGGTATTCGTGAGTATGAATAAAAGATTGGTTAATGTTCGGATGGAACATGGAAAGCGATGGAGGTATGTTGGTAATTTAATACATGCTGGGATTACATTCATCTAAAGTTAAGATGCTGTTTTATCACGTTTTTATAAATCTGCCTTTTTGCAAATAAGCCTTTTATCACCTACCTTGTTTATGAGCTGCATATCATGTGTTATTCCCGCACTTGCTGAGTACATCATTGTACTCAAACTTGCATTTTTATTTCCTCATCAACAGCAAGAGAAGGCTACTATGAAGACCGAGTAGAGCATTATGGCGTGTGATCTGTTCTCAACCTTGCCTGTGGAGGGAGTAGGGATGGAGCCACTTCTGCTTAGTTTTGCTTCCGCATTAGTTTTTGCTTCCGCATTTAAATAAAGATTTCCGCTGCATAGAAATAAGACTTCCGTTGTGAGCATGAGTCCAAGACTCATGAGGAATTGTAATAAACTCTGTTATTCGTGGTAATATATAATCTGAATTCAGTTTGTGGAACGTATGTGTATGTGTGGCGAACATCCTGGGCACACATATGCATTAGTTCTCGGTTCCGTGGTTTTCCACAGAATTGAGGGCGTCACACAAACTACGCTCCACACGCACCAAGCTGAACCCCGACAAGTGTGTGTTCGGCGTATCCACTGGAAAGCTGTTAGGATTCCTGGTCTCACACCGAGGAATTGAGGCCAACCCAGAGAAGATCAAGGCCATCGACCTGATGCGGCCTCCCGCCCGCATCAAAGAAGTCCAGAAACTCACGGGATGCCTAGCCGCGCTAAGTCGGTTTATACCGAGGCTAGCAGAGCGAGCGCTCCCATCCTTTAAGCTCCTGCGCAAATCCGGTCCATTTGCTTGGACCGACGAATCAGAAGAAGCTTTCCACGAATTGAAGCAACTTCTGACGACCCTACGCGTCATGGTAGCCCCCGAGCACGAGGAGCATTTGTTGCTCTACATCGCAGCAACAACTGAAGTGGTGAGCATGGTCCTCGTCGCAGAGCGGCCGGACCTCTCGTCACCACAGCCTGCTCCGGTAGCAGAAGACAAGCACCAGGAGACCCCGGAGGTCCAAGATGGCCTCCCGGACCTCCAAGACAACCTCCCGGAGGTCCAAGATGGCCTCCCGGACCTCCACGACAACCGCCCGGAGGTCCAACGGGACCTCCCGGAGCTCCCGGAAAACCAGCGGGATCTCCCGGAGGTCCGAGGCGGCCTAGGAGCCTTCGAGTCCCAGCTCCCGGAAGCTCCCCTGGACCCACCCACCTCCGGTAGGCCTGAGCCAATGGATGAAGACATCTCTGGCCCGGGAGGGAGGGTCCGGACCATCCAGAGGCCTGTCTACTACATCAGCGAAGTCCTCCACGATGCCAAGACAAGGTACCTGGAGGTCCACAAGCTGCTGTATGCAGTGCTTGTGGCATCCAGGAAGCTCCACCACTACTTTCAAGCCCACAGGATCTCGGTGGTCACCTCCTATCCGCTGAAGGCGATCCTTCACAGCCCTCACGCGACCGGCAACGTAGCTAAATGGGCAGCGGAACTGGCGGAGTTTGAGTTGGACTTCCTTCCTCACCATGCAGTCAAGAGGCAAGCACTGGCTGACTTCGTGGCTGAGTGGACACCAACGAAGGCTGACCCAGGGGGCCACAAAGACGGTGAACTGAAGCACTGAGCTCCGGTCTTCACCGGGCCTCACTGGACGCTCTTCTTCGACAGCTCCTCGGGAAAGCAGGGGGGGGCGGTGCCGGCGTACTGCTTCTCATGCCATCGGGGGAGCAGTTTGGGAACATGGTGCGTCTCAACTTCAAGGCAACCAACAACATGGCAGAGTATGAAGCACTCATCTTTGGCCTAAAGACAGCCCTGTCTCTGGGCGCTCGCCAGATGTTGGCATAGGGCGACTCCCAGCTAGTCATCAAGCAAGTTAAGGGTGAATGCTCCTGCAATGACCCACAGCTAGCTGCTTATCTGCTCCACGTGCAGATGTTGGAGAAAGACTTCCTCGCCTTGGACCTGCGCCATGTACCGCGCGCTGGCAATGCCGCAGCTGACGATCTCTCAACGAAGGCCTCCACCGGAGCCCCTTTGACGAAGGAGTCTCCGAGAGGATGTTGCTGCGGCCCACAGCCTGGCCTGCCGAGCCGGGCGAACGGGGCTGGACCAGCACCTCGAAGCTGGTGGACCCGGCGGCCCTGCAGCCATGGACGCCGCCAAGGATCCTAAGCGTCACTGGGGACTCTGTGCAACCCAGCGCTCAAGATCCTGAAGCTCAAGTCAGACCCGATGCATGGATCACGGAGATCCGGGACTACTTGAAAGACAACATCCTCCCTGATGAACGTGTATCCGCTGAACGGATCGTGCGCATGGCTAAGAGGTACGCGCTTGTAGAAGGGGACCTCTACCAGCGTGGCGCCAACCACGTCCTATTGCGGTTCATAACGCAGGGGGAAGGCTGCGACTTGCTCGCTGAGATCCATGGAGGCGAATGTGGGGGTCACTCTTCCTCACGCATGCTTGTCGGTAAAGCCTTCCGGCATGGCTTCTACTGGCCAACAGCACTCCAGGATACCATCAAGCTGGTCAAGAGCTGCAAGGAGTGCCAGTTCCACGCCAAGCAGATCCATACACCGGCTCAGGCGGTTCAGATGATCCCGCCCTCATGGCCGTTCGCCGTATGGGGGTTGGACATCCTGGGACCATTCCCCAGAGCCGTCGGGGGATTCCTGTACCTCTACGTCGCCATCGACAAGTTCACCAAGTGGCCGGAAGCCACACCCGTTGTCACCATCAACAAGCAATCCGCAGTAAAGTTCATCAAGTCGATCGTCTGCCGGTTTGGGGTCCCGAACAGAATCATCACTGACAACGGGACCCAGTTCACCAGCGCAGCGTTCCAAGAATACAGCGAAGACCTCGGCATCCAGGTGTGCTATGCCTCCGTTGCTCACCCAAAGAGCAATGGACAAGTTGAGAGGGCCAACTCTGAGATTCTTCGGGGCCTCAAGACCCGCACCTATGCCGGCTTAAAGAAACATGGCGCCAAGTGGGTGGACAAGCTTCCGAGCACACTATGGGCTAACCGGACATCCCAGAGCCGGGCCACTGGAGAGACACCCTTCTTCATGGTATACGGGGCCGAGGCTGTGCTTCCCCCAAAGATCACCATGGGGTCCCTCCGTGTCCGAGCTTACGACGAAGCCGCGCAGGACAACCTCCGGCGTGAAGACATCGACCTTGTCGATGAGGCTCGATTACATGCAGCACTCCGCAACGCACGGTACCGACAAGCGCTCTGGCACTACCACCAAAGGTCTTTGCGTGTCCGGGAGCTGCAGGAAGGCGACCTGGTGTTGCGGCGCATACTTTCTCCCGAAGGGACCCACAAACTCTCCCCCATCTGGGAAGGTCCCTTCCGAGTCACAAAAGTGTGCCGCCCCGGGTGCGTACGCCTTTCCACCGAGGATGGGGACCCACTCCAGAACCCTTGGAACATAGAACACCTCCGTAAGTTCTACCCCTAGAGCAATAATAGGACAGTCTCTTCTTTTTGTAATAGATTCCATAGAGTCTAGGAACAGCGCTCGGAGCAGCTAAGTCTTAGGAGACGGTCCAGGACTACGTTCAGCTTGGCCTGGTTCCGACCCTAAGCACGTAGAGTCTTGCTTCCCTTCTTAATGGGGTAGGTCGTTGCCTCCATGTTTAGCCTGCATTCCTCCTATGGAAATTTATATGGAAAGAAACCTGTCCTACTTTGCTCTTCCATTGTGCTCATTTAAATTACGTATTAATTTTTATGACCGCCCTTCCTGTGTATGTTCACCATGCACTCAGCTTCCTTTTCCCATTCTCACCTCTAGTTGGCATTTGCAATCCTACCGAAGGCGGTCGCTTTTGAGGTACCTGCCGATGGCCAGGGGCCTCGAGCTCCCGGCATTTTGCGCACTGAAGTTCCCAAGCATCGTACACCAGATCAGGATCGTAAGCCAAATAAGACTATGAGATAGGGAAGGGGGAGCCCCAAGGAGAATTACGTTTCCCTTACTTGTGTGCAGGACCTCCCGGCCTTAGCTCCCCGCAGGAGTATGATAGGAGCACCCAAACAATTGGCCACACCTACCAGGGGGCCACTACGGGACCGCACAAGACCGGAGCTCCAATGCAAGACCGAAGGATCCGGACCTCGCCCCCTCCGAAGGGATGGGCTCCGGAGGCCCCACGTGTCCGGCGGGGTCAGAGCCCCCCTCTCCTCAGCAGGTAGCTCCGGGCCCACCACGTGGCCGGCAGAGCCAGGCCTTGCCCCCTCCGCAGGGGTGAGCTCCAAAGGCCCCACGTGTCCCGCAGGGTCAGACCTCCAACTTCTCAGTGGAGAGCTCCAGGCCTGCCACGTGGTCGGCGGATCCGGACCTCACCGTTCTCACGGGGCAAGTTACGGAGACCTCCGGGGCCCTTAACACAATAAGGACCTGGGGAAGGTGTCTGTGCAGGGCTTCAAGACTGGTGAAGGCCTCTGAGTGCCTTGCGGAGCTAAGGGCTCGATCAGGCCAAGCCAAGAAGAAGACAAAAGCACACATACGCAGAAAATAACAAGAGTCTATTCATTCAAGGCTCCATGAGCTGGACTACAGATCAACAAAAGTAAAGAGAAAAAGGAAAGAGATACAGGGCCTTTTGGCCACAGGGGCGGCTGCCTAAGAGTCCCCGGACTCCCGCTGGAACCTAGAGGCCACGAGGGCGGCCATGTCCCCGACCTCGGCCCTGGCAGCTTCTTCCCGCTCGACGGCGGGCCCTAGTCGGACTGGCTCCAGAGAGAAGGAACGGTCTTGGCTCCGGAAGCATGCCAGCACATGCGTGGCGACCTCCTTCGCTAGGCCTCATCCCTCCGCCTCAAGCTCGTCGGCGATCACCGCTTTGAGCCGGCCCAGCTTGGCGCCGATGGACTCAAGCGCCGCGATAGCCCAAGACACCTCGTGCGCTGGAGCCTCCGTCCGCACCGGGCTAAAACCAAGAGGAAACAAGGCGTATCCCGCCTCAGTAACAAAGCTCCAGACCGCCTGGGCCTCAACAGACCGTGAAGCCTGGAGCTTCTCTACCTCTTGGCGGGCCGCCAGCTTGCAATCCAGCGCCGCCTGGCGCTCCCGGGAGGATTGCTCCTCCCTCGCGGCAGCAGCCGACTCGCGGAGCTCTAGCTCCTCAGCCCGAGCCCTCAGCTCCTCCAGCCGTGCGGCGACCTTCTCCTCCTCAGCCGCCACAGCACCCTCCCGCTCGGTGACAGCGCACTCTCGGCGAACTACCTGCAGCTGCAACTCCTCCACGGCAGGAGAGCGCGCTTCGGCCTTGGCCTGAGCTTCGCGGAAAGTAGCACGGAGCGGCCGGGTCTCTGAGTCCAGGCGGCCGACGGCTTTCTTCTGAGCATCGAGCAGAGCACCCATGGCGTCAAGCCTAGACAGCCTCGAGTCGAGCTCTGCCTTAGCCTCCTGGGTCCGCTGCTGTAGGAGATGCTCCCAGCTAAGGAGGCGCTCCCTCTCTCCAGCCAGCACCCCCCGCTCCCGCTCAAAGGCGGCCTGGATCTATCGGACGCCAGCTTGAGCACACCCGAAGGCATCCCATATGGGCAACGGGGCGGCGGGGGCAGGAGTTGCGCCCCTGACCTCCCCCGTCGCGTCCACGACCGGTGAAGGTGCTGGTGCCTCGGCAACTGAGGCAAGACGCTGACCCGGGGGAGCCAGGGAGCCAGCATCTGCGCCTACAGCAGCCCCTCCAGCCTCAGCACCGGACTTCTGGGCTAGCGAAGGAGGATGAGCAGGTGCTGCCGCGGCCACCGCAGAGGGCGAACCCGCTGGCACAGAAGAAGCCCTCGCCGACTTGGGGGCCGTTGGAACCACCGCAGTTCCCGGATGCTGCGGCGCAGAGCCTCTGCCAACTGGAGATGGCCGGGGAATAGGCTCGCCCCCGGCAGCCAGTGAATCCCTGCAGGCAAAGGAAGCTCTGAGGCTATAAAAGGAGAAGGGAACGCTACTTCTACAAGCCAGAAAGAGCAACACTTACTGGGCGGCGTGAGCGCTCCAATGGGCTTGGAGCCCCGGCCTCTGGGCCGGGGCAGAACCGCCAGGACCTGCAGCCAGAACGCTTGCTGGCTGTGGCGTCTGAGCCCCCGGCACACTCCCGGGCGTCGCCCCACCGGCGTCCTTCCTGGAAGCCCCTCCGCCTGAGGAAGGGTGGCGGGACGCTTGGGTTCCTCGGACCGCCCCTGTCCGAGAAGAGACCCGCCGGAGTGGGATACCCGGGGTCTCTTTGGGTCACCACTCGACGAACCAGCGCCTCCGGGAGATGGGTGCAAGGGTGCCCCAGCCCCCTGGCTCGGCGCAACTGACGCCCTCGGAGGAGACAGGACATGTTTCTTCTCTGGCTGCCCGGGTGCCAGCTCCTTCCCCTTCCCCTTGTCGGCGGCCTGAGTTCCGCCGGCCCTCGGTGCGGGTTGGACAGCGACAGACGCCTCGCGCTCCGATCCGGCGCGCTCGGTCCCGAGGATCGGGATGCCCCGGAGGGCATCCCCAACCTGACGAACGGCAATCCCAATGTCGTTGAGATTCAGCATCTTCTGCAGCAGCTCCGCCTTCGTCTGCGGCTCCAATCAGAGGTAAGTGCCAGAGGCCAGGAAGGCGAGGTCGCCGCCGGTGACGTAGTCGCTGCTCACCTTGGCCACCATCTCGTACAGCTCTTCATCGGAAGGATCAGAGCCGAGACCCCTCTCCAACCTGGTGCAGTCGAGCTCGCCGGTGTAGTACCATGCCGGGCGGTTGCGCTGCTGCATGGGCGCGATACGGCGCGACAAGAAATCCACTAGAACCATCATGGACGTTAGCCCCTCGTTGGCCAGGAACCGGATCCGCTCCAAGACCGGTGCGTACTCCTGCTCCAGCTCTGGGACCTCCTCCTAGAAGCGACCCTCGGTGGTTGGGCTGGCAGTTGGGAGCTGCAGGCGATCGTGCTCGTCAGTCTGCACGATCACCCAGTTCTCCCTCCAGTTTTCCCACCTCGACGCACCGAAAGTAGAAGGTACCCAGAGGCCTTCGGATCCTTGCAGTGATGCTGGAAGTAGTACGCGCCCAGATGAGTCTTCGAGCTGCGCCCGGTCGTCCGCAACACGAAGAATTAGGGGAAGAGCATCGCTGAAGCGTGCACCCCCACGAACATCTCGCAGAAATGGACAAAGACGGCGGCCATCGTGAAGGAGTTGGGGGAAAGGTGGTGGAGCTGGAGACCGTACGTCTCCAGAAGCATGACGAAGAAGGAAGAAATTGGCGGGACAAACCCCGCCATGGCGTAGGCAGTGAAGAAGACCATCTCCCCCTTCTCCAGGAGCAGGGGGTGAGATCCCTGGCGGAGCCAGCGTTTCTGCTCCTCCGTGTGCCAGCCCAGCAGCCTGCGCACTGGTCCGAGCTCGGCCGACCGCGCGAGACGCAACGGAGGCAGGTTGGAAGCCATGGCACGAGAGAGCTCAAGAACAGGGAAGACAAAAGCGCAAGAACTCAAGGAAGACGCAAGCGCTGGGAAGTGCGAAGGGAAGCCAGGATGCGGGTAAGATCCCCTTTTAAAACTTCCCAGGTGCGATTCAAAGCGATTCGAAACTCTTCGAATACGCCGCTTGGTCAACCGCTTCGGCTCCAAAACCAAGCCTTGATGACAAGTGGACCCAAGTCGTCCAGCTGAAGTGGTGGGCCAAGAAGTCAGTCTCCCAAGGAGACGAGCCAGCAAGACGCTTCGGAGGTTCCTGAAAGAAGTGCTGCGACGTGCAGAAGTGGCAGCCTTGGGAACCGCCGCAGTAAAAGCAACCATCAAGTGGGCAAACGCTCCCACGATCCCGCGACTGTTCGTGCTCCAGCAACGGTCAATGTGGGTCTTAGAGAAGGTGCGCGGAATGGAAGAAACGAAGGCCCCACCTCAGGCTCTCTATCTCCCCCGAGATGGGCCCAGGGGCCACTGTCGACGCCCGGAGGTTTAGGCTACATCGGTTTATTGGGGCCCATATATCCGATATGCCTTCGGTACGTTCAATACTTGTTCAGCAGGGCCGCACACGGATCGGTCCTCAGTCGACACGGACAGGTCTGCGCACACAAGACTTCCTCTTGCTGCGCCCTAGCCCCTACCTTGTCTCATTTTCATTACTAAAGTGATCTCACGTCACTCGAACCAAACCCGTGTGTCCCAACCCTAACTCGCGAGTAGATTCCAGCTACTCGACTTGTACCGAAGTCCTAGGAATTATTAAGCATAGCCTGTCTACTCGAGATCTTAGACACTGCCCTAACTCTTATGGAAAAATTCTGGTCATGCAAGTGGGGTTCCATTCATCCTACACCTAATGCACATTCATACATCACCCTAGTTATGTGAACAAAGCAAAACTTTGATAAAAGAGTTAATGCAAACCGGGGCTTGCCTTGTTGCTGCTGGTCAGGGGTTAGTTCTTCTTCCGGAAGTAGGAAGTCGAGTACCTCCGGAGCTTCCTCGCCTTCAGCGACTACACGTTAATGAAATACTACATGTTAATGGATATGCACATAAGTTTATTGTAATGCTTCTGCTATTAGTTCTAATAACCAGTTTCTAACAACTGGAACTCTGTTCAAGAATTTAAAATGAAACTGGGGCTAGTGGTTTGGGTTTGGACCTAAGCACATGGTTAAGTGCTAAGTGGTTATCCCCCTTTTCCCCATTGATCACCTCAAGTTGTTAAACAGAGCAGGGGTGATCCAGAGCTTCAATGGAGCTGAGAATTTTTGTGTGAGTTACTTGTCACAAGAAAACTCTCTGGATCAAAATTTAGCACTTTACATTGAGTGGTTTGTTCAGAATAATTCTTTTAGCAAATAAGCAAAGAAGAATTTATTCCGAGGTAACACCCCTGTTCATGCCCAACTTAGTGAACTACAATTTCAATTATAGCTCATAGAGTTTTCATGAATTTTCATAGAATTTTTGGATCTAAGATTTGCCCAGAACTGAATTTCCAAGTTTCGGAAATTCTCTGAAAATGTCTCTGTATTCAAATGAACACAGCATCTTCAAATTTGAATTGCTCTGATCAAATCAACTCCAAATGGTCTGAAATTTTTACAGGTGTTCACTAACATCCTAAAGAACATTCTGGCAAAATTTGGGGATTTTTGGATGAACCAAACTCCCTCTAAAATTCTTTGTCTGAACAATTTTAAAGAATTATTCAGAATTACATAATGGGTTTCATATTTGGATTGTACTCTGTTAGAGGAATCCAAAAAAATTTGTTTCATAATTTTTGGACTCTCCTACCCCACGTTGTGGCCCTCCAAAGTTTAAACTGAAAACTAAAAATTCCAAAATGTTCAAATGCCTGCCAGTGGACCCCACCCAGCAGATCTTCCCCTTCCTCACGCCAAACAGGGGCCCGCGGCGGCGCCCTCCGGCGAGTGTCACCGGAACCGCTTTCCCGGCCATCCCCCGACCCCAGATTCGCCGCCCCGCCCTAACTCATGACGCTGAACTCAGCTCAGGGTTCGCCGGCGACCATAGCTCACCGGAACAGGGCGCCCGACGGTGACAGCAGCGGTTAGGGTTCCGGCGTGGTCGGGAATGCGTTACAACGCATCAAAACGATTGGAAAAGGGTCGGAGAGCACCGCGGAAGCTCGAGGGTGACGAAAATGGCCGCCAACCCCCATGAAAAGGGCGGCAACCTAGAGCTCCACGGTGACCCGAGCTATTATTCCATGGCGGCCCGAAAAACAACCAGAACCCGGCCATTTCTGGGCCATATCCCTTGATTCTTGGTCGAGGAGGGCCGCTAGGAAGTGAGGAAGGTGCGTGCAAGCTCACCCGAGCTGGGTTTGCACTGTGCAGCTAGAATTTTGGGGTAGACCGACCCCTACCCGTATGCACTAGTTCTCGGGATTCTTAGGAATTCTCTGCGCTCGGTCTATCAATGGCTATGAGGGTTGTAGCTACACGATCTGGAGACTAAGGCGCACCTTTTTCGTGTAGAAGTCAGGCGGTGAAAATGGCCGTGGTGTGCTGTCCACGGAGAGCAACCTCGGTTTTCTACCGGGTGGCCTCGGTCCTCAGCTGTGATTGTCGATTGGTGGCCGAGTGAAGTGCTAACGCCGCGAGGTGGTGGGGTGGTTAGCTAGAGCATGCACTGGTGCTCTCATTTTGTGTTGGAGGCTCGGGCAAAGGCCGAGCAGGCGCTGGCGTACAGGGGAAATCGGAGGAGCGGCGCCGGTGAACGAACAGAGCCGGTGCGCGTGCTGGTCGGGGAAGAGAAAGGCAACACGTTCAGCCCAGCTGCGTGGAGAGGGTGTCACATAGAGGAGGAGCGAGCTGCTGCCCCATTGCCAGCGCGAGAGAGGGAATCAGGAGGTGGCCTCCCGGGCGACGGCGCGCACGGCAGCTGGCTGTGCGACCGAAGCTCTTCGGTTTACTGAGAAACAGAGGGAAAGACTTGGGGGTTAAGTCTATTCCACCCAATTACATGTGGGACCCACTTGCCAGTGCTCCCCCACCCCTCAAAAGATCTCCAAAACTTGGCATGTGATGAATTCAAATGTTTGGAGTCTCAAACTGAGCTACATTTGTATGGTTGGACAAATTTCCCCCAAACTCAAATGTATATTTGAATTCTTTGCATATTTGGATCCTTTTTGGAAAAATGGGTAGCAAACCTTTTCAAACATTCTTGAAACTTTGCCTCCCCACTAATTTGGACCTAAGGAATCCAAATATGCACTTTGATTCTTGTGTTAGCTACTGCAACCAAGAGTTTGAATACAACAGTTTTGAATCACCATTATGTCCTCCCCTCATTTGAATTTTGAGTTGGACATTAGTTCAAATTCTGATTTTCGAACCCTCCCATTGCACTTGAGTACTTCAACTCAGTTGTCTTAATACAACTAGGGTCCAACATGTGAATGACTCTAAGTTGGTTTTAGAATGACATCTCATGTGTTATCCCATGTGTGGAGAGTTTGAACCATCACCGTTTTGATGGAGGTTCCTTGCTCTTCACAATATGTTCACAACATATCCACAACAAAATGGTGGTGGTGTGGGTGATGAAAAGTTTTTTTTGCAAGTCCCTTTTCTTGGGCTTTTACATCCCTCCCCCTTAACAGAATCTCGTCCCGAAATTATAAAAGAAGAGACAGCGATGTAATAGGGACTTACCCGTGTTGAGACGCCATGAACTCTGGGTAATTTGAGCGATGGAATTCCTCGCTCTTCCACGTCGCTTCTTCGGCGGTGTGGTTGCTCCAGAGGATCTTGTAGAACCACAACGTTCTGCTACGCGTGGTTCGGGCTTTCTCATCAAGAATTGTCACCGGATACTCATCATATGTCAAATCCGATTTCAGCTCGCCGATGTCTTCGGTAGGAACAGCAGCTGTATGCCTTAAACATTTTCGCAGTTGCGAAACATGGAAAACGTCATGGACACCAGCAAGGGATGCCGGTAGCTCCAATCGATACACTGCTGGTCCACACTTCTCGGTGATAGCATAGGGTCCAATGAAACGGGGAGCGAGCTTCCCCTTCACACCGAACCGGTGCACGCCCTTCATCGGAACGTGGAGGTACACCTGTTCACCGACGTCAAAGTGCAACGGTCTACACCTCTTATCAGCGTAGCTCTTCTGCCGAGATTGAGCGGCCTTCAAATTAGCTTGAATTGTCCGAACGCACTCTTCGGCATCGTTCACCACATCAACCCCGAACGTGAACCTTTCACCGAACTCGCACCAATTTAATGGGGTGCCGCATTTGCGACCGTAGAGAGCTTCGTAGGGTGCCATCTTGATACTCGCCTGATAGCCGTTGTTGTACGAGAATTCCGCCAATGGTAGGTGATCGTCCAAGTTCCTACCGTGGTGGATGGCACATGCTCTCAACATGTCTTCCAGAACTTGATTCACCCTCTCTGTCTGGCCATCTGTCTGAGGGTGGTAGGCGGAGCTTCTAATCAGTTTAGTACCCAATGCAGTGTGTAGCAGCTCCCAAAAGAGAGATATAAATAATGCACCTCGATCCGAGACGATGGTCTTGTGTACCCCATATAAGCATAGAATCTTCGCTATGTACAGCTCCGCATATTTGCCGGCATTGTAACGTGTATTCACCGGGATGAAGTGAGCCGTCTTGGTTAACCGATCGACGATTACCCAGATGGAATCATGTTTGTTGGAAGTTAGGGGCAATCCGACAATGAAATCCATGCTCACATCTTCCCATTTCCATGCCGGGATCTTCAGGGGTTGTAGCAGCCCTGATCTCTTCATGTGATCAGCTTTCACTCGTCTACACGTATCGCACTCGGATACGTACTTAGCTACCTCCCGCTTCATCCGTGTCCACCGAAATTTCTTTTTCAAATCCTGGTACATTTTGTTGCTGCCCGGATGAATTGAATACTTAGACAAGTGAGCTTCATCGAGAATATTCTTCCTCAACTCCATATCCCGGGGTACGACTATGCGGTCATTGAACCATAGCGTGCCCTCATCATCCTTCCGGAAACATTTGATCTCCCCGTTGTCTATCTGTCTCCGGAGATGTGCCATGCCTTTATCATCTTTCTGAGCTGCAATGATGTCCTCCCTAATAGTAGGGATGAGGACAAGGTTGTAAAGCTATCCATAAGGAACCAAGTATAAACTCGGCTCTTCCTCCTCCACCGGTGTATGGTGAGGTGATGGACATGTGACTTCCGACTCATCGCGTCGGCAACCACATTCGCCTTGCCGGGGTGGTAATGAATCTCGAGCTCATAATCTTTGATCAGTTCTAACCACCTCCTTTGCCTCATGTTCAGCTCCTTCTGGGTGAAAATGTATTTCAAGCTCTTGTGGTCGGTGTAGAGATGCACCAGATTCCCCAGAAGATAGTGCCTCCACATTTTAAGCGCCAAAATGCAGCAAGCTCAAGATCATGAGTCGGATAATGCTGCTCATGGTTCCAAAGTTGGCGCGAGCCATAGGCGACCACACGTCCTTCCTGCATCAGCACGCAGCCGAGCCCGATACCAGACGCGTCACAATACACGTCTAAGGGCTTTGTTGTATCCGGCTGAGCTAGGACCTGGGCTGTTGTGAGATGCTTCATCAATGCTTGGAACGCTCCTTCACACGCCGTGTTTCAAACATATTTCGTTCCTTTCTTCAGCAATTCTGTCATGGGCTTAGCGAGCTTGGAGAAACTTGGAATAAATCTCCGATAGTATCCCGCTAACCCGAGGAAACTTCTGACTTCATGAACTGAAGTGGGACCTTTCCATTTCAGCACTTGCTTTATTATGCTTGGGTCAACCGCAATGCCTTCTGCTGAGATGATATGTCCCATGAATGGCACTTGGCTGATCCAAAACTCGCATTTGCTGAACTTGCCGTAGAGCTTGTGGTCTCGCAATCGTTGAAGAACGATCCTCAAGTGTTCGGCATGTTCGGCTTCTGTTTTGGAGTAAACCAAGATATCATCGATGAACACTACCACGAACTTGTCCAGCTCCGGCATAAACCCCGAGTTCATGAGATACATGAAATGGGCTGGAGCGTTGGTGAGACCAAAGGACATGACGAGATATTCATATAATCCATATCTCGTCGAGAAGGCCGTCTTCGGAATATCCTCCGCCCGGATCTTTATTTGGTGATATCCAGAGCGAAGGTCCATCTTGGAGAACACACTTGCACCCACAAGTTGATCAAACAATATGTCGATGCAGGACAGTGGGTACTTATTCTTGATGGTGACGGCGTTGAGCGGCCGGTAGTCCACACACAGCCTCAAGGTTTCATCCTTCTTCACGAACAGCGCCGAGCATCCCCAAGGTGAGGAACTCGGCCTAATGAAACCCTTGCTCAACAGATCATTGAGCTGTTCTTTTAATTCAGCCAGCTCATTCGGAGCCATTTTATATGGTCTCCGTGATATAGGCGTAGTCCCGGGTGCAAGCTCGATCTTGAACTCGACATACCTCTCAGGTGGCATGCCCGGAAGATCATCCGGAAACACGTCGGGGTACTCCCGGACTACGGGGATGTCCTCCAACTTGAGAGCTTCAGTATTGTTGATCGCTGAAACCTCTCGGATTGGATTATCTAATAGGAGGGACTGCGGACGGTGCAATGGGGAGTTGAGGTGAACCGTCCGTGTTAAAGTTTCCAGGACAGCGCCATGGTAGCTTAGCCATGACATGCCCAAGATTGCATCAATCTTCTGCCCCACAAGGATAATCATAGTGGTGGGATATATCTTCCCACCTAAGCACAGTGGTACTTTCGGAACCATCATAGTTGCTGAAATGTTTCCTCCCGGTGAGCAGATCATATAAGAACACTCGGTTGGAAAGGCTTCCAGCTGATGCTTAACCACATATGATGCACTTATAAAGTTGTGGGTTGCACCAGAATCAAAAAGTATGATGATGACTTGATGGTTGAGAGTGAACGTAACCGCCAGCACATTGTTTCCCTCTGGGGCATCCTCATTGTCGAGGTGGCGAACGCCCCCAATCCGCTGACCAACCTTTTTCACCGGAGGTCGGCCTCGAGCACCGCCCTGGAACTGGGCTTGCCCGCTGCTCTGCTGCCCCAGGGGACAGTCCTTCGCGAAATGGCCCGCCTGGCCACACGTGAAGCAAGTAAAACGGGGCGGTCCACCGCTAATCGGTGGACGGAAAACCGGGGCACGTTGTGGTGGTGGAAACGCCCGGGGTACCGTCTGCTGCTGCTGCTGCTGCTGCTGTCGTCTTGGTGGTGGCATTGGTGGTCGGAACGGAGGTGACTGAAACGTACGTCCCCCGAACCGTTGAAGTCGTGCCGGTGGATGCCACTGCTGTCCGGATGGTGTCCGATACACCATACGGTACTTCTGAGGAGCGCCACCCTCACTGCTAGGTGGAGCACTGTGCTTCCTCTGCTCAGCTGCCAACTCCCTCTGAGCGTCCTCTTGCATAATCGCGGCATTGACTAGGTCGTTGAAGGTGCCGCCATTCCACTGAACAAGATGTGTCTTCATTTCGGGGTGTAACCCCTGATAGAAATGTTCCCGCTTCTTCTCTTCAGTGGATATGTAGTCTGACGCATATTGCGCCAGATGGTTGAAGGCACGCGAGTAGTCATGGGCACTCCTCCCACACTGCTTCAGCTCCAAGAATTCTTGGAACTTCCTCTTCATGATCCCGGGAAGAATATGACAGACGCGGAACGCCTCCCGGAACTCTTCCCACTCCATGGCATGGCCAGCCGGACGTGAGGCGCCATAATTCGCCCACCATGCACCAGCGGCACCGTGAATTTGCTGCGCTGCGAACAAGGTCTTTGCCGCTCCGTGCAATGGAGCAGCCCGAACTTGGACTCGATGGTCCGCAGCCAGTTGTCGGCTTCCAGTGGTTCTTCAGCTTCAGTGAACACTGGAGGGTGCGTACTCATGAAATCCGAGTACGACACCTCACGGGGCTCCCGGGGCCCTCTGTCTTGACGCCCCCCCCCCCCCCCCCCCCGCCTGGGACGTATTCTGCACGATCGTGCGGAGCAGGTCAGTCTGCTCCTCACGATTCCCCACCAGTGCCGCTATCACATCGCTAGGGTAAGCGGAGGTGGCGGTGGTGGTTGTTGCTGCGGGGTGCTGTCGTAGACAGGTGGCTGGGAGTCATCGCCTCACTGCTGGCTAGAGCCACCCATCTCATGCGTGGTCCGAGTGCGAACCATCTGCAACCATACGACAATAAACATCAGTCCCGCAACATATTTCATGCAGTCAAATAAAATAGGCGTAAAACATAATGACAGTAAAACATGCGATACATCTCGTATGTAGATAATGTAATAACTTTGCACAAGTTACACCATTGCCAGACCAAATACAAGCTAGTTAAATCCACTTGATGAACCTCCTATTTGGAAGTTCACCACAACTAGGTTTGGTCACTACGAGACGTTATTATCGCTTTGTCATCACATATACCACCCTTTTAGCTTCAATACGACACAAACATGGCCTCTAGCAAAAGAAACTTGAGTAAGGCATATACTCAAATCTTTCACTAGTTGAAGATAACCACTCATGAGTATGCTCTACCCCATTGGAAGTACTTAAACCCCCTAGGGTACAACAACCTCTCAAATGAGTTCAACTGTAATCCCTCTGTCAGAATGACCAGTTTCTATGTATCCCAGATTTTGATCTGGTTCTGGGCATTTTCATGACTCACGCTGAATACCAAAGTTAAAGTTAACTTCAGTATCTTTCCAACGAGTACTTATTTGCCCTCAGATAAGCTCTGGTTAAAAAGTTGTGCTAATTCAAATTCAACAGAATTTCTGGAAGAATTTCAACAGCACCTCCTTTGGGAAGTTGCTGTTTTCAACTCTGATTTCCACTGAATTCTGTGCTGAAATTTCAGAAACCTTGAATTACAAAGATGTAACACATCTTCTACCCTTTCTAAATATGTATCATATGACAATATTTGATTTTTCTACTGGGAGTTATGCTTGAAAAACCGAACAGTCCAGAGAGTGTTTAACTCTGTCCTGGTTCTGGACAGTTTACATTCCTCTGGAATTTAGGCCATCTTAAAATGTGTTTCAGCTCTGGAAGTCTACAACAAAGTTGTATAGTACTTAAATACCTCCCTGGGCTAAAAGACCTGTGAGGCATGCTCTGTTAAAATTAAGCGAACTTGCTGCCAAAACAGAGCACTCTGTTTTTCAATCCTTTCGAACTACACTGATCAACTATCAAATTTTTCTACCCAACCAGGGTCCTAAATGTTGCAACTTAGTGATTTTAGTTCCTTGTTATTATTACCTTTCATGCACATGCCTATGATATGTCGGTACTACGTTCCTCACAAAAGAAAATCCTAACCGGATTATACCGGTGTATACGTCTCAAGTGTGGCACTAAACGCTCTCTCGCACACGTTTACTACACGGATACATATGTGGTTAGTACCTGAAGAAGACCACACAATAGTGATGCAATCAAAGGTTGTGTTTCCATTTCAGGCAGGACCATAATTGAAATTAAATACAAACGCCCGTATCATTGCCATACGGCCGTCCTTGAGTTAAGCCACGTCTCAAGGTACGTGATCGTGTTTCAACACCACACGACGGGGAACCCGAGTAGATCATGAACGGGTCATCACTGTTGGGAATGTTATCAACCCAACAGATACAACCTACTGCCCTGCAGGGCACGGCGATGGCAAGCGCTACGTATGTCCTCCTGGGCTAATTCCAGACGAACACACTCTCCCGTTACTGACCACGCGATGGGGTCTCCACTTACTTGCCTAATGCACGCTAGGGATCAGTGTTTCATATGAACTCAGGAACATGAAGAGTCCAAGAGTTTCATATTGACGTCTCACACCAAGCTGTTAGACCTATCTCTGAACCACGTTCCTCGTCAGGGGAGCTAACTGAAATTGAACCGCTTTCGGTGGCGTTCCTTACCATTCTTACCAGAGTGTAGGTGCGTCGTTACATAATTAAAATTCAGAATTATAACACATATGTTAGTCTTGCCACTTTAAGTATCTATGCTAATATAGTCCTTACTTGGGCAAACTACCGGATCCTCACCGTAAACCTAAGTTTTCCCGTAATACAGTCCTTAAGTACTGTGCTATCCCCAATGCGTCTCTGATACCAGGCTGTGGCGGACCGGAATCCGCTCATCCAGGATCGCAGAGGGTGGTGCCGCGCGATGCGACACCCGACAGCACACATCATAAGAATACATTGTATTACATAGAAAACAAACTGAGATGTACAAAGTAGTACATTTGTTCAGTTACAAACTAAGGTATACATTACACAGCGGAAGTTTTAATTTGTACAACTCACGCCTGCCTATCTAGCAAAAGTCGGTTGCCCAGCCCTAGGGCAACCCACACTAGCTGCACTCCTAAGCTCAGTGCGGCGTGTACGGCTCCCACTCAGCCGTGGTCCCTGATGGAGGGTAGCCCTCGCCGGTGGACTCGTAACCCGAGTCCGTGGGTGGATCCTCAACTGAAAAACACTTAAGCAGCAACCGTGAGCACGATGGCTCAACAAGACTTAACTGACTCACCTAGGCATGAAACTCTACATGTAGGGTACAATGAACATGGGATGGTAAAATTTCAGCAAACGGACACGCCTATAGTTTATCCTTAGTTAATCTTTTAGCCACAAGTTAACAGTTCAAGAATCGGAAATTTAGTGAGCAATATTTTGTGGCACACATGTAACAATACATTTATATCATAACAGCAGTATTTAACCATCACAATTCATATATTAGCCTACGTCACGACTCAGTGAACAAGCGGTACTCGTCACCGCGAGGGACGGCGAATCGACTTGATATACACCTGCATTGATACCCACAGAGCACGTCACGTACGCCCACCCGTGGAGCTGCACAGCACGCTCACTCGATGTCATACGGGACAACCTTTCACCCAACAGCCCAAACGTCAAACCGGTCGCACCGAAACGAGCAGGAGGTTCCCTACATGGAGCATCTCTCTATGCCCATTAGCAGATTTCCACCTTGCTGCCCTCAGCCTACACCTATAAATCGGTGTGTTATGCCTCGACGCCCAGAGGTATAGGTTACATCAGTTTATCGGGGCCCATATATCCGATATGCCTTCGGTATGTTCAATACTTGTTCAGCAGGGCCGCACATGTATCGGACCTCAATCAACACGGACAAGGCTGTGCACACAAGACTTCCTCTTGTTGCGCCCTAGCCCCTGCCTAGTCTCGTTTTCATTACTAAAGTGATCTCACATCACTCGAACCAATCCCGTGTGTCCCAAGCCTAACTCGCGAGTAGATTCCAACTACTCGACTTTTACCGAAGTCCTATGAATCATTAAGTATAGCCTGTCTACTCGAGGCCTTAGACACTACCCTCACTCTTATGGGAAAATCTGCTTATGCAATTGGGGTTTCATACCTCCTACACCTAATGCACATTCATACTTCACACTAGACATGTAAACAAAGCAAAACTTTATAAAAAGGGTTAATGCAAACCAGGGCTTGCCTTGTTGCTGCTGGTCAGTGGTTAGGTCTTTGTTCGGAAGGAGGAAGTCGAGCACTTCCGGAGTCTCCTCGCCTTCAGCGACTACACGTTAACGATATGCTATATGTCAATTTAAATGCAACGTGTAAACTTGAATAAGTAATTACTAGAATTCTAGCTAGACCTCCCCCTTTGGCTCTGAAATTTTTATGGTGGCTTGGTATGGTCCTAACCAGAGTCTTGACCAAGTTTCATTTGAAACAAAGTTCATTTGAGCTTTGTACAAATAAAAGCCTATTTGGTCAATATTAGAGCCTCTATGTAATTCCAGAGGTTTTCATGGCTCCAACCATTACTTTCTGGAAACTAGAAATTTGAGATGGTTCTAATGGAATTGGTTTCATGTCATTTGAAGAAACCTATAGGAAGTTATGCCCTAAACAAGATTTGAGAAAATCTGAAAAATGTTTCTGTACATTTTTCTATTTTCTCAGGGAAGTTCACTTAATCACACCATTAGAGGGACCAAATGAACTTGGATGAGTCTGAAAATTTTACTGAGACTCAAGAATTTTCCAATGAACCTCTCAGCCAAGTTTCAGAGTTTTTCATAAAGTAATTCTCCAGATAAAATTCCAAACAGATTGAAATTTAGGGATTTAATTCTGGAAAACTATTAAGCTTCGTGAGCAGAAATTTGTATTGCTGGAAAGTACTCAAAATTCTGATTTCAGCAAAATTTGGTTCACTGAATTTGGAGCTTCCTAGCAAAAGTTCTATTCATTTGAAGTTTGAACCAAATCTGAAAATTCGAATAAAGTTTAAACTGTCGGGTGGGGTCCCCGGGCTACGCGTCAGCACCTCAGCCATCCCGCACGGGGCTCCGCAGAGTTTTTCGCGTAGTCACACGGGATCTCGCTGCCACAGCAGATCCGGGGCATTTTCAGCAGGGGCCGACACGTGGGGCCCGCGGGGCTTCTTCAACCTCGCGTTCCTGCGGCTCCCCGCCGCCCACCTCGCCGGAGTACTCGCCGGGAGGCTGTTCCCGTGACCGGAGCTCGACCAAATTGGCCGCCCCCGCCTGAAATTCTTCGGGAAACCCGTTGCTGCCCTTATCTCCGGCCGGTGATCACCGGAATCAGTTGCGCGACGGCGACAGTCTACAGGAGGGGTTGAGACGTCGGTATGGTGCCGTCATGCCTCACGGTCCCCTCCGTTGGCTCCTACAGCACCACCACAACCTACGGAGCAACAACCCAGCTTCTGATCTTGCTCAAAGTCATGGCAAACTGGACTTCACCGTGCGACCTAGGTCTAAACCCGGCGATGAACGGAAAACCTGTGGAACTCGGTGGTTTCTTGCTGGTTTCTCGTGGTTCTTGGCCGTAGGGTTGCGCACGGACGTTTCTAGCTTGTTGTCGCAGCTGGGGAACGATTGCTTGACTGGTCATCTCGAATTTTCCGATTTAACTGAACCGGGCTATATCGCATGCTCTCGGCAAGAACTGAAATTCCGGCCAGCACACCCCATGGCATGCGGCCGGGGTAGTCGGACAGGGAGTACACTCCCAGGCGAACCTCCTGGCCCGCTCAACTCGACGTGGGATCAAACCTAGAGGCCGGGCTAGGAGTTTTTGGTCGCGGCGGCTCTAACCAGTGTGGAATGGAAACAGAGAGCTCGGGGGCAATTTACCGTGGATGGGGCGCCGAGGTATCGTGTCGATCACGTCGAGGAAGCCTCGGCGACGCTCTGGGTGAGCTCAGACTCACGTGCTAGCTGCGGAGACGAGCGGATGTCGGAGAACCTTGAGTTCTTGGGTGTGCGACGGTGTTTCTGCGTCAAGGGACTCGGGAATGGTCAAGGCAGCGGGGTGAGTCGGTTACGGAGGGGGAAATATCCCTGGGCGACCGCCTCGCCGATGCACGCCGTGGACTGGCCGCTCGGGAGGTGGCGTCCGGGAATCAGCTCGCTGGCACGCGGTGAGCGCTTACTGCAGCGAGAATTCGAGCGCTGCCTGGTTGTTGCACTGCCCTCCAACTGACCTGTGGGCCCAACTCCCCCCCCCCTAATCCCTTTTTTTCCAAATTCTCCTGCAAATATCCCAGCTACTCTCCATTGAATGAGAGACTTTTCCCCCAAGTCTTGATTTGAATTTGAGTTCTCAAATTTAAACTTTGTTTGGCTAAATTTGCTTCATGTTTAAACTGAAATTCAAATTCAGTTTTGAATTATTGCAAATTTAGCTCCCGACAAGCTGAACTCCAATGGGGATGAAAATTGGTGGACTAACTCAGAAAAATGTGCTGAGTTTCGATATGAAGCTCACTTTTGAATTTGAGTGATGAACGTTGCTGTAATTTGAATTTACATTCAAATTGGCCACTTTTTCAAATGCCCCTAAAAGTGTCTCAAAAAGTGTTGGATTTGCATGAAATTTGGCCTGAACCTTCCCAAGACTTTTTAAGTTCTAGGGTTGAGCTCAACCTCTCATGTTCATGTGTACAAATCCTACTTTATGAAAGTAAGGGCTTTCCCTCTAATCACCCTTTTGATGGAGGTTACTTGATCTTCCCAATTCTTCACAAGATATCCACAACAAAAACTGTGGTGTTGTGAGGTGATGAAAAGTTTTTGTAAGTCCCTTTTCTTTGGCTTTTACAGGTCCGACTCTGCTGGCCACATGGCGGGCCCGGAGCTATCCTCTGAGGAGAGGGCGGTCCGGCCCTGCAGGACACGTGGAGCCTTCAGAGCTCTCCCTGCGGAGAAGGGAGGTCCGCCTTGGATGCCCTAGGAGTTCGCCCCTGCGGAAGGGGCGAAGTCCTTAGACGATTTTCCCCTATGCGCGGGGGTACCCCATATTGAGGGTACCGACAGTGGCCCCCGGGCCCATCTCGTGGGAGATAGCGAGCCCGAGGTGGGGCCTCCATCTCTTTTACCCCGCGCACCTTCTCGGCGACTCCCTTTGACCGTTGCTGGAGCACGAACGGTCGTGGGATCGTGGGGGCGTGAGCCCTGCTTGATGGCTGCTTTTACTGCGGCGGTTCACAAGGCTGCCACCACTGCCACTATTGAACGTCGCAGCGCACGTCGCAGCGCCTTTTCCGGAACCGCCGGGTTCTACGCCTGGGAGGCTGACTGCACGGTCCACCGCTTCTGCAGGTCGGCTAGGGCCCGCTTGTCATGGACTTCGGGGCTTGGCCCCGAGGCGGTTGCTCTGAGTGGCGCATACAAAGCGTTTTGAATCGCTTCTGGAAAGTTTAAAAGGGGATCTCATCTGCATCGCAGGCTTCCCTTTGCAAACTTCCCTGGCCTGAACCCTCCTTGTTTCTCCGAGCTCTTGCGCCTTCGTCTTCCAAGTCTTGTGCTTCCGCCGCCGACGGCTTCCAACCTTCCTCCGCTGTGCCTTACCTGATCGGCAGAGATTGGGCCAGTGCGCAAGCTGCTGGGCTGGCACGCGTAGGAGCAGAAACGCTGGCTCTGGCGGGGATATCTCCCCCTGTTCTTAGAGAAGGGAGAGATGGTTTTCTTCACCGCCTACGCCTTGGCAGGGTTCGTCCCTGCCGATCTCCTCTTTCTTCGTGACGTTGCTGGAGACGTACGGTCTCCAGCTTCATCACCTCTCCCCCAATTCCTTCACGATGGTCGCTGTCTTTGTGCACTTCTGCAAAATGTTTGTGGGAGTGTGCGCTTCAGCGACGCTCTTCCTCTACTTCTTCATGCTGCGGACGACCGGGCGCGGCTCGAAGAACCAGCGGGGGGCATACTACTTACAGCATCGTTGCAAGGACCTGAAGGTCTCTGGGTACCTTCTGCCTTTCAGCGCGGCAAGGTGGGAAGGCTGGAGGGAGGACTGGGTGATCGTGAAGACCGACGAGCATGATCGCCTTCAGCTGCCAACTGACGGCCCGACCACCGAGCGTCGCTTCTGGGAGGAGGTCCCGGAGCTGGAGCCGGAGTACGCGTCAGTCTTGGAGCATATCCGGTTTCTGGCCAACCAGGGGCTGGCGTCCCTGATGGTGCTGGTAGATTTCCTGTCACGCTGCATTGCGCCCCTGCAGCAGCGCAGTCGTCCGGCATGGTACTACACCGGCGAGTACGACTACACCAGGTTGGAGACGGGTCTCGGCTCCGACCTGTCTGGGGAGCTGTTGTATGAGATGGTGGCAAGTGTGAGCGGCGACTTCATTGATGGCGGCGCCCTCACTGTCCCAGCTTCCTGCATCCCACTCTTCTTGGAACCGCAGTGGAGGGCGGAGTTGCTGCGGAAGATGCCGAACCTAGATGACATCGGGATCGCTGTGCGTCAGGTTGTGGACGCCTTCTTGGGGATTTCGATCCCCGGGGATGAGCACTCTGTTGGGGAGCGCGAGGCGTCGCCTGTTGCCCATCCCGCGCCGAAGGTCGACGGAGCTCGGACCACCGACACGGGGAAGGGCAAAGATCCGGCCTCGGGGTTGCCGGAGTAGAAGCGCGCCCGGTCCCCTCCGAGGGCATCGCTTGCGCCAAGTCAGGGGACCGGGGTACCCCTGCACCCACCTTCTGGAGGCGTCGGTTCTTCGGACGGCGACCCCAAGAGGCCTCGGGTCTTCCGCACCGACTGGGCTCGTCTCGGACAACGGCGGTCTGAGGAGCACCGGGCGTCACGCCCTCCTTCCTCAGGTGGAGGAGCTCCAAGGGGGGACGCCGGTGCCGCGATGCCTGGGGGTGAGCCGAGGGCTCAGGCGCCCCGGCCAACGAGCGTCCCGGCTGCAGGCTCAGCAAGCGGTGGCGCCAGAGGGAGCAGTGCTAGGACTCATCCGGGGACGCAGGTGCCCCCGGGATTCAGGGGCTGGATCGGCGAGCGGCACCAGAGGCGCTGCCGGCGGGAGCCCTTCTGCTCCTCCTCCTCCTAGGGGGGCTCCGGGAGCGCCCCCTGTTCCGCTGGTCCGGGTGACTGCGGCGCAGGCCCCGACGGCGACAACAGGCTCCGGCGGATCTGCCCCGGCTCGGAAGCCAGGGCTCAATGCCCGTTGGAGCGTGCGCGTCCCTCGGTAAGTGTTGCTCTTACCGGATTGTAGAACTTGCATTCTTTTCTTCCTTTCTTAGCCTGAGAGCTTCCCATGCTGGCAGGGACTCATCGGCTTCCGGGGTCGAGTTTGTTCCCCGGCCATCTCCGACCACCGGAGGATCTGCACCGCAGCGTCCGGAAGCTGCGGCGGCTTCGCCGGACCCTAAGTCGGTGCAGGCTTCTTCTGTGTCGGTGGGGCCAGCTCCTGCAGCAACGGCGCCCGTTCGTCCCCCTTCGCCAGCTCGGAAGTTGGCGGCTGTCGAGGGTTCGTTGGAGCCGGCTGGCGGCGTCCAGCCCTCCGGTGCTGAGGCGGGAGGAGCAGCTGCGGGTCCTCCGGCTTCTCCAGATCGGCGCCTCATCCCGGTCGCCGAGATGCCGGAGTCTCCTCCCACGGACGATGACGCGATGGAGGAGGTCGGGGGCGCAGCTTCGGCCTCTGCTGCCCCGCTGCCCCGGGCGGATGCGTTGGAGCTTGCCCAGGCGAGCGTACGGCAAGTCCAGGCTGCCCTGGAGCGAGAGCGGGAGGTGCTGGCGGGGGAGAGGAACTGCCTCCTCAACTGGGGGCAGCTCCTGAAGCAGCGGACTCAGGAGGTTAAGGCAGAGCTCGACTCGAGGCGGTCGAGGCTCGATACCATGGAGGCGCTCCTTGACCTTCAGAAGAAGGCCATCGACCGCCTGGACTCCAAGACCTGGCGGCTCTTCCAGGAGACCAGCGAACCACATGCCAGGGCCCAGGCACGCTCCGATGCTCTGGAGGAGCTTCAGCTGCAGCTGGCACGTCGTGAGTGCGCCGTGGCGACAGAGGAGAAGAATGTCACCGAGAAGCTGGAGGCCGGTGAGGGCGACTTGAAGGCCCGGGCCGTAGAGCTGGAGCTTTGGGAGGCAGCTCTGGCCGAGAGGGAGGAGTAGGCCTCCCACGAGCGTCAAGCGGCGCTGGAGCGGGAGTTGGCGGCTGACTTCCGGGCATCATAGCTGGAACAGCTTGCCAGGGACCTTGAGCTCCGGGAGAACTCCCTCTCAACCAAGGAGAAGAAGTTCTCTGAGGAGGGGCCCGGCGCCCTACTGGCAGCCCGCCAAGAGGTGGAGAAGCTCCAGGCTTCACGGTCCGTCGAGGCCCGAGCGGTCTGGAGCTTCATCGGAAAGGCGGAGTCCGCCCTGGAACCCCTCGGCTTTAGGCCTGTTAGGACTGGGGCTCCGGCGCAAGAGATGACCGAGGTGATTCCGGCACTCGAGTCTATCGGTGCCAAGCTGGATAGGCTCGAGGCTGTGGTTTCTGACGAGCTTGAGGCGGAGGGACGGAGCTTGGCGAAGGAGGTCACGACGCATGTGCTGGCATGCTTCTGGAGCCGGGATCCCTCCCTCTCTCTAGAGCCGGTGAGGCAGGGCCCCATCATGGAGCAGAAGGAATCCGCCAGGGCCGGAGTCGGGGACGTCGCCGCTCTCGTCGCGTCTAGGTTCCAGCGGGAGTCCGGGGACTCCTAGACAGTCGCCCTTGTAGCTGAAGGGCTTGTATCTTTTTGTTTTTGTTGAGTCTGTAGTCCAGCTCATGGAGCCCTTGAATAATGAATGGACTCTTGTATTTGTGCGTCTTGACTTCTTGGCTTGGCCTGCCCGAGCCGTTAGCTACGCAAGGACTCTGGGAGGTCCTTCACCGATCTTGAAGCTTTGCACAGACACCTTCTTTAGGTCCTTGCTGACTCGAGGACCCAAGAGGTCTCCAGAGCTCGCACCGTGAGGATGGGGGAGGTCCGGCTTTGCTGGCCAAGTGGCGGGCCCAGGGCTCTCCTCTGAGGAGAGGGAGGTCCGGCCCCGCTGGACACATGGAGCCTTCGGAGCTCGCCCCTGCGGAGGGGGCGAGGTCCGGCTCTGCCGTCCATGTGGTGGGCCCGGGGCTATCCTCTAAGGAGAGGGGAGCTCTAGCCCCGCCGGACATGTGGGCCCTTCGGAGCCCGCCCCTGCAGAGGGGTCGGGGTCCAGCTCCTCCTGTCTTGCGTTGGAGTAGTCGGGAGCTCCGGTCCTTCCTTGCACGGTCCCGTAGTGGCCCCCTGGTAGGTGTGGTTAATTGTTTGGGCACACCTACCATATTCCAGCAGGGGTGCTAAGGCATGGAGGTCCTGCACACAAGTAGTGGAACCGTAATTCTCCTCGGCGGCTCTCCCTTCCCTGTCTCTTTGTCTTTTTTGGCTTACGGTCCTGGTCCGGTATACGGGGCTTGGGCAATTCAGTGCGCCCGGCGCTGGGGGTCCGGCTCCCTCCGAGGTCAGGGTACGACCGTCCGGCCCCTAGTACTGGATCGCAACACTGGGGAGGCAGAGTGCACAGGCTTTCGGTACGGAACCATGCAAAGCAGGTTGTACTCCCCTTGACCTCCGAAGGACAGGGTGCGCACGCTTTGGGTCGGAACCAGGCAAAGCAGGCTACGCACCCTGGACCGCCCATGCACAGCGCAGGTTTTTCCTGGAGGTGACCAACTGGCATCGCAGCACTTGAATTGGGGAGGCCCGAGAGGCCCCCTGGCCATCGGCACGTACCTCAAGCACGACCGTCTTTGGTAGGATAGCAAATGCCGACTAGGGATGAGAGTGGGAAGAGAGAGCTAAGTGTACGATGAGCATACACTGGGTTGATGTGAAAGTCATCATAAAAATTAATGCGTAATTTAAATGAACACATAAGTAAGAGCGTGGTAGAACAGGATTCTTTCTGTATAAATTCCCATAGGAGGAAGGCAGGCTAAACATGGAGGCAACGACCCACCCCATTAAGAAGGGAAGCAAGATCCTACGCGCTTAGGGTCGGAACCAGGCCAAGCTGAAACATAGTCCTGGACCGTCCCCTGGAACTTAGTTGCTCCGAGCGCTGTTCCTAGACTCTATGGGATCTATTACAGAAAGGAAAAGACCTGTGCTACCAATGCTCTAGGGATAGAACTTACGGAGATGTTCTATGTTCCAAGGATTCGGAAGCGGGTCCCCATCCTCGGTGGAAAGGCGTACGCACCCGGGGCGGCACACTTTCATGACTCGGAAGGGACCTTCCTAGCTGGGGGAGAGTTTGTTGGTCCCTTCACGAGAAAGTATGCACCGCTGTACCAGGTCGCCTTCTTTTAGCTCACGGATGCGCACGGTCCTTTGGTGGTAGCGCTGAAGCGCCTGCCAGTTCCGTGCATTGCGGAGCTTTGCTTGTAATCGAGCCTTGTCGACGAGGTCGATGTCTTCACGCTGGAGCTGGTCCTGCGTGGCTTCGTCGTAAGCTTGGACGCGGGGAGACCCCATGGTGATCTCTGGGGGAAGCACGGCTTCGGCCCGTACAACATGAAGAAGGGCGTCTCCCTGGTAGCCCGGCTCTGGGATGTCCGGTTAGCCCACAGTGTGCTCGGAAGCTCATCCACCCACTTGGCGCCGTGCTTCTTCAAGCCAGCATAGGTGCGAGTCTTGAGGCCCCGAAGGATTTTGGCGTTGACCCTCTCAACTTGCCCATTGCTCCTTGGATGAGCAACAGAGGCATAGCACACCTGGACGCCAAGGTCCTCGCAGTAGTCTTGCAACGCCGCGCTGGTGAACTGGGCCCCGTTGTCGGTGATGATTCTGTTCGGGACCCCGAACCTGCAGACGATCGACTTGATGAACTTGACTGCGGATTGCTTGTTGATGGTGATGACGGGTGTAGCTTCCGGCCACTTGGTGAACTTGTCGATGGAGACGTAGAGGTACCGGAATCCCCCGAAGGCTTTGCAGAATGGCCCCAGGATGTCCAACCCCCATACCGCCAACGGCCACGAGGGCGAGATCATCTGCAGCGTCTGAGCCGGTGTGTGGATCTGCTTGGCATGAAACTAGCATGCCTTGCAGCTCTTGACCAGCTTGACGGCATCCTGGAGTGCTGTCGGCCTGTATAAGCCATGCCGGAAGGCTTTACCGACAAGCATGCGTGAGGAAGAGTGACTCCCACATTCGCCTCCATTGATCTCTGCGAGCAAGTCGCAGCCTTCCCCCTGGGTTATGGAATGCAATATGAGGTGGTTAGCGCCACGCCGGTAGAGATCACCTTCTACCAGCGCGTATCTTTTAGCCATGCGCACGATCCGTTCAGCGGATACACGTTCATCAGGGAGGATGTTGTATTTCAAGTAGTTCCGGATCTCCGTGATCCATTCATCGGGTCTGACTTGAGCTTCTGAATCTTGAGCGCTGGGTAGCACGGAGTCCCCAGTGACGCTTACGATCGTTGGCGGCGTCCATGGTAGCAGGGCCGCCAGGACCGCCAGCTTCGAGGTTCTGGTCCCGCCCCCTTTGCCCGTGTAAAAGTCCCAAAAATGTGTATGAATAAAAACTAAAGTTTGAGTTCATATGTGTGGCAAAGACATGAAAAATGACTTGCTAAAACTTTTCTTCATGCAAGGTAATACATGGATGAACATCCAACATGAGGTTCTGTGAACGCCCTCAATTCTGTGGAAAACCACGGAACCGAGAACTAATGCATATGTGTGCCCAGGATGTTCATCACACATACACGTACGTTCCACAAACTGAATTCAGATTATATATTACCACGAATAACAGAGTTTATTACAACACCTCATGAGTCTTGGACTCATGCTCACAGCGGAAGTCCTTATTTCTATGCAGCGGAAATCTTTATTTAAATGCGGAAGCAAAAACTAATGCGAAAGCAAAACTAAGCAGAAGTGGCTTCATATTTACTCCCTCCACAGGCAAGGTTGAGAACAGATCACACGCCATAATGCTCTACTCGGTCTTCACAGTAGTCTTCTCTTGCTGTTGATGAAGAAATAATAATGCAAGTTTGAGTACAATGATGTACTCAGCAAGTGCGGGAATAACACATGATATGCAGCTCATAAACAAGGTAGGTGATAAAAGGCTTATATGCAGAAAAGCAGATTTATAAAAACGTGATAAAGCAGCATCTTAACTTTAGATGAATGTAATCCCAGCATGTATTAAATCACCAACATACCTCCTTCGCTTTCCATGTTCCATCCGAACATTAACCAATCTTTTATTCATACTCACGAATACCTCCTCGTATTCGCTACCATCTCACCTCATAAAACAACCACGTCTCGCACCGAGACCAATCTCATGTCATGACCCATCAGTCATGCAACCATCTCATCTCCCGGACTCAACAGTCCCAAATCGAACCATAACCAATAATCATAACCAAGAACCTTCCCAATAACCATCCCAATAACCATTCCAATCTAATCATGGCAGTTTAGCTTGGTGCTCGTGACCATAAGCTCGGCTATCATGATAGTTTTAATAACAACTCTGCAGAGTTTGTACCTCTTTACCCACAAGTTTGTGATTTCGTCACCCGTCGGCGACTGCAGAACCTCCATTATACCAGTACACAACCATCGGTGTATGGTCAAGAGATCACAAAATAGCCTTTACAAAGGGGTTACTAGATGTATGGACTCACTAAGGTTTCAACGGCAGGCTAGAATCTCCAATTCTCCCACCCACGGGCCCCCTCTTGTGCCATGCAGTTCCCAGGGCAGTCCTCACTCGACTCCCATTCCCCGCGCCTTCCACAGTCCATAACACCCTAGCAACTTACCTAATTACTCAGCTAAGCTGCACCCATACTTGGCCTTGTGGTGGCACTGTTATCCTGGCATGTGCATGCATGAACCGGTCCTTAGATCTACGGCAAGTAAAACCACCATCTCATGCTACCTCATTCACAAACCCAGTCTTGCCTAGATCTCCCTCCGATCCATGTTCATTATTAACATCAGTTTCCCCTTATTATTATGAGTGCAGTTAGCTAGACACATCTATCTCGCTTCCCAATTCCATAGACTCAGCGAAGCATAAAGCAAAAACCATACCCGACTCATAAACTTCCCAGGCGACAAGGATGGTTTAATCAAAACTATTAAACTCCTATAAAAAGGGTTTCCCATCATGTTTGACTCAGCACATACACCTTTTCGCAAAGCAAAACAGTTTTACCCAAAACATAGGATCAACATGGTCAAGGAGCACTTGCCTTGTTCTTGCGGTTCTGGTTGTTCTTTATTCTCAAAATCTGGTTGCTGCAGCTCGTCGTAGACAGCTTCCTGAGCTTGTCCTGCTATGTAGGATTCACGTGCACACAAATTCACAGCAATCAATATTATGCACAAACCCTAAACTAGATGCGATGATGCACATGCATACTATCCTACGATTAGTTTTTATTAGATTGATCTGTACGTATTCTTGCATGGCTTTGCATGGACAGAGGTGTTCGGATCAAAGGTGGACGTGGTGATGATCTTGGCTTTTAGATCAAACTGATCATCAAGTGATCTGCCCACGAAAACGCTTCTGTTCGAAAGGAATCGAAGAACAGATGCAAAGAGATGAACAACATGATGTCGTAAGGTGGTATTGAAATCCTACCTCACGTTCTTCTTGTCTTCGGGGTCCTCCTCAGACCGCTTGGTTCTCCTCCGATGATCTCCCTTGTTGTGCTTTCGGCGATATTTTGCTCGGCGAGTTAGGGCTAGGGCTCTAAGTCGTCGGCTCAGGAGTTGAAAGAGAAGTTTGTGGTTTCGGCCAGAGGTTTTTGGGTTCTATTTATAATCGGGAAGAGAAGAGTCCTAATCTGATTGGATCCCGAATAAGAGTCTTATTCAGATCTTTGTTAGATCCTGATGTCTTATCTTTGGTAACCATCGTGGATTTTAGATCGGTTTCCGTTGCGCACCGGTATCTTTACACGTAAGAACCGCTTCAGACTCGTTACCTCCGAGGTAATGAGCTCCGGAAGCTCCACGTGTCCTTCGGAGCCTGATATCTTTTCTCCCACAGAGACGAGCTCCGGTCGTACCGCGTGTCAATCGATCGAGACCTCCTTCTTCTTCGGAGGTGAGCTCCGCGCACGCCACGTGTGGGTGCCGTTCTTTCCGCCTTTCCCTCCCTCAGGGACATGCCCCGAGGTCGACACGTGTTTAGCAGCGACGGACCTCCGGAGATAAGCTCCGGTGGCGACACGTGTTCAATAGATCCGGACTTCTCTGAGATGAGCTCCGAGATTGACACGTATCCCGCGCGGATGGTCCTCTGATTTCCTCGAGGACTAGCTCCGAGGATGACACGTGTCCTATAAAAATGCCTTTGCTTCTTCTGCAGCGGCTAGCTCCGCGATAGCACATGTCCCATAGGGTCGGACCTCTTTCCAATTGCGGAGGCCACCCCTGAGCCTGCCACGTAGCTAATTTAGCGGCGGACCTCTCCCAAATTTCTCGGGGATGAGCTCCGAACGCGCCACGTGGTCTGCTGGCCGTGGAAATTCCCTTCGGTGCTCTCGGAGAGCTTTATTGGCTATCCTTTTGGTACTTGTCTCTGTTTCTACTCTTCTTAAAATGTTTTTCTTCTTCATAAAATATGAACATATGCTGACACCCGAGATGAGGGTGTCACAAATCTACCCCCCTTAAATTGAATGTCGCCCTCGAGATTCGTTAGTAGAAAATGGATGGGGAAATTCTGCCTTGATATCCTCTTCGCGTTCCCATGTGGCTTCAGCTTCAGTGTGATGGCTCCATTGTACCTTGCACCATCGAATCACCTTGTTTCGGGTGACCCTTTCCTTCACGTCCAAGATTCAGACAGGGTGTTCTGCGTAAGTCAGGTCCTCTTGAAGTTCAAGTTCTCCCATCGACACTTGTTCCTCTGGCATTCTCAAGCACTTCTTGAGATGGGATACATGAAACACGTCATGTACGTCGCAGAGGTGGTTTGGGAGCTCTAGTTGGTAGGCTACTTCCCCTCGCTTACCCAAAATCTTAAATGGTCCAATGTAGCGAGGCGCTAGTTTGCCTTTGACGTTAAAACGTCATTGGCCTCGGATAGGTGATATCTTAAGGTATACGAAGTCTCCTACTTCAAAGGTCAACTTTCTACGTCTATTGTCCGCATAGCCTTTTTGTCGTGACTGAGCAGCCTTTAAGTTTTCAAGTATTGTTTGGACTTGCTTTTCAGCCTCTTGTAGTACTTCGGGTCCAAACACCTGGTTCTCTCCAGTCTCGTTCCAGAACAGCGGCGTTCTACACCGTCTACCATATAAGGCTTCGAAAGGCGACATCTTCAAGCTAGCTTGATAGCTGTTGTTATAGGAGAACTCGGCATACGGTAAACTCCTATCCCAACTACGTCCACATTTCAAGGCGCAAGCTCTCAACATGTCTTCCAAAATTTGGTTTGTCCTTTCGGTTTGTCCATCTGTTTGTGGGCGATAGGCGGAGCTAAAATCCAGTCGTGTACCCATGGCTTTCTGCAACTTTCTCCAGAATCTAGAGGTAAACTGAGAACCTCGATCTGAGACTATCCTCTTTGGAACTCCATGACGGCACACGATCTGCTCCATGTACAATTCTGCCAGCTGTGTAACGTTGTAACTTGTCTTTACCGGAAGAAAATGGGCGGTCTTCGTCAACCGGTCCACAATGACCCAGATGGAGTCGTATCCTGACTGAGTTCGTGGCAATCCGACAATGAAGTCCATACTGATGTCCTCCCATTTCCATTCAGGTATTTTCAAAGGTTGCAACAATCCAGCAGGTTTTTGATGTTCGGCTTTTACCCGTTGGCATGTGTCGCATAGGGCAACGTATTCGGCTATATCCCTCTTCATACCATCCCACCAATAGCAAGTTTTCAAATCCTTGTACATTTTGGTGCTCCCTGGGTGTATGGAATAGGGTGAATCATGTGCCTCCTTCAATATCATGTCGCGAAGGTGTCTTATGTTTGGCGCACAAATCCTTTTTCCTAGCCAAAGCGTACCCTTTTCATCCTCCTTGAAATCCTTTTCTATCCCTTGTCGGATTCTTTCCTTGATCTCCTTGATCCCCTCATCCGTTGCTTGTCCCTTTCTTATTTCTGGTTCCAATGGGGAGTGGATCTCTATCATTTCCATGTTATTCAAGAATCCGAGGTGTAACCGTTCGAACTCCTTACGTAGTTCGGGTGGTAGCTCCCGAACCGTGAGTTGGTAGCATGCTCCCTTTCTGCTCAATGCGTCAGCAACCACATTGGCCTTCCCGGGGTGGTAATTGATTCCTACATCATAATCCTTGATGAGTTCTAACCATCGACGTTGCCTCAAATTCAAGTCTGTTTGTGTAAATATGTACTTGAGGCTTTTATGATCTGTATAGATCTCACATCGATGACCAAGGATATAATGTCTCCAAATCTTCAATGCATGCACCACTGCTGCTAACTCCAAATCGTGTGTAGGATAGTTAAGCTCATGCTTCTTTAATTGTCGTGAGGCATAGGCTACCACTTGTCCTTTCTGCATGAGTACACAACCGAGCCCTTGCCTGGATGCGTCACAATATATGTCAAAGCTCTTGCTTACGTCTGGCAATACCAGAACTGGTGCTGTGGTTAGCCTTTTCTTGAGTTCCTCAAAACTTTCTTGACAGGCTTGTGTCCATTGAAAGACTTTTCCCTTTATTAGCAACTCCATCATAGGTTTTGCTATCTTAGAGAAGTCTTTAATGAAGCGCCGATAGTATCCCGCCATCCCAAGGAAACTCCGAATATCCCTCACGCTCTTCGGTTGGTCCCATTTCAGAACATCTCTTACCTTTCCAGGATCAACCGATACCCCTTCCATGGAGATGATGTGGCCTAGGAAGGATATTTCCCTTAGCCAAAATTGACACTTATTAAGCTTGGCATACAACTGATGCTCGCGCAACTTCTGCAAGGTCAATCTCAGATGTTCTTCATGCTCCTCCTTACTTTTTGAATACACCATAATGTCGTCGATGAAAACTACGACGAACTTGTCCAAGTACTCCATGAAAACCTTATTCATAAGGTACATGAAGTATGCGGGTGCATTCGTCAATCCAAAAGACATAACGGTATATTCATATGAACCATACCGCGTCCGAAAGGCTGTCTTAGGTATATCGGAGGGCTTAATCTTCAGCTGGAAATATCCCGACCGAAGATCAATCTTGGAGAACACTTGGGCTCCTTTCATTTGATCGAACAGGTCTTCTATACGGGGCAGAGGGTATTTATTCTTGATTGTTACCTCGTTGAGAGACCTGTAGTCCACACACATCCTTTGGGTTCCGTCCTTCTTGTCCACGAAAAGTACCGGGGCTCCCCATGGTGACGAACTTGGACGGATAAAACCCTTCTCCAACTGTTCTTGGATTTGCTTCTTGAGTTCAACTAACTCGTTGACGGGCATCCTATATGGTCTCTTAGCTATGGGTGCAGTTCCAGGTACCAAATCTATGGCAAACTCAATGTCCCGGTCAGGTGGCATACCTGGAAGTTCTTCCGGGAACACAGCCGAAAATTCCTGAACCACTGGAATGTTGTCCAATGTTACTCCTTCAACATGGTTCAGATCCGCCCGTTCGGTCGCTTGCTGGGCTGACTCAAACTCGACACGGATACCGTGTTCATTTGTCAATTGCACGCTTCTCTCAGCACATTGGATTACTCCATTGTGCTTGCTTAACCAGTCCATTCCGAGTATGATGTCAATCCCATGGGAGTCCAAGACAATAAGGTTGGCAAGGAAGTCTACCCCCCTTATTTTAAGGCTTACTTTAGGACATACTATATTAGTCCTCATTTCTCCTCCGGGAGAATTAACTAACATAGCACATTCTAAGTGGGATACGGGTAGATGATGCTTGGCAACATAATCGGATGATATGAAGGAATGTGATGCTCCAGAATCAAATAAAATGGTGGCTGGGTTGGAGTTGGCAAGGAACATACCAATTGCGACGTCCTCAGCCTGTTGTGCTTCCTCAGCAGTGACATGGTTAACATGGCCACGAGCATAGTTCTGCGGTCCACGGTTCCCTTGGTGGTCCCCTCCATTTGGTCGCTGGTTCTGCTTGGGCACGTTACTTTGCTGTCCAGGGACTCTCTTCGGGCACTGGTTAGCGAAGTGGCCTGCATCCACGCATGCAAAGCATGCCCTGTTGCCTACGGCAGCAGGTGCGTTGGGGCGGGGGTTTTGAACAGGAGCGCCATTGTTAGGCCGGGGCGCAGGAGGCATGGGCACACGAGGTGCCGGTGCAACGAGCCGTTGCTGTGGTGGCTGACCAGGGCGGTACGTAGGAGCGGTCGATCCATACTGCGGTGCAGGGGGCATGTACCTAGGTCGTACGTTGCTCCCTTGGGGCTGGTATGGGATCTTCCTTTTGCACTCGCGCTCGATCTCTCGGATCTTGTTTTCCACCACAATAGCCTTATCAACCAGCTTCTGGAAGCTTACGTAGTCATTGTTGAGGAGCTGAATTTGGATCTCATTGTTGAACCCTCTCATGAACAGGTACTGCTTCCTCTGATCTGAGTTGACATCTTCGGGGGCATACCGGGACAGTTGTATGAACTTGTTGAGGTATTCGTTCACACTCTTCTGCCCTTGGCGGAGACCTTCAAACTCCTGCCTCTTGAGCATCATTACGCCAACAGGGATGTAGTGGGAGCGGAAACTTTCCTTGAACTCAGTCCAAGTGATTGTCTCCGGGTTGGCATGGGCGTTGCTCAAGGCATCCCACCAGTCAGCAGCTGCTCCCATCAGTTGGTGCGACGCAAAGAGAACCTTTTCTCGGTCGTTGCACTGTACAATGGCAAGCTTCTTCTCCATGGATTTCAACCAATCATCGGCCTCCATTGGATCGCTTGCTTGAGCAAAGGTGGGTGGTCGAGTCCTCATGAACTCTCCCAACCTGTTATGAGCCGGCGGTGGTGGTGGCGGTGGTGCCGGAACGGGGTGTTGGTTGGCCTGCAACTGACCCAAAGTTTGGATCATGGTTTGCATAAGCTGGTTTTGCATGGCCATCAACCTTTCTAGGTTGTTTTCGCCAGCTCCAGGGTTAGCAGGAACTTCTTCGTGGTCATCTTCCTGGACGTTCCTTCGGCTGGCGTTTCCTCTCACCATCTGTGAGAGAGAACGAAATAGAAGAGAAGGTTAGAAGGTTAGATGGGTTCTTTCAACTATATGCATCAAGGGGAGTTTGGACTATATATATTAGTCCTTATGAGGATGTGATCAAGTGCCGAAGCATTTCACTCATCTTTCTTCTTACGTGTGGATATGGGCAACGTTGTTGAGACGCCCCACAACTCACACTAAGCACATATTCACAAATATTCATCACAAGGCCCACTCAACTCCTATTCAAGGATGGTTTCTTATGTCAAGGTGGTTTCAAGGCCAATCTAAGCTATTCATCCTAGGATGCTTCCTTTGGTCCGCGTAGCTTATATTTAGGGGTATAACTTGCTGTTAACCCATAATTCTAATATCAACCCAAGGTTTCTATCTAGGCGTGTAACCTACTGTCAACCCGTGGCTCTGATACCAATCTGTGAACGCCCTCAATTCTGTGGAAAACCACGGAACCGAGAACTAATGCATATGTGTGCCCAGGATGTTCATCACACATACACATACGTTCCACAAACTGAATTCAGATTATATATTACCACGAATAACAGAGTTTATTACAACACCTCATGAGTCTTGGACTCATGCTCACAGCGGAAGTCCTTATTTCTACGCAACGGAAATCTTTATTTAAATGCGGAAGCAAAAACTAATGCGGAAGCAAAACTAAGCAGAAGTGGCTTCATCTTTACTCCCTCCACAGGCAAGGTTGAGAACAGATCACACGCCATAATGCTCTACTCGGTCTTCACAGTAGTCTTCTCTTGCTGTTGATGAAGAAATAATAATGCAAGTTTGAGTACAATGATATACTCAGCAAGTGCGGGAATAACACATGATATGCAGCTCATAAACAAGGTAGGTGATAAAAGGCTTATTTGCAGAAAAGCAGATTTATAAAAACGTGATAAAGCAGCATCTTAACTTTAGAAGAATGTAATCCCAGCATGTATTAAATCACCAACATACCTCCATCGCTTTCCATGTTCCATCCGAACATTAACCAATCTTTTATTCATACTCACGAATACCTCCTCGTATTCGCTACCATCTCACCTCATAATACAACCACGTCTCGCACCGAGACCAATCTCATGTCATGACCCATCAGTCATGCAACCATCTCATCTCCCGGACTCAACAGTCCCAAATCGAACCATAACCAATAATCATAACCAAGAACCTTCCCAATAACCATCCCAATAACCATTCCAATCTAATCATAGCAATTTAGCCAGGTGCTCGTGACCGTAAGCTCGGCTATCATGATAGTTTTAATAACAACTCTGCAGAGTTTGTACCTCTTTACCCACAAGTTTGTGATTTCGTCACCCGTCGGCGACTGCAGAACCTCCATTATACCAGTACACAACCGTCGGTGTATGGTCAAGAGATCACAAAATAGCCTTTACAAAGGGGTTACTAGATGTATGGACTCACTAAGGTTTCACCGGCAGGCTAGAATCTCCAATTCTCCCACCCACGGGCCCCCTCTTGTGCCATGCAGTTCCCAGGGCAGTCCTCACTCGACTCCCATTCCCCGCGCCTTCCACAGTCCATAACACCCTAGCAACTTACCTAATTACTCAGCTAAGCCGCATCCATACTTGGCCTTGTGGTGGCACTGTTATCCTGGCATGTGCATGCATGAACCGGTCCTTAGATCTACGGCAAGTAAAACCACCATCTCATGCTACCTCATTCACAAACCCAGTCTTGCCTAGATCTCCCTCCGCTCCATGTTCATTATTAACATCAGTTTCCCCTTATTATTATGAGTGCAGTTAGCTAGACACATCTATCTCGCTTCCCAATTCCATAGACTCAGCGAAGCATAAAGCAAAAACCATACCCGACTCATAGACTTCCCAGGCGACAAGGATGGTTTAATCAAAACTAGTAAACTCCTATAAAAAGGGTTTCCCATCATGTTTGACTCAGCACACACACCTTTTCGCAAAGCAAAACAGTTTTACCCAAAACATAGGATCAACATGGTCAAGGAGCACTTGCCTTGTTCTTGCGGTTCTGGTTGTTCTTGATTCTCAAAATCTGGTTGCTGCAGCTCGTCGTAGACAACTTCCTGAGCTTGTCCTGCTATGTAGGATTCACGTGCACACAAATTCACAGCAATCAATATTATGCACAAACCCTAAACTAGATGCGACGATGCACATGCATACTATCCTACGATTAGTTTTTATTAGATTGATCTGTACGTATTCTTGCATGGCTTTGCATGGACAGAGGTGTTCGGATCAAAGGTGGACATGGCGATGATCTTGGCTTTTAGATCAAACTGATCATCAAGTGATCTGCCCACGAAAACGCTTCTGTTCGAAAGGAATCGAAGAACAGATGCAAAGAGATGAACAACATGATGTCGTAAGGTGGTATTGAAGTCCTACCTCACGTTCTTCTTGTCTTTAGGGTCCTCCTCAGACCGCTTGGTTCTCCTCCGATGATATCCCTTGTTGTGCTTTCGGCGATGTTTTGCTCGGTGAGTTAGGGCTAGGGCTCTAAGTCGTCAGCTCAGGAGTTGAAAGAGAAGTTTGTGGTTTTGGCCAGAGGTTTTTGGGTTCTATTTATAATCGGGAAGAGAAGAGTCCTAATCTGATTGGATCCCGAATAAGAGTCTTATTCAGATCTTTGTTAGATCCTGACGTCTTATCTTCGGTAACCATCGTGGATTTTAGATCGGTTTCCGTTGCGCACCGGTATCTTTACACGTAAGAACTGCTTCAGACTCGTTACCTCCGCGGTAATGAGCTCCGGAAGCTCCACGTGTCCTTCGGAGCCTGATATCTTTTCTCCCACAGAGACGAGCTCCGGTCGTACCGCGTGTCAATCGATCGAGACCTCCTTCTTCTTCGGAGGTGAGCTCCGCGCACGCCACGTGTGGGTGCCGGTCTTTCCGCCTTTCCCTCCCTCAGGGACATGCCCCGAGGTCGACACGTGTTTAGCAGCGACGGACCTCCGGAGATAAGCTCTGGTGGCGACACGTGTTCAATAGATCCGGACTTCTCTGAGATGAGCTCCGAGATTGACACGTATCCCGCGCGGGTGGTCCTCTGATTTCCGCGAGGACTAGCTCCGAGGATGACACGTGTCCTATAAAAATGCCTTTGCTTCTTCTGCAGCGGCTAGCTCCGCGGTAGCACGTGTCCCATAGGGTCGGACCTCTTTCCAATTGCGGAGGTCACCCCTGATCCTGCCACGTAGCTAATTTAGCGGAGGACCTCTCCCAAATTTCTCGGGGATGAGCTCCGAACGCGCCACGTGGTCTGCTGGCCGTGGAAATTGCCTTCGGTGCTCTTGGAGAGCTTTATTGGCTATCCTTTTGGTACTTGTCTCTGTTTCTACTCTTCTTAAAATGTTTTTCTTCTTCATAAAATATGAACATATGCTGACACCCGAGATGAGGGTGTCACAGGTTCACCTTTTTACTTAAAAGTGTTGGACCAATAAGGAGTTAAATACTTCTTTGCATGTGAGTTTAAAATTCAGATTTGAAAATTCAAAGTTCACACATATGGTGACCCAAAAACTTTGAATTAACATGCAGCCATAGAGTTGAGTTTTTAGGGAAAAGTTTATCACCAACTTTTCAATTGTAGGGTGGGCTCAAAGGAGAGCTAAAGAGAAGAAATTGCAAATTCTAAACCAAATTCAGATTTAGTCTTGCAAATTCAAACTGAATTTGAAGAATTCAAATTCTAGCCCACCTTTTTTAAAAAAAACTTAGCATTTTGGGGAGTGAAAAGATCAGCTTGAGAAGATATTTGGTGAAGAAATGGAGGGTGGGACCCACAGGTCATAGAGCTAAAGGAGGAGACTTACTCCCTAAGTTTTGCTCTCGGTGGGAACCTTTCCCGAGCAGCTTGCGAGCGCCACCGAGCAGCTTGCCGGTGACAGCTCCTGCTGCCGGTCTCCACGCGCTGGCGCCCAGAGGTCGGTCCTGGCCGCAACCCCAACGTGATCACGTGCCCCCCCGGCCGAAGCAAGGCACAATTGCTTTCTTCTCCTTGCAAACAAACTGAGAGCCGAGCACCTCACCGCGCTGCTCCACTGCTCCCTGTCTCCCGGCCAGCCCAGCGCCTCTCCGACAGGCTCAAGAGGTCACAGAGGTGCGCCAGGAGGTACTGATCCACATCCCATCGTCCTCCTGCTCTCCCCCGACGCCGGCTCGCTGCAATTCGATTTTTGGCACCGGTGCACGTATAGAACAGCATGTGTTTAATTCAGGAAATTCTCCCAAACCGATTGATCATACCTCCTACAATTCAAACCACAGCAACTAGATGCCCTAGCGCCCTCCCACGCCAAAAACCAAAGGAAACCGACCCTCCTGTGCCCCGGGCGACGAGAAATCGTCGCCGGCGGCCAAAACTGCCACGGTCCACGGTGACGACTAGGTTGCAGCCACTTCCTGCACGATCTGAAATCCGTTCCATGTTTCTAGAACCATAGGGATGCTGTAGGACATCGTAGCTAGCCGGGAGATGCTTTGGACACGCTGGAACGCGTCCATGTCGAGCTCCCGAGCCGCCCCGCCGGTGCCGACCCACCTACAGCCGTTTTCACGCGGGGAAACCTTGTCAGGCAGCTGTGCCACGTTCCCAGGAGCATGTAGGGTGAAACCGGAGCTCATTTGGTGGAGAAATGAGAGAGAACGAGCCATGCCAAGTTTTCTGCCGGTGTGCACCCGCGGGCTCTGGCGGGAGGTTGAAGAAGCACCTGACCCGTGGGCCCCACACGTGACTGTGCTGTTTAAAATCAAACAGAGAGTTGTGCAAACTTGTAAAATGCATAACTTGGTGTAGGAAGCTCCAAAAATAGTGAGATAAATTTTGTTGGATTCCTTTAAGAGAGTACTATCCAGAGGTACAACCCAATAATTATGAAAACCCCTGGTTTTGGCTCATTAATTCATAGAAGGAAAAGCTTGTGGGAATTTTTCCAGGATTTCTATGTATTGGAAAATCCCCAAATTTGGGCAGGATAGTCTTCCAAAAAATACTTGAACTCCAGTAAAATTTTCAGAAGCATTGGACCTCATTTGCTTAGCCAAATGTGGTGTTAATTCCTTATGTCTCTGAAAATGGGAAAATAAACAGAGGTCAATTTCAGAATTTTCCCCCAAACTTTAGAACCTCATAACTCTTGCTAGGAATCCCCAAATTTAGTTATTCAAATTGGGTTGGATTCCTATTGAATAGCTCTGTCCAAATCTACAACCCAATTTGTATGAAACGAATTATTTAATTCTGGAAAATTCTTGGAAAGTTATCTGAAAAAGAATTGTTGAGGGGGTTTGGTTTATCCAAAAATACCCAAATTTTGCCAGAATATTCTTTAGCATATTGTTGACCTTATAGCAAATTTTCAGATCATTTGAAGATCATTTGTGTAGGAATTTGCTAAACACAATCTGCTGTGTTCATAAGAGTCCAGAAACATTTTCAGAAAATGTTTCCCACTTCCAAAAATCTGTTCTGAGCAATCCATAGCTCCAAAAATCATAGGAAAATTTAGGCAAGCTCTCTGGGACATACATGGAATTGTAGTTCACTTAGTTGGGCATGAAAATGCACATTACTAAAGAATTAATTCTGTTGAGTACAAATGCTTAAAGAATTGTTCTGGGAGAACTACCCAAGTAAAAGGGCTGAATTTTGGACCAGATGACTGTCATGTGATCAAGAACTCACATGTAAATTATCAGCCCAAGATGAGTCCTGGAACTCCCTGTTCTTATTCTCCATACTTGTGTATATGTGGGAATACATAAGAGATGTTATGAGAATTATGGGAAGGACACAATATGACTCCACATTAGCTGCAATTTGGCAAGCTAAATCCTTAGGTAGTATAGAACCTGCTGTAAAAGTTTTGAGGCCATTAGAGTTCTTGTTCTTCAGTTGCACTCAAATCCTTTCAGCTTATCTATTATGTTCATTACGGAACATGATTAGTGTATAGCTAAAGCCGTTAGGACAAATTAGTTTATTTCTGTTCTTTGCACAATAGAGGCAAACCAAGCCATGCTTGGCTTTTCCACACAACCTCTGTTACTAAGAGATTAATTCTATAACTTCTTTCCATTACATTCTATAAAACATGTGCATATGCATCTCAATAGGAACCACAACGAATGGGACTCAAAGGAGTGATTCATCGAAGTGGATCAAGCTCAGGAGAGTCAAGGATGGATCTGCAAGGATACTAACTGCTTATATACAACTACCCTGCAAAACAGGCAAGCTCCAGTTTGCATTTAACAGCTATTAAGTTTTGATTTTGTACTCACTTTCGGTCAAGATATGAACTGTCATTAGGTCTAGTGATTGATACTCCTCTTGCATAACCAAATGACCCATGGAGTATTGGGTAGGTGTCTTTCACTGTGTAGAACTGCCATGCTTAAGTACGTTTCGGTAGAAGTCGAGTGGTGAGATGCTACTCGCAGTTTCAGGAACAACAGGGGCATACGGGATTGGTTCATAAAAAATGTAGCAAGTTAAAGTTGATATCGGAAGGTTGTAGGGGCAGCAGGACATAGGGGCCTGGGTGCTGTAGACCTGTCCGTGTCGGTCAAGGACCGATCCGTATGCGGCCCTGTTGAACAAGTTTGAGTTGTGTACCGGACTCATGCTGGCTATATGGGACCCAGTAAACCGATGTACCTCGTGAAGCTGTCGTTGGGACTTTTCGGGTCGCCTCAGGCGGACGGCCGGTGTGCAGTATGTGGGGAATATTCTCATGACATCTCACGTCGGAAGGTGCACCATGAGAGTAGCTACTGTATGGGGTGACTTGATCGATTCAGCGGGGGTGAAACGGGGGAAAGGCTGCCACGTACAACGTCAGTGATGGTTGTTGTAGGCAACGTCGAGTACGGGCGTACGTGTCGTGTAGTCCGGGTGTTATCGATTCGAATCACCGTCACTCGCGGAATGGACCGAGCATACTTGTTCTCACAGTCGTGACGTAGTAAGAACTTGCATGAGAAAGGAACTAATCATATTGATGTGAAGTATTATACTAGTGTTGTATTGGATCTCGATGAATAGGCTAGTGCAAACTCGATTCTTTTATGCCATGAGCAATTTACATCGGGGGAAAGCGTTTCTTGTTTGATTGTGGACTCCCGATGTAGCGTGCCCAGGGTTACTTAAAATGCTGCAATTAATACCTGAAAGAAAGGATTCACTTTTAGGCGAGTTAATTATGCTTATGCCATCCTATGTTAGGTTCATAACCTCACTTAGAGTTTCATGTTTAGGGTGACGGTTAAGTCTTGCTGAGCGTTATGCTCACGGATGCTATCCGAGTTGTTTTGCAGGTAATTGACTCGCTGATTATGAGAAGGGGTGCCGATGAGACTCGGGAACCTCCGAGTGCTTAATCTAAGAGCATCCTCGCCGCTGCAGATTGTCTTCGTGTTGCTAGTAAGAAACGTCTGCGGGCTGGACCGTTTCTTTGTTGCTAGTTTAGATATGAGTCGTGAGAGTGATAGTCTTCCGCTGTAGTTTACTCTGATATACTTATTTGTAAAACAATCTTGTACGCTTCCGCAAACTATTTATGTAATATGATGTACGTTCATCGACTCGTGTGCTGTTGGGTGCCGCATAACACGGCACCACCCGACGAGGTCCCATGGAGCCGTCTCAGCGTGGTATCAGAGCTGTTACACATGGTATCAGAGCTGCGTTGGGAACAGAGCACGGATTGAGCATTATATTATGTCACAAACTTAGGGTACGGTGAGATAACGGTACTAGGCCCACATAAGGACTACTATTAGCATATTATGAAGGTGGCAAGCTAACCTATTTGTTATGTCGGAAAACCGTGCATCTCGGGACGTCTATGTCTTGGGGGGTGCACGTAAGCGCTGTCCACCAGTGCGCACAAGCTGAAGGGTGGAGCCTCACGGGTGGCAGGTAACCCGACCCGCTTTAGTATCCTCTACGACTCTTCATGTCGTTTGGGGTATTCGAGCAGCGTCTGTCCCAGGCGTGCGTGGTGCAATTTGGGAGACCCCGTCACGTGGTCAGTAACGTGAACACGTAGCTCAAGGCGTGTTTGGCTTGAGAACACCTGGGCGAGTGATGACGGCCGGGTGTACCAACTGTTATGGATACCGGGTTCAGTGTGCAGCCGAACCTGATGATTGAGTGTGTTTTATGTAGGTACTAACCACGAAAACCTTAGTACGTGTAGAACACGTTTGCGAGTGATCGTTTTAGTGCCAGCTAATGATACGTGTATACCGGTGTAATCCGGTTAGGTTTTTCTTTGGTGAGGAAACGTAGTACCATCATATGTCTTACGGTGCATCGTCACCGTACTACACTGGATAGTATTCTTATCTATGAAGAAATCATTCATGACTAACTTCCAAACTAAAAATGGATGTGATAAAGCACATATTAGTTACTGAGCTCTTCATTTGAACTAAGTTTCAAAGAAGAGACTTGTTAGGTTTCTTTTGATCTCAAAGACACAGTGCTCTGTTCAGACAGAAATTTTTCTGGTCTTTAACAAAGCGTAACTCTAATTAGTTTGACCCAATGGAGGTGTTTGAGACAGTTCTGGAAATTTTATTAAGTGCTCTACAACTTTTCTGTAGAACTCCAGAGCCAAATCCGACACCAACTTGGTTGAACGTCCAGATGAATGCAAACTGTTCAGAAAACAGAGCAGCTGCAAACTTCTCTAGATGTTTCGGTAAATTGGTCATAACAATCTGTAGAAAATCTTCTAAGGGTCATGTAATACACCGTTGGAAAGGTTATGAAACTTACAACGATGTTGTAGTTCATAGTTTGTTCAGAATTGTACCCCAGTTGTATGTAAAACTGTGATGAAAACAGCCACATACAAAGGAGGTGCTGGCAAATTTTAGCCAGAAATTCTGTCAACTTTGAACAATCCTAACATTTGTTCTGGAAATGATCTAGGGGCATGTGAGTACTCGTTGAAGAGATACTGAAGTTAACTTTAACTTTGGTATGCAACTTGAGTTATGAAAATGCTAATAACTGTAACAAATTCTGGGTTAAGTACAGAAAGGTCTGTTCTGTACAGAATGAGGGACTGAATATGTTGGCTTTAGAAAGATGTGTAAACATGAAATTTTGTTATGCTTTCATAAAGTTTTAGCATGTTCATGTTTTACATACTTTCACATACTGCTAAGATCATATTTTGACTCCCCTCACAAATTTATCTTTGTTCAGTATGGTGCGTACTCATTCTCCGAGTAGGGTTGAAGGTTCTCATCGAGATGGTGATGACTCGACTCCACCAGGGGCACCACCATCAACGGTATGGGCGGATGTCATGGCTCTGATGGTCGAGTCAAGTCAAGAGAACACAAGACTACTCCAAGCATTGGTACAACAGGGCTTACTCCAACATGCACAACAGGATGTTCCACCTCGGAACGCCTACTTGGATTTCTTGGCGACACAACCGCCAATTTTCACGGAAGCCAACGAACCAGTGGAAGCTGATCAGTGGCTTCGGGTTATGGAGTCCAAGTTTGGAGTGTTTGAGTGCGACGAATATCAGAAGACATCATTTGCAGCTCAACAGCTCCATGGAGCCGCCGGAAATTGGTGGTTCGCTTATCTTGCCACCGTTCCGCAAGGCCATCAAGTGGAATGGACGGAATTTCGCGAAGCATTCCGTGCTCGTCACATTCCTATGGGTTTTATTAAGGCCCAACAGCAAGAATTCAGAAACTTGAAGCAGGGGGACATGAGTGTCCTCGATTATGTCAGACGATTCAACCTTCTGGCACAATATGCTCCTGCTTATGCGACGAGCGAAGCTGCAATGTGTGACTACTTTTTCTATGGCTTGAGTGCCATACTAAAAGAGAAGTTAGCTTTGTTCAATCAAGGCAGTTACACCGAGTTGATCAGTGCTGCTCTGCTGCAAGAACAAGCGACACTTGAGTGTCAAGCAGAGAAGAGGGACCGGGATGATGTGCAAGAAGACACACCAGTTGTTCCTCGCAAATACCGTGTGGTGTATCACACACCTTTGCCGCAGCAACGAATGACACCTGTGACATCATTGCTGCAGCCGAGTACATCAACTCCTCAACCACAAGTTGGCGAAGAACCGGGGAAACCTCCGTGTTCTTATTGCCACCGTTTGGGGCATTTTAGGCAGGAATGCCGGGAGAAGTTGGTGAACAACAGACAGCCATCATCATCAGGTGGTATGCCGCCACCTGCTCCAGTCAACATAACAGCATTACAATCCGGGAGTGTGCAACATCTTGCTATTGAGGATGTCCCGGAGGGAGCACCGGTGTTAGCGGGCATGTTTACTCTCAAGGACGTGCCCGTATTGGTACTTTTTGATTCAGGTGCAACCCACAATTTTATCAGCAAAACATACGTGGATCAGCACCAATTATCCACCAATACTCCCACAACGAGTTTTCTCATACGTTCACCGGGAGGAAATATCTCTTCCAATCAGATTGTGTCCCGAGCAGCTTTGTGTTTGGGCGGAAAAATATACCCAACATCGCTGATTATGTTGGATAGGCAGAAGATAGACATTATATTGGGGATGTCTTGGTTAAATCGTCACGGTGCCGTTCTCAATATCGGTAACCGGACTGTCCAGATTGACTCGCCAATTCACGGACAGCACACGCTGTTTTTAGACAGCGAAGATCCAGATATGGTAGAGGCCTACCACACGGAAGCGCTGAAGCTTGAAGATATTCCGATGGTACGTGATTATCCCGACGTATTTCCCGATGACTTACCGGGCATGCCGCCCGAACGGGACGTCGAGTTCAAAATTGAACTGGCGCCTGGAACGACGCCTATTTCACGAAGGCCTTACAAGATGGCACCTAACGAGCTAGCGGAGTTGAAAGAGCAACTGAATGAACTCATGAGCAAGGGTTTCATACGACCAAGTTCTTCACCTTGGGGTTGCTCAGCGCTGTTCGTTAAGAAGAAGGACGAAACACTACAGCTATGTGTTGATTATCGTCCTCTCAATGCTGTCACGATCAAGAACAAGTATCCTTTGCCTCGCATCGACATCCTGTTTGATCAACTTGTGGGTGCAAAGGTATTTTCGAAGATGGATCTTCGGTCGGGCTATCATCAAATCAAGATCCGACCGGAGGACATACCGAAGACAACTTTCTCGACGAGATACGGACTCTACGAGTACCTCGTCATGTCATTTGGATTAACCAACGCTCCGGCACACTTCATGTATTTGATGAATTCTGTGTTCATGCCGGAGTTAGACAAGTTCGTCGTGGTATTCATCGACGACATATTGGTTTACTCCAAATCGGAAGAAGAGCACGCTGAACATCTGCGTACTGTGCTACAACGGTTACGGGAGCACCAATTGTATGCCAAGTTCAGCAAGTGTGAATTTTGGATTGATCAAGTGCCTTTCCTTGGCCATATTATTTCAGCAGAAGGGCATTGCCATGGATCCCAGCAAAATTGAACAAGTGCTGAAGTGGGAATCTCCCAAATCTGTCCACGAGGTCCGAAGTTTCCTAGGTTTAGCGGGTTATTATCGGAGGTTTATTCCGAGCTTCTCAAAGATTGCTAAACTAATGACGGAGCTGCTGAAGAAGGGCACTAAATACATGTGGAATGCAGTATGTGAAGCCGCATTCAAAACTTTGGTGAAACATCTCACAACGGCTCCAGTTCTTGCTCAACCGGACACGACGAAGCCATTCGATGTATACTGTGATGCATCCGGCATCGGTCTCGGCTGCGTTCTGATGCAAGAAGGGTGTGTAGTTGCCTATGGGTCTCGTCAACTGCGAAACCACGAGCAGCATTATCCAACTCATGATCTTGAGCTTGCTGCTGTGGTGTTGGCGTTGAAGATGTGGAGGCATTACCTGCTTGGTAATCTTGTTCACCTCTACACCGACCATAAAAGCTTGAAGTATATCTTCACGCAGAAGGAGCTAAATATGAGACAACGGAGATGGTTGGAGCTCATAAAAGATTATGAAATTGAGATCGACTATCACCCGGGAAAAGCCAACGTGGTTGCCGACGCGCTTAGTCGGAAAGCCCACATTCACAACTTAGCGGTTGCTGAGTTGGAAGACGAAGAACCCAGCCTCCGTGTCATTCCGTATGGCGCACTTTATAATCTCGCGCTCATTCCAACAATCCGTGAAGAGATTGTTGAGGCTCAAAGAAGAGACAGAGGTATGTCTCACATACGAAGAAGACTTGACAACGGAGAGGTGAAATGCTTTCGGAAGGATGAGAACGGTACAATATGGTTTAACGACCGTATAGTGGTACCGCGCAATATGAAACTCCGGAAGAAGATCTTGGATGAAGCCCACCTGTCTAAGTTTTCCATTCATCCCGGAAGTAACAAGATGTACCAAGATTTGAAACAGAAATTTTGGTGGACTAGGATGAAGAGGGAGATTGCTAAATACGTATCCGAATGCGATACGTGTAGACGGGTCAAGGCTGATCATATGCGGAAAGCCGGACCGCTACAACCTTTGAAGATCCCGGCGTGGAAATGGGAGGATGTGAGTATGGACTTCATCGTCGGATTACCGCTCACATCCAGGAAACATGACTCGATATGGGTGATCGTTGACCGGTTAACGAAGTCGGCTCATTTCATACTGGTGAACACTCATTATCGAGCAAGGCAATATGCGGAGTTATTCATCTCCAGAATTATATGATCACATGGTGTCCCAAAGACCATCATTTCAGATCGAGGTGTGTTGTTCGTTGCTCGGTTTTGGGAGCAGCTGCCTGCCTCGTTGGGCACCAAGCTAATTAGAAGCTCCGCATATCACCCTCAAACCGATGGACAAACTGAGAGGGTGAATCAAGTACTCAAGGACATGTTGAGAGCATGTGCCATCCACCACGGTAGGAATTGGGACGATCACCTGCCGCTGGCGGAGTTTTCATACAACAACGGTTATCAAGCGAGTATTAAAATGGCACCGTATGAAGCTCTCTACGGCCGGAAGTGTCGCACACCGCTGAATTGGTGTGAGTCCGGCGAAAGAGTTCTGTTTGGGATTGATCTTGTCAACAAAGCCGAAGACCGGATTCGGTTGATACAAGAGAACTTAAAGGCTGCCCAATCCCGACAGAAGAGCTACGCCGATCAAAGGCGTAGGCCGTTACATTTTGATGTCGGGGAGCACGTATATCTTCGTGTATCTCCGATGAAGGGAATTCACCGGTTCGGTGTAAAGGGGAAACTCGCTCCCCGTTTTATTGGTCCTTTTGCTATCACGGAGAAGTGCGGACCCGTAGCCTACCGGCTGGAATTACCGGCAAGTCTAGCGGGTGTTCATGATGTATTTCATGTTTCACAGCTGCGGATGTGCCTCAAATTCACTGCTGCTGTTCGCACTGATGACATCGACGAATTGAAACCGGACCTGACCTACACCGAGTGACCGGTTTAGATTTTGGATGAAAAGACCCGGGTAACCCGGAACCGGACGACCCGATTTTTCAAGGTGCTGTGGAGTAATCACACCGCGGAAGAGGCGACATGGGAAAGTGAAGATTACCTCCGCACCAACTATCCGGAATTTTTAGCTTTGTACAGTTTGTAATTACCTCTCCCGTCTCGTTCCTGTTTTGTAATCTCGGGACGAGATTGTTTTAAGGGGGGAGGAATGTAAAAGTCCCAAAAATGTGTATGAATAAAAACTAATGTTTGAGTTCATATGTGTGGCAAAGACATGAAAAATGGGACTTGCTAAAACTTTTCTTCATGCAAGGTAATACATGGATGAACATCCAACATGAGGTTCACCTTTTTACTTAAAAGTGTTGGACCAATAAGGAGTTAAATACCTCTTTGCATGTGAGTTTAAAATTCAGATTTGAAAATTCAAAGTTCACACATATGGTGACCCAAAAACTTTGAATTAACATGCAGCCATATAGTTGAGTTTTTAAGGAAAAGGTTATCACCAACTTTTCAATTGTAGGGTGGGCTCAAAGGGGAGCTAAAGAGAAGAAATTACAAATTCTAAACCAAATTCAGATTTAGTCTTGCAAATTCAAACTGAATTTGAAGAATTCAAATTCTAGCCCACCTTTAAAAAAAAACTTAGCATTTTGGGGAGTGAAAAGATCAGCTTGAGAAGATATTTGGTGAAGAAATGGGGGGTGGGACCCACAGGTCATAGAGCTAAAGGAGGAGACTTACTCCCTAAGTTTTGCTCTCGGTGGGAACTTTTCCCGAGCAGCTTGCGAGCGCCACCGAGCAGCTTGCCGGTGACAGCTTCTGCTGCCGGTCTCCACGCGCTGGCGCCCTGGGGTCGGTCCTGGCCGCACCCCCAACGTGATCACGTGCCCCCCCGGCCGAAGCAAGGCACAATTGCTTTCTTCTCCTCGCAAACAAACGGAGAGCCGAGCACCTCACCGCGCTCCTCCACTGCTCCCTGTCTCCCGGCCAGCCCAGCGCCTCTCCGGCAGGCTCAAGAGGTCACAGAGGTGCGCCAGGAGGTACTGATCCTCATCCTGTCGTCCTCCTGCTCTCCCCCGACGCCGGCTCGCCGGAATTCGATTTTTGGCACCGGCGCACGTATAGAACAGCATGTGTTTAATTCGGGAAATTCTCCCAAACCGATTGATCATACCTCCTACAATTCAAACCACAGCAACTAGATGCCCTAGCGCCCTCCCACGCCGAAAACCAAAGGAAACCGACCCTCCTGTGCCCCGGGCGACGAGAAATCGTCGCCGGCGGCCAAAACTGCCACGGTCCACGGTGACGACTAGGTTGCAGCCACTTCCTGCAGGATCTGATCTCCGTTCCATGTTTCTAGAACCATAGGGATGCTGTAGGACATCGTAGCTCGCCGGGAGATGCTTTGGACACGCTGGAACGCGTCCATGTCGAGCTCCCGAGCCGCCCCGCCGGTGCCGACCCACCTACAGCCGTTTTCACGCGGGGAAACCTTGTCAGACAGCTGTGCCACGTTCCCAGGAGCATGTAGGGCGAAACCGGAGCTCATTTGGTGGAGAAATGAGAGAGAACGAGCCATGCCAAGTTTTCTGCCGGTGTGCACCCGCGGGCTCTGGCGGGAGGTTGAAGAAGCACCTGACCCGTGGGCCCCACGCGCGACTGTGCTGTTTAAAATCAAACAGAGAGTTGTGCAAACTTGTAAAATGCATAACTTGGTGTAGGAAGCTCCAAAAATAGTGAGATAAATTTTGTTGGATTACTTTAAGAGAGTACTATTCAGAGGTACAACCCAATAATTATGAAAACCCCTGGTTTTGGCTCATTAATTCATAGAAGGAAAAGCTTGTGGGAATTTTTCCAGGAGTTCTATGTATTGGAAAATCCCCAAATTTGGGCAGGATAGTCTTCCAAAAAATACTCGAACTCCAGTAAAATTTTCAGAAGCATTAGACCTCATTTGCTTGGCCAAATGTGGTGTTAATTCCTTATGTCTCTGAAAATGGGAAAATAAACAGAGGTCAATTTCAGAATTTTTCCCCAAACTTTAGAACCTCATAACTCTTGCTAGGAATACCCAAATTTAGTGATTCAAATTGGGTTGGATTCATATTGAATAGCTCTGTCCAAATCTACAACCCAATTTGTATGAAACGAATTATTTAATTCTGGAAAATTCTTGGAAGATTTTCTGAAAAAGAATTGTTGAGGGAGTTTGGTTTATCCAAAAATACCCAAATTTTGCCAGAATATTCTTTAGCATATTGTTGACCTTATAGAAAATTTTCAACTCATTTGAAGATCATTTGGGTAGGAATTTGCTAAAAACAATCTGCTGTGTTCATAAGAGTCCAGAAACATTTTTAGAAAATGTTTCCCACTTCCAAAAATCTGTTCTGAGCAATCCATAGCTCCAAAAATCATAGGAAAATTTAGGCAAGCTCTCTGGGACATACTTGGAATTGTAGTTCACTTAGTTGGACATGAAAATGCACATTACTAAAGAATTAATTCTGTTGAGTACAAATGCTTAAAGAATTGTTATGGGAGAACTACCCAAGTAAAAGGGCTGAATTTTGGACCAGATGACTGTCATGTGATCAAGAACTCACATGTAAATTATCAGCCCAAGATGAGTCCTGGAACTCCCTGTTCTTATTCTCCATACTTGTGTATATGTGGGAATACATAAGAGATGTTGTGAGAATTATGGGAAGGACACAATATGACTCCACATTAGCTGCAATTTGGCAAGCTAAATCCTTAGGTAGTATAGAACCTGCTGTAAAAGTTTTGAGGCCATTGGAGTTCTTGTTCTTCAGTTGCACTCAAATCCTTTCAGCTTATCTATTATGTTCATTACGGAACATGATTAGTGTATAGCTAAAGCCTTTAGGACAAATTAGTTTATTTCTGTTCTTTGCACAATAGAGGCAAACCAAGCCATGCTTGGCTTTTCCACACAACCTCTGTTACTAAGAGATTAATTTATAACTTCTTTCCATTACATTCTATAAACACATGTGCATATGCATCTCAATAAGAACCACAACGAAGGGGACTCAAAGGAGTGATTCATCGAAGTGGATCAAGCTCCGGAGAGTCAAGGGTGGATCTGCAAGGATACTAACTGCTTATATACGACTACCCTGCAAAACAGGCAAGCTCCGGTTTGCATTTAACAGCTATTAAGTTTTGATTTTTTACTCACTTTCGGTCAAGATATGAACTGTGCATTAGATCTAGTGATTGATACTCCTCTTGCATAACCAAATGACCCATGGAGTATTGGGTAGATGTCTTTCACCGTGTAGAACTTCCATGCTTAAGTACGTTTCGGTAGAAGTCGAGTGGTGAGATGCTACTCGCAGTTTCAGGAACAACAGGGGCATACGGGATTGGTTCATAAATGATGTAGCAAGTTAAAGTTGAGACCGGAAGGTTGTAGGGGCAGCAGGACATAGGGGCCTGGGTGCTGTAGACCTGTCCGTGTCGGTCAAGGACCGATCCGTATGCGGCCCTGTTGAACAAGTTTGATTTGTGTACCGGACTCATGCTGGCTATATGGGACCCAGTAAACCGATGTACCTCGGGAAGCTGTCGTTCGGACTTTTCGGGTCGCCTCAGGCGGACGGCCGGTGTGCAGTATGTGGAGAATATTCTCATGACATCTCACGTCGGAAGGTGCACCATGAGAGTAGCTACTGTACGGGGCGACTTGATCGATTCAGCGGGGGTGAAACGGGGGAAAGGCTGCCACGTACGACGTCAGTGATGGTTGTTGTAGGCAACGTCGAGTACGGGCGTACGTGTCGTGTAGTCCGGGTGTTATTGATTCGAATCACCGTCGCTCGCGGAGTGGACCGAGCATACTTGTTCTCACAGTCGTGACGTAGTAAGAACTTGCATGAGAAAAGAACTAATCATATTGATGTGAAGTATTATACTAGTGTTGTATTGGATCTCGATGAATATGCTAGTGCAAACTCGATTCTTTTATGCCATGAGCAATTTACATCGGGGGAAAGCGTTTCTTGTTTGATTGTGGACTCCCGATGTAGTGTGCCCAGGGTTACTTAAAATGCTGCAATTAATACCTGAAAGTAAGGATTCACTTTTAGGCGAGTTAATTATGCTTATGCCATCCTATGTTAGGTTCATAACCTCACTTAGAGTTTCATGTTTAGGGTGACGGTTAAGTCTTGCTGAGCGTTATGCTCATGGATGCTATCCGAGTTGTTTTGCAGGTAATTGACTCGCTGATTATGAGAAGGGGTGCCGATAAGACTCGGGAACCTCCGAGTGCTTACTCTAAGAGCATCCTCGCCGCTGCAGATTGTCTTCGTGTTGCTAGTAAGAAACGTCCGCGGGCTGGACCGTTTCTTTGTTGCTAGTTTAGATATGAGTCGTGAGAGTGATAGTCTTCCGCTGTAGTTTACTCTGATATACTTATTTGTAAAACAATCTCGTACGCTTCTGCAAACTATTTATGTAATATGATGTATGTTCATCGACCCGTGTGCTGTTGGGTGCCGCATAACACGGCACCACTCGACGAGGTCCCGTGGGGCCGTCTCAGCCCGGCTCGTGGGCCGGGCTGTGGGCCGCAGCAATGTCCTCTCGAAGATTCCTTCGGGCGCCGGGGCGCCGGTGGAAGCCTTCCTTGAGAGGTCGTCGTCCGTGGCGTTGCTTGCACGCGGTACATGGCACAGGTCCAATACTAGGAAGTCTTTCTCCAGCATCTGCACATAAAGCAAATAGGCAGCTAGCTGCGGGTCGTTGCAGGAGCATTCACCCTTGACTTGCTTGATGACTAGCTGGGAGTCGCCATGTGCCAACAACTGGCGAGCGCCGAGAGACAGCGCTGTCTTCAGGCCAAAGATGAGTGCTTCATACTCCGCCATGTTGTTGGCTGCCTTGAATGTGAGGCGCACCATGTACCCGAACTGCTCCCCCGATGGCATGAGAAGCAGTACGCCGGCACCGGCCCCCTGCTTTTGCGAGGAGCCGTCGAAGAAGAGCGTCTAGTGGGGCTCGGTGAATATCGGAGCTTAGGGCTTTGGTTCACCATCTTCGGGGCCCCCTGGGTTGGTTGTCGATGGCGTCTACGCGGCCACGAAGTCAGCCAGTGCTTGGCTTTTGATTGTGTGGCGAGGGAGGAAGTCCAGCTCGAACTCTGCGAACTCCGCTGCCCACTTAGCAACGTTGCCAGTCGCGTTGGGGCTGTGAAGGATGGTCTTCAGCGGGAATGAGGTGACCACCGAGATCCGGTGGGCTTGAAAGTAGTGCCAGAGCTTCCTGGACGCCACGAGCACTGCATACAACAGCTTATGGACCTCCAGATACATTGTCTTGGCGTCATGGAGGACTTCACTGATGTAGTAGACTGGCCTCTGGATGGTCCGGACCCTCCCCCTGGGGCCTGAGATGTCTTCCTCCATTGGCTCAGGCCGACAAGGGGTAGATGGGTCCGGGGGAGCCTCCAAGATCTGGGACCCGGGGGCTTCTAGGCCATCTTGGACCTCCGGGAGGTCCCCTTGGACCTCCGGGAGGTCCCCTTGGACCTCTGGGAGGTCGTCTTTAACCACTGGGAGGTCCTGCTGGACCTCCGGGAGGCTGTCTTGATCTTCCGGGAGGTCCCCTTGGACCTCCGGGAAGCTGGCTTGGACCTTCGGGGGGTCCCCTTGGACCTCCGGGAGGTTGTATTGATCCTCCGGGAGGTCCCCTTGGACCTCCGGGAAGCTGGCTTGGACCTCGGTGGGGTCCCCTTGGACCTCCGGGAGGTTCTCTTGGAGCGTCGGGAGGTCGTCTTGGGCTCCTGAGACCTCCTGGCTGTCGGGGCCCCCCATGGGGCCCGGGCATCCTTGAGGCTTGTCATCAGCTGCTTGATCTGGTTGCGGCGATGAGGGGTCCGGCCGCTCTGCAGCGAGGACCATGCTCACCACCTCTGTTGTCGCCACGATGTAGAGCAGCAGGTGCTCTATGGGCTCGGGGGCTACCATGATGGGTAGGGTCGTCAGGAGCTGCTTCAACTCCTGGAATGCTTCTTCTGCTTCGTCGGTCCAAGAAAATGGACCGGATTTGCGCAGGAGCTTGAAGAAGGGAAGTGCCCGCTCTGCTAGCCTCGGTATGAACCGACTCAGCACGGCTAGGCATCCCATGAGCTTTTGGACATCTTTGATGCGAGCCGGGGGCTGCATCAACTCGATGGCCTTGATCTTCTCGGGGTTGGCTTCGATCCCTCGGTGTGAGACCAGGAACCCTAGGAGCTTCCCAGAGGATACGCTGAACACACACTTGTCTGGGTTCAGCTTGGTGCGCGTGGAGCACAGTTTGTTAAAGACTAGAGCTAGGTTATCCAATAATGATGAGCTCTGTCTAACTTTGATAACAATGTCATCGACGTACACCTCGACTAAGTCTCTTATTAGCTCTCAAAGGTTTTGTGCATAGCACGAACAAAGGTGGGGAGAGCGTTCTTTAGACCATAAGGCATGGAGACATAACAATACAGGCTGCCTACTGTGATAAATGCGGCATGTTCTTCATCTTCTCTAGACATGGGAATTTGGTGGAAGCCTGAGTAGGCGTCTAGGAAGCATAACATATCGCATCCTGATGTAGAGTCTACTATTTGATCCATTCTAGGGAGAGGGAATGGATCTTTGGACATGCCTTATTGAGACTGGTGTAGTCGATGCACATCCGGAGCTTCCCGCCGGCCTTTGGGACGACGACAGGGTTCGCCAGCCACCGAGGGTGGTGGACTTCCCGTATGAAGCCAGCGTCCAGCAGCTTGTTGATTTCTTCATGGATGAAGTTCTGCCACTCGATGGACTGCTTCCGAGGCTTTTGTTGTATAGGCCGGGTGTCGGGGAAGATTTTCAGATGGTGTTCGGTCACCTACCTAGGGATCCCTGGCATCTGCGACGGTTGCCATGCAAACACGTCGACGTTGTGCCGGAGGAAGGTGATGAGTGTGCCTTCCTATTTGCTATCCAGGCCCCCGGCAATCTGGGTGGTATGGGCAGCTTCGGCGCCGACTTGGACGACCTTCAGGGGGACGTCGTCCTCGTCGTGGGGCTGCACTCGGGGTGCAGAGGCTGAGGCACGGTGACGTGCACTCGGGTGGAGCTGGCCCGGTTCTGCACCGCCAGGGGCTGGTGCTCGGGCTGCTGCAAGTGCTTGGAGCTTCTCCAAGGCTGACACTGCAGCAGTGCGATCTCCACGGATACTGAGGATGCCTGTTGGTGTAGGCATCTTCAGGACGAGGTAGCCGTAGTGGGCTACTGCCATGAACCGGTACAGGGCTGGCGTGCCGATGATGGCGTTGAAGGGGAGGTCGACCTCCGCCACATCGAACAGAATGTACTCTGTTCGGTAGTTGTCCGGTGCCCCGAAGGTCACCGGTAGGCTGATGTTGCTGTAGGGGACGACTTGTCCCGGCCCTACCCCTGAGAACGGGCTCGAGGGGGCGAGCTTGGCCATCGGGATCTGCAGCTTCAGGAAAGCTGCACGGCTGATGAGGTTGAGGCTGGCCCCGCCACCCACCAGGACGTGGTACATCATCACGTTGGCGATGGTGGGTGCCACCAGGAGTGGTACCTGCCCGGCCCCAGCCATGTTCTTGGGACAGTCTGTGGCGTCGAAGGTGATGGGGGTCCCTACCCACTTGAGGTGCGGTGTTGCGCACGGGGTAGGGGCCACCGACACCACAGCTCGACGCAGAGTCTTGACTGCGCTCCGGGACAAGGGGTCCGAGGACCCTCCGTAGATGACGTGGAGCACCTTCCGGCGCTCGTCATCGCTGGAGGTGGAGCCCTCGTGGTGGTGAACCGTCTTCAGAGCATGCTGGGACTCCTGGAACTCCATCTGCTGGTCGACGTTGTCCTGGGTGTCGAACTTCTGCTTGCCCTCCCTCTGACGGAAGGGAGGGGCATCCGCGCGCGGTTGCTTCCCCTTGCTGAAGCATTCCGCGAGCTTCTGGATCTCCCGGCACTCAGCAGCAGTATGGCTGCTGGTGTTGTGCATGGGGCACGGCTCGCTGTGGTCACCGCCAGGGGCTGGTGACTGTCGCGGCCTCTTGTCGGGGCGTGGCCCCCGAGCTCCGGTGGGTGCTGCAGCTGCAGCAATGGGAGCTTCGGTCAGCAGCATGATCTTGCCGCTGGCCTTCTTGATCTTCTTGCCGCTCCCATGGGGAGCAGCGTTTGATCCGGGCTGTCCTCCGGCTTCGGAGTCTGGCTGTGAGTGCCAGTTGCGCCCTTCCGCCACTCTGGCACACTTGTCCACCAGGCTGAAGAGCTCCGAGACGTCGCGCACCTCTCTGGTGGTGAGCTTCTCGAGCATCTTTTTGTCCCTTACACCCTGCCGGAACGCCACCACCACAGAAGCATTCTGGAATGTGGGATGGTGTTCCGTACCTGGGAGAACCGCTGGATGAAGAAGCGCAGCGACTCTCCGGGTTGTTGCTGGATGGCGTGGAGGTCGAGTTCCGTGCCAGGCCGGGTGTATGAGCTGCCGAAGTTGGCGGTGAACTGCCGGCAGAGCTCTCCCCAGGAGGTTATGGAACCCTGGGGGAGATTCATGAGCCAGGACCGTGCTGGGCCGGTAAAGGTGACGGGGAAGTAGTTGGCCATGACGGCATCATCCACTCCTGCAGCAAGGATGGCGGTGGAGTAGATCTGGAGGAACTCCACCGGGTTGACGCTGCCGTCGTACTTCTCTAGCAGGTGTGGCCGGAACTTGCGCGGCCACTTCGCGAAGCGAAGGTGTGGTGCCAAAGCTGCACACCCTGCTCCTGTTGCTGCAGGTGTCGGTGCCGCGAGCGCTTGATCCGCTGTTGGCACCGTGTACCCCGGCATGGGCAAAGGTGCACCATAAACCGGGAGCGCCATTTGCAGGGCATATGGCAGAGGCATATGCTGTGTGGCGTATGCCTGGGGCAGAGATCGCGCGGCGAACATCTGCAGCCCAGGTTAGGTCGAGGCGGTCAACATGCTGTCGCCGACCTCGTGGTTGCGACGCCTTTCTCGGCGTCGCTCGATGGTCACGCGGGCATCTTCGCCCAGGTGACGTCGTTCAGCTCCGACCTTAGGTCCGCAGATGGGAGACTGGTGGAGCGGGAGTCTACCGTCTGCCCGTCAACCGTTGGCGTGCGTGACAGCGACACATCCGGTCGATTGGGGCGTCGTCCCCGCCATAGCTGAGGGTTGGCAGTGGCGACTACGAGACGGTCTACGTTGCGAATCCACTGCTGGGTCGCTGCCTGAGGCGCGTCCCCATCAGGTGGATTGCGTAGAAGCGCTCGTGCTGCAGCTAATGCGCTCCCATGGGAGACACTCAGTGCTGCAGCAGATCTTGGGCTTGCTGGAGTCCACGTTGCCGGAGTCGGCTGCTGGCTTCCAGCCTGTCCCAACATACTCCTCCCTGAGTGCGTCGAGACATAAGCCTCGATGGTCATCGTTCACCGGGAACAAGGGCGAGGGGAGCTTGCCGCATAGGGAAGCTTGGTCATCTTCGTGAGTGAAGAATCGTCGAGAGAGGGAAAAGTCCCCTACCTGGTGCGCCAAATGTCGAAGTGTAGCTGTCGACACTTCCCCCGGGCATGCACTGGGCAGCCCGCAGAGGTTCTTTTTCGGAGGGGCTAGTCCCCCTGCGTGAGTCTCGCTGTACTGGACGAAGGAAACAGATGAACACAAGGGTTTTTTACGTGGTTCGAGCCGCCGGAGCATAATACCCTACGTCCACGGTGAGCAGAGGTGCTCGTTGTATTGCTTGGTGCTCAGAACCGGAGTTCTGAGCTTGAGGATGAGCTGCGAGCTTGAATCAAGGTGCCAATTTGTGAACCCTTTGTAATGTTGCCTACCCGAGCCTTTTATAGTCCAATGCTCGGGCGGCATACAAAGTGGGCCCTGGGACCTGACAGGTGGTCCCGGGTGTAAAGGTCCAAAAAATGTGAATACAAAGAAACACTTGTTTGCTAAAGTTGGTTTCATATGTATGAAATTTAGGACTTGTTAAAACTTTTCCACATGTGATAACACACATGAGGGTTTTCTTCACATAAGTTTAAAGGTTTGTTTGAAAACTTGGAACCCAAGGGGGGGTCTAAAACCAAGATGGGAAGTTCCCATATGTGTGGGAAAACTAAAGTGAGATTTGGAACAAACTTGTTCAACTCAAAATTCAAATGAGAGCAACACTATGAATTTCAAAACTGTTATGCTACAAATCTCATTTGCACCAGCCAAAATAAAAATCAGATTTCATATTTGAATTCCTTGGTCCAAATTAGGGGGTGTGCAAAGTTTCATGATTTATGGAAATGATTTGCAACCCATTTTCCAAAATGGACTTTAAATAACTGTGGCGGACCGGAATCCGCTCATCCAGGATCACAGAGGGTGGTGCCACGCGATGCGACACCCGACAGCACACGTCATAAGAACACATTATATTACATGGGAAAAACAAACTGAATGTACAAAATAGTACACTTCTCAGTTACAAACTAGGGTCTTTCTTACACAGCGGATGTTTCTTTTATACAACTCACGCCCGCCTTTGTAGCAAAAGTGGTTGCCCAGCACTTGGGCAACCCACACTAGCTGCACTCCTCAGCTCAGCGCGGCGTGTACGGCTCCCACTCCGCCGTGGTCCCCGACGGAGGGTAACCCTCGCCAGTGGACTCATACTCCGAGTCCGTGGGTGGCTCCTCACCTGAAAAACACTCAAGCAGCAACCGTGAGCATGAAGGCTCATCAAGGCTTAACCGACTCACCTAAGCATGAAACTCTACATGAGGGGTACAATGGACATAGGATAGTAACATTTCAGCAAAAGGACACGCCTACAAGTTCATCCTTAGTTCATCTTTTAGCAACGAGTTAACAGTTCATGAAATCTGAAATTTAGTAAGCAGTATTTGGTGGCACACATGTAGCAATACAATTATATCAACCAGCAATATTGAATCAACAGGTTTCATCCATTAATCTACGTCACGACTCAGTGACCAAGTGGTACTCTTCACCGCGAGGGACGGCGAATCGACTCGATATACACCTGCAGGGAAATCCAAAGAGCACGTCATGTACGCCCACTAGTGGAGCTGCACAGCACGCTCGCTCGATGTCGTACGGGACAACCTTTCACCCAACAGCCCAAACGTCGAACCGGTCGCACCGAAACGAGCAGGAGGTTCCCCACACGGAGCATCTCTCTATGCCCGTTGGCAGATTTCCACCTTGCTGCCCTCAGCCTACACCTATAAATCGGTGCGTTACGCCTCGACGCCCGGAGGTTTAGGCTACATCGATTTGTCAGGGCCCATATATCCGATATGCCTTCGGTACGTTCAAACTTGATCAGCGTGGGCCGCACACGGCTCGGTCCTCAATCGACACGGACAGGGCTGCGCACACAAGACTCCCTCTTGCTGTGCCCTAGCCCCTGCCCAGTCTCATATTCATTACTAATGTGATCTCACCTCACTCAACCGAACCCGTGCGTCCCAAGCCTATCTCGCGAGTAGATTCCAACTACTCGACTTGTACCGAAGCCCTATGAATTACTAAGCATAGCCTGTCTACTCGAGGTCTTAGACACTACCCTCACTCTTAGGGAAAAATTCTGCTTATGCAAGTGGGGTTCCATCCATCCTATACCTAATGCACAAACATACTTCATATGACGCATGTAAACAAAGTAAAACTTATGAAAGGGTTAATGCAAACCGGGGCTTGCCTTGTTGCTGCAGGTCAGTAGTTAGTTCTTCGTCCGGAAGAAGGAAATCCAGCACTTCCGGGGTCTCTTCTTCAATAGCTACACGTTGAATACAATACTACATGTAAATTTAAATGCAAATGTGTGAACTTAAATAAATAATTGCTAATAACTCTAGCTAGCCCTCCCCTTTGGGTTCTGAGATTTTTATGGTGGATTGGTAGGGTCCTAACAAGAGTTGTGACCAAGTTTTATTTGAAACAAAGTTCAATTGAACCTTGTACAAATAAAAGCCTCTTTGGTCAATAATTGAGCCTCTAAGTAATTCCCGGGTTTTTCATGGCTCCCACCATTACTTTCTGGAAAGTAGAATTTAATATGTTTATAATGGAGTTGGTTTCATTTCATTTGAAGAATTCTACCGAAAGTTATGTCCTAATTAAGATTGGAGAAAATCTGAAAAATGTTTCTGTACATTTTTCTATTTTCTCTGGGCAGTTCCCCTTAATCACCCAATTAGGGTAACTAAATAAACTTGGATGAGTCTGAAAATTTTACTGGGATTCAGGGACTTTCCAATGAACCTTTCAGCCAAATTTCAGAATTTTTCATAAAGTAGTTCTCCAGATAAAATTCCCAACAGTTTAAATTTTAGGGATTTAATTCTGGAAACTATTCACTTTCATGAGTTGAATTTGGTATTGCTGGAAAGTTCTCAGAGAGCTGAATCCAACAAAATTTGGTTCACCCGATTTGGAGCTCTATAGCCAAAGTTATGAGGATTTGAAGTTTGGAAGAATTCTGAAAATCGGGGGAAAAGTTTAAACTCTCGGGGCCCGCGGGGACACGTGTCGAGCGCGGAGGTGTCCGGCACACAGGGGATACCACACGTGTCGAGCGCGGAGGTGTCCGGCACACTGGAGCTCACAGGGTATTTGCGCGCCAGCACAGCCGATCCCTGGCCACACCCGATCCCGATTTAAATTCTTCAGCCGCTGACACGTGGGCCAGCCGGCTTCATCTTCCTCCTGCCGTTCTCTCACGCCCGTGCCGCCGACCTCGCCGGAGCAGACTCGGGGCTCGCTGGCTCGCCGCTGCCGGACCTCCCATGGTCTGAAACTCGCCGCCAGGGGGTTGTCGACGTCGAGGAACACGTCGGCGGTGACAGGTCGGGCTGGGGGTGACCGGAAGTAACTCGGCGACGTGCCGCGGCCTCGGTTGAGGTTCGACACCGTCGACCGTGGTTTCTAAACCCGCCAACACCTTGAACAAACGGCCCTACAGCATCAGTGTACCTCTAGGAAGCTCGACAAGGTGTCAAAAGGGTCCAGGGATGGCGGCAAGTCGGTCGGCACCGTGTGACCGATCGTGCCCGCCATGACCGCCCTCGATCGAGCTCAAAATTTGTCACTCCTAGACAGTTTTACGCTACGGATGTAGAAAAGAACTTGATCGCCGGCTAGTCCAGCGTCTATGTGCAAGATTTGATGACCTCCGAGAGATCATAGAGCGAGAATTTAAAGAAACCGTACCGGAAGCTTGGTTTACGGTCGACAGAGCAAAAACTAGAAATTCTCTGCGGATTCTTCACGGTTGGCTTCCAAACTTGGAGGAGAGCCGCACGGTGGTCGCGAGCTCCTGTTGCCTCTCTCACTGGACCGTGAAAACGCCTGTGAACGCTGCCCACAGGCGCCTGACTGTCGGCTGAGGCTAGGTCGCTGCGGTGGCGATCGTCTTTGGGCAAAGGAGGTCGGAGCTCGAGGTTTCTGGTGTTGGAGAAGTGGAGTGCGAGCTCAAGTGGCTGTCTAGCAGCTCAGGGAAAAAGGAGGAGATGGTTTTGCTGGTTCTTCCCGATTGAGCAGAGAGCTGCGGCGAGAAAAATGCCGCTGCTCAGGTTTGCCCGCGAGAAGATAAAGCCGGCCGACTCCTGCTCGGCTGAGGCTGTGCCGGTCGCGTGGGGGCGCGAGCCAGCCGCCCTGGGCGCCAGTGCGCGGAGAGGGAAGCAGCTGGTGGCGCCGGTAGCTGCTCGGTGGCACAGCCGACAGCTGCTCGGTGGAATTTCCCACCGAGACTCTGACTTTGGGTGCAAGTTTCCCCTTCTCCCCTCTATGACCTGTGGGTCCCACCCGGGGTTTTAACCTCTGAAATTTACTCCTAATCACTGTTGTAAACAGTGAGCCCCATAATACCCCTGGTGATTCAAATTGTTCACCCCTGAGCCATTTGAATTGAATAGAATTCAAATTGGGTTGGGTTTGAGTGAATTTCAGCACAAGTTCAGTTTTGAATTCAAATAAAGTTTGAATTCGTCCCACTTAGCTCATGTCAAGATCAACTCCGAATGGAGTGAAAATTGGTGTGGTGTGGTGATGAACACTTCTAATGTGTGCCAAAACTGAGGCCCTCACATTCCTCCCCCCTTAAAAGAATCTCGTCCCGAGATTACAAAAGAAGAGATAGCGATGTAGTAGGGACTTACTCGTGTTGAGAAGCCATGAACTCCGGGTAATTTGAACGAAGGAATTCCTCGCTCTCCCACGTCGCTTCTTCCACGGTGTGGTTACTCCAGAGGATCTTGTAGAACCACAACGTTCTGCTACGCGTGGTTCGGGCTTTCTCATCAAGGATTTCCACCGGATACTCATCATATGTTAAATCCGGTTTCAACTCGCCGATGTCTTCGGTAGGAATAGCAGCTGTATGATTCAAACATTTTCGCAGTTGCGAAACATGGAAAACATCATGGACACCAGCAAGAGATGCCGGTAGCTCCAATCTATATGCTGCTGGTCCACACTTCTCGGTGATAGCATAGGGTCCAATGAAACGGGGAGCGAGCTTTCCCTTCTCACCGAACCGGTGCACGCCCTTCATTGGAGACACGCGTAGGTACACGTGTTCCCCAACGTCAAAGTGCAACGGCCTACGCCTCTTATCAGCGTAGCTCTTCTGTCGGGATTGAGCGGCTTTTAAATTGGCTTGAATTGTCCGAACGCGCTCTTCGGCGTCGTTCACTACATCAACCCCGAATGTGACCCTTTCACCGCACTCGCACCAATTTAATGGGGTGCGGCATTTGCGACCGTAGAGAGCTTCGTAGGGTGCCATCTTGATACTCGCCTGATAGCCGTTGTTGTACGAGAATTCTGCCAATGGTAGGTGATCATCCTAGTTCCTACCATGGTGGATGGCACATGCTCTCAACATGTCTTCCAGAACTTGATTCACCCTTTCTGTCTGGCCATCTGTTTGAGGCTGATAGGCGGAGCTCCTGATCAACTTAGTACCCAATGCAGCATGTAACTGCTCCCAAAAGCGAGATATAAACAATGCACCTCGATCTGAGACTATGGTCTTGGGTACGCCATGCAAACATAGAATCCTGGCGATATATAACTCCGCATATCTGTTGGCATGGAAATGTGTATGCACGGGGATGAAGTGAGCTGACTTGGTTAGTCGGTCAACAATCACCCAAATGGAATCATGTTTGTTGGATGTTAAGGGTAATCCCACGATGAAATCCATGCTCACATCTTCCCATTTCCATGCTGGAATCTTCAGGGGTTGCAGCAGCCCTGATTTCCTCATATGATCAGCCTTCACTCGTCTACACGTATCACACTCGGATACGTACTTCGCTACCTCCCGCTTCATCCGTGTCCACCAAAATTTCCGTTTCAAATCTTGGTACATCTTGTTCCTGCCCGGATGAATGGAGTATTTAGACAAGTGGGCTTCGTCGAGGATCTTCTTCCTCAGTTCCATGTCCCGGGGTACGACTATGCGGTCATTGAACCACAGCGTCCCCTCATCATCCTTCCGGAAACACTTGATCTCTCCATTGTCTATCCGTCTCCGGAGATGTGCCATGCCTTTATCCGTCTTCTGAGCTGCAATGATGTCCTCCCTAATAGTAGGGATGAGGGCAAGGTTGTACAGCGATCCATAAGGAACCAAGTATAATTTTGGCTCTTCCTCCTCCACCGGTGTAATGGTGAGGTGATGGACATGTGATATCCGACTCAGCGCATCGGCAACCACATTCGCCTTGCCGGGGTGGTAGTGAATCTCAATTTCATAGTCCTTGATCAATTCTAACCACCTCCTTTGCCTCATGTTCAGCTCCTTCTGGGTGAAGATGTACTTCAAGCTCTTGTGGTCGGTGTAGAGATGCACTAGATTCCCCAGGAGATAGTGCCTCCACATTTTCAGCGCCAAAACCACTGCAGCAAGCTCAAGGTCATGAGTGGGATAGTGCTGCTCGTGGTTCCGAAGTTGGCGTGAGCCATATGCAACCACACGTCCTTCCTGCATCAACACGCAGCCGAGCCCAATACCAGACGCGTCACAATACACGTCGAAGGGCTTTGTTGTATCCGGCTGAGCTAATACCGGAGCTGTGGTGAGATGCTTCACCAATGCTCGGAACGCCCCTTCACACGCCGTGTTCCAAACATATTTCGTCCCTTTCTTCAGCAATTCCGTCATCGGCTTAGCGAGCTTGGAGAAGCTTGGAATGAATCTCCGGTAGTATCCCGCTAACCCGAGGAAGCTTCTGACTTCATGAACTGAAGTGGGAGCTCTCCATTTCAGCACTTGCTCTATTTTGCTTGGGTCAACCGCAATGCCTTCCGCTGAGATGATATGTCCCAAGAATGGCACTTGGCTGATCCAAAACTCGCATTTACTGAACTTGGCGTAGAGCTTGTGGTCTCGCAATCGTTGAAGAACGATTCGCAAGTGTTTGGCATGTTCGGCTTCTGTCTTGGAGTAAACCAAGATATCGTCAATGAACACTACCACGAACTTGTCCAGCTCCGGCATGAACACTGAGTTCATGAGATACATGAAATGGGCTGGAGCATTTGTGAGACCAAAGGACATGACGAGATATTCATATAGTCCATATCTCGTCGAGAAGGCCGTCTTCGGGATATCCTCCGCCCGGATCTTGATCTGGTGATATCCAGAGCGAAGGTCCATCTTTGAGAACACACTTGCCCCCACAAGTTGATCAAACAATATGTCGATGCGGGGCAGTGGGTACTTATTCTTGATGGTGACGGTGTTGAGCGGCCGGTAATCCACACACAGCCTCAGGGTTTCGTCCTTCTTCTTTACAAACAGCGCCTAGCATCCCCAAGGCGAGGAACTTGGCCTAATGAAACCCTTGCTCAATAGATCATTGAGTTGTTCTTTTAGTTCAGCCAGCTCATTAGGAGCCATTTTGTATGGTCTCCGTGATATGGGTGTAGTCCCGGGTGCAAGTTCAATCTTGAACTCGACATCCCGCTCAGGTGGCATGCCCGGAAGATCATCCGGGAACACGTCAGGGTACTCCCGGACTACGGGGATGTCTTCTAACTTGAGAGCTTCAGTATTGTGGATCACTGAAACTTCCTGGACTGGATTATCTAATAGGAGGGACTGCGGACGGTGTAATGGGGAGTTGAGGTGAACCGTCCGTGATGGGGTTTCCAGGACAGCGCCATGGTAACTTAGCCATGACATTCCCAAGATTGCATCAATCTTCTGCCCCTCAAGGATAATCATAGTGGTGGGATATATCTTCCCACCTAAGCACAATGGTGCTTTTGGAACCATCATCGTTGCTGAAATCTTCCCTCCCGGTGAGCAGATCATATAAGAACACTCGGTTGGAAAGACTTCCAGCTGATGCTTAACCACATATGATGCACTTATGAAGTTGTGGGTTGCACCAGAATCAAATAATATTATGATGGCTTGATGGTTGGGAGTGAACGCACCCGCCAACACGTTGTCTCCTTCTGGGGCGTCCTCATTGTCGAGGTTGCGGACGCCACCAGTCCGCTGACCAACCTTCTTCACCGGAGGTCGGCCTCGAGCACCGCCCTGGAGCTGGGCTTGCCCGCTGCTCTGCTGCCCCTGGGGACAGTCCTTCGCGAAGTGGCCCGCCTGGCCACACGTGAAGCAGGTAAAACGGGGCGGTCCCCTGCTGATCGGTGGACGGAATCCCGGGGCGCATTGTGGCGGTCGAAATGCCCGGGGTACCGTCTGCTGCTGCTGCTGCTGCTGTCTTGGTGGTGGCATCGGTGGACGGAATGAGGGTGACTGGAAAGGACGTCCCCCGAACCGTTGAGGTCGCGCCGGTGGATGCCACTGCTGTCCGGATGGTGTCCGATACACCATACGGTACTTCTGAGGCGCGCCACCACCGCTGCTAGGTGGAGCGCTGCGCTTCCTCTGCTCAGCTGCCAACTCCCGCTGAGCATCCTCTTGCATGATCGCGGCATTGACTAAGTCGTTGAATGTGCCGCGGTTCCACTGTACGAGATGGGTCTTCATTTCGGGGTGTAACCCCCGATAGAAGTGCTCCCTCTTCTTCTCCTCCGTGGAGATGTAGTCTGACGCATACTGCACCAGATGGTTGAAGGCACGGGAGTAGTCGTGGGCACTCCTCCCGCCGTGCTTCAGCTCCAAGAATTCTTGGAACTTCCTCTTCATGATTCCGGGAGGAATGTGGTAGGCGCGGAACGCCTCCAGGAACTCTTGCCATTCCACGGCATGGCCAGCCGGACGTGAGGCGACATAATTCGCCCACCACGCACCAGCGGCACCCTGGAGCTGCTGTGCTGCGAACAGGGTCTTCTGCCGCTTCGTACATTGGAGCAGCCCAAACTTGGACTCGATAGTCCGCAGCCAGTTGTCAGCCTCCAGTGGTTCTTCAGCTTCGGTGAACACTGGAGGGTGCGTACTCATGAAATCCGAGTACGACACTTCGCGGGGCTCACGAGGCCCTCGCTCTTGATGTCCCCCCGCCTGGGACGTATTCTGCACGATCGTGCGGAGCAGGTCGGTCTGCTCCTCACGACCTCCCACCAGTGCCGCTATCACATCCGCTAGAGTAAGCGGAGGCGGCGGTGGTGGCTGCTGCTGCGGGGTGCTGTCGTAGGCCGGTGGCTGGGAGTCATCACCTCCCTGTTGGCTAGAGCCACCAACCTCGTGCTTGGTCCTAGTACGAACCATCTGCAACCACACGACATTAAACATCAGTCCCGCAACATTTTGCATGCAGTCCAATAGAAATGGGCGTAAAAACATTATGACAACAGAAACATGCGATATATCTCGTAAGTAGATAATGTAATAACTTTGCACAAGCTACCCCATTACCAGACCAAACACAAGCTAGTTTAATCCAACTTGATGAACCTCCTCTTTGGAAGCTCACCAAAACTAGGTTTGGTCACTACGAGACATTACTATCGCGTTGTCATCACGTATACCACCCTTAGGGTACAACACCCTCTCCAATGAGTTCAACTGTCATTCTTCTGTCAGAATAACCAGTTTCTACCTATTCCAAGTTTTGATCTGGTTCCGGGCATTTTCATGACTCAAGTTGAATACCAAAGTTAAAGTTAACTTCAGTATCGTTCCAACGAGTACTCATTTGCCCCCATATCGGCTTTGGTTAAAAAGTTATGCTAATTCAAAGTCAGCAGAATTTCTGGAAGAATTTTAACAGCACCTCCCTTGGAAGTGGCTGTTTTCAACCCTGATTTCCACTAAATTCTGTGCTGAACTTTGAGGAACTTTGAATTGAAAAGATGTCACACATCTTCTACTCTTTCTAAGGATGTATTATATGACAATTTTAGATTTTTCTACTGGGAGTTATGTTTGAAAAACAGATCAGTTCAGAGGATGTTTTACTCTGCCCTGGTTCTGGACAGTTTACATTTCTCTGGGATTTCAGCCATCTTAAGGCGAGTTTCAGCTCTGGAAGTCTACAACAAAGTTGTAGAGTACTCGAATACCTTTCCAGAACTATATAGCACACCTCTCTGGGCTAAAAGACCTGTAAGTTATGCCCTGTTGAAGATCAGCAAACTTGCTGTCCAAAACAGAGCACTCTGTTTTTCAGCGCTGTTGGCTCTCCTACTCCACTATCCCCTTCTTATACCCAACCAGGGTCTTAATTGTTGAACCTAATGATTTTAGTTCCTGGTTATCAATATTTCCATGCATATGCCTACATTATCTTTGTACTACGTTCCTTACAAAAGAAAAACCTATCCGGATTATACCGGCATATACGTCTCAAATGTGGCACTAAACGGTATCTCGCACACGTTTTCTACACGGACACATACGTGGTTAGTACCTGCAAAAGACCACACAATAATGATGCACTCACTGGTTATTCATTTCAGGCAGTACCATATTTTGAAATTAAATACAAACGCCCGTATCATTTCCATACGGCCATCCTTGAGTTAGGTCACGTCTCAAGGTACGTGATCGTGTTTCAACACCACACGACGGGGAACCCGAGTAGGTCATGAACGGGTCGTCACGGTTGGGAATGTTATCAACCCAACAGATACGACCTACTGCCCTGCAGGGCACGCCGATGGCAAGCGCTGCGCATGTCCTCCTGGGCTATTTCCAGACGAACACACTCTCGCGTTACCGACCACGCGATGGGGTCTCCACTTACTTGCCTAATGCACGCTAGGGATCAGCGTTTCATATGAACTCAGGAACATGAAGAGTTCAAGAGGTTCATATTAACGTCTCACACCAAGCTGTGAGATCAGTCCCTGAACCACGTTCCTCGTCAGGGAGAGCTAACCAAAATTGAACCGCTTTCGGTGGCGTTCCTTACCATACTTACCAGAGCGTAGGTGCGTCGTTACATAATTGAAATTCAGAATTATAACACATAAGTTAGTCTTTGCCACTTTAAGTAACTATGCTAATAGTCCTTACATGGGCAACTACCGAATCCTCACCGTAACCTCTGTTTTCCCATAATGTAGTCCTTAAGTACTGTGCTATCCCCAATGCAGCTCTGATACCAGGCTGTGGCGGACCGGAATCCGCTCATCCAGGATCGCAGAGGGTGGTGCCGCGCGATGCGACACCCGACAGCACACGTCATAAGAACACATTATATTACATGGGAAAAACAAACTGAATGTACAAAGTAGTACACTTCTCAGTTACAAACTAGGGTCTTTCTTACACAGCGGAAGTTTCTTTTATACAACTCACGCCCGCCTTTCTAGCAAAAGTGGTTGCCCAGCCCTAGGGCAACCCACACTAGCTGCACTCCTCAGCTCAGCGCGGCGTGTACGGCTCCCACTCCGCCGTGGTCCCCGACGGAGGGTAACCCTCACCGGTGGACTCATACTCCGAGTCCGTGGGTGGTTCCTCACCTGAAAAACACTCAAGCAGCAACCGTGAGCACGAAGGCTCAGCAAGGCTTAACCGACTCACCTAAGCATGAAACTCTACATGAGGGGTACAATGGACATAGGATAGTAACATTTCAGCAAAAGGACACGCCTACAAGTTCATCCTTAGTTCATCTTTTAGCAACGAGTTAACAGTTCATGAAATCTGAAATTTAGTAAGCAGTATTTGGTTCACACATGTAGCAATACAATTATATCAACCAGCAATATTGAATCAACAGGTTTCATCCATTAATCTACGTCACGACTCAGTGACCATGTGGTACTCTTCACCGCGAGGGACGGTGAATCAACTCAATATACACCTGCAGGGAAACCCAAAGAGCATGTCACGTACGCCCACCAGCGGAGCTGCACAGCACGCTCACTCGATGTCGTACGGGACAACCTTTCACCCAACAGCCCAAACGTCGAACCGGTCGCACCGAAACGAGCAGGAGGTTCCCCACACGGAGCATCTCTCTATGCCCGTTGGCAGATTTCCACCTTGCTTCCCTCAGCCTACACCTATAAATCGGTGCGTTATGCCTCGACGCACGGAGGTTTAGGCTACATCGGTTTATCAGGGACCATATATCCGATATGCCTTCGGTACGTTCAAACTTGATCAGCGTGGGTCGCACACGGCTCGGTCCTCAATCGACACGGACAGGGCTGCGCACACAAGACTCCCTCTTGCTGCACCCTAGCCCCTACCCAGTCTCATATTTATTACTAATGTGATCTCACCTCACTCAACCGAACCCGTGCATCCCAAGCCTATCTCGCGAGTAGATTCCAACTACTCGACTTGTACCGAAGCCCTATGAATTATTAAGCATAGCCTGTCTACTCGAGGTCTTAGACACTACCCTCACTCTTAGGGAAAAATTCTGGTTATGCAAGTGGGGTTCCATCCATCCTATACCTAATGCACAAACATACTTCATATGACGCATGTAAACAAAGTAAAACTTATGAAAGGGTTAATGCAAACCGGGGCTTGCCTTGTTGCTGCTGGTCAGTAGTTAGTTCTTCGTCCGGAAGAAGGAAATCCAGCACTTCCGGGGTCTCTTCTTCAATGGCTACACGTTGAATACAATACTACATGTAAATTTAAATGCAAATGTGTGAAATTAAATACATAATTGCTAATAACTCTAGCTAGCCCTCCCCTTTGGGTTCTGAGATTTTTATGGTGGATTGGTAGGGTCCTAACCAGAGTTGTGACCAAGTTTTATTTGAAACAAAGTTCAATTGAACCTTGTACAAATAAAAGCCTCTTTGGTCAATAATTGAGCCTCTAAGTAATTCCAGAGTTTTTCATGGCTCCCACCATTACTTTCTGGAAAGTAGAATTTAGGATGGTTCTAATGGAGTTGGTTTCATGTCATTTGAAGAATTCTACCGAAAGTTATGTCCTAATTAAGATTGGAGAAAATCTGAAAAATGTTTCTGTACATTTTTCTATTTTCTCTGGGCAGTTCCCCTTAATCACCCAATTAGGGTAACTAAATAAACTTGGATGAGTCTGAAAATTTTACTGGGATTCAGGGATTTTCCAAAGAACCTTTCAGCCAAATTTCAGAATTTTTCATAAAGTAGTTCTCCAGATAAAATTCCCAACAGTTTAAATTTTAGGGATTTAATTCTGGAAACTATTCACTTTCATGAGTTGAATTTGGTATTGCTGGAAAGTGCTCAGAGAGCTGAATCCAACAAAATTTGGTTCACCCCATTTGGAGCTCTCTAGACAAAGTTATGAGGATTTGAAGTTTGGAAGAATTCTGAAAATCAGGGGAAAAGTTTAAACTCTCGGGGCCCGCGGGGACACGTGTCGAGCGCGGAGGCGTCCGGCACACCGGGGATACCACACGTGTCGAGCGCGGAGGTGTCCGGCACACTAGAGCTCACAGGGTATTTGCGTGCCAGCACAGCCGATCCCTGGCCACACCCGATCCCGATTTAAATTCTTCAGCCGCTGACACGTGGGCCAGCCGGCTTCATCTTCCTCCCGCCGTTCTCTCACGCCCGCGCCGCCGACCTCGCCGGAGCAGACTCGGGGCTCGCCGGCTCGCTGCTGCCGGACCTCCCATGGTCTGAAACTCGCCGCCAGGGGGTTGTCGACGTCGAGGAACACGTCAGGGGTGACAGGTCGGGCTGGGGGTGACCGGAAGTAACTCGGCGACGTGCTGCGGCCTCGGTTGAGGTTCGACACCGTCGACCGTGGTTTCTAAACCCGCCAACACCTCGAACAAACGGCCCTACAGCATCAGTGTACCTCTAGGAAGCTCGACAAGGTGTCAAAAGGGTCCAAGGATGGCGGCAAGTCGGTCGGCACCGTGTGACCGATCGTGCCCGCCATGACCGCCCTCGATCGAGCTCAAAATTTGTCACTCCTAGACAGTTTTACGCTACGGATGCAGAAAAGAACTTGATCGCCGGCTAGTCCAGCGTCTATGTGCAAGATTTGATTGCCTCCGAAAGATCATAGAGCGAGAATTTAAAGAAACTGTACCGGAAGCTTGGTTTACGGTCGCCGGAGCAAAAACTAGAAATTCTCTGCGGATTCTTCACGGTTGGCTTCCAAACTTGGAGGAGAGCCGCACGGTGGTCGCGCGCTCCTGTTGCCTCTCTCGCTGGACCGTGAAAACGCCTGTGGAACGCTGCCCACGGGCGCCTAACTCTCGGCTGACGCTAGGTCGCCGCGGTGGCGATCGTCTTTGGGAAAAGGAGGTCGGAGCTCGAGGTTTCTGGTGTTGGAGAAGTGGAGTGCGAGCTCAAGTGGCTGTCTAGCAGCTCAGGGACGAAGGAGGAGATGGTTTTGCTGGTTCTTCCCGATTGAGCAGAGAGCTGCGGCGAGAAAAATGCCGCTGCTCGGGTTTGCCCGCGAGAAGATAAAGCCGGCCGACTCCTGCTCGGCTGAGGCGGTGCCGGTCGCGTGGGGGCGCGAGCCAGCTGCCCTGGGTGCCAGCGCGCGGAGAGGGAAGCAGCTGGTGGCGCCGGTAGCTGCTCGGTGGCACAGCCGACAGCTGCTCGGTGGAATTTCCCACCGAGACTCTGACTTTGGGTGCAAGTTTCTCCTTCTCCCCTCTATGACCTGTGGGTCCCACCCGGGGTTTTAACCTCTGAAATTTACTCCTAATCACTGTTGTAAACAGTGAGCCCCATAATACCCCTGGTGATTCAAATTGTTCACCCCTGAGCCATTTGAATTGAATAGAATTCAAATTGGGTTAGGTTTGAGTGAATTTCAGCAGAAGTTCAGTTTTGAATTCAAATAAAGTTTGAATTCGTCCCACTTAGCTCATGTCAAGATCAACTCCAAATGGAGTGAAAATTGGTGTGGTGTGGTGATGAACACTTCTAATGTGTGCCAAAACTGAGGCCCTTACAATAACAAAGAATTCAAATGCATATTTGAATTTGTATGAAACTTACCCAATTGTCCAAATGCATATCAGATTTGAATTCTCACAATTGAATTCCATCATATTCGAACTTTGGGAGATATTTTAGAGGGATAAGGAGGGACTGAACTGTGGGTCCCACATGTCATTGAGGGAAACTGAAAATTTCAAAAAGATCTCACAGTGTTGGGTCTCTGTTTGCTTTCTTTAGTAGGTACTCAACACCGACGGCCGCAGCACCGGGCGACACCGCACCGAGCTAACGCCTCCACCTCCTGTTGAATTCCTGTCGCGCTGGAGGGCTGCTAGGCGTCTTATACCCTCTGCCGTGCTCTCTTTCGCTCATCCCCGAAGAACGGCACTGTTCTTTCTCTCCCCATGCGAGAAACAAGCCGAGACCGCCGCTGAGCTCTCAATCGATCGCCCACCGCCTAGCTCACGTGCGAGCCTCAGCCGAGCAACCAAACATCACCACAGCCTCTCCTCCGACGTCCTCGCGTCACTCCAACGTGAGCTTCACCACCAGAGACCGAGAACGCCGAGTTCCCGCGGCAACCGAAAACAACTGCGATGAGGCGCTCTCGTGGACAGCTCCACAGAGTGGTTTTCACGACCAAGCTAGAGGGCCTTTGGACGCGCAAGAGCTTCCTGCCGCTTCCATCCGAAGCTCAGCTCCAGCTGTTGCCTCTTGACGATGAACTTCGGAAATCCTCTCCAGCCGGTGTAAACCGACCTTTGGGTATGATTCCGTGAAATTCCCGATTGATTTTTGTTTAGATACCACGAAACTTTGCAAACACGGGCTGACTTGAGGGCGCACCAGTTTTCTTTTGAAAGCTTGTATGAAACGCACAGTGCACGGCGTATTTCCGGTCTTTCCGACGGCGGCTATTGCGGGAAGGTTCGGGTGCACGGTGAACCCTAGTTTAGAGCCATCTCCGAGCCGTTTCATTCCCATGTCGATGTTCCTTAGCGTCCACCGGTTCTTTAGAACTTGGAAACCGGAGTTTGGGAGGTGTAGGGCGTCGGGGTAACGTCGCCGGACTTCATCCGAGCCGCTGCACCGGTGCGGGGTGGTTTAGAGACGCCGCCGGTCTGTGGGAATCACATCAACGTGTTCCTCGCACCAAATTAGGGCCTGGCGGCGAGTTTCAGCGTCAGGGGTGGCTGTACGACCGAATCCGAGGCTGCTCCGGCGAGCTCGGCGGCGGTGTTGCGCGGGAGCGCGAGGTTGAAGACGACCTCACCGGGCCCGCCTGTCCGTGACTCGGGAGAGAGGGGCTGGATACTCTGTTGCGCTCGATCGACTGTGACAGCGCGGGAAACAATCCTGTGACCCGGTGTGGCACTCTCTCCGCAGCACACACGTGTTCCCTGGTCCCACCGTCAGTTTAATCTTTTTCCCGGATTTATTTAAATTCTAGATTTTCCACAAACTTTAGAAGAGCATAGCTTTTGCTAGGAACCTCCAAATTTAGTAATTCAAATTGGGTTAGATTAAGATTGACAAACTCTATTCAATTATGCAACCCAATTTTTATGAAGTCTTTATTTAATTCTGGAAAATTTTTTAAATCTTTTCAGTAAAAGAATTTCAGAGGGAGTTTGGTTTATCCAAAAATCCTAAAAATTTTCCAGAATATTCTTTATGGTGTTATTACACTCCTGTAAAATTTTCAGATCATTTGGAGTTGATTTGGTCAGGGTAATGCAGATTGTAAGTTGCTGTGTTCAATTGAATACAGATATATTTTCAGAGAATTTCCAAAACTTGTAAATTCAGTTCTGGGCAATTCTTAGCTCCATAAATACTAGGAAAAATTCATGCAAGCTCTATGAACTATAATTGAAATTGTGGTTCACTGAGTTTGACATGAACATAGGTGTTACCTCAGAATAAATTATTCTTTGATTAATTGCTTAGAAAATTGTTCTGAATAAACCACTCAATGAAAAGTGCTAATTTTTGGTCCAGATAACTTTCTTGTCATAAGGAACTCACATGAAAATTTTCAGCTCCATTGGATCTCTGGATCACCACTGTTATGTGTAACCTCTTAAGGGGATCAACACTTAAGTGGGAGAAGCACTCAACATTTGATCATAGTGTTAAACCCAATCCAAACCACTAGCACCAGTGTCATTTAAATTCTTAAACATAGTTCCAGTTTTAAAACTGTTATTAGATCTTATTAGCAAAAACTTTTAAATTAAACACATATGCATGACCATATCGTGTAGCACATACGTGAAGAACGTGAGAAGGACTTAAAGTGAAGATCAAGAAGGAAGGAAAGCAAGTGATCAAGCTCCAAGTGATCGTCACTAACTGATTGTATCCTTAGTCACCTGCAAAACAGGCAAGCCCCGGTTTGCATTTGAACAGATTTATAAAGCATTTTCATTTTTAGAGATCATAGCTTTGCATCGTTGATTGCATTAAGTCTAGTTGATAATGAAAACCCCACTTGCATGACCAGAAATACCTAAGAGAGAAAGGGTAGAATAGCACCTCCTCGATTGGATTTGGCTACGCTAAATTTTAGTAGGAAAGGTCCGGTAGAAGTCGAGTAGTTGGAAGCTACTCGCGAGTTTAGGGCTGGATTACTCGGAGGGGGTCAAAAATTAGAAAAGATGAGGAAAGTTCACAAATAAGAAATGGAGACCGGGCAGGGAGGTTTAGATGCCGCAGGCTGCAGGCCATGCGTGCATAGCCCTGCCTGTGTCGGTTAAGGCCTGTCCGTGCTTGGCCCTGTTGGACAAATTTGAGTTGTGTACCGGGCGCATACTGGCTATATGGGACCCAGGAAACCGATGTACCTTGGGAGAACCATAGTGGAACTTTTCCAACTGCCTTAGGCTTTTGGCGTCAGGGTAGCAGGGCGTAACTCGCTTAAGAACATACCACTGCGGGTATGTACCTTGAGGGAGCTTGCATACTCGGGGCAGTAGGACTGCATCCAATGTTGAAGATCTTGGGAAAGGTGGCCGCGTACAACGTCAGTCGAGGTTGCTGCCAGCAACTAGGAGTACGGGTGTACGTGTCATGTAGTTCGGGCGTGTACTGATTTGAATCACCGTCGCTCGCGGTTATATGAGCATACTTGCCCACTGCGTCTTGACGTAGTAACAACGGGAACTGGTTATCTTTTGAACTTGATAAGACTGTGATGTAAATTGTATTGCAACCATAATTGATCTAGAGATAGGCCCATTAAACTTTACTTTCTCCTTGTACAAGGAGCATCGCAACAAAGCGTTTTTTGTTTGATTGTGGAGTTGCGATGCTTTTCGTCTCAAGGTCTGCACAATGAGGCTTAAAATCTGAAAGTTAAGGATCAACTTTAGGCGAGTCCTTTCTGCAAATTTAGCTGACCCAATTGCAACCGTCGTGCATGTAGAGTTTCTTGTTTAGGAGGGACTGGTCAGTCTTGCTGAGCCTATGTGCTCACGCTTGCTATATGAATGGTTTTGCAGGTTAACATCGATGCTAAGAAGAAGGTTGTCCGGTGAGACTCGGAGACTGCCGAGTCGGGTAACACATGGAGAACCTAGCCGCTGCTATTGTCTTCGTGTTGCTAGCGAGAGAAGTCCGCGGGCTGGACTTCATCTCGAGTGCTCTTTAGTTATTCGACGTGAGTGATTATAGACTTCTGCTGTAGCTACTTGTTGCAAATTATTTACAAAGAAAAATTTGTAAGCTTCCGCTATTGTTTTATGTAATACATTTTTCCTTGAATGTGTGCTGTTGGGTGCCGCACAACACGGCACCACCCAATGCGATTCCGGGGTGAGTGCCCCGTCCCCGTGACTAAACGGGCGACGTCGGGGCCGTCTCAGCATGGCACCAGAGCTGTGACCAGCGGTATCATGAGCTGAAGAGCCAGCCTGTTTCAGTTGGTATCAGAGCCGCATTGGTAATAGTGCACGGAATAAAGAAGGTATTACGACAAAAATTTAGGTTACGGTGAGGATACGGTACTAGGCCCACATAAGGATTATTATTAGCATAATAGGCAGGTAGCAAACTAACTTATTTGTTATGTCGGAAAGTCGTGTATCTCGGGACGATTTATGTCTTGGGGGGTGCACGTAAGCGCTGTCCACCAGTGCGCACAAGCTGAAGGGTGAGCCCCACGGGTTGCAGGTAACCCGACCCACTTTAGTATCCTCTACGACTCTTCATGTTGTTTGGGGTACTCGAGCAACGCCCTTTCCCTGGCGTGCTACGGGCAAGTATGGGAAACCCCGTCACGTGGTTAGTAACGTGAACACGTAGCTCAAGGCGTGGTTGGCTTGAGAACACCTGTGCGAGTAATGACGGACAGGTGTAAGAACTGTATAGATACCGGGTTCGTTGTGCAGCCGGACCTGACGATTGAGTGTGACTTATGCATGATTAACCACGAACCTGTAGTACGAATAGTACACGTTTGCGAGTGACTGTTTTAGTGCCACCTAAGATACGTTCATGCCGGTATAATCCGATTAGGATTTTCTTTTGGTGAGGCTATGTAGTACCGACATGTTCCTTACGGTGCATCGACGCCGTATTAAACTTATTAACCTCTTTCCTTTGAAGAAATGACTCATGAACTAACTTTCGACTAAAAATGGAAGTTTGAAACATATATTAGTTATTAAACTCTTATTTTGAGCTAAGATTCAAATGAGAGGAAGACTAGGCTTCAAAGATTTCAAAAACAGAGTGCTCTGTTTTCGGCAGAAATTCTTGCTGGAATTTAACAGAGCATAACTCTGAGTAACTTGACCTAATTAAGGTGTATGATACAGTTCTGGAAATATTTTAATGTGAGCTACAACTTCTTTGTAGACCTCCAGAGAAAAATCACACGCTAAACGGGTAGAAAGTTCAGGGGGAGGTAAACTGTCTAGAACCAGGACAGCAGCAAAACCTCTCTGGACCTTTCTGTTTTTAAGCCACAACTTTCTGTTGAAAAACTATTAATAAGCCTATGATACACCATTGGAAAGTTTATGAAATGTGCAACATTGTTGTAGTTCAAAGTTGGTTCAGATACTTATTGTATTTGCACATACAACCGTGATAAAATCAGCGACATATAAAGGAGATGCTGGCAAATTTTATCCAGGAATCCTGTCAACTTTGAAAAATCATAACTTTTAATCCATATATTATCTGGAGGCATATGAGTACTCCTTGGAAGGATACTGAAGTTAACTTTAACTTTTGTATTCAACTTGAGTTATGAAAATGCTCTTAACTAGATCAAAATCTGGAGATAGTGCATAAAGGTCTGTTCTGTACAGATAGGCCGGATAGCTATGCCTACTAAGGAGTTGTGTAAACATTGATTTTGTTACTGCTTTCATAAAGTTTTGACATATTCATGTTTCCATTAGTCTCACATACTGCTGAGTTCTTGTTTAACTCTTCTCAACTACATTTTTGCAGTATGGTTCGTAACCGCTCTAGGAGTAGGGCCGGGAGTTCTCGTCGAGGCGGTGATGCTTCTATTCCACCGTCGGAACCACAATCCACGGGATGGATGGATCTTATGACTCGGGTCGTCGAGTCTAACCAAGAGAACACTAGGCTACCCCAAGAAGCAACGCATTAACACACACGCTTACTCCAAGCTTTGGTACAGCAAGGTGTACTCCAGAGCACGCAACAAGTTGTTCCACCTCGGGATGCTTATCTGGATTTCATGGCGACTCAACCGCCAATCTTTACTGAAGCTACCGAACCTGTGAATCAGATCAATGGCTTCATGTCATGGAGTCACAATTCGGAGTATTCAACTGTGATGAAGTACAAAAGACAAAGTTTGCCATTCAGCAACTCCATGGAGCCGCCGGAAACTGGTGGGTTGAACATCTTGCCACTATTCCGGAGGACCATCAAGTACCGTGGAGGGAGTTTTGTGAAGCCTTTCATACTCGTCACATACCACTAGGTATTGTCAAGGAAAAGCGGGAGGAATTTTTTGTGACGCCCTCAATTCTGTGGAAAACCACGGAACCGAGAACTGATGCATATGTGTGCCCAAGATGTTCATCAAACATATACACATCATCCACAAACTGAATTTCAGAATATATATGACCACAAATAACAGAGTTTATTACAATGTCTCATGAGTCTTGGACTCATGCTCACAGCGGAAGTCTTAATCTAACAGCGGAAGTCTTTATTCTAGCAACGGAAGTCTTCTAACTAATGCGGAAGCAATTCTAAGCAGCAGTGGCTCCATCTCTACTCCATCCCCACAGGTAAGGTTGAGGACAGATTACACGCCTAATACTCCACTTGATCTTCATAGTAATCTTCTCCTTTTGCTGATGATGAAATAATAATGCAAGTTTGAGTACAATGATGTACTCAGCAAGTGCGGGAAAATATGATATGTAGCTCACAGCAAAGTAGGTATAAAAAGGCTCATTGCAGAAAAGCAAAGTTATTTATCAAAAACAACGATAAAACAGCAACGTATCTTTAAGTGAATGTAATCCCAACATGTAATAAAATACCAATCATACCTCCGTTATGTTTATTACCTTCCATGTCCCAACCAGACATTAATCAAGCTCATTCTTGCTCACGAATACCTTCTCGTATTCGCTACCATCTCATGAATACCATCTCGTATTCGCTACCATTTCATCTTATAAACAATTTCGTCTCACACCGAGACCAACCTCGTTGTCATGACCCAACAGTCATGCAACCCATCTTATCACCCGGACTCAACAGTCCCAAAAACAAAACCAAAACCAAACTTTCCAAAACCATAACCAATAACCATAGCCAATAACCATCCCAACTAATCATGGAAGTTGGCCAGGCGCTCATGACCATAAGCTCAGCTATCATGATAGTTTTAGACCCTGCAGAGTTGGCACCTCTTTACCCACAAGTTTGTTATTTCGTCACCCGTCGGAGACTGCAGAACCTCCATTATACCAGTACACAACCGTCGGTGTATGGCCAAGTGCTCACAAAATAGCCTTTACAAAGGGGTTACTAGATGTATGGGCTCACTAAGGTTTCACCGGCAGGCTAGAATCTCCAATTCTGCCACCCACGGGCCCCCTCTAGTGCCATGCAGTTCCAAGGGCAGTCCTCACTCGACTCCCATTCCCCGTGGCTTCCACGGTCCATAACAATCTAACAACTTAACTAATTAGTCAGCTAAGCCGCACCTGTACTTGGCCTCGTGGTGGCACTGTTATCCTGGCATATGCTCGCATGAACCGGTCCTTAGATCTACGGCAAGTAAACCACCATCTCATGCTACCTCATTCACAAACCCAGTCTTGCCTAGATCTCCCTCCGATCCATGTTCATTAACAACATCAGTTTTCTCATTATCATTACGAGTGCAGTCAGCTAGACACATCTATCTCGCTTCCCAATCCCATGGACTCAGCGAAGCATAAAGCAAAACCATACACGACTCATAAACATCCCTGGTGACAAGGGTGGTTTAACTAAAACTAGTAAACTCCTATAGAAGGGTTTCCCCATCATGTTTGACTCAGCACACACACACCTTTTCGCAAAACAAAACAGTTTCCCAAAACGTAAGATCAATATGGTCAAGGGGCACTTGCCTTGTTCTGGCTGTTCTGGTTGCTCAAAATCTTGTTGTTGTAGTCCGTCGTAGGTAGCTCCCTGAGCTTGTCCTTCTATACATGATCACGCACATACAAGATTTACAACAATCAATATCATGCACAAACTTTAACTAGATGCGATGATGCTTATGCATGTTAATCCTATGATGCAGTTTAGTTTGTACGTGTTCTTTCATGGCTTGCATCGGTTTTATGATGAACAAAGTTGTAGAGATCAATTGTGGATGTAGCGATGATCTTGACTTTAGATTAAATCGATCAACAAGTGATCTACCCACGAAAAATCTTCTGTTCGAAAGGAATCAAAGAACAGATGCTAAGAAAATGCGACGATGTCGTAAGGTGGTATTGGAGACCTACCTTATGTTGTTCTTAGTCTCGGGGTCCTTCTCCTATCAGACAGATCGGATGGGCTCTCTTCCAGCAATCTCTCTCGACCAAACTACGGCGATGGGTTTACTTGGCAAGTTGGGGCTAGGGCTCTGAGTCGTCGGCTCAGGAGGTGCAAAAGAAGTTCGTGGTTTCGGCCAAGGGTTCTCGGTTCTATTTATGATCGGGAAGAAAGAGTTCTAATCTGATTGGACTTCGAATTATAAGAGTTCTATTCAACGTGTCATTGAATCTTAACAACTTATCTTTGGTTGATTTGGTGCAGTAACATTATGGAATTCATGTCGTTTTCCTCTCCATACCGGTATTTCCACGCGTACAGAATCCAAAAAACGCTCCAGAACTCGTTACTTCTGCGGTGATGAGCTGCGGAAGCTCCACGTGTACATCGGGGCCTGGTCTCCCCCTTTCCGTGGAGACGAGCTCCGGTTGTGCCGCGTGTCAAGCGAGCGAGACCTCCCTCTCTTCGGAGGTGAGCTCTGCGTGCGCCACGTATCCTGGCGGTCGGGACCTCCTCTCTATTAGGAGGTGGCTCCACGCACGCCATGTGTCAGTGCCGGACCTTCCCTCTCTTCGGAGGTGGCTCCGGGTGTGCCATGTGTCCTAACAGCGCCAGACTTCCTTTCTTGTCAAAGACGAGCTCCGAGGTTGACACATGTCCAACAGTGACGGACCTCCCGGAGATAAGCTCCGGTGGCGGCACGTGTCCAATAGAACCGGACTTCTCGGAGTTGAGCTCTGAGATCGACACGTATCCCACGCGACTGGTCCTCTGATTTCCGCGGTGACTAACTCCGAAGGTGACACGTTTCCTGTGGGACTGCCTTCGCTTCTCCGCAGAGGCTAGCTCCGAGGGCAACACGTGTCTCAATGGGTCGGACCTCTCCCCCTTTGCGGGGATGAGCTCCGAAGGCGCCACGTGGCCAGCGGGCCACGGGAGTTGTCTTCGGCGCTCTTGGTGAACTGGATTTTTCCTTTTTTTGGCTATCTTTTTAATTCTTTCTCTGTCCCCTCTTCTTTTAAATTTTTTCTCTACATGAAACATGAATACATGCAGAAACCAAAAATGAGGGTGTCACAAATCTACCCCCCTTTAATTGAATCTCGCCCTCGAGATTCGTTAGTAGAGAATAGATGAGGGAATTCTGCCTTGATGTCTTCTTCACGCTCCCATGTGGCTTCAGCTTCGGTGTGATGGCTCCATTGTACCTTGCACCATCAGATCACTTTGTTCCTTGTAACCCTTTCCTTTACGTCCAAAATTCGGACAGGGTGCTCCGCATAAGTCAGGTCCTCTTGAAGTTCAAGCTCTTCCATTGGTACTTGGTCCTCTGGTACTCTCAAGCACTTCTTGAGCTGAGATACATGAAACACGTCATGTATGTTGGAGAGATATGTTGGGAGCTCTAGTTGATAGGTTACTTCTCCTCGCTTGTCCAAAATCTTAAAAGGTTCGATGGTAGCAAGGTGCTAGCTTGCCTTTGACGTTGAAACGCCGTTGGCCACGGATAGGTAATACCTTAAGGTATACGAAGTCTCCTACTTCGAAAGTCAACTTCCTTTGCCTATTGGCCGCATAGCCTTTCTGTCGTGACTGAGCAGCCTTTAAGTTCTCCCGTATCGTTTGGACTTGCTTTTCAGCTTCTTGTAGCACTTCAGGTCCAAACACCTGGTCCTCTCCGGTCTCGTTCCAGAACAGCAGCGTTCTCACCGTCTACCGTACAATGCTTCGAAAGGCGACATCTTCAAGCTAGCTTGATAGCTGTTGTTATGGGAGAATTCGGCGTACGGTAAACTCCTATCCCAAATACGCCCATGTTTCAATGCTCAAGCTCTCAACATGTCCTCCAAAAATTGGTTTGTCCATTCGGTTTGTCCATCGGTTTGTGGGTGATAGCCGGAGCTAAAATCCAGTCGTGTACCCATAGCTTTCTGCAGCTTCCTCCAAAATCTAGAGGTAAACTGAGAACCCCGATCTGAGACTATCCTCTTCGGGACTCCATGACAGCACACGATCTGCTCCACGTACAACTCGGCTAATTGTGCAACGTTGTACTTGGCCCTTACAGGGAGAAAATTGGCTGTTTTCGTTAATCGGTCCACGATAACCCAGATGGAGTCATAACCCGACTGAGTACGTGGCAATCCGACGATGAAATCCATGCTGATGTCTTCCCACTTCCACTCGGGTACCTTCAAGGGTTGCAACAATCCAGCGGGTCTTTGATGTTCGGCCTTCACCCGTTGGCATGTGTCGCATAGGGCAACGTATTTGGCTATGTCCCTTTTCATACCATCCCATCAATAACAAGTCTTCAAGTCCTTGTACATTTTGGTACTTCCGGGATGTATGGAATAGGGTGAATCCTGTGCCTCTTTTAATATCATGTCGCGGATGTGCTTCATGTTAGGCACACAAATCCTTTTTCCTAGCCAAAGCGTACCCTTATCATCTTCTTTGAAATCCTTCTCTATTCCTTGTCGGATCCTTTCCTTGATCTCCTTGATCTCCTTATCCGTTGCTTGGCCATCTCTTATCTCTTGCTCCAATGAAGAGTGGATTTCCATCACTTCCATGTTGTTCAAGAATCCGAGGTGTAACCGTTCGAACTCCTTACGTAGTTCGGGTGGTAGCTCCCGAACCGTGAGTTGGTGACATGCTCCCTTCCAGCTCAATGCATCAACTACTACATTGGCCCTTCCAGGGTGGTAGTTGATTCCAACATCGTAATCCTTGATGAGTTCCAACTATCGATATTGCCTCAAATTCAAGTCCATTTGGGTAAATATGTACTTGAGGCATTTATGATCCATATAGATCTCACATCGATGACCAAGGATATAATGTCTCCAAATCTTCAAAGCATGCACTACTGCTGCTAGCTCCAAGTCATGTGTAGGATAATTAAGCTCGTGCTTCTTTAATTGTCGTGAGGCATAGGCTACCACTTGTCCTTCTTGCATGAGCACACATCCGAGCCCTTGTCTGGATTCATCACAATATATGTCAAAGCTCTTGCTTACGTCCAGCAATACCAAAACCGGCGCTGTGGTTAGCCTTTTCTTGAGTTCCTCAAAACTTTTTTGCCATGCTGGTGTCCATTGGAAGGCTTTTCCCTTCGTTAGCAACTCCGTCATAGGCTTTTCTATCTTAGAGAAGTCCTTGATGAAGTGTCGGTAGTATCCAGCCATCCCAAGGAAACTTCGAATATCCCTCATGTTTTGCGGTTGGTTCCACTTTAGAACATCTCCCACTTTTCTAGGATCAACCAATACTCCTTCCTTGGAGATAATGTGGCCTAGGAACGATATCTCCTTTAGCCAAAATTGACACTTGTTAAGCTTGGCATACAATCGATGCTCACGCATTTTCTGCAAGGTCAATTTCAAATGTTCTTCACGCTCCTCCTCACTTTTTGAATACACCATAATGTCGTCGATGAAAACCACGACGAATTTATCCAAGTACTCCATAAAAACCTTGTTCATAAGGTACATGATGTATGCGGGTGCATTTGTTAACCCAAAAGACGTGACGGTATATTCATATGAACCATACCGTGTTCGAAAGGCAGTCTTGGGTATATCAGAGGGCTTAATCTTCAGCTGGAAGTATCCCGACCGAAGATCAATCTTGGAGAACTCTCGGGCTCCTTTCATTTGGTCGAATAGGTCCTCTATACGGGGCAGAGGGTATTTGTTCTTGATTGTCACCTCATTGAGAGACCTATAGTCCACCCACATCCTTTGGGTCCCATCCTTCTTGTCTACGAAGAGCACAGGAGCTCCCCATGGTGACGAGCTTGGACCCATAAAAGCCTTCTCCAACTGCTCCTGAATTTGCTTCTTGAGTTCCACTAGTTCATTGACGGGCATCCTATAGGGTCTCTTTGCTATGGGTGCAGTTCCGGGTACCAAATCAATGGCAAACTCAATGTCCCGGTCAGGTGGCATACCTGGAAGCTCTTCCGGGAACGCGTCCATGAATTCCTGAACCACTGGAATTCTGTCCAATGTTGCACCTTCGACGTGGTTCAAAATTGCCCTTTCGGTTGTTTGTTGGGCTGACTCAAACTCGACACGGATACCGTGCTCGTTTGTCAACTGCACGCTCCTTTCAGCACATTGGATTACTCCGTTGTGCATGCTTAACCAATCCATCCCGAGTATTATGTCAAGCCCTTGGGAATCCAAGACAATGAGGTTGGCAAGGAAGTCTACACCCCTTATTTTAAGGATTACTTTCGGACATACTATATTAGTCCTCATCTCTCCACCGGGAGAATTAACTAACATAGCGCATTTTAAGTGTGATATGGGTAGATTATGCTTGGCAACATACTTGGATGATATGAAGGAATGCGATGCTCCAGAATCAAATAAAATGGTGGCTGGGTTGGAATTGGCAAGGAACATACCGATTACGACGTCCTCAGCCTGTTGTGCTTCCTCATCAGAGACATGGTTCACGTTGCTGCGAGCATAGTTCTGCTGTCCACGGTTTCCTTGATTGTCCCCTCCGTTCGGTCGCGGGTTCTGCTTGGGCACATCGCCTTGCTGTCCAGGGCCTCTCCTCGGGCACTGGCTCGCGAAGTGTCCTGTTTCTCAGCATGCAATGCATGCCCTGTTGCCCACGGAAGCAGGTAAGTTGGGGTGGGGGTTTGAACAGGAGTGCCCATGTTGGGTCGGGGCATAGGAGGCAAAGGTGCACGAGGTGCTTGTGCAACGGGTCGTTGCGGTGATGGCTGACTAGGACGGTATGCAAGAGGGTCGATCCATACTGCGGTGCAGCTGGGGGCATGTACCGAGGTCGTTCGTTGCTCCCTTGGGGCTGGTATGGCATCTTCCTCTTGCACTCTCGCTCGATCTCTCGTATCTTTCTTTCAACCACTATAGCCTTGTCAACCAGCTTCTGGAAGCTCGCGTAGTCATTGTTGAGGAGCTGAACCTGGATCTCATTGTTCAATCCTCTCATGAACAGGTATTGCTTCCTCTGGTCTGAGTTGACATCTTTGGGGGCATACCGGGACAGTTGTGTGAACTTCTTGAGATACTCATTCATACTTCTCTGTCCTTGGCGGAGACCTTCAAACTCCTGTCTCTTGAGCATCATTACACCAGCAGGGATGTAATGAGAGCGGAAACTCTCCTTGAACTCAGTCCAAGTGATCGTCTCCGGGTCGACATGAGCGTTACATAGGGCATCCCACTTGTCAGCGGCAGCTCCCATGAGTTGGTGCGACGCAAAAAGAACCTTCTCTCGGTCATTGCACTGCACTATGGCAAGCTTTTTCTCCATGGATTTCAACCAGTCGTCGGCCTCCATGGGGTCGTTAGGTTGAGCAAAGGTGGGTGGTCGAGTCCTCATGAACTCTCCCAGTCTTTTATGAGCCGGCGGTGGTTGTGTCTGTGGTGCCGGAACGGGGTTGTTGTTGTTGGCCTGCAACTGACCCAAAGTTTGGATCATGGTTTGCATAAGTTGATTCTGCATGGCCATCAACCGTTCCAGGTGGTTCTCACCAGCTCCGGGGTTAACAGGAACTTCATCGTGGCCATCCTCTCGGTTGTCATGGACGTTCCTTCGGCCGGTGTTTCCTCTCACCATCTGTGAGAGAGAACAAAATAGAATAGAAGGTTAGAAGGTTAGATGGATCCCCTAACTATATGCATCAAGGTAGATTGGACTATATATATTAGCCCATATGAGGATGTGAACAAGTGCCGAGGCATCTCACACCTCTTTCTACTTATGTGTGGATATGGACAACATTTTGAGACGTCCCACAACTCACACTAAGCACGCAATCGCAAACAATTGTCACAAGGGCTCATACAACTCCTAGTCAAGGTTTGTTCAATGGGGGTGCTATATGGCTTAGGGTGTTGCCAATCTGTGATCCAACTATGGCCTTTCCTAGGCTTGTATCCTATGGTCAGCATGGCTTAGCTACCAATCTGTGTCTGATACCAATCTGTGATCTATCTAAGCGTGTAATCTACCGTCAACACGTGGCTCTGATACCAATCTGTGACGCCCTTAATTCTGTGGAAAACCACGGAACCGAGAACTGATGCATATGTGTGCCCAGGATGTTCATCACACATATACACATCATCCACAAACTGAATTTCAGAATATATATGACCACGAATAACAGAGTTTATTACAATGTCTCATGAGTCTTGGACTCATGATCACAGCGGAAGTCTTAATCTAACACCGGAAGTCTTTATTCTAGCAGCGGAAGTCTTCTAACTAATGCGGAAGCAATTCTAAGCAGCAGTGGCTCCATCTCTACTTCATCCCTACAGGCAAGGTTGAGGACAGATCACACGCCTAATGCTCCACTTGGTCTTCATAGTAATCTTCTCCTGTTGCTGATGATGAAATAATAATGCAAGTTTGAGTACAATGATGTACTCAGCATGTGCGGGAAAATAAGATATGTAGCTCACAACAAAGTAGGTATAAAAAGGCTCATTGCAGAAAAATAAAGTTATTTATCAAAAACCACGATAAAACAGCAACTTATCTTTAAGTGAATGTAATCTCAACATGTAATAAAATACCAATCATACCTCCGTTATGTTTATTACCTTCCATGTCCCAACAAGACATTAATCAACCTCATTCTTGCTCACGAATACCTTCTCGTATTCACTACCATCTCACGAATACCATCTCGTATTTTCTAGCATTTCATCTTATAAACAATTTCGTCTCACACCGAGACCAACCTCGTTGTCATGACCCAACAGTCATGCAACCCATCTTATCACCCGGACTCAACAGTCCCAAAAACAAAACCAAAACCAAACCTTCCAAAACCATGACCAATAACCATAGCCAATAACCATCCCAACTAATCATGGAAGTTGGCCAGGCGCTCGTGACCGTAAGCTCGGCTATCATGATAGTTTTAGACCCTGCAGAGTTGGCATGCATGGGTTTTATGATGAGCAGAGTTGTAGAGATCAATTGTGGACGTAGCGATGATCTTGACTTTAGATTAAATCGATCAACAAGTGATCTGCCCACAAAAAAGCTTCTGTTCGAAAGGAATCAAAGAACAGATGCAAACAAAACGCAACGATGTCGTAAGGTGGTATTGGAGACCTACCTTATGTTGTTCTTAGTCTCGGGGTCCTTCTCCTATTAGACAGATCGGTTGGGCTCTCTTCCGGCGATCTATCTCGACCAAACTCCGGCGATGGGTTTAGTTGGCGAGTTGGGGCTAGGGCTCTGAGTCGTCGGCTCAGGAGGTGGAAAAGAAGTTCTTGGTTTCGGCCAAGGGTTCTGTGTTCTTTTTATAATCGGGAAGAAAGAGTTCTAATCTGATTGTACTTCGAATAAGAGTCCTATTCAACTTGTCACTGAATCTTAACAACTTATCTTTGGTTGATTTGGTGCAGTAACATTGTGGAATTCATGTCGGCTTCCTCTCCGTACCGGTATTTCCACGCGTACAGAATCCAAAACCGCTCTAGAACTCGTTACTTCTGCGTTGATGAGCTCCGGAAGCTCCACGTGTCCACCGGGGCCTGGTCTCCCTCTTTCGGTAGAGACGAGCTCCGGTTGTGCCGCGTGTCAAGCTAGTGAGACCTCCCTCTCTTCAGATGTGAGCTCCACGTGCACCACGTATCCTGGCGGTCGAGACCTCCTCTCTATTCAGAGGTGGCTCCACGCACGCCACGTGTCAGTGCCGGACCTTCCCTCTCTTCGGAGGTGGCTACGGGTGTGCCACGTGTTCTAACAGCGCCAGACTTCCTTTCTTCTCAGAAACGAGCTCCGAGGTTGACACGTGTCCAACAGTGACGGACCTTGCGGAGATAAGCTCCAGTGGCGACACGTGTCCAATAGAACCGGACTTCTCGGAGTGAGCTCCGAGATCGACACGTATCCCGCGCGACTGGACCTCTGATTTCCGCGGTAACTAGCTCCAAAGGTGACACGTGTCCTGCAGGACAGCCTTCGCTTCTCCGCAGAGGCTAGCTCCGGGGGCAACACGTGTCTCACAGGGTCGGACCTCTCCCCCTTTGCGGGGATGAGCTCCGAAGGCGCCACGTGGCCAGCGGGCCGCGGGAGTTGTCTTCGGCGCTCTTGGTGTACTGGATTTTTGCTTTTTTTGGCTATCTTTTTAATTCTTTCTCTGTCCCCTCTTCTTTTAAAATGTTTTCTCTAGATGAAACATGAATACATGCAGAAACCAAAAATGAGGTTGTCACAATTTTGGGCTTGAAGCAAGGGGACATAAGCGTCCTCGAGTATGTCTGAAGGTTTAACATTTTGGCCCAATATTCTCCCGAATATGTGGCAAAAGAAGCGGCACGGTTTGACCTATTCTTCCATGGCCTGAGTGCCATATTACAGGAGAAGTTGGCCGTACACAATAACGGCAGTTACACCAACATGGTCGATGCGGCTTTCATACAAGAGAAGCCGACACTTGAGTGGCATGCTGAGAAGAGAAATATGAGTGAGATTGAGCAGGCTAGCACAAGTTATGTGCCTCAGAAGTACCGTTTGGTGTATCAAACGCCACCCGGTGAAAGATGGAGGCCACCTGTACAATCAACTCCTCAGAGATTGATTGCTGGTCAAGTTCCACAACTTGCACCACCTCCACAGCCGCAGCATCAGACGGTGGTTTGTGCTCCATCGCTGCAGCCATGTGTATCTAGCATCCCACTGCAAGTCAACGAAGAACCGGAGAGACATCCGTGTTTCACTTGTATGCGTATGGGCCATTATGCTAGGCATTGTCCGGAGGGAACTCACGGATGCGGGTCATCATATTTACAACAATACGACCCGTACCTTGATCTGCAGACAGGAGGGCAGATAAGGGGCAATATTCACTATACCGTGATTGATGATGTTCCGGAAGGAGAAGCAGCTTTAGCCGGGATGTTTTCTCTAAATCAGCTACCGGCTGTGATTCTCATTGATTCCGATGCCACACTCAATTTCAATAGCCAATCTTTTGTGGCTCAACATCAGGTCCAAAAAGTTTATACAAAGAGGCAATACCTCATATCTTCGCCCGGGGGCAGCAGTACCGCAAGCGAGGTTGTCTCCCGAGCACCTCTTTGGTTGGGGGGTAGAATATACCCTACGACTCTCATTATTCTTGAGGGTCTGAAGATCGACATCATTTTGGGGATGTCGTGGTTGAATTACCACAAGGCGGTTCTTAACATCAGCTCCAGGACCATTGAGCTCATCTCCCAAAGCACGGTCTTCAAATATTAATTCTGGATGCCAGACGGCAGCAGATTGCAACAGTAAATCACACGGAAGCTGTTAATATAGAGGACATTCTGGTGGTACGTGAGTATACGGATGTATTTCCCGATGATTTACCGGGCATGCCTCCCGAGTGAGACGTTGAGTTCAATATTAAAGTTATACCAGGAACAACACCGATATCACGAAGGCTGTACAAGATGACACCCAATGAACTGGCAGAATTGAAGACACAGCTGAATGACCTAATGAGCGAGGGCTTTATACGACCGAGTTCGTCACCTTGGGGTTGTTCAGCATTGTTTGTCAAGAAGAAGAACGAAACACTACGGCTTCGTGTTGATTATCGTCCTTTGAATGCCGTTACCATCAAGAACAAGTATCCACTACCTCGCATTGATATGCTCTTCGATCAATTAGTGGGTGCGAAGGTATTTTCGAAGATGGATCTTCGGTCCGGATATCACCAGAATAAAATCTGGGCAGAAGATATTTCGAAGACGGCATTCTCAACGAGATACGGGCTGTATGAGTATCTCGTTATGTCTTTTGGTTTGACCAATGCCCCGGCACACTTTATGTACCTGATGAATTCAGTATTCATGCCGGAGTTGGATAAATTTGTCGTTGTCTTCATCGATGATATCTTGGTGTACTCCAAGTCAGAGGAAGAACATGCTGAACATCTGAATATTGTGCTACAAAGATCGCGAGATCATCAGCTCTATACAAAATTCAGCAAGTGTGAATTCTGGATTAATCAAGTACCATTTCTCAGACACATTATTTCAGTGGAGGGCATCGCTGTAGATCCGAGTAAGATTATCCAAGTACAGAAATGGAAGTAACCAAAGTCAGTACATGAAATCCGTAGCTTCCTCGGTTTAGCGGGTTATTACCGGAGGTTTATTCCGGGTTTCTCTAAGATCGCTAAACCGATGATGTAATTATTAAAGAAGAATACCAGATTTATGTAGGGTGCTGCGTGTGAACAAGCTTTCAAGACTTTAGTGAAGCATCTCACAACAGCCCCAGTTCTTGCTCAGCCGGATACAACGAAGCCATTCGACTTATATTGCGATGCATCTGGCATTGGTCTTGTCTGTGTGCTGATGCAAGAAAGACATGTGGTTGCTTATGGATCTCGCCAACTCAGAAATCACGAGCAGCATTATCCAACTCATGATCTTGAGTTAGCTGCCATGGTCCTTGCTTTGAAGATATGGATGCATTAATTGCTCGGAAATCTTGTACACCTCTATACCGACCACAAGAGCTTGAAGTACATCTTCACTCAGAAAGAATTGAACATGAGGCAACAAAGATGGCTAGAGCTCATGAAAGACTATGAACTTGAGATTCATTATCATCCAGGAAAGGCGAATGTGGTCACCGATGAGCTCAGTCATAAGGCGCATATCCATCACCTAAGCATCGCTGAAATGGATGATGACGAACCAAGCCTCCGTGTCATCCCGTATGGAGCTCTCTATAATCTTGCTCTCATTCCGACCATCCGAGAGGAGATCATTGAAGCTCAACGAAAAGACAAGGGTATGTTTCACATACGGCGAAGGATAGACAACGGAGAAATGAAGTGCTTCTGGAAGGACGATGAAGGTACTTTGTGGTTCAACGACCGGATTGTAGTACCCCGGGATATGGGACTACAGAAGAAAATTCTGGACGAAGCTCGTTTGTCCAAGTTTTCCATTCATCTGGGCAGTAATAAAATGTACCAAGATCTCCGGAAGAAGTTTTGGTGGACACGTATGAAACGTGAAGTTGCAAAATACGTTTCAGAGTGTGATACGTGTCGAAGAGTCAAGGACGACCATGTAAAGAAGTCAGGCCTGTTGCAGCTATTGCATGTACCGGCATGGAAGTGGGAAGACTTGAGTATGGACTTCATCGTCGGGTTGCCGATGACCTCCCACAACCATGATTCGATTTGGGTAATCGTTGATCGGTTAACCAAATCAGCACATTTCATCCCTGTCCATACAAGATATAACACAAAGCAGTATGCGGAGCTATACATAGCACGGATCTTGTGCTTACATGGAGTTCCTCGTACCATTGTGTCAGATAGAGGATCGCTGTTCGTGGCCCGTTTCTGGGAGCAGCTACATGCATCCTTGGGGACCACACTGATTAGAAGCTCCGCGTATCACCCTCAAACCGATAGGAAAGCTGAGAGGGTGAATCAAATACTGGAAGATATGCTAAGAGCATGTGCCATCCACCACGGTAAGAGCTGGGATGATCACTTACCGTTGGCGGAGTTCTCGTAAAACAACGGATATCAGACGAGCATCAAAATGGCACCTTATGAAGCTCTATACGGCTGGAAGTGCTGCACGCCATTGAACTGGTGTGAGTCCGGTGAACGAGTAACGTTCGGGGTTGATCTTGTCAATGAAGCCAAAGAGAGAGTTCAGATAATACAAGAGAACCTCAAAGCTTCCCAATCTCGTCAAAAGAGCTACGCGGACCAGAGGCATCGACCGCTGCATTTCGACGTCGAAGAGCACGTGTATCTTTGTGTGTCTCCGATGATTGGGATTCATCGGTTCGGTGTCAAGGGAAAACTTGCTCCCCGATTCATCGGTCCGTTTACCATTACGGAGAAGTGCAGGACTGTAGACTACCGGCTGGAACTACCGGCAAGCCTTGCCGGTATTCACGACATATTTCACGTGTCCAAGCTGCGGAAATGTCTCAAGTTTACCCCTGCTGTCCGCACCGAAGACATCGACGAGTTGAATCCGGATCTCTCCTATGTCGAGCAACCTATATAGATTATCGACGAAAAGACCCGGATCACCCGGAACCGGACTTGGAGATTTTACAAAGTCCTGTGGAGTAATCATACCCCGGAAGAGGCGACATGGGAAACCGAAGACTAAATCCACAAGAACTATCCGGAACTTTTGTCATAAACTTTGTAATTACCTCCCGTCTCGTTCTTCTTTTGTAATCTTGGGACGAGATGTGACGCCCTCAATTCTGTGGAAAACCACGGAACCGAGAACTAATGCATATGTGTGCCCAGGATGTTCATCACACATACACATATATTCCACAAACTGAATTCAGAATATATATAACCACGAATAACAGAGTTTATTACAATGTCTCATGAGTCTTGGACTCATGTTCACAGCGGAAGTCTTATTTCTATGCAGCGGAAGTCTTTATTCTAATGCGGAAGCAAAACTAAGCAGAAGTGGCTCCATCTCTACTCCCTCCACAGGCAAGGTTGAGAATAGATCACACGCCCTAATGCTCCACTTGGTCTTCATAGTAGTCTTCTCCTTCTGCTGATGAGGAGATAATAATGCAAGTTTGAGTACAATGATGTACTCAGCAAGTGCGCCAAAACATGATATGTAGCTTATAACAAGGTAGGTATAAAAAGGCTTATTTGCAGAAAAGCAGATTTATAAAAACCATGATAAAACAGCAGCTTAACTTTAAATGAATGTATTCCCAGCATGTATTAAATTACCAACATACCTCCATCACTTTCCGTGTTCCACCCGAACATTAACCAACTTCATTCTTACTCACGAATACCTCCTCGTATTCGCTACCATCTTACGGATACCTTCTCGTATTCGCTACCATCTTATCTCATAAACAACTTTGTCTCACACCGAGACCAATCTTGTTGCCATGACTCAACAGTCATGCAACCATCTTATCACCCGGACTCAACAGTCCCAAAACCAAACCACATCCAATAACCATAACCAATAACCATCCCAATAACCATCCCAACTAATCATGGCACTTTAGCCAGGCGCTCGTGACCGTAAGCTCGGCTATCATGATAGTTTTTAGACTCTGCAGAGTTTGCACCTCTTTACCCACAAGTTTGTGATTTCGTCACCCGTCGGCGACTGGAGAACCTCCATTATACCAGTACACAACCGTCGGTGTATGGTCAAGAGATCACAAAATAGCCTTTACAAAGGGGTTACTAGATGTATGGACTCACTAAGGTTTCACCGGCAGGCTAGAATCTCCAATTCTCCCACCCACGGGCCTACTCTTGTGCCATGCAGTTCCCAGGGCAGTCCTCACTCGACTCCCATTCCCCGCGCCTTTCACTGTCCATAACACTCTAGCAACTTACCTAATTACTCAGCTAAGCCACACCCATACTTTGCCTTGTGGTGGCACTATTATCCTGGCATGTGCATGCATGAACCGGTCCTTAGATCTATGACAAGTAAACCACCATCTTATGCTACCTCATTCACAAACCCAGTCTTGTCTAGATCTCCCTCCGATCCATGTTCATTAACCTCATCAGTTTCTTATATCATTACGAGTGCAGTTAGCTAGACACATCTATCTCGCTTCCCAATCGCATAGACTCAGCGAAGCAAAAAGCAAAAACCATACCCGATTCATAAACTTCCCTGGCGACAAGGGTGGTTTAACCAATAATAGTAAACTCCTATAAAAGGGTTTCCCATCATGTTTGACTCAGCACACACACTTTTCTCAAAACAAAATAGTTTTTCCCAAAACATAGGATCAATATGGTCAAGGAGCACTTGCCTTGTTCTTGCGGTTCCGGTTATTCTTAGATTTCTAAACTTGGTTGCTGCAGTTCGTCGTAGACAGCTCCCTGAGCTTCTCCTGCTAGGTAGGATCACGTTCATATAAGATTCACATCAATCAATATCATGCACAAACCTTAAACTAGATGTGATGATGCATATGAATGCTATCCTTATGATTTTTATTAGATTGGTGTGTTCTTGCATGGCTTGCATGGACAGGGGTGTTCGGATCAAAGGTGGACGTGGCAATGATCTTGTCTTTAGATCAACCTGATCATCAAGTGATCTGTCCATTAGATGGCTTCTGTTCGAAAGGGATCAAAGAACAGATGCAAAGAAAACACAACGATGTCATAAGGTGGTATTGGGGGCCTACATAACGTTCCTCTTGGTCTTCGAGGTCCTCCTCAGACTGCTGGGCTTTTCCTCCGGCGATCTTCCTTGCCGTGCTCCGGTGATGGCTTTCTCGGCGAGTCGGGGCTAGGGCTCTAAGTCGTCAGCTCAGGAGTTGGAAAAGAAGTTTGTGGTTTCGGCCAGGGGTTTTGGGTTCTATTTATAATCGGGAATAGAATAGTCCTAATCTGATTGTATCCCGAATATGAGTCCTGTTTGAGTCTTACAACTTATCTTTAGTTGGTTTGGTGCGGTATCATCGTGGAATTCAGGTCGGTTTCTGTTCCGGTACTTCTACGCATACAGATTCCAAAATCGCTTCAGAACCCGCCACCTTCGCGGTGATGAGCTCCGGAAGCTCCACGTGTCCATCGGCCTGGTCTCTTCCTTTCCGCAGAGACGGGCACCGGTTGTGCTGCGTGTTGTGACACCCTCATCTCGGGTGTCAGCATATGTTCATGTTTTATGAAGAAGAAAAACATTTTAAGAAAAGAAGGAACAGAGACAAGTATCAAAAGGATAGCCAATAAAGCTCTCCGAGAGCGTCGAAGGCAACTTCCACGACCAGCAGACCACGTGGCGTGTTCGGAGCTCATCCCCGAGAAATTGGGAGAGGTCCGCCGTTAAACTAGCTACGTGGCAGGCTCGGGGGTCACCGCCACATTTGGAAAGAGGTCCGACCCTGTGGGACACGTGCTGCCCGCGGAGCTAGCCTCTGCGGAAGAAGCAAAGGCATTTTTCATAGGATACGTGTCATCCCCGGAGCTAGTCCTCGCGGAAATAAGAGGACCAGTTGCGCGGGATACGTGTCGATCTCGGAGCTCACTTGAGAGAAGTACGGATCTATCGAACACGTGTCGCCACCGGAGCTTATCACCGGAAGGTCCGTCGCAGCTAAACACGTGTCGACCTCGGGGCACGTCCCTAAGGAAAGAAGAAGGGGGAAGACCGGCGCCAACACGTGGCGTGCATGGAGCTCACCTCCGAAGAAGAGGGAGGTCTCGCTCGTAACACGCGGCACAACTGGAGCTCGTCTCTGAAGAGATACCAGGCTCGGAAGGACACGTGGAGCTTCCGGAGCTCATCATCACGGAGGTAACGAGTTCTGGAGCAGTTGTTACGCGTAAGGACACTGGTACGCAACAGAAACCAATCTAAAATCCACGATGGTTACCGAAGATAAGACGTCAGGATCTAACAAAGATCTGAATAAGACTCTTATTCGGATACAATCAGATTAGGACTCTTCTCTTCCCGATTATAAATAGAACCCAAAACCTCTGGCCGAAACCACGAACTTCTCTTTCAACTTCTGAGCCGACGACTTAGAGCCCTAGCCCTAACTCGCCGAGCAAAAACATCGCCGAAAGCACAACAAGGGAGATAATCAGAGGAGAACCAAGCGGTCTGAGGAGGACCTCGAAGACAAGAAGAACGTAAGGTAGGACTTCGATACCACCTTACGACGTCAGGTTGTTCATCTCTTTGCGTCTGTTCTTCGATTCCTTTTGAACAGAAGCCTTTTTGTGGACAAGAACACTCGATGATCAGTTTGATCTAAAGACAAGATCATCGCCATGATCATCCTTGATCCGAACACCTCTGACCTTGCAAGCCATGCAAGAACACCAGATCAATCTAATAAAACTAATCATAAGACAGCATGCTTATGCATCATCGCATCTAGTTTAAAGTTTGTGCATGATATTGATTGCTGTGAAATTGTGTGCACGTGAATCCTACATAGCAGGACAAACTCAGGAAGCTGTCTACGACGAGCTACAGCAACAAAGTTTTGAGAATCAAGAACAACCGGAACCGCAAGGACAAGGCAAGTGCCCCTTGACCATATTGATCCTATGTTTTGGGAAACTGTTTTGTTTTGCGAAAAGGTGTGTGTGCTGAGACAAACATGATGGGAAACCCTTTTATAGGAGTTTACTAGTCTTGATTAAAACACCCTTGTCGCCAGGGAAGTTTATAAGTCGGGTATGGTTTTTGTTTTATGCTTCGCTGAGTCTATGGGATTGGGAAGCGAGATAGATGTGTCTAGCTAACTGCACTCGTACTGATAATAAGTAACTGATGAGGTTAATGAACATGGATCGGAGGGAGATCTAGGCAAGCCTGGGTTTGTGTATGAGGTAGCATGAGATAGTGGTTTTACTTGCCGTAGATCTAAGGACCGGTTCATGCATGCACATGCCAGGATAACAGTGCCACCACAAGGCCAAATATGGGTACGGCTTAGCTGAGTAATTAGGTAAGTTGCTAGAGTGTTATGGACTGAGGAAGGCGTGGGGAATGGGAGTCGAGTGAGGACTGCCCTGGGAACTGCATGGCACAAGAGGGGGCCCGTGGGTGGGAGAATTGGAGATTCTAGCCTGCCGGTGAAACTTTAGTGAGTCCATACATCTAGTAACCCCTTTGTAAAGGCTATTTTGTGATCTCTTGACCATACACCGACAGATGTGTACTGGTATAATGGAGGTTATGCAGTCGCCGACGGGTGACGAAATCACAAACTCGTGGATAAAGAGGTGCGAACTCTGCAGAGTCTAAAACTATCATGATAGCCGAGCTTACGGTCACGAGCACCTGGCTAAACTGTCATGATTAGATGGGATGGTTACTGGGATGGTTATTGGAATGATTATTGGGAAGGTTCTTGGTTATGGTTATTGATTACGGTTTGGTTTAGACTGTGGGAAATGAGATGGTTGCATGACCGATGGGTCATGACATGAGATTGGTCTCGGTGCGAGACGAGGTTGTTTTATGAGGTGAGATGGTAGCGAATACGAGGAGGTATTCGTGAGTATGAATAAAGGATTGGTTAATGTTCGGATGGAACACGGGAAGTGATTTAGGTATGATGGTAATTTAATACATGTTGGGATTACATTTAAACTTAAGTTGTTGTTTTATCATGGTTTTTACTGAACTGCTTTTATGCAAATAAACCTTTTATGCCTTCCTCATTTATGAGCTGCATATCATGTGTTTTCCTGCACTTGCTGAGTACATCATTGTACTCAAACTTGTATTATTATTTCTTCATCGACAGTAAGAGAAGACTACTATGAAGACCGAGTAAAGCATTATGGCGTATGATCTGTTCTCAACCTTGCCTGTGGAGGTAGTAGAGATGGAGCCACTTCTGCTTAGTTTTGCTTCCGCAATAGTTTTTGCTTCCGCATTTAAATAAGGACTTCCTCCGCATAGAATTAAGACTTCCGCTGTAAGCATGAGTCCAAGACTCATGAGGTATTGTAATAAACTCTGTTATTCGTGGTAATATATAATCTGAATTCAGTTTGTGGAACGTATGTGTATGTGTGATGAACATCCTGGGCACACATATGCATTAGTTCTCGGTTCCGTGGCTTTCCACAGAATTGAGGGCATCACAGATTGGTATCAGAGCCACGGGTTGACAGCAGGTTACACGCCTAGATAGAAACCTTAGATTGATATTAGAGCCACGGGTTAACAGCAAGTTACACCCCTAAATAGAAGTCACAGGTAGCTAAGCCACGCTGACCAAAGGAAGCGCCCTAGGGCGAATAGCCTAGATTGGCCTTTAAAACCACCTTGACATAGGAAGCCATCCTTGAATAGGAGTTGAGTGGGCCCTTGTGATGATTATTTGTGAATATGTGCCTAGTGTGAGTTGTGGGACGTCTCAAAAACGTTGCCCATATCCACACGTAAGAAGAAGGAGGTGTGAGATGCTTCGGCACTTGCTCACATCCTCATAAGGGCTAATATATACAGTCCAACTCACCTTGATGCATATAGTTGAAAGGACCTACCTAACATATTCTATTTCGTTCTCTCTCACAGATGGTGGGAGGAAACGCCAGCCGAAGGAACGTCCAGGAAGATGACCACGAGGAAGTTCCTGCTAACCCCGGAGCTGGCGAAAACAACCTAGAATGGTTGATGGCCATGCAAAACCAGCTTATGCAAACCATGATCCAAACTTTGGGTCAGTTGCAGGCCAACCAAAACCCCGTTCCGACACCACCGCCACCACCACCGCCGGCTCATAACAGGTTGGGAGAGTTCATGAGGACTCGACCACCCACCTTTGCTCAAGCAAGCGATCCCATGGAAGCAGATGATTGGTTGAAATCCATGGAAAAGAAGCTCACCATTGTTCAGTGCAACGACCGAGAGAAGGTCCTCTTTGCGTCGCACCAACTGATGGGACCAGCTGCTGACTGGTGGCATGCCTTGAACAACGCCCATGCCAACCCGGAGACAATCACTTGGTCTGAGTTCAAGGAAAGTTTCCGCTCCCACTACATCCCTGTTGGCGTAATGATGCTCAAGAGGAAGGAGTTTGAAGGTCTGCGCCAAGGGCAGAAAAGTGTGAATGAGTATCTCAACAAGTTCATACAACTGTCCCGGTATGCCCCCGAAGATGTCAACTCAGATCAGAGGAAGCAGTACCTGTTCATGAGAGGGTTGAACAATGAGATTCAAGTTCAGCTCCTCAACAATGACTACGTAAGCTTCCAAAAGCTAGTTGGTAAGGCCATTGTGGTGGAAAACAAGATCCGAGAGATCGAGCGCGAGTGCAAAAGGAAGATCCCATACCAGCCCCAAGGGAGCAACGTATGACCTAGGTACATGCCCCCTGCACCGCAGTATGAATCGACCACTCCTACGAACCGCCCTGGTCAGCCACCACAGCAACGGTTCGTTGCACCGGCACCTCGTGTGCCCATGCCTCCTGCGCCCCGGCCTAACAATGGCGCTCCTGTTCAAAACCCCCGCCCCAACGTACCTGCTGCCGTAGGCAACAGGGCATGCTTTGCATGCGGAGAAGTAGGCCACTTCGCTAACCAGTGCCCGAAGAGAGACCCTGGACAGTAAGGAAACGTGCCCAAGCAGAACCAGCAACCAAACGGAGGTGACAACCAAGGGAACCGTGGACCGCAGAACTATGCTTGTGGCCACGTTAACCATGTCACTGCTGAGGAAGCACAACAGGCTGAGGATGTCGCAATTGGTATGTTCCTTGCCAACTCAAACCCAGCCACCATTTTATTTGATTCCGGAGCATCGCATTCCTTCATATCGTCCAAATATGTTGCCAAACATCATCTACCCGTATCCCACTTAGAATGTGCTATGTTAGTTAATTCTCCCGGAGGAGAAATGAGGACTAATATAGTATGTCCTAAAGTAAGCCTTAAAATAAGGGGGGTAGACTTCCTTGCCAACCTTATTGTCTTGGACTCCCACGGAATTGACATCATACTCGGAATGGACTGGTTAAGCAAGCACAATGGAGTAATCCAATGCGCTGAGAGAAGCGTGCAGTTAACAAATGAACACGGTATCCGTGTCGAGTTTGAGTCAGCCCAGCAAGCAACCGAACGGGTGGATTTGAACCATGTTGAAGGAGTAGCATTGAACAACATTCCAGTGGTTCAGGAATTTTCGGATGTGTTCCCGGAAGAACTTCCAGGTATGCCACCTGACCGGGACATCGAGTTTGCCATAGATTTGGTATCTGGAACTGCACCCATAGCTAAGAGACCATATAGGATGCCCGTCATTGAGTTAGTTGAACTAAAGAAGCAAATTCAAGAACAGTTGGAGATAGGTTTTATCCGTCCAAGTTCGTCACCATGGGGAGCCCCGGTACTTTTCGTGGACAAGAAGGACGGAACCCAAAGAATGTGCGTGGACTACAGGTCTCTCAACGAGGTAACATTCAAGAATAAATACCCTCTGCCCCGTATAGAGGACCTGTTCGATCAGATGAAAGGAGCCCAAGTGTTCTCCAAGATTGATCTTCGGTCGGGATATTTCCAGCTGAAGATTAAGCCCTCCAATATACCTAAGACAGCCTTTCGGACGCGGTATGGTTCATATGAATATACCGTTATGTCTTTTGGATTGACGAATGCACCCGCATACTTCATGTACCTTATAAATAAGGTTTTCATGGAGTACTTGGACAAGTTTGTCGTGGTTTTCATCGACGACATTATGGTGTATTCAAAAAGTAAGGAGGAGCATGAAGAACATCTGAGATTGACCTTGCAGAATCTGCGCGAGCATCAATTGTATGCCAAGCTCAACAAGTGTCAATTTTGGCTTAAGGAAATATCTTTCCTAGGCCACATCATCTCCAAGGAAGGGGTATTGGTTGATCCTGGAAAGGTGAGAGATATTCTAAAGTGGGACCAACCGAAGAGCGTGAGGGATATTCGAAGTTTCCTTGGGATGGCAGGATACTATCGTCGCTTCATTAAAGACTTCTCTAAGATAGCAAAACCTATGACGGAGTTGCTAATGAAGGGAAAAGTCTTTCAATGGACACAAGCCTGCCAAGAAAGTTTTGAGGAACTCAAGAGAAGGCTAACCACAGCACCAGTTTTGGTATTGCCAGACGTAAGCAAGAGCTTTGACATATATTGTGATGCATCCAGACAAGGGCTCGGATGTGTGCTCATGCAGGAAGGACAAGTGGTAGCCTATGCCTCACGACAATTAAAGAAGCATGAGCTTAACTATCCTACTCATGATTTGGAGTTAGCAGCAGTGGTGCATGCATTGAAGATTTGGAGACAATATATCCTTGGTTATCGATGTGAGATCTATACGGATCATAAAAGCCTCAATTACATATTTACACAAATGGACTTGAACTTGAGGCAACGTCGATGGTTAGAACTCATCAAGGATTATGATGTAAGAATCAATTACCATCCCGGGAAGGCCAATGTAGTAGCTGACGCATTGAGCAGAAAGGGAGCATGCCACCAACTCGCGTTTCGGGAGCTACCATCCGAGCTACATAAGGAGTTCGAACGGTTACACCTCGGATTCTTGAATAACGTGGAGATAACAGAGATCCACTCCCCATTGGAGCAAGAAATAAGAAAGGGCCAAGCAATGGACGAGGGGATCAAGGAGATCAAGGAAAGAATTCGACAAGGGGTAGAGAAGGATTTCAAGGAGGATGAAAAGGGTACGCTTTGGCTAGGAAAAAGGATTTGTGTGCCAAACCAAAGACACCTTCGCGACGTGATATTAAGGGAGGCACATGATTCACCCTATTCCATACATCCAGGGAGCACCAAAATGTACAAGGACATGAAAACTTGTTATTGGTGGGATGGTATGAAGAGGGATATAGCCGAATATGTTGCCCTATGCGACACATGCCAACGGGTAAAAGCCGAACATCAAAAACCCGCTGGATTGTTGCAACCTTTGAAAATACCTGAATGGAAATGGGAGGACATCAGTATGGACTTCATTGTCGGATTGCTACGAACTCGGTCAGGGTACGACTCCATCTGGGTCATTGTGGACCGGTTGATGAAAACCGCCCAATTTCTTCCGGTAAAGACCAGTTACAACGTTACACAGTTGGCAGAGTTGTACATGGAGCAGATCGTGTGCCGTCATGGAGTTCCGAACAGGATAGTCTCAGATCGAGGTTCTCAGTTTACCTCTAGATTCTGGAAGAAGCTGCAGAAAGCCATGGGTACAATACTGGATTTTAGCTCTGCCTACCACCCACAAACAGATGGACAAACCGAAAGGACGAACCAAATTTTGGAGGACATTCTGAGAGCTTGCGCCTTGAAACGTGGGCGTAGTTGGGATAGGAGTTTACCGTATGCCGAGTTCTCCTATAACAACAGCTATCAAGCTAGCTTGAAGATGTCGCCTTTCGAAGCCTTATATGGTAGACGGTGTAGAACGCCGCTGTTCTGGAACGAGACTGGAGAGAACCAGGTGTTTGGATCTGAAGTACTACAAGAGGCTGAAAGGCAAGTCCAAACGATACGGGAAAACTTAAAGGCTGCTCAGTCACGACAGAAAGGCTATGCGGACAATAGGCGCAGGAAGTTGACCTTTGAAATAGGGACTTCGTATACCTTAAAGTGTCGCCTATCCGAGGCCAACGACGTTTCAACGTCAAAGGCAATTTAGCGCCTCGCTACATCGGACCATTTAAGATTTTGGAGAAGCGAGGAGAAGTAGCCTACCAACTAGAACTCCCAGACCACCTCTTCGACGTACATGACGTGTTTCATGTATCCCAGCTCAAGAAGTGCTTGAGAGTATCAGAGGAACAAGTGTCAATGGGAGAACTTGAACTTCAAGAAGACCTGACTTACGCAGAACACCCTATCCGAATCTTGGACGTAAAGGAAAGGGTCACCAAAAACAAAGTGATTCGATGGTGCAAGGTACAATGGAGCCATCACACTGAAGCTGAAGCCACATGGGAACGTGAAGAGGATATCAAGGCAGAATTTCCCCATCTATTTTCTACTAACAAATCTCGAGGGCGAGATTCAATTTAAGGGGGGCAGATTTGTGACACCCTCATCTCGGGTGTCAGCATAGGTTCATGTTTTATGAAGAAGAAAAACATTTTAAGAAAAGAAGGAACAGAGACAAGTATCAAAAGGATAGCCAATAAAGCTCTCCAAGAGCGCCGAAGGCAACATCCACGACCAGAAGACCACGTGGCGTGTTCGGAGCTCATCCCCGAGAAATTGGGAGAGGTCCGCCGTTAAACTATCTACATGGCAGGCTCGGGGGTCACCGCCGCATTTCGAAATAGGTCCGACCCTGTGGGACACGTGCTGCCCGCGGAGCTAGCCTCTGCGGAAGAAGCAAAGGCATTTTTCATAGGACACGTGTCATCCCCGGAGCTAGTCCTCGCGGAAATAAGTGGACCAGTCGCGCGGGATACGTGTCGATCTCGGAGCTCACTTGAGAGAAGTCCGGATCTATCGAACACATGTCGCCACCGGAGCTTATCACCGGAAGGTCCGTCGCAGCTAAACACGTGTCGACCTCGGGGCACGTCCCTAAGGAAAGAAGAAGGGGGAAGACCGGCGCCAACACGTGGCGTGCGTGGAGCTCACCTCCGAAGAAGAGGGAGGTCTCGCTCGTAACACGTGGAACAACCGGAGCTCGTCTCTGAAGAGATACCAGGCTCGGAAGGACACGTGGAGCTTCCGGAGCTCATCATCATGGAGGTAACGAGTTCTGGAGCAGTTGTTACGCGTAAGGACACCGGTACGCAACAGAAACCGATCTAAAATCCACGATGGTTACCAAAGATAAGACGTCAGGATCTAACAAAGATCTGAATAAGACTCTTATTCAGATACAATCAGATTAGGACTCTTCTCTTCCCGATTATAAATAGAACCCAAAACCTCTGGCCGAAACCACGAACTTCTCTTTCAACTCCTGAGCCGACGACTTAGAGCCCTAGCCCTAACTCGCCGAGCAAAAACATCGCCGAAAGCACAACAAGGGAGATCATCGGAGGAGAATCAAGCGGTCTGAGGAGGACCTCGAAGACAAGAAGAATGTAAGGCAGGACTTCGATACCACCTTATGACATCATGTTGTTTATCTCTTTGCGTCTGTTCTTCGATTCCTTTCGAACAGAAGCCTTTTTGTGGACAAGAACACTCGATGATCAGTTTGATCTAAAGACAAGATCATCGCCACGTTCATCCTTGATCCGAACACCTCTGACCTTGCAAGCCATGCAAGAACACCAGATCAATCTACTAAAACTAATCATAAGACAGCATGCATATGCATCATCGCATCTAGTTTAAAGTTTGTGCATGATATTGATTGCTGTGAAATTTTGTGTCCTACATAGCAGGACAAACTTAGGAAGCTGTCTACGACGAGCTACAGCAACAAAGTTTTGAGAATCAAGAACAACCGGAACCGCAAGGACAAGGCAAGTGCCCCTTGACCATATTGATCCTATGTTTTGGAAACTGTTTTGTTTTGCGAAAAGGTGTTTGTGCTGAGACAAACATGATGGGAAACCCTTTTATAGGAGTTTACTAGTCTTGATTAATCCACCGTTGTCGCCAGGGAAGTTTATAAGTCGGGTATGGTTTTTGTTTTATGCTTCGCTGAGTCTATGGGATTGGGAAGCGAGATAGATGTGTCTAGCTAACTGCACTCGTACTGATAATAAGTAACTGATGAGGTTAATGAACATGGATCGGAGGGAGATCTAGGCAAGCCTGGGTTTGTGTATGAGGTAGCATGAGATAGTGGTTTTACTTGCCATAGATCTAAGGACCTGTTCATGCATGCACATGACAGGATAACAGTGCCACCACAAGGCCAAATATGGATGCGGCTTAGCTGAGTAATTAGTTAAGTTGCTAGAGTGTTATGGACTGAGGAAGGCGCTGGGAATGGGAGTCGAGTGAGGACTGCCCTGGGAACTGCATGGCACAAGAGGGGGCCCGTGGGTGGGAGAATTGGAGATTCTAGCCTGCCGGTGAAACCTTAGTGAGTCCATACATCTAGTAACCCCTTTGTAAAGGCTATTTTGTGATCTCTTGACCATACACCGACGGATGCGTACTGGTATAATGGAGGTTCTGCAGTCGCCGATGGGTGACGAAATCACAAACTCGTGGGTAAAGAGGTGCAAACTCTGCAGAGTCTAAAACTCTCATGATAGCCGAGCTTACGGTCACGAGCACCTGGCTAAACTGTCATGATTAGATGGGATGGTTACTGGGATGGTTATTGGAATGATTATTGGGAAGGTTCTTGGTTATGTTATTGATTACGGTTTGGTTTGGACTGTAGGAGATGAGATGGTTGCATGACCGATGGGTCATGACATGAGATTGGTCCCGGTGCGAGACGAGATTGTTTTATGAGGTGAGATGGTAGCGAATACGAGGAGGTATTCGTGAGTATGAATAAAGGATTGGTTAATGTTCGGATGGAACACGGGAAGTGATGGAGGTATGTTGGTAATTTAATACATGTTGGGATTACATTTAAACTTAAGTTGTTGTTTTATCATGGTTTTTACTGAACTGCTTTTATGCAAATAAACCTTTTATGCCTTCCTCGTTTATGAGCTGCATATCATGTGTTTTCCCGCACTTGCTGAGTACATCATTGTACTCAAACTTGTATTATTATTGCTTCATCGACAGTAAGAGAAGACTACTATGAAGACCGAGTAAAGCATTATGGCGTATGATCTGTTCTCAACCTTGCCTGTGGAGGGAGTAGAGATGGAGCCACTTCTGCTTAGTTTTGCTTCCGCATTAGTTTTTTCTTCCGCATTTAAATAAGGACTTCCGCCGCATAGAATTAAGACTTCCGCTGTAAGCATGAGTCCAAGACTCATGAGGTATTGTAATAAACTCTGTTATTCGTGGTAATATATAATCTGAATTCAGTTTGTGGAACGTATGTGTATGTGTGATGAACATCCTGGGCACACATATGCATTAGTTCTCGGTTCCGTGGCTTTCCACAGAATTGAGGGCGTCACACGTGTCAAACGAGCAAGACTTCCCTCTTCTTCGGAGGTGAGCTCCGCGTGCGCCACGTATCCTGGTGGTCGGGACCTCCTCTCTTACTCGGAGGTGGCTCCGCATGCGCCATGTGTCAGTGCCGGACCTTTCCTCTCTTCTTTCCTCAGAGACGAGCTCCGAGGTTAACACGTGTCCAACAGTGACGGGCCTCCCGGAGATAAGCTCCGGAGGTGACACGTGTTTGATAGCACCGGACCTCTCGGAGGTGAGCTCCGAGATCGACACGTATCCTGCGCGACCAGTCCTCTGATTTCCATGATGACTAGCTCCGGGGGCAACACGTGTCCCACAGGGTCGGACCTCTCCCCTTTTGCGGAGATGAGCCCCGAGCCTGCCATGTAGCCTACTTTAGCGGCGGACCTCTCCCCACATCGCAGGGATGAGCTCCGAACACGCCACGTGGCCAGCAGCCCGCGGAAGTTGTCTTCGGCGCTCTCTGAGAGCTGGATTCGGCTCTTTTTGGCTATCCTTTTGATATCTTTCTCTGTTCCTACTTTTCTTAAAATGTTTTTTCTTCATAAAGCATGAACATATGCTGACACCGTAGATGAGGGTGTCACAAATCTACCCCCCTTAAATTGAATCTCTCCCTCGAGATTCGTTAGTAGTGAATAGATGGGGAAATTCTGCCTTGATATCCTCTTCACGCTTCCATGTGGCTTCAGCTTCCGTGTGATGGCTCCATTGTACCTTGCACCATCGAATCACCTTGTTTCGGGTGACCCTTTCCTTTACGTCCAAGATTCGGACAGGGTGTTCTGCATAAGTCAGATCCTTTTGAAGTTCAAGCTCTCCCATTGATACTTCCTCCTCTGGTACTCTCAAGCACTTCTTGAGCTGAGATACATGAAACACGTCATGTATGTCGGAGAGGTGGGTTGGGAGCTCTAGTTGATAGGCTACTTCTCCTCGCTTGTCTGAAATCTTTAATGGTCCGATGTAGCGAGGTGCTAGCTTGCCTTTGACGTTAAAACGTCGTTGGCCTCGGATAGGCGACACTTTAAGATATACGAAGTCTCCTAGTTTGAAGGTCAACTTCCTACGCCTATTGTCCGCATAGCCTTTCTGTCGTGACTGAGCAGCTTTTAAGTTCTCCCATACCGTTTGGACTTGCTTTTCAGCTTCTTGTAGTACTTCGGGTCCAAACACCTGGTCCTCTCCGGTTTCGTTCCAAAACAGTGGTGTTCTACACCGTCTACCATATAATGCTTTGAAAGGCGACATCTTCAAGCTAGCTTGATAGCTGTTGTTATAGGAGAATTCGGCATACGGTAAACTCCTATCCCAACTACGCCCATGTTTCAAGGCGCAAGCTCTCAACATGTCCTCCAGAATTTGGTTTGTCCTTTCGGTTTGCCCATCAGTTTGTGGGTGATAGGCGGAGCTAAAATCCAGTCGTGTACCCAGGGCTTTCTGTAGCTTCCTCCAGAATCTAGAGGTAAACTGAGAACCTCGATCTGAGACTATCCTCTTCGGGACTCCATGACGGCACACGATCTGCTCCATGTACGACTCGGCTAACTGTGCAACATTGTAATTGGCCCCTACGGGGAGAAAATGGGCGGTTTTCATCAATCGGTCCACGATGACCCAGATGGAGTCGTAACCCGACTGAGTACGTGGCAATCCGATGATGAAATCCATACTGATGTCCTCCCACTTCCATTCGGGGACCTTCAAGGGTTGCAACAATCCAGCGGGTATTTGATGTTCGGCCTTTACCCGTTGGCATGTGTCGCATAGGGCAACGTATTCGGCTATATCCCTCTTCATACCATCCCACCAATAACAAGTTTTCAAGTCCTTGTATATTTTGGTACTTCCGGGATGTATGGAATAGGGTGAATCGCGTGGCTCCTTCAATATCATGTCGCGGAGGTGTTTTATGTTAGGCACACAAATCCTTTTTCCTAGCCAAAGCGTACCCCTCTCATCCTCCTTGAAATCTTTCTCTATTCCTTGTCGGATTCTTTCCTTGATCTCCTTGATCTCCTCATCCGTTGCTTGGCGATCTCTTATTTCTTGCTCCAATGAGGAGTGGATCTCCATTATTTCCATGTTGTTCAAGAATCTGAGGTGTAACCGTTCGAACTCCTTGCGTAGTTCGGGTGGTAGCTCCCGAACCGTGAGTTGGTGACATGCTCCCTTTTGGCTCAATGCATCCGCTACTACATTGGCCTTCCTGGGGTGGTAGTTGATTCCAACATCGTAATCCTTGATGAGTTCCAACCATCGACGTTGCCTCAAATTCAAGTCCGTTTGTGTGAATATGTACTTGAGGCTTTTATGATCCGTATAGATCTCACATCGATGACCAAGGATATAATGTCTCCAAATCTTCAATGCATGCACCACTGCTGCTAGCTCCAAGTCAAGTGTAGGATAATTAAGCTCATGCTTCTTTAATTGTTGTGAGGCATAGGATACCACTTTTCCTTCTTGCATGAGCACACATCCGAGCCCCTGTCTGGATGCGTCACAATATATGTCAAAGCTCTTGCTTACGTCTGGCAATACCAGAACCAGTGCTGTGGTCAGCCTGTTCTTGAGTTCCTCAAAACTTCCTTGCCAGGCTGGTGTCCATTGGAAGACCTTCCCCTTCATTAGCAACTCCGTCATGGGCTTTGCTATTTTAGAGAAGTCTTTAATGAAGCGTCCATAGTATCCAGTCATTCCAAGAAACTCCGAATATCCCTCACGCTCTGCGGTTGGTCCCACTTCAGAACATCTCTCACCTTTCCGGGATCAACTGATACCCCTTCCTTGGAGATGATGTGGCCTAGGAATGATATTTCCTTTAGCCAGAATTGACACTTGTTAAGCTTGGCATATAATTGATGCTCACGCAATTTCTGCAAGGTCAATTTCAAATGTTCTTCATCCTCCTCCTCCTCACTTTTTTAATACACCATAATGTCGTCGATGAAAACCACGACGAACTTGTCCAAGTACTCCATGAAAACCTTGTTCATAAGGTACATGAAGTATGCGGGTGCATTTGTCAACCCAAAAGTTATGACAGTATATTCATACGAACCATACCGTGTTCGAAAGGCCGTCTTGGGTATATTGGAGGGCTTAATCTTCAGCTGGAAGTATCCCGACCGAAGATCAATCTTGGAGAACACTCGGGCTCGTTTCATTTGGTCGAATAGGTCCTATATACGAGGCAGAGGGTATTTGTTCTTGATTGTTACCCCGTTGAGAGACCTATAGTCCACGCACATCCTTTGGGTTCCATCCTTTTTGTCCACGAAGAGCACAGGAGCTCCCCATGGTGACGAGCTTGGACGTATGAAACCCTTCTCCAACTGCTCTTGAATTTGTTTCTTGAGTTCTACCAGTTCATTGACGGGCATCCTATAGGGTCTCTTTGCTATGGGTGCAGTTCCGGGTACCAAATCAATGGCAAACTCAATGTCCCGATCAGGGGGGCATACCTGGAAGCTCTTCCGGGAACACGTCCGAAAATTCCTGAACCACCGGAATGCTGTCCAATGTTGCTCCTTCAACGTGGTTTAGATTTGCCCTTTCAGTGGTTTGTTGGGCTGACTCAAACTCGACACGGATGCCGTGCTCATTTGTCAACTGTACGCTTCTTTCAGCACATTGGATTACCCCGTTGTGCTTGCTTAACCAATCCATCCCGAGTATTATGTCAATCCCTTGGGAATCCATGACAACAAGGTTGGCAAGGAAGTCTACCCCCCTTATTTTAAGTCTTACTTTCGGACATACTATATTAGTCCTCATCTCTCTACCGGGAGAATTAACTAACATAGCACATTTTATGTGGGATATGGGTAGGTGATGTTTGGCAACATATTTGGATGATATGAAGGAATGTATGCTCCTGAATCAAACAAGATGGTGGCTGGGTTGGAGTTGGCAAGGAACATACAAATTACGACGTCCTCAGCCTATTGTGCTTCGTCAGCAGAGACATGGTTCACGTTGCCGCGAGCATAGTTCTGCTGTCCCCGATTTCCTTGTTTGTCCCCTCCATTCGGTTGCGGGTTCTGCTTGGGCGTGTTGCCTTGCTGTCCAGGGCCTCTCCTCGGGCACTGGATCGTGAAGTGTCCTATCTCCCTGCATGCAAAGCATGCCCTGTTGCCCACGGCAGCAGGTACGTTGGGCCGGGGGTTTTGAACAGGAGCGCCATTGTTAGGTCGGGGCGCAGGAGGCATGGGCACACGAGGTGCCGGTGCAACGAATTGTTGCTGTGGTGGCTGACCAGGGTGGTATGCAGGAGTGGTCGATCCATACTGCGGTGCAGGGGGCATCTACCGAGGTCGTACGTTGCTCCCTTGAGGCTGGTATGGCATCTTCCTATTGCACTCTCGCTCGATCTCTCGGATCTTGTTTTCAACCACTATGGCCTTGTCAACCAGCTTCTGGAAGCTTACGTAGTCATTGTTGAGAAGTTGAACCTGAATCTCATTGTTCAACCCTCTCATGAACAGGTACTGCTTCCTCTGATCTGAGTTGACATCTTCGGGGGCATACCGGGACAGTTGTATGAACTTGTTGAGATACTCATTCACACTTTTCTATCCTTGGCGGAGACCTTCGAACTCCTGCCTCTTGAGCATCATTACACCAGCAGGGATGTAATGAGAGCGGAAGCTCTCCTTGAACTCAGTCCAGGTAATTGTCTCCGGGTTGACATGGGCGTTGCATAGAGCATCCTACCACTCAGCAGCGGCTCCCGTAAGTTGGTGCGACGCGAATAGAACTTTCTCTCGGTCATTGCACTGTACTATGGCAAGCTTCTTCTCCATGGATTTCAACCAGTCGTCGGCATCCATTGGGTCACTAGCTTAAGCAAAGGTGGGTGGTCGAGTCCTCATGAACACTCCCAACCTGTTATGAGCCGGCAGTGGTGGTGGAGGTGGTGCCGGAACGGGGTTGTGGTTGGCCTGCAACTGACCCAAAGTTTGGATCATGGTTTGCATAAGCTGGTTTTGCATGGCCATCAACCTTTCCAGATTGTTCTTGCCAGCTCCGGGGTTAACAGGAACTTCCTCGTGATCATCCTCTTGGTTGTCACGGACGTTCCTTCGGCCGACATTTCCTCTCACCATCTGTGAGAGAGATCGAAATAGAATAGAATGTTAGAAGGTTAGGTAGATTCCCTCAACTATATGCATCAAGGTGAGTTGGACTATATATATATTCTAGCCCATATGAGGATGTGAACAAGTGCCGAAGCATCTCACACCTCTTTCTACTTACGTGTGGATATGGACAACGTTTTGAGACGTCCCACAACTCACACTAAGCACATAATCACAAATAATCATCACAAGGGCTCATACAACTCCTATTCAAGGACGGTTCCCTATGTCAAGGTGGGTTTAAAGCCAATCTAAGCGTCCTAGGGTGCTTCCTTGGGTTAGCGTGGCTTAGCTACCAATCTGTGTCGAATACCAATATGTGACTCCTATTTAAGGGTGTAACCTACTGTTAACCCATGGCTCTAATGTCAATCTAAGGTTTCTATCTAGGCGTGTAACCTACTGCCAATCCGTTGCTCTGATACCAATCTGTGACACCCTCAATTCTGTGGAAAACCACAGAACCGAGAACTAATGCATATGTGTGCCCAGGATGTTCATCACACATACACATATATTCCACAAACTGAATTCAGAATATATATAACCACGAATAACAGAGTTTATTACAATGTCTCATGAGTCTTGGACTCATGTTCACAGCAGAAGTCTTATTTCTATGCAGCGGAAGTCTTTATTCTAATGCGGAAGCAAATCTAAGCAGAAGTGGCTCCATCTCTACTCCCTCCACAGGCAAGGATGAGAATAGATCACACGCCCTAATGCTCCACTTGGTCTTCATAGTAGTCCTCTCCTGCTGCTGATGAGGAGATAATAATGCAAGTTTGAGTACAATGATGTACTCAGCAAGTGCGGGAAAACATGATATGTAGTTTATACCATGGTAGGTATAAAAAGGCTTATTTGCAGAAAAGCAGATTTATAAAAACCATGATAAAACAGCAACTTAACTTTAAATGAATGTATTTCCAGCATGTATTAAATTACCAACATACCTCCATCACTTTTCGTGTTCCACCCGAACATTAACCAACTTCATTCTTACTCACGAATACCTCCTCGTATTCACTACCATCTCACAAATACCTTCTCGTATTCGCTACCATCTTATCTCATAAACAACTTTGTCTCACACCGAGACCAATCTCGTTGCCATGACTCAACAGTCATGCAACCATCTTATCACTCGGACTCAACAGTCCCAAAACCAAACCACATCCAATAACCACAGCCAATAACCATGCCAATAACCATCCCAACTAATCATGGCAGTTTTGCCAGGCGCTCGCGACCGTAAGCTCGGCTATCATGATAGTTTTTAGACTCTGCAGAGTTTGCACCTCTTTACCGACAAGTTTGTGATTTCGTCACCCGTCGGCGACTGGAGAAACTCCATTATACCAGTACACAACCGTTGGTGTATGGTCAAGAGATCACAAAATAGCCTTTACAAAGGGGTTACTAGATGTATGGACTCACTAAGGTTTCACCGGCAGGCTAGAATCTCCAATTCTCCCACCCACGGGCCCCCTCTTGTGCCATGCAGTTCCCAGGGCAGTCCTCACTCGACCCATTCCCCGCGCCTTTCACAGTACATAACACTCTAGCAACTTACCTAATTACTCAGCTAAGCCGCACCCATACTTGGCCTTGTGGTGGCACTGTTATCCTGGCATGTGCATGCATGAACCGGTCCTTAGATCTACGGCAAGTAAACCACCATCTTATGCTACCTCATTCACAAACCCAGTCTTGCCTAGATCTCCCTCCGATCCATGTTCATTAACCTCATCAGTTTATTATATCATTACGAGTGCAGTTAGCTAGATACATCTATCTCGCTTCCCAATCCCATAGACTCAGCGAAGCAAAAAGCAAAAACCATACACGACTCATGTTTAACCAATACTAGTAAACTCCTATAAAAGGGTTTCCCATCATGTTTGACTCAGCACACAAACCTTTTCGCAAAACAAAACAGTTTTTTCCAAAACATAGGATCAATATGGTCAAGGAGCACTTGCCTTGTTCTTGCGGTTCCGGTTGTTCTTGGATTTCAAAACCTGGTTGCTGCAGTTCGTTGTAGACAGCTCCCTGAGCTTCTCCTGCTAGGTAGGATCACGTTCATACAAGATTCACATCAATCAATATCATGCACAAACCTTAAACTAGATGCGATGATGCATACGCATGCTATCCTTATGATTTTTATTAGATTGGTGTGTTCTTGCATGACTTGCATGGACAGAGGTGTTCGGATCAAAGGTGGACGTGGCAATGATCTTGTCTTTAGGTCAACCTGATCATCAAGTGATCTGTCCATGAGAAGGCTTCTGTTCGAAAGGAATCAAAGAACAGATGCAAAGAAAACACAACCATGTCGTAAGTTGGTATTGGGGGCCTACCTTACGTTCCTCTCGGTCTTCAAGGTCCTCCTCAGACCGCTGGGCATTTCCTCTGGCGATCTTCCTTGCCGTGCTCTGGCGATGGCTTTCTCGGCGAGTCGGGGCTAGGGCTCTAAGTCGTCGGCTCAGGAGTTGGAAAAGAAGTTTGTGGTTTCGGCCAGGGGTTTTGGGTTCTATTTATAATCGGGAATAGAAGAGTCCTAATCTGATTGTATCCCGAATATGAGTCCTGTTTGAGTCTTAAAACTTATCTTTAGTTGGTTTGGTGCAGTATCATTGTGGAATTCAGGTCGGTTTCTATTCCGGTACTTCTACGCATACAGATTCCAAAATAGCTTCAGAACCCGTCACCTTCGCGGTGATGAGCTCCGGAAGCTCCACGTGTCCATCGGCCTGGTCTATTCCTTTCCGTAGAGACGGGCTCTGGTTGTGCCTTGTGTCAAACAACACGACTTCCCTCTTCTTCGGAGGTGAGCTCCGCGTGCGCCACGTATCCTGGTGGTCCGGACCTCCTCTCTTACTCGGAGGTTGCTCCGCGTGCGCCACGTGTCAGTCTCCGGACCTTTCCTCTCTTCTTTCCTCAGAGACGAGCTCCGAGGTTAACATGTGTCCAATAGTGACGGCCTCCCGGAGATAAGCTCCGGAGGTGACACGTGTTTGATATCACCGGACCTCTCAGAGGTGAGCTCCGAGATCGACACGTATCCCGCGCGACCGGTCCTCTGATTTCCATGATGACTTGCTCCGGGGGCAACACGTGTCCCACAGGGTCGGACCTCTCCCCTTTTGCGGAGATGAGCCCCGAGCCTGCCACGTAGCCTACTTTAGCGGCGGACCTCTCCCCACTTCGCAGGGATGAGCTCCGAACACGCCACGTGGCCAGCGGCCCGCGGAAGTTGTCATCAGCGCTCTCTGAGAGCTGGATTCGGCTCTTTTTGGCTATCCTTTTGATATCGTTCTCTGTTCCTACTTTTCTTAAAATGTTTTTTCTTCATAAAGCATGAACATATGCTGACACCGGAGATGAGGGTGTCACACAAGATTCCTTTTAAGGGGGGAGGAATGTAAAGGTCTCAAAAATGTGAATACAAAGAAACACTTGTTTGAAAAAGTTGGTTTCATATGTATGAAATTTGGGACTTGTTAAAACTTTTCCACATGTGATAACACACATGAGAGTTTTCTTCACACAAGTTCAAAGGTTTGTTTGAAAACTTGGAACCCAAGTGGGGGTCTAAAACCAAGATGGGAAGTTCCCATATGTGTGGGAAAACTAAAGTCAGATTTGGAACAAACTTGTTCAACTCAAAATTCAAATGAGAGCAACACTATGAATTTCAAAACTGTTGTGCTACAAATCTCATTTGCACCAGCCAAAATAAAAATCAGATATCATATTTGAATTCTTTGGCTCCAAATTAGGGGGTGTGCAAAGTTTCATGATTTATGGAAATGATTTGCAACCCATTTTCCAAAATGGACTTTAAATAACAAAGAATTCAAATGCATATTTGAATTTGGATGAAACTTGCCCAATTGTCCAAATGCATATCAGATTTGAATTATCACAATTGAATTCCATCATATTTAAACTTAGGGAGATATTTTAGAGGGATAAGGAGGGACTGAACTGTGGGTCCCACATGTCATTGAAGGAAACTGAAAATTTCAAAAAGACCTCACAGTGTTGGGTCTCTGTTTCCTTTCTTCAGTCAGTACTCGACACCTGTCACACCCGGTTTCTCCGAAGAACAACCGAGTGAATATCACATGTATGCCAGGATCATTTTCTCATACATGTGATGACTAGTAGTGAAGCATCATTTATTACAAGCCAGGTGTCGAATATAGATAAGTCTTACATAGCATATGTCTCGATGAACGATAATAAGTTCATCACAAGTAAATAAACTAGCAGCGGAATATTATTCTCGTGGGCGACGTCACAGGTGTTGCCCGGGGGGACTCCATGAAACTAGAAACCTTCTTCGGGTCCAAAGTCTTGATCATTAAACACCACATCATTCTCTTGACCTGAGCAGCAATATAAACCAACAAATATGCAAGGTTGAGTACCGTTGGTACTAAGCAAGTGTGGGAAAGTTATGTCATGCATGGCTAGAACAAGGAGAGGTTGAACTCATTGTTGAAGCACTACGCAATTAACACCTACCACCTTAGCTTAATTAAGCACCTACATTACTAAACAGGTGAAATGGTCCCAATCTCCCAACCCATCATCATAATCAAATGACCAAATCCTCAAATTCCAACGTTAAGCTCCCCGCTTAACATCCTCAACTTCCAAAGCCATCAATCCTCTAATCATGAATAAGTCCAAGCCACTCTTGACCGTGAGCACGGCTGTCATGACAGTTTTGACTCTACAGAGTTTGCACCACTGTACCCACATGTAGTGATTTCATCCCCCATTGCCGGGTGGACTAAAAGAACCTCCATTATGCCAGTGGCCACGAACCACATTCACACTTCCCAGGTGTGTAGCCAGGAGATGACTACGAAGTCTTTACAAAGGGATTCCCGACGAGCGTGGGCCCACTGAGGTTTCACCCCTAACAGCATACAAGAGGCTCCAACCCCGCTGCAGTGGCCCCCTCTTGAGCCTTGCGGTTCATATGGTAGTCCAGCTGACACCTACTCCCCGCACCATCCAACACACCCATACTACGCCGGGGATACACCTAATTAATTGGCCAAGCTGCCCCATCTCAGCATGTGGTTGGCACGGTAAAGCCAGGTTACATGCTCCATGAACCGGTCCATAGGATCCAGGCAAGTACTAAACACAAACCCGAGTCTCGTGCACCCAGCACCAACCAAAATCATCCAACTTGCCTTGATCCCTACCTCTACATAACTCATAACATCTCATTCAAGAGTATGGTAAATAAACTGATGATCTCATATCCCAATTACCCCATTCTAAGCATGGCTAAGCACAAGTATATGAATTAATGACATGATAAAGTAAATCCCAAACCAAGCTACAAGGAAACAAGATAATGCAATTCTAGGGAAACTTCCTATCATGGGTCTCATATTTTAATTGACAATGCAAATAATTCTATCTACACATCCTAGCATAGGATCAAAGTGGTCAAGGACACTTGCCTTCTTCCTGCTGCTCTGGGAATGGATAGTCCTGATCTTGGAAAGGAAGAACTTGCTCTGGAGCAGGTTCTACTCATACCATCACACATAGCAAAAGAAAACAACAATCCATAAGACATAGTTCACACTTTCACTTCATACAAACCACACATTCACATTTATGAAAGTCATTCACGTTTCTATGTGTTGTGGTTACTCTATATGTGTTGATTTTGGGCTTACATGCACTTTTAAACATGTGCATATGATTTCTAACTTTTGTATTCAGATTTATGTTTGCATACTATATATGAATTTCCAATTTAAATAAATTCCTTATATTCAATTGATACACATCTTAGCTACCAAGTATGCATGGAAGGTATTTTCCTACTCCAAATGGGTTTTCAGATCTTCTACCAAATCCTAAACTGAAATCTTTGGATTTTGGAGATTTCATTTATCATTTTTTAGTTATGCATACCTATTTTCCTATATTTTAAGATTTACTTTCTATACCTAATAGTGAACTTTATTATGAAAATAGTAAGACACATCATCTAAACAGAATAGGTTCTGATCTAAAATAGTAAATAATATATTTTTGAACTTCTCCTCTGATGTGAACTATTTTACATTTATTTTACCAATTTTCAGAATTTATTTTACCAATTTTCAGAATTATTCCTAAAAATGTGTTTCTAGATCTAATAAACATGAACACACCCAAACAGATTTCATTTAAGCCTAAAATTTATTTTTAGCTCATTCTAAAGCTTTCCAATTGTTAGTAGAGTTTAAACTTGAATTTACAATGTGTGTGCCCCACCCTTTTAAATTTAAATCTTAATTATATATTCAAATTCCTAAATTTAATATTATATAAGGTTAAAAAGGTAAACTCACCCCACTACAGGGTCTATTATATTATTTTAAGAATTTCCAGGGGCCTAACTATGCATAACAGAGGGGTTTTCGTAATTTTTATTAAGTCCAGGGGCTAAAACTGATTTTTAATTGAATTTACATGAATTTCTGAAGTTCCAGGGGCTAGATCAGAAGTTTCCGGGGCTAGCTCGTATTTTCCGATGTCCCCAGGGGGTAGCTCGTAAGAATTCCAGCCTTTATAACACGGGGCTGACGTGGACCATCCGATTTAAAACATACGGCTGAGATTATAACGTCGAACCGGTACGCGGGGATTTAAATTCTACCGTGCGATTTAAAATAGAGGGCCCTCAAGCGGCCACGTCGTTCTGATCGAGCGCGGGCAGCGCTGCCCAGCGGCGCGCGGCGGCGGGAGGCGGCGATCTCGCCGGAGAGCTTCGGATCTTCGTCAATTCTTCCTAAAAATGGGATTTCATGGCATAGATCGGTAGAGGGGAGGTCGGGGATCTCACCTCGGGGGTTTTCTTGAGCTCGGAGATCCTGGAAGGCGGTCGGCGACGAGGTCCGAGCTGGAACAGCGGTGAGGCTCGTCGGAGCTGTGTCTAGGGCGAAATCTACCGAGTTTTCTGCTCCTGCGTGATTCCCCGGAGGCGGTGGATCAAGATCAGCGCGTTAGATCAGAAATCCCGAGTGAAGATCGAGAGAAATTGGCCGGAGAAACTCGGGTTCTCACCGGAAGGAAAAACGGCTGATCGTGGGTGAAAATCGGGACGATGCCGGTGTTTATATAGCTGGGGGAGGGCGGCGTTTGGTTGTGATCGAGTTTGCGTCGTCCAGAACCGAAATTCGGCTGGGATACGCGAGTATTCGGGGTTGTTTTGATTCGGGCGAGAGAGAGGAGTCCCGGTCGGCCGAGCGCGCGCGCGAGGAGGAAGAAGATGGCGGGCCCCGCGTGTCATTGGGAAAGAGGGGGGCGTGCGGCTGCGGGATGGCGCGGGGGTGGGTGGGCCGGCTGGTGGGTTTCGGCCCACTGGCCGGGGGGGTTTGTTTTTTTCTTTTTCTTTTTCTTTTTCTTTTCTGTTTTGAGTTTAATTTGAATTCCAATTTGAATTTGAATTTCTGCACCACATGCAATATGTCCAAAAATTTTTAAATTCCCCTCTTAACAGGTTTTGGGGTGTTACAGCTCTACCCCCCTTAAAAGAAATCTCGTCCTCGAGATTGGTGGTTCTAAGAAAACAATTCCGGAAACTGTGCCTTAAGCTCGTCTTCTCGCTCCCATGTGGCTTCCTCTTCCGAGTGATGCGTCCACTGCACCTTGCACACCCGGATTCTTTTATTTCTCGTGAGGCGTTCCATTTTCTCCAAAATCTTGGAGGGTTGCTCGGCATAAGACATATCCTTAGCTACGTCAACCTCATTCATGGGTAACATCTCTTCAGGTGTTCTCAGACATTTCTTGAGCTGTGACACATGGAATACGTCATGCACATCCGATAGGCGAGCCAGTAATTCTAGTTGCATAGGAGAACTCCTCATAGGTAAGTTCTTATCCCAACTCCGATTGTTTTTGAGTGCACACGCTCTCAGCATATCCTCAAGTATCTGATTGGTTCTTTCCGTCTACCCGTCAGTTTGGGGATGATAGGCAGAACTAAAGTTCAGATGGGTTCCCGTGGTTTCATGCAGCTTCTGCCAGAACCTTGAGGTGAACTGTGTCCCTCGATCCGACACTATCTTCTTTGGTACTCCATGGTAACACACGATCCTTGACATGTACAACTCCGCCAATTTGGATCCGTTGTAGCTTTCTTTCACGGGGATGAAATGAGCTACCTTGGTTAGCCTGTCGACGATGACCCATATTGAATCGTATCCTGATTGGGTCCTAGGCAATCCATTTCCATTCAGGCACTTTAAGTGGTTGCAATAATCCCGCGGGTCGTTGATGTTCCGCTTTAACCAACTGACATGTGTCACATAGGGCAACATGTTCCGCGACATGTCGCTTCATGCCATACCACCAATACCTGCTCTTGAGGTCCTGGTACATCTTCGTACTCCCAGGATGAATGGAATAGTCAGAATCATGAGCCTCCTTCAATATAAATTCACGGATCTCCTTTACTTCAGGCACACAGATTCTTTTCCCATGCCACACCGTACCTTGTTCATCCTCTCTGAAACCAGGGGCTTTATTTTCCTTGATGAGTTGTCTGATTTCTTGTATCTTCTCGTCATTCTTTTGACCATCGCGTATGTCTTGCTCTAGTGTGGAGTCCACTTCCATGGCGATGGCTTCACCACTATTCACCAGGCATAGATTGAGTCTTATAACATCGTCCTTCAATTCTGCAGGCATGTCCTTCAAGCTCAACCTATTGACCTGCACTTTCTGGCTTAAAGCATCCGCCACGACATTCGCTTTCCCAGGATGATAGTTGATTCCCACATCAATGTTGTTAATTAGCTCTAACCATCTCCTTTGTCTGAGGTTGAGATCTGGCTGTGTGAAAATGTACTTTAAACTCTTATGATCCGTATATATTTCTGTCCTCTTCCCCATCAAGTAGTGCCGCCAAATTTTCAACGCGTGTACCACTGCGGCTAGTTCTAGGTCATGTGTAGGATAGTTCTTCTCGTGTTTCCTGAGCTGCCGGGATGCATAAGCCACAACATGCCCTTCTTGCATGAGAACACATCCCAACCCGTTTCCAGAGGCATCACAGTACACCGAAAAATTCTTCTGCATATCTGGCATAACTAGCACTAGGGCTGTTGTCAATCTTTTCTTTAGCTCCTGAAAACTCGTCTCGCACTGTGGCGTCCAGGTGAATGTGATTCCCTTCTCCAACAGTTTGGTGAGGGGTCTCGAGATTTTGGAGAATCCCTCAATGAACCGTCGATAGTATCCAGCCAATCCCAAGAAGCTTCGAACGTCCCCGACATTCTCAGGGGTCTTCCACTTCTGTATATCCTTGATCATGGCGAGATCTACGGAGATTCCTCACTCCGAGATTACATGTCCTAAGAAGGGAACTCTCTTCAGCCAAAACTCACACTTGCTCAACTTGGCATATAGTTGGTGTTCCCTCAGCTTCTGCAACACCAACCTTAGATGTTTCTCATGTTCCTCTTCATCTTTGGAGAAGACGAGAATGTCATCTATGAAAACCACCACAAATTTGTCCAGATATTCCATGAATACCTTGTTCATGAGGTACATGAAGTATGCCGGGGCATTAGTCAGCCTGAAAGGCATGACGGTGTATTCATACAGTCCGTACCGAGATACGAAAGCTGTCTTGGGAATATCAGTCTGCCTTATCTTAAGTTGGTGGTATCCCGACCTGAGATCAATTTTTGAGAACACACAAGCTCCCCTCAACTGATCAAACAAGTCTTCAATGCGGGGTAATGGGTACTTGTTCTTGATGGTTACTTCATATAAGGCATGGTAGTCTACGCATAACCTTTGGGTTCCGTCCTTCTTCGGCACAAATATCACTGGAGCTCCCCATGGTGAGGAACTAGGACGAATATACCCCTTCTCCGTCAATTCTCTTAAATGATCCTTGAGTTCTCCCATCTGCTTGGAGTCCATCCGATAAGGTCTCTTGTATATCGGAGCTGTTCTAGGCACTAGCTCAATCGCGAATTCCACTTCGCGATCGGGAGGCATACCTGGCAACTCCTCCGGAAAAACGTCCGGATATTCCCTGATAATCCTGATCTCCTCCACTTTCACCTCAACTTGATTTAATTTAATGTCCCTCCTAGGCTCTTGTATTGTTATGAACTTTACTCTTGTGCCACTAGGGTGAGTTAGTTCCACCGTTCTGGTCGAACAATGGATGATTCCCTTATGTTTGGTCAACCAATCCATGCCCAAAATAATATCTATCCCTTGTGAATCAATCACTATGAGGTTGGCAGTAAATACCACCCCATTAATGTCTAGATTCACCTTGGGACACACTTGTCTTGTCCCTATTTCTCCACCTGGAGAGTTTACTGCTAGCATATGGTTCATTTGTGTTGTTGCTAGGTCATGCTTCTTAACAAACCCTTGAGCAATGAACGAGTGGGTAGCACCAGAATCAAACAGCAGGGTTGCAATGTGTAAATTGGCAGGAAACTTACCAACTACCACGTCGGGTGCCTCTTGCGCCTCCTCCATGGTGACGTGGTTCACCCGTCCTCGCATTACATTCTGCTGTTGCGGCTGCCCGGGCTTCTTCTTTGTGCACTTATGGGCATAGTGCCCCACTTCACCACAGTTAAAGCATTGCACTCCAACCTTAGGTGCCTGGCCTTTGTTGTCTTGGGGTTGGTTTGGGGGTCCTTGTACTGCTGGTCGAGGTTGATATGTAGGGCGAGGCTGCTGTCCAAACTGATGCTGTGGTGGTGCTGGTGCTGCCAGAGGCCTGAAGTTCGGGTTGTACCCTCTCGGTGCTGAGTAGGGTACCGCAGCACGGCTCGTCTGCCCTGCGGGTTGCTGCATCAGACATGGGCGAGTGTTGCTACCCGAGGCTTGGTGTGACCATCCTGCCTTCCTCTTGTTTTCATTTTCCAAGGCATTCAGCTTCCTTTCTACAACAAATTCTCTGTCCACCATCTTTTGGAAGCTTTCATACTCGTTGGAGGACATTGCACACTGCATTTCCGCTGTAAGTCCTTCCACAAAGCAGTCCTGTTTCTGCTCATCAGTTTCTATGTCCCGTGGGGCATAACGGGAGAGTTGAGTGAATTTAGTGAGGTATTCCCTCACAGTCATATTTCCTTGCTGCAATCCCAAGAACTCCTTCCTCTTGTTTTTGAGTTCACCCCTGGGTATGTAATGGTTGTGGAAACTATGCTTGAACTCTTCCCAAGTGATATTCTCAGGGTCATGATGGGCGGCCACGTAAGCGGTCCACCAATCAGCAGCAGGTCCATGCAAATGGTGAGAGGCAAACAGCACCCTCTCATACCCTTGGCATTGTATAATCCTCATCTTCCTCTCAATGGTCTTTAGCCAATCATCTGCCTCTAGGGGTTCAGCAGCACTTGCAAACTTTGGAGGTTGAGTTCCTAGAAACTCACTCAACCTTGGTTGGCGTGGTGCAGCTTGTGGAGGTGGAGCTTGGTGCAAGTTGGCCACCACTTGAGTCAGGTTCTGGATGAGCTGATTTTGATTCTCAAGCATTTGGTGGATGGGATCAACTCCTTCACGGCGACCACCCTTGTCTTGGCCTCCAGAAAGATGAGGGTTGCCTGCCTCATCGTTGTTGTTGGCGGGGTTGGCAGCACGACCCTTTCCTCTTCTGGCCATCTATCATGATCAACCAAATGTCAATTTAAGGCATTATGTGTTAACTTACCAGTTTTTGCTTGTTTAAACTTTAAGATTTTGAGAACTTATTTCATTTATATTTTCTGAGGATTTCATGTCTTACGTGAACATAAATGCACTCTTAATTCATATGGGTTCACACTCCAAAGCAAAACAACCTGAAGAAGAGGTTGTGGACAAACGCCCATGGCTTCCACAACTCACGTCACACAACAAGCATTAACACACCATTAACTAAGGTAACGACTCGACTACTCGACATCCTTCTAAACTAAGGGAAGGACTCTACACTACTCGTATCACTGAGCTGGCTCCTCGGGATCTTCCTCATTATTGCGGCTGCCTTCTGACTCCGCTTTGGGTGGGGAAGCTGCTGGTGGAGAAGTGCGACGACGCCTGATCGCCCGGCGATCTGGGGTGTCAGGAGTCCATGTGTCATTCACGGTGACACACAGTTCATTCCCATCTCCTCTTTCTCTCGCCCTCAAGCAGGCTCGAAGCAACGCCTCGGTTTCCTTCAGGGTGTCACGAACATCCTGAAGCTCCTGCTGACACTCCTGCAGTCGAGTGCTGAGCATAGCAGCATCCTCCAAGCAAAATTCCATGTGCTCATGGGAAGTCCCCTGCTGCACTGGCGGGTACATGTACTCCGTGGTACCACTCTCGCGCTAGAGGACATACATGTACTCAGTCCTGTCCAGGTGACGACGATAGATGTGACTCTGTCAGGTGATTGCCTCCTAGGTGACATCCTTCTCCGCATCAACCTGTGTCGCTCGACAAGCTGGAAAGCGGTGGATCATGAGCAGCTGATTTTCATGGATAATCCTCATCTCTGAACTCCATTCTTCCCTCTTCTCACGGATGGTCCTGGTGGAGCTATAGTGTATGATTAGCTTGCCCGTATTGCCGGCGGCTTGATGCATGCGTCGAAGACGGCGCAACAAGCCAAACTACTGCCAATCCGTAGGAGAGATACGTCACCGGACGGTTCTCCTCTCTTAGAGCAAGGGCAACTACAGGAACTCTCCCTCCGGTGGACTTGCGGGCGGTGCGAATCATGCGAACCATCTAAAACATAAAGCATTTAAAATTAAGTTAGATAAGATTTTAAGCCAAAATCCTATTTTGAATAAAAGATGGGGTAAGATGAATAAAGTGGCCCATTAAATAACACTTTTCAACCAACACCTTGTAAAATAGTTTTTAAGAAAATAGGGTCCTTAAATACGTCCATTTCTACCTAGGTCCACATTCCTACGGGCAACCTTGGCTCTGATACCACTTCTGTCACACCCGGTTTCTCTGAAGAACAACCGAGTGAATATCACATGTATGCCAGGATCATTTTCTCATACATGTGATGACAAATAGTGAAGCATAATTTATTACAAGCCAGGTGTCGAATATAGATAAGTCTTACATAGCATATGTCTCGATGGACGATAATAAGTTCATCACAAGTAAATAAACTAGCAGCGGAATATTATTCTTGTGGGCTCCGTCACAGCTGTTGCCCGGGGGGACTCTATGAACCTAGAAACCTTCTTCAGGTCCAAAGTCTTGATCGTTAAACACCACATCATTCTCTTGACCTGAGCAGCAATATAAACCAACAAATATGCAAGGTTGAGTACCGTTGGTACTCAGCAAGTGTGGGAAAGTTATGTCATGCATGGCTAGAACAAGGAAAGGTTGAACTCATGGTTGAAGCACAACGCAATTAACACCTACCACCTTAGCTTAATTAAGCACCTACATTACTACACAGGTGAAATGGTCCCAATCTCCCAACCCATCATCATAATCAAATGACCAAATCCTCAAATTGCAACGTTAAGCTCCCCGCTTAGCATCCTCAACTTCCAAAGCCATCAATCCTCTAATCATGAATAAGTCCAAGCCGCTCTTGACCGTGAGCACGGCTGTCATGATAGTTTTGACTCTGCAGAGTTTGCACCACTGTACCCACATGTAGTGATTTCATCCCCCGTTGCCGGATGGACTAAAAGAACCTCCATTATGCTAGTGGCCACGAACCACATTCACACTTCCCAGGTGTGTAGCCAGGAGATGACTACGAAGCCTTTACAAAGGGATTCCCGACAAGCGTGGGCCCACTGAGGTTTCACCCCTAACAGCATACAAGAGGCTCCAACCCCGCTGCAGTGGCCCCCTCTTGAGCCTTGCGGTTCATATGGTAGTCCAGCTGACACCTACTACCCGCACCATCCAACACACCCATACTACGCCGGGGATACACCTAATTAATTGGCCAAGCTGCCCCATCTCAGCATGTGGTTGGCACGGTAAAGCCAGGTTACATGCTCCATGAACCGGTCCGTTGGATCCAGGCAAGTACTAAATACAAACCCGTGTCTCAAGCACCCAGCACCAACCAAAATCATCCAACTTGCCTTGATCCCTACCTCTACATAACTCATAACATCTCATTCAAGAGTATGGTAAATAAACTGATGATCTCATATCCCAATTATCCCATTCTAAGCATGGCTAAGCACAAGTATATGAATAAATGACATGATAAAGTAAATCCAAACCCAAGCTACAAGGAAACAAGATAATGCAATCCTAGGGAAACTTCCTATCATGGGTTTCATATTTCAATTGACAATGCAAATAATTCTATCTACACATCCTAGCATAGGATCAAAGTGGTCAAGGACACTTGCCTTCTTCCTGCTGCTCTGGGAATGGATAGTCCTGATCTTGGAAAGGAAGAACTTGCTCTGGAGCAGATTCTACTCATACCATCACACATAGCAAAAGAAAACAACAATCCATAAGACATAGTTCACACTTTCACTTCATACAAACCACACATTCACATTTCTATGTGTTGTGGTTACTCTATATGTGTTGATTTTGGGCATACATGCACCTTTAAACATGTGCATATGATTTCTAACTTTTGTATTCAGATTTATGTTTGCATACTATATATGAATTTCCAGTTTAAATAAATTCCTTATATTCAATTGATACACATCTTAGCTACCAAGTATGCATGGAAGGTACTTTCCTACTCCAAATGGGTTTTCAGATCTTCTACCAAATCCTAAACTGAAATATTTGGATTTTGGAGATTTCATTTATCATTTTCCAGTTATGCATATCTATTTTCCTATATTTTAAGATTTACTTTCTATACCTAATTGTGAACTTTATTATGAAAATAGTAAGACACATCATCTAAACAGAATAGGTTCTGATCTAAAATAGTAAATAATATATTTTTGAACTTCTCCTCTGATGTGAACTATTTTACATTTATTTCACCAATTTTCAGAATTAGCCTAAAAATGTGTTTCTAGATCTAATAAACATGAACACACCCAAACAGATTTCATTTAAGCCTAAAAATTAATTTTAGCTCATTCTAAAGCTTTCCAATTGTTAGTAGAGTTTAAACTTGAATTTACAATGTGTGTGCCCCACACTTTTAAATTTAAATCTTAATTACATATTCAAATTCCTAAATTTAATATTACATAAGGTTAAAAAGGTAAACTCACCCCACTACAGGGTCTATTATATTATTTTAAGAATTTCCAGGGGCCTAACTATGCATAACAGAGGGGTTTTCCTAATTTTTATTAACTCCAGGAGGTAAAACTGATTTTTAATTGAATTTACATGAATTTCTGAAGTTCCAGGGGCTAGATCAGAAGTTTCTGGGGCTAGCTCATATTTTCCGAGGTCCCTAGGGAGTAGCGCGTAAGAATCCAGGCCTTTATAACACGGGGCTGACGTGGACCGTCCGATTTAAAACAGACGGCTGAGATTATAACGTCGAACCAGTACGCGGGGATTTAAATTCTACCGTGCGATTTAAAATAGACGGCCCTCAAGCGGCCACGTCGCTCTGATCGAGCGCGGGCGGCGCTGCCCGGCGGCGCGCGGCGGCGGGAGGCGGCGATCTCGCCGGAGAGCTTCTGACCTTCGTCAATTCTTCCTAAAACTGGGATTTCATGGCATAGATCGGTAGAGGGGAGGTCGGGGATCTCACCTCGGGGGTTTTCTTGAGCTCGGAGGTCCTGGAAGGCTGTCGGCGACGAGGTCCGAGCTGGAACAGCGGCGAGGCTCGTCGGAGCTGTGTCTAGGGCGAAATCTATCGAGTTTTCTGCTCCTGCGTTATTCCCCGGAGGCGGTGGATCAAGATCAGCGCGTTAGATTAGAAATCCCGAGCGAAGATCGAGAGAAATTGGCCGGAGAAACTTGGGTTCTCACCGGAAGGAAAAACGGCTGATCGTGGGTGAAAATCGGGACGATGCCGGTGTTTATATAGCCGGGGGAGGGCGGCGTTCGGTTGTGATCGAGTTTGCATCGTCCAGAACCGAAATTCGGCTGGGATACGTGAGTATCCGGGGTGGTTTTGATTCGGGGGAGAGAGAGGAGTCCCGGTCGGCCGAGCGCGCGCGCGAGGAGGATGAAGATGGCGGGCCCCGCGTTTCAGTGGGAAAGAGGGGGGGGGGGGGCGCGCGGCTGCGGGCTGGCGCAGGGGTGGGTGGGCCGGCTGGTGGGTTTCGGCCCACTGGCCGGGAGGTTTGTTTTTTTCTTTTTCTTTTTCTTTTCTGTTTTGAGTTTAATTTGAATTCCAATTTGAATTTGAATTTCTGCACCACATGCAATACGTCCAAAATTTTTTAAATTCCCCTCTTAACAGGTTTGGGGTGTTACAACACCGACGGGCGCAGCACCGAGCGACACCGCACCGAGCCAACGCCTCCACCTTCTGTTGAATTTCTGTCGCGCTGGAGGGCTGCCGGGTGTCTTATACCCTCTGCCGTTCTCTCTTTCGCTCATCCCCGAAGAACGGCGCTGTTCTTTCTCTCCCCACGCGAGAAACAAGCCGAGACCGCCGCTGAGCTCTCAATCGATCGCCCACTGCCTAGCTCGCGTGCGAGCCTCAGCTGAGCAACCAAACAACACCACAGACTCTCCTCCGACGTCCTCGCGTCACTCCAACGTGAGCTTCATCTCCAGAGACCGAGAACGCCGAGTTCCCGCGGCAACCGAAAACAACGGCGACGAGGCGCTCTCGTGGACAGCTCCACGTAGTGGTTTTCACTACAAAGCTAGAGGGCCTTTGGACGCGCAAGAGCTTCCTGCCGCTTCCATCCGAAGCTCAGCTCCAGCCATTGCCTCTCGACGACGAATTTCGGAAATCCTTTCCGGCCGCTGTAAACCGACCTTTGGGTATGATTCCATGAAATTCCCGATTGATTTTTGTTTAGACAACATGAAACTTCGCACACACGGGCTAGACTTGAGGGCGCACCTGTTTTCTTTTGAAACCTTGCATGAAACGCACGGTGCACGGCGTATTTCCGGTCTTTCCGACGGCGGCTATGGCGGGAAGGTTCGGGTGCATGGTGAACCCTACTTTAGAGCCATCTCCGAGCCATTTCATTCCCATGTCGACGTTCCTTAGCATCCGCCGGTGCTTTAGAACCTGGAAACCGGAGCTTGGGAGGCTTAGGGCGTCGGGGTAACGTCGCCGGACTTCATCCGAGCCGCTGCACTGGTGCGGGTGGTTTAGAGACGTCGCCGGTCCGTGGGAATCACAACAACGTGTTCCTCGCACCAAATTAGGGCCTGGTGGCGAGTTTCAGCGTCAGGGGTGGCCGGATGACCGAATCCGAGGCTGCTCCGGCGAGCCCGGCAGCGGTGTCGCGCGGGAGCGCGAGGTTGAAGACGACCTCACCGGGCCCGCCTGTCAGTGACTCGGGAGAGAGGGGCTGGATACTCTGTGGTGCCGGATCGACTGTGACAGCGCGGGAAACAATCCTGTGACCCAGTGTGGCACTCTCTCGGCAGCAGACACGTGTTCCCTGGTCCCACCGTCAGTTTAAACTTTTTCCCGGATTTATTCAAATTCCAGAATTTCCCCAAACTTTAGAAGAGCATAACTTTTGCTAGGAACCTCCAAATTTAGTGATTCAAATTGGGTTAGATTCAGATTGACAAACTCTATCCAATTATGCAACCCAATTTCTATGAAAGCCTTTATTTAATTCTGTAAAATGTTTTAAAACTTTTCAGTAAAAGAATATCAGAGGGAGTTTGGTTTATGCAAAAATATTCTTTATGCTGTTATTAGACTCCTGTAAAATTTTCTGCTCATTTGGTGTTGATTTGATCAGGGTAATTCAGATTGTAAGTTGCTGTGTTCAATTGAATAGAGAGACATTTTCAGAGAATTTCCAAAACTTGTAAATTCAGTTCTGGGCAATTCCTAGCTCCAACAATCCTAGGAAAAATTCATGCAAGCTCTATGAACTATAATTGAAATCGTCGTTCACTGAGTTTTACATGAACATAGGTGTTACCTCAGAATAAATTCTTCTTTGCTTAATTGCTTAGAAAATTGTTTTGAATAAACCACTCAATGAAAAGTGCTAATTTTTGGTCCAGATAACTTTCTTGTGATAAGGAACTCACATGAAAATTTTCAGCTGCATTGAAGCTCTGGATGACCACTGTTATGTGTAACCTCTTAAGGGGATCAACACTTAAGTGGGAGAAGCACTCAACATTTGATCATAGTGTTAAACCCAATCCAAACCACTAGCACCAGTGTCATTTTAAATTCTTAAACAGATTTCCAGTTTTAAAACTTTCATAAGATCTTATTAGCAAAAACTTTTCAATTAAATACATATGCATGACCATATCGTGTAGCACATATGTGAAGAACGTGAGAAGGACTTAAAGTGAAGATCAAGAAGGAAGGAAAGCAAGTGATCAAGCTCCAAGTGATCGTCACTAACTGATTGTATCCTTAGTCACCTGCAAAACAGGCAAGCCCCGGTTTGCATTTGAACTGTTTTATAAAGCATTTTCATTTTTAGAGATCATAGCTTTGCATCGTTGATCGCATTAAGTCTAGTTGATATTGAAAACCCCACTTGCATTACCAGAAATACCTAAGAGAGAAAGGGTAGAATAGCACCTCCTCAAGTGGATTTGGCTATGCTAAATATTAGTAGGAAAGGTCCGGTAGAAGTCGAGTAGTTGGAAGCTACTCGCGAGTTTAGGGCTGGATTACTCGAAGCGGGTCAAAAATTAGAAAAGATGAGGAAAGTTCACAAATAAGAAATGGAGACCGGGCAGGGAGGTTTAGATGCAGCAGGCTGCGGGCCATGCGTGCATAGCCCTGCCTGTGTCGGTTAAGGCCCATCCGTACTTGGCCCTGTTGGACAAGTTTGAGTTGTGTACCGGGCGCATACTGGCTATATGGGACCCAGGAAACCGATGTACCTTGGGAGATCCATAGTGGAACTTTTCCAACTGCCTTAGGCTTTCGGCGTCAGGGTAGCAGTAGGTAACTCAGTTAAGAACATCTGCGGGTATGTACCTTGAAGGAGCTTGCGTACTCAGGGCAGTTGGACTGTGTCCAATGTGGAAGCTCTTGGGAAAGGTGGCCGCGTACAACGTCAGTCGAGGTTGCTGCCCGCAACTCGGAGTACAGGTGTACGTGTCGTGTAGTCCAGGTGTGTACTGATTCGAATCACCATTGCTCGCGGTTATATGAGCATACTTGCCCACTGCGTCTTGACGTAGTAACAACGGGAACTGGTTATCTTTTGAACTTGATAAGACTGTGATGTAAATTGTATTGCAACCATGATTGATCTAGAGATAGGCTCATTAAACTTTACTTTCTCCTTGTGCAAGGAGCATCGCAACAAAGCATTTATTTTTTGATTGTTGAGTTGCGATGCTTTTCGGCTCAAGGTCTGCACAATGAGGCTTAAAATCTGAAAGTTAAGGATCAACTTTAGGCGAGTCCTTTCTGCAAATTTAGCTGACCCAATTGCAACCGTCGTGCATGTAGAGTTTCTTGTTTAGGAGAGACGGGTCAGTCTTGCAGAGCCTATGTGCTCACACTTGCTATATGAGAGGTTTTGCAGGTTAACATCGATGCTAAGAAGAAGGTTGTCCGGTGAGACTCGGAGACTGCTGAGTCGGGCAACACATGGAGAACCAAGCTGCTGCTATTGTCTTTGTGTTGCTAGCGAGAGAAGTCCGCGGGGTGGACTTCATATTGAGTGCTCTTTAGTTATTCGACGTGAGTGGTTATAGACTTCTGCTGTAGCTACTTGTTGCAAATTATTTACAAAGAAAAACTTGTAAGCTTCCGCTATTGTTTTATGTAATACATCGTTCCTTGTATGTGTGCTGTTGGGTGCCGCATAACACGGCACCACCCAATGCGATTCCCGGGCGAGTGCACCGTCCCCATGACTAAACGGGCGACGTCGGGGCCTTCTCAGCATGGTACCAGAGCTGTGACCAGCGGTATCATGAGCTGAAGAGCCAGCCTGTTTCATCGGGGTGATCTCTGCCATCTACCGTATCTGCAATAACGCTGGTAGTTGTCTCTGGAGAGGGCTTCTGAGCCTCCGACCTGCCGCCCTACCCACGCCGCAAGCTAGGCGTAGTGGTTGATGATGGCAGGGGAGGCAGGGGATGTCTTGTCGCTGCGTTTATTGATGTAAAGCTTCTGACATTGCGTGCCTATCTTCACTGTGATGTGACTGGGCGCAACGCCTCCTGGCACGGGCGTGCTGTCACACCCGGTTTCTCCGAAGAACAACCGAGTGAATACCACATGTATGCCAGGATCATTCTCTCATACATGTGATGATAAATAGTGAAGCATCATTTATTACAAGCCAGGTGTTAAATATAAATAAGTCTTACATAGCATACGTCTCGATGGACTATAATAAGTTCATGACATGTAAATAAAACAGCAGCAGAATATAAATCTTGTGGGCTCCGTCACAGGCGTTGCCCTGGGGACTCCGTGAACCTAGAATCCTTCCTCGGGACCAAAGTCTTGGTCATTTAACACCACATCATTCTCTTGACCTGAGCAGCAATATAAACCAAGAGAAAAACAAGTTTGAGTACCGTGGGTACTCAGCAAGTGTGGGAAAGTTATGTCATGCATGGCTAGAGCAAGGAGAGGTTGAACTCATGGTTTAAGCACTACGCAATTAATACCAATCACCTTAGCTTATTAAGCACCTACAGTACTACACAGGTGAAATGGTCCCAATCCCTCAACCCATCATCAATATCAAGTAAACATAGTCTCGTATTAAATGTTAAGCTTCCCGCTTAACATCCTCAACATCCCAATTCATCATCCTCTAATCATGAATAAGTCCAAGCCGCTCTTGACCGTGAGCACGGCTGTCATGACAGTTTTGACTCTGCAGAGTTTGCACCACTTTACCCACATGTAGTGATTTCATCCTCCGTTGCCGGGTGGACTAAAAGAACCTCCATTATGCCAGTGGCCACGAACCACGTTCACACTTCCCAGGTGTGTAGCCAGGAGATCACTACGAGGCCTTTTCAAAGGGATTCCCGACGAGCATGGGCCCACTGAGCTTTCACCCCTAACAGCATACAAGAGGCTCCAACCCCGCTGCAGTGGCCCCCTCTTGAGCCTTGCGGTTCATATGGTAGTCCAGCTGACACCTATTCCCCGCACCATCCAACACACCCATACTACGCCGGGGATACACCTAATTAATTTTCCATGCTGCCCCATCTCAGCATGTGGTTGGCACGGTAAAGCCAGGTTACATGCTCCATGAACCGGTCCTTAGGATCCAGGCAAATACTAAACACAAACCCGAGTCTCATGCACCGAGCACCAACAAAATCATCCAACTTGCCTCGATCCCTACCTCTACATAACTCATAATATCTCATTCAAGAGTAAGGTAAATAAATTAATGATCTCATATCCCAATTATCCCATTCTAAGCATGGCTAAGCTTAAGCATATAAATAAATGACATGATAAAATAAATCCCAACCCAATCTACAAGGAAACAATGTAATGCAATTCCAGGGAAACTTCCTAGCATGGGTTTCATATTTCTATTGACAATGCAAATAATTCTATCTACACATCCTAGTATAGGATCAAAGTGGTCAAGGACACTTGCCTTCTTCCTGCTGCTCTGAGAATGGAAAGTCTTGGTCTTGGAAGGGGAGAACTTGCTCTGGGGCAGGTTCTACTCATGCCAATACACATAGCAAAAGAAAACAACAATCCATAAGACATAGTTCACACTTTCACTACATGCAAACCACACATACATACCTATGAAAGTCATTCACATTTCTAAGTGTTGTGGTTACTCTACATGTGTTGATTTTTGTCCTACATTCACTTTTAAAAATATGTATATGATTTCTAACTTTTGTATTCAGATTTCTGTTTGCACACTATATATGAATTTCAAATTTGAACAAATTCTTTATATTTAATTAATACACTTCTTAGCTACCAAGTTTGCATGAAAGGTAATTTCCTACTCCAAATAGGTTTTCAGATCTTCTACAAAATCCTAAATTGAAGCTTTTGGATTTGGAGAACTCATTTATCCTTTTCTAATTATGCATACTTATTTTCCTATATTTTCAGATTTATTTTCTATGCCTAAAAGTGAACTTTATTATGAAAATAGTAAGACACATCATCTAAACAGAATAGGTTCTGATCTAAAAGGTTCAATAATATATTTTTGAACTTCCTCTCTGATGTGGAACAAATTAAATTTATTTTACTAGTTTTTAGAATTATTTCCTAGCCTAAAATGTGTCTCTAGAGAAAATAAAAATAAGCAACACTTAGGTAGATTTCATTTCAGCCTAAAATCTATTGTTAACTCATTATGAAGTTTTCCAAGTGCTAGGAGAGTTTAAATTTGAATTTGCACATGTGTTTGCCTTACCTTTTAAATTTAAATCCTAGTCACATATTCCAATTTCTGAATTTAATATCATATAGGGTCAAAAAGGTAAATCCACCCTACTGCAGGGTCTAATTTACTATTTCCTAAATTTCCAGGGGTCTAACTACACATAACAGAGGGGGTTTCCTAATTTTTTGTAAAAGCCCAAAAAAAGGGACTTGCAAAAACTTTTTTCACCTCACAACACCACAGTTTTCGTTGTGGATATCTTAGGAAATATTGTGAAGAGCAAGTAACCTTCGTCAAAAGAGTGATTAGAGGGGAAAGTCTTCCTTTTCACAAAGTGGGATTTGGACATAGGAACATGAGAGGTTGAGCTCGCCCCTAGAACTTAAAAAGTTTCATAGAAATCCAACACTTTTTGAGGCACTTTTTGGGTTGTTTGAAAAAGAGGCCAATTTGAATGTAAATTCAAATTGCAGCAACTTTCATCACCCAAATTAAAAAGTTAGTTTCATATTCTTATTCAGCAAATTTTTGTGAGCTCACACACCAATTTTCATTCCATTTGGAGTTGATCTTGACATGAGCTAAGTGGGACGAATTCAAACTTTATTTGAATTCAAAACTAAACTTGTGCTGAAATTCACCCAAGCCGAACCCAATTTGAATTCTATTCAATTCAAATGGCTCAGGGGTGAATAATTTGAATCATCAGGGGTATTATGGGGCTCACTGTTTACAACAGTGATTAGGAGTAAATTCCAGAGGTTAAAACCCCGGGTGGGACCCACATGTCATAGAGGGGAGAAGGAGAAACTTGCACCCAAAGTCAGAGTCTCGGTGGGAAATTCCACCGAGCAGCTGTCGGCTGTGCCACCAAGCAGCTACCGGCGCCACCAGCTGCTTCCCTCTCCGCACGCTGGCGCCCAGGGCGGCTGGCTCGCGCCCCCACGCGACCGGCACCGCCTCAGCCGAGCAGGAGTCGGCCGGCTTTATCTTATCGCGGGCAAACCCGAGCAGCGGCATTGTTTCTCGCCGCAGCTCTCTGCTCAATCAGGAAAACCAGCAAAACCATCTCCTCCTTCGTCCCTGAGCTGCTAGACAGCCGCCTGAGCTCGCACTCCACCTCTCCAACACCAGAAACCCCGAGCTCCGACCTCCTTTGCCCGAGAGCGATCACCACAGCGGCGACTCAACCTCAGCCGAGAGTCAGGCGCCCGTGGGCAGCGTTTCACAGGCGTCTTCACGGTCCAGCGAGAGAGGCAACAGGAGCACGTGACCACCGTGCTGCTCTCCTCCAAGTTTGGAAGCCAACCGTGAAGAATCTGCAGCGAATTTCCAGTTTTTGCTCCGGCAACCGTAAACCGAGCTTACGGTACGGTTTCCTTAAATTCTCGCTCTATGGCCTTTCGGAGGTCATCAAATCTTGCACATAGACGCTGGACTAGCCGACGATCAAGTTCTTTTCTGCATCCGTAGCGTGAAACTGTCTAGGAGTGACGAATTTCGAGCTCGATCGAGGGCGGTCATGGCGGGCACGATCGGTCGCACGGTGCCGACCGACTTGCCGCCATCCCTGAACCCTGTTGACACCTTGTCGAGCTTCCTAGAGGTACACTGATGCTGTAGGGCCGTTTGTTCGAGGTGTTGGCGGGTTTAGAAACCACGGTCGACGGTGTCGAACCTCAACCGAGGCCGCGGCACGTCGCCGAACTACTTCCGGTCACCCCCAGACCGATCTGTCACCACCGACGTGTTCCTCGACGTCGACACCCCCCCTGGCGGTGATTTTCAGACCATGGGAGGTCCGGCAGTGGCGGGCCGGCAAGCCCTGAGTCTGCTCCGGCGAGGTCAGCGGCGCGGGCACGAGAGAACGGCGGGAGGAAGACGAAGCCGGCTGGCCCACGTGTCAGCGGCTGAAGAATTTAAATCGGGATCGGGTGAGGCCAGGGATCGGCTGTGCTGGCGCGCGAATACCCTGTGAGCTCCGGTGTGCCGGACACCTCCGCGCTCAACACGTGTGGTATCTCCGTTATACCGGACACCTCCGCGCTCGACACGTGTCCCCACGGGCCCCGAGAGTTTAAACTTTTCCCCCGATTTTCAGAATTCTTCCAAACTTCAAATCCTCAGAACTTTGGCTAGAAAGCTCCAAATCGAGTGAATCAAATTTTGCTGGATTTAGCTCCCTGAGCACTTTCCAGCAATACCAAATTCAGCTCATAAAAGTGAATAGTTTTCCAGAATTAAATCCCTAGAATTTAAACTGTTGGGAATTTTATCTGGAGAACTACTTTTTGAAAAATTCTAAAATTTGGCTGAAAGGTTCATTGGAAAATCCCTGAATACCAGTAAAATTTTCAGACTCATCCAAGTTCATTTAATTACCCTAATTGGGTGATTAAGAGAACTGCCCTGAGGAAATAGAAAAATGTACAGAAACATTTTTTAGATTTTCTCAAATCTTAATTAGGACATAACTTTCTGTAGGATTCTTCAACTGACATGAAACCAATTCCATTAGAACCGTCCTAAATTCTAGTTTCCAGAAAGTAATGGTGGGAGCCATGAAAAACCCTAGAATTACTTAGGGGCTCAATTATTGACCAAAGAGGCTTTTATTTGTACAAGGTTCAATTGAACTTTGTTTCAAATAAAACTTGGGCACAACTCGGGTTAGACCCCTACCAATCCACCATAAAAATTTCAGAACCAAAGGGGAGGGCTAGCTAGAGTTATTAGCAATTATGTATTAAGTTCACACATTGCATTTAAATTTACATGTAGTATTGTATTCAACGTGTAGCCATTGAAGAAGAGACCCCGGAAGTGCTGGATTTCCTCCTTCCGGAAGAGGAACTAACCCCTGACCAGCAGCAACAAGGCAAGCCCCGGTTTGCATTAACCTTTTTATAAGTTTTTCCTTTGTTTACATGTGTCATATGAAGTATGTATGTGCATTAGGTATAGGATGAATGAAACCCCACTTGCATAACCAAAGGTTCCTAAAAGAGTGAGGGTAGTGTCTAAGTCCTCGAATAGATAGGCTATGCTTAAAGATTCATAGGACTCCGGTACAAGTCGAGTAGTTGGAATCTACTCGCGAGATAGGCTTGGGACACACGTGTTCGGTTGAGTGATGTGAGATCATTTTAGTAATGAAAATGAGACTAGACAGGGGCTAGGGCGCAGCAAGAGGGAGTCTTGTGTGCGCAGCCCTGTCCGTGTCGATTGAGGACCGAGCCGTGTGTGGCCCACGCTGATCAAGTTTGAACGTACCGAAGGCATATCGGATATATGCGCCCTGATAAACCGATGTAGCCTAAACCTCCGGGCGTCGAGGCATAACGCACCGATTTATAGGTGTAGGCTGAGGGCAGCAAGGTGTAAATCTGCCAACGGGCATAGAGAGATGCTCCGTGTGGGGAACCTCCTGCTCGTTTCGGTGCGACCGGTTCGACGTTTGGGCTGTTGGGTGAAAGGTTGTCCCGTATGACATCGAGTGAGCGTGCTGTGCAGCTCCACGGGTGGGCGTACATGACGTGCTCTTTGGGTTTCCCTGCAGGTGTATATCGAGTCGATTCGCCGTCCCTCGCGGTGAAGAGTACCACTTGGTCACTGAGTCGTGACGTAGATTAATGGATGAAACCTGTTGATTCAATATTGCTGGTTGACATAATTGTATTGCTACATGTGTGCCACCAAATACTGCTTACTAAATTTCAGATTTCATGAACTGTTAACTTGTTGCTAAAAGATGAACTACGGATGAACTTGTAGGCGTGTCCTTTTGCTGAAATGTTACTATCCTATGTCCATTGTACACCTCATGTAGAGTTTCATGCTTAGGTGAGTCGGTTAAGCCTTGCTGAGCCTTCGTGCTCACGGTTGCTGCTTAAGTGTTTTTCAGGTGAGGAGCCACCCACGGACTCGGAGTACGAGTCCACTGGCGAGGGTTACCCTCTGTAGGGGACCACGGCTGAGTGGGAGCCGTACACGCCGCGCTGAGCTGAGACGTGCAGCTAGTGTGGGTTGCCCTAGGGCTGGGCAACCGACTTTTGCTAGATAGGCGGGCGTGAGTTGTACAAAAGAAACTTCCGCTGTGTAATAAAGACCCTAGTTTGTAACTAAGAAGTGTACTACTGTGTACCTTCAGTTTGTTTTTCCCTTGTAATATAATGTGTTCTTATGACGTGTGCTGTCGGGTGTCGCATCACGCGGCACCACCCTCTGCGATCCTGGATGAGCGGATTCCAGTCCGCCACAGCCTGGTATCAGAGCTGCATTGGGGATAGCACAGTACTTAAGGACTGCATTATGGGAAAAACTTAGGTATACGGTGAGGAATCGGTAGCTGCCCAAGTAAGGACAATATTAGTATAGTTACTTAAAGTGGCAAATACTAACCTATGTGTTCTAATTCTGAATTTCAATTATGTAATGACGCGCCTACGCTCTGCTAAGTATGGTAAGGAACGCCACCGAAAGCGGTTCAATTTCGGTTAGCTCCCCCTGACGAGGAACGTGGCTCAGGGATAGAGTCTCACAGCTTGGTGTGAGACGTCAATATGATCCTCTTGGACTCTTCATGTCCCTGAGTTCATATGAAACGCTAATCCCTAGCGTGCATTAGGCAAGTAAGTGGAGACCCCATCGCGTGGTCAGTAACGCGAGAGTGTGTTCGTCTGGAAATAGCCCAGGAGGACATACGCAGCGCTTGCCATCGGCGTGCCCTGCAGGGCAGTAGGTGGTATCTGTTGGGTTGATAACATTCCCAACCGTGACGACCCGTTCATGACATACTCGGGTTCCCCGTCGTGTGGTGTTGAAACGCGATCACGTGCCTTGAGACGTGACCTAGCTCAAGGACGGCCGTATGACAATGATACGGGCGTTTGTATTTACTTTCAAATATGGAACTGCCTGGAATGAACAACCTTTGAGTGCACCATTATTGTGTGGTCTTCTGCAGGTACTAACCACGTATTTATCCGTGTAGTAAACGTGTGCGAGAGACCGTTTAGTGCCACACTTGAGACGTATATGCCTGTATGATCCGGTTAGGATTTTCTTTTGTGAGGAACGTAGTACCGAGTTATTGTAGGCATATGCATTAAAATAAGGATAACAAGGAATTAAAATCTATAGGTTCAACATTTAGGACCCTGGTTGGGTATAAGAATGGGATAGTGATGAGTGTAGTTCCAAAAAGACTGAAAAACAGAGTGCTCTGTTTTGGATAGCAAGTTTGCTGATCTTCAACAGGGCATAACTCACAGGTCTTTTAGCCAGAGAGGTGGGCTATATAGTTCTGGAAAGGTATTTAAGTACTCTACAACTTTGTTGTAGACTTCCAGAGCTGAAACTCACTTTAAGATGGCTGAAATCCCAGAGGAATGTAAACTGTCCAGAACCAGGACAGTGTTAAAACATTCTCTGGACTGTTCTGTTTTTCAAGGACAACTCCCAGTAGAAAAAAATTTTCATATGATACATCCTTAGAAAGAGTAGACGATGTGTGACATCTTTGCAATTCAAAGTTTCTGAAATTTCAGCACAGATTTCAGTGGAAACCAGAGTTAAAAACAGTAACTTCCAAGGGAGGTGCTGTTAAAAATTCTTCCAGAAATTCTGCTGACTTTGAATTAGCATAACTTGTTAACCAAGGCTGATCTGGGGGCAGAAGATTGATGCAATCTTGGGAATGTCATGGCTAAGTTACCATGGCGCTGTCCTGGAAATTCTAACACGGACGGTCCACCTCAACTCCCCGTTACACCGTCCGCAGTCCCTCCTATTAGATAACCCCGTCCGGGAGGTTTCAGCAGTCAACAATACTGAGGCTCTCAAGTTAGAAGACATCCCCGTAGTCCGGGAGTATCCCGACGTGTTCCCGGATGATCTACCGGGCATGCCACCTGAGCGGGATGTCGAGTTCAAGATCGAGCTCGCACCAGGGACTACACCCATATCACGGAGACCATACAAGATGGCTCCAAATGAGCTGGCGGAACTGAAAGAACAGCTCAATGATCTGTTAAGCAAGGGTTTCATTAGGCCGAGTTCCTCGCCTTGGGGATGCTCGGCGCTGTTCGTGAAGAAGAAAGATGAGACCCTGAGGCTATGTGTGGATTACCGGCCGCTCAACGCCGTCACCATCAAGAATAAGTACCCACTGCCCCGCATCGACATATTGTTTGATCAACTTGTGGGTGCAAGTGTGTTCTCCAAGATGGACCTTCGCTCTGGATATCACCAGATCAAGATCCGGGCGGAGGATATCCCGAAGACGGCCTTCTCGACGAGATATGGACTATATGAATATCTCGTCATGTGCTTTGGTCTCACAAATGCTCCAGCCCATTTCATGTATCTCATGAACTCGGTGTTCATGCCGGAGCTGGACAAGTTCGTGGTAGTGTTCATCGACGATATCTTGGTTTACTCCAAGACAGAAGCCGAACATGCCGAACACTTGCGGATCGTTCTTCAACGATTGTGAGACCACAAGCTCTACGCCAAGTTCAGCAAATGCGAATTTTGGATCAGCCAAGTGCCATTCTTGGGACATATCATCTCAGCGGAAGGCATTGCGGTTGACCCAAGCAAAATAGAGCAAGTGCTGAAATGGAAAGCTCCCACTTCAGTTCATGAAGTCAGAAGCTTCCTCGGGTTAGCGGGATACTACCGGAGATTCATTCCAAGTTTCTCCAAGCTCGCTAAGCCGATGACAGAATTGCTGAAGAAAGGGACGAAGTATGTTTGGAACACGGCATGTGAAGAGGCGTTCCGAACATTGGTGAAGCATCTCACAACAGCCCCGGTGATAGCTCAGCCGGATACAACAAAGCCCTTCGACGTGTATTGTGACACGTCCGGTATTGGGCTTGGCTGCGTGTTGATGCAGGAAGGACGTGTGGTCGCATATGGCTCACGCCAACTTCGGAACCATGAGCGGCACTACCCTACTCATGATCTTGAACTTGCTGCCGTGGTGTTGGCGCTGAAAATGTGGAGGCACTATCTCCTGGGGAATCTGGTGCATCTCTACACCGACCACAAGAGCTTGAAATACATTTTCACCCAGAAGGAGCTGAACATGAGGGAAAGGAGGTGGTTAGAATTAATCAAGGACTATGAAATTGAGATTCACTACCACCCCGGCAAGGCGAATGTGGTTGCCGACGCGCTGAGTCGGAAGTCACATGTCCATCACCTCACCATTACACCAGTGGAGGAGGAAGAGCCAAGTTTGTACTTGGTTCCGTATGGATCGCTATACAACCTTGCCCTCATCCCTACGATTAGGGAGGACATCATTGCAGCTCAGAAAGATGACAAAGGCATGGCACATCTCCGGAGATGGATAGACAATGGAGAAATTAAATGTTTCCGGAAAGATGATGAGAGGACGCTATGGTTCAATGACCGCATAGTAGTACCCCGAGATATGGAGTTGAGGAAAAAGATCCTCGATGAAGCTCACTTGTCTAAATACTCCATTCATCCGGGCAGCAACAAGATGTACCAAGATTTGAAAAAGAACTTTTGGTGGACACGGATGAAGCGGGAAGTAGCGAAGTACGTATCCGAGTGTGATACGTGCCGACCAGTGAAGGCTGATCACATGAAGAAATCAGGGCTATTACAACCCCTGAAGATCCCGGCATGGAAATGGGAAGATGTGAGCATGGATTTCATTGTGGAATTACCCCTAACATACAACAAGCATGATTCCATATGGGTAATCGTTGATCGGTTAACCAAGACGGCTCATTTCATCCCAGTGAATACACGTTACAATGCCGGCACATATGCGGAGCTATACATAGCGAAGATTCTATGCCTATACGGGGTACCCAAGACCATTGTCTCAGATCGAGGTGCATTATTTGTATCTCGCTTTTGGGAGCAGCTACACGCTGCATTGGGTACTAAGTTGATCAGGAGCTCCGCCTATCACCCTCAGACAGATGGCCAAACAGAGAGGGTGAATCAAGTTCTGGAAGACATGTTGAGAGCATGTGCCATCCACCAGGGTAGGAACTGGGATGATCACCTACCATTGGCGGAATTCTCGTACAACAATGGCTATCAGGCGAGCATCAAGATGGCACCCTATGAAGCTCTCTACGGTCGCAAATGCCGCACCCCATTAAATTGGTGCGAGTCCGGTGAAAGGGTCACATTCGGGGTTGATGTGGTGAACGACGCTGAAGAGCGCGTTCGGACAATTCAAGCCAATTTGAAGACCGCTCAATCCCGACAGAAGAGCTACGCTGATAAGAGGCTTAGACCGTTGCACTTTGACGTTAGGGAACACGTGTACCTCCGCGTGTCTCTGATGAAGGGTGTGCACCGGTTCGGTGTGAAGGGGAAACTCGCTCCCCGTTTTATTGGACCCTACGCTATCACCGAGAAGTGTGGACCAGCGGCGTATCGATTGGAACTACTGGCATCTCTCGCTGGTGTCCATGATGTTTTTCATGTTTCGCAACTGCGAAAATGTTTAAAGCATACAGCTGCTGTTCCTACCGAAGACCTCAGCGAGCTGAAACCGGATTTAACCTATGAGGAGTATCCGGTGGAAATTCTTGATGAGAAAGCCCGAACCACGCGTAGCAGAACGTTGTGGTTCTACAAGATCCTCTGGAGTAACCACACCGCTGATGAAGCGACGTGGGAGAGCGAGGAGTTTCTTCACTCAAATTACCCGGAGTTCATGGCTTCTCAACACGGGTAAGTCCCTACTACATCGCTATCTCTTCTTTTGTAATCTCGGGACGAGATTCTTTTAAAGGGGGAGGGATGTAAAAGCCCAAAAAAAAGGGACTTGCAAAAACTTTTCTTCACCTCACAACACCACAGTTTTCGTTGTGGATATCTTAGGAAATATTGTGAAGAGCATGTAACCTTCGTCAAAAGAGTGATTAGAGGGGAAGTCTTCCTTTTCACAAAGTGGGATTTGGACATAGGAACATGAGAGGTTGAGCTCGCCCCTAGAACTTAAAAAGTCCTGGGAAGGTTCAGTCCAAGTTTCATAGAAATCCAACCCTTTTTGAGGCACTTTTTGGGTTGTTTGAAAAAGAGGCCAATTTGAATGTAAATTCAAATTGCAGCAACTTTCATCACCCAAATTAAAAAGTTAGCTTCATATTCTTATTCAGCACATTTTTGTGAGCTCACACACCAATTTTCATTCCATTTGGAGTTGATCTTGACATGAGCTAAGTGGGACGAATTCAAACTTTATTTGAATTCAAAACTAAACTTGTGCTGAAATTCACCCAAGCCGAACCCAATTTGAATTCTATTCAATTCAAATGGCTCAGGGGTGAATAATTTGAATCACCAGGGGTATTATGGGGCTCACTGTTTACAACAGTGATTAGGAGTAAATTCCAGAGGTTAAAACCCCTGGTGGGACCCACATGTCATAGAGGGGAGAAGGAGAAACTTGCACCCAAAGTCAGAGTCTCGGTGGGAAATTCCACTGAGCAGCTGTCGGCTGTGCCACCAAGCAGCTACCGGCGCCACCAGCTGCTTCCCTCTCCGCGCGCTGGCGCCCAGGGCGGCTGGCTCGCGCCCCCATGCGACCGGCACCGCCTCAGCCGAGCAGGAGTCGGCCGGCTTTATCTTATCGCGGGCAAACCCGAGCAGCGGCATTGTTTCTCGCCGCAGCTCTCTGCTCAATCTGGAAAACCAGCAAAACCATCTCCTCCTTCGTCCCTGAGCTGCTAGACAGCCGCCTGAGCTCGCACTCCACCTCTCCAACACCAGAAACCTCGAGCTCCGACCTCCTTTGCCCAAGAGCGATCGCCACAGCGGCGACTCAACCTCAGCCGAGAGTCAGGCGCCCGTGGGCAGCGTTCCACATGCGTCTTCACGGTCCAGCGAGAGAGGCAACAGGAGCGCGCGACCACCGTGCTGCTCTCCTCCAAGTTTGGAAGCCAACCGTGAAGAATCTGCAGAGAATTTCCAGTTTTTGCTCCGGCAACCGTAAACCGAGCTTACGGTACGGTTTCCTTAAATTCTCGCTCTATGGCCTTTCGGAGGTCATCAAATCTTGCACATAGACGCTGGACTAGCCGGCGATCAAGTTCTTTTATGCATCCGTAGCGTGAAACTGTCTAGGAGTGACGAATTTCGAGCTCGATCGAGGGCGGTCATGGCGGGCACGATCGGTCGCACGGTGCTGACCGACTTGCCGCCATCCCTGAACCCTGTTGACACCTTGTCGAGCTTCCTAGAGGTACACTGATGCTGTAGGGCCATTTTTTCGAGGTGTTGGCGGGTTTAGAAACCATGGTCGACGGTGTCGAACCTCAACCGAGGCCGCGGCACGTCGCCGAACTATTTCCGGTCACCCCCAGACCGACCTGTCACCACCGACGTGTTCCTCGACGTCGACAACCCCCCTGGCGGCGATTTTCAGACCATGGGAGGTCTGGCAGCGGCAGGCCGGCAAGCCCCGAGTCTGCTCCGGCGAGGTCGGCGGCGCGGGCACGAGAGAACGGCGGGAGGAAGACGAAGCCGGCTGGCCCATGTGTCAGCGGCTGAAGAATTTAAATCGGGATCGGGTGAGGCCAGGGATCGGCTGTGCTGGCGCGCGAATACCCTGTGAGCTCCGGTGTGCCGGACACCTCCGCGCTCGACACGTGTGGTATCTCCGTTATACCGGACACCTCCGCACTCGACACGTGTCCCTGCGGGCCCCGAGAGTTTAAACTTTTCCCCCGATTTTCAGAATTCTTCCAAACTTCAAATCCTCAGAACTTTGGCTAGAAAGCTCCAAATCGAGTGAATCAAATTTTTCTGGATTTAGCTCCCTGAGCACTTTCCAGCAATACCAAATTCAGCTCATAAAAGTGAATAGTTTTCCAGAATTAAATCCCTAGAATTTAAACTGTTGGGAATTTTATCTGGAGAACTACTTTATGAAAAATTCTGAAATTTGGCTGAAAGGTTCATTGGAAAATCCCTGAATACCAGTAAAATTTTCAGACTCATCCAAGTTCATTTAATTACCCTAATCAGGTGATTAAGAGAACTGCCCTGAGGAAATAGAAAAATGTACAGAAACATTTTTCAGATTTTCTCAAATCTTAATTAGGACATAACTTTCTGTAGGATTCTTCAACTGACAAGAAACCAATTCCTTTAGAACCGTCCTAAATTCCAGTTTCCAGAAAGTAATGGTGGGAGCCATGAAAAACCGTAGAATTACTTAGGGGCTCAATTATTGACCAAAGAGGCTTTTATTTGTACAAGGTTCAATTGAACTTTGTTTCAAATAAAACTTGGGCACAACTCGGGTTAGACCCCTATCAATCCACCATAAAAATTTCAGAACCAAAGGGGAGGGCTATCTAGAGTTATTAGCAATTATGTATTAAGTTCACACATTGCATTTAAATTTACATGTAGTATTGTATTCAACGTGTAGCCATTGAAGAAGAGACCCCAGAAGTGCTGGATTTCCTCCTTCCGGAAGAGGAACTAACCCCTGACCAGCAGCAACAAGGCAAGCCCCGGTTTGCATTAACCTTTTTATAAGTTTTTCCTTTGTTTACATGTGTCATATGAAGTATGTATGTGCATTAGGTATAGGATGAATGAAACCCCACTTGCATAACCAAAGGTTCCTAAAAGAGTGAGGGTAGTGTCTAAGACCTCAAATAGATAGGCTATGCTTAAAGATTCATAGGACTCCGGTACAAGTCGAGTAGTTGGAATCTACTCGCGAGATAGGCTTGGGACACACGGGTTTGGTTGAGTGATGTGAGATCATTTTAGTAATGAAAATGAGACTAGACAGGGGCTAGGGCGCAGCAAGAGGGAGTCTTGTGTGCGCAGCCCTGTCCGTGTCGATTGAGGACCGAGCCGTGTGCGGCCCACGCTGATCAAGTTTGAACGTACCGAAGGCATATCGGATATATGCGCCCCGATAAACCGATGTAGCCTAAACCTCCGGGCGTCGAGGCATAACGCACCGATTTATAGGTGTAGGCTGAGGGCAGCAAGGTGGAAATCTGCCAACGGGCATAGAGAGATGCTCCGTGTGGGGAACCTCCTGCTCGTTTCGGTGAGACCGGTTCGACGTTTGGGCTGTTGGGTGAAAGGTTGTCCCGTACGACATCGAGTGAGCGTGCTGTGCAGCTCCACGGGTGGACGTACATGACGTGCTCTTTGGGTTTCCCTGCAGGTGTATATCGAGTCGATTCACCGTCCCTCGCGGTGAAGAGTACCACTTGGTCACTGAGTCGTGACGTAGATTAATGGATGAAACCTGTTGATTCAATATTGCTGGTTGATATAATTGTATTGCTACATGTGTGCCACCAAATACTGCTTACTAAATTTCAGATTTCATGAACTGTTAACTTGTTGCTAAAAGATGAACTAAGGATGAACTTGTAGGCGTGTCCTTTTGCTGAAATGTTACTATCCTATGTCCATTGTACACCTCATGTAGAGTTTCATGCTTAGGTGAGTCAGTTAAGCCTTGCTGAGCCTTCGTGCTCACGGTTGCTGCTTAAGTGTTTTTCAGGTGAGGAGCCACCCACGGACTCGGAGTACGAGTCCACCGGCGAGGGTTACCCTCCGTAGGGGACCACGGCTGAGTGGGAGCCGTACACGCCGCGCTGAGCTGAGACGTGCAGCTAGTGTGGGTTGCCCTAGGGCTGGGCAACCGACTTTTGCTAGATAGGCGGGCGTGAGTTGTACAAAAGAAACTTCCGCTGTGTAATAAAGACCCTAGTTTGTAACTGAGAAGTGTACTACTGTGTACCTTCAGTTTGTTTTTCCCTTGTAATATAATGTGTTCTTATGACGTGTGCTGTCGGGTGTTGCATCGCGCGGCACCACCCTCTGCGATCCTGGATGAGCGGATTCCGGACCGCCACAGACTGGTATCAGAGCTGCATTGGGGATAGCACAGTACTTAAGGACTGCATTATGGGAAAAACTTAGGTATACGGTGAGGAATCGGTAGCTGCCCAAGTAAGGACTATATTAGTATAGTTACTTAAAGTGGCAAATACTAACCTATGTGTTCTAATTCTGAATTTCAATTATGTAATGACGCGCCTACGCTCTGCTAAGTATGGTAAGGAACGCCACCGAAAGCGGTTCAATTTCGGTTAGCTCCCCCTGACGAGGAACGTGGCTCAGGGATAGAGTCTCACAGCTTGGTGTGAGACGTCAATATGAACCTCTTGGACTCTTCATGTCCCTGAGTTCATATGAAACGCTGATCCCTAGCATGCATTAGGCTAGTAAGTGGAGACCCCATCGCGTGGTCAGTAACGCGAGAGTGTGTTCGTCTGGAAATAGCCCAGGAGGACATACGCAGCGCTTGCCATCGGCATGCCCTGCAGGGCAGTAGGTGGTATCTGTTGGGTTGATAACATTCCCAACCGTGACGACCTGTTCATGACATACCCGGGTTCCCCGTCATGTGGTGTTGAAACACGATCACGTGCCTTGAGACGTGACCTAGCTCAAGGACGGCCGTATGACAATGATACGGGCGTTTGTATTTACTTTCAAATATGGAACTGCCTGGAATGAACAACCTTTGAGTGCACCATTATTGTGTGGTCTTCTGCAGGTACTAACCACGTATGTATCCGTGTAGTAAACGTGTGCGAGAGACCGTTTAGTGCCACACTTGAGACGTATATGCCGGTATGATCCGGTTAGGATTTTCTTTTGTGAGGAACGTAGTACCGAGTTATTGTAGGCATATGCATTAAAATAAGGATAACAAGGAATTAAAATCTATAGGTTCAACATTTAGGACCCTGGTTGGGTATAAGAATGGGATAGTGATGAGTGTAGTTCCAAAAAGACTGAAAAACAGAGTGCTCTGTTTTGGATAGCAAGTTTGCTGATCTTCAACAGGGCATAACTCACAGGTCTTTTAGCCAGAGAGGTGGGCTATATAGTTCTGGAAAGGTATTTAAGTACTCTACAACTTTGTTGTAGACTTCCAGAGCTGAAACTCACTTTAAGATGGCTGAAATCCCAGAGGAATGTAAACTGTCCAGAACCAGGACAGTGTTAAAACATTCTCTGGACTGTTCTGTTTTTCAAGGACAACTCCTAGTAGAAAAAAAAATTCATATGATACATCCTTAGAAAGAGTAGACGATGTGTGACATCTTTGCAATTCAAAGTTTCTGAAATTTCAGCACAGATTTCAGTGGAAACCAGAGTTAAAAACAGTAACTTCCAAGGGAGGTGCTGTTAAAAATTCTTCCAGAAATTCTGCTGACTTTGAATTAGCATAACTTGTTAACCAAGGCTGATCTGGGGGCAGAAGATTGATGCAATCTTGGGAATGTCATGGCTAAGTTACCATGGCGCTGTCCTGGAAACTCTAACACGGACGGTCCACCTCAACTCCCCGTTACACCGTCCGCAGTCCCTCCTATTAGAACAAAAGCTACTAAGCAAGTTTGAAGATGTCACCTTTTGAAGCATTGTATGGTAGACGGTGTAGAACACCGTTGTTCTGGAATGAGACCAGAGAGAACCAAGTGTTTGGACCAGAAGTGCTGCAAGAGGCTGAGAAGCATGTCTAAACGATACGGGAGAGCTTGAAGGCTGCTCAGTCACACCAATGGAGCTATGCGGACAATAGGCGAAGAAAGTTGACCTTCGAATTAGGAGACTTCGTATACCTTAAGGTATCGCCTATCCGTGGCCAACGACGTTTCAACGTCAAAGGCAAGCTAGCACCTCGCTATATCGGGCCATTTAAGATTTTGGGCAAGCGATGAGAAGTATCCTATCAACTAGAACTCCTGATGCACCTCTGTGACGTGCATGACATGTTTTACGTATCCCAGCTCAAGAAGTGCTTGAGAGTTCTGGAAGAACAAGTACTGATGGATGAACTTGAGCTTCAAGAGGATCTGACCTATGTAGAGCACCTTGTCCGAATTTTGGACGTGAAGGAAAGGGTCACGAGGAACAAAGTGATCCGTTGGTGCAAGGTACAATGGAGCCATCACACGGAAGCCAAAGCTACATGGGAGCGTGAGGAAGACCTTAAGGCAGAATTCCCTCATCTATTCTACACTATCGAATCTTGAGGGTGAGATTCAATTTAAGGGGGGTAGGTTTGTAACATCCTCAATTTCATAATTCATGCATGCATTCATATTTCATGTAGAGAAGCATTTTAAAGAAGTAGAAACGAAGAAAGAATCAGAAAGATAGCTAAAAGCCAGTTCCAGTTTGCTGAGGAGCGCCATAGACACTTCCCGCGGCCCGCTGGCCACGTGGCGCCTTCGGAGCTCATTCCCATGAAGGGGGAGAGTGTGAAACCCTCATTTTTGGGTTCTGCATGTATTCATGTTTCATGTAGAAAAACATTTTTTAAATAAGTTGAAACAGAGAAAGAATAAAAAAGATAGCCAAAAAGAGCCAATTCCAGTTCGCCGAGGAGCGCCGAAGACAATTCCTGCAGTTCGCTGGCCACGTGGCATGTTCAGAGCTCATCTCCACAAATGGGGAGAGGTCCGCCGCTAACTGGCTATGTGGCAGGCTCGGGGCTCATCCCGACAAAGGGGGAGAGGTCGGACCTCCGTGGGACACGTGCTGCCCCCGGAGCTAGCCTCTGGGGAGGATCGAGGCCAGTCCCACCGGACACGTGTCATCACCGGAGCTAGCCTCTGCGGAGGAGCGAGGCCAGTCCCACTGGACACGTGTCGCTCTCGGAGCTCACCTCCGAGAGGTCCGGCCCCACGAGACATGTGTCGCTCTCGGAGCTAATCTCCGAGAGGTCCGGTCCTACTGGACACGTGTCACCTCTGGAGCTCATCTCCGGGAGGTCCGACACTACCGGACACGTGTCACCTCCGGAGCTCATTTCCGGGAGGTCCGACGCTAATGGACACATGTCGACACTTGAGTTCATCTCCGGGAGGTCTATCACTGTGGGACACGTGTCGACCTCGGAGCTCACCTCCATGTACAAAGGAAGTCTTGCGCTATCTGACACGTGGCATTCTCGGAGCTCGCCTCCGAAGAGAGGGGAGGTCCAAAATTGACACATGGTACACTCGGAGTCACCTCTGGAGAGAGGGGGAGGTCCGGAACTGACACGTGGCATTCGCAAAGCTCGCCTCTATTGAGAGGGGAGGTCCCGACCCACCAGACACGTGGCGCACGCGGAGCTCACCTCTAAGGAAGAGGGAGGTCTCGCGCGCCTGACACGCGGCACAACCGGAGCTTGTCTCTGCGGGAAAAGGGAGCCCAGGTTCCCACAGGACACGTGGAGCTTCCGGAGCTCATCACCGTGAGGTTGACGAGATTTGAAGCAGTTTTGCTTCTGTACGCATGGGAATACCGGTACAGGAGGAAACCAACACGAATTCCACGTTGCTACCGCACCAAATCAACTAAAGATAAGTTGTTAAGATCCAGAAACAATTTGAATAGGACTCTTAATCGAATTCTGAACAGAGGAGGACTCTTCGTTTCCTCTTATAAATAGAACCCGAAACCTTTGGCCGCAGCCACAAACTATTTTCCACCTCCTGAGCCGACAACTTAGAGCCCTAGCCCCTAGCTCGCCGAGTAAACACCTTCGCCGGAATTTGACCACCAGAGAGATCGCCGACGAGACCAGAGACAATTGTCATCGCCGGAGGAGAGCCGACGACCTGAGGAAAGACCCGAAGGACGTAAGGTAGGTTTCCAATACCATCTTACAACATCATCGTGTTTTCTTTGCATCTGTTCTTCGATCCTTTCAAACAAAAGCTTTTTCGTGGACAGATCACATGTTGATTGGTTTCATCTAAAGATCATCGCCACGTCTCTGTTCATTGTAAAACCCACGAGGTGCTTTTACATCTTTGTTCATCGTAAAACCCATGCAAGCCATGCAAGAACACATACAAACTAAACTGCATTATAGGATAAACATGCATATGCATCATCGCATCTTAATGTAGAGTTTGTGCATGATGATTGATTGCTATGAATCTTGTATGTGTGTGATCGCGTATAAAAGGACAAGCTCAGGGATCTACCTACGACGGACTACAACAGCAAGAATTTGAGCAACAGGAACCGCAAGAACAAGGCAAGTGCTCCTTGACCATATTGATCCTATATTTTGGAAAACTGTTTTGTTTGCGAAAAGGTGTGTGTGCTTGAGTCAACATGATGGGAAACCCTTTTATAGGACTTTACAAGTTTTGGTTAAACTACCCTTGTCGCCAGGGAAGTTTATGAGTCGGGTATGGTTTTTGCTTTCATGCTACGCTGAGTCCATGGGTTATGGGAAGCGAGATATATGTGTCTAGCTAACTGCACTCGTATGAATAATGAGAAACTGATGTTGTGAATGAACATGGATCGGAGGGAGATCTAGGCAAGCCTGGGTTTGTGAATGAGGTAGAACGAGATGGTGGTTACTTACCGTAGATCTAAAGACCGGTTCATGCGAGCACATGCCAGAATAACAGTGCCACCACAAGGCCAAGTATTGGTGCGGCTTAGCTGAGTAATTAGGTAAGTTACTAGATTGTTATGGACCGTGAAAGGCGCGGGGAATGGGAGTCGAGTGAGGACTGCACTAGGAACTGCATGGCACAAGAGGTGGCCCGTGGGTGGGAGAATTGGAGATTCTAGCCTGCCGGTGAAACCTTAGTGAGTCCATACATCTAGTAGCCCCTCTGTGAAGGCTATTTTGTGATCTCTTGGCCATACACCAACGGTTGTGTACTGGTATAATGGAGGTTCTGCAGTCGCCGACGGGTGACGAAATCACAAACTTGTGGGTAAAGTGGTGCAAACTCTACAGAGTCTTAAAACTATCATGATAGCCGAGCTTACGGTCACGAGCGCCTGGCCAACTTCCATGATTAGTTGGTATGGTTTTTCGGATGGTTTTGAATGGTTTGGTTTGGTTTGGATCTTTGGATTTGGTTTTCGGGACTGTTGAGTCTGGGTGATAAGATTGGTTGCATGACTGTTGAGTCATGGCAACGAGATTTGGTCTCGGGATGAGACAGAGTTGACTATGAGATAAAATGGTAGTGAATACGAGAAGATATTCCTGAGATGGTAGTGAATACGAGATGGTATTCATGAGCAAAGTTGAAAGATTAATGTCTTGTTCAGACATGGAAAAAGGATGAATCATAATAGAGGTATGTTAATGTTGAGATTGCATTCACTTTAAGCTGAGTTGCTGTTTTTTATCATGTTTTGAGAAATAAACTTTGCTTTATGCAATAATCCTTTTTATACCTTCCTTGTTGTGAGCTACATATCATATTTTCCCGCACTTGCTGAGTACATCATGTACTCAAACTTGCATTATTACTTCATCATCAGCAACAGGAGAGGAGTAATATGAAGACCACGTGGAGGATTAGGCGTGTAAATTGTCCTCAACCTTGCCTGGGGGGATGTAGTAGAGATGGAGCCGCTGCTGCAGCTGCTTAGTTGCTTCCGCACTAGTTAGAAGACTTCCGCTGCTAAGATTTAGACTTCTGCTGCTAAGATAAGACTTCCGCTGTTAGAATGAGTCCAAGACTCATATTGTGATAAACCCTGTTATTCGTGGTAATGTATATTTTGAATTCACTTTGTGGATGATATGTGTATGTGTGATGAACATCCTGGGCACACATACGCATCAGTTCTCTGTTCTGTGTTCTACAGAAACGAGGGCGTCACAGATTGGTATCAGAGCCACGGGTTGACGGTAGGTTACACGCCTAGATAGAAAACACAAATTGGTATCAACCTGCCACGGGTTGATCGTAGATCACACAGCCTAGATAGGTCACAGATTGATATTAGAGCTGCATGCATAGTCACAGATTGGTACAATCCACAGATTGGTATCAAGCTACCACGGTTGACTGTAGGTCACAAGCCTAGATTGATCACAGATTGGTAGCTGAACCACGTTGACCGTAGGATGCACCCCTAGTAACAGATTGGTATTAGAAGCCATGCTGACCATAGGATGCAAGCCTAGGATGCATAGATTGGCATTGGAGCCACCTTGACATAGGATGCAAGCCTATGAGAAGCCATAGTTGGATCACGGATTGGTATCACCCCAAACCACCTTGACATAGGGTGAAATCACATATTGGTATCACCCCAAAAACCCTATAGGACCCCTAATGAGTAAGCCTTGAATAGGAGATGTGTGAAACTTTTGTAATGATTGTTTATTCTTGTGTGCTTAGTGTGAGTTGTGGGACGTCTCAAGCGTTGTCCATATCCGCACATAGTGGAGAGGTGTGAGATGCTTCGGCACTTGTTCACATCCTCATATAAGGACGATATATAGTCCATCCACCTTGATGCATATAGTTTAGAGGAATCCATCTAACCTTCTAATCTCTATTCTTTTCCGTTCTCTCTCACAGATGGTCAGAGGAAACGCCGGCCGCCAAGGAAGGAACGTCCATGGCAACCAAGTGGATGGCCACGATGAAGTTCCTGTTAACCCCAGAGCTGGTGAAAACAACCTGGAACGGTTGATGGCAATGCAAAATCAACTTATGCAAATCATGGTCCAAACTTTGGGTCAGCTGCAGGCCAACAACAACAACCCTGTTCCTGCACTCCCGCCACCACCACCGGCTCACGACAGGTTGGGAGAGTTCATGAGGACTCGACCACCTACTTTCTCACAAGCTAATGACCCCATGGAGGCCGATGACTGGTTAAAGTCCATGGAGAAGAAGCTTGCCATAGTTCAGTGCAATGACAGAGAGAAGGTTCTCTTTGCATTGCACCAACTTATGGGAGCTGCCGCGGATTGGTGGGACGCCCTTTATAACGCTCATGTCGACCCGGAGACTATTACTTGGACTGAGTTCAAGGAGAGTTTCCCCTCTCATTACACCCCTGCTGGAGTAATGATGCTCAAAAGACAAGAGTTTAAGGGTCTCCGCCAAGGACAGAAGAGCGTGAATGAGTACCTCAACAAGTTCACGCAACTGTCACGATATGCCCCCGAAGATGTCAACTCGGACCAAAGGAAGCAGTACCTGTTCATGAGAGGGTTGAACAATGAGATCCAGTTTCAGCTCCTCAACAATGACTATGCTAACTTCCAAAAGCTGGTTGACAAGGCTATAGTGGTTGAGAGCAAGATCCGAGAGATCGAGCAAGAGGGCAAAAGGAAGATGCCATACCAGCAACAAGGGAGCAATGTACGCCCTCGGTATATGCCCCCAGCTGCACCGCCGTATGGATCGACCGCTCCTGCATACCGCCCTAATCAGCCACCACAGCAACGACCCGTTGCACAAGCACCTCGTGTGCCTTTGCCTTCAGCACCCCGTCCTAACATGGGCGCAACTTTTCAAAACCCCCGCCCCAATGTACCTGCTGTCGTGGGCAATAAGGCATGCTTTGCATGCGGAGAAACAGGACACTTTGCGAGCCAGTGCCCGAGGGGAGGTCCTGGACAACCAGGCAACGTGCCCAAGCAGAACCCACGGCCGAACGGAGGAGCCAATCAAGGAAACCGTGGAAAACAGAACTAGCTCGTGGCAACATGAACCATGTTTCTGCTGAGGAAGCACAACAGGCTGAGGACGTCATGATTGGTATGTTCTTTGCCAACTCCAACCTAGCCATCATTCTATTTGATTCTGGAGCATCATATTCCTTCATCTCATCCAAGTATGTTGCCAAGTATAATCTATCCATATCACACTTGAAATATACTATGTTGGTTAATTCTCCCGGTGGAGAGATGAGGACTAATATAGTATGTACGAAAGTAAACCTTAAAATAAGGGGGGTAGACTTCCTTGCCAACCTCATTGTATTGGATTCCCAAGGGCTTGACATAATACTCGGAATGGATTGGCTAAGTAAGCACAATGGAGTAATCCAATGTGCTGAGAGGAGCGTGCAGTTGACCAAGGAGCACGGTACCCGTATCGAGTTTGAGTCAGCGCAACCGGCATCCGAGAAGGCAACGTTGAACCACATTGAAGAAGCAACCTTGGACAGCATTCCGGTGATTCAAGAGTTTTCGGACGTGTTCCCGGAAGAACTTCCCAGTATGCCACCTGACCGGGATATCGAGTTTTCCATTGACTTGGTATGCGGAACTGCACCTATAGCAAAGAGACCATATAGGATGCCCGTCAATGAACTAGTGGAGCTCAAAAAAAAATCCAGGAGCAGCAAGAGAAGGGTTTTATACGTCCAAGTTTGTTACCATGGGGAGGCCCCATGCTCTTCGTAGACAAGAAGGATGGAACCCAAAGGATGTGCGTGGACTATAGCTCTCTCAATGAGGTGACGATCAAGAACAAGTATCCTCTGCCCCGTATAGAGGACCTGTTCGACCAAATGAAGGGAGCCCGAGTCTTCTCCAAGATTGATCTTCGGTCAGGATACTTCCAGCTGAAGATTAAACCCTCCGATATACCCAAGACTGCCTTTCGGACACGGTATGGTTCGTATGAATATACCGTGATGTTTTTTGGGTTAACGAATGCACCCGCATACTTCATGTACCTCATGAACAAGGTTTTCATGGAGTACTTAGATAAGTTCATCATAGTTTTCATAGACGACATTTTGGTGTATTCAAAAAGTGAGGAGGAACATGAAGAACACTTGAGATTGACATTACAGAAGCTGCGAGAGCATCAGCTGTATGCCAAGTTCAGCAAATGTCAATTTTGGATAAAGGAGATATCGTTCCTAGGACACATCATCTCCGAGGAAGGAGTATCGGTTGATCCCGGAAAAGTGGGAGATGTTCTGGAGTGGAACCAACCGCAAAATGTGAGGGATATTCGGAGTTTTCTTGGGATGGCTGGATACTACCGCCGGTTCATCAAGGACTTCTCTAAGATAGCAAAGCCTATGACGGAGTTGCTAAAATAGGGAAAAGCCTTCCAATGGACACCAGAGTGCCAAGAAAGCTTTGTGGAGCTCAAGAAAAGGCTAACCACAACACCGGTTTTGGTATTGCCGGACGTAAGCAAGAGCTTTGGCATATATTATGACGCAGCCAGACAAGGGCTCGGATGCGTGCTCATGCAATAAGGACAAGTGGTAGCCTATGCCTCACGACAATTAAAGAAGCACGAGCTTATTACCCCACACATGACTTGGAACTAGCAGCCGTGGTGCATGCATTAAAGATTTGGAGACATTATATCCTTGGCCACGGATGTGAGATCTATACGGATCATAAAAGCCTCAAGTACATATTCACTCAAACAGATTGGAATTTGAGGCAACGTCGATGGTTGGAGCTCATCAAAGATTATGATGTTGGAATCAACTATCACCCCGGAAAGGCCAATGTAGTAGACCATGCATTGAGCCGGAAGGGAGAATGTCACCAACTCACGGTTCGGGAGCTACCACCCGAGCTATGAAAGGAGTTCGAACAGTAACATCTCGGAATCTTGAACGAGATGGAAGTGATGGAACTCCACTCATCATTGGAACAAGAGATAAAGGATGTCCAAGATACGGATGAAGAGATCAAGGAGATTAAGGAAAGGATCCAGCAAGGAATAGAGAAGGACTTCAAGGAAGACGAGAAGGGTACGCTTTGGCTAGGAAAAAGGATTTGTGTGCCTAACGTGAAGCACATCCGTGGCACGATATTAAAAGAGGCACACGACTCACTTTATTCCATACATCCCGGAAGTACCAAGGTGTACAAGGACCTGAAGACTTGTTATTGGTGGGATGGTATGAAGAGGGACATAGCCGAGTATGTTGCCCTATGCGACACCTGCCAACGGGTGAAGGCCGAACATCAAAGACCCGTTGGACTGTTGCAACCCTTGAAGGTGCCCGAGTGGAAGTGGGAAGATATCAGTATGGATTTCATCGTCGGATTGCCATGTACTCAGTAAGGTTACAACTCAATCTGGGTTATCGTGGACCAATTGACGAAAACCACCCATTTTCTTCCCATAAAGATCAAGTACAACGTTGCACAACTAGCCGAGCTGTACATGGAGCAAATCATGTGCCGCCATGGAGTCCCGAAGAGGATAGTCTCAGATCGGGGTTCTCAGTTTACCTCTAGATTTTGGAGGAAGCTGCAGAAAGCTATGGGTACACGACTGGATTTTAGCTCTGCCTACCACCCGCAGACTGATGGACAAACTGAGAGGACCAACAAAATTCTGGAGGACATGTTGAGAGCTTGCGCCTTGAAACGTGGGCGTAGTTGGGATAGGAGTTTACCGTACGCTGAATTCTCCTATAACAACAGCTATCAAGCTAGCATGAAGATGCCGCTAAGCATTATATGGTAGACGGTGTAGAACGCCGTTCTTTTGGGACGAGACCGGAGAGAACCAAGTGTTTGGACCCGAAGTGCTACAACAGGCTGAAAAGCAAGTCCAAACCATACGGGAGAACTTGAAGGCTGCTCAGTCACGACAGAAAGGCTATGCGGACAGTAGGCGAAGAAAGTTGACTTTTGAAGTAGGAGACTTCGTATACCTTAAGGTATCACCTATATTAGGCCAACGACATTTCAACGTCAAAGGCAAGCTAGCACCTCGCTACATCGGACCATTTAAGATTTTGGACAAGCGAGGAGAAGTAGCCTATCAACTAGAGCTCCCAACGCACCTCTCCGACGTACATGACGTGTTTCATGTATCTCAGCTCAAAAAGTGCTTGAGAGTGCCGGAAGAGCAAGTACCGATGGATGAACTTGAACTTCAAGAGGACCTGACCTATGCAGAGCACCCTGTCCGAATTTTGGATGTAAAGGAAAGGGTCACGAGGAACAAAGTGATCCGTTGGTGCAAGGTACAATGGAGCCATCACATGGAAGCAGAAGCTACATGGGAACAAGAAGAAGACATCAAGGCAGAATTCCCTCATCTATTCTCCACTAGTGAATCTCGAGGGCGAGATTCAATTTAAGGGTGGTAGATTTGTGACACCCTCATTTTCGGGTTCTGCATGTATTCATGTTTCATGCAGAAAAACATTTTTTAAATAAGTTGAACAGAGAAAGAATAAAAAATATAGCCAAAAGAGCCAATTCCAGTTCGCCGAGGAGCGCCGAAGACAATTCCCGCGGTTCGCTGGCCACGTGGCGTGTTCGGAGCTCATCTCCGCAAATGGGGAGAGGTCCGCCGCTAACTGGCTACGTGGCAGGCTCGGGGCTCATCACCACAAAGGGGGAGAGGTCCGACCACCGTGGGAAATGTGTTGCCCCCGGAGCTAGCCTCTGCGGAGGAGCGAGGCCAGTCCCGCAGGACACGTGTCGTCACCGGAGCTAGCCTCTGCGGAGGAGCGAGACCAGTCCCGCAGTACACGTGTCGCTCTCAGAGCTCACCTCCGAGAGGTCCGGCCCTGCTAGACACGTGTCGCTCTCGGAGCTCATCTCCGAGAGGTCCGTTCCTACTGGACACGTGTCACCTCCGGAGCTCATCTCTAGAAGGTCCGACACTACCGGACACATATCACCTCCGGAGCTCATTTCCGGGAGGTCCGACGCTAATGGACACGTGTCGACCTCTGAGCTCATCTCCAGGAGGTCCATCATTGTGGGACACGTGTCGACCTCGGAGCTCACCTCCGAGCAGAAAGGAAGTCTGGCGCTACTTGACACGTGGTATTCTCGGAGCTCACCTCCGAAGAGAGGGGAGGTTCGGAATTGACATATGGCACACTCGGAGCCACCTCCGGAGAGAGGGGGAGGTCCGGAACTGACATGTGGCGTTCGCGGAGCTCGCCTCTGTTGAGAGTGGAGGTCCCGACCCACCAGACACGTGTCACACGCGGAGCTCACCTCTGAGGAAGAGGGAGGTCTCGCCCGCCTGACACGTGGCACAACCGGAGCTTGTCTCTGTGGAAAAAGGGAGCCCAGGTTCCTGCAGGACACGTGGAGCTTCCGGAGCTCATCACCGCGAGGGTGGCGAGATTTGAAGCAGTATTGCTTCTGTACGCATGGGAATACCGGTACGGGAGGAAACCAACATGAATTCCACGTTGCTACCGCACCAAATCAACTAAAGATAAGTTGTTAAGGGCCAAAATATTTTGAATAGGACTCTTTATCGAATTCCGATCAGAGGAGGACTCTTCATTTCCTCTTACAAATAGAACACAAAACCTTTGGCCGCAACCACGAACTTCTTTTCCACCTCCTGAGCCGACAACTTAGAGCCCGAGCCCCGAGCTCGCCAAGTAAACCACTTCACCGGAGTTTGACCACCAAAGAGATCACCGATGAGCCCAGAGACAATTGCCATTGCCAGAGGAGAGCCGATGACCTGAGGAAAGACCCGAAGGACGTAAGATAGGTTTCCAACACAACCTTACAACATCATCGCGTTTTCTTTGCATCTGTTCTTCGATCCTTTCAAACATAAGCTTTTTCGTGGACAGATCATGTGTTGATCGGTTTGATCTAAAGATCATCGCCACGTCTACAATTGATCTTTACATCTCTGTTCATCGTAAAACCCACGCAAGCCATGCAAGAACACGTACAAACTAAACTGCATTATAGGATTAACATGCATATGCATCATCGCATCTTAAAGTAGAGTTTGTGCATGATGATTGATTGCTATGAATCTTGTATGTGCGTGATCGCGTATAGAAGGACAAGCTCAGGGAGCTACTGTGACGCCCTCAATTCTGTGGAAAACCACGGAACCGGGAACTAATGCATATGTGTGCCAAGGATGTTCATCACACATACACATATGTTCCACAAACTAAATTCAGAATATATATAACCACGAATAACAGAGTATATTACAATGTCTCATGAGTCTTGGACTCATGCTCACAGCGGAAGTCTTTATTTCTGTGCAGCGGAAGTCTTTATTCTAATGCGGAAGCAATTTAACTAATGCGGAAACAATTCTAGGCAGCAATGGCTCCATATCTACTCCATTCCCACAGGCAAGGTTGAGAACAGATCACACGCCTAATGTTCCACTTGATCTTTATAATAATCTTCTCCTGCTGCTGATGATGAAATAATGCAAGTTTGAGTACAATGATGTACTCAGCAAGTGTGGGAAATATGATATGTAGCTCATAACAAGGTAGGTATAAAAAGGCTTATTGCAGAAAGCAAAGTTATTTATCAAAACCATGATAAAACAGTAACTCTTCTTTAAGTGAATGTAATCCCAACTTACATTAAAATACCAATCATACCTCCATTATGCTCATTACCTTCCATGTCACAACCAATCAACCTCATTCTTGCTCACGAATACCTCCTCGTATTCGCTACCATCTCACGAATACCATCTCGTATTCGCTACCATCTCATCTCATAAATAACTTCATCTCACCGAGACCAATCTTGTTGCCATGACTCAATAGTCATGCAACCCATCTTATCACCCGGACTCAATAATCCCGAAAACCAAACCATCCAAAACCATAACTAGTAACCATATCCAATAACCATACCAACTAATCATGGTAGTTGGCCAGGCGCTCGTGACTGTAAGCTCGGCCATCATGATAGTTTTAAGAACTCTGCAGAGTTTGTACCTCTTTACCCACAAGTTTGTGATTTCTTCACCCGTCGGCGACTGCAGAACCTCCATTATACCAGTACACAACCGTCGGTGTATGGCCAAGAGATCACAAAATAGCCTTTACAAAGGGGCTACTAGACGTATGGACTCACTAAGGTTTCACCGGCAGGCTAGAATCTCCAATTCTCCCACCCTCAGGCCCCCTCGTGTGCCATGCAGTTCCCAGGGCAGTCCTAACTCGACTCCCATTCCCCGCGCCTTCCACAGTCCATAACAATCTAGCAACTTACCTAATTACTCAGCTAAGCCGCACCCATACTTGGCCTTCTGGTGGCACTGTTATCCTGGCATGTACACGCATGAACCGGTCCTTAGATCTACGGCAAGTAAACCACCATATCTTTCTACCTCATTCACAAACCCAGGCTTGCCTAGATCTCCCTCCGATCCATGTTCATTAACAACATCAATTTCTCATTATCATTACGAGTGCAGTTAGCTAGACACATCTATCTCGCTTCCTAATCTCATGGACTCAGTGAAGCATAAAACAAAAACCATACCCGACTCAATAAACTTCCCTGGCAACAAGGGTGGTGTAACCAAAGCTAGTAAACTCCTATAAAAGGGTTTCCCATCATATTTGACTCAGCACACACACCTTTTCGCAAAACAAAACAGTTTTTCCCAAAACATAGGATCAATATGGTCAAGGAGCACTTGCCTTGTTCTTGCGGTTCTGGTTGTTCTTGGATCTCGGAACCTTGTTGTTGCAGCTTGTCGTAAACAGCTCCCTGAGCTTGTCCTGCTATACAGGATCGCACACATACAAGATTCACAGTAATCAATATCATGCCCAAACTTTAACTAGATGCGATGATGCATATGCATGCTATCCTATGATCAGCTTTATTAGGTCGGTTTGTACGTATTCTTGCATGGCTTTATGATTAACAGGGGTGTTCGGATCAGATGTGGACATGGCGATGACCTTGTCTTTAGATCAACCCGATCAACAAGTGATCTGTCCACGAGAAAGCTTCTGTTTGAAAGTAATCGAAGAACAGATGCAAAGAAAACACGACGATGTCGTAAGGTGGTATTGGAGACCTACCTTACGTTCTTCTCGGTCTCGGGTCCTTCTCAGATCGTTGGGCTCTCTTTTGGCGATCTTCCTTGCTGAACTCCGTCGATGGCTTACTCTTCGAGTTGGGGCTAGGGCTCTAAGTCATCGGCTTAGGAGTTGGAAAAGAAGTTCGTGGTTTCGGCCAGAGGTTCTGGGTTCTATTTATGATCGGGAAGAGAAGAGTCCTAATATGATTGGACTTAGAATAAGAGTCCTATTCAAATTGTCGTTGAATCTTAACAACATATCTTTAGTTTATTTGGTGCGGTAATATTGTGCAATTCGGGTCGGTTTCTTCTCCGTACCGGTATCTCTACGCGTACAGAATCCAAAAACCGTTCCAGAACTCGTTACCTCCTCGGTGATGAGCTCCGGAAGCTCCACGTGTCCACCAGGGCCTGGTCTCTCCCTTTCCGCAGAGACGAGCTCCGGTTGTGCCGCGTGTCAAGCGAGCAAGACCTCCCTCTCCTTCGGAGGTGGGCTCCGCGTGCGCCACGTATCCTGGCGGTCGGGGACCTCATCTTTATTCGGAGGTGGGTCTGCGCACGCCACGTGTCAGTGCCGGACCTTCCTTCTCTCCAGAGGTGGCTCCAGCGCCAGACTTCCTTTATTCTCAGGGACGAGCTCCGAGGTTAACACGTGTCCAACAGTGACGGACCTCCCAGAGATAAGCTCCGGTGGCGACATGTGTTCAATAGAACCGGACCTCTCGGAGGTGAGCTCCGAGATCGACACGTATTCCACACGACTGGTCCTCTGATTTCCATGGTGACTAGCTCCAAAGGTGGCATGTGTCCTGCAGAAATGCCTTTGCTTCTTCCGCAGAGGCTAGCTCCGGGGGCAACACGTGTCCTTATAGGGTCGGACCTCTCCCCCTTTTACGGAGATGAGCCCTGAGCCTGCCACGTAGATAGTTTAGCGGCGGACCTCTCCCCACTTCACAGGGATGAGCTCCAATCATGCCACGTGGCCAGCGAGCCACGGAAGTTGCCTTCGGCGCTCTCTGTGAACTGGATTCGGCTCTTTTTGGCTATATTTTTGATATTTTCTTTATTCCCACTTCTTTTTAAAATGTTTTCTCTACATGAGACATGAATACATGCAGAAACCAGAGATGAGGGTGTCAAGCTACCTACGACGGACTACAACAGCAAGAATTTGAGCAAAAGGAACTGCAAGAACAAGGCAAGTGCTCCTTGACCATATTGATCCTATATTTTGGATAACTGTTTTCTTTACGAAAAGGTGTGTGTGCTTGAGTCAACATGATGGGAAACCCTTTTATAGGAGTTTACTAGTTTTGGTTAAACCACCCTTGTCGCCATGGAAGTTTATGAGTCGGGTATGGTTTTTGCTTTCATGCTTCGCTGAGTCCATGGGTTATGGGAAGCGAGATAGATGTGTCTAGCTAACTGCACTCGTATGAATAATGAGAAACTGATGTTGTGAATGAACATGGTTCAGAGGGAGATCTAGGAAAGCCTGGGTTTGTGAATGAGGTAGAATGAGATGGTGGTTACTTGCCGTAGATCTAAGGACGGGTTCATGCGAGCACATGCCAGGATAACAGTGCCACCACAAGGCCAAGTATGAGTGCGGCTTAGCTGAGTAATTAGGTAAGTTACTAGATTGTTATGGACCGTGGAAGTCACGAGGAATGATAGTCGAGTGAGGACTGCCCTGGGAACTGCATGGCACAAGACGGGGCCCGTGGGAGGGAGAATTGGAGATTCTAGCCCGCCGGTGAAACCTTAGTGACTCCATACATCTAGTAGCCCCTTTGTAAAGGCTATTTTGTGATCTCTTGGACATACACTGATGGTTGTGTACTGGTATAATGGAGGTTCTGCAGTCGCCGACGGGTGATGAAATCACAAACTGGTACAAACTCTGCAGAGTCATAAAACTATCATGATAGCCGAGCTTACGGTAACGAGTGCCTGGCCAACTTCCATGATTAGTTGGTATGGTTTTTGGGATGGTTTTGGATGGTTTGGTTTTGTTTGGATCTTTGGATTTGGTTCTCGGGACTGTTGAGTCCGGGTGATAAGATTGGTTGCATGACTGTTGAGTCATGGCAACGAGATTTGGTCTCGGGATGAGACAGAGATGATTATGAGATAAAATGGTAGTGAATACGAGAAGGTATTCATGAGATGGTAGTGAATACGAGATGGTATTCATGAGAAAAGTTGAAAGATTAATGTCTTGTTGAGACATGGAAAAAGGATGAATCATAATGGAGGTATGTTAATGTTGAGATTACATTCACTTTAAGCTGAGTTGCTGTTTTTATCGTGTTTTGAGAAATAAACTTTGCTTTCTGCAATGAGCCTTTTTATACCTTCGTTGTTGTGAGCTACATATCATATTTTCCCGCACTTGCTGAGTACATCATGTACTCAAACTTGTATTATTACTTCATCATCAGCAACAGGAGAGGAGTACTATGAAGACCACGTGGAGGATTAGGCGTGTAATCTGTCCTCGACCTTGCCTGGGGGGATGGAGTAGAGATGGAGCCGCTGCTGCTGCTTAGATGCTTCCGCACTAGTTAGAAGACTTCCGCTGCTAAGATTTAGACTTCCGCTGCTAAGATAAGACTTCCGCTGTTAGAATGAGTCCAAGACTCATATTGTAATAAACCCTGTTATTCATGGTAATATATAATTTGAATTCAGTTTGTGGATGATATGTGTATGTGTCATTAACATCCTGGGCACGCATACATATCAGTTCTCGGTTCTGTGTTCTACAGAAACGAGGGCGTCACAGAGAGGTCCGCCGCTAACTGGCCACGTGGCACGCTCAGAGCTTGCCTCTGTGGAAGGGGCGAGGTCCAACCCCATGGAACACGTGTTGCTCCCAGAGCTAGCCTCTGCGGAGGAGCGAGGCCAGCCCCGCAAGACACGTGTCTCCTTCGGAGCTAATCACTGCGAAGAAGCAGGAGGTCCAACCCACGGAACACGTGTCGCTCTCGGAGCTCGTCTCCGAGAGGTCCGGCCCTGTTTGACACGTGTAATCCTCGGAGCTAACCTCCGAGGAGAAGGTCCCGATGGACACGTGTCATCCTCGGAGCTCACCTCCGGGAGGTCCGACACTGCTTGACACGTGTCGTTCTCGGAGCTTACCTCTGGGAAGAAGAGAGGTCCAACGCAGTTGGACACGTGTCGACCTCGGAGCTTATCTCTGAGCAGAAAGGAGATCTGGCGCTGCTAGGACACGTGGCACTTCCGGAGCCCACCTCTGAAGAGAGGGGAGGTCCGGCACTGACACGTGGCACTCTTGGAGCCACCTCCAAAGAGAGGGGAGGTCCGGTACTAACACGTGGCATACGCGGAGCTCGTCTCTGGAAAGAGAGGGAGGTCCCTGCCCGCCTGACACGTGGCGCAACCAGAGCTCGCCCCTGAGGAAAAGGGAAGCCAAGGCCCCCGCTGGACACGTTGAGCCTCTGGATCTTACCTCTACGGAAGGACAAGGTCCTTAAGCGGTTTTTCCCTGTGCGCGAGCGCCCGATACAGAAGAAACCGACACGATTTCTTCTACGATCGATACCGCACCAAATCTATTGAAGATAAGTTGTTAAGATCCAAACACAAATAAAATAGGACTCTTATTTGAAATCTAATCGGAGTAGGACTCTTATTTTACACCTTATAAATAGAACCCGAAACCCTTGGCCGCAACCACATACTTTTATTTTCACCTCCCCAGTCGACAACTTGGAGGCCCTAGCTTCCAACTCGCCGAAGTTCCACCCCCTTCGCTGGAGATAAGCTACCGGTGAGACCACCAACGAGCGCCATCGCGCCTCGCCGTCGCTGCTGCCATTGCTAGGAGGAAGGCCCGCCACCAAAGAGAAGTAAGGTAGATCTTCGTACCCATCTTACGACCCCGTCGTGATTTCTTTGCATCTGTTTTCTTTGATCCCTTCGAACAGAAGCTTTTTCGTGTGGACAGATCACATGTTGATCAAGATCTTGAGTCCAGATCATCGCCATGTCCACATTTGATCCTTACACACTTGATCACCATAAAACCCCATGCAAGCCCATTAAAACATGCAACAACACGTACAAACTGATCTAATAAAAACAGCACCATAGGATTAGCATGCATATGCACCATTGCATCTTGAGTAGAGTTTGTGCATGATGATTGATTGCTGTAAATCTTGTATGTGCCTGATCGTGAGTAGAAGGACAAGCTCAGGGAGCTATCTACGAAGGATTACAGCACCAAGACTTCGAGATCCAAGAGCAACAGAAACTACAGGAACAAGGCAAGTGCCCCTTGACCATATTGATCCCATGTTTTTGGAAACTGTTTTGCTGGCGAAAACTGTGTATGCTGAGTCAACTTGATGGGAAACCCTTTTATAGGAGTTTACTAGTTTTGTTAACCACCCTTGTCACCAGGGAAGTTTATGAGTCGGGTATGGTCGTTTTTCTTTTCTGCTTCGCTAATCTACCGGATAAGGGAAGCGATAGAATGTGTCTAGCTACTGCACTCATAATGTTAATGAGAACTTGATTATTATGAACATGAATAGGGGGAAATCTAGATAAGCTTGGTTCGTGGATGCGGTAGAATGAGATGGTGGTTACTTGCCGAAGATCTAAGGACCGGTTCATGTGAGCACATGCCAGGAATACAGTGCCACCACAAGGCCAAATATAGGTGCGGCTTAGCTGACTAATTAGGTAAGTTGCTAGATTGTTATGGACCGTGGAAGGCGCTCTGACGCCCCAGTTCCGAGAAACCCCGGAACCGAGCTGATGCATATGTGTGCCCAGGATGTTCATCACACATACACATGTAATCCACAAACTGAATTCAGAATAATACCACGAATAACAGGGTTTTATTACAATGTCTCATAAGTGTCTAACTCATTCTAGCAGCGGAAGTCTTATTCTAGCCGGGGAAATCATTATTCTAGCAGCGGAAGTCTTCTAACTATTGCGGAAGCAAAACTAAACAATGGCAGCGGCTCCATCTCCTACTCCACAGGCAAGTTGACGGTGGATCACACGCCTAGTACTCCACATGGTCTTCGAAGTACTCTTCTCCTATTGCTGATGATGAAGTAATAATGCAAGTTTGAGTACATGACGTACTCAGCATGTGCTGGAAAATATGATATGCAGCTCACAGCAAGGTAGGTATAAAAAGGCTCATTGTGGAAAGCAAAGTTTATTTCACAAAACATGATAAAAACAGCAACTAGCTTTAAGTGAATGTAATTCCAACATTTATCCAATTAAAACATCAACATACCTCCATCATGTCCCACCTCTTTTCATGTCTCATCAGACATTCGTCTTTATCAACTTTTTCTTATGCTCATGAATACCATCTCGTATTCATTACCATTTCATCTCATATTCAATTTCCATCTCATAACTGAGACCAAAGCTCATTATCATGACTCAACAGTAATGAAACCAATCTCATCACTAAGACTCAACAGTCCCGAAACCAAAACCAAAGGTCATCCATGACCAAACCCATAACCTAACCAAATATCATCCCAATCACCATCCCAATAACCATCCCATCTAATAATGTGAGTTGGCTAGGCGCTTGTGACCGTAAGCTCGGCTATCATGATAGTTTTAGACCCTGCAGAGTTTGCACCACTTTACCCACAAGTTTGTGATTTCGTCACCATTCGGCGTTTGCAGAACCTCCATCATACCAGTACACAACCGTCGGTGTATGGCCAAGAGGTCACAAAATATACTTTACAAAGGGGTTACTAGATGTATGGACTCACTGAGGTTTCACCAGCAGGCTAGAATCTCAAATTCTCCCACCTACAGGCCCCCTCTTGTGCCATGCAGTTCCCAGGACAGTCCTCACTCGGCTCCCATTCCCCGCGCTTTCCACAGTCCATAACAAGCTAGCAACTGACCTAATTAGTCAGCTAAGCCGCATCCATATTTGGCCTTGTGGTGGCACTGTTATCCTGGCATGTGCTGGCATGAACCGGTCCTTAGATCTACAGCAAGTAAACCACCATCTCATTCTACCTCATCCACAAACCAAGCTTTCCTTGATCTCCCCTGATTCATGTTCATTATCATCAAGTTCTCATTATTATTATGAGTGCAGTAGCTAGACACATTCTATTGCTTCCCATATCCCGTGGACTCAGCGAAGCAAAAAGCAAAACGACCATACCCGACTCATCAACTTTCCCGGCGACAAGGGTGGTTAACAAAACTAGTAAACTCCTATAAATGGTTTCCCATCAAGTTGACTCAGCATACACAGTTTTCGCAAACTAAACAGTTTCCAAAAACATGGGATCAATATGGTAAAGGGGCACTTGCCTTGTTCCTGTGGTTTCTGTTGCTCTTGGATCTCGAAGTCTTGGTGTTGAAATCCTTCGTAGACAGCTCGCTGAGCTTGTCCTTCTCACTTCTCCATGGTCTCGGGGTCTTCCTCCTAGCAAGACAGATCGTCGGGCTCTCTTCCGGCAACGGTGAGTTCGTTGGCGGTCTCCGGTGACTGAACTCCGGCAAAGGGAATTAACTTGACGAGTTGGGAGCTAGGGCCTCTAAGTCGTCGACTTGGGAATAGATGGTACGGCCAAGGGGTGTTTCGGGTTCTATTTATAACCGGAAAAAGAAGAGTCCTAATCTGATTGGATTTCAAATAAGAGTCCTATTCAAATCGTTTTTAAATCTTAACAACTTATCTCCAATCAATTTGGTGCGGTAACAACATGGAAATCGTGCCGGTTTCCCCCCGTATCGTGTATGCCCACACATACAGAAGAAAAACTGCTTAAGATCTCGTCACCCCCGCGGTGATGAGCTCCGGAGGCTCCACGTGTCCAGCTGGAACCTGGGCTCCCTTTTCCGCAGAGACAAGCTCTGGTTGTGCCGCGTGTCAGGCGTGTGTAAGGTCCTAAGTTTTTGGCACATATTCAAAGTGTCCATCACCACACAAACACTTCATTTAAATAAATTTGATGAACATATTTGAAGAGTAAGTAAACACCATCAACATGATCATTAGAGAATAAACTCACAAAATGCAAAAGTGGTACTTCCCACATGCATCATATAGGGGCAGGATATATGGAAAAGTCCTACACCTTGCTAGGAATGTCCATGCAATATTTTACCCAAAATTCAGGACCTCTTTGAAGTACTTTTGGATATAACTATAGAGAGGGTAGTTTGAACTCAAATTCAAACTATTTCCATCCAATGAATTCAAAAGTGGGAGGCATATTATTACTCTGCACATTTTTGTGAGCTCACACACCAATTTTCACTCCATTTGGGGTTGATCTTGACATAAGCTAAGTTTAGCAAATTCAAACATCATTTGAATTTCAAACTGCATATGTGCTGAAATTTGGTCAAACAAAACCCAATTTGAATTCTACCCAATTCAAATGGCCAGAGGGTAGATAATTCAAATGACCAAGGTTAATTGGGTCTCTACTGTTTAGAGCAGTGGGGGAAATTCAATTTCAGATGTCAAAACCGGGGTGGGACCCACATGTCAGCCTCACTAAACAGTTTAACCGACTGAACACTTGATCTCGGTATCTTGCGCCCGACCGAGCTGCCGCCACAGCGAGAAAACGGCGAGGACAGCAGCTGCTTGCCGCCCCTGGCCGCTGAACCGCCTCTCGGGGCCCTTATCTACGTGCCCGGGCCGTCACCGTTGATTCTCACCGCTGTTCCGACGTGCTCTCACCCAGAAAACCGAAACACCTCGCCGCACGGCTGAGCTCTCGCTCCCTCGTCGCCCGGCCAATCCTGTGTTTGTCACGGCGATCTGAGACCATCACCGAGTGCGCCGAGTCCTCCTTGACGCCCTCGCACCGGTTCCAGACCCTGATCAAATCTCCTCGAGCTCCACCGCGACGTTCTTCTATTCTTCAGTTCAGCCCAAGCCACCGTCACGGGGAAGACCCGTCCGGCCACCACAGCCCGCCATTCTCCGAGCGGTGAATAGAAAAAAGGTTCGCCTTCAGTCCCTCTTTCATTCCCGCAAGCACGGCGGCGTGACATAAAGTAACCACGCCGGAATTTCACGACTTTGCGACGGTGTACAAAAGGGATGCCCGGACCAATTCGCAAAATTTGTAACACATACCGCACCACTCATCCTCTCACAAAGGAAAGCACTTCTAGGTGTCCGTGCGAGTCCATAGGAGCCGAAACCACGAAGAACTATTGTGGGAAACCACTGTTCTTCGAGTTTTAGAAGAATTCTCCATTTCCAGCCTAGGTCGCACGGTTTCAGCCTAGTACAGCCATTTCCGAGCTGCATGGAGCTCATGTCGATCTTTCCTAGGGTCCACTGATGCTTGACGGCCTTTTGCTTAATTGTTTAGGGTGCTAGGAAGGCCGGCCAACACGGCCGAAGTCCTTCCGAAGCCACCGCACGTCGTCGGCCGTGTTCCGGTGATTGTCATGACGAGCTGAGCCCAGCATTGTGTTCCCCGTATGGAGTTAGGCAGAGGCGTCCAAAATCATGGAGTTTGGTGCACGGCAGATGCCACCGGCGAGCTCTCCGGCGAGGGGTCGCAGCGGCCGAGCGTGGAAGGCCGGAGGTAGACGAAGCCCCCGGTCCCACGTGTCAGCGGCCGATATTTTAAACCCTGTGATCTGCTGTGGCACCGGATTGTGTGCGGCTGCGCGTGAAGGATTCCGTAGCCTCGTGTGTCGACCGCTGAGAAGTTGACACGTAACCCGGTCCCACGCGCAGCATTTTAAACTTTTTCCCGATTTCCAGATTTAGTTCAAACTTCAAACCCACATAACGTTGGCAAGGAAGCTCCAAATCGAATGAACCAAAGTTTGTTGGGTTTCAGCTCTCTGAGTACTATCCAGCAAATCAAGTTTCACTTCATGAAATCCTTATTTCTCCAGAATTAATTCTTCAAAGTTCAAACTGGTTAGAATTTTAACTGGAGAACCCTTTGGAAGAAAATTCTGAAATTTCTTTGGGATGTTCACCAAAATATCTCTGAGCTACCATAAAAATTTCAGATCCATTTGAACTCATTTGATCGACTTAATGGTGTGATTAATAAAACTGTTCCAGAGAAAATAGAAAATGTCCAGAAACATTTTCAGAAATTCTCTGATATTGTTTAGCTCATATCTTTAACTAGGAACCTTTAAAATTAAGTGAGACCAACTCCATTAGAACTACCTGAAAATCTAGTTTTCAGAAAGTCATGGCTTGCCCCATGAAAATCCCTAGAACACCCTAGAAGCTCCAATTAAGGTCAAGTACATAATTTTTTGTGGAGAGCTCAAGTGAGCTTTGCTGCAAATGAAACTTGGCCAAGTCTCTGTTTAGGTTGTAACCAGACCATAGTAAAAATTTCAGAGTCATTGGGTCTGTCTAGTAAGACTTATAGTCTTTACAAGTTAAATTCATTCAAATGCATTTAAATTGATACATATACTTGTTACCTCATGTAGTCGCTAAGGTTTAGGAGGAAACCGAAGTCTTAGACTTCGTCACTCCGGAAGAGCAGCTAGCCTACGACCAAGAGCAGCAAGGCAAGCTCCGGTTTGCATTAACCTCTTTACAAATTTTTATTGTTTTGAGAACTTCCTTTGAGTACCACTTATTTCTTGCATTAGAGTCTTGTTTGAAACCCAAATGCATAGCCAAGAAAACCATGGGTTGGTATTAGGATTGAAAACCTCGTTAGCCACTGCAATGCTAAGATAGAGTAGGATTCGGTACAAGTCGAGTAGTTGGAACTACTCGCGAGAATAGGGTAGAGGCACATCGCTCGGGTAAAAATAGCAAATGAAACACATGGCCAGAAAAATGAGACCGAGTGAGAGTAAGGGCAGCAGGACTTTGGGGCCTGGGTGCTATAGCTCCGCTTGTGTTGATTGAGGACCGAGCCATGTGCGGGCCTATTGAACAAGCTAGAACAGTACCGAAGACCTACCGGCTATATGGGAACCGGGAAACCGATGTAACTCGGGTAGCTGGGTATTAAGGCATTGCCTGTCGTTCAGAGGGTAGGTTGAGAGCTCGAGGTGTAAACCGGCTGGCGGCACGGTGGATGCGCACACAGAGACCTCTTGCTCGGGACGATAGGACCTGTTCAATATTTGGCTGACGGGTGAAAGGTGGTTGCGTAAGACGTCCGTGATGGTTGCTGTAGGTAACATCGAGTACGGGCGTACGTGACGGGTTATTCGGGTAACCCTGCAGGTGTAAATCGATTATAATCGCCGTCCCTCACGGTCAGTGAGTACCACTTGTTCACTGTACCGTGACGTAGAAAGAACAGGCTAGATACATGTTAAAATTTTGCTAATTTGAAAGTTATACTTTACTTGTTAATGTCATGTTGTAGCCTAGAGCTAATTAAAGTTCTTTTCAACTTTGGGCAAAGTACATGAGAGAAATGCATTTCTTGTTTGATTGCGGCTCTCTCATGTGCCTTAGCGTAAGGTTCTCCACAACCTTCTGCTAAAACATTGAAAGTAAGGTTCAAATAATTAGGCGAGCACTTTGCAAATTATTTACCTCATGTACCCTGTACCCATCGTGTAGAAGTTCCATGTATAGGAGATATGGGTCAGTCTTGCTAAGCCATCGTGCTCTCTGCTTGTGTTTGAAACTTTTGCAGGGTTCTATGAGGAAGGGACTCCCGAGGAGGAGACGGAACCCCAGGAGGGGAACCCCGTCGAGTGGGAGTCGTGCACGCCGCCGTGTTAGTGTGTGTGCGTGCTAGTGGGGACACGTTCACGGGCTGAATGTGAACTCAATGCTTAGTCTACGCCCGTGAGTGTGGACGGGACTATTTTGTTGTAAAAATATTTATAAACTGGTTTATGTAATAAAACTTTGCTTCCACTTTGTATCTTTGACGTGCGTTATCCGGTGCTGTGCAACGCAGCACCCCTCTGCGTGATCCTGGCTTGAAAAGGCCGATGGGGTCGTGTCAGCGTGGTATCAGAGCTCGCTTGAGGTTTAACGCACTACAAAGGTCATCTTTTTCAAAAATCCGGTGAGGAACGAGTTAGTAGCCCATATAAGGATGTTATTAGGGTATAGAAAGTGGCATACTAATCTATTTGCTTATGTCGGAAAATCGTGCATCTCGGGACGCTTTATGTCTTGGGTGCACGTAAGCGCTGTCCACTAGTGCGCACAAGCTGAAGGGTGGAGCCCCACGGGTGGCAGGTAACCCGAATCGCTTTAATATCCTCTTCGACTCTTCATGTCATTTGGGGTATTTGAGCAACGTATGTCCCTGGCATGGTTTGGGCAATTTGGGAGACCCCGTCACGTGGTCAGTAACGTGAACACGTAGCTCAAGGCGTGTTTGGCTTGAGAACATCCGGGCAAGTGATGACTGCCAGGTGTACAAACTGTATGGATACCGGGCTCGGTGTGCAGCCGAGTCTGACGATTGTGTGAGTTATCTGCAGGTAGTCTAACCACGAAACGGTAGACGTGTAACATCCGTGTGCGAGAGACGCTTAGTGCCACTGAACTAACAAAGCCGGCTAAGTCCGGTATAGGTTTTTCTTTGTGAGGACGTAGTACCGGCATGCTCTGGTGACGCATCGACGTCACACCCCACTAAATGAGCAACTGCATTGTAAAACTTGAAAGTGTTAATCCAGAGTACTAAAAACTTTATGTAACTCCTTCCCTTAATCAGGATATTAAAAGTTAACAAGTTTTCAACTTATAGGATACTAAGGACAGAGTCCCCTGTTTTCAGCTGGATTAAGGCTGAAGTTAATCAGAGGTTAGAGGTGGAGTTCTTTCGAGGTTGGGGTCATATGATACATTTCTGGAAAGCTTTGGAAGAGCTTTACAACTTTTCTGTTGAGGTCCAGAGGTGTTGCATCCCTTAACCAATCGAAAAATGCAGTAGAGTTGAAACTGTCCAGAAAACAGGGCAGAGCAAATACTCTCTACAACTCTCTTAAAATTGAGTATAACCTCATGCATAAAAATCCAAAAATAGAAAATGAGGTAGTTCTGAAACTTTAAGAGATGGGTTACAACTTTTTAACAGAAAGTTTTGTCAGATTGGGAGTAGAATTAACTGGAATCCTTGGATCAAATCAGTACCTAAAGCAGGGAGGTGCTGTCCAATTTTCTCCAGAAATCCTGTTAAACTTTGACATCTCGTAACTTTTGAACCAAGACAGCTCTTAGGCCATGCAAATACTTTCTGGAAAGCTATTAAAGTTAGATTTAACTTTGATGTTGAGCTCCAGAATTGGTTTTGCCCTTAGTATGGTCTAAATCAGGTTGGAATGGAAACTGATCAGGACTGTCTTGTTGGACAGCAGATCAGCAGTCAAGATTGTATAAATTTGAACTATGTTTCCAAGTTTTATGAGTTCTATGACATGTTTTATGTTATAAATAAATGGTTTACTGTTTAAATAAATATTTTACATTTCTCAAATATGTTTCTACAGATGACAGCGGATAGACAGTTGGAGAACGGGTCTGTGGTGTCCCATTGTTCTCACCGCAGCGGCTATCCGGAAGCATTAAGGCAAATGCTTCAATATTTCGGGTACAGCAAGATGCCACAGTACTTCAAGGTAGAAGGCGAAGAGGGGAACAAGACATGGACAATCCATGTCGAAGTTCCTGCAGGGCCTACGCCACCCGGTTGGGCGCCGTTCACCGTTACGGTGAGGGGTAAACAACCGGAGGGAATGTGGCAAGTGGCAGCCCACGACACCATGTCGCGTTTCTGCCAACTACACATGAGATCTATGGAGGGCAATCCATACGTGCTCATTCCAGTGGAGGGACGGGCTAATCACGTGTTGTAGGGGAGGTACATGGAGGCAACCGATCCGGGTTGCCCAAGGCCAGTCACGCGGAGGCAAACCTCAGTCTCCAGATAAGGGCGGGAAAGGCCGTGATGGACAGCCAATCTGTTCATACGGAGTGTCTCACCATGAAGCTCAAGCAGAGCAACAGCCGTGGAGCCCATTTCGAGAGTGCCCACAGAGCACTCCGCAATGTGCTCCTTCCAATGATTAAGCGACTGAACGAACAACATAATCAGTTGCATCGTCTGAAGAAGGCGAAGAGGAAAAGTCGTGTCGACATCACGGCTTTGCAACAACAGGTGCAGGCTCTGACCCAGCAGAACGGGGTCCTTACTCAAGAGCGGGACGATGCTATTGAGGAGGGGCAAGGATGGGAAGAGGACTACAACCAAGCCATGGACGAGGTGCACGCGTTGTAGGATCTCGTACCTCCGGTAATGGGCATACCGGTGGTAGGTGCTGTACCCGTGGTCTTGGGTCTTCCGGCAATGGGGGAACCCGAGCCAGAAGAGGAGGTTGTGGTCCCAGAGCCACCAGCAGAGGTACCAGAGGAAGACGACCCACAGGAGGTCGAGTTCTACTCTGTGTAGGGGGTTACTGTTGCCAAGTGGGGCAGCAAGTGTGATGTAACCCAAACTTTTATAATCGATGACATGTCGTGTAGACAGTAGTGCATGTATAAGTAGTGACGACATGAGCACGACTTCTCGGGGATCCGAGACTAAGGTATCTTGTATAAAGTTTATGCTTTATTAATATATGTGAATGTTGTGCAAATTATTCATGCGTCACTTCAATACCTACTGTTTCATATGGAATTTTAAGTATGACATGTGCTGATCGCTGCTGTTTTGAATTTCAGAATGACTCGTACTCGTGCCAGCCGCGACATTGGGGGTTCCAGTCAGGGGGGAGAAACCTCCCAACAACCTCCCGAGGACTCCTCTGGACAGCAACAGCAGCAGCAGCAACAGCAACAACCGCCACCGCCAACGGTTACTTTGGCTGACATTGTGGCAGCAATGGCGGGCTTGCATCAGCAGCACACGGAGTTTCTGCAGACCCTTATTGCAAATACGTCTCAACCCGAGAGGCGTCAAGATCGTGAGGAACACCAACAGAGATCCTACTCCGATTTCCTGGCTACTCATCCCCCTGTATTCTCAAGGGCGGATGAACCCATCGATGCGGACAACTGGCCCCGCACGATGGAGATGCAGTTCGGGCTGCTCCAGGTTATTGAGCAGCGTAATACACAATTCGCGGTCCTGCAGATTCAGGGATCCGCGTGTGCTTGGTGGGCAAATTTCTGCGCCTCGCAACCCACCGAGCGAGTTATGACCTGTACGGAATTCAGGACGGCCTTCAGGGCCTATCACATACCGCCGGGTATCATGAAGAGGAAGATGCATGAGTTCCTACGCCTGCAACAAGAAAGCCGGAATGCGCTGGAATATTCCAGGGCGTTCAATGATCTTGCGCTATATGCTTCGTATCACGCCGATACCGACGAGAAGCGGCGGGATCATTTCTATCAGGGGCTTAACCCGCTCCTGAAGGACAAATGGGCGATGTTTAATCGCGGCAGCCTCAACGATATAATTGATGCTGCGATTGTTCAGGAGGACTCCGGCAAGGAGTTAGCGGCGGCGGAAAGGAAGCGAAGCGCACCGCAAAGAAGCGGAGAGGGAGGTGGTCCTTCTCAGAAATATCGGATGGTGAATCGCCCACCATCGGGTCCATGCTGGCAGCTACAACAGAGGTCGATGCTATTCCACACTCGTCCCAATTCTCCACCGGCATTCTGGCCGGCACTGCCAGCACCACCTCCGCAACAACAACAACAGCAGCAGGCGATGCCGCGTGCGTATGCACCTCAGCAGCGCATGCTCGGCTTTCGTCCCCTGAGCACCGGCCACGCAGCAGCCACATGCTACAAATGTGGTCGTCCAGGACACTTCGCCAGCAGTTGTCCGGAGAGGCAAGGCAGCGGAGTTGCACCGCAACTTCCGGGGAGGAATCAGCCCCGGAACCCAACTAATGCGCGGCGGGCAAACCCTAGGCCCGGCACCGTCCACAAGCTTGCCATAGAGGACGTGCCAGAGTGTGAACCAATCCTTGCGGGTATGTTCCAACTCCACCAGCATCCCGCCATAATATTGTTTGATTCAGGCGCCACTCATAATTTTATTAGCCAAGCTTTCATTGCTAAACACAGCTGGCAAATACTACCCACCGATAGCCCATATTTGATTTGTTCACCGGGTGGAAAGATTTCAGCAAGCATGATGGTTTCTAAAGTACCATTATGCTTAGCGGGTAGAGTGTACCCTACGTCTCTCATAGTTCTAGAGGGACAGAAGGTCGATGTCATCTTAGGGATGTCGTGGTTAACCCGTCACGGTGCTGTTTTAGACACCGTCCTGCGAGTCGTGCATCTACACTCATATATGCACGAGTCACAATCTTTATTTCTAGACAGTCCAGAAATAAAACTTCCAAGTGTGTATCAATCTACAACCATCAGATTGGAAAACTTCCCGTGGTTCGTAAGTTCCCTGACGTGTTCCCGGATGATTTACCGGGGATGCCGCCCGACAGAGAGGTGGAGTTCAAGATTGAACTTGCGCCGGGAACCATGCCAATATCCCGAAGGCCGTACAAGATGGCGCCCAAGGGATTGGCTGAACTGAAGACTCAGCTAAAGGACCTGCTGGAGAAGGGTTTTATTAGGCCTAGCTCCTCGCCATGGGGCTGTTCGGCATTATTTGTGAAAAAGAAAGACGAGACGTTGCGGCTTTGCATGGACTATCGTCCATTAAACGCTGTAACCATGAGAACAAGTACCCGTTGCCACGGATTGACATGTTGTTTGATCAGTTGGTCAAAGCAAAGATCTTCTCCAATGTGGACTTAAGATCTGGGTACCACCAGATTAAGGTACGGGCTGAGGACATTCCGAAGACGGCTTTCTCGATGAGGTACGGGCCTTATGAGTACCTGGTCATGTCCTTCGGCCTCACCAACGCTCCAGCTCACTTCATGTATTTGATGAACTCGGTATTCATGCCAGAGCTGGACAAGTTTGTCGTGGTCTTCATCGACGACATATTGGTATATTCCAAGTCGGAGGAAGAACACAAGAAGCATCTGCGTATAGTCTTGCAACAGCTGCGGAATCACAAGCTATACGCGAAATTCAGCAAGCGAGCTCTTGATATCGCAAGTGCCTTTTCTCGGGCATATCATCTCAGCGTAGGGCATCGCTGTAGACCCGAGTAAAATCACACAAGTGCTGAATTGGAAGTCCCAGAGAACCGTTCATGAGGTACAGAGTTTCCTCGGACTCGTGGGATATTATCGGAGGTTCATTCTGAACTTCTCAAAGATTGCCAAGCCTATGACGGAGCTGCTGAAGAAGGCGACCAAATATGTTTGGAGTCCAGCATGTGAAGCAGCGTTTAAGGCATTAGTGAAGCAACTAACATCAGCACCGGTTTTGGTGCAGCCAGACACAACAAAAGCGTTCGATGTGTACTGCGATGCATCCGGCATTGGGCTCGGATGTGTGCTGATGCAAGACCTAAGAGTGGTCGCGTATGGATCACGGCAGCTCAGAAACCATGAGCAGAATTATCCAACTCACGACTTGGAGCTCGCTGCCGTGGTAATTGCACTTAAAATGTGGAGGCACTACCTACTCGGTAACTTTGTACATTTATATACCGACCACAAAAGCCTCAAGTACATATTCACTCAGAAGGAGCTGAATATGAGGCAGCGAAGATGGTTAGAGTTGATAAAGGATTACGAAATAGAGATCCATTATCACCCTGGCAAGGCAAACATAGTGGCGGATGCGCTGAGCCGCAAGTCACACGTCAACAATCTGACCATCACACCATTGAAAGAGAGTGAACCACCACTGCATGTGATTCCACATGGAGCTCTCTACAACTTAGCTTTGATCCCCACCATCCGTGAAGAGATAGCGGCAGCCCAGAAAAATGAAAAGGGCATGTCTCATTTGCCGAGACGTATATACAGTGGGGAGCTGAAATGTTTCCGGAAAGATGGAGACGGCGTCCTATGGTCCAAGGACCGGATCGCCGTACCCTGTAACCCAGAGTTACGGAAGAAAATCTTTATGAGGCTCACCTGTCAAAGTTTTCTATTCACCCCGGCAGCAACAAAATGTATCAAGAACTCAGAAGCAAGTTTTGGTGCACACGGATGAAGCGGGAGATCACAAAGTACGTGTCCGAGTGTGATACATGTCAAAGGGTGAAGGCAGATCATATGCGGAAACTGGGACTGCTACAACCACTGGGCGTTCCTGCCTGGAAGTGGGAGGATGTGAGCATGGACTTCATCGTCGGTTTACCCACCACTTCAGAAGGATGATTCGGTATGGGTAATCGTCAACCGGCTCACCAAAGTTGCCCATTTCATCCCAGTCAACACAAACTACAACGCCAAAAAGTATGCTGAATTGTACATCTCAAGGATCCTATGCTTATACAGCGTACCCCGCACCATAATATCGGATTGGGGCACTTTATTTGTGTCCTGTGTTTGGGAGCAGCTACATGCTGCATTGGGGACGAAGCTGATCCGTAGCTCAGCATACCACTGGCAGACGGATGGACAAACTTAGCGGGTAAATCAAATTTTGGAAGATACGCTACGAGCTTGCGCTATCAACCACGGCAAGAATTGGGATGATCACTTGCCGTTGGCCGAGTTCTCGTACAACAATGGGTACCAAGCCAGCATCAAGATGGCGCCTTACGAGGCGCTATACGGAACAAAACGCCGCACACCACTGAATTGGTGTGAGTCTGGCGAAAGGGTCACCTTCGGGATTGATCTTGTCAACAACGTGGAGAAAAAGGTTCGGCTGATTTAAGCGAACCTAAAAGCCGCTCAATCCCGACAGAAACAATATGTGGACCGGAGAAGACGCCCATTACAGTTCGAAGTTGGGGATCACGTATACCTACGTGTGTCTTCAATGAAGAGCGTGAACAGATTCGGGGTGATGGGAAAGTTGGCACCCCGATTCATCGGTCCATTTCAGATTACCGAAAGATGTGGATCAGTAGCATACCGGCTGAATTTACCAGAAGCACTCTCCGGTGTGCACGACGTCTTTCACATCTCCCAGCTGAGGAAGTGTCTCTAGTTATCAACTACCATTCAGCTTGAGGATATAGAAGAACTGAAACTGGATCTCACGTATAGGGAGGAACCGGTTCAGATTATAGATGAAAAGGCCCGAACCACACGCAACCGTACGTTGTGGTTCTACAAAGTTCTATGGAGTAATAACTCCGTAGACGAAGCGACATGGGAGAGCGAAGGATTTCTTCACGCTAAGTACCCCGACTTTTTCACGTCGCATATACGGTAATTTTCCACCGTCCTCTCTCTCATTTTCACCTTATAATCTCGGGATGAGATTCTTTTAAGGGGGGGGACGTAGGGGCCTAAGTTTTCGGCACATATTAAAAGTGTCCATCACCACACACACACTTCATTTGAAGAAATTTGATGAACATCTTTGAAGAGCAAGTAAACACCATCAACATGATCATTAGAGAATAAACTACAAAATGCAAAAGTGGTACTTCCCACATGCATCATATGGGGGCAGGGTATATGGAAAAGTGCTACACCTTGCTAGGAATGTCCATGCAAAATTTTACCCGAAATTCAGGACCTCTTTGAAGTCTTTTTGGATATAACTACAGAGAGGGTAGTTTGAACTCAAATTCAAATTCAAACTATTTCCATCCCATGAATTCAAAAGTGGGAGGCATATTATTACTCAGCACATTTTTGTGAGCTCACACACCAAATTTCACTCCATTTGGGGTTGATCTTGACATGGGCTAAGTTTAACAAATTCAAACTTCATTTGAATTTCGAACTCCATATGTGCTGAAATTTGGTCAAACAAAACCCAATTTGAATTCTACCCAATTCAAATGGCCAGGGGGTAGATAATTCAAATGACCAAGGTTAATTGGGTCTCTACTGTTTAGAGCAGTGGGGGAAATTTAATTTCAGAGGTTAAAACCGGCGTGGGACCCACATGTCAGACTCAGTACACAGTTTAACCGACTGAAGAGTTAATCTCGGTTTCTGACGCCCGACCGAGCTGCCGCCACGGCGAGAAAACGGGGAGGACAGCAGCTGCTTGCCGCCCCTGGCCGCTGAACCGCCTCTCAGGGCCCTTATCTACGCGCCTGGGCCGTCCCCGTTGATTCTCACCGATGTTCCGACGTGCTCTCACCCAGAAAACCGAAACACCTCGCCGCATGGCTGAGCTCTCGGTCCCTCGTCGCCGGCCGATCCTGTGGTTGTCACAGCGATCTGAGATCATCACCGAGTGCACCGAGTCCTCCTTGACGCCCTCGCACCGGTTCCAGACCCTGATCAAACCTCCCCGAGCTCCACCGCGATATTCTTCTATTCTTCAGTTCAGCCCAAGCCGCCGTCACGGGGAAGACCCGTCCGGCCACCACAGCCCGCCATTCTCTGAGCGGTGAATAGCAAAAAGGTTCACCTTCAGTTCCTCTTTCATTCCTGCAATCCCCAGCGACGTGAGATAAACTAACCATGCAGGAATTTCACGAATTTGCGACGGTGTACAAAAGGGATGCCCGGACCGATTCGCAAACTTCGTAACACATACCGCACCACTCATCCTCTTATAAAGGGAAGCACTTCTAGGTGTCCGTGTGTAACACCCCAAACCTGTTAAGAGGGGAATTTAAAAATTTTTGGACGTATTTCATGTGGTGCAGAAATTCAAATTTATATTGGAATTCAAATTCAACTCAAAACAGAAAAGAAAACGAAAAAGAAAAAGAAAAAAAAACCCCGGCCAGTGGGCCGAAACCCACCAGCCGGCCCACCCGCACCCGCGCCAGCCCGCAGCCGCACGCTCCCCTCTCTCTCTCTCTCTCTGACACACGGGACCCGCGTGTCATCCCTGACATCCCGCTCGGCTAACTACCTAGACTCCTCCCCGCGCGGCCGATCGCAACTAACACGGAAAACCGCGCTTTCCCAGCCTAATTCTGGTCCTGGACGACTCCAACTCGATCACAACCGACACACCGCCCTCCCCCGTCTATATAAACGCCGGCATCGTCCCGTTTTCCCCTCACGATCGGCTGTTTTTCCTCCCGGTGAGAACCGAAGCTCCGATCACCGTTTTCTCTCGATCTCTGCTCGGATTTTCCGATCTAATGCGCCGATCGTGTTCCACCGCCTCCGAGGAATCACGCAGGTGCAGAAGACTAGGTGGTTTGCGTTCTAGGCACAGCTCCGACGAGCACCGCAGCGATTCCACCTCGGACCTTGTCGCCGACCGCCTTCCAGGACCTCCGAGCTCAAGAAAAACCCCGAGGTGAGATCCCCGACCTCCCCTCTACCGATCTATGCCATGAAATCCCAGTTTTAGGAAGAATAGACGAAGATCCGAAGTTTTCCGGCGAGATCGCCGTCGCGCACCACCGGACAGCGCCGCCCGCGCACGTCCAGGGCGACGTGGCCGCTTGTGCGCCGTCTATTTTAAATCGCACGGTAGAATTAAAACTCGCGCGTACCGGTTCGATGATCTAATCTGAGCCGTCTATTTTAAATCGGACGGTCCACATCAGCCCCGCATTATAAAGCCCGGGATTTATACGCGCTACCCCCTGGGGATCTCGGAAAATACGAGCTAGCCCCGGAAACTTCTGATCTAGCCCCTGGAACTTCAGAAATTCATGTAAATTCAATTAAAAATCAGTTTTAGCCCCTGGACTTAATAAAAATTAGGAAAACACCCCTGTTATGTGTAGTTAGACCCCTGGAAATTTATGAAATAATATAATAGACCCTGTAGTGGGGTGAGTTTACCTTTTTAACCCTATATGGTATTAAATTTAGGAATTTGAATATGTGATTAGGATTTAAAATTTAAAAGGTGAGACAAACACATTGTAAATTCAAATTTAAACTCTCTAGCACTTGGAAAACTTTAGAATGAGTTAAAAGTAGATTATAAGCTGAAATGAATCTGTGTAATTGATTGTTCACATTTATTAGTTGTAGGGACACGTTTTTAGGTTAGGAAATAATTCTGAAAATTGGTAAAATAAATTTAAATTAGTCCACATCAGAGGAGAAGTTCCAAAATATATTATTTAATATTTTAGATCAGAACCTATTCTGTTTAGATGATATGCCCTACTATTTAATATTAAAATTTACTTTTAGTCATAGAAAATAAATCTGGAAAATATAGGAAAATAGGTATGCATGACTAGAAAATGATAAATAAGGTCTCCAAATCCAAAGACTTCAGTTTAGAATTGGTAGAAGATCTGAAAACCCATTTGAAGTAGGAAGTTACCTTCCATGCAAACTTGGTAGCTAAAGAGTGTATTAAAGAAGTTGTTTAAATTGGAAATTCATAGATAGTGTGCAAACAGAAATCTGAATACAAAAGTTAGAAATCATATACATATGTTTAAAAGTGCATGTAGACCAAAAATCAACACATGTAGAGTAAACACAACACATAGAAATGTGAATGATTATCATATGTATGTATGTGTGGAGTGAAAGTGTGAACTATGTCTTATGAATTGTTGTTGTCTTTTGCTATGTGTGTTGGCATGAGTAGAACCTGCCCCAGAGCAAGTTCTTCCCTTTCAAGATCAGGACTATCCATTCCCAGAGCAGCAGGAAGAAGGCAAGTGTCCTTGACCACTTTATTCCTATACTAGGATTTGTAGATAGAATTATTTGATTGTCAATTGAAATATGAAACCCATGCTAGGAAGTTTCCCTAGAATTGCATTACCTTGTTTTCCTTGTAGCTTGGGTTGGGATTTTGCTTTATTATGTCATTCGTTCATATTACTTATGCTTAGCCATGCTTAGAATGGGATAAGTGGGATATGATATCATCAACTTGCTTATCTTATTCTTGAGTGAGATATTATGAGTTATGTAGAGGTAGGGATCAAGGCAAGTTGGATGTTTTGGTTGGTGCTGGGTGCACGAGACTCGGGTTTGTGTTTAGTACATGCCTGGATCCTAAGGACCGTTTCATGGAGCATGTAACCTGGCTTTACCGTGCCAACCACATGCTGAGATGGGGCAGCTTGGCCAATTAATTAGGTGTATCCCCAGCGTAGTATGGGTGTGTTGGATGGTGCGGGGAATAGGTGTCAGCTGGACTACTATATGAACCGCAAGGCTCAAGAGGGGGCCACTGCAGCGGGGTTGGAGCCTCTTCTATGCTGTTAGGGGTGAAACCTCAGTGGGCCCACGCTCGTCGAGAATCCCTTTGTAAAGCCTTCGTAGTGATCTCCTGGCTACACATCTGGGAAGTGTGAATGTGGTTCGTGGCCACTGGCATAATGGAGGTTCTCTTAGTCCACCCGGCAACGGGGGATGAAATCACTACATGTGGGTACAGTGGTGCAAACTCTGCAGAGTTAAAACTTTCATGACAGCCGTGCTCATGGTCAAGAGCGGCTTGGACTTATTCATGATTAGAGGTTGATGGATTTGGAAGTTGTGGATGTTAAGCGGGGAGCTTAACATTGGAAATGATGTTTTGGTTATTTGATCATGATGATGGGTTGGGAGATTGGGACCATTTCACCTATGTAGTAATGTAGGTGCTTAATAAGCTAAGGTGATAGGTATTAATTGCGTAGTGCTTTAACCATGAGTTCAACCTGTCCTTGTTCTAGCCATGCATGTCATAACCTTCCCCCACTTGCTGAGTACCATCGGTACTCAAACATGCATATTTGTTGGTTTATATTGCTGCTCAGGTCAAGAGAATGATGTGGTGTTTAATGATCAAGACTTCGGACCCGAAGAAGGTTTCTAGGTTCATGGAGTCTCCCGGGCAACGCCTGTGATGGAACCCACAAGAATAATATTCCGCTGCTAGTTTATTTACATGTTATGAACTTATTATCGTCCATCGAGACGTATGCTTTGTAAGACATATTTATATTCGACACCTGGCTTGTAATAAATGATGCTTCACTATTTCTCATCACATGTATGAGAAAATGATCCTGGCATACATGTGATATTCACTCGGTTGTTCTTCGGAGAAACCGGGTGTGACACCGTGCGAGTCCATAGCAGCCGAAACCACGAAGAACTATTGGGGGAAACCACTGTTCTTCGAGTTTTAGAAGAATTCCCAATTTCCGGCCTAGGTCGCACGGTGACAGCCTAGTACAGCCATTTCTCATGTCGATCTTTCATAGGGTCCACTGATGCTCGACAGCCTTTTCCTTAATTGTTTGGGGTACTAGGAAGGCCGGCCGACACGGCCCAAGTTCTTCCGAAGCTACCGCATGTCGCCGGCCTTGTTCCGGTGATTGTCATGACGAGCTGAGCCCAGCATCGTGTTCCCCAGATGGAGTTAGGCAGAGACTGCCAAAATATGGAGTTTGGTGCACGGCAGAGGCCACCGGCGAGCTCTCCGGCGAGGGGTCACGGCGGCCGAACGCGGGAGGCCGGAGGTAGACGAAGCCCCCGGTCCCACGTGTCAGCGGCCGATATTTTAAACCCTGGGATCTGCTGTGGCACCGGATCGGGCGTGGCTGCACGCGAAGGATTCCTTACCCCCTTGTGTCGACCGCTGAGAAGTTTGTCACGTAGCCCGGTCCCACGCGCAACAGTTTAAACTTTTTCCCGATTTTCAGATTTAATTCAAACTTCAAACCAACATAACTTTGGCTAGGAAGCTCCAAATGGAATGAACCAAATTTTGTTGGATTCAGCTCTCTGAGTACTATCCAGCAAATCATGTTTCACTTCATGAAAATCCTTATTTGTCCAGAATTAATTCTTCAAAATTCAAACTGGTTAGAATTTTAACTGGAGAACCATTTGGAGGAAAATTCTGAATTTTTTTTGGGATGTTCACGAAAATATCTCTGAGGTACCATAAAAATTTCAGATCCATTTCAGCTCATTTGATCCACCTAATGGTGTGATTAGGAAAACTGTTTCAGAGAAAATAGAAAATGTCCAGAAACATTTTCAGAAATTCTCTGAAATTGTTTAGCTCATATCATTAACTAGTAACCTTTAAAATTAAGTGAGACCAACTCCAATAGAACTCCATGAAAATCTAGTTTTCAGAAAGTCATGGTTTGCCCCATGAAAATCCCTAGAACACCCTAGAAGCTTCAATTAAGGTCAAGTACATAATTATTTGTGGAGAGGTCAAGTGAGCTTTGCTGCAAATGAAACTTGGCCAAGTCTCTGTTTAGATTGTAGCCAAACCACAGTTAAAATTTCAGAGTCATTGGGTCTGTCTAGTAAGACTTATAGTCTTTACAAGTTAAATTCATTCAAATGCATTTAAATTGATACATATACTTGTTACCTCATGTAGTCGCTAAGGTTGAGGAGGAACCCGAAGTCTTAGACTTTGTCACTCCGGAAGAGCAGCTAGCCTATGACCAAGAGCAGCAAGTCAAGCTCCGGTTTGCATTAACCTCTTTACAAAATTTTATTGTTTTGAGAACTTCTTTGAGTACCACTTATTTCTTGCATTAGAGTCTTGTTTGAAACCTAAATGCATAGCCAAGAAAACCATGGGTTGGGATTAGTATTGAAGACCTCGTTAGCCACTGCAATGCTAAGATAGAGTAGGATTTGGTACAACTCGAGTAGTTGGAACGACTCGCGAGAATAGGCTAGAGGCACATTGCTCGGGTAAAAATAGCAAATGAAACACATGGCCAGAAAAATGAGACCGATGGGAGAGTAATGGCAGCAGGACTTTGGGGCCTGGGTGCTATAGCTCCGCTTGTGTCGATTGAGGACCGAGCCATGTGCGGGCCTGTTGAACAAGCTAGAACAGTACCGAAGACCTACCGGCTATATGGGAACCGGGAAACCGATGTAACTCGGGTAGCTGGGTATTGAGGCATTGCCTGTCTTTCAGAGGGTAGGTTGAGAGCTCGAGGTGTAAATCATCTGGCGGCACTGTTGATGCGCACGCAGAGACCTCTTGCTCAGGACGATAGGACCGGTTCAATATTTGGCTGAAGGGTGAAAGGGTGTTGCGTACGACGTCTGTGATGGTTACTGTAGGCAACATCGAGTACGGGCTTATGTAACGGGTTATTCGGGTAACCCTGCAGGTGTAAATCGATTATAATCACCGTCCCTCATGTTCAGTGAGTACCACTTGTTCACTGTACCGTGACGTAGAAAGAACATGCTAGATACATGTTAAAAGTTTGCTGATTTGAAAGTTATACTTTGCTTGTTAATGTCTTGTTGTAGCCTAGAGCTAATTAAAGTTCTTTTCAACTTTGGGCAATGTGCATGAGAGAAATGCGTTTCTTGTTTGATTGCGGCTCTCTCATGTGCCTTAGTGTATGGTTCTCCACAACCTGCTGTTAAAACAATGAAAGTAAGGTTCAAATAATTAGGCGAGTCCTTTGCAAATTATTTACCTCATGTACCCTGTACCCATCATGTAGAAGTTCCATGTATAGGAGAGACGGGTCAGTCTTTCTGAGCCATCGTGCTCACTGCTTGTGTTTGAAGCTTTTGCAGGGTTCTATGAGGAAGGGACTCCCGAGGAGGAGACGGAACCCCAGGAGGAGAACCCCGTCGAGTAGGAGTCGTGCATGCCGCCGTGTTAGTGTGTGCGTGCTAGTGGGGACACGTTCACGGGCTGAACGTGAACTCAATGCTTAGTCTACGCCCATGAGTGTGGACAGGACTATTTTGTTGTAAAAATATTCATAAACTGGTTTATATAATAAAACATTGCTTCCGCTTTGTATCTTTGACGTGCATTATACGGTGCTGTGCAACGCAGCACCCCTCAGCGTGATCCTGGCTAAACAAGGCCGATCGGGTCGTGTCAGCGTGCGATACCTCCCTCTTCCTCAGAGGCGAGCTCCGCGTGCGTCACGCGTCCTTGTGGGCGGGACCTCCCCTCTTTCCAGAGATGAGCTCTGCGTACGCCACGTGTCAGTGCCGGACCTACCCTCTCTTCGGAGGTGGCACCAAGAATGCCACGTGTTAGTGCCGGACCTCCCCTCTCTTTGGAGGTGGGCTCCGGAAGTGCCACGTGTCCTAGCAGCACCGAATCTCCTTTCTGCTCAGAGATGAGCTCTGAGGTCGACAGGTGTCCAACTGCGTCGGACCTCTCTTCTCCCCGGAGGTAAGCTCCGAGAACGACACGTGTCAAGCAGTGTCGGACCTCCCGGAGGTGAGCTCCAAGGATGACACGTGTCCATCGGAACCTTCTCCTCGGAGGTGAGCTCCGAGGATGACATGTGTTCAGTAGTGTCAGACTTCTCGGAGGTGAGCTCCGAGAGCAACACGTATTAAACTGGGCCAGACCTCTCGGAGATGAGCTCCAAGAGCGACACGTGTCCCGTGGGTTGGACCTCCCGCTTCTCCGCAGTGACTAGCTCCAAAGGCAACATGTGTCCAGCGGGGTTGGCCTCGCTCCTCCGCAGAGGCTAGCTCCGGGGGCAGCACGTGTTCCACGGGATCAGACATCGCCCCTTCCACAGAGGCAATCTCCGAACCTGCCACGTGTCTGGTGGTGCCGAAACTCTCCCCACTACGCAGGGATGAGCTCCAAACACGCCACGTGGCCAGCAGGCCGCGAGAAGTGTCTACAGCGCTCCTCGGCGAACTGGAACTGGCTCTTTTTAGCTATCTTTTTTATTCCTTCTCTGTGTCTACTTATTTTAAAGGTTTCTCTACATGAAATATGAATGCATGCATGAATTATGAAATTGAGGGTGTTACAAACCTACCCTCCCTTAAATTGAATCTCGCCCTCGAGATTCGATAGTGCAGAATAGATGAGGGAAATCTGCCTTGAGGTCTTCCTCATGCTCCCATGTAGCTTCGGCTTCCGTGTGATGGCTCCATTGTACCTTGCACCATCGGATCACTTTGTTCCTCGGTGACCCTTTCCTTCACGTCCAAAATTCGGACAGGGTGCTCTACATAGGTTAGATCCTCTTGAAGCTCAAGTTCATCCATCGGTACTTGTTCTTCCGGATCTCTCAAGCACTTCTTGAGCTGGGATACGTGAAACATGTGATGCACGTCGGAGAGGTGCATCGGGAGCTCTATTTGATACGCTACTTCCCCTCGCTTGCCAAAATCTTAAATGGTCCGATGTATCGAGGTGCTAGCTTGCCTTTGAGGTTGAAACGTCGTTGGCCAGGATAGCCGATACCTTAAGGTATACGAAGTATCCTACTTCGAAGGTCAACTTTCTTCGTGTATTGTCCGCATAGCCCTTGGGAATCCAAGACAATGAGGTTGGCAAGGATGTCTACCCCCCTTATTTTAAGGTTTACTTTTGGACATACTATATTAGTCCTCATCTCTCCATCGGGAGAACCAACATAGTATATTTCAAGTTTGATATGGGTAGATTATACTTGGCAACATACTTGGATGATATGAATGAATGCGATGCTCCAGAATCAAATAGAATGGTGGCTGGGTTGGAGTTGGCAAGGAACATACCAATCACGACGTCCTCAGCCTGTTGCGCTTCCTCAGCAGAGACATGGTTCACGTTGCCACGAGCGTAGTTCTGCTGTCCACGGTTGCCTTGCATAGCTCATCCGTTCGGCCGTGGGTTCTGCTTGGGCGTGTTGCTTGGTTGTCCAGAAACTTTCCTTGGGCACTGACTTGCAAAGTGTCCAATTTCTCCGCATGCAAAGCATGCCTTGTTGCCCAAGACAGCAGGGACGTTGGGACGTGGGTTTTGAGCGTAGGCGCCCATGTTAGGACGAGGCGCCGGAGGCATAGGCATAAGGGGTGCTTGCATGACAGGGCGTTGCTGTGGTGGTTGGTTAGGGCGAAAAGTGGAAGTAGACGAGCCATGCTGTGGTGCAGCTGGGGCCATGTACCTGGGGCGTACGTTGCTCCCTTGTGGCTGGTATGGCATCTTTCTTTTGCCCTCGTGACTCCCCTATCCCGAGAAGAAAAACCTCTCGGAACAGAGACTGATGCATATGTGTGCCCAGGATGTTCATCACACATACACATTTAATCTACAAACTGAATTCAAAATATATATAACCATGAATGAATATGTTCAAGTACTTTATTACATCAATCTCTATTGCAGCGGAAGTCTCTAATCTATTCTAGCAGCGGAAGTCTTTATTCTAGCATCGGAAGTCTTCTAACTAGTGCGGATGCAAACTAAGCAGCAGCAGCGGCTCCATCTCTACTCCACAGGCAAGGTTGAGGGTAGTTTACACGCCTAATACTGCACGTGGTCTTCATAGTATTCCTCTCCTGTTGCTGATGATGTATGATAATGCAAGGGTGAGTACATGACGTACTCAGCAAGTGCGGGAAGTATGACATGTAGCTTACAACAAGGTAGGTATAAATAAAGGCTCATTGCATAAAAGCAAAGTTTAATTCACAAATCATGATAAAAACAGCAACTAGTTTAAGTGAATGTAATCCGAACATGTATTTAAACATCAACATACCTCCATCATGATTCACCACTTTTCATATCTCATCCGGACATTTATCTTTCTCAACTTTTCACATGCTCATGAATACCATCTCGTATTCACTACCATCTCATCTCATATTCAATTCCATCTCACAACCGAGATCAAATCTCATTGCCATGACTCAACAGTCATGCAACCAATCTCATTACCTGGACTGAACAATCCCGATAACCAAATCCGAAGACCAAACCATAACCAAACCAATACCATCCCAATGAGCAAAACTGAACCATCCAAAACCATCCCAAAATCCATCCCATCTAATCATGTGGGTTGTCCAGGCGCTTGTGACCGGAAGCACGGCTATCATGATAGTTTTAGACTCTGCAGAGTTTGCACCACTTTGCCCACAAGTTTGTGATTTCGTCACCCGTTGGCGACAGCAGAACCTCCATTATACCAGTACACAACCGTCGGTGTATGGTCAAGAGATCACAAAATAGCCTTTACAAAGGGGCTACTAGATATATGGACTCACTAAGGTTTCACCGGCAGGCTAGAATCTCCAATTCTCCCACCTACGGGCCCCCTCTTGTGCCATGCAGTTCCCAGGGTAGTCCTCACTCGACTCCCATTCCCCGCGCCTTCCACGGTCCATAACAATCTAGCAACTTACCTAATTAGTCAGCTAAGCCGCACCCATATTTGGCCTTGTGGTGGCACTGTTATCCTGGCATGTGCTCGCATGAACCGGTCCTTAGATCTACGGTGTAACACCCCAAAAATTTTGATTCAAAACCTTAAATCATGTTAAGAGGGGAATTTAAAATTTTTTTGGACGTGTTGCATGTTTTGCAAAAATTCAAATTCAAACTGGAATTCAAATTAAACTCAAATCAGAAAAGAAATGGAAAAAGAAAAAGAGAAAACAGAAAAAACCGGCCAGTGGGCCGAAACCCACCAGCCGGCCCAACTTACCCCGCGCCAGCCCGCAGCCGCGCGCCCGCGTTTTCTCACGCTGACAGGCGGGACCCACCCGGGCTTCGTCTTCCACCTCGCGCCGCGCCGGACTCTCTCTCACCGAATCCAAACCGATCAAAACTGCTGCGGATCGCAGCCGAATTTCGCTCGAGGAGGAAACGGACATGATCTAAACCACCCCGCCGCCCTCTCTCGTCTATAAAAACCCCGGCCCCGTTCTGTTTTTCCCACGCGATCGCCGATTTTTACTCCGGTGAGAACCGAGACTTCTCCGGTGAATTCCGGCCGATCTAAGCTCGGAAACTCCGATCTAACTCGCTGGTCTTGATCCACCGCCTCCGGGGAACCTTGCAGGTGCAGAAAACTCGGTGACTTGCGGTGTAAACACAACGCCGATGAGCTTCGCCGTGGTTTTGCCTCGGACCTCGCCGCCGATCACCTTCCAGGACCTCTGAGCTCAAGAAAACCCCCTAGGTGAGATCCCTGACCTCCCCTCTACCGATCTATGCCATAAGATCACAGTTCTAGGCAGAATTCTCGAGGGTCCGAAAGTTTCCGGCGAGATCGCCGCTTCCCGCCGCCGTGCGCCGCCGGCAGCGCCGCCCGCGCTCGATCAGAGCGACGTGGCCGCTTGTGCGCCGTTTATTTTAAATCGCACGGTAGGGTTTAAACCCCCGCGTACCGGTTCAATGTTATAATCTCGGCCGTCGGTTTAAAATCGGACGGTCCACGTCAACCCCGCGTTATAAAGACTGGAAATCTTACGTGCTACCCCCTGGGGTTCTCGGGAAATAAGAGCTAGCCCCGGAAACTTCTGATCTAGCCCCTGGAACTCCAGAAAATCATGTAAATTCATTTAAAAATCAGTTTTAGCCCCTGGACTTAATAAAAAATTAGGAAAAACACCTCTGATAAGTGTAGCTAGACCCCTGGAAATTCTGAAAATAATATTATAGACCCTGTAATGGGGTGAGTTTACCTTTTTAGCCCTGTTTAGTATTTAAATTAGGAAATTGAATATGTGGCTAGTGTTTAAAAATTAAAAAGTGGGACAAACATATTGTCATAATTAAATTAAAAACTTTCTCAGTATTTAGAAAACTTTGGGGTGAGATAAAAACATATTTTGGGCTGAATTGAATCTGTTTAATTTATTATTCACATTTAGGGACACATTTTTAAGTAATGAATAGTTTTAGAAAATAGGGAAAATAATTATGAAATAGTTTACATCAGAGGCAAAGGTCAAAATATGTTATTAAATTATTTAGGACCAGAACCTATTATGTTTAGATGATGTGTATTACTAATTTCATAATAAAATACACAATTATGCATGGGAATATAAATCTGAAAATATAGCAACTAGTAAATGATAAATGGAGTTTTTAAAATCCAAAGAGTTCAGTTTAGGGTTGGTAGAAATTATGAAGGCATATATGGGGAAGAAAAATACTTTTCATACACACTTGGTAGTGAAAAGGTGTAGTAGTTGAATATAAGAAATTTATTGGAAACTCATATATATAGTATGTAAGTATAAATGTGGACACAAAAGTAGGAATCATATACACATGGTTAAAAGTGCATACAAGCCACAACTCAACACACATAAAGTAACCACAACACATATAATGGTAAAGAACTTTCATAAATGTGAATGTGTGGTTTGTATGAAGTAGAAGTGTAAACTATGTCTTATGATTGTTGTTTTTCTTTTGTTATGTGTGATGGTATGATGTAGAACCTGCTCAAGAGCAAGTTATTCCTTTCCAAGACCAGGACTACCCATTTCAAGAGCAGCAAGAAGGAGGCAAGTGTCCTTGACCACTTTGATCCTATGCTAGGATGTGTAGATAGAATTATTTGCATTGTCAAGTTAAATATGAAACTCATGCTAGGAAGTTTCCCTAGAATTGCATCACCTTGTGTCCTTGTAGCTTGGGTTGTGATTTATTTTATCATGTCATTTATTATTATGCATATGCTTAGCCATGCTTAGAATGGGATATTTGGGATATGAGATCATCAATTTATTTCTACCATACTCTTGAATGATATATTATGAATTATGTAGAGGTAGGGATCAAGGCAAGTTGGATGTTTTGGTTGTGTGCTGGGTGCACGAGACTCGAGTTTGTGTTTAGTACTTGCCTGGATCCTAAGGACCGGTTCATGGAGCATGTAACCTGGCTCTACAGTGCCAACCACATGCTGAGATGGGGCAGCTTGGCCAATTAATTAGGTGTATCCCCGGCGTAGTATGGGTGTGTTGGATGGTGCGGGGAATAGGTGTCAGCTGGACTACCATATGAACCGCAAGGCTCAAGAGGGGGCCACTGCAGCGGGGTTGGAGCCTCTTGTATGCTGTTAGGGGTGAAACCTCAGTGGGCCCATGCTCGTTGGGAATCCCTTTGTAAAGGCTTCGTAGTGATCTCCTGGCTACACACCTGGGAAGTGTGAATGTGGTTCATAGCCACTGGCAAAATGGAGGTTCTTTTAGTCCACCCGGCAACGGGAGATGAAATCACTACATGTGGGTACAGTGGTACAAACTCTGCAGAGTCAAAACTGTCATGACAGCCGTGCTCACGGTCAAGAGCGGCTTGGACTTATTCATGATTAGAGGAGTGGTGGTTTTGGAAGTTAAGGATGTTAAGCGGGGAGCTTAACATTGGAAATGATGTTATGGTTATTGGGTTATGATGATGGGATGGGAGATTGGGACCATTTCACCTGTGTCATAATAGGTGCTTAATAAGCTAAGGTGATAGGTATTTAATTGCGTAGTGCTTTAACCATGAGTTCAACCTCTCCTTGTTCTAGCCATGCATGATATAATTTTCCTACACTTGCTGAGTACCATTGGTACTCAACCTTGCATGTTTGTTGGTTTATATTGCTGCTCAGGTCAAGATAATGAGGTGGTGTATAATGACCAAGACTTTGGACCCGAAGAAGGTTTCTAGGTTCATGGAGACCCCTGGGCAACGCCTGTGATGGGGCCCTTAAGAATAATATTTCGCTGCTAGTTTATTTACTTGTGATGAACTTCTTATTGTCCATCGAGACATATGCTATGTAAGACTTATTTATATTCGACACCTGGCTTGTAATAAATGATGATTCACTATTTGTCATCACATGTATGAGAAAATGATCCTGGCATACATGTGATATTCACTCGGTTGTTCTTCGGAAAAACCAGGTGTGACAGAGGTGGTATCAGAGCCAAGGGTGCCCGTAGGAACGTGGACCTAGGTAGAAATGGACGTATTTAAGTGCCCTATTTTCTTAAAAACTATTTTCCAAGGTGTGGGTTGAAAAGTGTTATTTAAGGAGTCATTTTCTTCATCTTACCCCAACTTTCATTCAAAATAGGATTTTTGTTTGAGAGTTTATCTAACCTAATTTTAAATTCTTTTTGTTTTAGATGGTTCGCATGATTCGTACCGCTCGCAAGTCCATAGGAGGGAGAGTTCCCGTAGTTGTCCTTGCCGAGAGAGAGGAGAGCCGTCCGGTGACGTACCTTTCCTACGGATTGGCAGTAGGAGGCTTATTGCGCCGTCTTCGGCGTATGCTCGAAGCCGCCGGCAACACGGGAAAGCTAATCATCCACTATAACTCCACCAGGACCATCCGTGAGAAGAGGGAAGAATGGAGTTCAGAGATGAGGATAATACACGAAAATCAGCTGCTTAAGATTCACCACTCTCCAGCTTGTAGAGCGACACAAGTAGATGCGGAGAAAGATGTCACCTGGGAGGCTATCACCTGCCAGAGTCACATCTATCGTCGCCACTTGGACAAAACTGAGTACATGTATGTCCTCCAACGTGAGAGTGGTACCACGGAGTACAAGCACCCACCAGTGCAGCAAGGGACTTCTCATGAGCACATGGACTTGTCCTTGGAGGATGCTGCTATGCTCAGCACTCGATTGCAGGAGTGTCAACAAGAGCTTCAGGATGTCCGGGACACCCTGAAGGAAACGGAGGCGTTGCTGCGAGCCTGCTTAAAGGAGAGAGAAAGAGGAGATGGGAATGAACTGTGTGTCACCGTGAATGATACATGGACTCCTGACTCCCCAGATCGCCGAGCGATCAGGCGTCGTCGCACTTCTCCACCAGCAGCCTCCCCACCCAAAGCAGAGTCAGAAGGCAGCCGAAATGATGAGGAAGATCCCGAGGAGCCAGCTCAAGAAAACGAGTAGCGTAGAGCCTTTCCCTTAAATTAGAAGGATGTCGAGTAGTCGAGTCGTTACGTAGTTAATGGTGTGTTAATGCTTGGTGTGTGACGTGAGTTGTGGAAGCCATGAGCAATTGTCCACAGCCTCGTCTTTAGATTGTTTTGCTTTGGTGTGTGAACCCACATGAAATCATAGTGCATCTATTTGGTGTGAGATATGAACCATTGTAAAAGTATAACAAAGCCTCAACACTTCAAAGTACAAACAAATGAAAGTAGTAAGATGATACTAAATGCTTTCAAATTAACATTGGTTGATTCTGCCAGATGGCCGGAAGAGGAAAAGGACGTGCTGCCAACCCCGCCAACAACAACGATGAGGCATGCAACCCTCATCTTTCTGGAGGCCAGGACCGGGGTGGTCGCCGTGAAGGAGTTGATCCCCTCCACCAGATGCTGGAGAATCAGAATCAGCTCATCCAGAACTTGACTCAAGTAGTGGCCAACTTGCATAAAGTTCCACCTCCACAAGCTGCACCACGCCAACCAAGGTTGAGTGTGTTTCTAGGAACTCAACCTCCAAAGTTTGCAAGTGCTGCTGAACCTCTGGAGGCAGATGATTGGCTGAAGACCATTGAAAGTAAGATGAGGATCATACAATGCCAAGGGTATGAGAGGGTGCTGTTTGCCTCTCATCAATTGCATGGACCTGCTGCTGATTGGTGGACCGCCTACGTGGCCGCCCATCATGACCCTAAGAACATCACTTGGGAAGAGTTCAAACGTAGCTTCCGCAACCATTACATCCCAAGAGGTGAACTCAAAAACAAGAGGAAGGAGTTTTTGGGACTGCAGCAGGGAAACATGACGGTGAGGGAATACCTCACTAAATTTACTCAACTATCCCGTTATGCCCCACGAGACATAGAGACTGATGAGCAGAAACAAGATTGTTTCGTGGAAGGACTTACCGCAGAGATGCAGTGTGCAATGTCCTCAAATGAGTATGAAAGCTTCCAAAAGATGGTGGACAGAGCATTTGTGGTAGAAAGGAAGCTAAAGGCCCTGGAAAATGAGAATAAGAGGAAGGCCGGGTGGTCACATCAAGCCTCAGGGAGCAACACCCGCCCACGTATGATGCAGCAACCTACGGGGCAGACGAGCCGTGCTGCGGTACCCTATTCAGCACCAAGAGGGTACAACCCAAACTACAGGCCTCCGGCAGCACCAGCACAGCCGCAACGTCAGTTTGTGCAGCAGCCTCGCCCCGCATATCCACCTCGACCAGCAGTGCAAGGACCCCCAAACCAACAACAAGATAACAAAGGCCACACACCTAAGGTTGGGGTGCAATGTTTTAGCTGTGGTGAAGTGGGACACTACGCCCATAAGTGCCCAAAGAAGAAGCCCGCGCAGCCACAACAGCAGAATGTATTGAGAGGACGGGTGAACCACGTCACAATGGAGGAAGCACAAGATGCACCCGACGTGGTAGTTGGTAAGTTTCCTGCCAATTTACACCTTGCAACTCTGCTGTTTGATTCTGGTGCTACCCACTCGTTCATTGCTCAAGGGTTTGTTAAGAAGCATGACCTAGAAACCACACAAATGAACCATATGCTAGCTTTAAACTCTCCAGGTGGAGAAATAAGGACAAGGCAAGTGTGTCCCAGAGTGAACCTAGACATTAATGGGGTAGTATTTACTGCTAACCTCATAGTGATAGATTCACAAGGGATAGATATTATTTTGGGTATGGATTGGTTGACCAAACATAAATGAATCATCCATTGTTCGACCAGAACGGTGGAACTAACTCACCCTAGTGGCACAAGAGTAAAGTTCATAACGATACACGAGCCTAGGAGGGACATTAAATTAAATCAAGTGGAGGTGAAAGTTGAGGAAATCAGGACTATCAGGGAATATCCAGATGTTTTTCCGGAGGAGTTGCCAGGTATGCCTCCCGACCGTGAAGTGGAATTCGCAATTGAGCTAGTACCGGGAACAACCCCGATATACAAGAGACCTTATCGGATGGACTCCAAGCAGCTAGAAGAACTCAAGGATCATTTGAGAGAATTGACGGAGAAGGGGTATATTCGCCCTAGTTCCTCACCATGGGGAGCTCCGGTGATATTTGTGCCCAAGAAAGACGGAACCCAAAGGTTATGCGTGGATTACCGTGCTTTGAATGAGGTAACCATCAAGAACAAGTATCCATTGCCTCGCATTGAAGACTTGTTTGATCAGTTGAGGGGAGCTTGTGTGTTCTCGAAAATTGATCTCAGGTCGGGATACCACCAACTCAAGATAAGTCAATCTGATATTCCCAAGACAGCTTTCATATCTCGGTACGGTCTGTATGAATACACTGTCATGCCTTTCGGGCTAACCAATGCCCCGGCATACTTCATGTATCTCATGAACAAGGTATTCATGGAATATCTGGACAAATTTGTGGTGGTTTTCATAGATGATATTCTCGTCTTCTCCAAAGATGAAGAAGAACATGAGAAACATCTAAGGTTGGTGTTGCAGAGGCTGAGAGAACACCAACTATATGCCAAGTTGAGCAAGTGTGAGTTTTGGCTGAAGAGAGTTCCCTTTTTAGGACATATAATCTCGGAGGGAGGAATCTCCGTAGATACCGCCAAAATCGAGGATATACAGAAGTGGAAGATCCCTGAAAATGTCGGGGAAGTTCGAAGCTTTTTGGGATTGGCTGGATACTATCGACGGTTTATTGAGGGATTCTCCAAGATCTCGAGACCTCTCACCAAACTGTTGGAGAAGGGAATCACATTCACCTGGATGCCACAGTGCGAGACGAGCTTTCAGGAGCTAAAGAAGAGATTGACAACAGCCCCAGTGTTGGTTATGCCAGATATGCAGAAGAATTTCACAGTGTACTGCGATGCCTCTGGAAATAGGTTGGGATGTGTTCTCATGCAAGAAGGGCATGTCGTGGCATATGCATCCCGGCAGCTTCGGAAGCACGAGAAGAACTATCCTACACATGACCTAGAACTAGCCGCAGTGGTACACGCGTTCAAAATTTGGCGGCACTATTTGATGGGGAAGAGGACAGAGATATATACGGATCATAAGAGTTTGAAGTACATATTCACACAGCCAGACCTCAACCTCAGACAAAGGAGATGGCTAGAGTTAATCAATGACTTTGATGTGGGCATCAACTATCATCCCGGGAAAGCAAACGTCGTGGCCGATGCTTTGAGTCGGAAAGTGCAGGTCAATAAGTTGAGCTTGAAGGACATGCCTGCAGAATTGAAGGACGAGGTTATAAGGCTCAATCTATGTCTAGTAAATAGTAGTGAAGCCATCGCCATGGAAGTGGACTCCACACTCGAGCGAGACATACGCGAGGGCCAAAAGAATGATGAGAAGATACAGGAAATCAGGCAACTCATCAAGGAAAATAAAGCTCAAGGTTTCAGAGAGGATGAACAAGGTACGGTGTGGCACGGGAAAAGGATCTGTGTGCCAGAAGTAAAGGAGATCCGTGAATTAATTTTGAAGGAGGCTCACGATTCCGACTATTCCATTCATCCTGGGAGTACGAAGATGTACCAGGACCTCAAGAGCAGGTATTGGTGGTATGGCATGAAGCGAGATGTCGCAGAACATGTTGCCCTATGTGACACATGTCAGTTGGTGAAAGCAGAACATCAACGACCCGCGGGATTATTGCAACCACTCAAAGTGCCTGAATGGAAATGGGAAGAAATCAACATGGATTTTGTCGTGGGATTGCCTAGGACCCAATCCGGGTATGATTCAATATGGGTCATCATTGATAGGCTAACCAAGGTAGCTCACTTCATCCCCGTGAAGGAAAGCTACAGCGGATCCAAATTGGCAGAGTTGTACATGTCAAGGATCGTGTGTTACCATGGAGTGCCAAAGAAGATAGTGTCGGACCGAGGGACACAGTTCACCTCGAGGTTTTGATAGAAGTTGCATGAAACCATGGGAACCCATCTGAACTTCAGCTCTGCCTATCATCCCCAAACTGACGGGCAGACGGAAAGAACCAATCAGATCCTTGAAGATATGTTAAGAGCATGTGCACTCAAAAACAATAGGAGTTGGGACAAGAACTTACCGTATGCGGAGTTTTCCTATAACAACAGCTATCAAGCTAGTATGAAGAAGTCACCGTTTGAAGCTTTGTATGGAAGGAAGTGCAGAACTCCCCTGTTTTGGAACCAAACAGGAGAAAGTAAAGTGTTTGGTCCAGAAGTGCTACAAGAAGCCGAGGCGAAGGTGAGGGAGATTCGCAACAACTTGAGGATAGCACAGACACGCCAAAAGAGCTATGCCGATGTACGAAGAAGAGAGCTTGTTTTCAACGTGGGAGACTATGTTTATCTCAAGGTGTCCCCTATCAGAGGACTTCGTCGGTTCAAGGTGAAAGGGAAGTTGTCACCTCGATACATCAGACCCTTTCAAGTTTTGGAAAGGAAAGGCGAAGTGGCGTATCAACTAGAGTTACCGGTTCATCTATCGGATGTGCACGATGTATTCCATGTGTCACAACTCAAGAAATGTCTGAGGACGCCTGAAGAGGTGTTACCCATGAATGAAGTGGATGTAGCTGAGGATTTGTCTTATGCCGAGCAACCATACAAGATTTTGGAGACAATGGAACGCCTCACCAGAAATAAAAGAATCCGGATGTGCAAGGTGCAGTGGAAGCATCACTCAGAAGAGGAAGCAACCTGGGAGCGGGAAGATGAGCTCAAGGCACAATTTCCGGAATTATTTTCTTAGAAACACCAATCTCGAGGACGAGATTCCTTTTAAGGGGGGTAGAGCTGTAACACCCCAAAAATTTTGATTCAAAACCTTAAATCATGTTAAGAGGGGAATTTAAAATTTTTTTGGACGTGTTGCATGTTTTGCAAAAATTCAAATTCAAACTGGAATTCAAATTAAACTCAAATCAGAAAAGAAATGGAAAAAGAAAAAGAGAAAACAGAAAAAACCGGCCAGTGGGCCGAAACCCACCAGCCGGCCCAACTTACCCCGCGCCAGCCCGCAGCCGCGCGCCCGCGTTTTCTCACGCTGACAGGCAGGACCCACCCGGGCTTCGTCTTCCACCTCGCGCCGCGCCGGACTCTCTCTCACCGAATCCAAACCGATCAAAACTGCTGCGGATCGCAGCCGAATTTCGCTCGAGGAGGAAACGGACATGATCTAAACCACCCCGCCGCCCTCTCTCGTCTATAAAAACCCCGGCCCCGTTCTGTTTTTCCCACGCGATCGCCGATTTTTACTCCGGTGAGAACCGAGACTTCTCCGGTGAATTCCGGCCGATCTAAGCTCGGAAACTCCGATCTAACTCGCTGGTCTTGTTCCACCGCCTCCGGGGAACCTTGCAGGTGCAGAAAACTCGGTGACTTGCGGTGTAAACACAACGCCGATGAGCTTCGCCGTGGTTTTGCCTCGGACCTCGCCGCCGATCACCTTCCAGGACCTCTGAGCTCAAGAAAACCCCCTAGGTGAGATCCCTGACCTCCCCTCTACCGATCTATGCCATAAGATCACAGTTCTAGGCAGAATTCTCGAGGGTCCGAAAGTTTCCGGCGAGATCGCCGCTTCCCGCCGCCGTGCGCCGCCGGCAGCGCCGCCCGCGCTCGATCAGAGCGACGTGGCCGCTTGTGCGCCGTTTATTTTAAATCGCACGGTAGGGTTTAAACCCCCGCGTACCGGTTCAATGTTATAATCTCGGCCGTCGGTTTAAAATCGGACGGTCCACGTCAACCCCGCGTTATAAAGACTGGAAATCTTACGTGCTACCCCCTGGGGTTCTCGGGAAATAAGAGCTAGCCCCGGAAACTTCTGATCTAGCCCCTGGAACTCCAGAAAATCATGTAAATTCATTTAAAAATCAGTTTTAGCCCCTGGACTTAATAAAAAATTAGGAAAAACACCTCTGATAAGTGTAGCTAGACCCCTGGAAATTCTGAAAATAATATTATAGACCCTGTAATGGGGTGAGTTTACCTTTTTAGCCCTGTTTAGTATTTAAATTAGGAAATTGAATATGTGGCTAGTGTTTAAAAATTAAAAAGTGGGACAAACATATTGTCATAATTAAATTAAAAACTTTCTCAGTATTTAGAAAACTTTGGGGTGAGATAAAAACATATTTTGGGCTGAATTGAATCTGTTTAATTTATTATTCACATTTAGGGACACATTTTTAAGTAATGAATAGTTTTAGAAAATAGGGAAAATAATTATGAAATAGTTTACATCAGAGGCAAAGGTCAAAATATGTTATTAAATTATTTAGGACCAGAACCTATTATGTTTAGATGATGTGTATTACTAATTTCATAATAAAATACACAATTATGCATGTGAATATAAATCTGAAAATATAGCAACTAGTAAATGATAAATGGAGTTTTTAAAATCCAAAGAGTTCAGTTTAGGGTTGGTAGAAATTATGAAGGCATATATGGGGAAGAAAAATACTTTTCATACACACTTGGTAGTGAAAAGGTGTAGTAGTTGAATATAAGAAATTTATTGGAAACTCATATATATAGTATGTAAGTATAAATGTGGACACAAAAGTAGGAATCATATACACATGGTTAAAAGTGCATACAAGCCACAACTCAACACACATAAAGTAACCACAACACATATAATGGTAAAGAACTTTCATAAATGTGAATGTGTGGTTTGTATGAAGTAGAAGTGTAAACTATGTCTTATGATTGTTGTTTTTCTTTTGTTATGTGTGATGGTATGATGTAGAACCTGCTCAAGAGCAAGTTATTCCTTTCCAAGACCAGGACTACCCATTTCAAGAGCAGCAAGAAGGAGGCAAGTGTCCTTGACCACTTTGATCCTATGCTAGGATGTGTAGATAGAATTATTTGCATTGTCAAGTTAAATATGAAACTCATGCTAGGAAGTTTCCCTAGAATTGCATCACCTTGTGTCCTTGTAGCTTGGGTTGTGATTTATTTTATCATGTCATTTATTATTATGCATATGCTTAGCCATGCTTAGAATGGGATATTTGGGATATGAGATCATCAATTTATTTCTACCATACTCTTGAATGATATATTATGAATTATGTAGAGGTAGGGATCAAGGCAAGTTGGATGTTTTGGTTGTGTGCTGGGTGCACGAGACTCGAGTTTGTGTTTAGTACTTGCCTGGATCCTAAGGACCGGTTCATGGAGCATGTAACCTGGCTCTACAGTGCCAACCACATGCTGAGATGGGGCAGCTTGGCCAATTAATTAGGTGTATCCCCGGCGTAGTATGGGTGTGTTGGATGGTGCGGGGAATAGGTGTCAGCTGGACTACCATATGAACCGCAAGGCTCAAGAGGGGGCCACTGCAGCGGGGTTGGAGCCTCTTGTATGCTGTTAGGGGTGAAACCTCAGTGGGCCCACGCTCGTTGGGAATCCCTTTGTAAAGGCTTCGTAGTGATCTCCTGGCTACACACCTGGGAAGTGTGAATGTGGTTCATAGCCACTGGCAAAATGGAGGTTCTTTTAGTCCACCCGGCAACGGGAGATGAAATCACTACATGTGGGTACAGTGGTACAAACTCTGCAGAGTCAAAACTGTCATGACAGCCGTGCTCACGGTCAAGAGCGGCTTGGACTTATTCATGATTAGAGGAGTGGTGGTTTTGGAAGTTAAGGATGTTAAGCGGGGAGCTTAACATTGGAAATGATGTTATGGTTATTGGGTTATGATGATGGGATGGGAGATTGGGACCTTTTCACCTGTGTCATAATAGGTGCTTAATAAGCTAAGGTGATAGGTATTTAATTGCGTAGTGCTTTAACCATGAGTTCAACCTCTCCTTGTTCTAGCCATGCATGATATAATTTTCCTACACTTGCTGAGTACCATTGGTACTCAACCTTGCATGTTTGTTGGTTTATATTGCTGCTCAGGTCAAGATAATGAGGTGGTGTATAATGACCAAGACTTTGGACCCGAAGAAGGTTTCTAGGTTCATGGAGACCCCCGGGCAACGCCTGTGATGGGGCCCTTAAGAATAATATTTCGCTGCTAGTTTATTTACTTGTGATGAACTTCTTATTGTCCATCGAGACATATGCTATGTAAGACTTATTTATATTCGACACCTGGCTTGTAATAAATGATGCTTCACTATTTGTCATCACATGTATGAGAAAATGATCCTGGCATACATGTGATATTCACTCGGTTGTTCTTCGGAAAAACCGGGTGTGACATACGGCAAGTAATCACCATCTCATACTACCTCATCCAAAAACCAAGCTTGCCTAGATCTCCCTCTGATTCATGTTCATTATCAAGTTCTCATTATCATCGTTCATATGAGTGCAGTAGCTAGATACAATCTATCGCTTCCCATATCCCGTAGATTAGAGAAGCAAAAAGCAAAATGACCATACCCGACTCATAAACTTCCCTGGCGACAGGGGTGATTAACAAAACTAGTAAACTCCTATAAAAGGGTTTCCCATAAAGTTGACTCAGCATACACTGTTTTCGCAAACAAAACAGCTTTCAAAACATGGGATCAAATATGGTCAAGGGGCACTTGCCTTGTTGCTGTGGTTTCTGTTGCTCTTGGATCTCAAAGTCTTGTTGTTGTAGCTCGTCGTAGATAGCTCCCTGAGCTTGTCCTTATTTTCACGATCACGCATATACAAGGTTCATAGCAATTAATTATATGCACAAACTTTACTCAAGATGCAATGGTGCATATGCATGCTAATCCTATGGTGCTGTCTTATTTAGATCAGTTTGTACGTGTTCTTGCATGGATTGCATGGGTTTGCATGGGTTTTACGATGAACAGAGGTGTAAGGATCAAATGTGGACGTGGTGATGATCTGGACTCAAGATCTAGATCAAACCGATCAACACGTGATCTGTCCACGAAAAAGCTTCTGTTCGAAGGGATCGAAGAGAACAGATGCAAAGAAAACCCGATGACGTCGTAAGGTGGTAATGGAGACCTACCTTACTTCCTTCGGGTACTTTCTCATAGCAAACATAGATCGTCGGCTCTCCTCCGGCGATGGCGATCATGTCTGGGCTCGTCGGCGGTCTCTCCGGTGGTCAAACTCCGTCGAAGGGGTTAAGCTCGGCGAGTTTGGGGCTAGGGCTTCTAATTTGTCGGCTTAGAAAAGATGTTACGAGCAAGGGGTTGTTTCGGGTTCTATTTATAATCGGGAAAATAAGAGTCCTAATCTGATTGGATTTCAAATAAGAGTCCTATTCAAATAGTTTTTGAATCTTAACAACTTATCTCCTATCGATTTGGGTGCGTTAACATCGTGGAAATCATGTCGGTTTCCTCCCGTATAGGGTATTCCCGCGTGTACAAGAGATAAACCACTTAAAATCCCATCATCTCCGCGGTTATGTGTGGGGACCACCCCGTGGTTCACCCACTCCAAGATTGCATAGGGTTGTGCCGTGCGATGCGGCACCCAACAGCACACACGAAAAGATTAGAGAACAACATACAAACTTTTATTTGATATAAAGCAGCGGAAGTCTTTTACAAAATATAACTATACAGCGGAAGTAATGTACATTAGTAGCCTCTCATCCTAACTATGCAAAAGTGCAGCCGTCCAGCCCGGGGATGCTACACGCTAGCAGCATGGAACCGGAGAAATCACGGGGGCGTGCAGGGCTCCATCTCGGGCGTGTACCCTGACGCGGCCATCGCCTCATCCTCGTAACCCTCCTCATAGCTCTCACCTGCATACAGCTCAAATATTGCAAGCGTGAGCACGATGGCTCAACAAGGCTTAACCGTCTAGCCTAGGCATGGAACTCTACATGCAGGGATGTGTATGATAGGAAAAAGGAATTTGCAACAAAGACACGCCTATAAGTTGATCCTTACTTTCAGTTTTATAGCAGCAGATTCATGTGCCTTAGGCAGCCCTCATATCGGAAGTCCACAATCAAACAAGAAACGCTTTCCTCTGATGTGGTGATGCCCAAAGCGGAAAGTAAACTTAATTAGCTCTACATCTACAGCAGACATGGTTTGCAACACAATAATCTATCATCACAGCATATTATCATTCAACTGGCTTACTTCATTTCTTACTACGTCACGAAACAGTGAACAAGCGGTACTCAAATAACCGCGAGGGACGGTGATTGCAATCAGCATACACCAGGACAACACATTGCATACACTCACTTTCAGACGCGTGATTCCACATCCCTTCCTACTCTGTTGTATGCAACAACCTTTCAAAGGCAACCCAAATGTCAAACCGGTCCATCCGTAACGGGCAGGAGGTCCCCGCGTGGAGCGCAACTGTGCCCACCGGCAGATTTACACCTTGCTACCCTCAACCCACTCCTATTTATGGTTGGGTAAGCCTCGGCACCCAGGTTAACCATTTACATCGGTTTCCTGCTTATGTCAGTATGCCATCCGGTACTGTTCGATACTTGTTCAGCAGGCCCGCACACGACTCGGTCCTCAATCGACACCAACAGGGCTACGCACGTGAGACCTACGCTCACTGCTTTCTATCCCCCCTGCTGGGTCTCATTTTCATCACTCTTAAGCCATTTTCTATTCTAACCAAACCGTGTGATAAACCTTACCTCGCGAGTAGATTCCAACTACTCGACTTCTACCGAGGTCCTAAGCATATTAGCGGGGCCTTGTCTACTCGTTGGCTCTGTAAGCTACCCAACCCTTCATAGGATTTGAGAGGTTATGCAAGTGGGGTTTCAATCACCTTAACTCTAATGCAAACATTCACCCTAGACATAAGTGATACAAATAAAGAATTTCATAAAAGGTACTTAAGTGCAAACCAGTGCTTGCCTGGTTGCGAGTCAAACGGGAAGTTAGCTTCAGGTGGGAGGACGTCCAAGGGCTCCGGTGCGTCTTCAACTTTGGTCACTATTATGAAATGTAATAAAATACATGTGTAAGTATTAAGGATTTATGAGAATTTGGACTTCTATTCATAGCTATTGCTATTTAGAATCCTTAATTGTCTTTGGGATTTTTACAGTGGATACTAGACCCTCTAAGGATAATCTGAGCAAAATTTGGAGAAATTTCATTGCACAATGTAGTCTTTAAAATTCCTACAAGTAGAATGCTTCTCTGAAATTTGAGCCCAATTTAGGAGCTTTGACATAGCTAACAGTGGAAGATCTGATTAGGGTAAGTCCCCATGGTTCTAGCAAAATTTGTTTCACCATTTTTGGAGCTACCAACAGAGATATATGAATTCTTGAAGTTGGGCAGGAGTTCTGAAAAGTTTCTGTTTAAATTTGAATTTCCAAATAAAGGCTGAACTTTTGGAGGCAATTTAGCCTACCAAATAAACTCCAATGAAGCTAAAATTTTTACTGGAGATCAGTAATATCATAAGGAACCTCCTATCAAAATTTGAAGAATTTCCATAACAGGGATCTTCTGGAATTAATTCCAAAAGACTTAATTTGATGAATTTTGGAGAACTTTCCAAAAATCACCAGATAAATTTCTTTGCATTTCTGCAAAGTACTGATTGAGAGGAATCCAACAAAATTTGTTTCACAAATTTTGGACATTCCTACTGAAAGTTATGGCCCTTTGAATCTTGTACTAAATGTGAAAATGGAAGAAATGTTTAAACTCTGGCTGTGGACCCCACCCGCGATGTTATCCACTCAGATGACGGCAACACCGAGGACACGGGGTTATTCCCGCGCAGCCGCACCGGATCCGGTGCCACAGGCCGATCCCCGCGCGTACACAGATGCTGACCGGTGGGACCCGGCCCCCCTTCGTCTTCCTCGCGCTGCCAGCGCCTCCCGCGGCGGCGCACGCTGGCGAGGCTCGCCAGGACGGGGTTCCCTTGGTCCGTGCTTCCTCAAACTCGCAGCATGTGTGTTCTACACCGTGCTGAACACGATGGTGGGGTCCGGAGCCGATGACAACGGCTAGAACGGTGCTTGCACCGGCGACCATGTCGGACCTTACTTCGGCGACCTCATTCTCCCTCGACAGCGGGTCTTTTGGGCTAGGGTTTGCTCCAAAAGCACTAGTGTCACATGGACAACATCGACCTATAGACCGCTCTCCATGAAAACCACCGGAGAGGGGACCTCACCGGCGACCCGAGCCCGCAAAACACCGGCAACGACAAAATCCGAAGAACTCCTTCAGTTCTTGATGGTTTCTGGCGCCGTTTGAGCGAGAAGGATCGCAGGGATCTAGCAAAGCTTCTCCTAGACCAGAATGAGCTCTAGCTATCGCTGCACGATGAATTTGATCGTAGACCAAGAGGTATTTCTATGAAATAGGGTTTGGTAAAACCCAAAATTCTCACTACCCGATTGATCAATTGTCCTGAGGCTTTTGGTAACACGATCTACAGACAACAACGCACCTTTCTTGTGCCAGGAAGGGGCAGTGACACCGGCCATAGCGCGCTGTACATGGCGACCTCTCTCGGTTCTCCTACGTTTACCCGAGAACCGTGGCTACTTTGCCAATTCCCGGAGAAATCAAGCTCGGGAAGGTAAAGGAGAGGGGCTGGAAGTCTAGAGCACTGGGGGACACAGCTCTTCACTGTTGGGCGCTCGAGCAACTGAGCACAGTGGCTGTGGCGTGATCGGGAGGAAACGGCGGCAGCGTTCGGGTGAAGGAGAGTGGCTGAGGCGCGAGTTATAGCTGAGGGAAAGCGAAACAGCTCCGGCGCACCCCTTGCCGTGATCCAGCCGACCAACCCAGACAGCAGGAGGTGGTGCGGTGCCCTCCCTCGGGCGCGGGTTCAACCGGGAGCTGGCGCGCTCCCGCTGTTCGACCGCAGTCGGCTGAGGCGGTAGCACATGTGGGTGGCTGACAATTGGGCTCCACCTCCCCCTTTGTTTAGTCAAATTTTCTCTGGTATTTGCCATTCAGCAACTCAGAATTAAAGGCCTTACTCCACCCCAAAGTTAAGGTCTTAATTTGCTGAATTCAAATGGTTTGAATTCTGGTATAGAATTTGAATTGTGTTTGATCATTTGAATTTTAAATGGAGTTTGAATTCTCCATTTTGTATTGTCCCAAAAACATAGCAAACCAGCTCCAAATTTTCCAATTTTTGGCATGGCTGCTCATTCAAATGTGGAGAACACATTTGTGGAACCAAATTTGCAAATTGGGGGAATTTGAATTTGAAACTGAATTTGAAATTCAGATTAGAGGGCTTTTCTTTTTAATCCCAAACAAATATAGAAACTCCTCCAATTGAACTGAAATTTGGAAGGGTGCATATTTGGTGTATGAAGATCCAAGCTGTGCCTTTAGATCTCCAGGTTTGGAAGTTTTTGGAAAGTCTAAACCCTCACTCTGAACTTACACCATTATAATTCAAAGTTTTAATTCCCCTCATTTTTCATAAGTGTACACGAGCTGAATTTTTCTTGCTACCACTTTTATGGATTTTACATCCCTCCCCCCTAAAGCATCTCGTCCCAAGATGCCAAAAGAAACGCAAGAACTTTGCCGGGTATATGATGATAGCAAGTCCGGATAGTATGTTCATAGATAGTCCTCGCTTTCCCATGTCGCCTCATCAGTGGTATGGTTGCTCCACAAGAACTTATAGAACCATATGGTCCGGTTTCTTGTGGCACGAGTCTTTTCATCGATAATCCGGATTGGATACTCTGTGTACGTGAGGTCCGGTTGAAGAACTTCTATGTCTTCAGTGTGGATTTCAGCGGAGGGTTTGAGGCACTTCCTCAGCTGAGAAATATGGAAGACGTTGTGAATGCCTGCGAGCGACACCGGTAAATCCAGGCGATAGGCCACGGGTCCGCATCTTTCAATGACGGCGAATGGACCAATGAACCGCGGCGCAAGCTTACCCTTCACTCCGAAACGGTGGACACCCTTCATCGGAGATACACGGACATAAACATGGTCTCCGATGTCGAAGTTGAGAGGGCGGCGTCTTTTGTCCACATAGCTCTTCTGATGAGATTGAGCAGCCTTGAGGTTGGCTTGTATTACTCGCACTCGTTCTTCAGCTTCATTCACAAGTTCAATGCCATAGATAACTCGCTCGCCGGACTCGCACCAGTTTAGAGGTTGTGAGACCTATGTGTGCTGAATACATTGGCAATTAGGATAAAAGTTTGCATTAACATTCAAAGTTTTGAATATTGCCAAAACATTCTTCTGTGGCAAGGTCCGACAAGATCTTTGTTAGGTCCGCCAAGTGTTGGCAAGGTCCGACACAAGGTCCGGAGAGCTCCTGCAAGGTCCGAAGAGCTTCTGTGAGGTCCGGAGCTTGTTTTTAGGGAGCTCCTGTGAAGTTCAACTCGTAGAACTGCAGCGTCTTGTTTTTGCTTTTAACTCGCAATATTTCAAACTTGCTTTATGGGAAGGTTTGCTTAGTATTAATTTGCTAAGTTTTTGGTGTGTTTTGGTGGTTATGGCTGTTATCATTTGATATGGTTTGCAACATGCTTATGTGACGTCCTCATGTAAGGTGTTGTGGTTTTTGAACTAACGTGAGTCAAGTCGAGGACTTGTGCTCGGAAGAATTGGTAGTTTATTCATGTGTAGGTGTTGCTTGAGTTCAAGACATGGCTGGTGACGGGATCCTTGGACTAGTCTCAGGGAGGAGATGAGGTTCCAACAACCAAGTTCGGGAGGAGCTGTGGTTGAGTTGATCGGGAGGTCGCGCAGCATGTTTGGATCAAGGGCAGTGCATATGAAGGTTGCGTGTACGTCGTTGGAAGGTATTTGCACGTGTGCAAGGAGTGCATGGACGTGGCAACATTGTTCCAAGGCGTGATGAAGAGAAGTGGACGTAAAGAATTGGTCGGAAAGGTCCAACCGGATGGATTGCGTACTCAGGCTTAGGCTGAGTCGGATATGGCTCAAATATGCAAGATTTGAGTTGATTATGATAGGATTTCGTGCTAGGCACGAAGTTGAGTTGTTTTAGGAATGTTTAGGACGTTCCTAAGGTGTTTGGAAGTCTCACGATTGCTTCTATCTGCGAATAGGAGAGTCCTGAGCAGTTATGGTAAGTTAGGATGCGAGTCCAATTAGGAGTAGGAGTCCTAGATTGGATTGTTTAGCCTGAGGGCTGGCTATAAAAGCAAGGGAGGCCAGAGCTCTCGTGGGTAGAGAACTTTGGGCTGTTCCTCTTGTGTTTCTATTGAATAAAGTTCATAGTTTGGAGGAGCTTTTATGCCTTGTTCGTCCGACTTGTTTTTCGTCAAGTCTTTCTCGCCGAGTTTCTGGACACACCGACGTTGCTTCGGTGTTTCGTTCATAACTCGAGTTTTACAGATCCGATTGACGTGATTCTTTTTGGGTTGTCTTCACAACTTAATTATCTATCATCTATGAAATTTGCACCAGCTTCGGATCTGTAGTTTTTGAGATACACGAGTTTCTTTGTAGCGTTGCAGATCTGTTTTATATCGGGTAGAACAGATTGATCTTCGTTTAATGTTTTGATCGTATCTCAAGTTTTACTTCGTGTTTTCAAGTGATTCTTGTTGCATTAGAGCCGTGACTTGATTCTCTACCTCTCTACTTGATTTGTCACGGTTGAACACGTTTGAAAACACTTGCACACACGGTTTCTTTAACCGATTGATTTTTGCTGAGGGGTTTTTGTTGTTTCCGCTGCGAAAAGTTTTAAATCTACCATTCATCCCCCTCTGGTAGCTTTTCACGTGCTCTTCGATCCTACAATTGGTATCAGAGCCAAGGTGCTCTAATCTTTGTGATTTGCACGTGTTTTGACTGACCATCATGGAGAAGTACTCCGCAAAACCTTGTGTGTTCAATGGCATCGATTTTCAGGTTTGGAAGGCGCGGATGGAGGCCTACATACAGGAGCAAGGCTTCGCCATATGGGAAAAGGTCTACCGGAACTTTGATGTACCACCAAACGATCAAGTTACGGCTGCGAACATGAGAGATGTTGACAACAACAACAAGGCTCGCAACTTGATCATCCAAGGATTGACTCAAAGCGACTTCGACCGTGTTGCACACCTCCGATCTGCATATGATGTTTGGAAATCTCTCTGTGACTACCATGAAGGATCCAATACGATCAAGGAGGTAAGGCAAGATATGTTCAAGAAAGAATACATGCGTTTTGAGATGCAACCCGGTGAGTCAATTGACGACCTTTTTGCTCGCTTTAATAAAATTCTCAGCAACTTTCGTAGTGTCAATGATAACTTTTCAGATGCTGAAAATGCTAGACAATTGTTAGGAGCATTAGATATGTCAATTTGGGAGATGAAAGTTACATCTATTCGTGAATCTACTGTCATGAGTTCTCTTACTTTAGACGTGCTTTATTGTAAATTGAAAACTCATGAAATTGACATCATCTCACGTAAAAACCTCAACAAGTCTATTGCATTTGTTTCGCAACGTGACATGTCTAGTTCTAGTCAATCATCATCTAGTGGTGCACTCTCTTTGCTGTCCTCTCTAACCCTTGAACAGATTGAAGAGTTTCCAGAGGAGGGGCTTGCACTCATCTCTACTCGGTTCTCAAAAGCATTGCAAAATGTGAGAACTAGAAGGAGAGGAAGCTCCGGACCTCAACGATGTTTTGAATGTGGTAAGACAGGACATTTTCGTACGGAGTGCCCTAACCTTTCAGGTCCGACTTCACGTGAAGAAAAGCAAACAAGGCCGAAGAAATCGTTTGCAAAGAATAAGAAGAAGAAAAATTTATCAATGCGCAACATAGTGCATAGTATGATCTCTGCACTTCAAGATTTCGGCTCAAGTGATGTGGACACCAGTAGTGATGAAGATGAAGAAGCTATGGCAAATATGTGCTGCATGGCGAGCAAGTCAAGTTCAAGCTCCGAGGAGGCAGAACACAACAGCGACGATGAAGAGGTATGTCCCACTTGCGAGGAAATGTGTGATGCTATTTCTCGTGCCACTGTTATATTAAAGAAAAAGGATAAAAAACTTAGGAACAATGCTGTTAAAATTGAATACTAGAATCTGAAATTATTCGTTTAAAAACTTTGATTCCTAGTAATGATTCTTGTTCCTCATGTGATTTAATTTATGAACAATTATCCTCTTTAAGAAGTACACACGCATCTACACTTGATAAACTTGAACTTGAAATTGAAAAGAACAAAGAGCTTGCTGCACTTAATGATAAAAATTTGAAAGATGCTTGTTGTTCTACAATTGATTTGCATTGTTCTTCATGTGATGATCTGAATAAGAAACTAAATGATGCTATGAATGAGATTTCTATTTTGAACAATGCTTTACGTGTGCATGAAGTTAAATATTGTTCAAATTGCAAACTAAAAGGAAAAACTTCATGTGAAAACTGCTTTGATCTGTCCAATAAACTTGATGACATGCATAGGACACTAGATCGGTTTTCTAATGCAAATACGAACCTAAACTTGCTGCTGAATTCTTCCAAGTCTTGTAATGATAAAACTGGTTTAGGTTTTAATTCTCATGCTCATGCTAAGGCACACCCACCTAAAGTTGTAAAGTCATTAGGAAGCGGTTTGATTCAAACAGCTCCTAGACAAAAAGAGGTGATTTTCAAATCTGCAGGAGTACTGTCCCATTCGGGTTCTAATAAACGTGTTGCTTGCTCATCTAGACATGATAATAAGGTTATTTTTCATTGTACCTACTGTGGTAGAGATGGTCATGTCATGGATTTTTGTTATAGACTAGCTAAACACGATAAGAAACAAAGAATACTTGCTAGATCACATAACAACCATGCAAAATCTGCTAGACCGAATGTTCGGAGCTTGCAACCTGCTGTAATGAGTCAAAAATTTGCTCCCGGACCTACTGTTTTTTGTGCTACAAATAACACATCTTCTAAGTCAGTAGTTGGGAACTGTTTTTTCGATGTTTGGCTCATAAACCTGCTGTACCTTCTCAGCTTTCGCGTGTTATTCCTGCTGGACGTCGTGTGACTAAGTACTGGATTCCTAAAAGTCTTTTAACTAACCCCAGTATTGAGTCATCGACGTATTGTGCTGCTGTGTAGGTTTAACGTTTGAGGAAGGAGAACATTTGGATTGTGGATTCAGGTTGCTCACGCCACATGACCAGTAACAAAGAATGGTTCTCCTATCTCTCTTTTGTGTCACGTGTAGAAAATGTTACTTTCGCCGATAACTCTTCTACTCCCATAATTGCTAAAGGTTCGGTTCGAGTAAACAATCTCTACACTTTGAAAGATGTGGCACTTGTTAAAAATTTGAAATACAACTTGCTTTCGGTTTCGCAATTGCTAGATGAAAATCTAGAGGTTAGCTTTGCTAAAAATTGCTGCAAGGTTGTAGATTCAAAAGGTGAGCTTTTGTTTAACATGTCTAGGTTTGGAAGAGTTTTTAAACCTGATTTTGATTTGTCAACTTCTAAGCATCGGTGTCTAGTTGCTAATGATACAAAGGATCTATATTTTTGGCATCGTAGACTTGGTCACATAGGCTTTGATCATCTCACTCGTGTTAGTGCTCTCGATCGCATACGTGGGCTGCCGAAGCTTAAAAAGGACAATGATATTGTGTGCTCTTCTTGTAGACATGCTAAGTTTGTTGCAGGTTCACATGCTCCTCTCACAATGACCATGACAGCTGAACCGGGACAACTTTTACATCTTGACACAGTAGGTCCGGCACGTGTTCAATCCTTCGGAGGTAAATGGTATGTGCTTGTGATTGTTGATGATTATTCCAGATATTTTTGGGTTTATTTTATGGCATCTAAGAATGAAGCTTTTAGTCATTTTAGAACTTTATTTCTTAGATTATCTATTGATCACCCAGGATCATTAAAAGCAATTAGAAGTGATAACGGAACTGAATTTAAAAACCAATCCTTTGATCACTTTTGTCATGAAAATGGAATAGATCATCAATACTCTTCACCCTATGTACCACAACAAAACGGTGTCGTAGAAAGAAAGAACAGGACCTTAGTTGAGATGGCTAGGACTATGCTTGATGAATATCAAACTCCTAGGAAATTTTGGGCTGATGCAATTGCAACCGCTTGTTATGTCTCAAATCGTGTTTTCTTGCGTGCTAAGCTTGGAAAAACCCCATATGAGCTCCGGTTTGGACATAGGCCTAGTGTTACACACTTTAGGGTTTTTGGTTGCAAATGCTTTGTTAAGAAAACATGGTAATCTTGATAAATTTGAAGCTAGATCTGTTAATGGCATGTTTCTTGGTTATCCATCTCATACTAGAGGCTACCGTGTGCTTTTACTTGACACTAACAAAATTGTGGAGACTTGCGAGGTTTCTTTTGATGAAGCTAGCCCAAGTACTAGCTCCGATATTGCAGGTCCGGATCCATATCCGCAGGGGGAGAGTATTTTTATTGAAGAAGATGAAGAAGTGGTGCTGCTGCCCGAAAACTCGGAAGTAAATAACGATCAAGCTGCTGATTTTGCACCACAACCAGCACCAACAGTCACTACTGCTGGTTCGGACCTTCCTCAATTAACAAGCTCTCCTAACCAAAGGTCCGAACATGAAGAAGAAGGTGCTTGTGAAGTGTCTACTGCCCTCCGAGTACTCAAAAGTCATCCTCTACAACAAATCATTGGAAGCTTGCATGAACGAGTCACTCGGCCCAGGTTTTGCGATCCAAACTCTTATGATCATTCTGCTTTTGTTGCTTCTTTTGAACCCAAGGATATATCACACGCACTCACTAATGAATCTTGGATTAATGCCATGCAAAAAGAGTTAGAAAATTTTGAAAGAAATAATGTTTGGAAACTTGTACCTCCACCTCAAGGTCACACATGAATTGGAACTAAATGGGTATTTAAAAATAAGCAAAGTGAGGATGGGGTTGTGGTTAGGAATAAAGCTAGGTTGGTTGCTCAAGGTTTCACTCAAATTGAAGGTCTAGATTTTGATGAAACATTTGCTCCTGTTGCTAGATTAGAAGCTATAAGAATTTTATTAGCATTTGCTGCATCTAAAGGTTTCAAGTTATATCAAATGGATGTTAAAAGTGCTTTTCTTAATGGCTACATAGAGGAGGAGGTTTATGTTAAGCAGCCACCGGGTTTTGAAAATCCAAATTTTCCTAATCATGTTTACAAACTGTCCAAAGCCTTGTACGGTCTAAAACAAGCCCCTAGAGCATGGTATGATAGGTTAAAAATATTCTTACTTGAAAAGGGGTTTACCATGGGCAAGGTTGATAAAACTCTTTTTGTACTTAAGCATGGCAATGACTCATTATTCGTTAAAGTGTATGTGGATGATATTATCTTTGGTTGTGCTTCTCATGATCTCGTGTCCAAGTTTTCAGCTATGATGAGTTCAGAATTTGAGATGAGTATGATGGGAGAACTCACATACTTTTTGGGGCTGCAAATAAAGCAAACAAAAGAAGGAACTTTTGTGCATCAAACTAAGTATACAAAGGACCTTCTTAAGCGCTTCAACATGGACAAATGCAAGCCTCTTCGGACACCAATGGGAACAGCAACAACACTTGAACTTGACGAAGATGGTGACCCGGTCGATAAAAAAGAATACAGAAGTATGATTGGATCACTTTTGTATCTCACGGCGTCAAGACCGGACATACAATTCAGCGTATGTCTTTGTGCACGTTTTCAAGCTTCTCCACGTGCTTCACATCGCCACGCCATCAAAAGGATTCTCAGGTACCTACATGGAACTCAAGAATTTGGCATTTTTCTTCCTTCTTCGTCAACCGTTTCTTTGAAAGCTTTTTCGGATGCTGATTTTGGAAGTTGTAGGATTGATAGGAAAAGTACTTCGGGTGCTTGTCATTTTCTTGGTAATTCACTTGTTGCTTGGTCCTCTAGAAAACAAAGTTCAGTTGCACAATCCACGGCCGAATCTGAATATGTAGCTGCGGCTAGCGCTTGCTCACAAATTCTTTGGATTGTTCAAACACTGAAGGACTATGGGGTTGATTTAGATAGTGTTCCACTGTTTTGTGATAACACTAGTGCAATTTGTATTGCTAAAAACCCCGTGAAACACTCTAGAACTAAGCACATTGACATTAGGTATCACTTTCTTCGTGATAATGTTGAAAAAGGAAACATTGTGCTTCACCATGTCGATACCGAACAACAATTGGCTGATATTTTTACAAAACCTTTGGATTTCACTCGTTTTTGTTTCATTCGTAGTGAAATAGGGGTTATGCATCCTCATGGCTTAAATTGAGGGGGAGTTTTTGAAACTTTGAAAGTCTATGTGTTAATCTGAAACTAAAATAATATGAGCATAGTATTTCATACATATATGACTTTGTGATTCCTTTTACAGGCTGAAAGTTCTTACTACATTACTCATGTTATACATTTTGTAGTTTTTGCCATGACTAGTAATTGGAATAATTACTTACACTAAATCTGATCATGATCAAACTTTCTTGCTGTTTTGAACTTGTTGCGTGCTCACAAATGTTTTTAATCATAAAAAAATTAATCAAGTGATCAGCTCACATGTTGAGTTTTCAAATAAAAAATTAAGAAAAGATCAAGAGAATATGCATGCATCGCACTTCTTCTTTTGAGATTGCTTATCATTGCACTAAGATATGAACTTGGAAGGAATTGTGTATGACTAAAACCATGTCCTTAAGCTTCTGATTGTCAAATGACATAGGCTTGGCTTGGTTGGTTAGAATAAGGCTGATGGGGCATATAATCTCTTGCAAATATCATATGATCAACTTTGTGCCTTAAATGATTATGAATAATAAAAATGCAGCAACAAGTGTCATGTTTTCAGGTTTTGAAATAGTTGAGTAAGGGAGATCATGACTTGCTTAAACTGAAAAATACATTTGATCTCTAGCATGGCTTACACTACTTTATGTATCTCATTGATGTGATAGTGTATGTAACCTGATAGTATGACTTGGATGAGCTTTGTTTTGTATGTATATGTCATAATATGCTCATAACATTTAAAAATTTCTCTTTTGAACCTTGCTGGATACATTGTCAAAGGGGGAGAAATATATATAAGGAGAGATTTTTTTTACACTTTGCATATGTTATACACTTTCTTCCTTCTCTGATTTTAAAAAATGGGGAGACATTAATAAAGGGGGAGAAATGAGTTTTCAAAGCTTTTCAAAACTGTTCATAAGCCAATGTTCGGTTTTTAATTGGTGTTGCCAATGCATTCATCAAGGGGGAGATTGTGAGACCTATGTGTGCTGAATACATTGGCAATTAGGATAAAAGTTTGCATTAACATTCAAAGTTTTGAATATTGCCAAAACATTCTTCTGTGGCAAGGTCCGACAAGTTCTTTGTTAGGTCCACCAAGTGTTGGCAACGTCCGACGCAAGGTCCGTAGAGCTCCTGCAAAGTCCGAAGAGCTTCTGTGAGGTCTGGAGCTTGTTTTTAGGGAGCTCCCGTGAAGTTCAACTCGTAGAACTGCAGCGTCTTATTTTTGCTTTTAACTCGCAATGTTTCAAACTTGCTTTATGGGAAGGTTTGCTTAGTATTAATTTGCTAAGTTTTTGGTGTGTTTTGGTGGTTATGGCTGTTATCATTTGATATGGTTTGCAACATGCTTATGTGACGTCCTCATGTAAGGTGTTGTGGTTTTCGAACTAACGTGAGTCAAGTCGAGGACTTGTGCTCAGAAGAATTGGTTGTTTATTCATGTGCAGGTGTTGCTTGAGTTCAAGACATGGCTGGTGACGGGATCCTTAGACTAGTCTCAGGGAGGAGATGAGATTCCAACAACCAAGTTCGGGAGGAGCTGTGGTTGAGTTGATCGGGAGGTCGCGCAGCATGTTTGGATCAAGGGCAGTGCATATGAAGGTTGCGTGTATGTCATTGGAAGGTGTTTGCACGTGTGCAAGGAGTGCATGGACGTGGCAACATTGTTCCAAGGCGTGATGAAGAGAAGTGGACGTAAAGAATTGGTCGGAAAGGTCCAACCGGCTGGATTGCGTACTCAGGCTGAGGCTGAGTCGGATATGGCTCAAATATGGAAGATTTGAGTTGGTTATGATAGGATTTCGTGCTAGGCACGAAGTTGAATTGTTTTAGGAATGTTTAGGACGTTCCTAAGGTGTTTGGAAGTCTCATGATTGCTTCTATCTGCGAATAGGAGAGTCCTGAGCAGTTATTGTAAGTTAGAATACGAGTCCAATTAAGAGTAGGAGTCCTAGATTGGATTGTTTAGCCTGAGAGCTGGCTATAAAAGCAAGGGAGGCCAGAGCTCTCGTGGGTAGAGAACTTTGGGCTGTTCCTCTTGTGTTTCTATTGAATAAAGTTCATAGTTTCGAGGAGCTTTTGTGCCTTGTTCGTCCGACTTGTTTTTCGTCAAGTCTTTCTCGCCGAGTTTATGGACAGACCGACGTTGCTTCGGTGTTTCGTTCATAACTCGAGTTTTACAGGTCTGATTGACGTGATTCTTTTTGGGTTGTCTTCACAACTCAATTATATATCCTCTGTGAAATTTTCACGAGCTTCGGATCTGTAGTTTTTGAGATACACGAGTTTCTTTGCAGCATTGCAGATCTGTTTTATATCGGGTAGAACAAATTGATCTTCATTTAATGTTTTGATCGTATCTCAACTTTTACTTCGTGTTTTCAAGTGATTCTTGTTGCATTAGATCCGTGACTTGATTCTCTACCTCTCTACTTGATTTGTCACGGTTGAACACATTTGAAAACACTTGCACACACGGTTTCTTTAACCGATTGATTTTTGCTGAGGGGTTTTTGTTGTTTCCACTGCGAAAAGTTTTAAATCTACCATTCACCCCCCCTCTGGTAGCTTTTCACGTGCTCTTCGATCCTACAGAGGTGTGTGGCATTTCTGGCCATAGAGAGCTTCATACAGCGCCATCTTGATGCTAGCTTGATAGCCATTGTTGTAAGAAAACTCCGCCAACGGCAAATGATTGTCCCAATTTTTGCCGTGGTGGATGGCACAAGAGCGTAGCATGTCTTCAAGCACTTGATTCACCCGTTCAGTTTGACCATCTCTCTGCGGGTGATGCGCGGAGCTTCGGATCAGTTTGGTCCCCAACAACGCGTGCAGCTGTTCCCAAAACCGAGAGACGAACAGCGCACCGCGATCTGAAATAATGGAGCAGGGAACACCATGCAAGCATAAAATTCTTGCAATATAAAGTTCCGCATATTGCTTGGCCACGTAACTTGTATGTACGGGAATGAAATGAGCCGACATGGTTAGTCGATCGACTATTACCCAAATTGAGTCATGCTTGTGAGACGTGAGAGGTAATCCGACTATGAAGTCCATGCTGATATCCTCCCACTTCCACGCCGGAGTGTTCAAGGGTTGCAGCTGTCCGGCTTTTCGCATATGGTCGGCCTTCACACGCCGACACGTATCACATTCGGATATGTACTTTGCGATTTCTCTTTTCATCCGTGTCTACCAAAATCTGGTCTTCAGATCCTGTTACATCTTGTTGCTGCCCGGATGAATGGAATACATGGACCAATGAGCTTCGTCCAAGATTTTCTTCCGAAGATTCATGTCGCGGGGTACCACTATGCGGTCTTTAAACCATAGAGTACCGTTATCATCTCTTCGGAAGCATTTCATTTCGCCATTCTTCATCCTTCTCCGAATGTGCGACATTCCCACATCTTTCTTCTGCGCTTCCATAATCTCCTCTCGTATTGTAGGGACGACAGCAAGATTATACAATGCCCCATATGGAACCAAGTACAGACTCGGCTCCTCCTCTTCAAGTGGGGTGATGGACAGACTGTTGACATGGGATTTGCGGCTTAATGCATCGGCAACCACGTTTGCCTTTCCGGGATGGTAGTGAATCTTGATCTCATAGTCCTTAATCAGTTCTAGCCATCTCCGTTGCTGCATATTTAAGTCCTTTTGAGTGAATATATATTTCAGACTTCTGTGGTCGGTGTAGAGGTGCACTAAGTTCACAAGCAAATAGTGCCTCCACATTTTTAATGCCAACACCACAGCAGCAAGCTCAAGATCATGAGTTGGATAGTTCTGCTCGTGGTTACGAAGTTGACGTGAGCCATAGGCGACCACTCTTCCATCTTGCATCAATACACAGCCAAGCCCGATGCTGGACGCATCACAATATACGTCGAAGGGCTTGGTTGTATCCGGTTGAGCTAACACCGGGGCTGTGGTAAGATGCTTCACTAATGCCTGGAAAGCTTCTTCACAAGCTGAGCTACAAACATATTTGATCCCCTTTTTCAACAGTTCAGTCATCGGCTTAGCAAGCTTGGAGAAGTTGGGTATGAATCTCCGATAATATCCTGCTAACCCGAGGAAACTCCTGACTTCATGGACTGATATGGGGGACATCCATTTCAGTACTTGCTCAATTTTGCTTGGATCAACTGCAATGCCTTCTGCAGAAATAATGTGACCAAGGAATGGCACTTGGCTCATCCAAAATTCACACTTGCTGAACTTGGCGTAAAGCTTATGGTCTCGCAATTGTTGAAGCACTATATGCAAGTGTTTGGCGTGTTCTTCCTCAGACTTGGAGTAAACCAAGATGTCGTCTATGAACACCACCACAAACTTGTCCAATTCCGGCATGAACACTGAGTTCATGAGATACATGAAATGTGCCAGGGCGTTGGTGAGAGCAAAGGACATGACGAGGTATTCATACAACCCATATCTCGTTGAGAAGGCCATCTTTGGAATATCTTCCACCCAGATCATGATTTGATGATATCCGGAGCGAAGATCCATCTTTGAAAATACGCTTGCACCCACAAGTTGATTGAATAATATATCGATGCGGGGCAGTGGATATTTATTCTTGATGGTGACGGCATTGAGAGGTCGGTAGTACACGCACGACCTCAAGGTTTCATCCTTTTTCTTCACAAACAGCGCCGAGCATCTCCATGGCGAGGAACTTGGTCGAATGAAACCCTTCTTCATCAAATCGTTGAGCTGCTCCTTCAGTTCAGCCAGCTCATTCGGAGCCATCTTGTATGGTGTCCGTGAGATCAGTGTCATCCCAGGTACAAGTTCAATCTTGAACTCGACATCTCTTTCGGGTGCATGCCCGGAAGATCATCCGGAAACATATCCAGGTATTCACGGACCACACGAATATCCTCCAGTTTTGTGGCTTCCGTGTTATATGTGGCTGGGGTTTCTTGAACTGAACGGTCAAGAATAAGAACATGTGATTCATGGAGTGGAGAGTTTAAACGAACCACACATGGAATGATGTCAAGAACAGCACCATGGCGATGTAGCCATGACATTCCTAAAATGACATCAAATTTTTTACTCTAACATGATTAGAGGCGTCGGGTATAGATTTCCATACAACTGTAATGGTGCTCTATAGACCATCCTATAAGCTGTTATTTTCCCACCCGGAGAGCATATCAAATATGAATTATTTTTGGGAATGATAGGCAGATGATATTTAATAACACAAGATTGACCTATGAAATTATGGGTGGCACCGGAGTCAAAAAGTATGACTACGGGATGATCTAAATAAGAAAACGTACCCGCGAGGACAGGTTCGCCTTCCGGCACGTCTTCGATGGCTAAGTGGTGGACGTTGCCAGGTTTTGGTGCTGGTTTCTTGGGTTGATTACGGGGCTGATTAGCACCCTGATACAGTGCTGCACCCCTGCCCTGTCGCGGCTCAGGGCAGTCTCTTGAAATATGCCCGACACGGCCATATGTGAAACACGTGTAAGGTGTCGGGGTCCCGCCAACTTGAGGATGGAGTCCCGGTGCACATTGTTGAAACTGAGGCGCACGCGGGACCATCCTTTGCTGCTGCTGTTTCTGTGGTGGATACGTCGGTCGTAAGCCCGGCGCATTATATTGTCGACCGCGGAACTGAGGCGGTCGCGCCGGTGGCTGCCATCTCTGACCGGATGGTGAGCGATACACCACACGGTATTTCTGTGGCGTCCCACCATGCTGCTTGTCGGCGCGTTGCGTTTCCTCTTGTCAGAACCGCGTTCACGCTGAGAGTTTTCTTGTAGAATCGCGGCATTAACTAGGTCGTTGAAAGTGCAGCGATTGCTTTGGGCAAGATAGACCTTCATCTTTGAATTCAGGCCCCCGAAGAACGCATTATGCTTGTTGTCTTCCGTCCCCACAAATCCTGGAGCATGCTGCGCCAGCTTGTTGAATAACCTGGAGTACTCATGAGCACTCCTCCCGCCCTGTCGTAGCGCCAGGAACTCCTGGAGCTTCATTTCCATAACCCCGGGAGGTATGTGATAGGCGAGGAACGCCTCCCGGAACTCCGCCCACGTGACGGCATGGCCAGCCGGTAAGGAGGCAGTGTAGTTCGCCCACCAGGTACCGGCTTCTCCTTGAAGCTGTTGCGCTGCATACAGCGCCTTCTGGTGTTCGGTGCATCGTAGCTGCCCGAACTTCGCTTCCAGAGTGGGGATAAAGCTGTCCGCCTCCAACGGTTCTTCGGCCTCCGTGAAGACCGGTGGATGGGTCGCCATGAATTCTATATACGAACTTTGTTGGGGCTGGCGTTTCCCATTGTCTTGGCATCCTCCCTAATGGGACGCATTCTGCTGGACTGGCATCCGCAGCAGCTCGGTTTGCTCATCGCGCGAGCCGAGCACTGCAGCGAGAACCTCCTCCAGATTCCTTGGAAGTTCTGGCGGTGGAGGAGGTGGTGCTGCTGCGTCGTGGTTTGCTCCAGAGGTGGAGACTCATCACCACGAACTTGACTCGGACCTCCCTCCTCTTGCGTTGAACGTGTCCGCATCATTTTGCATTCATATCATTCAAATGATCAGCAAATGTTGGTTTACTTCATCCAGTCTATACAATAGTAATGCGAGAATGGAATAAACAGTACGCACAACAGTCACACATATGGATAAAGTATAAACTTTATGCAACATATACATCCCTGGACCGTGTCACACGATCGAGTTCCAAAGTATTGAACTTTATGGGTTAAAAGTTCATTTCGACCATCGGGGCCACCAAGGGATGTTAAGTGTGTTAGCATGCGTAATTCCTCGCTATTGTACTGGACCCAAACATGTCCTAACTCAAAATGATACGTCAAATGCATAAACTTTTCGACTCCACTCGTTTTTTTACAACAGCCGCAGGATATGGAAAGGTGAAACTAAATGTTTTGGTTGAAACACTTCAACGTGGTGCTATCTGTCCAGCTCCCAGCTGACCAGTCCGTATAATTCAACAGTTTTTACCCCCTTAGAAGCAAAATCTAGACTAGAGTTCAACAACAAAGTTGTAGAACATTTTATGTACTTTCCAACGGTGTCTTACTTGAACCTTGGAGATTTTTCTGTAGGAAGTTGTGGTTGAAATACAGAAAATTACAGAGAGCCTTTTGGTCTGCCCTGTTTCTAGATAGCACCTACTCATCTGAGATTTTCATCCATTTGGACGGAGATTTTGTTCTCGAGTTCTACAGAAAGATTGTAGAAGACTTTCAAATCTTCCAGAATGATATCCCACACTCCCATTGGTTCAACCAATCCTACGTTATGCCCTGTTTAAGTTCAGCAAAGTTTCTGCCGAAACAGGGGAAGTTGTTCCTATGTTTTTGAGATTGAATCTATACTCCCAATTGACTCTTAGTTCAATATAGGAGTTTACTAACCCCTAAATGGAATCCTAAACTTCATTTTGACTCCTTTCTTTGAAAAATAAACTTTTATGCAGTCTTGGTACTACGTTTCCTCACCAAAGAAAAATCCTAAACTGGATTCCGTCATATACGTGTCAAATGGTGGAACTAAAAACCTCACTCACAAACGGTTACTACACGTCATGCACTAACATGGTTAATGTACCTGCAGAAGAACACACAATAATTGTGCACACAAGGGTTCTTGACATTTCAGGCAGTTCCATATCATAGTAAAAACATACGGTCCGTATCATTGCCATACGGATCGTCCTTGAGTCAAGCCACATCGCAAGGTACATGGTCGTGTTTTCACACCACACGATTGGGATCCCGAGTAGAGCGTGAACGGGTCGTCACGGTTGGGAATTTTATCAACCCAATGGATACCACCTACTGCCTCATGACCGTTGAGGCACGCCGATGGCGAGTGCTGCGTATGGCCCTTTGAACATTGAACGTTCAAGAGTTGCATACTATCGTGTTCCTTACCACACGATGGGGCATTCTCACTTTTGCCTAAAGCACGCTGGAGATCAGCATTTTCATATGCTCTCAGAACCACAGCGAGGTTCAAAGACTCATATTAACTACCGTGCCTAGCCACGGTATGCATTCCATACTATTACTCGTATGGCTAGTTACCGCAATTGATCCGCTTGTGGTGGCGTACCTTACCTCTTACCTGACGTTGGAGCGTTGTTACAAAATGTATAACAAGTAAGTTAGCTTTTCCACCTTAGTAGCTACTACTATCATAGACCTTATGTGGGCTTAATGACTAATCCTCACTCGACTACTTCTAAATTTTCAAAATAGGCTCTTTTCGAGCGTGCTATTTGACATGACCCCACGGTCTTGTCGAGCCAGGATCACGCTGAGGGGTGCTGCGTTGCACAGCACCGAATAACACACATCAAAAGTACAAAGCGGAAGCAAAACTTTTATTACATAAAGTGGTTTATGAACATTTTTACATCAAAATAGGTCCAGTCTACACTCACGGGCGTAGAGTACGCATCAAGTTCACGTTCAGCCCGTGAACGTGTCCTTGCTAGCACGCACGCACGCACACTAACACGGCGGCGTGCACGACTGCCACTCGACGGGATTCCCCTTCTGGGGTTCCGCCTCCTCTTCGGGAGTCCCTTCCTCATAGAACCCTGCAAAAGCTTCAAACATAAGCAGTGAGCACGAAGGCTCAGCACGACTGACCTGTCTCTCCTAAACATGGAACTTCTACATGATGGGTGATGGGTACATGAGGTAATACAAGTTGCAAAGGACTCGCCTAATCAGTGGAGCCTTACTTTCAAGTTTTAGCAGCCGGTTGTGAAGAACCTTACGCTAAGGAACATGAGAGAGCCGCAATCAAACAAGAAACGCATTTCTCTCATGTACTTTGCCCAAAGTTGAAAGGAACTTTAATTAGCTCTAAACTACAGCAAATCATTAACAATCAAGTCCATCTTTCGATCAGCAGCATTTTAACATGTAACTAGCCTGTTCATTCTACGTCATAGTACAGTGAACAAGTGGTACTCACTGACCGTGATGGATGGCGATTATAATCATTTTACACCTGTAGGGTTACCCGAACAACCCATCACGTACGCCCGTACTCGATGTTGCCTACAGAAACAATCACGGACGCCGTACACTACCACCTTTCACCCGTTAGCCAATTGTTGAACCGGTCCAATCGTCCCGAGCAAGAGGTCTCTGCATGCGCATCTCCGTGCTGCCAGCCGATTTACACCTCGAGCTCTCAACCTACCCTCTGAACGACCAGCTATGCCTCAACACCCAGCTACCCGAGTTACATCGGTTTCCCGGTTCCCATATAGCCGGTAGGTCTTCGGTACTGTTCTAGCTTGTTCAACAGGCCCGCACACGGTTCGGTCCTCAATCGACACAAACGGAGCTATAGCACACAGGCCCCAAAGTCCTGCTGCCCTTACTCTCCGCTCGGTCTCATTTTTCTTGCCATGTGTATCATGTGCTATCTCTACCCGAGTCGATTGCCTCTAGCCTATGCTCGCGAGTAGTTCCAACTACTCGACTTGTACCGAATCCTACCCTAACTTAGCTTTGCAGTAGCTAACGGGGTTTGCAATCCTAAACCCAACCCATGGTTTTCTTGGCTATGCAATTGGGTTTCCAAACAAGACTATAATGCAAGGAATCATAACACTCAAGTAATTGCTCAAAACAATAATAATTTGTAAAAAGGTTAATGCAAACCGGAGCTTGCCTTGCTGCTCTTGGTCGTAGGCTAGCTGCTCCTCCGAAGTAACGAAGTCTAGGACTTCGGGTTCCTCCTCGACCTTAGCGACTACATGATATAAGAAGTACATGTATTAAATTAATGCATTTGAATTGACTTTTAACTTGTGGACCTTCTAAGACTCACTAGGCAGACCCAAAGACTGTGAAACTTTTACTGTGGCTTGGTTACAACCCAAACAGAGACTTGGTCAAGTTTTAGTTGCAGCAAAGCTCATTTGAGCCCTCCACAATTAATCATGTACTTGACCTTAATTGAAGGCTTTTAGGGTGTTCTAAGGACTTTCATGAAACAAGCTATGACTTTCTGAAAACTAGATTTTCAGAGGGTTCTAATGGAATTGGTCTAACTTAATTTGAAGGTTCCTAACTAAAGATATGAGCTAAACAATTTCAGAGAAAATTCTGAAAATGTTTCTGAACATTTTCTATTTTCTCTGGAACAGTTTCACTAATCACACCGTTAGGTGGATCCAATAAGCTCAAATGCACCTGAAATTTTTATGGTAGTTCAGGGATATTTTGGTTAACAGCCCAGCAAAATATCAGAATTTTCCTCCAAGGGATTCTCCAGTTAAAATTCCACAACAGTTTAAACTTTGAGGAATTAATTATGGAGAATTAAGGATTTTCATGAAGTGAAACTTGATTTCATGGAAAGTGCTCACAGAGCTGAATCCAACAAAATTTGGTTCACTCGATTTGGAGCTTCCTAGCCAAAGTTATGCGGATTTGAAGTTTGAATGAAATCTGAAAATTTGGGAAAAGTTTAAATCTGCCGGTGGGCCACGGGGACACCTGTTGGGCGCGGAGGCGTCAGCACACTGAGGCCTACAGGGTTTTTATGCGCCAGCACATCAGATCCCAGCCGCATCCCGATCCCGATTTAAAATATCTGCCGCTGACAGCTGGGGTCTACCCCTTCGTCTACCTCCCGCCGCCCGCGATCTGCCGCCGGGGTACCTCGCCGGAGAGCTCGCCGGCAGCCTCTGTGGAGCAACAAGCTTCATGATTTCACTCGGGGAACACGATTCCGCGCTCAGCTCGTCATGAAAATGGCCGGTACATGGTCGCCGACGAGTAGCAGCCTCGGGAAGACTTCGGCCGTGTCGGCCGACCTCCTTAGTGATGTGGACATCACTACTGCAGATATGCATAACACTCACATGGTAGACATGCAAGGTCCAGTTACTAGAGCTCAAGCACAAAAATTGAATTTAGAGGTGAGCTCATTCCTGAACAATTCTTTATATGTGAATTTTGAGAGTATGTTGCTACCTAATGGATTAATTATGATTAGGAACCATGAAGAGGACATGGAGATACATGTAGAGGGGTTTGGAGGCATGGAGGACCAGAAAATACGCCAACAAGAAGTTAGAGACAGAGCCCAACTCAAACTCGAGTCCAACTCGGGCCCAGGAGCAGTCCAACTTAAAATTGATGCACAAGAGGCATACAGACTCCGTTTTTGATGTTCTACATATGCACGGAAAGCTGAGAGGATAAACTTTCCAATGGAACTGGCCCCATGTCAAAATTCCGTCGGAGTCGACGGGAAACTTCGAAATAATATAAAGTTTAGAGTCTGTCAGAGTGTTGCATCACCTAGTTGGGCCATTGGGCCTTGTATCGAGTCCAAGTCCATTATGTACGTGTCTTAGGGTTAGGTCACGACTCCAGCACCCCCTGGTCGTCCTCCACCTCCTTTATACCCCCTAGCCGCCGTCACAAACAGCTGGGTTTTGCTTAGTTACAATCTGTCATTGAACAGTGTCGCCGATCATCGGTTGTGAGACCCCAAATTCGTGATCAATTCAGTTTTGATTGCAACTTCTCTGTTCTTGCTTGTGTTCTTGATTGCGCTTGCAGGGATAAGCCTTCGTGGCAAGGTCATTCATGTGACACAGGTGATAACCAACGGAGCAGTGGTGTAGTGATTGCGGGGTTTCGTTCGTTCGGAGCGTTGGATCATCAACGTCGAGATCTCCACCCAATCAAGTTTACCCTACCTCTCAGAAGATCGGGACTCATCCTCCTATCAATTGGTATCAGATTTCCAGGTTCACCGTGAGGTATACTTGTGTGCCCTTTAGATTTATTTTGTTTCAGTCCTATCGTCCACAAAAAGCCACAAAAAAAATTTAGTTTCCCTAACCTACAACCCCCGCTTAACCTTTTGCACAATTTAGTTTCGGAGTCCGTAGTTCTGAGTTCGTGTCCTAGGTTGAGTCTGGTTGCTGGTTTAGATTTGTTTTGGTTCAGTTTTGTTTCTTCCATCCGCTGCCATCTACAAAAAAAATTCCATCCACCGATTCGTTTCTGTTGCAGTTTCCACCACCACCAAAACCTAATTCGCGGTATCCTCCTTAAAACGGGCATAACTTTTTGCTCGTAACTCCGATTGAGGCGCATTTTTTTCCCAGAAAGGTCTCGAAAAAGTCCACATATAGTGTTTTAAAAAAAATTACAAAAAAATTAAGAAGGCCCTCGTTTCGAACTCCGAAGTTCCAGCACCAGTTTTTCCAATCGCTCCTGAATTTGTGCCGATCTCATCTTTCATCGGTTTGAGCTAATACTTGGTGCTGTTTCTTTTCTTGCGCCCCTGGTTGAGAAAAAATATCAAAAAAAAAAGAGAAAAAAATATTTTGATTTCTACTAGTGCTTCAAGAAAAAAAAACAGGAGGCTAAGGGGTGTGCTATTTCTGTGCGAGTGCTGGATACTTGCTGATATTATCCTTGTTGTTCATCATCATTCATCCTTGTTCTTGCTTGTTGCCATAACTGTTCTAATACATTCTTAGGCCAGCAACTAGGTGAAATTCTTTGGACACTTACTCAACATTGCTATCTGTTACTAACTTGTGTGCCACGTACATATACTGCATTTGAGCCTTCCAAGCTCCACCTTCTCTCGAGCAGAACAGGTAACCTTTGCAATCACACCCACTTTCCGCTTGCTTCACACCGGTCACCGTTGGCCACCTGCAGTGCTGATAAGAAACTTGTAAGAGCAGGGTAAGACGCTTCTTACTGATCGATTTTCCACCCACTTCGGAGAGCGTAGTAATAGGGTTCTTCACGATCTTTTTGTCTTCGTTTCTGTTTTGTACTAACAATGACAGGAAAGAAGCCTATGGATAAGACCTCTGGTTCTACACCTCCGGATGATGATGAGTGTGTGTCCCATATGGAACTAAAGGACATGATGTGGGCAATGACCGAAGCTTTCAACAATTACCAGACCACTACAACAGCCATCTTTCAGAGGCTCCATACAAGTGTTCTAGTCTGACCACATGGTTGGACGAGATGGAGACTCGTCTTCCCCAACAAGCTACACCCTCTACCATCCTTGATGGTGATGCACATGCTCACTACGACACAGAGGATGACTTCAATAACGATGAGGTTGATGCACAGCAGCGCCGTCGCCCTCGACGAAATCGTCAAGGTATGGGAGGTAGACCTCGTCCTCATGCTCTTGAACAAGATAATGATCCTTATGCTAAGATTAAGTTTTCTATTCCAACATTTTATGGATCTTATGATTCTGAGACTTACATGGATTGGGAGATGACGGTAGAACAAAAATTTAGCTCTCATCTTGTTCCTGAGCGACATAGAGTTAGACAAGCCACTAGTGAGTTTAAAGATTTTGCTATAATTTGGTGGAATGAACTTGTCAATACACGTAATGCACCACAGACATGGGCTGCGTTAAAAGAAGAGATGCGTGCTAGGTTTGTTCCTCCTTCATATAGACGTGATCTTCTTAAGAAATTGCAACGCTTTGATCAGGGTAACATGACTGTCCAAGAGTACTACCAAGAGTTGCAGAAAGGTATGCTTCGTTGTGGGGTAGTTGAGGATCAGGAAGACCAAATTGTTAGGTTTTATGGGGGTTTGCGGCGTGAGGTCCAGGACATAGTTGACTACAAGGAATATCATTCTATTCAACGTTTATTTCAACTTGCTATGTTAGCAGAAAAAGAAGTCCAGGGTCGCCAACAGCAGAGGCGGAACAACACCTTCACGCCACGACAATTTTCGGTGCCATCCAAAGCAGCGCCCTCCTCGAGCGTACGTGCTTCTACACCACCCTCCACCGGTGTTGTACGTAGCAGCATCACACCTTCTACATCACGAGGACAAGATAACAGCAAGTCCCAGATGCCTCCATGTGTTGCAGCAAAGGCGGCTGCACCCAACACTTCGACAAGTCGCAGCTCCGACATCAAGTGCCACCGCTGCCAGGAACTTGGCCATATGCAACGAGATTGCCCCAGCAAACGGGCGATCATTGCCACAGCTGATGGTGGGTATGCTAGTGCTCCTGATATTGAAGATGAAAATATTATTGCAACTAACATTTCAGGTTCGGATGATGGTGCTGAGGAGGTTCTTGGTACATCTGCGACAAACAACTATAGGACTTTGATTGTGCAGCGAGCTTTGAGTGCCACGGTTCGAGAGGACGACAACCGCCAACGTCACAACCTTTTCAACATGTTTCTCGTCGTCAAGGACTGCCGTGTACATACCATCATTGATGGTGGTAGCTGCAACAATTTGGTGAATGTTGAGGTGGTCAAGAAGCTTGGCTTGACCACACGGGAGCATCCCCACCCTTATCACATTCAATGGTTTAACAACAATGGTAAGGTTAAGGTAACACAAACAGCAAGGATACATGTTTCCATTGGTTCTTATCATGATTTTGCTGATTTTGATGTGGTACCTATGGATGCTTGTTCTCTTTTGTTGCGACGTCCTTGGGAGTTTGATACTGATGCTATTCACCATGGTCGATCTAATAAGTATACTCTCATGCATAAGGGCAAGAAAATTGTGTTGCTTCCTATGAGTCCCACTGAAATTGTACAATTTGAGCAGGATAAAAAGAATAATGCTAAGAAAAAGGGTGTTTTCAGTTCTGAAATTCAGCAACCTATTAAGTTAAAAAATCCTATTTTGCTTGCAACTAAATCTGATCTCGATGATTTATATGCCTCTAATGGAACTTGCTATGCTTTAGTGTGCAAACATGCTTTATATTCCGTTGAGGATACATCCATTGTCTTGCCACCTGCTGTTGCTAACCTTTTGCAGGAATATATGGATGTTTTTCCATCAGAGACACCCCCTGGATTACCACCTATGCGAGGTATTGAGCACAAGATTGATTTGGTTCCAGGGCCGAGCTTGCCAAACCGTGCTGCCTACAGGACCAACCCCGACGAGACTAAGGAAATTCAGCGACATGTCCAAGATCTTCTGGACCGCGGGTACATTCGTGAGAGTCTTAGTCCTTGTTCTGTTCCTGTTCTTTTGGTTCCAAAAAAATATGGCACTTGGCGCATGTGTGTTGATTGTAGAGCCATCAATAACATTACCATTCGTTATCGCTATCCTATTTCTAGATTGGATGACATGCTTGATGAGTTGAGTGGTTCTGTTATTTTCTCCAAGATTGATTTGCGTAGTGGGTATCATCAGATTCGTATGGCTTTAGGTGATGAATGGAAAACTGCTTTTAAAACTAAATTCGGACTTTATGAATGGTTAGTCATGCCATTTGGTTTAACTAATGCGCCCAGCACTTTCATGAGGTTGATGAATGAGGTTTTATGTGCTTTCATTGGTAAATTTGTGGTGGTTTACTTTGATGATATCCTTATTTACAGCAAGTCATATGATGAGCATCTTGAACATTTGCGTGCTGTTTTTAATGTCTTGTACGATGCACGTTTATATGGTAACCTTGAGAAGTGCACCTTTTGCACCAATCATGTGTCTTTTCTTGGGTATGTTGTTACTTCGCAGGGCATTGAGGTGGACGAGGCAAAGATTGTTTCCATCACGAGCTGGCCACTTACGACTACGGTCACGCAGGTTCGGAGTTTTCTTTGTCTCGCAGGTTTCTACCGGCGTTTCGTGTGGGATTTCAGCACCATTGCGGCACCTCTCCATGAGTTGACAAAGCATGGAGTGCCGTTTCGATGGGGACCAGCACAACAACAAGCTTTTGATGTTCTCAAGTCGAAGCTCACACAAGCACCATTGCTGCAACTTCCTGATTTTGAGAAGACCTTCAGGCTTGAATGTGATGCGAGCGGCATTGGCATTGGAGGAGTGCTAATTCAAGGAGGTAAACCTGTTGCCTTCTTTATTGAAAAATTGCATGGACCTTCGCTGAATTATTCTACATATGAGAAAGAACTTTATGCTTTAGTGCGTGTCTTGCAAACTTGGCAACATTACCTATGGTCTAAAGAATTTGTCATACATTCAGATTATGAGTCTTTGAAGTATCTTAAAGGACAAGCTAATCTGAACTAACGTCATGCTAAATGGATTTAGTTCATAGAATCATTTCCTTACATCATTAAACATAAGAAAGGGAAAGACAATGTGATTGCCGATGCTTTATCTAGACGTTATACCATACTATCCCAACTTTCTCATAAAATCTTTGGTTTGGAAACCATAAAGAGGTTATATGCTACTGATTTGGACTTCAAAGATGCCTTTGAAAATTGTAGAGAGAGAAGAACGTGGCAAAAATTCCTGCTGCATGAAGGTCTTCTCTACCGTGCTAACAAGCTGTGTGTTCCAGCTAGCTCCGTTCGTCTTTTGTTGTTGCAGGAAGCGCATGGAGGTGGTTTGATGGGACATTTTGTTGTTAAAAAGACAGAGGATGTGCTGGCCGCTCACTTCTTTTGGCCACGAATGAGGCGTGATGTGGAGCACTACGTTTCACGTTGCACGACATGCAACAAAGCTAAGTCTCGACTTAACCCACATGGTCTTTATATGCCTCTTCCGGTTCCTAGTGCACCTTGGGAGGATATTTCTATTGACTTTGTTTTAGGATTGCCTAGAACAAACAGGAGGAGGGATAGTGTCTTTGTGGTTGTTGATCAGTTCTCTAAAATGGTTCATTTTATACCCTGCCACAAGACCAATTTGTTCTTTAATGAGGTTGTGCGTTTGCATGGTGTTCCCAATACTATTGTTTCTGATAGGGATGCTAAGTTTTTGAGTCACTTTTGGAGAACTTTATGGTATAAATTGGGAACAAAGTTGCTGTTTTCTACTACTTGTCATCCACAAACTGATGGGCAAACGGAGGTAGTTAATCGTACCTTATCTACTATGTTGCGGGCTGTTTTGAAAGACAATTTAAGGTTGTGGGAGGAGTGTTTGCCACATATTGAGTTTGCTTATAACAGGTCTATTCACTCCACAACCAAGTTAAGTCCATTTATGGTAGTCCATGGTTTTAATCTTCGTGCTCCAATCGATTTGCTACCTTTACCACATACTGAAATTGTGAACTTAGATGCTACACAACGTTCTGAATTTATTCTTAAGTTGCATGAAACTACTAAGTTAAAAATTGAAAAAATGGATGAAAAGTATCGCATTGCTGCTAGTAAAGGTAGGAAGGAGGTAAAATTGGAACCAGGTGATTTGGTGTGGGTTCATTTGAGAAAAGATAGGTTCCCGGATTTGAGAAAGTCCAAACTCATGCCACGTGCTGCTGGACCTTTTAAGGTTCTTGAGAAGATAAATGACAATGCATATAAACTTGAGTTGCCTCCCGAGTATGGGGTTAGTCCCACATTTAACATTTCAGATTTGAAGCCATACTTGGGAGAAGAAGATGAGCTTGAGTCGAGGACGACTCCAATGCAAGAGGGGGAGGATGATGTGGACATCACTCCTGCAGATATACACAACACTCACATGGTAGACATGCAAGGTCCAATTACTAGAGCTCAAGCACGAAAATTGAATTTAGAGGTGAGCTCGTTCCTGAACAATTCTTTATATGTGAATTTTGAGAGTATGTTGCTACCTAATGGGTTAATTATGATTAGGAATCATGAAGAGGACATGGAGATACATGGAGAGGGGTTTGGAGGCGTGGAGGACCAGAAAATACGCCAACAAGAAGTTAGAGACCGAGCCCAACTCAAACTCGAGTCCAACTCGGGCCCAAGAGCAGTCCACCTTAAAATGGATGCACAGGAGGCATAAAGACTCCGTTTTTGATGTTCTACATATGCACGGAAAGCTGAGAGGATAAACTTTCCAATGGAACTGGCCCCACGTCAATATTCCCTCGGAGTCGATGGGAAACTTTGAAATAATATAAAGTTTAGAGTCTGTCAGGGTGTTGCATCACCTAGTTGGGCCATTGGGCCTTGTATCGAGTCCAAGTCCATTATGTACGTGTCTTAGGGTTAGGTCACGACCCCAGCACCCCCCTGGTCGTCCTCCACCTCCTTTATACCCCCTAGCCGCCGTCACAAAGAGTTGGGTTTTGCTTAGTTACAATCTGTCATTGAACAGTGTTGCCGATCATCGGTTGTGAGACCCCAAATTCGTGATCAATTCAGTTTTGATTGCAACTTCTCTGTTCTTGCTTGTGTTCTTGATTGCGCTTGCAGGTATAAGCCTTCGTGGCGAGGTCATTCATGTGACACGGGTGATAACCAACGGAACAGTGGTGTAGTGATTGCGGAGTTTCATTCATTCAGAGCCTTGGATCATCAACGTCGAGATCTCCACCCAATCAAGTTTACCCTACCTCTCAGAAGATCGGGACTCATCCTCCTATCACTTAGCATCTCAACCACTCGAGCAACCGGTCGGGGAGCATCAGTGGACCTTAGGGAAGGTCGACATGAGCTTGAAGCAGCTCGGGGGAGGCCCAAAGTAGGTCCTCACCGTGAGCCCGATGCTTCCCGCATGCTCCGCCGTTGGCAAACTTCGAAATACGCCGGGTACAGGGGGTTCTTAGGCCAAAGGTTGTGAAGGAAACTTGTGCGCTACCGGATCTAGTTTGTGTGGGAGCGGATTGGGGCCCTCTAATCCTTTCTAGAGTATGAATTCGACAGAACCGCACCCGAAGGTCGGTCTGTACCGAGAAAGGGGAAAACTGGAAATTCACCGTCGGTGAGCAAGCACCCGGGCTGTGGCTGGGGGTTAGCAGCACCGATCACTAGCGCGTCCAAGGGCGCCTTGGCTCGGGCGTGACAACCCCCCAGTTGAGCTGTCCACGGGAGCCTGAAGTGCGGCAGTTTTAGGTCACCGAATTGAACTATCGGTATAGCCGAGATCGACAGGTTTCAGCTGAGTTCTAGCAACGGGGAAGAACGAGGAGGGTTCCGAGTACATTGCCGTAGCTCTGGAGGGGACGGGGAGGCTGTGATGGGAGCTCTCCGATCGGTTCTGAACGGCGGAAGAAAGTTTCCCGGCGCTGTGTTCTTGCGGGGAGAAAATGGCGAGGGCTTCGGCCGAGGAGGGGGGGTGCCTTAAGAAGGGGTCCCGAACCGACCCTGGGCGCACGCGTGGGGCAAGCTGCTGGTGGCACGGCGGCCTCCCTCGGTGGCGCTCTCAGGAGGAGCTCGGGGACCCGAGTACTGAAAGTCTCAGTCGGTTGGATCATCCCAGTGGCTGACATGTGGGTCCCATTTTGATTTTTAACCTCTGAGATTAACTCCTATTCACTATTGTAAACAGTAGTTCCCACAAAGCCCCTGGTGATTTGAATTATCTACCCTTGAACCATTTGAATTGGTTAGAATTCAAATTCGGTTTGGTTTGAATGAATTTCAGCACATGTTCAGTTTGAAATTCAAATAAAGTTTGAATTTGCCCCACTTAGCTCATGTCAAGATCAACTCCAAATGGAGTGAAAATTGGTGTGTGAGCTCACAAAATGTGCTGAGTAACAATATGCCTCCCACTTTTGAATTCATGGGATACAAACAGTTTGAATTTGAATATGAGTTCAAACTACCCTCTTTCTAGCTATACCCAAAAGTACCTCAAAAGGTTTTGAATTTGGGTGAAACTTGGCATGGACATTCCTAGCAATGTGTAGGAGTTTTTCCCAATGCCAAGCCCCTATATGATGTATGTGGGAAATACCACTTTTGCCATATGTGAGTTTGTTTTCTAATGATCATGTTGATGGTGGTTACATGCTCTTCAAATGTGTTCATCAACTTGCTTCAAATGAGGTGTGTGTGTGTGGTGATGAGCACTTCAAACATGTGTCAAAACTGAGGCCCTTACATTCCTCCCCCCTTAAAAGAATCTCGTCCCGAGATTATAAGGTGAAAACGAGAGAGAACGGTGGAAAATTACCGGATATGCGACGTGAAAAAGTCGGGGTAGTTAGCGCGAAGAAATCCTTCGCTCTCCCATGTCGCCTCATCCACGGAGTGATTACTCCATAGAACTTTGTAGAACCACAACGTACGGTTGCGTGTGGTTTGGGCCTTCTCATCAATAATCTGAACCGGTTCCTCCCGATAGGTGAGATCCGTTTGCAGTTCTTCAATGTCCTCCAGCTGAACGGTAGTTGATAATTTGAGACACTTCCTCAGCTGGGAAATATGAAATACGTTGTGCACACTGGAAAGTGCTTCTGGTAATTTTAGCCGGTATGCTACTGATCCACATCTTTCGGTAATCTGGAACGGACCGATGAACCGGGATGCCAACTTTCCTCTCACCCCGAATCTGTTTACGCCTTTCATTGGAGACACACGTAGATATACGTGATCCCCCACTTCGAATTGTAATGGGCGTCTTCTCCGGTCCGCATACTGTTTCTAACGGGATTGGGCGGCTTTTAGGTTCGCTTGAATCAGTCGAACCTTTTCTTCCGCGTTGTTGACAAGGTCAATCCCGAAGGTGACCCTTTCGCCAGACTCACACCAATTCAGTGGTGTGCGGCATTTCTTCCCATATAGCACCTCATAAGGTGCCATCTTAATGCTGGCTTGGTACCCATTGTTGTACAAGAACTCGGCTAACGGCAAGTGATCATCCCAATTCTTGCCGTGGTTGATAGCGCAAGCTCGTAACATGTCTTCTAGAATCTGGTTTACCCGCTCGGTTTGCCCGTCCGTTTGCGGGTGGTACGCTGAACTACGGATCAGCTTCGTCCCCAAGGCAGCGTGTAGCTGTTCCCAAAAACGGGACACAAATAAAGTGCCCCGATCCGATATGATGGTACGGGGTACACCGTACAAGCATAGGATCCGTGAGATGTACAGTTCGGCGTACTTCTTGGCGTTGTAGTTGGTGTTGACCGGGATGAAATGGGCAACTTTGGTGAGCCGGTCGATGATCACCCACACAGAATCATGTTTTTGAAAGGTGGTGGGTAAACCGACAATGAAGTCCATGCTCACATCCTCCCACTTCCAGGCAGGAACGCCCAGTGGTTGTAGCAGTCCCGGTTTCCGCATATGATCCACCTTCACCCTTCGACATGTATCACACTCGGACACGTACTTTGCGACCTCCCGCTTCATCCATGTCCACTAAAACTTGTTTCTGAGTTCTTGATACATTTTGTTGCTGCCGGGGTGAATAGAAAATTTTGATAAGTGAGCCTAATTAAAAATTTTCTTCCGTAGCTCCGGGTTACGGGGTACGACGATCTGGTCCTTGAACCATAGGACGCCGTCTCCGTCCTTCCTGAAACATTTCAACTCCCCACTGTCTACACGTCTCCGCAAATGCGACTTGCCCTTGTCATGTTTCTGAGCTGCCGCTATCTCTTCACGGATTGTGGGGATCAAAGCTAAGTTGTAGAGAGCTCCATGTGGAATCACATGCAGTGGTGGTTCGCTCTCTTCCAATGGTGTGATGGTCAGATTGTTGACGTGTGACTTGTGGCTCAGTGCATCTGCCACTATGTTTGCCTTGCCCGGGTGATAATGGATTTCTATTTCGTAATCCTTTATCAGTTCTAACCATCTTCGCTGCCTCATGTTCAGCTCCTTCTTATTGAATATGTACTTGAGGCTCTTGTGGTTGGTATATAAATGTACGAGGTTACCGAGTAAGTAGTGCCTCCACATTTTCAGTGCAAGTACCATGGCAGCAAGCTCCCAGTCGTGAGTTGGATAATTTTGCTCATGGTTTCTAAGCTGCCGTGATCCATACGCGACCACTCTTCGGTCTTGCATCAGCACACATCCGAGCCCAATGCCGGATGCATCGCAGTACACATCGAACGGTTTTGTTGTGTCTGGCTGTGCCAAAACCGGTGCTGATGTTAGGTGCTTGACTAAAGCCTTGAATGCTGCTTCACATGCTGGACTCCAAACATATTTGGTAGCCTTCTTCAGCAGCTCCGTCATAGGCTTGGCAATCTTCGAGATGTTCGGAATGAACCTCCGATAATATCCCGCGAGTCCGAGGAAAATCCGTACCTCGTGAACAGTCCTCGGGGATTTCCAATTCAGCACTTGAGTGATCTTGCTCGGGTCTACAGCGATACCCTCCGCTGAGATGATATTCCCGAGAAAAGGCACTTGCGATATCCAGAATTCGCACTTGCTGAATTTTGCGTATAGCTGGTAATCCCGCAGCCGTTGCAAGACTATACGCAGATACTTCTTGTGATCTTCCTCCGACTTGGAATATACCAAGATGTCGTCGATGAAGACCACGACAAACTTGTCCAGCTCCGGCATGAATACCGAGTTCATCAAGTAGATGAAGTGAGCTGGAGCGTTGGTGGAACCAAGGAACATGACAAGGTACTCATAAATACCGTACCTCGTCGAAAAGCTGTCTTTAGAATATCCTCAGCCCGCATCTTAATCTGATGGTACCCTGATCTTAAATCCATTGTGAAAAAGATCTTTGCTTCGACCAACTGATCATCAATACGTCGATCTGTGGTAACGGGTACTGGTTCTTGATTGCCACATTGTTAAGCAGACGAGCACTACACAAAGTCATAGTGTTTCGTGCTTCTCCTTTGAAAACAATGCTTAATATCCCAAGGTAACGACTCAGTCGTATAAAACCTTTGCTCATAGGGTTATTTAGCGGTGTCTTCCACTCTGCCCATCCATTGGGTGCCATTTTGTACGGCCTTCGCAAACTCGGTGGTGTTCCCGGCGCAAGTTTCATCTTGAACTCTACGTCCCGTTCGGGCGGTATGCCCGGCAGTAATTGGGAAACACCCCTGAAATCTACGTACCACTGGACTGCCCTCTATCTAAACAGTTTCCAAGTGGTTCAATATTGCAATCTGTTGCCGACTGGCGCCCAGAACTAATGTATGAAGACCGTGCCGTGGGAAGTTTGAGCTTAACAGTTCGAAAACTGATGTTGTGAACCGCTCTGTGGTAATTTAACCACGACATCCCCAAAATAATGTCAACCTTCAGACCCCAAGAATAAGAAGGGTAATGGGTTATAGTCTAACCCGCAAACAAAGAGGTGCTCGGAAAACAACATCACTTCTTGTAATGCTGCCCCAGCGAAGATATGAGGTATCACCTCTTTGTAAAAGTGGTTTGGAGCTGATGTTGAGCCACAAAAGATGGACTAACAAAGCTAGGTGTGGCACCTAAGTCCAAGAGAATTAATACCGGTAGCCTATTCAGAGAAACATCTCTGCTAACACGGCTTCTCCTTCTGGAACATCATCACTCACTGTGTAGTGAATGTTGCCCCTTGTCTGCCCTCTTTTCTGCAGATATAGTTACGGATCTGATTATTGAAAGTATGATGATCCGCAACCTTGAATTTCCTCCATACAATACCTAGCATAATGGCCCATCCGACAACAAGTAGAGCACGGATGTCTCTCCGGCTCTTCTCTAACTTGTGGTTGGAGCTAGATACATATAGCTGCAGCGATGGAGTACAAACCACCGTCTGATGCTGTTGCTCTGGAGGTGGTGCAAGTTGTGGTACAAGACCAGCAATGAACCTCTGAGGAGTTAATTGTACAGGGGCCTCCATTTCACTGAATGGCGTTCGGAACACCAACCGGTACTTTTGGGGCACATAACTTAGCCTGCACGATATCACTCAGTTTCCTCCTTTGTACAGAACAGACCTTGATGCACTAAATCTACACTTCGATCCAGCTAGAAGCATTTTCATCACTCAAGATGTATACCAGAGTTAAACTTAACTCCAATATCTTTCCAACGAGTATTCACATGCTTCCATATAACTTCTGGATCAAGAGTTATGATTTTTTTTAAAGTTGACAGAATTCCTGGATAAAATTTGCCAGCATCTCCTTTGTATGTGGCTGGTTTTATCACAGTTGTATATGCAAATACAATAGGAATCTGAACGAACTTTGAACTACAACAATGTTGCTTATCTCATAAACTTTCCAAAGGTGTATCATATGACCCTTAAGGATTTTTCTACAGAATGTTATAAGTGTTTTACCGAAACATCCAGGGAGATTTGCATCTGTCCTGTTTTCTGAACAGTTTGCATTTAACTGGACATTCAACCAATGTGGCGTGTGATGTTGCTCTGGAGTTCTACAAAGAAGTTGTAGATCAATTAAAAACCTTTCCAGAACAGTATCATACACCTCCATTGGGTCAATCTTCTCAGAGTTATGCTCTATCAAAGTCCAGCAAAAATTTCTGCCAGAACAGAGCACTCTGTTTTTGAGAAACATAGAAACCTATGAATTCTCCCCTTTGAAACTTAGTTCAAATGAAGAGTTCAGTAACTAATAGGTGTTTTCGAACTTCCATTTTTAGTTTAAAGTTAGTCATGAATAATTTCTTCATAGGAAAGAAGTTACAAAGTGTAGTACGGTGGCGATGCACCGTACGACATATAACGGTACTGCGTTGCCTCACAAAAGAAAATCCTATACCGGACTTAGCCGGCTTCGTTAATTCAGTGGCACTAAATGTCACTCGCACACGGATACTACACGTCTACCGTTTCGTGGTTAGACTACCTGCAGAAAACTCAAACAATCGTCAGACGCGGCTGCACACCGAGCCCAGTATCCATACAGTCCGTACACCCGGCCGTCATCACTCGCCCAGATGTTCTCAAGCCAAACACGCCTTGAGTTACGTGTTCACGTTTCAGACCACGTGACGGTGTCTCCAAAACTGCACCACGCACGCCAGGGACAGACGTTGCTCGAATACCCCAAACGACATAAAGAGTCGTAGAGGATACCAAAGCGGGTCGGGTTACCTGCCACCCGTGGGGCTCCACCCTTCAGCTTGTGCGTACTGGTGGACAGCGCTTGCGTGCACCCCCCAAGACATAAACGTCCTGAGATGCACGATTTCCGACATAGACAAATAGTTTAGTATGCCACTTTCTATACAGTAATAACATCCTTATACGGGCTACTATCTCGTTCCTCACTGGATTTTTTGAAAAAGATGACCTTTTTAGTGTGTTAAACCTCAAGCGAGCTCTGATACCAGCGCTGACACGACCCCACGGTCTTGTCGAGCTAGGATCACGCTGAGGGGTGCTGCGTTGCACAGCACCGAATAACACACATCAAAAGTACAAAGCGGAAGCAAAACTTTTATTACATAAAGTGGTTTATGAACATTTTTACATCAAAATAGGTCCAGTCTACACTCACGGGCGTAGACTACGCATCAAGTTCACGTTCAGCCTGTGAACGTGTCCTTGCTAGCACGCACGCCCACTAACACGGCGGCGTGCACGACTCCCACTCGACGGGATTCCCCTCCTGGGGTTCCGCCTCCTCTTCGGGAGTCCCTTCCTCATAGAACCCTGCAAAAGCTTCAAACACAAGCAGTGAGCATGAAGGCTCAACAAGACTGACCCGTCTCTCCTAAACATGGAACTTCTACATGAGGGGTGATGGGTAGATGAGGTAATACAAGTTGCAAAGGACTCGCCTAATCAGTGGAGCCTTACTTTCAAGTTTTAGCAGACGGTTGGGAAGAACCTTACGCTAAGGCACATGAGAGAGCCGCAATCAAACAAGAAACGCATTTCTCTCATGTACTTTGCCCAAAGTTGAAAGGAACTTTAATTAGCTCTAAACTACAGAAAATCATTAACAATCAAGTTCATCTTTCAATCAACAGCATTTTAACATGTAACTAGCCTGTTCTTTCTACGTCACGGTACAATGAATAAGTGGTACTCACTGACCGCAAGGGACGGCGATTATAACCGTTTTACACCTGCAGGGTTACCCGAATAACCCGTCACGTACACCCGTACTCGATGTTGCCTACAGCAACCATCACGGACACCGTACGCAACCACCTTTCACCCGTTAGCCAAATGTTGAACCGGTCCAATCGTCCCGAGCAAGAGGTCTCTGCACGCGCATCTCCGTGCCGCCGGCTGATTTACACCTCGAGCTCTGAACCTACCCTCTGAACGACCAGCTATGCCTCAACACCCAGCTACCCGAGTTACATCGGTTTCCTGGTTCCCATATAGCCGGTACGTCTTCGGTACTGTTCTAGCTTGTTCAACAGGCCCGCACACGGCTCGGTCCTCAATCGACACAAACGGAGCTATAGCACACAGGCCCCAAAGTCCTGCTGCCCTTACTCTCCGCTCGGTCTCATTTTTCTTGCCATGTGAATCATGTGCTATCTCTACCTGAGTTGAGTGCCTCTAGCCTATGCTCGCGAGTAGTTCCAACTACTCGACTTGTACCGAATCCTACCCTAACTTAGCTTTGCAGTAGCTAACAGGGTTTGCAATCCTAAACCCAACCGATGATTTTCTTGGCTATGCAATTGGGTTTCCAAACAAGACTATAATGCAAGGAATCATAACATTTGTAAAAAGGTTAATGCAAATCGGAGCTTGCCTTGCTGCTCTTGGTCGTAGGCTAGCTGCTCCTCCGGAGTAACAAAGTCTAGGACTTTGGGTTCCTCCTCGACCTTAGTGACTACATGATATAAGAAGTACATGTATTAAATTAATGCATTTGAATTGACCTTTAACTTGTGGACCTTCTAAGTCTCACTGTACAGACCCAAAGACTGCGAAACTTTTACTGTGGATTGGTTACAACCTAAACAGAGACTTGGTCAAGTTTTAGTTGCAGCAAAGCTCATTTGGGCCCTCCACAATTAATCATGTACTTGACCTCAATTGAAGGCTTTTAGGGTGTTCTAAGGACTTTCATGAAACAAGCTATGACTTTCTGAAAACTAGATTTTCAGAGGGTTCTAATGGAATTGGTCTCACTTAATTTGAAGGTTCCTAACTAAAGATATGAGCTAAACAATTTCAGAGAAAATTCTGAAAATGTTTCTGAACATTTTCTATTTTCTCTGAAACAGTTTCACTAATCACACCATTAGGTGGAACAAATGAGCTCAAATGGACCTGAAATTTTTATGGTAGTTCAGGGATATGATAATTTTTAAACTTTTCCCCGATTTTCAGAATTCTTCCAAACTTCAAATCTTCATAACTTTGGCTAGAAAGCTCCAAATCGAGTGAAACTGTTCCAGAGAAATTTCAGATCCATTAGAGCTCATTTGATCCACCCAATGGTGTGATTAGTGAAACTGTTCCAGAGAAAATAGAAAATGTTCAGAAACATTTTCAGAATTTTCTCTGAAATTGTTTAGCTCATATCTTTAGTTAGGAACCTTCAAATTAAGTGAGACCAACTCCATTAGAACCCTCTGAAAATATAGTTTTCAGAAAGTCATAGTTTGTTTCATGAAAATCCTTAGAACACCCTAAAAGCCTTCAATTAAGGTCAAGGACATAATTAATTGTGGAGAGCTCAAATGAGCTTTGCTGCAACTAAAACTTGACCAAATCTCTATTTAGGTTGTAACCAAGCCCCAGTAAAAGTTTCACAGTCATGGGGTCCGTCTAGCAAGGGTTATAGACTTCACAACTTCAAACTTAATACAAATGCATTTAAATTGATACATGTATTTCTTCTATCATGTAGTCGCTAAGGTCGTGGAGGAACCCGAAGTCCTAGATTTCGTTACTCCAGAGGAACAGCTGGCCTACGACCAAGAGCAGCAAGGCAAGCTCCGGTTTGCATTAACCTTTTACAAGTTTTATTGTTTTGAGCACAAACTTGATTACTATATTCTTTGGATAAGAGTCTTGTTTGGAAACCCCACTGCATAGCCAAGAAAACCATGGGTTGGGTTTAGGATTGCAAACCCCGTTAGCTACTGCAATGCTAAGATAGAGTAGGATTCGGTACAAGTCGAGTAGTTGGAACTACTCGCAAGCATAGGCTAGAGGCACTCGACTTGGGTAGAGATAGCACATGATACACATGGCAAGAAAAATGAGACCGAGCGGAGAGTAAGGGAAACAGGATGTTGGGGCCTGTGTGCTATAGCTCCGCTTGCGTCGATTGAGGACCGAGCCATGTGCGGGCCTGTTGAACAAGCTAGAACAGTACCGAAGACCTACCGGCTATATGGGAACTGGGAAACCGATGTAACTCGGGTAGCTGGGTATTGAGGCATTGCCCGTCGTTCAGAGGGTAGGTTGAGAGCTTGAGGTGTAAATCGGCTGGCGGCACGGAGATGCGCGTGCAGAGACCTCTTGCTCGGGACGATGGGACCGGTTCAATATTTGGCTGACGGGTGAAAGGTGGTTGCGTACGGCGTCCGTGATGGTTGTTGTAGGCAACATCGAGTACGGGCATACGTGACGGGTTATTCGGGTAACCCTGCAGGTGTAAATCGATTATAATCGCCGTCCCTCATGGTCAGTGAGTACCACTTGTTCACTGTATCGTGACGTAGAAAGAACAGGCTAGTTACATGTTAAAATGTTGCTGAATGAAAGATGGACTTGATTGCTAATGATTGTTGTAGTTTAGAGCAAACAAAAGTTCTTTTCAACTTTGGGCAAAGTACATGAGAGAAATGCGTTTCTTGTTTGATTGCGGCTCTCTCATGTGCCTTAGCGTAAGGTTCTCCACAACCTGCTGCTAAAACTTGAAAGTAAGGTTCCACTAATTAGGCGAGTCCTTGCAAATGATTTTTACCTCATGTAACCCATCACCCCTCTTGTAGAAGTTCCATGTTTAGGTGAGACGGGTCAGACTTGCTGAGCCTTCGTGCTCACTGCTTGTGTTTGAAGCTTTTGCAGGGTTCTATGAGGAAGGGACTCCTGAAGAGGAGACGGAACCCCAGGAGGGGAACCCCGTCGAGTGGGAGTCGTGCACGCCGCAGAGTTAGTGTGCGTGTGTGCTAGCAAGGACACGTTCAAGGGCCGAACGTGGACTTGATGCGTAGTCTATGCCCGTGAGTGTAGACTGGACTTATTTTGATGTAAACATGTTCATAAACTTGTTTATGTAATAAAATTCCGCTTCCGCTTTGTACCTTTGACGTGTGTTATCCGGTGCTGTGCAACGCAGCACCCCTCAGCGTGATCCTGGTTCGACAAGACCGTGGGGTCGTGTCAGCGTTGGTATCAGAGCTCGCTTGAGGTTTAACGCACTACAAAGGTCATATTTTTCAAAAATCCAGTGAGGAACGAGTTAGTAGCCCGTATAAGGATGTTATTAGTGTATAGAAAGTGGCATATTAACCTATTTGTCTATGTCGGAAAATTGTGTATCTCGGGACGTTTATGTCTTGGGGGTACACGTAAGCGCTGTCCACCAGTAAGCACAAGCTGAAGGGTGGAGCCCCACGGGTGGCAGGTAACCCGACCCGCTCTAGTATCCTCTACGACTCTTTATGTCGTTTGGGGTATTCGAGCAATGTCTTCCCTGGCGTGCGTGGTGCAACGTGGGAGACCCCGTCACATGGTCTGAAATGTGAACACGTAACTCAAGGCGTGTTTGGCTTGAGAACATCCGGGCGAGTGATGACGGCCGGTTGTACTAACTGTATGGATTCCGGGCTCGCTGTGCAGCCGAGTCTGACGATTGTTTGAGTTTCTGCAGGTAGCCTGACCACAAAATGGTAGACGTGTAGCATCCGTGTGTGAGTGACGTTTCGTGCCACTGAATTAACGAAGCCGGCTAAGTCCGGTATAGGTTTTTCTTGGTGAGGACGTTGTACCGACATAATCTGGTGACGCATCAACGTCGCATCCCACTAAATGAACAACTTCATTTAAAACTTGAAGTTTTTGATCTAAAGTAGTAAAACTTGATGTAACTCCTTCCCTTGAACAAGATATTCAAAGTTAACAAGTTTTCAACTTATAGGTTGTTAAGGACAGAGCACTCTGTTTTAAGCTGAATCAAGGCTGAAGTTAATCAGAGGTTAGAGGTTGAGTTCTTTTGAGGTTGGGGTCATATGATACATTTCTGGAAAGCTTTGGAAGATATTTACAACTCTTCTGTTGAGGTCCAGAGGTGTTTCATCCCTTAACCACTCGAAAAATGCAGTAGAGTTGAAACTGTCCAGAAAACAGGACAGAGTAAAGACTCTCTGTAAACTCTCTGTAAATTAAGCATAACTTCCTGCTTAAAAATCCAAAAATAGAAAATGAGGTAGTTCTGGAAATCTTATGAGATAGGTTACAACTTTGTAACAGAAAGTTTTGTCAGATTAGGAACAGAATTAACTGGGATTCTTGGATCGAGTCAGTACCTAAAGCAGGGAGGTGCTGTCCAATTTTCTCCAGAAATTCTGTTAACTTTGACATCTCATAACTTGTGAACCAGGACAGATCTTAGGCCAAGTAAATACTTTATGGAAAGCTATTGAAGTTATATTTAACTTTGATGTTGAGCTCCAGAAATAGTTTTGCCTTTAACATGGCCTAAATCAAGTTGAAATGGAAACTGGTCAGGGCTGTCATGGGAACAGCAGATCAGCAGTCAAATTTGTTTAAAATTTGAACTATGTTTCCAAGTTTTATGGGTTCAATGACATGTCTCATGTTATACCTCAGAGGTTTACTGTTTAAATAAATATTTGACATTTCTCAAATATATTTTTACAGATGACAGCAGATAAGCAATTGGAGAACGGGTGGGTGGTGTCCCACTGTTCTCACCGTAGCGGCTACCCGGAAGCATTGTGGCAAATGCTACAATATTTCGGGTACAACCAGATGCCGCAGTACTTCGCCAAGGAAGAAGGTGAAGAGGGGAACGAGACGTGGACAATCCATGTCGAAGTCCCTGCAGGACCTACGCCACCCGGTTGGGTGTCGTTCACTGTCACCGTGAGAGGAAGACAACCGGAAGGGATGTGGCAAGTGGCAGCCCGTGACACTATGTCACGTTTCTGCCAACTACACGTGCAGGCTATGGAGGGCACTCCATACGCGCTCGTTCCGGTGGAGGGACGAGCTCAGCATGTGTGGGAAGAGAGGTACCTGGAGGCAACAGACCCGAGTTGCCCAAGGTACAACCCCGCGGAGGCAAATCTCAGACTCCAGATGAGGGCGGGAAACGCCGTGATGGACAGCCAAGCTGTTCATACGGAGCATCTCTGCACAAAGCTCAAGGAGGGCACAAGCCGTGGAGACCATTTCGAGAGTGCTCACAGCGCACTCCGCAATGTGCTCCTTCCGACGATCAAGCGACTGAATGAACAACACAATCAGTTGCGTCATCTGAAGAAGGCAAGGAAAAAGAGCCGTGTTGACATCGTGGCATTGCAAGAAATGGTACAGAATCTGACCCAGCAGAACGAGGACCTTGCTCAAGAGCGAGACGACGCTATTGAGGAAGGGCAAGGCTGGAAAGAAGATTATAACCAAGCCATGGACGAGGTGCATGCATTGCAGGACCTCGTACCTCCGGTGTTGGGCATACCAGTGGTCTTGGGTCTTCCAGCAATGGGAGAACCCGGAATGGGAGAAGAGGTGGTAGATCCGGAGCCACCAGCAGAGGTACCGGAGGAGGACGAACCGCAGGAGGTCAAGTTCTACTCCGTGTAGGGGGTTACAGTTGCCATGTAGGGCAGCCAGGGTAGTGTAACCCAACTTTTGTAATCAGTGACATGTCGTGTAGACAGTAGCGTATGTATAGGTAGTGACGACATGAGCACGACTTCTCGGAGACCCGAGAATAATGTATCTTGTATAAAGTTTATGCTTTATCAATATATGTGAATGTTGTGCAAATTATTCATGTGTCACTTCAATACCTACTGTTGCATATGGAAATTTTTAAAGACATGTGCTAATTGCTGCTGTTTTGAATTTCAGAATGACGCGTACTCGTGCCAACCCGGACGTTGGGGGTACTAGTCAAGGGGGAGAGACCTCCCAACAGCCTCTTGAGGACTCCTCGGGACAGCAGCAGCAACAGCAACAGCAAACACCGCCACCGCCACTGCCAACGGTTACATTGGCCGACATCGTCGCGGCATTGGCTGGTTCACATCAGCAGCACACGGAGTTGCTGCAAACTCTTATCGCCAATACGTCTCGCCCAGAGAGGCATCAAGACCGTGAGGAGCGTCAACAGAGCTCCTACTCCGACTTCCTGGCTACTCATCCCCCGGTATTCTCAAGGGCGGATGAACCTCTTGACGCGGACAACTGGCTCCGTGCCATAGAGATGAAGTTCGGGCTGCTCCAGATAAGCGAGCAGCGCAAGACTTAGTTCGCGGTCCAGCAGCTCCAAGGATCCGCGAGTGCGTGGTGGGCCAACTTCTGTGCTTCACAGCCCACCGACCGAGTGATGACCTGGACGGAGTTCCGGACGGCCTTCAGGGCCTATCATATACCGCGAGGTCTGATGAAGAGGAAGACACAGGAATAACTACACCTGCAACAAGGGAGCAGGAACGCGCTGGAATATTCCAGGGCGTTCAACGATCTCGCGCTTTACGCGTCGTATCACGCAGATACTGACGAGAAGCGGCAGGACCACTTTTACCAGGGGCTTAACCCGCTCCTGAAGGACAAGTTGGCGATGTTCAATCGCGGCAGCCTCAACTACATCATTGATGCTGCGATTGTTCAGGAGGACTCCGGCAAGGAGTTAGCAGCGGCGGAGCCAAAGCGAAGCGCGCCGCAAAGCAGTGGAGAAGGAGGCGGTCATTCTCAGAAGTTTCGGATGGTGAATCGCCCACCATCAGGTCCACGCTGGCAGCCACCACAGTGGTTGATGCCGTTCCGCAGTCGACCGTACTCTTCACCGGCATTCAGGCCGGCACTGCCAGTACCATCTCCGCAACAACAGCAGCAGCGGGCGATGCCGCGTGCGTATGCACCTCAGCAGCGCATGCCGGGCTTTCATCCCCCGAGCAATACACCAGCAGCGGCCACATGTTACAAGTGTGGTCGTCCAGGACACTTCGCGAGTAGTTGCCCGGAGAGGCAAGGCGGCGGAGTGGCACCGCAGTTTCCGGGGAGGAATCAACCCCGGAACCCTACTAATGCGCGGCCGGCAAACCCTAGGCCCGGCACCGTCCACCAGCTTGCCATTGAGGACGTGCCGGAGGGCGAGCCAATCCTTGCGGGTATGTTCCAACTCCACCAGCATCCCGCTATAGCACTGTTTGATTCAGGCGCCACGCATAATTTTATTAGCAAAGCTTTCATTGCTAAACACAGCTTGCCAATACTACCCACCGATAGTCCATATTTGATTTGTTCACCGGGTGGGAAGATTTCAGCAAGCGTAATGGTCTCCAAAGCACCATTATGCTTAGCGGGTAGAGTGTACCCCATGTCTCTCATTATCTTAGAGGGACAGAAGGTCGATGTCATCCTAGGGATGTCGTGGTTAACCCACCATGGCGCTGTTTTAGACACCGTCCTTCGAGTCGTGCACTTAAACTCAGAAGTGCACGGGTCTCACTCATTATTTCTGGACAGCCCAGAAATAAAACTTCCAAGTGTCTATCAAGCCACAACTATCAGATTGGAAGATATTCCAGTAGTCCGAGAGTTCCCTGATGTGTTCCCGGATGATTTACCGGGAATGCCACCCGATAGAGAGGTGGAGATCAAGATTGAACTTGCACCGGGAACCATGCCAATATCCCGAAGGCCATACAAGATGGCGCCCAAGGAGTTGGCTGAACTGAAGACTCAGCTCAAGGACCTTCTGGAGAAGGGTTTTATTAGGCCGAGCTCCTCGCCATGGGGTTGTTCGGCATTATTTGTCAAGAAGAAGGATGAGACGTTGCGGCTTTGCGTGGACTATCGTCCATTAAATGCCGTAACCATCAAGAACAAGTACCCGTTGCCACGGATCGACATGTTGTTTGATCAGTTGGTCGAAGCAAAGATCTTTTCCAAAATGGACTTAAGATCCGGGTACCATCAGATTAAGATAAGGGCTGAGGACATTCCGAAGAAGGCTTTCTCGACGAGGTACGGACTTTATGAGTACCTGGTCATGTCCTTCGGCCTCACCAATGCTCCGGCTCACTTCATGTACTTGATGAACTCGGTATTCATGCCGGAGCTGGACAAGTTTGTCGTGGTCTTCATCGACGACATCCTGGTATATTCCAAGTCAGAGGAAGATCAAAAGAAGCATCTGCGTATAGTCTTGCAACGGCTGCGGGATCACAAGCTATACGCGAAATTCAGCAAATACGAGTTCTGGATATCGCAAGTGCCTTTCATCGGGCATATCATCTCAGCAGAGGGTATCGCTGTAGACCCGAGCAAGATCACTCAAGTGCTGAATTGGAAATCCCCGAGAACTGTTCACGAGGTACGGAGTTTCCTCGGGCTCGCGGGATATTATCGGAGGTTCATTCCGAACTTCTCGAAGATTGCCAAGCCAATGACAGAGCTGCTGAAGAAGGCTACCAAATATGTTTGGAGTCCAGCATGTGAAGCAGCATTCAAGGCTTTAGTCAAGCACCTGACATCAGCACCGGTTTTGGCGCAGCCAGACACAACAAAACCGTTCGAGGTGTACTGCGATGCATCCGGCATTGGGCTCGGATGTGTGCTGATGCAAGACCGAAGAGTGGTCGCGTATGGATCACGGCAGATTAGAAACCATGAGCAAAATTATTCAACTCACGACTTGGAGCTCGCTGCCGTGGTACTTGCACTAAAAATGTGGAGGCACTACCTACTCGGTAACCTCGTACATCTATATACCGACCACAAAAGCCTCAAGTACATATTCACTCAGAAGGAGCTGAACATGAGGCAGCGAAGATGGTTAGAACTGATAAAGGATTACGAAATAGAGATCCATTATCATCCGGGCAAGGCAAACGTAGTGGCAGATGCGCTGAACCGCAAGTCACACGTCAATAATCTGACCATCACACCGTTGGAAGAGAGCGAGCCACCACTACATGTGATTCCACACGGAGCTCTCTACAACTTAGCTTTGATCCCCACCATCCGTGAAGAGATAGCGGCTGCTCAGAAACATGACAAGGGCATGTCGCATTTGCGGAGACGTGTAGACAGTGGGGAGCTGAAATGTTTCCGGAAGGACGTAGACGGCGTCCTATGGTTCAAGGACCGGATCGTCGTACCCCGTAACACGGAATTACGAAAGAAAATCTTTGATGAGGCTCACTTGTCAAAGTTTTCTATTCACCCCGGCAGCAACAAGATGTATCAAGAACTCAGAAGCAAGTTTTGGTGGACACGGATGAAGCGAGAGACTGCAAAATACGTGTCCGAGTGTGATACATGTCGAAGGGTGAAGGCAGACCATATGCGGAAACCGGGACTGCTGCAACCATTGAGCATTCCTGCCTGGAAATGGGAGGACGTGAGCGTGGACTTTATCGTCGGTTTACCCACCACTCTTCAAAAGCATGATTCTGTGTGGGTGATCGTCGATCGGCTCACCAAAGTTGCCCATTTCATCCCGGTTAACACAAACTACAACCCCAAGAAGTACGCTGAACTGTACATCTCACGGATCCTATGCTTGTACGGCGTACCCCGTACCATCATATCGGAACGGGGCACTTTATTTGTGTCCCGTTTTTGGGAGCAGCTGCACGCTGCCTTGGGGACGAAACTGATCCGTAGTTCAGCATACCACCCGCAGACAGATGGGCAGACGGAGCGGGTAAATCAGATCCTAGAAGACATGCTACGAGCTTGCGCTATCAACCACGGCAAGAATTGGGATGATCACTTGCCGTTAGCCGAGTTCTCGTACAATAATGGGTACCAAGCCAGCATCAAGATGGCACCTTACGAGGCGCTATACGGTAGGAAGTGACGCACACCATTGAACTGGTGTGAGTCTGGCGAAAGGGTTACCTTCGGGATTGACCTTGTCAACAACGCGGAAGAAAAGGTTCGACTGATTCAAGCGAACCTAAAAGCCGCTCAATCCCGACAGAAACAATATGCGGACCAGAGAAGGCGCCCATTACAATTCGAAATTGGAGATCACGTATATCTACTCGTGTCTCCAATGACGGGCGTAAACAGATTTGGGGTGAGAGGAAAGTTGGCACCCCGATTCATCGGTCCATTCCAGATTACCGAAAGATGTGGATCAGTGGCATACTGGCTGAAATTACCAGAAGCACTTTCCGGTGTGCACGACGTCTTTCACATTTCCTAGCTGAGGAAGTGTCTCAAGCTATCAACTACCGTTCAGCTGGAAGACATTGAAGAACTGCAACCGGATCTCACCTATCGGGAGGAACCGGTGCAGATTATTGATTAAAAGGACCGAACCACACGCAACCATACGTTGTGGTTCTATAAGGTTCTATGGAGTAATCACTCCATGGACGAAGCGACATGGGAGAGCGAAGAATTTCTTCGCGCTAACTACCCCGAGTTTTTCACGTCGCATATCCGGAAATTTTCCACCGTCCTCTCTCTCATTTTCACCTTATAATCTCGGGATGAGATTCTTTTAAGGGGGGAGGAATGTAAGGGCCTCAGTTTTTGACACATATTTGAAGTGTTCATCACCACAACACACACCTCATTTGAGGAAAGTTGATGAACACAAATGAAGAGCAAGTAACCACCATCAACATGCTCATTAGAGAACAAACTCACATATTGCAAAAGTGGTATTTCCCACATGTGATATAGGTGGGCGGGACATATGAAAACTCCTACACATTGCTAAGGATGTCCATGCCAAATTTCACCCAAATTCAAAACCTTTTTGAGGTTATTTTGGGTATAGCTAGAAAGAGGGCAGTTTGAAACTATATTCAAATTCAAACTGTTTTTATCCCACGAATTCAAAAGTGGGAGGCATATTCTTATTCAGCACATTTTTGTGAGCTCACACACCAATTTTCACTCCATTTGGAGTTGATCTTGACATGATCTAAGTGGGAAAATTCAAACTTTATTTGAATTCAAAACTGAACTTGTGCTGAAATTCATTCAAATCAAACCCAATTTGAATTCTACTCAATTCAAATGGCTCATGGGTGAATAATTTGAATCACCATGGGTATTTTGGGACTCACTGTTTACAACAGTGATTAGGAGTAAATTTCAGAGGTTAAAACCCTGGGTGGGACCCACATGTCACAGAGAGGAGGAGGCAAAACATGCACACAAAGTCAGCATCGGTGGGAAATTCCACCGAGCAGCTGTCGGCTGTGCCACCGAGCAGCGACCGGCGCCACCAGCTGCTTCCCCTCTACGCGCGCTGGCGCTAAGGCGGCCTGCTCGCGCCACCACGCGACCGTCACCGCCTCAGCGGGATGAAGACCGGGTGCCTTCTTATCCCCGTGAGCGACACTGGGCGGCGCCATTCCTTTTCTTCCCGAGCTCTCGGTCGATCGGGAAAACACAGCAAACAATTGTGTCCTCGCCTCTCCAAGTTGCCAGGCAACATCCTGAGCTCGAGCACCACCCTCCCAACGCCTGAACCACCGGGTTTCGGCCCCTGTTCCCGTGATCAATGACGACCGCCGCAGTTTAGCTGAAGGACGGCGATCGGTCTCACGTGGGCAGCACACTACAGCCACTTCCACGGCCGAGCAAGGGCGGCAAAAGGAGTGCACGAACTCCACGCTGCTTCCACCTGAAGCTCAAGCCACGCCGTGAACTCTCGCCGGCGAATTGTCAGTTTTTGCTCCGGCAACCTTAAACTGAGCTTCCTCTACGGTTTCTTTAAATTCTCGCTCTATGTTCTTTCGGAGGTTATCAAATCTTGCACATAGACGCTGGACTAGCCGGCGATCAAGTTCTTTTCTGCATCCGTGGCGTGAAACTGTCTAGGAGTGACGAATTTCTAGCTCGATCGAGGGTGGTCATGGCGGGCACGATCGGTCACACGGTGCCGACCGACTTGCCGCCATCCCTGAGCCCTTTTGACACCTTGTCGAGCTTCCTAGAGGTACACTGATGTTGTAGGACCGTTTGTTCGAGGTGTTGGCCGGTTAGAACCCACGGTCGACGGCGCCGAACCTCAACCGAGGCCGCGGCACGTCGCCGGGCTATTTCCGGTCACCCCCAGCCCGACCGGACACCACTGAAGTGTTCCTCAACGTCGACAACCCCCTGGCGGCGAGTTTCAGCCCATGGGAGGTCCGGCAGCGGTGAGCCGGTGAGCTCCGAGTCTGCTCCGGTGAGGTCGGCGGCGCGGGCGCGAGAGAACGGCGGGAGGAAGACGAAGCCGGCTGGCCCACGTGTCAGCAGCTGAAGAATCTAAATCGGGATCGGGCTGCGACCGGGATCGGCTGTGCTGGCGTGCAAATACCCTGTGAGCTCCGGTGTGCCGGACACCTCCACGCCCGACACGTGTCCCCGTGGGCCCCCGCAAGATTTAAACTTTTCCCCGATTTTCAGAATTCTTCCAAACTTCAAATCTTCATAACTTTGGCTAGAAAGCTCCAAATCGAGTGAACCAAATTTTGCTGGATTCAGCTCTCTGAGCACTTTCCAGAAAATAAAGTTTCACTTCATGAAAATCCTTATTTCTCCAGAATTAATTCCTCAAAGTTTAAACTGTTAGGAATTTTAACTGGAGAATCCCTTGGAGGAAAATCGTGAAATTTTGCTGGGATGTTCACCAAAGTACCCTGAACTACCATAAAAATTTCAGATCCATTTGAGCTCATTTGATCCACCTAATGGTGTGATTAGTGAAACTGTTCCAGAGAAAATAGAAAATGTTCAGAAACATTTTCAGAATTTTCTCTGAAATTGTTTAGCTCATATCTTTAGTTACGAACCTTCAAATTAAGTGAGACCAACTCCATTAGAACCCTCTGAAAATATAGTTTTCAGAAAGTCATAGTTTGTTTCATGAAAATCCTTAGAACACCCTAAAAGCCTTCAATTAAGGTCAAGGACATAATTAATTGTGGAGGGCTCAAATGAGCTTTGCTGCAACTAAAACTTGACCAAATCTCTATTTAGGTTGTAACCAAGCACCAGTAAAAGTTTCACAGTCATTGGGTCCATCTAGCAAGGGTTATAGACTTCACAACTTCAAACTTAATACAAATGCATTTAAATTGATACATGTATTTCTTCTATCATGTAGTCGCTAAGGTCGAGGAGGAACCCGAAGTCCTAGACTTTGTTACTCCGGAGGAACAGCTAGCCTACGACCAAGAGCAGCAATGCAAGCTCCGGTTTGCATTAACCTTTTACAAGTTTTATTGTTTTGAGCACATACTTGATTACTATATTCTTTGCAAAAAAGTCTTGTTTGGAAACCCCACTGCATAGCCAAGAAAACCATGGGTTGGGTTTAGGATTGCAAACCCCGTTAGCTACTGCAATGCTAAGATAGAGTAGGATTCGGTACAAGTCGAGTAGTTGGAACTACTCACAAGCATAGGCTAGAGGCACTCGACTCGGGTAGAAATAGCACACGATACACATGGCAAGAAAAATGAGACCGAGTGGAGAGTAAGGGCAACAGGACTTTGGGGCCTGTGTGTTATAGCTCCGCTTGCGTCGATTGAGGACCGAGCCGTGTGCGGGCCTGTTGAACAAGCTAGAACAGTACCGAAGACCTACCGGCTATATGGGAACCGGGAAACCGATGTAACTCGGGTAGCTGGGTATTGAGGCATTGCCCGTCGTTCAGAGGGTAGGTTGAGAGCTTGAGGTGTAAATCGGCTGGCGGCACGGAGATGCGCGTGCAGAGACCTCTTGCTCGGGACGATGGGACCGGTTCAATATTTGGCTGACGGGCGAAAGGTGGTTGCGTACGGCGTCTGTGATGGTTGTTGTAGGCAACATTGAGTACGGGCGTACGTGACGGGTTATTCGGGTAACCCTGCAGGTGTAAATCGATTATAAGCGCCGTCCCTCGCGGTCAGTGAGTACCACTTGTTCACTGTACCATGACGTAGAAAGAACAGGCTAGTTACATGTTAAAATGTTGCTGAATGAAAGATGGACTTGATTGCTAATGATTGTTGTAGTTTAGAGCTAACAAAAGTTCTTTTCAACTTTGGGCAATGTACATGAGAGAAATGTGCTTCTTGTTTGATTGCGGCTCTCCCATGTGCCTTAGCGTAAGGTTCTTCCCAACCGTCTGCTAAAACTTGAAAGTAAGGCTCCACTGATTAGGCGAGTCCTTTGCAACTTGTATTACCTCATCTACCCATCACCCCTCATGTAGAAGTTCCATGTTTAGGAGAGACGGGTCAGTCTTGCTGAGCCTTCATGCTCACTGCTTGTGTTTGAAGCTTTTGCAGGGTTCTATGAGGAAGGGACTCCCGAAGAGGAGACGGAACCCCAGGAGGGGAACCCGTCGAGTGGGAGTCGTGCATGCCGCAGAGTTAGTGTGCGTGTGTGCTAGCAAGGACACGTTCAAGGGCCGAACGTGGACTTGATGTGTAGTCTATGCCCGTGAGTGTAGACTGGACTTATTTCGATGTAAACATGTTCATAAACTTGTTTATGTAATAAAATTCCGCTTCCGCTTTGTACCTTTGACGTGTGTTATCCGGTGCTGTGCAACGCAGCACCCCTCAGCGTGATCCTGGCTCGACAAGACCGTGGGGTCATGTCATCTAAGGATAATCTGAGCAAAATTTGGAGAAATTTCATTGCACAATGTAGTCTTTAAAATTCCTACAAGTACAATGCTTCTCTGAATTTTGAGCCCAATTTAGGAGCTTTGACATAGCTAACAGTGGAAGATCTGATTAGGGTAAGTCTCCATGGTTCTAACAAAATTTGTTTCACCATTTTTGGAGCTACCAACAGAGATATATGAATTTTTGAAGTTGGGCAGGAGTTCTGAAAAGTTTCTGTTTAAATTTGAATTTCCAAATAAAGGCTGAACTTTGGGAGGCAATTTAGCCTACCAAATGAACTCCAATGAAGCTCAAATTTTTAATGGAGATCAGTAATATCATAAGGAACCTCCTAGCAAAATTTGAAGAATTTCCATAACAGGGATCTTCTGGAATTAATTGCCAAAAACTTAATTTTGATGAATTTCAGAGAAATTTCCAGAAATCGCCAGATCAATTTCTTTGCATTTCTGCAAAGCACTGATTGAGGGGAATCCAACAAAATTTGTTTCACAATTTTTGGACATTCCTACTGAAAGTTATGGACCTTTGAATCTTGTACTAAATCTGAAAATTGAAGAAATGTTTAAACTCTGGCTGTGGATCCCACCCGCGACATTATCCACTCAGATGACGGCAACACCGAGGCCACGGGGTTATTCCCGCACAGCCGCATCGGATCCGGTGCCACAGGCAGATACCCGCGCGTACACAGAAGCTGACCGGTGGGACCCGGTCCCCCTTCGTCTTCGTCGCGCTGCTCGCGCCTCCCGCGGCGGCGCACGCCGGCGAGGCTCGCCGGGATGGGAATCCCGTGGTCCGTGCTTCCTCAAACTCGCCACCTGTGAGTTCTACAACGCGCTGAACACGATGGTGGGGTCGGTAGCCGATGACAATGGCCGGAATGGTGTTTGCACCGGCAACCATGTCGAACCTTACTTCGGCGACCTCGTTCTCCCTCGACAGCGAGTCTTTCGGGCTAGAGTTTGCTCCAAAAGCACCAGTGTCACATGGACAACATCGAACCATAGCCCGCTCTCCATGAAAACCACCAGAGAGGGGACCTCACCAGCGACCAGAGCCCGCAAAACGCTGGTGACGACAAAAACTCGAAGAACTCCTTCAGTTCTTGATGGTTTCTGGCGCCGTTTGAGCGAGAAGGATCGCATGGATCTAGCAAAGCTTCTCCTAGACCAGAATGAGCTCTAGCTATCGCAGCACGACGAATTTGATCGTAGATCAAGAGGTGTTACTATGAACTAGGGTTTGGTAAAACCCAAATTCTCACTACCCGATTGATCAATTTTCCTGAGGCATTCGGTAAAACGATCTACAGACAACAACACACCTTTGTTGTGCATGGAAGGGGCGGTGACACCAGCCATAGCATGCTGTCCATGGCGACCTCTCTCGGTTCTCCTACGTTAACACGAGAACCGTGGCTACTTTGCCAATTCCCGGAGAAATCAAGCTCGGGACGGTAAAGGAGAGGGGCTGGATGGCTAGAGCACTGGGGGACGCAGCTCTTCGCTGTTTGGCGCTCGAGCAACCGAGCTCAGTGGCTGTGGCGCGATTTGGAGGAAACGGCGGCAGCGTTCGGGCGAAGGAGAGCGGCTTAGGCGCGAGTTATAGCTGAGGGAAAGCGAAACAGCTCCGGCGCACCCCTTGCCGTGATCCAGCCGAGCAACCCAGAGAGCAGGAGGTGGCGTGGTGCCCTCCCTCGGGCGCGGGTTCAACCGGGAGCTGGCGCGCTTCTGCTGTTCGACCGCAGTCGGCTGAGGCGTTAGCACATGTGGGTGGCTGACAATTGGGCCCCACCTCCCCCTTTGTTTAGTCAAATTTTCTCTGATATTTTCCACTCAGCAACTCAGAATTAAAGGCCTTACTTCACCCCAAAGTTAAGGTTTGAATTTCTGAATTCAAATGGTTTGAATTCTGGTGTACAATTTGAATTTTGTTTGATCATTTGAATTTGAAATGGAGTTTGAATTCTCCATTTTGTATTGTCCCAAAAACATAGCAAACCAGCTCCAAAGTTTCCAATTTTTCGCATGGCTGCTCATTCAAATGTGGAGAACACATTTGTGGAACCAAATTTGCAAATTGGGGGAATTGGAATTTGAAACTGACTTTGAAATTCAGATTAGAGGGCTTTTCCTTTTAATCCCAAACAAATATAGAAACTCCTCCAATTGCGCTGAAATTTAGAAGGGTGCATATTTGGTGTATGAAGATCCAAGCTGTGCCTTTAGATCTCCAGGTTTGGAAGTTTTTGGAAAGTCTAAACCCTCACTTTGAACTTACACCATTATAATTCAAAGTTTTAATTCCCCTCATTTTTCATAAGTGTACACGAGCTGAATTTTTCTTGCTACCACTTTTTAGGGATTTTACATGATGAGCTCCGGATGCTCCACGTGTCCAGCAGGTGCCTGGTCTCCCTTTTCCGCAGAGGCGGGCTCCTGTGGTGCCGCGTGTCAGGTGGGCGGGATCTCCCCTCTCCTCGGAGGCGAGCTCCGCATGCACCACTCGTCCTGGCGGGCGGGACCTCCCTCTCCCTCAGAGGCGAGCTCCGCGTGCACCACGTGTCAGTGCCAGACCTCCCCTCTCTTTAAAGGTGAGATCGGAGAGTGCCATGTGTCCTAGCGGCGCCAGACTTCCTTTCTTCTCAGAGACGAGCTCCGAGGTCGACATGTGTCCAATAGCGTCGGACCTTCCGGAGGTGAGCTCCGAGGTTGACACGTGTCCAGTAGTGTGAGACCTCTCGAAGGTGTGCTCCAAGAGTGACACGTGTCCCGCGGGTCGGACCTCTCGGAGGTGAGCTCCGAGAGCGACACGTGTCCCACGCGGCTGGCCTTTCTTCTCCGCAGTGTCTAGCTCCAAAGGCGACACCTGTCCTGCGGGGCTGGCCTCGCTCCTCCGCAGAGGCTAGCTCCGGGAGCAACATGTGTCCCACGGGGTTGGACCTCGCCCCTTCCGCAGACACGAGCCCTGAGCCTACCACGTAGCCAGTTTAGTGGCGGACCTCTCCCCCTTTGCGGGGATGAGTTCCGAAGGCGCCACGTGGCTAGCGGGCCGTGGAAAGTGTCTTCGGCGCTCTCGGCGAACTCGAATTGGCTCTTTTTAGCTATCTTTTTTATTCCTTCTCTGTTTCTAGTTATTTAAAAGTGTTTTTCTACATGAAATATGAATGCATGCATGATTACGAAATTGAGGGTGTTACAAATCTACTCCTCTTAAATTGAATCTCGCCCCGAGATTCACTAGTGGAGAATAGATGAGGGAATTCTTCCTTGAGGTCTTCTTCACGCTCCCATGTGGCTTCAGCTTCGGTGTGATGGCTCCATTGTACCTTGCAACAACGGATCACTTTGTTCCTTGTGACCCTTTCCTTCACATCCAAAATTCGGACAGGGTGCTCTACATAGGTCAAATCTTCTTGAAGTTCGAACTCTTCCATTGGTACTTGCTCTTCCGGTACTCTCAAGAACTTCTTGAGCTGGGATACGTGAAACACGTCATGCACGTCGGAGAGGTGCATCGGAAGTTCAAGTTGATAGGCTACTTCCCCTCGCTTGCCCAAAATCTTAAATGACCCGATATAGCAAACTGCTAGCTTGCTTTTGACGTTGAAACGTCGTTGGCCATGGATAGGAGATACCTTAAGGTATACGAAGTCTCCTACCTCGAAAGTCAATTTCCTTCGCCTATTGTACGCATAGCCTTTCTGTCGTGACTGAGCGGCCTTCAAGTTCTCCCGTATTGTTTGGACTTGCTTCTCAGCTTCTTGAAGCACTTCGGGTCCAAACACTTGGTTTTCTCCGGTCTCGTTCCAAAACAGCGGTCTTCTACACCGTCTACCATACGATGCTTCGAAAGGTGACATCTTCAAGCTAGTTTGATAGCTGTTGTTATAGGAGAATTCGGCATACGGCAAACTCCTATCCCAACTACGCTCATGTTTCAAGGCACAAGCTCTCAACATGTCCTCCAAAATTTGGTTCGTCCTCTCGGTTTGTCCATCGGTCTGCGGGTGGTAAGCGGAGCTAAAATCCAGTCGTGTACCAATTGTTTCATGCAGCTTCTTCCAAAACCTAGAGGTAAATTGGGTACCACGATCTGAGACTATCCTCTTCGGGGCTCCATGATGGCACACGATTTGCTCCATGTACAGCTCAGCTAGTTGTGCAGTGTTGTACACGGTCTTAACAGGAAGAAAATGGGTTGTTTTCATCAATCGGTCCACGATAACCCAGATGGAGTCGTAACCCGACCGAGTACTGTGACGCCCGGCCCGGGAATTGCAGTGGGTGGTGCCGTGCGATGCGGCACCCAACAGCATGCACGAAAAGAGCCGATAAGAACATAACTGAACCATTTTGTTACTCAAGATAAGTTCTTTTACAACATAAGTACACACGCAGTGAAAATTAAAATTTGCTGGACAAACTACTCACTCTCGACCCTAACTACGTCGAAGAGAAGTCGTTCAGCCCGTGAACGCTTCCTACTAGCTTCACCAAAGAAAGGCAGCGGCTAGGTTTCCGATGAGTTGAACGAACCGTGAGGTTCGTCGTCTCACCGAACAACCCTCTTCATAGCAGGCATACTGCTACCTGCAAAAACAACTCAGAAGCAACCGTGAGCACTAAGGCTCAGCAAGACTTAACCGTCACTCCTAAACATGTAACTCTAAATGCAGGGGTAGTAAGACAGTAGGAACAGGAATTTGCAAAATGCAGCTTGACTAAACTTGATCCTTATATTCAGATTCTTATAGCCTTCATTTTAGTGGTCCTCACGCCTCACAATATCGGAATTCCACAATCAAACAAGAAACGCTTATCCCGATGTTGCTAGCCTAAGGTGGAGATGAAATTTAGTTGGCTCTATATCTACTTCAGTCAAGGTTCCAATACAGTGATTAATACAGAAACAGAAAGTTAAGAGACTTAGTTCCTCTTCTTACTAAGTCACGGCGCAGTGGGCAAGTATGCTCAATCCTCTTCCGCGAGCGACGGTGATTCGAATCAATAACAACCCGGAATACACGACACATACACCCGCCTCGAAAGACTCTCTCAAGAGCTCTTTATTATGTTGTATGCAGCAACCTTTCACACGACACCCCGACATAGAAAAACGTTTCGCGCCGAGCAGGATGGTCCCCAACGCGGACACGTCGAAGTTGCCCGCTAAAGGATTTACACCTCCCTCCTTCTCAACGCCATTCCCACGCGAAGGATGAGTTTCTATATCACGGTCCATCGAGTTACATCGGTTTCATGGGTCCCATACCCCACTATATATCCAGTACAGCTCAATCTTGTCCAGCAGGGCCGCATACATACGGTCCTTAACCGACACGTACGGGGCTACAACCAACCTCCACATTTGCCTTACCATCCCGGTCCAGGCCAAATGTGGTCTCAAGCATTCTCACACCCATCGCAGGTCGAGACCAACCTTGAGCGCTCCATCCTACAGGAACATCCCCGTCCCCATCTCATTTTCCTGAGGGTGCTCTTATCATTTACCTCTCGCGAGTAACTACATTACACGAACTTTCTAGCGAGTAGCTTTTTACTACTCAACTTCTACCGAGCTAGCTACAACATTAGCCTAGCATCTAAGACGAGGCAAAGCCTACACTAAACCTCCTAATCAGTGATGTAATAGCCATGCAAGTGGGTTTCAATCATCCTAGACATAATGCACAATATCAAGTCTAATAAACATGAGGTGAAGTAAAGCAAAATTTAAAACGGTAACGATATGCAAACCGGGGCTTGCCTTGCTCAACGGTTTTGTTAGAAGCTAGAAGTTAGTCTTCCTCCGGAGAATCTGCCAAACTCGTCACGAGATGGAGATCCTCGCTGCAAAGTCGAGTCCTCGTCGAACGTCGACGTCACGTGCTATTAAGATGATTTATGCACAAGCATTCAAAAGCAATTTAGAAAATGATTCAAAACTGTTGTACCAGTTAAATCACACCTAAAAGGGACAAACAACAGCAAGTTTTCTGTTGTTGGATCTATAACTTTAGAGATAATGAAAGCTAGGGTGAAAAGAGATACTAGTAATCACCATGTGATTAAGTCCATTATATGAACACTTAAACCTAAAAGATGGTAGCTCAAGTTCCACAGGTCCAATGAAGCTGAGAATTTAACCATAGCCTCTATGGAAGGTATTTAGGCAGTGTGCAAAAATTGAGCTCATGAAATGGCTCAAGGTGATCACAATAATTCCTTATGTGATTTTCACTAACCTGCCTTTACCCCCTAGGTATTAAGCTTTCCTATGCTGCAAAGTAGACTTTTTGTGAATTAAAAAATGTCCTGAGTCCATAGGAATTGGTTTTACTATTTTTGGAGTTTCCTACATGGAGATATGGATTTTACAAAGAATGGGGAAAAGCTGATATTGTCTCTGTTCATTTTCCCATTTTTTCAGATACATAAGGAATGAACACATCATTTGACCAAGCAAATGAGGTCAAATGCCTCTGAAATTTTTACTGGAGTTCAAGGAATTTCGGAAGAATGTCCTGTCCAAATTTGGGAATTTTCCAATAAACAGAACTCCTGTAAAAATTCATTCAAAATTTTATTTAAATGAATTAATGAGCCAAATCCAGGGATTTCATAAACATTGGGCTGCATCCCTGGATATTACTATTTGAGAGGAATCCAACAAAATTTGTTTCATAATTTTTGGACACTCCTACACAAAGTTATGGCTCTCCAAAGTTTGAACTAGAGTCGGAAAATCGAGAAAACGTTTAAATGCCGACAGTGGGTCCCACCTGTCATCCCTAACCTCCAGACTCGCGCCAAACAGGGCAGTGGCGGCCCCCTCCGGTGAGGTGGCTGGAAAACCAGTTCCCAGCCACCTCCAGACCCCCTGCTGGCCGCCCCCCCCCCCATATTTCCCCACGCTGAACACGTTGGCGAGGTCGCCGGCGGCTGAAACTCGCCGGAAAACAGGGCGCACCGGCCACAGCAAACCCTAGGGCTCCGCCGAGGTCTTGCACGGTGAATTCTCCACCAAATGGTCGGTTCTTGGGCTCTACAGCACCAGGGGATCATGTAGAAGACCGGCATGAGGTCTAATCAAGCTGGAGAGGGCTCTAAACCTATCGGCACCGTGTGCCCGATAGGGTCCAGCGGCATACCCTCTAAAAAAGCTCGGATTGCTCACTCTACACTCAATTTCTTGGTCTAAAATCGATGGAGGAGGTGTGCTAGGCAGTTAACATCCTGTGTGTGAAGGTTGAGACCCAACAAACACGATTTGAGGATGAATTTTACAATTCCTTACCTCAAGGTCCGTTTCTGCCGCCCGGGAGAAAAACTTGAAATTCTCCCTCTGTGATCAATGGCTGGGGCTGAGCTTTGGAGGTGAGCAACTAGGCTTGTAGGTGCACATATGGGGTGGCTTGCTTGGGCGTGACCCCTCCTGGTTTGGGCTGTCCACGGCGTCCAGTTTCGGTTCTCCGACGTGCAACACGGGAGCAGCAGAAACTTTTCTGTTTCCAGGCGCCGGTGAGCTCGGGACGGTGGAGGGAAGTTGACAGCCGGCTAGAGCACTCAGGGGTGAACCTTTTTGCTGTTGGAAGCTCGAGCAAATGGAGCTGGGTTGCTATGGTGTGCTTGGGAAAACAGAGAGCGGCGAGCTGTTCTTGTTCATGGGAGCAAATCACAGAGAGAGCGAGCGTGAGTGGAAGAAGCAAAAGAGCTCTGGTGCACGCTCTGTGTAGCTGATCAGACTGAGCGATGGCTCACAACAGGAGGTGGCACGGGCGAGGTCGGCTCCGGCGCTCTGTCACGCTCGTGTGCACCCAAGAGAGAAAACTGAGTCGGTTTGCATTTTTATGAGACTGACTGGTGGGGTCCACAGCCACAATTCTCCCTCTTTTCCCCCATTTTGATTTAAAATAGCATACGAGCTCCGAATTTGATCAAACTTGCAGGATAGGTCAAAAGAATTATGAGGAACTCAAATCTGAAATCAGATTTTGAAATTGAGTTTGTTTGGTTCAAAATTCAAATTTAAGTTTCAATTTGAACGTGCCCTCATTTAATCCTCGGAATAAATAGTATATGAAACCTAATGTTCTCCAAATTTGAATCTTAGGCTCTTGAATACATGATAAATGCATCTATGGTCTCACATATAGGCCTTTGGACAATCTGAATAGGAATCCTTTCAAAAGATTCAAAATGGTGTTTAAATTTCCTCCACTGTCCTCATATAGAAGGTGCACATGAGTTAGAGTTTTGGGAGCGAAATTCTTTCCCCTAGGTTAACATGTGTTGAGCATGGGCTAGAGGAAAAACTTTAACTCCCTCACATGTCCATATTTGTGTTCATCATTTCATGTGACACAACTATAGTCTTTTATCGCCTTAACTTTCTTTCATAAGTTGAAATCAAACTTTACAAAAGTTAGGGCTGTTACAAGTACGTGGCAATCCGACGATGAAATCCATACTGATGTCTTCCCACTTTCACTCGGGTACCTTTAAGGGATGCAACAATCCAGCGGGTCTTTGATGTTCGGCCTTCACCCGTTGGCATGTGTCGCATAGGGCAACATACCCGGCTATGTCCCTTTTCATACCATCCCACCAATAACAAGTTTTCAGGTCTTTGTACATCTTTGTACTTCCTGGATGTATGGAATAAGGTGAGTCATGTGCCTCCTTTAATATTGTGTCGCGAATGTGCTTCACGTTAGGCACACAAATCCTTTTTCCTAGCCAAAGCGTACCCTTCTCGTCTTCCTTGAAGTCATTTTCTATGCCTTGTCGGATTCTTTCCTTGATCTCCTTAATCTCCTCATCCATTGCTTGGTCATCCTTTATCTCTTGTTCCAACGAAGAGTGGAGTTCCATCACTTCCATCTCGTTCAAGAACCTGAGATGTAACCGTTCGAACTCCTTGCACAGCTCGGGCGGTAGATCCCGAACCGTGAGTTGGTGACATGCTCCCTTTCGGCTCAATGCATCAGCTACTACATTGGCCTTTCCGGGGTGATCGTTGATTCCAACATCATAATCCTTGATGAGTTCCAACCATCGACGTTGCCTCAAATCCAAATTTGTTTGTGTGAATATATACTTGAGGCTTTTGTGGTCCGTATAGATCTCACATCGATGACCAAGGATATAATGTCTCCAAATCTTTAATGCATGCATCACGGCTGCGAGTTCCAAGTCATGTGTAGGGTAATTAATCTCGTGCTTCTTTAATTGTCATGAGACATAGGCTACCACTTGTCCTTCTTGCATGAGCACACATCCGAGCCATTGTCTTGATGCGTCACAATATATGTCAAAGCTCTTGCTCACGTCCGGCAATACCAAAACCGGCGCTGTGGTTTGCCTTTTCTTGAGCTCCTCAAAGCTTTCTTGGCACACTGGTGTCCATTGGAAGTCTTTTCCTTTCATTAGCAATTCCATCATAGGTTTTGCTATCATGGAGAAGTCCATGATGAACAATCGGTAGTATCCAGCCATTCCAAGAAAACTCCGAATATCCCTCATGTTTTGCGGTTGGTTCCACTTCAGAACATCTCCCACTTTTCCGGGATCAACCGATACTCCTTCCTCGGAGATGATGTGGCCTAGGAATGATATCTCCTTTACCCAAAATTGACACTTGCTGAGCTTGGCATACAATTGATGCTCTCGCAGCTTTTGCAATGTCAATCTCAAATGTTCTTCATGTTCCTCCTCACTTTTCTAATACACCATGATATCGTTGGTGAAAACCATGATGAACTTGTCCAAGTGCTCCACGAAGACCTTGTTCATGAGGTACATGAAGTATGCGGGTGCATTCGTTAACCCAAAAGACATAATGGTATATTCATACGAACCATACCGTGTTCGAAAGGCAGTCTTGGGTATATCGGAGGGCTTAATCTTCAGCTGGAAGTATCCTGACCGAAGATCAATCTTGGAGAAGACTCGGGCTCCCTTCATTTGGTCGAACAGGTCCTCTATACGGGGAAGAGGGTATTTGTTCTTGATCGTCACCTCGTTGAGAGACCTATAATCCAAACACATCCTTTGGGTCCCATCCTTCTTGTCTACGAAGAGCACGGGGGCTCCCCATGGTGACGAGCTTGGACGTATAAAACCCTTCTCTATCTGCTCCTGGATTTGCTTCTTGAGTTCCACTAGTTCATTAACGGGCGTCCTATAGGGCCTCTTTGCTATAGGTGCAGTTCCGGGTACTAGGTCAATGGAAAACTCAATGTCCCGGTCAGGTGACATACCTAGAAGTTCTTTCAGGAACACGTCCGGGAATTCTTGAACCACCAAAATGCTTTCCAATGTTGCTCCTTCGACGTGGTTCAACGTTGCCTTCTCGGTTGTTGGCTGGGCTGACTCGAACTCAATACAAGTTCCGTGCTCGTTTGTCAACTGCACGCTCCTCTCAGCACATTGGATCACTGCGTTGTGCTTGCTTAACCAATAAATTCTGAGTATTATATCAAGCCCTTGGGAATCTAAGACAATGAGTTTGGCAAGGAAGTCTACCCCCCTTATTTTAAGGTTTACTTTCGGGCATACTATATTAGTCCTCATCTCACCACCGGGAGAATTAACCAACATAGTATATTTCAAGTGTGATATGGGTAGATTATACTTAGCAACATACTTGGATGACATAAATGAATGTGATGCTCCGGAATCGAATAAAATGGTGGCTGGGTTGGAGTTGGCAAGGAACATACCAATCACGACGTCCTCAGCCTGTTGCGCTTCCTCAGCATAGACATGGTTCACGTTGCCGCGAGCGTAGTTCTGCTGTCCACGGTTTCCTTGATTGGCTCCTCCGTTCGGCCGTGGGTTCTGCTTAGTCACGTTGCTTGGCTGTCCAGAACCTCCCTTCGGGCACTGACTTGCGAAGTTTCCCATTTCTCTGCATGCAAAGCATGCCTTGTTTCCCACGACAGCAGGTACGTTGGGGCGGTGGTTTTGAGAAGGAGCGCCCATGTTTGGACGGGGCGCAGGAGGCAAAGGCACACGAGGTGCTTGCATGGCAGGACGTTGCTGTGGTGGTTGATTAGAGCAAAAAGTAGGAGTGGACGAGCCATACTGTGGTGCAACTGCTGGCATATAGCGGGGGCGTACGTTGCTCCCTTGTGGCTGGTATGGCATCTTTCTTTTGCCCCCTTGCTCGATCTCTCGGATCTTGCTTTCAACCACTATGGCTTTGTCAACTAGCTTCTGGAAGCTCGCATAATCATTGTTGAAGAGCTGAGCCTGGATCTCATTGTTCAACCTTCTCATGAACATGTATTGCTTCCGTTGGTCCGATTTGACATCTTCGGGGGCATACCTTGAAAGCTGCGTGAACTTGTTAAGGTACTCATTCACGCTCTTCTGTCCTTGGCGGAGACCTTCAAACTATTGCCTCTTGAGCATCATGACTCCCATAGGGATGTAATGAGAGTGGAAACTCTCCTTGAACTCAGTCCAAGTAATAGTCTCTGGGTTGTCATGAGCATTGCAAAGGGCGTCCCACCAGTCAGCGGCTGCTCCCATGAGTTTGTGCGATGCGAAGAGAACTTTCTCTCGGTCATTGCACTGAACTATGGCAAGCTTCTTCTCCATGGATCTCAACCAATCATCAACCTCCATGGGATCATTAGCTTGAGAAAAAGTGGGTGGTCGAGTCCTCATGAACTCTCCCAATCGGTTGTGAGCCGGTGGTGGTGGCGGTGGTGGTGGCGGTGGTGCAGGAACGGGGTTGTTGTTGTTGGCTTGCATCTGATCCAAAGTTTCGATCATTGTTTGCATGAGCTGGTTCTGCATGGCCATCAACGGTTCCAAGTTGTTTGCACCAGCCCCGGGGTTGTCATTTTGAGGAACTTCAACGTGGTCATCCTCTTGGTTGCCACGGACGTTCCTCCCTTGACTGCCGGCGTTTCCTCTCACCATCTTTGAGAGAAAGTTGAGTAGAATAGAGGTTAGAAGTTTAGAGTGATCCCTCCCAAATATATGCATCAAGGTGAATGGACAATATATCATCCTATGTGAGGATGTGAACAAGTGCCGAAGAATCACACATCTCTCTACTATGTGTAGATATGGCAACGCTGAAATGTCCCATAACTCACACTAAGCACCCAAGCACGAACAATCATCACAAAGTTCAGCACACAACTCCTATTCAAGGCTTATTCGACGGGGGTCCTATGTGGTTTGGGGTGATACCAATCTATGACCAATCTGTGACTACCAATCTATGACTTTGTCCTCTGGTCAATGGGATTCTAATGCCAATATATGCATTCTACCGAGGCTTGCATCCTATGTTCAGCGTGGCTCCTAATACCAATCTGCGTCTAGGCTTGTGTCCTACGGAACCGTGGTTCTACTACCAATCTGTGACCTTATCTAGGCTTGCAACCCACAGTCAACCGAGGTAGCTTGATACCAATCTGTGGTCTTGCCTAGACTTGGCCGCTCTAATATCAATTTGTAATTTCTATCTAGGCGTGTGACCTACGATCAACCGTGGTAGGTTGATACCAATCTGTGATTTTTATCTAGTCGTGTGACCTACGATCAACCGTGGCTCTGATAACAATCTGTGACGCCCCTATCCCGAGAAGAAAAACCTCTCGGAACCGAGACTGATGCATATGTGTGCCCAGGATGTTCATCACACATACACATTTAATCCACAAGCTGAATTCAGAATATATACAACCATGAATGAATATGTTCATTTACTTTATTACATCAATCTCTATTGCAGCAGAAGTCTCTAATCTATTCTAGCAGCGGAAGTCTTTATTTTAGCAGCGGAAGTCTTCTAACTAGTGCAGAAGAAAACTAAGCAGCAGCAGCAGCGGATCCATCTCTACTCCACTAGTAAGGTTGAGGGTAGTTTACATGCCTAATACTCCACGTGGTCTTCATAGTACTCCTCTCCTGTTGCTGATGATGTATGATAATGCAAGGGTGAGTACAGGACGTACTCAGCAAGTGCGGGAAGTATGACATGTAGCTTACAACAAGGTAGGTATAAAAAAGGCTCATTGCATAAAAGCAAAGTTTATTTCACAAATCATGATAAAAACAGCAACTAGTTTAAGTAAATGTAATCCCAACATGTATTTAAACATCAACATACCTCCATCATGATTCACCACTTTTCATATCTCATCCGGACATTTATCTTTCTCAACTTTTCACATGCTCATGAATACCATCTCGTATTCACTACCATCTCATCTCATATTCAATTCCATCTCATAACCGAGATCAAATCTCATTGCCATGACTCAACAGTCATGCAACCAATCTCATTACCCGGAGTCAACAGTCCCGAAAACCAAATCCAAAGACCAAACCATAACAAAACCAATACCATCCCAATGACCAAAACTGAACCATCCAAAACCATCCCAAAATCCATCCCATCTAATCATGTGGGTTGTCCAGGCGCTTGTGACCGGAAGCACGACTATCATGATAGTTTTAGACTCTACAGAGTTTGCACCACTTTACCCACAAGTTTGTGATTTCGTCACCCGTTCGCGACTGCAGAACCTCCATTATACCAGTACACAACCGTCGGTGAATGGTCAAGAGATCACAAAATAGCCTTTATAAAGCGGCTACTAGATATATGGACTCACTAAGGTTTCACCAGCAGGCTAGAATGCTTTCCAATGTTGCTCCTTCGACGTGGTTCAACGTTGCCTTCTCGGTTGTTGGCTGGGCTGACTCGAACTCAATACAAGTTCCGTGCTCGTTTGTCAACTGCACGCTCCTCTCAGCACATTGGATCACTGCGTTGTGCTTGCTTAACCAATAAATTCTGAGTATTATATCAAGCCCTTGGGAATCTAAGACAATGAGTTTGGCAAGGAAGTCTACCCCCCTTATTTTAAGGTTTACTTTCGGGCATACTATATTAGTCCTCATCTCACCACCGGGAGAATTAACCAACATAGTATATTTCAAGTGTGATATGGGTAGATTATACTTAGCAACATACTTGGATGACATAAATGAATGTGATGCTCCGGAATCGAATAAAATGGTGGCTGGGTTGGAGTTGGCAAGGAACATACCAATCACGACGTCCTCAGCCTGTTGCGCTTCCTCAGCATAGACATGGTTCACGTTGCCGCGAGCGTAGTTCTGCTGTCCACGGTTTCCTTGATTGGCTCCTCCGTTCGGCCGTGGGTTCTGCTTAGTCACGTTGCTTGGCTGTCCAGAACCTCCCTTCGGGCACTGACTTGCGAAGTTTCCCATTTCTCTGCATGCAAAGCATGCCTTGTTTCCCACGACAGCAGGTACGTTGGGGCGGTGGTTTTGAGAAGGAGCGCCCATGTTTGGACGGGGCGCAGGAGGCAAAGGCACACGAGGTGCTTGCATGGCAGGACGTTGCTGTGGTGGTTGATTAGAGCAAAAAGTAGGAGTGGACGAGCCATACTGTGGTGCAACTGCTGGCATATAGCGGGGGCGTACGTTGCTCCCTTGTGGCTGGTATGGCATCTTTCTTTTGCCCCCTTGCTCGATCTCTCGGATCTTGCTTTCAACCACTATGGCTTTGTCAACTAGCTTCTGGAAGCTCGCATAATCATTGTTGAAGAGCTGAGCCTGGATCTCATTGTTCAACCTTCTCATGAACATGTATTGCTTCCGTTGGTCCGATTTGACATCTTCGGGGGCATACCTTGAAAGCTGCGTGAACTTGTTAAGGTACTCATTCACGCTCTTCTGTCCTTGGCGGAGACCTTCAAACTATTGCCTCTTGAGCATCATGACTCCCATAGGGATGTAATGAGAGTGGAAACTCTCCTTGAACTCAGTCCAAGTAATAGTCTCTGGGTTGTCATGAGCATTGCAAAGGGCGTCCCACCAGTCAGCGGCTGCTCCCATGAGTTTGTGCGATGCGAAGAGAACTTTCTCTCGGTCATTGCACTGAACTATGGCAAGCTTCTTCTCCATGGATCTCAACCAATCATCAACCTCCATGGGATCATTAGCTTGAGAAAAAGTGGGTGGTCGAGTCCTCATGAACTCTCCCAATCGGTTGTGAGCCGGTGGTGGTGGCGGTGGTGGTGGCGGTGGTGCAGGAACGGGGTTGTTGTTGTTGGCTTGCATCTGATCCAAAGTTTCGATCATTGTTTGCATGAGCTGGTTCTGCATGGCCATCAACGGTTCCAAGTTGTTTGCACCAGCCCCGGGGTTGTCATTTTGAGGAACTTCAACGTGGTCATCCTCTTGGTTGCCACGGACGTTCCTCCCTTGACTGCCGGCGTTTCCTCTCACCATCTTTGAGAGAAAGTTGAGTAGAATAGAGGTTAGAAGTTTAGAGTGATCCCTCCCAAATATATGCATCAAGGTGAATGGACAATATATCATCCTATGTGAGGATGTGAACAAGTGCCGAAGAATCACACATCTCTCTACTATGTGTAGATATGGCAACGCTGAAATGTCCCATAACTCACACTAAGCACCCAAGCACGAACAATCATCACAAAGTTCAGAACACAACTCCTATTCAAGGCTTATTCGACGGGGGTCCTATGTGGTTTGGGGTGATACCAATCTATGACCAATCTGTGACTACCAATCTATGACTTTGTCCTCTGGTCAATGGGATTCTAATGCCAATATATGCATTCTACCGAGGCTTGCATCCTATGTTCAGCGTGGCTCCTAATACCAATCTGCGTCTAGGCTTGTGTCCTACGGAACCGTGGTTCTACTACCAATCTGTGACCTTATCTAGGCTTGCAACCCACAGTCAACCGAGGTAGCTTGATACCAATCTGTGGTCTTGCCTAGACTTGGCCGCTCTAATATCAATTTGTAATTTCTATCTAGGCGTGTGACCTACGATCAACCGTGGTAGGTTGATACCAATCTGTGATTTTTATCTAGTCGTGTGACCTACGATCAACCGTGGCTCTGATAACAATCTGTGACGCCCCTATCCCGAGAAGAAAAACCTCTCGGAACCGAGACTGATGCATATGTGTGCCCAGGATGTTCATCACACATACACATTTAATCCACAAGCTGAATTCAGAATATATACAACCATGAATGAATATGTTCATTTACTTTATTACATCAATCTCTATTGCAGCAGAAGTCTCTAATCTATTCTAGCAGCGGAAGTCTTTATTTTAGCAGCGGAAGTCTTCTAACTAGTGCAGAAGAAAACTAAGCAGCAGCAGCAGCGGATCCATCTCTACTCCACTAGTAAGGTTGAGGGTAGTTTACATGCCTAATACTCCACGTGGTCTTCATAGTACTCCTCTCCTGTTGCTGATGATGTATGATAATGCAAGGGTGAGTACAGGACGTACTCAGCAAGTGCGGGAAGTATGACATGTAGCTTACAACAAGGTAGGTATAAAAAAGGCTCATTGCATAAAAGCAAAGTTTATTTCACAAATCATGATAAAAACAGCAACTAGTTTAAGTAAATGTAATCCCAACATGTATTTAAACATCAACATACCTCCATCATGATTCACCACTTTTCATATCTCATCCGGACATTTATCTTTCTCAACTTTTCACATGCTCATGAATACCATCTCGTATTCACTACCATCTCATCTCATATTCAATTCCATCTCATAACCGAGATCAAATCTCATTGCCATGACTCAACAGTCATGCAACCAATCTCATTACCCGGAGTCAACAGTCCCGAAAACCAAATCCAAAGACCAAACCATAACAAAACCAATACCATCCCAATGACCAAAACTGAACCATCCAAAACCATCCCAAAATCCATCCCATCTAATCATGTGGGTTGTCCAGGCGCTTGTGACCGGAAGCACGACTATCATGATAGTTTTAGACTCTACAGAGTTTGCACCACTTTACCCACAAGTTTGTGATTTCGTCACCCGTTCGCGACTGCAGAACCTCCATTATACCAGTACACAACCGTCGGTGAATGGTCAAGAGATCACAAAATAGCCTTTATAAAGCGGCTACTAGATATATGGACTCACTAAGGTTTCACCAGCAGGCTAGAATCTCCAATTCTCCCACCTACGGGCCCCCTCTTGTGCCATGCAGTTCCCAGGGCAGTCCTCACTCGACTCCCATTCCCAGCTCCTTCCACGATCCATAACAATCTAGCAAATTACCTAATTAGTCAGCTAAGCCTCACCCATATTTGGCCTTGTGGTGGCACTGTTATCCTGCCATATGCTCGCATGAACCGGTCCTTAGATCTACGGCAAGTAACCACCATCTCATACTACCTCATCCACAAACCAAGATTGCCTAGATCTCCCTCCGATTCATGTTCATTATCAAGTTCTCATTATCATTGTTCATATGAGTGCAGTAGCTAGACACAATCTATCGCTTCCCATATCCCGTAGATTAGCGAAGCAAAAAGCAAAATGACCATACCGACTCATAAACTTCCCTGGCGACAAGGGTGGTTAACAAAACTAGTAAACTCCTATAAAAGGGTTTCCCATCAAGTTGACTCAGCATACACAGTTTTCGTAAACAAAACAGCTTTCAAAACATGGGATCAATATGGTCAAGGGGCACTTGCCTTGTTCCTGTGGTTTCTGTTGCTCTTGGATCTCGAAGTTTGTTGTTGTAGCTCGTCGTAGATAGCTCCCTGAGCTTGTCCTTCTTTTCACGATCACGCATATACAAGGTTCATAGCAATCAATTATCATGCACAAACTTTACTCAAGATGCAATGGTGCATATGCATGCTAATATTATGGTCCTGTCTTATTTAGATCAGTTTGTACGTGTTATTGCATGGCTTGCATGGGTTTGCATGGGGTTTTACGATGAACAGAGGTGTAAGGATCAAATGTGGACGTGGTGATGATCTGGACTCAAGATCTACATCAAACCAATAAACACGTGATCTGTCCACGAAAAAGCTTCTGTTCGAAGGGATCGAAGAGAACAGATGCAAAGAAAACAGCGATGACGTTGTAAGGTGATAATGGAGACCTACCTTACCTCCTTCGGGTCCTTTCTCCTAGCAAAAACAGATCGTCGGCTCTCCTCCGGCGATGGCGATCATGTCTGGGCTCGTCGGCGGTCTCTCCAGTGGTCAAACTCCATCGAAGGGGTTAAGCTCTGCGAGTTTGGGGCTAGGGCTTCTAATTTGTCGTCTTAGAAAAGATGTTACGAGCAAGGGGTTTTTTCGGGTTCTATTTATAATTGGGAAAAGAAGAGTCCTAATCTGATTGGATTTCAAATAAGAGTCCTATTGAAATTGTTTTTGAATCTGAACAACTTATCTCCTATTGATTTGGGTGCGGTAACATCGTGGAAATCATGTCGGTTTCCTCCCGTATCGGGTATTCCCACGTGTACAAGAGATAAACCGCTTAAAATCTTGTCACCTCTGTGGTGATGAGCTCCGGAGGCTCCACGTGTCAATCAGGGGCCTGGTCTCCCTATTCTGCAGAGGCGGGCTCCTATTGTGCCGCGTGTCAGGAGGGCGGGACCTCCCCTCTCTTCGGAGGCGAGCTCCGCGTGCGCCACGCATCCTGGCGGGCAGGACCTCCCTCTCCCTCAGAGGCGAGCTCTGCGTGCGCCATCTGTCAGTTCCGGACCTCCCCTCTCTTCGGACGTAAGCTCCGAGAGTGCCACGTGTCCTAGCGGCGCCGGACTTCCTTTCTCCTCAGAGATGAGCTACGAGGTCGACACATGTCCAATAGCGTTGGACCTTCCGGAGGTGAGCTCCGAGGTCGACACATGTCCAGTAGTGCGGGACCTCTCGGAGGTGTGCTCCGAGAGCGACACGTGTCCCGCGGGTCGGACCTCTCGGAGGTGAGCTTCGAGAGCGACACGTGTCCTGCGCGGCTGGGCCTTTCTTCTCTGTAGTGTCTATCTCCGAAGGCGACACGTGTCCTGCGGAGCTGGGCTCGCTCCTCCGCAGAGGCTAGCTCCGGGAGCAACACGTGTCCCACGGGGTCGGACCTCGCCCCTTCCACAGAGACGAGCCCCGAGCCTGCCACGTAGCCAGTTTAGCGGCGGGCCTCTCCCCCTTTGCGGGGATGAGCTCCGAAGGCGCCAAGTGGCCAGCGGGCCGCAGAAAGTGTCTTCGGCGCTCTCGGCAAACTGGAATTGGCTCTTTTTATCTATCTTTCTGATTCCTTCTCTATTTCTACTTATTTAAAAATGCTTTTCTACATGAAATATCAATGCATGCATGATTGCAAAAGTGAGGGTGTTACAGCCCTCTTGCTCGATCTCTCGGGTCCTGCTCTCAACCACTATGGCTTTGTCAACTAGCTTCTGGAAGCTCGCATAGTCATTGTTGAGGAGCTGAACCTGGATCTCATTATTCAACCCTCTCATGAACAAATAGTGCTTCCGTTGGTCCGAGTTGACATCTTCGGGGGCATACCGTAACAGTTGCGTGAACTTGTTGAGGTACTCATTCACTCTCTTCCTGCCCTGGCGGAGGCCTTCAAACTCTTGTCTATTGAGCATCATGACTCCAACAGGGACGTAATGAGAGCGGAAACTCTCCTTGAACTCAGTAAAAGTGATAGTCTCCTGGTTGACATGAGCATTGCATAGAGCGTCCCACCAGTCAAGCGGCTGCTCCCATAAGTTGGTGCGATGGGAAGAGAACATTCTCTCGATCATTGCACTGAACAATGGCAAGCTTCTTCTCCATGGACATCAACCAGTCATCAGCCTCCATGGGGTCATTAGCTTGTGAAAATGTAGGGGGTCGAGTCCTCATGAACTCTGGCAGTCGGTTGTGAGCCGGCGGTGGTGGTGGTGGTGGTGGTGGCGGGGGTGCAGGAATGGGGTTGTTGTTGTTGGCATGCAGCTGGCCCAAAGTTTGGATCATTGTTTGCATGAGCTGATTCTGCATAGCCATCAATCGTTCCAAGTTGTTTGCACCAGCCCCGGGGTTATCATTTTGAGGAACTTCAACGCGGTATTCCTCTTGTGTTTCCTGGTTGCCATGGATGTTCCTCCCTTGACAGCCGGCGTTTCCTCTCACCATTTGTGAGAGGGAGTTGGATATAATAGAAGTTAGAAGTTTAGATGGATTCCCCCAACTATATGCATCAAGGGTATGAACTATATATATTTACTTATATGAGAATGTGAACACATGCCGAAGCATCTCACATCTCTCTAGTATGTGTGGATATGGACAACGCTGAAACGTCCCACAACTCACACTAAGCACACAATCACAAGCAATCATCACAAAAATTTCACACAACTCCTATTCAAGCTTATTCAATGGGATTCCTATGTGTTTTTAGGGTGATACCCATCTGTGACTTTGTCCTATAGTTAATGTGGTTTGGGGTGATACCTATGATACCAATCTGTGATAAATCTGTGTCTTCTCCTAGGCTTGCATCCTACAGTCAAGGTGGTTCTGATGCCAATCTATGCATTCTAGGCTTGCATCCTACGGTCACAGTGGCCCTGATGCTAATCTCTGACTAGGCCTGCGTCCTATGTCAGCGTGACTTCTAATCCCAATCTGTAATTTCTATCTAGGCTTGTGACCTACAGTCCTCCGTGTCTCTGATACCAAAATTTGTGACTCCCCTGTTCTGAGAAACCCCGGAACCGAGCTGATGCATACGTGTGCCCAGGATGTTCATCACACATACACATGTAATCCACAAACTTAATTCGGAATAATACTGTAAAAGTCCCAATAACGTGAATGCAAAGAAACGGGTGATTGAACGTCATTGTGTTTCTGGTTCATGAAAAATGGGACTTACAAAAACTTTCTTACATGGGATGGTATACATGAGGTGCAACCACATGGGTTCAAGCATGCCTTTGAAGGTGTTGGACCAAGGTGGAGTTAAACTCATGTGTAATCATACATGTACATGAGAAAGAACAAAAATAAGGTCTTTAGTCCCAAAGGCTCAGCTCAAATTGCTGCCAAACTTTTGGATACACATGGAGCCTCATACATTTGAATTGAGGAGAATGTGGTGGCAACTTTCTGATTTGAGGGTGAGCCAAAAAGGGAATGGACTATGATCATGTTGAGTTCATGCTGAATTCAAACATGTTAGACAAGGGAATGACTTGAGTCATGTCACATAAAATGATAAACTCAAACATGGACATGTGGGAAGAGCTAAAAATTTTTTTAACTCCTGTTGAACACATGTTAACCTGGGAAAGGATTTCACTCCCAAAAATCTAACTCATATGCACATTCCCTATGAGTAGAGGGGAGGGAAGTTTAAACCCCATTTTTGAACCCTTGCAAAGCATTCATGGTCAGATGGTCCAAAAAGCATATATATGAGATGATCATTGCAGTCCTCAGGTATTAAAGAGCTTAAGTTCCAAAATTGGAGAGTGTTTGAGCTCATATACCATTTGTTCAAAGCATTGTTTGATATCACCTTCAAATTCAAATTTGAGGGGCATGGTCAAAACTGAACTGGTGAGGTTCAGGTTGGGACCAAGGTTGATCAAGCATGGGCTAGGAGCAAACCAAAGTGTTTCACCCAAATTCAGATGGGTCATCACCAAAGAGGACTTAAATTTCAGTTTGAATTAAATGGGTTACTTCAAGGCAAAGAAGGCCCTTTTCAAAAAGGAAATTCAAATGTTGTTTGAAAATTTGTATTTGCAATGGCCAACTTAAGGATCAGATGGCATATTTGAATTCCTCAGGTCCAAATTATGAGGGAGCCAAGTTTTGAGAAAGTTTGGAGGTGCTCTGATACTAGTATCAAAGGGCTTATGAGTTTCCTTCAAATTTGAACTGAAGAACACCAAGTAAAAATTCCAAACAACTTTTTGAACCTGAGCTCTTCAGAATTTAAATTTGCATTGTGCCAAATTTGAGAGATATTTGTGGGAAGGTTGGAGGTATAAGAAGGAGGGTGGTCCCACTGGTCAGTGATCCACTGAAGGCTTAAACCCGAAGCAACTCTCTGTTTTCGCTCGAAGCGCCGGACGCAGCGCGCGCGCCACTGAGGCAACGCGACCGCCAGCTCCCGAGCTGCTTCGACGTCGGTTTACCCTCGCCCTTATCGTCCTCCCACTGAGAGCGTGCACCTCAAAGCACCGAACAACGTCCGAGCTAGCCTCCTCCTCGCCACAGCGCCGTTTCCAGGGGCTTTTGCCGCCACCGCGGCCACATGCTCAGGCTCCCGTCGTCAACCCTCTCCCCGAGTCGTGAACGCCCGGACAAGCTCAGAAGCAGCGTCACCCACGCTCCCTGAAGCCGTCAAAGCAAGTTCCAAGGGTACAACGGGCTACAATCGCCTCGGCAAGCCGTTTCTTCCCCGGCGGACTGACCTCGGTGGCTTCACTCCGAGCCAAGTCTCTCCGATGTATCACGCCCAACAAAGCCACGAATAAGGTTGGTTACCACCTCCCCTTGCTGTCCACCGAGTTCAGGATCATTTCATAGGACCACCTGGCCGGAATTTGAGGTTTCTCACCGGCGGGTTATTCGGGCCGCCATGCCAAATATCCAAAAATTAGGTTCCTATGGTTAGGCGTTTCCAGTCATGAGCTTCGGGCATGTTCTGTAGACTCCGACGGTCCTCCTCGTCCAACCGGTGCTGGTTTTCATCAACCCTGGCCGTAGACCGCCGTGTTTTTCGCTGCCGGCGGAAAATCCACCTCGGGCGCACGGTGGGGACCTATTTAGAGCCATTTTCGCTCCAAACTGAGTCCCTGTAAAGCATGCCCACGACCCACTGGTGCTTTAGGAGCAAACGGCGCAGCATTTTGTGTGGCACCGCGCCCTAGCGACGTCGCCGGAGTGGCCGCGGTCACTGTCACCGTCGCGCCTAGGGTTCCGGCCATCTTCGATCGGAGGTAAGGCCGGCAACGTGTTCCTCGCACGAAAATATGCAGTGGCGGCGGAAATCAACGAGTTCCGAGGACCGGAACCCCTTCCCGGCGAGGTCTCCGGTGAGCCCGGCGGCGGGGTCGCGCGGGAGCCGGAGGAAGACGAAGACGGGGGCTGGCCCACGCGTCAGTCTCTGTTGCGAGGGAGTGGGATTTTCTGTGACCTCGGATCGGTCTGTGACAACGCGGGGACAGGTCTGTGGCCCCGTGTGGCCTGAATTCAGCAGCTGACACGTGTAGAAGGGACCCACTGTCAGAGTTTAAACATTTCCCCGAATTAATTTGAATTCCAGATTTGGTTCAAACTTTAGAACCTCATAACTTTTGCTAGGGAGCTCCAAAATTAGTGATTCAAATTGGGTTGGATTCAGGATGAAAAACTCTATCCAAATATGCAACCCAATTTGCATGAAAACCAAAAGGAAATTCTGGAAAATTCTTTAAATCTTCTCAGCAAAAGAATTCTAGAGGAAGTTTGGTTCATCCAAAATTCCCCAAATTTTGCCAGAATATTCTTTAGGATATTAGGAGACTCCTGTAAAAGTTTCAGCTCATTTGGAGTTGATGTAATTAGGGTAATTCTGATTTCAAGTTTCTGTATATAAATAAATACAGAAACATTTTCAAAGAATTTCCAAAACTTGGAAATTCATTTCTGGGCATTCCTTAGCTCCAAAAATCCTAGGAAAATTCAGGCATACTCTCTGAGCTATGTAGGAAATTATGGTTCACTTAGATTTGCATGAAAGTGCAAGTTTAATCAGAATTAATTCTTTTATGCCTAAATGCTTAGGAAATTATTCTGGGTGCTCTACTCAGTGAAACATTCTGAATTTTGGTTCACAGGACTTCCTTGTGAGAAGGAACTCACAAGAAAATTTCTAGCTCCATTGGAGCCCTGGATCAGTAGTGTTCTGTTCAACCAATTAGGTGATCACCACCCAAGTGATGAGCCTCACTTCTCACTTGATGATAATGCTTAGACACACACCCAAATCACCACCCCCAGTGTCATTTTAAATTCTTGAACAGATTCCAGTTTTAAACTTGTCTTTAGCACTGGTTAGCAAAAGTTTTATAATTAAACTTGTATGCATATTCATAACGTGTAGTGTTTAAACGTGGATAAATGAAGATTGGATCAAGAGGCAAGAAGGCAGGGATTAAGCTTCAAGTCAGCAGAAACTAACTTCATAAACATCTGACTTTACTCACCTGCAAAACCAAGGCAAGCCCCGGTTTGCACTTAAGTTGTTTTTAAAGTTTTCCCTTTGTTCACTACCATTGGTCAAAGTTTGCATGTGCATTAGGTCAAGGATGTTTGATATTCCACTTGCATAACCAAACATGAACCCTGAGGTCAAGGGTAGAAGTGTGTCATCGCTGTAGAATAAGGCCATGCTAAATAGACTAGGGCATCCGGTAGAAGACGAGTAGTTGGAATCTACTCGCGAGTTATAGACGGGATTACCTGGGTGTAGAGGGAAAAAGAGGCAAACTGAAGTTTACATTTCCAGAGATGAGACCGGGCAGGATGGTTAGGCAGCGACAAGACGAGGTCTTGGTCGAGTAGCTCTGCATGTGTCGGTTAAGGACCGATGCATTTGCGGCACCCAGGAGCAGGTATTGAGTTGTGTACCGGATGCTTACTGACATATGGGAATCAGGAAACCGATGTACCAGGGTCACTGGGTTGTAGAGGCATACCACATTGTCTCGTTAGACCTATGAGCCCGAGACGGCGTGACCGGTTCTACAGTCTAGTGTCCTGCGAAAGGTGGCCACATACGACGTAATGAAAGACGCCAGAGTTGGGTCTTCAGAGGCAGGCGTATGTGTCGAGTTATCCAGGTAGTGTTTGATTCGAATCACCGTCCATCGCGGTTATTGATTACCGCTTGCTCCCTGTGTTGTGACGTAGTTAATCAAGTTGTGTGGGAATAGTTTACAAAGTTTTAAATGCTGTTATGCTAATTATAAATTGCATGAAAACCATGTTTGAAGTAGAGATAGAGCAAACTAAAGTTATTTTTCACCTTGGGACAAGCAACATTGGAATGAAGCGTTTCTTGTTTGATTGTGGAGTTCCAATGTTGCTGGGCGCAAGGTCACTACTATTATGGCTAAAATCTGAAAGTTAAGGATGAACTCGTAGGCGAGTCTTTTTGCAAATTACAGGATAAGTCTTAGGTTATGTTCATGTAGAGTTTCATGCCTTAGGAGAGACGGTTAAGTCATGCTGAGCCTTTGTGCTCACTCTTGCTATATAAGTGGTTTTGCAGGTAAACATCGACGCTATAAAGAAGGTTGTCCGGAGAGACTCGGGAACTTCCGAGTCATGTCACCCTTGGCGAACCTAGCCGCTGCTATGTCTTCGTGTTGCTAGCGAGTGGAGTCCGCGGGCTGGATCTCTTCTCAAGTGCTTCTTAGATATCCACCGTGAGCTGTGTATAGACTTCCGCTGTAGCTATTTTATGAAGTTATTTGCAAAGAAACAATTTTAAGCTTCCGCTTGATTTATGTAATACATTGTTCCTTATATGTGTGCTGTTCGGTGCCGCATAACACGGCACCACCCAATGCGATCCCCGGGCAAGGCGGCACGACCCCGTGATGGAGGTCGGGCCCCCTCAGCATGGTATCAGAGCCGCATTGATAATAGCGCACGGAATAAGGATGGTATTACGACAAAAACTTAGGATACGGTGAGGAAACGATATTAGGCCCACATAAGGACTACAGTAGTGTAGTTACTTAAAGTGGCAAGACTAACATATGTGTTTTAATTCTGAATTTTCATTATGTAACGACGCACCTACGCTCAGGTAAGAATGGTAAGGAACACCACCGAAAGCGGTTCAATTTCGGTTAGCTCCTCTGACGAGGAAAGTGGTTCAGGGCTAGGTCTCACAGCTTGGTGTGAGACGTCAATATGAACTCTTGGACTCTCCATGTTCCTGAGTTCATATGAAATGCTGATCCCTAGCGTGCATTAGGCAAGTAAGTGGAGACCCCATCATGTGGTCAGTAACGCGATAGTGTGTTCGTCTGGAAATAGCCCAGGAGGACATATGCAGCGCTTGCCATCGGCGTGCCCTGCAGGGCAGTAGGTGGTATCTGTTGGGTTGATAACATTCCCAACCATGACGAACCGTTCATGACATACTCGGGTTCCTCGTCGTGTGGTGTTGAAACACGATCACGTGCCTTGAGACGTGGCTTAACTCAAGGACGGCCGTATGACAATGATACGGGCGTTTGTATTTACTTTCAAATATGGAACTGCCTGAAATGAAACAACCTTTGAGTGCACCACTATTGAGGGTTCTTCTGCAGGTACTAACCACGTACGTATCCCGTGTAGTACACGTGTGCGAGAGACCGTCTTAGTGCCACTGATAATACGTATATGCCGGTGTAATCCAGTTTAGAATTTTCTTTTGGTGAGGCTACGTAGTACCGACATGTTCTTACGGTGCATCGACACCGTACTACACTTAATAACCTCTTCCCTATGAAGAAATGAATCATGAACTAACTTTCAACTAAAAATGGAAGTTTGAAAAAAATATTAGTTACTGAACTATTATTTTGAGCTAAGACTCAAATGAGAGTATAACTAGGCGTCAAAGTTTTCAAAAGCAGAATGCTCTGTTTCTGGCAGAAATTCTTGCTGGACTTTAACATAGCATGACTCTGAGTAGCTTGACCCAAATAAGGTGTATGATATAGTTCTGGAAATATTTTCAAGTGCTCTACAACTTCCTTGTAGGCCTCCAGAGCAGAATCACACGTTACATGGGTGAAAAGTCCAGTTTAAGGCGAACTGTTCAGAACCAGGACAGTACCAAAAACCTCTCTGGATCTTTCTGTTTTTAAGCCATAACTTCCTGTAGAAAAATCCTTAAGGAGCCTACAATACACCGTTGGAAAGGTTATGAAATTGCAACATTGTTGTAGTTCAAAGTTTGCTCAGATTCTTATTGTATTTCATATACAACTGTGATAAAGTAACCACATACAAAGGAGATGCTGGCAAATTTTATCCAGGAATTCTGTCAACTTTGAGAAATCATAACTTTTGATCCAGAGATGATCTGGGAGCATTTGAGTACTCGTGGGAAAGACACTGAAGTTAACTTTAACTTTGGTATTCGACTTGAGTTATGAAAATGCTGCTAAACTGATCAAAATCTGGGTAAAGACAGAAGAATCCATCCTGTACAGAAAAGAGGACTGGGTAGGCCTATCCCACGGAAGGGATTAAATTCGAGGATTTTCCAGTGGGACGTGAATATCCAATGTGTTTCCGATGAGTTACCAGGCAATGCAGGCTAACGGGACGTCAAGTTCAAGATTGAACTGACGCTGGAAGCAACATTGATTTCACGAAGGCCGTATAAAATGGCACCCAATGAACTAGCGAAGTTGTAGGAGAAACTAAGTGCACTTATGAGCAACGGTTTTACACAAGCAAGCTCATCACTATGGGGTTGCTCTGCGCTGTTCGTTAAGAAGAACGATGAGACACTAAGATTAAGTGTTGATTTTCGTTCACTCAATGCCATCACTATAAAGGACAATGAGGGTACTCTATGGTTTAAAGACCATATAGTGATACCTCGTAATATGAAGCTCTATACTGCCGGAAATGTCGCACACCACTGAAGTGGTGCGAGTACGGCAGAAGAGTACGGATCGGGGTTGGTTAGTCAACAAAGACAATGTCCGAGTTCGAGCAGTAGAAGCGAACTTGGAGGCTTTTCAATCCTGAAAGAAAAGGCACGATGGTCAAAGGCATAGACCGTTGCATTTCGACGGAGAAGAACACGTTGTCTTTGCGTGTCTCCGATGAAAGGAATTCACCGGTCCAATGTAAAGGGGAGATTTTGCTCCCCGAGCCTTAGATCCACTTGTTACCACGGAGATGTGTGGACCCGTAGCTTACCGGCTGGGACTACCGGCAAGCCTTGCTGGTGTTCACGACATATTTCATATGTCATAGCTATGGAAGTGGCTGAAAGCAACCATTGCCGTCCCCACCGGAGAACTTGACTAGTTGAATCCGGATCGTACCTATACCGAGCGACCGGTTCAGACTATCGATGAGAAGAACCCGGAACACCTGGAATCAGATATTAAGATTTTACCAGGTGCTGTGGGGTAATCATACCATGGAAGAAACAACGTGGAGAGCAAAGATTACTCCGCATGAACTATCCGGAATTTTTATCGTCCTACCACTTGGCATTACCTCTCCCGTCTCATTCTCCTTTTGGAATCTCGGGACGAGATTCTTTTTAAGGGGGGAGGAATGTAAAAGTTCCAATAACATGAATGCAAAGAAACGGGTGATTGAACGTCATTGTGTTTCTGGTTCATGAAAAATGGGACTTACAAAAACTTTCTTACATGGGATGGTATACATGAGGTGCAACCACATGGGTTCAAGCATGCCTTTGAAGGTGTTGGACCAAGGTGGAGTTAAACTCATGTGTAATCATACATGTACATGAGAAAGAACAAAAATAAGGTCTTTAGTCCCAAAGTTTCAGCTCAAATTGCTGCCAAACTTTTGGATACACATGGAGCCTCATACATTTGAATTGAGGAGAATGTGGTGGCAACTTTCTGATTTGAGGGTGAGCCAAAAAGGGAATGGACTATGATTATGTTGAGTTCATGCTGAATTCAAACATGTTAGACAAGGGAATGACTTGAGTTATGTCACATAAAATGATAAACTCAAACATGGACATGTGGGAAGAGCTAAAATCTTTTTTAACTCCTGTTGAACACATGTTAACCTGGGAAAGGATTTCACTCCCAAAAATCTAACTCATATGCACATTCCCTATGAGTAGAGGGAAGGGAAGTTTAAACCCCATTTTTGAACCCTTGCAAAGCATTCATGGTCAGATGGTCCAAAAAGCATATATATGAGATGATCATTGCAGTCCTCAGGTATTAAAGAGCTTAAGATCTAAAATTGGAGAGTGTTTGAGCTCATATACCATTTGTTCAAAGCATTGTTTGAGATCACCTTCCAATTCAAATTTGAGGGGCATGGTCAAAACTGAACTGGTGAGGTTCAGGTTGGGACCAAGGTTGATCAAGCATGAGCTAGGAGCAAACCAAAGTGTTTCACCCGAATTCAGATGGGTCATCACCAAAGAGGACTTAAATTTCAGTTTGAATTAAATGGGTTACTTCAAGGCAAAGAAGGCCCTTTTCAAAAAGGAAATTCAAACTGTTGTTTGAAAATTTGTATTTGCAATGGCCAACTTAAGGATCAGATGGCATATTTGAATTCCTCAGGTCCAAATTTTGGGGGAGCCAAGTTTTGAGAAAGTTTGGAGGTGCTTTGATACTAGTATCAAAGGGCTTATGAGTTTCCTTCAAATTTGAATTCAAATTTGAACTGAAGAACACCAAGTCAAAATTCCAAACAACTTTTTGAACCTGAGCTCTTCAGAATTTAAATTTGCATTGTGCCAAATTTGAGAGATATTTGTGGGAAGGTTGGAGGGATAAGAAGGAGGGTGGTCCCACTGGTCAGTGAGCCACTGAAGGCTTAAACCCGAAGCAACTCTCTGTTTTCGCTCGAAGTGCCGGACGCAGCGCGCGCGCCACCGAGGCAACGTGACCGCCAGCTCCCGAGCTGCTTCGACGTCGGTTTACCCTCGCCCTTATCGTCCTCCCACCGAGAGCGTGCACCTCACAGCACCGAACAACGTCCGAGCTAGCCTCCTCCTCGCCACAGTGCCGTTTCCAGGGGCTTTTGCCGCCACCGCGGCCACATGCTCGGGCTCCCGTCGTCAACCCTCTCCCCGAGCCGTGAAAGCCCGGACAAGCTCAGAAGCAGCGTCGCCCACGCTCCCTGAAGCCGTCAAAGCAAGTTCCAAGGGTACAACGGGCTACAATCGCCTCGGCAAGCCATTTCTTCTCCGGCGGACTGACCTCGGCGGCTTCACTACGAGCCAAGTCTCTCCGATGTTTCACGCCCAACAAAGCCACGAATAAGGTTGGTTACCACCTCCCCTTGCTGTCCACCGAGTTCAGGATCATTTCATAGGACCACCTGGCCGGAATTTGAGGTTTCTCACCGGCGGGTTCTTCGGGCCGCCATGCCAATAATCCAAAAATTAGGTTCCTATGGTTAGGCGTTTCCAGTCATGAGCTTCGGGCATGTTCTGTAGACTCCGACGGTCCTCCTCGTCCAACCGGTGCTGGTTTTCATCAACCCTGGCCGTAGACCTCCGTGTTTTTCGCTGCCGGCGGAAAATCCACCTCGGGCGCACGGTGGGGACCTATTTAGAGCCATTTTTGCTCCAAACTGAGTCCCTGTAAAGCATGCCCACGACCCACTGGTGCTTTAGGAGCAAACGGCGCAGCGTTTTGTGTGGCACCGCGCCCTAGCGACGTCGCCGGAGTGGCCGCGGTCACTGTCACTGTCGCGCCTAGGGTTCCGGCCATCCTCGATCGGAGGTAAGGCCGGCAACGTGTTCGTGGCACGAAAATATGCAGTGGCGGCAGAAATCAACGAGTTCCGAGGACCGGAACCCCTTCCCGGCGAGGTCTCCGGCGAGCCCGGCGGCGGGGTCGCGCGGGAGCCGGAGGAAGACGAAGACGGGGGCTAGCCCACGCGTCAGTCTCTGTTGCGAGGAAGTGGGATTTTCTGTGACCTCGGATCGGTCTGTGACAACGCGGGGACGGGTCTGTGGCCCCGTGTGGCCTGAATTCAGCAGCTGACACGTGTAGAAGGGACCCACTGTCAGAGTTTAAACATTTCCCCGAATTAATTTAAATTCCAGATTTGGTTCAAACTTTAGAACCTCATAACTTTTGCTAGGGAGCTCCAAAATTAGTGATTCGAATTCGGTTGGATTCAGGATGAAAAACTCTATCCAAATATGCAACCCAATTTGCATGAAAACCAAAAGGAAATTCTGGAAAATTCATTAAAGCTTCTCAGCAAAAGAATTGTAGAGGAAGTTTGGTTCATCCAAAATTCCCCAAATTTGGCCAGAATATTCTTTAGGATATTAGGAGACTCCTGTAAAAGTTTCAGCTCATTTGGAGTTGATGTAGTTAGGGTAATTCTTATTTCAAGTTTCTGCATTCAAATAAATACAGAAACATTTTCAGAGAATTTCCAAAACATGGAAATTCATTTATGGGCATTCCTTAGCTCCAAAAATCCTAGGAAAATTCAGGCATACTCTATGAGCTATGTAGGAAATTATGGTTCACATAGATTTGCATGAAAGTGCAAGTTAAATCAGAATTAATTCCTTTATGCCTAAATGCTAAGGAAATTATTCTGGGTGCTCTACTCTGTGAAACATTCTGAATTTTGGTTCAGAGGACTTCCTTGTGAGAAGGAACTCACAAGAAAATTTCCAGCTCCATTGGAGCCCTGGATCAGTAGTGTTCTGTTCAACCAATTAGGTGATCACCACCCAAGTGATGAGCCTCACTTCTCACTTGATGATAATGCTTAGACACACACCCAAATCACCACCCCCAGTGTCATTTTAAATTCTTGAACAGAGTTCCAGTTTTAAACTTGTCTTTAGCACTGGTTAGCAAAAGTTTTATAATTAAACTTGTATGCATATTCATAACGTGTAGTGTTTAAACGTGGATAAATGAAGATTGGATCAAGAGGCAAGAAGGCAGGGATTAAGCTTCAAGTCAGCAGAAACTAACTTCATAAACATCTGACTTTACTCACCTGCAAAACCAAGGCAAGCCCCGGTTTGCACTTAAGTTGTTTTTAAAGTTTTCCCTTTGTTCACTACCATTGGTCAAAGTTTGTATGTGTATTAGGTCAAGGATGTTTGATACTCCACTTGCATAACCAAACATGAACCCTGAGGTCAAGGGTAGAAGTGTGTCATCGCTGTAGAATAAGGCCATGCTAAATAGACTAGGGCATCCGGTAGAAGACGAGTAGTTGGAATCTACTCGCGAGTTATAGACGGGATTACCTGGGTGTAGAGGGAAAAAGAGGCAAACTAAAGTTTACATTTCCAAAGATGAGACCGGGCAGGATGGTTAGGCAGCGACAAGACGAGGTCTTGGTCAAGTAGCTCTGCCTGTGTCGGTTAAGGACCGATGCGTGTGCGGCACCCAGGAGCAGGTATTGAGTTGTGTACCGGATGCTTACTGACATATGGGAATCAGGAAACCGATGTACCAGGGTCACTGGGTTGTAGAGGCATACCACATCGTCTCGTTAGACCTATGAGCCCGAGACGGCGCGACCGGTTCTACATTCTAGTGTCCTGCGAAAGGTGGCCACATACGACGTAATGAAAGACGCCAGAGTTGGGTCTTCAGAGGCGGGCGTATGTGTCGAGTTATCCGGGTAGTGTTTGATTCGAATCACCGTCCATCGCGGTTATTGATTACCGCTTGCTCCCTGTGTTGTGACGTAGTTAATCAAGTTGTGTGGGAATAGTTTGCAAAGTTTTAAATGCTGTTATGCTAATTATAAATTGCATGAAAACCATGTTGAAGTGGAGATAGAGCAAACTAAAGTTATTTTTCACCTTGGGACAAGCAACATTGGAATGAAGCGTTTCTTGTTTGATTGTGGAGTTCCAATGTTGCTGGGCGCAAGGTCACCACTATTATGGCTAAAATCTGAAAGTTAAGGATAAACTCGTAGGCGAGTCTTTTTGCAAATTACAGGATAGGTCTTAGGTTACGTTCATGTAGAGTTTCGTTCCTTAGGAGAGACGGTTAAGTCTTGCTGAGCCTTTGTGCTCACTCTTTCTATATAAGTGGTTTTGCAGGTAAACATCGACGCTATAAAGAAGGTTGTCCGGTGAGACTCGGGAACTTCTGAGTCATGTCACCCTTGGAGAACCTAGCCGCTGCCATGTCTTTGTGTTGCTAGCGAGAGGAGTCCGCGGGCTGGATCTCTTCTCAAGTGCTTCTTAGATATTCACCGTGAGCTGTGTATAGACTTCCGCTGTAGCTATTTTATGTAAGTTATTTGCAAAGAAACAAATTTAAGCTTCCGCTTGATTTATGTAATACATTGTTCCTTATATGTGTGCTGTTCGGTGCCGCATAACACGGCACCACCCAATGCAATCAACGGGCAAGGCGGCACGACCCCGTGATGGAGGTCGGGCCCCCTCAAATACCACGAATAACAGGGTTTTATTACAATGTCTCATGAGTGTCTAACTCATTCTAGCAGCGGAAGTCTTATTCTAGCCGCGGAAGGCTTTATTCTAGCAGCGGAAGTCTTCTAACTATTGCGGAAACAAAACTAAACAATGGCAGCGGCTCCATCTCCTACTCCACAGGCATGTTGACGGTGGATCACATGCCTAGTACTCCACATGGTCTTCAAAGTACTGTTTTCTTGTTGCTGATGATGAAGTAATAATGCAAGTTTGAGTACATGATGTACTCAGCAAGTGCGGGAAAATATGATATGTAGCTCACATCAAGGTAGGTATAAAAAGGCTCATTGCGGAAAGCAAAGTTTATTTCACAAAACATGATAAAAACAGCAACTAGCTTTAAGTGAATGTAATTCCAACATTTATCCAATTAAATCATCAATATACCTCCATCATGTCCCACCTCTTTTCATGTCTCATCAGACATTCGTCTTTCTCAACTTTTTCTTATGCTCATGAATACCATCTCGTATTCATTACCATTTCATCTCATATTCAATTTCCATCTCATAACCGAGACCAAAGCTCATTATCAAGACTCAACAGCCATGAAACCAATCTCATCACTAAGACTCAACAGTCCCGAAACAAAAACCAAAGGCCATCCATGACTAAACCCATAACCAAACCAAATATCATCCCAATCACCATCCCAATAACCATCCCATCTAATCATGTGAGTTAGCTAGGCGCTTGTGACCGTAAGCTCGGCTATCATTATAGTTTTAGACCCTGCAGAGTTTGCACCACTTTACCCACAAGTTTGTGATTTCGTCACCCATCGGCGACTGCAGAACCTCCATTATACCAGTACACAACCGTTGGTGTATGACCAAGAAATCACAAAATAGCCTTTACAAAGGGGTTACTAGATGTATGGACTCACTAAGGTTTCACCGACAGGCTAGAATCTCTAATTCTCCCACCTACAGGCCCCCTCTTGTGCCATGCAGTTCCCAGGGCAGTCCTCACTCGACTCCAATTCCCCGCGCCTTCCACGGTCCATAACAAGCTAGCAACTTACCTAATTAGTCAGCTAAGCCACACCCATATTTGGCCTTGTGGTGGCACTGTTATCTTGGCATGTGCTGGCATGAACCGGTCCTTAGATCTACGGTGAGTAAACCACCATCTCATTCTACCTCATCCACAAACCAAGCTTGCCTAGATCTCCCCCGATTCATGTTCATTATCATCAAGTTCTCATTATTATTATAAGTGCAGTAGCTAGACACATTCTATCGCTTCCCATATCCCTTGGACTCAATGAAGCAAAAAGCAAAACGACCATACCCGACTCATCAACTTTCCCGGCGACAAGGGTGGTTAACAAAACTAGTAAACTCCTATAAAGGGTTTCCCATCAAGTTGACTCAGCATACACAGTTTTCGTAAACAAAACAGTTTCCAAAAACATGAGATCAATATAGTCAAGGGGCACTTGCCTTGTTCCTGTGGTTTCTGTTGCTCTTGGATCTCGAAGTCCTGGTGTCGAAATCCTTCGTAGACAGCTCCCTGAGCTTGTCCTTCTCACTTCTCCTTGGTCTGGGGTTCTTCCTCCTAGCAAGACAGATCGTCGGGCTCACTTCCGGCGCCGCGAGTTCGTTGGCGGTCTCCGGTGACTGAACTCGGAATTAACTCGACGAGTTGGGAGCTAGGGCCTCTAATTCGTCGACTTGGGAATAGATGGTACGGCCAAGGGGTGTTTCGGGTTCTAATTATAACGGGAAAAAGAGTCCTAATCTGATTGGATTTCAAATAAGAGTGCTATCCAAATCATTTTTGAATCTTAACAACTTATCTCCAATCGATTTGGTGCGGTAACATCGTGGAAATCGTGTCGGTTTCCTCCCGTATCGGGTATGCCCATACAGAAGAAAAACTGCTTAAGATCTCGTCAACTCCGCGGTGATGAGGTCCGGAGGCTCCACGTGTCCAGCGGGAACCTGGGCTCCCTTTTCCGCAGAGACATGCTCCGGTTGTGCCGCGTGTCAGGCGAGCAAGACCTCCCTCTTCCTCAGAGGTGAGCTCCGCTTGCGCCACGCGTCCTGGCGGGCGGGACCTCCCCTCTTTCTAGAGATGAGCTCCGTGTACACCACTTGTCAGTGCCGGACCTCCCCTCTCTTCGGAGGTGGCACCAAGAGTGCCACGTGTCAGTGCCGGACCTCACCTAGCTTCCGAGGTGGGCTCCGGAAGTGCCACTTGTCCTAGCAGCGCCCGATCTCCTTTCTGCTCAGAGATGAACTCCAAGGTCGACACGTGTCCAACTGCGTCGGACCTCTCTTCTCCCCGGAAGTATGCTCCGAGAATGACACATGTAAAGCAGTGTCGGACCTCCCGGAGGTGAGTTCCAAGGAAGACACGTGTCAATCGGAACCTTCTCCTCAGAGGTGAGCTCCGAGGGTGACACGTGTTCAGTAGTGTCGGACCACTCGGAGGTGAGCTCTGAGAGCTACACGTGTTAAACTGGGCCGGACCTCTCGGAGACGAGCTTCGAGAGCAACACGTGTCCCATGGGTTGGACCTCCCACTTCTCCGCAGTGACTAGCTCTGACGGGACACGTGTCCTGCAGGGCTGGCCTCGCTCCTCCGCAGAGGCTAGCTCCGGGGGCAGCACGTGTCCCACGGGGTCGGATCTCGCCCCATCCGCAGAGCCAAGCTCCAAACCTGCAACGTGTCTGGTGGTGCTGGACCTCTCCCCACTACGCAGGGATGAGCTCCAAACACGCCACGTGGCCAGCAGGCCACGGGAAGTGTCTACAGCGCTCCTCGGCGAACTGGAACTTGCTCTTTTTAGGTATCTTTTTTATTCCTTCTCTGTATCTACTTATTTTAAAGGTTTCTCTACATCAAATATGGATGCATGCATGAATTATGAAATTGAGGGTGTTACAGGCGCGGGGAATGGGAGTTGAGAGAGGACTGCCCTGGAAACCGTATGGCACAAGAGGGGGCCCGTAGGTGGGAGAATGGTGATTCGAGCCTGCTGGTGAAACCTTGGTGAGTCCATATATCTAGTAACCCCTTTCTAAAGGTTATTTTGTGATCTCTTGGCCATACACCGACGGTTGTGTACTGGTATAATGGAGGTTCTGCAGTCGCCGACGGGTGACGAAATCACAAACTTGTGGGTAAAGTGGTACAAACTCTGCAGGGTATAAAACTATCATGATAGCCGTGCTTCCGGTCACAAGCACCTGGCCAACTTCCATGATTAGATGGGATGGTTATTGGGATGGATGGTTCGGTTTGGTTATTGGTATGTCATTCGTTTGGTTATGGTTTGGTCATTGAGGTTTTGGTTTTGAGACTGTTGAGTCTTGGTAATGAGAAAGGTTTCGGACTGTTGAGTCGAAACAATGAGTTTTTGTCTCGGTTATGAGATGGCATTGAATATGAGATGATATGATCATGAATATGAGATGGTATTCATGAAGAAAAGTTGAGAAAGATAAATGTTCGGATGAGATATGAAAAGTGGTGAATCATGAAAGAGGTATGTTGATGTTATAATTGAACATATGTTGGGATTATATTCATTTAAAGTTAGCTGCTGTTTTTATCATGTTTTGTGAAATAAACTTTGCTTTTCTGCAATAAGCATTTTTGTTCCATACCTTGCTGTAAGCTACATATCATATTTTCCCGCACTTGCTGAGTACGTCATGTACTGAAACTTGCATTGTTACTTCATCATCAGCAACAGGAGAAGAGTACTTCGAAGATCATGTGGAGTATTAGGCGTGTGATCTACCATCAACTTGCCTGTGGAGTAGGAGATGGAGCCGCTGCCATTGCTTAGTTTGCTTCCGCTATAGTGTAGAAGACTCCCGCTGCTAGAATGAGTTAGAGACTCATGAGAAATTGTAATAAAACCCTGTTATTCGTGGTATTATTCTGAATTCAGTTTGTTGATTACATGTGTATGTGTGATAAACATCCTGGGCACACATATGCATCAGCTCGGTTTCGGGGTTTCTCGAAACAGGGGCGTCACAAGCAGCGGAAGTCTCTAAACGATAGTGGAAGCAAACTAAACACGGCAGCGGCTCCATCTCCAACTCCACAGGCAAGTTGACGGTCGTTCGCACACCTAGTACTCCACATGATCTTCGAAGTACTCCTCTCCTGTTGCTGATGATTAATTAATAATGCAAGGTTGAGTACATGAAGTACCAAGCAAGTGCAGGAAAATATGATATGTAGCTTTCAACAAGTTATGGAACAAAAGGCTCACTGCAGAAAGCAAAGTTTATTTCACAAACATTATAAAAACAGCAACTATCTTTAAGTGAATTTAATCCCAAAATATATCCAATTAAACATTAACATACCTACTTCATAATTCACCACTTTTCATGTCTCAATCAACCATAATCTTTCCCAACTTTATCTCATGCTCATAATAACCATTTCATGTTCATATCCATCTCATCATCCGAAAAACCAATCTCATCACCAAGACTCAAAAGTCCCGAAACCAAATCCAAAGACCAAACCATAACCATCCCAAACCATCCCATATAATCATGTGAGTTGGCCAGGCGCTTGTGACCGTAAGCACGGCTATCATGATAGTTTTACACTCTTAACAGTTCGCACCAGTTTACCCACAAGTTTGTGATTTCGTCACCTACCGGCGACTGCAGAACCTCCATTATACCAGTACACAACCGTCGGTGTATGGCCAAGAGATCACAAAATAGCTTTTACAAAGGGGCTACTAGATGTATTGACTCACTAAGGTTTGACCAGCAGGCTCGAATCACCATTCTCCCACCTACGAGCCCCCTCTTGTGCCATGCAGTTCTCAGCGCAGTCCTCTCTCGACTCCCATTTCCCGTGCCTTCCACGGTCCATAACAATCTAGAAACATACCTAATTAGTCAGCTAAGCCGCACCCATATTTGGCCTTGTGGTGGCACTATTTTCCTGGCATGTGCTGGCATGAACCGGTCCTTAGATCTACGGTAAGTAAACTGCCATCTCATTCTACCACATCCACAAACCAAGCTTGCCTATATCTCCCCCGATTCATGTTCATTATCATCATCAAGTTTTCATTAACATTGTTCATATGAGTGCAGTACTTAGATATGTTCTACTTCGCCTTCCCGTATATTAGCGAAGCAAAAAGCAAAAACGACCATACCCGATTCATAAACTTTCCCAGCGACAAGGGTGGTTAACAAAGCTAGTAAACTCCTATAAAAGGGTTTCCCATCAAGCTGACTCAAACATTCATGTTTTCGCAAACAAAACAGTTTCTAAAACATGGGATCAATATGGTCAAGGGGCACTTGCCTTGTTCCTGTGCCTTTGGTTGCACACGTGTCTCGAAGTTCTAGTGCTGTAGTCCTTCGTAGATAGCTTCCTGAGCTTGTCCTTCTACTCACGATCACGCACATACAAGATTCACAGCAATCAATCATCATGCACAAACTTTACTTAAGATGCAATGGTGTAGGTGCATGCTGATCCTATGGTGCAGTTTCGTTAATTCAGTTTGTACGTGTTCCTGCATGTTTTAATGGCTTGCATGAGGTTTTATGATGAACAAGGGTGTAAGGATCAAGTGTGGACGTGGTGATGATCTTGACTCAAGATCTAGATCAATTCCACCGTCAAAAACCGATCAACGCGTGATCTGTCCACATGAAAAGGCTTCTGTTCGAAGAAAACAGATGCGAAGAAAACAACAATGATGTCGTAAGGTGGTAACGAAGACCTACCTCGGCCTTCCTCCTAGCAATGGCAGTAAGACAGTTCGTCGGCTCTCTTCCGGCGACGGCAAACGTGACGGGGATCGTCGGCGGTCTCACCGGTGGCTGAACTCCTTCCAGAACTGTATCATACACCTTAATTGGATCAATCTACTCAGAGTTATGCTCTGTTGAAGTCCAGCAAGAATTCCTGCCAGAAACAGAGCACTCTGTTTTTGAAATCTTTGAAACCTAAACCTTCTCTCATTTGAATCTTAGCTCAAAATAAGAGTTCAGTAACTAATACTTATTTCAAACTTCCATTTTTAGTTGAAAGTTAGCTCATGAATTGATTCTTCATAGGGAAGAGGTTATTAAGTTTAGTACGGCGTCGATGCACCGTAAGAACCATGTCAGTACTACGTAGCCTCTCCAAATGAAAATCCTAAACCGGATTATACCGACCTATCCATTTTATGGGTACGCACGTGGTTAGTACCTGCAGAAGAACACTCAATACTGGTGCACTCAAAGGTTGTTTCATTTAAGGCAGTTCCATATTTGAAAGTAAATACAAACGCCCGTATCATTGCCATACGGTCGTCCTTGAGTCAAGCCACGTCTCAAGGTACGTGATCGTTTTTCAACACCACACGACAGGAAACGCGAGTATATCATGAACGGGTCGTCACGGTTGGGAATGTTATCAACCCAACAGATACCACCTACTGCCCTGCAGGGCACGCCGATGGCAAGCGCTGCGTATGTCCTCCTAGGCTATTTCCAGACGAACACACTATCGCGTTACTGACCACACGATGGGGTCTCCACTTACTTGCCTAATGCACGCTAGGGATCAGCATTTCATATGAACTCAGGAACATGAAGAGTCCAAGAGATTCATATTGCCATCTCACACCAATCTCTGAGACCTATCCCTGAACCACTTTCCTCGTCAGGGGAGCTAACCGAAATTGAACCGCTTTCGGTAGCGTTCCTTACCATTCTTACCTGAACGTAGGTGCATCGTTACATAATCAAAATTCAGAATTATAACAAGTACGTTAGTGCTGCCACTTTAAGTAACTATACTACTATAGTCCTTATGTGGGCCTAATACCGTTTCCTCACTGTATCCTAAGTTTTTGTCGTAATACGATCCTTATTCAGTGCGCTATTACCAATGCGGCTCTGATACCATGCTGTGAGGGTCCGTCGTCCTGGTTCACGAGGACGGGGCACCTTGTAACACCCCAAAATTTTGATTCAAAACACTAAATCATGTTAAGAGGGGAATTTAAAAATTTTTGGACGTGTTGCATGTTTTGCAAAAATTCAAATTCAAACTGGAATTCAAATTAAACTCAAACCAGAAAAGAAATGGAAAAAGAAAAAAAGAAAATAGAAAAAAACCGGCCAGTGGGCCAAAACCCACCAGCCGGCCCAACATACCCCGCGCCAGCCCGCAGCCGCGCGCCCGCGCTTTCTCATGCTGACAGGTGGGACCCACAGATCTTCGTCTACCTTGCGCCGCGCCGAACTCCCCCGCGCCCGAATCGAAACCGATCGGGATTTCGACGTAAACCCCGCTGAGTTCTGTTCGTAGCTGACGCGGACATGATCTAAACCACCCCGCCGCCCTCCCCCATCTATAAAAACCCCGGCCTCGTTCTATTTTTCCCACGCGGTCGCCGATTTTTACTCCGGTGAGAACCGACACTTCTCCGGTAAATTCTGGCCGATCTAAGCTCGGAAACTCCGATCTAACTCGCTGGTCTTGATCCACCGCCTCCGGGGAACCTTGCAGGTGCAGAAAACTCGGTGACTTGCGGTGTAAACGCAGCGCCGACGAGCTTCGCCGTGGTTTTTCCTCGGACCTCGCCGCCGATCACCTTCCAGGACCTCCGAGCTCAAGAAAACCCCCGAGGTGAGATCCCCGACCTCCCCTCTACCGATCTATGCCATAAGATCACAGTTCTAGGCAGAATTCTCGAGGATCCGAAAGTTTCCGGCGAGATCGCCGCTTCCTGCCGCCGTGCGCCGCCGGCAGCGCCGCCCGCGCTCGATCAGAGCGACGTGGCCGCTTGTGCGCCGTTTATTTTAAATCGCACGGTAGGGTTTAAACCCCCGCGTACCGGTTCGATGTTATAATCTCGGCCGTCAGTTTAAAATCGGACGGTCCACGTCAGCCCCGCGTTATAAAGACTGGAATTCTTACGTGCTACCCCCTGGGGTTCTCGGGAAATAAGAGCTAGCCCCGGAAACTTCAGATCTAGCCCCTGGAACTCCAGAAAATCATGTAAATTCATTTAAAAATCAGTTTTAGCCCCTGGACTTAATAAAAATTAGGAAAAACACCTCTGATAAGTGTAGCTAGACCCCTGGAAATTCTGAAAATAATATTATAGACCCTGTAATGGGGTGAGTTCATCATTTTAGCCCTGTTTAGTATTTAATTTAGAAAATTGAATATGTAACTAGTGTTTAAAAATTAAAAAGTGGGACAAACATATTGTCAAAATTAAGTTAAAGACTTTCTCAGTGTTTAGGAAATTTAGGAGTGAGATAAAAACATATTTTGGACTGAATTGAATCTGTTTAATTTATTATTCACAATTAGGGACACATTTTTAAGTAATAAATAGTTTTAGAAAATAGGGAAAATAATTATGAAATAGTTTACATCAGAGGCAAAGGTCAAAATATGTTATTAAATTATTTAGGACCAGAACCTATTCTGTTTAGATGATGTGTATTACTAATTTCATAATAAAATACACAATTATGCATAGGAATATAAATCTAAAAATATAGCAACTGGTAAATGATAAATGGAATTTTTAAAATCCAAAGAGTTCAGTTTAGGGTTGGTAGAAATTATGAAGGCACATATGGGGAAGAAAAATACTTTTCATACACACTTGGTAGTAAAAAGGTGTAGTAGTTGAATATAAGAAATATATTGGAAACTCATATACATAGTATGTAAGTATAAATGTGGACACAAAAGTAGGAATCATATACACATGGTTAAAAGTGCATGCAAGCCACAACTCAACACACATAAAGTAACCACAACACATATAATGGTAAAGAACTTTCATAAATGTGAATGTGTGGTTTGTATGAAGTAGAAGTGTGAACTATGTCTTATGATTGTTGTTTTTCTTTTGCTATGTGTGATGGTATGATGTAGAACCTGCTCAAGAGCAAGTTATTCCTTTCCAAGACCAGGACTACCCATTTCAAGAGCAGCAAGAAGGAGGCAAGTGTCCTTGACCACTTTGATCCTATGCTAGGATGTGTAGCTAGAATTATTTGCATTGTCAATTTAAATATGAAACCCATGATAGGAAGTTTCCCTAGAATTGCATTACCTTGTTTCCTTGTAGCTTGGGTTGGGATTTATTTTATCATGACATTTATTATTATGCATATGCTTAGCCATGCTTAGAATGGGATATTTGGGATATGAGATCATCAGTTTATTTTACCATACTCTTGAATGAGATATTGTGAGTTATGTAGAGGTAGGGATCAAGGCAAGTTGGATGTTTTGGTTGTGTGCTGGGTGCACGAGACTTGGGTTTGTGTTTAGTACTTGCCTGGATCCTAAGGACCGGTTCATGGAGCATGTAACCTGGCTTTACAGTGCCAACCACATGCTGAGATGGGGCAGCTTGGCCAATTAATTAGGTGTATCCCCGGCGTAGTATGGGTGTGTTGGATGGTGCGGGGAATAGGTGTCAGCTGGACTACCATATGAACCGCAAGGCTCAAGAGGGGGCCACTGCAGCGGGGTTGGAGCCTCTTGTATGCTGTTAGGGATGAAACCTCAGTGGGCCCACACTCGTCGGGAATCCCTTTGTAAAGGCTTCGTAGTGATCTCCTGGCTACACACCTGGAAAGTGTGAATGTGGTTCGTAGCCACTGGCATAATGGAGGTTCTTTTAGCCCACCCGGCAACGGGGGATGAAATCACTACATGTGGGTACAGTGGTACAAACTCTGCAGAGTCAAAACTGTCATGACAGCCGTGCTCACGGTCAAGAGCGGCTTGGACTTATTCATGATTAGAGGATTGATGGTTTTGGAAGTTAAGCGGGGAGCTTAACAATGGAAATGATGTTATGGTTATTGGATTATGATGACGGGACGGGAGATTGGGACCATTTCACCTGTGTAGTAATGTAGGTGCTTAATAAGCTCAGGTGATAGGAGTTAATTGCGTAGTGCTTTGACCATGAGTTCAACCTCTCCTTGTTCTAGCCATGCATGACATAATTTTCCCACACTTGCTGAGTGCCATTGGTACTCAACCTTGCATATTTGTTGGTTTATATTGCTGCTTCGGTCAAGATAATGAGGTGGTGTATAATGATCAAGACTTTGGACCCGAAGAAGGTTTCTAGGTTCATGGAAACCCCCGGGCAACGCCTGTGATGGAGCCCTCAAGAATAGTATTCCGCTGCTAGTTTATTTACTTGTGATGAACTTATTTTTGTCCATCGAGACATTTGCTATGTAAGACTTATTTATATTCGACACCTGGCTTGTAATAAATGATGCTTCACTATTTGTCATCACATGTATGAGAAAATGATCTTGGCATACATGTGATATTCACTTGGTTGTTCTTCGGAAAAACCGGGTGTGACAGAGGTGGTATCAGAGCCAAGGTTGCCCGTAGGAACGTGGACCTAGGTAGAAATGGACGTATTTAAGGGTCTTATTTTCTTAAAAACTATTTTTACAAGGTGTGTGTTGAAAAGTGTTATTTAATGAGTCACTTTCTTCATCTTACCCCAACTTTCATTCAAAAAAGGATTTTTGTTTAAAAAGTTATCTAACCTAAGTTTAAATGCTTTTTGTTTTAGATGGTTCGCATGATTCGCACCGCTTGCAAGTCCACAGGAGGGAGAGTTCCCGTAGTTGCCCTTGCCGAAAGGGAGGAGAGTCGTCCAGTGACGTACCTTTCCTACGGATTGGCAGTAGGAGGCTTGTTGCGCCGTCTTCGACGTATGCTCGAAGCTGCCGGCAATACGGGCAAGCTAATCATCCACTATAACTCCACCAGGACCATCCGTGAGAAGAGGGAAGAATGGAGTTCGGAGATGAGGATTATACACGAGAATCAGCTGCTTAAGATTCACCACTCTCCAGCTTGTCGAGCAACACAGGTCGATGCGGAGAAAGATGTCACCTGGGAGGCCATAACCTGCCAGAGTCACATCTATCGTCGCCACTTGGACCAAACTGAGTACATGTATGTCCTCCAGCGTGAGAGTGGTACCACGGAGTACAAGTACCCACCAGTGCAGCAAGGGACTTCCCATGAGCACATGGACTTGTACTTGGAGGATGCTGCTATGCTCAGCACTCGACTGCAGGAGTGTCAACAAGAGCTTCAGGATGTCCGGGACACCCTGAAGGAAACGGAGGCGTTTCTGCGAGCCTGCTTAAAGGCGAGAGAAAGTGGAGATGGGAATGAACTGTGTGTCACCGTGAATGATACATGGACTCCTGACTCCCCGGATCACCGAGCGATCAGGCGTCGTCGCACTTCTCCACCAGCAGCCTCCCCACCCAAAGCAGAGTCAGAAGGAAGCCGAAATGATGAGGAAGATCCCGAGGAGCCAGCTCAAGATAACGAGTAGTGTAGAGTCCTTCCCTTAGTTAGCAAGATGTCGAATAGTCGAGTCGTTAAGTTAATTTAATGGTGTGTTAATGCTTGGTGTGTGACGTGAGATGTGGAAGCCATGAGCAATTGTCCACAGCCTCGTCTTTAGATTGTTTTGCTTTGGTGTGTGAACCCACATGAAATAATATTGCATTTAATTTTGTGTGAGAAATGAACCCTCAGAAAAGTATAACAAAGCCTCAACACTTCAAAGTACAAACAAATGAAAGTAGTAAAATGATACTAAATGCTTTCAAATTAACATTGGTTGATTCTGCCAGATGGCCGGAAGAGGAAAAGGACGTGCTGCCTACCCCGCCAACAACAACGATGAGGCATGCAACCCTCATCTTTCTGGAGGCCAGGACCGGGGTGGTCGCCGTGAAGAAGTTGATCCTCTCCACCAAATGCTGGAGAATCAAAATCAGCTCATCCAGAACTTGACTCAAGTGGTGGCCAACTTGCATCAAGTTCCACCTCCACAAGCTGCACCACGCCAACCAAGGTTGAGTGAGTTTCTAGGAACCCAACCTCCAAAGTTTGCAAGTGCTGCTGAACCTCTGGAGGCAGATGATTGGCTTAAGACCATTGAGAGCGAGATGTGGATCATACAGTGCCAAGGGTATGAGAGGGTGCTGTTTGCCTCTCATCAATTGCATGGACCTGCTGCTGATTGGTGGACCGCCTACGTGGCCGCCCATCATGACCCTGAGAACATCACTTGGGAAGAGTTCAAGCGTAGCTTCCGCAACCATTACATCCCAAGAGGTGAACTAAAAAACAAGAGGAAGGAGTTTTTGGGACTGCAGCAGGGAAACATGACGGTGAGGGAATACCTCACTAAATTTACTCAACTATCCCGCTATGCCCCACGGGACATAGAGACTGATGAGCAGAAACAAGATTGTTTTGTGGAAGGACTTACTGCAGAGATGCAGTGTGCAATGTCCTCAAATGAGTATGAAAGTTTCCAAAAGATGGTGGACAGAGCGTTTGTGGTAGAAAGGAAGCTAAAGGCCTTGGAAAATGAGAACAAGAGGAAGGCCGGGTGGTCACATCAATCCTCAGGGAGCAACACCCGCCCACGTCTGATGCAGCAACCAGCAGGGCAGACGAACCGTGCTGTGGTACCCTACTCAGCACCAAGAGGGTACAACCCGAACTACAGGCCTCCGGCAGCACCAATACAGTCACAACGTCAGTTCGTACAGCAGCCTCGCCCTGCATATCCACCTCGACCAGCAGCACAAGGACACCCAAACCAACCCCAAGACAGCAAAGGCCAGGCACCTAAGGTTGGGGTGCAATGTTTTAGTTGCGGAGAAGTGGGGTACTACGCCCATAAGTGTCCAAAGAAGAAGCTCACGCAGCCACAGCAGCAGAATGTAATGAGAGGACGGGTGAACCACGTCACTATGGAGGAAGCACAAGAGGCGCCCGACGTGGTAGTTGGTAAGTTTCCTGCAATTTACACATTGCAACCCTGCTGTTTGATTCTGGTGCTACCCACTCGTTCATTGCTCAAGGGTTTGTTAAGAAGCATGACCTAGCAACAACACAAATGAACCATATGCTAGCCGTAAACTCTCCAGGTGGAGAAATAAGGACGAGACAAGTGTGTCCCGAAGTGAATCTAGACATTAATGGGGTAGTGTTCACTGCTAACCTCATAGTGATAGATTCACAAGGGATAGATATTATTTTGGGTATGGATTGGTTGACCAAACATAAGGGAATCATCCATTGTTCGACCAGAACAGTGGAACTAACTCACCCTAGTGGCACAAGAGTAAAGTTCATAACAATACACGAGCCTAGGAGGGACATCAAATTAAATCAAGTTGAGGTGAAAGTTGAGGAAATCAGGACCATCAGGGAATATCCAGATGTTTTTCCGGAGGAGTTGCCAGGTATGCCTCCCGATCGTGAAGTGGAATTTGCAATTGAGCTAGTGCCTGGAACAGCCCTGATATACAAGAGACCTTATCGGATGGACTCCAAGCAGCTAGAAGAACTCAAGGATCATTTGAGAGAATTGACGGAGAAGGGGTATATTCGCCCTAGTTCCTCACCATGTGGAGCTCCGGTGATATTTGTGCCCAAGAAAGACGGAACCCAAAGGTTATGCGTGGATTACCGTGATTTGAATGAGGTAACCATCAAGAACAAGTACCCATTACCCCGCATTGAAGACTTGTTTGATCAGTTGAGGGGAGCTTGTGTGTTCTCAAAAATTGATCTCAGGTCGGGATACCACCAACTCAAGATAAGGCAATCTGATATTCCCAAGACAGCTTTCGTATCTCGGTACGGGCTGTATGAATACACCGTCATGCCTTTCGGGCTAACTAATGCCCCGGCATACTTCATGTATCTCATGAACAAGGTATTCATGGAATATCTGGACAAATTTGTGGTGGTTTTCATAGATGACATTCTCGTCTTCTCCAAAGATGAAGAAGAACATGAGAAACATATAAGGTTGGTGTTGCAGAGGCTAAGAGAACACCAACTATATGCCAAGTTGAGCAAGTGTGAGTTTTGGCTGAAGAGAGTTCCCTTCTTAGGACATATAATCTCGGAGGGAGGAATCTCCGTGGGTCCTGCCAAAATCGAGGATATACAGAAGTGGAAGACCCCTGAAAATGTCGGGGAAGTTCGAAGCTTTTTGGGATTGGCTGGATACTATCGACGGTTTATTGAGTGATTCTCTAAGATCTCGAGACCCCTTACCAAACTGTTGGAGAAGGGAATCACATTCACATGGACGCCACAGTGCGAGACGAGTTTTCAGGAGCTAAAGAAAAGATTGACAACAGCCCCAGTATTGGTTATGCCAGATATGCAGAAGAATTTCATGGTGATGCCTCTGGAAACGGGTTGGGATGTGTTCTCATGCAAGAAGGGCATGTCGTGGCTTATGCATCCCAGCAGCTTCGGAAGCACGAGAAGAACTATCCTACACATGACCTAGAACTAGCCGCAGTGGTACACGCGTTGAAAATTTGGCGGCACTATTTGATGGGGAAGAGGACCGAGATATATACGGATCATAAGAGTTTGAAGTACATATTCACACAGCCAGAACTCAACCTTAGACAAAGGAGATGGTTAGAGCTAATCAATGACTTTGATGTGGGCATCAACTATCATCCTGGGAAAGCAAACGTCGTGGCCGATGATTTGAGTCGGAAAGTGCAGGTCAATAAGTTGATCTTGAAGGACATGCCTATAGAATTGAAGGACAAAGTTATAAGGCTCAATCTATGTCTAGTGAATAGTGGTGAAGCCATCGCCATGGAAGTGGACTCCACACTAGAGCAAGACATACGCGATGGTCAAAAGAATGATGAGAAGATACAAGAGATCAGACAACTTATCAAGGAAAATAAAGCTCCGGGTTTTAGAGAGGATGAACAAGGAACGGTGTGGCATGGGAAAAGAATCTGTGTGCCAGAAGTAAAGGAGATCCGTGAATTGATTCTAAAGGAGGCTCATGATTCTGACTATTCCATTCATCCTGGGAGTACGAAAATGTATCAGGACCTTAAGAGCAGGTATTGGTGGTATGGTATGAAGCGAGATGTCGCGAAACATGTTGCCCTATGTGACACATGTCAATTGGTGAAAGCAGAACATCAACGACCCGCGGGATTATTGCAACCACTCAAAGTGCCTGAATGGAAATGGGAAGAAATCAGCATGGATTTTATCGTGGGATTGCCTAGAACCCAATCAGGGTATGATTCAATATGGGTCATCATTGATAGGCTAACCAAGGTAGCTCATTTCATCCCCGTGAAAGAAAGCTACAGCAGATCCAAATTGGCAGAATTGTACATGTCAAGGATCGTGTGTTACCATGGAGTGCCAAAGAAGATTATGTCGGATCGAGGGACACAGTTCACCTCAAGGTTCTGGCAGAAGCTGCATGAGACCATGGGAACCCATCTGAACTTTAGTTCAGCCTATCATCCCCAAACTGACGGGCAGACGGAAAGAACCAATCAGATCCTAGAAGACATGCTAAGGGCATGTGCACTCAAAAACAATAGGAGTTGGGACAAGAACTTACCGTATGCGGAGTTTTCCTATAACAACAGCTATCAAGCTAGTATGAAAATGTCACCGTTTGAAGCTTTGTATGGAAGGAAGTGCAGAACTCCCCTCTTTTGGAACCAAACAGGAGAAAGTAAAGTGTTTGGTCCAGAAGTGCTACAAGAAGCCGAGGCGAAGGTGAGGGAGATTCACAACAACTTGAGGATAGCACAGACACGCCAAAAGAGCTATGCCGATGTACGAAGAAGAGAGCTCGTTTTCAACGTGGGAGACTATGTTTATCTCAAGGTGTCCCCTATCAGAGGACTTCGTCGGTTCAAGGTGAAAGGGAAGTTGTCACCTCGATACATCGGACCCTTTCAAGTTTTGGAAAGGAAAGGCGAAGTGGAGTATCAACTAGAGTTACCGGTTCATCTATCGGATGTGCACGATGTATTCCATGTGTCACAACTCAAGAAATGTCTGAGGATGCCTGAAGAGGTGTTACCCATGAATGAAGTGGATGTAGCTGAGGATTTGTCTTATGCCGAGCAACCATACAAGATTTTGGAGACAATGGAACGCCTCACCAGAAATAAAAGAATCCGGATGTGCAAGGTGCAGTGGAAGCATCACTCAGAAGAGGAAGCCACCTGGGAACAGGAAGATGAGCTCAAGGCACAATTTCCGGAATTGTTTTCTTAGAAACACCAATCTCGAGGACGAGATTTCTTTTAAGGGGGTAGAGCTGTAACACCCCAAAATTTTGATTCAAAACACTAAATCATGTTAAGAGGGGAATTTAAAATTTTTTGGACGTGTTGCATGTTTTGCAAAAATTCAAATTCAAACTGGAATTCAAATTAAACTCAAATCAGAAAAGAAATGGAAAAAGAAAAAGAGAAAACAGAAAAAAACCGGCCAGTGGGCCGAAACCCACCAGCCGGCCCAACTTACCCCGCGCCAGCCCGCAGCCGCGCGCCCGCGCTTTCTCACACTGACAGGCGGGACCCACAGATCTTCGTCTACCTCGCGCCGCGCCGAACTCCCCCGCGCCCGAATCGAAACCGATCGGGATTTCGACGTAAACCCCGCTGAGTTCTGTTCGTAGCCGACGCGGACATGATCTAAACCACCCCGCCGCCCTCCCCCGTCTATAAAAACCCCGGCCTCGTTCTGTTTTTCCCACGCGGTCGCCGATTTTTACTCCGGTGAGAACCGAGACTTCTCCGGTAAATTCTGGCCGATCTAAGCTCGGAAACTCCGATCTAACTCACTGGTCTTGATCCACCGCCTCCGGGGAACCTTGCAGGTGAAGAAAACTCGGTGACTTGCGGTGTAAACGCAGCGCCGACGAGCTTCGCCGTGGTTTTTCCTCGGACCTCGCCGCCGATCACCTTCCAGGACCTCCGAGCTCAAGAAAACCCCCGAGGTGAGATCCGCGACCTCCCCTCTACCGATCTATGCCATAAGATCACAGTTCTAGGCAGAATTCTCGAGGATCCGAAAGTTTCCGGCGAGATCGCCGCTTCCCGCCACCGTGCGCCACCGGCAGCGCCGCCCGCGCTCGATCAGAGCGACGTGGCCGCTTGTGCGCTGTTTATTTTAAATCGCACGGTAGGGTTTAAACCCCCGCGTACCGGTTCGATGTTATAATCTGGCCGTCAGTTTAAAATCGGACCGTCCACGTCAGCCCCGCGTTATAAAGACTGGAATTCTTACGTGCTACCCCCTGGGGTTCTCGGGAAATAAGAGCTAGCCCTGGAAACTTCAGATCTAGCCCCTGGAACTCCAGAAAATCATGTAAATTCATTTAAAAATCAGTTTTAGCCCCTGGACTTAATAAAAATTAGGAAAAACACCTCTGATAAGTGTAGCTAGACCCCTGGAAATTCTGAAAATTATATTATAGAACCTGTAATGGGGTGAGTTCATCATTTTAGCCCTGTTTAGTATTTAATTTAGAAAATTGAATATGTAACTAGTGTTTAAAAATTAAAAAGTGGGACAAACATATTGTCAAAATTAAGTTAAAGACTTTCTCAGTGTTTAGGAAATTTAGGAGTGAGATAAAAACATATTTTGGACTGAATTGAATCTGTTTAATTTATTATTCACAATTAGGGACACATTTTTAAGTAATAAATAGTTTTAGAAAATAGGGAAAATAATTATGAAATAGTTTACATCAGAGGCAAAGGTCAAAATATGTTATTAAATTATTTAGGACCAGAACCTATTCTGTTTAGATGATGTGTATTACTAATTTCATAATAAAATACACAATCATGCATAGGAATATAAATCTGAAAATATAGCAACTAGTAAATGATAAATGGAGTTTTTAAAATCCAAAGAGTTCAGTTTAGGGTTGGTAGAAATTTCGAAGGCACATATGGGGAAGAAAAATACTTTTCATACACACTTGGTAGTAAAAAGGTGTAGTAGTTGAATATAAGAAATATATTGGAAACTCATATATATAGTATGTAAGTATAAATGTGGACACAAAAGTAGGAATCATATACACATGGTTAAAAGTGCATGCAAGCCACAACTCAACACACATAAAGTAACCACAACACATATAATGGTAAAGAACTTTCATAAATGTGAATGTGTGGTTTGTATGAAGTAGAAGTGTGAACTATGTCTTATGATTGTTTTTTTTTTCTTTTGCTATGTGTGATGGTATGATGTAGAACCTGCTCAAGAGCAAGTTATTCCTTTCCAAGACCAGGACTACCCATTTCAAGAGCAGCAAGAAGGAGGCAAGTGTCCTTGACCACTTTGATCCTATGCTAGGATGTGTAGCTAGAATTATTTGCATTGTCAATTTAAATATGAAACCCATGATAGGAAGTTTCCCTAGAATTGCATTACCTTGTTTCCTTGTAGCTTGGGTTGGGATTTATTTTATCATGACATTTATTATTATGCATATGCTTAGCCATGCTTAGAATGGGATATTTGGGATATGAGATCATCAGTTTATTTTACCATACTCTTGAATGAGATATTGTGAGTTATGTAGAGGTAGGGATCAAGGCAAGTTGGATGTTTTGGTTGTGTGCTGGGTGCACGAGACTTGGGTTTGTGTTTAGTACTTGCCTGGATCCTAAGGACCGGTTCATGGAGCATGTAACCTGGCTTTACAGTACCAACCACATGATGAGATGGGGCAGCTTGGCCAATTAATTAGGTGTATCCCCGGCGTAGTATGGGTGTGTTGGATGGTGCGGGGAATAGGTGTCAGCTGGACTATCATATGAACCGCAAGGCTCAAGAGGGGGGCCACTGCAGCGGGGTTGGAGCCTCTTGTATGCTGTTAGGGACGAAACCTCAGTGGGCCCACACTCGTCGGGAATCCCTTTGTAAAGGCTTTGTAGTGATCTCCTGGCTACACACCTGGGAAGTGTGAATGTGGTTCGTAGCCACTGGCATAATGGAGGTTCTTTTAGCCCACCCGGCAACGGGGGATGAAATCACTACATGTGGGTACAGTGGTACAAACTCTGCAGAGTCAAAACTGTCATGACAGCCGTGCTCACGGTCAAGAGCGGCTTGGACTTATTCATGATTAGAGGATTGATGGTTTTGGAAGTTAAGCGGGGAGCTTAACAATGGAAATGATGTTATGGTTATTGGATTATGATGACGGGACGGGAGATTGGGACCATTTCACCTGTGTAGTAATGTAGGTGCTTAATAAGCTAAGGTGATAGGAGTTAATTACGTAGTGCTTTGACCATGAGTTCAACCTCTCCTTGTTCTAGCCATGCATGACATAATTTTCCCACACTTGCTGAGTGCCATTGGTACTCAACCTTGCATATTTGTTGGTTTATATTGCTGCTCAGGTCAAGATAATGAGGTGGTGTATAATGATCAAGACTTTGGACCTGAAGAAGGTTTCTAGGTTCATGGAAACCCCCGGGCAACGCCTGTGATGGAGCCCTCAAGAATAGTATTCCGCTGCTAGTTTATTTACTTGTGATGAACTTATTATTGTCCATCGAGACATTTGCTATGTAAGACTTATTTATATTCGACACCTGGCTTGTAATAAATGATGCTTCACTATTTGTCATCACATGTATGAGAAAATGATCTTGGCATACATGTGATATTCACTTGGTTGTTCTTCGGAAAAACTGGGTGTGACACACCTCGCCCGGGAATCGCATTGGGTGGTGCCGTGCGATGCGGCACCCAACAGCACACATAATAAAGCAACATATTACATAAATCAAGCGGAAGCTTACAAAGTGTAAATTTTACAAATACTTCTCAAAATATTCTACAGCGGAAGACTATTACAACCCACGTATCATACCTATGCTAAGCAACAGAGAAGGTGTCCAGCCCGCGGACCCTTCTCGCTAGCAACACTATCACAATAGCAGCGGCAAGGGCTGCCATGAGTTCACCACTCAGAGAGCTCCGAGTCTCATCCGACACCCGTACATATCAGCGTACTGTTATTACCTGCAAAACAACTCATGCAGTATCTGTGAGCACGAAGCTCAGCAAGACTAACCCGTCACCCTAGTCATGAAACTCTACATGATGAAAATAGAGGGCTGATTATAGAAGTTTGCACAAACGATGAACTTGGGCTAAAGGAAAGTCCTTACTTCAAGTGTTAAGCAACTTTTATAACCCTCCCGCAGCTTACATCGAGACTCCACAATCAAACAAGAAACGCCTCATCTCGATGTCATTTGCCCGAGGTGAAAGTAACTTTAGTGAGCTATCCTAGACTCATACTGACCTTGCGCTATCAACGTCGAGACTCCACAATCAAACAAGAAACGCTTTGCCTCGACGCTACTAGCCCAAGGTGGAAGTTAAATTTAGTGAAGTGTTGATCGTTCCTCATCTCCATTATGAGGATTACTCACGAAGCATATTAAATGTTTTTCTGGTTTATTACTACGTCACGACGCAGAGAACAAGTATGCTCGGTCCATTCCGAGAGCGACGGTGATTGCAATAAAAAACACCCGGCTGACACGACACGTACGCCCGTACTCGACGTTGCACACAGCAACCGTCACTGACGTCGTACGTGGCAACCTTTCACAAGACACCCAAATGTCAAACCGGTCCCACCGACTGGGATTAAGTCTCTCTACGGCAAACCCTCGTAGAGTCGGCTTCTCTATCCTTTCAGCATCGGCATCAGACGGTGAGGTATGCCTCGACAACCAGGTTAACATGTTACATCGGTTTCCTGGGTCCCATATAGCCAGTATGCATCCGGTACACAACTCAAACTTGTCCAACGGGCCGCACACGAGAACGGGCCTTAATCGACTCAGACATAGACTAGGTTCACAGGGCCACGTCCTTGATCCTTCCATTCACTGCCCGGTCTCCATTCCCAACTATGAGGATCAATTCCCAACTCTTCCGATTGACCCCCCTTAACCCCGATTCACGAATAGGAAACTGCTCACTCGAGTTTTGCTTCTTTTAATCCACTTTTGTTAATTTGAGATCAGCAGTTATAATCAATGTATTGTCTACTCTACATTATACTCCAGGGTTTTCTGGGTCATGCATTTGGAGTGTCATACCACCTAGACTTAATGCAATAAACAAAATGCTAGACATATAAAGTGAATACAAATAAAACTTGTAAGTTTGATGCAAACCGCGTCTTGCCTTTGTTTTGCAGGTGACTTATATATATATGAAGTTCAGTTTGTTAAGACCACTTGGTGCTTGATCAACTGCTTTCCTCCTTCCTTGATCTCTACTCCGATGACTGCAACTCCTCCACGTAGATACTACACGTAACGAATATGCATATGGATTTCAGTGTAAAGATTTTGCTACAAGTTTCAACAACAAGTTTCAAAACTGGAACTCTGTTTAAGAATTTAAAATGACACTGGTGCTAGTGGTTTGGGTTTGGGTCTAAGTAACATGATCAAGTGCTAAGTGTTCTTCCCCTCTTCTATATTGATCACCATAAGAGGTTGAACAGAACAGGGGTGACCCAGAGCTCCAATGGAGCTGAGAATTTTCATGTGAGTTCCTTGTCACCAGAAAGTCCTCTGGACTAAAAATTAGCACTTTTCATTGAGTGGTTTGTTCTGAACAATTTTCTAAGTAATTAAGAAAAGAAGAATTAATTCTGAGATCACACCCATGTTCATACCAAACTAGTGAACTACAATTTCAATTATAGTTCATATAGATTGCATGAATTTTCCTAGTATTTTTTGGAGCTAAGAATCTCCCATAAATGAATTTCCAAGTTTTGGAATTTCTCTGAAAATGTTTCTGTATTCAATTGAACACAGCAACTTCAAATCTAAATTGATCTGAGCAAATCAACTTCAAATGAGCTGAAACCTTGGCAGGAGTCCACTAACACCCTAAATACTATTGTGGCAAGATTTGAGGATTTTAGGATTAGCCAAACTCCCTCTAAAATTCTTTTGCGGAAAAGTTTAAAGAATTTCCAGAATTAATTAATGAGTTTCATACAAATTGGGTTGTATATTTGGACAGAGCTATTCAATATGAATCCAACCCAATTTGAATCACTAAATTTGTATCTTCCTAGCAAAAGTTATGAGGTTCTAAAGTTTGGGGAAAAATTCTGAAATTGAACTCTGTTCTATTTTCCAATTTTCAGAGACATAAGGAATTAACACCACATTTGGCCAAGCAAATGAGGTCCAATGCATCTGAAAATTTTACTGGAGTTCAAGTATTTTTGGAGTAATCTCCTGCCCAGATTTGGGAGTTTTTCAATACACAGAACTCCTGGAACAATTCCTACAAGATTTTAATTATATGAATTAATGAGCCGAAACCAGGGATTTTAATAAATATTTTGCTGTACCCCTGGATAGTACTCTCTTAGAGGAATCCAACAAAATTTATCTCACTATTTTTGGAGCTTTATACACAGAGTTATGCATTTTCCAAGTTTGAACAACTCTCTGTTTGATTTTAAACAGAACAGTCTAACGTGGGGCCCACGGTTAGGTGCTTCTTCAACCTCCCGCCGGAGCCCGCGGGTGCACACCGGCAGAAAGCGTGGCGCGGCTCGTTCTCTCTCATTTCTCCACCAAATGAGCTCTAGTTTCGCCCTACATGCTCCTTGGAACATGGCGCAGCTGTCGGGCAAGGTTTCCGCGCATGAAAACGGCCGAAAACAGGTCGGCACCGGTGGGGCGGCTCGGGAGCTCGGCATCAACGTGTTCTGGCGCGTCCAAAACTTATCCCGGCGAGATACCTTGCCCTAAAGCATCACCAGAGCTCGTGGAGCATGGAACACACCTCAGTTCGTGCAGCAATTGGCGGGAATAGGGCGGTCACCGGAGACCCGACCCGTTTTTGCCACCAGCGGTGAATTCTCGTCGCCCGGGGTGTGTGATGATCGGTTTTCTTTGGTTCTCGGTGTGGGAGGGCGCTAGGGCATCTAGTTGCTGTGGTTTGAATTGTAGGAGGGATGATCCAGCGGTTCGAGCTAATTTGGAGAATTGGACAGCGCCGGTTCTTCACGTGTTCCATCGGTAAAATGCGAAATCCGGCCAACCGGCGGCAGGGAAAAGCAGGGGGGCGACGGGATGAGGATCAATACCTCATGGCGCACCTCTGTGGCCTCTTGAGCATGCCGGAGAGGCGCTGGACTGGCCGGGAGACGAGGAGCTGTGGAGACGGCGTGGCTCTGTTGTAACGGAAGAAAAACTGGCTCAGAAGCAGCGGGGAAAGGCCGGGGACGAGCTGACAACACGTTGAGGACGTCGGGCAGTGAAATCTACCCACGAGTAGCTCACCAGCGTGAAGAAAATCGGGCAGGAGGTGGCTTCCAGGGTCCCTCGGTGGCATGCTGCGGCAGCCCTGCTTGGGTGAGAGGAGATAAAACAGAGACTTTGCTCTGACTTTAGCTGTAAGATTTTTCCACCTCTATGCCATGTGGGTCCCACCGGTCAGTGCTCCCCTATCCCTCAAATGTAAGGGCCTCAGTTTTTGACACTCATTTGCAGTGTTCATCACCACACCACACACCTCATTTGAGGAAAAATGATGAACACAAATAAAGAGCAAGTAACAATTATCAACATGCTCATTAGGGGACAAACTCACACATTGCAAAAGTGGTACTTCCCACATGTGATATAGATGGGCTGGACATATGAAAACTCCTACACTTTGCTAAGGATGTCCATGCCAAGTTTCACCCAAATTCAAAACATTTTTGAGGTCATCTTGGGTGTAGATAGGAAAGGGGCAGTTTGAAAACATATTCAAATTCAAACTGTTTTCACCCGCTGAATTTAAAAGTGGAAGGCATATTCTTGCTCAGCACATTTTTGTGAGCTCACACACCAATTTTCACTCCATTTGGAGTTGATCTTGACATGAGCTAAGGGGGAGAAATTCAAACTTTATTTGAATTTCAAACTGCACTTGTGCTGAAATTCATTCAAACCAAACCTCATTTGAACTTTGATCAATTCAAATGGCTCTTGGGTGAATAATTTGAGTTGCCAAGGGTAGAATAGGGTTCACTGTTTACCACAGCTGTTAGGAATAAATTTCAGAGGTTAAAAGAGGAGTGGGACCCACATGTCAGCCTCAGCCTCAAAGCAAACCGACTGAAACACAGTTCAGTCGGTTCCCGGCTGCTGTGCGCGCGCGCCACCGAAGGGGGCAGCCGGCGCCAGCTCCTGCTGCGTGCCCCAAGCCGGAGGCCAGCCGGCCGAGCTATTTATTCCCTCCCCGGCGTGCCTCAGTCACCATTTCCCCGAGCTACCGACGTGCGCGACTGCTTTTTCCACTGCCATCACCGCCGCTCGAGTTCCTGCTTGATCAAGCCGATCGCAGCTCCCTCTTTCCATTCCAAGGTCCCAGTAAGGTACTAGCAACCATCCTCCATCCTTCCCATTGATAGAAATCGATTGAAACCGAGTGATATCGGCTGTGCCGAAAGATCAAACTCGGAACTGGAAACCGCCGCACCTCGGGCTCTCGTGGACAGCCCAACCTGGGCGTTGTCATGCCCGAGCCAAGGCACCCTTGGACGCGCAAGTGATCGGTGCTGCTCATCCCCGAGCCACAGCTCGAGTGGTTGCTCACCGGCGGCGAATTTCCATTTTTCCCCTTTCTGTGTGCAGAACGACCCTCGGGTACGATTCTGTTTAATTCGTGCTCTAGAAAGGATTAGAGGGCCTCAGGCCACTCCCACACGAACTAGACACGGTGACGCACAAGTTGCCTTCACAACTCTGGGCCGGAGAACTTCTGTGCCCGGCGTAATTCAAGGTCTACTAATGGCGGAACGCACGGGGGGTATCGGGCGCACGGTGAGGACCTATTTCGGGCCTTCCCCGAGCTGCCCCGAGTTCATGTCGACCTTCTCTGAGGTCCACTGATGCTCCCCGACCGATTTCCCAAGTAGCTGAGGCACTAGGAGCGTCAGCCGACATGGCCGAAGTCGTTCCGATATGGCGGCTCGTCGCCGACCATGCTCCGGCCGTTGTCATGAGCAGCTGACCCTCGGATCATGTTCCCCAAGTAAAAGTAGGCAGGGGCGGCCAGAATCAAGAAGTTTGAAGCTGTACAGCAGCCGGCGGCGAGCTCTCCGGCGAGGTCCCTCGGCGGCGGAGCGCGGGTGTCGCGAGGTTGAAGAAGGGGGTGGACCCCAGCTGTCAGCGGCCGATATTTTGAATCGGGATCCGGCTGCGGCCGGGATCGGGTGTGCTGGCGCGCAAAAGCCTTGTGGGCCGCGGTGTGCTGTCGCTTCGGCGTGCGACGCGTGCCCCCTGGGCCCACGCGCGAGTTTAAACTTTTCCCCGATTTTCAGATTTCCTTCAAACTTCAAATCCTTATAACTTTGGCTAGAAAGCTCCAAATTGAGTGAACCAAATTTTGCTGGATTCAGCTCCTTGAGTACTTTCCATAAAATCAAGTGTCACTTCATGAAATTCCTTAATTCTCCAGAATTAATTCCTTAAAGTTTAAACTGTTAGGAATTTTAACTGGAGAATCATTTGGAGGAAAATCCTGAAATTTTGCTGAGATGTTCACCAAAATATCCTTGAACTACCATAAAAATTTCAGATCCATTTGAGCTCATTTAGTCCACCTAATGGTGTGATTAGTAAAACTGTTCCAGAGAAAATAGAAAATGTTCAGAAACATTTTCAGAATTTTCTCTGAAATTGTTTAGCTCATATCTTTAGTTAGAGACTTCCAAATTAAGTGAGACCAATTCCATTAGAACCCTCTGAAAATCTAGTTTTCAGAAAGTCATAGTTTGTTTCATGAAAATACCTAGAACACCCTAAAAGCCTTTAATTAAGGTCAAGGACATAATTATTTGTGGAGGGCTCAAATGAGCTTTGCTGCAACTAAAACTTGACCAAGTCTCTGTTTAGGTTGTAACCAAGCCACAGTAAAAGTTTCACAGTCATTAGGTCTATCTAGTAAAGGTTATAGACTTCACAACTTCAAAGTTAATACAAAAGCATTTAATTAATACATACATTGTTCTTATCATGTAGTCGCTAAGGTCGAGGAGGAACCCGAAGTCCTAGACTTCGTTACTCCGGAGGAACAGCTAGCCTACGACCAAGAGCAGCAAGGCAAGCCCCGGTTTGCATTAACCATTTTATAAATTTTTATTGTTTTGAGCACATACTTGTTTTCTTTATGTTGTGCATCAGAGTCTTGTTTGGAAACCCCACTGCATAGCCAAGAAAACCATGGGTTGGGGTTTAGGATTGCAAACCCCGTTAGCCACTGCATTGCTAGGATAGAGTAGGATTCGGTACAAGTCGAGTAGTTGGAACTACTCGCGAGAATAGGCTAGAGGCACATTGCTCGGGTAGAGATAGCACATGATACACATGGCAAGAAAATGAGACCGAGCGGAGAGTAAGGGCAGCAGGACTTTGGGGCCTGTGTGCTGTAGCTCCGCTTGTGTCGATTGAGGACCGAGCCGTGTGCGGGCCTGTTGAACAAGCTAGAACAGTACCGAAGACCTACCGGCTATATGGGAACCGGGAAACTGATGTAACTCGGGTAGCTGGGTATTGAGGCATTGCCCGTCGTTCAGAGGGTAGGTTGAGAGCTCGAGGTGTAAATCAGCTGGCGGCACAGAGATGCGCGTGCAGGGACCTCTTGCTCGGGACGATGGGACCGGTTCAATATTTGGCTAACGGGTGAAAGGTAGTCGCGTACGGCGTCCGTGATGGTTGTTGTAGGCAACATCGAGTACGGGCGTACGTGACGGGTTGTTCGGGTAACCCTGCAGGTGTAAATCGATTATAATCGCCGTCCCTCGCGGTCAGTGAGTACCACTTGTTCACTGTACCGTGACGTAGAAAGAACAGGCTAGTTACATGTTAAAATGTTGCTGATTGAAAGTTGGATATTGATTGTTAATGATATGTTGTAGCTTAGTGCTAACTAAAGTTCTTTTCAACTTTGGGCAAAGTACATGAGAGAAATGCGTTTCTTGTTTGATTGCGGCTCTCTCATGTGCCTTAGCGTAAAGTTCTCCACAACCTGCTGCTAAAACTTGAAAGTAAGGTTCTACTAATTAGGCGAGTCCTTGCAAATGATTTTTACCTCATGCAACCCATCACCCTCATATAGAAGTTTCATGTTTAGGTGAGACGGGTCAGACTTGCTGAGCCTTCGTGCTCACTGCTTGTGTTTGAAGCTTTTGCAGGGTTCTATGAGGAAGGGACTCCCGAAGAGGAGACGGAACCCCAGGAGGGGAACCCCGTCGAGTGGGAGTCGTGCACGCCGCAGAGTTAGTGTGCGTGTGTGCTAGCAAGGACACGTTCGAGGGCTGAACGTGCACTTGATGCTTAGTCTACGCCCGCGAGTGTGGACTAAACTTATTTTGATGTAAACATGTTGATAAACTTGTTTATGTAATAAAGCTTCCGCTTCCGCTTTGTACCTTTGACGTGTGTTATGCGGTGTGTGCAACGCAGCACCCCTCAGCGTGATCCTGGCTCGACAGGACCAGTGGGGTCGTGTCAGCGTGGTATCAGAGCTCGCTTGAGGTTTAACACAGTACAAAGGTCTTCTTTTTCAAAAATCCAGTGAGGAACGAGTTAGTAGCCCGTATAAGGATGTTATTAGTATATAGAAAGTGGCTTATTAACTTATTTGTTATGTCGGAAAATCGTGCATCTCGGGACGTTCATGTCTTGGGGGGTGCACGTAAGCGCTGTCCACCAGTGCGCACAAGCTGAAGGGTGGAGCCCCACGGGTGGCAGGTAACCCGACCCGCTTTGATATCCTCTACGACTCTTCATGTCGTTTGGGGTATTCGAGCAACGTCTGTCCCTGGCGTGCGTGGTGCAACATGGGAGACCCCGTCACGTGGTCTGAAACGTGAACACGTAACTCAAGGCGTGTTTGGCTTGAGAACATCCGGGCGAGTGATGACGGCCGGGTGTACAAACTGTATGGATTCCGGGCTCGGTGTGCAGCCGAGTCTGATGATTGTTTGAGTTTCTGCAGGTAGCCTTACCACGAAACGGTAGACGTGTAGCATCCGTGTGCGAGTGACGAGTAGTGCCACTGAACTAACGAAGCCGGCTAAATCCGGTATAGGTTTTTCCTTTGTGAGGACGTAGTACCGACATAATCTGGTGACGCCTCGACGTCACACCCAACTAAATGAACAACTTCATTTAAAAACTTGAAGGTTTTGATCCAAAGTAGTAAAACTTGATGTAACTCCTTCCCTTGAACAGGATATTCAAAGTTAATAAGTTTTCAACTTATAGGATGTTAAGGACAGAGCACTCTGTTTTCAGCTAAATCAAGGCTGAAGTTAATCAGAGGTTAGAGGTTGAGTTCTTTCGAGGTTGGGGTCGTATGATACATTTCTGGAAAGCTTTGGAGGAGCTTTACAACTTTTCTGTTGAGTTCCAGAGGTGTTTCATCCCTTAACCACTCGAAAAATGCAGTAGAGTTGAAACTGTCCAGAAAACAGGACGGAGCAAAGACTCTCTGTAGACTCTCTGTAAATTAAGCATAACTTCTTGCATAAAAATCCAAAAATAGAAAATAAGGTAGTTCTGGAAAGATTATGAGATGGGTTACAACTTTGTAACAGAAAGTTTTGTCAGATTAGGAACAGAATTAACTGGGATTCTTGGATCAAATCAGTACCTAAGGCAGGGAGGTGCTGTCCAATTATTTCCAGAAATTCTGTTAACTTTGACATCTCATAACTTTTGAACCGGAGCAGATCTTAGGCCAACCAAATACTTTCTGGAAAGCTATTGAAGTTAACTTTAACTTTGATGTTGAGCTCCAGGACTGGTTTTGCTTTTAACCTGGCCTAAATCAGATTGTTATGGAAACTGGTCAGGGCTGTCATGGGAACAGCAGATCAGCAGTCAAATTTGTTTAAAAATTTGAACTATGTTTCCAAGTGTTAAGGGTTCAATGACATATCTTATGTTATAACTCAATGGTTTACTGTTTAAATAAATATTTGACATTTCTCAAATATATTTTTACAGATGGCAGCAGATAAACGGTTGGAGAACGGGTGGGTAGTTTCCCACTGCTCTGACCGTAGCGGCTACCCGGGAGCATTGTGGCTAATGCTCCAATATTTCGGGTACAACCAGATGCCGCAATACTTCGCCAAGGAAGAAGGCGAAGAGGGGAACAAGACGTGGACGATCCATGTCGAGGTTCCTGCAGGGCCTACGCCACCCGGTTGGGTGCCATTCACCGTCACGGTGAGAGGAAGACAACCGGAAGGGATGTGGCAAGTGGCAGCCCGTGACACTATGTCACGTTTCTGCCAACTACACGTACAGGCTATGGAGGGAACTCCATACGCACTCGTTCCGGTGGAGGGACGAGCTCAGCATGTGTGGGAAGAGAGGTACCTAGAGGCAACAAACCCGAGTTGCCCAAGGTACAACCCCGCGGAGGCAAATCTCAGCCTCCAAATGAGGGCGGGAAACGCTGTGATGGACAGCCAAGCTGTTCATACGGAGCATCTCGCCACCAAGCTCAAAGAGAGCACAAGCCGTGGAGATCATTTTGAGAGTGCTCACAGTGCACTCCGCAATGTGCTCCTTCCGACGATCAAGCGACTGAATGAACAACACAATCAGTTGCGTCGTCTGAAGAAGGCAAAGAAGAAGAGCCGTGTTGACATTGCGGCGTTGCAAGAGCTGGTGCAGACCCTAACCCAGCAGAATGAGGACATTGCTCAAGAGCGGGACGACGCTATTGAGGAAGGACAAGGCTGGGAAGAGGACTACAACCAGGCTATGGACGAGGTGCATGCATTGCAGGACCTCGTGCCCCCGGTATTGGGCGTACCGGTAGTCTTGGGTCTTCCAGCCATGGGAGAACCTGGAATGGGAGAAGAGGTGGTAGACCCCGAGCCACCAGCAGAGGTACCGGAGGAGGACGACCCACAGGAGGTCGAGTTCTACTCCGAGTAGGGGGTTACGGTTGCCAAGTAGGGCAGCTAGGGTAGCGTAACCCAACTTTTGTAATCGGTGACATGTCGTGTAGACAGTAGCGTATGTATAGGTAGTGACGGCATGAGCACGACTTCTCGGAGGTCCGAGAATAATGTATCTTGTATAAAGTTTATGCTTTATCAATATATGTGAATGTTGTGCAAGTTAGTCATGCGTCGCTTCAATACTTACTGCTGTTTATGGAATTTTGAGTAAGACATGTGCTAATTGCTGCTGTGTTGAATTTCAGAATGACGCGTACTCGTGCCAACCCTGATGTTGGAGGTACTAGCCAAGGGGGAGAGACCTCCCAACCGCCTCCCGAGGACTCCTCGGGACAGCAGCAGCAACAGCAACAGCAAACACCGCCACCGCCACTGCCAACGGTTACATTGGCCGACATCGTCGCGGCAATGGCGGGTTCACATCAGCAGCATACAGAGCTGCTGCAAACGTTGATTGCGAATACGTCTCGCCCAGAGAGACGTCAAGATCGTGAGGAGCGCCAACAGAGCTCCTACTCCGACTTCCTGGCGACTCATCCCCCTGTATTCTCAAGGGCGGATGAACCACTTGACGCGGACAACTGGCTCCGCGCCATAGAGATGAAGTTCGGGCTGCTCCAAATCAGCGAGCAGCGCAAGACTCAGTTCGCGGTCCAGCAGCTCCAAGGATCCGCGAGCGCGTGGTGGGCCAACTTTTGTGCTTCACAACCCACCGACCGAGTGATGACCTGGGCGGAGTTCCGGACGGCCTTCCGGGCCTATCATATACCGCCCGGTTTGATGAAGAGGAAGACGCAGGAATTCCTACACCTGCAACAAGGGAGCCGGAACGCGCTGGAGTACTCCAGAGCGTTCAACGATCTCGCACTCTACGCGTCGTATCACGCAGATACGGACGAGAAGCGGCGGGACCACTTTTACCAGGGGCTTAACCCGCTCCTGAAGGACAAGCTGGCGATGTTCAATCGCGGCAGCCTCAACGACATAATTGATGCTGCGATTGTTCAGGAAGACTCCGGCAAGGAGTTGGCGGCGGCAGAGCGAAAGCGAAGCGCGCCACAGAGCAGCGGAGAAGGAGGCGGTCCTTCTCAGAAGTTTCGGATGGTGAATCGCCCACCATCAGGTCCGCGCTGGCAGCCACCACAGCGGTCGATGCCGTTCCGCGGTCGGCCGTATTCTTCACCGGCATTCCGGCCGGCACTGCCAGCACCACCGCAACAACAACAGCAGCAGCGGGCGATGCCGCGTGCGTTTGCACCTCCGCAACGCATGCCGGGCTTTCGTCCCCCGAGTACTCCACCAGCAGCGGCCACATGTTACAAGTGTGGTCGTCCAGGACACTTCGCGAGCAGTTGCCCGGAGAGGCAAGGCGGCGGAGTGGTACCACAGTTTCCGGGGAGGAATCAACCCCGGAACCCTACTAATGCGCGGCGGGCAAACCCTAGGCCCGGTACTGTCCACCAGCTTGCCATTGAGGACGTGCCGGAGGGCGAGCCAATCCTTGCGGGTATGTTCCAACTCCACCAGCATCCCGCTATAGTACTATTTGATTCAGGCGCCACGCATAATTTTATTAGCCAAGCTTTCATTGCTAAACACAGCTTGCCAATACTACCCACCGATAGTCCATATTTAATTTGTTCACCGGGTGGGAAGATTTCAGCAAGCGTAATGGTCTCCAAAGCACCATTATGCTTAGCGGGTAGAGTGTACCCCACGTCTCTCATTATCTTAGAGGGACAGAAGGTCGATGTCATCCTAGGGATGTCGTGGTTAACCCGCCACGGCGCTGTTTTAGACACCGTCCTTCGAGTCGTGCACTTAAACTCAGAAGTGCACGGTTCTCACTCATTATTTCTGGACAGTCCAGAAATAAAACTTCCAAGTGTCTATCAAGCCACAACCATCAGATTGGAAGACATTCCAGTGGTCCGAGAGTTCCCTGATGTATTCCCGGATGATTTGCCGGGGATGCCACCCGATAGAGAGGTGGAGTTCAAGATTGAACTTACACCGGGAACCATGCCAATATCCCGAAGGCCGTACAAGATGGCGCCCAAGGAGTTGGCTGAACTGAAGACTCAGCTCACGGACCTTCTGGAGAAGGGTTTTATTAGGCCGAGCTCCTCGCCATGGGGCTGTTCGGCATTATTTGTCAAAAAGAAGGATGAAACGTTGCGGCTTTGCGTGGACTACCGTCCATTAAATGCCGTAACCATCAAGAACAAGTACCCGTTGCCACGGATCGACATGTTGTTTGATCAGTTGGTCGAAGCAAAGGTCTTTTCCAAGATGGATTTAAGATCCGGGTACCATCAGATTAAGATCAGGGCTGAGGACATTCCAAAGACAGCTTTTTCGACAAGGTACGGACTTTATGAGTACCTGGTCATGTCCTTCGGCCTCACCAATGCTCCAGCTCACTTCATGTACTTAATGAACTCGGTGTTCATGCCGGAGCTGGACAAGTTTGTCGTGGTCTTCATCGACGACATCCTGGTATATTCCAAGTCGGAGGAAGATCACAAGAAACATCTGCGTATAGTCTTGCAACGGCTGCGGGATCACAAGTTATACGCAAAGTTCAGCAAATGCGAGTTTTGGATATCGCAAGTGCCTTTCCTCGGGCATATCATCTCGGCGGAGGGTATCGCTGTGGACCCGAGCAAAATCACGCAAGTGCTGAATTGGAAATCCCCGAGAACTGTTCATGAGGTACGGAGTTTCCTCGGACTCGCGGGATATTATCGGAGGTTCATTCCGAACTTCTCGAAGATTGCCAAGCCAATGGCAGAGCTGCTAAAGAAGGCTACCAAATATGTTTGGAGTCCAGCATGTGAAGCAGCATTCAAGGCTTTAGTCAAGCACCTAACATCAGCACCGGTTTTGGCGCAGCCAGACACAACAAAACCGTTCGATGTGTACTGCGATGCATCCGGCATTGGGCTCGGATGTGTGCTGATGCAAGACCGAAGAGTGGTTGCGTATGGATCACGACAGCTTAGGAACCATGAGCAAAATTATCCAACTCACGATTTGGAGCTCGCTGCCGTGGTACTTGCACTGAAAATGTGGAGGCACTACCTACTCGGTAACCTCGTACATTTATATACCGACCACAAAAGCCTCAAGTACATCTTCACTCAGAAGGAGCTGAACATGAGGCAACGAAGATGGTTGGAACTGATAAAGGATTACGAGATAGAGGTCCATTATCATCCGGGCAAGGCAAACGTTGTGGCAGACGCGCTAAGCCGCAAGTCACACGTCAATAATCTGACCATCACACCGTTGGAAGAGAGCGAACCACCACTACATGTGATTCCACATGGAGCTCTCTACAACCTAGCTTTGATCCCCACCATCCGTGAAGAGATAGCGGCAGCCCAGAAGAATGACAAGGGCATGTCACATTTGCGGAGACGTGTAGACAGTGGGGAGTTGAAATGTTTCCGGAAGGACGGAGACGGCGTCCTATGGTTCAAGGACCGGATCGTCGTACCCCGAAACCCGGAGTTACGGAAGAAAATCTTTGATGAGGCTCACTTATCAAAGTTTTCTATTCACCCCGGCAGCAACAAGATGTATCAAGAACTCAGAAGCAAGTTTTGGTGGACACGGATGAAGCGAGAGACTGCAAAATACGTGTCCGAGTGTGATACATGTCGACGGGTGAAGGCAGACCACATGCGGAAACCGGGACTGCTGCAACCACTGGGCATTCCTGCCTGGAAGTGGGAGGACGTGAGCATGGATTTCGTCGTCGGTTTACCCACCACCTTACAGAAACATGATTCTGTGTGGGTGATCGTCGATCGGCTCACCAAAGTTGCCCATTTCATCCCGGTCAACACCAACTACAACGCCAAGAAGTACGCTGAACTGTACATCTCACGGATCCTATGCTTATATGGCGTACCCCGTACCATCGTATCGGACCGGGGCACTTTATTTGTGTCCCGTTTTTGGGAGCAGCTACACGCTGCCTTGGGGACGAAGCTGATCCGTAGTTCAGCCTACCACCCGCAGACGGATGGGCAAACGGAGCGGGTGAATCAAATCCTAGAAGACATGCTACGAGCTTGCGCTATCGACCACGGCAAGAATTGGGATGATCACTTGCCATTAGCCGAGTTCTCGTACAACAATGGGTACCAAGCCAGCATCAAGATGGCGCCCTACGAGGCGCTATACGGCAGGAGATGCCGCACACCACTGAACTGGTGTGAATCTGGCGAGAGGGTTACCTTCGGGATTGATCTTGTCAACAACGCGGAAGAAAAGGTTCGATTAATTCAAGCAAACCTAAAAGCCGCTCAATCCCGACAGAAACAGTATGCGGACCGGAGGAGGCGCCCATTACAATTCGAAGTTGGAGATCACGTATACCTACGAGTGTCTCCAATGAAGGGCGTAAACAGATTTGGGGTGAGAAGAAAGTTAGCACCCCGATTCATCGGTCCATTCCAGATTACCGAAAGATGTGGATCGGTAGCATACCGGCTGAAATTACCAGAAGCACTTTCCGGTGTGCACGACGTCTTTCACATTTCCCAGCTGAGGAAGTGTCTCAAGCTATCAACTACCGTTCAGCTGGAAGACATTGAAGAACTGCAACCGGATCTCACCTATCGGGAGGAACCGGTGCAGATTATTGATGAAAAGGCCCGAACCACACGCAACCGTACGTTGTGGTTCTACAAGGTTCTGTGGAGTAATCACTCCATGGACGAAGCGACATGGGAGAGCGAAGAATTCCTTCGCACTAACTACCCCGACTTTTTCACATAGCATATTCGGTAAAATTTCCACCGTCCTCTCTCTCATTTCACCTTATAATCTCGGGACGAGATTCTTTTAAGGGGGGAGGAATGTAAGGGCCTCAGTTTTTGACACTCATTTGCAGTGTTCATCACCACACCACACACCTCATTTGAGGAAAAATGATGAACACAAATAAAGAGCAAGTAACAATTATCAACATGCTCATTAGGGGACAAACTCACACATTGCAAAAGTGGTACTTCCCACATGTGATATAGATGGGCTGGACATATGAAAACTCCTACACTTTGCTAAGGATGTCCATGCCAAGTTTCACCCAAATTCAAAACATTTTTGAGGTCATCTTGGGTGTAGATAGGAAAGGGGCAGTTTGAAAACATATTCAAATTCAAACTGTTTTCACCCACTGAATTTAAAAGTGGAAGGCATATTCTTGCTCAGCACATTTTTGTGAGCTCACACACCAATTTTCACTCCATTTGGAGTTGATCTTGACATGAGCTAAGGGGGAGAAATTCAAACTTTATTTGAATTTCAAACTGCACTTGTGCTGAAATTCATTCAAACCAAACCTCATTTGAACTTTGATCAATTCAAATGGCTCTTGGGTGAATAATTTGAGTTGCCAAGGGTAGAATAGGGTTCACTGTTTACCACAGCTGTTAGGAATAAATTTCAGAGGTTAAAAGAGGAGTGGGACCCACATGTCAGCCTCAGCCTCAAAGCAAACCGACTGAAACACAGTTCAGTCGGTTCCCGGCTGCTGTGCGCGCGCGCCACCGAAGGGGGCAGCCGGCGCCAGCTCCTGCTGCGTGCCCCAAGCCGGAGGCCAGCCGGCCGAGCTATTTATTCCCTCCCCGGCGTGCCTCAGTCACCATTTCCCCGAGCTACCGACGTGCGCGACTGCTTTTTCCACTGCCATCACCGCCGCTCGAGTTCCTGCTTGATCAAGCCGATCGCAGCTCCCTCTTTCCATTCCAAGGTCCCAGTAAGGTACTAGCAACCATCCTCCATCCTTCCCATTGATAGAAATCGATTGAAACCGAGTGATATCGGCTGTGCCGAAAGATCAAACTCGGAACTGGAAACCGCCGCACCTCGGGCTCTCGTGGACAGCCCAACCTGGGCGTTGTCATGCCCGAGCCAAGGCACCCTTGGACGCGCAAGTGATCGGTGCTGCTCATCCCCGAGCCACAGCTCGAGTGGTTGCTCACCGGCGGCGAATTTCCATTTTTCCCCTTTCTGTGTGCAGAACGACCCTCGGGTACGATTCTGTTTAATTCGTGCTCTAGAAAGGATTAGAGGGCCTCAGGCCACTCCCACACGAACTAGACACGGTGACGCACAAGTTGCCTTCACAACTCTGGGCCGGAGAACTTCTGTGCCCGGCGTAATTCAAGGTCTACTAATGGCGGAACGCACGGGGGGTATCGGGCGCACGGTGAGGACCTATTTCGGGCCTTCCCCGAGCTGCCCCGAGTTCATGTCGACCTTCTCTGAGGTCCACTGATGCTCCCCGACCGATTTCCCAAGTAGCTGAGGCACTAGGAGCGTCAGCCGACATGGCCGAAGTCGTTCCGATATGGCGGCTCGTCGCCGACCATGCTCCGGCCGTTGTCATGAGCAGCTGACCCTCGGATCATGTTCCCCAAGTAAAAGTAGGCAGGGGCGGCCAGAATCAAGAAGTTTGAAGCTGTACAGCAGCCGGCGGCGAGCTCTCCGGCGAGGTCCCTCGGCGGCGGAGCGCGGGTGTCGCGAGGTTGAAGAAGGGGGTGGACCCCAGCTGTCAGCGGCCGATATTTTGAATCGGGATCCGGCTGCGGCCGGGATCGGGTGTGCTGGCGCGCAAAAGCCTTGTGGGCCGCGGTGTGCTGTCGCTTCGGCGTGCGACGCGTGTCCCCTGGGCCCACGCGCGAGTTTAAACTTTTCCCCGATTTTCAGATTTCCTTCAAACTTCAAATCCTTATAACTTTGGCTAGAAAGCTCCAAATTGAGTGAACCAAATTTTGCTGGATTCAGCTCCTTGAGTACTTTCCATAAAATCAAGTGTCACTTCATGAAATTCCTTAATTCTCCAGAATTAATTCCTTAAAGTTTAAACTGTTAGGAATTTTAACTGGAGAATCATTTGGAGGAAAATCCTGAAATTTTGCTGAGATGTTCACCAAAATATCCTTGAACTACCATAAAAATTTCAGATCCATTTGAGCTCATTTAGTCCACCTAATGGTGTGATTAGTAAAACTGTTCCAGAGAAAATAGAAAATGTTCAGAAACATTTTCAGAATTTTCTCTGAAATTGTTTAGCTCATATCTTTAGTTAGAGACTTCCAAATTAAGTGAGACCAATTCCATTAGAACCCTCTGAAAATCTAGTTTTCAGAAAGTCATAGTTTGTTTCATGAAAATACCTAGAACACCCTAAAAGCCTTTAATTAAGGTCAAGGACATAATTATTTGTGGAGGGCTCAAATGAGCTTTGCTGCAACTAAAACTTGACCAAGTCTCTGTTTAGGTTGTAACCAAGCCACAGTAAAAGTTTCACAGTCATTAGGTCTATCTAGTAAAGGTTATAGACTTCACAACTTCAAAGTTAATACAAAAGCATTTAATTAATACATACATTGTTCTTATCATGTAGTCGCTAAGGTCGAGGAGGAACCCGAAGTCCTAGACTTCGTTACTCCGGAGGAACAGCTAGCCTACGACCAAGAGCAGCAAGGCAAGCCCCGGTTTGCATTAACCATTTTATAAATTTTTATTGTTTTGAGCACATACTTGTTTTCTTTATGTTGTGCATCAGAGTCTTGTTTGGAAACCCCACTGCATAGCCAAGAAAACCATGGGTTGGGGTTTAGGATTGCAAACCCCGTTAGCCACTGCATTGCTAGGATAGAGTAGGATTCGGTACAAGTCGAGTAGTTGGAACTACTCGCGAGAATAGGCTAGAGGCACATTGCTCGGGTAGAGATAGCACATGATACACATGGCAAGAAAATGAGACCGAGCGGAGAGTAAGGGCAGCAGGACTTTGGGGCCTGTGTGCTGTAGCTCCGCTTGTGTCGATTGAGGACCGAGCCGTGTGCGGGCCTGTTGAACAAGCTAGAACAGTACCGAAGACCTACCGGCTATATGGGAACCGGGAAACTGATGTAACTCGGGTAGCTGGGTATTGAGGCATTGCCCGTCGTTCAGAGGGTAGGTTGAGAGCTCGAGGTGTAAATCAGCTGGCGGCACAGAGATGCGCGTGCAGGGACCTCTTGCTCGGGACGATGGGACCGGTTCAATATTTGGCTAACGGGTGAAAGGTAGTCGCGTACGGCGTCCGTGATGGTTGTTGTAGGCAACATCGAGTACGGGCGTACGTGACGGGTTGTTCGGGTAACCCTGCAGGTGTAAATCGATTATAATCGCCGTCCCTCGCGGTCAGTGAGTACCACTTGTTCACTGTACCGTGACGTAGAAAGAACAGGCTAGTTACATGTTAAAATGTTGCTGATTGAAAGTTGGATATTGATTGTTAATGATATGTTGTAGCTTAGTGCTAACTAAAGTTCTTTTCAACTTTGGGCAAAGTACATGAGAGAAATGCGTTTCTTGTTTGATTGCGGCTCTCTCATGTGCCTTAGCGTAAAGTTCTCCACAACCTGCTGCTAAAACTTGAAAGTAAGGTTCTACTAATTAGGCGAGTCCTTGCAAATGATTTTTACCTCATGCAACCCATCACCCTCATATAGAAGTTTCATGTTTAGGTGAGACGGGTCAGACTTGCTGAGCCTTCGTGCTCACTGCTTGTGTTTGAAGCTTTTGCAGGGTTCTATGAGGAAGGGACTCCCGAAGAGGAGACGGAACCCCAGGAGGGGAACCCCGTCGAGTGGGAGTCGTGCACGCCGCAGAGTTAGTGTGCGTGTGTGCTAGCAAGGACACGTTCGAGGGCTGAACGTGCACTTGATGCTTAGTCTACGCCCGCGAGTGTGGACTAAACTTATTTTGATGTAAACATGTTGATAAACTTGTTTATGTAATAAAGCTTCCGCTTCCGCTTTGTACCTTTGACGTGTGTTATGCGGTGCTGTGCAACGCAGCACCCCTCAGCGTGATCCTGGCTCGACAGGACCAGTGGGGTCGTGTCATCAAAAGATCTCCAAAACTTGGCAAGTGACCAATTCAAATGTTTGGAGCTAAAATCTGAGCTGCATTTGGATAGTTAGACAAATTCCCTCCAAATTCGAATGTATATTTGAATTCTTAGAATATTTGAATCCTTTTTGGAAAAATAGCAAACCATTTCAAAAATTAATGAAACTTTGCCTACCCACTAATTTGGACATAAGGAATCCAAATATGCAATTTGATTCTTGTGTTAGCTGCTGCAAACAAGAGTTTGAACACAACAGTTTTGAATTCCCATTGTGTCCTCCCCTCATTTGAAATTTGAGTTGAACACTCGAATTAACTTCTGATTTTCAAACTCCTCCATTGCACTTGAGTCCTTCAACTCTGTGGTCTTAATCCACCTAGAGCTCAAGCATGCAATATACCCTAAGTTGGTTTTAGAAATCCTCACATGTGTTATCATATGTGTAAAAAGTTTGAACCAATCCCCTTTTTCATACACATGACACCAACATTTGTACAAACTCCTGTTTCTTTGTATTCACAATTTTGGGACCTTTACATTCCTCCCCCCTTAAAAGGGAATCTCGTCCCGAGATTACAAAAGAAAGATGAGGGCGGAAGGAAATTACAAAAAGTACGACAAAAGTTCCGGATAGTTCTTGTGGATGTAATCTTCACTCTCTCAAGTCGCTTATTCTGGTGTGTGATTACTCCACAGAACTTTGTAAAATTTCAAAGTCCGATTTCGAGTGATCCGGCTCTTCTCGTCAATAATCTTGATGGGCTGCTCGGCGTAGGTGAGATCCGGTTGCAATATCTCCATGTCTCCCGAAAGAATCTCCGTCGGCTTCTTCAAACACTTTCTCAAGTGTGAGACATGGAAGATGTCATGGATGCCCGATAAGGATAGCGGCAGCTCCAAACGGTTGGCTACCGGCCCACACCGTTCTGTAATAACGAATGGACCCACAAAGCGAGGAGCTAGCTTTCCCTTGACCCCGAATCAATGAATTCCCTTCATCGGGGATACTCGGAGATAGATGTGATCTCCGACTTCAAAACACAAGGGTCGGCGTCGCTGGACCGCATAACTCTTCTGGCGAGATTGAGCAGCTTTAAGGGTTTCTTGAATCAGCTGGACTCGCTCTTAGGCATCTTTTACAAGATCAATGCCGAAAATCACCCTCTCGCCCGATTCACACCAATTGAGTGGTGTGCGGCACTTCCTGCCATAAAGTGCTTCGTATGGTGCCATTTTAATACTGGATTGGTAACCATTGTTGTAAGAGAACTCCGCTAACGGCAAATGGTTATCCCAATTTTTTCCATGATCTATGGAACAGGCCCTCAGCATGTCTTGTAAAATTTGATTCACCCTCTCCATTTGACCGTCGGTCTGAGGATGGTATGCTGTGCTTCTAATTAACTTTGTCCCCAGAGATTCATGGAGTTGCTCCCAGAAACGAGCAACAAATATTGAACCTCTATCTGATATGATGGTTTTGGGGACTCCGTGTAAGCACACAATCTTTGAAAGATACAACTCTGCATATTGCTTAGTTGAAAATCTTGTACTCACTGGGATGAAGTGGGCTGATTTGGTTAACCGATCAACAATCACCCAAATGGAGTCATGCTTTCTATATGTGAGAGGCAGTCTGACAATAAAGTCCATGCTGATGTCCTCCCACTTTCATGCCGGAATACTTAATGGTTGCAGCATTCCCGCTTTCTTAATATGATCAGCTTTGACTCACCGACATGTATCACATTCGGATACATACTTGGCAATTTCTCACTTCATCCGAGTCCACCAAAATTTTGTCTTCAGGTCTTGATACATCTTATTGCTCCCTGGATGTATCGAGTAATTGGACATATGAGCTTCATCCAGGATTTTCTTCCTTAGCTTCAGATCCCGGGGTACCACGATACGGTTGTTAAACCATAACACACCTTGTTCATCTTCCGGAAACATTTCATTTTATCCTCATTAATTCTTGCCCGGATTTTCCGCATACCTTTGTCTCTCTTCTGGGCTTGTACAATCTGTTCTCTAATGGTAGGCACAAGAGCAAGATTATACAACGCCCCATATGGAATCACCCGCAAGCTTGGTTCTTCATCCTCATCCGGAACAATTGACAAGTTATTCACGTGGGACTTACGACTGAGTGCATCAGCCACCACGTTAGCTTTGCCCGGATGGTAATGGATCTCGAGCTCATAATCTTTGATTAATTCCAACCATCTCCGCTGCCTCATATTGATATCGTTCTGAGTGAATATATATTTGAGGCTCTTATGGTCGGTGTAGAGGTGCACTAAATTCCCAAGTAAGTAGTGCCTCCACATCTTCAACGCAAGCACCACCGCAGCGAGTTCTAGGTCATGAGTGGGGTAGTGCTGCTCGTGGTTGCACATGACACCAACATTTGTATAAACTCCTGTTTCTTTGTATTCACAATTTTGGTACCTTTACATCCGGTCACGGGAACAGCCTCCCGGCGAGTACTCCGGCGAAGGGGGCGGCGGGGAGCCGCGGGAGCGCGAGGTAGATGAAGCCCCGCGGGCCTCACGTGTCGGTCTCTGCTAAAACCGCCCCGGATCGGCTACGGCATCAGGATCTCATGCGACTATGTGGGAAATTCTTCGGACCCCTGTGTGGCATGGCTGCAGAGCGGACACGTAGCCCTGGGACCCACCAGCCGGTTTAAACTTTTATTTGAATTTTCAGATTTGGTTCAAACTTCAAATGCATATAACTTCTGCTAGGAAGCTCCAAATTCAGTGAACCAAATTTTGTTGGATTCATCTTTTTGAGTACTTTCCAGCAAAACAAATTTCAGCTTATGAAACTTAATAATTTTCCAGAATTAATTCCCTAAAGTTTAAACTGTTAGGAATTTTATCTAGAGAATTACTTTATGAAAAATTCTGAAATTTGGCTGGGAGGTTCATTGGAAAATACTTGAGTACAGTAAAAATTTCAGATCCATCCAAGTTCATTTAGTACCCCTAATGGTGTGATTAAGTGGGCTTCCCTGAGAAAATAGAAAAATGTACAGAAACATTTTTAAGATTTTCTCAAATCTTGATTAGGGCATAGCTTCATCTAGGATTCTTCAAATGACATGAAACCAAGTCCATTAGAACCATCTCAAACTCTAGTTTCCAGAAAGTATGGTTTTGAGCCATGAAAGTCCCTAAAAATCCTTAGAGGCTATACTAATGACCAAATAGGCTTTTATTTGTACAAAGCTCAAATGACCTTTGTTTCAAATGAAACTTGGTCAAGACTCTGGTTAGGACCCTACCAAGCAACCATAAAATTTCAGAGCCAAAGGGGAGGGCTAGCTAGAGTTATAGTCTTTACATATTCAAGTTAACACATTGGATGTAAATTGACATTTAGCATATTGCTTACGTGTAGTCGCTGAAGGCGAGGAAACTCCAGAGGTGCTTGACTTTCTCCTTCCGGATGAAGCCCTAACCACTGAGCAGCAGCAACAAGGCAAGCCCCGGTTTGCATTAACCAATTTTACAAAGTTCTGCTTTATGTATACTTAGTATGAGGTATGTATGTGCATTAGGTGTAGGATGGATGAAATCCAAGCGCATAACCATAATTTTCCTACAAGAGTGAGGGTAGTGTCTAAGTCCTCAAGTAGACAGGCTATGCTTAATGTTCATAGAACTTCGGTACAAGTCGAGTAGTTGGAATCTACTGCCGAGTTTAGGTTTTGGGGCACACGGGATTGGTTCGAGTGATGCGAGATCACATTAGTAAGAAAATGAGACTAGGAAGGGGCTAGGGCGCAGCAAGAGGAAGTCTGGTGTGCGCAACCCTGTCCGTGTCGATTAAGGACCGATCCATGTGTGGCCCATGCTGATCAAGTTTGAACGTACCGAAGGCTTATCGGATATATGGACCCCGGTAAACCGATGTAACCTAAACCTCCGGGCATTGAAGCATGACGCACCGGTAGAGAGATGCTCCGTGTAGGGAACCTCCTGTCTGTTTCGGTGCGACCGGTTTGACGTTTGGGCTGTTGGGTGAAAGGTTGTCCCATACGACATCGAGTGAGCGTGTCGTGCAGCTGCACGGGTGGGCGTACGTGATGTGCTCTTCGGGTATCCCTGCAGGTGTATGTCGAGTTGATTCGCCATCCCTCGTGGTAATGAGTACCACTTGGTCACTGAGTTGTGACATAGGTTAATATATGAAATGTGATGATTCAATATTTCTATTATGAGAAAAATTGTATTGCTACATGTGTGCCACCAAATATTGCTTACTAAATTTCAGATTCATGAACTGTAACTTGTGGCTAAAAGATAAAACAAGGATGAACTTGTAGGCGTGTCCATTTGCTATAAATTACCATCCCATGTTCGTTGTAAACTGCATGTAGAGTTTCATGCCTAGGTGAGTCGGTTAGGTCTTGTTGAGCCATCATGCTCACGGTTGTTGCTGTAAGTGTTTTTCAGGTGATGACTACCCCACGGACTCGGGTTACGAGTCCACCAGCGAGGGCTACCTTCCGTCAGGTACCACGGCTGAGTGGGAGCCGTACACGCCGCGCTGATCTGAGGAGTACCGCTAGTGTGGGTTGCCCTAGGGCTGGGCAACGAACTTTTGCTAGATAGGTGGGCGTAAGTTGTATAAAAAACTTAGCTTCCGCTTTTGTAATCCAAATACTAGTTTGTAACTGAAGTCTTGTACTAGTTTGTACATATTCAGTTAGTTTTCTATGTAATACAACGTTGTTCTTATGATGTGTGCTTTGGGTGTCGCACCGTGCGGCACCACCCTCTGCGATATTGGATGAGCGGATTCCGGGTCTGCCACATCATTCTTGCTGGTTCTTGATCAAGGAGAAGGCAAAGATCTCTAGAGCGTGTGTGGGCTGCAGCCTAACCGGCGGTTTCCTCTGTGCAACGAATTTTGCGGTCGACCGATCACTAATCCTAATCCACACCATGAAGGGAAACTAGGAATTCTCGCTCTAAACCGCATGAAATGGCAAACGGTCTCCTCCTACAGATTCCTCACAAGAAGGCGCACCTTTTCTTCTCTGGTGGCGGTGCGTGAAGCAGCCGGGATCAGCCGGTCGCCGGTGATCAGTGAGCAGCGGCAAGAACTTCCGAGCGGGAGCAAACACACGGTGCAGTGTGGGCTGGTTTCACTCGTGGATGAAGAGAACGGGCTGAGCAGCTTATGTGCTGGACTTTTGTAAAATCCCCAAATAGTGGTCGTGAGAAACTCAGCACATTTACACTTAGGAAAAATGAGGGGAATTAAAACTTTAAATTATAATGGTGTCAGTTCGTAGTGAGGATTCAAACTTCCCAAAACTTCCAAACATGGAGATCTGAATTCATAACTTGGATATTCATATGTCAAATATTCAACTTCCCAAATTTCAGCTCATTTGGAGGGGTTTTAATATTTATTTGGGATTAAAAGAGGAAGCCCTCGAATCTGAATTTAAATTTCAGTTTCAAATCCCAACTCCCTCTATTTGCAAATTTGGTTTCACAAATGTGTTCTCCACATTTAAATTAGCCTCCATGACAAAATTCAGAAGTATTGGAGTTTGTTCGCTACACTTTGGAACAAATACAAAAGGGAAGATTCAGATCCCAATTCAAATTCAAATAACCAAGATCAGTTCAAATTCTACACTGGAATTCAAATCTTTGGAATTCAAATATTCAAACCATGACTTTGAGGTGAAGCAAAGTATTTAATTTTGAGTAGCTGTGGGAAAATATCAGTGGAAAAAATTGGATAAGAAATAAAAAGGTGGAGCCCACTAGTCAGCTACACAGAGATGCAAACCACCTCTGTTTCTCTTCGGACGATCGCTGAACGCCGTCAGCTACCGGTGCAACCCGCTCCCGAGGACTCCACGGCGCCAACTTCTGGTTTCCTTGGTCGTTCGTCCACTTCAACACGACACGGTCGCAGCACTGAATTCTCTCTTCGCTTCTCTCGCTCGCTCGCCGCTCTCTCCCGCAAAGAACTGCCCCGGCGCCGTTATCTGTTCTTTTCCTCGCAAACAGTCGCCCGAGCTCAGGTGATCGAGCTCCAAGCAGCAAAAGGAAGCGCGAGGACGTGCTCCAGCATCCACCGTTCTCAGACCTAAGTTTCCTAGCTCGCGCTACGTGCAAACCAGAACTTGGCGCCGACGGTCGGAGGTGCCCCAGCGGAACCACGTTTGGTTCACCGTGGACAGCATGCTACGGCCGGTTTCACCTCCACTTCCCTACACAAGAAAGGTGCATTGTTGTCCGTAGATCGTGTTGCTGAAAGCTTCATTTCAAATGATCAAGTGGGTAGCTAGAATTTTGGGTTTTATCGAACCCTAGTTCATAGCGACGACTTTCGGTCTATGACCAAATTCGTCGTGCAGCAGTAGATAGATCTCATTCTGGTCTAGGCGAAGCTTTGATAGATCGCTACGGTCTTTCTTGCTCAAACGGCGCTCAAAACCATCAAGGACCGGAGGAGTTCTTTGAGTTTTTGTCGCCGCTGTTGTTTTGCGGGCTTGGGTCGTCGGTGAGGTCCCATCTCCGGTGGTTTTCATGGAGAGCGGGCTATGGGTCGAAGTTGTCCATGCGTCACTGGTGCTTTTAGAGCAAACCCTAGCCCGAATGACCCACTGCTGAGTGAGAGCGAGGTCGCCGAAGTGGAGTTTGACATGGCCGCCGGTGCGAGCACTGTTCCGGCCGTTGTCATCCGCCCCAGACCCACCATCGTCTTCAGCACGGTATAAAACTCACAGGCGGCAAGTTTGGTGAAGTTTGGACCATGGGAACCCCGTCCCCGCGAGCCTCGCCAGAGTGCGCCGCCGCGGGAAGCGCAGGCAGTGCGAGGTAGACGAAGGAGGGCCGGGTCCCACAGGTCAGCCTCTGTTTCCATGCGGGGATCGACGTGTGGCACCGGATCGGGTGCAGCTGTGCGGGAAATAACCCTGTGGCCTCGGTGTTGCCGTCGTCTGAGTGGATAGCGCTACGGGTGGGGCTCACAACCAGAGTTTAAACATTTCTTCATTTTTCAGATTTAGTGCAAACTTCAAATGACCATAACTTTCAGTAGGAATGTCCAAAATTTGTGAAACAAATTTTGTTGAATTCCTCTCAGTCAGCACTTTGCATAAATCCAATTAAATTGATCTGAAGATCTCTGGAATTTTGTCGAAAAATTCATCAAATTTAAATTTTTGGGAATTAATTCCAGAAGATCCCTGTTATAGAATTTCCTCAAATTTGGGCATAAGATTCCTCATGATATTAGTGATCTCCAGTAAAATTTTGATCTTCATTGGGGTTCATTTGCTACGCTAAATTGTCTTCCAAAATTCAGAAAAATTCAAATGCTAAACAGAAATTTTTCAGAACTCCTGTCCAACTTCAAAAATTCATATCTTCCTGTTGGTAGCTCCAAAAATGGTGAAACAAATTTTTTTAGAACCATGGAGACTTACCCTAATTAGATCTTCCACTGTTATACATGTTAAAACTCCATATTTGGGCTCAAAATTCATAGAAGGCTTGTACTTGTGGGAATTTTAGAGACCACGAGGTGCAATGAAATTTCTCCAAATTTTGCTCAGGTCATCTTTAGAGAGTCTAGTATCCACTGGAAAAATCCCATAGCCAATTAAGGAACCTAAATAGCAGTAGCTATGAATAGAAGTTTACTTCTTATAATTCCTTAGCACTTATGCATATATTTTGTTACATTTCATATAGTGACCGAAGTTGAGAATACGCGAGCCGTTGGACGTCCTCCCACCAGATGCTATCTTCTCCTTTGACTCTCAACCAGGCAAGCCCCGGTTTGCATTTAATACCTTTTGCAAAGTTTTCATTTGTATCACTTATGTCTAGGTTGAAATGTTTGCATTAGAGTTAAGATGTTTGAAACCCAACTTGCATGACTTTAAATCCTATGAAGGGTTGGGTAGTTTACAGAATCGACGAGTAGAGAACGCCATGCTAATCTACTTAAAATCTCGGTAGAAGTCGAGTAGTTGGAATCTACTCGTGAGGTAAGGTTTTATCACACGGTATGTAAAAGAGTAGAGAATGGCTTAAGAATTGTGAAACTCAGACCCAGCAGGAGGATAGGATGCAGTGAGCGGAGGTCTCACGTGCATATCCCTGTTGGTGTCGATTGAGGACGAGTCGTGTGTTGGCCTGATGAACAAGCATCGAACAGTACCGGATGGCATACTGACATAAGCAGGAAACTGATGTAATTGGTTAACCTGGGTGCCGAGGCTTACCCAACCATTTTATAGGAGTGGCTTGAGGGTAGCAAGGTGTAAATCTGCCGGTGGGCACAGTCACGCTACAAGCGGGGACCTCCTGCCCGTTACGTATGGACCGGTTCGGCCTTTGGGTTTCCTTTGAAAGGTTGTTGCATACAACAGAGTAGGAAGGTGTGTTGCACCACACATCTGAAAGTGGGTGTATGTGACGTGTTGTCCGGGTGTATTCTGATTGCAATCACCATCCCTCGCGGTTATTTGAGTACCGCTTGTTCACTGTTCTGTGACTTAGTAAGAATTGAAAGAAGCCAGATGAAAGACATTATGCTGTGATGAACTATTAATGTTTTGAAACCATGTCTGCTGTAGATGTAGAGCTAATTAAGTCTATTTTCAACTTTGGGCATCACCACATCGGAGGAAAGTGTTTCTTGTTTGATTGTCGACTTCTGATGTGAAGGCTGCCTAAGGCTCATTAATCTGCTGCTATAAAACTGAAAGTAAGGATTAACATGTAGGTGTGTCTTTATTGCAATGTCTTTATCCCATATTACTAATCCATGCATGTAGAGTTTCATGACTAGGTTGTCAGCTAAGCCTTGCTGAGCCATCGTGCTCACGGTTGCAATATTTGAGCTGTGTGCAGGTGAGAGCTATGAGGAGGGGTCCGAGGACGAGGCAATGCCCCCGTCGGGGTACACGGCCAAGCTGGAGCCCTGCACACCGCCGTGATCTCTGGTTCTATGTTGCTAGTGTGTAGCGTCCCCGGGCTGGACAGCTGCACTTTTGCTTAGTTAGAATGAGAGACCAGCTATGTATAATACTTCCGTTGTATAAATAAGTTTGTAAAAGACTTCAGCTGTGTTTTTATATCAAATAAAAGTTTGTATGTTGTTCATATTCTTTTCTTGTGTGCTGTTGGGTGCCGCATCGCACGGCACCACCTTCTGCGATCCCGGAGTGGGTGAACCACGGGGTGGTCCCCACAACTTTAAGCCGAGTTTTTCACTGTGAGGTGAAACTAACCAGGCGAGTTGGCTGCCCCCGAGCGCTCGACGGTCGTCCGTGTGTGCTTCCTTCTGTTTGAGTCGGTTCAGTGTGAATTCGGTCACTGACCAGTGGGTCCCACCTCTCCCCTCTAATTCTTTTCCATTTCTTGCTGCAAATATCCCAGCTACTCACACTTAAATGGGAGACTTTGTCACAAAGTCAGGGTATGATTTTGAATTCTTCAAATTGGAGTTTATTTAGCCATATTTGATTCACATTTGAATTTGAAATTCAAAATCAGTTTTGAATTAATCCAAATATAGCTCCTGACAAGATGAAATCCAATGAGGATGAAAATTGTTGGACTAACTCCGAAAAATGTGCTGAGTTTAAATATGAAGTTAACTTTTGAATCCAAGTGATGAAAGTAGCTGAAATTCGAATTTGCATTCAAATAGCCCTTTTTGCAATTGTATCCAAAAGTGCCTCAAAATAATTTGAACTTGCATGAAACTTGGCATGAGCACTCCTAAGAATGTTTAGGGCCTAATTTTAAGCTCAGCCTCTCATGTTTATGTGTGTGAGCTCGTACTTTTTGGAGTTATGATTTTTTCCCCTAGCCAACCTTTTGATGGTGTTTACTTGCTCGTCACAAATGTTCGTGAGACTTCAACAAAATGAGCTGTGGTATTGTGATGTGATGAACACTCTAGAAGTAGATTCTTGGGCTTTTACATCCCTCCCCTCTTAAAAGAATCTCGTCCCGAGATTACAAAAGAAGAGACAAAGATGTAATAGGAATTACCCGTCATGAGATGCCATGAAATAGGGGTAGTTTGCGCGAAGGAACTCCTCGCTCTCCCACGTCGCTTCATCAGCGGTGTGGTTGCTCCGCAATTTCTTATAGAACCACAGCATTCGGTTACGCATGGTCCGAGCCTTCTCATCAATAATCTCCACCGGATATTCAGCATAGGTCAAATCCGGTTGCAACTCGCCAATGTTGTCTGTGGGAACAGCAGCCGTATAATTCAGACATTTCCGGAGTTCTGAGACATGGAAAATGTCGTGAACACCAGCGAGAGATGCCGGTAGTTCCAGTCGATACACCACTGGTCCACACATCTCGGTGATGACATAGGGTCCAATAAATTGGGGAGCGAGTTTCCCCTTCACGCCGAATCGGTGCACGCCATTCATCGGAGATACACGGAGGTACACGTGTTCCCGACGTCGAAGTGCAGCGGCCTACGCCTCTTATCAGCGTAACTCTTCTGCCAGGATTGGGCGGCCTTCAAGTTTCCTTGAATCATACGAACGCGCTCTTCAGTGTCGTTCACTAAATCAATCCCGGACATGACCCTTTCACTAGACTTCCACCAGTTCAATGGGGTGTGGCATTTGCGTCCGTAGAGAGCCTCATATGGTGCCATATTGATACTTGATAGCCGTTGTTGTACGAGAATTCTGCCAACGGTAGATGATCATCCCAATTTCTACCGTGGTGGATGGCACACGCTCTCAACATGTCTTCTAACACTTGATTCACCCTTTCAGTTTGCCCATCTTTCTGAGTGTGATAAGCGGAGCTTGTAATCAGTTTGGTACCCAAAGAAGCATGCAACTGCTCCAGAAACGAGCCATGAACAGTGCCCCTCGATCTCAGATTATGGTCTTGGGTACCCCGTGCAAGCATAAGAGTCTTGCAATGTACAACTCCGCATACCTGCTGGCATGGAAATGTGTATGCACGGGAATGAAGTGGGCTGACTTGGTTAACCGGTCCATGATTACCCCAATGGAATCATGCTTGTTGAAGGTCAGGGGTAATCACACAACAAAATCCATGCTCAGATCTTCCCACTTCCATGCCGGAATTTTCAGGGCTTGCAACAGCCCTGATTTTCTCATGCGATCCGCCTTCACTCGTCTACACGTATCACACTCGGATACATATTTTGCAATTTCCCGCTTCATCCGTGTCAACCAAAATTTACTCTTCAAATCTTGGTACAGTTGTTGCTGCCCGGATGAATGGAGACCTTAGACAAGTAAGCTTCATCAAGGATCTTCTTTCTCAGCTCCATATTCCGGGGTACGACTATGCGGTCATTGAACAATACCAGAGATGTGCCATGCCCTTCTAAACCTTCTGAGCTGCAACAATATCCTCCCTAATGGTAGGGATGAGAGCAAGGTTGTAGAGTTATCCATATGGAACCAAGTATAAACTCAACTCTTCCTCTTCCATCGGTGTAATGGTGAGGTTATGGACATGCGATTTCTGACTCAGCATGTCGGCAACCACATTCGCCTTGCCGGGGTGGTAATGAATCTCAATCTCAAAGTATTTGATTAATTCTAGCCACTTCCTTTGCCTCATATTCAGCCCCGTATGGGTTAAGATATATTTTAAGCTCTTGTGGTCAGTGTAGAGATGCACCAAATTTCCCAGGAGATAGTGCCTCCACATTTTCAGCGCCAACACCACAGCTGCAATCTCAAGATCATGAGTCAGATAGTGCTGCTCATGGTTTCAAAGTTGGCGTGAGCCATATGCGACCACACGTCCTTCTTGAATCAACACGCAGCCAAGCCCGATACCGGACGCATCACAATACACGTCGAAAGGCTTGGTCGTATCCGATTGAGCTAAGACCAGGGCTGTTGTGAGATGCTTCACCAATGCTTGGAATGCTCCTTCACATGCTGAATTTCAAAAATATTTTGTCCCCTTCTCCAATAATTCAGTCATCGGCTTAGCCAGCTTGGAGAAGCTCAGGATGAACCTCCGGTAATATCACGCTAAACCGAGGAAGCTTTTGACTTCATCCACAGAAGTGGGGGCTTTCAGTTTCAGCACTTGTTCATTTTGCTATTATCAACCGCAATGCCTTCCGCTGAGATGATATGTCCCAAAAATGGCACTTGGCTGATCCAAAACTCGCATTTGCTGCACTTGGCATAGAGTTTATAGTCTCACAATCATTGAAGGATGATTCGAAAGTGTTCGGGTTTTCTTCTTCCGACTTGGAGAAAACCAAGATATCATCAATGAACACCACCACGAACTTGTACAACTCCGGCATGAATACCAAGTTCATGAGGTACATGAAATTTGCCGGGGCGTTGGTGAGACCAAAAGACATGACGAGATATTCATATAGTCCATATCTCGTTGAGAATGCCGTCTTCGGGATATCCTCCGCCCGGATCATTATTTGATGATACCCGGAGAGAAGGTCCATCTTTGAAAACACACTTGCACCCACAAGTTGATCAAACAGGATATCAATGCGGGGCAGTGGATATTTGTTCTTGATGTTGATGGCGTTGAGCGGTCGGTAATCCACACACAACATCAAGGTTTCAACTTTCTTTTTGACGAACAGTGTCGAGCATCCCCATGGCGAGAAACTTGGTCTAATTAAACCCTTGCTCAACAAGTCATTGAGCTGTTCCTTCAACTCAGCCAGCTCATTCGCAGCCAGTTTATACGGTCTCCGCGATATTGGTGTAGTCCCAGGTGCAAGTTCAATCTTGCACTCCACCTCCTGTTCAGGTGGCATTTCTGGGAGATCATCCGGGAACACATCGGTGTATTCTCGGACTACGGGGATGTCCTCTAACTTGGGAGCTTCAGTATGATAGGCGGCTGAAACTTCCGGGACAGGGTTGTCTAATATGAGTGAATGTGGAAGGTGGAATGGAGAATTCAAATGAACTGTTTGTGATAGTGTTTCTAGGACAGCGCCATGGTAGCGTAACCATGACATCCCTAAGATTGCATCAATTTTTTGTCCCGTAAGAATAATCAAAGTAGTGGGATATATCTTCCCACCTAAGCACAGTGGTTCTTTTGGAATAACCATATTCGCTGAAATCTTCCCTCCCGGTGAGCAAATTACATATGAATAATCGGTTGGGAAGACTAGCAGTTGATGCTTAGTCACATAGCACTACAGGAAAACGTATTATTTTTGTCGGCTAAATGTATTTTTGTGGGCCCTCACAAAAATAAAGTTATTTCCATGAGCTAGGTTCTGACTCACGAAAATAACATGCAATTTGGTGGGACAGAGTGTAAGCACACAAAAATAACATGCAATTTCATGGGCCAGAGTGTAAGCACACGAAAATAACATGCAATTTCATGAGCCAGGGTCCAAGCACACGAAAGTCACATAAAATTTCGTGGATTAGCACCAGACACACGAAAATAAGTTGGAATTTCCGTCGGCCAAAAGTAGACTCATGACAATAGTTGCATGTATTTTCGTCGGCCAGAACATGGCACACGAAAATAGGGTTAGGGCTCAGGGAGCCTATGATTATCTGCAGGTAATGTCGTCGACCAGAACCCGACACACGATAATAGCTGTCGATTTTCATCATCTACAACCCGGCACACAACAATGAAGCATGTAGTTTCGTCGGCCTAACCGGCACACAACAATATAGCATGTAATTCCGTGGGTCTGAGGTGGCACACGAAAATAAAGGAGATATGGAACACATAACTAGGCGTATTGTCGCGGGTCTGAGGCGGCACATGACAATAAAGGCATATAATTTCGTGGATCTAAGGTGGCACACAAAAATAAAGGGGATACGGCATACAAACCTAGGCCTATTTTCGTCGGCTTGGTGCGGCACACGACAATATACACATATAATTTCGTGGGTTTGAGCAGGCACACAAAAATAAGCGGGATACAACACACAAAACTAGGCACGTTGTCATCGGCTTATGCGCAGCTCACGACATCACGTTTATTGTCGCCGGCTTGCTATTGGCTCACAACATTACCAAAATGTTGACCTTGTCCGGACGCCGCAACAATCACATATCGCATATTTGGTTGCCCACTCCTGACCTCCGCACCCCGGCGCCGCCACTTGCACTGCTCGCAGGCTGCCGCCCGTCCACAGCCCGGTGCCCACCCCCAGCCTGCCGCCCATCCCCAGCCCGCTGCCCGTCCCCAGCCCGGTGCACGCTGCACCCGCCGCCGTTCCTCCGGAGCCCGGCCGCACCAGCCGCCGTTCCTGCCAAGACCGGCCACCCCCGCCGCCATTCCTGCTGAGCCCGGCCTGGGCGTCGCTGCCCCGCCACGGCTCCAGCGTGGCCGCCCCGACACTACCTCTACGCGCCCCGGCACGGCGCTGTTGCTCAGCTCTGGCCCCGCCCCCCGGCGCAGCTTCTCAGCCACGGTCCCGCTCCGGCGCCGTGCTCAGCTCTGGCCGTGCCCTGGAGCAGCTGCTCAGCCATGGTCCCGCTCCAGTGCCGTGCTCAGCTCCGGCCTTGCCCCGGCGCATCGGCTCAGCCTCTGTCCCGCTCCGGCCGTGCCCCGGCACAGCTGCTGAGCCCCTGTCCCGCTCCGGCGCTGTGCTCAGCCCCGGCCCCTCTGCTGCGGAGCTGCTCAGCCCCGGCCGTGCCCCGGCGCAGCTGCTAAGACCCTGTTCCACTCCGGCGCTGTGCTCAGCTCCGGCCCCTCCGCTGCAGAGCTGCTCAGCCCCGGCCACGCCCTGCGCCTCCGCCTCACCGGTCGACCTGGGTGGTATGTATATTTTTTGATGCAGATTGTGCCTTTATTGGAATTTAGGTATAAGATATGAATCACAACATTTCGGATTAGGAGGTTTTAGATACATGAGTAATGTGAGTTTGAGCTTAGCGGAATCTTCATTGCTTGTTCATTATGTTTACTGGTCATGTGATTCTTGTGTGCTACTTCATGAACACACTAGTACACTCGCGCGAACATAGCTCGGCCCCCCTGCCAGCAGCTCTCTCTCCCTCTCAGCTCAACGTGCGGCCGCATGCTAGGCATCTCAGGACTCGGTGTTGCACGCATGACATTAAAAAAGCAAAGTGTGTACCAAGTAACTTGATAGTTGCATGAACTTCCGAATACTCTAACAGAGACATATAAAGTGACTTAGGAAGTCTGCTGTTATAGATTTAACTTTGCAAGCTCTCAACTTTTGTATTATATTAGTTTTAGTATGGTATGGTACAATTCTCTCTAAAATTGTTCTCTGCAGCTTGTTCTGAGTTTCCTCGCCATCCGCCCCACCTCAGGCCCAGCGTCGTTCGCCTCTGCCACAACCTCTGTGGACGCTCCGACTGCTGCCTTGCTGCCTCCGCACCGTGAAGGTAACCACACATTGCCCTTTTCACGGTTTCTTTTAGTATGTAAGTTGCGAGGATTAACTTTGAGCTGTTATGTTAGAATCTGTATTTCCCTTAGCACTTGGTATTAAGCATGCGGTAGGAAAATGATAGTTACATCAAATTATATTTTTGTTTCATTAAAACCTAGTGATCTTACTTAACATTTTGATATAGTATTAGCATTTTGATTTCTTAGTTCTTTGTTCTTGCATTTTATTGTGTAGACCATGAGTAATCATAGACGATGGATGTATGAGGGTTGGCGGAAGAATGTTGCACCTTCTAATGAATGGGCCATTAATACTAAGGCTTTTGTTAGTCGTTCTTTCTCGTTATCAGCCAACTGTTTTGTGAAATGTCCGTGCAACAAGTGTCATAACTCTTTATGCAAGGAAAAGTTGGAGATGTTACGAGACCTTTGTAGATTCGGTTTTATGCCAGGTTATGAAACATGGTATGAGCATGGTGAGTTGTACCATAGCAATGCTGCTGTTGATGTGAGGGAAGATGAAAACAAGGACAGAATAGGTGACAAGGTCAAAGCACTAGATCGTGAATGTGGTGCTGATGAATATGTGGAAATTCCTGGACCTAGAGTTGAAGAGTTTTATAGAATTCTCTCAGCATTGCATGAAGAGTTAAATGAGCACACTAAAGTGTCTGTACTTGCGACCGTGACTCGACTCATGTATATAAAATCAAAATATAATTTGTCAAACAAGTGTTATGATGAGATAAGCGATTTGATATCGGACATTCTTCCGACAAATCATAAGTTTCCAAGAGACATGTACCAGTCTAAGAAATTGTTGGTAGGGCTTGGTATGAAATATGAAAAGATTGATTGTTGTTGTAACTATTGTATGCTTTTCTGGAAGGAGAATGCAAATTTGGCACATTTCTCAGTTTGTAAACAATCACGATACATTGATGTCACAAATGAGGATGGTGAATTAGTACAGACAAGAGTGGCAGCGAAACAACTTCGTTACATGCCTCTTGCACCTAGGATAAAATGGTTGTTTCTATCTAAATCAACTGTAAAACACATGCGGTGGCATAAGGATGGTTTGCGTAAAATAGAGGGAGTAATGACACATTCATCTGATGCTCAGGCTTGGAAGGCACTTGACTCTTTTGATAAAGGTTTTGCAAAAGATGCTAGAAATGTTCGTATTTGTTTGGCTACCGATGGTTTCACACCGTTCAACACTTCTGCAGCCTCATACTCATGCTGCCCAGTCTTTGCTATTCCATACAACCTTCCACCTGCTATGTGTATGAAATGTGATTACATGTTTTTGTCTCTAATACTTCCTGGTCGTAAACATCTAGGAAAACGATTCGGGGTGTTTCTTCAACCATTGATCGAGGAATTAAAAGAATTATGGACCGAAGTACAAGCATATGATAGCTCAAAAAACAGAACTTCAACTTACGAGCTGCATACTTGTGGCCAGTTCATGATTTTTCTGCATACGAGGTTTTCTTATGATGGAGCAGACATGGAAAACTCTGTTGTCCAATCTGTGAGTCAAACTATGATTGCTTTAGACTTACTCATGGTGGCAAAGTGTGTTTTTTTGATTGCCACAGACGTTTTCTTCCAGCAAATTACCCATTCAGGAGGCAAGCCAATAAATTCCGGAAGGATACTGTTGCAACAAAGGGTCCCCCAAAACGACTGTCTAGTTGTGAGATTGTTGAATGGCTTAATAAACTTGTCCCTACAGATGATGGATTTGTTGGTTTTGTTCAGGAGCACAACTGGACTCATATATGCGGACTGTGGGATATCCCTTATGCTAAGTCGTTGTTACTCCTACACAACATTGATGTCATGCACCAGGAACACAATGTAGCCGAAAGTATCATCGTCACATGTTTTAGTTTGAAGAAGACAAAATATAATCTGAAGGTTCGAAAAGATTTAGCAGAAATTTGTAATCATCCGAGTCTAGAAATCAGTCAAGATGGTAGTAGTAAGCAGAGAGTGCCTCGTGCTCCGTTTTGCCTTGAACTAAAAAAAAGAGGTGCTGAACTGGTTGCAACAACTGATGTTTCCAGACAGTTATTGTGCGAGGTTGAGACACACAATAAATCTTGAAAATTGGCCATGATTATCATATAATCATGGAAAGACTTCTTCCTGTAATGTCTCGTGGATATGTGCATCACGATGTGTGGAGAGTACTTGCTGAACTTAGCTTTTTTATAGACAATTATGTGCTAAGGAAATTACAGTTGAAATAATGGAAAATTGGAAAAAGAAATAAGTGCACTCATATGCAAAATGGAGAAGATATTCCCGCAAGGATTTATGAATGTAATGCAACATCTACTTGTGCATTTGCCGTATGAAGTTAAAGTTTGTGGGCCCGTGCAATATCGATGGATGTACCACATTGAAAGGACACTAAAAAAACTTACAGCAATGGTTTTGAATAAAGCAAGAGTAGAAGGGTGTATTGCAGAAGCATTTGCTTTAAAAGAGGTAGCATACTTTTCAAGTATCTTTTTTTTTCATACGAACACAATGTGTACGCTCCCACAATGCGGTACAACATAGATGAAGAAACTCCTTGCAGTAATCTATATATTTTTGGATGGAAATGGAAAACCAGTTGGTGGCAGCAATAGGCATGTGGTTTCAGAAGAAGAATGGAATTCATGTATGTTATACATGTACACAAACATTGAAGAGATGAATCAATATTTTGTGTAAGTCTTTTTTTTGAAGTATAGCAAGGCTACAAACCTCAAACTCTAGTAGGTGATGTTCTAATGTAGGCATACTTTTCATTATGCAGCAAGTTCGACAAACAATATTGGAAGTCCACGCGTCAACCAACAAGCAAACAATTAGATAAAATGTGACGTGAATGAGTTCCGATTTCGTTCAGCCAAATTTGAAGCAAAACACCCTCCTGCGGCCACGACAAATAGTGGGGTTATGACTAGAGCATGTGATGCACAGGGACAAGAAACGAACTACTATGGGATTATTCAAAATATTTTGGAGTTCAAATTTGGCGGTTCTAAAGATCTTAAAGTCACTTTCTTCCATTGCGAAGTGTTTGATAATGACAGAGGAATACAACAAGATGAATTTCGTATAGTCGAGGTGAAACATGAAGAAAGACTTCGTGGATGTGATAATTATGTTCTTGCTCATCAAGTTGAGTTAGTTTACTATCTACCGTATCCTTGTCCAAAGTTGAATGCTTGGTGGGTCGTGTACAAAGTTAATCCATGAGAATGTTTATATGCCACAAGTGATGCTGGTTATCGAGACGAACAGGATGAAGTGTATCAAGAAGGTGATTTCCCCCTATCTTTTAATATTGATGATGGTATAGGACTCGATACATTAGTATGTGATGTTGAAGACAATGAAGCGGCGGAGGTTCTAATGGCTAAAAGAAAGCGACCAAGAACTAAAAAAAGTTAAGGTTTGACAGAAGAAGAAAGTTGGTCGGCGAAACGTTACCGAAGAAACTTCGGATCATGATGAATTTTAATCCTGTAATATTTTATGTTACAGTTATAATTTCTTTTGTTACTTTATGTCTGTTGTATGTTTTTCTTAAATTTTTTTCTGTTGAACAGGATGCCACGTGGTGTGAAGAGTATCGCTAAGGGGCTTTTTGGCTCCTCAAGCAAGTCTGGGAGCCGGTCCGCAACCTCTTCTCGTAGCCAAGACTTTCTTTTTCAGGGTAGTGCCTCAAATAATAGCAGACGAGAAGCATTTAGGAGATGCATGGAAGAAACTAATGAACAGGTTTGTGTCTCTGTATTTCTATTGTATTAACCTAATTTTATTATGTGAAACCTAATTTCTCTAACGAGAGTTGCAACAGGATATTCAGGAGCCAGATGGTCATGAGGAAAGTCAAGAAAGTCTAGGGGAAGATGTTTCTGCACGGGAAGAACAACAAACAGCAGTAAGAGACTATATTGATGAGGAAGTTGAGAATGATGATGAGGGGGATGACGAGGAGGATGACAGAGATATGGGATACTTGGCACAATTATTTAGGTATCGGTCTACAAACTCTCTCCCGCTGGCTGTGCCTCCACAACAGAGAATTAGGATCACTCCTATCGGTGACTGGTTAGTAATATATTATCTAGTAATAATTAGTAATATGAATTTTTTGACAAATATAATATCTTGTTAAAATAACTTACAGGCAATGGGATGACCTGGATTGGGATGGCAAACGATACCGTAGGCAGCCTAATGTGGTGTTGGGTGCCATTTGTCGTCACCATTATTCCGGTCTTGTTACTATAAAAGGCGAAGAAAGACATGCAACAAATTGGGAGCACTACAAGATTGCCCCACATCCGTGCATGAAAAAGTGGCAGGAGCCGTCTGGCATAAATTTTGGGTATGATGTTCTTATAATTCATTATGGTACTCGATAATATTTTTCTAATAGATTAAATATTGTCCTTAGAGGAACGATATCGCTTGCCCGATGACCATGACGCTGCTCTCGAGTCTCAAACACATAAAGTCTTTCAGAAAGCAGCACGCAAAGTGGTAAATGACATGATATCTGATGCACGAATCACAGCTGTGTGCATGTATTACAAGGAGAAGCTTGGACAAATGATGAACAAGCGTCTAGGAGCTTCAAAAATTTACCTAGAAGAGGATCAATACCGCCAGGTAATGATTCCTTGGATGGTAAAATGTTCTGATGTTTATTATGCTTTCTGTTCTTATTGGGCATCGAATGAGTGTAAAGATAAATCTATCTCGAAAAGAATGAACCGTGAATCCGGTGGTCAAGTTCTTCATCGTTACGGTGGAGATGGTCATATTCGCCTTTCAAAACGAATGGTGAGTTTAGTATATTTACAATTTGTTGATAGTTTATATGCTTTAAAGAATTCATGTTTTTAATATGTCTGTCCAGGCTGCAGAAAGTGGCAAGGAGCCATCTTTCATTGATACTTATATAAAAGGGCATAGAGGCACCGACGCTAATCAACTTTGCACTCCGACAGCCACTCAAAACTTGGTGTGTCATATTACTTATGCTAATGATTCGACAAAATAATTGTTGTATAGTTGGTTTACAGTTATTTTTCCTATGGGAGAAATATGCTAAAGAGGTGGTGTGACGTCACGGAGATGAATATGATTGGAGAAAGTAAGACATCGATGTCGTTGCTTTGTACCAATCCAGTGGAGGAAAGCGTCACGGGAGGTGACTTGTACATCTCTTATTTCATTATTCTCATACATAAATTGGTTTTCAAGTGTCAATTTTATAATTATGATTGCAGGTATTCGATGTTCAATGGTATTATGAACTCTGATGTGGTTCTCTCGGAGTCACAGTCAACACAAAGCGGACAGAGTTGTACACAACGATTGCGTTCAAAAGATGACTCTCGGTTAAGAATAGTGGAGAAACGCATGAGAGAACAGGAAGAGTTTATAAAATCACAAAACAAATACTTCTCAAGTCTTGCAACATGGCAACAACAGATGCAAGTACTTTATTTAGAGTTGAAGTATTTATATAATCAATTTAGAGAGGTTGTTCTAAACAGTTTAAAACAATTTAGGGATTTTTCTCAACTTGGATTGCCTATCGCCATGCCACCGCTGTCGCCTCCTCCACAGTTTCCGGCGTATCCCCTACAACCGATGTCTACACCCCCTTTTTATCGCTGGAACGCAGGTATATATACTCGTTTGATTATCTTTTTTATTATAAAATGATAGTAATATTGTAACATGTCTCATTTTTAATTTTAAGGGATCATCGTCAATGCCAGTTAGAAATTTGCAAACTAAGTCTCCAGGGGGACAATGTGGAGAAGACAACTCTATCGATCAATACTTTGCTCCTGGCGGTAGCAACTAGGTTAGTTGTTTGAATGATATAAACATCTTGGCTAATTGATTACTATTCTGTGAGACTAGTTGGGATAGTATTTTCATCTAATATCTTATATTTTCACACATGCAGTCTGGCTAGAGATAATACTACATGTTGCTGAAGGCGAGAGGTTGACGGCGGATCAATTTATTTTGTTTTGAATGTGTGTTGATGGTCAAACATGAATGTACCAAACGATTGTAATAAACTATTTGTAACAATTGTGATGTTTGATATTTTATATTAAATGTGTGTTGAATGTTTTCTATATTAAACGTGTCTTGAATGTTTTCCATACTAAATGTGTGTATATATGTCTGTTTGTTAAAGTGTGAAATGTGTCGATAAATGAATTGTTTAGGCAATATGGCCACAGTATTTTTGTGGGCCTCAAAAGAGCCCATGCAATATGACCAAATTATTTTTGTGGGCCCGACCCAGCCCATGCAAATATTATTTTCATGGGCCAGACCTATCCCATGAGAATGTTATTTTCGTGGGCCAGAGCTAGCTCACGAAAATATCATTTTCATGGGCCGTGTCTAGCCCACGAAAATAACTGTATTTCATGGGCCGGGTCTGGCCCATGATAATATACGTATTTACATGGGCAGCCCACGAAAAAAGTGTATTTTTGACAGTTTAATTTCGTGAGACAGGGGCACACAAAAATAATTGAAAAAACCATGAAAATAAATATTGTGGTGAGCTTTATAGATATTGCCGTGGGTTTCTGGCCCACGAAAATACTTCGGTTTCCTGTAGTGTAGGATTCACTTATGAAACTGTGGGTTGCACCCGAAACAAATAAGATGATGATTGCACAGTGTTGAGAGTGAACGTACCAGCTAGCACGTTCTCTCCTTCCATGGCGTCCTCATTGTCAAGGTAACGAATGCTTCCGGGTCGCTGACCTCCCTTCTTGACTGGTGGTCGGCCTCGAGCACCGCCCTGATATTGGGCGTGCCTGCTGCTTTGCTGCCCTTGTGGACAGTCCTTCGAGAAATGACCTGCCTGGCCACACGTATAGCATGTGTAGCGAGGCGGCCCTCCGCTGACTGGCGGACGGAATCCTAGGGCGCGTTGTGTCGGCGGAAACGCCCAGGGTACCATCTGCTGCTGCCGCTGTTGTGGTGGTCGCGGTGGTGGCATCGGCGGTCGGAATGGGGGTGGCTGATAAGGACGACACCCAAACTGTTGAGGTCGTGCCGGTGGATGCCACTGCTGACCAGATGGTGTTTGATACACCATGCGGTATTTTTGAGGGGCTTCACTACCGCTGCTCGGTGGAGTGCTGCGCTTCCGCTGCTCAGCCGCAAATTCCCGCTGAGCATCCTCTTGCATAATCGCGGCATTGACAAGGTCGTTGAAGGTGCCGCGATTGCATTGCGCGAGATGCGCCTTCATCTTGGGATTTAACCCCCGATAGAACTGATCTCGCTTCCTCTCCTCGGTGGAGATATAATCCGACGTGTACTGCGCCAGATGGTTAAACACGAGGGAGTAGTCATGGGCACTCCTCCCGCCTTGCTTCAGTTCCAAGAACTCTTGGAACTTCCTCTTTATCATCCCGGGAGGTATGTGATAGGCGCGGAACGCCTCCCAGAATTCGGCCCATTCCACGACGTGGCCAGCAGGTAGTGAGGCGACATAATTCACCCACCATGCACTGGCGGCACCGTGAAGCTGCTGCGCAGCGAAGAGAGTCTTCTGCCGCTCCGTGCATTGGAGCATCCCGAACTTGGACTCGATCTTCCACAGCCAGTTGTCGGCCTCCAGTGGTTCCGCCCCTTCGGTGAACACCGTAGGATGCGTACTCATGAAATCCGAGTACGTCGTGATGTGGGGCTCATGAGGCCCCCTCTCTTGATGCGTCCCGCCTGGGAGTATTCTGCACAATCGTGCGGAGCAGGTCGGTTTGCTCCTCATGAGAGCCCACCAGCGCCGAAATCACGTCCGCTAGTGTAAGCGGAGGCGGCGGCGGTGGTTGTTGCTGCGGGGCGTTGTCGTAGGCAGGTGGCTTGGAGTCATCACCCCCTTGCTGACTAGAGCCCCCGACCTCGTGGGTGGTCCGGGTACGAACCATCTGCAGCCATACGACAATAAAATCAGTCCCACAGCATACTCCATGCAGTCCATAAAATAGGAGTAAAACATAATGACAGTAAACAGGCGATACATCTCGAACATAGATAATGTAATAACTTTGCACAAGCTACCCCATTACCAGACGAAATACACATTAGTAAGATCCAAATTCACGGACTCCCTCTTTGGAAGTTCATCTCAACTAGATTTGGTCACTACGAGACGTTAACATCGCCGGGTCATCACGTATACTACCCTTTATCTTCAATACGACACAAACAAGGTCTCTAGCAAAATAACTTGAGTCAATAATGTACTCAAATATTTCACTAGTTGAGTATAACAACTCATGAGAATGTTCTACCCCATTGGAAGTAATAAAACCCCACTAGGTAGAACAATCTCTCAAATGAGTTCAACTGTTCATTCCTCTGTCCAAAATTACCAGTTTCTACTTATCTCAGATTTTGACCAGGTACTTTGCATTTTCATAACTCATGTTTCATACCAAAGTTAAAGTTAACATCAGTACCTTTCCAACGAGTATTTATTTGCACCCATATCAGCTCTGGTTAAAAGGTTATGATAATTCAAAGTCAACAGAATTTCTGGAACAATGACAACAGCACCTCCTTTGGAAGTTGCTGTTTTCAACTCTAACTTCCACTGAATTGCGTGCTGCAACTGCAAAAACTTTGAATTACAAAGATGTAACACATATCATAAGATTTCCAAAAATGTATCATATGCAAATTTTAGATTTCTCTAAAAGAAGTTATGCTTGAGAAACAGAACAGTCCAGAGAGTGTTTTAAATCTGTCCTGGTTCTGGACAGTTTACAATCATCCGGAAGTTCAACCAGTTTGATGTGTGATTCTGTTCTGGATGTCTACAACAAAGTTGTAGAGCACTTAAACCTGTTTCCAGAAATATATCCCACGCTTAGATTGGCTAAATAACCTGTGAGTTATTCTCTGTTAAATTTCAGCAAACTTGCTGCCAAAACAGAGCACTCTGTTTTTCAAGTTTTTTGAGCTGAACTAATGAACTTTTGATTTTTTTCTACAAAACCAGAGTCCTAAAGATTAACACTTGGTTATATTAGTTCCTTTTTCAAAATTTTTATTAATGCAATCATAATTATTACATGTCGCTACTACGTTCCTCACAAAATAAAAAATCCTAACTGGCTTATGTGGGTATATACGTGTAAAAGTCCCAAAACATGTAAACGCAAGACTTGAGTTATGGATAAAGTTGGGTTCAAATTCAAGAAAATGGGACTTACTACAACTTTTTGACACATGATGATTCACATGGATGTCTAACCAACCGAGCTCTAATACGCAATTGAGCCATGGACCACCGAGCGCCAATTTGGGAATTTTCCTTCGGAGGGCGCAACCCGACCTCCCGGTACGAAACCAAGAAATTCTTCCTCTTTCTTCAATCTTTGGTCACGAAATTAGGCATGAAGGAGCTAGGATAGATTGCAGTTATCTCCTCTTTTCAATCCTAGCTTGAAGCCGACGAGAGGCGACGTATTTTGAAGTTTCCCGAGCGCCAAACCGGCAATATCATTCGGGCGCATGTGAAAGCAAGGTAGCCACCGTTTCCGTGCTGGGTTGAGCGTTCGCCGAGCTTCCCTAGCTGCCAAGGATGCTTTAGAGCCAATCAACTGAAAGTTTCGCGGGCGAGGACCACCGGTCGACGACGCTGAACCTCTCCCAAGGCTGCCGCACGTTGCCGGCATAGTTCTGGTCCTCTATCACCCGTACAATTCCAGTTTTAGCTCCAACTTTCAAAATTCATAACTTTGTGTAGGAAACTCCAAATTGAGTGATTCAAATTGGGTTGGATTCATATTTCAAAGATCTATCCAACTATGAACCTCAATTTGTATGGAAGTCAATAATAAATTCTGGATAATTCTTTTATTATTTCCTGTAAAAGAATTATGGAGGGAGTTTAGGTAAGCCAAAAATCCCCAAATTTTGCCAGAATATTCTATAAGATATGATTGAACTTTCAGAAAAGTTTAATTTCATTTGGAGTTGAATTGAGTAAGAATTTACAGAGTACAAACTGCTTTGCTCAAAAGTATCCAGAAACTTTTTCAGAAAATGGTTTTCCTTTGTAAAATCTGTTCTGGACAATCCTTAGCTTAAAAAATCATAGGAAAATTCAGACATCCTCTGTGAGCCATACTTGAAAGGGTAGTTAATTTTATTGGGCCTGAAAATGCACATTACTACATAATTGATTCCTTGTAGCATAACTGCTAATAGAATTATTCTGGAGGAACTACTCAAGTAAAAGGTCTGAAAATTGTACGAAAGTACTTTATTGTGACCAGGAACTAGTATGTAAAGTTTATGCTCAAGTGGAGCCTTAGAACTCTATGTATTAGGTTTCCATTCTTATGTATAGGAGAATTACATAGGAAATCTTGAGGGAATTATGAGGGGCACAATTTCTATTCACAATAGCTGCAATTTGGCAAGCAAAGTCATTGGGTAGTGTACGACTTGCTGTAAAAGTTTTGGAGTCAATGGAGTTCTTAATCTTCAGTTTCATCCAAAGCTTTTCAGCCACCTCATATTTCTACTATGTAACATAGACCATTAGGACTTAAGTTCCTAGGGCAGATGATGTTAACCTTTAAGTTTCCTTGCACAACCGAGGAAAAACATCCATTCTTAGCACTCTCACACCATCCTCTGTTCTTAACAAGTTAAGTTTTAAATTATCTAGTTGCATTATGAAAACTATACATATACATTTCGATAGTGCTTACGACGAAGGTGGTCGATAACGGAGTCGAAGGGGTGAATTCATGGAAGTGAATCAGTTGATCAAGCCCCAAGGAAGAGAAGACTAACTGAATTATATACTACTGACCAGCAGCAACAAGGCAAGCCCCAGATTGCATTAACAAGTTTTACAAAGTTTTGCTTTATATATATACTTAGCATGAGGTATGTATGTGCATTAGGTGTAGGATGGATGAAACCCCAAGTGCATAACCCAATTATTCCTACAAGAGTGAGGGTAGTGCCTAAGTCCTCGAGTAGTCAGACTGTGCTTAATGTTCATAGGACTTCGGTACAAGTTGAGTAGTTGGAATCTACTCTTGAGTATAAGCTTCGGGACACACGGGATTGGTTCGAGTGATGTGAGATCACTTTAGTAAGAAAATTAGACTAGGCGGGGGCTAGGGCGCAGCAAGAGGAAGTCTTGTGGGTGCAGCCCTGCCCTTGTCGATTGAGGACCGATCCGTGTGCAGCCCCGCTGAATAAGTTTTGAATGTACCGAAGGTATATCGGATATATGGGCCCCGATAAACCGATGTAACCTAAACCTCCGGGCATCGAGGCATAGCACACCGATTTATAGGTGTAGGTTGAGGGCAGCCAGGTGAAAATATGCTAACGGGCATAGATATATGCTTTGTGTAGGGAACATCCTGCTCATTTCAGTGCGACCGGTTCGACGTTTGGGCTATTTGGTGAAAGGTTGTCGTATACGACACGGGGTGAGCGTGTTGTGTGCAGCTCCACATGTGGGCATACGTGACGTGCTATTCGGGTATCCCTGCAGGTGTATATCGAGTCGATTCGCTGGTTCCTCATAGTTATGAGTACCGCTTGTTCACTGAGTCGTGACGTAGGTTAATATATGAAATGATATGATTCAATATTGCTGTTATGATTAAATTGTAGTGCTACATGTGTGCCACCAAATATTGCTCACTAAATTTCTGATTTCATGAACTGTTAACTTGTGGCTAAAAGAGGAATTAAGGATGAACTTGTAGGCGTGTCCTTTGCTGCATTGTTCCATCCTATGTTTGTATAACCTGCATGTAGAGTTTCATGTGTAGGTGAGTCGGTTAAGACTTGCTGAGCCATCGTGCTCACGGTTGCTGCTATTCAGTGTTTGCAGGTGAGGAGTACCCCACGGACTCTGGGTACGAGTCCACCGATGAGGGTTACCCTCCGTCGGGGACCACGGCTGAGAGGGAGCCATACACGCCGCACTGAGCTGAGGAGTGGAGCTTGTGTGTGTTGTCCATAGGGCTGGACAACCGACTTTTGCTAGTTAGGTGGACGTGAGTTGTCAAATTTAGCTTCCGCATGTATAAACTCTATACTTATTTGTAAACTGAAGGTTTGTACTACTTTGTACGTATTTAGTTGTTTTCTGTAATACAATATGTTTGCCTTATGATGTGTGCTGTCAGGTGTTGCATCTAGCGGCACCACCCTCTGAGATCCTGGGCGTATGGATTTCGATCCGTCACAGGCAGCCATCAGAGCTGTTTAGGGGATAGCACACTAATTAAGGACTGTATTACGGGAAAACATTGGATTACGGTGAGGATTCGCTAATATGCCCAAATAAGGACTATGTTAGTATAGTTACTTAAAGTGGTATGAATAACATATGTGTTATAATTCTGAATTTTGATTATGTAACGACGCACCTACGCTCAGGTAAGCATGGTAAGGAACGCAACTGGAAGCGGTTCAATTTCGGTTAGCTCCCCTGATGAGGAATGTGGTTCAGGGATAGTGTAAAAGCCCAAGAAAGGGACTTGCAAAAGTGTCCTTTTCATCACCTCACAACACCACAGTTCATTTTTTGGATAGTTCATGAACACTTGGGAAGAGCAAGTAAACACCATCAAAAGGGGTGATTAGAGGGGAAAGCCTAATTTAAAAAAATAGAAGTCATAAACATAAACATGAAATATTGAGCCAACCCCTAGACCTTAATTAGTCTGGGGAAGGCTCAGGCCAAATTTCATGCAAATCCAATACTGATTGAGGCACTTATGGAGACATTTGAAAAAGGGGCCAATTTGAATGCAAATTCAAATTCCAGCCACTTTCATCAGTTGAATTCTAAAGTTGGTTTCATATTCAAACTAAGCACATTTTTCTGAGTTAGTCCACAAATTTTCATCCTCATTGGAGTTTATCTTATCGGGTGCTAAATTTGCATTAATTCAAAATTGAATTTGAATTTCAGCTCAAATGTGCAGCAAATTTAGCCAAACCAGTTTCAAATTGAGGAAATCAAATTCAAACCATTACTTTGGGGTTAAGCCTTTCATTCAATTGTTACTAGCTGGGATCTTTTCAGTGAAAACAGAAAGGAAAATCAGAAAGGAATTAGAGGGGAGGGCCCCACTTGTCAGTAGCCTTAACACAGAAGTATTCTCGGCTTGATTTTTCACTCGACCGAGAGCGCGCGCCCGCCAGCTACCGACTTCGGCACCTGACCGCCTCAGCCAGGCCATCTCCTGCTCGGGGAGGGGGAAAGATCAGTGACCAAAGAGAGAAAACGTGTAGCTCTGCCGTGTCTCGTTTCTCCCCTCACGCAGTTCGCCTTCGCCCCCCACAACCGAAGCAAAATCGCTCCGAGCTCGCCTCTCTCTGATCACCGGCGTTCAGGTGACACAGGAACCTTCGTGGCCAACGAGCTACACAAAAAATGTCCGCTCCAAGGTGCTTAATATGCTTGTGCCGACCGCTCCTCCTCTCGTGCTTCGCCGGTGTAGAATTTGTCCGGTTAGTCATTCGATGTTCAAACGGCCGAATAGTTCAAAACTCAGAAATTCGTAATGGGTGTTTCACCACAAAGGATTCCGAGCTACACATACGTTGTGCACCTGTCCATGGCCATCTAGGATAAAAAACCGGCGAAAACCATAGACTAGGGTTGCTGTTCGGTGAAATTTTCTGATCACCGCCGTTTTAGCCCTAGGTCAACGGTGAGGTCCTAGTTGCGGCCGCTTTCATGAGGATCAGTGCTCATATCGGTGATCAGAAAATCTCAGCGGAGCTCTCCGAGCAAACCGCGTCGAAAAAGGTGTAGAGAACACCAAGTTCGACGTCGCCGATGAGCTCCCGGCCGCTGTCACCGTCGCGAGCACTATTCCGGCCGTCGCCGAGCTCTGCGGAGTGCACCACCGTGTTTCTCAGGCAGAAATATGCACAGGCGGCGAGTTTTGTCGAAGGTCGGGCAGCATAACGCCCGGCGGCGAGCTCTCCTGCGAAGGGGGCGGTGGGGAGCCGCGGGAGCCCGTGGTAGACGAAGCCCCGTGGACCCCACGTGTCGGTCTCTGCTAAAACCGCCCCGGATCGGCTGTGGCATCGTGATCGCATGCGACTACACGGGAGACTCTGTGGACCCCCGTGTGGTTTGGCTGCAGTGCTGACACGTAGCCGGGGATCCCACCAGCCGGTTTAAACTTTATTTGAATTTTCAGATTTGGTTCAAACATCAAATGCATATAACTTCTGCTAGGAAGCTTCAAATTCAGTGAACCAAATTTGGTTGGATTCATCTCTTTGTGTACTATTCAGCAAAATAAGTTTCAGCTTATCAAACTTAATGATTTTCCACAATTAATTCCCTAAAGTTTAAACTGTTAGTAATTTTATCGGGAGAATCCTTTTATGGAAATTTCTGAAATTTGGCTATGATGTTCATTTGAAAATCCTGGAGTCACAGGAAAAATTTCAGAACCATCCAAGTTCATTTAGTCCCCCTAATGGGGTGATTAATTGAACTGCTCAGAGAAAATAGAAAAATGTACCGAAACATTTTTCAGATTTTCTCAAATCTTGTTTAGGGCATAACTTCATCTAGAATGCTTCAAATGACATGAAACCAATTCCATTAGATCCTTCTTAAACTCTAATTTCCAGAAAGTAATGGTTAGAGCCATGAAAATCCCTGGAAATCCATACAGACCCTACTAATGACCAAAGAGGCTTTTATTTGTACAGAGCTCAAATGAACTTTGTTTCAGATGAAACTTGGTCAAGACTCTGGTTAGGACCCTACCAAGCCACCATAAAAATTTCAGAACCAAAGGGGAGCTAGCTAGAGTTATGGTAATTACATATTCAGTTCTAAACATTGCATTTAAATTGACATATAGTATATCGTTTACGTATAGTCGCTGAAGGCGAGGAGACCCCAGAAGTGCTCGACTTTCTTCTTCCGGACGAAGCCCTAACCCCTGACCAGCAGCAACAAGGCAAGCCCCGGATTACATTAACCAATTTTACAAAGTTTTGCTTTATGTATACTTAGTATGTGGTATGGATGTGCATTAGGTGTAAGATGGATGAAACCCAAGTGCATAACCAAAGTTTTCCTATAAGAGTGAGGGTAGTGTCTAAGTCCTCGAGTAGACATACTATGCTTAATGATTCATAGAACTTCGGTACAAGTCGAGTAGTTGGAATCTACTCGTGAGTTAGGCGTTGGGACACACGAGATTGGTTCGAGTGATGTGAGATCATTTTAGTAAGAAAATGAGACTAGGCAGGGTCTAGGGCACAGCAAGAGGAAGTCTTGTGTGCGCAGCTCTGTCCGTGTCGATTGAGGACCGATCCGTGTGCGGCCCTGATCAACAAGTATATATATGGGCCCCGATAAACCGATGTAACCTATACCTCCGGGCGTCGAGGCATAACGCACCGATTTATAGGTGTAGGTTGAGGGCAGCAAGGTGGAAATCCGCTAACGGGCATACAGAGATGCTCCGTGTAGGGAACCTCCTGTCCATTTGCGTGCGACGGTTCGATGTTTGGGCTGTTTGGTGAAAAGTTGTCATGTACGACATCGAGTGAGCATGCTGTGCAGCTCCACGGGTGGGCGTACATGACGTGCTCTTTGGGTATCCCTGCAGGTGTATATCTAGTCGATTCACCGTCCCTCGCCGTGATGAGTACCGCTTGTTGAATTCGTCGTAACGTAGATAAATTATGGAATGTTATGATTCAATTCTGCTGATATGTATAATTGAATTGCTACATGTGTGCCACCAAATATTGCTTACTAAATTTCATATTCATGAACTGTCAACCTGTAGCTAAAAGATGAAATAAGGATGAACATGTAGGCGTGTCCGTTTACTGCAAATTACCACCTCATGTTTGTTGTACACTACATGTAGAGTTTCATGCCTAGGTGAGTCGGTTAAGTCTTGTTGAGCCATCGTGCTCATGGTTGCTGCTATAAGTGTTTTTCAGGTGATGACTACCCCATGGACTCGGGTTACGAGTCCACCGGCGAGGGCTACCTTCCGTCGGGAACCACGGCTGAGTGGGAGCCGTACACGCCGCGCTGAGCTGAGATGTGCAGCTAGTGTGGGTTGCCCATAGGGGTGGGCAACCGACTTTTGCTAGGTAGATGGTGTGAGTTGTATAAACTTAGTTTCCGCTGTTGTAATCTAAACACTAGTTTGTAACTGAAGTCTTGTACTACTTTGTACATTTCAGTTGGTTTTCTATGTAATACAATGTCGTCCTTATGAGGTGTGCTGTTGGGTGTCGCATCACGTGGCACCACCCGCTGTGATCCGGGATGAGCGGATTCTGGTCCGCCATAGGCTGGTATTAGAGCTGCATTGGGGATAGCACGCTAATTAAGGACTGTATTACAGAAAAACTCAGGTTTACGGTGAGGATTCGCTAGTTTGCCCAAGTAAGGACTATATTAGCATAGTTACTTAAAGTGGCAAGACTAACATATGTGTTATAATTCTAAATTTTAATTATGTAACGACGCACGTACACAAAGATAAAAATGGTAAGGAATGCCACAGAAAGCAGTTCAATTTCAGTTAGCTCCCCTGACGAGGAATGTGGTTCAGGGATAGGTCTCACAGCTTGGTGTGAGACATCAATATGAAACTCTTGGACTCTTCGTGTTCCTGAGTTCATATGAAATGCTGATCCCTAGCGTGCATTAGGCAAGAAAGAGGAGACCCCATCGTGTGGTCAGTATCGTGATAGTGTGTTCGTCTAGAAATAGCCCAGGACGACATACGCAGCGCTTGCCATCGGCGTGCCCTGCAGGGCAGTAGGTGGTATCTGTTGGGTTGATAAAATTCCCAACCGTGATGATCCGTTCGCACTCTACTCGGGTTCCCCGTCGTGTGGTGTTAAAATACGATCACGTACCTTGAGACGTGGCTTAACTCAAGGACGGCCGTATGGCAATGATACGGGCGTTTGTATTTACTTTCAAATATGGACCTGCCTAAAATGAAAATAACCCTAGAGTGCATCATTATTGTGTGTTCTTCTGTAGGTACTAACCATGTATGTATCCCGTGTAGTATACGTGTGCGAGAGACCGTTTAGTGCCACAATTGAGACGTATATGCCGGTATAATCTGGTTAGGATTTTCTTTTTGTGAGGAACATAGTACCGACATATCATAAGCATGTGCATGAAATATAATGATAACCAAGAACTAGAATCACTAAGTTTTCAGCATGTAGGACCCTGGTTGGGTAGAAAAATTCAATAGTTAATCAGTTTAGCTCTAAGGGATTGAAAAACAGAGTGCTCTGTTTTGGCAGCAAGTCTGCTGAAATTTAACGGAGCATAACTCACAGATTATTTAGCCAATGGAGGTGTGGGATATAGTTCTTGAAAGGTGTTTAAGTGCTCTACAACTTTGTTGTAGACTTCCAGAGCTTAATCACAACTTAAACTGACTGAAATTCCAGATGATTGTAAACTGTCCAGAACCAGGACAGATTCAAAACACTCTCTGGACTGTTCTATTTTTCAAGCATAACTTCACGTAGAAAAATATAAAATTGTCATATAATACATTTTTGGAAAGGATAGGAGATGTGTTACATCTTTGTAATTAAAAGTTTCTACAATTTCAGCACAGAACTCAGTGGAAATTAGAGTTTGAAACAGCAACTTCCAAAGGAGGTGCTGCTGAAATTCTACCAGAAATTCTGTTGATTTGAATTATCATAACTTTTTAACCAGAGCTTATCTGAGGGAAATAAGTACTCGTTGGAAAGGTACTGAAGTTAACTTTAACTTTGGTATTCATCTTGAGTCATGAAAAATGCCCAGAACAAGATCAAAATCTGGGATATGTAGAAACTGGTCATTCCGGCAGAGGGATGACAGTTGAACTCACTTGAGAGATTGTTGTATCCTAGGGTGTTTAAGTACTTCCAATGGGGTAGAACATACTCATGAGTGGTTATCTTCAACTAGTGAAAGATTTGAGTATATGTCCAACTCAAGTTTCTTTTGCTAGAGACCATGTTTGTGTCGTATTGAAGATAAAAGGGTAGTTTACTTGATGACAAAGCGATATTAACGTCTCGTAGTGACCAAACCTAGTTGGGATGAACTTCCAAAGAGGAAGTCCGTCAAGTTATATTTAGCTAGTTTGTATTTGGTCTGGTAATGGTGTAGCTTGTGTAAAGTTATTACATTATCTACATACGAGGTGTATCGCATGTTTTACTGTCATTATGTTTTACGCCTATTTTATTGGACTGCATGAAGTATGTTGCGGGACTGATGTTTATTGTCGTATGGTTGCAGATGGTTCGCACTCGGACCACGCATGAGATTGGTGGCTCTAGCCAGCAGGGGGGTGTTGACTCCCAGCCACCTGCCTACGACAGCACCCCGCAGCAACAACCACCACCGCCGCCTCCGCTTAAACTAGCGGATGTGATCACGGCCCTGGTGGGTAATCGTGAGGAGCAGACCAATCTGCTCCGCATGATCGTGCAAAATACATCAGGCGGGGAGGGGGGCGTCAAGAGAGGGGGCCTCATGAGCCCCGTGATGTGACGTACTCTGACTTCATGAGTACGCACCCTCCGGTGTTCACTGAAGCAGCAGAACCCCTGGAGGCCAACAACTGGATGCGGACAATTGAGTCCAAGTTCGGGCTGCTCCAATGTATGGAGCGGCAGAAGACTCTGTTCACGGCGCAGCAGCTTAACGGTGCCACTGGTGTGTGGTGGGCGAACTATGTCGTCTCACTGCCGGCTGGCCATGCCGTGGAGTGGGAAGAATTCCGGGAGGCGTTCCGCGCCTACCATATCCCTCCCGGGATAATGAAGCGGAAGTTCCAAGAGTTCTTGGAGCTGAAGCAGTCCGGGAGGAGTGCCCACGACTACTCCCGTGCTTTCAACCATCTGGCACAATATGCGTTGGATTATGTCTCCACCGAGGAGAAGAAGCGAGAGCACTTCTATCGGGGATTACATCCCGAGATGAAGACTCATCTCATCCAATGCAATCGCGGCACGTTCAATGATCTAGTCAACACCGCGATCATGCAAGAAGATGCTCAGCGGGAATTGGCGGCTGAGCAGCGAAAGAGAAGCACTCCATCCAGCAGTGGGGGTGGAGCTCCTCAGAAATACCGCATGGTGTATCGGACACCTTCTGGTCAGCAGTGGCATCCACCGGTGCGACCTCAGCAGTTCGGGGGTCGTTCTTTCCAGTTACCCCCGTTCCGACCGCCGATGCCACCACTGCGACCGCAACAACAGAAGCAGCAGCAGATGGTACCCCGGGCGTTTCCACCGCCACAACACGCCCCGGGATTCCGTCCGCCGATCAGCGGAGGACCGTGTCGCTACACTTGCTTTACGTGAGACCAGACGGGCCATTTCTCGAAGGACTGTCCCCAGGGGCAGAAGAGCAGCGGGCGAGCCCAATATCAGGGCGGTGCTCTAGGCTGACCTCCAGTCAAGAAGGTTGGTCAGCGAACTGGGGGCGTTCGCAACCTCGACAATGAGGACGCCCCAGAGGGAGAAAACGTGCTGGCGGGTACGTTCACTCTCAACAATCAAGCAATCATTATTTGATTCTGGTGCAACCCACAACTTCATAAGTGCATCATATGTGGTAAAGCATCAACTGGAATCCTTTCCAACCGAGTGCTCTTATATGATCTGCTCACCGGGAGGAAAGATTTCAGAAACTATGATGATTCCGAAAGCACCACTGTGCTTAGGTGGGAAGATATATCCCACCACTATGATTATTCTTGAGGGGAAGAAGATTGATGCAATCTTAGAGATGTCATGGCTAACTTACCATGGCGCTGTCCTAGAAACATTATCACCGACGGTTCACCTCAACTCCCCACAACACCGTCCACAGTCCCTCATACTAGACCATCCAGTCCAGGAAGTTTCAGCAACTAATAATACTGAAGCTCTCAAGTTAGAGGACATCCCCGTTGTCCGAGAATACCCCGACGTGTTTCCGGATGATCTTCCGGGCATGCCACCTGAACGGGATGTTGAGTTCAAGATTGAGCTTGCACCCGGGACGACTCCCATCTCAAGGAGACCCTACAAAATGGCCCCAAACGAGCTGACTGAATTTAAAGAGCAGCTCAATGATCTATTGAGAAAAGGTTTCATTAGTCCGAGTTCCTCGGCTTGGGGATGCTCGGCGCTGTTCGTAAAGAAGAAGGATGAAACCTTGAGGCTGTGTGTGGATTACCGGCCGCTCAACGCCGTCACCATCAAGAACAAATACCCACTGCCCCGCATTGACATCCTGTTTGATCAGCTTGTGGGTGCAAGTGTGTTCTCCAAGATGGACCTTCGCTCTGGATATCATCAAATAAAAATCCGGGCGGAGTATATCCCAAAGACGGCCTTCTCGATGAGATGTGGATTATACAAATATCTCGTCATGTCTTTTGGTCTCACCAATGCTCCGGCACTTTCATGTATCTCATGAACTCGGTGTTCATGCCGGAGCTGGACAAGTTCGTTGTGTTGTTAATTGATGATATTTTGGTTTACTCCAAGACAGAAGCAGAACACGCCGAACACTTGAGGATCGTTCTTGAACAACTGCGGGACCATAAGCTGTATGCCAAGTTCAGCAAATGTGAATTTTGGATCAGCCAAGTGCAATTTTTGGGACATATCATCTCAGCAGAAGGCATTGTGGTTGACCCAAGCAAAATTGAGCAAGTGCTGAAATGGAAAGCCCCCACTTCTGTCCATGAAGTCAGAAGCTTCCTCGGTTTAGCGGGATATTACCGGAGATTCACCCTGAGCTTCTCCAAGCTTGCTAAGCCGATGACTGAACTATTAAAGAAGGGGACGAAGTATGTTTGGATCTCAGCATGTGAAGGGGTGTTCCAAGCATTAGTGAAGCATCTCACAACAGCCCTAGTCTTAGCTCAACCGGATATAACTAAGCCCTTCGACGTGTATTGTGATGCGTCTGGCATCAGGCTCGGCTGCGTGTTGATGCAGGAAGGACGTGTGGTCGCATATGGCTCACGCCAACTTCGAAACCATGAGCAGCATTATCCGACTCATGATCTTGAGCTCGCTGCTGTGGTTTTGGTGCTGAAAATGTGGAGGCACTATCTCCTGGGGAATTTGGTGCATCTCTACACCGACCACAAGAGCTTGAAGTATATTTTCACCCAGAAGGAGCTGAATGTGAGGCAAAGGAGGTGGTTAGAACTAATCAAAGATTATGAGATTCATTACCACCCCGGCAAGGCGAATGTGGTTGCCGACGCGCTGAGTCGGAAATCACATGTCCATAACCTCACCATTACACCGGTGGAAGAGGAAGAGCCGAGTTTATACTTGGTTCCTTATGGATCACTCTACAACCTTGCCCTCATCCCTACCATTAGGGAGGAGATCACTGCAGCTCAGAAAGTGGAGAAGGGCATGGCACATCTCCGTAGACGGATAGACAACGGGGAAATCAAATGTTTCTGGAACGATGATGAGGGGACGCTGTGGTTCAATGACCGCATAGTTGTACCCCAGAATATAGAGCTGAGAAAGAAGATTCTTGATGAAGCTCACTTGTTTAAGTTCTCCATTCATCCGGCAGCAACAAAATGTACCAAGATTTGAAAAAGAGATTTTGTTGGACGCGGATGAAGCGAGAAGTAGCTAAATACGGTTCCGAGTGCGATACGTGTAGACGAGTGAAAGCGGATCACATGAGAAAATCAGGGCTGCTGCAACCCCTGAAAATCCCGGCATGGAAATGGGAAGATGTGAGCATGGATTTCATTGTGGGATTACCCCTGACTTGCAACAAGCATGATTCCATTTGGGTAATCGTTGACCGATTAACCAAGTTGGCTCACTTCATTCCTGTCCATACACGTTACAATGCCAGAAAATATGCGGAGCTATACCTTGCAAGGAGTCTATGCTTACATGGGGTACCCAAGACCACAGTCTCAGATCGAGGTGCACTATTTGTATCTCGTTTCTGGGAGCAGTTGCACGCTGCAATGGGTACTAAGCTATTTAGAAGCTCCGCCTATCACCCTCAGACAGATGGGCAAACAGAGAGGGTGAACCAAGTACTAGAAGACATGTTGAGAGCGTGTCCTTGAGCCTTCAATCCACTGCCCGGTCTCCATTCCCAACTATGAGGATCAATTCCCAACTCTTCCATTTGATCCCCCTTAATCCCGGTTCACGAGTAGGAAACTGCCTACTCGAGTTATGCCTCTTTTAGTCCACTTTTGTTAACTTGATATCAGCAGTAATAATCAATTGATAACCTACTCTACATTATACTCCAGGGTTTTCTGGGTCATGCTTTTGGAGTTTCATACCACCTAGACTTAATGCAATAAATAAAATGCTAGACATTATAAAGTGAATACAAATGAAAACTTGTAAGTTTTTATGCAAACCGGGGCTTCCCTTTGTTTTGCAGGGGACTTATATATGTATGAAGTTCAGTTAGTGAATACCACTTGAGGATTGATCACTCGCTTCCCTCCTTCTTTGATCTCCACTCTAATTGCTTCAACTTCTTCACGTAGATGCTACACGTAATGAATATGCATATGGATTTAATTGTAAAGATTTTGCTAACAAGTTCTAATGACAAGTTTAAAATCTGGAACTCTTTTTAAGAATTTAAAATGACACTGGTGCTAGTTGTTTGGGTTTGGATTGAAGTGGGGTTCATCACTTGGTGGTGATCACCTAATGAAGTAGAACAGAACATTACTGATCCAGGGCTCCAATGGAGCTGAAAATTTTCTTGTGAGTTCCTTGTCACAAGAAAGTCATCTGGACCAAAATTCAGAATATTTCAATTAGTAGATCACTCAGAACAATTCCCAGAGCATTTAGGCAAAAAAGAATTAATTCTGCATAAATTTGCACTTTCATGCAAATACAAGTGAACCACTACTTCAAACATAGCTCTGGGAGCATGCATGAGTTTTCCTATGATTTTTGGAGCTAAGAACTTGCCCAGAACTGAATTTCCAAGTTTTTGAAGTTCTCTGAAATTGTTTCTGTATTCATTTGAACACAGAAACTTGAAATCAGAATTATCCTAACTAAATAAACTCCAAATGAGCTTTAAGATTTACAGGAGTGTCCTAACGTGCTAAAGAATATTTTGGCAAAATTTGAGGATTTTTGGATGAACCAAACTCCCTCTAAAATTCTTTTGTTGAAAACCTTTAAAGAATTTTCCAGAATTAAATAATGATTTTCTTACAAATTGGGTTGCATATTTTGATATAGTTTTTCAATCTGAATTCAACCCAATTTGAATCACTAAATTTGGAGCTTCCTAGCACAAGTGATGCCCTCCCAAAGTTTGAGTCAAAACTGGTATTTGAAATAAACCGGGGAAAAGTTTAAAAGTCTGACAGCTGGTCCAGGGGTGACGTGGCGCCTTCTGATGCGCCGGCACACGAGGCTATAGAGTTCTCCCCACACAGTCACAAACTGATCCGGTGCAACAGAAGATCCCATTCCCCTGCTACCGACGCTGACACGTGGGCCAGCCCTGGCTTCGTCTACCTCCCGCCACCCGCGCTGCCGAGCTTGCCGGGAGGGGTTCCCATGCTCGGAACACGCTGATTCTCACCGCCCCTACGTATTCTCATTCGATTTACACGTTGCCGGTCTTATCTCGGATCGAAGATGGCCGGAACCCTAGATGCGACGGTGACAGTGGCTGTGGCATCTCCGCCGACGTCGCTAGGGTGCTGTGCCGCACAAAAAGCTGTGCCGTTTGCTCCTAAAGCATCAGTGAGTCGTGGGCATGCTTGACATGGACTTTGTTTGGATCGGGAACGGCTCTAGATAGGTCCCCACCGTGCGCCCGAGGTGAATTTTTCCAGCGGCAATGAAGAACACGGCGTTCTACGGCTAGGGTTGATGAAATCAACCACTGGTTGGACGAGGGGGACCGTTGGAGTCTAAATAACATGCCCGTAGATCATATCTGGAAACGACTAAGTATGGGAGACTAATTTTTTAGATTTTTGGCGTGGCGGTCCGAAGAACCCGTCGAGGAGAAAAACCAAATTCCGGCAAGTCGGCGTCGGGGAAGAGCAAGGGGGGGTCCTAGATGATGATCTAGACATCACGGCACACCTTTGAGTCGTGTTGGTCGTGCCGGAGAGGCGCTGGACCGGCCGGAAGACGGGGAACCGTGGTGGTGACTTCACACGGCGCCATGGAGGAAAAAACGAGCTCGACGTCGGGATTCCTGTGAGTTGGCATGTTGCTCTCGCTGTGGACACGTCGAGGGAGCTTGGGCGACGCCGTGGATGAGCTTAGCTCAGTGTGAAAGTTGCCGAGGCGTCTGGGCGCCGTTGCTCCGATGGTGTGCAGTAGCGGCGGGAGAAATTATGCACACGGGAAGCAACCACGGGAGAGAGGGAGCATGAGGGGTTTCCAAGCGATGTAGCCGTCCGTGAGATAATATCGGTGCACTGAGGCGGTTTGACAGGCGCTCGGCAGAAGCATCGCGCGTACGTGCGCTGGCGCCACGGCACAGCTGCTGTCAAGCGCTCGGGAGAGGCAAAACAGAGCCCGTGGCTCAACTCACAGACAGTTGGGCCTTAGTGAACAGGCAGAGAAGACTTAGGGAGCAAGTCTATTTGGCTCAATGGCAAGTGGGGTCCACCCCTGCTCCTCCCCAAAAGATCTTCCAAATTTGACAGGTGCAAATTTCAACCATGAGGAACTGAAATTCAAAAGCCATTTGGCAAATTGATAAGTTTTACCTCAGTTTCAAATTTGAATCCAAATTTCAAGAAAATTAATAAGCCCCTTTGATATTCATATCAAAGCAACTCCAAACTTTCTCAAAATTTGCATTCTCACTAATTCAAACCTGGAGAATTTGAATATGCCCTCGGATCTTTCAGTTGGCCACTGCAAATACAAATTTTTCAACAACAGTTTAAATTTCCTTTTTTGGAAATGGCCTCCTTTTCCTTGAAGTAAGCCCTTTCTCTCAAACTGAATTTAAAGTCCTCTTGAGAATGCTTAGCCAACATACTTCGCAATGTGATTAAAATTTATATTACCACCAATTTTGGCTGATGATTTAAATTATGGAATCAACTTTTAAATTTGGTTGCTGCACATAGAAGGTTTGCAAGCACAGTTTGTATTCCATTTTTGAACTGGTCACTTTCGAATTTAGTGAACAAGTTTGGTTTGCTCATAACACATACTTGGTCACTTTTTGGTCCTAGTCTAAACCTCACCAGTTCAGTTTAAACTTTGTCTTTCAAATGTGGCTTCATCACAATTCAAACATGGTCATAATTCACTCCTTTTTGGCTCACCCTAAAAGCAGAAAGTTTGCCACCATAAATCTCCTCACTTTCAAATGTATGAGGTTCCATGTGTATTCAACACTTTGGCAGAAATTTGAGGTGAGCATTGGAGTCTAAAGATCTTCTTTTAATTCTTTCTCTTGCACATGGGTTTAACTCCACCTTGGTCCAACACCTTCAAAGGAATGCTTGAACCCATGTGGTTTGCACCTCATGTATACCATCCCGTGTAAGAAAGTTTTTGTAAGTCCCATTTTTCATGAACCAGAAAAACAATGACGTTCAATCATCCGTTTCTTTGCAATCATGTTTTTGGGGCTTTTACATTCCTCCCCCCTTAAAAACAATCTCGTCCCGAGATTCCAAAAGAAGAACGAGATGGGAGAGGTAATGCCGAATGGTACGACGATAAAAGCTCCGGATTGTTCCTGCGGAGGTAATCTTTGCTTTCCACGTGGTTTCTTTCGTGGTATGATTACTCCACAGCACCTTATAAAAGCTTAATGTCCGATTCCAGGTGTTCCAGATCTTTTCATTGATAGTCTGAACCGGTCGCTCGGTGTAGGCACAATCGGGCTTCAACTCGTCGATTTCTTTGGTGCAGACGGCAATGGTAGCTTTAAAGCACTCCCGTAGCTGCGACACGTGAAATATGTCGTGAACACCAGCAAGGTTTGCCGATAGTTCCAGCCGGTAGGCACGGTCCACACGTCTCCGTGATAGCTAATGGATCTTAAGTTCAGGGAGCAATATTCCCCCTTTACATCAGACCGGTGAATTCCTTTCATCGGAGGCACGCGAAGATAAACGTGTTTTTCACCGTCGAAATGCAATGGTCTATGCCTTTGACTATCGTGACTTTCCTGTCGGGATTGTACCGCCTTAAAGTTCGCTTCAATTACCCAAACTCGGTCATCGGCTTGGTTGACTAATCAACCCCGAACAGTGCTTTTTGCCGTACTCACACCACTTCAGCGGTGTGCGATATTTCCAGCCGTAGAGCTTCATCTTACGAGGTATAACTATATGGTCTTTAGACCATAAAGTACTCTCATTGTTCTTCCTAAACCAGCTCATCTCTCCGTTGTCTATTCTTCTCCATGTGTGAGTCATACTCTTGTCTCTCCTTTGCACTTCAGCAATCTTTCCTCAGATTATTGGACGGAGAGCAAAGTTACAGAGTGCTCCAAAAGGAATGACATGGAGACTTGTTTCCTCTTCATCCAACTCAGCAATCGCCAAGTTGTGACCGTGGGCTTTCCGACTAAACGCGTCGGCAACCACGTTCACTTTTCCCGTATGGTAGTGGATCTCAAAGTTATGATCTTTGATAAGCTCCAACCATCCTCGAGCATACCCTTGCAACAACCAGTTGATCGAATTAACTATCGACGCGGGGCAGGGTACTGGTTCTTTATAATGACGGTATTGAGTGAACGATAATCAACACTTAATCTTAGTGTCTCATCGTTCTTCTTAACAAACAGCGCAGAGCAAATCCAATGTAATGAGCTTGGTCGTATAAAACCTGTGCTCATGGGTTCACTTATTTGCTCCTTCCACTCCGCTAGTTCATTGGGTGCCATCTTATACGGCCTTCGTGAAATTGGTGTTGATTCCGGCACCAGTTAAATCTTGAACTTGACGTCCCGTTAGCCGGCATGCCCGGTAACTCATCGGAAACACATTGGTTCTTCAAGTCCCACTGGACTATCCTTGAGTTTACTCACTTCCGTGTGGTAGGCCTAACTGGTTCTCTTTGCTGTACAGAACGGACTCTTCTGTCCTCACCCAGCTTTTGATCCATTTAACAGCATTTTCATAACTCAATTCGAATACCAAAGTTAAAGTTAACTTCAGTATCTTTCCAACGAGTACTCAAATGCTTCCAGATCTTTTCTGGATCAAAAGTTATGATTCTCCAAATTGACAGAATTCCTGAATAAAATTTGCGAACATCCCCTTCGTATGTGGCTACCTTTATCACAGTTGTATATGCAAATACAATAAGAATCTGAGCAAACTCTGAACTACAACAATGTTGCAAATTTCATAACCTTTCCAACGGTGTATCATAATCTCCTTAAGGATTTTTCTACAGGAAGTTATGGCTTAAAAACAGAAAGGTCCAGAGAGATTTTTGCTGCTGTCCTGGTTCTGAACAGTTTGCCTTCAACTGGACTTTTCACCAACTTAACATATGATTTTTCTCTGGAGGTACACAAAGAAGTTGTAGAGCACTTGAAAATATTTCCATAACTGTATCATACACCTTAATTGGTTAAATCTACTCAGAGTTATGCTCCGTTAAGTCCAGCAAGAATTCCTGCCAGAAACAGAGCACTCTGTTTTTGAAATCTTTGAAGCCTAGTCATGCTCTCATTTGAATCTTAGCTCAAAATAAGAGTTCAGTAACTAATATTTGTTTCAAACTTTCATTTTTAGTTGAAAGTTAGTTCATGAATCATTTCTTAATAGGGAAGAGGTTATTAAGTGTAGTACAGTGTCGATGCACCGTAAGAAACATGTAGGTACTACGTTGCCTCACCAAAAGAAAATCCTAACCAGATTATACCGGCATATCCGTTTTATCAGTGGCACTAAGTCGGTCTCTCGCATACGTGTACTACACGGGATACGTACGTGGTTAGTACCTGCAGAAGAACACTCAATAGTGGTGCACTCAAAGGTTGTTTTCATTTCAGGCAGTTCCATATTTGAAAGTAAATACAAACGCCCGTATCATTACCATATGGCCGTCCTTGAGTTAAGCCACGTCTCAAGGTACGTGATCGTGTTTTAACACCACACTACGGGGAACCCGAGTATATCATGAATGGGTCGTCACGGTTGGGAATGTTATCAAACCAACGGATACCACCTACTGCCCTGATGGGCACGCTGATGGTAAGCGCTGCGTATGTCCTTCAAGGCTATTTCCAGAAGCACACACTATCGCGTTACTGACCACACGATGGGGTCTCCACTTATTTGCCTAATGCACGCTAGGGATCAGCGTTTCATATGAACACAGGAACATGAAGAGTCCAAGAGTTTCATATTGACGTCTCACACCAAGCTGTGAGAGCTATCCCTGAACCACATTCCTCGTTAGGGGAACTAACCGAAATTGAACCGCTTTTGGTGGCGTTCCTTACCATGCTTACCTGAGCGTAGGTGTGTCGTTACATATCGAGATTCAGAATTATAACAAGTATGTTAGTCATGCCACTTTAAGTAACTATACTACTATAGTCCTTATGTGGGCCTAATACCGTATCCTCACCGTATCCTATGTTTTTTTCGTAATACGTTCCTTATTCAGTGCGCTATTACCAATGTGGCTCTGATACCATGCTGTGAGGGCCCGGTCCCGATCACGGGGCTGTGCCGCTCGCCCGGGAATCGCATTCGATGGTGTTGTGCGATGCGGCACCCAACAGCACACATAATAAAGCATCATATTACATATATCAAGCGGAAGCTTACCAAGTGTAAATTTTACAAATACTTCTCAAAATAATCTACAGCGGAAGACTATTACAACTCATGTCTAATACCTATGCTAAGCAACAGAGAAGGTGTCCATCCCGCGGACCCTTGTCGCTAGCAACAATATCACAATAGCAGTGGCAGGGGTTGTCATGAGTTCACCACTCGGAGAGTTCTGAGTCTCATCGGACATCCGTACATATCAGCGTAGTGTTATTACCTGCAAAACAACTCATGCAGTATCAGTGAGCACAAAGCTCAGCAAGACTTAACCGTCACCCTAGTCATGAATGTAAAATCCCCAAAAGTGGTATCAAGAAAATTCAGCTCATGTACACTTACGAAAAATGAGGGGAATTAAAACTTTGAATTATAATGGGGTAAGTTCAAAGTGAGGGTTTAGACTTACCAAAACTTCCAAACATGGAGATCTAAATTCATAACTTGGATCTTCATAGTCCAAATATTCACCCTTCCAAATTTCAGTTCATTTGGAGGAGTTTAAATATTTGTTTGGGATTAAAAGGAGAAGCCCTCTAATCTGGATTTGAAATTCAGTTTCAAATTTGAGTTTTCTCAATTTGCAAATTTGGTTCCACAAATGTGTTCCTCACATTTGAATTAACAGCCATGCCAAAAATCAGAAATTTTGGGCCTGGTTTACCATATTTTTGGAGCAAGGAAAAGGGGAGGATTCAAACTCCATTTCAAATTCAAATGACCAAACACAATTCAAATTCTACACCAGAATTCAAACCGTTTGAATTCAGAAAATTTAAACCTTAACTTTGGGCTGAAGTAAGGCTTTTAATTCTGAGTTGCTGGATGAAAAATATCAGAGAAAAGTTGACTAAGAGAGGGGGAGGTGGGGCCCAACAGTTAGCCTCACAAATCTGTTTTTCCTCTCTACCTCTGTTCCCGGGGGACTCCCAGCATGCCAGCTCCTGCAGCACACTCCCACTCAAAGCTCCACGGAGCTGCTTGCTGCAGCATGCCCCCGAAGGCAACTCATGTGTGGGTTATCCAGAGTTGAAGCAGCAGCACAATTGAGTTCTTTTCTCCACGCTACACCGAAGAACCCTCAGCCTCTCAGCGCTCACGAGCAACACACCGCACGGCCACCCCTGTGCTCCTGGTTCAGCAGCCTCCAGCCCTTCCCAGCAGCGGTTGATCGCCCCAGGAGCTGCGCCGGCGCCTCCTCGACGAACTACACCGCTCCTCAGCTCATCCCCGATCTCCCCTCGCAGTGCCCGAGCCGTTCTTCACCGGGAGAACACAGAGCACGTCGCCCCTCACTGCTCCTCACGTTCCGGCCGCTCCAATGCCTCTCCTGCACGTCCAGCACCTCTCTAAGGTGCGCCAAGGTGTGTAGATCATGCTACCACAGTCCCCTTGCCCTTCCCCGTCTCTGTCTCGCCGGAATTTGAGTTTTGGCGCCGGTACATGTGAAGAACAGCCCCAAACCAAAACTGTAAATTCGTCCAACGTGGTTGATCATCGGTTCTACAATTCAAGCCACAGAAACTAGTGACCCTAGCGCCCTCTCACGCCAAAGCACGGGTTAAACCAGCCATCCCACGCCCCGGGCGACGAGAAATCGCCGGCGGCGTCAAAAACGGGTCGGTCCTCCGGTGAACCCTAAGTTCCGGCCATTTGCTGCATGGTTTAGCCTGCATTCCATGTTCCCCGATCATTGGTGATGCTTTAGGGCAACGTAGCTCGCCGGGAGAAGCTTCGGACGCGCCAGAACGTGTTGATGCCAAGCTCCCGAGCCGCCCCACCGGTGCCGGCCTGTTTTCGGCCGTTTTCATGCGTGGAAACCTTGCCCGGCAGCTGCGCCATGTTCCCAGGAGCATGTAGGGAGAAATCGGAGCTAATTTGGTGGAGTAATGAGGGAGAACGAGCCATGACACGATTTGAACTGTTGTGCACGCGCGTCTCTGGCGGGAGGCTCAAGAAGGATCTGACAGTGGGCCCCCCTGTTAAGTCTCTGTGTAGGTTTTAAACAGAGAGCTATCACAGTTTGAAAAATTCATAACTTTGTGTAGACAACTCCAAAAAGGGTGAGACCAATTTTGTTTGAATCCTTAGGAGGAGTACTTCACACAGAAACAAATTGCATGCTATGAAAATGCCCAGGAATTTCTGTAGAATTGTTTTTAGTAAATCCTTTAGGGATTTATTACAGGAGCAATTCTTTATGAAATATTCCTAAATTTGGGCAGCTAGTCCTTTTCATAGTGCCTGACCTCCAGTAAAAATTTTAGGATTTTTGGAGCTTATTTGGAGGGCTTAATCAGTACGTTATCTCAGGATTAAATAAATTAGCTAAAAATCATAGCATTGATTTCCAGAAAATGGTTCAACCTTCATACCTCCATAACTTTCTGTAGGGATGTCCAAAATTTGTGAAACAAATTTTGTTGGGTTTATCTCAATCAGTACTTTGCAGAAATGCAAAGAAATTGATCTGAAGATCTGTGGATATTCTCCAAGATTCATCAAAGTTAAATCTTTGGGAATTTAGTCCAGAATAATCTCTGTTATGGAATTTCTTCAAATTTGGCCAGGAAGTTCCTCATGACATTACTGATCTCCAGTAAAAATTTGAGCTTCATTTGCTAGGTAAAATTACCTTCCAAAGTTCAGCCTTCATTTGGAAAATTCAAATTTAAACAGAAACTTTTCAGGACTCCTATCCAACTTCAAAAATTCATATCTCTCTGATGGTAGCTCCAAAAATGGTGAAACAAATTTTGTTAGAACCATGGAAACTTACCCTAATCAGATCTTCCATTACTAGCTATGTCAAAGGTCCTAATTTGGGCTCACAATTCAGAGAAGCATTGTACTTGTAGGAATTTTAAAGAATACATTGTGCAATGACATGTCTCCAAATTTGACTCAAATCATCCTTAGAGAGTCTAGTATCCACTGTAAAATTCCCAAAGCCAATTAAGGATTTTAAATAGCAGTAGCTATGAATAGAAGTTCAATTCTTATAAATCCTTAATACTTATACATGTATTTTATTACATTTCATAATAGTTACCGGAGTTGAGGACGCACCGGAGCCCTTGGACGTCCTCCCACCTGAAGCTAACTTCCCGTTTCACTCGCAACCAGGCAAGCCCCGGTTTGCACTTAAGTACCTTTTATAAAGCTTTTTATTTGTATCACTTATGTCTAGGGTGAATGTTTGCATTAGAGTTAAGGTGATTGAAACCCCACTTGCATAACCTTTTAAATCCTATGAATGGTTGGGTAGCTTACAGAGCCTATGAGTAGGCAAGGCCCTGCTAATATGCTTAGGACCTCGGTAGAAGTCGAGTAGTTGGAATCTACTCGCGAGGTAAGGTTTATCACACGGTTTGGTCAGAATAGAAAATGGCTTAAGAGTGGTGAAAATGAGACCCAGCAGGGGGGATAGGAAGCAGTGAGCGGAGGTCTCACGTGCGTAGCCCTGTCGGTGTCGATTGAGGACCGAGTCGTGTGCGGGCCTGATGAACAAGTATCGAACAGTACCAGATGGCATACTGACATAAGCAGGAAACCGATGTAAATGGTTAACCTGGGTGCCGAGGCTTACCCAACCGTAAATAGGAGTGGGTTGAGGGTAGCAAGGAGTAAATCTGCCGGTGGGCACAGTCACGCTCCACGCGGGGACCTCCTACCCGTTACGGATGGACCGGTTCGGCATTTGGATTGCCTTTGAAAGGTTGTTGCATACAACAGAGTAGGAAGGGGTGTGGAATCACGTTTCTGAAAGTGGGTGTATGCAACGTGTTGTCCGGGTGTCTCCTGATTGCAATCACCGTCCCTCGCGGTTATTTGAGTACCGCTTGTTCACTGTTTCTTGACGTAGTAAGAAGTGAAGTAAGCCAGATGAATGATAATATGCTGTGATGATATATTAATGTTTTGGAAACCATGTTTGCTGTAGATGTAGAGCTAATTAAGTTTACTTTCCGCTTTGGGCATCACCACATCAGAGGAAAGCGTTTCTTGTTTGATTGTGGACTTCCGATGTGAGGGCTGGCTAAGGCACATGAATCTGCTGCTATAAAACTGAAAGTAAGGATCAACTTATAGGCGTGTCTTTCTTGCAAAGTCCTTTCCTACCTTACACATCCTTGCACGTAGAGTTTCATGCCTAGGGTTGACGGTTAAGACATGCTGAGCCTTCGTGCTCACGGTTGCAATATTTTGAGCTGTGTGCAGGTGAGAGTTATGAGGAAGGTTCCGAGGACGAGGCGATGCCCCCGTCGGGGTACACGGCCGAGCTGGAGCCATGCACGCCGCCGTGATCTCCAATTACTTGCTGCTAGTGTGTAGCGTCCCCGGGCTGGACGGCTGCACTTTTGCATAGCTACGATGAGAGGTCGTATATGTATATTACTTCCGCTGTATGAATAGGTTTTGTAAAAGACTTCCGCTGTTTTATATTAAATAAAAGTTTGTATGTTGTTCTTAATTCTTTTTGTGTGTGCTGTTGGGTGCCGCATCGCGCGGCACCACCCTAAGCGATCCTGGAGTGGGTGAACCACGGGGTGGTCCCCACAATGAAACTCTACATGCTGAAAATAGAGGGCTGAATATAGAAGTTTGCACAAAGGATGAACTTGAGCTAAAGGAGAATCCTTACTTCAAGTTTTAAGCAACTTTTATAACCCTTGCGCAATTTACATTGAGACTCCACAATCAAACAAGACACGCTTCATCTCGATGTACCTTGCCCGAGGTGAAAGTAAATTTAGTGAGCTACCCTAGACCCATACAGTCCTTGCGCCAACAACGTCGAGACTCCACAATCAAACAAGAAACGCTTTTCCTCGATGCTACTAGCCCAAGGTGGAAAATAAATTTAGTGAAAGTGTTGATCATTCCTCATCTCCAGTATGAGGATTCCTCATGAAGCATTATTAACTTTTCCCAATTTATTGTTACATCACGACTCAGTGTACATGTATGCTCACTACCGCGAGCGGCGGTGATTTCAATCAAAAACACCCAGCTGACACGACATGTACGCCTGTACTCAACGTTGCACACGGCAACCTTTCCCACGACATCCAAATGTCGAGCCAGTCCCACCGATTGGAATTAAGTCTCACTACGACAAACCCTCATAGAGCCGACTTCTCTATCCTTTCAGCATCTGCATCAGACAGTGAGGTATGCCTCGACACCCAGGTTAACATGTTACATCGGTTTCCTGGGTCCCATATAGCCAGTATCCATCCGGTACACATCTCAAACTTGTCAGGCAGGGCTGCACACGAGAACGGGCCTTAGTCGACTCAGACATAGACTAGGTTCACAGGATCACGTCCTTGAGCCTTCCATCCACTGCCCGGTCTCCATTCCCAACTATGAGGATCAACTCCCAACTCTTCCGATTGATCCCCCTTAATCCTGGTTCACGAGTAGGAAACTGCCTACTCAAGTTATGCCTCTTTTAATCCACTTTTGTTAACTTGAGATCAGCAGTAATAATCAATTGATAACCTACTCTACATTATACTCCAGGGCTTTCTGGGTCATGCATTTGGAGTTTCATACAACCTAGACTTAATGCAGTAAATAAAATGCTAGACATTATAATGTGAATACAAATGAAAACTTGTAAGTTTTTATGTAAACCGGGGCTTGCCTTTGTTTTGCAGGGGACTTATATATGTATGAAGTTCAGTTAGTGAAGACCACTTGAGGCTTGATCACTCGCTTCCCTCCTTCTTTGATCTCCACTCTAATTTCTTCAACTTCTTCACGTAGATGCTACACGTAATGAATATGCATATGGATTAAATTGTAAAGATTTTGCTAACAAGTTCTAATGAGAAGTTTAAAATATGGAACTCTGTTTAAGAATTTAAAATGACACTGGTGCTAGTGGTTTGGGTTTGGGTTGAAGTACTATGATCAAGTGATAAGTGGGGTTCATTACTTGGTGGTGATCACCCAATGAAGTTGAACAGAACATTACTGATCCAGGGCTCCAATTGAGCTGAAAACTTTCTTGTGAGTTCCTTGTCACAAGAAAGTCATCTAGACCAAAGTTCAGAATATTTCAATGAGTAGATCACTCAGAACAATTACCTTAGCATTTTGGAAAAAAGGAATTAATTCTGAATAAATTTGCACTTTCATGCAAATTCAAGTGAACCACTATTTCAAACATAGCTCAGGGAGCATGCATGAATTTTTCTAGGATTTTGGGAGCTAAGAACTGCCCAGAACTGAATTTCCAAGTTTTTGAAATTCTCTGAAATTGTTTCTGTATTCATTTGAACACAGAAAATTGAAATCAGAACTATCCTAACTAAATCAACTCCTGAGCTGAAACTTTTACAGGAGTGTCCTAACATCCTAAAGAATATTCTGGAAATATTTGAGGATTTTTGGATGAACCAAAATCCCTCTAAAATTCTTTTTCTGAAAAGATTCAAAGAATTTTCCAGAATTAAATAATGATTTTCATAAACCTTGGGTTGCATATTTGGATAGAGTTTTTCAATCTTAATTCAACCCAATTTAAATCACTAAATTTGGGGCTTCCTAGCACAAGTTATACCCTCCCAAAGTTTGAATCAAAACTGGTATTTCAAATAAACATGGGAAAAGTTTAAATGTCTGACAGCGGGTCCAGGGGTGATGTGTCGCCTTCTTATGCGCCAGCACACGAGGCTATAGAGTTCTCCCCGCACAGTTGCAAACTGATCCGGTGCAACAGAAGATCCCATTCCCCCGCTACCGACGCTGACACTGGGCCAGCCCCGGCTTCGTCTACCTCCCGCCACCCGCGCTCCCGTGCCGTCGAGCTCGCCGGAGCTCTCGCCAGGAGGGCGTTCCCGTGCTCAGAACTTGCTGATTCTCACCGCCCCTACGTATTCTCGTGCGAGGTACACGTTGCCGGTCTTATCTCGGATCGAAGATGGCCGGAACCCTAGGTGCGACGGTGACAGTGGCTGTGGCATCTCCGGCGACGTCGCTATGGCGCTGTGCCGCACAAAAATCTGCGCCGTTTGCTCCTAAAGCATCAGTTAGTCATGGGCATGCTTGACATGGACTTGGTTTGGATCGGGAATGGCTCTAGATAGGTCCCCACCATGCGCCTGAGGTGAATTTTTCTGGCGGCAATGAAGAACACAGCGTTCTACGGCTAGGGTTGATGAAATCAAGCACCGGTTGGACGAGGAGGACCGTTGGAGTCTAAAGAACATGCCCGTAGACCATAACTGGAAACGACTAAGTATAGGAGACTAATTTTTTAGATTTTTGGTGCGGCGGTCCGAAGAACCCACCGGGGAGAAAAACCAAATTCCAGCAAGCCGGCGTCGTGGAAGAGCAAGGGGGATCCTAGATGATGATCTAGACACCAGGACGCACCTTTGAGTCGTGTTGGTCATGCCGGAGAGGCGCTGGACCGCCGGATGACGGGGAACCGCGGTGGCGATTTCACACGGCGCCATGGAGGTAAAAACGAGTTCGATGTCGGGGTTCCCATGAGTTGGCACCTTGCTCTCGCTGTGGGCACGTCGAGGGAGCTTGGGCGACACCGTGGATGAGCTCAGCTCGACGTGACAGTTTCCGAGGTGTCCGGGTGCCGTTGCCCCGATGGTGTGCAGCAGCGGCGGGAGAAATTGTGCACACGGGAGGCAACCACGGGAGAGAGGGAGCGTGAGGGGTTTCCAAGCGATGTAGCCGTCCGTGAGAAAATATTGATGCACTGAGGCGGTTCGACAGGCGCTCGGCAGAAGCATCGCGTGTACTGCGCTGGCGCCACGGCACAGCTGCTGTCAAGCGCTCGAGAGAGGCAAAACAGAGCCCTTGGCTCATCTCACAGACAGTTGGGCCCCAGTGAACAGGCAGAGAAGACTTAGGGAGCAAGTCTATTTGGCTCAATGGCAAGTGGGGTCCACCTCTGCTCCTCCTCAAAAGATCTTCCAAATTTGACAGGTGCAAATTTCAACCATGAGGAACTCAAATTCAAAAGCCATTTGGCAAATTGATAAGTTTTACCTCAGTTTCAAATTTGAATCCAAATTTCATGAAAATTCATAAGTCCTTTGATGTTCATATCAAAGCAACTCCAAACTTTCTCAAAATTTACATCCTCACTAATTAAAACCTGAAGAATTTGAATATGCCCTCTGATATTTGAGTTGGCCACTGCAAATACAAATTTTCAAACAACAGTTTGAATTTCCTTTTTTGGAAATGGCCTCCTTTTCCTTGAAGTGAGCCCATTATCTCAATCTGAATTTAAAGTCCTCTTGCAAATGCTTAGCCAACATACTTCCCAATGTGGTGAAAATTTATATAACCACCAATTTGGGATGAGGATTTCAATTATGGAATCAACTTTTAAATTTGGTTGCTGCACTTAGAATGTTTGCAACCACAGTTTGTATTCCATTTTTGAACTGGTCACTTTTGAATCTAGTGAACAAGTTTGGTTTGCTCATAACACATACTTGGTCACTCTTTGGTCCTAGTCTAAACCTCACCAGTTCAGTTTAAACTTTGCCTTTCAAATGTGGCTTCATCACAATTAAAACATGGTCATAATTCACTCCTTTTTGGCTCACCCTAAAAGCAGAAAGTTTGCCACCAAAAATCTCCTCACATTCAAATGTATGAGGTTCCATGTGTATTCAACACTTTGGCAGGAATTTGAGATGAGCGTTGGAGTCTAAAGATCTTCTTTTAATTCTTTCTCTTGCACATGTATGATTTGCACATAGGTTTAACTCCACCTTGGTCCAACACCTTCAAAGGAATGCTTGAACCCATGTGGTTGCACCTCATGTATACCATCCCATGTAAGAAAGTTTTTGTAAGTCCCAATTTTCATGAACCAGAAACACAATGACGTTCAATCATCCGTTTCTTTGCATTCACGTTTTTGGGGCTTTTACAAGTACTACGTTCCTCACCAAATGGAAAATCCTAACAGGATTATACCGGCATATACGACTCAACCGTGGCACTAAAACAGCCACTCACAAATGTGTACTACATGGGATACATACGTGGTTAGCACCTGCAGAAGAACACTCAATAATGATGCACTCAAAGGTTTTTGTCATTTTAGGCAGGTCCATATCATAGTAAAAACATACGCCCGTATCATTGCCATATGGTCGTCCTTGAGTTACGCCACATCTTAAGGTATATGGTCGCGTTTTCACACAACACAACGAGGAACCCGAGTAGAGCGCGAATGGGTCATCACGGTTGGGAATTTTATCAACCCAACGGATACCACCTACTGCCCTGCAGGGCACGCCGATGGCAAGCGCTGTGTATATCTTCCTAGGCTATTTCAAGAAGAACACACTATCGCGTTATGGACCACACGATAGGGTTTCCTCTTTCTTGCCTGATGCACGCCAGGGACCAGCGTTTTATATGAACTCAGGAACATGAAGAGTTCAAGAGTTTCATATTGACGTCTCACACCAAGCTGTGAGACCTATACACTGAACCACTTTACTCGTCAGTGGAGTTAATCGAAATTGATCCGCTTTTGGTGGCGTCCCTTACCACTTACCTGAGCGTAGGTGCGTCGTTACATAATCAAAATTCAGAATTATAATAAGTAGGATAGTCATACCACTTTAAGTAACTATACTAATATAGTCCTTATTTGGGCATACTAGTGATTCCTCACCGTAATCGTTTGTTCTCCCGTAATACTGTCCTTATTTAGTGTGCTATCCCCTGAGCAGCACTGATACCAGCCTGCGACGGACCGAAATCCATACATTCCAGGATCCCAGAGGGTGATGCCGCACGATGCGACACCCTACAGCACACACGATAAGGAAACATAGTATTACATTGAAACATGCTGAATTTGTATAAAAGTAGTACAATCTTCAGTTACAACTCCTGTATAGAGTCTACTACAGCGAAGGTATTTATACAACTCACGCCAACACCTAACTAGCAAAAGTTGGTTGTCCGGCCCTACGTACAACCCACACTAGCTCCACTCAGCCTCAATGTGGCGTGTACGGCTCCCACACAGCCATATTCCCGGACGGAGGGTAGCCCTCGTTGGTGGACTGGTACTCCGAGTCTGTTGGGTACTCCTCACCTGCAAACACTCATAGCAGCAACCGTGAGCACAATGGCTCAGCAAGTCTTAACGGACTCTCCTACACAAGAAACTCTACATGCAGGTCATAACAAAGGTAGGATGGCAATTTGCAGCAAAGGACACGCCTAAAATTTATCCTTAATTCATCTTTTAGCCACAAGTTAACGGTTCCTGAATCTGAAATTTAGTAAGCAATATTTGGTGGCTCACATGTAGCAATACAAGTTATTCATATCAGCAGTATTGTATCACAACATTCCATATTTTTACCTACGTCATGACACAGTGAACAAGCGGTACTCATAACCGTGAGGGACGGTGAATTGACTCGTTATACACCTGCAGGGATACCCGAATAGCACATTACGTACGCCCATCCGTGGAGCTGCACAGCCCGCTCACTCAATGTCGTACGGAACAACCTTTTACCAAACGGCCCAAACATCGAACCGGTCCCACCCAAACGGACCGGAGGTTCACTACACGGAGCATCTCTCAATGCCCGTTAGAGGATTTCCACCTTGCTGCCCTGAACCTACACCAATAAATCGGTCCCTTGTGCCTCGACGTCTGGAGGTATAGGTTACATCAGTTTATCGGACCCCAGATATCCGATATGCCTCTGGTACATTCAAACTTGTTCAGCGGAGCTGCAGACGGATCGGTACTCAATCGACACTGGTAGGGTTACACACACAAGACTTCCTCTTGCCGCGTCCTAGCCCCTGCCTAGTCTCATTTTCTTACTAAAGTGATCTCACATCTCGAACCAACCCCGTATGTGGCGAATCCTATACTCGCGAGTAGATTCCAACTACTTGACTTGTACCGAAGTCTATAAACATTAAGCAAAGCATGTTCTACTCAAGTACTTAGACGCTACCCTCACTCTGTTTGGAATAATCTGGTTATGCAATTAGAGTTTCATCCATCCTAAACTTAATGCACATACATACCTCAAATTAAGTGAACATAAAGAAAAATTTGATAAAACTTGTTAAATGCAAACTGGGGCTTGCCTTGTTGCTGATGGTCAGGGGTTAGTGTCTCCTCCGGAGGTATGAAGTCCAGTATCTCCAGGGTCTCATCTTGTTCAGCGACTACACGTAATTAAGTTAACGATATGTCAAATTAAATGAAAAAGTGTTTAATTTAGCATATAAGGACTATAACTCTAGCTAGACATCCCATTTGGCTCTAAAATTTCTACTGTGGCTTGGTAAGAACCTAACCAGAGGCTTGACCAAATTTCACTTGAAACCAAGCTCATTTGAGCTCTGCACAAATAAAAGTCTAAATGGTCATTACTAGAGCTTGTAAGGATTTCCAGGGATCTTCATGGATCAAACCATTACTTTCTGGAAACTAGTGTTTGAGATGATTCCAATGAAGTTGGTTTCATGTAATTTGAAGAATTCTAGAGGAAGTTATGCCCCAATCAAGATTTGAGAAACTTCTGAAAAATATTTATGTACATTTTTCTATTTTCTCAGTGCAGTTCACTTAATCACACCATTAGGGGGAATGAACTTGGATGGATCTGAAATTTTCATGTGCTCAAGGATTTTCAAATGAACATCCTAGAAAAACTTCAGAATTTTCAATAATGGAAATCTCCAGATAAAATTCCCAACAGTTTAAATTTTAGGGAAATAATTCTGGAAAATTATAGGTTTCATGAACTGAAACTTGTTTTGGTTTATAGTACTCGGAGAGCTGAATCTAACAAAATTTGGTTCACTCAATTTGGACCATCCTAGCAAAAGTTATGGGTAGTTAAAGTTTGAACTAAAATCTGAAATTGTTGGAAATGTTTAAACTCTGGTTGTGGGCCCCACTATTTAAATCGGCCCACTGAGCTCGCGGCCACACAGCAGCCACGGGGTTTCACCCGCGCTGCCGCACCGGATCACAGCCGCAAATTGATCCCTGCTGGAAAACAGAGGCTGACCAGTGGAACCCGGCCCCCCTTCGTCTTCCTTGCGATACCCGCGCTCCCCCTGGCTGCCGGTGGCCAGAAACATGTCGGCGACGTGTGGCGGCCTCGGAACCACATCGGCGATGTCGGCCCGACGTTCTTGTCCGCCAAACGTCCGGTTGATCGGTTCTACAGCACCAGTGGAGGCTAGGGAAGCTCGTTGAGTACGCCCACAGGCGTGGAAACGGCGGCTACCATGCTTTCACCATGCGTCCGAGTCGCGCTGCCGAGTTTGCGCTCGGGAATACTGGAAATGGTTGGTCTACATGGATATTAGAGCTAGGGTAGCGAAGCGAAGATGATCGTGAGCTAGTTTAGCTACTATGTGCAATATTTGGTGACCTAAGAACAATCATGAAGTGAGATTTTCTCGGTTTCATACCGAGGTGTCGAGTTGCCAGGCCTAGATGAATTTCGCCAAATTTGCCAGCGAGGAGCTATGGCTGGACTCAAAGTTCGGGGAGGAGCAGCATGGATCACCAATGCGTCCGTGGGTGTCTTTTATCGGCCTTGAAAACCACCATGTCGGGCTATCCACGTGAGCCCGGCTGCGGTGCATCTTGGCGGCCGTGAAGAAGACGCACGCTCGGAGTTTAGAAACTGAGGCTCGAGCAGTTCTTGCGCCGAGGAGGTGGAGCAAGATCGTGTGGTACCGTTTTGCCAATCGGGGGGGGGGGGGGGGCTCAGTGGACGGTGGTTGGCCGGCGCTCAATGGAGTTACAGAGGTGGCGGAGCTTGGTCTGGTTAGTGGAGAGATTTTTCGTTTGCACGTTGCAGCGGCTCGGTGGAATGACGACTAAGTGAGATGGACGGTCGGGAGGTCTCAGCTGAGGCTGAATACATGGAGAGCAGCGCTGAGGTGGAGGGCACGTCGATTTCCGGCGCTTCGTACAGCCACGAGGTGGCGCGGTGTAACACCCTCAATTTCAGTACCATGCATTGCATACATTTTTCATTCAGAGAAGCATTTAAAAAGAAAAAGAAATAAAGAGAGGAATTTAGAAACAAATAAAATAATAAAAGTAAATAGAAATGGAAAATAAAAGAAATAAAAAGAAAAAGAAAAAGAAAAAATTTAATAAAATAGCCAAATTGGGCCACCCCAATTTTTCCTCAAATTCCCCTCTCCCCTAATTTTCCAGAATTTTTCCAAATTTTTCCTAATTTCCCTGATTTTCCGCAAATTCCCCAAAATTTCACTAGAAGGAATTTTCCCCACATTTGGGGGGAATTTCCACCCAATTTTGGCTGCACCAACTTAGGGGGTGGGGACCCTAATTGGGCTCCACCCCCCTTGGCCGCAGCCCATTTGGAGGGGGAAACTCTAACCACTCCCTGGACTCTTTTGGGCTTTTATTTTCTAGTTAAATCTTAGCCATTGGATGAAAATAAATAATAAAATCCCAGCCCTAGCTCCCACCTCTTTTAAAATTAAATCTCAGCCATTGGATATTTGATTTGCTAAAATCCTAGCCACCATTGCTCTTTTCCACCTTATAAATATAACTGCCAGCTAGCCGCCCACCCCTTTTTCTTTTTTGGCCGCCACCCCCCTGTTTCCAATCCGCACCCCCTTGCTGCGAAGTTACCGACCCCCCCCCCCTCCCTTGCTGGAATTTGGCCGCCATCGAGCTCCTTCACGCCTCGCCGTCGCCGGAGAAGAAGCCCCCGACGTTCTGCCCTAGCCGCAGCCCCATAATTCACCCTAGAAAATCTCCCGCTGGTGCCATTGCAAGGAGGGAGGCCCTTCCACAAGGAAAAAGTGAGGTAGGTCTTCGTTGCCCCTCTTACAATGCCGCCACTGTTTCTACGCACCGTTTTCTTCACCCCCTGCGAGCAGAAAAATTCTGCGTGTGGACAGACCATGTTTTGGTCAATTTTTGACGGTGGGATTGATCTACAAAGTGGGTCAAAATCATTACCACGTCCACACTTGATCCCAGAAACCTTGATCATCATAAAACCCCATGAAAGCCTACTAAAACATGCAAGAACACGTAAAAACTGGTTTTATAAAACTGCACCATAGGAATTGCATTCATTCACCTCATTGCATCTTGAGTTAAGTTTGTGCAAGATAATTGATTGCTGTAAATTTTGTATATGCGTGGTCGTGCATAGAAGGACAAGCTCAAGAGGCCGTCTACGAGGAGCTACATCACCAAGACTTCGAGACGCTTGAGCAACACGAGCCATGGGAGCAAGGCAAGTGCCCTTAACCATATTGATCCTATTTTTTCGAAACTGTTTTGCTTGTGAAAATTCGTATGCTTGAGTCAACTTGATGGGACACTCTTTTATAGGAGTTTACTAGTCTTGTTAACCATCCTTGTCGCTGGGAATGTTGATGAGTCGGGTATGGTCGTTTTTCCTTTCTATTTCGCTTAACTTACGGGATACGGGAAACTGAAATAAAACTTGTTAGCTACTGCACTCATGATATTAAAGATGATAAGAACTTGATGTTGATGAGCATGGAATCGGGGAGATCTAGGCAAGCTTGGTTCGTGGATGTTGCTGAATGAGATGGTGGTTTACTTGCCATAGATCTAAGGACCGGTTCATGCGAGCACATGCCAGGAAAATAGTGCCACCACAAGGCCAGATATGGGTGAAGCTTAGCTAACTAATTAGGTGTGTTGCTAGCTTGTTATGGACCGTTGGATGGTGCGTGGAATGGAAGTCGAGAGGAACTGCACTGGGAACTGCATGGCACAAGAGGGGGCCCGTGGGTGGGAAAATGGAGATTCAAGGCTGCCGGTGAAACCTCTGTGGGTCCGTACATCCAAGTAGCCCCTTTTTAAAGGCTATTTTTTGATCTCTTGGCCATACACCGACGGTTGTGTACTGGTATAATGGAGGTTCTTTCTAGTCGCCGACGGGTGACGGAATCACAAACTTGTGGGTAAAGTGGTGCCACCTCTACAGAGTGTAAAACTATATTGATAGCCGTGCTTTTGGTCACAAGCATCTGGCCAACTTCCATGATTAGAGGCAAAACTTAGGATGGTTATTCGGGTATGGTCATTGGGATTTGTTTTGGGACTATTTTGGGTCATGATAATTAGTTTGGTTTCGGTTATATGAAAATGAGATGGTTACTAATATTTATGAGCATGAGACGAACTTGAGAATGAGTAATAGCTGGTTGAGACTTGATAAATGGCAAATTATGATGAAAGAATGTTGTTGTTTTACTAGGTTATATTGGGATTAAACTCACCTAGAAAAGTTGCTGTTTTTACCATATTTGTGAAATAAAATTTACTTGCTGCAATGAACCTTTTTATTGCCTACCTTGTTGTAAGCTACACGTCATACTTTTCCCGCACTTGCTGAGTACGACATGTACTCACACTTGCATTCCCACATATACATCAGCTACAGGAGAAGAGTACTTCGAGGAACAGGTGGAGTACTAGGCGTGCGTGCGACCGTCAACATGCCTGTGGAGTTGAAGTTGGAGTCTGCTGTTTTAGTCATTTTCCTCTGTCGTTTAGAGTCTTCCGCTGCTAAATAATTTAAATATTCATGAGTGAGGCATTGAGTCAATGTAATAAAGTACTTAGACATTATTCGTACGTGGTTATATTCTCAATTTCAGTTTGTGGATTACATGTGTATGTGTGATGAACATCCTGGGCACTCATATGCATTCACTTGGTTCATTTTCAGAACCGGGTGTCACACGCGCCGGGGTGAAAAACTGAACCGACTGAACTCTCTCCTGTGGCTGACTGCTTGGTCCCACCCCCTCAATTCTTTCTCAATTTTTTCCACTGATATTTTCCCCAGCTACTCACAATTAAAATCTATACTTCCACACCAAGTCAGGGTTTGAATTTTTGAAATTCAAATGGACCGAATTGTGGTGTGGAATTTGAAATGTATTTGGCTCTTTGAATTTGAATTTGAGTCTTCCCCCCTTGCATGATTCAAAACACTAGCAATCTAAGCCCAATTTAATATGAATTTTGGTATGGATGCTAATTCAAATGTGGAGAACACATTTATGGAACCAAATTTGCATGTTGAGGAAGTTGGAATTTGAAACTGAAATTTAAATTCAGATTTGAGGGCTTCCTCTTTTGAATTCCCAACAAATAGTAAAACCCCTCCAAATGAGCTGAAATTTGGAAGGCTTAATATTTGGATTATGGATTCCCATGTTATGAATTTAGATCTCCATGTTTGGAAGTTTTTGGGTAGTTTGAATCATCACTTTGAACTCACACCATTGTAAATAAAATTTTTAATTCCCCTCATTTTTCTTAAGTGTGCATGTGCTGAAATCCTTGCCAGCACCTTTGGGGATTTTACACCGACCATTCCGCCCATCAACCGCAAGTTGGGCACCTGTCACACCCGGTATTTTAATTAAACCAGAAACGACGTATGTGTGCCCAAGATCCCTTTCCACACATACTTTATGACATCATTGATGATAAAAAATATTACAACCATATCATAAGATTACCTTTATTGCAATAGCTCATAACAAGTCTTTATTAGAATAGCAGCAGAAAATAAACTAGCGTCGGCAACTCCAAGTCCACAGGCAATCGACGGTAAGGAATGAGCGCCTAGTGCTCCATGTAGACTTCTCCATGGTCCTCCAAATGTTGTTCTGTATCTAAGTGGCAAGTGAGGTAGCAAGTGTGAGTACTTGTCGTACTCAACAAGCGTAGGAAAAGAGTGACATGTGGCTAAACCAAGGATGTTAATAAAGGTTCATTGCACAAAGCACATTTAGTTCACAAAGTTATAAAAGCGACACATAGTTACTAAGTGAGGTTAGAACTCATCCCAAACCATCACCATTAAATGAAGAAGTTTTCATCCATTGCACAATTTAACAATTCATTTTCCACCACTAATATCCATCCAAGGTTATTCATTTTCAATGACCATCAATTACCATATTCCAACTTAAGCAATTAAATAACAAAATTCCACCTATCCAAGTTATGACTAATTATGTTAGGGTCTAGGTTGCTCATGACCGTTAGCACGACTGTCAAGATAGTTCTAACACTTTACAGAGGTTGTACCACTTGACCCACAAGTTTGTGATTTCGTCACACGTCGATGACTAGGAAACCTCTATTTCGCCAAGACACACTACCTTGGGTATGTGGCCAAGAGATCACCAAAAAACCTTTACAAAGGAACTATCGGCATGTATAGACCCACTAAGGTTTCACCGGAGGGTGACGACTCCATTCTGAGCACCATCCAACCCAAGGGCCCCCTCTTGTGTCTTTCAAATCCCAGGGCAGCCTTCCTGACTCCCACTGTAAAGGCCTCAATTTTTGACACATATTTGAAGTGTTCATCACCACACCACACACCTCATTTGAGGAAAGTTGATGAACACAAATAAAGAGCAAGTAACCACCATCAACATGCTCATTAGAGAACAAACTCACATATTGCAAAAGTGCTATTTCCCACATGTGATATAGAGGGGCTGGACATATGAAAACTCCTACACATTGATAAGGATGTCCATGCCAAGTTTCACCCAAATTCAAAACCTTTTTGAGGTCATTTTGGGTATAGCTAGAAAGAGGGCAGTTTGAAACCATATTCAAATTCAAACTGTTTTTATCCCATGAATTTAAAAGTGGGAGGCATATTGTTACTCAGCACATTTTTATGAGCTCACGCCCCAATTTTCACTCCATTTGGAGTTGATCTTGACATGAGCTAAGTGGGACAAATTCAAACTTTATTTGAATTCAAAACTGAACTTGTGCTGAAATTCATTCAAACCAAACCCCATTCGAATTCTAACTAATTCAAATGACTCATGGGTGAATAATTTGAATTACCAAGGGTATTATGGGGCTCACTTTTTACAACAGTGATTAGGAGTAAATTTCAGAGGTTAAAACTGGAAGTGGGACCCACATGTCAGCCACTGATCCAGCCAAAACCGACTGAAAACCCAGCTCGGGTTCTTGCGCCGGACTGAGCGGCCGCCACGGCAAAGAGGCGACCGGGACACCACCTGCTTGCCGCCCCGACGTGCTGAACCACCTCACAGCCCCCTTATCTACGCCACCGCCCTGATCGGAGCGATCACCGCCCACTCTGCTGCCTCCTCGCATCAGAATCGCGCCATCGCTGCCGATCGCTCGGAGCTGATCAGAGAAGCTTGATCACCGCCTCTCCGTCCCCTCCAGAGCCACGGCAAGGTACTAGAGACCTTCCTCCGTCCTCCCCGCTGCTAGAATTCAGTTGAAACCGATTGATATCGGCTATGCCGAAAGATCAATTCGGTGACTTAGAACCGCCGCACCTCGGGCTTCCGTGGACAGCCCAACCAGGGCGTTGTCACGCCCGATCCAAGGCACCCTTGGACACGCTGGTGAACGGTGCTGCTCACCCCCGAGCCACAGCCCGAGTGATTGCTCACCGGTGGAGAATTTCCAGTTTTCCCCTTTCTGTGTGTAGAATGACCTTCGGGTGCGATTCCGTCGAATTCGTGCTTTAGAAAGGTTTAGAGGGCCACAATCCGCTCTCACACAAACTAGACACGGTAACGAACAAGTTGCCTTCACAACCCTTGGCCGGAGAACCTCTGTACCCGGTGTCATTCGAGGTTTACCAACGGCGGAATGAACGGGAGGCATCGGGCGCACGGTGAGGACCTACTTCGGGCCTTCCCCGAGCTGCCTCAAGCTCATGTCGACCTTCTCTGAGGTCCATTGATGCTTCCCGACCGGTTCCTCGAGTAGTTGAGGTGCTAGGGGAGTCAGCCGACACGACCGAAGTTGTTCCAAGGCGGCGGCTCGTCGCCGACCATGTACCGGCCGTTGTAATGAAGAGCTGACCCCAGAAAAATGTTCCCCGAGTGAAAGTAGGCAGGGGCGGCCAAAATTGTGAAGTTTGGAGCTGTACAGAAGCCGGCGGCGAGCTCTCCGGCGAGGTTCCCCGGCGGCAGAGCGCGGGCATCGCGAGGTTGAAGAAGGGGGTGGACCCCATCTGTCAGCCACAGATATTTTAAATTGGGATCGGAGTGTGGCCTGGATCGGGTGTGCTGGCGCGCAAAGACCCTGTGGGCTGCAGTGTGCGGTCGCCTCGGCGTGCGACGCGTGTCCCCGGGGCCCACGCGCGAGTTTAAACTTTTTCCCAATTTTCAGATTTCCTTCAAACTTCAAATACTCATAACTTTGGCTAGAAAGCTCCAAATTAAGTGAACCAAATTTTTCTGGATTCATCTATCTGATTACTTTCCAGAAAATCAAGTTTCACTTCATGAAATCCCTTATTTCTCCAGAATTAATTCCTCAAAGTTTAGACTGTTAGGAATTTTAACTGGAGAATCCTTTGGGGGAAAATCCTGAAATTTTGCTAGGATGTTCACCATAATGTCTCTGAACTACCATAAAAATTTCAGATCCATTTGAGCTCATTTGATCCACCTAATGGTGTGATTAGTGAAACTGTTCCAGAGAAAATAGAAAATGTTCAGAAACATTTTCAGAATTTTCTCTGAAATTGTTTAGCTCATATCTTTACCTAGGGACCTTCAAATTAAGTGAGACCAACTCCATTAGAACCCTCTGAAAACCTAGTTTTCAGAAAGTCATAGTTTGTTTCATGAAAATCCTTAGAGCACCCTAAGAGATCCAATTAAGGTCAAGGACATAATTAATTGTGGAGGGCTCAAATGAGCTTTGCTGCAACTAAAACTTGACCAAGTCTCCGTTTAGGTTGTAACCAAGCCACAGTAAAAGTTTCACAGTCATTGAGTCTGTCAAGTGGGACTTAAAAGCTTCACAAGTTCAAACTTAATACAAATGCATTCAAATTAATACATGTACCTCTCTTATCATGTAGTCGCTAAGGTCGAGGAGGAACCCGAAGTCCTAGACTTCGTTACTCCAGAGGAACAGCTAGCCTACGACCAAGAGCAGCAAGGCAAGCTCCGGTTTGCATTAACCTTTTTACAAATATTTATTGTTTTGAGCACATCTTTGAATACTATTATTCTTGCATTAGAGTCTTGTTTGGAAACCCAAGTGCATAGCCAAGAAAGCCATGGGTTGGGATTAGGATTGAAAACCTCGTTAGCCACTGCATTGCTAAGATAGAGTAGGATTCGGTACAAGTCGAGTAGTTGGAACTACTCGCGAGCATAGGCTAGAGGCACTCGACTCGGGTAGTGATAGCACATGAAACACATGGCAAGAAAATGAGACCAAACGGAGGGTAAGGGCAACAGGACTTTGGGGCCTGTGTGCTATAGCTCCGCTTGTGTCGATTGAGGACCGAGCCGTGTGCGGGCCTGTTGAACAAGCTAGAACAGTACCGAAGACCTACCGGCTATATGGGAACCGGGAAACTGATGTAACTCGGGTAGCTGGGTGTTGAGGCATAGCTGGTCGTTCAGAGGGTAGGTTGAGAGCTTGAGGTGTAAATCGGCTGGCGGCACTGAGATGCGCGTGCAGAGACCTCTTGCTCGGGACGATTGGACCGGTTCAACATTTGGCTAACGGGTGAAAGGTAGTCGCGTATGGCGTCCGTGATGGTTGTTGTAGGCAACATCGAGTACGGACGTACGTGACGGGTTGCTCGGGTAACCCTGCAGGTGTAAATCGATTATAATCGCCGTCCCTCGCGGTCAGTGAGTACCACTTGTTCACTGTACCGTGACGTAGAAAGAACAGGCTAGTTACATGTTAAAATGTTGCTGATTGAAAGATGAACTCTGATTTCTAATGAATTGTTGTAGTTTAGATCTAACTAAAGTTCTTTTCAACTTTGGGCAAAGTACATGAGAGAAATGCGTTTCTTGTTTGATTGCGGCTCTCTCATGTGCCTTAGCGTAAGGTTCTCCACAACCTGCTGCTAAAACTTGAAAGTAAGGTTCTACTAATTAGGCGAGTCCTTGCAAATGATTTTTACCTCATGTAATCTACCATCCCTCATGTAGAAGTTCCATGTTTAGGTGAGACGGGTCAGACTTGCTGAGCCTTCGTGCTCAATGCTTGTGTTTGAAGCTTTTGCAGGGTTCTATGAGGAAGGGACTGCCGAAGAGGAGACGGAACCCCAGGAGGGGAACCCCGTCGAGTGGGAGTCGTGCACGCCGCAGAGATAGTGTGCGTGTGTGCTACCAATGACACGTTCAAGGGCTGAACGTGGACTTGATGCGTAGTCTACGCCCGTGAGTGTAGACTGGACTTATTTTGATATAAACATGTTCATAAACCAGTTTATGTAATAAAATTTTGCTTCCGCTTTGTACCTTTGATGTGTGTTATCCGGTGCTGTGCAACGCAGCACCCCTCAGTGTGATCCTCGCTCGACATGACCTTGGGGTCGTGTCAGCGTGGTATCAAAGCTCGCTTGAAGTTTAACGCACTACAAAGGTCATCTGTTTCAAAAATCCAGTGAGGAACGAGTTAGTAGCCCGTATAAGGATGTTATTAGTGTAAAAGTGGCATATTAACCTATTTGTTTATGTCGGAAAATCGTGTATATCGGGACGTTTATGTCTTGGGGGTACACGTAAGCGCTGTTCACCAGTGCGCACAAGCTGAAGGGTGGAGCCCCACGGGTGGCAGGTAACCCGACCCGCTTTGATATCCTCTACGACTCTTCATGTCGTTTGGGGTATTCGAGCAACGTCTGTCCCTGGCGTGCGTGGTGCAACTTGGGAGACCCCGTCACGTGGTCTGAAATGTTAACACGTAACTCAAGGCGTGTTTGGCTTGAGAACATCCGGGCGAGTGATGACGGCCGGTTGTACTAACTGTATGGATTCCGGGCTCAGTGTGCAGCCGAGTCTGACAATTGCTTGAGTTTTCTGCAGGTAGTCTAACCACGAAACGGTAGACGTGTAGCATCCGTGTGCGAGTGACATTTAGTGCCACTGAATTAACGAAGCCGGCTAAGTCCGGTATAGGTTTTTCCTTTGTGAGGACGTAGTACCGACATAATCTGGTGACGCATCGACGTCACACCCCATTAAATGAAAAACTTCATTTAAAACTTGAAGGTTTTGATCTAAAGTAGTAAAACTTGATGTAACTCCTTCCCTTGAACAAGATATTCAAAGTAAACAAGCTTCCAACTTATAGGTTGTTAAGGACAGAGCACCCTGTTTTTGGCTGAATCAAGGCCGAAGTTAGTCAGAGGTTAGAGGTTGAGTTCTTTCGAGGTTGGGGTCATATGACACATTTATGGAAAGATTTGGAAGAACTTTACAACTTTTCTGTTGAGCTCCAGAGGTGTTTCATCCCTTAATCAATTGAAAAATGCAGTAGAGTTGATACTGTCCAGAAAACAGGGCAGAGCAAACACTCTCTGTAAACTCTCTGTAAATTAAGCATAACTTCCTGCTTAAAAATCCAAAAATAGAAAATGAGGTAGTTCTGGAAAGCTTAAGAGATGGGTTACAACTTTGTAACATAAAGTTTTGTCGGATTAGGAACAGAATTAACTGGGATTCTTGGATCAAATCAGTACCTAAAGCAGGAAGGTGCTGTCCAATTGTTTCCAGAAATTCTGTTAACTTTGGCATCTTATAACTTTGGAACCAGGACAGATCCTAGGTCAAGCAAATACTTTCTGGAAATATATTGAAGTTAGCTTTAACTTTTATGTTAAGCCCCAGAACTGGTTTTGCATTTAGCATGGCCTAAATCAGGTTGAAATGGAAACTGGTCAGGGCTGTCATGGGAACAGCAGATCAGCAGTCAAATTTGTTTAAAATTTGAACTGTGTTTCCAAGTTTTATGGGTTCAATGACATGTCTTATGTTATAACTCAATGTTTTACTGTTTAAATAAATATTTGACATTTCTCAAATATATTTTACAGATGACAGCAGATAAGCAATTGGAGAACGGGTGGGTGGTTTCCCACTGTTCTCACCGTAGCGGCTACCCGGAAGCATTGTGGCAAATGCTCCAATATTTCGGGTACGACCAGATGCCGCAGTACTTCGCCAAGGAAGAAGGCGAAGAGGGGAACAAGGCGTGGACGATCCATGTCGAAGTCCCCGCAGGACCTACGCCACCCGGTTGGGTGCCGTTCACCGTCACGGTGAGAGGAAGACAACCGGAAGGGATGTGGCAATTGGCAGCCCGTGACACCATGTCACGTTTCTGCCAACTACACGTGCAGGCTATGGAGGGCACTCCATACGTGCTCGTTCCGGTGGAGGGACGGGCTCAGCATGTGTGGGAAGAGAGGTACCGGGAGGCAACAGATCCGAGTTGCCCAAGGTACAACCCCGCGGAGGCAAATCTCAGCCTCCAGATGAGGGCGGGAAACGCCGTGATGGACAGCCAAGCTGTTCATACGGAGCGTCTCGCCACAAAGCTCAAGGAGAGCACAAGCCGTGCAGACCATTTCGAGAGTGCTCACAGCGCACTCCGCTATGTGCTCCTTCCGACGATAAAGTGACTGAATGAACAACAAAATCAGTTGCATCGTCTGAAGAAGGCAAAGAGAAAAAGCCATGTCGACATCGCTGCATTACAAGAACTGCTACAGAATCTGACCCAGCAGAACGAGGATCTTACTCAAGAGCGGGACGACGCTATTGAGGAAGGGCAAGGCTGGGAAGAAGATTACAACCAAGCCATGGACGAGGTGCATGCGTTGCAGGACCTCGTACCTCCGGTGTTAGGCGTACCAGTGGTCTTGTGTCTTCCAGCAATGGGAGAACCCGGGATGGGAGAAGAGGTGGTAGATCCAGAGCCACCAGCAGAGGTACCGGAGGAGGGCGACCCACAGGAGGTCGAGTTCTACTCCGAGTAGGGGGTTACAGTTGCCATGTAGGGCAGCCAGGGCAGTGTAGCCCAAATTTTGTAATCGGTGACATGTCGTGTAGACAGTAGCGTATGTATGGGTAGTGACGACATGAGCACGATTTCTTGGAGACCCGAGAATAATGTATCTTGTATAAAGTTTATGCTTTATCAATATATGTGAATGTTGTGCAAATTAATCATGTGTCACTTCAATACCTACTGTTACATATGGAATTTTAAGTAATACATGTGCTAATCGCTGCTGTTTTGAGTTTCAGAATGACGCGTACTCGTGCCAACCCTGACGTTGGGGGTACCAGTGAAGGGGGAGAGACCTCCCAACAGCCTCCCGAGGACTCCTCGGGACCGCAGCAGCAACAACAACAACAGCAAACACCGCCACCGCCACTGCCAACGGTTACATTGGCCGACATCGTCGCGGCAATGGCGGGTTCACACCAGCAGCACACAGAGTTGCTGCAGACCCTCATCGCTAATACGTCTCGCCCAGAGAGACTTCAAGACCGTGAGGAGCGTCAACAGAGCTCCTACTCCACTTCCTGGCGACTCATCCCCCGGTATTTTCAAGGGCGGATGAACCTCTTGACGCGGACAACTGGCTCTGCGCGATAGAGATGAAGTTCGGGCTGCTCCAGATAAGCGAGCAGCACAAGACTCAGTTCGCGGTCCAGCAGCTCCAAGGATCCGCGAGCGCGTGGTGGGCCAACTTCTGTGCTTCACAGCCCACCGACCGAGTGATGACCTAGACGGAGTTCCGGACGGCCTTCATGGCCTATCATATACCGCCAGGTCTGATGAAAAGAAAGACGCAGGAATTCCTACACCTGCAACAAGGGAGCAGGAACGCGCTGGAATACTCCAGGGCGTTCAACGATCTCGTGCTTTATGCGTCGTATCATGCTGATACCGACGAGAAGCGGCGGGACCATTTTTACCAGGGGCTTAACCCGCTCCTGAAGGACAAGTTGGCGATGTTCAATCGCGGCAGCCTCAACGACATCATTGATGCTGCGATTGTTCAGGAGGACTCCGGCAAGGAGTTAGCGGCGGCGGAGAGAAAGCGAAGCGCGCCGCAGAGCAGCGGAGAAGGAGGCGGTCCTTCTCAAAAGTTTCGGATGGTGAATCGTCCACCATCAGGTCCACGCTGGCAGCCACCACAGCGGTCGACGCCGTTCCGCAGTTGACCGTACTCTTCACCGGCATTCAGGCCGGCACTGCCAGTACCACCTCCGCAACAACAGCAGCAGCGGGCGATGCTGCGTGTGTATGCACCTCAGCAACGCATGCCGGGCTTTCGTCCCCCGAACACTACACCAGCAGCGGCCACATGTTACAAGTGTGGTCGTCCAGGACACTTCGCGAGCAGTTGCCCGGAGAGGCAAGGCGGCAGAGTGGCACCACAGTTTCCAGGGAGGAATCAACCCCGGAACCCTACTAATGCGCGGCGGGCAAACCCTAGGCCCGGCACCGTCCACCAGCTTGCCATTGAGTATGTGCCGGAGGGCGAGACAATCCTTGCGGGTATGTTCCAACTCCACCAGCATCCTGCTATAGTACTATTTGATTCAGGCGCCACGCATAGCTTCATTAGCCAAGCTTTCGTTGATAAACATAGCTTGCAAATACTACCCACCGATAAGTCCTTATGTGATCTGTTCACCGGGTGGGAAAATCTCAGCAAGCATGATGGTCCCAAAAGCACCATTGTACTTAGAGGGTAGAGTCTACCCTACGTCTCTCATAATCTTAGAGGGGCAAAAGGTCGATGTCATCTTAGGGATGTCGTGGTTAACCCGCCACGGCGCTGTTTTAGACACCGTCCTCCGAGTTGTGCACTTGAACTCAGAAGTGCACGGGTCTCACTCATTATTTCTGGACAGTCCAGAAATAAAACTTCCAAGTGTCTATCAAGCCACAACCATCAGATTGGAAGATATTCCAGTGGTCCGAGTGTTACCTGATGTATTCCCGGACGATTTGCCGGGGATGCCACCCGATAGAGAGGTGGAGTTCAAGATTGAACTTGCACCGGGAACCATGCCAATATCCCGAAGGCCGTACAAGCTGGCGCCCAAGGAGTTGGCTGAACTGAAGACTCAGCTCACGGACCTCCTGGAGAAGGGTTTTATTAGGCCGAGCTCCTCGCCATGGGGCTGTTCGGCATTATTTGTCAAGAAGAAGGATGAGACGTTGCGGCTTTCCGTGGACTATCGTCCATTAAATGCTGTAACCATCAAGAACAAGTACCCGTTGCCACGGATCGACATGTTGTTTGATCAGTTGGTCGAAGCAAAGATCTTTTCCAAGATGGACTTAAGATCCGGGTACCATCAGATTAAGATAAGGGCGGAGGACATTCCAAAGACAGCTTTTTCGACGAGGTACAGACTTTATGAGTACCTGGTCATGTCCTTCGGCCTCACCAATGCTCCAGCTCACTTCATGTACTTAATGAACTCGGTATTCATGCCGGAGCTGGACAAGTTTGTTGTGGTCTTCATCGACGACATCCTAATATATTCCAAGTCGGAGGAAGATCACAAAAAGCATCTGCGTATAGTCTTGCAACGGCTGCGGGATCACAAGTTATACGCAAAATTCAGCAAATGCGAGTTTTGGATATCGCAAGTGCCTTTCCTCGGGCATATCATCTCAGCGGAGGGTATCGCTGTAGACCCGAGCAAGATCACTCAAGTGCTGAATTGGAAATCCCCGAGAACTGTTCACGAAGTACGGAGTTTCCTCGGACTCGCGGGATATTATCGGAGATTCATTCCGAACTTCTCGAAGATTGCCAAGCCAATGACAGAGCTGCTGAAGAAGGCTACCAAATATGTTTGGAGTCCAGCATGTGAAGCAGCATTCAAGGCTTTAGTCAAGCACCTGACATCAGCACCGGTTTTGGCGCAGCCAGACACAACAAAACCGTTCGATGTGTACTGCGATGCATCCGGCATTGGGCTCGGATGTGTGCTGATGCAAGACCGAAGAGTGGTCGCGTATGGACCACGGCAGCTTAGAAACCATGAGCAGAGTTATCCAACCCACGACTTGGAGCTTGCTGCCGTGGTACTTGCACTAAAAATGTGGAGGCACTACCTACTCGGTAATCTCGTACATTTATATACCGACCACAAAAGCCTCAAGTACATATTCACTCAGAAAGAGCTGAACATGAGGCAACGAAGATGGTTAGAACTGATAAAGGATTACGAAATAGAGATCCATTATCATCCGGGCAAGGCAAACGTAGTGGCAGATGCGCTGAGCCGCAAGTCACACGTCAACAATCTGACCATCACACCGTTGGAAGAGGCGAACGACCACTACATGTGATTCCACACGGAGCTCTCTACAACCTAGCTTTGATCCCCACCATCCGTGAAGAGATAGCGGCAGCCCAGAAGAATGACATGGGCATGTCACATTTACGGAGACTTGTAGACAGTGGGGAACTGAAATGTTTCCGGAAGGACGGAGACGGCGTCCTATGGTTCAAGGACCGGATCGTCGTACCCCGTAACCCGGAATTACGAAAGAAAATCTTTGATGAGGCTCACTTGTCAAAGTTCTCTATTCACCCCGGCAGCGACAAGATGTATCAAGAACTCAGAAGCAAGTTTTGGTGGACACGGATGAAGCGAGAGACTGCAAAATACGTGTCCGAGTGTGATACATGTCGAAGGGTGAAGGCAGACCACATGCGGAAACCGGGACTGCTGCAACCACTGGGCATTCCTGCCTGGAAATGGGAGGACGTGAGCATGGATTTCATCGTCGGTTTACCCACCACTTTTCAGAAGCAATATTCTGTGTGGGTGATCGTCGATCGGCTCACCAAAGTTGCCCATTTCATCCCGGTTAACACAAACTACAACGCCAAGAAGTACGCTGAACTATACATCTCACGGATCCTATGCTTGTACGGCGTACCCCGTACCATCGTATCGGATCGGGGCACTTTATTTGTGTCCCGTTTTTGGGAGCAGCTACACGCTGCCTTGGGGACGAAGCTGATCCGTAGTTCAGCATACCACCCGCAGACGGATGGACAAACCGAACGGGTAAATCAGATCCTAGAAGACATGCTACGAGCTTGCGCTATCAACCACGGCAAGAATTGGGATGATCACTTGCCGTTAGCCGAGTTCTCGTACAATAATGGGTACCAAGCCAGCATCAAGATGGCGCCTTATGAGGCGCTATACGGAAGAAAATGCCGCACACCATTGAACTGGTGTGAGTATGGCGAAAGGGTTACCTTCGGGATTGACCTAGTCAACAACGCGGAAGAAAAGGTTCGACTGATTCAGGCGAACCTAAAAGCCGCTCAATCCCGACAGAAACAGTATGCGGACCGGAGAAGGCGCCCGTTACAATTTGAAGTTGGAGATCACGTATACCTACGGGTGTCTCCAATGAAGGGCGTAAACAGATTTGAGGTGAGAGGAAAGTTGGCACCCCGATTCATCGGTCCATTCCAGATTACCGAAAGATGTGGATCAGTGGCATACCGGCTAAAATTACCAGAAGCACTTTCCGGTGTGCATGACGTCTTTCACATTGCCCAGCTGAGGAAGTGTCTTAAGCTATCAACTACCGTTCAGCTGGAGGATATTGAAGAACTGCAACCGGATCTCACCTATCGGGAGGAACCGGTGCAGATTATCGATAAAAAGGCCCGAACCACACACAACCGTACGTTGTGGTTCTACAAGATTCTATGGAGTAATCACTCCATGGACGAAGCGACATGGGAGAGCGAAGAATTTCTTCGCGCTAACTACCCTGACTTTTTCACGTCGCATATCCGGTAATTTTCCACCGTCCTCTCTCTCATTTTCACCTTATAATCTCGGGACGAGATTCTTTTAAGGGGGGAGGAATGTAAGGGCCTCAATTTTTGACACATATTTGAAGTGTTCATCACCACACCACACACCTCATTTGAGGAAAGTTGTTGAACACAAATAAAGAGCAAGTAACCACCATCAACATGCTCATTAGAGAACAAACTCACATATTGCAAAAGAGGTATTTCCCACATGTGATATAGAGGGGCTGGACATATGAAAACTCCTACGCATTGCTAAGGATGTCCATGCCAAGTTTCACCCAAATTCAAAACCTTTTTGAGGTCATTTTGGGTATAGCTAGAAAGAGGGCAGTTTGAAACAATATTCAAATTCAAACTGTTTTTATCCCATGAATTTAAAAGTGGGAGGCATATTCTTAATCAGCACATTTTGATGAGCTCACACCCCAATTTTCACTCCATTTGGAGTTGATCTTGACATGAGCTAAGTGGGACAAATTCAAACTTTATTTGAATTCATAACTGAACTTGCACTGAAATTCATTCAAACCAAACCCCATTTGAATTCTAACTAATTCAAATGACTCATGGGTGAATAATTTGAATTACCAAGGGTATTATGGGGCTCACTGTTTACAACAGTGATTAGGAGTAAATTTCAGAGGTTAAAACTGGAAGTGGGACCCACATGTCAGCCACTGATCCAGCCAAAACTGACTGAAAACCCAGCTCGTGTTCTTGTGCCGGACTGAGCGGCCGCCACGGCGAAGAGGCGACCGGGACACCACCTGCTTGCCGCCCCGACATGCTGAACCGCCTCACAGCCCCCTTATCTACGCCACCGCCCTGATCGGAGCGATCACCGCCCACTCTGCTGCCTCCTCGCATCAGAATCGCGCCATCGCTGCCGATCGCTCGGAGCAGATCATAGAAGCTTGATCACCGCCTCTCCGTCCCCTCCAGAGCCATGGCAAGGTACTAGAGACCTTCCTCCGTCCTCCCCGCTGCTAGAATTCAGTTGAAACCGATTGATATCGGCTATGCCGAAAGATCAATTCGGTGACTTAGAACCGCCGCACCTCGGGCTTCCGTGGGTAGCCCAACCAAGGCGTTTTCACGCCCGAGCCAAGGCACCCTTGGACGCGCTGGTGACCGGTGCTGCTCACCCCCGAGCCACAGCCCGAGTGATTGCTCACCGGTGGCGAATTTCCAGTTTTCCCCTTTCTGTGTGCAGAATGACCTTCGGGTGCGATTCCGTCGAATTCGTGCTCTAGAAAGGATTAGAGGGCCACAATCCGCTCTCACACAAACTAGACATGGTAACGCACAAGTTGCCTTCACAACCCTTGGCCGGAGAACCTCTGTACCTTGTGTAATTCGAGGTTTACCAACGGCGGAACGAACGGGAGGCATCGGGCGCACGGTGAGGACCTACTTCGGGCCTTCCCCGAGCTGCCTCAAGCTCATGTCGACCTTCCCTGAGGTCCACTTATGCTTCCCGACCGGTTCCTCAAGTAGTTGAGGTGCTAGGGGAGTCAGCTGACACGACTGAAGTTGTTCCGAGGCGGCGGCTCGTCGCCGACCATGTACCGGCCGTTGTCATGAAGAGCTGACCCCAGAAACATGTTCCCCGAGTGAAAGTAGGCAGGGGTGGCCAAAATCATGAAGTTTGGAGTTGTACAGAAGCCGGCGGTGAGCTCTCCGGTGAGTTTCCCCGGCGGCAGAGCGCGGGCGTCGCGAGGTTGAAGAAGGGGGTGGACCCCAGCTGTCAGCTACAGATATTTTAAATCGGGATCGGAGTGTGGCCGGGATCGGGTGTGCTGGCGCGCAAAGACCCTGTGGGCCGCAGTGTGCGGTCGCCTCGGCGTGCACCGCGTGTCCCCAGGGCCCACGCGCGAGTTTAAACTTTTCCCCGATTTTCAGATTTCCTTCAAACTTCAAATCCTCATAACTTTGGCTAGAAAGCTCCAAATTAAGTGAACCAAATTTTTCTGGATTCAGCTCTCTGTGCACTTTCCAGAAAATCAAGTTTCACTTCATGAAATTCCTTATTTCTCCAGAATTAATTCCTCAAAATTTAAACTGTTAGGAATTTTAACTGGAGAATCCTTTGGAGGAAAATCCTGAAATTTTGCTGGGATGTTCACCAAAGTGTCCCTGAACTACCATAAAAATTTCAGATCCATTTGAGCTCATTTGATCCACCTAATGGTGTGATTAGTGAAACTGTTCCAGAGAAAATAGAAAATGTTCAGAAACATTTTCAGAATTTTCTCTGAAATTGTTTAGCTCATATCTTTAGCTAGGAACCTTCAAATTAAGTTAGACCAACTCCATTAGAACCCTCTGAAAACCTAGTTTTCAGAAAGTCATAGTTTGTTTCATGAAAATCCTTAGAGCACTCTATGAGTTCCAATTAAGGTCAAGGACATAATTAATTGTGGAGGGCTCAAATGAGCTTTGCTGCAACTAAAACTTGACCAAGTCTCGGTTTAGGTTGTAACCACGCCACAGTAAAAGTTTCACAGTAATTGAGTCTGTCTAGTGGGACTTAAAAGCTTCACAAGTTCAAACTTAATACAAATGCATTCAAATTAATACATGTACCTCTCTTATCATGTAGTCGCTAAGGTCGAGGAGGAACCCGAAGTCCTAGACTTCGTTACTCCGGAGGAACAGCTAGCCTACGACCAAGAGCAGCAAGGCAAGCTCCGGTTTGCATTAACCTTTTTACAAATGTTTATTGTTTTGAGCACATCTTTGAATACTATTATTCTTGCATTAGAGTCTTGTTTGGAAACCCAAGTGCATAGCTAAGAAAGCCATGGGTTGGGATTAGGATTGAAAACCTCGTTAGCCACTGCATTGCTAAGATAGAGTAGGATTTGGTACAAGTCGAGTAGTTGGAACTACTCGCGAGCATAGGCTAGAGGCACTCGACTCGGGTAGTGATAGCACATGAAACACATGGCAAGAAAATGAGACCAAACGGAGGGTAAGGGCAACAGGACTTTGGGGCCTGTGTGCTATAGCTCCGCTTGTGTCGATTGAGGACCGAGCCGTGTGCGGGCCTGTTGAACAAGCTAGAACAGTACCGAAGACCTACCGGCTAAATGGGAACCGGGAAACTGATGTAACTCGGGTAGCTGGGTGTTGAGGCATAGCTGGTCGTTCAGAGGGTAGGTTGAGAGCTCGAGGTGTAAATCGGCTGGCGGCACTGAGATGCGCGTGCAGAGACCTCTTGCTCGGGACGATTGGACCGGTTCAACATTTGGCTAACGGGTGAAAGGTAGTCGCGTACGGCGTCTGTAATGGTTGTTGTAGGCAACATCAAGTACGGGCGTACGTGACGGGTTGTTCGGGTAACCCTGCAGGTGTAAATCGATTATAATCGCCGTCCCTCGCGGTCAGTGAGTACCACTTGTTCACTATACCGTGACGTAGAAAGAACAGGCTAGTTACATGTTAAAATGTTGTTGATTGAATGATGAACTCTGATTGCTAATGAATTGTTGTAGTTTAGAGCTAACTAAAGTTCTTTTCAACTGTGGGCAAAGTACATGAGAGAAATGCGTTTCTTGTTTGATTGCGGCTCTCTCATGTGCCTTAGCGTAAGGTTCTCCACAACCTGCTGCTAAAACTTGAAAGTAAGGTTCTACTAATTAGGCGAGTCCTTGCAAATGATTTTTACCTCATGTAATCTACCATCCCTCATGTAGAAGTTCCATGTTTAGGTGAGACGGGTCAGACTTGCTGAGCCTTCATGCTCACTGCTTGTGTTTGAATCTTTTGCAGGGTTCTATGAGGAAGGGACTCCCGAAGAGGAGACGGAACCCCAGGAGGGGAACCCCGTCGAGTGGGAGTCGTGCACGCCGCAGAGTTAGTGTGCGTGTGTGCTAGCAAGGACACGTTCAAGGGCTGAACGTGGACTTGATGCGTAGTCTACGCCCGTGAGTGTAGACTGGACTTATTTTGATGTAAACATGTTCATAAACCAGTTTATGTAATAAAATTTTGCTTCCGCTTTGTACCTTTGATGTGTGTTATCCGGTGCTGTGCAACGCAGCACCCCTCAGCGTGATCCTGGCTCGACATGACCTTGGGGTTATTGTGTCACCCACCCTGCTCCTCCATCTGGTCCGTAGCATTCCGACAGCGCTCCTAATTACTCAGCTCAACTTTACCCATCGTAGCCTTGTGGTGGCACTGTAACTCCTGGGTGGTCGCTCCACGAACCGGTCCTTAAATCTAAAGCAAGCATACCACCAAACTATCCAACCACATCCAACAAAACCTGCTTGTTTAGATCCCTAAATTCCATGTTGCTAAAAAGTGGTCATCATTATTCATGTGGTTGAGTTCATTAATCTAGTTAACTAATTTCCCATTATACCCAACTAAGCATGCTAAGCAAAAAAAATATCGAACCGACCCATTATTCAATTCCAAGCATCAAGGAATGGCAATTAACTACTAGTAAACGTTAACATAGTTTTCCCAGCAAAAATGACTCTAGCATGCATAGTTCGCAAACAAAAACAATTTTCTGGAAAACAGGATCAAAATGGTCAAGGGCACTAGCCTTCTTGTTGTAGGTGTTTTGATCAAACTCCTCAGAGTCCTGTTGTTGCAACTCCTCGTATGATGGCCTCTTGAGCGTATCCGTCTACTCGTATTAACACATACACAAGCAATGTGCACAATAAAAATATTGAAATAATGCAATTCAATATGCTATGACATGCATGAATGCAAATGCTCACTAAATTATGATTTCCAATCATAATGTTTGCTATTAGTAGGGCTTATAATGAATTTTAGGAGTTAAGTAATTAATTTATCAAGTTTCATAATTAATTAAGGGGGTTTAGGCTTTATTGTAATTAATCTAGGCTTAATAAATTTTATCCAGATTATAAACAGTGCTAAAAAATAAATAATAATATTCCAGTATTTATTTTGATTTATTATGATTTTCTGGAATTAATTTGCTATTTATTACGCTATTTAGGCATTTTTGCTAATTATTCTGTGCTGAAAATAACTATTACAGATTAATGAAGATTCACAATAATCTAATTAATTGTCAGAGGCCTATTATTCTTTTCTGGAAATTTCCAGGGCTAAAATATAATTTTACAGATTAAGTAACCTTAAACAGGTTATAAATATAAATCGAACAATTAAAAACACAATTTATTATCTGTCCAGGTGCTAATATGAAAAGTTTACTGAGTTTCAAGGCATTTTCCTAATTTTTATAAAGCCTATGGGCCTAACTGCAAAAGTGCAGAACCAAATAACAATAATTTAAAAATTCTAGGGTTTTGAAGTAAATTTTTGGCCTAATATTCAATTTACAGATTGATTAGGGGTCTTGATAGAAAATCTAGGGCTAAACAAATAAAATTCTACCCTAGGGTCTGTTATGCAAAAATTTGGGGGCAAATTTACTAATTACAGCAAGTACAGGGGCTATTCTGCAAATCGTAGGTTTTCTTTTAGTTCGGATTTATTTTTCTATTGGAAATCCCGTGGAAAAGGTCTATGGACCCTGCCGGCCGGTCCAGGGTCCCTAGTGAACCGAGGGCATACCCCTTCAGTCCATCTAATCTAGCCCGTCGGCATAGCATCCGACGGTTTGGATTAGATCCGGTCGGGCGGCCGGCGCCGGCGGCGCCATGGCCGAGTTCGCCAGAGCTCGTCCTTTTTTTTATTCCAGCCACCAAACTTGACGGGATTTGGCACAAAACGATGAGGGGGAAGTGGGGAAGCTCACCGTAGGGTCGACCGGCGGCTGGGAGGCTCGGCGACAGCGAACGACAGAGGAAAAACCTTTGGGAACTTCGGCTGCGGCGCGTTCGTGCTAGGAGAGGCGGCAACGATCAGTTGTTGCGGCACACGGACGAGGGGCGGCCGCTTTATAATGGTGCGGCCCCTAGAGCCCAAGGAACGCATGCCCAGGCCGTTGGGATGCGGCGGCGGGCGCGGCGAGATCAGCGGAGTCGGGCTCGGTTAGGGTTTGGGCGGACCAAGCTGAAGCGGGTCGGTTGCGGGCACGCTGGGCCTTGCGGGGGAGAGGGAAAGTGGGCCGCGGGGGAGAGAGGTCGGCCCAGGGAAGAAAATGTGACACCCGGTTCAGAAAAATGAACCAAGTGATGCGCATTTGTGCCCAGGATGTTCATCACACATACACGTACTTCACAAACTGAATTTCAGAATATAACCATGTACAAATAGTGTTTAAGTAGTTTATTACAATAACTCAATGTCTCACTCATGAGTAGCTAACTTATTCTTCAGCGGAAGACTCTAAACAAAAGCAAAAAATAACTAAAAGCGATGGGATCCAACTTCAACTCCTTGGCATGTTATGGTAGTGCGCACGCATAGTACTCCACCTGTTCCTCGAAGTGTTCTTCTTCTGTATCTGATTTTTATGTGGGAACGCAAGGGTGAGTACATGTCATACTCAGCAAGTGCGGAAAAGTATGACATATAGCTTAAAACAAGGTAGGAAATAAATGTGTGAGACCTATGTGTGCTGAATACATTGGCAATTAGGATAAAAGTTAGCATTAACATTCAAAGTTTTGAATATTGCCAAAACATTCTTCTGTGGAAAGGTCCGACAAGTTCTTTGTTAGGTCCGCCAAGTGTTGGCAAGCTCCTGCAAGGTCCGGAGAGCTTCTGTGAGGTCCGGAGCTTGTTTTTAGGGAGCTCCCGTGAAGTTCAACTCGTAGAACTGCAGCGTCTTGTTTTTGCTTTTAACTCGCAATGTTTCAAACTTGCTTTATGGGAAGGTTTGCTTAGTATTAATTTGCTAAGTTTTTCGTGTGTTTTGGTGGTTATGGCTGTTATCATTTGATATGGTTTGCAACATGCTTATGTGACGTGCTCATGTAAGGTGTTGTGGTTTTCAAACTAACGTGAGTCAAGTCGAGGACTTGTGCTCGGAAGAATTGGTTGTTTATTCATGTGCAGGTGTTGCTTGAGTTAAAGACATGGCTGGTGACGGGATCCTTGGACTAGTCTCAGGGAGGAGATGAGGTTCCAACAACCAAGTTCGGGAGGAGCTGTGGTTGAGTTGATCGGGAGGTCGTGCAGCATGTTTGGATCAAGGGCAGTGCATATGAATGTTGCGTGTACATCGTCGGAAGGTGTTTACATGTGTGCAAGGAGTGCATGGACGTGGCAACATTGTTCCAAGGCATGATGAAGAGAAGTGGACGTAAAGAATTGGTCGAAAAGGTCGAACCGGCTGGATTGCGTACTCAGGCTGAGGCTGAGTCGGATATGGCTCAAATATGGAAGATTTGAGTTGGTTATGATAGGATTTTGTGCTAGGCACGAAGTTGAGTTGTTTTAGAAATGTTTAGGACGTTACTAAGGTGTTTGGAAGTCTCACGATTGCTTCTATCTGCGAATAGGAGAGTCCTGAGCAGTTATGGTAAGTTAGGATACGAGTCCAATTAGGAGTATGAGTCCTAGATTGGATTGTTTGGCCTGAGGGCTGGCTATAAAAGCAAGGGAGGCCAGAGCTCTCGTGTGTAGAGAACTTTGGGCTGTTTCTCTTTTGTTTCTATTGAATAAAGTTCATAGTTTCGAGGAGCTTTTGTGCCTTGTTCGTCCGATTTGTTTTTCGTCAAGTCTTTCTCGCCGAGTTTCTGGACAGACCGACGTTGCTTCGGTGTTTCGTTCATAACTCGAGTTTTACAGATCCGATTGACGTGATTCTTTTTGGGTTGTCTTCAAAACTCAATTATCTATCATCTGTGAAATTTTCACAAGCTTCGGATCTGTATTTTTTTGAGATACACGAGTTTCTTTGCAGCATTGCAGATCTGTTTTATATCGGGTAGAACAGATTGATCTTCGTTTAATGTTTTGATCGTATCTCAAGTTTTACTTCTTGTTTTCAAGTGATTCTTGTTGCATTAGATCCGTGACTTGATTCTATACCTCTCTACTTGATTTGTCACGGTTGAACACGTTTGAAAACACTTGCACACACGGTTCCTTTAACCGATTGATTTTTGGCTGAGGGGTTTTTGTTGTTTCCGCTGTGAAAAGTTTTAATCTACCATTCACCCCCCTCTGGTAGCTTTTCACGTGCTCTTTGATCCTACAATTGGTATCAGAGCAAAGGTGCTCTAATCTTTGTGATTTGCACGTGTTTTGACTAACCATCATGGAGAAGTACTCCGCAAAACCTTGTGTGTTCAATGGCATCGATTTTCAGGTTTGGAAGGCGAGGATGGAGGCCTACATACAGGCGCAAGGCTTCGCCATATGGGAAAAGGTCTACCGGAACTTCCATGTACCACCCAACGATCAAGTTACGGCTGCGAACATGAGAGATGTTGACAACAACAACAAGACTCGCAACTTGATCATCCAAGGATTGACTCAAAGCGACATCGACCATGTTGCACACCTCCGATCTGCATATGATGTTTGGAAAGCTCTTTGTAACTACCATGAAGGATCCAATACGATCAACGAGGTAAGGCAAGATATGTTCAAGAAAGAATACATGCATTTTGAGATGCAACCCGATGAGTCAATTGATGACCTTTTTGCTCGCTTTAATAAAATTCTCAGCAACTTACGTTGTGTCAATGTTAACTTTTCAGATGCTGAAAATGCTAGACAATTGTTAGGAGCATTAGATATGTCAATTTGGGAGATGAAAGTTACATCTATTCGTGAATCTACTGTCATGAGTTCTCTTACTTTAGACGTGCTTTATTCTAAATTAAAAACTCATGAAATTGACATCATCTCACGTAAAAACCCCAACAAGTCTATTGCATTTGTTTCGCAACGTGACATGTCTAGTTCTAGTCAATCATCATCTAGTGGTGGACTCTCTTTGCTGTTCTCTCTAACCCTTGAACAGAATGAAGAGTTTCCAGAGGAGGAGCTTGCACTCATCTCTACTCGGTTCTCAAAAGCATTGCAAAATGTGAAAACTAGAAGGAGAGGAAGCTCTGGACCTCAACGATGTTTTGAATGTGGTAAGACAGGACATTTTCGTACGGAGTGCCCTAACCTTTCAGGTCCGACTTCACGTGAAGAAAAGCAAACAACGCCGAAGAAATCGTTTGCAAAGAATAAGAAGAAGAAAGATTTATCAATGCGCAACATTGTGCATAGTATGATCTCTGCACTTCAAGATTTTGGCTCAAGTTGTAAAGTCATTAGGAAGCTGTTTGATTCAAACAGCCCCTAGACAAAAAGAGGTGATTTTCAAATCTGCAGGAGTACTGTCCCATTCGGGTTCTAATAAACGTGTTGCTTGCTCATCTAGACATGATAATAAGGTTATTTTTCATTGTACCTACTGTGGTAGAGATGGTCATGTCATGGATTTTTGTTATAGACTAGCTAAACACGATAAGAAACAAAGAATACTTGCTAGATCACATAACAACCAAGCAAAATCTGCTAGACCGAATGTTCGGAGCTTGCAACCTGCTGTAATGAGTCAAAAACTTGCTCCCCGACCTACTGTTTTTTATGCTACATATAACACATCTTCTAAGTCAGTAGTTGGGAACAAAAATTTTCGATGTTTGGCTCATACACCTGCTGTACCTTCTCAGCTTTCGCGTGTTATTCCTGCTGGACGTCGTGTGACTCAGTACTGGATTCCTAAAAGTCTTTTAACTAACCCCAGTATTGAGTCATCGACGTATTGTGCTGCTGTGTAGGTTTCACGTTTGAGGAAGGAGAACATTTGGATTGTGGATTCAGGTTGCTCACGCCACATGACCGGTAACAAAGAATGGTTCTCCTCTCTCTCTTCTGTGTCACGTGTAGAAAATGTTACTTTCGCCGATAACTCTTCTACTCCCATAATTGCTAAAGGTTCGGTTAGAGTAAAACAATCTCTACACTTTGAAAGATGTGACACTTGTTAAAAATTTGAAATACAACTTGCTTTCGGTTTCACAATTGCTAGATGAAAATCTAGAGGTTAGCTTTGCTAAAAATTGCTGTAAGGTTGTAGATTCAAAAGGTGAGCTTTTGTTTAACATGTCTAGGTTTGGAAGAGTTTTTAAAGCTGATTTTGATTTGTCAACTTCTAAGCATCGGTGTCTAGATGCTAATGATACAAAGGATCTTTATTTTTGGCATCGTAGACTTGGTCACATAGGCTTTGATCATCTCACTTGTGTTAGTGCTCTCGATCGCATACATGGACTGCCGAAGCTTAAAAAGGACAATGATATTGTGTGCTCTTCTTGTATACATGCTAAGTTTGTTGCAGGTTCACATGCTCCTCTCACAATGACTATGACAGCTGAACCGGAACAACTTTTACATCTTGACACGGTAGGTCCGGCACGTGTTCAATCCTTCGGAGGTAAATGGTATGTGCTTGTGATTGTTTATGATTATTCCAGATATTCTTGGGTTTATTTTATGGCATCTAAGAATGAAGCTTTTAGTCATTTTAGAACTTTATTTCTTAGATTATCTATTGATCACCCAGGATCATTAAAAGCAATTAGAAGTGATAACGGAACTGAATTTAAAAACCAATCCTTTGATCACTTTTGTGCTGAAAATGGAATAGATCATCAATACTCTTCACCCTATGTACCACAACAAAATGGTGTCGCAGAAAGAAAGAACAGGACCTTAGTTGAGATGGCTAGGACTATGCTTGATGAATATCAAACTCCTAGGAAATTTTGGGCTGATGCAATTGCAACCGCTTGTTATGTCTCAAATCGTGTTTTATTGCGTGCTAAGCTTGGAAAACCCCATATGAGCTCCGGTTTGGACATAGGCCTAGTGTTACACACTTTAGGGTTTTTGGTTTCAAATGCTTTGTTAAGAAACATGGTAATCTTGATAAATTTGAAGCTAGATCTGTTGATGGCATGTTTCTTGGTTATCCATCTCATACTAGAGGCTACCGTGTGCTTTTACTTGACACTAACAAAATTGTGGAGACTTGCGAGGTTTCTTTTGATGAAGCTAGCCCAAGTACTACCTCCGATATTTCAGGTACGGATCCATATCCGCAGGGGGAGAGTATTTTTATTGAAGAAGATGAAGAAGTGGTGCTGCTGCCTGAAAACTCGGATGTAAATAACGATCAAGCTGCTGATTTTGCACCACAGCCAGCACCAACAGTCACTACTGCTGGTTCGGACCTTCCTCAATCAACAAGCTCTCCTAATCAAAGGTCCGAACATGAAGAAGAAGGTGCTTGTGAAGTGTGTACTCCCCTCCGAGTACTCAAAAGTCATCCTCCACAACAAATCATTGGAAGCTTGCATGAACGAGTCACTCGGTCCAGGTTTTGCGATCTAAACTCTCCTGCTCATTCTGCTTTTGTTGCTTCTTTTGAACCCAAGGATATATCACACACACTCACTAATGAATCTTGGATTAATGCCATGCAAGAAGAGTTAGAAAATTTTGAAAGAAATAATGTTTGGAAACTTGTACCTCCACCTCAAGGTCACACATTAATTGGAACTAAATGGGTATTTAAAAACAAGCAAAGTGAGGATGGGGTTGTGGTTAGGAATAAAGCTAGGTTGGTTGCTCAAGGTTTCACTCAAATTGAAGGTCTAGAATTTGATGAAACATTTGCTCTTGTTGCTAGATTAGAAGCTATAAGAATTTTATTAGCATTTGCTGCATCTAAAGGTTTCAAGTTATATCAAATGGATGTTAAAAGTGCTTTTCTTAATGGCTACATAGAGGAGGAGGTTTATGTTAAGCAGCCACCGGGTTTTGAAAATCCAAATTTTCCTAATCATGTTTACAAACTGACCAAAGCCTTGTACGGTCCAAAACAAGCCCCTAGAGCATGGTATGATAGGTTAAAAACATTCTTACTTGAAAAGGGGTTTACCATGGGCAAGGTTGATAAAACTCTTTTTGTACTTAAGCATGGCAATGACACATTATTCGTTCAAGTGTATGTGGATGATATTATCTTTGGTTGTGCTTCTCATGATCTCGTGTCCAAGTTTTCAGCTATGATGAGTTTAGAATTTGAGATGAGTATGATGGGAGAACTCACATAATTTTTGGGGCTGCAAATCAAGCAAACAAAAGAAGGAACTTTTGTGCATCAAACTAAGTATACAAAGGACCTTCTTAAGCGCTTCAACATGGACAAATGCAAGCCTCTTCGGACACCAATGGGAACAGCAACAACACTTGAACTTGACAAAGATGGTGACCCGGTCGATAAAAAAGAATACAGAAGTATGATTGGATCACTTTTGTATCTCATGGCGTCAAGACCGGACATACAATTCAGCGTATGTCTTTGTGCACGTTTTCAAGCTTCTCCACGTGCTTCACATCGCCAAGCCATCAAAAGGATTCTCAGGTACCTTCATGGAACTCAAGAATTTGGCATTTTTCTTCCTTCTTGCTCAACCGTTTCTTTGAAAGCTTTTTCGGATGCTGATTTTGGGAGTTGTAGGATTGATAGGAAAAGTACTTCCGGTGCTTGTCATTTTCTTGGTAATTCACTTGTTGCTTGGTCCTCTAGAAAACAAAGTTCAGTTGCACAATCCACGGCCGAATCTGAATATGTAGCTGCGGCTAGCGCTTGCTCACAAATTCTTTGGATTGTTCAAACACTTAAGGACTATGGGGTTGATTTAGATAGTGTTCCACTGTTTTGTGATAACACTAGTGCAATTTGTATTGCTAAAAACTCTGTGAAACACTCTAGAACTAAGCACATTGACATTAGGTATCACTTTCTTCGTGATAATGTTGAAAAAGGAAACATTGTGCTTCACCATGTCGATACCGAACAGCAATTGGCTGATATTTTTACAAAACCTTTGGATTTCACTCGTTTTTGTTTCATTCGTAGTGAAATAGGGGTTATGCATCCTCATGGATTAAATTGAGGGGGAGTTTTTGAAACTTTGAAAGTCTATGTGTGAATCTGAAACTAAAATAATATGAGCATAGTATTTCATACATATATGACTTTGTGATTCCATTTACAGGCTGAAAGTTCTTACTACATTACTCATGTTATACATTTTGTAGTTTTTGCCATGACTAGTAATTGGAATAATTACTTACACTAAATCTGGTCATGATCGAACTTTCTTGCTGTTTTGAACTTGTTGCGTGCTCACAAGTGCTTTTAATCATAAAAAAATTAATCAAGTGATCAGCTCACATGTTGAGTTTTCAAATAAAAAATTGAGAAAAGATCAAGAGAATATGCATGCATCGCACTTCTTCTTTTGAGATTGCTTATCATTGCACTAAGATATGAACTTGGAAGGAATTGTGTATGACTAAAACCATTTCCTTAAGCTTCTGATTATCAAACGACATAGGCTTGGCGTGGTTGGTTAGAATAAGGCTGATGCGGCATATAATCTCTTGCAAATATCATATGATCAACTTTGTGCCTTAAATGATTATGAATAATAAAAATGCAGCAACAAGTGTCATGTTTTCAGCTTTCGAAATAGTTGAGTAAGGAAGATCATGACTTGCTTAATCTGAAAAATACATTTGATCTCTAGCATGGCTTACACTAATTTATGTATCTCATTGATGTGATAGTGTAAGTAACCTGATAGTATGACTTGGATGAGCTTTGTTTTGTATGTATATGTTATAATATGCTCATAACATTTAAAAATTTCTCTTTTGAACCTTGCTGAATACATTGTCAAAGGGGGAGAAATATGTATAAGGAGAGTTTTTTTACACTTTGCATATGTTATACACTTTCTTCCTTCTCTGATTTTAAAAAATGGGGAGAAATTAATAAAGGGGGAGAAATGAGTTTTCAAAGCTTTTCAAAACTTTTCATAAGCCAATGTTTGGATTTTAATTGGTGTTGCCAATGCATTCATCAAGGGGGAGATTGTGAGACCTATTTGTGCTGAATACATTGGCAATTAGGATAAAAGTTAGCATTAACATTCAAAGTTTTGAATATTGCCAAAACATTCTTCTGTGGCAAGGTCCAACAAGTTCTTTGTTAGGTCCGCCAAGTGTTGGCAAGCTCCTGCAAGGTCCGGAGAGCTTCTATGAGGTCCGGAGCTTGTTTTTAGGGAGCTCCCGTGAAGTTAAACTCGTAGAACTGCAGCGTCTTGTTTTTCTTTTAACTCGCAATGTTTCAAACTTGCTTTATGGGAAGGTTTGCTTAGTATTAATTTGCTAAGTTTTTCGTGTGTTTTGGTGGTTATGGCTGTTATCATTTGATATGGTTTGCAACATGGTTATGTGACGTGCTCATGTAAGGTGTTGTGGTTTTCGAACTAATGTGAGTCAAGTCGAGGACTTGTGCTCGGAAGAATTAGTTGTTTATTCATGTGCAGGTGTTGATTGAGTTCAAGACATGGCTGGTGACGGGATCCTTGGACTAGTCTCAGGGAGGAGATGAGGTTCCAACAACCAAGTTTCGGAGGAGCTGTGGTTGAGTTGATCGGGAGGTCGCGCAGCATGTTTGGATCAAGGGCAGTGCATATGAAGGTTGCGTGTACGTCGTTGGAAGGTGTTTGCACGTGTGTAAGGAGTTCATGGACGTGGCAACATTGTTCCAAGGTGTGATGAAGAGAAGTGGACGTAAGGAATTGGTCGGAAAGGTCCAACCGGCTGGATTGCGTACTCAGGCTGAGGCTGTGTCGGATATGGCTCAAATATGGAAGATTTGAGTTGGTTATGATAGGATTTCGTGCTAGGCACGAAGTTGAGTTGTTTTAGGAATGTTTAGGACGTTACTAAGGTGTTTGGAAGTCTCACGATTGCTTCTATCTGCGAATAGGAGAGTCCTGAGCAGTTATGGTAAGTTAGGATACGAGTCCAATTAGGAGTAGGAGTCCTAGATTGGATTGTTTGGCCTGAGGGCTGGCTATAAAAGCAAGGGAGGCCAGAGCTCTCGTGTGTAGAGAACTTTGGGCTGTTTCTCTTGTGTTTCTATTGAATAAAGTTCATAGTTTCGAGGAGCTTTTGTGCCTTGTTCGTCCGATTTGTTTTTCGTCAAGTCTTTCTCGCCGAGTTTCTGGACAGACCGACGTTGCTTCGGTGTTTCGTTCATAACTCGAGTTTTACAGATCCGATTGACGTGATTCTTTTTGGGTTGTCTTCAAAACTCATTTATCTATCATCTGTGAAATTTTCACGAGCTTCGGATCTGTATTTTCTGAGATACACGAGTTTCTTTGCAGCGTTGCAGATCTGTTTTATATCGGGTAGAACAGATTGATCTTCGTTTAATGTTTTGATCGTATCTCAAGTTTTACTTCATGTTTTCAAGTGATTCTTGTTGCATTAGATCCGTGACTTGATTCTCTACCTCTCTACTTGATTTGTCACGGTTGAACACATTTGAAAACACTTGCACACACGGTTTCTTTAACCGATTGATTTTTTGCTGAGGGGTTTTTGTTGTTTCTGCTGCAAAAAGTTTTAATCTACCATTCACCCCCCTCTGGTAGCTTTTCACGTGCTCTTCGATCCGACAAAATGGTTTCATTGTAGCAAGCATGTTTTATTTCACAATCATGATAAAAACAGCAACTATCTCTAGGTGAGTTAAATCCCAACATAACCAAGTAAATAACCATCCCTCATGTTCCATACCATCATAATTCATCATTTATCAAAAAGCCAATGTTTTTTATCATGTTCATCTCATATTCACAATGCTCATGATCAACATATATTCATATAACCGAATCCAATCTCATATTCATGATCAAACCAGTCCCAATGACAATACCATAACCATATCCGAATATCCATCCCAAGTTTTGCTTCTAATTATGAAGGTTGGCCAGGTGCTTGCAACCGGAAGCACGGCTATCATGATAGTTTTACACTCTGCAGAGGTGGCACCACATTACCCACAATTTTGTGATTTTGTCACCCATCGGCGACAAGAGAGAATCTCCATTCTACCACTACACAACCATCGGTGTATGACCAAGAGATCACAAAATAGCCTTTACAAACGAGCTACTAGAATGTTCGGACCCACTGAGGTTTCGCCGGCAGGCTCGAATCTCCATTCTCCCACCCACAGGGCCCCTCGTGTGCCATGCACTTCCCAGGGCAGTCCTCCTCGACTCCCATTCCCCGCGCCATTCAATGGTCCATAACAAGCTAGCAACACATCTAATTAGTCAGCTAATCCGCACCCATATTTCACCTTGCGGTGGCACTGTTTCCCGGGCATGTTCTCGCATGAACTGGTCCTCAGATCCAATTTAAGCAAAACCACCATCTCATTCAGCAAAATCCACGAACCAAGCTTGCGTAGATCTACCCGATTCCATGCTCATCAACATCATCATGTTCTCATCATCTTTAATCTTTATGAGATCAGTAGCTAACATGTTTATTTCAGCTTTTCCAAATCCTGTAAGTTATGCGAAGCAAAAGAAAAACGACCATACCCGACTCAACAATTTTCCCGACGATAAGGGTGGCTAACAAAACTAGTAAACTCCTATCAAAAGGTTTCCCATCAAGTTGACACGAGCATGCAATTTTTACAAACAAAATAGTTTGAAAAACTTAGCTTCAATATGGTAAAGGGGCACTTGCCTTGCTACCGCGGTTCGTGTTGCTCAAGCGTCTCGAAGTCTTGGTGCTGTAGTTCCTCGTAGACGGCCTCTAGAGAGTGTCCTTCTACTCGCGACCACGTACATACAAATAATACAGCAATCAAATGTCATGCACAAACTTTACTCAAGATGCAATGAGGTAGATGAATACAAATCCTATGGTACAGCTGATAATAATCATTTTGCACGTGTTCTTGCAAGTTTTAGTAAGTTTTTATGGGGTTTTATGATGAATAAGGCTGCTGGAATTAAGCGTGGACGTGGTTATGATCTTAACTCAAGTTGTATATCAGTTCCACTGTCAAAACTTAACCGGAACGTGGTCTACCCACGTGCAGAAATTCCTGCTTGCAGAGGTGGAGAAACAACGGGTGCGTAGCAATGGCAGCGACGTTGTAAGAGGGGTGACGGGGACCTACCTCTCTTCTTCCTCCTCTCCTCCTTGCAGATGGACCTTTTCCCTTGAAATGGCATCAGCTTGGGTTTTTCTTTGGAGAATTGTAAAGCTGCGGCTAGGGCAGGATGTCAGGGTCTTCTTTTCCGGGGCAGAGCTTCGACAGAGGCCAAACTTCAGCAGGGGCTGGCGGCCAGGGCTTGGTAGCAGAGGAGAGGGGCAGCGGCCAGAAAATATGGGCTGGGCGTGGCGTCTAGGAGGGAGGTGTTTTATTTATAAGGGCTTGTTTGGGTAATAAGAAATGGAGTGGATTGAAGTAGAATGGAGTGGAAAATGAACTAATTTTTACTTCAATCCACTTCAAATGGAGAGTATTTAGTTGTATCCAAACAAGACCTAAGGGGGAAAAATAGCCAAGGGGGCTAGGATTTTAGCAACTCATTTATCCAAGGACTGAGATTTAATTTGAGAAGAGGTGGGACCTAGGTGCTGAGATTTAATCAATTATTTTCCACCAAGGGCTGAGATTATTTGGGGGAAAATAAAATCCCAAAAAAAAGAAAAGGGGGGGAGGCTAGGGTTTTCCCTCCTAGGTTGGTGCGGCCAAGGGGGGGGTAAAATCCAATTTGTGGGAATATCCCTAGGGATTTTGTGTGGCCAAATTGGAGAGAAATACCCGCAAATGTGGGGAAAATTCCCTAGGGGAAGATTTTAGGGGAAATTAGGGGAAAATTAGGGGGGAATTTTAGGGGGGGATTAGGGGAAATTAGGAGGAAATTAGGGGTGAATTTTGGGGGAATTGGGGGGGGGGGATTGGACGGCCAGGTGTCAAAATCACAAGAACAAAGTGGTGGAAGTTGAAGGGAGAATCACAAGAATCCTTTAAAAATAGGGTGATCACAGAAGGACCCTGGGCAGAAAATGGAGATGCAGATAGTATGTGGATGAAGATGGCAACTTGCATTAGGAAGGTAGCTAGTGAGGTGTTCGGTGTGACAAAGGGAAAGAAACTTATAGATAAAGACACTTGGTGGTGGAATGAGGATGTACAAAAGGCCATTAAGGAGAAGAAGGAGTGTTACAAGAGTTGGCATAATGATAGAAGCGCAAGCAACATGCTTAAGTACAAAGAGACTAAGAAGAATGCAAAGCGGGTTGTGAGTAAGGCAAGAGGACAGGCCTATGATAAGTTATATGAGAGACTAGAGACAAAAGAATGTGAAAATGACATATACAAGGTAGCAAAAATCCGCGAGAGAAAGATGAGGGATCTCAATCAAGTTAAATGCATCAAAGATGAGACTGACCGCATTCTAGTGAAGGATGAAGAGATTAAGAATAGATGGCGTGATTACTTTAATGGGCTATTCAATGATGGGAATGGGAGCGCTATGGTTGAGTTGGATGACTCCTTTGATGACTCCAACAGGCGGTTCATGCGGAGGATACAAGAGTTTGAGGTTAAGGACGCCTTAAAAAGGATGAATGGAGGAAAGGCCCTCGGCCCTGACGATGTCCCTATTGAGGTATGGAGATGTCTTGGGGACGTGGCAATAGTATGGCTCACAAAGCTATTCAACCACATTTTTCGGTCAAACAAGATGCCTGAAGAATGGAGGAAAAGTATATTAGTACCTATCTTCAAAAATAAAGGAGATATTCAAAGTTGTACTAATTATCGAGGTATTAAGCTTATGAGTCATACTATGAAGCTTTGGGAGAGAGTGATTGAACACCGCCTGAGGAAAGTGACCAATGTCACTAAAAACCAGTTTGGTTTTATGCCTGGGAGGTCTACAATGGAGGCGATTTTCTTGCTTCGTCAGCTTATGGAGAGATATAGGGAGCAGAAGAAGGACCTGCATATGGTGTTCATCGACTTGGAGAAGGCGTATGACAAGATACCAAGGTCAGTCATGTGGTGGGCACTAGAGAAACATAAAGTGCCAACAAAGTACATTACCCTTATCAAGGATATGTACAATAATGTTAGGACAAGTGTGCACGTAAGTGATAGTGAGACTGATGCATTTCCTATCACGGTAGGACTACATCAAGGATCAGCTTTGAGCCCATACATCTTTTCCTTGGTGATGGATGAGGTGTCGAAGGATATACAAGGGGATATCCCTTGGTGCATGCTCTTTGCTGATGATGTAGTGCTGGTAGATGAAACTAGAGATGGTGTTGATAAGAAATTAGAGTTATGGAGACAAAGCTTAGAGTCCAAGGGGTTTAGACTTAGTAGGACCAAAACCGAGTATATGAGGTGTGACTTTAGTGGTGTTGGTTGTGAAGAGGGAAATGTTAGTCTACAATGACAAATAGTACCTAGAAGGGACTCTTTCCGATACTTAGGATCAATGTTACAAAGCAATGGCGATATTGATGAGGATGTTTGCCACAGGATCAAGGTAGGGTGGATGAAATGGCGACAAGCCTCTGGAATCCTATGTGATAGGAAAGTCCCACAAAAGCTAAAAGGGAAGTTCTATAGGACGGTGATCAGACCCGCGATGCTCTATGGGGCGGAATGTTGGCCAACTAAACGGCAACATGTCCAACAAATGAGTGTCACAGAGATGCGCATGCTACGGTGGATGTGTGGGCACACGAGAAGAGACCGAATAAGGAATGATGCGATTCGTGATAAGGTAGGGGTGGCGCCGATTGAAGAGAAGTTAGTCCAACATCGACTTAGGTGGTTTGGACATATCCAACGGAGACCTCCAGAAGCACCGGTTAACAGTGGGATTTTAAGAGGTAGAGAAAATATTAGAAGGGGTAGAGGACGACCAAGGTTGACCTGGGAGGAGGCGGTAAAACGAGATTTGAGAGATTGGAATGTATCTAGAGACTTAGCTCATGATAGGACCGCATGGAAAGTAGCAATTCATGTGCCAGAATCGTAATCTTGTTTTTCTCTTTTTTTCTTTTCTCTTTTTCTTTTTTCTTTTCTCTTTTCTCTTTTTCTTTTTTCTTTTTTTTTCTTTTTTCTTTTTCTTTTTTTCTTTTTCCTTGTTCTTATATCTCTTCCTCTCTTTTACTTCATTGATATTGGGTTTCATGTCTAGCCGACCCCAACAGGCTTGGGATAAAGGCTTGGTTGTTGTTGTTGTTGTTGTTTCTTTTCTATTTATTTTTACTATTTCCTATTTTTATTTCCTTTTATTTATTTATTTGTTTCTATATTCCTTCCTTCATTTTCTTTTTCTTTTTAAATGCTTCTCTATATGAAAATTGTATGGAATGCATGGTAATGAATACAATGCCAGAAAAAAAGTGTTCACCGTCTACCATATAATGCCTCGAAAGGTGACAATTTCAGGCAGGCTTGGTAACTATTGTTTTATGAAAATTCAGCATACAGAAAGCTCTTGTCCCAAATACGCCTATATTTCAAGGCGCAAGCTCTTAGAATGTCCTCCAATATCTGATTCATCCTCTCGGTTTGCCCATCGGTCTGTGGGTGATAAGCGGAGCTGAAATTAGTGTACCCATAGCTCCGTGCAGCTTCTTCCAGAATCTAGAGGTAAATTGAGAACCTCGCTCTGAAACTATCCTCTTCGGAACTCCATGTTTACATACTATATGCTCCATATACAGCTCGGCTAACTGCGCCATGGTGTACCTAGTCCTAACAGGAATGAAGTGGGCTGATTTTCGTCAATCGGTCCACGATAACCCAAATAGTCGTAACCGGACTGAGTACGTGGCAATCCGACTATGAAATCCATATCGATTTCTTCCCACTTTCACTCGGGTACTTTCAACGGCTGCAACAATCCAGCTGGTATCTGAGGCTCAGCCTTCACTCGTTGGCACGTGTCGCATAGGGCAACATATTCAGCTATGTCCCTTTTCATGCCATCCAACCAATAGTAAGTTTTCAAGTCTTTGTACATCTTTGTACAGCCGGAATGTATGGAATAGGGCGAGTCATGTGTCTCCTTTAATATTGCATCGCGGATGTGCTTCACGTTAGGCACACAAATCCTCTTTCCTAACAAAAGCTTGCCATTCTCATCTTCCTTGAAATCCTTCACTATCCCTTGTCGGATTCTGTGAAATCCGCAAAATTTAAGCAAGTGCATCAGCCAAATAACACATAGGAAAATGAGAGGGAATTAAAACTTTGGAATATAAGTTGTGAGTTCAAAGTGTTGATTTGTACTTGCAAAAACTTCCAAACATGGAGAGCTAAATCCAGAATTTGGTTCACCTTAGATCAAATAGTAACCCTGCCGAATTTCAGTTCATTTGGAGAGGGTTTACCATTTGTTTGGAATATAGTAATGAAGAAATTAAAATTTGAATTCAAACTTCAGTTTCAAAGTCAAACTCCATCGAATTGCAAATTGGGTTTCACAAATGTGTTCATCACATTTCAAATAGCATCCCGACCAAAATTCAGTTAGTTTGGGCTTGGTTTGCTATGGTTTTGAATCAATGAAAGGGGAGGAGTTCAATTCCTGATTTAAATTCAAATACCCAAATGCAGTTCGAATTTGACACCAAAACTGAATCCATTTAATTTCCAAATTCAAACCCACGACATGGTGTGGAAGTATAGATTTTAATTTTGAGTAGCTGAGGTAAAAAGATCAGTGGAAAAATAAAATAAAAATGGAGGGAGTGGGACCCATCTGTCAGCCCCACAGTGAAGCCAACCACCTCTGTTTTTCCTTCTTCGGCTGAGGCAGCGCCAGCACCCGGGTGAACCCCGCCTCGACGAGTTCAACGCGCCACCTCCTTCTCTACCGATCAGGATGCCGAGAAAACTTGATCACCATGTCCCTTTGCCACGTGCTTGACCATTCCACTCACCGCTCGGTCCTCTCTCGCTCAGCTCTGATTGTTTGGCCGCCGCTTAAGCACTTGCTGCTCCTCGTCGCTCCCGCGCTACAGACCACCTCTCGGGAAACCATCCACAGAAAAGAGAAGCTCCATCCTCTACTTGACACTCCGGTGAAAACCACATCCCATTTCATGCACCATCAAGTGAGAATTTCCCGGTTTTGCGAGGGCTAGTTCATAGGGACCCCGTGATCAATTCTTGCAAATTCTGGCTACTCGATCCTTGCCGCCTAGTTCTGATGTAACCATGAGTCCTAGACCCTCCTACGGCCATCTAGGATCAACAAGAAGAGAAAACCATCGAGTATAGGGGTTGTTCTTCGAGTTTTACAGGTCACCATCGTTTTTTGTCATAGGTCACCGGTGAGATCGTATTTGCAGGCCGTTTCGGGATGATCTTGATGCATATCTGCGATCAGCGTCATACCATGGAGCTTTAGCAAGAAAAGCTGAGTTGTTTGAGCCATTTTTGTGCAAGTTCGACCTCGCCAGAATCTCTCCGCCGCCGCCGCCCGTCGAGGGCCATCTTCCGGTCAGCGGTGGCCGTAGCTGAGCCTACAAACGAGTTACCCGTGGTCTCAAACCCACAGGCCGCGAGTTTTGGCTCCGTGCAAGTGCGGGAAAGCTATTCCGGTGACCCTCGCCAGAGAGCACCACCGTGCGGGCGCGGCCAGCCCGAGGTTTAAGAGACCACATGGGGTCCGCTGTCAGCGATTTAAACTTTTCCTTTTGATTTTCCAGATTTCCATCAAACTTCAAACACCCATAACTTTCTGTAGGAAATCCTAAAATAAATTTCATTAGTATCCTCTTGATGAGCACTATCCAGAGGTGCACCATAATCTGTATGAGAATACCCGGATTTGTCTCATTAATTCCTTTAAAGAAAATCTTAGAAATTTAATTTCAGGAGTACTAATGAATGCAAAATTCTCAAATTTGGCCAGAATGTCAGTCATAAACCCACTGATCTCCGGTAAAAATTTCAGCATCATTGGACTTGATTTAGTGGGTCTAATGTTGTTCCAATTGCCTAGGTCCCTGAAAAATTGGAAAACAACAGAAACTATCTTCAGCATTTCTTCCAAACTTGTAAAATCAATTTCTCCTTGTAGTCAGCTCGAACAATTATGAAACAAATATTGCTATAACCAGGGATACCTCATCTATATAGATTTTATACTGTTAGCTATGTCAAAGCCACAGATTTAGGATCAAAATTCAGAGAGGCCAATTAATTGCTGGAGGGTTAGAACCCACAAGCGTTCATGTAACTTTCTCATTTTCGGCTCTGATACTCCTCATGACTTCTAGTCTCCATTGAAAAAATCCCAAAACCAATTAAGAATAGTTAGTAGCAGTAACAACCAATAGAAGCATGCTTCTTATAATTAATTATCACTCATACGTACATTTTGTTGCATATCATATAGTGACCGAGATCGAGGACGCTCCGCAGGCCTTGGACATCATACCACCCATAGATAACTTCCCCTCTGACTCATAACTAGGCAAGCCCCGGTTTGCATTTAATTACTTTTGCAAAGTTTTGCTTTGTACCACTTATGTCTAGGATGAGATGTTTGCTTTAGAGTTAGGGTGATTAAAACTCCACTTGCATGACCCCCAAATCCTATGGAATATTGGGTAGCCTACAGCTCGATGACTAGAAATTGCAACACTAATGTCTTAGGATCTTGGTAGAAGTTGAGTAGTTGGAATCTACTCGCGAGATAGGATTTTATCACACAGGATAGAATGAATCAAAGAATGGCTTAAGAATATGAAATTGAGACCCAGCAGGGGTTAGGATGCAGTGAGACGAGGTCTCACGTGCATAGCCCTGATAGTGTCGGGTTTAGGACTGAGCCGTGTACGGCCCTGCTAGATAAGTTTGAACAGTACCGGATGCATACTGGCTATATGGGAACAAGGAAACCGATGTAATTGGTTAACCTGGGTGTGAAGGCTTACCCAACCGTTTTATAGGAGTGGGTTGAGGGTGGCAAGATGTAAATCTGCTGGCAGGCACAGACACGCTCCGCACAGGGACCTCCTGCCCATTACGAATGGACCGGTTTGGCATTTGGGTTTCCTTTGAAAGGTTGCTACATACAACAGAGTAGGAAGGTGTGATGCACCAAACTTCTGAAATGGGTGTATGTGACGTGTTATCCGTGTGTCTATTGATTGTAATCACCGTCCCTCGCGGTTATTTTAGTACCGCTTGTTCACTGTGCTATGACGTAGTAAATACTGAAAAAGGCCAGAAGAATATGATGCATTGAATTATTGTTATGTTGCAACCATGATTGCTACAGAATGTGCTCACTAAAATTACTTTTTATGAACTCTTAATCTGCTGCTAATAATCCTGAAAGTAAGAATCAACGTGCAGGCGAGTTCTTGATCGCAATGACCTTTTCCTATGGTTAGTATACCTGCATGTAGAGTTTCATATTTAGACTGGTGGATAAGTCATACTGAGCTATCGTTGCTATATTAAAGGTTTTGCAGGTGAGACCTATGATGAAGGGTCTGAGGACGAGGCGATGGCTCTGTCGGGGTACACGACCGAGTGGGAACCCTCCACGCTGCCGTGATCTTCGGATAAGTGCTGCTAGTGTGTAGCATCCCTGGGCTGGGCGGCTACACTTTTGCATAGCTAGGCTAAGGGTTTAGCTGTATATACTTCCGCTTTAAATTAAGTTTGCAAAAGACTTCCGCTGCTTTATATCAATAAAAGTTGTATGTTTCTCGTATTCTTTTCGTGTGTGTTGTTGGGTGCCGCACGGCACCACCCTCTCCGATCATGGAATGGGAGGACCCAGTCCCCCTCAGCCTGGTATCAGAGCCACATTTGGAATAGCATGCTTGAAAAGAGCCTATTTTGAAAACTTAGAAGTAGTCAAGTGAGAATTAGTCATTATGCCCACATAATGTCTATTATAGTAGTAGATACTTAAGGTGGGAAAGTTAACCTATGTGTTATTAAATCTGTAACGACGCTCCGACGTCAGGTAAGAGGTAACGTACGCCACGCAGGCGGATCAATTGCGATAAGCTCACAATATGAGCAGTGGTATGGGATGGTTTGCCGGGGCTTGGCACGGTAGTGAATAAGAGTCTCTGAACCTTCTCTTGGTTCTGGGAACATATGAAAACGCTCTTCCCCAACGTGCTTTAGGCAAAAGCAAGGATACCCCATCGTGTGGTAAGAAACATGATAGTATGCAACTGTTGAATGTTCAATGTTTAAAGGGCTATACGCAGCACTAGCCATCGGTGTGTCTCAACGGTTATGAAGCAGTAGGTGGTATCTGTTGGGTTGATAAAATTCCCAACCGTGACAAACTGTTCGCGCTCTACTCAGGTTTTCCCGTCGTGTGGTGTCGAAACGCGACCATGTACCTTGAGACGTGGCCTGACTCGACTAGTATGAAAATGATATGGGTCGTATGTTTTTAGTATTATGTGGACCTGCCTGGGATGATAACCATTTGTGTGCCCCATTATTGAGTGGTTTTATGCAGGTACATTGACCACGTTAGAGCATGGCGTTTAGAAGTCGTTTGTGAGTGACGTTTCTTGTTCCACCATTTGATACAAGTGTGCCAGAATACCGGCTTAAGATTTTCATTGGTGAGGGCATAGTACCGGCATTGCATTCAAGTACACTCGGGCACGTTGACGACCATATCCATGCTGGAGGTGCTGTCAAATTTTTTTAGAAAAACTGTCAACGTGTAAAAGTCATAACACCTAAATAAGGAAGTCTATGGAGGCAAATGAATACATTCTGGATTCCTTTTTGAGTTTATTACAACTTTGTTGTTGAACTCTAGTCCAGATTTTGTCTCTAAACTGGTCGAAATCTTTGAATTTCTCATATCGGTCAGCTGGACCAGAATCTGGACAGTGAACACATGATGGAAGTTTTCAACTCAAATCACTTGGGTTTCACATTCTTGTGTCACTTCTGAGTCCAGCAATGGTTCTCAATACCGTGGTTCGGGATTGAGTATGTGCTACACCTGACATATCATTTCGAGCGAGGACATGTTTATGCTTGTACAATAGTGAGGATATACGCATGCTAATGCCCTTAACATCCCATGGTGATCAACGATGGTCGAAATGAACTTTCAATCCATGAAGTTCATTACTTTGGAAATCTATTATGGTAACCTGGTCCGGGGATGTGTATGTTGTATAAAGTGTATACTTTATCCATATGTGTGAATATTATGCGTATCATTTGTTTAAGTATCGCACTACTGTTGTCTAGACTGGATAAAGTAGACAAACATGTGCTGATCGTTCGAATCGTGTGAATGCAGAATGGTGCGTACACGCTCGACGCACGAGGAGGGAGGCCCTAGTCAGGGTCGTGGTGATGAGTCTCATCCCCCGGAGCAAACAACGACACAACAGCAACCACCTCCTCCACCACCAGAACTTCCAAGAATTCTCGCGGAGGTTCTCGCTGCAATACTTGGCTCGCGCAATCAGCAAACCGAGTTGCTGCGGATGTTGGTGCAGCAAAATGCGTCCCGTCAAGGGGGACGCCAGTATAATGGGCAATGCCAGCCCCAACAGAGCTCATATACACACTTCTTGGCGACGCATCCACCAGTCTTCATGGAGGCCGAGGAGCCTCTGGAGGCAGACAGCTTTATCCGCACCCTAGCGGCGAAGTTCGGTATGCTCCGATGCACCGAACATCAGAAGGCGCTGTTTGCAGCACAGCAGCTTCAAGGAGCCGCCGGTACATGGTGGGCGAACTACATCGTTTCACTACCTGATGGCCATGCCGTCACATGGGCGGAGTTCCGGGAGGCATTTCGTGCCTACATATACCTCCCGGTATGATGCAAAAGAAGCTTCAGGAGTTCCTGGAGCTAAAACAAGGCGGGAGGAGTTCTCACGAGTACTCCAGAACATTTAATCAGCTAGTGCAGTATGCGTCAGAGTATGTGGGAACGGAAGATCAGAAGCGTAATATGTTCTTCCGGGGCCTGAATCCCAAAATGAAGGTCCAACTTGCACAAAGCAACCGCTGCACATTTAATGATAACATCAATGCTGCAATTGTGCAAGAAGATGCTCAGCACGAGCTCGTTTCTGAGAAGAGGAAATGAAGCGTGCTGTTGAGCACCAGTGGTGGGGCTCCACAGAAGTACTGTGTTGTGTATCGCTCACAAAACAGTCAGAGGTGGCAGCCATTAGCACGCCTGCCGCAGTTTCGTGGTCGTCAATTCAATGCCCGCAGCTTCTGACCACCATGTCCACCACAGCAACAGCATCAGCAATTGATGGTCCCAAGTGCATTTCCACTTCCACCACGTGCACTGAGATTTCCTCCCAAATTCGGAGTGAACCCGACACAATACACGTGCTTTACCTGTGGCCGTGTCGGGCATTTTGCAAAGGACTGCCCCGAGCAGCAACAGGGCAGAGGTCCAGCACCGTATCAGGGTGCAAATTAGCCCCGCAACTAGCCTAAGAAACCAGTACAAAAAAACCGGAAATGTCCACCACCTGGCCATTGAGGATGTACCGGAAGGCGAACCCATCCTTGCGGGTACGTTTTCTTTACTAGATCATCCGGTAGTCATACTTTTTAACTCCGGTGCCACCCATAATTTCATAAGTCAATCTTATGTCATTAAACACCAAATACCTATCATACCCACCAAATGTTCATATTTGATTTGCTCTCCAGTTGGGAAAATAACAACTGATAGGATGGTCTATAGAGCACCATTGCAAATGGGTGGGAATCTATATCTGACTTCTCTAATTATATTAGAATGTCAAAAACTAGATGTCATTTTAGGAATGTCATGGCTACACCCCCATGGCGCTGTACTTGACATTGTTCACGGGCGGTTCATTTAAACTATCCACTTCATGAACCACATACTCTTATTCTCGACTGCCTTATCCAAGAAATTCCAGCCACCTATAAAACGGAAGCCACAAAGCTTGAGGATATTCGTGTGGTCCGTGAATATCTGGATGTGTTTCCGGATGATCTTTCGGGTATGCCACCCGAACAGGATGTTGAGTTCAAGATTGAACTTGCACCCGGGACAACACCAATATCACGGAGGCCGTACAAGATGGCTCCGAATGATCTGGCCGAGTTTAAGGAGCAGCTCAATGATTTGTTGAGTAAGGGTTTCACTCGACCGAGTTCCTCACCATAGAGATGCTCGTTGTTGTTCATGAAGAAGAAGGATGAAACCATGAGGTTGTGTGTGGATAACCGACCTCTCAACGCCGTCACTATCAAGAACAAATATCGACTGCCCCGCATTGATATTTTATTTGATCAACTGTTGGGTGCAAGTGTATTTTTGAAGATGAACCTTCGCTCCGGATATCACCAAATCAAGATCCCAGCGGAGGATACTCCGAAGACGGCCTTCTCGACAAGATATGGGTTATATGAATATCTCGTCATGTCTTTTGGTCTCACCAACGCTCTAGCACACTTCATGTATCTCATGAACTCAGTATTCATGCTGGAATTGGATAAGTTTGTGGTGGTGTTCGTAGATGACATCTTGGTTTATTCCAATTCTGGAGAAGAACACGCCAAACACTTGCATATCGTGCTTCAACGATTGCGAGACCATAAGCTTTATGCCAAGTTCGGCAAATGCGAATTTTGGATCAGCCAAGTGCCATTTTGGGTCATATTATCTCAGCGGAAGACATTGCGGTTGATCCAAGAAATATTGAGCAGGTGCTGAAATGGAGGTCCCCCACATCTCTCCATGTGGTCAGAAGTTTCCTTGGTTTAGCGGGATATTATTGGAGGATCATCCTGAGTTTGTCCAAGTTTGCTAAAAAGACGACTGATTTGTTGAAGAAGGGTGTTAAATAAGTTCGGAGCTCAGCATGTGAAGGAGCTTTCAAAGCATTGGTAAAGCATCTCACAACAGCCCCGGTCTTAGCTCAACTGGATACGACCAAGCCCTTCGACGTGTATTGTGATGTGCCCAGTATCGGACTTGGCTGTGTATTGATGCAATATGGACGAGTTGTCGCCTATGGATCATGTTAACTTCGTAACCACGAGCAGAACTGTCCGACTCATGGTCTTGAGCTCGCTGTTGTCGTATTGGCGTTGAAAATGTGGAGGCACTATATACTTTGGAACTTAGTGCATCTCTACACCGACAACAAGAGCTTGAAATATATATTCACTCAAAAGGATTTGAATATGCGGAAATGGATATGGTTAGAGCTGATTAAAGAATATGAGGTTGAGATCCACTACCATCCCGGCAAGGCAAACGTAGTTGCCGATGCGCTAAGCCGCAAGTCTCACATCAACAATCTGTCCATCACTCCGATGTTACAGGAGCCAAGTTTATACTTGGTTCCATATGGGGCACTATATAATCTTTCTCTCGTTCCCACCATACGAGAGAATATTATGGAAGCTCATAAGAAATACGTGGGAATGTTGCACGTTAGGAGGAGAATGATTAGTGGAGAGATGAAATGTTTCTGAACGGATGAACACGGTACTCTATGATTTAAGGATCGTATAGTGGTACCCCGTGATATGGAATTTCAGAAGAAAATCTTGGATGAAGCTCACTTTTCCATGTATTCTATTCATCCGGGCAGCAACAAGATGTATCAAGATCTGAAAACCAGATTTTGTTGGACATGGATGAAAAGAGAAATTGCATAATACATATACGAGCGTGATACATGTCGGCGAGGGAAAGCCGACCATATGCACAAAGCCGGACAGTTGCAACCATTGAAAATTACTGCGTGGAAGTGGGAGGATATTAGTATGGATTACCTCTCACGTCACACAAGCATGATTCGACTTGGGTGATAGTCGATCGACTAACCAAATCACCACATTTTATTCATGTACATACAAAGTACGTTGCAAAGCAATATGCGGAGTTCTACATTGCAAGAACCATATGCTTGCACGGTGTTCCCTGCACGATTATTTCAGATCGCGGCGCGCTGTTCGTTGCTCGATTTTGGGAGCAGCTGTACGCGTCATCGGGGACCAAACTGATCTGAATCTCCGCATATCACCCACAGACGGATGGTCAAACAGAACGGATGAATCATGTTCTTGAAGATATGCTACGTGCTTGTGCCATCCACCATGGTAAAAACTGGGACAATCATCTACCATTGGCGGAGTTTTCATATAATAATGGCTAATAAGCTAGAATAAAGATGGCGCCGTATGAAGCTCTCTATGACCAGAAATGTCGCACACCACTCAATTGGTGTGAGTCGGACGAGCGAGTCATATATGGCATTGAGCATGTAAATGAGGCCGAGTAACGAATATGAGTAATACAAGCCAATATCAAGGCTGCTCAATCTTGTCAAAAGAGCTATGCGGATAAAAGACGCCGTCCTCTCCACTTCGACATCAGAGACCATGTTTATGTCTGTCTGTCTCCAATGAAAGGGGTTCATCGTTTCGGAGTGAAAGGAAAGCTTGCTCCACGATTCATTGAGCTGTTCACTGTCATTGAAAATGCAGACCCGTGGCCTATGGCTTAGAGTTACCGACGTCCCTCGCGGGAATACATAACATGTTTCACATTTCTTAGCTGAGGAAATGCCTCAAATCCCCGGCTGAAATCCGCACGGAAGACCTCGAAGCTCTCCAACCAGACCTCACGTATTGGCAGTACCCAATCCGGATTATCAATGAAAAGACCCACACCACAAGAAACCGAACTTTATGGTTTCATAAAGTCTTGTGGAGTAACCATGTCTCTGATGAGGCGACATGGGAAAGCGAGGCCAATCTACAGGCAAATTATCCGGACTTGCTATCATCTTATATCTGGTAAATTTTCCCCACTTCGCTTTTCTTTTGGAATTTCGGGATGAGATTAAGGGGGGATGTGAAATCCCCAAAATTATAGCAAGTGAATCAGCCAAATCACACTTAGCAAAATGAGGGGGAATTAAAACTTTGGAATATAAAGGTGTGAGTTCAAAGTGGTGACTTGTACATGAGAAAACTTCCAAACATGGAGTGCTAAATCAACAATTTGGTTCACCATAGATCAAATAATAACCTTGCAAAATTTCAGTTTATTTGGAGAGGGTTTACAATTTGTTTGGAATTAAGTAATGAAGCAATTAAATTTTGAATTCAAACTTCAGTTTCAATGTCAAAATCCATCAAATTGCAAATTGGGTTTCACAAATGTGTTTATAACATTTGAAATAGCACCCCAGCCAAAATTCAGTTAATTTGGGCTTGGTTTGCTATAGTTCTGAATCAATGAAAGGGGAGGAGTTCAATTCCTAATTCAAATTCAAATACCTAAATACAATTCAAATTTCACACCAAAACTGCATCCATTTAATTTCCAAATTCAAACCCATGACTTGGTGTGGAAGTATAGCTTTTAATCGTGTGTAGCTGAGGTAAAAAGATCAGTGGAGAAATAAAAGAAAAATGGAGGGAGTAGGACCCCTCTGTCAGCCCCACAGTGAAGCCAACCGCCTCTGTTTTTCCTTCTTCAGCCAAAGCAGCGCCAGCTCCCGGGTGAACCCTGCCCTGATGAATTCACCGTGCCACCTCCTGCTCTACCGATCAGGACGCCAAGAAAACTTTATCACCACGTCCCTTGGCCACATGCTGAACCATTTCACTCACTGCTCGGCCATCTCTCGCTCAGCTCCGATCGTTTGGCCGCCGCTCGAGCGCTTGCTGCTCATCGTTGCCCCAGCGCTACAGACCACCTCTCGGGAAGCTTTCACAGCAAAGGGAAGAGCCATCCTCTACTCAACACTCTGGTGAAAACCGCATCCCATTTCATGCACCATCGAGTGAGAATTTCCCTGTTTTCCGAGGGCTTGTTCATAAGGACCCCGTGATCAATTCTTGCAAATTCTGGCTACTCGATCCATGCTGGCTAGTTCTGATGTAACCACGAGTCCTAGACCCTCCTATAACCATCTAGGATCAACAAGAAGACAAAACCATTGAGTATAGGGGTTGTTCTTCGAGTTTTTCGGGTCGACGTCAGTTTTTACCCTAGGTCGCCGGTGAGCTTGTATTTGCAGGCCGTTTGCGGATGATCTTGATGCATATCTACGATCAGCATCATACCATGGAGCTTTAGGAAGAAAAACCGAGTTGTTTTGAGCCATGTTTGTGCAAGTTCGACCTCGTCGGAGTCTCTCCGCCGCCGCCGCCCGTCGCTGGCCGTCTTCCGGTCACTGGTGGCCGTAGTTGAGCCTACAAACGAGTTACCCGTGGTCTCAAACCCACAGGCGGCGAGTTTTGGCTCTGGGGGGGGGTGCGGTAAAGCCATTGCGGCGATCCTAGCCAGAGAGCACCGCCGTGCGGCCGCCGCCAGCCCGAGGTCGAAGAAACCATGTGGAGCCTGCTGTCAGCGATTTAAACTTTTCGTTTTGATTTTCCAGATTTCCATTAAACTTCAAACACACATAACATTCTGTAGGAAAGCCCATAAATCCTCAAATACATTTCATTAGAATCCCCTTGATGAGCACTATCCAGAGGTGCATCATAATTTGTATGAAAACCCCTGGATTTGTCTCTTTAATTCCTTTACAAAATCTTAGAAATTTAATTTCAGGAGTTCTGGTAAATGAAAAATTCTCAAATTTGGCCAGAATGTCAATCATAAATCCACTGATCTCCAGTAAATATTTCAGCATCATTGGACTTGATTTAGTGGGTCTAATGTTGTTCCAATTGCCTAGGTCCCTGAAAAATTGGAAAACAGCAGAAACTATTTTTAGCATTTACTCTAAACTTGTAAAATCAATTTATCCTTGTAGTCAGCTCGAAAAATTATGAAACAAATTTTGCTATAACCAGGGAGACTTTAGATTTTATACTGTTAGCTATGTCAAAGCCACAGATTTAGGATCAAAATTCAGAGAGGCCAATTACTTGCTGGAGGGTTAGAACCCACAAGCTTTCATGAAACTTTCTCATTTTTGGCTCAGATCCTCCTCATGACCTCTAGTCTCCACTGGAAAAATCCCAAAGCCAATTAGGAATTGTTAGTAGCAGTAACTATCCATAGAATCTTGCTTCTTATAATTAATTATCACTCATATGTATATTTTGTTGCATATCATATAGTGACCGAGATCGAGGACGCTCCGGGGGCCTTGGACATCATACCTTCCGAAGCTAACTTCCCCTATGACTCGCAACCAGGCAAGCCCTGGTTTGTATTTAATTACTTTTGCAAAGTTTTGCTTTGTATTACTTGTGTGTAGGATGAGATGTTTGCATTAGAGTTAAGGTGATTGAAACTCCACTTGCCTGACCCCCAAATCGTATGGAATATTGGGTAGCCTACAGCTCGATGAGTAGAAAATGCAATACTAATGTCTTAGGATCTCGGTAGAAGTCAAGTAGTCGGAATCCACTCGTGAGATAGGATTTTATCACACGGGATAGAATGAATAAAAGAATGGCTTAAGAATATGAAATTGATACCCAGCAGGGGATAGGATGCAGCGAGACGAGGTCTCACGTGCATAGTGTAGAAACCGTCATGCACTTGATTCCCGCGCCATGCAGCAGATCACGCACGTCGCCTGCTCGCCGTAGGACTCGCACGTTAGCCTGCATGTTACGAACTGTGCCGCTTACGATCTTAGCTGCCTAGGACTCGCACGTCCCTGCTTTGTAGCCGGCACAGTTGCCGTAACCCCTGTATAAATTTGCACCGAATGAATGAGAAAACCAGGCACAACATTCTCTATATGGTATCAGCTTAATTTTGATCTCCCACTCCGCTGCCTCGCCATGTATACTAGTCCAACGTTCTCAGCAGTAAGTTCGCCGGCTTCTCATGGCTCTAACCCCTTTGCTGACTCTTCACCACCCTCCACCACCATAGTGACAATCCAGCATGTGAACATTCGTGTCCATGTTCCACTGGTGCTAGATTATGGCGAGCCCAACTTCTCCATTTGGTAAGTTCGGCCACGTTCCGTAAGTTCGGCCTCCTTGATCATATTGATGGATTGGTCGATGCACAAGCGATGTGGCATAATCACGAATGGCTGCAGATCGATCAATGCATGGTTTTGTGGTAATACAATTCAATCACCACTAACTTGATGAGGATGGTTCAAACTTCAAACCCCACGGCGCATGTGTTGTGGTCCGCCATCCGCGGGCTCTTCCTTGACAACGCGGATCAACGCGCCCCGTACGCCCTTCAAGAGTATCACAATCTCTTCTAGGGCGACCTCACGATGTCCAACTATTTCAGATGGCTCAAGGAGCTAGCTGACCATCTTCGTGATATCGGACATCCGGCCACCGACTCTTCCATGGTGATTAATGCATTACACGGGCTCAACTCCAAATTCAGCCACGCGATATCCGTCTTCACATCTTTCAAGCCACTTCCGTCATTCATTTTTGTCCGTAACTACTTGCTGCAGGACGAAATTAGGCAGGCCCACACTGCCAAGATGGAAGCACATACGGCCTTACTGGCCTCTGGTTCCTCAGGCGGCTCATCCTCGATGCCGCCGGCCAACCAGTCGGGAATAGAGCCGTCTGCCCATCAGACGACTGGCACATCAAAGAACGGCAACAACGGCAAGAAGGGCAAGAAAAATAACAAGAACAACTCCGATGCCGGGTCCAGCAATGCAGCCACGGGCAACAACAGCGGTCCACTGTGACATCCTCATTTTCGATTTCTGCATGTATTCATGTTTCAGGTAGAAAAACATTTTTAAAATAAGTTGAAACCGAGAAAGAATAAAAAATATAGCCAACAAGAGCCAATTCCAGTTCACCAAGAGCGCTGAAGACAACTCCCGCGGCCCGCTGGCCACGTGGCGCCTTCGGAGCTCATCCCCGCAAAGGGGGAGAGGTCAGCCGCTAAACTGGCTACGTGGCAGGCTCGGGGTTCATTCCCGCGAAGGGGGGGAGAGGTCCGACCCTGTTGGACACGTGTTGCCCCCGGAGCTAGCCTCTGCGGAGGAGCGAGTCCAGCCCTGCAGGACACGTGTCGCCTTCGGAGCTAGTCACCGCGGAAAAGAGAGGACCAGCCGCACGGGACACGTGTCGCTCTCGGAGCTCACCTCGGAGAGGTCCGGTCCTACTGGACACGTGTCACCTCAGGAGCTCATCTCTGGGAGGTCCGACACTACCGGACACGTGTCACCTCCAGAGCTTACCTCCAGGAGGTCTGTCGCTGTTGGACACGTGTCGACCTCGGAGCTCGTCTCTGAGGAGAAAGGAAGTCTGGCGCTACTGGACACGTGGCATTCTCAGAGCCACCTCCGAAGAGACGGGAGGTCCGACTATGACACGTGGCGCACGCGGAGCTCGCCTCTGAGGGAGAGGGAGGTTCCGCCCGCCAGGACGCGTGGCGCAAGCGCAGCTCGCCTCCGAGGAGAAAGGAGGTCCCGCCTGCCTGACACGCAGCACAACCGGAGCACGTCTCTGTGGAAAAGGGAGACCAGGCCCCCGCTGGACACGTGGAGCTTCCGGAGCTCACCACCGTGAAGGTAACGAGATTTGAAGCGGTTTTTCTTCTGTACGCGTGGGAATCCCCGGTACTGGGGAAACCGACATGAATTCTACGTTGATACCGCACCAAATCCATTGAAGATAAGTTGTTAAGATTTAAAAACAATTTTAATAGGACTCTTATTTGAAATCCAATCAGATTAGGACTCTTCGCTTCCCGATTATAAATAGAACCCGAAACAACCCCTTCGTCGTAACATCTTTTCTAAAGCCGACAACTTAGAAGCCCTAGCCCCAAACTCGCTGAGCTAAACCCCTACGTCGGAATTTGACTACTAGAGAAGACCGCCGACAAGCCCGTACCACGATTGCCATCGCTGGAGGAGCCCCGACGATCTGTTTTTGCTAGAGGAAGGACCCGAAGGAAGTAAGGTAGGTCTCCATTACCACCTTACGACGACATCACGTTTTCTTTGCATCTGTTCTCTTGATCCTTTCGAACAGAAGCTTTTTCATGGACAGATCACGTGTTGATCGGTTTGATCTAAAGTCAATATCATCGCCACGTCCACAATTGATCTGTACACCTTTGTTCATCGTAAAACCCATGCAATCCATGCAAGAATACGAACAAACTAAACTGCACCATAGGAATAGCATGCATATGCATCATTGCATCTTAAAGTACAGTTTGTGCATGAATACGAACAAACTAAACTGCACCATAGGAATAGCATGCATATGCATCATTGCATCTACCGTACCAGAACATAGAGACACAAGAACAACCAGAGCCGCAAGTACAAGGCAAGTGCCCCTTGACCATATTGATCCCATGTTTTGGAAAAACTATTTTGTTTGCGAAAAGGTGTGTGTGCTTGAGTCAACATGATGGGAAAACCCTTTTATAGGAGTTTACTAGTTTTGATAACCATCCTTGTCACCGGGGAAGTTAATGAGTCGGGTATGGTTTTTTCTTTTATGCTTCGCTGAGTCCATGGGATACAGGAAGCGAGATAGATGTGTCTAGCTAACTGCACTCGTATGAATAATGAGAAACGGATATTGTTAATGAACATGAATCGGAGGGGGATCTAGGCAAGCCGGGTTTGTTAATGAGGTAGAATGAGATGGTGGTTACTTACCGTAGATCTAAGGACCGGTTCATGCGAGTCAAGCCAGGATAACAGTGCCACCACAAGGCCAAGTATGGGTGTGGCTTAGCTGACTAATTAGGTAAGTTGCTAGATTATTATGGACCGTGGAAGGCGCGGGGAATGGGAGTCGAGTGAGGATTGCCCTGGGAACTGCATGGCACAAGAAGAGTCCCGTGGGTGGGAGAATTGGAGATTCTAGCCTGCTTGTGAAACCTTAGTGAGTCCATACATCTAGTACCCCTTTGTAAAGGCTATTTTGTGATCTCTTGGCCATACACCGACGGTTGTGTACTGGTGTAGTGGAGGTTCTGCAGTCGCTGACGGGTGACGAAATCTCAAACTTATGGGTAAAGTGGTACAAACTCTGCAGAGTCTAAAACTATCATGATAGCCGAGCTTACGGTCACGAGCGCCTGGCCAACTTCCATGATTAGTTGGGATGGTTTTTGGGACTGTTTTGGATGGTTTGGTTTTGGTGATGGTTTGGTTTTTTGGATTTAGTTTTTGGGACTGTTGAGTCCGGGTAATGAGACTGGTTGCATGACTGTTGAGTCATTGCAACAAGATTTGGTCTCAGAATGAGACAGAATTAAATATGATATGAAATGGTAGTGAATACGAGATGGTATTCATGAGATGGTAGTGAATAAGAGAGGGTATTCATGAGCAAAGTTGAGAAAGATTAATGTCTGGTTGAGACATGGAAAGGGATGAATCATAATGGAGGTATGTTAATGTTTAAAAACATGTTGGGATTACATTGACTTAAAGCTAAGTTGCTGTTTTTGTTGTGTTTTGATAAGTAAACTTTGCTTTCAGCAATGAGCCTTTTTATACCTGCCTTGTTGTAAGATACATGTCATACTTCCCGCACTTGCTGAGTACGTCATGTAGTCAAACTTGCATTATCATACGTTATCAGCAACAGGAGAGAAGTACTATGAAGACCACGTGAAGTACTAGGAGTGTGATCCACTGTCAACTTGCATGTGCGAATGGAGTAGAGATGGAGCCGCTACTGCTGCTTAGATTGCTTCAGCACTAGTTAGAAGACTTCCACTGCTAGAATAAAGACTGCCGCTGTTAGAATAAAGACTTCCGCTGCTAGACTGAGTCTAAGACTCATGAGACATTGTAATAAACCCTATTATTCTTGGTTATATATATTCTGAATTCAGTTTGTGAAGTATATGTGTATGTGTGACGAACATCCTGGGCACACATACGCATCAGTCTCAGTTCTGGGGGGTTTCCTCTCAGAACCAGGGCGTCACAAGTTTGTATCAGAGCTACCACGTTGACTGTAGGTCACACGCCTAGATAGAAGTAGCAGATTGGTATAGATATCACGGTTGACCTTAGGATGCAACCCCTAGTAACAGATTGGTGTTAGAAGTCACGCTGACCATAGGATGAAAGCTTAGGTAAAATGCATAGATTGGCATCAGAACCACCTTGACCATAGGACAAAGTTATAGAGTAATCACAGATTGGTATCACCCCAAAATCCCATAGGACTCCCATTGAATAAGATTGAATAGGAGTTGTGTGCTGAACTTTTGTGATGATTGCTTGTGCTTGAGTGCTTAGTGTGAATTGTGGGACGTTTCAAGCGTTGTCCATATCCACACATAATAGAGAGATGTGAGATGCTTCGGCACTTGTTCACATCCTCATATAGGCTAATATATGTAGCCCATCCACCTTGATGCATATAGTTAGGGGGATTCACCTAACCTTCTAACATCTATTCTATCCAACTCTCTCTCACAGATGGTGAGAGGAAACGCCGGTCATCAAGGGAGGAACGTCCGTGGCAACCAAGAGGACGACCACGTCGAGGTTCCCCAAAATGACAACCCCGCGGCTGGTGAGAACAATCTGGAACGGTTGATGGCTATGCAGAATCAGCTTATGCAAACAATGATCCAAACTTTGGGTCAGTTGCAAGCCAACAACGACAACCCCGTTCCTGCACCACCGCCGCCACAACCGCCGGCTCACAACCGACTGGGAGAGTTCATGAGGACTCGACCACCCACTTTTGCTCAAGCCAATGATCCCATAGAGGTCGATGACTGGTTGAAGTCCATGGAGAAGAAGCTTGCCATAGTTCAGTGCAATGACCGAGAGAAGGTTCTCTTCCTGTCGCACCAACTCATGGGAGCAGCCGCTGACTGGTGGGATGCCCTTTGCAACGCTCATGTCGACCAGGAGACGATCACTTGGACTGAGTTCAAGGAGAGTTTCCGATCTCATTATATCCCTGCTGGTGTCATGATGCTCAAGAGGCAAGAGTTCGAAGGTCTCCGTCAAGGACAGAAAAGCGTGAATAAGTAGCTCAACAAGTTCACGCAACTGTCCCGGTATGCCCCCGAAGATGTCAACTCGGACCAAAGGAAGCAGTACTTATTCATGAGAGGGTTGAACAATGAGATCCAAGTTCAGCTTCTCGACAATGACTATGCTAACTTCCAGAAGTTAGTTGACAAAACCATAGTGGTTGAGAGCAAGATCCGAGAGATCGAGCGAGAGGGCAAAAGAAAGATGTCATACAAGCCACAAGGGAGCAACGTACGTCCCCGTTACATGCCCCCAGCTGCACCGCCGTATGGATCGCCCGCTCCTACTTTTTGCCCTAATCAACCACCACAACAGCGTCCTTCCATGCAAGCACCTCATGTGCCTTTGCCACCTGTGCCCCGACCTAACATGGGCACTGGTGTTCAAAACCCCCGCCCCAAAGTACCTGCTGTCGTGGGCAACAAGGCATGCTTTGCATGCGGAGAGACGGGACACTTTGTGAGCAAGTGCCCGAAGAGAGGTCCCGGACAACCAAGCAACATGCCCAAGCAGAACCAACTGCTGAATGGAGGAGCCAATCAAGGAAACCGTGGACAGCAGAACTACGCTCGCGGCAACGTGAAACATGTCTCTGCTGAGGAAGCACAACAGGCTGAGGACGTCGTGATCGGTATGTTCCTTGCCAACTCCAACACAGGCACCATTCTATTTGATTCCGTAGCATCACATTCATTCATATCATCCAAGTATGTTGCCAAGTATAATCTACCCATATCACACTTGAAATATACTATGTTGGTTAATTCTTCCGGTGGAGAGATGAGGACTAATATAGTATGTCCAAAAGTAAACATTAAAATAAGTGGGGTAGACTTCCTTGCCAACCTAATTGTCTTGAATTCCCAAAGGCTTGACATAATACTCGGAATAGATTGGTTAAGCAAGCACAACGGAGTAATCCAATGTGATGAGAGGAGCGTGCAGTTGACAAATGAGCACGGTACTCATATCGAGTTCGAGTCAGCCCAACCAACAACTGAGAAGGCAGAATTCCCTCATCTATTTTCCACTAGCGAATCTCGAGGGCGAGATTCAATTTAAGGGGGGTAGATTTGTGACACCCTCATTTTTTATTTCTGCATGTATCCATGTTTCATGTAGAAAAACATTTTTAAAATAAGTTGAAACCGAGAAAGAATAAAAAAGATAGCCAATAAGAGCCAATTCCAGTACCGAGAGCGCTGAAGACAACTCCCGCGGCCCGCTGGCCACGTGGCGCCTTCGGAGCTCATCCCCGCAAAGGGGGAGAGGTCCGCCGCTAAACCTGCTACGTGCCAGGCTCGGGGCTCATTCCCGTGAAGGGGGGGGGAGATGTCCGACCCCGTGGGAAACGTGTTGCCCCCAAGCTAGCCTCTACGGAGGAGCGAGGCCAGCCCCGCAGGACATGTGTCGCCTTTGGAGCTATTCACCGCAGAATAGAGAGGACCAGCTGCATGGGACACATGTCGCTCTCTGAGCTCACCTCCGATAGGTCCGGTCCTACTAGACATGTGTCACCTCCGGAGCTCATCTCCGGGAGGTCCGACACTACTGGACACGTGTCACCTCCAGAGCTTACCTCCGGGAGGTCTGTCGCTGTTGGACACGTGTCGACCTCGGAGCTCGTCTCTGAGGAGAAAGGAAGTCTGGCGCTACTGGACACGTGGCATTCTTGGAGCCCACCTCCGAAGAGAGGGGAGGTCCGGCTCTGACACATGGTGCACGCGGAGCTCGCCTCTGAGGGAGAGGGAGGTCCCGCCGGCCAGGACGCGTGGCGCACGTGGAGCTCGCCTCCAAGGAGAGGGGAGGTCCCGCCCGCCTGACACGCGGCACAACCGAAGCACGTCTCAGCGGAAAAGGAGACCAGGCCCCCGCTGGACACGTGGAGCTTCCGGAGCTCACCGCCGCGAAGGTAACGAGATTTGAAGCGGTTTTTCTTCTGTACGCGTGGGAATTCCCAGTACTGAGGAAACCGACACGAATTCTACATTGATACCGCACCAAATCCATTGAAGATAAGTTGTTAAGATTTAAAAACAATTTGAATAGGACTCTTATTCGAAATCCAATCAGATTAGGACTCTTCGCTTACCGATTATAAATAGAACCCGAAACAACCCCTTGATCATAAGAATTTGACCACCTGAGAAGACCGCCGACGAGCCCGTACCACGATTGCCATCGCTGGAGTTGCCCCGACGATCTGTTTTTGCTAGAGGAAGGACCCGAAGGAAGTAAGGTAGGTCTCCATTACCACCTTACGATGACATCGCGTTTTCTTTGCATCAGTTCTCTCAATCCTTTCGAACAGAAGCTTTTTCGTTAACATATCACGTGTTGATTGGTTTGATCTAAAGTCAAGATCATCTCCACATCCACAATTGATCTGTACACCTTTGTTCATCGTAAAACCCATGCAATCCATGCAAGAATACGAACAAACTAAACTGCACCATAGGAATAGCATGCATATGCATCATTGCATCTTAAAGTAGAGTTTCTGCTTGATGATTGATTGCTATAAATCTTGTATGTGTGTGATCGCAAATAAAAGGACAAGCTCAGGGAGCTATCTATGAAAGACTACCGTACCAGAACATTGAGACACAAAAACAACCAGGGCCGCAAGAACAAGGCAAGTGCCCCTTTACCATATTGATCCCATGTTTTGGAAAAAATGTTTTATTTGCGAAAAGGTGTGTGTGCTTGAGTCAACATGATGGGAAAACCCTTTTATAGGAGTTTACTAGTTTTGATAACCACCCTTGTCACCGGGAAAGTTAATGAGTCGGGTATGGTTTTTGCTTTTATGCTTCGCTGAGTCCATGGGATACGGGAAGCGAGGTAGATGTGTCTAGCTAACTGCAATCGTATGAATAATGAGAAACGGATATTGTTAATGAAACAAGAATCGGAGGGAGATCTAGGCAAGCTGGGTTTGTGAATAAGGTAGAATGAGATGGTGGTTACTTGCCGTAGATCTAAAGACCGGTTCATGCGAGCCATGCCAAGATAACAGTGCCACCACAAGGCCAAGTATGGCTGCGGCTTAGCTGACTAATTAGGTAAGTTGCTAGATTGTTATGGACCGTGGAAGGCGCGGGGAATGGGAGTCGAGTGAGGACTGTTGTGGGAACTGAATGGTACAAGAGGGGGGCCGTGGGTGGGGGAATTGGATATTCTAGCCTGCTGCTAAAACCTTAGTGAGTCCATACATCTAGTAACCCCTTTGTAAAGATTATTTTGTGATCTCTTGTCCATACACCGACGGTTGTGTACTGGTATAATGGAGGTTCTACAGTCGCCGACGGGTGACGAAATCACAAACTTGTGGGTAAAGTGGTATAAACTCTGCAGAGTCTAAAACTATCATGATAGCCGAGCTTACGGTCACGAGCGCCTGGCCAACTTCCATGATTAGTTGGGATGGTTTTATATGGTTTGGTTTTGGTGATGGTTTGCTTTTTTGGATTTGGTTTTTGGGACTGTTGAGCCCGGGTAATGAGATTGGTTGCATGACTATTGAGTCATGGCAACGAGATTTGGTCTCGGAATGAGATAGAATTGAATGTGAGATGAAATGGTAGTGAATACGAGATGGTATTCATTAGCAAAGTTAAGAAAGATTAATGTATGGTTGAGACATGGAAAGGGATGAATCATAATGGAGGTATGTTAATGTTTAAAAACATTTTGGGACTACATTCACTTAAAGCTAAGTTGCTTTTTTTATCGTGTTTTGAGAAGTAAACTTTGCTTTCTGCAATGAGCCTTTTTATAGCTGCCTTGTTGCAAGCTACATGTCATACTTCCCGCACTTTCTGAGTACGTCATGTACTCAAACTTGCATTATCATACATTATCAGTAACAGGAGAGGAGTACTATCAAGACCACGTGGAGTACTAGGAGTGTGATCCACCGTCAACTTGCCTGTGGGAATGGAGTTGAGATGGAGCCGCTGCTGCTTCTTAGATTGCTTCCTCACTAGTTAGAAGACTTCCGCTGCTAGAATAAAGACTTCCGCTGTTAGAATAAAGACTTCCGCTGCTAGAATGAGTCCAAGACTCATGAGACATTGTAATAAACCCTGTTATTCCTGGTTATATATATTCTGAATTCAGTTTGTGAAGTATAAGTGTATGTGTGATGAACATCCTGGGCACACATACGCATCAGTCTTGGTTCCGAGGGGTTTCCTCTCAGAACCAGGGCGTCACATCCACGGCCTCCCAGGAACATGCCGCAAAACCCATGTACTGGAGTTGTACAAGCATGACCGATGCAGATCTGGTGACTCTCTGCTCCGGGTGTTCTTGGACCACTGTGACACCCGGTTCTGAAAACAGAACCAAGTTAATGCATATGTGTGCCCAGGATGTTCATCACACATACACATGTAATCCACAAACTGAATTCGGAATATAACCACGAAGAAAATGGATGCATAGAAACAGCGAAGACGTCGTAAGATGGGTAACGAAGACCTACCTCACTTTCCTTTGGTGGCAGGGCCTTCCTCCTAGAAATGGCAGCAGCGGGGAATTTTTCTATGGAAGATTAGGGCAGGACAGATCGTCGGCTCTTTTTCCGGCGACGGCGAGGCGTGACGGGGCTCGTCGGCGGGCTCACCGGTAGGGCTCACCGGCGACTGAACTCCGGCGAGGAGGGGTGTGGTCCAACTCGGCGAGTTGGGGGTTAGCGCCTCCAAGTTGCCGACTTGGGAGGGGGAAAAAAGAAAGGGGTTGCGGCCAAGGGGGGCGGGTTTGGGTTCCATTTTTAAGGGGAAAAAAGGGGAGTCCTACTCAAATTGGAGCTCAAATAAGAGTCCAACTCAAATTTGGATCTCAACAAATTTATCTTTTCAGTTAGGTGCGGCAGCCTTGGGTATTTTATCCCCCCAAATGTGGGGAAAATTTGGGGAAATTGTGTCGGTACCCACAGTACCGGGTACCCCCGCGCACAGGAGAAAAAAAACCACTTAAGGACCTTGCCCCCTTCGCAGGGGTGAGCTCCGAAGGCGCCACGTGTCCAGAGGGGCCGGGCCTCCCCTCTCCTCAGAGGCGAGCCTCGGGCCTACCACGCGGCCAGCAGTGCCGGGCCTCGCCCCCTCCGCAGGGGCGAGCTCCGAGGGCGCCACGTGTCTAGCGGGGCCGGGCCTCCCTTCTCCTCAGAGGCGAGCCCCGGGCCTGCCACGCGGCAAGCAGTGCCGGGCCTCGCCCCCTTCGCAGGGGCGAGCTCCGAGGGCGCCACGTGTCCAGCGGGGCCAGGCCTCCCTTCTCCTCAGAGGCAAGCTCCGGGACTGCCACGTGGCCAGCAGTGCCGGACCTCACCCCCTCCACATGGATGAGCTCTGAAGGCGCCACGTGTCCAGTGGGACCGGGCCTCCCTTCTCCTCAGAGGCGAGCTCCGGGCCTGCCACGTGGCCAGCAGTGCCGGACCTGGCCAGCAGTGCCGGACCTCACTCCCTCCGCAGGGGTGAGCTCCGAGGGCGCCACGTGTCCAGCGGGGCCGGGCCTCCCTTCTCCTCAGAGGCGAGCTCTGGGCCTGCCACGTGGCCAGCAGTGTCGGACCTCACCCCCTCCGCAGGGGTGAGCTCCGAAGGTGCCACGTGTCCAGCAGGGCTGGGCCTCCCTTCTCCTCAGAGGCGAGCTCCGGGCCTGCCACGTGGCCAGCAGTGCCGGACTTCACCCTCTCCGCAGGGGTGAGCTCCGAAGGCGGCATGTGTCCAGCGGGGCTGGGCCTCTCTCTCCTTAGAGGCGAGCCCTGGGCCTGCCATGTTGCCAGTAGTGCCGGACCTCACCCCCTCCGCAGGGGTGAGCTCCAAGGGCGCCACGTGTCCATCGGGGCCGGGGGAAGTGTCGACAGCGCACTTCGACAAATTAGAATTGGCTCATTTCAGCTACCTTTTTCCATTCCCCACCATTTTATGATTCTTTCTCCATTTCTAGGGTTCCTTCCTCCATTTCTACTTCTTTATAATGTTTCTCTATATGAAAAATGTATGCAATGCATGGAAATGAAATTGAGGGTGTTACAAACCTATCCCCCTTAAACTGAATCTCGCCCTCGAGATTCGATAGAGTAGAGAATAGATCAGGGAATTGTGCCTTGAGGTCTTCCTCACGCTCCCATGTAGTTTCGACTTCCGTGTGATGGCTCCACTGTACCTTGCACGAACGGATCACTTTGTTCCTTGTGACCCTTTCCTTCACGTCCAAAATTTGGACGGGGTGCTCCACATAGGTCTGATCTTCTTGAAGCTCGAGCTCATCCATTGGTACTTGTTCTTCCGGTACTCTTAAGCACTTCTTGAGTTTGGATAAGTGAAACATTTCGTGTACGTCGGAGAGGTGCGTTGGCAGCTCTAGTTGATAGGCTACTTCTCCTCGCTTGCCTAAAATCTTAAATGGCCCGATGTAGCGAGGTGCTAATTTGCCCTTGACGTTGAACCGTTGTTGGCCTCGGATAGGCGTACCTTATGGTACACGAAGTTTCCTACTTTGAAGGTCAATCTTCTTCGCCTATTGTCCGCATAACCCTTTTGTCGTGACTGAGCAACCTTCAAATTTTCTCGTATCGTTTGGACTTGCTTTTCAGCGTCTTGCAGCACTTCGGTCCCAAACACTTGGCTCTCTCCGGTCTCATTCCAGAACAGCGGCGTTCTACACCGTCTACCATACAATGCTTCAAAAGGTGACATCTTCAAGCTGGCTTGATAGCTGTCGTTGTATGAGAATTCAGCATACGGCAAGCTCCTATCCGAACTGTGCCCATGTTTCAAGGCGCAAGCTCTCAACATGTCTTCCAAAATTTGATTTGTCCTCTCAGTTTGCCCGTCAGTTTGCGGGTGATAAGCGGAGCTGAAATTCAACCGTGTACCCATGGCTTCATGCAGCTTCTTCCAGAACCTAGAGATAAATTGAGAACCCCGATCTCAAACTATCCTCTTCGGAACTCCATGGCGACACACGATTTGCTCCATATACAGCTCGGCTAGTTCTGCGACGCGGTACGTGGTTCTAACAGGAAGGAAATGGGCTGTTTTCGTCAATCGGTCCACAATAACCCAATGGAGTCGTAACCCGACCTAGTACGTGGCAATCCGACAATAAATCCATGCTGATGTCTTCCCACTTCCACTCGGTTACTTTCAATGGCTGCAACAGTCCAGCGGGTCTTTGATGTTCGGCCTTCACCCGTTTGCACGTGTCGCATAAGGCAACATATTCAGCTATGTCCCTTTTCATACCATCCCACCAATAATAAGTTTAAAGGTCCTTGTACATCTTTGTACAGCCGTAATGTATGGAATAAGGCGAGTCATGTGCCTCCTTTAATATTGGTTCGCGGGTGTGCTTCACGTTAGGCACACAAATCCTTTTCCCTAACCAAAGCGTGCCATCTTCGTCTTCCTTGAAATCCTTTTCTATGCCTTGTCGGATTCTTTCCTTGATTTCCTCATCCATTGCTTGGCCATCTTGTATCTCTTGTTCCAGCGAAGAGTTGAGTTCTATCACATCCATCTCGTTCAAGAACCCGAGATGTTACCGTTCGAACTCCTCGCGCAGCTCGGGCGGTAGCTCCGGAACCGTGAGTTGGTGACATGCTCCCTTTCGGCTCAACGCATCAGCTACTACATTGGCCTTTCTGGGGTGATAATTGATTCCAACATCATAATCCTTGATGAGTTCCAACCATCGACGTTGCCTCAAATTCAGATCCGTATAGATCTCACATCGGCGGCCAAGGATATAATGCCTCCAAATCTTCAAGGCATGTACCACGGCTGCAAGTTCCAAGTCATGTGTGAGGTAATTCAGCTCGTGTTTCTTTAGTTGTCTCGAAGCAGAGGCTACCACTTGTCCTTCTTGCATGAGCACACATCCAAGCCCTTGTCTTGATGCATCACAATATATATCGAAGCTCTTGCTCACGTCCGGCAATACCAAAACCGGCGTTGTGGTTAGTTTTTTCTTGAGCTCCTCAAAGCTTTCTTGGCACACTGGTGTCCACTGAAATGCTTTTCCCTTCATTAGCAATTCAGTCATAGGCTTCTCTATTTTGGAGAAATCCTTGATGAACCGTCGGTAGTATCCATCCATTCAAAGGAAACTCCGAATATCTCTCACATTCTGCGGTTGGTTCCACTTCAAAACATCTCCCACTTTTCCGGGATCAACCGATACTCCTCTCTCGGAGATGATGTGGCCTAGGAACGATATCTCGTTTAGCCAAAATTGATACTTGCTGAACTTGGCAAACAATTGATGCTCTCGCAGTTTCTGCAATGCCAATCTCAAATGTTCTTCATGTTCTTCCTCGCTTTTTGAATACACCATGATATCGTCGATGAAAACCATGACGAACTTGTCCGAGTACTCCATGAAGACCTTATTCATGAGGTACATAAAGTATGCGGGTGCATTCGTTAACCCAAAAGACATAACAATATATTCATACGAACCATACCGTATTCGAAATGCAGTCTTGGGTATGTCAGAGGGCTTAATCTTCAGCTTGAAGTATCCCGACAGAAGATCAATCTTGGAGAAAATTCGGGCACTTTTCATTTGGTTGAATAGGTCCTCTATACGGGGCAGCTGGTATTTATTCTTGATCGTCACCTCATTGAGAGACCTATAATCCACACACATCCTTTGGGTCCCATCCTTCTTGTCTACGAAGAGCACGGGAGCTCCCCACGGTGATAAGCTTGGGCATATAAAACCCTTTTCTAGCTGCTCCAGAATTTGCTTCTTAAGTTCCACTAGTTCATTAGCGGGCATCCTATATGGCCTTTTCGCTATAGGTGCAGTTCCAGGTACTAAATCAATGGTAAATTCAATGTCCCGGTCAGGTGGCATACCAGGAAATTCTTCCGGGAACACATCTGAAAATTCTTGAACCACCAGAATGCTTTCCAATGTTGCTTCTTCGACGTTGTTCAACGCTGCCTTCTCGGTTGCCGGTTGGGCTGACTCGAACTCAATACGAGTACCGTGCTCATTTGTCAACGGCTTGCTCCTCTCAGCATATTGAATTACTCTGTTGTGCTGGCTTAACCAATCCATTCCAAGTATTATATCAGTCCCTTGGGAATCCAAGACAATAAGGTTGGCAAGAAAGTCTACCCCCCTTATTTTAAGGTTTACTTTCGGACATACTATATTAGTCCTCATCTCTCCACCGGGGGAATTAACCAACATAGTGTGTTTCATGTGTGGTATGGGCAGATTATACTTGGCAACATACTTGGATGATATGAATGAATGCGATGCTCCGGAATCAAATAAAACAGTGGATGGGTTGGAGTTGGCAAGGAACATACCAATCACGACATCCACAGCTTGTTGCGCTTCCTCAGCGGAGACATGATTCACGTTGCCACGAGTGTAGTTCTGCTGCCCACGGTTACCTGGCGTAGCTCCTCCATTCGGCCGTGGGTTCTGTTTTGGTGTGTTGGTCGGCTGTCCAAGGCCTTTCTTCGGGCATTGACTTGCAAAGTGTCCCACCTCTCCGCATGAAAAGCATGCTTTGTTGCCCAAAACAGCAGGAAAGTTGGGGCGAGGCTGGTTTTTAGCATAAGCGCCAATATTGGGACGGGGCACAGGAGGCAAAGGCATACGAGGTGCCTGCATAACAGGACGTTGCTCCGGTGGTTGATTAGGGCGAGGTGGGTTTGCAGGGCGGAATGTAGAAGCGGACGAGCAATACTGTGGTGCAGCTGGTGGCATGAAACGGGGACGTACGTTGCTATCTCGTGGCTGGTCTGGCATCTTCCTCTTGCCCTCTTGCTCAATCTCACGGATCTTGCTCTCAACCACTATAGCTTTGTCAACGAGTTTCTGGATGTTTGCATAATCATTGTTGAGCAGTTGTACTTGGATCTCATTGTTCAATCCGCTCATGAACAAGTATTGCTTCCTTTGAACCGAGTTGACGTCTTCGGGAGCATACCTTGACAGCTGCGTGAACTTGTTGAGGTACTCATTCACGCTCTTCTTTCCTTGGCGGAGGCCTTCGAACTCTTTCCTTTTAAGCATCATGACCCCAGCAGGGACGTAATGAGAGCGGATACTCTCCTTGAGATCAGCCCAAGTGATTGTCTCCTGGTTGACATGAGCATTGCAGAGAGTGTTCCACCAGTCAGCGGCTGCTCCCATGAGTAGGTGCGATGTGAAGGGAACTTTCTCCTGATCATTGCACTGAACAATAGCAAGCTTCTTTTCCATGGATTTCAACCAATCATCAGCCTCCATGGGATCATTATCTTGTGCAAAAGTAGGCGGTCAAGTTCTCATGAACTCTCCCAATCTGTTCTGAGCCGGCGGTGGTGGTAGTGGTGGAGGTGGGGGTGCAGGAACGGGGTTAGGATTGTTGTTGTTGTTGGCTTGCAGCTGTCCCAAAGTTTGTGTCATAGTTTGCATGAGCTGGTTCTGAATAGCCATCAACCGTTCAAGGTTGTTTGCATCAGCCCCGGGGTTAGATTTTCAGGAACTTCAACGTTGCCATCCTCTTGTGGTTCAGGGTTGCCACGAACGTTCCTCCTTTGACGGCTGGCGTTTTCCCTCACCATCTGAGAGAGAGAGAGTTGAGTAGAATAGGAAATAGAAGTTTAGATTGATCCCCCCAACTATATGCATCAAGGTGTATGAACTAAATATGTTCCTTTATTAATTTCAGCCTATATGAGGATGTGAACACATGCCGAAGTATCTCACATCTCTCCACTATGTATGGATGTGGACATTTGCTGAAGCGTCCCACAACTCACACCAGCACAAAAACACAACCAATCATCACAAAAGTTCAACACACCACTCCAATTCACGCTACTACGATTTAAATGTTCCTATTACAGCTTATTCAATGGGAGTCCTAAACTTAATCATGTGAACTGGTGATGTTCCTGCCATGTGGCGGGGGTGGTCCATACATGGGCGCGCGCCATGGTGAGTCAGCAGTCCATGTAGAGTTAGAAGGCGCTGGTGCTCCATTTGCTCCTGCGTTAGCGTGAGCCTCCTCTTGTTTCTCCAGCAAATACAGCTTCTTGCGGAGGTAACGGATCTCTTCTTGTGCGCTTGCGTAGCGGTTTCCTAACTCCACGAGCAACCTTTGTGACTTGTCAGCAGCTTGTGGGTTGGAAATGGCGGTTACATGGAATCCGATGATCTCCCTTGTGCCGCTCTTCCGACACGGGTGCAGCTCAAAAGTGGTACCCTCAAGCTGCTCATGGAAGGCGTAGCACAGTCCGGTGAGTGCTTCCCGTGCAGCGTCATCAATAGCTTCTGCCCTTGTAGCTCTCCATGTGGGTGTGAAGTGCCGAGTGACAACCCTACCGTTATATAGGATGGTTACGTCAGCCTTCCACTCTTCATGTCCGAGACGAGGGGATTTCTAGAGGAGATACTCCGGGTATAAGCTACAGCAATCCAGAAATTCTTTGAGCTCCCTGGATGTGTGTCCTCCTTCCATTCCATCGGACCGAAATTCTTGATCTGAATGATTGGCCCATTCATCACCTTCATTATTGGTCTCAGCAAGGGGTGGCTCCTCCTCAGGTTCATCTTTTCCTGTCATAGCTTCTTGAGGCTCCAAGGGGTGTAAGCCCGCGTGAAACTCCTCCTGAGGTGCGTACCAATGCCGTTCTTGTGGATCATCTTCCATGTCGTCTTCGAATGGTTCCACCTCTTCCGGGTCCTCTTCCTCATGCATATAGCTATTGATTTCATCTTTGAGACGGCCCCACAGGACCTCGTCAGGTGGTGCCGTGTTATGCGGCACCCAACAGCACACGGGTCGATGAACACACATCATATCACATAAATAGTTTAGCGGAAGCGTACAAGAATGTTTTACAAATAGTTATATCAGAGTAAACTACAGCGGAAGACTATCACTCTCACGACTCATATCTAATCTAGCAACAAAGAAACAGTCCAGCCCGCAGATGTTTCTTACTAGCAACATGAAGACACTTTGCAGCGGCAAGGATGCTCTTTGAGTAAGCACTCAGAGGTTCCCGAGTCTCATCGGCACCCCTTCTCATAACCATCGAGTCAATTACCTGCAAAAGAACTCGGATAGCATCCGTGAGCATAACGCTCAGCAAGACTTAACCATCACCCTAAACATGAAACTCTAAGTGAGGTTATGAACCTAACATAGGATGGCATAAGCATAATTAAACTCGCCTAAAAGTGACTCCTTACTTTCAGGTATTAATTGCAGAATTTTAAGTAACCCTGGGCACGCCACATCGGGAGTCCACAATCAAACAAGAAACGCTTTCCCCCGATGTAATTTGCTCATGGCATGAAAGAATCGAGTTTGCACTAGCCTATTCATCAAGATCCAATTCAACGCTAGTATAATACTTCACATCAATATGATTAGTTCCTTTCTCATGCAAGTTCTTACTACGTCACGACTGTGAGAACAAGTATGCTCGGTCCATTCCGCGAGCGACGGTGATTCGAATCAATAACACCCGGACTACACGACACGTACGCCCGTACTCGACGTTGCCTACAACAACCATCACTGACGTCGTACGTGGTAGCCTTTCCCCCGTTTCACCCCCGCTGAATCGATCAAGTCGCCCCGTACAGTAGCTACTCTCATGGTGCACCTTCCGACGTGAGATGTCATGAGAATATTCCCCACATACTGCACACCGGCCGTCCGCCTGAGGCGACCCGAAAAGTCCCAACGACAGCTTCCTGAGGTACATCGGTTTACTGGGTCCCATATAGCCAGCATGAGTCCGGTACACAACTCAAACTTGTTCAACAGGGCCGCATACGGATCGGTCCTTTACCGACACGGACAGGTCTACAGCACCCAGGCCCCTATGTCCTGCTGCTCCTACAACCTTCCGGTCTCAACTTTAACTTGCTAATTCAATTACGAACCAATCCCGTATACCCCTGTTGTTACTAAATCTGCGAGTAGCATCTCACCACTCGACCACTACCGAACCGTACTTAAGCATGGCAGTTCTACACGGTGAAGGACACCTACCCAATACTCCATGGGTCATTTGGCTATGCAAGAGGAGTATCAAACACTAGACCTAATGCACAGTTCATATCTTGACCGAAAGTGAATACAAAAGAAAAAACTTAACAGCTGTTAAATGCAAACCGGAGCTTGCCTGTTTTGCAGGGTAGTCGTATATAAGCAGTTAGTATCCTTGCAGATCCACCCTTGACTCTCCGGAGCTTGATCCACTTCGATGAATCACTCCTTTGAGTCCCCTTCGTGGTGGTTCCTATTGAAATGCATATGCATATGTTTTATAGAATGTAATGGAAAGAAGTTATAGATTTAATCTCTTAGGAACAGAGGTTGTGTGGAAAAGCCAAGCATGGCTTGGTTTGCCTCTGTTGTGCAAAGAACAGAAATAAACTAAATTGACCTTAAGGCCTTAGCTATAGACTAATCATTTTCCCTAATGAACATAATAGATAAGCTGAAAGGATTTGAGTGCAACTGAAGAACGGGAACTCCAATGGCCTCAAAACTTTTACAGCAGGTTCTATACTACCTAAGGATTTAGCTTGCGAAATTGCAGCTAATGTGGAGTCATATTGTGTCCTCCATAATTCTTACCATATCTCTTATGTATTTTCCCCTCTACATAAGTATGGAGAATAAGAATAGGGAGTTCAAGGACTCATCTTGGGCTGATATTTACATGTGAGTTCTTGATCACATGGGAGTCATCTGGTCCAAAATTCAGCCCTTTTACTTGAGTAGTTCCACTAGAACAATTCTTTAAGCATTTGTACTTAAAAGAATTAATTCTGTAGTAATGTGCATTTTCATGCCCAATTAAGTGAACTACAATTCCATGTATGTCTCAGAGAGCTCGCCTAAATTTTCCTATGATTTTTGGAGCTACGGATTGCTCAGAACAGATTTTTGGAATGGGAAACATTTTCTGAAAATGTTTCTGGACTCTTTTGAACACGGTAGTTTTTCATTTAGCAAATTCCTACACAAATGATCTTCAAATGAGCTGAAAATTTGCTAGTATGTCAATAATATGCTAAAGAATATTCTGGCAAAATTTGGGGATTTTTGGATAAACCAAACCCCCTCAATAATTCTTTTTCAGAAAACCCTCAAAGAATTTTCCAGAATATAATATTGACTTTCATAACAAACTGAGTTCATATTTGGATAGAACTCAGAGAGATGAATCCAACCCAATTGAAATCACTCAAATTGGAGTTTTCTACAGGGAGATATGAATTTCCAAAGATTGAGCTAAGTCTGGAATTATTTCACTACAGCAAATTCGGCTGGAGCCACAGTTTTGAATTCCAGCCAATAGAAACGAAGCCACACCGGGCCACAGCGTGTCTGCGCGCCAACACACGGGATCCCGGCCACACCCGATCCCAGGTTTAAATTCTCTGCTGCTGACAGACGGGGCCCACGCTTCGTCTTCTACCTCCCGCTTCCTCCCCGTGCCCGCGCTGCCCCTCGCCGGCCCGACGCCGGAGCTCGCCGGTTCGCCGTTTCCGGCCACCGCCTGAGCTGAAACTCGCCGCCAGGGAGTTTGTGAAACCGAGGAACACGACTGTGGGGCTTGCTAGGGCTGCCGACGACCGTAACATGGCTGGCGACGTGTGACTGCCTCTGTTGTAGTTAGGCAGCGTCGCCTAGGGTTTCCGGCCCGCCAAAACCTGCGCCGGCGCGCCCTACAGCACCAGTGCAGCTCTAGGAAGATCGGCATGACCTCAAAATGGCTTGGGAGTGACTGTAAATAGGTTGTCGCCGTGCGACCGAATGGGTCCGCCATGAACACCTCTAGTCGAGCTCGAATTCCATCGTGCTGAGGCGTTTTCATGCGCTGGATCCTAAAGGAGAAATGACCGCCGGCTAATCCAGCGTCTATGTGCCAAATTTGGTGACTTAAGGAGAATCAGAGGGCAAGAATTCGAAGGAATCGTACCGGAAGCTTGGAATGAGGTCGCCGGAGCAAAACTTCGAAATTCGCCGGCGATGCTTCACGGTATGGCCTGAGCTTGCGCTGAGAGCAGCACCGCATCCGTGCGCGTCCGTAGGTGTGATCGCTTGGCCGTGAAACCCGCTGTGGTGGGCTGTCCACGAGCGCCCGATCACTTTCTCAGATTAGGTCGCCGCGGCGGCTGTCGTTCTCGGGCACCGGAGACCGCAGCTCGCTGGCTTGCGGGTCAGGGAGGTGGAGGCCGAGCTCGCGGCGATGTTTAGCAGCTCAGGGGAGGAAGAGGCGCTCTGTTTCCAAGATTTCTCAAGCAGACCGAAGCAGCGGCGGTGAGGCGCTCCGCTCTCGGTTTGTTTGCGAGGAGAAGAAAGCAACTGCGCTTTGCTTCGGCCGGGGGCCACGTGACCATGTTGAAGACGCGGTCAGGACCGACCCCAGGGCGCCAGCGCGTGGAGACCGGCAGCAGGAGCTGTCGCTGGCAAGCTGCTCGGTGGCGCTCGCGAGCTGCTCGGGAAAAGTTCCCACCGAGAGATAAACTTAGTGAGTAAGTCTCCTCCTTTATCTTCTCAAGCTGATCTTTTCAATCCCCAGAATGCTAAGTTTTAAAAAGTGATTTAGAATTTGAATTCTCCAAATTCAGTTTGAATTGGTATGACAAATTTGAATTTGGATAGAATTTACAAATGCTTCTCTTACACTCCTTTTTGAGCCCACCCTACAAATAGAAAGTTGGGGATCAGACTCCTCCCTATAATTCCAACTATGTGGCTGCAGTTTTAATCAAAGTCCTTGGTCACTACATGTGTGAACTTTGAATTTCAAAACTGATTTTTAAACTTACATGCAAAGAGATATTTAACTCCTTATTGGTTCAACACTTTTAAATAAAAAGGAGAGCCTCATGTTGGATGTTCATCCATGTATTACCTTGCATGAAGAAAAGTTTTAGCAAGTCCCATTTTTCATGTCTTTGCCACACATATGAATTCGAACATTAGTTTTTATTCATACACATTTTTGGGACTTTTACATTCATCCCCCCTTAAAAGAATCTCGTCCTGAGATTACAAAAGAGGAACAAGACGGTAGAGGTAATTACAAACTGTACAAAGATAAAAGTTTCGGGTAGTTGGTGCGGAGATAATCTTCACTTTCCCACGTCGCCTCTTCCGCGGTGTGATTACTCCACAACACCTTGTAAAATATGATCGTCCGGTTCCGGGTTACCCGGGTCTTTTTATCCAAAATCTGAACCGGTCGCTCGGTGTAGGTCAGGTCCGGTTTCAATTCGTCGATGTCCTCAGTGCGAACAGCAGCGGTGAATTTGAGGCACTTCCGCAGCTGTGATACATGAAATACATCATGAACACCCGCTAAACTTGCCTGTAAATCCAGCCGGTAGGCTACGGGTCCGCACTTCTCCGTGATAGCAAAAGGACCAATAAAACGGGGAGCGAGTTTCCCCTTTACACCGAACCGGTGAATTCCCTTCATCGGAGATACCCGAAGGTACACATGCTCTCCGACGTCAAAATGCAAAGGCCTACGCTGTTAATCAGCGTAGCTCTTCTGTCGGGATTGTGCAGCCTTTAAGTTCTCTTGTATCAACCGAACTCGGTCTTCGGCTTCGTTGACAAGATCAATCCCAAACAGAACTCTTTCGCCGGACTCACACCAATTCAGTGGTGTGCGACACTTCCGGCCGTAGAGAGCTTCATACGGTGCCATTTTAATACTCGCTTGATAACCGTTGTTATATGAAAACTCCGCCAGCGGTAGGTGATCGTCCCAATTCCTACCGTGGTGGATGGCACACGCTCTCAACATATCCTCAAGCACTTGATTCACCCTCTCAGTTTGTCCATCGGTTTGAGGGTGATATGCGGAGCTTCTAATTAGCTTGGTGCCCAACGAGGCATGCAGCTGCTCCCAAAAACGAGCAACAAACAGCGCACCTCGATCTGAAATGATGGTCTTCGGGACACCATGTGAGCATATAATTCAGGAGATGAATAACTCCGCATATTGCCTTGCTCGATAATGAGTGTTCACCGGTATGAAATGAGATGATTTTGTCAACCGGTCGACGATCACCCATATCGAGTCATGCTTCCGGGATGTGAGCGGTAATCCGACGATGAAATCCATACTCACATCCTCCCATTTCCATGCCGGTATCTTCAAAGGTTGTAGCGGTCCGGCTTTCCGCATATGACCAGCCTTGACCCGTCTACACATATCGCATTCGGATACGTATTTAGCAATCTCCCTCTTCATCCTTGTCCACCAAAATTTCTGTTTCAAATCTTGGTACATCTTGTTACATCCGGGATGAATGGAAATCTTCGACAGGTGGGCTTCATCCAAGATCTTCTTCCGGAGTTTCATATTGCGCGGTACCACTATACGGTCGTTAAACCATATTGTACCGTTCTAATCCTTCCGGAAGCATTTCACCTCTCCATTGTCCAGTCTTTTCCGTATGTGAGACATACCTCTGTCTCTTCTTTGAGCCTCAACAATCTCTTCACGAATTGTTGGAATGAGCGCGAGATTATAAAGCGCGCCATACGGAATGACACGGAGGCTTGGTTCTTCGTCTTCTAACTCAGCAGCCGCTAAGTTGTGAACGTGGGCTTTCCGACTAAGCGCGTCAGCAACCATGTTTGCTTTTCCTGGATGATAGTGGATCTCAATTTCATAATCTTTTATGAGCTCCAACCATCTCCGTTGTCTCATATTCAGCTCCCTCTGCGTGAAGATATACTTCAGGCTTTTATGGTCAGTGTAGAGGTGAACAAAATTACCAACTAGGTAATGCCTCCACATCTTCAACGCCAACACCACAGCAGCAAGCTCGAGATCATGAGTTGGATAATGCTGCTCATGGTTTCGCAGTTGACGAGACCCATAGGCGACTACACGCCCTTCTTGCATCAGAACGCAGCCGAGACCGATGCCGGATGCATCACAGTATACCTCAAATGGCTTCGTCGTGTCTGGCTGAGAAAGAACTGGAGCTGTTGTGAGATGTTTCACCAGAGTTTTGAATGTGGCTTCACATGCTGCACTCCACATGTATTTAGTGCCCTTCTTCAGCAGCTCCGTGATTGGTTTAGCAATCTTTGAGAAGCTCGGAATAAACCTCCGATAATACCCCGCTAAACCTAGGAAACTTCAGACCTCATGGACTGACTTGGGAGATTCCCACTTCAGCATCTGTTCGATCTTGCTGGGGTCCACGGCAATACCCTCTGCTGAAATAATATGGCCTAGGAAAGGCACTTGATCGATCCAGAACTCGCACTTGCTGAACTTGGCATATAACTGGTGCTCCCGCAACCGTTGTAGCACAATGTGCAGATGTTCAGCGTGCTCTTCTTCAGATTTGGAGTAAACCAAAATGTCGTCGATGAATACCACGACGAACTTGTCTAGCTCCGGCATGAACACAGAATTCATCAAATACATGAAGTGCGCTGGAGCATTGGTTAATCCAAATGACATGACGAGGTACTCGTAGAGTCCGTATCTCGTCGAGAAAGCTGTCTTCGGTATGTCCTCCGGTCGGATTTTGATTTGATGATATCCCGACCGAAGATCCAACTTCGAAAATACCTTTGCACCCACAAGTTGATCGAACAGGATGTCGATGCGGGGCAAAGGATATTTGTTCTTGATCGTGACGGCATTTAGAGGACGGTAATCAACACATAGCCGTAGTGTTTCGTCCTTCTTCTTAACGAACAGCGCTGAGCAACCGCAAGGTGAAGAACATGGTCATATGAAACCCTTGCTCATGAGTTCATTCAGTTGCTCTTTCAACTCCCCTAGCTCGTTAGGTGCCATCTTGTAAGGCCTGCGTGAGATAGGTGTCGTTCCCGGCGCCAGTTCAATCTTAAACTCGACGTCCCATTCGGGCGGCATGCCCGGTAAGTCATCGGGAAAAACGTCGGGATAATCACGTACCACCGGAATATCTTCAAGTTTCAGCGCTTCCGTGTGGTAGGCCTCTACCATATCCGGATCTTTGCTGTCTAAAAACAGCGTGTGCTGTCCGTGAATCGGCGAGTCAATCTGGACAGTCCGGTTACCGATATTGAGAACGGCACCGTGATGATTTAACCAAGACATCCCCAACATGATGTCTATCTTCTGCCTATCCAACATAATCAGCGATGTTGGGTATATTTTTCCACCCAAACACAAAGCTGCTGGGGACACAATCTGATTGGCAGAGATATTTCCTCCCGGTGATCGTATAAGAAAACTCGTTGTGGGAGTATTGGTGCATAATTGGTGCTGATCCACGCATGTTTTGCTGATAAAATTGTGGGTTGCACCGGAATCAAAAAGTAAGAGCACGGGCACGTCTTTGAGAGTGAACATGCCTGCTAACACCGGTGCTCCCTCTGGGACAACCTCAATAGCAAGATGTTGCACACTCCCGGATTGCAATGCTGTTATGTTGACTTGAGCAGGTGGCGGCATACCACCTGATGATGATGGCTGTCTGGTGTTCACCAACTTCTCCCGGCATTCCTGCCTAAAATGCCCAGAACGGTGGCAATAAGAACACGGAGGTTTCCCTGGTTCTTCGTTGACTTGTGGTGGAGAAGTTGATGTACTTGGCTGCAGCAATGATGCAACAGGTGTCCTTCGTTGCTGTGGCAATGGTGTTGCTTCAAGACAAGACTCTTGAGCAGGAAATCTGTACGGAGTTGATCTCACTGGCGTTTGCCATCTTTCATCGGATGGTGTGTGATACACCACACGATATTTACGAGGAACGACTGGTGTGTCTTCCTGCACATCCTCCCGGTCCCTCTTCTCTGCTTGACACTCAAGTGTCGCTTGTTCTTGCAGCAGAGCAGCACTGATCAACTCGGTGTAACTGCCTTGATTGAACAAAGCTAACTTATCTTTTAGTATGGCACTCAAGCCATAGAAAAAGTAGTCACACATTGCAGCTTCGCTCGTTGCATAAGCAGGAGCATATTGTGCCAGAAGGTTGAATCGTCTGACATAATCGAGGACACTCATGTCCCCTGCTTCAAGTTCCTGAATTCCTGCTGCTGGGCCTTGATAAAACCCATAGGAATGTGACGAGCCCGGAATGCTTCACGAAATTCCGTCCATTCCACTTGATGGCCTTCCGGAACGGTGGCAAGATAAGCGAACCACCAATTTCCGGCGGCTCCATGGAGCTGTTGAGCTGCAAATGATGTCTTCTGATATTTGTCGCACTCAAACACTCCAAACTTGGACTCCATAACTCGAAGCCACTGATCAGCTTCCACTGGTTCATTGGCTTCCGTGAATGGCGGATGTGTCGCCAAGAAATCCAAGTAGGCGTTCCGAGGTGGAACGTTCTGTTGTGCACGTTGGAGTAAACCTTGTTGTACCAAGGCTTGGAGTAGTCTAGTGTTCTCTTGACTTCACTCGACCATCTGAGCCATGACATCCGCCCATACCGTTGATGGCGGTGCCCGTGGTGGAGTCGAGTCATCACCGTATTGGCGAGAACTTTCAGCCCTACTCGGAGACTGAGTACACACCATACTGCAAAAACATAATTTTTGAGGGGAGTCAAAACATGATCTCAGCAGTATGTGAAAGTATGTAAAACATGAACATGCAAAAACTTTATGAAAGCATAACAAAATTTCATGTTTACACATCATTCTAAAGCCAACATATTCAGTCCCTCATTCTGTACAGAACAGACCCTTCTGTACTTAACCCAGAATTTGATCCAGTTACTAGCATTTTCATAACTCAAGTTGAATACCAAAGTTAAAGTTAACTTCAGTATCTTTCCAACGAGTACTCACATGCCCCTGGATCATCTCTGGAACAAAAGTTAGGATTGTTCAAAGTTGACAGAATTTTCTGGCTAAATTTTGCCAGCACCTCCTTTGTATGTGGCTGTTTTCATCACAGTTTTACATACAAATGAAGTACAATTCTGAACAAACTATGAACTACAAAATCGTTGCAAATTTCCTAACCTTTCCAATGGTGTATCATATGATCCTTAGAGATTTTCCTACAGACTGTTGGGTCTAATTTACAGCAACATCAAGAGAAGTTTGCAGCTGCTCTGTTTTCTGAACAGTTTGCATTCATCTGGACATTTAACCAAGTTGGTGTCGGATTTGGCTCTGGAGTTCTACACAAAAGTTGTATAGCACTTAATAACCTTTCCAGAACTGTATGAGACACCTCCATTGGGTCAAGCTAATCAGAGTTACTCTCTGTTAAAGACCAGAAAAATTTCTGTCTGAACAGAGCACTCTGTCTTTGAGATCAAAAGAAGCCTAACAAGTCTCTTCTTTGAAACTTAGTTCAAATGAAGAGCTCAGTAACTAATATGTGCTTTATCACATCCATTTTTAGTTTGGAAGTTAGTCATGAATGATTTCTTCATAGATAAGAATACTATCCAGTGTAGTACGGTGACGATGCACCGTAAGACATATGACGGTACTACGTTGCCTCACCAAAGAAAAACCTAACCGGATTACACCGGCATACACGTATCATCAGATGGCACTAAAACGGTCACTCGCAAACGTGTTCTACACGCACTAAGGTTTTCATGGTTAGCACCTACATAAGCCACACTCAATCATCAGGTTCGGCTGCAAACCGAACCGGGTATACATAACAGTTTGTACACCCGGCCGTCATCACTCGCCCAGGTGTTCTCAAGCCAAACACGCCTTGAGCTACGTGTTCACGTTACTGACCACGTGACAAGGTCTCCCAAATTGCACCACGCACGTCAGGGAATGGCGTTGCTCGAATACCCCAAACGACATGAAGAGTCGTAGAGGATACTAAAGCGGGTCGGGTTACCTGCCACCCGTGAGGCTCCACCCTTCAGCTTGTGCACACTGGTGGACAGCGCATACGTGCATCCCCCAAGACATAGACGTCCCGAGATGCACGATTTTCCGACATAACAAATAGGTTAGCTTGCCACCTTCATATTATGCTAATAGTAGTCCTTATGTGGGCCTAGTATCGTTATCTCACCGTATCCTAAGTTTTTGACATAATATGATGCTCAATCCGTGCTCTGTTCCCAACGCAGCTCTGATACCACGCTGAGACGGCCCCACAGGACATCGTCGGGTGGTACCGTGTTATGCGGCACCCAACAGCACACGGGTCGATGAACACACATCATATTACATAAATAATTTAGCGGAAGCGTACAAGAATGTTTTACAAATAGTTATATCAGAGTAAACTACAGCGGAAGACTATCACTCTCATGACTCATATCTAATCTAGCAACAATGAAACAGTCCAGCCCGCAGATGTTTCTTACTAGCAACACGAAGACACTTTGCAGCGGCGAGGATGCTCTTTGAGTAAGCACTCGAAGGTTCCCGAGTCTCATCGGCACCCCTTCTCATAAGCATCGAGTCAATTACCTGCAAAACAACTCGGATAGCATCCATGAGCATAACGCTCAGCAAGACTTAACCGTCACCCTAAACATGAAACTCTAAGTGAGGTTATGAACCTAACATAGGATGGCATAAGCATAATTAAACTCGCCTAAAAGTGAATCCTTACTTTCACGTATTAATTGCAGAATTTTAAGTAACCCTGGGCACGCCACATCGGGAGTCCACAATCAAACAAGAAACGCTTTCCCCCGATGTAATTTGCTCATGGCATGAAAGAATCGAGTTTGCACTAGCCTATTCATCAAGATCCAATTCAACGCTAGTATAATACTTCACATCAATATGATTAGTTCCTTTCTCATGCAAGTTCTTACTACGTCACGACTGTGAGAACAAGTATGCTCGGTCCATTCCGTGAGCGACGGTGATTCGAATCAATAACACCCGGACTACATGACACGTACGCCCGTACTCGACGTTGCCTACAACAACCATCACTGACGTCGTACGTGGCAGCCTTTCCCCCGTTTCATCCCCGCTGAATCGATCAAGTCGCCCCGTACAGTAGCTACTCTCATGGTGCACCTTCTGACGTGAGATGTCATGAGAATATTCCACACATACTGCACACCAGCCGTCCGCCTGAGGCGACCCGAAAAGTCCCAACGACAGCTTCCCGAGGTACATCGGTTTACTGAGTCCCATATAGCCAGCATGAGTCCGGTACACAACTCAAACTTGTTCAACAGGGCCGCATACGGATCAGTCCTTTACCGACACGGACAGGTCTACAGCACCCAGGCCCCTATGTCCTGCTGCTCCTACAACCTTCCGGTCTCAACTTTAACTTGCTAATTCAATTACGAACCAATTCCGTATACCCCTGTTGTTACTAAATCTGCGAGTAGCATCTCACCACTCGACTTCTACCGAACCGTACTTAAGCATGGCAATTCTACATGGTGAAGGACACCTACCCAATACTCCATGGGTCATTTGGCTATGCAAGAGGAGTATCAAACACTAGACCTAATGCACAGTTCATATCTTGACCGAAAGTGAATACAAAAGAAAAAACTTAACAGCTGTTAAATGCAAACCGGAGCTTGTTTGTTTTGCAGGGTAGTCGTATATAAGCAGTTAGTATCCTTGCAGATCCACCCTTAACTCTCCGGAGCTTGATCCACTTCGATGAATCACTCCTTTGAGTCCCCTTCGTTGTGGTTCCTATTGAAATGCATATGCATATGTTTTATAGAATGTAATGGAAAGAAGTTATAGATTTAATCTCTTAGGAACAGAGGTTGTGTGGAAAAGCCAAGCATGGCTTGGTTTGCCTCTGTTGTGCAAAGAACAGAAATAAACTAAATTGACCTTAAGGCCTTAGCTATACACTAATCATTTTCCCTAATGAACATAATAGATAAGCTGAAAGGATTTGAGTGCAACTGAAGAACGGGAACTCCAATGGCCTCAAAACTTTTACAGCAGGTTCTATACTACCTAAGGATTTATCTTGCCAAATTGCAGCTAATGTGGAGTCATATTGTGTCCTCCATAATTCTTACCATATCTCTTATGTATTTTCCCCTCTACATAAGTATGGAGAATAAGAATACGGAGTTCAAGGACTCATCTTGGGCTGATAATTTACATGTGAGTTCTTGATCACATGAGAGTCATCTGGTCCAAAATTCAGCCCTTTTACTTGAGTAGTTCCCCTAGAACAATTCTTTAGGCATTTGTACTTAAAAGAATTAATTCTGTAGTAATGTGCATTTTCATGCCCAATTAAGTGAACTACAATTCCATGTATGTCTCAGAGAGCTTTCCTAAATTTTCCTATGATTTTTGGATCTATGTATTGCTCAGAACAGATTTTTGAAGTGGGAAACATTTTCTGAAAATGTTTCTGGACTCTTTTGAACACAGTAGTCTTTCATTTAGCAAATTCCTGCTCAAATGGTCTTCAAATGAGCTGAAAATTTGCTAGTAGGTCAAAAATATGCTAAAGAATATTCTGGCAAAATTTGGGGATTTTTGGATAAACCAAACTCCCTCGATAATTCTTTTTCAGAAAAACCTAAAAGAATTTTCCAGAATATAATATTGACTTTCATACCAAACTGAGTTCATATTTGGATAAAACTCAGAGAGATGAATCCAACCTAATTGAAATCACTCAAATTGGAGTTTTCTACAGGTATATATGAATTTCCAAAGATTGAGCTAAGTCTGGAATTATTTCCCTACAGCAAATTCGGCTGGAGCCACAGATTTGAATTCCAGCCAGTAGAAACGAAGCCACACCGGGCCACAGCGTGTCTGCGCGCCAACACACGGGATCCCGGCCACACCCGATCCCGGGTTTAAATTCTCTGCTGCTGACAGACGGGGCCCACGCTTCGTCTTCTACCTCCCGCTTCCTCCCCGCGCCCACGCTGCCCCTCGCCGGCCCGACGCCGGAGCTCGCCAGCTCGCCATTTCCGGCCACCGCCCGAGCTGAAACTCGCCGCCAGGGAGTTTGTGACACCGAGGAACACGACTGTGGGGCTTGGTAGGGCTGCCGACGACCGGAACATGGCCGGCGATGTGTGACTGCCTCTGTGGTAGTTCGGCAGCGTCGCCTAGGGTTTCCGGCCCTCCAAACCCTGCGCCGACGCGCCCTACAGCACCAGCGCAGCTCTAGGAAGATCGGCACGACCTCAAAATGGCTTGGGAGTGGCTGTAAATAGGTTGTCGCCATGCGACCGAATGGGTCCGCCATGAACGCTCTAGTCGAGCTCAAATTCCGTCGTGCTGAGGCGTTTTCATGCGCTGGATCCTAAAGGAGAAATGACCGCCGGCTAATCCAGCGTCTATGTGCCAAATTTGGTGACTTAAGGAGAATCAGAGGGCAAGAATTCGAAGGAATCGTACCGGAAGCTTGGAATGGGGTCGCCGGAGCAAAACTTCGAAATTCGCCGGCGATGCTTCACGGTATGGCCTGAGCTTGGGCTGAGAGCAGCACCGCACCCGTCCGCGTCCGTAGGTGTGATTGCTTGGCCGTGAAACCCGCTGTGGAGGGCTGTCCACGAGCGCCCGATCACTTTCTCAGATTAGGTCACCGCGGAGGCTGTCGTTCTCGGGCACCGGAGACCGCAGCTCGCTGGCTTGCGGGTCAGGGAGGTGGAGGCCTAGCTCGCGGCGATGTTTAGCAGCTCAGGGGAGGAAGAGGCGCTCCGTTTCCAGGATTTCTCGAGCAGACCGAAGCAGCGGCGGTGAGGCGCTCCGCTCTCGGTTTGTTTGCGAGGAGAAGAAAGCAACTGCGCTTTGCTTCGGCCGGGGGCCACGTGATCATGTTGAAGACGCGGTCAGGACCGACCCCAGGGCGCCAGCGCGTGGAGACCGGCAGCAGGAGCTGTCGTCGGCAAGCTGCTCGGTGGCGCTCGCGAGCTGCTCGGGAAAAGTTCCCACCGAGAGCAAAACTTAGTGAGTAAGTATCCTCCTTTAGCTCTATGACCTGTGGGTCCCACCCCACATTTCTTCCCCAAATATCTTCTCAAGCTGATCTTTTCAAACCCCAGAATGCTAAGTTTTAAAAAGTGGTTTAGAATTTGAATTCTCCAAATTCAGTTTGAATTGGTATGACAAATTTGAATTTGGCTAGAATTTACAAATGCTTCTCTTACACTCCTTTTTGAGCCTACCCTACAAATAGAAAGTTGGGGATCAAACTCCTCCCTATAATTCCAACTATGTGGCTGCAGTTTTAATCAAAGTCCTTTGTCACTACATGTGTGAACTTTGAATTTCAAAACTGATTTTTAAACTTACATGCAAAGAGGTATTTAATTCCTTATTGGTTCAACACTTTTAAATAAAAAGGTGAGCCTCATGTTGGATGTTCATCCATGTATTACCTTGCATGAAGAAAAGTTTTAGCAAGTCCCATTTTTCATGTCTTTGCCACACATATGAATTCGAACATTAGTTTTTATTCATACACATTTTTGGGACTTTTATAATCTTCATCATGAGGTTGCGTCTTCACCTCCTCCCAATATGGTCCATCGGACACCTCAATGGGGTTAAGTGCACTCCCACGTGTTGGCGAACGAGTACTTATGCGTTTCGTGCTCCTGATCACCGGCATCTATAAATAGGACATGAGAAACTTTAGAGAAGGAAGAAAATAGCTCCAAAACTTCAGAAGCTATGAAGCAAGAAAGCAAAAGTGTTGTTGTCCAAAAGGAGAGAAAAGGAGGGGCTGAAAATAGCACTTTGCGGTGGCTGAATTGACAAGTAAAGTGCAGCAGCAAGCAATTTTTGAAAATAGCAGTTTAGAGGGGTGTTCCTATGTGTTTTAGAGTGCCCATTCTACCTATGCTTCTGTCCTACGGTCAACGTGGCTCTGATACCAATCTGTGGCACCCGGTTCTGAAAACAGAACCAAGTTAATTCATATGTGTGCCCAGGATGTTCATCACACATACACATGTAATCCACAAACTGAATTCAGAATATAACCACGAATAAATAGTCTTTAAGTACTTTATTACATCGACTCATTGTCTCACTCATGAATCTCTAACTTGTTCTTGCAGCGGAAGTCTCTAAACGACAGCGGAAATAACAAAATTGCAGCAGGCTCCATCTTCAACTTCACAGGCATGTTGACGGTAGTTCGCACGCCTAGTACTCCACATGATCCTCGATGTACTCTTCTCCTGTTGCTGATGTTTATGTGATAATGCAAGGGTGAGTACATGTCGTACTCAGCAAGTGCGAGAAAAGTATGACATGTAGCTTACAACAAGGTATGGAATAAAAAGGCTCACTGCAGCAAGCAAATTTTATTTCACAAACATGATAAAAACAGCAACTATTTCTAGGTGATATTTATCCCAATATAACCAAGTAAAACAGCAATATTCCCTTCATAATAATTCACCATTTATCATGTCTCAACCAGCCAATAATCTATCTCATACTCATAAATATTCATATCCATCTCATATTCATATAACCGAAACCGTACTCATTTTCATGACTCAAAACAGTCCCAAAACGCATCCCAATGACCATACTATAACCATAACGAATAGCCATGCCAAGTTTTCCCCTCTAATCATGTGAGTTAGCCAGGTGCTTGTGACCGGAAGCACGACTATCATGATAGTTTTACACTCTGCAGAGGTGGCACCACTTTATCCACAAGTTTGTGATTTCGTCACCCGTCAGTGACTGCACAACCTCCATTATACCAGTACACAACCGTCGGTGTATGGCTAAGAGATCACAAAATAGCTATTACAAAGGGTTTACTAGATGTATGGACTTACTGAGGTTTCACTGGCAGGCTCGAATCACCATTCTCCCACCCACGGGCCCCCACTTGTGCCATGCAGTTCCCAGTGCAGTCCTCTCTCGACTCCCATTTCCCGCGCCTTCCACGGTCCATAATAAGCTAGCAACACACCTAATTAGTCAGCTAAGTCGCACCCATATTTGGCCTTGTGGTGGCACTATTTTCCTAGCATGTGCTGGCATGAACCGGTCCTTAGATCTACGGCAAGTAAACCACCATCTCATTCAGCAACATCCACGAACCAAGCTTGCCTAGATCTCCTTGATTTAATGCTAATTATCATCATAAAGTTCTCATCATCTTTATTCATATGAGTGCAGTAGCTAGATTTGTTTTAGTTCAGCTTCCCGTATCCCGTAGATTAAACGAAGCAAAAAGGAAAAACGACCATACCCGACTCATCAACTTTCCGGGTGTCAAGGATGGTTAACAAAACTAGTAAACTCCAAAAAAAGGGTGTCCCATCAAGTTGAATCAAGCGTACACGTTTTCGCATACAAAACTGTTTCACAACATGGGATCAATATGGTCAAGGGGCACTTGCCTTGCTCCCGTGGCTCTAGTTGCTCAAGCGTCTCGAAGCCTTGGTGCTGTAGTTCTTTGTAGATGGCTTCCTGAGCTTGTCCTTCTACTCACAACCACATACAAAATTTACAGCAATCAACATCATGTACAAACTTTACTCAAGATGCAATAGTGTAGATTAATGCAAATCCTATGGTGCTGTTTTATTAAACCAGTTTGTATGTGTTCTTGCATGTTTTAATGGGATTTCATGGGGTTCTATGATGAACAAGGGCGTAGGGATCAAGTGTGGATGGGGTGATGATCTTGACTCAAGATCTAGATCAATTCCACCGTCAAAAACCGATCAAGACGTGATCTGTCCACATGAAAAAGTTTCTGTTCGAAGGGAGCGAAGAAAACGGATGCGTAGAAACAGCGACGACGTTGTAAGATGGGTAACGAACACCTACCTCAGATTCCTTAGGTGGCAGGGCCTTCCTACTAGCAATGGCAGCAGCGGGAAATTTTCTATGGAAGATTACGGCAGGACAGATTGTCGGCTCTTTTTTCCGGCAATGGCGAGGCGTGACGGGGCTCGTCGGCAAGCTCACTGGTGGGGCTCACCGGCGACTGAACTGCGGCGAGGGGGGGTGTGGTCCAACTCAGCGAGTTAGGGGCTAGGGCCTCCAAGTCGCTGACTTGGGAGGAGGAAAAAAGAATGGGGTTGCGGCCAAGGGGGGGATTTTGGGTTCCATTTATAAGGGGAAAAAGAGGAGTGCTACTCCAATTGGAGCTCAAATAAGAGTCCAACTCAACTTTGGATCTCAACAAACTTATCTTTTCAGTTAGGTGCGGCAGCCTTGGGGATTTTATCCCCCCAAATGTTGGGAAAATTTGGGGAAATTGTGTCGGTACCCTCAGTACCGGGTAGCCCCGCGCACTAGAGAAAAAAACCGCTTAAGGACCTCGCCCCCTCCGCAGGTGAGCTCTGAAGGCGCCACGTGTCCAGCGGGGCCGGGCCTCCCATCTCCTTAGAGGCGAGCCCCGGGCCTGCCACGCGGCATGCAGTGCCGGCCCTCGCCCCCTCCACAGGGGCGAGCTCCAAGGGCGCCACGTGTCCAGCGGAGGCGGGCCTCCCTTCTCCTCAGAGGTGAGCCCCGGGCCTGCCACGCGGCCAGCAGTGCCGGGCCTCGCCCCATTCGCAGGGGCGAGCTCCGAGGGCGCCACGTGTCCAGCGGGGCCGGGACTCCCTTCTCCTTAGAGGCAAGCTCCGGGCCTGCCACGTGGCCAGCAGTGCCGGACCTCACCCCCTCCGCAGGAGTGAGCTCCGAAGGCGCCACGTGTCCAGCGGGGCCGGGCCTCCCTTCTCCTCACTGGCGAGCTCCGTGCCTGCCACGTGGACAGCAGTGCCGGACCTCACTACCTCCGCAGGGGTGAGCTCCGAGGGCGCCACATGTCCAACGGGGCCGGGCCTCCCTTCTCCTCAGAGGCGAGCTCCGGACCTGCCACGTGGCCAGCAGTGCCGGATCTCACTCCCTCCACAGGGGTGAGCTCCAAAGGCGCCACATGTCCAGCGGGGCCGGGCCTCCCTTCTCCTCAGAGGCGAGCTCTGGGCCTGTCACGTGGCCAGCAGTGCCGGACCTCACCCCCTCCATAAGGGTGAGCTCAGTAGGCGCCACGTGTCCAGCAGGGCCAAGCCTCCCTCTCCTCAGAGGAGAGCCCCGGGCCTGCCATGTGGCCAGCAGTGCCAGACCTCACCCCCTCCGCAGGGGTGAGCTCCGAGGGCGCCACGTGTCCAGCAGGGCCGGGGGAAGTGTCAACAGCGCACTTCGACCAATTGGAATTGGCTCATTTCAGCTATCTTTTTCCCATTCCCCACCATTTTTATGTTTCTTTCTCCATTTCTATGGTTCCTTCCTCCATTTCTACTTCTTTTATAATGTTTCTCTATATGAAAAATGTATGCAATGCATGGAAATGAATTTGAGGGTGTTACAACCACGGCCAGGACACCTCCCGCAGCAGGCCTACTTCACCACGACAGCACCGTCCATCACCGACATGCATGGTGTTCAACCAATGCAACCACCCGCCAGGTTGCTCACGGCGCTGAATGGGGTTCCACCCATGCTCTAGTGCATTGCAAGCGGTGATTGGGTGCCGGACACGGGAGCAAGCTCTCACATGGCCTCTGATCAGGGTATACTGCTCTCTCTTTCACAACATAAACCCAATTCTGATATTGTGGTAGGAAACGGTGCTTCTATCCCTGTTGAGCGCATTGGTCACACATCCATCTCCACCACGGATGCACCTCTCCAACTCAACAATGTGCTTATTTCACCGCATCTCATGAAAAACCTTATTTCTGTCCGTGCCCTTACTTGCGACAACAATGTTGCCGTAACATTTGACCCGTTTGGTTTTTCCGTAAAGGATTTGTAACACCCTCAAATTCAATTCCCTGAATTCATACATTTTTCATATAGAGAAACATTATAAAAGAAGTAGGAATGGTAAAATATAGCTGAAAAGAACCAATTCCAGCTTGCCGAGGTGTGCTGTCGACACTTTCCCGGGCCGTGGGACACGTGGCGCTTTCAGAGCACACCCCTGCGGAAGGGATGAGGTCCGGCCCCACCAGACACGTGTCGACTGCAGAACTCACCCCTGCGAAAGGGATGAGGCCCGGCCCCGCGGGACACGTTGTCACACCCGGTTTCTCCGAAGAACAACCGAGTGAATATCACAAGTATGCCAGAATCATTTTCTCATACATGTGATGACAAATAGTGAAGCATCATTTATTACAAGCCAGGTGTCGAATATAAATAAGTCTTACATAGCATATGTCTCAATGAACGACAATAAGTTCATAACAAGTAAATAGAATAGCAGCGGAATATTATTCTTGTGGGCTCCGTCACAGGAGTTGCCCGGGGGACTCCATGAACCTAGAAACCTTCTTCGGTTCCAAAGTCTTGATCATTAAACACCACTTCATTATCTTGACCTGAGCAGAAATATAAACCAACAAATATGCAAGGTTGAGTACCGATGGTACTCAGCAAGTGTGGGAAAGTTATGTCATGCATGGCTAGAGCAAGGAGAGGTTGAACTCATGATTAAAGCACTACGCAATTAATACCTATCACCTTAGCTTATTAAGCACCTACATTACTACACAGGCGAAATGGTCCCAATCTCCCATCCCATCATCATAATCAAATAACCATAACATCATTTTCAATGTTAAGCTCCCCGCTTAACATCCTTAACATCCAAAACCATCACTCCTCTAATCATGAATAAGTCCAAGCCGCTCTTGACCGTGAGCACGGCTGTCATGAAAGTTTTGACTCTGCAGAGTTTGCACCACTGTACCCACATGTAGTGATTTCATCCCCCGTTGCTGGGTGGACTAAAAGAATCTCCATTATGCAGTGGCCACGAACCACATACACACTTCCCAGGTGTGTAGCCAGGAGATCACTACGAAGCCTTTACAAAGGGATTCCCGATGAGCGTGGGCCCACTGAGGTTTCACCCCTAACAGCAAACAAGAGGCTCCAACCCCGCTGCAGTGGCCCCCTCTTGAGCCTTGCGGTTCATATGGTAGTCCAGCAGACACCTATTCCCCGCACCATCCAACACACCCATACTACGCCGGGGATACACCTAATTAATTGGCCAAGCTACCCCATCTCAGCATGTGGTTGGCACGGTAAAGCCAGGTTACGTGCTCCATGAACTGGTCCTTAGGATCCAGGCAAGTACTAAACACAAACCCGAGTCTCGTGCACCCAGCACCAACCGAAACATCCAACTTGCCTTGATCCCTACCTCTACATAACTCACAATATCTCATTCAAGAGTATGGTAAAATAAACTGATGATCTCATATCCCAAATATCTCATTCTAAGCATGGCTAAGCATATGCATAATAGTAAATGACATGATAAAATGAATCCCAACCCAAGCTACAAGGAAACAAGGTAATGCAATTCTAGGGAAACATCCTAGCATGGGTTTCATATTTTCAATTGACAATGAAAATAATTCTATCTACACATCCTAGTATAGGAACAAAATGGTCAAGGACATTTGCCTTCTTCATGCTGCTCTGGGAATGGGTAGTCCTGATCTTAGAAAGGAAAAACTTGCTCTGGAGCAGGTTCTACATCATACCATCACACATAGCAAAAGAAAACAACAATCCATAAGACATAGTTCACACTTCCACTTCATACAAACCACACATTCCCATTTATGAAAGCCATTCCCATTCCTATGTGTTGTGGTTACTCTATGTGTGTTGATTTTTGGGCTTACATGCACTTTTAGACATGTGCATATGATTCCTACTTTTGTATTCATATTTATGTTGCATACTATATATGAGTTTCCAATTTAAATAAATTCCTTATATTCAATTGATATACCTTTTAGCTACCAAGTGTGCATGGAGGGTATTTTCCTACTCCAAATGTGTCTTCAGACCTTCTACCAACCCTAAACTGAAATCTTTGGATTTTGGAAACTTCATTTATCATTTTCTAGTTATTCATACCTAGCTTTCTATATTTTCAGATTTATTTCCTATGCCTAAATGTGAACTTTATTATGAAAATAGTAAGATACCTCATCTAAACAGAATAGGTTTTGGGTCTAAAATATTAAATAATATATTTTTTTGAACTTCTCCTCTGATGTGAACTATTTTACATTTATTTTACTAATTTTCAGAATTATTCTCTACTTAAAAATGTGTCCCTATAACTAATAAATGTGAATAATCAATTAGACAGATTCATTTCAGCCAAAAATCTATTTTTATCTCACTCCAAAGTTTTCCAAGTACTAGGAAAGTTTTTAATTTGAATTTACAATGTGTTTGTCCCATCTTTTAAATTTTAAATACTAAACACATATTCAAATTCCTAAATTTAATATCACATATGGTTAAAAAGGTAAACTCACCCCACTACAGGGTCTATTATATTATTTTAAGAATTTCCAGGGGTCTAACTACACATAAAAGAGGGGTTTTCCTAATTTTTATTAAGTCCAGGGGCTAAAACTGATTATTAAATGAATTTACATGATTTTCTGAAGTTCCAGGGGCTAGATCAGAAGTTTCCGGGGCTAGCTCGTATTTTCCGAGAACCCCAGGGGGTAGCGCGTAAGAATTCCAGCCTTTATAACGCGGGGCAGACGTGGACCGTCCGATTTAAAACGTACGGCTGAGATTATAACGTCGAACCGGTACGCGGGGATTTAAATTCTACCATGCGATTTAAAATAGACGGCACACAAGCAGCCACGTCGCTCTGATCGAGTGCGGGCGGCGCTGCCCGGCGGCGGGAGGCGGCGATCTCGCCGGAGAGTTTCGGATCATCGTCAATTCGTCCTAGAACTGTGATTTTATGGCATAGATCGGTAGAGGGGAGGTCGGGGATCTCACCTCAGGGGTTTTCTTGAGCTCGGAGATCCTTGAAAGCGGTCGGCGACGAAGTCCGAGGTGAATTCACGGCGAGGCTCGTCGGCGCTGTGTTTGAAGCGCAAACCACCGAGTTTTCTGCACTTGCGCGGTTCCCCGGAGGCGGTGGATCAAGATCAGCGCGTTAGATGAGAAATCCCGAGCGAAGATCGAGCGAAATTGGCTGGAGATACTCGGGTTCTCACCGGGAAGAAAAACAGCCGATCGCGGGTGAAAATCGGGAAGATCCCGGTGTTTATATAGCCGGGGGAGGGCGGCGTTCGGTTGTGATCGAGTTTGCGTCGTCCAGGAACGAAATTCGGCTGGGATACGCGAGGATCCGGGGCGGTTTCGATTCGGAGGTGAGAAGAGTCCGGCCGGCCGAGCGTGGGCGCGAGGAGGAAGAAGGGTTGGAGGGCCCTGCGTGTCAGTGGAAAAGAGGGGAGGGCGCGCGGCTGCGGGCTGGCGCGGGAATAAATGGGCCGGCTGGTGGGTTTCGGCCCACTGGCCGGGGGGGGGGGTTTATTTTTTTCCTTTTCTTTTTCTTTTTCATTTCTGTTTTGAGTTTAATTTGAATTCCAGTTTGAATTTGAATTTTTGCAACACATGCAATACGTCCAAAAATTTTTAAATTCCCCTTTTAACAGGATTTTGGGGTGTTACAGCTCTACCCCCTTAAAAGAAATCTCGTCCTCGAGATTGGTGGTTCTAAGAAAACAATTCCGGAAATTGTGCCTTAACCTCATCTTCTCGCTCCCAGGTGGCTTCTTCTTCCGAGTGATGCTTCCACTGCACCTTGCACATCCGGATTCTTTTATTTCTTGTGAGGCGTTCCATTGTTTCCAAAATCTTGGATGGTTGCTCGGCATAAGACAAATCCTCAGCTACGTCAACCTCATTCTGGGTAACACCTCTTCAGGCGTTCTCAGACATTTCTTGAGCTGTGACACATGGAATACATCGTGCACATCTGATAGGCGAGCCAATAATTCTAGTTGATACGCCACTTCGCCTTTCCTCTCCAGAACTTGAAAGGGTCCGATGTATCGAGGTGACAACTTCCCTTTCACCTTGAACCGACGAAGTCCTCGGATAGGGGACACCATGAGATAGATATAGTCTCCCACGTTGAAAACAAGCTCTCTTCTCCGTACATCGGCATAGCTCTTTTGTCGTGTCTGTGCTATCCTCAAGTTGTTGCGAATTTCCCTCACTTTCGCCTCGGCTTCTTGTAGTACTTCGGTACCAAACACTTTACTTTCCCCTGTTTGGTTCCAAAATAGGGGAGTTCTGCACTTCCTCCCATACAAAGCATCGAATGGTGACATCTTCATACTAGCTTGATAGCTGTTGTTATAGGATAATTCCGCATACGGTAAGTTCTTGTCCCAACTCCGATTGTTTTTGAGTGCACACGCCGTCAGCATATCCTCAAGAATCTGATTGGTTCTTTCCGTCTGCCCGTCAGTTTGGGGATGATAGGCAGAACTAAAGTTCAGATGGGTTCCCATGGTTTCGTGCAACTTCTGCCAGAACCTCGAGGTGAACTGTGTCCCTCGATCCGACACTATCTTCTTCGGCACTCCATGGTAACACACGATCTTTGACATGTACAATTCTGCCAATTTGGATCCGCTGTAGCTTTCTTTCACGGGGATGAAATGAGCTACTTTGGTTAGCCTATCGATGATGACCCATATTGAATCATATCCTGATTGGGTCCTAGGCAATCCCACTATGAAATCCATACCGATTTCTTCCCATTTCCATTCAGGCACTTTGAGTGGTTGCAATAATCCCGCGGGTCGTTGATGTTCTTCTTTCACCAACTGGCATGTGTCACATAGGGCAACATGTTTCGCGACATCTCGCTTCATGCCATACCACCAATACCTGCTCTTGAGGTCCTGGTACATCTTCGTACTCCCAGGATGAATGGAATAGTCAGAATCGTGAGCCTCCTTCAAAATCAATTCACGGATCTTCTTTACTTCTGGCACACAGATTCTTTTCCCGTGCTATACCGTTCTCTGTTCATCCTCTCTGAAACCAGGGGCTTTATTTTCCTTGATGAGTTGCCTGATTTCTTGTATCTTCTCGTCATTCTTTTGACCCTCGCGTATTTCTCGCTCTAGTGTGGAGTCCACTTCCATGGCGATGGCTTCACCACTATTCACAAGGCATAGATTGAGCCTTATAACCTCGTCCTTCAATTCTGCAGGCATGTCCTTCAAGCTCAACTTATTGACCTGCACTTTCTGACTTAAAGCATCTGCCACGATGTTTGCTTTCCCAGGATGATAGTTGATGCCCACATCAAAGTCATTGATTAGCTCTAACCATCTCCTTTGTCTGAGGTTGAGATCTGGCTGTGTGAAAATGTACTTTAAACTCTTATGATCCGTATATATCTCTGTCCTCTTCCCCATCAAGTAGTGCCGCCAGATTTTCAATGCGTGTACCACTGCGGCTAGTTCTAGGTCATGTGTAGGATAGTTCTTCTCGTGCTTCCGGAGCTGCCGGGATGCATAAGCCACGACATGCCCTTCTTGCATGAGAACACATCCCAACCCGTTTCCAGAGGCATCGCAGTACACCGTAAAGTTCTTCTGCATATCTGGCATAACTAGCACTGGGGCTGTTATCAATCTTTTCTTTAACTCCTGAAAACTCGTCTCGCACTGTGGCGTCCATGTGAATGTGATTCCCTTCTCCAACAGTTTGGTGAGGGGTCTCGAGATCTTAGAGGATCCCTCAATAAACCGTCGATAGTATCCTGCCAATCCCAAGAAGCTTCGAACTTCCCCGACATTTTCAGGGGTCTTCCACTTCTGTATATCCTCGATTTTGGCAGGATCCACGGAGATTTCTCCCTCCGAGATGATATGTCCTAAGAAGGGAACTCTCTTCAGCCAAAACTCACACTTTCTCAACTTTGCATATAGTTGGTGTTCTCTCAGCCTCTGCAACACCAACCTTAGATGTTTCTCATGTTCCTCTTCATCTTTGGAGAAAACGAGAATGTCATCTATGAAAACCACCACAAATTTGTCCAGATATTCCATGAATACCTTGTTCTTGAGATACATGAAGTATGCCTGGGCATTCGTTAGCCCGAAAGGCATGACGGTGTATTCATACAATCCGTACCGAGATACGAAAGCTGTCTTTGGAATATCGGCTTGCCTTATCTTAAGTTGGTGGTATCCCGACCTGAGATCAATTTTTGAGAACACACAAGCTCCCCTCAACTGATTAAACAAGTCTTCAATGCGGGGTAATGGGTACTTGTTCTTGATGGTTACCTCATTCAAGGCACGGTAGTCCATGCATAACTTTTGGGTTCCGTCCTTCTTGGGCACAAATATCACTGGAGCTCCCCAAGGTGAGGAACTAGGATGAATATACCCCTTCTCCATCAATTCTCTCAAATGATCCTTGAGTTCTCCCAGCTGCTTGGAGTCCATCCAATAAGGTCTCTTGTATATCGGGGCTGTTCCAGGCACTAGCTCAATTGCGAATTCCACTTCACGATCAGGAGGCATACCTGGCAACTCCTCCGGAAAAACATCTGGATATTCCCTGATGGTCCTGATCTCCTCCACTTTCACCTCAATATGATTTAATTTAATGTCCCTCCTAGGCTCTTGTATCGTTATAAACTTTATTCTTGTGCCACTAGGGTGAGTTAGTTCCACTGTTCTGGTCGAACAATGGATGATTCCTTTATGTTTGGTCAACCAATCCATACCCAAGATAATATCTATCCCTTGTGAATCTATCACTATGAGGTTAGCAGTAAATACTACCCCATTAATGTCTAGGTTCACTTTGGGACACACTTGTCTTGTCCTTATTTCTCCACCTGGAGAGTTTACTGCTAGCATATGGTTCATTTGTGTTGTTGCTAGATCATGCTTCTTAACAAACCCTTGGGCAATGAACGAGTGGGTAGCACCAGAATCAAACAACAGGGTTGCAATGTGTAAATTGGCAGGAAACTTACCAACTACCACGTCGGGTGCCTCTTGTGCCTCCTCCATGGTGACGTGGTTCACCTGTCCTCTCATTACATTCTGCTGTTGCGGCTGCGCAGGCTTCTTCTTTGGGCACTTATGGGCATAGTGCCCCACTTCACCACAGTTAAAGCATTGCACCCCAGCCTTAGGTGCCTGGCCTTTGTTGTCTTGGGGTTGGTTTGGGGGTCCTTGTACTGCTGGTCGAGGTTGATATGTAGGGCGAGGCTGCTGTAAAAACTGACGTTGTGGTGGTGCTGGCACTGACGAAGGCCTGAAATTCGGGTTGTACCCTCTCGGTGCTGAGTAGGGTACCACAGCACGACTCGTCTGCCCTGCGGGTTGCTGCATCAGACGTGGGCGGGTGTTGCTGCCCGAGGCTTGGTGTGACCATCCCACCTTCCTCTTGTTCTCATTTTTCAAGGCCTTCAGCTTCCTTTCTAACACAAATGCTCTGTCCACCACCTTTTGGAAGCTTTCATACTCGTTGGAGGACATTGCACACTGCATTTCTGCGGTAAGTCCTTCCACGAAACAATCCTGTTTCTGCTCATGAGTCTCTATGTCCCGTGGGGCATAACGGGAGAGTTGAGTAAATTTAGTGAGGTATTCCCTCACAGTCATGTTTCCTTGCTGCAACCCCAAGAACTCCTTCCTCTTGTTTTTGAGTTCACCCCTTGGTATGTAATGGTTGCGGAAGCTACGCTTGAACTCTTCCCAAGTGATGTTCTCAGAGTCATGATGGGCGGCCACGTAGGCGGTCCACCAATCAGCAGCAGGTCCATGCAATTGATGAGAGACAAACAGCACCCTCTCATACCCTTGGCACTGTATGATCCTCATCTTGCTCTCAATGGTCTTTAGCCAGTCATCTGCCTCTAGAGGTTCAGCAGCACTTGCAAACTTCGGAGGTTGAGTTCCTAGAAACTCACTCAACCTTGGTTGGCGTGGTGCAGCTTGTGGAGGTGGAACTTGATGCAAGTTGGCCACCACTTGAGTCAGGTTCTGGATGAGCTGATTTTGATTTTCAAGCATTTGGTGGATGGGATCAACTCCCTCACGGCGCCCACCCCTGTCTTGGCTCCCAAAAAGATGAGGGTTGCAGGCATCATCGTTGTTGTTGGCGGAGTTGGCAGCACGACCCTTTCCTCTTCCGGCCATCTAGCATGATCAACCAAGTGTTAATTTAAAGCATTACATATTATCTTACTACTTTCACTTGTTTTTACTTTGAAGTGTTGAGGCTTTGTTACACTTTCTGAGGGTTCATGTCTCACACAAAAATAAATGCACTATTATTTCATGTGGGTTCACACACCAAAGCAAAACAATCTGAAGACGAGGCTGTGGACAATTGCTCATTTTCTTCCACAACTCACGTCACACACCAAGCATTAACACACCATTAACTAAGGTAACGACTCGACTATTTGACATCTTGCTAACTAAGGGAAAGACTCTACACTACTCGTATCCCTGAGCTGGCTCCTCGGGATCTTCCTCATTATTGCCGCTGCCTTCTGACTCTGCTTTGGGTGGGGAGGCTGCTGGCGGAGAAGTGCGACGACGCCTGATCGCTCGGCGATCTGGGGAGTTAGGAGTCCATGTATCATTCACGGTGACACACAGTTCATTCCCATCTCCTCTTTCTGTCGCCCTCAAGAAGGCTCGAAGCAACGCCTCGGCTTCCTTCAAGGTGTCCCGAACATCCTGAAGCTCTTGCTGACACTCCTACAGTCGAGTGCTGAGCATAGCAGCATCCTCCAAGCACAAGTCCATGTGCTCATGGGAAGTCCCTTGCTGCACTGGCGGGTACTTATACTCCGTTGTACCACTCTCGCGCTGGAGGACATACATGTACTCAGTTCTGTCCAGGTGTCGACGATAGATGTGACTCTGGCAGGTGATGGCCTCCCAGGTAACATCCTTCTCCGCATCGACCTGTGTCGCTCGACAAGCTGGAGAGCGGTGGATCTTGAGCAGCTGATTTTCATGGATAATCCTCATCTCTGAACTCCATTCTTCCCTCTTCTCACGGATGGTCCTGGTGGGGCTATAGTGTATGATTAGCTTGGCCGTATTGCCGGCGGCGTGGAGCATACGTCGAAGACGGCGCAACAAGCCTCCTACTGCCAATCCGTAGGAAAGGTACGTCACCGGACGGCTCTCCTCTCTTTGGGCAAGGGCAACTACAGGAACTCTCCCTCCTATGGACTTGCGAGTGGTGCGAATCATGCGAACCATCTAAAACAGATAGCATTTAAACTTAGGTTAGATAAACTTTTAAACAAAAATCCTATTTTGAATGAAAGTTGGGGTAAGATGAAGAAAGTGACTCCATTAAATAACACTTTTCAACACACACCTTGTAAAATAGTTTTTAAGAAAATAGGGCCCTTAAATACGTCCATTTCTACCTAGGTCCACGTTCCTATGGGCAACCTTGGCTCCGATACCACTTCTGTCACACCCGGTTTCTCCGATGAACAACCGAGTGAATATCACATGTATGCCAGGATCATTTTCTCATACATGTGATGACAAATAGTGAAGCATCATTTATTACAAGCCAGGTGTCGAATATAAATAAGTCTTACATAGCATATGTCTCGATGAACGACAATAAGTTCATAACAAGTAAATAAAATAGCATCGGAATATTATTCTTGTGGGCTCCGTCACAGGAGTTGCCCGGGGGACTCCATGAACCTAGAAACCTTCTTCGTGTCCAAAGTCTTGATCATTAAACACCACTTCATTATATTGACCTGAGCAGCAATATAAACCAATAAATATGCAAGGTTGAGTACCGATGGTACTCACCAAGTGTGGGAAAGTTATGTCATACATGGCTAGAGCAAGGAGAGGTTGAACTCATGGTTAAAGCACTACGCAATTAATACCTATCACCTTAGCTTATTAAGCACCTACATTACTACACAGGCGAAATGGTCCCAATCTCCCATCCCATCATCATAATCAAATAACCATAACATCATTTTCAATGTTAAGCTCCCCGCTTAACATACTTAACTTCCAAAACCATCACTCCTCTAATCATGAATAAGTCCAAGCCGCTCTTGACCGTGAGCACGGCTGTCATGAAAGTTTTGACTCTGCAGAGTTTGCACCACTGTACCCACATGTAGTGATTTCATCCCCCGTTGCCGGGTGGACTAAAAGAACCTCCATTATGCCAGTGGCCACGAACCACATACACACTTCCCAGGTTTGTAGCCAGGAGATCACTACGAAGCCTTTACAAAGGGATTCCCGACGAGCATGGGCCCACTGAGGTTTCACCCCTAACAGCATACAAGAGGCTCCAACCCCGCTGCAGTGGCCCCCTGTTGAGCCTTGCGGTTCATATGGTAGTCCGGCTGACACCTATTCCCCGAACCATCCAACACACCCATACTACGCCAGGGATACACCTAATTAATTGGCCAAGCTGCCCCATCTCAGCATGTGGTTGGCACGGTAAAGCCAGGTTACATGCTCCATGAACCGGTCCTTAGGATCCAGGCAAGTACTAAACACAAACCCGAGTCTCGTGCACCCAGCACCAACCAAAACATCCAACTTGCCTTGATCCCTACCTCTACATAACTCACAATATCTCATTCAAGAGTATGGTAAAATAAACTGATGATCTCATATCCCAAATATCCCATTCTAAGCATGGCTAAGCATATGCATAATAAGAAATGACATGATAAAATGAATCCCAACCCTAGCTACAAGGAAACAAGGAAATGCAATTCTAGGGAAACATCCTAGCATGGGTTTCATATTTTCAATTGACAATGCAAATAATTCTATCTACACATCCTAGTATAGGAACAAAGTGGTCAAGGACACTTGCCTTCTTCCTGCCGCTCTGGGAATTGGTAGTCCTGATCTTGGAAAGGAAAAACTTGCTCTGGAGCAGGTTCTACATCATACCGTCACACATAGCAAAAAAAAACAACAATCCATAAGACATAGTTCACACTTCCACTTCATACAAACCACACATTCCCATTTATGAAAGCCATTCCCATTCCTATGTGTTGTGGTTACTCTATGTGTGTTGATTTTTGGGATTACATGCACTTTTAGACATGTGCATATGATTTCTACTTTTGTATTCATATTTATGTTGAATACTATATATGAGTTTCCAATTTAAATAAATTCCTTATATTCAATTGGTACACCTTTTAGCTACCAAGTGTGCATGGAGGGTATTTTCCTACTCCAAATGTGTCTTCAGACCTTCTACCAACCCTAAACTGAATTCTTTGGATTTTGGAAACTTCATTTATCATTTTCTAGTTATTCATACCTAGCTTGCTATATTTTCAGATTTATTTCCTATGCCTAAATGTGAACTTTATTATGAAAATAGTAAGACACCTCATCTAAACAGAATAGGTTTTGGGTCTAAAATATTAAATAATATATTTTTTTGAACTTCTCCTCTGATGTGAACTATTTTACATTTATTTTACTAATTTTCAGAATTATTCTCTACTTAAAAATGTGTCCCTATAACTAATTAATGTGAATAATCAATTAGACAGATTCATTTCAGCCAAAAATCTATTTTTATCTCACTCCAAAGTTTTCCAAGTACTAGGAAAGTTTTTAATTTGAATTTACAATGTGTTTGTCCCATCTTTTAAATTTTAAATACTAAACACATATTCAAATTCCTAAATTTAATATCACATAGGGTTAAAAAGGTAAACTCACTCCACTACAGGGTCTATTATATTATTTTAAGAATTTCCAGGGGTCTAACTACACATAACAGAGGGGTTTTCCTAATTTTTATTAAGTCCAGGGGCTAAAACTGATTTTTAAATGAATTTACATGATTTTTTGAAGTTCCAGGGGCTAGATCAGAAGTTTCCTGGGCTAGCTCGTATTTTCCGAGAACCCCAGGGGGTAGCGCGTAAGAATTCCAGCCTTTATAACGCGGGGCTGACGTGGACCGTCCGATTTAAAACAGACGGCTGAGATTATAACGTCGAACCGGTACGCGGGGATTTAAATTCTACCGTGTGATTTAAAATAGACGCTGCACAAGCGGCCACGTCGCTCTGATCAAGCGCGGGCGGCGCTGCCCGGCGGCGCACGGCGGCAGGAGGCGGCGATCTCGCCGGAGAGTTTCGGATCTTCGTCAATTCTTCCTAGAACTGTGATTTATGGCATAGATCGGTAGAGGGGAGGTCGGGGATCTCACCTCGGGGGTTTTCTTGAGCTCGGAGGTCCTGGAAAGCGGTCGGCGACGAAGTCCGAGGTGAATTCACGGCGAGGCTCGTCGGCGCTGTGTTTGAAGCGCAAACCACCGAGTTTTCTGCACCTGCGCGGTTCCCCGGAGGCGGTGGATCAAGATCAGCGCGTTAGATGAGAAATCCCGAGCGCAGATCGAGCGAAATTGGCCGGAGAAACTCGGGTTCTCACCGGGAAGAAAAACAGCCGATCGTGGGTGAAAATCGGGAAGATGCCGGTGTTTATATAGCCGGGGGAGGGCAGCGTTCAGTTGTGATCGAGTTTGCGTCGTCCAGGAACGAAATTCGGCTGGGATACGCGAGGATCCGGGGCGGTTTCGATTCGGAGGTGAGAACAGTCCGGCCGGCCGAGCGCGGGCGCGAGGAGGAAGAAGGGTTGGCGGGCCCCGCGTGTCAGTGGGAAAGAGGCGAGGGCGCACGGCTGCGGGCTGTCGCGGGAATAAATGGGCCGGCTGGTGGGTTTCGGCCCACTGGCCGGGGGGGGTTTATTTTTTTCCTTTTCTTTTTCTTTTTCATTTCTGTTTTGAGTTTAATTTGAATTCCAGTTTGAATTTGAATTTTCGCAACACATGCAATACGTCCAAAAAATTTTAAATTCCCCTCTTAACAGGATTTTGGGGTGTTACACACATGTCGCTCTCGGAGCTCGCTTACGAGAGGTCCGGCCCGCTAGACACGTGTTACCCTCGGAGCTCGCCTCAGAGAGGTCCGGCCCTGCTGGACACGTGTCACCCTCGGAGCTCACCTTTGAGAGGTCCGGCCCCGCTGGACACGTGTCACCCTCGAAGCTCGCCTCTGAGAGGTCCGACCCCGCTGGACATGTGTCGTCCTCGGAGCTCACCTCCGAGTAGAAGGAGGTCTGACGCTGTTGGACACGTGTCGCCACCAGAGCTCGCCTCTGAGAGAGGGGAGGCCCTGCCCCGCAAGACACGTGGCACACGCCGAGCTTGCCTCGGAGGAAAAGGGAGGTCCCACCCCACCAGACACGTGGCGCACGTGGAGTTCGCCTCTGAGGAAAAGGGAGGCCCCACCCTGCTGGACGCGTGGCTGATCCGGAGCTCGCCTCTGAGGAGAAGCAAGGACCGGCCCCCACTGGACACGTGGCATCTTCGGCGCTCACCACTGCAGAGATGCGAGGTCCTTAGGCAGTTTTTTTTCCTGTGTGTGGGAGTACCCGGTACGGAGGATACCGACACAATTTCCCCCAGGTTGCTTCCGCACCAAATCAATTGGAGATAGGTTTGATAAGATCCAAAAACAAATTGAATAGGACTCTTATTTGAGCTCCAATTGGAGTAGGACTCCACTTTCACCCCTTATAAATAGAACCCAAAACCCCCTGGCCACAACCACGTACCTATTTTCCACCACCCGAGTCGACGACTTGGAGGCCCTAGCTTCCAACTCGCTGAGTTACCCCCTTCGCAGGAGTTCAGTCGCTGGTGAGCCGCCGATGAGCCCCGTTACACCTCGCCGTCACCAGAAAAGAGCCGACGATCATAAGAGAAGTGAGGTAGGTCTTCGTTACCCATCTTACGACATCGTCGCATCCTTTTTCTTTGTTTCCTTCAGACAGAACCTTTTTCATGTGGACATATCACGTCTTGATCAGTTTTTGACGGTGGTATTGATCTAGATCTTGAGTCAATATCATCACCACGTCCATACTTGATTCCTACACCCTTGTTCATCATAAAACCCCATGAAAGCCATTAAAACATGCAAGAACACATACAAACTGGGTTAATAAAACAGCACCATAGGATTTGCACCATTGCATCTTGAGTAGAGTTTGTGCATGATGATTTATTGCTGTAAATGTTGTATGTGCGTGATCGTGAGTAGAAGGACAAGCTCAGGGAGCCATCTACGAAGAACTACAGCACCGAGACTTCGAGACGCTTGAGCAACAAGAGTCACAGGAGCAAGGCAAGTGCCCCTTGATCATATTGATCCCATGTTTTGAAAACTGTTTTGTTTTTGAAAATGTGTATGCTTGAGTCAACTTGATGGGAAACCCTTTTATACAAGTTTACTAGTTTTGTTAACCATCCTTGTCGCCGGAAAGTTGATGAGTCGGGTATGGTCGTTTTTCCTTTTTGCTTCGCTTGAGCTACGGGATACGGGAAGGCGAAGTGGACCATGTCTAAGTACTGCACTCATATGAATAATGATGATGAGAACTTGACGATAATAATGAGCATAGAATCGGGGAAGATCCAGGCAAGCTTGGTTCGTGGATGTGGTAGAATGAGATGGTGGTTTACTTGCCGTAGATCTAAGGACCGGTTCATGCCAGCACATGCCAGGAAAACAGTGCCACCACAAGGCCAAATATGGGTGCGTCTTAGCTGACTAATTAGGTAAGTTACTAGATTGTTATGTACCGTGGAAGGCGCGGGGAATGGGAGTCGAGAGAGGTCTGCCCTGGGAACAGCATGGCAAAAGAGGGGGCCCGTAGGTGCGAGAATGGTGATTCGAGCCTGCTGGTGAAACCTTAGTGAGTCCATACATCTAGTAGCCCCTTTGTAAATGATATTTTGTGATCTATTGGCCATACACCGACGGTTGTGTACTGGTATAATGGAGGTTCTGCAGTCGCCGACGGTTCATGAAATCACAAACTTGTGGGTAAAGTGGTGCCACCTCTGCAGGGTGTAAAACTATCATGATAGCCGTGCTTATGGTCACAAGCGCCTGGCCAACTCACATGATAAGAGGGAAAACATGGGATGGCTATTTGGTATGGTCATGGTATGGTCTTGGTATGGTGATTGGGATTGGTCTCGGGACTGGTTGAGTCTTGGCAATGAGTTTGGTTTTGGTTATATGAACATGAGATGGTTATGAGCATGAGATAAACTTGAGAAAGATCAATGGCTGGTTGAGACTTGAGAAAAGGTGACTTATGATGAAAGAATGTTGAGACTTGATAAATGGTGAACTATGATGGAGGTATGTTGCTGTTTTTCCTGGATATATGTTGGGATTAAATTCACCTAGACATAGCTGCTGTGTTTTATCCCGTTTGTGAAATAAAATTTGCTTGCTGCAATGAGCCTTTTTATTCCCTACCTTGTTGTAAGCTACATGTCATACTTTTCCTGCACTTGCTGAGTACGACAGGTACTCACTCTTGCATTATCATACAAACATGAGCAACAGGAGAAGAATACTTCGAGGACCATGTGGAGTACTAGGCGTGCGAACTACCGTCAACAAGGCTGTGGAGTTGAAGATAGAGCCGCTGCCATTTAGTTATTTCCGCTGTCATTTAGAGACTTCCGCAGCAAGAATAAGTTAGATACTCATGAGTGAGACAATGAGTCGATGTAATAAAGTACTTAAACCCTATTTATTCGTGGTTATATTCTGAATTCAGTTTGTGGATTACATGTGTATGTGTGATGAACATCCTGGGCACACATATGCATCAGTTGGGTTCCGTGTTTTATGTGACCGAGCATCACAGATTGGTATCAGAGCCACGTTGACCGTAGGACGCAAGCCTATGTAGAATGGACACTCTAAAACACATAGGACACCCCTCTAAGCTGCTATTTTCGAAAATTACTTGCTGCTGCACTTTTCTTGTCAAGTCAGCCACCGCAAAGTGCTATTTTCAGCCCCTCTTATCTCTTCTTTTGGATAACAACACTTTTGCTTTCTTGCTTCATAGCTTTTGAAGTTTTGAAGTATTTTCTTCCTTCACTAAAGTTTTTCATGCCCTATTTATAGATGTCGGTGATCAGGAGCACGACACGCATAAGTACTTGTTCACCACCACGTGGGAGTGCACGTAACCCCATTGAGGTGTCCAATGGACCACCCCCGCCACATGGCGGGAACAGCACCAGTTCACATGCTTAAGTTTAGGATTCCCATTGAATAAGCCGTAATAGGAACGTTTAAATCGTAGTAGCGTGAATAGGAGTGGTGCGTTAAACTTTTGTGATGATTTCTTGTGTTTGTGTGCTTGAGTGTGAGTTGTGGGACACTTCTACGAATATCCACATCCACACATTGTAGTGAGATGTGAGATGTTTCGGCATGTGTTCACAACCTTGTATAGGCTGATATTAGTAGAAGAAGATATTTAGTTCATAGACCTTGATGCATATAGCTGGTGTATCAACCTAAACTTCTCTTTTCTATTCTACTCAACTCTCTCTCACAGATGGTGAGGGAAAACGCCAGCCGTCGAAGGAGGAACAGTCGTGGCAACCATGAACCACAAGAGGTGGCCACGATGAAGTTCCTGATAATGCTAACCCCGGGGCTGGTGCAAACAACCTTGAATGGTTGATGGCTGTGCAGAACCAGCTCATGCAAACTATGATCCAAACTTTTGGTCAGCTGCAAGCCAACAACAACAAGAATCCTAACCCCGTTCCTGCACCACCACTGCCACAACCTCCTCCACCGCTGGCTCACAACAGATTGGGAGAGTTCATGAGGACTCGACCGCCTACTTTTGCACAAGCTAATGATCCCATGGAGGTCGACTATTGGTTGAAATCCATGAAAAAGAAGCTTGCTATTGTTCAATGCAATGATCGGGAGAAAGTTCTCTTCGCATCGCACCAACTTATGGGAGCAGCCGCTGACTGGTGGGACGCTCTTTGCAATGCTCATGACAACCAGGAGACTATTACTTGGGCTGAGTTCAAAGAGAGTTTCCACTCTCATTACGTCCCTGCTGGAGTCATGATGCTTAAAAGGCAAGAGTTCAAAGGTCTCCGCCAAGGAAAGAAGAGAGTGAATGAGTACCTCAACAAGTTCACACAGCTTTCAAGTTATGCTCCAGAAGTCGTCAACTCAGATCAAAGGAAGCAATACTTGTTCATGAGAGGGTTGAACTTTGAGATCCAAGTTCAGTTGCTCAACAACGACTATACAAACTTCCAGAAGCTTGTTGACAAAGCTATAGTGGTTGAGAGCAAGATCCATGAGATCGAGCAAGAGGGCAAGAGGAAGATGCCATACCAGCCACAAGAGAGCAATGTACGTCCTCATTTCATGCCCCCAGCTGCACCACAGTATGGCTCATCCGCTTCTACTTTCCGCCCTGCAAACCCACCTCACCCTAATCCACCACCGCAGCAACGTCCTTTTGTGCAAGCACCTTGTGTGCCTTTGCTTTCTGCGCCCCGTCCTAACATGGGCGCATATGCTCAAAACCACCCTCGTCCCAACGTTCCTGCTGTCTTGGGCAACAAGGCATGCTTTGCATGCGGAGAGGCGGGACACTTTGCAAGTCAATGCCCGAGGAAAGTCCTTGGACAGCCGACTAACGCACCAAAGTAGAACCCACGGTCGAATGGAGGAGCTACGCAAGGTAACCGTGGGCAGCAGAACTACGCTCGTGGCAACATGAATCATGTCTCCGCTGAGGAAGCACAACAAGCTGAGGACGTCGGGATTGGTATGTTCCTTGCCAACTCCAACCCAGCCACTGTTTTATTTGATTCCGGAGCATCGCATTCATTCATATCATCCAAGTATGTTGCCAAGTATAATATGCCTATATCACACATTAAACACACTATGTTGGTTAATTTTCCCGATGGAGAGATGAGGAGTAATATAGTATGTCTGAAAGTAAACCTTAAATTAAGGGGGGTAGACTTTCTTGCCAACCTTATTGTCTTGGATTCCCAAGGGATTGATATAATACTTGGAATGGATTGGTTAAGCAAGCACAACGGAGTAATTCAATGTGCTGAGAGGAGCGTCCAATTGACAAATGAGCACGATACTCGTATTGAGTTCGAGTCAGCCCAACCGGCAACCGAGAAGGCAGCATTGAACCACGTCGACGAAGCAACATTTGAAAGCATTCCGGTGGTTCAAGAATTTTCAGATGTGTTCCCGTATGAACTTCCTGGTATGCCACCTGACCGTGACATTGAATTTGCCATTGATTTAGTACCTGGAACTGCACCTATAGCGAAAAGGCCATATAGGATGCCCGTTAATGAACTAGTGGAACTTAAGAAGCAAATTCAGGAGCAGCTAGAAAAGGGTTTTATTCGCCCAAGCTCGTCACCATTGGGAGCCCCCGTGCTCTTCGTAGACAAGAAGGTGGGACCCAAAGGATGTGTGTAGATTATAGGTCTCTCAGTGAGGTGATGATCAAGAATAAATACCCACTGCCCCGTATAGAGGACCTATTTGACCATATGATAGGTGCTCGAATTTTCTCCAAGATTGATCTTCGGTCGGGATACTTCCAGCTGATGATTAAGCCCTCCGACATACCCAAGACTGCATTTCAAACACGGTATGGTTCGTATGAATACACCGTTATGTCTTTTGGGTTAACGAATGCACCCGCATATTTTATGTACCTCATGAATAAGGTCTTCATGGAGTACTTGGATAAGTTCGTCGTGGTTTTCATCAACGACATCATGGTGTATTTGAAAAGCGAGGAAGAACATGAAGAACATTTGAGATTGACATTGCAGAAACTGCGAGAGCATCAATTGTATGCCAAGTTCAGCAAATGTCAATTTTGGCTAAAGGAGATATCATTCCTAGGCCACATCATCTCTGATAGAGGAGTATTGTTTGATCCCGGAAAAGTGGGAGATGTTCTGAAGTGGAACCAACCGCAGAATGTGAGAGAGATTCGGAGTTTCCTTGGGATGGCTGGATACTACTGACGGTTCATCAAAGATTTCTCCAAAATAGTGAACCCTAAGACGGAATTACTAATGAAGGGAAAAGCGTTCCAGTGGACACCAGCGTGCCAAGAAAGCTTTGAGGAGCTCAAGCAAAGACTAACCACACCGCCGGTTTTGGTATTGCCGGACGTAAGCAAGAGCTTCGATATATATTGTGACGAATCAATACAAGGGCTTGGATGTGTGCTCATGCAAGAAGGACAAGTGGTAGCCTATGCGTCGAGGCAACTAAAGAAACACGAGCTGAATTACCCCACACATGACTTGGAACTTGCAGCCGTGGTACATGCCTTGGAGATTTGGAGGCATTATACCCTTGGCCACCGATGTGAGACCTATACGGATCACAAAAGTCTCAAGTATATATTCACGCAAACGGATCTGATTTTTAGGCAACGTCGATGGTTGGAACTCATCAAGGATTATGATGTTGGAATCAATTATCACCCTGGAAAGGCCAATGTAGTAGCTGATGCATTGAGCCGAAAGGGAGCATGTCACCAACTCACGGTTCGGGAGCTACCGCCCGAGCTGCGCAAGGAGTTCGAACGGTTACATCTCGGGTTCTTGAACGAGATGGAAGTGATAGAACTCAACTCTTCGCTGGAACAAGAGATACGAGATGGCCAAGCAACGGATGAGGAAATCAAGGAAATCAAGGAAAGAATCTGACAAGGCATATAAAAGGATTTCAAGGAAGACGAGAAATGCACGCTTTGGTTAGGAAAAAGGGTTTGTGTGCCTAACGTGAAGCACATCCGCGACACGATATTAAAGGAGGCACATGACTCACCTTATTCCATACATCCCAGCTGTACAAAGATGTACAAGGACCTGAAAACTTGCTATTGGTGGGATGGTATGAAAAGGGACATAGCTGAATATGTTGCCTTATGCGACACGTGCCAACGGGTGAAGGCCGAACATCAAAGACCCGCTGGACTGTTGCAACCATTGAAAGTACCCGAGTGGAAGTGGGAAGACATCAGCATTGATTTCATTGTCGGATTGCCACGTACTCAGTCGGGTTACGACTCCATTTGGGTTATTGTGGACCGATTGACGAAAACCGCCCATTTCCTTCCGGTTAGAACCACGTACCGCGTCACGGAACTAGCCGAGCTGCATATGGAGCAAATCGTATGTCGCCATGGAGTTCCGAAGAGGATAGTTTCAGATCGGGGCGTCTCAATTTACCCCTAAGTTCTGGAAGAAGCTGCATGAAACCATGGGTACACAGCTGAATTTCAGCTCCGCTTATCACCCGCAAACTTACGGGCAAACTGAGAGGACAAATCAAATTTTGGAAGACATGTTGAGAGCTTGCGCCTTGAAACATGGGTGTAGATGGGATAGGAGCTCGCTGTATGCTGAATTATCCTATAACAACAGCTATCAAGTTAGCTTTAAGATGTCACCTTTCGAAGCATTGTACGATAGACGATGTCGAACGCCAATGTTCTGGAATGAGACCGGAGAGAGCCAAGTGTTTGGACCCGAAGTGCTGCAAGAAGCTGAGAAGCAAGTCCAAACGGTACGAGAAAATTTGAAGTCTGCTCAGTAACGACAAAAAGGTTATGCGGACAATAGGTGAAGAAAGTTGACTTTTGAAGTAGGAGACTTCGTGTACATTAAGGTATCACCTATCCGAGGCCAACGACGTTTCAACGTCAAAGGCAAGTTAGCGCCTCGCTACATCGGGCCATTTAAGATTTTGGGCAAGCGAGGAGAGGTAGCCTATCAACTAGAGCTCCCAACGCACCTCTCCGACGTGCATGACGTGTTTCACGTATCCCAACTCAAGAAGTGCTTACGAGTATCGGAAGAACAAGTGCCGATGGATGAGCTCAAGCTTCAAGAGGATCTGACCTATGTAGAGCACCCTGTCCAAATTTTGAACGTGAAGGAAAGGGTCACGAGGAACAAAGTGATCCGTTGGTGCAAGGTACAGCGGAGCCATCACACGGAAGCCGAGGCTACATTAGAGCGTGAGGAAGACCTCAAGGCAGAATTCCCTCATCTATTCTCTACTCTATCGAATCTTGAGGGCGAGATTCAGTTTAAGGGGGTAGGTTTGTAACACCCTCAAATTCAATTCCCTGCATGCATACATTTTTCATATAGAGAAACATTTTAAAAGAAGTAGGAAGGGGAAAAAGATAGCTGAAAAGAACCAATTCCTGTTCGCCGAGGTGCGCTGTCGACACTTTCCCAGGCCGCGGGACACGTGGCGCTTTCGGAGCTCACCACTGCGGAAGGGATGAGGTCTGGCCTCGCTAGACACGTGTCGACTGCGGAACTCACCCCTGCAGAAGGGATGAGGCCCGGCCCCGTGGGACACGTGTCGCTCTCGGAGCTCGCCTCCGAGAGGTCCGGCCCGCTGGACACATGTCACCCTCGGAGCTCGCCTCCGAGAGGTCCGGCCCCGCTGGACACGTGTCACCCTCAGAACTCGCCTCCGAGAGGTCCGGCTCCACTGGACACGTGACACCCTCGGAGCTCGCCTCCGAGAGGTCCGACCCCGCTAGACACGTGTCGTCCTCGGAGCTCACCTCTGAGGGGAAGGGAGGTCCGACGCTGTTGGACCTGTGTCGCCACCGGAGCTCGCCTCTGTAGAGAGGGGAGGCCCCGCCCCGCCAGACACGTGGCGCATGTGGAGCTTGCCTCTGAGGAAAACGGAGGCCCCGCCCCGCCAGACACATGGCGCACGCGGAGCTCACCTCTGAGGAAAATGGAGGCCCCGCCCCGCTGGACGCGTGGCAGGTCCGGATCTCGCCTCTGAGGAGAAGCAAGGACCGGCCCCTGCTGGACACGTGGCGTCTCCGGAGCTCACCACTGCGGAGATGTGAGGTCCTTAGGCGGTTTTTTCTCTGTTGCGCGCGAGTACCCGGTACAGAGGATACCGACACAATTTCCCCCACGTTGCTGCCGCACCAAATCAATTAGAGATAGGTTTGATAAGATCCAAAAACAAATTGAATAGGACTCTTATTTGAGCTCAAATTGGAGTAGGACTCTTCTTTCACCCCTTATAAATAGAACCCAAAACCCCCTGGCCGCAACCACGTACCTATTTTCCACCACCCGAGTCGACGACTTGGAGGCCCTAGCTTCCAATTCGCCGAGTTACCCACTTTGCCGGAGTTCAGTCGCTGGTGAGCCGCCGACGAGCCCCGGCACACCTCGCCGTTGCCAGAAAAGAGCCGACGATCATATGAGAAGTGAGGTAGGTCTTTGTTACCCATCTTACGACATCTTCGCATCCGTTTTCGTCGTTTCCTTCAGACAGAACCTTTTTCGTGTGGACAGATCACGTCTTGATCGTTTTTGACGGTGGTATTGATCTAGATCTTGAGTCAAGATCATCACCACGTCCACACTTGATTCCTACACCCTTGTTCATCATAAAACCCCATGAAAGCCACTAAAACATGCAAGAACACGTACAAACTGGGTTAATTAAACAGCACCATAGGATTTGCACCATTGCATCTTGAGTAGAGTTTGTGCATGATGATTGATTGCGGTAAATATTGTATGTGCGTGATCATGAGTAGAAGGACAAGCTCAGGGAGCCATCTACAAAGAACTACAGCACCGAGACTTCGAGACAGTTGAGCAACAAGAGTCACAGGAGCAAGGAAAGTGCCCCTTGATCATATTGATCCCATGTTTTGAAAACTGTTTTGTTTGCAAAAATGTGTATGCTTGAGTCAACTTGATGGGAAACCCTTTTATAGGAGTTTACTAGTTTTGTTAACCATCCTTGTAGCTAGGAAAGTTGATGAGTCGGGTATGGTCGTTTTTCCTTTTTGCTTCGCTTAAGCTACGGGATATGGGAAGGCGAAGTAGAACATGTCTAAGTACTGCACTCATATGAATAATGATGATGAGAACTTGATGATAATAATGAGCATAGAATCGGGGAAGATCTAGGCAAGCTTGGTTCATGGATGTGGTACAATGAGATGGTGGTTTAGTTGCCGTAGATCTAATGACCGGTTCATGCCAGCACGTGCCAGGAAAACAGTGCCACCACAAGGCCAAATATGGGTGCGGCTTAACTGACTAATTAGGTAAGTTGCTAGATTGTTATGGACCATGGAAGGCGCGGGGAATGGGAGTCGAGGGAGGACTGCCCTGGGAACTGCATGGCACAAGAGGGGGCCTGTAGGTGGGAGAATGGTGATTTGAGCCTGCTGGTGAAACCTTAGTGAGTCCATACATCTAGTAGCCCCTTTGTGAAGGCTATTTTGTGATCTCTTGGCCATACACCGATGGTTGTGTACTGGTATAATGGAGGTTCTGCAGTCGCTGATGGGTGACAAAATCTCAAACTTGTGGGTAAAGTTGTGCCACCTCTGCAGAGTGTAAAACTATCATGATAGCCGTGCTTACGGTCACAAGCGCCTGGCCAACTCACATGATTAGAGGGAAAACTTGGGATGATTATTTGCTATGGTCATGGTATGGTCTTGGTATGGTCATTGGGATTGGTCTCGGGACTGGTTGAGTCTTGGCAATTAGTTTGGTTTTGATTATATCAACATGAGATGGTTATGAGCATGAGATAAACTTGAGAAAGATCAATGGCTGGTTGAGACTTGAGAAAAGGTGACTTATGATGAAAGAATGTTGAGACTTGATAAATGGTTTGTGACGTTTGTGAAATAAAATTTGCTTGCTGCAATGAGCCTTTTTATTCCCTACCTTGTTGTAAGCGACATGTCATACTTTTCCCGCACTTGCTGAGTACGACATGTACTCACTCTTGCATTATCATACAAACATCAGCAACAGGAGAAGAATACTTCGAGGACCATGTGGTGTATTAGGCGTGCGAACTACCGTCAACATGCATGTGGAGTTGAAGATGGAGCCGCTGCCATTTAGTTATTTCTGCTTTCATTTACAGACTTCAGCTGCAAGAATAAGTTAGATACTCATGAGTGAGACAATGAGTCGATGCAATAAAGTACTTAAACCCTATTTACTCGTGGTTATATTCTGAACTCAGTTTGTGGATTACATGTGTATGTGTGATGAACATCCTGGGCAGACATATGCATCAGCTGGGTTCTGTGTTTTACAGGACCGGGCGTCACAGGATTTCAGAACGTGGACGACGCTTCTCTGATGTGATTCCAGAGGGGACCTCTACACATTACAGAAGTCCACCAATAATCGATGGCGACATCATGCCATGGTTGCCATCCTCAACTCCAACATCTGGCACACACGGCTGGGACACCCCGGCCATGGGCAGCTCAACCGCATACTGAAAGACTTCCCTTTTCAGTGCACCAAAGCCGACACCCACATCTGCAGCTCGTGTCAACTTGGCAAGCATGTCAAGCTGCCCTTCACCAATTCAAATACTGTCTCTTCATTACCTTTCCAACTGTTGCATTGTGATGTGTGGACATCGATCACCCATAAGTAGAAACTCTGGGTTCAAGTATTACCTTGTCATACTTGACGATTTTTCACATTTTGCATGGACCTTTCCCCTACGATTTAAGTCTGATGTATTTTCCACAATCATTGCATTCCATGCATTTGTGCAGACCCAATTCCAGCGCCCTATCTTGTGTATTGAAAGCGACAGCGGCAAGGAGTTTGACAATACTGCCTCACGATTGTTTTACAACAGTCACGGCATTGCCCTCCGACTCTCTTGTCCGTACACGTTGCCACAAAACGGCCGCACAGAAAGACTCCTTCGGTTACTCAATGACAGAATGAGTACAATGTTGCTCCATGCTAGTGCACCTCCCACCTTCTGTCCCGTTGCACTATCAAGATCCACATACCTTCTCAATCGTCACCCATGTCGAGTCCGCCACAATCTCACCCCTCACGAAATTTTGTTCGGCCACCCTCCCTCATACGACCATCTGCGAGTTTTTGGATGCCTATGCTACCCTAACACCTCTGCCACGGCACCAAATAAACTTGCTCCTAGGTCAGCACCTTGTATTTTCCTTGGTTACCCTACCGAGAGCAAAAGATATAAGTGCTATAATCCTGAGACACGGCGGGTCATCACATCACGCCATGTTACGTTCGACGAACAAAATTTTCCTTTCAGGTACCTATCGGTGGCTGATACGTCTGCACCAACCTACGCCCACAGCATGGCTCATGATCCAATCTTTATGCATCCTCGTCAACCAATGCATGCGCCGATCCGTGCAGCCCGGGTGTGGAACCCGCGCCATAAGACGCATGCATCTAGAAACGACGCCCCTCCTCAGGCGGATCAACATGTGAGCGTTGGCCACGTCCAAACTAATGAAGATTTGGGCATCAGTCCAAACAGCCCCCTGCGCATGCATGCACATGCAGGCGATGATCCAGCACACGCAACTAACATCGGCAGAAGCTCCAACGTCCTTCCATTCATGCAGGACCATGCACGTCGCACTGCTTCAGGTGCACCAAAAGAATCGGCTGCGCCTACAACTGCTCCACGCCCTCGATATCACACGCTGACCAGGAGGCATGCTGGGATCCTCAAGCCAAACCTGAAGTATGCCAATGTGGTCTCGGTGACGCCACAACCAGCACCCACCAGTGTTCATGCAGCTATGCGATGACCCAGACTGGCTCTGCGCCAGGAGGAAGTCAATGCCATAAAGGCAAACAACACCTGGACATTGGTTCCCAAGCCACTAGGTGTGAGTGTCATTACAGGCAAATGGTTGTTCAAAAATAAGCTTCGTGCAGATGGTAGTCTCGAGCGATGCAAAGCACGTTGGGTGGTCCGAGGATTTCATCAGCGACGCGGCGTTGATTTCGATCAAACCTTCACGCCATGTAAAAGCCCAAGAAAGTGAAGTGCATACAAATGTTCATCACTTCACAACACCACAGCTCTTGTGATGGATAGCTCATCAAAACTTGTGAAGAGCAAGTAGACACCATCAAAAGGGTGATTAGAGGGGAAAGTCCTGACTTCCAAAAAGTAGGATTTATACACATAAGCATGAAAGGTTTAGCTCACCCCTAGACCATAAATAGTCTTGGGAAGGCTCAGGCCAAATTTCATGCAAATCCAATACTTTTTGAGGCACTTTTGGAGACAATTTAAAAAGGGGCCAATTTGAATGCAAATTCAAATTGCAGCCACTTTCATCACTTGAATTCAAAAGTTGACTTCATATTCGAACTCAGAACATTTTTCTGAGTTAGTCCACCAATTTTCATCCCCATTGGACTTCATCTTGTCGGGAGCCAAATGTGCAATAATTCAAACTAAATTTGGAATTTCAAATTCAAATGTGAAGGGAATTTGGCCGAACCAGTTTCAAACTGATGAATTCAAATTCCTCCTCTGGATTGGGGGCTAAGTTTCCTTTTCAAGTGTGAGGAGTTGAGATATTTGCACAACAACAGAGAGGATTAGAGGGAGGCAGGGCCCACCTGGCAGCCAAATGCCATGATCAGGTTGCCCACGGGCTCTGTTCCACTGGAAACCGCAGCGGGCGCCACCCAGCAGGTGCTGAGCGGCCACCGCGATGAGCTGGTGTCGTGCTGGAGGCTTGCGCCGCGCTTTTGCCTGCCCACGAAGCCATCTCTCGCAGCTCACACGACAACCGGCTGGCTTTCACACGCGCTCGACTGAAAATGTTCACCTTTTGGTCGCTCTACTCGGGTCCTCGGTGTGCCGCCGATCTGAGCACTCTCGCGACCGACAATCAACAGGAAAGAGACGCGCCGGAGGCTGCTCGAACTTACCGTGAAAACCTTACCTCCTTTCATGCCCTGTAGGGAAAGAATTTCCACGGTTAGTCCTCGGTGTTCAAAGAACCGAACTAGCAAAGAATCCGAAATTCATGGTGATCGGTCCACCACCGTGTAAACCCAGCTAAGCACATGTTATACACGTCCCCACGGCCACCTAGGATCAAAGACCATCGGAAACCATCGAGTCTTGGCGCTGCTATTCAAGTTTTTTGAGCATCCGCCATTTTAGCCCTAGTGTGACGGTGAGGTCCTAGCTCCGGCCGTTTCCATGACAAACCAAGTTCATTTTCATGCTCAGCATGCCACAGCGGAGCTGTAGGAGCAAACCGTTCCCAAAATAAGGCCCTGAGCAGCACGGGCGACATCGCCGGAGTGGGGATCACCGCTGTCACCGTCGCAAGCATGGTTCCGGCCATCGCCGAGCTTCGGTGAGTGCACCAATGTGTTCTCCGTGCAAAGTTGGGCACAGGCAGCGAAATCCGTTGAAGGTCATGCGGTGAAATGTTCGGCAGCGAGTTCTTCGGCGAAGCACCGCCGCGGTAGTCGTGGGAGATCGCGAGGTAGACAAAGGGGGGGCCGGGTCCACCGGTCAGTCGCTGTTCTCTCGCGGGATCCACTCTGTGGCCGGGATCCGGTGCGGCAGTGCGGGTAAAACCCCGTGGGCTGCAGTGTGGCCGCGATCTCAGTGCGCCGGTTTAAAGAGTGGGGCCCACCAGCAGAGTTTAAACATTTCTGGGATTTTCCAGTTTTAGTTCAAACTTCAAGTGCACATAAAATCTGCTAGGAAGCTCCAAATTCAGTGAACCAAATTTTGCTGAACTCAGAATTTTGAGTACTTTCCAGCATCACAAGTTTCAGCTCATGAAACTTAATAGTTTTCCAGAATTATTTCTCTAAAGTTTAAACTGTTAGGAATGTTATCTGGATAATTACTTTATGAAAAATTCTGAAATTTGGCTGAGCGGTTCATTGGAAAATCATTTAGTCACTACAAAATTTTCAGACCGATCCAATTTTATTTAGTCCCCATAATGGTGTGATTAAGTGAACTGCCCTGAGAAAATAGAAAAATGTACAGAAATATTTTTCAGATTTTCTCACACCTAGTTTAGGGCATAACTTCATCTAGAATTCTTCAAATGACATGAAACCAATTCCATTAGAACTATCTCAATTTCTAGTTTACAGAAAGTAATAGTTGGGGCCATGAAAATATCTGGAATTCCTTAGAGACTCTAATATTGACCAAATAAGCTTTTATTTGTACAAAGCCCAAATGAACCTTATTTCCAATGAAACTTGGTCAAGACTCTGGTTAGGACCCTACCAAGCCACCATAAAAATTTCAGAGCCAAAGGGGAGGGCTAGCTAGAGTAATGGAAATTACTTATTCAGTTATAAACAATACATTTAAATTGACATATAGTATATCGTTTACGTGTAGTTGCTGAAGGCGAGGAAACTCCGGAAGTGCTCGACTTCCTTCTTCCGGACGAATCCCTAACCACTGACCAGCAGCAACAAGGAAAGCCCCGGTTTGCATTAACCATTTCATAAAGTTTTGCTTTGTTATATACTTAGTATGAGGTTTATGAATGTGCAGTAGGTGTAGGGTGGATGAAACCCAAGAGCATAAACCGCTTTTTCCTATATGAGTGAGGGTAGTTTCTAAGTCCTCGAGTAGACAGGCTATGCTTAATGATTCATAGAACTTCGGTACAAGTCGAGTAGTTGGAATCTACTCGCGATCGAGTTAGGCTTGGGACACACGGGATTTGTTCGAGTGATGTGAGATCACTTTAGTAATGAAAATGAGACTAGGCAGGGGCTAGGGCGCAGCGAGAGGAAGTCTTGTGTGCGCATCCCTGTCCGTGTCGATTGAGGACCGATCCGGTTGCGGCCCTGCTGAACAAGTATTGAACGTACCAAAGGCATATCGGATATATGGGCCCCGATAAACCGATGTAACCTATACCTCCGGGCATCGAGGCATAACACACCGATTTATATGTGTAGGCTGAGGACAGCAAGGTGGAAATCTGCTAACGGGCATAGAGAGATGCTCCGTGTAGGGAACCTCCTGCTCGTTTTGGTGCAACCGGTTCGACGTTTGGGCTGTTGGGTGAAAGGTTGTCCCGTACGACATCGAGTGAGCATGCTGTGCAGCTCCACCATTGGGCGTACATGACGTACTCTTTGGGTATCCCTGCAGGTGTATATCAAGTCGATTCGCCGTCCCTTGTGGTGACGAGTACCGCTTGTTCACTGCATCGTAACTTAGATAAACTATGGAATTTTATAATTCAATTCTGCTGATATGTATAATTGTATTGCTACATGTGTGCCACCAAATATTGCTTACTAAATTTCAGATTCATGAACTTTTAACTTGTGGCTAAAATATGAACTAAGGATGAACCTGTAGGCGTATCCATTTGCTGAAATTTACCATCCCATGTTCGTATAAACTGCATGTAGAGTTTCATGCCTAGGTGAGTCGGTTAAGTCTTGTTGAGCCCTAGTGCTCACGGTTGCTGCTATAAGTGTTTTTCAGGTGAGGAGCATCCCACGGACTCGGGTTATGAGTCCACCAGTGAGGGCTACCCTCTGTCGGGGACCACGGCTGAGTGGGAGCCGTACACGCCGCGCTGAGCTGGAGGAGTGCAGCTAGTGTGGGTTGCCCTAGGGCTGGGCAACCGACTTTTGCTAGGTAGACGGGTGTGAGTTGTACAAACTTAGTTTCCGCTGCTGTAATATAAACACTAGTTTGTAACTGAAGTATTGTACCACTTTGTACATTTGAGTTGGTTTTTTATGTAATACAATGTTTTCCTTATGATGTGTGCGGTCGGGTGTCGCATCGTGCGGCACCACCCTCTGTGATCCTGTATGAGCGGATTCCCGTCCACCACAGGCTGGTCTCAGAGCGGCATTGGGGATAGCACATTAATTAGGCACTGTATTACGGGAAAACTTAGGTTCACGGTGAGGATTCGTTAGTTTGCCCAAGTAAGGACTATATTAGCATAGTTACTTAAAGTGGCGAAACTAACATATGTGTTATAATTCTGAACTTTAATTATGTAATGACGCACCTACGCTCAGGTAAAAATGGTAAGGAACGCCATTGAAAGCGGTTCAATTTCGGTTAGCTCCCCTGACGAGGAATGTAGTTCAGGGATAGGTCTCACAGCTTGGTGTGAGACGTTAATATGAAACTCTTGGACTCTTCATGTTCCTGAGTTCATATGAAACGCTGATCCCTAGCGTGCATTAGGCAAGCAAGTGGAGAACCCATCATGTGGTCAGTAACGCGGTAGTGTGTTCATTTGGGAACAGCCCAGGAGGACATACGCAGCGCTTGCCATCGGCGTGCCCTGCAGGGCAGTAGGTGGTATCTTTTGGGGTGATAAAATTCCTAACTGTGACGACCCATTCGCGCTATACTCGGGTTCCCCGTCGTGTGGTGTTAAAACACGATCACGTACATTGAGACGTGGCTTAACTCAAGGACGGCCGTATGCAATTATACGGGCGTTTATATTTACTTTCAAATATGGACCTGCCTGAAATGAAAATAACCTTTGAGTGCATCATTATTGGGTGTTCTTCTGCAGGTACTAATCACGTATGTATCCACTGTAGTATACGTGTGCGAGAGCCCGTTTAGTGCCACAATTGAGACGTATATGCCTGTATAATCCGGTTAGGATTTTCTTTTTGTGAGGAACGTAGTATTGACATATCATAGGCATGTGCATGAAAGATAATGATAACAAATAACTAAAATCACCAAGTTTCAACATTTAGGACCCTGATTGGGTAGAAAAAAATTTGATAGTTGATCAGTGTAGTTCCAAATGATTGAAAAACAGAGTGCTCTGTTTTGGGCAGCAAGTCGGCTGAACTTTGACAGAGCATAACTCACAGATTATTTAGCCAATGGAGGTGTGGGATATAGTTCTGGAAAGGTATTTAAGTACTCTACAACTTTGTTTTAGACCCCCAGAGCTGAATCACAACTTAAGGTGGCTTAAATCCCAGAGGAATGTAACATGTCCAGAACCAGGACAGATTTGAACTACTCTCTGGACCGTTCTGTTTTTCAAGCATAACATACGGTAGAAAAATCTAAAATTTTCATATCATACATATTTGTAAAGGGTAGGAGATGTGTTACATCTTTGTATTCAAAGTTTCTGAAATTTCAGCACAGAACTCAGTGGAAACCAGAGTTGAAAACAGCAAATTCCAAAGGAGGTGCTGTTAAAATTCTTCCAGAAACTCTGTTGACATTGAATTACCATAACATTTTAACCAAAGCTGATCTGAGGGCAAATAAATACTAGTTGGAAAGATACTGAAGTTAACTTTAACTTTCGTATTAAGCTTGAGTCATGAAAATGCACACCACCAGATAAAAATCTGGAATATGTAGGAACTGGTCATTTGGGCAGAGTGATGACAGTTGAACTCAATTGAGAGATTGTTGTACCCTAGGGAGTTTAAGTACTTCCAATGGGGTAGAACATACTCATGAGTGGTTATCTTCAACTAGTGAAAGATTTGAGTGTATGTCCTGCTCAAGCTTCTTTTGCTAGAGACCATGTTTGTGTTGTACTGAAGATAAAAGGGTAGTTTACGTGATGACAAAGCGATTTTAACATATTGTAGTAACCAAACCTAGTTGAGATGAACTTCCAAAGAGGAAGTCCATCAAATTGTATTTAACTAGCGTGTATTTGGTCTGGTAATGGTGTAGCTTGTGCAAAGTTATTACATTATCAGTATATGAGATGTATCGCATGTTTTGACTGTCATTATGTTTTACGCCATTTTATTGGACTGCATGAAGTATGTTGCGGGACTGATGTTTATTGGCGTATGATTGCAGATGGTTCGCACTCGGACCACGCATGAGATGGGATGCTCTAGACAGCAGGGGGGTGATGACTCCCAGCCACCTGCCTACAAACAGCCCCTCGCAGCAACAACCACCACCGCTGCCTCCGCTTACGCTAGAGGATGTGATCGCGGCACTGGTGGGTGGTCATGAGGAGCGGACCGACCTGCTCCTCACAATCGTGCAGAATACGTCCCAGGTGGGGGGGGGCATCAAGAGAGGGATCCTCGTGAGCCCAGGATGTGACGTACTCGGATTTCATAAGTACGCACCCTCCGGTGTTCACTGAAGCAGCAGAACCCCTGGAGGCCGATAACTGGCTGCGGACAATCGAGTCCAAGTTTGGGCTGCTCCAGTGTACGGAGCGGCAGAAGACTCTGTTCGTGGCGCAGCAGCTTCACGGTGCCTCTGGTGCGTGGTGGGCGAATTATGTCGCCTCGCGTCCGGCTGGCCATGCCGTGGAGTGGGAAGAATTCCGGGAGGCATTCCACGCCTACCATATCCCTCCCGGGATAATGAAGCGGAAGTTCCAAGAGTTCTTGGAGCTGAAGTAGGGCGGAAGGAGTGCCCATGACTACTCCCGTGCCTTCAACGATCTGGTGCAGTATGCGTCGGATTACGTCTCCACCGAGGAGAAGAAGCGGGAGCACTTCTATAGGGGGTTACACCCCGAGATGAAGACGCATCTCGTCTAATGCAATCGCGGCACGTTCAACGACCTCGTTAATGCCATGATCATGTAAGAAGATGCTCAGCAAGAATTGGTGGCTGAGCAGCGAAAGCGCAGCACTCCACCCAGCAGTGGGGGTGGAGCTCCCCAGAAGTACCGCATGGTGTATCGGACACCATCCGGTCAGCAGTGGCATCCACCGGCGCGACCTCAGAAGTTCGGGGGTCGTTCTTTTCAGCCACCCCCGTTCAGAACGCCGATGCCACCACCACGACTGCAACAGCAGCAGCAGATGGTACCTCGGGCGTTTCCACTGCCACAACGCGCCCCGGGTTTCCGTCCGCCAATCAGCGGAGGACCGCCTCGCTACACTTGCTTTACGTGGGGCCAGGCAATCCATTTCTCGAAGGACTGTCCCCAGAGGCAGCAGAGCAGCGGGCAAGCCCAGTTCCAGGGCGGTGCTCGAGGCCGACCTCTGGTCAAGAAGGATGGTCAGCGAACTGGGGGCGTTCGCAACCTCGACAATGAGGACGCCCCAGACAGAGACAACGTGCTGGCGGGTACGTTCACTCTCAACGATCAAGCAATCATCATATTATTTGATTCCGGTGCAAGCTACAACTTCATAAGTGCATCATATGTGGTTAAGCATCAAATGGAAGCCTTTCCATCCGAGTGCTCTTATATGATCTGCTCACCGGGAGGAAAGATTTCAGCAACTATGATGATTCCGAAAGCACCACTGTGCTTAGGTGGGAAGATGTCACACCCGGTTTCTCCGAAGAACAACCGAGTGGATATCACATGTATGCCAGGATCATTTTCTCATACATGTGATGACAAATAGTGAAGCATCATTTATTACAAGCCAGGTGTCGAATATAAATAAGTCTTACATAGCATATGTCTCGATGGACGATAATAAGTTCATAACATGTAAATAAAATAGCAGCGGAATATTATTCTTGTGGGCTCCGTCACAGGCGTTGCCCGGGGGACTCCATGAACCTAGAATCCTTCTTCGGGTCCAAAATCTTGGTCATTGAACACCACATCATCCCCTTGACCTGAGCAGCAATTTAAACCAACAAATATGCAAGGTTGAGTACCGTTGGTACTCAGCAAGTGTGGGAAAGTTATGTCATGCATGGCTAGAGCAAGGAGATGTTGAACTCATGGTGAAAGCACTGCACAATTAATACCTATCACCTTAGCTTATTAAGAACCTACATTACTACACAGGTGAAATGGTCCCAATCCCTCAACCCATCATCAATATCAAGTACACATAGTCTCAACTCCAATGTTAAGCTTCCCGCTTAACATCCTCAACTACCCAATCCAGCATCCTCTAATCATGAATAAGTCCAAGCCGCTCTTGACCGTGAGCACGGCTGTCATGACAGTTTTGACTCTGCAGAGTTTGCACCACTGTACCCACATGTAGTGATTTCATCCCCCGTTGCCGGGTGGACTAAAAGAACCTCCATTATGCCAGTGGCTACGAACCACATTCACACTTCCCAAGTGTGTAGCCAGGAGATCACTACGAAGCCTTTACAAAGGGATTCCCGACGAGCATGGGCCCACTGAGGTTTCACCCCTAACAGCATACAAGAGGCTATAACCCCGCTGCAGTGGCCCCCTCTTGAGCCTTGCGGTTCATATGGTAGTCCAGCTGACACCTATTCCCCGCACCATCCAACACACGCATACTACGCCGGGGATACACCTAATTAATTGGCCAAGCTGCCCCATCTCAGCATGTGGTTGGCATGGTAAAGCCAGGTTACATGCTCCATGAACCTGTCCTTAGGATCTAGGCAAGTACTAAACACAAACCCGAGTCTCGTGCACCCAGCACCAACCAAATCATCCAACTTGCCTCGATCCCTACCTCTACATGTCTCATAATATCTCATTCAAGAGTAAGGTAAATAAATTGATGATCTCATATCGCACTTATCCCATTCTAAGCATGGCTAAGCATAAGTAATATGAATGAATGACATGATAAAATAAACCCAACCCAAGCTACAAGGAAACAAGATAATGCAATTCTAGGGAAACTTCCTAGCATGGGTGTCATATTTCAATTGACAATGCAAATGATTCTATCTAGACATCCTAGTATAGGATCAAAGTGGTCAAGGACACTTGCCTTCTTCCTGCTGCTCTGGGAATGGATAGTCCTGATCTTGGAAGGGAAGAACTTGCTTTGGGGCAGGTTCTACTCATGTCAACCCACATAGCAAAAGAAGATAACAATCCATAAGACATAGTTCACACTTTCACTCCACACATACATACATATGATAATCATTCACATTTCTATGTGTTGTGTTTACCCCAGCTGTGTTGATTTTTAACCTTCATGCACTTTTAATCATAAGTATATGATTTCTAACTTTTGTATTTCAGATTTCTGTTTGCACACTATATATGAATTTTCAATTTGAATAAATTCTTAATATAAAATTAGTATACTTCTTAACTATCAAGAGTAAGGTAAATAAATTGATGATCTCATATCGCACTTATCCCATTCTAAGCATGGCTAAGCATAAGTAATATGAATGAATGACATGATAAAATAAACCCAACCCAAGCTACAAGGAAACAAGATAATGCAATTCTAGGGAAACTTCCTAGCATGGGTGTCATATTTCAATTGACAATGCAAATAATTCTATCTAGACATCCTAGTATAGGATCAAAGTGGTCAAGGACACTTGCCTTCTTCCTGCTGCTCTGGGAATGGATAGTCCTGATCTTGGAAGGGAAGGACTTGCTCTGGGGCAGGTTCTACTCATGTCAACCCACATAGCAAAAGAAGATAACAATCTATAAGACATAGTTCACACTTTCACTCCACACATACATACATATGATAATCATTCACATTTCTAAGAGTTGCGTTTACCCCAGCTGTGTTGATTTTTAACCTTCATGCACTTTTAAACATATGTATATGATTTCTAACTTTTGTATTTCAGATTTCTGTTTGCACACTATATATGAATTTTCAATTTGAATAAATTCTTTATGATAAATTTATATACTTCTTAACTATCAAGTTTGCATGGAAGGTACTTTCCTACTCCAAATGGGTTTTCAGATCTTCTACCAAGTCCTAAACTGAAATCTTTGGATTTGGAAACTTCATTTATCATTTTCTAGTTATGCATACCCCTTTTTCTATATTTTCAGATTTATTTTCTATGCCTAAATGTGAACTTTATTATCAAAATATTAAAACACATCATCTAAACAGGATAGGTTCTGGTCTAAAATAATATATTTTTGAACTTATCCTCTGATGTGAACTAATTTAAATTTATTTTACCCATTTTCAGGATTATTTCCTAACCTAAAAATGTGTTCCTATAACTAATAAATGTGAACAATCAATTAGACAGATTCATTTCAACTTAAAATCTACTTTTGAACTCATCCTAAAGTTTTCCAAGTGCTAGGAGAGTTTAAATTTGAATTTACCATGTGTTTGTCTCACCCTTTTAAATTTAAATCTGAATTACATATCCAAATTTCTAAATTTAATGTCATATAGGGTTAAAAAGGTAAACCCCACAACAGGGTCTATTATATTATTTCATAAATTTCCAGGGGTCTAGCTACACATAACAGAGGGGTTTTCCTAATTTTTATTAAGTCCAGGGGCTAAAACTGATTTTTAAATGAATTTACATGAATTTCTGTAGTTCCAGGGGCTAGATCAGAAGTTTCTGGGGCTAGCTCGTATTTTCCGAGATCCCCAGGGGGTAGCACGTAAGAATCCTGGCCTTTATAATGCGGGGCTGATGTGGACCGTCCGATTTAAAACAGACTGCTCAGATTAGATCGTCGAACCGGTACGCGCGGGTTTTAATTCTACCGTGCGATTGAAAATAGACGGCGCATAAGCGGCCACGTCGCTCTGACCGTGCGCGGGCGGCGCTGCCCACCGGCGCACGGCGGCGGGAGGTGGCGATCTCGCCGGAAAACTTTGGATCTTCGTCTATTCCTCCTAAAACTGGGATTTCATGGCATAGATCGGTAGAGGGGAGGTCGGGGATCTCACCTCGGGGTTTTTCTTGAGCTCTGAGGCCCTGGAAGGCGATCGGCGACGAGGTCAGAGATGGAATCGCGGCGATGCTCGTCGGCGCTGTGTCTGGGGCGAAATCTACCGAGTTTTCTGCACCTGCGTGATTCCCCGGAGGCGGTGGAACAGGATCGACATGTTAGATCAGAAAACCCGAGCAAATATCGAGAGAAAACGGTGATCGGAGCTTCGGTTCTCACCAGGAGGAAAAACAGCTGATCGGGTGGGGAAAATGGGGCGACGCTGGCGTTTATATAGACGGGGGAGGGCGGCGTGTCGGTTGTGATCGAGTTTGAGTCGTCCGGGACCAGAATTCGGCTGGGGAACGCGGGTTTCCAGGGTGGCTTGGATTCGGCGCGCGGAGGAGTCCCGGCGGTTTGCGCGATCGCGCGAGGAAGACGATGAACGCGGGTCCCTCGTGTCAGTGAGAAAGAGAGGGGAGCGCGCGGCTGCGGGCTGGCGCGGGGGCGGGTGGGTTTCGGCCCACTGGCCGGGGTTTTGGTTTTTTTCTTTTTCTTTTTCTTTTCTGTTTTGATTTGAATTTGAATTCCAATTTGAATTTGAATTTCTGCACCACATGCAATACGTCCAAAAAATTTTTAAATTCCCCTCTTAATTGAATTTTGGGGTGTTACAGAAGATATATCCCACCACTATGATTATTCTTGAGGGGCAGAAGATTGATGCAATCTTAGGGATGTCATGGCTAAGCTACCATGGCGCTGTCCTAGAAACGTTATCACGGACGGTTCACCTTAACTCCTCACTACACCGTCCGCAGTCCCTCATATTAGACAATCCAGTCCGGGAAGTTTCAGCAAGTAATAATACTGAAGCTCTCAAGTTAGAGGACATCCCCATAGTCCGGGAATACCCCGACGTGTTTCCGGATGATCTTCCGGGCATGCCACCGGAGCTGGATGTGGAATTCAAGATTGAGCTTGCACCCGGGACTACTCCCATCTCACGGAGACCATACAAATGGCTCCGAACGAGCTGGCTGAACTGAAAGAACAGCTCAATGATATGTTGAGCAAAGGTTTCATTAGACCGAGTTCCTTGCCTTGGGGATGCACGGTGCTGTTCGTAAAGAAGAAAGATGAAACCTTGAGGCTGTGTGTGGATTACCGGCCGCTCAACGCCATCACCATCAACAACAAATACCCACTGCCCCGCATCGACATCATGTTTGATCAGCTTGTGGGTGCAAGTGTGTTCTCCAAGATGGACCTTCGCTCTGGGTATCATCAAATAAAAATCCGGGTGGATGATATCCCGAAGACGACCTTCTCGATGAGATATGGCTTATATGAGTATCTCGTCATGTCTCTTGGTCTCGCGAATGCTCCGGCATATTTCATGTATCTCATGAACTCGGTGTTCATGCCGGAGCTGGACAAGTTTGTTGTGGTGTTGATTGATGATATCTTGGTTTACTCCAAGACAGAAGCAGAACACACCGAACACTTGAGAATCGTTCTTCAACGATTGCAGGACCACAAGCTCTACACCAAGTTCAGCAAAAGTGAGTTTTGGATCAGCCTAAGTGCCATTTTTGGGACATATCATCTCAGCGGAAGGCATTGCGGTTGACCCAAGCAAAATTGAGCAAGTGCTGAAATGGAAAGCCCCTACTTCTGTCCATGAAGTCAGAAGCTTCCTCGGCTTAGCGGGATATTACCGGAGATTAATTCCAAGCTTGCTAAGCCAATGACAGAATTATTGAAGAATGGAACAAAATATGTTTGGAACACGGCATGTGAAGGAGCGTTCCAAGCATTAGTGAAGCATCTCACAACAGCCCCGGTCTTAGCTCAACCGGATACAACAAAGCCCTTCGACGTGTATTGTGATGCGTCCGGTATTGGGCTTGGCTGCGTGTTGATGCAAGAAGAACATGTGGTTGCATATGTCTCACGCCAACTTCGAAACCATGAGCAGCACTACCCAACTCATGATCTTGAGCTTGCTGCTGTGGTTCTGGCGTTGGAGATGTGGAGGCACTATCTCCTGGGGAATTTGGTGCATCTCTACACCGACCACAAGAGCCTGAAGTATATTTTCACCCAGAAGGAGCTGAACATGAGGCAAAGGAGGTGGTTAGAAGTAATCAAATATTATGAGATTGAGATTCATTACCACCCCGGCAAGGCAAATGTGGTTGCCGACGTGCTGAGTCAGAAATCACATGTCCATAACCTCACCATTACACAGGTGGAGGAGGAAGAGCCGAGTTTATACTTGGTTACTTATGGATCGCTCTACAATCTTGTCCTCATCCCTACCATTAGGGAGGACATCATTGCAGCTCAGAAGGTTGATAAGGGTATGGCACATCTACGGAGACGGATAGACAATGGGGAAATCAAATGTTTCCAGAAAGATGATGAGGGGACGCTGTGGTTCAATGACCGCATAGTCGTACCCCGGAATATGGAGCTGAGGAACAAGATTCTTGATGAAGCTCACTTGTCTAAATAATCCATTCATCCGGGCAGCAACAAAATGTACCAAGATTTGAAAAAGAAATTTTGGTGGACACGGATGAAGCGGGAAGTGGCTAAGTACGTATCCGAATGTGATACGTGTAGGCGAGTGAAAGCTGATCATATGAGGAAATCAGGGTTGCTGCAACCCCTGAAAATCCCGGCATGGAAGTGGGAAGATGTGAGCATGGATTTCATTGTGGGATTACCACTGACTTCCAACAAGCACAATTCCATTTGGGTGATCGTTGACCAATTAACCAAGTCGGCTCACTTCATTCCTGTGCATACACGTTACAATGCAGGCAAATATGTGGAGCTGTACATAGCGAGAATTCTATGCTTACATGTGGTACCCAAGACCATAGTCTCAGATCGAGGTGCATTATTCGTGTCTCGCTTTTGGGAGCAGTTGCACGCTGCATTGGGTACTAAGCTGATTAGAAGTTCCGCCTATGACCCTAAGACAGACGGTCAAACAGAGAGGGTGAACCAAGTCCTAGAAGACATGTTGAGAGCGCGTGCCATCCATCACGGTAGAAACTGGGATGATCATCTACCGTTGGCAGAATTATCGTACAATAATGGCTATCAAGCGAGTATCAAGATGGCACCCTATGAGGCTCTCTACGGTCGCAAATGCCGCACCCCAGTGAACTGGTGCGAGTCCGGTGAGAGGGTCACATTCGGGGGTGATGTGGTGAACGACGCCGAAGAGCGCGTTCGGATGATTCAAGCCAACTTGAAGGCCGCTCAATCCCGGCAGAAAAGCTACGCTGATAAGAGGCGTAGGCCGCTGCACTTTGATGTCAGGGAACACGTGTATCTCCGTGTATCTCCGATGAAGGGAGTGCACTGATTCGGCATGAAGGACCAGTGGAGTATAGACTGGAACCGCCAGCATCTCTTGCTGGTGTTCACGACGTTTTCCATTTTTCACAACTGCGAAAATGTCTGAAGCATGCAGCTGCTGTTCCCACTGAAGACATCGGCGAGCTGCAACCTGATTTGACGTATGATAAATATCTGGTGGCAATTATTGATGAGAAGGCTCGGACCACTCGTAGCCGAACGTTGTGGTTCTACAAGATACTCTGGAGCAAACACACCCCGAAGAAGCGCCGTGGGAGAGCGAGGAATTAATTCGCTCAAACTACCCGAAGTTCATGGCGTCTCATCACGGGTGAGTTCTTGTTACATTGCTGTCTCTTCCTTTATAATCTCGGGACGAGATTCTTTTAAGCGGGGAGGGATGTAAAAGCCCAAGAAAGTGAAGTGCAAAGAAATGTTCATCACTTCACAACACCACAGCTCTTGTGATGGATAGCTCATGAAAACTTGTGAAGAGCAAGTAAACACCATCAAAAGGGTGATTAGAGGGGAAAGCCCTAACTTCCAAAAAGTAGGATTTCTACACATAAGCATGAAAGGTTTAGCTCACCCCGAGATCTTAAATAGTCTTGCGAAGGCTCAGGCCAAATTTCATGCAAATCCAATACTTTTTGAGTCACTTTTGGAGACAATTCAAAAAGGGGCCAATTTGAATGCAAATTCAAATTGCAGCCACTTTCATCACTTAAATTCAAAAGTTGACTTCATATTCAAACTCAGCACATTTTTCTGAGTTAGTCCATCAATTTTCATCCCCATTGGACTTCATCTTGTCGGGAGCAAAATGTGCAATAATTCAAACTAAATTTGGAATTTCAAATTCAAATACGAAGGGAATTTGGACGAACCAGTTTCAAACTGATGAATTCAAATTCCTCCTCTGGATTGGGGGATAAGTTTCCTTTGCACAACAACAGAGAGGATTTGGGGGGGGGCAGGGCCCACCTGGAAGCCAAATGTCCTGATCAGGTTGCCCACGGGCTCTGTTCCACGGGAAACCGCAGCGGGCGCCACCCAGCAGCTGCCCAGCGGCCACCGCGACGAGCTGGTGTCGTGCTGGAGGCTTGTGCCGCACATTTGCCGGACCACGAAGCCATCTCTCGCAGCTCACACGACAACCGGCTGGCTTTCACATGCGCTCGACCGATAACGTTCATCTTTTGGCCGCTGTCCTCGGTTCCTCAGTGTGCCGCCGATCTGAGCACTCTCGCGACCGACGATCAACAGCAGGGAGACGCGCCGGAGGCTGCTCGAACTCACGGTGAAAACCTTACCTCCTTTCATGCCCTGTAGGGTAAGAATTTCCACGGTTAGTCCTCGGTGTTAAAAGAACCAAGCTAACAAAGAATCCGAAATTCGTGGTGATCAGTCCACCACCGCGTAAACACAGCTAAGCACATGTTCTAAATGTCCCCACGGCCATCTAGGATCAAAGACCATCGGAAACCATCGAGTCTTTGCACTGCTATTCAAGTTTTTCGAGCATCCGCCGGTTTAGCCCTTGGTCAACGGTAAGGTCCTAGCTCCGGCCATTTCTATGGCAAACATAGTTCATTTTCGTGCTCAGCATGCCACAGTGGAGCTGTAGGAGCAAACCGTTCCCAAAATAAGGCCCTGAACAGCCCGGGCGACATCGCCGGAGTGTGGATCACCGCTGTCACCGTCACAAACGTGGTTCTGGCCATCGCCGAGCTTCGGTGAGTGCACCAACGTGTTCTCCGGGCAAAGTTGGGCCCAGGCGGCGAAATCCGTCGAAGGTCATGCGGTGACCTGGTCGGCGGCGAGTTCTCCGGTAGATCGCGAGGTAGATGAAGGGGGGCCGGGTCCACCGGTCAGTCCCTGTTCTCTTGCGGGGATCCACTTTGTGGCCGGGATCTCATGCGGTAGCACGGGTAAAACCCCATGGGCTGTGGTGTGGCCGTGATCTCAGTGCGCCGGTTCTAAGAGTGGGGCCCACCCGCAGAGTTTAAACATTTCTGGGATTTTCCAGTTTTAGTTCAAACTTCAAATGCACATAACTTCTGCTAGGAAGATCCAAATTCAGTGAACCAAATTTTTCTGAACTCATAATTTTGAGTACTTTCAAGCAACACAAGTTTCAGCTCATAAAATATAATAGTTTTCCAGAATTAATTCTCTAAAGTTTAAACTGTTAGGAATGTTATCTGGAGAATTACTTTATGCAAATTCTGGAATTTGGCTGGGAGGTTCATTGGAAAATCCTTGAGTCACTGTAAAATTTTCAGACCCATCCAAGTTCAGTTAGTCCCCCTAATGGTGTGATTAAGTGAACTGCCCTGAGAAAATAGAAAAAATGTACAGAAACATTTTTCAGATTTTCTCACACCTTGTTTAGGGCATAACTTCATCTAGAATTCTTCAAATGACATGAAACCAATTCCATTAGAACCATCTCAATTTCTAGCTTCCAGAAAGTAATTGTTGGAGCCATGAAAATCCGTGGAATTCCTTATAGACCCTAATATTGACCAAATATGCTTTTATTTGTACAAAGCCCAAATGAACCTTGTTTCCAATGAAACATGGTCAAGACTCTGGTTACGACCCTACCAAGCCACCATAAAAATTTCAGAGCCAAAGGGGAGGGCTAGCTAGAGTAATGGAAATTACTTATTCAGTTCCAAACATTACATTTAAATTGGCATATAGTATATCGTTTATGTGTAGTCGCTGAAGGTGAGGAAACTCCGGAAGTGCTCGACTTCCTTCTTCCGGACGAAGCCCTAACCACATACCAGCAGCAACAAGGCAAGCCCCGGTTTGCATTAACCATTTCATAATGTTTTGCTCTGTTATATACTTAGTATGAGGTTTATGAATGTGTATTAGGTGTAGGGTGGATGAAACCCAAGTGCATAAACAGCTTTTTCCTATAAGAGTGAGGGTAGTGTCTAAGTCCTCGAGTAAACAGGCTATGCTTAATGATTCATAGAACTTCGGTACAAGTCGAGTATTTAGAATCTACTTGCGAGTTAGGCTTGGGACACACGGGATTGGTTCGAGTGATGTGAGATCACTTTAGTAATGAAAATGAGACTAGGCAGGGGCTAGGGTGCAGCGAGAGGAAGTCTTGTGTGCGCAGCCCTGTCTGTGTCGATTGAGAACCGATCCATGTGCGGCCCTACTGGAAAGTATTGAACGTATCGAAGGCATATTGGATATATGGGCCCCGATAACTGATGTAACCTATACCTCCGGGCGTTGAGGCATAACGCACCGATTTATAGGTGTAGGCAGAGGGCAGCAAGGTGGAAATCTGCTAACGGGCATAGTGAGATGCTCCGTGTAGGGAACCTCCTGCTCGTTTCGGTGCGACCGGTTCGACGTTTGGGCTGTTGGGTGAAAGGTTGTCCCGTACGACATCGAGTGACCGTGCTTTGCAGCTCCACCGTTGGGTGTACTTGACGTGCTCTTTGGGTATCCCTGCAGGTGTATATCAAGTCGATTCTCCATCCCTCCCGGTGACGAGTACCACTTGTTCACTGCGTCGTAACGTAGATAAACTATGGAATGTTATAATTCAGTTCTGCTGATATGTATAATTGTATTGCTACATGTGTGCCACCAAATATTGCTTACTAAATTTCAGATTCATAACTGTTAACTTGTGGCTAAAAGATGAACTAAGGATGAACCTGTAAGCGTGTCCATTTGCTGAATTTTACCATCCCATGTTCGTATAAACTGCATGTAGAGTTTCATGCCTAGGTGAGTCGGTTAAGTCTTGTTGAGCCCTCGTGCTCATGGTTGCTGCTATAAGTGTTTTTCAGGTGAGGAGCATCCCACGGACTCGGGTTACGAGTCCACCAGCGAAGGTTACCCTCCGTCGGGGACCACGGCTGAGTGGGAGCCATACACGCCGCGCTGAGCTGGAGGAGTGCAGCTAGTGTGGATTGCCCTAGGTAGACGGGCGTGAGTTGTACAAACTTAGTTTCCGCTGCTGTAATATAAACACTAGTTTGTAATTGAAGTATTGTACTACTTTGTACATTTCAGTTGGTTTTCTATGTAATACAATGTTTTCCTTATGATGTGTGCTGTCGGGTGTTGCATCGAGTGGCACCACCCTCTGTGATTCTGGATGAGCGGATTCTGGTCCACCACACGCCAGTGTTGAAACCTGGCACTATTCGAACAGTCTTGCACCTTGAAGCATCACGTCGGTGGCTGGTACACCAATTGGACATGAAAAATGCATTCATGCATTGGAAGCTTTCTTAGCGTGTCTATTGCGCTCAACCGGCGGGATTCATCGATGACAGGTATCCTGATCACGTTTGTCTCCTAACAAAATCTCTCTATGGCCTGAAACAGGCGCCAAGGGTCTGGTACCAGACTTTTTGTAACACCCCAAAATTCTGTTAAGAGGGGAATTTAAATTTTTTTGGACGTATTGCATGTGGTGCAGAAATTCAAATTCAAATTGCAATTCAAATTCAAATCAAAACAGAAAAGAAAAAGAAAAAGAAAAAACCAAAACCCCGGCCAGTGGGCCGAAACCCACCAGCCGGCCCACCCGCCCCAGCGCCAGCCCGCAGCCGCGTGCTCCCCTCTCTTTTTCACTGACACGCGGGACCCACGGTCATTGTCTTCCTCGCGCGATCGCGCAAACTGCCGGGACTCCTCCGCGCGCCGAATCCAAACCACCCGGAAACCCTCATTCCCCAGCCGAATTCTGGTCCCGGACGACTCAAACTCGATCACAACCGACACGCCGCCCTCCCCCATCTATATAAACGTCGCCCTGTTTTCCCCACCCGATCAGCTGTTTTTCCTCCCGGTGAGAACCGAAGCTCCGATCACCGTTTTCTCTCGATCTTTGCTCGGGTTTTCTGATCTAACACGCCGATCCTGTTCCACCTCCTCCGGGGAATCACGCAGGTGCAGAAAACTCGGTAGATTTCGCCACAGACACAGCGCCAACGAGCATCGCCGTGATTCCATCTCGGACCTCGTCGCCGACCGCCTTCCAGGGCCTCCGAGCTCAAGAAAAACCCCGAGGTGAGATCCCCGACCTCCCCTCTACCGATCTATGCCATGAAATCCCAGTTTTAGGAGGAATAGATGAAGATCCAAAGTTTTCCGGCGAGATGGCCGCCTCCTGCCGCCGCGCGCCGCCGGTTAGCGCCGCCCGCGCACGGTCAGAACGACGTGGCCGCTTATGCGCCGTCTATTTTAAATCGCACGGTAGAATTAAAATCCGCGCGTACCGGTTCGGCGATCTAATCTAAGCCGTCTGTTTTAAATCGGACGGTCCACATCAGCCCCGCATTATAAAGGCAGGGATTCTTACGCGCTACCCCCTAGGGTTCTCAGAAAATACGAGCTAGCCCCGGAAACTTCTGATCTAGCCCCTGGAACTACAGAAATTCATGTAAATTCATTTAAAAATCAGTTTTAGCCCCTGGACTTAATAAAAATTAGGAAAATCCCTCTGTTATGTGTAGCTAGACCCCTGGAAATTTATGAAATAATATAATAGACCATGTAGTGGGGTGAGTTTACCTTTTTAACCCTATATGACATTAAATTTAGAAATTTGGATATGTAATTCAGATTTAAATTTAAAAGGGTGAGACAAACACATGGTAAATTCACATTTAAACTCTCCTAGCACTTGGAAAACTTTAGGATGAGTTCAAAAGTAGATTTTAAGCTGAAATGAATCTGTCTAATTGATTGTTCACATTTATTAGTTATAGGAACACATTTTTAGGTTAGGAAATAATTCTGAAAATGGGTAAAATAAATTTAAATTAGTTCACATCAGAGGAGAAGTTCAAAAATATATTATTTTAGACCAGAATCTATTCTGTTTAGATGATGTGTCTTAATATTTTGATAATAAAGTTCACATTTAGGCATAGAAAATAAATCTGAATATAGAAAAATGGGTATGCATAACTAGAAAATGATAAATGAAGTTTCCAAATCCAAAGATTTCAGTTTAGGGCTTGGTAGAAGATCTGAAAATACATTTGGAGTAGGAAAGTACCTTCCATGCAAACTTGATAGTTAAGAAGTATATTAATTTAATTTATTCAAATTGAAAATTCATATATAATGTGCAAACAGATATCTGAAATACAAAAGTTAGAAATCATATACATATGTTTAAAAGTGCATGAAGGTTAAAAATCAACACAGCTGGGATAAACACAACACTTAGAAATGTGAATGATTATCATATGTCTGTATGTGTGGAGTGAAAGTGTGAACTATGTCTTATGAATTGTTATCTTCTTTTGCTATGTGGGTTGACATGAGTAGAACCTGCCCAGAGCAAGTTCTTCCCTTCCAAGATCAGGGCTATCCATTCCCAGAGCAGTAGGAAGAAGGCAAGTGTCCTTGACCACTTTGATCCTATACTAGGATGTCTAGATAGAATTATTTGCATTGTCAATTGAAATATGACACCCATGCTAGGAAGTTTCCCTAGAATTGCATTATCTTTTTTCCTTGTAGCTTGGGTTGGGTTTATTTTATCATGTCATTCATTCATATTACTTATGCTTAGCCATGCTTAGAATGGGATAAGTGGGATATGAGATCATCAATTTATTTACCTTACTCTTGAATGAGATATTATGATACATGTAGCGGTTGGGATCGAGGCAAGTTGGATGATTTGGTTGGTGTTGGGTGCACGAGACTCGGGTTTGTGTTTAGTACTTGCCTGGATCCTAAGGACCGGTTCATAGAGCATGTAATCTGGCTTTACCGTGCCAACCACATGCTGAGATGGGGCACCTTGGCCAATTAATTAGGTGTATCCCTGGCGTAGTATGGGTATGTTGGATGGTGCGGGGAATAGGTGTCAGCTGGACTACCATATGAACCGCAAGGCTCAAGAGGGGGCCACTGCAGCGGGGTTAGAGCCTCTTGTATGCTGTTAGGGGTGAAACCTCAGTGGGCCCATGCTCGTCGGGAATCCCTTTGTAAAGGCTTCGTAGTGATCTCCTGGCTACACACCTGGGAAGTGTGAATGTGGTTCGTAGCCACTGGCATAATGGAGGTTCTTTTAGTCCACCCGGCAACGGGGGATGAAATCACTACATGTGGGTACAGTGGTGCAAACTCTGCAGAGTCAACACTGTCATGACAGCCGTGCTCACGGTCAAGAGCGGCTTGGACTTATTCATGATTAGAGGATGATGGATTGGGAAGTTGAGGATGTTAAGCGGGAAGCTTAACATTGGAGTTGATACTATGTGTACTTGATATTGATGATGGGTTGAGGGATTGGGACCGTTTCACCTGTGTAGTAATGTAGGTGCTTAATAAGCTAAGGTGATAGGTATTAATTGCGTAGTGCTGTAACCATGAGTTCAACCTCTCCTTGCTCTAGCCATGCATGACATAACTTTCCCACACTTGCTGAGTACCAACGGTACTCAACCTTGCATATTTGTTGGTTTAAATTGCTTCTCAGGTCAAGGGGATGATGTGGTGTTCAATGACCAAGACTTTGGACCCGAAGAAGGATTCTAGGTTCATGGAGTCCCCCGGGCAACGCCTGTGACGGAGCCCACAAGAATAATATTCCGCTGCTATTTTATTTACATGTTATAAACTTATTATCTTCCATCGAGACATATGCTATGTAAGACTTATTTATATTCGACACCTGGCTTGTAATAAATGATGCTTCACTATTTGTCATCACATGTATGAGAAAATGATCCTGGCATACATGTGATATTCACTCGGTTGTTCTTCGGAGAAACCGGGTGTGACACATTTAAAGCAGAATTGAGCGGCTTGGGGTTTGTCTCAACCAAGTCCGACAGCTCGGTATTTGTGTACAAGGAAGGACCGCATTTGGCATATCTGTTACTCTATGTTGACGACATAGTGCTAACAGCATCCTCAATGCAGCTTCTACATCACCTCTCACCTTGGCAGCCGGTTCACAATGAAAGACCTCGGCGATCTTCACTTCTTTCTTGGCATTCAGGTTAAAAGAACCTCGGCGGGCTTCTTTCTTGATCAAACAAGATATCACGAGGAGATACTTGACCGTACCGGGATGCTTAACTGCAAACCTGCATCCACCCCTGTCGACACAAATCCTAAGGCATCAGAGTCGGATGGAGTACTAGCCTCAGACACATCATTGTACTGGAGCGTCGCAGGCAGCCTGCAATATCTGACATTGACCCGGCCGGACATTGCATACGCGGTACACCAAGCGTTCCTTCATATGCATGCGCCGCGTGATGTTCACTGGGGACTCATCAAAAGAACTCTGAGATACATCAATGGTATGCGTACTCAAGGACTTCAGCTCAATTCTTCCTCTAGCAGCAACACAATAATGGCATACTCAGACGCCGACTGGGCTGGCTGCCCGGACACTCGGCGGTCGACTTCAGGCTACTGCGTGTTCCTTAGAGATGCACTTGTCTCTTGGTCCTCGAAGAGTCAAACCATAGTCTCCAGGTCCAGTTCCGAAGCGGAATACAGGGCCGTGGCCAATGCGACTACCGAATGTTGCTGGCTACGGCAATTGTTGATGGAATTACATGTGCAATTTCCGAAGGCTTCTGTCATCTACTGTGATAATGTTTCATCTGTCTATCTCACACAAAATCCGGTGCATCATCGACACACCAAACATGTGGTGATTGACATACATTTTGTTCATGAGAAGGTGGCGATCGGCGAACTATGGGTTATTCATGTACCAACTCATCTCCAGTTTGCAGATATAATGACTAAAGGGCTGCCTACGTCGCGGTTCAAAGATTTCAGAAGCAGTTTATGTGTCACCTGTTTACACGCACAAACTGAGGGCGGTATAGAAACCGTCATGCACTGGATTCCCGTGCCATGCAGCAGATCACACACATCACCTGCTCGCCATAGGACTCGCACGTTAGCTTGCATGTTATGAACTGTGCCGCCTTCGATCTTAGCGCCTAGGACTCGCACGTCCCTGATTTGTAGCCGGCACAGTTGCCTTGACCCCTGTATAAATTTTCACTGAATGAATGAGAAAACCAGGAACAACATTCTCTATACATAGCCCTGTTGGTGTCGGTTGAGGACCGAGCCGTGTGCGGCCCTGCTGGACAAGTTTGAACAGTACCGGATGAATACTGGCTATATGGGAACCAGGAAACCGATGTAATTGGTTAACCTGGGTGCCGAGGCTTACCCAACCGTTTTATGTGAGTGGGATGAGGGTAGCAAGGTGTAAATCTTCTGGCAGGCACAGAGACGCTCTCCGCGGGGACCTTCTGCCCGTTACGGATGGACCAGTTTGGCATTTAGGTTTCCTTTGAAAGGTTGCTGCATACAACCGATTAGGAAGGTGTGATGCACCACACTTCTAAAATGGGTGTATGTGACATGTTATCCGGGTGTCTATTGATTGCAATCACCGTCCCTCGCGGTTATTTGAGTACCGCTTGTTAACTGTGTTGTGACGTAGTAAATACTAAAAGAGGCCGGAAGAATATGCTGCATTGAATTATTGTTATGTTGCAACCATGATTGATATAGAATGTGCTCACTAAAATTTCTTGTTGTGAACTCTTAATCTTCTGCTAATAATCCTGAAAGTAAGGATCAACTTGTAGGTGAGTTCTTTATCGGAATGACCTTTTCCTATTGTTAGTATCCCTGCATGTAGAGTTTCATATTTAGAGTGTCGGATAAGTCTTGCTGATCCATCATGCTCATGGTTGCTATATTACAGTTGTTGCAGGTGAGACCTATGATGAAGGGTCCGAGGACGAGGCGATGGTCCCGTCGGGGTACACGGCCAAGTGGGAACCCTGCACGCCGCCATGATCTTCAGATAAGTGCTGCTAGTGTGAAGCGTCCCCGGGCTGGATGGCTACACCTTTGCTTAGCTAGGCTAAGAGTTTAGCTATGAGTATATACTTCCGCCATAAATTAAGTTTGTAAAAGACTTCCGCTGCTTTATATCAATAAAAGTTGTATGTTTCTCCTATTTTTTTCGTGTGTGCTGTTGGGTGCCGCATCGCAGGGCACCACCCTCTGCGATCCTGGAATAGGAGGACCCGGTCCCCAACAGATTCTTTCCTTGATTTCCCTTATTTCCTCATCCGTTGACTGACCATCTCGTACCACATGTTCTAATGTTGGGTTTAGTTCTATCACCTCCTTCTCATTTACGAACCCGAGATGTAACCGTTCAAACTCCTTAAGTAGCTCAGGTGGCAGCTCCCAAACTGTGGGTTGGTGACATACTCCCTTTCGGCTCAGAGCATCCGCTACTATGTTAGCTTTACCGGGTGATAGGTGATTCCTACATCATAATCCTTGATGAGTTCCAATCATCAGAGTTGCCTCAAATTCAGATCCGTTTGCGTGAATATATACTTGAGGCTTTTATGATCCGAATAAATTTCATATCGGTGACCAAGGATGCAGTGCCTCCAAAACTTCAATATCTGTACCACGGCTGGGAGTTCCAGATCATGCGTAGGGTAATTCGGCTCATGTTTCTTTAGTTGCCTCGATGCATAGGCTACCACTTGGCCTTCTTGCATAAGGACACATCCAAGTCCCTGTCTTGAGGTGTCATAGTATATATCAAAGCTCTTGCTTATGTCCGACAATACCAAAACTGGTGTTGTTGTCAATCTCTTCTTTAACTCCTCAAAGTTGTCTTGACATGCTTGTGTCACTTAAATACTTTCCCTTTCGTTAGCAATTCAGTCATAGGCTTTGCTATTTTGGAGAAATTCTTGATGAACCGGTTGTAATATCCAGCCATCCGAGGGAAACTCTGAATGTCCCTCACACTCTGCGGTGGGTTCCACATCAAGACGTCCCTCATTTTTCTGGGATCAACCGATACTCCTCCTTCGGAGATGATGTGGCCTAAGAGTGATATCTCCTTTAGCCAAAATTGACACTAGCTAAACTTAGCATACAATTGATGCTCTTGCAGTTTCTGCAATGTCAATCTCAAGTGTCCCTAATGTTCTTCCTTGCTTTTTTAATACACCATGATGTCATCGATGAAAACCACGATGAACATGTCCAAGTACTCCATGAAGACATTATTCATTAGATACATAAAGTATTTGGGCGCATTTGTCCACCCGAATGACATGACAGTATACTCGTACGAACCATACCGTATTCAAAAAGTCATCTTGTGTATGTCGGAGGGTATAATCTTCAGCTAGAAGTATCCCGACCGAACATCAATCTTAGAGAAAATCTGGGCGCCTTTCATTTTATTGAATAAGTTCCTTATGCGGGGCAGCGGGTACTTATTCTTGATCATCACTTTATTGAGAGACATATAGTCCGCGCACATCCTCTGTGTTCCATCCTTCTTATCTACGAAGAGCATGGGGGCTCCCCACGGTAATGAGCTCATGCGTATAAAACCCTTATCTAGCTGCTCTCGAATTTGTTTCTTGAGCCCCACTAATTCGTTAGCAGACATCCAATATGGCCTCTTAACTATAGGTGCAGTTCCTGGTACTAAATCAATGGCAAACTCGATGTCACGATCAGGTGGCATACCTGGCAGTTCTTCCAGAAACACATCTGAAATTCTTGAACCACCGGAATGTTTTCCAATGTTACTTTGGCACTGCCTTCTCGGTTGTAGGTTGGGCTGCCTCGAACTTGATACGGGTACCGTGCTCACTCGTCAACTGCACGATCCTCTTAGCACACTGAATCATTCTGTTATACTTTCTTAACCAGTCCATTCCAAGTATTATATCAATCCCTTGGGAATCCAAGACGATAATGTTGGCAAGAAAATCTACCCCCTCTTATTTTAAGGCTTACTTTTGGACATACTATATTTGTAGGAGATAGAATTTAGATATGAATGAAGCAATTTCCCAACTATATGCATCAAAGTATATGAACTAAGCAACTCCTTTATTAATATGAGCCTATATGAGGATGTGCACTAGTGCCAAAGCATCCCACATCTCTCTACTATGTGTGGATGTGGACATTCTCCGAATTGTCCCACAACTCACACCCAAGCACACAAACATTAGCAATCATCGGAAAAGTTCAGCACACAACTCTTATTTCAACTACTACGATCTAAGCGCTCTTATTACAACTTTATTCAATAGTGAAGCTAACTTTATCGTGAGAACCGGTGTTGTTCTTGCCGTGTGGTGGGGGCGGTTCATACATGGGTGCACGCCATGGTGAGTCGGCTGTCCATGTAGGGGTAGGTGACGCTGGTGCTCCATTTGTTTCCACCGTGGCACGAGTCTCCTCTTGTTTCTCCAACGACTACAGCTTCTTGTGGCGGTAGCGGGTCTTTTCTTGTGTGCTTGCGTAGCTGTTTCCCAACTCCACGATCATTCTCTGAGACTTTTCAGAAGCTTGTGGTTTGGAAGGAGCTCCTCCATGGGGTCCAATGATCTTCCTTGTACCACTCTTCCGATATAGGTGCAGGTCAAAGGTAGTCTTTTCAAGGTGCCCACCAAAAGCGTAGCAAAGTCCGGTTAGCGCATCCCATGCAGCATCATCAACAACTTCTGACCTTGTGGCTCTCCATGTGTGTGCGAAGTGCCGTGTGACAACCCTACCGTTAGGTAGGATGGTTACTTCAGCCTTCCACTCTTCATATCCGAGACGAGGGACTTTCTTGAGGAGGTACTCTGGGTATAAGCTGCAGCAATCCAGGAACTCTTTCAACTCCCTAGTTATGTGTCCTCCATCAATCCCATTGGAGCAGAATTCTTGAGCCGAATGGATAACCCGTTCATCATCTTCATTCTTGGCCTCAGCAGGTGGTGGCTCCTCTCCATGTTCATCTTCTTCTGGTGCAGCTTCAAGGGGCTCCGCTGGATGTAAGCCCGCGTGGTATTCCTCCTAAGGTGCATACCAGTGCTGTTCTTCTTGTGGATCGTCTTCCATGTCATCCTCTAATGGTTCCACCTTCTGGACCCTCTTCCTCATGCATAGTACCATTGACTTCATCCTCATCATGAGGTTCCGTCTACACCTCTTCCCAGTACGGTCCATTGGAAACCTCGATGGGGTTAAGTGCGCTTCCACGTGGCGGTGGACGAGTTCTCATGCGTGTTGCTCTCCTGGTGATCGGCATCTATAAAAAGACACGAGAACCCTAGAGAAGTGGGTGGATAAATCCAAAACTTCAGCAGCTATGAAGCAAGAAAACAGAAAGTGTGGCTGTCCAAAAGAAAAGAAGAAAAGGGGCTTAAAATAGCGCTTTGCGGTGGCTTAGTTGACAAGTAAAATGCAGCAGCAAGCAATTTTCAAAAATAGCAGTTTAGAGGGGTGTTCCTATGTGTTTTAGAGTACCCATTCTACCAAGGCTTGCGTCCTACGGTCAACGTGGCTCTGATACTGTCCCACGCGGTTTTTCCGAAGAACAACCAAGTGAATATCACATGTATGCCAGGATCATTTTCTCATACATGTGATGACAAATAGTGAAGCATCATTTATTACAAGCCAGGTGTCGAATATAAATAAGTCTTACATAGCAAATGTCTCGATGGACAATAATAAGTTCATCACAAGTAAATAAACTAGCAGCGGAATAATTATTCTCGTAGGCTCCATCACAGGCGTTGCACGGGGGTCTCCACGAACCTTGAAACCTTCTTCGGGTCCAAAGTCTTGGTCATTATACACCACCTCATTATCTTGACCTGAGCAGCAATATAAACCAACAAATATGCAAGGTTGAGTACCAATGGTACTCAGCAAGTGTGGGAAAATTATATTATGCATGGCTATAATAAGGAGAGGTTGAACTCATGGTTAAAGCACTACGCAATTATTACCTACCACCTTAGCTTATTAAGCACCTATATGACTACACAGGTGAAATGGTCCCAATCTCCCATCCCATCATCATAATCAAATAACCATAATCATCATTTCCAATGTTAATCTCCCCGCTTAACACTCACACCCTCCAAGGTCATCATACTCTAATCATGAATAAGTCCAAGCCGCTCTTGACCGTGAGCACGACTGTCATGACAGTTTTGACTCTGCAGAGTTTGTACCACTGTACCCACATGTAGTGATTTCATCCCCCGTTGCCGGGTGGACTAAAAGAACCTCCATTATGCCAGTGGCTACGAACCACATTCACACTTCCCAGGTGTGTAGCCAGGAGATCACTACGAAGCCTTTTCAAAGGGATTCCCGATGAGCGTGGGCCCACTGAGGTTTCACCCCTAACAGCATACAAGAGGCTCCAACCCCGCTGCAGTGGCCCCCTCTTGAGCCTTACGGTTCATATGGTAGTCCAGCTGACACCTACTCCCCACACCATCCAACACACCCATACTACGCCGGGGATACACCTAATTAATTGGCCAAGCTGCCCCATCTCAGCATGTGGTTGGCACTGTAAAGCCAGGTTACATGCTCCATGAACCGGTCCTTAGGATCCAGGCAAGTACTAAACACAAACCCAAGTCTCGTGCACCCAGCACACAACCAAAACATCCAACTTGCCTTGATCCCTACCTCTACATAACTCACAATATCTCATTCAAGAGTATGGTAAAATAAACTGATGATCTCATATCCCAAATATCCCATTCTAAGCATGGCTAAGCATATGCATAATAATAAATGTCATGATAAAATAAATCCCAACCCAAGCTACAAGGAAACAAGGTAATGCAATTCTAGGGAAACTTCCTATCATGGGTTTCATATTTAAATTGACAATGCAAATAATTCTAGCTACACATCCTAGCATAGGATCAAAGTGGTCAAGGACACTTGCCTCCTTCTTGCTGCTCTTGAAATGGGTAGTCCTGATCTTGGAAAGAAATAACTTGCTCTTGAGCAGGTTCTACATCATACCATCACACATAGCAAAAGAAAAACAACAATCCATAAGACATAGTTCACACTTCCACTTCATACAAACCACACATTCATATTTATGAAAGTCATTCACCCTTATATGTGTTGTGGTTACTTTATGTGTGTTGAGTTGTGGCTTGCATGCACTTTTAACCATGTGTATATGATTCCTACTTTTGTGTCCACATTTATACTTACATACTATGAGTTTCCAATAAATTTCTTATATTCAACTACTACACCTTTTTACTACCAAGTGTGTATGAAAAGTATTTTTCTTCCCCATATGTGCCTTCATAATTTCTACCAACCCTAAACTGAACTCTTTGGATTTTAAAAACTCCATTTATCATTTACTAGTTGCTATATTTTCAGATTTATATTCCTATGCATAATTGTGTATTTTATTATGAAATTAGTAATACACATCATCTAAACAGAATAGGTTCTGGTCCTAAATAATTTAATAATATATTTTGACCTTTGCCTCTGATGTAAACTATTTCATAATTATTTCCCTATTTTCTAAAACTATTTATTACTTTAAAATGTGTCCCTAATTGTGAATAATAAATTAAACAGATTCAATTCAGTCCAAAATATGTTTTTATCTCACTCCTAAATTTCCTAAACACTGAGAAAGTCTTTAACTTAATTTTGACAATATGTTTGTCCCACTTTTTAATTTTTAAACACTAGTTACATATTCAGTTTTCTAAATTAAATACTAAACAGGGCTAAAATGATGAACTCACCCCATTACAGGGTCTATAATATTATTTTCAGAATTTCCAGGGGTCTAGCTACACTTATCAGAGGTGTTTTTCCTAATTTTTATTAAGTCCAGGGGCTAAAACTGATTTTTAAATGAATTTACATGATTTTCTGGAGTTCCAGGGGCTAGACCTGAAGTTTCCGGGGCTAGCTCTTATTTTCCGAGAACCCCAGGGAGTAGCACATAAGAATTCCAGTCTTTATAACGCGGGGCTGACGTGGACCGTCCGATTTTAAACCGACGGCTGAGATTATAACGTCGAACCGGTACGTGGGGGTTACGCACAAGCGGCCACGTCGCTCTGATCGAGCGCTGGCGGCGCTGCCGGCGGCGCACGGCGGCGGGAAGCGGCGATCTCGCCGGAGACTTTCGGATCTTCGTGGATTCTTCCTAGAACTGCGATTTTATGGCATAGATCGGTAGAGGGGAGGTCGGGGATCTCACCTCGGGGGTTTTCTTGAGCTCGGAGGTCCTGGAAGGTGATCGGCGGCGAGGTCCGAGGCAAAACCACGGCAAAGCTCGTCGGCGCTGTGTTTACACCGCAAGTCACCGAGTTTTCTGCACCTGCAAGGTTCCCCGGAGGCGGTGGATCAAGACCAGCGAGTTAGATCGGAGTTTCCGAGCTTAGATCGGCCAGAATTCACCGGAGAAGTCTCGGTTCTCACCGGAGTAAAAATCGGCGATCGCGTGGGAAAAACAGAACGAGGCCGGGGTTTTTATAGACGGGGGAGGGCGGCGGGGTGGTTTAGATCATGTCCGCGTCGGCTACGAACAGAACTCAGCGGGGTTTACGTCGAAATCCCGATCGGTTTCGATTCGGGCACGGGGGAGTTCGGCGCGGCGCGAGGTAGACGAAGATCTGTGGGTCCCGCCTGTCAGCGTGAGAAAGCGCGGGCGCGCGGCTGCGGGCTGGCGCGCGGTAAGTTGGGCCGGCTGGTGGGTTTCGGCCCACTAGCCGGTTTTTTTCTGTTTTCTCTTTTTCTTTTTCCATTTCTTTTCTGATTTGAGTTTAATTTGAATTTGAATTTTTGCAAAACATGCAACACGTCCAAAAATTTTTAAATTCCCCTCTTAACATGATTTAGTGTTTTGAATCAAAATTTTGGGGTGTTACAGCTCTACCCCCCGTAAAAGAAATCTCGTCCTCGAGATTGGTGTTTCTAAGAAAATAATTCCGGAAATTGTGCCTTGAGCTCATCTTCCCGTTCCCAGGTGGCTTCCTCTTCTGAGTGATGCTTCCACTGCACCTTGCACATCCGGATTCTTTTATTTCTGGTGAGGCGTTCCATTGTCTCCAAAATCTTGTATGGTTGCTCGACATAAGACAAATCCTCAGCTACATCCACTTCATTCATGGGTAACACCTCTTCAGGCGTCCTCAGACATTTCTTGAGTTGTGACACATGGAATACATCGTGCACATCCGATAGATGAACCGGTAACTCTAGTTGATACGCCACTTCGCCTTTCCTTTCCAAAACTTGAAAGGGTCCGATGTATCGAGGTGACAACTTCCCTTTCACCTTGAACCGACGAAGTCCTCTGATAGGGGACACCTTGAGATAAACATAGTCTCCCACGTTGAAAACGAGCTCTCTTCTTCGTGCATCGGCATAGCTCTTTTGGCGTGTCTGTGCTATCCTCAAGTTGTTGCGAATCTCCCTCACCTTCGCCTCGGCTTCTTGTAGCACTTCTGGACCAAACACTTTAGTTTCTCCTGTTTGGTTCCAAAATAGGGGAGTTCTGCACTTCCTTCCATACAAAGCTTCAAACGGTGACATTTTCATACTAGCTTGGTAGCTGTTGTTATAGGAAAACTCCGCATACGGTAAGTTCTTGTCCCAACTCCTATTGTTTTTGAGTGCACATGCCCTTAGCATGTCTTCTAGGATCTGATTGGTTCTTTCCGTCTGCCCGTCAGTTTGGGGATGATAGGCCGAACTAAAGTTCAGATGGGTTCCCATGGTTTCATGCAGCTTCTGCCAGAACCTTGAGGTGAACTATGTCCCTCGATCCGACACAATCTTCTTTGGCACTCCATGGTAACACACGATCCTTGACATGTACAATTCTGCCAATTTGGATCCGCTGTAGCTTTCTTTCACGGGGATGAAATGAGCTACCTTGGTTAGCCTATCAATGATGACCCATATTGAATCATAGCCTGATTGGGTTCTAGGCAATCCCATGATAAAATCCATGCTGATTTCTTCCCATTTCCATTCAGGCACTTTGAGTGGTTGCAATAATCCCGCGGGTCGTTGATGTTCTGCTTTCACCAACCGACATGTGTCACATAGGGCAACATGTTCCGCGACATCTCGCTTCATACATACCACCAATACCTGCTCTTGAGGTCCTGGTACATCTTCGTACTCCCAGGATGAATGGAATAGTCGGAATCATGAGCCTCCTTCAAAATCAATTCACGGATCTCCTTTACTTCTGGCACACAGATTCTTTTCCCGTGCCACACCATTCCTTGTTCATCCTCTCTAAAACCAGGAGCTTTATTTTCCTTGATGAGCTGTCTGATCTCTTGTATCTTCTCATCATTCTTTTGGCCCTCGCGTATGTCTCGCTCGAGTGTGGAGTCCACTTCCATGGCGACGGCTTCACCACTATTTACTAGACATAGATTGAGCCTTATAACCTCGTCCTTCAATTCTGCAGGCATGTCCTTCAAGCTCAACTTATTGACCTGCACTTTCCGACTCAAAGCATCGGCCACGTCGTTTGCTTTCCCGGGATGATAGTTGATGCCCACATCAAAGTCATTGATTAGCTCTAACCATCTCCTTTGTCTGAGGTTGAGATCTGGCTGTGTGAATATGTACTTCAAACTCTTATGATCCGTATATATCTCGGTCCTCTTCCCCATCAAATAGTGCCGCCAAATTTTCAACGCATGTACCACTGCGGCTAGTTCTAGGTCATGTGTAGGATAGTTCTTCTCGTGCTTCCGAAGCTTCCGGGATGCATAAGCCACGACATGTCCTTCTTGCATGAGAACACATCCCAACCCGTTTCCAGAGGCATCGCAGTACACCGTGAAATTCTTCTGCATATCTGGCATAACCAACATTGGGACTGTTGTCAATCTCTTCTTTAGCTCCTGAAAGCTCGTCTCGCACTGCGGTGTCCAGGTGAATGTGATTCCCTTCTCCAACAGTTTGGTGAGAGGTCTCGAGATCCTGGAGAATCCCTCAATAAACCGTCGATAGTACCCAGCCAATCCCAAAAAGCTTCGAACTTCCCCGACATTTTTAGGGGTCTTCCACTTCTGGATATCCTCGATTTTGGCGGGATCTACGGAGATTCCCCCCTCCGAGATTATATGTCCTAAAAAGGGAACTCTCTTCAGCCAAAACTCACACTTGCTCAACTTGGCATATAGTTGGTGTTCTCTCAACCTCTGCAACACCAACCTTAGATGTTTCTCATGTTCTTCTTCATCTTTGGAGAAGACGAGAATGTCATCTATGAAAACCACCACAAATTTGTCCAGATATTCCATGAATACCTTGTTCATGAGGTACATGAAGTATGCCGGGGCATTAGTTAGCCCGAAAGACATGACGGTGTATTCATACAGTCCGTACCGAGATACGAAAGCTGTCTTGGGAATATCAGATTGCCTTATCTTGAGTTGGTGGTATCCCGTCCTGAGATCAATTTTCGAGAACACACAAGCTCCCCTCAACTGATCAAACAAGTCTTCAATGCGAGGCAATAGGTACTTGTTCTTGATGGTTACCTCATTCAAAGCACGGTAATTCACGCATAACCTTTGGGTTCCGTCTTTCTTGGGCACAAATATCATCGGAGCTCCCCATGGTGAGGAACTAGGGCGAATATACCCCTTCTCCGTCGATTCTCTCAAATGATCCTTGAGTTCTTCTAGCTGCTTCGAGTCCATCGGATAAGGTCTCTTGTATATCGGGGCTATTCCAGGCACTAGCTCAATTGCAAATTCCACTTCACGATCGGGAGGCATACCTGGCAACTCCTCCGGAAAAACATCTGGGTATTCCCGGATAATCCTGATCTCCTCCACTTTCACCTCAACTTGATTTAATTTAATGTCGGTCCTAGGCTCGTGTATTGTTATGAACTTTACCCTGGTGCCACTAGGGTGAGTTAGTTCCACCGTTCTGGTCGAACAATGGATGATTCCCTTATGTTTGGTCAACCAATCCATACCCAAAATAATATCTATCCCTTGTGAATCTATCACTATGAGGTTAGCAGTGAACACTACCCCATTAATGTCTAGGTTCACTTTGGGACACACTTGTCTCGTCCTTATTTCTCCACCTGGAGAGTTTACGGCTAGCATATGGTTCATTTGTGTTGTTGCTAGGTCATGCTTCTTAACAAACCCTTGAGCAATCAACGAGTGGGTAGCACCAGAATCAAACAGCAGGGTTGCAATGTGTAAATTGGCAGGAAACTTACCAACTACCACGTCGGGTGCCTCTTGTGCTTCCTCCATAGTGACGTGGTTCACCCGTCCTCTCATTACATTCTGCTGCTGTGGCTGCGTGGGCTTCTTCTTTGGACACTTATGGGCGTAGTGCCCCACTTCTCCGCAACTAAAACATTGCACCCCAACCTTAGGTGCCTGGCCTTTGCTGTCTTGGGGTTGGTTTGGGGGTCCTTGTGCTGCTGGTCGAGGTGGATATGCAGGGCGAGGCTGCTGTACGAACCGACGTTGTGGCTGTATTGGTGCTGCCGGAGGCCTGTAGTTCGGGTTGTACCCTCTTGGTGCTGAGTAGGGTACCGCAGCACGGTTCGTCTGCCCTGCAGGTGGCTGCATCAGACGTGGGCGGGTGTTGCTCCCTGAGGCTGGATGTGACCACCCGGCCTTCCTCTTATTCTCATTTTCCAAGGCCTTTAGCTTCCTTTCTACCACAAATGCTCTGTCCACCATCTTTTGGAAGCTTTCATACTCATTTGAGGACATTGCACACTGCATCTCTGCGGTAAGTCCTTCCACAAAACAATCTTGTTTCTGCTCATCGGTCTCTATGTCCCGTGGGGCATAGCGGGATAGTTGAGTAAATTTAGTGAGGTATTCCCTCACCGTCATGTTTCCCTGCTGCAGTCCCAAAAACTCCTTCCTCTTGTTTTTGAGTTCACCTCTTGGGATGTAATGGTTGCGGAAGCTACGCTTGAACTCTTCCCAAGTGATGTTCTCAGGGTCATGATGGGCGGCCACATAGGCGGTCCACCAATCAGCAGCAGGTCCATGCAATTGATGAGAGGCAAACAGCACCCTCTCATACCCTTGGCACTGTATGATCCTCATCTTACTTTCAATGGTCTTCAGCCAATCATCTGCCTCCAGAGGTTCAACAGCACTTGCAAACTTTGGAGGTTGAGTTCCTAGAAACTCACTCAACCTTGGTTGGCGTGGTGCAGCTTGTGGAGGTGGAACTTGATGCAAGTTGGCCACCACTTGAGTCAAGTTCTGGATGAGCTGATTTTGATTCTCCAGCATTTGGTGGAGGGGATCAACTCCTTCACGGCGACCACCCCGGTCCTGGCCTCCAGAAAGATGAGGGTTGCATGCCTCATCGTTGTTGTTGGCGGGGTTGGCAGCACGTCCTTTTCCTCTTCCGGCCATCTGGCAGAATCAACCAATGTTAATTTGAAAGCATTTAGTATCATCTTACTACTTTCATTTGTTTGTACTTTGAAGTGTTGAGGCTTTGTTATACTTTTACGAGGGTTCATATCTCACACCAAATAAATGCACTATTATTTCATGTGGGTTCACACACCAAAGCAAAACAATCTGAAGACGAGGTTGTGGACAATTGCTCATGGCTTCCACAACTCACGTCACACACCAAGCATTAACACACCATTAACTTAACGTAACGACTCGACTATTCGACATCTTGCTAGCTAAGGGGAAGACTTCTACACTACTCGTTCTCTTGAGCTGGCTCCTCGGGATCTTCCTCCTCATTTCGACTACCTTCTGACTCTGCTTTGGGTGGGGAGGCTGCTGGTGGAGAAGTGCGACGACGCCTGATCGCTCGGCGATCCGGGGAGTCAGGAGTCCATGTATCATTCACGGTGACACACAGTTCATTCCCATCTCCTCTTTCTCTCGCCCTTAAGCAGGCTTGCAGCAACGCCTCCATTTCCTTCAGGGTGTCCCGGACATCCTGAAGCTCTTGTTGACACTCCTGCAGTCGAGTGCTGAGCATAGCAGCATCCTCCAAGCACAAGTCCATGTGCTCATGGGAAGTCCCTTGCTGCACTAGTGGGTACTTGTACTCCGTGGTACCACTCTCACGTTGGAGGACATACATGTACTCAGTTTTGTCCAAGTGGCGACGATAGATGTGACTCTGGCAGGTGATGGCCTCCCAGGTGACATCTTTCTCCGCATCGACCTGTGTCGCTCGACAAGCTGGAGAGTGGTGGATCCTCATCTCTGAACTCCATTCTTCCCTCTTCTCACGGATGGTCCTGGTGGAGTTATAGTGGATGATTAGCTTGCCCGTATTGCCGGCGGCTTCGAGCATACGTCGAAGACGGCGCAATAAGCCTCCTACTGCCAATCCGTAGGAAAGGTACGTCACCGGACGGCTCTCCTCTCTCTCGGCAAGGGCAACTACGGGAACTCTCCCTCCTGTGGACTTGCGAGCGGTACGAATCATGCGAACCATCTAAAACAAAAAGAATTTAAAATTAGGTTAGATAAACTCTCAAACAAAAATCCTATTTTGAATGAAAGTTGGGGTAAGATGAAGAAAGTGACTCCATTAAATAACACTTTTCAATCCACACCTTTGTAAAATAGTTTTTAAGAAAATAGGGTCCTTAAATACGTCCATTTCTACCTAGGTCCACGTTCCTACGGGCAACCTTGGCTCTGATACCACCTCTGTCACACCTGGTTTTTCCGAAGAACAACCAAGTGAATATCACATGTATGCCAGGATCATTTTCTCATACATGTGATGACAAATAGTGAAGCATCATTTATTACAAGCCAGGTGTCGAATATAAATAAGTCTTACATAGCAAATGTCTCGATGGACAATAATAAGTTCATCGCAAGTAAATAAACTAGCAGCGGAATAATTATTCTCGTAGGCTCCATCACAGGCGTTGCCCGGGGGTCTCCACGAACCTAGAAACCTTCTTCGGGTCCAAAGTCTTGGTCATTATACACCACCTCATTATCTTGACCTGAGCAGCAATATAAACCAACAAATATGCAAGGTTGAGTACCAATGGTACTCAGCAAGTGTGGGAAAATTATATTATGCATGGCTAGAACAAGGAGATATTGAACTCATGGTTAAAGCACTACGCAATTATTACCTACCACCTTAGCTTATTAAGCACCTATATGACTACACAGGTGAAATGGTCCCAATCTCCCATCCCATCATCATAATCAAATAACCATAATCATCATTTCCAATGTTAAGCTCCCCGCTTAACACTCACACCCTCCAAGGTCATCATACTCTAATCATGAATAAGTCCAAGCCGCTCTTGACCGTGAGCACGGCTGTCATGACAGTTTTGACTCTGCAAAGTTTGTACCACTGTACCCACATGTAGTGATTTCATCCCCCGTTGCCGGGTGGACTAAAAGAACCTCCATTATGCCAGTGGCTACGAACCACATTCACACTTCCCAGGTGTGTAGCCAGGAGATCACTACGAAGCCTTTACAAAGGGATTCCCGACGAGCGTGGGCCCACTGAGGTTTCACCCCTAACAGCATACAAGAGGCTCCAACCCCGCTGCAGTGGCCCCCTCTTGAGCCTTGCGGTTCATATGGTAGTCCAGCTGACACCTACTCCCCACACCATCCAACACACCCATACTACGCCAGGGATACACCTAATTAATTGGCCAAGCTGCCCCATCTCAGCATGTGGTTGGCACTGTAAAGCCAGGTTACATGCTCCATGAACCGGTCCTTAGGATCTAGGCAAGTACTAAACACAAACCCAAGTCTCGTGCACCCAGCACACAACCAAAACATCCAACTTGCCTTGATCCCTACCTCTACATAACTCACAATATCTCATTCAAGAGTATGGTAAAATAAACTGATGATCTCATATCCCAAATATCCCATTCTAAGCATGGCTAAGCATATGCATAATAATAAATGTCATGATAAAATAAATCCCAACCCAAGATACAAGGAAACAAGGTAATGCAATTCTAGGGAAACTTCCTATCATGGGTTTCATATTTAAATTGACAATGCAAATAATTCTAGCTACACATCCTAGCATAGGATCAAAGTGGTCAAGGACACTTGCCTCCTTCTTGCTGCTTTTGAAATGAGTAGTCCTGGTCTTGGAAAGGAATAACTTGCTCTTGAGCAGGTTCTACATCATACCATCACACATAGCAAAAGAAAAACAACAATCCATAAGACATAGTTCACACTTCCACTTCATACAAACCACACATTCATATTTATGAAAGTCATTCACCCTTATATGTGTTGTGGTTACTTTATGTGTGTTGAGTTGTGGCTTGCATGCACTTTTAACCATGTGTATATGATTCCTACTTTTGTGTCCACATTTATACTTACATACTATGAGTTTCCAATAAATTTCTTATATTCAACTACTACACCTTTTTACTACCAAGTGTGTATGAAAAGTATTTTTCTTCCCCATATGTGCCTTCATAATTTCTACCAACCCTAAACTGAACTCTTTGGATTTTAAAAACTCCATTTATCATTTACTAGTTGCTATATTTTCAGATTTATATTCCTATGCATAATTGTGTATTTTATTATGAAATTAGTAATACACATCATCTAAACAGAATAGGTCTGGTCCTAAATAATTTAATAACATATTTTGACCTTTGCCTCTGATGTAAACTATTTCATAATTATTTTCCCTATTTTCTAAAACTATTTATTACTTAAAAATGTGTCCCTAATTGTGAATAATAAATTAAACAGATTCAATTCAGTCCAAAATATGTTTTTATCTCACTCCTAAATTTCCTAAACACTGAGAAAGTCTTTAACTTAATTTTGACAATATGTTTGTCCCACTTTTTAATTTTTAAACAATAGTTACATATTCAATTTTCTAAATTAAATACTAAACAGGGCTAAAATGATGAACTCACCCCATTACAGGATCTATAATATTATTTTCAGAATTTCCAGGGGTCTAGCTACACTTATCAGAGGTGTTTTTCCTAATTTTTATTAAGTCCAGGGGCTAAAACTGATTTTTAAATGAATTTACATGATTTTCTGGAGTTCCAGGGGCTAGACCTGAAGTTTCCGGGGCTAGCTCTTATTTCCCGAGAACCCCACGGGGTAGCACGTAAGAATTCCAGTCTTTATAATGCGGGGCTGACGTGGACCGTCCGATTTTAAACCGACGGCTGAGATTATAACGTCGAACCGGTACGCGGGGGTTTAAACCCTACCGTGCGATTTAAAATAAACGGCGCACAAGCGGCCACATCGCTCTGATCGAGCGCGGGCGGCGCTGCCGGCAGCGCACGGCGGCGGGAAGCGGCGATCTCGCCGGAGACTTTCGGATCTTCGAGAATTCTTCCTAGAACTGCGATTTTATGGCATAGATCGGTGGAGGGGAGGTCGGGGATCTCACCTCGGGGGTTTTCTTGAGCTCGGAGGTCCTGGAAGGTGATCGGCGGCGAGGTCCGAGGCAAAACCACGGCGAAGCTCGTCGGCGCTGTGTTTACACCGCAAGTCACCGAGTTTTCTGCACCTGCAAGGTTCCCCGGAGGCGGTGGATCAAGATCAGCGAGTTAGATCGGAGTTTCTGAGCTTAGATCGGCCAGAATTCACCGGAGAAGTCTCGGTTCTCACCGGAGTAAAAATCAGCGATCGCGTGAGAAGAACAGAATGAGGCCGGGGTTTTTATAGACGGGGGAGGGCGGTGGGGTGGTTTAGATCATGTCCGCGTCGGCTACGAACAGAACTCAGCGGGGTTTACATGCAACACGTCCAAAAATTTTTAAATTCCCCTCTTAACATGATTTAGTGTTTTGAATCAAAATTTTGGGGTGTTACAGATACCAATCTGTAGCACCCGGTTCTAAAAATGAACCAAGTGATGCGTATGTGTGCCCAGGATGTTCATCACACAAATACAGATCCATCACAAACTGAATTCAGAACAGAACAACATTACAAATAGTGCTTAAGTACTTTATTACAATAGTTCAATGTCTCAATCATGAGTATCTAACTTATTTTGCAGCGGAAGACTCTTAACAGTAGCAGAAATAAAACTAAAGACGGCTGGGCTCCAACTTCAACTCCACATGCAGTTGACGGTAGTGCGCATGCCTAGTGCTCCATCTGCTCCTCGATGTATTCTTCTCCTGTGCTGATATATTTGTGGGGAATGCAAGGGTGAGTACATGTAGTACTCAGCAAGTGCAGGAAAGTATAACATGTAGCTTAAACAAGGTCAGAAACAAAGGGTTCATTGCAGCAAGCAAGTTTTATTTCACAATCACAAGAAAACATCCTACTATGTCTAGGTGAGTTAAATCCCATTATAACCAAGTAATTCATCATCCCTCCTATTCAATACCATCATACTTCATAATTTATCAAGTCTTAACCAGCCAATGCTCATTCTCAAACTTATCTCATATTTACAATTCCTCATGATCAGCACATATTCACAAAACCAAATCTAATGGAATAATCATAACCAGAACCAGTCCCAATCCAGTCCCGAATGACATTACCATAACAATATCCGAATATCCATCCCAATTTTTGCCTCTAATCATAGAAGTTAGCCAGGTGATTGTAACCGGAAGCACGACTATCGTGATAGTTTTACACTCTGCAGAGGTGGCACCACTTTACCCACAAGTTCGTGATTTCGTTACTCATCGGTGACTAGAGAAAACCTCCATTCTGCCACTACACAACTGTCGGTGTATGGCCATGAGATCATAAAATAGCCTTTACAAAGGGGCTACTAGGATGTATGGACCCACTGAGGTTTTACCGGCAGGCTCGAATCTCCATTCTCCCACCCACGGGCCCACTCATGTGCCATGCAGTTCCCAGGGCAGTGCTCCTTGACTCAGATTCCTCACGCCATCCAATGGTCCATAACAAGCTAGCAGCACACCTAATAAGTCAGCTAAGCCGCAACCCATATTGGGCCTTGTGGTGGCACTGTTTTCCTGGCATATCTCACATGAACCGGTCCTTAGATCTAAGGCAAGCAAACCACCATCTGATTCAGCATAACCACAAGCCAAGCTTGCCTAGATTTCCCTGATTCCATGCTCATTAACATCATCATGTTCTCATCAACTTTAATTTTTATGAATGCCGTTGCTAAACAATTTATTTCAGTTTTCCCGAATCCCGTAAGTTATGCAATGCAAAAGAGAAAACGACCATACACGACTCAACAGGTCTCCCGGCAACAAGGGTGGCTAACAAAGCTAGTAAACTCCTGCTAAAGGGTTTCCCATCAAGTTGACATGAGCATGCAGTTTTCATAAGAAAAACAGTTCAAAAACATAGGATCATTATGGTCAAGGGGAACTTGCCTTGCTCCCGTGGTTCGTGTTGCTCAAGCGTGTCAAAGTCTTGGTGCTGGTGGTCCTCGTAGACGGCCTCTTGAGCATGTCCTTCTACTCACGACCACGTACATACAAAGCAATATATCAATCAATATCATACACATGTTTTACTCAAGATATGATGATGTGTATGCATGCAAATCCTATAATGCAATTTATAGTAACCAGTTGGCATGTGTTCTCGCAAGTTCTAGTTAGGTCTAGTGGGGTTTTACGATGATCGGTGTTGCTGGAAATTAATTGGAATGTGGCTATGATACTAATCTCGGTGTTAGATCAAACCATCACCAAACCTAAACCGGGGCTTGAGATGACAGCAGCAACGTTGCACGAGAAATGATGGGTCCTACCTCTCTTCTTCCTCCTCTTCCCTCTTTGGCTAGCCTTCTTCTTGCAATGCCAGCAGCTAGAGCTCCCCTTGATGATCAATGCAGCGGCTGGGGTTTTTTACATGGAGAAGAATATAGCTGCGGCCAGGGTAGGGCGCTGGAGTCTTCTTCTCCGCTGACGGCGCGGCGGGACAGAGCTTCGACAGCGGCCAAGGCAGTAGCAGGGGCGGCAACCAGGGCTGGCAGCAGGGGGGCTGGTGACCAGGGGATTTTGGGCAGGGGCGGTGGCTAGGGGGGGAAGGTATTTATTTATAAGGGGGAAAACAGACAAGGGGGCTAGGATTTCAGCAAATATTTGGATCAAGGGCTGCGATTTAATTTGAGAAAGGTGGAGGCTAGGGGCTAGGATTTCAGCAAAATATTTGGGTCAAGGGCTTGGATTTAATTTGGGAAAGGTGGAGGCTAGGGGCTACGATTTTAGCAAGTATTTTTAATCAAGGACTGAAATTTAATTTGGGGAAGGTGGGGACTAGGGGCTAGGATTTTAGCAAATATTTTCAATCAAGGGATGAGATTAATTGGGGGAGAGAAAATCCTTATGGGGGGATTTTGGGCTGCGGCTACGGTTTTTTTTCAAAGGAGATGCGGCCAAGGAGAGGGGGCGAATCCCTAATGTGGAAAAATCCCTAGGGCAATTTCCTAGGGATGGAGGAAATTAGGGGGCGGCTAGGGTTTTCTTTTTCTTTTTTCTTTTATTTTATTTATTTTCTATTTATTTTATTTATTTGTTCCTATACTCATTTATCTCTTTTCTTTCTTTTTAAATGCTTCTCTATATGCGATGCATGATGATGAATATGAGGGTGTTACAGTCGTCCAGCTCCTCTGGTCCAGCTATCCTCCCGGTACCTGATCTTCGACGAGGGTGAAGAGCAAAACTGCCAAACGAGAGCGTAGTGCGGTAGCGGTTGTTGAGTCTTGTCGTTGCCTCCCAAGCCACATCGTTGATAGCCTCAAAACGAGTGGCCCTCCAAGTTGATGTCGTAAACCGCAAAAGAACACGATCACCTGAAAGAATGGTGACGGTAGCTCTCCACTCATCACGTCCAGGCCGTGGCGCCCTCTTGACGTAGTACTCCGTGCCTAGGTAGGGACCAAGTGTATAGAGAAGGGCCCGAAGCTCATCCGCAGCGTGTCCTCCCTCTGTCTCTGACCAGAAGAACTCCTCCGCCACATCAGCAGGGCCTCTGCCACCTCCAGCTGGAGCAGGTGGTGTGGAACTGCTCCGTAAAAGTCCTCCTCCTGGTGCAAGCATGCATGGTACTCCTCCTGAGGCGCGTAGTTGTGTGACTCCTCCTAGGGTGGTGCGTCCTCGTGTGGCTCCTTCTCCTCGGGTGAGTCCTCTAGTTCATCCTCTAGCTCATCCTACACAGGCGCAACCTCCACTAGGTCCTCCTCGGAAGAGCTGCTCTCAACCACCACATGACTGAGTGGTCCGTGGGGTACATTCCCTTAGACTTATGCGCGGTAACCTTGCAGCATGCCATCTAAAAGTTTTAAGTGGAAAAAGGTATGCATTAAATAAGATAAAATGAAAAACAAACAAAATAAGTAAGGAGGATAGATAAAGGCAGAAAAATTTTGAAAATAGTGATTTTTATGAATATAGGTTCTATATTCATTATCTAACTGCTCCCGTGCTATCTAGACTCGCATCTATGGTCGACATGGCTCTGATACCACCTCCGTCACATAAGGTTTTTGAATCAAACCAGGAACGGCGCATGTGTGCCCAGGATCCTTTCCACACATACTTTATGGCATCATTGATGATAAAACAGATTACAACCATAGCATAAGAGTACCTTTATTACAATAGCTCATAATGATTTTTTATTACAATGGCAATGGAAAATTAACTAGCGTCGGCAGCTCCAAGCCTACAAGCAATCGACAGTGAGGAATGCGCGCCTAGTACTCCACGTAGCCTTCTCCATGGTCCTCATGATCTTCTTCTGTAGCTGAGTGGCGAGTGAGGTAGCAAATATGTGTACTTGTTGTACTCAGCAAGAGTGGGAAAAGAGTGACATGTGGCCAAACCAAGGATGGCAATAAAGGTTCATTGTACAAAGCTTATATAGTTCACAAAGTTATAAAAGCGACCTATAGTTACTAAGTGATGTCAAAACCCATCCAAACCATCATCATTAAATGAAGGACTTTCCAAAATCTATTGCAAAATTCAACCATCCATTTTCCGCCACTAATATCCATCCAAGGTTACTCATGTTCAATGACCATCAATTACTGTGAGACCTATGTGTGTTGAATACATAGGCTATGACGATAAAAGTTTTGAATTCTGCCAAAACACTATTTTTGTCAAGGACCGACTCTAGATCCGAGCTCTGACAAGATCCAACGTAAGGTCCGACTTGCTATGGCTAGGTCCGACATGTGTTTGGTTAGCTCTGGCGGTAGGTCGGACTAGCTTTGGTATGTTCTGGTGCTAGGTTCTGCTAGCTTTGGTAAGCTCCGGCTCAAGGTCCTGCTAGCTTTGGCAAGGTTCATAGCTAAATCACAATGGCTCTGTTTTTACCATGCAAATATTTCGAACTTGCTTTATATCTATGGAAGTTTGCTTAGTATTCTTTTACTAAGTTTTTGAAGTGTTATGGCTGTTTACGGTGGTTAACATTTTGCTATGGTTTGCAACATGCTTACGTTAGGTGTTCACGTAAGGTGTTGTGGTTTTCGGAACTAACGTGAGTCAAGTCGCGGACTTGTGCTCGAATGTATTGGTTGTTTATTCATGTGAAGGTGTTGCTTGAGTTCAAGATATGGCTGGTGACGGGATCCATTGAACTAGTCTTAGGGAGAAGATGAGGTTCAACAACCAAGTTCAGGAGGAATTGTGGTTGACTTGATCGGGAGGTCGCGCAGCATGTTTGGGTCAAGAACAATTCATATGAAGGTATCGTGGACGTTGTTGGACGGTATTTGCACGTGTGCAAAGAGTGCATGGACATGGCAACATGGTTCCAAGGCGTGATGAAGAGATGTGGACGTAAAGAATTGGTAGGAATGGTCCAACCGGCTGGATTATGGACTCAGGCTGTGGCTGAGTCGGTTATGTCTCGAATATGGAAAGATTTGAGTTGGTTATGATAGGATTTTGTGTGGGACACGAAGTTGATGTCACACCCGGTTTCTCCGTAGAACAACCGAGTGAATATCACATGTATGCCAGGATCATTTTCTCATACATGTGATGACAAATAGTGAAGCATCATTTATTACAAGCCAGGTGTCGAATATAAATAAGTCTTACATAGCATATGTCTCGATGGACGATAATGAGTTCATAACAAGTAAATAAAGTAACAGCTGAATATTATTCTTGTGGGCTCCGTCACAGGCGTTGCCCGGGGGACTCCATGAACCTAGAATCCTTCTTCGGGTACGAAGTCTTGGTCATTGAACACCACATCATTCTCTTGACCTGAGCAGCAATATAAACCAACAAATATGCAAGTTTGAGTACCATTGGTACTCAGCAAGTGTAGGAAAGTTATGTCATGCATGGCTAGAACAAGGAGAGGTTGGACTCATGGTTAAAGAACTACGCAATTAATATCTATTACCTTAGCTTATTGAGCACCTACATTACTACATAGGTGAAATGGTCCCAATCTCCCAACCCATCATAATAATCAAATAACCATAGCATCATTTCCGATGTTAAGCTCCCCGCTCAACATCCACAACTTCCAAAGTCATCGTCCTCTAATCATGAATAAGTCCAAGCCGCTCTTGACAGTGAGCACGGCTGTCATGACAGTTTTGACTCTGCAGAGTTTGCACCACTGTACCCACATGTAGTGATTTCATCCCCCGTTGCCGGGTGGACTAAAAGAACCTCCATTATGCCAGTGGCTACAAACCACATTCACACTTCCCAGGTGTGTAGCCAGGAGATCACTACGAAGCCTTTACAAAGGGATTCCCGACGAGCGTGGGCCCACTGAGGTTTCACCCCTAACAGCATACAAGAGGCTCCAACCCCGCTGCAGTGGCCCCCTCTTGAGCCTTGCGGTTCATATGGTAGTCCAGCTAACACCTATTCCCTGCACCATCCAACACACCCATACTATGCCGGGGATGCACCTAATTAATTGGCCAAGCTGCCCCATCTCAGCATGTTGTTGGCACGGTAAAGCCAGGTTACATGCTCCATGAACCGGTCCTTAGGAACCAGGCAAGTACTAAACACAAACCCAAGTCTCGTGCACCCAGCACTAACCAAATCATCCAACTTGCCTTGATCCCTACATCTACATAACTCATAATATGTCATTCAAAATTATGGTAAATAAACTGATGATCTCATATCCCAATTATCCCAGTCTAAGCATGGCTAAGCTCAAGTAATATGAGTGAATGACATAATAAAATAAACCCCAACCCAAGCTACAAGGAAACAAGATAATGCAATTCTAGGGAACATCCTATCATGGGTTTCATATTTCAATTGACAATGCAAATAATTCTAACTACACATCCTAGCATAGGATCAAAGTGGTCAAGGACACTTGCCTTCTTCCTGCTGCTCTAGGAATGGAAAATCTTGTTCTTGGAAGGGAAGAACTTGCTCTGGGGCAGGTTCTATTCATGCCAACACACATAGCAAAAGAAAACAACAATCCATAAGACATAGTTCACACTTTCACTTCATACATACCACACATTCACATCTATGAAAGTGATTCACATTTCTATGTGTTGTGGTTACTCTATGTGTGTTGATTTTTGGCTTACATGCACTTTTAAACATGTGTATATGATTTCTAACTTTTGGTATTCAGATTTATGTTTGCACACTATATATGAATTTCAAATTTGAACAAAATCCTTATATTCCATTGATACACATCTTAGCTACCAATTATGCGTGAAAGGTATTTTCCTACTTCAAATGGGTTTTCAGATCCTCTACCAAATCCTAAACTGAAATCTTTGGATTTGGAAACTTCATGTATCATTTTCTAGTTATGCATACCTAGTTGCTATATTTTTCAGATTTATTTCCTATGCCTAAATGTGAACTTTATTATGAAAATAGTAAGACACCACATCTAAACAGAATAGGTTCTGATATAAAATATTAAATAATATATTTTTGAACTTCTCCTCTGATGTGAACTAATTTAAATCTATTTTACCCATTTTCAGAATTATTTATTAACCTAAAAATGTGTTCCTAGAACTAATAAACATGAACACACCCAAACAGATTTCATTTCAGCCTAAAATTTATTTTTAGTTCATTCTAAAGTTTTCCATGTGCTAGGAAAGTTTTAATTTTAATTTACAATGTGTTTGTCCCATGTTTTAAATTTTAAATACTAATCACATATTCAAATTCCTAAATTTAATATCACATAGGGTTAAAAAGGTAAACTCACCCCACTACAGGGTCTATTATATTATTTTAAGAATTTCCAGGGGCCTAACTATGCATAACAGAGGGGTTTTGCTAATTTTTATTAAGTCCAAGGGCTAAAACTGATTTTTAATTGAATTTACATGACTTTCTGAAGTTCCAGGGGCTAGCTCGTATTTTCCGAGATCCCCAGGGGGTAACGCGTAAGAATCCCGGCCTTTATAATGCGGGGCTGACATGGACCGTCCGATTTAAAACAGACGACTCAGATTAGATCGCCGAACCGGTACGCGCGGGTTTTAATTCCGCCGTGCGATTTAAAATAGACGGCGCACAAGCGGCCACGTCGCTCTGACCGAGCGCGGGTGGCGCTGCCCGGCGGCGTGCGGCGGCGGCAGGCGGCGATCTCACCGGAAAACTTCGGATCTTCATCAATTCTTCCTAAAACTGGGATTTCATGGCATAGATCGGTAGAGGGGACGTCGGGGATCTCACCTTGGGGATTTTCTTGAGCTCGGAGGTCCTGGAAGGCGGTCGGTGTCACACCCGGTTTTTCCGAAGAACAACAAAGTGAATATCACATGTATGCCAGGGTCATTTTCTCATACATGTGATGACAAATAGTGAAGCATCATTTATTACAAGCCAGGTGTCGAATATAAATAAGTCTTATATAGCAAATGTCTCGATGGACAATAATAAGTTTATCACAAGTAAATAAACTAGCAGCGGAATATTATTCTTGAGGGCTCCGTCACAGGCGTTGCCCGGGGGTCTCCATGAACCTAGAAACCTTCTTCGGGTCCAAAGTCTTGGTCATTATACACCACCTCATTATCCTAACCTGAGCAGCAATATAAACCAACAAAATATGCAAGGTTGAGTACCAATGGTACTCAGCAAGTGTGGGAAAATTATATCATGCATGGCTAGAACAAGGAGAGGTTGAACTCATGGTTAAAGCACTACGCAATTAATACCTATCACCTTAGCTTATTAAGCACCTACATTACTACACAGGTGAAATGGTCCCAATCTCCCATCCCATCCCATCATCATAATCCAATAACCATAACATCATTTCCAATGTTAAGCTCCCCGCTTAACATCCACAACTTCCAATACCATCAATCCTCTAATCATGAATAAGTCCAAGCCGCTCTTGACCGTGAGCACGACTGTCATGACAGTTTTGACTCTGCAGAGTTTGTACCACTGTACCCACATGTAATGATTTCATCCTCCGTTGCCGGGTGGACTAAAAGAACCTCCATTATGCCAGTGGCTACGAACCACATTCACACTTCCCAGGTGTGTAGCCAGTAGATCACTATGAAGCCTTTACAAAGGGATTCCCGACGAGCGTGGGCCCACTGAGGTTTCACCCCTAACAGCATACAAGAGGCTCCAACCCCGCTGCAGTGGCCCCCTCTTGAGCCTTGCGGTTCATATGGTAGTCCAGCTGACACCTACTCCCCGCACCATCCAACACACCCATACTACGCCGGGGATACACCTAATTAATTGGCCAAGCTGCCCCATCTCAGCATGTGGTTGGCACTGTAAAGCCAGGTTACATGCTCCATGAACCGGTCCTTAGGATCCAGGCAAGTACTAAACACAAACCCGAGTCTCGTGCACCCAGCACACAACCAAAACATCCAACTTGCCTTGATCCCTACCTCTACATAACTCACAATATCTCATTCAAGAGTATGGTAAAATAAACTGATGATCTCATATCCCAATTATCCCATTCTAAGCATGGCTAAGCATATGCATAATAATAAATGACATGATAAAATGAATCCCAACCCAAGCTACAAGGAAACAAGGTAATGCAATTCTAGGGAAACATCCTAGCATGGGTTTCATATTTCAATTGACAATGCAAATAATTCTACCTACACATCCTATTATAGGATCAAAGTGGTCAAGGACACTTGCCTCCTTCCTGCTGCTCTTGAAATGGGTAGTCCTGACCTTGGAAAGGAATAACTTGCTCTTGAGCAGGTTCTACATCATACCATCACACATAGCAAAAGAAAAACAACAATCCACAAGACATGGTTCACACTTGCACTTCATACAAACCACACATTCATATTTATGAAAGTCATTCACCATTATGTGTGTTGTGGTTACTCTATGTGTGTTGATTTGTGGCTTGCATGCACTTTTAAACATGTGTATATGATTCCTACTTTTGTGTTCACATTTATACTTACATACTATATATATATGAGTTTCCAATTTAAATAAATTCCTTATATTCAACTACTACACCTTTTAGCTACCAAGTATGCATGAAATTTATTTTCCTTCTCCATATGTGCCTTCAGAATTTCTACCAACCCTAAACTGAATTCTTTGGATTTTAGAAACTCCATTTATCATTTACTAGTTGCTATATTTTCAGATTTATTTTCCTATGCATAATTGTGTACTTAATGATGAAATTAGTAATACACATCATCTAAACAGAATAGGTTCTGGTCCTAAATAATTTAATAACACATTTTGACCTTTGCCTCTGATGTAAACTATTTCACAATTATTTTCCCTATTTTCTAAAACTATTCATTACTTAAAAATGTGTCCCTAAATGTGAATAATAAATTAAACAGATTCAATTCAGCCCAAAATATGTTTTTATCTCACTCCAAAGTTTTCTAAATACTGAGAAAGTTTTTAATTTAATTATGACAATATGTTTGTCCCACTTTTTAATTTTTAAATACTAGCCACATATTCAATTTTCTAATTTAAATACTAAACAGGGCTAAAAAGTTAAACTTACCCCACTACAGGGTCTATAATATTATTTTCAGAATTTCTAGGGGTCTAGCTACACTTATCAGAGGTGTTTTTCCTAATTTTTATTAAGTCCAGGGGCTAAAACTGATTTTTAAATGAATTTACATGATTTTCTGGAGTTCCAGGGGCTAGATCAGAAGTTTCCGGGGCTAGCTCTTATTTCCCAAGAACCCCAGGGGGTAGCACGTAAGATTTCCAGCCTTTATAACGCGGGGCTGATGTGGACCGTCTGATTTTAAACCGACGGCTGAGATTATAACATCGAACCGGTACGCGGGGGTTTAAACCCTACCGTGCGATTTAAAATAAACGGCGCACAAGCGGCCACGTCGCTCTGATCGAGCGTGGGCGGCGCTGCCGGCGGCGCACGGCGGCGGGAAGCGGTGATCTCGCCGGAAACTTTCGGATCTTCGGGAATTCTTCCTAGAACTGTGATTTTATGGCATAGATCGGTAGAGGGGAGGTCGGGGATCTCACCTCGGGGGTTTTCTTGAGCTCGGAGGTCCTGGAAGGTGATCGGCGACGAGGTCCGAGGCGAAACCACGGTGAAGCTCGTCGGCGCTGTGTTTACACCGCAAGTTACCGAGTTTTCTGCACCTGCAAGGTTCCCCGGAGGCGGTGGATCAAGACCAACGAGTTAGATCGGAGTTTCCGAGCTTAGATCGGCCAGAATTCGCCAGAGAAGTCTCGGTTCTCACCGGAGGAAAATCGGCCGATCGTGTGAGAAAAACAGAACGAGGCCGGGGTTTTTATAGACGGGGGAGGGCTGCGGGGTGGTTTAGATCATGTCCGCGTCGCCTACGAACAGAATTCAGCGGGGATACGCCGAAATCCTGATCGGTTTTGATTCGGGTGCGAGGGAGTCCGGCGCTGTCGTGAGGTAGACGAAGATCAGGTGGGTCCCGCCTGTCAGTGTGAGGCAGCAGCGCGCGCGGCTGCGGGCTGGCGCGGGCGCTGGCTGGGCCGGCTGGTGGGTTTCGGCCCACTGGCCGGTTTTTTTATGTTTTCTCTTTTTCTTTTTCTATTTCTTTTCTGATTTGAGTTTAATTTGAATTCCAGTTTGAATTTGAATTTTTGCAAAACATGCAACACGTCCAAAAATTTTTAAATCCCCCTCTTAACATGATTTAGGGTTTTGAATCAAAATTTTAGGGTGTTACAGCTCTACCCCCCTTAAAAGAAATCTTGTCCTCGAGATTGGTGGTTCTAAGAAAACAATTCCGGAAAATTGTGCCTTGAGCTCATCTTCCCGCTCCCAGGTGGCTTCCTCTTCTGAGTGATGCTTCCACTGCACCTTGCACATCCGGATTCTTTTATTTCTGGTGAGGCGTTCCATTGTCTCCAAAATATTGTATGGTTGCTCGACATAAGACAAATCTTCAGCTACATCCACTTCATTGATGGGTAACACCTCTTCAGGCGTTCTCAGGCATTTCCTTAGTTGTGACACATGGAACACATCGTGCACATCCGATAGACGAGCCGGTAATTCTACTTGATACGCCACTTCGCCTTTCCTCTCCAAAACTTGAAAGGGTCCGATGTATCGAGGTGACAACTTCCCTTTCACCTTGAACCGACGAAGTCCTCTAATAGGGGACACCTTGAGATAAACATAGTCTCCCACGTTGAAAACAAGCTCTCTTCTTCGTATATCAGCATAACTCTTTTGGCGTGTCTGTGCTATCCTCAAATTGTTGCGAATTTCCCTTACCTTCGCCTCGGCTTCTTGTAGTACTTCTGGACCAAACACTTTACTTTCCCCTGTTTGGTTCGAAAATAGGGGAGTTCTGCACTTCCTCCCGTACAAGGCTTCAAACGGTGACATCTTCATACTAGCTTGATAGCTGTTGTTATAGGTAAACTCCGCATATGGTAAGTTCTTGTCCCAACTCCTATTGTTTTTGAGTGCACATGCCCTTAGCATATCTTCAAGGATCTGATTGGTTCTTTCCGTCTGCCCGTCGGTTTGGGGATGATAGGCAGAACTAAAGTTTAGATGGGTTCCCATGGTTTCGTGCAACTTCTGCCAGAATCTTGAGGTGAACTGTGTCCCTCGATCCGACACAATCTTCTTTGGCACTCCATGGTAACACACGATCCTTGACATGTACAACTCTGCCAATTTGGATCCGTTGTAGCTTTCTTTCACGGGGATGAAATGAGCTACCTTGGTTAGCCTGTCAATGATGACCCATATCGAATAGTATCCTGATTGGGTCCTAGGCAATCCCACGATGAAATCCATGCTGATTTCTTCCCATTTCCATTCAGGCACTTTGAGTGGTTGCAATAATCCCGCGGGTCGTTGATGTTCTGCTTTCACCAACTGACATGTGTCACATAGGGCAACATGTTCCGCGACATCTCGCTTCATGCCATACCACCAATACTTGCTCTTGAGGTCCTGGTACATCTTCGTCCTCCCAGGATGAATGGAATAGTCGGAATCGTGAGCCTCCTTCAAAATCAATTCACGGATCTCCTTTACTTCAGGCACACAGATTCTTTTTCCGTGCCACACTGTTCCTTGTTCATCCTCTCTAAAACCCGGATCTTTATTTTCCTTGATGAGTTGTCTGATCTCTTGTATCTTCTCATCATTCTTTTGACCCTCGCGTATGTCTCGCTCTAGTGTGGAGTCCACTTCCATGGCGATGGCTTCACCACTATTTACTAGACAAATTGAGCCTTATAACCTCATCCTTCAATTCTGCAGGCATGTCCTTCAAGCTCAACTTATTGACTTGCACTTTCTGACTCAAAGCATCGGCCACGATGTTTGCTTTCCCGGGATGATAGTTGATGCCCACTTCAAAGTCATTGATTAACTCTAGCCATCTCCTTTGTCGAGGTTGAGGTCTGGCTATGTGAATATGTACTTCAAACTCTTATGATCCGTATATATCTCGGTCCTCTTCCCCATCAAATAGTGCCGCCAAATTTTCAACGCGTGTACCACTGCGGCTAGTTCTAAGTCATGTGTAGGATAGTTTTTCTCATGCTTCCGAAGCTGCCGGGATGCATATGCCACAACATGCCCTTCTTGCATGAGAACACATCCCAACCCATTTCCGGAGGCATCGCAGTACACCGTGAAATTCTTCTGCATATCTGGCATAACCAACACTGGGGCTGTTGTCAATCTTTTCTTTAGCTCCTGAAAACTCGTCTCGCACTGTGGCGTCCATGTGAATGTGATTCCCTTCTCCAACAGTTTGGTGAGGGGTCTTGAGATCTTAGAGAATCCCTCAATAAACCGTCGATAGTACCTAGCCAATCCCAAGAAGCTTCGAACTTCCCCGACATTTTCAGGGGTCTTCCATTTCTGGATATCCTCGATTTTGGCGGGATCTACGGAGATTCCTCCCTCCGAGATTATGTGTCCTAAGAAGGGAACTCTCTTCAGCCAAAACTCACACTTGCTCAATTTGGCATATAGTTGGTGTTCTCTTAGCCTCTGCAACACCAACCTTAGATGTTTCTCATGTTCTTCTTCATCTTTGGAGAAGACGAGAATGTCATCTATGAAAACCACCACAAATTTGTCCAGATATTCCATGAATACCTTGTTCATGAGATACATGAAGTATGTCGGGGCATTAGTTAGCCCGAAAGGCATGACAGTGTATTCATACAGTCCGTACCGAGATACGAAAGCTGTCTTGGGAATATCAGATTGCCTTATCTTGAGTTGGTGGTATCCCGTCCTGAGATCAATTTTCGAGAACAAGCAAGCTCCCCTCAACTGATCAAACAAGTCTTCAATGCGGGGTAATGGATACTTGTTCTTGATGGTTACCTCATTCAAGGCACGGTAATCCACGTATAACCTTTGGGTTCCGTCCTTCTTGGGCACAAATATCACCGGAGCTCCCCAAGGTGAGGAACTAGGGCGAATATACCCCTTCTCCGTCAATTCTCTCAAATGATCCTTGAGCTCTTCTAGCTTCTTGGAGTCCATCCGATAAGGTCTCTTGTATATCGGGGCTGTTCCAGGCACTAGCTCAATTGCAAATTCCACTTCACGATCGGGAGGCATACCTGGCAACTCCTCCTGAAAAACATCTGGATACTCCGTGATGGTTCTGATTTCCTCAACTTTCACCTCAACTTGATTTAATTTAATGTCCCTCCTAGGCTCGTATATTGTTATGAACATTACTCTTGTGCCACTAGGGTGAGTTAGTTCCACCGTTCTGGTCGAACAATGGATGATTCCTTTATGCTTGGTCAAACAATCCATACCCAAAATAATATCTATCCCTTGTGAATCTATCACTATGAGGTTAGCAGTAAATACTACCCCATTAATGTCTAGGTTCACTTTGGGACACACTTGTCTTGTCCTTATTTCTCCACCTGGAGAGTTTACAGCTAGCATATGGTTCATTTGTGTGGTTGCTAGGTCGTGCTTCTTAACAAACCCTTGAGCAATGAACGAGTGGGTAGCACCAGAATCAAACAACAGGGTTGCAAGGTGTAAATTGGCAGGAAACTTACCAACTACCATGTCGGGTGCTTCCTGTGCTTCCTCAATAGTGACGTGGTGCACCCCTCCTCGCATCACATTCTGCTGTTGTGGCTGTGCGGGCTTCTTCTTTGGGCATTTGTGGGCGTAGTGCCCCACTTCACCGCAGCTAAAACATTGCACCCCAACCTTAGGTGCTTGGCCTTTGTTGTCTTGGGGTTGGTTTGGAGGTCCTTGCACTGCTGGTCGAGGTGGATATGCGGGGCGAGGCTGCTGTACGAACTGACGTTGTGGCTGTATTTGTGTTGTCGGAGGCCTGTAGTTTGGGTTGTACCCTCTTGGTGCTGAGTAGGGTACCGCAGCACGGTTCGTCTGCCCTGCTGGTGGCTGCATCAGACGGGAGCGGGTGTTGCTACCCGAGGCTTGATGTGACCAACTGGCCTTCCTCTTATTCTCATTTTCCAAGGCCTTTAGCTTCCTTTCTACCATAAATGCTCTGTCCACCATCTTTTGGAAGCTCTCATACTCATTTGAGGACATTGCACACTGCATCTCCGCGGTAAGTCCTTCCACGAAACAATCTTGTTTCTGCTCATCTGTCTCTATGTCTCGTGGGGCATAACGGGATAGTTGAGTAAATTTAGTGAGGTATTCCCTCACAGTCATGTTACCTTGCTGCAATCCCAAAAACTCCTTCCTCTTGTTTTTGAGTTCACATCTTGGGATGTAATGGTTGCGGAAGCTACGCTTGAACTCTTACCAAGTGATGTTCTCAGGGTCATGATGGGCGGCCACGTAGGCGGTCCACCAATCAGCAGCAGGTCCATGCAATTGATGAGAGGCAAACAGTACCCTCTCATACCCTTGGCACTGGATGATCCTCATCTTGCTTTCAATGGTCTTCAGCCAATCATCTGCCTCCAGAGGTTCAGCAGCACTTGCAAACTTTAGAGGTTGAGTTCCTAGAAACTCACTCAACCTTGGTTGGCGTGGTGCAGCTTGTGGAGGTGGAACTTGATGCAAGTTGGCCACCACTTGAGTCAAGTTCTGGATGAGCTGATTTTGATTCTCCAGCATTTGGTGAAGGGGATCAACTCCTTCATGGCGACCACCCCGGTCCTGGCCTCCAAAAAGATGAGGGTTGCATGCCTCATCGTTGTTGTTGGCGGGGTTGGCAGCACGTCCTTTTCCTCTTCCAGCCATCTGGCAGAATCAACCAATGTTAATTTGAAAGCCTTTAGTATCCTCTTACTATTTTCATTTGTTTGTACTTTGAAGTGTTGAGGCTTTGTTATACATTTCTGAGGGTTCATTTCTCACACAAAAATAAATGCAATATTATTTCAGGTGGGTTCACACATCAAAACAAAACAATCTAAAGACGAGGCTGTGGACAATTGCTCATGGCTTCCACAACTCACGTCACACACCAAGCATTATCACACCATTAACTTAACTTAACGACTCACTTATTCGACATCTTGCTGACTAAGGGAGGGACTCTACACTACTCGTTTTCTTGAGCTGGCTCCTCGGGATCTTCCTCTTCATTTCGGCTGTCTTCTGACTCTGCTTTGGGTGGGGAGGCTGCTGGTGGAGAAGTGCGACGACGCCTGATCGCTCGGTGATCCGAGGAGTCAGGAGTCCATGTATCATTCACGGTGACACACAGTTCATTCCTATCTCATCTTTCTCTCGCCCTCAAGCAGGCTTGCAGCAACGCCTCCGTTTCCTTCAGGGTGTCCCGGACATCCTGAAGCTCTTGTTGACACTCCTGCAGTCGAGTGCTGAGCATAGCAGCATCCTCCAAGCACAAGTCCATGTGCTCATGGGAAGTCCCTTGCTGCACTGGTGGGTACTTGTACTCCGTGGTACCACTCTCACGTTGGAGGACATACATGTACTCAGTCTTGTCCAGGTGGCGACGATAGATGTGACTCTGGCAGGTGATGGCCTCCCAGGTGACATTCTTCTCCGCATCGACCTGTGTCGCTCTACAAGCTGGAGAGTGGTGGATTTTAAGCAGCTGATTTTCGTGTATAATCCTCATCTCCGAACTCCATTCTTCCCTCTTCTCACGGATGGTCCTGGTGGAGTTATAGTGGATGATTAGCTTGCCCGTATTGCCGGCGGCTTTGAGCATACGCCGAAGACGGCGCAACAAGCCTCCTACTGCCAATCCATAGGAAAGGTACGTCACCGGACGGCTCTCCTCTCTTTCGGCAAGGGCAACTACGGGAACTCTCCCTCCTGTGGACTTGCGAGCGGTGCGAATCATGCGAACCAACTAAAACAAAAAGAATTTAAAATTAGGTTAGATAAACTCTCAAACAAAAATCCTATTTTGAATGAAAGTTGGGGTAAGATGAAGAAAGTGACTCATTTAAATAACACTTTTCAATCCACACCTCTGTAAAATAGTTTTTAAGAAAATAGGGCCCTTAAATACGTCCATTTCTACCTAGGTCCACGTTCCTACGGGCAACCTGGCTCTGATACCACCTCTGTCACACCCGGTTTTTCCGAAGAACAACCAAGTGAATATCATATGTATGCCAGGATCATTTTCTCATACATGTGATGACAAATAGTGAAGCATCATTTATTACAAGCCAGGTGTCGAATATAAATAAGTCTTATATAGCAAATGTCTCGATGGACAATAATAAGTTTATCACAAGTAAATAAACTAGCAGCGGAATATTATTCTTAAGGGCTCCGTCACAGGCGTTGCCCGGGGGTCTCCATGAACCTAGAAACCTTCTTCGGATCCAAAGTCTTGGTCATTATACACAACCTCATTATCCTGACCTGAGCAGCAATATAAACAAATAAAATATGCAAGGTTGAGTACCAATGGTACTCAGCAAGTGTGGGAAAATTATATCATGCATGGCTAGAACAAGGAGAGGTTGAACTCATGGTTAAAGCACTACGCAATTAATACCTATCACCTTAGCTTATTAAGCACCTACATTACTACACAGGTGAAATGGTCCCAATCTCCCATCCCATCATCATAATCCAATAACCATAACATCATTTCCAATGTTAAGATCCCCGCATAACATCCACAACTTCCAAAACCATCAATCCTCTAATCATGAATAAGTCCAAGCCGCTCTTGACCGTGAGCACGGCTGTCATGACAGTTTTAAATCTGCAGAGTTTGTACCACTGTACCCACATGTAGTGATTTCATCCCCCATTGTCGGGTGGACTAAAAGAACCTCCATTATGCCAGTGGCTACGAACCACATTCACACTTCCCAGGTGTGTAGCCAGGAGATCACTACGAAGCCTTTACAAAGGGATTCCCAACGAGCGTGGGCCCACTGAGGTTTCACCCCTAACAGCATACAAGAGGCTCCAACCCCGCTGCAGTGGCCCCATCTTGAGCCTTGCGGTTCATATGGTAGTCCAGCTGACACCTACTCCCCGCACCATCCAACACACCCATACTACGCCGGGGATACCCCTAATTAATTGGCCAAGCTGCCCCATCTCAGCATGTGGTTGGCACTGTAAAGCCAGGTTACATGCTCCATGAACCGGTCCTTAGGATCCAGGCAAGTACTAAACACAAACCCGAGTCTCGTGCACCCAGCACACAACCAAAACATCCAACTTGCCTTGATCCCTACCTCTACATAACTCACAATATCTCATTCAAGAGTATGGTAAAATAAACTGATGATCTCATATCCCAAATATCCCATTCTAAGCATAGCTAAGCATATGCATAATAATAAATGTCATGATAAAATAAATCCCAACCCAAGCTACAAGGAACAAGGTAATGCAATTATAGGGAAACTTCCTATCATGGGTTTCATTTTTAAATTGACAATGCAAATAATTCTAGCTACACATCCTAGCATAGGATCAAAGTGGTCAAGGACACTTGCCTCCTTCTTGCTGCTCTTGAAATGGGTAATCCTGGTCTTGGAAAGGAATAACTTGCTCTTGAGCAGGTTCTACATCATACCATCACACATAGCAAAAGAAAAACAACAATCCATAAGACATAGTTCACACTTCCACTTCATACAAACCACACATTCATATTTATGAAAGTCATTCACCCTTATATGTGTTGTGGTTACTTTATGTGTGTTGAGTTGTGGCTTGCATGCACTTATAACCATGTGTATATGATTCCTACTTTTGTGTCCACATTTATACATACATACTATGAGTTTCCAATAAATTTCATATATTCAACTACTACACCTTTTTACTACCAAGTGTGTATGAAAAGTATTTTTCTTCCCCATATGTGCCTTCATAATTTCTACCAACCCTAAACTGAACTCTTTGGATTTTAAAAACTCCATTTATCATTTACTAGTTGCTATATTTTCAGATTTATATTCCTGTGCATAATTGTGTATTTTATTATGAAATTAGTAATACACATCAACTAAACAGAATAGGTTCTGGTCCTAAATAATTTAATAACATATTTTTACCTTTGTCTCTGATGTAAACTATTTCATAATTATTTTCCCTATTTTCTAAAACTATTTATTACTTAAAAATGTGTCCCTAATTGTGAATAATAAATTAAACAGGTTCAATTCAGTCCAAAATATGTTTTTATCTCACTCCTAAATTTCCTAAACACTGAGAAAGTTTTTAACTTAATTTTGACAATATGTTTGTCCCACTTTTTAATTTTTAAACACTAGTTACATATTCAATTTTCTAAATTAAATACTAAACAGGGCTAAAATGATGAACTCACCCCATTACAGGGTCTATAATATTATTTTCAGAATTTCCAGGGGTCTAGCTACACTTATCAGAGGTGTTTTTACTAGTTTTTATTAAGTACAGGGGCTAAAACTGATTTTTAAATGAATTTACATGATTTTCTGGAGTTCCAGGGGCTAGACCTGAAGTTTCCGGGGCTAGCACTTATTTCCCGAGAACCCCAGGGGGTAGCACGTAAGAATTCCAGTCTTTATAACGTGGGGCTGACGTGGACTGTCCGATTTTAAGCCGATGGCTGAGATTATAATGTCAAACCGGTACGCGGGGGTTTAAACCCTACCGTGCGATTTAAAATAAACGGCGCACAAGCGGCCACGTCGCTCTGATCGAGCGCGGGCGGCGCTGCCGGCGGCGCACGGCGGCGGGAAGCGGCGATCTCGCCAGAGACTTTCGGATCTTCGAGAATTCTTCCTAGAACTGCGATTTTATGGCATAGATCGGTGGAGTGGAGGTCGGGGATCTCACCTCGGGGGTTTTCTTGAGCTCGGAGGTCCTGGAAGGTGATCGGCGGCGAGGTCCGAGGCAAAACCACGGCGAAGCTCGTCGGCGCTGTGTTTACACCGCAAGTCACCGAGTTTTCTGCACCTGCAAGGTTCCCCGGAGGCGGTGGATCAAGACCAGCGAGTTAGATCGGAGTTTCCGAGCTTAGATCGGCCAGAATTCACCGGAGAAGTCTCGGTTCTCACCGGAGCAAAAATCAGCGATCGCGTGGGAAAAACAGAACGAGGCCGGGGTTTTTATAGACAGGGGAGGGCGGCGGGGTGGTTTAGATCATGTCCGCGTCGGCTACGAACAGAACTCAGTGGGGTTTACGTCGAAATCCCGATCGGTTTCGATTCGGGCGCGGGGGAGTTCGGCGCAGCGCGAGGTAGACGAAGATCTGTGGGTCCCGTCTGTCAGCGTGAGAAAGCGCGGGCACGCGGCTGCGGGCTGGCGCGGGGTAAGGTTGGCCGGCTGGTGGGTTTCGGCCCACTGGCCGGTTTTTTTCTGTTTTCTCTTTTTCTTTTTCCATTTCTTTTCTGATTTGAGTTTAATTTGAATTCCAGTTCAAATTTGAATTTTTGCAAAACATGCAACACGTCCAAAAATTTTTAAATTCCCCTCTTAACATGATTTAGTGTTTTGAATCAAAATTTTGGGGTGTTACAGATACCAATCTGTAGCACCCGGTTCTAAAAATGAACCAAGTGATGCATATGTGTGCCCAGGATGTTCATCACACAAATACAGATCCATCACAAACTGAATTCAGAACAGAACAACATTACAAATAGTGCTTAAGTACTTTATTACAATAGTTCAATGTCTCAATCATGAGTATCTAACTTATTTTGCAGCGGAAGACTCTTAACAGTAGCAGAAATAAAACTAAAGATGGCTGGGCTCCAACTTCGACTCCACATGCAGTTGACGGTAGTGCGCATGCCTAGTGCTCCATCTGCTCCTCGAAGTATTCTTCTCCTGTGCTGATATATTTGTGGGGAATGCAAGGGTGAGTACATGTAGTACTCAGCAAGTGCAGGAAAGTATAACATGTAGCTTAAACAAGGTCAGAAACAAAGGGTTCATTGCAGCAAGCAAGTTTTATTTCACAATCACAAGAAAACATCCTACTATGTCAAGGTGAGTTAAATCCCATCATAACCAAGTAATTCATCATCCCTCCTATTCAATACCATCATACTTCATAATTTATCATGTTATAACCAGCCAATGCCCATTCTCAAACTTATCTCATATTTACAATTCCTCATGATCAGCACATATTCACAAAACCAAATCTAATGGAATAATCATAACCATAACCAGTCCCAATCCAGTCCCGAATGACATTACCATAACAATATCCGAATATCCATCCCAATTTTTGCCTCTAATCATAGAAGTTAGCCAGGTGATTGTAACCGGAAGCATGACTATCGTGATAGTTTTACACTCTGCAGAGGTGGCACCACTTTACCCACAAGTTCGTGATTTCGTTACTCATCGGTGACTAGAGAAAACCTCCATTCTGCCACTACACAACTGTCGGTGTATGGCCATGAGATCACAAAATAGCCTTTACAAAGGGGCTACTAGGATGTATGGACCCACTGAGGTTTTACCGGCAGGCTCGAATCTCCGTTCTCCCACCCACGGGCCCACTCATGTGCCATGCAGTTCCCAGGGAAGTGCTCCTCGACTCAGATTCCTCACGCCATCCAATGGTCCATAACAAGCTAGCAGCACACCTAATAAGTCAGCTAAGCCGCAACCCATATTGGGCCTTGTGGTGGCACTGTTTTCCTGGCATATCTCACATGAACCGGTCCTTAGATCTAAGGCAAGCAAACCACCATCTGATTCAGCATAACCACAAGCCAAGCTTGCCTAGATTTCCCTGATTCCATGCTCATTAACATCATCATGTTCTCATCAACTTTAATTTTTATGAATGCCGTTGCTAAACAATTTATTTCAGTTTTCCCGAATCCCGTAAGTTATGCAATGCAAAAGAGAAAACGACCATACACGACTCAACAGGTCTCCCGGCAACAAGGGTGGCTAACAAAGCTAGTAAACTCCTGCTAAAGGGTTTCCCATCAAGTTGACATGAGCATGCAGTTTTCATAAGAAAAACAGTTCAAAAACATAGGATCATTATGGTCAAGGGGAACTTGCCTTGCTCCCGTGGTTCGTGTTGCTCAAGCGTGTCAAAGTCTTGGTGCTGGTGGTCCTCGTAGACGGCCTCTTGAGCATGTCCTTCTACTCACGACCACATACATACAAAGCAATATATCAATCAATATCATACACATGTTTTACTCAAGATGTGATGATGTGTATGCATGCAAATCCTATAATGCAATTTATAGTAACCAGTTGGCATGTGTTCTCGCAAGTTCTAGTTAGGTCTAGTGGGGTTTTACGATGATCGGTGTTGCTGGAAATTAATTGGAATGTGGCTATGATACTAATCTCGGTGTTAGATCAAACCATCACCAAACCTAAACCGGGGCTTGAGATGACAGCAGCAACGTTGCACGAGAAATGATGGGTCCTACCTCTCTTCTTCGTCCTCTTCCCTCTTTGGCTAGCCTTCTTCTTGCAATGCCAGCAGCTAGAGCTCCCCTTGATGATCAATGCAGCGGCTGGGGTTTTTTACATGGAGAAGAATATAGCTGCGGCCAGGGTAGGGCGCTGGAGTCTTCTTCTCCGCTGACGGCGCGGCGGGACAGAGCTTCGACAGCGGCCAAGGCAGTAGCAGGGGCGGCAACCAGGGCTGGCAGCAGGGGGGCTGGCGACCAGGGGATTTTGGGCAGGGGCGGTGGCTAGGAGGGGAAGGTATTTATTTATAAGGGGGAAAACAGACAAGGGGGCTAGGATTTAAGCAAATATTTGGATCAAGGGCTGGGATTTAATTTGAGAAAGGTGGAGGCTAGGGGCTAGGATTTCAGCAAAATATTTGGGTCAAGGGCTTGGATTTAATTTGGGAAAGGTGGAGGCTAGGGGCTACGATTTTAGCAAGTATTTTTAATCAAGGGCTGAAATTTAATTTGGGGAAGGTGGGGACTAGGGGCTAGGATTTTAGCAAATATTTTCAATCAAGGGATGAGATTAATTGGGGGAGAGAAAATCCTTATGGGGGGATTTTGGGCTGCGGCTACGGTTTTTTTTCAAAGGAGATGCGGCCAAGGAGAGGGGGCGAATCCCTAATGTGGAAAAATCCCTAGGGCAATTTCCTAGGGATGGAGGAGATTAGGGGGCGGCTAGGGTTTTCTTTTTCTTTTTCTTTTATTTTATTTCTTTTCTATTTATTTTATTTATTTGTTCCTATACTCATTTATCTCTTTTCTTTCTTTTTAAATGCTTCTCTATATGCGATGCATGATGATGAATATGAGGGTGTTACAGTCGTCCAGCTCCTCCGGTCCAGCTATCCTTCTGGTACCTGATCTTCGACGAGGGTGAAGAGCAAAACTGCCAAACGAGAGCGTAGTGCGGTAGCGGTTGTTGAGTCTTGTCGTTGCCTCCCAAGCTACATCGTTGATAGCCTCACAACGAGTTGCCCTCCAAGCTGATGTCGTAAACCGCAAAAGAACACGATCACCTGAAAGAATGTTGATGGTAGCTCTCCACTCATCACGTCCAGGCCGTGGCGCCCTCTTGACGTAGTACTCCGTGCCTAGGTAGGTACCAAGTGTATAGAGAAGGGCCTGAAGCTCATCCGCAGCGTGTCCTCCCTCTGTCTCTGACCAGAAGAACTCCTCCGCCACATCAGCAGGGCCTCTGCCACCTCCAGCTGGAGCAGGTGGTGTGGAACTGCTCCGTAAAAGTCCTCCTCCTGGTGCAAGCATGCATGGTACTCCTCCTGAGGCGCGTAGTTGTGTGACTCCTCCTCGGGTGGTGCGTCCTCGTGTGGCTCCTTCTTCTCGGGTGAGTCCTCTAGTTCATCCTCTAGCTCATCCTACACAGGCGCAACCTCCACTAGGTCCTCCTCGGAAGAGCTGCTCTCAACCACCACATGACTGAGTGGTCCGTGGGGTACATTCCCGTAGACTTATGCGCGGTAACCTTGCAGCATGCCATCTAAAAGTTTTAAGTGGAAAAAGGTATGCATTAAATAAGATAAAATGAAAAACAAACAAAATAAGTAAGGAGGATAGATAAAGGCAGAAAAATTTTGAAAATAGTGATTTTTATGAATATAGGTTCTATATTCATTATCTAACTGCTCCCGTGCTATCTAGACTCGCATCTACGGTCGACATGGCTCTGATACCACCTCCGTCACATAAGGTTTTTGAATCAAACCAGGAACGGCGCATGTGTGCCCAGGATCCTTTCCACACATACTTTATGGCATCATTGATGATAAAACAGATTACAACCATAGCATAAGAGTACCTTTATTACAATAGCTCATAACGATTCTTTATTACAATAGCAATGGAAAATTAACTAGCGTCGGCAGCTCCACGCCCACAAGCAATCGACAGTGAGGAATGCGCGCCTAGTACTCCACGTAGCCTTCTCCATGGTCCTCATGATCTTCTTCTGTAGCTGAGTGGCGAGTGAGGTAGCAAATATGTGTACTTGTTGTACTCAGCAAGAGTGGGAAAAGAGTGACATGTGGCCAAACCAAGGATGGCAATAAAGGTTCATTGTACAAAGCTTATATAGTTCACAAAGTTATAAAAGCGACCTATAGTTACTAAGTGATGTCAAAACCCATCCAAACCATCATCATTAAATGAAGAACTTTCCAAAATCTATTGCAAAATTCAACCATCCATTTTCCGCCACTAATATCCAACCAAGGTTACTCATGTTCAATGACCATCAATTACTGTGAGACATATGTGTGCTGAATACATAGGCTATGACGATAAAAGTTTTGAATTCTGCCAAAACACTATTTTTGTCAAGGACCGACTCTAGATCCGAGCTCTGACAAGATCCAACGTAAGGTCCGACTTGCTATGGCTAGGTCCGACATGTGTTTGGTTAGCTCTGGCGGTAGGTCGGACTAGCTTTGGTATGTTCCGGTGCTAGGTTCTGCTAGCTTTGGTAAGCTCCGGCTCAAGGTCCGGCTAGCTTTGGCAAGGTTCATAGCTAAATCACAATGGCTCTGTTTTTACCATGCAAATATTTCGAACTTGCTTTATATCTATGGAAGTTTGCTTAGTATTCTTTTACTAAGTTTTTGAAGTGTTATGGCTGTTTACGGTGGTTAACATTTTGCTATGGTTTGCAACATGCTTACGTTAGGTGTTCACGTAAGGTGTTGTGGTTTTCGGAACTAACGTGAGTCAAGTCGCGGACTTGTGCTCGAATGTATTGGTTGTTTATTCATGTGAAGGTGTTGCTTGAGTTCAAGATATGGCTGGTGACGGGATCCATTGAACTAGTCTTAGGGAGAAGATGAGGTTCAACAACCAAGTTCAGGAGGAATTGTGGTTGACTTGATCGGGAGGTCGCGCAGCATGTTTGGATCAAGAACAATTCATATGAAGGTATCGTGGACGTTGTTGGAAGGTATTTGCACGTGTGCAAGGAGTGCATGGACATGGCAACATGGTTCCAAGGCGTGATGAAGAGATGTGGACGTAAAGAATTGGTAGGAATGGTCCAACCGGCTGGATTATGGACTCAGGCTGCGGCTGAGTCGGTTATGTCTCGAATATGGAAAGATTTGAGTTGGTTATGATAGGATTTTGTGTGGGACACGAAGTTGATGTCACACCCGGTTTCTCCGTAGAACAACCGAGTGAATATCACATGTATGCCAGGATCATTTTCTCATACATGTGATGACAAATAGTGAAGCATCATTTATTACAAGCCAGGTGTCGAATATAAATAAGTCTTACATAGCATATATCTCGATGGACGATAATGAGTTCATAACAAGTAAATAAAGTAACAGCTGAATATTATTCTTGTGGGCTCCGTCACAGGCGTTTCCCGGGGGACTCCATGAACCTAGAATCCTTCTTCGGGTACGAAGTCTTGGTCATTGAACACCACATCATTCTCTTGACCTGAGCAGCAATATAAACCAACAAATATGCAAGTTTGAGTACCATTGGTACTCAGCAAGTGTAGGAAAGTTATGTCATGCATGGCTAGAACAAGGAGAGGTTGGACTCATGGTTAAAGAACTACGTAATTAATACCTATTACCTTAGCTTATTAAGCACCTACATTACTACATAGGTGAAATGGTCCCAATCTCCCAACCCATCATAATAATCAAATAACCATAGCATCATTTCCGATGTTAAGCTCCCCGCTCAACATCCACAACTTCCAAAGTCATCGTCCTCTAATCATGAATAAGTCCAAGCCGCTCTTGACCGTGAGCACGGCTGTCATGACAGTTTTGACTCTGCAGAGTTTGCACCACTGTACCCACATGTAGTGATTTCATCCCCCGTTGCCGGGTGGACTAAAAGAACCTCCATTATGCCAGTGGCTACAAACCACATTCACACTTCCCAGGTGTGTAGCCAGGAGATCACTACGAAGCCTTTACAAAGGGATTCCCGACGAGCGTGGGCCCACTGAGGTTTCACCCCTAACAGCATACAAGAGGCTCCAACCCTGCTGCAGTGGCCCCCTCTTGAGCCTTGCGGTTCATATGGTAGTCCAGCTGACACCTATTCCCTGCACCATCCAACACACCCATACTACGCCGGGGATACACCTAATTAATTGGCCAAGCTGCCCCATCTCAGCATGTGGTTGGCACGGTAAAGCCAGGTTACATGCTCCATGAACCGGTCCTTAGGAACCAGGCAAGTACTAAACACAAACCCAAGTCTCGTGCACCCAGCACTAACCAAATCATCCAACTTGCCTTGATCCCTACATCTACATAACTCATAATATGTCATTCAAAATTATGGTAAATAAACTGATGATCTCATATCCGAATTATCCCTTTCTAAGCATGGCTAAGCACAAGTAATATGAGTGAATGACATAATAAAACAAACCCCAACCCAAGCTACAAGGAAACAAGATAATGCAATTCTAGGGAACATCCTATCATGGGTTTCATATTTCAATTTACAATGCAAATAATTCTATCTACACATCCTAGCGTAGGATCAAAGTGGTCAAGGACACTTGCCTTCTTCCTGCTGCTCTAGGAATGGAAAATCTTGTTCTTGGAAGGGAAGAACTTGCTCCGGGGCAGGTTCTATTCATGCCAACACACATAGCAAAAGAAAACAACAATCCATAAGACATAGTTCACACTTTCACTTCATACAAACCACACATTCACATCTATGAAAGTGATTCACATTTCTATGTGTTGTGGTTACTCTATGTGTGTTGATTTTTGGCTTACATGCACTTTTAAACATGTGTATATGATTTCTAACTTTTGATATTCAGATTTATGTTTGCACACTATATATGAATTTCAAATTTGAACAAATTCCTTATATTCCATTGATACACATCTTAGCTACCAATTATGCATGAAAGGTATTTTCCTATTTCAAATGGGTTTTCAGATCCTCTACCTAATCCTAAACTGAAATCTTTGGATTTGGAAACTTCATTTATCATTTTCTAGTTATGCATACCTAGTTGCTATATTTTCAGATTTATTTCCTATGCCTAAATGTGAACTTTATTATGAAAATAGTAAGACACCACATCTAAACAGAATAGGTTCTGATATAAAATATTAAATAATATATTTTTGAACTTCTCCTCTGATGTGAACTAATTTAAATCTATTTTACCCATTTTCAGAATTATTTATTAACCTAAAAATGTGTTCCTAGAACTAATAAACATGAACACACCCAAACAGATTTCATTTCAGCCTAAAATTTATTTTTAGTTCATTCTAAAGTTTTCCAAGTGCTAGGAAAGTTTTAATTTTAATTTACAATGTGTTTGTCCCATGTTTTAAATTTTAAATACTAATCACATATTCAAATTCCTAAATTTAATATCACATAGGGTTAAAAAGGTAAACTCACCCCACTACAGGGTCTATTATATTATTTTAAGAATTTCCAGGGGCCTAACTATGCATAACAGAGGGGTTTTGCTAATTTTTATTAAGTCCAAGGGCTAAAACTGATTTTTAATTGAATTTACATGACTTTCTGAAGTTCCAGGGGCTAGATCAGAAGTTTCTGGGGCTAGCTCGTATTTTCCGAGATCCCCAGGGGGTAGCGCGTAAGAATCCCGGCCTTTATAATGCGGGGCTAACATGGACCATCCGATTTAAAACAGACGACTCAGATTAGATCGCCGAACCGGTACGCGCGGGTTTTAATTCCGCCGTGCGATTTAAATAGACGGCGCACAAGCGGCCACGTCGCTCTGACCGAGCGCGGGAGGCGCTGCCCGGCGGCGTGCGGTGGCGGCAGGCGGTGATCTCACCGGAAAACTTCGGATCTTCATCAATTCTTCCTGAAACTGGGATTTCATGGCATAGATCGGTAGAGGGGACGTCGGGGATCTCACCTCGGGGATTTTCTTGAGCTCGGAGGTCCTGGAAGGCGGTCGGTGTCACACCCGGTTTTTCCGAAGAACAACCAAGTGAATATCACATGTATGCCAGGATCATTTTCTCATACATGTGATGACAAATAGTGAAGCATCATTTATTACAAGCCAGGTGTCGAATATAAATAAGTTTTATATAGCAAATGTCTCGATGGACAATAATAAGTTTATCACAAGTAAATAAACTAGCAGCGGAATATTATTCTTGAGGGCTCCGTCACAGGCGTTGCACGGGGGTCTCCATGAACCTAGAAACCTTCTTCGGGTCCAAAGTCTTGGTCATTATACACCACCTCATTATCCTGACCTGAGCAGCAATATAAACCAACAAAATATGCAAGGTTGAGTACCAATGGTACTCAGCAAGTGTGGGAAAATTATATCATGCATGGCTAGAACAAGGAGAGGTTGAACTCATGGTTAAAGCACTACGCAATTAATACCTATCACCTTAGCTTATTAAGCACCTACATTACTACACAGGTAAAATGGTCCCAATCTGCCATCCCATCATCATAATCCAATAACCATAACATCATTTCCAATGTTAAGCTCCCCGCTTAACATCCACAACTTCCAAAACCATCAATCCTCTAATCATGAATAAGTCCAAGCCGCTCTTGACCGTGAGCACGGCTGTCATGACAGTTTTGACTCTGCAGAGTTTGTACCACTGTACCCACGTGTAGTGATTTCATCCTCCGTTGCTGGGTGGACTAAAAGAACCTCCATTATGCCAGTGGCTACGAACCACATTCACACTTCCCAGGTGTGTAGCCAGTAGATCACTACGAAGCCTTTACAAAGGGATTCCCGACGAGCGTGGGCCCACTGAGGTTTCACCCCTAACAGCACACAAGAAGCTCCAACCCCGCTGCAGTGGCCCCCTCTTGAGCCTTGCGGTTCATATGGTAGTCCAGCTGACACCTACTCCCCGCACCATCCAACACACCCATACTACGCCGGGGATACACCTAATTAATTAGCCAAGCTGCCCCATCTCAGCATGTGGTTGGCACTGTAAAGCCAGGTTACATGCTCCATGAACCGGTCCTTAGGATCCAGGCAAGTACTAAACACAAACCCGAGTATCGTGCACCCAGCACACAACCAAAACATCCAACTTGCCTTGATCCCTACCTCTACATAACTCAAAATATCTCATTCAAGAGTATGGTAAAATAAACTGATGATCTCATATCCCAATTATCCCATTCTAGGCATGGCTAAGCATATGCATAATAATAAATGACATGATAAAATGAATCCCAACCCAAGCTACAAGGAAACAAGGTAATGCAATTCTAGGGAAACATCCTAGCATGGGTTTCATATTTCAATTGACAATGCAAATAATTCTACCTACACATCCTATTATAGGATCAAAGTGGTCAAGGACACTTGCCTCCTTCCTGCTGCTCTTGAAATGGGTAGTCCTGATCTTGGAAAGGAATAACTTGCTCTTTGAGCAGGTTCTACATCATACCATCACACATAGCAAAAGAAAAACAACAATCCATAAGACATGGTTCACACTTGCACTTCATACAAACCACACATTCATATTTATGAAAGTCATTCACCATTATGTGTGTTGTGGTTACTCTATGTGTGTTGATTTGTGGCTTGCATGCACTTTTAAACATGTGTATATGATTCCTACTTTTGTGTTCACATTTATACTTACATACTATATATATATGAGTTTCCAATTTAAATAAATTCCTTATATTCAACTACTACACCTTTTAGCTACCAAGTATGCATGAAATGTATTTTCCTTCTCCATATGTGCCTTCAGAATTTCTACCAAACCTAAACTGAATTCTTTGGATTTTAGAAACTCCATTTATCATTTACTAGTTGCTATATTTTCAGATTTATTTTCCTATGCATAATTGTGTACTTTATGTTGAAATTAGTAATACACATCATCTAAACAGAATAGGTTCTGGTCCTAAATAATTTAATAACACATTTTGACCTTTGCCTCTGATGTAAACTATTTCACAATTATTTTCCCTATTTTCTAAAACTATTCATTACTTAAAAATGTGTCCCTAAATGTGAATAATAAATTAAACAGATTCAATTCAGCCCAAAATATGTTTTTATCTCACTCCAAAGTTTTCTAAATACTGAGAAAGTTTTTAATTTAATTATGACAATATGTTTGTCCCACTTTTTAATTTTTAAATACTAGCCACATATTCAATTTTCTAATTTAAATACTAAACAGGGCTAAAAAGTTAAACTTACCCCACTACAGGGTCTATAATATTATTTTCAGAATTTCTAGGGGTCTAGCTACACTTATCAGAGGTGTTTTTCCTAATTTTTATTAAGTCCAGGGGCTAAAACTGATTTTTAAATGAATTTACATGATTTTCTGGAGTTCCAGGGGCTAGATCAGAAGTTTCCAGGGCTAGCTCTTATTTCCCGAGAACCCCAGGGGGTAGCACGTAAGATTTCCAGCCTTTATAACGCGGGGCTGACGTGGACCGTCCGATTTTAAATCGACGGCTGAGATTATAACATCGAACCGGTACGCGGGGGTTTAAACCCTACCGTGCGATTTAAAATAAACGGCGTACAAGCGGCCACGTCGCTCTGATCGAGCGCGGGCGGCGCTGACGGCGGCGCACGGCGGCGGGAAGCGCGATCTCGCCGGAAACTTTCGGATCTTCGGGAATTCTTCCTAGAACTGTGATTTTATGGCATAGATCGGTAGAGGGGAGGTCGGGGATCTCACCTCGGGGGTTTTCTTGAGCTCGGAGGTCCTGGAAAGGGATCGGCGACGAGGTCCGAGGCGAAACCACGGTGAAGCTCGTCGGCGCTGTGTTTACACCGCAAGTCACCGAGTTTTCTGCACCTGCAAGGTTCCCCGGAGGCGGTGGATCAAGACCAGCGAGTTAGATCGGAGTTTCCGAGCTTAGATCGGCCAGAATTCACCGGAGAAGTCTCGGTTCTCACCGGAGCAAAAATCAGCGATCGCGTGGGAAAAACAGAACGAGGCCGGGGTTTTTATAGACAGGGGAGGGCGGCGGGGTGGTTTAGATCATGTCCGCGTCGGCTACGAACAGAACTCAGTGGGGTTTACGTCGAAATCCCGATCGGTTTCGATTCGGGCGCGGGGGAGTTCGGCGCAGCGCGAGGTAGACGAAGATCTGTGGGTCCCGTCTGTCAGCGTGAGAAAGCGCGGGCACGCGGCTGCGGGCTGGCGCGGGGTAAGGTTGGCCGGCTGGTGGGTTTCGGCCCACTGGCCGGTTTTTTTCTGTTTTCTCTTTTTCTTTTTCCATTTCTTTTCTGATTTGAGTTTAATTTGAATTCCAGTTCAAATTTGAATTTTTGCAAAACATGCAACACGTCCAAAAATTTTTAAATTCCCCTCTTAACATGATTTAGTGTTTTGAATCAAAATTTTGGGGTGTTTTGAATCAAAATTTTGGGGTCCTGGAAAGGGATCGGCGACGAGGTCCGAGGCGAAACCACGGTGAAGCTCGTCGGCGCTGTGTTTACACCGCAAGTCACCGAGTTTTCTGCACCTGCAAGGTTCCCCGGAGGCGGTGGATCAAGACCAGCGAGTTAGATCGGAGTTTCCGAGCTTAGATCGGCCAGAATTCGCCGGAGAAGTCTCGGTTCTCACCGGAGGAAAATCGGCCGATCGTGTGAGAAAAACAGAACGAGGCCGTAGTTTTTATAGACGGGGGAGGGCGGCGGGGTGGTTTAGATCATGTCCGCGTCGCCTACGAACAGAATTCAGCGGGGATACGCCGAAATCCCGATCGGTTTTGATTCGGGTGCGAGGGAGTCCGGCGCTGTCGCGAGGTAGACGAAGATCAGGTGGGTCCCGCCTGTCAGTGTGAGGCAGCAGCGCGCGCGGCTGCGGGCTGGCGCGGGCGCTGGCTGGGCCGGCTGGTGGCTTTCGGCCCACTGGCCGGTTTTTTTCTGTTTTCTCTTTTTCTTTTTCTATTTCTTTTCTGATTTGAGTTTAATTTGAATTCCAGTTTGAATTTGAATTTTTGCAAAACATGCAACACGTCCAAAAAATTTTAAATCCCCCTCTTAACATGATTTAGGGTTTTGAATCAAAATTTTGGGGTGTTACAGCCCTACCCCCCTTAAAAGAAATCTCGTCCTCGAGATTGGTGGTTCTAAGAAAACAATTTCGGAAAATTGTGCCTTGAGCTCATCTTCCCGCTCCCAGGTGGCTTCCTCTTCTGAGTGATGCTTCCACTGCACCTTGCACATCCGGATTCTTTTATTTCTGGTGAGGCGTTCCATTGTCTCCAAAATCTTGTTGGTTGCTCGGCATAAGACAAATCTTCAGCTACATCCACTTCATTGATGGGTAACACCTCTTCAGGCGTTCTCAGGCATTTCCTTAGTTGTGACACATGGAACACATCGTGCACATCCGATAGACGAGCCGGTAATTCTACTTGATACGCCACTTCGCCTTTCCTCTCCAAAACTTGAAAGGGTCCGATGTATCGAGGTGACAACTTCCCTTTCACCTTGAACCGACGAAGTCCTCTGATAGGGGACACCTTGAGATAAACATAGTCTCCCACGTTGAAAACAAGCTCTCTTCTTCGTATATCAGCATAACTCTTTTGGCGTGTCTGTGCTATCCTCAAATTGTTGCGAATTTCTTTTACCTTCGCCTCGGCTTCTTGTAGTACTTCTGGACCAAACACTTTACTTTCCCCCATTTGGTTCCAAAATAGGGGAGTTCTGCACTTCCTCCCGTACAAGGCTTCAAACGGTGACATCTTCATACTAGCTTGATAGCTGTTGTTATAGGAAAACTCCGCATACGGTAAGTTCTTGTCCCAACTCCTATTGTTTTTGAGTGCACATGCCCTTAGCATATCTTCAAGGATCTGATTGGTTCTTTCCGTCTGCCCGTCGGTTTGGGGATGATAGGCAGAACTAAAGTTCAGATGGGTTCCCATGGTTTCGTGCAACTTCTGCCAGAATCTTGAGGTGAACTGTGTCCCTCGATCCGACACAATCTTCTTTGGCACTCCATGGTAACACACGATCCTTGACATGTACAACTCAGCCAATTTGGATCCGCAGTAGCTTTCTTTCACGGGGATGAAATGAGCTACCTTGGTTAGCCTGTCAATGATGACCCATATCGAATCGTATCCTGATTGGGTCCTAGGCAATCCCACGATGAAATCCATGCTGATTTCTTCCCATTTCCATTCAGGCACTTTGAGTGTTTGCAATAATCCCGCGGGTCGTTGATGTTCTGCTTTCACCAACTGACATGTGTCACATAGGGCAACATGTTCCGCGACATCTCGCTTCATGCCATACCACCAATACCTGCTCTTGAGGTCCTGGTACATCTTCGTACTCCCAGGATGAATGGAATAGTCGGAATCGTGAGCCTCCTTCAAAATCAATTCACGGATCTTCTTTACTTCAGGCACACAGATTCTTTTTCCATGCCACACCGTTCCTTGTTCATCCTCTCTAAAACCCGGAGCTTTATTTTCCTTGATGAGTTGTCTGATCTCTTGTATCTTCTCATCATTCTTTTGACCCTCGCGTATGTCTCGCTCTAGTGTGGAGTCCACTTCCATGGCGATGGCTTCACCACTATTTACTAGACATAGATTGAGCCTTATAACCTCGTCCTTCAATTCTACAGGCATGTCCTTCAAGCTCAACTTATTGACTTGCACTTTCCGACTCAAAGCATCGGCCACGACGTTTGCTTTCCCGGGATGATAGTTGATGCCCACATCAAAGTCATTTATTAACTCTAGCCATCTCCTTTGTCTGAGGTTGAGGTCTGGCTATGTGAATATGTACTTCAAACTCTTATGATCCGTATATATCTCGGTCCTCTTCCCCATCAAATAGTGCCGCCAAATTTTCAACGCGTGTACCACTACGGCTAGTTCTAAGTCATGTGTAGGATAGTTTTTCTCATGCTTCTGAAGCTGCCGGGATGCATATGCCACAACATGCCCTTCTTGCATGAGAACACATCCCAACCCATTTCCAGAGGCATCGCAGTACACCGTGAAATTCTTCTGCATATCTGGCATAACCAACACTGGGGCTGTTGTCAATCTTTTCTTTAGCTCCTGAAAACTCGTCTCGCACTGTGGCGTCCATGTGAATGTGATTCCCTTCTCCAACAGTTTGGTGAGGGGTCTTGAGATTATAGAGAATCCCTCAATAAACCGTCGATAGTACCCAGCCAATCCCAAGAAGCTTCGAACTTCCCCGACATTTTCAGGGGTCTTCCATTTCTGGATATCCTCGATTTTGGCGGGATCTACGGAGATTCCTCCCTCCGAGATTATGTGTCCTAAGAAGGGAACTCTCTTCAGCCAAAACTCACACTTGCTCAATTTGGCATATAGTTGGTGTTCTCTTAGCCTCTGCAACACCAACCTTAGATGTTTCTCATGTTCTTCTTCATCTTTGGAGAAGACGAGAATGTCATCTATGAAAACCACCACAAATTTGTCCAGATATTCCATGAATACCTTGTTCATGAGATACATGAAGTATGCCGGGGCATTAGTTAGCCCGAAAGGCATGACAGTGTATTCATACAGTCCGTACCGAGATACGAAAGCTGTCTTGGGAATATCAGATTGCCTTATCTTGAGTTGGTGGTATCCCGTCCTGAGATCAATTTTCGAGAACAAGCAAGCTCCCCTCAACTGATCAAACAAGTCTTCAATGCGGGGTAATGGATACTTGTTCTTGATGGTTACCTCATTCAGGGCACGGTAATCCACGCATAACCTTTGGGTTCCGTCCTTCTTGGGCACAAATATCACCGGAGCTCCCCAAGGTGAGGAACTAGGGCGAATATACCCCTTCTCCGTCAATTCTCTCAAATGATCCTTGAGCTCTTCTAGCTTCTTGGAGTCCATCCGATAAGGTCTCTTGTATATCGGGGCTGTTCCAGGCACTAGCTCAATTGCAAATTCCACTTCACGATCGGGAGGCATACCTGGCAACTCCTCCGGAAAAACATCTGGATATTCCATGATCGTTCTGATTTCCTCAACTTTCACCTCAACTTGATTTAATTTAATGTCCCTCCTAGGCTCGTGTATTGTTATGAACTTTACTCTTGTGCCACTAGGGTGAGTTAGTTCCACCGTTCTGGTCGAACAATGGATGATTCCTTTATGCTTGGTCAACCAATCCATACCCAAAATAATATCTATCCCTTGTGAATCTATCACTATGAGGTTAGAAGTAAATACTACCCCATTAATGTCTAGGTTCACTTTGGGACACACTTGTCTTGTCCTTATTTCTCCACCTGGAGAGTTTACAGCTAGCATATGGTTCATTTGTGTGGTTGCTAGGTCGTGCTTCTTAACAAACCCTTGAGCAATGAACGAGTGGGTAGCACCAGAATCAAACAGCAGGGTTGCAAGGTGTAAATTGGCAGGAAACTTACCAACTACCACGTCGGGTGCTTCCTGTGCTTCCTCAATAGTGACGTGGTTCGCCCCTCCTCGCATCACATTCTGCTGTTGTGGCTGTGCGGGCTTCTTCTTTGGGCATTTGTGGGCGTAGTGCCCAACTTCACCGCAGCTAAAACATTGCACCCCAACCTTAGGTGCTTGGCCTTTGTTGTCTTGGGGTTGGTTTGGAGGTCCTTGCACTGCTGGTCGAGGTCGATATGCGGGGCGAGGCTGCTGTATGAACTGACGTTGTGGTTGTATTGGTGTTGTCGGAGGCCTGTAGTTTGGGTTGTACCCTCTTGGTGCTGAGTAGGGTACCGCAGCACGGTTCGTCTGCCCTGCTGGTGGCTGCATCAGACGGGGGCGGGTGTTGCTACCCGAGGCTTGATGTGACCAACTGGCCTTCCTCTTATTCTCATTTTCCAAGGCCTTTAGCTTCCTTTCTACCACAAATGCTCTGTCCACCATCTTTTGGAAGCTCTCATACTCATTTGAGGACATTGCACACTGCATCTCCGCGGTAAGTCCTTCCACGAAACAATCTTGTTTCTGCTCATCAGTCTCTATGTCTCGTGGGGCATAACGGGATAGTTGAGTAAATTTAGTGAGGTATTCCCTCACAGTCATGTTACCTTGCTGCAATCCCAAAAACTCCTTCCTCTTGTTTTTGAGTTCACATCTTGGGATGTAATGGTTGCGGAAGCTATGCTTGAACTCTTACCAAGTGATGTTCTCAGGGTCATGATGGGCGACCACGTAGGCGGTCCACCAATCAGCAGCAGGTCCATGCAATTGATGAGAGGCAAACAGTACCCTCTCATACCCTTGGCACTGGATGATCCTCATCTTGCTTTCAATGGTCTTCAGCCAATCATCTGCCTCCAGAGGTTCAGCAGCACTTGCAAACTTTAGAGGTTGAGTTCCTAGAAACTCACTCAACCTTGGTTGGCGTGGTGCAGCTTGTGGAGGTGGAACTTGATGCAAGTTGGCCACCACTTGAGTCAAGTTCTGGATGAGCTGATTTTGATTCTCCAGCATTTGGTGGAGGGGATCAACTCCTTCATGGCGACCACCCCGGTCCTAGCCTCCAAAAAGATGAGGGTTGCATGCCTCATCGTTGTTGTTGGCGGGGTTGGCAGCACGTCCTTTTCCTCTTCCAGCCATCTGGCAGAATCAACCAATGTTAATTTGAAAGCATTTAGTATCCTCTTACTACTTTCATTTGTTTGTACTTTGAAGTGTTGAGGCTTTGTTAGACTTTTCTGAGGGTTCATTTCTCACACAAAAATAAATGCAATATTATTTCAGGTGGGTTCACACATCAAAACAAAACAATCTAAAGACGAGGCTGTGGACAATTGCTCATGGCTTCCACAACTCACGTCACACACCAAGCATTATCACACCATTAACTTAACTTAACTTAACGACTCGCTTATTCGACATCTTGCTGACTAAGGGAGGGACTCTACACTACTCGTTTTCTTGAGCTGGCTCCTCGGGATCTTCCTCTTCATTTCGGCTGCCTTCTGACTCTGCTTTGGGTGGGGAGGCTGCTGGTGGAGAAGTGCGACGACGCCTGATCGCTCGGTGATCCGAGGAGTCAGGAGTCCATGTATCATTCACGGTGACACACAGTTCATTCCTATCTCCTCTTTCTCTCGCCCTCAAGCAGGCTTGCAGCAACGCCTCCGTTTCCTTCAGGGTGTCCCGGACATCCTGAAGCTCTTGTTGACACTCCTGCAGTCGAGTGCTGAGCATAGCAGCATCCTCCAAGCACAAGTCCATGTGCTCATGGGAAGTCCCTTGCTGCACTGGTGGGTACTTGTACTCCGTGGTACCACTCTCACGTTGGAGGACATACATGTACTCAGTCTTGTCCAGGTGGCGACGATAGATGTGACTCTGGCAGGTGATGGCCTCCCAGGTGACATTCTTCTCCGCATCGACCTGTGTCGCTCTACAAGCTGGAGAGTGGTGGATCTTAAGCAGCTGATTTTCGTGTATAATCCTCATCTCCGAACTCCATTCTTCCCTCTTCTCACGGATGGTCCTGGTGGAGTTATAGTGGATGATTAGCTTGCCTGTATTGCCGGCGGCTTCGAGCATACGCCGAAGACGGCGCAACAAGCCTCCTACTGCCAATCCATAGGAAAGGTACGTCACCGGACGGCTCTCCTCTCTTTCGGCAAGGGCAACTACGGGAACTCTCCCTCCTGTGGACTTGCGAGCGGTGCGAATCATGCGAACCATCTAAAACAAAAAGAATTTAAAATTAGGTTAGATAAACTCTCAAACAAAAATCCTATTTTGAATGAAAGTTGGGGTAAGATGAAGAAAGTGACTCATTTAAATAACACTTTTCAATCCACACCTTTGTAAAATAGTTTTTAAGAAAATAGGGCCCTTAAATACGTCCATTTCTACCTAGGTCCACGTTCCTACGGGCAACCTGGCTCTGATACCACCTCTGTCACACCCGGTTTTTCCGAAGAACAACCAAGTGAATATCACATGTATGCCAGGATCATTTTCTCATACATGTGATGACAAATAGTGAAGCATCATTTATTACAAACCAGGTGTCGAATATAAATAAGTCTTATATAGCAAATGTCTCGATGGACAATAATAAGTTTATCACAAGTAAATAAACTAGCAGCGGAATATTATTCTTAAGGGCTCCGTCACAGGCGTTGCCCGGGGGTCTCCATGAAACTAGAAACCTTCTTCGGATCCAAAGTCTTGGTCATTATACACAACCTCATTATCCTGACCTGAGCAGCAATATAAACAAATAAAATATGCAAGGTTGAGTACCAATGGTACTCAGCAAGTGTGGGAAAATTATATCATGCATGGCTAGAACAAGGAGAGGTTGAACTCATAGTTAAAGCACTACTCAATTAATACCTATCACCTTAGCTTATTAAGCACCTACATTACTACACAGGTGAAATGGTCCCAATCTCCCATCCCATCATCATAATCCAATAACCATAACATCATTTCCAATGTTAAGCTCCCCGCTTAACATCCACAACTTCCAAAACCATCAATCCTCTAATCATGAATAAGTCCAAGCCGCTCTTGACCGTGAGCACGGCTGTCATGACAGTTTTAAATCTGCAGAGTTTGTACCACTGTACCCACATGTAGTGATTTCATCCCCCGTTGTCGGGTGGACTAAAAGAACCTCCATTATGCCAGTGGCTACGAACCACATTCACACTTCCCAGGTGTGTAGCTAGGAGATCACTACGAAGCCTTTACAAAGGGATTCCCGACGAGCGTGGGCCCACTGAGGTTTCACCCCTAACAGCATACAAGAGGCTCCAAGCCCGCTGCAGTGGCCCCCTCTTGAGCCTTGCGGTTCATATGGTAGTCCAGATGACACCTACTCCCCGCACCATCCAACACACCCATACTACGCCGGGGATACACCTAATTAATTGGCCAAGCTGCCCCATCTCAGCATGTGGTTGGCACTGTAAAGCCAGGTTACATGCTCCATGAACCGGTCCTTAGGATCCAGGCAAGTACTAAACACAAACCCGAGTCTCGTGCACCCAACACACAACCAAAACATCCAACTTGCCTTGATCCCTACCTCTACATAACTCACAATATCTCATTCAAGAGTATGGTAAAATAAACTAATGATCTCATATCCCAAATATCCCATTCTAAGCATGGCTAAGCATATGCATAATAATAAATGTCATGATAAAATAAATCCCAACCCAAGCTACAAGGAAACAAGGTAATGCAATTCTAGGGAAACTTCCTATCATGGGTTTCATTTTTAAATTGACAATGCAAATAATTCTAGCTACACATCCTAGCATAGGATCAAAGTGGTCAAGGACACTTGCCTCCTTCTTGCTGCTCTTGAAATGGGTAGTCCTGGTCATGGAAAGGAATAACTTGCTCTTGAGCAGGTTCTACATCATACCATCACACATAGCAAAAGAAAAACAACAATCCATAAGACATAGTTCACACTTCCACTTCATACAAACCACAGATTCATATTTATGAAAGTCATTCACCCTTATATGTGTTGTGGTTACTTTATGTGTGTTGAGTTGTGGCTTGCATGCACTTTTAACCATGTGTATATGATTCCTACTTTTGTGTCCACATTTATACTTACATACTATGAGTTTCCAATAAATTTCATATATTCAACTACTACACCTTTTTACTACCAAGTGTGTATGAAAAGTATTTTTCTTCCCCATATGTGCCTTCATAATTTCTACCAACCCTAAACTGAACTCTTTGGATTTTAAAAACTCCATTTATCATTTACTAGTTGCTATATTTTCAGATTTATATTCCTATGCATAATTGTGTATTTTATTATGAAATTAGTAATACACATCATCTAAACAGAATAGGTTCTGGTCCTAAATAATTTAATAACATATTTTGACCTTTGCCTCTGATGTAAACTATTTCATAATTATTTTCCCTATTTTCTAAAACTATTTATTACTTAAAAATGTGTCCCTAATTGTGAATAATAAATTAAACAGGTTCAATTCAGTCCAAAATATGTTTTTATCTCACTCCTAAATTTCCTAAACACTGAGAAAGTCTTTAACTTAATTTTGACAATATGTTTGTCCCACTTTTTAATTTTTAAACACTAGTTACATATTCAATTTTCTAAATTAAATACTAAACAGGGCTAAAATGATGAACTCACCCCATTACAGGGTCTATAATATTATTTTCAGAATTTCCAGGGGTCTAGCTACACTTATCAGAGGTGTTTTTCCTAATTTTTATTAAGTCCAGGGGCTAAAACTGATTTTTAAATGAATTTACATGATTTTCTGGAGTTCCAGGGGCTAGACCTGAAGTTTCCGGGGCTAGCTCTTATTTCCCGAGAACCCCAGGGGGTAGCACGTAAGAATTCCAGTCTTTATAACGTGAGGCTGACGTGGACCGTCCGATTTTAAACCGACGGCTGAGATTATAACGTCGAACCGGTACGCGGGGGTTTAAACCCTACCGTGCGATTTAAAATAAACGGCGCACAAGCGGCCACGTCGCTCTGATCGAGCGCGGGCGGCGCTGCCGGCGGCGCACGGCGGCGGGAAGCGGCGATCTCGCCAGAGACTTTCGGATCTTCGAGAATTCTTCCTAGAACTGCGATTTTATGGCATAGATCGGTGGAGTGGAGGTCGGGGATCTCACCTCGGGGGTTTTCTTGAGCTCGGAGGTCCTGGAAGGTGATCAGCGGCGAGGTCCGAGGCAAAACCACGGCGAAGCTCGTCGGCGCTGTGTTTACACCGCAAGTCACCGAGTTTTCTGCACCTGCAAGGTTCCCCGGAGGCGGTGGATCAAGACCAGCGAGTTAGATCGGAGTTTCCGAGCTTAGATCGGCCAGAATTCACCGGAGAAGTCTCGGTTCTCACCGGAGCAAAAATCAGCGATCGCTTGGGAAAAACAGAACGAGGCCGGGGTTTTTATAGACAGGGGAGGGCGGCGGGGTGGTTTAGATCATGTCCGCGTCGGCTACGAACAGAACTCAGTGGGGTTTACGTCGAAATCCCGATCGGTTTCGATTCGGGCGCGGGGGAGTTCGGCGCAGCGCGAGGTAGACGAAGATCTGTGGGTCCCGTCTGTCAGCGTGAGAAAGCGCGGGCGCGCGGCTGCGGGCTGGCGCGGGGTAAGGTTGGCCGGCTGGTGGGTTTCGGCCCACTGGCCGGTTTTTTTCTGTTTTCTCTTTTTCTTTTTCCATTTCTTTTCTGATTTGAGTTTAATTTGAATTCCAGTTCAAATTTGAATTTTTCCAAAACATGCAACACGTCCAAAAAATTTTAAATTCCCCTCTTAACATGATTTAGTGTTTTGAATCAAAATTTTGGGGTGTTACAGATACCAATCTGTAGCACCCGGTTCTAAAAATGAACCAAGTGATGCGTATGTGTGCCCAGGATGTTCATCACACAAATACAGATCCATCACAAACTGAATTCAGAACAGAACAACATTACAAATGGTGCTTAAGTACTTTATTACAATAGTTCAATGTCTCAATCATGAGTATCTAACTTATTTTGCAGCGGGAGACTCTTAACAGTAGCAGAAATAAAACTAAAGATGGCTGGGCTCCAACTTCGACTCCACATGCAGTTGACGGTAGTGCGCATGCCTAGTGCTCCATCTGCTCCTCGAAGTATTCTTCTCCTGTGCTGATATATTTGTGGGGAATGCAAGGGTGAGTACATGTAGTACTCAGCAAGTGCAGGAAAGTATAACATGTAGCTTAAACAAGGTCAGAAACAAAGGGTTCATTGCAGCAAGCAAGTTTTATTTCACAATCACAAGAAAACATCCTACTATGTCAAGGTGAGTTAAATCCCATCATAACCAAGTAATTCATCATCCCTCCTATTCAATACCATCATACTTCATAATTTATCATGTCTTAACCAGCCAATGCCCATTCTCAAACTTATCTCATATTTACAATTCCTCATGATCAGCACATATTCACAAAACCAAATCTAATGGAATAATCATAACCAGAACCAGTCCCAATCCAGTCCCGAATGACATTACCATAACAATACCCGAATATCCATCCCAATTTTTGCCTCTAATCATAGAAGTTAGCCAGGTGATTGTAACCGGAAGCATGACTATCGTGATAGTTTTACACTCTGCAGAGGTGGCACCACTTTACCCACAAGTTCGTGATTTCGTTACTCATCGGTGACTAGAGAAAACCTCCATTCTGCCACTACACAACTGTCGGTGTATGGCCATGAGATCACAAAATAGCCTTTACAAAGGGGCTACTAGGATGTATGGACCCACTGAGGTTTTACCGGCAGGCTCGAATCTCCGTTCTCCCACCCACGGGCCCACTCATGTGCCATGCAGTTCCCAGGGCAGTGCTCCTCGACTCAGATTCCTCACGCCATCCAATGGTCCATAACAAGCTAGCAGCACACCTAATAAGTCAGCTAAGCCGCAACCCATATTGGGCCTTGTGGTGGCACTGTTTTCCTGGCATATCTCACATGAACCGGTCCTTAGATCTAAGGCAAGCAAACCACCATCTGATTCAGCATAACCACAAGCCAAGCTTGCCTAGATTTCCCTGATTCCATGCTCATTAACATCATCATGTTCTCATCAACTTTAATTTTTATGAATGCCGTTGCTAAACAATTTATTTCAGTTTTCCCGAATCCCGTAAGTTATGCAATGCAAAAGAGAAAACGACCATACACGACTCAACAGGTCTCCCGGCAACAAGGGTGGCTAACAAAGCTAGTAAACTCCTGCTAAAGGGTTTCCCATCAAGTTGACATGAGCATGCAGTTTTCATAAGAAAAACAGTTCAAAAACATAGGATCATTATGGTCAAGGGGAACTTGCCTTGCTCCCGTGGTTCGTGTTGCTCAAGCGTGTCAAAGTCTTGGTGCTGGTGGTCCTCGTAGACGGCCTCTTGAGCATGTCCTTCTACTCACGACCACGTACATACAAAGCAATATATCAATCAATATCATACACATGTTTTACTCAAGATGTGATGATGTGTATGCATGCAAATCCTATAATGCAATTTATAGTAACCAGTTGGCATGTGTTCTCGCAAGTTCTAGTTAGGTCTAGTGGGGTTTTACGATGATCGGTGTTGCTGGAAATTAATTGGAATGTGGCTATGATACTAATCTCGGTGTTAGATCAAACCATCACCAAACCTAAACCGGGGCTTGAGATGACAGCAGCAACGTTGCACGAGAAATGATGGGTCCTACCTCTCTTCTTCCTCCTCTTCCCTCTTTGGCTAGCCTTCTTCTTGCAATGCCAGCAGCTAGAGCTCCCGTTGATGATCAATGCAGCGGCTGGGGTTTTTTACATGGAGAAGAATATAGCTGCGGCCAGGGTAGGGCGCTGGAGTCTTCTTCTCCGCTGACGGCGCGGCGGGACAGAGCTTCGACAGCGGCCAAGGCAGTAGCAGGGGCGGCAACCAGGGCTGGCAGCAGGGGGGCTGGCGACCAGGGGATTTTGGGCAGGGGCGGTGGCTAGGGGGGGGAAGGTATTTATTTATAAGGGGGAAAACAGACAAGGGGGCTAGGATTTCAGCAAATATTTGGATCAAGGGCTGGGATTTAATTTGAGAAAGGTGGAGGCTAGGGGCTAGGATTTCAGCAAAATATTTGGGTCAAGGGCTTGGATTTAATTTGGGAAAGGTGGAGGCTAGGGGCTACGATTTTAGCAAGTATTTTTAATCAAGGGCTGAAATTTAATTTGGGGAAGGTGGGGACTAGGGGCTAGGATTTTAGCAAATATTTTCAATCAAGGGATGAGATTAATTGGGGGAGAGAAAATCCTTATGGGGGATTTTGGGCTGCGGCTACGGTTTTTTCTCAAAGGAGATGCGGCCAAGGAGAGGGGGCGAATCCCTAATGTGGAAAAATCCCTAGGGCAATTTCCTAGGGATGGAGGAGATTAGGGGGCGGCTAGGGTTTTCTTTTTCTTTTTCTTTTATTTTATTTCTTTTCTATTTATTTTATTTATTTGTTCCTATACTCATTTATCTCTTTTCTTTCTTTTTAAATGCTTCTCTATATGCGATGCATGATGATGAATATGAGGGTGTTACAGTCGTCCAGCTCCTCTGGTCCAGCTATCCTCCCGGTACCTGATCTTCGATGAGGGTGAAGAGCAAAACTGCCAAACGAGAGCGTAGTGCGGTAGCGGTTGTTGAGTCTTGTCGTTGCCTCCCAAGCCACATCGTTGATAGCCTCACAACGAGTGGCCCTCCAAGTTGATGTCGTAAACCGCAAAAGAACACGATCACCTGAAAGAATGGTGATGATAGCTCTCCACTCATCACGTCCAGGCCGTGGCGCCCTCTTGACGTAGTACTCCGTGCCTAGGTAGGTACCAAGTGTATAGAGAAGGGCCCGAAGCTCATCCGCAGCGTGTCCTCCCTCTGTCTCTGACCAGAAGAACTCCTCCGCCACATCAGCAGGGCCTCTGCCACCTCCAGCTGGAGCAGGTGGTGTGGAACTGCTCCGTAAAAGTCCTCCTCCTGGTGCAAGCATGCATGGTATTCCTCCTGAGGCGCGTAGTTGTGTGACTCCTCCTCGGGTGGTGCGTCCTCGTGTGGCTCCTTCTCCTCGGGTGAGTCCTCTAGTTCATCCTCTAGCTCATCCTACACAGGCGCCACCTCCACTAGGTCCTCCTCGGAAGAGCTGCTCTCAACCACCACATGACTGAGTGGTCCGTGGGGTACATTCCCGTAGACTTATGCGCGGTAACCTGCAGCATGCCATCTAAAAGTTTTAAGTGGAAAAAGGTATGCATTAAATAAGATAAAATGAAAAACAAACAAAATAAGTAAGGAGGATAGATAAAGGCAGAAAAATTTTGAAAATAGTGATTTTTATGAATATAGGTTCTATATTCATTATCTAACTGCTCCCGTGCTATCTAGACTCGCATCTACGGTCGACATGGCTCTGATACCACCTCCGTCACATAAGGTTTTTGAATCAAACCAGGAACGGCGCATGTGTGCCCATGATCATTTCCACACATACTTTATGGCATCATTGATGATAAAACAGATTACAACCATAGCATAAGAGTACCTTTATTACAATAGCTCATAACGATTCTTTATTACAATAGCAATGGAAAATTAACTAGCGTCGGCAGCTCCAAGCCCACAAGCAATCGACAGTGAGGAATGCGCGCCTAGTACTCCACGTAGCCTTCTCCATGGTCCTCATGATCTTCTTCTGTAGCTGAGTGGCGAGTGAGGTAGCAAATATGTGTACTTGTTGTACTCAGCAAGAGTGGGAAAAGAGTGACATGTGGCCAAACCAAGGATGGCAATAAAGGTTCATTGTACAAAGCTTATATAGTTCACAAAGTTATAAAAGCGACCTATAGTTACTAAGTGATGTCAAAACCCATCCAAACCATCATCATTAAATGAAGAACTTTCCAAAATCTATTGCAAAATTCAACCATTCATTTTCCTCCACTAATATCCATCCAAGGTTACTCATGTTCAATGACCATCAATTACTGTGAGACCTATGTGTGCTGAATACATAGGCTATGACGATAAAAGTTTTGAATTCTGCCAAAACACTATTTTTGTCAAGGACCGACTCTAGATCCAAACTCTGACAAGATCCAACGTAAGGTCCGACTTGCTATGGCTAGGTCCGACATGTGTTTGGTTAGCTCTGGCGGTAGGTCGGACTAGCTTTGGTATGTTCCGGTGCTAGGTTCTGCTAGCTTTGGTAAGCTCCGGCTCAAGGTCTGGCTAGCTTTGGCAAGGTTCATAGCTAAATCACAATGGCTCTGTTTTTACCATGCAAATATTTCGAACTTGCTTTATATCTATGGAAGTTTGCTTAGTATTCTTTTACTAAGTTTTTGAAGTGTTATGGCTGTTTACGGTGGTTAACATTTTGCTATGGTTTGCAACATGCTTACGTTAGGTGTTCACGTAAGGTGTTGTGGTTTTCGGAACTAACGTGAGTCAAGTCGTGGACTTGTGCTCGAATGTATTGGTTGTTTATTCATGTGAAGGTGTTGCTTGAGTTCAAGATATGGCTGGTGACGGGATCCATTGAACTAGTCTTAGGGAGAAGATGAGGTTCAACAACCAAGTTCGGGAGGAATTGTGGTTGACTTGATCGGGAGGTCGCGCAGCATGTTTGGATCAAGAACAATTCATATGAAGGTATCGTGGACGTTGTTGGAAGGTATTTGCACGTGTGCAAGGAGTGCATGGACATGGCAACATGGTTCCAAGGCGTGATGAAGAGATGTGGACGTAAAGAATTGGTAGGAATGGTCCAACCGGCTGGATTATGGACTCAGGCTGCGGCTGAGTCGGTTATGTCTCGAATATGGAAAGATTTGAGTTGGTTATGATAGGATTTTGTGTGGGACACGAAGTTGATGTCACACCCGGTTTCTCCGTAGAACAACCGAGTGAATATCACATGTATGCCAGGATCATTTTCTCATACATGTGATGACAAATAGTGAAGCATCATTTATTACAAGCCAGGTATCGAATATAAATAAGTCTTACATAGCATATGTCTCGATGGACGATAATGAGTTCATAACAAGTAAATAAAGTAACAGCTGAATATTATTCTTGTGGGCTCCGTCACAGGCGTTTCCCGGGGGACTCCATGAACCTAGAATCCTTCTTCGGGTACGAAGTCTTGGTCATTGAACACCACATCATTCTCTTGACCTGAGCAGCAATATAAACCAACAAATATGCAAGTTTGAGTACCATTGGTACTCAGCAAGTGTAGGAAAGTTATGTCATGCATGGCTAGAACAAGGAGAGGTTGGACTCATGGTTAAAGAACTACGCAATTAATACCTATTACCTTAGCTTATTAAGCACCTACATTACTACATAGGTGAAATGGTCCCAATCTCCCAACCCATCATAATAATCAAATAACCATAGCATCATTTCCGATGTTAAGCTCCCCGCTCAACATCCACAACTTCCAAAGTCATCGTCCTCTAATCATGAATAAGTCCAAGCTGCTCTTGACCGTGAGCACGGCTGTCATGACAGTTTTGACTCTGCAGAGTTTGCACCACTGTACCCACATGTAGTGATTTCATCCCCCGTTGCCGGGTGGACTAAAAGAACCTCCATTATGCCAGTGGCTACAAACCACATTCACACTTCCCAGGTGTGTAGCCAGGAGATCACTACGAAGCCTTTACAAAGGGATTCCCGACGAGCGTGGGCCCACTGAGGTTTCACCCCTAACAGCATACAAGAGGCTCCAACCCTGCTGCAGTGGCCCCCTCTTGAGCCTTGCGGTTCATATGGTAGTCCAGCTGACACCTATTCTCTGCACCATCCAACACACCCATACTACGCCGGGGATACACCTAATTAATTGGCCAAGCTGCCCCATCTCAGCATGTGGTTGGCACGGTAAAGCCAGGTTACATGCTCCATGAACCGGTCCTTAGGAACCAGGCAAGTACTAAACACAAACCCAAGTCTCGTGCACCCAGCACTAACCAAATCATCCAACTTGCCTTGATCCCTACATCTACATAACTCATAATATGTCATTCAAAATTATGGTAAATAAAACTGATGATCTCATATCCCAATTATCCCTTTCTAAGCATGGCTAAGCACAAGTAATATGAGTGAATGACATAATAAAACAAACCCCAACCCAAGCTACAAGGAAACAAGATAATGCAATTCTAGGGAACATCCTATCATGGGTTTCATATTTCAATTGACAATGCAAATAATTCTATCTACACATCCTAGCATAGGATCAAAGTGGTCAAGGACACTTGCCTTCTTCCTGCTGCTCTAGGAATGGAAAATCTTGTTCTTGGAAGGGAAGAACTTGCTCTGGGGCAGGTTCTATTCATGCCAACACACATAGCAAAAGAAAACAACAATCCATAAGACATAGTTCACACTTTCACTTCATACAAACCACACATTCACATCTATGAAAGTGATTCACATTTCTATGTGTTGTGGTTACTCTATGTGTGTTGATTTTTGGCTTACATGCACTTTTAAACATGTGTATATGATTTCTAACTTTTGGTATTCAGATTTATGTTTGCACACTATATATGAATTTCAAATTTGAACAAATTCCTTATATTCCATTGATACACATCTTAGCTACCAATTATGCATGAAAGGTATTTTCCTACTTCAAATGGGTTTTCAGATCCTCTACCTAATCCTAAACTGAAATCTTTGGATTTGGAAACTTCATTTATCATTTTCTAGTTATGCATACCTAGTTGCTATATTTTCAGATTTATTTCCTATGCCTAAATGTGAACTTTATTATGAAAATAGTAAGACACCACATCTAAACAGAATAGGTTCTGATATAAAATATTAAATAATATATTTTTGAACTTCTCCTCTGATGTGAACTAATTTAAATCTATTTTACCCATTTTCAGAATTATTTATTAACCTAAAAATGTGTTCCTAGAACTAATAAACATGAACACACCCAAACAGATTTCATTTCAGCCTAAAATTTATTTTTAGTTCATTCTAAAGTTTTCCAAGTGCTAGGAAAGTTTTAATTTTAATTTACAATGTGTTTGTCCCATGTTTTAAATTTTAAATACTAATCACATATTCAAATTCCTAAATTTAATATCACATAGGGTTAAAAAGGTAAACTCACCCCACTACAGGGTCGATTATATTATTTTAAGAATTTCCAGGGGCCTAACTATGCATAACAGAGGGGTTTTGCTAATTTTTATTAAATCCAAGGGCTAAAACTGATTTTTAATTGAATTTACATGACTTTCTGAAGTTCCAGGGGCTAGATCAGAAGTTTCTGGGGCTAGCTCGTATTTTCCGAGATCCCCAGGGGGTAGCACGTAAGAATCCTGGCCTTTATAATGCGGGGCTGACATGGACCGTCCGATTTAAAACAGACGACTCAGATTAGATCACCGAACCGGTACGCGCGGGTTTTAATTCCGCCGTGCGATTTAAAATAGACGGCGCACAAGCGGCCAGGTCGCTCTGACCGAGCGCGGGTGGCGCTGCCCGGCGGCGGTAGGCGGCGATCTCACCGGAAAACTTCGGATCTTCATCAATTCATCCTAAAACTGGGATTTCATGGCATAGATCGGTAGAGGGGACGTCGGGGATCTCACCTCGGGGATTTTCTTGAGCTCGGAGGTCCTGGAAGGCGGTCGGTGTCACACCCGGTTTTTCCGAAGAACAACCAAGTGAATATCATATGTATGCCAGGATCATTTTCTCATACATGTGATGACAAATAGTGAAGCATCATTTATTACAAGCCAGGTGTCGAATATAAATAAGTTTTATATAGCAAATGTCTCGATGGACAATAATAAGTTTATCACAAGTAAATAAACTAGCAGCGGAATATTATTCTTGAGGGCTCCGTCACAGGCGTTGCCCGGGGGTCTCCATGAACCTAGAAACCTTCTTCGGGTCCAAAGTCTTGGTCATTATACACCACCTCATTATCCTGACCTGAGCAGCAATATAAACCAACAAAATATGCAAGGTTGAGTACCAATGGTACTCAGCAAGTGTGGGAAAATTATATCATGCATGGCTAGAACAAGGAGAGGTTGAACTCATGGTTAAAGCACTACGCAATTAATACCTATCACCTTAGCTTATTAAGCACCTACATTACTGCACAGGTAAAATGGTCCCAATCTCCCATCCCATCATCATAATCCAATAACCATAACATCATTTCCAATGTTAAGCTCCCCGCTTAACATCCACAACTTCCAAAACCATCAATCCTCTAATCATGAATAAGTCCAAGCCGCTCTTGACCGTGAGCACGGCTGTCATGACAGTTTTGACTCTGCAGAGTTTGTACCACTGTACCCACGTGTAGTGATTTCATCCTCCGTTGCCGGGTGGACTAAAAGAACCTCCATTATGCCAGTGGCTACGAACCACATTCACACTTCCCAGGTGTGTAGCCAGTAGATCACTACGAAGCCTTTACAAAGGGATTCCCGACGAGCGTGGGCCCACTGAGGTTTCACCCCTAACAGCACACAAGAGGCTCCAACGCCGCTGCAGTGGCCCCCTCTTGACCCTTGCGGTTCATATGGTAGTCCAGCTGACACCTACTCCCCGCACCATCCAACACACCCATACTACGACGGGGATACACCTAATTAATTGGCCAAGCTGCCCCATCTCAGCATGTGGTTGGCACTGTAAAGCCAGGTTACATGCTCCATGAACCGGTCCTTAGGATCCAGGCAAGTACTAAACACAAACCCGAGTCTCGTGCACCCAGCACACAACCAAAACATCCAACTTGCCTTGATCCCTACCTCTACATAACTCAAAATATCTCATTCAAGAGTATGGTAAAATAAACTGATGATCTCATATCCCAATTATCCCATTCTAGGCATGGCTAAGCATATGCATAATAATAAATGACATGATAAAATGAATCCCAACCCAAGCTACAAGGAAACAAGGTAATGCAATTCTATGGAAACATCCTAGCATGGTTTTCATATTTCAATTGACAATGCAAATAATTCTACCTACACATCCTAGTATAGGATCAAAGTGGTCAAGGACACTTGCCTCCTTCCTGCTGCTCTTGAAATGGGTAGTCCTGATCTTGGAAAGGAATAACTTGCTCTTTGAGCAGGTTCTACATCATACCATCACACATAGCAAAAGAAAAACAACAATCCATAAGACATGGTTCACACTTGCACTTCATACAAACCACACATTCATATTTATGAAAGTCATTCACCATTATGTGTGTTGTGGTTACTCTATGTGTGTTGATTTGTGGCTTGCATGCACTTTTAAACATGTGTATATGATTCCTACTTTTGTGTTCACATTTATACTTACATACTATATATATATGAGTTTCCAATTTAAATAAATTCCTTATATTCAACTACTACACCTTTTAGCTACCAAGTATGCATGAAATGTATTTTCCTTCTCCATATGTGCCTTCAGAATTTCTACCAACCCTAAACTGAATTCTTTGGATTTTAGAAACTCCATTTATCATTTACTAGTTGCTATATTTTCAGATTTATTTTCCTATGCATAATTGTGTACTTTATGATGAAATTAGTAATACACATCATCTAAACAGAATAGGTTCTGGTCCTAAATAATTTAATAACACATTTTGACCTTTGCCTCTGATGTAAACTATTTCACAATTATTTTCCCTATTTTCTAAAACTATTCATTACTTAAAAATGTGTCCCTAAATGTGAATAATAAATTAAACAGATTCAATTCAGCCCAAAATATGTTTTTATCTCACTCCAAAGTTTTCTAAATACTGAGAAAGTTTTTAATTTAATTATGACAATATGTTTGTCCCACTTTTTAATTTTTAAATACTAGCCACATATTCAATTTTCTAATTTAAATACTAAACAGGGCTAAAAAGTTAAACTTACCCCACTACAGGGTCTATAATATTATTTTCAGAATTTCTAGGGGTCTAGCTACACTTATCAGAGGTGTTTTTCCTAATTTTTATTAAGTCCAGGGGCTAAAACTGATTTTTAAATGAATTTACATGATTTTCTGGAGTTCCAGGGGCTAGATCAGAAGTTTCCAGGGCTAGCTCTTATTTCTCGAGAACCCCAGGGGGTAGCACGTAAGATTTCCAGCCTTTATAACGCGGGGCTGACGTGGACCGTCCGATTTTAATCCGACGGCTGAGATTATAACATCGAACCGGTACGCGGGGGTTTAAACCCTACCGTGCGATTTAAAATAAACGGCGTACAAGCGGCCACGTCGCTCTGATCGAGCGCGGGCGGCGCTGACGGTGGCGCACGGCGGCAGGAAGCGGCGATCTCGCCGGAAACTTTCGGATCTTCGGGAATTCTTCCTAGAACTGTGATTTTATGGCATAGATCGGTAGAGGGGAGGTCGGGGATCTCACCTCGGGGGTTTTCTTGAGCTCGGAGGTCCTGGAAGGTGATCGGTGACGAGGTCCGAGGCGAAACCACGGTGAAGCTCGTCGGCGCTGTGTTTACACCGCAAGTCACCGAGTTTTCTGCACCTGCAAGGTTCCCCGGAGGCGGTGGATCAAGACCAGCGAGTTAGATCGGAGTTTCCGAGCTTAGATCGGCCAGAATTCGCCGGAGAAGTCTCGGTTCTCACCGGAGGAAAATCGGCCGATCGTGTGAGAAAAACAGAACGAGGCCGGGGTTTTTATAGACGGGGGAGGGCGGCGGGGTGGTTTAGATCATGTCCGCGTCGCCTACGAACAGAATTCAGCGGGGATACGCCGAAATCCCGATCGGTTTTGATTCGGGTGCGAGGGAGTCCGGCGCTGTCGCGAGGTAGACGAAGATCAGGTGGGTCCCGCCTGTCAGTGTGAGGCAGCAGCGCGCGCGGCTGCGGGCTGGCGCGGGCGCTGGCTGGGCCGGCTGGTGGGTTTCGGCCCACTGGCCGGTTTTTTTCTGTTTTCTCTTTTTCTTTTTCTATTTCTTTTCTGATTTGAGTTTAATTTGAATTCTAGTTTGAATTTGAATTTTTGCAAAACATGCAACACGTCCAAAAATTTTTAAATCCCCCTCTTAACATGATTTAGGGTTTTGAATCAAAATTTTGGGGTGTTACAGCTCTACCCCCCTTAAAAGAAATCTCGTCCTTGAGATTGGTGGTTCTAAGAAAACAATTTCGGAAAATTGTGCCTTGAGCTCATCTTCCCGCTCCCAGGTGGCTTCCTCTTCTGAGTGATGCTTCCACTGCACCTTGCACATCCGGATTTTTTTATTTCTGGTGAGGCGTTCCATTGTCTCCAAAATCTTGTATGGTTGCTCGGCATAAGACAAATCTTCAGCTACATCCACTTCATTGATGGGTAACACCTCTTCAGGCGTTCTCAGGCATTTCCTTAGTTGTGACACATGGAACACATCGTGCACATCCGATAGACGAGCCGGTAATTCTACTTGATACGCCACTTCGCCTTTCCTCTCCAAAACTTGAAAGGGTCCGATGTATCGAGGTGACAACTTCCCTTTCACCTTGAACCGACGAAGTCCTCTGATAGGGGACACCTTGAGATAAACATAGTCTCCCACGTTGAAAACAAGCTCTCTTCTTCGTATATCAGCATAACTCTTTTGGCGTGTCTGTGCTATCCTCAAATTGTTGCGAATTTCTTTTACCTTCGCCTCGGCTTCTTGTAGTACTTCTGGACCAAACACTTTACTTTCCCCCATTTGGTTCCAAAATAGGGGAGTTCTGCACTTCCTCCCGTACAAGGCTTCAAACGGTGACATCTTCATACTAGCTTGATAGCTGTTGTTATAGGAAAACTCCGCATACGGTAAGTTCTTGTCCCAACTCCTATTGTTTTTGAGTGCACATGCTCTTAGCATATCTTCAAGGATCTGATTGGTTCGTTCCGTCTGCCCGTCGGTTTGGGGATGATAGGCAGAACTAAAGTTCAGATGGGTTCCCATGGTTTCGTGCAACTTCTACCAGAATCTTGAGGTAAACTGTGTCCCTCGATCCGACACAATCTTCTTTGGCACTCCATGGTAACACACGATCCTTGACATGTACAACTCAGCCAATTTGGATCCGCAGTAGCTTTCTTTCACGGGGATGAAATGAGCTACCTTGGTTAGCCTGTCAATGATGACCCATATCGAATCGTATCCTGATTGGGTCCTAGGCAATCCCACGATGAAATCCATGCTGATTTCTTCCCATTTCCATTCAGGCACATTGAGTGGTTGCAATAATCCCGCGGGTCGTTGATGTTCTGCTTTCACCAACTGACATGTGTCACATAGGGCAACATGTTCCGCGACATCTCGCTTCATGCCATACCACCAATACCTGCTCTTGAGGTCCTGGTACATCCTCGTACTCCCAGGATGAATGGAATAGTCGGAATCGTGAGCCTCCTTCAAAATCAATTCACGGATCTCCTTTACTTCAGGCACACAGATTCTTTTTCCGTGCCACACCGTTCCTTGTTCATCCTCTCTAAAACCCGGAGCTTTATTTTCCTTGATGAGTTGTCTGATCTCTTGTATCTTCTCATCATTCTTTTGACCCTCGCGTATGTATCGCTCTAGTGTGGAGTCCACTTCCATGGCGATGGCTTCACCACTATTTACTAGACATAGATTGAGCCTTATAACCTCGTCCTTCAATTCTACAGGCATGTCCTTCAAGCTCAACTTATTGACTTGCACTTTCCGACTCAAAGCATCGGCCACGACGTTTGCTTTCCCGGGATGATAGTTGATGCCCACATCAAAGTCATTGATTAACTCTAGCCATCTCCTTTGTCTGAGGTTGAGGTCTGGCTATGTGAATATGTACTTCAAACTCTTATGATCCGTATATATCTCGGTCCTCTTCCCCATCAAATAGTGCCGCCAAATTTTCAACGCGTGTACCACTATGGCTAGTTCTAAGTCATGTGTAGGATAGTTTTTCTCATGCTTCTGAAGCTGCCGGGATGCATATGCCACAACATGCCCTTCTTGCATGAGAACACATCCCAACCCATTTCCAGAGGCATCGCAGTACACCGTGAAATTCTTCTGCATATCTGGCATAACCAACACTGGGGCTGTTGTCAATCTTTTCTTTAGCTCCTGAAAACTCGTCTCGCACTGTGGCGTCCATGTGAATGTGATTCCCTTCTCCAACAGTTTGGTGAGGGGTCTTGAGATCTTAGAGAATCCCTCAATAAACCGTCGATAGTACCCAGCCAATTCCAAGAAGCTTCGAACTTCCCCGACATTTTCAGGGGTCTTCCATTTCTGGATATCCTCGATTTTGGCGGGATCTACGGAGATTCCTCCCTCCGAGATTATGTGTCCTAAGAAGGGAACTCTCTTCAGCCAAAACTCACACTTGCTCAATTTGGCATATAGTTGGTGTTCTCTTAGCCTCTGCAACACCAACCTTAGATGTTTCTCATGTTCTTCTTCATCTTTGGAGAAGACGAGAATGTCATCTATGAAAACCACCACAAATTTGTCCAGATATTCCATGAATACCTTGTTCATGAGATACATGAAGTATGCCGGGGCATTAGTTAGCCTGAAAGGCATGACAGTGTATTCATACAGTCCGTACCGAGATACGAAAGCTGTCTTGGGAATATCAGATTGCCTTATCTTGAGTTGGTGGTATCCCGTCCTGAGATCAATTTTCGAGAACAAGCAAGCTCCCCTCAACTGATCAAACAAGTCTTCAATGCGGGGTAATGGATACTTGTTCTTGATGGTTACCTCATTCAGGGCACGGTAATCCACGCATAACCTTTGGGTTCTGTCCTTCTTAGGCACAAATATCACCGGAGCTCCCCAAGGTGAGGAACTAGGGCAAATATACCCCTTCTCCGTCAATTCTCTCAAATGATCCTTGAGCTCTTCTAGCTGCTTAGAGTCCATCCGATAAGGTCTCTTGCATATCGGGGCTGTTCCAGGCACTAGCTCAATTGCAAATTCCACTTCACGATCGGGAGGCATACCTGGCAACTCCTCCAGAAAAACATCTGGATATTCCGTGATGGTTATGATTTCCTCAACTTTCACCTCAACTTGATTTAATTTAATGTCCCTCCTAGGCTCGTGTATTGTTATGAACTTTACTCTTGTGCCACTAGGGTGAGTTAGTTCCACCGTTCTGGTCGAACAATGGATGATTCCTTTATGCTTGGTCAACCAATCCATACCCAAAATAATATCTATCCCTTGTGAATCTATCACTATGAGGTTAGCAGTAAATACTACCCCATTAATGTCTAGGTTCACTTTGGGACACACTTGTCTTGTCCTTATTTCTCCACCTGGAGAGTTTACAGCTAGCATATGGTTCATTTGTGTGGTTGCTAGGTCGTGCTTCTTAACAAACCCTTGAGCAATGAACGAGTGGGTAGCACCAGAATCAAACAGCAGGGTTGCAAGGTGTAAATTGGCAGGAAACTTACCAACTACCACGTCGGGTGCTTCCTGTGCTTCCTCAATAGTGACGTGGTTCACCCCTCCTCGCATCACATTCTGCTGTTGTGGCTGTGCGGGCTTCTTCTTTGGGCATTTGTGGGCGTAGTGCCCCACTTCACCGCAGCTAAAACATTGCACCCCAACCTTAGGTGCTTGGCCTTTGTTGTCTTGGGGTTGGTTTGGAGGTCCTTGCACTGCTGGTCGAGGTGGATATGCGGGGCGAGGCTGCTGTACGAACTGACGTTGTGGCTGTATTGGTGTTGTCGGAGGCCTGTAGTTTGGGTTGTACCCTCTTGGTGCTGAGTAGGGTACCGCAGCACGGTTCGTCTGCCCTGCTGGTGGCTGCATCAGACGGGGGCGGGTGTTGCTACCCGAGGCTTGATGTGACCAACTGGTCTTCCTCTTATTCTCATTTTCCAAGGCCTTTAGCTTCCTTTCTACCACAAATGCTCTGTCCATCATCTTTTGGAAGCTCTCATACTCATTTGAGGACATTGCACACTGCATCTCCGCGGTAAGTCCTTCCACGAAACAATCTTGTTTCTGCTCATCAGTCTCTATGTCTCGTGGGGCATAACGGGATAGTTGAGTAAATTTAGTGAGGTATTCCCTCACAGTCATGTTACCTTGCTGCAATCCCAAAAACTCCTTCCTCTTGTTTTTGAGTTCACATCTTGGGATGTAATGGTTGCGGAAGCTACGCTTGAACTCTTACCAAGTGATGTTCTCAGGGTCATGATGGGCGGCCACGTAGGCGGTCCACCAATCAGCAGGTCCATGCAATTGATGAGAGGCAAACAGTACCCTCTCATACCCTTGGCACTGGATGATCCTCATCTTGCTTTCAATGGTCTTCAGCCAATCATCTGCCTCCAGAGGTTCAGCAGCACTTGCAAACTTTAGAGGTTGAGTTCCTAGAAACTCACTCAACCTTGGTTGGCGTGGTGCAGCTTGTGGAGGTGGAACTTGATGCAAGTTGGCCACCACTTGAGTAAAGTTCTGGATGAGCTGATTTTGATTCTCCAGCATTTGGTGGAGGGGATCAACTCCTTCACGGCGACCACCCCGGTCCTGGCCTCCAGAAAGATGAGGGTTGCATGCCTCATCGTTGTTGTTGGCGGGGTTGGCAGCACGTCCTTTTCCTCTTCCAGCCATCTGGCAGAATCAACCAATGTTAATTTGAAAGCATTTAGTATCCTCTTACTACTTTCATTTGTTTGTACTTTGAAGTGTTGAGGCTTTGTTATACTTTTCTGAGAGTTCATTTCTCACACAAAAATAAATGCAATATTATTTCAGGTGGGTTCACACATCAAAACAAAACAATCTAAAGACGAGGCTGTGGACAATTGCTCATGGCTTCCATAACTCACGTCACACACCAAGCATTATCACACCATTAACTTAACTTAACGACTCGCTTATTCGACATCTTGCTGACTAAGGGAGGGACTCTACACTACTTGTTTTCTTGAGCTGGCTCCTCGGGATCTTCCTCTTCATTTCGGCTGCCTTCTGACTCTGCTTTGGGTGGGGAGGCTGCTGGTGGAGAAGTGCGACGACGCCTAATCGCTCGGTGATCCGAGGAGTCAGGAGTCCATGTATCATTCACGGTGACACACAGTTCATTCCTATCTCCTCTTTCTCTCGCCCTCAAGCAGGCTTGCAGCAACGCCTCCGTTTCCTTCAGGGTGTCCCGGACATCCTGAAGCTCTTGTTGACACTCCTGCAGTCGAGTGCTGAGCATAGCAGCATCCTCCAAGCACAAGTCCATGTGCTCATGGGAAGTCCCTTGCTGCACTGGTGGGTACTTGTACTCCGTGGTACCACTCTCACGTTGGAGGACATACATGTACTCAGTCTTGTCCAGGTGGCGACGATAGATGTGACTCTGGCAGGTGATGGCCTCCCAGGTGACATTCTTCTCCGCATCGACCTGTGTCGCTCTACAAGCTGGAGAGTGGTGGATCTTAAGCAGCTGATTTTCGTGTATAATCCTCATCTCCGAACTCCATTCTTCCCTCTTCTCACGGATGGTCCTGGTGGAGTTATAGTGGATGATTAGCTTGCCCGTATTGCCGGCGGCTTCGAGCATACGCCGAAGACGGCGCAACAAGCCTCCTACTGCCAATCCATAGGAAAGGTACGTCACCGGACGGCTCTCCTCTCTTTCGGCAAGGGTAACTAAGGGAACTCTCCCTCCTGTGCACTTGCGAGCGGTGCGAATCATGCGAACCATCTAAAACAAAAAGAATTTAAAATTAGGTTAGATAAACTCTCAAGCAAAAATCCTATTTTGAATGAAAGTTGGGGTAAGATGAAGAAAGTGACTCATTTAAATAACACTTTTCAATCCACACCTTTGTAAAATAGTTTTTAAGAAAATAGGGCCCTTAAATACCTAGGTCCACGTTCCTACGGGCAACCTGGCTCTGATACCACCTCTGTCACACCCGGTTTTTCCGAAGAACAACCAAGTGAATATCACATGTATGCCAAGATCATATTCTCATACATGTGATGACAAATAGTGAAGCATCATTTATTACAAGCCAGGTGTCGAATATAAATAAGTCTTATATAGCAAATGTCTCGATGGACAATAATAAGTTTATCACAAGTAAATAAACTAGCAGCGGAATATTATTCTTAAGGGCTCCGTCACAGGCGTTGCCTGGGGGTCTCCATGAACCTAGAAACCTTCTTCGGATCCAAAGTCTTGGTCATTATACACAACCTCATTATCCTGACCTGAGCAGCAATATAAACCAACAAAATATGCAAGGTTGAGTACCAATGGTACTCATCAAGTGTGGGAAAATTATATCATGCATGGCTAGAACAAGGAGAGGTTGAACTCATGGTTAAAGCACTACGCAATTAATACCTATCACCTTAGCTTATTAAGCACCTACATTACTACACAGGTGAAATGGTCCCAATCTCCCATCCCATCATCATAATCCAATAACCATAACATCATTTCCAATGTTAAGCTCCCCGCTTAACATCCACAACTTCCAAAACCATCAATCCTCTAATCATGAATAAGTCCAAGCCGCTCTTGACCGTGACCACGGCTGTCATGACAGTTTTAAATCTGCAGAGTTTGTACCACTGTACCCACATGTAGTGATTTCATCCCCCGTTGTCGGGTGGACTAAAAGAACCTCCATTATGCCAGTGGCTACGAACCACATTCACACTTCCCAGGTGTGTAGCCAGGAGATCACTACGAAGCCTTTACAAAGGGATTCCCGATGAGCGTGGGCCCACTGAGGTTTCACCCCTAACAGCATACAAGAGGCTCCAAACCCGCTGCAGTGGCCCCCTCTTGAGCCTTGCGGTTCATATGGTAGTCCAGGTGACACCTACTCCCCGCACCATCCAACACACCCATACTACGCCAGGGATACACCTAATTAATTGGCCAAGCTGCCCCATCTCAGCATGTGGTTGGCACTGTAAAGCCAGGTTACATGCTCCATGAACCGGTCCTTAGGATCCAGGCAAGTACTAAACACAAACCCGAGTCTCGTGCACCCAGCACACAACCAAAACATCCAACTTGCCTTGATCCCTACCTCTACATAACTCACAATATCTCATTCAAGAGTATGGTAAAATAAATTGATGATCTCATATCCCAATTATCCCATTCTAAGCATGGCTAAGCATATGCATAATAATAAATGACATGATAAAATGAATCCCATCCCAAGCTACAAGGAAATAAGGTAATGCAATTCTAGGGAAACATCCTAGCATGGGTTTCATATTTCAATTGACAATGCAAATAATTCTACCTACACATCCTAGTATAGGATCAAAGTGGTCAAGGACACTTGCCTCCTTCCTGCTGCTCTTGAAATGGGTAGTCCTGATCTTGGAAAGGAATAACTTGCTCTTGAGCAGGTTCTACATCATACCATCACACATAGCAAAAGAAAAACAACAATCCATAAGACATGGTTCACACTTCCACTTCATACAAACCACACATTCATATTTATGAAAGTCATTCACCATTATGTGTGTTGTGGTTACTCTATGTGTGTTGATTTGTGGCTTGCATGCACTTTTAAACATGTGTATATGATTCCTACTTTTGTGTTCACTTTTATACTTACATACTATATATATATGAGTTTCCAATTTAAATAAATTCCTTATATTCAACTACTACACCTTTTAGCTACCAAGTATGCATGAAATGTATTTTCCTTCTCCATATGTGCCTTCAGAATTTCTACCAACCCTAAACTGAATTCTTTGGATTTTAGAAACTCCATTTATCATTTACTAGTTGCTATATTTTCAGATTTATTTTCCTTTGCATAATTGTGTACTTTATGATGAAATTAGTAATACACATCATCTAAACAGAATGGGTTCTGGTCCTAAATAATTTAATAACACATTTTGACCTTTGCCTCTGATGTAAACTATTTCACAATTATTTTCCCTATTTTCTAAAACTATTCATTACTTAAAAATGTGTCCCTAAATGTGAATAATAAATTAAACAGATTCAATTCAGCCCAAAATATGTTTTTATCTCACTCCAAAGTTTTCAAAATAATGAGAAAGTTTTTAATTTAATTATGACAATATGTTTATCCCACTTTTTAATTTTTAAATACTAGCCACATGTTCTGATGTGAGGAGGCAGCAGAGTGGGCGGTGATCGCTCCGATCAGGGTGAGGCGGTTCAGCATGTCGGGGCGGCAAACAGGTGGTGTCCCGGTCGCCTCTTCACCGTGGCGGCCGCTCAGTCCGGCGCAAGAACCCGAGCTGGGTTTTCAGTCGGTTTGGGCTGGATCAGTGGCTGACATGTGGGTCCCACTTCCAGTTTTAACCTCTGAAATTTACTCCTAATCACTGTTGTAAACAGTGAGCCCCATAATACCCTTGGTAATTCAAATTATTCACCCATGAGTCATTTGAATTAGTTAGAATTCAAATGGGGTTTGGTTTGAATGAATTTCAGCACAAGTTTAGTTTTGAATTAAAATAAAGTTTGAATTTGTTCCACTTAGCTCATGTCAAGATCAACTCCAAATGGAGTGAAAATTGGGGTGTGAGCTCATAAAAATGTGCTGAGTAAGAATATGCCTCCCACTTTTAAATTCATGGGATAAAAACAGTTTGAATTTGAATACGGTTTCAAACTGCCCTCTTTCTAGCTATACCCAAAATGACCTCAAAAAGGTTTTGAATTTGGGTGAAACTTGGCATGGACATCCTTTGCAATGTGTAGGAGTTTTCATATGTCCAGCCCCTCTATATCACATGTGGGAAATACCACTTTTGCAATATGTGAGTTTGTTCTCTAATGTGCATGTTGATGGTGGTTACTTGCTCTTTATTTCTGTTCATCAACTTTCCTCAAATGAGGTGTGTGGTGTCGTGATGAACACTTCAAATATGTGTCAAAAATTGAGGCCCTTACATATGTCCAAACCAAACTTCATATGGTGTTTTACCTAGCTTAGCACGCAAGAAAACATGATTTGAGACATAACAATCAGTTGCAATTGCATCAGCCCAAAATTTTCTAGGAGTTTGATATTCATCAAGCATAGTCCTAGCCATCTCAACTATTGTTTTGTTCTTTCTCTCTACAACACTCTGACGCCCTCAATTCTGTGGAAAACCACGGAACTGAGAACTAATGCATATGTGTGCCCAGGATGTTCATCACACATACACATATATTCCACAAACTGAATTCAGAATATATATATAACCACAAATAACAGAGTTTATTACAATGTCTCATGAGTCTTGGACTCATGCTCACAGCGGAAGTCTTTATTTCTATGCAGCGGAAGTCTTTATTCTAATGCGGAAGCAATCTAACCAATGCGGAAGCAAATCTAAGCATAAGTGGCTCTATCTCTACTCCCTCCACAGGCAAGGTTGAGAACAGATCACACGCCTTAATGCTCCACTTGGTCTTCATAGTAGGCTTCTCCTGCTGCTGATGATGAAATAATAATGCAAGTTTGAGTACAATGATGTACTCTACAAGTGCGGGAAAAATACGATATGTAGCTCATAACAAGGTAGGTATAAAAAGGCTCATTTGCAGAAAAGCAAATTTATAAAACCATGATAAAACAGCAACTTAACATTAGATGAATGTAATCCCAGCATGTATTAGATTACCAACATACCTCCATCACTTTCCATGTTCCACCCGAACATTAACCAACTTCATTCTTGCTCATGAATACCTCCTCGTATTCGCTACCATCTCATCTCATAAACAACTTCGTCTCACCGAGACCAATCTCGTTGCCATGACTCAACAGTCATGCAACCATCTTATCACCCGGACCCAACAGTCCGAAAACAAAACCATAAGCATAATCAATAACCATAACTAAGAACCATCCCAATAACCATCCCAACTGATCATGGCAGTTGGCTAGGCGCTCGTGACCGTAAGCTCGGCTATCATGATAGTTTTAGACTCTGCAGAGTTTGCACCTCTTTACCCACAAATTTGTGATTTCATCACCCATCGGCGACTGCAGAACCTCCATTATACCAGTCGACAACCGTCGGTGTATGGTCAAGAGATCACAAAATAGCCTTTACAAAGGGGTTACTAGATGTATGGACTCACTAAGGTTTCACCGGCAGGCTAGAATCTCTAATTCTCCCACCCACGGGCCCCCTCTTGTGCCATGCAGTTCGCAGGGCAGTCCTCACTCGACTCCCATTCCCCACGCCTTCCACAGTCCATAACACTCTAGTAACTTACCTAATTACTCAGCTAAGCCGCACCCATACTTGGCCTTGTTTAAAAATATATTATTTAATATTTTAGATCAGAACCTATTCTGTTTAGATGATATGTCCTACTATTTAATATTAAAACTCACTTTTAGGCATAGAAAATAAATCTGAAAAATATAGGAAAATAGGTATGCATAATTAGAAAATGATAAATGAAGTCTCCAAATCCAAAAACTTCAGTTTAGGATTTGGTAGAAGATCTGAAAACCTATTTGGAGTAGGGAATTACCTTTCATGCAAACTTGGTAGCTAAGAAGTGTATTAATTAAATATAAAGAATTTGTTCAAATTGGAAATTCATATATAGTGTGCAAACAAAAATCTGAATACAAAAGTTAGAAATCATATACATATGTTAAAAGTGCATGTAGGTCAAAAATCAACACATGTAGAGTAACCACAACACTTAGAAATGTGAATTACTTTCATAGGTATGTATGTGTGGTTTGTATGAAGTGAAAGTGTGAACTATGTCTTATGGATTGTTGTTTTCTTTTGCTATGCGTATTGGCATGAGTAGAACCTGCCCCAGAGCAAGTTCTCTCTTTCCAAGACCAAGACTTTCCATTCTCAGAGCAGCAGGAAGAAGGCAAGTGTCCTTGACCACTTTGATCCTATGCTAGGATGTGTAGATAGAATTATTTGCATTGTCATTTGAAAATATGAAACCCATGCTAGGAAGTTTCCCTAGAATTGCATTACCTTGTTTCCTTGTAGCTTGGGTTGGGATCTATTTTATCATGTCATTTATTTATATGCTTATGCTTAGCCATGCTTAGAATGGGATAATTGGGATATGAGATCATCAATTTATTTACCTTACTCTTGAATGAGATATTATGAGTTACGTAGAGATAGGAATCGAGGCAAGTTGGATGATTTGGTTGGTGCTGGGTGCACGAGACTTGGGTTTGTGTTTAGTACTTGCCTGGATCCTAGAGACCGGTTCATGGAGCATGTAACCTGGCTTTACCGTGCCAACCACATGTTGAGATGGGGCAGCTTGGCGAATTAATTAGGTGTATCCCCGGCGTAGTATGGGTGTGTTGGATGGTGCGGGGAATAGGTGTCAGCTAGACTACCATATGAACCGCAAGGCTCAAGAGGGGGCCACTGCAGCGGGGTTGGAGCCTCTTGTATGATGTTAGGGGTGAAACCTCAGTGGGCCCACGCTCGTCGGGAATCCCTTTGTAAAGGCTTCATAGTGATCTCCTGGTTACACACCTGGGAAGTGTGAATGTGGTTCGTGGCCACTGGCATAATGGAGGTTCTTTTAGTCCACCCAGCAACGAGGGATGAAATCACTACATGTGGGTACAGTGGTGCAAATTCTGCAGAGTCAAAACTGTCATGACAGCCGTGCTCACGGTCAAGAGCGGCTTGGACTTATTCATGATTAGAGGATGATGAATTTGGAAGTTGAGGATGTTAAGCGGGGAGCTTGACATTGAATATGATGTTATGGTTACTTGATTTTGATGATGGGTTGGGAGATTGGGACTATCTCACCTATGTAGTAATGTAGGTGCTAAATAAGCTAAGGTGATAGGTAATAATTGCGTAGTTCTTTAACCATGAGTTAAACCTCTCCTTGCTCTAGCCATGCATGAAATAACTTTCCCACACTTGCTGAGTACCCACGGTACTCAAACTTGCTTTTCTGTTGGTTTATATTGCTGCTCAGGTCAAGGGGATGATGTGGTGTTCAATGACCAAGACTTTGGTCCCGAGGAAGGATTCTAGGTTCACGGAGTCCCCCGGGCAACGCCTGTGACGGAGCCCACAAGATTTATGTTCCGCTGCTGTTTTATTTACATATTATGAACTTATTATCATCCATCAAGACATATGCAATGTAAACTTATTTATATTCGAACACCTGGCTTGTAATATGATGATGCTTCACTATTTGTCATCACATGTATGAGAAAATGATCCTGGCATACATTTGATATTCACTCGGTTGTTATTCGGAGAAACCAGGTGTGACAGTGCATGCATGAATCGGTCCTTAGATCTACGGCAAGTAAACCACCATCCCATGCTACCTCATTCACAAACCCAGTCTTGCCTATATCTCCCTCTGATCCATGTTCATTAACATCATCAGTTTCTCATATCATTATGAGTGCAGTTAGCTAGACACATCTATCTCGCTTCCCAATCCCATGGACTCAGCGAAGCATAAAGCAAAAATCATACCCGACTCATAAACTTCCCTGGCGACAAGGGTAGTTTAACCAAAACTAGTCAACTCCTATAAAAAGGGTTTCCCATCATGTTTGACTCAGCATGCACACCTTTTCGCAAATCAAAACAGTTTTACCCAAAACATAGGATCAATATGGTCAAGGAGCACTTGCCTTGTTCTTGCGGTTCCAGTTGTTCTTGGATCTCAAAATCTTGTTGATGCAGCTCGTCGTAGACAGCTCCCTGAGCTTGTCCTGCTATGTAGGATCACGTGCATACAAGATTCACAGCAATCAATATCATGCACAAACCTTAGACTAGATGTGATGATGCATATGCATACTATCCTATGATTAGTTTTATTAGATTGGTTTGTATGTGTTCTTGCATGGCTTGCATGGACAGAAGTGTTCGGATCAAAGGTGGACGTGGTGATGATCTTGTCTTTAGATCAACCTGATCATCAAGTGATCTGTCCACGGGAAGGCTTCTGTTCGAAAGGATTTGAAGAACAGATGCAAAGAAAACACAACGATGTCGTAAGGTGGTATTGGAGACCTACCTTACGTTCTTCTCGGTCTCGAGGTCCTCCTCAGATCGTTGGGCCTTCCTCCGGCGATCTTCCTTGCTGCACTCCGGCGATGGTTTACTCGGCGAGTTGGGACTAGGGCTCTAAGTCATCGGCTCAGGAGTTGGAAAAGAAGTTTGTGGTTTTGGCCAGAGGTTCTGGGTTCTATTTATAATCGGGAAGAGAAGAGTCCTAATCTGATTGTATCCCGAATAAGAGTCCTATTCAGATCGTCGTTGGATCCTAACATCTTATCTTTAGTTGATTTGGTGCGGTAACATTGTGGAATTCAGGTCGGTTTCTGTTCCAGTATTTCTACGCGTACAGAATCCAAAAACCGTTCCTAGAACTCGTTACCTCCTCGGTGATGAGCTCCGGAGGCTACACGTGTCCATCGGGCCTGGTCTCTCCTTTTCCACAGAGACGAGCTCCGGTGGTGCTGCATGTCAAGCGAGCAAGACTTTCCTCTTCTTCGGAGGTGAGCTCCGCATGCGCCACGTATCCTTGCGGTTGGGACCTCCTCTCATACTCGGATGTGGCTCCGCGCACGCCACATGTTAGTGCCGGTCTTTCCTTCTTTCCTCAGAGACGTGCTCCGAGGTTGACACGTGTCCAACAGTGATGGACCTCCCGGAGATAATCTCCGGTGGTGACACGTGTTCGATAGAACCGGACCTCTCGGAGGTGAGCTCTGAGATCGACACGTATCCCGTGCGACTGGTCCTCTGATTTCCGTGACGACTAGCTCCAGGGGCAACACGTGTCCCATAGGGTCGGTCCTCTCCTCATTTGCAGAAATGAGCCCCAAGCCTGCCACGTAGCCAGCTTAGCGGCGGACCTCTCCATATTCGCAGGGATGAGCTCTGAATACGCCACGTGGCCAGCAGCCTTGGCAAGTTGTCTTCGGCGCTCTTGGTGAACTGGATTCGGCTCTTATTGGCTATCTTTTTGATATTTTTCTCTGTTCCTACTTCTTCTTAAAATGTTTTCTCTTCATAAAACGTGAATATATGCTGACATCAGGAATGAGGGTGTCACAAACACCATTTTGTTGAGGTACTTATGGTGAAGAAAATTGATGATCTATTACATTTTAAGCACAAAAGTGATCAAACGATTGATTTTTTAAATTCGGTTCCGTTATCACTTCTAATTTCTTTTAAAGATCCTGGGTGATCAATTGATAATCTAAGAAATAAGGTTCGAAAGTGACTAAAAGTTTCGTTCTTAGATGCCATAAAATAAACCCAAGAGTATCTAGAATAGTCATCAACAATCACAAGAACATACCATTTAGCTCCGAAGGATTGAACACGTGAAGGTCCTACGGTGTCAAGGTGCAAATGTTGACCCGGTTCAGTTGTCATGGTCATTGTGAGAGGAGCATGTGAACCTACAACCATCTTAGCATGTCTACAAGAAGAGCACACAATTTCTTTTTCCCCATTAATCTAAGGCAGCCCACGTACGCGATCAAGACCACTAACACGTGTGAGATGATCAAAGCCTACGCGACCAAGTCTACGATGCCAAAAATATAAGTCTTTTGAATCATTAGCAACTAGACATCTATGCTTAGAATATGACATATCAAAATCAGATTTAAAAACTCTTCCAAACCGAGACATATTAAAAATGAGCTCACTATTTGAATCTACATCCTTGCAACAATTTTTAGTGAAAATAATTTCCAGATTTTCATCTATCAATTGTGAAACAGAAAGCAAGTTGTATTTCAAATTTTTAACAAGTGCCACATCTTTTAAAGTGTAGTGATTATTTACTCTAACCAAATAGCAGTTATAGGAGTTGAAGAATTATCGGCAAAAGGAACATTTTCTACATGTCACACAAAAGAGATGGAGGAGAACAATTCTTTGTTACCGGTCATGTGGCGTGAGCGTCCTGAATCCACAATCCATATGTTCTCCTTCCTCAAGCGTGTAACCTACATAGAAGTCCAATACGTCGATGACTCAATACTGAGGTTAGTCAAAGGCATTTAGGAATCCAGTACTAAGTCACACGACATCCAGCATAAGTAACACGCAAAGGATAAGATAAAACAGCAGGTTTATGAGCCAAAGTTTGAGGATTTTTGACCCAACTACTGACCTATGAGGTGTTACATGAGTAGCACTAAAATAGTAGGTTCAGAAGCAAACTTTGCATGTTTTTGACTCATTACAGCAGGTTGCATATTCCTAACATTCAGTTCAGCTCACGCAACAGGTTTTGCACAGTTGTTATGTGACCTAGCAATCATTCTTTCCTTTTTCTGTTGCTTAGCTAGTCTATAACAAAAAGCTATGACACGACCATATCTACCTCAGTAGGTACAATGAAATTTAATTTTATGTTCATGTCTAGATGAGCATAAAACATGTTTTATTTGAAACCGAATGAGACAACACTCCTGCAGATTTAAAAACCACGTCTTTTTGTTTAGGAACTGTTTTAATCAAACCACTTCCTAATGACTTTACAATTTTAGGTGGATGTGCTTTATCATGAGCATGGGAATCAAAACATAAACCGGTTTTATCATTGCAAGATTTAGAAGAATTCAACAGCATGTTCAGATTCTTATTCCCATTATAAAACCGCTCTAGTGTCCTATTCATGTCATCATGTTTCTTAGACAAGTCTAGGCAGTTTTGACATGATTTTTTCCTTTTAGTTTGAAATTGGAACAATACTTAACTTCATGAGAACGTATAGCATTGTTCAATATAGAAATTTGATTCATAGCATCTTGTAGTTTCTTATTAAGATCATCACAAGTAGAACAATGCAAATCAATTGTAGAACAACAAGCATCTTTCAAGTTTTTATCATTAAATGCAGCAATCTCTCTGTTCTTTTCAATCTATAACTCAAGTTTATCAAGTGTGGAGGTATGTGCACTTCTTAGAGAGGACAATTGTTCATATTTTAAATCACATGAAGAACAAGAATCATCACTAGGAATCAAAGATTTCAAACGTTTAATTTCAGATTCTAGTGACTCAATTTTAACAGCATTGCCCCTAAGCTTTTTGTCCTTTTTCTTAATTTTAACAGTGGCACGAGAAATAGCATCACACATTTCTTCGCAAGTCGGATATACCTCTTCATTGTCGCTGTTGTGTTCTACCTCCTCCATACTTGAACTTGACTTGCCCGCCATGAAGCATAAGTTTGCCAAATCTTCTTCATCTTCTTCACTTCCGATGTCCACACCACTCGAGCCAATTTTTGAAGTGCGGAGATAAAATTATTTACCAATTGGCGTCCTATAAAACTCTTCTTTTTTTATTGTTTGCAGAGGAGTGCTTCATCCTAGTTTGGTTTTCATCACGGGAAGTAGGACCTCAAAGGTTAGGGCAATCCGTATGAAAATGTCCTGTCTTACCACATTCAAAGCATCGTTGAGGTCCGACACTTCCTCTCCTTCTAGTTCTCACATTTTGCAATGCTTTTGAGAACCGAGTAGAGATGAGTGCAAGTTCTTTCTCTAGAAACTATTCAATCTGTTCAAGGGTTAGAGAGGATAACAAAGAAAGTGTACCACAAGATGAAGATTCACTAGAGCTAGGCATGTCATGTTGTGAAACAAATGCAAGAGACATGTTGGGGTTCTTACGTGATTATGTCGATTTCATGAGTTTTTAACTTAGAATATAGCACATATAACGTAAGTGTACTCATGACAGTAGATTCACGAATAGATGTAACTTTCATATCCCAAATTGACATGTCTAATGCACTTAGTAATTGCATAGCATTTTCAGCATCTGAAAAATTAACGTTGACACTACGCAAGTTGCTGAGAATTTTATTGAAGTGAGCAAAGAGGTCATCGATTGACTCACCCGCTTGCATCTCGAAGCGCATGTATTCTTTCATCAACATATCTTGTCTTACTTCCTTGATCGTGCTTGATCCTTCGTGGTAGTCACAAAGTGCTTTCCACACATCGTATGCGGATCGGAGGTGTGCAACATGGTCAAAGTCACTTTGAGTTAATCCTTGTATGATCAAGTTATATGATTTATTGTTGTTGTCGACATCTCTCATGTTCGTAGCCATGACTTGATCGTTTGGCGGCACGTCATAAGGCTTGTACATCTTTTCCCATATTGCGAAGCCTTGCGCCTGGATGAAAGCTTCCATTCATGCCTTCCAAACCTGAAAATCAATGCCACTGAATACACAAGGTTTTGCGAAGTATTTCTCCATGATGATTAGTCAAAACATGTGCAAATCACAAAGATTAGAGCACCGTGGCTATAATACCAATTGTAGGATCGAAGAGCACATGAAAAGCTACCAGAGGGGGTGAATGGTAGATTTAAATATATTTAGCGGAAGCAACAAAAACGCCCTCGGCAGAAAATCGATCTGTTAAATAAACCATATATGCGACTGATCTAATTGTGTTCAACCATGAAAAAAGTGGTATATATTATATAGAATCAAGTCACAAAGACGCGACAACAAGAATCATGGAAATCCGTCAAGAAAAACTCAAGTTATGATCGAAAGATTAAACGAGGGTCAATTTGTTCTACTTGAGTAAAAACCAGATCTGAAACACTGGAAAGAAACTCGTGTAGATCAGAAACTACAAATCCAATGATATATAATCAAGTTGTGAAGACAACACAAAAAGAATCACGTCAATTGGATCTGTAAAACTTGAGTTATGATCAAAACACCGAAGCACTGTCGTGCTGTCCAGAAACTCGACGAGAAAGACTTGACAAAAACAAGTCGGAGGAACAAGGCACAAAAGCTCCTCTAAATTACGAATTTTATTGATCAAAACATAGGAGGAACAGCCCAAGGTCGTCTTACCACAAGCTCTGGCCACCCTTGCTTATATTACCAGCCCGGAGGCTAACCCAGTTCAAACTAGGACTCTAATCCTACTCAGTTTCTGAATTGAAACTTTCCATAACTGCTCAAGACTCATCTATACACAGATAGAAGCAATCTTAAGACTTCAAAACACCTTAGAAACGTATCCCACATTCCTAAAACAACTCAACTTCACAACCCATACGAAATGTGACACCCGGTTCCGAAAATAGAACCAAGTGAATGCATATGTGTGCCCAGGATGTTCATCACACATACACATGTAATCCACAAACTGAATTCAGAATATAACCACGAATAAATAGGGTTTAAGTACTTTATTACAATGACTCAATGTCTCACTCATGAATGTCTATCTTATTCTTGCAGCGGAAGACTCTAAACAACAGCGGAAAGTGACTAAAGACAGGCTCCAATCTTCAACTCCACAGGCATGTTGACGGTAGTCCGCACGCCTAGTACTCCACATGGTCCTCGAAGTACTCATCTCATGTAGCTGGTGTATATGTGGTAATGCAAGGGTGAGTACATTTCGTACTCAGCAAGTGCGGGAAAAGTATGACATGCAGCTTACAACAAGGTAGAAAATAAAAAGGCTCATTGCAGCAAGCAATTTTTATTTCACAACAATATTAAAAACAGCAACTATTTCTTGGTGAAATTTATCCCATCATAATCAAATAATTAAGCAACATTATCTCATCATAATTCACCATTTATCATGCTTCAACCAACCAATAATCTTTCTCAAGTTCATCTCATGCTCATAAATATTCATAACCATCTCATATTCATATAGCCAAAACCAAACTCATTTTCATGACTCAAAACAGTTCCAAAACCAATCCCAATGACGGTACCATAACCATACCGAATATCCATCCCAAGTTTTCCCTCTAATCATGTGAGTTAGCCAGGTGCTTGTGACCGGACGCACGGCTATCATGATAGTTTTACACTCTGCAGAGGTGGCACCACTTTACCCACAAGTTCGTGATTTCGTCACCCGTCGGCGACTGCAGAACCTCCATTATACCAGTACACAACCGTCGGTGTATGGACAAGAGATCACAAAATAGCCTTTACAAAGGGGCTACTAGATGTATGGACTCACTGAGGTTTCACCGGCAGGCTCAAATCACCATTCTCCCACCCACGGGCCCCCTCTTGTGCCATGCAGTTCCCAGGGCAATCCTCCTCGACTCCCATTCCTCGCGCCATCCACGGTCCATAACAAGCTAGCAACACACCTAATTAGTCAGCTAAGCCGCACCCATATTTGGCCTTGTGGTGGCACTATTTTCCTGGCATGTGCTGGCATGAACCTGTAAGGACCTCAGTTTTTGACACATGTTTGAAGTGTTCATCACCACACACACACACACCTCATTTGAAGCAAGTTGATGAACACGTTTGAAGAGCAAGTAACCACCATCAACATGCACTTTAGAGAACAAAATCACATATTCCAAAAGTGGTATTTCCACATGTAATATAGGGGCTGGGCATATGAAAAACTCCTACACATTGCTAGGAATGTCCATGCCAAGTTTCACCCAAATTCAAAACCTTTTGAGGTCATTTTGGGTATAGCTAGAAAGTGGGCAGTTTGAAACTACATTCAAATTCAAACTGTTTTTATCCCATGAATTCAAAAGTGGGAGGCATATTCTTACTCTGCACATTTTTGTGAGCTCACACACCAATTTTCACTCCATTTGGAGTTGATCTTGACATGAGCTAATGGGGCAAATTCCAACTTTATTTGAATTTCAAACTGAACATGTGCTGAAATTTATCCAAACCAAACCCAATTTGAATTCTAACCAATTCAAATGGCTCAAAGGTAGATAATTTAAATCACCAGGGGCTTTGTGGGAACTACTGTTTACAACAGTGAATTTGAGTTAAGTTCAGAGGTTAAAATTTAGGGTGGGACCCACATGTCATAGAGCTAAGAGGGGTGACTTGCACACAAAGTCACAGCCTCGGTGGGAAATTCCACCGAGCAGCTGCCGGGTGTGCCACAGAGAAGGATCCGGCGCCACCAGCTGCTTCCTCCTTCGCGCGCTGGCGCCCAGGGCGGCCTTCTCGTGCCCCCACGCGACCCTCACCGCCTCAGCCGAGCGAAGACCCGGCTGCCTTCTTATCCTCGCGGGCGACATCGGGCAGAGGCATTCCTTCTCCCCGAGCTCTTGGTCGATCGGAGGAATGGAGAAAACAGCCATGCCCTCATCCCCCCGAGCTGCTAGGCAGAACCCTGAGCTCAAGCACCACTCTCCCGACGCCTGAAACACCGGGTTTCGGCTTCTGTTCCCGTGATCAACGATGACCGCCGCGACATAGCTCAAGAACGGCGATCGGTCTCACGTGGGCAGCACACCACAGCCACTTCCACGGCCAAACAAGGGCGGCAAAAGGAGCGCACGGACTCCACGCTGCTTCCACCTGAAGCTCAAGCCACGCCCTGAGCTCTCGCCAGCGAATTCCGAGATTTTGCTCCGGCGACCTCAACCCGAGCTTCCGGTACAGTTCCTTAAAATTCTCCTTCTCTACTCCTCCTTAAGTCATCAAACTTTGCCTGTGTATGCTGGATTATCCGGCGATCAATCCTCCTTTAGCGTCCATCGCATGAAAACGCCTCGGAGCGGCGGGATTTAATCTTTACTAGGAGAGTCCGCCACGGACCCATTCGGTCACACGGTGAAACCGTATTTGCGGTAACTCCCGAGCTGCTATGACATCATGCCGAGCTTCCCAGAGCTGCACTGGTGATGTAGAGCCCATCGGCGCAAGTGATGCGGGCTAGAGACCTCGGGCAACGGCGCTGAACCACAGCAGTAGCCGCCGCACGTTGCGGAGCTGGTTCCGGCCACCGGCAGCCCAAACAAAGCCTACCAACGTGTTCCTCGATTCCCTAAACCCTCTGGCGGTGAGTCTCTGGCTGGGCGGCGGTCGGGAATGCCAGTCTGGCGAGCAGCCATCTGCTCCGGCGAGGGGGGAGCGCGCGGGCGCGAAGCAGAGGGCGGGAGGAAGAAGAAGACGCGGGGCCCGGCTGTCAGCGGCTTAAAAATTCAAATCAGGATCGGGCTGCGGCTCGGATCCAGTGTGCTGGCGTGCAGAAACTCCGTAGACTCCGGTGTGCCGACGCCTCAGCGCGCAACACGTGTCCCCGTGGCTCACCGGCAGATTTAAACTTTTCCCTGATTTTCAATTTCCTTCAAACTTCAAATCCTCATAACTTTGGCTAGAAAGCTCCAAATCGAGTGAACCACGTTTTGTTGGATTCAGCTCTCTGAGAACTTTCCAGCAAATCAAGTTTCACTTCATGAAAATACTTAATTCTCCAGAATTAATTCCTCAATATTTAAACTGTTTGGAATTTTAATTGGAGAATCCCTTGGAGGAAAATCCTGAAATTTTGCTGGAATGTTCACCAAAGTATCCCTGAACTACCATAAAAATTTCAGATCCATTTGAGCTCATTTGATCCACTTAATGGTGTGATTAATAAAACTGTTCCAGGGAAAATAGAACATGTTCAGAAACATTTTCAGAATTTTCCCTAAAATTGTTTAGCTCATATCTTTAGCTAAGAACCTTCAAATTAAGTGAGACCAACTCCATTAGAACCCTCTGAAAATCTAGTTTTCAGAAAGTCATGGCTTGCTCCATGAAATCCCCTAGAATACCCTAAGAGTTCCAATTAAGATCAAGGACATAATTAATTGTGGAGGGCTCAAATGAGCTTTGCTGCAACTAAAACTTGACCAAATCTCTGTTTAGGTTGTAACCAAGCCACAGTAAAAGTTTCACAGTCTTTGGGTCTGTCTAGTGAGACTTAGAAGGTTCACAAGTTTAAAACTCAATTCAAATGCATTAAATTAATACATGTACTTCTTGTATCATGTAGTCACTAAGGTCGAGGAGGAACCCGAAGTCCTAGACTTTGTTACTCCGGAGGAGCAGCTAGCCTACAACCAAGAGCAGCAAGGCAAGCTCCGGTTTTCATTAACCTTTTTACAAGTTTTTATTGTTTTGAGCACTTACTTGAGTACCATTATTCCTTGCATTAAAGTCTTGTTTGGAAACCCAATTGCATAGCCAAGAAAACCATGGGTTCGGTTTAGGATTGCAAAACCCCATTAGCTACTGCAAAGCTAAGTTGGATTCGGTACAATTCGAGTAGTTGGAACTACTCGCGAGCATAGGCTAGGGGCACTCGACTCAGGTAGAGATAGCACATGATGCACATGGCAAGAAAGATGAGACCGAGCGGAGAGTAAGGGCAGCAGGACTTTGGGGCCTATGTGCTGTCGCTCCGCTTGTGTCGATTGAGGACCGAGCCGTGTGCGGGCCTGTTGAACAAGCTAGAACAGTACTGATGTAACTCGGTAGCTGGGTGTTGAGGCATAGCTGGTCATTCAGAGGGTAGGTTGAGAGCTCGAGGTGTAAATCGGCTGGCGGCACTGAGATGCGCGTGCAGAGACCTCTTGCTCGGGACAATTGGACCGATTCAACATTTGGCTAACGGGTGAAAGGTAGTTGCGTACAGCGTCCGTGATGGTTGTTGTAGGCAACATCAAGTACGGGCGTACGTGACGGGTTGTTCGGGTAACCCTGCAGGTGTAAATCGATTATAATCACCGTCCCTCGCGGTCAGTGAGTACCACTTGTTCACTGTACCATGACATAGAAAGAATAGGCTAGTTACATGTTAAAATGTTGTTGATTGAAAGATGAACTTGATTGTTAATGATTTGTTGTAGTTTAGAGCTAACTAAAGTTCTTTTTAACTTTGGGCAAAGTACATGAGAGAAATGTGTTTCTTGTTTAATTGCGGCTCTCTTATGTGCCTTAGCGTAAGGTTCTCCACAACCTTTTGCTAAAACTTGAAAGTAAGGTTCCACTAATTAGGCGAGTCCTTGCAACTTATTTTGCCTCATGTAACCCATCACCCTCCATGTAGCAGTTCCATGTTTAGGAGAGACGGGTCAGTCTTGTTGAGCCTTCGTGCTCACTTCTTGTGTTTGAAGATTTTGCAGGGTTCTATGAGGAAGGGACTCCCGAGGAGGAGACGGAACCCCAGGAGGGGAACCCCGTCGAGTGGGAGTCGTGCACGCCGCCGTGTTAGTGTGCGTGTGTGCTAGCAAGGACACGTTCACGGGCTGAACGTGAACTTGATGCGTAGTCTACGCCCGTGAGTGTAGACTGAACATATTTTGTTGTAAAAATGTTCATAAACCAGTTTATGTAATAAAATTTTTGCTTCCGCTTTGTACCTTTGATGTGTGTTATTCGGTGCTGTGCAACGCAGTACCCCTCAGCGTGATCCTGGCTCTACAGGACCGTGGGGTCGTGTCAGCGTTGGTATGAGAGCTCGCTTGAGGTGTAGCGCACTACAAAGGTCATTTTTTTCAAAAATCTAGTGAGGAACGAGTTAGTAACCCGTATAAGAATGTTATTAGCGTATAGAAAGTGGCATACTAACCTAATTGCTTATGTCAGAAAATCGTGTATCTCGGGACGTTTATGTCTTTGGGGGGTACACGTAAGCGCTGTCCACCAGTGCGCACAAGCTGAAGGGTGGAGCCCCACGGGTGGCAGGTAACCCGAACCACTTTGATATCCTCTATGACTCTTCATGTCGTTTGGGGTATTCCAGCAACGTCTGTCCCTGGCGTGCGTGGTGCAATTTGGGAGACCCCGTCACGTGGTCTGAAACGTGAACACATAACTCAAGGCGTGGTTGGCTTCAGAACATCCGGGCGAGTGATGACGGCCGGGTGTACGAACTGTATGGATACCAGGCTCGTTGTGCAGCCGAGTCTGATGATTGTGTGAATTATTTGCAGGTAGTCTAACCATGAAATGGTAGACGTGTAGCATCCGTGTGCGAGAGACGTTTAGTGCCTCTGAACTAACGAAGCCGGCTAAGTCCGGTATAGGTTTTTCTTTGTGAGGACGTAGTACCGACATGCTCTGGTGACGCATCGACGTCACACCCCACTAAATGAACAACTTCATTGTAAAACATGAAAGTTTTAATCTGGAGAATTAAAACTTTGCTGTAACCTCTTCCCTTAATCAGGATATTCAAAGTTAACAAGTTTTCAACTTATAGGATATTAAGGACAGAGTCCCCTGTTTTCAGCTGAATTAAGGCTGAAGTTAATCAGAGGTTAGAGGTTGAGTTCTTTCGAGGTTGGGGCCATATGATACATTTCTGGGAAGCTTTATTAGAGCTTTACAACTTTTCTGTTGAGGTCTAGAGGTGTTTCATCCCCTAACCAATCGAAAAATGCAGTAGAGTTGGAACTGTCCGGAAAACAGGGCAGAACAAAAACTCTCTGTAAATTGAGCATAACTTACTGCATAAAAATACAAAAATAGAAAATGAGGTACTTCTGGAAATCTTATGAGATGGGGTACAACTTTGTAACAGAAAGTTTTGTCAGATTGGGAGCAGAATTAACTGGAATTCTTGGATCAAATCAGTACCTAAAGCAGGGAGGTACTGTCCAAATTTCTCCAGAAATTCTGTTAACTTTGACATCTCATAACATTTGAACCAGGACAGATCATAGGCCAAGCAAATACTTTCTGGAAAGCTATTGAAAGTATCTTCAACTTTGATGTGGAGCTCCAGAATTGGTTTTGCTTTTAGCATGGCCTAAATCAGGTTGAAATGGAAACTGGTCAGGGCTGTCAGGTTGGACAGCAGATCAGTAGTCAAATTTGTTTAAATTTGAACTATATTTCCATGTTTCATGGGTTCAATGACATGTCTTATGTTGTGACTCAATGGTTTACTGTTCAAGTAAATATTTGACACTTCTCAAATATATTTTTACAGATGACAGCGGATAAACAGTTCGAGAATGGGTGGGTGGAATCCCACTGTTCTCACCACAGCGGCTATCCGGAAGCATTGAGGCAGATGCTTCGATATTTCGGGTACAACCAAATGCCGCAGTACTTAACCAAGGAAGAAGTCGAGGAGGGGAACAAGACATGGACAATCCATGTCGAAGTCCCTGCAGGACCTACGCTACCCGGTCGGGTGCCGTTCACCGTCACGGTGAGAGGTAGACAACCCGAAGGGATGTGGCAAGTGGCAGCCCGTGACACCATGACACGTTTCTGCCAACTACACGTGAGAGCGATGGAGGGAACTCCATACGCGCTCGTTCCGGTGGAGGGACAGGCTCATAAAGTGTGGGAAGGGAGGTACCGGGAGGCAACAGATCCGGGTTGCCCAAGGTACAACCCCGCGGAGGCAACCCTCAGCCTCTAGATAAGGGCGGGAAACACCGTGATGAACAGCCAAGCTGTTCATACAGAGCATCTCACCGCAAGGCTCGAGGAGAGCACAAGACGTGGAGACCATTTCGAGAGTGCCCACAGCGCACTCCGCAACGTGCTCCTTCCGACGATCAAGCGACTGAATGAACAGCATAATCAGTTGCATCGTCTGAAGAAGGCGAAGAAGAAGAGCCGTGTTGACATCGCGGCGTTACAAGAGTTGGTGCAGACTTTAATCCAGCAGAATGAGGACCTTACTCAAGAGCGGGACGATGCTATTGAGGAAGGGCAAGGCTGGGAAGAAGACTACAACCAAGCCATGGACGAGGTGCATGCATTGCAGGACCTCGTACCTCCGGTATTGGGCATACCGGTGGTCTTGGGTCTTCCGGCAATGGGAGAGCCCGATATGGGAGAAGAGGTTGTAGATCCAGAACCACCAGCAGAGGTACCGGAGGAGGACGGCCCACAGGAGGTCGAGTTCTACTCCAAGTAGGGGGTTACCGTTGCCAAGTAGGACAACCAGAGTAGTATAACCCAAACTTTTGTAATCGGTGACATGTCGTGTAGGCAGTAGCGTATGTATAGGTAGTGACGACATGAGCACGACTTCTCGGAGACCCGAGAATAATGTATCTTGTAAAGTTTATGCTTTATCAATATATGTGAATGTTGCGCAAATTATTCATGTGTCACTTCAATACCTACTGTTGCATATGGGATTTTAAGTATGACATGTGCTAATTGCTGCTGTTTTGAATTCTAGAATGACTCGTACTCGTGCCAACCCAGATGTTGGGGGTTCTAGTCAAGGGGGAGAAACCTCCCAACAGCCTCCCGAGGACTCCTCGGGACAGCAACAGCAGCAGCAACCACAGCAACAACCGCCACCGCCAACGGTTACTTTGGCGGATATTGTAGCAGCAATGGCGGGTTCTCATCAGCAGCACACGGAGTTGCTGCAAACTCTCATCGCCAATACGTCTCGCCCAGAGAGACGTCAAGATCGTGAGGAGCATCAACAGAGCTCCTACTTCGACTTCCTAGCGACTCATTCCCCGTTATTATCAAGGGTGGATGAACGTCTCGACGCAGACAACTGGCTCCGCGCGATAGAGATGAAGTTCGGGCTGCTCCAAATAAGTGAGCAATGCAAGATTCAGTTCGCGGTCCAACAGCTCCAGGGATCCACGAGCGCGTGGTGGGCAAACTTCTGTGCTTCACAGCCCACCGACCGAGTTATGACCTGGGCGGAGTTCCGGATGGCCTTCAGTGCCTATCACATACCGCCGGGTCTGATGAAGAGGAAGACGGAAGAATTCTTACACCTGCAATGAGGGAGCTGGAACGCGCTGGAATACTACAGGGCGTTCAACGATCTCGCGCTCTATGCGTCATATCACGCCGATACTGACGAGAAGCGGTGGGACCACTTTTACCAGGGGCTTAATCCGCTCCTGAAGGACAAGCTGGCGATGTTCAATCGCGGCAGCCTCAACTACATAATTGATGCTGCGATTGTCCAGGAGGACTCCGGCAAGGAGTTAGTGGCGGCGGAGAGAAAGCGGAGCGTGCCGCAAAGCAGCGGAGAGGGAGGCGGTCCCTCCCAGAAATTTCAGATGGTGAATCGCCCACCGTCAGGTCCACGTTGGCAGCCACCACAGAGGCCGATGCCGTTCCGCAGTCGGCCGTATTCTTCACCGGCATTCAGGCCGGCACTGCCAGTACCACCTCCGCAACAACAACAGCAGCAGCGGACGATGCCGCGTGCGTATGCACCTCAGCAACGCATGCCAGCCTTTCGTCCCCCGAGCACCACACAAGCAGCGGCCACATGTTACAAGTGTGGTCGTCCAGGACACTTCGCCAGCAGTTGCCCGGAGAGGCAAGGCGGCGGAGTTGCACCGCAATTTCCGGGGAGGAATCAGCCCCGGAACCCTACTAATGCGCGGTGGGCAAACCCTAGGCCCGGCACTGTCCACAAGCTTGCCATAGAGGACGTGCCGGAGGGTGAGCCAGTCCTTGTGGGTATGTTCCAACTCCACCAGCATCCCGCCATAGTATTGTTTGATTCAGGCGCCACGCATAGAATCATTAGCCAAGCTTTCATTGATAAATATAGCCTGCAAATACTACCCACCGATAGTCCTTATGTGATCTGTTCACCGGGTGGGAAAATTTCAGCAAGCATGATGGTTCCAAAAGCGCCATTGTGCTTAGAGGGTAGAGTATACCCTACGTCTCTCATAGTTTTAGAGGGACAAAAGGTTGATGTCGTCCTAGGGATGTCGTGGTTAACCCACCACGGCGCTGTTTTAGACACCGTCCTCCGAGTTGTGCACTTAAACTCAGAAGTGCACAATCTCATTCCTTATTTCTGGACAGTCCAGAAATAAAACTTCCAAGTGTCTATCAATCCACAACCATCAGATTGGAAGATATTCCAGTGGTCCAAGAGTTCCCTGACGTGTTACCGGATGATTTACCGGGGATGTCGCCCGATAGAGAGGTGGAGTTCAAGATTGAACTTGCACCGGGAACCATGCCAATATCCCAAATGCCGTACAAGATGGCGCCCACGGAGTTGGCTGAACTGAAGACTCAGCACACGGACCTCCTGGAGAAGGGTTTTATTAGGCCGAGCTCCTCGCCATGGGGCTGTTCGGCATTATTTGTAAAGAAGAAGGATGAGATGTTGCGGCTTTGCGTGGACTATCGTCCATTAAATGCCGTAACCATCAAGAACAAGTACCCGTTGCCACGGATCGACATGTTGTTTGATCAGTTGGTTGAAGCAAAGATCTTTTTCATGATGGACTTAAGATCCGGGTACCATCAGATTAAGATAAGACCTGAGGATATTCGGAAGACGGCTTTCTCGACGAGGTACGGACTTTATGAGTACCTGGTCATGTCCTTCGTCCTCACCAATGCTCCAGCTCACTTCATGTACTTGATGAACTCGGTATTCATGCCGGAGCTGGACAAGTTTGTCGTGGTCTTCATCGACGACATCGTGGTATATTCCAAGTCGGAGGAAGATCACAAGAAGCATCTGCGTATAGTCTTGCAACGGCTGCAGGATCACAAGCTATACGCGAAATTCAGCAAGTGCGAATTCTGGATATCGCAAGTGCCTTTTCTCGGGCATATCATCTCCGCGGAGGGTATCGCTGTAGACCCGAGCAAGATCACTCAAGTGCTGAATTGGAAATCCCCGAGAACTGTTCATGAGGTACGGAGTTTCCTCGGACTCGCGAGATAATCGGAGGTTCATTCCGAACTTCTCGAAGATTGCCAAGCCGATGACGGAGCTGCTGAAGAAGGCTACCAAATATGTTTGGAGTCCAGCGTGTGAAGCAGCATTCAAGGCTTTAGTTAAGCACCTAACATCAGCACCGGTTTTGGCGCAGCCAGACACAACAAAACCGTTTGATGTGTACTGCGTTGCATCCGGCATTGGGATCGGATGTGTGCTGATGCAAGACCGAAGAGCGGTCACGTATGGGTCACGGCAGCTTAGAAACCATGAGCAGAATTATCCAACCCACGACTTGGAGCTCGCTGGCGTGGTACTTGCACTGAAGATGTGGAGGCACTACCTACTTGGTAACCTCGTACATTTATATACCGACTACAAGAGCCTCAAGTACATATTCACTCAGAAGGAGCTGAATATGAGGCAGCGAAGATGGTTAGAATTGATAAAGGATTACGAAATAGAGATCCATTATCATCCGGGTAAGGCAGACGTAGTGGAAGATGCGCTGAGCCGCAAGTCACACGTCAACAATCTGACCATCACGCCGTTGGAAGAGAGCGAACCACCACTGCATGTGATTCCACATGGAGCTCTCTACAACTTACACCATCCGTGAAGAGATAGCGGCAGCTCAGAAACATGACAAGGGCATGTCGCATTTGCAGAGACGTGTAGACATTGGGGAGTTGAAATGTGTCCGGAAGGACGGAGATGGCGTCCTATGGTTCAAGGACCGGATCGTCGTACCCCGTAACCCGAAGTTACGGAAGAAAATTTTTGATGAGACTCACTTATCAAAATTTTCTATCCACCCCGGCAGCAACAAAATGTATCAATAACTCAGAAGCAAGTTTTGGTGGACACGGATGAAGCGGGAGATCGCGAAGTACGTGTCCGAGTGTGATACATGTCGAAGGGTGAAGGCAGATCATATGCGGAAACCTGGACTGCTACAACCACTGGGCGTTCCTGCATGGAAGTGGGAGGATATGAGCATGGACTTCATCGTCGGTTTACCCACCACCTTTCAGAAACATGATTCTGTGTGGGTGATCGTCGACCAGCTCACCAAAGTTGCCCATTTCATCCCGGTCAACACCAACTACAACGCCAAGAAGTATGCTGAACTGTACATCTCACGGATCCTATGCTTGTACAGCGTACCCCGTACCATCATATCGGACCGGGGCACTTTATTTGTGTCCCGTTTTTGGGAGCAGCTACACGCTGCATTGGGGACGAAGCTGATCCGTAGTTCAGCATACCACCCGCAGACGGATGGGCAGACCGAGCGGGTAAATCAGATCTTAGAAGACATGCTACGAGTTTGCGCTATCAACCACGGCAAGAATTGGGATGATCACTTTCCGTTAGCCGAGTTCTCGTACAACAATAGATATCAAGCCAGCATTAAGATGGCGCCTTATGAGGCGCTATACGGGAGGAAATGGCGCACACAACTGAATTGGTGTGAGTCTGGCGAAAGGGTCACCATCGGGATTGACCTTGTCAACAACGCGGAAGAAAAGGTTCGACTGATTCAAGCGAACCTAAAAGCCGCCCAATCCCATCAGATATAGTATGTGGACCGGACAAGACGCCCATTACAATTCAAAGTCAGGGATCATGTATATCTACGTATGTCTCCAATGAAGGGCGTAAACAGATTTGGGGTCAGAGGAAAGTTGGCACCCCGATTCATCGGTCCATTCCAGATTACCGAAAGATGTGGATCAGTAGCATACCGGCTGAAATTACCAGAAGCACTTCCCGGTGTGCACAACGTCTTACACATTTCCCAGCTGAGGATGTGTCTTAAGCTATCAACTACCGTTCAGCTGGAGGACATTGAAGAACTACAACCGGATCTCACCTATCGAGAGGAACCGGTTCAGGTTATTGATGAAAAGGCCCGAACCACACGCAACCGCACGTTGTGGTTCTACAAAGTTCTATGGAGTAATCACTCAGTGGACGAAGCGACATGGGAGAGTGATAGATTTCTTCGCGCTAACTACCCCAATTTTTTCACGTCGCATATCCGGTAATTTTCCACCGTCCTCTCTCTCATTTCTACCTTATAATATTGGGACGAGATTCTTTTAAGGGGGGGGATGTAAGGGCCTCAGTTTTTGACACATGTTTGAAGTGTTTATCACCACACACACACACACCTCATTTGAAGCAAGTTGATGAACACGTTTGAAGAGCAAGTAACCACCATCAATATGCCCATTAGAGAACAAAATCACATATTGCAAAAGTGGTATTTCCCACATGTAATATAGGGGCTGGGCATATGAAAAACTCCTTCACATTGCTAGGAATGTCCATGCCAAGTTTCACCCAAATTCAAAACCTTTTGAGGTCATTTTGGGTATAGCTAGAAAGAGGGCAGTTTGAAACTACATTCAAATTCAAACCGTTTTTATCCCATGAATTCAAAAGTGGGAGGCATATTCTTACTCAGCACATTTTTGTGAGCTCACACACCAATTTTCACTCCATTTGTAGTTGATCTTGACATGAGATAAGTGGGGCAAATTCAAACTTTATTTGAATTTCAAACTGAACATGTGCTGAAATTTATCCAAACCAAACCCAATTTGAATTCTAAGCAATTCAAATGGCTCAAAGGTAGATAATTTAAATCACCAGGGGCTTTGTGGGAACTACTGTTTACAACAGTGAATTTGAGTTAAGTTCAGAGGTTAAAATTGAGGGTGGGACCCACATGTCATAGAGCTAAGAGGGGTGACTTGCACACAAAGTCACAGCCTCGGCGGGAAATTCCACCGAGCAGCTGCCGTGTGTGACACCGAGAAGGAACCGGCGCCACCAGCTGCTTCCTCCTTCGCGCGCTGGCGCCCATGGCGGCCTTCTCGTGCCCCCACGCGACCCTCACCGCCTCAGCCGAGCGAAGACCCGGCTGCCTTTTTATCCTTGCGGGCGACATCAGGCAGCGGCATTCCTTCTCCCCGAGCTCTCGGTCGATGGGAGGAATGGGGCAAAGAGCCACGCCCTCATCCCCCCGAGCTGCTAGGCAGAACCCTGAGCTCAACCACCACTCTCCCGACGCCTGAAACACCGGGTTTCGGCTTCTGTTCCCGTGATCAACGACGACCGCCGCGACTTAGCTCAAGAACGGCGATCGGTCTCACGTGGGCAGCACACCACACCCACTTCCACGGTCGAACAAGGGCGGCAAAAGGAGCGCACGGACTCCACGCTGCTTCCACCTGAAGCTCAAGCCACGCCGTGAGCTCTCGCCAGCGAATTCCGAGATTTTGCTCCGGCGACCTCAACCCGAGCTTCCGGTACAGTTCCTTAAAATTCTCCTTCTCTACTCCTCCTTAAGTCATCAAACTTTGCACGTGTATGCTGGATTATTCGGTGATCAATCCACCTTTAGCATCCATCGCATGAAAACGCCTCGGAGCGGCGGGTTTTAAGCTTTACTAGGAGTGTCCGCCGCGGACCCATTCAGTCGCGCAGTGAAACCGTGTTTGCGGTAACTCCCGAGCTACTCTGAGGTCATGCCAAGCTTCCCAGAGCTGCACTGGTGATGTAGAGCCCATCGGCGCAAGTGATGGCGGGCTAGAGACCTCGGGCGACGGCGCCGAACCACAGCAGTAGCCGCCGCACGTCGCGGAGCTGGTTCCGGCCACCGGCAGCCCAAACAGAGCCCACCAACGTGTTCCTCGATGCCCTAAACCCTCTGGCGGCAAGTCTCTGGCTGGGCGGCGGCCGGGAACGCCGGTCCGGCGAGCAGCCGTCTGCTCCGGCGAGGGGGGGGAGCGCGGGCGCGAAGCAGAGGGCGGGAGGAAGAAGAAGACGCGGGGTCCGGCTGTCAGCGGCTTAAAAATTCAAATCGGGATCGGGCTGCGGCTCGGATCCGGTGTGCTGACGCGCAGAAACTCCGTAGACTCCGGTGTGCCGACGCCTCACCGCGCAACACGTGTCCCCGTGGCTCACCGGCAGATTTATACTTTTCCACGATTTTCAATTTCCTTCAAACTTCAAATCCTCATAACTTTGGCTAGAAAGCTCCAAATCGAGTGAACCAAGTTTTGTTGGATTCAGCTCTCTGAGCACTTTCCAGCAAATCAAATTTCACTTCATGAAAATCCGTAATTCTCCAGAATTAATTCCTCAAAGTTTAAACTGTTTGGAATTTTAATTGGAGAATCCCATGGAGGAAAATCATGAAATTTTGCTGGGATGTTCACCAAAAGATCAATTTGAGCTCATTTGATCCACCTAATGGTGTGATTATTAAAACTGTTCCAGATAAAATAGAAAATGTTCAGAAACATTTTGAGAATTTTCCCTGAAATTGTTTAGCTCATATCTTTAGCTAGGAACCTTCAAATTAAGTGGGACCAACTCCATTAGAACCCTCTGAAAATCTAGATTTCATAAAGTCATGGCTTGCTCCATGAAAACCCCTAGAATACCCTAAGAGTTCCAATTAAGGTCAAGGACATAATTAATTGTGGAGGGCTCAAATGAGCTTTGCTGCAACTAAAACTTGACCAAATTTCTGTTTAGGTTGTAACCAAGCCACGGTAAAAGTTTCACAGTCTTTGGGTCTGTCTAGTGAGACTTAGAAGGTTCAAAAGTTTAAAACTCAATTCAAATGCATTAAATTAATACATGTACTTCTTGTATCATGTAGTCGCTAAGGTCGAGGAGGAACCCGAAGTCCTAGACTTCGTTACTCCGGAGGAGCAGCTAGCCTACGACCAAGAGCAGCAAGGCAAGCTCCGGTTTGCATTAACCTTTTTACATGTTTTTATTGTTTTGAGCACTTACTTGAGTACCATTATTCCTTGCATTAAAGTCTTGTTTGGAAACCCAATTGCATAGCCAAGAAAACCATGGGTTGGGTTTAGGATTGCAAAACCCCGTTAGCTACTGCAAAGCTAAGCTAGGGTAGGATTCAGTACAAGTCGAGTAGTTGGAACTACTCGCGAGCATAGGCTGCGGGCTCTTGACTCGGGTAGAGATAGCACATGATACACATGGCAAGAAAGATGAGACCGAGCGGAGAGTAAGGGCAGCAGGACTTTGGGGCCTGTGTGTTGTAGCTCCGCTTGTGTCAATTGAGGACTGAGCCGTGTGGGGGCCTGTTGAACAAGCTACAACAGTACCGAAGACCTACCAGCTATGTGGGAACCGGGAAACCGATGTAACTCGGGTAGCTGGGTATTGAGGCATAGCTGGTCGTTCAGAGGGTAAGTTGAGAGCTCGAGGTGTAAATCAGCTGGCGGCACTGATATGCGTGTGCAGAGACCTCTTGCTTGGGACGATTGGACCGGTTCAACATTTGGCTAACGGGTGAAAGGTAGTTGCGTACGGCGTCCGTGATGGTTGTTGTAGGCAACATCGAGTACGGGCGTACGTGACGGGTTGTTCGGGTAACACTGCAGGTGTAAATCGATTATAATCGCTGTCCCTCGCGGTCAGTGAGTACCACTTGTTCACTGTACCGTGACGTATAAAGAACAGGCTAGTTACGTGTTAAAATGTTGCTGATTGAAAGATGGACTTGATTGTTAATGATTTGTTGTAGTTTAGGGCTAACTAAAGTTCTTTTCAACTTTGGGCAAAGTACATGAGAGAAATGCGTTTCTTGTTTGATTGCGGCTCTCTCATGTGCCTTAGCATAAGGTTCTCCACAACCTGCTGCTAAAATTGAAAGTAAGGTTCCACTAATTAGGCGAGTCCTTACAACTTATTTTGCCTCATGTAACCCATCACCCTCCATGTAGCAGTTTCATGTTTAGGAGAGACGGGTCAGTCTTGCTGAGCCTTCATGCTCGCTGCTTGTGTTTGAAGCTTTTGCAGGGTTCTATGAGGAAGGGACTCCCGAGGAGGAGACGGAACCCCAGGAGGGAAACCCCTTCGAGTGGGAGTCGTGCACGCCGCCGTGTTAGTGTGCGTGTGTGCTAGCAAGGACACGTTCACGGGCTGAACGTGTACTTGATGCGTAGTCTACGGCCGTGAGTGTAGACTGAACATATTTTGATGTAAAAATGTTCATAAACCAGTTTATGTAATAAAATTTTTGCTTCCGCTTTGTACCTTTGATATGTGTTATTCGGTGCTGTGCAACGCAGCACCCCTCAGCGTGATCCTGGCTCGACAAGACCGTGGGGTCATGTCAGAACCGGTCCTTAAATCTACGGCAAGTAAACCACCATCTCATTCAGCAACATCCATGAACCAATCTTGCCTATATAACCCCGATTCCATGCTCATTAACATCATGAAGTTCTCATCATCATTATTCATATGAGTGCAGTAGCTAACCATGTTTTAATTCAGCTTCCCATATCCCGTGGATTAAGCGAAGCAAAAAGGAAAAATGACCATACCCGACTCATCAACTTTCCCGGTGACAAGGATGGTTAACAAAACTAGTGAACTCCTATAAAAGGGTGTCCCATCAAGTTGACTCAAGTATACACGTTTTCGCAAACAAAACAGTTTCAAAACATGGGATCAATATGGTCAAGGGGCACTTGCCTTGGTCCCGTGGATCTTGTTGTTCGAGTGTCTCAAAGTCTTGGTGCTGTAGTTCTTCGTAGAACGCCTCTTGAGCTTGTCCTTCTACTCACGACCACACACATACAAAATTCACAGCAATCAATCATCATGCACAAACTTTACTCAAGATGCAATGGAGTAGATGGATGCGAATCCTATGGTGCTGTTTTATTAAACTAGTTTGTACGTGTTCTTGCATGTTTCAATGGGCATTCATGGGTTTTTATGATGAACAAGGGTGTAGGGATCAAGTGTGGACGTGGTGATGATCTTGACCCAAGATCTAGATAAATTCCACCGTAAAAAATCGATCAAAACACGATCTGTCCACACGTAAAAGTTTTTGTTCGAAGGGGGCGAAGAAAACGGATGCGTAGAAACAGCAGCGACGTTGTAAGATGGGTAATGAAGACCTACCTCACTTCCTTTTGGTGGCAGGGCCTTCCTCCTAGCAATGGCAGCAGTGGGAAATTTTTCTATGGAATATTAGGGCAGGACAGATCGTCGGGCTTCTTCTCCGGCGACGGCGGGGCTCGACGGAGCTCGACGGCGGCCAAATTCCGGCAAGGGGGGGAAACTTGGCGAGTAGGCAGCAAGGAAAGGAGATTGGCAGTAGCGGGGGGACGACCAAAAGAGAGAGGGGTCGGCCAAGGGGGTGGGGGTTATATTTATAAGGGGGAAAAGGAGAGTCCTACTCCAATTGGAGCTCAAATAAGAGTCCTATTTAATTTTTTTGGATCTTAACAAACTTATCTCTTGTGGTGCGGCAGCATTGAGGATTTTATCCCCAAAATGTGGGGAGAATTTCCCTTTTTGGGAATTGGGTAATTTGGAAATTTTGGGGAAATTTGGGAATGGCTTATTTCAGCTATCTTTTTCCCATTCCTTACCATTTCTATGTCACTTGCTCCATTTCTACATTCCCCTCTCCATTTCTATGTCCCATTCTCCATTTCTACATTCCCCTCTCAATTACGATGTCTCATTCTCCATTTCTACATTCCCCTCTCCATTTCTATGTCCCATTCTCCATTTCTACATTGACTTTCTCTATTTCTATGCCCCATTCTCCATTTCTATATTCCCTTCTCCGTTTCTGTGGTTGTTCCTCCATTTCTATGGTTCCATCCTCCATTTCTATGGTTCTTTCTCCATTTCTATGGTTCTTTCTCCATTCCTATGGTCCTTCCTCCATTTCTATGGTTCTTTCTCCATTTCTATGGTTCTATTCTCCATTTCTATGGTTCTTTCTCCATTTCTATAGTTCTTTCTCCATTTCTATAGTTCTTTCTCCATTTCTACTTCTTTTATAATGTTTCTCTACATGAAAAATGTATGCAATGCATGGAAACGAATTCGAGGGTGTTACAAACCCACCCCCTTAAACTGAATCTCACCCTCGAGATTCGATAGAGTAGAGAATAGATGAAGGAATTCTGCCTTGAGGTCTTCCTCACGCTCCCATGTAGTTTCGGTTTCCGTGTGATGGCTCCACTGTACCTTGCACCAACGGATCACATTGTTCCTGGTGACCCTTTCCTTCACGTCCAAAATTTTTACGGGGTGCTCCGCGTAGGTCAGATCCTCTTGAAGCTCAAGCTCATTCATCGGTACTTGTTCTTCTTGTACTCTTAAGAACTTCTTGGAGCTGGGATACGTAAAACACGTCGTGTACGTCGGAGAGGTGTGTTGGCAGTTCTAGTTGATAGGCTACTTCTCCTCGCTTGCCGAAAATCTTGAATGGCCTGACATATCGAGGTGCTAACTTGCCTTTGATGTTGAACCGTCGTTGGCCTCGGATAGGCGATACCTTAAGATACACGAAGTCTCCCACTTCGAAGGTCAATTTTTTTCGCCTATTATCCGCATAACCTTTCTGTCGTGACTGAGCAGCCTTCAAGTTTTCTCGTATCGTTTGAACTTGCTTCTCGGCGTCTTGTAGCACTTCGGGTCCAAACACTTGACTTTCTCCGGTCTCATTCCAGAACAGTGGCGTTCTACACCGTCTACCATACAATGCTTCGAAAGGTGACATCTTCAAGCTGGTTTGGTTGCTGTTGTTATACTAGAATTCAGCATACGGCAAGCTCCTATCCCAATTATGCCCATGTTTCAAGGTGCAAGCTCTCAACATGTCTTCCAAAATTTGATTTGTCCTCTCAGTTTGCCCATCGGTATGCGTGTGATAAGCGGAGCTGAAATTTAGTCGAGTACCCATGGCTTCATGCAGCTTCTTCCAGAACCTAGAGGTAAATTGAGAACCCCGATCTGAAACTATCCTCTTCGGAACTCCATGGTGACACACGATTTGCTCCATATACAGCTCGGCTAGTTGTGCGACGCGGTACGTGGTTCTAACAGGAAGGAAATGGGCTGTTTTCATCAATCGGTCCATGATAACCCAAATGGAGTCGTAACCAGACCGAGTATGTTGCAATCTGACAATGAAATCCATGCTGATGTCTTCCCACTTCCACTCGGGTACTTTCAATGGCTGCAACAGTCCAGTGGGTCTTTGATGTTCGGCCTTCACCCGTTGGCACCTGTGTAAGGGCCTAAGTTTTTGGCACATATTCAATGTGTTCATCACCACACATACACCTCATTTAAAGAAACTTTATGAATACATTTGAAGAGCAAGTAAACACCATCAACATGCTCATTAGAGAATAAACTCACAAAATGCAAAAGTGGCGTTTCCCACATGCATCATATAGGGGCTGGGCATATGAAAAACTCCTACACGTTGCTAGGAATGTCCATGCGAAATTTCACCCAAATCCAAAACCTTTTGAGGTCTTTTTGGGAATAACTAGAAACAGGGCAGTTTGAACTCAAATTCAAATTCAAACTACTTCCATCCCATGAATTCAAAAGTGGGAGGCATATTCTTACTCAGCACATTTTTGTGTGCTCACACACCAATTTTCACTCCATTTGGAGTTGATTTTGACATGAGCTAAGTTTAGCAAATTCAAACTCAATTTGAATTTCAAACTGCATGTGTGCTGCTTATTCAAACACTTCACAATTTGAATTCTATCAATTCCAAATGGGCATGTGGTAGATAATTCAAATTCTAGAGGGTGGATTACTGTTCGGAGCAGTAGAGTAAAGTTAATTTCAGAGGTTAAAACTTGGGTGGTACCCACATGTCAGCTTCACAGATCAAAGAACCGACTGAAGCACCGAGTACTTGGGTCTCGGGCTCCCGCCGCGGTCGCCACCGCGCCAGGCCGTCGAGGCCAGCAGCTGCTTGCCGACCCGAGCCGCTGAACCGCCTCTCTGGCCCCTTATCTACACGCCCGAGCCGTCCCCATTGCTTCTCGCCGCTGTTCCGACGTTCTCTCACCCAGAAACCCGAAACACCTCGCCGCTTGACCAAGTTCTCGGTCCATCTTTGCCAGGACGACCCTGTGGATGTCACGGTGATCTGAGACCATAACCGAGTGCGCCGAGTCTTCCTTGACGTCCTCACACCGGTTCAGACCCTGATCAATCCTCCTCAAGCTCCACCGCGACGTTCTTCCATTCCTCGGTTCAACCTGAGCCGCCGTTACGGGGACGACCCGCCTGGCCACCACAGCCCGTCGTTCACCGAGCTGTTAATAGCAAAAAGGTTCGCCTTCAGTCACTCTTTCATTACCGAACCACTCATCCTCTCACGAAAGGAAGAACTTCTTGGTGTCCGTGCGAGTCCATATGATCCGAAACCTCGAAGAACTATTGGGGGTGGCCACTGTTCTTCGAGTTTTAGGAGAATTCCTGATTTCCGACATAGGTCGCACGGTGACATCCCAGTACAGCCATTTCCGAGCTCTGTGGAGCTCATGTCGATCTTTCCTAGGGTCCACTGATGCTCGACTGCCTTTTGCTCAATCGTTTGTGGTTCTAGGGAGGCCGGCCAACACAGCCGAAGTTCTTCCGAAGCCACTGCTCGTCGCCGGCCGTGTCCCGGTCATTGTCATGACGAGCTGAGCCCAGCATCATGTTCCCAGGATGGAGTTAGGAAGAGGCGGCCAAAATCATGGAGCTTGGCGCACGGAAGAAGCACTCCGGCGAGCACTCTGGCGAGGGGGGCGGCGGCCGAGCGCGGGAGGCTGGAGGTAGACGAAGCCCCCGGTCCCACAGGTCAGCGGCCTATATTTTAAAACCCGGGATTTACTGTGGCACCGGATCGGGTGTGGCTGCGCCGCAAAAGATTCCATAGCCCCGTGAGTCAACCGCTGAGAAGTGGACACGTAGCCCCGGTCCCACGCGCAGCAATTTAAACATTTCCCCGATTTTCAGATTTGGTTGAAACTTCAAACCCACATAACTTTGGCTAGAAAACTCCAAATCGAGTGAACCAAATTTTGTTGGATTCAGCTCTATGAGTACTTTCTAGAAAATCAAGTTTCACTCTATGAAAATATTTATTTCTCCAGAATTAATTCTTCAAATTTATAATTTTTGAATTTTAACTGGAGAACCCTTTGGAGGAAAATTCTGAAATTTGCTGGGTTGTTCACCAAAATATCTCTGAGCTACCGTAAAAATTTCAGATCCATTTGAGCTCATTTGATCCACCTAATCGTGTGATTAATAAAACTGTTCCAGAGAAAATAGAAAATGTCCAGAAACATTTTCAAAATTTCTCTGAAATTATTTAGATCATATCTTTAGCTAGGAACCTTCAAATTAAGTGAGACCAACTCTGTTAGAACCCTCTGAAAATCTAGTTTTAAAAAAGTCATGGCTTGCTCCATAAAAATCCCTAGAACACCCTAAGACCTCTAATGAAGACCAAGTACATAATTATTTGTGGAGAGCTCAAATGAGCATTGCTGCAAGTGAAACTTGGCCAAGTCTCTGTTTAGGTTGTAGCCAAACCACTGTGAAAATTTTTGGAGACATTGGGTCTGTCTAGCAAGACATATAGTCATCACAAGTTTAACTTCAATTCAAATGCATTTAAATTGATACATATACATGTTTATCTCATGTAGTCGCTAAGGTTGAGGAGCAGGCCGAAGTCTTAGACATCATCACTCCGGAAGAACAGCTAGCCTACAACCAAGAGAAGCAAGGCAAGCCCCGGTTTGCATTAACCTTTTTACAATTTTTTACTGTTTTGAGAACTTACTTTGTGCACCCAATTAATTCATGCGTTAGAGTCTTGTTTGAAACCCAGTTGCATAGCCAAGAAAGCCCTGGGTTGCGATTAGGGTTGAAAACCTCGTTAGCTACTGCAATGGTAAGACAGTGTAGGATTCAGTAAAAGTCGAGTAGTTGGAACTGCTCGCGAGAATAGGATAGAGGACCATCCCTCGGGTAAAGATAGCAAATGAAACACATGGCAAGAAAAATGAGACCGAGCGGAGAGTATGGGCAGCAGGACATTGGGGCCTGGGTGCTATAGCTCTGCTTGTGTTGATTGAAGACCAAGCTGTGTGCGGGCCTGTTGAACAAGGTAGAACAGTACCGAAGACCTACCGGCTATATGGGAACCGGGAAACTGATGTAACTCGGGTAGCTGGGTATTGAGGCATTGCCTGTCGTTCAGAAGGTAGGTTAAGAGCTCGAGGTGTAAATCGGCTGGCGGCACTGCGGATGCGTGCGCAGAGACCTCTGGCTCGGGACGATAGGACCGGTTCAATATTTGGCTGATGGGTGAAAGGTGGTTGCGTACGACATCCATGATGGTTGCTGTAGGCAACATCGAGTACGGGCGTACGTGATGGGTTATTCGGGTAACCCTGCAGGTGTAAATCGATTATAATCGCCGTCCCTCACGGTCAGTGAGTACCACTTGTTCACTGTACCGTGACGTAGAAAGAACAGGCTAGATTTCATGTTAAAAGTTTGCTGATTTGAAAGGTATACCTTGCTCGTTAAATGTCTTGTTGTAGTTTAGAGCTAATTAAAGTTCTTTTCAACTTCGGGAAAAGTACATGAGAGAAATGTGTTTCTTGTTTGATTTCAGCTCTCTCATGTGCCTTAGCGTATGGTTCTCCACAACCTGTTGCTAAAACATGAAAGTTAGGTTCAAATAATTAGGCGAGTCCTTTGCAACATATTTTACCTCATGTACCCTACAACCATTCATGTAGAAGTTTCATGTATAGGATAGACGGGTTAGTCTTGCTGAGCCATCGTGCTCACTGATTGTGTTTGAAGCTTTTCAGGGGTTTACGAGGAAGGGACTACTAAGGAGAAGACGGAACCCCAGGATGGGAACCCCGTCGAATGAGAGTCGTGCACGCCGCAGCGTTAGTGTGTGTGCGTGCTAGCGAGGACACGTTCACGGGCTGAACGTGAACTTGATGCATAGTCTACGCCCGTGAGTGTAGACTGGACTTATTTTGTTGTAAAAATGTTCATAAACTGGTTTATGTAATAAAACTTTGCTTCCGCTTTGTATCTTTGAAGTGCGTTATCCGGTTCTGTGCAACGCAGCACCCCTCAGCGTGATCCTGGCTTGACAAGGCCGTGGGGCCGCGTCAGGGGGGTATCAGAGCTCGCTTGAGGTTTAACGCACTAAAAAAGGACATCTTTTTCAAAAAATCGGTGAGGAACGAGTTAGTAGCCCATATAAGGATGTTGTTAGTGTATAGAAAGTGGCATACTAACCTATTTGCTTATGTCGGAGAATCGTGCATCTCGGGACGCTTAATGTCTTGGGGGGTGCATGTAAGCGCTTTCCACCAGTGCGCACAAGCTGAAGGGTGGAGCCCCACGGGTAGCAGGTAACCCGACCCGCTTTAATATTCTCTATGACTCTTCATGTCGTTTGGGGTATACGAGCAACGCCAGTCCCTGGCATGCTTTGAGCAATTTGGGAAACCCTGTCACGTGGTCAATAACATGAACACGTAGCTCAAGCAGTGTTTGGCTTGAGAACATTCGGCGAGTAATGACGGCCGGGTGTATGGACTGTACGGATACCGGGCTCGGTGTGCAGTTGTGTCTGACGATTGTGTGAGTTAATTGCAGGTAGTCTGACCACATATCGGTAGACGAGTAGCATCCGTGTGGGAGATACGTTTAGTGCCACTGAACTAAAGAAGCCGGCTAAGTCCGGTATAGGTTTTTCTTTGTGAGGACGTAGTACCGACATGAACTGGTGACGTATCAACGTCACACCCCACTAAATGAGCAACTTCATTGTAAAACTGAAAAGTTTCAATCGAGAGCACTAAAATGTTGATGTAACTCCTTCACTTAATCAGGACATTCAAAGTTAACAAGTTTTCAACTTATAGGATATTAAGGACAAAGTCCCCTGTTTTCAGCAGATATAAGGCTGAAGTAAATCAGAGGTTAGAGGTTGAACTCTTTCGAGTTTAGGGTCATATAATACATTTCTGGAAAGATTTGGAAGATCTTTACAACTTTTCTGTTGATGTTCAGAGGTGTTTCATCCCTTAACCAATCGGAAAATGGAGTAGAGTTCAAACTGTCCAGAAAACAGGGCAGAGCAAATACTCTCTGTAACTCTCTGTAAATTGAGCATAACTTCCTGAATAGAAATCCAAAAATAGAAAATGAGGTAGTTCTGGAAATTTTATGAGATGGGTTATAACTTTGTAACAGAAAGTTATGTCATACTTGGTGTAGAATTAACTGGAATTCTTGGATCAAATCAGTAGCTCAAGCAGGGAGGTGCTGTCCAATTTTCTCCAGAAATTCTGTCAATTTCGACATCTCATAACTGTTGAACCAGGACAGATCTTAGTCCAAGCAAATACTTTATGGAAAGCTTTTGAAGTTAACTTTAACTTTGATGTTGAGCTCCAGAATTTGTTTTTCCTTTAGCATGGTCTAAATCAGGTTGAAATGGAAACTGGTCATGGCTGTCATAGTGGACAGCAGATCAGCAGTCAAATTTGTTTAAGTTTGAACTATGTTTCCAAGTTTTATGAGTTCAATGACATGTTTTATGTTATAACTCAATGTTTTACTGTTCAAATAAATATTTGACATTTCTCGAATATGTTTCTACAGATGACAGCAGATAAACAATTGGAGAACGGGTGGGTGGTGTCCCACTGTTCTCACCGCAGCGGTTATCTGAAGTGTTGAAGCAAATGCTTCAATATTTCGGGTACGTCGAGATGTTGAAGTACCTAGCCAAGAAAGAAGGCGAGGAGGGGATCAAGACATGGACGATCCATGTCGAAGTTCCTGCAGGACCTACGCCACCCAGTTGGGTGCTGTTCACCGTCACGGTGAGAGGTAGACAGCCGGAAGAAATGTGGCAAGTGGCAGCCCACGACACCATGTCACGTTTCTGCCAACTACACGTGAGGGCTATGGAGGGCACTCCATACGTGCTCATTCCAGTGGAGGGACGAGCTAATAATGTGTGGGGGCAAAGGTACCTAGAGACAACAGATCCGGATTGCCAAAGGTACAACCCCGCGGAGGCGAACCTCAGCCTCCAGTTGAGGGCGGGAAAGGCCGTGATGGACAGCCAAGCTGTTCATATTGAATGTCTTGCCGTGAAGCTCAAGGAGAGCACAAACCATTGAGACCATTTCGAGAGTGCTCACTGCGCACTCCATAATGTTCTACTTCCGACGATCAAGCGACTGAACGAACAACATAATCAGTTGCATCGTCTGAAGAAGGCGAAGAGGAAAAGCCATGTTGACATCACAGCTTTGCAACAGCAAGTGCAAGCCTTGACCCAGCATAATGAGGTCCTCACTCAAGAGCGGAATGACGCTATTGAGGAGGGGCAAGGCTGGGAAGAGGACTACAACCAGGCCATGGACGAGGTGCACGCGTTGCAGGACCTCGTACCTCCGGTAATGGGCATACCAATGGTGGGTGCCGTACCTGTGGTTTTGGGTCTTCCAGCAATGGGAGAACCTGAACCGGAAGAGGAGGTCATGGATCTGGAGCCACCAGCAGAGGTAGCGTGGGAGGATGACCCGCAGGAGGTCGAATTTTACTCTGAGTAGAAGGTTATGGTTGCCGAGTAGGGCAGCAAGGGTGATGTAACCAAAACTTTTGTAATCGGTGACATATCGTGTAGACAAAAATGTATGTATAGGTAGTGACAACATGAGCACGACTTCTCGGAGACCGGAGAATAATGCATCTTGTATAAAGTTTATGCTTTATCAATATATGTGAATGTTGTGCAAATTATTCATGCGTCACTTCAAATACCTACTGTTTCATATGGAATTTTAAGTATGACATGTGCTGATCGCTGCTGTTTTGAATTTCAGAATGACTCACACTCGTACCAGCCCGGATGTTGGGGGTTCCAGTCAGGGGGGAGAAACCTCCCAACAGCATCCCGAGGAATCCTCGGGACAGCAACAGCAACAACCGCCACCACCACCGCCAACGGTTACTTTGGCTGACATCGTGGCAGCGATGGCGGGCTCTCATCAGCAGACACCGAGTTGCTGCAAACCCTTATTGCAAATACGTCTCGACCAGAGAGGCGTCAAGATCACGAGGAGCGCCAACAAAGCTCCTACCCTGATTTTCTGGCAACTCATCCCCCAGTATTCTCAAGGTCGGATGAACCCCTCCATACGGACAACTGGCTCCGCAGGATGGAGATGAAGTTCGGGATGCTCCAAGTGACTGAGCAGCGCAAGACTCAATTCACGGTCCAACAGCTTCAGAGATTCGCGAGCGCTTGGTGGGCGAATTTCTGCGCCTAACAATCCACCGAGCAAGTTATGTCCTGGACGGAATTCAGGACGGCCTTCAGGGCCAATCACATACTGCCAGGTCTTATAAAGAGGAAGACACAGGAGTTCCTTCGCGTGCAGAAAGGAAGCCGGAACACGCTGGAATACTCCAGGGCGTTCAATGATCTTGCACTCTACGCTTCTTACCACGCCGACACCGACGAGAAGCGGCGGGATCATTTTTACCAGGGGCTTAACCCGCTCCTTAAGGACAAGCTGGCGATGTTCAATCGTGGCAGCCTCAACGATATTATTGATGCTGCGATTGTTCAGGAGGACTCCGGCAAGGAGTTAGCGGCGGCGGAAAGGAAGTGAAGCGCGCCGCAAAGCGACGGAGAAGGAGGTGGTCCTTCTCAAAAATACCGGATGGTGAGTCGTTCACCATCAGGTCCACGCTGGCAGCCACCACAGAGACCAATGACATTCCGCAGTCAGCCATATTCTCCACCGGCATTCAGGCCGGCACTGCCAGTACCACCTCCGCGGAAACAACAGCAGCAGCGGGCGATGCCGCGTGCGTATGCACCTCAGCAGCGCATGCCGGGCTTTCGTCTCCTAAGCACTGGTCAAGCAGCAGCCACCTGCTACAAGTGTGGTTGTCCAGGACACTTCACCAACAATTGTCATGAGAGGCAGGGCGGCAGAGTTGCACCACAGCTTCCAGGAAGGAATCAACCCCGGAACACCACTAATGCGCGGCGGGCGAACCCTAGGCCCGGCACCGTCCATCAACTTGACATCGAGGACGTGCCGGAGGGAGAGCCCATCCTTGCGGGTATGTTCCAACTACACCAACATCCCGCCATAGTATTGTTTGATTCAGGCGCCACGCATAATTTTATTAGCCAAGCTTTCATTGCTAAACACAGCTTGCAAATACTACCCACCGAAAGTCCATATTTGATTTGTTCACCGGGTGGGAAGATTTCACCAAGCATGATGGTTTCTAAAGTACCATTATGCTTAGCGGGTAGAGTGTACCCTACGTCTCTCATAGTTTTAGCGGGACAGAAGGTTGATGTCATCATAGGGATGTCGTGGTTAACCCGCCACGGAGCTGTTTTAGACACCGTCCTCCGAGTCGTGCATCTACACGCAGAAATGCACGAGTCACACTCTTTATTTCTGGACAGTCCAGAAATAAAACTTCCAAGTGGTTATCAGTCCACAACCCTCAGATTGGAAGATATTCCGGTAGTCCGTGAGTTCCCTGACGTGTTCCCGGATGATTTAACAGGGATGCCGCCCGACAGAGAGGTGGAGTTCAAGATTGAACATGCACCGGGAACCATGCCAATGTCCCGAAGGCCGTACAAGATGGCGCCCAAGGAATTGGCTGAACTGAAGACGCAGTTAATGGACCTGCTGGAGAAGGGTTTTATTAGGCCGAGCTCCTCACCATGGGGCTGTTCGGCATTATTCGTGAAGAAGAAAGACGAGACGTTGCGGCTTTGTGTGGACTATCATCCACTAAATGCCGTAACCATCAAGAACAAGTACCCGTTGTCACAGATCGACATGTTGTTTGATCAGTTAATCGAAGGAAAGATCTTTTCGAAGATGGACTTAAGATCCGGGTACCATCAGATTAAACTACGGGCAGAGGATTTTCCGAAGACGGCTTTCTCGATGAGGTACGGACTCTATGAGTACCTGGTCATGTCCTTCGGCCTCACCAACGCTCCAGCTCACTTCATGTATTTGATGAACTCGGTATTCATGCCGGAGTTGGACAAGTTTGTCGTGGTCTTCATCGATGACATATTGGTATATTCCAAGTCAGAGGAAGAACACACGAAACATCTGCGTATAGTCTTGCAACGGTTGCGGGATCACAGGCTATACGCTAAATTCAGCAAGTGCGAATTCTGGATATCGCAAGTGCCTTTTCTCGGGCTTATTATCTCAGCGGACGGAATCGCTGTAGACCCGAGTAAAATCACATAAGTGCTGAATTGGAAGCCCCTGAGAACTGTTCACGAGGTACGGAGTTTCCTTGGACTCGCGGGATATTATTGGAGGTTCATCCCGAATTTCTCAAAGATTGCCAAGCCTATGACAGAGATGCTAAAGAAGGCTACCAAATATGTTTGGAGTCCAGCATGTGAAGCAGCGTTCAAGGCATTAGTGAAGCACCTAACATCAGCGTCGGTTTCGGTGCAGCCAGATACAACAAAACCGTTCGATGTGTACTGCGATGAATCTGGCATTGGTCTCGGATGTGTGCTGATGCAAGACCGAAGGGTGATCGCATATGGATCACGGCAGCTCAGACACCAGGAGCAGAATTATCCAACTCATGACTTGGAGCTCGCTTCCATGGTGCTCTCACGTAAAATGTGGAGGCACTACCTACTCGGTAACCTCGTGCATCTATATACCGACCACAAAATCCTCAAGTACATATTCACTCAGAAAGAGCTGAACGAGGCAGCGAAGATGGTTGGAATTGATAAAGGATTACAAAATAGAGATCCATTATCACCCAGGCAAGGCAAACGTAGTGGCGGATGCGCTGAGTCGCAAGTCACACGTCAACAATCTGACCATCACCCCGTTGGAAGAGAGCGAGCCACCATTGCATGTGATTCCACATGGAGCTCTCTACAACTTAGCTTTAATCCCCACCATCCGTGAAGAGGTAGCGGCAGCTCAGATGCATGACAAGGGCATGTCGCAATTGAGGAGATGTGTAGAAAGTGGGGAGCTGAAATGTTTCCGGATAGACGGAGACGGCGTCCTATGGTTCAAGGACCGGATCGTCGTACCCCGTAACCCAGAGTTACGGAAGAAAATCTTTGATGAGGCTCACTTATCAAAGTTTTCTGTTCACCACGGAAGCAACAAAATGTATCAAGAACTCAGAAGAAAGTTTTGGTGGGCACGGATGAAACGGGAGATCGCAAAGTACGTGTTCAAGTGTGATATATGTCGAAGGGTGAAGGCAGACCATATGAGGAAACCGGGACTGCTACAGCCACTGGGCGTTCCTGCCTGGAAGTGGGAAGACGTGAGCATGGACTTCATCCTCGGTTTACCCACCACCTTTCAGAAACATGATTCTGTGTGGGTGATCGTTGACCGGCTCACCAAAGTTGCCCATTTTATCCCGGTCAACACCAACTACAACGCCAAGAAGTATGCTGAATTGTACGTCTCACGGATCCTATGCTTGTACGGCGTACCTTCACCATCATATCGGATCGGGGCACTTTATTTGTGTCTCGTTTTTGGGAGCAGCTACACGCTGCATTGGGGAAGAAGCTGATCTGTAGTTCAGCGTACCACCCGCAGACGGATGGGCAAACCGAGCGGGTGAACCAGATTCTAGAAGACATGCTACGAGCTTGTGCTATCAACCACGGCGAGAATTGGGATGATCACTTGCCATTGGCCGAGTTCTTGTACAACAATGGGTACCAAGGCAGCATCAAAATGGCACCTTACGAGGCGCTATATGGGAGAAAGTGCCGCACACCACTGAATTGGTGTGAGTCTGGCGAATGAGTTACCTTCGGGATTGATCTTGTCAATAACGCGAAGGAAAAGGTTCGGCTAATTCAAGCGAACCTAAAAGCCGCCCAATCCTGACAAAAACAGTATGCGGACTGGAGAAGATGTCCATTACAATTTGAAGTCGGGGATCACGTATATCTGCGTGTGTCTCCAATGAAGGGTGTGAACAGATTCGGGGTTAGAGGAAAGTTAGCACCCCGATTCATCGGTCCATTTCAGTATTACAGAAAGATGTGGATCGGTAGCATACCGGCTGAATTTACCAAAAGCACTCTCCGGTGTGCATGACGTCTTTCACATCTCCCAGCTGAGGAAGTGTCTCAAACTATCAACTACCATTCAGCTGGAGGATATAGAAGAACTGAAACCGGATCTCACGTATCAAGAGGAACCGGTTCAGATTATTGATTAAAAGGCCCGAACCACACGCAACCGTACGTTGTGGTTCTACAAAGTTCTATGGAATAATCACTCTGTAGATGAAGCGACATGGGAGAGCGAAGGATTTCTTTGTGCTAACTACCCCGACTTTTTCACGTCGCATATACGGTAATTTTCCACTGTCCTCTCTCTCATTTTCACCTTATAATCTCGGGACGAGATTCTTTTCAGAGGGGGGGGATGTAAGGGCCTAAGTTTTTGGCACATATTCAAATTGTTCATCACCACACACACACACCACATTTGAAGAAACTTTATGAATACATTTGAAGAGCAAGTAAACACCATCAACATGCGCATTAGAGAATAAACTCACAAAATGCAAAGTGGCATATCCCACATGCATCATATAGGGGCTGGGCATATGAAAAACTCCTACACCTTGCTAGGAATTTTCATACCAAATTTCACACAAATCCAAAACCTTTTGAGGTCTTTTTGGGAATAACTAGAAAGAGGGCAGTTTGAACTCAAATTCAAATTCAAACTACTACCATCCCATGAATTCAAAAGTGGGAGGCATATTCTTACTCAGCACATTTTTGTGAGCTCACACACCAATTTTCGGTCCATTTGGAGTTGATCTTGACATGACCTAAGTTTAGCTAATTCAAACTCAATTTGAATTTCAAACTGCATATGTGCTGCATATTCAAACACTTCACAATTTGAATTCTATCAATTCCAAATGGGCATGTGGTAGATAATTCAAATTCTAGAGGGTATTAGAGGGATTACTGTTTGGAGCAGTAGAGGAAAGTTAATTTCAGAGGTTAAAACTTGGGTGGGACCCACATGTCAGCTTCGCAGATCAAAGAACCGACTGAAGCACCGAGTACTTGGGTCTCGGGCTCCCACCGCGGTCGCCACCGCGCCAGGCCGTCGAGGCCAGCAGCTGCTTGCCGCCCCGAGCCGCTGAACTGCCTCTCTGGCCCCTTATCTACGCACCCGAGCCGTCCACATTGCTTCTCGCCGCTGTTCCGACGTGCTCTCACCCAGAAACCCGAAACACCTCGCCACTCGACCGAGTTCTGGGTCCATCGTTGCCCGGCCGACCCTGTGGTTGTCACGGTTATTTGAGACCATAACCGAGTGCGTCGAGTCTTCCTTGACGTCCTCGCACCGGTTCCAGACCCTGATCAACCCTCCTCGAGCTCCACCGTGATGTTCTTCCATTCCTCGGTTCAACCCGAGACGCCATCACGGGGACGACCTGTCCAGCCACCACAGCCCGTTGTACTCCGAGCTGTGAATAGCAAAAAGGTTCGCCTTCAGTCCCTCTTTCACTACCGCAAGCCACGGCGGCGTGACATAAACTTACCACGCCGGAATTTCACGATTTTGCGACGGTATACAAAAGAGACGACCGGACCGATTTGCAAAAACGGTGATACACACCGCACCACTCATCCTCTCACGAAAGGAAGCACTTCTAGTTGTCGGTGCGAGTCCATAGGATCCGAAACCTCGAAGAACTATTGGGGGTAGCCACTGTTCTTCGAGTTTTAGGAAATTCCCGATATCCGACCTAGGTCGCACGGTGACAGCCTAGTACGGCCATTTCCGAGCTCCGTGGAGCTCATGTCGATCTTTCCTAGGGTCCACAGATGCTCGACGGCCTTTTGCTCAATCGTTTGGGGTTCTAGGGAGGTCGGTCGACACGGCCGAAGTTCTTCCAAAGCCACCGCTCATCGCCGGCCGTGTCCCGGTGATTGTCATGACGAGCTGAGCCCAGCATAGTGTTCCCCGGGTGGAGTTAGGCAGAGGCGTCCATGATCATTGAGCTTGGCGCACGGCAGAAGCCATCCGGCGAGCACTCCGGCGAGGGGGGCGGCGGCCGAGCGCGGGAGGCCGGAGGTAGACAAAGCCCCCGGTCCCACAGGTCAGCAGCCGATATTTTAAAACCCGGGATTTGCTTTGGCACCAGATCGGGTGCGGCTGCGCATGAAAGATTCCGTAGCCCCGTGTGTCGGCCGCTGAAAATTGGACACGTAGCCCCGGTCCCACGCGCAGCAATTTAAACATTTCCCCGATTTTCAGGTTTAGTTCGAACTTCAAACCCACATAACTTTGGGTAGAAAACTCCAAATCTGAGTACTTTCCAGCAAATCAAGTTTCACTCTATGAAAATCGTTATTTCTCCAGAATTAATTATTCAAAATTTAAAATGTTTAGAATTTTAACTGGAGAACCCTTTGGAGGAAAATTCTGAAATTTTGCTGGGATATTCACCAAAATGTCTCTGAGCTACCATAAAAATTTCAGATCCATTTTAGCTAATTTGATCCACCTAATGGTGTGATTAATAAAACTGTTCCAGAGAAAATAGAAAATGTCCAGAAACATTTTCAGAATTTCTCTGAAATTGTTTAGCTCATATCTTTAGCTAGGAACCTTCGAATTAAGTGACACCAACTCTTTTAGAACCCTCTGAAAATCTAGTTTTCAGAAAGTCATGGCTTGCTCCACGAAAATGACACGACCCCACGGTCTTGTCGAGCCAGGATCACGCTGAGGGGTGCTGCGTTGCACAGCACTGATTAACACACATCAAAGGTACAAAGCGGAAACAAAGTTTTATTACATAAATGGTTTTATGAACATTTTTACAACAAAATATGTCCAGTCTACACTCACGGGCGTAGACTACGCATCAAGTTCACGTTCAGCCCGTGAACGTATCCTTGCTAGCACGCACACACACTAACATGGCGGCGTGCACGACTCCCACTCGACGGGGTTCCCCTCCTGGTGTTTTGTCTCCTCCTCGGGAGTCCCTTCCTCGTAGAACCCTGCAAAAGCTTCAAACACAAGCAGTGAGCACGAAGGCTCAGCGAGACTGACCCGTCTCTCCTAAAAATGGAACTTCTACATGAGGGGTCATAGGTACAGGAGATAAAACAAGTTGCAAGGACTCGCCTACTTAGTGGAACCTTACTTTCAAGTTTTAGCAGCTGGTTGTGGAGAACCTTACGCTAAGGCACATGAGAGCAGCAATCAAACAAGAAACGCATTTCTCTCATGTACTTTGCCCAATGTTCGAAGGAAATTTAATTAGCTCTAAACTACAGCAAATCATTAACAATCAAAGTCCATCTTTCAATCAGCAACATTTTAACATGTAACTAGACTGTTCTATCTATGTCACAGTACAGTGAACAAGTGGTACTCACTGACCGCGAGGGACGGCGATTATAATCGATTTACACCTGCAGGGTTACCCGAATAACCCGTCACGTACGCCCGTACTCGATGTTTCCTACAGCAACCATCACGGACGCCGTACGCAACCACCTTTCACCCGTTAGCCAAATGTTGAATCGGTCCAATCGTCCCAAGCAAGAGGTCTCTGCACGAGCATCTCAGTGCCACCAGCCGATTTACACCTCGAGCTCTCAACCTACCCTCTGAACGACCAGCTATGCCTCAACACCCAGCTACCCGAGTTACATCGGTTTCCCGGTTCCCATATAACCGCTAGGTCTTTGGTACTGTTCTAGCTTGTTCAACAGGCCCGCACACGGCTCGGTCCTCAATCGACACAAGCGGAGCTATAGCACCCAGGCCCCAAAGTCATGCTGCCCTTACTCTCCGCTCGGTCTCATTTTTCTTGCCATGTGTATCATGCGCTATCTCTACCCGAGTCGAGTGCCTCTAGCCTATGCTCGCGAGTAGTTCCAACTACTCGACTTGTATCGAATCCTACACTATCTTAGCATTGCAGTAGCTAAACGGGGCTTTCAACCCTAATCCCAACCCAGGGTTTTCTTAGCTATGCAATTGGGTTTTCAAACAAGACTCCAATGCAAGAAATAGTGATACTCAAGTAAGTGCCCAAAACAATAAAAATTTATAAAAAGGTTAATGCAAACCGGAGCTTGCCTTGCTGCTCTTGGTCGTAGGCTAGCTGCTCTTGCGGAGTGACGAAGTCTAAGACTTCGGGTTCCTCCTCGACCTTAGCGACTACATGATATAACAAATACATGTATTAATTTAAATGCATTTGAATTGAATTGAATTTTAAACTTGTGAAGGCTATAAGTCCCACTAGACAGACTCAATGACTCTGAAATTTTTACTGTGGTTTTGAGACAACCTAAACAGAGACTTGGCCATGTTTTAGTTGCAGCAAAGCTCATTTGAGCTCTCCACAAATAATTATGTCCTTGACCTTAATTGGAACTCTTAGGGTGTTCTAGGGACTTTCATGGACCAAGCCATGACTTTCTAAAAACTAGATTTTCAGAGGGTTCTAATGGAGTTGGTCTTACATAATTTGAAGGTTCCTAGCAAAAGATATGAGCTAAACAATTTCAGAGAAATTCTGAAAATGTTTCTGGACATTTTCTATTTTCTCTGGAACAGTTTTATTGATCACACCATTAGGTGGACAAATGAGCTCAATTGGATCTGAAATTTTTAGGGTAGCTCAGGGATATTTTGGTGAACATCCCAGAAAAAATTCAGAATTTTCCTCCAAAGTATTCTCTAGTTAAAATTCTAAACAATTTAAAATTTGAGGAATTAATTCCGGGGAAATCAAGATTTTCATGAAGTGAAACTTGATTTTATAGAAAGTACTCAGAGAGCTTAATCCAACAAAATTTGGTTCACTCGATTTGAAGCTTCCTAGCCAAAGTTATGAGGATTTAAAGTTTGAATGAATTCTGAAAATCGGGGAAAAGTTCAAATCTGCTGGCGGGTCCACAGTACACGTGTCGGATGCTGGAGCGATGGCACACCGGGGTCTACGGGGTTTTTGAGTGCCAGCACACCAGATCCGAGCCGCAGACTGATCCCGATTTAAAATCCGAGCCGCTGACAGCCGGGACCCATCCCTTCGTCTACCTCTTGCCGCCCGCGCTCTGCCGCCGCGACACCTCGCCGGAGAGCTCGCCGGCAGCCTCTGTGGTGCTCCAAACTCCAAGATTCTGGCCGCCCCTGCCTACTTACACTCGGGGATCATGATTCCAGGCTCAGTTCGTCATGGAAATGGCCGGTACATGGTCGGCGACGAGCGGCAGCCTCGGGAGAACTTCGGCCGTGTTGGCCGACCTCCCTAGCACACCAATCGATCGAGCAAATGGTCGGGAAGCATCAGTGGACCTTAGGAAAGGTCGACATGAGCTCCACGGAGCCCGGGAAGGGTTGTGTTGGGCTGTCACCGTGCGACCTAGACCAGAAATCGGGATTTCTACTAAAACTAGAAGAACAGCGGTTTCCCTCGACGGTTCTTCGTGGTTCCTGCTCCTATGGACTCGTACGGGCACCTAGAAGTGATCCTCTACACGAGAGGATGAGTGGTGCAGTGTGGATTACGAATTTCACGGATCGGTGCAGACTCCACTTTTGCACACCGTCGCGAAAACATGAAATTCCGCCGTGAGCAGTCTTTGTCACGCCGCCGGAGCTTGCTGGAATGAAAGAGGGACTAAAGGCGAACCTCTTTGCTGTTCACAGCTCGGTGAACGGTGGTCTGTGGTGGCCGGACGGATCGTTCCCGCGGTGGCGGTTCGATCTGACCCGGCAGAGAAAGGATTGTCGCGGTGGAGCTCGGGGAGGACTGCTCCAAGCCTGGAACCGACGCGAGGGTGTCCAAGAGGGCTTGGCGCACCTGGTGCTGGTCTCAGATCGCCGGGAGGATCACTGGATCGCCCGGGCGATGAGGAACCGAGAGTTCAACCGGGCGGCGAGGAGTTTCAGTTTTCTAGGCGGGGATGTGACACGACCCCACGGTCTTGTCGAGCCAGGATCACGCTGAGGGGTGCTGCGTTGCACAGCACCGGATAACACACGTCGGTACAAAACGGAAGCGAAATTTTATTACATAACCAGTTTATGAACATGTTTACATCAAAATAGTTTCAGTCTCCACTCACGGGCGTAGACTACGCATCAAGTCCACGTTCATCCCTTGAACGTGTCCTTGCTAGCACACACGCACACTAACTCTGCGGCGTGCACGACTCCCACTCGACGGGGTTCCCCTCCTGGGGTTCCGTCTCCTCATCGGGAGTCCCTTCCTCATAGAACACTGCAAAAACTTCAAACACAAGCAGTGAGCACGAAGGCTCAGCAAGTCTGACCCGTCTCACATAAACATGGAACTTCTACATGAGGGGTATTGGGTTACATGAGGTAAAAATCATTTGCAAGGACTCGCCTAATTTAGTAGAACCTTACTTTCAAGTTTTAGCAGCAGATTGTGGAGAACCTTACGCTAAGGTACATGAGAGATCCGCAATCAAACAAGAAATGCATTTCTCTCATGTACTTTGCCCAAAGTTGAAAAGAACTTTAGTTAGCTCTAAACTACAGCAATTCATTAGCAATCAAGTCCATCTTTCAATCAGCAACATTTTAGCATGTAACTAGCCTGTTCTTTCTATGTCACGGTACAGTGAACAAGTGGTACTTACTGACCGCGATGGACGGCAATTATAATCGATTTACACGTGCAGGGTTACCCGCACAACCCGTCATGTACGACCGTACTCGATGTTGCCTACAACAACCATCACGGACGCCGTACGCGACTACCTTTCACCCGTTAGCCAAATGTTGAACCGGTCCAATCGTCCCGAGCAAGAGGTCTCTGCACGCGCATCTCAGTGCCGCCCGCCGATTTACACCTCGAGCTCTCAACCTACCCTCTGAACGACCAGCTATGCCTCAACACCCAGCTACCCGAGTTACATCAGTTTCCCGGTTCCCATATAGCCGGTAGGTCTTCGGTACTGTTCTAGCTTGTTCAACAGGCCCGCACACGGCTCGGTCCTCAATCGACACAAGCGGAGCTACAGCACACAGGCCCCAAAGTCCTGTTGCCCTTACCCTCCGCTTGGAATCATTTTCTTGCCATGTGTTTCATGTGCTATCACTACCCGAGTCGAGTGCCTCTAGCCTATGCTCGCGAGTAGTTCCAACTACTCGACTTGTACCGAATCCTACTCTATCTTAGCAATGCAGTGGCTAACAAGGTTTTCAATCCTAATCCCAACCCATGGCTTTCTTGGCTATGCACTTGGGTTTCCAAACAAGACTCTAATGCAAGGAACAATAGTATTAATGTATGTGCTCAAAACAATAAAAAATTTTAAAAGGTTAATGCAAACCGGAGCTTGCCTTGCTGCTCTTGGTCATAGGCTAGCTGCTCCTCTGGAGTAACGAAGTCTAGGACTTAGGGTTCCTCCTCGACCTTAGCGACTACATGATAGAGGAAATACATGTATCAATTTAAATGCATTTGTATTAAGTTTGAAGTTGTGAAGTCTATAACTCTCACTAGACAGACCCAATGATGGTGAAACTTTTACTGGGGCTTGGTCACAACCTAAATACAGACTTGGTCAAGTTTTAGTTGCAGTAAAGCTCATTTGAGCCCACCACAATTAATTATGCACTTGAACTTAATTGAAGACTTTTAGGGTGTCCTAAGGATTTTCATGAAACAAACTATGACTTTCTGAAAACTAGATTTTTATAGGGTTCTAATGGAGTTGGTCTCACTTAATTTGAAGGTTCCTAGCTAAAGATATGAGCTAAACAATTTCAGAGAAAATTCTGAAAATGTTTCTGAACATGTTCTATTTTCTCTGGAACAGTTTCACTAATCACACCATTAGGTGGATTAAATGAGCTCAAATAGATCTAAAATTTTTATGGTAGTTCAGGGACATTTTGGTGAACATCCCAGCAAAATTTCAGGATTTTCCTCCAAAGGATTCTCCAGTTAAAATTCCTAACAGTTTAAACTTTGAGGAATTAATTCTGGAGAAATAAGGAATTTAATGAAGTGAAACTTGCTTTGCTAGAAAGTACTCAGAGAGATGAATCCAGCAAAATTTGGTTCACTCGATTTGGAGCTTTCTAGCCAAAGTTATGAGGATTTGAAGTTTGAAAGAAATCTGAAAATCGGGGAAAAGTTTAAACTCGCGAGTGAGCCCCGGGGACACGCGTCGCACGCCGAGGCGACAGCACACAGCGGCCCACAAGGATTTTGCGCGCCATCACACCTGATCCCGACCGCAGCCCGATCCCGATTCAAAATATCGGCCGCTGACAGCTGGGGTCCACCCCCTTCTTCAACCTCGCGACGCCCGCGCTCTGCCGCCGAGGGACCTCGCCGGAGAGATCGCCGCCGGCTTCTGTACAGCTCCAAACTTCACGATTTTGGCTGCCCCTGCCTACTTTCACTCGGGGAACAGGATTCTGGGGTCAGCTACTCATGACAATGGCCGGTGCATGGTCGGCGACGAGCCGCCACCTCGGAAAGACTTCGGCCATGTCGGCTGACTTCCCTAGCACCTCAACTACTCGAGGAACCGGTCGGGAAGCATCAGTGGACCTCAGGGAAGTCTACATGAGCTTGAGGCAGCTCGGGGAAGGCCCGAAGTAGGTCCTCACCGGGCGCCCGATGCCTCCCTTTTGTTCCGTCATTGGTAAACCTCGAATTACGCCGGGTACATAGGTTCTCCGGCCAAGGGTTGTGAAGGCAACTTGTGCGTTACCGTGTCTAGTTTGTGTGAGAGCGGATTGCGGCCCTCTAATCCTTTTTAGAACACGAACTCGATGGAATCGCACCCGAAGGTCGTGCTGCACACAGAAAGGGGAAAACTGGAAATTCGCCGCCGGTGAGCAATCACTCGGTCTGTTGCTCGGGGGTGAGCAGCACCGGTCACCAGCGTGTCCAAGGGTGCCTTGGCTCGGGCGTGACAACGCCCTGGTTGGGCTGTCCACGGAAGCCCGAGGTGCGGCGGTTCTAAGTCACCGAATTGATCTTTCGGCATAACCCATTTCAATCGGTCTCAACTGAATTCTAGCAGCGGGGGGGGGGGGGGGGAGGCGGGGACGGAGAAAGGTCTCTAGTACCTTGCCGTGGCTCTGGAAGGGACGGAGAAAGCTGTGATCGGCGCTCTCCGATCGATTCCGAGCTGCGGAAAGTGTTTGCCGGCGCTGAGTTCTTGCGGGGGAAGAAACGGGTGAGGCTTCGGCCGAGGAGGGGGGAAGGCGCCTTAAGAAGGCTCTGCACCGCCTCACGCCCGCGCGTGGTCAAGCAGCTGCTGGCGCGGCGGCTCCCCTCGGTGGCGATCGCAGCGGCGGCTTGGCTAACCGAGTGAGAAAGTCTCAGTCGGTTTGATTTGGAGTAGTGGCTGTCATGTGGGTCCCACTTCCAATTTTAACCTCTGAAATTTACTCCTAATCACTGTTGTAAACAGTGAGCCCCATAATACCCCTGGTAATTATTCACCCATGAGCCATTTGAATTGATCAAAGTTCAAATTGGGTTTGGTTTAAATGCATTTCAGCACAAGTTCAGTTTTGAATTCAAACAAAGTTTGAATTTGTCCCTCTTAGCTCATGTCAAGATGAACTCCCAATGGAGTGAAAATTGGTGTGTGAGCTCAAAAAAATGTGCTGAGTAAGAATATGCCTCCCACGTTCAAATTCATGGGATAAAAACAGTTTGAATTTGAATATGGTTTCAAACTGCCCTCTTTCTAGCTATACCCAAAATGACCTCAAAAAGGTTTTGAATTTGGGTGAAACTTGGCATGGACATCCCTAGCAATGTGTAGGAGTTTTCATATGTCCAGCCCACCTATCTCACATGTGGGAAATACCACTTTTGCAATATGTGAGTTTGTTCTGTAATGAGCATGTTGATGGTGGTTACTTGCTCTTCATTTGTGTTCATCATCTTTCCTCAAATGAGGTGTGTGGTGTGGTGATGAACACTTCAAATATGTGTCAAAAACTGAGGCCCTTACAGGATGCCTCGGGGCAGCGGTGAAAACCCCATGCGACTGCTCGGGCGAGTAGATAAGGGCCCCGAGAGGCGGTTCATCGGCCGAGGGCGGCAAGCAGCTGCTGTCCTCGCCGTTTCTTCGCCGTGGCGGCAGCTCGGTCGGGCGCGAGTAATCGGGTTGTCTTCAGTCGGTAGAATTCTCTCCAGTGGCTGACATGTGGGTCCCATTTCCCTTTTAACCTCTGAACTTAACTTCATATTACTGTTGTAAACAGTAGTCCCCACAAAGCCCCTGGTGATTTGAATTATCTACCCCTGAGCCATTTGAATTGGTTAGAATTCAAATTGGATTTGGTTTGACTAAATTTCAGCACATGTTCAGTTTGAAATTCAAATAAAGTTTGAATTTGCTACCCTTAGCTCATGTCAAGATCAACTCCAAATGGAGTGAAAATTGGTGTGTGAGCTCACAAAAATGTGCTCTGTAAGAAAATGCCTTCCACTTTTGAATCCATGGGATAAAAACAGTTTCAATTTGAATTTGGGTTCAAACTACCCTCTTTCATGCTATACCCAAAAGGACCTCAAAAAGGTTTTGAATTTGGGTGAAACTTGGCATGGACATTCCTAGCATGGCGTAGGAGTTTTCCAAATGTCCAGCCCCTAGATGATGCATGTTGGAAATACCAATTTTGCATTTGTGAGTTTATTCTCTAGTGAGCATGTTGATAATGGTTACTTGCTCTTCAAATGTGTTCATCAACTATCTTCAAATGAGGTGTGTGTGTGTGTGTGATGATGAACACTTTGAATGTGTCAAAAACTGAGGCCTTTACATTCCTCCCCCCTTAAGGTGAAAATGAGAGAGAGGACGGTGAAAAATTACCGGATATGCGACGTGAAAAAGTCGGGGTAGTTAGCGCGAAGAAATCCATTGCTCTCCCATGTTTCTTCGTCTATGGAGTGATTACTCCATAGAACTTTGTAGAACCACAACGTACGGTTGCGTACGGTTCGGGCCTTCTCGTCAATGATCTGAACCGGTTCCTCCCAATAGGTGAGATCCGGTTTCAGTTCTTCAATGTCCTCCAGCTGAACGGTAGTTGATAGCTTAAGACACTTCCTCAGCTGGTAAATATGAAAGACGTCGTGCACACCGGAAAGTGCTTCTGGTAATTTCAGCCGGTATGCTACCGATCCACATCTTTCTGTAATCTGAAATTGACCGATGAATCGGGGTGCCAACTTTCCTCTCACCCCAAATCTGTTCACGCCCTTCATTGGGGACACACGTAAGTATACGTGATCCCCGACTTCAAATTGTAGTGGGCGCCTTCTCCGGTCCGCATACTGTTTCTGCCGGGATTGGGCAGCTTTTAGGTTCGCTTGAATCAGCCGAACCTTTTCTTCTGCGTTGTTGACAAGGTCAATTCCTAAGGTAACCCTTTCACCAGACTCACACCAGTTCAATGGTGTGCGGCATTTTCTTCCGTATAGCGCCTCGTAGGGTGCCATCTTGATGCTGGCTTGGTACCCATTGTTGTACGAAAACTCGGCTAATGGCAAGTGATCATCCCAATTCTTTCTGTGGTTGATAGCGCAAGCTCGTAGCATGTCTTCTAGAATCTGATTTTCCCGCTCGGTTTGCCCATCCGTTTGCGCGTGGTATGCTAAACTACGGATCAGCTTCGTCCCCAATGCAGCATGCAGCTGCTCCCAAAAACGGGACACAAATAAAGTGCCCTGATCCGATATGATGGTACGGGGTACGCCGTACAAGCATAGGATCCGTGGGATGTACAGTTCAGCGTACTTCTTGGTGTTGTAGTTGGTGTTGACCGGGATGAAATGGGCGACTTTGGTGAGCCGGTCGATGATTACCCACACAGAATCATGTTTCTGAAAGGTGGTGGGTAAACCGACGACGAAGTCCATGCTCACATCTTCCCACTTCCAGGCAGGAACGCCCAGTGGTTGTAGCAGTCCCGGTTTCCGCATATGATCTGCCTTCACCCTTCGACATATATCACACTCGGACACGTACTTGGTGATCTCCCGCTTCATCCGTGTCCACCAAAACTTGCTTCTGAGTTCTTGATACATTTTGTTGCTGCCGGGGTGAATAGAAAACTTTGATAAGTGAGCCTCATCAAAGATTTTCTTCCGTAACTCCGGGTTATGGGGTACGACGATCCGGTCCTTGAACCATAGAACACCGTCTCTGTTCTTCCGGAAACATTTCAGCTTCCCACTGTCTACACGTCTCCGCAAATGCGACATGCCCTTGTAATGTTTCTGAGCTGCCGCTATCTCTTCACGGATGGTGGGGATCAAAGCTAGGTTGTACAGAGCTCCATGTGGAATTACATGCAGTGGTGGTTCGCTCTCTTCCAACGGTGTGATGGTCAGATTGTTGACGTGTGACTTGCGACTCAGCGCATCCGCCACTATGTTTGCCTTGCCGGGGTGATAATGGATTTATATTTCGTAATCCTTTATCAATTCTAACCACCTTCGCTGCCTCATGTTCAGCTCCTTTTGAGTGAATATGTACTTGAGGCTTTTGTGGTCGGTATATAAATGTACGAGGTTACTGAGTAGGTAGTGCCTCCACATTTTCAGTGCAAGCACCACGGCAGCGAGCTCCAAGTCATGAGTTGGATAATTCTGCTCATGGTTTCTAAACTGCCATGACCCATACGCGACCACTCTTCGGTCTTGCATCAGCGCACATCCGAGCCCAATGCCGGATGCATCGCAGTACACATCGAACGGTTTTGTTGTGTCTGGCTGCGCCAAAACCGGTGCTGATGTTAGGTGCTTGACTAAAGCCTTGAATGCTGCTTCACACGCTGGACTCCAAACATATTTGGTAGCCTTCTTCAGCAGCTCCGTCATAGGCTTGGCAATCTTCGAGAAGTTCGGAATGAACCTCCGATATCCCGCGAGTCTGAGGAAACTCCGTACCTCGTGAACAGTTCTCGGGGATTTCCAATTCAGCACTTGTGTGATCTTACTCGGGTCTACAGCGATACCCTCCGCTGAGATGATATGCCCGAGAAAAGGCACTTGCGATATCCAGAATTCGCACTTGCTGAATTTCACGTATAGCTTGTGATCCCGCAGCCGTTGCAAGACTATACGCAGATGTTTCTTGTGATCTTCCTCCGACTTGGAAAATACCAGGATGTCGTCGATGAAGACCACGACAAATTTGTCCAGCTCCGGCATGAATACCGAGTTCATCAAATACATTAAGTGAGCTGGAGCATTGGTGAGGCCGAAGGACATGACCAGGTACTCATAAAGCCCGTACCTCGTCGAGAAAGCCGTCTTCGGAATATCCTCCGCCCGTATCTTAATCTGATGGTACCCGGATCTTAAGTCCATCTTGGAAAAGATCTTTGCTTCGACCAACTGATCAAACAACATGTCGATCCGTGGCAACGGGTACTTGTTCTTGATGGTTACGGCGTTTAATGGACGATAGTCCACGCAAAGCCATAAGTCTCATCCTTCTTCTACACAAATAATGCCGAACAGCCCCATGGCGAGGATCTCGGCCTAATAAAACCCTTTTCCAGCAGGTCCATTAGCTGGGTCTTCAGTCCAGCCAACTCCTTGGGCGCCATCTTGTACTGCCTTCGGGATATTGGCATGGTTCCCGGTGCAAGTTCAATCTTGAACTCCACCTCTCTATCGGGCGGCATCCCTGGTAAATCATCCGGGAATACGTCAGGGAACTCTCGGACCACTGCAATATCTTCCAATCTGATGGTGGTGGACTGATAGACGCTTGGAAGTTTTATTTCTGGACTGTCCAGAAATAAAGGATGAGATTCGTGCACTTCTGAATTCAAATGCACGATTCGGAGGACGTTGTCTAAAACAGCGCCGTGGCGGGTTAACCACGACATCCCCAAGATGACATCGACCTTTTGTCCCTCTAAAATTATGAGAGACGTAGGGTATACTCTCCTCTCTGAGCACAATGGCGCTTTTGGGACCATCATGCTTGCTGAAATTTTCCCACCCGGTGAACAGATCACATAAGGACTATCGGTGGGTAGTATTTGCAAGCAATATCTATCAATGAAAGCTTGGCTAATGAAGCTATGCGTTGCGCCTGAATCAAACAACACTACGGCGGGATACTGGTGGAGTTGGAACATACCTGCAAGGATTGGATCACCCTCCGGCACGTCCTCTATGGCAAGTTGGTGGACAGTGCCGGGCCTCGGGTTTGCCCGCCGCGCATTAGTAGGGTTCTGGAGCTGATTCCTCCCTGGATGTTGCGGTGTAGCTCTGCCGCCTTGTCTCTCCGCACAACTGCTGGCGAAGTGTCCTGGGTGACCACATTTGTATCATGTGACCGCTGCTTGTCCGGTGCTTGGGGGATGAAAGCCCGGCATGCGCTGCTGAGGTGCATACGCACGCGGCATCGCCCGCTGCTGCTGTTGTTGTTGTGGAGGTGGTGCTGGTAGTGCTGGCATGAATGCCGGTGAAGAATACGGCCGACTGTGGAATGGCATCGGCCTTTGTGGTGGCTGCCAGCGTGGACCTGATGGTGGCCGATTCACCATCTGAAATTTCTGAGAAGGACCGCCTCCTTCTCCGCTGCTTTGCGGCGCGCTTCGCTTTCTCTCCGCCACTGCTAACTCCTTGCTAGAGTCCTCCTGAACAATCGCAGCATCAATTATGTCGTTGAGGCTGCCGCGATTGAACATCGCCAGTTTGCCCTTCAGGAGCGGGTTAAGCCCCTGGTAAAAGTGGTCCTGCCGCTTCTCGTCGGTATCGGCGTGATACGACGCGTAGAGTGCGAGATCGTTGAACGCCCTGGAGTATTCCAGCGCATTCCGGCTCCCTTGTTGCAGGTGTATGAATTCCTGCGTCTTCCTCTTCATCAGACCTGGCGGTATGTGATAGGCCCTGAAGGCCGTCTGGAACTCCGCCCAGGTCATAACTCGTTCGGTGGGTTGTGAAGCACAGTAGTTCACCCACCATGCGCTCGCGGATCCCTGGAGCTGTTGGACCGTGAACTGAGTCTTGCGCTGCTCACTTATTTGGAGCAGCCCGAACTTCATCTCTATCGTGCGGAGCCAGTTGTCCGCATCGAGGGGTTCATCCGCCCTTGAGAATAACGGGGGATGAGTTGCTAGGAAGTCGGAGTAGGAGCTCTGTTGGCGCTCCTCACGATCTTGACGCCTCTCTGGTCGAGACGTATTAGCAATAAGAGTTTGCAGCAACTCCATGCGCTGCTGATGAGAACCCGCCATTGCCGCAATGATGTCGGCCAGTGTAACCGTTGGCGGTGGCGGTGGCGGTGTGTGCTGTTGCTGTCCCGAGGAATCCTCGGGAGGCTGTTGGGAGGTTTCTCCCCCTTGGCTGGAACCCCCAATGTCTGGGTTAGCACGAGTACGAGTCATTCTGAAATTCAATAAAGCAGTGATCAGTACATGTCATACTTAAAATTCCATATGCAACAGTAGGTATTGAAGTGATGCATGAATAATTTGCACAACATTCACATATATTGATAAAGCATAAACTTTATACAAGATACATTATTCTCGGGCCTCCAAAAAGTCGTGCTCATGTCGTCACTATCTATACATACCCTATTGCCGACACGACATGTCACCGATTACAGAAGTTTGGGTTACACTACTCTAGCTGCCCTACTTGGCAACCGTAACCCCCTACTCAGAGTAGAACTCGACCTCCTGCGGGTCGTCCTCCTCCGGTACCTCTGCTGGTGGCTCCGGATCTACCACCTCTTCTCCCATCTCGGGTTCTCCCATTGCCGGAAGACCCAAGACCACCGGTACGCCCAATACCGGAGGCACGAGGTCCTGCAACGCATGAACCTCGTCCATGGCCTGGTTGTAGTCTTCTTCCCAGCCTTGCCCTTCCTCAATAACGTCGTCTCGCTCTTGAGTAAGGTCCTCGTTCTGCTGGGTTAGAGTCTGCACCAGTTCTTGCAACGCCGCGATGTCGACACGGCTCTTCTTCTTCGCCTTCAGACGATGCAACTGATTATGCTGTTTGTTCAGTCGCTTGATCGTCGGAAGGAGCACATTGCAGAGTGCGCTGTGAGCACTCTCAAAATGGTCTCCACGGCTGGTACTTTCTTTGAGCTTCGAGGCGAGATGCTCCGTATGAACAGCTTGGCTGCCCATCACGGCCTTTCCCGCCCTCAACTGGAGGCTAAGGCTTGCCTCCGCGGGGCTGTACCTTAGGCAACCCGGATCAGTTGCCTCCCGGTACCTCCCTTCCCACACATGATGAGCCCGTCCCTCCAATCGGGGAGCATGATTCCGGGCTCAGTTCGTCATGGAAATGGCCGGTACATGGTCGGCGACGAGCGGCAGCCTTGGGAGAACTTTGGCCGTGTCCGCCGACCTCCCTAGCACCCCAATCGATCGAGCAAACAGTCGGGAAGCATCAGTAGACCTTAGGAAAGGTCGACATGAGCCCCGCGGAGCTCAGGAAGGGTTGTGTTGGGCTGTCACCGTGCAACCTAGGCCAGAAATCGGGATTTCTACTAAAACTAGAAAAACAGCGGTTTCCTCGACGGTTCTTCGTGGTTCCTGCTCCTATGGACTCGTACGGGCACCTAGAAGTGATCCTCTCCACGAGAGGATGAGTGGTGCAGTGTGGATTACGAATTTCACAGATCGGTGCAGACTCCACTTTTGCACACCGTCGCGAAAACATGAAATTCCGGCGTGAGCAGTCTTTGTCACGCCGCCGGAGCTCGCGGCAATGAAAAAGGGACTAAAGGCGAACGTCTTTGCTGTTCACAGCTTGGTGAACGGTGGGCTGTGGTGGCCGGACGGATCGTTCCCGCGGTGGCGGCTCGAGCTGACCCGGCCGAGAAAGGATCGTTGCGGTGGAGCTCAGGGAGGACTGCTCCAAGCCTGGAACTGACGCGAGGGTTTCGAAGAGGGCTTGGCGCACCTGGTTCTGGTCTCAGATAACCGGGAGGATCACTGGATCAGACGGGCGATGAGGAACCGAGAGTTCAACCGGGCGGCGATGAGTTTCAGTTTTCTGGGCGGGGATGCATCTTGGGCAGCGTTGAAAACCCCCTGCGACCGCTCGGGCGTGTAGATAAGGGCCCCGAGAGGCGGTTCATCGGCCGAGGGAGGCAAGCAGCTACTGTCCTCGCCGTTTCTTCGCCGTGGCGGCAGCTCAGTCGGGCGCGAGTAACCGGGTTCAGTCTTCAGTCGGTAGTATTCTCTCCAGTGGCTGAAATGTGGGTCCCATTTCTCTTTTAACCTCTGAACATAACTTCATATTACTGTTGTAAACAGTAGTCCCCACAAAGCCCCTGGTGATTTGAATTATCTACCCCTGAGCCATTTTAATTAGTTAGAATTCAAACTGGGTTTGGTTTGACTAAATTTCAGCACATGTTCAGTTTGAAATTCAAATAAAGTTTGAATTTGCTACCCTTAGCTCATGTCAAGATCAACTCCAAATGGAGTGAAAATTGGTGTGTGAGCTCACAAAAATGTGCTGAGTAAGAATATGCCTCCCACTTTTGAATCCATGGGATAAAACAGTTTGAATTTGAATTTGGGTTCAAACTACCCTCTTTCATGCTATACCCAAAAGGACTTCAAAAAGGTTTTGAATTTGGGTGAAACTTGGCATGGACATTCCTAGCATGGTGTAGGAGTTTTCCAAATGTCCAGCCCCTAGATGATGCATGTGGGAAATACCACTTTTGCATTTGTGAGTTTATTCTCTAGTGAGCATGTTGATAATGGTTACTTGCTCTTCAAATGTGTTCATCAACTATCTTCAAATGACGTGTGTGTGTGATGATGAACACTTTGAATATGTCAAAAACTGAGACCTTTACAGAAAATCCCTAGAACACCCTAGGAGCTCTAATGAAGACCAAGTACATAATTATATGTGGAGAGCTCAAATGAGCATTGCTGCAAATGAAACTTGGCTAAGTCTCTGTTTAGGTTGTAGCAAACCACAGTAAAAATTTCAGAGTCATTGGATCTGTCTAGCAAGACTTATAGTCTTCACAAGTTTAACTTCAATTCAAATGCATTTAAATTGATACATATACATGTTTATCTCTTGTAGTCGCTATGGTTGAGGAGGAGGCCGAAGTCTTAGACTTCATCACTCCGGAAGAACAGCTAGCCTACGACCAAGAGCAGCAAGGCAAGTCCCGGTTTGCATTAACCTTTTTACAAATTTTTACTGTTTTGAGAACTTACTTTGAGCACCCAATTAATTCTTGCATTATAGTCTTGTTTGAAACCCAGTTGCATAGCCAAGAAAGCCCTGGGTTGGGATTAGGGTTGAAAACCTCGTTAGCTACTGCAATGCTAAGACAGTGTAGGATTCGGTACAAGTCGAGTAGTTGGAACTGCTCGTGAGAATAGGCTAGAGGCACATCGCTCGGGTAAAGATAGCAAATGAAACACATGGCAAGAAAAATGAGACCGAGCGGAGAGTAAGGGCAGCAGGACTTTGGGGCCTGGGTGCTATAGCTCCACTTGTGTCGATTGAGGACCGAGTCGTGTGCGGGCCTGTTGAACAAGCTAGAACAGTACCGAAGACCTACTGGCTATATAGCACCGGGAAACCGATGTAACTCGGGTAGCTGGGTATTGAGGCATTGCCTGTCGTTCAGAGCGTAGGTTGAGAGCTCGAGGTGTAAATCGGCTGGCGGCACTGCGGATGCGCGCGCAAAGACCTCTTGCTTGGGACGATAGGACCGGTTTAATATTTGGCTGATGGGTGAAAGGTGGTTGCGTACGACGTCCATGATGGTTGCTGTAGGCAACATCGAGTACGGGCGTACGTGATGGGTTATTCGGGTAACCCTGCAGGTTTAAATCGATTATAATCGCCGTCCCTCGCGGTCAGTGAGTACCACTTGTTCACTTGTAACACCCCAAAATTTTGATTCAAAACACTAAATCATGTTAAGAGGGGAATTTAAAAATTTTTGGACATGTTGCATGTTTTGCAAAAATTCAAATTCAAACTGGAATTCAAATTAAACTCAAATCAGAAAAGAAATGGAAAAAGAAAAAGAGAAAACAGAAAAAACCGGCCAGTGGGCCGAAACCCACCAGCCGGCCCAACTTACCCCGCGCCAGCCCGCAGCCGCGCGCCCGCGCTTTCTCACGCTGACAGGAGGGACCCACCCGGGCTTCGTCTTCCACCTCGCGCCGCGCCGGACTCTCTCTCACCAAATCCAAACCGATCGGAACTGCTGCGGATCACAGCCGAATTTCGCTCGAGGAGGAAACGGACATGATCTAAACCACCTCGCCGCCCTCCCCCGTATATAAAAACCCCGGCCCCGTTCTGTTTTTCCCACGCGATCGCCGATTTTTACTCCGGTGAGAACCGAGACTTCTCCGGTGAATTCCGGCCGATCTAAGCTCGGAAACTCCGATCTAACTCGCTGGTCTTGATCCACCGCCTCCGGGGAACCTTGCAGGTGCAGAAAACTCGGTGACTTGCGGTGTAAACACAGCGCCGACGAGCTTCGCCGTGGTTTTGCCTCGGACCTCGCCGCCGATCACCTTCCAGGACCTCCGAGCTCAAGAAAACCCCCGAGGTGAGATCCCCGACCTCCCCTCTACCGATCTATGCCATAAGATCACAGTTCTAGGCAGAATTCTTGAGGATCCGAAAGTTTCCGGCGAGATCGCCGCTTCCCGCCGCCGTGCGCCACCGGCAGCGCCGCCCGCGCTCGATCAGAGCGACGTGGCCGCTTGTGCGCCGTTTATTTTAAATCGCACGGTAGACTTTAAAACCCCGCGTACCGGTTCGGCGTTATAATCTCAGCCGTCGGTTTAAAATCGGACGGTCCTCGTCAGCCCCGCGTTATAAAGACTGGAATTCTTACATGCTACCCCCTGGGGTTCTCGGGAAATAAGAGCTAGCCCCGGAAACTTCGGATCTAGCCCCTGGAACTCCAGAAAATCATGTAAATTCATTTAAAAATCAGTTTTAGCCCCTGGACTTAATAAAAATTAGGAAAAACACCTCTGATAAGTGTAGCTAGACCCCTGGAAATTATGAAAATAATATTATAGACCCTGTAATGGGGTGAGTTCATTATTTTAGCCCTGTTTAGTATTTAATTTAGAAAATTGAATATGTAACTAGTGTTTAAAAATTAAAAAGTGGGACAAACATAGTTGTCAAAATTTAGATAAAGATTTTCTCAGTGTTTAGGAAATTTAGGAGTGACATAAAAACATATTTTGGACTGAATTGAGTCTGTTTAATTTATTATTCACAATTAGGGACACATTTTTAAGTAATAAATAGTTTTAGAAAATAGGGAAAATAATTATGAGATGGTTTACATCAGAGGCAAAGGTCAAAATGTGTTATTAAATTATTTAGGACCAGAACCTATTCTGTTTAGATGATGTGTATTATTAATTTCATAATAAAGTACACATTTATGCATAGAAAAATAAATCTGAAAATATAGCAACTAGTAAATGATAAATGGAGTTTCTAAAATCCAAAGAATTCAGTTTAGGGTTGGTAGAAATTCTGAAGGCACATATGGAGAAGAAAAATACTTTTCATACATACTTGGTAGAGAAAAGGTGTAGTAGTTGAATATAAGGAATTTATTTAAAGTTTGAAACACACATTCATATATATATAGAGTATGTAAGTATAAGTGTGAACACCAAAGTAGGAATCATATACACATGAATAAAAGTGTATGCAAGCCACAAATCAACACACATAGAGTATCCACAACACATATAATGGTAAAGAACTTTCATAAATGTGAATGTGTGGTTTGTATGAAGTAGAAGTGTGAACTATGTCTTATGATTGTTGTTTTTCTTTTGCTATGTGTGATGGTATGATGTAGAACCTGCTCAAGAGCAAGTTATTCCTTTCCAAGATCAGGACTACCCATTTCAAGAGCAGCAAGAAGGAGGCAAGTGTCCTTGACCACTTTGATCCTATGCTAGGATGTGTAGCTAGAATTATTTGCATTGTCAATTGAAAATATGAAACCCATGTTAGGATGTTTCCCTAGAATTGCATTACCTTGTTTCCTTGTAGCTTGGGTTGGGATTTATTTTATTATGTCATTTATTTACATGCATATGCTTAGCCATGCTTAGAATGGGATATTTGGGATATGAGATCATCAGTTTATATTACCATACTCTTGAATGAGATATTATGAGTTATGTAGAGGTAGGGATCAAGGCAAGTTGGATGTTTTGGTTGTGTGCTGGGTGCACGAGACTCGGGTTTGTGTTTAGTACTTGCCTGGATCCTAAGGACCGGTTCATGGAGCATGTAACCTGGCTTTACAGTGCCAACCACATGCTGAGATGGGGCAGCTTGGCCAATTAATTAGGTGTATCCCCGGCGTAGTATGGGTGTGTTGGATGGTGCGGTGAATAAGTGTCAGCTGGACTACCATATGAACCGCAAGGCTCAAGAGGGGGCCACTGCAGAGGGGTTGGAGCCTCTTGTATGCTGTTAGGGGTGAAACCTCAGTGGGCCCATGCTCGTCGGGAATCCCTTTGTAAAGGCTTCGTAGTGATCTCCTGGCTACACACCTGGGAAGTGTGAATGTGGTTCATAGCCACTGGCATAATGGAGGTTCTTTTAGTCCACCCGGCAACGGGGGATGAAATCACTACATGTGGGTACAGTGGTACAAACTCTGCAGAGTCAAAACTGTCATGACAGCCGTGCTCACGGTCAAGAGCGGCTTGGACTTATTCATGATTAGAGGATTGATGGTTTTGGAAGTTAAGCGGGGAGCTTAACATTGGAAATGATGTTATGGTTATTGGATTATGATGATGGGATGGGAGATTGGGACCATTTCACCTGTGTAGTAATGTAGGTGCTTAATAAGCTAAGGTGATAGGTATTAATTGCGTAGTGCTTTAACCATGAGTTCAACCTCTCCTTGGTCTAGCCATGCATGATATGATTTTCCCACACTTGCTGAGTACCATTGGTACTCAACCTTGCATATTTTGTTGGTTCATATTGCTGCTCAGGTCAAGATAATGAGGTGGTGTATAATGACCAAGACTTTGGACCCGAAGAATGTTTCTAGGTTCATGGAGACCCCCGGGCAACGCCTGTGATGGAGCCCTACAGAATAATATTCCGCTGCTAGTTTATTTACTTGTGATGAACTTATTATTGTCCATCGAGACATTTACTATGTAAGAATTACTTATATTCGACACCTGGCTTGTAATAAATGATGCTTCACTATTTGTCATCACATGTATGAGAAAATGATCCTCGCATACATGTGATATTCACTTGGTTGTTCTTCGGAAAAACCGGGTGTGACAGAAGGTGGTATCAGAGCCAAGGTTGCCCGTAGGAACGTGGACCTAGGTAGAAATGGACGTATTTAAGGGCCCTATTTTCTTAAAAACTATTTTCCAAGGTCTGGGTTGAAGAGTGTTATTTAAGGAGTCATTTTCTTCATCTTACCCCAAATTTTCATTCAAAATAGGATTTTTGTTTAAAAAAAGTTTATCTAACCTAATTTTAAATTCTTTTTGTTTTAGATGGTTTGCATGATTCGCACCGCTCGCAAGTCCAAAGGAGGGAGAGTTCCCGTAGTTGCCCTTGCCGAAAGAGAGGAGAGCCGTCCGGTGACGTACCTTTCCTACGGATTGGCAGTAGGAGGCTTATTGCGCCGTCTTCGGCGTATGCTCGAAGCCGCCAGCAATACGGGCAAGCTAATCATCCACTATAACTCCACCAGGACCATCCGTGAGAAGAGGGAGGAATGGAGTTCAGAGATGAGGATAATACACGAAAATCAGCTGCTTAAGATCCACCACTCTCCAGCTTGTAGAGCGACACAGGTCGATGCGGAGAAAGATGTCACCTGGGAGGCCATCACCTGCCTGAGTCACATCTATCGTCGCCACTTGGACAAAACTGAGTACATGTATGTCCTCCAACGTGAGAGTGGTACCACGGAGTACAAGTACCCACCAGTGCATCAAGGGACTTCCCATGAGCACATGGACTTGTGCTTGGAGGATGCTGCTATGCTCAGCACTCGACTGCAGGAGTGTCAACAAGAGCTTCAGGATGTCCGAGACACCCTGAAGGAAACGGAGGCGTTGCTGCGAGCTTGCTTAAAGGCGAGAGAAAGAGGAGATGGGAAGGAACTGTGTGTCACCGTGAATGATACATGGACTCCTGACTCCCCGGATCGCCGAGCGATCAGGCGTCGTTGCACTTCTCCACCAGCAGCCTCCCCACCCAAAGCAGAGTCAGAAGGTATCCAAAATGAGGAGGAAGATCCCGAGGAGCCAGCTCAATAGAACGAGTAGTGTAGAGTCTTTCCCTTAGCTAGCAAGAGGTCGAGTAGTCGAGTCGTTACGTAGTTAATGGTGTGATAATGCTTGGTGTGTGACGTGAGTTGTGGAAGCCATGAGCAATTGTCCACAGCCTCGTCTTCAGAATGTTTTGCTTTGGTGTGTGAACCCACATGAAATAATAGTGCATTTATTTGGTGTGAGATATGAACCCTCGTAAAAGTATAACAAAGCCTCAACACTTCAAAGTACGAACAAATGAAAGTAGTAAGATGATACAAAATGCTTTCAAATTAACCTTGATTGATTCTGCCAGATGGCCGGGAGAGGAAAAGGACGTGTTGCCAACCCCGCCAACAACAATGATGAGGCATGCAACCCTCATCTTTCTGGAGGCCAGGACCGGGGTGGTCGCCGTGAAGAAGTTGATCCTCTCCACCAAATGCTGGAGAATCAAAATCAGCTCATCCAGAACTTGACTCAAGTGGTGGCCAACTTGCATCAAGTTCCACCTCCACAAGCTGCACCACGCCAACCAAGGTTGAGTGAGTTTCTAGGAACTCAACCTCCAAAGTTTGCAAGTGCTGCTGAACCTCTGGAGGCAGATGATTGGCTGAAGACCATTGAAAGTAAGATGAGGATCATACAGTGCCAAGGGTATGAGAGGGTGCTGTTTGCCTCTCATCAGTTGCATGGACCTGCTGCTGATTGGTGGACCGCCTATGTGGCCGCCCATCATGACCCTGAGAACATCACTTGGGAAGAGTTCAAGCGTAGCTTCCGCAACCATTACATCCCAAGAGGTGAACTCAAAAACAAGAGGAAGGAGTTTTTGGGACTGCAGCAGGGACACATGACGGTGAGGGAATACCTCACTAAATTTACTCAACTATCCCGCTATGCCCCACGGGACATAGAGACTGATGAGCAGAAACAAGATTGTTTTATGGAAGGACTTACTGCAGAGATGCAGTGTGCAATGTCCTCAAATGAGTATGAAAGTTTCCAAAAGATGGTGGACAGAGCATTTGTGGTAGAAAGGAAGCTAAAGGCCTTGGAAAATGAGAATAAGAGGAAGGCCGGGTGGTCACATCAAGCCTCAGGGAGCAACACCCGCCCACGTCTGATGCAGCCACCTGCAGGGCAGACGAACCGTGCTGCGGTACCCTACTCAGCACCAAGAGGGTACAACCCGAACTACAGGCCTCCGGCAGCACCAGCACAGCCGCAACGTCAGTTTGTGCAGCAGCCTCGCCCCGCATATCCACCTCGACCCGCAGTGCAAGGACCCCCAAACCAACCCCAAGACAACAAAGGCCAGGCATCTAAGATTGGGGTGCAATGTTTCAGCTGTGGTGAAGTGGGGCACTACGCCCATAAATGCCCAAAGAAGAAGCCTGCGCCGCCACAATAGCAGAATGTAATGAGAGGACGGGTGAACCACGTCACTATGGAGGAAGCACAAGAGGCACCCGACGTGGTAGTTGGTATGTTTCATGCCAATTTACACCTTGCAACTCTGCTGTTTGATTCTGGTGCTACCCACTCGTTCATTGCTCAAGGGTTTGTTAAGAAGCATGACCTAGCAACCACACAAATGAACCATATGCTAGCCGTAAACTCTCCAGGTGGAGAAATAAGGACAAGACAAGTGTGTCCCAAAGTGAACCTAGACATTAATGGGGTAGTATTTACTGCTAACCTCATAGTGATAGATTCACAAGGGATAGATATTATTTTGGGTATGGATTGGTTGTCCAAACATAAAGGAATCATCCATTGTTCGACCAGAACGGTGGAAATAACTCACCCCAGTGGCACAAGAGTAAAGTTCATAACGATACACGAGCCTAGGAGGGACATTAAATTAAATCAAGTGGAGGTGAAAGTTGAGGAAATCAGGACTATCAGGGAATATCCAGATGTTTTTCCGGAGGAGTTGCCAGGTATGCCTCCCGACCGTGAAGTGGAATTCGTGATTGAGCTAGTACCGGGAACAGCCCCGATATACAAGAGACCTTATCGGATGGACTCCAAGCAGCTAGAAGAGCTCAAGGATCATTTGAGAGAATTGACGGAGAAGGGGTATATTCGCCCTAGTTCCTCACCATGGGGAGCTCCGGTGATATTTGTGCCCAAGAAAGACGGAACCCAAAGGCTATGCGTGGATTACCGTGCTTTGAATGAGGTAACCATCAAGAACAAGTACCCATTGCCTCGCATTGAAGACTTGTTTGATCAGTTGAGGGGAGCTTGTGTGTTCTCGAAAATTGATCTCAGGTCGGGATACCACCAACTCAAGATAAGGCAATCTGATATTCCCAAGACAGCTTTCGTATCTCGGTACGGACTGTATGAATACACTGTCATGCCTTTCGGGCTAACTAATGCCCCGGCGTACTTCATGTACCTCATGAACAAGGTATTCATGGAATATCTGGACAAATTTGTGGTGGTTTTCATAGATGACATTCTCGTCTTCTCCAAAGATGAAGAAGAACATGAGAAACATCTAAGGTTGGTGTTGCAGAGGCTGAGAGAACACCAACTATATGCCAAGTTGAGCAAGTGTGGGTTTTGGCTGAAGAGAGTTCCCTTTTTAGGACATATAATCTCGGAGGGAGGAATCTCCGTAGATCCCGCCAAAATCGAGGATATCCAGAAGTGGAAGACCCCTGAAAATGTCGGGGAAGTTCGAAGCTTTTTGGGATTGGCTGGATACTATCGACGGTTTATTGAGGGATTCTCCAAGATCTCGATACCTCTCACCAAACTGTTGGAGAAGGGAATCACATTCACCTGGATGCCACAGTGCGAGACGAGCTTTCAGGAGCTAAAGAAGAGATTGACAACAACCCCAGTGTTGGTTATGCCAGATATGAAGAAGAATTTCACAGTGTACTGTGATGCCTCTGGAAATGGGTTGGGATGTGTTCTCATGCAAGAAGGACATGTCGTGGCATATGCATCCCGGCAGCTTCGGAAGCACGAGAAGAACTATCCTACACATGACCTAGAACTAGCCGCAGTGGTACACGCGTTGAAAATTTGGCGGCACTATTTGATGGGGAAGAGGACCGAGATATATACGGATCATAAGAGTTTGAAGTACATTTTCACACAGCCAGATCTCAACCTCAGACAAAGGAGATGGTTAGAGCTAATCAATGACTTTGATGTGGGCATCAACTATCATCCCGGGAAAGCAAACGTTGTGGCCGATGCTTTGAGTCGGAAAGTGCAGGTCAATAAGTTGAGCTTGAAGGACATGCCTGCAGAATTAAAGAACGAGGTTATAAGGCTCAATCTACATCTAGTAAATAGTGGTGAAGCCATCGCCATGGAAGTGGACTCCACACTCGAGCGAGACATACGCGAGGGTCAAAAGAATGATGAGAAGATACAAGAGATCAGACAACTTATCAAGGAAAATAAAGCTCCGGGTTTTAGATAGGATGAACAAGGAACGGTGTGGCACGGGAAAAGAATCTGTGTGCCAGAAGTAAAGGAGATCCGTGAATTGATTCTCAAGGAGGCTCATGATTCTGACTATTCCATTCATCCTGGGAGTACGAAAATGTATCAGGACCTTAAGAGCAGGTATTGGTGGTATGGTATGAAGCGAGATGTCGCGGAACATGTTGCCCTATGTGACACATGTCAGTTGGTGAAAGCAGAACATCAACGACCCGCGGGATTATTGCAACCACTCAAAGTGCCTGAATGAAATGGGAAGAAATCTGCATGGAGTTTGTCGTGGGATTGCCTAGGACCCAATCCGGGTATGATTCAATATGGGTCATCATTGATAGGCTAACCAAGGTAGCTCATTACATTCCCGTGAAAGAAAGCTACAGCGGATCCAAATTGGCATAATTGTACATGTCAAGGATCGTGTGTTACCATGGAGTGCCAAAGAAGATAGTGTCGGACCGAGGGACACAGTTCACCTCGAGGTTTTGGCAGAAGTTGCATGAAACCATGGGAACCCATCTGAACTTCAGCTCTGCCTATCATCCCCAAACTGACGGGCAGACGGAGAGAACCAATCAGATCCTTGAAGATATGTTAAGGGCATGTGCGCTCAAAAACAATAGAAGTTGAGACAAGAACTTACCGTATGCGGAGTTTTCCTATAACAACAGCTATCAAGCTAGTATGAAGATGTCACCGTTTGAAGCTTTGTATGGAAGGAAGTGCAGAACTCCCCTATTTTGGAACCAAACAGGAGAAAGTAAAGTGTTTGGTCCAGAAGTGCTACAAGAAGCCGAGGCAAAGGTGAGGGGGATTCGCAACAACTTGAGGATAGCACAAACACGCCAAAAGAGCTATGCCGATGTACGAAGAAGAGAGCTCGTTTTCAACGTGGGAGATTATGTTTATCTCAAGGTGTCCCCTATCAGAGGACTTCGTCGGTTCAAGGTGAAAGGGAAGTTGTCACCTCGATACATCGGACCCTTTCAAGTTTTGGAAAGGAAAGGCGAAGTGGCGTATCATCTAGAGTTATCGGTTCATCTATCGGACGTGCACGATGTATTCCATGTGTCACAACTCAAGAAATGTCTGAGGACGCCTGAAGAGGTGTTACCCATGAGTGAAGTGGATGTAGCTGAGGATTTGTCTTATGCCGAGCAACCATACAAGATTTTGGAGACAATGGAACGCCTCACCAGAAATAAAAGAATCCGGATGTGCAAGGTGCAGTGGAAGCATCACTCAGAAGAGGAAGCCACCTGGGAACGGGAAGATGAGCTCAAGGCACAATTTCCGGAATTGTTTTCTTAGAAACACCAATCTCGAGGACGAGATTTCTTTTAAGGGGGGTAGAGCTGTAACACCCCAAAATTTTGATTCAAAACACTAAATCATGTTAAGAGGGGAATTTAAAATTTTTTGGACGTGTTGCATGTTTTGCAAAAATTCAAATTAAAACTGGAATTCAAATTAAACTCAAATCAGAAAAGAAATGGAAAAAGAAAAAGAGAAAACAGAAAAAAACCGGCCAGTGGGCCGAAACCCACCAGCCGGCCCAACTTACCCCGCGCCAGCCCGCAGCCGCGCGCCCGCGCTTTCTCACGCTGACAGGAGGGACCCACCCGGGCTTCGTCTTCCACCTCGCGCCACGCCGGACTCTCTCTCACCGAATCCAAACCGATCGGAACTGCTGCGGATCACAGCCGAATTTCGCTCGAGGAGGAAATGGACATGATCTAAACCACCTCGCCGCCCTCCCCCGTCTATAAAAACCCCGACCCCGTTCTGTTTTTCCCACGCGATCGCCGATTTTTACTCCGGTGAGAACCGAGACTTCTCCGGCGAATTCCGGCCGATCTAAGCTCGGAAACTCCGATCTAACTCGCTGGTATTGATCCACCGCCTCCGGGGAACCTTGCAGGTGCAGAAAACTCGGTGACTTGCGGTGTAAACACAGCGCCGACGAGCTTCGCCGTGGTTTTGCCTCGGACCTCGCCGCCGATCACCTTCCAGGACCTCCGAGCAAAAGAAAACCCCCGAGGTGAGATCCCCGACCTCCCCTCTACCGATCTATGCCATAAGATCACAGTTCTAGGCAGAATTCTCGAGGATACGAAAGTTTCCGGCGAGATCGCCGCTTCCCGCCGCCGTGCGCCGCCGACAGCGCCGCCCGCGCTCGATCAGAGCGACGTGGCCGCTTGTGCGCCGTTTATTTTAAATCGCACGGTAGACTTTAAAACCCCGCGTACCGGTTCGGCGTTATAATCTCAGCCGTCGGTTTAAAATCGGACGGTCCACGTCAGCCCCGCGTTATAAAGACTGGAATTCTTACGTGCTACCCCCTGGGGTTCTCGGGAAATAAGAGCTAGCCCCGGAAACTTCAGATCTAGCCCCTGGAACTCCAGAAAATCATGTAAATTCATTTAAAAATCAGTTTTAGCCCCTGGACTTAATAAAAATTAGAAAAAACACCTCTGATAAGTGTAGCTAGACCCCTGGAAATTATGAAAATAATATTATAGACCCTGTAATGGGGTGAGTTCATTATTTTAGCCCTGTTTAGTATTTAATTTAGAAAATTGAATATGTAACTAGTGTTTAAAAATTAAAAAGTGGGACAAACATAGTTGTCAAAATTTAGTTAAAGATTTTCTCAGTGTTTAGGAAATTTAGGAGTGAGATAAAAACATATTTTGGACTGAATTGAGTCTGTTTAATTTATTATTCACAATTAGGGACACATTTTTAAGTAATAAATAGTTTTAGAAAATAGGGAAAATAATTATGAGATGGTTTACATCAGAGGCAAAGGTCAAAATGTGTTATTAAATTATTTAGGACCAGAACCTATTCTGTTTAGATGATGTGTATTATTAATTTCATAATAAAGTACACATTTATGCATAGAAAAATAAATCTGAAAATATAGCAACTAGTAAATGATAAATGGAGTTTCTAAAATCCAAAGAATTCAGTTTAGGGTTGGTAGAAATTCTGAAGGCACATATGGAGAAGAAAAATACTTTTCATACATACTTGGTAGAGAAAAGGTGTAGTAGTTGAATATAAGGAATTTATTTAAAGTTTGAAACACACACATATATATATATATAGTATGTAAGTATAAGTGTGAACACCAAAGTAGGAATCATATACACATGAATAAAAGTGTATGCAAGCCACAAATCAACACACATAGAGTATCCACAACACATATAATGGTAAAGAACTTTCATAAATGTGAATGTGTGGTTTGTATGAAGTAGAAGTGTGAACTATGTCTTATGATTGTTGTTTTTCTTTTGCTATGTGTGATGGTATGATGTAGAACCTGCTCAAGAGCAAGTTATTCCTTTCCAAGATCAGGACTACCCATTTCAAGAGCAGCAAGAAGGAGGCAAGTGTCCTTGACCACTTTGATCCTATGCTAGGATGTGTAGCTAGAATTATTTGCATTGTCAATTGAAAATATGAAACCCATGTTAGGATGTTTCCCTAGAATTGCATTACCTTGTTTCCTTGTAGCTTGGGTTGGGATTTATTTTATTATGTCATTTATTTACATGCATATGCTTAGCCATGCTTAGAATGGGATATTTGGGATATGAGATCATCAGTTTATATTACCATACTCTTGAATGAGATATTATGAGTTATGTAGAGGTAGGGATCAAGGCAAGTTGGATGTTTTGGTTGTGTGCTGGGTGCACGAGACTCGGGTTTGTGTTTAGTACTTGCCTAGATCCTAAGGACCGGTTCATGGAGCATGTAACCTGGCTTTACAGTGCCAACCACATGCTGAGATGGGGCAGCTTGGCCAATTAATTAGGTGTATCCCCGGCGTAGTATGGGTGTGTTGGATGGTGCGGGGAATAGGTGTCAGCTGGACTACCATATGAACCGCAAGGCTCAAGAGGGGGCCACTGCAGCGGGGTTGGAGCCTCTTGTATGTTGTTAGGGGTGAAACATCAGTGGGCCCACGCTCGTCGGGAATCCCTTTGTAAAGGCTTCGTAGTGATCTCCTGGCTACACACCAGGGAAGTGTGAATGGGGATCGTAGCCACTGGCATAATGGAGGTTCTTTTAGTCCACCCGGCAACGGGGGATGAAATTACTACATGTGGGTACAGTGGTACAAACTCTGCAGAGTCAAAACTGTCATGACAGTCGTGCTCACGGTCAAGAGCGGCTTGGACTTATTCATGATTAGAGGATTGATGGTTTTGGAAGTTAAGCGGGGAGCTTAACATTGGAAATGATGTTATGGTTATTGGATTATGATGATGGGATGGGAGATTGGGACCATTTCACCTGTGTAGTAATGTAGGTGCTTAATAAGCTAAGGTGATAGGTATTAATTGCGTAGTGCTTTAACCATGAGTTCAACCTCTCCTTGTTCTAGCCATGCATGATATGATTTTCCCACACTTGCTGAGTACCATTGGTACTCAACCTTGCATATTTTGTTGGTTCATATTGCTGCTCAGGTCAAGATAATGAGGTGGTGTATAATGACCAAGACTTTGGACCCGAAGAAGGTTTCTAGGTTCATGGAGACCCCCGGGCAACGCCTGTGATGGAGCCCTACAGAATAATATTCCGCTGCTAGTTTATTTACTTATGATGAACTTATTATTGTCCATCGAGACATTTACTATGTAAGACTTACTTATATTCGACACCTGGCTTGTAATAAATGATGCTTCACTATTTGTCATCACATGTATGAGAAAATGATCCTGGCATACATGTGATATTCACTTGGTTGTTCTTCGGAAAAACCGGGTGTGACATCACTGTACCATGACGTAGAAAAAACAAGCTAGATTCATGTTAAAAGTTTGCTGATTTGAAAGATATACCTTGCTTGTTAAATGTCTTGTTGTAGTTTAGAGCTAGTTAAAGTTCTTTTCAACTTTGGGCAAAGTACATGAGAGAAATGTGTTTCTTGTTTGATTGCGGCTCTCTCATGTGCCTTAGCGTAAGGTTCTCCACAACCTGCTGCTAAAACTTAAAAGTAAGGTTCAAATAATTGGGCGAGTCCTTTGCAACTTATTTTACCTCATGTACCCTACAACCATCTATGTAGAAGTTTCATGTATAGGAGAGACGGGTTTGTCTTGCTGAGCTATCGTGCTCACTGCTTGTGTTTGAAGCTTTTTGCAGGGGTTTATGAGGGAGGGACTCCCGAGGAGGAGACGGAACCCCAGGAGGGGAACCCCATCGAATGGGAGTCGTGCACGCCGCAGCGTTAGTGTATGTGCGTGCTAGCGAGGACACATTCACGGGCTGAACTTGAACTCAATGCATACTCTACGCCCGTGAGTGTAGACTGGACTTATTTTGTTGTAAAAATGTTCATAAACTGGTTTATGTAATAAAACTTTGCTACCACTTTGTATCTTTGATGTGCGTTATCCGGTGTTGTGCAACGCAGCACCCCTCAGCGTGATCCTGGCTCGACAAGGCCGTGGGGCCGCGTCAACGTGTCGCATCAGGCAACATATTCAGCTATGTCCCTTTTCATACCATCCCACCAATAGCAAGTTTTCAGGTCCTTGTACATCTTCGTACAGCCGGGATGTATGGAATAAGGTGAGTCATGTGCCTCCTTTAATATCGTGTCGTGGATGTGCTTCACGTTAGGCACACAAATCCTTTTTCCTATCCAAAGCGTGCCTTTCTCATCTTCCTTGAAATCCTTTTCTATGCCTTGTCGGATTCTTTCCTTGATTTCCTTGATTTCCTCATCCGTTGCTTGGCCATCTCGTATCTCTTGTTCCAGCGATGAGTTCAGTTCTATCACCTCCATCTCGTTCAAGAACCCTAGATGTAACCGTTCGAACTCCTTGCGCAGCTTGGGTGGCAGCTCCCGAGCCATGAGTTTGTGACATGCTCCCTTTCGGCTCAACGCATCAGCTACTACATTGGCCTTTCCGGGGTGGTAGTTGATTCCAACATCATAATCCTTGATGAGTTCCAACCATCGACGTGTAAAAGTCCGAAAAATGTGTATGAATAAAAACCAAGGTTTGAGCTCATATGTGTGGCAAAGACATGAAAGATGGGACTTGCTAAAACTTTTCTTCATGCAAAGTAATACATGGATGAGCATCCAAAAGAGAGGCTCACATTTTTATTTAAAAGTGTTGAACCAATAAGGAGTTAAATACCTCTTGCATGTAAGTTTGAAAATCAGATTTGAAAATTCAAAGTTCACACATGTGGTGGCCAAAAACTTTTAATAAACATGCAGCCATATAGTTGGAAATATAGGGAAAAGTTTGATCACAAACTTTTCATTTGTAGGGTGGGCTCAAAAAGGAGTTAAAGAGAAGCATTTGCAAATTCTAGCCAAATTTAAATGTGGCATACAAATTTAAACTGAATTTGGAGAATTGAAATTCTAGCCACCTTTTTAAACTCAGAATTTTGGGAATTGAGAGTATCAGCTTGAGAAGATATATGGGAGATAAATGTGGAGTGGGACCCACATGTCATAGAGCTGAAGGGGTGCCTTACACACTAAGTCTAAGCCTCGATGGGCAATTCCACCGAAAAGCTCGCGTGAGCCACCGAGCAGCTTTGCCTCACCAGCTCCTGCTGTTTTCTCCCACGCGTGAGCACCCCGGGGTCGGTTCTGACCGCTCTTCAACGTGATCACGTTCCCTCAGACCGAACAAAGGCTCATTTGCCTTCCTCTCTCGTGAGAACACCGAGCAAACCAGTTCCTCACGTCCGCTGCTCGGCCGATCGTAAGAATGGCGAAACAACCATGCCATCCCTCCCCCGAGCTGCTAAACATTGCCGCGATCTCAGCCCCAACCTCCCTGACCCGAAAGCAAGCGAGCCTCGACCTCCCTAGCCCAGGGAACAACCGTCACAGCGGCGACCTAACGTCGGCCGCCGAGCAGGCGCTCGTGGACAGCTCACCACAGCGACTTTCACGGCCGAGCAAGGGCGGCAAAAGGAGCGCACGGACTCCACTCTGCTTCCACCTGAAGCTCAAGTCACGTCGTGAGCTCTCGGGGGCGAATTCGGGAATTTTGTCCCGGCGGCTTCAAACCAAAATTCCGGTAAAGTTACTTAAAATTCTCCTTCTCTGCTCCTCATCAAGTCATCAAACTTTGCACAAAGATGCTGGATTAGCCGGCGATCAATTTCCTTTTAGCATCCATCGCATGAAAACGCCTCAGACTGACGAATTTTAAGCTCTACTGAGGGTGTTCATGGCGGACCCATTCGGTCACACGATGACAACCCACTTGCGGCCATTTCCGAGCAAGTTTGCAACAATGTCGATTCTTCCTAAGACCCACTGGTGCTGCAGAGCTCGTCGGCACAGGTTTTGGCAGGCTGGAAACCTCAGGTGACGGCGCCGAACCTCAACAGAGGCCGCCGCACGTCGCCGAGCTAGTTCCGACCACCGGCAGCCCGAGCACGCTCCACCATCGTATTCCCCAGCCTCCATAACCCCCTGGCGGCGAGGCCTAGTTTGGATGGTGGCCGGGAACGGCCGGCCGATGAGCACTGACGTGCTCCAGCGAGGGGGAACACGCGGGCGCGGGAAGGGGGCCGGAGGAGGAAGACGGTGGATGGACCCCTTCTGTCAGCGGCCCAAATTTTAAATCTGGATCAGTCTGCAGCTCGGATCCGGTGTGCTGGCGCGCAAAAATCCCGTGGACCCCGGTGTGGCCCAGTCCTGATTGGCTGGAATTTAAATAAGCGGGCCCAGTCGAATTTTCAGTAGGAAAACAATTCCAGTGTTGGCTCAAACTTTGGAAAATCATAGCTCCCTATAGAAAACTCCAAAATGAGTGATTCCAATTGGGTTGGATTCATCTTTCAGAGTTCTATCGAAATATGAACTCAGATTTGTATGAAAGTCAATATTATATTCTGGAAAATTCTTTGAAGTTTTCCAGAAAAAGAATTATTGAGGGAGTTTGGATTATCCAAAAGTCCTCAAATTTTGCCAGAGTATTCTTTAGCTTAGTGTTGACCCTCTGGAAAATTTTCAGCTCATTTGAAGAGCATTTGAGTAAGAATTTGCTAAATACAATCTGCTGTGTTCATAAGAGTCCAGAAACCTTTTCAGAAAATGTTTCCCACTTGAAAAATCTATTCTGGGCAATTCATAGCTCCAAAAATCATAGGAAAATTTAGGTAAGCTCTTTGAGACATACTTGCAATTTTAGTTCACTTAATTGAGCATGAAAATGCACATTACTCTGATAATTAATTCTTTTGAGTACAAATGCTTAAAGAATTGTTCTGGAAGAACTGCTCAAGTAAAAGAGCTGAAATTTGGACCACATTACTTTCATGTGACCAGGAACTCACATGTAAATTATCAGCCTAATTTGAGCTGTAGGACCCCCTGTGCTGGCTCTCCATACTTATGTATATGTGGGAATACATGAAGGACTTTGTGAGAATTATGGAGAACACAATTTGACTCCACCTTAGCTGAAATTTGGCAAGCTAAATCCTTAGGTAGTATAGAACCTTATATAAGACTTCTGAGGCCATTGGAGTTCTTGTTCTTCCGTTGCGCTCAAATCTTTTCAGCTCATCTATTGTGTTCATTAGGGAAAATAGTTAGTGTATAGTTAAGATAGTAAGATCAAGTAGTCATTTCTGTTTCTTTGCACAACAGAGGCAAACCAAGGCATTCTTGGCTTTTCCACACAACCTCTGTTCCTAAGAATTTCATTCCATAACTTCTTTCCACTACATTCTATAAAACATGTGCATATGTATTTCAATAGGAACCACAACGAAGGGGATTCAAGGGAGTGATTCATTGAAGTGGATCAAGCTCCGGAGAGTCAAGGGTGGATAAACAAGGACACTAACTGATTATATAGGACTACCCTGCAAAACAGGCAAGCTCCGGTTTGCATTTAACAGCTTTAAGTTTTTACTTTGTATTCACTTTCGGTTAAGATATGAATTGTGCATTATGTCTAGTGTGTGATACTCCTCTTGCATAACCAAATGAAACCATGGAGTATTGGGTAGGTGTTTTTACACCGTGTAGAACTGCCATGCTTAAGTAAGGCTCGGTAGAAGTCGAGTGGTGAGATGCTACTAGCAGGTTCAGGAATAACAGGGGCATACGGGATTGGTTCAAAAATGAGTTAGCAAGTTAAAGTTGAGTCCGGAAGGTTGTAGGGGCAGCAGGACATAGGGGCCTCGGTGCTATAGACCTGTCCGTGTTGGTCAAGGACCGATCCGTATGCGGCCCTGTTGAACAAGTTTGAGTTGTGCACCAGACTCATGCTGGTATTATGGGACCCAGTAAACCGATGTACCTCGAGAAGATGTCGTTGGGACTTTTCGGGTCGCCTCAGGTGGACGGCCGGTGTGCAGTATGTGGGGAACATTCTCATAACACCTCACGTCGGTAGGTGCACCATGAGAGTGGCTACTGTACGGGGCGACTTGATCGATTCAACGGGGGTGAAACAGGAGAAAGGCTGCCGCGTACGACGTCAGTGATGGTTGCTGTAGGCAACGTTGAATACAGGCGTACGTGTCGTGTAGTCCTGGTGTTATTGATTCGAATCACCGTCGCTCGCGGAATGGACCGAGCATACTTGTTCTAACAGTCGTGACGTAATAAGAACTTGCATGAGAAAGGAACTAATCACATTGGTTCGAAGTTTCATACTAGCTTTGTATTGGATCTTGATGAATAGGCTAGTGCCAACTCGATTCTTTTACGCCATGAGCAATTTAAATCGGGGGAAAGCGTTTCTTGTTTGATTGTTGTCACACCCGGTTTTTCCGAAGAACAACCAAGTGAATATCACATGTAGGCCAGGATCATTTTCTCATACATGTGATGACAAATAGTGAAGCATCATTTATTACAAGCCAGGTGTCGAATATAAATAAGTCTTACATAGCAAATGTCTCGATGGACAATAATAAGTTCATCACAAGTAAATAAACTAGCAGCGGAATATTATTCTTGAGGGCTCCGTCACAGGCGTTGCCCGGGGGTCTCCATGAACCTAGAAACCTTCTTCGGGTCCAAAGTCTTGGTCATTATACACCACCTCATTATCTTGACCTGAGCAGCAATATAAACCAACAAAATATGCAAGGTTGAGTACCAATGGTACTCAGCAAGTGTGGGAAAATTATATCATGCATGGCTAGAACAAGGAGAGGTTGAACTCATGGTTAAAGCACTACGCAATTAATACCTATCACCTTAGCTTATTAAGCACCTACATTACTACACAGGTGAAATGCTCCCAATCTCCCATCCCATCATCATAATCCAATAACCATAACATCATTTCCAACGTTAAGCTCCTCGCTTAACATTCTCAACTTCCAAAACCATCACTCCTCTAATCATGAATAAGTCCAAGCCGCTCTTGACCGTGAGCACGACTGTCATGACAGTTTTGACTCTGCAGAGTTTGTACCACTGTACCCACATGTAGTGATTTCATCCCCCGTTGCCGGGTGGACTAAAAGAACCTCCATTATGCCAGTGGCTACGAACCACATTCACACTTCCCAGGTGTGTAGCCAGGAGATCACTACGAAGCCTTTACAAAGGGATTCCCGACGAGCGTGGGCCCACTGAGGTTTCACCCCTAACAGCATACAAGAGGCTCCGACCCCGCTGCAGTGGCCCCCTCTTGAGCCTTGCTGTTTATAAGGTAGTCCAGCTGACACCTATTCCCCGCACCATCCAACACACCCATACTAAGCCAGGGATACACCTAATTAATTGGCCAAGCTGCCCCATCTCAGCATGTGGTTGGCACTGTAAAGCCAGGTTACATGCTCCATAAACCGGTCCTTAGGATCCAGGCAAGTACTAAACACAAACCCGAGTCTCGTGCACCCAGCACACAACGAAAACATCCAACTTGCCTTGATCCCTACCTCTACATAACTCACAATATCTCATTCAAGAGTATGGTAAAATAAATTGATGATCTCATATCCCAAATATCCCATTCTAAGCATGGCTAAGCATATGCATAATAATAAATGACATGATAAAATAAATCCCAACCCAAGCTACAAGGAAACAAGGTAATGCAATTCTAGGGAAACTTCCTAGCATGGGTTTCATATTTCATTTGACAATGCAAATAATTCTATCTACACATCCTAGCATAGGATCCAAGTGGTCAAGGACACTTGCCTCCTTCCTGCTGCTCTTGAAATGGGTAGTCCTGATCTTGAAAAGGAATAACTTGCTCTTGAGCAGGTTCTACATCATACCATCACACATAGCAAAAGAAAAACAACAATCCATAAGACATAGTTCACACTTCCACTTCATACAAACAACATATTCATATTTATGAAAGTCATTCACCATTATATGTGTTGTGGTTACTCTATGTGTGTTGATTTGTGGCTTGCATGCACTTTTAATCATGTGTATATGATTCCTACTTTTGTGTTCATATTTATACTTACATACTATATATATGAGTTTCCAATTTAAATAAATTCCTTATATTCAATTACTACACCTTTTAGCTACCAAGTATGCTTGAAATGTATTTTCCTTCTCCATATGTGTCTTCAGAATTTCTACCAACCCTAAACTGAATTCTTTGGATTTTAGAACTCCATTTATCATTTACTAGTTGCTATATTTTCAGATTTATTTCCTATGCCTAAATGTGAACTTTATTATGAAAATAACAAGACACATCATCTAAACAGAATAGGTTCTGATCTAAAATATTTACTAATATATTTCTGACCTTTTCCTCTGATGTAAACTATTTTACAATTATTTTCCCTATTTTCCAGAACTATTCTTTACTTAAAAATGTGTCCCTAAATGTGAATAATAAATTAAACAGATTCATTTCAGCCCAAAATATATTTTTATCTCACTCCAAAGTTTTCTAAATACTGAGAAAGTTTTTAATTTAATTTTGACAATATGTTTGTCCCACTTTTTAAATTTTAAACACTAGCCACATATTCAATTTCCTAAATTAAATATTAAACAGGGCTAAAAAGGTAAACTCACCCCTCTACAGGGTCTATAATATTATTTTAACAATTTTCAGGGGTCTAGCTACACATAACAGAGGGGTTTTTCCTAATTTTTATTAAGTCCAGGGGCTAAAACTGATTTTTAAATGAATTTACATGATTTTTTGAAGTTCCAGGGGCTAGATCAGAAGTTTCCGGGGCTAGCTCTTATTTCCCGAGAACCCCAGGGGGTAGCACGTAAGATTTCCAGTCTTTATAACGCGGGGCTGACGTGGACCGTCCGATTTTAAACCGACGGCTGAGATTATAACGTCGAACCGGTACGTGGGGATTTAAACCCTACCGTGCGATTTAAAATAAACGGCGCACAAGCGGTCACGTCGCTCTGATCGAGCGCGGGCGGCGCTGCCGGCGGCGCACGGCGGCAGAAAGCGGCGATCTCGCCGGAGACTTTCGGATCTTCGAGAATTCTTCCTAGAACTGTGATCTTATGGCATAGATCGGTAGAGGGGAGGTCGGGGATCTCACCTCGGGGGTTTTCTTGAGCTCGGAGGTCCTGGAAGGTGATCGGCGACGAGGTCCGAGGTGAATTCACGGCGAGGCTCGTCGGCGCTGTGTTTACACCGCAAGTCACCGAGTTTTCTGCACCTGCAAGGTTCCCCGGAGGGGGTGGATCAAGACCAGCGAGTTAGATCGGAATTGCCGAGCGTGGATCGGCCAGAATTCGCTGGAGAAGGCTCGGGTTCTCACCAGAGGAAAAACAGAAGATCGCGTGGGAAAAACAGAACGAGGCCGGGGTTTTTATAGACGGGAGAGGGCGGCGGGGTGGTTTAAATCGAGTTCGCGTCGCCCCCGAGTGAAATTCGGCTGGGATTCGCAGAAATCCTGATCGGTTTTGATTCGGGGTGAGAGAGTCCGGCACGGGCTCGAGGTAGAAGAAGAACTAGCGGGCCCCGCCTGTCAGTGGGAGGAAAGGGGCGCGCGCGGCTGCAGGCTGGCGCGGGTTCTGGTTGGGCCGGCTGGTGGGTTGCGGCCCACTGGCCGGTTTTTTCTGTTTTCTTTTTTTCTTTCTATTTCTTTTCTGATTTGAGTTTAATTTGAATTCCAGTTTGAATTTGAATTTTTGCAAAACCTGCAACACGTCCAAAAATTTTTAAATTCCCCTCTTAACATGATTTAGGGTCTTAACAAGATTTTTGGGGTGTTACAATTGTGGACTGCCGATGTGGCGTGCCCAAGGTTACATAAATGCTGCAATTAATAGCTGAAAGTAAGGATTCACTTTTAGGCGAGTTTAATTATGCTTATGCCATCCTATTTTAGGTTCATAACCTCACATAAAGTTTCATGTTTAGGGTGACGGTTAAGTCTTGCTCAGCATTATGCTCACGGATGCTATCCGAGTTGTTTTGCAGGTATTTGACTTTGTGCTTAAAAGAAGGGATGCCAATGAGACTCGGGAACCTCTGAGTGCTTACTCAAAGAGCATCCTCGCCGCTGCTGATTGTCTTCGTGTCGCTAGTAAGAAACGTCCGCGGGCTGGACCATTTCTTTGTTGCTAAGTTAGAGGTGAGTCGTGAGAGTTATAGTCTTCCGCTGTAGCTTACTTTGAGATAATTATTTGTAAAACACTTTTGTATGCTTCCGCAAATGATTTATGAAATGTGATGTGTTCTATCGATCCGTGTGCTGTTGGGTGCCACATATCACGGCACCACCCAACGAGGTCCTGCCCCTCACAGCATGGTATCAGGGCTGTTACACATGGTATCAGAGCTGCGTTGGGAACATAGCACGGATTGAGCATCATATTACGTTAAAAACTTAGGATACGGTGAGATAACGGTACTAGGCCCACATAAGGACTATTATTAGCATATAATGAAGGTGGCAACCTAACTTATTTGTTATGTCGGAAAATTGTGCATCCCTGGACGGTTTATGTCTTGGGGTGTACGTAAGCGCTGTCCACTAGTGCGCACAAGCTGAAGGGTGGAGCCTCACGGGTGGCAGGTAATCCGACTCGCTTTAGTATCCTCTATGACTCTTCATGTCGTTTGGAGTATTCGAGCAACGCCATTCCCCGGCGTGCTTTGGGAAAGTATGGGAGACCCCGTCACGTGGTCAGTAACGTGAACACATAGCTCAAGGCGTGTTTGGCTTGAGAACACTTGGGCGCGTGATGACGGCCGGTTGTACGAACTGTATGGATACCGGGTTCGGTGTGCAGCCGGACCTGATGATTGAGTGTGGCTTATGTAGGTACTAACCACGAAAACCATAGTGTGTAGAACATGTTTACGAGTAACCGTTTTAGTGCCACCTAAGGATACATATATGCCGGTGTAATCCGGTTAGATTTTTATTTGGTGAGGCAATGTAGTACCGTCATAAGTCTTAACGGTGCATCGTCACCGTACTACACTTAATAGTATTCTTTCCTATGAAAAAATCACTCATGGATAACTTTCAAAAAATTAAAAATTGATGTTGGAAAGCACGTATTAGTTACTGAGCTCTTCATTTGGACTAAGTTTCAAACAAGAGAATTGCTAGGCTTCTTTTGATCTCAAAAGCAGAGTGCTCTGTTCTGGCAGAATTGGTTGCTGGACATTGACAGAACATAACTCTGTGTAGATTGACCCTATGAAGGTATATGATACAGTTCTGGAAAGGTTTTTAAGTGATCTAAAAATTTTCTGTAGAACTCCAGATCAAAAATCAGACCTTAAATTGGTTGAATGTCCAGTTGAATGCAAACTGTCCAGAGGACAGAACAGCTGTAATCTTCTCTTGATATTTCTGTAAATTAGCCATAACAAAGTTTCTAAGGGTCATATGATACACCGTTGGAAAGGTTATGAAACTTGCAACGATTTTGATGTTCATAGTTTGTTCAGAATTGTACTCCATTTATATGTACCACTGTGATGAAAACAGCCACATACAAAGGAGATGCTGGCAAGTTTTATCCAGAAATTCTGTCAACTTTGAACAATCATAACTTTTGACCCAGAGATGATCTAGTGGCATATGAGTACTCGTTGAAAAGATACTGAAGTTAACTTTAACTTTGGTATTCAACTTGAGTTATTAAAATGCTGATAAACAGATCCAAATCTGGTTTAAGTACAGAAAGGTCGGTTCTGTACAGAATAGAGGGATTGTTTTATGTTGGCTTTAGAAAGATGTATAAACATGAAGTATGGATATGCTTTCATAAAGTTTTAGCATGCTCATGTTTTACATACTTTCACATACTGCTGAGATCAAGTTTTTACTCCCCTCAAAATTATTCTTTTGCAGTATGGTGCGTACTCATTCTCCGAGTAGGACTGAAGGTTCTCGTCGAGACGGTGATGACTCGACTCCACCATGGGCACTACCATCAACGGTATGGGCGGATGTCATGGCCCAGATCGTCGAGTCAAGCCAAGAGAACACAAGACTACTCCAAGCCTTGGTACAACAAGGCTTACTCCAGCATGGTACTTCCACCTCGGAACGCCTATTTGGACTTCTTGGCGACTCAACCGCCAATTTTTACAGAAGCTAATGAACCCGTGGAAGCTGATCAGTGGCTTCGGGTTATGGAGTCCAAGTTTGGAGTGTTTAAGTGCGATGAGTATCAGAAGACATTATTTGCAGCTCAACAGCTCCATGGAGCCGCCGGAAATTGGTGGTTCACTTATCTCGCCACCGTTCCGGAGGGCCATCAAGTGGAATGGGCGGAACTTGGTGAAGCATTCTGTGCTCGTCACATTCCTATGGGTTTTATCAAGGCCCAGCAGCAAGAATTTAGAAACTTGAAGCAAGGGGACATGAGTGTCCTCGAGTATGTCAAACGGTTCAACCTTTTGGCACAAAATGCTCCAGCTTATGCGACGAGCGAAGCTGCAAGGTGTGACTATTTCTTCTATGGCCTGAGTGCCATATTAAAAGATAAACTAGCGTTGTTCAATCAAGGCAGTTACACCGAGTTGATCAGTGCTGCTCTGCTGCAAGAACAAGCGACACTTGAGTGTCAAGCAGAGAAGAGGGACCGGGATGATATGCGAAAAGACACACCAGTTGTTCCTCGCAAATACCGTGTGGTGTATCACACACCATCCGATGACATATGGCAAACACCAGTGAGATCAACTCCGTATAGATTTCCTGCTCAAGAATCTTGTCTTGAAGCAACACCATTGCCACAGCAACGAATGACACCTGTTGCATCATTGCTGCAACCAAGTACATCAACTCCTCAACCACAAGTCAACAAAAACCGGGGAAACCTCCGTGTTCTTATTGCAACCGTTTTGGGCATTTTAGGCAGGAGTGCCGGGAGAAGTTGGTGAACACCAGACAGCCATCATCATTAGGTGGTATGCCGCCACCTGCTCAAGTCAACATAACAGCATTGCAATCCGGGAGTGTGCAACATCTTGCTATTGAGGATGTCCCAGAGGGAGCACCGGTGTTAGCGGGCATGTTTACTCTTAAGGACGTGTCTGTGATGCCCTCAATTCTGTGGAAAATCATGGAACCGAGAACTAATGCATATGTGTGCCCAGGATGTTCATCACACATACACATATGTTCCACAAACTGAATTCAGATTATATATTACCACGAATAACAGAGTTTATTACAAAATCTCATGAGTCTTGGACTCATGCTCACAGCGGAAGTCTTTATTTCTATTCAGCGGAAGTCTTTATTCTAATGCGGAAGCAATCTAACTAATGCGGAAGCAAATCTAAGCAGAAGTGGCTCTATCTCTACTCCCTCCACAGGCAAGGTTGAGAACAGATTACGCGCCTAATGCTCCACTTGGTCTCCATAGAAATCTTCTTCTGCTGCTGATGATGAAATAATAATGCAAATTTGAGTACAATGATGTACTCAGCAAGTGCGGGAAAAACATGATATGTAGCTCATAACAAGGTAGGTATAAAAAGGCTCATTTGCAGAAAAGCAGATTTATAAAACCATGATAAAACAGCAACTTAACTTTAGATGAATGTAATCCCAGCATGTATTAAATTACCAACATACCTCCATCACTTTCCATGTTCCACCCGAACATTAACCAACTTGATTCTTGCTCACAAATACCTCCTCGTATTCACTACCATCTCACGAATACCTTCTCGTATTCGCTACCATCTTATCTCATAAACAACTTCGTCTCACACCAAGACCAATCTCGTTGCCATGACTCAACAGTCATGCAACCATCTTGTCACCCGGACTCAACAGTCCCAAAACCAAACCATAACCATAATCAATAACCATAACCAAGAATCATCCTAATAACCATCCCAACTAATCATGGCAGTTGGCCAGGCGCTCGTGACCGTAAGCTCGGCTATCATGATAGTTTTAAGAACTCTGCATAGTCTGCACCTCTTTACCCACAAGTTTGTGATTTCGTCACCTGTCGGCGACTGCAGAACCTCCATTATACCAGTACACAGCCGTCGGTGTATGGCCAAGTGATCACAAAATAGCCTTTACAAAGGTGTTACTAGATCTATGGACTCACTAATGTTTCACCGACAGGCTAGAATCTCCAATTCTCCCACCCACAGGCCCCCTCTTGTGCCATGCAGTTCCCAGGACAGTCCTCACTCGACTCCCATTCCCCGCGCCTTCCACAGTCCATAACACTCTAGCAACTTACCTAATTACTCAGCTAAGCCGCACCCATACTTGGCCTTGTGGTGGCACTGTTATCCTGGCATGTGCATGCATGAACCGGTCCTTAGATCTACGGCAAGTAAACCACCATCTCATGCTACCTCATTCACAAACCCAGGCTTGCCTAGATCACCCTCCTATCCATGTTCATTAACATCATCAGTTTCTCATTATCATTACGAGTGCAGTTAGCTAGACACATCTATCTCGCTTTCCAATCCCATGGACTCAGCGAAGCATAAAAGTAAAAACCATACCTGACTCATAAACTTCCCAGGCTACAAGGGTGGTTTAATCAAAACTAGTAAACTCCTATAAAAAGGGTTTCCCATCATGTTTGACTCAGCACACACACCTTTTCGCAAAACAAAATAGTTTCACCCAAAACATAGGATCAATATGGTCAAGGAGCACTTGCCTCGTTCTTGCGGTTCCGGTTGTTCTTGGATCTCAAAACCTTGTTGCTGCAGTTCGTTGTAGACAGCTCCCTGAGCTTGTCCTGCTATGTAGGATCACGTGCATACAAGATTCATAGCAATCAATACCATGCACAAACTTTAAACTAGATGCGATGATGCATATGCATACTATCCTACGATCAGCTTTAATAGATCGGTTTGTACGTGTTCTTGCATGGTTTTATGATGAACAGAGGTCTTCGGATCAGATGTGGACGTGGCGATGACCTTGTCTTTAGATCAACCTGATCAACAAGTGATCTGTCCACGAGAAAGCTTCTGTTCGAAAGGAATCGAAGAACAGATGCAAAGAAAACACAACGATGTCATAAGGTGGTATTGGAGACCTACCTTACGTTCTTCTCGGTCTCGAGGTCCTCCTCAGATCATTGGGCTTTCCTCCGGCGATCTTCCTTGCTGCACTCCGGTGATGGTTTGCTCGGCGGGTTGGGACTAAGGCTCTAATTCGTCGGCTCAGGAGTTGGAAAAGAAGTTTGTGGTTTCGGCCAGAGGTTCTGGGTTCTATTTATAATCGGGAAGAGAAGAGTCCTAATCTGATTGTATCCCGAATAAGAGTCCTGTTCAAATTTGTCGTTGAATCTTACAACTTATCTTTAGTTGATTTGGTGCGGTATCATTGTGGAATTCAGGTTGGTTTCTGTTCTGGTATTTCTACGTGTACAGAATCCAAAAACCCTCCCAAGAACTCATTACCTCCGTGGTGATGAGCTTCAGGAAGCTCCACGTGTCCACCGGGTCCTGGTCTCTCCCTTTCCGCAAAGACGATCTCCGGTTGTGCCACGTGTCAAGCGAGCAAGACCTCCCTCTTCTTCAGAGGTGAGCTCCGCGTGCGCCACGTATCCTGGCGGTCGGGACCTCCTCTCTTTTTGGAGGTGGCTCCTCGCACGCCACGTGTTAGTGCCGGTCTTTCCCTCTCTCCGGATGTAGCTCCGGGTGTGCCACGTATCCATTCCGGACCTCCCTTTTTCCCCAGAGACGTCTCCAAGGTAGACACGTGTCCAACAGTGTCGGACCTCCCATAGGTAATCTCTGGTGGAGACATGTGCTCAATAGAACCGGACCTCTCAGAAGCGAGCTCCGAGATGGACACGTATCCCGTGCGACTGGTCCTCTGATTTCCGTGGTGACTAGCTCCGAAGGTGACATGTGTCCTGCGGAAATGCCTTTGCTTCTTCCGCAGAGGCTAGCTCCGGGGCAACACGTGTCCCACAGGGTCGGACCTTTCCCCCTTTGCGGAGATGAGCCCCGAGCCTGCCACGTAGCCAGTTTAGCGGCGAACCTCTCCTCACTTCGCAGGGATGAGCTCCGAACATGCCACGTGGCCAGTTTGCTGCGGAAGTTGTCTTCGGCGTTCTCCGAAAACTGGATTCGGCTCCTATTGGCTATCTTTTCGATATTTTCTCTGTTCCCTCTTCTTTTAAAATGTTTCTCTACATGAAATATGGATACATGCAGAAATCAGGGATGAGGGTGTCACAAATCTACCCCCCTTAAATTGAATCTCGCCCTCGAGATTTGTTAGTAGAGAACAGATGGGGAAATTCTGCCTTGATGTCTTCTTCACGCTCCCATGTGGCTTCGGCTTCGGTGTGATGGCTCCATTGTACCACGCACCATCGGATCACTTTGTTCTTGGTGACCCTTTCCTTTACGTCCGAAATTCGGACAGGGTGTTCCGCATAAGTCAGGTCTTCTTGAAGTTCAAGCTCTTCCATTGGTATTTGCTCCTCTGGTACTCTCAAGCACTTCTTGAGCTAGGATACATGAAATACGTCATGTACGTCGGAGAGGTGCGTTGGGAGCTCTAGTTGATAGGCTACTTCTATTCGCTTGTCCAAAATCTTAAATGGTCCGATGTAGCGAGGTGCTAGCTTGCCTTTGACATTGAAACGTCGTTGGCCTCGGATAGGCGATACCTTAAGGTATACGAAGTCTCCTATTTCAAAAGTCAACTTCCTTCGCCTATTGTCCGCATAGCCTTTTTGTCGTGATTGGGCAGCCTTTAAGTTCTCCCGTACCGTTTGGACTTGCTTTTCAGCTTCTTGTAGCACTTCGGGTCCAAACACCTGGTTCTCTCCGGTCTCGTTCAAGAACAGTGGCGTTCTACACCGCCTACCATTTAATGCTCCGACAGGCGACATCTTCAAGCTAGCTTGATAGCTGTTGTTATAGGAGAATTCGGCATACAGTAAACTCCTATCCCAAGTACGCCCACATTTCAAGGCGCAAGCTCTCAACATGTCCTCCAAAATTTGGTTTGTCCTTTCGGTTTGCCCATCGGTTTGTGGGTGATAGGCGGAGCTAAAATCTAGTTGTGTACCCATAGCTTTCTGCAGCTTCCTCCAGAATCTGGAGGTAAAATGAGAACCTCGATCAGAGACTATCCTTTTCGGGACTCCATGATGGCACACGATCTGCTCCATATACAACTCGGCTAATTGTGCAATGTTGTAACTGGCCTTTACCAATCGGTCCACCATAACCCAGATGGAGTCATAACCCGACTGAGTACGTGGCAATATGACGATGAAATCCATACTGATGTCCTCCCACTTCCACTCTTGTACCATCAAAGGTTGCAACAATCCAGCGGGTTTTTGATGTTCGGCCTTCACCCGTTGGCATGTGTCGCATAGGGCAACGTATTCGGCTATATCCCTCTTCATACCATCCCACCAATAACAAGTTTTCAAGTTCTTGTACATTTTGGTACTTCCGGGATGTATAGAATAGGGTGAATCATGTGCCTCCTTCAATATCATGTCGCGGAGATGTTTCATGTTAGGCACACAAATATTTTTTCCTAGCCAAAGCGTATCCTTCTCATCTTCTTTGAAATCCTTTTCTATTCCTTGTCGGATTCTTTCCTTGATCTCCTTGATCTCCTCATCCGTTGCTTGGCCATCTCTTATCTCTTGCTCCAATGAGGAGTGGATCTCCATCATTTCCATGTTGTTCAAGAATCCGAGGTGTAGCCGTTTGAACTCCTTACGTAGTTCGGGTGATAGCTCCTGAACCGTGAGTTGGTGACATGCTCCCTTTCGGCTCAATGCATCAGCTACTACATTGGCCTTCCCAGGGTGATAGTTGATTCCAACATCGTAATCCTTGATAAGTTCCAACCATCGACGTTGCCTCAAATTCAAGTCCGTTTGTGTAAATATGTACTTGAGGCTTTTATGATCCGTATAGGTCTCACATCGATGACCAAGGATATAATGTCTCCAAATCTTCAATGCATGCACTACTGCTGCTAGCTCCAAGTCATGTGTAGGATAATTAAGCTCGTGCTTCTTTAATTGTCGTGAGGCATAGGCTACCACTTGTCCTTCTTGCATGAGCACACATCCGAGCCCCTGTCTGGATGCGTCACAATATATGTCAAAACTCTTGCTTACTTCCGGCAATACCAAAATCGGTCCTGTGGTTAGCCTTTTCTTGAGTTCCTCAAAACTTTCTTGGCATGCTGTTATCCACTGAAAGGCTTTTCCCTTCGTTAGCAACTCCGTCGTGGGCTTTGCTATCTTAGAGAAGTCCTTAATGAAACGTCGGTAGTATCCAGCCATCCCAAGAAAACTCCAAATATCCCTCACGTTTTGCGGTTGGTCCCACTTCAGAACATCCCTCACTTTTCCGGGATCAACCGATACCCCTTCTTCGGAGATAATATGGCCTAGGAACGATATTTCCTTTAGCCAAAATTAATACTTGTTAAGCTTGGCATACAATTGATGCTCACGCATTTTCTGCAAGGTCAATTTTAATTGTTCTTCATGCTCCTCCTCATTTTTTGAATACATCATAATGTCGTCGATGAAGACCACGACGAACTTATCCAAGTACTCCATGAAAACCTTGTTCATGAGGTACATGAAGTATGCGGGTGCATTTGTTAACCCAAAAGACATGACGGTATACTCATACGAACCATACCGTGTTCGAAAGGCAGTCTTGGGTATATCGGAGGGCTTTATCTTCAGTTGGAAGTATCCCGACCGAAGATCAATCTTGGAGAACAATCAGGGTACTTTCATTTGGTTGAATAGGTCCTCTATACGGGGCAGAGGGTATTTGTTCTTGATTGTTACCTCGTTGAGAGACCTATAGTCCACGCACATCCTTTGGGTTCCATCCTTCTTGTCTACGAAGAACACAGGAGCTCCCCATGGTGACGAGCTTGGACGTATAAAACCCTTGTCCAACTGCTCTTGAATTTGCTTCTTGAGTTCTACTAGTTCATTGACGGGCATCCATAGGGTCTCTTTGCTATGGGTGCAGTTCCAGGTACCAAATCAATGGCAAACTCAATGTCCCGATCAGGGGGCATACCTGGAAGCTCTTCTGGAAACACATCCGGGAATTCTTGAACCATTGGAATGCTGTCCAATGTTGCTCCTTCAACGTGGTTCAAGATTGTCTTTTTGGTTGTTTGTTGGGCTGACTCAAACTCAACACGAATACCGTGCTCATTTGTCAACTGCACGCTCCTTTTAGCACATTGGATTACCCCGTTGTGCTTGCTTAACCAATCCGTCCCGAGTATTATGTCAATCCCTTAGGAATCCAAGACAATAAGGTTGGCAAGGAAGTCTACCCCCCTTATTTTAAGGCTTACTTTCGGACATACTATATTAGTCCTCATTTCTCCTCTGGGAGAATTAACTACCATAGCACATTTTAGGTGTGATATGGGTAGATTATACTTGGCAACGTCCTTGGATGATATGAAGGAATGCGATGCTCTAGAATTAAATAAGATGGTGGCTGGGTTGGAGTTGGCAAGGAACATACCAATTACGACGTCCTCAACCTGTTATGCTTCCTCAGCAGAGACATGGTTCACGTTGCCGCGAGAATAGTTCTGCTGTCCCCGATTTCCTTGATTATCCCCTCCGTTCGGTCACGGGTTCTGTTTGGGCACATTGCCTTGCTGTCCAGGGCCTCTCCTTGGGCACTGGTTCGCAAAGTGTCCTATTTCCCCGCATGCAAAGCATGCCCTGTTGCCTACGGCAGCATGTACGTTGGGGCGGGGGTTTTGAACAGGAGCTCCAACGTTAGGTCGGGGCACAGGAGGCATGGGCACGCGAAGTGCTGGTGCAACGAATTGTTGCTGTGGTGGCTGACCAGGGCGGTATGCAGGAGTGGTTGATCTATACTGTGGTGTGTCTGGGGGCATGTACCGAGGTTGTACATTGCTCCCTTCGGGCTGGTATTGCATCTTCCTCTTTCCCTCTCGCTCGATCTCTTTGATCTTGCTTTCGACCACTATAGCCTTGTCAACCAGCTTCTGGAAGCTCACGTAGTCATTGTTGAGGAGCTGAACCTGGATCTCATTGTTCAACCCTCTCATGAACAGGTACTGCTTCCTCTGATCTGAGTTGACATCCTCGGGGGCATACCGGGACAGTTGCATGAACTTGTTGAGGTACTTATTCACACTTCTCTGTCCTTGGCGGAGACCTTCAAATTCCTGTCTCTTGAGCATCATTACACCAGCAGGGATGTAATGAGAGGGAAACTCTCCTTGAACTCAGGCCAAGTGATTGTCTCCGGGTCGACATGGGCGTTGCATAGGGCATCCCACCAGTCAGCGGCAGCTCCCATAAGTTGGTGCGACGCAAAGAGAACCTTCTCTTGGTCATTGCACTGCACTATGGCAAGCTTCCTCTCCATGGATTTCAACAAGTAGTTGGCCTCCATGGGATCACTAGCTTGAGCAAAGGTGGGTGGTCGAGTCCTCATGAACTCTCCCAGTCTGTTGTGAGCCAGCGGTGGTGGTGGCGGTGGTGCCGGAACGGGGTTGTGGTTGGCCTGCAACTGACCCAATGTTTGGATCATAGTTTGCATAAGTTTGTTCTGCATGGCCATCAACCGTTCCAGGTGGTTCTCGCCAGCTCCGGGGTTAACAGGAACTTCATCGTGGTAATCCTCTTGTTATCACGGGCGTTCCTTCGGCCGGCATTTCCTCTCACCATCTGTGAGACAGATTGCAATAGAATAGTAGGTTAGAAAGTTAGGTAGTTTTCCTCAACTATATGCATCAAGGTGAGTTGGACTATATATATATACTAGCCCATATAAGGATGTGAACAAGTGCCGAAACATCTCACACCTCTTTCTACCTACGTGTGGATATGGACAACATTTTGAGACGTCCCACAACTCACACTAAGCATATAATCACAAACAATCATCACTAGGTCTCACACAACTCCCATTCAAGGATGGCTTCCTATGTCAAGGTAGTTTCAAGGCCAATCTAAGCGTCCTAGGATGCTTCCTTGTGTCAGCGTGGCTTAGCTACCAATCTGTGATTCCTATTTAGGTGTGTAACCTACTGTTAACCCGTGGCTCTAATATCAATCTGAGATTTCTATATAGGCGTGTAACCTACTGTCAACCCGTGGCTCTGATACCAATCTGTGACGCCCTCAATTCTGTGGAAAACCACGGAACCGAGAACTAATGCATATGTGTGCCCAGGATGTTCATCACACATACACATATGTTCCAGAAACTGAATTCAGATTATATATTACCACGAATAACAGAGTTTATTACAAAATCTCATGAGTCTTGGACTCATGCTCACAGCGGAAGTCTTTATTTCTATTCAGCGGAAGTCTTTATTCTAATGCGGAAGCAATCTACCTAATGCGGAAGAAAATCTAAGCAGAAGTGGCTCTATCTCTACTCCCTCCACAGGCAAGGTTGGGGACAGATTACGCGCCTAATGCTCCACTTGGTCTCCATAGAAATCTTCTTCTGCTGCTGATGATGAAATAATAATGCAAGTTTGAGTACAATGATGTACTCAGCAAGTGCGGGAAAAAACATGATATGTAGCTCATAAAAAGGTAGGTATAAAAAGGCTCATTTGCAGAAAAGCAGATTTATAAAACCATGATAAAACAAAAATTTAACTTTAGATGAATGTAATCCCAGCATGTATTAAATTAACAACATACCTCCATCACTTTCCATGTTCCGCCCAAACATTAACCAACTTCATTCTTGCTCATGAATAACTCCTCGTATTTGCTACCATCTCACGAATACCTTATCGTATTTGCTACCATCTTATCTCATAAACAACTTCGTCTCACACCGAGACCAATCTCGTTGCCATGACTCAACAGTCATGCAACCATCTTGTCACCCATACTCAACAGTCCCAAAACCAAACCATAACCATAATCAATAACCATAAAGAACCATCCCAATAACCATCCCAAAGAATCATGGCAGTTGGCCAGGCGCTCGTGACCGTAAGCTCGGCTATCATGATAGTTTTAAGAACTCTGCAGAGTTTGCACCTCTTTACCCACAAGTTTGTGATTTCGTCACCCGTCGGCGACTGCAGAACCTCCTTATACCAGTCCACAACCGTCGGTGTATGGACAAGAGATCATAAAATAGCCTTTACAAAGGGGTTACTAGATGTATGGACTCACTACGGTTTCACCGGCAGGCTAGAATCTCCAATTCTCCCACAGACGGGCCCCCTCTTGTGCCATGCAGTTCCCAGGGCAGTCCTCACTCGACTCCCATTTCCCGCAGCTTCCACAGTCCATAACACTCTAGCAACTTACCTAATTACCCAGCTAAGCCGCACACATACTTCGCCTTGTGGTGGCACTGTTATACTAGCATGTGCATGCATGAACTGGTCCTTAGATCTACGGCAAGTAAACCACCATCTCATGCTACCTCATTCACAAACCCAGGCTTGCCTAGATCTCCCTCCGATCCATGTTCATTAACATCATCAGTTTCTCATTATCATTACGAGTGCAGTTAGCTAGACATATCTATCTCGCTTCCCAATCCCATGGACTCAGCGAAGCATAAAAGTAAAAACCATATCAGACTCATAAACTTCCCAGGCTACAAGGGTGGTTTAATCAAAACTAGTAAACTCCTATATAAAGGGTTTCCCATCATTTTTTACTCAGCACACACGCCTTTTCGCAAAACAAAATAGTTTCACCCAAAACATAGGATCAATATGGTCAAGGAGCATTTGTCTTGTTCTTGCGGTTCCGGTTGTTCTTGGATCTCAAAACCTTGTTGCTGCAGCTCGTCGTAGACAGCTCCCTGAGCTTGTCCTGCTATGTAGGATCACGTGCATACAAGATTCATAGCAATCAATACCATGCACAAACTTTAAACTAGATGCGATGATGCATATGCATACTATCCTACGATCAGCTTTATTAGATCGGTTTGTACGTGTTCTTGCATGGTTTTATGATGAACAGAGGTGTTCGGATCAGATGTGGACGTGGCGATGACCTTGTCTTTAGATCAACTTGATCAACAAGTGATCTGTCCACGAGAAAGCTTCTGTTCGAAAGGAATCGAAGAACAGATGCAAAGAAAACACAACGATGTCGTAAGGTGGTATTGGAGACCTACCTTACGTTCTTCTCGGTCTCGAGGTCCTCCTCAGTTCGTTGGGCTTTCCTCCGGCGATCTTCCTTGCTGCACTCCGACGATGGTTTGCTCTGCGGGTTGGGACTAGGGCTCTAAGTCGTCGGCTCAGGAGTTGGAAAAGAAGTTTGTGGTTTCGGCCAGAGGTTCTGGGTTCTATTTATAATCGGGAAGAAAAGAGTCCTAATCTGATTGTATCCTGATTAAGAGTCCTGTTCAAATTTGTCGTTGAATCTTACAACTTATCTTTAGTTGATTTGGTGCGGTATCATTGTGGAATTAAGGTAGGTTTCTGTTCCGGTATTTCTACGCGTACAGAATCCAAAAACCCTCCCCAGAACTCATTACCTCCGCAGTGATGAGCTCCGGAAGCTCCACGTGTCCACCTTGTCCTGGTCTCTCCCTTTCCGCAAAGACGATCTCCGGTTGTGCCACGTGTCAAGCGAGCAAGACCTCCCTCTTCTTCGGAGGTGAGCTCCGCGTGCGCCACGTATCCTGGCGGTCGGGACATCCTCTCTATTCGGAGGTGGCTCCGCGCACGCTACGTGTTAGTGCCGGTCTTTCCCTCTCTCCGGATGGAGCTCCGGGTGTGTCACGTATCCATTCTGGACCTCCCTTTTTCCCCAGAGACGGCTCCGAGGTACACACGTGTCCAACAGTGTAAGACCTCCCGTAGGTAAGCTCTGGTGGCGACATGTGTTCAATAGAACCGGACCTCTCGGAGGTGAGCTCCGAGATCGACACGTATCCCGTGTGACTGGTCCTCTGATTCCTGTGGTGACTAGCTCCGAAGGTGACATGTGTCCTGCGGAAATGCCTTTGCTTCTTCCGCAGAGGCTAGCTCCGGGGCAACACGTGTCCCACAGGGTCAGATCTTTCCCCCTTTGCAGAGATGAGCCCCGAGCCTGCCACGTAGTCAGTTTAGCGGCGGACCTCTCCCCACATCGCAGGGATGAGCTCCGGACACGCCACGTGGCCAGCGGGCCGCGGAAGTTGTCTTCGGCGTTCTCCGGAAACTGGATTCGGCTCTTATTGGCTATCTTTTTGATATTTTCTCTGTTCCCTCTTCTTTTAAAATGTTTCTCTACATGAAATATGAATACATGCAGAAATCAGGGATGAGGGTGTCACAGTGCCCGTGCTGGTACTTTTTGATTCCGGTGCAACCCACAATTATATCAGCAAATCATGTGTGGATCAGCACCAATTATCCACCAATATTCTCACAACGAGTTACCTTATACGTTCACCGGGAGGGAATATCTCTGCTAATCAGATTGTGTCCCGAGCAGCATTGTGTTTGGGCGGAAAAATATACCCAACATCGCTGATTATATTGGATAGGCAGAAGATAGACATTATATTGGGGATGTCTTGGTTAAATCATCACGGTGCCGTTCTCAATATCAGTAACCGGACTGTCCAGATTGACTCGCCGATTCACGGACAGCACACGCTGTTTTTAGACAGTGAAGACTCACATATGGTAGAGGCCTACCACACGGAAGTGCTTAAGCTTGAAGATATTCCGGTGGTACATGATTATCCCGACGTATTTCCCGATGATTTACCGGGCATGCCACCTGAACGGGACGTCGAGTTCAAGATTGAACTGGCGCTGGGAACGACGCCCATCTCACGAAGGCCTTACAATATGGCACCTAACTAGCTAGCGGAGTTGAAGGAGCAACTGAATGAACTCATGAGCAAGGGTTTCATACGACCCAGTTCTTCACCTTGGGGTTGCTCTGCGCTGTTCGTTAAGAAGAAGGATGAAACACTACGGTTATGTGTTTATTACTGTCCTCTAAATGCTGTCACGATCAAGAACAAGTATCATTTGCCACGCATCGACATCCTGTTCGATCAACTTGTGGGTGCAAAGGTATTTTCGAAGATGGATCTTCGGTCGGGTATCATCAAATCAAGATCCGACCGGAGGACATACCGAAGACAGCTTTTTCGACGAGATACAGACTCTACGAGTACCTCGTCATGTCTTTTGGATTAACCAACAATCCGGCACACTTCATGTACTTGATGAATTCTGTGTTCAATCCGGAGTTAGACAGTTTGTCGTAGTATTCATCGACGACATATTGGTTTACTCCAAATCAAAAGAAGAGCACGCTGAACATCTGTGTATCGTGCTACAACGGTTGAGGGAGCACCAATTATATGCCAAGTTCAGCAAGTGCGAATTTTGGATTGATCAAGTGCCTTTCCTAGGCCATATTATTTCAGCAGAAGGTATTGCCATGGATCCCAGCAAGATTGAACAAGTGCTGAAGTGGGCATCTCCCAAATCAGTCCACGAGGTCCGAAGTTTCCTAGGTTTAGCGGGATATTATCGGAGGTTCATTCTGAGCTTCTCAAAAATTGCTAAACCAATGACGGAGCTGCTCAAGAAGGGCACTAAATACATGTGGAATGCAGCATGTGAAGCCGCATTCAAAACTTTGGTGAAACATCTCACAACAGCTCCAGTTCTTGCTCAGCCAGACACGACGAAGCCATTTGATGTATACTGTGATGCATCCGGCATCGGTCTCGGCTGTGTTCTTATGCAAGAAGGGCATGTAGTCGCCTATGGGTCTCGTCAACTGTGAAACCACGAGCAGCATTATCCAACTTACGATCTCGAGCTTGCTGCAGTGGTGTTGGTGTTAAAGATGTGGAGGCATTATCTACTTGGTAATCTTGTTCACCTCTACACCGACCATAAAAGCCTGAAGTATATCTTCACGCAGAAGGAGCTGAATATGAGACAACGGAGATGGTTGGAGCTCATAAAAGATTATGAAATTGAGATCCACTATCATCCAGGAAAAGCCAACGTGGTTGCCGACGCGCTTAGTCGGAAAGCCCACGTTCACAACTTGGCGACTGCTGAGTTGGAAGCTGAAGAACCAAGTCTCCGTGTCATTCCGTATGGCGCGCTTTATAATCTCACGCTCATTCCAACAATCCGTGAAGAGATTGTTGAGGCTCAAAGACGAGACAAAGGTATGTCTCACATACGCAGAAGACTAGACAACGGAGAGGTGAAATGTTTCCGGAAGGATGAGAACGGTACAATATGGTTCAATGACCGTATAGTGGTACCGCACCATATGAAACTCCGGAAAAAGATCTTGGATGAAGCCCACCTGTCGAAGTTTTCCATTCATCCTGGAAGTAACAAGATGTACCAAGATTTGAAACAGAAATTTTGGTGGACAAGGATGAAGAGGGAAATCGCTAAATACATATACGAATGTGATATGTGTAGACGGGTCAAGGCTGATCATATGCGGAAAGCCGGACCACTACAACCTCTGAAGATACCGGCATGGAAATGGGAGGATGTGAGTATAGATTTCATCATCGGATTGCCACTCACATCACGGAAGCATGACTCGATATGGGTGATCGTCGACCGGTTGACAAAGTCAGCTCATTTCATACCGGTGAACACTCATTATCGAGCAAGGCAATATGCAGAGTTATACATCTTCAGAATTATATGCTCACATAGTGTTCCAAAGACCATCATTTCAGATCGAGGTGTGCTGTTTGTTGCTCGTTTTTGGGAGCAGCTGCATGCCTCGTTGGGCACCAAGCTGATTAGAAGCTCCGCATATCACCCTCAAACCAATGGACAAACTGAGAGGGTGAATCAAGTGCTTGAGGACATGTTGAGAGCGTGTGCCATCCACCACGGTAAGAATTGGGATGATCACTTGCCGTTGGCGGAGTTTTCATACAACAACGGGTATCAAGCGAGTATTAAAATGGCACCGTATGAAGCTCTCTACGGCCAGAAGTATCGCACGCCGCTGAATTGGTGTGAGTCCGGCGAAAGAGTTCTGTTTGGGATTGATCTTGTGAACGAAGCCGAAGACCGAGTTCGATTGATACAAGAGAACTTGAAGGCTGCACAATCCCGACAGAAGATCTACGCTGATCAACGGCGTAGGCCTTTGCATTTTGACGTCGGAGAGAACGTGTATCTTTGTTTATCTCCGATGAAGGGGATTCACCGATTCGGTGTAAAGGGGAAACTCGCTCCCCGTTTTGTTGGCCCTTTTGCTATCACGGAGAAGTGCGGACCCTTGGCCTACCGGCTGGAATTACCGGCGAGTCTAGCGGGTGTCCATGATGTGTTTCATGTGTCACAGCTGCGGAAGTGCCTCAAATTCACCGCTGCTGTTCGCACCGAGGAAATCGATGAATTGAAACCGGACCTGACCTACACCGAGCGATCGGTTCAGATTTTGGATGAGAAGACCCGGGTAACCCGGAACCGGACGATCAGATTTTTCAAGGTGCTGTGGAGTAATCACACCGCAGAAGAGGCGACGTGGGAAAGTGAAAATTACCTCCGCACCAACTATCCGGAACTTTTAGCGATGTACAGTTTGTAATCACCTCTCCCGTCTCGTTCCTCTTTTGTAATCTCGGGACAAGATTTTTTTAAGGGGGGAGGAATGTAAAAGTCCCAAAAATGTGTATGAATAAAAACCAAGGTTTAAGCTCATATGTGTGTCAAAGACATGAAAAATGGGACTTGCTAAAACTTTTCTTCATGCAAAGTAATACATGGATGAGCATCCAAAAGAGAGGCACATATTTTTATTTAAAAGTGTTGAACCAATAAGGAGTTAAATACCTCTTGCATGTAAGTTTGAAAATCAGATTTGAAAATTCAAAGTTCACACATGTGGTGGCCAAAAACATTGAATAAACATGCAGCCATATAGTTGGAAATATAGGGAAAAGTTTGATCACAAACTTTTTATTTGCAGGGTGGGCTCAAAAAGGAGTTAAAGAGAAGCATTTGCAAATTCTAGCCAAATTCAAATTTGTCATACAAATTTAAACTGAATTTGGAAAATTCAAATTCTAGCCACCTTTTTAAACTCAGAATTTTGGGAATTGAGAGGATCAGCTTGAGAAGATATTATGGAGATAAATGTGGAGTGGGACCCACATGTCATAGAGCTGAAGAGGGTGCCTTACACACTAAGTCTAAGCCTCAGTTGGCAATTCAACCGAACAGCTCGCGTGAGCCACCGAGCAGCTTTGCCGCACCAGCTCCTGCTGTTTTCTCCCACTCGTGAGCACCCCGGGGTCGGTTCTGACCGCTCCTTCAACGTGATCACGTTCCCTCAGACCAAACAAAGGCTCATTCGCCTTCCTCTCTCGCGAGAACGCCGAGCAAACCAGTTCCTCACGTCCGCTGCTCGGCCGATCATAAGAACGGCAAAACAACCGTACCATCCCTCCCCTGAGCTGCTAAACATTGCCGCGAGCTCAGCCCCCACCTCCCTGACCCGAAAGCAAGCGAGCCTCAGCCTCCCTAGCCCAGGGAACAACCGTCACAGCGACGACCTAACGTCGGCCGCCGAGCAGGCACTCGTGGACAGCTCACCACAGGGACTTTTGACGGACGAGCAAGGGTGGCAAAAGGAGCGCACGGACTCCACTCTGCTTCCACCTGAAGCTCAAGCCACGTCGTGAGCTCTCGCCGGCGAATTCGAGAATTTTGTCCCGGCGGCTTCAAACCGACGTTCCAGTACAGTTACTTAAAATTCTCCTACTCTGCTCCTCCTTGAATCATCAAACCTTGCACATAGATGCTGGATTAGCCGGCGATCAATTTCCCTTTAGCGTCCATCGCATGAAAACGCCTCAGACCGACGAATTTCGGGCTCTACTGAGGGTGTTCATGGCGGACCCATTCGGTCGCACGATGACAACCAACTTGCGGCCATTTCCGAGCAAGTTTGCGACCATGTTGGTTCTTCCTAAGACCCACTGGTGCTGTAGAGCTCGTCGGCACAGGTTTTGGCGCGCTGGAAACCTCGGGCGACGGCGCCGAACCTCAATAGAGGCCGCCACACGTCGTCGAGCTAGTTCCGACCACCGGCAGCCCGAGCACGCTCCACCATCATATTCCCCAGCCTCCATAACCCCGTGGCAGCGAGTCCTAGTTCGGATGGTGGCCGGGAACGGCCGGCCGGCGAGCACCGACGCGCTCCGGCGAGGGGGAACACGCGGGCGCGAGAAGGGGGCCGGAGGAGGAAGACGACGGGTGGACCCCGTCTGTCAGCAGCCCAAATTTTAAATCTGGATCAGTCTGCGGCTCGGATCCGGTGTGCTGGCAGGCAAAAATCCCGTGGACCCCGGAGTGGCCCAGTCCTGATTGGCTGGAATTTAAATAACCGGGCCCAGTCAAGTTTTCAGTAGGAAAACAATTCCAGTGTTGGCTCAAACTTTGGAAAATCATAGCTCCTTGTAGAAAACTCCAAAAAGAGTGATTCCAATTGGGTTGGATTCATCTTTCAGAGTTCTATCCAAATATGAGCTCAGATTTGTATGGAAGTCAATATTATATTCTGGAAAATTCTTTGAAGGTTTTCTTAAAAAGAATTATGGAGGGAGTTTGGGTTATCCAAAAATCCTCAAATTTTGCCAGAATATTCTTTAGCTTAGTGTTGACCTTATGGCAAATTTTCAGCCCATTTTAAGAGCATTTGCATAAGAATTTGCTAAATACAATCTGCTGTCTTCATAAGAGTCCAGAAACCTTTTCAGAAAATGTTTCCCACTTGAAAAATCTATTCTGGGCAATCCATAGCTCCAAAAATCATAGGAAAATTTAGGTAAGCTATTTGAGACATACTTGAAATTGTAGTTTACTTAATTGGGCATGAAAATGCACATTACTTTGAGAAATAATTCTTTTGAGTACAAATGCTTAAAGAATTGTTCTGGAAGAACTGCTCAAGTAAAAGAGCTGAAATTTGGACCAGATTACTTTCATGTGACCAGGAACTCACATGTAAATTATCAGCCCAAGTTGAGCTGTAGGACCCCCTGTGCTGGCTCTCCATACTTATGTATATGTGGGAATACATGAAGGACTTTGTGAGAATTATGGAGAACACAATTTGACTCCACCTTAGCTGAAATTTGGCAAGCTAAATCCTTAGGTAGTATAGAACCTGCTGTAAGACTTTTGAGGCCATTGGAGTTCTTGTTCTTCAGTTGCACTCAAATCTTTTCAGCTCATCTATTGTGTTCATTAGGGAAAATAGTTAGTGTATAGCTAAGATAGTAAGATCAAGTAGTCATTTCTGTTTCTTTGCACAACAGAGGCAAACCAAGCCATTCTTGGCTTTTCCACACAACCTCTGTTCCTAAGAATTTCATTCTATAACTTATTTCCACTACATTCTATAAAACATGTGCATATGCATTTCAATAGGAACCACAACGAAGGGGATTCAAGGGAGTGATTCATTGAAGTGGATCAAGCTCCGGAGAGCCAAGGGTGGATCAACAAGGACACTAACTGATTATATACGACTACCCTGCAAAACAGGCAAGCTCCGGTTTGCATTTAACAACTTTAAGTTTTTACTTTGTATTCACTTTCGGTTAAGATATGAATTGTGCATTAGGTCTAGTATGTGATACTCCTCTTGCATAACCAAATGAACCCATGGAGTATTGGGTAGGTGTCTTTACACCGTGTAGAACTGCCATGCTTAAGTAAGGCTCGGTAGAAGTCGAGTGGTGAGATGCTACTCGCAGGTTCAGGAATAACAGGGGCATACGGGATTGGTTCAAAAATGAATTAGCAAGTTAAAGTTGAGACCGGAAGGTTGTAAGGGCAGCAGGACATAGGGGCCTGGGTGCTATAGACCTGTCCATGTCGGTCAAGGACCGATCCGTATGCGGCCCTGTTGAACAAGTTTGAGTTGTGTACCGGACTCATGCTGGTATTATGGGACCCAGTAAACCGAAGTACCTCGGGAAGCTGTCGTTGGGACTTTTCGGGTTGCCTCAGGCGGACGGCCGGTGTGCAGTATGTGGGGAACATTCTCATGACATCTCACATCGGTAGGTGCACCATGAGAGTGGCTACTGTACGCAGTGACTTGATCGATTCAACGGGGGTGAAACGGGAGAAAGGCTGCCGCACACGACGTCAGTGATGGTTGCTGTAGGCAACATCGGGTACGGGCGTACGTGTCGTGTAGTCCGGGTGTTATTGATTTGAATCACTGTCGCTCGAGGAATGGACCAAGCGTACTTGTTCTCACAGTCGTGACGTAGTAAGAACTTGCATGATAAAGGAACTAATCACATTGGTTTGAAGTTTCATACTAGCTTTGTATTGGATCTTGATGAATAGGCTAGTGCCAACTTGATTCTTTTACGCCATGAGCAATTTACATCGGGGGAAAGTGTTTCTTGTTTGATTGTGGACTGCCGATGTGGCATGCCCAAGGTTACATAAAATGCTGCAATTAATACCTGACAGTAAGGATTCACTTTTAGGCGAGTTTAATTATGCTTATGCCATCCTATTTTAGGTTCATAACCTCACATAGAGTTTCATGTTTAGGGTGACGGTTAAGTCTTGCTGAGCGTTATGATCACGGATGCTATCCGAGTTGTTTTGCAGGTATTTGACTTCGTGCTTAAAAGAAGGGATGCCGATGAGACTCGGGAACCTCCGAGCGCTTACTCAAAGAGCATCCTCGCCGCTGCAGATTGTCTTCGTGTCGCTAGTAAGAAACATCCGCGGGCTGGACCGTTACTTTGTTGCTAAGTTAGAGATGAGTCATGAGAGTTATATTCTTCGGATGTAGCTTACTTTCAGATAAGTATTTGTAAAACACTTTTGTACGCTTCTGCAAATGATTTATGTAATGTGATGTGTTCTATCGATCAGTGTGCTGTTGGGTGCCGCATATCACGGCACCACCCAACGAGGTCCTGCCCCTCACAGCGTGGTATCAGGGCTGTTACACAGTTGCCTCAAATTCAGATCCGTTTGCGTGAATATATACATGAGGCTTTTGTGATCCGTATAGATCTCACATCGGTGGCCAAGTATATAATGCCTCCAAATCTTCAAGGCATGTACCATGGCTGCAAGTTCCAAGTCATGTGTGGGGTAATTTAGCTCATGTTTCTTTAGTTGTCTCGACGCATAGGCTACCACTTGTCCTTCTTCCATGAGCACACATCCAAGCCCTTGTCTTGATGCGTCACAATATATGTCGAAGCTCTTGTTCACGTCCGGCAATACCAAAACCGGCGCTGTGGTTAGTCTTTTCTTGAGCTCCTCAAAGCTTTCTTGGCACACTGGTGTCCACTGAAACGCTTTTCCCTTCATTAGCAATTCAGTCATAGGCTTCTCTATTTTGGAGAAATCCTTGAAGAACCGGCGGTAGTATCCAGCCATCCCAAGGAAACTCCGAATATCTCTCACATTCTGTCGTTGGTTCCACTTTAAAACGCCTCCCACTTTTCCGGGATCAACCGATACTCCTCCTTCTGAGATGATGTGGCCTAGGAACGATATCTCCTTTAGCCAAACTTGACACTTGCTGAACTTGGCATACAATTGATGCCCTCGCAGTTTCTGCAATGTCAACCTCAAGTGTTCTTCATGTTCTTTTTCGCTTTTCGAATACACCATGATATCGTCGATGAAAACCACGACAAACTTGTTCAAGTACTCCATGAAGACCTTATTCATGAGGTACATAAAGTATGCGGGTGCATTCGTTAACCGAAACGACATAACGGTATATTCATATGAACCATACCGTGTTCGAAATGCAGTCTTGGGTGTGTTGGAGGGCTCAATCTTCAGCTGGAAGTATCCCGACCGAAGATCAATCTTGGAGAAAATTCGGGCACCTTTCATTTGGTCGAACAGGCACTCTATACGGGGCAGCAGGTATTTATTCTTGATCGTCACCTCATTGAGAGACCTATAATCCACACACATCCTTTGGGTCCCATCCTTCTTGTCTATGAAGAGCATGGGGCTCCCCATGGTGACGAGCTTGGACGTATAAAACCATTTTCTAGCTGCTCCTTAATTTGTTTCTTGAGCTCCACTAATTTATTAGAAGGCTTTCTATATGGCCTCTTTGCTATAGGTGCAGTTCCGGGCACTAAATCAATGGCAAATTCGATGTCCCAGTTAGGTGGCATACCTGGAAGTTCTTCCGGGAACACATCTGAATATTCTCGAACCACCGGAATGCTTTCCAATGTTTCTTCTTCGACGTGGTTCAGCGCTGCCTTCTCATTTGCCGGTTGGGGTGCCTCAAACTCAATACGAGTACCGTGCTCACTCGTCAACTGCACGATTCTCTGAGCACATTGAATCATTCTGTTTTGCTTGCTTAACCAATCCATTCCAAGTATTATGTCAATCCCTTGGGAATCCAAGACAATAAGGTTGACAAGAAAGTCTACCCCCCTTATTTTAAGGCTTACTTTCGGACATACTATATTTGCAAGAGCTAGAATTCAGATTTGAAAGAAGCGATTTCCCAACTATATGCATCAAGGTGTATGAACTAAGCAACTTCTTTTATTAATTGCAGCCTATATGAGGATGTGAACAAGTGTCGAAGCATATCACATCTCTCTACTATGTGTGGATGTGGACATTCGCCGAAGCGTTCCACAACTCACTCCAAGCACACAAACACAAGCAATCATTACAAAAATTCAGCACACCACTCTTATTCAAGATACTATGATCTAAACGTTCCTATTACAGCTTTACTCAATGGAACCTAAACTTAATCGTGACAACCAGTGCTGTTCTCGCCGTGTGACGGGGGTGGTCCATACATGGGCGCACGCCATGGTGAGTCGGCTGTCCATGTAAGGTTAGATGACGCTGATGCTCCATTCGCTCCCGCGTTGGCATGGGTCTCCTCTTGTTTCTCCAGCAAATACAGATTCTTGCGGAGGTAACGGATCTCTTCTTGTGCGCTTGCATAGCGGTTTCCTAACTCCACGAGCAACCTCTGAGACTTGTCATCAGGTTGTGCGTTGGAAAGAGCTGTTACATGGGGTCCAATGATCTCCATAGATATGTGTCCTCCTTCCATTCCGTCAGACCGGAATTCTTGAACTGAATTGTTGGCCCATTCATCACCTTCATTATTGGTCTCAACAAGGGGTGGATCCTCCTAGGGTTCATCTCCTCCCGTCATAGCTTCATGAGGCTCCACGGGGTGTAAGCCCGCGTGAAACTCTTCCTGAGGTGCGTACCAATGTCGTTCTTGTGGATCATCCTCCATATCGTCTTCGAATGGTTCCACCTCTTCCAGGTCCTCTTCCTCATGCATAGATCTATTTACTTCATGAGGTTCCTCTTCACCTCCTCCCAATATGGTCCATCGGACACCTCAATGGGGTTAAGTGCACTCCCACGTGGTGGTGGACGAGTACTTATGCGTGCCGTGCTACTGATCACTGGCATCTATAAATAAGACATGAGAAACTTTAGAAAAGGAAGAAATAACTCCAAAACTTCATAATCTATGGAGCAAGAAAGCAAAAGGGTTGCTGTCCAAAAGTAGAGAAAAGAGGGGCTGAAAATAGCACTTTGCGGTGGCTGAATTAACAAATAAAGTGCAGCAGCAAGAAATTTTAAAAAATAGCAGTTTAGAGGGGTGTTCCTATGTGTTTTATAGTGTCCATTCTACCTAGGCTTGCGTCCTATGGTCAACGTGGCTCTGATATCAATCTGTGACACCCGGTTCCGAAAATAGAACCAAGTGAATGCATATGTGTGCCTAGGATGTTCATTACACATACACATGTAATCCACAAACTGAGTTCAGAATATAACCACGAATAAATAGGGTTTAAGTACTTTATTACAATGACCCAATGTCTCAATCATGAATGGCTATCTTATTCTTGCAGCGGAAGACTCTAAACGACAGCGGAAAGTGACTAGAGACAGGCTCCAATCTTCAACTCCACAGGCATGTTGACGGTAGTCTGCACGCCTAGTACTCCACATGGTCCTCGAAGTACTCATCTCCTGTAGCTTGTGTATATGTGGTAATGCAAGGATGAGGACATGTCGTACTCAGCAAGTGCAGGAAAAGTATGACATGCAGCTTACAACAAGGTAGGGAATAAAAAGGCTCATTGCAGCAAGCAAATTTTATTCCACAACATGATAAAAATAGCAACTATTTCTAGGTGAAATTTATCCCATCATAATCAAATAATTAAGAAACATTCTCTCATCATAATTCACCATTTATCATGCTTCAACCAACCAATAATCTTTCTCAAGTTCATCTCATGCTCATAAATATTCATAACCATCTCATATTCATATAGCCAAAACCAAACTCATTTTCATGACTCAAAAAAGTTCCAAAACCAATCCCAATGACCATACCATAACCATACCGAATATCCATCCCAGGTTTTCCCTCTAATCATTTGAGTTGGCCAGGTGCTTGTGACAGGAAGCACGGCTATCATGATAGTTTTACACTGTGCAGAGGTGGCACCACTTTAACCACAAGTTCGTGATTTCGTCACCCGTCGGTGACTTCAGAACCTCCATTATACCAGTACACAACCGTCGGTTTATGGACAAGAGATCACAAAATAGTCTTTACAAAGGGGCTACTAGATGTATGGACTCACTGAGATTTCACCAGCAGGCTCGAATCACCATTCTCCCACCCACGGGCCCCCTCTTGTGCCATGCAGTTCCCAGGGCAGTCCTCCTCGACTCCCATTCCCCGCGCCATCCACGGTCCATAACAAGCTAGCAACACACCTAATTACTCAGCTAAGCCGCACCCATATTTGGCCTTGTGGTGGCACTGTTTTCCTGTCATGTGCTGGCATGAACCGGTCCTTAGATCTACGGCAAGTAAACCACCATCTCATTCAGCAACATCTACGAACCAATCTTGCCTAGATAACCCCGATTCCATGCTCATTAACATCATCAAGTTCTCATCATCACTATTCATATGACTGCAGTAGCTAACCATGTTTTAATTCAGCTTCCCGTATCCCGTAGATTAAGCGAAGCAAAAAGGAAAAATGACCATACCCAACTCATCAACTTTCCCAGTGACAAAGATGGTTAACAAAACTAGTAAACTGGTATAAAAGGGTGTCCCATTAAGTTGACTCAAGTATACACGTTTTCGCAAATAAAACAGTTTCAAAACATGGGATCAATATGGTCAAGGGGCACTTGCCTTGCTCCCTTGGCTCTTGTTGTTTGAGTGTCTCGATGTCTTGGTGCTGTAGTTATTCATAGATGGCCTCTTGGGCTTGTTCTTCTACTCACGACCACGCACATATAAAATTCACAGCAATCAATCATCATGCACAAACTTTACTCAAGATGCAATGGAGTAGATGGATGCAAATCCTATGGTGCTGTTTTATTAAACCAGTTTGTACGTGTTCTTGCATGTTTTAATGGGCATTCATGGGTTTTTATGATGAACAAGGGTGTAGGGATCAAGTGCAGACGTGGTGATGATCTTGACCCAAGATCTAGATCAATTCCACCGTCAAAAATCAATCAAAACACGATCTGTCCACACGTAAAAGTTTCTGTCTGAAGGGGGCAAAGAAAACGGATGTGTAGAAACAACGGCGACATCGTAAAATGGGTAATGAATACCTACCTCACTTCCTTTTGGTGGCAGGGCCTTCCTCCTAGCAATGGCAGAAGTGGAGAATTTTTCTAAGGAAGATTAGGGGAGGACAGATCGTCGGGCTTCTTCTCCGGCGATGGCGAGGCTCGACGGAGCTCGACGGCAGCCAAATTCTGGCAAGGGGGGAAACTTTGCGACTTGGCAGCAAGGAAAGGTGCTTGGCAGAAGGGGGGATGACAAAAAGAGAGAGGGGTCGGCCAAGGGGGTGGGGTTTATATTTATAATGGGGAAAAGGAGAGTCCTACTCCAATTGGAGCTCAAATAAGAGTCCTATTTAATTTTTTTTGGATCTTAACAAACTTATCTCTTGTGGTGCAGCAGCATTGAGGATTTTATCCCCAAAATGTGGGGAAATTTTCCCTTTTTGGGAATTGGGTAATTTGGAAATTTTGGGGAAATTTGGGAATGGCTTATTTCAGCTATCTTTTTCCCATTCCTTACCATTTCTATGTCACTTGCTCCATTTCTACATTCCCCTCTCCATTTCTATGTCCCATTCTCCATTTCTACATTCCCCTCTCAATTACTATGTCTCATTCTCCATTTCTACATTCCCCTCTCCATTTCTATGTCCCATTCTCCATTTCTACATTGCCCTTCTCTATTTCTATGCCCCATTCTCCATTTCTATATTCCCTTCTCCGTTTCTTTGGTTGTTCCTCCATTTCTATGGTTCCTTCCTCCATTTCTATGGTTCTTTCTCCATTTCTATGGTTCTTTCTCCATTTCTATGGTCCTTTCTCCATTTCTATGGTTCTTTTCTCCATTTCTATGGTTCTTTCTCCATTTCTATAGTTCTTTCTCCATTTCTACTTCTTTTATAATGTTTCTCTACATGAAAAATGTATGCAATGCATGGAAATGAATTTGAGGGTGTTACACGAAATCCTATCATAACCAACTCAAATCTTTCCATATTAGCGTCATAACCGACTCAGCCGCAGCCTGAGTCCATAATCCAGACGGTTGGACCTTTCCTACCAATTTTTTACGTCCACATCTCTTCATCACGCCTTGGAACCATGTTGCCATGTCCATAGACTCCTTGCACACGTGCAAACACCCTGCAACGACGTCCACGATACCTTCATATGCGTTGTTCTTGATCCAAACATGCTGCGCGACCTCCCGATCAACTCAACCACAATTCCTCCCGAACTTGGTTGTTGAACCTCATCATCTCCATAAGACTAGTTCAATGGATCCCGTCAGCAGCCATATATTGAACTCAAGCAACACCTTCACATGAATAAACAACCGATACTTTCGAGCACAAGTCCGCGACTTGACTCACGTTAGTTCCGAAAACCACAACACCTTACGTGAACACCTCACATAAGCATGTTGCAAACCATAGCAAAATGTTAACAACCGTAAACACCCATAACACTTCAAAGACTTCGTAAAATAATACTAAGAAAACTTTCCAAAGATGTAAAGCAAGTTTGAAACATTTGCATGGTAAAAACTGAACCATTGCGATTTAGCTCCTGACCTTGCCAAAGCTAACCGGACCTTGAGCCGGAGCTTATCAAAGCGAGCAGAACCTAGCACCGGAACTTACCAAAGCTAGTCGGAGCTACCACCAGAGCTAACCAAACACATGTCAGACGTAGCCATAGCAAGTCGGACCTTACGTCGGATCTTGTCGGAGCTCGGACCTAGAGTCGGACCTTGACAAAAAGAGTGTTTTGGAAGAATTCAAATCTTTTATCGTCATAGCCAGTGTATTCAGCACACATAGGTCTCACACTTCTACAACTTTTCTGTAGAACTCCAGAACAGAATCTCCTTCCAAATGGATAAAAATCTCAGATGAGTATGTACTGTCCAGAAACAGGGCAGAACAGAAATGCTCTCTGGAATTTTCTGTATATCAACCATAACTTCTAGTAGAAAAATCTCTGAGGGTCAGGTGTGAACAGTTTGAAAGTGTGTGATTTCTTCTACGACTTTGTAGTTCAAAGTTTCTACAGATTTGGGTAGAACTTTATGAAATCTTGCAGACAAAACAGCCACTTTCAGAGGCGGTGCTGTCAAAATTGTTCCAGATTTCTGTCAAATTTGAAGTATCATAACTCCTGATCCAGAATTTATATGAAGGCAAATAAATACTCGTTGGAAATAGATTGAAGTTATCTAAAACTTTTATATTCAACTTGAGACATGAAATGGCAATTTTCATATTCCAATTCTGGGATTAAGGCCAAATTATCATTCTGAACAGAGCATTGCTTATTGCCCTTGTAACTTGAGACTTGTTGTGGACTTGAAGGTTTTTATACTTCTCTAAATTCCATGATGTAAGGGCCTAAGTTTTTGGCACATATTCAAAGTGTCCATCACCACACACACACTTCATTTGAAGAAACTTGATGAACACATTTGAAGAGCAAGTAACCACCATCAACATGCTCATTAGAGAATAAACTAACAAAATGCAAAAGTGGTATCTCCCACATGCATCATATAGGGGCTGGGCATATGAAAAACTCCTACACCTTGCTAGGAATGTCCATGCCAAGTTTCACCCAAATTCAAAACCTTTTTGAAGTCTTTTTTGGTATAGCTAGAAAGAGGGTGGTTTGAACTCAAATTCAAATTCAAATTCAAACTATTTTCATCCCATGAATTCAAAAGTGGCAGGCATATTATTACTCAGAACATTTTTTTGAGCTCACACACCAATTTTCACTCCATTTGGAGTTGATCTTGACATGAGCTAGGTTTAGCAAATCCAAAATTTATTTGAATTTCAAACTGCATATGTGCTGAAATTTAGTCAAACACAAACCAATTTGAATTCCATCCAATTCAAATGGCCCAGGGGTATATAATTCAAATGACCAAGGTTAATTTGGTCTCTACTGTTTAGAGCAGTGGGAAAAGTTAATTTCAGAGGAGAAAACCCGGGTGGGACCCACATGTCAGCCACTGCAGCAAATTCAACCGACTGAGGGACAGAACACTTGGTTCTCGGGTTGCAGCCGAGCGCGCCACCGAGAGGCTGGCCGGCGCCAGCTCCTGCTGCGTTTCCCCGCGCAAGCAGACCAGCTGCCCGGCTCCTTATCCCTCCCCGGCGTGCTCCTGTTAAATATCCCCCGAGCCCAAGGCGAGATCAGTCAGTTTCGCACCGAGCTCCACCACAGACCAGCCGCCCTCTCGGTTCCGCTCGTGAGCCGGCCGATCGCTCGCGAACACGACCTTCTTGGTAGCAAAACAGCATCGTGAGCTCATGAGCAACATCCTAGACGCCGTGTTGTCCAGTGAGTAGGCACCCTTGAGCTCAGCCGGACGTTTTCCCGGCGGACCGAACGTTGCCGCCCTTCAGGCTCTCGTGGACAGCTCGGTACAGCCGTCGTCGCACCCACTTCTCTACACAAGAAAGGTGTGTCACTGCATGTAGATGGTGTATCCAAAAGCTGTTTAGCATATGATCTACCATCGGTTGAGAATTCCCAAGTTTACCGAAAGCCACTTCATATGAGCCGAGCTCACCTCCGATTGAAATTCAGACTCCACGCCCTATTGTTGGTCATGCCCGTTGTCCAATAGGTTCTACACATTATAGCGCACACGCTCGAGAATGAAGCAAGGCAAACCGTCGAGAATCGGCCATGATATGGCCGTTTTCCTCACCGCCGTTGCAAAGTACCTTGGCTCACCATCAAGGGTATGGTTGCCGGCGTTTCTAGCTTCCAGAAAGCTTTGGTTCATGTTCCTCGTGCTCCACTTATGCTCTCCGACCAATTTCTGATTGATTTGGTGCATGGTGGGGCGAAACCGACCTCGCCGAAACCCTAGCGGGTGCTGTCACCGGTGCGCGTGGGTTTCCGGCCATCGCCGGTGGCCGGCGAGCTCACAGCCGAGTTCAGGAGGTTGAAAAGGGGGAGGCGGCGAGTTTCAGGCCGGGAGGTGGCCGGGAACTCAGTTCCGGCATGTCTCGCCGGCGACCGCCGCTGCCGGGTATTTGGTGCAAGGAGGAAGACGAAGCACTGTGTGCGGGACCCACCGGCAGAAGTTCAAACTTCAAACCCACGTAACATGGGCTAGGAAGCTCCAAATCGAGTGAACCAAATTTTGTTGGATTCAGCTCTTTAAAATCCCTATTCCTCCATAATTAATTCTTTAAAGTTAAAACTGGTTAGACTTTTAACTGGAGAACCCTTTGGAGGAAAATTCTGAAATATTGCTGGGATGTTACCAAAATATCCCTGGGCTACCATAAAAATTTCAGATCCATTTGAGCTCATTTGATCCACCTAATTGTGTGATTAATAAAACTGTTCCAGAGAAAATAGAAAATCTCAAGAAACATTTTTAGAATTTCTCTGAAATTGTTTAGCTCATATCTTTAGCGAGGAATCTTCAAATTAAGTGAGACCAACTCCATTAGAACCCTCTGAAAATCTAGTTTTCAGAAAGTCATGGCTTGCTCCATGAAAATCCCTAGAACACCCTAGAATCTCCAATTAAGGCCAAGTACATAATTATTTGTGGGGAGCTCAAATGAGCTTTGCTGCAACTAAAACTTGGCCAAGTCTCTGTTTAGGTTGTATCCAAACCACAATAAAAATTTCAGAGGCATTGGGTAAGTCTAGTGAGACTTGTAGTATTCACCAATTTAAATTCAATTCCAATGCATTTAAATTAATACATGTACATGTTATCTCATGTAGTCGCTAAGGTTGAGGAGGAACCCGAAGTCTTAGACTTCGTCACTCTGGAAGAGCAGATAGCCTACGACCAAGAGCAGCAAGGCAAGCTCCGGTTTGCATTAACCCTTTTACAAAATTTTACTGTTTTGAGAACTTACTTTGAGTACCATTACTTCTTGCATTAGAGTCTTGATTGAAACCCAAATGCATAGCCAAAAAAACCATGGGTCGGGATTAGGATTGAAAACCTCGTTAGCCACTGCAATGCTAAGATAGAGTAGGTTTCGGTACAAGTCGAGTAGTTTGAACTACTCGCGAGAATAGGCTAGAGGCACATCGCTCGAGTAAGGATAGCAAATGAAACACATGGCAAGAAAAATGAGACTGAACGGAGAGTAAGGGCAGCAGGACATTGGGGCTTGGGTGCTATAGCTCTGCTTGTGTTGATTGAGGACCGAGCCGTGTGCGGGCCTGTTGAACAAGCAAGAACAGTACCGAAGACCTACCGGCTATATTGGAACCGGGAAACCGATGTAACTCGGGTAGCTGGGTGTTGAGGCATAGCTGGTCGTTCAGAGGGTAGGTTGAGAGCTTGAGGTGTAAATCGGCAGGCGGCACTGTGGATGCGCGTGCAGAGACCTCTTGCTCGGGACGATTGGACCGGTTCAACATTTGGCTAACGGGTGAAAGGTGGTTGCGTACGGCGTCCGTGATGGTTGTTGTACGCAACATCGAGTATGGGTGTACGTGACGGGTTATTCGGGTAACCCTGCAGGTGTAAATCGATTATAATCGCCGTCCCTCACGGTCAGTGAGTACCACTTGTTCACTGTACCGTGACGTAGAAAGAACAGGCTAGATACATGTTAAAATGTTGCTGATTGAAAGATGGACTTTGATTGTTAATGATTTTTTGTAGCCTAGAGCTAATTAAAGTTCTTTTCAACTTTGGGCAAATACATGAGAGAAATGCGTTTCTTGTTTGATTGCGGCTCTCTCATGTGCCTTAGCGTAAGGTTCTCCACATCCTGCTGCTAAAACATTGAAAGTAAGGTTCAAATAATTAGGCGAGTCCTTTGCAAAATTATTTACCTCATGTACCCTGTACCCATCATGTAGAAGTTCCATGTATAGGAGAGACGGGTCAGTCTTGCTGAGCCATCGTGCTCACTGCTTGTGTTTGAAGCTTTTTCTGGGTTCTATGAGGAAGGGACTCCCAATGAGCAGACGGAGCCCCAGGAGGGGAACCCCGTTGAGTGGGAGTCGTGCACACCGCCGTGTTAGTGTGGGTGCGTGCTAGTGAGGACACGTTCACGGGCTGAAAGTGAACTCAATGCTTAGTCTACGCCCGTGAGTGTGGACTGGACTATTTTGTTGTAAAAATGTCTATAAACTGGTTTATGTAATAAAACATTGCTTCCGCTTTGTACCTTTGATGTGTGTTATCCGGTTCTGTGCAACGTAGCACCCCTCAGCGTGACCCTGGCTCGACAAGGCCGATGGGGTCGTGTCAGAGTGGTATCAGAGCTCGCTTGAGGTTTAACGCACTACAAAGGTCATCTTTTTCAAAAATCCACTGAGGAACGAGTTAGTAGCCCATATAAGGATGTTATTAGTTATAGAAAGTGGCATACTAACCTAATTGCTTATGTCAGAAAATCATGCATCTCGAGATGCTTTATGTCTTGGGGGGTGCACGTAAGTGCTGTCCACCAGTGCACACAAGCTGAAGGGTGGAGCCCCACGGGTGGCAGGTAACCCGACCTGCTTTAATATCCTCTACGACTCTTCATGTCGTTTGGGGTATTCGAGCAACGTCTGTCCCTGGCATGCTTCGGGCAATTTGGGAGACCCTGTCACGTGGTCAGTAATGTGAACACGTAGCTCAAGGCGTGTTTGGCTTGAGAACATCTGGGCGAGTAATGACCGCCGAGTGTACGAACTGTATGGATACCAGGCTCGGTGTGCAGCCGAGTCTGACTATTGTGTGAGTTATCTGCAGGTAGTCTAACCACGAAACGGTAGACGTGTAGCATCCATGTGCGAGTGACGCTTAGTGCCACTGAGTTAACGAAGCCGGCTAAGTCCGGTATATGTTTTTCTTTGTGAGGACGTAGTACCGACATGATCTGGTGACGCATCGACGTCACACCCCACTAAATGAGCAGCTGCATTGTAAAACTTGAAAGTTTTAATCCAGAGTACTAAAAACTTGTTGTAAATCTTTCCCTTAATCAGGATATTCAAAGTTGACAAGTTTTCAACTTATAGGATACTAAGGACAGAGTCCCCGGTTTTCAGCTAAAATGAGGCTGAAGTTAATCAGAGGTTAGAGGTTGACTTAGTTCGAGGTTGGGGTCATATGATACATTTCTGTAAAGCTTTGGAAGAGCTTTACAACTGTTCTGTTGAGGTCCAGAGGTGTTCCATCCCTTAACCAATCGAAAAATGCAGTAGAGTTGAAACTGTCCAGAAAACAGGGCAGAGCAAATACTCTCTGTAACTCTCTGTAAATTGAGCATAACTTCCTGCATAAAAATCCAAAAATAGAAAATGAGGTAGTTCTGAAATTTTCATTAGATGGGTTACAACTTTGTAACAGAAAGTTTTGTCAGATTTGGAGCAGATTTAACTGGAATTCTTGGATCAAATCAGTACCTAAAGCAGGGAGGTGCTGTCCGATTTTCTCCAAAAATTCTGTTAACTTTGACATCTCATAACTTTTGAACCAGGACATATCTTAGGCCAACCAAATACTTTCTGGAAAGCTATTGAAGTTAGCTTTAACTTTACTGTTGAGCTGCAGAATTGTTTTTGCCTTTAGCATGATCTCAATCAGGTTGAAATGGAAATTGGTCAGGGCTGTCATCTTGGACAGCAGATCAGTAGTCAAATTTGTATAAATTTGAACTATGTTTCCAAGTTTTATGGGTTCAATAACATGTTCTATGTTACTCAATGGTTTAGTGTTCAAATAAATATTTGACATTTCTCAAATATGTTTCTACAGATGACAGCGGATAAACAGTTGGTGAACGGGTGGGTGGTGTCCCACTGTTCTCACCACAGCGCCTATCCGGAAGCATTGAGGCAAATGCTTCAATATATCGGGTACAGCAAGATGCCGCAGTACTTTGCCAAGGAAGAAGGCGAGGAGGGGAACAAGACGTGGATGATCCATGTCGAAGTTCCTGCAGGACCTACGCCACCCGGTTGGGCGTCGTTCACCGTCACGGTGAGAGGTAGACAACCGGAGGGAATGTGGCAAGTGGCAGCCCGCGACACCATGTCGCGTTTCTGCCAAATGCACTTGAGAGCTATGGAGGGCACTCCATACACGATCGTTCCGGTGGAGGGATGGGCTAATCACGTGTGGGAAGGGAGGTATATGGAGGCAACCGATCCGGGTTGTCCAAGGTGCAACCCCGTGGAGGCAAACCTCAGTCTCCAATTGAGGGCAGGAAAAGCCGTGATGGACAGCTAAGACGTTCATACGGATTTTCTTGCTGCCAAGCTCAAGGAGAGCACAAGCCATAGAGACCGTTTCGAGAGTGCTCACAGTGCACTCCGCAATGTTCTCCTTCCGATGATTAAGCGACTGAACGAACAGCATAATCAGTTGCATCGTCTGAAGAAGGCGAAGAGAAAAAGCCGTGTCGATATCATGGCTTTGCAACAGCAGGTGGAGGCTCTGACCCAGCAGAACAAGGTCCTTACTCAAGAGCGGGATGACGCTATTGAGGAGGGGAAAGGCTGGGAAGAGGACTACAATCAAGCCATGGACGAGGTGCACGCGTTGCAGGACCTCGTACCTCCGGTAATGGGCATACCGGTGGTAGGTGCCGTACCCGTGGTCTTGGGTCTTCCAGCAATGGGGGAACCCGAGTTGGAAGAGGAGGTTCTGGACCCAGAGCCACCAGCAGAGGTACCATAGGAGGACGACCCGCAGGAGGTCGAGTTCTACTCCGAGTAGGGGGTTACCGTTGCCAAGTAGGGCAGCTAGAGTCATGTAACCCAAACTTTTGTAATCAGTGACATGTCGGGTAGACAGTAGCATATGTATAGAGAGTGACGACATGAGCACAACTTCTCGGAGACCCGAGACTAATATATCTTGTATAAAGTTTATGCTTTATCAATATATGTGAATGTTGTGCAAATTATTCATGCGTCACTTCAATACCTACTGTTGCATATGGAAATTTTTAAGTATGATATGTGCTGATCGCTACTGTTTTAAATTTCAGAATGACTCGTACTCGTGCCAACCCGGACGTTGGGGGTTCCAGTCAGGGGGGAGAAACCTCCCAACAGCCTCCCGAGGACTCCTCGGGACAGAAACAGCAACAGCAGCAACAGCAACAACCGCCACCGCCACCGCCAACGGTTACATTGGCCGACATCGTTGCGGCAATGGCGGGTTCTCATCAGCAGCACAGGGAGTTGCTGCAAACTCTCATTGCAAATACGTCTCGGCCAGAGAGGCATCAAGATCGTCAGGAGCGTCAACAGAGCTCCTACTCCGATTTTCTAACTACTCATCCCCCGGTATTCTCAAGGGCGGATGAACCCATCGATGCGGACAACTGACTCCGCACGATGGAGATGAAGTTCGGGCTGCTCCAAGTGAGTGAGCAGCGCAAGACACAGTTCACGGTCCAACAGCACCAGGGATCCGCGAGCGCGTGGTGGGCGAATTACTGTGCTTTACAGCCCACCGAGCGAGTTATAACCTGGGCGGAATTCCGGACGGCCTTCAGGGCCTATCACATACCGCCTGGTATCATGAAGAGGAAGACGCAGGAGTTCCTAGGCCTGCAGCAAGGGAGCCGAAACGCACTGGAATGTTCCAGGGCGTTCAATGATCTTGCGCTCTACGCGTCGTATCACGCCGATACCGACGAGAAGCGGTGGGATCACTTCTACCATGGGCTTAACCCGCTCCTGAAGGACAAACTTGCGATGTTCAATCGCGGCAGCCTCAACGATATAATTGATGCTGCAATTGTTCAGGAAGACTCCGGCAAGGAGTTAGCGGTGGCGGAAAGGAAGCGAAGCGTGCCGCAAAGCAGCGGAGAAGGAGGAGGTCCTTCTCGGAAATAATGGATGGTGAATCGCCCACCATCAGGTCCACGCTGGCAGCCACCACAGAGGTCGGTGCCATTCCGCAGTCGGCCCTATTCTCCACCGGCGTTCCGGCTGGCACTGCCAGCACCATCTCCGCAACAACAACAGCAGCAGCGGGCGATGCCCCGTGCGTATGCACCTCAGTAGTGAATGCCGGGCTTTCGTCCCCCAAGCACCGGACAAGCAGAAGACACATGTTACAAGTGTGGTCGTCCAGGACACTTCGCCAGCAGTTGTCCTGAGAGGCAAGGTGACGGAGTTGCACCGCAACTTCCGGGGAGGAATCAGCCCCGGAACCCTACTAATGCGCGGCGGGCAAACTCTAGGCCCGGCACCATCCACCAACTCGTTATAGAGGACATGCCGGATGGAGAACCAATCCTTGCGGGTATGTTCCAACTCCACCAGCATTCCGCCATAGTATTATTTGATTCAGGTGCCACGCATAGCTTTATTAGCCAAGCTTTCATTGCTAAACACAGCTTGCAAATACTACCCACCGATAGTCCATATTTGATTTGTTTACCGGGTGGGAAGATTTCAGCAAGCATAATGGTCCCAAAAGCACCATTATGCTTAGAGGGTAGAGTATACCCTACGTCCCTCATAGTCTTAGAGGGACATAAGGTCGATGTCATCTTAGGGATGTCGTGGTTAACCTGCCACGGTGCTGTTTTAGACACCGTCCTCCGAGTTGTACACTTGAACTAAGAAGTGCACGAATCTCATTCCTTATTTCTGGACAGTCCAGAAATAAAACTTCCAAGTGTCTATCAATCCATAACCATCAAGTTGGAAGACATTCCATTGGTCCGAGGGTTCCCTGACGTGTTCCCAAATGATTTACCGGGGATTCCGCCCGATAGAGAGGTGGAGTTCAAGATTGAACTTGCCCCGGGAACCATGCCAATATCCTGAAGGCCGTACAAGATGGCGCCCAAGGAGTTGGCTGAACTGAAGACCCAGCTAACTGACCTGCTGGAGAAGGGTTTTATTAGGCCGAGCTCCTCGCCATGGGGCTGTTCGGCATTATTCGTGAAGAAGAAGGATGAGACGTTGTGGCTTTGTGTGGACTATCATCCATTAAATGCCGTAACCATCAAGAACAAGTACCCGTTTCCACGGATCGACATGTTGGTTGATAAGTTGGTCAAAGCGAAGATCTTCTCCAAGATGGACTTAAGATCCAGGTACCATCAGATTAAAATACAGGCTGAGTATATTCCAAAGACGGCTTTCTGGATGAGGTACGGGCTTTATGAGTACCTGGTCATGTCCTTTGGCCTCACCAACGCTCCAGCTCACTTCATGTATTTGATGAACTCGGTATTCATGCCGGAGCTGGACAAGTTTGTCGTGGTCTTCATCGACGCCATATTGGTATATTCCAAGTCGGAGGAAGAACACAAGAACCATCTGCGTATAGTCTTGCAACGGCTGCGGGATCACAAGCTATACACGAAATTCAGCAAGTGCGAGTTTTGGATATCGCAAGTGCCTTTTCTCAGGCATATCATCTCAGCGGAGGGTGTCGCTGTAGACCCGAGTAAGATCACACAAGTGCTGAATTGGAAGTCCCCGAGAACTGCTCACGAGGTACGGAGTTTCCTCGGACTCGCGGGATTTTATCGGAGGTTCATTCCGAACTTCTCGAAGATTGCCAAGCCTATGACGGAGCTGCTGAAGAAGGCTAACAAATATGGTTGGAGTCCAGCATGTGAAGCAGCATTCAAGGCTTTAGTCAAGCACCTAACATCAGCACTGGTTTTGGTGCAGCCATACACAACAAAACCGTTCGGTGTGTACTGCGATGCATCCAGCATTGGGCTCGGATGTGTGCTGATGGAAAACCGAAGGGTGGTCGCGTATGGATCACGGCAGCTCAGAAACCATGAGCAGAATTATCCAACCCACGACTTGGAGCTTGCTTCCGTTGTGCTCGCACTTAAAATGTGGAGGCACTACCTACTCGGTAACCTCGTACATTTATATACCAACCACAAAAGCCTCAAGTACATATTCACTCAGAAGGAGCTGAACATGAGGCAGCGAAGATGGTTAGAGTTGATAAAAGATTACGAAATAGAGATCCATTATCACACCGGCAAGGCTAACGTAGTGGCGGATGCGCTGAGCCGCAAGTCACACATCAACAATCTGACCATCACACCGTTGCAAGAGAGCGAATCACCACTGCATGTGATTCCACACGGAGCTCTCTACAACTTAGGTTTGATCCCCACCATCCGTGAAGAGATAGCGGCTGCTCAGAAACATGACAAGGGCCTGTCGCATTTGCGGAGACGTATAGACAGTGGGGAGCTGAAATGTTTCCATAAGGACGGAGACGCCGTCCTATGGTTCAAGGACCGGATCGTCGTACCCCGTAACCCGGAATTACGGAAGAAAATCTTTGATGAGGCTCACTTGTCAAAGTTTTCTATTCACCCCGGCATCAACAAAATGTATCAAGAACTCAGAAGCATGTTTTGGTGGACACGGATGAAGCGGGAGATCGCAAAGTACGTTTCCGAGTGTGATACATGTCGAAGGGTGAAAGCAGATCATATGCGGAAACCGGGACTTCTGCAACCACTAGGCGTTCCTGCCTGGAAATGGGAGGATGTTAGCATGGACTTTATGGTCGGTTTATCCACCACTATTTAGAAACATGATTCTGTGTGGGTGATTGTCAACTGGTGTTGCCCGTTTCATCCCGGCCAACACCAACTACAACGCCAAGAAGTATGCTGAACTTTACATCTCACGGATCCTATTCTTATAGGGCGTACCCCGTACCATCATATCGGATCGGGGCACTTTATTTGTGTCCCGTTTTTGGGAGCAGCTACACGCTGCATTGGGGACGAAGCTGATCCGTAGTTCAGCATACCACCTGGAAACAGATGGACAAACTGAGCGGGTAAACCAAATCTTACAAGATATGCTACGAGCTTGCGCTATCAACCATGGCAATAATTGGGATGATAACTTGCCGTTGGCCGAGTTCTCGTACAACAATGGGTACCAGGCCAGCATCAAGATGGCGCTTTATGAGGCGCTATACGGGAGAAAATGCCGCAAACCACTGAATTGGTGTGAGTCTGGCGAAAGGGTTACCTTCAGGATTGATCTTGTCAACAACGCGGAGGAAAAGGTTCGGCTAATTCAAGCAAACCTAAAAGCCGCTCAATCCCGACAGAAACAATATGCGGACCGGAGAAGACACCCCCTACAATTCGATGTCGGGGATCACGTACGTCTACGTGTGTATATAATGAAGAGCGTTAACAGATTCAGGGTGAGAAGAAAGTTGCCACCCCGATTCATTTGTCCATTTCAGATTACCGAAAGATGTGGATCGGTAGCATGCCGGCTGAAATTACCAGAAGCACTTTCCGGTGTGCACGACGTCTTTCACATTTCCCAGCTGAGGAAGTGTCTTAATCTATCAACTACCATTCAGCTGGAGGACATAGAAGAACTGAAACTGGATCTCACGTATCGGGAGGAACCAGTTCAGATTATTGATGAAAAGGCCCGAACCACATGCAACCGTACATTATGGTTCTACAAGGTTCTATGGAGTAATCACTCGATGGATTAAGCGACATGGGAGAGCGAAGGATTTCTTCACGCTAACTACCCCAACTTTTTCACGTCGCATATACGGTAATTTTCCACCGTCCTCTCTCTCATTTTCACCTTATAATCTCGGGATGAGATTCTTTTAAGGGGGGGGGAATGTAAGGGCCTAAGTTTTTGGCACATATTCAAAGTGTCCATCACAACACACACACTTCATTTGAAGAAACTTGATGAACACATTTGAAGAGCAAGTAACCACCATCAACATGCTCATTAGAGAATAAAGTCACAAAATGCAAAAGTGGTATCTCCCACATGCATCATATATGGTCTGGGCATATGAAAAACTCCTACACCTTGCTATGAATGTCCATGCCATGTTTCACCCAAATTCAGAACCTTTTTGATGTCTTTTTGGGTATAACTAGAAAGAGGGTGGTTTGAACTCAAATTAAAATTCAAACTATTTCCATCCCATGAATTCAAAAGTGGGAGGCATATTATTACTCAGCACATTTTTTTGAGCTCACACACCAATTTTCACTCCATTTGGAGTTGATCTTGACATGAGCTAGGTTTAGCAAATTCAATTTTTTTTTTTAATTTCAAACTGCATATGTGCTGAAATTTAGTCAAACACAAACCAATTTGAATTCCATCCAATTAAAATGGCCCAGGGGTAGATGATTCAAATGACCAAGGTTAATTTGGTCTCTACTGTTTAGAGCAGTGGGGAAAAGTTATTTTCAGAGGTTAAAACCCGGGTGGGACAAACATGTAAGTCACTGCAGCAAATTCAACCGACTGAGGGACAGAACACTCGGTTCTCGGGTTGCAGCCGAGCACGCCACCGAGAGGCTTGCAGGCGCCAGCTCCTGCTGCATTTCTCCGCGCTAGGAGACCAGCTGCCCTGCTCCTTATGCCTCCCCGGCGTGCTCCTGTTAAATATCCCCCGAGCCCAAGGCGAGATCAGTCAGTTTCGCACCGAGCTCCACCGCAGACCAGCCGCCCTCTCAGTTCCGCTCGTGAGCCGGCCGATCGCTCGCGAACACGACCTTCTCGGTAGCAAAACAGCATCGTGAGCTTGTGAGCAACATCCTAGACTTCGTGTTGTCCAGTGAGCAGGCACCCTCGAGCTCAGCTGGACGTTTTCGCAGCGGACCGAACGTTGCCGCCCTTCGGGCTCTCGTGACAGCTCGGTACAGCCGTCGTCGCACCCACTTCATGTAGATGGTGTAGCCAAAAGCCGTTTAGCATATGATCTACCATCGGTTGAGAATTCCCAAGTTTACCGAAAGCCAGTTCATATGAGCCGAGCTCACCTCCGATTGAAATTCGGACTCCACAACCTATTGTTGGTCAAGCCCGTTGTCCAGTAGGTTCTACACATGCTAGCACACACGCTCGAGAAGGAAGCAAGGAAAACTGTCGAGATTTGGCCATGATATGGCCATTTTCCTCACCGCCGTTGCAAAGTACCTCGGCTCACCGTCGAGGGTATGGTTGCCGGCGTTTCTAGCTTCCACAAAGCCTTGGTTCATGTTCCTCGTGCTCCACTGATGCTCTCCGACCAATTTCTGATTGATTTGGTGCACGGTGGGGTGAAACCGACCTCGCCGAAACCCTAGCGGGTGCTGTCACCGGTGCGCGCGGGTTTCCGGTCATCGCCGATGGCCAGCGAGCTCACAGCCGAGTTCAGGAGGTTGGAAAAGGAGGAGGCGGCGAGTTTCGGGCCGGGAGGTGGCCAGGAACTCGGTTCCGGCAAGTATCACCGGAGACCGCCGCCGCCGGGTATTTGGCGCGAGGAGGAAGACGAAGCTGCGGGACCCACCGGCAGAAGTTTAAACTTTTCTTCGATTTTCAGTTTTAATTCAAACTTCAAACCCACATAACTTGGGCTAGGAACCTCCAATTGGAGTGAACCAAATTTTTTTGGATTCATCTCTTTGAGCACGTTCCAGAAAATCAAGTTTCACTTCATTAAAATCCATATTTCTCCAGAATTATTTCTTCAAATTTCAAATTTGTTAGAATTTTTACTGGAGAACCCTTTGGAGGAAAATTATGAAATTTTGCTGGCATGTTAATAAAAATATCCCTGAGCTACCATAAAAATTTCAGATCCATTTGAGCTCATTTGATCCACCTAATGGTGTGATTAATAAAACTGTTCCAGAGAAAATAGAAAATGTCCAAAAACATTTTCAGATTTTCTTCTAAATTGTTTAGCTCATATCTTTAGCGAGGAACCTTCAAATTAAGTGAGACCAACTCCATTAGAACCCTCTGAAAAATATAGTTTTCATAAAGTCATGGCTTGCTCCATGAAAATCCCTAGAACACCCTAGAAGCTCCAATTAAGGTCAAGTACATAATTATTTGTGCGAAGCTCAAATGAGCTTTGCTGCAACTAAAACTTGGCCAAGTCTTAGTTTAGGTTGTATACAAACCACAATAAAAATTTCAGAGGCATTGGGTCAGTCTAGTGAGACTTGTAGTCTTCACCAATTTAAATTCAATTCCAATGCATTTAAATTAATACATGTACATGTTATCTCATGTAGTCGCTAAGGTTGAGGAGGAACCCGAAGTCTTAGACTTTGTCACTCCGGAAGAGCAGCTAGCCTACGACCAAGAGCAGCAAGGCTAGCTCCAGTTTGCATTAACCCTTTTACAAATTTTTACTGTTTTGAGAACTTACTTTGAGTACCATTACTTCTTGCATTAGAGTCTTGATTGAAACCCAAATGCATAGCCAAGAAAACCATGGGTTGGGATTAGGATTGAAAACCTCGTTAGCCACTGCAATGCTAAGATAGAGTAGGTTTCGGTACAAGCCGAGTAGTTGGAACTACTCCCGAGAATAGGCTAGAGGCACATCGCTCGGGTAAGGATAGCAAATGAAACACATGGCAAGAAAAATGAGACTGAGCGGAGAGTAAGGGCAGCAGCACTTTGGGGCCTGGGTTCTATAGCTCCGCTTGTGTCGATTGAGGACCGAGCCGTGTGCGGGCCTGTTGAACAAGCTATAACAGTACCGAAGACCTACAGGCTATATGGGAACCGGGAAAACGATGAAACTCGGGTAGCTGGGTGTTGAGGCATAGCTGGTCGTTCAGAGGGTAGGTTGGGAGCTCGAGGTGTAAATCGGCTGGCGGCACTGTGGATGTGCGCGCAGAGACCTCTTGCTCGGTACGATTGGACCGGTTCAACATTTGGCTAACGGGTGAAAGGTGGTTGCGTACGACGTCCGTGATGGTTGCTGTAGGCAACATCGAGTATGGGCGTACATGACGGGTTATTCGGGTAACCCTGCAGGTGTAAATAGATTATAATCACCATCCCTTGCGGTCAGTGAGTACCACTTGTTCACTGTACCGTGACGTAGAAAGAACAGGCTAGATACATGTTAAAATGTTGCTGATTGAAAGATGGACTTTGATTGTTAATGATTTGTTGTAGCCTAGAGCTAATTAAAGTTCTTTTCAACTTTGGGCAAAGTACATGAGAGAAATGCGTTTCTTGTTTGATTGCGGCTCTCTCATGTGCTTTAGCTTAAGGTTCTCCACAACCTGCTGCTAAAACATTGAAAGTAATGTTCAAATAATTAGGCGAGTCCTTTGCAAAATTATTTACCTCATGTACCCTGTACCCATCATGTATAGGTTCCATGTATAGGAGAGACGGGTCAGTCTTGCTGAGCCATCATGCTCACTGCTTGTGTTTGAAGCTTTTGCAGGGTTATATGAGGATGGGACTCCCGAGGAGGAGACGGAACCCCAGGAGGGGAACCCTGTCGAGTGGGAGTCATGCACGCCGCCGTGTTAGTGTGGGTGCGTGCTAGTGGGGACACGTTCACGGGCTGAATGTGAACTCAATGCTTAGTCTATGCCCGTGAGTGTTGACTGGACTATTTTCTTGTAAAAAATGTTTGGAAACTGGTTTATGTAATAAATCTTTTCTTCCGCTTTGTACCTTTGATGTGTGTTATCCGGTGCTGTGCAACGCAGCACCCCTCAGCGTGATCCTGGCTCGACAAGGCCGATGGGGTCGTGTCACATGACATATTCAGTAGTTATCTCTCATCATTCCTTGTTGTTGGTTTGAATGTTTGACAAACTTGATTAATCATTGGTTATATTTCAGAATTGTCAGAAACCTTGTTCCATTTCATGTATGATGCACTGTTGATGTGATGCTTTTGCGGTTAATAATTGTGAGTTAAAGTTGAGAACAATCTTGGATATTAACCGTAAATTGCTCGCTCTTGAGTATGGATCATACTCATTCCGTGTATGAGTTTGGTGGTTCCAGCCAGGATGGAAATGATTCATCGCAGCGACGATCACCGCCATCATAAACCGGACTGGCGGAGGTGTTGGGAAAAATGGCTGAGCCTCTTGACATGTTGGTGCAGCAAGGAATCCAACAAGAGATCTTACAGCGTAAATCCCACACTGAATACTTATCTGGGTTTTCTAGCAAGACAACCACCGGTATTCTCGGAAGCTAAACAAGCCTTGGAGGCAGATTATTGGCTCCGGGTGATTGAATCTAAATTGGGAATGCTCCAGTATGATGAATATGAGAAGGCTTTATTTGCCACTCAGCAACTTCATGGATCCGCTGGGGCTTGGTGGTCTGAGTATCTTGCTAAAATTGCTGAAGGCCATCATGTGACGTGGACGGAGTTTCGTGATGCTTTCTATGCCTGTCATATCTTTGAGGGCACCATCCAAACCAGAGTTGAAGAGTTCTATGAACTCAAGCAAGAAGGGATGATTGTTATGGAGTACTTTACGGAATTTAACCATTTAGTAAAATATGCATCCGCTTATGTAGATAAAGAGACGATGAAGTGTCAGTACTTTTTCCGAGGCCTCAACGTAGAGCTTCGGGAGAAAGTGGCACTATTCAATAAAGGGAATTATAGAGAGTTAGTCAATGCCGCTATGATTCAAGAGAAAGCTGAACTCCAGTATAAGGAAAGTAAGAGGAATAGAGGCTTATCACCGGCAAGTACGGATGATTATCCTCAAGAACAACCGGTGATATATTGCATACCATCCATGGTAGAAATTCAGTCTTTTGACGGACCACCGCGGATCCGATTCCGTCCATAGTCAACAATGGATGTTCAGCCACTGCTGCAGCAGCAGCAAATGAGTATTTGTGCACACCCACCTCAGCAAAGTGCACAAGTATATCAATCACCTCCATCCTATGAAGGTCCTGAGCTCACATCGTACGATACTTGTAGCGATGTGAGGCATATCACTCAGGAGTTCCATTTGACCAAACAGAGCAGTGGTAACATATCATCGCAAGTTGCAAAGAAATTCCATGGTCAGCCAAGGAGGACAGCAGAAAGTGGGAAACATAAACTATATGGCAGTTGAAGATGTGTCCGTGGGAGAACCCGTGTTTGAGGGTATGTTCAGCCCATGTTCGTGTTGTTAGACTCGGATGCCACACATGATTTTATCAGCGAATATTATGAGGTTAAATACCAAATACCCTCAACTAAATTGGCCGCATCGTATCAAATAAATTCACCAGGAGGTAGTAGGACAGCAGGCAGGATAATTGCTCGAGCGCCTATATGTTTGGATGGGCGGATATATCCTACTACTCTTATCATCCTGGAAGGCTTGCGGATGGACATAATTTTGAGAATGGCTTGGTTGACACATCACCAAGCTATCTTTGATATTAGTTCACGAACGGTACAGCTGAATTCAAAGAAGCACGGGCAACACACGTTGAATCTGAGAAATGTTGCACCGGAAGTTACTGCTGTACACACCGTTGAAGCTGAGAAACTGGAGGACATTCCAGTGGTCCGGGAATATTCGGACGGGTTTCCCGATGATCTACCGAGCATGCTGCCCGAACTTGAGGTGGAGTTCAAAACTGAACTAGAACCGGGAACCACACTGATCTCTCGGAGGCCGTATAAAATGGCCCTAAAAGAACTCGCGTAGCTAAAAGAGAAGCTGAATGACTTGTTAAGCAAAGGCTTTGTTTGACCAAGTTCAGCACCGTGGGGATGCTCCACACTGTTTGTCAAGAAAAAGGATGAGACTCTAAGGCTATGTGGGTACTATCGTACGCTCAATGCTGTAACTATCAAGAACAAGTATCCACTACTACGTATCGATATGCTTTTCGATCAACTAGTGGGTTCAAAGGTTTTCTCGAAGATGGATCTTCGGTCTGAATATCACCAGATCAAAATTCGGGCGGAAGACATACCAAAGACGGCATTCTCGACGAGATACGGATTATATGAGTATCTCGTCATGTCATTCGGACTCACCAATGCTCCGGCTCATTTTTATGTACTTGATGAATTCAGTCTTCATGTTGGAGTTGGACAAGTTCGTCGTGGTCTTCATCAACGATATCTTTGTATCTTCTAAACCGTAAGAAAAACACGCCGAGCATTTGCATATTGTGCTCCAACGCCTATAGGATCACAATTTATATGCAAAATTCAGCAAGTGCGAGTTTTGTATCAACCAAGTGCCATTTCTTGGGCACAATATTTCTGCGGAGGGCATTGTGATTGATCCGAGGAAAATTGTTCAAGTGCTGATTTGGAGTTCACCAAAATCAGTCCACGAAGTCCGTTGCTTTCTTGGTTTAGCGGGTTACTACCAGAGATTCATTCTGAGTTTCTCCAAGATTTCTAAACTGATGATGGAACTTCTGAGGAAAGGCAAGAAATAAGTGTGGAGTGAAGCATGTGAGGAGGCATTCAAAGCATTGGTAAAGCACCTCACAATAGCCCCCGTGTTGGCGCAGCCCGATACAACTAAGGCTTTTGATGTTTATTGCGATGCATCCGGCATCGGCCTTGGCTGCATGCTTATGCAAGAAGGGAGAGTGGTCGCATATGGATCCTAGCAGCTTCGGAATCATGAGCAGAATTATCGAACCCATGACCTCGAGCTAGCTGCTGTGGTTCTTGCTCTAAAAATGTGGAGGCACTATTTACCTGGAAACTTAGTCCACCTCTACACAGATCACAAGAGTTTTAAGTACATCTTCACATAAAAGGAATTAAATATGAGGCAGTGGAGATGGTTAGATTTAATTAATGACTTTGAAATAGAGATTCATTACCATCCTGTAAAAGTGAATGTGGTTGCCGACGCACTTAGTCGGAAAACACATGTCCATAACCTAACCATGGCTGCAATGGAAGAAGAAGAACCAAGCCTGCGCTTGGTTCCTTATGGGTCTTTGTTTAATCTGGCCCTCATTCCTACAATTTGAGATGAAATTGTGGAGGCTCAAAAGAAATATAAGGGCATGGCACATATCCAGAAGAGAATAGACAAAGGAGAAGTAAAGTGTTTCTGGAAAGATGAGAACGGTACATTATGGTTCAAGAACCGTATAGTCGTACCACGGGACATGAAGCTTCGTAAGAAAATATTAGACGAAGCACATTTATCAAAATTTTCCATTCATCCAGGCAACAACATGATGTACCAAGATTTGAGAAACAAGTCCTGGTGGACATGGATGAAACGGGAAATAGCTAAATACGTATCCGAGTGCGATACGTGTCGGAGGGTGAAAGCCGATCACATGAAGAAACCTGGTTTGCTACAGACCCTTAATATTCCGGCATGGAAATGAGAACATGTGAGTATGGATTTCATTGTCGGGTTACCGCTCACATCTCGAAAGCATGATTCGGTTTGGGTGATCGTTGACCGATTAACCAAATCAGCACACTTCATACCGGTAAATGTGGGATTCAACAACAAGAAATATGCGGAGTTATACATTGCACGGATCTTATGCTTGCATGGAGTCCCAAGAACAATAGTTTCATATCGAGGTGCACTGTTCGTCTCTCGTTTCTGGGAACAGCTGCACGCATCGTTGGGAACAAAATTGCTTAGAAGCTCCGCATATCACCCTCAAACCAATGGACAAACCGAGAGGGTGAATCAAGTCTTGGAGGATATGTTGAGAACGTTTGCCATCCACTATGATAAAAATTTGGATGCTTATTTACCGTTGGCGGAATTCTCATACAACAATAGTTATCAAACGAGTATTAAGATGGCACTGTATGAGGCTCTCTACGGCCATAGATGTTGCACACCGCTGAATTGGTGCGAATCCGGTGAAAGGATGACAGTCGGGATTGACCTTGTCAATGACACCAAAGAACGAGTTCGGGTCATACAAGCGAATTAAAAGGCTGCTCAATCTCAACAGAAGAGCTATGCAGGCCAACCACGTCGACCGCTGAACTTCAATGTCGGAGAGCACGCATATCTCCGTGTATCTCCAATGAAGGGAGTTCACCGGTTCGGTGTAAAAGGGAAGCTCGCTCCCTGGTTTATTGGTCTCGCTGGGGTGCATGACATATTTCACATGTCCCAACTTCGGACATGTCTCAAGAATACTATTGCTGTCCGCGCCGAAGATCTCTAGACATTGCAACCGGATCTCTCCTATACCGAGCATCCAAGGAACTTGACTCGGAGCAGCAAGTTGAGGATTTACTCGTCGCCAAGGTACTGACTTTAAAGTAGGATTAAACCTGCAGCAACATAAGGCAAGCCCCGGTTTGCATTTAACAGCTTTTAGTTATATTTTACTTTGTATCACTTTCATTTGTCTAGTATGTATTGTGCATTAGGTCAAGGGTGATTGATACTCGAAATGCATGACCTACAAACCCTTGGATTTGAAGGGTATAACAGGTTAGCTTCGTGTAATTTTTGCTAGGCTTAAGTTGTATAGGAATCGGTACAAGTCGGGTAGTTGGAAGCTACTCGCGAGGCTAGGAATTTGGTTCAACGGGGTATGATTCTAGAGAATGAAACTACTGGAACGGAAAAATGACACCGAGTAGAGAGTAGGAGCAGCAGGACGTTGGGCCTGTGTTGTTGTAGCTCTGTTTGTATCGGTTAAGGACCGATGCATATGCCGCCCTGTTGAGCAAGTTTGAACAGTACCGGATGCATACTGGAATTGTGGGGTCCAGGAAACCGATGTAACTCGGGTACTCTCTCGTCGAAACTTATACCTCTGTCCTTTGGGGGTTGGTTTCAGAGGTGTAAACCCACTAGCTTAGCAACTTTGACGTGTTCCGGGTAGTGGACCTTCTGATGGGTCGGTAGAACTGGTTCGGCATTGGAGTGACGAGTGAAAGGTTGCTGCATACAACGTAAGAAAGAGCTCTTGTTTGAGTCTTTAGAGGCGGGTGTATGTGTCGTGTGTTCCGGGTGTGTCCTGATTCGAATCACCACCTCTCGCGGTTATATGAGTACCACTTGTTCACTGAGTTTTGACGTAGTAATTACTTCCAGATGAAGTGAGATGAATCATTGCTGTTGTGAAGTTATTAAGTTCATTATATTGCAACCATGTATGCTATAGTTGTAGAGCTCCCTAAATTTATATTCCACTTTGGACAAAGAAACATTGGAAAGAAGCGTTTCTTGTTTGATTGTGGATTTCCGATGTTGAGAGGCTCAAGGCGTATGAAATTGCTGCTGAAAAACTGCTAATAAGGATCTACTTTTAGGCAAGTACTTATGCAATAGCTTCTGTCCTACTTTATACATTCCTGCATGTAGAGTTTTTACTTAGGGTAGACGGTTAAGCCTTGCTGAGCTTTCGAGCTCATGGTTGCATTATTAGTGTTTTGCAGGTTATATAAATTTGCTATGAGGATGGTTGTTCGGTGAGACATCGGAGACTCACCGGAAACTTTGCCGCTGCATTCACTTTTGTTGAAGCTAGTAAGAAGCATCCATGAGCTGGGCGTCTTCTCTTTTCCATAGCTATTACTGAGAGTATGTGTTTATGTATATTCCGCTGCATGTACCTTCGTGGTACATTGTGTTGTAAATGACACTATCTTGAGAAATAAAAGACTTTGTATGTTTAATGTTCCATTTCGTGTATGCTGTTGGGTGCCACATCGCACGGCACCACCCAATGTGAATCCTGGAGTGTGGATCCCGAAAGGGGTTCCCCACACACTCGTCGAATTCCTGAGCTCCAACCAGGACATCTTCGCCTGGTAGCCTTCGGATATGCCAGGCATTCCCCTAGAGATCGCCGAGCACACCCTCAACATCAAGCCGGGCTCTCAGCCCATCAAGCAAAGGTTGCGTCGCTTCTACAAACAGAAGCTACAGGCCATTGGGGTGGAGATAAGCAAACTCCTGTCAGCAGGCTTCATCGAATAAGTACAGCACCTCGAGTGGCTAGCCAACCCCCTGCTTGTCAAGAAGAACAGCGGAGAATGGAGGATGAGTGTTGACTACACGAGCTTGAACAAGGCGTGCCAAAAGGACCCCTTCCCTTTGCGTCGCATCGATCAGCTCATCGACGTCACCGCAGGGAGCGAATGGTGACACCCTCATCTCGGGTGTCAGCATAGGTTCATGTTTTATGAAGATGAAACACTTTAAGAAAAGTAGGGACAGAGAAAATTATCAAAAGAAGAGCCAATAAGGCCCTCCGAGAGCGCCGAAGGCAACTTACCGCGGCCGCTGGCCACGTGGCATGATCGGAGCTCGTCCCTGCGAAGTGAAGAGAGGTCCGATCCTGTGGGACACGTGTTGCCCACGGAGCTAGCCTCTGCGGAAGAAGCAAAGGCATTTCCACAAGACATGTGTCATCCTCGGAGCTAGTCCTCGCGGAAGTCAGAGGACCAGTCGCGCGGGGTACGTGTCGATCTCGGAGTCCATCTCAGAGAAGTCCGGATCTATCGAACACGTGTCGCCACCGGAGCTTATCTCCGGGAGGTCTGTTGTTGCTGAACACGTGTCAACCTCGGGGCATGTTCCTGAGGAAGGAAGAGAGGGAAAAACCGGCACTAACACGTGGCGTGCGCGAAGCTCACCCCCGAAGAAGAGGGAGGTCTCGCTCGTGACACGCGGCACAACCGGAGCTCGTCTCTGCGGATGAGGAGATACCAGGCCCCGGAGGACACATGGAGCTTCCGGAGCTCATCATCACGGAGGTAACGAGTTCTGCAGCAGGTTTTACGCGTAAAGATAATGGTACGCAACAAAAACCGATCTAAATTCCACAATGTTACTATGTTAGGATCCAACAAAGATCTGAATAAGACTCTTATTCGGGATACAATCAGATTAGGACTCTTCTCTTCCCGATTATAAATAGAACCCAAAACCTCTGGCCGAAACCACAAACTTCTCTTCAACTCCTGAGCCGACGACTTAGAGCCCCAGCCCTAACTCGCCGAGCAAACCATCGCCGAAGCGCAACAAGGGAGATCATCGGAGAAGAACCGAGCGGTCTGAGGAGGACCTCAAAGTCAAGAAGAACGTGAGAGCAAGCTCAGGGAGCAGTCTACGACGAACTGCAGCAACCAGGTTTTGAGAATAAGAACAACCGGAACCGCAAGAACAAGACAAGTGCCCCTTGACCATATTGATCCTATGTTTGAATAAAACTATTTTGTTTTGAAAAAAGGGTGTGTGTGATGAGTCAAACATGATGGGAAACCCTTTTTATAGGAGTTTACTAGTTTTGATTAAACCACCCTTGTCGCCTGGGAAGTTTATGAGTCGGGTATGGTTTTTGCTTTATGCTTCGCTGAGTCTATGGGATTGGGAAGCGAGATAGATGTGTCTAGCTAACTGCACTCGTAATGATAATGAGAAACTGATGATGTTAATGAACATGGGTCGGAGGGAGATCTAGGCAAGCCTGGGTTTGTGAATGAGGTAGCATGAGATGGTGGTTTTACTTGCCGTAGATCTAAGGACCGGTTCATGCATGCACATGCCAGGATAACAGTGCCACCACAAGGCCAAGTATGGGTGCGGCTTAGCTGAGTAATTAGGTAAGATGCTAGAGTGTTATGGACTGTGGAAGGCGCGGGGAATGGGAGTCGAGTGAGGACTGCCCTGGGAACTGCATGGCACAAGAGGGGGCCCGTGGGTGGGAAAATCGGAGATTCTAGCCTGCCGGTGAAACCTTAGTGAGTCCATACATCTAGTAACCCCTTTGTAAAGGCTATTTTGTGATCTCTTGACCATACACCGACGGTTGTGTACTGGTATAATGGAGGTTCTGCAGTCGCCGACGGGTGACGAAATCACAAACTTGTGGGTAAAGAGGTGCAAACTCTGCAGAGTCTAAAACTATCATGATAGCCGAGCTTACGGTCACGAGCACCTGGCTAAACTGCCATGATTAGTTGGGATGGTTATAGGGAAAGTTTTTGGTTATGGATTTGGTTATGGATTTGTTTATGGATTTGGTTACGGTTTAGTTGTTGGGACAGTTGAGTCTGGGTGATGAGATGGTTACATGACTGTTGGGACATGACATGAGTTTGGTCTCGGTGTGAGACGAGGTTGAATTACGAGGTGAGATGGTAGCGAATACGAGGAGGTATTCGTGAGTATGAATAAAGGATTGGTTAATGTTCGGATGGAACACGGGAAGTGATGGAGGTATGTTGGTAATTTAATACATGCTGGGATTGCATTCATCTAAAGTTTAGTTGCTGTTTTATCATGGTTTTTATGAATCAGCTTTTCTGCAAATAAGCCTTTTTATGCCTACTTTGTTTATGAGCTGCATATCATGTGTTTTTCCCGCACTTGCTGAGTACATCATTGTACTCAAACTTGCATTATTATTTTCATCATCAGCATCGGGAGAAGCCTACTATGAAGACCGAGTGGAGCATTATGGCGTGTGATCTATTCTCGACCTTGCCTGTGGAGGGAGTAGAGATGGAGCCACTACTGCTCAGTTTTGCTTCCGCATTAGTTTTTGCTTCCGCATAGAAATAAGACTTCCGCTGCATAGAAATAAGACTTCCGTTGTAAGCATGAGTCCAAGACTCATGAGACGTTGTAATAAACTCTGTTATTCGTGGTAATATATAATCTGAATTCAGTTTGTGGAACGTATGTATATGTGTGATGAACATCCTGGGCACACATATGCATTAGTTCTTGGTTCCGTGGTTTTTCCACAGAACTGAGGGCGTCACAGATTGGTATCAGAGCCACGGGTTCACAGTAGGTTACACGCCTAGATAGAAACCTTAGATTAATATTTGAGCCATGGGTTAACAGCAAGTTACACCCCTAAATAGAAGTCCCAGGTAGCTAAGCCACGCTGACCAAAGGAAGCATTCTAGGGTGAATAGCTTAGACTGGCCTAGAAACCACCTTGGTATAGGAAACCATTCTTGAATAGGAGTTGTATGAGCCCTTGCAATGATTGTGTGTAACTATGTGCTTAATGTGAATTGTGGGACGTCTCAAAAACGTTGTCCATATCCATACGTAAGAAAATAGGTGTGAAATGCTTCGGCACTTGATCACATCCTCATATGGGCTAATATATACAGTCTAACTCACCTTGATGCATATAGTTGAAGGACTTACCTAACCTTCTAACCTTCTATTCTATTTTGTTCTCCCTCACAGATGGTGAGAGGAAACACCAGCCGAAGGAACGTCCAGGAGGATGACCACGAGGAAGTTCCTGCTAACCCCGGAGCTGGTGAAAACCATCTGGAAAGGTTAATGGCCATGCAAAACCATCTTATACAAACCATGATCCAAACTTTGGGTCAGTTGCAGGCCAACCAAAACCCCGTTCCGGCACCACCGCCACCACCACCGCCGGCTCATAACAGGTTGGGAGAGTTCATGAGGACTCGACCACCCACCTTTGCTCAAGCAAGCGATCCCATGGAGGCCGATGATTGGTTGAAATCCATGGAGAAGAAGCTCGCCATTGTTCAGTGCAACGACGGAGAAAAGGTTCTCTTCGCATCGCACCAACTTACGGGAGCCGCTGCTGACTGGTGGGATGCCTTGAGCAACGCCCATGCCAACCCGGAGACAATCACTTGGACTGAGTTCAAGGAAAGTTTCCGCTCTCACTATATCCCTGCTGGTGTAATGATGCTCAAGAGGCAGGAGTTTGACGGTCTCTGCCAAGGACAGAAGAATGTGAACGAGTATCTCAACAAGTTCATACAACTGTCCCGGTACGCCCCCGAAAATGTCAACTCAGACCAGAGGAAGCAGTACCTGTTCATGAAAGGGTTGAACAATGAGATCCAGGTCCAGGTCCAGCTCCTCAACAATGACTACGTAAGCTTCCAGAAGCTGGTTGACAAGGCTATTGTGGTTGAAAACAAGATCCGAGAGATCGAGCGAGAGTGCAAGAGGAAGATGCCATACCAGCTCCAAGGGAGCAACGTACGACCTAGGTACATGCCCCCTGCACCGCAGTATGGATCGGCCACTCCTGCGTACCGCCCTGGTCAGCCACCACAGCAACAATTCGTTGCACCAGCGCCTCGTGTGCCCATGCCTCCAGCGCCTCGACCTAACAATGGCGCCCCTGTTCAAAACCCCCGCCCCAACGTACCTGCTGCCGTAGGCAACAGGGCATGCTTTGCATGCGGGGAGGTAGGCCACTTCGCTAACCAGTGCCTGAGGAGAGGCCCTGGACAGCAAGGTAACGTGCCTAAACAGAACCAGCAAACAAACGGAGGGGACAACCAAGGGAAACGTGGACCGCAGAACTATGCTTGTGGCCACGTGAACCATGTCACTGCTGAAGAAGCACAACAGGCTGAGGACGTCGCAATTGGTATGTTCCTTGCCAACTCCAACCCAGCCACCATTTTATTTGATTCCGGAGCATCACATTCCTTCATATCATCCAAATATGTTGCCAAACATCAACTACCCGTATCCCACTTAGAATATGCTATGTTAGTTAATTCTCCCGGTGGGGAAATGAGGACTAACATAGTATGTCCTAAAGTAAGCCTTAAATTAAGGGGGGTAGACTTCCTTGCCAACCTTATTGTCTTGGACTCCCACGGGACTGACATCATACTCGGAATGGATTGGCTAAGCAAGCACATTGGAGTAATCCAATGTGCTGAAAGGAGCGTGCAGTTGACAAATGAACATGGTGTTCGTGTCGAGTTTGAGTCGGACCAGCAAACAACCGAACGGGCAAATTTGAACCACGTCGAAGGAACAACATTGGACAGCATTCCAGTGGTTCAGGAATTTTCGGACATGTTCCCGAAAGAGCTTCCAGGAATGCCACCTGATCGGGACATCGAGTTTGCCATAAATTTGGTACCCGGAACTGCACCTATAACTAAGAGACCATATAGGATGCCCGTCAACGAGCTAGTTGAGCTCAAGAAGCAAATTCAAGAACAATTGGAGAAGGGTTTTATCCGTCCAAGCTCGTCACCATGGGAGCTCCGGTACCCTTCGTGGACAAGAACGATGGAACCCAAAGAATGTGCGTGGACTACAGGTCTCTCAACGAGGTGACAAATGTTTCGTTCTTCTTCTTGACGAAGAGAGCGGAACAGCCCCAAGGTGATGAATTTGGGCGTATAGAACCTTTGTCCATGATGTCATTCAGCTGCTCCTTCAATTCTGCTAGCTCCTTTGGTGCTATTTTGTATGGGCGCCGAGAAATAGGTGTGGTTCCCGATGCTAGTTCTATCTTGAACTCTACATCACGTTCGGACGGCATGCCCGGTAAGTCGTCGAGAAACACATCTGGATATTCACATACCACTGGAATATCCTCAAGCTTAGGAGCTTCAATCTGATGCACTTCTGCAACTCATTGTGATGGATCCACAAGATTCAATGTGTTGCAACCATGTATTGGGAATTCAGTTGAACAGTCCTAGAGCTAATATCAAAGATAGCTCCATAATGTGTCAACCATGACATCCCCAAGATAATATCAATCCTTCGGCCTTTGAGTATGATAAGGCTCGCAGGATAGGTGTTTCCACCCAAACACAAAGGTGCCCGAGAGACCATTTCATCAGTTGATATCTTGCCTCCGGGTGAGCTGATATAAAACGGATGCTTGACTGTGCTAAATGGAAGATGATTATTCAGCACATAGTCTCTGCTAATAAAATTGTGGGTGGCCCCAGAATCAAACAACACGAAAAGTGGGTTGTTCATGTAAGGTGAACATTCCCGCTAAAACTGGTTCGCCTTCTGCAATGTCCTCAATAGCAGTGTAGTTAACCCTGCCAGCTTTTAAAAGACTCTTCTTTGAATGTTCACGGTGCTGATCTGGGGACTGATGAGATGGCACACGAGTGTGGCTCTGCTCAGCTCCACGACGATCTCGTGCTACAGAAATCCTCATATTTTTTGTAACACGAGGTGAAGATAATCCCTGGACCGCTGGTTGTGGTAGTGTTGCATAAACAACTTCTGATTGGTGCTGTTGAGGTGGAGGCTCATAAGTGAGTAACTCCAGCTGTGGTTGTGAAAGTTGCACCACAGGCTGGTTTTCTTGCCTGACTGGCGAGTAATACCGCACTCAATAGTTCAGAGGAATCTCGATATCACTGTCTGGCGGTATACTCCTTTTCAGCTCCACTTGGCAATGGAGATGCATGTCTTCTTTAATAATAGCGGCATTTACCAACTCATTGTAAACACCGTTATTGAACAAGGCCACTTGTTCCTTAAGTTCGACATTCAAATCTCGGAAGAAGAAATCACACTTCAACGCTTCCGAGTCTACAATATGAGTGGTGTATTGCATCAAGTCTTCAAACTCTTTGAAGTACTCGTACGCACTCCTTTCTCCTTTCTTTAATTCCAGAAAGTCTTGATACTTTGTTCGAGAAATTCCCGAACAACTGTGATGTGCCCGGAAAACATCCCGGAATTCATCCCACGTCACACGATGACCTTCAGGACGAGTTGCGATATACTATGCCCACCAAGCTCCAGCGGCTCCGTGGAGTTGTTGAGCGGCAAATAACGTCTTTTGATATCGCACTCAAGCATATCGAACTTGGTTTCAATGCATTGGAGCCAATGAGCCGACTCCAATGGTTCTTTCGCTTCCGAGAAAACCGGTGGCTGTCTTGCTAGAAAGTCCAAATAAGTTTTGGCGGGGGATTATGCTGAAGGGTCTCTTGTCGGATGCTTTGTCGCACCAACAAATCGAGAGACTCAACAATCTTTCCTAAGATTTCCACCAATCCGGTTGATGATGTCGGCACTTGTTGTCGTGGCGAATTATTTCTGCCGTGACTCGACTCACCAACCTCACTCCTGGAATGACTGTGATCCATACTGCAAGAGTGAGAAATTTACGGTTAAAATTCAAAGTCAAACTCAACTTGAATTGAAAAACATTAACCATAAAAGCATCACATAGATATTGCAGCACTACCCAAGCTAACCAGGGTTTCGATAATTCTGAAATCTGTCAAACGTGAGCAAGTTTGTACAAACCCTTAATTCCAACAGTAAGAAAAACTGAAAAATAACTCAAGAACATGTTATGGAACTTAGAGAAGTCTAAAACATCCCTGTCCACAACAAGTCCCAAGCTAAATGGCAATAAGCATTACTCTGTTCAGAATGACCAATTGGTCTTAATCCCAGAATTTGAATATGAAAATGGCAATTTCATGTCTCAAGTTGAATACCAAAATTATAGTTAACTTCAATATCTTTCCAAGAGTATTTATTTGCCTTCATATGAGTTCTGGATCAAAAGTTATGATATTTCAAAGTTGACAGAAATCTGGAACAATTTTGACAGCACCTCCTTTGAAAGTGTTTGTTTTGTCCGCAAGATTTCATACAATTCGACTCCAAATCTGGAGAAACTTTGAACTACAAAGTCGTAGCACATATCATAATATTTACAACAGTGTACTACATGAACCTTAGAAAATTTTCTACCAGAAGTTATGTCGAAATACAAAATTTTCCAGAGAGCATTTTGTGTCTGCCCTGTTTTTAGACAGTTCACACTCATCTGAGAATTTCATCCATTTGAAGGGAGATTCTGTTCTGGACTTCTACATAAAAGTTGTAGAAGACTTCAGAAACTTTCCAGAAATATATAACACACATCCATTGGTTCAACCAATCAAAAATTCTGTCATGTTCAACTTCAGCAAAAATTCTGCCGAAAACAGGGGAGGTCATTCCTAAGTCTTTTAGAAAGAATCTATACTCCCAATTGACTCTTAGTTCAATATAGGAGTTTATTAACCCCTAATGAAATCCTAGACTCCAAATTTACTCTTTTCTTTGAAAACTTCCTTTTTCATGCAGTTAAGAACATAACACGGTACTACGGTTCCTCACCAAATCAAAATCCTAACCGGCTTTATACCGGCATATACGTCTCAAGTGGTGGCACTAAAACGATCACTCACACACATTTTCTAAATGACATGTTCTAACATGGTTAATGTACCTGCATAAAACCACTCAATAGTGATGCACACAATGGTTTGTCATTTCAGGCAGGTCCATATCGTAGTAAAAACATATGCCCCGTATCATTGCCATATGGGTCGTCCTTGAGTCAAGCCACATCTCAAGGTACATGATCGGGTTATTAACCACCCGACGGGGGCTCCACATCTTTGCAATAAAGCACACCGGTGGAACAATGCTTTCGTAAGCCTCATAGGACATGAGGAGTCCTAGAGAACATACTTCGTGTTACAAACCACATGATGGGGTCTCCTCCTCTTGCCTCTGGTATGCGCACTGGAGGCTAGTGCCATTCATATGTCTCTAAGACATGAAGAGTCTTAGAAAACACATTCACTTCCCATCCATTGCTGAACGGAACATCCCACACTACTTTCCTCGTATGGGGGAGCTAACCGAAATTGATCCGCTTTCGGTGGTGTTCCTTACCATGCTTACCTCCACGTAGGTGCGTCGTTACAGAAATGAAATACTGAATAATAACACACTGTTAGCTTGCCACCTTAAGTAACTATGTTAATAATAGTCCTTGTATGGGCATATTATACGTTCCTCACTCGTATACTTCTATGTTTTCGAAAATAGACTCTTTTCATGCGTGCTATTGCCAATGCGGCTCTGATACCACAATGCCGCGACCCCGCCCGGGGTCCGCGCTCCAGGAATCACACTGGGTGGTGCCGTGCGATGCGGCACCCAACAGCATGCACGAAAAGACGGTAAGAACATATGAAACAATTTATTACTCAAGATAAGATCTTTTACAACATATTGTACATAAGTTGTACACACGCAGCGGAAATTTAAAACTGGACACTTACTCACTCTCGACCCTGACTACGCCGAAGAGAAGTCGTTTAGCCCGTGAATACTTCCTACTAGCTTCACCAAAGTAAGGCAGCGGCTAGTTTTCCGGTGAGTTAAACGAACCGTGAGGTTCGACGTCTCACCGAACAACCATCTTCATAGCAGGCATCCTGCTACCTACAAAAACAACTAAGAAGCAACCGTGAGCACTAAGGCTCAGCAAGTCTTAACCGTCAATCCTAAACATGTAACTCTACATGCAGGGGTAGTAAGACAGTAGGAATATGAAGTTTGCATAAAGAAGCTTGATTAAACTTGATCCTTATATTCAGATTCTCATATCATTCATTTTAGTGGTCCTCATGCCTCACAACACCGGAAGTCCACAATCAAACAAGAAACACTTATCCCGATGTTGCTAGCCTAAGGTGGAATAGAAATTTTAGTTGGTACTATATCTACTTCAGTCAAGGTTCCAATACAATGATTAAGCCATAAACAACATGTTAAGAGACTTAGTTCCTCTTCTTACTACGTCATGGCGCAGTGGGCAAGTATGCGCAATCCTCTTCCGCAAGCGACGGTGATTCGAATCAATAACAACCCAGAATACACGACACATACACCCGCCTAGAAAGAATCACTCTTTCTTACGTTGTATGCAGCAACCTTTCACACGACACCCCAACATAGAAAAACATTTCGCGCCGAGCAGGATGGTCCTCTACGCGGACACGTCGAAGTTGCCCGCTAAAGGATTTACACCTCCTGCCTTCTCAATGCCATTCCCACACCAAGGATGAGCTTCTATATCACGGTCCATCGAGTTACATCGGTTTGATGGGTCCCATACCCCACTATATATCTGGTACAGCTCAATCTTGTCCAGAAGAGCCGCATACGCGCGGTCCTTAACCAACACGGACGGGGCTAAAAACCAACCTCCACATTTGCCTTACCCTCCCGGCCCAGGCCCAATGTGGTCTCAAGCACTGTCACACCCATCGCAGGTCGAGATAACCTTGAGCGCTCGATCCTACAGGAACTCCCCCGTCCCCATCTCATTTTTCATGAGGGTGCTCTTATCATCAACTTCTCGCGAGTAAACTCCGTTACTCGACCTTTCTCGCGAGTAGCTTTTTACTACTCGACTTCTACCAAGCTAGATACAACATTAGCCTAGCATCTACGACGAGGCAAAGCCTATGATAACCATCTACTCAGGGATTTCATGGTAATGCAATTGGAGTTTCAAGCATCCTAAACGTAATGCACAATATCAAGTCTAACAACATTAGGTGAAAATAAAGCAAAATTTAAAACGGTAATTATATGCAAACCGGGGCTTGCCTTGCTCAAATGTTTTGTTAGAGACTACGATCTAATCTACTTCTATAGAATCCGCCAAACTCGTCACGAGATGGAGATCCTCGCTGTGGAGTTGAATCCTCGTCGTACGTCGACGTTATGAGCTATTGAGATGAAATGCACATATATTCAAAAGTTACTTAGAAAATGCTTTAGGAACTGCTGTACAAGTTAACTCACACTTAAGAGGGAAAACAACAGCAAGGTTTCTGTTGTTGGATCTACAACCTTAGAGAGGATGAATGCTAGGTGAAAAGGGAGGTAAAATTAATCACCATGTGATTAAGTCCTCATATGAACACTTAGGCCTAAAGAATGGTTGCTCAAGATACAGGAGTCCAATGAAGCTGAAAATTTAACCACAGCTTCCAGGGAAGATATTTAGGCAGTGTGCAAAAATTGAGCTCATGAAATGGCTCAATGTGGTCACAACAAATCCTTATGTGGTTCTACCTAATCTGCCTTTACCCCCTAGATATTAAGCTTTCCTATGCTGAAAAGCAGACTTTTTATGAAGTACAAATTTTCCTGAGTCCATAGGAATTGGTTTTACCATTTTTGGAGTCTCCTACATGGAGATATGAATTTTACAAGTTTGGGTAAAAGTCTGAAAATGTTTCTGTCCTTTTTCCTATTTTTCAGGGACATAAACGATTGACACCACATTTGGCCAAGCAAATGAAGTCCAATGCCTCTGCAATTTTTACTGGAGTTCAATTATATTTGTAGGAAGCTTCTGCCCAAAATTGGGAGTTTTCCAATGAACAGAACTCCTGTAATAAATACCCTATTTTTTTTCTTAAATGAATTAATGAGCTAAATCCAGGGATTTTCATAAATATTGGGCTGCGCCCCTGGATAGTACTCTCTAAGAGGAATCCAACGCAATCTATTTGGTAATTTTTGGACACTTCTACACAAAGTTGTGGCTGTTTGAATTTGAATGGAAATCTGAAAACAGAGAAAAATTCAAATCCCTACCAGTGGCCCCCACGCCACAGTGCGTCTCCTACCTCGCGCTAAACAGAGTCGGGCGGCGGCGGTCTCCGGCGAGGGTCACCGGAACTGGCTTTCCGGCCACGGCCCAGGCCAAAATTTGCCGCCTGCCCCCAAGTCGACACGCTGAACCCGTTTGGAGGGTCGCCGGCGTCCGGCGATGCCCGGAAATAGGTGTGCCACGGCGACAGCTCCCGCTAGGATTCCGGCGAGGTCGGCCAAGCTCAATTCTTCACCAAACTTTCCAATTTTTGGCTCTAGAGCACCAGTGTAAGGTGTAGAAGGTGGAAATGGACGTCAACACCAGTGAAACGGCTGGCAACACCAAGCTCCATGGTGAGCCGAGGCGCTTTTTCGATGGCGGCAGGAAAAACAGCAAGAACTCGGTCAATTATGGATGGTTTTGCTTAATTATTCTTCGAGGAGGGGTGCTAGGGAGTGTAGAAGCTATGTGCAAATCAGCTCGAGTGTTGGTTGATCGTGTAACCCTAATTTGGGTTTAAACCGAGCTCGGCTAGTTTTCCCTAGGTTTCGGGAATTTTGGAAATTCTCCACACCTGGTTGATCATTTGCTATAACAATTGTAGCTACACGATCTAGGGAGGTTAGCGCACCTTTCTTGTGCAGCGAGTTGGATGTGAAGACGGCCGTGGTGTGCTGTCCACGGTGAGCCGATGTGAAGGCCGCCCAGAACACCTCGACAGTTTGGCGCTGTTCTTCAATTTGCAGCCAAAAGCAGCCAGCAGCGCCGGAGTGGAGGATCTAGCACGCTAGAACAAGTCGCTGCCCTCGTTTTCTGTGCTAGGAGCTTGATCACATGATGCCCGGGCGGCTGTGTGCGGTGGAAAACCGAGAAGCGGCGCCGGCGAATATCCTTTGCGCACGGGAGCAGAACAGAGAGGGAGAACACGAGCTGGGAGAAAGCAACTTCGTTTGTGCAGCGTAAGTGGGAGGGATAAGAGCGAAGCAAACCGGCCGGAAGCAGGAGGTGGCGCCGATCAATCATTGAGAACAGTTTCGGCTGGCGGCTGGCACGCTCTCGTGCGAAGGAGGAGTCGGTTCACAGCACAGAGCCAATGACATGTGGGACCAACCCTCTCATTTGATTTCCCCCACTGTGCTTTGAGATTCCCACACAAACATTGTCCAAATTTGACCAAAATTGGATGGTAGACCAAACCAAATATGAGGAGTTTGAATATGAAATCAGATTTCAAAATTGAGCACATTTGGTTCAGTTTCAAAATTCAAATTTGAATTTGAACTCTCCCTCAATTATCCCTCGGAATAAATAGTATACGCGCTCCAAAACTATCCAAATTTGGAACTTAAGCTCTTTAATACCTGAGGAATGCATTGGTAATTTCACATGTAGGCCTTTGGACAATCTGAACATGAATCCTTTTAAAAGATTCAAAATTGTGTTTAAATTTCCCTCATCTTCTAGTCGTAAAGGATGTGCACATGAGTGAGATTTGGGGAGTGAAATTCTTTCCTCATGTTAACATGTGTTAAGCATGGGCTAAAGAAATTTTTGAACTCCCTCACATGTCCATTTTTGGGTTCATTATTTCATGTGACCCATAATGCCCCTTTTCTTCTCCTGAACTTTGCTTCGTAAGTTGAAATCAACTTTACAAAAGTTAGGGCTGTTACAACAATTTGCATCCTGTCTTGTGATGACCACCTTTTAATTCGAGTGAACAATTTGATTTGATTATAGAACATGATTGATCACTCGTGGTAATGATCTGAATAGCACAAGTTCTGTTCACCCCAGCAAGAGAACATGTGGGATTTTACATTCCTCCCCCCCCCCCCCTTAAAAGAATCTTGTCCCAAGATTACAAAAGAAGAACGAGCGGGAGGATTAATTACATGATATACGATGATAAAAAGTTTCGGACAGTTGTGCGGAGGTAATCTTTGCTTTCCCACGTCACTTCCTCTACGGTATGATTTCTCCACAACACTTTGTAAAATTTTAACGTTCGGTTCCGGGTGATCCGGGTCTTTTCATCAATAATCTGAACCGGTCGCTCGGTGTATGTGAGATCCGGTTTCAACTCATCGATTTCTTCGGTGTGGACAGCAGTGGTAAACTTGAGACACTTCCGAAGCTGTGACACGTGAAATATGTCATGAACACCAGAAAGGTCCGCCGGTAATTCCAGCCAGTAGGATACGGGTCCGCACTTCTCTGTGATAGCAAACGGACCGATGAATCGGGGAGCGAGCTTCCCCTTTACACCGAACTGGTGAACTCTTTCATCGGAGACACAAAAAGACAAACGTGCTCTCCGACATGAAAATGCAGCGGTCGACGCCTCTGATCCACGTAGCTTTTTTGACGAGATTGAGCAGCTTTCAAGTTCTCTTGTATTATACGAACTCGGTCATCGGCTTCATTGACAAGATCAACCCAGAACATTACTCTTTCACCGTACTCGCACCAATTCAGTGGTGTGCGACATTTCCGGCCGTAGAGAGCCTCATATGGTGCCATCTTGATGCTCGCTTGATAACCATTATTGTATGTGAATTCCACCAACGGTAAATGATCATCCCAATTTTTACCGTGGTGGATGGCACACGCTCTCAACATGTCTTCATGTACTTGGTTCACCCTCTCAGTTTGTCCATTGGTTTGTGGGTGATATGTGGAGCTTCTTACCAGCTTAGTTCCCAACGAGGCCTGCAACTGCTCTTAGAAACGAGCAACGAACAGCGCAACCCGATCTGAAATTATGGTCTTTGGAACACCATGTAAGCATATGATTCTTGATATGTACAACTCCACATACTTCTTGGCTTGATAATGAGTGTTCACCGGAATGAAATGAGCTGATTTCGTCAACCGGTCGACGATCACCCAAATCGAGTGACGCTTCCGGAATGTGAGAGGTAATCGGACGATGAAGTCCATAGTCACATCCTCCCATTTCCACGCCGGAATCTTCATTGGTTGCAACGGTCCGGCCTTCCGCATATGATCAGCCTTGACCCGTCTACACGTAGCATACTCGGATACGTACTTATCAATTTTCCGCTTCATCCGCGTCCACCAAAACTTTTTTCTTCAAATCTTGGTACATTTTATTGCTGTCGGGATGAATAGAAAATTTTGACATGTGTGGCGCGGCCCCACGGCCATGTTGAGCCAGGATCACGCTGAGGGGTGCTGCGTTGCACAGCACCGGATAACGCACATAAAAGATACAAAGCGGAAGCAAGTTTTATTACATAAATGAGTTCATGAATATTTTTACAACAAAATATGTTCAGTATACACTCACGGGCGTAGATTACGCACCGAGTTCACGTTCAGCCCGTGAACGTGTCCCCGCTAGAACACATGCACACTAACACGGCGGCGTGCATGACTCCCACTCGACAGGGTTTCCCTCTTGGGGTTCTGTCTCCTCCTCGGGAGTCCCTTCCTCATAACACCCTGCAAAAGCTTCAAACACAAGCAGTGGGCACAATGGCTCAGCAAGTCTGACCCGTCGTTCCTATACATGAAACTTCTACATGCTGGATCATGCATACTTGGGAATGTAAGTTGCAAAGGACTTGCCTAACTATTTGAACCTTACTTTCAAGTTTTAGCAGCAAATTGTGGAGAACCTCACGCTCAGGCACATGAGAGAGCCGCAATCAAATAAGAAATGCATTTCTCTCATGTACTTTGCCTAAGGTCAAAAAGAACTTTAATTAGCTCTAAACTACAGCACTTCATTAGCAATCAAGGTCCATCCTTCCAATCAGCAAACTTTTAACATGTAACTAGCCTGTTCTTTCTATGTCACGGTACAGTGAACAAGTGGTACTCACTGACCGCGAGGGACGGCGATTATAATCGATTTACACCTGCAGGGTTACCTGAATAAACCGTCACGTACGCCCGTACTCGATGTTGCCTACAGCAACCATCACGGACGTCGTACTCAACCACCTATCACCCGTCAGCCACATTTTGAGCTGGTCCAATTGTCCCGAGCTAGAGGTCTCTGCGCGTACATCCGCTGTGCCGCCAGCCGATTTACACCTCAAGCTCTCAACCTACCCTCTCAACCTACCCTCTGATTGACCAGATATGCCTCAACACCCAGCTACCCGAGTTACATCGGTTTCCTGGTTCCCATATATCCGGTAGGTCTTCGGTACTGTTCTAGCTTGTTTAACAGGCCCGCACACGGCTCGGTCCTCAATCGACACAAGCGGAGCTATGGCACCTGAGCCCCAACGTCCTGCTGCCCTTACTCTCCGCTCGGTCTCATTTTTCTTGCCATGTGTTTCATTTGCAACCTTTACCCGAGTAGTGTGCCCCTAGCCTATTCTCGCGAGCAGTTCCCTACTCGACTTGTACCGAATCCTACACTAACTTAGCATTGCAGGAGCTAATCGAGGTTTACAAACCTAAGCCCAATCCAGGGTTTTCTTGGCTATGCATTTGGGTTTTCAAACAAGACTCTAATGTATAATTTAAGTGGGTGCTCAAAGTAAGTTCTCAAAACAGTAAAATTTAAAGACAAGGCTAATGCAAACCGGAGCTTGCCTTGCTGCTGTTGGTCATAGGCTAGCTGCTCCTCTGGAGTGATGAAGTCTAAGACTTCGGGCTCCTCCTCAACCTTAGTGACTACATGAGATGAACACATATATGTATCAATTTGAATGCATTTAAATTGAAGTTGAATTTTTTAAGACTATAAGTCTTGCTAGACAGGCCCAATGACTCTTAAATTTTTACTATGGTTTGTATACAACCTAAATAGATACTTGGCCAAGTTTCATTTGCAGCAGTGCTCATTTGAGCTCTCCACAAATAATTGTGTACTTGGCCTTAATTGGAGCTCTTAGGGTGTTCTAGGGATTTTTATGGAGCAAGCCATGACTTTATGGAAACTAAATTTTCAGAGGGTTCTAAAGCAGTTGGTTTCACTTGATTTGAAGGTTCCTAACTAAATATATGAGCTAAACAATTTCAGGGAAATTCTGAAAATGTTTCTGGACATTTTCCATTTTCTCTGTAACAGTTTTTTGAATCACACCATTAGGTGGACCAAATGAGCTCAAATGGATCTGAAATTTTTATGGTAGCTCAGGTATATTATAATGAACATCCTAGCCAAATTTCATAATTTTCCTCCAAAGGGTTCTCTAGTTAAAATTCTAAACAGTTTAAAATTTGAAGAGTTAATTCTGGAGAATAAAGATTTTCATAAAGTGAAACTTGATTTGTTGGAAAGTACTCAGAGATATGAATCCAACAAAATTTGGTTCACTTGATTTGGAGTTTCCTAGCCAAAGTTATGTGGGTTTGAAGTTTGAACCAAATCTGAAAATAGGGAAAAGTTTAAATTGCTGCGCGTGGGACCGGGGCTACGTGTCAACTCCTCAGCGGCTGACACACGGGGCTACGGAGTTTTTCACGTGCAGCCACATCAGATCTGGTGCCACAGCTGATCGCCAGTTTAAATATCTGGCTGCTGACACATGGGACCGGGGGCTTCGTCAACCTCCCGACCCCCCGGCTGTCCCGCGGCTGCGCACTCCGGCGAAGCCCGACACCGACCGATTTCTTGCGCCAAACTTCATGGAACTCACCGCTAGGGCCTAGTGAGACATGAGGAACACACTGGTGAGGTCCGCGGTGATCGCCAGTGACCGGAAAATAGCCCCCGACAGTACACCGAGGCGGAGCAACTCTGGCAACGTGTAGAGAGCTAGGGAAAACCCCAAATGCTCAACCGTCTTCTCCGACAGCACCGGTAGCCCTCGGGAATCAAGGGTATGAGCTTAGCCGATGGTGAAAATGGCCGCAACATTGACCACACCGATGACCCGAGGCGCTTTTCTCATGGCGGCACGAAAAACGGCCAGAACTTGGCTGATTAGGGATGGTTTCGTTCGGTTCTTCTTCGAGGAGGCGTGCTAGGACGTGTACCAACTATGTGCAAACTGGCTCGAGCGTTGGGGAACCATGTAACCCAAATTTGGGTTTAGACCAAGCTCGGTTAGTTTCCTATAGGTTTCGGGATTCTTGGAAATTCTCTACACATGGTTGATCATTTGCTGCAAGGCTTGCAGCTACACAATCTAGGAAGTATAGCGCACCTTTCTTGTGTAGCAAGCGGATGACGACGATGGCTGTGGCGCCCTGTCGACGGCGACCCAAAGTGGAGTTCCACCAGTACTCGTGAGAGCTCGGTGAAAATTCTCACTTTGCCGCCAAACACCACAGGGAACCCTCGGTGTGATGTGACAGCAAGGTAGAGCCCAAGATAGCGATGCTTTTTTGTGTAGACCACTCGAGCAACCGAGGCTTAGTTACCGTGAGCGATCGGAAATGGAGGGTGGCGGTGTCCAGGTGTGTTTTCGCGGGAACCGGTGATCAATCTCAGGAGTGACGAGGAGTGAGTGAAGAACTCGGACTGTGGCACTCTGTAAAAGCCCAAGAAAAGGGACTTACAAAAATTTTTCATCACCTCACAACACCACAGTTTTGTTGTGAATATTTTTTGAAGATTTGTGAAGAGCAAGTAACCTCCATCAAAAGGGTGATTAGGAGGGAAAGCCCTAACTTTCACAAAGTAGGATTTATACAGATGAACATGAAAGGTTGAGCTTACCCCTAGCACTTGAAAAGTCTTGGGAAGGTTCAAGCCAAGTTTCATGCAAATCCAACACTTTTTTAGGCACTTTTGGAGGCATTTGAAAAAAAGGCTAATTTGAATGTAAATTTAAATTGCAGCTTTCATCACTCAAATTCAAAAGTTAGCTTCATATTCAAACTCAGCACATTTTTCTGAGTTAGTCCACCAATTTTCATCCCCATTGGAGTTCATCTTGTTGGAAGCCAAATTTGCAATAATTCAAAACTGAATTTGAATTTCAGTTTAAATGTGAAGCAGATTTGGCCAAACAAATTTCAAATGGAGAACCCAAATTCAAACTGTGACTTGATGGCAAAGTCTAGCATTCAATGTTTTGTATCTTGGATATTTGCAGCAGAAGGGGGAGAAAGAATTAGAGGGGAGAAGAGGGCCCACTTGTCAGTAGACTTAGCACAGAAGCATCCTCAGCCGACTCTCTCTCTCGAACGAGCACGCTCGCCAGCCAGCCGCGGCGTCGGCGCCCGACAGCCTTATCCGGTCAGCTCCTGCTTCGGTGTGGAAGGTGGCACAGCAGGTGTCGCGCCCTCCACCGCCCTCAGTGGCCTATAAAAGGCACGAGACCGCTGGCGAGTTTCTGTTTTCGCGAGTTTCCGCAACCAGCCGCCTAATCGCCTGAGCTCCGATCGCTTGCCACCCGAGCTGTGATCATCCTCCGGCCTCGACCTCCGTAGGAAAGTGGAGCGCTAGCTTGTCCTCGAGACCACCGCACAAACCGTTCCAAGGTTCGACCTTTGTGCGCGGAGAATTTTCCAGTTAAGGGCGGGGAGCTCATTTAGGGACCCGATTAGGTTTAGGAGAAATTCGGGAAGATTGTCGGGTGGGAGGTCGAACGGTGCTGTGAGAGAGCATCTAGAGGTTCTTGCGACCCTTCTCGATCAAAACCCGGAAGGAAACCACCGCCGGAACCCTAGGTTCACCATAGAACAGTTTGGCGGAAGAGGGGGTCGCCGGTGAGGTCCGAGTTGCCGGCCGTTTTGGTTCCAACCGAGGTCATGCCGAGCTTCCCGAGGCCCCCCTGAACGTGGTGACGCGATTAGCGCGCGAAGGAGATGGTCAGGAGGGCGGGAACACGTTGCCGAGGTAGCACAGAGGCATAGAGCTCGTCGCCGGCGAGCTACGGCGGTTAGCCGGCGGCGGCAGGGTGTCCAGCGTGTTCAGCGTCCGAAATTATGTGGGGGCGGCGAGTCTCACCATCGCCGGTGAGCTAGATCGCCGGGAACACCGACCTCGCCAGAGCTCCGGCGGCTCGGGGCGGCGGCGTCGGGAGGTAGACGAAGGGTGGGGTCCCACGTGTCAGCCACTGTGCTAATCGCACGCGAGCGCACGGTTAATTCAAATTAAATGGGCGGGCCCCGCTGTCAGCCTCTGGTTTAGCGCGGGAGAGGATTCTCTGTAGGAAAATAATTCAGGGATCAGCCAAACTTTAGAAATTCATAACTTTGTGTAGGAAGCTTCAAATTCAGTGAACCGAATTTTGCTGAACTAAGGATGGTGAGTACTTTCCAGCAATACAAATTTCAGCTCATGAAAGTTAATAGTTTTCCAGAATTTAATGCCTAAAGTTTAAACTGTTGGGAATTTTATCTGGAGAATTACTTCATGAAAAATTCTGAAATTTGGCTGAGAGGTTCATGGGAAAATCCTTGAGTCACAGTAAAATTTTCAGACTCATCCAAGTTCATTTAGACCCCCTAATTGGGTGATTAAGTGAACTGCCCTGAAAAAATAGAAAAATGTACAGAAACATTTTTCAGATTTTCTCAAATCTTGTTTAGGGCATAACTTCCTCTAGGATTCTTCAAATGAGATGAAACCAACTCCATTAGAACCATCTCAAATGCTAGGTTCCAGAAAGTAATGGTTGAAGCCATGAAAATCACTGGAATTACTTAGAGGCTCTAATATTGACCAATTAGGTTTTTATTTGTACAAAGCTCAAATGAACTTTGTTTCAAATGAAACATGGTTAAGACTCTGGTTAGAACCCTACAAAGCCACCATAAAAATTTCAGAGCCAAAGGGGAGGGCTAGCTAGAGTTATTAGTAATTACTCATTCAAGTTTACACGTTGCATTTGAACTGACATGTAGTATCTCATTAACGTGTAGTCGCTGAGGGCGAGGAGACTCCGGAAGTGCTCGACTTCCTCCTTCCAGATGAAGACCTAACCACTGACCAGCAGCAACAAGGCAAGCCCCGGTTTGCATTAACCCTTTTATCAAGTTTTGCTTTGTTTACATGTCTAGTGTGAAGTATGAATGTGCATTAGGTATAGGATGAATGGAACCCCACTTGCATAACCAAAAGTTTCCTATAAGAGTGAGGGTAGTGTCTAAGACCTCGAGTAGACAGGCTATGCTTAATGATTCATAGGGCTTCGGTACAAGTCGAGTAGTTGGAATCTACTCGCGAGTTTAGGCTGGGGACACACGGGTTCGGTTGAGTGATGTGAGATCACTTTAGTAATGAAAATGAGACTAGGCAGGGGCTAGGGCGCAGCAAGAGGAAGTCTTGTGTGTGCAGCCCTGTCCGTGTCGATTGAGGACCGGTCCGTGTGCGGCCCTGCTGAACAAGTATTGAACGTACCGAAGGCATATCGGATGTATGGGCCCCGGTAAACCGATGTAACCTAAACCTCCGGGCGTCGAGGCATAGCACACCTATTTATAGGTTAAGGTTGAGGGCAGCAAGGTGGAAATCTGCTAACGGGCATAGAGAGATGCTCCGTGTAGGGAACCTCCTGTCCGTTTCGGTGCCACCGGTTCGACGTTTGGGCTGTTGGGTGAAAGGTTGTCCCGTACGACATCGAGTGAGCGCGCTGTGCAGCTCCACGGGTGGGCGTACGTGGCGTGCTCATTGGGTTTCCCTGCAGGTGTATATCGAGTCAATTCGCCGTCCCTCACGGTGACGAGTACCGCTTGTTCACTGCGTCGTAACGTAGATAATTTATGGAATGTTATGATTCAATTCTGTTGTATGATATAATTGTATTGCTACATGTGTGCCACCAAATATTGCTTACTAAATTTCCGATTCCTGAACTGTAACTTGTGGCTAAAAGATGCACTAAGGATGAAGTTGTAGGCATGTCCATTTGCTGCAATGTTACTATCCTAGGTTCATTGTACACCTCATGTAGAGTTTCATGCCTAGGTGAGTCAGTTAAGTCTTGTTGAGCCATCATGCTCATGTTTGCTGCGTAAGTGTTTTTCAGGTGAGGAGCCACCCACGGACTCGGGTTACGAGTCCACCGGTGAAGGTTACCCTCCATCGGGGACCACGGCTGAGTGGGAGCCATACACGCCGCGCTGAGCTGAGGAGTGCAGCTAGTGTGGGTTGCCCTAGGGCTGGGCAACCAACTTTTGCTAGATAGGCAGGCGTGAGTTGTATAAATTAGACTTCCGCTATGTAATAAAGACACTAGTTTGTAACTGAGTATTGTACTAGTTTGTACAGTTTCAGTTGGTTTTCCATGTAATAAAAATGTGTCCTTATGACGTGTGCTGTCGGGTGTCGCATCGTGCGGCACCACCCTCTGCGATCCTGGATGAGCGGATTCCGGTCCGCCACGGCCTGGTATCAGAGCCTCATTGGGGATAGCACAGTACTTTTACGGGAAAACTTAGGCTTACGGTGAGGATCCGGTAGTTTGCCCAAGTAAGGACTATATTAGCATAGTTACTTAAAGTGGCAAGACTAACTTATGTGTTATAATTCTGAATTGTTATTATGTAACAACGCACCTACACTCTGGTAAGAATGGTAAGGAACGCTATCGAAAGCGGTTGAATTTCGGTTAGCTCCCCTGACAAGGAATGTGGTTTAGGGATAGGTCTCACAGCTTGGTGTGAGACGTCAATATGAAACTCTTGAACTCTTCATGTTCCTGAGTTCATATGAAACGCTGATCCCTAGTGTGCATTAGAAAAGTAAGTGGAGACCCCATCGCGTGGTCAGTAACGCGAGAGTGTGTTCGTCTGGAAATAGCCCAGGAGGACATACGCAGCGCTTGCCATCAGCGTGCCCTGCAGGGCAGTAGGTGGTATCTGTTGGGTTGATAACATTCCCAACCATGACGACCCGTTCCTGACATACTCGGGTTCCCCTTCGTGTGGTGTTGAAACATGATCACGTACCTTGAGACGTGACTTAACTCAAGGACGGCCGTATGGCAATGATACGGGCGTTTGTATTTAATTTCAAATATGGAACTGCCTGAAATGAAACAACCTTTGAGTGCATCACTATTGTGTGGTCTTCTGCAGGTACTAACCACGTATGTATCCGTGTAGTAAACGTGTGCGAGAGACCATTTAGTGCCACACTTGAGACATATATGCCGGTATAATCCGGTTAGGATTTTATTTTGTGAGGAACGTAGTACCGACATATCATAGGCATGTGCATGAAAGGTAATAATAACAAGGAACTAAAATCACTAAGTTGCAACATTTAGGACCCTGTTGGGGTAGAAAAATGTGATAGTTGCTCAGTGTAGTTCCAAAGGATTGAAAAACAGAGTGCTCTGTTTTGGGCAGCAAGTGTGCTGAACTTTGACAGGGCATAACTCACAGATTATTTAGCCAATGGAGGTGTGAGATATAGTTATGGAAAGGTTTTTAAGTACTCTACAACTTTTTTGTAGACTTCCAGAGCTGAATCACATCTTAAGGTGGCCTAAATTCCAGATGGATGTAAACTGTTCAGAACCAGGACAGATTTAAACACTCTCTGGACTGATCTGTTTTTCAAACATAACTTATTATAGAGAAATCAAAAATTGTCATATGATACATCTTTAGAATGGGTAGAAAATGTGTTACATCTTTGTAATTCAAGGTTTCTGAAATTTCAGCACAGAACTCAGTGGAAATCCGAGTTGAAAACAGCAACTTCCTAGGGAGGTGCTGTTGAAATTCTTCCAGAAATTCTGTTGACTTTGAATTACTATAACTTTTTAACCAGAGCTGATATGGGGGCAAAAGAAGACTCGTTGGAAAGATACTGAAGTTAAATTTTACTTTGGTATTCAACTTGAGTCATGAAAATGCCCAGAACCAGAAAAAAAATCTGGGATTTGCAGAAACTCATCATTCTGACAGAGGAATGACAGTTGAACTCATTTGGGAGATTGTTGTACCCTAGGGGGTTTAAGTACGCCCAATGGGGTAGAACATACTCACAAGTGGTTATCTTCAAGTAGTGAAAGATTTGAGTATGTGTTTTACTCAAGTTTCTTTTGCTAGAGACCATGTCTGTGTCGTATTGAAGATAAAAGGGTGGTATACGTGATGACAAAGCGATATTAACGTCTCGTAGTGACCAAACCTAGTTGTGGTGAGCTTCCAAAGAGGAGGTTCATCAAGTTGGATTTAACTAGCTTGTATTTGGTCTGGTAATGGTATAGCTTGTGCAAAGTTATTACATTATGTACATACGAGATGTATCGCATGTTTTTACAGTCATTATGTTTTACGCCTATTTTATTGACTGCATGAAAGATGTTGCGGGACTGATGTTTATTGTAGTATGGTTGCAGATGGTTCGCACTCGGACCACGCATGAGATGGGTGGCTCTAGCCAGCAGGGAGGCGATGACTCCCAGCCACCTGCCTACGACAGCACCCCGCAGCAACAACCACCACCGCCGCCTCCGCTTACTCTAGCGGATGTGATAGCGGCACTGGTGGGGAATCGTGAGGAGCAGACCGACCTGCTCTGCACAATTGTGCAGAATACATCCCAGGCGGGGGGGGGGGGGGGGCATCAAGAGAGGGGGCCTCGTGAGCCCCGTGATGTGACGTACTCGGACTTCATGAGTACGCACCCTCCAGTGTTCACTGAAGCAGAAGAACCACTGGAGGCCGACAACTGGCTGCGGACAATAGAGTCCAAGTTTGGGCTGCTCCAATGCACGGAGCGGCAAAAGACTCTGTTCGCGGCGCAGCAGCTTCACGGTGCCGCTGGTGCGTGGTGGGCGAACTATGTCGCCTCACGTCCGGCTGGCCATGCCATGGAGTGGGAAGAGTTCCGGGAGGCGTTCCGCGCCTATCATATTCCTCCCGGGATAATGAAGAGGAAGTTCCAAGAATTCTTGAAGCTGAAGCAGGGCGGGAGGAGTGCTCACGACTACTCCCGTGCATTCAACCATCTGGCGCAATATGCGTCGGATTACGTCTCCACCGAGGAGAAGAAGCGGGAGCATTTCTATCGGGGGTTACACCCCGAGATGAAGACACATCTCGCCCAAAGCAATCGCGGCACCTTCAACGACCTCATCAATGCCACGATAATGCAAGAAGATGCTCAGCGGGAGTTGGCGGCTGAGCAGCGGAAGCGCAGCACTCCACCCAGCAGTGGGGGTGGCGCTCCCCAGAAGTACCGCATGGTGTATCGGACAGCAGTAGCATCCACCGGCGCGACCTCAGCGGTTCAGGGGTCGTCCTTTTCAGTCACCTCCGTTCCGACCACCGATGCCACCACCAAGACAGCAGCAGCAGCAGCAGACGACACCCCGGGCGTTCCCACCGCCACAACGCGCCCCGGGTTTCCGTCCACCGATCAGCGGAGGACCGCCCCTCTTCACTTGCTTCACGTGTGGCCAGGCGGGCCATTTCGCGAAGGACTGTCCCCAGGGGCAGCAGAGCAGCCGACAAGCCCAGTTCCAGGGCGGTGCTCGAGGCCGACCTCCGGTCAAAAATGTTGGTCAGCGGACTGGGGGCATTCGCAACCTCGACAATGAGGACGCCCCGGAGGGAGACAACGTGCTGGCGGGTACGTTCACTCTCAACGATCAAGCCATCATCATATTGTTTGATTCTGGTGCAACCCACAGTTTTATAAGTGCATCCTATGTGGCTAAGCATCAAATGCAAGTCTTCCCAACCGACTGCACATATATGATCTGCTCACCGGGAGGGAAGATTTCAGCAAATATGATGATTCCAAAAGCACCTCTGTGATTAGATGGGCAGCTATATCCCACCACCTTAATAATCCTTACAGGGCAAAAGATTGATGCAATCTTAGGGCTGTCATGGCTAAACTACCATGGTGCTGTCCTGAATACTCGGACACGGACGGTTCATCTGAATTCTCCCTTCCACCGTCCACACTCCATGGTGCTAGACAATCCAGTCCAGAAAGTTTCAGAAATTAATAATGCTGAAGCTCTCAAGTTAGAGGACATCCCCGTAGTCCTGGAGTACCCCGACGTGTTCCCGGAGGATCTTCCGGGCATGCCACCTGAGCGGGATGTCGAGTTCAAGATTGAACTTGCACCCGGGACTACGCCCATATCACGGAGACCATACAAAATGGCTCCAAATGAGCTGGCTGAACTGAAAGAACAGCTTAATGACCTGTTGAGCAAAGGTTTCATTAGGCCGAGTTCCTCGCCTTGGGGATGCTCGGCGCTGTTTGTGAAGAAGAAGGATGAAACCTTGAGGCTGTGTGTGGACTACCGGCTGCTCAACGCCGTCACCATCAAGAATAAGTACCCACTGCCCCGCATTGACATTTTGTTTGATCAACTTGTGGGGGCAAGTGTGTTCTCCAAGATGGACCTTCGCTCAGGATATCATCAAATAAAGATCCGGGCGGAGGATATCCCGAAGACGGCTTTCTCGACGAGATATGGATTATATGAATATCTCTTCATGTCTTTCGGTCTCACGAATGCTCCAGCCCATTTCATGTATCTCATGAACTCGTTGTTCATGCCGGAGCTGGACAAGTTCGTCGTGGTGTTCATTGATGATATCTTGGTTTATTCCAAGACAGAAGCAGAACACGCCGAACACTTGAGGATCGTTCTTCAACGATTGCGAGACCACAAGCTCTACACCAAGTTCAGCAAATGTGAGTTTTGGATCAGCCAAGTGCCATTTATGGGACATATCATCTCAGCGGAAGGCATTGCGGTTGACCCAAGCAAAATAGAGCAAGTGCTGAAATGGAAAGCTCCCACTTCTGTCCATGAAGTCAGAAGTTTCCTCGGGTTAGCGGGATACTATCGGAGATTCATTCCCAGCTTCTCCAAGCTCACTAAGCCGATGACAGAATTGCTGAAAAAGGGAACGAAATATGTTTGGAACATGGCGTGTGAAGGAGCATTCCAAGCATTAGTGAAGCATCTCACCACAGCCCCGGTCTTAGCTCAACCGGATACAACCAAGCCCTTCGACGTGTATTGTGACGCGTCCGGTATTGGGCTTGGCTGCGTGTTGATGCAGGAAGGACGTGTGGTCGCATATGGCTCACGCCAACTTCAGAACCATGAGCAGCACTATCCGACTCATGATCTTGAGCTTGCTGCAGTGGTTTTGGCGCTGAAAATGTGGAGGCACTATCTCTTGGGGAATTTGGTGCATCTCTACACCGATCACAAGAGCTTGAAGTATATTTTCACCCAGAAGGAGCTGAACATGAGGCAAAGGAGGTGGTTAGAACTAATCAAAGATTATGAAATTGAGATTCATTACCACCCCGGCAAGGCAAACGTGGTTGCCGACGCGCTGAGTCGGAAATCACATGTCCATCACCTCACCATTACACCAGTGGAGGAGGAAGAGCCGAGTTTATACTTGGTTCCTTATGGATCGCTTTACAACCTTGCCCTCATCCCTACTATTAGGGAAGACATCGTTGCAGCTCAGAATATTGATAAGGGTATGGCACATCTCCGGATACGGATAGACAATGGGGAGATCAAGTGTTTCTGGAAAGATGATGAGGGGACGCTATGGTTCAATGACTGCATAGTCGTACCCCGGGATATGGAACTGAGGAAGAAGATCCTTGATGAAGCTCACTTGTCTAAATACTCCATTCAACCAGGCAGCAACAAAATGTACCAAGATTTGAAAAAGAAATTTTGGTGGACACGGATGAAGCGGGAAGTGGCGAAGTATGTATCCGAGTGTGATACGTGTAGACGAGTGAAAGCTGATCATATGAAGAATCAGGGCTGCTGCAACCCCTGAAAATACCGGCATGGAAATGGGAAGATGTGAGCATGGATTTCATTGTGGGATTACCCCTGACTTCCAACAAACATGATTCTATTTGGGTAATCATTGACCAGTTAACCAAGACGGCTCACTTCATCCCGGTGCATACACGTTACAATGCCGGCAAATATGCGGAGCTGTACATAGCAAAAATTCTATGCTTATATGGAGTACCCAAGATCATAGTCTCAGATCGAGGGGCATTATTTGTGTCTCGCTTTTGGGAGCAGTTGCACGCTGCATTGGGTACTAAGTTGATTAGAAGCTCCGCCTATCACCCTCAGACCGATGGCCAAACAGAGAGGGTAAATCAAGTACTGGAAGACATGTTGAGAGCATGTGCCATCCACCACGGTAGGAACTGGGATGATCACATACCGTTGGCGGAATTCTCATACAATAAAATGGCACCATATGAAGCTCTCTACGGTCGAAAATGCCGCACCCCATTAAACTGGTGCGAGTCCGGTGAAAGGATCACATACGGGGTTGACGTGGTGAACGACGCCGAAGAGCGCGTTCGGATGATTCAAGCCAACTTGAAGGCCGCTCAATCCCGGCAGAAAAGCTACATTGATAAGAGGCGTAGACCGCTGCACTTTGACATCGGGGAGCACGTGTACCTCCGTGTGTCTCCGATGAAGGGCGTGCACCGGTTCGGTGTGAAGGGGAAGCTCGCTCCCCGTTTCATTGGACCCTATGCTATCACCGAGAAGTGCGGACCAGCGGCGTATAGACTGGAGCTACCGGCACCTCTTGCTGGTGTTCATGACGTTTTCCATGTTTCGGAACTGCGAAAATATCTGAAGCATACAGCCGCTGTTCCTACCGAAGACATCGGCGAATTGCAACCGGACCTGACGTATGATGAGTATCCGGTGGCAATTATTGATGAGAAGGCCCGGACCACGCGTAGCCGAACGTTGTGGTTCTACAAAATACTCTGGAGCAACCACACCGCCGAAGAAGCAACGTGGGAGAGCGAGGAATTCCTTCGCTCAAATTACCCGGAGTTCATGGTGTCTCAGCATGGGTAAGTCCCTATTACATCGCTGTCTCTTCTTTTGTAATCTCGGGACGAGATTCTTTTAAGGGAAAGGGATGTAAAAGCCCAAGAAAAGGGACTTAAAAAAACTTTTCATTACCTCACAACACCACAGTTTTGTTGTGAATATTTTGTGAAGATTTGTGAAGAGCAAGTAACCTCCATCAAAAGGGTGATTAGGAGGGAAAGACCTAACTTTCACAAAGTAGGATTTATACACATGAACATGAAAGGTTGAGCTCACCCCTAGCACTTGAAAAGTCTTGGGAAGGTTCAAGCCAAGTTTCATGCAAATCCAACACTTTTTGAGGCACTTTTGGAGGCATTTGAAAAAGAGGCCAATTTGAATGTAAATTCAAATTGCAGCAGATTTCATCACTCAAATTCAAAAGTTAGCTTCGTATTCAAACTCAGCACATTTTTCTGAGTTAGTCCACCAATTTTCATCCCCATTGGAGTTCATCTTGTCGGAAGCCAAATTTGCAATAATTCAAAACTGAATTTGAATTTCAGTTTAAATGTGAAGCAAATTTGGCCAAACAAATTTCAAATGGAGAATCCAAATTCAAACTGTGACTTGGTGGCAAATTCTAGCATTCAATGTTTAGTAGCTTGGATATTTGCAGCAGAAGGGGGAGAAAGAATTAGAGGGGAGAAGAGGGCCCACTTGTCAGTAGACTTAGCACAGAAGCATCCTCAGCCGACTCTCTCTGGACCGAGCACGCTCGCCAGCCAGCCACGGCGTCGGCGCCCGACAGCCTCAGCCGGCCAGCTCCTGCTTCGGCGTGGGAGGTGGCACAGCAGGTGTCGCGCCCTCCACCGCCCTCAGTGGCCTATAAAAGGCACGAGACCGCCGGCGAGTTTCTGTTTTCACGAGTTTCCGCAACCAGCCGCCTAATCGCCCGAGCTCCGATCGCTTGCCACCCGAGCTGTGATCATCCTCCGGCCTCGACCTCCATAGGAAAGTGGAGCGCTAGCTTGTCCTCGAGACCACCGCGCAAAATGTTCCAAGGTTCGACCTTTGTGCGCGGATAATTTTCCAGTTTAGGTCGGGGAGCTCATTTCAGGACCCAATTAGGTTTAGGAGAAATTCGGGAAGATTGTCGGGTGGGAGGTCGAACGGAGCTGTGAGAGAGCATCTAGAGGTTCTTGCGAACATTCTCGATCAAAACCCGGAAGGAAACCACCGCCGGAACCCTAGGTTCACCATAGAACAGTTTGGCGGAAGAGGGGGTCGCCGGTGAGGTCCAGGTTGCCGGCCGTTTCGGTTCCAACCGAGGTCATGCCGAGCTTCCCGAGGCCCCCCCTCAATGTGGTGACGCGATTAGCGCGCGAAGGAGATGGTCAGGACGGCGGGAACACGTTGCATAGAGCTCGTCGCCGGCGAGCTACGGCGGTTAGCCAGCGGCGGCTGGTGTCCAGCGTGTTCAGCACCGAAATTATGTGGGGGCGGCGAGTCTCACCATCGCCGGCGAGCTAGATCGTCGGGAACGCCGACCTCGCCGGAGCTCCGGCGGCTCGGAGCGGCGGCGGCGGGAGGTAGACGAAGAGTGGGGTCCCACGTGTCAGCCGCTGTGCTAATCACGCGTGAGCGCGCGGTTAGTTCAAATTAAATGGCGGGCCCCGCTGTCAGCCTCTGGTTTAGCGCGGGATCAGCCAAACTTTAGAAATTCATAACTTTGTGTAGGAAGCTCCAAATTCAGTGAACCAAATTTTTCTGAACTAAGGATGGTGAGTACTTTCCAGCAATACAAATTTCAGCTCATGAAAGTTAATGGTTTTCCAGAATTTAATGCCTAAAGTTTAAACTGTTGGGAATTTTATCTGGAGAATTACTTCATGAAAAATTCTGAAATTTGGCTGAGAGGTTCATGGGAAAATCCTTGAGTCACAGTAAAATCTTCAGACTCATCCAAGTTCATTTAGACCCCCTAATTGGGTGATTAAGTGAACTGCCCTGAGAAAATAGAAAAATGTACAGAAACATTTTCAGATTTTCTCAAATCTTGTTTAGGGCATAACTTCCTCTAGGATTCTTCAAATGAGATGAAACCAACTCCATTAGAACCATCTCAAATGCTAGGTTCCAGAAAGTAATGGTTGAAGCTATGAAAACCACTGGAATTACTTAGAGGCTCTAATATTGACCAATTAGGTTTTTATTTGTACAAAGCTCAAATGAACTTTGTTTCAAATGAAACATGGTTAAGACTATGGTTAGAACCCTACAAATCCACCATAAAAATTTCAGAGCCAAAGGGGAGGGCTAGCTAGAGTTATTAGTAATTACTCATTCAAGTTTACACGTTGCATTTGAACTGACATGTAGTATCTCATTAACGTGTAGTCGCTGAAGGCGAGGAGACTCCGGAAGTGCTCGACTTCCTCCTTCCAGACGAAGACCTAACCACTAACCAGCAGCAACAAGGCAAGCCCCGGTTTGCATTAACCCTTTTATCAAGTTTTGCTTTGTTTACATGTCTAGTGTGAAGTATGAATGTGCATTAGGTATAGGATGAATGGAACCCCACTTGCATAACCAAAAGTTTCCTATAAGAGTGAGGGTAGTGTCTAAGACCTCGAGTAGACAGGCTATGCTTAATGATTCATAGGACTTCGGTACAAGTCGAGTAGTTGGAATCTACTCGCGAGTTTAGGCTGGGGACACACGGGTTCGGTTGAGTGATGTGAGATCACTTTAGTAATGAAAATGAGACTAGGCAGGGGCTAGGGCGCAGCAAGAGGAAGTCTTGTGTGCGCAGCCCTATCCGTGTCGATTGAGGACCGATCCGTGTGCGGCCCTGCTGAACAAGTATTGAATGTACCGAAGGCATATCGGATATATGGGCTGCGGTAAACTGATGTAACCTAAACCTCCGGGCGTCGAGGCATAGCACACCGATTTATAGGTGTAGGTTGAGGGCAGCAAGGTGGAAATCTGCTAACAGGCATAGAGAGATGCTCCGTGTAGGGAACCTCCTGCCCGTTTCGGTGCGACCGGTTTGACGTTTGGGCTGTTGGGTGAATGGTTGTCCCGTACGACATCGAGTGAGCGTGCTGTGCAGCTCCACGGGTGGGCGTACGTGACGTGCTCTTTGGGTTTCCCTGCAGGTGTATATCGAGTCAATTTGCCATCCCTCGCGGTGACGAGTACCGCTTGTTCACTGCGTCGTAACGTAGATAATTTATGGAATGTTATGATTCAATTCTGCTGTATGATATAATTGTATTGCTACATGTGTGCCACCAAATATTGCTTACTAAATTTCCGATTCCTGAACTGTTGACTTGTGGCTAAAAGATGCACTAAGTATGAACTTGTAGGCATGTCCATTAGCTGCAATGTTACTATCCTAGGTTCATTGTACACCTCATGTAGAGTTTCATGCCTAGGTGAGTCGGTTAAGTCTTGTTGAGGCATCGTGCTCATGTTTGTTGCTTAAGTGTTTTTCTGGTGAGGAGCCACCCACGGACTCGGGTTACGAGTCCACCGGCGAGGGTTACCCTCCGTCGGAGACCACGGCTGAGTGGGAGCCGTACACGCCGCGCTGAGCTGAGGAGTGCAGCTAGTGTGGGTTGCCCTAGGGCTGGGCAACCGACTTTTGCTAGATGGCGGGCGTGAGTTGTATAAATTAGACTTCCGCTGTGTAATAAAGACACTAGTTTGTAACCGAGTATTGTACTAGTTTGTACAGTTTCAGTTGGTTTTCCATGTAATAAAAATGTGTCCTTATGACGTGTGCTGTCGGGTGTCGCATCGCGCGGCACCACCCTCTGCGATCCTGGATGAGCGGATTCCGGTCCGCCACACACTTGGCTGTGGAGATAAGGACCGGGCGAGCGTGCCAGCGCGGGGAAACACCGGAAGCAGCTGCTGGCTCTGGCGTTGGCTCGGTAGCGACCGCAGCACCGGCCCGAAGAAACAGAGCGCCGGTTGAAACTCGTTCCCTCTCGGTTGTGTCACTGCCACTGGGTCCCACTGCCCCTTTTAACCTCCAAAATTCAATTTTCCCCACTGCTCAAAACAGTAGAAACACTAATAACCTTGGTGAGTTGATCAAATTTCAAAATGGCCAAATGACTTTGGATAATTCAAAGTGTGAGTTGATTTGATCAAATTTTCAGCAAAGGTTTAGTTGAAGTTCAAATTTGATTTGAATTTAGCCAAAATAGCTCATGTCAAGATTAACTCCAAATGGAGTGAAAATTGGTATGTGAGCTCACAAAAATGTGCTGAGTGTGAATATGAATCCCACTTTTGAGTTCATGGGATGAAAGGAGTTTGAATTTGAATTTGAGTTCAAACTAGCCTCTTTCTAATTATACCCAAAAATATCTCAAAAAGGATTTGGATTATGTGAATTTTGGCATGAGCATTCCTAGCAAGGTGTAGCAGTTTTGCATATGCCCAGCCCCTATATGATGCATGCGGGAAATACCACTTTTGCATTTTGTGAGTTCATCCTCTAATGACCATATTGATTGTGTTTACTTGCTCTTCAAATGTGTTCATAGGTTTTCCTCAAATGAGGTGTGTGTTTGTGTGTGATGAACACTTTGGATGTGTGCAAAAACTAAGGCCCTTAAATTCCTCCCCCCTTAAAAGAATCTCGTCCCGAGATTATAAGGTGAAAATGAGAGAGAGGACGGTAGAAATTACCGTATGTGCGACGTGAAAAAGTCGAGGTAGTTAGCGCGAAGAAATCCTTCACTCTCCCATGTTGCTTCATCTATGGAGTGATTACTCCATAGAACTTTGTAGAACCACAACGTACGGTTGCGTGTGATTCGGGCCTTTTCATCAATTATTTGACCGGTTCCTCCCGATAAGTGAGATCCGGTTTCAGTTCTTCAATATCCCCCAGCTGAATGGTAGTTGATAGCTTGAGACGCTTCCTCAGCTGAGAAATGTGAAAGACGTCATGCACACCGGAGAGTGTCGCTGGTAATTCTAGCCGGTATGCAACTGATCCACATCTTTTCAAAATCTGGAATGGACCGATGAATTGGGGTGCCAACTTTCCACTCACCCCGAATCTGTTCACGCCCTTCATTGGAGACACACGTAGATATACGTGATCCCCGACTTCGAATTGTAACGGGTTTCTTCTCCGGTCCGCATACTGTTTTTGTCGGGATTGGGCGGCTTTTAGGTTCGCTTGAATCAGCCGAACCTTTTCCTCCGCATTGTTGACAAGATCAATCCCGAATGTGACCCTTTCGCCAGACTCACACCAATTCAGCGGTGTGCGGCATTTTCTCCCGTATAGCGCCTCGTAAGGCGCCATCTTGATGCTGGATTGGTACCCATTGTTCTACGAGAACTCGGCCAACGGTAAGTGATCATCCCAATTCTTATCGTGGTTGATAGCACAAGTTCGTAGCATATCTTCTAGAATCTGATTTACCCGCTCGGTTTGCCCATCCGTCTGCGGGTGGTACGCTGAACTACAGATCAGCTTCGTCCCCAACGCAGCATGTAGCTGCTCCCAAAAACGGGACACAAATAAAGTGCCCCGATCCAATATGATGGTGCGGGGTACGCCGTACAAACATATGATCCCTGAGATGTACAATTCAGCATACTTCTTAGCGTTGTAGTTGGTGTTCACCAGGATAAAATGCGCAACTTTGGTGAGCCGGTCGATGATCACCCACACTGAATCATGCTTCTGAAATGTTGTGGGTAAACCGACGATGAAGTCCATGCTCACAACTTCCCATTTCCAGGCAGGGACGCCCAGTGGTTGTAGCGGTCCCGGTTTTCTCATGTGGTCTGCCTTCACCCTTCGACATGTATCACACTCGGACACGTACTTTGCGATCTCTCGCTTCATCCGTGTCCACCAAAACTCGTTTCTGAGTTCTTGATACATTTTGTTTATGTCGTGGTGAATATATAACTTTGACAAGTGAGCCTCATCAAAGATTTTCTTCCGTAACTCCAGGTTACGGGGTACAACGATCCGGTCCTTGAACCATAGGACGCCGTCTCCATCTTTTCGGAAACATTTCAGTTCCCCACTATCTACAGGCCTCCGCAAATGCGACATGCTCTTGTCATGTTTCTGAGATGCCTTTATCTCTTCATAGATGGTGGGTATCAAAGCTAAGTTGTAGAGAGCTCCATGTGGAATCACATGCAATGGCGGCTCGCTATCTTCCAACGGGGTGATGGTCAGATTGTTGACGTGTGACTTGCGACTCAGCGCATCCGCCACTACGTTTGCCTTGCCGGGTTTATAATGGATCTCTATTTTGTAATCCTTTATCAACTCCAACCATCTTCGCTGCCTCATGTTCAGCTCCTTCTGAGTGAATATGTACTTGAGGCTTTTGTGGTCGGTATACAAATGCACGATGTTACCGAGTAGGTAGTGCCTCCACATTTTGAGTGCGAGTACCACGGCAGTCTAAGTCATGAGTTGGATAATTCTGCTCATGGTTTCTGAGCTGCCGTGATCCATAGCGACCACCCTTCGGTCTTGCATCAGCACACATCCAAGCCCAATGCCGGATGCATCGCAGTACACATCAAACGGTTTTGTTGTGTCTGGCTGCGCCAAAACTGGTGCTGATGTTAGGTGCTTCACTAATGCCTTGAACGCTGCTTCACATGCTGGACTCCAAACATATTTGGTAGCCTTCTTCAGCAGCTCGGTCATAGGCTTGGCAATCTTCGAGAAGTTCGGAATGAACCTCCAATAATATCCCGCGAGTCCGAGGAAACTTTGTACCTCATGAACAGTTCTCGGGGACTTCCAATTCAGCACTTGTGTGATCTTACTCGGGTCTACAGCGATGCCCTCCGCTGAGATAATATGCCCGAGAAAAGGCACTTGCGATACCCAGAATTCGCACTTGCTGAATTTCGGGTATAGTTTGTGATCCCGCAGCCGTTGCAAGACTATACGCAGATGCTTCGTGTGTTCTTCCTCCGACTTGAAATATACCAATATGTCGTCGATGAAGACCACGACAAACTTGTCCAGCTCCGGCATGAATACTGAGTTCATCAAGTACATGAAGTGAGCTGGAGTGTTGGTGAGGCCGAAGGACATGACCAGGTACTCATAAAGTCCGTACCTTGTCGAGAAAGCCGTCTTCAGAATATCCTCAGCCCGTATCTTAATCTGATGGTACCCGGATCTTAAGTCCATCTTGGAAAAGATTTTGCTTCGACCAACTGATCAAACAACATGTCAATCCGTGGCAACGGGTACTTGTTCTTGATGATTACGGCATTTAGTGGACGATAGTCCATGCAAAGCCACAACGACTCGTCTTTCTTCTTTGCAAATAATGCCGAACAGCCCCATGGCGAGGAGCTCGGCCTAATAAAACCTTTCTCCAGCAGGTCCGTTAACTGCGTCTTCAGTTCAGCCAATTCCTTGGGCGCCATCTTGTACGGCCTTCAGGATATTGGCATAGTTCCCGGTGCAAGTTCAATCTTGAACTCCACCTCTCGGTCGGGCGTCATCCCCGGTAAATCATCCGGAAACACGTCAGGGAACTCACGGACTACTGGAATGTCTTCCAATCTGATGGTGGTTGATTGATATACACTTGGAAGTTTTATTTCTGGACTGTCCAGAAATAATGAGTGCGACTCGTGCACTTATGAGTGCAAATGCACGACTCGGAGGACGGTGTCTAAAACAGCACCGTGGCGGGTTAACCACGACATCCCTAGGATGGCATCGACCTTTTGTCCATCTAAAAATATGAGAGATGTAGGGTATACTCTACCCTCTAATCATAATGGCGCTTTTGGAACCATCATGCTTGCTGAAATTTTCCCACCCAATGAACAAATCAAGTATGGACTTTCGGTGGGTAGTATTTGCAAGCTGTATTTAGCAATAAAAGCTTGGCTAATGAATCTATGTGTGGCGTCTGAATCAAATAACACTATAGCGGGATGCTGGTGGAGTTGGAACATACCCGCAAGGATTGGCTCCCCTTCCGGCACGTCCTCTATGGCGAGTTGGTGGACAGTATCGGGCTTAGGATTTGCCCACCGTGCATTAGTGGGGTTCGGGGCTGATTCCTCCCCGGAAACTGTGGTGCCACTCCGCCGCCTTGCCTCTCAGGACAGTTGTTGGTGAAGTGTCCTGGGCGACCGCATTTGAAGCATGCGGCTGACGACTGGCCCGAGCTTGGGGGACGAAAGCCCGGCATGCGCTGCTGAGGTGCAAACGCATGCGGCATTGCCCGCTGCTGCTGTTGTTGCTGTGGAGGTGGTGCTGGTGGTGCCGGCCTGAATGCCGGTGGAGAATATGGCCGACTGCGGAATGGTATCAGCCTCTGTGGTGGCTGCCAGCGTTGACCCGATGGTGAGCGATACACCATCCGGTATTTTTGAGAAGGACCACCTCCTTCTCCGCTGCTTTGCGACGCGCTTCGCTTCTTCTCTGCCGCCGCTAACTCCTTGCTGGAGTCCTCCTGAACAATCGCAGCATCAATAATGTCGTTGAGGCTGCCACGATTGAACATCGCCAGCTTGTCCTTCAGGAGCGGATTAAGCCCCTGGTAAAAATGGTCCCGGCGCTTCTCGTCAGTGTTTGCGTGATATGAAGCGTAGAGCGCGAGATCATTGAACGCCTTGGAGTATTCCAGCACGTTCTTGCTTCCTTGCTGCAGGCGAAGGAACTCCTGCGTCTTCCTTTTCATAAGACCCGGCGGTATGTGATAGGCCCTGAAGGCCGTTCGGAATTCCGCCCAGGTCATAACTCGCTCGATGGGTTGCGAGGCACAGAAGTTTGCCCACCAAGCGCTCGCGGACCCTTGAAACTGCTGGACCGCGAACTGAGTCTTGCGCTGCTCACTCACTTGGAGCAGCCCAAACTTCATCTCCATCGTGCGGAGCCAGTTGTCCGCATCGAGGGGTTCATCCGCCCTTGAGAATACCGGGGGATGAGTAGCCAGAAAGTTGGAGTAGGAGCTTTGTTGGCGCTCCTCACGATCTTGACGTCTCTCTGGTCGAGACATATTTGCAATAAGCGTCTGCAGCAACTCCGTGTGCTGCTGATGAGATCCCGCCATAGACGCAACGATGTCGGCCAATGTAACCATTGGGGGTGGCGGTGGCGGTTGTTGCTGTTGCTGCTGTTGCTGTCCCGAGGAATCCTCAGGAGGCTGTTGGGAGGCCTCTCCCCCCTGACTAGAACCCCCAACGTCTGGGTTGGCACGAGTGCGAGTCATTCTGAAATTCAAAACAGCAGCGATCAGCACATGTCATTCTCAAAATTCCATATAAAATAGTAGGTATTGAAGTGACACATGAATAAACTTGCACAACATTCACATATATTGATAAAGCATAAACTTTATACAAGATACATTATTCTCGGGTCTCCGAGATGTCGTGCTCATGTCATCACTACCTATACATATACTACTGTCTACACGACATGTCACCGATTACAAAAGTTTTTGTACCCCACCCTCGCTGCCCTACTTGGCAACGGTAACTCCCTACTCGGAGTAGAACTCGACCTCCTGGGGATCGTCCTCCTCCGCTACCTCTACTGGTGGCTCTGGGTCCATGACCTCCTCTTCGGGTTCCGGTTCCCCCATTGCCGTGATACCCAGAAACACGGGTACTGCACCTACCATCGGTAGGCCCATTACCGGAGGTACGAGGTCTTGCAACGCATGCACCTCATCCATGGCCTGGTTGTAGTCCTCTTCCCAGCCCTGCCCCTCCTCAATAGCGTCATCACGCTCTTGAGTGAGGACCTCATTCTGCTGGGTCAAGGCCTGCACTTGCTGTTGCAAAGCCGTGATGTTGACGCGGCTTTTCTTCTTCACCTTTTTTAGACGATGCAACTGATTATGTTGTTCGTTCAGTCGCTTTATCGTCGGATGGAGAATATTGCGAAGTGCGCTGTGAGCACTCTCGAAATGGTCTCCACGGCTGGTGCTCTCCTTGAGCTTCATGGCAAGACAATCCGTATGGACAGCTTGGCTGTCCATCACGGTCTTCCCTGCCCTCAACTGGAGGCTGAGTTTCGCCTCCACGGGGTTGTACCTTGGGCAACCCGGGTCTGTTGCCTCCATGTACCTTTCCCTCCACACATGATTAGCTCGCCCCTCCACCGGGACCAGCGCATATGGAGTTCCCTCCATAGCTCTCACGTGTAGTTGGCAGAAACGCGACATGGTGTCGCGGGCTGCCATTTGCCACATTTCCTCCGGCTTTCTACCTCTCACCGTGACGGTGAACGGTGCCCAACTGGTTGGCGTAGGTCCTGCAGTAACTTCGACATGGATGGTCCACGTCTTGTTCCTCTCCTCGCCTTCTTCCTTGGTGAGGTACTGCGGCGTCTTCATGTACCCGAAATATTGAAGCATTTGCTTCAACACTTCCAGATAACAGCTGTGTTGAGAACAGTGGGATACCACCCACCCGTTCTTGAATTGTCTATCCGCTGTCATCTGTAGAAACATATTTGAAAAAGGTCAAATATTCATTTCAACAGTAAATCATTGAGTTATAACATTAAAACATGTCATTGAACTCATAAAACTTGGAAACACCATTCAAACTTAGACAAATTTGACTGCCGGTTTGCTGCCCAAACTGACAGCCCAGACCAGTTTCCATTTCAACCTGATTTAGACCATGCTAAAGCAAAACCTATTCTGGAGCTCAACATCAAAGTTAAAGCTAACTTCAATAGCTTTCAAGAAAGTATTTGCTTGGCCTAAGATCTGTCCTGGTTCAAAAGTTATGAGATGTCAAAGTTGACAGAACTTCTGGAGAAAATTGGACAGCACCTCCCTGCTTGAGGTACTGATTTGATCCAAGAATTCCAGTTAATTCTACTTCGAATTTGACAAGACTTTTTGTTACAAAGTTGTAACCCATCTCATGAACTTTTCAAAACTACCTCATTTTCTATTTTTAGATTTTTGTGCAGGAATTTATGCTCAATTTACATAGAGTTACAGAGCGTATTTGCTCTGCCCTGTTTTCTGGACAGTTTCAACTCTACTGCATTTTTCGACTGGTTAAGGGATGAAACTGTAAAAGCCCAAGAAAGGGACTTCCAAAAATTGTTCATCACCTCACAACACCACAGCTCTTGTGATGGATATCTCATGAACACTTGTGAAGAGCAAGTAACCACCATCAAAAAGGTGATTAGAGGGAAAGCCCTAACTTCCAAAGAGTAGGATTTCTACATATAAACATGGAAGGTTGAGCTCACCCCTAGACCTTATATATTCTGAGGAAGGGTCAGGCCAAATTTCATGCAAATCCAATACTTTTTGAGGCACTTTTGGAGACAATTCAAAAAGGGCCAATTTGAGTGCAAATTCAAATTGCTGCCACTTTCATCACTTGAATTCAAAAGTTGACTTCATATTCAAACTCAGCACATTTTTCTGAGTTAGTCCACCAATTTTCATCCCCATTGGAGCTCATCTTGTTGTGAGCCAAATTTGCATGAATTCAAAACTGAATTTGAATTTCAAATTCAAATGGCCAGCAAATTTACCCAAAGCAGTTTCAAACTTAGGAAATCAAATTCAAACAATGACTTGGAGGCTAAGTCTCTCATTCAATTGTGAGTAGCTGAGATATTTTCAGTAAAAACAGAAATGAAAAATTGGAAAAGAAATTAGAGGGGAAAGGGCCCACTGGTCAGTGACTGTGCTCAGAGGGAAACCGACTCGGTGGCCGTCGGTCAGCCGCCAGGGCTGTTGCCACCTCACGGCCTCGCCAGTGCGCGTCTGGATCAGCTCGTGCCCGCCTCCCGATCACCACGTACACGGCACAAACAGATTTCGCTGCCTCCCTCGCCTGCGCCACTCTGCTCGGCTCCCGCGCGCGTGAAAACCTGCAGCGGCAACCGCACCTCCGAGCCTCGGCGCGCACCGGTGCCGATCATTGATCACTCGTAGTCCCTGCAGCAAAAAGGAGAACCAAGGTGTGCTCTAGCGGTTCCCCGTACTGCACCAGTGAGTTGCAGTTGTGCGCCGTTTAAGCCGTCGAAGTCAAGAAACCGGGAGGAACCGGCGGAGCTGTGCTTCGGCTCACCGTCGACAGCCCAATCCAGCCATCTTCCCCGACCACGTGCTACACAAGAAATGTGCGTGGGGATCCCTAGATGGTGTAGCCGCAAACTATTCGGCAAATAATCCATTGGGTAGCAAGAATTTTAGAAAGTACCGAACCCTAGTGCAACGGACCGAGTTCAGCAAAAACAAAAAATTCAACTTACACGTTGAATCAATGGTCAAGCTACTCACAAGTTGCTTCTACATCTTCTAGTGTCCCTCCTCGTGGAAGAACTGAGCACAACCGTCCAGAAACGGCCAAGTTATAGCAGTTTCCATAGCCGCCGGTGCAAACACGGCTCGGGTCGCCGTCGAGAGTGGGTTTGCAGGCATTTTTAGCTTCCGAGGCTGCTCACGTCGGGTTCCTCGTGACCCACTGATGCTCCCCGAGCAAACCGTGACTCTTTTCATGCCTCATAGAGCGGGAACGACCTCGCCGGAGCCCTAACCTCCGCGGTTGACGTCGCACGGCCGTTTCCGGTCACCGGCGGCGAGCTCCGACCCCCGAGACAAGTCCCGCGTGGCAAGATAGGGCTAGGCGGCCAGTTCTAGCGCTGGGGGCGGTCGGGAAGTGAGTTCTGGCAAACCTCGTTGGAGTGCGCCACCGCCGAACACGCGGGCGCGCGCGGAAGAAGAAGACATGGGTGGAACCCGCCCGCAGGGTTTAAACTTTATTTGAATTTTCCAGTTTTAATTCAAACTTTAAATGCATATAACTTCTGCTAGGAAGCTCCAAATTCAGTGAACCAAATTTTGCTGAACTCAGCTTTTTGAGTACTTTCCAACAACACAAATTTCAGCTCATGAAACTTAATAGTTTTCCAGAATTAATTCCCTAAAATTTAAACTGTAGGGAATTTTATCTGGAGCATTGCTTTATGAAAAATTCTGAAATTTGGCCGGGAGGTTCAATGGAAAATCCTTGAGCCACTGTAAAATTGTCAGACCCATCCAAGTTAATTTAGTCACCCTAATGGTGTGATTAAGTGAACTGCCCTGAGAAAATAGAAAAATGTACAGAAACATTTTTCAGATTTTCTCACATCTTGTTTAGGGCATAACTTCATCTAGAATTCTTCAAATGACATGAAACCAATTCCATTAGAACCATCTCAAATTCTAGTTTCCAGAAAGTAATGGTTGGAGCCATGAAAACCCTTGGAATTCCTTAGAGGCTCCAATATTGACCAAATAGGCTTTTATTTGTACAAGGCTCAAATGAACTTTGTTTCAAATGATGCTTGGTCAAGAATCTGGTTAGGACCCTACCAAGCCACCATAAAAATGTCAGATCCAAAGGGGAGGGCTAGCTAGAATTATGGACGTTACATATTCAAGTTCAAACATTGCATTTAAGTTGACATATAGTATATCATTTACGTGTAGTCGCTGAAGGCGAGGAGACCCCGGAAGTACTCGACTTTATTCTTCCGGACGAAGACCTAACAACTGACCAGCAGCAACAAGGCAAGCCCCGGTTTGCACTAAACCATTTTCAAAGTTTTTCTTTATGAATACTTAGTGTGGGGTATGAATGTGCATTAGGTGTAGAATGGATGAAACCCAAGTGCATAACCAGATTTTTCCTATAAGAGTGAGGGTAGTGTCTAAGTCCTCGAGTAGACTGGCTATGCTTAATGATTCATAGAACTTCGGTACAAGTCGAGTAGTTGGAATCTACTCGCGAGTTAGGCTTGGGACACACGGGATTGGTTCGTGTGATGTGAGATCACTTTAGTAATGAAAATGAGACTAGGCAGGGGCTATGGTGCAGCAAGAGGAAGTCTTGTGTGCGCAGCCCTGTCCGTGTCGATTGAGGACCGATCCGTGTGCGGCCCTGCTGAACAAGTATTGAACGTACCGAAGGCATATCGGATATATGGGCTGCGGTAAACAGATGTAACCTAAACCTCCGGGCGTCGAGGCATAGCACACCGATTTATAGGTGTAGGTTGAGGGCAGCAAGGTGGAAATCTGCTAACAGGCATAGAGAGATGCTCCGTGTAGGGAACCTCCTGCTTGTTTCGGTGCGACCGGTTCGACGTTTGGGCTGTTGGGTGAAAGGTTATCCCGTACGACATCGAGTGAGCGTGCTGTGCAGCTCCACGGGTGGGCGTACGTGACGTGCTTTTTGGCTATCCCTGCAGGTATATATCGAGTCGATTCGCCGTCCCTCGCGGTGATGAGTACCACTTGGTCACTGAGTCGTGACGTAGGTTAATATATGAAATGTGATGATTCAATATTTCTGTTATGATATAATTGTAATGCTACATGTGTGCCACCAATTATTGCTCACTAAATTTCAATTCATGGACTGTTAACTTGTGGCTAAAAGATGAAATAAGGATGAACTTGTAGGCGTGTCCATTTACTGCTAATTACCAGCCCATGTTCGTCATACACTACATGTAGAGTTTCATGCCTAGGTGAGTCGGTTAAGTCTTGTTGAGCCTTCGTGCTTATGGTTGCTGCTATAAGTGTTTTTCAGGTGAGGAGTACCCCACGGACTTGGGTTATGAGTCCACCGGCGAGGGCTACCCTCCGTCGGGGACCACGGCCGAGTGGGAGCCGTACACGCCGCGCTGAGCTGAGGAGTACAGCTAGTGTGGGTTGCCCTAGGGCTGGGCAACCAGCTTTTGCTAGATAGTTGGCGTGAGTTGTATAAACTTAGCTTCCGCTTTTGTAATCCACATACTAGTTTGTAACTGAAGTCTTGTACTAGTTTGTACATATTCAGTTAGTTTTCTATGTAATACAATATCGTTCGTATGACGTGTGCTGTCGGGTGTCGCATCGTGCGGCACCACCCTCTGCGATCCTGGATGAGCGGATTCCGGACCGCCACAGAAACACCTCTGGACATCAATAGAAAAGTTGTAAATCTATTCCAAATATTTCTAGAAATGTATCATATGAATCTAACCTCGAAAGAACTCAACCTCTAACCTCTGTTTAACTTCAGCCTTATTTCAGCTGAAAATAGGGGACTCTGTCTTAATAACCTATAAGTTGAAAACTTGTTAACTTTGAACATCCTGATTAAGGGAAGAAGTTACATCACAGTTTTAGTGCTCTGGATCAAACCTTCAAGTTTTACAATGACGTTGATCATTTAGTGGGGTGTGACATCGAAGTGTCACCAGTTCATGTCGGTACTACGTTCCTCACAAAGAAAAACCTATACCGGACTTAGCCGGTTTCGTTAGTTTAGTGGCACTAAACGTCTCTCGCACACGGATGCTACTCGTCTACCGATTCTTGGTTAGACTACCTGCAAATAAACCACTCAATCATCAGGCTCGGCTGCACACCGAGCCCAGTCCCAATACAATTCATACACCCGTCCGTCATCACTCGCATGGGTGTTCTCAAGCCAAACATGCCTTGAGCTATGTGTTCATGTTACTAACCACGTGACCGGGTCTCCCAAACTTGCCCGTAGCACGCCAGGGAAGGGCGCTGCTCGAATACCCAAAACGACATGAAGAGTCATAGAGGATATTAAAGCGGGCCCGGTTACCTGCCACCCGTGAGGCTCCACCCTTCAGCTTGTGCGCACTGGTAGACAGTGCTTACATGCACCCCCAAGACATATGATGTCCCGAGATGCATGATTTTCCGACATAAGCAAATAGGTTAGTATCGCCACTTTCTATACACTAATAACATCCTTATGTGGGCTACTAACTCGTTCCTCACCGAGTTTTTGAAAAAGAGGACCTTTTTAGTGTGTTAAACCTCAAGCAAGCTCTGATACCATGCTGGCACGGCCCCACAGCCTCATCGAGCCAGGATCACGCTGAGAGGTGCGGCGTTGCACAGCACCGGATAACGCACATAAAAGGTACAAAGCGGAAGCAAAGTTTTGTTACATAAATGATTCTATGAATGTTTTTACAACAAAATATGTTCAGTCTACACTCACGGGCGTAGACTACGCACCGAGTTCACGTTCAGCCCGTGAACGTGTCCCCGCTAGCACACACGCACACTAACACGGCGGCGTGCACGACTCCCACTCGACGGGGTTTCCCTCTTGGGGTTCCGTCTCCTCCTCGGCAGTCCCTTCCTCATAACACCCTGCAAAAGCTTCAAACACAAGCAGTGAGCACGATGGCTCTGCAAGTCTGACCCGTCATTCCTATACATGAAACTTCTACATGCTGGATCATGCATACTTGGGAATGTAAGTTACAAAGGACTCGCCTAATTATTTGAACCTTACTTTCAAGTTTTAGCAGCAAATTATGGAGAACCTCTTGCTAAGGCACATGAGAGAGCCGCAATCAAACAAGAAACACATTTCTCTCATGTACTTTGCCTAAGGTCAAAAAGAACTTTAATTAGCTCTAAACTATAGCACTTCATTAGCAATCAAGGTCCATCCTTCCAATCAGGAAACTTTTAACATGTAACTTGTCTGTTCTTTCTACATCACGGTACAGTGAATAAGTGGTACTCACTAACCATGAGGGACGGCGATTATAATCAATTTACACCTGCAGGGTTACCCGAATAACCCGTCACGTACGCCCGTACTTGATGCTGCCTACAGCAACCATCACGGACGTCGTACGCAACCACCTTTCACCCGTCAGCCAAATGTTGAGCTGGTCCAATCGTCCCGAGCTAGAGGTCTATGTGCACGCATCCGCAGTGCCGCCAGCCGATTTACACCTCAAGCTCTCAAACTACCCTCTGAACGACCAGCTATGCCTCAACACCCAGCTACAAGAGTTACATCGATTTCCCGGTTCCCATATATCCGGTAGGTCTTCGGTACTGTTCTAGCTTGTTCAACAGGCCCGCACACGGCTCGGTCCTCAATCGACACAAGCAGAGCTATGGCACCCAGGCCCCAACGTCCTGCTGCACTTACTCTCCGCTCGGTCTCTTTTTTCTTGCCATGTGTTTCATTTGCTACCTTTACCTGAGTAGTGTGCCTCTAGCCTATTTTCGCGAGCAGTTCCAACTACTCGACTTGTACCAAATCCTACACTAACTTAGCATTGCAGAAGATAATCGAGGTTTACAAACCTAAGCCCAACCCAGGGTTTTCTTGGCTATGCATTTGGGTTTTCAAACAAGACTCTAATGCATAATTTAAGTGGGTGCTCAAAGTATGTTCTCAAAACAGTAAAATTTATAAACAAGGCTAATGTAAACCAGAGCTTGCCTTGCTGCTGTTGGTCGTAGGCTAGCTGCTCCTCTGGAGTGATGAAGTCTAAGACTTCGGGCTCCTCCTCAACCTTAGCGACTACATGAGATGAAGACATATATGTATCAATTTGAATGCCTTTGAATTGACGTTGAATTTTTGAAGACTATAAGTCATGCTAGACAGGCCCAATGTCTCTTAATTTTTTACGGTGGTTTGTATACAACCTAAAGAGAGACTTGGCTAAGTTTCATTTGCAGCAAAGCTCATTTCAGCTCTCCACAAATAATTGTGTACTTGGACTTAATTGGAGCTCTTAGGGTGTTATAGGGATTTTCATGGAGCAAGCCATGACTTTCTGGAAACTAGATTTTCAGAGGGTTCTAATGGAGTTGGTTTCACTTAATTTTAAGGTTCCTAACTAAAGATATGAGCTAAACAATTTCAGAGTAATTCTGAAAATGTTTCTGGACATTTTCCATTTTCTCTGGAACAGTTTTATTAATCACACCATTAGGTGGATCAAATGAGCTCAGATGGATCTGAAATTTTTATGGTACCTCACGGACATTATGATGAACATCCTAGCCAAATTTCAGAATTTTCCTCTAAAGGGTTCTCCAGTTAAAATTCTAAACAGTTTAAAATTTGAAGAATTAATTCTGGAGAAATAAGGATTTTCAGTGAAACTTGATTTGTTGGAAAGTACTCAGAGAGCTGAATCCAATAAAATTTAGTTCACTTGATTTGGAGTTTTCTAGCCAATGTTATGTGGGTTTGAAGTTTGAACTAAATCTGAAAATCAGGAAAAGTTTAAATTGCTGCGCGTGGGACCGGGGCTACGTGTCAACTCCTCAGTGGCTGACACACGGGGCTACGGAGTTTTTCGCACGCAGCCACATCAGATCCGGTGCCACAGCTGATCCCCAGTTTAAATATCTGGCCGCTGACACGTGGGACCGGGGGCTTGGTCAACCTCCTGACCCCCCCCCCCCCCGGCTGTCCCGCGGCGGCGCACTCCGGCGAAGCTCGCCGCCAACCGATTTCTTGCGCCAAACTTCACGGAACTCGCCGCTATGGCCTAGCCCGACATGAGGAACACACTGGTGAGGTCGGCGGTGATCGCCGGTGACCGGAAAATAGCCCTCGGCGGTACACCGAGGCGGAGCAACTCCGGAAACGTGTAGAGAGCTCGGGAAAACCCCAAATGCTCAACCGTCTTCTCCAGTAGCACTGGTAGCTCTCAGGAATCAAGGATATGAGCTTAGCCGACGTTGAAAATGGCCGCAACATTGACCTCACCGACGACCCGAGGCGCTTTTCTCATGGCGGCACGAAAAACGGCCAGAACTCGGCCTATTAGGGATGGTTTCGTTCGGTTCTTCTTCGAGGAGGCGCTCTAGGACATGTACCAACCATGTGCAAACTGGCTCGAGCGTCGGGGAACCATGTAACCCGAATTTGGGTTTAGACCAAGCTCGGCTAGTTTCCTCTAGGTTTCGGGATTCTTGGAAATTCTCTACACATGGTTGATCATTTGCTACAAGGCTTGCAGCTACACAATCTAGGAAGTATAGCGCACCTTTCTTGTGTAGCAAGCGGATGATGACGATGGCTGTGGCGCCCTGTCGACGGCGACCCGAAGTGGAGTTTCCGCCGGTACTCGTGAGAGCTCGGTGAAAATTCTCAGTTTGCCGCCAAACACCACAGGGAACCCTCGGTGTGATGTGACAGCACGGTAGAGCCCAAGATGGCGATGCTTTTTCGTGTAGACCGCTCGAGCAACCGAGGCTTAGTTAGCGTGAGTGATCAGGAATGGAGGGTGGCGGTGTCCGTGTATGTTTTCACGGGAACCGGTGATCGAGCTCGGGAGCGACGAGGAGCGAGTGAAGAACTCGGACTGTGGCACTCAGCTGTGAAGATAAGGACCGGGCGAGCGTGCCAGCGCGGGGAAACACCGGAACCAGCTACTGGCACCGGCGTTGGCTCGGTGGCGACCGCAGCACCGGATCGAAGAAACAGAGCGCCGGTTGAAACTCATTCCCTCTCGGTTGTGTCACTACCACTGGGTCCCGCTGCCCCTTTTAACCTCCAAAATTCAATTTTCCCCACTGCTCAAAACAGTAGAGACACTAATAACCTTGGTGAAGTTGATCAAATTTCCAAATGGCCAAATGACTTTGAATAATTCAAAGTGTGAGTTGATTTGATCAACTTTTCAGCAAAGGTTTAGATGAAATTCAAATTTGAATTGAATTTAGCCAAAATAGCTCATGTCAAGATTAACTCCAAATGGAGTGAAAATTGGTATGTGAGCTCACAAAAATGTGCTGAGTGTGAATATGAATCCCACTTTTGAATTCATGGGATGAAAGGAGTTTGAATTTGAATTTGAGTTCAAACTAGCTTCTTTCTAATTATACCCAAAAATACCTCAAAAAGGTTTTGGATTTAGGTGAATTTTGGCATGAGCATTCCTAGAAATGTGTAGGAGTTTTCCATATGCCCAGCCCCTATATGATGCATGTGGGAAATACCACTTTTACATTTTGTGAGTTCATCCTCTAATGACCATATTGATTGTGTTTACTTGCTCTTCAAATGTGTTCATAGGTTTTCCTCAAATGAGGGGGGTGTGTGTGTGTTATGAACACTTTGGATGTGTGCAAAAACTTAGGCCCTTACAATGTGCGGTTCATCCAATATTTTCTTCCAGAGCTTCATATTACGGGGTACAACTATACGATCGTTGAACTATAGAGTACCGTCATCACCCTTCCAGAAACACGTCATCTCACCGCTGCCTATTCTTCTCCGTATGTGGGACATACAATTGTCTTTCCTTTGAGCCTTAATAATCTCCTCTCGGATTGTAGGAATGAGAGCAAGATTATATAATGCTCCATACGGGATCACACGGAGACTCGGTTCCTCTTCCTTCAATTCAGCAATAGCCAAGTTGTGGACGTGGGCTTTCCGACTAAGCGCGTCGGCAACCACGTTCGCTTTTCCCAGATGATAGTGAATCTTGATTTCATAATCTTTGATGAGCTCCAACCATCTTCGTTGTCTCATATTCAGCTCCTTCTGCATGAAGATATACTTCAAACTTTTGTGGTTGGTGTAGAGGTGTACAAGATTTCCAAGCAAGTAATGCCTCCACATCTTTAACGCCAACACCACAGCAGCAAGTTCGAGGTCGTGAGATGGATAGTGCTGCTCATGGTTTTGGAGTTGACGAGATCCATATGCAACCACACTCCCTTCTTGCATAAGCACGCAGCCAAGTCCAATGCCGGATGCATCACAATAAACATCAAACGGCTTCGTCGTGTCCGGCTGAGCAAGAATTGGAGCTGTTATGAGATGCTTCACCAAAGTCTTGAATGTGCCTTCACATGCTGCACTCCACACATATTTAGTACCCTTTTTTTAGAGTGGCTCGGCATGAACCTCCGATAATATCCTACTAAACCGAGGAAACTTTGGACCTCGTGGACAGATTTCGGAGACTCCCATTTCAGCACTTGATCAATTTTTCTCGGGTCCATAGCGATGCCATCTGCTGAAAGAATATGCCCTAGAAATGGCACTTGATTAATCCAAAACTCACACTTGCTGAATTTAACATATAACTTGTGATTCCTCAATCGTTGCAGCATGATATGCAAATGTTTTGCATGCTCTTCTTCTGTTTTAGAGTAAACCAATATGTCATGGTGAATACCACGACAAACTTATCCAACTCCGTCATGAACACTGAATTCATAAAGTACATAAAGTGTGCCGGAGCATTAGTCAATCCAAACGACATGATGAGGTACTCATTAAGTCCGTATCTCGTCAAGAATGCCGTCTTCGGTATGTCCTCCGGTCGGATATTGATCTGATGATATCCGGACCGAATATTCATCTTCGAGAATACCCTCGCACCAACTAGTTGATTGAATAAAATGTCGATGCAGGGCAGTGGGTACTTGTTCTTTATAGGGACGGGAATAAAATGTCGATGCAGGGCAGTGGGTACTTGTTCTTTATAGGGACGGCATTTAGTGGACGATAATCAACACATAGTCTCAGTGTTTTGTCCTTCTTCTTTACGAACAGCGCGGAGCAACCCCATGGTGTGGAGCTCGGTTGTATGAAACCTTTGCTCAAGAGTTCATTTAGCTGCTCCTTTAACTCAGCTAACTCATTGGGTGCCATATTGTACGGCCTCCATGAAATCAGTGTTGTTCTCGACGCTAGTTCTATCTTGAACTCAACGTCCCATTGGGGCGGCAATGCCCGGTAAATCATCGGGAAACACATTGGGTATTCACGGACCACCGGAATGTCTTCGATCTTAATCACTTACGTGTTGTATGAAACTTCCATTTCCTGCTCCTCGCTGTCCAAAAACAGCGTGTGCTGTCCGTGAATCCGAGATTCAATTTGAACAGTCCGGTTATCGATATTAAGAATGGCACTGTGATGGTTTAACCATGACATCTCCAATATTATATCGATCTTCTGCCCATCCAACATAATCAGCAATGTTAGATATATTTTTGCTCCCAAACAAAGAGCTGCTCGAGGAACAATTTCATTGGCAGAGATACTTCCTCCCGATGAACGTATAAGATAACTATTCTTGGGAGTATCGGTGGATAATTGATGCTGATCCACACATGATTTACTGATAAAATTTTGGGTAGCACCAGAAACAAAAAGTATGAGGATGGGTATGTCTTTGATAGTAAACATGTCTGCTAGCACCGGTTCTCCCTCCGGGACATCCTCAATAGCCATATGTTGAACACTTCCGGTTTGCAGTGCTATCTTTTCTAATTGAACACGTGGCTGCATACCACCTGATGATGATGGTTGTCCGCTGTACAGAAACTTTTCCCGGCATTCCCGAGTAAAATGCCCAACACGGCGACAAGTAAAATACGGATGTACTTCTGATTCCATGCTGACTTGTGGGTGAGAAGTTGATGTACTTGGCTGCAGCAATGATGCACCAGCAATAACTCGTTGCTGCGGCTGTAGGAGTGTTTCAATACTTGATACTTGACCAGAAAATATTTGATGGGATGAGCATACAGGTGGCCGCCATATTTGACTGGATGGTGTTCGGTACACCAAACGATATTTACGGGGAATATTACTTGTGTTGTCTTGCACATCACTCCTATTCCTCTTCTCTGCTTGACACTCGAGTCTTGTCTTTTCTTGCATGATGGCCGCACTGATCAAGTCGATCTAATTGCCTTTGTTTAACAAGACCAATTTCTCCCGTACTATGACACTCAGGCCTCGGAAGAAATAACCACACCTCAAAGCTTTTGTCGTCACATAATTGGGAACATATTGTGCTAAGTGGTTGAACTTCTTGATATACTCAAGAACATTCATATCCCCTGGCTTTAGTTCCACAAATTCCTCCTTATTAGTCTTGATAATCCCCATAGGTATGTGATGAGCATGGAAAGATTCATGGAACTCAGTCCATGCCACTTGATGGCCTTCCAGAATGGTGGCGAGATACTCAACCCACCAAGTTCCAGTGGTTCCATGGAGTTGTTGCACGGCATATAATGTCTTCTGATGTTCATCACACTCAAACACTCTAAATTTGGACTCCATTACATGAAGCCACTGATCTGCTTCCACTGGTTTGGTAGCTTCTGTGAAGATTGGCGGTTGAGTCGCCAAGAAATCCAAATAGACGTTCCAGGGTGGAACGACTTGTTGCGTTCAATGAAGTATGCCTTGCTGTACCAAGGCTTGGATTAATCTGGTGTTTTCTTGATTTTACTTGACCACCTGAGCCATTAAATCCATCCATTCTATTGATGGTGGTGCTCGCGGTGGAGTCGAATCATCACCGTCTCGGCGAGAATCTCCGGCCTTACTCGAAGAGTGAGCACGAACCATACTGTAAAAATATATTTTGTGAGGAGTCAAAACTTGATCTCAGCAGTATGTGAAGATAGGTAAAACATGAACATGCTAAAACTTTAGGAAATCATAACAAAATTCATGTTTACACATATCCTTAAAGGAGGCATAACTAGTCAGCTTTTCTGGACAGAACAGACCAGTCTGCACTTAACCCAGATTTTGATCCAGTTAACAGCATTGTCATTACTCAAGTTGAATACGAAAGTTACAGTTAACTTCAATATCTTTCCAACAAGTATTTATATGCCTCAATATCGGTTATTTATCAAAAGATATGGTTACTTAAAGTTGACAGAATTTCTGGATAAAATTTGCCAGCATCTCCTCTGAATGTGGCTGTTTTTATCACAGTTGTACATAAAAAATACACTTCTGAATAAACTTTGAATTACAAAATTGTTACCCATATGATAACCTTTACAACAGTGTATCATAGGACCCTTAGAGAATTTTGTACAGAAAGCTATCGATGATATACAGAAATGTCCAGAGAGGGTTTGAGTCTGTCCTGGTTCTGGACAGTTTGCATTCAACTGAACATTCCACCAGTTTGGAATGTGATTTTTGGCTCTGGAGGTCTGAAGAGAAGTTGTAGATAACTTAAAAAGGTTCCAGAACTATATCATACACCTCCATTGGGTAAATCTACTCAGAGTTATGCTCTGTCAAAGTCCAGCAAGATTTCCTGCCAGAAACAGAGTACTCTTCTTTTGAAACTTTTGAAGCCTATCAATTCTCTTATTTGAATCTTGGTTCATTTTAAGAGCTCAATAACTAATAATTGTCTCAAGACTTCCATTTTTACTTGAAAGTTAGTTCATGAGTCATTTCTCATAGGAACGAAAGTTATCAAGTGTAGTACGATGTCGATGCACCGTAAAACATATCTTGGTACTATGTTGTCTTTCCAAAAGAATATCCTAACCAGATCAAAGCGTCATATACGTCTCCATAGGTGTCACTATGAATGGTCATTCGCAAACGTTTTCTACTCGTAATACAGTTATCGCGGTTAATGTACCTGCAGAAGACACACAATTGTAAAGCACTCATTATGGTACCGTACGGCACTGCCCGCACGGGCTCCTATCTAAACAGTCACCATAATCTATCTGTATGAAAGACAAATGCCCCGTATCATTCTATACGGGCCGTCCCCGAGTAAAGCACATCTCGAGGGATGTGATTGTGTTTCCACACCACACGACAAGGGACTCGAATAGAGCTTGTAAGAGTAGACATGGTCGGGAATTTCATCAACCCGATGGATACCACCTACTGCCCAACAAGGCACGCCGATGGCGAGCGCTGCGTATGTCCTCCTAGGCTAATTCCAGAAGAACACACTATCGTGTTACCGACCAAACGATGGGGTTTCCACTTTTTTGCCTAATGCACGCTAGGGACCAGCGTTGCATATGAGCTCAGGAACATGAAGAGTTCAAGAGTTATCATATTGATGCCTCACACCAAGCTATGAGACCCCTTCCCTAAACCACTTTCCTCATCAGGGGAGCTATCTGAAATTGGTCCGCTTTCGATGGTGTACCTTACCTCTTACTTGGTTGGTGGTGCATCATTACGGAATATAATAACAAGTAAGTTAGTTTGCCACCTCTGTTAATATTGTCCTTATGTGGGCCTAGTACCATTTCCTCACTGTACCCTAAGTTTTTCTCATAATATGATCCTTATTTAGTAGGTTATTCCCAACACGGCTCTGATACCACATCTGTGAGGACCCCGAGGTCCTCACATCCCGGGAGTCGTATTGGATGGTGTCGTGCGATGCGGCACCCAACAGCACACATAGTAAACGCATCATATTACATAAATCATTGCGGAAGCTTTACAAAGTATTCAGTTTACAAATATTTTACATCAAAATAAAACTACAGCAGAAAACTAAATACAACTCACATCTCATATCTATACTAAGCCACAGAGAAGTTGTCCAGCCCATGGATGCTCCTCACTAGCAACACGGAGATATAATGCAGCGGCAGGGTTTCTCATGAGTATACCACTCGGAGGGTTCCGAGTCTCATTGGACAATCATACTCATAGGCATAGCAGTTAATACCTACAAAACAACGAGTGTAGCAACTGTGAGCACGAGGGCTCAGCAAGATTAATCGTTTCCTAAACATGAAACTCTACATGAGGGTAAAGACATAAACATATATAGGATAGCAAATTGCATAATGGACTCGCCTAAATGTGAATCATTATTTTCAAATTTCCTTAGCAGCAGATAATAGCCTTGGGCACCTCAACATCACAAGTCCACAATCAAACAAGAAACGCTTCCTCCCGATGTTAGTTTCTCAAGGTTGAAACTGAATTTAGTTTGCACTAATCTAATCCATACAAGATCACAATACAATGATAGTATAATTTCATAACAACAGTGACTAGTTCCTATCTCAATTGCAAGTAATTACTATGCCACAACTGTGAGAACAAGTATGCTCAAATATCCGCGAGCGACGGTTATTCGAATCAAAAGACGCCCGGACTATACGACACGTACGGTCGTGCTGGAAGTCACCTCTGTGCATTCCACGGACGTCGTACGTGGCAACCTTTCCCCTAGTTCCTACCACGCCGAATCGATTCAGTCGTCTAGGACAGTATTCCCACCTCATGGTGCACCTCCATCGTGAGGATGTCATGAGTGAGTTACCAACTACTGTGCTACGGCCGAACGCCTGAGGCGGTCAAAAAAGTCTCAATGCAGCCTTCCCGGGGTACATCGGTTTATTGGGTCCCATATAGCCAGCATGCTTCCGGTACACAACTCAAACTTGTACAACAGGGCCGCACATGGATCGGTCCTCAACCGACACGGGCAGGGCTAATGGACCCAGGCCCCTATGTCCTGCTGCCCCTACAACCTGCCCGGTTTCAAATTCAGATTACTAAGCCAATTCTTGAACCAATCCCGTGTGCACCAATTCTTAGCCATGCGAGTATATTCCTACTACCTGACTTCTACCGAACTCTATACAATATTAAGCATAGAAGTTTCTACGCGAGGACATGACTACTACCCAATTACTCCATTGGATTCTCTGGTAATACAATTGGTGTATCCAATCACCTAGACATATTGCACATTTCATTCCTAACCATATAGTGTATACAAAGTAAAAACTTAATAGTTGTTAAGTGCAAATCGGGGCTTGCCTTGTTTAGCAGGTGACTAATATTATGTATATCAGTTAGCTTGTTTGTCACTTGACGCTTAATCACTTGATCTTCTTGATTCTTGATCCAAACTTCAATGGCCCAATGAAGCTCCACGTCAACATTACACGTTATGAAAATGCATAGTTTACTAATGCAAGTTAGGTAATTAAATAATTTAATGTGTTAAGAACAGAGGAATGTTTTGGAGTATTAAGAAGGAATTTGTTGCCTCTATTGTGCAAGTAGAATAGAGGGAAAAATCAATCTGCACATAGGGAGTTCAGTCTAAAGTGATCCATGTTTCCTAATGGGCATATGAGATGAGCAGAAAAGATTTGGAAGCAACTGAAAAACATGAACTCCAATGACTTCGAAATTTTTACAGAAATTCCTATATTACACAGGGACTCAGCTTGCCAAATTTCAGACAAATTAGATGGAAGTTGTGTCCTAATTAATTTTCTAAGTGATTTAGCTTCTCTGGTTAAATGAGCAAATCCGGGAACTTTTTCAAGCTACAAATTAGACTTTCTATTAAGTACTGAATTTTCTGACTCTATAGGATTTGGTTTCATCATTTTTGGAGCTTCCTACATGGAGATTTTGAGTGTACAAGATTTGGTAAGAAGCTGAAAACGTTTCTGTTGTTTTTCCTATTTTTCAGAGACATAGAAGATTGAAACACCATTTGGTCTAGAAAATGAAGTCAAATGACGCTGAAATTTTTACTGGAGTTCAAGGATATTTATATGAAGGTTCTTACCACTGGATAGTAATCATCAAGAGGATTCTAACAAAATTTATTTGAGGATTTTTGGACACTGCTACAAGAAGTTATGGGCTTCCAAATTTGACTAAATTCTGGAATCCAAATAAAAATTTAAAAGATCAAATCCCTGAAAGCGGGGCCTACTGATGACGTGGCGACTCCTCAGCGCAGCAACACCGCGGTCCACACAAATTTTGACTGTAGCCACTAGCCACAATAGATCTCGCAGCCACAGAGGTTCCCGTAGACCAATTTGTGTCAATGCCGCCTGGGCCCCACCCGGTCATCCCCTACCTCCAGCCGGCGGCGCCCGGCCGCCGGAGAGCGGCGGAGCCCTCACCGGAGTAGGGTTCCCGGGCACCAGGGTCCTCCGGATTGGCCACCTAAAGGTTTTTTGGGGCGCTGAACTCATTGGTGGGCTCCATTCAGGCTGCAAGTGGCCAGAAAGTGCCATGCAACAGGCGACGGCTGCGGGAGAACTTCGGCGACGTCAGCCAACCTGCCTACACCTCGAAACTTGTGGGATTTTGGCTCTACAGCACCAGTGGAGCACGGAGAAGCTGGACATGGACCCCAAAGAGCTCAGGGAGGTCACCAAGTAGGTGGTCACCATGCGCCCGAAGGTTACAGCCATGTTTCTGTTGGAAAAACTTGAAACTGGTCACCTACATCCGGTTTTAAGATAGGGTTTTGGGGGGATAAGGATCACTAGCTAGTGTAGATCGAGTGTGCACAATTTGATGGACTAGGAACAAGAATTGAGGGTGAATTTCCCAAATTCATACCGAGAGGTCGGTTTGCCCGGTCCAGGAGAAAATTTCCGAAGTGGAGCTCAATGATCCACGGCTAGGGATGTGGTTTGGGGAGGAGCAACTAGGTTCTCCGGTGCGTCTCGGGGTGGTTTTGCTCGACTTGACACGGTGTGGTTTGAGCTGCCCATGGGAGCCGAGTTCTTCGGGGAGTTCTTGGCCGCCTCGAGGAATATGCAAAAGGGGTGTTAGGGGTGTGCAACCGACGATCGAAGGGCTGGACATATAGGCGGCGGTGAAGCTGCTCTCCAGCGCTGCTCAAGAAGCTGGGAGGTGGCAGTGGTGCTGCCCCTTGGTGGCGCGCGTTGAGGACTCGGTGTGTTCGAGAGGAACTAGAGAAACCGACTGCAATTTCCTTTGTCTAGCTGACATGTGGGTCCCTCAATTACCCCCCTCCTTATCCTGTAAAAGCTCTCAACTTTGGCAGGTGATCCAAATCAAATTTGTAGAGTTCAATTATGGAATCCATTTCAACATTCAACAAAGTTTCATACAAATTCAAATTTGAATTTGAATTCCAATGCATTTCTATGCCCTCTTTGAAATACTTAGTAAAGCATCTCTGAAGTTTATTAAACTTTGCATTCCCACTAATTTGGATCTGAGGAGTTCAAATATGGAATTAGATTTTTAAATTGGCTGCTGCAAATGGAAGATTTGAAACAACAGTTTGCATCCTCTTTTTGTCATGACCACCTTTGAATTCGAGTGAACAATTTGATTTGATTATAGAACATGATTGATCACTCGTGGTAATGATCTGAATAGCACAAGTTCAGTTTACCCCAGCAAGAGAACATGTGGGATTTTACAGTTTCTGCCGAAGGGTTTTGTAGCTTCGGTTGAAAAAAGATTTAATCTACCATTCACCTCCCCCCCCATGGTAGATTTTCACATGCTCTTCGATCCTACAACGTCAAACTTGGCCGAATTGTCTTGTCCTACCTTAGCTTCCAAGTCCTTGTACAATGACGGTCTTGCTCTCATGTCAAACCTTCCTCTCTTTACCTCATAGCCCGATGCTTTGCCAAGACATTTGCTCTCCAGTTTGCTTCTATAAAGATGTGTTTGATGTTGAATGTATCTAGAATTTCTATGATTTCCAAGCATAGTTCTCAGTAGTTGTTTAAAGTTCCATCAAAACACTGGCCTTCACCACTGATTTGTTGAATTACAAGCTTGGAATCACCGAATACTTCAATATCTTTAATTCCCATGTCGACCAAGTACTCCAAACCATTCAACAATGTCTCGTACTCGGCTTGATTATTGGTACAAACAAAGTTTAGGCGAATAGATAGATCATATATGGTGTTTGTAGGTGAAACCGACGCCTTGACCCTTGTCACAGACTGATCCATCAAAGTAAAGTTTCTATGGACATACCTCGACTAAACATTCATCTTCAAGTTGAATATCATGGTCCACGATGAAGCCACAACCTGCCCTTTCACGCTTCGTAGAGGCTCATATATCAAGTCATATTCCACTAGAGAGTACGCCCATTTGCCTAACCTGCCACTTAAGATTGGTTTTTGCATCATGTGCTTGATAATGTCATGTTGACACGTTACAAAGCATGTACTAGAAAGAATATAGTGCTGAAACTTGGAACAAGCATAGTAGATAGATAAACATAGCTTTTCAATGAAAACATACCTTGTTTCGGCATCCAACAACCTTCTACTCATGTAAGCCATAGAAAACTATTTACCTTGATCTTCTTGAGTTAACACAGCCCCAATAACTTGGCCTTGAGCAGATATGTAGAGCTAAAAACTTGTCCAACCTTTGCTACTTGCAAGGTAGGAGGATTGATCAAATAATTCTTGATTCTCTCAAAGGCTTCCCTCTGTTATGCCCACCAAGTGAACTCATGTTCGTGTTTCAACTTCAACAAGGGCATGAAGGATCCAATCTTGCCGGCCAAGTTGCTTATGAACCTTCTTAAGTAGTTGATCTTACCTAGCAGCCTTTGCACATCTCTTTTACATGTCTGCTCTCCTATTTTCTTGATAGCTTCTACCTTCTTCGGGTCGATCTCTATACCATGTTCATGCACAATGAACCTCAAGTATCTTCCAGCCGACACACCAAATGCACACTTAAGCGGATCCATCTTTAACCCATACTTCCTCATTCTCTCAAAGGCTACCTTTAAATCAACCATATGTCTCTGAAAACCAGCCGATTTAACTACAGGGTCATCGATATAAACCTCAAAGATGTTACCTAGCAAGTCATGAAAGATCAAATTCATGGATCTTGGGTAAGTTGCTCCAGCATTCTTCAGCCCAAAGTCATCACAATCCATTCAAAGAGCCCTGCAAACCCTGGGACAACAGAAAGTTGTCTTAGATGTGTCTTCCTCAGCCATGAAAATTTGGTTGTACCCCACATTGCCATCTAGAAAGCTGATCATCTTATGTCCTGGGGCATTGTTGATGAAGATGTCTGCAATTGACATAGGATAATCATCCTTAGGTGTAGCCCTATTTAGGTCCCTGAAGTCTATGCAAATCCTTATGTTTCCTGTGTTTTTCTTCTCCACGGGGACTATATTTGAGACCCATTCGTCATATCTACACGGCCGAATGGAATTGGCTTTCAACAGACAATTTACCTCTTCTTCTTGGTTCCCGGCTCTTTCCTGAGCTATCCTCTTTTCCTTCCAAGTTTTATTCACGGTCATTGGCCTTCCCTTGTTGAACCAATGATCTCTTTTCTCCTCCTTCTTCTTGTCAGCAAGTTCTAGGGCTCGAAGTCGTTGAACTCGTCTCATTTGGGTCTTATTGAGCCCTGTTGGACACCATTGAGGCCCTGGCTTAGTTTCCGGAGCCACAACCTTGGTCATGCTTTGCTTTTCATACTCTGGTGTCATATCCCACCTGCTGAGCTTCCTTAGCGTTGTCTTGGCTGATATTTTGAGTTGTGGGGCTTGTATAGGATCAGCCAACCTCAACATCTTGTCTTTGGGTGCTGGTGTGATGCCCGAGCCAACAATCAACCTTCCTTCTGGAGATATCAACCGAGAACGCTTGATAGAAGGCCCCTTATTAGCTTTGGCCTTGTTACACCCTTCTTACACTCCCGGATTGCAATGCTGTTATATTAACTTGAGCAGGTGGCGGCATACCACCTGATAATGATGGTTGTCTGGTGTTCAACAACTTCTCCCAGCATTCTTGCCTAAAATGCCCGGAATGATGGCAATAAGAACACGGAGGTTTCCCCGGTTCTTCGTTGATTTTTGGTTGAGAAGTTGATGTACTTGGCTGCAGCAATGATGCAACAGGTATCATTCATCGCTGCGGCACGGGTGTTGCTTCAAGACATGATTCTTGAGAAGGTAATCTGTACTGAGTTGATCTTACTGGTGCCTGCCATAGTTCATCGGATGGTGTGTGATACACCACACGGTATTTACGAGGAACAACTGGTGTGTCTTCTTGCACATCATCCCGGTCCCTCTTCTCTGCTTGACACTCAAGTGTCGCTTGTTCTTGCAGCAGAGCAGCACTGATCAACTCGGTGTAATTTCCTTGATTGAACAAAGCCAGCCTATCTTTTAATATGGAACTCAGGCCACAGAAGAAATAGTCACACCTTGCAGCTTCGCTCGTCGCATAAGCAGGAGCATATTGTGCCGAAAGGTTGAACCGTTTGACATAATCGAGGACACTCATGTCCCCCTTCTTCAAGCTCCTAAATTCTTGCTGCTGGGCCTTGATAAAACCCATAGGAATGTGACAATCACGGAATGCTTCACGAAATTCCGTCCATTCCACTTGATGGCCCTCCGGAACGGTGGCGAGATAAGCGAACCACCAATTACCGGTGGCTCCATGGAGCTGTTGAGCTGCAAACAAAGTCTTCTGATATTCATCGCACTCAAACACTACAAACTTGGACTCCATAACTCGAAGCCACTGATCAGCTTCCACTGGTTCGTTGGCTTCCGTGAAAATTGGTGGTTGTGTCGCCAAGAAGTCCAAATAGGCGTTCCGAGGTGGAACGACCTATTGGGTACATTGGAGTAAGCCCTGTTGTACCAAGGCTTGGAGTAGTCTTGTATTCTCTTGACTTGACTCGACCATCTGAGCCATGACATCCGCTCATACCGTTGATGGCGGTGCCCGTGGTGGAGTCGAGTCATCACCGTCGCGGCAAGAACCTTCAGCCCTACTCGGAGAATGACTACGCACCATACTGCAAAAGAATAATTTTGAGGGGAATCAGAACTTGATCTCAGCAGTATGTGAAAGTATGTAAACATGAACATGCCAAAACTTTATGAAAGCATAACAAAATTTCATGTTTACACATCTTCCTAAAGCCAAAAGATTCAGTCCCCTATTCTGTACAGAACAGACCGTTCTGCACTTAACCCAGCTTTTGATCCTATTAGAAGCATTTTAATAACTCAAATTTAATACCAAAGTTAAATTTAACTTCAACATCTTTCCAATGAGTACTCATATGCCACCATATCAGTTCTGGATCAAAAGTTATGATTATTCAAAGTTGACAGAATTTCTGGATAAAATTTGCCAGCATCTCCTTTGTATGTGGCTGTTTTCATCACAGTTGTACATAAAAATGGATTACAATTCTGAACAAACTATGATCTACAAAATCATTGAAAATTTCATAACCTTTCCAATGGTGTATCATGTGACCCTTAGAAATTTTTCTACAGAAAGTTATGACTAATTTACAGAAACATCCAGAGAAAGTTGCAGCTGTTCTGTTTTCTGAACAGTTTGCATTCATCCGGACATTCAACCAGTTTGGTGTCTGAGTTTGCTCTGGAAGTCTACAGAAAAGTTGTAGAGAACTTAAAAACCCTTCCATAACTGTATCATACACCTTCATTGGATAAATCTACTCAGAGTTATGCTCCACCAAAGTCCAGAAAAAATTTCTGCCAGAACAGAGCACTCTGTTTTTTAGATCAAAAGAAGCCTAGCAAGTCCCTTATTTGAAGTTTAGTTCAAATGAAAAGCTCAATAACTAATAAGTGCTTTCCAACATCCATTTTTAGTTTGAAAGTTAGTCATGAAACATTTCTTCATAGGAAAGAAGACTATCCAGTGTAGTACGGTGGCGATGCACCGTAAGACATATGACGGTACTACGTTGCCTCACAAAAGAAAATCCTAACCGGATTACACCGGCATATACATATCCTTAGGTGGAACTAAAACGGTCACTCGCAAACATGTTCTACACGTACTAAGTTTTTCGTGGTTAGTACCTACATAAAACACACTCAATCATCAGGTTCGGCTGCACACCGAACCCGGTATCCATACAGTTCATACACCCGGCCGTCATCACTCGCCCAGATGTTCTCAAGCCAAACACGCCTTGAGCTACGTGTTCACGTTACTGACCATGTGACGGGGTCTCCCATACTTGCCCGAAGCACGCTAGGGAATGGTGTTGCTCGAATACCCCAAACGACATGAAGAGTTGTAGAGGATACTAAAGCGAGTGGGGTTACCTTCTACCCGTGGGGCTCCACCCTTCAGCTTGTGCGCACTGGTGGACAGCGCTTACGTGCACCCCTCAAGACAAAGAACGTCCCTAGATGCACGATTTTCTGACATAACAAATAAGTTAAATTGCCACCTTCATAATATGCTAATAGTAGTCCTTACGTGGGCCTAGTACCGTTATCTCACCATATCCTAAGTTTTTAACGTAATATGATGCTCAATCCATGTGCTATTCCCCACGCAGCTCTGATACCATGCTGAGACGGCCCGACGTTCAGTCACAGGAACGTGGCACTCACAAGTGAATCGCATTGGGTGGTGCCGTGTTGTGCGGCACCCAACAGCACACATATAAGGAACAATGTATTACATAACACAATAGCGGAAGCTTACAAGTTTTTCTTTGAAAATAATTTACATCAAGTAGCTACAGCGGAAGTCTATAACAACTCACATCGAATAACTAAAGAGCACTCAAGATAAAGTCCAGCCCGCAGACTCCTCTCGCTAGCAACACGAAGACAACAGCAGCGGCTGGGTTCTCCATGTGTTACACGACTCGGAAGTCTCCGAGTCTCAGCGGAAAACCTTCTTCTTAGCATCGATGTTAACCTGCAAATCCACTTATATAGCAAGCGTGAGCACGTAGGCTCAGCAAGACTGATCCATCTCTCCTAAACTAGAAACTCTACATGCACGACGGTTGCAATTGGGTTAGCTAGATTTGCATAAAGGACTCGCCTAAAGTTGATCCTTAACTTTCAGATTTTAAGCCTCATTGGGCAGACCTTGAGCTGAACAGCATCGCAACTCCACAATCAAACAAGAAACGCTTTGTTGTGATGCTCCTTGCACAAGGTGAAGGTAAAGTTTAATGAACCTATCTCTAATTCAATCATGGTTGCAATACAAGTTACATGACAGCCTTATCAAGTTCAAAAGAAAACTGTTTCAGTTGTTACTACGTCAAGACTCAATGGGCAAGTATGCTCATATGACCGAGAGCGACGGTGATTCGAATCAGAACACGCCCGGACTACACGACACGTACACCCATACTCCGAGTTGCCGGCAGCAACCTCGACTGACGTTGTACGCGGCCACCTTTCCCAAGATCTTCCACATTGGACGCAGTCTAACTGCCCCGAGTCTGCAAGGTCCCTCAAGGTGCATACCCGCTATGGTATGTTCTTGAGCGAGTTACCTCCTGCTACCCTGACGCCGAAAGCCTAAGGCAGTTAGAAAAGTTCCATTGTGGATCTCCCAAGGTACATCGGTTTCCTGGGGTCCCATATAGCCAGTATGTGCCCGGTACACAACTCAAACTTGTCCAACAGGGCCAAGCACGGACGAGCCTTAACCGACACAGGCAGGGCTATGCACGCACGGTCCACAGCCTGCTGCATCTAAACCTCCCTGCCCGGTCTCCATTTCTTATGTGTGAACTTTCCTCATCATTTCTAATCTTAACCCATTCCGAGTAAACCAGCCCTAAACTCACGAGTAGCTTCCAACTACTCGACTTCTAACGGGCATTTCCTACTAACTTTTAGCGCAGCCAAATCCCTCGAGGAGGTGCTATTCTACCCTTTCTCTCCTAGGTATTTCTGGTCATGCAACTGGAGTTTTCAATTTCAACTAGACGTAATGCAATCAAACAATTCAAGCTATGATCTCTAGAAATGGAAATGCTTTATAAAACTGTTCAAATTCAAACCGGGGCTTGCCTGTTTTACAGGTGACTAAGACACCATCAGTTAGTGACGATCACTTGGAGCTTGATCACTTGCTTTCCTCCCTCCTTGATCTTCACTCCAATCCCTTCACACATGCTCACGTAGAGGCTACACGATATGATTATGCATATGTATTTAATTGAAAAGATTTTGCTAATAAGATCAAATGACAGTTTAAAAACTGGAACTCTGTTTAAGAATTTAAAATGACACTGATGCTAGTGGTTTGGGTTGGGTTTAAACACTATGATCAAATGTTGAGTGCTTTTCCCACTTAAGTGTTGATCACCTTAAGAGGTTACACATGACAGTGGTGATCCATAGCCCCAATGGAGCTGAAAATTTTCATGTGAGTTCCTTGTCACAAGAAAGTCATCTGGAGCGAAAATTAGCACTTTTCATTGAGTGGTTTATTCAGAACAATTCTCTAAGTATTTAAGCAAAGAGGAATTAATTCTGAGGTAACACCTATGTTCATGTCAAACTTAGCGAACTAAACTTTCCATTATAGTTCATAGAGTATGCATGAATGTTCCTAGGATTTTTGGAGCTAAGAATTGCCCAGAACTGAATTTCCAAGTTTTGGAAATTCTCTGAAAATGTTTCTGTATTCATTTGAACACAGCAACTTCAAATCTGAATTTTCCTAATCAAATCAACTCTAAATGATCTGAAACATTTACAGGAGTATAGTAACACCCTAAAGAACATTCTGGAAAAATTTGAGGATCTTTGGATATCCCAAACTCCCTCTAAAATTCTTTTGCTGAAACGCTTTAAAGAATTTTCCAGAATTACTTCATGCCTTTCATACAAATTGGGTTGCATATTTGGATAGAGTTTGTCAATCTGAATCCAAACCAATTTGAATCACTAAATTTGGAGTTTCCTAGCAAAAGTTATGCTCTTCTAAAGTTTGGGGAAAAATCTAGGATTTGAATTAATCGGGAAAAGTTTAAATACTGACGGTGGGTCCATGGGACACGTGTCTGGTGTCGGAATAGCGCCACACGGGGCCATAGGACTGTTTCACGTGCTGTGACAGTTGATCCGGTGTTACATATGATCTGGCCCTTCTCTCCCGAGTGACTGACATGTGGGTCTGGCGTCCCCTTCGTCTACCTCTCGCCTCCGCGCGATAGCGCCGCCGGAGCTCGCCGAATTCAGTCGTCCAGCTAAATCCCGAGCTGCCACTCGCTGCCAGGCCCTAACTTCATGCGAGGAAGACGATGGGATGGTTTTCCCGGACCGGCGAAGCCCCTAAACCATCTCGCACCGGTGCAGCGGCTCGGAGGAAGTCCGGCGACGTCGCCCCGACGACCTAAGCCCCCCAAGCTTCGGTTTCCAAGCTCTAAAGCGCCGGTGGATGCTAGGAAAGCTTGGCATGGGAGTGAAACGGCTTGGAAATGGCTCTAAACTAGGGTTCATCGTGTGCCCGATGCATCCAATCGCGGTAGTTGTCGGAAAAGCTCAGAGGAAGCCTTCTACCATGGGTTTCATGCTACGGTTTGTGAAGAAGAAAGATTGCTACGCAAGTCTAGATTATGTGTGTGCAATTTGCAGAGCTCTAAACCATCATAGCGCGAGAATTTAAACGATCCTTACCCGCGGGTCCGTTTACACCGGCCGGAGAGGAAATTCTGAAATTCGTCGGCAAGAAGCAACGACTAGGGCTGAGCTTCGGATGGAAGCTGCAGGGAGCCCTTGCACGTCCAACGGTCCTCTTTCTTGGTCATGAAAACCTCTCTGTCGGGCTGCCCACGAGAGCACCTCGTCGCTGTTGCTTTCGGCTGCCGCGGAAATTGGCGTTCTCGATTTGGGGAGGCCGAACTCACGTAGGAATGGTGCGAGGAGGGTGTGGGAAAGACTGTGGTGCCGTTTTGCTGCTCGGCTTGGGCTTGCACACAAGCTTTTGGGGTGTGGCCGAGTGATCGAGAGCACAGCGGCAGCGGCTCAGTTGTTTTCGGTGGGAGGACGAAAGAACAGCGGTTGTCTCGGTCCTGTGAGTGCGCTGAGGTGATAAGGACGGAAGAAGCAGCTCGCCAGCGCTCACTGATCAAGGATGAGGTGGCTCGGGAGCTGCTCGGTGTCGACCGGTGGAGCACGGCGAGGAGTCACGGTCTGCCCGAGTGAACCGCCTGAAGAGCAAAAACAGAGACCACTCTCTCTGAGATCTTTTTGCAAATTGAATTGTCTCATTGACATGTGGGTCCCACAGTTCAGTGCCTCCTTATCCTCTAAAATATCTCCCAAATTTTGAATCTAATGGAATTCAATTGTGGGAGTTCAAATATGATGTGCATTTGGACAATTGGGCAAGCTTCATCCAAATTCAAATAGGCATTTGAATTCTTTGTAATTTAAAGTTCATTTTGGAAAATGAGTTGCAAAGCCTTTCGACAAATCATGAAACTTTGCATACCCACTAATTTTGACCTAAGGAATTCAAATATGAAATCTGATTTTTAATTTGGCTGCTGCAAATGAGATTTTTAGCACAACAGTTTTGAAATTCATTGTGTTACTCTCATTTGAATTTTGAGTTGAACAAATTTGTTCCAAATATGACTTTAGCTTTCTCACACATATGGGAACTTCTCAACTTGGTTTTAGACCCCTTTTGGGTTCCAAGTTTTCAAACAAACATTTGAACTCGTGTGAAGAGAGCTCTCATGTGGGTTATCACATGTGGCAAAAGTTTTAACAAGTCCCAAATTTCATACCTATGAAACCACCTTTGCAAACAAGAGTTTCTTTGTATTCACATTTTTGGGACCTTTACAATTGTAACCATGTTTATGAAATTTGCACCTTCGGGTTGATGCTAGAATAGCCATGCAACAATCTTTTTCATTCTTAATTTTAAGGTTGCCTTCGGAACAATCATAATAAAAAGATCATGTGCAAAATAATCCATTCTTGCAGGTTCGGAATGAGCTTTGACATTTTTCTGCATTTACCTTATAAATATATTTTCTTGAAATAACTTATTTATTATTGTTACCCTTTTAATTTTCTCAAGCATGTGAGATGCCAACTTTTTTCAATATTGATCCACATGTGATAAAAATATTTGTACAACTAGGCCATATTTCGGGATGACTTTACTTTACCACTGCGTAAGCATTTGTACAACTATTTTTGACTATTTAAACTCTTAAATTAAATTATAGAGGCAAAAAACTATAAACAATAACCACAAGTATTTCTGACTCTTTAAACTGTGGCAAGAAACCATAACCGGTAACTATAACTATTTTTTGCCTTTTTAAACTTTGTAATTAAATTATAGAGGCAAAAAAATCATAATTGGTAAGTGCTAATAGTTGTTGAAATTTTAGGACAGGTCATCGCCATCACAACTATATTGCTAGCTCGTTCAAAGAACTTGATCTTTGTTAGAGTGTGAGCTGACACTCCTCCCGGCCTGCTCGGAAGCAGCCCACGAGGTTCTTTATTTCCGGAGGGGGCTTGGCGCCCTTCACGACCTGGGCTCGAGGGAGCGGATGAACACGAGGATTTACGTGGTTCGGGCCGCCGGAGCGTAATACCCTACGTCCACGGGTGTGCCTGTTCTATTGCTTGAGCGTGAGTGCTTGTGCGTTGTGTGATCTTGAGTGTGGGGAAATCAGAACCCCTTGTTGGGTGGTCACCCCAGTCCTTTTACAGTTCAAGGCCGGGGTGGTTACAATGAGGCTTGGGGCCTGACAGGTGGCCCCAAAGCTTTGAATATCCTATACACGATTTTATGGCTTTGTCCTCTGAGTAGAGTGGACGGCGGGGGAGTTAAGTCCCTCCGTCCAGCGCGTTGGGCGCCCCTAACCGCATGTCAGGAGATGAAGAAGATGTTTTCTTGTCGCCGCGTCTCCTCGCCCTGTTTGGAAGGCTCAGTGCCGTTGGGTGGCATTGTTCTGTTGTCACGCCTCGCTGTCCCGTCTTGTCACCGTAATGGCGAACGGGAAGGGGATGGAGGCGTGTGAAGTGCACCAAGCTTCTATGGAAGGCACGAGCCTTGAATGCAAATCCTGAAACCGCACTTCCTTCTTGACTTCGTCGACCCACGACCCACGAAGGATCATGGGGTACATGGTGGCTCTAGAACCCTTATCAAAGGGTTAATGTCTGGGGACACGTGGTGGCTCTGGACCTTACCTTAGCAGGGAGACATGGTCCGGAGCTCAGGGCACGTGTCAGCACCGGAGTTGTCCTTAGCGGGGATGCGGCTCGGAGCCGGAGGACATGTGTCAGCTCTGGACCTCTCCTCAGTGTAAGTGCATCTAGGTATCCCATTGGGTTTTGCATGATTGATGACGACAAATTAAGAGACTAATGAGCTGAGATGATCATAAGCACAGGACATTTGCAAGGCGGACATCTAAATTCTCAAAAAGGAAAGAGATGAAGCACGACGTTGAAGACTCGAAGAGTAGGAATTAGGGTTTCACTTGAGTCTTTAGTAGGCTAGTCGTGTAAAAGTGAGAGTGTGTGTGTCAAGTGCATTGAGATCATAGAAGAGAGCTCAAAGCGTTAGAAGTGTCAAATCCTTAGTGGAGAGTGGTAGAGAGGTAAAGTTGGGCAGGCTGGACTTGTCTGGGCTAGAGGCCAGACTGGTCCGGAGGCCCCACGGCTTAGTCCGATTTGGGGCGGACTAAGAGTTCCTGACTGAGTTCGAACTTATCCGTTTTGAGATAGATTAGTCCATTTCTCTGTTGAAAAGAGTGTTTTGGGACTAAGTCTTGGTAGACTGGACTTGTCCGCCTCAGTGGCTGGACTAGTCCGGTATAGCCAGACTAGTCCGTTTTCACCCGGACAAAGAGTCCCTGTGTGAGTTCAGGCTAGTCCGTTTTGAGGCGGACTAGTCCGCATGGTTGTGAGATGAGAGCTCCCACGGCTAAGTCTTGGTGGACCAGACTTGTCCGCCTGAGTGGCTGGACTAGTCCGGGTCCTCCAGACTTGTCCGTTCTCACCTGGACAAAGAGTTTCTATGTGAGATCGGACTAGTCCATTGTAAGGCAGACTAGTCCGGACTTTTGGTAGTTGGCAACGGTTGGCTTCGGGACTTCTATAAAAGGAGATGCCCCGACTTCATTTACAACCCCCTGGAACCCTAGTGCGACCACAGCCTTCCTAGAGCCTCTCCAAGCCTTCTCCATTGCCTACTCACCCTCTTGAATCAATTCTTGAGTGAATTTGGGTGTGTGAGGATAGGAGAAGGAAGAACTTCGCCTTTAGGCTCTTGGAGTGATCTCGTGCACTTGGTGTGATCCGTGGCTTGTGAGATCTGTGAAGTTTGTGGAAGTGATCAAGTGGGAGCCTCGGATTGTGAGCAGCCCCAAAACTTTGTAAGTTCACCCCTGAGATAGTGAAGAACCGGGTTGGCCTTAGTGGCGACTTGGTGAGGAAAAGGTTGTTAGACCCGGTTCTTTGTGGACTCCTCAACGGGGACGTAGATTCCTGAGTGGAATCGAACCTCGTGAAAAAATTATTGGCGTCTCTCTCGCATTTACATTTCTTTGAACGTCAAGATTGCTTAGGGTTTACTTTGATTATTTCGCTATTAGAGTATATATCATTAAAATCTTGCAATCTATTTCAATATTCTATTACACTTGTCGTATAGGATTGCTACTTGGTTTATCCACACTTAGTTAAACTAAAATCTGGAGGAAAACCCATAAAAATCAAGTTTTAGGTCTTTCCAACAGTTTGACCAGACTAGTCCGCCTCTGAGCCAGACTAGTCTGGCCCCTTTTAGGCTTTTCAGCAAGCTTCTCGGACTAGTCCGCCCCTGAGCGAGACTAGTCTGGCCCTTGTGGTCTAATCTTATTTAATTAAGTCATTTCAGATATTTTAGCCTATTCACCCCCTCCCCTCTAGGCAATTTCAATTGGTATCAGAGCAGATCTCTCCATCAAGAGTCTAACCACTCGGAGAGAAGATGGCCGGAGCTGAGGGATACGAGATTCTGCCGACATCGCAAGGCAAAAACACATATGACAAGAAAAAGGGTACTGATGTGCTGAAAGACCACTCAAGTGACGACGAAGAAGTTCGCCAGCTCAAGGCATGACTTCGCGAGAAGCTAGGTCACTCAAGTAAAGAGAAGATGAAGCCGAAGGATCAAGAAAGGAGTGGTCAACCGGACTACTCCCAATATGCTTTCAACTATGAACGATTAACTTCTAACAATCATTACTTATGTATTCCTCTTGGAAAACCGCCTCAATTCGATGGAAATGATTACTCAATGTGGAAGCATAATATGAAGATGCATCTAATATCCTTAAACCCTAGCTTGTGGCGAATTGTCTTGACAGGTGTCCATCTTCCAAGAAATGAAGAAGACGTTACCCCGGAGCAAGCCATTCTACTTCATCGCAATGCTCAAGTAGTTGGGGTCATCACCTCATCCTTGACTCGAGAAGAGTTCAATTGAGTCGATGGATTGGAGGTGGTCAAAGACATATGGGACACACTCAAGACGGTGCATGAAGGCAACCGAGTCATTAGGGAGGCCAAGATTGAGCTGATAGAAGAAGAGCTTGGGAGGTTCACCATCATGGATGTTGAGTCCCCTCAAGACATGTACAACCGTCTCAAGGTCCTCATCAACAAGATCCGATCTTCTAGATGCACCCGGTGGACGGATCATGAGGTGGTGAAGAGGATGCTTCGGGCATTCATGCCTCGAAACATTACTCTTTGCTCTTTGATTCGTGAGAGCCCGGGATATGCTCAAATGACCCCGGAGGAAGTGCTTGGAAGAATCATCAACAACGAGATGATGGAGAAGGAAGGCACGTTCTACAGCGACCTCCAAAGGCTCGCCTCCTCAAAGAAGCAATATGTTGCTTTCAAAGCAACATCCTCATCACAAGACTTCGAAGCAAGTGATGATGAGGGTCTCGACACCGATGAAGAAGAGGTGCTCTTCATCAACAAATTCAAGAGGATGATGAGAAGATGGAAGGGGAGCAACCATTATGAGAACAAGAACAAGGAAAGGTCCAAGCCCAAGACAAAAAGAGCATGCTACAACTGTGCTGGATATGGACACTTCATTGTGGATTGTCCATATGAAGAGAGTAAGAAGAAGAGGGATGGCAATTCCCAAGAAAAGAAATTCTTCAAGAAGAAGAAGCCATCAGGACATGCTCACCTTGTGAAGGAATGGGACTCAAACGAAGACTCATCCTCCGAGGATGAAAAGAAAGTGGCAAGACTTGCCATTTGAAGGAGCAAGCTCTTCCCAAACCTTGAAAACTTCAAGTCTACATGTCTCATGGCAAAGGAGGGAAGAATAAAGGTTAAATCTAAACCATCCTCCTCTACCTATTCACTTGATAGCTTTGATAGTAGTAGCGAAAATGAATCCATGCTTAAGGATCTAAGTAGGAGCACCTTGAAAAAGATGAGATTGTTGTCGGAAGAAATCTTTGAGAAGGATGAACTCATCAACCGTCAAGAAGACATACTCATCCTTGAAAAGGAGAGATGTCATGAGCTTGAAGAGCTCCTTGAGGTTAAAAGGAAAACAAGCAAGGCACTTGAGCGTGAACTCAGTTTGAGCAAGGAAACTTGCTCAAATCTTGAGGACACAACTATTGTGCTCAAGGATGAAATTGTTAACTTGACAAAAGTCAACAAGATCCTTGAAACACAAGTTGAGTCTCTCAAAATCAATGCACCTTCTTCCTCTATGATTCCACCCTCCTCAAAGAAATCTTCCGAAGCAACTCAAACTTGCAAGTGCTCAAACTTAATCCTAAAACTCAAAGATGAACTCAAGTTAGCACAAAACAAGCAATCACTGAAAGGTGGGCTCTTTGACAAGGAAAAATTGGCATATGCATGAAGTGCATACACCAATGTAAGACCTCCACATGTCAAAGATGGTCTTGGTTATTCTCGGGAATGGAAGCAACATGCTAAAACTCCCAAGAATGAGAAAGACTTGATTGTATTTGTCAAGGAGGGTTCATTCAATAAAGAAAATGTAAAGAACATTACAAACACATCTAACATGCCTAAAAATGAACCTCATCCTTTGTTCCATGACTTTGATGCTTCATATGTTTTATTGAGAAACAAATTTGGAAAGATCTATGCTAGGTATGTTGGGCCACTCCGCAAGAGTCCAAAACCTTGTGTGTGGGTGCCCAAGTGCCTCTTGACTAACATGAAAGGACCCAACTCCGTTTGGGTACCAAAAAGTAAGGCATAACTCTATTTTGTAGGCTTACTCCTCCGGTGGATCAAAATGGGTACTCGATAGTGGATGCACAAACCATATGACCGGAGAGAGAAGGATGTTCGTGGAATATGAGGAAAACGAAGATCCAAGTGAAGGAATATACTTTGGGGACAATAGCCAAGGGAAAATCCATTGCTTTCTCTCCCCATCATACTCTTTCAAATGTTTTGCATGTTGACTCCTTTGATTATAACCTTCTATCAATATCCCAACTATGTGATAAAGGTTATAATTGTATTTTCACTAACGAGGGTGTCACTGTCTTGAGAAGAAGCAATGACTCAATTTCCTTTAGGAGCATGCTCAAGGGAAAGCTTTATCTTGTGGATTTCACCACGGACAAAGCTCAACTTGACACGTGCTTAATGGCAAAGACCAACATGGGATGGCTTTGTCATAGACGGCTAGCCCATGTTGGGATGAGGAACTTGCAAAAACTTCTCAAGGGAGAACACATTCAAGGCTTGAAAAATGTTGTTTTTGATAAGGACAGGCTATGTAGTGCTCGTCAAGCCGGAAAGCAAGTTGGAGTTCAACATCCATCCAAAAATGTCATGATAACTACAAGACCTTTGGAGCTACTTCACATGGACCTTTTCGGTCCAATCGCCTACATAAGCATCGGCGGTAACAAATATGGTCTTGTTGTTGTAAATGATTATTCTCGTTTCACTTGGGTGTTCTTTTTGCATGACAAAGGCGAAACTCAAAGTGTGCTCAAGAAATTCTTGAGAAGAGCTCAAAACGAGTTCTCCTTAAGAATCCAGAACATAAGGAGCGATAACCGAGTTCAAGAACACTCAAGTGGAAGAATACTTGGATGAAGAAGGCATCAAGCATTAGTTTTCAGCCCCCTACTCCCCTCAACAAAACGGGGTGGCTGAAAGGAAGAATAGAACTCTTATTGAGATGGCAAGAACCATGCTTGATGAGTACAAGACGTCGGACCAGTTCTTGGCGTAAGCGGTTAACACCGCTTGCCATGCCATAAACCGGTTGTATCTTCATCGACTTTTGAAGAAGACGTCTTACAAACTTCTAACCGGTAACAAACCAAACATCTCTTATTTTCGTGTCTTTGGGAGCAAGTTTTATATTCTAAACAAGAAGCCTAGGACTTTGAAATTTGCTTCAAAGTCTGATGAAGGTTTCTTGCTTGGTTATGACTCAAACACCTACGTCTATCGTGTCTTCAACAAATCCTCCGGAATTGTTGAATTAGCGAGAGACGTAGTGTTTGATGAGACTAATGGCTCCCAAGTGGAGCAAGTTGATCAAAGTGTGCTATATAGAGAAGAGGCTCCACAAGAAGCACTTAAAAGTATGCCACTTGGAGACATTTTTCCTCAAGAACATCCTCAAGACTAAAATGATCATCCAACAAACAATATATGTCTCCCTATCATGATCAAGCTCAAGATGAGCAAGGCCAACCTCAACAAGATCAAAACGATCAGAATCAAGAAGGAGGATTGGATCAAGGGGGAGACGAAGAAAAGAGCGACAATGAAGATGAAGATCAAAGAGTTCAACCATCTCATCCAAGAGTGCACCAAAGTGTTCAACGGGATCATCCCGTCGACACATACTAGGAGATATCTCCAAAGGGGTGACCACTCACTCTCGAATGGCTAACTTTTGTAAACATTACTCTTTTGTTTCCTCCTTGGAGCCCCGCAAGGTAGAAGAAGCACTACAAGATCCGGATTGGGTGGTGGCCATGCAAGACGAACTCAATAATTTTGAAAGAAATCAAGTGTGGGAACTTGTGAAGCGACCCAACGCAAATGTTGTGGGAACCAAGTGGATATTCTGCAACAAGCAAGACGAGTATGGGGTTGTAACAAGAAACAAGGCAAGACTTGTTTCAAAGGGATATGCACAAGTAGAAGGGTTGTATTATGATGAAACTTTTGCTCCCGTAGCTAGTCTTGAATCAATTCGTATCTTGCTTGCTTTTGCTACTCACCATGATTTCAAGCTATACCAAATGGATGTGAAAAGTGCTTTCCTCAATGGTCCAATCAAGGAGGAAGTGTACGTGGAGCAACCAACCAGATTTGAGGACGATAAGTATCCTAACCATGTCTTTAAACTTCGGAAAGCCCTCTATGGCCTCAAACAAGCTCCTAGAGCTTGGTATGAGTGTCTTAGAAACTTTCTTATTAAAAATGGTTTTAGGATAGGAAAGGCCGACTATACACTCTTCACTAAGTATTTTAACGATGATCTATTCGTGTGCCAAATATATGTTGATGACATTATATTTGGTTCTACTAACAAAGCTTTTTATGATGAGTTTTCAAAGATAATGACCGAAAGGTTCGAGATGTCAATGATGGGGGAATTGAAGTTCTTCCTAGGATTTCAAGTCAAACAACTCAAGGAAGGAACGTTCATAAGTCAAACCAAGTATACTCAAGACATACTCAAGAGATTTGATATGGACAAAGCCAAACCCATCAAGACTCCCATGGAAACCAACGGACATCTTGACCTTAATGAAGATGCTCCAAGTGTGGACCAAAAGGTATTTTGTTCCATGATAGGTTCTTTGCTTTACCTTTGTGCATCTAGGCCCGACATAATGCTTAGTGTATGTATGTGTGCACGGTTCCAAGCCGCTCCTAAGGAGTGTCACTTGATGGCCGTTAAGCAGAGTCTTAGATATTTGGTTCACACTCCTAACCTAGGACTTTGGTATCCCAAAGGATCCAAGTTCAATCTCATTGGATACTCCGATGCCGATTATGCCGGTTGTAAGGTAGATAGGAAGAGCACGTTAGGGACTTGCCAATTCCTTGGTAGGTCCTTGGTCTCGTGGTCTTCAAAAAAACAAAACTCCATTGCCTTATCCACAGCCAAAGCAGAGTACGTCGCAGCCGGGAGTTGTTGTGCACAACTCCTATGGATGCGACAAACTCTTAGGGACTATGGTTACACTTTGAGCCATATTCCACTCCTATGTGACAATGAGAGTGTCATCAAGATTGCTCACAATTCTGTGGAGCATTCTAGAACAAAACACGTTTATATCCATCACCATTTCCTGCGAGATCACTCTATCAAGGGAGATATCGATATCTCTCATGTTAGGAGTGAGAAGCAATTGGCGGACATCTTCACAAAACCCCTTGATGAGAAACGCTTTTGTGACCTAAGGAGTGAACTGAATATCCTAGATTCTTGAAACATTGCTTGAAGCGTGCACATCTGGTTGTTGCTTGTTTATAAACTTCAAAAATCCGCATGTTTCCAACATACTACCCTAATTCCCTTTACTCCATGAAAACTATGTTCAAAAGGATTCCTTGTCAAATATGATCATTGTTTGTTTGATGTATGTTTACTGACAATGTTTGCCAATGATATTTGCAAAAACTTGTCCAAAAAGGATCATATTCTTGAGCCAAAATTCAAATTATATGAATTTTAGCATATAGTCGGACTAGTTCGCCCATGGGACGGACAAGTCCGGGCTGTCAAGGTCGGACTTCTCAGCGGACAAGTCCAAACCGGACTAGTCCGCCTGGGAGGCCGGACAAGTCCGACCCAAGAGAAGTCGGGCTTTGGTCCGCCAAACGGACTTGTCCGGGCACCAGGGCGGACTAGTCCGGTCCCTGGGGACTTAACCTCCCAGGGGCCGCCAGACCCCTCTCTCACCCTTCACACTCTCACTTTCAACTCTCTCAAGCCAAAACCGCCCCCAATTGGTGATTTTCGCTTTCCTCCACCAAAAATCTCATAAAATCCACGGATTGGAGCCCTAAGGAGTGTGGAAATCCTTTCCCATGCTTCGTTGCTCAAGCTTCGACTTTGATTTCATCACATTTGAAGTTTTGAAGAGGTATTCTTGAGCTAACCAAAAAACCTTTCTTTTCTTCATTCTTAGGTCTTTTGCTAGAAACCTCTTCACAAATGTTGTTCCTAGTATCAATGTGATCGTAGCCTAGGAGCATTACAACCTAAATCGAAGTTTTTGCGCAAAATTGTTAGGGTTAGGGTTCTTCCTGTATAACCCAGACTAGTCCAGGTTTGGGCGGACAAGTCCGTTCTCGGGCGGACAAGTCCGGTTTACATAGGACAAACTCCAACTTTATCCATTTTTAGTGAATTCTTTCGCAATACTCCACTTCCTTGACCTCTTATCTCTTGTTTCTCAGGAAATATGTCGGACTCCGAACAAAGCTCTCCTCTTCCAAGCCCCACGATCGAGGAGGCTCGACAAGCCCTTCATCGGCGCATTGCCAAAGAGAGGGCAGCAAAGGAGGCCCAAGAGGCTAAAGGAGCCGTCCGGCGAGAGGCAAGAACGAAGAAGAAACATGACCTCGATGAGGAGGCACAAATTGCCCAAGCCGTTGAACAATCCTTGAAGGATCAACGGAGAAAGAAAAGGGTCGAACATGAAGCCCAAAGCTCCCAAGCTGCCAGTGCCTCAGAGCCCAAGATAAAGAGCGGGAAAAGGAGAAGGAATCCGAGGGTAGGGTTCCTCGTGATCCGAAGAAGGGCAAGGCTTCACTTCCTGAGGAGCCCAAGAACAAAAAGGCAACTGCCAAAGCACCGACAAACAGGGAAGGAGGGATAGTAATCAGGGAGAAAGGGCAACGAAAGCCCATCGGCCCCTTAAAGATGGCTGCCCCTGCTAGAGATCCAAACTGGCATCCCAACAATCCGGCATTTGTATTCAAAGGAAAGGAGGCTGAGAAGGTGAGAAGGCTGAGGATGGACAACATCTATGACTATGAGAAGCACACAGCTGACCCTAGGTTTTGGTGTGACTTCCACTGCGATTACTACCACTTGGTGTACCTAAAGATGAATACCCCAGTTGCCCAGGCTCAATGGGTAGATTGGGACTACATGGCCAAAAGGAAGCACAAAGCCTTTGATGCCATGATTGAAGACGTAGAGTGCCATGGAATAAAGAAAATCATGGGCTTCAAGTATGACTGGAACATTGAGGTGATCGTACAGTTCTACACCACTGTGTACTTCTCTACCTACGGTGACCGGAAAATCACCTAGATGACTCATGGAGAGCAGTACTCAGTCACCTATGAGTGGTTTGCCCAGATACTTGGCCTTGAGGAGCACTTGGACCATGAGATTATTATTTCCAACCTCAAGGCAGTGGACAGGGATTAGCTTGACTATATGTATCCTAGTCATGTTCCCTATGAGGTCGGGCTTGCTAGGAACATCAAGCCATTCTATAGCATCCTCAACCGTATTTTGAGGAGAACTATAGCCCCTAAGGATGGAGATGCAGGGGTGATTCAAGGAAACTTAAGGCATCTCCTCCTCTTGATAGATGGTGAAGAGAAGTTCAACCTTGTTGAGCATATCTATGATGACATCTTCAACATCTCTCACACTCCCAACCGCTCATGTGGATATGCACCGTACATCATGTGCCTAATTGAGAAGGTGGCGGGGATTGTCTTTGTCAAGGATGTCACTCATCGACCTCTCCGTCCTCAGCTACCCCCCATTGTGCCAGAACCCTCAAGGAGGAAAAATGTTCAACCTCCTTCCAGCTCAGCGGCCCCTCCTAGCTCAGCGGCTCCCCCATCATCTCCTCCTCCGCAGTCCATGAGCGGATTTTTCAAGTGCTTCAACGCACTTTTCGCCTCTTGTCGGTGTGTGGAGGTCCGGACTCGACGCATGGAGAGGCGTCAGGAGAAGTACCTCAAGGCTGTGTGTGACAAGCTTGAGGTACCTATGTCTCCTCCTGAAGAGAGTGATGGGGAACTCACTCCATATCCAGAGTTCACCGCTGATGAGCTCACCCAGTTCAGGGAAGATGGAAGCTCCTCCAAGGTCGTGTCTCCATCCACCACTGCCGACGACGAGGAAGAGGATACAGAGGCTATGGAGAGCGATGAAAATGGGGATGAAGAAGAAGACAAAGAATATGACGAGTAGACATAGGTGTATCTTCTTCCCTCGTTTCCTTTTTGGTGCCTTGATGCCAAAGGGGGAGATGGGAAAAGGATGTCCTTTTTTATCATCTTCTGGTCTTGTAATAGATCTTTTGGACATCTATGTTTTGGACATGACTATCTTGTAATAGATTTCTGGACATGGCTATCTATGTTTTATGCATGACTATCTTTTGTGTAACACTACGTGTTGGATTTTATGGTTGTTTTATGCTTATTGTCTTATCACACTTTTTGAGCACAACACGTAGGCATCCCACCATAACATGTGAATGTATGCCAACTCCCCTCTTTTACTCTTGCATACATTTAGGGGGAGTTTTTCATACGTACACTTGTTATGAAAATCAAATTTTTACCTCTTATGTTGAAACTTAATGTGTTGTCATCAATCACCAAAAAGGGGAGATTGTAAGTGCATCTAGGTATCCCCATGGGTTTTTGATGATTGATGACGACAAATTAAAAGACTAATGAGCTGAGATGATCATAGGCACATGACATTTCCAAGGTGGACACCTAAACTCTCAAAAAGGAAAATGATGAAGCACGGCGTCAAAGACTCGAAGAGTAGAAATTAGGGTTTCACTTGAGTCTTTAGTAGGCTAGCCGTGTAAAAGTGAGAGTGTGTGTGTCAAGTGCATTGAGATCATAGAAGAGAGCTCAAAGCGTTAGAAGTGTCAAATCCTTAGTGGAGAGTGGTAGAGAGGTAAAGTTGGGCAGTCCGGACTTGTCCAGGCCAGAGGCCAAACTTGTCCAGGCCAGAGGCCGAACTAGTCCGGAAGCCTCGGGGTTGCCTCGTCGTGTTCATACCTGATTTGACAGGTCACGACGATGCACTCGAGCGGTTGCCTCGGGGTAATTACTGCAACAACCCATGGGTCGCAGGAATGCCTCGCTGCTTCCCTCGGGAACCGTCAGACGTTCCCGAGCCTTTACCAGCCTGTCCCGCCAGTGCCTGACCAGTGGACCTGGGTCCTACCTGTCATTGGTGGGGGCAAATGCTAAAGCGACGTGCTCTAGGGGTTGCCTCGAGCACTTACTGCGGCAACCAACTTGGTTGGTCGCTATAGCTCCACCACGCCTCTTTTCTCGGGGACCGCCGGACGTCCCCAAGATGTTTCTCACCTCACCCCGAGTGTCTGACAGGTGGACCTAGGTTGCACCCATCTACGGGGTAGGTGAGTGTTGAGGCGTTGTGCCCGAGGGGCTGCCTTGGGTCACTTACTACGGCAACCGATAACTTGGTCGCACCGCTTTTTTCCTTAAGAACTGCCGGACGTTCCCGAAAGGTTATCCCCCCAGCCCCCAATGTCTGACGGGTGGACCTGGATCCTATCCATCATTGGGGGAGGCGAATAACCCGCGGCGTGCATAGGTGAAGCCCAATCGCCGCGCCTATTGCCCTGCCATAGGTCATGGCTGAGTATAAAAGGAGGCCTTCCGATGCTACATGGCACCCTCCCTCACCATGTGCACTTTGCTCTCGTTTTGCGCGTTGGAAATCTCTGCTTCCCGGCACTCCCGCCCACCAGATGCTCTCACACTGGTCACTGTCTTCGTCCACTTTTTCGAGATGTTTGTGTGTGCGCGGCCTTCGGTGAGGTTCTCTAGTACATCCCTCCCCTTGACGGCCTCAGATGCACATGCCATCCTGACGGTACGCCGGTGGCAGGGGAGGCCGTCAGAGACGTGGTCCTTAACTCGCAGTGAGTCCCTACGCTAGTGTCGTTTGGTACATGTCCTCTAGGCGCCTCGCCGAAGGAGGACTTTCTACCAGTACCGGAGAAAGGCTAAGTCCAGAGTGATCAGGCCTTCCTACAGGTACTGTTGTGGACAACAAAATCCGCCATAGATAGCGTTTTGGCCCACACGACACTGGATGTCATCGTTGCCTTGGTCCAGCATGCATTGCTGCCGTCCTCTGCCTTATAGCAGGTGACCGTCTCATTGCACAGAGATTAGCTCGGGAGACAACCAGGCAGGCCACTGAGCAGGAGATTACTCGACTTGTAGCTGCTGAGTTCTTTAGTTGTCTTGTATCCCTTTTGTACGCCAGAACTCTGTTATCAATGAAAGCCTCTTTGTTTCAAGTATTTCATTGTTCTATGTCGTGGATGTAGACTTCGGACCCTTAGCAGCGCATGGGTCTAGGATGACTTAGCCAACGTGGGTTGCTCCTTTGCCGATAGCTTGAGCTTGTTCTTCTAGGTCCTTAGCAGCGTAAGGACCCAGGGCGCTCTGCCAGTGTAGCTACTGATGAGGAGATCACAACAGTGGATACTCACATTGATGTACAAGGACCAATCACAAGAGCATGAGCACGATTACTAAATCAGCAGGTGAACTCGTTCCTAACTCCCTACCCATGTGAGTTTGAGAATGGATTGCTATTTAATTATTTAATTATTATTAGGAACCATGGACATGATCAACAAGTAAAGGGAGGAGGTTTTGGGGACGTGGAGAACCAGACGTCCACAAGTTGATGGAAACAGTCGCCAACTCGAACTCGAGTTCAACTCAGAGTCTAGGAGCAGTCCATCTTAAAACGGATGCCCATGATGCATACGGACTCTGTTTTTGACGTTCTACATATGCATGGAAATATGAGAAGGTAAACTTTCCAATGGTTCTGGTCCCACATTAAAATTCACCAGGAATTGTCAAGACAAGTCAAATTCAGAGTTCTGTCCAGTGTTGCGCCACCGTATTGGACTTTTGGGCCTTGTATCCCATATGCGTCCATTAGGGACGCGTCTAAGGGTCTTATGGCTGAACCCTAGCCTTTAAATACTGTACCCGCCGGCCATATTGGTGGGTTTTTGCTTAGATTAAACAATTTCGCCGTTCTACGGTTTGTGAGACCCCAATTTCGCAATTTCAGATTGCATCTTCATCGTTCTTGCTTATGTTTCTCGGTTGCACCTGCAGGGATAGCCTTCTTGGCAAGGTCAAGTGTGTGAAGCACGGTTGATAACCAACGGAGAAGGGGTGTAGTGATTGCAGGGGTATTTGGGTCTGCTCGAGTGCCTCGGATCATCGAGATCTCCACTTCAATCGACCTTTCGGAAGATCGGGCCTAAACTTCTCATCAGTTGGTATCAGATTTCAGGTTGCCCGTGAGATACTTTGATTTGCCACTAGATTAGTTTTGTTTTCCATACCTAGAGTCCACAGAAAAAAAAGGCACAAAAACATATCATGTTTACCGATTCCTAGACCATAGTGCATGGAAGTTTCGTTTTTCAGTTTGTATTGTTGAGTTTGCATTCGTGTGGTCGAGTCTTGTTACTGGTTTAGCTTTGTGTTTTTGGGTCGTAGTTATTGTTTTTTTCTTCCTTATTTTTTCTTGCTGCTCACCTATTCCACAGTCCCTAAACAACAAACCGATCCATCACGATCATCGGTTTTGCCCTAACTAGCCGCCTTGCGTGAACTCCACATCGCCAGCCCTAGAACAGGTGACAAACCATTGTGCCAGCCCTCCTTGATTCATCACACAACACCCCATCTGTCGCCGTTGCTAAATTCCAATTGTTTTTCACATCCTATTCTGAGATCAATTTCAAAACCGAGTTCGAATCAACATAAAAAACATTAACTCGGATAGCTTACCTTAAAACGGCCATAACTTTTGCATACGAACTCGAAGTCGGGCAATTTTTTTCAAATTGATCTACTCGAAATTTGTTTGGCCAAATTCCCCTCGGAAGATAGACTATCCGACCTCCAAAATTTCAGCACGAAATTTAAAGAATCTTCCTGATTTTCTATAGGCCACATCTTACATCCAATTGAGCTGCAAAGTTGTGTGCTTCCTATTTTTTTGCTCTTGAGTAAAAAAATATCAGAAAAATATTTAAAATAAAATAAAAAAATAGTGAAGAGAGCACAGATATTAAAGTATTGACAACACACACTTGAAAACAGTTGGCCTATACAATACACTTGTACTGTACTTGTTGGTTATATCTTCCTGATCTTCTATTTGCCTTTTTACTGCCTTGTTTTATGCTAGTCCTAGAACACTTGTTAACCAGCAACAGTTCCTACATTGAATACTTATTCAACTTTTGTTTTGCTGTTAACGATTTTTGCGTATTAGCCACCATATTGTGCCATCCAAGCTCCACTTTTTCCTCTTGAGCAAAACAGATACCTTTGCAATCACTCCACGCTTCATTGGTTCTCACCTTCCACTATTTACCACCTGCTGTGTCAGTAAGAACACTTGTAAGAACGTGGTAAGACGCTTGAGAGAGAGAGAGATTGTTTCCTTCCTTCCACTTTTCACATTGCCACTATCTTTTATAGTTTAGGGATAACATCTTTTTGTTGTCTTTTATTTACTACTAACAATGGCGGAAGATAAAAGTGATGATGAATATGTTCAACATGCTGAGTTGCGTGACATGATGAGAAAAATGACAGATATGTTCACCAAAACCCACGCATCAACAGAGGCGTCATTGATGACCTTGAATCGCCAACTTGCTGATCTTGTTGTTCGGATGGATCCTCTTGAGGCGTGGCTGCCTCTCGCTGCAGAACGTGAAGACGGTGCTTATAATATGGAAGATCATAGCAATCAACCACGACTTCCACTTTATCTATGAGGTATGGGAGGTAATAATCGTTATAATTACAATGATCGTCATAACAATTTTAATCGCCCTCTTGATGATCCTTTTGATAAAGTCAAATTTACTATACCCTCTTTTCTGGTGCTTATGATGTTGAGGCATATCTTGATTGGGAGATGACAGTAGAGCAGAAATTTAATGCCCATCTTGTTCCTGAACAACATAGAGTTCATCAAGCCACTAGTGAGTTTAAGGATTTTGCTATCATATGGTGGAATGAACTTGTTAAAACTAGAACTGATCCTCCAACATGGGACAGATTAAAGGAAGCTATGCGTTTTCGTTTTGTCCCTTCTTTTTAGCGGGACCTTCGCAAAAAATTGCAGCACTTAGGCGAAGGTAACATGTCCGTAGAGGGGTATTATCAAGAGTTACAAAAGGGTATGTTGCGCTGTGGGGTAGTAGATGATATGGATGATAAAATAGCTCATTTTATGGGGGATTGAGGCGTGAAATTCAGGACATTGTTGATTATAAGGAATATGATACTGTTAATAGATTATTTCAGCTGACTACGTTGGTAGAAAAAGAATTGCAGGGCCGCCAGCAGCAACAGCAACAACGCACGAGGAGCACCTTCACACCGCATTCGACATCTACAGCATCCAAAACAGCACCATCTTCGAGTTTTCGTACAGCCACTACACCATCTAATGGTGGCCAACGAACTTCACATATTGCTCCACTTCTTCGCGCGCTAGAGGGCAGAAAGACGACACCATTCAAGCCTATGTCTTCCACTCCTTCCTCGAGTCGAACTTCCGACATTAAGTGTCACCGCTGCCAGGGAGTTGGTCATGTGATGAAGGATTGCCCTAGCAAACGAGCATACATAGCATGAGATGATGGTGGGTATGATAGTACTTCGGATGTTGAAGATGAATATTCTCTCGCTACTAACGTTACATGACCAAAAGATGACCACTATAGCACAGATGAAGAGGTACTTGGTACTGCAGCAACGGAAAATTATAGAAGCATAATTGTGCAGCGTGCTTTGAGCTCCAAAGTTGAGACGGATGATAAGCTACAACGACACAATCTTTTCCACATGTTTCTCATCGTCAAGGACTGCCATGTACACACTATAATTGATGGAGGCAGCTGCAATAACTTTATGAACACGGATGTGGTCAAGAAACTTGGGTTGACAACAAGAGCACACCCTCATCCATACCACATTCAGTGGTTCAACAACAACGGTAAGGTTAGGGTAACACAAACAGCGCGAGTACATTTTTCGATTGGTTTTTACCATTATTTTGCTGATTTTGATGTCGTACCTATGGATGCTTGTTCTCTTTTGTTGTGACGTCCTTGGGAATTTGATACGGATGCTATTCATCATGGTAGAACTAATAAATATACTCTGATGCACAAAGGAAAGAAAATCACTTTGCTTTCTATGACTCCTGCTGAAATTGTGCATTTGGAGAAAAGTAAAACACGTGATGATAAAGCAACAAAATCACTAGACTCTGAAAAACAGCAAATAATTAAGTTAAAATCACCTTCGTTGCTCACAACTAAATCTGACCTTGCTGATTTATTTAATACCAAGGGGATGTACTATGCTTTAGTATGCTAAGAAGCCATGTTTTCACTTCATGAAGTGTCCATTGCATTGCCCCTGCTGTTGCTAACCTTTTACAGGATTTTGCGGATGTGTTTTCCCCCAAGATACCCCCTGGATTACCACCTATGAGGGGCATTGAACATAAGATCGACTTGATTCCAGGGGCAAGTTTGCCAAATCATGCAGCGTACAGGGCGAATCCGGAAGAGACAAGGGAAATTCAGCGACAAGTTCAAGATCTTTTGAATCGCGGGTATATTCGTGAAAGCCTTAGTCCTTGTCCTGTTCCTATTTTTTTAGTTCCCAAGAAAGATGGTAGCTGGCGCATGTGTGTTGATTGTAGAGCAATTAATAACATCACCATTCGATATCGTTATCCTATTGCTTGCTTAGATGACATGCTTAATAAATTGAGTGGCGCTATTATTTTTACAAAAATTGACTTGCGTAGTGGTTACCACCAAATTAGAATGGCACTAGGAGATAAATGGAAAACTGCATTTAAAACCAAGTTTGGACTTTATGAGTAGTTAGTCATGCCTTTTGGGTTAACTAATGCACCTAACACTTGTATGCGATTAATGAACGAGGTTTTACTTGCTTTTATTGGAAAATTTGTGGTGGTTTACTTCGATGATATCCTCATTTACAGCAAGTCATATGACAAACATCTTGATCATTTGCGTGCTATTTTCAGTGTCTTGAGAGACGCACATTCGTTTGGTAACCTCGAAAAGTGCGTCTTTTGCACCAATCGAGTTTCATTTCTTGTATATGTCGTTTTATCGCAGGGAATTGAGATGGATGAGGCAAAAATTGTGGCGATCACAAGCTGGCCAACTCCATCGACTGTCACGCAGGTGCGTAGTTTTCTTGGTCTTGTAGGTTTTTCTTGACGCTTTGTGCGGGATTTCAGCACCATTGCAGCACCTATCCATGAACGTACGAAGAAGGGAGTGCCGTTTCGATGGGGCGAACAGCAGCAACAAGCTTTTGATGTTCTCAAATCAAAGCTTACACAAGCACCATTGCTACAACTTCCTGATTTTGACAAGACATTTAAACTAGAATGTGATGCAAGCGGCATTGGTATTGGAGGTGTTCTCATACAAGGAGGTAAACCCGTTGCATTCTTTAGTGAAAAATTGCATGGCCCTTCTCTGAATTATTCTACTTATGATAAGGAATTGTATGCCTTAGTGCGAATTCTACAAACTTGGCAACATTACCTTTGGTCTAAGGAGTTCGTCATACATTCCGATCATGAATCTTTGAAGTATCTTAAGTGTCAAACCAATATGAATAAATGACATGCTAAATGGATTGAGTTCATAGAATCGTTTCCATACATCATTAAGCATAAGAAAGACAAGGATAATGTTATTGCAGATGCATTATCTAGACGTTATACCATGTTGTCCCAACTTGATCATGAAATATTTGGTTTGGAAACAATAAAAAGATTATATCCTACTGATTTGGACTTCAAAGATGCTTTTGAAAATTGTAGAGAAGAAAGAACTTGGAATAAATATGTACTACGGGAGGGCCTCCTCTATCGTGCTAACAAGCTATGTGTTCCTGCTAGTCCCGTTCGCCTATTAAATTTGTAGGAAGCACATAGAGGAGGTTTGATGGGACATTTTGGAGTGAAGAAAACTGAGTACGTGCTGGCCACACACTTCTTTTGGCCAAAGATGAGACGTGATGTTGAGCGCTACGTGTCACGATGCACTACATGCAATAAAGCTAAGTCTCGACTTAACCCACATGGTCTTTATATGCCTCTTCCTGTTCCTAGTGTACCTTGGCAAGACATTTCATGGATTTTGTTTTGGGATTGCCTAGGACTAAGAGGGGGAGGGATAGTATTTTTGTGGTTGTTGATCGTTTCTCCAAAATGGCACATTTTATACCTTGTCATAAGAATGCTAATGTCTCATACATTGCTGACTTTTTATGACGGAAATTATTCATTTACACGGTGTGCCAAATACCATTGTTTCTAATCGCGATGCAAAATTTTTAAGTCATTTTTAGAGAACTTTGTGATATAAATTGGGAATCAAGCTGCTGTTTTCAACCACATGTCACCCACGAACCGATGGACTAACTGAGGTAGTAAATCGTACTCTATCCACTATGTTGTGGGTTGTTTCAAAAACAAATTTAAAGGGTTGGGAGGATTGTTTACCATATATAGAATTTGCTAACAACAGGTCAGTTCACTCTACTATAAAGGTAAGCCCATTCCAGATAGTGTATGGTTTCAATCCCCGTGCTCCTATTGATTAATTACCTTTGCCTCCTTCTGAAACAATAAATTTGGATGCTACACAACGATCTGAATTCATTCTTAAGATGCATAAAACTACAAAGAAAAATATTAAAAGGATGAATGAGAAGTATAGAATTTCAGATAGTAAAGGTAGAAAAGAAGTAAAACTTGAACCAAGGGACTTGGTGTGGCTATATTTGAGAAAAGAACGATTCCCTCACTTGAGAAAATCTAAACTTATGCCACGAGCTGCTGGTCCTTTTAAGATTGTTGAAAGGATCAATGACAATGCATATAAGCTTGAGTTGCCTTCCGATTTTGGGGTTAGTCCCACATTTAACATTTCCGATTTACGACCATACTTAGGAGAAGAAGATGATCTTGAGTCGAGGACAACTCCGATTCAAGAGGGGGAGAATGACGAGGACATCACAACAGTAGATACTCACATTGATATACAAGGACCAATCACAAGAGCACGAGCACGGTTACTAAATCAGCAGGTGAACTCGTTCCTAACTTCCTACCCATGTGAGTTTGAGAATGGATTGCTATTCGATGATTTAATTGTTTGTTATGAACCATGGACATGATCAACAAGTAAAGGGAGGAGGTTTTGGGGACGTGGAGAACCAGATGAGACGTCCACAAGTTGATGGAAACAGTCGCCAACTCGGACTCAAGTTCAACTCGGAGTTCAGGAGCAGTCCATTTTAAAACGGACACCCAGGATGCATACGGACTCCGTTTTCAACGTTCTGCATATGCATGGAAAGATGAGAAGATAAACTTTCTAATGGTTCTGGTCTAACATTAAAATTCGCCAGGAGGCATTGGGAATTATCGAGACAAGTCGAATTCAGAGTTCTGTCCGGTGTTGCGCCACCGTATTGGGCTTTTGGGCCTTGTATCCCGTATGAGTCTATTAGGGACGCGTCTAAGGGTATTATGGCCGAACCCTAGCCTTTAAATACTGTAGCCGTCAGCCAAATTGGTGGGTTTTTTTCTTAGATTAAACAATTTCGCCGTTCTACGGTTTGTGAGACCCCAATTTCGCAATTTCACATTGCATCTTCATCGTTCTTGCTTGTGTTTCTCGGTTGCACCTGCAGGGATAGCCTTCTTGGCAAGGTCAAGTGTGTGAAGCACGGTTGATAACCAACGGAGCAGGGGTGTAGTGATTGCAGGGGTATTCGGGTCTGCTCGAGTGCCTCGGATCATCAACGTCGAGATCTCCACTTCAATCGACCTACCTTTCGGAACATCGGGCCTAAACTTCTCATCAGCTACCACCCCTTCCAGATCCTCGGTAGTGCAAGGATTTGAAGGAAGTTTGACCCTTGTCCCCAACTTTTCCCAGGGAAACACATGACAGCCTCGGACTTCTTCCTCTGAGGGGAGACTCCACTCGGAGCCCGAATCACGTGTCAGCACTGGGGCTGTTCTCAGTAAGAAGGCATCTCGGGGCTTGAGGACACGTGATGGTTCCGGACTTCGCCCAACTAGGAGACTTGGGACCGGAGCCTTAGGGCTTGCGTCGGTCCAGATCTCATGCGCACGTGACAGCCCCAGAGTTGACCTAGGGGCCTTGTCCTCGTGGCTTGCCCGTTTGCAGTTGACATGCCTGAGAAAGCACAAACTGTAAAGGGGATATGCTCGTGCCTGCGTGCGTGCTTCGGGGCATCCCTCAGAAGAGTGGTGAATCCGAGCCAGGCGACGTGTGGCATCTCTGGATTTCACCTCAGCAGGGAGGTTCTGGTCCGGAGCCTAGGGCACGTGTCTGCTCCGGAGCTGCTCTCAATCAGGGAGGTGGCTCGGTGCTGCGAGACATGTGGCAGCTCCGGACCTCACCTCACCGAGGAGGTTCGGACTAGAGCCCGTAGCATGTGTCAGTACTGGAGCTCTCTTCAGCGAGGAGGTGGCTCGGACCAGAGCCCGGGGCACGCGCCGGCTCCGGATCTCAAGCACACATGGCAGCCTCAGGGCTGATCTTAGGGCCAAGGGTATGTGCCTTTGCTTGTTTACAGTTGATGTGTTTTGAGGAAACACAAACTGTAAAGGGAGAATGCACAGGACAAGGCAAAATTTCTCACTTTAGGCTCTTCTTCATAGGAGTAAACAATCCGTATTAGAATGCAGCGACCCATCCAAGATGTTGAGAGTGACAGGACTCCTCCGGGACTTGGCTGTTCTAAGCGCTGTTCCTGGACACTATGAAACCCTTTTTTGAGAAAGCAGGACCATACCACTGTGCTAAACATAGAACTTACGGAGGTGTTCTATGTTCCAAGGATTGGGTAGAGGTATCCCATCCTCTGTGGCTAGGCGCACGCACCCGGGACGACATACTTGTGTTACTCAGAAGGTCCCTTCCCAGCTGGGGTAGAGTTCATTCCCCCCTTCTCGAGTAAGTATCCGCCGCAGCACCAGGTCGCCCACTCCGAGCTGTCTACTCTGCACGAACCGCTGCTGATAACGTCAGAGTGCTTGATGGTATCGGGCGTTTCGGACAGCTGCTTGCCACCTTCGCTCATTGACAAGGTCGATATCTTCATGCCGGAGCTGGTCCTGAATGGCTTCGTCGTACGCTCGGACACGGGATGAGCCCATGGTGATTTCCGAGGGGAGGACGGCCTCAGCCCCATATACCAGGAAGTAGGGCGTTTCCCCTGTCGAGTGATGGAGGGACGTCCGACTAGCCCGTAGTGTGCATGGAAGCTCTTCTACCCAATTTGCATCATGCTTTTTCAAGCTGTTGTAGGTGCGCCTCTTGAGTCCCTTGAGAATCTCGGTGCTTGCTCTTTCGGCTTGACCGTTACTCTCTTGGTGAGCAACGGAAGCATAGCAAACTTGGATGCTGAGGTCTTCACAGCAGTCTTGGAATACTGCACTAGTGAAATGGGTCCCGTTGTTGGTGATGATTCTATGCGAGACCCCGAACCGGCAGACGATTGGCTTGATGAACTTGACTACTGACTGCTTGTTGATGGTTACTACAGGGGTAGCTTCCGGCCACTTGGTGAACTTGTCTACGGCGACTTAGATTTACCGGTATCCTCCGACGTATCTAGGGAATGGTCCTAGGATATCCAACCCCCACACAACGAAGGGCCATGATGACAGGATCATCTGCAACGTCTACGCTGGTGTGTGGATCTGCTTAGCGTGGAACTGGCGCGCCTTGCATCTCCTGACCAGGTCGACGGCATCCTGGAGAGCTGTTGGCCAGTAAAAGACATGCGGAAAGGCTTTTCCATCCAGCGTGTAGTAACCCGCATGGTTCCCACACTCACTCCATGGATCTCTACGAGCAGGTCGCAACCCTCCTCCCGGGTTATGCACCGCAATAGGACGCCATTAGCGCCACGCCGATAGAGATCCCCTTCTACCAACGTGTATCTCTTAGCCAACCGAGCGATCTATTTAGCGGATACACGTTCATCGGGAAGGAAATTGTCTTTCAAGTAGTCCCGAATCTCTGTGATCCATGCATCGGAACCTACTTGAGCACATGGATCTTGAGCGTCGGTTTGCACGAGCCCCCGGTGACGCTTACGATCCTTGGCGGGAGCCATGGTAACATGACCGACGGGATCGCCAGCTTCGAGGTGCTGGTCCTGCCCCCTTCACCTGGTTCGGCCGGCCAGCCGGTAGGTCGCAACAACTTCCTTTCAAAGACCCCCTCAGGCACCGGAGCCCAAGTGGAAGGCTTTGTTGACAGGTCATTGGCTATTGTGTTATTGGCACGGGGAACATGGCACAAGTCCAAGGATAAGAAGTCCTTCTCCAACTTCTGTACATGGAGGAGATAAGCTGCAAGTTGTGGGTCGATGCAACTACACTCTCCTTTGACTTGCTTGATGATCAGCTGAGAATCACCCTTGACCAACTACTGCTGGATGCCGAGGTATAGCGCGGTTTTCAACCCGAAGATGAGAGCCTCATACTCCACCATGTTGTTGGTCGCCTTGAAGTCAAGTCGCACCATGTACTTGAGCTGCTCTCCGGTTGGTGTAATGAGCAGAACCCCCACTCCAGTACCCTGCTTCCGTGAGGATCCGTCAAAGACCGGAGCCCTGGGCTCTAGTTCACCAATGTCCTGGCCCCCTGGTTGCCATGGTGTCTGCCACAAAATCACCTAAAGCCTGACTTTTCACCGCATGGCGCGGTAAGAAGTCTAGCTCGAATTCCGCCAACTTTGCAGCCCATTTAGCTATGTTTCCAGTGGCATTGGGGCTGTGGAGGACAGTCCTCAGTGGGTACGAGGTAACCACTTAGATCTTGTGAGCCTAAAAGTAATGGCGCAGCTTCCTTGACCAACAAGGACTGCATAGAGAAGTTTGTGCACCTACAGATATCTTGTCTTGGCATCGTGGAAGACCTCGCTGATGAAGCGTCGTCTAGTAGAGGTCCGGGGCTCGGGGGCCTCCGGCCCCCGGGCCTAGGACTGCACTCTAGGAGCTCGGACCCAAGTGCACGCCTGTTGCTAGGTCTAGATGGCAGGGACCCGTCTGGTTCATCTTGGAGTGGTCCGGGACTCTGGGGCCTCTGCCCCCAGGTCCATGACTGCATTCCGGGAGCTCGGACCCAGACGCACGCTGGTTGCCGGGTCTAGATGGATGAGACCCAACTAGTTCTCCTTGGGGAGATTCGGAACCCGAGGCCCCCCAGGCCCTTAGGTCCGGGACTGTATTCCGGGAGCTTGGACCCAGATATGCATTGATCATCAGGTCCACCTGTTTAGGGCCTGATTACTTTCCCTTCCCATGGATTTCCTCCGGAGTCTAGGCCCTGGGGGCTTCACATCGATGGTGGCAGGAGCCTTTTCTAGGACTTATGATCGATGGAGTTCCAGCTGCTCTCCGACTAAAACCATGCTCACGACCTCGGTTGTGGCAGCGATGTAGAGGAGTAGTGGCTCGCTTTGTTCAGGGGCCACCATGACGGGCAACGTTGTGAGGAACTTCTTCAGCTCCTGAAACACCTCATCCGTCTCCTCGGTCCATACGAATAGACTAGTTTTGCCCAGAAGCTTGAAGAATGGAAGAGCCCGCTCAGCCAGTTTAGAGATAAACCGACTGAGCGTGGCCAGGCATCAGGTAAGCTTCTGCATGTCCTTGATGCGAGCAAGGGGCCGCATCCGTTCTATCGCCTTAATCTTCTCTGAGTTAGCTTCGATCCCTCGGTGTGAGACCAAGAAACCGAGTAGCTTCGCGGCAGAGACCCCGAAGACACATTTGTCTGAGTTCAACTTCGTGCGTGTGGAACGCAGTTTGTCGAAGACTAAGGTCAGGTTGTCGAGTAAGATGCCCGTGACTTAACTCTAAATATGATTTCATCGACATAAACCTCGACCAGATCTCGAATGAGATTCCCAAACGTCTTGTGCATGGCATGCACAAAAGTGGAAAGCGTATTCTTAAGACCATAAGGCATGGACACATAGCAATAGAGATCGTCTACTGTGATGAAGGCAATATGTTCTTCATCTTCCCTAGACATAGGAATTTGGTGGAAACCTAAATATGCATCTAGGAAATACAGTAGATCACAACCAGACGTAGAGTCCTATTTGGTCTATACGGGGGAGAGGGAACGAATCCTTTGGACGTGCCTTATGAGGGTAGTGTAGTCGATGCACATAGGTAGCTTCCCGCCAGCCTTGGGGATGACAACAGGGTTGGCCAACCATCGTGGATGGTGGACCTCTCGGATGAAGCCGACATCGAGCAGCTTCTTGATTTCTTCACGGATGAAGTCTTGCCCCTCGATGGATTGCTTCCGAGGCTTCTGTTGGACCGGCTTGGCATCGGGGTGGATCTTCAGTTAGTGCTCAATCACCTCCCTAGGGATCCCGGGAATTTCTGACGGTTGCCAGGCAAACATGTCAACCGCGTCTTCCTATTTGCCTCCAAGGCCCCCGACGACCCGGGTGGTCTAGGTGACATCAGGACCGACTTGGACGACCTTGACCGGTACATCTTCTCTGTTCGAGGGCTGCACACGGGGTGCAGATGTCGCCCCTCGGTGACGCATGCTTGGAGGCAGTCAGCTAGCTTCAGCGTGACTAGAGACGGCCTCCTGTGCTGTTGCCAGCACTTGGACCTTTTCCTGTGCTGACATAGCCGCGGTGCGGTCACCGCTGATCTTGAGGACGCCACTCGGGGTTGGCATCTTTAAGACCAAATAGCCGTAGTGAGCTACTGCTATGAATCGGTACAGAGCTGGTCTGCCGATTATGGCGTTGAAGGGGAGGCTGACCTCCGCAACATCAAAGACGACACTCTCCGTACAGTAGTCCTCAGGCGTCCCGAATGTCACCGGGAGGGAGATACTACTGCACGGGAAGATGAGGTCCCGACCTACCCCGAGTATGGTCTCGAGGGGGTAAGTTGGGACATAGGGATCTGCAGCTTCTTGAAAGCTGCAAGATTGATGATGCTGATGGCCGCCCCGCCATCGATCAACATGTGGTAGAGCTTCACGTTGGAGATGGTTAAGGCGACGAGGAGAGGCAGCTGCTCGGCGCCTGCCATGTTCTTGGGTCAGTCGGAGGTGTCGAAGCTGATCAGTGTCTTAATCCATTTGCAATGTGGCGCTAGCCCCGGGACTGGGGCGGCCACTGCCACTTCTCAACGGAGGGTTTTGACGGCTCGCTTGGACGAGACATCGGAAGAACCCCCATACATCACATAGAGTGTGTCGGCCACTTGGCCGCCGGCTTGGCCAGGGCCGCCCGCTCTGGAGCGGGGGGGGGGGGGGGGTAGCCTCGTCATCTCCGACCTGGAGACGACGGTGAGCTGGGCGAGAAGGCTCGCCATGGGGGGTGATGTTCACCATGGTCGCGAGGAGAGTGCGGAAAGCCCCCCTACCTGGCGCACCAAATGTCAGAGTGTGAGCTGCGACACTTCTCCCGGGCTGCTCGGAAGTAGCCCGCGAGGTTCTTTTTTCCGGAGGGGGCTTGGCGCCCTTCGCGACCTGGGCTCGAGGGAGCGGATAAACATGAGGATTTACGTGGTTCGGGCCACCGGAGCGTAATACCCTACGTCCACGGGTGTGCTTGGTCTATTGCTTGAGCGTGAGTGCTTGTGCGTTGTGTGATCTTGAGTGTGGGGAAATCAAAACCCCTTGTCGCGTGGTCACCCCGATCCTTTTATAGTTCAAGGTCGGGGTGGTTACAATGAGGCCTGGGGCCCGATAGGTGGCCCCAAAGCTTTGAGTATCCTATACACGATCTAGGGATTCGTCCTTTGAGTAGAGTGGCCGGCGGGGGAGTTAAGTCCCTCCGTCCGACGCGACGGGCGCCCCTGGCCGCATGTCAGGTGATGATGAAGACGTCGTCTTGTCGCTGTGTCTCCTCGCCCTGTTTGGGCGGCTCAGTGCCGTTGGGTGGCACTGTTCTGCTGTCACGCCCCGCCGTCCCGTTTTGTCAGCGTAATGGTGAACGGGCAGGGGATGGAGGCGTGCGCAGTGCGCCAAGCTTCTGGGGAAGGCGCGAGCCTTGAATGCGAAGCCTGACAGTGCACTTCCTTCTTGACTCCGTCGACCCACGGCTCACGAAGGATCGTGGGGTACGTGGCGGCTCTAGAGCCATTATCGACGGGTTTGGTGTCTGGGGACACGTGCGGCTCCAGACCATACCTTAGCAGGGAGACTTGGTCCGGAGCCTATGGCACGTATCAGCACCGGAGCTGTCCTCAGCGGGGAGGTGGCTCGAAGCTGGAGGACACGTGTCAGCTCTGGACCTCTCCTCAGCGGGGAGGTTTAGACCAGAGCCGGGGGACACGTGTCAGCTCCGGACCTCACCTTAACCGGGAGGTGCACGCCGGAGCCCAGGGCATGTGTGAGCTTCGGAGCTCAAGCGCACCCGGTAGCCCCTGGGCTGACCATGGGGCCTAGGGTATGTGGCTTATGCTGGGGCCCGCTTCAGTAGGGTGGCGGGGCCCAGGCTGTCTTTTACCCACTACGCGGGGGTACCCGGTCTGCAGAGTACCGACAACCTTAAACACTCAAAAGAGTATGAATCTAGTGATAATAGATTTCCCCTAGTTTCTCCTTTTATCATTATGGTGTATTATCAAAAGTGATTATTTATTTCCTACTTTAATTACTAGTTTTACTTAAAAACACGTTTTTATGAATCGCTACAATAGAAATCACACTAAAACAACAAATATTTTAAAAAATAGATTCCATAGTGCAATACATCACAACACAAAAAACCATAAATATATAGTCTAATTCACATAATTGGAGGGGAAGGGGGGCCTTGGCGCAGCGGTAAAGCTGTTGCCTTGTGACCACGAGGTCACGGGTTCGAGTCCTGGAAACAGCCTCTTGCAGAAATGCAGGGAAAGGCTGCGTACAAAAGACCCAAATGGGTCGGACCCTTCCCCGGACCCTGCGCAAGCGGGAGCTACATGCACCGGGCTGCCCTTTTCACATAATTGGAGGCTAGTGTGGGATTTCGATTAATACAGTTAGTTTGGTTTGGTTATTATGGTTAAAATGAACTCAGTTATTAAAAATGAAAATTGAATATAGCATAAAAGAAATCATAATGGCATATTACTGTACAACATAATCTATTGGACAAGGATGATAATAAACACATAAAAATAACAATAAACACACAAAAAATATGTATGGCTGGTGGTGGATGAAGATAGCCAAGATTGGGGGAAACCGCGAGAAAATTATGATGAGGGTGAATATCAATATTACTAGGTTTTATTTTTATGAGTTATGAGGTTGTGTGGCTGAAAAAAATCAGTTGAATCAGTAGTTTAGTTAATGCACATAAAAATCAAACAAAAAATCAATTAGCTATAAAGCACAAAAATAAAACCAGATATAACATATTTCGGTGTGATTTGACTAAACCACGCATCTAACACCAACAACCATATGTCACAACCGAATTCTCTTTATAATTAGATATATATTAGGAGACGTGTAGCTTCCTGCCTAAATGTATAACACTTGGGCCAATATTTATTTTAAACCGTTGGTATACAAACCGTGGCATATTGATGGTTTGAGATAAGTTTTTTCGCACTGAGGCACCGACCCACCCACCCTACTGCGCACCTCCCGGCGCGGCAACCCTCGTCTTCCGCACCACCGCCGCTCCCTTTCTTTAACGCGGGAAATCCCACCCCACGCGCGCCCGCGCGCCTGCCCTTTGTCTCCCCGCCAAAACCCCATCCCTAAACCCCTCCGTTACCGCCGCCACCTCGTCCGCACCCGGCCGGCGGCCGCCTCCACCTCTTCGCTGCGCGGCGGGAAGGGGCCGGCATGGAGGGCGACGACTTCTTGCCGGAGGGCGGCAAGCTCCCCGAGCTCAAGCTAGGTCCGTACGCGGGGTGTACCTCTCGTTCTCAGTTCCTTTCGCTCCCCGGTTTACTCATTCTGACTTTTTGTTTCCTTTTTATCGGTTTGGGTCCGTGGATGAGCAGATGCGAGACAAGCGCAGGGTTTCATCTCCTTCTTCAAGAGGCTGCCGCAGGTGCGCCGCCATCGATTTTCTTTCCGTTTTTCGAGCTTTTCTGGGGCGAGTATTTTTGCAGACCTCTTATTCCGTTCATTATTGGTCTGATAGGATGTTCGGGCCGTTCGTCTGTTTGACCGCAAGGTAAGTGCTCCCCTTTGATTAATATGGTCTTTTTTTATAGTGTGAACTGTTTTCAGACAAGGCGCCAGAGAAAAGTGGGGATAAACTCTGGCGGTGTCTTAGTTACGAGGGAAATAGTGTACTCTTGTGATTATTTTCCTCCCCATATGTGAACGCAGATTGCATATGATTTCACCTGAGTCTTTCGATAAAGCTGATAATGATAGCTCAATTTTTCTGGACAGCTTATGCACCATATCAATTGGCCTTGGCAAAAATTACCCATTTAATTTGCTGGGATTCGGTTCCATGGGACCCCCTCTGTTTTGAATTATTTGACGCTGGTTAATTCAAAATTGGATTAACTAACGCCAAATGTTTCGAAATGGAGGGAGCATATTTTAGTGCCCTGAATGACTTACACTAAAAGACAGGAGGTGTTTGTGCCAAAATTTTATGAGTTGGCTGTTATTAGCTGAGGTTACAAAATAGGGATCTCTTTAACATTTCGTCATGCTTCATATATTTTTGGGCCAGATATAAGTTCTAGAAGATTTTTTCTGTGTCCATTATGATTTATATCTTGTTCCTTTTGATATAAACTAAAGAAATAATCAGTTATTCAGAAATGTTGATATAAACTAAAGAAATAATCAGTTATTCAGAAATGTTGTTTGAAAGAGGGCAGAGACTTTCAGTGAGAATGATTTTTGTGAAATGCATGGTGAATCCATGCAGAGCCTTAAGCCCCATTCCCCTAATTACCTCTAAGGTGCAGGAGTTCTTGCACATATGACCAGCATTTCCTTCCAGATATACTTCTATAGTGGGTAACTTTGTATTACTTTCTGCATTATGGTTTCATACCAATGATACCTCCATTGTATAGCAGGAACATTTATTAAGGCATAAATGCTAGCGCATAGTTAAAATGCCAGCTGTTCTGTGATGAGGTGTTTGATTATTTATTCTTGTTATTCTTATATGCATCAACTTTCTGAAAAGGCATACTATAACTAGGGCTTAAATGTTGACCAGGATTACTACACTGCTCATGGTGAGAATGCCACATTTATTGCAAGAACATACTACCACACAATGTCTGCCTTACGTCAATTAGGCAGCAACTCTGATGGAATCTCAAGTGTCAGTGTGAACAAGGCCATGTTTGAGACCATTGCTCGCAACATCTTGTTAGATAGAACTGATCATACATTGGAACTCTATGAGGGAAGTGGGGCGTGTTGGAGGTTAGCAAAATCCGGAACACCTGGAAATATTGGCAGTTTTGAAGACATTCTGTTTGCTAACAGTGACATGCAAGATTCACCTGTCATTGTTGCTCTGTCTCCTGTTGTCCGAGAAAGTCAGCTCCATGTAGGGCTTAGTTTTTTGGATATGACCAACAGGAAGCTTGGGTTGGCCGAATTCCCTGAAGATAGCAGATTCACGAATGTTGAATCAGCACTTGTTGCATTAGGTTGCAAGGAATGTCTTCTCCCAGCAGATTGTGAGAAATCCATTGATTTACATCCTCTTCAAGATGCCCTTAGTAACTGCAGTATTCTGTTGACTGAAAGAAAGAAGTCTGACTTTAAATCAAGGGATCTTGTGCAAGATCTTGGAAGAATAATCAGGGGTTCTGTTGAGCCAGTTCGTGATCTGATATCTCAATTTGACTACGCTCTTGGTGCCCTTGGAGCACTATTATCTTATGCTGAGTTGCTAGCAGATAATACTAATTATGGGAATTACACAATTGGAAAATACAATTTGGACTGCTACATGAGACTTGATTCTGCTGCGGTGCGAGCATTGAACATTGCTGAAGAAAAAACTGATGTAAACAAGAACTTTAGTTTGCTTGGCCTGATGAACAGAACCTGCACTGTTGGGATCGGAAAGAGACTGCTTAATCGATGGCTCAAACAACCTCTTTTAGATGTGAATGAAATCAATAGCAGATTAGATGTGGTCCAGGCTTTCGTGGAAGATCCAGAGCTTCATCAGGGACTTAGGCAAAAACTTAAAAGGATATTAGATATTGATCGTCTAACACATTCTATCCGAAGGAAATCAGCTAATCTGCAGCCTGTTGTTAAGCTTTACCAGGTGTTTGCTGCAACCTACTGTTGCTTTCCTATAATGACAGTTAGCTAAGATAGTTTATTTGGCTTAAAATGCATATGAACATAGTTTCGACAATCATTTTGGTTTCTTAGCTACTAGAAAGCTTAAAATAAAAAGAGGACAATGGGTCTTTGTATCACTTGTGTTGCTGTATAATAGCATAGCTTCTTCAAATAAGAATACCAGATTGTGATCTTATAACACGTCTCCAGAAAAAATCAGCTGATATGCAGCCTATTATTAAGATTTATAAGTCTTTTGATGCAACATTCTTTAAATGACAGTTGTTGGCCTAAAAAATTATGTGAACACAAATTTAAAGCCATACAATCTTTTTAGCAACTAGAATGAGGTTTATGTAACATTTAATGAAAGGAGAACTTTTCCAGTACTTGTTTCTGTATATGCACAAAGTTGGACAAGTAAAACTAGATGCTGCCAGTTTAGTATGTAATGTTTAGTGTACTGCCACAATTTTTAAATCAATTTACTCAGACAGACTCACTTTGTTAACCAATGGTTTTGCAGTCCTGCATGACAATATCATATATTAAGAGTGTTCTTCAACAGTACGATGGCCAATTTTCTGAATTGATAAGGACAAAGTTTATTGTCCCATTAGAAGAATGGTTGACAGAGAACCGCTTTGGTAGGTTTGCTGCTCTTGTTGAGGCAGCTATTGACCTTGATCAGCTAGACAACGGGGAGTACAGAATATCTCCTGCATATTCTTCTGACTTGGCTGTGCTGAAGGATGAGCTTTCTGGTGTTGAAGATCAGATAAATAATGTGCACATGCATACAGCTTCTGATCTGGATGTTTCTGTTGATAAGCAACTGAAACTTGAAAAAGGGCCACTTGGTCATGTGTTCAGGATCTCAAAGAAAGAGGAGCAGAAAGTGAGAAAGAAACTGAATAGCAATTACATAATCATAGAAACTCGTAAAGATGGTGTGAAGTTCACAAGTTCCAAACTGAAAAGGCTAGGTGATCAATACCAGGCATTGCTTGGTGAATACACCAGTTGTCAGAAAAAGATTGTTGATGATGTAGTGAGAGTTTCAGGCACCTTCTCAGAGGTATATTAAGATCATTCTTTCAGTTTTAGGGTTTATTCTTTGTGTCATACATGATTGTAACAAATCTTCAATTCATGATATAGGTATTTGAAAATTTTGCTGCACTTCTGTCTGAGTTGGACGTTTTACAAAGTTTTGCTGATTTGGCAACAGGTTGCCCAGTTCCTTATGTAAGACCATACATCACAGCATCGGTACGACATACCTGCTATAACTCTATGAAAGGAAAACCTTCATATGCAGAATCTAACATTGATAATGTAATGAAGGATGAAGGAGACATTATTCTAAAAGGTAGCAGGCATCCCTGTCTTGAGGCCCAAGATGGTGTTAACTTTATACCCAATGACTGCACTCTGGTAAGTATACTGTGGTATGGTATTTGCATTGGAAAATTAATACTGAGATTCACGATGCTTCAAATGGCCATCACCAGGTCAGAGGGAAAAGTTGGTTTCAGATTATCACTGGGCCAAACATGGGTGGAAAATCCACTTTCATAAGACAGGTTATATTTCACTTTCATGATTTGTTTTCAACAGTTCATTTGATATTGCCGGGGATGTTGGGATTGAGAGTGAGAACAGGGATGCTAGAACAAGATATTTAGAGGTGAGCTTGTGCTCTCCTCACCAGATGGGACAGCTTGCCTAGTCATAGTGAAGAACACGCAACAGAGGAGCTTAATCTCCTTGATGCAGCCTAGGCCTAGGCTGCTTTTAAGTTTTTTTTTTGTTCCCTAAGAGGCCTGACCAAATATTGCTCATGACCAAAGGGCAATGCCAAAACTTGGTTTGATGCATTGTGTTTGGTATGTTACCAAGCCAAATTTACAGTCATATGTTCTAACAACCTAGTTGTACATAAATTATGAAACATAAATTCTGGTGAGTATGCTTTCATAATATGTGTAATAGAGAATAATGACTTGATTAATTAACCCTGTAGGGGTGGGTACACATATATAGATACAAGAGTGGGTTGGGCCTAGCCCAAAATACTAATACAGTCCACCCCCCCCCCCCCCCCCCCCCGCAGTCCCAACATCTAGCCACAACAGATGTTGAGACTGGACCGGAACTCTAAAAACAGCGTCGATGGGTGGCCATTCGTGAAGATGTCGGCGAACTGCAACGTCGTCGGGACGTGGAGAACCCGGACCTCGCCACGTGCAACCCGCTCACGAACAAAATGGAGATCAATCTTCACATGCTTCGTGCGCTGATGTTGGACGGGGTTGGTGGAGAGGTAGACAGCGCTGACATTATCACAGTAGACCAACGTGCTCCGGGCGACGGGGAGTGAAGCTCCTGAAGTAGTTGCTGAAGCCAAGAAGCCTCAGCCACACCGTTAGACACAACGCGATACTCCGTCTCAACACTCGAGCGCAAGACCACGGGCTGCCGCTTCGAGGACTAGGAGACGAGGTTCCCCGAGGAAGACGGCGTAACCAGAGGTAGAACGGCGGGTGTCTGGGCATCCCGCCCAGTCAGCGTCGGTGTAGACAACCAACTCGGAGGGCGAGTCACGTCGAAGTGTAGAGGGCCGTAGTCGAGGGAGCCGCGCAGGTACCAAAGAATCCGCTTCAGCGGTGAGGTGCGGCTCCCGCGGGTCATGCATGTGTAGGCACACTTGCTGAACCGCGTAGGAGATGTCCGGCCTGGTGAAGGTGAGGTACTGGAGCGCACCTGCAACACTCCTGTAGGCAGTCGGGGCATTGACAGGTGTCCCGTCGGCAGAGGAGACCTTTGCCTGGGTATCCACCGGCGTGGAGCACGGCTTACACTCAGCCATGCCCGCACGCTCGAGGATGTCCAGACAATACTGCCGCTGGTGAAGAAACAGGCCACCTGGTCTGTCCACGATTGCAATCCCTAGGAAGTGGTGAAGCTGACCCAAGTCCTTCATAGCAAACTCCTGCTGGAGGGCAGAGATAGTACGCTGAAGGAGAGCCGGACTGGGCGCCGTCAGCACAATGTCATCGACGTACAGAAGAAGGTAAGCAGTGTCACCCTCCCGTCGATAGACAAATAGTGACGTGTCCGACTTGGCTTCAACGAAGCCCAAAGAGACCAGGAAGGAGGCGAACCTGCTGTATCAGGCTCGAGGTGCCTGCTTTAGACCGTACAAGGACTTGTTCAGCTTGCATACCATGGCTGGTTGAGCTGAATCAACAAATCCTGTTGGTTGACAGCAGTACACTGTCTCCGTCAGAGTACCGTGGAGGAAGACATTCTTGACGTCCAGCTGGTGGACTGGCCAAGAACGCGAGAGAGCCAACGACAGAACGGTACGAACCGTCGCTGGCTTAACCACCGGGCTGAAATTCTCGTCGTAGTCCACTCCAGGGCGCTGAGTGAAGCCCCGAAGTACCCATCGAGCCTTATATCTCTCCAGGGATCCATCGGCCTTCCTCTTATGCGTGAAGACCCACTTGCCGGTGACAACGTTGCCACGAGGTGGACGAGGAACAAGGTCCCAAGTCCGGTTGGCAAGTAGGGCTGCATACTCTTCCTCCATAGCGCGACACCAGTGAGGATCGGCGAGGGCGCTACGGACGGAAGTCGGTATAGGTGATACCGAAGAGGAAGCAAACGGTGGAGGCGTCGTTGAAGAGAGGACAACCCCGGAGAAGCGCTGTACAGGCCGAAGGACCCCAGCTGCACGTCTAGTCACCATCGGGTGAACGTGCCCTGGGTCCCGATGGAGCAAAGGCGGGTGGTACACCGGGGGCTCGAGGCGAGCAGGAGTGGAGTCACCAACTCGCTCTCGTCGCTGGTAGACAAGAGCCGGGTCGGCAAACCGTGGGATCGTGGCCGCGCGTGGCACAATGCGTGACGTTGGAGAGGTCGGAGACGTCGGGGCCGCGCGTGTCGCGGTGGTCGGAGTCGGAGACGTCGGGGCCGCGCGTGTCGCGGTGGTCGCGGTCGGAGACGCCGGGGCCGCGCGTGGCACGGTGGTCGGGGTCGGAGATGCCAGGGCCACGCGTGGCGCGGTGGTCGGGGTCGAAGACGCCGGGGCCGCGCGTGGCGCGGTGGTCGAGGTCGGAGACGCCGGGGCCGCGCGTGGCGCGGGAGTCGAGGTCGGAGACGTCGGGGCCGCGCGTGGCGCAGCGGTCGAGGTCGGAGACGCCGGGGCCGCGCATGGCGCAGCAGTCGAGGTCGGAGATGCCGGGGCCACACGTGGCGCAGCTGGGAGTCCCAGGGACGGCGGAGCCCCAAGGGTCTGGGCACCAACCCGCGCTCGTCGCTGGTAGACGAGAGCAGGGTCAGTGAACCTCAATGTCGGGGCTGTGCGAGGCACAGCCTGAGTCGCCTGAGGTACCGGTACTGCGTGAGGCGCAACAGTCGACGTCGTGGGTGTTGGGGTCACACGTGACCCAACGGGTGGCGTACCTGCAGAAAAAGGCCAAGACAACTGTGGTGGAGCAGTCTCGGTGTCAGTAGGAAACAAAGAGTCCAACTCTGCAGCTGAAGCAGAGGAGGGAGAGAAAGCAAAGGAGGACTCGTCGAAGACGACGTGTCGAGAGATCAAGACACGGTGTGTAGTGAGATCAAGACATTGGTACCCCTTATGATCAAGACATGCGCAGTTGGATGCCATGTGTGAGTAAAAAATTACAGAGCATCGAGTTATCAAACTCACGTTCGTTATCACACTGGAGGGCACGGATAGTGCGACCAAACTGAGTGGAAACCCAAACGAAGAAGTGAGAGAGGGTGACATATGTCTCAGACTTCAAACGTAAGGGAAAAGTCCAAGAGAAATGCGAGAAATCATCAATGACCACCAGATAATACTTAAACCCAGAAACACTAGTAATGGGAGATGTCCACAAATCACAGTGAATAAGATCAAAACTATGCTCAACATAAGTCACTGATGTAGGAAACGGAAACCTAACATGGCGACCAAGCTGACAAGCATGACATAAAGACTTATGTGTGCCCCTAGTACACGAGATAACTGAACTATTGGACATCTTAGACATAGCATCAACGCCAGGATGACCAAGCCGGCGATGCCAAGTAGTGGATGAAGCTGTCGTAGCTAGAGCAAAAGTCGGAGATGCAGCGGAAGCAGGAAGTCAGAGTGTGTACAGGGGCCCCGGGCTATCACATCTAAGAAGAAGACGTCGGGTGGAAAGATCCTTCACAGATAAACCAAGAGGATCAAATTCAACAGAAACACTATTATCAGTGGTAAAACGACGAATAGAAAGTAAATTCTGAATAATATCTGGGGTGACAAGGATATTGTTAAGCTGAAAAGAACCCGGAGATCTCGAGTCACCTACTGAGGTGATCGGAAGAACAGACCCATTCCCAACAACGATAGATGAAGGAAAAGAGGGATGTGGGGGGTTGGTAGAAGAGAGGATACCGGCATCAGGAGTAGTATGGTACGAAGCTCCGGAGTCAGCCACCCAGTCTGCAGTAGGTGGTGTGAGGTGCATAGTGCTGAACGAGGACGCCAGCGACTGGCGGTCCCACCCCAGGGGCGGCTCCTGGCGTGGTGCAGCCGGCTCCGAGTACCCAGCAGGGTAGTCTGTGGCCTGAGTCGATGTAGTAGCAGGGTAGGCGAACCCGCCATAGCCCGGGTGGGCCACGTACGCCGGCTGAGGATGTGGCTGGCGTGGAGAAGGAAGGCCTGGGGGCGGCCCAAGTAGACTCGGAGACGGCCCAGGCCACATGAAGATCTGGCCAGTCCACGGGTTGTAGGGTGTGGGCCAGGGCGCACCTCCTCGGCCGGTGCCACCACTACCGCCTCTAGGAGCAGAAGTAGATACAGAAGTGCTGTCAGCACCTCGTCCTGTGCGCTTTCCACCGCGGCGTCGACGATTACCACCCCCTGAGCCTGTAGAGGCACCTGGGGCGATAGACAGAGGAGGTGGTCTCGACGGTGGTCCTCCAGAAGTCGGTGGTCGCGAGGGCTGCCCAGAGCCATAGAAAGCTGTGGCAGGCCCCGAGCTAGTAGGACCACCAGTTGTGATCTCCTCAAGCTCAAGATCCGACCAGACCTTCTCAAAGGTCGGTGGTGGCTCCACACGAAGAAGCCAGGAACGGAGGTGGCTGTAGCGCTCGTTCTGGCCTTGAAGGACCCGAAGAACAAGAGTGCTGTCGGTGACCGGCTCACCAAGGTCGCGCAGGGCGTCAGCCATCATTTCCCCACAGTAGGTAGAGATGGAGCGGTCACCCTGAACTGTGGTCTAGAACCGTGCATTGATGTTGAGTGCCCGAGTTGCACGGCTCCCTAGGAAGTGCTGCTCAAGCACCAGCCACACCCGGCGCGCAGTGCCACCACCGCGCTGCTCGACAAGGTCGTGTAGCTTGTTGGCGAGGGACCCAAAGATCCAGGAGAGGACCAAGCTGTCCATGCTGGTCCAAGAGTCGTCCCACGGGGAGCCCTCCCGCTGGACGTGGTCCTCAAGCTGGTACCGCCTCAACGTGAGAAGGAACACGTCACATCAGCGGGCGTAGGCAGTGGAGTTAGAGCTAAGGACAACTGGCACAAAGGTCCAGATGTTCTGAACTCCAGCAGTCTGGGCGTGTAGAGCGGTGGCGAGAGATGCCGAGTACGCAGAGTGCGCACTAGCATCTGAGGGAGGCTCGTGTGTAGTGCTTAGTGGTCGGTGAGCACTCTCCTAGATCTGGTGAGAGATAGCAGCTGCCGAGGCACGCTCTTGCTCCAGGGCGAGAGCAAGTGCCCGCTCACGTTCGCGGGAGGCAGCTAGGGCTGCAAAGATACCGGAGGTATCCGCAGCCGCCGGAGTGGTGCTGTCAACACCGTAGAGGGGGGGAATGGCCGTGCTATGAGTAGCAGCGGCACCACGCGTAGATCCGTCTGATCTGGAGCCCGTCATGAAGGCAACAGTAGTGGGGCCGGCAAGAGGGTCGCCCGCTGCCGGACCGGTCGTGGCGCTGTACGTGCGTCGAGTCACAGCCGCAGGGGGCGCGCCGCCCAGAGGGGCGCCGGCCAGGGGCGCACCGGCCAGAGGGGCGTCGGCCAGGGGCGCCGCTAGGGGCGCGGCGGCCAGAGGGGCGCCGGCCAGGGGCGCGCCGGCCAGGGGCGCGGGGGCGAGAGGCACAGCGGCCAGAGGCGCACCGGCCAGGGGCTCGCCGGCCACGCCGGTCAGAGAGGTGGGGGCGCCGATCAGGGGCGCGCTGGCCAGAGGAGGGGCGCCGGCCAGGGGAGGGGCGCCAGCCAGAGGTGGCGCGCCGACTAGGGGGATGGAGGCGGCCGGCGGCAGCCTGGTTGGAGGCGCCATAGGGCGGCGACCACGAGGGGGAGGGGAATTAGGGTTAGGGATTACTGGCTAATCTGATACCATAATAGAGAATAATGACTTGATTAATTAACCCCATAGGGGTGGGTACACATATATAGATACAAGAGTGGGTTGGGCCTAGCCCAAAATACTAATACAGCCAACAATGTGCAGTGAATGGGAATCTTTATGTGGTCATCGGGCATTTTCTCATGTTTATTTCCTTGTAGTAGATAGGCTACCTATACCTGAAAGGGTTTATTGTGTTTATATCACTGGTTTCAAGTTTAATTATGGTTTTATCCTCTAAAATTAGGCTTTGTGATTTTACTCCTGCTTTTTTGAAATGAACATAGTTATTAAGGCGTCGCTTAAGTACTAAGGCGACTTGGGAGCTCAAGGCATCCCCGTCGCCTTAGATTCCTGAGTAAGGCGTCCATAAAGCGATGGGGTGTCCTTAAGGCGTCCTGGGGCGTCCTTAAGGCGACGGCTTACTCCATGTTCAGTTTATCTCAGACCAAATATTGAGAGTTTGAGAAAAACTTGAGAGATATGATCATGGGAGTGTTTTCTAGTATTCTAGTACACTAGTACTACTATATATTATTTATGTTTGACTTGATTTATGTTGAACTACCTCTACTTGCTAAGTACTATTGTTACCCTTATCTATTTAGAATTTTCCTTTCGAAGGGCAGGCCTGGCGCAGTGGTAGAGTCTCTCCACTTGTGTCCTGGAGGTCCTGGGTTCGAATCAGTCTCCTTGCAAAATAAGCAAGGGGAAGGCTGCCTAGAAATCCCCTTCCCCAGACCCCACAACGTGTGGGAGCTTTCAGCACTGGGTATGCCCTTTTTTATCTATTTAGAATTTTGGAATGTACTGGTGGCTGATTTTCACCATTAAAGTGTGTTAAGATGCGCTCGGAATACTTCACATATCTCTGCAATGTTTCTAACATATTGAGACCAACAAACTTAGTTATAAGAATAGATTTATATATTACTGAAGGTCACTCACAATCTTACTTGGGACAACAAGTCCTTTTTTCATTAAGACATCTTTTCTGATTATAGTATTGAGTGGACTCCTCAGTAGTAGGAAAGAACTATTTATTACAAAAGAAAAGAATACAAAGTATTCTTACATTTTTCTATATTTATATATTAGTAAGGCGTCGCCTCGTCTTACGCCTTATCGCTTAAAAGGTAAAAAGAGGTATGTCGCCTTACCGTCTTAACAACTATGAAAATGAAACCAAAGTATACCCCTAATCAGTTATGGGCTATTAACAGTGTTAAATATGATGAAAAACATAAATACCCTTGTGATTTTACCCCTAGTTTTAATTTTTGTTTGTAATTTTATCGCTATTTAAAGTTGTACTAATTACCGAGGGATTAAGCTTAAGTCATACTATGAAGTTTTGGGAGAGAGTGATTGAACACCGTTTGAGGAGAGTGACCAATGTCACTAAAAATCAGTTTGGTTTTATGTATGTGAGGTCTACTATGGAGGCGATTTTCTTGCTTCATCAGTTTACGGAGAGATATAGAAAGCAGAAAAAGGACCTACATATGATGTTCATTGACTTGGAGAAGGTATATGACAAGATACCAAGGCCGGTCATGTGGTGGGCGTTAGAGAAACATAAAGTGCCAACAAAGTACATTACCTTTATTAAGGATATGTACAATAATGTTGTGACAAGTGTGGGCGTAAGTGATAGTGAGACCGATACCCATACATCTTTTCCTTTGTGATGGATGAGGTGTCGAAGGATATACAAGGAGATATCCCTTGTTGTATGCTCTTTGCCGATGATGTAGTGCTGGTAGATGAAACTAGGGATGGTGTTGGTAAGAAATTAGAGTTATAGAGACAAATCTTAGAGTCCAAGGGGTTTAGACTTAGTAAGACCAAACCGAGTATATGAGGTGTAACTTTAGTGATGTTGGTCGTAAAGAGGGAAATGTTAGTCTACAAGGATAAATAGTACCTAGGGTGGACTCTTTTTGATACTTAGGATCAATGTTACAAAGCAATGGCGATATCGATGAGATTGTTTGCCACAAAATCAAAGTAAGGTGGATGAAATGGCGACAAGCCTTTAGAATCCTATGCGATAGAAGGTCCCACAGAAGCTAAAAGGGTAGTTCTACATGACGGTGATCAGACCCGTGATGCTATATGGGACGGAATGTTGGCCAACTTAACGGCAACATGTCCAACAAATGAGTGTCATGGAGATGCGCATGCTACGGTGGATGTGCGGGCAAACAAGAAGAGATCGGATTAGGAGCGAGACGATTCGTGATAGGGTGGGGGTGACACCGATTGAAAGAAAAGTTAGTCCAACATCGACTAAGCTAGTTTGGACATATCCATCGAAGACCTCCAGAAGCACCGGTTAACAGTGGAATTTTAAGAGGTAGAGAAAATATTAGGATGGGTAGAGGATGATCAAGGTTGACTTGAGAGGAGGCGGTGAAACGAGACTTGAGAGATTTGAATGTATCTAGAAACTTAGCTCATGATAGGACTGCATGAAAAGTAGCAATTTATGTGCTAGAATCTTAGTTTTTTTTGTTACTCTTATATCTCTTCCTCTCTTTTACTTCATTTAAAAACAACAACCAAGCCTTTATCCCAAGCCTGTTGGGGTCGGCTAGACATGAAACCCAATATCAATGAAGTAAAAGAGAGGAAGAGATATAAAACAAGGAAAAAAGAAAAATAAAAAAGAAAAAAGAAAAAGAAAAAAGAAAAAAAAAAAGAGAAAAGAAAAAGAGAAAAGAAAAAAGAAAAAAAGACTACGATTCTGGCACATGAATTGCTACTTTCCATGCGGTCCTATCATGAGCTAAGTCTCTGGATACATTCCAATCTCTCAAATCTCGTTTTACCGCCTCCTCCCAGGTCAACCTTGGTCGTCCTCTACCCCTTCTAATATTTTCTCTACCTCTTAAAATCCCACTGTTAACCGGTGCTTCTGGAGGTCTTCGTTGGATATGTCCAAACCACCTAAGTCGATGTTGGACTAACTTCTCTTCAATCGGCGTCACCCCTACCTTATCACGAATTGCCTCATTCCTTATTCGGTCTCTTCTCGTGTGCCCGCACATCCACCGTAGCATGCGCATCTCTGCGACACTCATTTGTTGGACATGTTGCCGTTTAGTTGGCCAACATTCCGTCCCATAGAGCATCGCGGGTCTTATCACCGTCCTATAGAACTTCCCTTTTAGCTTTTGTGGGACTTTCCTATCACATAGGATTCCAGAGGCTTCTCGCCATTTCATCCACCCTACCTTGATCCTATGGCAAACATCCTCATCAATATCGCCATTGCTTTGTAACATTGATCCTAAGTATCGGAAAGAGTCCCTTCTAGGTACTATTTGTCCTTGTAGACTAACATTTCCCTCTTCACGACCAACACCACTAAAGTCACACCTCATATACTCGGTTTTGGTCCTACTAAGTCTAAACCCCTTGGACTCTAAGGCTTGTCTTCATAACTCTAATTTCTTATCAACACCATCTCTAGTTTCATCTATCAGCAAAGAGCATGCACCAAGGGATATCCCCTTGTATATCCTTCGACACCTCATCCATCACCAAGGAAAAGATGTATGGGCTCAAAGCTGATCCTTGATGTAGTCCTACCGTGATAGGAAATGCATCAGTCTCACTATCACTTACGCGCACACTTGTCCTAACATTATTGTACATATCCTTGATAAGGGTAATGTATTTTGTTGGCACTTTATGTTTCTCTAGTGCCCACCACATGACTGACCTTGGTATCTTGTCGTACGCCTTCTCCAAGTCGATGAACACTATATGCAAGTCCTTCTTCTGCTCCCTATATCTCTCCATAAGCTGACGAAGCAAGAAAATCGCCTCCATTGTAGACCTCCCAGGCATAAAACCAAACTGGTTTTTAGTGACATTGGTCACTTTCCTCAGGCGGTGTTCAATCACTCTCTCCCAAAGCTTCATAGTATGACTCATAAGCTTAATGCCTCGATAATTAGTACAACTTTGAATATCTCCTTTATTTTTGAAGATAGGTACTAATATACTTTTCCTCCATTCTCCAGGCATCTTGTTTGACCGAAAAATGTGGTTGAATAGCTTTGTGAGCCATACTATTGCCACGTCCCCAAGACATCTCCACACCTCAATAGGGACATCGTCAGGGCCGAGTGCCTTTCCTCCTTTCATCCTTTTTAAGGCCTCCTTAACCTCAAACTCTTGTATTCTCCGCACGAACCGCCTGTTGGAGTCATCAAAGGAGTCATCCAACTCAACCATAGTGCTCCCATTCCCATCATTGAATAGCCCATTAAAGTAATCACGCCATCTATTCTTAATCTCTTCATCCTTCACTAGAATGCGGTCAGTCTCATCTTTGATGCATTTAACTTGATTGAGATCCCTCATCTTTCTCTCGCGGATTTTTGCTACCTTATATATGTCCTTTTCACCTTCTTTTGTCTCTAGTCTCTCATATAACTTATCATAGGCATGTCCTCTTGCCTTACTCACAGCCCGCTTTGCATTCTTCTTAGCCTCTTTGTACTTAAGCATGTTGCTTGCGCTTTTATCATCATGCCAACTCTTGTAACACTCCTTCTTCTCCTTAATGGACTTTTGTACATCCTCATTCCACCATCAAGTGTCTTTATCTACAAGTTTCTTTCCCTTTGTCACACCGAACACCTCACTAGCTACCTTCCTAATGCAAGTTGTCATCTTCATCCACATACTATCTGCATCTCCATTTTCTGCCCAGGGTCCTTCTGTGATCACCCTATTTTTAAAGGATTTTTGTGATTCTCCCTTCAACTTCCACCACTTCATTCTTGTGATTTTGACACCTTTGTCCCGCAAAGAGCATGTATGGAAGCGAAAGTCAGCTACCACAAGCTTATGTTGTGTCACAACACACTCCCCCGGGATCACCTTGCAATCTAGACACTCCCGTCTATCCTTTCTCCTAGTGAGGACAAAGTCAATCTGGCTAGAGTGTTGGGCACTACTAAAGGTCACTAGGTGAGATTGCCTCTTCCTAAAGAGGGTGTTAGCTATCAACAGATCATAGGCTACGGCAAAGTCTAGGATGTCCTAACCCTCTTGATTTCTATCGCCGCATCCAAAACCTCCATATACTCCCTCAAATCCTAGGTTAGTTGCACCCACATGACCATTGAGATCTCCCCCTATGAGGAGTTTCTTGGTTATCGGTACACTACTCACCATATCCTCCAAGTCCTCCCAAAATTGCCTCTTAGCACTCATGTTGAGCCCAACTTGTGGGGCATAAGCACTAATGACGTTCAAGACAATGTCCCCAATTACTATCTTAATTAAGATGATCCTATCCCCTCGTCTTCAAACATCCACTACTCCATCCTTAAGACTCTTATCTATTAGAACACCTACGCCATTCCTAGTCCCAGCCGAACCAGAATACCAAAGCTTGAAACCGGTATTCTTGACTTCTCTCGCCTTTTGACCCACCCATCTAGTCTCTTGTACACAAAGGATATTTACTCGTCTCCTAATGGCAACATCTACTAACTCACGTAGCTTCCCCGTCAAGGATCCTACATTCCAACTACCCACCCGAAATCTATGTTCCTCGGCTAGCTTCCTTACGCTCTGCACTCGTCGAGTAAGATGCAAAGACCCTTGCTCACTTATCACTACATCCGGGCGATGATATAGCGCGCCACTAAGGTGGTGGCGATCCGGCCCTTGCTCATTTAACACCATATCCGGGTTCCGATATGGCGCGCCACTAAGGCGGTGGCGACCCGGCCCTTGCCCACTCAACACCATACCCGGGTTCCGATATGGCGCGTCGCTAAGAGGGTTACGCCCCAACGAATTTCTATTGGGTTTCATTTACATGAGAATGGCTAAGTGTAGTTGTTGGCTCGCCAAGCCTATCACAACTCCCTCCTCCTTTACCCGGGCTTGGGACCGGCTATGTCATTACAACATAGGCGGAGTTTTTACTTCATTTAAAAAATTATTGGTTTTCATGTCTAGTCTACCCCAACATGTTTGGGACAAAGGCTTTGTTGTTGTAATTTTACTGCTATTTTGCATAAATAGATATTTATTCGTGACTATATTAAAATAGGGGTAAAATCATAAACACAGATTAAAAGTAGGGGTAAAATCAAAAGGGTATTGTTAAGCTACTATGCGCCGACTAGTTGCACCCAAAAGTTTAAGCTGATATGGAAGGTTGGGCAATTCACTTATATTTCAACAGGTATTTCTTTCCTTTTCCATTACAATTTAACATTGTTATCAACTCATAACGGAGTAGGGGTATACTTTGATTTTGTGTCAAAAAAGCAGGGGTAAAATCACAAACCCTAATTTTTTAGGGTAAATTCACAATTGGACTTGCAACCAAGGATATAAACACAATAGCTCCTATCTTAAATTGTTAATAATTGCTGCATAAAGTTTTGGTTTGTTCGTTCGGTATGTAAAATGTTGCTGGTACAAAATCTCTTATGTGAGCATATCTGTGATTACTCTTGATTAGTACTTTTTGAAGAATTACAGTAAAAACTGCAGGGGCCTCTCTTGCTGTATATTCCTAAGAAAAAAAGAACTTGATGAACATGGAAGCTTTTAACCAGACAATACAATAAAAGTAAAGCATGATTCTGTAACTTGTTGATTACTACAAATGCTCTCTAGGGACCCATTCTTCGTCTCCATAAGGATGGCTGATTATGTTCCTATTCCTATCACAATCGCTCCTTTACTTGTACTCGGGACTGGCTATGTTGAGACAACATAGGCAGAGTTTGATAATCGTAATTTAATTGTATTCATTTTTAAAATGTATCCCCAGACCCCACAACGTGTGGGAGCTTTAAGCACTGGGTATGCCCTTTTTTTATAATTTGATGGGAGTAATTACATCTTGAGCTAATTTGCTGACTACAATGCTTTATTAATCTGCTTGTCACTGTTACTTTTGTATAATCAGGTTGGTGTTAATGTCTTGATGGCTCAAGTTGGTTCCTTTATTCCATGCAATCAGGCAAGCATTAGTGTGAGGGATTGTATTTTTGCTCGTGTTGGCGCTGGTGATTGCCAAGTAAGTTGATTCAATCATCGGTAAATTGGAAATGCTTTTGGTTTGAATTCTGATCCAAAGCTTCTGTTACATCAAATATAGATGCGCAAAAAGGAAAGAACATAAACTAGATGAGTAATACCCTTGTTATATCAATTAGGATTTTTCTAGCGAGTTATTAATTATTAATACTTTCCCCTCGAAAGCCCTTGATGCCACTTAAACAAATCCTGTATGACTGCTGACTAACACGTAATGGGAATGAGAATCAAGAGTGAGTCAGTTGGTGTTTGTACCTTTATCTATTAGCTGTTTTTTGACATATGGATTACTTATGGTGAGTCTTTTCTCAGAGGATCAAAACTGGATGTTAATTTATCTTCTTTTCAAACTATGATGTTACAAATTGTTATATTTATATTTTCCTTACAGCTTCGTGGTGTGTCAACCTTTATGCAAGAAATGCTTGAAACAGCATCCATCCTGAAAGGCGCCTCCAATAAGTCTCTAATAATTATTGATGAGCTGGGACGAGGAACTTCCACATATGATGGATTTGGTCAGTATCTTAAACCTCTTCCTGTTTCCCGTTTTCTTGTTTAGTAATCATCCTTGGTTTTATTACTTTTTTTTTACCATGTGCAAGTTCTCATCTTTGTTTACTGTTATATTAAGAAATATTGAATATTATAATCACATTTGTCTGTAGCAAGCATTTTAGATACTTTACAGCTCGAGATTACATGCAGAGAGGTCCATAAAACTCCTGACTATAGGCAAAATTTGTTTTAAAACCTTCAACTTAAACCTTGGCAAAAATTAGAGTGTTTTGGATGATCTGATGCTGACAGCGACATGTCCCAAGGATAAAATTGTATTTAAATTGAAGATTCTATATTACTTCAAAAAATCATGGGAGAAAATAATTATGGAGTATATATAATATAAAATTATTTTATGGATCCAATACAATATAATTGGCCTGCAAAATTCTATCCTTTCTTGGGTTAAGCTAATATTACTTCCACTTATACAACAAATATTTGATTAGGTTACAACTTACATGTACTGCATATTACAAGTACGGATTTTCTTCCAGAATTTTTGAAGTCACTTCACTAATTTTTAAACTTGAATATGTAATCATTCCTTTCATGTTGGGATTCCGAGCAGTGGAAATTAGCAATAATGACCGGATCACTTTATACCAATGATATGTCAGCCTTATATCCCGATTATACCCTGATTTTGTTTCCTGATCTACTAGGACTCCCCTTAATCTAGGACTCTTCTTCCCCGATCTACTGGGACTCCCCTTAATCTAAATGGTGACAACATTTCCATCTTTAGGACCTGCCTAATCCATGGATTTCCTGCTTTATTTATAGAGTCTTATCCTATTATGACTCCCAGACCCATCCAGCCTGCAGCCTATGCCTGGCCCATGTCGCAATACATCAGGATTACATGACATTCTCACCCAAATGCATATGGTTGCACTTGTCTCATGCTGCTGTGGACGCCTTCGTGGGCCGCCATATGGCCGACACAGCCACAAAGGCGCCCACAGCGGCCCTGCAGAGGAGGCTGCTAGGAAGTTTCTAGAAGATTTGAATAGATAGCAATAATTTGTTAAGAGATAAAAATAAAGTATATAATGTAATCTAGATGAAATAAAAGATAGAGGCAGTTGGGTGATACAAATAAAAGATATAATGTAATCTAGATGGAAATAAAAGATAGAGGCGGTTGGGGAGCGCACGCAGAGGGGCGCAGCCTCTGGCCTATATAATGCGTCCCCTCCCCCTCCATAACCTCATCAAGTAATAATAGAATTACCCCAGCGGGAGTACTAACAGGCAACATTCTCATGAAAGTAGTGTAAAGAATCCTTTAGGGCAACATCGTATACAACATATGAAAGCAAGTCAATTGCCCTACAATTTTTAACTGCTGAAGCATAGGTCGCATTTTCTCTCTCGAGGAAGGATCTATTGGCAACTGATTTGCCCCCACAATTTCTATAACTACCAAAGCAATGAAGCATAAGGTGTTTTCTCTCTGGAGGCAAGTGCAAAGTGAGCAAATAATAGTAGCAAAGATTAGCACGAACACAAGGAAACTGACATGAAAGTAGGTTAGTAAGGGAAAACTACAATCATATCTACCTTTGGTCAGAGACGTGCCTTGCCTCGTGCTTGGGAAAGCTCTTGGATGACAATATGCAGAGTATAATTGAAATGAGCATCTCAAGCCTTGAGAACATCGATAATAAGCAGATTAAAATGTAACATAGAAAATAGTAGAACATCAGTCACCTGAACAATAAGTTGATGTTATCAAAACAATAACAGAAGAAAAACATTCTGCCAAATATTAGGGCTGTATGTGATTTATCAAATTTCTGAAGCAAGCATAATGAAGCTTAGGACAAAGCAAAACAGCACTGAACTAAATAGCAGCACCGTAATTAATGTTTACTGAAATTTCAGGTTACATTAGGTAGTCAGTGAAAGAATGAAGCTATGTTTTGCTTCCTAGCTAAAGACTGAAAGTGCCTAGGATTCATAAAGTAAGACATATATTGATTTCAGGAAAGAGCACCATGAACGAAAACAGTACATCTTCACTTGTAACCCCAATCAGCAATAGTCCATATATTAACAAAGGACCAAAATTCATGCACAGAGTGAAATGCAGTCAAGTGATAGAGCTAACCAGGCAGGCTGAGCTAACCTCATGTCACATCCTAGCGCTGGTGCTTGTCGGAGGAGAAGGCCAGAAGAATACGAGTGTTGGGCAATCGGAGCCGGCAAGAACCATGACCATCGAAACACGGAGGAGCTCGCCCCAACAGTGCAGATCTACATCATCTCAGCCCGAGGGCACTGGATCTTCCTGTTTGCTACCTGCTCCACTATGATGAGGGCAAGATCTGATATCCTTGGATTAGGGATGGCAATGGGTCGGGTTCGGGTCGGGTGGAGCAAAAACCCGTCCGAAACAAAATAGGTTATGGGTGAAATTTGAGACCCCCACCCACGGGTGAGAATTCACACCCACACCCGCACCCGTCGGGTTTCGGGCGGGTTTTCGTGTGCTCGTCGGGTTTGACTTTTTCATAAACATACTACAACGTTTAATTAAATAAGTCCAAAAAATCATCCATTTTGAATGATAATACAACAAAATCTTAAGTTGCTTATAAAGATTATAAATATCAGTTGCCATAAGTAAGATGAAACGATTAAATTATATAACACAATCAAATTTGACTTTAAAATTATAAAAATAAATTATTTCGGGTGTCAGTCGGGTACCCGTTGGTGCAAAATAAAACCCGCACCCGCACCCGCGATAAGTCGGGTGGGGTGCGAGTTAGACCCACGATAAGTCGGGTGAGGTGCGGGTTAGACCCGTGGGTGGAAAATCCCACCCGCACCCGTCGGGTACTCGCACCCGTGGGTGGGATTGCCATCCCTACCTTGGATCTCCTCCCGTGCTAGGGCCGATGCAGCGGGATCTGGTTGCGGGTTGAGGCTATGAGAAAGCGAGTCGATGAGGATGGTGGAGGCGGGATTTGGCGGTGAGGACGTCAACGAGGACAGCGGAGTCAGATCCATCGCAGGAGGACCAACGCCGCTTTTAAAGGGGAATGAGTGGGGCTGTACGTGCGCTCTTTTCTTCCTTGTGATTGGTGAGACGCGCGTGAAGATGAGGCACGAAAAAATTATTCCTGCTGCGTGCGCCGTAGCTTTCCTCTGCCTCCGTGTCGCCTTGCTTCACTACAGCCCACCAACGCGCGCTCTGTGCTTTGACTAGGCGCCCCGACCGCCTCGCCCTCGCTGAGCCCCTAGGCTACGCGTCTTGCCATCACCAAATGTTGAAGCGCGCATAGGCGAGCGCCTGGTTCTGCCTTTTGGATCACTGCCCTGGGCCTACGTTGCGCTTATTCCTGGTGCCTTGCTGCAACCCAACCTAAGGGTAGGAGCTCCTCCACCACCCACACATATGGAACTGCCCTACGCGAGCGTAGCAGCTGTTTGTCCTTGCGTCACCAATGCTGCAGCATGTCCTTGCGTGCTTGACGAAACCTTCATTGCGGGGAGCCGTGCATGGATCTTCTTTAGTGTTGTGCACTACGCCCCATGTTGTGCCTTCTCTCTCCTGGGTCCGTGCTCCAGCGCTTGGGATGGCCTAATTTGGCCAAAGGATGGTCACGCGTCATCACAGATGGCTTCCGTCGTCGGACGAGCCACCTATCTTTTCAACGGCTGCGTCATTCCACTCCTCCGCGTAGGTGCCCTTCTTCCCTGCTCTGACATATGTGTAGTCATCGGATGGAGTCATCAACTTGAACTCTTGGACCAAGGGTGTCATGCCGATGTCCTCACCCTCTCGAGTCGTGGGGTTCTGGAGAGCGGCTCCGCCAGGTCCTCTACGATGAGCCCACTAATGTCGCTAAGCCGCACCATCAAAAAGTTGTCGCGACACGCCTCTCGCGCAACCAGATCATGGACGATGGTGTTGGAAATCCGGCCTGTTCAGCCCTGTTTCTGGCTCTACAGGTGTGCTGATCGGATCTGTTCGGCTAGAACAGATCTGTTATGCGGTGCAGATCAGAACAGGGTGATTCCTGTGTGCAGAACAGAGAGGACAGAGAGAGTAGAAAGCACCCCTGGTGCTGATCAGATCGTAGAAGAGAGAAACAGAGAAGAACTCGCCGAGTTCTTGCTGGAACAGATGCGAAAATCCTGATCTAGGCGAGTTTAGGGAACTCGGCTAGATTAGGTGCTGCCGTGGGGGCTTTTCTGGTGGAGAACTTGTATTATCTGATTAATACTTCTGCTGTTACAAGGGGAGGCGCAGCCCTGTTTATATAGGGGGGTTTTGGGAGAGTCCCAACCCCCTACAACTCTTATTCTATCTCTAAACTGGATAGGACTCAAACAGAATTTCTAACTTCCTGCACTCTATCTTAACTGACCGCACCAGGGAGGCGGGCCTGCCTGGGCGTGCGCGCCCCTGGTGGGCTCAGCCGCACCAAGCCGGCCCAGGCCCAGGCCCAGGGTCACCCGACATTCTCCTCCTGACCCTGGACCTGCAGTATGTCTAGAACGCCAATTCTTCTTCTCATCTCGACGAACTTCTGTCTTCCAAGTGCCTTGGTCAAGATGTCCGCCATCTGGTCCTTCGTAGAGATTTGCTCAAGCACAATGTCACCGTTGTCAACACACTCCCGTATGTAGTGATACTTGGTGTCGATGTGCTTGCTCCTGTCATGGTGTACCGGATTCTTGCTCAAGTCTATGGCAGACTTGTTATCAACCCGCAGCACCGGTGCCTTCATCTTTTCAGCCAAGTCTTCCATCAGCCGTGCCATCCATACACCTTGACATGCCCCTTGAGCTGCTGCGATGTACTCTGCTTCACACGAGGATAAGGCCACCACCTTTTGTTTGCTGGACTGCTATGAAACGGGGCTGTTTCCAAGACAAAACAGCACCCCGCTCGTGCTCTTCCGGTCCTCCACGTCTCCCGCAAAGTCGCTATCCGAGTAGCCAATCAATTCCATGTTGCCTCCTTTTGGATAGAAGACTCTGAAGTGGATCGTACCCGCTATAGAGCGTACGATGCGCTTGACTGCGGCAAAGTGATCTTCTCTTGGTTCCTCCAAAAACCGACTCACGTACCCAACCGAGTAGGCGAGGTCGGGGCGTGTGTTCACCAGATATCGCAGCCCTCCCACCAAGCTCCTATAGTCCGTTGCATGCACCAACGGGCTATCACTTGTCTTGCAAAGCTTGAGGCCTTGCTCCATGGGAAATGCACAGGGATTGCATCCTTCCAGGCCAGCTTTAGAGACAAGTTTGGAAGCGTAGGCCGCTTGCCCAATGCTTATCCCTGCATCAGTTTGCCGCACCTCCAGGCCAAGATAATATGACAAGAGACCCAAGTCGCTCATCTTGAACCTCTTCATCATCTCCCCTTTGAACTTCTTGAGATCGCCTCCTCCTGTGATCACAAGATCGTCGACGTACACGCCGACGATGAGCTTCTCATCTTCAGCTCCACGGAAATAGATCCCGTGCTCGCTCGTACTCTTCTGAAAACCAAGCGATAGCAAGCTATCGTTGAGCTTGGCATTCCAGGCCCTGGGCGCCTGACGAAGTCCATATAAAGCTTTCTTGAGCCGATACACCTTGTGTTCGGCTCCGTCGATGATGAAGCCAGCGGGTTGGGAGACGTACACCTCCTCCATCAAGTCGTCGTTTAGGAAGGCGCTCTTCACGTCCATGTGGTGTACCTCCCACCCCTTGTGTGCAGCAACTGCAAGGAGCAAGCGAATAGATTCGAGACGAGCTACAGGAGCAAATACCTCGTCAAAATCTATTCCTTGCCGTTGGACATAGCCTTTTGCCACCAGTCGAGCCTTGTGCTTCACCACCTCCCCATGCTCGTCCTTCTTCACCTTAAACACCCATTTGAGGCCAATGGACTTGTGTCCTGCAGGAAGATCAACAAGTTGCCAAGTCTTGTTTTCTTCTATGGACTCCATCTCCTCGAGCATGGCCCGTCTCCAGCACGGGTGTTCCTCAGCATCGGCGAAGGACGTGGGCTCTTCCGCGGTGGTGAACATAAGCTCCCCCTCCTCCAAGCTTGGTGGGCGCTCAGCCCGACCAGGAGGGGTGAGGGTTCCCAGCACGTTGCGCATCGTGCGGAACCGAAGTGCAGCGTTGTCGTTGTGGTAGGCGTCGACGTTGCTGCCGACGTCCGTCGGCGGCGTGGCGAAGCGGATGGGCCGTGGAGGGTGCCGGGGCGTGACGAAGGTGCTGGAATCTTCAAGTCCGGAACCCCCCACTGCTGCTGACCCCCGTGCAGGACTGTCCCAGCCCTGATTTGCGCTGGACAGCCCCTGCAGGGGCCCTTGGGGCGACGCTGCAGGTGCTGGACTCTTTCCAGCAGGTCTGGAGGCTGGTGCAGGAACTCCTAGGGTCTGTACAGACCCTTCTGTGCCCCTCCTGGGCACTGCAAGGGTGCTGTTCGGCCCCTCCGGACCCTGCAGCACCTGCTGGACCTAAGGAGTCGACGTGGAAGGTGATGTAGTCCTCTTCTCCTGCTCCTTCTCCCCAGTCCCACTTGGCCGCCTCGTCGAATATCACGTCAAGTGATATGTGTGTGCGTCCATCAGCCGGATTATACATCCGATATCCCTTCGTCCCTGCAGCATAGCCAAGAAAAATCATCGGAGTACTCCGGTCTTCCAACTTTTTCAGGTTGGGGCGCGTGTTCTTGACATGCCCCACACACCCAAAAGTTCGGAAATAATTGACGGCTCGTCGCTCTCCATGCCAAGCTTCATACGGCGTCTTCCCGTCGAGGCCGCGGGTAGGGGATCGATTCAGGATATAGACAGCCGTGATAACTGCCTCACCCCAAAATATCCCGGGCATATCCTTCGCCTTCAACATGCTCCTCGCCATGCCGACCACCGTTTGGTTGCGCCGCTCCACAACCTCGTTTTGCTGCGGCGTATACGGGGCTGTGAGCTGACGTTGTACTCCGTGCTGAGCGCAGTACTCGCCGAACTCCTGTGAGGTGAACTCCCCTCCGCGATCAGTACGGAGTAGCTTCAGCCTCCTCCCGGACTCTAATTCAGCTGTCGCCTTGAATTGCTGAATTAAGTCGAGCGCCTTGTGCTTGGTTGCTAGAAGATAGAGCCATATATAGCGGCTCATGTCATCCACAAGCAACAAGAACATCTTCTTGCCACCTGGAGTCGTCGGCGTGATAGGCCCGCAGATGTCGCCGTGGACAAGGTCGAGCGTGCCCTCCGCGCGCCGCCGAGCTTGCTTGGGGAAGCTGGAGCGCCTCTGCTTCTCGACCAAGCAAGCTTTGCACAATTGATCGACATGATCAATTTGCGGAAGCCCGAGCACCATCTCCTCTCGTGCCAACTTTCGAAGCGCCTGGAAGCCGACGTGTCTGTAGCGTTCGTGCCAACGCCACGCAACATCATCACGCCTCGCGGTTAGGCAAACCAGACGTGTGATGTTGAGCCTGATGGAGTACAACTTTAGGGTTTAGGGTTTAGGGTTAAAGGAGGAGGGGTTGTGATAGGCTTGGCAAGCCAATAACTACACTTAGCCATTCTCATGAAAATGAAACTGAATGTGGACTAGAGTGGGGGTGAATAGGCCTTTAAAAGATTCCTGCACACTTAATAGAATTATCAGCAACTTGATTGACCGGACTAGTTCGGTTGTGTGGGCGGACTAGTCCGGTGTGCTAAATTGTGTAGATTGTATAAATGTTGTGCAGAAGAATTAACTTGTTTAGCAGCGGAAATAAGAACAACAATTATTCTATTTTGATTTTACAATGTGAGGTGTGATTGTGCCCGTGAATGAGACTTAGCAACTCAAATTATGAAGTTTAGCAACTAGATGTTATAATCAACAAAAAACAAGAAGGCATGTGAGACACAAATTTTACCGAGGTTCGATCTTACCAAGAGATCTACGTCCTCGTTGAGGAGGCTCACACAGAGCCGGGTCTCTAACCCTTTCCCTCTTCAAGTCACCACACAAGGCCGACTTGACTCCACTAGCACGGGTAATCACCGAGTTTGTGGGACAACCTCACACGTTGAGGGCTCCCACAAGAATTACAATGAGAAAGCGATCAAATACACTCAAAAAGATTACAATGCAGAATATGAGTGTAGAGAGATCAAACCCCAAGAGCTCACAACGAAAGAACGACGATCTCCCAATCCCGAATCCAAGTGTTCAATTGATCTTCACCTTTTTGCACCTTAGATGTGTGGGGAGATGTGTTTTTGGGCTCTTGGGACAGGAGGCGGCGCTAGGGTTCTTGTTTCAAGCATTATGAGTCGTGTCCCTTCTTTGGGAGGCCGTGGATCACCCATTTATATAGTTTCTAAAAAGTTATCGTTGTAAAACCTAATACTGGACTAGTCCGGTATATGATCGGACTTGTCCGGTCTACTTCCAGTGGGTTAACCGGACTAGTCCGGTCCACGAACCGGACTTGTCCGGTGCTATGTGAAATGGGGTTCCAGAAACTTCAGCGGACTAGTCCTGTCGCTTGGATGGACTAGTCCGTAGTCCTCTAAAGAGGACAACAGAGACATGACCAGACTAGTCCGGTCCAAAATCGGACTTGTCCGGTTGAGTTCCAGTAAGCTGACCGGACTAGTCCGGTCCATGGACGGACTAGTCCGGTGTTCAGTGGATTTTAGTTGATTATTAGCCCTTACCCTTACGCAAAGTCATGAGCTCTTGGGATGTGTCTCTCACACACACCCTATACATTTACATCTACTTTGCTCTTCTAAATTCCACTAAAGTCTTCCTTTTCGGGCACCACTCTATTTTTCACCTTTTTGTGTGTGCCGAGCCAGTTCACTTTGTTTATCCTGCAATCATCTTAATAGTTTCATTAGGATCTCATATGTTTGTCATCAATTAGCCAAAACCCACAAGGGATATCCTAGATGCACTTTCAATCTCCCCCTTTTTGGTGATTGATGACAACTATTTGAGATATCACAATTGAGAATAAAAAGTTGATTTTCATAAGGTGTGCACATATGAGAATAATAAAGAATTCACAAAAAAAAGCTTCTCACATATGCACACACCTTATGGTGGGGTGCCTGATAGGTGTGTGATAAATTAAAGACAAACAATAGTGAACATATAAGTAGTGCATCACACATAAGAAAATAAATAGTGCATTACAAGATTTTAAAATAGGTACATGTCCTTGATCACAAAAGATCTTAATAACTATTACTAGATAGTTCGAGTCCAAATCTAATCTCAATCTCTCCCCCTTTGGCATCAAGGCACCAAAAAGAGAAAAATTGAGGGAAATCACTCATCGCTGCCTTCTCCTTCAGTCTCAGTCTGATCTTCATATTCACCAACTTCGGCATCCATGGGAGCAGGATCTTCCTCTGAGTTCTCGGAGGCGGGAGGTGATCCAACGGGCTCAATCTCAAGCTTTACACAGATAGACTTGATATTGGCATTGACATACTGTTGATGTTTCTTCCTTACAAGCTTTTCCTTGCGCTGCTTGTCTTCGATCTTGCGGCAACAGGCAAAGATGGAGGAGAGCACCTTGAGGATGCCACTGGATGATTCTTGGGCAGCTGGAGACCCAGGAGGAGCAGCTGCAGATCTAGTGACATCATGAGCTTGCTTTGATCTCCTCTCCACTGGTGGAGAGGACGAGGCAGTTGGAGCCGGGGGAAGAGTGTACTCGGTGGGTTTTTGCGGCTTCAACCCCGCATGCTTGACATCCTTGACGAACTCAAGTCCCGTCACTTTCTCAATCATGTACATGATATACGGTGCATATCCACAGGACCTATTTGGGCTGATTGAGATGTTCACGATGTCATTGTAGATATACTCAAACACATTGAATGGTCTCCTTCCACTAATGACCTTCATGAGAATCCTCAAGGTCCCTTGTATAGTTCCCGCATCTCCATCCTTCGGAGCTATAGTCTTTCTCAAGACTCTATTGAGGACCACAAAGAAGGGTTTCAGATATTTGATGGTGGGAGGAACATATGGCATCCTTGTGTCATAGAGAAACTCAAGCTCTTCCTTCTCCAGGGGTTTCAGATTATGGATGACCAGTTCATGATCCAAAGTGTGTTGGAGGTGAAGAATCCTAGCAAATTCATCATAAGTGACACTATACCTTGAACCATAAGTCATCCAAGTGAGACTGTCTCCATCACCACGAACAAAGTAGAGAGTGGAGTAAAACTGGGTAATGACTTCATTGTTCCAGTCATACTCAAAGGATAGCAGGTCCGTCAGACCGTGCCTCTCTAAGGCCTCCACCATCTCACGAAAGGCAGGATACCTCTTCGACTTCAGGTATTTAACATTTAGCCATTGACTCTCTACTACGGGATTCTTCATCTTCATGTACACATGCTCGTAGTAGTCTGCATGGAAGTTGCTCTAGAACCTTGGATCAGAACATTGTTTAGGTCGGTCATACACTTCAATCTTCCTGAGTGCAAGCCGTGCTCCACTCCAGTGGATACTCAGGCGAAACTCTCCGCTACCGACGGGACACCCGTCTCTGACCCCACTACTGACAGGAGTCTTGCAGGTGCTCTTCAGTACCTCACCTTCACCAGGCCAGATATCTTGTATGCGGTTCAGCAGGTGTGCCTCCACATGCACGACTCGAGGGAGCCGCACCTCACCGCTGTGAAGCGGATTCTTCGGTACCTACGAGGTACCCTCGACTACGGCCTCCTCTTTCGACGTGACACGACCTCCGAGTTGGTCGTGTACATCGACGTTGACTGGGCAGGCTGCCCGGACACACGACGTTCTACTTCCGGTTACGTCGTCTTCCTGGGCGGTAACCTCGTCTCCTGGTCCTCGAAGCGACAGCCTGTGGTGTCGCGCTTGAGTGCTGAGGCGGAGTATCGCGTCGTGGCTAACGGCGTGACTGAGGCCTCCTGGCTTTAGCAGCTGCTTCAGGAGCTCCACACTCCCTTCGCCAGGAGCACCCTCATCTACTGCGACGTCAATGCCGTGTACCTCTCCACCAACCTGGTCCAGCATCAGCGCACGAAGCATGTGGAGATCGACCTCCACTTTGTTCGTGAGCGGGTTGCACGCGGCGAGGTTCGGGTACACCATGTCCCGACAATGATGCAGTTTGCCGACATCTTCACGAAGGGCCTCTCGTCGTCGCTGTTCTTTGAGTTTCGGTCCAGTCTCAACATCTGCAGTGGCTAGATGTTGTGACTGCGGGGGGGGTGTTAGGCACTGTAATTATGTGTGTGTCACAGGGACATATTAGTCATTAGTGAGGGATTAGAGTTAGGGGTAGTTTAGTCTTTTTCCCTCACCTAATCCCTCTATATAATCATCCTTGTACCTCATTATTCTAATCATCCAATACATCCACACTTATCCCTCTAATACTCACTAGGAGAAAGGATAGACGGGAGTGTCTAGATTGTAAGGTGATCCCTGGGGAGTGTGTTGTGACACAACATAAGCTTGTGGTAGTTGACTTTCGCTTCCATACATGTTCTTTACGGGACAAAGGTGTTAAAATCACAAGAACAAAGTGGTGGAAGTTGAAAGGAGAATCACAAGAATCCTTTAAAAATAGGTTGATCATAGAAGGACCCTGGGCAGAAAATAGAGATGCAGATAGTATGTGGGTGAAGATGGCAACTTGCATTAGGAAGGTAGCTAGTGAGGTGTTCGGTGTGACAAAAGGAAGTAAACTTGTAGATAAAGACACTTGGTGGTGGAATGAGGATGTACAAAAAGCCAATAAGGAGAAGGAGTGTTTCAAGAGTTGGCATAATGATAGAAGCGCAAGCAACATGCTTAAGTACAAAGAGGCCAAGAAAAATGCAAGGCGGGATGTGAGTAAGGCAAGAGGACAGGCCTATGATGAGTTATATGAGAGACTAGAGACAAAAAAAGGTGAAAAGGACATATACAAGATAGCAAAAATCCGCGAGAGAAAGATGATTGATTTCAATCAAGTTAAATGCATCAAAGATGAGACTGACCGCATTCTAGTAAAGGATGAAGAGATTAAGAATAGATGGCGGGATTACTTTAATGGGCTATTCAATGATGGGAATGGGAGCACTATGGTTGAGTTGATGACTCCAACAGGCGGTTCGTGCGGAGGATACAAGAGTTTGAGGTTAAGGAGGCCTTAAAAAGGAGGAAAGCCCCTCGGCCCTGATGATGTCCCTATTAAGGTGTGGAGATGCCTTGGAGACGTGGCAATAGTATGACTCACAAAGCTATTCAACCACATTTTTTAGTCAAATAAGATGCCTGAAGAATGGAGGAAAAGTATATTAGTACCTATCTGCAAAAATAAAGGAGATATTCAAAGTTGTACTAATTATCGAGGAATTAAGCTTATGAGTCATACTATGAAGCTTTGGGAGAGAGTGATTGAACACCGCCTGAGGAAATTGACCAATGTCACTAAAAACCAATTTGATTTTATGCCTGGGAGGTTTACAATGGAGGCGATTTTCTTGATTCGTCATCTTATGGAGAGATATAGGGAGCAGAAGGACTTGCATACTCCCTCCGGTGCACAAAAAATTGTCGTTTTGGACATGTTCTCGCATACCAAGGGAGTATTAAATAGATTTTCTTTTCATTACTATTACTCACTTTAGTGGCTTGACTGGTCTACTCCACTAGTTCCTAGGCCATTCATGCAGGTTCAATTCCTAACTACGCAATGTACGATGCGTTTATTACGTATTTTTCCGAGACAAACTTTTCGGTTCTGCTTCGACGACAATTTTTTGTGCACTCATGGCTTCTATGTAGAATGACAATTTTTTGTGCACCGGAGGGAGTATGGTGTTCATTGACTTGGAGAAGGCGTACGACAAGATACCAAGGTTATTTATATGGTGGGCACTAGAGAAACATAAAGTGCCAACAAAGTACATTACCTTTATCAAGGATATGTACAATAATGCTAGGACAAATGTGCGCGTAAGTGATAGTGAGACTGATGCATTTCCTATCACGGTAGAACTACATCAAGGATCAGCTTTGAGCCCATACATTTTTTCCTTGGCGATGGATGAGGTGTCGAAGGATATACAAGGGGATATCCCTTGGTGCATGCTCTTTGCCGATGATGTAGTGCTGTTAGATGAAACTAGGGACAAACCTTAGAGTCCAAGGGGTTTAGACTTAGTAGGATCAAGACTGAGTATATGAGGTGTGACTTTAGTGGTGTTGCTCGTGAAGAGTGAAATGTTAGTCTACAAGGACAAATAGTACCTAGAAAGGACTCTTTCCGGTACTTAGATTAATGTTACAAAGCAATAGCGATATTGATGAGGATGTTTGCCACGGGATCAAGGTAGGGTGGATGAAATGGCGACAAGCCTCTGGAACCCTATGTGATAGGAAGGTCACACAAAAGCTAAAAGGGAAGTTCTATAGGACGGTGATTAGACCCGCAATACTTTATGGGACGGAATGTTGGCCAACTAAACGGCAACATGTCCAACAAATGAGTGTCATAGAGATGCGCATGCTACGGTGGATGTGCAGGCACACGAGAAGAGACCAAATAAGGAATGAGGCGATTCGTGATAAGGTAGGGATGGCACCGATTGAAGAGAAGTTAGTCCAACACCGACTTAGATGGTTTGGACATATCCAGCGGAGGCCTCCAGAAGCACCGGTTAACAGTAAGATTTTAAGAGGTAGAGAAAATATTAGGAGGGGTAGAGGACGACAAAAGTTGACCTGGGAGGAGACGGTAAAACGAGATTTGAGAGGTTGGAATATATCCATAGACTTAGCTCATGATAGGACTGCATGGAAAATAGCAATTCATGTGCCAGAACCTTAGTCTTGTTTTTTTTTCTCTTTCCCTTTTTTCTTTTTTTTCTTCTTTTTTCTTTTTTTCTTTTTCTTTTTTTCTTGTTCTTATATCTCTTCCTCTCTTTTACTTTATTGATATTGGGTTTCATGTCTAGCCGATCCCAACATGCTTGGGATAAAGGCTTGGTTGTTGTTGTTGTCCACAAGTGCTATGATTGTGCACACACCTGAATTGCATGCATCCATGCCCACAATTCTCAATCAAAAGAACAATTCCAAGTGGAATGGCAGTTTTTCCAACCGTGTTAAGCAACTAAACTATTGAGTTTGACTATTCATGACTCTACATATGTTTTTGTAAAGGTTTGCCTTTCCATACTCCCATGGAGTTACTAGTTAATCATCTTTGGGTTACCTATGCAGTATGTTGGAGACTTGAGACAGCTGAAACTTATATCTTCTATATGGTTATGTTTATCAGGTCTTGCATGGGCTATCTGTGAGCATCTTGTGGAAGTGACTCGAGCACCTACTTTATTTGCAACTCATTTCCATGAATTAACTGCATTGGCACATAGAAACGATGATGAGGACAAACATGTTCTGGATCTTGGGATTGCAAATTATCACGTGGGGGCACATATAGACCCATCAAGTCGGAAACTTACAATGCTTTATAAGGTATTCCTTGATGTGTAATTCTAAATCACATTGAGATGTTTCTGGTAGGTTAGATAAAGTCAGCACGAGCAATGTGCCAAATGATGCTTCCACAGTTGATGCTCATCTTACAACCTTCTCTTGTTCTTTTTGTAGGTTGAACCTGGTGCATGTGACCAAAGTTTTGGTATTCATGTTGCAGAATTTGCTAATTTTCCAGAAGCTGTTATTGCTCTCGCAAAAAGCAAAGCAGAAGAGCTAGAAGATTTTTCTGCTACACCCACTTTCCCTGGCGATTTGAAAGATGAGGTAACTACAACGGAGAGTAGAAGTTTGTGCTGTAGGATTCCATAAGTGTAGTAGATATTTTGGAGTTCCCGTTGGTGTATCTGCAAATCTGGGGATAATTTATTTTCATCTATTACACACCATGGGAGCTCAGTGGTGACTGTTGGCCTTAGGTTTCCTAATCTCAGCTGAAATTTGTACCTCTTCCTGAGCGAGTTTTATCCTGTCCAGGTTGGATCAAAACGTAAGAGGGTATTTAACCCAGATGACGTGACCAGAGGAGCTGCTCGAGCCCGGCTTTTCCTGGAGGAATTTGCCACATTACCTCTAGATGAGATAGATGGGAGCAAGACCATGGAGATGCTTGCCAAACTGAAGTCTGACCTGCAAAAAGATGCAGCGGACAACCCTTGGCTCCAGCAGTTTTTCTGATAGAGATTCATCCGTGTGTATGGGGGTTCTGTTAATCTAGAATCAATTGCGAGCTACGTTGATGCTAGGGTCTTGACTCTTCGGATCCAATTTTGTTGAGATGCATCAACATATATGTATGGTCGCTAGGGTTTGCTAGGCTTAACAGAACAAGTAGTAGGCTGTGTCGAGTGGTCCTATAGACGTGCTTCAGCTTACCGCAAGTAGGCAAAAAACCATCTGTATATATTGTGGTAGCGCTGCTGCTCCTGCTGAATACTGAATTACTGATCTCTGATGCTGCTCTATTTTGCTGTCTTGGCCTACGCCCGCCCCCCCCCCCCCTCATAATTTAAATGAATATGAATTTGGCACGATTCTAGTTGTGTTCTGCCCTTCTCATTACTAGTTCTTTTTTTTGTCCAACTACTGTTAGTGTCTACAAGTGAAATTTCTTGAGGTTAACAGTAGGAACCGTCTGCTGACAAGTTTGTCATCCTCGATTTTTGTAAGCCGTCGGTGATGACCTTGAGAAGCATTTCCAGCACAGAATGTTGTAGAAGTGCTGCGGACCAACTGATGTTCCCATTTAGTATCCATGTACCGAGGTGGTTATGCAGCTGGAGCAATCACCAATGATGCTTAAGGTCACAATAGGCTTTCAAAAAGGGCCAATCTATTTGTGAGCGCGTGCTTCCAAAACTTGTATTGAGGGCATATGATCTGATCGTATATCTTGTCAAAAGGCATCTTCCTCGACCCAATGCTGCAGATAGTTGCACGACGTTCGTCCTTCAAACCAAACCGGTACAAGCCAAACCGGAGAGTGAGGTATCCATCTTCATGGAGATCCTTACATACCAGCACATTTGGATGCAAAACCAATACCAATGACAATGGGATTAAAAAAGTACAAAATTCCCCTATATATGCCCCAACCGGTTGGTACCATCCTCATAATTTTTTCTCCGCAACATCCCTGCGTGTAAGTAACACGCACAAGGATGGCCAAGGTTGGACCCTGCCTTCGCCATGCAATTACCATGTCGCCGAGCGTCAAGCTCCACGTTCCTCGAAAAACATCTCGATTCCAAGCTAGGAACAGTGCCGTCTCCTTCCAGTGCGCCGTGACGCCGCCGACGAGCACCGCCACCTTCGTATTGGAAGTCCACAATAAGGAGGCCATTAGCTTCGAGCAGTACATGGCGTCCAAGGCCGCGGTCGTGAACGAGGCCCTGGAGCGCGCACTGTCGCTCCGCCACCCGGAGCGGCTCCACGAGTCCATGCGCTACTCCCTCCTCGCCGGCGGCAAGCGCGTGCGCCCCGTGCTGGCGCTCGCCGCGTGCGGGCTGGTGGGCGGCGACGAGGCCGCGGCGGCGCCCGTGGCCTGCGCGGTCGAGATGGTCCACGCCATGTCGCTCGTCCACGACGACCTCCCGTGCATGGACGACGACCACCTCCGCCGCGGCCGGCCCACCAACCACGTGGCGTTCGGGGTCAGTACCGCGCTGCTGGCCGGCGACGCGCTCCTGGCGCTCGCGTTCGAGCACGTGGCGCGCGGATGCGCGGAGCAGGGCGGTGTCCCCGCCGAGCGCGTGCTGCGGGCCGTGGCTGAGCTCGGCAACGCTGTGGGCGCCGAGGGACTGGCCGCTGGCCAGGCGGTGGACATCGCCAGCGAGGGCGCGGACGTCGGGGTGGACACGCTCGAGTACATCCACGTGCACAAGACGGCGCGCCTCCTGGAGGCCGCGGCGGTGTGCGGCGCCATAGTCGGCGGCGGTTGCGACGAGGACGTTCAGAGCATCCGCAGGTACGCGCGGTGCGTCGGGCTTCTGTTCCAGGTGGTCGACGACGTGCTCGACGTGACGCGCACGTCGGAACAGCTCGGAAAGACGGCCGGGAAGGATGTCGCGGCGGCCAAGGCCACGTACCCGAAGCTCATGGGTGTTGAGGGGGCGCGCGCGTACGCCACAGAGCTCGTGGCGAGCGCGGAAGCGGAGCTCGACAGGTTCGACACCCACCGTGCCGGGCCACTGCGCCACCTTGCGCGGTTCATCGCGTACCGGCAGAACTGATGTGTTTAACGCTATGTTTCAATCTGCATGTACGACAGAGATCAATTCTGAATGGAATCGCATAGTAGTACCTATAAAATACTAGCATCCATTCTACGAAAGATTACTCCCACCTTTTATAGGAGATTTGGAGCATATAATGGTACAAGATACCTGTTGGAAAATTGAAAACTTACAATATGTCACCCCAAGTTAGGAAACAAAAATCTATTTCTCCGTACCATAATGACTACACGCCGACAAATCGTCTGCTCCGGTTCATGAATGTTTTCCTCCGTTCGATTTGAATCAGACGGTGCTTTTCCATCTTCTCAACTCTTCCCGACATCGGCAGCGATAGAAATAGAAGAGGGGAAAGATTTGGGTTCAATGGCCATCTTCCTCCACCAGATTGAGTTGCTTCTACGTGGATGATGGCTAGTGTAGCTGCAGTGGCGGATCCAGACGAGAATAGTAGGGGGTTGAACCACAAATCTAAATATCAGTTCAAACGTCTTCATATATAAATTTAAAGTTTAAATATTCAAAGCAATGCAATATATAAATACCATGTCATTGAATCATTCATCCAAGCAATTTTCAAAATACTAAAGACATGTAAGTCTAATTTAAAACATCTCTAACCAGTTGAAAGTTCTTTTTTCCCTAAAAATAACCAATCTTTTAAAATTCAGGTACTAATTCTAAATAAGATTAGCCACTGGCTATTGAAAACTAAAAACTATCACTAAAAAATAATAGAGCAAAGGATTCAGTCATTTATATTAGCATCCAAGTGATTAACAGTCCACTTTGGCGAAATTCAGATTTTTAGAAAAAACAATAGGAGATTAGGAGATAAGGATTTTGATTGAAACTAACCATTGTGAAGTCTTGGCCATGAAGGCCCTAGATGGCATTGTCGCCTCGACAAACTGTCTGTCTGCTCACACGCTCGTCGCTTGCCTCTTTTTCGCTCACTGGTTGTCACTAGCCGCTCAGCCACGCCCACTGGTCACCGCTTGCTCGCTTGACCTTCACTCCACCAGCGCCAGCAGTCACCCACACCTAGGAAGGAATCAAATTAGGTCAAGGATTCAGGCCTCTTGACTAAATGGGATAGAGTTGGATTGGCTAATACTATTTGCGCTAGAATTTCAATTAGTGATCTCAATGCCTTATAACGGCCCAACCTCGTATATATGACCTAAATTTGAGCCCCAAATCACAGACATACACCTTCTTTAACCTTCAGCATCAATCCTCCTTTCATGACCATAAAAAATCAAGCAGAGGCTCTTGAGTGTGTGTGTGTGTGGGGGGGGGGGGGGGAGCCCACCCTGCAGCCCTGTTGGATCCGCCACTGTGTGGGGCAACCCCTACTGGTTAGCTTCTCCTCCACCTCATCCTCCATTGGTGTCTTCTCTTTGCCTTATCTTCGACCCACAGGTCAAGAGTTTCTAGAACTAAAAAGATCTCCATCTGCAGCCAAAACCTCCCACATGTTGCCGTCCTCTCCACTGCCTCCAGGTTGTGCTCGTCGAAATCACCTGACAAGCCCAACCCCTTCACGCCCTCTTAAGATCCATATGTAGAACTCAGGTGAGTGTTTACACATTCGCTTTTCTCTAGTTATAAGAATTTTTCAAAGCTGATTTGCATTCAAGCATAATTTTATGAACTTTGTTCGGAAAACTGGGCTATTTTGTCCTCCCATATACCTTTTTTTCTTATTCTGACATGAGCTCCCCACAATTTGTAATAGTTACAAATTCTGGCATCTAGTCGCCAACGGGTAGTCTAGGTCACAGAAGGGGTACGACTAGAATGCAAACAACTCTCTAGTGCAATAATATAGAAAACTTTCCTAACACTATAATAAAAACAATCATTTATAGCTTCTCACCAGAACCGGTTGAACTAGAACCGCTTCAGAAAAGTTATCAGTATTGGTTCTTAACCCCCATTACCGCATCAATCATTGAGACCTGAAGAACCAGTATAAAAAGCAATCACCAGTACCGGTTATTAAATGAAACTAGTACTGATACCTACACAGACTTTTTGTACCAGTTTTAGATACGAATAGGTACTAATACTCATTATATGTACCGGCTCTAGTTGTGAACCGGTATAGATACTCATTATCTATACCTGCTCCAGTTATAAACGGTACAAATATGTCTAACAGTATATATAAACATCTTTTTCTTCCCCACCATCAGATGACTTATTATTTTTTTTCCATCTTAGATCTAACCTGTTCTCGTTCTCTCTTCTCTTGTACTCCATCTGTGTTCCTCAGCACCCAAGTAGCCATCGGCGAGAAACTAACAACAACACCACCCCACTACGGTGAAACGGGTTAAAAGAGGCAAGGTATCCGCTTCCCCTTGTCCTGCACCTTCCCTTTTCCGGTATATTTGTTCTTCTTCCCCTAATGATATAGTGATTTTTCTCCTCTCCTTCTCATATATTATGTTGGCATGTGGAGTATTGCATAATTTAATAGAAGAATCGATGATAAGAGATTCTAGACGAATTTAAAGGATGCTATCCACCAGTTCATCGAGGAGTTGATAGCACCACCAACAATCTCTGCTGTATGTTGTTTCCCTCTCCCATATTTGGCCATATCAGCTTTCATACTTGACTTTTAGAGTCACATGATTTTACTGAACCTCTTTGATGTCATCTTTTTAGATTCAGACAATTAGATTTGTTGTTAGCCTCGTCCCATGGTTCAAATCTCTAACCATTGGTGACGGAGCTCCTCTCAAAGTCATACAGGATTCGCTCTATAACTTATGGGGTAGGCAGCATATCTGTAGAATACTGCTCAACTCTTGTAAAATTTCTTTTTATTAGCGTGACAACAAAAATGATTTTTGCTCTCTCGCAGCAATGGGTCTGTAAAAGTCCCCAAACTTGTAAATGAAGAACTTGAATTATGAATAAAGTTGGTTTTCAAATTCAATAAAATGGGACTTGTAAAAACTTTCTAAGACATGATGATACACATAGGTGTGCACCCAAATGAGCTCGAATATTCAGTTGAATGGTTTCAAGCCAAGGTTGAATGAAACACCATGTGTAGAGTTTCCATGTTTAAGAGAAGTTTAAAATTCAAATTTGAACTTAATTGTTCACTTAAATGCAAAGGTGGCCATTTCAAAATGAAGATGCAAACTGTGGTTGCAAACCTCCCATTTGCAGCAGCCAAATTAAAAGTTTGAATCCATATTTGAATTCTTCGGGTTCAATTTAGTGGGATGGCAAAGTTTGAGAAAATTTGGAGGTACTTTGATATTTATGTCAAAGAGGCTTTTGAATTTCATTGGAATTTGAATTCAAATTCATAACTGAAGTAAACATTGTTGATTCTCCAAATGGATTTCAAATTTGAGCTCCTCATGACTAAATTATGTAACCTGCCAAATCTGAGATATTTTGGGAGAGGGGGAAGAAGTGGGGCCCACCTGTCACTGAGGTGTTTAAACTTGCTACCGAAGTCTTCCTCTGTTTTTACTCGAAGCCGATGAACAGCAGAGCTCGCCACCGAGGCAGCACCGCTGCCACCTCCCGAGCAAACTCGGGCTCGATTCTTTGCTCTTAGCAGCCAAAACCGAGATCTTTTCACCTCACAAAACGACTCCCCGCAACTGTTCGTTCATTTTCACGGGCTCCTCGACGAAAACACGCCCGCACTCGATGCAACCTTTGGATGGGACATTTTGGAGTGAAGAAAACTGAGTACGTGCTGGCCACACACTTCTTTTGGCCAAAGATGAGACGTGATGTTGAGCGCTACGTGTCACGATGCACTACATGCAATAAAGATAAGTCTCGATTTAACCCACATGGTCTTTATATGCCTCTTCCTGTTCCTAGTGTACCTTGGCAGGACATTTCATGGATTTTGTTTTGGGATTGCCTAGGACTAAGAGGGGGAGGGATAGTATTTTTGTGGTTGTTGATCGTTTCTCCAAAATGGCACATTTTATACCTTGTCATAAGAATGATAATGTATCATACATTGCTGACTTTTTATGACGGAAATTATTCATTTATACGGTGTGCTAAATACCATTGTTTCTGATCGCGATGCAAAATTTTTAAGTCATTTTTATATAACTTTGTGGTATAAATTGGGAATCAAGCTGTTGTTTTCAACCACATGTCACCCACGAACCGATGGACTAACTGAGAGAGTAAATCGTACTCTATCCACTATGTTGTGGGTTGTTTCAAAAACAAATTTAAAGTGTTGGGAGGATTGTTTACCATATATAGAATTTGCTTACAACAGGTCAGTTCACTCTACTATAAAGGTAAGCCCATTCCAGATAGTGTATGGTTTCAATCTCCGTGCTCCTATTGATTAATTACCTTTGCCTCCTTCTGAAACAATAAATTTGGATGCTACACAACGATCTGAATTCATTCTTAAGATGCATGAAACTACAAAGAAAAATATTAAAAGGATGAATGAGAAGTATAAAATTTCTGGTAGTAAAGGTAGAAAAGAAGTAAAACTTGAACCAAGGGACTTGGTATGGCTATATTTGAGAAAAGAACGATTCCCTCACTTGAGAAAATCTAAACTTATGCCACGAGCTGCTGGTCCTTTTAAGATTGTTGAAAGGATCAATGACAATGCATATAAGCTTGAGTTGCCTTCCGATTTTAGGGTTAGTCCCACATTTAACATTTCCGATTTACGACCATACTTGGGAGAAGAAGATGATCTTGAGTCGAGGACGACTCCAATTCAAGAGGGGGATGATGACGAGGACAACACAACAGTAGATACTCACATTGATATACAAGGACCAATCACAAGAGCACGAGCACGGTTACTAAATCAGCAGGTGAACTCGTTCCTAACTTCCTACCCATGTGAGTTTGAGAATGGATTGCTATTCAACGATTTAATTGTTTGTTAAGAACCATGGACATGATCAACAAGTAAAGGGAGGAGGTTTTGGGGACGTGGAGAACCAGATGAGACGTCCACAAGTTGATGGAAATAGTCGCCAACTCAGACTCGAGTTCAACTCGGAGTTCAGGAGCAGTCCATTTTAAAACGGACACCTAGGATGCATACGGACTCTGTTTTCAACGTTCTACATATGCATGGAAAGATGAGAAGATAAACTTTCCAATGGTTCTGGTCTAACATTAAAATTCGCCAGGAGTCATTGGGAATTGTCGAGACAAGTCGAATTCAGAGTTCTGTCCGGTGCTGCGCCACCGTATTGGGCTTTTGGGCCTTGTATCCCGTATGAGTCCATTAGGGACGCGTCTAAGGGTCTTATGGCCGAACCCTAGCCTTTAAATACTGTAGCCGTCAGCCATATTGGTGGGTTTTTTCTTAGATTAAACAATTTCGCCGTTCTACGGTTTGTGAGACCCCAATTTCACAATTTCAGATTGCATCTTCATCGTTCTTGCTTGTGTTTCTCGGTTGCACCTGCAGGGATATCCTTCTTGGCGAGGTCAAGTGTGTGAAGCAAGGTTGATAACCAACGGAGCAGGGGTGTAGTGATTGCAGGGGTATTCGGGTCTGCTCGAGTGCCTCGGGTCATTAACGTCGAGATCTCCACTTCAATCGACCTACCTTTCGGAAGATCGGGCCTAAACTTCTCATCAGCTACCACCCCTTCCAGATCCTCGGTAGTGCAAGGATTTGAAGAACCCTTGTCCCCAACTTTTCCCAGGGAAACACATGACAGCCCCGGACTTCTTCCTCTGAGGGGAGACTCCACCCGGAGCCCGAATCACGTGTCAGCACTAGGGCTGTTCTCAGTGGGAAGGCATCTCGGGGCTTGAGGACACGTGATGGTTCCGGACTTCGCCCAGCAGGGAGACTTGGGACCGGAGCCTTAGGGCTTGCGTCGGTCCGGATCTCATGCGCACGTGACAGCCCCAGAGTTGACCTAGGGGCCTTGTCCTCGTGGCTTGCCCGTTTGCAGTTGACATGCCTGAGAAAGCACAAACTGTAAAGGGGATACGCCCGTGCCTGCGTGCGTGCTCCGGGGCATCCCTCAGCGGAGTGGTGACTCCGAGCCAGGCGACGTGTGGCATCTCCGGATTTCACCTCAGCTGGGAGGTTCTGGTCCAGAGCCCAGGGCACGTGTCTGCTCCAGAGCTTCCCTCAATCAGGGAGGTGGCTCGGTGCTGCGAGACATGTGGCAGCTCCGGACCTCACCTCACCGAGGAGGTTCGGACTAGAGCCCGGAGCACATGTCAGTACTGGAGCTCTCTTCAGCGAGGAGGTGTCTCGGACCAGAGCCCGGGGCATGCGCCGGCTCCGGATCTCAAGCACACATGGCAGCCTCAGGGCTGATCTTAGGGCCAAGGGTATGTGCCTTTGCTTGTTTACAATTGATGTGTTTTGAGGAAACACAAACTGTAAAGGGAGAATGCACAGGACAAGGCAAAATTTCTCACTTTAGGCTCTTCTTCATAGGAGTAAACAATCCATATTAGAAGGCAGCGACCCGTCCAAGATGTTGAGAGTGACAGGACTCCTCCGGGACTTGGCTGTTCTAAGCGCTGTTCCTAGACACTATGAAACCCTTTTTCGAGAAAGCAGGACCATACCACTGTGCTAAACATAGAACTTACGGAGGTGTTCTATGTTCCAAGGATTGGGTAGAGGTATCCCATCCTCTGTGGCTAGGCGCACGCACCCGGGACGGCATACTTGTGTTACTCAGAAGGTCCCTTCCCAGCTGGGGTAGAGTTCGTTCCCCCCTTCTCGAGTAAGTATCCGCCGCAGCACCAGGTCGCCCACTCCGAGCTGTATACTCTGCACGAACCGCTGCTGATAACGTCAGAGTGCTTGATGGTATCGGGCGTTTCGGACAGCTGCTTGCCACCTTCGCTCATCGACAAGGTCGATATCTTCACGCCGGAGCTGGTCCTGCATGGCTTCGTCGTACGCTCGGACACGGGATGAGCCCATGGTGATTTCTGAGGGGAGGACAGCCTTAGCCCCATACACCAGGAAGAAGGGTGTTTCCCCAGTCGAGTGATGGAGGGACGTCCGACTAGCCCATAGTGTGCATGGAAGCTCTTCTACCCAATTGGCATTATGTTTTTTCAAGCTGTTGTAGGTGCGCCTCTTGAGTCCCTTGAGAATCTCGGTGTTTGCTCTTTCGGCTTGACTGTTACTCTCTCGGTGAGCAACGGAAGCATAGCAAACTTGGATGCCGAGGTCTTCACAGCAGTCTTGAAATACTGCACTAGTGAAATGGGTCCCGTTGTCGGTGATGATTCTATGCGAGACCCCGAACCGGCAGATGATTGGCTTGATGAACTTGACTACTGAGTGTTTGTTGATGGTTACTACAGGGGTAGCTTCCGCCCACTTGGTGAATTTGTCTACGGCGACTTAGATGTACCGGTATCCTCCGATGGATCTCGGGAATGGTCCTAGGATATCCAACCCCCACACAGCGAAGGGCCATGATGGCAGGATCATCTGCAACGTCTACGCTGGTGTGTGGATCTGCTTAGCGTGGAACTGGCGCGCCTTGCATCTCCTAACCAGGTCGACGGCATCTTGGAGAGCTGTTGGCCAGTAAAAGACATGCCGAAAGGCTTTTCCATCCAGCGTGCAGTAACCTGCATGGTTCCCACACTCACTCCATGGATCTCTACGAGCAGGTCGCAGCCCTCCTCCCGGGTTATGCACCGCAATAGGACGCCATTAGCGCCACGCCGATAGAGATCCCCTTCTACCAACGTGTATCTCTTAGCCAACCGAGCGATCTGTTCAGCGGATACACGTTCATCTAGAAGGAAATTGTCTTTCAAGTTGTCCCGAATCTCCGTGATCCATGCATCGGAACCTACTTGAGCACATGGATCTTGAGCGTCGGTTCGCACGAGCCCCCGGTGACGCTTACGATCCTTGGCGGGAGCCATGGTAACATGACCGACGGGACCGCCAGCTTCGAGGTGCTGGTCCTGCCCCCTTCACCTGGTTCGGTCGGCCAGCCGGTAGGTCGCAGCAACCTCCTTTCAAAGACCCCCTCAGGCACCGGAGCCCAAGCAGAAGCCTTTGTTGACAGGTCATTGGCTATTGTGTTATTGGCACGGGGAACATGGCACAAGTCCAAGGATAAGAAGTCCTTCTCCAACTTCTGTACATGGAGGAGATAAGCTGCAAGTTGTGGGTCGATGCAACTACACTCTCCTTTGACTTGCTTGATGATCAGCTGAGAATCACCCTTGACCAACTACTGCTGGATGCCGAGGGATAGCGCGGTTTTCAACCCGAAGATGAGAGCCTCATACTCCGCCATGTTGTTGGTCGCCTTGAAGTCAAGTCGCACCATGTACTTGAACTGCTCTCCGGTTGGTGTAATGAGCAGAACCCCCACTCCGGTACCCTGCTTCCGCGAGGATCCGTCGAAGACCGGAGCCCTGGGCTCTGGTTCACCAATGTCCTGGCCCTCTGGCTGCCATGGTGTCTGCCACAAAATCAGCTAAAGCCTGACTTTTCACCGCATGGCGCGGTAAGAAGTCTAGCTCGAATTCCGCCAACTTTGCAGCCCATTTAGCTATGTTTCCAGTGGCGTTGGGGTTGTGGAGGACAGTCCTCAGTGGGTACGAGGTAACCACTGAGATCTTGTGACCCTAAAAGTAATGGCGCAACTTCCTTGACCAACAAGGACTGCATAGAGAAGTTTGTGCACCTACAGATATCTTGTCTTGGCGTCGTGGAAGACCTCGCTGATGAAGCGTCGTCTAGTAGAGGTCCGGGGCTCGGGGGCCTCCGGCCCCCGGGTCTGGGCCTGCACTCTAGGAGCTCGGACCCAAGTGCACGCCTGTTGCTGGGTCTAGATGGCAGGGACCCGTCTGGTTCATCTTGGAGTGGTCCGGGACTCGGGGGCCTCTGCCCCCCAGGTCCAAGACTGCATTTCGGGAGCTCGGACCTAGACGCACGCTGGTTGCCGGGTCTAGATGGATGAGACCCAACTAGTTCTCCTTGGGGAGATTTGGAACCCGAGGCCCCCAGGCCCTTAGGTCCGGGACTGTATTCCGGGAGCTTGGACCCAGATATGCATTGATCATCAGGTCCACCTGTTTAGGGCGTGATTACTTTCCCTTCCCATGGATTTCCTCCGGAGTCTAGGCCCTGGGGGCTTCACATCGATGGTGGCAGGAGCCTTTTCTAGGACTTGTGATCGATGGAGTTCCAGCCGCTCTCCGACTAAAACCATGCTCACGACCTCGGTTGTGGCAGCGATGTAGAGGAGTAGTGGCTCGCTTTGTTCAGGGGCCACTATGACGGGCAACGTTGTGAGGAACTTCTTCAGCTCCTGAAACACCTCATCCGTCTCCTCGGTCCATACGAATAGACTAGTTTTGCGCAGAAGCTTGAAGAATGGAAGAGCCCGCTCAGCCATTTTAGAGATAAACCGACTGAGCGCGGCCAGGCATCAGGTAATCTTCTGCATGTCCTTGATGCTAGCAAGGGGTCGCATCCGTTCTATCGCCTTAATCTTCTCCGAGTTAGCTTCGATCCCTCGGTGTGAGACCAAGAAACCGAGCAGCTTCGCGGCAGAGACCCCGAAGACACATTTGTCTGAGTTCAACTTCGTGCGTGTGGAATGCAGTCTGTCGAAGACTAAGGTCAGGTTGTCGAGTAGAGATGCTCGCGACTTAACTCTAACTATGATGTCATCGACATAAACCTCGACCAGGTCTCGAATGAGATTCCCAAACGTCTTGTGCATTGCATGCACAAAAGTGGAAAGCGCATTCTTAAGACCATAAGGCATGGACACATAGCAATAGAGATCGTCTACTGTGATGAAGGCAATGTGCTCTTCATCTTCCCTAGACATAGGAATTTGGTGGAAACCTAAATATGCATCTAGGAAATACAGTAGATCACAACCAGACGTAGAGTCCTATTTGGTCTATACGGGGAGAGGGAACGGATCCTTTGGGCGTGCCTTATTGAGGGTAGTGTAGTCGATGCACATACGTAGCTTCCCGCCAGCCTTGGGGATGACAACAGGGTTGGCCAACCATCGTGGATGGTGGACCTCTCGGATGAAGCCGGCATCGAGTAGCTTCTTGATTTTTTCACGGATGAAGTCTTGCCCCTCGATGGATTGCTTCCGAGGCTTCTGTTGGACTGGCTTGGCATCGGGGTGGATCTTCAGTTAGTGCTCAATCACCCCCCTAGGGATCCCGGGCATTTTCGACGGTTGCCAGGCAAACTTGTCAACCGCGTCTTCCTATTTGCCTCCAAGGCCCCCGACGACCCGGGTGGTCTGGGTGACATCAGGACCGACTTGGACGACCTTGACCGGTACATCTTCGCCGTTCGAGGGCTGCACACGGGGTGCAGATGTCGCCCCTCGGTGACGCATGCTTGGAGGCGGTCGGCTAGCTTCAGTGTGACCAGAGACGACCTCCTGTGCTGCTGCCAGCACTTGGACCTTTTCCTGTGCTGACATAGCCACGGTGCGGTCACCGCGGATCTTGAGGACGCCACTCGGGGTTGGCATCTTTAAGACCAAATAGCCGTAGTGAGCTACTGCTATGAATCGGTACAGAGCTGGTCTGCCGATTATGGCGTTGAAGGGGAGGCTGACCTCCGCAACATCGAAGACGACGCTCTCCGTACAGTAGTCCTCAGGCGTCCCGAATGTCACCGGGTGGGAGATACTACCGCACGGGAAGATGAGGTCCCGACCTACCCCGAGTATGGTCTCGAGGGGGTAAGTTGGGACATAGGGATCTGCAGCTTCTTGAAAGCTGCAAGATTGATGATGCTGATGGCCGCCCCGCCATCGATCAACATGTGGTAGAGCTTCACGTTGGAGATGGTTGAGGCGACGAGGAGAGGCAGCTGCTCGGCGCCTACCATGTTCTTGGGTCAGTCGGAGGTGTCGAAGCTGATCAGCGTCTCAATCCATTTGCGATGTGGCGCCAGCCCCGGGACTGGGGCGGCCGCTGCCACTTCTCAATGGAGGGTTTTGACGGCTCGCTTGGACGAGACATCGGAAGAACCCCCATACATTACATAGAGTGTGTCGGCCGCTTTGCCGCCGGCTTGGCCAGGCCCGCCCGCTCTGGAGCGCGGGGGGGGGGGGTAGCTGTAAGGATCGAAACGCCCAAGAGGGGGGGTGAATTGGGCTTTTTAAAATTTTAGAGCAATTTAAAACTTTAATGGTTGAAGCCCAATTCCCTATGCAAACTAACTACGCAAGCAAGAGAGTTAAGTCCGGAATAGTAAAAGCGTAATAGTAAGGGGTGAGGAGAAAAATGCAAACTCCCGCGGAGACTCGGAGACACGGTGATTTTTCCCGTGGTTCGGTAAGATCACAAAAATCTTCCTACGTCCACGTTGTGGCACCCACCAAAGGGTATAGCCACTCCCACGTCACCAAGACGAGGGAATCCACTATCTTTCTCCGTTCGCCTTCTCCGGCAAGGTGGAGCTCAAGCCTTGTACAACGGTGATCTTCCGGGCTTCCACAAACACCTTGGTAAGCTCCGGAGTGATCTCTTCTTCCTCCAACGTTTACAAGGTGAGAGAAGTCACCAAGACACTCTCTCTCACTAGCCTAGAGATTCCAATCACCAAGAATGGACGCACACAAGCTTCTCTCTCGCTAGATATAACCTATAGTTGGAGTACAAGGGGTTTTGAAGTGTGGAAGTGGTAGCTCTTGGTCTTGAATGCTTGAGAATGTCTAGAGAGACTCTGGTGATCAAGACTTGTCGAAATGGCCGGTTGGAGGGGTATTTATAGCCAGCCCACACGAGATAGCCGTTGGAAAAGTGGGCAGACTTTTGTCAGTTAACATCGGATCCTCCGATGCACCCCTTTATATGATCATCGATCGAATTCCAAATTAGCTGATGTCATGTGTCAGATGTGACCGTTGGATATAACCGTTGGATCTTTTAATCGACCGATGTTACTTTAACTCATCATCGGATGATCCGGTGAGTTGATCTTCAGAATTGGTTCAGAAATAATGTTTCGGTTGAAATTGACCGATGTTCACTTACTTTATCATCGGATGATCCGGTGAGTTGATCTTCAGAATTACTCATAAATTATCCTTCTGTTGAAATCAACCGATGTGCCACTTCCTTCACATCGGATGATCCGGTGTGTACTGGGCTCTGAGGTCTTCTTCTTCTGTCAACTCAAATTCGACCGATGTAGTCATTTTGCAAGACATCGGATGATCCGGTGAATGCAACTTGTTTGCTTCGAGTTGTTTTGAGTTGATCTTTTAGAATCTTCTTGAGTGACCTCTTTGACACTTGTTTGAAATGATATTACGATGAAGTGTGAGCTCCTTGTGTTGCCAATTTTGATAAAGTAGGGTCGTTGTATGAGTTCTTCATTTAGTTTTCATGAGTATCGAATAACCCCTTAGAATGGATCGTTGAGGGGTCTCCATTTGTATCCAATGAGCAGTAGATGGTGTGAATAGATAGTTCATTTAATGTTTGATGTGATGTACGTGAAACCTTGCATCCACAAACTCATTAGTAATTACGAACAGTTGTCATTAATCACCGAAACCATATCTCACGGGGGCCTAGATGCTTTCAATCTCCCCCTTTTTGGTGATTGATGACAACACAACGAGTAGAGTATGAAATTAAAACGCAATGCTCAAAAGGAAACATAACAAGTACAAATTACAGCACAAGTGACTCGACGGCTCAAATAATAATTAATAAAGCGTAAGAGCACAGAGTAGTACCCGGAGTACAATAATAGCAAATAATAATAATCTCCAATAAAGTAGCAAAAAGGGATAGACGCTCCCCCTAGAACCAAGTACTCCCCCTAGAACTAAGCTAACCTCCCCTCTAACCTCCCCCTGACTCTAACTCTTCTCCCCCTTTGGCATCAAGGCACCAAAAAGGAAAGTCAAGTGACTACGACTCAGGCGCGCTCCTGGCGATGGTGAAGCGGTCGGCGTCGACGGTGCTGTCGCCGGAGCTGCTGGAGGTGGAGGTCGCTGGTGCTGGAGCTGGAGCGGGAGGAGCTGGAGCTGCTGTGGAGGCTGGAGCTGGAGCTGGAGCTGCTGGGGGATCCGCTGAGGCTGCTGGCGCCGGTGGAGGTACTGCCGGAAGAGGTGAGGACTGGAGCGACGTCGGTGGCAGTACTGGAGCTGGTGCCAGTGGGGGTGCACCTGGAGCCTGACTGAGTCCCAAGTGCTGAGGTGGAAGAGCCACTCCAGTCTGCTGGTAGAGGTTGGTGACCAACCCCAGGATGCCCAACAGCATCTGTTGAGTCTGCTGCTGCTGGTCCAGAGTGCGTCGCGTCATCTGATCGACAAGGTTGGTGAACCTGTCGGTGTCCTCTCGCCTCTAACGGGCGATCTCCTGCTGCTGCCTCTGAAGCTGCTCCTGTCGAGCTGCTTGCAGCTCCTGCTGCTGAGCCATCCGCTGAAGTAAGGTGGTGAGCTCTGACGGCTGAGTCACCTGAGCCTCTGACACTGGAGGAGGTGTAGGTGGTGGAGCAGCTGAGCCTCCTGCCTCTGCGTCGTGCTGCCTCGGTGAGGGAGGAGCAGGAGGGAAGTACTCCTCGACACTGTCACTAGTGTCGCTATCCGACCATACGTGCTGTAGGTCTCCTCCCTGAGCCTCTGCCTGTGCCAGCTCGGCGTCCTCCTGAGTCAGCTCTGCCCAGTCCTCCTCTGATAGTCTGGCTCGAACCTCACGCTCGACGGGTCGTCCAAGGCGGCGGTCTCCCGGAGTGGGGACTCGGTAGTGGCTGAACCGGGTCACGTGCATTCCCGTCAGCTGAGAGACTCCTGGAGTGTCCTCTGGAACCAGCTGGTGAAGAAGGTGACAGATCCAGTGACCAAAGACCAGCTGTCGTAGCATCCCAACTCCGTCGGTGATCACGTCCTCCATCTCGCAGATCAGAATGTCTACTATGTCGAACTCCATCCCGTTCATCACATAGAACAGGATGGTCTGCTGAAGGCTCGTGAATCCCTCCAAGTAGCCGGACCTCGGTAGCAGGGTACGCCTGAGGACGTGGTGAACTGTCCGAGCTGCTGGGGTGAGAAGCGTTGGCACTCTCGGCTGGTCAGGTGTGAACGGCTGTGTGAACAGACCTCTGATCTCCTCGAGGGGCGGTGCCACTCCTCCAGTCAGTGGCCTCCTCGGTGGATCTGCATCTCCGTAGACTATCTGGTGCAGGCACGTAGTGGAGAGCTCCACACCAAGCAGTCTGCCCATCAGGTCTCGAGATACGTCGTGGATTCGCCCCATGAACATGAAGTGAATCGAGCGACGACCCTCAGAGACGTAGAGTGTCGCGTAGAACACCCTAACCCACTCCTCGACGTAAGCACTCCTCGAGTGTGAGAGCAAGTCCGCCAGTCCTCTGTATCTCTCAAAAAGGGGCCTGATCCCGTGTCTGCTGCCACTGCAAGCTGATCCCAGTCAATGCTGTTATGCTGGAATAGCTTGTGACCCCGACGCCTGTAAGTCTCGTACAGTGACGCCTGTGTCAGGGTCCAGAACCGGGAGTCAACTCGAGCATCCCTAGGCCGCGGGAACCACTCCTCAATCAGCGCTGACCATCTGAGCTTCTTTAGTTGCCTTGCCTTCATCTTCCTGTAGTCAGTGAGTCTGACGTCTTCGGCGACTCGGACTGCTGTGTCCATCAGGTGGATGGCCCTTTCGGCCTCTCTGTCCTCGGCGCGGTCAGCTGCAGAGGGGCGCCGACTCGCCGTAGGAGTCTGTCCACCCCCACGAGTCCTCGGGGTGCGCCGGCGGATGAGAGGCGGCACCTCGGTCTCCTCCTCATCGGAGCCCTCGGGAGACACCGGCTGGATCGGAGGCTGCTCCTGCCTCTGCCGGGACTCGCGGATCCGTAAGGAACCGCGATGTCCGCGCTCACGCTCCTCGGCGGCGCGAGCGGCCAACTCCGCACGACGCGCGTCCTTGGACATCTTGCGCTTCTTCGCGGCGGGCTCCTCAATAGCCTTTCCTTTTCCTTTGCGATCGCGACCCATCTTGATGCAATTGAGAGCTAGGGTTAGCGACGGTGAAGATGAACGATGAAAACAACGAAGGGCGTCGCGCGGCACGGAGCGAACCTTATCGACGAATGACAAAGCATGACGGGATCCTAGCGGAGAGGGTGATGTGAGCCGGCGGCGAGTGGTGGAGGCGAGACGGCGAGGGAGACGCGGCGGTGCGGTGGAACAGCGACGGCACGCTCGGGAGAGGCGGCGGCGCGGGCACGGACGGCGCCTAGGCGGCCAAAAGATGGCGGTGGCGGATCCTGGGAGGAGGCGGCGGCGGCGCCTGGGAAGGGCGGCGGCGACCCCTGGGAGGAGGCGGCGGCGGCGCCTGGGAAGGGCGGCGGCGGCTGGGAGGCGGCGCGCGCGGGAGGCGGCGTGCGCGGGAGAGGCGGCGGCGGCGGCGGCGCCTGGAGCCGGCGGCGGCAGCTGGGAGGCGGCGGCGGTGACTGGGAGGCGGAGGCGCGCGGGAGAGACGGCGAGGGCGACGGACGGTGGCGCAGGTCGGGAAGAAGAGAAAGGAAAAAAAACGAAGTCCGGCCGAGTCCGCTTTTTAAACTGTTCGGGCGAACCCTAGCCGCGCACTAAACACCGGATGGACCGATGATCATCGGAGGATGCATCGGTCGAGTTTAACAGAGAGTTGTTCCAAAAACTCTCTTTGAACACCGGATGGACCGACGTTGAGGTGGCGATCATCGGTCGATTTCTGCAGGGCACCAGGAAAACTGAACACCGGATGCTTCGATGTCTTCTGAAATGAACTCATCGGTTGATTTGTGACATCTGACTTGAACTGAAGCACCAATTGATCCGATGATCTGCTGGCCCTGGCATCGGATAATCCGATGACTACAGAAAACCTAAGACTGCCCATATGTGTCCTTGGACTTAAACACAAAGATAAGGATGGGTCCTCGGACTTTTTGGGCAACTCCTAACCTCTAATATAAGGCTTTAAATATAGCGCCACATATTGGCTAAGCCCTTAAGCAAAGAGAACACACAAGGTTAGGAGTGACATCATGAAAATGTAAGGCCCATGCTTTGTGAGCTAGAGTATAGAAAACTTCTATCTCTTTGAAGCATGTACCTTTATAATTTTGCTCTATCCACATCATATGAGTTGAGATATTGCATTTTGAACAAGTCTCCTTCTCATGATGTGGGTTCCCCTTTGTGACAATCTACCGTATGCAATGCCAAGCAAAATAATGCAAGATATTGAATGAGTGCAAGTCTATATGGCAGGAATCATGCAAGGCGTAATGTAAATCTATCTTGCCAAGTTTAAACCTGCCAAAGGCTTCCTCAGGAAAAGCTATTTCTAGCTTGCCCCTATCTTTTGGGAGTTAGACAAGACCTATTTGATATGCAACCTTACATGAACATGGCAACTTACATGACGTTAGATGCATCTAGCACATTTAATTCACTTCTTAGTCTAGAAAAAGTTTTCTCATCAAGTGGTTTAGTGAAGATATCCGCCAATTGTTCTTCAGACCTAACACCTTGCAAAGAGATGTCTCCTTTAGCCTCATGGTCCCGTAAGAAGTGATGGCGAATATCTATGTGCTTAGTGCGGGAGTGTTGAACGGGGTTTCTAGCTATCTTAACCGCACTTTCATTGTCACAAAGGAGAGGCACGCAATCAAACTTAATTCCAAAGTCCAAAAGGGTTTGCTTCATATATAGAATTTGGGCACAACATGCACCGACCGCTATATATTCTGCCTCCGCGGTGGACAAAGCCACGGAGTTTTGCTTTTTGCTCGACCAAGATACTAGGGAACGCCCAAGTAAGTGGCACCCACCGGAGGTACTCTTGCGATCCACACGGCATCCGGCAAAGTCCAAATCCGAGTAACCCAAGAGATAAAAACTAGCATTCTTGGGGTACCACAAACCTACACTTGGGGTATGCTTGAGATACCTAAGTATCCTAAAGACCGCCTTACGATGCGATTCTTTAGGTGCCGCTTGAAAGCGAGCACACAAGCACACACTAAACATGATATCGGGCCTATATGCGGTAAGATATAATAATGAACCAATCATGGAACGGTAATGAGATTGATCAATAGGTTTACCGTCCATGTCCGCGTCGAGATGACAATTTGTTGCCATTGGAGTACTTCTTGAGCTGCAATCTCCCATTTCAAACTTCTTCAAGAGGTCTTTGGTGTACTTTTCTTGGTAGATGAAAGTCCCCTCTTGAAGTTGCTTGATTTGAAATCCTAGGAAGAAATTGAGTTCTCCAATCATTGACATCTCGAACTCCCTAGACATCATGGTGCCAAACTCAAGGCTAAGAAATTTGTTAGTTGAGCCAAAAATAATGTCATCAACGTAAATTTGACAAAGAAATAAATCCCCGTTGATGTCCTTGGTGAAAAGTGTGGTGTCCACCCTCCCGATCTTGAAACCTTGCATGACTAGGAAATCCCTTAGGCGTTCATACCATGCTCTAGGTGCTTGCTTGAGCCCGTAGAGCGCCTTGTGTAACCTATACACATGGTTAGGATTCCTCGGATCTTCAAACCCGGGAGGTTGCTCAACGAAAACAAGCTCGTTAATATAACCATTGAGGAAGGCACTTTTCACATCCATTTGATAAAGCATAATATTGTGATGTGAAGCAAAAGCAAGGAGTATACGAATAGCTTCTAACCGTGCGACCGGGGCAAAGGTCTCTCCAAAGTCTAGTCCTTCTACTTGTGAAAAACCCTTGGCCACAAGCCTTGCCTTGTTGCGGACCACCACGCCATTCTCGTCTTGCTTGTTGCGGTACACCCACTTTGTTCCGATGACGTTCTTGTTTTTAGGTCGCTCCTCCAATACCCAAACTTCATTTCGGGTGAAGTTGTTGAGTTCTTCTTGCATAGCCATCACCCAATTGGGATCTTGGAGTGCTTCCTCAATATTTGTGGGTTCTACACACGAAACAAAAGAGTAGTGCTCACAAAATGAAGCAACATGGCGAGAACGAGTACTTACTCCCCGTGACGGACTTCCGATGATTTGATCCATCGGATGTGCCTTGGAGATGCGCCCATGCCTCATAAGAGGTTGTGAGGCACTTGGTGGTGGTGAGGCATCTTGCTCGTCTTGTGGTTGGACTTGACCTTGGACTTCTTCTTCTTCTTGGTGTTGTGTGGCATGTGAATCTTGCATTGGCAATGGATCATTTTTCTCTTCTTCTTCATCAATTTGAGGCGCCATGGTGGTGTTGATGTTGGAACTTGAGGCTCCCCCTTGATCGTGGCTCTCCCCAACTTCGGGCTTGATGTCTCCTATGGTCATGTTCTTCATAGCTTCTCGTAGAGGCTCATCATCTATATCATCATGACCAAAACTCTCCTCTTGGGAGCCATTAGTCTCATCAAACTCAACATCACAACTTTCTTCAACTAACCCGGAGGTTTGGTTGAATACTCGATATGCTTTTGAGTTTGACGCATAATCTAGAAAGATGCCAACATCACACCTTCTTTCAAACTTACCGAGCCTTTTCTTGCGGTAGATGTAGCACTTGCACCCGAAGACTCGGAAGTAGGAGATGTTGGGCTTTCTCCCAATGAGCAGCTCATATGGGGTCTTTTGAAGTAGTCGATGAAGGTAGACCCTATTTGCGGCATGGCACGCCGTGTTGATTGCTTCGGCCCAAAACTTTTCCGACGTGCCATAGTCATCAAGCATTGCTCTTGCAAGGGTGATGAGAGTCTTGTTCTTCCTTTCAACGACACCATTTTGTTGAGGGGTGTATGTGGCCGAAAACTCATGCTTCACGCCTTCACGATCACACCACTCCCCAATGTTGTAGTTCTTGAACTCGGTGCCGTTGTCACTCCGGACCTTGATGATAGGAAGTTGAAATTCCCTTTGCGCTCGTTTAGCGAAGGTCTTGAAGATTTCCGGAGTTTCACCCTTGTCACCTAGAAACAGTGTCCAAGCATACCGAGAGTAGTCATCAACAATGACAAGACAATAAAGGTTACCGCCAAGGCTTTGGTATGTGGACGGTCCGAAGAGGTCCATGTGAAGTAGTTCAAGTGGCTTGGAGGTTGACACCATTGTCTTCATCGGATGGTGTGAGGCAACTTGCTTCCCGGCTTGACATGCACTACAAAGCTTGTTCTTTTCGAATGTGACATCCTTCACGCCGGTTACCATCCCAAGCTTGAATGACTTCTTGAGCTTGCTCATCCCAATGTGAGAAATGCGCCGATGCCATAGCCATCCCAAACTTGTCTTGGTGAAAAGACAAGTGGTCAAGATAGCATCCTTGTTGGAGAAGTCCACCAAGTAGAGATGTCCATGCCGAAAACCTTTGAATATTAATTCTTTGCTTGAATCACTAGTCACCACAACACCATTCTTGTCGAATGTGCATGTTAGTCCAAGATCACACAATTGTGCAATAGAAAGTAAATTAAAACAAAGAGACTTAACGTAAAGCACATTAGAGATAGACAAATCGTGCGAAATAGCAATTTTACCCAAACCAATCACCTTCCCCTTTGAGTTATCACCAAAGGTGACTTGTTCATGATTGCCGGGGTTTTCCATGGAGGTGAACATACCATCATTACCGGTCATATGTTGAGTGCACCCACTATCGAGTACCCAATGCTTTCCTCCGGCTTTGTAGTTCACCTACACACATGAAGTTAGTTTTTGAGTTTAGGAACCCAAGCCAACTTAGGTCCTTGTATGTGTGATACAAGTGTTTTTGGAACCCAAAGTTGCTTGGGGAGCTTCCCCTTCATGCCCTTGATGTCTTTGCCGATGAACCTTGCCTTCACTTTTCCACCTACTTTGCTCAATAGATAGTGATAATCATTGAACGTAGATTTATAGTTGGGAGGCAATTTGGGAGAAGGACGGTTGGGAAGAGGACACTCCCTCGTGTGATGTCCGGTGACCTCACAATGTTGGCAATAGGAACCAACTTCCTTGATGAAGCTTGTCCTAAGCTCCGGTGAGAGCACCTTTCCTTTGTTGGGCACCGGGAAGGATCCAAGTCCCCTCTTGTGGAAGCCTTTAGCTTGTTGGTAGAGGATTTCCTTGTGCTTGTCCTCCCCCTTAGAAAGTCTTGCCACACTAGTGCGAAGACTTTCAATTTCGTCCATTAGCTCCTTCTCCCTAGGGCTTGCTTTCAAAGGCAAAGACTCATCCAAAATATTAGTGGCATGTGAATTAGGTGATATTTTGCCATCAAGGGTTTCTTTCTTTGTGTTTTTCACTTTAAGTTCAATCGCTTCATAAGCAAGGTTAAGCACTTCATGTTCTTGAACCAACTCATTGTGCTTTGCCAAGAGTGCTAAGTTAGCTAAGTCAAGCTCATGATACTTAAGCTTTATTTGAGCATTCTCCTCCTCGATTTGCTTAACATTTGATTTGAGCGTGTCATGCTCTTTAAGTATGGTTACATACTTATCATGCAAATCGAGGTTGGCACTTTCAAGCTTAGCTCGAGCTAGCTCAAGAGCCTTAACCTTAGCCTTTTCCCTTTTTATAATGGCATGATATTCATTAATCATAGATGCTAATTCATCGGGTGAAAGCTCATCATCATCATCGCTAGAATCTTCACATACCTTTGAGTTACCTTTCGCCATTAGGCACATGGGAGGTGGACGAAGAGGTGAGTCATCCTTGTTGACGACGGCGAGGCCCGCCAAGTTTTCTTCACCTTCACTATCTTCGTCGCTTGACTCTTCATCCGTGATCCACTCATTGGCTTCACACATGAAGACCTTTTGAGGCCCTCTTCTCTTCTTTGGAAAGAGCTTGGTTTTCTTGCCTTTGTCAAATTTCTTCTTTCCAAAAGAACGCTTGGGCTTAACCTCCTCTTCATCATCACTTTCTTCTAGCTTGTAATGCTTCCCATTTTCCTTCCTTTTGTCCGGTCTAGGACAATTATATGATATGTGGCCTAGATCACCACAATTGTAGCACGTCTTGTTTTCATCTTTTCTTGGCAAGAAGGCTTTCTTCTTAGGATCAAAAGAGTATCCCTTCTTTGCAATCTTGGAGTTGAGGCGTGAGAATTTCCTCATCATCAAAGCAAGTTCATCATCATCATCTTCGCTTGTTTCTTGCTCTTCTTCACTTGAGCTAGGCTCAACCACTTTCTTCTTCTTGGAAGTTGTCTTCTTGGTTGAAGCCTTGAGAGCAATGGTTTTTGATGATGACTCCTCCATCATTCCAAGTACGCTCATCTCATGAGCATGGATTTCTCCAATGAGCTCCGAAGCTTCCATGTTGTCTAGTGACTCCTTTTGGAGCATTGAATTGATAATGTTGTACTTGGGCTTGGGTAGGAGCATGAGGATCTTGCGATTGATAAGTCCCTTGCCAAGAGAAGCAATGTCAAGTGCGTTAATTTCCTCAATGAGCACATTTAAACGAGAAAACATTTGGTTAACGTTCTCATGAGGAAACATCTTAAATTCATCATATTTTGATTTAAGCATGTGATATTTGAGTTCTTTAACCCGAGATGAGCCCTCATGTATTTCAATTAGACATGCCCAAATTTCACACGCTTTTTCTTTACTAGCAATCCTAGCAAAGACATCTTGACTAATGCATTCATATATGGCATTTCTAGCCTTAGCATCCCATTTTAGTTGGTCACCAACATAGTCAAGATTTCCAAACCCCGCATGGGTCGCTTCCCACACTTCGGGAGCAATTGCCTCAAGGTAAGCGCGCATGCGTGCTTTCCAATAAGCAAAATTCTTGCTCTCGAAGGTAGGAACCGAACCCCCATTCTTGGCCATTTTCGCTCTCTAGCGGTGAAGCTAGAATGATCCAATGCGCAACCTTGCTCTGATACCAATTGTAAGGATCGGAACGCCCAAGAGGGGGGGTGAATTGGGCTTTTTCAAATTTTTAGAGCAACTTAAAACTTAATGGTAGAAGCCCAATTCCCTATGCGAACTAACTACGCAAGCAAGAGTGTTAAGTGCGGAATAGTAGATGCGTAATAGTAAAGGGGTGAGGAGAGAAGTGCAAACTCCCGCGGAGACTCGGAGACACGGTGATTTTTCCCGTGGTTCGGTAAGATCACAAAAATCTTCCTACGTCCACGTTGTGGCACCCACCAAAGGGTATAGCCACTCCCACGTCACCAAGACGAGGGAATCCACTATCTTTCTCCGTTCGCCTTCTCCGGCAAGGTGGAGCTCAAGCCTTGTACAACGGTGATCTTCCGGGCTTCCACAAACACCTTGGTAAGCTCCGGAGTGATCTCTTCTTTCTCCAACATTTACAAGGTGAGAGAAGTCACCAAGACACTCTCTCTCACTAGCCTAGAGATTCCAATCACCAAGAATGGACGCACACAAGCTTCTCTCTCGCTAGATATAACCTATAGTTGGAGTACAAGGGGTTTTGAAGTGTGGAAGTGGTAGCTCTTGGTCTTGAATGCTTGAGAATGTCTAGAGAGGCTCTGGTGATCAAGACTTGTCGAAATGGCTCGTTGGAGGGGTATTTATAGCCAGCCCACACGAGATAGCCGTTGGAAAAGTGGGCAGACTTTTGTCAATTAACATCGGATCCTCCGATGCACCCCTTTATATGATCATCGGTCGAATTCCAAATTAGCTGATGTCATGTGTCAGATGTGACCGTTGGATATAACCGTTGGATCTTTTAATCGACCGATGTTACTTTAACTCATCATCGGATGATCCGGTGAGTTAATCTTCAGAATTGGTTCAGAAATAATGTTTCGGTTGAAATTGACCGATGTTCACTTACTTTATCATCGGATGATCCGGTGAGTTGATCTTCAGAATTACTCATAAATTATCCTTCTGTTGAAATCAACCGATGTGCCACTTCCTTCACATCGGATGATCCGGTGTGTACTGGGCTCTGAGATCTTCTTCTTCTGCCAACTCAAATTCGACCGACGTAGTCATTTTGCAAGACATCGGATGATCCGGTGAATGCAACTTGTTTGCTTCGAGTTGTTTTGAGTTGATCTTTTAGAATCTTCTTGAGTGACCTCTTTGACACTTGTTTGAAATGATATTACGATGAAGTGTGAGCTCCTTGTGTTGCCAATTTTGATAAAGTAGGGTCGTTGTATGAGTTCTTCATTTAGTTTTCATGAGTATCGAATAACCCCTTAGAATGGATCGTTGAGGGGTCTCCATTTGTATCCAATGAGCAGTAGATGGTGTGAATAGATAGTTCATTTAATGTTTGATGTGATGTACGTGAAACCTTGCATCCACAAACTCATTAGTAATTACGAACAGTTGTCATTAATCACCGAAACCATATCTCACGGGGGCCTAGATGCTTTCAGTAGCCTCGTCATCTCCGACCTGGAGACGACGGTGAGCTGGGCGAGAAGGCTCGCCATGGGGGGTGATGTTCACCATGGTCGCGAGGAGAGTGCGGAAAGCCCCCCCTACCTGGCGCACCAAATGTCAGAGTGTGAGCTGTGACACTTCTCCCGGGCTGCTCGGAAGTAGCCCGCGAGGTTCTTTTTTTCCGGAGGGGGCTTGGCACCCTTCGCGACCTGGGCTCGAGGGAGCGGATAAACATGAGGATTTACGTGGTTCGGGCCACCAGAGAGTAATACCCTACATCCACGGGTGTGCTTGGTCTATTGCTTGAGCGTGAGTGCTTGTGTGTTGTGTGATCTTGAGTGTGGGGAAATCAAAACCCCTTGTCGGGTGGTCACCCGATCCTTTTATAGTTCAAGGTCGGGGTGGTTACAATGAGGTTTGGGGCCCGATAGGTGGCCCCAAAGCTTTGAGTATCCTATACATGATCTAGGGATTCGTCCTTTGAGTAGAGTGGCCGGCGGGGAGTTAAGTCCCTCCGTCCGGCGCGACGGGCGCCCTTGACCGCATGTCAGGTGATGATGAAGACGCCGTCTTGTCACTGTGTCTCCTTGCCCTGTTTGGGCTGCTCAGTGCCGTTGGGTGGCACTGTTCTGCTGTCACGCCCCGTCGTCCCGTTTTGTCAACCTAATGGCGAACGGGCAGGGGATGGAGGCGTGCGCAGTGCGCCAAGCTTATGGGGAAGGCGTGAGCCTTGAATGCGAAGCCTGACAGTGCACTTCCTTCTTGACTTCGTCGACCCACGGCTCACGAAGGATCGTGGGGTACGTGGCGGCTCTAGAGCCATTGTCGACGGGTTTGGTGTCTGGGGACACGTGCAGCTCCAGACCATACCTTAGCAGGGAGACTTGGTCCGGAGCCTATGGCACGTGTCAGCACCGGAGCTGTCCTCAGCGGGGAGGCGGCTCAAAGCTGGAGGACACGTGTCAGCTTTGGACCTCTCCTCAGGAGGGAGGTTTAGACCAGAGCCGGGGGACACGTGTCAGCTCCGGACCTCACCTTAACGGGGAGGTGCAGGCCGGAGCCCAGGGCACGTGTGAGCTTCGGAGCTCAAGCGCACCCGGTAGCCCCAGGGCTGACCATGGGGCCTAGGGTATGTGGCTTATGCTGGGGCCCGCTTCAGTAGGGTGGCGGGGCCCAGGCTGTCTTTTACCCACTACGCGGGGGTACCCGGTCTGCAGAGTACCGACAACCTTAAACACTCAAAAGAGTATGAATTTAGTGATAATAGATTTCCCCTAGTTTCTCCTTTTATCATTATGGTGTATTATCAAAAAGTGTTTATTTATTTCCTACTTTAATTACTAGTTTTACTTAAAAACACGTTTTTATGGACCGCTACAATAGAAATCACACTAAAACAACAAATATTTTAAAAAATAGATTCCATAGTGCAATACATCACAACACGAAAACCATAAATATATAGTCTAATTCACATAATTGGAGGCTAGTGTGGGATTTCGATTAATACTGTTAGTTTGATTTGGTTATTATGGTTAAAATGAACTCAGTTATTAAAAATGAAAATTGAATATAGCATAAAAGAAATCATAATGGCATATTACTGTACAACATAATCTATTGGACAAGGATGATAATAAACACATAAAAATAACAATAAACACATACAAAATATATGTATGGCTGGTGGTGGATAAAGATAGCCAAGATTGGGGGAAACCGCGAGAAAATTATGATGAGGGTGAATATCAATATTACTAGGTTTTGTTTTTATGAGTTATGAGGTTGTGTAACTGAAAAAAATCAGTTGAATCAGTAGTTTAGTTAATGCACATAAAAATCAAACAAAAATTCAATTAGCTATAAAGCACAAAAATAAAATAAGATATAACATATTTCGGTGTGATTTGACTAAACCACGCATCTAACACCAACAACCATATGTCGTAACCGAATTCTCTTTATAATTAGATATATATTAAGAGACGTGTAGCTTCCTGCCTAAATGTATAACACGTGGGCCAATATTTATTTTAAACCATTGGTATACAAACCGTGGCATATTGATGGTTTGAGATAAGTTTTTTGCCACCGAGGCACCGACCCACCCACCCTACTGTGCACCTCCCGGCGCGGCAACCCTCGGCTTCCGCACCACCGCCGCTCCCTTTCTTTAACGCGGGAAATCCCACCCCACGCGCGCCCGCGCGCCTGCCCTTTGTCTCCCCGCCAAAACCCCATCCCTAAACCCCTCCGTTACCGCCGCCACCTCGTCCGCACCCGGCCGGCGGCCGCCTCCACCTCTTCGCTGCGCGGCGGGAAGGGGCCGGCATGGAGGGCGACGACTTCTCGCCGGAGGGCGGCAAGCTCCCCGAGCTCAAGCTAGGTCCGTACGCGGGGTGTACCTCTCGTTCTCAGTTCCTTTCGCTCCCCGGTTTACTCATTCTGACTTTTTGTTTCTTTTTTATCGGTTTGGGTCCGTGGATGAGCAGATGCGAGACAAGCGCAGGGTTTCATCTCCTTCTTCAAGAGGCTGCCGCAGGTGCGCCGCCATCGATTTTCTTTCCGTTTTTCGAGCTTTTTTTGGGCGAGTATTTTTGCAGACCTCTTATTCCGTTCATTATTGGTCTGATAGGATGTTCGGGCCGTTCGTCTGTTTGACCGCAAGGTAAGTGCTCCCCTTTGATTAATATGGTCTTTTTTTATAGTGTGAACTGTTTTCAGACAAGGCGCCAGAGAAAAGTGGGGATAAAGCTCTGGCGGTGTCTTAGTTACGAGGGAAATAGTGTACTCTTGTGATTATTTTCCTCCCCATATGTGAATGCAGATTGCATATGATTTCACCTGAGTCTTTCGATAAAGCTGATAATGATAGCTCAATTTTTCTGGACAGCTTATGCACCATATCAACTGGCCTTGGCAAAAATTACCCATTTAATTTGCTGGGATTCGGTTCCATGGGACCCCCTCTGTTTTGAATTATTTGACGCTGGTTAATTCAAAATTGGATTAACTAACGCCAAATATTTCGAAATGGAGGGAGTATATTTTAGTGCCCTGAATGACTTACACTAAAAGACAGGAGGTGTTTGTGCCAAAATTTTATGAGTTGGCTGTTATTAGCTGAGGTTACAAAATAGGGATCTCTTTAACATTTCGGCATGCTTCATATATTTTTGGGCCAGATATAAGTTCTAGAAGATTTTTTCTGTGTCCATTATGATTTATATCTTGTTCCTTTTGATATAAACTAAAGAAATAATCAGTTATTCAGAAATGTTGATATAAACTAAAGAAATAATCAGTTATTCAGAAATGTTGTTTGAAAGAGGGCAGAGACTTTCAGTGAGAATGATTTTTGTGAAATGCATGGTGAATCCATGCAGAGCCTTAAGCCCCATTCCCCTAATTACCTCTAAGGTGCAGGAGTTCTTGCACATATGACCAGCATTTCCTTCCAGATATACTTCTATAGTGGGTAACTTTGTATTACTTTCTGCATTATGGTTTCATACCAATGATACCTCCATTGTATAGCAGGAACATTTATTAAGGCATAAATGCTAGCGCATAGTTAAAATGCCAGCTGTTCTGTGATGAGGTGTTTGATTATTTATTCTTGTTATTCTTATATGCATCAACTTTCTGAAAAGGCATACTATAACTAGGGCTTAAATGTTGACCAGGATTACTACACTGCTCATGGTGAGAATGCCACATTTATTGCAAGAACATACTACCACACAATGTCTGCCTTACGTCAATTAGGCAGCAACTCTGATGGAATCTCAAGTGTCAGTGTGAACAAGGCCATGTTTGAGACCATTGCTCGCAACATCTTGTTAGATAGAACTGATCATACATTGGAACTCTATGAGGGAAGTGGGGCATGTTGGAGGTTAGCAAAATCCGGAACACCTGGAAATATTGGCAGTTTTGAAGACATTCTGTTTGCTAACAGTGACATGCAAGATTCACCTGTCATTGTTGCTCTGTCTCCTGTTGTCCGAGAAAGTCAGCTCCATGTAGGGCTTAGTTTTTTGGATATGACCAACAGGAAGCTTGGGTTGGCCGAATTCCCTGAAGATAGCAGATTCACGAATGTTGAATCAGCACTTGTTGCATTAGGTTGCAAGGAATGTCTTCTCCCAGCAGATTGTGAGAAATCCATTGATTTACATCCTCTTCAAGATGCCCTTAGTAACTGCAGTATTCTGTTGACTGAAAGAAAGAAGTCTGACTTTAAATCAAGGGATCTTGTGCAAGATCTTGGAAGAATAATCAGGGGTTCTGTTGAGCCAGTTCGTGATCTGATATCTCAATTTGACTACGCTCTTGGTGCCCTTGGAGCACTATTATCTTATGCTGAGTTGCTAGCAGATGATACTAATTATGGGAATTACACAATTGGAAAATACAATTTGGACTGCTACATGAGACTTGATTCTGCTGCGGTGCGAGCATTGAACATTGCTGAAGAAAAAACTGATGTAAACAAGAACTTTAGTTTGCTTGGCCTGATGAACAGAACCTGCACTGTTGGGATCGGAAAGAGACTGCTTAATCGATGGCTCAAACAACCTCTTTTAGACGTGAATGAAATCAATAGCAGATTAGATGTGGTCCAGGCTTTCGTGGAAGATCCAGAGCTTCATCAGGGACTTAGGCAAAAACTTAAAAGGATATTAGATATTGATCGTCTAACACATTCTATCCGAAGGAAATCAGCTAATCTGCAGCCTGTTGTTAAGCTTTACCAGGTGTTTGCTGCAACCTACTGTTGCTTTCCTATAATGACAGTTAGCTAAGATAGTTTATTTGCCTTAAAATGCATATGAACATAGTTTCGACAATCATTTTGGTTTCTTAGCTACTAGAAAGCTTAAAATAAAAAGAGGACAATGGGTCTTTGTATCACATGTGTTGCTGTATAATAGCATAGCTTCTTCAAATAAGAATACCAGATTGCGATCTTATAACACGTCTCCAGAAAAAATCAGCTGATATGCAGCCTATTATTAAGATTTATAAGTCTTTTGATGCAACATTCTTTAAATGACAATTGTTGGCCTAAAAAATTATGTGAACACAAATTTAAAGCCATACAATCTTTTTAGCAACTAGAATGAGGTTTATGTAACATTTAATGAAAGGAGAACTTTTCCAGTACTTGTTTCTGTATATGCACAAAGTTGGACAAGTAAAACTAGATGCTGCCAGTTTAGTATGTAATGTTTAGTGTACTGCCACAATTTTTAAATCAATTTACTCAGACAGACTCACTTTGTTAACCAATGGTTTTGCAGTCCTGCATGACAATATCATATATTAAGAGTGTTCTTCAACAGTACGATGGCCAATTTTCTGAATTGATAAGGACAAAGTTTATTGTCCCATTAGAAGAATGGTTGACAGAGAACCGCTTTGGTAGGTTTGCTGCTCTTGTTGAGGCAGCTATTGACCTTGATCAGCTAGACAATGGGGAGTACAGAATATCTCCTGCATATTCTTCTGACATGGCTGTGCTGAAGGATGAGCTTTCTGGTGTTGAAGATCAGATAAATAATGTGCACATGCATACAGCTTCTGATCTGGATGTTTCTGTTGATAAGCAACTGAAACTTGAAAAAGGGCCACTTGGTCATGTGTTCAGGATCTCAAAGAAAGAGGAGCAGAAAGTGAGAAAGAAACTGAATAGCAATTACATAATCATAGAAACTCGTAAAGATGGTGTGAAGTTCACAAGTTCCAAACTGAAAAGGCTAGGTGATCATTACCAGGCATTGCTTGGTGAATACACCAGTTGTCAGAAAAAGATTGTTGATGATGTAGGGAGAGCGCGTGCGGGGCAGCCGGCGAGGAGAGAGAAGGGCAATCTGATACCAAATTAGATTAGGGAAAAAAGTGATTAGTACATTAACAGCCTGTCAAGGAGATACATATATAGGGGGACAACTTAAGGGCTAAGCAACCCTAATACAAAGGACTAAAATGCCCCTGCCCCCTAATACACGTACAGTCCAACACCCCCCCGCAGTCCCAACATCTAGCCACGACAGATGTTGAGATTGGACCGAAACTCGGTGAACACCGTCGAAGGGAGTCCCTGGTGAAGATGTCAGCAAACTGCGACGACGTCGGAACGTGCAGGACTCGCACCTCCCCGAGAGCCACCTGCTCACGAACGAAGTGAAGGTTGATCTCCACGTGCTTCGTGCGCTGATGCTGTACCGGGTTGGTGGAGAGGTAGACGGCGCTGACGTTGTCGCAGTAGACCAACGTACTCCGGGTGAGGGGGGAGTGTAGCTCCTGAAGCAGCTGCTGAAGCCAGGAGGACTCGGCCACGCTGTTGGCCACGGCGCGGTATTCCGCCTCGGCACTCGAGCGGGACACCACGTGCTACCGCTTCGAGGACCAGGAGACGAGATTGCCACCCAGGAAGACGGCGTAGCCGGAGGTGGACCGACGGGTGTCCGGGCAACCCGCCCAGTCAGCGTCGGTGTAGACGACCAGCTCGGAGGCAGAGTCTCGCCGTAGAAGAAGGCCGTAGTCGTGAGTGCCATGCAGGTACCGAAGGATCCGCTTCACCGCCGTGAGATGTGGCTCCCGCGGATCATGCATGTGGAGACACACCTGCTGAACCGCGTAGGAGATGTCCGGCCTGGTGAAGGTGAGGTACTGCAGTGCACCTGCAAGACTCCTGTAAGTGATGGGGTCGGCGACCGGGGCGCCGTCGGCCGAAGACACCTTGCCCTGGGTGTCCACTGGAGTGGAGCATGGCTTGCAATCAGCCATGCCCGCTCGCTCGAGGATATCCAGGCAGTACTGGCGCTGGTGGAGGAACAGAGCACCCGGGCGGTGCTCGACCGCAACGCCCAGGAAGTGATGGAGCTGGCCGAGATCCTTCATCGCAAACTCGCGCTGCAGGGCGGAGATCGTGCGCTGAAGAAGAGCCGGGCTGGACGCCGTGAGGACAATATCGTCCACGTACAGGAGGAGATAGACAGTGTCACCCTCACGCCTGTAGATGAAGAGCAAAGTGTCCGACTTGGCCTCGACGAAGCCGAGCGAGGCCAGGAAGGAGGCGAACCGGCTGTACCAGGCCCGAGGCGCCTGTTTCAGCCCGTACAGGGACCTGTTCAGCCGGCAGACCATGTCTGGACGGGCTGAATCAACGAACCCTGTCGGCTGACTGCAGTACACCGTCTCCGTCAACGTCCCGTGGAGGAAGGCGTTCTTGACGTCCAGCTGGTGGACAGGCCAAGAACGTGACAGAGCCAGCGACAGAACGGTGCGAACCGTCGCCGACTTCACCACCGGGCTGAAAGTCTCGTCGTAGTCGACGCCGGGACGTTGCGTGAAACCGCGAAGCACCCACCGTGCCTTGTACCTCTCCAGAGACCCATCCGCCTTTCTCTTATGCGTGAACACCCACTTGCCCGTGACAACATTGCCACGGCCAAGACGGGGAACCAGGTCCCAGGTCCGGTTGGTAAGTAGGGCCGCATACTCTTCTTCCATAGCCCGACGCCAATGAGGATCGGCGAGGGCGCTACGGACAGAGGAGGGGATAGACGAGATGGGTGACGAGGCAGGCGGCGGGGAAGTCGAGGACGAGAGGACAACCCCGGAGAAGCGCTCCACAGGATGAAGGACGCTGGCGGCCCGTCGAGTCACCATCGGGTGAACGTGACGAGGGTCCCGGTGAAGCAGCAGAGGGTGGTATACCAGATCCTCAGGTCGCGAAGAGGATGGTCCACCAACCCGCGCTCGTCGCTGATAGACGAGAACGGGATCGGCGTACCGCGGTCCAGGGGCCGTGGGTGGTGCGGCTGACGACGTCGAGGACACCGTCGTGGACGTCGGGGCCGCGCGAGGCGCGACGGACGACGTCGGGGATGCCGTCGTGGACGTCGGGGCAGTGTGAGGCGCGACGGACGACGTCGGGGACACCGGGGCCGCATGTGGCACGGTGGGTGACGTCGGGGACGCTGTCGGGGACACTGTCGGGGACACCGGGGCCGCACGTGGCACGGCGGGCGATGCTGGGGCCACGCGAGGTGCGGCTGACGACGTTGGGGAGGCCGGGGCCGCGCGTGGCACGGCGGGCGACGTCGAGGACGCCGGGGCCGCGCATGGCGCAGCGGACGTCGTCGGAGACGCCGGAGCCGCACGTGGCGTAGCGGTCGACGTCGGGGCCATCAGAGGAATGGCCAGTGGCGGCAAGAACGCCGGAGCCGCGGGAGACACGACAGGTGGTGTCTGAGACACCGTGGTCGTGTCTGGCGCAGCTAGAGGAACACCTGCAGAAGGTAAAAAACAGGGTCGCTGGACAGGAGCGGTCTCAGGGTCAATGGAAAAAAGAGAGTCCAACTCGGAGACCGAGTTAGAGGAGGACCCAGCGAAAGGGAAGGAGGACTCGTCGAACACGATGTGTCGGGAGACCAAGATACGGCGAGTGGTAAGGTCGAGACACCAGTACCCCTTATGGTCAGGGGAGTACCCAATGAAGACACCGAGTCGAGCGAGGCACGAGCTTATGAGGGGTGGTGGCAGAGAGATTAGGGTAGCACGCGCACCCGAAGACTCGAAGGTGGTCGTAGAGAGGGGTCCCGAACAAAGCGAAGTGAGGTGTGGGAGCACTAATCACCTTAGTAGGAAGGCGATTAATGAGGTAGGTGGCGGTGTGAAGCGCCTCCGCCCAGTAACGAGTAGGGGTAGAAGCCTGAAACATCAGGGAGCGCATGACATCGTTGGTGGTCCGAATCATGCGCTCAGCCTTGCCGTTCTGGGGGAAGTGTATGGGCAAGACATGCGCAACTGAACGTCGCGAGAAAGCAGAAAGTCACGGAACGCAGAGTTGTCAAACTCGCGCCCGTTATCGCACTAGACCCCACGGATCATGCGCCCAAACTGGGTGGACACCCAAACGAAGACGTGAGAAAGAGTGCCGAACGTATCAGACTTCTGTCGCAAGGGAAAAGTCCACGAATAGTGCGAAAAATCATCAACGACCACCAAGTAATACTTATATCCAGAAACACTGAGAACAGGTGAAGTCCAAAGATCACAATGAATCAAATCAAAGATGCGCTCGACACGAGTGACAGAATGCGGAAAGGGAAGTCGAACGTGGCGACCCAACTGACAAGCATGACAAAGAGACTCATGAGTACCGAGTACACGGAATCGCTGAACTACCAGACAACTTCGACATAGCATCAACACCAGGGTGGCCAAGCCGACGATGCCAAATAGTCGAAGAAGCTGTCGTAGTCAGGGCAAGAGGCGGAGCAGAAGCAGGAAGACGCATCGTATACAGGGGACCCGTACTATCACAACGAAAGAGAACGCGTCGAGTAGTAAGATCCTTCACAGTTACACCATAAGGATCAAACTCAAGGGAAACATGGTTGTCAGTAGTAAAACGACGAACGGAAAGAAGATGCTGAATGATGTTAGGGGCAATAAGAACATCACGTAGCTGAAACGAATCCGGCGAACCCAAATCACCTACTGAGGTGATTGGAAGAGTCGTCCCATTCTCAACAACGATAGATGAAGGATCAGAGGGACGGGAAGAGCGGGTAGAAGAGAGGATACCGACGTCAGGGGTGGTGTGGTACGAGGCACCGGAGTCCACCACCCAGTCAGGGCCAGACGGCGTAAGACCCCGTAGGTAGACCGACGGTGTAGAACGGGTCGCGACATGCCCCGGCGGTGGTGGCGCAGTCCACGTGGCCCAGGCGAAAGGCGGCGACACAGCTGGTGGGGCAGCGGTGGCCCAGGGCAGCGCTGGTGAGGTGGTAATGGCCCAGGGTGGCGCTGCCGAGCCGGCGGCGGGACGAACTCCAACATCAGTCCTCCGGAAGTGGGCGTCCTCGCTGTACTGGCCGCCGAGACACGGGCTGACAGACATCGCGGCAGCCGAAGGGGACGGGAAGCGGGAGGAGAAGTCGAAGTCGAGGTCGAGGCAGCCGGCGCAGGTGGGGCTGCCCAGGGCGCTGTAGAAGCAGGCGTCGCCGGGGTGGTGGTCCCACGTGGGGCTAGAGGGCGCTGGCGAAGCGGAGGTCGCGCGTGACGGGGAGCGACCACCCGCCGTGGTAGTCCTGCAGCGGGACGAACACCTCGAGAGCGAGGTCGAGGACCTGCTGGAGGTCCGCCGTGGCCCGCAGGTAGTCGACGATCTCAGCCGCGGCGCCGAGGGACTCGATCCCGTCGCTGACGTGGCTGGTGCGTGAGGCGGCGGCGCCAGCGAGGCGGAGGGCGCGCGCAGCGGCCGGGAAGGCGCGCGCAGCGGCCGGGAGGGCGCGCCCAGGTCGTTGACGCGGCCGGTGCGTGAGGCGGCGGCGCCCGCGAGGCGGAGGGCGCGCGCAGCAGCCGAGAGAGCGCGCGCAGCGGCCGGGAGGGCGCGGCGGACGCGGCGGCTGGGGGGACGCGCGCAGCGGCCGGGATGGAGCGGCTGGGAGGGCGCCCGCGAGGCGGAGGGCGCGCGCAGCAGCTGAGAGAGCGCGCGCGGCGGCTGGGAGGGCGCGGCAGCTGGGAGGGCGCAGCGGCCGGGGGGACGCGCGCAGCGGCCGGGATGGAGCGGCCGGGAGGGCGCGGCGGCCGGGAGGAAGCGACCGGGAGTGCGCGGCGGCCGGGAGAGCGCGCGCGCGGCGGCCGGCGAGGAGAGAGAAGGGCAATCTGATACCAAATTATATTAGGGAAAAAAGTGATTAGTACATTAACAGCCTGTCAAGGAGATACATATATAGGGGGACAGCTTAAGGGCTAAGCAACCCTAATACAAAGGACTAAAATGCCCCTGCCCCCTAATACACGTACAGTCCAACAGTTTATTTGCCTTAAAATGCATATGAACATAGTTTCAACAATCATTTTGGTTTCTTAGCTACTAGAAAGCTTAAAATAAAAAGAGGACAATGGGTCTTTGTATCACTTGTGTTGCTGTATAATAGCATAGCTGCTTCAAATAAGAATACCAGATTGTGATCTTATAACACGTCTCCAGAAAAAATCAGCTGATATGCAGCCTATTATTAAGATTTATAAGTCTTTTGATGCAGCATTCTTTAAATGACAGTTGTTGGCCTAAAAAATTATGTGAACACAAATTTAAAGCCATACAATCTTTTTAGCAACTAGAATGAGGTTTATGTAACATTTAATGAAAGGAGAACTTTTCCAGTACTTGTTTCTGTATATGCACAAAGTTGGACAAGTAAAACTAGATGCTGCCAGTTTAGTATGTAATGTTTAGTGTACTGCCACAATTTTTAAATCAATTTACTCAGACAGACTCACTTTGTTAACCAATGGTTTTGCAGTCCTGCATGACAATATCATATATTAAGAGTGTTCTTCAACAGTACGATGGCCAATTTTCTGAATTGATAAGGACAAAGTTTATTGTCCCATTAGAAGAATGGTTGACAGAGAACCGCTTTGGTAGGTTTGCTGCTCTTGTTGAGGCAGCTATTGACCTTGATCAGCTAGACAACGGGGAGTACAGAATATCTCCTGCATATTCTTCTGACTTGGCTGTGCTGAAGGATGAGCTTTCTGGTGTTGAAGATCAGATAAATAATGTGCACATGCATACAGCTTCTGATCTGGATGTTTCTGTTGATAAGCAACTGAAACTTGAAAAAGGACCACTTGGTCATGTGTTCAGGATCTCAAAGAAAGAGGAGCAGAAAGTGAGAAAGAAACTGAATAGCAATTACATAATCATAGAAACTCGTAAAGATGGTGTGAAGTTCACAAGTTCCAAACTGAAAAGGCTAGGTGATCAATACCAGGCATTGCTTGGTGAATACACCAGTTGTCAGAAAAAGATTGTTGATGATGTAATGAGAGTTTCAGGCACCTTCTCAGAGGTATATTAAGATCATTCTTTCAGTTTTAGGGTTTATTCTTTGTGTCATACATGATTGTAACAAATCTTCAATTCATGATATAGGTATTTGAAAATTTTGCTGCACTTCTGTCTGAGTTGGACGTTTTACAAAGTTTTGCTGATTTGGCAACAGGTTGCCCAGTTCCTTATGTAAGACCATACATCACAGCATCGGTACGACATACCTGCTATAACTCTATGAAAGGAAAACCTTCATATGCAGAATCTAACATTGATAATGTAATGAAGGATGAAGGAGACATTATTCTAAAAGGTAGCAGGCATCCCTGTCTTGAGGCCCAAGATGGTGTTAACTTTATACCCAATGACTGCACTCTGGTAAGTATACTGTGGTATGGTATTTGCATTAGAAGCAATTAATACTGAGATTCACGATGCTTCAAATGGCCATCAACAGGTCAGAGGGAAAAGTTGGTTTCAGATTATCACTGGGCCAAACATGGGTGGAAAATCCACTTCCATAAGACAGGTTATATTTTCACTTTCATGATTTGTTTTCAACAGTTCATTTGATATTGCCGGGGATGTTGGGATTGAGAGTGAGAACAGGGATGCTAGAACAAGATATTTAGAGGTGAGCTTGTGCTCTCCTCACCAGATGGGACAGCTTGCCTAGTCATAGTGAAGAACACGCAACAGAGGAGCTTAATCTCCTTGATGCAGCCTAGGCCTAGGCTGCTTTTAAGTTTTTTTTTGTTCCCTAAGAGGCCTGACCAAATATTGCTCATGACCAAAGGGCAATGCCAAAACTTGGTTTGATGCATTGTGTTTGGTATGTTACCAAGCCAAATTTACACTGTCATATGTTCTAACAACCTAGTTGTACATAAATTATGAAACATAAATTCTGGTGAGTATGCTTTCATAATATGTGTAATAGAGAATAATGACTTGATTAATTAACCCCATAGGGGTGGGTACACATATATAGATACAAGAGTGGGCTGGGCCTAGCCCAAAATACTAATACAGTCCAACACCCCCCCGCAGTCCCAACATCTAGCCACAACAGATGTTGAGACTGGACCGGAACTCTGAAAACAGCGTCGATAGGAGGCCCTTCGTGAAGATGTCGGCGAACTGCGACGTCGTCGGGACGTGGAGAATCCGGACCTCGCCACGTGCAACCCGCTCACGAACAAAATGGAGATCAATCTCCACATGCTTCGTGCGCTGATGCTGGACGGGGTTGGTGGAGAGGTAGACGGCGCTGACATTATCACAGTAGACCAACGTGCTCCGGGCGACGGGGAGTGAAGCTCCTGAAGTAGTTGCTGAAGCCAAGAAGCCTCAGCCACGCCGTTAGACACAACGCGATACTCCGCCTCAACACTCGAGCGCGAGACCACGGGCTGCCGCTTCGAGGACCAGGAGACGAGGTTCCCCCCAGGAAGACGGCGTAACCAGAGGTGGAACGGCGGGTGTCTGGCCATCCCGCCCAGTCAGCGTCGGTGTAGACAACCAACTCGGAGGGTGAGTCACGTCGAAGTAGAAGGCCGTAGTCGAGGGAGCCGCGCAGGTACCAAAGAATTCGCTTCACAACGGTGAGGTGCGGCTCCCGCGGGTCATGCATATGTAGGCACACCTGCTGAACCGCGTAGGAGATGTCCGGCCTGGTGAAGGTGAGGTACTGGAGCGCACCTGCAAGACTCCTGTAGGCAGTCGGGGCACTGACAGGTGTCCCGTCGGCAGAGGAGACCTTTGCCTGGGTATCCACCGGCGTGGAGCACGGCTTACACTCAGCCATGCCCGCACGCTCGAGGATGTCCAGACAATACTGCCTGTTAGACACTGTAATTAGGGGTGTGACACAGGGGTATATTAGTCATTAGAGAGGGATTAGGGTTAGGGGTAGTTTAGTCTTTTCTCCCCTCCTAATCCCTCTATATAATCACACCTGTACCTCAGCTTTTCAATCATCTCAATACAATCATCATTAGTCATCTTTCACAATTAAATTACGATTATCAAACTCTGCCTATGTTGTCTCAACATAGCCAGTCCCGAGTACAAGTAAAGGAGAGATTGTGATAGGAATAGGAACATAATCAGCCATCCTTATGGAGACGAAGAATGGGTCCCTAGAGAGCATTTGTAGTAATCAACAAGTTATAGAATCATGCTTTACTTTTATTGTATTGTCTGGTTAAAAGCTTCCATGTTCATCAAGTTCTTTTTTTCTTAGGAATATACAGCAAGAGAGGCCCCTGCAGTTTTTACTGTAATTCTTCAAAAAGTACTAATCAAGAGTAATCACAGATATGCTCACATAAGAGATTTTGTACCAGCAACATTTTACATACCGAACGAACAAACCAAAACTTTATGCAGCAATTATTAACAATTCAAGATAGGAGCTATTGTGTTTATATCCTTGGTTGCAAGTCCAATTATGAATTTACCCTCAAAAATTAGGGTTTGTGATTTTACCCCTGCTTTTTTGACACAAAACCAAAGTATACCTCTACTCCGTTATGGGTTGATAACAATGTTAAATTGTAACGGAAAAGGACAGAAATACCTGTTGAAATATAAGTGAATTGCCTAGCCTTCCACATCAGCTTAAGCTTTTGGGTGCAACTAGTCGGCGCATAGTAGCTTAGCAATACCCTTTTGATTTTACCCCTACTTTTAATCTGTGTTTATGATTTTACCCCTATTTTAATATAGTCACGAATAAATATCTATTTATGCAAAATAGCAGTAAAATTACAACAACAAAGCCTTTGTCCCAAACATGTTGGGGTAGACTAGACATGAAACCCAATAATTTTTTTATTTTTTAAATGAAGTAAAAGAGAGGAAGAAATATAAGAGTAACAAAAAAACTAAGATTCTAGCACATAAATTGCTACTTTTCATGCAGTCCTATCATGAGCTAAGTTACTAGATACATTACAATCTCTCAAGTCTCGTTTTACCGTCTCCTCTCAAGTCAACCTTGATCATCCTCTACCCATCCTAATAATTTCTCTACCTCTTAAAATTCCACAGCCCTCTTTCATGGTATCATTAGCTAGGAATAATCAGGATTAGGGCTAACCCTAATCCTAATGGGCCAGCCGCCGCCGCAGCCCTGGGCGCACGCCGCCGCCACCCCACCTTGGGCCAGAACCACCGCCGCCCCTGAGCAGCCGCCCACCGCCGCCCCTGGTGCGCCGCCCGCCGCCGCTAGGGCGCCGCCAGCCGCCGGATCTGGGCTGCGGACGCAGGGGGGGGCGCCGCCTCCTCTGGAGGACAGCGCGCGGAGGCCGGAGCCGCCGCCACCCCACCCTGGGCGCAGGGAGGGGCCGTCGCCGCCGCCACCGCCGGATCCGGGGCCGCCGCGCCCTGGATCAGGGCGGCCTCGCCCGGATTCGGGCCGCCCCCACCCGGATTGGGGCCGTGCGCGCACGGGGGGGGGGGGGGGGGGGCGGGGGGGGCGTCACCGCCCCTGTCTGGGCCGCCGCCGCCCCTGGGTGCTCCGCCCCTGGGGGGTCCGCCGGACCCCCTGGAGGGAGCGCCGCCCCTTGGCTTGCCTGGGCCGCCGCCGCCCCTGGGGTCTCCGCATCCGCCTCTGGGGGTCCGCTAGCCCCACTGGAGGGGGCGCCACCCTCTGGACTGCTGAAACTGGAGGAACAACAGCCTCTGGAGGGGGCGCCGCCTTCCTAGGAGGAGCCACAGCCCCCAGGCCCCTCGCTGCTGGTTCTGTAGCCGCCCCCTCCTCGAGAACCGGTCCAGCCGCTGGTGAACCCCTCGTCGGTACCTCCAGAAACCCCGCCACTGCTGTTACCTTCATGGCAGGTACCTCCACGCTACGGGACGCCACCGGCCTCGACATCGACGGGAGCACCACGGCGATCCCGCCGATTCCGTTCCCAGCCGCCGGTACTACTTTGGAGAACACAACTTCTTCCTACGGCACCGACACTGCGGAGACATCTGACATCGCCGCAGCACTGGCCGCCTCTCACGAGCGCGAGCGGGCACTCGCCCTTGCCCTAGAGCAGGAGCGAGCCTCCGTGGCATCACTATCCCACCAACTTGAGGAGAGTGCTCGCCGATCAACGAGTGCTGTCCATGAGCCTCCCTCGGACGCTGGTACGTACTCGACTTCGCTTGTGGCCGCTCTTCATGCACAGGCCGCAGGGATTCAGAACATCCGGACGCTAGTGCCGGTTATTCTCAGTTCCGAGTCCACCTCATATGCCCGGTGGCGTGATATGGTGCTCCTCACGCTGAGGCGCTACTGCCTCGATGACCACGTCCTCCAGGACGAGTCTTCAGTACAGGTGTCCTGGATCAACATGGACAGCCTGGTACTATCCTGGATCCTTGGCTCCCTGACAGAGGAGCTACAGGACATCGTCAGGCAGCGCGGTGGCGGTACTGCTCGACAGGCCTGGCTAGTACTCGAGCAACGGTTTCTAGGGAACCGTGCGACTCGAGCCCTCCACATAAGCACTCGGTTCCAGAACACCGTCCAGGGGGATCGTTCCATCTCCACCTATTGTCGGGAGATGAAGGGCATGGCGGATGCCCTACGTGATCTTGGTGAGCCAGTCACCGACAGCGCTCTTGTCCTTCGGGTCCTTCAGGGCCTGAACGAGCGCTATTGTCACCTACGGACATGGCTACTTCGACTGGAGCCACTACCTACCTTCGAGAAGGTATGGTCTGATCTTGAACTTGAAGAGATCACTGCAGGAGGCTCTACTGGCTCTGGATCTGCCACAGCTTTCTATGGCTCCGGGCAGTCCCCGCGTCCACCCTTACCAGCAGTTGGTGGACCGCCGTCACGTCCACATTCTACTCCTACCAGTACAGGAGGTGGAAACCGTCGTCGCCGAGGAAAGAACGGCGGCCGTGGTGGCAGCAGTGCAGGCAGCACCCCCATGGCTTCGACTACTGGAAGTAGTGGTGGTACCGGCCACGGAGGTGCATCCTGGCCCACACCCTACAACCAGTGGACTGGCTAGATCTACATGTGGTCTGGACCGTCCCCAGGTTCTCAGCCTCCACGACCACCGCGTCCTCAGCCGGCGTTCACGGCTACCCCCGGCTACAGTGGACCAGCCCACAGTGCTGGTAGGCCGACAGCTCAGGCCTATAGTGGGCCTGGATACTCTTCAGGCGGGCAGTCAGCCCTGACCTACGGAGGCACTGACTACCCTGTTGGGAACTTGGAGCCATCGGCACCCCTTCAGGAGCCACCGTCGACGTGGGATCGACAGTCGCTTGCTTCCTCCTTCAGCACCATGCACCTCACACCACCTGGTGCCGACTGGGTAGTTGATTCCGGAGCATCATACCATACCACTACTAATTCCGGTATACTCTCTTCCACCCATCCTCCAAATCCCTCTTTTCCTTTATCTATCATTGTTGGAAATGGGTCCGTTCTTCCGGTCACCTCAATAGGTGATTCCGGTCTTCCAGGTACTTTCCAGCTTAAAAACATTCTTGTTGCTCCGGATATCATTCAGAACTTACTTTCTGTTCGCCGTTTTACCACTGACAACAATGTTTCTATTGAATTTGATCCTTTTGGTTTGTCTGTGAAGGATCTTTCCACCCGGCGACCTCTTTTCCGATGTGATAGCTCGGGGCCCCTATACACACTTCGCCTTCCTACTTACGCTGCATCACCGCCATTTGCTTTGACTACGACAGCTTCATCTACCATCTGGCATCACCGGCTTGGCCACCCTGGTGCAGATGCTATGTCAAAGCTGTCCAGTAGCTCAGTTATCTCGTGTTCTAGGGGTACACATGACTCTTTATGTCATGCCTGTCAACTTGGTCGCCATATTCGCCTCCCTTTTCCCACATCTGTGACTCATGTTGAACACTCATTCGATCTTATACATTGTGATTTGTGGACTTCTCCCATCTCCAGTATATCGGGCTTTAATTACTATTTGGTGATAATTGATGATTTTTCTCACTTCTCCTGGACTTTTCCATTACGATTGAAGTCTGAAACTTTTGTCACTCTTTCTCACTTCTTCGTTTGGATTTCTACTCAATTCGGGCATACCATTCGAGCTGTCCAGTGCGATAACGGACGAGAGTTTGATAACTCTGCGTTTCGTAATTTTCTCTCCGCACATGGGGTACAACTACGCATGTCTTGTCCGTATACCTCTCCTCAAAACGGCAAGGCAGAGCGCATGATTCGCACCATTAATGATGTCATACGCTCCGTGATGTTCCAGGCATCTATTCCAGCCCGATACTGGGTGGAGGCTCTTCATACCGCCACACTTTTGATCAATCGTCTTCCCACCAAAGCAATTCGTGCCTCCACCCCCTACTTTGCTCTATATGGCACTAATCCTCTTTATGATCACCTTCAAGTTTTCGGATGCGCTTGCTACCCTAATCTTTCCGCCACCGCCCCACATAAGCTTGCGCCCCACTCGACACGGCGTGTTTTTCTCGGGTATTCCCTTGATCATAAGGGTTACTGATGCTTAGATCTCAGTACCCACCGTCTTTTGATCTCTCGGCACGTCGTCTTCGACGAGTCATCTTTTTCTTTTTCCACCACCTCTTCTGATTCCACCACAGAGCTGGACTCCCTTTTTCCTACTGACCCCGAGGCTGCCTCCCAGTTGCCTTGGCCTATTTCTTCTGCAGGATCGACACGAGCTACGTCCCAGACGCACTCGACACCGATTGCTGCACCTCGTGTGGCATCGATGTCTCAGGCGTCACCCGCTGCACCCCGTGTGGCATTGACGCCTCCGACGTCACCTGCTGCGCCACGCGCGGCCTCGGCTTCCCCGACACCATCTACTGTACCCCAGGTGCCCTCGGCGTCTCCAGCTGTACCACGTACGACACCAACGACATCACCAGCTACCTCCCCGACGTCACCTACAGCGAGTACGACGCCACTAGCCGCGCCACGCGCGGCACCAACGACGTCTTCTCGTTTTGCTGACCCCGCACTTGTCTACCAGCGACGAGCGCGGGGAGAGGCTCCTGCTCCGACGACGCCACACGCGGCATCGAGACCCACTCTACTTCACAGGGATCCTGGTCATGTCCACCCGATGGTGACTCGACGTGCGTTCGGGAGTCTTCGACCAGTGGAGCGGTTCGATAGTACCGTTTTCTCGTCGACGACAACTCCACCGACCGAGCCTTCTTCGATCTCGCCCATACCTACTTCCGTGCGTAGCGCCCTCGCCGACCCTAACTGGCGCCGCGCTATGTTAGATATAATCCCGTTTTTCTAATAATTGGTGTTAGAGATAGAGTCCTAGTCCAATAAGAGTAGGAGTTAGTATTAGATAAGGACTCTGTAATTTGGGGCTATATATACAACCCCCCTTTGAGAATAGATTAAGAGAAGAGTTTAGAGGAAATTAATCCCCGGATTTCCAACAATTGGTATCAGAGCTTTAGGTTGAGAAAACAGAGGGGGGGCGGGATCTCACCGCGCAGGGGTCCTTGGCTGCGTAGGTGGCCGGGCGATAGGGGGCTAAGCCGCTGGCGGGAGGAGGCCAAGAACACGCACGCGCTGGTTCGTCAGCCCCCCCCCCCCCGAAACCCTAGGCCACGTGCGGCAGCCAAATCCGGCGAGATTGGCAGCTGTGCGCGAGTCATCCCCGTGACACGCTCGGCGCACGGCTTCCACGATGTAGGCGGCGTCTGGTGGCAGGAGCTGTGCACAGAGCGCCGCGCGTGGAGAATCGGGGCGCTGTGGAGGCGAACGGGCAGCGCGGCTTCCAGATCTCGAGCTCGGCGGCGTGCTGCGCAGAGCGCCCGAGGCGGCGGCTGCTAGCGCTCGGTTGGAGGCGCGCAAGGGCAGAGGAGGCGGCGCTGAAGGAGCGGCGGCGGGCTCCGCGGGAGGAAGGGGCCTGGTGCGGACGGGTTCCGGCTGGTGCGCGGCCGCGGGCTGAGGGTGCTTGCCGAGGACGGACTCCAGCGGGCGCTGCGACTTGTTGCATCAGAGTGGCGCAAGGCGGGCGGCGCTCGCGGGCTGCCACCGAGGCGCGTGGGGGAGCAGAGAGAAGGTGGTGGCTGCTGGTGAGACTGATGCAGCGTGTATTAGGGTTGCACAGGGACAAAGGCAGTGGGCTGGGCCAGAAAGGCAGTGGGCTGGGCCAGATCTGCTGGCCTGAGTTAGATCAACTTGGTGAGGTACCCACGTGGGCAGGTTAAGGAATTGTTCTTTGCTAAAGCCACAACTGTAGTGTACCAGAGATTGATATTGGTTTACTAAACGTACACAAGAGGTGTACACAATATGGAGGGTAAATCAATGACACTGCATTATCCCTTATTAACGAAGACCAACTATACAGCATGGGCGATAAAGATGAAGGTTTTCTTGAAGGCGCAAGGGGTATGGGAAGCTATTGAGGAGAAGAAAAGCAACGTTGATCCAAAGCAAGATGGCTCTTGCGGCCATCTATCATGCTATTGATGAAGACACTCTCATGCGAATTTCCGAGAAGGAGACAGCTAGAGAAGCATGGGAGTTGATCAAGATCAAGTTCTTGGGTGAAGAACACGTGATGGAAGCAAGAATCCAGACTCTTCAAAATGAGTTTGACCTAATGCGCATGAACGAAGGAGACTCCATCGACGACTTTGCCACAAGAGTAATGATCATTGTTACAAAGATCCGTGGTCTTGGAGGAAGAGTTGAAGAAAGCTACATCGTGAAGAAATTATTGCGAGCTCTACCTTCGAAATTCCTTCACATTGCATCCACCATTGAGCAATTTGTGGACTTAAAGGCAATGACTGTGGAAGAACTCGTCGATAGGCTCAAAGCACATGAGGAGCGTGTACTTGGCTTCAACAACCAAGATCATGAAGAAAGACTCCTTTTAACAAGAGACGAGTGGAGAGCAAGAGAAGCAAAGGGTGGAGAGAAGCTTCTTTTGACAAGAAAAGAGTGGAAGACTCAGGAGGGTGGTCAAAAGAAGAACAAGAAATTTGACAAATCGAAGATTCGATGCTTCAATTGTCAAAAACTTGGTCACTTTGCCAAAGAATGCTCCAAGAACGAAAAGAAAGATGAGATGGCGCTTCTTGCGTCAGAAGATACTTTATTTTGATCTCACAAGCAAGGTGTGCTCGAGATGAAGATGTGACCATCTCGAGTGTGTGGGTGTGTGATCGGATTGAAGATGCGACCATTCTGAAATCAAGTGCAGGATGAAGATGAGTCCATCCTGGGGTTGAAGATGTGACCAATCTAAATGCGTGTGCAGGATGAAGATGCGGCCATCCTGGGGATGAAGACGTGCCCATCCCAAAATTGAGTTGTGCAGGGTGTAGATGTGACCATCCTGGGGGTGTAGTTGTGTCCATCCCGAAAGTGTGTTTAGGGTGGAAGTGTGTCTCCATCCTAATTAGTGTGAGTGTGATCTAGAAAAACGAGATTAGGGGGTGATTGTTAGATATAATCCCGTTTTTCTAATAATTGGTGTTAGAGATAGAGTCCTAATCCAATAAGAGTAGGAGTTAGTATTAGATAAGGACTCTGTAATTTGGGGCTATATATACAGCCCCCCTTTGAGAATAGATTAAGAGAAGAGTTTAGAGGAAATTAATCCCCGGATTTCCAACACGCTATGGAGGAAGAGTATGAGGCCTTGCTTGCCAACCGGACCTGGGACCTGGTTCACCGTCCGGGTCGTGGCAATGTTGTCACAGGCAAGTGGATATTCACGCATAAGAAGAAGGCGGATGGCACCTTGGAGAGATACAAGGCTCGTTGGGTACTCCGGGGCTTCACTCAGCGCCCTGGAGTTGACTACGACGAGACTTTCAGCCCGGTGGTGAAGCCGGCGACAGTTCGTACCGTACTGTCGCTAGCTCTCTCACGTTCTTGGCCTGTCCACCAGTTGGACGTCAAGAACGCCTTCCTCCACGGTACACTGACCGAGACGGTGTACTGCAGTCAACCGGCAGGATTTGTAGATTCAACTCACCCAGACATGGTCTGTAAGCTGAACAAATCACTGTACGGACTAAAGCAGGCACCGCGAGCCTGGTACAGCCGGTTCGCCACTTTCTTGGTCTCACTGGGGTTTGTTGAAGCTAAGTCGGACACTTCGCTGTTTGTCTATCGACGGGGCAGTGACACAACTTACCTCTTACTGTACGTCGATGACATTGTACTAACAGCATCCAGTCCGACTCTGCTTCAGCGAACCATTTCTGCCTTACAGCAGGAGTTCGCTATGAAGGACCTGGGCCGTCTCCACCACTTCCTGGGTATTACGGTCGAGGACCGACCAGGCGGCCTATTCCTTCACCAGCGACAGTACTGTTTGGATATCCTTCAGCGGGCGAGCATGGCTGATTGCAAGCCGTGCTCCACTCCAGTGGATACTCAGGCGAAGCTCTCCGCCACCGACGGGACACCCGTCTCTGACCCCACTTCTTACAGGAGTCTTGCAGGTGCTCTCCAGTACCTAACCTTCACCAGGCCGGATATCTCATATGCGGTTCAGCAGGTATGCCTCCACATGCATGACCCAAGAGAACCGCATCTCACCGCTGTCAAGCGGATTCTTCGGTACCTACGAGGCACCCTCGACTACAGCCTCCTTCTTCGGCGTGACACGGCCTCCGAGCTGGTCGTGTACACAGACGCTGACTGGGCAGGCTGCCCGGACACATGACGCTCTACTTCTGGGTACGCCGTCTTCCTGGGCGGCAACCTTGTCTCCTGGTTCTCGAAGCGACAGCCCGTAGTGTCGCGCTCGAGTGCAGAGGCGGAGTATCGCGCCGTGGCTAACGGCGTAGCTGAGGCCTCCTGGCTTCAACAGCTACTTCAGGAGCTCCACACTCCCGTCATCAAAAGCACCCTCATCTACTGCGACAACGTCAGCGCCATGTACCTCTCCACCAACCCGGTCCAGCATCAGCGCACGAAGCATGTGGAGATTGACCTTCATTTTGTTCGTGAGCGGGTAGCACGGGGCAGGTTCGGGTACACCATGTCCCGACGACGACGCAGTTCGCTGACATCTTCACGAAGGGCCTCCCGTCGTTGCTGTTCTCCGAGTTTCGGTCCAGTCTCAACATCTGCAGCGGCTAGATGTTGTGACTGCGGGGGGGTGTTAGACACTGTAATTAGGGGTGTGACACAGGGGTATATTAGTCATTAGAGAGGGATTAGGGTTAGGGGTAGTTTAGTCTTTTCTCCCCTCCTAATCCCTCTATATAATCACACCTGTACCTCAGCTTTTCAATCATCTCAATACAATCATCATTAGCCCTCTTTCACTGCCGCTGGTGAAGAAACATGCCACCTGGTCTGTCCACGACTGCAATCCCTAGGAAGTGGTGAAGCCGACCCAAGTCCTTCATAGCAAACTCCTGCTGGAGGGCAGAGATAGTACGCTGAAGGAGAGCCGGACTGGGCGCCGTCAGCACAATGTCATCGACGTACAGAAGAAGGTAAGCAGTGTCACCCTCCCGTCGATAGACAAACAGTGACGTGTCCGACTTGGCTTCAACGAAGCCCAAAGAGACCAGGAAGGAGGCGAACCTGTTGTATCAGGCTCGAGGTGCCTGCTTTAGACCGTACAAGGACTTGTTCAACTTGCATACCATGGCTGGTCGAGCTGAATCAACAAATCCTGTTGGTTGACAGCAGTACACTGTCTCCGTCAGAGTACCGTGGAGGAAGGCATTCTTGACGTCCAGCTGGTGGACTGGCCAAGAACGCGAGAGAGCCAATGACAGAACGGTACGAACCGTCGCTGGCTTAACCACCGGGCTGAAATTCTCGTCGTAGTCCACTCCAGGGCGCTGAGTGAAGCCCCGAAGTACCCATCGAGCCTTATTTCTCTCCAGGGATCCATCGGCCTTCCTCTTATGCGTGAAGACCCACTTGCCGGTGACAACGTTGCCACGAGGTGGACGAGGAACAAGGTCCCAAGTCCGGTTGGCAAGTAGGGCTGCATACTCTTCCTCCATAGCGCGACACCAGTGAGGATCGGCGAGGGCGCTACGGACGGAAGTCGGTATAGGTGATACCGAAGAGGAAGCAAACGGTGGAGGCATCGTCGAAGAGAGGACGACCCCGGAGAAGCGCTGTTCAGGCCGAAGGACCCCAGCTGCACGTCTAGTCACCATCGGGTGAACGTGCCCTGGGTCCCGATGGAGCAAAGGCGGGTGGTACACCGGGGGCTCGAGGCGAGCAGGAGTGGAGTCACCAACCCGCTCTCGTCGCTGGTAGACAAGAGCCGGGTCGGCAAACCGTGGGACCGTGGCCGTGCGTGGCACAGTGCGTGACGTTGGAGAGGTCGGAGACGTCGGGGCCGCGCGTGGCGCAGTGGTCGGGGTCGGAGACGCCGGGGCCGCGCGTGGCACGGTGGTCGGGGTCGGAGATGCCGGGGCCACACGTGGCGCGGTGGTCGGGGTCGAAGACGCCGGGGCCGCGCGTGGCGCGGTGGTCGAGGTCGGAGACGCCGGGGCCGCGCGTGACGCGGGAGTCGAGGTTGGAGACGTCGGGGCCGCGCGTGGCGCAGCGGTCGAGGTCGGAGACGCCGGGGCCGCGCATGGCACGACAGTCGAGGTCGGAGATGCCGGGGCCACACGTGGCGCAGCTGGGAGTCCCAGGGACGGCGGAGCCCCAAGGGTCTGGGCACCAACCCGTGCTCGTCGCTGGTAGACGAGAGCAGGGTCAGTGAACCGCAACGTCGGGGCTGTGCGAGGCACAGCCTGAGTCGCCTGAGGTACCGGTACTGCGTGAGGCGCAACAGTCGACGTCGTGGGTGCCGGGGTCACACGCGACCTAACGGGTGGCGTACATGCAGAAAAAGGCCAAGACAACTGTGGTGGAGCAGTCTCGGTGTCAATAGGAAACAGAGAGTCCAACTCTGCAGCTGAAGCAGAGGAGGAGGGAGAGAAAGCAAAGGAGGACTCGTCGAAGACGACGTGTCGAGAGATCAAGACACGGTGTGTAGTGAGATCAAAACATCGGTACCCCTTATGATCAAGAGAGTACCCCAAAAAAACACACCGAGTAGAGCGGGGCGTAAGCTTATGTGGAGCTGTGGCGGAAAGATTAGGGTAGCAAGCGCACCCGAAAACTCGAAGGTGGTCGTAGAGAGGAGTAGTGCCATACAGCGCAAAGTACGGGGTAGGTGCCTGAATCGACTTGGTGGGAAGGCGATTAATGAGAAAGGTGGAAGTGTGGAGTGCCTCTACCCAGTACCGAGCAGGGAGGGAGGCCTGAAACATCAAAGAACGCATGACATCATTCATGGTGCGAAGCATACGCTCTGCCTTGCCATTCTGAGGGGAAGTATATGGACAAGACATGCGCAGTTGGATGCCATGTGTGAGTAAAAAATTACGGAGCATCGAGTTATCAAACTCACGTTCGTTATCACACTGGAGGGCACGGATAGTGCGACCAAACTGAGTGGAAACCCAAACGAAGAAGTGAGAGAGGGTGACATGTCTCAGACTTCAAACGTAATGGAAAAGTCCAAGAGAAATGCGAGAAATCATCAATGACCACCAGATAATACTTAAACCCAGAAACACTAGTAATGGGAGATGTCCACAAATCACAGTGAATAAGATCAAAACTATGCTCAACATGAGTCACTGATGTAGGAAACGGAAACCTAACATGGCGACCAAGCTGACAAGCATGACATAAAAACTCATGTGTGCCCCTAGTACACGAGATAACTGAACTACTGGACATCTTAGACATAGCATCAACGCCAGGATGACCAAGCCAGCGATGCCAAGTAGTGGACGAAGCTGTCGTAGCCAGAGCAAAAGTCAGAGATGCAGCGGAAGCAGGAAGTCGGAGTGTGTACAGGGGCCCCGGGCTATCACATCTAAGAAGAAGACGCCAGGTGGAAAGATCCTTCACAGATAAACCAAGAGGATCAAATTCAACAGAAACACTATTATCAGTGGTAAAACGACGAATAGAAAGTAAATTCTGAATAATATCTGGGGTGACAAGGATATTGTTAAGCTGAAAAGAACTCGGAGATCTCGAGTCACCTACTGAGGTGATCGGAAGAACAGATCCATTCCCAACAACGATAGATGAAGGAAAAGAGGGATGTGGGGGATTGGTAGAAGAGAGGATACCGGCATCGAGAGTAGTATAGTACGAAGCTCCGGAGTCAGCCACCCAGTCTGCAGTAGGTGGTGTGAGGTGCATAGTGCTGAACAAGGACGCCAGCGACTGGCGGTCCCACCCCAGGGCGGCTTGGTGCAGCCGGCTCCGAGTACCCAGCAGGGTAGTCTGTGGCCTGAGTTGATGTAGTAGCAGGGTAGGCGAACCCGCCATAGCCCGGGTGGGCCACGTATGCCGGCTGAGGATGTGGCTGGCGTGGAGAAGGAAGACCTGGGGGCGGCCCAAGTAAACCCGGAGACGGCCCAAGCCACATGAAGATCTGGCCAGTCCACGGGTTGTAGGGTGTGGGCCAGGGCGCACCTCCTCGGTCGGTGCCACCACTACCGCCTCTAGGAGCAGAAGTAGATACAGAAGTGCTGTCAGCACCTCGTCCTGTGCGCTTTCCACCGCGGCGTCGACGATTACCACCCTTGAGCCTGTAGAGGCACCTGGGGCGGTAGACAGAGGAGGTGGTCTCGGCGGTGGTCCTCCAGAAGTCGGTGGTCGCGAGGGCTGCCCAGAGCCATAGAAAGCTGTGGCAGGCCCCGAGCTAGTAGGACCACCAGTCGTGATCTCCTCAAGCTCAAGATCCGACCAGACCTTCTCAAAGGTCGGTGGTGGCTCCACACGAAGAAGCCAGGAACGGAGGTGGCTGTAGCGCTCGTTCAGGCCCTGAAGGACCCGAAGAACAAGAGTGCTGTCGGTGACCGGCTCACCAAGGTCGCGCAGGGCGTCAGCCATCATTTCCCCATAGTAGGCAGAGATGGAGCGGTCATCCTGAACTGTGGTCTGGAACAGTGCGTTGATGTTGAGTGCCCGAGTTGCACGGCTCCCCAGGAAGTGCTGCTCAAGCACTAGCCACGCCCGGCGTGCAGTGCCACCACCGCGCTGCCCGACAAGGTCGTGTAGCTCGTCGGCGAGGGACCCAAGGATACAGGAGAGGACCAAGCTGTCCATGCTGGTCCAATAGTCGTCCCACAGGGAGCCCTCCTGCTGGACGTGGTCCTCAAGCTGGTACCGCCTCAACGTGAGAAGGAACACGTCACGCCAGCGGGCGTAGGCAGTGTAGTTAGAGCTAAGGACAACCGTCACAAAGGTCCGGATGTTCTGAACTCCAGCAGTCTAGGCGTGTAGAGCGGCGGCCGAGAGATGCCGAGTACGCAGAGTGCGCACTAGCATCTGAGGGAGGCTCGTGTGTAGTGCTCAGTGGTTGGTGAGCACTCTCCTAGATCTGGTGAGAGATAGCAGCTGCCGAGGCACGCTCTTGCTCCAGGGCGAGAGCAAGTGCCCGCTCACGTTCGCGGGAGGCAGCTAGGGCTGCAAAGATACCGGAGGTATCCACAGTTGCCGGAGTGGTGCTGTCAACACCGTAGAGGGGGGGAGTGGCCGTGCTATGAGCAGCAGCGGCACCACACGTAGATCCGTCTGATCTGGAGCCCGTCATGAAGGCAACAGCAGTGGGGCCGGCAAGAGGGCCGCCCGCTGCCAGACCGGTCGTGGCGCTGTACGTGCGTCGAGTCACAGCCGCAGGGGGCGCGCCGGCTAGAGGGGCGCCAGCCAGGGGCGCGCTGGCCAGGGGCGCACCGGCCAGAGGGGCGCCGGCCAGGGGCGCTGCTAGGGGCGCGGCGGCCAGAGGGGCGCCAGCCAGGGGCGCGCCGGCTAGGGGCGCACCGGCCAGAGGGGCGCCGACCAGGGGCGCGCTGGCCAGGGGCGCGCTGGCCAGGGGCGCATCGGCCAGAGGGATGCTGGCCAGGGGCGCGCTGGCCAGATGGGCGCCGGCCAGGGGTGCGGCGGCCAGGGCCGCGCCGGACAGGGGCGCGGGGGCGAGAGGCACAGCGGCCAGAGGCGCACCGGCAGGGGCTCGCCGGTCAGAGAGGTGGGGGCGCCGATCAGGGGCGCGCCGGCCAGAGGAGGTGCGCCAGCCAGGGGAGGGGCGCCGGCCAGGGGAGGGGCGCCAGCCAGAGGTGGCGCGCCGACTAGGGGGATGGAGGCGGCTGGCGGCAGCTTGGTTGGAGGCGCCATAGGGCGGCGGCCACGAGGGGGAGGAGAATTAGGGTTAGGGATTACTGGCTAATCTGATACCATAATAGAGAATAATGACATAATAGAGAATAATGACTTGATTAATTAACCCCATAGGGGTGGGTACACATATATAGATACAAGAGTGGGCTGGGCCTAGCCCAAAATACTAATACAGCCAACAATGTGCAGTGAATGGGAATCTTTATGTAGTCATCGGGCATTTTTTCATGTTTATTTCCTTGTAGCAGATAGGCTGCCTATACCTGAAAGGGTTTATTGTGTTTATATCACTGGTTTCAAGTTTAGTTATGGTTTTATCCTCTAAAATTAGGATTTGTGATTTTACCCCTGCTTTTTTAAAATGAACATAGTTATTAAGGCGTTGCTTAAGTACTAAGGCGACCTGGGAGCTCAAGGCATCCCCGTCGCCTTAGATTCCTGAGTAAGGCGTCCATAAGGCGATGGGGTGTTCTTAAGGCATCCTGGGGCGTCCTTAAGGCGGCGGCTTACTCCATGTTCAGTTTATCTCAGACCAAATATTGAGAGTTTGAGAAAAACTTGAGAGATATGATCATGGGAGTGTTTTCTAGTATTCTAGTACACTAGTACTACTATCTATTAGTTATGTTTGACTTGATTTATGTTGAACTACCTCTACTTGCTAAGTACTATTGTTACCCTTATCTATTTAGAATTTCGGAATGTATTGGTGGCTGATTTTCACCATTAAAGTGTGTTAAGATGCGCTCGGAATACTTCACATATCTCTGCAATGTTTCTAACATATTGAGACCAACAAACTTAGTTATAAGAATAGATTTATATATTATTGAAGGTCACTCACAATCTGACTTGGGATAATAAGTCCTTTTTTCATTAAGACATCTTTTCTGATTATAGTATTGAGTGGACTCCTCAGTAGTAGGAAAGAACTATTTATTACAAAAGAAAAGAATACAAAGTATTCCTACATTTTTCTATATTTATATATTAGTAAGGCGTCGCCTCGTCTTACGCCTTATCGCTTAAAAGGTAAAAAGAGGTATGTCGCCTTACCGTCTTAACAATTATGGAAATGAAACCAAAGTATACCCCTAATCAGTTATGGGCTATTAACAGTGTTAAATATGATGAGAAACATAAATACCCTTGTGATTTTACCCCTAGTTTTAATTTTTGTTTGTAATTTTATCACTATTCAAAGTTGTACTAATTACCGAGGGATTAAGCTTAAGAGTCATACTATGAAGCTTTGGGAGAGAGTGATTGAACACCGTTTGAGGAGAGTGACCAATGTCACTAAAAATCAGTTTGGTTTTATGTATGTGAGGTCTACTATGGAGGCGATTTTCTTGCTTCGTCAGTTTACGGAGAGATATAGAAAGCAGAAAAAGGACCTACATATGATGTTCATTGACTTGGAGAAGGTATATGACAAGATACCAAGGCCGGTCATATGGTGGGCGTTAGAGAAACATAAAGTGCCAACAAAGTACATTACCTTTATTAAGGATATGTACAATAATGTTGTGACAAGTGTGGGCGTAAGTGATAGTGAGACCGATACCCATACATCTTTTCCTTTGTGATGGATGAGGTATCGAAGGATATACAAGGAGATATCACTTGTTGTATGCTCTTTGCCGATGATGTAGTGCTGGTAGATGAAACTATGGATGGTGTTGGTAAGAAATTAGAGTTATAGAGACAAACCTTAGAGTCCAAGGGGTTTAGACTTAGTAAGACCAAACCGAGTATATGAGGTGTAACTTTAGTGGTGTTGGTCGTAAAGAGGGAAATGTTAGTCTACAAGGATAAATAGTACCTAGGGTGGACTCTTTTTGATACTTAGGATCAATGTTACAAAGCAATGGCGATATCGATGAGAATGTTTGCCACAAGATCAAAGTAAGGTGGATGAAATGGCGACAACCCTCTAGAATCCTATGTGATAGAAGGTCCCACAGAAGCTAAAAGGGTAGTTCTACACGACGGTGATCAGACCCGCGATGCTATATGGGACGGAATGTTGGCCAACTTAACGGCAACATGTCCAACAAATGAGTGTCATGGAGATGCGCATGCTACGGTGGATGTGCGGGCAAACAAGAAGAGATCGGATTAGGAGCGAGACGATTCGAGATAGGGTGGGGGTGACACCGATTGAAAGAAAAGTTAGTCCAACATCGACTAAGCTGGTTTGGACATATCCAACGAAGACCTCCGGAAGCACCGGTTAACAGTGGAATTTTAAGAGGTAGAGAAATTATTAGGATGGGTAGAGGATGATCAAGGTTGACTTGAGAGGAGGCGGTAAAACGAGACTTGAGAGATTGTAATGTATCTAGTAACTTAGCTCATGATAGGACTGCATGAAAAGTAGCAATTTATGTGCTAGAATCTTAGTTTTTTTGTTACTCTTATATTTCTTCCTCTCTTTTACTTCATTTAAAAAATAAAAAAAATTATTGGGTTTCATGTCTAGTCTACCCCAACATGTTTGGGACAAAGGCTTTGTTGTTGTAATTTTACTGCTATTTTGCATAAATAGATATTTATTCGTGACTATATTAAAATAGGGGTAAAATCATAAACACAGATTAAAAGTAGGGGTAAAATCAAAAGGGTATTGCTAAGCTACTATGCGCCGACTAGTTGCACCCAAAAGCTTAAGCTGATGTGGAAGGCTAGGCAATTCACTTATATTTCAACAGGTATTTCTGTCCTTTTCCGTTACAATTTAACATTGTTATCAACCCATAACGGAGTAGAGGTATACTTTGGTTTTGTGTCAAAAAAGCAGGGGTAAAATCACAAACCCTAATTTTTGAGGGTAAATTCATAATTGGACTTGCAACCAAGGATATAAACACAATAGCTCCTATCTTGAATTGTTAATAATTGCTGCATAAAGTTTTGGTTTGTTCGTTCGGTATGTAAAATGTTGCTGGTACAAAATCTCTTATGTGAGCATATCTGTGATTACTCTTGATTAGTACTTTTTGAAGAATTACAGTAAAAACTGCAGGGGCCTCTCTTGCTGTATATTCCTAAGAAAAAAAGAACTTGATGAACATGGAAGCTTTTAACCAGACAATACAATAAAAGTAAAGCATGATTCTATAACTTGTTGATTACTACAAATGCTCTCTAGGGACCCATTCTTCGTCTCCATAAGGATGGCTGATTATGTTCCTATTCCTATCACAATCTCTCCTTTACTTGTACTCGGGACTGGCTATGTTGAGACAACATAGGCAGAGTTTGATAATCGTAATTTAATTGTGAAAGATGACTAATGATGATTGTATTGAGATGATTGAAAAGCTGAGGTACAGGTGTGATTATATAGAGGGATTAGGAGGGGAGAAAAGACTAAACTACCCCTAACCCTAATCCCTCTCTAATGACTAATATACCCCTGTGTCACACCCCTAATTACAGTGTCTAACACCCCCCCGCAGTCACAACATCTAGCCGCTGCAGATGTTGAGACTGGACCGAAACTCGGAGAACAACGACGACGGGAGGCCCTTCGTGAAGATGTCGGTGAACTGCGTCGTCGTCGGGACATAGTGTACCCGAACCTCGCCCCGTGCTACCCGCTCACGAACAAAATGAAGGTCAATCTCCACATGCTTCGTGCGCTGATGCTGGACCGGGTTGGTGGAGAGGTACATGGCGCTGACGTTGTCGTAGTAGATGAGGGTGCTTTTGATGACGGAAGTGTGGAGCTCCTGAAGTAGCTGCTGAAGCCAGGAGGCCTCAGCTACGCCGTTAGCCACGGCGCGATACTCCGCCTCTGCACTCGAGCGCGACACTACGGGCTGTCGCTTCGAGGACCAGGAGACAAGGTTGCCGCCCAGGAAGACGGCGTACCCAGAAGTAGAGCGTCGTGTGTCCGGGCAGCCTGCCCAGTCAGCGTCTGTGTACACGACCAGCTCGGAGGCCGTGTCACGCCGAAGAAGGAGGCCGTAGTCGAGGGTGCCTCGTAGGTACCGAAGAATCCGCTTGACAGCGGTGAGATGCGGTTCCCTCGGGTCATGCATGTGGAGGCACACCTGCTGAACCGCATATGAGATATCCGGCCTGGTGAAGGTTAGGTACTGGAGAGCACCTGCAAGACTCCTGTAAGAAGTGGGGTCAGAGACGGGTGTCCCGTCGGTGGCGGAGAGCTTCGCCTGAGTATCCACTGGAGTGGAGCACGGCTTGCAATCAGCCATGCTTGCCCGCTGAAGGATATCCAGATAGTACTGTCGCTGGTGAAGGAATAGGCCGCCTGGTCGGTCCTCGACCGTAATACCCAGGAAGTGGTGGAGACGGCCCAGGTCCTTCATAGCGAACTCCTGCTGTAAGGCAGAAATGGTTCGCTGAAGCAGAGTCGGACTGGATGTTGTTAGGACAATGTCATCGACGTACAGTAAGAGGTAAGCTGTGTCACTGCCCCGTCGATAGACAAACAGTGAAGTGTCCGACTTAGCTTCAACAAACCCCAGTGAGACCAAGAAAGAGGCGAACCGGCTGTACCAGGCTCGCGGTGCCAGCTTCAGTCCGTACAGGGATTTGTTCAGCTTACAGACCATGTCTGGGTGAGCTGAATCTACAAATCCTGCCGGCTGACTGCAGTACACCGTCTCGATCAGTGTACCGTGGAGGAATGCGTTCTTGACGTCCAATTGGTGGACAGGCCAAGAACGTGAGAGAGCTAGCGACAGTACGGTACGAACTGTCGCCGGCTTCACCACCGGGCTGAAAGTCTCGTTGTAGTCAACTCCAGGGCGCTGAGTGAAGCCCCGGAGTACCCAACGAGCTTTGTATCTCTCCAAGGTGCCATCCGCCTTCTTCTTATGCGTGAATATCCACTTGCCTGTGACAACATTGCCACGACCCGGACGGGGAACCAGGTCCTAGGTCTGGTTGGCAAGCAAGGCCTCATACTCTTCCTCCATAGCGCGACGCTAGTTAGGGTCGGCGAGGGCGCTACACACGGAAGTAGGTATGGGCGAGATCGAAGAAGGCTCGGTCGGTGGAGTTGTCGTCGACGAGAAAGCGGTACTATCGAACCGCTCCACTGGTCGAAGACTCCCGGACGCACGTCGAGTCACCATCGGGTGGACGTGACCAGGATCCCTGTGAAGTAGAGGGGGGTTGTACACCGGTCGGTCGGGTACAACCATCTTCTCTCGTCGTGGATAGACGAGAGTGGGTCTCGATGCCGCGCGTGGCGTCGTCGACGCAGGAGCCTCTCCCCGCGCTCGTCGCTGGTAGACAAGTGCGGGGTCAGCAAAACGAGAAGACGTCGTTGGTGCCGCGCGTGGCGCGGCTGGTGGCGTCGTACTCGCTGTAGGTGACGTCAGGGAGGTAGCTGGTGGTGCCGCTGGTGCCGTACGTGGTACAGCTGGAGACGCCGAGGGCTCCTGGGGTACAGTAGATGGTGTCGGGGAAGCCGAGGCCGCGTGTGGCGCAGCAGGTGACGTCGGAGGCGTCGATGCCACACGGGGTGCAGCGGGTGACGCCTGAGACATCGATGCCACACGAGGTGCAGCAATCGGTGTCGAGGGCGTCTGGGACGTAGCTTGTGTCGATCCTGCAGAAGAAATAGGCCAAGGCAACTGGGAGGCAGCCTCGGGGTCAGTAGGAAAAAGGGAGTCCAGCTCTGTGGTGGAATCAGAAGAGGTGGTGGAAAAAGGAAAAGATGACTCGTCGAAGACGACGTGCCGAGAGATCAAAAGACGGTGGGTAGTGAGATCTAAGCATCGGTAACCCTTATGATCAAGGGAATACCCGAGAAAAACACACCGTGTCGAGCGGGGCGCAAGCTTATGTGGGGCGGTGGCGGAAAGATTAGGGTAGCAAGCGCATCCGAAAACTCGAAGGTGATCATAAAGAGGATTGGTGCCATATAGAGCAAAGTAGGGGGTGGAGGCACGAATCGCTTTGGTGGGAAGACGATTGATCAGAAGTGTGGCGGTATGAAGAGCCTCCACCCAGTATCGGGCTGGAATAGATGCCTGGAACATCAGGGAGCGTATGACATCATTAATGGTGCGAATCATGCGCTCTGCCTTGCCGTTTTGAGAGGTATACGGACAAGACATGCGTAGTTGTACCCCATGTGCGGAGAGAAAATTACGAAACGCAGAGTTATCAAACTCTCGTCCGTTATCGCACTGGACAACTCAAATGGTACGCCCGAATTGAGTAGAAATCCAAACGAAGAAGTCAGAAAGAGTGACGAAAGTTTCAGACTTCAATCGTAATGGAAAAGTCCAGGAGAAGTGAGAAAAATCATCAATTATCACCAAATAGTAATTAAAGCCCGATATACTGGAGATGGGAGAAGTCCACAAATCACAATGTATAAGATTGAATGAGTGCTCAACATGAGTCACAGATGTGGGAAAAGGGAGGCGAATATGGCGACCAAGTTGACAGGCATGACATAGAGAGTCATGTGTACCCCTAGAACACGAGATAACTGAGCTACTGGACAACTTCGACATAGCATCTGCACCAGGGTGGCCAAGCCGGCGATGCCAGATGGTAGATGAAGCTGCTGTCGTAGTCAAAGCAAATGGCGGTGATGCAGCGGAAGTAGGAAGCCGAAGTGTGTATAGGGGCCCCGAGCTATCACATCGGAAAAGAGGTCGCCGGGTGGAAAGATCCTTCACAGACAAATCAAAAGGATCAAATTCAATGGAAACATTGTTGTCAGTGGTAAAACGGCGAACAGAAAGTAAGTTCTGAATGATATCCGGAGCAACAAGAATGTTTTTAAGCTGGAAAGTACCCGGAAGACTAGAACCACCTACTGAGGTGACCGGAAGAACGGACCCATTTCCAACAACGATAGATGAAGGAAAAGAGGGATTGGGAGGATGGGTGGAAGAGAGTATACCGGAATTAGGAGTGGTATGGTATGATGCTCCGGAATCAACTACCCAGTCGGCACCAGGTGGTGTAAGGTGCATGGTGCTGAAGGAGGAAGCAAGCGACTGTCGATCCCACGTCGACGGTGGCTCCTGAAGGGGTGCCGATGGCTCTGAGTTCCCAACAGGGTAGTCAGTGCCTCCGTAGGTCGGGGCTGACTGCCCGCCTGAAGAGTATCTAGGCCCACTATAGGCCTGAGCTGTCGGCCTACCAGCACTGTGGGCTGGTCCACTGGAGCCGGGGGTAGCCGCGAACGCCGGCTGAGGACGCGGTGGTCGTGGAGGCTGAGAACCTGGGGACGGTCCAGGCCATATGTAGATCTGGCCAGTCCACGGGTTGTAGGGTGTGGGCCAGGGTGCACCTCCCTAGTCGGTACCACCACTACTTCCAGTAGTCGAAGCCGTGGGGGTGCTGCCTGCACTGCTGCCACCACGGCCGCCGTTCTTTCCTCGGCGACGACGGTTTCCACCTCCTGTACTGGTAGGAGTAGAAGGTGGACGTGACGGCGGTCCACCAGCTGCTGGTAAGGGTGGACGCGGGGACTGCCCGGAGCCATAGAAAGCTGTGGCAGATCCAGAGCCAGTAGAGCCTCCTGCAGTGATCTCTTCAAGTTCAAGATCAGACCATACCTTCTCGAAGGTAGGTAGTGGCTCCAGTCGAAGTAGCCATGTCCGTAGGTGACAATAGCGCTCGTTCAGGCCCTGAAGGATCCGAAGGACAAGAGCGCTGTCAGTGACCGGCTCACCAAGGTCACGTAGGGCATCCGCCATGCCCTTCATCTCCCAACAATAGGTGGAGATGGAACGATCCCCCTGGACGGTGTTCTGGAACCGAGTGCTTATGTGGAGGGCTCGAGTCGCACGGTTCCCTAGAAACCGTTGCTCGAGTACTAGCCAGTCTTGTCGAGCAGTACCGCCACCGCGCTGCCTGACGATGTCCTGTAGCTCCTCTGTCAGGGAGCCAAGGATCCTGGATAGTACCAGACTGTCCATGCTGATCCAGGACACCTGTACTGAAGACTCATCCTGGAGGACGTGGTCATCGAGGCAGTAGCGCCTCAGCGTGAGGAGCACCATATCACGCCACCGGGCATATGAGGTGGACTCGGAACTGAGAATAACCGGCACGAGCGTCCGGATGTTCTGAATCCCTGCGGCCTGTGCATGAAGAGCGGCCACAAGCGAAGTCGAGTACGTACCAGCGTCCGAGGGAGGCTCATGGATAGCACTCGTTGATCGGCGAGCACTCTCCTCAAGTTGGTGGGATAGTGATGCCACGGAGGCACGCTCCTGCTCTAGGGCAAGGGCGAGTGCCCGCTCGCGCTCGCGAGAGGCGGCCAGTGCTGCGGCGATGTCAGATGTCTCCGCAGTGTCGGTGCCGTAGGAAGAAGCTGTGTTCTCCATAGTAGTACCGGCGGCTGGGAACGGAATCGGCGGGATCGCCGTGGTGCTCCCGTCGATGTCAAGGCCGGTGGCGTCCCGTAGCGCGGAGGTACCTGCCATGAAGGTAACAGCAGTGGCGGGGTTTCTGGAGGTACCGACAAGGGGTTCACCGACGGCTGGACCGGTTCTCGAGAAGGAGGGGGCGGCTGCAGAACCAGCAGTGAGGGGCCTGGGGGCTGTGGCTCCTCCTAGGAAGGCGGCGCCCCCTCCAGAGGCTGCTGTTCCTCCAGTTTCAGCAGTCCAGAGGGTGGCGCCCCCTCCAGTGGGGCTGGCGGACCCCCCAGGGGCGGATGCGGAGCCCCCAGGGGCGGTGGCGGCCCAGGCAAGCCAGGGGGCGGCGCTCCCTCCAGGGGGGCCGGCGGACCCCCCAGGGGCGGCGGCGGGCCAGACAGGGGCGGTGACGCCCCCCCCCCCGTGCGCGCTGCCCCAATCCGGGTGGGGGCGGCCCGAATCCGGGCGGGGCCGCCCCGATCCAGGGCGAGGCGGCCCCGGATCCGGAGGTGGCGGCGGCTCCGGCCTCCGCGCGCTGTCCTCTAGAGGAGGAGGTGGCCCCCCCCCCCCCCCCCCCCCCCCCCCCGCGTGCGCAGCCCAGATCCGGCGGCGGGCGGCTGCTCAGGGGCGGCGGTGGTTCTGGCCCAGGGTGGGGTGGCGGCGGCGGCTGGCCCATTAGAATTAGGGTTAGCCCTAATCCTGATTATTCCTAGCTAATGATACCATGAAAGAGGACTAATGATGATTGTATTGAGATGATTGAAGAGCTGAGGTACAGGTGTGATTATATAGAGGGATTAGGAGGGGAGAAAAGACTAAACTACCCCTAACCCTAATCCCTCTCTAATGACTAATATACCCCTGTGTCACACCTCTAATTACAGTGTCTAACAAATTGTATTCATTTTTAAAATGTATAATTTGATGGGAGTAATTACATCTTGAGCTAATTTGCTGACTACAATGCTTTATTAATCTGCTTGTCACTGTTACTTTTGTATAATCAGGTTGGTGTTAATGTCTTGATGGCTCAAGTTGGTTCCTTTATTCCATGCAATCAGGCAAGCATTAGTGTTAGGGATTGTATTTTTGCTCGTGTTGGCGCTGGTGATTGCCAAGTAAGTTGATTCAATCATCGGTAAATTGGAAATGCTTTTGCTTTGAATTCTGATCCAAAGCTTCTGTTACATCAAATATAGATGCGCAAACAGAAAAGAACATAAACTAGATGAGTAATACCCTTGTTATATCAATTAGGATTTTTCTAGCGAGTTATTAATTATTAATACTTTCCCCTCGAAAGCCCTTGATGCCACTTAAACAAATCCTGTATGACTGCTGAGTAACACGTAATGGGAATGAGAATCAAGAGTGAGTCAGTTGGTGTTTGTACCTTTATCTATTAGCTGTTTTTTGACATATGGATTACTTATGGTGAGTCTTTTCTCAGAGGATCAAAACTGGATGTTAATTTATCTTCTTTTCAAACTATGATGTTGCAAATTGTTATATTTATATTTTCCTTACAGCTTCGTGGTGTGTCAACCTTTATGCAAGAAATGCTTGAAACAGCATCCATCCTGAAAGGCGCCTCCAATAAGTCTCTAATAATTATTGATGAGCTGGGACGAGGAACTTCCACATATGATGGATTTGGTCAGTATCTTAAACCTCTTCCTGTTTCCTGTTTTCTTGTTTAGTAATCATCCTTGGTTTTATTACTTTTTTTTTACCATGTGCAAGTTCTCATCTTTGTTTACTGTTATATTAAGAAATATTGAATATTATAATCACATTTGTCTGTAGCAAGCATTTTAGATACTTTACAGCTCGAGATTACATGCAGAGAGGTCCATAAAACTCCTGACTATAGGCAAAAATTGTTTTAAAACCTTCAACTCAAACCTTGGCAAAAATTAGAGTGTTTTGGGTGATCTGATGCTGACAGCGACATGTCCCAAGGATAAAATTGTATTTAAATTGAAAATTCTATATTACTTCAAAAAATCATGGGAGAAAATAATTATGGAGTATATATAATATAAAATTATTTTATGGATCCAATACAATATAATTGGCCTGCAAAATTCTATCCTTTCTTGGGTTAAGCTAATATTACTTCCACTTATACAACAAATATTTGATTAGGTTACAACTTACATGTACTGCATATTACAAGTACGGATTTTCTTCCAGAATTTTTGAAGTCACTTCACTAAGTTTTAAACTTGAATATGTAATCATTCCTTTCATATTGGGATTCCGAGCAGTGGAAATTAGCAATAATGACCGGATCACTTTATACCAATGATATGTCAGCCTTATATCCCGATTATACCCTGATTTTGTTTCCTGATCTACTAGGACTCCCCTTAATCTAGGACTCTTCTTCCCCGATCTACTGGGACTCCCCTTAATCTAAATGGTGACAACATTCCCATCTTTAGGACCTGCCTAATCCATGGATTTCCTGCTTTATTTATGGAGTCTTATCCTAATATGACTCCCAGACCCATCCAGCCTGCAGCCTATGCCTGGCCCATGTCGCAATACATTAGGATTACATGACATTCTCACCCAAATGCATATGGTTGCACTTGTCTCATGCTGCTGTGGACACCTTCGTGGGCCGCCATATGGCCGACACAGCCACAAAGGCGCCCACAGCGGCCCTGCAGAGGAGGCTGCTAGGAAGTCTCTAGAAGATTTGAATAGATAGCAATAATTTGTTAAGAGATAAAAATAAAGTATATAATGTAATCTAGATGAAATAAAAGATAGAGGCAGTTGGGTGATACAAATAAAAGATATAATGTAATCTAGATGGAAATAAAAGATAGAGGCGGTTGGGGGAGCGCATGCAGAGGGGCGCAGCCTCTGGCCTATATAATGCGTCCCCTCCCCCTCCATAACCTCATCAAGTAATAATAGAATTACCACAGCGGGAGTACTAACAGGCAACATTCTCATGAAAGTAGTGTAAAGAATCCTTTAGGGCAACATCGTATACAACATATGAAAGCAAGTCAATTGCCCTACAATTTTTAACTGCTGAAGCATAGGTCGCATTTTCTCTCTCGAGGAAGGATCTATTGGCAACTGATTTGCCCCCACAATTTCTATAACTACCAAAGCAATGAAGCATAAGGTGTTTTCTCTCTGGAGGCAAGTGCAAAGTGAGCAAATAATAGTAGCAAAGATTAGCACGAACACAAGGAAACTGACATGAAAGTAGGTTAGTAAGGGAAAACTACAATCATATCTACCTTTGGTCAGAGACGTGCCTTGCCTCGTGCTTGGGAAAGCTCTTGGATGACAATATGCAGAGTATAATTGAAATGAGCATCTCAAGCCTTGAGAACATCGATAATAAGCAGATTAAAATGTAACATAGAAAATAGTAGAACATCAGTCACCTGAACAATAAGTTGATGTTATCAAAACAATAACAGAAGAAAAATATTCTGCCAAATATTAAGGCTGGATGTGATTTATCAAATTTCTGAAGCAAGCATAATGAAGCTTAGGACAAAACAAAACAGCACTGAACTAAATATCCGCACCGTAATTAATGTTTACTGAAATTTCAGGTTACATTAGGTAGTCAGTGAAAGAATGAAGTTATGTTTTGCTTCCTAGCTAAAGACTGAAAGTGCCTAGGATTCATAAAGTAAGACATATATTGATTTCAGGAAAGAGCACCATGAACGAAAACAGTACATCTTCACTTGTAACCCCAATCAGCAATAGTCCATATATTAACAAAGGACCAAAATTCATGCACAGAGTGAAATGCAGTCAAGTGATAGAGCTAACCAGGCAGGCTGAGCTAACCTCGTGTCACATCCTAGCGCTGGTGCTTGTCGGAGGAGAAGGCCAGAAGAATACGAGTGTTGGGCAATCGGAGCCGGCAAGAACCATGACCATCGAAACACGGAGGAGCTCGCCCCAACAGTGCAGATCTACATCATCTCAGCCCGAGGGCACTGGATCTTCCTGTTTGATACCTGCTCCACTATGATGAGGGCAAGATCTGATATCCTTGGATTAGGGATGGCAATGGGTCGGGTTCGGGTCCGGTGGAGCAAAAACCCGTCCGAAACAAAATAGGTTGCGGGTGAAATTTGAGACCCGCACCCGCGGGTGAGAATTCGCACCCACACCCGCACCCGTCGGGTTTCGGGTGGGTTTTCGGGTGCCCGTCAGGTTTGACTTTTTCATAAACATACTACAACGTTTAATTAAATAAGTCCAAAAAATCATCCATTTTGAATGATAATACAACAAAATCTTAAGTTGCTTATAAAGATTATAAATATCAGTTGCGATAAGTAAGATGAAACAATTAAATTATATAACACAATGAAATTTGACTTTAAAATTATAAAAATAAATTATTTCGGGTGTCAGTCTGGTACCCGTTAGTGCAAAATAAAACCCGCACCCGCACCCGCGATAAGTCGGGTGGGGTGCGAGTTAGACCCGCGATAAGTCGGGTGAGGTGCGGGTTAGACCCGTGGGTGGAAAATCCAACCCGCAGCCGTCGGGTACTCGCACCCGTGGGTGGGATTGCCATCCCTACCTTGGATCTCCTCCCGTGCTAGGGCTTGAGGCAAAGGATGACATTGGGGGAGGAGGTCGACGCGTGGGTTGGAGGGGCTCCTTGACGCAGGGGATAAGGGGCCTCGGGATAGAGGAGTGCCGCCGCTCGAGGCTTGACCGAAGTTGTTAAGGAGGACCTTGGGATGAAGGGCCGATGCAGCGGGATCTGGTTGCGGGTTGAGGCTATGAGAAAGCGAGTCGATGAGGATGGTGGAGGCGGGATTTGGCGGTGAGGACGTCAACGAGGACAGCAGAGTCAGATCCATCGCAGGAGGACCAACGCTGCCTTTAAAGGGGAATGAGTGGGGCTGTACGTGCGCTCTTTTCTTCCTTGTGATTGGCGAGACGCGCGTGAAGATGAGGCACGAAAAAATTATTCCTGCTGCGTGCGCCGTAGCTTTCCTCTGCCTCCGTGTCGCCTTGCTTCACTACAGCCCACCAACACGCGCTCTGTGCTTTGACTAGGCGCCCTGACCGCCTCGCCCTTGCTGAGCCCCTAGGCTACGCGTCTGGCCATCACCAAATGTTGAAGCGCGCATAGGCGAGCGCCTGGTTCTGCCTTTTGGATCACTGCCCTGGGCCTACGTTGCGCTTATTCCTGGTGCCTTGCTGCAACCCAACCTAAGGGTAGGAGCTCCTCCACCACCCACACATATGGAACTGCCCTACGCGAGCGTAGCAGCTGTTTGTCCTTGCGTCACCAATGCTGCAGCATGTCCTTGCGTGCTTGACGAAGCCTTCATTGCGGGGAGCCGTGCATGGATCTTCTTTAGTGTTGTGCACTACGCCCCATGTTGTGCCTTCTCTTTCCTGGGTCCGTGCACCAGCGCTTGGGATGGCCTAATTTGGCCAAAGGATGGTCACGCGTCATCACAGATGGCTTCCGTCGTCGGATGAGCCACCTATCTTTTCAACGGCTGTGTCATTCCACTCCTCCGCGTAGGTGGCCTTCTTCCCTGCTCTGACATGTGTAGTCATCGGATGGAGTCATCAACTTGAACTCTTGGACCAAGGGTGTCATGCCGATGTCCTCACCCTCTCGAGTCGTGGGGTTCTGGAGAGCGGCTCCGCCAGGTCCTCTACCATGAGCCCACTAATGTCGCTAAACCGCACCATAAAAAAGTTGTCGCGACGCGCCTCTCGCGCAACCAGATCATGGATGATGGTGCCGTGGAGGTCGCCGAAACACAACCATGTGGTGTCGGGCGTTTTATGCCTCCCGCACCAGATCGGCGCCATCCGCGTCAAATCCATTTGCTAACGCACTGCCACGCTCTAGCAGGCATGGATACCAGATTGTTGAAATTCCAAGTGTGAGAAATCAGCAATAATGAGGGGATCAATTTATTCTAATGATACGCCGGTTTTATATAGCTGGTCACACCTTGATTTTGTTTCCATCTATAACCCCACTTTCCTATCTACTAGGATTCTCCTTTTCTAATCTAAATGGCAGCAACCTTTTTATTATGAGTGCATGCCTAATCTATAAATTTCCTGCATTATTTATGGAGTCCTATCCTAATATGACTCTAGGATGCCCCTAGTCCCATTCTCCCTGCAGCCCACGCCTGCTCAATGCCGCAGCATGGCCAAGATTACATGAAAGTTCATGTCTCTGTGTCAGCGCCACGTCACCCAGACCACTCCAGATTTATGACACGGTTGAAAAGTGAATGATTTTTGTGGTTGAAGATTGGAAAGTAGACGTCTTTGTAGTTGAGGGTTCAAAAGCAAACTAAGCTCATAGTTGAGGGTTTTGTAATTGGAATTATTCCTTGCATATATTAAGTTTTGCACTTTCGATGTGTTTGAAATACATTAATAATCTCTCATTCTCTTGCATTTGTTCTTAATTTTCCATTAGGGGAGGTGAATTGTCATTTATTGGACCCACCAGCCTGGTCTGGGAAATAAAACAGCTCTTCAGTGAGCGAAAAATAATGCTTAAATATTAAAATTTAATTATCAGCAAAGAAGAACTGTATGGAGGTAAGTTTCTTGAATGACAAAAGGAAAAAAGGAATGTTACGCAAATTTCATTTTTACGCCATGCCCACAAGTGCTATGATAACTCCGCCTATGTTGTAATAACATAGCCGATCCCAAGCCCGGTTAAAGGAGGAGGGGTTGTGATAGGCTTGGCAAGCCAACAACTACACTTAGCCATTCTCGTGAAAATGAAACCCTATAGAAATTCGTTGGGGCATAACCCTCTTAGTGATGCGCCATATCGGAACCCGGGTATGGTGTTAAGAGTGCAAGGGCCAGGTCGTCACCGCCTTAGTGGCGCCCCATATCGGAACCCGAATATGGTGTTAAATGAGCAAGGGCGGGATCGCCACCACCTTAGTGGTGCGCTACATCATCGATCGGATGTAGTGATAAGTGAGCAAGAGTCTTTGCATCTTACTCAACGGGTGCAAAGCGTAAGGAAGCTAGCCGAGGAACATAGATTTCGGGTGGGTAGTTGGAATGTAGGATCCTTGACGGGGAAGCTACGTGAGTTAGTAGATGTTGCCATTAGGAGACGAGTAAATATCCTTTGTGTACAAGAGACTAGATGAGCGGGTCAAAAGGCGAAAGAAGTCGAGAATACCTGTTTCAAGCTTTGGTATTTTGGATCGGCTGGGATTAGAAATGGTGTAGGTGTTCTAATAGATAAGAGTCTTAAGGATGGAGTAGTGGATGTTCGAAGACGAGGGGATAGGATCATCTTAATCAAGATAGTAATTGGGGACATTGTCTTGAACGTCATTAGTGCTTATGCCCCACAAGTTAGGCTCAACATGAGTGCTAAGAGGCAATTTTGGGAGGACTTGGAGTATATGGTTAGTAGTGTACCGATAACCGAGAAACTCCTCATAGGAGGAGATCTCAATGGTCATTAGTGAGGGATTAGGGTTAGGGGTAGTCTAGTCTTTTCCCCTCACCTAATCCCTCTATATAATCATCCCTGTACCTCATTATTCTAATCATCCAATACATCCACAGTTATCCCTCTAATATGGTATCAGCTAGGAAGTAATTAGGATTAGGGCCTAACCCTAACCCTAATGACCCAGCCGCCGCCGCCGCACTGGCCTTGCGCCGCCGCCGCCTTTGCCAGCGTGCCGCCCGCCGGAGCAGCCGCCGGCCTCGCCGGCGCGCCACCCATCGGAGCCGCTGCCGCCCAGGTGCTGCGCGCCCACGCAGTCATGCCGCCGGCTGGGGCTGTCGCCGCCTTCACTGGTGCGCACCCCGCCCACGCAGCCGCGCCGCCCTCCGCCGCCACTGCCGTGCATCCCACCCACGCAGCCGCGCCGCCTGGAGGGACCGCCGCCGCTGCAGCTGGCGCTTCTCCAGTCCGCGCCATCGCGCCCTGGTCTGTAGAGCCCTGGGCTGCCGGCCTGCCGCTGGATCCGCGCCCGGGCCGCCGCAGGGGTCGCTCTGCTGCCACCATGCGCCGCCGGCGCTCCTGTAGCCCCCAGCGCTGCCACCCCTCAAGCCGCTGTTGTCGCCTAGCCCGCCGTCGTCGCCTCTGCAGCGCCCCACGATGGCGCCGCTACCTGGCTCGCAGCAGCTGCAGCCGCCCCTTGGGCCGCTGGTCCTGCAGCCCCCCACAACGGTGCCGCCTGACCCGCCGCCGTTGCCTCTGCAGTGCCCCACGACGGCGCCGCTGCCTAGCCCGCAGCAGCTGCAACCGCCCCTTGGGCCGCCGGTCCTGCAGCCCCCCACGACGGCGCCGCCTGGCCTGCTGCCGCCCTGGGAGGTGCTTCTCGGCTGCCATCGGCTGATGTACCTGGATCGGCTGTTGCCTACTCTGTTGGCACCACCGTCGAGGGTCCGAGCGTGTCATCTTCCTTCCCGGTGCCGCCACCGCCGGGGCATGTCGCGACCCGTTCTACACCGTCGGTCTACCTACGGGGTCTCACGCCGTCTGGCCCTGACTGGGTGGTGGACTCCGGTGCCTCGTACCACACCACCCCTGACGTCGGTATCCTCACCTCTACCCGCCCTTCCCGTCCCTCTGATCCATCATCTATCGTTGTTGGGAATGGGTCGGCTCTTCCAGTCACCTCAGTAGGTGACTCAGGTTCGCCGGATTCGTTTCAGCGTGATGTTCTTGTTGCTCCTGACATCATTCAACACCTTTTCGTTCGTCGTTTTACTACTAACAACCATGTTTCCCTTGAGTTTGATCCTTATGGTGTAACTGTGAAGGATCTTACTACTCGACGCATTCTCTTTTGCTGTGATAGTACGGGTCCCCTGTACACGATGCGTCTTCCTGCTTTCGCTTCGCCTCTTGCCCTGACTACGATAGCTTCTTCGACCATTTGGCATCGTCGGCTTAGCCACCCCGATGTTGATGCTATGTCAAAGTTGTCTGGTAGTTCAGTGATTTCGTGTACTCGGGGCACTCATGAGTCTCTTTGTCATGCTTGTCAGTTGGGTCGCCATGTTCGACTTCCTTTTCCGCACTCTGTCACTCGTGTCGAACACATCTTTGATTTGATTCACTGTGATCTTTGGACATCACCTGTTCTTAGTGTTTCTGGATGCAAGTATTACTTGGTGGTCGTTGATGATTTTTTGCACTATTCGTGGACTTTTTCCTTGCGACAGAAGTCTGATACTTTCGGTACTTTTTCTCACTTCTTCGCTTGGGTGTCCACCCAGTTTGGGCGCATGATCCATGCGGTCCAGTGCGACAACAGGCGCGAGTTTGACAACTCTACGTTCCGTGACTTTTTGCTTTCTCGCGGTGATTAGTTGTGCATGTCATGCCCGTACACTCCCCCCTAGAACGGCAAGGCTGAGCGCATGATTCGGACCACCAACAATGTCATGCGCTCCCTGATGTTTCAGGCTTCTACCCCTGCTCGCTACTGGGCGGAGGCACTTCACACTGCCACCTACCTCATTAATCGCCTTCCTACTAAGGCGATTAGTGCTCCCACCCCTCACTTCGCTTTGTTCGGCACTCATCCTCTTTACAACCATCTTTCAGTCTTCGGGTGCGCTTGCTACTCGAACCTCTCTGCCACAGCTCCCCATAAGCTTGCGCCTCGCTCAACTCAGTGTGTTTTCCTTGGGTACTCCCCTGACCATAAGGGGTACAGGTGCCTTGACCCCACCACCCGTCTGTAAAGGTCCCAAAATTATGAATACAAAGAAACATTTATTTGCAAAAGTTGGTTTCATACAACAACAACAACAACAACAACCAAGCCTTTATCCCAAGCCTGTTGGGGTCGGCTAGACATGAAACCCAATATCAATGAAGTAAAACAGAGGAAGAGATATGAGAACAAGGGAAAAAAAAGGAAAAAAAAAGAAAAAAAAAAGAAAAAAAGGAAAAAAGAAAAAGGAAAAAGAGAAAAGAGAAAAGAAATAAGAAAAAAGGAAAAGAAAAAAAGAAAAGAAAAAAAGAAAAAAACAAGACTACGATTCTGGCACATGAATTGCTACTTTCCATGCGGTCCTATCATGAGCTAAGTCTCTGGATACATTCCAATCTCTCAAATCTCGTTTTACCGCCTCCTCCCAGGTCAACCTTGGTCGTCCTCTACCCCTCCTAATATTTTCTCTACCTCTTAAAATCCCACTGTTAACCGGTGCTTCTGGAGGTCTCCGTTGGATATGTCCAAACCACCTAAGCCGATGTTGGACTAACTTCTCTTCAATCGGCGTCACCCCTACCTTATCACGAATCGCCTCATTCCTTATTCGGTCTCTTCTCGTGTGCCCACACATCCATCGTAGCATGCGCATCTCTGCGACACTCATTTGTTGGACATGTTGCCGTTTAGTTGGCCAACATTCCGCCCCATAGAGCATCGCGGGTCTGATCACCGTCCTATAGAACTTCCCTTTTAGCTTTTGTGGGACTTTCCTATCACATAGGATTTCAGAGGCTTGTCGCCATTTCATCCACCCTACCTTGATCCTGTGGCAAACATCCTCATCAATATCGCCATTGCTTTGTAACATTGATCCTAAGTATCGGAAAGAGTCCCTTCTAGGTACTATTTGTCCTTGTAGACTAACATTTCCCTCTTCACGACCAACACCACTAAAGTCGCACCTCATATACTCGGTTTTGGTCCTACTAAGTCTAAACCCCTTGGACTCTAAGGTTTGTCTCCATAACTCTAATTTCTTATCAACACCATCTCTAGTTTCATCTACCAGCACTACATCATCAGCAAAGAGCATGCACCAAGGGATATCCCCTTGTATATCCTTCGACACCTCATCCATGACCAAGGAAAAGATGTATGGGCTCAAAGCTGATCCTTGATGTAATCCTACCGTGATAGGAAATGCATCAGTCTCACTATCACTTACGCGCACACTTGTCCTAACATTATTGTACATATCCTTGATAAGGGTAATGTACTTTGTTGGCACTTTATGTTTCTCTAGTGCCCACCACATGACTGACCTTGGTATCTTGTCGTACGCCTTCTCCAAGTCGATGAACACCATATGCAAGTCCTTCTTCTGCTCCCTATATCTCTCCATAAGCTGACGAAGCAAGAAAATCGCCTCCATTGTAGACCTCCCAGGCATAAAACCAAACTGGTTTTTAGTGACATTGGTCACTTTCCTCAGGCGGTGTTCAATCACTCTCTCCCAAAGCTTCATAGTATGACTCATAAGCTTAATACCTCGATAATTAGTACAACTTTGAATATCTCCTTTATTTTTGAAGATAGGTACTAATATACTTTTCCTCCATTCTTCAGGCATCTTGTTTGACCGAAAAATGTGGTTGAATAGCTTTGTGAGCCATACTATTGCGACGTCCCCAAGACATCTCCACACCTCAATAGGGACATCGTCAGGGCCGAGGGCCTTTCCTCTTTTCATCCTTTTTAAGGCCTCCTTAACCTCAAACTCTTGTATCCTCCGCACGAACCGCCTGTTGGAGTCATCAAAGGAGTCATCCAGCTCAACCATAGTGCTCTCATTCCCATCATTGAATAGCCCATTAAAGTAATCACGCCATCTATTCTTAATCTCTTCATCCTTCACTAGAATGCGGTCAGTCTCATCTTTGATGCATTTAACTTGATTGAGATCCCTCATCTTTCTCTCGCGGATTTTTGCTACCTTGTATATGTCTTTTTCACCTTCTTTTGTCCCTAGTCTCTCATATAACTTATCATAGGTTTGTCCTCTTGCCTTACTCACAACCCGCCTTGCATTTTTCTTAGCCTCTTTGTACTTAAGCATGTTGCTTGCGTTTCTATCATTATGCCAACTCTTGTAACACTCCTTCTTCTCCTTAATGGCCTTTTGTACATCCTCATTCCACCACCAAGTGTCTTTATCTATAAGTTTCTTTCTCTTTGTCACACCGAACACCTCACTAGCTACCTTCCTAATGCAAGTTGCCATCTTCATCCACATACTATCTGCATCTCCATTTTCTGCCCAGGGTCCTTCTGTGATCACCCTATTTTTAAAGGATTCTTGTGATTCTCCCTTCAACTTCCACCACTTTGTTCTTGTGATTTTGACACCTTTGTCCCGCAAAGAACATGTATGGAAGCGAAAGTCAGCTACCACAAGCTTATGTTGTGTCACAACACACTCCCCCGGGATCACCTTACAATCTAGACACTCCCGTCTATCTTTTCTCCTAGTGAGGACAAAGTCAATCTGGCTAGAGTGTTGGGCACTACTAAAGGTCACTAGGTGAGATTGCCTCTTCCTAAAGAGGGTGTTAGCTAGCAACAGATCATAGGCTACGGCAAAGTCTAGGATGTCCTTACCCTCTTGATTTCTATCGCCGCATCCAAAACCTCCATGTACTCCTTCAAATCCTAGGTTAGTTGCACCCACATGACCATTGAGATCTCCCCCTATGAGGAGTTTCTCGGTTATCGGTACACTACTAACCATATCCTCCAAGTCCTCCCAAAATTGCCTCTTAGCACTCATGTTGAGCCCAACTTGTGGGGCATAAGCACTAATGACATTCAAGACAATGTCCCCAATTACTATCTTGATTAAGATGATCCTATCCCCTGGTCTTCGAACATCCACTACTCCATCCTTAAGACTCTTATCTATTAGAACACCTACGCCATTCCTAGTCCCAGCCGAACCAGAATACCAAAGCTTGAAACCGGTATTCTCGACTTCTCTCGCCTTTTGACCCGCCCATCTAGTCTCTTGTACACAAAGGATATTTACTCGTCTCCTAATGGCAACATCTACTAACTCACGTAGCTTCCCCGTCAAGGATCCTACATTCCAACTACCCACCCGAAATCTATGTTCCTCGGCTAGCTTCCTTACGCTTTGCACCCGTCGAGTAAGATGCAAAGACCCTTGCTCACTTATCACTACATCCGGGCGATGATGTAGCGCGCCACTAAGGTGATGGCGATCCGACCCTTGCTCATTTAACACCATATCCGGGTTCCGATATGGCGCGCCACTAAGGCGGTGGCGACCCGGCCCTTGCCCACTTAACACCATACCCGGGTTCCGATATGGCGCGTCGCTAAGAGGGTTACGCCCCAACGAATTTCTATTGGGTTTCATTTCCATGAGAGTGGCTAAGTGTAGTTGTTGGCTCGCCAAGCCTATCACAACCCCCTCCTCCTTTACCCGGGCTTGGGACCGGCTATGTCATTACAACATAGGCGGAGTTGTTAAAACTTTTCCCCACATGTGATAACGCACATGAGGATTTTGCTTCACACAAGTCAAATGTTTATTTGAGAACTTGGAAACCCAGAGGGGCCTAAAACAAGGATGGGAAGTTCCCATATGTGTGAGAAAACAAAAATCAGATTTGGAACAATTTGTTCAAACAAAAATTCAAATGAGAAAAACACAATGGAATTCAAAACTGTTGTGCTAAAAATCTCATTTGCAGCAGCCAAAATAAAAATCAGATTTCATATTTGAATTCCTTGAGTCCAAATTAGGGGGTGTGCAAAGTTTCATGATTTATGGAAATAGTTTGCAACCCATTTTGCAAAAGGGACTTTAAAAGACAAAGAATTCAAATGCATGTTTGAATTTGGATGAAACTTGCCCAATTATCCAAATGCATACCAGATTTGAATTTCCACAATTGAATTCACTCAACATTCAAACTTGGGAGATATTTGGAGAGGGGATAAGGAGGATTGATCAGTGGGTCCCACATGTCATTGTGTGAACTGAAAAGTTGCAAAAGATCTCAGTGTTGGGTCTCTGTTTGCCTCCTTCAGTCAGCACCCGACACCGAGGGCGCAGCTCCGCTCGACACCGAGCTCAGCCGTCAGCCACCTCCTGGTGGAATTTCTTCGCGCTGGAGAGCTGCTGGACGTCGGTGGCTACCGCCTCACCGCCTCTCCCACCTCTTAACCGAAGCCACGGCGCTACTTCCTCTCTCCCTCGCACCGAGAGACAGAAACACGGCCGCTCTTCTTTGATCGCTCGGGTACTCGAGCAGAGCAAGCGAGCAGCGCCTCTGAGCAGCAAAACCACACCACCATCGTCCCCACGACTTCCCCGAGCCATCACCGAGCGGATCCACGCTCTCTGCACCGAGAAAGACGAGTTTCCACGGCGGCCGCCACACAACGGCGACACCCTGTTCCCGTGGATACCCTCCTCCAGGGCGTTTCACGATCAAGCAAGGCAACCCTGGGACACGCGGGAGCTCCCTACAGCTTCCATCCGAAGCTCAGCCCCAGCCGTTGCCGCGCGCCGACGAATTTTGGAAATTTCCTCCGGCCGGTGAAAACTGACCCGCGGGTATGAAACCGTGAAATTCTCGAGTTATATTCAGTTTAATCTTTGCAAATTGCACACACGGGACGTAGACTTGCTTAGCAACAATTTTCCTTTTGGAACCTAGCTAGAAACCCGCTCTGCACGACGTGATCTCGATCGGTCTAACGGCGGTTGTGGTAGAGACCGTCGGATGCACGGTGAACCCTAAGTTAGAGCCATCCCCGAGCCATCTCCTTTACATGTCGATGTTCCTTAGTGTTCGCCGGTGCTCTAGAGCTTGGAAACTGAAGCCTAGAAGGCTTAGGGCGTCAGGGCGACGTCGCCGGACTTCGTCCGAACCGTTGCGCCATCGCGGGCTAGTTTGGGGGCCCTACTGGCTCGAGCAAACCCCACCAGCGTGTTCCTCACGTCGAATTAGGGGCTGGCGGCAAGTTTCAGCAGTTGAGATGGCCGGACGACTAATCCCGGAGCTTCTCCGGTGAGCCCGGCGGCGGGATCGCGCGGGAGCGAGAGGTGGAAGACGACCCCCTGGGCCCGCGTGTCAGCGACTCGGGGAAAACGGACCGGATACTCTGTGGCACGGGATCGGCTGTGACAGCGCGGGAAACAATTCGGTAGCCCGTGTGGCGCGCTCCCGGTGACTGACACGTGCCCCATGGCCCACAGTCAGGTTTAAATTTTTTCCCGGATTTATTCAAATCCCAGATTTTTCCCCAAAATTTAGAAGAGCATAACTTTTGCTAGGAATCTCCAAATTTAGTGAATCAAATTGGGTTAGATTCAGATTGACAAACTCTATCCAATTATGCAACCCAATTTGTATGAAAGTCTTTATTTAATTCTGGAAAATTCTTTAAAGCTTTTCAGCAAAAGAATTTTAGAGAGAGTTTGGTTTATCCAAAAATCCTCAAATTTTGCCAGAATATTCTCTAGGGTGTTATTAGACTCCTGTAAAAGTTTCAGCTCATTTGGAGTTGAATTGATCAGAGTAATTCAGATTGTAAGTTCCTGTATTCAAATGAATACAGAAACATTTTCAGAGAATTTCCAAAACTTGTAAATTCAGTTCTGGGAAATTTCTAGCTCCAAAAATCCTAGGAAAATTCATGTAGACTCTATAAACTATAATTGAAATTGTGGTTCACTGAGTTTGACATGAACATGGATGTTACCTCAGAATTAATTCATCTTTGACTGAACACTTAGAGAATTATTCTGAATAAACCATTCTATGAAATGTGCTAAATTTTGGTCCAGAGGACTTTCTTGTGACAAGGAACTCACATGAAAATTCTCAGCTCCATTAGAGCTCTGGATCACCACTGTCATGTGTGATCTCTTAAGGTGATCAACACTTAAGTAGGAAGAAGCACTCAACACTTGATCTTAGTGTTTAAGACCAAACCAAACCACTAGCACCAGTGTCATTTTAAATTCTTAAACAAAGTTCTAGTTTTAAAATGGTCTTTAGATCTTATGAGCAAAAGCTTTTCAATTAAATACATATGCATGATCATATCGTGTAGCATATACGTGAAGAAGGTGAGAAGGACTTGAAGTGAAGATCAAGGAGGAAGGAGAACAAGTGATCAAGCTCCAAGTGATCGTCACTAACTGATTGTAACAGTAGTCACCTGCAAAACAGGCAAGCCCCGATTTGCATTTGAACAGTTTTATAAAGCATTTCCATTTGTAGAGATCATAGCTTTGCATCGTTGATTGCATTACGTCTAGATGATATTGAAAACCCCACTTGCATGACCAAAAATACCTAAGAGAGAAAGGGTAGAATAGCAACTCCTCGAGGGAATTTGGCTACGCTAATGTTAGTAGGAAAGGTCCGGTAGAAGACGAGTAGTTGGAATCTACACGCGAGTTTAGGGCTGGTTTACTCGGAACGGGTCCGAATTAGAAAAGATGAGGAAAGTTCACACATAAGAAATGGAGACCGGGCAGGGAGGTTTAGATGCAGCAGGTTGCAGGCCGTGCGTGCATAGCCCTGCCTGTGTCGGTTAAGGCCCGTCCGTGCTTGGCCCTGTTGGACAAGTTTGAGTTGTGTACCGGACACATACTGGCTATATGGGACACAGGAAACCGATGTACCTTGGGAGATCCATAGTGGAACTTTTCCAACTGCCTTAGGCTTTTGGCGTTAGGGTAGCAGGAGGTAACTCGCTCAAGAACATACCACAGCGGGTATGTACCTTGAGGGAGCTTGCGTACTCGGGGCAGTTGGACTGCGTCCAATGTGGAAGATCTTGGGAAAGGTGGCCGCGGACAACGTTAGTCGAGGTTGCTGCCGGCAACTCGGAGTACGGGTGTACGTGTCGTGTAGTCCGGGCGTGTACTGATTCGAATCACCGATGCTCGCGGTCATATGAGCATACTTGCCCACTACGTCTTGACGTAGTAACAACTGGAATTATTCTTTTGAACTTGATGAGGATGTGCTATAACTTGTATTGCAACCATGATTGAATTAGAGATAGGCTCATTAAAGTTTACTTTCACTTTGTGCAAGGAGCATCGCAACAAAGCGTTTCTTGTTTGATTGTGGAGTTGTGATGCTTTTCGGCTCAAGGTTTGCACAATGAGGCTTAAAATCTGAAAGTTAAGGATCGACTTTAGACGAGTCCTTTATGCAAATCTAGCCAACCCAATTGCAACTGTCGTGCATGTAGAGTTTCTTGCTTAGGAGAGACGGGTCAGACTTGCTGAGCCTATGTTCTCACGCTTGCTATATAAGTGGTTTTGCAGGTTAACAACGATGCTGAAAAGAAGGTTGTCCGGTGAGACTCGGGGACTCCCGAGTCAGGTAACACATGGAGAACCCAGCCGCTGCTGCTTGTCTTCGTGTTGCTAGCGAGAGAAGTCCGCGGGCTGGACTTCATCTCGAGTGCTCTTAGTTATTCGACGTGAGTTGGTATAGACTTCCGCTGTAGTTACTTGATGTAAAGTATTTATAAAGAAAAACTTGTATGCTTCCGCTATTGTTTTATGTAATACATTGTTCCTCATATGTGTGCTGTCGGGTGCCGCACAACACGGCACCACCCAATGCGATTCCCGGGCGAGTGGCCTGTCTCGGTTGAGCGGGTCGCTTCATCGTGGTATCAGAGCCGCATTGGGAATAGCACACGGAATAAGGATGGTATTACGACAAAAATTTAGGTTACGGTGAGGATACGGTACTAGGCCCACATAAGGATTACTATTAGCTTAATATGAAGGTGGCAATCTAACTTACTTGTTATGTCGAAAAATCGTGCATCTCGGGACGAGTTATGTCTTGGGGGTGCACGTAAGCGCTGTCCACCAGTGCGCACAAGCTGAAGGGTGGAGCCCCACGGGTGGCAGGTAACCCGATCCGCTTTAGTATCCTCTACGACTCCTCATGTCGTTTGGGGTACTCGAGCAACGTCTGTCCTAGACGTGCGTGGTGCAATTTGGGAAACCCCGTCACGTGGTTAGTAACGTGAACACGTAGCTCAAGGCGTGTTTGGCTTGAGAACACCTGTGCGAGTGATGACGGACGGGTGTAAGAACTGTATGGATACCGGGTTCGGTGTGCAGCCGGACCTGATGATTGAGTGTGACTTATGCAGTATTAACCACGAAACCATAGTACGAATAGTACACGTTTGCGAGTGACCGTTTTAGTGCCAACTAAGATACGTTATACCGGTATAATCCGGTTAGGATTTTCTTTTGTTGAGGCTACGTAGTACCGACATGCTTCTTACGGTGCATCGACGCCGTACTAAACATAATAACCCCTTTCCTTTGAAGAAATGACTCATGAACTAACTTTCAACTAAAAACGGAAGTTTGAAACGAATATTAGTTACTGAACTCTTATTTTGAGCTAAGATTCAAATGAGAGGAAGATTAGACTTCAAAGATTTCAAAAACAGAGTGCTCTGTTTTCAGCAGAAATTTGTGCTGGACTTCAACAGAGCATAACTCTGAGTAGCTTGACCTAATTAAGGTGTATGATAGAGTTCTGGAAAGATTTTCAAGTGATCTACAAATTCCTTGTAGACCTCCAGAGCTAAATCACATGCTAAATGGGTATAAAGTTCAGAGTAAAGTAAACTGTCCAGAACCAGGACAGTAACAAAACCTCTCTAGACCTTTCTGTTTTTAAACCATAACTTTCTGTAGAGAAACCCTTAAGGAGCCTATGATACACTATTGGATAGGTTATGAAATGTGCAACATTGTTGTAATTCAAAGTTTGTTCAGATTCTTATTGTATTTACATATACAACTGTGATAAAATCAGCCACGTTCAAAGGAGGTGCTGACAAATTTTATCCAGGAATTCTATCAACTTTGGAAAAATCATAACTTTTAATCCAGAGATGATCTGGGGGCGTATGAGTACTCGTTGGAAAGATACTGAAGTTAACTTTAACTTTGGTATTCAACTTGAGTTATGAAAATGCTCTTAACTAGATCAAAATCTGGAGATAGTGCATAAAGGTCTGTTCTGTACAGATAGGCTGAATAGCTATGCCTACTAAGGAGTTTTGTAAACATGAATTTTGTTACTGCTTTCATAAAGTTTTGACATAATCATGTTTCCATTAGTCTCACATACTGCTGAGTTCTTGCTTAACTCATCTCAACTACATTTTGCAGTATGGTTCGTAATCGCTCTAGGAGTAGGGCCGGAAGTTCTCGTCGAGGTGGTGATGCTTCTATCCCACCATCGGAACCACCATCCACGGGATGGATGGATCTTATGACTCAAGTCGTCGAGTCTAACCAAGAGAACGCTAGGCTACTCCAAGAAGCAACACATGAACACACACGCTTACTCCAAGCTTTGGTACAGCAAGGCGTACTCCAGAACACGCAACAAGTCGTTCCACCTCGGGACGCTTATCTGGACTTCTTGGCGACTCAACCGCCTATCTTTACTGAAGCCACCGAACCTGTGGAAGCAGATCAATGGCTTCGTGTCATGGAGTCTAAATTTGGAGTATTCAAGTGTGATGAATACCAAAAGACAAAGTTTGCCGCTCAACAACTCCATGGAGCCGCCGGAAATTGGTGGGTGGATCATCTTGCCACCATTCCGGAGGGCCATCAAGTGACATGGAGAGAGTTTTGTGAAGCCTTTCGTACTCATTACATATCACTAGGTATTGTCAAGGCAAAGCGGGAGGAATTTTTGGGCTTGAAGCAAGGGGACATGAGTGTTCTCGAGTATGTCAGGAGATTTAATCTTTTGGCCCAATATGCTCCCGAGTATGTGGCGAAAGAAGAGGCACGGTGTGACCTATTTTTCCATGGCCTGAGTGCCATATTACGGGAGAAGCTGACCGTACATAATAACGGCAGTTACACCGACATGGTCAATGCGGCTTTCATTGAAGAGAAGCCGACACTTGAGTGGCAAGCGGAGAAGAGAAAGATGAGTAAGATCGAGCAGGCTAGCACAAGTTATGTGTCTCAGAAGTACCGTTTGGTGTATCAAACGCCACCCGGTGAAAGATGGAGGCCACCTGTACGATCAACTCCTCAGAGATTGATTGCTGGTCAAGTTCTACAACTTGCACCACCTCCACAGCCGCAGCATCAGACGGTGGTTTGTGCTCCATCGCTGCAGCCATATGTACCTAGCAGTCCACCGCAAGTCAACCAAGAACCGGAGAGGCATCCGTGTCTTACTTGTGGGCGTAAGGGCCATTATGCTAGGCAATGTTCGGAAGAAATTCGAGGTTACGGGTCATTATATTTACAACAAAACGATCCATACCTTAATCTGCAGATAGGAGGGCAGATAAGGTGCAACATTCACTATACTGTGATTGATGATGTTCCAGAAGGAGAAGTCGCTTTAGCAGGAATGTTTTCTCTGAATCAGCTACCGGTTTTAGTTCTCTTTGATTCCGGTGCCACACACAACTTCATTAGCCAATCTTTTGTGGCTCAACATCAGCTCCAAACCGTTTATACAAAGAGGCAATACCTCATATCTTCGCCCGGGGGCAGCAGTACCGCAAGCGAGGTTGTCTCCCGAGCACCTCTTTGTTTGGGGGGGTAAAATATACCCTACGACTCTCATTATCCTTGAGGGTCTGAAGATCGTCATCATTTTGAGGATGTCGTGGTTGAATTACCACAGAGCGGTTCTTAACATCAGCTCCAGGACCGTTGAGCTCAACTCCCCACAGCACGGTCTTCATATATTAATTCTGGGCGCCAGAAGGCAGCAGATTGCAACAGTGAACCACACGGAAGCTGTCAAGATAGAGGACATTCCGGTGGTACGTGAGTACCCGGATGTGTTTCCCGACGATTTACCGGGCATGCCGCCCGAACGAGACGTTGAGTTCAAAATCGAACTTATACCGGGAACCACACCGATATCACGAAGGCCGTACAAGATGGCACCCAATGAACTGGCAGAATTGAAGACACAGCTGAATGACCTAATGAGCAAGGGCTTTATACGACCAAGTTCGTCACCTTGGGGTTGTTCAGCATTGTTTGTTAAGAAGAAGGACGAAACACTACGACTTTGTGTTGATTATCGTCCTTTGGCGCCGTTACCATCAAGAACAAGTATCCACTACCTCGCATTGATATGCTCTTCGATCAATTAGTGGGTGCGAAGGTATTTTCAAAGATGGATCTTCGGTCCGGATATCACCAGATTAAAATCCGGGCAGAAGATATTCCGAAGACGGCATTCTCAACAAGATACGGGCTGTATGAGTATCTCGTTATGTCTTTTGGTTTGACCAACGCCCCGACACACTTTATGTACCTGATGAATTCAGTGTTCATGCCGGAGTTGGATAAATTCGTCGTTGTCTTCATCGACGATATCTTGGTGTACTCCAAGTCAGAGGAAGAACATGCTGAACATCTGCATATTGTGCTACAAAGATTGCGAGATCATCAGCTCTATGCAAAATTCAGCAAGTGTGAATTCTGGATTAATCAAGTACCTTTTCTCGGGCACATTATTTCAGCGGAGGGCATCGCTGTAGATCCGAGTAAGATTATCCAAGTACAGAAATGGGAGTCACCAAAGTCAGTACATGAAATCCGAAGCTTCCTCGGTTTAGCGGGTTACTACCGGGGGTTTATTCCGAGTTTTTCCAAGATTGCTAAACCGATGACGGAATTATTAAAGAGGAATACCAGATTTGTGTGGGGTGCTGCGTGTGAACAAGCTTTCAAGACTTTAGTGAAGCATCTCACAACGGCCCCAGTTCTTGCTCAGCCGGATACGACAAAGCCATTCGACGTTTATTGCGATGCATCTGGCATCGGTCTTGGCTGCGTGCTGATGCAAGAAAGATGAGTGGTCGCTTATGGATCTCGTCAACTCAGAACTCACGAGCAACATTATCCAAATCATGATCTTGAGTTAGTTGCCGTGGTCCTTGCTTTGAAGATGTGGAGGCATTACTTGCTCGGAAATCTTGTACACCTCTACACCGACCACAAGAGCTTGAAGTACATCTTCACTCAGAAAGAATTGAACATGAGGCAAAGAAGATGGCTATAGCTCATTAAGGACTATGAACTAGAGATTCATTATCATCCGGGAAAGGCGAATGTGGTCGCCGATGCGCTCAGTCGTAAGGCGCATATCCATCACCTAACTATTGCTGAAATAGATGATAAAGAACCAAGCCTCCGTGTCATCCCGTATGGAGCTCTCTATAATCTCGCTCTCATTCCTACCATCCGAGAGGAGATTATGGAAGCTCAACGAAAAGACAAGGGTATGTCTCACATACGGCGGAGGATAGACAACGGAGAAATGAAGTGCTTCCGGAAGGACGATGAAGGTACCTTGTGGTTCAACGATCGGATTGTAGTACCCCGGGATATGGGACTCGGAAGAAAATTTTGGATGGAGCTCATTTGTCTAAGTTTTCCATTCATCCGGGTAGTAATAAAATGTATCAAGATCTCCGGAAGAAGTTTTGGTGGACACGTATGAAACGTGAAGTTGCAAAGTACGATTCGGAATGTGATACGTGTCGAAGAGTCAAGGCCGACCATATGAAGAAGTCAGGCCTGTTGCAGCCATTGCAAGTACCGGCATGGAAGTGGGAAGATTTGAGTATGGACTTCATCGTCGGGTTGCCGATGACCTCCCACAACCATGATTCGATTTGGGTAATCGTGGACCGATTAACCAAATCAGCACATTTCATCCCTGTGCATACTAGGTACAACGCAAAGCAGTATGCGGAGTTGTACATAGCACGGATCTTGTGCTTACATGGAGTTCCCCGCACCATTGTGTCAGATAGAGGATCGATGTTCGTAGCTCGTTTCTGGGAGCAGCTACACGCATCCTTGGGGACAAAGTTGATTAGAAGCTCGACGTATCACCCTCAAACCGATGGGCAAACTGAGAGGGTGAATCAAATACTAGAGGATATGCTGAGAGCATGTGCCATCCACCACGGTAAGAGCTGGGATGATCACTTACCGCTGGCGGAGTTCTCGTACAACAACGGATATCAGACGAGCATCAAGATGGCACCATATGAAGCTTTATACGGCCGGAAGTGCCGTACACCATTGAACTGGTGCGAATCCGGTGAACGAGTAACATTCGGGGTTGATCTTGTCAATGAAGCCGAAGAGAGAGTTCGGATAATACAAGAGAACCTCAAAGCTGCCCAATCTCGTCAAAAGAGCTACGCGGACCAGAGACGTCAACCGCTGCATTTCAAAGTCGGAGAGCACGTGTATCTTCGTGTGTCTCCGATGAAGGGGATTCATCGGTTCGGTGTCAAGGGGAAACTTGCTCCCCGATTCATCGGCCCATTTACTATCACGGAGAAGTGCAGAACTGTAGGCTACCGGCTGGGACTACCGGCAAGCCTTGCCGGTATTCACGACATATTTCACGTGTCCCAGCTGCGGAAATGTATCAAGTTTACAGCTGCCATCCGCACCGAAGACATCGACGAGTTGAAACCGGATCTCACCTATGTCGAGCAACCTGTACAGATTATCGACGAAAAGACCCGGACCACCAGGAACCGGACTTTGAAATTTTACAAAGTCCTGTGGAGTAATCATACCCCGGAAGAGGCGACGTGGGAATCTGAAGATTACATCCACAAGAATTATCCGGAGCTTTTGTCATAAACCTTGTAATTACCTCCCACCTCGTTCCTCTTTTGAATCTCGGGACGAGATTCCTTTTAAGGGGGGAGGAATTTAAAGGTCCCAAAATTATGAATACAAAGAAACACTTATTTGCAAAAGTTGGTTTCATATGTATGAAAATTGGGACTTGTTAAAACTTTTCCCCACATATGATAACACACATGAGGATTTTGCTTAACACAAGTCAAATGTTTATTTGAGAACTTGGAACCCCAGAGGGGTCTAAAACAAGGATGGGAAGTTCCCATATGTGTGAGAAAACAAAAATCAGATTTGGAACAATTTGTTCAAACAAAAATTCAAATGAGAAAAACACAATGCAATTCAAAATTGTTGTGCTAAAAATCTCATTTGCAGCAGCCAAAATAAAAATCAGATTTCATATTTGAATCCCTTGAGTCCAAATTAGGGGGTGTGCAAAGTTTCATGATTTATGGAAATAGTTTGCAACCCATTTTGCAAAAGGGACTTTAAAAGACAAAGAATTCAAATGCATGTTTGAATTTGGATGAAACTTGCCCAATTATCCAAATGCATACCAGATTTGAATTCCCACAATTGAATTCACTCAACATGCAAACTTGGGAGATATTTGGAGAGGGGATAAGGAGGACTGATCAGTGGGTCCCACATGTCATTGTGTGAACTGAAAAGTTGCAAAAGATCTCAGTGTTGGGTCTCTGTTTGCCTCCTTCAGTCGGCACCCGACACCGAGGGCGCAGCTCCGCTCGACACCGAGCTTAGCCGACAGCCACCTCCTGGTGGAATTTCTTCGCGCTGGAGAGCTGCTGGACGTCGGTGGCTACCGCCTCACCGCCTCTCCCACCTCTTAACCGAAGCCACAGCGCTGCTTCCTCTCTCCCTCGCACCGAGAGACAGAAACACGGCCGCTCTTCTTTGATCGCTCGGGTACTCGAGCAGAGCAAGCGAGCAGTGCCTCTGAGCAGCAAAACCACACCACCATCGTCCCCACGACTTCCCCGAGCTATCACCGAGCGGATCCACGCTCTCTGCACCGAGAAAGGCGAGTTTCCGCGGCGGCCGCCACACAACGGCGACACCCTGTTCCCGTGGATAGCCTCCTCCAGGGCGTTTCACGATCAAGCAAGGCAACCCTGGGACACGCGGGAGCTCCCTACAGCTTCCATCCAAAGCTCAGCCCCAGCCGTTGTCGCGCGCTGACGAATTTTGAAAATTTCCTCCGGCCGGTGAAAACTGACCCGCGGGTATGAAACCGTGAAATTCTCGAGTTATATTCAGTTTAATCTTTGCAAATTGCACACACGGGACGTAGACTTGCTTAGCAACAATTTTCCTTTTGGAACCTAGCTAGAAACCCGCTCTGCACGACGTGATCTCGATCGGTCTAACGGCGGTTGTGGTAGAGACCGTCGGGTGCACTGTGAACCCTAAGTTAGAGCCATCCCCGAGCCATCTCCTTTACATGTCGATGTTCCTTAGTGTCTGCCGGTGCTCTAGAGCTTGGAAACTGAAGCCTAGAAGGCTTAGGGCGTCGGGGCGACGTCGCCGGACTTCGTCCGAACCGTTGCGCCGTCGCGGGCTAGTTTGGGGGCCCTACCGGCTCGAGCAAACCCCACCAGCGTGTTCCTCACGTCGAATTAGGGGCTGGCGGCAAGTTTCAGCAGTTGAGATGGCCGGACGACTAATCCCGGAGCTTCTCCGCCGAGCCCGACGGCGGGATCGCGCGGGAGCGAGAGGTGGAAGACGACCCCCCTGGGCCCGCGTGTCAGCGACTCGGGGAAAACGGGCCGGATACTCTGTGGCACGGGATCGGCTGTGACAGCGCGGGAAACAATTCGGTAGCCCGTGTTGCGCGCTCCCGGTGACTGACACGTGCCCCATGGCCCACAGTCAGGTTTAAACTTTTCCTCGGATTTATTCAAATCCCAGATTTTTCCCCAAACTTTAGAAGAGCATAACTTTTGTTAGGAACCTCCAAATTTAGTGATTCAAATTGGGTTAGATTCAGATTGACAAACTCTATCCAATTATGCAACCCAATTTGTATGAAAGTCTTTATTTAATTCTGAAAAATTCTTTAAAGCTTTTCAGCAAAAGAATTTTAGAGTGAGTTTGGTTTATCCAAAAATCCTCAAATTTTGCCAGAATATTCTCTAGGGTGTTATTAGACTCCTGTAAAAGTTTCAGCTCATTTGGAGTTGAATTGATCAGGGTAATTCAGATTGTAAGTTTCTGTATTCAAATGAATACAAAAACATTTTCAGAGAATTTCCAAAACTTGTAAATTCAGTTCTGGGAAATTCCTAGCTCCAAAAATCCTAGGAAAATTCATGTAAACTCTATAAACTATAATTGAAATTGTGGTTCACTGAGTTTGACATGAACATGGATGTTACCTCAGAATTAATTCATCTTTGACTGAACACTTAGAGAATTATTCTGAATAAACCATTCCATGAAATGTGCTAAATTTTGGTCCAGAGGACTTTCTTGTGACAAGGAACTCACATGAAAATTCTCAGCTCCATTAGAGCTCTGGATCACCACTGTCATGTGTGATCTCTTAAGGTGATCAACACTTAAGTGGGAAGAAGCACTCAACACTTGATCTTAGTGTTTAAGCCCAACCCAAACCACTAGCACCAGTGTCATTTTAAATTCTTAAACAAAGTTCCAGTTTTAAAATGGTCTTTAGATCTTATGAGCAAAAGCTTTTCAATTAAATACATATGCATGATCATATCGTGTAGCATATACGTGGAGAAGGTGAGAAGGACTTGAAGTGAAGATCAAGGAGGAAGGAGAACAAGTGATCAAGCTCCAAGTGATCGTCACTAACTGATTGTAACAGTAGTCACCTGCAAAACAGGCAAGCCCCGGTTCGCATTTGAACAGTTTTATAAAGCATTTCCATTTGTAAAGATCATAGCTTTGCATCGTTGATTGCATTATGTCTAGATGATATTGAAAACCCCACTTGCATGACCAAAAACACCTAAGAGAGAAAGGGTAGAATAGCAACTCCTCGAGGGAATTTGGCTACGCTAATGTTAGTAGGAAAGGTCCGGTAGAAGACGAGTAGTTGGAATCTACTCGCGAGTTTAGGGCTGGTTTACTCGGAACGGGTCCGAATTAGAAAAGATGAGGAAAGTTCACACATAGAAATGGAGACCGGGCAGGGAGGTTTAGATGCAGCAGGTTGCAGGCCGTGCGTGCATAGCCCTACCTGTGTAGGTTAAGGCCCGTCCGTGCTTGGCCCTGTTGGACAAGTTTGAGTTGTGTACCGGGCACATATTGGCTATATGGGACCCAGGAAACCGATGTACCTTGGGAGATCCATAGTGGAACTTTTTCAACTGCCTTAGGCTTTCGGCGTTAGGGTAGCAGGAGGTACCTCGCTCAAGAACATACCACAGCGGGTATGTACCTTGAGGGAGCTTGGGTACTCGGGGCAGTTGGACTGCGTCCAATGTGGAAGATCTTGGGAAAGGTGGCCGCGTACAACGTTAGTCGAGGTTGCTGCCGGCAACTCGGAGTACGGGTGTACGTGTCGTGTAGTCCGGACGTGTACTGGTTCGAATCACCGTCGCTCGCGGTCATATGAGCATACTTGCCCACTGCGTCTTGACGTAGTAACAACTGGAATTATTCTTTTGAACTTGATGAGGATGTGCTATAACTTGTATTGCAACCATGATTGAATTAGAGATAGACTCATTAAAGTTTACTTTCACTTTGTGCAAGGAGCATCGCAACAAAGCGTTTCTTGTTTGATTGTGGAGTTGCGATGCTTTTCGGCTCAAGGTTTGCACAATGAGGCTTAAAATCTGAAAGTTAAGGATCGACTTTAGGCGAGTCCTTTATGCAAATCTAGCCAACCCAATTGCAACCGTCGTGCATGTAGAGTTTCTTGCTTAGGAGAGACGGGTCAGACTTGCTGAGCCTATGTGCTCACGCTTGCTATATAAGTGGTTTTGTAGGTTAACAACGATGCTGAAAAGAAGGTTGTCCGGTGAGACTCAGGGACTCCCGAGTCAGGTAACACATGGAGAACCCAGCTGCTGCTGCTTGTCTTCGTGTTGCTAGCGAGAGAAGTCCGCGGGCTGGACTTCATCTCGAGTGCTCTTAGTTATTCGACGTGAGTTGGTATAGACTTCCGCTGTAGTTACTTGATGTAAAGTATTTACAAAGAAAAACTTGTAAGCTTCCGCTATTGTTTTATGTAAACATTGTTCCTCATATGTGTGCTGTTGGGTGCCGCACAACACGGCACCACCCAATGCGAATCCCGGGCGAGTGGCCTGTCTCGGTTGAGCGGGTCGCGTCACCGTCGTATCTTGACCTCCCGACACGTCGTCTTCGACGAGTCTTCCTTTCCCTTTTCCACCCCGTCCTCTGACTCCATCGCTGTGTTGGATTCCCTCTTCTCTACTGACCCCGAGGCCGCTCCTGTACAGCGACCTTGTCGGTTAACTCTTGTAGGTTACCCACCTGCTGCGCCACGCACGACTTTGGCGTCTTCCATGCCACCTGCTGTGCCTTACGTGGCCCCTGCGTCCCTGACGCCACTTGTTGCGCACGCGCGGTACCGGTGTCCCTTATGCCACCAGCTGCACCACATGCAGCCTCGGCGCCCCCGACGTCACCTACTGCACCACGCGCGGCCCCGGTGTCCCTGACGATGCCTACTGCGCCAAGCGCGGCCTCGGCGTCCCCAACGTCGACTACCGCGCCACGCGCGGCCTCATCTTCCCTGACGTCACCTGCAGCAAGCCCGACGTCACCAGACGCACCAGGAGCAACACCGACGACGACTTCTCGCTTCGCCGACCCCGTACTTGCCTACCATCGATGAGCACGGGGGGCGGCCCTACTCCAGCTGCACCACGCGTGGCCCCGAGACGAGAGAAGGTTGTTGTACCCGAGCGCCCGGTGTACAACCCTCCTCTTCTCCACAGGGATCCTGGTCACCTCCACCTGATGGTGACTCGACGTGCGTCCGGAAGTCTTCGGCCAGTTGAGCGCTTCACCGGAGCTGCCTTCTCGTCGACGACCTCTCCACCGACCGACTCTTCTTCGATCTCACCCATACCTACTTTCGTGCGTTGCGCCCTCGCTGACCCTCACTAGCGCCGCGCTATGGAGGAAGAGTATGAGGCTCTGCTTGCCAACCGGACCTGGGACCTGGTTCCCCGTCTTGGTCGTGGCAATGTTGTCACGGGCAAGTGGGTGTTCATGCATAAGAAGAAGGCGGACGTTACCTTGGAGAGGTACAAGGCTCGGTGGGTACTCCGGGGTTTCACTCAGCGCCTTGGAGTCGACTACGACGAGACCTTCAGCCCGGTGGTGAAGCTGGCGACGGTTCCTACCGTTCTGTCGCTGACCCTCTCGCATTCTTGGCCTGTCCACTAGTTGGACGTCAAGAACGCCTTCCTCCATGATACACTGATCGAGATGGTGTACTGCAGTCAGCCGGCAGGGTTTGCTGATTCAGGTCACCCAGACATGGTCTGTAAGCTGAACAAATCCCTGTACGGACTGAAGCAGTTACCGCGAGCCTGGTATAGCCGGTTTGCCTCCTTCTTGGTCTCACAGGGGTTCGTCGAAGCTAAGTCGGACACTTCGCTGTTTGTCTATCGACGTGGCAGTGACACTGCTTACCTCCTACTGTATGTTGATGACATTGTACTGACAGCGTCTAGTCCGGCTCTGCTTCGGCGCACCATTTCTGCTTTACAGCAAGAGTTCACTATGAAGGATCTGGACCGTCTCCACTTCCTGAGTATTGCGGTCGAGGACCGATCAAGCGGCTTATTCCTTCACCAGCGACTGTACTGCCTAGATATCCTCCAGCGAGCGGGCATGGCTGAGTGCAAGCCGTGCTCCACTCCTGTGGATACTCAGGTGAAACTCTCTACTACCGACGGGACACCCGTCTCTGACCCCACTACTGACAGGAGTCTTGCAGGTGCTATTCAGTACCTCACCTTCACCAGGCCAGATATCTTGTATGCGGTTTAGCAGGTGTGCCTCCACATGCACGACCCGAGGGAGCCACACCTCACCGCTGTGAAGCGGATTCTTCGGTACCTACGAGGTACCCTCGACTACGGCCTCCTCCTTCGACGTGACACGGCCTCCGAGCTGGTCGTGTACATCGACGCTGACTGGGCAGGCTGCCCAGACACACGACGTTCTACTTCCGGTTACGCCGTCTTCTTGGGCGGTAACCTCGTCTCCTAGTCCTCGAAGCGACAGCCCGTGGTGTCGTGCTCGAGTGCTGAGGCGGAGTATCGCGCTGTGGCTAACGGCGTGACTGAGGCCTCCTGGCTTCAGCAGCTGCTTCAGGAGCTCTACACTCTCGTCGCCAGGAGCACCCTCATCTACTGCGACAACTGCCGTGTACCTCTCCACCAACCCGGTCCAGCATCAGCGCACGAAGCATGTCGAGATCGACCTCCACTTTGTTCGTGAGCGGGTTGCACGCGGCGAGGTTCGGGTACACCATGTCCCGACAACGACGCAGTTCGCCGACATCTTCACGAAGGCCCTCCCGTCGTCGCTGTTCTTCGAGTTTCGGTCCAGTCTCAACATCTGCAGTGGCTAGATGTTGTGATTGTGGGGGGGGGGTGTGGTTTAGGCACTGTAATTATGTGTGTGTCACAGGGACATATTAGTCATTAGTGAGGGATTAGAGTTAGGGGTAGTTTAGTCTTTTTCCCTCACCTAATCCCTCTATATAATCATCTTTGTACCTCATTATTCTAATCATCCAATACATCCACACTTATCCCTCTAATACTCACTAGGAGAAGGGATAGACGGGAGTGTCTAGATTGTAAGGTGATCCCTGGGGAGTGTGTTGTGACACAACATAAGCTTGTGGTAGTTGACTTTTGCTTCCATACATGTTCTTTGTGGGACAAAGGTGTCAAAATCACAAGAACAAAGTGGTGAAAGTTGAAAGGAGAATCATAAGAATCCTTTAAAAATAGGGTGATCATAGAAGGACACTGGGCAGAAAATAGAGATGCAGATAGTATGCGGGTGAAGATGGCAACTTGCATTAGGAAGGTAGCTAGTGAGGTGTTCGGTGTGACAAAAGGAAGTAAACTTGTAGATAAAGACACTTGGTGGTGGAATTAGGATGTACAAAATGCCAATAAGGAGAAGGAGTGTTTCAAGAGTTGGCATAATGATAGAAGCGCAAGCAACATGCTTAAGTACAAAGAGGCCAAGAAAAATGCAAGGCGGGCTGTGAGTAAGGCAAGAGGACAGGCCTATGATGAGTTATATGAGAGACTAGAGACAAAAAAAGGTGAAAAGGACATATACAAGATAGCAAAAATCCGCGAGAGAAAGATGAGAGATTTCAATCAAGTTAATGCATCAAAGATGAGACTGACCGCATTCCAGTGAAGGATGAAGAGATTAAGAATAGATGGCGGGATTACTTTAATGGACTATTCAATGATGGGAATGGGAGCACTATGGTTGAGTTGATGACTCCTTTGATGACTCCAACAGGCGGTTCGTGCGGAGGATACAAGATTTTGAGGTTAAGGAGGCCTTAAAAAGGATGAAAGGAGGAAAGCCTCTCGGCCCTGATGATGTCCCTATTGAGGTGTGGAGATGTCTTGGAGACGTGGCAATAGTATGACTCACAAAGCTATTCAACCACATTTTTTAGTCAAATAAGATGTCTGAAGAATGTAGGAAAAGTATATTAGCACCTATCTGCAAAAATAAAGGAGACATTCAAAGTTGTACTAATTATCGAGGGATTAAGCTTATGAGTCATACTATGATGCTTTGAGAGAGAGTGATTGAACACCGCCTGAGGAAAGTGACCAATGTCACTAAAAACCAGTTTGATCTTATGCCTGGGAGGTTTACAATGGAGGCGATTTTCTTGATTCACCTTATGGAGAGATATAGGGAGCAGAAGGACTTGCATACTCCCTCCGGTGCACAAAAAATTGTCGTTTTGGACATGTTCTCGCATACCAAGGGAGTATTAAATAGATTTTCTTTTCATTACTATTACTCACTTTAGTGGCTTGACTGGTCTACTCCACTAGTTCCTAGGCCACTCATGCAGGTTCAATTCCTAACTACGCAATGTACGATGCGTTTATTACGTATTTTTCAGAGACAAACTCTTCGGTTCTGCTTCGATGACAATTTTTTGTGCACTCATGGCTTCTATGTAGAATGACAATTTTTTGTGCACCGGAGGGAGTATGGTGTTCATTGACTTGGAGAAGGCGTACGACAAGATACCAAGGTTATTCATATGGTGGGCACTAGAGAAACATAAAGTGCCAACAAAGTACATTACCCTTATCAAGGGTATGTACAATAATGCTAGGACAAGTGTGCGCGCAAGTGATAGTGAGACTGATGCATTTCCTATCACGGTAGGACTACATCAAGGATCAGCTTTGAGCCCATACATCTTTTCCTTGGTGATGGATGAGGTGTCGAAGGATATACAAGAGGATATCACTTGGTGCATGCTCTTTGCCGATGATGTAGTGCTGTTAGATGAAACTAGGGACAAACCTTAGAGTCCAAGGGGTTTAGACTTAGTAGGATCAAGACTGAGTATATGAGGTGTGACTTTAGTGGTGTTGCTCGTGAAGAGTGAAATGTTAGTCTACAAGGATGAATAGTACCTAGAAGGCACTCTTTCCGGTACTTAGGATCAATGTTACAAAGCAATGGCGATATTGATGAGGATGTTTGCCACAGGATCAAGGTAGGGTGGATGAAATGGCGACAAGCCTCTAGAACCCTATGTGATAGGAAGGTCACACAAAAGCTAAAAGGGAAGTTCTATAGGACGGTGATTAGACCCGCAATGCTTTATGGGGCGGAATGTTGGCCAACTAAACGGCAACATGTCCAACAAATGAGTGTCGTAGAGATGCGCATGATACGGTGGATGTGCAGGCACACGAGAAGAGACCAAATAAGGAATGAGGCGATTCGTGATAAGGTAGGGGTGACACCGATTGAAGAGAAGTTAGTCCAACACCGACTTAGATGGTTTGGACATATCCAGTGGAGGCCTCCAGAAGCACCGGTTAACAGTGAGATTTTAAGAGGTAGAGAAAATATTAGGAGGGGTAGAGGACGACCAAGGTTGACCTGGGAGGAGACGGTAAAACGAGATTTGAGAGATTGGAATGTATCCAGAGACTTAGCTCATGATAGGACCGCATGGAAAGTAGCAATTCATGTGCCATAACCTTAGTCTTGTTTCTTTTTTTCTTTTTCTCTTTCCCTTTTTTCTTTTTTTTTTCCTTCTTTTTTCTTTTTTTTTTCTTTTTCTTTTTTCTTGTTTTTATATCTCTTCCTCTCTTTTACTTCATTGATATTGGGTTTCATGTCTAGCCGACTCCAACATGCTTGGGATAAAGGCTTGGTTGTTGTTGTTGTTGTCCACAAGTGCTATGATTGTGCACACACCTGAATTGCATGCATCCATGCCCACAATTCTCAATCAAAAGAACAATTCCAAGTGGAATGGCAGTTTTTCCAACCGTGTTAAGCAACTAAACTATTGAGTTTGACTATTCATGACTCTACATCTGTTTTTGTAAAGGTTTGCCTTTCCATACTCCCATGGAGTTACTAGTTAATCATCTTTGGGTTACCTATGCAGTATGTTGGAGACTTGAGACAGCTGAAACTTATATCTTCTATATGGTTATGTTTATCAGGTCTTGCATGGGCTATCTGTGAGCATCTTGTGGAAGTGACTCGAGCACCTACTTTATTTGCAACTCATTTCCATGAATTAACTGCATTGACACATAGAAACGATGGGATTGCAAATTATCACGTGGGGGCACATATAGACCCATCAAGTCGGAAACTTACAATGCTTTATAAGGTATTCCTTGATGTGTAATTCTAAATCACATTGAGATGTTTCTGGTAGGTTAGATAAAGTCAGCACGAGCAATGTGCCAAATGATGCTTCCACAGCTGATGCTCATCTTACAACCTTCTCTTGTTCTTTTTGTAGGTTGAACCTGGTGCATGTGACCAAAGTTTTGGTATTCATGTTGCAGAATTTGCTAATTTTCCAGAAGCTGTTATTGCTCTCGCAAAAAGCAAAGCAGAAGAGCTAGAAGATTTTTCTGCTACACCCACTTTCCCTGGCGATTTGAAAGATGAGGTAACTACAACGGAGAGTAGAAGTTTGTGCTGTAGGATTCCATAAGCGTAGTAGATATTTTGGAGTTCCCATTGGTGTATCTGCAAATCTGGGGATAATTTATTTTCATCTATTACACACCATGGGAGCTCAGTGGTGACTGTTGGCCTTAGGTTTCCTAATCTCAGCTGAAATTTGTACCTCTTCCTGAGCGAGTTTTATCCTGTCCAGGTTGGATCAAAACGTAAGAGGGTATTTAACCCAGATGACGTGACCAGAGGAGCTGCTCGAGCCCGGCTTTTCCTGGAGGAATTTGCCACATTACCTCTAGATGAGATAGATGGGAGCAAGACCATGGAGATGCTTGCCAAACTGAAGTCTGACCTGCAAAAAGATGCAGCGGACAACCCTTGGCTCCAGCAGTTTTTCTGATAGAGATTCATCCGTGTGTATGGGGGTTCTGTTAATCTAGAATCAATTGCGAGCTACGTTGATGCTAGGGTCTTGACTCTTCGGATCCAATTTTGTTGAGATGCATCAACATATATGTATGGTCGCTAGGGTTTGCTAGGCTTAACAGAACAAGTAGTAGGCTGTGTCGAGTGGTCCTATAGACGTGCTTCAGCTTACCGCAAGTAGGCAAAAAACCATCTGTATATATTGTGGTAGCGCTGCTGCTCCTGCTGAATACTGAATTACTGATCTCTGATGCTGCTCTATTTTGCTGTCTTGCCCTACGCCCGCCCCCCCCCCCCCTCCCTCATAATTTAAATGAATATGAATTTGGCACGATTCTAGTTGTGTTCTGCCCTTCTCATTACTAGTTATTTTTTTTGACCAACTACTGTTAGTGTCTACAAGTGAAATTTCTTGAGGTTAACAGTAGGAACCGTCTGCTGACAAGTTTGTCATCCTCGATTTTTGTAAGCCGTCGGTGATGACCTTGAGAAGCATTTCCAGCACGGAATGTTGTAGAAGTGCTGCGGACCAACTGATGTTCCCATTTAGTATCCATGTACCGAGGTGGTTATGCGGCTGGAGCAATCACCAATGATGCTTAAGGTCACAATAGGCTTTCAAAAAGGGCCAATCTATTTGTGAGCGCGTGCTTCCAAAACTTGTATTGAGGGCATATGATCTGATCGTATATCTTGTCAAAAGGCATCTTCCTCGACCCAATGCTGCAGATTGTTGCACGACGTTCGTCCTTCAAACCAAACCGGTACAAGCCAAACCGGAGAGTGAGGTATCCATCTTCATGGAGATCCTTACATACCAGCACATTTGGATGCAAAACCAATACCAATGACAATGGGATTAAAAAAGTACAAAATTCCCCTATATATGCCCCAACCGGTTGGTACCATCCTCATAATTTTTTCTCCGCAACATCCCTGCGTGTAAGTAACACGCACAAGGATGGCCAGGGTTGGACCCTGCCTTCGCCATGCAATTACCATGTCGCCGAGCGTCAAGCTCCACGTTCCTCGAAAAACATCTCGATTCCAAGCTAGGAACAGTGCCGTCTCCTTCCAGTGCGCCGTGACGCCGCCGACGAGCACCGCCACCTTCGTATTGGAAGTCCACAATAAGGAGGCCATTAGCTTCGAGCAGTACATGGCGTCCAAGGCCGCGGTCGTGAACGAGGCCCTGGAGCGCGCACTGTCGGTCCGCCACCCGGAGCGGCTCCACGAGTCCATGCGCTACTCCCTCCTCGCCGGCGGCAAGCGCGTGCGCCCCGTGCTGGCGCTCGCCGCGTGCGGGCTGGTGGGCGGCGACGAGGCCGCGGCGGCGCCCGTGGCCTGCGCGGTCGAGATGGTCCACGCCATGTCGCTCCTCCACGACGACCTCCCGTGCATGGACGACGACCACCTCCGCCGCGGCCGGCCCACCAACCACGTGGCGTTCGGGGTCAGTACCGTGCTGCTGGCCGGCGACGCGCTCCTGGCGCTCGCGTTCGAGCACGTGGCGCGCGGATGCGCGGAGCAGGGCGGTGTCCCCGCCGAGCGCGTCCTGCGGGCCGTGGCTGAGCTCGGCAACGCTGTGGGCGCCGAGGGACTGGCCGCTGGCCAGGCGGTGGACATCGCCAGCGAGGGCGCGGACGTCGGGGTGGACACGCTCGAGTACATCCACGTGCACAAGACGGCGCGCCTCCTGGAGGCCGCGGCGGTGCGCGCCATAGTCGGTGGCGGTTGCGACGAGGACGTTCAGAGCATCCGCAGGTACGCGCGGTGCGTCGGGCTTCTGTTCCAGGTGGTCGACGACGTGCTCGACGTGACGCGCACGTCGGAACAGCTTGGAAAGACGGCCGGGAAGGATGTCGCGGCGGCCAAGGCCACGTACCCGAAGCTCATGGGTGTTGAGGGGGCGCGCGCGTACGCCACAGAGCTCGTGGCGAGCGCGGAAGCGGAGCTCGACAGGTTCGACACCCACCGTGCCGGGCTACTGCGCCACCTTGCGCGGTTCATCGCGTACCGGCAGAACTGATGTGTTTAACGCTATGTTTCAATCTGCATGTACGACAGAGATCAATTCTGAATGGAATCGCATAGTAGTACCTATAAAATACTACCATCCATTCTACGAAAGATTACTCCCACCTTTTATAGGAGATCTGGAGCATATAATGGTACAAGATACGTGTTGGAAAATAAAAAACTTACAACATGTCACCCCAAGTTAGCAAACAAAAATCTATTTCTCCGTACCATAATGACTACACGCCGACAAATCGTCTGCTCCGGTTCATGAATGTTTTCCTCTGTTCGATTTGAATCAGACGGTGCTTTTCCATCTTCTCAACTCTTCCTGACATCGGCAGCGATAGAAATAGAAGAGGGGAAAGATTTAGGTTCAATGGCCATCTTCCTCCACCAGATTGAGTTGCTTCTACGTGGATGATGGCTAGTGTAGCTGCAGTGGCGGATCCAGACGAAAATAGTAGGGGGTTGAACCACAAATCTAAATATCAGTTCAAACGTCTTCATATATAAATTTAAAGTTTAAATATTCCAAGCAATGCAATATATAAATACCATGTCATTGAATCATTCATCCAAGCAATTTTCAAAATACTAAAGACATGTAAGTTTAATTTAAAACATCTCTAACCAGTTCAAAGTTCTTTTTTCCCTAAAAATAACCAATCTTTTAAAATTCAGGTACTAATTCTAAATAAGATTAGCCACTGGCTATTGAAAACTAAAAACTATCACTAAAAAAATAATAGAGCAAAGGATTCAGTCATTTATATTAGCATCCAAGTGATTAACAGCCCACTTTGGCGAAATTCAGATTTTTAGAAAAAAAACAATAGGAGATTAGGAGATAAGGATTTTGATTGAAACTAACCATTGTGGAGTCTTGGCCATGAAGGCCCTAGATGGCATTGTCATCTCGACAAACTGTCTGTCTGCTCACACGCTCATCGCTTGCCTCTTTTTCGCTCACTGGCTGTCATTCGCCGCTCAGCCACGCCCACTGGTCACCGCTTGCTCGCTTGACCTTCACTCCACCAGCACCAGCAGTCACCCACACCTAGGAAGGAATCAAATTAGGTCAAGGATTCATGCCTCTTGACTAAATGGGATAGAGTTGGATTGGCTAATACTATTTGCGCTAGAATTTCAATTAGTGATCTCAATGCCTTATAACGGCCCAACCTCGTATATATGACCTAAATTTGAGCCCCAAATCACAGACATACACCTTCTTTAACCTTCAGCATCAACCCTCCTTTCATGACCATAAAAAATCAAGCAGAGGCTCTTGAGTGTGTGTGTGTGTGGGGGGGGGGGGGGAGCCCACCCTGCAGCCCTGTTGGATCCGCCACTGTGTGGGGCAACCCCTACTGGTTAGCTTCTCCTCCACCTCATCCTCCATTGGTGTCTTCTCTTTGCCTTATCTTCGACCCACAGGTCAAGAGTTTCTAGAACTAAAGAGATCTCCATCTGCAGCCAAAACCTCCCACATGTTGCCGTCCTCTCCACTGCCTCCAGGTTGTGCTCGTCGAAATCACCTGACAAGCCCAACCCCTTCACGCCCTCTTAAGATCCATATGTAGAACTCAGGTGAGTGTTTACACATTCGCTTTTCTCTAGTTATAAGAATTTTTCAAAGCTGATTTGCATTCAAGCATAATTTTATGAACTTTGTTCGGAAAACCGGGCTATTTTGTCCTCCCATATACCTTTTTTTTCTTATTCTGACATGAGCTCCCCACAATTTGTAATAGTTACAAATTCTGGCATCTAGTCGCCAACGGGTAGTCTAGGTCACAGAAGGGGTACGACTAGAATGCAAACAACTCTCTAGTGCAATAATATAAAAATCTTTCCTAACACTACAATAAAAACAATCATTTATAGCTTCTCACCAGAACCGGTTAAACTAGAACCGCTTTAGAAAAGTTATCAGTATTGGTTCTTAACCCCCATTACCGCATCAATCATTGAGACCTGAAGAACCAGTATAAAAAGCAATCACCAGTACCCGTTATTAAATGAAACTAGTACTGATACCTACGCAGACTTTTTGTACCAGTTTTAGATACAAATAGGTACTAATACTCATTATATGTATCGGCTCTAGTTGTGAACCGGTATAGATACTCATTATCCATACCTGCTCCAGTTATAAACGGTACAAATATGTCTAACAGTATATATAAACATCTTTTTCTTCCCCACCATCAGATGACTTATTATTTTTTTCCATCTTAGATCTAGCCTGTTCTCGTTCTCTCTTCTCTTGTACTCCATCTGTGTTCCTCAGCACCCAAGTAGCCATCGGCGAGAAACTAACGATAACACCACTCCACTACGGTGAAACGGGTTAAAGGAGGCAAGGTATCCGCTTCCCCTTGTCCTGCACCTTCCCTTTTCCGGTATATTTGTTCTTCTTCCCCTAATGATATAGTGATTTTTCTCCTCTCCTTCTCATATATTATGTTGGCATGTGGAGTATTGCATAATTTAATAGAAGAATCGATGATAAGAGATTCTAGACGAATTTAAAGGATGCTATCCACTAGTTCATCGAGGAGTTGATAGCACCACCAACAATCTCTGCTGTATGTTGTTTCCCTCTCCCATATTTGGCCGTATCAGCTTTCATACTTGACTTTTCAAGTCACATGATTTTACTGAACCTCTTCTGATGTCGTCTTTTTAGATTCAGACAATTGGATTTGTTGTTAGCCTCGTCCCATGGTTCAAATCTCTAACCATTGGTGACGGAGCTCCTCTCAAAGTCATACAGGATTCGCTCTATAACTTATGGGGTAGGCAGCATATCTGCAGAATACTGCTCAACTCTTGTAAAATTTCTTTTTATTAGCATGACAACAAAAATGATTTTTGTTCTCTCACAGCAATGGGTCTGTAAAAGTCCCCAAACTTGTAAATGAAGAACTTGAATTATGAATAAAGTTGGGTTTCAAATTCAATAAAATGGAACTTGCAAAAACTTTCTAAGACATGATGATACACATAGGTGTGCAACCAAATGAGCTCGAATATTCAGTTGAATGGTTTCAAGCCAAGGTTGAATGAAACACCATGTGTAGAGTTTCCATGTTTAAGAGAAGTTTTAAATTCAAATTTGAACTTAATTGTTCACTTAAATGCAAAGGTGGCCATTTCAAAATGAAGATGCAAACTGTGGTTGCAAACCTCCCATTTGCAGCATCCAAATTAAAAGTTTGAATCCATATTTGAATTCTTCGGGTTCAATTTAGTGGGATGGCAAAGTTTGAGAAAATTTGGAGGTACTTTGATATTTATGTCAAAGAGGCTTTTGAATTTCATTGGAATTTGAATTCAAATTTGAAACTGAAGTAAACATTGTTGATTCTCCAAATGGATTTCAAATTTGAGCTCCTCATGACTAAATTATGTAACCTGCCAAATTTGAGATATTTTGGGAGAGGGGAAAGAAGTGGGGCTCACCTGTCACTGAGGTGTTTAAACTTGCTACCGAAGTCTTCCTCTGTTTTTACTCGAAGCCGCTGAACAGCAGAGCTTGCCACCGAGGCAGCGCCGCTGCCACCTCCCGAGCAAACCCGGGCTCGATTCTTTGCTCTTAGCAGCCAAAACCGAGATCTTTTCACCTCACAAAATGACTCCCCGCAACTGTTCGTTCATTTTCACGGGCTCCTCGACGAAAACACGCCCGCACTCGATGCAACCTTTGGTCCACCGGCACCCGGTCGTTTCACGGCGTTGCATGCCGAGCTGATCTCTCCAACAGCGTCACCGTACCTCCCTCGACGAGCCCGAAGCAAGAAACCGACGCCACCTCCACTGGAACCTAGCGCCACACGCGGTTTTCCTCCCCGACACCGTGTAAAACCGCCGCCACAAGAACTCGACGCCCGGACGCAAGGATCGTTCTTCTGCCGAGTTTTGCATGCCTAAAGGTTCGCCTAGAACCCTTCTACTCTCCTCCCAACCCTGGCAACATGCTAGGGCGTGTCTCGCCGGAATTTCACCGTTTTTCCACTGACATGCAATATGCACCGAGGTGGCTCTAATAAAAAATTCATGCCACATGGTAAACCACTCGGCAACAAAACTAGGACACATCTCCTAAACCTCGTTGCGAGCCCCTAGGATCAAAAACAACCAAGAACCGTCGAGCAGACAAACTGTTCTTCGAGTTTTCCAAATTCCGCCGCAATTTGACCTAGCTCAACGGTGAGGTCATATTTCCGGCGAGTTTCAGCGAGATAAGAAGGTAGCTCCATGTTCCTCTTGGTGCCTTGGTGCTGTACGAGCAAACGGCAAGGTTTTTGGTGCCTCACCGAGCCCTAGCGATGTCGTTGAAGTGTCACCGAAGCCGCCGCTCGTCGCACCTAGGGTTCCTGCCATCCTTGGTCCGAGTGAAGGCCGGCAGCGTATTCCCCGCACGAAAATACATAGAGGCGGCAAGTTTGGTGTCACACCCGGTTTCTCCGAAGAACAACCGAGTGAATATCACATGTATGCCAGGATCATTTTCTCATACATGTGATGACAAATAGTGAAGCATCATTTATTACAAGCCAGGTGTCGAATAAGTCTTACATAGCATATGCCACGATGGACGATAATAAGTTCATAACATGTAAATAAAATAGCGGCGGAATATTATTCTTGTGGGCTCCGTCATAGGCGTTGCCTAGGGGACTCCATGAACCTAGAATCCTTCTTCGGGTCCGAAGTCTTGGTCATTGAACACCACATCATCCCCTTGACCTGAGAAGCAATTTAAACCAACAAATATGCAAGTTTGAGTACCGTTGGTACTCAGCAAGTGTGGGAAAGTTGTGTCATGCATGGCTAGATACGAGGAGAGGTTGAACTCATGGTAAAAACAGCATGCAATCAATACCTATTACCTTAGCCTATTAAGCACCTACATTACTACACAGGTGAAATGACCCCAATCTCCCAACCCATCATCAATATCAAGTAACCATAACATCATTTCCAATGTTAAGCTCCCCGCTTAACATCCACAACTTCCAAATTCATCATCCTCTAATCATGAATAAGTCCAAGCCGCTCTTGACCATGAGCACGGCTGTCATGACAGTTTCGACTCTGCAGAGTTTGCACCACTGTACCCCCATGTAGTGATTTCATCCCCCGTTGCCGGGTGGACTGAAAGAACCTCCATTATGCCAGTGGCCACGAACCACATTCACACTTCCCAGGTGTGTAGCCAGGAGATCACTACGAAGCCTTTACAAAGGGATTCCCGACGAGCGTGGGCCCACTGAGGTTTCACCCCTAACAGCATACAAGAGGCTCCAACCCCATTGCAGTGGCCCCCTCTTGAGCCTTGCGGTTCATAAGGTAGTCCAGCTGACACCTACTCCCCGCACCATCCAACACACCCATACTATGCCGGGGATACACCTAATTAATTGGCCAAGCTGCCCCGTCTCAGCATGTGGTTGGCACAGTAAAGCCAGGTTACATGCTCCATGAACCGAACCTTAGGATCCAGGCAAGTACTAAACACAAACCCGAGTCTCGTGCACCCAACACCAACCAAATCATCCAACTTGCCTCGATCCCTACCTCTACATAACTCATAATATCTCATTCAAGAATAAGGTAAACAAGTTGATGATCTCATATCCCACTTATCCCATTCTAAGCATGGCTAAGCAATGGTAATATGAATGAATGCCATAATAAAACAAATCCCAACCCAAGCTACAAGGAAACAAGATAATGCAATTCTAGGGAAACTTCCTAGCATGGGTTTCATATTTCAATTGACAATGCAAATATTTCTATCTACACATCCTAGTATAGGATCAAAGTGGTCAAGGACACTTGCCTTCTTCCTGCTGCTCTAGGAATGGAAATTCTTGGTCTTGGAAGGGGAGAACTTGCTCTGGGGCAGGTTCTACTCAAGCCAACACACATAGCAAAAGAAAACAACAATCCATAAGACATAGTTCACACTTTCACTTCATACATACCACACATACATACATATGAAAGTAATTCACATTTCTAAGTGTTGTGGTTAATCTACATATGTTGATTTTTGGCCTACATGTACTTTTAAACATATGTATATGATTTCTAACTTTTGTATTCAGATTTTTGTTTGCACACTATATATGAATTTCTAATTTGAACACATTCTTTATATTTAATTAATACACTTCTTAGCTACCAAGTTTGCATGTAAGGTAATTTCCTACTCCTAATAGGTTTTCAGACCTTCTACCAAATCCTAAACTGCAGTTTTTGGATTTAGAGACTTCATTTATCATTTTCTAGTTATGAATACCTATTTTCCTACATTTTCCAGATTTATTTTCTATGACTAAAGTGAATTTTAATATTAAATAGTAGGGCATATCATCTAAACAGAATAGGTTCTGATCTAAAATATTAAATAATATATTTTTGAACTTCTCCTCTGATGTGAACTAATTTAAATTTATTTTACCAATTTTCAGAATTATTTCCTAACCTAAAAATGTGTCCCTATAACTAATAAATGTGAACAATCAATTAGATAGATTCATTTCAGATTAAAATATACTTTTAACTCATTCTAAAGTTTTCCAAGTGCTAGGAGAGTTTAAATTTGAATTTACAATGTGTTTGTCTCACCTTTTAAATTTAAATCATAATCACATATTCAAATTTCTAAATTTAATATCAAATAGGGTTAAAAAGGTAAACTCACCCCACTACAGGGTCTATTGTATTATTTCATAAATTTCCAGGGGTCTAGCTACACATAACCGAGGGGTTTTCCTGATTTTTATTAAGTCCATGGGCTAAAACTGATTTTTAAATGAATTTACACGAATTTCTGAAGTTCCAGAGGCTAGATCAGAAGTTTCCGGGGCTAGCTCATGTTTTCCGAGATCCCCAGGGGGTAGCGCGTAAGAATCCCGACCTTTATAATGCGGGGCCGACGTGGACCGTTTGATTTAAAACAGACGGCTGAGATTATAACGCGAAGCGGTACGGGTTAGATCTAATAGGAACCACACGATTATAACGCGAAGCGGTCCAGGAGTCCCGGCTGTTGGCGCGAGCGAGAGGTGGGGGATGACACATGGGCCCCGCGTGTCAATGAGAGGGAGAGGCGCGCGACTGTGGGCTGGCGCGGGGGGGAATGGTGGGCCGGCTGGTGGGTTTCGGCCCACTGGCCGGTGGGGTTTTCTTTTTTTTTTTTCTTTTTCTTTTTCCATTTCTTTTCTGTTTTGATTTGAATTTGAATTCCAATTTGAATTTGAATTTCTGCATCACATGCAATACGTCCAAAAATTTTTAAATTCCCCAGTTAGCAGAATTTTGGGGTGTTGCAGCTCTACCCCCCTTAAAAGAAATCTCGTCCTCGAGATTGGTGGTTCTAGGAAAACAATTACGGAAACTGTGCCTTAAGCTCGTCTTCTCGCTCCCATGTGGCTTCCTCTTTGGAGTGATGCTTCCACTGCCCCTTGCACATCCGAATTCTTTTATTTCTTGTGAGGCGTTCCATTGTCTCCAAAATCTTGACCGGTTGCTCGGCATAAGACAGATCCTCTCGTACGTCAACCTCATTCATGGATAACATCTCTTCAGGCGTCCTTAGACATTTCTTGAGATGTGACACATGGAATACATCATGCACATCCGATAGGCGAGCCGGTAGTTCTAGTTGATATGCCACTTCGCCTTTCCTCTCCAAAACCTGAAAGGGTCCGATGTATCGAGGTGATAACTCCCCTTTCACCTTGAACCGACGAAGTCCTCGGATAGGGGACACCTTGAGGTAGACATAGTCCCCCACGTTGAAAACGAGCTCTCTTCTCCGTACATCGGCATAGCTCTTTTGTCGTGTCTGTGCTATCCTCAAGTTGTTGCGGATTTCCCTCACTTTTGCCTCGACTTCTTGTAGTACTTCGGGCCCAAACACTTTACTTTCCCCCATTTGGTTCCAAAATAGTGGAGTTCTGCACTTTCTCCCATACAAAGCCTCAAATGGTGACATCTTCATACTAGCCTGATAGCTGTTGTTATAGGAGAACTCCGCATAAGGTAAGTTCTTATCCCAACTTCTATTGTTCTTGAGCGCACACGCTCTCAGCATATCCTCAAGGATCTGATTGGTTCTTTCCGTCTGTCCGTCAGTCTGGAGATGATAGGCAAAATTAAAATTCAGATGAGTTCCCATGGTTTCATGCAACTTCTGCCAGAACCTTGAGGTGAACTGCGTCCCTCGATCTGACACTATCTTCTTTGGCACTCCATGGAAACACACGGTCCTTGACATGTACAATTCTGCCAATTTGGATCTGCTGTAGCTTTCTTTCACGGGGATGAAATGAGCTACCTTGGTTAGCCTGTCGATGATGACCCATATCGAATCATATCCTGATTGGGTCCTAGGTAGTCCTACTATGAAATCCATACCAATTTCTTCCCATTTCCATTCAGGCACTTTGAGTGGTTGCAATAATCCCGCAGGTCGTTGATGTTCTGCTTTCACCAACTGACATGTATCACATAGGGCAACATGTTCCGCGACATCCCGCTTCATGCCATACTACCAATACCTGCTCTTGAGGTCATGATACATCTTGGTACTCCCAGGATGAATGGAATAGTCGGAATCATGAGCCTCCTTTAAAATCAATTCACGGATCTCCTTCACTTCAGGCACACAGATTCTTTTCCCGTGCCACACCGTACCATGTTCATCCTCTCTGAAACCAGGGGCTTTATTATCCTTGATGAGTTCTCTGATTTCTTGTATCTTCTCATCATTCTTTTGACCATCGCGTATGTCTTGCTCTAATGTGGAGTCCACTTCCATGGCGATGGCCTCACCACTATTCACCAGACATAGATTGAGTTTTATAACATCTTCCTTCAATTCTGCAGGCATGTCCTTCAAACTCAACCTATTGACCTGCACCCTCCGACTTAAAACATCTGCCACGACGTTCGCTTTCCTAGGATGATAGTTGATGCCCACATCAAAGTCATTGATTAGCTCTAACCATCTCCTTTGTCTGAGGTTGAGATCTGGCTGTGTGAAAATATTGTTTAAGCTCTTATGATCCGTATATATCTCTGTCCTCTTCCCCATCAAGTAATGCCGCCAAATCTTCAACGCGTGTACCACTGCGGCTAGCTCTAGGTCATGCGTAGGGTAGTTCTTCTCGTGTTTCCGGAGCTGCCGGGACGCATAAGCCACGACATGCCCTTCTTGTATGAGAACACATCCCAACCCGTTTCCAGAGGCATCGCAGTACACCGAAAAGTTCTTCTGCATATCTGGCATAACTAGCACTGGGGCTGTTGTCAATCTTTTCTTTAGCTCTTGAAAACTCGTCTCACACTGCGGTGTCCAGGTGAATATGATTCCCTTCTCCAACAATTTGGTGAGGGGTCTCGAAATCTTAGAGAAACCCTCGATAAACCGTCGATAATACCCCGCCAATCCTAAGAAGCTTCGAACTTCCCCGACATTCTCAGGGGTCTTCCACTTCTGTACATCCTCGATCTTGGCGGGATCTACGGAGATTCCTACCTCCGAGATTATATGTCCTAAGAAGGGAACTCTCTTCAGCCAAAACTCACACTTGCTTAACTTGGCATACAACTGATGTTCTCTCAGCTTTTGCAACACCAACCTTAGATGTTCCTCATGTTCTTCTTCATCTTTGGAGAAGACGAGAATGTCATCAATGAAAACCACCACAAATTTTTCCCGATATTCCATGAATACCTTGTTCATGAGGTACATGAAGTATGCCGGGGCATTAGTTAGCCCGAAAGGCATGATGGTGTATTCATACAGTCCGTACCGAGATACGAAAGCTGTCTTTGGAATATCAGTTTGCCTTATCTTAAGTTGGTGGTATCCCGACCTGAGATCAATTTTCGATAACACACAAGCTCCCCTCAACTGATCAAACAAGTCTTCAATGCGGGGTAGTCTACGCATAACCTTTGGGTTCCGTCCTTCTTGGGCACAAATATCACTGGAGCTCCCCATGGTGAGAGACTAGGATGAATATACCCCTTCCCTGTCAATTCTCTTAAATGATCCTTGAGTTCTTCCAGCTGCTTGGAGTCCATCCGATAAGGTCTCTTGTATATCGGAGCTGTTCCAAGCACTAGCTCAATCGCGAATTCCACTTCACGATCGGGAGGCATACCTGGCAACTCCTCCGGAAAAACGTCTGGATATTCCCTGATAATCCTGATCTCCTCCACTTTCACCTCAACTTGATTTAATTTAATGTCCCTCCTAGGCTCTTATATTGTTATAAACTTTACTCTTGTGCCACTAGGGTGAGTTAGTTCCACCGTTCTGGTCAAACAATGGATGATTCCTTTATGTTTGGTCAACCAATCCATGCCCAAAATAATATCTATCCCTTGTGAATCTATCACTATGAGGTTGGCAGTAAATACTACCCCATTAATGTCTAGATTCACCTTGGGACACACTTGTCTTGTCCTTATTTCTCCACCTGGAGAGTTCACTGCTAGCATAATTCATTTGTGTGGTTGCTAGATCATGCTTCTTAACAAATCGTTGAGCAATGAATGAGTGGGTAGCACCAGAATCAAACAACATGGTTGCAATGTGTAAATTGGCAGGAAACTTACCAACTACCACATCGGGTGCCTCTTGCGCCTCCTCTATGGTCACGTGGTTCACCTGTCCTCACATCAGATTCTGCTGTTGCGGCTGCACAGGCTTCTTCTTTGGGCACTTATGGGCGTAGTGCCCCACTTCACCACAGTTAAAACATTGCACCCCTACCTTAGGTGCCTGGCCTTTGTTGTCTTGGGGTTGGTTTGTGGATCCTTGTACTGCTGGTCGAGGTTGATATGTGGGGCGAGGCTGCTGTACAAACTGACGTTGTGGCTGTGCTGGTGCTGACGGAGGTCTGAAGTTCGGGTTGTACCCTCTCGGTGCTGAGTAGGGTACCGCAGCATGACTCGTCTGCCCTGCGGGTTGCTGCATCAGACGTGGGCGTGTGTTGCTACCCGGGGCTTGGTGTGACCATCCTGCCTTCCTCTTGTTTTCGTTTTCCAAGGCCTTCAGCTTCCTCTCGACAACAAATGCTCTGTCTACCATCTTTTGGAAGCTTTCATACTCGTTGGAAGACATTGCACACTGCATTTCTGCTGTAAGTCCTTCCACAAAGCAGTCCTGTTTCTGCTCATTAGTCTCGATGTCCCATGGTGCATAACGGGATAGTTGGGTGAATTTAGTGAGGTATTCCCTCACAGTCATGTTTTCTTGCTGCAGCCCCAAGAACTCCTTTCTCTTGTTTTTGAGTTCACCCCTTGGTATGTAATGGTTGCGGAAACTACGCTTGAACTCTTCCCAAGTGATGTTCTCAGGGTCATGATGGGCTGCTACGTAAGCGGTCCACCAATCAGCAGCAGGTCCATGCAGTTGGTGAGAGGCAAACAGCACCCTCTCATACCCTTGACATTGTATGATCCTCATTTTGCTCTCAATGGTCCTTAGCCAGTCATCTGCCTCCAGAGGTTTAGCAGCACTTGCAAACATTGGAGGTTGAGTCCCTAGAAACTCACTCAATCTTGGTTTGCGTGGTGCAGCTTGTGGAGGTGGAGCTTGGTGCAAGTTGGCCACCACTTGAGTCAGGCTTTGGATGAGCTGATTCTGATTTTCAAGCATTTGGTGGATGGGATCAACTCCTTCCCGACGACCACCCCTGTCTTGTCCTCCGGAGAGGTGAGGGTTGCCGGCCTCATCGTTGTTGTTGGCGGGGTTGGCACCATGACCCCTTCCTCTTCCGGCCATCTATCATGATCAACCAAATGTCAATTTAAAGCATTACGTATTAACTTACCAATTTTGCTTGTTTAAACTTTAAAATTTTGAGACCTTATTTCAATTATATTTTCAGGGGACTTCATGTATTACGCGAACATAAATGCACTCTTAATTCATATGGGTTCACACACCAAAGCAAAACAACCTGAAGACGAGGTTGTGGACAAACGCCCATGGCTTCCACAACTAACGTCACACACCAAGCATTAACACACCATTAACTAAGGTAACGACTCGACTACTCGAAAACCTGCTAAACTAAGGGAAAGGACTCTACACTACTCGTATCACTGAGCTGGCTCCTCGGGATCTTCCTCGTTATTGCGGCTGCCCTATGACTCCGCTTTGGGTGGGGAAGCTGCTGGTGGAGAAGTGCGGCGACGCCTGCTCGCCCGACGATCTGGGGAGTCAGGAGTCCATGTGTCATTCACGGTGACACACAGTTCATTCCCATCTCCTCTTTCTCTCGCTCTCAAGCTGGCTCGAAGCAACGCCTCAGTCTCCTTCAGGGTGTCACGTACTTCCTGAAGCTCCTGCTGACACTCCTGCAGTCGAGTGCTGAGCATAGCAGCATCCTCCAAGCACAAGTCCATGTGCTCATGGGAAGTCCCCTGCTGCACTGGCGGGTACTTGTACTCCGTTGTACCAATCTCACGCTGGAGGACATACATGTACTCAGTCCTGTCCAGGTGGCGATGATAGATGTGACTCTGGCAGGTGATTGCCTCCCAGGTGACATCCTTATCCGCATCGACCTGTGTCGCTCGACAAGCTGGAGAGCGGTGGATCTTGAGCAGCTGATTTTCGTTGATAATCCTCATTTCTGAACTCCATTCTTCCCGCTTCTCACGGATGGTTCGGGTGGAGCTGTAGTGTATGATTAGCTTGCCCGTATTGTCGGCGGCTTGGAGCATACGTCGAAGATGGCGCAACAAGCCTCCTACTGCCAATCCGTAGGAGAGGTACATCACCGGACGGTTTTCCTCTCTCAGGGCAAGGGCAACTACGGGAACTCTCCATCCGGTGGACTTGCGAGCGGTGCGGATCATGCGAACCATCTAAAACATAAAGCATTTAAAATCAAGTTAGATAAGATTTAAATAAAAATCGTGTTTTGAATAGGGTTGGGGCAAGGTGAATAAAGTGACCCATTAAATAACACTTTTCAACCCACACCTTTGTAAAATAGTTTTTAAGAAAATAGGGTCCTCAAATACGTCCATTTCTACCTAGGTCCACGTTCCTACGAGCAACCTTGGCTCTGATACCACTTCTGTCACACCCGGTTTCTCCGAAGAACAACCGAGTGAATATCACATGTATGCCAGGATCATTTTCTCATACATGTGATGACAAATAGTGAAGCATCATTTATTACAAGCCAGGTGTTGAATAAGTCTTACATAGCATATGTCTCGATGGACGATAATAAGTTCATAACATGTAAATAAAATAGCAGCGGAATATTATTCTTGTGGGCTCCGTCACAGGCGTTGCCCGGGGGACTCCATGAACCTAGAATCCTTCTTCGGGTCCGAAGTCTTGGTCATTGAACACCACATCATCCCCTTGACCTGAGCAGCAATTTAAACCAACAAATATGCAAGTTTGAGTACCGTTGGTACTCAGCAAGTGTGGGAAAGTTATGTCATGCATGGCTAGATACGAGGAGAGGTTGAACTCATGGTTAAAGCACTACGCAATCAATACCTATTACCTTAGCTTATTAAGCACCTACATTACTACACAAGTGAAATGATCCCAATCTCCCAACCTATCATCAATATCAAGTAACCATAACATCATTTCCAATGTTAAGCTCCCCGCTTAACATCCACAACTTCCAAATTCATCATCCTCTAATCATGAATAAGTCCAAGCCGCTCTTGACCGTGAGCACGGCTGTCATGACAATTTCGACTCTGCAGAGTTTGCACCACTGTACCCACATGTAGTGATTTCATCCCCCGTTGCCGGGTGGACTAAAAGAACCTCCATTATGCCAGTGGCCACGAACCACATTCACACTTCCTAGGTGTGTAGCCAGGAGATCACTACGAAGCCTTTACAAAGGGATTCCCGACGAGCGTGGGCCCACTGAGGTTTCACCCCTAACAGCATACAAGAGGCTCCAACCCCGCTGCAGTGGCCCCCTCTTGAGCCTTGCGGTTCATAAGGTAGTCCAGCTGACACCTATTCCCCGCACCATCCAACACACCCATACTATGCCGGGGATACAACTAATTAATTGGCCAATCTGCCCCATCTAAGCATGTGGTTGGCACGGTAAAGCCAGGTTACATGCTCCATGAACCGGTCCTTAGGATCCAGTCAAGTACTAAACACAAACCCGAGTCTCGTGCACCCAGCACCAACCAAATCATCCAACTTGCCTCGATTCCTATCTCTACATAACTCATAATATCTCATTCAAGAATAAGGTAAACAAGTTGATGATCTCATATCCCACTTATCCCATTCTAAGCATGGCTAAGCAATAGTAATATGAATGAATGTCATAATAAAACAAATCCCAACCCAAGCTACAAGGAAACAAGATAATGCAATTCTAGGGAAACTTCCTAGCATGGGTTTCATATTTCAATTGACAATGCAAATATTTCTATCTACACATCCTAGTATAGGATCAAAGTGGTCAAGGACACTTGCCTTCTTCCTGCTGCTCTGGGAATGGAAAGTCTTGGTCTTGGAAGGGGAGAACTTGCTCTGGGGCAGGTTTTACTCAAGCCAACACACATAGCAAAAGAAAACAACAATCCATAAGACATAGTTCACACTTTCACTTCATACAAACCACACATACATACCTATGAAAGTCATTCACATTTCTAAGTGTTGTGGTTAATCTACATGTGTTGATTTTTGGCCTACATGTAGTTTTAAACATATGTATATGATTTCTAACTTTTGTATTCAGATTTCTGTTTGCACACTATATATGAATTTCCAATTTGAACACATTCTTTATATTTAATTAATACACTTCTTAGCTACCAAGTTTGCATGTAAGGTAATTTCCTACTCCTAATAGGTTTTCAGACCTTCTACCAAATCCTAAACTGAAGTTTTTGGATTTAGAGACTTCATTTATCATTTTCTAGTTATGAATACCTATTTTCCTATATTTTCCAGATTTATTTTCTATGACTAAAAGTGAATTTTAATATTAAATAGTAGGGCATATCATCTAAACAGAATTGGTTCTGATCTAAAATATTACATAATATATTTTTGAACTTCTCCTCTGATGTGAACTAATTTAAATTTATTTTACCAATTTTCAGAATTATTTCCTAACCTAAAAATGTGTCCCTATAACTAATAAATGTGAACAATCAATTAGACAGATTCATTTCAGCTTAAAATATACTTTTAACTCATTCTAAAGTTTTCCAAGTGCTAGCAGAGTTTAAATTTGAATTCACAATGTGTTTGTCTCACCTTTAAATTTAAATCCTAATCACATATTCAAATTTCTAAATTTAATATCAAATAGGGTTAAAAAGGTAAACTCACCCCACTACAGGGTCTATTATATTATTTCATAAATTTCCAGGGGTCTAGCTACACATAACCGAGGGGTTTTCCTAATTTTTATTAAGTCCAGGGGCTAAAACTGATTTTTAAATGAATCTACACGAATTTCTGAAGTTCCAGGGGCTAGATCAGAAGTTTCCGGGGCTAGCTCGTGTTTTCCGAGATCCCCAGGGGGTAGCGTAAGAATCCCGGCCTTTATAATGCGGGGCCGACGTGGACCGTCCGATTTAAAACAGATGGCTGAGATTATAACGCGAAGCGGTACGGGTTAGATCTAATAGGAACCGCACGATTTAAAATGGACGGGCCTTAGGGGGCCACGTCGCCCTGACCGTGCGCGGGCGGCGCTACCCGGCGGCACGAGGCGGCGATCTCGCCGGAGAACTTTGGATCTTCGTCTATACCTCCTAAAACTGGGATTTCATGGCATAGAACGGTAGAGGGGAGGTCGGGGATCTCACCTCGGGGTTTTTCTTGAGCTCGGAGGCCCTGGAAGGCGGTCGGCGACGAGGTCCGAGGTGAAATCGCGGCGGTGCTCGTCAGAGCTGTGTCTAGAGCGCAAAACACCGGATTTCCTTCACCTGCGAGACTTCCCGGAGGCGGTGGAACATGATCGGCGTGTTAGATCAGAAAATCCGAGCAAGGATCGAGAGAAAACGGTTGGAGAAGCTCTGGTTCTCACCGGGAGGAGAAACAGCCGATCGGGGTGGAAAAAACGGGGCAATGCCGGCGTTTATATAGACAAGGGAGGGCGGCGGTCTGTTTTGATCGAGCTGGAGTCGTCTGGGACCAGAATTCGGCTAGGGGACTCGGGTTTCCGGGGGTAGTTTTGATTCGGGAGAGAGAGAGGAGTCCTGGCTTTTGGCGCGAGCGAGAGGTGGGGGATGACACGCGCGTGTCAGTGAGAGGGAGAGGCGCGCGGCTGTGGGCTGGCACGGGGGGGGGGGGGGAATGGTGGGCCGGCTGGTGGGTTTCGGCCCACTTGCCGGTGGGGTTTTCTTTTTTTTTTTCTTTTTCTTTTTCCATTTCTTTTCTGTTTTGATTTAAATTTGAATTCCAATTTGAATTTGAATTTCTGCACCACATGCAATACGTCCAAAATTTTTTAAATTCCCCACTTAACAGAATTTTGGGGTGTTACATTTGGTTGAGCTCGGTGCACCGGAACCCCCTCCCGCTGAGGTCGGCGGCGGGCCAGCGCGGGCGCTCGAGGAAGAAGAGGTGGGCTGGCCCACACGTCAGCATCTGTTTTGGGGAAACAGGATCTTCTGTGATACCGGATCAAAATTTGACTGTGCGAGTTATCTCTGTGGCCCTTTGTGTTCTGATTCCTGGTAGCGCCACGTCACCCCGGACCCGGTTGTCAGAGTTTAAACTTTTCCCCACTTTATTTGAATTCACCGATTTAGTTCAAACTTTAGAACCTCATAAATTTTGCTAGGAAACTCCAAATTGGGTGAATCAAATTGGGTTAGATTCCATTTGCAAATATATATCTAAATAAGAACCCCCCATTTGTATGAAAGTCAATAATAAATTCTGGAAAATTCTTTTAAACTTTTCAGTAAAATAATTTTTTGGGAGTTTGGTTTATCCAAAAATCCTCAAATTTTACCAGAATATTCCTTAGGATATTATTGAATCCCTGATAAAATTTCAGCTCATTTTTAGTTGATTTGTGTAGGTATTTGCTGAGTACAAGTTGCTGTGCTCAAAGTTGTCCAGAAACTTTTTCAGAAGATGTTTCCACTTTGAACAATCCATTCTGGTCAATTCCTAGCTCCAAAATTACTAGGAAAATTCATGCATGCTCCCTGAACTATGTTTGAAATTGTGGTTCACTTGGGCTTGCATGAAAGTGCAAATTTATTCAGAATTAATTCCTTTTTGCCTAAATTCTTAGGAAATTGTTCTAGATGAATTACTCAATAAAAAGTTATGGATTTTGGTCCAGAATGTTTCCTTGTGACAAGGAACTCACAGGAAAATTCTCAGATAAATTTGATCTCTGGATCAGTACTTTTTTATATAACCTTCTTAGGTGAAAAATACAATCACTAGTGAGAACACTTAGTGTTTAACCCACTTAGCTAAGTCCAGCTTCATCCACTAGAATCATCTTAAAGTAGAGCCTATAAACATAATTCTGTTTTCAACTTGTCATTAGGCCTTGATGGAAAAATATTTACAACTGAATACATGTGCATGTTCATAACGTGTAGTGATCAACGTGAAGAAGTGGGAAGGAAGTGAAGCTTGGATCAAGGAGCAAGAAGAGCACGTGAATAAGCCTCCGGTGATCAGCAACTAACTGCATATTATATCTGACTTTAGTTCCCTGCAAAACAAAGGCAAGCTCCGGTTTGCATTTAAATTGTTTTATAAAGTTTTTACTTTGTTCACTACTATGTTTTAGAGTTTGTTTGTGCATTAGGTCAGGAATGCTTTATACACCAAATGCATGACCAAATGAACCCTGGAGTCATGGGTAGAAGAAGTGTACCCACTATAGAATACTGCCATGCTAAATAGGTTATGACAACTTGTAGAAGTCGAGTAGTTGGAATCTACTCGCGAGCTATAGTTCAGGTTCATACGGGTATGGTTTAAGAAGCAAACTAAAGTTTATGTTTGCAAAGATGAGACTGGGCAGAGAGTGTAGGCAGTGACAAGATGAGGTCTTGGTCGAGTAGCTCTGCCTGTGTCGGTTAAGGACCGTTGTCGTGTGCGGCCCCGCTGAGAAAGTATTGAGTTGTGTACCGGATGCTTAATGGTATATGGGACCAAGTAAACCGATGTATCAGGTTAACTGGATTGTAGAGGCATACGACACTGTCTTGTTAGACTTATGAGCCCAAGACGGCGCGACCGGTTCTACAGTGGGGGTCCTGCGAAAGGTTGCCACATACAATGTAATGAAGGACGCCATATTTGGGTCCTCAGAGGCGGGCGTATTTGTCGAGTAAGCCGGGCAGTGTTTGATTCAAATCACCGTCGCTCGCGGATATGAGTACCGCTTGCTCGCTGTGTTGTGACGTAGTAATCAAAGTTGAGTGACAACAGTTTGTAAGTTTTAATTGCTGTTATGATAAATTGAATTGCATGATAACAATGTATGAAGTAGAGATAAAGCAAATTAAAGTTACTTTCCACCTTGGGACAAGTAACATTGGAATGAAGCGTTTCTTGTTTGATTGTGGAGTTCCAATGTGGCTCGGCACAAGGTCATTACTATGATGGCTAAAATATGAAAATTAAGGATGAACTTAGGCGAGTCTTTATGCAACTTACATGTTTATGTCTTAAGTTACCTTCATGTAAAGTTACATGCCTTAAGAGAGACGGTTAAGTCTTGCTGAGCCATCGTGCTCACTCTTGCAGAGTTGTTGTTTTGTAGGTAATTCATCGTATATCGTGAAGGGTTAAGCTTGACAGCGCCATTCTTGGCTGCATTGTCACAAGAAACCCCGCTCGCCGCCGATACTACTTCATGCTGCTAGAAAGTGTTATCCTCGGGCAGGATAACTCCTTTGCTGCTTAGCTAGGTTTGTGAGAGTGATCACAGTTGTATTTCTGCTACAACTTTGATTGTATATTCCGCTGCTGTGCTTTAGAATGTACTTTATTATTTGTAAAACGGATTTGTTGTTTAATACACACTTGTGTATGTCTTGGATTCATTTCTGTGTGTGCTAGTCGGTGTCGCCTAAGACGACACCACCCAATGCGATTCCTAGATTGTCGGGGCGTCCGTTCCCCCACAGACGTGGTATCAGAGCCGCATTGGGAATAGCACTCCCGAAAATGAACAAGTTTTCAAAAACTAGAGTTTACGAGTTAGGAATCAGTTAATGCCCACATAAGGAGTATTATTAGCATAGCTAAGTAAGGTGTAAATATTAACTGAAGTGTTATAATTCAGTATTTTAATTCCGTAACGACGCACCTACGTGGAGGTAAGACTAGTAAGGAACGCGACCGAAAACGGTTCAATTTCGGTTAGCTCCCTCATACGAGAAAAGTAGCATGAGATGTTCCGTTCGGCAACGAACGGAAAGTGAATATGTTTTCTAAGACTCTTCATGTCTTAGAGACATATGAATTGCACTAGCCTCCAGTGCGCAAACCCAGGGGCAAGAGGAGGAAACCCCATCGTGTGGTTTGTAACACGAAGTATGTGATCTAGGACTCTTTATGTTCTATGGGGCATACGAAAATGCTGGTCCACCGGTGTGCTTAATTGCAAAGGTGTGGAGCCCCCCTTCGGGTGGTGAATAACCTGATCATGTACCTTGTGACATGGCTTAACTCAAGGACGACTCGTATGGCAATGATACAGGGTGTACGTATTTACTTTCAATATTGAGTGTTCTTATGAAGGTACTAACCACGTTTACGTATCTCGTGTAGCACACGTTAATGAGTGGTCAAGTAGTGCCACTGCTTAAACGACTGCCGGTTACACCGGTATAGTTTTTTTTTGTGAGGATACATAGTACCGACTGTCGGAGTGTAAGCTGCGATACTCTACCGGCCTGCTCGAAAGGAGCCCGCGAGGTTCTTTTTTTTTTCGGAGGGGGATTGGCGCCCTACGCGGCCTGGGCTCAAGGGAGCGGCCGAACACCGAGATTTACGTGGTTCGGGCCGCCGGAGCGTAATACCCTACGTCCACGGAGTGCTTGCGGTATTGTTTTCTTGTATGTGCGTGAGAGGGTGCTGGGTGTGAACCCTTTGTAGGGTGGTCACCCCGGTCCTTTTATAGTTCAAGGACGGGGTGGTGACAATGTGGCTTGGGGCTCGACAGGTGGCCCAATGCTATGCGTATCCTATACATGATCTAGGGCTTCGCTCTCTGAGTAGAATTGGCCGAAGGAGGAGTTAAGTCTCTCCGTCCGGCGTGCTGAACACCTATGACCGTGTGTTAGATGATGATGAAGGCACCGTCTTGTCGCCGCATCTTCTCGCCCTGCTTGGGCGGCTTCGTGCCGTTGGGCGGCACTGTGCTGCTGTCACGCCTTGCCGTCTTGTCTTGTCACCATAATGGCGAACGAGCAGAGGACGAAGGTGTGCATAGTGCACCATGCTTTTGGGGAGGGCACGAGCCTTGAATGCGAAGCCTGACAGCGCACTTCCTTTTTGACTTTGTTGACCCACGGTCCATGATGGATCGTGGGGAACGTGGTGGCTCTGGAGCTCTTATCGACGGGTTTGGTACCAGGGGACACATGGCAGCTCCGGACCTCACCTCAGCGGGGAGGTTTAGGCCGGAGCCCAAGGCACGTGTCAGCGTCGGAGCTGTCCTCGGCGGGGAGGTGGCTCTGAGCCAGGGGATACGTGGCAGCCCCGGACCTTACCCCAGTGGGGGGGGGTGGGGGTGGGGGTGGACCGGAGCCCAGGGCATGTGTCAGCACCGGAGCTGTCCTTGGCAGGGAGGTGGCTCGGAGCCAGAGGACACGTGGCAGCGCCAGAGCTCACCTCAGCGGGGAGGCTCGGGCCGGAGCCCAGGGCACGTGTCAGCTCCAGTGTTGTCCTCAGCGGGAGGCGGCTCTGTGGGACACGTGGCTGCCCTGGACCTCACCTCAGCCGGGGGACTCAGACCGGAGCCCAGGCATGTGTCAGTTCTAGAGCTCAAGCGCACGTGGCAGCCCCAGGGCTGACCATGGGGCCAAGAGAACGTGGCTACCCTGGGGTCCACTTCAGTGGGCAGGCGGAGCCCAGAATGTCTTTTACTCACTACGCGGGGTACCCGGTCTGCAGGGTACTGACAGTGGACCCCGGGCCCATCTCGAGGGAGGCATCGAGCCCGTAGGTGGGGCCCCCATCTCTCTCGCGTGGTGGTTTTGAACCTGCACTTTGGAGACCGAAGCGGCGGTGCGATTTTCACGTAGTGGACGAGTGGTTGTACTGGGAGGCAAAAAGGTTGCACGTCCTTGGCGTAGTGGTGTACTTGCCAGTTAAAGCGGCAGCGTGTCGTCGTGTTCACTCTTGATTGATGGGTCACGACGCACTCGAGGGGTCGCCTCGGGGTAATTACTGCTACAACCCATAGGTCACAGTCATACTGCGCCGCCCTCCTCGGGAACCGCCGGGCGTTCCCGAGACAATACACACTTGATCTCCAGCCTTTGACCGGTGGACCTGGGCCGTACCAGTAATCGAGGGGGGGGGTGCCAAGGCAACATGTTCGAGGGGTTGCCTCAGGGCACTTATTGCGGGGCAGCCAACGGATTGATCACCACAACTCCACCGCGCCGCTCTCATCGGCAACCACTGGACGTTCCCGAGATGTTACTCGCTTGGCCCCCAGTGTCCGATGGGTGGGCCTGGATCCTGCTCATTGTTGGAGGAAGCGAATAACCCGCGGCGTGCGGAGGTGGAAGCCCAATTGTCGCACCTGTTACCCTACCAAAGGTCGCGGTTGTGCATAAAAGGAGGCCTTCCAGTGTTGAATGGCACCTTCCCTCATCATGTTGCCTTTGTTCTCCTCTTGCGCGCTGGAAGCCTCCGTTTCCCAGCACTCTCGCCCACCAGATGCTCTTTCATCAGTAGCTGTCTTCATCCACTTTTGCGAGATGTTCGTGTGTGTGCGTCCTTCTGAGGCGTCCCTCTCCTTGACGGTCCCGGATAGAAGCACGAGCCATCCTGATGGCATGCCGATGGTAAGGGAGGCCGTCGGGGACAGGATCCTCGATCTGCAGGGAGTCTCCACACAAGTGTCGTGTGGGGCATGTCCTCTAGGCGCCTTGCTGGAGAAGAGCAATCTGCTGGTACCAGAGGAAGGTTAGGTCTAGAGTGATCAAGCCTTCCTCGAGGTATTGTTGTGGACAACCAAATCTGCCATAGATGGCATTTTGGCCCACATGAAACTGGATGTCACTGTTGCCTTGGTCCAGCATGAGTAGCTGCCGTCCTCGGTCTTATAGCAGGTGACTGTCTCCTAGCACAGAGAACGGCTTGGGGGGCAACCAAGTATGCCATGGAGCATGAGATTGATCGACTTGTAGCTGCTTGGTTCCTTAGTTGTCTTGTATCCCCTTTTTGTATGCCTGAACTCTGTTATTAATGAAAGTCTTTTATTCCAAGTCTTCCATTATCCTGAGTTGTTATTGTATACTTCGGACTTTTGGAAGCGCAAAGGTCCGGAATGACTTGGCCGACGTGGGTAGCTCTTTGCCGATGTCTTGAGCTTGCTCCTCTGGATCCTTAGCAGCGTAAGGGCCCGAGGCACTCTGGCAGTGCGGTTACCACTCCTTCCGGGTTCTTGGCAGTGCAAGGACTCGTGGGAAGTTCGGCCATCGCCTTCAGCTTGTCCTAGTGGGGCTGCGTGACAGCTCCGGACCTTACCCCATCGGGGAGGCTCTGGACCGGAGCCTAGGGAACGTGCGGGCTCCGAAGCTGTCCTTAGCGGAGAGAAGGCTCTGAGCCCGGTGAGGCGTGGCAGCTCCGGGTTCCACCTCAGCGGGGAGGCTTGGGACGGGATCCCATGGCACGCGTCTGCTTCGGAACTCAAGCTCACGTGGTGACCCCAGGGCTGACCTTAGGGCCAAGGGCACGTGGCTTGCCTGTTTACAGTTGATATACTTGAGGAAGCACAAACTGTAAAGGAAGAGTGCACAGGGCACGTGCAAGCTCCGGAGCTATCCTCGGCGAGGAGGAGGCTCTGATCCAGGTGAGGCGTGTCAGCTCCAGGTTCCACCTCAGTGGGGAGGCTTCGGACCAGAGCCCAGGGCACGCGTCGGCTCCGAAACTCAAGCTCACGTGGCAGCCCCAGGGCTGACCTTAGGGCCAAGGGCACGTGGCTTGCCCGTTTACAGTTGATATGCTTGAGGAAGCACAAACTGTAATGGAAGAGTGCGCAGGGCACGTGCGAGCTACGGAGCTATCCTTAGCGGGGAGGAGGCTCTGAGCCAGGTGAGACGTGGCAGCTCCAGGTTCCACCTCAGCGGGGAGACTTCGGACCGTAGCCCAGGGCACGCGTCGGCTCCGGAACTCAAGCTCACGTGGCAGCCCTAGGGCTGACCTTAGGGCCTAGGGCACGTGGCTTGCCCGTTTACAGTTGATATGCTTGAGGAAGCACAAACTGCACATGGAGAATGCACATGGCATATGTGAGCTCCGGAGCTATCCTCAGCGGGGATGAGGCTCTGAGCCAGGTGAGGCGTGACAGATCCGTGTTCCACCTCAGCGGGGAGGCATCGTACTGGAGCCTAGTGCACGCGTTGGCTCCGGAACTCAAGCTCACATGGCAGCCCCAGGGCTGACCTTAGGGCCAATGGCACGTGGCTTGGCCGTTCACAGTTGATATGCTAGAGGAAGCACAAACTACAAAGGGTGGGTGCACAGGGCAAGGCAAAACTTTCTCACTTGAGGTCCCCTCCATAGGATGGGACATGCCGTACTAGAGGGCAGCGACAGATCCCGGCTGTCGAGGGTAGCAGGATTCCTCCGGGGCTTAGCTGTACTAAGCGCTGTTCCTAGACACTATGACACCTTTTCAGAGAAAATAAAACCCTACAGCTGCGCTAAGGATAGAACTTATGGAGGTGTTCTATGTTCCACAGATTGGGTAGAGGTACCCCATCCTCTGTGGTTAGGCGCACACACCCAGGACGACATACTTGTCTCACCCTGAAGGGGCCCTCCCAGGTGGGGGAGAGTTTGTTCCTCCCTTCTCGAGAAAGTATTCGCCGAAGCACCAGGTCGCCCACCTTGAGCTGTCTACTCCGCACAAACCGCTGCTGATAACGCTGGAGTGCTTGACGATATCGCGCGTTTCGGACAGCCGCTTGCCACCTTCACTCATTGACAAGGTCGATATCTTCATGCCGGAGCTGGTGCTGCGTGGCTTCGTCGTACACTCACGGGATGAGCCCATGGTGGTTTCTAGGGGAGGATGGCCTCAGCCCCATACACCAGGAAGAACGTCGTTTCCCCTATCGAGCGATTGAGGGACGTTCGTCTAGCCCACAGTGGACACAAAAGCTCTTCAACCCAATTGACACCGTGCTTCTTCAAGCTGTTGTAGGTGCGCCTCTTGAGTCCCTGAGTATCTCGGCGTTTGCTCTTTAGGCTTGACCATTACTCTCTGGATGAGCAATAGAAGCATAGCAAACTTGGATATCGAGGTCTTCACAGCAGTCTTGGATACTGCACTGGTGAACTGGGTCCCATTGTCGGTGATGATTCTGTTTGGGACCCTGAACCGGCAGATGATTGACTTGATAAACTTTACTAGTTATTGCTTGTTGATGGTTACTACAGGAGTAGCTTACGGCCACTTGGTGAACTTGACTACGGTGACGTAGAGGTATCGGTACCCTCCGACGGATCTGGGGAATGGTCCCAGGATGTCCAGCCCCCACAGAACAAAGGGCCATGAGGGCGGGATCATCTGCAGCATCTACGCTAGTGTGTGTATCTGCTTAGCATGGAACTGGCACACCTTGCATCTCTTGACCAGGTCGATGGTATCCTGGGGAGCTGTCAGCCAGTAAAATCCATTCTGGAAGGCTTTACCGACCTGCGTGTAGGAACATGCATGGTTCCCACACTCGCCTCCATGGATCTCTGTGAGCAAGTCGCAGCCCTCCTCCTGGGTTATGCACCGCAATAGGACGATATTAGTGCCACGCCGGTAGAGATCCCCTTCTACCAGCGTGTATCTCTTAGCCAACCGAGCGATCTGTTCAGTGGATACACATTCATAGAGAAGGAAATAGTCTTTCAAGTAGTCCCGGATCCCCGTGGTCAATGCATCGGGGCCTACTTGAGCACTGGGTTGCACGGAGTCCCTGGTGACGCTTACGATCCTTGGCGGGCGCCATGGTAACATGGCTGCCGAGACCACCAGCTTCGAGGTGCTGGTCCCGCCCCCTTCGCCTGGGTCGGCTGGCCAGGCGGTAGGTCGCAGCAACTTCCTTTCAAAGACCTCCTCAGGCACCGGAGCCCAAGTGGAAGCCTTTGTTGATAGGTTGTCGGCTATTGTATTATTGGCATGGGGAACATGACACAAGTCCAAGGATAAGAAGTCCTTCTCCAACTTTTGTACTTGGAGGAGATATGCTGCAATCTGTGGGTCGTTGCAGCAAAACTCTCCCTTGACTTGCTTGATGATCAATTGAGAATCACCCTTGACCAACATCTGTTGGACGCCGAGGGACAACACAATCTTTAACCCGAAGATGAGAGCCTCATACTCCGCCATGTTGTTGGTTGCCTTGAAGTCAAGTCGCACCATGTATTTGAACTGCTCTCCGGTTGGTGTAATGAGCAAAACCCCCGCTCTGGCACCTTGCTTCCACAAGGAGCCATCGAAGAAGAGAGTACAGTAGGGCCCAGTGAAGACCAAAGCTCTGGGCACTGGTTCACCGATGTCCTGGCCCCCTGGCTGGAATGGTGGTGGAGTCCACTCTGCCACGAAGTCAGCTAGCGTCTGACTTTTCACCGCATGGCGCAGGAAGAAGTCTAGCTCGAACTCCGCCAACTCCACAACCCATTTAGCTATGTTTCTAGTGGTGTTGGGGCTTTGGAGGACGGTTCTCAGCGGGTATGAGGTAACCACCGAGATCTTGTGAGCTTGGAAGTAATGGCGCGACTTCCTTGATGCAACGAAGACTGCATAGAGCAGCTTGTGCACCTCCAAATATCTTGTTTTGGCGTCATGGAGGACCTCTCTGATGAAGTAGACCAGACGCTGGATGGTCCAGACCCCCCCGGAGGGGTCCGAAGTGTCTTCTTGTAGGGGTCCGGGACTCAGGGCCCCCGGCCCCCGGGTCCGGAACTGCACTCCGGGAGCTCGGACCCAGATGCCCACCGGTCGTCGGGTCTAGATGGCTAAGATCCAACTGGTTCTTCTTAGGGAGGTCTGGGACTGCATTCCAGGAGCTTGGACCCAGAAATGCATTGATCATCAGGTCCGCCTGTGTGGGATCTGATTACTTCTCCATCCCAAGGATTTCCTATGGAGTCTGAGCCCTGGGGCTTTAGACCAATGGTAGCAGGAGCCTTCTCTGGGACTTGAGGTCGATGGAGTTCTAGCCGCTCCGCGACCAGAACCATGCTCACGACCTCGGTTGTGGCAGCGATGTAGAGTAGTGGCTCGCCTTGTTCAGGGGCTACCATGATTGGTAGTGTTGTGAGGAACTTCTTCAACTCCTAGAATGCCTCATCCGCCTCCCCGGTCCATACGAATGGACCAGATTTGTGCTGAAGCTTGAAGAACGGAAGAGCCCGCTCGGCCGGTCTAGAGATAAACCGACTGAGCGCAGCCAAGCATCCGGTAAGCTTCTGCACGTCTTTGATGCAGCTACGGGGCCGCAACAGTTCTATCGCCTTAATCTTCTTTGGGTTAGCTTCGATCCCTCGGTGTGAGACCAAGAAACCGAGCAGCTTTCCGGTAGAGACCCCGAAGACGCATTTCTCTGGGTTCAACTTCATGTGTGTGGAACGCAGTCTGTCGAAGACTAAGGCTAGGTTGTTGAGCAGAGATGCTTGCGACTTAACTATCACTACAATGTCATCAACATAAACCTCGACCAGGTCCCTAATGAGGTTCCCGAATGTCTTGTGCATTGCACGCACAAAAGTTGGAAGGGCATTCTTAAGACCATAAGGCATGGAGATATAGCAGTATAGACCATCTACTGTGATGAAGGTGGTATGTTCTTCATCTTCCCTAGACATAGGTATCTGTTGGAAACCTGAATATGCGTCTAGAAAACACAGTAGATCACAGCCGGACGTAGAGTTGACTATTTGGTCTATACAGCGGAGAGGGAACGGATCCTTTGGACATGCCTTGTTGAGGGTGGTGTAGTCGATGCACATGCGTAGCTTCCCGCCAACCTTGGGGATGACAACAGGGTTGGTCAACCATCGTGGATGGTGGACCTCTCGGATGAAGCCAGCATCGAGCAGCTTCTTGATTTCTTCACGGATGAAGTCCTGCCGCTCGATGGATTACTTCTAAGGCTTCTGTTGGACCGGCCTGGCGTTGGGATGGATCTTTAGTTGGGGCTCAATAACCTCCCTGAGGATCCCGGGCATTTCCGACGGTTGTAAGGCAAACACGTCAACATTGGCCCAGAAGAAGGTGATGAGCGCGTCTTCCTATTTGCCCCCAGGCCCCCGGCAATTCGGGTGGTCTGGGTGGCATTAGGACCGACTTGGACGACCTTGACTGGAACGCCCTTACCGTCCGAGGGCTGCACACGGGGTGCAGATGTCACCCCTCGCTGACGCATGCTTGGAGGTGGCCGGCTAGCTTCAGCGTGACCGGAAGCGGCCTTTTGTGCTGCCGCCAGCCCCTGGAGCTTTTCCAGAGCTGAGACAGCCGCGGTGCGGTCACCGTGGATCTTGAGGACGCCACTCGGGGTCGGCATCTTCAAGACTAAGTAGCCGTAGTGGGCTACTGCAATGAACCGGTACAGGTCTGGCCTGCCGATTATGGCATTGAAGGGGCGGCTGACCTCCGCAACATCGAAGATGACACTTTTCGTACGGTATTTCTCAGGCATCCCGAGTGTCACTGGGAGGGAGATGCTACCACACGGGAAGATTAGGTCCCGACCTACCCCCGAGAATGGTCTCGAGGGGGGTAAGGTGGGACATAGGGATTTGCATCTTCTTGAAAGTTGCAAGACTGATAACGCTGAGGGCTGCCCCGCCATCGATCAACACGTGGTAGAGCTTCACGTTGGAGATGGTCGGGGCAACGAGGAGAGGCAGCTACCCGGTGCCTTCCATGTTCTTGGGGCAGTCAGAGGCGTCGAAGCTGATCGGCGTCTCCATCCATTTGCGATGTGGCGCTGGCCCCAGGACTGGGGCAGCTGCTGCCATTGCTTGACGGAGGGTCTTGACGGTTTGCCTGGATGAGACATTGGAAGAACCCCCGTACATCACATAGAGTGCACCGGCCGTTCGGCTGCCGTCTTGGCCAGACCTGCCTGCTCTAGAGCGGGGGGTAGCCTCGCAGCCTCCCGCTTGGAGACAACGGCGAGTTGGGCGAGCATGCTCGCCATGGGGGGTGATGTTCACCATGATCGCGTGGAGAGCGCGGAAAGACCCCCTTCCTGTCGCACCAAATGTCGGAGTGTGAGCTGAGACACTCCTCCTGGCCTGCTCGGAAGCAGCCCGCGAGGTTCTTTTTTCCGGAGGGGGCTTGACGCCCTACGCGACCTGGGCTCAAGGGAGCGGATGAACACCGAGATTTATGTAGTTCGGGCCACCGGAGCGTAATACCCTACGTCCACAGGAGTGCTTTCTGTATTGTTTGCTTGTATGTGCGTGAGAGGGTGCTGGTTGCGAACCCTTTGTAGGGTGGTCACCCCGGTCCTTTTATAGTTCAAGGCCGGGGTGGTTACAATGTGACCCCAATGCTATGCGTATCCTATATATGATCTAGGGCTTCATACTCAGAGTAGAGTTGGCCAACGGATGAGTTAAGTCCCACCGTCCGGTGCGCTGAGCGCCCCTGACCACGTGTCTGGTGATGATGAAGACGTCTTCTTGTCGCCGCGTCTTCTCGCCCTGCTTGGGCGGCTTCGTGCCGTTGGGCGGCACTGTGGTGCTGTCACGCCTTGCCATCCTATCTTGTCACCGTAATGGCGAATGGGCAGAGGACGAAGGTGTGCGTAGTGCGCCATGCTTCTGGGGAAGGCGCGAGCCTTCAATGCGAAGCCAAATAGCGCACTTCCGTTTTGACTTCGTTGACCCACAGCCCACGATGGATCATGGGGCACGTGGCAGCTCTGGAGCTCTTATTGACGAGTTTGGTTCCAGGGGACATGTGGCAGCTCCGGACCTCACCTCAGCATGGAGGCTCGGGCCGGAGCCCAGGGCACGTGTCAGCGCCAGAGCTGTCCTTAGCAGAGAGGTGGCTCTGAGCCATGGGACACGTGGCAGCCCCGGATCTTACCCCAGCGGGGGGGGGGGTCGAACCGGAGCCCAGGGCACATGTCAGCACCGATGCTGTCCTCAGCAGGCAGGTGGCTCGGAGCCAGGGGACACGTGGAAGCCCCGGACCTCACCTCAGCAGGGAGGCTCGGGCCGGAGCCCAGGGCACGTGTCAGCTCTGATGTTGTTTTCAGGGGGGAGGCGGCTCTGAGCCAGGGGATACGTGGCAGCCCCGGACCTCACCTCAGCGGTGAGACTCAGATCGGAGCCCAGGGCACGTGTCAGCTCCAGAGCTCAAGCGCACGTGGAAGCCCCAGGGCCGACCATGGGGCCAAGGGAACGTGGCTACCCTGGGGCCCGCCTCAGCGGGGAGGCGGGGCCCAGGCTGTCTTTTATCCACTACGCGGGGGTACCCGATCTGCATGGTACCGACACCGACAATGGATGAAAAATTGCATATATTATAAGGTAATGATGTAGGACTGAATAAAAGGCCCAACATTGAGTTGAAATAAAAGTTTTTGAACTTATGTTGAAACAAACTTCAAATTTTAGCACCCATGCCCAAGTCGAAGTGAAGAAGCGTTAACCGGAACTGAGCTACCAAAACAGAACATCCTCTGTTTTTGGGCAGCAGTGTCGCTGGACTTTTCCAGAGCATAACTTTAGTTCCGAGAAACCAAATGGAGTGTTCTTTACATGGATGGAAATACTAGGGAGTCCTCTAGATATTTTGTTTACAAACCCAAGGAAGAACCAGATTGCAACTTAGTGAAAATTTCAGATTTCCAGAACTGGTCAGAACCAGGACAGGGCAAAAATGTTCTGTATTTTCCTGTAATCTGGCCATAGGTTTTTACAGAAAATTTTCCTAGGGTCATGCCATATACCGTTCGAAAATATTGGAAATATCCTACAACTTTTTTGTTAAGTGTTTTTTTATATTCTGTCTGTAAATAAATTTTATTGTTGGTTCAAATCAGACACTTTTAAAAGAGGTGCTGCAGAAAATTTCCAGGATTTCTGTTGGTTTGAAGACTTCATATCTGTAAACACATAACAGCTATGAGGGACCACAAATAAGCATTAGAAAGATACTGAAGTTTACTAAAACTTTGGTATTGAACTCAAGTCAAGAATCTGTAGTTAACTTGAGTAAATTTTGGAGTTTGTGTGAACTGGTCAGGGTAGTCAAGCTGATTAGTTTAGACTACATAAGATTTGTCTAAACATGGATGTAGTTATACTTTCATAAAGTTCATGACATGTTCATGTTTTACCTATCTTTACTTACTTCTGTGATAGAATTTTGATTGACTCAAAATTTATTTTGTGCAGTATGGTACGTGCACATTCTGAAATGGAGATTGGAGGTTCGAGTCGAGGTGGGAATGACTCGACTTCATCACAAGAGCCAGCACCAACCGGATTGGCAGAAATTATGGCCAAAATGGATGATACTCTCGAAACTCTAGTTCAGCAAGGGATAAATAGAGAAGCTCAACATCACATGTCAACCCATAGTACTTATTTTGATTTCTTGGTGACACAACCACCGGTATTTTCCGAAGCGGCTGACCATTGTGAAGAAAATCATTGGTTACGTGTCATCGAGTCTAAGTTTGGGTTGATTCAATGTGACGATTTCCAGAAGACTCTATTTGCTGCTCAGCAGCTTCACGGCTTTGCTGGAGCTTGGTGGGCGGAATACCTCGCTATCCATCCGGTAGAGCATCGTGTCACATGGACGGAGTTTCAGGATGCATTTCGGGCTCGCTTCGTTCCTGCTGGCATAATGCAAACAAGTCTTGATGAATTATGGAATCTAAAACAAGGGGAAATGAGTGTTATTGAGTATGCAAAGGAATTTAATTGCCTAGCGCAATATGCACCTGATTATGTGAAATCACAATCCATGAAGAGTTATCATTTTTACCGAGGGTTGAATGTTAGGCTGTGATGTGAATTGGATCAAGTTAGCCAAAAGAATTTTGATGAGTTTGTTAGCAGTGCTATAACTCAGGAATATTATTCCAACCTCTTCCATAGAGAAAAAAAAGAGGGAGAGGGACTCATCACAGAATGATTGCAATCATGTTCCTCAGAAGTATCGGTTGGTAATTCGTTCACCTTCCGGTCGAGAGGTTCCACAAAAAGAGCACTTATTCTTGGAGTACGACAACTCTTATACTCCACAGAGGTTTTATTTACCTCCACTGCAGCAACAAATTATTTCTCGTGCACCCCAGTACCCACCAGCATATTATTCACCTCAAGATATCGAAGACTATCAAGGTGATTATTCAGCTGAACCGAGTGGTATTCCCCTTCAAATTGGCAATGAGCACAACGTCAATGAAGCAACTGAACCTAGCAGCAACATGATGTCTGCAGGTCCAGTTCTGAATAATGATCTTGGGCAGCAAAGAAAAGCCATGTCCAAACTGGGATTGGTTAACTATGTGTCAGTCGAAGATCTGCCCGATGGAGGACCTGTTCTCACGGGCAGGTTCACCTTAAATGACAAGCCGGTGGACATTTTATTAGACTCTGGTGCAACACATAATTTCATTAGCAACTCGATTGTGACCCGATATCAGATTCCCACAACTACCACAAAGGGTTCCTACCTTATTCATTCGCCAGGAGGTGACATATTGGCTAATGAAATCGTTTCTAAAGCACCACTGTGTTTGGGTGGAAAATTTTATCCTACCACCCTCATTATTCTCGAAGGTCAAGGAATCAATGCCATATTGGGAGTGTCATGGTTAAATTTCCATAGGGCTGTTCTGGACACCGAGAACCGGAGTGTTCATTTGTACTCTCCACTTCATGGGCGTCATACTTTGTTTCTCGGCAAAGTTGTCTCCGACATTCCAAAAGTATGTAATGCCGAAGCTTGCAAGTTAGAATACATTCCGATAGTCCGTGAATACCCAGACGTGTTTCCCGAAGATCTTCCAGGCTTACCACCTGAGAGTGAGGTGGAATTCAAAATAGAATTGATACCGGAAACCACGCCGATATCTCGGAGACCATAAAATAGCTCTGAATGAACTAGATGAATTGAACGAGCAACTAAAATATCTGATGGACAAGGGATTTACTCGTGCAAGGTCTTCACCATGGGGTTGCTCGGCTTTATTTGTAAAGAGGAAAGATGAGACGTTGAGGCTATGCGTCGATTATCATCCGTTAAATGCTGTGACAAGATTCGAGCGGAGGATATTATGAAAACAGCTTTCTCGACAAGATATGGACTCTTTGAGTATCTTGTCATGTCATTTGGATTGACCAATGCTCCGGTTCACTTTATGTATCTTATGAACTCAGTGTTCATGCCGGAGTTGGATCAATTTGTCGTGGTATTCATCGATAATATCTTGGTCTATTCCAAATCAGAGAAGGAACATGCTAAACATTTGCATATTGTGCTCCAACGATTGAGAGATCACAAGATCTATGCAAAGTTTAGTAAATGTGAATTTTGGATCAATCAAGTGCCATTTCTTGGATATATTATTTCAGTGGATGGCATCACTGTTGATCCAAGCAAGATTGAACATGTGCTGAAATGGAAGTCTCCAACATCAGTCCATGAAGTTCGTAGCTTCTTAGGTTCGGCGGGATACTATCGGAGGTTCATCTCGAGTTTATCCAAAATCTCTAAACCTATAACGGAGCTACTGAAAAAGGGCATAAAATATGTTTGGAGCAAGCCATGTGAGGAAGCTCTTCAAGCGTTGGTGAAACACCTCACAACAGCCCTGGTTTTAGCTCAACCGGATACAACCAAGCCTTTCGGTGTTTATTGTGATGCGTCAGGCATCGGACTTGGTTGTGTACTTATGCAGGAAGGAGGCGTGGTCGCATATGGATCACGGCAATTACGGAATCATGAACAACATTATCCTACTCATGATCTCGACTTGCTGCCGTGGTACTAGTTTTGAAGATGTGGAGACACTACCTATTGGGAAACCCAGTTCATCTCTACACCGACCACAAGAGCTTGAAGTATATATTCACTCAAAAAGAGTTGAATATGCGACAAAGGCGATGGTTAGAGCTGATCAAATACTATGAGATTGAAATTCATTATCATCCGGGCAAGGCGAATGTGGTTGTCGATGCACTCAGCTGGAAATCTCATGTTCACAATCTGACCATTACACCAATAGAAGAGGAAAACCCAAGTCTCTACTTGGTTCTATATGGTGCTCTACATAATCTAACTCTCATACCCACACTAAAGAGGAGATTATGAAAGCTCAAAAGCAAGACAAGGGCATGCCTAATATTAAGAGGAGGTTGAAGAACGGGGGAAATAAAATATTTCCGGTTAGATGAGGAAGGTACTATATGGTTTGAAGATCGGATAGTTGTAACCCGTGATATGAGGCTGCGGAAGAACATTTTGGATGAGGCTTACTTATCCAAATTTTCTATTCGTCCGGGCAGCAACAAGATGTACCAGAAATTGAAAAATAAATTTTGGTAGACTGGGATGAAAAGGGAGATTGCTAAATACGTATCAGAATGCGATACATGTCGGCGAGTTAAAGCCGACCACATGAAGAAAGCGAGAACATTGCAACCGCTAAGCGTTCTGGCATGGAAGTGGGAGGATATTAGTATGGACTTCATTGTCGGATTACCTCTCACGGCTAATAAGCATGACTCGATTTGGGTGATTGTTGATCGGTGAACCAAATCAGCAATTTCATCCTGGTACATACATGATTCCATGTCAAGAAGTATGAGGAGCTGTATATTGCAAGAATATTGTGCTTACATGGAGTTCCCCGTACGATCATCTCTGATCTAGGTGCGTTGTTCGTTGCTCGTTTCTGATAGCAGCTACATGCCTCACTAGGAACCAAATTGATTAGAAGCTCCACATATCACCCTCAAACCGATGGGCAAATGGAAAGGGTGAACCAGGTTCTCGAAGATATGCTTTGATCATGTGCCATAAACCCTGGTAAAGGATGGGACGATCATCTACCGTTGGCGGAATTCGCTTATAACAATGGTTATCAAGCGAGCATCAAGATGGCACCTTATGAGGCTCTCTACGGCCGGAAGTGCCGCACGCCATTGAACTGGTGTGAATCTGGCGAGAGCAAATCTTAAAGCCGCTCAGTCCAGACAGAAAAGCTATGCGGATAAGAGACGTCGTCCTCTGAACTTTCAAGTTGGAGACCACATATATCTCCGCGTATCTCCTATGAAAGGAATTTACCGATTTGGAGTGAAAGGAGTTTAACAGTCCCTTGGCCATCATCAAAAGATGGGGACCTGTGGCATACCGTTTGGAGTTACCGGCAGCCTTAGCCGGAGTTCATAACGTCTTCTACATATCTCACAAAACGACTCCCCGCAACTGTTCGTTCATTCTCACGGACTCCTCGACGAAAACACGCCCGCACTCGACGCAACCTTCGGTCCACCGGAGCCCGGTTGTTTCATGGAGTTGCACGCCAAGCTGAGCTCCCCAACAGCGTCGCTGTACCTCCCTCAATGAGCCCGAAGCAAGAAACCGACACCACCTCCACTGGAACCCGGCACCACACACGGTTTTCCTCCCCGATGCCGTGTAAAACCCCGCCACAAGAACTCGACGCCCGGCCATAAGGATCATTCTTCCACCGAGTTTTGCACGCCTAAAGGTTCGCCTAGAACCCTTCTACTCTCCTCCCGACCCCGGCAACATGCTATGGCGTGTCTCGCCGGAATTTCACCATTTTTCCACCGACATGCAATATGCACCGAGGTGGCTATAATAAAAAAATCATGCCACATGGTAAACCACTCGGCACAAAAGGTAGGACACATCTCCTAAACCTCGTTGCGAGCCCCTAGGATCAAAAACCACCGAGAACCGTTGAGCAGACCCACTGTTCTTCGAGTTTTCCAAATTCCACCGCAATTTGACATAGCTCAACGGTGAGGTCATATTTCCGGCGAGTTTCAGCGAGATCATAAGGTAGTTCCGTGTTCCTATCGGTACCGTGGTGCTGTATGAGCAAACGGCAAGGTTTTTGGTGCATCACCGAGCCCCAGCTACGTCGCCAAAGTGTCACCAAAGCCGCCGCTCGTCGCACCTAGGGTTCCGGCCATCCTCGGTCCGAGTGAAGGCCAGCAGCGTATTCCCCACATGAAAATACGTAGAGGCGGCGGATTTGGTTGAGCTCGATGCATTGGAACCCCCTCTCCGCGAGGTCTCCGGCAAGGTCGGCGGCGGGCCGGCGCGGACGCTCAAGGAAGAAGAAGAAAAGGTGGGCTGGCCAACGCGTCAGCCTTTGTTTCAGGGAAACAGGATCTTCTGTGGCACCGGATGAAATTGTGACTGTGCGAGATTATCTCTGTGGCCCCCGTGTGTTCTGATTCCTGGTAGCGCCACGTCACCCTGGACCTGGTTGTCAGAGTTTAAAATTTTTCCCGGTTTATTTGAATTCACAGATTTAGTTCAAAATTTAGAACCTCATAACTTTTGCTAGGAAACTCCAAATTAGGTGATTCAAATTGGGTTAGATTCCATTTGCAAAGATCCAAATATGAACCCATTTATATGAAAGTCAATAATAAATTCTGGAAAATTCTTTGAAACTTTTTAGTAAATTTTTTTTGATAGAGTTTGGTTCATTCAAAAATCATCAAATTTTACCAGAATATTCCTTAGGATATTGTTGAACTCCTGATAAATTGTCAGCTCATTGGGAGTTGATTTGAGTAGGAATTTTCTGAGTACAAGTTGCCATGCTCAAAGTGGTCCAGAAACTTTTTCAGAAAATGTTTCCACTTTGAACAATCCATTCTGGGCAATTCCTAGCTCAAAAATTACCAGGGAAATTCATGCATGCTCCCTGTGCTATGTTTGAAATTGTTGTTCACTTGAGTTTGCATGAAAGTGCAAATTTATTCAGAATTAATTCCTTTTTGCCTAAATGCTTAGGGAATTGTTCTGGATGAACTATTCAATGACAAGTTCTGGATTTCGGTCCAGAATGTTTTCTTGTGACAAGGAACTCACATGAAAATTCTCAGATAAGTTTGAGCTCTGTATCAGTACTTTTTGATATAACCTTCTTAGGTGAAAAATACAACCACTTGTGAGAACACTTAGTGTTTAACCCACTTAGCTAAATCCAGCTTCATCCACTAGAATCATCTCAAAGTCCAGCCTATAAACATAATTCTGTTTTCAACTTGTCATTAGGACTTGATGGAAAATATTTACAATTGAATACATGTGCATGTTCATAACGTGTAGTGATCAACGTGAAGAAGTGGGAAGTAAGTGAAGCTTGGATCAAGGAGCAAGAAGAGCACGTGAACAAGCCTCCAGTGATCAGTAACTAACTGCATATTACATCTGACTTTAGTTCCCTGCAAAACAAAGGCAAGCCCCGGTTTGTATTGAAGTTGTTTTATGAAGTTTTTACTTTGTTCACTACTATGTTTTAGAGTTTGTTTGTGCATTAGGTCAGGAATTCTTTATACTCCAAATTCAGGACAAAATGAACCAAGGAGTCAAGGGTAGAAGAAGTGTCCCCACTGTAGAATACTGCCATGCTAAATAGGTCATGACATCCGGTAGAAGTCGAGTAGTTGGAATCTACTCGCGAGCTATAGTTCGGGTTCACACGGGTATGGTTTAAGAAGCAAACTAAAGTTTATATTTCCAAAGATGAGACTGGACAGAGAGTGTAGGTAGCAACAAGACGAGGTCTTGGTCGAGTAGCTCTGCATTTGTCGGTTAAGGACCGTTCTCGTGTGCGGCCCTGTTGAGCAAGTATTGAGTTGTGTACCTGATGCTTACTGGTATATGGGACCCAGTAAACCGATGTATCAGGTTAACTGGATTGTAGAGGCATACCACACTGTCTCGTTAGACCTATGAGCCCGATGGCGCAACCGCTTCTACAGTCGGGTGTCCTACGAAAGGTTGCCATATACGACATAATGAAGGACGCCAGATTTGGGTCTTCACAGGCGGGCGCATGTGTCGAGTAAGTCGGGCAGTGTTTAATTTGAATCACTGTCACTCGCAGATATGAGTACCACTTGCTCACTGTGTTGTGACGTAGTAATCAAAGTTGAGTGACAACAATTTGCTAGTTTTAATTGCTGTTATGATAAATTGAATTGCATGATAACCATGTATGAAGTAGAGACAGAGCAAATTAAAGTTATTTTCCACCTTGGGACAAGTAACATTGGAATGAAGCATTTTTTGTTTGATTGTGGAGTTCCAATGTGGCTCGGCGCAAGATCATTACTATGATGGCTAAAATCTAAAAATTAAGGATGAACTTAGGCGAGTCTTTATGCAACTTACATGTTTATGTCTTAAGTTACCTTCGTGTAGAGTTGCATGCCTTAAGAGAGACGGTTGAGTCTTGCTGAGCCATCATGCTCACTCTTGCAGAGTTGTTGTTTTGCAGGTAATTCATCGTATATCGTGAAGGGTTAAGCTTGACAGCGCCATTCTTGGCTACGTGGTCACAAGAAACCCCGCTCGCTGCCGATACTACTTCATGCTGCTAGAAAGTGTTATCCTCGGCAGGATAACTCCTTTGCTGCTTAGCTTGGTTCATGAGCGTGATCACAGGTGTATTTCCGCTGCAACTTTGATTGTATATTCCGCTGCTGTATATTAGAATGTACATTATTATTTGTAAAACGGATTTGTTGTTTAATACACACTTGTGTATGTCTTTGATTCATTTCTGTGTGTGCTAGTTGGTGTCGCCTAACACGGCACCACTCAATGCGATTCCCCTACAAGGTCAATACCTTGCATCGCTCTTATCCTAGGCGGAAACCTAACACAAGGTGAGTGAGCAGTCAAATAAATAGGTTGGCCCTACAGCCAGGATGCCATGCATCCTGAATTAATAATATTTTCATAACATATGGTTCTGTAAAAAAATCATATTGAACTGTTAGGCACCACAAACAGCGATTCTTTACCATCAAATTTTTTTTCAAGGTCGGAACTGAAATTTCGAGGATGGCTTTGATCTACCCACTAAAATTGCTTGCCAAGAACGCAGGTGTTAATGGCAGTACTGTTACTGAGAAGGTACAAAATGTTTACCCAAAGTTCATATATTTATCATAGTGAATCCAAGTGACATATTGTTGCGTTTGAATCAACATGAGATCTGCATTCTTCCATCCATTAGGATTTTATGTACCTGATTTTTTTCCTCCAATACATATAAGTACGGTTCATAACTGGAATAGGTTCTGATAATCGATTATCAGAACTAGCTCATAACTATAACCGGTTCTGATAATGCATATTTGGGTCGGTTACAGAACCCGTGTTGATAACCCTTATTATCAGTGTCGAGTTTTTAGTACCGGTTAATGGAGCTAGTACAGATGACAGTTATAAAATGGTATAGATGACTGTTTTTGTAGTAGTGTAAACTATAGGATAGTCATCTTATAGTTATTGTAATTTTTCACTTAAGCCCTTTTAGCTAACAACGTATTTTTTTACAAAAGTATGGACGCCGTTGCTAGATGGAAGGTTTTAAATGAAAAAATACAATGATCATAGGATGGAGATCGTATGACTTAGTAAAGCTTTTTACATGATTGAATTAAAAGAGAGTTTGCATCCTAGTTGCTCCCCGCAAACTAAGGGTATTTCTACATATGACCCATATGATAGGTTGCAGTGTCTTACCTGTTGATTCAGGTTTCCGTTGTTGGGCTTAGACAAGTTTATAACATCAAACTAACAGACTTCTGTTTCAATTCATGCAATATTCCTCTATCATTGAACCATCAACCCAATTGAATATCTCATTGGGTAACACCCAACAAGAAGGCTTCGTCTCAGAGTTCCATATTCCATCACGTTGAAAAAATTGCAGCCTTCCGTGATGTCTGGTAATGTCTCCACAACATCGGATGGTATTCTTACTAATCAAGATAATAGCTCACTTCTAGACAAGCAACATTTATCCAATGATCCATGTTATTGTCCCCTTGGTATGTTTTACATATTTTTATGGTGGTTTTGTTTCTTCTCCACATTGGATTTCCAACATGTAGCAAAAATCCACGAGAGAAAGATGAGGGATTTCAATCAAGTTAAATGCATCAAAGATGAGACTGACCGCATTATAGTGAAGGATGAAGAGATTAAGAATAGATGGCGGGATTACTTTAATGGGCTACTCAATGATGGGAATGGGAGCACTATGGTTGAGTTGGATGACTCCTTTGATGACTCCAACAGGCGGTTCGTGTGGAGGATACAAGAGTTTGAGGTTAAGGAGGCCTTAAAAAGGATGAAAGGAGGAAAGGCTCTCGGCCCTGATGATGTCCCTATTGAGGTGTGGAGATGCCTTGGGGACGTGGCAATAGTATGGCTCACAAAGCTATTCAACCACATTTTTCAGTCAAACAAGATGTCTGAAGAATGGAGGAAAAGTATATTAGTACCTATCTTCAAAAATAAAGGAGATATTCAAAGTTGTACTAATTATCGAGTGATTAAGCTTATGAGTCATACTATGAATCTTTGGGAAATAGTGATTGAACACCGCCTGAGGAAAGTGACCAATGTCACTAAAAACCAGTTTGGTTTTATGCCTCGGAGGTCAACAATGGAGGTGATTTTCTTGCTTCGTCACCTTATGGAGAGATATAGGGAGCAGAAGAAGGACATGCATATGGTGTTCATTGACTTGGAGAAGGCGTACGGCAATATACCAAGGTCAATCATGTGGTGGACACTAGATAAACATAAAGTGCCAATAAAGTACATTAACCTTATTAAGGATATGTACAATAATGTCAGGACAAGTGTGCGCGTAAGTGATAGTGAGACTGATGCATTTCCTATCACGATAGGACTATATCAAGGATCAACTTTGAGCCCATACATCTTTTCCTTGGTGATGGATGAGGTGTCGAAGGATATACAAGGGGATATCCCTTGGTGCATGCTCTTTGCCGATGATGTAGTGCTGGTAGATGAAACTAGGGATGGTGTTGATAAGAAATTAGAGTTATGGAGAGAAACCTTAGAGTCCAAAGGGTTTACACTTAGTAGGACCAAGACCGAGTATATGAGGTGTGACTTTAGTGGTGTTGCTCGTGAAGAGGGAAATGTTAGTCTACAAGGACACATAGTACCTAGAAGGGACTCTTTCCGATACTTAGGATCAATGTTACAAAGCAATGGCGATATTGATGAGGATGTTTGCCACAGGATCAAGATATGGTGGATGAAATGGCGACAATCCTCTGGAATCCTATGTGATAGGAAGGTCCCACAAAAGCTAAAAAGGAAGTTCTATAGGACGGTGATCAGACCCGCGATGCTTTATAGGGCGTAATGTTGGCCAACTAAACGGCAACATGTCTAATAGATGAGTGTCGCAGAGATGCGCATGCTACGGTGGATGTGCGGGCACACGAGAAGAGACCAAATAAGGAATGAGGCTATTCATGATAAGGTAGGGGTGGCGCCGATTGAAGAGAAGTTAGTCCAACATCGACTTAGGTGGTTTGGACATATCCAGCGGAGGCCTCCAGAAGCACCGATTAACAGTGAGATTTTAAGAGGTAGAGAAAATATTAGGAGGGGTAGAGGACGGCCAAGGTTGACCTAATAGGAGGCGGTAAAACGAGATCTGAGAGATTGGAATGTATCCAGAGACTTAGCTCATGATAGGACCGCATGGAAAGTAGCAATTCATGTGCCAGAACCTTAGTCTTGTTTTTTTCTTTTTTTTTCTTTTTCTCTTTTTCTTTTTTTTTTCTTTTTTTCTTTTTTTCCTTTTTCTTTTTTCTTGTTTTTATATCTCTTCCTCTCTTTTATTTCATTGATATTGGGTTTCATGTCTAGCCGACCTTAACATGCTTGGGATAAAGGCTTGGTTGTTGTTGTTGTATTGGATTTCCAACATGGTACTGGCATCCTCTGTACTATTCTATTTTTCTTTCATAGCGAGATACTTAAATAACCTATATTGCTGAATTTTTTCTTTTTATTTAATTTGTTTGATGGTATGTCTAGCGATTTTTTCTTTTAAGATTCAATCCTAACTTTTCTAGTTTTCATTGTTGTACTTCCAGTTGTTTGCGCAAACATGCTAACAAAAAAAGGTTTTCATCTGTAGAAGGTGCACCCAGCAATGAACAGCTGGCCGAAACAGATATCTCCATAACATATTCTCAGTTAAAATTTTTTGTTGCGGGGTTTCACCTTCCACCACGTCAAAAAGTTAGGCTTGATCTTATGTTTATGCCTGGTAATGCACCCACATCAATGGATGACAACTTTCTTGCTACTTATAGTAGCGCCCCATTTATAGACCAGCAAGCTCTACCGGTTGAGCCATACCCTAACTTTTCCAGTGCGTTTTTTAAAATGTGCTTCTTAGGTTTGCTTTGTTTTTCTATTGTCACTACTGCAAAAACCATTATCACAAGCGCTTCGTTTTTAGACCCAGGCGGTCCGTAAAAAATGCCCCTGTAATGTCGAATGATTTAATAGCCGTCTGTGATGAATAAACATCACAGACGGCTCGCAACGGCCAATCATAGCCGTCTGTGATGAATAAATATCACAGACGGCTCGCAACGGCAAACCGCCTGTGTTTCATCACAGACAGCTCGCAATGAGAAACCTCCTGTGTAAACATATCAATTTTGACATGCAAACATGTCTCTCTACAGCTATTGTTGCAATTTCTGGTGCTGGTCACACCAGCTTTGTTTTCATTTTCTTTTTGTATGCTCGTTCTTTGTTGAGATTTATATTTTGCGTCACAATATATGCCATATCTTAACGATTTATTTAATGATACTTATACAAAGTTAATGTTGGATAGGTGCATGGGCGTGAAACTCTCTAGAACATAGCCGGGCGGTTAATGGGGTTAGATGCAGTCATTGAAGCCACCATTATTTTACTTTGCATCGCAATCCTTCTGCTTCGGTCTTCAGATAAATTGCTGCAGTCTTGGTCGTGTTCTGCATGTCCATTGTAAATAGGAAAACTGGGAAAGAGTTCTGTTCTTTTTAAACTTCATGTGACGCACACTACTGTTATGCATGACATTGTGAATCCTGTTACTGTTATACGGTCTTGTATACTCCCTCTGTTCTTAATTATTTGTATTATAACAGATTATTTAGTTCAAAAGTAAACTAAAAACTTTATCCCAACGTCAAATAAAAGAGAACAGAAACAGTATAACTTTAACCGAACACCCTCGGCAGTTCATATTTTATTACATAAAGAGCGACAGGATATGTTTGTGATGTCAGATTGTTTTGAAACGAACAGGCGGCAATCTGCTATTATTGGGGCGAGTTAAGCTCATGCCGGCATTTGTGGTAGATCTCACTACACGTGGATCTACGTATTTCTAACACTTAGTTAAACCTACATTTTTTAGTATCAATATGTTAGGAGATGTTTCTTGCTCTGCTTTGATTATTAGTGCTTTGTGATGTAAACCTTTCATGCCCTTCAGATGGACTGGTTTGTATTTTCGAAGGGGAAATGTCAAGTGTTAAATCGGAGAAGGTTCTTATCTCGTATAGAAAGTTTGTTACATCCCACAGCCTGTCAAAGCTGCGCCAACCAAAAACGAACAGACACGCCTTGCAGCATGATTTCCACATCCATCGCAAACTCTTCTTTTGCAGTGACAGACTAGCTTCTAGTGGTGCTGCAAACGAGTCAACTATAAAAGAAATAGCTGATGTGTAATGCAGGCAAATGATGGAGAGTAAGGTTGGTCAAACGAAGTACAATTCAATAACATGATTAAACAGCAACCTAAGCATGACCGAAACACGTAGAACATAGTAGGCTGCGTTTGTGATTTGCCTGCCACTAAAATTAGGTCAATGTAAGCATCAAGTTCCGTTTTGTTAAGTGGTTAGGAGTATGTCTAAGATTTGTTTCTCTCAACCTGCTCCATAAGAGAGAAGCAGCAACCGTGAATACGTGGCATGGTAAATATGAAAGGGGAATTCATTGGATGCTAGGACTTCAGGCATCCACACTAAAGTTGGATAATTCTCATGTTGCAATGTTTCAAAAAATTCCATAAACAATCATGTGCGTAGTACATACCTTTGATACAAATATTCAAAAGACAAGTGGTGTTGTTGTGAAATAGTGAACAATGCCAAATTCATTCTTGTCTATTTTGTTTCTTGACATCTATGACGAATTTGGTGCTCACATCTAGTGGGTTCACTAAGCGTTGTGTACTACGTACTCCATCTATTCAGAAATATTTCACACTGGCTGACTTGCAAAAAAGTCAACCGGCGCCAAATATTCCCAAACGGAGGGAGTACATGTTTTTTTTTAACTTTTGAAACATTATAACACGATGAATTCACTATCAGGTGTGCAGAAGCCCTGGACACAAAATCCACACGCAAGAGAAGGAGTAGACACCAAGAGAACTAAAACTTGGATGGTTCAAACGAAATGCATACCCTGAACCAGTTGAGCTAGGCTCTCGTTTGTATACCCTGAAGACCGGGTACCTCCGCGTGGTGGGTTCAAGACAGCCACCCCGTGTCCCTGCTGAGGCGGGTGCTGACAAGGCCACATGCCCTTGGCCCTTGACTCGGCCTCCCTGTTGGGGCCGGGCCCGACACTGCCACGTGTGCCTGGGCTTCAGAGCCGACACATGTCCTTGGCCTCGGACCAAGCCTCCCCGCTGAGGTGAGGTCTGGAGCTTCCACGTGTATTCGGGCTCTGAACCTCCTCCCCACTGAGGAGGGATCTGGAGCCAAGAGGTGCCCTTGGCCCCGGACCAAGCCTCCCCACTGAGGTGAGGTGAGAGGGCCCGACCCGATCACCGGGTCGTGCCGCTCGCCTGGGGATCGCATTGGGTGGTGTCGTGATACACGACACCCAACAACACAAATATAAGGAAACATGTTGTGGGGGACCGAACGACGGCCCCGGCAGGACCTCGTCGGGTGGTGCCGTGATATGCGACACCCAATAGCACACGGTTTGAGGACAACATCATATTACATAAATCTGTTTTGCGGAAGCGTACAAGAGTATTTTACAAATACTTATATCAAAATAAGCTACAGCGGAAGTACAACTCTCACGACTCATTTCTACCTTAGCATCAAAGAAACAGTCCAACCTGCGGACGTTTCTTACTAGCAACATGAAGAACAAACCGCAGCGGCTAGGATGCTCTTGAGTAACCACTCGGAGGTTTCCGAGTCTCATCGGCATCCCTTCTTATAAGTATGAAGTCAATACCAGCAAAATAACTCGGATAGCATCGAGCATTACGCTCAGCAAGACTTAACCGTCATCCTAGTCATGAAACTCTACATGAGGGTATGGACATAAAGTAGGATAGCATAATGCATAATAACTCGCCTAAAAGTGAATCCTTACTTTCAAGTATTATTTACAGCAAATTAAGAGTAACCTTGGGCACGCCACATCGGGAGTCCACAATCAAACAAGAGACGCTTTCACCTGATGTAATTTGCTCACGGTGTAAATGAATCGAGTTTGCACTAACTATTCATCAAAGATACATCACAAAGATAGTATAAGCTTTAATCCATAATGATTAGTTCCTTTCTCATGCAAGTTCTTACTACGTCACGACTGTGAGAACAAGTATGCTCGGTCCATTTCCGCGAGCGACGGTGATTCGAATCAATAACACCCGGACTACACGATATGTACGACCGTACTCGACGTTGCCTACAGCAACCATCACTGACGTCGTACGTGGCAGCCTTTCCCCCGTTTCACCCACGTTGAATCGATCAAATCGCCCCGTACAGTAGCCACTCTCATGGTGCACCTACCGACATGAGATGTCATGAGAATGTTACCCACATACTGCACACCGGCCGTCTCGCCTGAGGCGACCCGAAAATGCTCAACGCAAGCTTCCCGAGGTACATCGGTCTACTGGGTCCCATATAGCCAGCATGAGTCCGATACACAACTCAAACTTGCTCAACAGGGCCACATAAGGATCGGTCCTTGACCGACACGGAAAGGTCTATAGCACCTAGGCCCCTATGTCCTTCTGCCCCTACAACCTGCCGGTCTCAACTTTAACTTGCTACACATTTTCTGAACCAATCCCGTATGCCCCTGTTGTCCTGATCATGCGAGTAGCATCTTACCACTCGACTTCTACCGAACCTTACTTAAGCATGGCAGTTCTACACGGTGAAAAGACAACTACCCAATACTCCATGGGTTCATTTGGTCATGCAAGAGGAGTATCAAAGCACTAGACCTAATGCACATATCATATCCTAACCAACGTGTGAATACAAAGTTAAAACTTAATAGCTGTTAAATGCAAACCGGAGCTTGCCTGTTTTGCAGTGTAGTAGTATATAAGCAGTTAGTGATCCTTGGTGATCAACCCTTGATTCTACGGAGTTTGATCCACTTCAATGAATCACTCCTTCGAATCCCCTTCGTTGTGATTCCTATTGAAATGTATATGCACAATTTTTATAGAATGCAATGGAAAGAATTAAAGACTGGATTTTCTTAAGAACAGAGGCGGTGTGTAAATGCCATGAAGGGATTGGTTTGCCTCTGTTGTGCAAAGAAGTTTGAATGAACTAAATCTGTCTTAGTGTTTTAGTTTCTAACTAAGTTTCCTAATGACCATAAGAGGTGTGCTGAAAAGAATTGAATGCAACTGAAGAACAAGAATTCCAATGGCTTCAGAAATTTTACAGCATGTTCTATACTAACCAGAGATTTAGATTGCAAATTGCATCTAATGTGGATGCAAATTATGTTTACCATAATTCCCACAAGAGTCTTATGTATTTTCCCACATACATAAGTATGGTAGAACAAGGACAGGGAGTTCTAAGGCTCAACTTGAGCTGATAATTTACATGTGAGTTCCTGGTCACGTCAGAGTCATTTGGTCCAAAATTCAGACTTTTTGCTTGAGTAGTTCCTCCAGAACAATTCCTTAAGCATCTCTAATCAAAAGAATTAATTCTGGATTAATGTGCATTTTGATGCCCAATTCAGTGAACTACAATTTCAAGTATGACTCAGAGAGCTTGCCTAAATTTTCCTATGATTTTTGGAGCTATGATTTGCCTAGAATGGTTTTTACAAGTGGGCAACATTTTCTGAAAATGTTTCTGGACTCTTATGAACACAGCAATTTGTATTTACCAAATTCCTACTCAAATGATCTTCAAATGAGCTGAAAATTTTCTAGAAGGTCAACAATATGCTAAAGAATATTCTGGAAAATGTTTCGGATTTTTGGATGAACCAAACTCCCTCAATAATTCTTTTTCATAAAAAAATCAAAGAATTTTCCAGAATTTAATATTGACTTTCATACAAATTGGAGTTCATATTTTTATAGATCTTTACAAAATGAATCCAACCCAATTCGAATCACTCAAATTGGAGGTTTCTACACAAAGATATGATTTTCCAAAGTTGGAATAATCTCTAGAATTGTTTTTCCTATTGAAATTCAACTGGGCCCACGTGTTTAAACTCCAGCCACTCAGAATTCAGCCACACCGGTTCACAGCGTTTTGGCGTGCCTTCACAGCGGATCCGAGAGCCACAGGAGATCCAGAATTTAAATTTTTAGCCGCTGATGGCTGGGGCCCACGCCTCCTTCTTCCTCCCGCGCGCGCGCCGCCCAGCTCGCCGGCCAGACGCCGGAGTTCACGCCGGCTCACTGGTTCCGGCCACCACCCGAGCTGAGGCTTGCCGCCAGAGGGTTTTGGACATCGAGGATCACAACTGTGGCACTAGCTCGAGCTGTCAAGGCGCGGAAACTGGTCGGCGACGTGTAGCGGCTACGGTAAGACTTCGGCGCCGTCAGCCGAGGGTTCTAGCCCATCAAAACATCTACCAACTTGCTCTACAGCACCAGTGGGTGATCACAAAGCTCGGCATGACCTCGAACTAGCTCGGAAACGGCCGCAAGTGGGTTGTCATCGTGCGACCGATCGGGTCCGCCATGAACACCCTTCGAAAAGCTCGGAATACGCCGTCCCGAGGTTGTTTCATGCGACAGTTGCTAAAGGAAAACTGATCGCCGGCTAGTCCAGCTTCTATGTGCAAAGTTTGACAACCTAAGAAGAATTGGAGAGGGAGAATTTATAGATCTCGTACCAGACACTCGGTTTGCACCCGCCGGAGTTAATTTCAAAAATTAGCCGGCGATGATCAACGGCTTGCTCCAAGTTTTGGATGAGAGCAGCACTGAGGTGGGGCACTCCTGTGTCCATGCTTGCTCAGGTGTGACAGCTTCTGTAGAGTGCTGTCCACGTGCACACCGTTCGTCGGTTTGAGTTTGGTCGCCGCGAATGAGTTGTTTGAAGGGCAAGGGAGGCCGGAGCTCGCCAGCTTTTGGGTCGGGGAGGTGAGCAACGAGCGTGGGGTGCTGTTTAGCAGCTCAGAGGAGAGTGGGCGCTAGTTTTCTGCCGGTTCCTGGTTGCTTCCGAGGAGGCGGCGCTGTGGGTTCTCTGTTTGTGCGTTGTTCGCGAGGAGGAAACAAAGGGTGTTTTGCTTCGGTCAGGGGAGAGGATCACGCCCAGGGATGAGTGAAACAGCTCCCCTGGTCGCCAGCGCGTGGGAGGAGAGCAGGAGGTGGCGGCAGCCGCTTCTCGGGGGCGCCCATGTGCAGTCCCCTCGGTGCAGTAAGAAACAAAGCCCAAGACTTAGGGTGCAAGTCAAAATTTTTGGTTCAATGACATGTGGGCTCCACCCAATTTCCTCCCCAAAAGATCTCCTCCAGTTAATCCTCTCAAATTCCAAAGTTCTGGATTTCAAAGGTGGGCTGGAATTTGCGTTTTCCAAATTCAGTTTAAATATGACTTGCAAACTGAATTCAGTTTGAATTTTGAAAAGGTTTCCATTTAATTCCTTTTTTAGCCCACTCTAAAATGAAAAGTTTGTCATCCAACTTTTTCCTCAAATTCTAAAATATAGGCTGCATGAGTATTCAAAGTTTTTGGCCGCAATTTGTGTGAACTTTGAATTTGAAGTCTAATTTTTGATCCTTCATGCAAAGGGGTATTTAAATCCTTATTGGTTCAACACCTTCAAATAAAAATGTGAGCCTCATTTTGGATGATCATGCATGTAGCACTTTGCATGAATAAAAGTTTTAGCAAGTCCCATTTTTCATGACTTTGCCACACATACGAATTCAAACCTCGGTTTTATTTATATATATTTTGGGACTTTTACATTCCTCCCCCCTTAAAAGAATCTCGTCCCGAGATTACAAAAGAAGAACGAGACGGGAGAGGTAATTACAAACTGTATAAAGATAAAAGTTTCGGATAGTTGGTGCGGAGATAATCTTACCTTTTCCACGTCGCCTCTTCCGCGGTATGATTACTCCACAGCACCTTGAAAAATTTTATCATCCGGTTCCGGGTTACCCGGGTCTTCTCATCTACAATCTGAACTGGTCGCTAGGTATAGGTAAGGTCCGGTTTCAATTCGTTGATTTCTTCGATGCGGACAGCAATGGTGAATCTGAGGCACTTCCGCAGCTGTGTCACATGAAATACATCATGAATACCCGCAAGACTTTCTGGTAGTTCCAGCCGATAGGCTATGGGTCCGCACTTCTCCGTGATAGCAAAAGGACCTATAAAGCGAGGAGCGAGTTTCCCCTTTACACCAAACCGGTGAATTCCTTTCATCGGATATACACGAAGGTAAACGTGCTCTTCGACGTCAAACTTCAGTGGCCTACGCCTTTGATCAGCATAGCTCTTCTGTCGGGATTGTGCAGCCTTCAAATTTTCTTGTATCAACCGAACTCGGTGTTCGACTTCGTTAACAAGATCAACCCCGAACAGAACTCTTTCGCCGGACTCACACTGATTCAGCGGTGTGCGACACTTCCGGCCGTAGAGAGCTTCATACGGTGCCATTTTACTACTCACTTGATACCCGTTGTATATGAAAACTCCGCCAACGTTAAGTGCTCATCCCAATTCTTACCGTGGTGGATGGCACACGCTCTCAACATGTCTTCCAGTACTTGGTTCACCCTCTCAGTTTGTCCATCGGTTTGAGGGTGATATGAGGAGCTTCTAATCATCTTGGTGCCCAACGAGGCGTGCAGCTGCTCCCAAAACCGAGCAACAAACAGCGCACCTCGATCTGAAACAATAGTCTTCGGAACACCATGTGAGCATATAATTCTTGGGATGTATAACTCCGCATATTGCTTGGCCCGATAATGGGTGTTCACCAGTATGAAATGAGCTGATTTCATCAACCGGTCGATGATCACCCATATCGAGTCATGCTTCCGGGATGTGAGCGGTAATACGATTATGAAATCTATACTCACATCCTCCCATTTCCATGCCAGTATCTTCAGAGGTTGTAGCGGTCCGTCTTTCCGCATATGATCAGCCTTGACCCGTCTACACGTATCACATTCGGGTACGTATTTAGCAATTTCCCTCTTCATCAGCGTCCACCAAAATTTCTGTTTCAAATCTTGGTACATCTTGTTACTGCCAGGATGAATGGAAAACTTTGACAGATGGGCTTCATCCAAGATCTTCTTCCGGAGTCTCATATTATGAGGTACCACTATACGGTTGTTAAACCATATCGTACCTTTCTCATCCTTCCGGAACATTTCACCTCTCCGTTGTCTAGTCTTCTCCGTATGTGAGACATACCCTTGTCTCTTCTTTGAGCCTCAACAATCTCTTCATGGATTGTTGGAATGAGAGCAATATTGTAAAGTGCTCCATACGGAATGACACAGAGACTTGGTTCTTCATCTTCTAACTCAGCAGCCGCCAAGTTGTGAATGTGGGCTTTCCGACTAAGCGCGTCGGCAACCACATTTGCTTTTCCTGGATGGTAGTGGATCTCAATTTCATAATCTTTTATGAGCTCCAACCATCTCCGTTGTCTCATATTCAGCTCCTTCTGCGTGAAGATATACTTCAAACTTTTATGGTCAGTGTAGAGGTGAACAAGATTACCAAGTAGATAATACCTCCACATCTTTAACGCCAACACCACAACAGCAAGCTCGAGATCGTGAGTTAGATAATGCTGCTCGTGGTTTCGCAGTTGACGATAACCATAGGCGACCACACGCCCTTCTTGCATCAGAACACAGCCGAGACCGATGCCGGACGCATCACAATATACATCAAATGGCTTCGTCGTGTCCGGCTGCGCAAGAACTGGAGCTGTTGTGAGATGTTTCACCAGAGTTTTGAATGCGGCTTCACATGCTACATTCCACCTGTGTTTAGTGCCCTTCTTCAGCAGCTCCGTCATTTGTTTAGCAATTTTTGAGAAGCTCGGAATGAACCTCCGATAATACCCCTTTAAACCTAGGATACTTTGGACCTCGTGGACTGATTTGGGAGATTCCCACTTCAGCACTTGTTCAGTTTTGCTGGGGTCCACGGCAATGCCCTCTGCTGAAATAATATGGCCTAGGAAAGGCACTTGATCAATCCAGAACTTGCACTTGCTGAACTTGGCATATAATTGGTGCTCCCGCAGCCGTTGTAGCATGATACGCAAATGTTCAGCATGCTCTTCTTCAGATTTGGAGTAAACCAAAATGTCGTCTAGGAATACCACGACGAACTTATCTAACTCCGGAATGAACACAGAATTCATCAAGTACATGAAGTGTGCCGGAGCGTTGGATAACCTAAATGACATGATGAGGTACTCATAGAGTCCGTATCTCGTCGAGAAAGCTGTCTTCGGTATGTCCTCCGATCGGATCTTGATTTGATGATAGCCCGACCGAAGATCCATCTTCAAAAATACCTTTGCACCCACAAGTTGATCGAACAAGATGTCGATGCCTGGCAAAGGATACTTGTTCTTTATAGTGACATCATTCAGAGGATGATAATCAACACATAGCCGCAGTGTTTCGTCCTTTTTCTTACGAACAGCGCAGAGCAACCCCAAGGTGAAGAACTTGGTCATATGAAACCCTTGCTCATGAGTTTATTTAGTTGCTCCTTCAACTCCGTTACCTCGTTAGGTGCCATCTTGTAAGGCCTTCGTGAGATAGGTGTTGTTCCCGCGCCAGTTCAATCTTGAACTCGACATCCCGTTCGGGCGGCATGCCCGGTAAATCATCGGGAAACACGTCGGGATAATCACGTACCACCGGAATATCTTCAAGTTTAAGCGCTTCCGTGTGGTAGGCCTCTGCCATTTCTTGATCATCGCTGTCTAAAAACAGCGTGTGCTGTCCGTGAATCGGCGAGTCAATCTGGACAGTCCGGTTACCGATATTGACCACGGCACCGTGATGGTTTAACCAAGACATCCCCAATATTACGTCTATCTTCTGCCCATCCAACATAATCAGCGATGTTGGGTAAATTTTTCCTCCCAGACACAAAGCTGCTCGGGACACAATCTGATTAGCAGAGATATTTCCTCCCGTTGAACGTATAAGATAACTCGTTGTGGGAGTATTGGTGGATAGTTGGTGCTGATCCACACATGGTTTGCTGATAAAATTGTGGGTTGCAATGGAATCAAAAAGTATGAGCATGGTTACGTCATTCAAAGTGAATATTCCCGCTAACACCGGTGCTCCCTCCGAGACATTCTCAATAGCAAGATGTTGCACACTCCTGGACTGCAATGCTGTTAGGTTTACTTGAGCTTGTGGCAGCATACCACCTGATGATGATGGATGTCCGCTGTTCAACAACTTCTCCCGGCATTCCTGCCTAAAATGCCTAGAACGGTGGCAATAAGAACACGGATGTTTCCCCGGTTCTTAGTTGACTTATGGTTGAGAAGTTGATGTACTTGGCTGCAGCAATCATGCACCAGAAATCAATCGTTGCTGCGGCAGGGGTGTTGCTTCAAGACATGATTCTTGAGCAGGAAATCTGGGATATGTTGATCTTACTGGTGGCTGCCATATTTCATCGGATGGTGTGTGATACACCACACGGTATTTACGAGGAACAACTGGTGTGTCTTCTTGCACATCATCCCGGTCCCACTTCTCTGCTTGACACTCAAGTGTCGCTTGTTCTTGCAGCAGGCAAGCACTGATCAACTCGGTTTAGTTGCCTTGATTGAACAAAGCCAACTTATCTTTTAATATGGCACTCAGGCCATGGAAAAAATAATCACACCTTGCAGCTTCGCCCGTCGCGTAGTCAGGAGCATATTGTGCCAAATGGTTAAGCCGTTTGACATAATCGAGGACACTCATGCCCCCCTGCTTCAAGTTCCTGAATTCCTGCTGCTGGGCCTTGATAAAACCCATAGGAATGTGACGAGCACGGAATGCTTCACGAAATTCCATCCATTCCACTTGGTGGCATTCCGGAATGGTGGCAAGATAAGCGAACCACCAATTTCCGGCGGCTCCATGGAGCTGTTGAGCTGCAAACAATGTCTTCTAAAATTCATCGCACTCAAACACTCCAAACTTGGACTCCATAACCCGAAGCCACTGATCAGCTTCCACTGGTTCGTTGGCTTCCGTGAAAATTGGCAGTTGAGTCGCCAAGAAGTCCAAATAGGCGTTCCGAGGTGGAACGACCTGTTGCGTTTGTTGGAGTAGGCCTTGCTGTACCAAGGCGTGGAGTAGCCTTGTGTTCTCCTGATTTGACTCGACAATTTGAGCCATGACATCCGCCCATACCGTTGATGGCAGTGCCCATGGTGGAGTCGAGCCATCGCCGTCTCGGCGAGAACCTTCAGCCCTACTCGGAGAATGAGTACGCACCATACTGTAAAAAGATAATTTTGAGGGGAGTCAAAACTCAATCTCAGCAGTATGTGAAAGTATGTAGAACATGAACATGCTAAAACTTATGAAAGCATAACAAAATTTCATGTTTATATATCTTCCTAAAGCCAACATAATCAGTCCCCTATTCTGTACAGAAGAGACCTTTCTGTACTTAATCAAGATTTTGATCCGGTTATCAGCATTTTCATAACTCAAATTGAATACCAAAGTTAAATTTAACTTCAGTAAATTTTCAACTAGTACTCATATGCCCCTAGATCATTTTTGGATCAAAGGTTACGATTGTTCAAAGTTGACAGAATTTCTGGATAAAATTTGCCAGCATCTCCTTTGTAGGTGGCTGTTTTCATCACAGTTGTACATAAAAATGGAGTACAATTCTGAACAAACTATGAACTACAAAATTATTTCAAATTTAATAACCCTTCCAATGGTGTATCATATGACCCTTAGAAATTTTTCTACAGAAAGTTATGGCTAATTTACAGAAACATCCAGAGAAGTTTGCAGCTACCCTGTTTTCTGAACAGTTTGCATTCATCTGGACATTCAACCAAGTTGGCGTCTGATTTTGCTCCGGAGGTCTACAGAAAAGTCGTAGAGAACTTGAAAAAATTTCCAGAACTGTATCATACACCTCCATTGGGTCAAAACTACTCAGAGCTATGCTCTGTTAAAGTCCAGCAAAAGTTTCTGCCAGAATAGAGCACTCTGTTTTTGAGAAACTTAGATTCCTATCAATTCTCTCCTTTGAAACTTAGTTCAATTGAAGAGCTCAGTAACTAATATGTGCTTTCCAACGTCCATTTTTAGTTTGAAAGTTAGACATGAATGATTTCTTCATAGAAAAGAAGACTATCAAGTGTAGTACGGTGGCGATGCACCTTAAGACATATGACGGTACTACGTTGCCTCACAAAAGAAAAGCCTAACCGGATTACACCGGCATATACGTATCCTTAGGTGGCACTAAAATGGTCACTCGCAAACGTTTTCTACACGTACTATGGTTTTAGTGGTTAGTACCTACATAAAACACACTCAATCATCAGGTTCTGCTGCACACCGAACCCGGTCCCAATACAGTTCATACACCCGTCCGTCATCACTCGCACGGGTGTTCTCAAGCCAAACACGCCTTGAGCTACGTGTTCACGTTACTAACCACGTGACGGGGTATCCCATACTTGCCCGAAGCACACCAGGGAAGGGCGTTGCTCGAATAGCCAAAACGACATGAAGAGTCGTAAAGGATACTAAAGCGAGCCGGGTTACCTACCACCCGTGAGGCTCCACCCTTCAGCTTGTGCGCACTGGTGGACAGCTCTTACGTGCACCCCCCAAGACATAGAACGTCCTGAGATGCACGATTTTCCGACATAGCAAATAGGTTTGATTGCCACCTTCATAATATGCTAATATATTAGTCCTTATGTGGGCCTAATAGCGTTATCTCACCGTATCCTATGTTTTTATCGTAATATGATGCTCAATTCGTGCGCTATTCCCAACACAGCTCTGATACCACGCTATGGGGGACCGAACAACGGCCCTGGCAGGACCTCGTCGGGTGGTGCCGTGATATGTGGCACCCAACAGCACATGGTTCGAGGACAACATCATATTACACAAATCTGTTTTGCGGAAGCGTACAAGAGTATTTTATAAATACTTATATCAACATAAGCTACAGCAGAAGACTACAACTCTCACGACTCATTTCTAGCTTAGCATCAAAGAAACAGTCCAGCCCGCGGACATTTCTTACTAGCAACACGAAGAACAAACCGCAGCGGCTAGGATGCTCTTGAGTAACCACTCGGAGGTTTCCGAGTCTCATCGACATCCCTTCTCATAAGCATGAAGTCAATATCAGAAAAACAACTCGGATAGCATCCGTGAGCCTAACGCTCAGCAAGACTTAACCGTCACCCTAGTCATGAAACTCTACATGAGGGTATGGACATAAAGTAGGATAGCATAATGCATAATAACTCGCCTAAAAGTGAATCCTTACTTTCAAGTATTATTTACAGCAAATTAAGAGTAACCTTGGGCACGCCACATCGGGAGTCCACAATCAAACAAGAAACGCTTTCCCCCGATGTAATTTGCTCACGGTATAAATGAATCGAGTTTGCACTAACTATTCATCAAAGATACATCACAAAGATAGTATAAACTTGAAGCCATAATGATTAGTTCCTTTCTCATGCAAGTTCTTACTACGTCACGACTGTGAGAACAAGTATGCTCGTTCCTTTTCCGTGAGCGACGGTGATTCGAATCAATAACACCCGGACTATATGACACGTACGCCCGTACTCGACGTTGCCTACAGCAACCATCACTGACGTCGTACGTGGCAGCCTTTCCCCCGTTTCACCCACGTTGAATCGATCAAATCGCCCCGTACAGTAGCCACTCTCATGGTGCACCTACCGACATGAGATGTCATGAGAATGTTACCCACATACTGCACACCGGCCGTCTCGCATGAGGCGACCTGAAAATGCTCAACGCAAGCTTCCCGAGGTACATCGGTCTACTGGGTCCCATATAGCCAGCATGAGTCCGGTACACAACTCAAACTTGCTCAATAGGGCCGCATACGGATTGGTCCTTGACCGACACGGACAGTCTATAGCACCCAGGCCCCTATGTCCCGCTGCCCCTACAACCTGCCGGTCTCAACTTCAACTTGCTACACATTTTCTGAACCAATCCCGTATGCCCCTGTTGTCCTGATCATGCGAGTAGAATCTCACCACTCGACTTCTACCAAACCTTACTTAAGCATGGCAGTTCTACACGGTGAAAAGACAACTACCCAATACTCTATGGGTTCATTTGATCACACAAGAGGAGTTTCAAAGCACTAGACCTATTGAACATCATATCCTAACCAAAGAGTGAATACAAAGTAGAAAACTTAATAGCTGTTAAATGCAAACCGGAGCTTGTCTGTTTTGCAGTGTAGTAGTATATAAGCAGTTAGTGATCTTTTCTGATCAACCCTTGATTCTACGGAGTTTGATCCACTTCAATGAATCGCTCCTTCGAATCCCCTTCGCTGTGATTCCCATTGAAATGTATATGCACAATTTTTATAGAATGCAATGGAAAGAATTAAAGACTGGATTTTCTTAAGAACAGAGGCGGCGTGAAAATGCCATGAAGGGCTTGGTTTGCCTCTGTTGTGCAAAGAAGTTTGATTGAACTAAATCTGTCTTAGTGTTTTAGTTTCTAACTAACTGTAACACCCCAAAACCTACTAAAGAGGGGAATTTAAAAATTTTTGGACGTAATGCATGTGATAAAACAATTCAAATTCAAACTGGGATTTAAATTCAAATCAAAACAGAAAAAGAAAAGAAAAAGAAAACCCAAACCGGCCAGTGGGCCGAAACTCACCAGCCGGCCCAATACCCCCGCGCCAACCCGAACTCGCGCCCCCCCTCTCTCCCTCTCACTGACACACGGGGCCTGCCTGTCATCCCTCTCCCCGCGCGCCCCAACGGCCCCGTCTCTCTCTCTCTCTCTCGCGCCCGATCGCAACCACCCTCCCGAACCCCGCGCTCGCAGCATTGATCTTCAGCCCCGGGCGATGCTACTTATCCAAACCGACCCGCCGCCGCCTCCCTTCGTGCATTCCACGCAAGAAAAACTTGTCGAATTCCCCAGCACCGCTCCATCTTTTCCTCCGGTGAGAACCGATCATCCCCCACCGAAAAAACCTTCGGATCTCTTCGTTTTTCGTTGGACTAACGAGCTCCCCATGCCCCACCGCCTCCAGAGAGCCCTGCAGGTGAATGAAGCGACAAGTTTCGTGCCCTAGCATCGGTTCCGACGAGCACCGAGGAGCAGCTTCAACCATCGTCGTTGCAGAGCCGAATTCCGACCTCCCCAAGCCCGAGAAACCCCTAGGTGAGCTCCCCTACCCCTCCGCAGTCGATCCATGTGAAAAACTGCAAGTTTTAACGTATAGCGGCAAGGAACTGAAGCTGCGCCGGCGAGATTGCCGCCCCCGCCGCGCGCGCGGGCTGGCTCCGGCTAGGGCGACGTGGCCCCTTGGGGGCCGTCTATTTTAAATCGCACGGTAGAAATAAAACCGACGCCTACCGGTTCGGCGATCTAATCTGAGCCGTCTGTTTTAAATCGGACGGTCCACATCAGCCCCGCGTTATAAAGGCCGGGATTCTTATGCGCTACCCCCTGGGGATTTCGGAAAACACGAGCTAGCCCCGGAAACTTCTGATCTAGCCCCTGGACCTTCAGAAATTCGTGTAAATTCATTTAAAAATCAGTTTTAGCCCCTGGACTTAATATAAATTAGGAAACCCCCTCTGTTATGTGTAGTTAGACCCCTGGAAATTTAGGAAATAGTAAATTAGACCCTGCAGTAGGGTGGATTTACCTTTTTGACCCTATATGATATTAAATTCAGAAATTTGAATATGTGACTAGGATTTAAATTTAAAAGGTAAGGCAAACACATGTGCAAATTCAAATTTAAACTCTCATAGCACTTGGAAAACTTTAGAATGAGTTAAAAATAGATTTTAGGCTGAAATGAAATCTGCCTAAGTGTTGCTCATTTTTATTTTCTCTAGAGACACATTTTAGGCTAGGAAATAATTCTAAAAACTAGTAAAATAAATTTAATTTGTTCCACATCAGAGAGGAAGTTCAAAAATATATTATTGAACATTTTAGATCAGAACCTATTCTGTTTAGATGATGTGTCTTACTATTTTCATAATAAAGTTCACTTTTAGGCATAGAAAATAAATCTGAAAATATAGAAAAATAAGTATGCATAATTAGAAAAGGATAAATGAGTTCTCCAAATCCAAAAGCTTCAATTTAGGATTTTGTAGAAGATCTGAAAACCTATTTGGAGTAGGAAATTACCTTTCATGCAAACTTGGTAGCTAAGAAGTGTATTAATTAAATATGAAGAATTTGTTCAAATTGGAAATTCATATATAGTGTGCAAACAGAAATCTGAATACAAAAGTTAGAAATCATATACATATGTTTAAAAGTGAATGTAGGCCAAAAATCAACACATGTAGAGTAACCACAACACTTAGAAAAATGACTTTCATAGGTATGTATGTGTGGTTTGCATGAAGTGAAAGTGTGAACTATGTCTTATGGATTGTCGTTTTCTTTTGCTATGTGTATTGGCATGAGTAGAACCTGTCCCAGAGTAAGTTCTCCCCTTCCAAGACCAAGACTTTCCATTCTCAGAGCAGCAGGAAGAAGGCAAGTGCCCTTGACCACTTTGATCCTATACTAGGATGTGTAGATAGAATTATTTGCATTGTTAATTGAAACGTGAAACCCATGCTAGGAAGTTTCCCTAGAATTGCATTACCTTGTTTCCTTGTAGCTTGGGTTGGGATTTATTTTATCATGTCATTTATTTATATGCTTATGCTTAGCCATGCTTAGAATGGGATAATTGGGATATGAGATCATCAATTTATTTACCTTACTCTTGAATGATATATTATGAGTTATGTAGAGGTAGGGATCGAGGCAAGTTGGATGATTTGGTTGGTGTTGGGTGCACGAGACTCGGGTTTGTGTTTAGTACTTGCCTGGATCCTAAGGACCGGTTCATGGAGCATGTAACCTGGCTTTACCGTGCCAACCACATGCTGAGATGGGGCAGCTTGGCCAATTAATTAGGTGTATCCCCGGCGTAGTATGGGTGTGTTGAATGGTGCGGGAATAGGTGTCAGCTGGACTACCAAATGAACCGCAAGGCTCAAGAGGGGGCCACTGCAGCGGGGTTGGAGCCTCATGTATGCTGTTAGGGGTGAAACCTCAGTGGGCCCATGCTCGTCGGGAATCCCTTTGTAAAGGCCTCGTAGTGACCTCCTGGCTACACACCTAGGAAGTGTGAACGTGGTTCGCGGCAACTGGCATAATGGAGGTTCTTTTAGTCCACCCGGCAACGGGGGATGAAATCACTACATGTGGGTACAGTGGTGCAAACTCTGCAGAGTCAAAACTATCATGACAGCCGTGCTCACGGTCAAGAGCGGCTTGGACTTATTCATGATTAGAGGATGATGAATTGGGATGTTGAGGATGTTAAGCGGGAAGCTTAACATTTAAGATGAGACTATGTTTACTTGATATTGATGATGGGTTGAGGGATTGGGACCATTTCACCTGTGTAGTACTGTAGGTGCTTAATAAGCTAAGGTGATAGGTATTAATTGCGTAGTGCTTAAACCATGAGTTCAACCTCTCCTTGCTCTCGCCATGCATGACATAACTTTCCCACACTTGCTGAGTACCCACGGTACTCAAACTTGTTTTTCTGTTGGTTTATATTGCTGCTCAGGTCAAGAGAATGATGTGGTGTTTAATGACCAAGACTTCGGTCCTGGGAAAGGATTCTAGGTTCACGGAGTCCCCTGGGCAACGCCTGTGACGGAGCCCACAAGATTTATATTCCGCTGCTGTTTTATTTACATGTCATGAACTTATGATCGTCCATCGAGAGGTATGCTATGTAAGACTTATTTATATTCAACACCTGGCTTGTAATAAATGACGCTTCACTATTTGTCATCACATGTATGAGAGAATGATCCTGGCATACATGTGGTATTCACTCGGTTGTTCTTCGGAGAAACCGGGTGTGACACTAACTAAGTTTCCTAATGACCATAAGAGGTGTGCTGAAAAGAATTGAATGACTAGAACAAGAACTCCAATGGATTCAAAACTTTTACAGCATATTCTATACTAACCAGAGATTTAGCTTGCCAAATTGCAGCTAATGTGGATGCAAATTATGTTTACCATAATTCCCACAAGGATCTTATGTATTTTCCCACATACATAAGTATGGTAGAACAAGGACAGGGAGTTCTAAGGCTCAACTTGCGCTGATAATTTCCATGTGAGTTCCTGGTCACATGAAAGTCGACCTTTCCCTTGAGTAGTTCCTCCAGAACAATTCCTTAAGCATTTCTACTCAAAAAAAATAATTTTGGATTAATGTTCATTTTCATGCCCAATTCAGTGAACTAAAATTTCAAGTATGACTCAGAGAGACTGCCTAAATTTTCCTATGATTTTTGGAGCTATGATTTGCCTAGAATGGATTTTACAAGTGGACAACATTTTCTGAAAATGTTTCTGGACTCTTATGAACACAACAGTTTGTATTTAGCAAATTCCTCCTCAAATGATCTTAAAATGAGCTGAAAATTTTCTATAAGGTCAAAAATATGCTAAAGAATATTCTGGAAAAATTTGAGGATTTTTGGATAAACCAAACTCCCTCAATAATTCTTTTTCAGAAAACCTTCAAAGAATTTTCCAGAATTTAATATTGACTTTCATACAAATTGGAGTTCATATTTGGATATATCTTTGCAAAATGAATTCAACCCAATTTGAATCACTCAAATTAGAGGTTTATACACAAAGATATGATTTTCCAAAGTTGGAACAATCTCTGGAATTGTTTTTCCTATTGAAATTCAACTGGGCCCATGTGTTTAAACTCCAGCCACTCAGAATTCAGCCACACCGATTCACAGCATTTTGGCGCGCCTTCACAGCGGATCCGAGAGCCGCAGGAGATCCAGAATTTCAATTTTTAGCTGCTGACGGCTGGGGCCCATGCCTCCTTCTTCCTCCCGCTGCCTATTTTTCGCGCGCGCCGCCCAGCTCGCCGGCCCGATGCCGGAGTTCGCCGGCTCACCGGTTCCGGCCACCGTCCGAGCTGAGGCTTGGCGCCAGAGGGTTTTGGACGTCGAGGATCACAACTGTGGCACTAGCTCGAGCTGTCAAGGCGCGGAAACTGGTCGGCGACGTGTGGCGGCTACGGTAAGACTTCGGCGCCGTTGGCCGAGGGTTCTAGCCCGTCAAAACATCAACCAACTTGCTCTACAGCACCAGTGGGTTATCACAAAGCTCGGCATGACCTCGAACAAGCTCGGAAACGGCCGCAAGTGGGTTGTCATCGTGCGACCGATCGGGTCCGCCATGAACACCCTTGGAAAAGCTCGGAATACGCCGTCCCGAGGTGGTTTCATGCGATGGTTGCTAAAGGAAAATGATCGCCGGCTAGTCCAGCTTCTATGTGCAAAGTTTGACAACCTAAGAAGAATTGGAGAGGGACAATTTGAAGATCTCGTACCGGACGCTCGATTTGCACCCGCTGGAGTTAATTTCCAAAATTAGCCGGTGATGATCAACGGCTTGCTCCAAGTTTTGGATGAGAGCAGCACCGAGGTGGGGCACTCCCGTGGCCATGCTTGCTCGGGCATGACAGCTTCTGTGGAGTGCTGTCCACGTGCACACCAGTAGTCGGTTTGAGTTTGGTCGCCGCGAATGAGTTGTTTGAAGGGCAAGGGAGGCCGGAGCTCGCTAGCTTTTGGGTCGGGGAGGTGAGCAACAAGCGTGGGGTTCTGTTTAGCAGCTTGGAGGAAAGTGGGCGCGAGTTTTCTGCCGGTCCCCGGTTGCTTCTGAGGAGGCGGCGCTATGGGTTCTCTGTTTGTGCGTTGCTCGCGAGGAGGAGGAAACAAAGGGTGTTTTGCTTCGGTCAGGGGAGAGGATCACACCGAGGGATGAGTGAAACAGCCCCCCCCCCTGGTCGCCAGCACGTGGGAGGAGAGCAGAAGGTGGCGGCAGCCGCTTCTCGGGGGCGCCCGGGTGCAGTCCCCTCGGTGGAGTAAGAAACAGAGCCCAAGACTTAGGGTGCAAGTCAAAATTTTTGGTTCAATGACATGTGGGCTCCACCCAATTTCCTCCCCAAAAGATCTCCTCAAGTTAATCCTCTCAAATTCCAAAGTTCTGAATTTCAAAGGTGGGATGGAATTTGCATTTGCCAAATTCAGTTTAAATATGACTTGCAAACTGAATTCAGTTTGAATTTTGAAAAGGTTTCCATTTAATTCCTTTTTTAGCCCACTCTAAAATGAAAAATTTGTCATCCAACTTTTTCCTCAAATTCCAAAATATAGGCTGCATGAGTATTCAAAGTTTTTGGCCGCATTTTGTGTGAACTTTGAATTTGAAATCTAATTTTTGATCCTTCATGCAAAGGGGTATTTAAATCCTTATTGGTTCAACACCTTCAAATAAAAATGTGAGCCTCATTTTGGATGATCATCCATGTAGCACTTTGCATGAATAAAAGTTTTAGCAAGTCCCATTTTTCTTGACTTTGCCACACATATGAATTCAAACCTCGGTTTTATTCATATACATTTTGGGACTTTTACACATGTATTACATAAATCAAAAGCGGAAGCTTACAAATGTTCTTTGTAAATAATTTACATCAAATAACTACAGCAGAAGTCTAGTTTAGCTCATGTTTAATATCTACGAAGCATTCAAGAAGATGTCCAGCCCGCGGACTCTTCTCGCTAGCAACACGAAGTCAGACGGCAGCGGCCGGGTTCCTCATGTGTAAAACGACTCGGAAGTCTCTGAGTCTCACCGCACAACCTCCTCTTAAGCACCGATGTTAACCTGCAAAAGCACTCATATAGCAAGCGTTAGCACATAGGCTCAGCAAGACTGACCCGTCTCACCTAAACATGTAACTCTACATGCTAGAATTGCAATGTGTAATAGGAAGGTAAGTTGCAAAAGACACACCTATTTAGTTGGCTCTTACTTTTGAGTTTTAGCAGCATGTGTGTGGAAAACCTCACGCTAAGACACATAAGAGAGCCGCAATCAAACAAGAAACACATTTCTCTCATGTGCTCTTCCTAAGGTTGAAAGTAACTTTAATTAGCTCTAAACTACAGCAAATCATTAGCAACTAAAGTACATCTTTCAATCAGCAACATTTTAACATGGAAATATCCTGTTCTTTCTACGTCACGGTGCAGTGAACAAGTGATACTCACTGACCGTGAGGGACGGTGATTATAATCGATTGACACCTGCAGGGTTACCTAAATAACCATTCACATACGCCCGTACTCGATGTTGTCTAACCATAAGGGATGTCGTACGCAACCACCTTTCATCCGTCAGCTAAATGTTGAACCGGTCCTATCGTCCTGAGCAAGAGGTCTCTACACGCACATCTGCAGTGCCGCCAGCCGATTTACACCTTAAGCTCTCAACCTACCCTCTGGATGACAAGCAATGCCTCAACACCTAGCTACCCGAATTACACCAGTTTCCCGGTTCCCATATATCCGGTAGGTCTTCGGTACTGTTCTAGCTTGTTCAACAGGCCCGCACACGGCTCGGTCCTCAATCTACACAAGCGGAGCTATGGCACCCAGGCCCCAAAGTCCTGCTGCCCTTACTCTCCGCTCGGTCTCATTTTACTTGCCATGTGTTCCATTTGCTATCTCTAACCGAGTGGTGTGCCTCTAGCCTATTCTCGTGAGCAGTTCCAACTACTCGACTTGTACCGAATCTTACACTATCTTAGCATTGCAGTGTCTACTCGAGGTTTAAAACCTAAGCCCAAAAACCAGAGTTTTCATGGCTATGCATTTGGGTTTTCAAACAAGACTCTAATGCATAAATAAGGTGGATACTCAATGTAAGTTCTCAGAACAAAAAACTTTATAAAAGGCTAATACAAACCGGAGCTTGCCTGATTTGCAGGGTAGTAGTATATACTAGAAGTTAGTGATCTTCTATCCCTTGATCCTTCTGAATTTCCTCAAATGATCCTCACATCAAGGGATGACTCCGTCGAAGTCCGTCGTTGTGAGCTATCGGCATGTATATGCATAAGTTCTTATAATGCAATTTATAGAATTAAAGACTCAAACTTCTTAAAAACAGAGGCGGTGTGGAGGTGCTACGATGGCATTGTTGCCTCTGTTGTGCAAAGAACTCAAGGAAACTAACATCTGCTTTAGGGGTTTAATTACCTCCCTAGCTAAGTTCCTAATGAACACATAAGTTGAGGTAACATGATTTGGATATAACTACAGATTCTGATCTCCAATGACTTCGAAATTTTTACAGGAAGTCATACACTACACTGTGACTTAGCTTGCCAAATTGCAGCTAAACTGGAAGGAAAATGGGTCTCCTATAATTCCCACACTAACCCCCATGTTGTACTCGCACACAATAGATTAGAGAACAAGGGCAGGAAGATCCAAGGCTAAACTTGAGCTGAAAATTTGCATGTGAGTTCCTGGTCACATGAAAGTGTTCTGGACCAAAAATTAACACTTTTCATTGAGTGGTTTATGCAGAACAATTCCCTAAGCAATTAAGAAAAAAGAAATTACAAGCTTGAAATCAAATGGTGTTCAAACTTCAGTACCTTTGTATTCAAAATTTTGGGACCTTTACATTCCTACCCCCTTAAAAGAATTTCGTCCCAAGATTATAAGGTAAAAATGAGAGAGGGGATGGTGGAAAATTTTTAGGACGTGCGACGTCAAAAGTCAGGATAATTGGCGCGAAGAAATCCTTCGCTCTCCCATGTCGCTTCAAACTTGGAGTGATTACTCCATAAAACTCTATAGAACCACAATGTACGGTTGCGTGTAGTTTGGTCCTTTATGTCGATGACCTGAACCGGTCCCTCTTGATACGTGAGATCCGGTTTAAGTTCCTCGCTACTTCCCAGCTAAATGGTGGTTGAAAACATGAGGCACTTCCTCAGCTGAGAAATGTGGAAGATGTCTTGCACACCAGAGAGTGTCGATGGTAGTTCCAGCCGGTATGCAACAGATCCACATCTTTCCAAAACCTGGAATGGACCGATGAATCGGGGTGAAAAGAAACTTTGACAAGTGAGCCTCGTCAAAAAATTTCTTCCTCAAATTCAGGTTATGGGGTACGATGATCCGGTCCTTGAACCATAGGACGCCGTCTCTGTCTTTCCGGAAACACTTCAACTCCCCACTGTCTACACGTCTCCGCAAATGCGACATGGCCTTGTCATGTTTCTGAGCTGCCGCTCTCTTCACGGATGGTGTGGATAAGAGCTAGGTTGTAGGGAGCTCCATGTGGAATCACATGCAATGGTGGCTCGCTCTCTTCCAACGGTGTGATGGTCAGATTATTAACGTGTGACTTGCGACTCAGTGACGAGGCCCCACGGCCTCTTCGAGCCAGGATCACGCTGAGGGGTGCTGCGTTGCACAGCACCGGATAACACACATCAAATATACAAAGCGGAAGCAAAGTTTTATTACATAAACCAGTTTATGAACATTCTTACAACAAAATAAGTTCAGTCTACACTCACGGGCGTAGACTACGCATCTAGTTCACGTTCAGCCCGTGAACGTGTCCCTGCTAGCACGCACACACACTAACACGGTGGCGTGCACGACTCCCACTCGACGGGGTTTCCCTCTTGGGGTTCCGTATCCTCCTCGGGAGTCCCTTCCTCATAAACCCCTGCAAAAGCTTCAAACACAAGCAGTGAGCACAATGGCTCAGCAAGTCTGACCCGTCTCTCCTATACATGAAACTTCTACATGAGGGGTTCCGGGGTACATGAGGTAAATAAGTTGCAAAGGACTCGCCTAATTATTGGAACCTTACTTTCAAGTTTTAGCAGCAAGTTGTGGAGAACCTCACGCTAAGGCACATGAGAGAGCCGCAATCAAATAAGAAACGCATTTCACTCATGTACTTTGCCCAGGGTTGAAAAGAACTTTAGTTCGCTCTAAACTACAGCAAGTCATTAACAATCATTGTATAGCTTTCAAATCAGCAAACTTTTAACATGTATCTGGCCTGTTCTTTCTATGTCACAGTACAGTGAACAAGTGGTACTCACTGACCATGAGGGACGGTGATTATAGTCGATTTACACCTGTAGGGTTACCCGAATAACCCGTCACGTACGCCCGTACTCGATGTTGCATACAGAAACCATCATGGACATCGTACGCGACCACCTTTCACCAGTCAGCCAAATGTTGAACCGGTCCGATCGTCCTGAGCAAGAGGTCTCTGCGCGTGCATCTGCAGTGCCGCCAGCCGATTTACACCTCGATCTCTCAACCTACCCTCTGAACGACCAGCTATGCCTCAACAACCAGCTACCCGAGTTACATCAGTTTCCCAGTTCCCATATATCTGGTAGGTCTTCGGTACTGTTCTAGCTTGTTCAACAGGCCCGCACACGGCTCGGTTCTCAATCGACACAAGCGGAGCTATGGCAGGCCTCAATGTCCTGCTGCCCTTACTCCTCGCCCGGTCTCATTTTTCTTGCCATGTGTTTCATTTGCTACATTTACCCGAGTAGAGTGCCTCTCGCCTAATCTCGCGAGTAGTTCCAACTACTCGACTTGTACTGTGTGACGCCCGGTCCCGTAAAACACGGAACCTAGCTAATGCATATGTGTGTCCAGGATGTTCATCACTCATACACATATAATCCACAAACTGAATTCAGAATATAACCACGAATAAATAGTGTTTAAGTACTTTATTACATTGACTCATTGTCTCATTCATAAATCTCTAACTTATTCTTGCAGTGGAAGTCTCTAAACGACAACGGAAAATAAACTAAACAGCAGCGGCTCCATCTCCAACTCCATAGGCAAGTTGATGGTAGTTCGCACGCCTAGTACTTCACATGGTCCTCGAAGTACGCTTCTCCTGTTGCTGATGTTTATGTAATAATGCAAGGTTGAGTACATGACGTACTCAGCAAGTGCGAGAAAAGTATGACATGTAGCTTACAACAAGGTAGGAAAAAAAAGGCTCATTGCTGCAAGCAAATTTTATTTCACAAACATGTTAAAAATAGCAACTATTTCTAAGTGAATTTAATCCCAACATATATCCAAGTAAAACAGCAACATACCTCCATCATAGTTCACCATTTATCAAGTCTCAACATTCTTTCATCATAAGTCACCTTTTCTCAAGTCTCAACCAGCCATTGATCTTTCTCAAGTTTATCTCATGCTCATAACCATCTCATGTTCATATAACCAAAACCAAACTCATTGCCAAGACTCAACCAGTCCCGAGACCAATCCCAATGACCATACCATGACCATACCAAATAACCATCCCAAGTTTTCCCTCTAATCATGTGAGTTGGCCAGGTGCTTGTGACCGTAAGCACGGCTATCATGTTAGTGATTTTGTCACCCGTCGGTGACTGCAGAACCTCCATTATACCTGTACACAACCGTCGGTGTATGGCCAAGAGATCACAAAATAGCCTTTACAAAGGGGCTACTTGGGATGGATTGGTTAAGCAATCACAACGAAGTAATTCAATGTGCTGAGAGGAGCGTGCAGTTGACAAATGATTATGGTACTCGTATTGAGTTCGAGTCAGCCCAACCAGCAACCGAGAAGCAGCATTGAACCACATCGAAGAAGCAACATTGGAAAGCATTCCAGTGGTTCAAGAATTTTCAGATATGTTCCCGGAAGAACTTCCAGGAATGCCACCTGACCGGGACATTGAGTTTGCCATTGATTTAGTACCTGGAACTGCACCTATAGCGAAGAGGCCATATAGGATGCCCGTTAATGAACTAGTGGAACTTAAGAAGCAAATTCAGGAGCAGCTAGAAAAGGGTTTTATACGCCCGAGCTCGTCACCATGGGGAGCCCCCGTGCTCTTCATAGACAAGAAGGATGGGACCCAAAGGATGTGTGTGGACTATAGGTCTCTCAATGAGGTGACGATCAAGAATAAATACCTGCTGCCCCATATAGAGGACCTGTTCGACCAAATGAAAGGTGCCCGAGTTTTCTCCAAGATTGATCTTCGGTCGGGATACTTCCAGCTGAAGATTAAGCCCTCCGACATACCCAAGACTTCCTTTTGAACACGGTATGGTTCGTATGAATATACTGTTATGTATTTTGGGTTAACGAATGCACCCGCATACTTCATGTACCTCATGAATAAGGTCTTCATGGAGTACTTGGACAAGTTCGTCGTGGTTTTCATCGACGATATCATGGTGTATTCAAAAAGCGAGGAAGAACATGAATAACATTTGAGATTGACATTCAGAAACTGCGAGAGCATCAATTGTATGCCAAGCTCAGCAAGTGCAAATTTTGGATAAAGGAGATATCATTCCTAGGCCACATCATCTTCCAGAAAGGAGTATCGGTTGATCCCAGAAAAGTGGGAGATGTTCTGAAGTGGAACCAACCGCAGAAAGTGAGGGATATTCAGAGTTTTCTTGGGATGGCTGGATACTATCGCCGGTTCATCAAGGATTTCTCCAAAATAGCAAAGCCTATGACTGAATTGCTAATGAAGAGAAAAGCATTTCAGTGGACACAAGCGTGTCAAAAAATCTTTGAGGAGCTCAAGAAAAGGCTAACCACAGCGCCTGTTTTGGTATTGCCGGACGTGAGCAAGAATTTCGACATATATTGTGACGCATCGAGACAAGGGCTTGGATGTGTGCTCATGCAAGAAGGACAAGTGGTAGCCTATGCGTCAAGACAACTAAAGAAACACGAGCTGAATTACCCCACACATGACCTGGAACTTGCAGCCGTGGTGCATGCATTAAAGATTTGGAGACATTATATCCTTGGCCACCGATGTGAGATCTATATCGATCACAAAAGCCTCAAGTACATATTCACGCAAACGGATTTGAATTTGAAGCAACGTCGATGGTTGGAACTCATCAAGGATTATGATGTTGGAATCAACTATCACTCCGGAAAGGACAATGTAGTAGCTGATGCGTTGAGCCAAAAGGGAGCATGCCACCAACTCACGGTTCGGGAGCTACCGCCAGAGCTGCGCAAGGAGATCAAACAGTTACATCTCGGGTTCTTGAACGAGATGGAAGTGATAGAACTCAACTCCTCGCTAGAACAAGAGATACGATATGGCCAAGCAACGGATGAGGAAATCAAGGAGATCAAGGAAAGGATCCGACAAGGCATATAAAAGGACTTCAAGGAAGATGAGAAGGGTATGCTTTGGTTAGGGAAAAGGATTTGTGTGCCTAGCATGAAGCACATCCGTGACACGATATTAAAAGAGGCACATGACTCACTTTATTCCATACATCCCGGCAGTACAAAGATGTACAAGGACCTGAAAACTTGTTATTGGTGGGATGGTATGAAAAGGGACATAGCTGAGTATGTTGCCCTATGCGACACGTGCCAACGGGTGAAGGCCGAACATCAAAGACCCGCTGGACTGTTGCAACCATTGAAAGTACCCGAGTGGAAGTGGGAAGACATCAGCATGGATTTCATCGTCGGATTACCATGTACTCGGTCGGGTTACGACTCCATCTGGGTTATTTTGGACCGATTGACGAAAACAGCCCATTTTCTTCCTGTTAGAACCACGTACCGTATCGCAGAACTAGCCGAGCTGTACATGGAGCAAATCGTGTGCCGTCATGGAGTTCTGAAGAGGATAGTTTCAGATCGGGGTACCCAATTTACCTCTAGGTTCTAGAAGAAGTTTCATGAAGCTATGGGTACACGACTGGATTTCAGCTCCGCTTATCACCCGCAAACTGACGGGCAAACGGAGAGGACAAATCAAATTTTAGAAGACATGTAGAGAGCCTGCGCCTTGAAACACGAGCGTAGTTGGTATAGGAGCTTGCCGTATGTTGAGTTCTCATACAATAACAGCTATCAAGCCAGCTTGAAGATGTCACCTTTCGAAGCATTGTATCGTAGACGGTGTAGAACGCCGCTGTTCTGGAATAAGACCAGAGAGAACCAAGTGTTTGGACATGAAGTGCTGCAAGACGCCGAGAAGCAAGTCCAAACAATACGGGAGAACTTGAAGGCTGCTCAGTCACGACAAAAAGGTTATGTGGACAATAGGCGAAGAAAGTTGACCTTCGAAGTAGGAGACTTCATGTACCTTAGGGTATCACCTATCCGAGGCCAATGACGTTTTAACGTCAAAGGCAAGTTAGCACCTCGCTACATCGGGCCATTTAAGATTTTGGGCAAGCGAGGAGAGGTAGCCTATCAACTAGAGCTCCCAACGCACCTCTCCGACGTGCATGACGTGTTTCACGTATCCCAACTCAAGAAGTGCTTGAGAGTACCAGAAGAACAAGTACCAATGAATGAGCTCGAGCTTCAAGAGGATCTGACCTACGTAGAGCACTCTGTCCAAATTTTGGACGTGAAGGAAAGGGTCACGAGGAACAAAGTGATCCGTTGATGCAAGGTACAGTGGAGCCATCACACGGAAGCCGAAGCTACATGGGAGCGTGAGGAAGACCTCAAGGCAGAATTCCCTCATCTATTCTCTACTCTAACAAATCTCGAGGGCGAGATTCAGTTTAAGGGGGGGTAGGTTTGTAACATCCTCAATTTCATATCCATGCATTGCATATAGAAAAACTTATAAAAGAAGTAAAATGGGAGAAAGATAGCTGAAAAGAGCCAATTCCAATTCACCGAGGAGCGCTGTCGACACTTCCCGCAGCCTGCTGGCCACGTGGCGCCTTCGGAGCTCATCCTTGCGGAGGGGGTGAGGTCCGGCACTGCTGGCCACGTGGCAGGCTCGGAGCTCGCCTCTGCGGAAGGGGCGAGGTCCGGCCCCGCTGGACACGTGACACCCTCGGAGCTCACCTCCGAGAGGTCCGATACTGCTGGACACGTGTCGTCCTCGTAGCTCACCTCGGAGGAGAAGGGAGGTCCGTCACTGCTGGACACGTGTTGACTTCGGAGCTAGTCTGTGCGGAGAGGCGAGGCTCAGCTCCGCGGGACACGTGGCGCTTTCAGAGCTCACCCCTGCAGAAGGGATGAGGTCCGGCTCCGCCAGACACGTGTCACCCTCGGAGCTCGCCTCCGAGAGGTCCGACACTGCTGGACACGTGTCGTCCTCGGAGCTCACCTCCGAGGAGAAGGGAGGTCCGACACCTACGGGACACGTGTCATCCTCGGAGCACACCTCCGAAGGGAAGGGAGGTCCGACACTACGGGACATGTGTCGACCTCAGAGCTCGTCCCTGAGGAGAAAGGAAGTCCGGCGCTACTGGACACGTGGCACTCTCGGAGCTCGCCTCCGAGAGATCCGGTCCGCTGGACACGTGTCGACCTCGGAGCTCACTTCCGAGAAGAGAGGTCCGGCACTGACATGTGGCACTCTCGGAGCTCACCTCTGAGGAGGGGGAGGTCCGGCACACGTGGCGCACGCGGAGCTCGCCTCTGAGGGAGATGAAGGTCCCGCCCGCTAGACACGTGGCGCACTCGGAGCTCGCCTCTGAGGAAAAGGGAGGCCCGGCCCCTGCTGGACGCGTGGAGCCTCCGGAGCTCATCCCTGCGGAAGGACGAGATCCTTAAGCGGTTTTCCCCTGTGCGCGAATACCCGGTACTGAGGAAACCGACATGATTTCCACGTTGCTACCGCACCAAATCAATTGGAGATAAGTTGTTAAGATCCAAACAAATTGAACAGGACTCTTATTTGAAATCCAATCAGAGTAGTACTCTTCCTTATTCCTTTATAAATAGAACCCGAAAACCCCCTTGGCTGTAACACCTTTTCCCAAGTCGACAACTTAGAGGCCCTAGCCCCCAACTCGCCGAGTTGAACCCCCTGCCGGAGTTCAGTCGCCGGTGAGCCCAACAGTGAGCCCGCCGACGAGCGCCGTCGCGCCTCGCCGTCGCTGCCATTGCTAGGAGGAAGGCCCGCCACCAAAGAGAAGTGAGGTAGGTCTTCATACCCATATTACGACCTTGTCGCGGTTTCTTCGCATCTTATTTCTTCATCCCCTTCGAACAGAATCTGTTTCGTGTGGACAGATCACGTGTTGATCAGTTTTTGACGGTGGAATTGATCTAGATCTTGAGTCAAGAACATCACCACGTCCACACTTGATCCTTACACCCTTGTTCACCTTAAAACCCCATGCAAGCCCATTAAAACATGCAAGATAACGTACAAACTGGTCTAATAAAACAGCATCATAGGATTTGCACCATTGCATCTTGAGTAAGAGTTGTGCATGATGATTGATTGCTGTAAATTTTGTATGTGCGTGATCGTGAGTAGAAGGACAAGCTCAGGGAGCCATCTACGACGAACTACAGCACCGAGACTTCAAGACACGTGAGCAACAAGAGCCACAGGAGCAAGGCAAGTGCCCCTTGACCATATAGATCCCATGTTTTGAAACTGTTTTGTTTTTGAAAACATGTATGCTTGAGTCAACTTGATGGGAAACCCTTTTACAGGAGTTTACTAGTTTTGTTAACCATCCTTGTCACCGGGAAAGTTGATGAGTCGGGTATGGTCGTTTTTCCTTTTTGCTTCGCTTAGCTTATGGGATACGGGAAGGCGAAGTAGAACATGTGTAAGTACTGCACTCATATGAATGATGATGACGAGAACTTGATGATAATAATGAGCATAGAATCGGGGGAGATCTAGGTAAGCTTGGTTCGAGGATGTGGTAGAATAAGATGGTGGTTTACTTGCCGTAGATCTAAGGACCGGTTCTTGCCAGCACATGCCAGGAAAACAGTGCCACCACAAGGCCAAATATGGGTGCGGCTTAGCTGACTAATTAGGTAAGTTGCTAGATTGTTATGGACCGTGGAAGGCGCGGGGAATGGGAGTCGATAGAAGACTGCCCTGGGAACTGCATGGCACAAGAGGGGGCCCGTAGGTGGGAGAATGGTGATTCGAGCCTGCTGGTGAAACCTTAGTGAGTCCATACATCTAGTAGCCCCTTTGTAAAGGCTATTTTGTGATCTCTTGGCCATACACCGACGGTTGTGTACTGGTATAATGGAGGTTCTGTAGTCGCCGACGGGTGATGAAATCACAAACTTGTGGGTAAAGTGGTGCCACATCTTAAGAGTGTAAAACTATCATGATAGCCGTGCTTACGGTCACAAGCGCCTGGCCAGCTCACATGATTAGATGGGAAATTTGGGATGGAAACTTGGGATGGTTATTCGGTTATGGTTATGGTATGGTTATTGGGATTGGACTCGGGACTGTTGAGTCATGACAATGAGTTTTGTTTTCGGTTATTTGATTATGAGATGGATATGAACTTGAGATGGTTATTATGAGCATGAGATAAAGATGAGAAAGATTAATGGTTAGTTGAGACATGAAAAGTGGTGAATTATGAAGGAGATATGTTGCTGTTTTACTTAAATATATGCTGGGATTAAATTCACTTAAAGATAGTTGCTGTCTTTATCATGTTTGTGAAATAAACTTTGCTTTCTGCAATGAGCCTTTTATTCCCTACCTTGCTGTAAGCTACATGTCATACTTTTCCCGCACTTGCTAAGTACGACATGTACTCATCCTTGCATTATCATACAAACATCAGCAACAAGAGAAGAGTACTTCGAGGATCATGTGGAGTACTAGGCGTGCGAACTACCGTCAACTTGCCTGTGGAGGTGGAGTTGGAGATGGAGCCGCTGCTGTTTGGTTTTGCTTCCGCTATCGTTTAGAGACTTCCGCTGCTAGAATAAGTTAGAGACTTCCGCTGCAAGAATAAGTTAGAGATTGATGTAATGAAGTACTTAAACCCTATTATTCGTGGTTATATTCTGAATTCAATTTGTGGATTATATGTGTATGTGTGATGAACATCCTGGGCACACATATGCATCATCTGGGTTCCGTTTTCACGGGACCGGGCGTCACAACGAGCCATACTGTGGTGCAGCTGGGGGCATGAAACATGGACGTACATTGCTCCCTTGTGGCTGGTATGGCATCTTCCTCTTGCCCTCTTGCTCGATCTCACGGATCTTGCTCTCAACCACTATAGCTTTGTCAATGACCTTCTGGAAGCTCGCATAATCACTGTTGAGCAGTTGTACTTGGATCTCATTGTTCAATCCTCTCATGAACAGGTATTGCTTCCTTTGATCCGAGTTGACGTCTTCGGGAGCATACCTTGACAGCTGCGTGAACTTGTTGAGGTACTCATTCACGCTCTTCTTTCCTTGGCGGAGACCTTCGAACTCTTGCCTTTTAAGCATCATGACTCCAGCAGGGATGTAATGAGAGTGGAAACTCTCCTTGAATTCAGCTCAAGTGATTGTCTCCTGGTTGTCATGAGCATTGCAGAGAGCGTCCCACCAGTCAGCGGCTGCTCCCATGAGTTGGTGCGATGCGAAGAGAACTTTCTCCCGATCATCGCACTGAACAATGGCAAGCTTCTTTTCCATGGATTTCAACCAATCATCAACCTCCATGGGATCATTAGCTTGTGCAAAAGTAGGCGGTCGAGTCCTCATGAACTCTCCCAACCTATTGTGAGCCGGCGGTGGTGGTGGTGGTGGGGGTGCAGGAATGGGGTTAGGATTGTAGTGGTTGTTGGCTTGCAGCTGTCCCAAAGTTTGTATCATGATTTGCATGAGCTGGTTTTGCATAGCCATCAACCGTTCAAGGTTGTTTGCATCAGCCCCGGGATTGGCATTTTCAGGAACTTCAACATTGCCATCCTCTTGTGGTTCACGGTTGCAACAAACGTTCCTCCTTTGACGGCTGGCGTTTTCCCTCACCATCTGTGAGAGAGAGTTGGGTAGAATAGAAAAGAGAAGTTTAGATTGATCCCCCCAACTATATGCATCAAGGGTAGGAACTAAATGTCTTCTGTTATTAATTTCGGCCTATATGAGGATGTGAACACATGCCGAAGCATCTCACATCTCTCTACTATGTGTGGATGTGGACTTTCGCAGAAGCGTCCCACACCTCACACTAGCACACAAACACAAGCAATCATCACAAAATTTCATGGTACTACGATTTAAACGTTCCTATTACGGCTTATTCAATGGGAATCCTAAACTTAAGCATGTGAACTGGTGCTGTTCCCGCCGTGTGACGGGGGTGGTCCATCGGACACCTCAATGGGGTTAAGTGCACTCCCACGTGGTGGTGAACGAGTACTTATGTGTGTCGTGGTCCGGATCACCGGCATCTATAAATAGGACATGAGAAACCTTAGAGAAGGAATAAAATACTTCAAAACTTCAGAAGCTATGAAGCAAGAAAGCAAAAGTGTTGTTGTCCAAAAGAAGAGATAAGAGGGGCTGAAAATAGCACTTTGCGGTGGCTGAATTGACAAGAAAAGTGCAGCAGCAAGCAATTTTTGAAAATAGCAGTTTTACAGGAGTGTGCCTATGTATTTTAGAGTGTCCATTCTACCTAGCTTGCGTCCTACGGTCAACGTGGCTCTGATACCAATCTGTGACGTCCGGTCCCGTAAAACACGGAACCCAGCTAATGCATATGTGTGTCCAGGATGTTCATCACACATACACATATAATCCACAAACTGAATTCAGAATATAACCACGAATAAATAGTGTTTAAGTACTTTATTACATTGACTCATTGTCTCATCATAAATCTCTAACTTATTCTTGCAGCGGAAGTCTCTAAACGACAGCGGAAAATAACTAAACAGCGGAGGCTCCATCTCCAACTCCACAGGCAAGTTAACTGTAGTTCGCACGCCTAGTACTCCACATGGTCCTCGAAGTACTCTTCTCTTATTGCTGATATTTATGTAATAATGCAAGGTTGAGTACATGACGTACTCAGCAAGTGCGGGAAAAGTATGACATGTAGCTTACAACAAGGTTGGAATAAAAAAAGGCTCATTGCAGCAAGCAAATTGTATTTCACAAACATGATAAAAACAGCAACTATTTCTAAGTGAATTTAATCCCAACATATATCCAAGTAAAACAGCAACATACCTCCATCATAGTTCACCATTTATCAAGTCTCAACATTCTTTCATCATAAGTCACCTTTTCTCAAGTCTCAATCAGCCATTGATCTTTCTCAAGTTTATCTCATGCTCATAACCATCTCATGTTCATATAACCAAAACCAAACTAATTATCAAGACTCAACTAGTCCCAAGACCAATCCCAATGACCATACCAAGACCATACCATGACCATACCAAATAACCATCCCAAGTTTTCCCTCTAATCATGTGAGTTGGCCAGGTGCTTGTGACCGTAAGCACGGCTATCATGATAGTTTTACACTCTGCAGCGGTGGCACCACTTTACCCACAAGTTTGTGATTTCGTCACCCGTCGGTGACTGCAGAACCTCCATTATACCAGTACACAACCGTCGATGTATGGCCAAGAGATCACAAAATAGCCTTTACAAAGGGGCTACTAGATGTATGGACTCACTAAGGTTTCACCAGCAGGCTCGAATCACCATTCTCCCACCCACGGGCCCCCTCTTGTGCGATGCAGTTCCCATGGCAGTCCTCTCTCGACTCCCATTCCCCGCGCCTTCCACGGTCCATAACAAACTAGCAACGCACCTAATTAGTCAGCTAAGCCGCACCCATACTTGGCCTTGTGGTGGCACTGTTTTTCTGGCATGTGCTGGCATGAACCGATCCTTAGATCTACAGCAAGTAAACCACCATCTCATTCAACAACATCCACGAACCAAGATTGCCTAGATCTCCCCCAATTCATTGCTCATTATCATCATCAAGTTCTCATTATCATTATTCATATGAGTGCAGTAGCTAACCATGTTTAATTCCGCTTCCCGTATCCCGTGGATTAAGCAAAGCAAAAAGGAAAAAGCGACCATACCCGACTCATCAACTTTCCCAGCGACAAGGATGGTTAACAAAACTAGTAAACTCCTATAAAAGGGTGTCCCATCAAGTTGACTCAAGCATACACGTTTTTGCAAACAAAACAGTTTCAAAACATGGGATCAATATGGTCAAGGGGCACTTGCCTTGCTCCTGTGGCTTTTGTTGCTCACGTGTCTCGAAGTCTTGGTGCTGTAGTCCTTCGTAGATGGCTTCCTGAGCTTGTCCTTCTACTCACGACCATGCACATACAAAATTTACAGCAATCAAACATCATGCACAAACTTTACTCAAGATGCAATGGTGTAGATGAATAAAAGTCCTATGGTGCTGTTTCATTAAACCTAGTTTGTACGTGTTCTTGCATGTTTTAATTGCTTTCATGGGGTTTTATGATGAACAAGGGTGTAGGGATCAAGTGTGGACGTGGTGATGATCTTGACTCAAGATCTAGATCAATCCCACCGTCAAAAACCGATCAAAACGTGATCTGTCCACACGAAAAAATTCCGGTCCGAAGGAAGCGAAGAAAACGGATGCGCAGAAACAGCGACGATGTCGTAAGATGGGTAACGAAGACCTACCTCACTTCCTTTTGGTGGCAGGGCCTTCCTCCTAGCGATGGCAGCAGCGGGGGCTCACCGGCGACTGAACTCTGGCGAGGGGGGTTTAACTCGGCGAGTTGGGGGCTAGGGCCTCTAAGTCGCCGACTTGGGAGGAAGAAAAGAAGGTAAAGGGTTACGGCCAAAAGGGGTTTTTGGTCCTATTTATAAGAGGAAAAAGAAGAGTCCTACTCCGATTGGAGTTCAAATAAGAGTCCTATTCAATTTGTTTTGGATCTTAACAACTTATCCCCAATTGATTTGGGTGTGGTAGCAATGTGGGAAATTGTGTCGGTACCCCTAGTACCGGGTATTCCCGCGCGCACAGGAGAAAAACCGCTTAAGGATCTCGTCACCTCTGCAGGGATGAGCTCCAGAGGCGCCACGTGTCCAGCGGGGGTCGGGCCTCCCCTCTCCTTAGAGGCGAGCTCTGGGCCTGCCATGCATCTAGCAGGGCGGGGCCTCCCTTTTCTTAAGAGGCGAGCTCCACGTGCGCCACGTGTCTGGCGGGGCAGGGTCTCCCCTTTCTACAGAGGCGAGCTCCCGTGATGACACGTGTCTGGCGGGGCGGGGCCTCCCCTCTCTACAGAGGTGAGCTCCGGTGGTGACACGTGTCCAACAGCGTCGGACCTCCCTTCTCCTCGGAGGTGAGCTCCGAGGACGACACGTGTCCAGCAGTGTCGGACCTCCCTTCTCCTCGAAGGTGAGCTCCGAGGACGACACGTGTCCAGCAGTGTCGGATCTCCCTTCTCCTTGGAGGTGAGCTCCGAGGGTCACACGTGTCCCAGGGGTCGGGTCTCGCCTCTCCTCCGAGGCGAGCTCCGAAGGCGACACATGTCCCGCGGGGTCGGGCCTCGACTCTCCTCCGAGGGGAGCTCCGAAGGCGACACGTGTCCCGCGGGGCCGAACCTCATCCCTTCCGCAGGGGTGAGCTCCGCGGGCGCCACGTGTCCCGCGGTGCCGGACCTCACCCCCTCCGAAGGGGTGAGCTTCACGGGCGCCACACGTCCCGTGGCCCGGGGAAGTGTCGATAGCACACCTTGGCAAACTGGAATTGGCTCACTTCTGCTATCTTTTTCCTATTTCCCAACAATTTTATGATTCTTTCTCCATTTCTACTTCTTTTATAATGTTTCTCTATATGCAATGCATGGATATGAAATTGAGGGTGTTACATACCGAATCCTACACTATCTTAGCATTGCAGTAGCTAAACGAGGTTTCAACACCTAAGCCCAATCCAGGGTTTTCTTGGCTATGCATCTGGGTTTTCAAACAAGACTCTAATGCAAAGATTAAAGTGGGTGCTCAAGGTAAGTTCTCAAAACAGAAAAATTTGTAAAAATGGTTAATGCAAACCGGAGCATTCCTTGCTGTTCTTGGTCATAGGCTAGCTGTTCCTCTGGAGTGACGAAGTCTAAGACTTCGGGCTCCTCCTCAACCTTAGCGACTACATGTGATAAATACAAATAATGTGTCAATGTAAATGCATTTGAATTCAAGTTAAACTTGTGAGAGCTATAAGTCTTACAAGACAGGCCCAATGACTCTGAAATTTTTACTGTGGTTTGGATACAACCTAAACAGAGGTTTGACCAAGTTTCATTTGCAGCAAAGCTTATTTGAGCTCTCCACAAATAATTATGTACTTGGCCTTAATTGGAGCTCTAGGGTGTTCTAGGGGTTTTCATGGAGCAAGCCATGACTTTATAAAAACTAAATTTTCATAAGGTTATAATGGAGTTGGTTTTACTTAATTTGAAGGTTCCGATATGAGCTAAACAAGTTCAGAGAATTTCTGAAAAATGTTTCTGGATATTTTCCATTTTCTCTGGAACAGTTTTATTAATCACACCATTAGGTGGATCAAATGAGCTCAAATGGATCTGAAATTTTTATTGTAGCTTAGGGATATTTTGGTGAACATCCTAGCAAAATTTCAGAATTTTCCTCCAAAGGGTTCTTTAGTTAAAATTCTAAACAGTTTAAATTTTGAAGAATTAATTCTGGAGAACTAAGGATTTTCATGAAGTGAAACTTGATTTGTTGGAATGTACTCAGAGAACTGAATCCAACAAAATTTGGTTCACTGGATTTGGAGTTTCCTAGCCAAAGTAATTTGGGTTTTAATTTGAACTAAATCTAAAAATCAGGGAAATGTTTAAAACACTACACGTGGGTCCCACGCAGTGTCTTCGTCTACCTCCCGCCAGCGCCCGAGCGCGCGACGCACAGCGACGGTGGCGCGGTTTGTTCTCGGCCGTTACTGCCTAATTCTCTACATGGTTTCTTCCTACGTGACCTTTGGAGCACGGCGCACACGCCGGGCAATTTCTCGCGCCTTGACATCGCCGGGAACATAGTCGGCGACGGTGGCGGCGGAACATGAGCTCAGGTCCGATGGTGCTAGCTCATCTTGGCGGTGAACACGATCAACCAATGGGTCGCAAAGCACCACTGGGGCAGGGGGAAGCTATCCCTGCCCTCCTCTTGGCCGGAGACCGCCGGGAAAGTAGACTTCACCGGTGACCCGAGCCGTTTTCACCGGCGGTGGCCAAAATCAGGTGTTCTACTCACTGGGTTGATCATCATCGCTAGGATTTGGCTGAGGTAACCGTGAGGTGCTACTCTAGCTTCAGCTCGACCAGGATTTCCAGTGATCGAGATGAATTTTGAGTTTTGGTTCTCGGTGTTCTATACGGTGATCGTCGGAAAAATTGAAATTCCAGCTAACCGGCGCTAAGAGGGAGCTAGGGAGCTCGGGGATAGCTACTAGACTTCTATGCTAACCTCAGAGACCACTTTGCCGCGCTGGAGAAGCTTAAAGCTGCTCGGACGACGGCATCGAGTCGGAGGAGCTTTTGGGTTAACAGAGCGATGGAAGATCGGCTGGGACAAGCTCAACAGAAGCTGATCTCGAGCAGCTAAGGGTGGTAGCACGTCAAGCAAGGTTCAGCGGTGCCGTTTATGGCCTCAGCTTGCGGTGGGAAGGACTGCTTTGGCTGGTCGACGGCGGGGTGGTGAGTCGGGGGTGTGCGGCGACTTGCTTCAGTTTCTCAGTGCAGGAAACGTCGAGGCAGCGTGAAAACCGGCTGCTGCCGTCTGCAGCTCGAGGCTAAATAGCTGAGGATGTCGGTTTGCAGCTGTGATCGGCGATCAGGAGGTGGCAGCAGTGTGCATCACTGTGGCGATCGTGTGGGCGCGCGCAAGAACCGAGTCTCGGTGACTTCAGTCGGTTCACTGGCTTGTGTGGCTGACAAGTGGGACCCACTCCCCTTTTAACCTCTGAAATTCAATTTTCCCCACTGCTCTAAACAGTAGAGACCCAAATACCCTTTGACATTTGAATTATCTACCAACTGGCCATTTGAATTAAATAGAATTCAAATTGTGGAGTGTTTGAATATATTTTCAGCACATATGCAGTTTGAAATTCAAATTAAGTTTGAATTTGCTAAAATTAGCTCATGTCAAGGTCAACTCCAAATGGAGTGAAAATTGGTGTGTGAGCTCATAAAAATGTGCTGAGTATGAATATGCCTCCCACTTTTGAAGTCATGGGACAAAAGTAGTTTGAATTTAAATTTGAGTTCAAACTAGCCTCTTTCTAGTTATACCCAGAAATACCTCAAAAAGGTTTTGGATTTGGGTGAAATTTGGCATGAGCATTCCTAGCAAGGTGTATGATTTTTTCATATGCTCAACCCCTATAAGATGCATGTGGGAAATGCCACTTTTGCATTTTGTGAGTTTATCCTCTAATGACCATGTTGATGGTGTTTACTTGCTCTTCAAAGGTGTTCATAAAGTTTCATCAAATGAGGTGTGCGTGGTGTGATGAACACTTTGGATATGTGCCAAAAACTTAGGACCTTACATTCCTCCCCCCTTAAAAGAATCTTGTCCCGAGATTATAAGGTGAAAATGAGAGAGAGGACGGTGGAAAATTACCGTATATGCGATGTGAAGAAGTCGGGGTAGTTAGCGCGAAGAAATCCTTCGCTCTCCCATGTTGCTTCATCTACGGATGATTACTCCATAGAACTTTGTAGAACCACAACGTACGGTTGCGTGTGGTTCGTGCCTTTTCATCAATGATTTGAACCGGTTCCTCCCGATACGTGAGATCCGGTTTCAGTTCTTCAATATCCCCCAGCTGAATGGTAGTTGATAGCTTAAGACACTTCCTCAGCTGAGAAATGTGAAAGACGTCGTGCACACCGGAGAGTGCTTCTGGTAATTCCAGCTGGTATGCTACTGATCCACATCTTTCCGTAATCTGGAATGGACCGATGAATCAGGGTGCCAACTTTCCTCTCACCCTGAATCTGTTCACAACCTTCATTGGAGACACCCGTAGATATACGTGATCTCTGACTTCGAATTGTAATGGGCGTCTTCTCCGGTCCGCATATTGTTTTTGTCGGGATTGCGCGGCTTTTAGATTCACTTGAATCAGCCAAATCTTCTCCTCCGAATTATTGACAAGATCAATCCCGAAGGTGACCCTTTCGCCAGACTCACACCAATTCAGTGGCGTGCGGCATTTTCTCCCGTATAGCGCCTCATAGAGCGCCATCTTGATGCTGGCTTGGTACCCATTGTTGTACGAGAACTCGGCCAACGGTAAGTGATCATCCCAATTCTTACCGTGGTTGATAGCACAAGCTCGTAGCATATCTTCTAAAATTTTATTTACCCGCTCGGTTTGCCCGTCCGTCTGCGGGTGGTACGCTGAACTACGGATCAGCTTCGTCCCCAATGCAGCGTGTAGCTGCTCCCAAAAACGGGACACAAATAAAGTGCCCCTATCCGATATGATGGTGCGAGGTACGCCGTACAAGCATATGATCCGTGAGATGTACAATTCAGCATACTTCTAGGCATTGTAGTTTGTGTTGACCGGGATGAAATGGGCAACTTTGGTGAGCCGGTCGATGATCACCCACACAGAATCATGCTTCTGAAAAGTGGTGGGCAAACCAACGATGAAGTCCATGCTCACATCTTCCCACTTCCAGGCAGGAACGCCCAGTGGTTGTAGCAGTCCCGGTTTTCTCATGTGGTCTGCCTTCACCCTTCGACATGTATCACACTCGGACACGTACTTTGCAATCTCCTGGTTCATCCGTGTCCACCAAAACTTGCTTCTGGGTTCTTGATACAATTTGTTACTGCTGGGGTGAATAGAAAACTTTGACAAGTGAGCCTCATCAAAGATTTTCTTCCGTAACTCCGGGTTACGGGGTACGACGATCCGGTCCTTGAACCATAGGACGCCGTCTCCGTCTTTCCGGAAACATTTCAGCTCCCCACTGTCTACATGTCTCCGCAAATGCGACATGCCCTTGTCATGTTTCTGAGCTGCCGCTATTTCTTCACGGATGGTGGGGATCAAATCTAAGTTGTAGAGAGCTCCATGTGGAATCACATGCAATGGTGGCTTGCCCTCTTCCAACGGGGTGATGGTCAGATTGTTGACGTGTGACTTGCGACTCAGCGCATCCGCCACTACGTTTGCCTTGCCGGGGTGATAATGGATCTCTATTTCGTAATCCTTTATCAACTCCAACCATCTTCGCTGCCTCATGTTCAGCTCTTTCTGAGTGAATATGTACTTGAGGCTTTTGTGGTCGGTATATAAATGCACGAGGTTACCGAGTAGGTAGTGCCTCCACATTTTAAGTGAGAGTACCACGGCAGCGAGCTCCAAGTCATGAGTTGGATAATTCCGCTCATGGTTTCTGAGCTGCCGTGATCCATACGCGACCACCCTTCGGTCTTGCATCAGCACACATCCGAGCCCAATGCCGGACGCATCGCAGTACACATCAAACAGTTTTGTTGTGTCTGGCTGCGCCAAAACCGGTGCTGATGTTAGGTGCTTCACTAATGCCTTGAACGCTGCTTCACATGCTGGACTCCAAACATATTTGGTAGCCTTCTTCAGCAGCTCGGTCATAGGCTTGGCAATCTTTGAGAAGTTTGGAATGAACCTCCGATAATACCCCGCGAGTCCGAGGAAACTCCGTACCTCATGAACAGTTCTCAGGGACTTCCAATTCAGCACTTGTGTGATCTTACTCGGGTCTACAGCGATGCTCTCCGCTTAAATAATATGCCCGAGAAAAGGCACTTGCGAAATCCAGAATTCGCACTTGCTGAATTTTTAGTATAGTTGGTGATCCCGCAGCCGTTGCAAGACTATACGAAGGTGCTTCATGTGTTCTTCCTCCGACTTGGAATATACCACTATGTCGTCGATGAAGATCATGACAAACTTGTCCAGATCCGGCATAAATACCGAGTTCATCAAGTACATGAAGTGAGCTGGAGCATTGGTGAGGCCGAAGGACATGACCAGGTACTCATAAAGCTCGTACCTCGTCGAGAAAGCCGTCTTCGGAATATCCTCAGCCCATATCTTAATCTGATGGTATCCGGATCTTAAGTCCATCTTGGAAAAGATCTTTGCTTCGACCAACTGATCAAACAACATGTCAATCCGTGGCAACGGGTACTTGTTCTTGATGGTCACGGCGTTTAGTGGACGATAATCCACGCAAAGCCACAACGTCTCGTCCTTCTTCTTCACGAATAATGCCGAACAGCCCCATGGCAAGGAGCTCGGCCTAATAAAACCCTTTTCCAGCAGGTCGTTAACTGCGTCTTCAGTTCAGCCAATTCCTTGGGCGCCATCTTGTACGGCCTTCGGGATATTGGCATGGTTCCCAGTGCAAGTTCAATCTTGAATTTCACCTTTCGGTCGGGCGGCATCCCCTGTAAATCATCCTGGAACACGTCAGGGAACTCACGGACTACTGGAATATCTTCCAATCTGATGGTTGTGGATTGATATACACTTGGAAGTTTTATTTCTGGACTGTCCAGAAATAAAGAGTGTGACTCGTGCATTTCTGGGTGTAGATGCACGACTCGGAGGACTGTGTCTAAAACAGCGCCATGGCGGGTTAACCACGACATCCCTAAGATGACATCGACCTTCTGTCCCTCTAAAACTATGAGAGACGTAGGGTATACTCTACCCGCTAAGCATAATGGTACTCTAGAAACCATCATGCTCGCTGAAATCTTCCCACCCGGTGAACAAATCAAATATGGACTTTCGGTGGGTAGTATTTGCAAGCTGTGTTTAGCAGTAAAAGCTTGGTTAATAAAATTATGCGTGGCTCTAGAATCAAATAACACTATAGCGGGATGCTGGTGGAGTTGGAACATACCCGCAAGGGTTGGCTCTCCCTCCGACACGTCCTCTATGGCAAGTTGGTGGACGGTGCCGGGCCTAGGATTTTCCCGCCGCGCATTAGTGGGTTTCCGGGGCTGATTCCTCCCTGAAAACTGTGGTGCCACTCCGCCGCCTTGCCTCTCAGGACAGTTGTTGGCAAAGTGTCTTGGGCGACCACATTTGTAGCATGTGGCTGCTGACTTGCCGGTGCTTGGGGGACGAAAACCCGGCATGCGCTGCTGAGGTGCATATGCACGCGGCGTCGCCCGCTGCTGCTGTTGTTGCTGCGAAGGTGGTGCTGGCAGTGCCGGCCTGAATGCCGGTGGAGAATATGGCCGAGTGCGGAATGGCATCGGCCTCTGTGGTGGCTGCCAGCGTGGACCCGATGGTGAACGATTCACCATCCGGTATTTTTGAGAAGGACCACCTCGTTCTCCGCTGCTTTGCGGCGCGCTTCGCTTCCTCTCCGTCGCCGCTAACTCCTTGCCGGAGTCCTCCTGAACAATCGCAGCATCAATAATATCATTGAGGCTGCCGCGATTGAACATCGCCAGCGTGTCCTTCAGGAGCAGGTTAAGCCCCTGGTAAAAATGATCCCACCGCTTCTCATCGGTATCGGCGTGATACGAAGCGTAGAGTGCCAGATCATTGAACGCCCTGGAGTATTCCAGTGTGTTCCTGCTTCCTTGCTGCAGGCGAAGGAACTCCTGCGTCTTCCTCTTCATAATACCCGGCAGTATGTGATAGGCCCTGAAGGCCGTCCGGAACACCGCCCAGGTCATAACTCGCTCGGTGGGTTGCAAGGTGCAGTAGTTCGCCCACCAAGCGCTCGCGGATCCTTGAAGCTGTTGGACCGCGAACTGAGTCTTGTGCTTCTCATTCACTTGGAGCAGCCCGAACTTCATCTCCATCGTGCGGAGCCAATTGTCCACATCGATGGGTTCATCCGCCCTTGAGAATACCGGGGGATGAGTAGCCAGAAAGTTGGAGTAGGAGCTTTGTTGGCGCTCCTCGTGATCTTGACGTCTCTCCGGCCGATACGTATTGGTAATAAGTGTCTGCAGCAACTCCATGTGCTGCTGATGAGAACCCGCCATTACCGCAACGATGTTGGTCAATGTAACCGTTGGCAGTGGCGGTGGCGGTTGTTGTTGTTGCTGTTGCTGTCCCAAGGAATCCTCAGGAGGCTGTTGGGAGGTCGCTCCCCCCTGACTGGAACCCCCAACGTCTGGGTTGGCACGAGTGCGAGTCATTCTGAAATTTAAAACAGCAGCGATCAGCACATGTCATACTTAAAATTCCGTATGAAACAGTAGGTATTGAAGTGACGCATGAATAACTTGCACAACATTCACCTATATTGATAAAGCATAAACTTTATACAAGATACATTATTCTCGGGTCCCCGATAAGTCATGCTCATGTCGTCACTACTTATACATATACTACTGTCTACACGACATGTCACCGATTACAAAAGTTTTTCTTACACCACCCTCGCTGCCATACTTGGCAACGGTAAACCACTACATGGAGTAGAACTCGACCTCCTGTGGGTCTTCCTCCTCCGCTACCTCTGCTGGTGGCTCCGGGTCCATGACCTCCTCTTCCGGTTCAGGTTCCCCCATAGCCGGAAGACCCAAAACCATGGGTACGGCGCCTACCATCGGTAGACCCATTACCGGAGGTACGAGGTCCTGCAACGCGTGCACCTCGTCCATGGCCTGGTTGTAGTCCTATTCCCAGCCTTGCCCCTCCTCAATCGCGTCATCATGTTCTTGAGTGAGAACCTAATTCTGCTGGGTCAGAGCCTGCATTTATTGTTGTAAAGCCGTGATGTAGACGCGGCTTTTCTTTTTTGCCTTCTTCAGACGATGCAACTGATTATGTTGTTTGTTCAGTCGCTTAATCGTTGGAAGGAGAACAATGCGAAGTGCGCTGTGAGCACTCTTGAAATGATCTCCACGGCTGGTGCTCTCCTTGAGCTTTGTAGCAAGACAATCCGTATGAACAGCTTGGCTGTCCATCACGGCTTTTCCTGCCCTCAACTGGAGGCTGAGGTTCGCCTCCGCGGGGTTGTACCTTGGGCAACCCAGATCCGTTGCCTCCATGTACCTTCCCCCCCCCCCCCCCACACACACATGATTAGCTTGTCCCTCCACCAGAACGAGCACGTATGGAGTGCCCTCCATAGCTCTCACGTGTAGTTGGCAGAAACGTGACATGGTGTCGCGAGCTGCCACTTGCCACATGCCCTCCGGCTTTCTACCTCTCACTGTGACGGTGAACGGCGCCCAACCGGGTGGCATAGGTCCTGTAGGAACTTCAACATGGATGGTCCACGTCTTGCCCCCCTCCTCGCCTTCTTCCTTGGCGAGATACTGCGGCGTCTCCACATATCCGAAATATTGAAGCATTTCTTCAACACTTCTGGATAACCGCTGCGGTGAGAACAGTGGGATACCACCCACCCGTTCTCCGATTGTCTATCCTCTGTCATCTGTAGAAACATATTTGAGACATGTCAAATATTTATTTCAACAGTAATTCATTGAGTTATAACATAAAACATGTCATTGAACTCATAAAACTTGGAAACACAACTCAAACCTAGAACAATTTGATTGTGGTCTGCTGTCCAAACTGACAGCCCTGACCAGTTTCCATTGCAACCTGATTTAGACCATGCTAAAGGCAAAACCATTTCTGTAGCCCAACATAAAAGTTAAAGATAACTTCAATAGATTTCTAGAAAGTATTTTCTTGGCCTAAGATCTGTCCTGGTTCAAAAGTTATGAGATGTAAAAGTTTACAGAATTTCTGGAGAAAATTGGGCAGCACCTTCCTGCTTGAGGTACTGATTTGATCCAAGAATTCCAGTCAATTATACCCCAAATTTGACCAAACTTTATTTTACAAAGTTGTAACCCATCTCATTAACTTTTCAGAACTACCTCATTTACTATTTTTTTATTTTTATGCAGGAAGTTATGCTCAATTTACAGAAAGTTACAGAGTATTTACTTTGTCCTGTTTTCTGGACAGTTTCAACTCTACTGCATTTTTCGACTGGTTAAGGGATGAAACACCTCTGGACGTAAACAGAAAAGTTGTAAGGCTCTTCCAAAACTTTCCAGAAATGTATCATATGCCCCTAACCGTGAAATAACTCAACCTCTAACCTCTGATTAACTTCAGCCTCATTTCAGCTGAAAACAGGGGACTCTGTCCTTAGTATCCTATAAGTTAAAAACTTGTTAACTTTGAATATCCTGATTAAGGGAAGGAGTTACATCAAAGTTTTAGTGCTCTGGATTGAAAGTTTCAAGTTTGATAATGCAGTTGCTCATTTAGTGGGGTGTGACGTTGAAGCGTCACCAGTTCATGTCGGTACTACGTTTCTCACAAAGAAAAACCTATACCGGACTTAGCCGGCTTCATTAGTTCAGTGGCACTAAACGTCTCTCGCACACGGATGCTACTCGTCTACCAATTTGTGGTTAGACTACCTGCAAATAACTCACACAATCGTCAGACTCGGCTGCACACTGAGCCCGGTATCCATACAGTTCATACACCCGTCCGTCATCACTCGCACGGGTGTTCTCAAGCCAACCACGCCTCGAGCTACGTGTTCACGTTACTGACCACGTGACGGGGTCTCCCATACTTGCCTGTAGCACGCCAGGGAAGGGCGTTGCTCGAATACCCCAAACGACATGAAGAGTCGTAGAGGATATTAAAGCGGGCCGGCTTACCTGCCACCCTAGAGGCTCCACCCTTCATCTTGTGCGCACTGGTGGACAGCGCTTACATGCACCCCCAAGACATAAAGCGTCCCGAGATGCATGATTTTCTGACATAAGAAAATAGGTTAGTATGCCACTTTCTATACACTAATAGCATCCTTATATGGGCTACTAACTCGTTCCTCACCGAATTTTTGAAAAAGATGACCTTTTTGGTGTGTTAAACTTCAAGCGAGCTCTGATATCACGCTGACGCGGCCCCACGGCCTCGTCGAGCCAGGATCACGCTGAGGGGTGCTGCGTTGCACAGCACCGGATAACACACATCAAAGATACAAAGCGGAAGCAAAGTTTTATTACATAAACCAGTTTATGAACATTTTTACAACAAAATAAGTTCAGTCTACACTCACGGGCGTAGACTACGCATCGAGTTCACATTCAGCCCATGAACGTGTCCCCGCTAGCACGCACACACACTAACACGGCGGCGTGCACGACTCCCACTCGACGGGGTTTCCCTCTTGGGGTTCCGTCTCCTCCTCGGGAGTCCCTTCTTCATAAACCCCTGCAAAATCTTCAAACACAAGCAGTGAGCACGATGGCTCAGCAAGTCTGACCCGTCTCTCCTATAAATGAAACTTCTACATGAGGGTTCCGGGGGTACATGAGGTAAATAAGTTGCAAAGGACTCGCCTAATTATTGGAACCTTATTTTCAAGTTTTAGCAGCAAGTTGTGGAGAACCTCACGCTAAGGCACATGAGAGAGCCGCAATCAAACAAGAAACACATTTCTCTCATGTACTTTGCCCAAGGTTGAAAAGAACTTTAGTTCGCTCTAAACTACAGCAAGTCATTAACAATCACTGTATAGCTTTCAAATCAGCAAACTTTTAACATGTATCTAGCCTGTTCTTTCTATGTCACGGTACAGTGAACAAGTGGTACTCACTGACCATGAGGGACGGCGATAATAATCGATTTATACCTGCAGGGTTACCCGAATAACCCGTCACGTACGCCCGTACTCGATGTTGCCTACAGCAACCATCACGGACATCGTACGCGACCACCTTTCACCCGTCAGCCAAATGTTGAACCGGTCCGATCGTCCCGAGCATGAGGTCTCTGCGCGCGCATCCGCAGTGCCGCCAGCTGATTTATACCTCGAGCTCTCAACCTACCCTCTGAACGACCAGCTATGCCTCAACACCCAGCTACCCGAGTTACATCGGTTTCCCGGTTCCCATATATCCGGTAGGTCTTCGGTACTGTTCTAGCTTGTTCAACAGGCCCCCACACGGCTCGGTCCTCAACTGACACAAGTGGAGCTATGGCACCCAGGCCCCAACGTCGTGCTGCCCTTACTCCCCGCCCGGTCTCATTTTTCTTGCTATGTGTTTCATTTGCTACATTTACCCGAGTAGTGTGCCTCTAGCCTAATCTCGCGAGTAGTTCCAACTACTCGACTTGTACCGAATCCTACACTATCTTAGCATTGCAGTAGCTAAACGAGGTTTCAACACCTAAGCCCAATCCAGGGTTTTCTTGGCTATGCATCTGGGTTTTCAAACAAGACTCTAATGCAAAGATTAAATTGGGTGCTCAAGGTAAGTTCTCAAAACAGAAAAATTTGTAAAAATGGTTAATGCAAACCGGAGCTTTCCTTGCTGCTCTTGGTCGTAGGCTAGCTGTTCCTACGGAGTGACGAAGTCTAAGACTTCGGGCTCCTCCTCAACCTTAGCGAATACATGTGATAAATACGAATAATGTGTCAATGTAAATGCATTTGAATTCAAGTTAAACTTGTGAGAGCTATAAGTCTTACAAGACAGGCCCAATGACTCTGAAATTTTTACTGTGGTTTGGATACAACCTAAACAGAGGCTTGACCAAGTTTCATTTGCAGCAAAGCTTATTTGAGCTCTCCACAAATAATTATGTACTTGGCCTTAATTGGAGCTCTAGGGTGTTCTAGGGGTTTTCATGGAGCAAGCCATGACTTTATAAAAACTAAATTTTCAGAAGGTTATAATGGAGTTGGTTTTACTTAATTTGAAGGTTCCGATATGAGCTAAACAAGTTCAGAGAATTTCTGAAAAATGTTTCTGGACATTTTCCATTTTCTCTGGAACAGTTTTATTAATCACACCATTAGGTGGATCAAATGAGCTCAAATGGATCTGAAATTTTTATTGTAGCTTAGGGATATTTTGGTGAACATCCTAGCAAAATTTCAGAATTTTCCTCCAAAGGGTTCTTTAGTTAAAATTCTAAACAGTTTAAATTTTGAGGAATTAATTCTGGAGAACTCAGGATTTTCATAGAAGTGAAACTTGATTTGTTGGAAAGTACTCAGAGAGCTGAATCCAACAAAATTTGCTTCACTGGATTTGGAGTTTCCTAGCCAAAGTAATTTGGGTTTTAATTTGAACTAAATCTGAAAATCGGGGAAATGTTTAAAACACTGCACGTGGGTCCCACACACAGTGTCTTCGTCTACCTCCCGCAGCGCCCGAGTGCGCGATGCACAGCGACGGTGGTGTAGTTCATTCTCGGCCGTTACTGCCTAATTCTCGACACAGTTTCTTCCTACATGACCCTTGGAGCACGGCGCACACGCCGGCCAACTTCTCGCGACTTGACATCGCCGGGAACATAGTCGGCGACGGTGGCGGCAGAACATGAGCTCGGGTCCGACGGTGCTAGCTCGTCTCGGCAGTGAACACGATCAACCAACGGGTCGCAAAGCACCACTGGGGCACGGGGAAGCTATCCCTGCCCTCCTCTTGGCCGGAGATCACCGGGAAAGTAGACTTCACCGGCGACCCGAGCCGTTTTCACCGGCGGTGGACAAAATCAAATGCTCTGCTCACTGGGTTGATCATCATCGCTAGGATTTGGCTGAGGTAACCGTGAGGCGCTACTCTAGCTTCAGCTCGACCAGGATTTCCAGTTCAAGTGATAGATGAATTTTGAGTTTTGGTTCTCAGTGTTCTATACAGTGATCATCAGAAAAATTGAAATTCCGGCTAACCGGCGCTAAGAGGGAGCTAGGGAGCTCGGGGAGAGCTACTAGACTTCAATGCTAACCTCAGAGACCACTTTGCCACGCTAGAGAAGCTTAAAGCTGCTTGTACGACAGAGTCGAGTCGGAGGAGCTTTTGGGTTGACAGAGCGGTGGAAGATCGGGGGTGTGCGGCGACTTGCTTCGGTTTCTCAGTGCGGGAAACGTCAAGGCAGCGTGAAAACCGGCTGCTGCCGTCTGCAGCTCGAGGCTAAATAGCTGAGGACGTCGGTTTGCAGCTGTGATTGATGATCAGGAGGTGGCAGCGGTGTGCATCACCGAGGCGATCGCGTGGGCGCGCGCAAGAACCGAGTCTCGGTGACTTCAGTCGGTTCACTGGCTTGTGTGGCTGACAAGTGGGACCCACTCCCCTTTTAACCTCTGAAATTCAATTTTCCCCACTGCTCTAAACAGTAGAGACCCAAATACCCTTTGACATTTGAATTATCTACCAACTGGCCATTTGAATTGGATAGAATTCAAATTGTGTAGTGTTTGAATATATTTTCATCACATATGCAGTTTGAAACTTAATTTGAGTTTGAATTTGCTAAAATTAGCTCATGTCAAGGTCAACTCCAAATGGAGTGAAAATTGGTGCGTGAGCTCACAAAAATGCGCTGAGTATGAATATGCCTCCCACTTTTGAAGTCATGGGACAAAAGTAGTTTGAATTTAAATTTGAGTTCAAACTAGCCTCTTTCTAGTTATACCCAAAAATACCTCAAAAAGGTTTTGGATTTGGGTGAAATTTGGCATGAGCATTCCTAGCAAGGTGTATGAGTTTTTCATATGCTCAACCCCTATAAGATGCAGGAGGGAAATGCCACTTTCGTATTTTGTGAGTTTATCCTCTAATGACTATGTTGATGGTGTTTACTTGCTCTTCAAAGGTGTTCATAAAGTTTCCTCAAATGAGGTGTGTGTGGTGTGATGAACACTTTGGATATGTGCCAAAAACTTAGGCCCTTACACTCAGCGCATCCGCCACCACATTGATCTCTATTTCGTAATCCTTTATCAACTCCAACAATTTTTGTTGCCTCATGTTCAGCTCCTTCTGAGTGAATATGTTCTTGAGTCTCTTGTGGTCGGTATATAAATGTACGAGGTTACCGAGTACGTAGTGACTCCACATTTTGAGTGTGAGTACCATGGCAGCGAGCTCTAAGTCATGAGTTGGATAGTTTTGCTCATGATTCCTGAGCTGCCGTGATCCATATGCGACCACTCTTCGGTCTTGCATCAGCACACATCCGAGCCCAATGCCGGATGCATCGCAGTACACATCGAACGGTTTTGTTGTGTCTGGCTGCGTCAAAACCGGTGCTGATGTTAAGTGCTTCACTAATGCCTTGAACACTGCTTCACATGCTAGACTCCAAATATATTTGGTAGCCTTCTTCAGCAGCTCTGTCATAGGCTTGGCAATCTTCGAGAAGTTCGGAATGAACCTCCGATAATATCCCGCGAGTCCGAGGAAACTCCGTACCTCATGATTAGAACCCGGGGACTTCTAATGCAGCACTTGTGCGAACTTGCTCGGGTCTACAGCGATGCCCTCCGCTGAGATAATATATCCGAGAAAAAGTCCTTGCGATATTTAGAATTTGCACTTGCTGAATTTCCGCGTATAGCTTGTGATCCCGCAGCCGTTGCAAGACTATACGCAGGTGCTTCTCGTGTTTTTCCTCTGACTTGGAATAAACCAGTAGGTCGTCGATGAAGACCACGACAAACTTGTCCAGCTCCGGCGTGAATTCCGAGTTCATCAAGTACATGAACTGAATTAGAGCGTTGGTGAGGCCAAGGAACATGACAAAGTACTCATAAAGCCCGTACCTCGTCAAAAAGCTGTCTTCGGAATATCCTCAGCCCGTATCTTAATCTGATGGTACCCTGATCTTAAGTCCATCTTGGAAAAGATCTTTGCTTTGACCAACTGATCAAACAATATGTCGATTTGTGGTAACGAGTACTTGTTCTTGATTTTCACCGTGTTAAGCGGACGAACACCACACAAAGTCGTAGTGTTTCGTGCTTCTCCTTTGCAAACAATTCTGAATAACCACAAGGTGATGAACTCAGTCGTATAAGACCTTCGCTCATAAGGTCATTCAGCGGTGTCTTCCATTCTACCCATTCATTGGGTGCCATTTTGTACGGCCTTCGTGAACTCGGTGGTGTTCCCGGCGCAAGTTCAATCTTGAACTCTACGTCCCGTTCGAGTGGCATTGCCCGATAAATAATTGGGAAACACATCCGGATATCCACGTATCACCGGAATGTCCTCTATATTAACAGTTTCCGAGTGGTTCAATATTGCAATCTGTTGCCTACTGGCGCCCAGAAATAATGTATGAAGACCGTGCCGTGGGGAGTTTGAGCTTAACGGTTCAAGAACTGATGTTGAGAACCACATTGTAGTAATTGAACTACGATGTTCCCAAATAATGTTGATCTTCAGACCCCTGAGAATAATGAGGGTCGCGGGTTATAGTCTAACCCACAAACAAATAGGTGCTAGGAAGACAACATCACTTGCTGTAATGCTGCCCTGAGCGAAGATATGAGGTATTTCCTCTTTGTAAAAGTGGTTTGGAGCTGATGCTGAGCCACAAGAGATTGACTAATAAAGCTAGGTGTGGCACCGGAGTCGAAGATAGTTAATAACGGTAGCTGATTCAGAGAAACATCCCTGCTAACGCGGCTTCTCCTTCCGAAACATCCACAATCACTGTGTAGTGAATGCTGCCCCTTGTCTGCCCTCTTTTCTGCAGATTTATTAGGTATGGGTCTTAATATTGAAAGTATGATGACCCACAGCTTTGAATTCCCTCCAGACAATACCTAGCATAATGGTCCATCTGACCACAAGTAGAGCACGGATGTCTATCCGGTTCTTCGCTAACTTGTGGTTGGAAGCTAAGTACATATAGCTGCAGCAATGGAGCACAAACCACCGTCTGATGTTGCTGCTGTGGAGGTGGAGCAAGTTATGGTACTTGACCAGCAATCAACTTCTGAAGAGTTAATCGTTTAGGGGCCTCCATTTCACCGAATGGCATTCGGAATACCAACCGGTACTTTTGGGGCACATAACTTGTGCTAGCCTGCACGACATCACTCCTTTTATTTTCTTCTGTACAGAACAGACCTTGATGCATTAAATCCAGATTTTGATCCAGTTAAAAGTACTTTCATAACTCAAGTTGAATACTAAAGATAACTTTAACTTCAATATCTTTCCAACGAGTATTCATATGCCTTCAGATCATCTCTGGATCAAAAGTTATGCTTTGCCAAAGTTGACAGAATTTCTGGATAAAATTTGCCAGCATCTCCTTTGTATGTGGCTATCTTTACCACAATTGTATATGCAAATACAATAAGAATCTGAGCAAGCCCTGAACTACAATAATGTTGCGTATCTCATAACCTTTCCAATGGTGTATCCTAGGCTCCTTAGAGATTTTTCTACAGAAAGTTATGGCTTAAAAACAGAAAGGTCCAGAGAGGTTTTTTTACTGTCCTGGTTCTGGACAGTTTGCCTTCCACTGGACTTTTCACCAACTTAACGTGTGATTTTTCTCTGCAGGTCTACAGAGAAGTTGTAGAGCACTTAAAAAATTTTCCAGAACTGTATATACACCTCCATTGGGTCAATCTACTCAGATTCATGCTCTGTCAAAGTCCAGTAAAAATTTCTGCCAGAACAGAGTACTCTGTTTTTGGATCAAATGAAGCCTAGCAAGTCTCTTCTTTGAAACTTAGTTCAATTGAAGAGCTCAGTAACTAATATGTGTTTTCCAACTCCCATTTTTTTAGTTGAAAGTTAGTTATGAATGATTTCTTCATAGGAAAGAAGTTATCAAGTGTGGTACGGTGGCGATGCACCGTAAGACATATGATGGTACTACGTTGCCTCACAAAAGAAAATCCTAACAGGCTTACACCGGCATATATGTATCCGTAGGTGGCACTAAGACGGTCACTCGCGAACGTGTTCTACTCAGACTATGGTTTTCGTGGTTAGTACCTGCATAAATCTCACACAATCATCATGTTTGGCTGCACACCGAACCCTGTCCCAATACAGTTTCATACACCCGTCCATCATCACTCGCACGGGTGCTCTCAAGCCGAACATGCCTTGAGCTACGTGTTCACGTTACTAGCCATGTGATGGGGTCTCCCATACTTTCCCGTAGAATGCCAGGGAAGGGCGTTGCTCGAATACCCCAAACGACATGAAGAGTCGTAGAGGATTCTAAAGTTGGTCGGGTTACCTGCCACCGGTGAGGCTCCACCCTTAAGCCTGTGCACACTGGTGGACAGCGCTTACATGCACCCCCAAGACATATGAAGTCCCGAGATGCATGATTTTCCGACATAACACATAAGTTAGGTTGCCACCTTCATATTAAGCTAATATAGTAGTCCTTATGTGGGCCTAGTACCGTATCCTCACCGTAACCTAAGTTTTTGTCATAATACAATCCTTATTCTGTGCGTTATTACCAATGCGGCCCTGATACCACGCTGAGAGGGCCCAACCCGATCACGGGGTCGTCCCGCTCGCCCGGGGATCGCATTTGGTGGTGCCGTGATACGCGGCACACATATAAGGGAACATGTCTTACATAAATCAAAAGCAGAAACTTACAAATCTTCTTTGTCAATAATTTACATCAAATAACTAAAGCGGAAGACTAGTTTAGCTCACGTTTAATATCTACGTAGCACTCGAGAAGATGTCCAACCCGCGGACTCTTCTCGCTAGCAACACGAAGTCAGACGGCAGCGGCCGGGTTCCTCATGTGTAAAACGACTCGGAAGTCTCCGAGTCTCACCGGACAACCTCCTCTTAAGCACCGATGTTAACCTGCAAAACCACTCATATAGCAAGCGTGAGCACATAGGCTCAGCAAGACTGACCCGTCTCACCTAAACATGTAACTCTACATACTAGAATTGCAATGTGTAATAGGAAGGTAAGTTGCAAAAGCCATGCCTATTTAGTTGGCTCTTACTTTTGAGTTTTAGCAGCAAGTGTGTGGAAAACCTCACGCTAAGACACATAAGAGAGCCGCAATCAAACAGGAAACACATTTATCTCATGTGCTTTGCCTAAGGTTGAAAGTAACTTTAATTAGCTCTAAACTACAGCAAATCATTAGCAACTAAATTACATCTTTCAATCAGCAACATTTTAACATGGAACTATACCGTTCTTTCTACGTCACGGTATAGTGAACAAGTGGTACTCACGGACCATGAGGGACGGCAATTATAATCGATTTACACCTGCAGGGTTACCTGAATAGCCCGTCACGTACACCCGTACTCGATGTTGCCTACAGCAACCATCACGGACGTCGTACGCAACCACCTTTCATCCATCAGCTAAATGTTGAACCGGTCCTATTGTCCCGAGCAAGAGGTCTCTGCCCACGCATCCGCAGTGCCGCCAGCCGATTTACACCTCAAACTCTCAACCTACCCTCTGGACGACAAGCGATGCCTCAACACCTAACTACCTGAATTACATCGGTTTCCTGGTTCCCATATATCCGGTAGGTCTTTGGTACTGTTCTAGCTTGTTCAACAGGCCCGCACACGGCTCGGTCCTCAATCGACACAAGCGGAGCTATGGTACCCAGGCCCCAAAGTCCTTCTGCCCTTACTCTCCGCTCGATCTCATTTTACTTGCCATGTGTTCCATTTGCTATCTCTAACCGAGTGGTATGCCTCTAGCCTATTCTCGCGAGAAGTTCCAAATACTCGACTTGTACCAAATCTTACACTATCTTAGCATTGCAGTGGCTACTCGAGATTTAAAACCTAAGCCCAAAAACCAGGGTTTTCATGGCTATGCATTTGGGTTTTCAAACAAGACTCTAATGCATAAATAAGGTGGATACTCAATGTAAGTTCTCATAACAATAAAAGTTTATAAAAGGCTAATGCAAACCGGAGCTTGCCTGTTTTGCAGGGTAGTAGTATATACTAGAAGTTAGTGATCTTATATCCCTTGATCCTTCTAAATTTCCTCAACTGATTCTCATGTCAAGGGATGACTCCGTCGAAGTCCGTCGTCGTGAGCTATCGGCATGTATATGCATAAGTTGTTATAATGCAATTTATAGAATTAAAGACTCAAACTTAACAGAGGCGGCGTGGAGGTGCTAGGATGGCGTTGTTGCCTCTGTTGTGCAAAGAACTCAAGGAAACTAACATCTGCCTTAGGGGTTTAATTACCTCCCTAGCTAAGTTCCTAATGAACACATAAGTTGAGGTAACATGATTTGGATATAACTACAGATTCTGATCTCCAATGACTTTGAAATTTTTACAGGAAGTCATACACTACACAGGGACTTAGCTTGCCAAATTGCAGCTAATGTGAAAAGAAATTAGGTCTCCTATAATTCCCACACTAACCCCCATGTTGTACGCACACACAATAGATTGGAGAACAAGGACAGGAAGATCCAAGTCTCAACATGAGCTGAAAATTTTCATGTGTGTTCCTGGTCACATGGAAGTGTTCTGGACCAAAAATTAACACTTTTGATTGAGTGGTTTATGCAGAACAATTTCCTAAGCAATTAAGCAAAAAGAAATTAATTCTAAAGTAACTCACATGTTCATGCCAAACTTAGTGAAATAAAATTTCAATTATAGCTCATATAGCATGCACGAATTTTTCTAGAATTTTTGGAGTTAAGAATTTTCCAGAACTGAATTTTCCAACTCTGGGACTTTTTCTGAAAAGTTTCTGTATTCATTTGAACACAGCACGTTGAAATCTGAATTATCCGAAACAAATCAACTCTAAATGAGCTAAAAATTTTACAGGAGTTCAATAACATCCTAAAGATTATTCTGGTAAAATTTGAGGATTTTTGGATGAAGCAAACTCCCTCTAAAATTCTTTTCCTGAAAAGCTTCAAAGAATTTTCCAGAATTAATTATTGACTTTAATACAAATTGGGTTGCATATTTGGATAGAGTTTTCAATATGAATCTAACCCAATTTTAATCACTAAATTTGGAGGTTGCTACAAAAAGATATGATTTTTACAAGAATTGTGGAAAAACTGAAAATGGGCTCTGTTCTGTTTTCCAATTTTCATGGACATAAAGAATCAACACCTCATTTGACCAAGCAAATTAGGTCTAATGCCTCTGAAAACTTTACTTGAGTTCATGTATATTTGGAAGGATGTCCTGCCCAAAATTGGGAATTTTCCAAATAACAGAACTCCTGGAATAAATCCTACAAGATTTTATTTAAATGAATTAATGAGCAAAATTCAGGGATTTTCATAAATATTGGGCTGCACCCCGGGATATTATTCTCTGAGAGTAATCCAAAAAAATTTATTTGATAATTTTTGGACACTCCTACACAAAGTTGTGGCTATTTAAACTTCGAACTAAAATCTGAAAACAGAGAAAAGTTCAAATGTCTGCCAGTGGGTCGCGGGCCACGTGTCACCCTCTAAAACAAAGACACGTGGGGCCACAGTACCATTCCCGCGTAGCCACAGATTAATCCGGAGCCACAGAAGATCCCACCTCCAATTTCCCTCTCACTGACAGCAGGCCCGGCCTGGTCGTCGTCTACCTCCGGACTCCCGCGCGCCTGCGCCATGGGAGCTCGTCGGAGCTCCACTGAACTCGGTCTCCCGATCTTCTCCCGAGCCCCTGCTTGCCTCCAGGACCTAAACCATGCGCTGAGCATCTTGGTGAAGCTCCCCCGAGCCGGCGTTGTCCCTAACCCCTCTCGCGACGGCGTAGCGGCTCGGTTCACCTTCGGCGGCGGCGGTCGGCTGACATAGCCCGCCAAAAACTCGGCCAACATGCTCTACAGCACTGATGAACTATGAGCAAGCTCGGCATAGCCTCAAAACTGCTCGGGAATGGCAGCTAATGGGGTTTCACTGTGCGCCCGCGCTTCCCCACCTCGGTTGCCGTTGGAAAAGCTTGAAATACTCGGCCTACGTACAGTTTCTAGCTAGGGTTGCGAAGCAAAAATGTTCCTTAGCAAGTCTAGCTCGTGTGTGCCTAATATGGTGAGCTCTAACCGAACCCTGATCGAGAATTTGATGAAATCTTACCCGCGGGTCGGTTCACACCGGCCGGGAGAAAAATCCAGAATTCATCGGCGACGAGCCACGGTTCGGCTTGAGCTTTGGGGGAGAGTAGCACGATGCCTTGGCGCGTCCAAGGGCACCATTACTTGGCCGTGACAAGCTCTAGGTTGAGCTGTCCATGTGAGCCTCTCCTTCGGCTGTGGTTCGGCCGCCGCACGAGCACGGCATTCCCGGGGTAGGAAAGCCGACCACCGGTCGGTGGCACGTTAAGGAGGGCGAGGGAGATGCCCTGGTAAACCGTTTTGCTACTCTGCCGAGGCTTGCACGTGATGAAACACCGGCTCCCGATTGATCGGTGGTGGCGGCAGCGAGCGGCGCTGTTCTTTGGCGTGAGCAGAAGCAAAGGCAGCGGGGGTTCAGTTTGTGAGCGAGAGGATCACGCCGGGGCTAAGGAATCACACAAGCAACTCGCCAGCACGATGAAAACTTCGGGAGAGCATCTGCTGCGTGGAAGCTCAGTGACGTCCTCTGCTGCCTCGGTTGTTCGAGTGGAGAAACAGTGACCGACTCATTTCTTCAGATATTTGGGCAGGCCGACCAATGGGCCCCACTGTCCCTCTTATCCTCCCAAATTTTCTCAAAGTTGGCAAATGACTCAATTCAATTATGGGAAGTTTGAATCTGAACTTTATTAGGATATTTGGACAAGTTTCATCCAAATTCGAATTTGAATTTGAATTCCTATGCAATTTAAAGTCCATTTGTAAAATGGATACCAAAACAATCTCCAAAATTCATGAGACTTTGCCTCCCCACTAATTTGGACCTAAGGAATTCAAATATGAAACCTGATTTTTGTTTTGGCTGCTGCAAATGAGGTTTTGAGCACAACAGTTTGCATTCCCATTGGTTGCCCTCATTTGAAATTTGAGTTGAACAATTTGAGTTGAAAATTTGAATTTTACTCCCCCTTACATATGAGAGCTTACACATGGTTTTAAATTAACTTTGTCCCCCAAACACTCCATTGATCCTAGGCTAGAGTGGTGGGACACTCATGTGTGTCATCACATGTGGAAAAATTTAAACAAGTCCCAATTTTTACAAGCTTGAAACCAAATGGTGTTCAAACTTCAGTCCCTTTGTACTCAAAATCTTGGGACCTTTACATGAGATCCGGAGCTACCACGTGTATCCGGGCTATGAACCTCCTCCCCGCTGAGGAGGGCTTCAGAGCCAACACGTGCCCTTGGCCCCGAACCAAGCCTCCCCGCTGAGGTGAGGTCTGGAGCTGCCACGTGTATCTGGGCTCTGAACCTCCTCCCCGCTGAGGAGGGCTCTGGAGCCAACACGTGCCCTTGGCTCCGGACCACGCCTCCCCGCTGAGCTGAGGTTAGGAGCTGCCATGTGTATCCGGGTTCTGAGCCTCCTCCCTGCCGAGGAGGGCTCCGGAACCAACACGTGCCCATGGCCCCGGACCAAGCCTCCCCGCTGAGGTGAGGTCCAAAGCTGCCACGTGTATCCGGGCTCTGAGCCTCCACCCTGCCAGGGAGGGCTCTGGAGCCAACATGTGCCCTTGGCCACAGACCAAGCCTCCCCGCTGAGGTGAGGTCTGGAGCTGCCACGTGTATCCGGGCTCTGAGCCTCCTCCTCGATAAGGAGGGCTCCGGAGCCGCCGCGTGTCCCACGACCCGCAGTGGGCCGTGGGTCTTAGAAGTCAAGGAGGAAGTGCACTGTCAGGCTGTGCATTCAAGGCTCGTGCCTTCTCCAGAAACATGGCGCATGGTGCACGCCTCAGCCCTGTGGCGAACCGGCATCCGCTCATCCAGGATCGCAGAGGGTGGTGCCGCGCGATGCAACACCCGACAGCACACGTCATAAGGACACCATATATTACATGGGAAAACAAACTGAAACTGTACAAACAGGTACAACCTTCAGATACAAACTATTGTCTTTATTACACAGCGGAAGTTTCTTTTATACAACTCACGCCCGCCTATCTAGCAAGAGTTGGCTGCCCAGCCCTAGGGCAACCCACACTAGCTGCACTCTTCAGCTCAGCGCGGCGTGTACGGCTCCCACTCAGCCATGGTCCCCGACGGAGGGTAACCCTCGCCGGTGGACTCGTACTCCGAGTCCGTGGGTGGCTCCTCACCTGAAAAACACTTAAGCAGCAACCGTGAGCATGATGGCTCAACAAGACTTAACCAACTCACCTAAGCATGGAACTCTACATGAGGGGTACAATGGACATAGGATAGTAACGGTGCATCAATGGACACGCCTACAAGTACATCCTTAGTTCATCTTTTAGCCACAAGTTAACAGTTCGGAAATCTGAAATTTAGTAAACAATATTTGGTGGCACACATGTAGCAATACAATTATATCATGACAGCAATATTGAAGCATAACGTTTCATACATTAACTACGTTACGACGCAGTGAACAAGCGGTACTCGTCACCGTGAGGAACGGCGAATCGACTCGATATACACCTGCAGGGAAACCCAAAGAGCACATCATGTACGCCCACCCGTGGAGCTGCACAGCACGCTCACTCGATGTCGTACGGGACAACCTTTCACCCAACAGCCCAAACATCGAACGGTCGCACCGAAACGGACAGGAGGTTCCCTACACGGAGCATCTCTCTATGCCCATTAGCAGATTTCCACCTTGCTGCCCTCAACCTACACCTATAAATCGGTGTGCTATGCCTCGACGTCCGGAAGTTTAGGTTACATCGGTTTATCGGGGCCCATATATCCGATATGCCTTCGGTACGTTCAATACTTGTTCAGCAGGGCCGCACACGGATCGGTCCTCAATCGACACGGGCAGGGCTGCGCACACAAGACTTCCTCTTGCTGCGCCCTAGCCCCTGCCTAGTCTCATTTTCATTACTAAAGTGATCTCACATCACTCAACCGAACCCGTGTGTCCCAAGCCTATCTCGCGAGTAGATTCCAACTACTCGACTTGTACCGAAGTCCTATGAATCATTAAGCATAGCCTGTCTACTCGAGGTCTTAGACACTACCCTCACTCTTTTAGGAACTTTTGGTTATGCAAGTGGGGTTTCATTCATCCTATACCTAATGCACATTCCCACTTCACACTACGTATGTAAACAAAGTAAAAACTTTAAAAAAAGGCTTAATGCAAACCGGGGCTTGCCTTCTTGCTGCTGGTCAGTAGTTAGTTCTTCTTCCGGAAGGAGGATTCCAGCACTTCCGGAGCCTCCTCACCTTCAGCGACTACATGTTAATAAAATACTACATGTTAATGAATATGCACATGAGTTTATTGTAATGTTTCTGCTACATGTTCTAATAACAAATTTTTAACAACTGGAACTCTGTTCAAGAATTTAAAATGAAACTGGGGCTAGCGGTTTGGGTTTGGATCTAAGCCCATGATTAAGTGCTAAATGGTTTTCCCCCCTCTTCCATATTGATCACCTCAAGTGGTTAAACAGAACAGGGGTGATCCAGAGCCCCAATGGAGCTGAGAATTTTTGTGTGAGTTCCTTGTCACAAGAAAACCTTCTGGACCAAAACATAGCACTTTTCATTGATTGGTTTGTTCAGAATAATTTTCTTAGCAAATAAGCAGGGAAGAATTAATTCTGAGGTAACACCCCTGTTCATGCCCAACTTAGTGAACTAAAATTTCAATTATAGCTCCTAGAGTTTGTATGAATTTTCCTAGCATTTTTGGAGCTAAGATCTGCCCAGAACTGAATTTCCAAGTTTTGGAAATTCTCTGAAAATGTTTCTGTATTCAAATGAACACAGCACCTTCAAATCTGAATTGCCCTGGACAAATAAACTCCAAATGGTCTGAAACTTTTACAGGGGTTCACTAACATCCTAAGGAATAATCTGGCAAAATTTGAGGATTTTTGGATGAACCAAACTCCCTCTAAAATTCTTTTGCTGACAAGCTTTAAAGAATTTTCCAGAATTAAATAATGGGTTTCATACTAATTAGGTTTCATATTTGGATTGTACTCTATTAGAGGAATCCAACAAAATTTGTTTCATAATTTTTGGATTCTCCTACACCAAGTTGTGGCTCTCTAAAGTTTCAACTAGAACTGAAAATCCCAAAATGTTCAAATGTCTGCCAGGGGGCCCCACCCGGCAGGTCTTCTCCTTCCTCACGCCAAACAGGGGCCCACGGCGGCGCCCTCCGGCGAGCATCGCCGGAACCGCTTTCCCAGCCATCTCCCGACCCCAGACTCGCCGCCCCGTCCTAACTTGCGACGCTGAACTCGGCTCGGGGTTCGCTGGCGGCCGTAGCTCACCGGAACAGGGCGCCCGACGGTGGCAGCAGCTGTTAGGGTTCCGGCGTGGTCGGGAATGCGCTACACCGCATCAAAACGATCGGAAACTGATCAGAGAGCACCGCGGGAGCTTGAGGTCGTCGAAAATGGCCGCCAAACCCCGTGAAAAGGTCGGCAATATAGAGCTCCACGGTGACCCGAGCTGTTATCCCATGGCGGCCCGAAAAACAACAAGAACCCGGTCATTTCTGGACCATGTCCCTTGATTCTTGGTCGAGGAGGGCCGCCAGGAAGTGAGGAAGGTGTGTGCAAGCTCACCCGAGCTGGGTTTGGACGGTGCAGCTAGAATTTTGGGGTAGACCGACCCCTACCCGCATGCACTAGCTTTCAGAAATCTTAGAAATTCTCTGCGCTCGGTCTATCAATTCCTATGAGGGTTGCAGCTACACGATCTGGAGGTGAAGGCGCACCTTTTTTGTGCAGAAGTCAGGCGGTGAAAATGGCCGTGGGGTGCTGTCCACGGAGAGGAACCTCGGTTTTCCGCCGGGTGGCCTCGGTCCTCGGCTGCGATCGTCGATTTGTGGCTGAACGAAGCGCTAACGCCGCGAGGTAGCGGGGTGGTTAGCTAGAGCACGCACTGGTGCTCCTTTTTTGTGTTGGAGGCTCGGGCAAAGGCCGAGCAGCGCTGGTGTGAGAGGGCCCGACCTCCATCACGGGGTCGTGCTGCCTCGCCCGGGGATCGCATTGGGTGGTGCCGTGTTATGCGGCACCAAACAGCACACATATAAGGAATCCGGTATTACATAAATCAAAGCGGAAGCTTACAATTGTTCTTTGTAAATAATTTACATAAAATAGATACAGCGGAAGTCTATAAACAGCTCACGTTGAATATCTAAGAAGCACTCGAGAAGAGGTCCAGCCCCCGGACTCCTCTCGCTAGCAACACACAGACATGGCAGCGGCTAGGTTCTCCAAGTGTGACATGACTCGAAAGTTTCCGAGTCTCACCGGATAACCTTCTTTATAGCGTCGAGATTTACCTGCAAAACCACTTATATAGCAAGAGTGAGCACAAAGGCTCAGCAAGACTTAACCGTCTCTCCTAAAGCATGCAACTCTACATGAGGGTAACTTAAGACATAATCCTGTAATTTGCAAAAAGACTCGCCTACAAGTTCATCCTTAACTTTCAGATTCTTAGCCATAAGTAGTGACCTTGCGCCCAGCAACATTGGAACTCCACAATCAAACAAGAAACGCTTCATTCCAATGTAATTTGTCCTAAGGTGAAAAATAAATTTAGTTTGCTCTATCTCTACTTCAAACAGGTTTTCATGCAACTTAATATAATCATAGCAGCAATTATACTTTTGCAAACTGTTTCCACACAAGTTGATTACTACGTCACAACATGGAAGCAAGCGGTACTCAATAACCGCGAGGGATGGTGATTCGAATCAAACACTACCCGGATAACTCGACACATACGCCCGCCTCTGAAGACTCAACTCTGACGTCCTTCATTACGTCGTATGTGGCAACCTTTCTCAGGACACTAAACTGTAGAACCGGTCGCGCCATCTCGGGCTCATAGGTCTAACGAGACGATGTGGTATGCCTCTACAATCTAGTGAACCTGGTACATCGGTTTTCTGGTTCCCATATATCAGTAAGCATCCGGTACACAAATCAATACTTGCTCCTGGACGCGGCACACGCATCGGTCCTTAACCGACACAGGCAGAGCTACTCGACCAAGACCTCGTCTTGTCGCAGCCTAACCCCTCTGCCCGGTCTCATCTTTAGAAATGTAAACTTTAGTTTGCCTCACTTTCCAACCCCACTTATGTGATCCTGAAACAAAGCTCGCGAGTAGATTCCAACTACTCGTCTTCTACCGAATGTCCTAGCTTATTTAGCATGGCCTTATTCTACAGCGATGACACAATTCTACCCTCGACCTCAGGGTTCATTTTTGGTTATGCAAGTGGGGTATAAAACATCCTTGACCTAATGCACATACAAACTTTGACCCATAGTAGTGAACAAAGTAAATACTTTAAAAACAACTTAAGTGCAAACCGGGGCTTGCCTTGGTTTTGCAGGTGACTAAAGTCAGATGTTTATGGAGTTAGTTTCTGCTGACTTGCAGCTCAATGTCTGCCCTTCTTGCTCCTTGATCCACTCTTCACGTATCCACGTTTAATCACTACACGTTGTGAATATGCATACATGTTTAATTATAAAACTTTTGCTAACTAGTGCTAAGGACAAGTTTAAAACTGGAACTCTGTTTAAGAATTTAAAGTGACACTGGGGTGGTGGTTTGGGTGTGTGTTTAAGCACTATCATCAAGTGAGGAGTGAGGTTTCATCACTTGGGTGGGGATCAACTAATGGTTGAACAGAACACTAATGATCCAAGGCTCCAATGGAGCTGGAAATTTTCTTGGGAGTTCCTTGTCACAAGAAAGTCCTCTGGACCAAAATTCAGAATATTTCACTAAGTGGATCACCCAAAACAATTCCCTAAGCATTTAGGCAAAGAGGAATTAATTCTGAATAAATTTGCACTTTCATGCAAATTCAAGTGAACTACAATTCCATACATAGCTCATAGAGTATGGCTGAATTTTCCTAGGATTTTTGGAGCTGTGGAATGGCTAGAACTGAATTTCCAAGTTTTGGAAATTCTCTGAAAATGTTTATGTATTCATTTGAATACAGAAACTTGAAATCAGAATTACCCTAACTAAATAAACTCCAAATGAGCTGAAACTTTTACAGGAGTCTCCAAATATCCTAAAGAATATTCTGGCAAAATTTGGGGATTTTTGGATGAACCAAACTCCCTCTACAATTCTTTTGCTGAAAAGCTTTAAAGAATTTTCCAGAATTTTCTATTGATTTTCATGAAAATTGGGTTGCATATTTGGAGAGGGTTTTTCATCCCGAATCCAACCCAATTTGAGTCACTAAATTTGGAGCTTCCTATTACATGTTATGAATTTCCAAACTTTGTTTGGAATCTGGAATTAATTTCCTACAGCAAATCTAACTGGACCCACTGTTTAAAGGCAGCCAATAGAATGCGAGGACACATGGGTTTACACAGTTATTCACCCATAGCCACAAACGATCAGCAGCCACACGGGATCCTGTTTAAATTCTCGGCGGCTGACAGGTGGGACCACCACCTTCTTCAACCTCCATCACGGGGTCGTGCCGCCTCGCCCGGGGATCGCATTGGGTGGTGCCGTGTTATGCGGCACCGAACAGAACACATATAAGGAATCCGGTATTACATAAATCAAAGCGGAAGCTTACAATTGTTCTTTGTAAATAATTTACATAAAATAGCTACAGCGGAAGTCTATAAACAGCTCACGTTGAATATCTAAGAAGCACTCGAGAAGAGGTCGAGCCCGCGGACTCCTCTCGCTAGCAACACACAGACATGGCAGCGGCTAGGTTCTCCAAGTGTGACATGACTCGAAAGTTTCCGAGTCTCACCAGATAACCTTTTTTGTAGCGTCGAGATTTACCTGCAAAACCACTTATATAGCAAGAGTGAGCACAAAGGCTCGGCAAGACTTAACCGTCTCTCCTAAAGCATGCAACTCTACATGAGGGTAACTTAAGACCTAATCCTATAATTTGCGAAAAGACTCGCCTACAAGTTCATCCTTAACTTTCAGATTCTTAGCCATAAGTAGTGACCTTGCGTCCAGCAACATTGGAACTCCACAATCAAACAAGAAACGCTTCATTCCAATGTAACTTGTCCCAAGGTGAAAAATAAATTTAGTTTGCTCTATCTCTACTTCAAACAGGGTTTTCATGCAACTTAATATAATCATAGCAGCAATTATACTTTTGCAAACTGTTTCCACACAAGTTGATTACTACGTCACAACATGGGAGCAAGCGGTACTCAATAACCGCGAGGGACGGTGATTCGAATCAAACACTACCCGGATAACTCGACACATACGCCCGCCTTTGAAGACTCAACTCTGATGTCCTTCATTACATCGTATGTGGGAACCTTTCTCAGGACACTAAACTGTGGAACCGGTCGCGCCGTCTCGGGCTCATAGGTCTAACGAGACGTTGTGGTATGCCTCTACAATCCAGTGAACCTGGTACATCGGTTTCCTGGTTCCCATATATCAGTAAGCATCTGGTACACAACTCAATACTTGCTCCTGGACGCGGCACACGCATCGGTCCTTAACCGACACAGGCAGAGCTACTCGACCAAGACCTCATCTTGTCGCAGCCTAACCCCTCTGCCCGGTCTCATCTTTAGAAATGTAAACTTTAGTTTGCCTCACTTTCCAACCCCACTTATGTGATCCTGAAACAAAGCTCGCGAGTAGATTCCAACTACTCGTCTTCTACCGGATGTCCTAGCCTATTTAGCACGGCCTTATTATACAGCGATGACACAATTCTACCCTCGACCTCAGGGTTCATTTTTGGTTATGCAAGTGGGGCATAAAACATCCTTGACCTAATGCACATATAAACTTTGACCCATAGTAGTGAACAAAGTAAAAACTTTAAAAACAACTTAAGTGCAAACCGGGGCTTATCTTGGTTTTGTAGGTGACTAAAGTCAGATGTTTATGGAGTTAGTTTCTGCTGACTTGCAGCTCAATGTCTGCCCTTCTTGCTCCTTGATCCACTCTTCACGTATCCACATTTAATCACTACACGTTATGAATATGCATACATATTTAATTATAAACTTTTGCTAACTAGTGCTAAGGACAAGTTTAAAACTGGAACTCTGTTTAAGAATTTAAAGTGACACTGGGGTGGTGGTTTGGGTGTGTGTTTAAGCACTATCATCAAGTGAGGAGTGAGGTTTCATCACTTGGGTGGGGATCAACTAATGGTTGAACAGAACACTAATGATCCAGGGCTCCAATGGAGCTGGAAATTTTCTTGGGAATTCCTTGTCACAAGAAAGTCCTCTGGACCAAAATTCAGAATATTTCACTAAGTGGATCACCCAGAACAATTCCCTAATCATTTAGGCAAAGAGGAATTAATTCTGAATAAATTTGCACTTTCATGCAAATTCAAGTGAACTACAATTCCATACATAGCTCATAGAGTATGCCTGAATTTTCCTAGGATTTTTGGAGCTGTGGAATGGCTAGAACTGAATTTCCAAGTTTTGGAAATTCTCTGAAAATGTTTCTATATTCATTTGAATACAGAAACTTGAAATCAGAATTACCCTAACTAAATCAACTCCAAATGAGCTGAAACTTTTACAGGAGTCTCCTAATATCGTAAAGAATATTCTGGCAAAAGTTGGGGATTTTTGGATAAACCAAACTCCCTTTAAAATTCTTTTGCTGAAAAGCTTTAAAGAATTTTCTATTGATTTTCATGCAAATTGGGTTGCATATTTGGAGAGTTTTTTTCATCCCGAATCCAACCCAATTTGAATCACTAAATTTGGAGCTTCCTATTACATGTTATGAATTTCCAAACTTTGTTTGAAATCTGGAATTAATTTCCTACAGCAAATCTAACTGGACCCACTGTTTAAAGGCAGCCAATAGAATGCGAGGACACATGGGTTTACACAGTTATTCACCCATAGCCACAAACGATCAGCAGCCACAGGGGATCCCGTTTAAATTCTCGGCGGCTGACAGGTGGGACCACCACCTTCTTCAACCTCTGGCTCCCCCTCTTTCCCGCGCCCGCGCTCCCTCGCCGGCAGGAAATCCCCCACTCGGTTCCCCCGTCCCCCGGTCGTCTCCCGGCCCGAAGTCTGCCGCCTGGGGGTTTTTGAGGGCAGGAAAGCCATCTCCGGGGGTCTGTGTGGGCTGTAGAGGACCGCAAGGGGTCGGGCGACGGGCGGAGGCCTCGGTCCATGTCCAGCGACGTCGGCCGGCTTCCCTACCGATCCAAATTCGCAGCTTTCTTGCTCTAGAGCACCAGTGACTCATGGCAAAGGTCGTCATGCAAGCAACAAAGATCGGAAATGCCCCTAACTACCAAGTCACCGTGCGCCCTAGCTCGAAAACTGGCGGCCGAAGCTAAAACTCGAAGAACACCGTCGAGGCTCTATGTCTCTCCTAGATTTTTTATGTCAGGGACTCACAAGGGGTTCTCTAGCCTATACTATGATCAGCATGAGCAAACAAGAGCTATTGATCACGAATTTTGGGAAATTCCCCAACCACGGCTTATGGACACCTCGTTGGTTTTTCTAGAAATTCCTGGGCTACCGTGGATGAATTTGCCCAGGGTCTTTGGCAGTGTGAAGAGGAGGGAGCGGCGCACCTTTTTGCTGTTCAGGCCTCGGTGTGACACGCTCTGTATCACCGGGGCGTTGAGGAGGCACAGCGGCGGCTTGAACTGAAGCTTCACGGCAAGTTTTTGCTGTGTACCGCGCACAAGGGCTGGTGGGATGGTTTGGGTAGCTCGAGGACGATCAGTGGGTTCTTGCGCACATTTCCACGATCTCAGATGGCCGTGCGAAGGACGAGCAGCGCCGAGCGAGGATCGGCACTGAGGTTTGGTTGAGCGGCGGTTCTCGGTGTTCGGCGCGGGACTAATAGGCCCGAGTGGGGGTCGGCTGGGGCAAAAGATCACGCCGAGACGTGATGACCGACTCTAGGAGGTTTCCAGCGCGAGGGGGAGGGTGAGGCGGTGGCCTCAGCGGTGCCCCGGTGTCGTCCGGGGAAAAGTCTCGGCCGCTCGAGTGAAACAGGAAGTTTTCTTCGAGGGTAAGTTTAAAGATTACTATGACATGTGGGGTCCACCCCCTTTCTTATCCCCAAAACTTTCACAAATATCTCCAAATCTTGGCACATGGCAAATTCAGCTATGAAGAGCTCAAATTCAAAGGCCAATTGGAAATTTGGAAATTTTTACTTCAGTTTCAAATTCGAATTCAAATTTCAATGACAATTCACAAGTATCTTTGATACACATACCAAAGCACCTCCAAATTTTCTCAAAATTTGCCTTCTTCATAATTTGAACCTGGAGAGTTTGAATATGCCCTCTGATCTTTGAGTTGGCCATTGCAAACACAACTTCTCAAACAACAGTTTGAATTTCCTCTTTTGAAAATGCCCTTCTTCTTTTTGAAGTGACCCTCTTAATTCAAACTGAATTCAAAGTTTTATTGCACATGCCAACACTTTCATGAGTAGACAAAAGTTTTTGTAAGTCCCATTTCTTGTATTAAACTCAACTTTATTCATAGCTCAAGTTTTCTATTTACAAGTTTTGGGACTTTTACATGGTGTACGGTGGAGAGTCGAGGAGCGGCGCCGATGTGCGAGCAGAGCCCGGTGCGCTTGCTGATCGGGAGAAGAAGGCAACACGCTCGGCCCAGCTGCGTGGAGAGGGGGTCACGTAGAGGAGGGGCGAGCTGCTGCCAGGTTGCCAGCGCGAGAGAGGGAATCAGAAGGTGGCCTCCAGGGCGATGGCGCGCGCGGCAGCTGGCTGTTCGACCGAAGGTCTTCGGTTGACTGAGAAACAGAGGGAAACTTGGGGGTTAAGTCTATTCAACCCAATGACATGTGGGCCCCACTGGTCAGTACCCCCTCATCTCTCCAAAAGATCCCAAAAATCTGGCAAGTGATCAATTCAAATGTTTGGAGTCTCAAACTGAGCTACATTTGTATAGTTGGACAAATTTCCCCCAAATTCAAATGTATATTTGAATTCTTTGCACATTTGGATCCCTTTTGGAAAAATGGGTAGCAAACCTTTTCAAAAATTACTGAAACTTTGCCTACCCACTAATTTGGACCCAAGGAATCCAATTATGCACTTTGATTCTTGTGTTAGCTGCTGCAACCATGAGTTTGAATACAACAGTTTTGAATCGCCATTATGTCCTCCCCTCATTAGAATTTTGAGTTGGACATTAGTTCAAATTCTGCTTCTCAAACCCTCCCCTTGCACTTGAGTACTTCAACTCATTGGTCTTAATCCAACTAGGGTCCAAACATGTGAATGACTCTAAGTTGGTTTTAGAATCACCTCTCATGTGTTATCCCATGTGTGGAGAGTTTGAACCAACACCCTTTTGATGGAGGTTCATTGCTCTTCACAATATATTCACAACAAAACTGTGGTGTTGTGAGGTGATAAAAAGTTTTTGCAAGTCCCTTTTTCTTGGGCTTTTACAAGCCCTCCGCCCGTCTGCCATTACGATGACAAGACAGGACGGCGAGGTGTGACAATGGCATAGTGCCACCCAACAGCACAGAGCCGCCCAGCAGAGCGAGAAGACGTGGCAACAAGATGGCGCCTTCATCATCACCTGCTACCCAGTCAGAGGCACTCAGCGCGCCAGGCGGTGGGACTTAACTCCTCCGCCAACCACTCTACTTATACTGTAAAAACCCTAGATTATGTATAGGGTTCAGACAGCCGCGTGGCCACGTGTCGGGCCCCGGGCCACATTATAACCACCTCGGCCTTGAACTATAAAGGATCGGGGTGTCCACCCATCAAAGGGTTCGATCCCTGATCCTCTCATACGCAGACAATACAACAGACACACACTCCCGTGGACGTAGGGTTTTACGCTCCGGCGGTCCAAACCACGTAAATCCTCGAGTTCACCCTCTTGCTCTAGCTCGATCGCTCTAGGGACGTCAAGCCCCTCCAATCAAAGAACCTCCGCGGGCTGCTCCAGTAGAAGACCGGGGTAAGTGTCGTTGATACATTTTGACAGCGTTCCTCATATGAAACTTGTTGGTGTTTTTACCACCGGCAAGTAAGTGCATGCTACGTGTTTTATGTCTGGATGGCTAGCTAATAAAGACAATGACTTATACTGGTTCGGACAACATTTCCTATGTACAGTCTGGGGTGTTCGTCGGCCTTGTATTAGCTCAGGCAGTTTGAGGAACCGCGGTTACAAGCGAGGTTGTCCCGCGTGCGAGAGCAAGGAGAAATCTTAAGTGTCGCGTGTGTGCGTGTGAGCTCTTTTCACCGTGCGAGGGGAAGTTTCGAGCCTCCTTTTTATAGCTCGGACGCCAGTACCTAGCCGTCGGCTCCTCATAAATAGGGCGTTTGTTTACATGTTGTATCAGCGCCTAAGGTGGCCCAAAGTGATGCAGGAGGGATGAGTACACCTGCTCCGGTCTAGTCTACGGTCTATGCCTACTTTCTGTCTTTGTACTCCCATAGTGAGCGGTATGGGACGATGGTGATGATGGCCCAGCGTCATGCTTGTCTTGTCACAGGTGGCCTCCCACTCCATCTTAAATTCCTTTTGCCGCTTCGTCACATCGACATTAAAGCCTATCGTCTGCCTCTGGTCCGGGCTCTAGCCTGGATTGCTCTTCACTCAGACCTTGTCTTGCGGTCGCGTCATCCTAAGTCTGGAGGTCGGACGTCTCTTCTGACCTTGGAAGTCTGCTAACTCTTCAGGGCCGAGTCTTGCGGTCGCGTCATCTTGAATCCGTGCCTTAGGTTGGGACCCGCGGAGCCACATGTCCCCTCGTGACTAGCTAGCCGGTTGCCTCTCGGGTACCCTAGGTACATTACCCCATCAGATGCCCCAGGCCTCTGGCTGATTTCCTTCTGAATCAGTCGGAGGCATGTTCTCGTGCGGGTCGGAGGGTCCAAAAAGGATAAGAGAAAACGGAAGTTGTGTGAGATCATTGTTTCATTCTGGTTCATGGCTACGTCTGAGCTCAAAGCCTTGGACGCCGAGCCCATCGTGACTATGCATCGTTTGATAGCCCCCGAGCCCTCCCTTCACAGGTTTGGCTCGGTTTGTTTAGCGAATCTGCTTCGCTCCGCGTCCGCAAACCGTTCGCGAGTGTGACGCCCGGTCTCGTGAAAAAGGAACCCAGCTAATGCATATGTGTGCCCAGGATGTTCATCACACATACACATGTAATCCACAAACTGAATTCAGAATATATAACCACGAATGAATAGGGTTAAGTGCTTTATTACATCAGTCTCTATTGCAGTGGAAGTCTCTAATTTATTCTAGCAGCGGAAGTCTTCTAAACGATAGCGGAAGCAACTAAACACGGCAGCAGCTCCATCTCCTACTCCACAGGCAAGTTGACGGTAGATCACACGCCTAATACTCCACATGATCTTTGAAGTACTCTTCTGTTGCTGATGATGAAGTAATAATGCAAGTTTGAGTACATGACGTACTCAGCAAGTGCGGGAAAATATGATATGTAGCTTACAGCAAGGTAGGCTTAAAAAGGCTCATTGCAGAAAGCAAAGTTTATTTCACAATCATGATAAAAGCAGCAACTAACTTTAAATGAATTTAATCCCAGCATATATCCAATTAAAACATCAACATACCTCCATCATATTTCACCACCTTTCATGTCTCATCAAGCCATTTATCTTTCTCAACTTTTTCTCATGCTCATGAATACCATCTCATATTCATGACCATCTCATCTCATATTCAATTCCATCTCATAACCGAGACTAAAGCTCATTATCACGACTCAACAGTCCCAATCTCATTACCAAGACTCAACAGTCCCGAAACCAAATCCAAAGACCAAACCATAACCAAACCAAATACCATCCCAATAACCATCCCAAACCATCGCTTCTAATCATGTGAGTTGTCCAGTCGCTTGTGACCGTAAGCTCGGCTATCATGATAGTTTTACACTCTGCAGAGGTGGCACCACTTTACCCACAAGTTTGTGATTTCGTCGCCCGTGGGCGACTGCAGAACCTCCATTATACCAGTACACAACCATCGGTGTATGGCCAAGAGATCACAAAATAGTCTTTACAAAGGGGCTACTAGATGTATGGACTCACTAAGGTTTTACCAGCAGGCTCGAATCACCATTCTCCCACCTACGGACCCCCTCTTGTGTCATGCGGTTCCTAGGGCAGTCCTCTCTCGACTCCCATTCCCCGTGCCTTCCACGGTCCATAACAATCTAGCAACTTACCTAATTAGTCAGCTAAGCCGCACCCATATTTGGCCTTGTGGTGGCACTTTTTCCTGGCATGTGTTGGCATGAACCGGTCCTTAGATCTACGGCAAGTAAGCCACCATCTCATTCTACCACATCCACGAACCAAGCTTGCCTAGATCTCCCCCGATTCATGTTCATTATCATCATCATGTTTTTCATTAACATTATTCATATGAGTGCAGTAGCTAGACACATTCTATCTCGCTTCCCATATCCCATAACATAAGCGAAGCAAAAAGCCAAAAATGACCATACCCGACTCATCAACTTTCCCGGCGACAAGGGTGGTTAACAAAACTAGTAAACTCCTATAAAAGGGTTCCCACCAAGTTGACTCAAGCATACACAGTTTTTGCAAACAAAACAGTTTTAAATCATGGGATCAATATGGTCAACGGGCACTTGCCTTATTCCTGTGGCTTTGGTTGCTTACTGATCTCGAAGTCTTGGTGTTGAAATCCTTCGTAGATAGCTCCCTGAGCTTGTCCTTCTACTTACGATCGTGCACATACAAAATTTATAGCAATCAAACATTATGCACAAACTTTACTCAAGATGCAATGGTGCATATGCATGCTAACCTATGGTGCTGTTTCATTAGATCAGTTTGTACGTGTTCTTTGCATGTTTTAATGGCTTGCATGGGTTTTACGATGAACAAGGGTGTAAGGATCAAGTGTGGACGTGGTGATGATCTTGACTCAAGATCTAGATCAATTCCGCCGTCAAAAACCGATTAACACGTGATCTGTCCACACGAAAAGGCTTCTGTTCGAGAAAATAGATGCGAAGAAAAACCATGATGATGTCGTAAGGTGGTAACATAGACCTACCTCGGCCTTCCTCCTAACAATGGCGGTGGGATAGTTCGTCGGCTCTCCTCCGTCGACGGCGAACGTGTTGGATCTCGTCGGCAGTCTCACCGATGGTTGAACTCCGGCGAAGGGGGTTAACTCGGCGAGTTGGGGGCTAGGACCTCTAAGTCGTCGACTTGAGAAGGTGTTACGTCCAAGGGGGTGTTTCGGGTTCTATTTATAACCGGAAAAAGAAGAGTCGTTCTCCGATTGGATTTCAAATAAGAGTCCTATTTGATTTGTTTTTGTATCTTAACAACTTATCTTCAATAGATTTGGTGCGGTATCAATCGTGGAAGAAATAGTATCGATTTCCTCAGTACCGGGTATTCGCGTACAGAGGAAAACCGCTTAAGGATCTCGTTCTTCCGCTGGGATAAGCTCCGGAGGCTCCACGTGTCCAGCGGGGGCCGGGCTTCCCTTCTTCCGCAGAGGCGGGCTCCGGTTGTGCCGCGTGTCAGGTGGGCGGGACCTCCCACTCCTCAGAGGCGAGCTCCGCGTGCGCCACGTATCTTGGCAGGCAGGACCTCCCCTCTCCCTCAGAGGTGAGCTCCGCGTGCGCCACGTGTATGGCGGGCGGGACCTCCCCTTCTCTCTAGAGGCGAGTTCCACGTACGCCACGTGTCAGTGCCGGACCTCCCCTCTCTTCGAGGTGAGCTCTGAGTGTGCCACTTGTCCAGAAGCACCGGACTTCCTTTCTCCTCAGAGGCAAGCTCCGAGGTCGACACGTGTCCATTGGTGTGGACCTCCCTTCTCCTCGGAGGTGAGCTCCGAGGATGACACGTGTCCAACAGTGTCGGACCTCTCGAAGACGAGCTCCGCGGGTGACACATGTCCCATGGGCGGACCTCTCGGAGGCAAGCTCCGAAAGTGACACGCGTCCCGCGGGGTTGGGCCTTGCTTTTCCGCAACGACTAGCTCCGGTGGGGACACGTGTCCTGTGGAGCTGGACCTCGCTTCTCCGCAGAGACAAGCCCTGGAGACAACACGTGTTCAGTGGGTCGGACCTCACCCCTTCCACAGAGGCTAGCTCCGAGCCTGTCACGTGTCTGGCAATGCCGGACCTCACCCCTTCCGCAGGGATGACCTCCGAAAACGCCACGTGGCCAGCAGGCCGCGGGAAGTGTCGACAGTGCTCCTCGGCGAACTGGAATTGGCCCTTTTTGGCTATATTTCTGATTCTTTCTCCATTTCTACTTCTTTTAAAATGTTTCTTTATATGAAATATGCATGCATGCGTGAATATGAAATTGAGGGTGTTACAAACCTACCCCCCTTACACTGAATCTCGCCCTCGAGATTCGATAGAGTGGAGAATAGATGAGGGAATTCCGCCTTGAGGTCTTCCTCACGCTCCCATGTAGCTTCGGCTTCTGTGTGATGGCTCCAATGTACCTTGCACCAACGGATCACTTCGTTCCTCGTGACCCTTTCCTTCACGTCCAAAATTCAGACAGGGTGCTCTACATAGGTCAGATCCTCTTGAAGCTCGAGCTTATCCATCGGTACTTGTTCTTCTGGTACTCTCAAGCAGTTCTTGAGTTGGGATACGTGAAACACGTCATGCACATCGGAGAGGTGCATCGGGAGCTCTAGTTGATAGGCTACCTCTCCTCGCTTGCCCAAAATCTTGAATGGTCCGATGTAGCGAGGTGCTAGCTTGCCTTTGATGTTGAAATGTCGTTGGCCTCGGATAGGTGATACCTTAAGGTACACGAAATCTCCTACTTCGAAAGTCAACCTTCTTCGCCTATTTTCCTCATAGCCTTTTTGTCGTGACTGAGCAGCCTTCAAGTTCTGCCGTATTGTTTGAACTTGCTTCTCAGCCTCTTGCAGCACTTCGGGTCCAAATACTTGGTTCTATCCGATCTTGTTCCAAAATAGCGGCGTCCTACATCGTCTACCATACAATGCTTCGAAAGGTGACATCTTAAAGCTGGCTTGATAGCTGTTATTGTATGAGAACTCGGCATACAGCAAGCTTCTATCCCAACTATGTCCATGTTTCAAAGCGTAGGCTCTCAACATGTCTTCCAAAATTTGGTTTGTCCTGTCAGTTAGCCCGTCGGTTTGCGGATTATAAGCGGAGCTGAAATTTAGCCGTGTACCTATGGCTTCATGCAGCTTCCTCCAGAACCTAGAGGTAAACTGAGAACCCCGATCTGAAATGATCCTCTTTGAGACTCCATGGCGACACACGTTTTGCTCCATATACAGCTCGGCTAGATCTGCCACGCGGTACGTGGTTTTAACAAGAAGAAAATGAGCGATTTTCGTCAATGGGTCCACGATAACCCAGATGGAGTCGTAACCCGACTGAGTATGTGGTAATACGACGATGAAATCCATAATGATGTCTTCCCACTTCCACTCGGGTACTTTCAATGGTTGCAACAGTCCAGCGGGTCTTTGATGTTCGGCCTTAACCCGTTGGCACGTGTCACATAGGGAAACATACTCAGCTATTTCCCTTTTCATACCATCCCACCAATAGCAAGTTTTCAAGTCATTGTACATCTTTGTACTTCCGGGATGTATGGAATAAGGTGAGTCATGTGCCTCCTTTAATATCGTGTCGCGGATGTGCTTAACGTTAGGCACACAAATCCTTTTCCCTAACCAAAGCGTACCCTTCTCGTCTTCCTTGAAGTCCTTTTCTATGCCTTGTTGGATCCTTTCCTTGATCTCCTTGATTTCCTTATCCGTAGCTTGGCCATCTCTTATCTCTTGTTCCAGCGAAGAATAGAGTTCCATCACTTCCATCTCGTTCAAGAACCCGAGATGTAACCGTTCGAACTCCTTGCGCAGCTCGGGCGGTAGCTCCCGAACCGTGAGTTGGTGACATGCTCCCTTTCGGCTCAATGCATCAGCTACTACATTGGCCTTTCCAGGGTGATAGTTGATTCCAACATCATAATCCTTGATGAGTTCCAACCATCGACATTGCCTCAAATTCAAATCCGTTTGCGTGAATATGTACTTGAGGCTTTTATGATCCGTATAGATCTCACATCGGTGGCCAAGGATATAATGTCTCCAAATCTTTAATGCATGCACCACGGCTACAAGTTCCAAATCATGTGTGGGGTAATTCAGCTCGTGTTTCTTTAATTGCCTCAACGCATAGGCTACCACTTGTCCTTCTTGCATGAGCACACATCCAAGTCCTTGTCTTGATGCGTCACAATATATGTCAAAACTCTTGCTCACGTCCGGCAATACCAAAACAGGCGCTGTGGTTAGCCTTTTCTTGAGCTCCTCGAAGCTTTCTTGACACATGGGTGTCCACTGAAATATTTTCCCTTCATTAGCAATTCAGTCATAGGCTTTGCTATTTTGGAGCAATCCTTGATGAACCGGCGATAGTATCCAGCCATCCCAAGGAAACTCCGAATATCCCTCACGTTCTGCAGTTGGTTCCACTTCAGAACATCTCCCACTTTTCCAGGATCAACCGATACTCCTTCCTCAGAGATGATGTGGCCTAGGAACGATATCTCCTTTAGCCAAATTTGACACTTGCTGAGCTTGGCATACAATTGATGCTCTCGCAGCTTCTGCAATGTCAATCTTAAATGTTCTTCATGTTCTTCCTAGCTTTTCGTATACACCATGATATCGTCGATGAAAACCACGATGAACTTGTCCAAGTACTCCATGAAGACCTTGTTCATGAGGTACATGAAGTATGCGGGTGCATTCATTAACCCATAAGACATAACGGTATATTCATATGAATCATACCGAGTCCGAAAGGCAGTCTTGGGTATGTCGGAGGGCTTAATCTTCAGCTGGAAGTATCTCGACCGAAGATCAGTCTTAGAAAAATATCGGGCACCTTTCATTTGGTCAAACAGGTCCTCTATACGGGGCAGAGGGTACCTGTTCTTGATCGTCACCTCATTGAGAGACCTATAGTCCACACACATCCTTTGGGTCCCATCCTTCTTGTCTACGAAGAGCACGGGGCTCCCCATGGTGACGAGCTTGGGCGTATAAAACCCTTTTCTAACTGCTCCTGAATTTGCTTCTTAAGCTCCACTAGTTCATTAACAGGCATCCTATATGGCCTCTTTGCTATAGGTGCAGTTCCGAGTACCAGATCAATGGAAAACTCAATGTCCCGGTCAGGTGGCATACCTGGAAGTTCTTCCGGGAATACGTCCGAAAATTCTTGAACCACCGGAATGCTTTCCAATGTTGTTTCTTCGACGTGGTTCAACATTGCCTTCTCGGTTGCTGGTTGGGCTGACACGAACTCAATACGAGTACCGTGCTCATTTGTCAACTGCACGCTCCTCTCAGCACATTGGGTTACTCCGTTGTGCTTGCTTAACCAATCCATTCCAAGTATGATGTCAAGCCCTTGGGAATCCAAGACAATGAGGTTGGCAAGGAAGTCTACCCCCCTTATTTTAATGTTTACTTTTGGACATACTATATTAGTCCTCATCTCTCCACCGGGAGAATTAACTAACATAGTATATTTCATGTGTGATATGGGTAGATTGTACTTGGCAACATACTTGGATGATATGAATGAATGTGATGCTCCGGAATCAAATAAAATAGTAGCTGGGTTGGAGTTGCCAAGGAACATACCAATCACGACGTCCTCAGCCTGTTGTGCTTCCTCAGCGGAGACATGATTCACGTTGCCCCGAGCGTAGTTCTGCTGCCCACGGTTACCTTGCGTAGCTCCTCCGTTTGGCTGCGGGTTCTACGCGCTGCTTGGCTGTCCAGGACCTTTCCTCGGGCACTGACTCGCAAAGTGTCCTGTTTCTCCGCATGCAAAGCATGCCTTGTTGCCCAAGACAACGGGGACGTTGGGGCGGGGGTGGTTTTGAACAGGGGTGCCCATGTTGGGACGAGGCGCAGGAGGCATAGGCATACGGGGTGCTTGCACCACGGGTCGTTGCTGCGGTGGTTGATTTGGGCAAAAAGTAGAAGTAGACGAGCCATACTGTGGTGCAGCTAGGGGAATGAAACGGGGACGTACATTGCTCCCTTGTGGCTGGTATGGCATCTTTCTTTTGCCCTCTTGCTCGATCTCTCGGATCTTGCTTTCAACCACTATAGCTTTGTCAACTAGCTTCTGGAAGTTTGCATAGTCATTGTTGAGCAGCTGAACTTGGATCTCATTGTTCAACCCTCTCATGAACAAGTATTGCTTCCTTTGATCCGAGTTGACATCTTCGGGGGCATACCATGACAGTTGCGTGAACTTGTTGAGGTACTCATTCACGCTCTTCCTGCCTTGGCGGAGACCTTCGAACTCTTGCCTTTTTAGCATCATGACTCCAGCAGGGAAATAATGAGAGCGAAAACTCTCCTTGAACTCAGTCCAAGTGATAGTCTCCTGGTTGACATGAGCATTGCATAGAGCGTCCCACCAGTCAGCGGCTGCTCCCATAAGTTGGTGCGATGTGAAGAGAACTTTCTCCCGATCATTGCACTGAACAATAGCAAGCTTCTTCTCCATAGACTTCAACCAATCGTCGTCCTCCATGGGATCATTAGCTTATTGTGCAGAAGTAGGCGGTCAAGTCCTCATGAACTCTCCCAGTCGGTTGTGAGCCGGCGGTGGTGGTGGCGGTGGTGCGGGAACGGGGTTAGGGTTGTTATGGTTGTTGGCTTGCAGCTGACCCAAAGTTTGGATCATAGTTTGCATGAGCTGGTTCTGCATAGCCATCAACCGTTCAAGGTTGTTTGCACCAGCCCCGGGGTTAACATTCTCAGGAACTTCATCGTGGCCATTCTCTTGTGGTTCCTGGTTGCCACGAACGTTCCTTCTTTGACGGTCGGCGTTTTCCCTCACCATCTGTGAGAGAGAGTTGAGTGGAATAGAAGTTAGAAGTTTAGATTGATCCTCCCCAACTATATGCATCAAGGTGGATGGACTAAATATCATCCTATATGAGGATGTGAATACATGCCGAAGCACCTCACATTTCGCTACTATGTGTGGATATGGACAACGCTGAAACGTCCCACAACACACACTAAGCACTCATACACAAGCAATCATCACAAAAGTTCACACCAATCCTATTCAAGCTTATTCAATGGGAGTCGTATGTGTTCTTAGGATACCAATCTGTGACTTCTACCTAGGCTTGCATCCTACGGTCAAGGTGGTTCGATGCCAATCTATGCATTCTACCTAAGCTTGTGTCCTACGACCAACGTGGCTCTAATGCAAATCTGTGAATTCTATCTAGGCTTGCGATCTACGGTCAACCGTGGCTCTGATACCAATCTGTGACGCCCGGTCCTGTGAAAATGGAACCCAGCTAATGCATATGTATGCCCAGGATGTTCATCACACATACACATGTAATACACAAACTGAATTCAGAATATATAACCATGAATGAATAGGGTTCAAGTGCTTTATTACATCAATCTCTATTGCAGCGGAAGTCTCTAATTTATTCTAGCAGCGGAAGTCTTCTAAACGATAGTGGAAGCAACTAAACACGGCAGCAGCTCCATCTCCTACTCCACAGGCAAGTTGACGGTAGATCACACGCTTAATACTCCACGTGATCTTCAAAGTACTCTTCTCCTGTTGCTGATGATGAAGTAATAATGCAAGTTTGAGTACATGACGTACTCAGCAAGTGCGAGAAAATATGATATGTAGCTTACAGCAAGGTAGGATTAAAAAGGCTCATTGCAGAAAGCAAAGTTTATTTCATAATGATGATAAAAGAAGCAACTAACTTTAAATGAATTTAATCCCAGCACATATCCAATTAAAACATTAACATACCTCCATCATATTTCACCACCTTTCATGTCTCATCCAGCAATTTATCTTTCTCAACTTTTTCTCATGCTCATGAATACCATCTCATATTCATGACCATATCATCTCATATTCAATTCCATCTCATAACCGAGACCAAAGCTCATTATCACGACTCAACAGTCCCAATTCATTACCAAGACTCAACAGTCCCAATCTCATTACCAAGACTCAACAATCCCGAAACCAAATTCAAAGACCAAACCATAACCAAACCAAATATCATCACAATAACCATCCCAAACCATCCCTTCTAATCATGTGAGTTGTCCAGGAGCTTGTGACCATAAGCTCGGCTATCATGATAGTTTTACACTCAGCAGAGGTGGAACCACTTTACCCACAAGTTTGTGATTTCGTCACCCGTTGGCGACTGCAGAACCTCCATTATACCAGTACACAACCGTCGGTGTATGGCCAAGAGATCACAAAATAGCCTTTACAAAGGGGCTATTAGATGTATGGACTCACTAAGGTTTCACCAGCAGGCTCGAATCACCATTCTCCCACCTACGGGCCCCCTCTTGTGACATGCGGTTCCCAGGGCAGTCCTCTCTCGACTCTCGTTCCCCGTGTCTTCCACAGTCCATAACAATTTAGCAACTTACCTAATTAGTCAGCTAAGCCGCACCCACATTTTGCCTTGTCGTGGCACTGTTTTCCTGGCATGTGCTGGCATGAACCGGTCCTTAGATCTATGGCAAGTAAACCACCATCTCATTCTACCACATCCACGAACCAAGCTTGCCTAGATCTCCCCCGATTCATGTTCATTATCATCATCAAGTTTTTCATTAACATTATTCATATGAGTGTAGTAGCTAGACACATTCTATCTCGCTTCCCATATCCCATAACTTAAGCGAAGCAAAAATCCAAAGACGACCATACCCGACTCATCAACTTTCCCGGCGCCAACGGTGGTTAACAAAACTAGTAAACTCCTATACAAGGGTTCCCACCAAGTTGACTCAAGCATGCACAGTTTCGCAAACAAAACAGTTTTAAATCATGGAATCAATATGGTCAAGGGGCACTTGCCTTGTTCCTGTGGCTTTGGTTGCTCACTGATCTTGAAGTCTTGGTGTTGAAATCCTTCGTAGATAGCTCCTTGAGCTTGTCCTTCTACTTACGATCGTGCACAAAAAAAATTTATAGCAATCAAACATTATGCACAAACTTTACTCAAGATGCAATGGTGCATATGCATGCTAACCTATGGTGATGTTTCATTAGATCAGTTTGTACGTGTTCTTTGCATGTTTTAATGGCTTGCATGGGTTTTACGATGAATAAGGGTGTAAGGATCAAGTGTGGACGTGGTGATGATCTTGACTCAAGATCTAGATCAATTCCACCGTCAAAAACCGAAGAACACGTGATCTGTCCACACGAAAAGGCTTCTGTTCAAGAAAACGGATGCGAAGAAAAACCACGATGATGTCCTAAGGTGGTAACAAATACCTACCTCGGCCTTCCTCCTAGCAATGGCAGTGGGACAGTTCGTCGGCTCTCCTCCGGCGACGGCGAACGTGTCGAAGCTCGTCGGCGGTCTCACCGATGGTTGAACTCCGGCGAAGGGGGTTAACTCGGCGAGTTGGGGGCTAGGACCCCTAAGTCGTCGACTTGAAAAGGTGTTACGGCCAAGGGGGTGTTTCGGGTTCTATTTATAACCGGAAAAAGAAGAGTCGTTCTCCGATTGGATTTCAAATAAGAGTCCTATTTGATTTATTCTTGTATCTTAACAACTTATCTTCAATAGATTTGGTGCGGTTTCAATCGTGGAAGAAATCGTGTCGGTTTCCTCAGTACCGGGTACTCTCGTACAGAGGAAAACCGCTTAAGGATCTCGTTCTTCCGCAGGGATACGCTCCGGAGGCTCCACGTGTCCAGCAGGGGCCGGGCTTCCCTTCTTCCGCAGAGGCGGGCTCCGATTGTGCCACGTGTCAGGCGGGCGGGACATCCCTCTCCTCAGAGGCGAGCTCCACATGCGCCACGTGTCTTGGCGGGCAGGACCTCCCCTCTCCCTCAGAGACGAGCTCCGCGTGTGCCACGTGTCTGGCGGGCGGGACCTCCCCTTCTCTACAGAGGCGAGTTCTGCGTACGCCACATGTCAGTGCCGGACCTCCCCTCTCTTCGGAGGTGAGCTCCGAGTGTGCCACGTGTCCAGTAGCACCGGACTTCCTTTCTCCTTAGAGGCAAGCTCTGAGGTCGACACGTGTCCATTGGTGTCGGACCTCCCTTCTCCTCGGAGGTGAGCTCCGAGGATGACACATGTCCAACAGTGTCGGACCTCTCGGAGACGAGCTCCGAGGGTGACACGTGTCCCATGGGCGGACCTCTCGGAGGCAAGCTCCGAGAGCGACACGCGTCCCGTGGGGTTGGGCCTTGCTTTTCTGCAGCGACCAGCTCCGGTGGGGACACGTGTCCTGCGGAGCTAAACCTCGCTTCTCCGCAGAGACAAGCCCCGGAGGCAACACGTGTTCAGCGGGTCGGACCTCGCCCCTTCCACAGAGGCTAGCTTCGAGCCTGCCATGTGTCTGGCGATGCCGTACCTCACCCCTTCCGCAGGGATGACCTCCGAAAACGCCACGTGGCCAGCAGGCCGCGAGAAGTGTCGGCAGTGCTCCTCGGCGAACTGGAATCGACCCTTTTTGGCTATATTTGTGATTCTTTCTCCGTTACTACTTCTTTTAAAATGTTTCTTTATATGAAATATGCATGCATGCGTGAATATGAAATTGAGGGTGTTACAGCGAGCTTGAACGGGTTGAGCCAGCCGGAATTTACCCTAATGGACGAATTCCCCGGCTCGGTAACCTGCCTAACGGGTAAATCCATGAGGAACCCCACTGCCTCTCCGCGAGGACGGGGGAATTAGGTTGATCTGATCGAGGCTCGATGTCCGCATTCCATAAGATCCCTCTTGATACACTCGCATGGATCCTGAGCCGTTCGCAGGCCCAGGTGGCTCGATGCTAACCTTTCAGTGGGTTACCGGGAGTCACCAAGACAAGACTCGGATATCAGACTTACCGGGAGTCATCAAAGCCCCCTAGTGCGCCATTGATGGCCATCTCGCATCGCCTGTCCCTCGCTCGGGTTCGTTCCGGGCGGTCCTTTCGACCTGCATGACAGGTATACCTTAGAACCCAAAACCTTAATCGAACCCCAAAAGTGGGCCATAAAAATTTACCTACTTACCTAGGCCTTCGATTCTTTTGGCCCGTTGACATCGCGTCAAAGGTAAGCGAGGGGGTGCGGCGGTGAGGCAGTTGGGAGAAGGGAAAACCGCGCACGGCTCTTCAAATCGTCGCGAACACCGAAGAGGCAGGTTGGTCTGGCCGAAGTTATGGCGGGGGTCGCGTCCCTGAAATTTTGGGAGGTGTGCGCTTATCTAGCGAGTGGGTTGCGTTACCATGGGGCGGACGCGTCCATGGGCCCCGGTGCCTTTCCACGTTACCGTTGCGGGCATACTACATAAACCGTCCCTAGGGCATAAGGCCTTTCTTTTACCGCTTTGCCCTCCTTCTCCACTCCTCTCGCGCTCTTGCTCCCCTGCAAGTTTTGCTAGCTAGAGAAAGGTAGAAGATCGAGGAAGAGTTCGAGCAGCCCCCTTTCTTCTTCTTCATCTTCTTCGCCGTGGATCATGTCGGACTCGATGAGATACTTTGTCACCGTCGACCGCCTCTCCTCCCTGGGTGAACGGGGGATCCTCTCGACGTCAGAGCTCCATCGGATCCGTATCCCGTCCGGGGAGACGGTGCCGGCGCCGTGCGAAGGCAAGGTTGTCAGCTTCATCGACTTCCATCTCCGTGGGCTGGGGCTGTAAAAGCCCAAGAAAAGGGACTTGCAAAAAATTGTTCATCACCTCACAACACCACAGCTCATCTTGTGGATATCTTGTGAACACTTGTGAAGAGCAAGTAACCACCATCAAAAGGGTGATTAGAGGGGAAAGCCCTAACTTCCAAAAAGTGGGATTTCTATACATGAACATGAAAGGTTGATCTCACCCCTAGACCCTAAATAGTCTTGGGAAGGCTCAGGCCAAATTTCATGCAAATCCAATGCTTGTTGAGGCGCTTTTGGAGACATTTGTGAAATGGGCCAATTTGAATGCAAATTCAAATTGCAGCAACTTTCATCACTTGAATTCAAAAGTTGACTTCATATTCAAACTCAGCACATTTTTCTGAGTTAGTCCACCAATTTTCATTCCCATTGGACTTCATCTTGTCGGGAGCTAAATTTGCATTAATTCAAAACTGAGTTTGAATTTCAGTTCAAATGTGAAGCAAATTTAGCCAAACCAATTTCAAATTTAGGAAATCAAATTCAAACAATGACTTGGAGGCTAAGTCTCATATTCAATTGTGAGTAGCTGGGATATTTTCAGTGAAAACAGAGATGAAAAATTAGAAGAGAATTAGAGGGGAGGGACCCACTTGTCAGTAGCCTTCACACTGAAGTTTCTTTGGGTTGATCTTTTCTCACTCGTCCGAGAGCGCGCGCCAGCCAGCCCCGACGTCGGCGCCCGACCGACTTGCCCTCGCCACCTCCTGCTCGGTGGCTGAGAACGCCGGGTGCAGCACTCGAGTCCAACGCCGGGCCACGTGATTCCTCCCTCATCCTCTTCATTCTGCCCCACACACAGCCAAAACGAAACACCTCGCCGGCCGCTCTCCTTGGGTCCTCGGTGCGCCGCTGATCCAGGCACTCTCATGACCGACGATCAACAGCAAAGAGACGCGCCGTAGGCTGCTCGAACTCACAGTGAAAACCCTACCTCCTTTCATGTCCTGTAGGGAAAGAATTTCCACGTTTAGTCCTCGGTGTTCAAAGAACCGAGCTAGCAAAGAATCCAAAATCCGTGGTGATCGATCCACCACCACGTGAACCCAGCTAAGCACATGTTCTACACGTCCCCACGGCCACCTAGGATCAAAGACCATCGAAAACCATCGAGTCTTGGTGCTGCTATTCAAGTTTTCCGAGCATCCGCAGTTTTAGCCCTAGGTCGACAGTGAGGTCATAGTTGCGGCCGTTTTCACGGGGATCAGTGCTCATATCTGTGATCAGCAAGTCTCAGCGGAGCTCTCTGAGCAAACCGCGTCGAAAAATGTGCAGAGGACACCGAGTTCGACGTCGCCGATGAGCTCCCGGCCGCTATCACCGTCGCGGGCACTATTCCGGCCGTCGCCGAGCTCCGGGGAGTGCACCACCGTGTTTCCCAGGCAGAAATATGCACAGGCGGCGAGTTTCGTCGAAGGTCGGGCAGCAGAACGCCCGGCGGCAAGATCTTCGGCGAAGGGGGCGGCGGGGAGCAGCGGGAGCGCGAGGTAGAATAAGCCCTGCGGGTCCCACGTGTCAGCCTCGGGTTAAACAGCACTGGATCTGTTGTGGCACCGGGATCTCATGCGACTGCATGGGAGATTCTGCGGACCCCCGTGTGGTTTTGCTGTGGTGCTGACACGTAGCTCGGAGACCCCACCAGCCAGTTTAAACTTTATTTGAAATTTCAGATTTGGTTCAAACTTCAAATGCACATAACTTCTGCTAGGAAGCTCCAAATTCAGTGAACCAAATTTTGCTGAACTCAGATTTTTGATTACTTTCCAGCAACACAAATTTCAGCTCATGAAACTTAATAGTTTTCCAGAATTAATTCCCTAAAGTTTAAACTGTTAGGAATTTTATCTGGAGGATTACTTTATGAAAAATTCTGAAATTTGGCTGGGAGGTTCATTGAAAAATCCTTGAGTCACAGTAAAATTTTCAGACCCATCCAAGCTCATTTAGTCCCCCTAATGGTGTGATTAAGTGAACTGCTCTGAGAAAATAGAAAAATGTCCAGAAACATTTTTCAGATTTTCTCAAATCTTGTTTAGTGCATAACTCCATCTAGAATTCTTCAAATGACATGAGACCAATTCCATTAGAACCATCTCAAATTCTAGTTTCCACTAAGTAATGGTTGAAGCCATTAAAATCCCTAGAATTCCTTAGAGACTCTAATATTGACCAAATAGGCTTTTATTTGTACAAACCTCAAATGAACCTTGTTTCAAATGAAACTTGGTCAAGACTATGTTTAGTACCCTACCAAGCCACCATAAAATTTCAGGGCCAAAGGGGAGGGCTAGCTAGGATTATGGTCTTTACATATTCAAGTTCAAACATTGCATTTAAATTGACATATAGTATATCGTTTACGTGTAGTCGCTGAAGGCGAGGAAACTCCGGAAGTGCTCGACTTCCTTCTTCCGGACAAAGCCCTAACCACTGACCAGCAGCAACAAGGAAATCCCCGGTTTGCATTAACCGTTTTCAAAGTTTTTCTTTATGGATACCTAGTGTGTGGTATGAATGTGCATTAGGTGTAGGATGGATAAAAACCAAGTGCATAACCAGATTTTCCTATAAGAGTGAGGGTAGTGTCTTAGTCCTCGAGTAGACAGACTATGCTTAATGATTCATAGAACTTCGGTACAAGTCAAGTAGTTGGAATCTACTCGTGAGTTAGGCTTGGGACACACGGGATTGGTTCGAGTGATGTGAGACCATGTTAGTAATAAAAATGAGAATAGGCAGGGGCTAGGGCGCAGCAAGAGAAAGTCTTGTGTGCGCAGCCCTGTCCGTGTCGATTGAGGACAGATCCTGTGCGGCCCACGCTGATCAAGTTTGAATGTACCAAAGGCATATCGGATATATGGGCCCCGGTAAACCGATGTATCCTAAACCTCCGGGCGTCAAGGCATAACGCACTGATTTATATGTGTAGGCTGAGAGCAGCAAGGTGGAAATCTGCTAACGGGCATAGAGAGATGCTCCGTGTAGGGAACCTCCTGCTCGTTTCGGTGCGACCGGTTTGACGTTTGGGCTGTTGGGTGAAAGGTTGTCCCGTACGACATCGAGTGAGTGTGCTGTGCAGCTCCACGGGTGGGCGTATGTGACGTGCTCTTTGGGTATCCCTGCAGGTTTATATCGAGTCGATTCGCCGTCCCTCGCGGTGAAGAGTAACACTTGGTCACTGAGTCGTGACGTAGGCTAATATATGAAATGTGATGATCCAATATTGTTTTTTTCTGATATAACTGTATTGCTACATGTGTGCCACCAAATATTGCTCACTAAATTTCATATTCATGAACTGTTAACTTGTGGCTAAAAGATGAACTAAGGATGAACTTGTAGGCGTGTCCATTTGCTAAAAGTTACCATCCCAGGTTCGTGTAAACTGCATGCCTAGGGGAGTCGGTTAAGTCTTGTTGAGCCATCGTGCTCACGGTTGCTGCTATAAGTGTTTTTCAGGTGAGGAGCATCCCACAGTCTCGGGATACGAGTCCACCGGCGAGGGCTACCCTCCGTCGGGGACCACGGCTGAGTGGGAGCCGTACACGCCGCGCTGAGCTGAGGAGTGCAGCTAGTGTGGGTTGCCATAGGGCTGGGCAACCGACTTTTGCTAGGTAGATGGGCGTGAGTTGTACAAACTTAGCTAAACACTAGTTTGTAACTGAAGTATTGTACTACTTGTACATTTCAGTTGGTTTTCTATGTAATACAATGTGTTCTTGTAATGTGTGCTGTCAGGTGTCGCATCGTGCAGCACCACCCTCTGCGATCCTGGACGAGCGGATTCCGGTCCGCCACAGGCTGGTATCAGAGCGGCATTGGGGATAGCACATTAATTAAGGATTGTATTACGGGAAAACTTAGGATTACAGTGAGGATTCGCTAGTTTGCCCAAGTAAGGACTATATTAGCATAGTTACTTAAAGTGGCAAGACTAACATATGTGTTATAATTCTGAATTTTAATTATGTAACGACGCACCTATGCTCAGGTAATAATGGTAAGGAACGCCACATAAAGCGGTTCAATTTTGGTTAGCTCCCCTGACGAGGAACGTGGTTCAGGGATAGGTCTCACAGCTTGGTGTGAGACGTTAATATGAAACTCTTGGACTCTTCATGTTCCTGAGTTCATAGAAAACGTTGATCCCTAGCATGCATTAGGCAAGTAAGTGGAGACCCCATCGCGTGGTCAGTAACGCGAAAGTGTGTTTGTCTAGAAATAGCCCAGGGGACATACGCAGCGCTTGCCATCTGCGTGCCCTGCAGGGCAGTAGGTGGTATCGGTTGGGTTGATAAAATTCCCAACTGTGACGACCCGTTCGCGCTCTACTCGGGTTCCCCGTCGTATGGTGTTAAAACACGATCACATACCTTGAGACATGGCTTAACTCAAGGACGGCCGTATGGCAATGATACGGGCGTTTGTTTTACTTTCAAATATGGTCCTGCCTGAAATGAAAATAACCTTTGAGTGCATCATTATTGTATGGTCTTCTGCAGGTACTAACCAGTATGTATCCCATGTAGTACCCGTGTGCGAGAGACCGTTTAGTGCCACAATTGAGACGTATATGCCGGTATAATCCGGTTAGGATTTTCTTTTTGTGAGGAACGTAGTACCGATATATCATAGGCATGTGCATGAAAGATAATGATAACAAGGAATAAAAATCACTAAGTTTCAACATTTAGGACCCTGGTTGGGTAGAAAAATTTAATAGTTGATCAGTGTAGTCAAAGGGATGGAAAAACAGAGTGATCTGTTTTGAGCAGCAAGTTTGCTAAATTTGACAGAGCATAACTCACAGATAATTTAGCCAATGGAGGTGTGGGATATAGTTCTAGAAAGGTGTTTAAGCACTATACAACTTTGTTGTAGACTCCCAGAGCTGAATCACAACTTAAGATGGCTTAAATCCCATAGGATTGTAAACTGTCCAGAACCAGGACAGATTTAAAACACTCTCTGGACTGTTCTGTTTTTCAAGCATAACTTCCTGTAGAAAAATCTGAAATTATCATATGATACATCTTTGAAAAGGGTAGGAGATTTGTTACATCTTTGTAATTCAAATTTTCTGCAATTGCAGCACGGAATTAAGCTGAAATCAGAGTTGAAAACAGCAACTTCCAAAGGGGGTGCTGTTGAAATTCTTCCAGAAATTCTGTTGACTTTGAATTACCATAACTTTTAAACCAGAGCTGATATTAGGGCAAATAAATACTCGTTGGAAAGATGCTGAAGTTAACTTTAACTTTGGTATTCAGCTTGAGTCATGAAAATGCCTAGAACCAGATCAAAATCTGGAATATGTAGAACTGGTCATTCTGGCAGAGAGATGACAGTTGAACTCATTTGAGAAATTGTTGTACCCCAAGGGGTTTGAGTACTTCCAATTGTGTAGAAAATATTCATGAGTGGTTATCTTCAGCTAGTGAAAGATTTGAGTATATGTCTTACTCAAGTTTCTTTTGCTAGAGACCATGTTGTGTCGTATTGAAGATAAAAGGGTAGTATACATGATGACAAAGCGATTTTAACGTCTCGTAGTGACCAAACCTAGTTGGGATGAACTTCCAAACAGGAAGTCCGTCAAGTTGGATTTAACTAGCTTGTATTTGGTCTGGTAATGGTGTAGCTTGTGCAAAGTTATTACATTATCTACATACGAGATGTATCGCATGTTTTACTGTCATTATGTTTTACGTCTATTTTATTGGACTGCATGAAGTATGTTGTGGGACAGATGTTTATTGGCGTATGGTTGCAGATGGTTCACACTCGGACCACGCATGAGATTGGTGCCTCTAGCCAGCAGGGGGGGTGACGACTCCCAGCCACCTGCCTACGACAGCACCCCGCAGCAACAATCACCACCGCCGCCTCCGCTTACGCTAGCGGATGTGATTGCGGCACTGGTGGGTGGTCGTGAGGAGCAAACCGACCTGCTCCGCAGGATCGTGCATAATACGTCCCAAGCGGGGGGGGGGGGGGGGGGGGGGGGGGGGGGGGGACGTCGAGAGAGGGGGCCTCGTGAGCCCCGTGATGTGACGTACTCGGACTTCATGAGTACGCATCCTCCGGTGTTCACTGATGCAGCAGAACCCTTGGAGGCCGACAACTGACTGCGGACAATTGAGTCCATGTTTGGGCTGCTCCAATGTACGGAGCGGCAGAAGACTCTGTTCGCGGCGCAGCAGCTTCACGGTGCCGCTGGTGCGTGGTGGGCGAATTATGTCGCCTCACGTCCGGCTGGCCAGGCCGTGGAGTGGGAAGAATTCCGGGAGGCGTTCCGCGCCTACCATATCCCTCCCGGGATAATGAAGCGGAAGTTCCAAGAGTTTTTGGAGCTGAAGCAGGGCGGGAGGAGTGCCCATGACTACTCCCGTGCCTTCAACCATCTGGCGCAATATGCATCGGATTACGCCTCCACCGAGGAGATGAAGCGAGAGCACTTCTATCGGGGGTTACACCCCGAGATGAAGACGCATCTCGTCCAATGCAATCGTGGCACGTTCAATGATCTAGTCAACGCTGCGATCATGCAAGAAGATGCTCAGCGAGAGTTGGCGGCTGAGCAGCGGAAGCGCAGCACTCCACCCAGCAGTGGGGGTGGAGCTCCCTAGAAATACCGCATGGTGTATCGAACACCATCCGGTCAGCAGTGGCATCCACCGGCGCGACCTCAGCAGTTCGGGGGTCGTTCATTTCAGCCACCCCCGTTCCGACCGCTGATGCCACCACCGCGACCGCAACAGCAGCAGCAGACGGTACCCTGGGCGTTTCCACCGCCACAACGCGCCCCGGGTTTCCGTCCGCCAATCAGCGGAGGACCGCCTCGCTACACATGCTTTACTTGTGGCCAGGCAGACCATTTCTCGAAGGACTGTCCCCAGGGGCAGCAGAGCAGTGGGCAAGCCCAGTTCCAGGGTGGTGCTCGAGGCCGACCTCCGATCAAGAAGGTTGGTCAGCGGACTGGGGGCGTTTGCAACCTTGACAATGGGGACGCCACAAAGGGAGACAACGTGCTGGCGGGTACGTTCACTCTCAACAATCAAGCAATCATCATATTATTTGATTCAGGTGCAACCCACAACTTCATAAGTGCATCATATGTGGTTAAGCATCAACTGGAAGCCTTTCCCACCGAGTGCTCTTATATGATCTGCTCATCAGACACTCTCTCTCCTCTCTCTCCCGAAATGCAGCTGAGAAGGCCGAAGCCGCCGCCCGCCAGCGCGCCGCCACCGCCGCTGGACCCCGCCCCTCCTTCCTTCCCTCTCTCCGCTAACGCTGCTGCTCTGCCCGCTGCCGTTTCGCCTGCGCCGCCATCTCCTGATCGCGGGTCGCAGCCGCCGCCGCCCGGAAGGAAGGATTTCAGCAACTATGATGATCCCGAAAGCACCACTGTACTTAGGTGGGAAGATATATCCCACCACTATGATTATTCTTGAGGGGCAGAAGATTGATGCAATCTTAGGGATGTCATGGATAAGCTACCATGGCGCTGTCCTGGAAACATTATCACGGACAGTTCACCTCAACTCCCCACTACACTGTCCACAATCCCTCATATTAGACAATCCAGTCCGGGAAGTTTCAGCAATTAATAATACCGAAGCTCTCAAGTTAGAGGACATTCCCGTAGTCCGGGAGTACACTGATGTGTTCCTAGATGATCTTCCGGGCATGCCACCTAAGCGGGATGTCGAGTTCAAGATTGAGCTTGCACCCGGGACTATGCCCATATCACGGAGACCATACAAAATGGCTCCAAACGAGCTGGCTGAACTGAAAGAACAGCTCAATGATCTGTTGAGCAAAGGTTTCATTAGGCCGAGTTCCTCGCCTTGGGGATGCTCGGCACTGTTCGTAAAGAAGAAGGATGAAACCTTGAGGCTGTGTGTAGACTACCGGCCGCTCAACGCCGTCACCATCAAGAACAAATACCCACTGCCCCGCATTGACATCCTGTTTGATCAGCTTGTGGGTGCAAGTGTGTTCTCCAAGATGGACCTTCGCTTCGGGTATCATCAAATAAAAATCCGAGCGGAGGATATCCCGAAGACGGCCTTCTCGGCGAGATATGGTTTATATGAGTATCTCATCATGTCTTTTGGTCTCAACAATGCTCCGGCACATTTCATGTATCTCATTAACTTGGTGTTCATGCCGGAGCTGGACAAGTTCGTTGTGGTGTTCATTGATGATATCTTGATTTACTCCAAGACAGAAGCAGAACACGCCGAACACTTGAGAATCGTTCTTCAACGATTGCGGGACCACAAGCTCTACGCCAAGTTCAGCAAATATGAGTTTTGGATCAGCCAAGTGCCATTTTTGGGACATATCATCTCAGCGGAAGGCATTGCGGTTGACCCAAGTAAAATTGAGCAAGTGCTGAAATGGAAAGCCCCTACTTCTGTCCATGAAGACAGAAGCTTCCTCGGCTTAGCGGGATATTACCAGAGATTCATTCCAAGTTTCTCCAAGCTTGCTAAGCCGATGACAGAATTATTGAAGAAGGGAACAAAATATGTTTGGAACTCAGCATGTGAAGGAGCGTTCCAAGCATTAGTGAAGCATCTCACAACAGCCCTGGTCTTAGCTTAACCGGATATAACGAAGCCCTTCGACGTGTATTATGATGCGTTCGGTATCGGGCTCGGCTGCGTGCTGATGCAAGAAGGACGTGTGGTCGCATATGGCTCACGCCAACTTCGAAACCATGAGCAGCATTACCCAACTCATGATCTTGAGCTTGCTGCTGTGGTTCTGGCGTTGAAGATGTGGAGGCACTATCTCCTCGGGAATTTGGTGCATCTCTACACCGACCACAAGAGCCTGAAGTATATTTTCACCCAGAAGGAGTTGAATATGAGACAAAGGAGGTGGTTAGAACTAATCAAAGATTATGAGATTGAGATGCATTACCACCCCGGCAAGGCGAATGTGGTGGCCGACGCGCTGAGTTGGAAATCACATGTCCATAACCTCACCATTACACCGGTGGAGGAGGAAGAGCCGAGTTTATACTTGGTTCCTTATGGGTCACTCTACAACCTTGCGCTCATCCCTACCATTAGGGAGGACATCATTGCAGCTCAGATGGTTGATAAGGGTATGGCACATCTCCGGAGATGGATAGACAATGGGGAAATCAAATGTTTCCGGAAAAATGATGAGGGGACGCTGTGGTTCAATGACCACATAGTCGTACCCTGGAACATGGAGCTGAGGAAGAAAATCCTTGATGAAACTCACTTGTCTAAATACTCCATTCATACGGGCAGCCACAAAATGTACCAAGATTTGAAAAAGAAATTTTGGTGGACACGGATGAAGCGGGAAGTAGCGAAGTACGTATCTGAGTGTGATACGTGTAGACGAGTGAAAGCCGATTATATGAGGAAATCAAGGCTGCTGCAACACCTGAAAAATCCAGCATGGAAATGGGAGGATGTGAGCATGGATTTCATTGTGGGATTACCCCTGACTTCCAACAAGCATGATTCCATTTGGGTGATCTTGACCGGTTAACCAAGTTGGCTCACTTCATTCTAGTGCATACACATTTCCATGCCAACGGATATGCGGAGTTGTATATTGCCAGAATCCTATGCTTGCATGGAGTACCCAAGACCATAGTCTCAGACCGAGGGGGACTATTTGTATCTCGTTTCTGGGAGCAGTTGCACGCTGCTTTGGGTACTAAGCTGATTAGAAGCTCCGCCTATCATCCTCAGACAGATGGCCAAACAAAGAGGGTGAACCAAGTACTGGAAGACATGTTGGGATCATGTGCCATCCACCACGGTAGGAACTGGGATGATCACCTACTGTTGGCGGAATTCTCTTACAATAACGGCTATCAGGCGAGTATCAAAATGGCACCATATGAGGTTCTCTATGTTCGCAAATGCCGCACCCCAATAAACTGGTGCGAGTCCGGTGAAAGGGTCACATTCGGGGTTGATGTGGTGAATGACGCCGAAGAGCGCGTTCGGACGATTCAAGACAACTTGAAGGCCGCTCAATCCTGATAGAAAAGCTACGATGATAAGAGGCATAGGCCGCTGCACTTTGACGTCGGGGAACACGTGTATCTCCGTGTATCTCCGATGAAAGGCATGCACCGGTTCGGTGTGAAGGGGAAACTCGCTCCCCGATTCATTGGATCTTATGCCATCACCGAGAAGTGTGGACCAGTGGCGTATAGACTGGAACTACCGGCGTCTCTTGCTGGTGTTCACGACGTTTTCCATGTTTCACAACTGTGAAAATGTCTGAAGTATACAGCTGTTGTTCCCACCGAAGACATCGGCGAGCTGCAACCGGATTTGACGTATGATGAATATCTAGTGGAAATTATTGATGAGAAGGCTCGGACCACACGTAGCCGAACATTGTGGTTCTACAAGATACTGTGGAGCAACCACACCGCCGAAGAATAAACGTGGGAGAGCGAGGAATTCCGTTGCTCAAACTACCCGGAGTTCATGGCGTCTCAGCACGGGTGAGTTTCTATTACATCGCTGCCTCTTCTTTTGTAATCTCGAGACGAGATTCTTTTAAGGGGGGAGGGATGTAAAAGCTTAAGAAAAGGGACTTGCAAAAAATTGTTCATCACCTCACAACACCACAGCTCATCTTGTGGATATCTTGTGAACACTTGTGAAGAGCAAGTAACCACCATCAAAAGGGTGATTAGAGGGGAAAGTCCTAACTTCCAAAAATTCGGATTTCTACACATGAACATGAAAGGTTGAGCTCACCCCTAGACCCTAAATAGTTTTGGGAGGGCTCAGGCCAAATTTCATGCAAATCCAATGCTTTTTGAGGCACTTTTTGGAGACATTTGTGAAATGGGCCAATTTGAATGCAAATTCAAATTGCAGCAACTTTCATCACTTGAATTCAAAAGTTGACTTCATATTCGAACTCAGCACATTTTTCTGAGTTAGTCCACCAATTTTCATCCCCATTGGACTTCATCTTGTCGGGAGCTAAATTTGCATTAATTCAAAACTGAGTTTGAATTTCAGTTCAAATGTGAAGCAAATTTAGCCAAACCAATTTCAAATTTAGGAAATCAAATTCAAACAATGACTTGGAGGCTAAGTCTCACATTAAATTGTGAGCAGCTGGGATATTTTCAGTGAAAACAGAGATGAAAAATTAGAAGAGAATTAGAGGGGAGGGACCCACTTGTCAGTAGCCTTCACACTGAAGTTTCTTCGGGTTGATCTTTTCTCACTCGGCCGAGAGCGCGCGCCAGCCAGCCCCGACGTCGGCGCCCGACCGACTTGCCCTCGCCACCTCCAGCTCAGTGGCTGAGAACGCCGGGTGCAGCACTCGAGTAAAACGCCGGGCCACGTGATTCCTCCCTCATCCTCTTCGTTCTGCCCCACACACAGCCGAAACGAAACACCTCTCCGGCCGCTCTCCTCGGGTCCTCGGTGCGCCGCTGATCCAGGCACTCTCACGACCAACGATCAACAGCAAAGAGGCGCGCCGGAGGCTGCTCGAACTCACGGTGAAAACCCTACCTCCTTTCATGTCCTGTAGGGAAAGAATTTCCACGTTTAGTCCTCGGTGTTCAGATGAACCGAGCTAGCAAAGAATCCGAAATTCGTGGTGATCGGTCCACCACCACGTGAACCCAGCTAAGCACATGTTCTACACGTCCCCACGGCCACCTAGGATCAAAGACCATCGAAAATCATCGAGTCTTGGCGCTGCTATTCAAGTTTTCCGAGCATCCGCCGTTTTAGCCCTAGGTCGACGGTGAGGTCATAGTTGTGGCCATTTTCATGGGGATTAGTGCTCATATCTGTGATCAGCAAGTCTCAGCGGAGCTCTCCGAGCAAATCACGTCGAAAAAGGTGCAGAGGACACCGAGTTCAACGTCGCCGATGAGCTCCCGGCCGCTGTCACCGTCACGGGCACTATTCCGGCCGTAGCCGAGCTCCGGGGAGTGCACCACCGTGTTTCCCAGGCAGAAATATGCACAGGCGGCGAGTTTCGTCGATGGTCGGGCAGCAGAATGCCCGGTGGCGAACTCTCCGGCGAAGGGGGCGGCGGGGAGCCACGGAGCGCGAGGTAGAAGAAGCCCCGCGGGTCCCACGTGTCAGCCTCGGGTTAAACAGCACCGGATCTGCTGTGGCACCGGGATCTCGTGCGACTGCATGGGAGATTCTGCGGACCCCCGTGTGGTTTTGCTGCGGTGCTGACACGTAGCCCGGAGACCCCACCAGCCAGTTTAAACTTTATTTGAAATTTCAGATTTGGTTCAAACTTCAAATGCACATAACTTCTGCTAGGAAGCTCCAAATTCAGTGAAACAAATTTTGCTGAACTCAGATTTTTGAGTACTTTCCAGCAACACAAATTTCAACTCATGAAACTTAATAGTTTTCCAGAATTAATTCCCTAAAGTTTAAACTGTTAGGAATTTTATCTGGAGGATTACTTTATGAAAAATTCTGAAATTTGGCTGGGAGGTTCATTGGAAAATTTTTGAGTCACAGTGAAATTTTCAGACCCATCCAACCTCATTTAGTCCCCCTAATGGTGTGATTAAGTGAACTGCCCTGAGAAAATAGAAAAATGTCCAGAAACATTTTTCAGATTTTCTCAAATCTCGTTTAGGGCATAACTCCATCTAGAATTCTTCAAATTACATGAGACCAATTCCATTAGAACCATCTCAAATTCTAGATTCCAGTAAGTAATGGTTGAAGCTATGAAAATCCCTGGAATTCCTTAGAGACTATAATATTGACCAAATAGGCTTTTACTTGTACAAACCTCAAATGGACCTTGTTTCAAATGAAACTTGGTCAAGACTCTGGTTATGACCCTACCAAGCCACCATACAAATTTCAGGGCCAATGGGGAGGGCTAGCTAGAATTATGGTCTTTACATATTCAAGTTCAAACATTGCATTTAAATTGACATATAGTATATCGTTTACGTGTAGTCGCTGAAGGCGAGGAAACTCTGGAAGTGCTCGACTTCCTTCTTCCGGACGAAGCCCTAACCACTGACCAGCAACAACAAGGCAAGCCCCGGTTTGCATTAACCGTTTTCAAAGTTTTTCTTTATGAATACCTAGTGTGTGGTATGAATGTGCATTAGGTGTAGGATGGATAAAAACCAAGTACACAACTAGATTTTCCTGTAAGAGTGAGGGTAGTGTATAAGTCCTCGAGTAGACAGGCTATGCTTAATAATTCATAGAACTTCAGTACAAGTCGAGTAGTTGGAATCTACTCGCGCTTAGGCTTGGGACACACGGGATTGGTTCGAGTAATGTGAGACCATGTTAGTAATAAAAATGAGACTAGGCAGGAGCTAGGGCGCATTAAGAGGAAGTCTTGTGTGCGCAGCCCTGTCCGTGTCGATTGAGGACCGATCCGTGTGCGGCCCACGCTGATCAAGTTTGAACGTACCAAACGCATATCGGATATATGGGCCCCGGTAAACCGATGTATCCTAAACCTTCGGGCGTCGAGGCATAACGCACTGATTTATAGGTGTAGGCTGAGGGCAGCAAGGTGAAAATCTGCTAACGGGCATAGAGAGATGCTCCGTGTAGGGAACCTCCTGCTCGTTTTGGTGCGACCAGTTCGACGTTTGGGCTGTTGGGTGAAAGATTGTCCCGTACGACATCGAGTGAGTGTGTTGTGCAGCTCCACGGGTGGGCGTACATGACGTGCTCTTTGGGTATCCCTGCAGGTGTATATTGAGTCGATTCGCCGTCCCTCGCGGTGAAGAGTAAAACTTGTCACTGAGTCGTGATGTAGGCTAATATATGAAATGTGATGATTCAATATTGCTGTTATGATATAATTGTATTGCTACATGTGTGCCACCAAATATTGCTCACTAAATTTCATATTCATGAACTGTTAACTTGTGGCTAAAAGATGAAGGATGAACTTGTAGGCGTGTCCATTTGCTAAAAGTTACCATCCCAGGTTCGTGTAAACTGCATGTAGAGTTTCATGATTAGGAGAGTCGGTTAAGTCTTGTTGAGCCATCGTGCTCACGGTTGCTGCTATAAGTGTTTTTCAGGTGAGGAGCATCCCATGGACTCGGGGTACGAGTCCACCGGCGAGGGCTACCCTCCGTCGGGGACCACGGCTGAGTGGGAGCCGTACACGCCGCGCTGAGCTGAGGAGTGCAGCTAGTGTGGGTTGCCCTAGGGCTGGGCAACCGACTTTTGCTAGGTAGATGGGCGTGAGTTGTACAAACTTAGCTTCCGCTGTTGTAATATAAACACTAGTTTGTAACTGAAGTATTGTACTACTTGTACATTTCAGTTGATTTTCTATGTAATATAATGTGTTCTGATAATGTGTGCTGTCGGGTGTCGCATCGTGCGGCACCACCCTCTACGATCCTGGATGAGCAGATTCCTGTCCAGCACAGGGGCTTCCAGCGCAGAAGTTCCTCCGCGCCGCCCATTTCTACTACGGCTTTGAACTTCACCACTTGATATTGTAAGGGGTCCTCCACGCCGCCATCTTCTACACGTTGTGCGAGTCGTTCCTGGGGATCAAACCCCACTTCGAGTTGTGGAGGTGTTTCTTCTGGGTGTGTCCGGCTTCTGCAGATTCTCAAATTCCGGCGGTCGGCAGCGCCTGCATCCAAATTCAGCGGGCCCAGCCACGGTACTTCGACCTCCTGCTCCTAAAGTCCACGAAGAACTGACGCCAGGACTGGTTCTACATCTGCAACGATAGCCCGATGCTTTCATCTTTCACGGACCAGCAAGCCCGCCGCCCAGGAGCAATGGCAATGTGGGGTTGCAGAGAAGGACAAGCGACAGGTCGCCGTTTTCCTGGAGCAAGTTGAGGCACTACAGATGGAGGGGCTAACCGGCGAGGACATCTTGCGGACCTTCCTCGAGCGAAGGATCCAACCTCTTCGTGCCTGCGCCCATGCCATGTGGCAGTACATCGGGCTAGACGATCCTATGCGTGGGTCGGCGGAAGAGGCCCCCGAATCCAAAGTTCGGCAGAGGTTTCGCGACCTTACTGGGAAGGATGTGGACGGTGGTCGTTATCCGCGTCCTCTCTCCACGGGTCATCCTTCTACTCGGGTAAGCATCCGATCCTCGTGGCGTGATCTTGTCGTAGCTTTCTCTGGCGCTTCAACCCGACCTAATGTCGTAGCATCTTATTCAGGGGCTCGGAGGCTGCCCAACGACAAGGTGGACTGGTGGAGAGGGAGGGGAAGGTTGCACGCGACGCAGCCCTGAGGAAGAAAAAAGATGACCACAAGGCTAGCCACATCCGCCGCCAGAAGAGGCTGGAGGAACGTATTGCTCAACAGGCAAGAGGGGATGAGCAGGACCACTTACGCGAGAGAGCACGTCGCGCAAGGGAACCGAGTCGGGTGCATTGCGCAAAGGAAAATACCCCCGTTGCACTCAATAGATTCTACATGAGTCATTTGCACTCAATGCTCAGCTTTACATTCAACTAAGGTGTGTTAGATGTAGGTTGGTGCACGTAGGTTAGCCACAGGTGCATCATACACACACTATTTGTATCTTCAATTTTATTTTCTGTTATTAAATAAGTGTTATCTGCCTTATATATTATAAGAGTAGAGAGACACATAAGATACACTTAGTTAATGAACTTCGTAATGTATGCAATCGTCGAGTGGTAATTATGGTATTGTGATCGTAATGCATATTTCAAAAGTACATAAAAATTCATTCTATACACAATAAATTTATGTAACCCATTGCATAAAATTATAACGATGTATACAACATTTACTTCAATGACAACATCTCTCAAATATGTCTCTTAAGTATTTTTAAAACACAGTTCAAAAACGAATACAACAGAGGCCAAATTGAAACTTAAAACCTGTGATTGTAATGCATATTTTAAAATTACATAATGATTCACTTCTTGTACAAAAAATTTATGTAACTCATTGCATGAAATCATAACAGTGTATACTATATTTACTTTCATAACAACACTTCTTAAATATTTTTAAGTCGTTGTAAAAAAACCTTTGGTGATGGATGAGGTGTTGAAGGATATACAAGAGGATATCCCTTGGTGCATGCTCTTTGCAGATGATGTAGTACTGGTAGATGAAACTAGGGATGGTGTTGATAAGAAATTAGAGTTATGGAGACAAACCTTAGAGTCCAAGGGTTTTAGACTTAGTAGGACTAAGACCGAGTATATGAGGTGTGACTTTAGTGGTGTTTCTCGTGAAGAGGGAAATGTTAGTCTACAAGGACAAATAGTACCTAAAAGGAACTCTTTCCGATACTTAGGATCAATGTTACAAAGCAATGGCGATATTGATGAGGACGTTTGCCACAGGACCAAGGTAGGGTGGATAAAATGGCGACAAGTCTCTGGAATCCTATGTGATAGGAAGGTCCAACAAAAGCTAAAAGGAAAGTTATGTAGGACGGTGATCAAACCCGCGATGCTTTATGGGGCGGAATGTTGGCCAACTAAACGGCAACATGTCCAACAAATGAGTGGCGCCGATTGAAGAGAAGTTAGTCCAACATCGACTTAGGTGGTTTGGACATATCCAACGGAGGCCTCCAGAAGCACCGGTAGTGAGATTTTAAGAGGTAGAGAAAATATTAGGAGGAGTAGAAGACGACCAAGGTTGACCTAGAAGGAGGCGGTAAAACAAGATTTGAGAGATTAAAATGTATCAAAGACTTAGCTCATGATAGGATCGCATGAAAGTAACAATTCATGTGCCAGAACCTTAGTCTTGTTTCTTTTTTTCTTTTTTTTCTTTTTCTTTTTTCTTTTTTTCTTTTTTTTCTTTTTTTCTTTTTTTTCTTGTTCTTATATCTCTTTCTCTCTTTTACTTCATTGATATTAGGTTTCATGTCTAGCCCACCTCAACATGCTTGAGATAAAGGCTTGGTTGTTGTTGTTATTAAAAAACCAAACACTTCTCAAATCTGAAATTATTGTTGCAGGCGACTAAAATCTAGTCGTCCACACCATGAACGACAATGAAGTGGCAGCCACCACGGGCAATCCACGCCGTGGACGACAGGATGAAGTGGCAGCCACCGTGGACAAATTGTCCACGGCGTGGACGATTATTAGTCCACATGGTAAAATCGTCCACTTTGTGGACGATTTCGTCTCCATGTGGAGGAATCGGCCACGGCGTGAACGATTACTTGTCCGCGTAGACAAATCGTCCACGCCATGGACTACAAAGTGGCTATTTTGGTAAAAAAAAAAATTTGCAGACTATTAATATATGATTAAAAAATGTGCTAAAATAAAAAATCGCAGTTTTTAAACAAAAAAGCTATTATAGTTTCAACATATTGGGCCAGTTTGTTATCCAAAATGTCATTTTCATAACCAGGAGTACCTGGTCCAGTGCATATAGCAGAATATAGAGTGAAGGGCAGGAAATAAAACATTCTGCATGAAGTTTCCTGAGCAGTGCTGTCCTTGGCAAGGACATCATCCTCTTGTGGCCAACTCATCAACGCCAACAGACCAAGTTGACGTCTTCTATGGTGCAGAGTGTGGATGCGATGTGTAGGGTCATGGCCTCATCGTGCCTGCTTGCAAGATGGCATGTCACAGCTGGAAGCAACATCCAGTTTTGCACAAGCATTAGTCCCTGCTCCACTATTAAGAGATCCCCAAACAGCTCATGTCATGATCCATCTGCTCCCAGAATACACGACGCTATGAATACAGAAGACAACCAAGAAGATTCGGCCATGACTCAGAGCTCAAGTTTCACATCCAAGATGCATGTAATGGCTTACCTACATCAAGAAGTAGAATTGCTCATGGTTTTGTAGTACAGATTGTAGGATATGACGCCTAATCCCGGTCACGTGGACTCACCATGGTTCACAAGATATTTTATCTGATATGTGCTAGCATGAGATTTTTTTTTCATGCAGACCCTTTAGATCATTCTTTGGCACTTGTGTCTCCATAAGTCCATAGTACTGCTGGAAATACACTGAACAATCTTTAGTTCATTTTCATGTGATCAATTACAAGTAATGTTTCAAATAAGTTTGTTTTTTAGGGAAATAAGTAAGTTAGGAAATATATTTCCAAAGGAAAAAAACTCAACCCGTGGTGGAAAGACCACCCCATGGTTTTCATTTTTGGAAGAGGTCAACCGAAGCATGACCGAGAAGCTCAAAAGAGGTGTTTCAGTTTAGCAGTGTAATCCTAAACGGTAAACGGTAGACAGTCGGTAGAGGTAGTCGAGGTAGTCGGTAGAGATCTGTTTACCGTTTAGCATGTCTAAACGGTGTTTAAATGGATTAAACGGTTTGTACTGTAGATACACTGTTGCAGCATGTAAAATATGTAACTTTAATCTATAAACTCACCTTCACAACTAAAGTACATAACTTGCATTGAATCACATGGAGGTTATTTATATTAATTAGAACCCCATACTTTTATTGAGTTTCAGCCGTCCTGCAACCCATAAACATGATAATCTAGCAAGTTATAAAATAAAAGGCTAATAAAAGATGTAACTCACATGTGTCATATGGTCTATGTTCCTGAGCTGAGAGCGTGCTTGAGGGAACGGAGCTACGTGCGCAGGGACTCGGGTGCACGGGGTGGGAGTGTGTGGCAGGGGGATGGGGAGAGAGGGCGACCAAGCTGCGCGTGGACGGTGGCCGATGGCGGGCTACTTCGGTTGCAAGCCAAGGGGGTGGAGGCGTACCTGGTGGCAGCGGATCGGCGGAAGCAATAGGAGTCTGACTACGTGCAACTTAATGGGTTAAAAGAACCTGGTTCTAACATTTTCATTTCACCTAAACGGGTCAAAACATGTTTACACACAAATAGAAACCGTTTTGTTTAATCTGTTTACACCGTTTAAACGGCCACTAACCTGTTTAAATGGGTCAATCGTTTAAATGTCCATTTAGGGTCTAAACTACACAACAAGTGTCTATTTACCGTTTAAACACATTTAAATAGCCGTTTAATACCGTTTAGGATAACACTGCAGCTTAGTATGCCAATCAAAACCAGTTTACTATCACCATATAGAAATATTGATCTACCAACACCTGTTTGAACATTTAAACCACATGTGAGGGCCTGTTTGGTGGATAGTCAAACATTGCCACACATCTTGCCAAACTTTACCAAAAGTTTGGTGGACAAATTGTTCACCATACTTTTGGTACTGTATGGCAAAAATGAGTCTGACATGTGGGATATGAGTGGGTAAGCTGCAGCTGTGACAGGCAACCAAAACACTAGCCAAGGAAACTGTGGCTTCGGCAACCAACCAAACATGCCCATAATTTGAAAGGAGGAAAAATGTATGAAAGAAAAAGTCAATACAAATTACCTTTTGTACTGAAGACTCTTGGGGAGAAGTTCAATCTGCGTGTCATGTATTACTTCAACCCTTGATCTTTCCATAGTTGTTCATATGTGGCACCATTAAGACAAAATGACAGGTTTTTCCTGATTAGAATAAAAATTGCAACTGTGAAGTTCACAAGCATAAGAATTAAAAATAAATGAAATTGGCACAAATCTTCATTAATGAAAACTAAAATAAAGTTCTGCTCAAGTCTTCCAAATTAACAGAATATGTCTTTAACCCCAAAGAACGTCATGTTTTCATGTGCCTAATTCCTGGAGAATTGAACATGCAATTACAGCAAGTTCAAAATTGATATGGAATGAACCGGGTAGCAAAGTGTGATACCTGTATCTTCTTGATTGGACAAGTCTCACGTTTGTCTGATAATTCTAGAACCTTGACCTAGCGCCCTAATAACATAAGGGGTTGAATAAGATTCACCATGACTGAACTATATCTTAAAATTTGTCAAAACAGTAGAATAAGATCTCTAAGAAAGCCATAGTTAAAGCATTAACGCTACTGAAAATATAGATAACATTCACGGCACTGATAAGCTGGAAAAGAAACGGTAAACCTCAAAAAGATGAGGGCTTAAATCTAACATAGTAGCCATGTGATGGAGGAAAAAAATAAGTATTGTGTAACCTAGGTTGCTAAGTTGATTCCTGAATTCAAAAGCTGGGGAGGCAATTTTAGATGATACAAAAACTAGTTCATTAAATACATCCCTAACGTAAACTGACAACAGCTCAGTTGGTTAGAGCCTCCAGGTGTGAGGCCTCCCACCAGGGTTCAATCTTGGTAAGCACAATTTGTGGAATTAAAAAAATCCACTCAACAAGTTACATCTACTCGGGCTGATCCGACTTGTGGTGGGCGGGCCCTCATGTATGGGATAAGCTCAAAGCACGGATTAAGGCCTGAAACGCAGGAGGGAGCCCCTGAGGTTGGGACCAGGGTTCATGGATTTTCTCAGCCCTGCATTGCAGGTGCTTCTCTTTGAAAGAAAACTGCAGGGATGGTCTCATCCCCAGGGCCGAGTTTTAAATGCATTCCTAACAGTATGGTACTACGTGACATAAGCAAAGAAAAAAAAAGAATCATGCTAAAATTATAGACGTGATATATAGCAACACTAGTTGGAGCTGACTTACCAATACTCTCATGTGATCAGGTTATAAGTAGAATCTTTTGATTTGCTATTTTGCTCACCCATACAAACCATAAGTCATCAGAATCTCCCATAGGAAGGTATACAATCCATGTTAGCATTGGCTATACATTCACACATGGCAAATTTTTCTATTCTGTTTATGTACAACAGGACAAGCTTGTTTTACATCATTAGTCAAATTGGCAGGGAGAAGTCCACGGATACACAGCTCGTTGTAAAGTTTTGAAATCTTTTTCATGTTTCCACATCTAATGTAACCTTGAATCAGTGTCCAATATGTAATATAATTTGGATCGACATTATTCTCAATCATTTGGTCAAGAAGCTTGATTGCTTCTTCCATATACCCATGAGTGCAGAGACCATGAATCAATATAGAATATGTGAACACGGTAGGCTGAATACCTTCCTCTATCATCTTTTGTTTCAGCTTAAAGGCTTCAGTTATATGACCATCCTTGCAATGCATATCTATTAGTGTGTTATAGGTGATAGCATTAGGGGACATACCCTTTGACTGCAACTTGTTGAATAGATTAACTGCCCTTGGTAGCTCCCCGGATTTACAGAGGCCATATATGAGAGAGTTGTAGGTGACAATACTTGGGGTGAGCCCAACACTTAACATCTCATCTCTCAGACTAAAAGATACATCAACAAATCCTGAAGTAGAACAACCATGAATGAGGCTAGAATAAGTGAAATTATCAGCAACAAAACCCTTGCTTTTTAGATCTGCGAACAAATTTCTAGCATCTTCTATCTTTCCCAATTTGCATAAACCAAAAATAACAATATTCCACATGATTTTTGCAGAATGATGATTTCCTTCAACAACAGTATCAAGGAAACGTGCCACTTTCTCAATATCAAGTCTAGTTGCATTAATATCTGGAATCATGTCAGTATCCACAAGTTTTTGCAGCACCAAATTCGCCTCATCAACCTTTCCCTTCCTATACAAACAGCTTACTAGCGCACTGCAAATAAAGATATTTGGACTGAGGCCCTTCTCAACCATTTCAAAATACAAGTTACAAGCTTTATGCAGATCTCCCTCTTTACACCATCCAGTTATCAGGGCACCATAGGTAACAGTGTTAGGGGGAAGCCCCCTTGTACTCATTTCAGTTAAGATATCATTCACTTTTATGCATTGCTTAGCTACAAATAATCCTGTTATCAAAGAATTGAACAATTCAACTGAAGGAGCAAAACCTCGGCACTCCATTTCAGTCATAATGTGAGTAACTCTTCCCATATTACCTATCTTACAGTAACCATGAACTAGTGTTCGGTAAGTTAGACAATCAGGAGGGCATCTCCATCCCTTCATTCTGTTCAGTAGCTCTTCTGCTTCAGGCATCCTCCCGATCTTACACAATCCATTAATAACAGTGTTGAAAGTGCCCACCCTTTGTGCTAAACCCCTCGCTAAGGTTTCCTTCCAAAGGTTTAATGCCTGAACAGTTTTGCCTGCCTTGAAGAAACCATCGAGCAAAGTGCTACAGCTAATTTCATTAGGCACAACACCCCTCTTTAACATAAGGAACCACAACCTAAGTGCATCATCAACAGAGCCAAGCGAGCAAAAACCTTTTAAGAGTGTGTTATACGTTAATGTTGTTGCTGTGAATCCATTTTGTACCATCACCTCACAGATTTCAAAAGCCTTGCTCATCATACCCTTTCTACAATACCCATCTACTAGAATATTGTAACTGTATGTGTCTGGTCTCAAACCTGCATCCTCCATTTCATGCAAAACCTTATGTGCTTCCACCATTCTGCCCAACTTGCTGTATCCATTAGTCATTGTGTTACAAACAAACAAATTAACCTGGAATCCAGCATCCAGCATCTCATCCCTTACTCTAGAAGCATCCTCCATTCTCCCATTTTGGCAGTAGCCGTTGATAACTGCACCATAGGCAACCTCGTCAACCATAACCTGCTCATTTTCACTAATATCCCTCAATACCCCCTCAGCCTCCTCCATCCTCCCCTTCTTACTATACCCCTTTACAAGCAAGGTATATGTCACCACATTTGGTGACAAACCCCTCCCACGCAACGACTCAAACAGCCTACTTGCATCATCAGTCTGCCCCAAAGCACAATATGCATCCATCACCGCATGATAAGCCACCAGGTTGACTTCCACGCCCATCTTCTCCATCTCCTCCAAGAACTTCATGGCATATGCTACCCTTCCGTCCCTAAGGTATGCCTTTGCCATGATTGCCACCGTGAACTCGTCCGGCAGTGTCCCAGAATCCCTCATCTGCTTGAACACAGCTTCCACGGCACCCAGGTCCTCAGCCTGCACCAGTCTGTTGAGCACGACGTTGCAGGAGCGCACAGTGGGGCGACAACCAACCTTCGGCATTTCGTCGAATACCAGGAGGGCGCTGGCAAGCTGGCCGGCATCGGCAAGAGCACGAAAGAGCATGTCGAAGGAGGCAGCAGAGAAGGAGAAATCTTTGTAGACCTCAACGAGGTAGGGAAAGAGAGGCGGGGCATGCGGCCTTACTGAGTGGAGGGAAGCCAGTAGGGCGCGGGCGTCGGCGGAGCGGCGGGCGTGGGCCAGGATGTGGAGCAGCTGCGCGTGGGCGAGGAGGGAAGGGCGGGACGGGTCGAGGCGGAACACGTGCAACGCAGCGTCCGGGTCGAGGCGGACCCGGCGGAGGGCGGCGTGGAGGATGGCGGGAGTGAAGGGGTTGGAGGAGAGCAAGCGAGCGGCGGCGGGGAAGCGGTGGAGAAGAAGGAGTCGGGTGAGGCGGCCCAGGAGGGTGGCGTCGGTGGAGGCGTCGGCTCCAGCGGTCGGCGCGGAGGAGGAGTGAACGCCGCGGCGGGGACAGGAGAGTGGTCGAAGCTGGCTGCATCTTCGGTGCATGTGCTGGCCGGAGAGATGGTTCTGCCGCGGCGTGTCGGCGGATTGGAAGACGAAGGCGGCACGCGGCGGAGGGTCTGCAAATGGTAACGGCGAAGCGGCGCGCAGTAGCTTGTCGGCAAGAGGTAACAGCGAACGGCAAGCGGTGGCGGCCGGCGAGGCGAATGAAAGGAGTGGATGCTGGACGAACCGGCGGCCCAACGGGCAGCACGGCGACCTAAACAAGAGGATTGCTCCGGTACACCACTTTATAAAAAGCAGCACAGATCTCAAAGCACACTTAGGCCATTAAGCTATAATTAATTATTTTAGCTTGGATTCCTCGGCCCTATACCCATCCAGCCCATTCCCTCTTCTTATTTCCTTCTGTCAACGTTGCGTATATTTATTAGATCTCATTTATTCAGTACCTCGCGTGTAAGAGTAAAAGAAGGCATACGTCAACACGTATGCAGAAGACAGAGGCCTAGCCTGTAGGCTGGGCCTAACCGTCTGCGAGGGAGTACTCATGAGAAGGCGCGTGCCCTAGACCTCGGGTCCAACCACCTGCTAAGGAGGGCTCCGAGGCTGACACGTGTCTACAGGCTCTAAGTCTCACTACCCGCCAAGGGTGGCTTTGGAGCCGCCACGTGTCCAATGGTGCAGGGCCCGACCTTCCGCCACGAAGGGCTCCGGTGCTGCCACGTAGCTGGAACCTCCGAGCCACGCCTCCCGCCAAGGATAGCTCCGGAGGTGCCAGGTGTCCTACGGCTTCGGGCCTGACCTCCGACATGGGAGGGCTCCGGTGCTGCCACATGGGCAACGACTTCGGACCCCTCGCTACTCCGCAGGACAACTCTGGTGGCGACGTGTGTCCCAGGGGCCAGCCACCCGGACGTCGCACCGACAAGCAACGGGCAGATAGCCAAGGAGTAGAGAGGAAGGTGCGTTGCCACACCATGCATTCAAGGATCGCGTCTTCCCCAGAAGCATGGCTCGCGGCGCACGCCTCCATCCTCCGCCTGTTCACCATTACGGTGACGAGACAGGGCAGCGAGGTGTGACAACAGAATATTGCCGCCCAACGGCACAGAGCTGCTCTGTGGAGCGAGGAGACGCGGCGACAAGACAGGAACTTCATCATCATCGGCTACCCAGTCAGAGGTGCCTGACGTGTCAGGCGGCGTGGCTTAACTCTTTCGACAGCGATAGTACATATAGCTGTAAATACCCTAACTCATGTATAGGATACAAATAGTTGCAGGGCCACCTGTCGGGCCTGGGCCACATTGTAACTGCCCCGACCTTGGGCTATAAAAGGACCGGGGCAGCCTCCGCGCAAAGGGTTCGGCATTCGTGAACCTGCACCCTGGTTCACAATCTCACACACTCATACGCGCAAGCAATACAACAAGCACTCCCGTGGACGTAGGGTATTACGCTCCGGCGGCCCGAACCACGTAAATCCTCGTGTTCCTCTCGTCGTTGTGCTCCGACCTCTGAAAACCACTAGCCCCTCCTAAAAAAGAACGTCTGCAGGCTATTTTCGAGCAGACCGGGGGAAGTGTCACAGGAAAACACTACGACATTTGGCGCGCTAGGTAGGGACTTTTGGTTTTTGGAGCTGTTCGTGAAGCCCACAATGGAGAATATGCAGTCTGTCGGGGGTTCTTCTCGTCCCTCACGCCGCCAGCGGCAGAGGGAGCAGGAAATGTCCTCCAGTCCCAAAGTGGAATCGTCTACGCCGGGGTCAGTCCCTACAACGACGGTGCCCGTTCCCTCCTGGCAACCTTCGGTTGTGACAGCGTTTCAAGCACCGACCGAAGCCAGCCTGGAGAGCGCACAGCTAGCAGCTCACGCGCTCCTCCACAACCCCTCGAGTGCGGGAGCTTCCCCGTTCGTTGCGGAGCAGTGGCGCAACGACGTCGACCACCTGGTCGTTGATGCGCTCAACTCGCTAGCAGCTGCAGGGGGCCAGGGGCCACGCACCGACAAGCGCCCGTGACAGCCGTCCTACAGCGACGACGGCAACGAGAGGTGCCCGGTCCACAACTCCAAACGGCAGAGTGCGAGCGAGTGTCAGGAGATCCAGAAGCTAGTGGAACGCTTACAAGAGCTTCGAGAGTAGCACTAGGATCGCGCGCTCTTTCACCAGCGGAAGGGCAAGCAAAAGGCTGACCCGGAGGTCAGCAACGGTCAGGATATGGAGTACCAAGACGCCAAGATGGCGTTGAAGGTCGTATACGACCAAGAAAAGGGCTCCAACTCCGACCACAGCCTGGACGGGAATCGAAGGACGCTCCATGTGATGTACGGTAGGTCATGGGACATCACGTCCCGACGAGACGTCAAGACCCTCCGGCGGGAGGTCATGGCAATAGCGCCCTCCCCCAAGCCAGCTCCCTACTGCAAGTGGATGAAGACGGAGATCAGCTTCACCACCTTTGACTGCCCGAAGAACATGGCGAGAGCCGGGCAACTGTCGCTCATCGTCTCCCCGACCATAGCTAACATGAAGCTCTACCACGTGTTGGTCGATGGAGGAGTGGGCCTCAACCTCATCAGTCTTGCAGCCTTTGAGAAGGTGCAGATCCTGATGGGAAATCTGACCCTGTCGCACCCATTCTCTAGAGTGGGCCCGGGGTCCCTTCTTCCACGTGGTAGCATATCCCCCCCGGTGACATTCAGGACGCCTGAGAACTACCGCACCGAGAGCATCGTCTTCGACGTGGCAGAGGTCAACCTCCCCTTCAAAGCCATCCTCGGCAGGCCGACGTTGTATCAGTTCATGGCCGTAGCTCATTACGGCTACTTGGTGCTGAAGATGTCGAACCCGAGCGGCATCCTCAGGGTCCGAGCAGACTAAACCGCCGGAATCGCAGCACTGGAGAAGCTCCAAGCTCTGGCAGCTTTGAAGGTGGAGGCCTCCGGGAGTGCTGGGACAAGCGAGGAGCCACCCAGCACACGACAACGTGGCTCGACCTCTGCGCCCCGTATTCAGCCTTCGGGTGCGGAGGAGTTCCCAGTCAGGGTCGTCCAGATCGGCGAGGATGCTACCCAAACCCCCTGCATTGCAGGAAACTTGGGCAGCAAATAGGAAATCACGCTCATCACCTTCCTCCGGGCTAACGTCGATGTGTTTGCTTGGCGACCATCGCAAATGCCCGGGATCCCCAGGGAGGTGATCGAGCACCATCTGAAGATCCACCCCGACGCCAAGCTGGTGATGCAGAAGCCTCGGAAACAGTCCATCGAGCGGTAGAACTTCATCCATGAAGAAATCAATAAGTTGCTCGACACCGGCTTCATCCGAGAAGTCCACCAACCAAGATGGCTGGCCAACCCCGTCATGGTACCTAAGGTTTGCGGGAAGCTTCAGATGTGCATCGACTACACCAAGCTAAATAAGGCATGCCCTAAGGACCCCTTTCCCCTCCCACGAATAGATCAAATTGTAGATTCTACTTCTAGATGTGACCTACTGTGCTTCCTAGATGCTTATTCTGGTTTTCACCAAATACCCATGTCTAGAGAAGATGAAGAGCACACCGCTTTTATAATAGTAGATGACCTTTATTGTTATGTCTCTATGCCTTATGGCCTTCAAAACGCCTTGCCCACCTTTGTGCGTGCCATGCATAAGACATTCAGGGACCTCATAAGGGACTTAGTGGAGGTGTACGTCGATGGCATCGTAGTGAAAGTCAAGTCGCATGCATCTCTACTAGACAACTTAGCCTTAGTCTTCGACAAGCTACGCACAACTCGGACCAAGTTAAACCCATAAAAGTGCGTATTCGGAGTCTCTGCCGGGAAGCTCCTTGGTTTCTTGGTCTCACACCGAGGAATCGAGGCTAACCCCAACAAGATCAAGGTTATAGAGATGATGCGTCCTCCCGCACGAGTCAAGGACGTCCAGAAGCTTACGGGATGCCTGGACGCTCTCAGTCGGTTCATCTCCCGACTGGCAGAGCATTCTCTCCCTTTCTTTAAGCTCCTGCGGAAGTCCGGGCCCTTTGTCTAGACTGCAGAAGCCGACAAGGTGTTCCAGGAGTTGAAACAGTACCTCACCTCGCTACCGATCATGGTAGCTCCAGAGCTGCTCTATATTTCCGCAAAAGAAGAAGTCATTAGCATGGTCCTGGTCACTGAGCGACCAGAACCCGAGTGATTCCAAACACCAAGCAAAGAGCCTACTGCTGGTCTCGAGTCTCGGGACCCGGACCCCGCAGGAGAGTTTGGCGTAGCTTCGGTCCAGCATGCTCCTAGGTCCCAGCTCCCGGAGGCCAGACCCCAAGACCAAGAAGCTGCAGACCTCCTGCCAATGGAGGAAGACGTACCGAACCCCTCAAGGAGGGTCCGGACTACTCAGCGACCGGTCTACTACATCAGTGAGGTCCTCCACGATGCCAAGACGCAGTATTCGGAGGTCCACAAACTGCTCTACGCAGTGCTAATCGTGTCAAGGAACCTCCGCCACTACTTCCAAGCTCACAAGGTGTCGGTGGTAATGACCTATCCACTGAAGACGGTGCTCCACAGCCCCAACGCAACGGGGAACGTAGCAAAGTGGGCAGCTGTAAAGGTCCCAAAAATATGAATACAAAGAAACTCATGTTTGCACAAAGTTAGTTTCATATGTATGAAGAATGGGACTTGTTTAAACTTTTTCACATGTGATAATACATATGAGAGCCCTCTTCACACGAGCCAATTATTTATTTGAAAACTTGGAACCCAAAGGGGATTTGAATCCAAGGTGGGAAGTTACCATATGTGTGAGAAAGATAAATTCAGATTTCGGGACAAACTTTGTTCAACTCAAGTTTCAAATGAGGGCAACACAATGAATTTCAAACTGTTGTGCTAAAAATCTCATTTGCAGCAGCCAAACCAATAGTCAGATTTCATATTTGAATTCCTTAGGTCCAAATTACTGGGTATGCAAAGTTTCATGAATTTTTGAAATGTTTTGCTATCCATTTTACAAATAGACTTAAATTTGCAAAGAATTCAAATGCATATTCAAATCTGGATTAAACTTGCCCAAATATCCAACTTCAGTTCAGATTTCAACTCCAAATAATTGAATTGGTCATTTGCCAAATTTGGAGATATTTTGAGGGATAAGAAGGGACTGACTTGTGGGACCCACATGTCATTGAGGCAGTTAACAGTGCAAAAAGATCTCAGTGTACAGTCTTTGTTTTCCTCTCCACTCGAGCAAAACAGGGCAGTGCACCGGGCGACACCGAGCAGCGCCGAGGCCACCTCCTCCTTGTTTTCCCTCATGCTGGCGAGCTCCCTGTCTGGTTCTCCACTCTTGCCCTGCTCCTTTTTGCCTACAGAACCGAGGCGGTTCTCTGTTATCTTTTCTCCCTCGCACACAAGACAGAGTCATCGCCGCCATTGCCTCCATCACTCAACAATCCATAAGCTGGCGTGCAAGCCCCAGTGAAGTAGCAAAATGGCACCACAGTATCCCTCACGACCTCCTCGCACCATCACCAAGTGTGCTAGGCCTTCCCACACCGAGAAAAGAGTCTTCCCGCGGCGGCCGAACCATAGCCGAGGGAAGGTGCTCTCTTGGACAGCATCAACCGTAGATTCTCACGGCCAAGAAAGGGCACTTTTGGATGTGCACGAACTCCACTCTGCTCACCTCCAAAGCTCAAGCCGAGTGGTTGATCGTCGACGGCGAATTTTGAAGTTTTCGTCCGGCCGGTGTAAACGGACCCGCGGGTAAGGAACTTTGAAATTCCCGATTGATTCTTGTTTAGAGCCGACGAAATTGCACTCACAGGAGCTAGACTCAATGGCGCACGAGTTTGCTTCGCAAACCTAGCATGAAACCACGTGTAGCCGGTTTATTTTGAGATTTCCCGATGGCGGCAGAGGCGGGAAGCCTCGGGTGCATGGTGAGACCCACCTTAGAGCCATTCCCGAGCCTTTTCACCACCATGCTGAGCTTCTCTAGCCATCACTGATGCTGTAGAGCCACTCCACCGAGGTTTTGGCGGGCTAGAAGAGCCGGGCGAGGTTGCCGAACATTCACCGAGCCGCTGCACCGTTGAGAGATAGGTTGGGGGCTTCGCCAGTCCGGGGAAACCCTCCCCTCGTGTTCCTCACATGTTTCTAGGGGCTAGCGGCAACTGAGAGCACGGGAGGAGACTGGGAGGCCGAAATCTGACGAGCTCCGGCGACGCAGGGGCGCGGGAGTCGCGAGGTTGAAGAAGGTCGGCCCGGGCCCGCTGTTAGTGAGAAGCAAATCGAGTGGGGGATCTTCTGTTGCATCGGATCAGTCTGTGGCAATGCGGGAAGTAACCCTGTGTCCCATGTGGCTTGGTTCTAGCACGCGACACGTGTCCCCCTGGACCCACCGTCAGGTTTGAACTTTTTCTCGAGTTTAAATTGAGATCCAGCTTTTCCCCAAACTTTAGAAGAGCATAACTTTTGCTAGGAAACTGAAAGTGCATCTAGGCACCCCTTGTGGGTTTTGGTTGATTTATGACAAACAAATGAGACCCTAACAAAATTGTTGAGAATGAGCGCAGGTTCTCAAAGAAATTAAGAAGAAAGCGCAAAAAGAAAGGAGAAGGAGGATCCAAATTGATAAGAGCTCAAGAACTAAAAAGAATAGATCACTTAGTATAGAGTGTGTTGGAGAAACACACCCCAAGAGCTCAAGAGAAAGAAATCAAACTAACTGTGCAATTTCAACACGTCCGGACTAGTCCGATATCAGCCGGACTAGTCTGATTTTCTTCTGACCAAAAAATGGACTAGTCCGATATCATCCGGACAAGTCCAATTTTTTCTCTGGACAGAAAACGGACTAGTCCGCAATATCATGGACTAGTCCGATATCTCACGGCACTTAGGGTTTTCTAAACACCGCACACCGGACTAGTCCGGAGTCAACCACGGACTAGTCCGGACATCGCAAACCCTAACGTACCCATTGGAAACCCTACTATAAAAAGAGGTGTACGGCCATACCAACATAACTTTTGACCCCCCCTGCACCGTCACACCTCCCAAGAGCCTAAAATTTACCTCTCTCCATACATTCTAACCCAAGAATGATCAATTCTTGTGGATTGGCAATTGATCAAAGGAGAGACAAGTTCTACACCTCTTGAGCTCTTGGGTTTGATCTCTCGCGCACTTTTTGTTGTTAATTGTTCATCTGTTGAGTGTGTTGAGTCTTTTTCATTCATTCGTTGTAATTCTTGGGGAGCCCTCAAATTGTGAGAAGGCCCCTTGAACAATTTTATTGCCCTTTGTGATTAGTGGAAGAGAATCGGCCTTTGTGGCGATTCAACGAGCGTAGGGTTGGAGAAAACCCGGTCCTTAGTGGGCTCCTCAACAGGGACGTAGATTGCGTTCGTGGAATCGAACCTCGGGATAAACACTTGGCTCCTACTCTTGTGCATTAATTATTCATCATATTCTAGTATTTGATCTATCCTTGGAAACTCACATTCAACTATTAAAATCAAAGTTGTTTCATGTTATTCATTGTGTCACTATTGCAATACATTCAAACTAACAATTAATTTCCACTGCATAGAGTATTAGAAGTGAACATTGATCAACCTTGATCCCCCTAGTCCACGCATATCGGACTAGTCCGATTTTTCTCTGTTTAGAAAACGGACTAGTCCGCACTCTACCGGACTAGTCCAATTTCCCTGTATTTGATAGACCACTAAGTGTTTCAGGTTTCAACAAAGCGTCGAAAAGCCTATTCACCCCCCCTCTAGGCTACATTCAATTGGTATCAGAGTCAAACTCTTCAAAAGAGACTCACCACTCGAAGAGACGATATGGACGTCAAGGATGGACACAAGAAGATCGACGACGAAAAGAGAAATGATGAAAGGACTCAAAAGCTAAAGAAGATACTCGACACCATTGAAGATAGTGAGGACGATGATGAGGAGGTGCTCCAACTCAAGTCTCTTCTACGGAAGAAGGCAATCTCCCCAAAAGGGAAGAAGAACACCGATGATAAAAAGAAGAAGAAAGGGGATAGTCACACAGACTACTCCCGATATCCTTTTGATTATGAGCGTTTGAATTCTCACAATAATCATTACTTATCAATTCCCTAGGGAAAGCACCTTACTTTGGTGGAAATGATTATTCAATGTGGAGACAAAACATGAAAATGCATCTCATATCTCTTAGTCCGAGTTTGTGGCATATAGTATGTACAGGGATAGATATCCCGGATGATGATGAAGAGCTAACCCCAAACCAAGAACAAGCCATTCATCGAAATGCTCAAGCTGCAGCTGTGATCACGTCATCACTAAGCCGAGACGAGTTCACCAAGGTGGATGGACTCGAAATTGCCAAGGAGATATGGGACACACTACAAACCGCACATGAAGGTGACCGTCAAGTACGCGAAGCCAAGATAGAAATGATTGAAGGTGAATTGGGAAGATTCACGATAGAAGAAGATGAATCACCACAAGATATGTACAATCAACTAAAGAATCTTATCAACAAAGTTCGAGCTTATGGCAGCAAGAAGTGGAATGATCATGAGGTTGTGAAGTTGATTCTCAGAGCATTCATGTCTCTCAACGTAACCCTTTGCTCTATGATCACAGAAAGCCCCGGGTACCGGAAAATGGCCCGAGACGAACTTCTTGGCAAGATCATCAACTTTGAGATGATGGAGAAGCAAGCCAAGCATGTTAAGGAAATTGCCGATCCCACCTCGGCAAAGAAGAAAGGAGTCACTTTGAAGTCAACTTGTAAACCCGTATCAAAGGAAACTCGAGAAGCTTATGGAGAAGACGACAACGACGATGAAAGTAGTGATATCGATGAAGAAGACATGATCTTGTTCATGAAGAAGTTCGAGAAAATGATGAGAAGAAGAAAGGGCAACAACTCAAATGAAGGAAGACAAAGGGACAAACAAAGACCCAAGATGAGATGGGCATGCTATAACTGCGGAGGATACGATTACTTCATAGTAGATTGTCCACATGATGAAAACAAGAAGAAGACAAAGGATAACAAGTCTCAACCAAATAAAATGTTCAAGAAGAAGAAGCAATATGGCCAAGAGCATCTAGGGAAGGAGTGGGACTCCAATAATGAATCTTCATCTGAAGAAGAAGAGGAGATGGCCACCATAGCCATAAAGAAGACTACCAAGAAATCCACTCTCTTCCCAACCATGGGCGCATGGAAGGAAACCGACAACACCTGTCTAATGCCAAAGGAAGGTAAACGAAAGGTACCAACTAAATCTTCCTTCTCGTATTCTTTTACTAGTGATAGTGATAATTCTAGTGAGGATGATAGCAGTGATGAAGATGAATATATGCTTAGAGGTTTAGACAAAAAGACAGCTGCTAAAATGAAATTTCTACTTGATAAGCTTGTTGATATGGAGAAGCTAGTCAATCGTCAATAAGATATGATCATCTCCCAAAAGGAGGAATCTCTTGAGATTGAAAAGCTTCTTGAATTTTAAAAGGAACAAAATAAATCACTAGAGCTTGAATTAGATTCAAGCAAGGAAGCTTGCTTGAAGTTAAAAGACTGAAACACCTCCATCAAGGATGAACTTGCTAACTTAACCAAAGTTAACAAGATCCTTGAGGGACAAGTTGAGTCACTCAAGAAAAATGGTTCTTCATCAACTACTAGCTCACATTCTCAACACACTAAGTCTGAAACTAGCATTACTTGTACTTGTGCCAAAAATAACACTAACATGAAGAAAAAGCCAAACTTGACAAAGAACACGCAATCTTCTCAAGGTGGCATATTTGACAAGGAGAAGATCAAGTATGCACGCAGTGCATACTCGGTCACAAGACCTCCTAATGTCAAATATGGCATTGGATATTCTAATGGTGAAAAGAATAATGCTAGAAACCACAAGAATAACAAGGGTTGCATTGCCTTTGTCAAGGGAAACTCTTCTCAAACTACAAAGCATAGTAATGTTGAAAAATTTAACAATGTGAACACATATGAACAACAACTTCTATTTAGAACCATTGATGCTTCATATGTACTTATGAAAAGTAATCTTGGAAAAGTTTATGCTAAATATGTTGGGCCACGCCATGAGAATACCAAGTCTCATGTGTGGGTGCCCAAATCACTTGTGACTAACCTCAAAGGACCCAAGCAAGCTTGGGTACCTAAGACCAAGGTATAATTTTTTTTTTGCAGACTTATTCATCCGGCGGAGCAAAATGGGTGAGTGGATGAACCAATCACATGAACGGAGAAAGAAGAATGTTCATGGAATATGAAGAAAATGAAAATCCAAGCGAAGGCATTTACTTTGGTGATAATAGTCAAGGAAAAGTGCTTGGTACCGGTAAAATTGCAATTTCATCACAACATACTTTCACTCATGTTTTACATGTTGACTCACTGGATTATAATCTTTTGTCCATATCTCAATTATGTGACAAGGGTTATAATTGCTTATTCACTAATGAGGGTGTGACTGTCTTTAGAAGGAGTTCAAGGGTGTGTTGAAGGGAAAACTTTATCTAGTTGACTTCAACAAAGATAAAGCTGAACTTGACACATGCTTGATTGCAAAGACCAACATGGGTTGGCTGTGGCATAGACGGCTAGCACATGTTGGTATGAGGAATCTTCAAAAACTCCTCAAAGGCGATCACATCCGTGGTTTAAAGAATGCTATTTTTGAGAAAGACAGGCCGTGTAGAGCATGTCAAGCAGGAAAGCAAGTAGGAGCACCCCATCCCGCAAAGAATGTCATGACCACAACAAGACCGCTTGAGCTCCTTCACATGGATCTATTCGGTCCAGTTGCCTACATAAGCATCGGCGGTAATAAATACGGTCTAGTTATTGTTGATGATTTTTCACGCTTCACATGGGTTTTCTTTTTGCATGATAAGACTGAAACCCAAGGAACAATCAAGAAGTTCATCAAGCATGCCCAAAATGAATTCTCATTGAAGATCAAGAACATATGAAGTGACAATGGGACAGAATTCAAGAACACTCAGGTTGAAGAGTATCTAGATGAAGAAGGAATAAAGCACAAATTTTCAGCACCATATACTCCTCAACAAAATGGAGTAGCCGAAAGGAAGAACAGAACTCTCATTGAGATATCAAGGACGATGCTCGATGAATACAAGACTTCAAACAGGTTTTGGGCTGAAGCGATTAACACCGCTTGTCACGCCATAAACCGACTATATCTTCATCGGCTGCTCAAGAAAACCTCTTATGAACTACTCACGGGTAACAAGCCAAATATTTCGTACTTTCGAGTTTTTGGTTCAAAATGTTATATTTTAAATAAGAAGCCAAGGGCCTCGAAGTTTGCTTCGAAGTCCGATGAAGGTTTCTTACTTGGCTATGATTCGAACTCCTACGCTTATTGTGTCTTCAACAAAACCTCCGGACTTGTTGAAGTAGCACGTGACATAGTGTTCGATGAAACTAACGGCTCATAAGAAGAGCAAGTTGATCAGTGTGTGCTAGATCAAGAAGAAGCTCTATGTCAAGCATTGAGAAGAATGGCTTTGGGCGATGTTCGACCACAAGTGCCACCTTCAAATGCGAATGAAGAAAATGAACCACAGATGGAGGAAAATGATCAAGGGGGAGCTTCCATACAAGATCAACCTCAAGAAAATCAAGAAGGCCAAAACATCAATGAGGGCAACTATCCAGGGGGAGAAGAAGATGATAATGAAGATTCAAGACCACAAGTGCCACATCCAAGAGTACACCAAAGCATCCAAAGAGATCACCCCGTTGACAACATAATCGGTGACATCCGAAAGGGAGTAATAACTCGATCTCGCATAGCTAATTTTTGTGAACACTATTCCTTTGTATCTTCTTTGGAACCATACAGGGTCGAGGATGCATTAAAAGATTCGGACTGGGTGATGGCGATGCAAGCAGAATTGAACAACTTCAAAAGGAACGAAGTGTGGGAGCTTATTGAGAGACCCAAGTCCAATGTTGTCGGCACTAAATGGGTCTTCCGCAACAAGCAAGATGAACATGGAGTGGTAACAAGGAACAAGGCACGACTTGTGGCAAAAGGTCGAAGGTTTGGATTTCGATGAGTTTTTGCTACCGTAGCTAGGCTTGAATCGATTCGTATATTACTTGCATATGCTACTCACCATGATTTCAAGCTTTATCAAATGGACGTGAAAAGCATCTTTCTCAACGGACCGATCAAGGAGGAGGTGTACGTGGAGCACCCACCCGGTTTTGAAGATCAAGAGCACCCCGACTATGTGTTCAAACTACGTAAAGCTCTCTATGGCCTCAAACAAGCTCCTAGAGCTTGGTATGAATGCCTTAGAGATTTTTTGATTGAAAATGACACCAAGATTGGAAAAGCTGATTGCACCCTGTTCACTAAACACTTTGATGATGATCTCTTCATTTGCTAAATCTATGCTGACGGTATTATATTTGGTAAAACTAACAAATTCTTTTGTCAAACATTTAGCAAGATTACGACAGATAGATTTGAGATGTCCATGATGGGAGAGCTGAGGTACTTCTTGGGATTCCAAGTGAAGCAACAAAAGGACGGGACGTTCATAAGCTAAACAAAGTACACTCAAGACATTCTCAAGAAGTTTGGAATGGACAAAGCAAAGCCTATAAAGACCCCCGTGGCGACAAATGGACACTTGGATCTAAATGAAGACGGACCTAATGTGGATCAAAAGGTATATCATTCTATGATTGGCTCCTTACTCTATTTATGTGCATCTAGGCCTGATATCATGTTGAGTGTATGTTTGTGTGCAAGGTTTCAAGCCAATCCTAAGGAATGTCATTTGACAACCGTTAAAAGGATCTTGAGATATTTAGTTCATACACCGAACCTAGGCCTTTGGTATCCCAAAGGTTCAAAATTCAATCTCATTGGATACTCCAATACAGATTATGCCAGATGCAAGGTAGATAGAAAAAGCACTTCTGGTACCTGCCAATTCCTAGGTAGATCCTTAGTTTCTTGGACCTCCAAGAAACAAAATTCAATTGCTCTATCCACAGCAGAAGCGGAGTATGTTGCAGCCGGGAGTTGTTGTGCACAACTCCTTTGGATGCGACAAACTCTAAGGGATTACGGTTACAATATGAGCCGCATTCCACTCCTTTGTGACAATGAGAGTGCTATCAAAATTGTCCATAACCCTGTTGAGCACTCTAGAACCAAACATATAGATATCCGGCATCATTTTTTGAGAGATCACTCAATGAAAGGAGACATAGCCATTTCCCATGTCAACACTGAAAAACAACTAGCCGATATCTTTACCAAGCCACTTGATGAAAAACGCTTTTGTGAGCTCCGAAATGAACTAAATATCCTTGATGCTCCAAACGTGGCTTGAAAACTTGCACATCTGTATGCCATCCTTAAAATCATGTTAATTATGTTGAAAAATCATCTCTCTCCATTTTTCTCTTAAAAACTATGTTAGCTACTTGATCTTGGTGAATCATGGTCATAGCTTGATTGTTGTATGTTTACTGATCATATTCATCAAGAATACCTATGTGCCTTTGTGCCTTGTTTCCCAATAGAAACCCTTGAATACATATATATATATATATATATATATTATACACCTCTATACAAGGGACCACGGAACCCCGGACTAGTCCGCACCGGTAGACTAGTTCGCACTTAGTCCGTTAGTCCGGACTAGTCCGGACAACCACAGACAAGTCCGATATCTCGACTCCATAACCCTAGGGACGGCTCAAACCTAATCTTCTTCATCTTCACAACCCTCCCTTCTCTCTCTTTCCTCACTCAAGAGCTCCCAAGGCGGATTTGCAATTTCTCCATCAAAACCATCCAAATTTCCGTGGGAAACGTTCTCCACCGCAAAGGGATCAAAGACCCCAGACTAGTCCGGATGAAAAACTCCCTCAATGCCTTGAATCGAAGGATTTGGTAAACTTCTCTCCATACCCTAGAACTTAGTCAATACATGCTTTATTGATGTATTCCATGTATCCTAGATCACATTTGCATTGAATAATCTCAAATTTCAACAAATTAGGGCTTGAGCAGCCACATAACGGATTAGTCCGTTATTAGGGCGGACAAGTCCGGTACTCCGGACTAGTCCGACCCTGAACACCGGACTAGTCCGATATGCTCTGATTTAGAGATCTTGTTAGGGAATCCTAGCTTATGTCAACTCAATGCAATCCTTTGTCATTCTTGATTATTCATACCCACTTCATCTTCCTTGTCAGAAATCATGTCGGGATCAAATGAGAGTCTCTCCGACTCTGAGGCCGAGATGGATCAAGATATGATGTCTCAACCTCAGGAGTCTCGCTCCAAGAAGAGACAATATTATGCTGTCGAGCCCTTGCTCACCCCACCTAGGGTTCGCCGAAAGGTCACAATCAAGAGACCAGCGTAAAGAGCAAATGTGGTTGGTTCTAGCTCTGTGGCTCAACGCCAAATCAAGGGCAAGGGAAAGGGGCTTGCTTCCGGCCCGATTGGTCCCCTGAAGATCACAGCTCCAAGGCAGGGAAATAGGCTCGGAGCAGAAATTCAATGGCAAAGGGAGCGAAGTGGCATGGAACCTGAGGAAGGTTGATGCCTACAGCTCCGGCAAAAAGGCAGCCAATAAGAGATTTTGGAGTAACTTTCACTCGGACTACTACAGTTCAGTGTACCTCCAAATGAAGACTCTAGTGGTCCGAAGTCAATAGATCGACTGGACGTACTTTGAAAGGAAAAGTTGTGAAGCTTTTGAGGAGGTCATAGAGGCTGTAGAGAGACATGGACTCAAGGACCTGCTCGCTATCAGGTACAACTGGAATGATGAGATCATTGCCTAGTTTTACTCGACCTGCCACTTTGCTCATGATGGAGAAAACAAAGTGACTTGGATGACACATGGATCCAAGTACACAATCTCCTACACTGAGTTTGCCAGACTGCTGCATCTTGAGGACACCGTGAATGATGAGATTGTGATTCACAATCAGGGAGTGGTGGAGAAGGACAAGATGGAGTTTCTCTATGATACTCGACTTCCATTCAACCCTCCCTCAACCAAGAACATGAAGCCCTTCTTCATTGTTCTCAACAGAGTGCTCCGGAAGACCATTGCTCCAAAGGATGGAGATGTCGGGAGCGTCCAAGGTTATCTGAGAACCTTGATGAAAGTGATCAGCAGGAGGAGAAGATTTAATATCTTCGACTATATTTGGAATGACATGGTAAACATATCCTGCACACCAAACCGTTCCTGTGGCCATGCTCCTTACTTGATGTTCATGATTGAGAAAGTCACAGGAATTGAGTTTGTGAAGGATGTAGAGCACACTGCTCTAAGGCCTTAGAAGCCTCCTCAGGCCTCCCTCCCAGCTGCTCCCTCACCTGTATCACCTGAAGAACATCCAGAGAGAGTGCATGAAGATGCAAGGCCTGCATCCGAGACTAGGGCCTCTCCATAGAAAGGTTCCTCCAGTGGGATCATAAAGTTTTTGGCTGCTATCTTCAGCTGTTGCCGTAAAACCGAGGTGAAGCTACATAAGATGAACAAGGCAAGAAAAGAAGAGATGAGATACATGAAGGCAAATATCAAAAAAATATGCCAAAAACTAAAGATTGAGCCCATTGGATCCCTGGTTATCTCAGAGGACTCTGCATCTGAGTTTACAGAGCTTCCTCCTCTCTCTCCCTCCTCTCTTTGTGCCAAAGTAGGCACGCTCTGATGGAGAGAGAGGAGGAAGCTCTGTGAAGTCAGATGTAGAGTCCTCTGAGATGACTGGAGATCCAATGGGCTCAATCTCCAGTTTTCGGCATATAGCTTTGACATTGGCCTTCATATATCTTATTTCTTCTTTTCTTGCCTTGTTCATCTTATGAAGCTTCACCTCAGTTTTTCGGCAAGAACTAAAAATAACAGTCAAAAACTTCTTAATTCCACTAGAGGACCCTTTGTGTGGATAGCCCCTAGTCTTGGATGAAAGCATTGCATCTTCTTGAGCTCTCTTTGGATGTTCTTCAGGTGATCCAGGTGAGGAAGCAGCTGGGATAGAGGCTTGAGGAGGCTTCTGAGGCCTTAGAGCAGTGTGCTCCACATCCTCCACAAACTCAATTCCTGTGACTTTTTCAATCATGAACATCAAGTATGGTGCATAGCCACAGGAACGGTTTGGTATGCAGGATATGTTCACCATGTCATTCCAAATATAATCGAAGATATTAAATCTTCTCCTTCTGCTGATTACTTTCATCAAGGTTCTGAAATAACCTTGCACGCTCCCGGAATCTCCATCCTTTGGAGCAATGGTCTTCCGGAGCACTTTATTGAGAACAATGAAGAAGGACTTCATGTTCTTGGTTGAAGGAGGATTGTATGGTAGTCGAGTATCATAGAGAAAATCAATCTTGTCCTTCTACACAACTCCAAGATTATGAATCACAATCTCATCATTGCCGGTGTCCTCAAGATGTAGCAGTCTGGCAAATTCAGTATAAGAGATTGTGTACTTGGATCCATGTGTCATCCAAGTCACTTTGTCTTCTCCATCGTGGGCAAAGTGGCAAGTTGAATAGAACTGGGGAATGATCTCATCATTCCAGTTGTATCTGAAGGCGAGCAGGTCCTTGAGTCTGTGTCTCTTTGCAGCTTCTATGACCTCCTCAAATGCTTCACATCTCTTCCTTTCAAAATATGTCCAGTCGATCCATTGGCTGAGGACCACTGGAGTCTTCATTTGGAGGTACATGGAATTGTAGTAGTCTGAGTGGATGTTGCTCCAAAATCTTTTGTCTGCTGCCTTCTTGCCAGAGCTATAGGCATCAACCTTCCTCAGGTTCCATGCCACATCACTCCCCTTGCCATTGAACTTTTGCTCTGAGGGATCCCTATTTCCCTGCCTTGGAGCTGTCATCTTGAGGGGACCAATCGGGCCGGAAGCAAGCCCCTTACCCTTGCCCTTGGTTTGGCATTGAGCCATCGAGCTAGAACCAGCCACATTTGCTTTTGAAGTTGGTCTCTTGATTGTAACCTTTCGACGCACTCTAGGTGGGGTGAGCGAAGGCTCGGCAACACACTCTTGTCTCTTGTTGGAGCGAGACTCCGGAAGATGAGACATCACATCTTGATCTTGATCCATCTCGGCCTCAAAGTCGGAGAGACTCTCATTCGATCCCGACATGATTTCTGATAAGAAAGATATAGAGGGTATGAATAATCAAGAATGACAAGGGATTGCATTAAATCTACATAAGCTAGGATTATGTTCAGGGCATACCGAATAGTCCGGTGTTCAGGGTCGGACTAGTCCGGAGCACCGGACTTGTCCGCCCTAATAATGGACTAGTCCGTTATGAGGCTGCTCAAGCCCTAATTTGTCAAAATTTGAGGTTACTCAATGCAAATATGATCTAAGGTACGTGGAATACATCAATAGAGCATGCATTGACTAGAGGAGTTAAGATAATTGAGCAAAAGCAAGGAAAATCGAAGGTTCTAGGTTTTGAAGTGAGGTTTACCAAATCCTTTGATTCGAGGCGTTGTAGGAGTTCTTGATCCGGACTAGTCCGGGGTCTTTGATTCCTTTGCGGTGGAGATCGGTTCCCACGGAAATTTGGATGGTTTTGATGGAGAACTTGCAAATCCGCCTTGGAGCACTTGAGTGAGGAGAGAGAGAGAGTGAGAAGGGTTGTGAGGATGAAGAAGATTAGTTTTGAGCCGGCCTTAGGGTTATGGAATCGAAATATCGGACTAGTCCGGACCATATCAGACTAGTCCATTTTCTGTTCAGAGAGAAAAATGGACTAGTCTGTGGTTGTCCGGACTAGTCCGAACTAACGGACCTAGTGCGGACTAGTCTGCAAGTGCGGGCTAGTCCGGGGTGACCACGGACTAGTCCGTGGTCCCCTGTACAGAAGGGTACAAAACATATATATATATATATATATATATATATATGTATTCAAAGGTTCCTATTAAGAATAAGGGACAAAGGCACACAGATATTTTTGATGAATATGATCAGTAAACATACAACAATCAAGCTATGACCGTGATTCACCAAGATCAAGTAACTAACATAGTTTTAGGAGAAAAAATAGAGAGAGATAACTTTTCAACATAATTATAATAATTTTGAGGATGGCATACAGGTATGCAAGTTCTCAAGCCACGTTCCAAGCATCAAGGATATTTAGTTCATTTCGGAGTTCACAAAAGCGTTTTTCATCAAGTGGCTTGGTAAAGATATCGGCTAGTTGTTTTTCAGTGTTGACATGGGAAATGGCTATGGCCCTGTTTGGCACAGCTTCTGAACCAGCTTTTTTATAAAAATAAGCTGTGGGTGTACCAAACAGTCAGCTTCTCCAGCAGCTTATTAGTTCAGCTGCTTCTCATAATGAACTAAAAGCGTGGTATAAGTTTAAGCTGTTGTTCACCAACTTTTTAGACAAGCTGATTTTTTAACAAGTTTAAGCTGTGACAAACAGGGCTTATGTCTCCTTTCATTGAGTGATCACTCAAAAAATGATGTCGAATATCTATGTGTTTGGTTCTAGAGTGCTCAACAGGGTTATGGGCAATTTTAATTGCACTCTCATTGTCACAAAGGAGTAGAATACGGCTCATATTGTAACCGTAATCCCTTAGAGTTTGTCGCATCCAAAGGAGCTGTGCACAACAACTCCCGGCTGCAACATACTCCGCTTCGGCTGTGGATAAGACAATTGAATTTTGTTTCTTGGAGGACCAAGAAATTAAGGGTCTACCTAGGAATTGACAAGTACCGGAATTACTTTTTCTATCTACCTTGCATCCGGCATAATCTGCATCGGAGTATCCAATGAGATTGAATTTTGAGCCTTTGGGATACCAAAGGCCTAGGTTGGGTGTATGAACTAAATATCTCAAGATCCTTTTAACGGCTGTCAAATGACATTCCTTAGGATTGGCTTGAAAACTTGCACACAAACATACGCTCAACATGATATCAGGCCTAGATGCACATAAATAAAGTAAGGAGCCAATCATGGAATGGTATACCTTTTGATCCACATTTGGTTCATCTTCATTGAGATCCAAGTGTCCATTTATCGCCATGGGAGTCTTTATGGGCTTTGCTTTATCCATTACAAACTTCTTGAGAATGTCTTGAGTGTACTTTGTTTGGCTTATGAACGTCCCATCCTTTTGTTGCTTCACTTGGAATCCCAAAAAGTACCTCAACTCTCCCATCATGGACATCTTGAATTTATCTGTAATAATCTTGCTAAATTCTTGACAAAAGGATTTGTTAGTTGAACCAAATATAATATCATCAACATAGATTTGGCAAATTAAGAGATCATCAGCAAAGTGTTTAGTGAACAAGGTGTAATCAGCTTTTCCAATCTTGAAGTCATTTTCAATCAAAAAATCTCTAAGGCACTCATACCAAGCTCTAGGAGCTTGTTTGAGGCCATAGAGAGCCTTACACAGTTTGAACACATAGTCGGGGTGCTCTTGATCTTCAAAACCGGGTGGTTGCTCCACGTACACCTCTTCCTTGATCGGTCCATTGAGAAATGCGCTTTTCACGTCCATTTGATAAAGCTTGAAATCATGGTGAGTTGCATATGCAAGTAATATACGAATCGATTCAATCCTATCTACGGGAGCAAAAGTCTAATTGAAATCCAAACCTTCGACTTGTGAGTACCCTTTTGCCACAAGTCGTGCCTTGTTCCTTGTTACCACTCCATGTTCGTCTTGCTTGTTGCGGAAGACTCATTTAGTGCCGACAACGTTGGACTTTGGTCTTTCAACAAGCTCCCACACTTTGTTCCTTTTGAAGTTGTTCAATTCTTCTTGCATCGCCATCACCCAATCCGGATCTTTTAATGCATCCTCAACCCTGTATGGTTCCAAAGAAGATACAAAGGAAAAGTGTTCACAAAAATTAGCTATGCGAGATCAAGTTATTACTCCCTTTCGGATGTCACCGATTATGTTGTCAACGGGGTGATCTCTTTGGATGCTTTGGTGTACTCTTGGATGTGGCACTTGTGGTCTTAAATCTTCATTATCATCTTCTTCTCCCTTTGGATAGTTGCCCTCATTGATGTTTCGGTCTTGTTGATTTTCTTGAGGTTGATCTTGTATGGAAGCTCCCCCTTGATCATTTTCCTCCACCTGTGGTTCATTTTCTTCATTCGCATTTGAAGGTGGCACTTGTGGTCAAACATCGCCCAATGCCATTCTTCTCAATGCTTGACATGGAGCTTCTTCTTGATCTAGCACACACTGATCAACTTGCTCTTCTCGAGAGCCGTTAGTTTCATCGAACACTACGTCACGTACTACTTCAAGACACGATAAGCGTAGGAGTTCAAATCATAGCCAAGTAATAAACCTTCATCGGACTTCGAAGCAAACTTCAAAGCCCTTGGTTTCTTGTTTAAAATATAACATTTTGAACCAAAAACTCAAAAATATGAAATATTCGGCTTGTTAGCCGTGAGTAGTTCATATGAAGTTTTCTTGAGTAACCGATGAAGATATAGTCGGTTTATGGCATGACAAGCGGTGTTAACCGCTTGAGCCCAAAACCTGTCTGAAGTCTTGTATTCATCGAGCATGGTCCTCGTCATCTCAATGAGAGTTCTGTTCTTCCTTTCGGCTACTCCATTTTGTTGAGGAGTATATGGTGCTGAAAATTCGTGCTTTATCCCTTCTTCGTCTAGATACTCCTCAACTTGGGTGTTCTTTAATTCTATCCCATTGTCACTTCGTATGTTCTTGATCTTCAATGAGAATTCATTTTGGGCATGCTTGATGAACTTCTTGAGGGTTCCTTGAGTTTTTGTCTTATCATGAAAAAAGAAAACCCACGTAAAGCTTGAAAAATCATCAACAATGACTAGACCGTATTTATTACCGCCGATGCTTATGTAAGCAATTGGACCAAATAGATCCATGTGGAGGAGCTCAAGCGGTCTTGTTGTAGTCATGACATTCTTCGCGGGATGGGATGCTCCTACTTGCTTCCCTGCTTGGCACACTCTACACGACCCGTCTTTCTCAAAAACAACATCCTTTAAATCTCGGATGTGATCGCCTTTAAGGAGTTTTTGAAGATTCCCCATACCAACATGTGCTAGCCGTCTATGCCACAGCCAACCCATGTTGGTCTTTGCAATCAAGCATGTGTCAAGTTTGGCTTTATCTTTGTTGAAGTCAAATAGATAAAGTTTTCCCTTCAACACACCCTTGAATGCAATTGAGTTATCACTCCTTCTAAAGACAGTCACACCCTCATTAGTGAATAAGAATTATAACCCTTGTCACATAATTGAGATATGGACAAAAGTTTATAATCCAAGGAGTCAACGTGTAAAACATGAGAGAGAGTATGTTGTGATGAAATTGCAATTTTACCGGTACCAAGCACTTTTCCTTGGCTATTATCACCGAAGTAAATGCCTTCGCCTGGATTTTCATTTTCTTCATATTCCATGAACATTCTTATTTCTCCACTATCTAGCACCCATTTTGCTCCACCGGATGAGTAAGTCTGCAAAAATAAATTATGCCTTGGTCTTAGGTACCCAAGCTTGCTTGGGTCCTTTGAGGTTAGTCACAAGTGATTTTGGCACCCACACATGAGACTTGGTGTTCCCATGGCATGGCCCAACATATTTAGCATAGACTCCTCCAAGATTACTTTTCATAAGTACATATTAAGCATCAAAAGTTCTAAATAGAAGTTGTTGTTCATATGTGTTCACAGTGTTAAATTTATCAACATTGTTAAGTTTTCTAACTTGATAAGAGTTTCCCTTGACAAAGGCAACGCAACCCTTGTGATTCTTGTGGCTTCTAGCATTTTGCTTTTCTCCATTAGAATATCCAATGCCATATTTGACATTAGGAGGTCTTGTGACCGAGTATGCACTGCGTGCATACTTGATCTTCTCCTTGTCAAATATGCCACTTTGAGAAGATTGCTTGTTCTTTGTCAAGTTTGGCTTTTTCTTCATGTTGGTGTCACTTTTGGCACAAGTACAAGTAACACTAGTTTAAGACTTTATGTGTTGAGAAGGTGAGCTAGTAGTTCATGAAGAACCATTTTGCTTGAGTGACTCAACTTGTACCTCAAGGATCTTGTTAACTTTGGTTAAGTTAGCAAGTTCATCCTTGATGGTGGTGTTTGAGTCTTTTAACTTCAAGAAAGCTTCCTTGCTTGAAGCTAACTCAAGTTCTAGTGATTTATTTTGTTCCTTTTCAAGTTCAAGAAGCTTTTCAATCTCAAGATATTCCTCCTTTTGGGAGATGATCATATCTTCCGGACGATTGACTAACTTCTCCATATCTACAATCTTACCAATTAGAAATTTCATCTTAGCAGCTGTCTTTTTGTCTAAATCCCTAAGCATATATTCATTTTCATCGTAGCTATCATCCTCACTAGAATTATCATTATCACTAGTAAAAGAATGCGAGAGGGAAGATTTAGTTATTACCTTTCTTTTACCTTCCTTTGGCATTAGACAAGTGTTGTTGGTGTCCTTCCGTGCGCCTATGGTTGGGAAGAGAGTGAATTTCTTGGTAGTCTTCTTTATGGCTATGGTGGCCATCTCCTCCTCTTCTTCAGATGAGGATTCATCATTGGAGTCCCACTCCTTCCCTAGATGCGCTTGACCATATTGCTTCTTCTTCTTGAACATTTCTTTGGTTGAGGCTTGTTGTCTTTTGTCTTCTTCTTGTTTTCATTATATGGACAATCTACTATGAAGGGATCGTATTCTCCGCAGTTATAGCACGCCCGTCTCATCTTGGGTCTTTGTTTGTCCCTTTGTCTTCCTTCATTTGAGCTGCTATCCTTTCTTCTTCTCATCATTTTCTTGAACTTCTTCATGAACAAGATCATGTCTTCTTCATCGATATCACTACTTTCATCATCGTTGTCGTCTTCTCCATAAGCTTCTCGAGCCTCCTTTGATACGGGTTTACAAGTTGACTTCAAATCAACTCCTTTCTTCTTTGCCGAGGTGAGATCGGCAATTTCCTTGACATGCTTGGCTTGCTTCTCCATCATTTCAAAGTTGATGATCTTGCCAAGAAGTTCCTCTGGGGTCATTTTCCGATACCAGGGGCTTTCTCTAATCATAGAGCAAAGAGTTACGTTGCGAGGCATGAATGCTCTGAGAATCAACTTCACAACCTCATGATAATTCCACTTTTTGCTGCCATAAGCTCGGACTTTGTTGAAGATTCTTCAGTCGATTGTACATATCTTGTGGTGATTCATCTTCTTCTATCGCGAATCTTCCCAATTCACCTTCAATCATTTCTATCTTGGCTTCACGTACTTGACGGTCACCTTCATGTGCGGTTTGTAGTGTGTCCCATATCTCCTTGGCAATTTTGAGTCCGTCCACATCGGTGAACTCATCTCGGCTCAGTGATGATGTGATCACAGCTGCAGCTTGAGCATTTCGATGAATGGCTTGTTCTTGGCTTGGGGTCAGCTTTTCGTCATCATCCGGGATATCTATCCCTGTACACACTATGTGCCACAAACTTGGGTTAAGAGATATAAGATGCATTTTCATGTTTTGTCTCCACATTGAATAGTCATTACCATCAAAGTAAGGTGCTTTCCCTAGAGGAATTGATAAGTAATGACTATTGTTAGAATTCAAACGTTCATAGTAAAAAGGATATCGGGAGTAGTCTGTGTGGCTACCCCTTTTCTTCTTCTATTCATCATTGATGTTCTTCTTCCCTTTTGGGGAGATTGCCTTCTTCCGTAGAAGGGCGTTGAGTTGGAGCACCTCATCATCATCGTCCTCACTGCCTTGAATGCCGTCGAGTAGCTTCTTTAGCTTTTGAGTCCTTTCATCATTACTCTTTTCGTCGTCGATCTTCTTGTGTACATCCTTGACGTCCGACATCGTCTATTTGAGCGGTGAGTCTCTTTTGAAGAGTTTGGCTCTGATACCAATTGAATGTAACCTAGAGGGGGGGTGAATAGGCTTTTCGACGCTTTGTTAATCCCTGAAACACTAAGTAGGTTTATCAAATACAGTGAAATCGGACTAGTCCGGTAGAGTGCGGACTAGTCCGTTTTCTATTTAGAGAAAAATCGGACTAGTCCGGTACTTTGCGGACTAGTCCGGTATTCGTGGACTAGAAAATTAAGATTGATCAATATGTTCACTTCTAGTACTCTATGCAGCGGAAATTAATTTGATACTTAGATGTATTGCAAAAGTGAAACAATGAATGACAGAGATCAACTTTGGTTTCAATGCTTCAATGTAAATTTCACAAGATTAATTAAACACTAAAATATGATGAACAATAAATGAACAAAAGTAGGAGACAAGTGTTTATCCCGAGGTTCAATTCCACGAAGGAAATCTACGTCCCCGTTGAGGAGTCCACTAAGGACCGGGTCTTCACCAACCCTACCCTCGTCGAATCGCCACGAAGGCCGATTCTCTTCCACTAATCGCAAAGGGTAAATAGATCGTTGAAGGGGCCTTCTCACAAGTTGAGGGGTCCCCAAATGTTACAAAGAATGAACACAAACAAGCACACTCAAAAGATGAACAATTAACGAACAAGAGTGTGCGCGAGATCAAACCCAAGAGCTCAAGATGTGTAGAACAAGTCTCTCCTTTGCTCAATTGCTAATCCTCAAAGATTTGATCATTTTTGGGTTAGAATGTGTGGAGAGATGTGAATTTTGGGCTCTTGGGAGGTGTGATGGCACAGGCGGTCGAAGTATTTGTTGGTATGGCCGTACACCTCTTTTTATAATAGGGTTTCCAATGGTTACGTTAGGGTTTGCGATGTCCAGACTAGTCCGTGGTTGACTCCGGACTAGTCCGATGTGCGGTGTGTGGAAAACCCTATGTGTTGTGAGATACCGGACTAGTCCGTAGGAGTGCGGACTAGTTAGTTGTCTATCAGAGACAAAATCAGACTAGTCCGGTCCATATCGGACTAGTCCGTTCATTGGTCAGAAAGAAAATCGGACTAGTACGGTTGATATCGGACAAGTCTGCACATGCTGATTTTGTGCAGTTAGTGTGATTTCTTTCACTTGAGATCTTGGGGTGTGTTTGTCCAACACACTCTATATTAAGTAATTTAATATTTTCAGCTCCTGAGCTCTTATCATTTTGGATCCTCCTTCTCCTTTCTTTTTGCGCTTTCTTCCTAATTTCTTTTAAGAACCTGCGCTCATCTCAACAATTTTGTTAGGGTCTCATTTGTTTGTCATAAATCAACCAAAACCCACAAGGGATGCCTAGATGCATTTTCAGATGTACAACATAAGTCGAGGTTGCTGCCGGCAACTCGGAGTATGGGTGTACGTGTCGTGTAGTCCGGGCGTGTACTGATTCAAATTACCATTGCTCGCGGTCATATGAGCATACTTGCCCACTGCGTCTTGACGTAGTAAGAACTGAATGGTTTCATTTGAACTTGACAAGGGTTATGATTTTAGTTGTATTGCAAACATGCTTGAAGTAGAGATAGTGTGAATTAAACTTTCTTTCACTTTGTGCAAGAAGCATCGCAACAAAGCGTTTCTTGTTTGATTGTGGAGTTGCGATGCTGTTCGACCCAAGGTCTTTACAATTAGGCTTAAAAATCTGAAAGTTAAGGATCAACTGTAGGCGAGTCCTTTATGCAAAGTTAGCTAACCTATTTCAATTCGTCGTGCATGTAGAGTTTCTTGTTTAAGAGAGACGGATCAGTCTTTCTGAGCCTATGTGCTCACGCTTGCTATATGAGTGGTTTTGCAGGATAACATCAATGCTAAGAAGAAGGTTGTCCGATGAGACTCGGAGACTTCCGAGTCATTTAACGCATGGATAACTCAGCCGCTGCAATGTCTTGGTGTTGCTAGCAAGAGGAGTCCGCGGGCTGGACTTCTTCTTGAGTGCTCATTAGTTATTCGACGTGAGCTGTTTATAATCTTCTGTTGTAGCTATTTGATGTAAATTATTTACAAAGAAATCTTGTAAGCTTCCGCTATTGATTTATGTAATACATGTTTCCTTATATGTGTGTTGTTGGTGCCGCACAACACGGTACCATCCAATGCGATTCCCGGGCGAGTGGCACAACCCCGTGAATGAACGGGTGGCCGGGGTCCTGCTCATCTCGCCAGCAGGAGAGCAGTTCAAGTACTTGGTACACCTCGACTTCAAGGCTACAAACAACATGGAGGAGTACGAAGCCCTCATATTTGGGATGAGTACTGCCCTGTCTTTAAGCGTGTGGCAGATGCTAGTCAAAGGAGACTCCCAGCTCGTCATCAAGCAGGTCAAGCATGAGTGCTCCTGTAATGATCCACAACTAGCTGCCTATCTTATCCATGTGCATAATATGGAGAAGGAGTTCCATGTCTTGGAGTTGTGCCATATCCCCCACGCCAAAAACACGGTAGCAGACGAAATTTCAACAAAAGCCTCTACATGGGCCCCGGTCCCCGAAGGCGTGTTTGAAAGGAAGCTGCTGTGTCCAACAGCTTGGCCTGCCAAACTAGGCAAAGGGGGGCGAGTCCAGCACCTCGATGTTGGCAGTTCTGGCGGCCCTGCAACCATGGCACCCGCCAAGGATCATATGCGTCACCGGGGACTCCGTGCAACCCGGCGCCCAAGATCCAGAAGCTCAAGTAGGACTCGATGCATGGATCACGGAGGTCCGGGTCAACTTGAAAGACAATATCCTTCCCGATGAACATGTATCCGCTGAACGGATCGTTCGTATGGCTAAGAGATACACACTGGTAGATGGGGATCTCTACCGGCGTGGCGCCAACAACGTTCTATTGCGGTGCATAACCTGGGAGGAGGACTGCAAGCTGCTCGCAGAGATTCATGGAGGCGAGTGCGGCAACCACGCTTCGTCCTGCACGCCGGCCGGTAAAGCCTTTCGGCATGGCTTCTACTGGCCGACAGCTCTCCTGGATGCCGTCGAGCTGGTCAAGATATGCAAGGCGTGCCAATTCCACGCCAAGCAGATCCACACACCGGCACAGATGCTGCAGATGATCCCGCCCTCATGGCCATTTGCAGTATGGGGGCTGGACATCCTGGGGCCATTCCCAGAGCCGTCAGAGGGTACCGGTACCTCTACGTCACCGTAGACAAGTTCACCAAGTGGCCGGAAGCAACCCCTGTGGTCACCATCGACAAGCAGTCCACAGTAAAATTCATTAAGTCAATCATCTGCAGGTTTGGGGTCCCGAAAAGGATCATCACCGACAATGGGACCCAGTTCACCAGTGCAGCATTCCAAGAATACTGTGAGGACCTTGGTATCCAGGTCTTCTATGCTTCCGTTGCTCACCCAGAGAGCAACGGACAGGTCGAGAGAGCCAATGCTGAGATACTCAGGGGCCTCAGGACGCGTACTTACGCTGGCCTAGAAAAGCATGGCGCCAACTGGATTGATGAGCTTCCTTGCGCACTATAGGCTGGCCGGACATCACCTAGCCGAGCCACAGGGGAGACTCCCTTCTTCCTGGTCTACGGAGCTGAGTGCGTCCTCCCCCCGGGGATCACCTTGGGCTCCCCTCGTGTCAAGGCATATGACGAAGCCACGCAGGACCAGATCCGGTGTGAAGATCTCGAGCTCGTCGACGAGCACAGATGGCAGGCTGCAATCCGGAACACGCGATACCGCCAGGGGTGCTGCCACCAGCGATTCGTACGGAGTAGAGAGCTGCAGGCAGGCGACCTGGTGCTCTGGCGAATACTTTCCCGGGAGGGGTCCAACAAGCTTTCCCCCCCACTTGGAAGGTCCCTTCCGGGTGACACGAGTATGCCGTCTAGGATGCGTCCGCCTGGCGACGGAGGATGGCAACCCTATTCCAAACCCTTGGAATATTGAGCACCTCCGTAAGTTTTACCCGTAGCTTAGGGTAGGGCAGTCTTTTTCTGTAAAAGGGCCATAGTGCCTAAGACCAGTGCTCGGATCAACCAAACTTCGGGGGGTCCGGCTACCCTTGTCATCCCAGAGTAGGTTGTTGGACTCCTGTACAGCCTGACTCCTCCTATGTAGCACCATGATAAAGAAAATTGTTGCCCTACCTAATGCACAACTACAATTTTGCAGTTTTCCTTTCAAGCTTGCGTACGTTTTTGCGTACCTCTCGACGTGTACATAGTTGTGTTTTGCTGTCTCGCCCTTAGCCAAAATTATGCTGTCCAGCTACAAGGCGGAAACGCCTGAGGCACCTGTGTTGTCTCCGGACCCTTTGGCTACCTTCCTGCTCGGGTCCCATGGCGCCAGAAGGTCACCTCCCCTTCGGAGTGCCCTGCCAGCGGGACATCCAGGGTATGTAGCCTGCTTAGCCTGGTCCTGTACCCTAAGCGTGCACACTTTGCCCCCTCAGCGCAGCACCCGAGTGCTGGGGGCCCGAATGGCACACCACCCTGGGAAGGATGGTAACCATGGTCCGGGCACTACTACACTGAATTTCCTAGATCCTGTAGCTTAGCAGAGGACCATAATAGGGCCAACGAACAGGGAAAATACAACTACACGGCATGGTTACCCCCTTCTTCCAGTGTTTGTGCAGGCCACAGGGCTCTGGTCTGTGGGGTTGCTTCCGGAACACCAGCTTTCCATGGGGGCCACGTTCGGACCCCCAAGGCTGGCGCCTCCCGAAGGGTCCGGAGCTGGCGTCTTGCACGTTTTTGGCAGGCGTCCCCAAACACTTGGGCACACCTGCCAGGGGGCCATCACGACTGGTCAAGGCAAGCAAGACGGCCAGACCCCTGCAATGCGCAACAAAGAAGTGGGCACATATCTACAGCAAGCAACAAGGAAGCTAAAGTGGTCCTTCCTACCGGGCTCTGCACCGGGTGGCTGAAGCACGAGAGGCCGACAAAAAGTCTTTCATCTATTAGCACTGGAGTACAAGACAATACACAAAAGATAAAAGAAAGATACAAAGGGCGGGGCCCACCTAGGACTCGCCCGCACTACACCTAAACCGCTTGGCAATGAGGGCTCCCAGGTCTTCGACCTCAGACCGGGCTGCCGCCTCCCTCGCAGCGACGGGGCCTTGGACGATCGGCTCCAGGGAGACTCTGGGGTCCCAGCTTTGGAAGCAGGTCAACACATGTGTTGCCACCTCCTTAGCTAAGGCCTTTCCCTCCGCCTCCAGCTGGTCGACGACAACGTCTTTCAACGCTGCCATCTTCAAGCCTGCGGTGTCAAGCGCAGGGAGCACTTGGCTCATCTCCTGCGAAGGCTCGCCGGCGTGCACCGGGCTGAAGCCGAAGGGCACCAGTGCTGACACGGCGTGGCCCAAGAAGTCCCAGACTTGCTGGACCTCCGCCGTGCGCGAGGCCTGGAGCTTCTGAAGCTCGTGCCATGCCGCTGCTACCTGCTGCGTCGCTCTCGGAGAGTCTTCTCTCCTTGGCAGCCAAGGTCGACGCCCGGGCATCAAGCTCATGAGGACGGCGCTGCAGTCCTTCCTCGTGAAACGAGGCATCAAATTCTTCAGCCAGGAGGTCCTGGCGCTCCTTCACCTGCCTCTCTCGCTCCTTGTTCAGAGAGGCCTGCTGGCAATCCAAGTTGTCGCCCCGAGACTTTAGCTCGGCCTGCTCCCATTGCAAGCGCGACGAAGTCTCCTCCTCCTTCTCTGCTAGCTCGCGCTCGCCTGCGGCGATCTCACGACGAGCCAGCGCAAGCCGTAGTTCCTCCAGGGTGGCGAGGCGATCTTTGGCCACCTGGTGGGCCTCCTTGGCTTCTGCCCAGAGCTTCTTGGACTGCTCGTCCGGCTGATCAACCAGGTCCTGCTGCCGGTTGGTCAGTTTTTGCTCCTCTCACAAGCGAGCCTCCTTTGTCTCCAACCTCCTTTGTGTCTCCCAGGTTCGGAGCTTGAGAAACTTTTCCCAACCAACGAGGCGCTCCTCCTCCTGCTGGATGGCTTCTCGCTCCTGGTCCAGTGCCAGCTGAACTCGACGGAGGCTTGCCTGAGCTGAGGCCACGACCTCAGACAAGAGGATCCACTCAACACGTACCGGAGCCTCCTAGGCGTCATCCTCCGGGATGTCGATGGCCGTCGGAGTAGGCACAAGGACACAGGGGCCCAAAGAAGTTTTGGCTTGGTCCATGGAAGGAGGCGAGCATGCTTCCGGCTGGGGAGTACTACCCTCTAGGGTAGGGGCCGCAGCATCCGGCGCGCCCTCGTCAACGGCAGGAGCAGGCTTGTCGCCATGTGCAAGCGGAGCCTCGTCAGACACAGCTGGCCCGGAATCAGGCCTCGAAGCCTGGACCGATAGAGGACCCTGGCTGGGGTCCTCCACACCAGGGGCCACCGTGGAGACATCTGCAGAAGAGGCATGCGGCGTGGATGTCGCTGGCACTGGAGGGTCCGCACCCTGAACTGAAGCAGTCCCAGAAACCACCGGTGGATCGTTGGACACCTTGGGCATCGGAGCGCTCCCAGGAGCACTTGCGGATGGAACCCTACACAAAGAAGAGTGGTCAGCAGACAACCTCAAAGCATAACCAAAAGCAGCAAGGGCCGGCCTAGGATGATCTACCAGGGGCTCGCGAAGCTCCATGAAGCGGCTCAGAAGCGCTTGCCCGGGCCTCCGGAGCCACCGGATCCCCCGGAAGCAGCCGACCTCTTCGTTGGCGGTGGAGGCACTGGAGTTGCAGGAGCTCCCTCTACGGGCTTGGATGCACGACTGGCCGCGCTGCCTACGGTCGCACCCTCCGGTTCAACCTCAGGGGCGCTTGGGGCCGTCGCAGGCACCGTGGGAGCGGATGTCGAGACGAAGCTCCCGTATGCGAGCATCAGTCTTCGCTTCTTCCAGGGGGAGCTAGGCCGGGGGGCTGCTGGTGCCTTCCCCAAGCCTTGTCCAGGCTTGGGGTGGAGGAAGTTGGAGCCGCGGAGCCCGGCACGGCTGTACTTGGAGCAGTAGGGGCCAGAGTGGAGGAAGCAGTCCTCCCGTCGCTCACCCCATTCACCCCAGGGATCGTTATTCCTCGTGAAGCATCACCAACCTGTCGAGGAGCGATGTCGATGTCGTCCAGCATCGGCATCATCTTCAGGAGCCGCAATCTCAACTCCTAGTCCATGAAAATGGGCAAGCACGACGCTAGTGGGTTGACGAGATTGTCAGAGACGCCACCGGTTCCAACATCGACGCATAGCTTCCCCAACATGGTGTCTAGGAGCTCCGTCTTCAAGTTGGTCCCTGGACCACGCTCTAGGTGAGTTGAGTCATTCTCGCCAGTGTACATCCAGGCCGCACGGCAACGGCTCTGGAGGGGGGCGATGTGCCGACTCAGGAAGTCGGCCAACACCATCAGTGAAGACAGCCTCTGGTCTGCCAAGAGCTTAATCCTCGCCAGCACAGGGGAGTAGGTGCTCTGAAGCTGGGGCAACTCCTCCCATCTGGTCCACGTGGTCAAGGGGAAGAAGTCGGCAGATCCAGTCGGTCGTGGGCGTTGGTCTTAACGATGACCCAATTGCCCCTCCAGTTTTCCCCTTGTTGGGGGAGAGGGGAGAGATGTACGTCGCCACAACTCTGGTGTGGTGGTGGAAGTAGTAGGTACTTAGGAAGCTCGAGATCCTCCCCGACGACTGCAGGACGAAGAACGCCTGAAACAACCGCACCGATGGCCGCACCCCTACGAACATCTCGCAGAGGTGGATGAAGATCGACATTAGCACGAGGGAGTGCGGCGTCAAGTGCTGCAGCTGGAGCCTATAGAACTCCAGTAGGGCCAGGAAGAAGGAAGAAGCGGGGAAGGCGAGCCCTGCCAACATGTACCCGATGAAGTCGATGACTTCGTTGGGCTGAAGATCTACGAGCGGGAGGGATCCGCAGTGAATCCTCCCATCGTAGTGAGGCGCCAACCAGTCGATCAGGTGCCTCACACGTCCCACATCGCCGATGCTTCGGAGACGAGACGCTTGGAGGTTGGTCGCCATTGAAGCAAGGAAGCAAGGCGGCCACAGCGAAAGGAAGGAAGGAGAGGCGCAAGGAAGCAAATGAAGGAGCGGAGTCCTGCCAGTTGCAGAGGACCTCTTTATTTGCCCCTGACTCTTTGGAACCTGCTGAGAGCGGCATGCCAAATGAATTGCGCCCGCATCGGCTATACCACCAAGGGCAGAGGCACCATGCCCACTCGTCAGACAGTGTGGGCAAAAAGCGCCACGGTTCCAATTGGTAAAAGCGGTCCCCTGATAAAGCCTGACAAGAGGAAGAGCAAGGGTCATGTTGGGAACCGTCGCAAGTAATGCGGCAGTTGCATGCGACGTGCGCTCCCCCCCACGACCCTCCAATGATGAAGGGACACATGTCCGTGACAATAGAGGGGTCTCTTCGACTGAAGCAACGAGGGCAGCGAGACAAGGCAGCAAGGCGTGACAACAGAACAGTGCCGCCCAACGGCACAGAGCAGCTCTAAGAGCGAGGAGACGCGACAACTAGATGGGAACTTTATCATCACCCTCTACCCAGTCAGAGGCGCCCGACGTGTCAGGCGGCGCGCCTTTACTCCTACAACAGTGACAGTACATATAGTTGTAAGTACCCTAGCTCATGTATAGGGTACAGATAGTTCCAGGGCCACCTGTTGGGCCCCGGGCCACATTGTAACTGCCCTGGCCTTGGGCTATAAAAGGATCGGGGCAGCCTCCGGGCAAAGTGTTCGGAACTCACGACCCTGCACCCTGGTTCACAATCTCACACACTCATACGCGCAAGCAATACAACAAGCACTCCCGTGGACGTAGGGTATTACGCTCCGGCGGCCAAACCACGTAAATCCTTGTGTTCCTCTCGCCGTTGTGCTCCGACCTCCGAAAACCACTAGCCCCTCCTAAAAAAGAACCTCCGCGGGCTGCTTCCAAGCAGACCGGAGGAAGTGTCGTAGGAAAATACTTCGACAAGTTGTATATAAATTAGTTTTAATAAGTATTCGCCACGTCAACAGCAGTATGTATGGGAGGAGAATATGTGAGCAGGAAAGCCGTGTTCTATATCGTCAAACCATGAATTGAGTTCTATCACTCACGTGTAATGATTCAATGAAAATTCGTGTTTAGTCATAAGTATTAACGGATCGTCATGAAACGGTGATATGTGTGGCACATTGAATCTGTAACGAAAAAGCCCATTATTTTGTTATGTTATTTGGTGATTCATCATAATAGTATAGTGTCTTATCTTTATCACTATAAATATGTGATGAATAAAGATATTTCTTCATAGATATGTCTTGTTCTTTGATGAAATCTGGTAACGTCGTGGATGAACATGCCCTCTGCTTGAGAGATGGTATAGAAGGGAAGGTGTACGAAACTACAATGTTTTCTGGATTTGCATGTCTTGACCAGAATAGAAAAGAGTAAGCCTCAGCACAATGAACAATTTGCTAGATTCATAAAAGATACAACGAAGAAGCTATATATTAGTGTTCCCTTTTTCAATGTAATGCAAGTGCCTACTTCCTCCTTATGCTAGGTATATAAAAGAAATTCTTCAAACTAAGAAATCATTGGCAACAGGAGATGTAGTGAAGATGAATCAAGAACGTTCAACACATATCACTTACACTACACTTGAAAAGAGTACTGACCCCGGATCTCCTAGCATCCGATGCTTAATTGAAATTCACATGTTTGGAAGGGCATTGTGCGAACTTGGAGCAGGTGTTAGCCTTATGTCTCGCTATGACTTTGCTAGCTTGAGTTTACTTGAGGTTGAACCTACAAACAGTGTCTTAGAATTGGCTGATCGTTCGGATCGTTATCCCAACGCAGTTGCTGAAAATATACTGGTCTACATCACAGAGCCTATAGTGTCGTTTAATTTCATGGTCTTGGATATGGATAAGAGGGACAAACCTCCACTTATTTTGGGGAGGTCGTTCTTAAAGACCCGCTGAATCTAGTATTGATGTGGGAAAAGGTGAAACGAGCTTTGACATTAGCGGAGCAATTTACAAATTCAAGTTTCACCCCAAAGACAAAAGAATGTTAGATGGTTTCCACTTATGAGCCTTACAAAACGCCATGACAAAGATCAATGTCGAGTAATTGGAGAAAGAAAGAAGTTTGTGATTATGAAGCGAGGAGTAGGAAACTTTGTAGGGTCGCACCCAAGACCTTCGTCGAGTGAGGCTAGGAAGTGATTTATAACGGAGGAGGTCAAGCTCTAAGACCTTTTAACTAAGAGCGCTTTAGGGAGGCACCCATGATGCGAGGAGCTTAGTTTTGTTCGCGTTCTAGTTTGCATTCTTGCGGGAGTTTAACCTGAGTTTTATTTTGCATTGCTTGTAGGGCGATCCAGATAAATTGTTTAGTTGTCAATGTCAGGGCACAACAGAAGAGGAAGTCACCGAGTTGCACAAAACTCGTTGGGATGCCGACTGGCACCGCCCCTGAATTTCAAAATCCCGTAAACCTTTATCAAACCCGAAGGATCTATGGTAGGCCTCGACATCAACAATGTGCAATGCAGAAAAAGGCGACAAGCTAATATTGGAAGCTAGTATGTCAGGGACGTGCCGATCGAGAAACCTCCTAGGCTGATAGGCACTGCAACCCTATCACGTTACACGTTTCTCATGCGCGGTGACAAGAACAAAAACACGACAGGGTGATGTTAGGCGTGAGGCAAACACCAAAACTGTTGGTCAACACTTTAACCCTTTGCCGATCGGCACTAAGATTGTTCTCCTCTAAAACATTCATTTAAAAGAATATTCCTAGGTTCTTCAAAATTATTTTACCTATAATATAGTATCCCGCGCTCGTTTTTATTTAGATCCTACTCTATACTACTAAAATAGAATATGTAATCACCTGTCAACCAGTACTACAACATTATAAAGGAATGAGCAATAGTACTTTAATCGTAGACTAACAATATTCATTCCCTCTTAGAAACGAATAGAGTAACCGTTGTGGTCTCCTAACCCTTTAGCAGAATCGATGTGGGTAGCCTGAGCCTTACTACCTTGTTGCTGCTTCCCTAACAATCCAACATTGATGGGACGGACGAATGCCATGAAATACATGTTGTGCAACCTTACTGGCACAATTCTTGCGCTATTTTGAACCATGTAGATCAGCACCGAGCTGGGGCTGAGCACAGTTGAAATTTGAATCGCCAGGTTGGTTCCTTCCCTTAGAATTCTCTAGGTTATAAAGGGGAACGAACACCTTCATTTCCACCATGACACCAGTAAGCCTCTGCTTCTCCCACTATAGTGATAGTTTCACATTTTTGCAAAGAAGATGATCGGAAGAACCCTGAGGAAGGTCGATGAGAAGCTCTCACGCTCCAACCACTTATCGAACAATGATAGTGCAGGCTTGCACCACTCCAACTCCGTCGATGATGAGTTGTCGCGCCTTCTCCATTGAGCCCTCGTTCTCCCCTGCAGGGAGCAAGTAGTTCGATCATCTCTACATCATGCTTCTTAATGTGCACGGAGAGGATAACTTTCATGCCAACCAACAAACCAAGGCTGCACAGAGGTGCCTTAGCTATTAGAGTTTGCCCACGAGTTAAAATAGTTTTGAGCTCAAGGCACATAAGGATTGATATATTATTTTAGTCTATAAATACTAATGGTTGGTCATTAACCTTAATGACCTTTAGAGCATTCTTTATAGCAGCCGCCACACACACACTCCTCACATAGGAGACACGTGTGATAGCTGCCGCCTCATGTGTGAGATGCCTCTCCGTCCTTGCGCTCAAGCTGCTCCACGTCTCTTTCCGGACCAAAGGTTGGTCGTGTGATACTGTATTACGTGTCGAGAAATGCTAGCACACTCCAGTGAGTCATTTATCTCATCAAACATATGCATATCCGTAGAGGTGTTGTTGAGTTACACACTTTATCAGGTTGTATAACTACCTTCCTAACATCGACTACATCAATTACTCATCGTGTTCCAATGCAGCAACCAAAGGGAATGTATAATCTATGGTCATCTACATGCAAGTGATACTTTATATGGTTAATTTAATTATGTGCTAGCGAGTAGCATACCACGTTTCCAAATAGTGGTATCAGAGTCATGCTTGTGTTTTTTTGCTCTAGATCAAAGTTACTTTGTTGGCTGTAGAACAGATCGTTTTGATGAATAGCATTACGCGTGAATCAGATTGTTTTATTTCGTTCTTGCATTTTTTATGTGACTATCTAAATGGTCGTCTTTATGATGGCGAGTAAGCATTGTGTGACTGATCACGAGGTTCTAAGTTCATTGAGCAAAGCGGGCTAATGTGCGGCATAAACAGTTGTATCATCAGAAACATAATGTGTGTTAGCTTGTAACAACATGTGCGCGGTCTATTATATTAGTCACCGGCTTACAAGGCCAACCACGTGCTTGTGAAAATATGTGTGACATTCATTCGTAGAAACGTCTAACTTGTTTTTACGAAGAATTTGCTTGGAAAATTGATATGATGAATGTGTGCGATCGCATTGAATGAGAGTATCTTCAAGGGTGTTTTCGCAAGCTCGGGTTTGCTCCTAGTTGGATTGAGTCGGTGATGAAGTATGTCACTTCAGCTACGTATGCAGTAAAAGTTAAAGGTGAGCTGACTGACCCTATGGTTCCTTAGAGGGGAATTCATCATGGGGATTGTAAAGGCCTAAGTTTTTGGCACATATTCAAAGTGTTCATCACCACACACACATTTCATTTGAAGAAACTTGATGAACACCTTTGAAGAGCAAGTAAACACCATCAACATGATCATTAGAGAATAAACTCACAAAATGCAAAAGTGGTATTTCCCACATGCATCATATAGAGGCTGGATATATGGAAAAGTCCTACACTTTCCTAGGAATGTTCATGCAAAATTTTACCCAAATTCAAGACCTCTTTGAAGTCCTTTTGGGTATAACTACAGAGAGGGTGGTTTGAACTCAAATTCAAATTCAAACTACTTCCATCCCATGAATTCAAAAGTGGGAGGCATATTCTTACTCAGCACATTTTTGTGAGCTCACACACAAATTTTCACTCTATTTGGAGTTGATCTTGTCATGAGCTAAGTTTAGCAAATTCAAACTTTATTTGAATTTTAAACTGCATACATGCTGAAATTATATTCAAACAAACCCCAATTTGAATTCTATCCAATTCAAATGGCCAGAGGGTAGATGATTCAAATGACCAGGGTTATTTGGGTCTCTACTATTTAGAGCAGTGGGGAAAATTCAATTTTAGAGGTTAAAACCGGAGTGGGACCCACATGTCAGCCTCACTAAACAGTTTAACCGACTGAAGACTTGATCTCGGTTTCTTGCGCCCGACCGAGCTGCCGCCACGGCGAGAAAACGGCGAGGACAGCAGCTGCTTGCCGCCCCTGGCCGCTGAACCGCCTCTCTGGGGCCCTTATCTACGCGCCCGGGCTGTCCCCGTTGATTCTCACCGCTGTTCCGACGTGCTCTCACCGAGAAAACCGAAACACCTCGCCGCACGGCTGAGCTCTCGGTCCCTCGTCGCCCGGCTGATCCTGTGGTTGTCACGGTGATCTGAGACCATCACCGAGTGCGCTGAGTCTTCCTTGACGTCCTTGCACCGGTTCCAGACCCTGATCAACCCTCCCTGAGGTCCAGCGCGACGTTCTTCCATTCTTCAGTTCAGCCTAAGCCGCCGTCACGGGGAAGACCCGTCCGGCCACCACAGCCCGCCGTTCTCCGAGCTGTGCATAGCAAAAAGGTTCGCCTTCAGTCCCTCTTTCATTACCGCAAGCCCCGGCGGCGTGACATAAACTAGCCAGGCCGAAATTTCACGATCTTGCGACGGTATACGAAAGGGATGCCCGGACCGATTCGCAAAATTCATAACACACACCGCACCACTCATCCTCTCACGAAGAGAAGCACTTCTAGGTGTCCGTGCGAGGCCATAGGAGCCAAAACCACGAAGAACTATTGGGGGAAACCAATGTTCTTCGAGTTTTAGGAAAATTCCTGATTTCCGGCCTAGGTCGCATGGTGCCAGCCCAGTACAGTCATTCCCAAGCTCCGTGGAGCTCATGTCGATATTTCCTAGGGTCCACTGATGCTCTACGGCCTTTTGCTCGATCGTTTGGGGTGCTAGGAAGTCCGGCCGACACGGCCGAAGTTCTTCCGAGGCCACCGCTCGTCGCCGGCCGTGTTCCGGTGATTGTCGTGACGAGCTGAGCCCAGCATCGTGTTCCCCGGATAGATTTAGATAGAGGCGGTCAAGATCATGGAGTTTGGCGCACGACATAGGCCACCGGTGAGCTCTCCGGCGAGGGGTCGAGGCGGCCGAGCGCGGGAGGCCGGAGGTAGACGAGCCCCGGTCCCACGCGTCAGCAGCTGATATTTTAAAACCGAGATTCGCTGTGGCACTGGATCGGGTGCGGCTGCGCGCGAAAGATTCCGTAGCCCCGTGTGTCGACCGCTGAGAAGTTGACACGTAGCCCCGGTCCCACGCGCAGCGGTTTAAATTTTTTCCCGATTTTCAGATTTAGTTCAAACTTCAAACCCACATAACTTTGGCTAGGAAACTCCAAATCGAGTGAACCAAATTTTTTTGGATTCAGCTCTCTGAGTACTTTCCAGAAAATTAAGTTTCACTTCACGAAAATCTTTATTTCTCCAGAATTAATTCTTCAAATTTCAAACTGGTTAGAATTTTAACTGGAGAACCCTTTGGAGGAAAATTCTGAAATTTTGCTGGTATGTTCACCAAAATATCCCTGAGCCACCATAACAATTTCAGATCCATTTGAGCTTATTTGATCCACCTAATGGTGTGATTAATAAAACTGTTCCAGAGAAAATAGAAAATGTCCAGAAACATTTTCAGAATTTCTCTGAAATTGTTTAGCTCATATATTTAGTTAGGAACCTTCAAATTAAGTGAGACAAACTCCATTAGAACCCTCTGAAAACTTAGTTTACATAAAGTCATGGCTTGCTCCATGAAAATCCCTAGAAAACCCTAGGAGCTCTAATTAAGGTCCAGTACATAATTATTTGTGGAGAGCTAAAATGAGCTTTGCTGCAAATAAAACTTGGCCAAGTCTCTGTTTAGGTTGTAACCGAACCACAGTAAAAATTTCAGACTCATTGGGTCTGTCTAGTAAAATTTATAGTCTTCACAAGTTTAAATTTAATTCAAATGCATTTAAATTGATACATTACATGTTATTTCATGTAGTCGCTAAGGTTGAGAAGGAGCCTGAAGTCTTAGACTTCGTCACTCCGGAAGAGCAGCTAGCCTACGACCAAGAGCAGCAAGGCAAGCTCCGGTTTGCATTAACCTTTTTACAAATTTTTACTGTTTTGAGAACTTAGTTTGAGTACCACTTACTTCTTGCATTAGAGTCTTGTTTGAAACCCAAATGCATAGCCAAGAAAACCATGGGTTGGGATTAGCATTAAAAACCCCGTCTAGCTACTGCAATACTAAGATAGTGTAGGATTCGGTACAGGTCGAGTAGTTGGAACTACTCGCGAGGATAGGCTAGAGGCACTCGACTCGGGTAAAGATAGCAAATGAAACACATGGCAAGAAAAATAAGACCGAGCGGAGAGTAAGGGCAGCAGGACTTTGGGGCCTGGGTGCTATAGCTCCGCTTGTATCGATTGTGGACCGAGCCGTGTGCGGGCCTATTGAACAAGCTAGAACAGTACCGAAGACCTACCGGCTATATGGGAACCGAGAAACCGATGTAACTCGGGTAGCTAGGTATTGAGGCATTGCCTGTCGTTCAGAGGGTAGGTTGAGAGCTCGAGGTGTAAATCGGCTGGCGGCACTGTGGATGCGCGCGCAGAGACCTCTTGCTCGGGACGATAGGACCGGTTCAATATTTGCCTGACGGGTGAAAGGTAGTTGCGTACAACGTCCGTGATGGTTGCTGTAGGCAACATCAAGTACGGGCGTACGGTACGGGTTATTTAGGTAACCCTGCAGGTGTAAATCGATTATAATCGCCGCCCTCGCGGTCAGTGAGTACCACTTGTTCACTGTACCGTGACGTAGAAAGAACAGGCTAGATACATGTTAAAAGTTTGTTGATTTGAAAGTTATACTTTGCTTGTTAATGTCTTGTTGTAGTCTAGAGCTAATTAAAGTTCTTTTCAACTTTGGGCAAAGTACATGAGAGAAATACGTTTTTTGTTTGATTGCGGCTCTCTCATGTGCCTTAGCGCAAGGTTCTCCACAACCTGCTACTAAAACTTGAAAGTAAGGTTCCACTAATTAGGCGAGTCCTTTGCAACTTATTTTACCTCATGTAACCTATACCCATCATGTAGAAGTTTCATGTATAGGAGAGACGGGTCAGACTTGCTGAGCCATCGTGCTCACTGCTTGTGTTTGAAGCTTTTGCAGGGGTCTATGAGGAAGGGACTCTCGAGGAGGAGACGGAACCCCAGGAGGGGAACCCTGTCGAGTGGGGGTCGTGCACACCGCTGTGTTAGTGTGTGTGCGTGCTAGCGGGGACACGTTCACGGGCTGAACATGAACTCGATGCGTAGTCTACGCCCGTGAGTGTAGACTGAACATATTTTATTGTAAAAGTGTTCATAAACCTGTTTATGTAATAAAACTTTGCTTCCGCTTTGTACCTTTGATGTGTGTTATCCGGTGCTGTGCAACGCAGCACCCCTCAGCGTGATCCTGGCTCGACAAGACCGTGGGGTCGTGTCAGAGATCCGATCAACCCTATTTATTTCTAGTGTGCACGGAGGGTTTATCATGTATTCTATAGAAGGAGGGTCTTGGTGAGCTACGAGGTTTTTGTGGGATTAGATGTCTGAACTTAAATACCTAGGTGGTATGGGTTTTCAAGATTTTATCACTTCAATCAGGTGGTGCTCAGCAAGCAAACATATCTTTTGTCACGGTTTTTAGCTGTTCTAAAAGATTGCTACTTTCCAGATTTAGATTTTTCTGACTGTTGGTAAACCTCGTGCTTCTTCTTTCACCTGGCGTTCAATTCTTTTTGACCAAGATATTTTTTCTGAAAGGACTCACATAGGGTATTGACAATGGTGAATGTGTGAGTATATGGATGATAACTAAATAACAGGCTTTTCTATTGGCACCTTTAGGCCTGTGGTACTACTTCCTGATGGTGTCAAAGTCGACTTCTTTGTGAATGATGATGTTACATCTTGGTATACTATCTTTGTCTATACTACAGAAATCATGATAATAGACGACGGCTAGAAACCGTCGTCTATAAGGACCAAACCGTCATCTATAGCTTATAGACAACGGTATACGCTTATAGACCACGATTTCCGGCCATCTACGTTTTTTGTCATCTATAAGTTTATTGACAACGGTAACCGTCGTCTATAACTTATTGTGTGTCGTGTTGGGTCGGGCCGACCCAAAACCTATTTTTTAACATATTAATAAAATAACTAACTAATAAACAATTATAAATATTAAACTATAATAATAAAGCAAAAATGTAAATCTCATATACATCATAATGCCTAATTAAACCCATTGTTCCTCATACATGCAAAAATCAACTATAGAGCAAAAATGGCTAATCAAAGTGCTAATAAAGCAAAAATGGTCCTCATCAACTATGAACATGAATAAAGCAAAAATGGTGCTAATCAAAGTGCTAATAAACTCTAACAAACATTTCTAATCAAACATTAATCTCTAATAAATGTTGCTAATCAAACATTGCTAATCGAAGTGTTAGGCCACAACGGGGATGGAGCGACCACGGTGGGGGGAGGGGGGGGCAGCTACGGTGGGGTGGGAGGCGGACACGTGCAGTGGGGGGGGGGGTTGGGGCAGCCACGGTGGGGTGGGGGCGGATACGGTTGGAGGGGGGCAGCCACGGTGTTGGGACGACTTCAAAACATTGGGCAGCGGCCGGCGGCAGGGCACGCAGGGGCGCGACCGGTGGGGGCGGCCGCCGGCAGGGCATGTAGGGGCAGTGGCAGACGGTGGGGGCTTGCTGGCGGGGCGTGCAGCAGCGGCTGGGGCGCAGGGGCGGCGGCGGCCGGCGAGGGCGCAGGGGTGCAGGGCCGACGGGGGCGCAGGGGTGGCGGCGGTCAGGGGGGGGCGCAAGGGCTGGCGGTGGCCGGCGAGGGTGCAGGGGCGGCGGCAGGGGCGCAGGGGCGGTGGGGGGGGCGAAGGGATGGCAGCGACGGGCCATGGCGCAGGGGCAGCGTGGCCGGCGGGGTGGTGGTGGCCTATGGGGGGCGCAGGGGCAGCGTCGGCCAGTGGGGCGGCCGGCGCTGCGCATGCAGGGGCGGAGGAGGGGACGAGGGAGGGAGGCGGCGTACCTGAGGTCGTTCATCGGCGGCGACGGCAGTCGGCTGCGGCGGCGGTCAGCGGCGGCGGCGCGAGTGAGGGAGAGAGTGGCGGCGCTGAGTATATCAGGCCTTAAAGACGACGGTGCGCTTACACCGTCGTCTATAAAGCTGGAGCCTTTATTATCGACGGTGTACCATCGTCTATAAGTTCCGAGAACATATAGACGACGGTACTAGTTTAATCGTCGTCAATTAATGATTAATTGATGACAAGTGTTTTCTGGCCGTCGTCAATGAGTTTATTGACGACGGGGCCGTCGTCAATAATTCTGGCCATCGTCTATTGTTGCGATTCCTGTAGTACATGAATGAGAAGACTTTGTCTCGGCCTCATGACAATTCGGTCAGACTGGCATACAACTTAGTTAGGGTGGAGTCTTTCTCCTCACGTGATACGGCTAGTAGGGAAGCAGAATTTGATCAGCATACGGAAACGAAACAACAGAAGTTGTTGTGGGAAACTCAGGCTCCTAATAAGATGAAGGTGGTTGCTTGGCGCATGGTGCACGATTGTCCTCCTAGTGATTACCAGCCAGGGCATAGGCATATTCAGGGTGATGATAAGTTTACCTTTTGTAGCTAGCTAGAATGAGGGGAACATCTCTTCTTGTTGTACCCTTAAGCAAGGGAGGTGTGGAGCTCCATGAATGAATGTTTCCCTCTAAATCTATGCAGGAAGAATTTGGTTAATGATTATCAATGGATTTTTCATTTTCTTGATCACGAAACAGTGGTGAATGTTGTGGTTTTGGCTGTAATGAGTTGGCATATCTTGGAGGCTGGTAATAATTCTAGGCACAACGAATAATATCATCATCCCATGCGAGTAGCGATGAAGATCTTGGCTTATGTTGATACGATGCTACTTCACAATGTGGTCACGACTTTTTTCCCAGTTGTTCGACGCATGGGTGGGGAGCACTGATACATCCACATGGGAGGATGCCTCCTCTCTTGTAGCAAAGGTTTGGGTATGTTTTACTCACCCAAGATTGTTGAAGATATTGTGTTTCTTCACGCTTTAACAGTCGCTAGAGATCATGATTTTCCAAAGATTATCCTTTTCTCGGACTACCTTTCCATGATTCAGCAAATATCCTCACCTGTCCAGAACAGGTCATTGGTGGGAGTGGTGGTCGAAGATATCAAGACCTTGGCTGTAGGGTTTGAGTCTTGCTCCTTTAAGTTTTCTAGTCATAAACTTGTAGTGGCACATGTTTCAGCTTATTTTGCCGAGTCCCTTGTTTGAAATATTTTTGGTGTTATTTTGGATTGCATATGGGAAGAACTTTGTAAAAATTTTATTGATAAATAATGTGAAACTTCTCTCAAAAAAGTACTCGGTACTTCATTTAGGTCAGTTAATTCTGTGGTTTTCCTGACCATATTGATTTTCACCTTTTGGTCGCTGACTAAATTTGGTTTTGCTCATTGTAAACTCAAGGTTAATTTTTTCCTTGGGATTTCTTTATTCTGACTTGGACGCCCTGTGGTGAGTGTATTAGGCCTGATCTTCCAAAAGATAAGCTGATTCAAATAGAGATCTCGATGTTGATTATCTGAGGCTCCAAGCAAAATTTAAACAACCCCTGCAATCACTACACCACCGATTTGTTAGTTATCAATCATATGTCACATGGTCGACCTCACCAAGAAGGCTAACTCCTGCAAGTGCAACCGTGAACACGAGCAAAAACAAAGAAGAAGCAACATGGAACTACTGAAGTTGAGATTTCAAAAAATGAATAATAGGGAAACTAGGTATAATACATTAATCTAAGCAAAACCCAAGTTATTTGGTACATGGCTGTTATATTTATAGCATAGGGTTCAGCCATAATAACCTTGGACGCGTCTCTAATTGACTCGGACTCAATACAATGTTCCAATAGACGGTGACACAACTCCTTGACAAATTATGGATTCAACTTTGTTTTGAGGATTAATATTGACTCTGGTGGAATTTGAATGTAAAGTTAGTGTCATTGGAAAGGTTATGTAACAGTCCCAGTTTCAAAAGAATGCACAAAAGATATTTTTCAGAGACTACAATAAAATTTCTGTAAATTACGAGTTAAACCCTTGTTAAAAAATTCATCACAATTTAAATTTTCCCTGTAGAGAAATTTGAATCTGGGTTCATCAAAATTTAAAATATATTGGGTAGAACATCTCGGTAAACTTTTACCATTTTTGGAAGCCTCTAAGTAATTGTTTTTGAATGTTCAAGAGGACTGCAGATTTGAAATTCGCAAAAAAAATAAAAAGGGCAGTGGACCCACCTGTCAGTGGGTTCTTCTTCCTCTGTTCTCTGCCTCCTCGGGGCTGCGGCCAGCGCATGCCCGCCACGGCGATGGCGTGTGAGCTGCAACCAGGTAGCAGCGGCGTTAAGACCCCCCCACCGCTCTCTCTCTCTCTCTCTTGAGCCCCTCGTCCCTTTTGCTGCCATTGTCTTCTCCACCGTGCAGCAGCCATTTTCTCCATTCCCGTCACCCACAAAGCTCCGCCGAGCTCCTCCCACGCTGCAGGCTGAGCTCGGGCGAGCCACCAAGAAGCTGCACCCACTTGCCCTCCCCTCTCCAGCCCCATTATTCGCCCCTGTTCATTAGGAATCGAGGTTTATTCACCATTGACGTTCGTCGGGCGATGACCCGTTCCCCGAAGAAATTCGTCGCCATTTCTTCACTGAGTGCAATTTTCTTCCGGCAAAAGCTTCCTCACCTTCATTTGCACCTCACTGAGCTTCCTTTTGGGCAGAAAAACTATTGACTTCGTCGGATTTGAAGTTTTTCCCACCTCCGGCTCTCACCCGCACCTACCTCATCGTCGACATCCATCTTTCGCCCATCTTCTCTGCAACATGGGTTCACGCCGGCCTTCCTTACCTCGAGGTGAAGCTCCCAGTACCATTTCTCCCTTCTCTCTCGCCAAGGCACGAGCATACAACGCTGCCAAAGTCAGGATCCATGGCTGGCTCGTCGCCGGCCATCTGCAGCCCACTCCAGCAGTGCTGCTACCTGCCAGTGAGGTGTCCTAGATGCTACAGCTCCACTGGGCCTGTCCCCGCCGCCGGGCGCCTCTCCGGAGAGCACCACGGCGAACTCCCACCACCATGGCGTTGGCTGTGCGTGCTCAGGCTGGATCTGGTGTGGCTGGCACCAGATCCCGTGCGCCCAGCTGCTGTGGACTGTGGTGTGGTCTGTACTTTACTGGTCCATAACTTTCCAGCAATTTTCCAGTTAAAAATAATTCCAGAAGAATAGAAGATGCTGTAAGCTGGGAAATCCACAGAAAATTGTAGAAAAATCAGAAAAATGCGAAACTAATTTTGTTGGATTCTATACAACCATACCTTTACATTGGACTAGCTCCCTCTATCTGAAAGTTCCCATAATCTTGTAGAAAATTCAATTACACATAAATATTAAAAAACTAGTCCTGTAATATCCATCTATTAGAAAATTCTGTAACTTTGCTAGATGTTCCTTCACATGCCCTAGTTTATACAGAAAAACTTTCACCTTAATCTAACTATTGGAGCCTCATAAATTTGTTTCACCATCTATGCCATATCATAAATCACATATAGCTCTATACATAACATAATCAAATTGACGCCTAATCTTTTCGGACAACATCTGATACATAACGATGACAATCATCCGTTTTCCTAAATAAAGTTGAACATCCAATTACATCGTGATAACAGTGTTTATTAAGTTGCTAATTATGCATTTTTCATGTGCATATGCATATCGGTAGAGCACAAGTTGAAGGAGAACACCGGGACGCTCATCTTGGAGGAAGATACTGACTGTGTTGCCACTGACTTGCTTCCTGAGCAAGACAAGCCCCGGTTTTGCTCATAATCTTTGAATTGAGTCCTTTATGTAATCTCCTATGTTCGTGTGTTTTATTTGTTTTATGTGCATTACGTTTAGGTGTTGGATGAAATCTACTTGCATGACCATAAAGCCTTGGGTCTTAATGGGATTTAGAACCTACCCATGCTACGCTAATCACCAGGTTCTACCACTAGGAATGAGTAAGTGGGGACTACTCATGGGGGTATGGCATCCACATGAGGGTTTATGTGGATTAATCATCTTTTAATGAAATTTGAGACCAAGCGAGCATGTATGGTAGGGGCACATGGGTGCCGTATGTATAGGCTTGCTCGTGTCGATTGAGGACCGCGTCGTAGTTGGCCCCTTGAACAATTATTGATTTTGTACCAGAAGGATGCTAGTATTATGGGAACTAGTAAACCGATGTACCATGGAACCTCATGTCGAACGATCCTGCGACCGACCTTGGTCAGGCGTTGAGAGGACAATAGGTAATCCTGTACGGGGTTTGTCTGGGACATCACGTGAGAAACCCTTTGTCCAGGTCGGTCACCTTTTTTTGGCATTGGGCAAAGTGAGAAAGGTTCCCACATACAACTTGAGTGAGCGTGCCGTGCGTCTTTAAAAGTGCGTATGTGTCACTTTTCCGGGTTATGTTCTGCAGAATAAAACCATTGGTTCGAATCGCCGTTCACTCGCAGTAAAAACGAGTCCGCTTGTTTAAGTCGTCGTCGTGTAGTAACAACTGACATAATATTGAGATTTGATGGATGTGTAATTATAAATTTCAAATTTGCTTGCACTCTTGTATGTTTAGTTATAGTTGCTAATTAAGTTTACATTTCTATTAGTCGTTAACTTGAGGCTAAAGTATGACCACCCTTCTAATATTAATGCTTTTACGCTATCCACTACCTTTTTGGACAAGTACTTGAGCCTTGCATACTAGTATGGTCTAAAATTATTTTCATCGGGTAAGTCTTGCTAAGCTTAGTAGCTTACCGGTTTGTTGATCCTATTTTTCAGGTGAGTCTCTCCTTTATGAGCATGATGCATATGAGGGATTCCCTAATATTGCACCACGCCCGAGGGATGGGTGGCACAACGGGAGCCCAAGTTGCCGCTGGCTTGATTTGTGTGTTGCTAGTACGACGTGCCATTGGGCTATGGCATGTGGTTTTGCTAAATGTCGTATGAGAGAGTACTCAGTTACTACTCGTATTTTGCTACTCTCATGTATTTTGTAATGTTTAACCTATGTACGACACTTTAAAACTTTATGTATGTTGTTTTTAAATTATGTCGCTTGTATATGCAGTTGGCGGTGATTCATTGTGTGTTACCATCCCGTGCAAAGATCATGTGGCGTGATTGCGTTGGTTGCTTTCGGGCGACCAGCCGTCACATCATGGCGTCAGAGCAGGTCGGGAACAATTGCATATTTTAAAAGTGAGTTATTTTCTAAAATAAAATGTTATGGAGAGGATTAGTATTAAGCCCACATAAGGATATTATTAGAATATATGGAAGGTGGCAAAGCTAACATTGTTTTCATACTTGCAGCTACGGATGGGATTGAAGTAGGAAGGTAAATTAGGTTGGTTGATGAAGTGATTATTTCGGTGTTTACTTATTTTATTGTTGGTGTTTTTTAGTATAATTAGGTTGTGAGTGTGACTTTATTTGGTTGTTTATGGATATTGTTTTATGGATTGTTTTTGGGACTTCATTCGCCTATGAGATTTATGTAATGTTTATGATATATTTAGTAGATTTTTAGGATTTGAGGTGAAGAATCTATTGATGTGATCCATGTGAGGACACGGGGTCTCGACATCCAGGATCTCACTGAGGGGTGTTGCGATAGACAACACCGAATAACACACAAAATAAACACATAATGCGGAAGTTAAGTTTTCTTACATAAACTTGTTTATGAACATAGTTTACATCAAAATCTCATTTATAGTCTACCTCACGGGCATAGACTAAGCAAAAAGAGTTCACGTTCAGCCCGTGAACATGCCCTCGCTAGGACACACACAACCCACTATCAACGCGGCGGTGTGTACGGCTCCCACTCGACGGTGGTTCCCTCTGGGGGACCCGTCTCCTCCTTGGGAGCCTCCTCTTCCTCATAACCCCCTGCAAACACTTCAACAACAAGCAGTGAGCACGAAGGCTCAGCAAGACTAACCCGTCGCCGCTAAACATGCAACTCTACATGCCGGAGTTTAGGTGTACAATAGGAAGGAAAAACATTGCTTAAAGACTCGCCTAATTAGTTGAATCCTACTTTCAAGTTTTAGCCTCATGTGAGTGGAAACCTTGTGCTAAGGAACATAGAAAGTTCATTCCTTCTATATTTCTTGCCTAAGGCTGAAAAGAAATTTGTTTTGCTCTAATCTAAAGCACATCATTTCACAGTCCAACTATTACTTTAAACGGCACTTTAATTCATGACATCTATCCTGTTCTCTCTACATTACGGTACAGTGAACAAGTGGTACTCACTGACCACGAGGGACGGCAATTATAATCGATTTACACCTGCAGGGTTACCTGAATAATACGTCACGTACGCCAGTACTCGATGTTGCTACAACAACCATCACGGACGTCATACGCAACCACCTTTCACTCGTTAGCCATGTGCTGAACGGTCCTATCATCCCGAGCAGGAGGTCCCAACGCAGAGCAAACTAGGTGCCGGCTAGCAGATTTACACCTTGCTGCTCTCAACCAACCCCTTTGGATGACAAGCAATGCCTCAACATATCGCTACCCGAGTTACATCGGTTTCCTATTTCCAATATAGCCGGTATGTCTTTGGTACAGTTCTAGCTTGTTCAACAGGGCCGCACATGACTCGGTCCTCAACCGACACAAGCAGATCTATAGCGTCACAGGCCCCCAAAGTCCTGCTGCTCCTATCCTCTGCTCGGTCTCATTTTCATGTCATGTGGTTCATTGTCTATCTCACTAACCGAGTGGTGCGCCTCTAAGCCTATTCTCACGAGTAGTTCCAACTACTCGACTTTTACCGAATCCTACATCCGGCTTTAGTTCCTCGACATCTTCCAGCTGGACTGTGGTTGAAAACTTGAGGCACTTCCTCAGCTGAGATATGTGGAAGATGTCATGCACACCGGAGAGTGTCGCTGGTAATTTCAGCCGTATGCAACGGATCCACATCTTTCCAAAAGTTTGAATGGACCGATGAATCGGGGTGCCAACTTTCCTATGACCCCGAATCTGTTTACCACCTTCATCGGAGACACACGTGAGACGGCCCCGAGGCCCGTTCAGTCACGGGGACGTGGCACTCGCCGAGGAATCGCATTGGGTGGTGCCGTGTTGTGTGGCACCCAACAGCACACATATAAGAACCAATGTATTACATAAAATAATAGCGGAAGCTTACAAGTTTTTCATTGTAAATAATTTACATCAAGTAGCTACAGCGGAAGTCTATAACAACTCACGTCGAATAACTAAAGAGCACTCGAGATGAAGTCCAGCCCGCGGACTTCTCTCGCTAGCAACACGAAGACAACAGCAGCGGCTGGGTTCTCATGTGTTACACGACTCGGAAGTCTCCGAGTCTCACCGGGCAACCTTCTTCTTAGCATCGATGTTAACATGCAAAATCACTTATATAGAAAGCGTGAGCACATAGGCTCAGCAAGACTGATCCGTCTTTCCTAAACAAAAAACTCTACATGCACGACGGTTGCAATTGGGTTAGCTAGATTTGCAGAAAGGACTCGCCTAATGTAGATCCTTAACTTTCGGATTTTAAGCCTCATTGTGCAGACCTTGAGCCGAACAGCATCGCAACTCCACAATCAAACAAGAAACGCTTTGTTGCGATGCTTCTTGCACAAGGTGAAAGTAAAGTTTAATGAGCCTATCTCTAATTCAATCATGGTTGCAATACAAGTTACATCACCGACTTATCAAGTTCAAAAGAAAACTATTTCAATTGTTACTACATCAAGACGCAGTGGACAAGTATGCTCATATAACCACGAGCGATGGTGATTCGAATCAGTACACGCCCGGACTACACGACACGTACACCCGTACTCCGAGTTGCCGGCAGCAACCTCGACTGACGTTGTACGCGGCCACCTTTCCCAAGATGTTCCACATTGGACGCAGTCTAACTGCCCCGAGTCTGCAAGCTCCCTCAAGGTACATACCCGCAGTGGTATGTTCTTGAGCGAGTTACCTCCTGCTACCCTGACGCCGAAAGCTTAGGGCAGTTAGAAAAGTTCCACTATGGATCTCCCATGGTACATCAGTTTCCTGGGGTCCCATATAGCCAGTATGTGCCCGGTACACAACTCAAACTTGTCCAACAGAGCCAAGTACGAATGGGCCTTAACCGACACAGGCAGGGCTATGCACACATGGTATGCAGCCTGCTGCATCTAAACCTCCCTGCCCAGTCTCCATTTCTTATGTGTGAACTTTCCTCATCATTTATATTCTTGACCCGCTCCGGATAAACCAGCCCTAAACTAGCGAGTAGATTCCAACTACTCGACTTCTACTGAACCTTTCCTACTAACATTAGCGTAGCCAAATTCCCTCGAGGTGGTGCTATTCTACCCTTTCTCTCTTAGGTATTTTCTGGTCATGCAACTGGGGTTTTCAATATCAACTAGACTTAATGCAATCAAATAATTCAAAGCTATGATCTCTAGAAATGGAAATGCTTTATAAAACTGTTCAAATGCAAACTGGGGCTTGCCTGTTTTGCAGGTGACTAAGAATACAATCAGTTAGTGACGATCACTTGGTGCTTGATTACTTGCTTTCCTCCCTCCTTGATCTTCACTCCAATCCCTTCACATGTGCTCATGTAGATGCTACACGACATGATCATGCATATGTATTTAATTGAAAATCTTTTGCTAATAAGGTCTAATGACAGTTTAAAAACTAGAACTCTGTTTAAGGATTTAAAATGACACTGGTGCTAGTGGTTTAGGTTGGGTTAAAGTACTATGATCAAGTGCTGAGTGCCATTTATCACTTGTGTGTTGATCACATAAAGAGGTTGCACAAAACATTGGTGATCCAGAGCTCCAATGGAGCTAAAAGTTTTCATGTGTGTTCCTTGTCACAAGAAAGTCATCTAGACCAAAAATCAGCACTGTCCATTGAGTGGTTTATTCAGAACAATTCTCTAAGTATTTAAGCAAAGATGAATTAATTCTGAGGTAACCCGCATGTTCATGTCAAACTTAGTGAACTACGATTTCAATTATAGTTCATAGAGTCTGCATGAATTTTCCTAGGATTTTTGGAGCTAAGAATTACCCAGAATTGAATTTCCAAGTTTTGGAAATTCTCTGAAAATGTTTCTGTATTCATTTGAACACAGCAACTTAAAATCTAAATTTTCCTGATCACATCAACTCCAAATGAGCTGAAACTTTTACAGGTGTCTAATAATAGCATAAAGAATATTCTGGCAAAATTTGAGGATTTTTGTATAAACCAAACGCCCTCTAAAATTCTTTTCCTGAAAAGCTTTAAAGAATTTACCAGAATTAATTAATGCCTTTCGTACAAATTGGGTTGCATATTTCGATAGAGTTTGTCAATCTGAATCTAACCCAATTTGAATCACTAAATTTGGAGTTTCCTAGCAAAAGTTATGCTCTTTTAAAGTTTGGGGAAAAATCTAGGATTTGAATTAATCGGGGAAAAGTTTAAAACTGACTGTGGGACCAGGGGGGACACGTGTCTTGCGCTGAAATATGCCACACAGGGTTACAGACTTTACTTCCCGTGCTGCCTCAGTAGATCCGAGCCCACAGAAGATCCAGCCCCCCTCTCACTCATCACTAACATGCGGGCCCGGCTTCACCTTCTTCTACCTCTCGCCCCCGCGCGCCCGCGCCGCCGGGGCTCGCCAGAGCGCCTCCGAATTCGGTCGTCCAGCCACCTCTAATGCTCAAACTCACCGCTAAGCCCTAGTTTTGTGCGAGGAACACTCTGGTGTGGTTTTCCCGAGCTAGCAGAGCCCCCAAGGTAGCTTGCAACGGCGCGACGGCTCGGTGGAACTCCGGCGATGTCGCCCCGATGAGCTAGCCCGCCAAAAGCTCCCTGCAAAGGTCCTACAGCACCAGTGAATGCTGTAGAAGCTCGGCATGTCCGCACATGGGCTCGGGAATAGCTCCAAACTGGGGTTCATCGTGCGCCCGAACCATCCCACCAAAGCCGCCGTCGGGAAGATCAAAAATTTGCCGTGCACAGTGTGTGTCATGCTAGGTTTCAGCAGGGGAATTGTTGCTAAACAAGGCTAGGTCATGTGAGTGTAATTTGCAGCGGTCTAAACAATCATAGCGTGAGAATTTTAAGGATTCTTACCCGCGGGTCCATTTACACCGGCCGGAGAGAATTTCTGAAATTCGTCGGCAAGAAGCAACGGCTAGGGCTGAGCTTTGGATTTAAGCTGCAGGGAGCTCTTGCGCATCCAACGGTCCTCTTGCTTGGTCGTGAAAACCTCTCTGTAGGGCTGCCCTCGAGAGCACCTCGTCGCCGTTGTTTTTGGCCGCCGCGGGAACGGGGTGTTCTCGGTTTGGGGAGGCTGAACTTACGTAGGGATGATGCGAGGGGGTGTGGGAGGTTCTGTGGTGTAGTTTTGCTGACCAGCTGAGGCCTGCACCCGAGCCTTTGGTGTGGCCGATCGATCGAGGGCACAGCGGCTGTCTCGGTCTGTTTCTCGCGCGAGGAGGAGCGGTGCTGCGCTGCCTCGGTGATAAGGCGAAAGAAAGCACGGCAGGGGAGATGAGGACGGGGAGGAGCAGCTCGCCAGCACATGTGTGGTAGAGGGACGTCGGTTCCCTGCGTGGCTCGGTGTCGCACGGTAAGAACGTCGGTCTGCCGGTTGCTTTGCGTGGGAGGTGAAAAACAGAAACCAATCACTGCTCTCTGAAGATCTTTTTGCAATTTTCAGCTCCATCCATGACATGTGGGACCCACAGTTCAATCCCTCCTTATCCCTCTCCTAAATATCTCCCAAAATTTGCAAATGGTGAAATCAAATTATGGGAGTTCAAATCTGAGGTGCATTTGGATAATTGGGCAAGTTCCATCCAAATTCAAATGTGCATTTGAATTCTTTGCTATTTAAAGTCCAATTTGAAAAATGAGTTGCAAAACATTTCAACAAATCATGAAACTTTGCATACCCACTAATTTGGACCTAAAGAATTCAAATATGAAATCTGTTTTTAAATTTGACTGATGCAAATGAGATTTTTAGCACAACAGTTTCGAAATTCATTGTGTTGTTCTCATTTAAATTTTGAGTTGAACAAATCTGTTCAAAATCTGACTTTAGGTTTCTCACCCATATGGGAACTTCCCATCTTGGTTTTAGACCCCTCTTGGGTTCCAAGTTTTCAAACAAACATTTGAACTTGTGTTAAGAAAACCCTCATGTGGGTTATCACATGTGGAAAAGTTTTAACAAGTCCCAAATTTCATACATATGAAACCAACTTTTGCAAACAAGAGTTTATTTGTATTCACATTTTTGGGACCTTTACATCACGTAGGTAAACATGATCCCCGACCTCAAATTGTAGAGGGTGTCTTCTACGGTCCGCATAATGCTTTTGTCGGGATTTGGCGGCTTTCAAGTTCAGTTGAATAATCCAAACTGTCAGTTCTGCATTGTTGACAAGATAAACCCCGAAGGTGACTCTCTCGCCGGACTCACACCAATTCAGTGGTGTGCGGCATTTTCTCCCATGTAGCGCCTCGTAGGGCGCCATCTTTATGCTGGCCTGGTACCCATTGTTATACGAGGACTCGGCTAACGTTAAGTGATCATCCCAATTCTTACCATGATTTATAGCACACGCCCGTAACATATCTTCCAGGATTTGGTTTACCCGCTCGGTTTGTCCATCCGTCTGCGGGTGGTACGCTGAACTATGGATCAGTTTTGTACGCAATGCTGCATGTAACTGCTCCAAAAAACGAGACACAAATAAAGTGCCTCGATCCGAGATGATTGTGTGGGGTATGCCGTGTAAACAGAAGATCCGTGAGATGTATAGCTCAGAATACTTCTTGGCGTTTTAATTTGTGTTGACCGGGATAAAATGGGCAGACTTTGTGAGCCGGTCGACGATTGCCAAAACTGAATCATGTTTCTGAAATGTGGTTGGTAAACCGACAACGGAATCCATTCTCACGTCCTCCCATTTCCAGGCAGGAATGCCTAGCGGTTGCAATAATCCCGGTTTCTTCAGGTCAGCTTTCACCCTACGACATGTATCGCACTTGGACACATATTAAGCAATCTCCCGCTTCATTCATGTCCACCAAAATTTCCTCTTAAGCTCTTGATACATCTTGTTGCTGCCGGGGGTGAATCGAAAACTTTGATAAGTGAGCCTCATCAAATATTTTCTTCCTCAGTTCTGGGTTACGGGGTACGACTATTCTGTTTTTGAACCACAGAACACTGTCTCCTTTTTCCGGAAGCATTTCAGCTCCCCACTGTCTACTTGTCTCCGCAAATGCGAAAATGCCCTTGTCATTTTTCTGGGCTGCCGTTATCTCTTCACGGATGGTGGGGATGAGAGATAAGTTGTAGATAGCTCCATTAGGAACCAAATACAAGTTTGGTTCACTATATTTAACTGGTGTGATGGTCAGGTTATGGACGTGTGACTTGCGGCTCAGCGTATTGGCCATCACATTTGTCTTGTCGGGATGATAATGGATCTCTATTTCATAATCCTTTATCAACTCTTACCATCTTCGCTGCCTCATGTTCAACTCCTTCTGAGTGAATTTGTATTTGAGGCTCTTGTGGTCAGTATACAGATGCACGAGGTTTCCATGTAGGTAATGCCTCCACATCTTAAGAGCGTGAACCACCGCATCTAGCTCTAAGTCATGAGTTGGATAGTTTTGCTCATGATTCTGGAGCTTCCGTGATCCATACGCGACCACTATTCGATCTTGCATGAGCACATATCCCAGCCCAATGCCGAATGAATCGCAATACACATCGAACGATTTTGTTGTGTCTGGCTGCGCCAAAACCGGTGCTGATGTTAGGTGCTTCCCCAAAGCCTTGAATGCTGCTTCACATGCTGGACTCCAGATATATTTATAAGTCATCTTCAACAATTTGGTCATTGGCTTTGCAATCTTCGAAAAGTTCAGAATGAACCTCCGATAATATCCCGCGAGTCCGAGGAAATTCCGCACCTCGTGGACAGACCTCGGGGTTTTCCAATTCAGCACTTGTACAATTTTGCTCGGGTCTATAGTGATTCCCTCTGCTGAGATGATATGCCCAAGGAATGGTACTTGATATATCCAGAATTCACACTTGCTGAATTTAGCGTATAGCTTGTGATCTCACAACCGTTGCAAGACTATATGTAAGTGGTTTGCGTGCTCTTCCTCTGACTTAAAATAAACCTGGATGTCGTCGATGAAGACCACGACAAACTTGTCCATCTCCGGCATGAATACCGAGTTCATCAAGTACATGAAATGAGCTGGAGCATTTGTGAGGCCGAAAGACATGACAAGGTACTCATAGAGCTCGTACCTTGTCGAGAAAGCCGACTTCGGTATGTCCTCAACCCTGATCTTAATCTGATGGTACCCTGATTCTAAATCCATGTTGGAAAAGATCTTTGCCTTGACCAATAGATCAAATGTCGCGGGCCGGACCCGATCACGGGGCCGTGCTGCTCGCCCGGGAATCGCATTGGGTGGTGCCATGATATGCGGCACCCAACAGCACACACAAAAGGAAACCATATCACATAAATCGAAATGCAGAAACATACAAGTGTTCTTTGTAAATAATTTACATCAAATGGCTACAGCGGAAGACTAATTTATCTCACGAACACGAAGACATACGGCAGCGGCCGGGTTCTCCATGTGTTAAGTGACTCGGAAGTCTCCGAGTCTCACCGGACAACCTCCTCATAAGCCTTGATGTTAATCTGCTAAACCACTCATATAGCAAGCGTGAGCACATAGGCTCAGCAAGACTGATCCATCTCCTCTAAACACGAAACTCTACATGCACGACGGATTGAAACAGGATAGCTAAATTTGCATAAAGGACTCGCCTACAATTGATCCTTAACTTTCAGGTTTATAGCCTCATTTTAAAGACCTTGAGCCGAGCAGCATTGCAACTCTACAATCAAACAAACACTTTGCTACGATGCTTCTTGCACAAGGTGAAGTAAAGTTTAATTGACACTATCTCTAAGTCAAGCAGGGTTGCAATACAATTTAAATCACACGCCTTATCAAATTCAAAGTAATTCACTTTAGTTCTTACTATGGTAAGACTCAGTGTCCAAGTATGCTCATATAACAGCGAGTGATGGTGATTCGAACCAGGACACGCCGGGACTGCACGACACGTACACCCATCTCCAAGTTGCTGGCAGTGAACCTGACCGCTGTCATACGCACCCATCTTTCCCAAGTTCGTCCACATCTGACGCGGTCCCATCAACCCGAAAAGCAAGCTCCCTCAAGGTACATACCCGCAGTGATATGTTCTTGAGCGAGTTACCTCCTGCTGTACTGACGCCGAAAGCCTAAGCCGATCGGAAAAGTTCCCATGTGGATCTTACGAGGTACATCGGTTTCCTGGGTCCCATATAGCCAGTATGCGCCTGGTACACAACTCAAACTTGTCTAACAGGGCCAAGCACGGACGGGCTGTAACCGACACAGGCAGGGTTATGCACGCACGGTCCGCAGCATGCTGCATCTAAATCTCCCTGCGCGGTCTCAATGTCCCACTTGTGAATTTTCCTCACTGATCCTATTCATAACCCGTTCCGATGAAACCAAGCCCTAAACTCGCGAGTAGATTCCAACTACTCGACTTCTACCGGTCCTTCCAAAGTAACATTTAGCGTAGCCTAATTCCACTCGACGAGGTGCTAATGTACCCTTTCTCTCTTGGGTAAATCTGGTCATTGAATTGTGTTCTCAATATCATCTAGACCTAATGCAATCAATATTTCATAGCTATGATCTCTAGAAATGGAAAGACTTTATAAAATTGCTTGAATGCAAACCGGGGCTTGCCTGTTTTGCAGGTTACTAAGTATACAATCAGTTAGTACTGCTGATCACATGAGGCTTGATTACTTGATCACCTTGTTCTTGGAATCCCAATTCACTTCCTTCACAAGTCCTCACGCCGATGACTATACAATATGAACATGCATATGTATTTATTTGTAAAGTTTTTTGCTAACAAGCCTAATGATATGTTTAAAACCAGAAGTCTGTTTAAGAATTTAAAATGACACTGGTGCTAGTGGTTGGAGTTGGGTAAGCCATTGTGATCAAGTGTTAAGGGTATTCCCTTCTTGTGGTTTATTCACCTAAAGAGGATAAACAGAAAAGTGATGATCCAGAGCTCCAATGGAGCTGAAATTCTTCATGTGAGTTCCTTGTCACAATAAAGGATTCTGGACCAAAAATTGGCACTTTTCACTGAGTAGTTTTTCCAGAACAATTCCCTAAGCAATTAAGCAAAAAGGAATTAATTCTGAATGAACTCATATGTTCATGCCAAACTTAGTGAACTACAATTTCAATTATAGTTCAGATAGCACACGTGAAATTTCCTAGGATTATTGGAGCTAAGGGTTGCCCAGCAATGATTTTACAACTTTGGGACTTTTTCTGAAAAGTTTCTGTATTCATTTGAATACAGCAAATTGAAATCTGAATTCTCCTAATCAAATCAACTCCAAATGATCTGAAAACTTTACAGGCGTTCAATAATATCCTATAGACTATTCTGGCAAAATTTGAGGATTTTTTGATGAATCAAACTCTCTCTAAAATTCATTTGCTGAAACGATTTAAAGCATTTTCCAGTATTTATTATTGACTTACATACAAATTAGGTTGAATATTTGGATAGAGTTTTTCAATCTGAATCTAACCCAATCTGAATCACCAAATTTGGAGTTTCCTAGCAAACGTTATGCTCTTCCAAAGTTTGATGGAAATCTAGAATTCAAATTAAATCGGGGAAATTTCAAAACTCCGACAGCGGGACCCGGGGCTAAGTGGCGCCTTCTCAGACACGCCACACTGAGCTACTGAGTATTTCCCGCGTGGACACAAATCGATCCGATGCCGCAGAGGATCCGGCTTCTTTTAATTGAGTGACTGTCTCGTGGGCCCAACTTCTTCTTCGTCTACCTTCGGCTCCCGCGCGTCCCCCACGCCCGACCTCGCCGGAGCTCGCCGCAGCTCGGTCGTCCAGCCTCCTTCCATGCTCCCACTCGCCGCTAGCCCCTAATTACACGTGCTGAACACGTTGGTGCAAATTCCCCGGACCGGCAGTGCCCCTAACCCATCTCGTGACGAACGGCGGCTCAAACCGAAGTCCGGCGACGTCGCTCGCCACTTCTAGCCTGCCAAACGCCCGGTTAAGCAGCTCTACAGCATCAGCGGGCTACAGTGATGCTCAACATGGATGCACAAAGGCTCAGGAATGGCTCAAAGGTGGCTCTCATCATGCGCCCGAGGTTCCCACGTCGCCTCTTCTGCGGTATGATTACTCCACAGGACTTTGTAAAATTTCAAAGTCCGGTTCCGGGTGATCTGGGTCTTCCCATCGATAATCTGCACTGGTTGCTCGGTGTAGGTGAGATCTGGCTTTAGCTCGTCGATTTCTTCGGTGCGGACAGCAGCGGTAAACATGAGACACTTACGCAGCTGTGACACGTGAAATATGTCGTGAATACCGGCAAGGCTTGCTGGTAGTTCCAGCAGGTAGGCTACGGTTCCGCACTTCTCCGTAATGGCAAACGGATTGATGAATCGGGGAGCAAGTTTCCTCTTGGCACCGAACCGATGAATACTTTTCATCGGAGACACACAAAGATACACGTGCTCTCCGACGTCGAAATGCAGCGGTCGATGCCTCTGATCCATGTAACTCTTTTGACGAGGTTGAGCAGCTTTGAGGTTCTCTTGTATTATCCGAACTCTCTCTTCGGCTTCATTAACAAGATCAACCCCGAATGTTACTCGTTCACCGGACTCGCACCAATTCAATGGTGTACGGCACTTCGGGCCGTAGAGAGCTTCATATGCTGCCATTTTGATGCTCGTTTGATAACCGTTGTTGTACGAGAACTCCGCCAACAGTAAGTGATCATACCAGTTCTTACTGTGGTGGATGGCACACGCTCTTAGCATATCTTCAAGTATTTGATTCACCCTCTCAGTTTGCCCATCGGTTTGACGGTGATACACGGAGCTTCGAATCAATTTGGTTCCCAAGGATGCGTGTAGCTGCTCCCAGAAACGGGCAACGGACAGCAATCCTCTGTCAGACACAATTGTAACCGGTATGAACAGGGATACTTCTTCGTGTTGCACAACTCCACATACTTCTTTGCGTTGTAACCAGTATGCACAGGAATGAAGTGTGCTAATTTGGTTAACCGGTCAACGATTACCCAAATTGAATCATGGTTGTGGGAGGTCATCGGCAACCCGACGATGAAATCCATCCTCAAGTCTTTCCACTTCCATGCTAGTATTTGCAATGGTTGCAGCAGGCCCAACTTCTTCATATGGTTGGCCTCGACTCTTCGACACGTATTACATTCCAAAACGTATTTTGCAATCTCACGTTTCATACGTGTCCACGAAAACTTCTTCCGAAGATCTTGGTACATTTTATTGCTGCACGGATGAATGGAAAAGTTGGACAAATGGGCTTCATCCTAACTTTTCTTCCGTAGTCCCGTATCCCGGGGTACTACTATCCAGTCGCTGAACCACAACGTACCCTGTTCATCTTCCCGGAAGCACTTCATCTCTCCGTTGTCCATTCTTCGCCGTATGTGAGACATACCCTTGTCTTTTCGTTCAGCTTCAATGATCTCCTCTCGGATGGTAGGAATGAGGGCAAGATTGTAGACTGCTCCATATGGGATGACATGGAGACTTGGTTCTTCATCATCCATTTCAGCAATGGTCAAGTAGTGGACATGCACCTTACGACTGAGTGCATCGGCGACCACATTCGCCTTTCCCGGATGACAATGAATCTCAAGTTCATAATCTTTAATGAGCTCTAGCCATCTTCGTTGTCTCATGTTCAGTTCTTATTGAGTGAAGATGTATTTCAAGCTCTTGTGGTCGGTGTAGAGGTGTACAAGATTTCCGAGCAAGTAATGTCTCCACATCTTCAAAGCAAGGACCACGGCAGCTAACTCAAGATCATGAGTTGGATAATGCTGCTTGTGATTTCTGAGTTGACGAGATCCGTAAGGGACCACTCGTCCTTCTTGCATAAGCACGTAGCCAAGACCGATGTCAGATGCATCGCAATAAACGTCGAATGGATTCGTCGTATACGGCTGAGCAAGAACCGGCGCTGTTGTGAGATGCTTCACTAAAGTGTTGAAAGCTTGTTCACACACAGCACCCCACACAAATCTGGTACTCTCCTTCAATAGTTCTGTCATCGGTTTAGCGATCTTGGAGAAGCCCGGAATGAACCTCCGGTAATAACCTGCTAAACCAAGGAAGCATCGGATTTCATGTACAAACTTTGGTGACTCCCATTTCTGCACTTGGAAAATATTACCCGGATCAACAGCGATGCCCTTCGCTGAAATAATGTGTCCAAGAAAACGTATTTGATCAATCCAAAATTCACACTTGCTGAATTTTGCATAGAGATTGTGATCTCACAATCTTTGTAGCACCATATGCAGATGTTTGGCATGTTCTTCTTCTGACTTGGAGTACATCAAGACGTCGTTGATAAAGACAACTATGAATTTATCCAACTCTGGCATGAACACTGAATTCATCAGGTACGTAAAGTTTGCCAAGGCGTTGGTCAACCCAAAAGACATGACGAGATATTCTATAAAACGTATCTCGTCGAGATGCCATCTTCGGAATATCTTCTGCCCGGATTTTAATCTGATGATATCCGTACCGAAGATCCATCTTCGAGAATACTTTAGCACCCACCAATTGGTCGAAGAGCATATCAATGCGAGGTAGTGGATACTTGTTCTTGATGGTTACGGCATTAAGAGAACGATAATCAACACAATGCCATAGTGTATCGTCCTTCTTCTTGACAAACAATGCTGAACAACCCCAAGGTGACGAACTCGGTCGTATGAAGCCCTTGCTCATTAGGTCATTCAGCTGTGTCTTTAATTCTGCCAGTTCATTGGGTGCCATCTTGTACGGCCTTCGTGAAATCGGTGTTGTTCCCGGCGCAAGTTCAATCTTGAACTTTACGTCCTGTTCGGGCGGCATGCCCGGTAAATCATCAGGAAACACATTCGGAATCCACGTACCACCGGAATGTCCTCTATCTTCACAGTTTCCGAGTGGTTTAATGTTGCAATCTGTTGCCGACTGGCGCCCAGAAATAATACATGAAGACCATGTTGTGAGAAGTTGAGATCAACAGTCCTAGAGTTGATGTTGAGAACCGCATTGTGGTAATTCAACCACGACATCCCCAAAATGATGTCGATCTTCAAGCCCCCAAGAATGATGAGGGTCGTGGGATATATTCTACCCCCCAAACAAAGAGATGCTCGGGAGACAACATCGCTTGGTGTAATGCTGCCCCAGACAAAGATATGAGGTATTTGCTCTTTGTTAAAGTGGACTGGAGCTGATGTTGAGCCACAAAAGATTGGCTAATGAAGTTGTGTGTAGCACCGGAATCAAAGAGAATTAAAATCGATAGCTGATTCAGAGGAAACATCGCTGCTAACGCGGCTTCTCCTTCCGGAACATTATCAATCACTGTATAGTGAATGCTGCCCCTTGTTTGCCCTCTTTTCTGCAGATATAGGTACGTGCCTGAATATTGCAAATATGATGACCGCAACCTTGAATTCCCTCCGGACAATACCTAGCATAATGGCCCATACGACGACAAGTGAAACACGGATATCTCTCCGGTTCATCGCTGACTTGCGGTTAGATGCTAGGTACACATGGCTGCAGCAATGAAGCACAAACCACAGTCTGATGCTGCTGCTGTCTAGGTGGTGCAAGTTGTGGTACTTGACCAGCAATCAACCTCTGAGGAGTTGATCATACTGGTGGCCTTCATATTTCACCAGATGGCGTTCGGTACACCAAACGGTATTTTTGGGGTACATAACTTGTGCTGGCCTGCACGATATCACTCATTTTTCTTTTCTCTGCTTGCCACTCGAGTTTCGGCTTTTCTTGTATGAGAGCCGCATTGACCATGTCGGTGTAATTGCCTTCGTTGAACACGGACAATTAAAAAAAAAGAAAGGGCAGCCCGGTGCATGTAGCTCCCGCTTGCGCAGGGTCCGGGGAAGGGTCCGACCCATTTGGGTATTTTGTACGCAGCCTTTCCCTGCATTTCTGCATTTTGAACACGGCCAATTCATCCTGTAATATGGCACTCTGGCCATAGAAGAATAAATCACACCGTGCCTCATCTATCGCCACATATTCGGGAGCGTATTGAGCCAAATGGTTAAACCCTTGGACATACTCAAGGACATTCATGTCCCCTTGCTTCAACTTCAAACATTCCTCCCATTTGGTCTTGATAATTCCTATTGGTATGTGACGATCACGAAAGGCTTCACAGAATTCCGTCCATGTCACTTGATGGCCTTCCGGATTGGTGGTAATATGTTCAACCCACCAATTTCTGACGGCTCCATGAAGTTCTTGAGTGGCAAATAACATCTTCTGATATTCGTCACACTTGAATACTCCAATTTTTGACTTCATGACACGAATCAACTGATCTGCTTCCACAGGTTCGGTAGCTTCCGTAAATATTGGCGGTTGAGTTGCCAAGAAATCCTGATAAGCGTTCCGAGGTGGAACGACTTGTTGCGTGTTTTGGAGTACGCCCTGCTGTACCAAGGCTTGGAGTAAGTGTGTGTTCTCTTGAGTTGCTTCTTGGAGTAGTCTGGTGTTCTCTTGGTTAGACTCGACAACTCGAGTCATATGATCCATCCATCCCGTGGATGGTGGTTCTGACGGTGGAATAGACTCATCACCGCCTCGGCGAGAACTCCCGACCTTACTCGAAGAGCGAGTACGAACCATACTGCAAAAGTACATTTCGAGATGAGTTAAACATGAACTCAGCAGTATGTGAAGCTAATGAAAAAAATGAATATGTCAAAACTTTATGAAAGAAGTAACAACATTCATGTTTGCACAAATCCTTAAAGTATGCTTAACTGGTCAGCTTTTCTGTACAGAACAGACCAGTTTGCACTTAGCCCAGGTTTTGATCCAGTTAACAGCATTTTCATAACTCAAGTTGAATACCAAAGTTAACGTTAACTTCAATATCTTTCCAACGAATATTCATATGCCTCCAGTTCATTGTTGGATCAAAAGTTATGATTTTCCAAAATTTGACAGAATTCCTGGATAAAATTTGCCAGCATCTCCTCTGAATGTGGCAGTTTTTATCACAGTTGTATATGCAAATACAATATGGATCTGAACAAACTTTGAACTACAACAATGTTGCATATCTCATAGCCTTTACAATGGTATATCATAGGCTCCTTAGAGATTTTTCTACAGAGATTTATGGCTGAAATACATAAATATCCAGAGAGGTTTTGCTCCTGTCCTGGTTATGGACAGTTTACCTTCAACTGGACCTTCCACCAATTTAGCGTGTTATTTTGCTCTGGAGGTCTACAGAGAAGTTTAGAGCACTTAAAAATATTTCCATAAATGTATCAAACACCTTAATTGGGTAAAGCTACTAAGAATTATGCTCTGCCAAAGTCCAGCAAGAATTCCTGCCAGAACAGAGCACTCTGTTTTTGAAACTTTTGAAGCCTAGTCATTCTCTCATTTGAATATTAGCTCAAAATAAGAGTTCAATAACTAATATTTGTTTCAAACTTCCATTTTTAGTTGAAAGTTAGTTCATGAATCATTTCTTCATAGGGGAGAAGATTATTAAGTTTAGTACGATGTCGAAGCATCGTAAGAAATATGTCGGTACTACATAGCCTCACCAAAGAAATCCTAACCGGATTATACCGGCATATCCGTGTTCTTAGGTGGCACTAAGACGGTCACTCACAAACCTGTGCTACCCGTACTACGGTTTTTGTGGTTAGTACCTGCATAAGTCACACACAATCATCAGGTCCGGCTGCACACCGAACGCGGCTCCATAACAGTTTCATACACCCGTCCGTCATCACTCGCACGGGTGTTCTCAAGGCAAACATGTCTTGAGCTACGTGTTCACGTTACTAACCACGTGACGGGGTCTCCCCTACTTGCCCATAGCACGCCAGGGAAGGGCGTTGATCGAATACCCCAAACGACATGAAGAGTCGTAGAGGATACCCAAGCTGGCCGGGTTACATGCCACCCATGAGGCTCCACCCTTCAGCTTGTGCGCACTGGTGTACAACGCATACATGCACCCCCAATATATAGAACATCCCAAGATGCATGATTTTCCAACATAAGCATATAAGTTAGGTTGCCACCTTCATATTAGGCTAATATAGTAGTCCTTATGTGGGCCTAGTACCATTTTCTCACCATATCCTAAGTTTTTGTCGTAATACAATCCTTACTCCATGCACTATTCCCAATGCAGCTCTGATACCACGCTGCCGCGGGCCCGACCCGATCACGGGGCCGTGCCGCTTGCCTGAGAATCGCATTGGGTGGTGCTGTGATATGCGGCACCCAACAACACACACATAAGGAAATCATATCACATAAATCAAATTGCAGAAACGTACAAGTGTTCTTTGTAAATAATTTACATCAAATAGCTACAGCAGAAGACTAATTTATCTCACGTTTAGTATCTACTAAGCACTCGAGAAGATGTCCAGCCCACGGACTCTTCTCGCTAGCAACACGAAGACATACGGTAGCGGCCAGGTTCTCCATGTGTTAAGTGACTCGGAAGTCTCCGAGTCTCACCGGAGAACCTCCTCATAAGCATGGATGTTAACCTGCAAAACCACTCATATAGCAAGTGTGAGCACATAGGCTCAGCAAGACTGATCCGTCTCCTCTAAACAAGAAACTTTACATGCACGACGGGTTGAAACAGGTTAGATGAATTTGCGTAAAGGACTCGCCTCCAGTTGATCCTTAACTTTCAGGAGTTTTGCTACGATGCTTCTTGCACAAGGTAAAGTAAAGTTTAATTGGCACTACCTCTATGTCAAGCAGGGTTGCAATACAATTTAAATCACACGCCTTATCAAATTCAAAGTAAGTCACTTCAGTTCTTACTACGTCAAGACTCAGTGTCCAAGTATACTCATATAACCGCGAGCAATGGTGATTCGAACCAGGACATGCCCGGACTGCACGACACGTACACCCATCAACAAGTTGCCGGCAGCGAACTCGGCCGATGTCATACGCAGCCACCTTTCCCAAGTTCATCCACATCGGACGCGGTCCCATTAACCCAAACAGCAAGCTCCCTAAAGGTACATACCCGCAGTGATATGTTCTTGAGCGAGTTACCTTCTGCTGTACTGATGCCGAAAGCTCAAGCCGATCGGAAAAGTTCCCATGTGGATCTCACGAGGTAAATTGGTTTCCTGGGCCACATATAGCCAGTATGCGCCTGGTACACAACTCAAACTTGTCCAACAGGTCCAAACACGGACGGGCCTTAACCGACACAAGCAGGGCTACGCACGCACGATCCGCAGCCTGCTGCATCTAACTCTCCCTGCCTGGTCTCAATTTCCCACTTGTGAATTTTCCTCATTGATCCTATTCATAACCCGTTCCAATGAAACCAAGCTCTAAACTCGCGAGTAGATTCCAACTACTCGACTTCTACCGATCTTTCCAAAGTAACATTTAGCGTAGCCTAATTCCACTCGACGAGGTGCTAATATACCCTTTCTCTCTTGGGTAAATCTGGTCATGCAATTGGATTTTCAATATCATCTAGACCTAATGCAATCAATATTTCATAGCTATGATCTCTAGAAATATAAAGACATTATAAAATTGCTTGAATGCAAAGCGGGGCTTGCCTGTATTGCAGGTTACTAAGTATACAATCAGTTAGTGCTGCTGATCACTTGTGGCTTGATACTTGATCACCTTGTTCTTGGAATCCCACTTCACTTCCTTCACAAGTCCTCACGTTGATGACTATACGATATGAGCATGTATATGTATTTAATTGTAAAGTTTTTGCTAACAAGCCTAATGATAAGTTTAAAACCAGAAGTCTGTTTAAGAATTTAAAATGACACTGGTGCTAGTGGTTGGAGTTGGGTTAAGCTATTGTGATAAAGTGTTAAGGATATTCCCATGTGGTTTATTCACCTAAAGACGATAAACAGAAAAGTGATGATCCAGAGCTCCGATGGAGGTGAAATTTCTCATGTAAGTTCCTTGTCACAATAAAGGATTCTGGACCAAAAATTGGCACTTTTCACTGAGTAGTTTTCCCAGAACAATTCCCGAAGCAATTAAGCAAAAAGGGATTAATTCTGAATGAACTCATATGTTCATGACAAACTTAGTGAACTACAATTTCAATTATAGTTCATAGAGCATGCATGAATTTTCCTAGAATTTTGGGAGCTAAGGATGGCCCATAAATGATTTTACAACTTTGGGACTTTTCTGAAATGTTTCTGTATTCATTTGAATACAGCAAATTGAAATCTGAATTCTCCTAATCAAATCAACTCTAAATGAGATGAAAATTTTACAGGAGTTCAATAATATCCTAAGAATTACTCTTGCAAAATTTGAGAATTTTATGATGAACCAAACTCCCTCTAAAATTCATTTACTGAAAAGTTTTAAAGAATTTTCCAGAATTTATTATTGACTTTCATACAAATTGGGTTTCATATTTGGATATATTTTTTCAATCTGAATCTAACCCAATTTGAAACACAAAATTTTGGAGTTACCTAGCAAAAGTTATGCTCTTCCAAAGTTTGATGGAAATCTCGTATTCACATTAAATCGGGGAAATTTCAAAACACTGACAGCGGGACCCGGGGCTACTTGGCGCCTTCTCAGACTCGCCACATGGAGCTACTGAGTATTTCCCGCATGGACACAAATTGATCCGATGCCGCAGAGGATCTGGCTTCTTTTAACTGAGTGACTGACACGTGGGCTCGACTTCTCCTTCGTCTACCTCCGGCCCTGCGCGTCCCCTGCGCCCGACCTCGCCGGAGATCATTCGTCCGGCCTCCTCCCATGCTCCCACATGCTGCTAGCCCCTAATTACATGTGCTGAACATGTTGGTGCAAATTCCCCGGACCGGCAATGCCCCTAACCCATCTCGCGATGAACGGCGGCTCAAACCGAAGTTAGGCGACGTCGCTCACCACTTCTAGCCCACCAAACGCCTGGCTAAAGGGTTCTACAGAATCAGTGGGCTACAGTGATGCTCGACATGGATGCACAAAGGCTCGGGATTGGCTCCAAGGTGGCTCTCATCGTGTTCCCGAGGCTCCCCGCTACGGTCGCCGTCGGAAAACCTCCAAATAATCCAGCTACACGTGATTTCATGCTAGGTTTGTGAAGAAGAAAGGTCAGCTACCTAGTCTAGCTCATACATGCTCAGTTTGGTAAATCAAAACCGAAAGTCGAGTGCGAATTTTGCAATTCCTTACCCGTGGGTCAGTTTGCACCGATTGGAAGAAAAATGGAAATTCCGCCGGCCATAATCAACCACTTGGACCAAGCTTCGGAGGTGAGCAGAGTGAAGGTCCAGCGCATCCAAAAGTTCCTTTGCTTGGCCGTGAAAGGTTCCGGTTTGATCTGTCCACGGGAGCCTCCTCCTTCGGTTGCTCTCAGCCGCCGCAAGAAGAAGTTGTTCCCGCGTGAGGGAGGCCAAGAACCGGTCGGCTGGTCCGAGGAGGTCGTGGAGGGATCCGTGGTGCCGCTTTGCTACTGCTCGAGGCTTTGTATGCACAGGAACGAGGGTTCCCGATCGAGACCGAAGTAGCGGCGAGACAGTGCTCTGTTCAGCTCGAGGGGAAAAACAGAAGCGAGTCTTCAGTATTGTGGGCAAAAGAAGCACGGTATGGCGTGATGAGACCGAGAAGCAGGTCACCAGCTCGAAGGAACCCACGAGGAGGTGTCCTCGGTGCCGCGCGGTGTCATCCGGTTAGACTCTATTCTGCTCGAGTGGAAAAACAGAGACTGAAGACTCTGATCTTTTGTACACTGTGGCTGACCAGTGTAAAGGTCCGAAAATTTGGAATACAAAGGGCCTGAAGTTTGAACACCATTTGGTTTCGAGTTATGAAAATTCGGACTTGTTTAAATTTTTCGCATGTGATGACACACATGAGTGTCCCACCACTCTACCCTAGGATCAATTGATTGTTGGGGGACAAAGTTATTAAACCCATGTGTAATCTCTCATGTGCAAGGAGGAATGAAATTCAGATTTTTAAACTCAAATTGTTCAAACTCAAATTTCAAACGAGGGCAACAATAGGAATACAAACTGTTGTGATCAAAACCTCATTTGCAGCATCCAAACAAAAAATCAAGTTTCATATTTGAATTCCTTAGGTCCAAATTAGGGGTAGGCAAAGTCTCATGAATTTTTGAATATATTTGCTATCAATTTTTCCAAATAGACTTAAATGTACAATGAATTCAAATACAAATTTAAATTTAGATGAAACTTGATCAAGTATCCAAATTGGGTTCAGATTGTAGCCTCACAAAACTGAATTTGATCATGTTTCAAATTTGAGAGAATTTGGAGAGGATAAGGGGGAGTATGGGGCCCACTTGTCATATGCACCCAAATATCTGAGATTGAGTCGGTTCTCTCTGTTCCACTCGAAGCAACCGAGACAGCACTGAGACTCCACCGGGCGACACCACGCAGCACCGAGGACACCTCCTCGTGAGTTTCCTTCGCGCTGGCAAGCTGTAGGGGTGCGTCTCGACGCTATGCCGTGCTCCTCTTTGCTCACGGACAGAACACCGAGGCTCCCTCTTCCTCACACCGAACAGAACCACCTCACCTCCGCCACACCACCGATCGTCGGTATCCCACGAACCCACGTGAACAAAGGCTAGTGAGTAGCAAAATGGTACCAGGGCCTCACCCTCTCCCTCTTCGACGTGCCACTGACCGATGTTTGGCCTCCCTACCCCGAGAACACCATGTCCGCACGGCGGCCGAACGAGCACCCACGGAGATGTCTCACGTGGACAGCGCTGCAGGGAGCCTTTCATGCCCGAGCAAGAGCCTCCTCGGATGTGCTAGGATCCTGTGATGCTCACCTCCGAAGCTCAAGCCAAGACATGGACTACCGAGCGCGAATTCGAGAAAGTTTCTCCGGCGGGCACAAACCGACCTTTCAGTACGATAATCTCAAATTCGATCTCTATTCTCGTTCATAGGTCGCCAAATCCTGCACACGGGACCGAAAGTAGTCGGCGATCATTTGCCCTTCACAACCCTAGCTGGGAAACACACGTAGACCGCACAAATTCTAAGTTTTCCGAGCTCAAACATGGAGGAGGTCTCGGGTGCACGGTGAAACACCATTAGCCGCCGGTCCCATGCAGTTTGGAGGTTATGTCGAGCTTCCTCATGGTTCACTAGTTCTGTAACACTGTTTCACCGAGCTTTTGGCGGGCTAGGCTAGCTGGCCGATGCCACTGAAGGTGAGCCGAGCCGCCGCACCGTTGCCGGCTGGGTTGGAGCCACCGTTTGTCGGGGAAAGTTGTTCCATCGTGTTCAGTGCACGGTTTTAGGCCCTAGCAGCGAGGGAGAGCTCGTGGGATGGCCGGGAGGCTGAAATCCAGCGATCTCCGGCGAGCCCGGCGGCGCGCGGGCGCGGGAGTCGCGAGGTTGAAGAAGCCTCGCCGGGCCCGCGTGTCAGTCGCTCTGGAGGGGGAGACCAAATACTCTGTGGCATGGGATCATCTGTGACAGTACGGGAAATAGACCTGTGGCCCCGTGTGGCGCTGTCCCGGCACTATACACGTGTTCCCTGGACCCACCGTCAGTGTTTGAATTTTTCCCTGATTTAATTCAAAATTCCAGAAGTTCCCCAAACTGTAGAACCTCATAACTTTTGCTAGGAAGCTCCAAATTTAGTGATTCAAATTGGGTCGGATTCAGGTTGAAGATCTCTATCCAAATATGAAAGTCATTATTTAATTCTGGAAAATTCTTTAAATCTTTTCAGCAAAAGAATTTTAGAGGGAGTTGTGTTCATCCAAAAATCCTCAAATCAGGCCAGAATATTCTTTAGGATGTTAGTGAACTCCTGTAAAAATTTCAGCTCATTTGGAGTTGATTTGATTAGAGGAGTTCAGATTTTAATTTGCTGTGTTCAATTGGACACAGAAACATTTCTAGAGAATTTCCAAAACTTGGAAATTCAGTTCTGGGTAATTCTTAGCTCCAAAAATCCTAGGAAAATTCATGCAGGTCCTATGAACTATAATTTACATTGTAGTTCACTAAGTTTGGCATGAACATGTGAGTTACTTCAGAATTAATTCCTTTCTGCTTAATTGCTTAGAGAATTGTTCTGAACAAACCACTCAATCAAAAGTGCTAATATTTGGTCCAGATGACTTTATTGTGACAAGGAATTCACATGAAAACTTTCAGCTCCATTGGAGTTCTGGATCACCCCTGTTCTGTTTAACCTCTTTAGGTGCTTAAAATATGAATGGGGAAGACACTTAGCACTTAATCATGCTAATTAGCCCAAACCCAAACCTTAGCATCAGTGTCATTTTAAATTCTTAAACAGAGTTCCAGTTTTTAAACTTGTCATTAGAACTTGTTAGAAGAAATCTTTACAATTAAATCCATATGCATATTCATTACGTGTAGCATCTATGTGAAGAATTTGAAGCAATTAGAGTGGAGATCAAAGAAGGAGGGAAGCGAGTGATCAAGCCTCAAGTGGTCTTCACTAACTGACCCTTATATATAAGTCCCCTGTAAAACAAAGGCAAGCCCCGGTTTGCATAAAAATATACAAGTTTTTATTTGTATTCACTTTATAATGTCTACCATTTTGTTTATTGCATTAAGTCTAGATGGTATGACATCCCAAATGCATGACCCAGAAAATCCTGGAGTATAATGTAGAGTAGTTTATCAATTGATTATAACTGCTGATCTCAAGTTGACAAAAATAAATTAAAAGAGGCATAACTCGAGTAGGCAGTTTCCTACTCGTGAACTGGGATTAAGGGGGAACAATCAGAAGAGTTGGGAATTGATCCTCATAGTTGCGAATGGAGACCGGGCAGTGGATGGAAGACTCAAGGATGTGGTCCTGTGAACCTAGTCTATGTCTGAGTCGATTAAAGCCCGCTCTCATGTGCGGCCCCGCTGGACAAGTTTGAGTTGTGTACCGGATGCATACTGGTAATATGGGACCCAGGAAACCGATGTAACATGTTAACCTGGGTGTCGAGGCAATCCCCACCGTCTTATGCAGATGCTGAAAGGATAGAGAAGTTGGCTCTACGAGGGTTTCCCGTAGTGAGACTTAATCCAAGTCGGTGGGACCGGTTTGACATTTGGGTGTCGTGTGAAAGGTTGCCACATACGACGTTGATGGGATTGGTTGATCACCGGTCTCGGACGGGTGTAAGCGTCGTGTCAGCCGGGTATTTTTGATTGCAATCACCGTCGCTCACGGTAGTGAGCATACTTGTACACTGAGTCGTGACGTAGTAATCAACTGGGAAAAAGTTAATATGCTTCGTGAGTAATCCTCATATTAGAGATGAGGTATGATCAACACCTTCACTAAATTTAATTTCCACCTTGGGCTAGTAGCGTCGAGGCAAAGAGTTTCGTGTTTGATTGTGGAGTCTCGACGTTGTTAGCGCAAGGTCTGTATGGGTCTAGGGTAGCTCACTAAAGTTACTTTCACCTCAGGCAAGTGACATCGAGATGAAGCGTTTCTTGTTTGATTGTGGAGTCTCGATGTAAATTGCGTGAGGGCTATAAAAGTTGCTTAAAACTTGAAGTAAGGACTCTCCTTTAGCTCAAGTTCATCTTTTGTGCAAACTTCTATATTCAGCCCTCTATTTTCAGCATGTAGAGTTTCATGACTAGGGTGACGGTTAAGTCTTGCTGAGCTTCATGCTCACAGATACTGCATGAGTTGTTTTGCAGGTAATAACACTATGCTGATATGTACGGGTGTCCGATGAGACTCGGAACTCTCTGAGTGGTGAACTCATGGCAACCCCTGCCGCTGCTATTGTGATCGTGTTGCTAGCGAGAAGGGTCCGCGGGCTGGACATCTTCTCTGTTGCTTAGCATAGATATGAGACATGAGTTGTATTAGTCTTCTGCTGTAGATTATTTTGAGAAGTATTTAAAATTCATACTTTGTAAGCTTCCACTTGATTTATGTAATATGATGCTTTATTATGTGTGCTGTTGGGTGCCGCATCGCACGGCACCACCCAATGCGATTCCCGAGCGAGCGGCACTGCCCCGTGGCTGGGTCTGGGCCCTCACAGCGTGGTATCAGAGCCGCATTGGTAATAGCACATGGAATAAGGATCGTATTACGACAAAAACTTAGGATACGGTGAGGAGACGGTATTAGGCCCACATAAGGACTATAGTAGTATAGTTACTTAAAGTGGCAGGACTAACATACTTGTTATAATTCTGAATTTTGATTATGTAATGATGCACCTACGCTCAGGTAAGCATGGTAAGGGACGCCACCGAAAGCGGTTCAATTTCGGTTAGCTCCCCAGACGAGGAAAGTGGTTCAGGGCTAGGTCTCACAGCTTGGTGTGGGACATTAATATGAAACTCTTGGAATCTTCATGTTCCTGAGTTCATATGAAACGCTGGTCCCTAGCGTGCATTAGGCAAGCAAGTGGAAACCCCATCATGTGGTCGGTAACACGATAGTGTGTTCTTCTGGAAATAGCCTGGAAGGACATACACATCGCTTGCCATCGGCGTGCCCTGCAGGGCAGTAGGTGGTATCTGTTGGGGTGATAAAATTCCCAACCTTGACGACCCGTACGCGCTCTACTCGGGTTCCACGTCGTGTGGTGTAAAAACACGATCATGTACCTTGAGACGTGGCTTCACTCAAGGACGGCCCGTATGGAAGTGATACGGGGCGTATGTTTTTAGTATGATATGGAACTGCTTGAAATGAGAAAAACCTATATGTGCATCATCATTGAGTGTTCTTCTGCAGGTACTAACCACGTACGTATCACGTGTAGTACACGTGTGCGAGGGACCATTTAGTGCCACAATCGAGACATATATACCGGTATAATCTGGTTAGGATTTTCCTTTTTGTGAGGAACGTAGTACCGACATTGTTCTTACGGGGCCTCGACGCCGTACTAAACTTAATAACCTCTCTCCTATGAAGAAATGATTCATGAGCTAACTTTCATCTAAAAATGGAAGTTTGAAACAAATATTATTTACTGAACTCTTATTTTGAGCTAAGATTCAAATAAGAGAATGTCTAGGTTTCAAAGATTTCAAAAACAGAGTGCTCTGTTCTGGCAGGAAGTCTTGCTGAAATTTAACAGAGCATAACTCTGAGTAGATTTAACCAATTAAGGTCTATGATACAGTTCTGGAAATATTTTCAAGTGCTCTACAACTTCTTTGTAGACCTCTAGAGCAAAGTCATACGTTAAGTGGGTGAAAAGTCCAGTTGAAGGCAAACTGTCCAGAACCAGGACAGCAGAAAAACCTCTCTGGACCTTTCTGTTTTTAAGCCATAACTTTCTGTAGAAAAAATCCTTAAGGAGCATATGATACACCGTTGGAAAGTTTTATGAAATGTGAAACATTTTTGTAAGTCAAAATTTGATCAGATTCTTATTGTATTTGCATATACAACTGTGATATAAAAAATAGCCACATACAAAGGAGATGCTGGCAAAAATTTGTCCAGGAATTCTGTCAACTTTGAGCAATCATAACTTTTGATCCAGAAATGATCTAGAGGAATATGAGTACTCGTTGGAACCATACTGAAGTTAACTTTACCTTTGGTATTCAACTTGAGTTATGAAAATGCTATTAAACGGATCAAAATCTGGGTTAGTACAGAAGAGTCTGTTCTGCACAGCAAAGAGAACGGTTGAAGGAGCAACTAAGTGGACCCATGAGCAAATGTGTTATACGACCAAGCTCATGACCTTGGGGTTGCTCTGCACTGTGTAGCAGGAAGAAGGACGAAACACTACGGCTTAGTGTTGAAGGAGCAACTAAGTGGACCCATGAGCAAATGTGTTATACGACCAAGCTCATGACCTTGGGGTTGCTCTGCGCTGTGTAGCAGGAAGAAGGACGAAACACTACGGCTTAGTGTTGATTTTCATCCGCTTAACATTGTGACAATCAAGAACAATTACCTGTTATCACAGATCGACATATTGTTTGATCAGTTGGTTAAAGCAAAGATCTTTTCCAAGATGGACTTAAGATCAGGGTACCATCAGATTGAGGTACGGCCTGAGGATATTTCGAAGACAACTTTTCGATGAGGTACGGGCTTTATGAACACCTTGCCATGTTCCTTGGCCTCCCCAACGCTCCAGATCAGTTCATGTACTTGATGAACGCGGTATTCATGCTGGAGCTGGACATGTTTGTTGTGGTCTTCATCGACGACCTACTGGTTTATTCCAAGTCAGAGGAAGAACACGAGAAGCACCTGCGTATAGTCTTGCAACGGCTGCGGGGTCACAAGCTATACGTGAAATTCAGCAAGTGTGAATCCTAGATATCGCCAGTACTTTATCTCGGGCATATCATCTCAGCGAGGGGTATCGCTGTAGACCCGAGCAAGACCGCACAAGTGCTGCATCTGAAAGTCCCCGCGGTCTATTCACGAGGTACGAAAATTCCTCGGACTCGCGGGATATTATCGGAGGTTCGTTCCGAACTTCTCGAAGATTTCCAAGCCTATGACATAGCTGCTGAAGAAGGCTACCAAATAGGTTTGGAGTCCAGCATGTAAAGCAGCGTTCAAGGCATTAGTGAAGCACCTAACATCAGCACCGGTTTTGGCGCAGCCAGACATAACAAGACCGTTCGTTGTGTATAGTGATGCATCCGGCTTTGGGATAGGATGTGTGCTGATGTAAGACAAAAGGGTGGTCGTGTATGGATCACGGCAACTCAGTAATCATGAGCAACACTATCTGACTCATGACTTAGAACTCGCTGCCGTGGTACTTGCATTCAAGATGTGGAGGCATTACTTACTAGGTAACCTCGTACATTTATATTCTGACCACAGGAGCCTCAAGTAAATATGGTTGGAGTCGATAAAGGATTACAAAATAGAGATCCATTATCATCCAGGCGAGGCAAACGTAGTGGCGGATGCGCTGAGTCGCAAGTCACACATTCATAATCTAACCATCACCCTGTTGGAAGAGAACGAGCCACCATTACATGTGGTTCCCCCTAAAGATCTCTACAATTTAACTTTTATCCCCACCATCCGTGAAGAAAGGGTGGCAGCCCAGAAACATGACAAGGGCATGCCACATTTGCGGAGATGTATAGACAGTGGGGAACAGAAACATTTCTGGAAAGACGGGGACAATGTCCTGTGGTTTAAGGACATAATCGTCGTACCCCGTAACCCGGAGTTGAGGAAGAAAAAGTTTTGACGAGGCTCACTTGTCAAAGTTTCTATTCATCTCAATTCATCGGTCCACTCCAGGTTATGGAAAGATGTGGATCAGTTGCATACCGGTAGGAATTCCCAGCGACATTCACCGGTGTGTACGACATCTTCCACAATTCTCAGCCGAGGAAGTGCCTCAAGTGTTCAACCACCATTCAGCTGGGGAATATCGAGGAACTGAAGTCGGATCTCACGTATCAGGAGGGATCGATTCAGGTCATCGATATAAAGGACCGAACCACACGCGACCGTACGTTGTGGTTCTATAAATAATCATGGAATAATCAGTCCAAATATGAAGCGACATGGGAGAACGAAGTATTTCTTCGTGGCAAATTATCCCGATTTTTGACGTTGCACATCCTATAATTTTCCAACATCCTCTCTCTCATTTTACCTTATAATCTCGGGACGAGATTCTTTTAAGGGGGAAGGAATGTAAAGGTCCGAAAATTTGGAATACAAAGGGCCTGAAGTTTGAACACCATTTGGTTTCGAGTTATGAAGATTTGGACTTGTTTAAAATTTTCACATGTGATGACACACATGAGTGTCCCACCACTCTAGCCTAGGATCAATTGATTGTTGGGGGACAAAGTTATTTTTAAACCCATGTGTAATCTCTCATGTGCAAGGGGGAATGAAATTCAGATTTTTAAGCTCAAATTGTTCAAACTCAAATTTCAAATGAGGGCAACAATAGGAATACAAACTGTTGTGATCAAAACCTCATTTGCAGCAGCCAAACCAAAAATCAAGTTTCATACTTGAATTCCTTAGGTCCAAATTAGGGGGTAGGCAAAGTCTCATGAATTTTTGAAGATATTTGCTATCCAATTTTCCAAATAGACTTAAATGTACATTGAATTCAAATACAAATTTAAATTTAGATGAAACTTGCTCAAGTATCCAAATTGAGTTCAGATTGTAGCTCACAAAACTGAATTTGATCATGTTTAAAATTTGAGAGAATTTGGAGAGGATAAGGGGGAGTATGGGGCCCACTTGTCATATGCACCCAAATATTTGAGATTGAGTCGGTCTCTGTTCCACTCGAAGCAACCGAGACAGCACCGAGACTCCACCGGGCGACACCGCGCAGCACCGAGGACACCTCCTCGTGAGTTTCCTTCGCGTTGGTGAGCTGTAGGGGTGCGTCTCTACGCTATGCCATGCTCCTCTTTGCTCACGGACAGAACACCGAGGCTCCCTCTTCCTCACACCGAACAGAACCACCTCACCTCCGCCACACCACCGATCTTCGGTAGCCCACGAACTCGCACGAACAAAGGCTAGTGAGTAGCAAAATGGTACCAGGGCCTCACCCTCTCCCTCTTCGATGTGTCACCGACCGGTGTTTGCCCTCCCTACCCCAGGAACGCCATGTCCGCACGACGGCCGAACGAGCACCCACGGAGAGGTCTCATGTGGACAGCGCTGCAGGGGGCCTTTCATGCCTGAGCAAGAGCCTCCTCGGACGTGCTAGGACCCTGTGATGCTCCCCTCCGAAGCTCAAGCCAAGACATGGACTACCGAGCGCGAATTCGAGAAAGTTTCTCCAGCAGGCACAAACCGACCTTCTGGTACGATAATCTCAAATTCGATCTCTATTCTCGTTCTTAGGTCGCCAAATCTCGCACACGGGACCAAAAGTAGTCGGCGATCATTTGCCCTTCACAACCCTAGCTTGGAAACACACGTAGACCGCACAAATTCTAGGTTTTCCGAGCTCAAACGTGGAGGAGGTCTCGGGTGCACGGTCAAACACCATTAGCCGCCGGTCCCGGGCAGTTTGGAGGTTATGTCGAGCTTCCTCATGGTTAATTGGTGCTGTAGCGCCATTTCACCGAGCTTTTGGCGGGCTAGGCTAGCTGGTCGACGCCACCGAAGGTGAGCCGAGCCACCGCACCGTCGCCGGCTGGGTTGGAGCCACCGCTTGTTGGGGAAAGTTGTTCCATCATGTTCAGCGCATGTTTTTAGGCCCTAACGGCGAGGGAGAGCTCGGGAGATGGCCGGGAGGCTGAAATCCAACGATCTCCGGTGAGTCCGGCGGCGCGCAGGCGCGGGAGTCGCAAGGTTGAAGAAGCCTCGCCGGGCCCGCATGTCAGTCACTCTGGAGGGGGAGACCGGATACTCTGTGGCATGGGATCATCTGTTACAGTGCGGGAAATTGTCCTGTGGCCCCGTGTGGCGCTGTCCTGGCACTAGACACGTGTCCCCTGGACCCACCGTCAGTGTTTGAATTTTCCCCGGTTTAATTCAAAACTCCAGAACTTCCCCAAACTTTAGAACCTCATAACTTTTTCTAGAAAGCTCCAAATTGGGTTGGATTCAGGTTGAAGAAATCTATCGAAATATGCAACCAAATTTGTATGAAAGTCATTATTTAATTCTGGAAAATTCTTTAAAACTTTTCAGCAAAAGAATTTTAGAGGGAGTTTGGTTCATCCAAAAATCCTCAAAATTCTGCCAAAATATTCTTTAGGATGTTAGTGAACTCCTGTAAAATTTCAGCTCATTTGGAGTTGATTTGATTAGGGGAGTTCAGATTTTAAGTTGCTGTGTTCAATTGGATACAGAAACATTTTCAGAGAATTTCCAAAACTTGGAAATTCAGTTCTGGGTATTTCTTAGCTCCAAAAATCCTAGGAAACTTCATTCAGGTCCTATGAACTATAATTGAAATTGTAGTTCACTAAGTTTGGCATGAACATGTGAGTTACTTCAGAATTAATTCCTTTTTGCTTAATTGCTTAGAGAACTGTTCTGAACAAACCACTCAATGAAAAGTGCTGATATTTGGTCCAGATGACTTTCTTGTGACAAAGAACTGACATGAAAATTTTCAGCTCCATTAGAGTTCTGGATCACCCCTGTTCTGTTTAACCTCTTTAGGTGCTTAAAACATGAATGGGGAAGACACTTAGCACTTAATCATGTTAATTAGCCCAAACCCAAACAGCGGAACACCACCCATCCGTTCTCCAGTTGTTTATCGGCTTCCATCTGTAGAAACATATTTGAAAAGTTCAAATATTCATTTCAACAGTAAAACAGCGAGGTATAACATAAAATGTGTCATTCGACTCAGAAAATTTGGAAACATAAATCAAACTTATCAACAAGTTGACTGCCACTGCACTGCCCAAAATTGACAGTGCTGACCAGTTTCTATTCTACCCAGATTTAGACCATTTTAAGGGCAAAATAAGTTCTGGAGTTCCATGTCAAAGTTAAATTTAATTTCAACAGATTACCAGAATGTATTTGTATTCCCTCAGATCTGCTCTGGTTCAAAAGTTATGAGATGTCAAAGTTGACAGAATTTCTGGAGAAAATTGGGCAGCACCTCCCTGCTCGAGGTACTGGCTTTATCCAACAATTCCAGTTAAACTGCGCATAATTTGACAAAACTTTCTGTTTCCAAGTTGTAACCTATCTTATCAATTTTTCATAAATATATCATTTACGATTTTTGGATTTTTATGCAGGAAGTTATGGTCGTTTTACAGATAGTTCCAGAGAGGATTTACTCTGCTGGACAGGTTCAACTCTACTGAAGATTTCGACAAGTTAATTGATGAAACACCTCTCGATGTCAAAACAAAAGTTGTAGAAATCTTCCAAATCTTTCAAGAAATGTATCATACCATCCCAATGTCAAAAGAACTCGACCTCTACATTCTGTATAACTTCAGTGTTATTTCAGCTGAAAACAGAGGACTCTGTTCCTAATGTTACATAAGTGGAACTTTCTTAATTTTGAAATCTAGATCAAGAGAAGAAGTTTAATCAAGTTTTTAGCTCTCTGGATCAAAATTTTCATCATTTACAATGAGGTTAATCATTTAGTAGGTTGTGACGTCGAAGCGTCACCATAACATGCCGATACTACGTTTCTCACAATGAAAACCTATACCGGACTTAGCCGGCTTTATAAATTCAGTGGCACTAAGTGACTCTCACGTGTTCTACTCGGATACTAAATCGTGGTTAGACTACCTGCAGAAAACACACAATCATCAGGTTCAGCTGCACACTGAACCCGGCTCCATAACAGTTTCATACACCCGTCTGTCGTCAGTCACACGGGCGTTCTCAAGCCAAACACGCCTTGAGCTACGTGTTCACGTTACCAACCACGTGACGGGGTCTCCACCTACATGCCCGCAGCACGCCGGGGACTGGCGTTGCTCACATACCCCAAACGACATGAAGAGTCATAGAGGATACATGAGCTGGTTGGGTTACTTGCCACCTATGAGGCTCCACCCTTTAGCTTGTGCGCACTGGTGGATAGCGCATGCATGCACCCCCAAGACATAGGAAGTCCCAAGATGCATGATTCCGATATAACACATGCCACTTATGTAATACTAGTAACATCCTTATGTGGGCTAATACTCGTTCCTCACCGAGTTTTTGAAAATTTAGCCTTCTTCATTGTGATAAACCTCAACGGAGCTCTGATACCATGATGTGAGGACCCGGGGTTCCGACATCCAGGATCTAGCTGAGGGGTGTTGCGATAGACAACACCGAATAACACACAAATAATGACATAATTGACGCGGCCCCAACGGACTTGTCGAGCCAGGATCACGCTGAGGGGTGCTGCGTTGCACAGCACCGGATAACGCACATCAAAGATACACAGCGGAAAAAAAGTTTTATTACATAAACAGGTTTATGAACATTTGTACAACAAAATATGTTCAGTCTACACTCACGGGCGTAGACTATGCATCGAGTTCACGTTCAGCCCGTGAACGTGTCCCTGCTAGCACGCACACACACTAACGCGGCGGCGTGCACGACTCCCACTCGACGGGGTTCCCCTCCTGGGGTTCTGTCTCCTCCTCGGGAGTCCCTTCCTCATAGACCCCTGCAAAAGCTTCAAACACAAGCAGTGAGCATGATAGCTCCGCAAGACTGACCTGTCTCTCCTATACATGAAACTTCTACATGAATGGTTTTAGGGTACATGAGGTAAAATAAGTTGCAAAGGACCCGCCTAATTAATGGAACCTTACTTTCAAGTTTTAGCAGCAGGTTGTGGAGAACCTTACGCTAAGGCACATGAGAGAGCCACAATCAAATAAGAAACACATTTTTCTCATGTACTTTGCTCAAAGTTGAAAAGAACTTTAATTAGCTCTAAACTACAACAAGACATTAACAAGCAAGGTATATCTTTCAAATCAGCAAACTTTTATCATGAATCTAGCCTGTTCTTTCTACGTCACGGTACAATGAACAAGTGGTACTCACTGACCACGAGGGACGGCAATTATAATCGATTTACACCTCCAGGGTTACCCGAATAACCCGTCAGGTACGCCCGTACTCGATGTTGCCTACAGCAACCATCACGGATGTCGTACGCAACAACCTTTCACCCGTCAGCCAAATGTTGAACCAGTCCAATCGTCCCGAGCAAGAGGTCTCTGCACGCGCATCCACAGTGCCACCAGCCGATATACACCTTGAGCTCTCAATCTTCTCTCTGAACGACCAGCTATGCCTCAACACCCAACTACCCGAGTTACAACGGTTTCCCGGTTCCCATATAGCCGATAGGTCTTCGGTATTGTTCTAGCTTGTTCAACAGGCCCGCACACAGCTCGGTCCTCAATCGACACAAACGGAGCTATAGCACCCAGGTCCCAAAGTCCTACTGCCCTTACTCTCCGCTCGGTCTTATTTTTCTTGCCATGTGTTTCATTTGCTATCTTTACCCGAGTGATGTGCCTCTAGCCTATTCTCGCGAGTAGTTCCAACTACTCAACTTGTACCGAATCCTACACTGTCTTAGCATTGCAGTAGCTAACGAGGTTTTCAAACCTAATCCCAACCCAGGGTTTTCTTGGCTATGCATTTGGGTTTCAAACAAGACTCTAGTGCAAGAATTTATTGAGTGCTCAAAGTAAGTTCTCAAAACAGTAAAACTTTTTAAAAAGGTTAATGCAAACCGGAGCTTTCCTTGCTGCTCTTGGTCATAGGCTAGCTGTTCTTCTGGAGTGACGAAGTCTAAGACTTCGGGTTCCTCCTCAATCTTAGCGGCTACATATGATAAATACAAATATGTATCAAGTTGAATGCATTTGTATTGAAGTTAAACTTGTGAGAGTTATAAGTCTTACTAGATAGATCCAATGACTATGAAATTTTTACTGTGGTTTGGATACAACCTAAACAGAGATTTGGCCAAGTTTCATGTGCAGCAAAGCTCAATTGAGCCCTCCACAAATAATTATGTACTTGGCCTTACATGGAGCTCCTAGGGTGTTCTAGGGATTTTCATGGAACAAACCATGACTTTCTGAAAACTAGATTTTCAGAGGGTTCTAATAAAGATGGTATAACTTAATTTGAAGGTTCCTAGCTAAAGATATGAGCTAAAAAATTTCAGAGAAATTCCGAAAATGTTTCTGGACATTTTCTATTTTCTCTGGAACAGTTTTATTAATCACACCATTAGGTGGATTAAATGAGCTCACATGGATCTTAAATTTTTAAGGTAGCTCAGGGATACTTTAGTGAACATCCTAGCAAAATTTCAGAATTTTCCTCCAAAGGATTATCCAGTTAAAATTCTAAACAGTTTAAATTTTGCAGAATTAATTCTGGAGAACTAAATATTTTCACAGAGTGAAACTTGATTTGCTGGAAAGTACTCAGAGAGCTTAAACCAACAAAATTTGGTTCACTCGATTTGGAGTTTTCTAGCCAAAGTTATGTGGGTTTGAGGTTTGAACTAAATCTGAAAACCGGGGAAATGTTTAAATTGCTGCGCATGGGATCGGGGCTACGTGTCAACTTCTCAGCGGTCGACACACAGGGCTACAGAATCTTTCACGCACAGCCGCACCCGATCCGGTGCCACAGCTAATCCCGGGTTTTAAAATATCGGCCGCTGACACGTGGGACCGGGGGCTTCGTCTACCTCCGGCCTCCCGCGCTCGGCCGCCGCCCCCCTCGCCGGAGTGCTTCTGCAGTGCATCAAACTCCATGATTTTGGCCGCCTCTGCCTAAATCCATCCGGGGAACAGGATGCTGGGCTCAGCTCGTCATGAAAATCACCGGCACACGGCCGGCGATGAGCGGCGGCTTCAGAAGAACTTCGGCCATGTCGGCCGAACTTCCTAGCACCCCAAACGATTGAGCAAAAGGCCGGAGAGCATCAGTGGACCCTAGGAAAGCTCGGCATGGGTTCGAAACAGCTAGAAATAGGCTCTAGGTAAGCTCTCACCGTGCGCCCGACGCGTCCCGAATAAGCCGCCGTTGGCAAGCTTGGAAGTACGCCATGTACAGGGGTTCTCATGCTAGGTGTTGTGAAGCCAACTTGTGCGCCACTAAGTCTAGTTCATGTAGGAACGGTTTGAGACTCTCTAAACAATTATGGAGTGAGAACTTGGCGGACCCGCACCCGAAGGTCGGTCTACGCGGAGTGAAAGGGAAAACTGAAATTCATCGCCGGTGATCAAACACTCGGGCTGTGGTTCAGGGGTGAGCAGCACCAGTCTCTAACACGTCCGAGGATGCCTTAGCTTCGGCATGACACACTCCCGTTTGGGCTGTCCACGGGAGCCCGAGGTGCGGCGAACTTAGGTCACTGGAAAGAACTTTCGATATGGGCGGGATCATCCGAGTTCAGCTAATTTCCTACGACGGGGAAGGAAAGGGAGAGCCTCTAGTACCGTTTTGCAGCTTGGAGGGAGTGGAGAGGCTGTGATCGTTGGCTTTTCCGATCAATCCCGAGAGAGTGGTGGTGAGGCAACGCTTTTCTTGCGCGAGAGGCAACGAGTGCTCGGTGCTGCCTTGGGTCAGCATGGCTGCGGAGATAAGAAGGGCAGCGAGGCGGTTCAGCGGCTCGGGGCGGCAAGCAGCTGCTGGCCTCGACGGACTGGCACGGTGGCGACCACGGCGGAAGCCCGAGACCCAAGTACTCGGTGCTTCAGTCGGTTCTTTGATCTGTGAGGCTGACATGTGGGCCCCAGCCCGGTTTTAACCCCCAAAATTAACTTCCTCCCACTGCTACAAACAGTAATCCCCCTAATACCCTTTTGGATTTCAATTATCTACCAAATGCCCATTTGGATTGGAGATAATTCAAATTGTGGAGTGTTTGAATATAATTTCAGCACATATGCAGTTTGAAATTCAAATTGAGTTTGAATTTGCTAAACTTAGCTCATGTCAAGATCAACTCCAAATGGAGTGAAAATTGGTGTGTGAGCTCACAAAATTGTGCTGAGTAAGAATATGCCTCCCATATTTGAATTCATGGGATGGAAGTAGTTTGAATTTGAATTTGAGTTCAAACTACCCTCTTTCTAGTTATTCCCAGAAAGACCTCAAAAGACTTTGGATTTGGGTGAAATTTGGCATGGACGTTCCTAGCAAGGTGTAGGAGTTCATATGCCCAGCACCTATATGATGCATGTGGGAAATGCTACTTTTGCATTTTGTGAGTTTATTCTCTAATGAGCATGTTGATGGTGTTTACTCGCTCTTCAAATGTATTCATAAAGTTTCTTCAAATGAAGTGTGTGTGTGGGGTGATGAACACTTTTGACTTCCTCTCTGATGCGATCACTTTAAATTTATTTTTACCTATTTTTCAGAATTGTTACTAGCCTAATTTTCAGCAATAATAAAAATAAATAACCCTTAGTCAAATTTTCCTTGCAGCCTAAAATCAGTCCTCAATTTGTGTCTAACTCTTTTCCAGGTGCAAAAAGGATCTGAATTATAATTACATAAATGTTTGAATTACTTATTTGAATTTAAATTCTATTCACATGTTCAATTTCCTGAAATTGGTAATCCTCAAGGGCAGATGTGCAAATCTACACTGCAGTGGGGTCCAATTTCTTATTTTCTAAATTTTCAGGGGTCTAAGTGTGTAAAACAGAGGGGTTTTCCTAATTTTTATTAAGTCCAGGGGCTAAAACTGATTTTTTAAATGTATTTACATAAATTCCCGAGAGTCCAGAGGCTAGATCAGAAGGTTTCAGGGGCTAGCTATTCTTTTCTAAGAAACCCAGGGGGTAGCACGTAAGATTCCCAGCCTTTATAATGCGGGGCTGATGTGGGCTGTTGGATTTTAAATGAACGGCTGAGATTATAATGGGAAGGGGTACGGGTGAAATCTATTCGGAACCGCACGATTTAAAACGGACGGGCCATTGTGGGCCACGTCGCCCTGGCCGGAGCCAGCCGGCGCGCGCGGCGGCGATCTCGCCGGAGGGTTTCGGGTTTTCGTCTACAAATGCTAAAGCTTGGATTTTTCGGCGTAGGACGGCAGAGGAGAGGTAGTGGAGCTCACCAGTGGTCTTTTCGTGAATCAGAGGCGGTCGGAAGGGCTCAACGGCGGTGAGGAGCGGCGACCGAGGGTGATCTTCGGTGGGAGAGCGACGGGGTCGATCCTCCTCGGACTTTCTTCGGCGACGAGCTTCTCTGGAGGCGGTCAAGCACTGCGAGCACGTTAGCGTGGAGGGAACGGAAAGGGAAACTCGGAAAAAGGGCAGCAGCGGCAGCGGTTCTCACCTTGCGTCGGTTGTGGCCGATCGGGGAGGAAACAGGTGGGTTCCTGTGTTTAAATGGACGAGGGGGGGGGGTCGGTTGAGGCGGTGCAGCAACGAGTGGGCTGGAGATCGTGGCCCTGGGCGAGGAATTCGGGCGGGGTGGGCGCGTAGAGCTCGGAGGCGGGAAAAGAGGGGGCGGCGGTTGGAAGAAGAAGGTGCTAACAGGCGGGTCCCGTGCGGCAGAGAGAGGAGGAGGAGGGGAATAGGCCGCGGGTTGCTGGGCCGGCTGGTGGGTTTCGGCCCAGTGGCCATTTTTCTTTTTCCTTTCCTTTCCTTTTTCTTTTTCTGTTTTTGCTTCAAATTTGAATTCCAGTTTGAATTTGAAATTTCCTTCAACATGCATCACGTCCACTAAATTTGAATTCATATTTTGCCACATTTTTGGGGTGTTATAACTCTACCCCCTTAAAAGAAATCTCGTCCTCGAGATTGGTGACTCTAGGGAAACAGATCCGGAAATTGTGCCTTGAGCTCGTCTTCTCGCTCCCATGTGGCTTCTGCTTCCGAGTGTTGCTTCCACTGCACTTTGCACATTCGGATTCTTTTGTTCCTTGTGATGCGTTCCATCGTCTCCAGAATCTTGACCGGCTGTTCGACATACGAAAGGTCTTCCCGGACATCCACCTCATTCATGGGTAGCCTCTATTCGGGTGTTCTTAAGCATTTCTTGAGTTGTGACACATGGAATACATCGTGCACATCTGATAGGCGGGCTGGTAATTCCAAATGATATGCAACTTCGCCTTTCCTCTCTAGAATCTGGAAGGGTCCGATATATCGAGGTGATAGTTTCCCTTTCACTTTGAATCGACGAAGTCCTCTAATAGGAGACACTTTGAGTTAGACATAGTCCCCTATGTTGAAAGCGAGCTCTCTTCTTCTTATATTGGCATAGCTCTTCTGTTGGGTCTGGGCTATTCTCAAGTTGTTGCGGATTTCCCTCACTTTCGCCTCGGCTTCTTGTAGTACCTCTGGCCCAAACACTTTGCTCTCCCCAGTTTGATTCCAAAACAATGGAGTTCTGCACTTCCTCCCGTACAACGCCTCAAAGGGTGACATCTTCATACTAGCCTGATAGCTGTTGTTATAGGAGAACTCCGCATACGGTAAGTTCTTATCCCAACTCCTATTGTTCTTGAGTGCACAAGCTCTCAGCATATCCTCAAGTATTTGATTGGTTCTTTCTGTCTCCCCGTTGGTTTGTGGATGGTACGCAGAGATGAAATTCAAATGAGTCCCCATGGTCCCATGTAACTTCTGCCAGAATCTTGAGGTGAATTGTTCCTCGATCTGACACTATCTTCTTCGGTACTCCATGGAAACACACGATTCTTGACATGTACAATTCTGCCAGTTTGGATCCGCTATAGCTTTCTTTCACGGGGATGAAATGAGCTACCTTAGTCAACCTATCGATGATGACCCATATCGAATCATATCCCGATTGGGTCCTAGGCAGTCCCACTATGAAGTCCATACCTATTTCTTCCCATTTCCATTCGAGCACTTTGAGTGGTTGCAACAGTCCCGCGGGTCGTTGGTGTTCTGCTTTCACCAACTGACATGTGTCACATAGGGCAACATGTTCCGCGACATCTCGCTTCATGCCATACCACCAATATCTGCTCTTGAGGTCATGATACATCTTCGTACTCCCAGGATGGATGGAATAGTCAGAATCATGAGCCTCCCTCAGAATTAGTTCACGGATCTTCTTTACCTCCGGCACACAGATTCTTTTCCCATGCCACACCGTTCCTTGTTTATCTTCTCTAAACCCCAGGAGTTTATTTTCTTTGATGAGTTCTCTGATTTCTTGTATTTTCTCGTCATTCTACTGACCGTTGCGTATGTCTTGCTCCAATGTAGAGTCCACTTCCATGGCGATGGCCTCACCATTATTCACCAGGCATAGATTGAGTTTTGCAGATTCCTCCCTCAATTCCGTAGGCGTGTCGTTTAAGCTCAACATGTTGACATGTACCTTCCGACTTAAAGCGTCTGCCACGACGTTCGCTTTCCCAGGATGATAGTTGATACACACATCAAAGTCGTTGATTAGCTCTAACCATCTCCTTTGCCTGAGGTTGAGATCGGGTTGTGTGAAAATGTACTTTAAGCTCTTATGGTTTGTATATATCTCTGTCCTCTTTCCCATCAAGTAATGCCTCCAAAGCTTCTATGCGTGGACCACTGCGGCTAGCTCTAGGTCATGCGTAGGATAGTTGTTCTCGTGTTTTCGGAGCTGCTTGGATGCGTATGCAATGACATGTCCCTCTTGCATGAGAACACATCCCAATCCATGTCCAGAAGCATCACAATATACCGAAATTTTTTTCTGCATGTCTGGCACCACTAGCACTGGGGCTGTTGTCAATCTTTTCTTCAGCTCTTGGAAGCTTGCCTCACACTCCGAAGTCCACGTGAATGTGATTCCCTTCTCTAACAATTTGGTTAGGGGTCTTGAGATCTTGGAGAAGCCCTCAATGAACCGTCGATAGTACCCAGCCAATCCTATGAAGCTTCGAATCTCCCTGACATTTTCAGGGGTCTTCCACATCTGCACATCCGTGAACTTGGCGGGATCCACGGAGATTCCTCCTTCCGAGATTATATGCCCTAAGAAGGGAACTCTCTTCAGCCAAAACTCACATTTGCTTAGCTTGGCATATAGTTGGTGTTCTCTCAATTTTTGCAACACCAGTCTTAGATGCTTCTCGTGTTCTTCTTCATCTTTGGAGAAGATGAGAATGTCATCAATGAAAACCACCACAAATTTGTCCAAATATTCCATGAATACCTTGTTTATGAGATACATGAAGTACGCCGGGGCATTAGTTAGCCCGAAAAGCATGACGGTGTATTCGTACAGCCCGTACCGAGATACGAAAGCTGTCTTGGGAATGTCGGTTGGCCTTATCTTCAGTTGGCGATATCCTGACCTGAGATTGATTTTTGAGAATACACAATCCCCTCTCAACTGATCAAATAGGTCTTCAATGTGAGGTAATGTATACTTGTTCTTGATGGTTACCTCATTCAACGCATGGTAGTCTAAGCATAGCCTTTGGGTTCCATCCTTCTTGGGCACAAATATCACTGGAGCTCCCCATGGCGAGGAACTAGGACGAATATACCCTGTCTCCGTCAATTCCAGGATATATTCTTTGAGCTCTTCTAGTTGTTTAGAATCCATCCGGTAAGGCCTCTTGTATATCGGGGCGATTCCAGGCATTAGTTCAACCGCGAACTCCACTTCACGATCTGGGGGCATACCTGGCAACTCCTCAGGAAAAACGTCCAGATATTCCTTGATAACCCTTATCTCTTCCACTTCCACTTCCACTTGATTGAGTTTAATGTCCCTCTTAGGTTCTTGTACGACTATGAACTCCACTTTTGTGCCACTAGTGTGAGTTAGTTCCACTGTTCTAGTCGAACAATGGATGATGTCTTTATGTTCGGTCAACCAATCCATACCCAAAATAATTTCTATACCTTGTGAGTTTATCACTATGAGGTTTGTAGTAAATATTACCCCATTAATGTCTAGATTCACTTTGGGGCACGCTTGTCTTGTTCTTATTTCTCCCCCTGGAGAGTTCACTGCTAATATATGATTCATTTGTGTCGTTGCTAGATCATGCTTCTTAACAAATCCTTGAGCAATGAATGAGTGGGAGCACCAGAATCGAACAAAATGGTTGCAATGTGTAAATTTTGCAGGGAACTTACCAATTACCACATCAGGTGCCTCCTGTGCTTCTTCCATGGTCATGTGGTTCACCCGTCCTCGCATCACATTCTGCTGCTGTGGCTGCATAGGCTTCTTCGTTGGGCACTTATGAGCGTAGTGCCCCACTACACCACAGTTGAAGCATTGCACCCCAACTTTAGGTGCCTGGCCTTTGTTGTCTTGGGGTGGGTTCTGTGACCCTTGTCCTGCTGGTCGAGATTGATAAGTGGGGCATGGCTGCTGCACAAACTGACGCTGCGGCTGTACTAGTGCTGATGAAAGCCTGAAGTTCAGGTTGTACCCTCTCGGTGCTGAGTAGGGTACCACAGCACGGCTCATCTGCCCTGCAGGTTGCTGCATAAGACGTTGGCGTGTGTTGCTGCTTGACGCTTGATGCGACCATCCCACCTTCCTCTTGTGTTCATTCTCCAATGCCTTCATCTTCCTTTCCACAATAAACGCCCTGTCCACCATCTTTTGGAAACTTTCGTATTCGTTGGAGGACATTGCACATTGCATTTTCATGGTGAGCCCTTCCACAAAACAGTCCTGTTTCTGCTCATCGGTTTCAATATCCCGTGGTGCATAACGGGACAGTTGGGTAAACTTGGTGAGGTACTCCCTCACTGTCATGTTGCCTTGTTGCAGCCTAAGAAACTCTCTTGTTCTTGAGTTCTCCCCTTGGAATGTAATGGTTGCGGAAACTGCGCTTGAACTCCTCCCAAGTTATGTTCTCGGGGTTGTGGTGGGCTGCCACATAAGCGGTCCACCAATCAGCAGCTGGTCCATTCAATTGATGAGAGGCAAACAGTACCCTCTCATATCCTTGGCATTGTATGATCCTCATCTTGTTCTCAATGGTCTTGAGCCAATCATCTGCCTCTAGGGGTTCAGCAGCACTTATAAACTTCGGGGGTTGAGTTCCTAGAAACTCACTCAACCTTGGTTGACGTGGTGCAGCCTGTGGGGGTGGAGCTTGGTGTAGGTTGGCCACCACTTGAGTCAAATTCTGGATGAGCTGATTTTGATTGTCGATCATTTGGTAGATAGGATCAGCTCCTCCTCAGCGACCACCCCTGCCTTGCCATCAAGGAAGGTGAGGATTGGCAGCCTCATTGTTGTTGTTGTTGTTGGGGTAGGCACCACGACCTCTTCCTCTTCCGGCCATCTATTATGATTACCAAATGTCAACTTAATCATTACACATTAATTTCCAACATTGCTTGTATAAACTTAAAATTTTGAGACATTAAAATTTAGACAATTTCTGAAAATCTCGCATAGATTTTTAGGCAACATGTCTCATACGAAAATAAATGCAACTATTGATTCATAGGGTTTCACACACAAAAGAAAATGCAATCATAAAGACGAGGTTGTGGACAAGTGCCCATGGCTCCCACAACTCACGTCACACACCAAACATTAACATGCAAATAGATAGGTTCTTGACTCGACTACTCGATAACATGCTGAAATAAGGGAAATGACTCTAAACAACTCGTATCACTGAGCTGGCTCGTCGGGGTCTTCCTCATCATTGCGGCTGTCCTCTGACTCCGCTCTAGGTGGGGAAGCTGCTGGTGGAGAAGTGCGGCGACGCTTGTTCGCCCGGTGGTCTGGAGAGTCAGGAGTCCATGTGTCATTCTCCGTGACACACAGTTCGTTCCTATCTATTCTCTCCCTCACCCTCAAGCTGGTGCGAAGCAACGCCTTAGTCTCCTTTATGGTGTCACGGACATCCTGAAGCTCCTGCTGGCACTCCTGCAGTCGAGTGCTGAGCATAGCTGCGTCCTCCAAGCACATGTCCATGTGATCATGGGAAGTCCCCTGCTGCACCGGTGGGTACTTGTACTCCGCGGTGCCACTCTCACGCTGGAGGACATACATGTACTCAGTTCTGTCCAGGTGGCCACGGTTGATGTAACTCTGGCAGATGATGGCCTCCCAGGTGACATCCTTCTCAGCATCGGCCTGAGTCGCTCGACAAGCTGGAGAGCGGTGGATCTTGAGCAGCTTGTTGTTGTGGATGATCCTCATCTCGGAGCTCCATTCTTCACTCTTTTCACGGATGGTCTTGGTGGAGCTGTAGTGTATGATCAGCTTGCCAACGTTGCCGGCGGTGTGGAGCATACGCCAAAGACGGCGCAACAAGCCTCCTACTGCCAACCCGTAGGAGTGGTAAGTCACCGGGCTGTTCTCCTCTCTCAAGGCAAGGGCAGCTATAGGAATTCTACCTCCGGTGGACTTGCGAGCGGTGCGGACCATGCGAACCATCTAAAACATAAAACATTTAAAATCAAGTAAGACAATAATTAAATAAATATTGTATTTTGAATAAAGGTTGAGACAAGGTGAACAAATAAAATAAGGAAACAACATTAATTAACACTTTTACCCCACACCTTTTGTAAAATAGTTTTTAAGAACATAGATGACATGAACCCAACGGTCTTGTCGAGCCAGGATCACGCTGAGGGGTGTTGCGTTGCACAGCACCGGATAACACATGTCAAAGGTACAAAGCGGAAGCGGAATTTTATTACATAAACAAGTTTATGAACATGTTTACACCAAAATAGTTCCAGTCTACACTCACGGGCGTAGACTACGCATCAAGTCCACGTTCAGCCCTTGAACGTGTCCTTGCTAGCACACACGCACACTAACTCTGCGGCATGCACGACTCCCACTCGACGGGGTTCCCCTCCTGGGGTTCCGTCTCCTCTTCGGGAGTCCCTTCCTCATAGAACCCTGCAAAAGCTTCAAACACAAGCAGTGAGCACGAAGGCTCAGCAAGTCTGACCCGTCTCACCTAAACATGGAACTCCTACATGAGGGGTAATGGGTTACATGAGGTAAAAATCAATTGCAAGGACTCACCTAATTAGTAGAACCTTATTTTCAGGTTTTAGCAGCAGGTTGTGGAGAACCTTACGCTAAGGCACATGACAGAGCCGCAATCAAACAAGAAACACATTTCTCTCATGTACTTTGCCCAAAGTTGAAAAGAACTTTAGTTAGCTCTAAACTACAACAAACCATTAACAAGCAAGTCCATCTTTCAATCAGCAGCATTTTAACATGTAACTAGCCTGTTCTTTCTACGTCACGGTACAGTGAACAAGTGGTACTCACTGACCGCAAGGGACGGCGATTATAATCGATTTACACCTGCAGGGTTACCCGAACAACCCGTCACGTACGCCCGTACTCGATGTTGCCTACAACAACCATCACGGACGCCGTACGCGACTACCTTTCACCCGTTAGCCAAATGTTGAACCGGTCCAATCGTCCCGAGCAAGAGGTCTCTGCACGCGCATCTCAGTGCCGCCAGCCGATTTACACCTCGAGCTCTCAACCTACCCTCTGAACGACCAGCTATGCCTCAACACCCAACTACCTGAGTTACATCAGTTTCCCGGTTCCCATATAGCCGGTAGGTCTTTGGTACTGTTCTAGCTTGTTCAACAGGCCCGCACACGCCTCGGTCCTCAATCGACACAAGCGGAGCTACAGCACACAGGCCCCAAAGTCCTGCTGCCCTTACCCTCCGCTCGGTCTCATCTTTCTTGCCATGTGTTTCATGTGCTATCTCTACCCGAGTCGAGTGCCTCTAGCCTATGCTCGCGAGTAGTTCCAACTACTCGACTTGTACTGAATCCTACACTATCTTAGCATTGCAGTAGCTAACAAGGTTTTCAATCCTAATCCCAACCCATGGTTTTCTTGGCTATGCATTTGGGTTTCCAAACAAGACTCTAATGCAAAGAATAATAGTATTCAAAGATGTGCTCAAAACAATAAACATTTATAAAAAGGTTAATGCAAACCGGAGCTTGCCTTGCTGCTCTTGGTCGTAGGCTAGCTGCTCCTCCGGAGTAACAAAGTCTAGGACTTCGGGTTCCTCCTCGACCTTAGCGACTACATGATATAAGACATACATGTATTAATTTGAATGCATTTATATTAAGTTTGAACTTGTGAAGCTTATAAGTCCCACTAGACAGACTCTATGACTGTGAAACTTTTACTGTGGTTTGGTTACAACCTAAACAGAGACTTGGTCAAGTTTTAGTTGCAGTAAAGCTCATTTGAGCCCTCCACGATTAATTATGTCCTTGACCTTAATTGAAGGCTTTTAGGGTGTTCTAAGGATTTTCATGAAACAAACTATGACTTTCTGAAAACTAGATTTTCAGAGGGTTCTAATGGAGTTGGTCTCACTTAATTTGAAGGTTCCTAGCTAAAGATATGAGCTAAACAATTTCAGAGAAAATTCTGAAAATGTTTCTAGACATTTTCTATTTTCTCTGGAACAGTTTCACTAATCACACCATTAGGTGGATCAAATGAGCTCAAATGGATCTGAAATTTTTATGGTAGTTCAGGGATATTTGGGTGAACATTTCAGAAAAATTTCAAGATTTTCCTCCAAAGGATTCTCCAGTTAAAATTCCAAACATTTTAAAATTTGAGGAATTAATTCTGGAGAATTAAGGATTTTCATGAAGTGAAACTTGATTTTCTGGAAAGTGCTCAGATAGCTGAATCCAACAAAATTTGGTTCACTCGATTTGGAGCTTTCTAGCCAAAGTTATGAGGATTTGAAGTTTGAAGGGAATCTGAAAATCAGGGAAAAGTTTAAACTCGCGAGTGGGCCCCGGGGACACGCGTCGCATGCCGAGGCGACCGCACACTGCAGCCCACAGGGTCTTTGCACGCCAGCACACCCGATCCCGGCCACACCCCGATCCCGATTTAAAATATCTCCCGCTGACAGCTGGGGTCCACCCCCTTCGTCAACCTCCCGCCGCCCGCGCTCTGCCGCCGGGGGACCTCGCCAGAGAGCTCGCCGGCAGCTTCTGTGGAGCTCCAAACTTCACGATATTGGCCGCCCCTGCCTACTTTCACTCGGGGAACAGGATTCTGGGGTCAGCGCGTCATGACAACGGCCGGTACATGGTTGGCGACGAGCCACCGCCTCGAAAAGACTTCGGCCATGTCGGCTGACTTCCCTAGTACCTTAACTACTCGAGCAACTGGTCGGGAAGCATCAGTGGACCTCAGGAAGGTCGACATGAGCTTGAGGCAGCTCGGGGAAGGCCCGAAGTAGGTCCTCACCGTGCGCCCGATACCTCCCGCTTGCTCCGCCGTTGGTAAACCTCGAATTACGCCGGTTGCAGAGGTTCTCCGGCCAAAGGTTGTGAAGGCAACTTGTGCGTTACCGTGTCTAGTTTGTGTGAGAGCGGATTGAGGCCCTCTAATCCTTTCTAGAGTACGAATTCAACGGAACCGCACCCGAAGGTCGTTCTGCACACAGAAAGGGGAAAACTGGAAATTTGCCGCCGGTGAGCAAACACTCGGGCTGTGGCTCGGGGGTGAGCAGCACCGGTCACCAGCGCGTCCATGGGTGCCTTGGCTTGGGCGTGACAACGCCCCGGTTGGGCTGTCCACGGGATCCCGAGGTGCGGTGGTTTTAAGTCACCGAAGTGATCTTTCGGCATAGCCGATATCAATCGGTTTCAGCTGAATTCTAGCCGTGGGGAAGATGGAGGAAGGTTTCTAGTACCTTGCCGTGGCTCTGGAGGGGACGGAGAGGCGGTGATCAAGCTTCCCTGACCAGCTCCGAGTGATCGGCATCGATGGCGCGGTTCTGATGCGAGGAGGCAGCAGAGTGGGCGGTGATCGCTCCGACCAGGGCGGTGGCGTAGATAAGGGGGCTGTGAGGCGGTTCAGCACGTCGGGGTGGCAAGCAGGTGGTGTCCCGGTCGCTGCTTCGCCGTGGCGGCTTCTCAGTCCGGCGCAAGAACCCGAGCTGGGTTTTCAGTCGGTTTGGGTTGGAGTAGTGGCTGACATGTGGGTCCCACTTCCAATTTTAACCTCTGAAATTTACTCCTAATCCCTGTTGTAAACAGTGAGCCCCATACTACCCCTGGTAATTCAAATTATTCACCCATGAGCCATTTGAATTGAGTAGAATTCAAATTGGGTTTGATTTGAATGAATTTCAGCACAAGTTCAGTTTTGAATCCAAATAAAGTTTGAATTTGTCCCACTTAGCTCATGTCAAGATCAACTACAAATGGAGTGAAAATTGGTGTGTGAGCTCACAAAAATGTGCTGAATAAGAATATGCCTCCCACTTTTGAATTCATGGGATAAAACCAGTTTGAATTTCAATATGGTTTCAAACTGCCCTCTTTCTAGCTATACCCAAAATGACCTCAAAAAGGTTTTGAATTTGGGTGAACTTGGCATGGACATCCTTAGCAATGTGTAGGAGTTTTCATATGTCCAGCCCCTCTATATCACATGTGGGAAATACCACTTTTGCAATATGTGAGTTTGTTTTCTAATGAGCATGTTGATGGTGGTTACTTGCTCTTCATTTGTGTTCATCAACTTTCCTCAAATGAGGTGTGTGGTGTGGTGATGAACACTTCAATTATGTGTCAAAAACTGAGGCCCTTACATTCCTCCCCCTTAAAAGAATCTCGTCCCGAGATTATAAGGTGAAAATGAGAGAGAGGACGGTGGAAAATTACCGGATATGCGACGTGAAAAAGTCGGGGTAGTTAGCGCGAAGGAATCCTTCGCTCTCCCATGTCGCTTCATCCATGGAGTGATTACTCCATAGAATCTTGTAGAACCACAATGTACGGTTGCGTGTGGTTCGGGCCTTTTCATCAATAATCTGCACCGGTTCCTCCCGATAGATGAGATCCGGTTGCAGTTCTTCAATACCTTCCAGCTGAACGGTAGTTGATAGCTTGAGACACTTCCTCAGCTGGGAAATGTGAAAGACGTCGTGCACACCGGAAAGTGCTTCTGGTAATTCCAGCCGGTGTGCCACTGATCGACATCTTTCGGTAATCAGGAATGGACCGACGAATCGGGGTGCCAACTTTCCTCTTACCCCAAATCTGTTTCCGCCCTTCATCGGAGACACACGTAGATATACGTGATCCCCGACTTAGAATTGTAATGGGCGTCTTCTCCGGTCCGCATACTGTTTCTGACAGGATTGAGTGGCTTTTAGGTTCGCTTGAATCAGTTCGAACCTTTTCTTTCGCGTTGTTGGCAAGGTCAATCCCGAAGGTAACCCTTTCGCCAGATTCACACCAATTCAGTGGTGTGCGGCATTTCCGTCCGTATAGCGCCTCATAGGGCGCCATCTTGATGCTGGCTTGGTACCCATTGTTGTACAAGAACTCGGCTAACGGCAAGTGATCATCTCAATTCTTGCCGTGGTTGATAGCGCAAGCTCGTAGCATGTCTTCTAAGATCTGATTTACCCGCTCGGTTTGTCCATCCGTCTGCGGGTGGTATGCTGAACTACGGATCAGCTTCGTCCCCAAGGCAGCGTGCAGCTGCTCCCAAAAACGGGACACAAATAAAGTGCCCCGATCCGATATGATAGTACGGGGTACGCCGTACAAACATAGGATCCGTGAGATGTACAGTTCAGCGTACTTCTTGGCGTTGTAGTTGGTGTTGACCGGGATGAAATAGGCAACTTTGGTGAGCCGATCGACGATCACCCACACAGAATCATGTTTCTGTAAGGTGGTGGGTAAACCGACGATGAAGTCCATGCTCATGTCCTCCCACTTCCAGGCAGGAACGCCCAGTGGTTGTAGCAGTCCCGGTTTCCGCATATGGTCTGCCTTCACCCTTCGACATGTATCACACTCGGACATGTATTTTGCAGTCTCTCGCTTCATCCGTGTCCACCAAAACTTGCTTCTGAGTTCTTAATACATTTTGTTGCTGCCGGGGTGAATAGAAAACTTTGACAAGTGAGCCTCATCAAAGATTTTCTTCCGTAATTCCGGGTTACGGGGTACGACGATCCGGTCCTTGAACCATAGGACGCCGTCTCCGTCCTTCCGGAAACATTTCAATTCCCCACTGTCTACACGTCTACGCAAATGCGACATGCCCTTGTCATTCTTCTGGGCTGCCGCTATCTCTTCACGGAGGGTGGGGATCAAAGCTAGGTTGTAGAGAGCTCCGTGTGGAATCACATGTAGTGGTGGTTCGCTCTCTTCCAACGGTGTGATGGTCAGATTATTGACATGTGACTTGCGGCTCAGCGCATCTGCCACTACGTTTGCCTTTCCGGATGATAATGGATCTCTATTTCGTAATCCTTTATCAATTCTAACCATCTTTGTTGCCTCATGTTCAGCTCCTTCTGAGTGAATATGTACTTGAGGCTTTGTGGTCGGTATATAAATGTACGAGGTTACCGAGTAGGTAGTGCCTCCACATTTTCAGTGCAAGTACTACGGCAGCGAGCTCCAAGTCGTGGGTTGGATAATTCTGCTCAAGGTTTCTAAGCTGCCGTGACCCATACGCGACCACTCTTTGGTCTTGCATCAGCACACATCCGAGCCCAATGCCGGATGCATCGCAGTACACATCGAACGGTTTTGTTGTATCTGGCTGCGCCAAAACCGGTGCTGATGTCAGGTGCTTGACTAAAGCCTTGAATGCTGCTTCACATGCTGGACTCCAAACGTATTTGGTAGCCTTCTTCAGCAGCTCTGTCATTGGCTTGGCAATCTTCGAGAAGTTCGGAATGAACCTCCGATAATATCCCGCGAGTCCGAGGAAACTCCGTACCTCGTGAACAGTCCTCGGGGATTTCCAATTCAGCACTTGAGTGATCTTGCTCGGGTCTACAGCGATACCCTCCGCTGAGATGATATGCCCAAGGAAAGGCACTTGCGATATCCAGAACTCGCATTTGCTGAATTTCGCGTATAACTTGTGGTCCCGCAGCCGTTGCAAGACTATACGCAGATGTTTCTTGTGATCTTCCTCTGACTTGGAATATACCAGGATGTCATCGATGAAGACCACGACAAACTTATCCAGCTCCGGCATGAATACTGAGTTCATCAAGTACATGAAGTGAGCTGGAGCATTGGTGAGGCCGAAGGACATGACCAGGTACTCATAAAGTCCGTACCTTGTCGAGAAAGCTGTCTTTGGAATGTCCTCAGCCCTTATTTTAATCTGATGGTACCCGGATCTTAAATCCATTTTGGAAAAGATCTTTGCTTCGACCAACTGATCAAACAACATGTCGATCCGTGGCAACGGGTACTTGTTCTTGATGGTTACGGCATTCAATGGACGATAGTCCATGCAAAGCCGCAACGTCTCATCCTTCTTCTTGACAAATAATGCCGAACAGCCCCATGGCGAGGAGCTCGGCCTAATAAAACCCTTTTCCAGGAGGTCCGTGAGCTGAGTCTTCAGTTCGGCCAACTCCTTGGGCGCCATCTTGTACGGCCTTCGGGATATCGGCATGGTTCCCGGTGCAAGTTCAATCTTGAACTCCACCTCTCTATCGGGTGGCATTCCCGGCAAATCGTCCGGGAATACATCAGGGAACTCTCGGACCACTGGAATATCTTCCAATCTGATGGTTGTGGCTTGATAGACACTTGGAAGTTTTATTTCTGGACTGTCCAGAAATAATGAGTGAGACTCGTGCACTTCTGAGTTCAAGTGCACAACTCAAAGGATGGTGTCTAAAACAGCGCCGTGGCGGGTTAACCACGATATCTCTAAGATGACATCGACCTTTTGTCCCTCTAAGATTATGAGAGACGCAGGGTAAACTCTACCCTCTAAGCACAATGGCGCTTTTGGGACCATCATGCTTGCTGAAATTTTCCCACCCGGTGAACATATCACATAAGGACTATCGGTGGGTAGTATTTGCAAGCTATGTTTATCAATGAAAGCTTGGCTAATGAAGCTATGCGTGGCGCCTGAATCAAATAGTACTATAGCGGGATGCTGGTGGAGTTGGAACATACCCGCAAGGATTGGCTCGCCCTCCGGCACGTCCTCAATGGTAAGCTGGTGGACGGTGCCGGGCCTAGGGTTTGCCCGCCGCGCATTAGTAGGATTCCGGGGTTGATTCCTCCCCGGAAACTGTGGTGCCACTCCGCCGCCTTGCCTCTCCGGGCAACTGCTCGCGAAGTGTCCTGGACGACCACACTTGTAACATGTGGCCGCTGCTGGTGTAGTGCTCGGGGGACGAAAGCCCGGCATGCATTGCTGAGGTGCATACGCACGCGGCATCACCCGCTGCTGCTGTTGTTGCAGAGGTGGTACCGGCAGTGCCGGCCTGAATGCCGGTGAAGAGTACGGCCGACTGCGGAACGGCATCGACCGCTGTGGTGGTCTGCCAGCGTGGACCTGATGGTGGGCGATTCACCATCCGAAACTTCTGAGAAGGACCGCCTCCTTCTCCGCTGCTCTGCGGCGCGCTTCGCTTTCTCTCCGCCACCGCTAACTCCTTGCCGGAGTCCTTCAGAACAATCGCAGCATCAATGATGTCGTTGAGGCTGCCGCGATTGAACATCGCCAACTTGTCCTTCAGGAGCGGGTTAAGCCCCTGGTAAAAATGGTCCCGCCGCTTCTCGTCGGTATCTGCGTGATACGACGCGTAGAGCGCGAGATCGTTGAACGCCCTGGAGTATTCCAGCGTGTTCCGGCTCCCTTGCTGCAGGTGCAGGAACTCCTGCGTCTTCCTCTTCATCAAACCTGGCGGTATATGACAGGCCCTGAAGGCCGTCCGGAACTCCGCCCAGGTCATCACTCGGTCGGTGGGCTGTGAAGCACAGAAGTTGGCCCACCACGCGCTCACGGATCCTTGGAGCTTCTGGACCGCGAACTGAGTCTTGCGCTGCTCACTTATCTGGAGCAGCCCGAACTTCATCTCTATGGCGCGGAGCCAGTTGTCCGTGTCAAGTGGTTCATCCGCCCTTGACAATACTGGGGGATGAGTCGCCAGGAAGTCGGAGTAGGAGCTCTGTTGACGCTCCTCACGGTCTTGACGTCTCTCTGGGCGAGACGTATTGGCGATGAGAGTCTGCAGCAACTCCGTGTGCTGCTGATGTGAACCCGCCATTGCCGCGACGATGTCGGCCAATGTAACCGTTGGCAGTGGCGGTGGCGGTGTTTGCTGTTGCTGCTGCTGCTGCTGTCCCAAGGAGTCCTTGGGAGGTGGTTGGGAGGTCTCTCCCCCTTGGCTAGTACCCCCAACATCCGGGTTGGCACGAGTACGCGTCATACTGAAATTCAAAACAGCAGCGATTAGGACATGTCATACTTAATATTCCATATGCAACAGTAGGTATTGAAGTGACACATGATTAATTTGCACAACATCCACATATATTGATAAAGCATAAACTTTATACAAGATACATTATTCTCGGGTCTCCGAGAAGTCGTGCTCATGTCGTCACTACCTATACATACGCTACTGTCTACACGACATGTCACCGATTACAAAATTTGGGCTACACTACCCTAGCTGCCCTACATGGCAACTGTAACCCCCTACTCAGAGTAGAACTCAACCTCCTGCGGGTCGTCCTCCTCTACCTCTGCTGGTGGCTCCGGATCTACCACCTCTTCTCCCATCCCGGGTTCTCCCATTGCTGGAAGGCCCAAGACCACCGGTACGCCTAACACCGGAGGTACGAGGTCCTGCAATGCATGCACCTCGTCCATAGCTTGATTGTAATCTTCTTCCCAGCCTTGCCCTTCCTCAATAGCGTCGTCCCGCTCTTGAGTAAGTTCCTCATCCTTCTGGGTCAGATTCTGTACCAGTTCTTGCAACGCCGCGATGTCAACACGGCTCTTCTTCTTTGCCTTCTTCAGATGACGCAACTGATTGTGTTGTTCATTCAATCGCTTGATCGTCGGAAGGAGTACATTGCGGAGTGCGCTGTGAGCACTCTCGAAATGGTCTCCACGGCTCGTGCTCTCCTTGAGCTTTGTGGCGAGATGCTCTGTATGAACAGCTTGGCTGTCCATCACGGCGTTTCCCGCCCTCATCTGGAGGCTGAGATTTGCCTCCGCGGGGTTGTACCTTGGGCAACTCGGGTCCGTTGCCTTCAGGTACCTCGCTTCCCACACATGCGGAGCCCGTCCCTCCACCGGAACGAGCGCGTATGGAGTGCCCTCCATAGCTTGCACGACTACTTGGCAGAAACGTGACATGGTGTCACGGGCTGCCACTTGCCACATCCCTTCCGGTTGTCTTCCTCTCACCGTGACAGTGAACGGCACCCAACCGGGTGGCGTGGGTCCTGCAGGGACTTCGACATGGATTGTACACGTCTTGTTCCCCTCTTCGCCTTCTTCCTTGGCGAAGTATTGCAGCATCTGGTGGTATCCGAAATATTGAAGCATATGCCTCAATGCTTCCGGATAGCCGTTGCAGTGAGAACAGTGGGACACCACCCACCTGTTCTCCAATTGCTTATCTGCTGTCATCTGTAAAAATATATTTGAGAAATGTCAAATATTTATTTAAACAGTAAACCTCTGAGTTATAACATAAGACATGTCATTGAACCCATAAAATTTGGAAACATAGTTCAAATTTTAAACAAATTTGACTGCTGATCTGCTGTTCCCATGACAGCCCTGACCAGTTTCCATTTCAACCTGATTTAGGCCATGTTGAAAGCAAAACCAATTCTGGAGCTCAACATAAAAGTTAAAGCTAACCTCAATATATTTCCAGAAAGTATTTGCTTGGCCTAAGATCTGTCCTGGTTCAAAAGTTATGAGATGTCAAAGTTAACAGAATTTCTGGAGAAAATTGGACAGCACCTCCCTGCTTTAGGTACTGATTTAATCCAAGAATCCCATTTAATTCTGTTCCTAATCTGACAAAACTTTCTGTTACAAAGTTGTAACCTATCTCATATGATTTCCAGAACTACCTCATTTTCTTTTTTTGGATTTTTAATCAGGAAGTTATGCTTAATTTACAGAGAGTCGTTACTCTGTTCTGTTTTCTGGACAGTTTCAACTCTACTGCATTTTTCGATTGGTTAAGGGATGAAACACCTATGGACCTTAACAGAAAAGTTGTGAAGCTTTTCCAAAGCTTTCCAGAAATGTATCATATGACCCCAACCTCGAAATAACTCAACTTCTAACCTCTGATTAACTTCAGCCTTGATTCAGCTGAAAACAGAGTGCTCTGTCCTTAACAACCTATAAGTTGAAAAACTTGTTAACTTTGAATATTCTGATTAAGGAAAGGAGTTACACAAAGTTTTACTACTTTGGATCAAAACCTTCAAGTTTTAAATGAAGTTGTTCATTTAGTTGGGTGTGACATCGATGAGTCACCAGATTATGTCGGTACTACGTCCTCACAAAGAAAAACCTATACCGGACTTAGCCGGCTTCGTTATTTCAGTGGCACTAAACGTCACTCGCACACGGATACTACACGCCTACCGTTTCGTGGTCAGGCTACCTGCAGAAACTCAAGCAATCATCAGACTCAGCTGCACACTGAGCCCGGAATCCATACAGTTCGTACAACCGGCCGTCATCACTCGCCCGGATGTTCTCAAGCCAAACACGCCTTGAGTTACGTGTTCACGTTTCAGACCACGTGACGGGGTCTCCCAAGTTGCACCACACACGCCAGGGACAGACGTTGCTCGAATACCCAAAACGACATGAAGAGTCGTAGAGGATATCAAAGCGGGTCGGGTTACCTGCCACCCGTGGGGCTCCACCCTTCAGCTTGTGCGCACTGGTGGACAGCGCTTACGTGTACCCCCCAAGACATAAACGTCCCGAGATACACAATTTTCCGACATAACCAAATAAGTTAATATGCCACTTTCTATATGCTAATAACATCCTTATACGGGCTACTAACTTGTTCCTCACTGGATTTTTGAAAAAGATGACCTTTGTAGTGCGTTAAACCTCAAGCGAGCTCTGATAGCAACGCTGACACGACCCCAACGGTCTTGTCGAGCCAGGATCACGCTGACGGGTGCTGCGTTGCACAGCACCGGATAACACACGTCAAAGGTACAAAGCGGAAGCGGAATTTTATTACATAAACAAGTTTATGAACATGTTTACACCAAAATAGTTCCAGTCTACACTCACGGGCGTAGACTACGCATCAAGTCCACGTTCAGCCCTTCAACGTGTCCTTGCTAGCACACACGCACACTAACTCTGCGGCGTGCACGACTCCCACTCGACAGGGTTCCCCTCCTGGGGTTCCGTCTCCTCTTCGGGAGTCCCTTCCTCATAGAACCCTGCAAAAGCTTCAAACACAAGCAGTGAGCACAAAGGCTCAGCAAGTCTGACCCGTCTCACCTAAACATGGAACTCCTACATGAGGGGTAATGGGTTACATGAGGTAAAAATCAATTGCAAGGACTCGCCTAATTAGTAGAACCTTATTTTCAGGTTTTAGCAGCAGGTTGTGGAGAACCTTACGCTAAGGCACATGAGAGAGCCGCAATCAAACAAGAAACGCATTTCTCTCATGTACTTTGCCCAAAGTTGAAAAGAACTTTAGTTAGCTCTAAACTACAACAAACCATTAACAAGCAAGTCCATCTTTCAATCAGCAGCATTTTAACATGTAACTAGCCTGTTCTTTCTACGTCACGGTAGAGTGAACAAGTGGTACTCACTGACCGCGAGGGACGGCGATTATAATCGATTTACACGTGCAGGGTTACCCGAACAACCCGTCACGTACGCCCGTACTCGATGTTCCCTACAACAACCATCACGGACGCCGTACGCGACTACCTTTCACCCGTTAGCCAAATGTTGAACCAGTCCAATCGTCCCGAGCAAGAGGTCTCTGCACGCGCATCTCAGTGCCGCCAGCCGATTTACACCTCGAGCTCTCAACCTACCCTCTGAACGACCAGCTATGCCTTAACACCCAGCAACCCGAGTTACATCAGTTTCCCGGTTCCCATATAGCCAGTAGGTCTTCGGTACTGTTCTAGCTTGTTCAACAGGCCCGCACACGGCTCGGTCCTCAATCGACACAAGCGGAGCTACAGCACACAGGACCCAAAGTCCTGCTGCCCTTACCCTCCGCTCGGTCTCATCTTACTTGCCATGTGTTTCATGTGCTATCTCTACCCGAGTCGAGTGCCTCTAGCCTATGCTCGCGAGTAGTTCCAACTACTCGACTTGTACCGAATCCTACACTATATTAGCATTGCAGTAGCTAACGAGGTTTTCAATCCTAATCCCAACCCATGGTTTTCTTGGCTATGCATTTGGGTTTCCAAACAAGACTCTAATGCAAAGAATAATAGTATTCAAAGATGTGCTCAAAACAATAAACATTTATAAAAAGGTTAATGCAAACCGGAGCTTGCCTTGCTGCCCTTGGTCGTAGGCTAGCTTCTCCTCCGGAGTAACGAAGTCTAGGACTTCGGGTTCCTCCTCAACCTTAGCGACTACATGATATAAGACATACATGTATTAATTTGAATGCATTTATATTAAGTTTGAACTTGTGAAGCTTATAAGTCCCACTAGACAGACTCTATGACTGTGAAACTTTTACTGTGGTTTGGTTACAACCTAAACAGAGACTTGGTCAAGTTTTAGTTGCAGTAAAGCTCATTTGAGCCCTCCACAATTAATTATATCCTTGACTTCAATTGAAGGCTTTTAGGGTGTTCTAAGGATTTTCATGAAACAAACTATGACTTTCTGAAAACTAGATTTTCAGAGGGTTCTAATGGAGTTGGTCTCACTTAATTTGAAGGTTCCTAGCTAAAGATATGAGCTAAACAATTTCAGAGAAAATTCTGAAAATGTTTCTAGACATTTTCTATTTTCTCTGGAACAGTTTCACTAATCACACCATTAGGTGGATCAAATGAGCTCAAATGGATCTGAAATTTTTATGGTAGTTCAGGGATATTTGGGTGAACATTCCAGGAAAATTTCAGAATTTTCCTCCAAAGGATTCTCCAGTTAAAATTCCAAACAGTTTAAAATTTGAGGAATTAATTCTGGAGAATTAAGGATTTTCATGAAGTGAAACTTGATTTGCTGGAAAGTGCTCAGAGAGCTGAATCCAACAAAATTTGGTTCACTCGATTTGGAGCTTTCTAGCCAAAGTTATGAGGATTTGAAGTTTGAAGGGAATCTGAAAATCGGGGAAAAGTTTAAACTCGTGAGTGGGCCCCAGGGACACGCGTCACACGCAGAGGCGACCGCACACTGCAGCCCACAGGGTCTTTGCATGCCAGCACACCCGATCCTGGCCACACCCCGATCCCGATTTAAAATATCTCCCGCTGACAGCTGGGGTCCACCCCCTTCGTCAACCTCCCGCCGCCCGCGCTCTGCCGCCGGGGGACCTCGCCGGAGAGCTCGCCGGCAGCTTCTGTGGAGCTCCAAACTTCACGATCTTGGCCGCCCCTGCCTACTTTCACTCGGGGAACAGGATTCTGGGGTCAGCGCGTCATGACAACGGCCGGTACATGGTCGGCGACGAGCCGCCGCCTCGGAAAGACTTCGCCCATGTCGGCTGACTTCCCTAGTACCTTAACTACTCGAGCAACCGGTCGGGAAGCATCAGTGGACCTCAGGGAAGGTCGACATGAGCTTGAGGCAGCTCGGGGAAGGCCCGAAGTAGGTCCTCACCGTGCGCCTGATACCTCCCGCTTGCTCCGCCGTTGGTAAACCTCGAATTACGCCGGTTGCAGAGGTTCTCCGGCCAAAGGTTGTGAAGGCAACTTGTGCGTTACCGTGTCTAGTTTGTGTGAGAGCGGATTGAGGCCCTCTAATCCTTTCTAGAGTACGAATTCAACGGAACCGCACCCGAAGGTCGTTCTGCACACAGAAAGGGGAAAACTGGAAATTTGCCGCCGGTGAGCAAACACTCGAGCTGTGGCTAGGGGGTGAGCAGCACCGGTCACCAGCACGTCCAAGGGTGCCTTGGCTTGGGCGTGACAACGCCCTGGTTGGGCTGTCCACGGGAGCCCGAGGTGCGGTGGTTTTAAGTCACCGAAGTGATCTTTCGGCATAGCCGATATCAATCGGTTTCAGCTGAATTCTAGCCGCGGAGAAGACGGAGGAAGGTTTCTAGTACCTTGCCGTGGCTCTGGAGGGGACGGAGAGGCGGTGATCAAGCTTCCCTGATCAGCTCCGAGTGATCGGCAGCGATGGCGCGGTTCTGATGCGAGGAGGCAGCAGAGTGGGCGGTGATCGCTCCGACCAGGGCGGTGGCGTAGATAAGGGGGCTGTGAGGCGGTTCAGCACGTCGGGGCGGCAAGCAGGTGGTGTCCCAGTCGCCGCTTCGCCATGGCGGCTGCTAAGTCCGGCGCAAGAACCCGAGCTGGGTTTTCAGTCGGTTTGGGTTGGAGTAGTGGCTGACATGTGGGTCCCACTTCCAATTTTAACCTCTGAAATTTACTCCTAATCCCTGTTGTAAACAGTGAGCCCCATACTACCCCTGGTAATTCAAATTATTCACCTATGAGCCATTTGAATTGATTAGAATTCAAATTGGGTTTGATTTGAATGAATTTCAGCACAAGTTCAGTTTTGAATTCAAATAAAGTTTGAATTTGTCCCACTTAGCTCATGTCAAGATCAACTCCAAATGGAGTGAAAATTGGTGTGTGAGCTCACAAAAATGTGCTGAATAAGAATATGCCTCCCACTTTTGAATTCATGGGATAAAACCAGTTTGAATTTGAATATGGTTTCAAACTGCCCTCTTTCTAGCAATACCCAAAATGACCTCAAAAAGGTTTTGAATTTGGGTGAACTTGGCATGGACATCCTTAGCAATGTGTAGGAGTTTTCATATGTCCAGCCCCTCTATATCACATGTGGGAAATATCACTTTTGCAATATGCGAGTTTGTTTTCTAATGAGCATGTTGATGGTGGTTACTTGCTCTTCATTTGTGTTCATCAACTTTCCTCAAATGAGGTGTGTGGTGTGGTGATGAACACTTCAATTATGTGTCAAAAACTGAGGCCCTTACAATAGAGTCCTTAAATACATCCATTTCTACCTAGGTCCACGTTCCTATGGGCAATCTGGCTCTGATGCCACTTCTGTCACACCTGGTTTTTCCGTAGAACGACTGAGTGACTCCCACATGTATGCCAGGATCATTTTCTCATACATGTGACGACAAAGAGTGAAGCATCATTATATTACAAGCCAAGTGTTTGAATATAAATAAGTCTTACATAACGTCTCGATGGACGATAACATGTTCACAACATAGAAATAAACAAACAGCGGAAGATAAGTCTTTTGGGCTCCATCACAGGCGTTGCCCGGGGGACTCCGTGAACCTAAAATCCTTCTTCGGGTCCGAAGTCTTGGTCGTTGTACACCACGTCATTCCCTTGGCCTGAGCAGCAATTTAAAACCAACAGAAAAGCAAGCTTGAGTACCGTTGGTACTCAGCAAGTGTGGGAAATGAATGTCATGCAGGCTAGAACAAGGAAAGGTTGAACTCATGGTTAAAGCACTACGCAATTAATACCTATCACCTTAGCTTATTAAGCACCTACATTACTACATAAGTGAAATGGTCCCAATCCCTTAACCCATCATCAATATCAAATAACCATAACTTCATTTCCATTGTTAAGCTTCCCCTTAACATCCTCAACTTCCCAATTCATCATCCTCTAATTATGAATAAGTCCAAGCCGCTCTTGACTGTGAGCACGGCTGTCATGACAGTTTTGACTCTACAGAGTTTGCACCACTGTACCCACATGTAGTGATTTCATCCCCCGTTGCCGGGTGGACTAGAAGAACCTCCATTATGCCAGTGGCCGCGAACCACGTTCACACTTCCGAGGTGTGTAGCCAGGAGATCACTACGAGGCCTTTACAAAGGGATTCCCGTCGAGTGTGGGCCCACTGAGGTTTCACCCATAACAGCATCCAGGAGGCTCCAACCCCCGCTACAGTGGCCCCCTCTTGAGCCTTGCGGTTCATATGGTAGTCCAGCTGACACCTATTCCCCGCACCATCCAAACACCCATACTACGCCGGAGATACACCTAATTAATTGGCCAAGCTGCCCCATCTCAGCATGTGGTTGGCACGGTAAAGCTAGGTTACATGCTCCATGAACCGGTCCTTAGGATCCAGGCAAGCACTAAACACAAACCCGTGTCTCATGTACACAGCACTAACCAAAGCATCCAACTTGCCTAGATCCCTACCTCTACATAATTCATAATAATCCATTCAAAGATAAAGTAGCCAAGGTGATGATCTCATATCCCATTTATCCCATTCTAAGCATGGCTAAACATGAGTAGTATAAATGAATGACATAAGAAAATAACTCCCAACCCAGGCTACAAGGAGGTAAGATAATGGAAATCTAGGGAAACTTCCTAGCATGGGTAACATATTCCAAATTGACAGTGCAATTAAATTCTAACTACACATCCTAGTATAGGATCAAAGTGGTCAAGGACACTTGCCTTCTTCCTGCTGCTCCGGGAATGGAAAGTCTTGATCTTGAAAGGTGAGAACCGGCTCTAGGGCTGGTCCTACTTATGCCAACACACACATAGCAAAAGAAAACAACATTCCATAAGAAATAGTCCACATATACATACACATGGAAGTCATACACATATTTGAGTTTGGTGTTAACCCAAGATATGTTGATTCTATGCATACATGCACTTTTAAGCATATATTTTACTTCCAACTTTAATATTCAGATTTTTAAGTGCACACTATATATGAATTTCAAATTTGAACAAATTTTCTATATTAGATAATACACTTCTTAGCCACAAAATTTGCATGAAAGATAATTTCCTACTCCAAATAGGTTTTCAGATCTTCTACACAATTCTTAACTTTATGTTTTGGATTTGGGGACCTCATTTGACATTTTCCAATTATGTTTACCTATTTTCCTATATTTTCAGATTTATTTTCCATACCTAAAGGTGAACTTCAATACTAAAATAGCAAATTATATCATCTACACAGAATATATATTGATCTAAAATGTCCAACAAAATATCTTTTGACATCCTCTCTGATGGGATCACTTTAAATTTATTTTTACCTATTTTTCAGAATTGTTCCTAGCCTAATTTTCAGCAATAATAAAAATAAATAACCCTTAGTCAAATTTTCCTTGCAGCCTAAAATCAGTCATCAATTTGTGTCTAACTCTTTTCCAGGTGCAAAAAGGATCTGAATTATAATTACATAAATGTTTGAATTACTTATTTGAATTTAAATTCTATTCACATGTTCAATTTCCTGAAATTGGTAATCCTCAAGGGCTGATGTGCAAATCCACACTGCAGTGGGGTCTAATTTCTTCCTTTCTAAATTTTCAGGGGTCTAACTGTGCAAAACAGAGGGGTTTTCCTAATTTTTATTAAGTCCAGGGGCTAAAACTGATTTTTAAATGTATTTACATAAATTCACGAGAGTCCAGGGGCTAGATCAGAAGGTTTCAGGGGCTAGCTATTCTTTTCTAACAAACCCAGGGGGTAGCGCGTAAGATTCCCAGCCTTTATAACACGGGGCTGATGTGTTCTGTTGGATTTTAAATGAACGGCTGAGATTATAACGCGAAGGGGTACGGGTTAAATCTATTCGGGACCACACGATTTAAAACGGACGGGCCGCAGTGGGCCACGTCGCCCTGGCCGGAGCCAGCCCACGCACGCAGCGGCGCGGCTGCGATCTTGCCGGAGGGTTTCGGGTTTTCGTCTACAAATGCTAAAGCTTGGATTTTTTGGCGTAGGACGGCAGAGGGGAGGTAGGGGAGCTTACCTGTGGGCTTTTCGTGAATCAGAGGCGGTCGGAAGGGCTCAACGGCAGCAAGGAGCGGCGATCGAGAGTGTCGGTACCCTCGATATGGGGTACCCCCGCGCACAGGGGAAAATGCCTAAGGATCTCGCCCTTCTCCGCAGGGAGAGCTCCGAAGGCGCCACGTGTCCCGCGGGGCCGGACCTCCCTCTCCTCAGAGGAGAGCTCCGGGCCTGCCACATGGCCGGCAGAAGCCGGACCTCCCCCCTCCGCGGGGAGAGCTCCGAAGGCTCCACGTGTCCCGCGGGGCCGGACCTCCCTCTCCTCAGAGGAGAGCTCCGGGCCCGCCACGTGGCCAGCAGGACGACGCTGCCTGCCGCTGCGCGGTAGGCAGCAGGCGTAAAGACGCACCATACCTTGCCCGTACAAGGTATTCAAGGCACGCACCTTCTCAAGACGCGAAGACGCGGAGCACGCCTCTGTCAGGTGCCGTTGCGCCCAGTCATATCACAGACTGGCGCGCCGTGTCAGAGCCTGCCCGCCAATAAACGCAGCAACAAGACATCCCCTACCGCCCCTGCCGTCATCACCACTACGACTAGCTTGCGGCATGGGCAGGGCGGCAGAACGAAGACTCGGAAGCCTTCCCTAGAAACAACTACCAGCATAGCTGCAGATACGGTAGATGACAGGAAATCTCCCCGGGACCACCCGTGGGGTCCCGGGCCCACCTTGTAAGCCGCTTGAGCCTAGGACTATAAAAGGCTCGGGTAGGCAACGCTAGCAAGGGTTCGAACTCTGGGAACTCGCATCCTAGACATCACTCACCCTCAAGCTCAGGACTCCGGTTCTAAGAAACAAGCAATACAGCGAGCACCTCTGCTCACCGTGGACGTAGGGTTTTACGCTCCGGCGGCCCGAACCACGTAAAACTCACCGTCTCAAGCTTCTCCCTCACTCGTCCCTAACGCTTAAGCTCTCCACAAGCGACTATCCCCTCCGAAAAAGAACCTCTGCGGGCTGCCCAGAGCAGGTCCGGGGGAAGTGTCGATCACACACTTCGACATTTGGCGCGCCAGGTAGGGGGCTTTTCCCTTGCGCGACGAGCTTCTGTCGGCGAAGATGACGAAGCTTCCTTCAGCGGCAAGCTCTCCTCCCCCGCGTTCACGACGGACCATGACTAGCGGGGAATACGTGTCGACACACTCTGGACGGAGTGTGTCGGCGCGAGCTGGAAGCCAGCAGCCGACTCCGGCAACACCGACTCCGGCAACGCAGGCTCCAGCAAGCGTCAGATCTTCTGCAGCGCTGAGCGTCCCCCACGGGGGCGCGCTAGCTGCAGCAAGAGCGCTACTGCACAATCCACCTGCTGGGGACACGCCTCAGTCAGCGACCCAGCAGTGGATTCGCGAAGTAGACCGTCTCGTCGTCGCCGCCGCAAACCCTCGACTTCGGCGGGGACGACTGTAAGGGCCTCAGTTTTTGACACACATTTGCAGTGTTCATCACCACACCACACCCCTCATTTGAGGAAGAATGATGAACACAAATGAAGAGCAAGTAACAATTATCAACATGCTCATTAGAAAACAAACTTACACATTGCAAAAGTGGTATTTCCCACATGTGATATAGATGGGCTGGACATATGAAAACTCCTACACTTCACTAAGGATGTCCATGCCAAGTTTCACCCAAATTCAAAACCTTTTGAGGTCAGTTTGGGTATAGTTAGGAAGAGGGCAGTTTGAAACCTTATTCAAATTCAAACTGTTTTTTATCCCATGAATTTAAAAGTGGAAGGCATATTCTTACTCAGCACATTTTGTGAGCTCACACACCAATTTTCACTCCATTTGGAGTTGATCTTGACATGAGCTAAGGGGGAGAAATTCAAACTTTATTTGAATTTCAAACTGAACTTGTGCTGAAATTCATTCAAACCAAACCTCATTTGAACTTGGATCAATTCAAATGGCTCATGGGTGAATATTTTGAATTGCCAAGGGTAGTATGGGGTTCACTGTTTACAACAGTGATTAGGAGTAAATTTCAGAGGTTAAAATGGGGGGTGGGACCCACATGTCAGCCTCCACTTCAACACAAACCGACTGAAACACAGCTCAATCGGTTCCCGGGTGCAGTGTGCGCGCGCCACCGAGGGGGGCAGCCGGCGCCAGCTCCTGCTGCGCGCCCCAAGCCGGAGACCAGTCGCCGGGCTACTTATCCCCTCCCCGGCGTGCTCCGATCGCCCATTCCCCGAGCTGCCGACATACTCGGCCTGTTCTTCCACTGCAACCGCTGCCGCTCGAGCTCACGCTTGATCAAGCCGATCACTCGCGAGCACAGCCTCCTCCACAGCAAAACGGCACCAAGAGGTCGTGAGCAACCTCCTAGACCCCGTGTTGTCCAGTGAGCAAGCGTCCTCGAGCTGTACGAGCCATTTCTCCGGCGAGCCGAACATCGCCGCCGATCGGGCTCCCATGGACAGCACGGCACAGCCGTTGTCACGTCCTCTTCTCTACACAAGAAAGGTGCGTGATTGTATGTAGATGGAGTAGCCGAAAGCCGTTTGGCGATTGATCAACCCTCGGCCGAGAATTTCCAAATTTACTCTTGATCAGTTCATAAGGACCGAGCTCACCTTCGGGTGAAATTCGTGCTCTATGCACGAGGGTTGGACGAGCTTGTTACCTAGTAGCTTCTACGCACGATAGCGCCCACGCTCGAACTGGAATTAGAGAAAACCATCGAGAATCGGCCATGATATGGCTGTTTTCCCCGCCGCCATGGCTGAACACCTCGGCTCACCGTCGAGAGCCTAGTTGCCGGTATTTCTAGCTTCCACCCAGCCTTGGTTCGTGTTTCCCATGCTCTACTGATGCTCTCCGACCGATTTCCGGTCGATTTGGTGCACGGGAGAGCGGGACCGACCTCACCGGAACCCTAGCAGGTGCTGTCATCGGTGCGCACGGGTTTCCGGTCATCGCCGGCGGCCGGCGACCCCACCATCGAGTCCAGGGGGTCAGTAAAGGGGCAGGCGGCAAGTTTCGGGCCGGGGGGTGGCCGGGTACTCAGTTCCGGCAAGGGTCGCCGGAGATCGCCGCCGCCGCGCAGTTGGCGCGAGGAGGGAGACGACGCACTGTGTGCGGGGCCCACAAGCCAGAGTTTAAACTTTTTCCGGAATTTCAGTTTCAGTTCAAACTTCAAATCCTTATAACTTTGGCTAGAAAGCTCCAAATTGAGTGAACCAAATTTTGCTGGATTCAGCTCTCCGAGTACTTTCCAGCAAATCAAGTTTCACTTCATGAAAACCCTTAATTTTCCAGAATTAATTCCTCAAAATTTAAACTGTTAGGAATTTTAACTGGATCCTGTGGAGGAAAATCCTGAAATTTTGCTGGGATATTCACCAAAATATCCCTGAACTACCATAAAAATTTCAGATCCATTTGAGCTCATTTAATCCACCTAATGGTGTGATTAGTGAAACTGTTCCAGAGAAAATAGAAAATGTTCAGAAACATTTTCAGAATTTTCTCTGAAATTGTTTAGCTCATATCTTTAGTTAGGGACTTCCAAATTAAGTGAGACCAACTCCATTAGAACCCTCTGAAAATCTAGTTTTCAGAAAGTCATAGTTTGTCTCATGAAAATTCCTAGAACACCCTAAGAGTTCCAATTAAGGTCAAGGACATAATTAATTGTGGAGGGCTCAAATGAGCTTTGCTGCAACTAAAACTTGACCAAGTCTCTGTTTAGGTTGTAACCAAGCCACAGTAAAAGTTTCACAGTCATTAGGTCTGTCTAGCAAAGGTTATAGACTTCACAACTTCAAAGATAATACAAATGCATTTAAATTAATACATACATTGCTCTTATCATGTAGTCGCTAAGGTCGAGGAGGAACCCGAAGTCCTAGACTTCGTTACTCCGGAGGAACAGCTAGCCTACGACCAAGAGCAGCAAGGCAAGCTCCGGTTTGCATTAACCATTTTACAAATTTTTATTGTTTTGAGCACATACTTGTTTCCTTTATTCTGTGCATTAGAGTTTTGTTTGGAAACCCCACTGCATAGCCAAGAAAACCATGGGTTGGGGTTTAGGATTGCAAACCCCGTTAGCTACTGCATTGCTAGGATAGAGTAGGATTCGGCACAAGTCTGGTAGTTGGAACTACTTGCGAGAATAGGCTAGAGGCACATTGCTCGGGTAGAGATAGCACATGATACACATGGCAAGAAAATGAGACCGAGCGGAGAGTAAGGGCAGCAGGACTTTGGGGCCTGTGTGCTGTAGCTCCGCTTGTGTTGGTTGAGGACCGAGCCGTGTGCGGGCCTGTTGAACAAGCTAGAACAGTACCGAAGACCTATCGGCTATATGGGAACCGGGAAACTGATGTAACTCGGGTAGCTGGGTATTGAGGCATTGCCCGTCGTTCAGAGGGTAGGTTGAGAGCTCGAGGTGTAAATCGGCTGGCGGCACAGACATGCCCGTGCAGAGACCTCTTGCTCGGGACGATGGGACCGGTTCAATATTTGGCTAACGGGTGAAAGGTAGTCGCGTACGGCGTCCGTGATGGTTGTTGTAGGCAACATCGAGTACGGGCGTACGTGACGGGTTGTTCGGGTAACCCTGCAGGTGTAAATCGATTATAATCGCCGTCCCTCGCGGTCAGTGAGTACCACTTGTTCACTGTATCGTGACGTAGAAAGAACAGGCTAGACACATGTTAAAATGCTGCTGATTGAAAGCTGGACAGTGATTGTTAATGATATGCTGTAGCTTAGAGCTAATTAAATTTCTTTTCAACTTTGGGCAAAGTACATGAGAGAAATGCGTTTCTTGTTTGATTGCGGCTCTCTCATGTGCCTTAGCGTAAGGTTCTCCACAACCTGCTGCTAAAACTTGAAAGTAAGGTTCTACTAATTAGGCGAGTCCTTGCAAATGATTTTTACCTCATGCAACCCATTACCCTCATGTAGAAGTTCCATGTTTAGGTGAGACGGGTCAGACTTGCTGAGCCTTCGTGCTCACTGCTTGTGTTTGAAGCTTTTGCAGGGTTCTATGAGGAAGGGACTCCCGAAGAGGAGACGGAACCCCAGGAGGGGAACCCCGTCGAGTGGGAGTCGTGCACGCCGCAGAGTTAGTGTGCGTGTGTGCTAGCAAGGACACGTTCGAGGGCTGAACGTGCACTTGATGCTTAGTCTACGCCCGCGAGTGTAGACTGAACTTATTTTGATGTAAACATGTTCATAAACTTGTTTATGTAATAAAACTTCCGCTTCCGCTTTGCACCTTTGTCGTGTGTTATACGGTGCTGTGCAACGCAGCACCCCTCAGCGTGATCCTGGCTCGACAGGACCAATGGGGTCGTGTCAGCGTTGGTATCAGAGCTCGCTTGAGGTTTAACACAGTACAAAGGTCTTCTTTTTCAAAAAGCCAGTGAGGAACGAGTTAGTAGCCCGTATAAGGATGTTATTAGCATATAGAAAGTGGCATATTAACCTATTTGTTATGTCGGAGAAATCGTGCATCTCGGGACGTTCATGTCTTGGGGGGTGCACGTAAGCGCTGTCCACCAGTGCGCACAAGCTGAAGGGTGGAGCCCCACAGGTGGCAGGTAACCCGACCCGCTTTGATATCCTCTACGACTCTTAATGTCGTTTGGGGTATTCAAGCAACGTCTGTCCCTGGCGTGCATGGTGCAACATGGGAGACCCTGTCACGTGGTCTGAAACGTGAACACGTAACTCAAGGCGTGTTTGGCTTGAGAACATCCGGGCGAGTGATGACGGCCGGGTGTACCAACTGTATGGATTCCGGGCTCGGTGTGCAGCCGAGTCTGATGATTGTTTGAGTTTCTGCAGGTATCCTGACCACAAAACGGTAGACGTGTAGCATCCGTGTGCAAGTGACGAGTAGTGCCACTGAACTAACGAAGCCGGCTAAGTCCGGTATAGGTTTTTCCTTTGTGAGGACGTAGTACCGACATAATCTGGTGACGCATCGACGTCACACCCCATTAAATAAACAACTTCATTTAAAAACTTGAAGGTTTTGATCCAAAGTAGTAAAACTTGATGTAACTCCTTCCCTTGAACAGGATATTCAAAGTTAACAAGTTTTCAACTTATAGGTTGTTAAGGACAGAGCACTCTGTTTTGAGATGAATCAAGGCAGAAGTTAATCAGAGGCTAGAGGTTGAGTTCTTTCGAGATTGGGGTCATATGATACATTTATGGAAAGCTTTGGAAGGGCTTTACAACTTTTCTGTTGAGGTCCAGAGGTGTTTCATCCCTTAACCACTTGAAAAATGCAGTAGAGTTGGAACTGTCCAGAAAACAGGACAGGGTAAAGACTCTCTGTAGACTCTTTGTAAATTGAGCATAACGTCCTGCATAAAAATCCAAAAATAGAAAATGAGGTAGTTCTGGAAAGCTTATGAGATGGGTTACAACTTTGTAACAGAAAGTTTTGTCCGATTAGGGACAGAAGTAACTGAGATTGTTGGATCAAATCAGTACCTAAGGCAGGGAGGTGCTGTCCAACTGTTCCCAGAAATTCTGTTAACTTTGACATCTCATAACTTTTGAACCACGACAGATCTTAGGCCAAGCAAATACTGGATGGAAAGCTATTGAAGTTAGCTTCAACTTTGATGTTTAGCTCCAGGACTGGTTTTGCTTTTAACCTGGCCTAAATCAGGTTGAAATGGAAACTGGTCAAGGCTGTCACGGGAACAGCAGATCAGCAGTCAAATTTGTTTAAAAATTTGAACTATGTTTCCAAGTGTTATGAGTTCAAGGACATATCTTATGTTATAACTCAATGGTTTACTTTTTAAATAAATATTTGACATTTCTCAAATATATTTTTACAGATGGCAGCAGATAAACGGTTGGAGAACGGGTGGGTAGTTTCCCACTGCTCTGACCGTAGCGGCTACCCGGAAGCATTGTGGCAAATGCTCCAATATTTCGGGTACAACCAGATGCCGCAATACTTCACCAAGGAAGAAGGCGAAGAGGGGAACAAGACGTGGACGATCCATGTCGAGGTTCCTGCAGGACCTACGCCACACGGTTGGGTGCCATTCACCGTCACGGTGAGAGGAAGACAACCGGAAGGGATGTGGCAAGTGGCAGCCCGCGACACTATGTCACGTTTCTGCCAACTGCACGTGCAGGCTATGGAGGGCACACCATACGCACTCGTTCCGGTGGAGGGACGAGCTCAGCATGTGTGGGAAGAGAGGTACCTGGAGGCAACAGACCCGAGTTGCCCAAGGTACAACCCCGCGGAGGCAAACCTCAGCCTCCAAATGAGGGCGGGAAACGCTGTGATGGACAGCCAAGCTGTTCATACGGAGCATCTCGCCACCAAGCTCAAGGAGAGCACAAGCCGTGGAGATCATTTCGAGGGTGCTCACAGCGCACTCCGTAATGTGCTCCTTCCGACGATCAAGCGACTTAATGAACAACACAATCAGTTGCGTCGTCTGAAGAAGGCAAAGAAGAAGAGCCGTGTTGACATCGCAGCGTTGCAAGAGCTGGTGCAGACCCTAACCCAGCAGATTGAGGACCTTGCTCAAGAGCGGGACGACGCTATTGAGGAAGGACAAGGCTGGGAAGAGGACTACAACCAAGCTATGGACGAGGTGCATGCCTTGCAGGACCTCGTGCCCCCGGTATTGGGCGTACCAGTAGTCTTGGGTCTTCCAGCCATGGGAGAACCCGGAATGGGAGAAGAGGTGGTAGACCCCGAGCCACCAGCAGAGGTACCGGAGGAGGACGACCCACAGGAGGTCAAGTTCTACTCCGAGTAGGGGGTTACGGTTGCCAAGTAGGGCAGCTAGGGTAGCGTAACCCAACTTTTGTAATCGGTGACATGTCGTGTAGACAGTAGCGTATGTACAGGTAGTGACGACATGAGCACGACTTCTCGGAGATCCGAGAATAATGTATCTTGTATAAAGTTTATGCTTTATCAATATATGTGAATGTTGTGCAAATTGATCATGTGTCACTTCAATACCTACTGTTGCGTATGGAATTTTTAGTAAGACATGTGCTAATTGCTGCTGTTTTGAATTTCAGAATGACGTGTACTCGTGCCAACCCTGACGTTGGGGGTACCAGTCAAGGGGGAGAGACCTCCCAACCACCTCCTGAGGACTCCTCGGGACAGCAGCAGCAACAGCAACAGCAAACACCGCCACCGCCACTACCAACGGTTACATTGGCCGACATTGTCGCGGCAATGGCGGGCTCGCATCAGCAGCACACAGAGTTGCTGCAGACTCTCATCGCCAATACGTCTCGCCCAGAGAGACGTCAAGATCGTGAGGAGCACCAACAGAGCTCCTACTACGACTTCATGGCGACTCATCCCCCTGTATTCTCAAGGGCGGATGAACCACTTGACGCGGACAACTGGCTCCGCGCCATAGAGATGAAGTTCGGGCTGCTCCAAATCAGCGAGCAGCGCAAGACTCAGTTCGCGGTCCAGCAGCTCCAAGGATCCGCGAGCGCGTGGTGGGACAACTTCTGTGCTTCCCAGCCCACCGACCGAGTGATGACCTGGGCGGAGTTCCGGACGGCCTTCAGGGCCTATCATATACCGCCCGGTTTGATGAAGAGGAAGACGCAGGAGTTCCTACACCTGCAACAAGGGAGCCGGAACGCGCTGGAATACTCCAGAGCATTCAGCGATCTCGCGCTCTACGCGTCGTATCACGCGGATACAGACGAGAAGCGGCGAGACCATTTTTACCAGGGGCTTAACCCGCTCCTGAAGGACAAGTTGGCGATGTTCAATCGCGGCAGCCTCAACGACATCATTGATGCTGCGATTGTTCAGGAGGACTCCGGCAAGGAGTTGGCGGCGGCAGAGCGAAAGCGAAGCGCGCCGCAGAGCAGCGGAGAGGGAGGCGGTCCTTCTCAGAAGTTTCGGATGGTGAATCGCCCACCATCAGGTCCACGCTGGCAACCACCACAGCGGTCGATGCCGTTCCGCAGTCGGCCATACTCTCCACCGGCATTCCGGTCGGCACTGCCAGCACCACCGCAACAACAACAGCAGCAGCGGGCGATGCCGCGTGCGTTTGCACCTCCGCAACGCATGCCGGGTTTTCGTCCACCAAGTACTCCACCAGCAGCGGCCACATGTTACAAGTGTGCTCGTCCAAGACACTTCGCAAGCAGTTGCCCGGAGAGGCAAGGCGGCGGAGTGGCACCACAGTTTCCGGGGAGGAATCAACCCCGGAACCCTACTAATGCGCGGCGGGCAAACCCTAGGCCCGGCACTGTCCACCAACTTGCCATTGAGGACGTGCCGGAGGGCGAGCCGATCCTTGCGGGTATGTTCCAACTCCACCAGCATCCCGCTATAGCACTGTTTGATTCAGGCGCCACGCATAATTTTATTAGCCAAGCTTTCATTGCTAAACACAGTTTGCCAATACTACCCACCGATAGTCCATATTTAATTTGTTCACCGGGTGGGAAGATTTCAGCAAGCGTAATGGTCTCCAAAGCACCATTATGCTTAGCGGGTAGAGTGTACCCCACGTCTCTCATTATCTTAGAGGGACAGAAGGTCGATGTCATCCTAGGGATGTCGTGGTTAACCCGCCACGGCGCTGTTTTAGACACTGTCCTTCGAGTCGTGCACTTAAACTCAGAGGTGCACGGTTCTCACTCATTATTTCTGGACAGTCCAGAAATAAAACTTCCAAGTGTCTATCAAGCCATGACCATCAGATTGGAAGATATTCCGGTGGTCCGAGAGTTCCCTGATGTATTCCCGGATGAATTGCCGGGGATGCCACCCGATAGAGAGGTGGAGTTCAAGATTGAACTTGCACCGGGAACCATGCCAATATCCCGAAGGCCGTACAAGATGGCGCCCAAGGAGTTGGCTGAACTGAAGACTCAGCTCACGGACCTTCTGGAGAAGGGTTTTATTAGGCCGAGCTCCTCCCCATGGGGCTGTTCGGCATTATTTGTCAAGAAGAAGGATGAGACGTTGTGGCTTTGCGTGGACTACCGTCCATTAAATGCCGTAACCATCAAGAACAAGTACCCGTTGCCACGGATCGACATGTTGTTTGATCAGTTGGTCGAAGCGAAGATCTTTTCCAAGATGGATTTAAGATCCGGGTACCATCAGATTAAAATAAGGGCTGAGGACATTCCGAAGACGGCTTTCTCGACGAGGTACGGACTTTATGAGTACCTAGTTATGTCCTTCGGCCTCACCAATGCTCCAGCTCACTTCATGTACTTGATGAACTCGGTATTCATGCCGGAGCTGGACAAGTTTGTCGTGGTCTTCATCGACGACATCCTGGTATATTCCAAGTCGGAGGAAGATCACAAGAAACATCTGCGTATAGTCTTGCAACGGCTGCGAGATCACAAGTTATACGCAAAATTCAGCAAATGCGAGTTTTGGATATCGCAAGTGCCTTTCCTCGGGCATATCATCTCAGCGGAGGGTATCGCTGTGGACCCGAGCAAGATCATGCAAGTACTGAATTGGAAATCCCTGAGAACTGTTCATGAGGTACAGAGTTTCCTCGGACTCGCGGGATATTATCGGAGGTTCATCCCGAACTTCTCGAAGATTGCCAAGCCAATGACAGAGCTGCTGAAGAAGGCTACCAAATATGTTTGGAGTCCAACATGTGAAGCAGCATTCAAGGCTTTAGTCAAGCACCTGACATCAGCACCGGTTTTGGCGCAGCCAGACACAACAAAACCGTTTGACGTGTACTGCGATGCATCCGGCATTGGGCTCGGATGTGTGCTGATGCAAGACCGAAGAGTGGTCGCGTATGGATCACGGCAGCTTAGGAACCATGAGAAGAATTATCCAACTCACGACTTGGAGCTCGCTGCCGTGGTACTTGCACTGAAGATGTGGAGGCACTACCTACTCGGTAACCTCGTACATTTATATACCGACCACAAAAGCCTCAAGTACATATTCACTCAGAAGGAGCTGAATATGAGGCAACGAAGATGGTTAGAACTGATAAAGGATTACGAGATAGAAATCCATTATCATCCGGGCAAGGCAAACGTAGTGGCAGATGCGTTGAGCCGCAAGTCACACGTCAATACTCTGACCATCACACCGTTGGAAGAGAGCGAACCACCACTACATGTGATTCCACACGGAGCTCTCTACAACCTAGCTTTGATATCCACCATCCGTGAAGAGATAGCGGCAGCCCAGAAGAATGACAAGGGCATGTCACATTTACGGAGATGCGTAGACAGTGGGGAGTTGAAATGTTTCCGGAAGGACGGAGACGGCGTCCTATGGTTCAAGGACCGGATCGTCGTACCCCGAAACCCGGAGTTACGGAAGAAAATCTTTGATGAGGCTCACTTATCAAAATTTTCTATTCACCCCGGCAGCAACAAAATGTATCAAGAACTCAGAAGCAAGTTTTGGTGGACACGGATGAAGCGGGAGACTGCAAAATACGTGTCCGAGTGTGATACATGTCGAAGGGTGAAGGCAGATCATATGCGGAAACCGGGACTGCTGCAACCACTGGGCATTCCTGCCTGGAAGTGGGAGGACGTGAGCATGGATTTCGTCGTCGGTTTACCCACCACCTTGCAGAAACATGATTCTGTGTGGGTGATCGTCGATCGGCTCACCAAAGTTGCCCATTTCATCCCGGTCAACACCAACTACAACGCCAAGAAGTACGCTGAACTGTACATCTCACGGATCCTATGCTTGTACGGTGTACCCCGTACTATCATATCGGATCGGGGCACTTTATTTGTGTCCCATTTTTGGGAGCAGCTACACGCTGCCTTGGGGACGAAGCTGATCCGTAGTTCAGCCTACCACCCGCAGACGGATGGGCAAACCGAGCGGGTAAATCAAATCCTAGAAGACATGCTACGAGCTTGCGCTATCAACCACGGCAAGAATTGGGATGATCACTTGCCGTTAGCCGAGTTCTCGTACAACAATGGGTACCAAGCCAGCATCAAGATGGCGCCCTACGAGGCGCTATACGGAAGAAAATGCCGCACACCATTGAACTGGTGTGAGTCTGGCGAAAGGGTTACCTTCGGGATTGACCTTGTCAACAACGCGGAAGAAAAGGTTCGACTAATTCAAGCGAACCTAAAAGCCGCTCAATCCCGTCAGAAACAGTATGCGGACCAGAGAAGGCGCCCGTTACAATTCGAAGTTGGAGATCACGTATATCTACGGGTGTCTCCAATAAAGGGCGTAAACAGATTTGGGGTGAGAGGAAAGTTAGCACCCCGATTCATCGGTCCATTCCAGATTACCGAAAGATGTGGATCGGTGGCATACCGGCTGAAATTACCAGAAGCACTTTCCGGTGTGCACGACGTCTTTCACATTTCCCAGCTGAGGAAGTGTCTCAAGCTATCAACTACCGTTCAGCTGGAAGACATTGAAGAACTGCAACCGGATCTCACCTATCGGGAGGAACCGGTGCAGATTATTGATGAAAAGGCCCGAACCACACGCAACCGTACGTTGTGGTTCTACAAGGTTCTATGGAGTATTCACTCCATGGACGAAGCGACATGGGAGAGCGAAGAATTCCTTCGCACAAACTACCCTGACTTTTTCACGTCGCATATCCGGTAATTTTCCACCGTCCTCTCTCTCATTTTCACCTTATAATCTTGGGACGAGATTCTCTTAAGGGGGGAGGAATGTAAGGGCCTCAGTTTTTGACACACATTTGCAGTGTTCATCACCACACCACACATCTCATTTGAGGCAGGATGATGAACACAAATGAAGAGCAAGTAACAATTATCAACATGCTCATTAGAGAACAAACTCACACATTGCCAAAGTGGTATTTCCCACATGAGATATAAGGGGGCTGGACATATGAAAACTCCTACACTTTGCTAAGGATGTCCAGGCCAAGTTTCACCCAAATTCCAAACCTTTTTGAGGTCATTTTGGGTATAGCTAGAAAGAGGGCAGTTTGAAACCATATTCAAATTCAAACTGTTTTTATCCCATGAATTTAAAAGTGGGAGGCATATTCTTACTCAGCACATTCTTGTGAGCCCACACACCAAGTTTCACTCCATTTGGAGTTGATCTTGACGTGAACTGAGTGGGGCAAATTCAAACTTCATTTGAATTCAAAACTGCACTTGTGCTGAAATTCACTCGAACCCAACCCAATTCGAATCCTATGCAATTCGAATGGCTCAAGGGTGAATAATCTGAACCACCAGGGGTATTATGGGGTTCACTGTTCACTACAGTGATTAGGAGTAAAATTCAGAGGTTAAAACCCTGGGTGGGGCCCACATGTCATAGAGGGAAGAAGGAGAAACTTGCAACCAAAGTCAGAGTCTCGGTGGGAAATTCCACCGAGCAGCTGTCGGCTGTGCCACTGAGCAGCTACTGGCGCCACCAGCTGCTTCCCCCTCCACGCGCTGGTGCCCAGGGCGGCTTGCTCGCGCCCCCATGCGACTGGCACCGCCTCAGCCGAGCAGGAGTCGGCCGGCTTTATCTTCTCGCGGGCAAACCCGAGCAGCGGCATTGTCTCTCGCCGCAGCTCTCTGCTTAATCGGGAAAACTAGCAAAACAATCTCCTCCTTCGTTCCTGAGCTGCTAGACAGCCACCGGAAGTCGCGCACCACCCTCCCAACGCCTGAACCACCGGGTTTCGGCCCCTGTTCCCGTGACCAACGACGACCGCCGCAGTTTAGCTGAAGGACGGCGATCGGTCTCACGCGGGCAGCACGCTGCAACCACTTCCACGGCCGAGCAAGGGCGGCAACAGGAGTGCACGGACTCCACACTGCTTCCACCTGAAGCTCAAGCCACGCCGTGAACTCTCGCCGGCGAATTCTCAGTTTTTGCTCCGGCAACCTTAAACTGAGCTTCCGGTACGGCTTCTTTAAATTCTCGCTCTATGATCTTTCGGAGGTCATCAAATCTTGCACATAGACACTGGACTAGCCGGCGATCAATTTCTTTTCTGCATCCGTAGCGTGAAACTGTCTAGGAGTGACGAATTTCGAGCTCGATCGAGGGCGGTCATGGCGGGCACGATCGGTCACACGGTGCCGACCGACTTACCGTCATCCCTGAACCCTTTTGACACCTTGTCGAGCTTCCTAGAGGTACGCTGATGCAATAAGGCCGTTTGTTTGAGGTGTTGGAGGGTTTAGAAACCACGGTCGACGGTGCCGAACCTCAACCGAGGCCGCGGCACGTCGCCGAGCTATTTCCGGTCATCCCAGCCCGACCTGACACCACCGACGCGTTCCTCTACGTCGACAACCCCCTGGCGGCGAGTTTCAGACCATGGGAGGTCCGTCAGCGGCGAGCTGCCGAGCCCCGAGTCTGCTCTGGCGAGGTCGGCGGCGCGGGCGCGAGAGAACGGCGGAAGGAAGACGAAGCCGGCTGACCCACGTGTCAGCGGCTGAAGAATTTAAATCGGGATCGGGTGTGGCCGGGGATCGGCTGTGCTGGCGCGCAAATACCCTGTGAGCTCCGGTGTGCCAGACACCTCCGCGCTCGACACGTGTGGTATCTCCGGTGTGCCGGACACCTCCGCGCTCGACACGTGTCCCCGCGGGCCCCCGCGAGATTTCAACTTTCCCCGATTTTCGGATTCCCTTCAAACTTCAAATCCTCATAACTTTAGCTAGGAACCTTCAAATTAAGTGAGACCAACTCCATTAGAACCCTCTGAAAATCTAGTTTTCAGAAAGTCATAGTTTGCTTCATGAAAATTCCTAGAACACCCTAAGAGCTCTAATTTAGGGCAAGGACATAATTAATTGTGGAGGGCTCAAATGAGCTTTGCTGCAACTAAAACTTGACCAAGTCTCTGTTTAGGTTGTAACCAAGCCTCAGTAAAAGTTTCACAGTCATTAGGTCTGTCTAGCAAGGGTTATAGACTTTACCACTTCAAAATCACTACAAATGCATTTAAATTGATACATATATTGCTTCCATCATGTAGTCGCTAAGGTCGAGGAGGAACCCGAAGTCCTAGACTTCGTTACTCCGGAGGAGCAGCTAGCCTACGACCAAGAGCAGCAAGGCAAGCTCCGGTTTGCATTAACCTTTTACAAATTTTTATTGTTTTGAGCACATCCTTGTTTACTTTATTCTTTGTATTAGAGTCTTGTTTGGAAACCCAATTGCATATCCAAGAACACCATGGGTTGGGTTTAGGATTGCAAACCCCGCTAGCTACTGCATTGCTAGGATAGAGTAGGATTCGGTACAAGTCGAGTAGTTGGAACTACTCGCGAGCATAGGCTAGAGGCACTCGACTCGGGTAGTGATAGCAAATGAAACACATGGCAAGAAAATGAGACCAAGCGGAGGGTAGGGGCAGCAGGACTTTGGGGCCTGTGTGCTGTAGCTCCGCTTGTGTCGATTGAGGACCGAGCCGTGTGCGGGCCTGTTGAACAAGCTAGAACAGTACCGAAGACCTACCGGCTATATGGGAACCGGGAAACTGATGTAACTCGGGTAGCTGGGTGTTGAGGCATAGCTGGTCGTTCAGAGGGTAGGTTGAGAGCTCGAGGTGTAAATCGGCTGGCGGCACTGAGATGCGCGTGCAGAGACCTCTTGCTCGGGACGATTGGACCGGTTCAACATTTGGCTAACGGGTGAAAGGTAGTCGCGTACGGCGTCCGTGATGGTTGTTGTAGGCAACATCGAGTACGGGCGTACGTGACGGGTTGTTCGGGTAACCCTGCAGGTGTAAATCGATTATAATCGCCGTCCCTCGCGGTCAGTGAGTACCACTTGTTCACTGTACTGTGACGTAGAAAGAACAGGCTAGTCACATGTTAAAATCTTGCTGGTTGAAAGATGGATATTGACTGTTAATGATATGCTGTAGCTTAGAGCTAACTAAAGTTCTTTTTCAACTTTGGGCAAGGGACATGAGAGAAATGTGTTTCTTGTTTGATTACGGCTCTCTCATGTGCCTTAGCGTAAGGTTCTCCACAACCTGCTGCTAAAACTTGAAAGTAAGGTTCTACTAATTAGGCGAGTCCTTGCAAATGATTTTTACCTCTTGTAACCCATTACCCTCATATAGAAGTTCCATGTTTAGGTGAGACGGGTCAGACTTGCTGAGCCTTCGTGCTCACTGCTTGTGTTTGAAGCTTTTGCAGGGTTCTATGAGGAAGGGACTCCCGAAGAGGAGACGGAACCCCAGGAGGGGAACCCCGTCGGGTGGGAGTCGTGCACGCTGCAGAGTTAGTGTGCGTGTGTGCTAGCAAGGATACGTTCGAGGGCTGAACGTGCACTTGATGCTTAGTCTACGCCCGCGAGTGTAGACTGAACTTATTTTGATGTAAACATGTTCATAAACTTGTTTATGTAATAAAATTTCCGCTTCCGCTTCGTACCTTTGACGTGTGTTATACGGTGCTGTGCAACGCAGCACCCCTCAGCGTGATCCTGGCTCGACAGGACCAATGGGGTCGTGTCACTGTTGCTCACCCAAAGAGCAATGGGCAAGTCGAGAGGGCCAACACCGAGATTCTTTGGGGCCTCAAGACTCGCACCTATGCCGGCTTGAAGAAACATGGTGCCAATTGGGTGGATGAGCTTCCAAGCACACTATGGGCTCACCGGACATCCCAGAGCCGGGCCACCGGAGAGACACCCTTCTTCATGGTATATGGAGCCGAAGCTGTGCTTCCCCCAGAGATCACCATGAAGTCTCACCGTGTCCGGGCTTACGACGAAGCCACGCAAGACAACCTCCGGCATGGAGACCTCGACCTCGTCGGCGAGGCCCGATTGCGTGGAGCACTCCGCAACGCACGGTACAGATAAGCGCTCCGGCGCTACCACCAGAGGTCTGTGCGTGTCCGGGAGCTGCAGGAAGGCGACCTGGTGTTGCGGCGCATACTTTCTCGCGAAGGGACCCACAAACTCTCCCCTAGTTGGGAAGGTCCTTTCCGAGTCACAAAAGTGTGCCGTCCCGGGTGCGTACGCCTTTCCACTGAGGATGGGGATCCGCTCCCGCACCCTTGGAACATAGAACACCTCCGTAAGTTCTACCCCTAGGGCAATAGTAGGACAACCTTTTCCTTTTGTAATAGATTCCATAGAGTCCAGGAACAGCGCTCGGAGCCGCTAAGTCTCAGGGGACGGTCCAGGACTACATTCAGCTTGGCCTGGTTGCGACCCTAAGCGCGTAGAGTCTTGCTTCCCTTTTTAATGGGACGGGTCATTGCCTCCATGTTTAGCCTGCCTTCCTCCTATGGAAATTTATATATGAAAAGAAACCTGTCCTACTTTGCTCTTCCCTTGTGCTCATTTAAATTACGTAATAAATTTTTATGACCGCACTTCCGGTGTATGCTCACCATGCGCTCAGCTCCCTTTTCTCACCTCTAGTCGGCATTTGCTGCCCTACCGAAGGCTGTTGCGTTGGAGGTACCTGCCGAGGGCCAGGGGGCCCCGAGCTCCCGGCTCTTCGTGCACGGTAGTCCCCAAGCACCGTACCAATGGATGGGGACCGTAAGCCAAATAAGACTATGAGGTAGGGAAGGGGGAGCCCCCAAGGAGAATTACGCTTCCCTTACTTGTGTGCAGGACCTCTCGGCCTCAGCTCCCCGCAGGAGTATGGTAGGAGCACCCAACCAATGGGCCACACCTACCAGGGGGCCGCTACGAGATCGCGCAAGACCGGAACTCCAAGGTAAGACCAAAGAATCTGGACCTTGCCACCTCCGCAGGGGCGAGCCCCGAAGGCCCCACGTGTCCAGCGGGGCCGGACCTCCCTCTCCTCCGGGGGGTGCTCCGAGTCCGCCACGTGGCCGGCAGAAACCGGACCTCCCCCCCCTCGGGGGAGAGCTCCGAAGGCTCCACGTGTCCCGCGGGGCCGGACCTCCCTCGCCTCAGAGGAGAGCTCCGGGCCCGCCACGTGACCAGCAGAAGCCGGACCTCCCCCCTCCGCGGGGAGAGCCCGAAGGGCTCCACGTGTCCCGCGGGGCTGGGCCTCCCTCTTCTCAGAAAGGAGCTCCGGGTCCGCCACGTGGCTAGCAGGTCCGGACCTCCCCATTCTCATGGGGTGGGTCCTGGAGACCTCCGGGGCCCTTAATACAGTAAGGACCCGGGGAAGGTGTCTGTGCAGAGCTTCGAGATTGGTCAAGGCCTCTGAGTACCTTGCGGAGCTAAGGGCTCGGCCAGGCAAAACCAAGAAGAAGACTAAAGTACACAGATGCAGAAGATAACAAGAGTCTATTCACACAAGGCTCCATGAGCTGGGCTACAGACTCAACAAAAATAAAAAAGAAGAAGAAGGAGGTACAGGGCCTTTTAGCCACGGGGGCGGATGCCTAAGATCCCCGGACTCCCGTTGGAACCTAGAGGCCACAAGGGCGGCCACGTCCTCGACCTCGGCCCTGGCAGCTTCCTCCCGCTCGGCGGCAGGCCCTAGATAGACTGGCTCCAGAGAGAAGGAAGGGTCTTGGCTCCGGAAGCACGCCAGCACATGCGTAGCGACCTCCTTCACCAGGCCCTGTCCCTCCACCTCAAGCTCGTCGGCGATCACCGCTTCGAGCCGGCCCAGCTTGCCACCGATGGACTCAAGCGCCGGGATTGCCTCGAACACCTCCTGCGCTGGAGCCTCTGGCCGCACCGGGCTGAAACCAAGAGGAACCAGGGCGGACCCCGCCTCGGTAATAAAGCCCCAGACCGCCTGGGCCTCGGCATACCGAGAAGATTGGAGCTTCTCTACCTCTTGGTGAGCCGCCAGCTCGCGATCCAGCGCCGCCTGGCGCTCCCGGGAGGATTGCTCTTCCCCCGCAGCGGCAGCCGACTCGTGGAGCTCCAGCTCCTCGGTCCGAGCCCTCAGCTCGCCCTCTCTGGCCTTCAGCCATGCGGCAATCTTCTCCTCCTCGGCCGCTGCAGCACGTTCCTGATCGGCGACGGTGCACTCTTGACGAACTACCTGCAGCCGCAACTCCTCCGCGGCAGCAGAGCGCGCCTCGGCCTTGGCTTCGACCTGGGCCAGGGCTTCACGGTAGGAAGCGCGGAGCCGCTGGGTCTCTGAGTCCAGGCGGCTGATGGCTTTCTTCTAAGCATCGAGCAGAGCACCCATGGCCTCAAGTCTCGACTGCCTCGAGTCAAGCTCCGCCTTAGCCTCCTGGGTCCGCTGCTGCAGGAGGTGCTCCCAGCTAAGAAGGCGTTCCCTCTCTCCAGCCAGCGCCCCCTGCTCCCACTCAAAGGCGGCCTGGAACTGTCGGGCCCCGGTCTGAACACGACCCAGGGCATCCCACATGGGCGCCGGGACAGCGGGGACAGGAGTCGTACCCCTGACCTCCCCTGTCGCGTCTATGACCGGCGGAGGTGCTGGTGCCTCAGCAACCGGAGCAAGACGCTGACCTGAGGGAGCCAGGGAGCCAGCAACTGCACCTACAGCGGCCCTTCCAGCCTCAGCACCGGACTTCCGGGCTGGTGAAGGAGGGCGAACAGGTGCTGCCGCAGCCACCGCAGAGGGTGAACCCGTCGGCACAAAAGAAGCACCCGCCGACTTGGGGGCCGTTGGAACCACCGTGGTTCCCAGATGCTGTGGTGCGGAGCCTCCGCCAACTGGAGATGGCCGGGTAATAGGCCCGCCCCCGGCAGCCGGTCGGTCCCTGCAGGAAAAGAAAGCCCTCAGGCTAGGAGAGGAGAAGAGAACGCTACTCCTACAAGCCAGAAAGAGCAACACTTACTGGGCGACATGAGCGCTCCAACGGGCTTGTAGCCCCGGCCTCTGGGCCGCAGTTGAACCGCCAGGACCTGCGGCCGGGACGTTCGCAGGCTGTGGCGTCTGGACCCCCAGCACACTCCCTGGCGTCGCCCCACGGGCGTCCATCCTAGAAGCCCCTCCACCTGAGGAAGGATGGCGGGACGCTTGGGGTTCTTCGTACTGCTGCTGTCCGGGAAGAGACCCGCTGGAGTGGGACACCTGGGGTCTCTTTGGGTCGCCACTCGATGGACCAGCGACTCCGGGAGATGGGTGCAAGGGTGCACCGGCCCCCTGACTCGGCACAGGCGATGCCCTCGGAGGAGACCGGGCGCGTTTCTTCTCCGGCTGCCCGGGGGACGGCTCCTTCTCCTTCCCCTTGTCGGCGGCTTGAGTTCCGCCGGCCCTTGGGGCGGGTTGGGCAGCGACAGACGCCTCGTGCTCCGATCCGCAGCGCTCGGTCCCCGGGATCGAGATGCCCCGGAAGGTATCCCCAACCTGACAGACAGCGATCCCGATGTCGTCGAGGTTCGGCATCTTCCGCAGTAGCTCTGACCTCCTCTGCGGCTCTAAGAAGAGGGCGGTGGCAGAGGACAGGAAGGCGGGGTCACCACTGGGGATGAAGTCACCGCTCACCTTGCCCACCATCTCATACAGCTCCTCATCGGAAGGATCAGAGCCGAGACCCCTCTCCAACCTGGTACAGTCCTGCTCACCAGTGTAGTACCACGCCGGGCGGTTGCGCTGCTGCAAGGGCGCAATACGGCGCGGCATGAAATCCATTAGCACCATCAGGGACGTTAGCCCCTCGTTGGCCAAGAACCGGATCCGCTCCAAGACCGGTGTGTACTCCTGCTCCAGCTCTGGGACCTCCTCCCAGAAGCGACGCTCGGTGGTTGGGCCGGCGGTTGGGAGCTGCAGGCGATCATGCTCGTCGGTCTGCACGATCACCCAGCTCTCCCTCCAGATTTCCCACCTCGACACACTGAAAGGTAGAAGGTACCCAGAGACCTTTGGGTCCTTGCAGCGATGCTGGAAGTAGTACGCTCCCATCTGGGTCTTCAAGTCGCGCCCGGTCGTCCGCAACACGAAGAAGTAGCGGAAGAGCGTCACTGAAGCGTGCACCCCCACAAACATCTCGCAGAAATGGACAAAGACAGCGGCCATTGCGAAGGAGTTGGGGGAAAGGTGGTGGAGCTGGAGACCATACGTCTCCAGCAATGTGACGAAGAAGGAAGAAATTGGCGGGACGAACCCCGCCAGGGCGTAGGCAGTAAAGAAGACCATCTCCCCCTTTTCCAGGAGCCTGGGGAGAGATCCCCGGCAGAGCCGGCGTTTCTGCTCCTCCGTGTGCCAGCCCAGCAGCCTGCGCACTGGCCCAAGCTCGGCAGAACGAACGAGACGCGTCGGGAGCAGGTTCGAAGCCATGGCGGGGGGGAGCTCAAGGACAGGAAGACAAAGGCGCAAGAGTTCAAGGAAAGCGCAATCGCTGGGAAATGCAAAGGGAAGCCGCGATGCGGGTAAGATCCCCTTTTGAAACTTTCCAGGTACGATTCGAAACTCTTCGAATACGCCGCATGGGCAACCGATTCGGCTCCAAGACCGAGCACCGATGACAAGTGGACCCAAGTCGTCCAGCTGAAGCGGTGGGCCAAGAAATCAGTCTCCCTAGGAGACGAGCCGGCAAGACACTTTGGCGGTTCCCAAAAAAAGCGCCGCAACGTGCAGAAGTGGCAGCCTTGGGAACCGCTGCAGTAAAAGCAACCATCAAGTGGGCGCACGCTCCCACGATCCCGCGACTGTTCGTGCTCTGGCAACGGTCAATGTGGGACTTAGAGAAAGTGCGAGGAACAGAAGAGACGGAGGCCCCACCTTGGGCTCGCTATCTCCCCCGAGATGGGCCCGGGGGCCACTGTCGGTACCCTCGATATGTGGTACCCCCGCGCACAGGGGAAAATGACTAAGGATCTCGCCCTTCTCCGCAGGGAGAGCTCCGAAGGCGCCACGTGTCCAGCGGGGCCGGACCTCCCTCTCCTCAGAGGAGAGCTCGGGACCCGCCACGTGGCCAGCAGCAGCCGGACCTCCCCCCTCCGTGGGGAGAGCTCCGAAGGCGCCACGTGTCCCATGGGCCGGACCTCCCTCTCCTCAGAGGAGAGCTCCGGGCCCGCCACGTGGCCGGCAGAAGCCGGACCTCCCCCTCCGCGGGAAGAGCTCCGAAGGCTCCACGTGTCCCGCGGGGCCGGACCTCCCTCTCCTCAGAGGAGAGCTCTGGGCCCGCCATGTGGCCAGCAGGACGACGCTGTCTGCCCCCGCGCGGTAGGCAGCAGGCGTAAAGACGCACCATACCTTGCCCGTACAAGGTATTCAAGGCCCGCGCCTTCCCAATACGCGAAGACACAGAGCACGCCTCTGCCAGGTGCCGTTGCGCCCAGTCATATCACAGACTGGCGTGCCGTGTCAGAGCCTGCCTGCCAATAAATGCAGCTACAAGACATCCCCTGCCGCCCCTGCCGTCATCAACCACTACGACTAGCTTGCGGCATGGGCAGGGCGGCAGAACGAAGACTCAGAAGCCTTCGCTAGAGACAACTATCGGCATAGCTGCAGATACGGTAGATGACAGGAAATCTCCCCGGGACCACCTGTCGGGTCCCAGGCCCACCTTGTAAGCCGCTCGAGCCTTGGACTATAAAAGGCTCGGGTAGGCAACGTTAGCAAGGGTTCGAACTCTGGGAACTCGCATCCTAGACATCACTCACCCTCAAGCTCAGGACTCCGGTTCTGAGCAACAAGCAATACAGCGAGAACCTCTGCTCACGGTGGACGTAGGGTTTTACGCTCTGGCGGCCCAAACCACGTAAAACTCGCCGTGTCAAGCTTCTCCCTCACTCGTCCCTAACGCTTAAGCTCTCCGCAAGCGACTAGCCCCTCCGAAAAAGAACCTCCGCGGGCTGCCCAGAGCAGGTCCGGGGGAAAGTGTCGATCACACACTTTGACAGAGGGTGATCTTCGATGGGCGAGCGACGGGGTCGATCCTCCTCGGACTTTCTTCGGCGACGAGCTTCCCTGGAGGTGGTCAAGCACTGCGAGCACGGTAGCATGGATGGAAAGGAAAGGGAAACTCGGAAAAAGGGCAGCAGCGGCAGCGGTTCTCACCTTGCGTCGGTTGTGGCCAATTGGGGAGGAAACAGGCGGGTTCCTGTGTTTAAATGGACGAGGGGGGGCGGCGGGGTCGGTTGAGGCGGTGCAGCAACGAGTGGGCCAGAGATCGTGGCCCTGGGCGAGGAATTCGGGCAGGGTGGGCGCGCAGCACTCGGAGGCGGGAAAAGAGGGGGCGGCGGTTGGAAGAAGAAGGTGCTGACAGGTGGGTCCCGCATGGCAGAGAGAGGAGGAGGAGGGGAATAGGCCGCGGGTTGCTGGGCCGGCTGTTGGGTTTCGGCCCAGTGGCCATTTTTCTTTTTCCTTTTTCTTTTTCTGTTTTTGCTTCAAATTTGAATTCCAGTTTGAATTTGAAATTTCCTTCAACATGCATCACGTCCACTAAATTTCAATACATATTTTGCCACATTGTTGGGGTGTTACAGTGACTCAATACTGGGGTTATTCAAAAGGCATTTAGGAATCCAGTACTGAGTCACACGACGTCTAGTAGAAGTAACACACAAAGGCTGAGAATAAACAGCAGGTTTATGAGCCAAAGTTTGAGGATTTTTGTAACCAACTACTGACCTACCAGGTGTTACATTAGTAGCACTAAAAACAGTAGGTCCGGAATCAAACTTTGCATGTTTTTGACTCATTACAGCAGCTTGCAAATTCCTAACATTTGGTATAGCGCACGCAACAGTTTTTGCACAGTTGTTATGTGATCTAGCAATTATTCTTTCCTTTTTCTATTTCTTAGCTAGTCTATAACAAAATCTATGACATGACCATCTCTACCACAGTAGGTACAATGAAATTTAACTTTATGTTCATGTCTAGATGAGCAGACAACATGTTTATTTGAAACCGAATGAGACAACACTCCTGCAGATTTAGAAACCACTTCTTTTTGTTTAGGAACTGTTTTAATCAAACCACTTCCTAATGACTTTACAATTTTAGGTGGATGTGCTTTAGCATGAGCATGGGAATCAAAACCTAAACCAGTTTTATTATTGCAAGATTTAGAAGAATTCAACAACAAGTTGAGATTCTTATTCCCATTATAAAACCACTCTAGTGTCCTATTAATGTCATCAAGTTTCTTAGACAAGTCTAGGCAGTTTTGACATGAAGTTTTCCCTTTTAGATTGCAATTGGAACGATACTTAACTTCATGAGAATGTAAAACATTGTTCAATATAGAAATTTCATTCATAGCATCTTGTAGTTTCTTATTAAGATCATCACAAGTAGAACAATGCAAATAAATTGTAGAACAACAAGCACCTTTCAAGTTTTTATCATTAAGTGCAGCAAGCTCTCTGTTCTTTTCAATCTCTAACTCAAGTTTATCAAGTGTTGAGGTATGTGCACTTCTTAGAGAGTACAATTGTTCATATATTAAATCACAGGAACAAGAATCATCACTAGGAATCAAAGATTTCAAACGATTAATTTCAGACTCTAGTGACTCAATTTTAACAGAATTGTCCCTAAGATTTTTGTGCTTTTCCTTAACTATAACAGTAGCACGAGAATTAGCATCCCAATTTCTTCGCAAGTAGGACATACCTCTACATTGTCGCTGTTGTGTTATGCCTCCTCCATACTTGAACTTCACTTGCCCGCCATGAAGCATAAGTTTGCCAAATCATCTTCATCTTCGTCACCTCTGATGTCCACATCGCTCGAGCCAAGTTCTTGAAGTGCGGAGATAAAACTATTTACCATTTGGCGTCCTATAAAACCCTTCTTCTTTTTCTTATCGTTTCCAGAGGAGTGCTTTGTCCTAGTTTGCTTTTCATCATGGGAAGTAGGACCTGAAAGGTTAGGGCAATCCGTACAAAAATGTCCTGTCTTACCACATTCAACGCATCGTTGAGGTCCGGCACTTCCTCTCCTTCTAGTTCTCACAGTTTGCAATGCTTTTGAGAACCGAGTAGAGATCAGTGCAAGTTCTTCCTCTGGAAACTCATCAATCTGTTCAAGGGTTAGAGAGGACAACTGTTGGTACCCTCGATACGGGGTACCCTCGCGCACAGGGGGAAATGCCTAAGGATCTCGCCCTTCTCCGCAGGGAAAGTGTCGAAGTGTGTGGTGGACACTTCCCCCGGACCTGCTCTGGGCAGCCCGCGGAGGTTCTTTTTCGGAGGGGCTAGTCGCTTGCGGAGAGCTTAAGCGTAGGGACGAGTTTGGGAGGATCTTGACACGGTGAGTTTTACGTGGTTCGGGCCGCCGAAGCGTAAAACCCTACGTCCACGGTGAGCTGTGGTGCTTGCTGTATTGCTTGTTGCTCAGAACCGGAGTCCTAAGCTTGGGGATGAGTTGTGCCTAGGGTATGAGTTGCAGGAGTGCGAACCCAGGGTGCGAATGGCTAAAGTGCGAACCCTTGCTAACGTCACCTACCCGAGCCTTTTATAGTCCAAGGCCCGTGTGGCTTACAAGGGGGGACCCGGGACCCGACAGGTGGTCCCGGGGAGATTGCCTGCCGACTATCGTATCTGTAGTTATGTCGGTAGTTTTCTCTGGCGAAGGCTTCTGAGTCTTCGTCTTGCCGCCCTGCCCATGCCTCATGCTAGTCGTAGTGGTTGATGACGGCGGAGGCGGCAGGGGATGTCTTGTCGCTGTGTTTATTGGCTGGCAGGTTCTGACACCGCGCGCCAGTCTGTGATGCGACTGGGCGCAACGGCACCTGACAGAGGCGTGGTCCGTGTCTCCGCATCTTGGGAAGGCGCGGGCCTTGAATACCTTGTACGGGCAAGGTATGGGGCGTCTTTACACCCGCTGCCTACCGCTCGGGGGCAGGCAGCGCTGTTCTGCTGGACACGTGGCGGGTCCGGAGCCCTCCTCAGAGGAAGGGGAGGTCCGGCCATGCAGGACACGTGGAGCCCTCGGACCTCTCCCCGCGGAGGGGGAGGTCCGGCTTCTGTCGGCCACGTGGCGGGCCCAGAGCTCTCCTCTGAGGAGAGGGAGGTCCGGCCCCGCTGGACACGCGGCGCCTTCGGATCTCTCCCCGGCGGAGGGGGGAGGTCCGGCTTATGCAGGCCACGTGGCGAGCCCGGAGATCTTCTCTGAGGAGATTGAGCTCCGGCCCCGCTGGACGCGTGGCGCCTTCGGAGCTCTCTGTCACACCCGGTTATTCCGAAGAACAACCAAGTGAATATCACATGTATGCCAGGATCATTTTCTCATACATGTGATGACAAATAGTGAAGCATCATTTATTACAAGCCAGATGTCGAATATAAATAAGTCTTACATAGCCAATGTCTCGATGGACAATAATAAGTTCATCACAAGTAAATAAACTAGCAGCGGAATATTATTCTTGAGGGCTCCATCACAGGCGTTGCCCTGGGGTTCCATGAACCTAGAAACCTTCTTCGGGTCCAAAGTCTTGGTCATTATACACCACCTCATTATCTTGACCTGAGCAGCAATATAAACCAACAAATATGCAAGATTGAGTACCGATGGTACTCAGCAAGTGTGGGAAAGTTATGTCATGCATGGCTAGAACAAGGGGAGGTTGAACTCATGGTTAAAGCACTACGCAATTAATACCTATCACCTTAGCTTATTAAGCACCTACATTACTACACAGGTGAAATTGTCCCAATCTCCCATCCCATCACCATAATCAAATAACCATAACATCATTTCCAATGTTAAGCTCCCCGCTTAACATCCAAAACTTCCAAAACCATCAATCCTCTAATCATGAATAAGTCCAAGCCGCTCTTGACCGTGAGCACGGCTGTCATGACAGTGTTGACTCTGCAGAATTTTTACCACTGTACCCACATGTAGTGATTTCATCCCTCGTTGCCGGGTGGACTAAAAGAACCTCCATTATGCCAGTGGCTACGAACCACATTCACACTTCCCAGGTGTGTAGCCAGGAGATCACTACGAAGCCTTTACAAAGGGATTCCCGACGAGCGTGGGCCCACTGAGGTTTCACCCCTAACAGCATACAAGAGGCTCCAACCCCGCTGCAGTGGCCCCCTCTTGAGCCTTGCGGTTCATATGGTAGTCCAGCTGACACCTACTCCCCGCACCATCCAACACACCCATACTACACCGGGGATACACCTAATTAATTGGCCAAGCTGCCCCATCTCAGCATGTGGTTGGCACGGTAAAGCCAGGTTACATGCTCCATGAACCGGTCCTTAGGATCCAGGCAAGTACTAAACACAAACCCGAGTCTCGTGCACCCAGCACACAACCAAAACATCCAACTTGCCTTGATCCCTACCTCGACATAACTCACAAGATCTCATTCAAGAGTATGGTAAAATAAACTGATGATCTCATATCCCAAATATCCCATTCTAAGCATGGCTAAGCATATGCATAATAATAAATGACATGATAAAATAAATCCCAACCCAAGTTACAAGGAAACAAGTTAATGCAATTCTAGGGAAACTTCCTAGCATGGGTTTCATATTTAACTTGACAATGCAATAATTCTATCTAAACATCCTAGTATAGGATCAAAGTGGTCAAGGACACTTGCCTCCTTCCCGCTGCTCATGAAATGGGTAGTCCTGATCTCGGAAAGGAATAACTTTCTCTTGAGCAGGTTCTACATCATACCATCACACATAGCAAAAGAGAAACAACAATCCATAAGACATAGTTCACACTTCCACTTCATACAAACCACACATTCATATTTATGAAAGTCATTCACAATTATATGTGTTGTGGTTACTCTATGTGTGTTGATTTGTGGCTTGCATGCACTTTTAATCATGTGTATATGATTCCTACTTTTGTGTTCACATTTATACTTACATACTATATATATGAGTTTCCAATTTAAATAAATTCCTTATATTCAATTACTACAACTTTTAGCTACCAAGTATGCATGAAAGGTATTTTCCTTCTCCATATGTGTCTTCAGAATTTCTACCAACCCTAGACTAAATTCTTTGGATTTTAGAAACTCCATTTATCATTTACTAGTTGCTATATTTTCAGATTTATTTCCTATGCCTAAATGTGAACTTTATTATGAAAATAACAAGACACATCATCTAAACAGAATAGGTTCTGATCTAAAATATTTAATAATATATTTTTGACCTTTTCCTCTGATGTAAACTATTTTACATTTATTTTTCCTATTTTCAGAACTATTCTTTACTTAAAAATGTGTCCCTATAACTAATAAATGTGAATAATACATTAAACAGATTCATTTCAGCCAAAAATCTATTTTTATCTCACTCCAAAGTTTTCTAAGTACTGAGAAAGTTTTTAATTTAAATTTGACAATATGTTTGTCCCACTTTTTAAATTTTAAATACTAGCCACATATTCAATTTCCTAAATTTAATATCAGACAGGGTTAAAAAGGTAAACTCACCCCACTACAGGGTCTATAATATTATTTTAATAATTCTCAGGGGTCTAGCTACACATAACAGAGGTGTTTTTCCTAATTTTTATTAAGTTCAGGGGTTAAAACTGATTTTTAAATGAATTTACATGATTTTCTGAAGTTCCAGGGGCTAGATCAGAAGTTTCTGGGGCTAGCTCGTATTTCTCGAGAACCCCAGGGGGTAGCACGTATGATTTCCAGTCTTTATAACGCGGGGCTGACGTGGACCGTCCGATTTTAAACCGACGGCTGAGATTATAACGTCGAACCGGTACGCGGGGATTTAAACTCCACCGTGCGATTTAAAATAAACGGCGCACAAGCGGCCACGTCGCTCTGATCGAGCGCGGGTGGCGCTGCCGGCGGCGGGAAGCGGCGATCTCGCCGGAGACTTTCGGATCTTTGAGAATTCTTCCTAGAACTGTGATCTTATGGCATAGATCGGTGGAGGAGAGGTCGGGGATCTCACCTTGGGGGTTTTCTTGAGCTCGGAGCTCCTGGAAGGTGATCGGCGACGAGGTCCGAGGTGAATTCACGGCGAGGCTCGTCGGCGCTGTGTTTACACCGCAAGTCACCGAGTTTTCTGCACCTGCAAGGTTCCCCGGAGGCGGTGGATCAAGGCCAGCGAGTTAGATCGGAATTTCCGAGCGTAGATCGGCCAGAATTCGCCGGAGAAAGCTCGGTTTCTCACCGGAGTAAAAACGGCGGATCGCGTGGGAAAAACAGAACGAGGTCGGGGTTTTTATAGACGGGGGAGGGCGGCGGGGTGGTTTAGATCGAGTTCGCGTCGCCCCCGAGCGAAATTCGGCTGGGATTTGCAGAAATCCGGATCGGTTTGGATTCGGGGTGAGAGAGTCCGGTGCGGGCTCGAGGTAGACGAAGAACTGGCGGGCCCCGCCTGTCAGTGGGAGAAAAGGGGCGCGCGCGGCTGCGGGCTGGCGCGGGTTCTGGTTGGGCCGGCTGGTGGGTTGCGGCCCACTGGCAGGTATTTTTCTGTTTTCTTTTTTTCTTTTTCTATTTCTTTTCTGATTTGAGTTTAATTTGAATTCCAGTTTGAATTTGAATTTTTGCAAAACATGCAACACGTCCAAAAATTTTTAAATTCCCCTCTTAACATGATTTAGGGTCTTAACAATATTTTTGGGGTGTTACAGCTCTACCCCCCTTAAAAGAAATCTCGTCCTCGAGATTGGTGGTTCTAAGAAAACAATTCCGGAAATTGTGCCTTGAGCTCATCTTCCCGCTCCCAGGTGGCTTCCTCTTCTGAGTGATGCTTCCACTGCACCTTGCACATCCGGATTCTTTTATTTCTGGTGAGGCGTTCCATTGTCTCCAAAATCTTGTATGGTTGCTCGGCATAAGACAAATCCTCAGCTACGTCCACTTCATTCATGGGTAACACCTCTTCAGGCGTTCTCAGACATTTCTTGAGTTGTGACACATGGAACACATCGTGCACATCCGATAGACGAGCCGGTAACTCTAGTTGATACTCCACTTCGCCTTTCCTGTCCAGAACTTGAAAGGGTCCGATGTATCGAGGTGACAATTTCCCTTTCACCTTGAACCGACGAAGTCCTCTGATAGGGGACACCTTGAGATAGACATAGTCTCCCACGTTGAAAACGAGCTCCCTTCTTCGTACATCGGCATAGCTCTTTTGGCATGTCTGTGCTATCATTAAATTGTTGCGAATTTCCCTCACCTTCGCCTCGGCTTCTTGTAGTACTTCTGGACCAAACAATTTACTTTCCCCTGTTTGGTTCCAAAATAGGGGAGTTCTACACTTCCTCCTGTACAAAGCTTCAAACTGTGACATCTTCATACTATCTTGATAGCTGTTGTTATAGGAAAACTCCACATATGGTAAGTTCTTATCCCAACTTCGATTGTGTTTTTAGTGCACATGCCCTCAGCATATCTTCAAGGATCTGATTGGTTCTCTCCGTCTGCCCGTCAGTTTGGGGATGATAGGCAGAACTAAAGTTCAGATGGGTTCCCATAGTTTCGTGCAACTTCTGCCAGAACCTTGAGGTAAACTGTGTCCCTCGATCCGACACAATCTTCTTTGGCACTCCATGGTAACACACGATCCTTGACATGTACAACTCTGCCAATTTGGATCCGCTGTAGCTTTCTTTCACGGGGATGAAATGAGCTACCTTAGTTAGCCTATCAATGATGACCCATATCGAATCATACCCTGATTGGGTCCTAGGCAATCCGACGATGAAATCCATGCTGATTTCTTCCCATTTCCATTCAGGCACTTTGATTGGTTGCAATAATCCCGCGGGTCGTTGATGTTCTGCTTTCACCAACTGACATGTGTCACATAGGGCAACATGTTCCGCGACATCTCGCTTCATGCCATACCACCAATACCTGCTCTTGAGGTCCTGGTACATTTTCGTACTCCCAGGATGAATGGAATAGTCAGAATCGTGAGCCTCCTTCAAAATCAATTCACGGATCTCCTTTACTTCTGGCACACAGATTCTTTTCCTGTGCCACACCGTTCCTTTTTCATCCTCTCTAAACCAGGAGCTTTATTTTCCTTGATCAGTTGTCTGATCTCTCGTATCTTCTCATCATTCTTTTGACCCTCGCGTATGTCTCGCTCGAGTGTGGAATCCACTTCCATGGCGATGGCTTCACCACTATTTACCAGGCATAGATTGAGCCTTATAACCTCGTCCTTCAATTCTGCAGGCATGTCCTTCAAGCTCAACTTATTGACCTGCACTTTCCGACTTAAAGCATCGGCCACGACGTTTGCTTTCCCAGGATGATAGTTGATGCCCACATCAAAGTCATTGATTAGCTCTAACCATCTCCTTTGTCTGAGGTTGAGATCTGGCTGTGTGAATATGTACTTCAAACTCTTATGATCCGTATATATCTCGGTCCTCTTCCCCATCAAATAGTGTCGCCAAATTTTCAACGCGTGTACCACTGCGGCTAGTTCTAGGTCATGTGCAGGATAGCTTTTCTCGTGCTTCCGGAGTTGTCGGGATGCATAAGCCACGACATGCCCTTCTTGCATGAGAACACATCCCAACCCATTTCCAGAGGCATCGCAGTACACCGTAAAGTTCTTCTGCATATCTAGCATAACTAGCACTGGGGCTGTTGTCAATCTCTCCTTTAACTCTTGAAAACTCGTTTCGCACTGCGGCGTCCATGTGAATGTGATTCCCTTCTCCAACAGTTTGGTGAGAGGTCTCGAGATCTTAGAGAATCCTTCTATAAACCGTCGATAGTATCCATCCAATCCCAAGAAGCTTCGAACTTCCCCGACATTTTCAGGGGTCTTCCACTTCTGTATATCCTCGATTTTGGCAGGATCCACGGAGATTCCTCCCTCCGAGAGATTATGTCCTAAGAAGGGGACTCTCATCAACCAAAACTCACACTTACTCAACTTGGCATATAGTTGGTGTTCTCTCAGCCTCTGCAACACCAACCTTAGATGTTTCTCATGTTCTTCTTCATCTTTGGAGAAGACGAGAATGTCATATATGAAAACCAGCACAAATTTGTCCAGATATTCCATGAATACTTTGTTCATGAGATACATGAAGTATGCCGGGGCATTAGTTAGCCCGAAAGGCATGACATTGTATTCATACAGTCCGTACCGAGATACGAAAGCTGTCTTGGGAATATCAGATTGCCTTATCTTGAGTTGGTGGTATCCCGACCTGAGATCAATTTTTGAGAACACACAAGCTCCCCTCAACTGATCAAAAAAGTCTTCAATGCGGGGTAATGGGTACTTGTTCTTGATGGTTACCTCATTCAAGGCACGGTAATCCACACATAATCTTTGGGTTCCGTCCTTCTTGGGCACAAATATCACCGGAGCTCCCCATGGTGAGGAACTAGGGCGAATATACCCCTTCTCCGTCAATTCTCTCAAATGATCCTTGAGTTCTAGCTGCTTGGAGTCCATCCGATAAGGTCTCTTGTATATCGGGGCTGTTCCAGGCACTAGCTCAATTGCAAATTCCACTTCACGATCGGGAGGCATACCTGGCAACTCCTCCGGAAAAACATCTGGGTATTCCCGGATAATCCTGATCTCCTCCACTTTCACCTCAACTTGATTTAATTTAATGTCCCTCCTAGGCTCTTGTATTGTTATAAACTTTACTCTTGTGCCACTAGGGTGAGTTAGTTCCACCGTTCTGGTCGAGCAATGGATGATTCCCTTATGTTTGGTCAACCAGTCCATGCCCAAAATAATATCGATCCCTTGGGAATCTATCACTATGAGGTTGGCAGTAAATACCACCCCATTAATGTCTAGGTTCACTTTGGGACACACTTGTCTTGTCCTTATTTCTCCCCCTGGAGAGTTTACAGCTAGCATATGGTTCATTTGTGTTGTTGCTAAGTCATGCTTCTTAACAAACCCTTGAGCAATGAACGAGTGGATAGCACCAGAATCAAACAGCAGGGTTGCAAGGTGTAAATTGGCAGGAAACTTACCAACTACCATGTCGGGTGCCTCTTGCGCTTCCTCCATAGTGATGTGGTTCACCCGTCCTCGCATCACATTCTACTGTTGTGGCTGTGCGGGCTTCTTCTTTGGGCATTTATGGGCGTAGTGCCCCACTTCTCCGCATCGACCTGTGTTGCTCTACAAGCTGGAGAGCGGTGAATCTTAAGCAGCCGATTTTCATGTATAATCCTCATTTCTGAACTCCATTCTTCCCTCTTCTCTCGGATGGTCCTGGTGGAGTTATAGTGGATGATTAGCTTTCCCGTATTGCCGGCGGCTTCGAGCATGCGCCGAAGACGGCGCAACAAGCCTCCTACTGCCAATCCGTAGGAAAGGTACGTCACCGGATGGCTCTCCTATCTTTCGGCAAGGGCAACTACGGGAACTCTCCCTCCTGTGGACTTGCGAGCGGTGCAAATCATGCAAACCATCTAAAACAAAAAGCATTTAAACTTAGGTTAGATAAACTTCTTAAACAAAAATCCTGTTTTGAATGAAAATTGGGGTAAGATGAAGAAAGTGACTCATTAAATAACACTTTTCAACACACACCTATAAAAAATAGTTTTTAAGAAAATAGGGCCCTTAAATACGTCCATTTCTACCTAGGTCCACGTTCCTACGGGCAACCTTGGCTCTGATACCACCTCTGTCACACCGGTTATTCCGAACAACAACCAAGTGAATATCACATGTATGCTAGGATCATTTTCTCATACATGTGATGACAAATAGTGAAGCATCATTTATTACAAGCCAGGTGTCGAATATAAATAAGTCTTACATAGCCAATGTCTCGATGGACAATAATAAGTTCATCACAAGTAAATAAACTAGCAGCGGAATATTATTCTTGAGGGCTCCATCACAGGCGTTGCCCGGGGGTCTCCATGAACCTAGAAACCTTCTTCGGGTCCAAAGTCTTGGTCATTATACACCACCTAATTATCTTGACCTGAGCAGCAATATAAACCAACAAATATGCAAGATTGAGTACTGATGGTACTCAGCAAGTGTGGGAAAGTTATGTCATGCATGGCTACAACAAGGGGAGGTTGAACTCATGGTTAAAGCACTATGCAATTAATACCTATCACCTTAGCTTATTAAGCACCTACATTACTACACAGGTGAAATTGCCCCAATCTCCCATCCCATCACCATAATCAAATAACCATAACATCATTTCCAATGTTAAGCTCCCCGCTTAACATCCAAAACTTCCAAAACCATCAATCCTCTAATCATGAATAAGTCCAAGCCGCTCTTGACCGTGAGCACGGCTGTCATGACAGTGTTGACTCTGCAGAGTTTTTACCACTGTACCTACATGTAGTGATTTCATCCCCCGTTGCCGGGTGGACTAAAAGAACCTCCATTATGCCAGTGGCTACGAACCACATTCACACTTCCCAGGTGTGTAGCCAGGAGATCACTACGAAGCCTTTACAAAGGGATTCCCGACGAGCGTGGGCCCACTGAGGTTTCACCCCTAACAGCATACAAGAGGCTCCAACCCCGCTGCAGTGGCCCCCTCTTGAGCCTTGCGGTTCATATGGTAGTCCAGCTGACACCTACTCCCCGCACCATCCAACACACCCATACTACGCCGGGGATACACCTAATTAATTGGCCAAGCTGCCCCATCTCAGCATGTGGTTGGCACGGTAAAGCCAGGTTACATGCTCCATGAACCGGTCCTTAGGATCCAGGCAAGTACTAAACACAAACCCGAGTCTCGTGCACCCAGCACACAACCAAAACATCCAACTTGCCTTGATCCCTACCTCTACATAACTCACAAGATCTCATTCAAGAGTATGGTAAAATAAACTGATGATCTCATATCCCAAATATCCCATTCTAAGCATGGCTAAGCATATGCATAATAATAAATGACATGATAAAATAAATCCCAACCCAAGTTACAAGGAAACAAGTTAATGCAATTCTAGGGAAACTTCCTAGCATGGGTTTCATATATAACTTGACAATGCAATAATTCTATCTAAACATCCTAGTATAGGATCAAAGTGGTCAAGGACACTTGCCTCCTTCCTGCTGCTCTTGAAATGGGTAGTCCTGATTTTGGAAAGGAATAACTTGCTCTTGAGCAGGTTCTACATCATACCATCACACATAGCAAAAGAGAAACAACAATCCATAAGACATAGTTCACACTTCCACTTCATACAAACCACACATTCATATTTATGAAAGTCATTCACAATTATATGTGTTGTGGTTACTCTATGTGTGTTGATTTGTGGCTTGCATGCACTTTTAATCATGTGTATATGATTCCTACTTTTGTGTTCACATTTATACTTACATACTATATATATGAGTTTCCAATTTAAATAAATTCCTTATATTCAATTACTGCACCTTTTAGCTACCAAGTATGCATGAAAGGTATTTTCCTTCTCCATATGTGTCTTCAGAATTTCTACCAACCCTAAACTAAATTCTTTGGATTTTAGAAACTCCATTTATCATTTACTAGTTGCTATATTTTCAGATTTATTTCCTATGCCTAAATGTGAACTTTATTATGAAAATAACAAGACACATCATCTAAACAGAATAGGTTCTGATCTAAAATATTTAATAATATATTTTGACCTTTTCCTCTGACGTAAACTATTTTACACTTATTTTTCCTATTTTCAGAACTATTCTTTACTTAAAAATGTGTCCCTATAACTAATAAATGTGAATAATACATTAAACAGATTCATTTCAGCCAAAAATCTATTTTTATCTCACTCCAAAGTTTTATAAGTACTGGGAAAGTTTTTAATTTAAATTTGACAATATGTTTGTCCCACTTTTTAAATTTTAAATACTAGCCACATATTCAATTTCCTAAATTTAATATCAGACAGGGTTAAAAAGGTAAACTCACCCCACTACAGGGTCTATAATATTATTTTAATAATTCTCAGGGGTCTAGCTACACATAACAGAGGTGTTTTTCCTAATTTTTATTAAGTTCAGGGGTTAAAACTGATTTTTAAATGAATTTACATGATTTTCTGAAGTTCCAGGGGCTAGATCAGATGTTTCCAGGGCTAGCTCTTATTTCTCGAGAACCCCAGGGGGTAGCACGTAAGATTTCCAGTCTTTATAACGCGGGGCTGACGTGGACCGTCCGATTTTAAACCGACGGCTGAGATTATAACGTCGAACCGGTACGCGGGGATTTAAACTCTACCGTGCGATTTAAAATAAACGGTGCACAAGCGGCCACGTCGCTCTGATCGAGCGCGGGCGGCGCTGCAGGCGGCGCATTGCGGCGGGAAGCGGCGATCTCGACGGAGACTTTCGTATCTTCGAGAATTCTACCTAGAACTGTGACCTTATGGCATAGATCGGCGGAGGAGAGGTCGGGGATCTCACCTCAGGGGTTTTCTTGAGCTCGGAGGTCCTGGAAGGTGATCGGCGACGAGGTCCGAGGTGAATTCACGGCGAGGCTCGTCGGCGCTGTGTTTACACCGCAAGTCACCGAGTTTTCTGCACCTGCAAGGTTCCCCGGAGGCGGTGGATCAAGGCCAGCGAGTTAGATCGGAATTTCCGAGCGTAGATCGGCCAGAATTCGCCGGAGAAAGCTCGGTTTGTCACCGGAGTAAAAACGGCGGATCGCGTGGGAAAAACAGAACGAGGCCGGGGTTTTTATAGACGGGGGAGGGCGGCGGGGTGGTTTAGATCGAGTTCGCGTCGCCCCCGAGCGAAATTCGGCTGGGATTTGCAGAATCCGGATCGGTTTGGATTCGGGGTGAGAGAGTCCGGCGCGGGCTCGAGGTAGACGAAGAACTGGTGGGCCCCGCCTGTCAGTGGGAGAAAAGGGGCGCGCGTGGCTGCGGGCTGGCGCGGGTTCTGGTTGGGCCGGCTGGTGGGTTGCGGCCCACTGGCCGGTTTTTTTCTGTTTTCTTTTTTTCTTTTTCTATTTCTTTTCTGATTTGAGTTTAATTTGAATTCCAGTTTGAATTTGAATTTTTGCAAAACATGCAACACGTCCAAAAATTTTTAAATTCCCCTCTTAACATGATTTAGGGTCTTAACAATATTTTTGGGGTGTTACACTCTCCCTGCGGAGAAGGGCGAGTTCCTTAGGCATTTTCCCCTGTGCGCGGGGGTACCCCATATCGCGGGTACCGACAGTGGCCCCCGGGCCCATCTCGGGGGAGATAGCGAGCCTGAGGTGGGACCTCCATCTCTTTTGTCCCGCGCACTTTCTCCAAGTCCTGCATTGACCGCTGCCGGAGCACGAACAGTCGTGGGATCGTGGGAGCGTGCACCCACTTGATGGTTGCTTTTACTGCGGCGGTTCCCAAGTCTGCCACTTCTGCACGTTGCGGCGCTTTCTTTGGGAACTGCCGGAGTGCCTTGCCGCCTCGCCTTCCTGGGGGGCTGACTCCTTGACCCGCCTCTTTAGCTGGGCAGCTTGGGCCCACCTGCCATCGGCGCTCGGTCTTGAAGCCGATGCGGTTGCTGATGTGGCGTATCCGAAGTGTTTCGGGTCATTTGGAATCGCGTCTGGGAAGTTTTAAAAGGGGATTTTACACACATTACGGCTTCCCTTTGCACTTCCCAGCGCTTTTCCTTGGACTCTTGTGCCTTTGTCTTCTTGCCTTTGAGTCCTCCCTCGTCATGGCTTCTAACCCGCCCCCAGAGAAGAAACGTGCCCGATCTCCTCCAGTGGCGGCATCCGTGCCAAGTCGGGGATCCGGGGTGCCTTACCTCCCGCTTCTGGAGATGGCACTCCTTCCGGTGGCGACACAAAGAGGTCCCGGGCTGATGCGTCGAGGGGAGCTTCTGGAGCATCCCCTGCTCCGTCAGTCCAAGCGACTGCGGAGCGGCCGCCAGTGACGACGGCGTGCTCTGGGGATCCTACCCCGGCTCGGAAGTCAGGGTTCAGGGCCCGCTGGAGTGTTCGCGCTTCCCGGCCGTCCCTGATTGGTGGGGAGTCTGTGCCGTTGCGCTCGGAAACCGGGACGGCTGCCGCGGCCCCCAAGCCAGCGCGAGTTTCCCCTGCTCCAGCGTGCCTGGATTCCACGGCTGCGTCATCTCCTCCTGCCGAGACGGCTGCCGCGGCCCCCAAGCCAGCGCAGGTCAACCCTGTACCAGGCGGCCCGACTTCTACTTCAGCGTCGACTTCTCCCACTCGTCCCTCTCCACGGACTGAGGGGCCAGATGTTAGTGAGAGTTCGACGGGTCCGGCTGTCGGAGTCCCGGCGCCAGCTTCTCCTGACCGGCGTCTCATCCCGGTCGCTGGTGCATTGCCTACTCTTGAGGATGATGTGATGGAGGAGGTCGGGGGTGCTGCTCCGGCCTCTGCTGCCCCACTGCCTCTGGCGGATGCCTTCGCGCTCGCCCAAGTGAGCGTCCGACAGGTCTTGGCCGCACTTGGTCGTGAGCGGGAGGAGCATACGGTTGAAAGGGATCGCCTCCTCATCTGGGGGAACCTTTTGCGGGAGCGGACCGCGAAGTTCAAGGGCGAGCTCGACTCCAGGCAGGAGTTGCTTGACTTCAGGGAAGCGCTCCTCGACCGGCTGAAGTGGTCTGTTGACCGCCTGGACGCTGAAACGTGACGGCTCCACAGGGAGGCCCTTGAGGCACACGCCTGGGCCGAGGAGAGCCTCTCTGCCGCGGAGGAGATACGGCAGCTGTTGGAGGGCCATAAACTCGCCGTTGAGGACCGGGAGCATTTCACGGCAGCCGAGGCGGAGAGGGTCGCCGCGCAGCTGGCGGCAGGCGAGGACGACCTGCGAGCTCAGGCCAGGGAGCTAGAGGCGCGGAAGGTAGACCTCGCTACGAGGGAGGAACAGGTCTCCCACGAACGCCAGGTGATCCTGGATCGGGAGTTGGCTGCCGACTTCAGGGCTTCTGAGTTAGAGCGGCTCGCCCAGGCTTTCCGCCTTCGGGAAAGCTCCCTGGCGGCCAAGGAGAAGGAATTCTCCGAGGGAAACCACGACGCCCTGCAGGCAGCCCGCCGCAAGGTAGAGGAGCTCTTGCCCTTGCGGTCATCTGAGGCGCGTGCGGTCTCAAGCTTCGTCGTTCAGGCGGGGTCCGCCTTGATCCCCCTTGACTTCAGTCCGGTGAGGGCAGCGGTTCCTACGCTGAAGGTGGCGGAGGTGATCCCCGCGCTGGAGTCGATCGGCGCCAAGCTGAGCAGTCTAGACTCGGTGGTCGCCAGCGAGCTTGAGGCCGAGGGACGGGGCCTGGCCTTGGAGGTCGCCACACATGTGCTGGCATGCTTCAGAAGCCGGGACCCTTCTATCTCCCTGGAGCCAGCGAGAGTGGGCCCTGCCGCGGAGTGAGAGGAGACTGCCAGGGCCGAAGTCGGGGAAGTGACCGCCCTTGTAGCCTCTAGGTTCCGGCGTGAACCGGGAGGACCTTAGGACTTGCCTCTTTCTTTTATCGAGTCTGTAGTCCAGCTCACGGAGCCATGAATAAATAGAGTCTCTTGAATGTTTGTGCCTGTGATGCCCTTTATCTCCTTCTTGGTTTTGCCTAACCGAGTCCTTATCTCCGCAAGGTACTCAGAGGCCTTCACCAATCTCGAAGCTCTGCACAGGCACCTTCCCCGGGTCCTAACTGTATTAAGGGCCCCCGGGGGTCTCCGGAGCTCGCCCCAAGGGGAGGTCCGGATCTGCCGGCCACGTGGCGGGCCCGAAGTTCCCTTTTAAGGAGAAGGGGTCCGGCCCTGCGGGACACGTGGAGCCTTCTGAGCTCTTCCCCCGAAGAGGGAGGTCTGGCTTCTGCCGGCCACGCGGCGGGTGCGGAGCCCCTCCTGAGGAGGCGGGAGCTCCGGCCCTGCTGGACACATGGGGCCCTCGGAGCCCCCCCTCAGAGGGGGAGGTCCGGTTTCCGCCAGCCACGTGGCGAGTCTGGGGCCCCCCTCTGCGTAGGCGGGAGCTCCGGGCCCGCTGGACACGTGGGGCCTTCGGGCCTCGCCCCTGTGGAAGGGGGGGGGGAACCGGACCTTCCGATCCTATGCTGGAGTAGTTGGTAGCTCCTTGTCCCCCGCTTCATGCAGCCCCCATTGCTGTAACCTGGAGGTCCTGCACACAGGTAGAGGAAACGTAATTCTCCTAGGGGGGGGGGTCCTCCCCTCCCGTCTCTTAGTCTTGTTCGGCTTACGATCCTGATCCATTATACGGGGCTTGGGCAATTCTGTGCGCGAGACACCGGGGCACCGGCTCCCTCCAAGGTCCGGGTACGATCTTCCGATCCCTAGTACCGGACCGTGCGCCGGGGAAGCAGAGTGCACATGCTTTGGGTACGGAACCAGGCAAAGCGGCTGTACTCCCCTGGACCTCCGGAGGGCAGGATGCGCACGCTTTGGGCACAGAGCCGGCTAAGCGGGATACGCACCCTGGACCCCCCATGCACGGCGCAGCCCTTTCCTGGAGGTGACCAACTGGCACTGCAACACCTGACTGGGGGAGGCCCGAGAGACCCACCTGGCCATCGGCAGGTGCCTCAAGCGCAGCCGCCTTCGGTAGGATAGCAAATGCTGACTATGGATGAGCGCGGGAGGGAGGGAGCTAGATGTATGATGAACATACATAGAGAGTGCGATCATAAAAATTAATGCGTAATTTAAATAAGCACATGATAGAGAGTGAAGTAGAACAGGTTTCTGTGTAAATGCCCATAGGGGGAAGCCAGGCTGTACATGGGGGCAACGACCCGCCTCATTAAGAAGGGAAGCAAGACTCTACGCGCTTAGGGTCGGAACCAGGCCAAGCTGAACGTAGTCCTGGACCGTCCCTTGAGACTTAGCTGCCCCAAGCGTTGTTCCTAGACTCTATGGGATTTATTACAGAAGGGTATGGCCCTGTTCTTGCTCAGGAGGTAAGACTTACAGTGTTGTTCCATGCCAAGGGTTTTCGGAACGGATCCCATACTTGGTTGAAAGGCATGTGTACCTGGGAAGGCAACTTTCGTGACTCGGAAGGAACCTTCCTAGCTGGGGGAGAGTTTATAGGTCCTTTACGGGAAAGTGTGTGCCGCGACACCAGGTTGCCTTCCTGCAGGTCCCTGACGCGTTTGGTCCTTTGGCGGTTGTGCTAGAGCGCCAAACGAGACCGTGCGTTGTGGGGTGTCACCTGCAGCCGAGCCCCGTCGACGGGGTTGTCATCTTCATGCTGGATCAGGTCCCGCGCGGCTTCTCCTGGGCGCCCCGGGGAGCTCTCCCCTTCTGGCTAAGGCCTTCAAGGGGTAGGAGGACCCGGACTCTTCTTGGGAGACCCAAGGCGTCTTTCCCCTTCTGGCTAGGCCTTCAAGGGGTTGACAGACCCTGGGCGGCCCCCAGGAGGTACGACCGAGGCATGGAGGCGTGCACTCAGGTGGAGCTGGCCCGGTTCTGCACCATCGGGGCTGGTGCTTGGGCTGCTGTGACTAGTTGGAGCTCCTCCAAGGTTGATATCACAGCAGTGCAGTCTCCACTGACTTCCCGGGATAGTCGCAGTCAGCTACCGCCCCGGCTCGTCATCACCGGAGCTGAAGTCCTCACCATTGTGCACCGTCTTCATGATGCGCTGAGGCTCCTGAAACCTTACCTGGTGGCCGGCGCTGACTGAGGCGTCGACTTTCTGCTTGCCCTCCCTCTGAGGGAGGGGCGGGGCCTCAGCTCTCTGCTGCCTCCCTTTGCGGAAGCGCTCTGCGAGCCTCTGGATATCCCAGCACTCGGCAGCAATATGATTGCCGGTGTCATGCACGGGTCATAGCCCGCCCTGGTCACCATCTGGGGCTGGCGACTGCCGCTGCCTTTTGTCGGGGCGTGGCCCCCGAGCTCCACTGGGTGTCGCTGCTGTGGCGACGGGAGCCGCGGCCGATGCCTTCATCTTGCCACTCCCCCGGTTCTTGCCCTTCTTGTGGTCTCCATAAGAAGCAGCACCAGATCCGGGCTGTCCTCCTGACTCAGAGGCTGGCAGTGAGTGCCAGTTCTGTCCTTCGGCTGCTCTGGCGCACTTGTCCGCCAGGCTGAAGAGCTCGGAGACATCGCGGACCTCCCTGGTCGCGAGTTTCTCAAGTATCTTCTCGTCCCGCACACCCTGCCGGAACGCTACCACCACAGAAGCACTTTGAATGTGTGGGATGGTGTTGCGTACCTGGGAGAACCGCTGGATGAAGGAACGCAGTGATTCCCCAGGTTGTTGCTTGATGGCGTGGAGGTCGAGCTTCGTGCCAGGCCGGGTGTAGGAACTGCCGAAGTTGGCGATGAACTGCCGGCAGAGCTGTCCCCAGGAGGTTATGGAACCCTGGGGGAGGTTCATGAGCCAGGACCGGGCTGGGCCGGTCAAGGCAACAGGGAAGTAGATGGCCATGACGGCCTCGTCCCCTCCTGCGGCAAGTACGGCGGTGGAGTAGATCTGGAGAAACTCCGCCGGGTTGACGCTGCCGTCGTACTTCTCGGGCAGGTGCGGCCGAAACTTGCGCGGCCACCTTGCGAAGCGAAGGTGGGGCGCCAGGGCCACACACCCTGCCCCTGCTGCTGCAGGCGTTGGTGCCGCGAACGCTTGGTTCGCCGGCGGCACAGTGTACCCCGGCATGGGCAAGGCTGCGCCATAGACCGGGGACGCCGTTTGCAGGGCATATGCTGCGCGGCATATGCCTGGGGCAGAGATCGCGTGGTGAAGGTCTGCGCCTCAGGCTGGGTCGAGGCTGATGTCATGCTGTCGCCAACCTCTAGGTTGCGGCGCCTTTCTCGACGTCGCTCGAGGTACACCCGGGCATCCTGGCCCAAGTGGCACCGTTCCAGCTCTGCCCTCAGGTCCATCGACTGAAGTCTGGTGGAGCTGGAATCCGCCGTCTGTCCGTCAACCGTTGGCGTGCGCGTCAGCGACACAGCCGGTTGGCTGGACCGTCGTCCCCGCCGAAGTCGAGGGTTTGCGGCTGCGACGATGAGGCGGTCTACCCCGCGAATCCACTGCTGGGTCGCTGCCTGAGGCGCGTCCCCAGCAGGCGGATTGCACAGTAGCGCTCTTGCTGCAGCAACGCGCCCCCATGGGGAACGCTCAGCGCCGCAGAAGATCTCACACTAGTTGGAGCCTGCATTGCCGGAGTCGGCGTTGCCGGAGTCGGCTGCTGGCTTTCAGCTTGCGCCGACACACTCCGTCCAGAGTGTGTCGACACATACTCCCCGCTAGTCACGGTCCGTCGTGAACGCGGGGGAGGAGAGCTTGCCGCTGAAGGAAGCTTGGTCATCTTCGTCGGCAGAAGCTCGTCGCGCAAGGGAAAAGCCCCCTACCTGGCGCGCCAAATGTCGAAGTGTGTGGTCGACACTTCCCCAGGACCTGCTCTGGGCAGCCCGCGGAGGTTCTTTTCCGGAGGGGCTAGTCGCTTGCGGAGAGCTTAAGCGTAGGGACGAGTTTGGGAGGAGCTTGACACGGCGAGTTTTACGTGGTTTGGGCCGCCGGAGCGTAAAACCCTACGTCCACGGTGAGTTGAGGTGCTCGCTATATTGCTTGTTGCTCAGAACCGGAGTCCTGAGCTTGGGGATGAGTTGTGCCTAGGGTATGAGTTGCAGGAGTGCGAACCCAGGGTGCGAATGGCTAGAGTGCGAACCCCTGCTAGCGTCGCCTACCCGAGCCTTTTATAGTCCAAGGCCCGTGTGGCTTACAAGGGGGGGGGGGGCGGGACCCGACAGCTGGTCTCGGGGAGATTGCCTGCCGACTATCGTATCTGTAGTTATGTCCATAGTTGTCTCTGGCGAAGGCTTCTGAGTCTTCGTCTTGCCGCCCTGCCCATGCCGCATGCTAGTTGTAGTGGTTGATGATGGCAGAGGCGGCAGGGGATGTCTTGTCGCTGTGTTTATTGGCTGGCAGGTTCTGACACCGCGCGCCAGTCTGTGATGCGGCTGGGCGCAACGGCACCTGACAGAGGCGTGCTCCGCGTCTCCACGTCTTGGGATGGCGTGGGCCTTGAATACCTTGTACGGGCAAGGTATGGGGCGTCTTTACACCCGCTGCCTACCGCTTGGGGGCAGGCAGTGCTGTTCTGCTGGACACATGGCGGGCCCGGAGCCCTCCTCAGAGGAAGGGGAGGTCCGGCCCCGCAGGACACGTGGAGCCCTCGGACCTCTCCCCGCAGAGGGGGAGGTCTGGCTTCTGTCGGCCACGTGGCGGGCCCGGAGCTCTCCTCTGAGGAGAGGGAGGTCCGGCCCCGCTGGACACGTGGTGCCTTCGGACCTCTCCCCGGCAGAGGGGGGAGGTCCGGCTTATGCAGGCCATGTGGCGAGCCCGGAGCTCTCCTCTGAGGAGAGGGAGGTCCGGCCCCGCTGGACGCATGGCGCATTCGGAGCTCTCCCTGCGGAGAGGAGCAAGTTCCTTAGGCATTTTCCCCTGTGCACGGGGGTACCCCATATCGCGGGTACCGACAGAGAGCTCCGAAGGCGCCGTGTGTCTAGCGGGGCCGGACCTCCCTCTCCTCAGAGGAGAGCTCCGGGCTCGCCACGTGGCCAACTGAGCCGGACCTCCCCCTCCGTGGGGTGAGCTCCGAAGGCTCCACATGTCCCGCGGGGCCGGACTTCCCTCTCCTCAGAGGAGAGCTCCTGGCCCGCCTCGTGGCTAGCAGAAGACGGACCTCCCCCCTCCGCGGGGAGAGCTCCGAAGGCTCCACGTGTCCCGCGGGGCCGGACTTCCTTCTCCTCAGAGGAGGGCTCCGGGCCCGCCACGTGGGCAGCAGGACGACGCTGCCTGCCCCCGCGCGGTAGGCAGCGGGTGTAAAGGCGCACCATACCTTGCCCGTACAAGGTATTCAACGCCCGCGCCTTCCCAAGAGCGGAGACGCGGAGCACGCCTCTGTCAGGTGTCGTTGCGTCCAGTTGCATCACAGACTGGCGCGCCGTGTCAGAGCCTGTCTGCCAATAAACACAGCGACAAGACATCCCCTGCCGCCCCTGCCGTCATCAACCACTACGACTAGCTTGCGGCATGGGTAGGGCGGCAGAACGAAGACCCGGAAGCCTTCGCCAGAGACAACTACCGGCGTAACTGCAGATACGGAAGACGGCAGGCAATCTCCCCGGGACCACATGTCGGGTCCCGGGCCCACCTTTTAAGCCACTCAAGTCTTGGACTATAAAAGGCTCGGGTAGGTGACGTTAGCAAGAGTTCAAACTCTATGAACTCGCATCCTAGACATCACTCACCCTCAAGCTCAGGACTCCGGTTCTGAGCAACAAGCAATACAGCGAGCACCTCTGCTCACCGTGGACGTAGGGTTTTACGCTCCGGCGGTCTGAAACACGTAAAACTCGCCGTGTCAAGCTTCTACCTCACTCGTCCCTAACGCTTAAGCTCTCCGCAAGCGACTAGCCCCTCCGAAAAAGAACCTCCGCGGGCTGCCCAGAGCAGGTCCGGGGGAAGTGTCGATCACACACTTCGACATTTGGCGCGCCAGGTAGGGAGCTTTTCCCTTGCGCGACGAGCTTTTGCCGGCGAAGATGACCAAGCTTCCTTCAGCGGCAATCTCTCCTCCCCTGCGTTCACGACGGACCGTTACTAGCGGGGAATACGTGTCGACACACTCTGGACGGAGTGTGTCGGTGCAAGCTGGAAGCCAGCAGCCGACTCCGGCAACACCGACTCCGGCAACGCAGGCTCCATCTAGCGTGAGATCTTCTGCAGCACTGAGCGTCCCCCACGGGGGCGCGCTAGCTGCAGCAAGAGCGCTACTGCACAATCCACCTGCTGGGGACGCACCTCAGTCAGCGACCCAGCAGTGGATTCGCGAGGTAGACCGTCTCGTCGTCGCCTTCGCAAACCCTCTACTCCGGCGGGGACGACGCCCCGGCCAACCGGCTGTGTTGCTGACGCGCACACCAACGGTTGATGGACAGACGGCGGATTCCAGCTCCACCAGGATCCCATCGACGGACCTGAGGACAGACCTGGAATGATGCCACTTGGGCCAAGATGCCCGAGTGTTCCTCGAGCGACGACGAGAAAGGCGTCGCAGCCAAGAGGCCGGCGACAGCATGACGTCTGCCTCGACCCTGCCTGAGGCGCAGACTTTCGCCACGCGATCTCTGCCCCAGGAATACGCCACGCAGCATATGCCACAGCCATATGCCCTACAAACGGCGCCCCCGGTCTATGGCGCAGCCTTGCCCATACCGGGGTACACAGTGCCAGCAGCGAACCAAGCGTTCGCGGCACCAACGCCTGCAGCAACAGGAGCAGGATGTGCAGCCCTGGCGCCCCACCTTCGCTTCGCGAGGTGGCCGCGCAAGTTTTGGCTGCACATGCCTGAGAAGTACGACGGCAGCGTCAACCCGGCGGAGTTCCTCCAGATCTACTCCACCGCCGTCCTTGTTGCAGGAGGGGACGAGGCCGTCATGGCCAACTACTTCCCCGTCGCCTTGACCGGCCCAGCCCGGTCTTGGCTCATGAACCTCCCCCAGGGTTCCATAACCTCCTGGGGAGAGCTCTGCCGGCAGTTCACCGCCAACTTCGGCAGTTCCTACACCTGGCCCGGCACGTTGCTCGACCTCGACGCCATCCAGCAACAACCTGGGGAATCGCTGTGCTCCTTCATTCAGCGGTTCTCCCAGGTAAGGAACACCATCCCACATATCCAAAATGCTTCTGTGGTGGTGGCGTTCCGGCAAGGCGTCCGGGACAAGAAGATGCTTGAGAAGCTCGCGAACAGAGAGGTCCGGGACGTCTCAGAGCTCTTCAGCCTGGCGGACAAGTGCGCCAGTGCAGCAGCAGGGCGGAACTGGCACTCCCTGCCAGCCTCTGAGTCATGAGGGCAGCCAGGATCTGGCACCGCTTCCTATGGAAGCTGCAAGAAGATCAAGAACCGGGCGGTGGCAAGATGAAACCGCCGGCCGCGGCTCCCGTTGCCGCAGCAGCGGCACCCAGTGGGGCTCGGGGGCCGCGCCCCGACAAAAGGCAGCGACAGTCACCAGCTCCAGATGGTGACCAAGGCGAGCTATGCCCCGTGCATGACACCAGTTACCATACTGCTGCCGAGTGCCGGGAGATCCAGAAGCTCGCGGACCGCTTCCAGAAAGGGAAGCAGCTTCGAACTGATGCCCCACCCTACCGTCAAAGGGAGGGCAAGCAGAAGGTCGACGCCCCATACAACGTCGACCACCAGGTGGAGTTCCAGGAGCCTCAGCGCGCGGTGAAGGCGGTGTGCAACCATGAGGACTCCAGCTCCAGTGATGACGAGCGCCGGAAGATGCTCTACATCATCTACGGTGGGTCCGCTGACCCCTCGTCCAGAAACGCGGTTAAGACCCTGTGCCGAGCGGTAGTGTCGGTGGCTCCCCTCCCGAGTGCCGCGCCGCACCTCAAGTGGATGGGAACCCCCATCAGCTTTGATGCCACCGACTGCCCCAGGAACATGGCTGGGGCCGGCCAACTACCGCTCTTGGTAGCTCCCACCATCACCAACATGAGGATGTACCACGTTTTGGTGCATGGCGGGGCTGGACTGAACCTCATCAGTCGCGCAGCTTTCCAGAAGTTGCAGATCCCTATGGCCAAGCTCACCCCATCGAGCCCGTTCTCAGGGGTAGGGCCGGGACAGGTCATTCCCTACGGCAACATCAGCCTTCCGGTGACCTTTGGGGCACCGGACAGCTATCGGACAGAGTACATTCTGTTCGATGTGGCGGAGATCGACCTCCCCTTCAACGCCATAATTGGCAGGCCAGCCCTGTACCGATTCATGGCAGTAGCCCACTACGGCTAACTTGTCTTGAAGATGCCTACACCAACAGGCGTCCTCAGGATTCGTGGAGACCGCACTGCTGCAGTGTCAGCCTTGGAAAAGCTCCAAGCGCTTGCAACAGCTAGAGCACCAGCCCCTGGCAGTGCAGAACCGGACCGGCTCCACCCGAGTGCACGCCACCGTGCCTCTACCGCAGCACCCCGTGTGCAACCCCTCGACGAGGGCGACGTCCCCCTGAAGCTCATCCAAGTCGGCGCCGATGCCACCCAGACCACCCGGGTAGCCAGGGGCCTGGATAGCAAATAGGAAGGCGCGCTCGTCACCTTCCTCCGGCACAACGTCGACGTGTTTGCATGGCAGCCATCGCAGATGCCGGGGATCCCTAGGGAGGTGATCGAGCACCACTTGAAGGTCTTCCCCGACACCCGGCCAGTCCAACAGAAGCCCCGCAAGCAGTCCATCAAGCGGCAAAACTTCATCCAGGAAGAAATCAAGAAGCTGCTGGACGCTGGCTTCTTACGGGAAGTCCACCACCCCCGGTGGTTGGCAAACCCCGTTGTTGTCCCAAAGGCCGGCGGGAAGCTCCGGATGTGCATCGACTACACCAGTCTCAATAAGGCATGTCCTAAAGATCCATTCCCTCTCCCTAGAATAGATCAAATAGTAGACTCGACATCGGGCTGCGATATGCTGTGCTTCCTAGACGCCTACTCCGGTTTCCATCAGATCCCTATGTCTAGAGAAGATGAAGGGCACACCTCCTTCATCACAGTAGACGGCCTGTACTGGTATGTCTCTATGCCTTATGGCCTAAAGAATGCTCTCCCCACCTTTGTACGTGCAATGCACAAAACCTTCGGGGAGTTAATAAGAGACTTAGTTGAGGTGTATGTCGATGACATCGTTGTTAAGGTCAGGCAGAGTTCATCCCTGCTAGATAACATGGCCTTAGTCTTTGACAAACTGCGCTCTACGCGCACCAAGCTGAACCCCGACAAGTGTGTGTTTGGCGTATCTTCTGGAAAACTCTTAGGATTCCAGGTCTCACACCGAGGAATTGAGGCTAACCCGAGAAGATCAAGGCCATCGATTTGATGCGGCCCCCCGCCCGCATCAAAGAGTTCTAGAAACTCACGGGATGCCTAGCCGCGCTGAGTCAGTTTATACCGAGGTTAGCAGAGCGAGCGCTCCCCTTCTTTAAGCTCCTGCGCAAATCCGGCCCATTTTCTTGGACCGACAAAGCAGAAGAAGCTTTCCAGTAGTTGAAGCAACTCCCGACGACCCTACCATCATGGTAGCCCTCGAGCCCGAAGAGCATGTGTTGCTCTACATCGCGGCGACAACTGAAGTGGTGAGTATGGTCCTCGTCGCAGAGCGGCCGGACCTCTCGTCGCCACAGCCTGCTCCGGTAGCAGGAGACAGGCGCCAGGAAACCCCGGAGGTCCAAGACGGCGTCCCAGACCTCCAAGACAACCCCCTGAGGTCCAAGATGGACCCCAGACCTCCATGACAACCTCCCGGAGGCCCAACGGGACCTCCTGGAGGTCCCGGAAAATCAGCGGGACCTCCCGGAGGTCCAAGGCGGCTTGGGAGCCTTCGAGTCTCAGCTCCCGGCAGCCCCCTGGACCCACCCACCTCCGGTAGGCCTGAGCCAATGGATGAAGACATCTCTGGCCTAGGAGGGAGGCTCCGGACCATCCAGAGGCCTGTCTACTACATCAGCGAGGTCCTCCATGACGCCAAGACAAGGTACCTGGAGGTCCACAAGCTGTTGTATGCAGTGCTCGTGGCGTCCAGGAAACTCCGCCACTACTTCCAAGCCCACCGGGTCTCAGTGGTCACCTCCTATCCGCTGAAGGCTATCCTTCACAGCCCCCACGTGACTGGCAATGTCGCTAAATGGGCAGCGGAGCTGGCAGAGTTTGAGCTGGACTTCCTTCCTCGTCATGCAGTCAAGAGCCAAGCACTGGCTGACTTCGTGGCTGAGTGGGCGCCAACGAAGGCTGACCCAGGGGGCCACGAAGACGGTGAACCAAAGCACCGAGCTCCGGTCTTCACCGGGCCTCACTGGACACTCTTCTTCGACGGCTCCTCGCGAAAGCAGGGGGCTGGTGCCGGCGTACTGCTTCTCATGCCATCGGGGGAGCAGTTTGGGTATATGGTGCGTCTCAATTTCAAGGCAACCAACAACATGGCAGAGTATGAAGCACTCATCTTTGGCCTAAAGACAGCCCTGTCTCTGGGCGCTCGCTAGTTGTTGGCACAGGGCGACTCCCAGCTAGTTATCAAGCAAGTTAAGGGTGAATGCTCCTGCAATGACCCACAACTAGCTGCTTACCTGCTCCACGTGCAGATGTTGGAGAAAGACTTCCTCGCCTTGGACCTGTGCCACGTACCGTGCGCTGGCAATGCCACAGCTGACGACCTCTCAACGAAGGCCTCCACCGGAGCCCCTGTGCCCGAAGGAGTCTTCGAGAGGACGTTGCTGCGGCCCACAGCCCGGCCTGCCGAGCCGGGCGAAGGGGGCTGGACCAGAACCTCAAAGCTGGCGGTCCCGGCGGCCCTGCAGCCATGGACGCTGCCAAGGATTGTAAGTGTCACTGGGGACTCTGTGCAACGCAGCGCTCAAGATCCAGAAGCTCAAGTCAGACCCGATGCATGGATCACGGAGATCCGGGACTACTTGAAAGATAACATCCTCCCTGATGAACGTGTATCTGCTGAACGGATCGTGCGCATGGCTAAGAGATACGCGCTGGTAGAAGGGGATCTCTACCGGCGTGGCGCCAACCACGTCCTATTGCGGTGCATAACCCAGGGGGAAGGCTGCGACTTGCTCGCTGAGATCCATGGAGGCGAATGTGGGAGTCACTCTTCCTCACGCACGCTTGTCGGTAAAGCCTTCCGGCATGGCTTCTACTGGCCGACAGCACTCCAGGATGCCGTCAAGCTGGTCGAGAGCTTCAAGGCGTGCCAGTTCCACCCTCATGGCCGTTTGACGTATAGGGGTTGGACATCCTGGGACCATTCCCCAGAGCCGTCAGGGGATTCCGGTACCTCTATGTCGCCATCGACAAGTTCACCAAGTGGCCGGAAGCCACACCAGTCGTCACCATCAACAAGCAATCCGCAGTAAAGTTCATCAAGTCGATTGTCTGCCGGTTCGGGGTCCCGAACAGAATCATCACCGACAACGGGACCCAGTTCACCAGCGCAGCGTTCCAAGACTACTGCGAAGACCTCGGCATCCAGGTGTGCTATGCCTCTGTTGCTCACCCAAAGAGCAATGGGCAAGTCGAGAGGGCCAACGCCGAGATTCTTCAGGGCCTCAAGACTCGCACCTATGCCGGCCTGAAGAAACATGGTGCCAATTGGGTGGATGAGCTTCCGAGCACACTATGGGCTAACCGGACATCCCAGAGCCGGGCCACCGGAGAGACACCCTTCTTCATGGTGTATGGGGCTGAAGTTGTGCTTCCCCCAGAGATCACCATGAAATCTCACCGTGTCCGAGCTTACGATGAAGCTGCGCAGGACAACCTCCGGCGTGGAGACATCGACCTCGTCGACGAGGTCCGATTTCATGCAGCACACCGTAACACACGGTACAGACAAGCACTCCGGCGCTACCATCAGAGGTCTGTGCGTGTCCGGGAGCTGCAGGAAGGCGACCTGGTGTTGCGGCGCATACTTTCTCGCGAAGGGACCCACAAACTCTCTCCTAGCTGGGAAGGTCCCTTCCGAGTCACAAAAGTGTGCCGTCCCGGGTGCGTACGCCTTTCCACCGAGGACAGGGATCCGCTCCCGCACACTTGGAACATAGAGCACCTTCGTAAGTTCTATCCCTAGGGCAATAGTAGGACAGCCTTTTCCTTTTGTAATAGATTCCATAGAGTCCAGGAACAGCGCTCGGAGCCGCTAAGTCTCAAGGGACGGTCCAGGACTACGTTCAGCTTTGTCTGGTTCCGACCCTAAGCGCGTAGAGTCTTGCTTCCCTTTTTAATGGGACGGGTCGTGGCCTCCATGTTTAGACTGCCTTCCTCCTATGGAAATTTATATGAAAAGAAACCTGTCCTACTTTGCTTTTCCCTTGTGCTCATTTAAATTACGTATTAAATTTTTATGACCGCACTTCCGGCGTATGCTAACCATGCACTCAGCTCCCTCTTCTCATTCTCACTTCTAGTCGGCATTTGCTGCCCTACCGAAGGCGGTTGCGTTGGAGGTACCTGCCGATGGCCAGGGGGCCCTGAGCTCCCGGCTCTTCGTGCACGGTAGTCCCCAAGCAACGTACAAGTGGATGTGGACCGTAAGCCAAATAAGACTATGAGATAGGGATGGGGGAGCCCCCAAGGAGAATTACGTTTCCTTTACTTGTTTGCAGAACCTCTCGGCCTCAGCTCCCCGCAAGAGTATGGTAGTAGCACCCAACAAATGGGCCACACCTACCAGGGGGGCCGCTACGGGATCGCGCAAGACCTGAACTCCAAGGTAAGACCGAAGGATCCAGACCTCGCCACCTCCGCAAGGGCGAGCCCCGAAGGCCCCACGTGTCCAGCGGGACCGGACCTCCCTCTCCTCAGGGGGGTGCTCCGGGCCCGCCACGTGGCTGGCAGAAACCGGACCTTCCCCCGGGGGGAGAGCTCCGAAGGCTCCTCGTGTCCTGTGGGGCCGGACCTCCCTCTCCTCAGACGAGAGCTCCGGGCCCGCCACATGGTCAGCAGAAGCCGCACCTCCCCCCTCTGCGGGGAGAGCTCCGAAGGCTCCACGTGTCCCGCGGGGCCGGGCCTCCCTCTTCTCAGAAAGGAGCTCCGTGTCCGCCACGTGGCTAGCAGGCCCGGACCTCCCCATTCTCATGAGGCGGGTCCTGGAGACCTCCGGGGCCCTTAATACAGTAAGGACCCGGGGAAGGTGTCTGTGCAGAGCTTCGAGATTGGTGAAGGCCTCTGAGTACCTTGCGGAGCTAAGGGCTCGACCAGGCAAAACCAAGAAGAAGACTAAAGCACACAGACGCAGAAGATAACAAGAGTCTATTCACTCGAGGCTCCATGAGCTGGGCTACAGACTCAACAAAAATAGAAAAGAAGAAGAAGGTACAGGGCCTTTTAGCCACGGGGGCGGGTGCCTAAGAGTCCCCGGACTCCTGTTGGAACCTAGAGGCCACAAGGGCGGCCACATCCTCGACCTCGGCCCTGGCAGCTTCCTCCTGCTCGGCGGCAGGACCTAGACGGACTGGCTCCAGAGAGAAGGAAGGGTCTTCGCTCCGGAAGCACGCCAGCACATGCGTAGAGACCTCCTTCGCCAGGCCCCGTCCCTCCACCTCAAGCTCGTCGGCGATCACTGCTTCGAGCCGGCCCATCTTGCCGCCGATGGACTCAAGCGCCGGGATTGCCTCGGACACCTCCTGCGCTGGAGCCTCCGTCCGCACTGGGCTGAAACCAAGAGGAACCAAGGCGGACCCCGCCTCGGTAATAAAGCCCCAGACCGCCTGGGCCTCGGCAGACCGCGAAGACTGGAGCTTCTCTACCTCTTGGTGAGCATCCAGCTCGCGATCCAGCGCCGCCTGGCGCTCCCAGGAGGATTGCTCCTCCCTCGCAGCGGCAGCCGACTCGCGGAGCTCCAGCTCCTCGGCCCGAGCCCTCAGATTGCCCTCTCTTGCCTTCAGTCATGTGGCAATCTTCTCCTCCTCGGCCACCACAGCACGCTCCCGATCGGCGACGGCGCACTCTCAACGAACTACCTGCAGCCGCAACTCCTCCGCGGCAGAAGAGCGCGCCTCGACCTTGGCTTCGACCTGGACCAGGGCTTCACGGTAGGAAGCGCGGAGCCGCCGGGTCTCTGAGTCCAGGCGGCAGACGGCTTTCTTCTGAGCGTCGAGCAGAGCACCCATGTCCTCAAGTCTCGACTGCCTCGAGTCAAGCTCCGCCTTAGCCTCCTGGGTCCGCTGCTGCAGGAGGTGCTCCCAGCTTAGAAGGCGTTCCCTATCTCCAGCCAGTGCCCCCCGCTCCCGCTCAAAGGCGGCCTCGAACTGTCGGGCGCCGGCCTGAACATGCCCCAGGGCATCCCACATGGGCACCGGGACAGCGGGGACAGGAGTCGTGCCCCTGACCTCCCCTGTCGCGTCTACGACCGGCGGAGGTGCTGGTGCCTCAGCAACCGGAGCAAGACACTGACCTTAGGGAGCCAGGCAGCCAGCAACTGCACCTGCAGCGGCCTTTCCAGCCTCAGCACTGGACTTCCGGGCTGGTGAAGGAGGGCGAACAGGTGCTGCCGCAGCCACTGCAGAAGAAGCCCCCGCCGACTTGGGGGCCGTTGGAACCACAGTAATTCCCGGATGCTGCGGCGCGGAGCCTCCGCCAACGGGAGATGGCCGGGGAACAGGCTCGCCCCCGGCAGCCGGTGAGCCCCTGCAGACAAAGAAAGCACTCAAGCTAAGAGAGGAGAAGGGAACGCTACTCCTACAAGTCAGTAAGAGCAACACTTACTGAGCGACGTGAGCGCTCCAACGGGATTGTAGCCCTGACCTCTGGACCGGGGTAGAACCGCCAGGACCTGCGGCCAGAACATTCGCGGGCTGTGGCGTCTGGGCCCCCGGCACACTCCCCGGTGTCGCCCCACCGGCGTCCTTCCTAGAACCTCCTCCGCCTGAGGAAGGGTGGCGGGGCGCTTGGGGTTCCTCGGACTGTCGCTGTCCGGGAAGAGACCCGCCGGAGTGCAGCACCCGGGGTCTCTTTGAGTCGCCACTCGATGGACCAGCGCCTCCGGGAGACGGACGCAAGGGTGCCCCGGCCCCCTAACTCAGCGCAAGCAACACCCTCGGAGGAGACCGGGCACGTTTCTTCTATGGCTGCCCGGGGGCCGGCTCCTTCCCTTTCCCCTTGTCGGCGGCTTGAGTTCCGCCGGCCCTCGGGGCGGGTTGGGCGGCGACAGATGCCTCGTGCTCCGATCTGGAGCGCTCGGTCCCAGGGATCGAGATGCCCCAGAGGGTATCCCCAACCTGGCGAATGGCGATCCCGATGTCGTCAAGGTTCGGCATCTTCTGCAGTAACTCTGACCTCCTCTACGGTTCTAAGAAGAGGGGAGTGCCAGAGGCCGGGAAGGCGGGGTTGCCACTGGGGACGTAGTCGCCGCTCACCTTGTCCACCATCTCGTACAGCTCCTCATCGGAAGGATCGGAGCCGAGACCTCTCTCCAACCTGGTGCAGTCCTGCTCACCAGTGTAGTACCACGCCGGGCGGTTGCGCTGCTGCAAGGGCACGATACGGCGCGACAAGAAATCCATAAGCACCATCAGGGACGTTATCCCCTCGTTGGCCAAGAACCGGATCCGTTCCAAGACCGGTGCGTACTCCCACTCGAGCTCTGGGACCTCCTCCCAGAAGCGACGCTCGGTGGTTGGGCCAGCAGTTGGGAGCTGCAGGCGATCGTGCTCGTCGGTCTGCACGATCACCCAGTTCACCCTCCAGTTTTCCCACCTTGACGCACTGAAAGATAGAAGGTACCCGGAGACCTTTGGGTCCTTGCAGCGATGCTGGAAATAGTACGCCCCCATCTGGGTCTTCGAGCTGTGCCCGGTCGTCCGCAACACGAAGAAGTAGAGGAAGAGCGTCACTGAAGCATGCACCCCCACAAACATCTCGCAGAAGTGGACGAAGACGGCGGCCATCGCGAAGGAGTTGGGGGAAAGGTGGTGCATCTGGAGGCCATACGTCTACAGCAATGTGACGAAGAAGGAAGAAATTGGCGGGACGAACCCCGCCATGGCGTAGGCAGTGAAAAAGACCATCTCCCCCTTTTCCAGGAGCAGGGGGAGAGATCCCCGGCAGAGCCGGCGTTTCTGCTCCTCCGTGTGCCAGCCCAACAGCCGGCACACTGGCCCAAGCTCGGCCGAACAAACGAAACGCGACGGGAGCAGGTTGGAAGCCATGGCAGGGGAGAGCTCAAGCACAGGGAAGACAAAGGCACAAGAGTTCAAGGAAAGTGCAAGCGCTGGGAAGTGCGAACGGAAGCCGCGATGCGGGTAAGATCCCCTTTTAAAACTTCCCAGGTGCGATTCGAAGCGATTCAAAACTCTTCGAATACACCGCATGGGCAACTGCTTCGGCTCCAAGACCGAGCGCCGATGACAGGTGGACCCAAGTCGTCCAGCTGAAGCGGTGGGTCAAGAAGTCAGTCTCCCAAGGAGACGAGCCAGCAAGGCGCTTCGGCGGTTCCTAAAAAAAGCGCCGCAACATGCAGAAGTGGCAGCCTTGGGAACCGCCGCAGTAAAAGCAACCATCAAGTGGGTGCACGCTCCCATGATCCCGCGACTGTTCATGCTCCGGTAACGGTCAATGCTGGACTTAGAGAAAGTGCGCGGAACGGAAGAGACGGAGGCCCCACCTTGAGCTCGCTATCTCCCCCTAGATGGGCCCGGGGGCCACTGTCGGTACCCTCGATACAGGGTACCCTCGCGCACAGGGGGAAATGCCTAAGGATCTCGCCATTCTCCGCAGGGAGAGCTCCGAAGGCGCCGCGTGTCTAGCAGGGCCGGACCTCCCTCTACTCAGAGGAGAGCTCCGGGCTCGCCACGTGGCCAACTGAGACAGACCTCCCCCTCCGCGGGGAGAGCTCCGAAGGCTCCACGTGTCCCGCGGGGCCGGACCTCCCTCTCCTCAGAGGAGAGCTCCGGGCCCGCCACGTGGCTAGCAGAAGCCGGACCTCCCCCCTCCGTGGGGAGAGCTCCGAAGGCTCCACGTGTCCCGCGGGGCCGGACTTCCCTCTCCTCAGAGGAGGGCTCCGGGCCCGCCACGTGGCCAGCAGGACGACGCTGCCTGCCCCCGCGCGGTAGGCAGCGGGCGTAAAGGTGCACCATACCTTGCCCGTACAAGGTATTCAAGGCCCGCGCCTTCCCAAGACGCGGAGACGCGGAGCACGCCTCTGTCAGGTGTCGTTGCGGCCAGTCGCATCACAGACTGGCGCGCCGTGTCAGAGCCTGTCCGCCAATAAACATAGCGACAAGACATCCCCTACCGCCCCTGCCGTCATAAACCACTACGACTAGCTTGCGGCATGGGTAGGGCGGCAGAACGAAGACCCGGAAGCCTTCGCCAGAGACAACTACCGGCATAACCGTAGATACGGAAGACGGCAGGCAATCTCCCCGGAACCACCTGTCGGGTCCCGGGCCCACCTTGTAAGCCACTCGAGTCTTGGACTATAAAAGGCTTGGGTAGGCGACGTTAGCAAGGGTTCGAACTCTGTCAACTCACATCCTAGACATCACTCACCCTCAAGCTCAGGACTCCGGTTCTGAGCAACAAGCAATACAGCGAGCACCTCTGCTCACCGTGGATGTAGGGTTTTACGCTCCGGCAACCCGAACCACGTAAAACTCTCCGTGTCAAGCTTCTCCCTCACTCGTCCCTAACGCTTAAGCTCTCCGCAAGCGACTAGCCCCTCCGAAAAAGAACCTCCGCGGGCTGCCCAGAGCAGGTCCGGGGGAAGTGTCGATCACGCACTTTGACAACAACAAAGAAAGTGTACCACAAGATGAATATTGACTAGAGCTAGGCATGTCACGTTGTGAAACAAATGCAAGAGACTTGTTGGGGTTCTTACGTGATATTATGTCAATTTCATGAGTTTTTAACTTAGAATATAGCACATCTAATGTAAGTGTACTCACTACGAATAGATGTAACTTTCATCTGCCAAATTGACATGTCTAATGCACTTAGTAATTGCCTAGCATTTTCAGCATCTGAAAAATTAACGTTGACACTACGCAAGTTGCTGAGAATTTTATTGAGGCGAGCAAAGAGGTTATCGATTAACTCACCGGGTTGCATCTCGAAGCGCATGTATTCTTTCTTGAACATATCTTGTCTTACCTCCTTGATCGTGTTGGATCCTTCGTGGTAGTCACAAAGTGCTTTCTACACATCGTATGCAGATCGGAGGTGTGCAACATGGTCGAAGTCACTTTGAGTTAATTCTTGTATGATCTAGTTGCGTGCTTTGTTGTTTCTGTTGACATCTCTCATATTCGTAGCCGTGACTTGATCATTTGGCGGCACGTCATAAGGCTTGTACACCTTTTCCCATATTGCGAAGCCTTGCGCCTGGATAAAAGCCTCCATACGTGCCTTCCAAACCTGAAAATCAATGCCACTGAACACACAAAGTTTTGCGGAGTATTTCTCCATGATGATTAGTCAAAACATGTGCAAATCATAAAGATTAGAGCACCGTTGCTCTGATACCAATTGTAGGATCGAAGAGCACGTGAAAAGCTACTAGAGGGGGTTGAATGGTAGATTTAAACTTTTTAGCGGAAGCAACAAAAAACCCTCGGCAGAAAATCGATCTGTTAAAGAAACCGTGTATTCGACTGATCTAAACGTGTTGAACTGTGAAAAAAGTGGTATATATTATAAAGAATCAAGTCACGAAGACACGACAGCAAGAATCATGGAAATCCGTCAAAAATATCTCAAGTTATGATCGAAAGATCAAACGAGGGTCAATCTGTTCTACTCGAGTAAAAACCAGATCTGCAACACTGCAAAGAAACTCGTGTAGATCATAAACTACAGATCCAATGACCCTGAAATTTTTACAGGTGATAGATAATCAAGTTGTGAAGACAAACCAAAAAGAATCACGTCAATTGGATTTGAACAACTCGAGTTATAATCAAAACACCGAAGCACTGTCGTGCTGTCCAGAAACTCGACGAGAAAGACTTGATAAAAATAAGTCGGACGAACAAGGCACAAAAGCTTCTCTAAAATACGAATTTTATTGATCAAAACTTAAGAGGAACAGCCCAAAGTCATTCACCCACGAGCCTTGACCTCCCTTGCTTATATAACCGGCAATAAGGCTAACCCAATTCAAACTAGGATTCTAATCCTACTCAGTTTCTGAATCAAAACTTTCCATAACTGATGAAGGCTCTTCTATACGCAGATAGAAGCAATCTTAAGACTTCCAAGCACCTTAGTAACGTATCCCACATTCCTAAAACAACTCAACTTTGTGTCCCACACGAAATCCTATCATAACCAACTCAAATCTTTCCATATTTGAGCCATAACCGACTCAGCCGCAGCATGAGTCCATAATCCAGCCGGTTGGACCTTTCCTACAAATTCTTTACGTTCACATCTCTTCATCACGCCTTGGAACCATGTTGTCATGTCCATGCACTCCTTGCACACGTGCAAACACCTTCCAACGATGTCCACGATACCTTCATATGCATTGTTCTTGATCCAAACATGCTGCGCGACCTCCCGATCAACTCAACCACAATTCCTCCCGAACTCGGTTGTTGAACCTCATCTTCTCCCTAAGACTAGTTCAATGGACCCCGTCACCAGCCATATCTTGAACTCAAGCAACACCTGCACATGAATAAACAACCAATACTTTCAAGCACAAGTCCGCGACTTGACTCACGTTAGTTCCGAAAACCACAACACCTTACGTGAACACCTCACATAAGCTTGTTGCAAACCATAGCAAAATGTTAACCACCGTAAACAGCCATAACACTTCAAAAACTTAGTAAAAGAATACTAAGCGAACTTTACATAGATGTAAAGCAAGTTCGAAACATTTGCATGGTAAAAATAGAACCATTGCGATTTAGCTCCAGACCTTGCCAAAGCTAACCGGACCTTGAGCCGGAGCTTACCAAAGCTAGCAGAACCTAGCACCGGAACTTACCAAAGCTAGTCGGACCTACCGCCGGAGCTAACCAAACACATGTCGAACCTAGCCATAGCAAGTAGGACCTTACGTCGGATCTTTTCGGAGCTTGGACCTAGAGTCGGATCTTGACAAAAAGAGTGTTTTGGCAGAATTCAAAACTTTTATCGTCATAGACAATGTACTCAGCACACATAGGTCTCACAGTTGTTGCTGCCCGTATAGATGTGATGTGATTACCATGGCCCTTAATTTCTGAGATATGCTTATTATAGGGCAAATGTTGGAAATTAACCATGTGTTCATCATTTCTTATACAGAATGCCTCGTATGCATTCCGTGAACAAGCTTATTGGCACTAGCGGCGGCGATGATGACTCCTCACAGCAGCCGCCGCCGCATCAATTACAACGGCTGCAGTCCTCACAGCAGCTACAACAGTCACATCAACTGCAGGAGCAGCAGCAACAACAGCCACAAGGAGAGCAACAACAGCCCCAGCAGGAGCCACCGCAGCCGCCACCGCCACCCACCTTGGCGGAGGCGATTCTCGCTATGCTGGGATCGCATCAATAGAACATGGAACTCCTCCATGCTCTTGTGCAGAACACTGCTACCGGGCGTCGTCATGAGGGTGCTCCTCGTCAACATCAAGGGAGCACTTATGCAGACTTTCTCGCAACTCACCCGCCCATGTTCACCGAGGCGGCTGAACCACATGAAGTGGACAACTGGTTGAGAACCTATGAGTCAAAGTTTGGTCTTCTCCAATGCTTCAAAGTCCAAAAGACACTCTTTGCAGCTCAACAACTCTATGGCTCGGCAGGAGCTTGGTGGGCGAACTATGTGGCCGCGGTCCCCTCCAGTCATCAAGTGACATGGGCTGAATTTCGTGAAGCTTTCTGTGCCCATCACATCCCTACGTGTGTTATGCAAAAGAAGCTTCAAGAATTTCTCGAGCTAAAGCAAGGAAGCAAGAGTGCACTTGAATACTCGAAGGCGTTTAACCACTTGGCCCAATATGCACCAGAGTACGTGAATGCTGACGCCAAGAAAAGAGCATGCTTCTTCCGTGGTCTCAACACCAAGTTGAGGGATAAGCTTGTCTTACACCATGGTGGGTCTTTCCTCGACCTTGTGAATGCAGCGATCGTTCAAGAAGAGGCACACCACACTCATCAACTGTCACACCCGGTTTCTCCAAAGAGCAATCGAGTGAATATCACATGTATGCCAGGATCATTTTCTCATACATGAATTTACATGAATTTCTAAGGGTTCAGGGGCTAGATCAGAAGTTTCTGGGGCTAGCTCGTGTTTTCCGAGGTCCCCAGGGGGTAGCGCATAAGATTCCCGGCTTTTATAACGTGGGGCTGACATGGGCTGTTGGATTTAAAACAGATGGCTGAGATTATAACGCGAAGCGGTACGGATTAGATTTATTCGGGACCGCACGATTTAAAATGGACGGGCCTTAGGGGGCCACGTCGCCCTGGCCGTGTGCGGGCGGCGCTGCTCGGCGGCGTGCGGCGGCGATCTCGCCGGAGAGTTTCGGCTTTTCGTCTATACTTCCTAAAACTTGGATTTCTTGGCATAGAATGGAAGAGGGGAGGTAGGCGATCTCACCTCGGGGTTTTTCTTGAGCTCGGAGGCCCTGGAAGGCACCGGTGACGAGGTTCGAGGGGAAAACGCGGTGGTGCTCACCGGAGTTGTGTCTAGAGCGCAAAACACCGGGTCTCCTTCACCTGCAAGACTCCCTGGCGGCGGCAGGACGCACTACATGCATTAGATCGGAGAGAACGGACGGAGATCGAAACAAAATGACGATGGGAGCTTCGGTTCTCAACGGGAACTGAGGCGGGCCGATCGGGGAGGAAAAGGGGCAGATTTCTGCGTTTAAATGGGTGAGGGAGGGCGGCGGGGTCGGTTGAGATGGTGCTGCACGCGTGGACTGGAGATCGTGGCTCTGGGTGCGCAGAATCCGGAGAGGGCGGGTGCGATCGGACGCGGGAGCTCGGAAGAAAGCCGAGTGGTGGTTGGAGACGAAGGTACCGACAGGTGGGCCCCACGCAGCAGAGAGAGGGGGAGGGGGAAACAGCCGCGGGCTGTTGGGCCGGCTGAGGTGGGTTTCGGCCCACTGGCTGTTTTTCTTTTTCTTTTTCCTTTTCCTTTACTGTTTTGATTCAAATTTGAATTCCAGTTTGAATTTGAATTGTTTTACCACATGCATTACGTCCAAAAATTTTAAATTCCCCTCTTTAACAGATTTTGGGGTGTTACATCAAGCTGAAAAGAAAAAGAGGAGTGTTGCTTAGAGTGGATCTAGTGGTGGCAGCTCTAATGGACCACCACCAAAATAACAGAAGGTTTATCGCTCTCTGACCGGGTAGAAATTCAAGGCAATGCCACACCCAAAACCGGGCCGATTTTTATGGCCAAACTACTCTTAAATTTAGACACAATAACAATACTTGCAGCCACAACACCAGCAGCCTGCTCGTATGATTCCTACTGCCTACCCGCAGCAGCAAGACGCCGATGGAAATCGTCCACCTCAAGGCGCCAAAAGCCAGAGCCGACAGTGCTATACTTGTGGGAAGCCAAGCCATTTCTCACGTGATTGCAGGCAGGACAGGCGTCCTACTGCAGCCACTCAGTCCGCTCAGGGATCCAACTTGTCCGGTGCTGCACAAAGGAAAGTCACCTCAAAATCAGGACGAGTAAATTATGTTGAAGCCGAGGAAATTCCTGAGGGAGAACCGGTACTTGCGCGTATGTTCTTGGTCTTTTGTCACCCCACTCTCACTCTTTTAGATTTCAGAGCAACTCGTAGTTTCATTAGAAAATCTTACACGCAAAGGCATCAATTGCTTACAATCATAGTGGGCTCTTCCTTTATTATTCACTCTCCTGGTGGTACAATTTCAGCAAACCATATGGTTTGTAGAGCCCCAATTCTCTTGAATAATAAAGTATCCTACTAATATTTTGGTCTTGGAAGGTTAAGGGATAGATATCATACTCGGTATGTCTTGGATGACTCAACACGAGGTTGTTTTGAATGTTGGGTCGCGTACTTCGATTAAATTCTCCCGAACATGGCTTCAATTCATACCCCTTCCAGAAACTTCTTCTAAAATTTCAGCGGCCTATCACATTGAAGGAGCTCGACTTGAAGACATCCCGGATGTACGTGAATATCCCAATGTCTTCCCCGATGACCTTCCGGGTATGCCACCTGATCGAGAGGTCGAGTTCAAGATCGAGTTGGTACCAGGAGCTACTCTTATCTCACAGAGACCGTAAAAAATGGCACCTAATGAGTTGGCCGAATTGAAGGAGCAACTCAAAGGGCTCATGGAGAAGGGATTTATCCGTCCAAGATCTTCTCATTTGGGTTGTCCGGCATTATTTGTCAAGAATAAAGATGAATCATTACGGCTATGTGTCGTCTACCGCCCACTAAACGCTGTCACCATCAAGAATAAATATCCTCTACCTCGCATCGACATTCTCTTCGATCAACTATCTGGTGCCAAGGTATTCTCCAAAATTGATCTCCGATCCGGGTATCATCAAATTAAAATTCGGCCCAAAGATGTTCCAAAAACAGCATTCTCAACTAGGTATGGTCTATATGGATATCTGGTGATGTCATTTGGCCTTACTAATGCACCAACTTATTTCATGAATCTCATGAATTCGGTTTTCATGCCAGAGTTGTAAGTTTGTCGTTGTCTTCATTGACGACATTCTTGTGTATTTTAAATTGGAGGAGGAACATTCTAAGCACCTTCACATTGTTCTCCAACGCCTTCGCGATCACAAGCTTTATGCCAAATTTAGCAAATGTGAATTTTGGCTCACATCCGTTCCATTCCTTGGACATACCATTTCCGCCGAAGGGATTTCTGTAGATCCTAGTAAAGTGAGGGATGTTCTAAAGTGGAAATCTCCCACCTCAGTCCATGAAATCGGAGGTTCCTTGGGATTAGCCGGATATTGCCGAAGGTTCGTTCCCAACTTCTCAAAAATCTCCAAACCTATGACCGAGCTCTTGAAGAAGGGTGTCAAATATTCTTGAAGTTATGAGTGTGAGCAAGCATTTCAAACTCTCAAAAAGCATCTCACCACCGCGTCGGTTCTAGCTCAACCGGACATCTCTAAACCCTTTATGTATATTGTGATGCATCGGGCACGGGACTAGGTTGTGTGCTTATGCAAGATGGAAGGGTGATCGCCTATGCCTCTCGTCAACTTCGAAGGCACAAGCAACACTATCACACTCATGATCTCGAGCTTGCCGCCATAGTTCTTGCTCTTAAGAAATAGCATCATTTCTACTCGACAACCTTGTCCATGTGTCTTATGATCACAAAAGCCTCAAATACTTCTTCACTCAAAAGGACCTCAACATGAGATAGCAACGATGATTGGAGTTTATCAAAGATTATGAACTAGAAATACACTATCATCTAGGAATGGCCAATGTTGTGGCCGATGCTCTAAGCCATAAGTCTCATGTTCATCACCTCTCTATCACTTCTAATGCAAATTCGGAACCTAGTATTCGTGTACTTCCTTATGGAGCTCTCTACAACCTTGTTCTTGTACCAACAATAAGATTAACAAGGGCATCTCTCATATTTGAAGAAGAATAAAGGAAGGTGAAGCCAAATGCTTCCGGCAGGATGAGGAAGGTGCTGTATGGTTCAATGACTGACTTGTGGTGCCGAAGAATATGGATTTGAGAAAGAAAGTCCTAAATGAGGTTCATATATCCACATACTCTATTCACTCGGGAATACTAAAATGTACCAAGACTTGAAAAGAAGGTTTTGGTGGACCCGTATGAAAATATAAATCACAAGGTACATGGCCGAGTGTGACATGTGTTGACGGGTGAAGGCCGGGTTATTGCAACCACTAAGTGTACCGGAGTGGAAGTGGGATGATATTAGTATGGATTTCATTGTTGGACAACATCTCACCTACCGCAAACATGATTCTATATGGGTGATTGTTGACTGTCTCACAAAGTCAGCTCATTATATTCCAGTCAATACACGATATAGAGTAATGAAATATGCTGAATTGTACATATCTCAAATTGTATGCCTCCATGGAATTCCTCGAACCATTGTATCTGACAGAGGGGAGCCTTTTATATCTCGCTTCTGGGAACAGTTACAAGAATCATTTGGTACTAAGCTCATTCGAGGATCCGCATACCACCCTCAAACGGATTGCCAAACCGAGAGGGTTAATCAAATCTTAGAAGATATGCTCTGATCTTTTTCTCTCGTTCATAGTAAGAATTTGAATGATCACTTACCATTAGCAGAGTTCTCATATAACAACAGTTATCAAGAAAGTATCAAGATGGCCCCTTACGAAGCTCTCTATGGCCGCAAGTGTCAGACTCCATTGAATTGGTGTGAGTCTGGCAAAAGAGTTATATTTGGGGTTGATTTTGTAAAGGAGGCCGAAGACCAAGTAAGAATCATCCAAGCCAATATCCAGGCTGCGAAGGCAAGGCAAAAGAGCTATGGGGACAAGCGTCGCTGACCGCTTGAATTTGAGGTTAGGGACCACATGTACCTACATGTGTCTCCCATGAAAGGAGTTAACCGATTTGTGGTCAAAGGCAAACTAGCTCCACGGTTCCTCGGTCCATTTCCTATTGTGGAGATTTGGAGCCGTGGCGTATCGGTAGGAACTACCCACCTCACTATCTAGAGTCCACGATGTCTTTCACGTCTCTCAACTCTGAAAGTGTCGAACGGCCATCAAAGGTTCATATAGAGGAATTGGAAGGATTGCGACCCGATCTATCATATGTTGAGCATCCCATCGAGATTCTTGATGAAAAGACAAGAGAGACTCAGAACCGCACTCTTCGGTTCTACAAGGTGCAATGGACTAATCACTTTGCGGAGGAGGGTACGTGGGAACAAGAGAGCTACATCCCTGAGCACTACCCGGAATTATTATACTCATATCTCAGCCGGAAATAGTCTTCTTCTGCTTTACTCAACTCCACATTATCCAAAATCTCGGGACGATATTTCTTTAAGGGGGGAGGGTTGTAACAACCCCAGTTTCAAAAGAATGCACAAAAGATATTTTTTCAGAGACTACAATAAAAATTCTATAATTACGAGTTAAACCCTTGTTAAAAAATCATCACAATTTAAATTTCCCTTTAGCAAAATTCAAATCTGGATTCATCAAAATCCAAAATATATTGGGTAGAACATCTCTGCAATTTTTTACCATTTTTGGAGGCCTATAAGTAATTGTTTTTTAATTTTCAAGAGGCCTGCAGATTTGAAATTCGCAAAAAAAATAAAAAGGGGCAGTGGAACCCGTCTGTCAGTGGCTTCTTCTTCCTCTGTTCTCTGCCTCCTCGGGGCTGCAGCCAGTGCATGCCCGCCACGGCGATGGCGTGCGATCTGCAACCGGGTAGCAGCGGCGTTAAGACCCCCCCACCGCTCTCTCTCTCTCTCTCTCTCTCTCTCTCTCTCTCTCTGTCTCTCTCTCTCGCCCCTCGCCCGTTTTGCTGCCATTTTCTTCTCCACTGTGCAGCGGCCATTTTCTCCATTGCCGTCATCCACGAAGCTCCACCGAGCTCCTCCCCTGCTGCAGGCTGAGCTCGGGCGAGCCACCAAGAAGCTGCGCCCGCTCGCCCTCCACCTCTCCAGCCCTATTATTCACCTCTGTTCGCTAGGAATCGAGGTTGATTCGTCATTGACGTTTGTCAGGCCATGTAACACCCTCAATTTCACTACCATGCATTGCATACATTTTTCATGTAGAGAAGCATTTGAAAAGAAGTAGAAATGGAGAAACAACCATAGAAATGGAGAAACAACCATAGAAATGGAGAAGTGAATATAGAAATGGAGAAGAGAATATAGAAATGGAGAAAGGGACATAGAAATGAAGAGAAATGGGATACAACCCTAGCCACATCTTGGAGATAAATCTTCTAGAAGAATTCTAGAGATAAAGCTTCTAGAAGAATTTTAGAGATAAATCTTCTAAAAGAATCTTGGGTATAAAGCTTCTAGAAGAATCTTGGAGATAAAGCTTCTAGAAGAATCTTGGACATAAAGCTTCTAGAAGAATCTTAGACATAAACCTTAGAGATAAAGCTTCTAGAAGAATACTGGAGATAAACCTTAGAGATAAAGCTTCTAGATGAACCTTAGAGATAAAGGTTCTAGATAAGCTTAAAGATAGAGCTTAGAGATAAAGTTTTGGAGATAAAACACCCTGCTGGCCGCACCTCTGAGGGATAGAGTCCTTCTCCTCCTCCAAACTGAGTAGGAGATTGCATCTCTTGGAGATAGAGTCCCTCTCCTCCTCCAAACGTAGTAGGATATCTTCCCCCTTATAAATACAGCCTTCCCTGGCCGCCACCCCAGCCAAAACAAGCCTGTTGCCCCCAGCTTCCATGCCCTGGTCGCCACCCCTTTGCTGCTGCCTTGGCCGCCATCGAAACTCTGCCCCGCCTCGCTGTCGCCGGAGAAGAAGACCCCTGCTGCCAAGCCCTGGCCGCAGCCCTATTCTTCTCCAAAGAAAAACCCCAGCTGCTGCCATTGCAAGAGAAAAAGTCCAGCTGCAAGGAGGAAGTGAGGTAGGTCTTCATTACCCATCTTACGACGTCGCCGCTGTTTCTACGCATCCGTTTTTTTTGCCCCCTTCGAGCAGAAACTTTTGCGTGTGGACAGATTGTGTTTTGATCGATTTTTGACAGTGGAATTGATCTAGATCTTGTGTCAAGATCATCACCACGTCCACACTTGATTCCTACACCCTTTTTCATCATAAAACCCCATGAAATCCCATTAAAACATGCAAGAACACGTATAAACTGGTTATAAAACTGCACTATAGGATTTGCATTCATGTACCCCATTGCATCTTGAGTAAAGTTTGTGCATGATGATTCATTGCTGTAAATTTTGTATGTGTGTGATCGTAAGTAGAAGGACAAGCTCAAGAGGCCGTCTACGAGAAACTACAGCACCAAGATTTCGAGACGCTTGACCAACACGAACCACGGGAGCAAGGCAAGTGCCCCTTGACCATATTGATCCCATGTTTTGAAACTGTTTTGTTTTGCGAAAACTTGTATGCTTGAGTCAACTTGATGGGGCACCCTTTTTATAGGAGTTTACTAGTTTTGTTAACCATCCTTGTCGCCGGGAAAGTTAATGAGTCGGATATGGTCGTTTTTCCTTTTTGCTTCACTTAACTTACAGAATACGGGAAGCTGAAATAAAACATGGTTAGCTACTGCACTCATGAGAATAAAGATGATGATAACTTGATGATGTTGATGAGCATGGAATAAGGGAGGTCTAGGCAAGATTTGTTCATGGATGTTGCTGAATGAGATGGTGGTTTACTTGCCGTAGATCTATGGACCGGTTCATGCGAGCACATGCCAGAAAAACAGTGCCACCGCAAGGCCAAATATGGGTGCGGGTTAGCTGACTAATTAGGTGTGTTGCTAGCTTGTTATGGACCGTTGGATGGCGCGGGGAATGGGAGTCGAGAGGGACTACCCTGGGAACTGCATGGCACAAGAGGGGGCCCGTGGGTGGGAGAATGGTGATTCGAGCCTGCTGGTGAAACCTTAGTGAGTCCATACATCTAGTAGCCCCTTTGTAAAGGCTATTTTGTGATCTCTTGGCCATACACCGACGGTTGTGTACTGGTATAATAGAGGTTCTCTTTAGTCGCCGATGGGTGATGAAATCATAAACTTGTGGTTAAAGTGGTGCCACCTATGTAGAGCGTAAAACTATCATGATAGCCGTGCTTCCGGGCACAAGCACCTGGCCAACTTCCATGATTAGAGGCAAAACTTGGGTATGGTTAAGGTATGGTCATTGGGATTGGTTTTGGGACTGTTTTGGGTCATGAAAATGAGTTTGGTTTTGGTTATATGAATATGAGATGGTTATTAATATTTATAAGTATGAGATGAACTATAGAAAGATTAATGGCTGGATGAGACTTGATAAATGGTGAAATATGATGAAGAATGTTGCTGAATTAATTGATTATGATGGGATAAATTTCACCTGGAAATAGTTGCTGTTTTTATCATGTTTGTGAAATAAAATTTGCTTGCTGCAATGAACCTTTTTATTCCCTACCTTGTTGTATGCTACATGTCATACCTTTCCCGCACTTGCTGAGTACAACATGTACTCACCCTTGCATTACCACATATACATCGGCTACAGGAGAAGAATATTTTGAGAACATGTGGAGTACTAGGCTTGCGCACTACCGTCAACATGCCTGTGGAGTTGAAGTTGGAGCCTGCTGTCTTTAATTATTTCTGCTGTCGTTAGATTCTTCCGCTGCAAGAATAAGATAGACATTCATGAGTGAGACATTGAGTCTATGTAATAAAGTACTTAAATATTATTCGTACGTGGTTATATTCTGAATTCAGTTTGTGGAATACATGTGTATGTGTGATGAACATCCTGGGCACATATATGCATTCATTTGGTTCATTTTTCGGAACAGGGTGTCACAAATTGGTACCAGAGCCACGTTGACCATAGGACGCAAGCCTAGGTAGAATGGACACTCTAAAACACATAGGAACACCCCTCTAAACTGCTATTTTCGAAAATTGCTTGCTGCTGCACTTTAATTGTCAATTCAGCCACCGCAAAGTGCTATTTTCAGCCCTCTTTTTCTCTTCTTTTGGACAGCAAACTCCTGCTTTCTTGCTTCATAGCTTCTGAAGTTTTGGAGTTATTTCTTCCTTCTCTAAAGTTTCTCATGTCTTATTTATAGATGCCGATGATTAGGAGCACAACACGCATAAGGACTCGTCCACCACCACATGGGAGTGCACTTAACCCCATTGAGGTGTCCGATGGACCATATTGGGAGGAGGTGAAGATGGAACCTCATGATGAAGATGAAGTCAATAGCTCTATGCATGAGGAAGAGGATCCGGAAGAGGTGGAACCATTCGAAGACGACATGGAAGATGATCCACAAGAACAGCACTGGTACGCACCTCAGGAGGACTTTCACGCGGGCTTACGCCCCGTGGATCCTCATGAAGCTATGTCGGGAGGAGATGAATCCAAAGAGGAGGCAATCCTTGCTGATGCCAATAATGAAGGTGATGAATGGGCCAACCGTTCGGTTCAAGAATTCTGGTCCGACGGAATGGAAGGAGTACACATATCCAAGGAGCTCAAAGAATTTCTGGATTGCTGCAGCTTATACCCAGAGTATCTTCTCAAGAAAGTCCCTCGTCTTGAACATGAAGAGTGGAAGGCTGAAGTAACCATCCTATCTAACGGTAGGGTTGTCACTCGGCACTTCGCACCCACATGGAGAGCTACAAGGGCAGAAGCTATCGATGATGCTGCATGGGATGCACTCACCGGACTGTGCTACGCCTTCCGTGAGCAGCTTGAGAACACTACTTTTGAGCTGCACCACTATCGGAAGAGTGGTACAAGGAAGATCAATGGACCCCATGGAGGATCTCTTTCCAACCCACAATCTGCTGACAAGTCTTAGAGGTTGCTCGTGGAGTTAGGAAACCGCTATGCAAGCGCACAAGAAGAGATCCGTTACTCCGCAAGAAGCTGTATTTGCTAGAGAAACAAAAGGAGACTCGTGCCAACGCGGGAGCAAATGGAGCACCACGTCATCTATCCCTACATGGACTGCCGACTCACCATGGCGTGTGGCCATGTATGGACCACCCCTGTCACATGGCGAGAACAGCACCGGTTCTCACGATTAAGTTTAGGTTTCTCATTGAATAAGCTGTAATAGGAACGTTTAGATCGTAGTAGCTTGAATAAGAGTGGTGTGCTGAATTTCCATGATGATTGCTTGTGTTTGTGTGCTGGTGTGAATTGTGGTATGCTTCGGCGAATGCCCACATCCAGACATAGTGGAGAGATGTGAGATGCTTCGGCACGTGTTCACATCCTCATATAGGCTGAAATTAATAAAAAGAAGATACTTAGTTCATACACCTTGATGCATATAGTTTGGAAATCGTTTCTCTCAAATCTGAATCCTAGCTCCTACAAATATAGTATGTCCAAAAATAAGCCTTAAAATAAGGGGGTAGACTTTTTTGCCAACCTTATTGTCTTGGATTCCCAAGGGATTGACATAATACTTGGAATGGACTGGTTAAGCAAGCACAATGGAATGATTCAATGTGCTCAGAGGATCGTGCAGTTGACGAGTGAGCACGGTACTCGTATTGAGTTCGAGGCAGCTCAACCTACAACCGAGAAGGCAGTGCTGAACCACATCAAAGAAGCGACATTAGAAAGCATTCCGGTGGTTCATTCAGATGTGTTCCCGGAAGAACTTCCAGGTATGCCACCTGACCGGGACATTGAATTTGCCATTGATTTAATACCCGAAACTGCACCTATTGCAAAGAGGCCATATAGGATGCCTGCTAATGAATTAGTGGAGCTCAAGAAGCAAATTCAGGAGCAGCTAGAAAAGGGTTTCAAACGCCCAAGCTCGTCACCGTGGGGAGCCCCCGTGCTCTTTGTAGACAAGAAAGATGGAACCCAAAGGATATGTGTGGACTATAGGTCTCTCAACGAAGTGACGATCAAGAATAAATACCCGCTGCCCGCATAGAGGACGTATTCGATCAAACGAAAGGTGCCCAAATTTTCTCCAAAACTATCTTCAGTCGGGATACTTCCAGCTGAAGATTAAGCCCTCCGACATACCCAAGACTGCATTTCAAACACGGTATGGTTCATATGAATATACCATTATGTCATTTGGGTTGACGAATGCACCTGCATACTTTATGTACCTCATGAATAAGGTCTTCATGGAGTACTTGGACAAGTTCATCGTGGTTTTCATCGACGACATCATGGTGTATTCGGAAAGCGAGGAAGAACATGAAGAACACTTGAGATTAACATTGCAGAAACTGCGAGAGCATCACTTATATGCCAAGTTCAGCAAGTGTCTATTTGGCTAAAGGATATATCGTTCCTAAGCCACATCATATCCAAAGGAGGAGTATCGGTTGAGGGAAAGTGAGGGATGTTTTGAAGTGGGACCAACCGCAGAATGTGAGGGATATTTGGAGTTTCCTTGGGATTGCTGGATACTACCGCCGGTTCATCAAGGGTTTCTCCAAAATAGCGAAGACGATGACGGAATTGTTGATGAAGGGAAAGCATTTCAGTGGACACCAGCGTTTCAAGAAAGCTTTGAGGAGCTAAAGAAGAGATTAACAACAGCGTCGGTTTTGATATTGCCGGACGTGAGCAAGAGTTTCGATATATATTGTGACTCATCAAGACAAGGGCTTGGATGTGTGCTCATGCATGGAGGACAAGTGGTAGCCTATGCATCAAGACAACTAAAGAAACATGAGATGAATTACCCCACACATGACTTGGAACTTGCAGCCATGGTACATGTCTTGATGATTTGGAGGCATTACATCCTTGGTCACCGATGTGAGATCTACACGGATCATAAGAGCCTCAAGTACATATTCACGCAAACGGATCTGAATTTGAGGCAATGTCGATGGTTGGAACTCATCAAGGATTATGATGTTGGAATCAACTATCACCCTGGAAAGGCCAATGTAGTGGCTGATGCGTTGAGCCGAAAGGGAGCATGTGACCAACTCACGGTTCGGGAGCTGCCACCCGAGCTGCGTAAGGAGTTTTAACGGTTGCATCTTGGATTCTTGAACGAGAAGGAGGTGATAGAACTGAACTCAATGATGGGACAAGAGATACGAGATGGCCAAGCAAGGGATGAGGAAATCAAGGGAAGAATCTGACAAGGCATAGAAAAGAATTTCAAGGAAGACGAGAATGGTATGATTTGGTTAGGGAAAAGGATTTCTGTGCCTAACGTGAAGCACATCCGCGACACGATACTAAAGGAGGCACATGAATCGCCTTATTCCATACACCCCGGCTGTACAAAGATGTACAAGGACCTGAAAACTTGCTATTGCTGGGATGGTATGAAAAGGGATATTGCTGAATATGTTGCCCTATGCGACACATGCAAACGAGTGAAGGCCGAACATCAAAGACCCGCTGGATTGTTGCAGCCATTAAAAGTAACCGAGTGGAAGTGGGAAGACATCAGCATGGATTTCATAGTCGGATTACGGCGTACTCAGTCTGGCTACGACTCCATTTGGGTTATCGTGGACCGATTGACGAAAACAGCCCATTTCCTTCCTGTTAGAACCAAGTACACCGTTGCACAACTAGCTAAGCTGTATATGGAGCAAATCGTGTGTCGTCATGGAGTTCTGAAGAGGATAGTTTCAGATCGAGGTTCTCAATTTACCTCTAGGTTCTGGAAAAAAGCTGCATGAAGCCATGTGTAAACGGTTGAATTTCAGCTCCACATATCACCCGCAAAACAACGGCCAAACTGAGAGGACAAATAAAATTTTGGAAGACATGTTGAGAGCTTGCGCCTTGAAACATGGGCGTAGTTGGGATAAGAGCTTGCCATGCTGAATTCTCGTACAAGAACAGCTACCAAGCAAGCTTGAAGATGTCACCTTTCAAAGCATTGTATGGTAGACGGTATAGGACACCGCTGTTCTGGAATGAGACCGGAGAAAGCCAAGTATTTAGACCCAAAGTGCTGCAAGACGCTGAAAAGCAAGTCCAAACGATACACAAAAATTGAAGGCCGCTCAGTCACGACAAAAGGGTTATGTGGACAATAGGCGAAGAAGATTGACCTTCGAAGTGGGAGACTTCGTGTATCTTAAGATGTCGCCTATCCGAGGCCAACGGCGGTTCAACGTTAAAGGCAAGTAAGCACCTCGCTACATCGGGACATTCGAGATTTTGCGCAAGCGAGGAGAGGTAGCCTATCAACTAGAGCTGCCAACGCGCCTCTCCGACGTGCACGACGTGTTTCACGTATCTCAGTTCAAGAAATGCCTAAGAGTACCAGAGGAACAAGTACCGATGGATGTGCTAGAGCTTCAAGAGGATCAGACCTACGCGGACCACCCGTCAAAATCTTGGACGTAAAGGAAAGGGTCATGAGAAACAAAGTGATCCATTGGTGCAAGGTACAACGGAGCCATCACACGGAAGCCGAAACTACATGGGAACGTGAGGAAGATCTCAAGGCGGAATTCCCCCATCTTTTCTCCACTCTATCTGATGCGGCCCCACAGCCTCGTCGAGCCAGGATCATGGTGAGGGGTGCTCATTGTACAGCACCGGATAACACACATAAAAGATACAAAGTGGAAGCAAAACTTTATTACATAAACGAGTTTATGAACCTTTTTACAACAAAATATGTTCAGTCTACATTCACGGGCATAGACTACGCACCGAGTTCATGTTCAACTCGTGAATGTGTCCCCGCTAGCACACACGCACGCTAACACGGCGGCGTGCACGACTCCCACTCGAAGGGGTTTCCCTCTTGGGGTTCCGTCTCCTCCTCAGGAGTCCCTTCCTCATAACACCCTGCAAAGCTTCAAACACAAGCAGTGAGCACGATGGCTCAGCATGTCTGACCCGTCGTTCCTATACATGAAACTTCTACATGCTGGATCATGGATACTTGGGAATGTAAGTTGCAAAGGACTCGCCTAATTATTTGAACCTTACTTTAATGTTTTAGCAGCAAATTGTGGAGAACCTCACGCTCAAGCACATGAGAGAGCCGCAATCAACCAAAAAATGCATTTCTCTCATGTACTTTGCCTATGGTCAAAAATAACTTTAATTAGGTCTAAACTATAGCACTTCATTACAAATCAAGGTCCATCCTTCCAATCAGCAAACTTTTATCATGTAACTAGCCTGTTCTTTCTACGTCACGGTACAGTGAACAAGTGGTACTCACTGACCGCGAGGGACGGTGATTATAATCGATTGACACCTGCAGGGTTACCCGAATAACCCGTCACGTACGGCCGTACTCGATGTTGCCTACAGCAACCATCACGGACGTCGTATGCAACCACCTTTCACCCGTCAGCCAAATGTTGAGCCGGTCCAATCGTCCCGAGCTAGAGGTCTCTGCGCGCGCATCTGCAGTGCCACCAGCCGATTTACACCTCAAGCTCTCAACCTACCATCTGAACGACCAGCTATGCCTCAACACCCAGCTACCCGAGTTACATCGGTTTCCCGGTTCCCATTTATCCGGTAGGTCTTCGGTACTGTTCTAGCTTGTTCAACAGGCCCGCACATGGCTCGGTCCTCAATCGACACAAGCGGAGCTATGGTAGTCAGGCCCCAACGTCCTGCTGCCCTTGCTCTCCGCTCGGTCTCATTTTTCTTGCCATGTGTTTCATTTTCTACCTTTACCCGAGTAGTGTGCCTCTAGCCTATTCTCGCGAGCAGTTCCAACTACTCGACTTGTACCGAATCCTAAATTAACTTAGCATTGCAGAACCTAATCGAGGTTTACAAACCTAAGCCCAACCCAGGGTTTTCTTGGCTATGCATTTGGGTTTTCAAACAAGACTCTAATGCATAATTTAAGTGGGTGCTCAAAGTAAGTTCCCAGAACAGCAAAATTTATAAACAAGGCTAATGCAAACCGGAGCTTGCCTTGCTGCTGTTGGTCGTAGGCTAGCTGCTCCTCTGGAGTGATGAATTCTATGACTTTGGGCTCCTCCTCAACCTTAGCGACTCCATGAGATGAAGATATAAATGTATCAATTTGAATGCATTTGAATTAAAGTTGAATTTGTGAAGACTATAAGTCTTGCTAGACAGGCCCAATGACCCAAAAAATTTTAATGTGGTTCATATACAACCTAAATAGAGACTTGGCCAAGTTTCATTTGAATCAAAGCTCATTTAAGCTCTCCACAAATAATTATGTACTTGGCCTTAATTGGAGCTCTTAGGGTGTTCTAGGGATTTTCATGGAGCAAGCCATGACTTTCTGGAAACTAGATTTTGAGAGGGTTCTATTGGAGTTGGTTTCACTTAATTTGAAGGTTCGTAACTAAAGATATGAGCTAAACAATTTATGGGAAATTCTGAAAATGTTTCTGGACATTTAGCATTTTCTCTGGAACAGTTTTATTAATCACACCATTAGGTGGATCAAATGAGCTCAAATGGACCTGAAATTTTTATGGTAGCTCGGGGATTATATGATGAACATACTAGCCAAATTTCAGAATTTTCATCCAAAGGGTTCTCCAGTTAAAACTCTAAACAGTTTAAAATTTGAAGAATTAATTCTAGAGAAATAAGGATTTTCATAAAGTGAAACTTAATTTGTTGGAAAGTACACAGAGAGCTGAATCCAACAAAGTTTGATTCACTTGATTTGGAGTTTTCTAGCCAAAGTTATGTGGGTTTGAAGTTTGAACTAAATCTGAAAATCAGGAAAAGTTTAAATTGCTGCGTGTGGGACCGGGGCTACGTGTGAACTTCTCAGTGGCTGACACACGGGGCTACAGAGTTTTTCGCGTGCAGTAGATCCGGTGCCATATCTGATCCCCGGTTTAAATATCTGGCCGTTGACACATAGGACCGGGGGTTTCGTCAACCTCCCAACACCCCGGCTGTCCTGCGGCGGCGCACTACGGCGAAGCTCACCGCCGACCGATTTCTTGCGCCAAACTTCACGGAACTCACCGCTAGGGCCTAGTCCAACATGAGGAACACACTGGTGAGGTCGGCGGTGATCGCCGGTGACCGCAAAATAACCCCCGACGGTACACCGAGGCAGAGCAACTCCGACAACGTGTAGAGATGTCGGGAAAACCCCAAATGCTCAACCGTCTTCTCCGACAGCACCGGTAGCCCTCTGGAATCAAGGATATGAGCTTAGCCAACGGTGGAAATGGCCGCAACATTTACCTCACCGATGACCCGAGGCGCTTTTCTCATGGCGGCATGAAAAACGGCCAGAACTCGGCCGATTAGGGATGGTTTCGTTTGGTTCTTCTTCGAGAAGGCGCGCTAGGACGTGTACCAACTATGTGCAAACTGGCTCGAGCGTTGGGAACCATGTAACATGAATTTGGGTTTAGACCAAGCTCGGCTAGTTTCCTAGGTTTCGGAATTCTTGGAAATTCTCTACACATGGTTGATCATTTGCTACAAGGCTTGCAGCTACACAATCTAGGAAGTATAGCGCACCTTCTTGTGTAGCAAGCGGATGACGACGACGGCTGTGGCGCCATGTCGACGGCGACCCGCAGTGGAGTTCCGCCGGTACTCATGAGAGCTCGGAGAAAATTCTCACTTTGCCGCCAAACACCACAGGGAACCCTCGGTGTGATGTGACAGCACGGTAGAGCCCAAGATGGCGATGCTTTTTCTTTTAGACCGCTCAAGCAACCGAGGCTTAGCTAGCGTGAGTGATTGGGAATGGAGGGTGGCGGTGTCCAGGTGTTTTTCGCGGGACTGGTGATCGAGCTCGGGAGCGATGATGAGCGAGTGAAGAACTCGGATTGTGGCACTCAGCTGTGGAGATAAGGACCGGGCGAGCGTGTGACACCCTGATCTCGGGTGTCAGCATATGTTCATGTTTTATGAAGAAGAAAAACATTTTAAGAAAAGAAGGAACAGAGACAAGTATCAAAGGGATGGCCAATAAAGCTCTCCGAGAACACCGAAACGCAACTTCCACGGCCAGCCGACCACGTGGCGCGTTCGGAGCTCATTCCCGAGAGATTGGGAGAGGTCCGACGCTAAACTAGGTTACGTGGCAGACTCGGGGGTCACCTCCGCAATTGGAAAGAGGTCCGACCCTGTGGGACACGTGCTGCCGCGGAGCTGGCCTCTGCGGAAGAAGCAAAGGCATTTTTTTGTAGGACACGTGTCAATCTCGGAACTCATCTCAGAGAGAAGTCCTGGTCTATCGAACACGTGTCACCACCGGAGCTTATCACCGGAAGGACCGTCGCAAAAACACGTGGCGTGCGCGGAGCTCGTCTCCGAAGAAGAGGGAGGTCTCGCTCGTGACACATGGCACAACCGGAGCTCGTCTTTGCGGATGAGGAGATACGAGGCCCGAAGGACACGTGGAGCTTCCGGAGCTCATCACCGCGGAGGTAACGAGTCTGAAGCGGTTCTTACGAGTAAAGATACCGGTACGCAACGGAAACCGATCTAAAATCCACGATGCTACCGAAGATAAGACGTCAGGATCTAACAAAGATCTGAATAAGACTCTTATTCGGGATCCAATCAGATTAGGACTCCTCTTCCCGATTATAAATAGAACCCAAAACCTCCGGCCGAAACCACAAACTCCTCGTTCAACTCCTGAGCCGATGACTTAGAGCCCTAGCCCTAACTCGCCGAGCAAAACATTGCCGAAAGCACAACAAGGGAGATCATCGGAGGAGAACCAAACGGTCTGAGGAGGACCCCGAAGACAAGAAGAACGTGAGGTAGGATTTCAATACCACCTTACGACATCATGTTGTTCATCTCTTTGCATCTGTTCTTCGATTCCTTTCGAACAGAAGCGTTTTCGTGGGCAGAACACTCGATGATCAGTTTGATCTAAAGACAAGATCATCGCCACGATCATCTTTGATCTGAACACCTCTGACCATGCAAGCCATGCAAGAATACGTACAGATCAATCTAATGAAACTAATCATAGGATAGCATGCATGTGCATCATCGCATCTAGTTTAGGGTTTTGTGCATGATATTGATTGCTGTGAATATTGTATGCACGTGAATCCTACAAAGCAGGACAAACTCAGGAAGCTGTCTACAACGAGCTGCAGCAACAAGGTTTTGAGAATCAAGGACAACCGGAACCGCAAGAACAAGGCAAGTGCTCCTTGACCATGTTGATACTATGTTTTGGGTAAAACTATTTTGTTTTGCGAAAAGGTGTGTGTGCTGAGTCAAACATGATGGGAAACCCTTTTTATAGGAGTTTACTAGTTTTGATTAAACCATCCTTGTCGCCCGGGAAGTTTATAAGTCGGGTATGGTTTTTGCTTTATGCTTCGCTGAGTTTATGGGATTGGGAAGCGAGATAGATGTGTCTAGCTAACTGCACTCGTACTGATAATAAGTAATTGATGAGGTTAATGAACATGGATCGGAGGGAGATCTAGGCAAGCCTGGGTTTGTGAATGAGGTAGCATGAGATGGTGGTTTTACTTGCCGTAGATCTAAGGACCGGTTCATGCATGCACATGCCAGGATAACAGTGCCACCACAAGGCCAAGTATGGGTGCGGCTTAGCTGAGTAATTAGGTAAGTTGCTAGGATGTTATGGACTATGGAAGGCACGGGGAATGGGAGTCGAGTGAGAACTGCCCTGGGAACTGCATGGCACAAGAGGGGGCCCGTGGGTGGGAGAATTGGAGATTCTAGCCTGCCGGTGAAACCTTAGTGAGTCCATACATCTAGTAACCCCTTTGTAAAGGCTATTTTGTGATCTCTTGACCATACACCGATGGTTGTGTACTGGTATAATGGAGGTTCTGCAGTCGCCGACGGGTGACGAAATCACAAACTTGTGGGTAAAGAGGTGCAAACTCTGCAGAGTTATTAAAACTATCATGATAGCCGAGCTTACGGTCACGAGCACCTGGCTAAACTGCCATGATTAGATGGGATGGTTATTGGAATGATTATTGGGAAGGTTCTTGGTTATGATTATGGGTTTGGTTATGGTTTGGTTTGGAATTGTTAAGCCTGGATGATGAAAGGGTTGCATGACTGGTGGGTCATGAAATGAGATTGGTCTCGGTGCGAGACGAGGTTGTTATATGAGATGAGATGGTAGCGAATACGAGGAGGTATTCGTGAGTATGAATAAAAGATTGGTTAATGTTTGGATGGAACACGGGGAGTGATGAAGGTATGTTGGTAATTCAATATATGCTGGGATTACATTCATCTAAAGTAAAGTTGCCGTTTTATCATGGTTTTACAAGATTGCTTTTCTGCAAATAAGCCCTTTTATACCTACCTTGTTTAAGAGCTGCATATCATGTGTTATTCCCGCACTTGCTGAGTACATCATTGTGCTCAACCTTGCATTATTATTTCTTCATCAGCAGCAGGAGAAACCTATTATGAAGATCAAGTGGAACATTATGGCGTGTGATCTGTTTTCAACCTTGCCTGTGGAGGGAGTAGAGATGGAGCCACTTCTGCTTAGTTTTGCTTCCGCATTAGTTTTTGCTTCCGCATTTAAATAAAGATTTCCGCTGCGTAGAAATAAGACTTCCGCTGTGAGCATGAGTCCAAGACTCATGAGGAATTGTAATAAACTCTGTTATTCGTGGTAATATATAATCTGAATTCAGTTTGTGGAACGTATGTGTATGTGTGATGAACATCCTGGGCACACATATGCATTAGTTCTCGGTTCCGTGGTTTTCCACAGAATTGAGGGCGTCATAGATTGGTATCAGAGCCACGGGTTGACAGTAGGTTACACGCCTAGATAGAAACCTTGGGTTGACATTAGAATCACGGGTTAACAGCAAGTTATACCCCTAAATAGAAGCTACGCGGACCAAAGGAAGCATCCTAGGATGAATAGCTTAGATTGGCCTTGAAACCACCTTGACATAGGAAACCATCCTTGAATAGGAGTTGAGTGGGCCCTTGTGATGATTATTTGTGAATACGTGCTTAGTGTGAGTTGTGGGGCGTCTCAACAACGTTGCCCATATCCACATGTAAGAAGAAAGAGGAGTGAAATGCTTCGGCACTTGATCACATTCTCATAAGGACTAATATATATAGTCCAAACTCCCCTTGATGCATATAGTTGAAAGGACCTATCTAATCTTCTAACCTTCTATTCTATTTCGTTCTCTCTCACAGATGGTGAGAGGAAACGCCAGCCGAAGGAACGTCCAGGAAGATGACCACGAGGAAGTTCCTGCTAACCCCGGAGCTGGCAAAAACAACCTAGAAAGGTTGATGGCCATGCAAAACCAGCTTATGCAAACCATGATCCAAACTTTGGGACAGTTGCAGGCCAACCAACACCCCGTTCCGGCACCACCGCCACCACCACCGCCGGCTCATAACAGGTTGGAAGAGTTCATGAGGACTCGACCACACCTTTGCTCAAGCAAGCGATCCAATGGAGGCCGATGATTGGTTGAAATCCATGGAAAAGAAGCTTGCTATTGTTCAGTGCAACGACTGAGAGAAGGTTCTCTTTGCGTCGCACCAACTGATGGGAGCAGCTGCTGACTGGTGGGATGCCTTGAGCAAAGCCCATGCCAACCCGGAGACAATCACTTGGACTGAGTTCAAGGAAAATTTCCGCTCCCACTACATCCCTGTTGGCGTAATGATGCTCAAGAGGCAGGAGTTTGAAGGTCTCCGCCAAGGGCAGAAAAGTGTGAACGAATATCTCAACAAGTTCATACAACTGTCCCGGTACGCCCCCGAAGATGTCAACTCAGATAAGAGGAAGCAGTACCTGTTCATGAGAGGGTTGAACAATGAGATCCAAGTTCAGCTCCTCAACAATGACTACGTAAGCTTCCAGAAGCTGGTTGATAAGGCTATTGTGGTGGAAAACAAGATCTGAGAGATCGAGCGTGAGTGCAAAAGGAAGATGCCATACCAGCCCCAAGGGAGCAACGTACGGCCTAGGTACATGCCCCCTGCACCGCAGTATGGATCGACCACTCCTACGAACCGCCCTGCTCAGCCACCACAGCAACGGTTCGTTGCACCGGCACCTCGTGTGCCCATGCCTCCTGCGCCCCGACCTAACAATGGCGCTCCTGTTCAAAACCCCCGCCCCAACGTACCTGCTGCCGTAGGCAACAGAGCATGCTTTGCATGCGGGGAAGTAGGCCACTTCGCTAACCAGTGCCCGAAGAGAGGCCCTGGACAGCAAGGTAACGTGCCCAAGCAGAACCAGCGATCAAACGGAGGGGACAACCAAGGGAACCGTGGACCGCAGAACTATGCTCGTGGCCATGTTAACCATGTCACTGCTGAGGAAGCACAACAGGCTGAGGACGTCGCAATTGGTATGTTCCTTGCCAACTCCAACCCAGCCACCATTTTATTTGATTCCGGAGCATCGCATTCCTTCATATCATCCAAATATGTTGCCAAGCATCATCTACCCGTATCCCACTTAGAAGGCGCTATGTTAGTTAATTCTCCCGGAGGAGAAATGAGGACTAATATAGTATGTCCTAAAGTAAGCCTTAAAATAAGGGGGGTAGACTTCCTTGCCAACCTTATTGTTCTGGACTCCCACGGAATTGACATCATACTCGGAATGGACTGGTTAAGCAAGCACAATGGGGTAATCCAATGTGCTGAGAGAAGCGTGCAGTTGACGAACAAACACGGTATCCGTGTCGAGTTTGAGTCAGCCCAGCAAGCGACCGAACGGGCGGACCTGAACCATGTTGAAGGAGTAGCATTGGACAAAATTCCAGTGGTTCAGGAATTTTCGGATGTGTTCCCGGAAGAACTTCCAGGTATGCCACCTGAACGGGACATTGAGTTTGCCATAGATTTGGTACCTGGAACTGCACCCATAGCTAAGAGACCATATAGGATGCCCGTCAACGAGTTAGTTGAACTCAAGAAGCAAATTCAAGAACAATTGGAGAAGGGTTTTATCCGTCCAAGTTCGTCACCATGGGGAGCCCCGGTACTCTTCGTAGACAAGAAGGACGGAACCCAAAGAATGTGCGTGGACTACAGGTCTCTCAACGAGGTAACAATCAAGAATAAATACCCTCTGCCCCGTATAGAGGACCTGTTCGATCAAATGAAAGGAGCCCAAGTGTTCTCCAAGATTGATCTTCAGTCGGGATATTTCTAGCTGAAGATTAAGCCCTCCGATATACCTAAGACAGCCTTTCGGACGCGGCATGGTTCATATGAATATACCGTTATGTCTTTTGGATTGACGAATGCACCCGCACACTTCATGTACCTTATGAATAAGGTTTTCATGGAGTACTTGGACAAGTTCGTTGTAGTTTTCATCGACGACATTATGGTGTATTCAAAAAGTAAGGAGGAGCATGAAGAACATCTGAAATTGACCTTGCAGAAGTTGCGCAAACATCAGTTGTATGCCAAGCTCAACAAGTGTCAATTTTGGCTAAGGGAAATATCCTTCCTAGGCCACATCATCTCCAAGGAAGGGGTATCGGTTGATCCTGGAAAGGTGAGAGATATTTTGAAGTGGGACCAACCGAGGAGCGTGAAGGATATTCGGAGTTTCCTTGGGATGGCAGGATACTATCGGCGCTTCATTAAAGACTTCTCTAAGATAGCAAAACCTATGACGGAGTTGCTAATGAAGGGAAAAGTCTTTCAATGGACACAAGCCTGCCAAGAAAGTTTTGAGGAACTCAAGAAAAGGCTAACCACAGCACCAGTTCTGGTATTGCCAGACGTAAGCAAGAGCTTCGACATATATTGTGACGCATACAGACAAGGGCTCGGATGTGTGCTCATGCAGGAAGGGCAAGTGGTAGCCTATGCCTCACGACAATTAAAGAAGCATGAGCTTAAATATCCTACTCATGATTTGGAGTTAGCAGCAGTGGCGCATGCATTGAAGATTTGGAGACATTATATCCTTGGTCATCGATGTGAGATCTATACGGATCATAAAAGCCTCAAGTACATATTCACACAAACAGACTTGAATTTGAGGCAACGTCGATGGTTAGAACTCATCAAGGATTATGATGTAGGAATCAATTACCACCCCGGGAAGGCCAATGTGGTCGCTGACGCATTGAGCAGAAAGGGAGCATGCCACCAACTCACGGTTCGGGAGCTACCACCCGAACTACGTAAAGAGTTCGAACAGTTACACGGATTTTTGAATAACATGGAAATAATGGAAATCCACTCCTCATTGGAGCAAGAAATAAGAAAGGGACAAGCAACGGACGAGGGGATTAAGGAGATCAAAGAAAGAATCCGACAAGGGATAGAAAAGGATTTCAAGGAGGATAAAAAGGGTACGCTTTGGCTAGGAAAAAGGATTTGTGTGCCAAACATAAAACACCTTTGCGACGTAATATTGAAGGAGGCACATGATTCACCCTATTCCATACACCCAGGGAGCACCAAAATGTACAAGGATTTGAAAACTTGCTATTGGTGGGATGGTATGAAGAGGGATATAGCCGAATACGTTGCCCTATGCGACACATGCCAACGGGTGTAAGCCGAACATCAAAAACCCGCTGGATTGTTGCAACCTTTGAAAATACCTGAGTGGAAATGGGAGGACATCAGTATGGACTTTATTGTCGGATTGCCACGAACTCAGTCAGGATACGACTCCATCTGGGTCATTGTGGACCGGTTGACGAAGACCGCCCATTTTCTTCCGGTAAAGACAAGTTACAACGTTACACAGCTGGCAGAATTGTACATGGAGCAGATCATGTGCCGTCATGGAGTTCCGAAGAGGATAGTCTCAGATCGAGGTTCTCAGTTTACCTCTAGATTCTGGAAGAAGTTGCAGAAAGCCATGGGTACACGACTGGATTTTAGCTCTGCCTACCACCCACAAACAGATGGACAAACCGAAAGGACGAACCAAATTTTGGAAGACATGTTGAGAGCTTGCGCCTTGAAACGTGGGCGTAGTTGGGATAGGAGTTTACCGTATGCCGAGTTCTCCTATAACAACAGCTATCAAGCTAGCTTGAAGATGACGCCTTTCGAAGCCTTATATGGTAGACAGTGTAGAACACCGCTGTTCTGGAACGAGACTGGAGAGAACCAGGTGTTTGGACCCGAAGTACTACAAGAGGCTGAAAAGCAAGTCCAAACAATACAGGAAAACTTAAAGGCTGCTCAGTCACGACAGAAAGGCTATGCGTACAATAGGCGTAGAAAGTTGACCTTTGAAGTTGGAGACTTCGTATCCTTAAGGTATAGCCTATCCGAGGCCAACGACGTTTTAACGTCAGAGGCAAACTAGCGCCTCGCTACGTCGGACCATTTAAGATTTTGGGTAAGCGAGGGGAAGTAGCCTACCAACTAGAGCTCCCAAACCACCTCTGCGACGTACATGACGTGTTTCATGTGTCCCAGCTCAAGAAATGCTTGAGAATACCAGAGGAACAAGTGTCAATGGGAGAACTTAACCTTCAAGAGGACCTGACTTACGCAGAACACCCTGTCCGAATCTTGGACGTGAAGGAAAGGGTCACCCGAAACAAGGTGATTCGATGGTGCAAGGTACAATGGAGCCATCACACTGAAGCTGAAGCCACATGGGAGCGAGAAGAGGATATCAAGGCAGAATTTCCCCATCTATTTTCTACTAACGAATCTCGAGGACGAGATTCAATTTAAGGGGGGTAGATTTGTGACACCCTCATCTCGGGTGTCAGCATATGTTCATGTTTTATGAAGAAGAAAAACATTTTAAGAAAAGAAGGAACAGCGACAAGTATCAAAGGGATGGCCAATAAAGCTCTCCGAGAACACCGAAACGCAACTTCCACGGCCAGCCGACCACGTGGCGTGTTCGGAGCTCATTCCCGAGAGATTGGGAGAGGTCCGACGCTAAACTAGGCTACGTGGCAGACTCGGGGGGTCACCTCCGCAATTGGAAAGAGGTCCAACCCTGTGGAACACGTGCTGCCGTGGAGCTGTCCTCTGCGGAAGAAGCAAAGACATTTTTTTTATAGGACACGTGTCAATCTCGGAGCTCATCTCAGAGAGAAGTCCGGGTCTATCGAACACGTGTCACCACCGGAGCTTATCACCGGAAGGTCCGTCGCAAAAACACGTGGCGTGCGCGGAGCTCGTCTCCGAAGAAGAGGGAGGTCTCTCTCGTGACACATGGCACAACCGGAGCTCGTCTCTGCGGATGAGGAGATACCAGGCCCGAAGGACACGTGGAGCTTCCGGAGCTCATCACCGTGGAGGTAATGAGTCTGAAGCGGTTCTTATGAGTAAAGATACCGGTACGCAACGGAAACCGATCTAAAATCCACGATGCTACCGAAGATAAGACGTCAGGATCTAACAAAGATCTGAATAAGACTCTTATTCGGGATCCAATCAGATTAGGACTCTTCTCTTCCCGATTATAAATAGAACCCAAAACCTCCAGCCAAAACCACAAACTCCTCGTTCAACTCCTGAGCCGACGACTTAGAGCCCTAGCCCTAACTCGCCGAGCAAAACATTGCCGAAAGCACAACAAGGGAGATCATCGGAGGAGAACCAAACGGTCTGAGGAGGACCCCGAAGACAAGAAGAACGTGAGGTAGGACTTCAATACCACCTTACGACATCATGTTGTTCATCTCTTTGCATCTGTTCTTCGATTCCTTTCGAACAGAAGCATTTTCGTGGGCAGAACACTTGATGATCAGTTTGATCTAAAGACAAGATCATCGCCACGATCATCTTTGATCTGAACACCTCTGACCATGCAAGCCATGCAAGAATACGTACAGATCAATCTAATGAAACTAATCATAGGATAGCATGCATGTGCATCATCGCATCTAGTTTAGGGTTTTGTGCATGATAGTGATTGCTGTGAATATTGTATGCACGTGAATCCTACAAAGCAGGACAAACTCAGGAAGCTGTCTACAACGAGCTGCAGCAACAAGGTTTTGAGAATCAAGGACAACCGGAACCGCAAGAACAAGGCAAGTGCTCCTTGACCATGTTGATCCTATGTTTTGGATAAAACTATTTTGTTTTGCGAAAAGGTGTGTGTGCTGAGTCAAACATGATGGGAAACCCTTTTTATAGGAGTTTACTAGTTTTGATTAAACCATCCTTGTCGCCCGGGAAGTTTATAAGTTGGGTATGGTTTTTGCTTTATGCTTCGCTGAGTTTATGGGATTGGGAAGCGAGATAGATGTGTCTAGCTAACTGCACTCGTACTGGTAATAAGTAATTGATGATGTTAATGAACATGGATCGGAGGGAGATCTAGGCAAGCCTGGGTTTGTGAATGAGGTAGCATGAGATGGTGGTTTTACTTGCCGTAGATCTAAGGACCGGTTCATGCATGCACATGCCAGGATAACAGTGCCACCACAAGGCCAAGTATGGGTGCGGCTTAGCTGAGTAATTAGGTAAGTTGCTAGGATGTTATGGACTATGGAAGGCGCGGGGAATGGGAGTCGAGTGAGGACTGCCCTGGGAACTGCATGGCACAAGAGGGGGCCCGTGGGTGGGAGAATTGGAGATTCTAGCCTGCCGGTGAAACCTTAGTGAGTCCATACATCTAGTAACCCCTTTGTAAAGGCTATTTTGTGATCTCTTGACCATACACCGATGGTTGTGTACTGGTATAATGGAGGTTCTGCAGTCGCCGACGGGTGACGAAATCACAAACTTGTGGGTAAAGAGGTGCAAACTCTGCAGAGTTATTAAAACTATAATGATAGCCGAGCTTACGGTCACGAGCACCTGGCTAAACTGCCATGATTAGATGGGATGGTTATTGGAATGGTTATTGGGAAGGTTCTTGGTTATGATTATGGGTTTGGTTATGGTTTGGTTTGGAATTGTTAAGCCTGGATGATGAAAGGGTTGCATGACTGGTGGGTCATGAAATGAGATTGGTCTCGGTGCGAGACGAGGTTGTTATATGAGATGAGATGGTAGTGAATACGAGGAGGTATTCGTGAGTATGAATAAAAGATTGGTTAATGTTTGGATGGAACACGGGGAGTGATGAAGGTATGTTGGTAATTCAATATATGCTGGGATTACATTCATCTAAAGTAAAGTTGCCGTTTTATCATGGTTTTACAAGATTGCTTTTCTGCAAATAAGCCCTTTTATACCTACCTTGTTTAAGAGCTGCATATCATGTGTTATTCCCGCACTTGCTGAGTACATCATTGTGCTCAACCTTGCATTATTATTTCTTCATCAGCAGCAGGAGAAACCTATTATGAAGATCAAGTGGAACATTGTGGCGTGTGATCTGTTTTCAACCTTGCCTGTGGAGGGAGTAGAGATGGAGCCACTTCTGCTTAGTTTTGCTTCCGCATTAGTTTTTGCTTCCGCATTTAAATAAAGATTTCCGCTGCGTAGAAATAAGACTTCCGCTGTGAGCATGAGTCCAAGACTCATGAGGAATTGTAATAAACTCTGTTATTCGTGGTAATATATAATCTGAATTCAGTTTGTGGAACGTATGTGTATGTGTGATGAACATCCTGGGCACACATATGCATTAGTTCTCGGTTCCGTGGTTTTCCACAGAATTGAGGGCGTCACAGAGCGTGCCAGCATGGGGAAACACCGGAAGCAGCTGCTGGTGCCGGCGTTGACTCGGTGGCGACCGCAGCACCGGCCCGAAGAAACAGAGCGCTGGTTGAAACTCGTTCCCTCTCGGTTGTGTCACTTCCACTGGGTCCCACTGTCCCTTTTAACATCCAAAATTCAATTTTCCCCACTGCTCAAAACAGTAGAGACACTAATAACCTTGGTGAATTGATCAAATTTCCAAATGGCCAAATGACTTTGAATAATTCAAAGTGTGAGTTGATTTGATCAAATTTTCAGCAAAGGTTTAGTTGAAATTGAAATTTGATTTGAATTTAGCCAAAATAGCTCATGTCATGATTAACTCCAAATGGAGTGAAAATTGGATTGTGAGCTCAAAAAAATGTGATGAGTGTGTATATGAATCCCACTTTTGAATTCGTGGGATGAAAGGAGTTCGAATTTGAATTTGAGTTGAAACTAACCTCTTTCTAATTATACCCAAAAATACCTCAAAAAGGTTTTGGATTTAGGTGAATTTTGGCATGAGCATTCCTAGCAAGGTGTAGGAGTTTTCCGTATTCCCTGCCCCATATGATGCATGTGGGAAATACCACTTTTGCATTTTGTGAGTTCATCCTCTAATGACCATACTGATTGTGTTTACTTGCTCTTCTAATGTGTTCATAGGTTTTCCTCGAATGAGGTGTGTGTGTGTGTGATGAACACTTTGGATGTGTGCAAAAACTTAGGCCCTTACATTCCTCCCCCCTTAAAAGAATCTCGTCCCGAGATTATTAGTGAAAATGAGAGAGAGGACGGTGGAAATTATCGTATGTGCGACGTGAAAAAGTCGGGGTAGTTAGCGCGAAGAAATCCTTCGCTCTCCCGTGTCGCTTCATCTATGGAGTGATTACTCCATAGAACTTTGTAGAACCACAACGTACGGTTGCGTGTGGTTTGGGCCTTTTCATCAATTATCTGAACCGGTTCTTCCCGATAAGTGAGATCCAGTTTCAGTTCTTCAATATCCCCCAGCTGAATGGTAGTTGATAGCTTGACACACTTCCTCAGCTGAGAAATGTGAAAGACGTCATGCACACCGAAGAGTGTCGCCGCTAATTCTAGCCGGTATGCAACTGACCCACATCTTTCCACAGTCTGGAATGGACCGATGAATCGGGGTGCCAACTTTCCTCTAACCCTGAATCTGTTCATGCCCTTCATTGGAGACACACGTAGATATACGTGATCCCCGACTTCGAATTGTAATGGGCGTCTTCTCCGGTACGCATACTGTTTTTGTCAGGATTGGGCGGCTTTTAGTTTCGCTTGAATCAGCCGAACCTTTTCCTCCTCATTGTTGACAAGATTGATCCCGAATGTGACCCTTTCGCCAGACTCACACCAATTCAGTGGTGTGCGGCATTTTCTCCCGTATAGCGCCTTGGAAGGCGCCATCTTGATGCTGGCTTGGTACCCATTGTTGTACAAGAACTCGGCCAACGGTAAGTGATCATCCCAATTCTCACCGTGGTTGATAGCACAAGATCGTAGCATATCTTCTAGAATCTGATTTACCCGCTCGGTTTGCCCATCCGTTTGTGGGTGGTATGCTGAACTACGGATCAGCTTCGTCCCCAATGCAGCATGTAGCTGCTCCAAAAACGGGACACAAATAAAGTGCCCCGATCCGATATGATGGTGCGGGGTACGCCATACAAACATCGGATCCGTGAGATGTACAATTCAGCATACTTCCGTTGTAGTTGGTGTTGACCGGGATAAAATGGGCAACTTTGGTGAGCCGGTCAACGATCACCCACACTGAATCATGCTTCTGAAATGTGGTGGGTAAACCGACGATGAAGTCCATGCTCACATCTTCCCACTTCCAGGCAGGAACGCCCAGTGGTTGTAGCAGTCCCGGTTTTCTCATGTGGTCTGCCTTCACCCTTCGACATGTATCACACTCGGACACGTACTTTGCGATCTCCCGCTTCATCCGTGTCCACCAAAACTTGTTTCTGAGTTCTTGATACATTTTGTTGCTGCCGGGTTGAATAGAAAACTTTGACAAGTGAGCTTCATCAAAGATTTTCTTCCGTAACTCCAGGTTATAGGGTACGATGATCCGGTCCTTGAACCATAGGACGCCATCTCCGTCTTTTCGGAAACATGTCAGTTCCCCACTGTCTACACGCCTCCACAAATGCAACATACCCTTTTCATGTTTATGAGCTGCCGCTATCTCTTCATGGATGGTGGGTATCAAAGCTAAGTTGTAGAGAGCTCCATGTAGTATCACATGCAATCGTGGCTCGCTCTCTTCCAACGGGGTGATGGTCAGATTGTTAACGTGTGACTTGTGACTCAGCGCATCCGCCACTACGTTTGCCTTGCCGGGGTTATAATGGATCCCTATTTCGTAATCCCATATCAACTCCGACCATCTTCGCTGCCTCATTTTCAGCTCCTTCTGAGTGAATATGCACTTGAGGCTTTTGTAGTCGGTATACAAATGCACAAGGTTACCGAGTAGGTAGTGCCTCCACATCTTGAGTGAGAGTACCACGGCAGAGAGCTCTAAGTCATGAGTTGGATAATTCTGCTCATGGTTTCTGAGCTGCCGTGCACGCGACCACCCTTAGGTCTTGCATCAGCACACATCGGAGCCCAATGCGATGCATCCCAGTACACATCGAATGGTTTTGTTGTGTCTGGATGCGCCAAAATCAGTGCTGATGTTAGGTGCTTCACTAATGCCTTGAACACTGCTTCAAATGCTGGAATCCAAACATATTTGGTAGCCTTCTTCAGCAGCTCGGTCATAGGCTTGGCAATCTTCGAGAAGTTCGGAATGAACCTCCGATAATATCCCGTGAGTCCGAGGAAACACCGTACCTCGTGAACAGTTATGTGTGATCTTACTCGGGTCTACAGCGATGCCCTCCGCTGAGATAATATGCCCGAGAAAAGGCACTTGCGATATCCAGAATTCGCACTTGCTGAATTTTGCATATAGTTTGTGATCCCGCAGCCGTTGCAAGACTATACGCAGATGCTTCTTGTGTTCTTTCTCTGACTTAGAATATACCAATATGTCATCAATTAAGACCACGTCAAACTTATCCAGCTCCGGCATGAATACTGAGTTCATCAAGTACATGAAGTGAGCTGGAGCTTTAGTGAGGCCGAAGGACATGACCAGGTACTCATAATGTCCGTACCTCATCGAGAAAGCCGTCTTCGGAATATCCTCAGCCCGTATCTTAATCTGATGGTACCCGGATCTTAAGTCCATCTTGGAAAAGATCTTTGCTTCGACCAACTGATCAAACATCATGTCGATCCGTGGCAACGGCTACTTGTTCTTGATGGTTACGGCATTTAGTGGATGATAGTCCATGCGAAGCCGCAACGTATCGTCTTTCTTCTTCAAAAATAATGCTGAACAGCCCCATGGCGAGGAGCTCGGCCTAATAAAACCCTTCTCCAGCAGGTCCGTTAACTGCGTCTTCAATTCAGCCAATTCCTTGGGCGCCATCTTGTACGGCCTTCAGGATGATGGCATAGTTCCTGGTGCAAGTTCAGTCTTGAACTCCACCTCTCGGTCGGGCGGCATCCCGGTAAATCATCCGGGAACACGTCAGGGAAATCACAGACTACTGTAACGTCTTCCAATCTGATGGTGGTGGATTGATATACACTTGGAAGTTTTATTTCTGGACTGTCCAGAAATAATGAGTGCGACTCGTGCACTTTGCAAATGCACGACTCGGAGGACGGTGTCTAAAACAGCGCCGTGGTGGGTTAACCACGACATCCCTAGGATGACATCAACCTTTTGTCCCTCTAAAACTATGAGAGACGTAGGGTATACTCTACCCTCTAAGCATAATGGCACTTTTGAAACCATCATGCTTGCTGAAATTTTTCCACCCGGTGAACAAATCAAGTATGGACTTTCGGTGGGTAGTATTTGCAAGCTGTATTTAGCAATAAAAGCTTGGCTAATGAAGCTATGCGTGGCGCCTGAATCAAATAACACTATAGCGGGATGCTGGTGGAGTTAGAACATACCTGCAAGGATTGGCTCCCCTTCCGGCACGTCCTCTATGACGAGTTGGTGGACAGTGCCGGGCTTAGGATTTGCCCGCCACACATTAGTGGGGTTCCGGGGCTGATTCCTCCCCGGAAACTGTGGTGCCACTATGCCGCCTTGCCTCTCAGGACAGTTCTTGGTGAATTGTCCTGGGCGACTGCATTTGAAGCATGCGGCTGACGACTGGCCCGTGCTTGGGGGACGAAAGCCCGACATGCGCTGCTGAGGTGCAAACGCACGTGGCATCGCCCGCTGCTGCTGTTGTTGCTGCGGAGGTGGTGGTGGTAGTGCCGGCCTGAACGCCGGTGGAGAATATGGCCGACTTCGGAATTGCATCGGCCTCTGTGGTGGCTGCCAGCGTTAACCCAATGGTTGGCGATACACCATCCGGTATTTTTGAGAAGGACCACCTCCTTCTCCGCTGCTTTGCGGCGCGGTTCGCTTCTTCTCTGCCGCCGCTAACTCCTTGCCGGAGTCCTCCTGAACAATCGCAGCATCAATAATGTCATTGAGGCTGCCGTGATTGAACATCACCAGCTTGTCCTTCAGGAGCGGATTAAGCCCCTGGTAAAAATGGTCCCGCTGCTTCTCGTCAGTATCGGCATGATATGAAGCACAGAGCACAAACTCATTGAACGCCCTGGAGTATTCCAGCGCGTTTCAGCTTCCTTGCTGCAGGCGAAGGAACTCCTGCGTCTTCCTTTTCATAAGACCTGGCGGTATGTGATAGGCCCTGAAGGCCGTCCGAAACTCCGCCCAGGTCATAGCTTGCTCGATGGGTTGCGAGGCACAGAAGTTTGCCCAGCAAGCGCTCGCGGACCCTTGAAGCTGCTGGACGGTGAACTGAGTCTTGTGCTGCTGACTCACTTGGAGCAGCCCAAACTTCATCTCCATCGTGCGGAGGCAGTTGTCCGCATTGAGGGGTTCATCCACCCTTGAGAATACCAGGGGATAAGTAGCCAGAAAGTCGGAGTAGGAGATTTGTTGGCGCTCCTCATGATCTTGACGTCTCTCTGGTCGAGACGTATTTGCAATAAGCGTCTGCAGCAACTCCATGTGTTGCTGATGAGAACCCACCATAGACGCAACGATGTAGGCCAATGTAACCGTTGGCAGTGACGGTGGCGGTTGTTGCTGTTGCTGTCACGAGGAATCCTTGGGAGGCTGTTGGGAGGCCTCTCCCACCTGACTAGAACCCCCAACGTCTGGGTTGGCACGAGTGCGAGTCATTCTGAAATTCAAAACAGCAGCGATCAGCACATGTCATTCTTAAAATTCCATATAAAATAGTAGGTATTAAAGTGACACATGAATAAACTTGCACAACATTCACATATATTGATAAAGCATAAACTTTGTACAAGATACATTATTCTCGGGTCTCTGATATGTCGTGATCATGTCGTCACTACCTATACATATACTACTGTCTACACGACATGTCACCGATTACAAAAGTTGTTGTACCCCACCCTTGCTGCCCTACTTGGCAACGGTAACTCCCTACTCGGAGTAGAACTCGACCTCCTGGGGGTCGTCCTCCTCCGCTACCTCTACTGGTGGCTCCGGGTCCATTACCCGCTATTCAGGTTCCGGTTCCCCCATTGCCAGGTGTGACGCCTGGTCCCGTAAAACACAGAACCCAGTTAATCCATACGTGTGCCCAGGATGTTCATCACACATACACATGTAATCCACAAACTGAATTCAGAATATAACCACGAATAATAGGTTTTTAGTATTTATTACATCAATCTCTAACTTATTCTTGCAGCAAAAGTCTCTAACTTATTCTAGCAGCGGAAGCCTCTAAACGATAGCGGAAGCAAAACTAAACAGCAGCGGCTCCATCTCCAACACCATAGCCAAGTTGACGGTAGTTCGCACGCCTAGTACTCCACATGATCTTCGAAGTACTCTTCTCCTGTTGCTGATGTTTGTATGATAATGCAAGGGTGAATACATGTCGTACTCAGCAAGTGCGAGAAAAGAATGACATGTAGCTTACAGCAGGTAGGAATAAAAAGGCTCATTGCAGAAAGCAAAGTTTATTTCACAAACATGATTAAAACAGTAACTATCTTTAAGTGAATTTAATCCCAACATATATTTAAGTAAAACAGCAACATACCTCCTTCATAATTCACCACTTTTCATGTCTTAACCAACCATTAATCTTTCTCAACTTTATCTCATACTCATAATAACCGTCTCATGTTCATTATAACCATCTCATGTTCGTATCCATCCCATAATCATATAACTGAAAAACCAAACTCATTGTCATGACTCAACAGTCCCGATACCAATCACAATGACCATACCATAACCATAACTAAATAACCATGCCAAGTTGGCCAGGCGCTTGTGACCGTAAGCACGGCTATCATGATTGTTTTACACTCTTAAGAGGTGGCACCACTTTACCCACAAGTTTGTTATTTTGTCACCCGTCGGTGACTGCAGAACCTCCATTATACCAGTACACAACCGTCGGTGTATGGCCAAGAGATCATAAAATAGCCTTTACAAAGGGGCTACTAGATGTATGGACTCACTAAGGTTTCACCAGCAGGCTTGAATCACCATTCTCCCACCTACGGGCCCCCTCTTGTGCCATGCAGTTCCCAGGGCAGTCCCTCTCGACTCCCATTCCCCGCGCCATCCACGGTCCATAACAAGCTAGCAACACACCTAATTAGTTAGCTAAGCCGCACCCATATTTGGCCTTTTGGTGGCACTGTTTTCCTGGCATGTGCTGGCATGAACCGGTCCTTAGATCTATGGCAAGTAAACCACCATCTCATTCTAACACATGCACGAATCAAGCTTGCCTAGATCTCCCCTGATTCTATGCTCATTATCATCCTCAAGTTCTCATTATCATTATTCATATGAGTGCATTAGCTAGACATGTTCTATCTCGGCTTTCCGTAACCCGTAAGCTAACGAAGCAAAAAGCAAAGACGACCATACCGACTCATAAACTTTCCCGGCGACAAGGATGGTTAACAAAACTAGTAAACTCCTATGAAAGGGTTTCCCATCAAGTTGACTCAAGCATACACATTTTCGTAAACAAAACAGTTTTCAAAACATGGGATCAAAATGGTCAAGGGGCACTTGCCATGCTCCTGTGGCTCTTGTTGCTCACGCGTCTCAAAGTCTCGGTGCTGTAGTTCTTCGTAGATGGCTCCCTGAGCTTGTCCTTTTACTCACGACCACGCACATACAAAATCATAGCAATCAAACATCATGCACAAACTTTACTCAAGATGTAATGGTGTAGATGGATGCAAATCCTATGGTGCTGTTTTATTAAACCAGTTTGTACGTGCTCTTGCATGTTTTACTGGACTTGCATGGGGTTTTATGGTGAACAAGGGTGTAAGGATCAAGTGTGGACGTGGTGATGATCTTTACTCAAGATCTAGATCAATTCCACCGTCAAAAACCGATCAACACGTGATCTGTCCACATGAAACAGCTTCTGTTCGAAGGGAACGAAGGAAACAGATGCGAAGAAACCCCGACGAGGTCGTAAGATGGGTATGAAGACCTACCTCACTTCTCTTTGGTGGCGGGGCCTTCCTCCTAGCAATGGCAGCAGCGACGGCGAGGCGCGACGGCGCTCGTCGGCAGGCTCATCGGTGGGGCTCACCGGTGACTGAACTCCGGCAGGGGGTTCAACTCGGCGAGTTGGGGGCTAGGGCCTCTAAATTGTTGACTTGGGAAAGGTGTTACGGTCAAAGGGGTTTTCGGGTTCTATTTATAAAAGGAAAAGAAGAGTCCTACTTCCGATTGGATTTCAAATAAGAGTCCTATTCAATTTGTTTTGGACCTTAACAACTTATCTCCAATTGATTTGGTGCGGTAGCAACGTGGAAATCGTGTCGGTTTCCTTAGTATCGGGTATTCCCGCGCGCACAGGAGAAAAACCGCTTAAGAATCTCGTCCTTCCGCTGGGATGAGCTCTGGATACGCCACGTGTCCAGCGGGGTCTGGTCCTTGCTTCTCCTCAGATGCGAGCTCCGGACCTGCCACGCGTCCAGCGGGGCGGAGCCTCCCTTTTCTTCAGAGGCGAGCTCCGCGTGCGCCACGTGTCTGGCGGGGCGGGACCTCCCTTCTCCTCAGAGGCGAGCTCCGCATGCGCCACGTGTCTGGCGGGCGAGACCTCCCTCTCCCTCAGAGGCGAGCTCTGGGGGCGCCACGTGTCAGTGCCGGACCTCCCCTCTCCTCGGAGGTGGGCTCCGAGAGTGCCACGTGTCCAGCAGTGCCGGACCTCTCTTCTCCTCGGAGGTGAGCTCCGAGCACGACAAGTATCCAGCAGTGCCGGACCTTTCTTCACCTCGACGTTGAGCTCCGAGGACGACACGTGTCCAGCGGGGCCGGACCTCTCGGAGGCGAGCTCCGAGAGTGACATGTGTCCAGCGGGGTCAGGCCTCATCCCTGCCGCAGGGGTGAGTTCTGAAGTTGACACGTGTCCCGTGGAGCTGGGCCTCGCTTCTATGCAGAGACTAGCTCCGAAGTCAACACGTGTCCAGCAGGGCTGAGCCTCGCTTCTCCGCAAAGACTAGCTCCAAAGGCGACACGTGTCCAGCGGGGCCGGACCTCGCCCCTTCCTCAGAGGTGAGCTCCGAGCCTGCCACGTGGCCAGCAGTGCCGGACCTCACCCCCTCCGCAGGGATGAGCTCCGAAGATGCCACGTGGCCAGCGGGCCGCGGGAAGTGTCGACAGCGCTCCTCGGTGAATTGGAATTGGCTCTTTTTTCAGCTATCTTTCTCCCATTTTTATGATTCTTTCCCATTTCTATTTCTTTTATAATGTTTTTCTATATGCAATGCATGAATATGAATTTGAGGGTGTTACAAACCTACCCCCCTTAAACTGAATCTCACCCTCGAGATTCGATAGAGTAGAGAATAGATGAGGGAATTCTGCCTTGAGGTCTTCCTCACGCTCCCATGTAGCCTCGGCTTCCTTGTGATGGCTCCACTGTACCTTGCACCAATGGACCACTTTTTTCCTCGTGACCCTTTCCTTCACGTCCAAAATTTGGACAGGGTGCTCTACGTAGGTCAGATCCTCTTGAAGCTCGAGCTCATCCATCGATACTTGTTCTTCCGGTACTCTTAAGCACTTATTGAGCTGGGATACGTGAAATATGTCATGCACGTCGGAGAGGTGTGTTGGGAGCTCTAGTTGATAAGCTACCTCTCCTCGCTTGCCCAAAATCTTAAATGGCCCGATGTAGCGAGGTGCTAACTTGCCTTTGACGTTGAAACGTCGTTGGCCACGGATAGGCGATACCTTAAGGTACACGAAGTCTCCTGCTTCCAAGGTCTACTTTCTTCGTCTATTGTACGCATAACCTTTTTGTCATGAATGAGCAGCCTTCAAGTTCTCCCGTATTGTTTGGACTTGCTTCTCGGCGTCTTGCAGCACTTCGGGTCCAAACACTTGGTTCTCTCCGGTCTCATTCCAGAACAGCGGCGTCCTACACCGTCTACCATACAATGCTTCGAAAGATGACATCTTCAAGCTGGCTTGATAGCTGTTATTGTATGAGAACTCAGCATACAGAAAGCTCCTATCCCAACTACGCCCATGTTTCAAAGCGCAGGCTCTCAACATGTCTTCTAAAATTTGATTTGTCCTCTCAGTTTGGCCGTCGGTTTGCGGGTGATAAGCGGAGCTGAAATCCAGTCGTGTACCCATAGCTTCATGCAGCTTCTTCCAGAACCTCAAGGTAAATTGGGTACCCCGATCTGAAACTATCCTCTTCGGAACTCCATGACGGCACACTATTTGCTCCATGTACAGCTCGGCTAGTTCTGCAACGTGGTACGTGGTTCTAACAGGAAGAAAATGGGCTATTTTCGTCAATCGGTCCACAATAACCCATATGGAGTCGTAACCCGACCGAGTACGTGGTAATCCGACGATGAGATCCATGCTAATGTCTTCCCACTTCCACTTGGGTACTTTCAATGGTCGCAACAGTCCAGTGGGTCTTTGATGTTTGGCCTTCACCCGTTGGCACGTGTCGCATAATGCAACATACTCAGCTATTTCCCTATTCATACCATCCCACCAATAGCAATTTTTCAGGTCCTTGTACATCTTTGTACAGCCGGGATGTATGGAATAAGGTGAGTCATGTGCCTCCTTTAATATCGTGTCGCGGATGTGCTTCACGTTAGGCACACAAATCCTTTTCCCTAACAAAAGCGTGCCTTTCTCGTCTTCCCTGAAATCCTTTTCTATGCCTTGTCAGATTATTTCCTTGATTTTCTTGATTTCCTCATCCGTTGCTTGGCCATCTCGTATCTCTTGTTCCAGCAAAGAGTTGATTTCTATCACTTCCATCTCGTTCAAGAACCCGAGATGTAGCCGTTCGAACTCTTTGCGCAGCTCGGGCGATAGCTCCCGAACTGTGAGTTGGTGACATGCTCCCTTTCGGCTCAACGCATCAGCTACTACGTTGGCCTTTCCGGGGTGATAGTTGATTCCAACATCATAATCCTTGATGAGTTCCAACCATCGACGTTGCCTCAAATTCAAATCCGTTTGCCGAATATGTACTTGAGGCTTTTGTGATCCATATAGATCTCACATCGGTGGCCAATGATATCATGCCTCCAAATCTTCAAGACATGTACCACGGCTGCGAGCTCGAAATCATGTGTGGGATAATTCAGCTCGTGTTTCTTTAGTTGTCTTGACGCATAGGCTACCACTTGTCCTTCTTGCATGAGCACACATCCAAGCCCTTGTCTTGATGCATCACAATATATGTCGAAGCTCTTGCTCACGTCCGGCAATACCAAAACCGGCGCTGTGATTAGCCTTTTCTTGAGCTCCTCAAAGCATTGTAGACACGCTGGTGTCCACTGAAATGCTTTTCCCTTCATTAGCAATTCAGTCATAGGCTTTGCTATTTTGGAGAAATCCTTGATGAACCGGCGATAGTATCCAGCCATCCCAAGGAAACTCTGAATATCCCTCACGTTCTGCGGTGGGTTCCACTTCATAACATCTCCCACTTTTCCGGGATCAACCGATACTCCTTCCTCGGAGATGATGTGGCCTAGGAACGATATCTCCTTTAGCCAAAATTGACACTTGCTGAGCTTGGCATACAATTGATTCTCTCACAGTTTCTGCAACGTCAATCTCAAGTGTTCTTCATGTTCTTCCTTGCTTTCTGAATACACCATGATATCGTCGATGAAAACCACGACGAACTTGTCCAAGTACTCCATGAAGACCTTATTCATGAGGTACATGAAATATGCGGGTGCATTCGTTAACCCAAAAGACATAACGGTATATTCATACGAACCATACCGTGTTTCAAAGGCAGTCTTGGGTATGTCGGAGGGCTTAATCTTCAGCTGGAAGTATCCCGACCGTAGATCAATCTTGGAGAAAATTCAGGCACCTATCATTTGGTCTAACAGGTCCTCTATACGTGGCAGAATGTATTTATTCTTGACCGTCACCTCACTGAGAGACCTATAATCCACACACATTCTTTGGGTCCCATCCTTCTTGTCTACGAAGAGCACGGGGGCTCCCCACGGTGACGATCTTGGGCGTATAAAACCCTTTTCAAGCTGCTCCTGAATTTGCTTCTTAAGTTCCACTAGTTCATTAACGGGCATCCTATATGGCCTCTTCGATATAGGTGCAGTTCCAGGTACTAAATCAATGGCAAACTCAATGTCCCGGTCAGGTGGCATGCCTGGAAGTTCTTCCGGGAACACATCCGAATATTCTTGAACCACCGGAATGCTTTCCAATGTGGCTTCTTCGACGTGGTTCAACATTGCCTTCTCAGTTGCTGGTTGAGCTGACTCAAACTCAATACGAGTATTGTGCTCATTTGTCAACTGCACGCTCCTCGCAGCACATTGGATCACTCCGTTGTGATTGCTTAACCAATCCATTCCAAGTATTATATCAAGCCCTTGAGAATCTAAGATAATAAGGTTGGCAAGGAAGTCAACCCCCCTTATTTTAATGTTTACTTTTGGATATACTATATTAGTCCTCATCTCTCCACTGGGAGAATTAACTAACATAGTATATTTCATGTGTGATATGGGCAGGTTATACTTGGCAACATACTTGGATGATATGAATGAATGCGATGCTCCATAATGAAATAAAACAGTGGCTGGGTTGGAGTTGGCAAGGAACATACCAATCACGACGTCCTTAGCCTGTTGCGCTTCCTCAGCGGAGACATGATTCATGTTGCCCCGAGCATAGTTCTGCTGCCCACGGTTACCTTGCGTAGCTCCTCTGTTCGGCCGTGGGTCCTGCTTGGGCCGCTGCTTGGCTGTCCAAGGCCTTTCCTCGGGCACTGACTTGCGAAGTGTCCCGTCTCTCCGCATGAAAAACATGCCTTGTTGCCCAAGACAGCACGGACGTTGGGGCGAGGGTGGTTTTGAGCATAGGCGCCCATGTTGGGTCGGGGCGCAGGAGGCAAAGGCACACGAGGTGCTTGCATAACAGAAAGTTGCTGTGGTGGTTGATTAGGGAAAAAAGTAGAAGCGGAAGAGCCATATTGTGGTGCAGCTGGGGGCATGAAACGGGGACGTACATTGCTCCCTTGTGGCTCGTATGGCATCTTTCTCTTGCCCTCTTGCTCGATCTCACGGATCTTGCTCTCAACCACTATATCTTTATCAACTAGCTTCTGGAAGTTTGCATAGTCATTGTTGAGCAGTTGAACTTGGATCTCATTGTTCAACCCTCTCATGAACAAGTATTGCTTCCTTTGATCCGAGTTGACATACTCGGGGGCATACCTTGACAGCTGCGCAAACTTGTTGAGGTACTCATTCACACTCTTCCTGCCTTTGCGGAGACCTTCGAACTATTGCCTTTTAAGCATCATGACTCCAGCAGGGACGTAATGATAGTGGAAACTCCCCTTGAACTCAGTCCAAGTGATAGTCTACTGGTTGACATGAGCATTGCAAAGAGTGTCCCACCAGTCAGCGGCTGCTCCCATAAGTTGGTGAGATGCGAAGAGAACTTTCTCCCGATCAATGCACTAAACAATGACAAACTTCTTCTCCATGGATTTCAACCAATCATCAACCTCCATGGGATCATTAGCTTGTGCAAAAGTGGGCGGTTGAGTCCTCATGAACTCTCCCAGTCTGTTGTGAGCCGGCGGTGGTGGCGGTGGTGGTGGTGCAGGAACGGGGTTTGGATGATTGTTGTTGTTGGCTTGCAGCTGACCCAAAGTTTGGATCATTGTTTGCATGAGTCGGTTCTGCATAGCCATCAACCGTTCAAGGTTGTTTGCACCAGCCCCGGGGTCAACATTCTCAGGAACTTAAACGTGGCCATCCTCTTGTGGTTCCTGGTTGCCACGAACGTTCCTTCTTTGATGGACGGTGTTTTCTCTCACCATCTGTGAGAGAGAGTTGAGTGGAATAGAAGTTAGAAGTTTAGTTTGATCCCCCCAACTATATGCATCAAGGATTATGAACTAAATAACTTCTTTTATTAATGAGGATGTGAACAAGTGCCGAAACACCTCACATCTCTCTACTATGTGTGGATGTGGACAACGCTGAAGCATCCCACAACTCACACTAAGCACTCAAACACAAGCAATCATCACAAAAGTTCACACCACTCCTATTCAAGCTTATTCAATGGGAGTCCTAAACTTAATCATGTGAACTAGTGCTGTTCCCGCCATGTGACGGGGGTGGTCCATGCATGGGTGCATGCCGTAGTGAGTTGGCAGTCCATGTGTGGTTAGGTTGCGTTGATCAGGAACACCAGCGCCTTCTATAAATGGGACATGAGAAAGCTTTGAGAAGGAAGAAATAGCTCCAAAACATCGGAAGTTATGGAGCAAGAAAGCAAGCGTGTCGTTGTCCAAAAGAAGAGACAAGGAGGGGTTGAAAATAACACCTTGCGGTGGCTGAATTGACAAGGAAGTGCAGCAGCAAGCAATTTTCAAAAATAGAAGTTTAGAAGGGTGTTCCTATGTGTTTTAGAGTGTCCATTCTACCTAAGCTTGCATCCACGGTCAATGTGGTTCTGATGCCAATCTGTGCATTCTACCTAGGCTTGCGTCCTACGGCCAACGTGGCTCTGATACCAATCTGTGACGTGATGTGTACAGGGGTCCCGATCTTCCGAAAGGTTCTGATAACTCTCGATTTGGTGGAGACTTGACACAAATCGATCCAGCTTCCGAACAACACGTTCTGAACCCTGCAATCGCAGCACCACGTCTCCTCAGGTTATCAACCGATATTGCGCGGTTGACCTCACCAAGAAGGCTAATCCTTGCCTGCGAATCGAAGAACACAAGCAAGAACAAGAAAGAATGCAACCAAATTGCTGAAAGATATGAAGCACTCAAGTTGGGGTCTCACAAACCGATGAACGGCGAAACTGTTCTTGACAGAATAATCTAAGCAAAACCCGGCTGTTTGTGACGGCGGCTAGGGGGTATAAAGGAGGTGGAGGACGACCAGGGGGTGCTGGGGTCGTGACCTAACCCTAAGACACGTACATAATGGACTTGGACTCGATACGAGGCCCAATGGCCCAACTAGATGATGCAACACCCTGACAGACTCTAAACTTTATATTGTTTCGAGGTTTCCTGTCGACTCCGAAGGAAATTTGACATGGGGCCAGTTCCATTGGAAAGTTTATCCTCTAAGATTTCCATGCATATGTAGAACGTCAAAAACGGAGTCCGTATGCCTGCTGTGCATCCATTTTAAGGTGGACTGCTCCTAGGCCCGAGTTGGACTCGAGTTTGAGTTGGGCTCGGTCTCTTACTTCTTGTTGGCGTATTTTCTGGTCCTCCACGCCTCCAAACCCCTCTCCATGTCCTCTCCATTGTTCCTAATCATAATTAATCCATTAGGTAGCAACATACTCTCAAAATGCACATATAAAGAATTGTTCAGGAATGAGCTCACCTCTAAATTCAATTGTCGTGCTCGAGCTCTAGTAATTGGACCTTGCATGTCTACCATGTGAGTGTTGTGTATATCTGCAAGAGTGATGTCCACATCATCCTCCCCCTCTTGCATTGGAGTCATCCTCGACACAAGCTCATCTTCTTCTCCCAAATATGGCCTCAAATCTGAAATGTTAAAGGTGGGACTAACCCCAAACTCGGGAGGCAACTCAAGTTTATATGCATTATCATTAATCTCCTCAAGTATTTTAAAAGGACCATCAGCTGTAGGCATCAATTTAGACTTTCTCAGTTATGGAAATCTATCCTTTCTCAAGTGTAACCAAACTAAATCACCCGGTTCAAGTCTAACTTCCTGCCTACCTTTACTACCAGCAATTCTATATTTTTCATTCATCTTTTCAATATTGTGTTTAGTGGTCTCATGAATTTTCAGAATAAAATCAGCACGTTCCTTTGAATCATTATGAGTTCACTCACTAGTAGGTAAAGGCAAGGTATCAATTGGAGCACGAGGATTGAATCCATACACTATCTGAAAAGGACTTACTTTGGTGGTATAATGTGTTGCCCGATTAAATGCAAACTCCACGTGTGGCAAACATTCTTCCCACATCATTAAATTTTTCTTCAAAACAGATCTCAACATGGTGCCCAAAGTGCGGTTCACTACTTCTGTTTGCCCATCAGTTTGTGGGTGACATGTTGTAGAGAACAACAGTTTTGTACCCAACTTGTTCCATAGGGTGCGCCAAAAGTGACTCAAAAATTTAGCATCACGATCTGAAATAATAGTAGAAGGCATACCATGCAAGCGAACAATCTCTTTGAAAAAAAGGTCGGCAATATGTACAGCATCATCACTTTTCTGACACGGTATAAAATGTGCCATCTTAGAAAAATGATCCACCACAACAAAAATGTTGTCCCTCCCCCTCTTAGTCCTATGCAATCCCAAAACAAAGTCCATAGAGATATCCGCCCAAGGAATGGAAGGAGTGGGAAGAGGCATGTATAAACCATGTGGATTCAAACGGGACTTAGCTTTCTGACATGTGGTGCCGCGAGCCACAAACTGCTCTACATCTCTCCTCATCTTTGGCCAAAAGAAATGTGTGGCCAGAACATCCTCCGTCTTCTTTGCGCCAAAATGGCCCATCAAACCTCCACCATGTGCCTCCTGTAATAACAAAAGACGAATGGAACAACCTGGAATGCATAGGCGGTTAGCTCTAAACAAGAATCCATCATCCAGTATAAATTTATTCCAGGTATGACCTTTTCTACAATGCAGCAACACATCTTTAAAATCAGCATCAAGAGCATATTGTTTTATTAATTGATTCAAGTCCAAAAATTCGACAATCAAGTTGGGACAGCATATTATATCGTCTAGACAATGCATCAGCGATCAAATTATCCTTCCCTTTCTTATGTTTAATGACATAAGGAAAAGACTCAATAAATTAAATCTATTTTGCATGTCTACGATTCAGATTATTTTGAGAACGAATATGGTTTAGCGATTCATGATCAGAATGAATAACAAATTCTTTAGGCCATAAATAATGACGCCATGTCTCTAAGCATCGTACGAGAGCATAAATTTCTTTATCATATGTGGAGTAATTCAGGACAGGACCATTAAGTTTTTCACTAAAGTATGCAACCAGTTTACCACCTTGCAGTAAGACACCACCAATGCCAACTCCACTAGCATCACATTCAAGTTCAAAAGTCTTACTAAAATCAGGAAGTTGCAGCAATGGTGCGTGTGTAAGCTTGTCCTTCAAGGTGTCAAAGGACTCCTCTTGTGCTTTCCCCCAATGGAACACCACACCTTTCTTAGTCAACTCATGGAATGGGGCAGCAATAGTGCTAAAATCCTTGACGAAACGTCGGTAGAAACCTGCAAGACCAAGAAAACTCCTTACCTGTGTGATGGCTTGAGGTATTGGCCAGCTCTTGATCGCTTGAATTTTCATCTCATCCACCTCAATTCCCTGTGGAGTCACAACATAGCCAAGAAAGGAACTCGATTCGCACAAAAGATGCACTTCTCAAGGTTACCAAATAAACGTGCATCTCTCAAAGCATTAAAAACAGCATGTAAATGATCCATATGTTCATCCAATGACTTGCTATAAATTAAGATATTATCAAAGTAAACAACCATAAATTTTCCAATAAAAGCTCTCAAAACCTCATTCATCAAACGCATGAAAGTACTTGGTGCATTAGTTAAACCAAAAGGCATTACTAACCACTCATACAACCCAAATTTGGTTTTGAAAGCTGTTTTCCATTCATCTCCCAATTTCATTCTTATTTGGTGGTAACCACTACGCAAGTCAATCTTAGTGAAAATTATAGAACCACACAACTCATCAAGCATGTCATCTAGCCTAGGAATAGGATGACGATACCTTATAGTAATATTGTTAATGGCTCTACAGTCAACGCACATACGCCAAGTACCATCCTTCTTAGGAACTAAAAGTACAGGAACAACACAAGGACAAAGGCTTTCACGTACATACCCACGGTCCAAAAGGTCTTGGACTTGCCACTGAATTTCCTTAGTCTCCTCGGGGTTGGTCCTATATGCAGCACGGTTTGGCAAAATTGCACCTGGAATCAAATCAATCTGATGTTCAATTCCTCTCAAAGGTGGTAGTCCCGGGGGTATCTCAGCTGGAAAAATATCCTCATACTCTTGCAACAAGTTAGTAACTGCTGGAGGCAAAGACCTAGCAATATCATCAATGGAGAACAAAACATGTTTGCACACCAATGCACAGCAAATATCATGATCAGAAATTTTGGCAAGGTCCGATTTTGTAGCAAGCATTACACGACCCTTCAATTTAATTCCCTCAGTCTTAGAACTAGGTGTAGATCTCTCATTATTTGGTGTTAACACAGAATTAATGACTTGTTGATTTTCTGATTTAGAACTACTAGAAATTCCAGCTCTCTCCCTATCAGCTTGTACAATTTCAGCAGGAGTCAAAGGTAGCAAAGTAATTTTCTTTCCTTTATGCATAAAAGTATATTTATTACTTCTACCGTGGTGCAAAGCATCTTTATCATGTTCCCAAGGTCGACCCAATAAAAGTGAACACGCTTGCATGGGTACCACATCACAATCAACGGAATCAACATATGTACCAATGGAAAACGGAATTCTGCAAGTTTGTGTTACCTTAGCTCTTCCAGAATCATTCAACCATTGAATATAGTACGGATGTGGGTGTGGTCGTGTATTCAAGCTGAGCTTCTTGACCAATTCAGAACTCACCAAGTTGTTGCAGCTTCCTCCATCAATGATGACACATGCTCGCCGGTTCTTGATGACAAAGAAAATCTGAAACAAATTATGGCGTTGTAATCTATCAAGTTGTTGTACCTGTGTGTTCAGCACCCGCTGCACAATGATGTTCATGTAGGCTGATGTGTCTTCACTCCCAAAAACATGTCCCTCATCAAAAAGGAAGCTTGGCTGCTGGTTTTGGTGAAAGGGCATCAAAACGGAATAACTTGGACGCCCCCGAAGATGTTGTCGTGTGTGAAGTGTAGGAGGCACCGCTGCTGCTCTTGTTCTTTTGTTGACGACCCTGTAACTCCTTTTCTGCAAGCATAGCAAGCTGGAACAACTGGTTGACAGTATTAAATTCCTTATAATTAACAATATCATGTATCTCACGTCTCAACCCCCCATAGAAACGACAAATTTTATCTTCAGTGTCCTCTACTACCCCACATCATATCATACCCTTTTGAAGCTCCGCATAATAATCTTGGACAGAATTATTTCCCTGCTCTAAGCGCTGCAATTTCTTTCGTAAATCACGTTGGTAGGATGGAGGAACAAAACGATTACGCATAGCTTCTTTTAAACGTTCCCATGTATCAGGTTGTAAGCGTGTGGTACCTAGTTCATTCCACCATATTATAGCAAAATCCTTAAACTCACTAGTGGCTTGTCGAACTCTATGTTGTTCAGGAACAAGGTGGGAATTAAATTTCTGCGCAACCGTCATTTCCCAATCAAGATATGCCTCAGCATCATAAGCACCAGAAAATGAAGGTATGGAAAATTTAACTTTAGCAAAAGGGTCATCAAGAGGGCGGTTATTGTTACCACGCATGTTGTTTCCTACCATACCATGAGTGTTTTGACGAAGGCGTTGACGTAGATGTACATTCTGCGCAGCACGTGTATCCACCTCTCCATTGACATCACACAACACGTCTTCTTCTTCTTCAAAGTTGTTGTGGTGGGTAGCATCATGGCTGAATGGTAGGTGGCTCTCCATATCATCAATCCTTCCAACTAGCGAGCTTAAGCGTTTTTCCAACCTCTCAAGGGTGTGGGGTATTCTCTGTTCAGCAAGATAATCTTTTACCCCTTGTGCGATTGCTTCCTTGACAGACTTCATCATTTGTTCTATGTAACCCTTCATCTCACTTTTCAAAACACACTCCATAGGATCAACATGATCTGACATTGTTAGCAAGAATAATATGGAAAACAACAAGATTATCCCTATCAACTACTACGCAATGATGGTGGAACTCACAAAGCAATGGGTCGAGTCTTACCAAGCTCTTACAAGTTTCTTACCACAACAAGGCAAAGGATACCTGGACGATGTGATTCAGCGATTGCAAGGGTCAAAAATTTGTGCTGTTCGAAAGGATGAATGTGGAGTTTGGATGGCCAAATATATGTGAGTAGCACACAATTCAATAACAGATATTAATGCTGAATAGATGTCCAAACACTTGTCCTAGTTGCTGGCCTACTCGTGTCTTATCCAGGATGTTATGAACAAGACAGCAAGAAATATGAATGATAAGGACAATACTTGAGCAGGAACAATTGCACCACAAGGCAAAATAACACACCCAAGTTTTGATATTTGTGCTCCTCTTCACAAATTTTCTTTTCTATATCTTTTTTCTTTGATTTTTTTATATCTGCCGTGAAATCAGGAGCACTAATATACACGTCGCACAAATTTTCAGCTCACCTGAAAAAAGAAGATGTGGACAACAGAAATTCAATATGTTTCTTTATGATTATTGTTGAGCCTTTAGATGCCAAATAATCAATCTTCCAAAGTGAACCTGGGCAATGTAATTAACCCAATGCCAAGGTTATGGCTGTTTTAAGACAACACCACAAGATTATGTTTCTGGTGGAGCTGAATTGGAAACGATGGTGAGAAAAAAATTGGATATGATGGTGACAACGAGTGGGATGGTTTGCGTATATCAAGGAGGATAAACTCACGTAATATGTGATGAAACTTAAGAACAAGGATAACCCTAGCACAATGAATAGTTATGGTGATCAATTTGATAACGATTGTGGCAGCTAGGGTTTCGATGGAATGCAGCGGATGGAATAACAAGGTAGGGACAAAACACGATTAAACCAGCAAAAAAACATGAACTAGGACACAAATTCAACACTACGGACTCCAAAACAGAATTGTGCAAAAGGCTAAACCTGGTCTGGGATGGGGAAACCTATGACTATAATTTTTTTTGGCTTTTTCGTGGACGATAGGACGAGTTCAAGATAAACAAAACTAGGGGAAGGCGAACCTGACGGTGCACCTAAAGCTCTGATTACCACTTGACGTGTACAGGGGTCCCGATCTTCCGAAAGGTTCTGATAACTCTCGATTTGGTGGAGACTTGACACAAATCGATCCGGCTTCCGAACAACACGTTCTGAACCCTGCAATCGCAGCACCACGTCTCCTCAGGTTATCAACCGATATTGCGCGGTTGACCTCGCCAAGAAGGCTAATCCTTGCCTGGGAATGAAGAACACAAGCAAGAACAAGAAAGAATGCAACCAAATTGCTGAAAGATATGAAGCACTCAAGTTGGGGTCTCACAAACCGATGAACGGCAAAACTGTTCTTGACAGAATAATCTAAGAAAAACCCAGCTGTTTGTGACGGCGGCTAGGGGATATAAAGGAGGTGGAGGACGACCAGGGGGGTGCTGGGGTCGTGACCTAATCCTAAGACACGTACATAATGGACTTGGACTCGATACAAGGCCCAATGGCCCAACTAGGTGGTGCAACACCCTGACAGACTCTAAACTTTATATTGTTTCGAGGTTTTCTGTCGACTCCGAGGGTATTTTGACGTGGGGACAGATCCATTGGAAAGTTTATCCTCTCAGCTTTCCGTGCATATGTAGAACGTCAAAAACGAAGTTCGTATGCCTCCTGTGCATCCATTTTAAGGTGGACTGCTCCTGGGCCCGAGTTGGACTCGAGTTTGAGTTGGGCTCGGTCTCTAACTTCTTGTTGGCGTATTTTCTGGTCCTCCACGCCTCCAAACCCCTCTCCATGTATATCCATGTCCTCTCCATGGTTCCTAATCATAATTAATCCATTAGGTAGCAACATACTCTCAAAATTCATATATAAAGAATTGTTCAGGAACGAGCTCACCTCTAAATTCAATTGTCGTGCTCGAGCTCTTGTAATTGGACCTTGCATGTCTACCATGCGAGTGTTGTGTATATCTGCAGGAGTGATGTCCACATCATGACGCCTGGTCCCGTGAAACACGGAACCCAGCTAATGCATATGTGTGCCCATGATGTTCATCACACATACATATGTAATCCACAAACTGAATTCAGAATATAACCATGAATAATAGAGTTTAAGTACTTTATTACATCAATCTCTAACTAAACAGCAGCGGCTCCATATCCAACACCACAGGCAAGTTCACGGTAGTTCGCACGCCTAGTACTCCACATGATCTTCGAAGTACTCTTCTCCTGTTGATGATGTTTGTATGATAATGCAAGGGTGAGTACATGTCGTACTCAGCAAGTGCAGGAAAAGTATGACATGTAGCTTACAGCAAGGTAGGAATAAAAATTCTCATTGCAGAAAGCAAAGTTTATTTCACAAACATGATTAAAACAGCAACTATCTTTAAGTGAATTTAATCCCAACATATATTTAAGTAAAACAGCAACATACCTCCTTCATAATTCACCACTTTTCATGTCTCAACCAACCATTAATCTTTCTTAACTTTATCTCATGCTCATAATAACCTTCTCATGTTCATTATAACCATCTCATGTTCATATCCATCCCATAATCATATAACCGAAAAACCAAACTCATTGTCATGACTCAACAATACCGATACCAATCCCAATGACCATACCATAACCATAACTAAATAACCATGCCAAGTTTCCATCCCAAATTTCCCTCTAATCATGTGAGTTGGCCAGGCGCTTGTGACCGTAAGCACGGCTATCATGATAGTTTTACTCTCTTAAGAGGTGGCACCACTTTACCCACAAGTTTGTGATTTCGTCACCCATCGGCGACTGCAGAACCTCCGTTATACCAGTACACAACCGTCGGTGTATGGCCAAGAGATCACAAAATAGTCTTTACAAAGGGGCTACTAGATGTATGGACTCACTAAGGTTTCACCAGCAGGCTTAAATCACCATTCTCCCACCTACGGGCCCCCTCTTGTGCCATGCAGTTCCCAGGGCAGTGCCTCTCGACTCCCATTCCCCGCGCCATCCACGGTCCATAACAAGCTAGCAACACACCTAATTAGTCAGCTAAGCCGCACCCATATTTGGCCTTGTGGTGGCACTGTTTTCCTGACATGTGCTGGCATGAACCGGTCCTTAGATCTACGGCAAGTAAACCACCATCTCATTCTACCACATGCACGAACCAAGCTTGCCTAGATCTCCCCTGATTCTATGCTCATTATCATCATCAAGTTCTCATTATCATTATTCATATGAGTGCATTAGCTAGACATGTTCTATCTCGGCTTCCCGTAACCCGTAAGCTAAGCGAAGCAAACACGACCATACCGAATCATAAACTTTCCTGGGGACAAGGATGGTTAACAAAGCTAGTAAACTCCTATGAAAGGGCTTCCCATCAAGTTGACTCAAGCATACAGATTTTCGCAAACAACATAGTTTTCAAAACATGGGATCAATATGGTCAAGAGGCACTTGCCATGCTCCTGTGGCTCTTGTTGCTCACGTGTCTCGAAGTCTCGGTGCTGTAGTTCTTCGTAGATGGCTCCCTGAGCTTGTCCTTCTACTCACGACCACGCACATACAAAATCATAGCAATCAAACATCATGCGCAAACTTTACTCAAGATGTAATGGTGTAGATGGATGCAAATCCTATGCTGCTGTTTTATTAAACCAGTTTGTATGTGCTCTTGCATGTTTTACTGGACTTGCATGGGGTTTTATGGTGAACAAGGGTGTAAGGATCAAGTGTGGACGTGGTGATGATCTTGACTCAAGATCTAGATCAATTCCACCGTCAAAAACCGATCAACACATGATCTGTCCACATGAAACAGCTTCTGTTCGAAGGGAACGAAGGAAACAGATGCGAAGAAACCCCGACGAGGTCGTAAGATGGGTACGAAGACCTATCTCACTTCTCTTTGGTGGCGGGGCCTTCCTCCTAGCAATGGCAGCAGCGACGGCGAGGCGCGACGGCGCTCGTCGGCAGGCTCACCGGTGGGGCTCACCGGCGACTGAACTCCGGCAGGGGGTTCAACTCGGCGAGTTGGGGGCTAGGGCCTCTAAGTTGTTGACTTGGGAAAGGTGTTACGGTCAAGGGGGTTTTTGGGTTCTATTTATAAAAGGAAAAGAATAGTCCTACTTCCGATTGGATTTCAAATAAGAGTCCTATTCAATTTGTTTTGGACCTTAACAACTTATCTCCAATTGATTTGGTGCGGTAGCAACGTGGAAATCATGTCGGTTTCCTCAGTATCGGTTATTCCCATGTGCACAGAAGAAAAACCGCTTAAGGATCTTGTCCTTCCGCAGGGATGAGCTCCGGAGACGCCATGTGTCCAGCGGGGGCCGGTCCTTGCTTGTCCTCAGAGGTGAGCTCCGGACCTGCCACGCGTCCAGCGGGGTGGGGCCTCCCTTTTCCTCAGAGGCGAGCTCCGCATGCGCTGCGTGTCTGGTGGGGCGGGACCTCCCTTCTCCTCAGTGGCGAGCTCCGCGTGCGCCACGTGTTTGGCGGGCGGGACCTCCCTCTCCCTTAGAGGCGAGCACTGGGGGCGCCACGTGTCAGTGCCGGACCTCTCCTCTCCTCGGAGGTGGGCTCCGAGAGTGCCATGTGTCCAGCAGCGCCGGACCTTTCTTATCCTTGGAGGTGAGCTCCGAGGACGACATGTATCCAGCAGTGCCGGACCTTTCTTCTCCTCGAAGGTGAGCTCCGAGGAGGACACATGTCCAACGGGGCCAGACCTCTCGTAGGTAAGCTCCGAGAGTGACACGTGTCCAGCGGGGTCGGGCCTCATCCCTTTCGCAGGGGTGAGCTCCGAAGTCGACACGTGTCCCGCGGAGCTGGGCCTCGCTTCTCTGCAGAGACTAGCTCCAAAGTCAACACATGTCCCATGGGGCTGAGCCTCGCTTCTCTGCAGAGACTAGCTCCGAAGGCGACACGTGTCCAGCGGGGCCGGACCTCGCCCCTTCCTCAGAGGCAAGCTCCGAGCCTGCCACGTGGCCAGCAGTGCCGGACCTCACCCCCTCCCCAGGGATGAGCTCCGAAGACGCCACGTGGCCAGCAGGCCGCGAGAAGTGTCGACAACGCTCCTCGGCGAATTGGAATTGGCTCTTTTCAGCTATTTTTCTCCCATTTTTATGATTCTTTCCCATTTCTATTTCTTTTATAATGTTTTTCTATATGCAATGCATGAATATGAAATTGAGGGTGTTACACCGGGATACCCAAAACCACGGCTACTGCAGCTACCATCGGTAGGCCCATTATCGGAGGTACGAGGTCTTGCAACACATGCAGCTCGTCCATGGCCTTGTTGTAGTCCTCTTCTCAGCCCTGCCCCTCCTCAATAGTGTCATCACGCTCTTGAGTGAGGACCTCATTCTGCTGGGTCAAGGCCTGCACTTGCTGTTGCAAAGCCGTGATGTCGACGCTGCTTTTCTTCTTTGCCTTCTTCAGAAGATGCAACCGATTATGTTGTTCATTCAGTCATTTTATCGTCTGAAGGAGAACATTGCGGAGTGCGCCGTGAGCACTTTCAAAATGGTCTCCACGGTTGGTGCTCTCCTTGAGCGTCACGGCAAGACAAACCGTATGGACAGCTTGGCTGTCCATCACGGTCTTCCCTGCCCTCAACTGGAGGCTGAGGTTCGCCTCCGCTGGGTTGTACCTTGGGCAACCCAGATCTGTTGACTCCATGTACCTTTCCCTCCATACGTGATTAGCTCGCCCCTCTAGCAGGACCAGCACATATGGAGTGCCCTCCATAGCTCTCACGTGTAGTTGGCAGAAACGCGACATGGTGTCACAGGCTGCCATTTGCAACATTTCCTCCGGCTGTCTACCTCTCACCGTGACGGTGAACGGTGCCCAACCGGTTGGCGTAGGTCCTGCGGGAACTTCGACATGGATGGTCCATGTCTTGTTCCCCTCCTCACCTTCTTCCTTGGCGAGGTACTGTGGCATCTCCACGTACCCGAAATATTGAAGCATTTGCTTCAACACTTCCGGATAACCACTGCGTTGAGAACAGTGGGATACCACCCACCCGTTCTCAAATTGTCTATCCGCTGTCATCTGTAGAAACATATTTGAAAAAGGTAAAATATTCATTTCAACAGCAAATCATTGAGTTATAACATTAAAACATGTCATTGAACTCATAAAACTTGGAAACACCATTCAAACATAGACAAATTTGACTGCCGGTTTGCTGCCCAAACTGACAGCCCTGACCAGTTTCCATTTCAACCTGATTTAGACCATGCTAAAGGCAAAACCTATTCTGGAGCTCAACATAAAAATTAAAGCTAACTTCAATAGATTTCCAGAAAGTATTTTCTTGGCCAAAGATCTGTCCTGGTTCAAAAGTTATGAGATGTCAAAGTCGACAGAACTTCTGGAGAAAATTAGACAGCACCTCCCTGCTTGAGGTACTGATTTGATCCAAGAATTCCAGTTAATTCTACTTCGAATTTGACAAGACTTTATGTTACAAAGTTGTAAGCCATCTCATGAACTTTTCAAAACTATCTCATTTTCTATATTTAGATTTTTTTGCAGGAATTTATGCTCAATTTACAGAGAGTTACAGAGAGTATTTGCTCTGCCCTGTTTTCTGGACAGTTTCAACTCTACTGCATTTTTCGACTGGTTAAGGGATGAAACACCTATGGACATCAATGGAAAAGTTGTAAAGCTCTTCCAAAGCTTTCTACAAATGTGTCATATGACCCTAACCTAGAAAGAACTCAACCTCTAACCTCTGTTTAACTTTAGCCTTATTTCAGCTGAAAACAGGGGACTCTGTCCTTAATAACCTATAAGTTGAAAACTTGTTAACTTTGAACATCCTGATTAAGGGAAGAAGTTACATCACAGTTTTAGTGCTCTGGATCAAACCTTCAAGTTTTACAATGATGTTGATCATTTAATGGGGTGTGAAGTCGAAGCGTCACCAGTTCATGCCGGTACTACGTTCCTCACAAAGAAAAATCTATACCGGACTTAACCGGCTTCGTTAGTTCAGTGGCACTAAACGTCTCTCGCACACGGATGCTACTCGTCTGCTGATTCTCGGTTAGACTATCTGCAAATAAACCACTCAAGCGTCAGACTCGGCTGCACACCGAGCCCGGTCGCACGGGTGTTCTCAAGCCAAACACGCCTTGAGCTATGTGTTCACGTTACTAACCACGTGACGGGGTCTCCCAAACTTGCCCGTAGAACGCCGGGGAAGGGCGTTGCTTGAATACTCCAAACGACATGAAGAGTCGTAGAGGATATTAAAGCGGGCCAGGTTACCTTCCACCTATGAGGCTCCACCCTTTAGCTTGTGCGCACTGGTGGACAGCGCTTACATGCACCCCCAAGACATATGACATCCCGAGATGCATGATTTTCCGACATAAGAAAATAGGTTACTATCACCACTTTCTATACACTAATAACATCCTTATGTGGGCTACTAACTCATTCCTAACTGATTTTTTCAAAAAGAGGACCTTTTTAGTGCGTTAAATCTCAAGCGAGCTCTGATACCACGCTGACGCGGCCCCACGGCCTCGTTGAGCCAGGATCACGCTGAGGGGTGCTGCGTTGCACAGCACCGGATAACGCACATAAAAGATACAAAGCAGAAACAAAGTTTTATTACGTAAACGAGTTTATGAACATTTTTACAATAAAATATGTTCAGTCTACACTCACGGGCGTAGACTAGTACCGAGTTCACGTTCAGCACGGGAACGTGTCCCCGCTAGCACACACGCACACTAACACGGCGGCGTGCATGACTCCCACTCGAAGTGGTTTCCCTCTTGGGGTTCCGTCTCCTCCTCGGGAGTCCCTTCCTCATAACACCCTGCAAAAGCTTCAAACACAAGCAGTGAGCACGATGGCACAGTAAGTCTGACCCGTCGTTCCTATACATGAATGTAACACCCCAAAACCTGCTAAAGAGGGGAATTTAAAAAAAAAATCTGTTTTGATTTGAATTTGAATTCCTGTTTGAATTTGAATTGCTTTATCACATGCATTACTTCCAAAAGAAAAGGAAAACGAAAAAGAAAAACGGCCAGTGGGCCGAAACCCGCTCAGCCGGCCCAAGACCGCGCGCCAGCCAGCCCAAACCCGTGCCCCCCTCTCTCCCTCTCTCTGACGAACGGGGCCCGCCTGTCATCTTCTTCCCCCGCGCGCCCCAACCGACCCCAGCCCTCTCTCGCGCCTGATCGAAACCAACCCCCGGAAACCCGCGCTCCCAGCCCTGATTCTCGGTCTCGGGCACCCCAGCGTGATCTCAACAGACCCGCAGCCCTCCCTCGCCCATTTATACGCCGACGACCGCCTTTGTTTCCTCCCCGATCGACTCAATTCAGTACCGGTGAGACCGAGACCCTCTCTGCCGTTTTCTCCCAACCTTCGCCCAATTTATCTGATCTAACAGGCCTGTTACGTTCCACCGCCGCCGGGGAGCCCTGCAGGTGAAGGAAACGACGTGTCTTGCGCACCAACAGTCGCTCCGACGAGCACCGAGTGCCATTGTCGGACTTCGATGCCGCCGACCGACTTCCAGGGCCTCCGAGTGCAGGAAAACCCCTAGGTGAGCACCCCCTACCCCTCCGCAGCCGATCCGTGCAAAAAGATGCGAGTTCTAGCGTGTAGCAGCAAAAACCGAGGCTGCGCCGGCGAGATCGCCGCCCCGACCACCGCGCACGCGTGCTGGCTCCGGCCAGGGCGACGTGGCCCCTTGAGGGCCTTCTATTTTAAATCGCACGGTAGAAATTAAATCGACGCGTACCACTTCGACAATGTAATCTGAGCCGTCCGTTTTAAATCCAACGGCCCACATCAGCCCCGCATTATAAAGTCCGGGATTCTTACGCGCTACCCCCTGGGGATCTCGGAAAACACGATCTAGCCCCGGAAACTTCTGATCTAGCCCCTGGACCTTCAGAAATTTATGTAAATTCATTTAAAACTCAGTTTTAGCACCTGGACTTAATAAAAAATAGGAAAACCCTCTGTTATGGGTAATTAGGCCCCTGAAAATTTAGGAAATAGTAAATTAAACCCTGCAGTAGGGTGGATTTGCCTTTTAGACCCTGTAGGAATATTAAATTTAGAAATTTGAACATGTGACTAGGATTTAAATTTAAATGGTGATGCAAACACATGTGCAAATATGAATTTAAACTCTCCTAGCACTTGGAAAACTTTAGAATGAGTTAAAAATAGATTTTAGGCCGAAATGAAATCTGACTAAGTGTTGCTCATTTTTATTATCTCTAGAGACACATTTTAGGCTAGAAAATAATTCTAAAAACTAGTAAAATAAATTTAAATTGTTTCACATCAGAGAGGAAGTTCAAAAATATTTTATTGAACATTTTAGATCAGAACCTATTCTGTTTAGATGATATGCCTTACTATTTTAATATTAAAATTTACTTCAGTTTAGGATTTTGTAGAATATAGGAAAATAAGTCTGCATAATTAGGAAATGATAAATGAGGTCTCCAAATCCAAAAACTTCAGTTTAGGATTTTGTAGAAGATCTGAAAACCTATTTGGAGTGGGAAATTATCTTTCATGCAAACTTTGTGGCTAAGAAGTGTATTAATTAAATATAAAGAATTTGTTCAAATTGGAAATTCATATATAGTGTTCAAATAGAAATCTGAATACAAAAGTTAGAAATAATGTATATATGTTTAAAAGTGCATGTAGGCCTAAAATCAACACATCTAGGGTAACCACAACACTTAGAAATGTGAATGACTTTCATATGTATGTATGTGTGGTTTGCATGAAGTGAAAGTGTGGACTATGGCTTATGGATTGTTGTTTTCTTTTGCTATGTGTATTGGCATGAGTAGAACCTGCCACAGAGCAAGTTCTCCCCTTCCAAGACCAAGACTTTCCATTCCCAGAGCAGCAGGAAGAAGGCAAGTGTCCTTGACCACTTTGATCCTATACTAGGATGTGTAGTTAGAATTTAATTGCATGGTCAATTTGGAATATGATACCCATGCTAGGAAGTTTCCCTAGAATTGCATTATCTTGTTTCCTTGTAGCTTGGGTTGGTATTTATTTTACTATGTCATTCATTCATATTACTTATGCTTAGCCATGCTTAGAATGGGATAAGTGGGATATGATATCATCAACTTATTTACCTTACTCTTGAATGAGATATTATGAGTTATGTAGAGGTAGGGATCAAGGAAAGTTGGATGATTTGGTTGGTGCTGTGTGCACGAGACTCGGGTTTGTGTTTAGTACTTGCCTGGATCCTAAGGACCGTTCATGGAGTATGTAACCTGACTTTACCGTGCCAACCACATGATGAGATGGGGCAGCTTGGCCAATTAATTAGGTGTAGCTCCGGCGTAGTATGGGTGTTTTGGATGGTGCGGGGAATAGGTCTCAGCTGGACTACCTTATGAACCGCAAGGCTCAAGAGGGGGCCACTGCAGCGGGGTTGGAGCCTCTTGTATGCTGTTAGGGGTGAAACCTCAGTGGGCCCACGCTTGTCGGGAATCCCTTTGTAAAGGCCTCGTAGTGATCTCCTGGCTACACACCTGGGAAGTGTGAACGTGGTTCACGGCCACTGGCATAATGGAGGTTCTTTTAGTCCACCCGGCAACGGGGGATGAAATCACTACATGTGGGTACAGTGGTGCAAACTCTGCAGAGTCAAAACTGTCATGACAGCCGTGCTCACGGTCAAGAGCGGCTTGGACTGATTCATGATTAGAGGATGATGAATTGGGAAGTTGAGGACGTTAAGCGGGAAGCTTAACATTGGAGATGAGATTATGGTTACTTGATATTGATGATGGGTTGAGGGATTGGGACCATCTCACCTATGTAGTAATGTAGGTGCTTAATAAGCTAAGGTGATAGGTATTAATTGCGTAGTGCTTTAACCCTGAGTTCAACCTCTCCTTGCTCTAGCCATGCATTACATTACTTTCCCACACTTGCTGAGTACCAACGGTACTCAAACTTGCATTTCTGTTGGTTTAAATTGCTGCTCAGGTCAAAGGGATGATGTGGTGTTCAATGACCAAGACTTTGGACCCGATGAAGGTTCCTAGGTTCACGGAGTCCCCTGGGCAACGCCTGTGACGAAGCCCACAAGATTTATGTTCCGCTGCTGTTTTATTTACATGTTATGAACTTATTATCATCCATCGAGACGTATGCTATGTAAGACTTATTTATATTCGAACACCTGGCTTGTAATATGATGATGCTTCACTATTTGACATCACATGTATGAGAAAATGATCCTGGCATACATCTGATATTCACTCGGTTGTTCTTCGGAGAAACCGGGTGTGACAATGAAACTTTCACATGCTGGATCATGCATACATGGGAATGTAAGTTGCAAAGGACTCGCCTAATTATTTGAACCTTACTTTAAAGTTTTAGCAGCAAATTGTGGAGAACATCACGCTCAAGCACATGAGAGAGCCGCAATCAAACAAAAAATGCATTTCTCTCATGTACTTTTCCTAAGGTCAAAAATAACTTTAATTAGGTCTAAACTATAGCACTTCATTACAAATTAAGGTCCATCCTTCCAATCAGCAAACTTTAACATGTAACTAGCCTGTTCTTTCTACGTCAAGGTACAGTGAACAAGTGGTACTCACTGACCGCGAGGGACGGTGATTATAATCGATTGACACCTGCAGGGTTACCCGAATAACCCGTCACGTACGGCCGTACTCGATGTTGCCTACAGCAACCATCACGGACGTCGTACGCAACCACCTTTCACCCGTCAGCCAAATGTTGAGCCGGTCCAATCGTCCCGAGCTAGAGGTCTCTAATGCATAATTTAAGTGGGTGCTCAAAGTAAGTTCTCAAAACAGTAAAATTTATAAACAAGGCTCATGCAAATCGGAGCTTGCCTTGCTGCTGTTGGTCGTAGGCTAGCTGCTCCTCTGGAGTGATGAAGTCTAAGACTTCGGGCTCCTCCTCAACCTTAGCGACTACATGAGATGAAGACATATATGTATCAATTTGAATGCATTTGAATTGAAGTTGAATTTGTGAATATTATAAGTCTTGCTAGACAGGCCCAATGACTCTGAAATTTTTACTATGGTTTGGATACAACCTAAATAGAGACTTGGCCAAGTTTCATTTGCAGCAAAGCTCATTTGAGCTCCCCACAAATAATTGAGTACTTGGCCTTAATTGGAGCTCTTATGGTGTTCTAGGGATTTTCATGGAGCAAGCCATAACTTTTTGGAACTAGATTTTCAGAGGGTTCTATTGGAGTTGGTTTCACTTAATTTGAAGGTTCCTAACTAAATATATGAGCTAAACAATTTCAGGGAAATTCTGAAAATGTTTCTGGATATTTTCCATTTTCTCTGGAAGAGTTTTATTAATCACAACATTAGGTGGAACCAATGAGCTCAAATGAATATGAAATTTTTATGGTAGCTCAGGTATATTATGGTGAACATCCTAGCCAAATTTCAGAATTTTCCTCCAAAGCGTTCTGCAGTTAAAATTCTAAATAATTTAAATTTTGAAGAATTAATTCTGGAGAAATAAGGATTTTCATAAAGTGAAACTTGATTTGTTGGAAAATAATCAGAGAGCTGAATCCAACAAAATTTGGTTCACTTTATTTGGAGTTTCCTAGCCAAAGTTATGTGGGTTTGAAGTTTGAACTAAATCTGAAAATCGGGAAAAGTTTAAATTACTGCGAGTGGGACCAGGGCTACATGTCAACTCCTCAGCGGCTGACACATGGGGCTACGGAGTTTTTTGTGCACAGCCACATCAGATCCAGTGCCACAGCTGATCCCCGGTTTAAATATCTAGCAGCTGACACATGGGACCAGGGGCTTCGTCAACCTCCTGACCCGCTGGCTGTCCCACGGCGGCGCACTCCGACGAAGCTTGCCGCCGACCGATTTCTTGTGCCAAACTTCACGGAACTTGCCTCTAGGGTCTAGTCTGACATGAGGAACATACTGATCAGGTCGGCGGCGATCGCCGGTGACCGGAAAATAGCCCCCGACGGTACACCGAGGCGGAGAACTCCGGCAATGTGTAGAGAGCTCGGGAAAACCCCAAATGCTCAACCGTCTTCTCCGACAGCACCGGTAGCCCTCGGGAATCAAGGATATGAGCTTAGCCGATGGTGGAAATGGTCGCAATATTGACCTCACTGACGATCCGAGGCGATTTTCTCATGGCGGCACGAAAAACAGCCAGAACTCGGCCGATTAAGGATGGTTTTGTTGGGTTCTTCTTCGAGGAGGCACGCTGGGACGTGTACCAACTATGTGCAAACTGGCTCAAGCTTTGGGGAACCATGTAACCCGAATTTGGGTTTAGACCAAGCTCGGCTAGTTTCCTCTAGGTTTCGGGATTCTTGGAAATTCTCTACCCATGGTTGATCATTTGCTACAAGGCTTGCAGCTACACAATCTAGGAAGTATAGCGCACCTTTCTTGTGTAGCAAGCGGATGACGACGACGGCTGTGGCGCCCTGTCGACGGCGACCCAAAGTGGTGTTCTCCCGGTACTCGTGAGAGCTCGGTGAAAATTCTCACTTCTCCGCCAAACACCACAGGGAACCCTCGGTGTGATGTGACAGCACGGTAGAGCCCAAGATGGCGATGCTTTTTCGTGTAGACCGCTTGAGCAACCAAGGCTTAGCTATCGTGAGAGATCAGGAATGGAGGGTGGCGATGTCCTGGTGCGTTTTTGCGGGAACCAGTGATCGAGCTCTGGAGCGACGAGGAGCGAGTGAAGAACTCGGACTGTGGCACTCGGCTGTGGAGATAAGGACCGGGCGAGCGTGCCAGCGCGGGGAAACACTGGAAGCAGCTGCTGGCACCGGCGTTGGCTCGGTGGCGACCGCAGCAGCGGCCCGAAGAAACAGAGCCCCGGTTGAAACTCGTTCCCTCTCGGTTGTGTCACTGCCACTGGGTCCCACTGCCCCTTTTAACCTCCAAAATTCAATTTTCTCCAGTGCTCAAAAAAGTAGAGACACTAATAACCTTGGTGAGTTGATCAAATTTGCAAATGGCCAAATGGCTTTGAATAATTGAAAGTGTGAGTTGATTTGATTTGAATTTAGCCAAAATAGATCGTGTCAAGATTAACTCCAAATGGAGTGAAAATTGGTATGTGAGATCACAAAAATGTGCTGAGTGTAAATATGAATCCCACTTTTGAATTCATGGGATGTAAGGAGTTGGAATTTGAATTTGAGTTCTAACTAGCCTCTTTCTAATTATACCCAAAAATACCTCAAAAAGGTTTTGGATTTAGGTGAATTTTTGCATGAGCATTCCTAGCAAGGTGTAGGAGTTTTCCATATGCCCAGCCCCTATATGATGCATGTGGGAAATACCACTTTTGCATTTTGTGAGTTCATCCTCTAATGACCATATTGATTGTGTTTACTTGCTCTTCAAATGTGTTCATAGGTTTTCCTCAAATGAGGTGTGTGTGTGTGATGAACACTTTGGATGTGTGCAAAAACTTAGGCCCTTACACCACCCATGCTAAAACAAGCCTGTTGCCCCCTGCTGCCATACCATGGTCGCCACCCCTTTTCTGCTTCCTTGGCCGCCGTCGAAACCCTGCCCCGCCTCGCCGTCGCCGGAGAAGAAGATACCTGCTGCCAAGCCCTGGCCGCAGCCCTATTCTTCTCCAAAGAAAAACCCCAGCTGCTGCCATCGCAAGAGAAAAAGTCCAGCTGCAAGAAGGAAGTGAGGTAGGTCTTCATTACCCATCTTACGACGTCGCCGCTGTTTCTACGCATCCTTTTTCTTCGCCCCCTTCGAGCAGAAACTTTTGTGTGTGGACAGGTCGTGTTTTGATCAATTTTTGACGGTGGAATTGATCTGGATCTTGTGTCAAGATCATCACCGCATCCACACTTGATTCCTATACCCTTGTTCATCATAAAACCCCATGAAAGCCCATTAAAACATGCAAGAACACGTAAAAACTGGTTTTATAAAACTGCACTATAGGATTTACATTCATCTACCCCATTGCATCTTGAGTAAAGTTTGTGCATGATGATTGATTGCTGTAAATTTTGTATGTGCGTGATCGTAAGTAGAAGGACAAGCTCAAGAGGCCGTCTACGAGGAACTACAGCACCAAGATTTCGAGACGCTTGAGCAACACGAACCACAGGAGCAAGGCAAGTGCCCCTTGATCATATTGATCCCATGTTTTGAAACTGTTTTGTTTGCGAAAATTCGTATGCTTGAGTCAACTTGATGGGACACCCTTTTTATAGGAGTTTACTAGGTTTGTTAACCATCCTTGTCGCCGGGTTAGTGAGTCGGGTATGGTCATTTTTCCTTTTTGCTTCGCTTAACTTACGGGATACGGGAAGCTGAAATAAAACATGGTTAGCTACTGCACTCATGAGAATAAAGATGATGATAACTTGATGATGTTGATTAGCATGGAATAGGGGAGATCTAGGCAAGCTTGGTTCGTGGATGTTGCTGAATGATATGGTGGTTTACTTGCCGTAGATTTAAGGACAGTTCATTCGAGCACATGCCAGGAAAACAAAGCCACCATAAGGCCAAATATAGGTGCGGCTTAGCTGACTAATCAGGTGTGTTGCTAGCTTGTTATGGACCGTTGGATGGCGCGGAGAATGGGAGTCGAGAGGAACTACCCTGGGATTTGCATGGCACAAGAGGGGGCCCATGGGTGGGAGAATGGAGATTCGAGCCTGCCGGTGAAACCTCAGTGGGTTCGTACATCCTAGTAGCCCCTTTGTAAAGGCTATTTTGTGATCTCTTGGCCATACACTGACGGCTGTCTACTGGTATAATGGAGGTTCTCTTTAGTCGCCGACGGGTGACAAAATCACAAACTTGTGGGTAAAGTGGTGCCACCTCTGCAGAGCATAAAACTATCATGATAGTCGTGCCTCCGGTCACAAGCACCTGACCAACTTCCATGATTAGAAGCAAAACTCGGGTATGGTTAAGGTATGGTCATTGGGATTGGTATTGGGACTGTTTTGGGTCATGAAAATGAGTTTGGTTTCGGTTATATGAATATGAGATGGTTATGAATATTTATGAGTATGAGATGAACTATAAAAATATTAATGGCCGGATGAGACTTGATAAATGGTGAATTATGATGAAGAATGTTGCTGAATTACTTGATTATGATGGGATAAATTTCACCTGTAAATAGTTGCTGTTTTTATCATGTTTGTGAAATAAAATTTGCTTGCTGCAATGTGTCACACCCGGTTTCTCCGAAGAACAAACCGAGTGAATATCACATGTATGCCAGGATCATTTTCTCATACATGTGATGACAAATAGTGAAGCATCATTTATTACAAGCCAGGTGTCGAATATAAATAAGTCTTACATAGCATATGTCTCGACGGACGATAATAAGTTCTTCACAAATGAATAAACTAGCAGCGGAATATTATTCTTGTGGGCTCCGTTACAGGCGTTGCCCGGGGGTCTCCATGAACCTAGAAACCTTCTTCGGGTCCAAAGTCTTGATCATTAAACACCACTTCATTATCTTGACCTCAGCAGCAATATAAACCAACAAATATGCAAGGTTGAGTACCGATGGTACTTAGCAAGTGTGGGAAAGTTATGTCATGCATGGCTAGAGCAAGGAGAGCTTGAACTCATGGTTAAAGCACTATGCAATTAATACCTATCAACTTAGCTTATTAAGCACCTACATTACTACACAGGTGAAATGGTCCCAATCTCCCATCCCATCATCATAATCAAATAACCATAACATCATTTCCAATGTTAAGCTCCCCGCTTAACATCCTTAACTTCCAAAACCATCACTCCTCTAATCATGAATAAGTCCAAGCCGCTCTTGACCGTGAGCACGGCTATCATGACAGTTTTGACTCTGCAGAGTTTGCACCACTGTACCCACATGTAGTGATTTCATCCCCCGTTGCTGGGTGGACTAAAAGAACCTCCATTATGCCATGGCTACGAACCACATTCACACTTCCCAGGTGTGTAGCCAGGAGATCACTACGAAGCCTTTACAAAGGGATTCCCAACGAGCGTGGGCCCACTGAGGTTTCACCCCTAACAGCATACAAGAGGCTCCAACCCTGCTGCAGTGGCCCCCTCTTGAGCCTTGCGGTTCATATGGTAGTCCAGCTGACACCTATTCCCCGCACCATCCAACACACCCATACTACGCCGAGGATACACCTAATTAATTGGCCAAGCTGCCCCATCTCAGCATGTGGTTGGCACGGTAAAGCCAGGTTACATGCTCCATGAACCGGTCCTTAGGATCCTGGCAAGTACTAAACACAAACCCGAGTCTCGTGCATCCAGCACCAACCAAATCATCCAACTTGCCTTGATCCCTACCTCTACATAACTCACAATGTCTCATTCAAGAGTGTGGCAAATAAACTGATGATCTCATATCCCAATTATCCCATTCTAAGCATGGCTAAGCATAAGCATATGAATAAATGACATGATAAAAGAAATCCCAACCCAAGCTACAAGGAAAACAAGGTAATGCAATTCTAGGGAAACTTCCTAGCATGGGTTTCATATTTCAATTGACAATGCAAATAATTCTAGCTACACATCCTAGTATAGGAATAAAGTGGTCAAGAACACTTGCCTTCTTCTTGCTGCTCTGAGAATTGAAAGTCTTGGTCTTGGAAGGGAAGAACTTGCTCTAGAGCAGGTTCTACTCATACCATCACACATAGCAAAAGAAAACAACAATCCATAAGACATAGTTCACACTTCCACTTCATACAAACCACACATTCACATTTATGAAAGCCATTCACATTTCTATGTGTTGTGGTTACTCTATGTGTGTTGATTTTGGCTTCCATGCACTTTTAAACATGTGCATATGATTTCTACTTTTGTATTCATAATTATGTTGCATACTATATATGAATTTCCAATTTAAATAAATTCCTTATATTCAATTGATACACCTTTAGCTACCAAGTGTGCAAGGAGGGTATTTTCCTACTCCAAATGTGTCTTCAGACCTTCTACCAACCCTAGACTGAATTCTTTGGATTTTGGAAACTTCATTTATCATTTTCTAGTTATTCATACCTAGCTTTCTATATTTTCAGATTTATTTCCAATGCCTAAATGTGAACTTTATTATGAAAATAGTAAGACACCTCATCTAAACAGAATAGGTTTTGGGTCTAAAATATTAAATATTATATTTTTGAACTTCTCCTCTGATGTGAACTATTTTACATTTATTTTACTAATTTTCAGAATTATTCTCTACTTAAAAATGTGTCCCTATAACTAATAAATGTGAATAATCAATTAGACAGATTCATTTCAGCCAAAAATCTATTTTTATCTCACTCCAAAGTTTTCCAAGTACTAGGAAAGTTTTTAATTTGAATTTACAATGTTCTTGTCCCATCTTTTAAATTTTAAATACTAAACACATATTCAAATTCCTAAATTTAATATCACATAGGGTTAAAAAGGTAAACTCACCCCACTACAGGGTCTATTATATTATTTTAAGAATTTCCAGTGGTCTAACTACACATAACAGAGGGGTTTTCCTAATTTTTATTAAGTCCAGGGGCTAAAACTGATTTTTAAATGAATTTACATGATTTTCTGAAGTTCCAGGGGCTAGATCAGAAGTTTCCGGGGCTAGCTCGTGTTTTCCGAGATCCCAGGGGGTAGCGCGTAAGAATTCCGGCCTTTATAACGTGGGGCTGACGTGGACCGTCCGATTTAAAACAGACGGCTGAGATTATAACGTCGAACCGGTATGCTGGGATTTAAATTCTACCGTGCGTTTTAAAATAGACGGCGCACAAGCGGCCACGTCGCTCTGATCGAGCGCGGGCGGCGCTGCCCGGCGGCGCACGGCGGCGGGAGGCGGCGATCTCGCCGGAGAGTTTCGGATCTTCGTCAATTCTTCCTAGAACTGTGATTTTATGGCATAGATCGGTAGAGGGGAGGTCGGGGATCTCACCTCGGGGGTTTTCTTGAGCTCGGAGGTCCTGGAAAGCGGTCGGCGACGAGGTCCGAGGTGAATTCACGGCGAGGCTCGTCGGCGGTGTGTTTGAAGCTCAAACCACCGAGTTTTCTGCACCTGCGGGTTCCCCGGAGGCGGTGGATCAAGATCAGCGCGTTAGATGAGAAATCCCGAGCGAAGATCGAGCGAAATTGGCCGGAGTAACTCAGGTCTCACCGGAAGGAAAAACGGCGGATCGTGGGGAAAAACGGGGAGATGCCGGGGTTTATATAGCCGGGGAAGGGCGACGGGTTTGTTTAGATCGAGTTGGTGCCTTCTGGGACCGGGAGTCGGGCCGAGGGACGCGGAAATCCGGTCGGTTATGATCGCGCGCGCGGGGAAGAGTCCGGGGTCGGCGCGAGCGGTGGTTGGGGATGACAGGTGGGTCCCGCCTGTCTGTGAGAGGGAAACGGGTGCGTGGCTGCGGGCTGGCGCGGGGGTGAGGTGGGCCGGCTGGTGGGTTTCGGCCCACTGGCCGGGGAGGTTTATTTTTTTCTTATTTTTTTCTTTTTCATTTCTGTTTGGAGTTTAATTTGAATTCCAGTTTGAATTTAAATTTTTGCACCACATGCAATACGTCCAATAATTTTTAAATTTCCCTCTTAACAGGTTTTGGGGTGTTACACAATGAGTCTTTTTATTCCCTACCTTGTTGTAAGCTACATGTCATACTTTTTCCGCACTTGCTGAGAACGACATGTACTCACCCTTGCATTACCCCAAATACATCAGCTACAGGAGAAGACTATTTTGAGGAACATGTGGAGTACTAGGCATGCGCACTACCGTCAACATGCCTTTGGAGTTGAAGTTGGAGCCTGCTGTCTTTAATTATTTCCGCTGTCGTTAGATTCTTCCGCTGCAAGAATAAGATAGACATTCATGAGTGAGACATTGATTCTATGTAATAAAGTACTTAAACATTATTCATACGTGGTTATATTCTGAATTCAGTTTGTGGAACACATGTGTATGTGTGATGAACATCCTGGGCACACATATGCATTCATTTGGTTCATTTTTCGGACCCAGGTGCCACATGCCATCACCCATTCCTCGAAGAAATTCGTCGCCATTTCTTTACGTGAGTGCAATTCCTTCCGGCAAAAGCTTCCTCACCTTCATTTGCACCTCATTGAGCTTCCTTTTGGGCAGAAAAACTATTGACTTTGTCAGATTTGAAGTTTTTCCCGCTGCCGGCCCTCACCCGCACCTACCTCATCGTCGACCTCCATCTTCTGCCCATCTTCTCCGTAATCTGAGTTCACGCCGGCCTTCCTTACCTCGAGGTGAAGCTCCCAGTACCATTCCCCCTTCTCTCTCGCCAAGGCACAAGCATACAACGCCGCCGAAGTCAGGCGCCATGGCGAGCTCGTCGCCGGTCAACTGCAGCCTACTCCAGCGCTGCTGCTACCTGCCAGCGAGGTGCCCTAGATGCTACAGCTCTGCTGGGCCTGTCCCCACCGCCGGGCGCCTCTCCGGCGAGGCCTCTGGCGAGCACCATGCCGAACTCCCACCGCCAAGGCGTTGGCTGTGCGTGCCCTGTCTGGATCTTGTGTGGCTGGCACCAGATCCTGTGCGTCCAGCTTCTGTGTCCTGTGGTGTGGCCTGTACTTTACTGGTCCATAACTTTCAAGCGATTTTCCAGTTAAAATAGTTCCAGAAGAATAGAAGATGCTGTAAGTTGGAAAATCCACAGAAAATTGTAGAAAAATCAGAAAAATGTGAAACTAATTTTGTTGGATTCTATACAACCATACCTTTACATTGGACTAGCTCCCTCTTTCTGAAAGTTCCATAATTATGTACAAAATTCAATTAAACATAAGTATTAAAAAATTAGTCCTGTAATATCCATCCATTAGAAAATTCTGTAACTTTGCTAGATGTTCCTTCACATGCCCTGGTTTATAAAGAAAAAGTTTCACCATAATATAATGTAAGGGCCAAGTTTTCACTTGCTAAAAGTGTTCATCACCCCACACACCTCAACTCAATTGTGGTAAACTTATGAACACATTTGAAGAGCATGTAACCACCATCAATAGATAATTAGAAGATGAACTCGTAAAATGCAAAAATGGTATTTCCCACATGCATCATATAGGGGCTGAGCACATTATTAACTCTGAAACTTTGTTAGGAATGCTCATGCCAAATTTCACACAAATCCAAAACCTTTTGAGGTACTTTTGGATACAATCATTAAAAGGCTAGTTTTAATGTAAATTCAAATTCAAACTCTTTTCATCACATGAATTCCAAAGGGGGATTCATATTCATACTCAGCACATTTATATGAGCTAACACACCAATTTTCACTCCATTGGAGTTGATCTTGACATGAGATAATTTGAGAAAATTCAAACCAAATTTGAATTTCAACTTCACATGTGCTGCAAATTCATCCAAACCATTTCACACTTTGATTCATTCAAATTAAAATGGTGATTTGGTAGTTTGATCAAACACCAGAGGGCATACAACGGTGTCAAATTAAATTTGTGAGGACAAAATTCAAAATTTGGGGCCACTGTCAGTCACACAGGAGCTCAAACCGACTCCACCGAGCGTTGCTCGGTTTCTTGCGCGTGTGCCCGAGGGTGCCACGGCGCTGAGGCCTCGCCAGCAGCTGCTTCCAGCTCCTGACCGACGGCTGATGTTTCCCCAGCGTCTTATCTCCGAGCCCCAGGCGTCACAAAGCCATTTCGCCACTGCCCCAACGCTCTCCCGCACAGAAAACGCGCCACACATCGCCGCACCCCCGAGCTCTCTGCCCCACCATCGACCAGTCGAACCAGGGACTGTTACGGTGAACTGAGGTCACAAAAGAGATCGCCCACCTTTCCTCGACATTCTCGCACCGGTTTCAGCCCGTGACTGAAGTTCCTCGAGCCGTTTCCTTCTTCCTCGGTTCAACACCGCTGCACCTCCACGGTTCAACACCGGTGCGACCAAGTGAACTTAGAGGTTAGCACCGAAGTCTAGTAGCTCTCCCCGAACCCCCTAGCTCATTCATCACACCAGCTATCCGGAATTTCACGATTTCCGGTGATCACCGTGTAGAACCGAAGCCGACCAAAACATGAAATTCCTCTCGCTTGATTAATCATCTGATCAGCTGGTCTGACTAGAGCTAGAGTAGTCTCTAACGATCACCTAGGTCAAATCTTAGTGCGGATAGTCCAGCCAGTGAGCGTAGCACCGAGTTTTCACCGCCGCCGGGAAAAACGCCTCGGGTCATCGGTGAAGTCCCACTTCCCGTCAATCTCCGGCCAAGAGGAGGGCATGATTAGCTTCCCCGTGTCCCAGTGGTACTTTCCGAACCTTTGGTTGGTCGTGTTCACTGCAGAGCTGAGTGATCACCGTCAGACCCGACCTCAACTCTGCCGTCGCCGTCGCCGACCACTTTTCCGGCGAGGCTGGGGTGCGAGGAGTTGTTCGGCATGTGCGCCGTGTGCAAAAGTCCCAAAACTTGTAAATGAAAAACTTTAGTGGTGAATAAATTTGAGTTTAAATTCAAGAAATGGGACTTGCAAAAACTTTTCTAAACATGTGAAGATGGTCATGAGCAAGCACATGAATTCTAGTCCACTTTGAATTCAAATGATCATTTAAATGCAAAGGTGGTCATTCGAAATGGAGGATGCAAACTGTGGTTGGAAACCTTCCCTTTGCAGCCACCAAATTAAAAGTTTGAATCCATATTTGAATTTGTCAGGTCCAAATTATGAGGAAGACAAATTTTAGAAAATTTGGAGGTACTTTGATAGGGATACCAAAAGGCTTGTGAATTTCATTGAATTTTGAATTCAAATTTGGAACTGAGATCAAACTTGTCAATTTGCCCAAATGGTGTTCAAATTGGAGTTTCATCATGACTGAAAGTTGTAAAGTACCAAATTGAGATATTTGGGGGAGGAGAGCAGTGGGACCTACTTGTCAATGGAGGGGAAGACTTACACACCAAGTATTGATGCAATGCTCTCTGTTCCACTCATAGCCGCTGAACAGCCGAGAGCGCCACCGAGGCAGCGTTTGCCGCCAGCTCCCGAGTAGCCAGGGGCTCGTTTCCTTGCCCTTATCAGCTCCAACCGGGCGCATATCGCTTCACCAACCTCCTCACCACAGCTGCCATCGTTATCACGCACTCTCCTCGCCGAGCTCTTGCCGCACAGAAGAAATTCTCGGTCCACCGGTGCCCGGCAAGCCCAACGAGTTGCACGCCGAGCTGAGCCCCTCCACAGCATCGCCGGACCTCCCTCAGCGTGCCGGAAGCGAGAACCAGGCGCTAGCCCCGCGAAAACTCCGGCGTCGAGTTCATCTACCTCCACAGCACCGAGGAAAGTCGCCGCGATAAGAACTTGTCCCCTGGCGGCTACAGTTCATCTCCGGGCGAGTTCTAAGCGCCTAAAGGTCCGCCTAGAAACCTTCTACTACCCCCCACCCCAACTCCGGCAGCATGCTGTGGCGTGTCGTGCCAGATTTCTCTGTTTTCCCGTCTGCGCGTGATGGACACCGAAGTTGTTTCGATCAAAAATTCATGCCACACGATCAACCAAACCACACACAACATAGAATACACCTTCTATACCTCTTTGCGAGTTCATAGGATCAAGAACCACCGAGAACCATCGAGCAAAGTCGTTGTTCATCGAGTTTTTCGATTGTCGCCAGATTTTTTACCTAGCCTGATGGTGAGGTCGTACTTCTGGTGAGTTTCAGTGAGATGAGCGGTTGGATCCGTGTTCTCTGCGGTGCAGTGGTGCTGTATGAGCAAACGGCGACGTGTTTTGTGCAGCACAGCGCCCTAGCGACGTCGCCAGACATGCCGCAGCCACTGTCGCCGTCGCACCTAGGGTTCCGGCCATCTTCGATCCGAGGTAAGGCCAGCAACGTGTTCCCCGCACGAGAATACATAGTGGCAGTGAAAATCAGCGAGTTCAGAGCACGGGAACCCCCTCCCGGCGAGAGCTCCGGCGAGCTCGGCAGCGCGGGAGAGCGGAGGGCTGGAGGTAGACGAAGAGGGGGAGGACCCACGTGTCAGCGTCTATCCGGAGGACCGGGATTCTCTGTTGCACCGGATCAGTTTTTGACTGCGTGGGGAAAACCCTGTAGCCTCGTGTGTCGGCGCATGAGAAGGCGCCATGTCACCCACGGACCCGCTGTCAGACTTTTAAACTTTCCCGGTTTATTTCAAATGCCAGATTTGATTCAAATTTTGGGAGGGCATAACTCTTGCTAGGAAGCTCCAAATTTAATGATTCAAATTTGGATTGGATTCAGATTGAAAAACTCTATCCAAATATGCAACCCAATTTATATGAAAATCATTATTTATTTCTGGAAATTCTTTAAAGCTTTTCAGCAAAAGAATTTTAGAGGGAGTTTGGTTCATCCAAAAATCCTCAAATTTTGCCAGAATATTCTTTAGGATATTAGTGAACTCTCGTAAAAGTTTGAGCTCATTTAGTGTTGATTTCGTTAGGATAATTCTGATTTCAAGTTTCTGTGTTCAAATGAATACAGTAACAATTCCAGAGAATTTCCAAAACTTGGAAATTCAGTTTTGGGAAATTCTTAGCTCCAAAAATCCTAGGAAAATTAATGCATGCCCCCTGAGCTATGTGTGAAGTTGTGGTTCACTTGAATTTTCATGAAAGTGCAAATTTATTCAGAGTTTAATTCTTTTTTGCCTAAATGCTTAGTGAATTGTTCTGAGTGATCTATTCACTGAAAAATTCTAAATTTTGATCCAGATGACTTTCTTGTGACAAGGAACTCACATGAAAATTTTCAGCTCCATTGAAGCTCTGGATCAGTACTGTTCTATTCAACCTCATTAGGTGATCAACACTCAAGTGATGAAAAACACTTATCACTTGATCATAGTGCTTAAACCCAAACCACTAGCACCAGTGTCATTTTAAATTATTAAACAGAGTTCCAGTTTTAAACTTGTCTTTAGAACTTGTTAGCAAAAGCTTTACAATTAAACATATATGCATATTCATAAAGTGTAGTGATTAAATGTGAAAAAGTGGAGGAGAAGTGAAGCTTGAATCAAGGAGCAAGAAGGGCAGTGATTAAGCTTCAAGTCATCAGCAACTAACTTCATGATTATCTGACTTTACTCACCTGCAAAACAAAGGCAAGCTCCGGTTTGCATTCAAGTTGTTTATAAAGTTTTTACTTTGTTCACTATGATGGTTAGAGTTTGTATGTGCATTAGGTCAAGTATGCTTTATACTCCAAATGCATGACCAAATGAACCCTGGAGTCAAGGGTAGAAGGATTTTCTCCATTGTAGAAGGTTGTCGTGCTAAATAGGGTATGACATCCTGTAGAAGTCGAGTAGTTGGAATCTACTCGCGAGCTATAGTCGGGATTACATGGGTGTAGTTGAAAAAGGCAAACTAAAGTTTATATTTCTAAAGATGAGACCAGGCAGGAGGGTTAGGCAGCGACAAGACGAGGTCTTGGTCGAGCAGCTCTGCCTGTGTCGGTTAAGGACCGATGCGTGTGCCGCATCCATGAGCAAGTATTGAGTTGTGTACCGGATGCTTACTGCTATATGGGACCCAGGAAACTGATGCACCAGGTTAACTGGATTGTAGAGGCATACCACATCGTTTGCTAGACCTATGAGCCCGAGACGGCGTGATCGGTTCTACAGTCGGGTGTCCTGCGAAAGGTTGCTACATACGACGTAACGAAGGACACCACATTTGGGTCTTTAGAGGCAGGCATATGTGTCGAGCTATCCGGGCAGTGTTTGATTCGAATCACCGTCCCTCGCGGTTATGAGTACCACTTGCTCACATGTTGTGACGCAGTAATCAAGTTGTGTGAAAACAGTTTGCAAATATTAATTTCTGCTATGATAATTGGAATTGCATGTAAACCATGTATGAAGTAGTGATAGAGCGAATTAAAGTTATTTTCCACCTTGGGACAAGTAACATTGGAATGAAGCATTTCTTGTTTGATTGTGGAGTTCCAATGTTGCTGGGCGCAAGGTCACTACTGTGATGGCTAAAATCTGAATGTTAAGGATGAACTCGTAGGCGAGTATTTTTGCAACTTACATGTTTAGGTCTTAAGTTAATTTCATGTAGAGTTGCATGTCTTAGGAGAGATGGTTAAGTCTTGCTAAGCCTTTGTGCTCACTCTTGCTATATGAGTGGTTTTGCAGGTTAATATCGACGCAAATAAAGAAGATTGTCCGGTGAGACTTGGATACTTCCGAGTCATGTTACACGTGGAGAACCTAGCCGCTGCCATGTCTTCGTGTTGCTAGCGAGAGGAGTCTGCGGGCTGGATCTCTTCTCGGGTGCTCATTAGTTATTCAACGTGAGCTGTTTATAGACTTCCGCTATAGCTATTTTATGTAAATTATTTGCAAAGAACATTTGTAAGCTCCTGCTTTTGATTTATGGAATACAGTTTTTCCTTATTTGTGTGCTGTTGGGTGCCGCATAACACGGCACCACCCAATGCGATTCCCGGGCGAGTGGCTCAGACCCGTGACACGGGCCGGGGTCCCTCACAGTGTGGTATCAGAGCTGCATTGGTAATAGCGCACGAAATAAGGATCGTATTACGGAAAAAACTTAGGATACGGTGAGGAAACAGTATTAGGCCCATATAAGGACTATAGTAGTATAGTTATTTAAAGTGGCATGCCTAACATATGTGTTATAATTCTGAATTTTGATTATGTAACGATGCACCTACGCTCAGGTAAGAATGGTAAGGAACACCACCAAAAGCGGTTCAATTTCGGTTAGCTCCCCTGACGTGGAATGTGGTTCAGGGATAGGTCTCACAGCTTGGTGTGAGACGTTAGTATGAAACTCTGGAACTCTTCATGTTCCTGAGTTCATATGAAACGATGGTCCCTGGCGTGCATTAGGCAAGAAAGTGGAAACCCCATCATGTGGTCGGTAACGCGATAGTGTGTTCTTCTGGAAATAGCCTAGGAGGACATACGCAGCGCTTGCCATCGGCGTGCTCTGCAGGGCAGTAGGTGGTATCTGTTGGGGTGATAAAATTCCCAACCGTGACGACCCGTTCGCGCTCTCCTCAGGTTCCCCATCGTGTGGTGTAAAAACACGATCATGTACCTTGAGGCGTGTCTTAACTCAAGGACGGCCGTATGGAAATGACACGGGCATATGTTTTTACTTTCAAATATGGACATGCCTGAAATGAAAACAACCCTTGAGTGCATCACTATTGAGTGTTCTTCTGTAGGTACTAACCACGTACGTATCCCGTTTAGTACACGTGTGCGAGAGACCGTCTTAGTGCCACTGATAAAAGGGATATGCCGGTATAATCCGGTTTAGGATTTTCTTTGGTGAGGCTACGCAGGACCGACATGGTTCTTACGGTGCATCGACACCGTACTACACTTAATAACCTCTTCCCTATGAAGAAATGATTCATGAACTAACTTTCAACTAAAAATGGAAGTTTGAAAAAATATTATTTACTAAACTCTTATTTTGAGCTAAGATTCAAATGAGAGAATGACTAGGCTTCAAAGAGTTCAAAAACAGAGTGCTCTGTTTCTGGCAGGAATTCTTGCTGGACTGTAACAGAGCATAACTCTGAGTAGATATAACCAATTAAGGTGTATTATACAGTTCTGGAAATATTTTCAAGTGCTCTACAACTTCTGTGTATACCTCCAGAGCAAAATCACATGTTAAGTTGGTGAAAAGTCCAGTTGAAGGCAAACTGTTCAGAACCAGGACAGCAGCAAAAACCTCTCTGGACCTTTCTGTTTTTAAGCCATAACTTCCTGTAGGAAAATCTTTAAGGAGCCTATGAGTACTCGTTGGAAATATACTTAAGTTTACTAAAACTTTGGTATTGAACTCAAGTCAAGAATCTGTAGTTAACTTGAGTAAATTTTGGAGTTTGTGTGAACTGGTCAGGGTGGTCCAGCTGATTAGTTTAGCTTACATAAGATTTGTTTAAACATGAATATGTTTATGCTTTCATAAAGTTCATGACATGTTCATGTTTTACTTATCTTTACTTACTACTGAGATAGAATTTTGATTGATTCAAAATTTTGTTTCGTGCAGTACGGTACGCGCACATTCTCAAATGGAGCTTGGAGGTTCGAGTCGAGGTGGGAATGACTCGACTTCATCACAAGAGCCATCGCCAACCGGATTGGCGAAAATTATGGCGAAGATGAATGAAACCCTCCCAACTCTAGTTCAGCAAGGAATAAATAGAGAATCTCAACATCACATGCCAACCCCCAGCACTTATATAGATTTCTTGGCGACACAACCGCCGGTATTCTCCGAAGCGGCTGACCATTGTGAAGCAAATCACTGGTTACGTGTCATTGAGTCCAAGTTTGGGTTGATTCAATGTGATGAATTCCAGAAGACTCTATTTGCCACTCAGCAGCTTCACAGCTTTGCTGGAGCATGGTGATCAGAATACCTTGCTATCCAACCAGAAGGGCATCGAGTCACATGGATGGAGTTCCAGGATGCATTTCGTGCTCGCTTCGTTCCTGTGGGCATAACGCAAACAAGTCTGGATGAATTCTGGAATCTAAAACAAGGAGAAATGAGTGTTATTGAGTATGGTAAGGAATTCAATCGCTTAGCTCAATATGTCCCTGATTATGTGAAATCACCAGCCATGAAGGGTTATCATTTTTACCGAGGGCTGACTGCTAGGCTGCGATGTGAGTTGGCTCAAGTTAGCCAACAGAATTTTGATGAGTTTGTTAGCTGTGCTATCACTCAGGAATATTATTCCAGTCTCTACCTTAAAGAAAAGAGGGAGAGGGACTCATCACAGGATGAATGCAATCATCTGCCTCAGAAGTATCAGTGGGTAATCCGTTCACCTTCCGGTCAAGAGGTTCCACAAAAGGTGCAGTCATTCTTGGAGTATGACTACTCTTATACTCCACAAAGGTTTTATTTACGTCCATCGCAGCAACAACTTACTTCTTGTGCACCTCAGTACCAACAATGTGCACCAGAATATTATTCCCCTCAAGATATTGAAGTTGATCCAGGTGATTTCTCAGCTGAACCAAGTGGTACCCCACTTCAAATTGACAATGAACACATCGTCAATGAAGCAACTGAACCGAGCAGCAACCTGATGTCTGCGGGTCCAGTTCCAAAGAATGATCTTGGACAGCAAAGAAAAGCCATGTCCAAAGTGGGAACTATTAATTATGTGTCAGTTGATGATCTGCCAAAGGGAGGACCTGTTCTTACAGGCAGGTTCACCTTAAATGATAAGCCGGTTGTCATTTTATTCGACTCTGGTGCAATACATAACTTCTTTAGCAAGGTGACGGTGATCCGGGATCAGATCTCCACAATTATCACAAAAGGCTCTTACCTAATTCATTTGCCAGGTGGAGACATATCGACTAATGAAGTCGTTTCTAGAGCACCACTTTGTTTGGGTGGAGAAATTTATCCTACCACCCACATTATTCTTGAAGATCAAGGAATTGATGCCATATTGGGAACATCATGGTTAACCTTCCATAAGTCTGTTCTGGATATTGAGAACAGGAATGTTCATTTGGACTCTCCACTTCACGGGCGTCATACATTGTATCTCGGCAAAGCTGTTCCCAAAGACCCGGAAGTATGTAATGCCGAATCTTGCAAGTTAGAAGGCATTCCGTACTCCGTGAATATCCGGACGTGTTTCCCGAAGATCTTCCAGGCTTACCACCCGATCGTGAGGTGGAATTCAAAATAGAGTTGATACCGGGAACTACGCTGATTTCTCGGAGACCATACAAAATGGCTCCGAATGAATTAGCTGAACTGAAGGAGAAACTCAAATATCTGATGGACAAGGGGTTTATTCGTCCAAGTTCATAACCATGGGGTTGCTCGTCTTTATTTGTGAAGAAGGATGAGACGCTGAGGCTATGCATCGATTATCGTCCGTTAAATGCTGTGATGATAAAGAACAAGTATCCACTACCAAGAATTGATATTCTCTTCGATCAGTTAGTGGGTGCTAAAGTCTTCTCCAAGATGGACCTAAGGTCGGGATATCATCAAATCAAGATTCGAGCGGAGGATATCCCGAAAACAGCATTCTCGACAAGATATGGACTCTATGAGTATCTTGTCATGTCATTTGGATTGACCAATGCTCCGGCCCACTTTATGTATCTTATGAACTCGGTGTTCATGCCGGAGTTATATCAGTTCGTCGTGGTATTCATCGATGATATCTTGGTCTATTCAAAATCGGAAGAGGAACACTCTAAACATTTGCATATTATGCTCCAACGACTGAGAAATCACAAGCTCTATGCAAAGTTTAGTAAATGTGAACTCTAGATCAACCAAGTGCCATTTCTTGGACATATTATTTCAGTGAAAGGCATCGCTGTTGATCCAAGCAAGATTGAACAAGTGCTGAAATGGAAGTCTCCAACATCAGTCCATGAAGTTCGTAGCTTCTTAGGTTTGGCGGAGCTACTGAAAATAGGCATCAAATATGATTGGAGCAAGCCATGTGAGGAAGCTTTTCAAGCGTTGGTGAAACACCTCACAACAGCCCCGGTTTTAGCTCAACCGGATACAACCGAGCTCTTTGATGTTTATTGTGATGCGTCTGGCATCGGACTTGGTTGTGTACTCATGCAAGGAGGACGTGTGGTCGCATATGGATCACGGCAATTATGGAATCATGAACAACATTATCCAACTCATGATCTCGAGCTTTCTGCCGTGGTGCTAGCTTTGAAGATGTGGAGACATTACCTATTGGGAAATCTGGTTCATCTCTACACCGACCACAAAAGCTTGAAGTACATATTCACTCAAAAAGAGTTGAATATGCGGCAACGGCGATGGTTGGAACTGATCAAAGACTATGAGATTGAAATTCATTATCATCCGGGCAAGGCAAATGTGGTTGCCGATGCACTCAGCCGGAAGCCTCATATTCATAATCTGACCATTATGCCGATAGAAGAGGAAGAACCGAGTCTCTACTTGGTTCCATATGGAGCTCTACATAATTTGGCTCTCATACCCACATTAAAAGAGGAGGTTATGAAAGCTCAAAAGCGAGATAAGGGCATGGCTCGTATTAAAAGGAGGTTGAAGAACGGGGAGATGAAATGTTTCCGGTTAGATGACGAAGATACCTTATGGTTCAAGGACCGGATAGTCGTACCCCGTGATGTGAGGCTGCAAAAGAAAATTTTGAATGAGGCTCATTTGTCCAAATTTTCCATCCATCCGGGCAGAAATAAAATGTACCAAGACCTCCGGAAGAAGTTTTAGTGGACATGTATGAAACGTAAAGCTGCAAAGTACGTTTCGGAATGTGATACGTGTCGCAGAGTTAAGGCCGACCATCTAAAGAAGTCGGGCCTGCTGCAACCACTGCAAATACCGACATGGAAGTGGGAAGACTTGAGTATGGATTTCATTGTCGGGTTGCTGATGACCTCCCACCACCATGATTCGATTTGGGTAATCGTTGACCGATTAACCAAATCAGCACGTTTCATCCCTGTGCATACCAACTACAACGCCAAGCAGTATGCAGAGTTGTACATAGCACGAATCTTGTGCTTGCATGGAGTTTCCCGTACCATTGTCTCCGACAGAGGATCAATGTTCATAGCCCGTTTCTGGGAACAGCTACACGCATCCTTGGGAACCAAATTGATTTGAAGCTCCACGTATCACCCTCAAACCGATGGGCAAACTGAGAGGGTGAATCAAATACTTGAAGATATGCTAAGGGCGTGTTCCATCCACCACGGTAAGATCTGGGATGATAACTTACCGTTGGAGGAGTTCTCGTACAACAACAGTTACCAAACGAGCATAAAAATGGGAACTTATGAAGCTCTCTACGGCCGGAAGTGCCGCACACCTTTGAACCGGTGTGAATCTGGCGAGAGAGTTATTTACAGGGTTTATCTTGTAAATGAAGCAGGGGAGCAGGTAAGGCTTATTCAAGCAAATCTTAAAGCCGCTCAGTCTAGACAAAAGAGCTATGCGGATAAGAGACGTCGTCCTCTGGAATTTCAAGTTGGAGACCACGTATATCTCCGCGTATCTCCTATAAAGTGCATTCACCGACTCGAAGTGAAAGGAAAATTAGCTCCGTGTTTTATCGGTCCCTTCGTCATCACCGAAAGATGTGGACCCGTGGCGTACCGTGTGGAGGTACCGGCAGCCTTAGCCGGAGTTCATAATGTCTTCCACATATCTCAGTTGCGGAAGTGTTTGAAAGTGCCAAAGGAGATTCTCATGGAAGGAGCAGCAGATTTAAAGCCGGACCTTACTTATGTTGAGCGCCAAACCCGGATAATTGATGAAAAGACTCGCGAGACAAGAAACCGGACGCTGCGATTTTTCAAAGTGCTTTGGGAAAATCACACGTCCGAGGAAGCTACATGGAAAAGCGAGGAATATTTACAACTCAATCATCCGGAGCTATTAGAGGCTTATGTACAATAGTCAATGTAAAGGTCCCAAAAGCATGAGTACAAAGAAACTTGAGTTTGTACAAATGTTGGTGTCATGTGTATAAAAAAGGGGGCAGGTTTAAACTTTTTCCACATATGATAACACATGAGAGATTCTTCTAAATAAACTTATGGTTACTTGCATGATTGGACCCTAGGTGGATTAAACCCACAGAATTGAAGTACTCAGGTGCAAGGGAAAGGTTTAAAAATTAGAATTTGAACTAAATGTTCAACTCAAATTTCAAATGAGGGAGGACACAATTGTAATTCAAACTGTTGTGTTCAAACTCTTGTTTGCAGCAGCTAACACAAGAATCAGATTGCATATTTGAATTCCTTACGTCCAACATAGTGGGAAGGCAAAGTTTCATTAATTTTTGAAAAGGTTTGCTATCCATTTTTCCAAAAAGGACTTAAATGTGCAAATAATTCAAATACACAATTGAATTTGGATGAGATTTACCCAACTCTCCAAATGCAGCTAAATTTTCAATTCCAAACATTTGAATTGGTCAATTGCCAAATTTTGGATATCTTTGAGGGATAAGGGGGCACTGACTGGTGGGACCCACATGTCATAGAGGCAGCAAAAACTTGCAGCTAAAGTCAGAGCAAAGTCTCTGTTTTATCTCTTCTCACCCGAGCAGGGCTGCCACAGCGTGACACCGAGGGGCACCAGAAGCCACCTCCTGCTCATTTTTCCTCACGTTGGCGAGCTACTCGTTCCTGCCTTCACTCCCAGCCGCGGTCAGCTGTGCCACAACACCGAGAACCCTCTGCTCGTTTGCTCTCACGCGCTACAGAACCGGGAAGCCACCGCTACTCCACCGATCGCCTAGGAGCTGGTTTCTCTCGTGTGCAAGCCTCGGCAAACTGGCAAAACAGCACCAAGGGAATTCCCACGACCTCCTCGCACCATACCCACGCGATCTAAGCCACAACAACCAGGGAGCTTCGTGTTTTCGCGGCGGCCGAAAGAAGCCGAGTGGAGGTGCTCTCGTGGACAGCTCGGCAGAGAGCCTTTCACGGCCGAGCAAGAGTGGTTTTGGACATGTGAAGACTCCACGCTGCTCACCTCCAAAGCTTGAGCCAAGTGATTGATCGTTACCGGAGTATTTAACGGTTTTCTCTCGGCCGGTGCAAAACCACCTTCGGGTACGAAATCTTCAAATTCTCGATTTATATTTGCTTAGAGCCCACCAAACTGCACTCACAGGAGCTAGACATGACAGCATCCAAGTTTGCTTCTCAACCCTAGCTTGAAAACGGTTGTAGCCGGCTTATTTGATGGTTTTCTAACGGCGACCGTAGAGGGGGCCGTCGGGTGCACGGTGCAACCATGGTTAGAGCCTTCCCCGAGCTTTTGTATGGCCATGTAGGTTATCAATTGATTATAACTGCTGATCTCAAGTTAACAAAAGTGGATTAAAAGAGGCATAACTCGAGTACATTTCCTACTCGTGAACTGGGATTAAGGGGGATCAATCGGAAGAGTTGGGAATTGATCCTCATAGTTGGGAATGGAGACCGGGCAGTGGATGGAAGGCTCAAGGACGTGGTCCTGTGAACCTAGTCTATGTCTGAGTCGATTAAGGCCCGTTCTCGTGTGCGGCCCTGTGGGACAAGTTTGAGTTGTGTACCGGATGCATATTGGCTATATGGGGCCTAGGAAACTGATGTAACATGTTAGCCTAGGTGTCGAGACATACCTCACCGTCTGATGCAGATTCTGAAAGGATAGAGAAGTCGGCTCTACGAGGGTTTGTCGTAGTGAGACTTAATCCCAGTCGGTGGGACCGGTTCTACATTTGGGTGTCGTGTGAAAGGTTGCCACGTACAATGTCAGTGATGGTTGATGTGTGCAACGTCGAGTACGGGCGTACGTGTCGTGTCAGCCAGGTGTTTTTGATTGCATCACCGTCGCCCACGGAATGGACTGAGCATACTTGTTCTCTTCGTCGTGACGTAGTAATAAACTGGGAAAAAGTTAAGATGCTTTGTGAGTAATCCTCATAATGGATATGAGGAAATGATCAACACCTTCACTAAATTTATTTTCCACCTTAGACTAGTAGCGTCGAGGCAAAGCGTTTCTTGTTTGATTGTGGAGTCTTGACATTAATGGCGCAAGGTCTGTATGGGTCTAGGGTAGCTCACTAAAGTTACTTTCACCTCGGACAAGTGACATCGAGATGAAGCATTTCTTGTTTGATTGTGGAGTCTCGATGTAAACTGTGCGAGGGCTATAAAAGTTGCTTAAAACTTGAAGTAAGGTCGCTCCTTTAGCTCAAGATCATCTTTTGTGCAAACTTCTATATTCAGCCCTCTATTTCAGCATGTAGAGTTTCATGACTAGGGTGACGGTTAAGTCTTGCTGAGCTTCATGCTCACAGATACTGCATGAGTTGTTTTGCAGGTAATAACTCTACGCTGATACGTAGGGTTGTCCTATGAGACTCGGATCCCTCTGAGTAGTGAACTCATGGAAACCCCGCCGCTGCTATTGTGATCGTGTTGCTAGTGAGAAGGGTCCACGGGCTGGACATCTTCTCTGTTTTTTAGCAGAAAGAGGAGACGTGAGTTGTATTAGTCCTACGTTGTAGATTATTTTAAGAAGTATTTGTAAAATTCACACTTTGTAAGCTTCCACTTGATTTATGTAGTATGATGCTTTATTATGTGTGCTGTTGGGTGCCGCATCGCACGGCACCACTCAATGTGATTCCCGGGCGAGTGGCACAGCCCCGTGATTAGGACCGGGCCCTCACAGCGTGGTATCAGAGCCGCATTGGTAATAGCGCATGAAATAAGGATCGTATTACGACAAAAACTTAGGATCTGGTGAGGAAACGATATTAGGCCTGAAAGTCCATCTAGGCATCCCTTGTGGGTTTTGGTTGATTTATGACAAACAAATGAGACCCTAACAAAATCGTTGAGATGAGCACTGTTTTTTAAAGAAATTAGGAAGAAAGCGCAAAAAGAAAGGAGAATGAGGATCTAAATTGATAAGAGCTCAGGAGCTGAAAAGATTAGATTACTTAACATGGAGTGTGTTGGAGAAACACACCCCAAGATCTCAAGTGAAAGAAATCACACTAACTGCACAAAAATCAGCATGTGCGGACTAGTCCGATATCAACCGAAGTAGTCCGATTTCTCTCTAACTAGAAAACGGACAAGTCCTCCAAGTGCGGACTTGTCCTCAGTCATCACTTTCTCCACACAGCGGACTAGTCCAATATGGACCGGACTAGTCCGATATGTCTCTGACTAGAGAAAGGACATGTCTGCCAAGTCCGGACTTGTCCATGATCTGCAAAGTTCTCACCACAGCGGACTAGTCCGATATGGACCGGACTAATCCGATTCGTCTCTGAGTAGACAACGAACTAGTCCGCACTCTTACGGACTAGTCCGGTATCTCACAACACTTAGGGTTTTCCACACGCCGCACACCGGACTAGTCCGGACATCGTAAACCCTAACGGTAACCTTTGGAGACCCTAGTATAAATAGAGGTGTACGGCCATACTACAACCTCTCTCGACCCCTTGCGCTGTCACACCTTCCAAGAGCCCAAAATTCACATCTCTCCACACATTCTAACCCTAAAATGACCAAATCTTTGAGGATTAGCAATTGATCAAAGGAGAGACTTGTTCTACACATCTTGAGCTCTTGGGTTTGATCTCTCGCACACTCTTGTTCATTTATTGTACATCTTTTGAGTGTGCTGGGTGATATTCATTCATTGTAATTCTTGGGGAGTTCTCAACTTGTGAGAAGGCCCCTTGAAAGTTTTATTTGCCCTTTGTTATTAGTGGAAGAGAATCGGCCTCCGTGGCGATTCGACGAGGGTAGGTTTGGTGAAGACCCGGTCCTTCGTGGACTGCTCAACGGGGACATAGATTTCCTTCGTGGAATCGAACCTCGGGATAAAATCTTGTCTCTTGCTCTTGTGTTTTATTGATCATCATATTCTAGGGTTTACTTAATCTTAGGTAATTCACGTTGAAACATTGAAAATAAAGTTGATCTCTGTCATCTATTGTTTCATTGTTGTAATACATCTAAGTTCCCAATTAATTTCTGCTACATAGGGTACTAGAAGTGAAAATATTGAACAACCTTGATTTTTCTAGTCCACGCATACCAGAGTAGTCCGCACAGTACCTGACTAGTCCGATTTCCCTGTATTTGATAAATCTATTAAGTGTTTCAGGGATTAACAAAGAATCGAAAAGCCTATTCACCCCCCTCTAGGCTACATTCAATTGGTATCAGAGCCAAACTCTTCAAAAGAGACTCACCGCTCGAAGAGACGATGTCGGACATCAAGGATGTACACAAGAAGATCGACGATGAAAAGGGTGATGATGAAAGGACTCAAAAGCTAAAGAAGCTACTCGACGCCATTCAGGACAGTGAGGACAATGATGAGGAGGTGCTCCAACTCAAGGCTTTTCTACGGAAGAAGGCACTCCCCCCAAAAGGGAAGAAGAAGATCGATGATGAAAAGAAGAAGAAAGGGGGTAGTCACACAGACTACTCCCGATATCCTTTTGACTATGAATGTTTGAATTCTAACAATAGTCATTACTTATCAATTCCTCTAGGGAAAGCACCTTACTTTGATGGCAATGACTATTCAATGTGGAGACAAAACATGAAAATGCACCTTATATCTCTTAACCCAAGTTTGGGGCATATAGTGTGTACAGGGATAGATATCCTGGATGATGATGAAGAGCTGACTCCAAGGCAAGAACAAGCCGTTCATCGGAATGCTTCACGTCATCACTGAGCCGATACGAGTTCACCAAGGTGGATGGACTTGAAATTGCCAAGGAGATATGGGACACACTACAAACCGCACATGAAGGTGACCGTCATGTACGCGAAGCCAAGATAGAAATGATTGAAGGTGAATTGGGAAGATTCGCGATAGAAGAAGATGAATCACCACAAGATATGTACAATCGAATGAAGAATCTTATCAACAAAGTCCGAGCTTATGACAGCAAAAAGTGGAATGATCATGAGGTCGCGAAGTTGATTCTCAGAGCATTCATGCCTCGCAACGTGACTCTTTGCTCTATGATTAGAGAAAGCCCCGGGTATAGGAAAATGACCCCAGACAAACTTCTTGGCAAGATCATCAACTTTGAAATGATGGAGAAGCAAGCCAAGCATGTCATGGAAATTGCCGATCTCACCTTGGCAAAGAAGAAAGGAGTTGCTTTGAAGTCAACTTGTAAACCCGTATCAAAAGAAGCTCGAGAAGCTCATGGAGAAGACGATAGTGATGATGAAAGTAGTGATATCGATGAAGAAGACATGATCTTGTTCATGAAGAAATTCAAGAAAATGATGAGAAGAAGAAAGGGTAGCAGCTCAAATGAAGGAAGACAAAGGGACAAACAAAGACCCAAGATGAGACGGGCATGCTACAACTGCGGAGAATATGATCACTTCATAGTAGATTGTCCATATGAAGAAAATAAGAGGAAGACTAAAGACAACAAGCCTCAACCAAAGAAAATGTTCAAGAAGAAGAAGCAATAGGGCCAAGCGCATCTAGGGAAGGAGTGGGACTCCAATGATGGATCCTCATCCAAAGAAGAAGAGGAGATGGCTACCATAGCCATAAAGAAGACTACCAAGAAATCCACTCTATTCCCAACCACGGGCGCATGGAAGGACACCGACAACACTTGTCTAATGGCAAAGGAAGGTAAAAGAAAGGTAACAACTAAATCTTCCTTCTCACATTCTTTTACTAGTGAGAGTGATAATTCTAGTGAGGATGATAACAGTGATGAAAATGAATATATGCTTAGGGGTTTAGACAAAAAGACAGCTGCTAAGATGAAATTTCTATTTGATAAGCTTGTTGATATGGAGAAGTTAGTCAATCGTCAGGAAGATATGATCATCTCCCAAAAGGAGGAATATCTTGAGATTGAAAAGCTTCTTGAACATAAAAAGGAGCGAAGTAAATCACTAGAACTTGAGTTAGCTTCAAGCAAGGAAGCTTGCTTGAAGTTAAAAGACTCAAACGCCACCATCAAGGATAAACTTGCTAACTTAACCAAAGTTAACAAGATCCTTGAGCTACAAGTTGAGTCACTCAAGAAAAGTGGTTCTTCATCCACTTCAAGCTCACCTTCTCAACATATAAAATCTGAAACTAGTATTACTTGTGCTTGTGCCAAAAGTGACACTAACTTGATGAAAAAGCCAAACTCGACAAAGGACAAGCAATCCTCTCAAAGTGGCATATTTGACAAGGTGAAGATCAAGTATGCACGCAGTGCATACTCGGTCACAAGACCTCCTAATGTCAAATATGGCATTGGATATTCTTATGGTGAAAAGCAAAACGCTAGAAGCCACAAGAATAACAAGGGTTGCATTGCCTTTGTCAAGGGAAACTCTTCTTAAGTTAGAAAACTTAATAATGTTGATAAATTTAACACAGTGAACACATATTAACAACAACTTCTATTTAGAACTTTTGATGCTTCATATGTACTTATGAAAAGTAATCTTGGAAGATTTTATGCTGAATATGTTTGGCCACGCCATGGGAACACCAAGTCTCATGTGTGGGTGCCCAAATCACTTGTGACTAACCTCAAAGGACCCAAGCAAGCTTGGGTACCTAAGACCAAGTCATAATTTGTCTTTTGCAGACTTATTCATCCGGTGGAGCAAAATGGGTGCTAGATAGTGGATGCACCAATCACATGACCGTAGAAAGAAGAATGATCGTGGAATATGAAGAAAATGAAGATCCAAGCGAAGGCATTTACTTTGGTGATAATAGTCAAGGAAGAGTGCTTGGTACCGGTAAAATTGCAATTTCATCACAACATACTCTCTCTCATGTTTTATACGTTGACTCCTTGGATTATAACCTTTTGTCCATATCTCAATTATGTGACAAGGGTTATAACTGTTTATTTGCTAATGAGGATGTGACTGTCTCTAGAAGGAGTGATAACTCAATTGCATTCAAGGGTGTGTTAAAGGGAAAACTTTATCTCGTTGACTTCAACAAAGATAAAGCCGAACTTGACACATGCTTGATTGCAAAGACCAACATGGGTTGGCTGTGGCATAGACGGCTAGCACATGTTGGTATGAGGAATCTTCAAAAACTCCTTAAAGGAGATCACATCGGAGGTTTAAATGATGTTGTTTTTGAGAAAGACAGGCCTTGTAGAGCGTGCCAAGCAGGGAAGCAAGTAGGAGCACACCATCCCGCGAAGAATGTCATGACTACAACAAGACCGCTTGAGCTCCTCCGCATGGATCTATTCGGTCAGATTGCTTACATAAGCATCAGCGGTAATAAATACGGTCTAGTCATTGTTGATGATTTTTCACGCTTCACGTGGGTTTTCTTTTTGCATGATAAGACAGAAACTCAAGGAACCCTCAAAAAGTTCATCAAGCGTGCCCAAAATGAATTCTCATTGAAGATCAAGAACATACGAAGTGACAATGGGACAGAATTCAAGAACACCCAAGTTGAGGAGTATCTAGACGAAGAAGGGATAAAGCATGAATTTTCAGCACCATATACTCCTCAACAAAACGGAGTAGCCGAAAGGAAGAACATAACTCTCATTGAGATGATGAGGACAATGCTCGATGAATACAAGACTTCGGACAGGTTTTGGGCTGAAGCGGTTAACACCGCTTGTCACGCCATAAACCGACTATATCTTCATTGGTTGCTCAAGAAAACTTCATATGAACTACTCACGGGTAACAAGCCGAATATTTCATATTTTTGGGTTTTTCGCTCAAAATGTTATATTTTAAACAAGAAGCCAAGGGCTTCAAAGTTTGCTTCGAAGTCCGATGAAGGTTTCTTACTTGGCTATGATTCGAACTCCTGCGCTTATCATGTGTCAACAAAACCTCCGGACTTGTTGAATAGCACGTGACGTAGTGTTCGATGAAACTAACGGCTCTCAAGAAGAGCAAGTTGATCAATGTGTGCTAGATCAAGAAGAAGCTCCATGTAAAGCATTGAGAAGAATGGCATTGGGTGATGTTCGACCACAAGTGCCACCTTCAAATGCGAATGAAGAAAATGAACCACAGGTGGAGGAAAATGATCAAGGGGGAGCTTCCATACAAGATCAACCTCAAGAAAATCAAGAAGATCAAAACATCAATGAGGGCAACTATCCAGGGGGACAAGAAGATGATAATAAAGATTCAAGATCACAAGTGCCACATCCAAGAGTACACTAAAGCATCCAAAGAGATCACCCCGTCGACGACATAATCGGTGACATCCAAAAGGGAGTAATAACTCAATCTCGCATAGTTAATTTTTGTGAACACTATTCTTTTGTATCTTCTTTGGAACCATACAGGGTTGAGGATGCATTAAAAGATCCGGATTGGGTGATGGTGATGCAAGAAGAATTGAACAACTTCAAAAGGAACGAAGTGTGGGAGCTTGTTGAAAGACCCAAGTCCAACGTCGTTGACACTAAATGGGTCTTCCACAACAAGCAAGACGAACATGGAGTGGTAACAAGGAACAAGGCACAACTTGTGGCAAAAGGATACTCACAAGTCGAAGGTTTGGATTTCGACGAGACTTTTGCTCCATAGCTAGGCTTAAATCGATTCGTATATTACTTGCATATTCTACTCACCATGATTTCAAGTTTTATCAAATGGACATGAAAAGTGCCTTTCTCAACGGACCGATCAAGGAGGAGGTGTACGTGGAGCAACCACCCAGTTTTGAAGATCAAGAGTACCCCGACTATGTGTTCAAATTGCGTAAGGCTCTCTATGGCCTCAAACAAGCTCCTAGAGCTTGGTATGAGTGCCTTAGAGATTTTTTTATTGAAAATGACTTCAAGATTGGAAAAGCTGATTACACTTTGTTTACTAAACACTTTGATGATGATCTCTTCATTTGCCAAATCTATGTTGACGATATTATATTTAGTTCAACTAACAAATCCTTTTGTCAAGAATTTAGTAAGATTATGACAGATAGATTCGAGATGTCCATGATGGGAGAGTTGAGGTACTTTTTGGGATTCCAAGTGAAGCAACAAAAGGACGGGACGTTCATAAGCAAAACAAAGTACACTCAAGACATTCTCAAGAAGTTTGGAATGGACAAAGCAAAGCCCATAAAGACTCCCATGGCGACAAATGGACACTTGGATCTCAATGAAGACGGACCAAATGTGGATCAAAAGGTATATCGTTCCATGATTGGCTCCTTACTTTATTTATGTGCATCTAGACCTGATATCATGTTGAGTGTATGTTTGTGTGCAAGGTTTCAAGCCAATCCTAAGGAATGTCATTTGACATCCGTTAAAAAGATCTTGAGATGTTTAGTTCATACACCCAGCCTAGGCCTTTGGTATCCCAAAGATTCAAAATTCAATCTCATTGGATACTCCGATGCAGATTATGCCAGATGCAAGGTAGATAGAAAAAGTACTTCGGTACTTGCCAATTCCTAGGTAGATCCTTAGTTTCTTGGTCCTCCAGGAAACAAAATTCAATTGCCTTATCCACGGCCGAAGCGAAGTATGCTGCAGCCGGGAGTTGTTGTGCACAACTCCTTTGGATGCGACAAACTCTAAGGGATTACGGTTACAATATGAGCCGTATTCCACTCCTTTGTGACAATGAGAGTGCAATTAAAATTGCCCATAACCCTGTTGAGCACTCTAGAACCAAACACATAGATATCCGGCATCATGTTTTGAGAGATCACTTAATGAAAGGAGACATAGCCATTTCACATGTCAAAACTGAAAAACAACTAGCCGATATCTTAACCAAGCCACTTGATGAAAAACGCTTTTGTGAGCTCCGAAATGAACTAAATATCCTTGATGCTCGGAACGTGGCTTGAAAACTTGCATACCTGTATGCCATCCTCAAAATCATGTCATTTTTGTTGAAAAATCATCTCTCTCTATTTTTCTCCTAAAAACTATGTTAGTTACTTGATCTTGATGAATTATGGTCATAGCTTGATTGTTGTATGTTTACCGATCATATTCATCAAGAATATCTGTGTCTTTGTCCCCTATTTCTTATTAGGAACCATTGAATACATATATATAAGTGTTTTGTACTTTTCTGTACAAGGGACCACGGACTAGTCCGATGTTTTGACTCCATAACCCTAGGGCCGGCTCAGACCTAATCTCCTTCAACCTCACAACTCCTCCCACGTTCTTTCTCCTCCTCCTCCTCAGCCTGATGATGAAGACGAAGAAAGGACCGACAGCGAGGAGTGAGCCGGCGACGACAAGTAGATCCCTCCTCTCCTTCTTTTTGGTGCCTTGATGCCAAAGGGGGAGAGATTGAGGGGGAGTCTTAGGTCGTAGGTTCTTCTTTTTGTGTCCTAGTTTAAGAAGTGGGCTTTTGTAAGACTTATGTTATCATTATGCTTCTGGACATGTGCTGTGAAATGATGACTATGTTATGCTTATGATTAATGGTGTATGTTTAAAACTGCTATGTAGGCTTGAGACTCTTGATGATATTATGATTATGTTTATTATGATATTCACATCAAAATTATTGCTCACACAGATAGTTTTGCACCCCACCATAAAGAGTGCACATATGTCTTATGTCTACATTACCTATTTTGCCCAAAGCTCATATGTGCGCACTTTATGAAAATCTGAATTTTTTTATCATATTTGTGTGATCTCAATTGGTTGTCATCAATCACCAAAAAGGGGGAGATTGAAAGTGCATCTAGGCATCCCTTATGGGTTTTGGTTGATTTATGACAAACAGATGAGACCCTAACAAAATTGTTGAGATGAGCGCAGGTTTTTAAAGAAAATAGGAAGAAATCGCAAAAAGAAAGGAGAATGAGGATCTAAAATGATAAGAGCTCAGGAGCTGAAAAGATTAGATTACTTAGTATGGAGTGTGTTGTAGAAACACACCCCAAGAGCTCAAGTGAAAGAAATCACACTAACTGCACAAAAATCAGCATGTGTGGACTAGTTCGATATCAACCGGACTAGTCCGATTTCTCTCTGACTAGAAAACGGACAAGTCCTCCAAGTGCGGACTTGTCCTCAGTCCCCACTTTCTCCACACAGCGGACTAGTCCGATATGGACCGGACTAGTTCGATATGTCTCTGACTAGAGAACGGACAAGTCCACCAAGTCCGGACTTGTCCATAATCTACAAAGTTCTCACCATAGCGGACTAGTCCGATATGGACCGGACTAGTCCGATTTGTCTCTAAGTAGACAACGGAGTAGTCCGCACTCTTACGGACTAGTCCGGTATCTCACAACACTTAGGGTTTTCAACACGCCGCACACCGGACTAGTCCGGAGTCCACCACGGACTAGTCCGGACATCGCAAACCCTAACGGTAACCTTTGGAAACCCTAGTATAAATAGAGGTGTACGGCCATACTATAACCTCTCTCGACCTCCTGCGCCGTAACACCTTCCAAGAGCCCAAAATTCACATCTCTCCACACATTCTAACCCTAAAAGGATCAAATCTTAGAGTATTAGCAATTGATCAAAGGAGAGACTTGTTCTACACATCTTGAGCTCTTGGGTTTGATCTCTCACAAACTCTTGTTCATTTATTGTACATCTTTTCAGTGTGCTTGGTGGTATTCATTTATTGTAATTCTTGGGGAGCCCTCAACTTGTGAGAAGGCTCCTTGAATGATTTATTTGCCCTTTGTGATTAGTGGAAGAGAATCGGCCTCCGTGGCGATTTGACGAGGCTAGGGTTGGTGAAGACCCCATCCTTCGTGGACTCCTCTACGAGGACGTAGATTTCCTTCGTGGAATTGAATCTCGGGATAAAATCTTGTCTCTTGCTCTTGTGTTTTATTGTGCATCATATTCTAGGGTTTACTTAATCTTGTGTAATTCACGTTGAAACATTGAAACTAAAGTTGATCTCTGTCATTCATTGTTTCACTGTTGTAATACATCTAAGTTCCCAATTAATTTCCGCTGCATAGGGTACTAGAAGTTAAAATATTGATCAACCTTGATCTTTCTAGTCTACGCATACCGGAGTAGTCTGCACAGTACCGGACTAGTCTGATTTCCCGGTATTTGATAAATCTATTAAGTGTTTCAGGGATTAGCAAAGAATCGAAAAGCCTATTCACCCCCCTCTAGGCTACATTCAAGGCACACATAAGGACTATAGTAGTATAGTTACTTAAAGTGGCATGACTAACCTACTTGTTATAATTCTGAATTTTGATGATGTATCGACGCACCTACGCTCAGGTAAGTATGGTAAGGAACGCCACCGAAAGCGGTTCAATTTCGGTTAGCTCCCCTGACGAGGAATGTGGTTAAGGGATAGGTCTCACAGCTTGGTGTGAGACGTCAATATGAAACTCTTGGACTCTTCATGTTCCTGAGTTCATATGAAACGCTGATCCTAGCGTACATTAGGCAAGTAAGTGGAAACCCCATCGTGTGGTCAGTAACGCGATAGTGTGTTCGTCTAGAAATAGCCCATGGGGACATACACAACGCTTGCCATCGGTGTGCCCTGCAGGGCAGTAGGTGGTATCTGTTGGGGTGATAAAATTCCCAACCGTGACGACCCGTTCGCGCTCTACTCGGGTTCTCCGTCGTGTGGTATAAAAACATGATCACGTACCTTGAGATGTGACTTGACTGGCCCGTATCGAAATGATACGGGGCGTATGTTTTTAGTATGATATGGAACTGCCTGAAATGAGAAAACCTATGTGTGCATCATCATTGAGTGTTCTTCTGCAGGTACTAACCACGTATGTATCCCGTGTCGTGCACGTGTGCAAGTGAATGTTTAGTGCCACAATTGAGACGTATATACCGTATAATCCGGTTAGGATTTTCTTTTATGTGAGGAACGTAGTACCAACATTGTTCTTACGGTGCATCGACACCGTACTACACTTAATAACCTCTTCCCTATGAAGAAATGATTCATGAGCTAACTTTCAACTAAAAATGGAAGTTTGAAACAAATATTAGTTACTGAACTCTTATTTTGAGCTAAGATTCAAATGAGAGAGTGTCTAGGTTTCAAAGCTTTCAAAAACAGAGTGCTCTGTTTCTGGCAGGAATTCTTGCTGGGCTTTAACAGAGCATAATTCTGAGTAGACTTAACCAATTAAGGTGTATGATACAGTTCTGGAAATATTTTCAAGTTCTATACAACTTATTTGTAGACTTCCAGAGCAAAATCACAAGTTAAGTTGGTGAAAAGTCCAGTTGAAGGCAAACTGTCCAGAACCAGGACAGCAGCAAAACCTCTCTGGACCTTTCTGTTTTTAAGCCATAACTTCCTGTAGAAAAATCCTTAAGGGGCCTATGATACACCATTGTAAAGGTAATGAGATATGCAACATTTTTGTAGTTCAAAGTTGGTTCATATTTATATTGTATCTGTGTATACAACCGTGATAAAAATCAGCCACATACAAAGGTGATGCTGGCAAATTTTATCCAGAAATTCTGTCAACTTTGAGCAATCATAACTTTTGATACAGAAGTGATATGGAGGCGTTTGAATACTCTTGGAAAGATATTGAAGTTAACTTTAACTTTGATATTCAACTTGAGTTATGAAAGTGCTTTTAACTGGATCGAAATCTGGTTTGTTTGAGGACCAGTCAATCTGCTTTTAAATCCTTGCTGTTAGTTACATCAGTTCCCTTCTTAGGACATATAATCTCGGAGGGAGGAATCTCCGTAGACCCCGCCAAAATCGAGGATACACAGAAGTGGAAGACCCCTGAAAATGTCGGGGAAGTTCGAAGCTTTTTGGGATTGGCTGGATACTATCGACGGTTTATTGAGGGATTCTCCAAGATCTCGAGACCTCTCACCAAACTGTTGGAGAAGGGAATCACATTCACATGGACGCCACAGTGCGAGACGAGTTTTCAGGAGCTAAAGAAAAGATTGACAACAGCCCCAGTGTTGGTTATGCCAGATATGCAGAAGAATTTCACAGTGTACTGCAATGCCTCTGGAAACGGGTTGGGATGTGTTCTCATGCAAGAAGGGCATGTCATGGCTTATGCATCCCGACAACTCTGGAAGCACGAGAAGAACTATCCTACACATGACCTAGAACTAGCTGCAGTGGTACACGCGTTGAAAATTTGGCGACACTATTTGATGGGGAAGAGGACAGAGGTATATACGGATCATAAGAGTTTGAAGTACATTTTCACACAGCCAGATCTCAACCTCAGACAAAGGAGATGGTTAGAGCTAATCAATGACTTTGATGTGGGCATCAACTATCATCCTGAGAAAGCAAACGTCGTGGCCGATGCTTTAAGTCGGAAAGTGCAGGTCAATAAGTTGAGCCTGAAGGACATGCCTGTAGAATTGAAGGACGAGGTTATAAGGCTCAATCTATGCCTGGTAAATAGTGGTGAAGCCATCGCCATGGAAGTGGATTCCACACTCGAGCGAGACATACGCGAGGGTCAAAAGAATGACGAGAAGATACAAGAGATCAGACAACTCATCAAGGAAAATAAAGCTCCGGGTTTTAGAGAGGATGAACAAGGAACGGTGTGGCACGGGAAAAGAATCTGTATGCCAGAAGTAAAGGAGATCCGTGAATTGATTTTGAAGGAGGCTCATGATTCTGACTATTCCATTCATCCTAGGAGTACGAAAATGTACCAGGACCTCAAGAGCAGGTATTGGTGGTATGGCATGAAGCGAGATGTCGCGGAACATGTTGCCCTATGTGACACATGTCAGTTGGTGAAAGCAGAACATCAACGACCCGCGGGATTATTGCAACCACTCAAAGTGCCTGAATGGAAATGGGAAGAAATAAGCATGGATTTCATCGTGGGATTGCCTAGGACCCAATCAGGATATGATTCGATATGGGTCATCATTGATAGGCTAACCAAGGTAGCTCACTTCATCCCCGTGAAGGAAAGCTACAGTGGATCCAAATTGGCGGAGTTGTACATGTCAAGGATCGTGTGTTACCATGGAGTGCCGAAGAAGATAGTGTCGGATCGAGGGACACAGTTCACCTCGAGGTTTTGGTAGAAGTTTCATGAAACCATGGGAACCCATCTGAACTTTAGTTCTGCCTATCATACCCAAACTGATGGGCAGACGGAAAGAACCAATCAGATTCTTGAGGATATGCTGAGGGCGTGTGCACTCAAAAACAATCGGAGTTGGGACAAGAACTTACCGTATGCGGAATTCTTCTACAACAACAGCTATCAAGCAAGTATGAAGATGTCACCGTTTGAAGCTTTGTACGGGAGGAAGTGCAGAACTCCCCTATTTTGGAACCAAACAGGGGAAAGTAAAGTGTTTGGTCCAGAAGTACTACAAGAAGCCGAGGTGAAGGTGAGGGAAATTCGCAACAATTTAAGGATAGCACAGACAAGCCAAAAGAGCTATGCCGATGTACGAAGAAGAGAGCTCGTTTTCAACGTGGGAGAATATGTCTATCTCAAGGTGTCCCCTATCAGAGGACTTCGTCGGTTCAAGGTGAAAGGGAAGTTGTCACCTCGATACATCGGACCCTTTCCAGTTCTGGAAAGGAAAGGCGAAGTGGCGTATCAACTAGAGTTACCGGCTCGTCTATAGGATGTGCACGATGTATTCCATGTGTCACAACTCAAGAAATGCCTGAGGATGCCTGAAGAGGTGTTACCCATGAATGAAGTGAACGTAGCTGAGGATTTGTCTTATGCCGAGCAACCATACAAGATTTTGGAGACAATGGAACGCCTCACCAGAAATAAAAGAATCCGGATGTGCAAGGTGCAGTGGAAGCATCACTCAGAAGAGGAAGCCACCTGGGAGCGGGAAGATGAGCTCAAGGCACAATTTCCGGAATTGTTTTCTTAGAACCACCAATCTCGAGGACGAGATTTCTTTTAAGGGGGGTAGAGCTGTAACACCCCAAAAATCTTGTTAAGACCCTAAATCATGTTAAGAGGGGAATTTAAATTTTTTTGGACGTGTTGCATGTTTTGCAAAAATTCAAATTCAAACTGGAATTCAAATTAAACTCAAAACAGAAAAGAAATAGAAAAAGAAAAAGGAAAACAGAAAAAAAACCGGCCAGTGGGCCGAAACCCACCAGCCGACCCAACCAGCCCCGCGCCAGCCCGCAGCCGCGCGCGCCTCTTCCTCCCACTGATAGGCGGGGCCTGCCAGCCCTTCTTCTACCTCGCGCCCGCGCCGGGATTCTCTCACCCCGAATCAAAACCGACCTGGATTCCTGCGCATCCCCGCCGAATTCCGTTCGTAGGCGACGCAAACTCGATCTAAACCACCCCGCCGCCCTCCCCCGTCTATAAAAACCCCGACCTCGTTCTGTTTTTCCACGCGATCCACCGTTTTTACTCCGGTGAGAACCCGAGCCTTCTCCGGCAAATTCTGGCCGATCTACGCTCGGAAATTCTGATCTAACTCGCTGGTCTTGATCCACCGCCTCCGGGGAACCCTGCAGGTGCAGAAAACTCGGTGACTTGCGGTTCAAACATAGGGCCGACGAGCCTCGCCGTGGTTTCACTTCGGACCTCGTCGCCGATCACCTTCCAGGACCTCCGAGCTCAAGAAAACCCTCGAGGTGAGATCCCCGACCTTCCCTCTACCGATCTATGCCATAAAATCACAGTTCTAGGAAGAATTCCCGAAAATCCGAAACTCTCCGGCGAGATCGCCGCCTCCCGCCGTCGTGCGCCGCCGGCAGCGCTGCCCGCGCTCGATCAGAGCGACGTGGCCGCTTGTGCGCCGTCTATTTTAAATCGCACGGTAGACTTTAAATCCCCGCGTACTGGTTCGGCATTATAATCTCAGCCGTCTGTTTTAAATCAGACGGTCCACGTCAGCCCCGCGTTATAAAGACTGGAAATCTTACGTGCTACCCCCTGGGTTCTCGGGAAATAAGAGCTAGCCCCGGAAACTTCTGATCTAGCCCCTGGAACCTCAGAAAATCATGTAAATTCATTTAAAAATCAGTTTTAACCCCTGAACTTAATAAAAATTAGGAAAAACTCCTCTGTTATGTATAGCTAGACCCCTGAAAATTGTTAAAATAATATTATAGACCCTGTAGTGGGGTGAGTTTACCTTTTTAGCCCTGTTTAATATTTAATTTAGGAAAATTGAATATGTGGCTAGTGTTTAAAATTTAAAAAGTGGGACAAACATATTGTCATAATTAAATTAAAAACTTTCTCAGTATTTAGAAAACTTTGGAGTGAGATGAAAATATATTTTGGGCTGAAATGAATCTGTTTAATTTATTATTCACATTTAGGGACACATTTTTAACTAAAGAATTGTTCTGGAAAATAGGGAAAATAATTGTAAAATTGTTTACATCAGAGGAAATGGTCAAAAATATATTAGTAAATATTTTAGATCAGAACCTATTCTGTTTAGATGATGTATTTTGTTATTTTCATAATAAAGTTCACATTTAGGCATAAGAAATAAATCTGAAAATATAGCAACTAGTAAATGAATAAATGAAGTTTCTAAAATCCAAAGAATTCAGTTTAGGGTTGGTAGAAATTCTGAAGACACATATGGAGAAGGAAAATACCTTTCATGCATACTTGGTAGCTAAAAGGTGTAGTAATTGAACATAAGGAATTTATTTAAATTGGAAACTCATATATATAGTATGTAAGTATAAATGTGAACACAAAAGTAGGAATCATATACACATGATTAAAAGTGCATGCAAGCCACAAATCAACACACATAGAGTAACCACAATACATATAATGGTGAATGACTTTCATAAATATGAATGTGTGGTTTGTATGAAGTGGAAGTGTGAACTATGTCTTATGGATTGTTGTTTTTCTTTTGCTATGTGTGATGGTATGATGTAGAACCTGCTCAAGAGCAAGTTATTCGTTTCCAAGATCAGGACTACCCATTCCAAGAGCAGCAGGAAGGAGGCAAGTGTCCTTGACCACTTTGATCCTATACTAGGATGTGTAGGTAGAATTATTTGCATTGTCAATTGAAATATGAAACCCATGCTAGGAAGTTTCCCTAGAATTGCATTACCTTGTTTCCTTGTAGCTTGGGTTGGGATTTATTTTATCATGTCATTTATTATTATGCATATGCTTAGCCATGCTTAGAATGGGATATTTGGGATATGAGATCATCAGTTTACTTTACCATACTCTTGAATGAGATATTGTGAGTTATGTAGAGGTAGGGATCAAGGCAAGTTGGATGTTTTGGTTGTGTGATGGGTGCACGAGACTCGGGTTTGTGTTTAGTACTTGCCTGGATCCTAAGGACCGGTTCATGGAGCATGTAACCTGGCTTTACCGTGCCAACCACATGCTGAGATGGGGCAGCTTGGCCAATTAATTAGGTGTATCCCCGGTGTAGTATGGGTGTGTTGGATGGTGCGGGGAGTAGGTGTCAGCTGGACTACCATATGAACCGCAAGGCTCAAGAGGGGGCCACTGCAGCGGGGTTGGAGCCTCTTGTATGCTGTTAGGGGTGAAACCTAAGTGGGCCCACGCTCGTCGGGAATCCCTTTGTAAAGGCTTCGTAGTGATCTCCTGGCTACACACCTAGGAAGTGTGAATGTAGTTCGTAGCCACTGGCATAATGGAGGTTCTTTTAGTCCACCCGGCAACGGGGGATGAAATCACTACATGTGGGTACAGTGGTACAAACTCTGCAGAGTCAAAACTGTCATGACAGCCGTGCTCACGGTCAAGAGTGGCTTGGACTTATTCATGATTAGAGGAGTGATGGTTTTTTGGAAGTTGTGGATGTTAAGCGGGGAGCTTAACATTGGAAATGATGTTATGGTTATTTGATTATGATGATGGGATGGGAGATTGGGACCATTTCACCTGTGTAGTAATGTAGGTGCTTAATAAGCTAAGGTGATAGGTATTAATTGCGTAGTGCTTTAACCATGAGTTCAACCTCTCCTTGTTCTAGCCATGCATGATATAATTTTCCCACACTTGCTGAGTACCATTGGTACTCAACCTTGCATACTTTGTTGGTTATTATTGCTGCTCAGTTCAAGATAATGAGGTGGTGTATAATGACCAAGACTATGGACCCGAAGAAGGTTTCTAGGTTCATGGAGACCCCCGGGCAACGCCTGTGACAGGAGCCCTCGAGAATAATTATTCCGTTGCTAGTTTGTTTACTTGTGATGAACTTATTATTGTCCATCGAGACATTTGCTATGTAAGACTTATTTATATTCGACACCTGGCTTGTAATAAATGATGCTTCACTATTTGTCATCACATGTATGAGAAAATGATCCTGGCGTACATGTGATATTCACTTGGTTGTTCTTCGGAAAAACCGGGTGTGACAGAAGTGGTATCAGAGCCAAGGTTGCCCGTAGGAACGTGGACCTAGGTAGAAATGGACGTATTTAAGGGCCCTATTTTCTTAAAAACTATTTTTACAAGGTGTGTGTTGAAAAGTGTTATTTAATGAGTCATTTTCTTCATCTTACCCCAACTTTCATTCACAATAGGATTTTTGTTTAAAAGTTTAACTAACCTGAGTTTAAATGCTTTTTGTTTTTAGATGGTTCGCATGATTCGCACCGCTCGCAAGTCCACAGGAGGGAGAGTTCCCGTAGTTGCCCTTGCCGAAAAAGAGGAGAGTCGTCCGGTGACGTACCTTTCCTACGGATTGGCAGTAGGAGGCTTGTTGCGCCGTCTTCGACGTATGCTCGAAGCCGCCGGCAATACGGGCAAGCTAATCATCCACTATAACTCCACCAGGACCATCCGTGAGAAGAGGGAAGAATGGAGTTCAGAAATGAGAATTATACACGAAAATCGGCTGCTTAAGATCCACCGCTCTCCAGCTTGTAGAGCGACACAAGTCGAGGCGGAGAAGGATGTCACCTGGGAGGCCATCACCTGCCAGAGTCACATCTATCGTCGCCACCTGGACAGGACTGAGTACATGTATGTCCTCCAGCGTCAGAGTGGTACCACGGAGTACAAGTACCCGCCAGTGCAGCAAGGGACTTCCCATGAGCACATGGACTTGTGCTTGGAGGATGCTGCTATGCTCAGCACTCGACTGCAGGAGTGTCAGCAAGAGCTTCAGGATGTTCCGGACACCCTGAAGGAAACGGAGGCATTGCTGCGAGCCTGCTTGAGGGCGAGAGAAAGGGGAGATGGGAATGAACTGTGTGTCACCGTGAATGATACATGGACTCCTGACTCCTCAGATCGCCGAGCGATCAGGCGTCGTCGCACTTCTCCACCAGCAGCCTCCCCACCCAAAGACGAGTCAGAAGGCAGCCGAAATGATGAGGAAGATCCCAAGGAGCCAGCTCAAGAAAACGAGTAGTGTAGAGTCCTTCCCTTAGTTAGCAAGATGTCGAATAGTCGAGTCGTTATGTTAAGTTAATGGTGTGATAATGCTTGGTGTGTGACGTGAGTTGTGGAAGCCATGAGCAATTGTCTACAGCCTCGTCTTTAGATTGTTTTGCTTTGGTGTGTGAACCCACATGAAATAATATTGCATTTATTTTTGTGTGAGAAATGAACCCTCAGAAAAGTATAACAAAGCCTCAACACTTCAAAGTAGAAACAAATGAAAGTAGTAAGATGATACTAAATGCTTTCAAATTAACATTGGTTGATTCTGCCAGATGGCTGGAAGAGGAAAAGGACGTGCTGCCAACCCCGCCAACAACAACAATGAGGCCTGCAACCCTCATCTTTCTGGAGGCCAGGACAGGGGTGGTCGCCGTGAAGGAGTTGATCCCCTCCACCAAATGCTCGAGAATCAAAATCAGCTCATCCAGAACTTGACTCAAGTGGTGGCCAACTTGCATCAAGTTCCACCTCCACAAGCTGCACCACGCCAACCAAGGTTGAGTGAGTTTCTAGGAACTCAACCTCCAAAGTTTGCAAGTGCTGCTGAACCTCTGGAGGCAGATGATTGGCTTAAGACCATTGAGAGCAAGATGAGGATCATACGGTGCCAAGGGTATGAGAGGGTGCTGTTTGCCTCTCATCAATTGCATGGACCTGCTGCTGATTGGTGGACTGCCTACGTGGCTGCCCATCATGACCCTGAGAACATCACTTGGGAAGAGTTCAAGCGTAGCTTCCGCAACAATTACATCCCAAGAGGTGAACTCAAAAACAAGAGAAAGGAGTTTTTGGGACTGCAGCAGGGAAACATGACGGTGAGGGAATACCTCACTAAATTTACTCAACTATCCTGTTATGCCCCACGGGACATAGAGACTGATGAGCAGAAACAGGATTGTTTCGCGGAGGGACTTACCGCAGAGATGCAGTGTGAAATGTCCTCAAATGAGTATGAAAGCTTCCAAAAGATGGTGGACAGAGCATTTGTGGTAGAAAGGAAGCTAAAGGCCTTGGAAAATGAGAATAAGAGGAAGACCGGGTGGTCACATCAAGCCTCAGGGAGCAACACCCGCCCACGTCTGATGCAGCAACCTACAGGGCAGACGAACCTTGCTGCGGTACCCTACTCAGCACCAAGAGGGTACAACCCGAACTACAGGCCTCCCGCAGCACCAGCACAGCCACAACGTCAGTTTGTACAGCAGCCTCGCCCCGCATATCCACCTCGACCAGCAGTACAGGGACCTCCAAACCAACCCCAAGACAGCAAAGGCCAGGCATCTAAGGTTGGGGTGCAATGTTTTAACTGCGGTGAAGTGGGGCACTACGCCCATAAATGCCCAAAAAAGAAGCCCGCGCAGCCACAACAGCAGAATGTGATGCGAGGACGGGTGAACCACGTCACTATTGAGGAAGCGCAAGAGGCACCTGACGTGGTAGTTGGTAAGTTTCCTGCCAATTTACACCTTGCAACCCTATTGTTTGATTCTGGTGCTACCCACTCGTTCATTGCTCAAGGGTTTGTTAAGAAGCATGACCTAGCAACCACACAAATGAACCATATGCTAGCCGTAAACTCTCCAGATGGAGAAATAAGGACAAGACAAGTGTGTCCCAAAGTGAACCTAGACATTAATGGGGTGGTATTTACTGCTAACCTCATAGTGATAGATTCACAAGGGATAGATATTATCTTGGGTATGGATTGGTTGACAAAACATAAAGGAATCATCCATTGTTCGACCAGAACGGTGGAACTAACTCACCCTATTGGCACAAGAGTAAAGTTCATAACAATACACGAGCCTAGGAGGGACATTAAATTAAATCAAGTTGAGGTGAACGTTGAGGAAATCAGGACCATCAGGGAATATCCAGATGTTTTTCCGGAGGATTTGCCAGGTATGCCTCCCGATCGTGAAGTGGAATTCGCAATTGAGCTAGTGCCTGGAACAGCCCCGATATACAAGAGACCTTATCGGATGGACTCCAAGCAGCTGGGAGAACTCAAGGATCATTTGAGAGAATTGACGGAGAAGGGGTATATTCGCCCTAGTTCCTCACCATGGGGAGCTACGGTGATATTTGTGCCCAAGAAGGACGGAACCCAAAGGTTATGCATGGATTACCGTGCCTTGAATGAGGTAACCATCAAGAACAAGTACCCATTACCCCGCATCGAAGACTTGTTTGATCAGTTGAGGGGAGCTTGTGTGTCCTCGAAAATTGATCTCAGGTCGGGATACCACCAACATAAGATAAGGCAATCTGATATTCTCAAGACAGCTTTCGTATCTCGGTACGTACTGTATGAATACACTGTCATGCCTTTCGGGCTAACTAATGCCCCGGCGTACTTCATGTATCTCATGAACAAGGTATTCATGGAATATCTGGACAAATTTGTGGTGGTTTTCATAGATGACATTCTCGTCTTCTCCAAAGATGAAGAAGAACATGAGAAACATCTAAGGTTGGTGTTGCAAAGGCTGAGAGAACACCAACTATATGCTAAGTTCAGCAAGTGTGAGTTTTGGCTGAAGAGAGTTCCCTTCTTAGGACATATAATCTCGGAGGGAGGAATCTCCGTAGACCCCGCCAAAATCGAGGATATACAGAAGTGGAAGACCCCTGAAAATGTCGGGGAAGTTCAAAGCTTTTTGGGATTGGCTGGATACTATCGACGGTTTATTGAGGGATTCTCCAAGATCTCGAGACCTCTCACCAAACTGTTGGAGAAGGGAATCACATTCACATGGACGCCACAGTGCGAGACGAGTTTTCAGGAGCTAAAGAAAAGATTGACAACAGCCCCAGTGTTGGTTATGCCAGATATGCAGAAGAATTTCACAGTGTACTGCGATGCCTCTGGAAACGGGTTGGGATGTGTTCTCATGCAAGAAGGGCATGTCGTGGCTTATGCATCCCAACAACTCCGGAAGCACGAGAAGAACTATCCTACACATGACCTAGAACTAGCCGCAATGGTACACGCGTTGAAAATTTGGCGACACTATTTGATGGGGAAGAGGACAGAGGTATATACGGATCATAAGAGTTTGAAGTACATTTTCACACAGCCAGATCTCAACCTCAGACAAAGGAGATGGTTAGAGCTAATCAATGATTTTGATGTGGGCATCAACTATCATCCTGGGAAAGCAAACGTCGTGGCCGATGCTTTAAGTCGGAAAGTGCAGGTCAATAAGTTGAGCCTGAAGGACATGCCTGCAGAATTGAAGGACGAGGTTATAAGGCTCAATCTATGCCTGGTAAATAGTGGTGAAGCCATCGCCATGGAAGTGGATTCCACACTCGAGCGAGACATACGCGAGGGTCAAAAGAATGACGAGAAGATACAAGAGATCAGACAACTCATCAAGGAAAATAAAGCTCCTGTTTTTAGAGAGGATGAACAAGGAACGGTGTGGCATAGGAAAAGAATCTGTGTGCTAGAAGTAAAGGAGATCCGTGAATTGATTTTGAAGGAGGCTCATGATTCTGACTATTCCATTCATCCTGGGAGTACGAAAATGTACCAGGACCTCAAGAGCAGGTATTGGTGGTATGGCATGAAGCAAGATGTCACGGAACTTGTTGCCCTATGTGACACATGTCAGTTGGTCAAAGCAGAACATCAACGACCCGGGGATTATTGCAACCACTCAAAGTGCCTGAATGGAAATGGGAAGAAATCAGCATGGATTTCTCGTGGGATTGCCTAGGACCCAATCAGGATATGATTCGATATGGATCATCATTGATAGGCTAACCAAGGTAGCTCACTTCATCCTCGTGAAGGAAAGCTACAGTGGATCCAAATTGGCGGAGTTGTACATGTCAAGGATCGTGTGTTACCATGGAGTGCCGAAGAAGATAGTGTCGGATCGAGGGACACAGTTCACCTCGAGGTTTTGGCAGAAGTTTCATGAAACCATGGGAACCCATCTGAACTTTAGTTCTGCCTATCATCCCCAAACTGATGGGCAGACAGAAAGAACCAATCAGATTCTTGAGGATATGCTGAGGGCGTGTGCACTCAAAAACAATCGGAGTTGGGACAAGAACTTACCGTATGCGGAATTCTCCTACAACAACAGCTATCAAGCTAGTATGAAGATGTAACCGTTTGAAGCTTTGTACGGGAGGAAGTGCAGAACTCCTCTATTTTGGAACCAAACAGGGGAAAGTAAAGTGTTTGGTCCAGAAGTACTACAAGAAGCCGAGGCGAAGGTGAGGGAAATTCGCAACAATTTAAGGATAGCACAGACACGCCAAAAGAGCTATGCCGATGTACGAAGAAGAGAGCTCATTTTCAACGTGGTAGACTATGTCTACCTCAAGGTGTCCCCTATCAGAGGACTTCGTCGGTTCAAGGTGAAAGGGTAGTTGTCACCTCGATACATCGGACCCTTTCAAGTTCTGGAAAGAAAAGGCGATGTGGCGTATCAACTAGAGTTACCGGCTCGTCTATCGGATGTGCACGATGTATTCCATGTGTCACAACTCAAGAAATGCCTGAGGACGCCTGAAGAGGTGTTACCCATGAATGAAGTGAACGTAGCTGAGGATTTGTCTTATGCCGAGCAACCATACAAGATTTTGGAGACAATGGAACGCCTCACCAGAAATAAAAGAATCCGGATGTGCAAGGTGCAGTGGAAGCATCACTCAGAAGAGGAAGCCACCTGGGAGCGGGAAGATGAGCTCAAGGCACAATTTCCGGAATTGTTTTCTTAGAACCACCAATCTCGAGGACGAGATTTCTTTTAAGGGGGGTAGAGCTGTAACACTCCAAAAATCTTGTTAAGACCCTAAATCATGTTAATAGGGGAATTTAAATTTTTTTGGACGTGTTGCATGTTTTGCAAAAATTCAAATTCAAACTGGAATTCAAATTAAACTCAAAACAGAAAAGAAATAGAAAAAGAAAAAGGAATACAGAAAAAAACCGGCCAGTGGGCTGAAACCCACCAGCCGACCCAACCAGCCCCACGCCAGCCCGCAGCCGCGCGCGCCTCTTCCTCCCACTGACAGGCGGGGCCCGCCAGCCCTTCTTCTACCTCGCGCCCGCGCCGGGATTCTCTCACCCCGAATCAAAACCGACCCGGATTCCTGCGCATCCCCGCCGAATTCCGTTCGTAGGCGACGCAAACTCGATCTAAACCACCCCGCCGCCCTCCCCCGTCTATAAAAACCCCGACCTCGTTCTGTTTTTCCACGCGATCCTCCATTTTTACTCCGGTGAGAACCCGAGCCTTCTCCGGCAAATTCTGGCCTATCTACGCTCGGAAATTCCGATCTAACTCGCTGGTCTTGATCCACCGCCTCCGGGGAACCCTGCAGGTGCAGAAAACTCGGTGACTTGCGGTTCAAACACAGCGCCGACGAGCCTCGCCGTTGTTTCACTTCGGACCTCGTCACCGATCACCTTCCAGGACCTCCGAGCTCAAGAAAACCCTCGAGGTGAGATCCCCGACCTTCCCTCCACCGATCTATGCCATAAAATCACAGTTCTAGTTCCCGAAGATCCGAAACTCTCCGGCGAGATCGCCGCCTCCCGCCGCCGGCAGCGCCGCCCGCGCTCGATCAGAGCGACGTGGCCGCTTGTGCGCCGTCTATTTTAAATCACACGGTAGACTTTAAATCCCCGCGTACCAGTTCGGCGTTATAATCTCAGCCGTCTGTTTTAAATCGGACGGTCCACGTCAGCCCCGCGTTATAAAGACTGGAAATCTTACGTGCTACCCCCTGGGGGTCTCGGGAAATAAGAGCTAGCCCCGGAAACTTCTGATCTAGCCACTGGAACCTCAGAAAATCATGTAAATTCATTTAAAAATCAGTTTTAACCCCAGAACTTAATAAAAATTAGGAAAAACTCCTCTGTTATGTATAGCTAGACCCCTGAAAATTGTTCAAATAATATTATAGACCCTGTAGTGGGGTGAGTTTACCTTTTTAGCCATGTTTAATATTTAATTTAGGAAATCTGAATATGTGGCTAGTGTTTAAAATTTAAAAAGTGGGACAAACAAATTGTCATAATTAAATTAAAAACTTTCTCAGTATTTAGAAAACTTTGGAGTGAGATAAAATATATTTTGGGCTGAAATGAATCTGTTTAATTTATTATTCACATTTAGGGACACATTTTTAAGTAAAGAATTGTTCTGGAAAATAGGGAAAATAATTGTAAAATAGTTTACATCAGAGGAAATGGTCAAAAATATATTAGTACATATTTTAGATCAGAACCTATTCTGTTTAGATGATGTATTTTGTTATTTTCATAATAAAGTTCACATTTAGGCATAAGAAATAAATCTGAAAATATAGCAACTAGTAAATGAATAAATGAAGTTTCTAAAATCCAAAGAATTCAGTTTAGGGTTGGTAGAAATTCTGAAGACACATATGGAGAAGGAAAATACCTTTCATGCATACTTGGTAGCTAAAAGGTGTAGTAATTGAATATAAGGAATTTATTTAAATTGGAAACTCATATGTATAGTATGTAAGTATAAATGTGAACACAAAAGTAGGAATCATATACACATGATTAAAAGTGCATGCAAGCCACAAATCAACACATATAGAGTAACCACAACACATATAATGGTGAATGACTTTCATAAATATGAATGTGTGGTTTGTATGAAGTGGAAGTGTGAACCATGTCTTATGGACTGTTGTTTTTCTTTTGCTATGTGTGATGGTATGATGTAGAACCTGCTCAAGAGCAAGTTATTCCTTTCCAAGATCAGGACTACCCATTCCAAGAGCAGCAGGAAGGAGGCAAGTGTCCTTGACCACTTTGATCCTATACTAGGATGTGTAGGTAGAATTATTTGCATTGTCAGTTGAAATATGAAACCCATGCTAGGAAGTTTCCCTAGAATTGCATTACCTTGTTTCCTTTTAGCTTGGGTTGGGATTTATTTTATCATGTCCTTTATTATTATGCATATGCTTAGCCATGCTTAGAATGGGATATTTGGGATATGAGATCATCAGTTTACTTTACCATACTCTTGAATGAGATATTGTGAGTTATGTAGAGGTAGGGATCAAGGCAAGTTGGATGTTTTGGTTGTGTGCTGGGTGCACGAGACTCGGGTTTGTGTTTAGTACTTGCCTGGATCCTAAGGACCGGTTCATGGAGCATGTAACCTGGCTTTACCGTGCCAACCACATGCTGAGATGGGGCAGCTTGGCCAATTAATTAGGTGTATCCCCGGCGTAGTATGGGTGTGTTGGATGGTGCGGGGAGTAGGTATCAGCTGGACTACCATATGAATCGCAAGGCTCAAGAGGGGGCCACTGCAGTGGGGTTGGAGCCTCTTGTATGCTGTTACGGGTGAAACCTCAGTGGGCCCACGCTCGTCAGGAATCCCTTTGTAAAGGCTTCGTAGTGATCTCCTGGCTACACACCTGGGAAGTGTGAATGTGGTTCGTAGCCACTGGCATAATGGATGTTCTTTTAGTCCACCCGGCAACGGGGGATGAAATCACTACATGTGGGTACAGTGGTACAAACTCTGCAGAGTCAAAACTGTCATGACAGCCGTGCTCACGGTCAAGAGCGGCTTGGACTTATTCATGATTAGAGGAGTGATGGTTTTTTTGGAAGTTGTGGATGTTAAGCGGGGAGCTTAACATTGGAAATGATTTTATGGTTTTTTGATTATGATGATGGGATGGGAGATTGGGACCATTTCACCTGTGTAGTAATGTAGGTGCTTAATAAGCTAAGGTGATAGGTATTAATTGCGTAGTGCTTTAACCATGAGTTCAACCTCTCCTTGTTCTAGCCATGCATGATATAATTTTCCCACACTTGCTGAGTACCATTGGTACTCAACCTTGCATACTTTGTTGGTTATTATTGCTGCTCAGGTCAAGATAATGAGGTGGTGTATAATGACCAAGACTTTGGACCCGAAGAAGGTTTCTAGGTTCATGGAGACCCCCGGGCAATGCCTGTGACAGGAGCCCTCGAGAATAATTATTCCGCTGCTAGTTTATTTACTTGTGATGAACTTATTATTGTCCATCGAGACATTTGCTATGTAAGACTTATTTATATTCGACACCTGGCTTGTAATAAATGATGCTTCACTATTTGTCATCACATGTATGAGAAAATGATCCTGGCATACATGTGATATTCACTTGGTTGTTCTTCCGAAAAACCGGGTGTGACAATGATCAAGGTGTGTTATGGTTTAACAACCGTATCGTGGTACCCCGGAACCTGAATCTAGGAAAGAAGATCTTGGATGAATCTCATATGTCCAAGTACTCGATACATCCAAGAAGCAATAAGATGTATCAAGACCTTAAAACAAAATTTTGGTGGACTCGGATGAAGCGAGAAATTGCCAAGTAGGTATCCAAGTGTGATACATGTCGGCGAGTTAAAACTGATCATATAAAGAAAGCGGAAATGCTGCAACCATTAAGTATTCCGGCATGGAAGTGGGAGGACATCAGTATGGACTTTATTGTCGGACTGCCTCTCACGTTCAAAAAGCATGACTCCATTTGGGTGATTGTTGATCGGTTAACAAAATCAGCCCACTTCATCCCAGTGAATATGAGATTTTCAACTAAGCAACATGCAGAGTTGTATCTCTCAAGAATTGTGTGCTTACACGGGCTCCCAAAAATCATTGTTTCCGACCGAGGTTCCATATTCATTGCTCGCTTCTGGGAGAAACTACATGAATCTCTAGGATACCATCCTCAGACCGACGGTCAAACGGAGAGGGTGAATCAGATTTTAGAATATATGCTGAGAGCATGTGCCATAGATCAAGGAAAGAATTGGGATAACCATTTGCCATTAGCAGAATTCTCCTACAACAATGGTTACCAATCCAGCATAAAAATGGCACCATACGAAGCACTATATGGCAGGAAGTGCCGCACATCACTCAATTGGTGTGAATCCGGCGAGAGGGTGATTTTCAGCATTGATCTTGTAAAAGATGCCGAAGAGCGGGTCCAACTTATTCAAGCAAACCTCAAAGCCGCTCAATCTCGCCAGAAGAGCTATGCGGACAAGCGACGCTGACCATTGTATTTTGAAGTCGGAGACCATGTCTATCTCCGAGTATCCCCGATGAAGGGAATTCATCGAATCGGGGTCAAGGGAAAGCTAGCTCCTCACTTTGAGGGTCCGTTCATTATTACAGAACAGTGTGGACCGCCGTCTGAAGCTGCCACCATCTTTATCGGGCATCCATGACATCTTCCATGTCTCACACTTGAGAAAGTGTTTGAAGAAGCCGACAGAGGTTCTTTCGGGAGACATGGAGATATTACAACTGGATCTCACCTACGCCGAGCAGCCCATAAAGATTATCGACGAATAGACCCGGATCACTCGAAATCGGACTTTGAAATTTTACAAAGTCCTGTGGAGTAATCATACCGCAGAAGAGGAGACTTGGGAGAGTGAAGATTACATCCACAAGAACTATCCAGAACTTTTGTCATAGACTTTGTAATTACTTTCCGCCTCATCTCTCTTTTGTAATCTCGGGATGAGATTCCCTTTTAAGGAGAGAGGAATGTAAAGGTCCCAAAAGCATGAGTACAAAGAAACTTGAGTTTGCACAAATGTTGGTGTCATGTGTATGAAAAAGGGGGCTGGTTTAAACTTTTTCAAAATATGATAACACATGAGAGATTCTTCTAAACAAACTTAGGGTTACTTGCATGATTGGACCCTAGGTGGATTAAACCCACAGAATTGAAGCACTCAGGTTCAAGGGAAAGGTTTAAAAATCAGAATTTGAACTAAATGTTCAACTCCAATTTCAAATGAGGGAGGACACAATGGTAATTCAAACTGTTGTGTTCAAACTCTTGTTTGCAGCAGCTAACACAAGAATCAGATTGCATATTTGAATTCCTTAGGTCCAAAATAGTGGGAAGGCAAAGTTTCATTCATTTTTTAAAGGGTTTGCTATCTATTTCTCCAAAAAGGGCTTAAATGTGCAAAGAATTCAAATACACAATTGAATTTGGATGAGATTTGCCCAACTCTCCAAATGCAGCTAAATTTTCAACTCCAAACATTTGAATTGGTCAATTGCCAAATTTTGGAGATCTTTTGAGGGATAAGGGGGCACTGACTGGTGGGACCCTCATGTCATAGAGGCAGCAAAAACTTGCAGCTAAAGTCAGAGCAAAGTCTATGTTTTATCTCTTCTCACCCGAGCAGGGCTGCCACAGCATGACACCGAGGGGCACCGGAAGCCACCTCCTGCTCGTTTTTCTTCACCTTGGCGAGCTACTCGTGCCTGCCTTCACTCCCAGCCGTGGTCATCTGTGCCACAACACCGAGAACCCTCTGCTCGTTTGCTCTCACGCGCTACAGAACCGGGAAGCCACCGCTACTCCACCGATCGCCTAGGAGCAGGTTTCTCTCGCGTGCAAGCCACGGAAAACCGGCAAAACAGCAGCAAGGGACTTCCCACGACCTCCTCGCACCATACCCACGCGATCTAAGCCACAACAACCCGGGAGCTTCCTGTTTTTGCGGCGGCCGAAAGAAGCCGAGTTGAGGTGCTCTCTTGGACAGCTCGGCAGAGAGCCTTTCACGGCCGAGCAAGAGTGGTTTTGGACGCCCGAAGACTCCACGCTGCTCACCTCCAAAGCTTGAGCCAAGTGATTGATTGTCGCCGGAGTATTTCATGATTTTCTCTCGGCCGGTGCAAAACCACCCTCGGGTATGAAATCTTCAAATTCCCGATTTCTATTTGCTTAGAGCCCACCAAACTGCACTCACAGGAGCTAGACTTGACAGCGTCCAAGTTTTCTTCTCAACCCTAGCTTGAAAACGGTTGTAGCCGGCTTATTTGATGGTTTTCTAACGGCGACCGTAGAGGGGGCCGTCGGGTGCACGGTGCAACCATGGTTAGAGCCTTCCCCGAGCTTTTGTATGGCCATGTAGACCTCCCCTAGGATCCACCGGTTCTGTAGAGCCTTCCCACCAAAGCTTTGGCGGGCTAGAAGAGCCGGGCGACGTCGCCGAAATGGTACCGAGCCGCCGCACTGTCGCCGGCTAGGTTAGAGCCACCGCCAGTCGGGGAAAGTGCCTCCATCGTGTTCAGCGCATGATTTTAGGCCATAGTGGCGAGGGAGAGCACAAGAGCTGGCCGGATGTCGAGGTTCAGTGCTTCTCCGGCAAGCCCGGCGGTGCGCGGGCGCGATGCGAGAGGTAGACGACGATGGGGTCGGGCCCGCACTTCAGCCGCTCGGTGAACCGGTGTTGGATTTTATGTTGCACGGGATGATCTGTGACAGTGCGGTAAATAGTCCTGTGGCCCTGTGTGGTTTAGCCGAGGAGTTGACACGTGTTGGCCGGACCCGCTGTTAGAGATTTGAACTTTTCCCGATTAAATTGAATTCCAGAATTTCCCCAAACTTTAGAACCTCATAACTTTTGCTAGGAATCTCCAAATTTAGTGATTCAAATTGGGTTGGATTCAGTTTAGAAAACTCTATCAAAATATGCAACCTATTTGTATGAAACTCATTATTTAATTCTGGAAAATTCTTTAAAACTTTTCAGCAGAAGAATTTTAGAGGGAGTTTGGTTCATCCAAAAATCTTAAATTTTTTCCAGAATATTCTTTAGGATGTTAGTGAACTCCTGTAAAAGTTTCAGCTCATCTGGAGTTGACTTGATTAGGGGAATTCAGATTTGAAGTTGCTGTGTTCAAATGAATACAGAAACAATTTCAGAAAATTTCCAAAATTTGGAAATTCAGTTCTAGGAAATTGTTAGCTCCAAAAATCCTAGGAAAATTCATGCATGCTCCCTGATCTATGTTTGAAATTGTAGTTCACTCGAATTTGCATGAAAGTGCAAGTTTATTCAGAATTAATTCCCTTTTACCTAAATGCTTAGGGAATTGTTCTGAGTGATCTACTCATTGAAAAATTCTAAATTTTGGTCCAGACTACTTTCTTGTGACAAGGAACTCACAAGAAAATTTTGAGCTCCATTGGAGCTTTGGATCATCGCTGTTCTGTTCAACCTATTTAGAGGAGTAACACACAAATGATAAAATGCACTTATCACTTGATCATGTGTTAACCAAACCCAAACCACTAGCACCAGTGTCATTTTAAATTCTTAAACAGAGTTCCAGTTTTAAACTTGTCTTTAAAACTTGTTAGCAAAATCTTTACAATTAAACATATATGCATACTCATAACGTGTAGTAATTAAACATGGAAAAGTGGAGGAGAAGTGAAGCTTGAATCAAGGAGCAAGAAGGGCAGGGATTAAGCTTCAAGTCATCAGCAACTAACGTCATAATTATCTGACTTTAGTCACCTGCAAAACCATGGCAAGCCCCGGTTTGCATAAAAACTTACAAGTTTTTATTTGTAGTCACTTTATAATGTCTAGCATTTTGTTTATTGCATTAAGTCTAGGTGGTATGACACTCCAAATGCATGACCCAGAAAACCCTTGAGTAAAATGTAGAGTAGGTTATCAATTGATTATAGCTGCTGATCTCAAGTTAAAAAAAGTGGATTAAAAGAGGCATAACTCGAGTAGGCCGTTTCCTACTTGTGAATCGGGATTAAGGGGGATCAATCGGAAGAGTTGGGAATTGATCCTCATAGTTCAGAATGGAGACCGGGCAGTGGATGGAAGGCTCAAGGACGTGTTCCTGTGAATCTAGTCTATGTCTGAGTCGATTAAGGCACGTTCTCGTGTGCGGCCCTGTGGGACAAGTTTGAGTTGTGTACTGGATGCATACTGGCTATATGGGACCCAGGCAACCGATGTAATATGTTAACCTAGGTGTCGAGGCATACCTCACCGTCTGATGCAGATGCTGAAAGGATAGAGAAGTCGGCTCTACGAGGGTTTGCCGTAGTGAGACTTAATCCTAGTCGGTGGGACCGGTTCGACATTTGGGTGTCGTGTGAAAGGTTGCCATGTACGACGTCAGTGATGGTTGCTGTGTGCAACGTCGAGTACGGGCTTACGTGTCGTGTCAGCCGGGTGTTTTTGATTGCAAACCGTCTCTCGCGGAATGGATCGAGCATACTTCTTCTCTGCGTCGTGATGTAGTAATAAACTGGGAAAAAGTTACGATGCTTTGTGAGTCATCCTCATAATGGAGATGAGGAAATGATCAACACATTCACTAAATTTATTTTCCACCTTGGGCTAGTAGCGTCGAGGCAAAGCGTTTCCTGTTTGATTGTGGAGTCTCGACGTTAATGGCGCAAGGTCTGTATGGGTATAGGGTAGCTCACTAAAGTTACTTTCACCTCGGACAAGTGACATCGAGATGAAGCGTTGCTTGTTTGATTGTGGAGTCTTGATGAAAACTGTACGAGGGCTATAAAAGTTGCTTAAAATTTGAAGTAAGGATGCTCCTTTAGCTCAAGATCATCTTTTGTGCAAACTTCTATATTCAGCCCTCTATTTCAGCATGTAGAGTTTCATGACTAGGGTGACGGTTAAGTCTTGCTGAGCTTCATGCTCAAAGATACTGCATGAGTTGTTTTGCAGGTAATAACTCTACGCTGATAAGTAGGGTTGTCCGATGAGACTCGGATCCCTCCGAGTGGTGAACTCATGGAAACCCCGCCGCTGCTATTGTGATTGTGTTGCTAGTGAGAAAGATCCGCGGGCTGGACGTCGTCTCTGTTGCTTAGCAGAAAGAGGAGAAGTGAGTTATATTTGTCCTACGCTGTAGATTATTTTGAGAAGTATTTGTAAAATTCACACTTTGTAAGCTTCCGCTTGACTTATTTAATATGATGCTTTATTATGTGTGCTGTTGGGTGCCGCATCGCACGGCACCACCCAATATGATATCCGGGCGAGCGGCACGGCCCCGTGATTGGGATCAGGCCCTCACAGTCATCCTCCCCACATTGTTCTTAATCATGAATCTCGGGACGATTTTTAAGGGGGGAGGAATGTAAAAGTCCCAAAATTTGTAAATGGAAAATTTTAGTGGTGAATAAAGTTGAGTTTAAATTCAAGAAATGGGACTTGCAAAATCTTTTCTAAACATGTGGAGATGGTCATGAGCAAGCACATGAATTCAAGTCCACTTTGAATTCAAATGATCATTTAAATGCAAAGGTGGTCATTTGAAATGGAGGATGCAAACTGTGGTTCGAAACCTTCCCTTTGCAGCGACCAAATTAAAAGTTTGAATCCATATTTGAATTCGTCAGGTCCAAACGATGAGGAAGACAAATTTTGAGAAAATTTGGAGTTTCTTTGATAGGGATATCAAAGGGGCTTGTGAATTTCATTGAAATTTGAATTCAAATTTGGAACTGAGGTCAAACTTGTCAATTTGCCCAAATGGTGTTCAAATTGGAGTTTCATCATGACTGAAAGTTGTAAAGTACCAAATTGAGATATTTGGGGGAGGAGAGCAGTGGGACCCACTTGTCAATGGAGGGGAAGACTTACACACCAAGTCTTGTTGCACTGCTCTCTGTTCCACTTGTAGCCGCTGAACAGCCGAGAGCGCCACCGAGGCAGCATTTGCTGCCAGCACCCGAGCAGCCGGGGCTCGTTTCCTTGCCCTTAGCAGCTCCAACTGGGCGCATATGTCTTCACCAACCACCTCACCACAGCTGCCGTCGTTATCACACACTCTCCTCGCCGAGCTCTTGCCGCACGGAAGAAATTCTCGGTCTACCGGTGCCCGGCCAGCCTGACGAGTTGCACGCCAAGCTGACCCCCTCTACAGCATCGCCGGACCTCCCTCAGCGTGCCCGAAGCGAGAACCAGGCGCTAGCCCCGCGGAAACTCCGGCGTCGAGTTCATCTACCTCCACAGTGCCGAGGAAAGTCGCCGCGACAAGAACTTGTTGCCCGGCGGCCACAGTTCCTCTCCGGGCGAGTTCTAAGCGGCTAAAGGTCCGTCTAGAAGCCTTCTACTACCCCCCCCCCCCAACTCCGGCAGCATGCCGTGGCGTGTCTTGCCGGAATTTCTCTGTTTTCCCGTCGGCGCGCGATGGACACCGAAGTTGCTTCGATCAAAAATTCACGCCGCATGATCAACCAAACCAAACACAACGTAGAATACACCTTCTATACCTCTGTGCGAGTTCATAGGATCAAGAACCACCGAGAACCGTCGAGCAAAGCCTCTGTTCATCGAGTTTTTTGATTGTTGCCGGATTTTTGACCTAGCCCGACGGTGAGGTCGTACTTCTGGCAAGTTTAAGCGAGATCAGCAGTTGGATCCGTGTTCTCCGCGGTGCAGTGGTGCTGTACGAGCAACGGTGATGTGTTTGGTGCAGCACAGCACCCTAGCGACGTCGCCGGACATGCCGCAGCCACTGTCGCCGTCACACCTAGGGTTCCGGCCATCTTTGATCTGAGGTAAGGCCGGCAACGTGTTCCCCGCACAAGAATACGTAGTGGCGGCAAAAATCAGCGAGTTCAGAGCATGGGAACCCCCTTCCGGCGAGAGCTCCGGCGAGCTCGGCGGCGCGGGAGCACGGAGGGCTGGAGGTAGACGAAGAGGGAGGACCCACGTGTCAGCGTCTGTCCGGGGGACTGGGATTCTCTGTTGCACCGGATCAGTTTGTGACTGTGCGGGGAAAACCGTGTAGCCTCGTGTGTCGGCTCATGAGAAGGCGCCACATCACCCCGGACCCGCTGTCAGACTGTTAAACTTTTCCCAGTTTGTTTCAAATGCCAGATTTGATTCAAACTTTGGGAGGGCATAACTCTTGCTAGGAAGCTCCAAAATTAATGATTCAAATTTGATTGGATTCATATTGAAGAACACTATCCAAATATGCAACCCAATTTATATGAAAATCATTATTTGCTTCTAGAAAATTCTTTAAAACTTTTCAGCAAAAGAATTTTAGAGGGAGTTTGGTTCATCCAAAAATCCTCAAATTTTTCCAGAATATTCTTTAGGATATTAATGAACTCTAGTAAACGTTTCAGATCATTTAGAGTCGATTTAGTTAGTATAATTCTGATTTCAAGTTTCTGTGTTCAAATGAATATAGAAACAATTCCAGAGAATTTCCAAAACTTGGAAATTCAGTTCTGGGAAATTCTTAGCTCCAAAATCATAGAAAAATTCAAGCATGCCCCCTAAGCTATGTGCGAATTGTGGTTCACTTGAATTTGCATGAAAGTACAAATTGATTCAGAATTTAATTCCTTTTTGCCTAAATGCTTAGGGAATTGTTCTGAGTGATATATTCACGGAAAATTTCTAAATTTTTATCCAGATGACTTTCTTGTGACAAGGAACTCACATGAAAATTTTCAGCTCCATTGGATCTCTGGATCAGTACTTTTTCTATTCAACCTCATTAGGTGATCAACACTCAAGTGATGAAAAACACTTATCACTTGATCATAGTGCTTCAACCCAAACCACTAGCACCAGTGTCATTTTAAGTTCTTAAACACAGTTCCAGTTTTAAACTTGTCTTTAGAACTTGTTAGCAAAAGCTTTACAATTAAACATATATGCATATTCATAAATTGTACTGATTAAACGTGGAAAAGTGGAGGAGAACTTAAGCTTGAATCAAGGAGCAAGAAGGGCAGTTATTAAGCTTCAAGTCATCAGCAACTAACTTCATGATTATCTGACTTTAGTCACCTGCAAAACCAAGGCAAGCACCGGTTTGCATTTAAGTTGTTTATAAAGTTTTTACTTTGTTCACTATTATGGTTAGAGTTTGTATGTGCATTAGGTCAAGTATGCTTTATACTCCAAATGCATGACCAAATGAACCCTGGAGTCAATGGTAGAAGGATTTTCTCTGTTGTAGAAGGTTGTCGTGCTAAATAGGGTATGACATCCGGTAGAAGTCGAGTAGTTGGAATCTACTCGTGAGCTATAGTCGGGATTACATGGGTGTAGTTGAAAAAGGCAAACTAAAGTTTATATTTCTAGAGATGAGACCGGGCAGGAGGGTTAGGCAGCGACAAGACGAGGTCTTGGTCGAGTAGCTCTACCTGTGTCGGTTAAGGACCGATGTGTGTGCCACATCCATGAGCAAGTATTGAGTTATGTACTGGATGCTTACTGCTATATGGGACCCAGGAAACTGATGTACCAGGTTAACTAGATTGTAGAGGCATACCACATCGTCTCGTTATACCTATGAGCCCGAGACGGCGTGATCGGTTCTACAGTCGGGTGTCTTACAAAAGGTTGCCACATACGACGTAATGAAGGACGCCAGATTTGGGTCTTCAGAGGCGGGTGTATGTGTCAAGCTATCCGGACAGTATTTGATTCAAATCACCGTCCCTCGCGGTTATGAATACTGCTTGCTCACATGTTGTGACGAAGTAATCAAGTTGTGTGGAAACAATTTGCAAATATTAATTGCTGCTATGATAATTGGAATTGCATGAAAACCATGTATGAAATAGTGATAGAGCGAATTAAAGTTATTTTCCAACTTGGGACAAGTAACATTTGTATGAAGCGTTTCTTGTTTGATTGTGGAGTTCCAATGTTGCTGGGCGCAAGGTCACTACTATGATGGCTAAAATCTGAAAGTTAAGGATGAACTCGTAGGCGAGTCTTTTTGCAACTTACATGTTTAGGTCTTAAGTTACTTTCATAGAGTTGCATGTCTTAGGAGAGACGGTTAAGTCTTGCTAAGCCTTTGTGCTCACTCTTGCTATATGAGATGTTTTGCAGGTTAATATCGACGCATATAAAGAAGGTTGTCCGGTGAGACTCAGAGACTTCCGAGTCATGTTACACATGGAGAACCTAGCCGCTGCCATGTCTTCGTGTTGCTAGCGAGAGGAGTCTGCGGGCTGGACCTCTTCTCGGGTGCTCATTAGTTATTCGACGTGAGCTGTTTATAGACTTCCGATGTAGCTATTTTATGTAAATTATTTGCAAAGAACATTTGTAATCTTCCGCTTTTGATCTATGTAATATAGTTTCTCCTTATATGTGTGCTGTTAGGTGCCGCATAACACGGCACCACCCAATGTGATTCCCAGGCGAGTGGCTCGGACCCGTGACACGGGCCGGGGTCCCTCACACCGTGCTTCAAGGATTATGTAGGAAGAAACTGCGTCAAAAATTAGGCAGAACCGGCCAAAACCGGGCCATGCCACCGCCTCTGTTCATCGCGCGCTCGGGAGTCAGCAAGAGGATGATGATGATACTGTCGGGTGGGCCCCAGTGTCAGCCGTTTAAACATTTCGTGTTTTCTTTTTCAGTTTTCCCTCCAAAACTTTAGAAGCCCATAACTTTGGCTAGGATTGTCCAAATTGAGTGAACCAAATTTTGTTGGATTCAGCTCTATGAGGACTTTCCAGCAAAACATGTTTCACTCCATGAAAACCCTTAATTCTCCAGAATTAATTCTCTAAAATTTAAACTGTTGGGAATTTTAACTGCAGATATTCCATTGGTGGATAATTCTGAAACTTTGCCAGGATGTTCATTGTAATATCCCAGAGTCACATGAAAAATTTCAGATCCATCCGAGTTCATTTAGTCCTCCTAATGGTGTGATTAAGTAAACTGGTTCAGACAAAAAGAAAAATGTCCAGAAACATCTTTTCAGAATTCCTCTGAACTTATTTAGCTCATATGTTTTGCTAGGATTCTTCAAATTAGATGAAACCAATTCCATTAGAACCATATTAGACTCTAGTTTCGAAAAAGTCATGGTTTGGTCCATGAAAATCCCTAGAAAACTATAAGAGCTCTAAATATGGTTAAATACACATTGTTTATGCAGAGCTCAAATGAGCTTTGCTTCAAATGAAATTTGGCCAAGTTACTTTTTAGGTTGTCACCAAACCACAGTAAAAATTTTAGGGTCAACAGGGCTGTCTAAATATACTTGTAGTCTTCACATTATCATTTCAACACAAACGCATCTAATTTGACACGCATTATATTTTCATTTCGTGTAGTCACTAAGGTCGAAGAAGACCCGGAGGTTATGGACTTCATTACTCTGGAAGAACATTTAGTCAACGACCAGCAGCAAGGCAAGCTCCAGTTTGCATTAAACCTTTTATAAAGCCTTATGTTTTGATCACTTACCTTATGCCTTTCCTAAAATGTGCATTAGAGTCTTGTTTGAAAACCCAATTGCATAGCCAAGAGATCCAGCGATTTGGGCTTAGGATTTAAACCTCGAGTAGCCACAGCAATGCTCAAGATGGTATAGGATTCGGTACAAGTCGAGTAGTTGGAACTACTTGCGAGAATAGGCTTAGAGGCACACTACCCGGTTAGAAAGATAGACACTGAATTACATGGTATAAAAATGAGACCGAGCGGAGAGTAAGGGCAGAAGGACTTTGGGGCCTGGGTGCCATAGCTCTGCTTGTGTCGATTGAGGACCGAGCCATGTGCGGGCCTGTTGAGCAAGCTAGAATTGTACCAAAGACCTACCGGCTATATGGGAACCGGGAAACCGATGTAATTCAGTTAGCGATCTGTTGAGGCATTGCTTGTCGTCTAGAGGGTAGGTTGAGAGCAGCGAGGTGTAAATTGTCTAGCGGGCACCAAGGATGCTCCACGTAGGGACCTCCTGCTCGGGACGATAGGAACGGTTCAACACTTGAATAACGGATGAAAGGTGGTTGCATACGAAGTCCGTGATGGTTGCTGTAGGCAACATCGAGTACGGGCGTACGTGACAGGTTATTCGGGTAACCCTGCAGGTGTAAATCGATTATAATCGCCGTCCCTCGCGGTCAATGAGTACCACTTGTTCACTCTACCATGACGTAGAAAGAACAGGCTAGTTGTCATAATAAAAGTTGCTGGTTGAAAGCTTTACGTTGATTGTTAATGACATGCTTTAGATTATAGCAAATAAGAGTTCTTTTCAACCTTAGGCAAAGCACATAAGAGGAATGCGTTTCTTGTTTGATTGCGGACTTCTTATGTGGCTTAGCACAAGGTTTCTCAATAATCTGAGGCTAAAACTTGAAAGTAAGGATCAACTACTTAGGCGTGTCCTTATGCAAAGAATTTCCCATTTTACACTTCAATTCCTGCATATATAGTTATATGTTAGGTGAGACGGGTCAGTCTTGCTGAGCCATCGTGCTCAGTGCTTGTTTGTTGAAGCGTTTGTAGGGTGCTATGAGGAAGAGACTCCCGAGGAGGAGACGGACCCCCAAGAGGGAACCACCGTCGAATGGGAGCCGTGCACGCCGCCGTGTTAGTGTGCGTCTGTGTGCTAGTGGGATCACGTTCATGTGCTGAACGTGAACCTTTTGCTTAGTCTACGGCCGCAAGTGTAGACTATAACATTATTTTGTTGAAACTAGATTTATAAACAAGTTTATGTAATAAAATTTAGCTTCCGCTTATTGCCTTTTTCGTGTGTTATCCAGTGCTGTCTATCGCAGCACCCCTTAGCGAGATCCTGGAATGTCGGGACCGTCAGGTCCTCGCAGTGTGGCATTAGAGCATCGTTGAGGTTTAACGCACTTAAAAAGGTTAGATTTTCAAACGCTCGGTGAGGAACGAGTTATTAGCCCATATAAGGATGTTATTAGTGTATAGAAAGTGGCAACACTAACCTATTTGCTATGTCAGAAAATCATGCATCTCGAGACTCTTTATGTCTTGGGGGGTGCATGTAAGCGCTGTCCACCACTGCGCATAAGCTTACGGGTAGATCCTCACGGGTGGCAGGTAACCCGGTCAGATTGGGTATCCTCTACGACTCTTCATGTCGTTTGGGGATATTTGATCAATGCCAGTCCCCGGCGTGCTATAGGCAAGTAGGTGGAGACCCCGTCACGTGATTGGTAACCTGAACACGTAGATCAAGGCATGTTTGGCTTGAGAATACCCGTGCAACTGACGATGGACGGGTGTATGAAACTGTTATGGAGCCGGGTTCAGTGTGCAGCTGAACCTGATGATTGTGTTGTTTATTACAGGTAGTCTAACCATGAATCTGTAAAAGTCCCAAAATTGTATATGAATAAACCCAGGTTTGAATTCATATGCGTGGCAAAGTCATGAAAAATGGGACTTGCTAAAACTTTTCTTCATGTAAAGTGCTACATGGATGATCATCCAAAATGAGGCTCACATTTCAATAAGGATTTAAATACCTCTTTGCAGAAAAGGTTAAAAAAATCAGATTTCAAATTCAAAGTTCACACCAATTGGCGGCCAAAACTTTGAATACTCATGCAGCCATATAGTTTGGAAATTGTGGAAAAAAGTTGGATGACAAACTTGTCATTGAAAGGTGGGCTCAAAAAGGAATTAAATGGAAGCATTTTAAATTCCAAAGAATTCAAATTTGCTATGCAAATTCAAACTGAATTTGGTGAATTCAAATGCTAGCCCACGTTTAAACTTCAAAACTATGGACTTTGAGAGATTAAACTGAGATCATTTGGAGAGGAGGATAGTGAGGGACCCACATGTCAGTGAGCTGAAATTTGAAACTTGCACACAAAGCAAACAACCGAGGCTCTCTGTTTTCAACTCAGCCGAGGAGCTTCTCCCCGTGCGCCACCGAGAGAGTGGCCGAGCCACCTCCTTCTCCCTCTCCCATGCGCTGGCGACAAGGGGGGCTGTTCCACTCATCCTTCGGCGTGATCCTCTCCCCTGACCGAAGCCAAACGTCTTTCGCCTCATCCTCCTCATGAGCAACACACAGAACAGAGAACTCACCGCGGCACTCTCGGGAGCAACCGGGAAGCCGGGAAAACGTGTGCGTGCCCCCACTTCGAGCTGCTATACAACACCACGAGCCCAGTTCCCACTTCCCCGACACACAAACCACTGAGTTCTGGTGTTCCCGAGTCCTAAAACACTCCCTCCGTGGCATCCTAAAGAAAACTGGTGGTCGGCTTCACGTGGACAGCCTTCCACAGGGGTTTTCACGGCCGATCACGGGTGGCAACGGAAGCACATGACCACCGCGCTGCTTCCACCCGAAGCTGAAGCCAAACCGTGAAGTATCGAAGGTGAATTTTGGAATTTTGTCCCGGTGGCTTCAAACCGAGCGTCCGGTACTTACAGCCGAAATTCCCACTCTCTAATCCTCCATAGATTGTCAAATCTTGCACACACAGGCCGAACTAGCCGGTGATCATTTTTCTTTTAGCAACTTGGGCTTGAAACCGACTCGAAGCAGCGGATTCCGAGCTCTTCCAAGCGTGTTCATGGCGGACCCGATCGGGCGCTTGATGACAACCCATTTGCGGCCGTTTCCAAGCTAGTTCGAGGTCATGCCGAGCTTTGCAATCACCCACTAGTGCTGTGGAGCTAATTGGTCGAGCTTTTGGCGGGCTAGAAACCTCGGCCGACGGTGCCGAACTCCAACCGAGGCCGCCGCACGTCGCCGGGGTACTTCCGGTCACCGGCAGCTCGAACAAGTGCCACAGTCGTGTTCCCAGGCATCCATAACGCCCTAGCAGCGAGCCCCAACTCGGGCAGTGGCCGGAAACAGAGAGCCGGCAAGGGGCGGCGTCGGACCGGCGAGCTGGGCGGCGCGCGCGCGAAGATGCGGCGGGAGGAAGAAGAAACCTTGGGTGGCCCACACGTCAGTGACTCAGTTTTTAAATCGGTGATCAGCTGTGGCTCAGGGATCCTTTGTGGCTGTGCGCCAAAACACTGTGAACCGGTGTGGCTGAATTCTGAGTGGCTGGAGTTTAAACCCATGGGCCCAGCTGATTTCGCGTAGCAAAATAATTCAAGAGAATGTTCCAGATTTGGAAAATCATATCTTTGTGTAGAAATCTCCAAATTGAGTGATTCAAATTGGTTTGGATTCATTTTGCAAAGATCTAACCAAATATGAACTCCAATTTTTATGAAAGTCAATATTAAATTCTGGAAAATTCTTTGAAGGTTTTATTAAAAAGAATTATTGAGGGAGTTTGGTTCATCCAAATATCCTCAAATTTTGCCAGAATATTCTTTAGCATATTTTTGAACTTCTACCAAAGTTTCAGCTCATTTGAAGATCATTTGAGTAGGAATTTGCTAAATACAAACTTCTGTGTTCATAAGAGTCCAGAAACATTTTCAGAAAATGTTGCCCACTTGTAAAATCTATTCTAGGCAATTCATAGCTCCAAACATCATAGTAAAATTCAGACATACTCTAGGAGACCTACTTGAAATTGTAGTTCGCTTGATTGGGCATGAAAATGCACATTACTCCAAAATTAAGTCCTTTGAGTAGAAATGCTTAAGGAATTGTTCTGGAGGAACTACTCAAGTAAAAGGTCTAAATTTTGGACCAAAAATACTTCCATGTGACCAGAACTCACATGTAAATTATCAGCTCAAGTTAAGCTTTAGAACTCCCTGTTCTTGTTCTCCATACTTATGTATACGGGGAAATACATAAGAGACATTGTAGAAATTATGGAGAACACAATTTGACTCCACATTAGCTGCAATTTGGCAAGCTAAATCCCTAAGTAGTATAGAACCTGCTGTAAAAGTTTTGAAGCCATTGGAGTTCTTTTTCTTCAGTTGCATTCAAATCTTTTCAGCTCATCTTTTATGGTCATTAGGAAAGTTAGTTAATGTATAGCTAAAACACTAAGACCAATTTAGTTCTTTCATAATTCTTTGCACAACAGAGGCAAAACAATCCATTCTTGGCATTTCCACACAACCTCTGTTCCTAAGAAATCCAGTCTTTAATTCTTTCCTTTGCATTCTATAAAACTTGTGCATATACATTTCAATAGGGATCACAACGAAGGGGATTCGACGGAGCGATTCATTGAAGTGGATCAGACTCCGGAGAATCAAGGGTTGATCAGCAAGGATCACTAACTGATTATATACGACTACCCTGCAAAACAGGCAAGCTCCGGTTTGCATTTAAAGCTTTTAAGTTTTCACTTTGTATTCACTTTCGGTTAAGATATGAAATGTGCATTAGGTCTAGTGCTTTGATACTCCTCTTGCATAACCAATTGAACCCGTGGAGCATTGGGTAGGTGTCTTTCACCGTGTAGAACTGCCATGCTTAAGTAATGTTCGGTAGAAGTCGAGTGGTGAGATGCTACTTGCATGATCAGGAACAACAGGGGCATACGGGATTGGTTCAGAAAATGTGTAGCAAGTTAAAGTTGAGACCGGACGGTTGTAGGGGCAGCAGGACATAGGGGCGTGGGTGCTATATACCTGTCCGTGTCGGTCAAGGACCAATCCGTATGCGGCCCTGTTGAACAAGTTTGAGTTGTGTACCAGACTCATGCTGGCTATATGGGACCCAGTAAACCGATGCACCTCGGGAAGCTTGCGTTAAGCCTTTTTGGGTCGCCTCAGGCGAGACCGCCGGTGTGCAGTATGTGGGTAACATTCTCATGACATTTCATGTCGGTAGGTGCACCATCAGAGTGGCTACTGTATCGGGCGATTTGATCGATTCAACGGGGGTGAAACGGGGGAAAGGCTGCCACGTACGACGTCAGTGATGGTTGCTGTAGGCAACGTTGAGTACGGTCGTACGTGTCGTGTAGTCAAGGTGTTATTGATTTGAATCACCATCGCTTGCGGAAAGGACTGAGCATACTTGTTCTCACAGTCATGACGTAGTAAGAACTCGCATGAGAAAGGAACTAATCATATTGGTTTGAAAGTTGATACTAGCATTGTGATGATACTTTGTATGAATAGGCTAGTGCAAACTCGATTCATTTCCACCGTGAGCAAATTACATCGGGGAGAAGCGTTTCTTGTTTGATTGTGGACTACCGATGTGGCGTGCCCAAGGTCATTCTTAAATTGCTGCAAATAATACTTGAAAGTAAGGATTCACTTTTAGGCGAGTTATTATGCATTATGCCATCCTACTTTATGTCTATAACCTCATGTAGAGTTTCATGACTATGGTGACGGTTAAGTCTTGTTGAGCATTATGCGCACGGATGCTATCCTAGTTGTTTTGCAGGTAATTGACTTCATGAGAAGGGATGCCGATGAGACTTGGAAACCTCCGAGTGGTTACTCAAGAGCATCCTCGCCGCTGCGGTTTGTTCTTTGTGTTGCTAGTAAGAAACGTCCGCGGGCTGGACTGTTCCTTTGATGCTAAGATAGAAATGAGTCGCGAGAGTTGTAGTCTTCCGGTGGAGCTTATTTTGATATAAGTATTTGTAAAATAATCTTGGACGTTTCCGCAAATGATTTATGTAATGGGATGTGTTTCGTCGACCAGTGTGCTGTTGGGTGCCGCATATCACGGCTCCACCCGACGAGGTCCTGCCGGGGCCGCGTGGGCGGTTCCTCCACAGCGTGGTATCATAGATGCGTTGGGAATAGCGCATGTATTGAGCATCATATTACGATAGAAACATAGGATACGGTGAGATAACGGTATTAGGCCCAGATAAGGACTATTATATTAGCATATTATGAAGGTGGCAATCTAACATATTTGCTATGTTGGAAAATCGTGCATCTCGGGACGTTCTATGTCTTGGGGGGTGCATGTAAGCGCTGTCCACCAGTGCAGACAAGCTGAAGGGTGGAGCCCCACGGGTGACAGGTAACCCGGCCTGCTTTAGTATCTTCTACGACTCTTCATGTCGTTTGGGGTATTCGAGCAACGCCCTTCCCTGGTGTGCTTCGGGAAAGTATGGGAGACCCCGTCACGTGGTCAGTAACATGAACACGTAGCTCAAGGCGTGTTTGTCTTGAGAACACCCGTGCGGGTGATGACGGACGGGTGTATGAACTGTATTGGGACCGGGTTCGGTGTGCAGCCGAACCTGATGATTGAGTGTGTTTTATGTAGGTACTAACCATGAAAACCATAGTACGAGTAGAACATGTTTGTGAGTGACCGTCTTAGTGCCACCTAAGAATACGTATATGCCGGTGTAATCCGGTTAGGATTTTATTTTGTGAGGCAACGTAGTATCGTCAGATGTCTTACGGTGCATCGCCACCGTACTACACTTGATAGTCTTCTTTCCTATGAAGAAATCATTCATGACTAACTTTCAAACTAAAATGGATGTTGGAAAGAACATATTAGTTACTGATCTATTCATTTGAACTAAGCTTCAAAGAAGAGAATTGCTAGGCTTCTTTTGATCTAAAAAACAGAGTGCTCTGTTCTGGCAGAAATTTTGCTGGACATCGACAGAGCATAACTCTTAGTAGATTGACCCAATGGAGGTGTATGATACAGTTCTGGAAAGGTTTTAAAGTTCTCTAGAACTTTTCTGTAGACCTCCAGAGCAAAATCAGAGGCCAACTTGGTTGAATGTCCAGATGAATGCAAACTGTCGAGAAAACAGGACAGCTACAAACTTCTCTGGATGTTTCTGTAAATTAGCCATAACATTCTGTAAAAAATTTCTACAGGTCATATGATACACCGTTGGAAAGGTTATGAAATTTGAAATAATTTCGTAGTTCATAATTTGTTCATAATTGTACTCCATTTTTATGTACAACTGTGATAAAAAGAGCCACATACAAAGGAGATGCTGGCAAATTTTATCCAGAAATTCTGTCAACTTTGAACAATCATAACTTTTGATCCAGAAATGATCCAGGGGCATATGAGTACTCGTTGAAACGATACTGAAGTTAAATTTAACTTTGGTATTCAACTTGAGTTATTAAAATGCTGATAACCGGATCAAAATCTGGGTTAAGTACAGAAAGGTCTGTTCTGTATAGAATAGGGGCCTCATTATGTTGGCTTTAGGAAGATGTGTAAACATGAATTTTTGTTATGCTTTCATAAGTTTTAGCATGTTCATGTTTTTACATACTTTCACATACTGCTGAGATCAAGTTTTGACTCCCCTCAAGATTATTCTTTTGCAATATGGTGCGTACTCATTCTCCGAGTAGAGCTGAAGGTTCTCGCCGAGATGGCGATGACTCGACTCCACCACGGGCACCACCATCAATGGTATGGGCGGATTTCATGGATCAGATGGTCGACTCAAGTCAAGAGAACACAAGACTACTCCAAGCCTTGGTACAACAGGGCTTACTCCAACGTACACAACAGGTTGTTCTACCTCGGAACGCCTATTTGGACTTCTTGGCGACTCAACCGCCAATTTTCACGGAAGCCAACGAACCAGTGGAAGCTGATCAGTGGCTTCGGGTTATGGAGTCCAAGTTTGGAGTGTTCTAGTGTGATGAGTATCATAAGACATTATTTGCAGCTCAACAGCTCCATGGAGCCGCCGGAAATTGGTTGTTCGCTTATCTTGCCACCATTCTAGAAGGCCATCAAGTGGAATGGACGGAATTTCATGAAGCATTTCATGCTCGTCACATTCCTATGGGTTTTATCAAGGCCCAGCAGCAGGAATTCAGGAACTTAAAGCAGGGGGACATGGGTGTCCTCGATTATGTCAAACGGTTTAACCATTTGGCACAATATGCTCCTGATTACGCGACAAGCGGAGCTGCAAGGTGTGACTACTTTTTCCATGGCCTGAGTGCCACATTAAAAGAGAGGCTGGCTTTGTTCAATCAAGGAAATTACACCGAGTTGATCAGTGCTGCCCTGCTGCAAGAACAAGCGACACTTGAGTGTCAAGCAGAGAAGAGGGACTGGGATGATGTGCAATAAGACATACCAGTTGTTCCTCGTAAATACCGTGTGTATCACACACGATCCGAGGAAATACGGCAGCCACCAGTGAGATCAACATATCCCATATTTCCTGCTCAAGAATCATGTCTTCAAGCAACACCATTGCCGCAGCAACGATTGATTTCTGGTGCATCATTGCTGCAGCCAAGTACATCAACTTCTCAACCGCAAGTCAATGAAGAACCGGGGAAACATCTGTGTCTTATTGCCACCGTTCTTGGCATTTTAGGCAAGAATGCTGGGAGAAGTTGTTGAACAGCGGACAACCATCATCATCAGGTGGTATGCCGCTGTTAAGCTACTATGCACCGACCAATTGCACCCAAAATCTTAAGCTGATAGGGAAGGGTGGGCAATTCACTTATATTTCAACATTCCCCCTCACGTGTAGGCTCTCTTGGGCCGCAAACGTGGAATAGGAGTCGGCTGCAATTTATATTAATAAATCACGCCTGCCAGGATTCGAACTTGAGACCTCTAGCTCTGATACCATGTTAAGAAGGATGCATATGTTATTATGGGGGCAATGGCTCAAATATATAGAGATACAAGAGGAGTACAAATATGGAGAATAATCTCGTACAAGGAAAAGCATAAATAAAGATAATCTCTTAACATAAATAGAGATAAAGATAATCTCCTAACATAAATAGAGATATTCTCCTAACACCCCCCTTCAAACTCAAGGTGAGTCGCGAACACTGAGTTTGGAGAGATAGAAGCTATGCTGAGCTTGGGTCTGTGCCTTCGTGAAGAAATCAGCCAACTGAAGCCCTGAAGGCACATACTGAAGATCAATAACATCATCCTATACTTGTGCTCATGTACAAGAAGCATCAACACCAATATGCTTGGTAAGCTCATGCTTGATCGGATCACGAGCAATGCTGATATCACATGTACTGTCAGACAAAACAGGAGTCGGCATACAAACAGAAACACCAAAATCCTATAGCAACCACCGTAACCAAGTAACCTCTGCAGTCACAAGAGCAATAGCATGCAACTCAGCCTCTGCACTCGAACGAGAAACTGCTACCTGCTTCTTAGTCTTCCAAGCAATGAGGGAACCACCAAGAAAAACACAATAAGCAGAAAGAGATCGATGATCAGAGGAATCACTAGCCCAAGTGGCATCACAATACACCTTGAGCTGTAAGGAGCTAGAGCGTGGAAAGAACAAGCGCCTAGAGATAGTCCCACGAAGATAACGCAAAACACGAAGTAAGTGGCTGTAGTGAATCTGAGTCGGAGCTGAAACAAACTGACTCAGAATGTGAACGAAATATGAGATATCAGGACGAGTGACACTGAGATATACTAGACTCCCTACAATATGACGATAACGAGTAGGATCATCAAGAGGTTCACCATCAGTGGATCGAAGGTGAACATTGAGCTCCATAGGAGTCTCAACAGTGCGGTGATCAGTAAGAGAAGCCCGATCAAGAAGATCCTGAATGTACTTCTCTTGAGACAGATAGATCCCCTCAGAGGTAGAGGAAACCTCAATACCAAGGAAGTAACAGAGAGGACCAAGATCGGACATAAGAAACTGATCACTAAGACGAGCCTTCACGAAGGCTATGTACTCAGGGTCGTCTCCAGTGATGATCATATCATCAACATAGAGAAGAAGAAGTGTACGACCACGAGACGAGATATGCGCAAAGAGCGCAGGATCATGAGCACTGGCAGAAAAACCAGCAGCGGTGACCACGGATGCAATACGCTAAAACCAAGCATGAGGAGCCTGCTTAAGGCCATAAAGAGAACGTTGAAGACGACAAACCATACCCTCAGGAATAGAATACCCAGGTGGTGGCTGTATATAAACCTCCTCATGCAGCTCACCATTAAGGAAGGCATTCTTCACATCAAGCTAAGAGATGGACCAACCACGAACAGAGGCCACAGCAAGTAGAGTGCAAACAGTGGTCATGTGAGCAACAGGAGCAAAGGTCTCATCATAGTCACGACCATGTTCCTGCTGGAAGCCACGGGCGACTAAACGAGCCTTATAGCGCTCAAGTGAACCATCAGAGCGGGTCTTAACCTTATAGACCCACTTATAGGTGATAGGAAGAACACGTGGGGGACATGGCACAAGTTCCCACGTGCCAGTGCGCTCGAGAGCAGCAATCTCCTCGGCCATCGCATGTTGCCATTCCGGATGAGGAACAGCATCACGATACATAGCCGGCTCATGCAGAGCAGCAACAGCAAAGCTAGAAGGAGAATACCGATCAGGATGCTGTCGAGGACGATGACCACGTCCAAGAGGCTGCTCAGGAGAAGAATCATCGGAAGGAGATGATCTCTCAGGAGAGGAGGACGTACCAGGAGAGGCAGACTGATCTGCAGAAGATGGATCATCAGAAGGTGACCTAACTGGGGTAGACGGTTCATCAGAAGATGGTACGTATGAAGGAGGCACAACTCATCGAGTATAGACCTGCGTCACAGGAGCCTTCAAAGTATAATCGGGAACCAAAGAAGCAGGCTCCGAAGAAACCGTGGAACGCGACACCGAGTGTGAAGGTGGTACACCAGAAACTGGAGCATCTGGAAAGAACAGAAATGAAATGAGATCGACCACAGATACAGAAGAAGTATCAGAAGAAGGACGAGGATAGAAAGGACGTGTCTCATCAAAAACAACATCCCATGAAATCCTCATCCGTCGATCAATCGGATCCCAACAACGATACCCTTTATGCTCCGAACTATATCCAACGAAAACACACTCCACCGACTGGGCAGTCAGCTTAGTGCGCTCACGAGGTGCGAGCAGCACGTAGCAAACACATCCAAAAAGATGAAGACTGGTGTAGTTAGGCGTCTTACCCGTAAGACGCTCAAAAGGAAACCCCCCTCTAAGTGCCGACGATGGCTGAATGTTAATTAAATAAGTGGCAGTCGAGACCGCCTCGGCCCAAAAATGAGCAGGAACAGAGGAAGCAATCAGAAGAGTACGAGCCGTCTCAAGAAGATGACGATGCTTACGCTCAGCAACACCATTCTGAGCATGAGCACCAGGACAAGAAAACTAGGCAAGAGTACCTTGCTCAGAAAGAAACTTACGAAGAGCATCCGAAAGGTATTCACCTGCGGAATCGGCTCGAAAAATACGAATAGGAGTGTCAAACTGAGTGCGGACCATAGTCGAGAAGGACTTATAGATAGATAATGCCTCACTACGATGTTTCATAAAGTAAACCCATGTGTGCCGTGAAAAATCATCTATTAAAATGATATAGTATTTATGTCCTCCTTTTGAAGCAAAAGGTGCAGGTCCCCATACATCTGAATGAATAAGATCAAAAGGACGCTCAGACACCGACTCACTAGAATGATAAGGAAGTTGAATCTGCTTCCCTAACCGACAACCCTGACAATGATCTAAAGACTCAGAACTAGAGACTGATCATAAAAGACCACGCCGAACTAGAACGGACAGACGAGAGTCACAAAGATGACCCAAACGGTGGTGCCACTGAGCAAACGTCAAAGTGGATGAAGCAACAAGACTGGCAGGCGCAGCAGAAGGAAGACGAAGCCAGTCAAGTTCCCAAAGATGCTGTGAATCACGACGACAAGGGCCAGTACCAACCAGGTGACCCGTGTGACGATCCTGAACATAACAAATATCATGATCAAGAATCACTTGACAATCACTATCAGTGAGTTGACCAGCGGATATAAGTTGCATTGTAAGTCCAAGAACAAAGGAAACATCAGGAACAGCAAAAGAGTCAGATAAAAGAGTGCCATGTCCAACAACCGAAAGAGGAGAACCATTGGCAGTATGAACAGTAGAAGAACGATACGAAGGACTCAAGAAAGACAAGCTGGTACGATAAGGAGTCATATGGAAGGAAGCACCAGAATCAAGAATCCATGGACAAGTACCTGGAGCAGAAGTAGGAGGTGGTCCCTCAGTGGAAGACGAAGAAGCAGCAGCAGTACTCGAAGGTGCAGAAGACTGAGTCACAGAACCAGCAGCTCCTGATGGTGCAGAAGTAGCAAGGCGACGAAGAAGCATGAGTAATTGTGCATCCATAGTAGCAGAACTCCCTTGAGATCATCTAGTACTAGCACCACCAACACGCTGTGAAGACCGACGAGCCTGAGCCTTCTTCTTCCTGAAACAATACGCCTCCACATGACCATCTTTACCACAATAATCACAGCGAAGAGCACCACGCCCCCCAGCCGTAGAAGGAGGAGCAACTGGAGACAGAACGGTCGGTGGAGGAGCCGTGTGCGTAGCTGTCGTAGAGCGAGCCGCCAATACCGAAGAAGTAAGCAGTAACCCAGCAGCCTGAAGACGAGTCTCCTCATTACTAACACTCGTCAGAGCATCCATAAGGGAGACACATGGGTGACGAGCAAGTAACTGAGCACGAAGAGGCTCAAATTCAGCACGAAGACAGGTCAGAAAATCATAAGTGCGTCGAAGCTCAAGTGCAGCCTTCTGACTCTGACAAGACTGACAAGTATCTATCGACAATCGAGGACCAAGAGCATCAAGCTGACGCCAAATAGCAGACATCTGACCGAAGAACTCCTCCACTGTAACATCTCCCTGCTGTAACAACTGCTCCTGACGAATAGCAGCAAGGTAGGTAGACTATCCAGTAGGCTCGTAACGAGAGCGTAGAAAATCCCACATCTGGTGTGCATACTCAAACTCAACTATATCAGCAGCAAGACGATCTTCCATACTAGCAGCAAGAATAGCAGCAGCTCGAGCATCATCATCCAACCAAGTCCTGTATAAGCTGAAACGAGACTCATACGCAGACAGACGAGTCTCATAATCCGCAAGCAATTTCTTCTCATCATCATCAGTAGCATTATCTGAAATAACGGGCTCATAAGGAACCGCAAGACAAGGCGGACATTTGAGATCACCTGTAAGATACTCCCAGAGTCGTAGACCACGCATGTGCAGACGCATACGAGGAACCCAGTTGCGGTAATTGGTGCCATTGAAAAGCACCGGACATCGCACGACTGGAACTCCACCTGAAGAAGTCATCCTGATAGGATAACCTGTGACGGCGAGAGCGCAAAATAAGCAGTGGCGGGCGACGGCGAGAGCGCAAAAGAGAGTGGCGCAAGCTGCAACTTTTCTTTTTTCTTTTTTAGGGTTGAAACCCTAAACCGGAGGTGCTGCCCTCAGAGAGCGGCGGCGCCAGGGACCCAAGAACACGCGGGCACACGACAGCAGAAGATCTGATCACGCAGCAGCAGGCAAGCAAGATCTGATGACACGGAAGCAGAGAAACATGCAGGCACATGACAGCAGAACTCCAGCGCACCAGCGGCCAAGGTTCGGGCGCGCGCAGCCTCCTGGATATTCCTGGATCAAGTGCACCGATCGAGCACAGCGGCCAAGGCTTCGGGCGGGCGCACGGCGACTCCAGTAGATCGAAGCAGCACGAAACAATTCTGGGTACAGCACGCGGCGACTCCGGTGGATCAAGGCAGGGAAAGGACGCACAATGAGATGAAGACAGAGGAGCTCCAATGGATACGAAGATGTGGCAGCAGGGGAGCGCCGAGAAGAAAAGCCGCGCCGACGGAAGATAAGAAGCATGTCGGGAATAATGGCACGAATCAGAGAGATAAGCCGAAAACAAAAATTAATCTAATCTTGGCTCTGTTACCATGTTAAGCTACTATGCACCTACCAGTTGCACCCAAAAACTTAAGCTGATAGCGAAGGGTGGGCAATTCACTTATATTTCAACAGCCGCCACATGCTCAAGTAATATAACCGCATTGCAATCTGGGAGTGTGCTACATCTTTCTATTGAGGATGTCCAGGAGGGAGCACCGGTGTTAGCGGGCATGTTTACTCTCAAAGACGTGCCCGTGCACATACTTTTTGATTCTGATGCAACCCACAATTTTATCAGCAAAACATGCGTGGATCAGCACCAATTATCCACCAATACTCCCACAACGAGTTATCTTATACGTTCACTGGGAGGAAATATCTCTGCTAATCTGATTGTGTCCCGAGCAGCTTTGTGTTTGGCAGGAAAAATATACCCAACATCGCTGGTTATGTTGGATAGGCCGAAGATAGACATAATATTGGGGATGTCTTGGTTAAATCGTCAAGGTACCGTTCTCAATATTGGTAACCGGACTGTCCAGATTGACTCACCGATTCACGGACAGTACACGCTAGACAGCGAAGACCCAGATATGGTAGAGGCCTACCACCAGGAAGCGCTTAAACTTAAAGATATTCCGGTGGTACGTGATTATCCCGACGTGTTTCCCGATGATTTACCGGGCATGCCACCCGAACAGGACGTCGAGTTCAAGATTGAACTGGCGCCGGGAACAACACCTATCTCACGAAGGCCTTACAAGATGGCACCTAACGAGCTAGAGGAGTTGAAGGAGCAACTAAATGAACTCATGAGCAAGGGTTTCATACGACCAAGTTCTTCACCTTGGGGTTGCTCTGCGCTGTTCGTTAAGAAGAAGGACGAAACATTGCGGCTATGTGTTGATTACCGTCCTCTAAATGCTGTCATGATAAAGAACAAGTATCCTTTGCCCCGCATCGACATCCTGTCTGATCAACTTATGGGTGCAAAGGTATTCTCGAAGATGGATCTTTGGTCTGGATACCATCAAATCAAAATCCAACCGGAGGACATACCGAAGACAGCTTTCTCGACGAGATACGAACTCTATGAGTACCTCGTCATGTCATTTGGGTTAACCAACGCTCTTGCACACTTCATGTACTTGATGAATTCGGTGTTCATGCCGGAGTTAGACAAGTTGGTCGTGGTATTCATAGATGACATTTTGGTTTACTCCAAATCTGATGAACAGCATGCTGAACATTTGCGTATCGTGCTACAACGGTTGAGGGAGCACCAATTATACGCCAAGTTCAGCAAGTGTGAGTTCTGGATTGATCAAGTGCCTTTCCTAGGCCATATTATTTCAGCAGAGGGCATTGCCGTGAACCCCAGAAAAATTGAACAAGTGCTGAAGTGGGAATCTCCCAAATCAGTCCACGAGGTCTGAAGTTTCCTAGGTTTAGCGGGGTATTATCGGAGGTTCATTCCGAGCTTCTCAAAATTGCTAAACCAATGATAGAGCTGCTGAAGAAGGGCACTAAATGCCTGTGGAATGCAGCATGTGAAGACGCATTCAAGACATTGGTGAAACATCTCACAACAGCTCCAGTTCTTGCTCAGCTGGACACGACGAAGTCATTTGATGTCTATTGTGATGCATCCGGCATCGGTCTCGGCTGTGTTTTGATGCAAGAAGGGCGTGTAGTCGCCTATGGGTCTCGTCAACTGCGAAACCATGAGCAGCATTATCCAACTCACGATCTCGAGCTTGCTGCTGTGGTGTTGGCGTTAAAGATGTGGAGACATTATCTACTTGGCAATCTTGTCCACCTCTACACCGACAATAAAAGCTTGAAGTATATCTTCACGCAGAAGGAGCTGAATATGAGACAACGAAGATGGTTGGAGCTCATAAAATATTATGAAATCGAGATCCACTACCATCCGGGCAAAGCAAACGTGGTTGCCGATGCGCTTAGTCGGAAAGCTCATGTTCACAACATAGCGATTGCTGAGTTGGAAGATGAAGAACCAAGTCTCCGTGTCATTTCGTAGGGCGCGCTTTATAACCTCGTGCTCATTCCAATTATTCGTGAAGAGATTGTTGAGGCTCAAAGAAGAGAGATGGGTATGTCTCACATAGGGAGAACACTAGACAACAGAGAGGTGAAGTGTTTTCGGAAGGATGAGAACGGTACGATATGGTTTAAGGATCGTATAGTGGTACCACGTAATATGAAACTCCGGAAGAAAATCTTCGATAAGGCCCACCTGTCGAAGTTTTCCATTCATCCAGGCAGTAACAAGATGTACCAAGATTTGAAACAGAAATTTTGGTGGACGTAGATGAAGAGGGAGATTGCTAAATACGTATCCGAAGGTGATACGTGTAGACAGGTCAAGGCTGATCATATGCGGGAAGCCAGACCGACAACCGCTGAAAATACCGGCGTGGAAATGGGAGGATGTGAGTATGGATTTCATTGTCGGATTACCGCTCACATCCCGGAAGCATGACTCGATATGGGTGATCGTCGACCTGTTAACGAAATCAGCTCATTTCATACCTGTGAACACTCATTTTTGAGCCAAGCAATATGCGGAGTTATACATCTCAAGAATTATATGCTCACATGGTGTTCCGAAGACTATCGTTTCAGATTGAGGTGTGCTGTTTGTTGCTCTTTTTTGTGAGCAGCTGCACGCCTCGTTGGGCACCAAGCTGATTAGAAGCTCCGCATATCACCCTCAGATTGATGGACAAACAGAAAGGCTGAACCAAGTACTGGAAGACATGTTGAGAGCATGTGCCATCCACCACGGTAAGAATTGGGATGATCACTTACTGTTGGCGGAGTTTTCATACAACAACGGGTATCAAGCGAGTATTAAAATGGCACCGTATGAAGCTCTCTACGGCCAGAAATGTCGCACACCGTTGAATTGGTGTGAGTCCGGCGAAAGAGTTCTGTTCGGGGTTGATCTTGTCAACGAAGCCGGAGACCGAGTTTGGTTGATACAAGAAAATTTGAAGGCTGCACAATCCCGACAGAAGAGCTACGCTGATCAAAGGCGTAGGCCATTGAAGTTTGAGGTCGGAGAGCACGTTTACCTTTGTGTATCTCCGATGAATGGAATTCACCGGTTCGGTGTGAAGGGGAAACTCGCTCCCCGCTTTATAGGTCCTTTTGCTATCACGAAGAAGTGTGAACCCATAGCCTACCGGCTGGAACTACCGGCTAGCCTTGCGGGTGTTCATGATGCATTTCATGTGTCACAGCTGCGGAAGTGCCTCAAATTTACCGCTGCTGTCTGCACCGAAGAAATCGACGAGTTGAAACCGGACCTTACCTGCACCGAGCGACCAGTTCAAATTATGGATGAAAAGACCCGGGTAACCCGGAACCGGACGATAAAATTTTACAAGGTGTGATGGAGTAATCATACCGCGGAAGAGGCGACATGGGAAAGTGAAGATTATCTCCGCACCAACTATCCGGAACTTTTATCATTGTACAGTTTGTAAATTACCTCTCCCGTTTCGTTCTTCTTTTGTAATCTCGGGACGAGATTCTTTTAAGGCGAAGAAATGTAAAAGTCCCAAAATTGTATATGAATAAACCGAGGTTTGAATTCATATGTGTGGCAAATTCATGAAAAATGGGACTTGCTACAACTTTTCTTCATGCAAAGTGCTACATGGATGATCATCCAAAATGAGGCTCACATTTTTATTTGATGGTGTTGAACCAATAAGGATTTAAATATCTCTTTGCATGAAAGATTAAAAAATCAGATTTCAAATTCAAAGTTCACACCAATTGGTGGCCAAAACATTGAATACTCATGCAGCCATATAGTTTGGAAATTGTGGAAAAAAGGTGGATGACAAACTTGTCATTGGAGGGTGGGCTCAAAAAGGAATTAAATGGAAGCATTTTCAAATTCCAACCAAATTCAAATTTGCTATGAAAATTTAAACTGAATTCGGTGAATTCAAATGCTAGCCCACGTTTAAACTTCAAAACTTTGGACTTTGAGAGATTAAACTGAGGAGATCTTTTGGAGAGGAGGATAGTGGGGGACCCACATGTCAGTGAGCTGAAATTGGAAACTTGCACACAAAGCAAACAACCGAGGCTCTCTGTTTTCAACTCAGCCGAGGAGCTTCTCCCTGTGCGCCACAGTGAGAGAGTGGCCGAGCCACCTCCTGCTCCCTCTCCCACGCGCTGGCGACCAGGGGGGGCTGTTCCACTCATCCTTCGGCGTGATCCTCTCCCCTGACCGAAGCCAAACGTCTTTTGCCTCATCCTCCTCGCGAGAAACACACAGAACAGAGAACTCACCGCCGCACTCTCAGGAGCAACCAGGAAAACATGCGTCTGACCCCACTTCGAGCTGCTATACAACACCACGAGCACAGTCCCCACTTTGCCGACACACAAACCACTGAGTTCCGGCGTTCCCGAGCCGTAAAACACTCCCTCTGCAGCGACCTAAAGAAAACCGGCGGTCGGCTTCACGTGGACAGGCCTCCACAGGGGTTTTCAAAGCTGAGCAAGGGCGGCAATGGAAGCACACGACCACCACACTGCTTCCACATAAAGCTCAAGCCAAACCGTGATGTATCGACGACGAATTTTGGAATTTTGTCCCGGCGGCTTCAAACCCAGCGTCCAGTACTTACCACTGAAATTCTCACTCTCTAATCCTCCATAGCTTGTCAAATCTTGCACACACGGGCCAGACTAGCTGGCGATCAATTTTCCTTTAGCAACTTGGGCTTGAAACCGACTCGAAGCAGCGGATTCCGAGCTCTTCCGAGCGTGTTCATGGGGGACCCGATTGGGCGCTCGATGACAACCCATTTGCGGCCATTTCCGATCTAGTTCAAGGTCATGTCAAGCTTTGTGATAACCCACTGGTGCTGTAGAGCTAATTGGTCAAGTTTTTGGCAGGCTAGAAACCTCGGCCGACAGTGCCGAACTCCAACTGAGGCCGCCGAACTCACCGGCAGCTCGAACAAGTGCCACTATCGTGTTCCCCGGCCTCCATAATGCCCTAGCGGCGAGCCCCAGCTCAGGCAGTGGCCGGAAACGGCGAGCCGGCGAGGAGCGGCGTCGGGCCCGCGAGCTGGGCGGCGCACGCGCGAAAAAGCGGAGGGAGGATGATGAAACCCGGGTGGCCCATGCGTCAGCGACTCAGTCTTAAAATCGGTGATCAGCTGTGGCTCGGGGATCCTTTGTGGCTGCGCGCCAAAACACTGTGAACCGGTGTGGCTGAATTCTGAGTGGCTGGAGTTTAAACCGGTGGGCCTAGCTGATTTCCCGTAGCAAAATAATTCCAGAGAATGTTCCAACTTTGGAAAATCATATCTCTGTGTAGCAATCTCCAAATTGAGTGATTCAAATTGGGTTGGATTCATTTTGCAAAGCTCTATCCAAATATGAACTCCAATTCGTATGAAAGTCAATATTAAATTCTAGAAAATTCTTTGAAGGTTTTCTGAAAAAGAATTATTGAGGGAGTGTGGTTCATCCAAAAATCCTCAAATTTTGCTAGAATATTCTTTAGCATATTTTTCACCTTCTAGCAAATGTTCAGCTCATTTGAAGATTATTTGTGTAGGAATTTGCTAAATACAAACTGCTGTGTTCATAAGAGTCCAGAAACATTTTCAGAAAATGTTGCCCATTTGTAAAATCTATTCTAGGCAATTCATAGCTCCAAAAATCATAGGAAAATTCAGATATACTCTAGGAGACCTACTTGAAATTGTAGTTCACTTGTTTGGGCATGAAAATGCACATTACTCCAGAATTAAGTCCTTTGAGTTGAAATGCTTAACGAATTATTCTGGAGGAACTACTCAAGTAAAAGGTCTAAATTTTGGACCAAAAATACTTTCATGTGACCAGGAAGTCACATGTAAATTTTCAGCTCAAGTTAAGCGTTAGAACTCCCTGTTCTTGTTCTCCATACTTATGTATATGGGGAAATACATAAGAGACATTGTAGGAATTATGGAGAACACAATTTGACTCCACATTAGCTGCAATTTGGCTAGCTAAATCCCTAAGTAGTATAGAACCTGCTGTAAAAGTTTTGAAGCCATTGGATTTCTTGTTCTTCAGTTGCATTCAAATCTTTTCAGCTCATCTTTTATGGTCATTAGGAAAGTTAGTTAATGTATAGCTAAAACACTAAGACCAATTTAGTTCTATCATAATTCTTTGCAAAACAGAGGCAAAACAAGCCATTATTGGCATTTCCACACAACCTATGTTCCTAAGAAATCCAGTCTTTAATTCTTTCCTTTGCATTCTATAAAACTTGTGCATATACATTTCAATAGGGATCACAACAAAGGGGATTCGAAGGAGCGATTCATTGAAGTGGATCAGACTCCGGAGAATCAAGGGTTGATCAGCAAGGGTCACTACCTGATTATATACGACTACCATGCAAAACAGACAACCTCCGGTTTGCATTTAACAGCTTTCAAGTTTTTACTTTGTATTCACTTTCGGTTAAGATATGAAATGTGCATTAGGTCTAGTGCTTTGATATTCCTCTTGCATAATAAAATGAACCCTTGGAGTATTGGATAGGTGTCTTTCACCGTGTAGGACTGCCATGCTTAAGTAAGATTTGGTAGAAGTCGAGTGGTGAGATGCTACTCGCATGATCAAGAACAACAGGGGCAATACGGGATTGGTTCAGAAAATATGTAGCAAGTTAAAGTTGAGACCGGAAGGTTGTAGGGGCAGCAGGACATAGGGACCTGGGTGCTATAGACCTGTACGTTTCGGTCAAGGACCGATCCGTATGCGGCCCTGTTGAACAAGTTTGCGTTGTGTACCAGACTCATGCTGGCTATATGGGACCCAGTAAACCGATGTACTTCGGGAAGCTTGCGTTGAGCCTTTTCAGGTTGCCTCAGGTGAGACGGCCGGTGTGCAGTATGTGGGTAACATTCTCATGACATCTCATGTCGGTAGGTGCACCATGAGAGTGGCTACTGTACAGGGTGATTTAATCGATTCAACTGGGGTGAAACGAGGGAAAGGCTGCCACGTACGACTTCAGTGATGGTTTCTGTAGGCAACATCGAGTACGGGCGTACGTGTCATGTAGTCCAGGTGTTATTGATTCGAATCACCGTCGCCCGTGAAAAGGACCGAGAATACTTGTTCTCACAGTCGTGACATAGTAAGAACATGCATGAGAAAGGAACTAATCATATTGGTTTTAGAGTTGATACAAGCATTGTGATGATACTTTGTATGAATAGGCTAGTGTAAACTCGATTCATTTCCATCGTGAGCAAATTACATTGGGGAGAAGCATTTCTTGTTTGATTGTGGACTCCCGATGTGGCGTGCCCAAGGACATTCTTAAAATGCTGCAAATATTACTTGAAAGTAAGGATTCACTTTTAGGCGAGTTTTTATGCATTATGCCATCCTACTTTATGTCTATAACCTCATGTAGAGTTTCATGACTAGGGTGACGGTTAAGTCTTGCTGACCTTTATGCTCACGGATGCTATCCGAGTTGTTTTCAGATAATTGACTTCATGCTTATGAGAAGGGATGCCGATGAGACTCGGAAATCTCTGAGTGGTTACTCAAGAGCATCCTCGCCGCTGCGGTTTGTTTTTCGTGTTGCAAGTAAGAAACGTCTGCGGGCTGGACTGTTTCTTTGATGCTAAGATAGAAATGAGTCGTGAGAGTTGTAGTCTTCCGCTGTAGCTTATTTTTGAGATATGTATTTGTAAAATAATCTTGGACGCTTGTGACACCCTCATTTTCCACTTCTGCATGTATTCATGTTTCAAGTAGAAAAACTTTTTTAAAATAAGTAGAAATAGGGAAAATATCAAAAAGGTAGCCAAAAAGAGCAAATTCCAGTGCGCCGAGAGCACTGAAGACAACTTCCGCAGCCCGCTGGCCACGTGGCACGTTCGGAGCTCATCTCCGCAAAGGGGGAGAGATCCGCCGCTAAACTGGCTACGTGGCAGGCTCGGGGCTCATCCCCGCAAAGGGGGCGAGGTCCGACCCTGTGGGACACGTGCTGTCCCCAGAGCTAGCCTCTGTGGAGAAGCGAGGCCAGCCCCGCAGCACACATGTTGTTTTCGGAGCTAGCCATTGCGGAAAAGAGAGGACCAGCCACGCGGGACACATGTCGCTCTCGGAGCTCACCTCCGAGAGGTCCGGCCCCGCTAGACACGTGTCGCTCTCGGAGCACACCTCCGAGAGGTCCGGTCCTACTAGACACGTGTCACCTCCGGAGCTCATCTCTGGGAGGTCTGACGCTGATGGATACGTGTCGACCTCGGAGCTCGCCTCCGAGAAGAAAGGAAGGTTCAGCGCTGCTTGACACATGGCACTCATGGAGCTCACCTACGAAGTGAGGGGGGGGTCCAGAATTGACACGTGGCATTCTCGGAGCTCACCTCCGAAGAGAGGGGAGGTCCGGAATTGACACATGACACACTCGAAGCCACCTCCGAAGAGAGGGGGAGGTCCAGAACTGACACGTGGCGTTCACGGAGCTCACCTCTGTTGAGAGGGGAGGTCCCGACCCACCAGACACGTGGCGCACGCAGAGCTCGCCTCTGGAGAGAGGGAGGTCCCGCCCGCCAGGTCACGTGGCGCACGCGGAGCTCACCTCTGAGGGAGAGGGAGGTCTCGCCCGCCTGACACACGGCACAACCGGAGCTTGTCTCTGCGGAAAAGGGAGCCCAGGTCCCGCAGGACACGTGGAGCCTCCGGAGCTCATCACCACGTAAGGACGCGATTCTGAAGCGGTTCTTCTGTACGCATGGGAATCCCCGGTACTGAGGAAACCGACATGAATTCCACGTTGCTACCGCACCAAATCAATTGAAGATAAGTTGTTAAGATTCAAAAAACATTTTGAATAGGACTCTAATTTTGAATTCCGATCAGAGTAGGACTCTTCGTTTCCCGGTTATAAATAGAACCGAAAAACTTTGGCCGCAACCATGAACTTCTTTTCCACCTGCTGAGCTGACAACTTAGAGCCCTAGCCCGCAGCTCGCCGAGTAAACCCCTTCGCCGGAGTTTGACCACCAGAGAGATCGTCAACGAGCCTGGATCACGATCGCCATTGCCGGAGGAGCCCCGATGATCTGTTTTGCTAGGAGGGAGGTCCCGAAGAACGTAAGGTAGGTCTCCAATACCACCTTACGACATCATCGTGTTTTATTTGCATCTGTTCTTCGATCCTTTCGAACAGAAGCTTTTTCGTGGACAGATCACGTGTTGATCGGTTTGATCTAGATCTTGAGTCCAGATCATTGCCACGTCCACAATTGATCCGAACAACTTTGTTCATCATAAAACCCATGCAAGCCATGCAAGAGCACGTACAAACTGATCTAATAAAATATCATCAAATGATTAACATGCATATGCATCATTTCATCTTAAAGTAGAGTTGTGCATAATGATTGATTGCTATGAATCTTGTATGTGCGTGATCACGTATAGAAGGACAAGCTCAGGGAGCTACCTACGACGGACTACAACAGCAAGAATTTGAGCAACAGGAACCGCAAGAACAAGGCAAGTGCTCCTTGACCATATTGATCCCATGTTTTGGAAAAACTGTTTTGTTTGCGAAAAGGTGTGAGTGCTTGAGTCAACATGATGGGAAAACCCTTTCATAGGAGTTTACTAGTTTTGTTAACTTACCTTGTCACCGGGAAAGTTAATGAGTCGGGTATAGTTTTTGCTTTTATGCTTCGCTGAGTCCATGGGATATGGGAAGCGAGATAGATGTGTCTAGCTAACTGCACTCGTAATGTTAATGAGAAACTGATGTTGACAATGAACATGAATCGGAGGAAGATCTAGGCAAGCTTGGTTTGTGAATGAGGTAGAATGAGATGGTTGTTACTTGCCGTAGATCTAAGGACCGGTTCATGCGTGAACATGCCAAGATAACAGTGCCACCACAGGGCCAAGTATGGGTGCAGATTAGCTGAGTAATTAGGCAAGTTACTAGATTGTTATGGACCGTGGAAGGCCTGGGGAATGGGAGTCGAGTGAGGACTGCCCTGGGAACTGCATGGCACAAGAGGGGGCCCGTGGGTGGGAGAATTGGAGATTCTAGCCTGCCGGTGAAACCTTAGTGAGTCCATACATCTAGTAACCCCTTTGTAAAGGCTATTTTGTGATCTCTTGGCCTTACATTGACAGTTGTGTACTGGTATAATGGAAGTTCTACAGTCGCCGACGGGTGACAAAATCACAAACTTGTGGGTAAAGTGGTACAAACTCTGCAGAGTCTGAAACTATCATGATAGCCGATCTTACGGTCATGAGCGTATGGCCAACTTCCATAATTAGTTGGGATGGTTTTTGGTTATGGTTTGGTTTTTGGATTTGGTTTTCGGGATTGTTGAGTCCGGGTGATAAGATTGGTTGCATGACTGTTGAGTCATGGCAACAAGATTGGTCTCGGTGTGAGACGGAAATGATTATGAGATGAAAAGGTAGTGAATACGAGATGGTATTCATGAGATGGTAGTGAATACGAGAAGGTATTCATGAGCAAAGTTCAGAAAGATTAATGTCTGGTTGAGTCATGGAAAGTGATGATTCGTAATGGAGGTATGTTAATGTTTAAATACATGTTGGGATTACATTCACTTTAAGCTGAGTTTCTGTTTTTATCGTGTTTTGAGAAATAAACTTTGCTTTCTGCAATGAGCCTTTTTATACATTCCTTGTTGTGAGCTACATATCATATTTTCCCGCACTTGCTGAGTACATCATGTACTCAAACTTGCATTATCATACATCATCAGCAACAGGAGAGGAGTACTATGAAGACCACGTGGAGTACTAGGGAGTATGATTCCCCGTCAACTTGCCTGTGGGAATGGAGTAGAGATCGAGCCGCTGCTGCTGCTTACTTTGCTTCCGCAATAGTTTAGAAGACTTCCGCTGCTAGTATAAGACTTTCGCTGCTAGCATGAGTCCAAGACTCATGAAACATTGTAATAAACCCTGTTATTCATGGATATATATATATATATATTCTGAATTCAGTTTGTGAAGTATATGTGTATGTGTGATGAACATCCTGGGCACACATACGCATCAGTTCTCGGTTCTCTGTTCTACAGAATTGAGGGCGCCACAGATTGGTATCAGAGCTACCACGTTGACAGTAGGTCAAATGCCTAGATAGAAAGCACAGATTGGTATCAACCTACCACGGGTTGATCGTAGATCACACGCCTAGATAGGTCACATATTGATATTAGAGCTGCCATGCCTAGTCACAGATTGGTACAATCCACAGATTGGTACCAAGCTATTATGGTTGACTGTAGGTCACAAACCTAGAATGATCACAGATTGGTTATAGAGCCACGTTGACTGTAGGACACACCCCTACTCACAGATTGGTATTAGAAGCCACGCTGACCATATTATGCAAGCCTAGGATGCATAGATTGGCATTGGAACCACCTTGACATAGGATGCAAGCCTAGGAGAAGCCATAGTTGAATCACAGATTGGTATCATCCCAAACCACCTTGACATAGGATGAAGTCACAGATTGGTATCACCCTAAACCACATAGCACTCTCATTGAATAATCTTGAATAGGAGTTGTGTGAAACTTTTGTGATGATTGTTTATGCTTGTGTGCTTAGTGTGAGTTGTGGGATGTTTCAGCATTGTCCATATCCACACATAGTAGAGAGGTGTGAGATGCTTTGGCACTTGTTCACATCCTCATATAGGACGATATATAGTCCATCTGCCTTGATGCATATAGGTAGGAGGGATCACTCTAAACTTCTAACCCCTATTCTACTCAAAGATGGTGAGAAGAAACGCCGACCGTCAAGGGAGGGACATCCATGGCAACCAAGAAGGGGACCACGTCGAAGTTCCTGAGAATGAGAACCCCGGATCTGGTGCAAACAATCTAGAACGGTTGATGGCTATGCAGAATCAGCTCATGCAAACCATGATCCAAACTTGGGTCAGCTGTAGGCCAACAACAACAACCCCGTTCCTGCACCACCGCCACCACCACCGGCTCACAACCGACTGGGAGAGTTCACGGGGACTCGACCGCCCACTTTTGCTCAAGCTAACGATCCCATGGAGGCCGACGACTGGTTGAAGTCCATGGAGAAGAAGCTTGCCATAGTTCAGTGCAATGATCGAGAGAAGATTCTCTTTGCGTCGCACCAACTCATGGGAGCAGCTGCTGACTGGTGGGATGCCCTGTGCAATGCTCATGTCGACCCGGAGACTATTACTTGGACAGAGTTCAAGGAGAGTTTACGCTCTCATTACATCTCTGCGGGTGTAATGATGCTCAAAAGACAGGAGTTTGAAGGTCTCCGCCAAGGACAGAAAAGCGTGAACGAGTACCTCAACATGTTCATGCAACTGTCCCGGTATGCCCCCGAGGATGTCAACTCGGACCAACGGAAGCAGTACTTGTTCATGAGAGGGTTGAACAATGAGATCCAAGTTCAGCTCCTCAACAATGACTATGCGAGCTTCCAGAAGCTAGTTGACAAAGCCATAGCGGTTGAGAGCAAGATCCGAGAGATCGAGCGAGAGGGCAAAAGGAAGATGCCATAACAGCCAGTACACCCTCAGTACATGCCCCCAGCTGCACCGCAGTACGGATCGCCCGCTCCTGCTTTTCGCCCAAATCAACCACCACAGCAAAGCCCTGCCATGCAAGCACCTCGTGTGCCTTTGCCTCAAGCGCCCCGTCCAAACATGGGTGCTCCTGTTCAAAACCCCCATCCCAATGTACCTGCTGCCGTGAGCAACAGGGCATGCTTTGCATGCGGAGAAACAGGACACTTCACGAGCCAGTGCCCGAGGAGAGGTCCTGGACAGCAACGGAACCGTGGACAGCAGAACTACGCTCGTGGCAATGTGAACCATGTCTCTGCTGAGGAAGCGCAACAGGCCGAGGATGTCATAATTGGTATGTTCCTTGCCAACTCCAACCCAGCCACCATTCTATTTGATTCCGGAGCATCACATTCCTTCATATCATCCAAGTATGTTGCCAAGTATAATCTACCCATATCACACTTGAATTATACTATGTTGGTTAATTCTCCCGGTCGAGAGATGAGGACTAATATAGTATGTCCTAAAGTAAACCTTAAAATAAGGGGGGTAGACTTCCTTGCCGACCTCATTGTCTTGTATTCCCAAGGGCTTGACATAATACTTGGAATGGATTGGTCAAGCGAGCACAACGGAGTAATCCAATGTGCTAAGAGGAGCGTGCAGTTGACAAACGAGCACAGTACTCATATCGAGTTTGAGTCAGCCCAGCCCACAATCCAGAAGGTGGAATTCTCTCATCTATTCTCTACTAACGAATCTCGAGGGCGAGATTCAATTTAAGGGGGGTAGATTTGTGACACCCTCATTTTCAATTTTTGCATGTATTCATGTTTCATGTAGAAAAACATTTTTAAAATAAGTAGAAATAGGGAAAATATAAAAAAAAAGGTAGCCAAAAAGAGTAAATTCCAGTGCACCGAGAGCACCGAAGACAATTTCTGCGGCCCGCTGGCCATGTGGCGTGTTTGGAGCTCATCTCCGCAAACGGGGAGAGGTCCGCCGCTAAACTAGCTACGTGGCAGCCTCGGGGCTCATCCCCGCAAAGGGGGCGAGGTCCGACCCCGTGGGACACGTGTTGTCCCCGGAGCTAGCCTCTGCGGAGAAGCGAGGCCAGCCCCGCAGGACACGTGTCGTTTTCGGAGCTAGCCATTGCGGAAAAGAGAGGACCAGCCGCGTGGGACACGTGTCGCTCTCGGAGCTCACCTCCAAGAGGTCCGGCCCCGCTAGACACGTGTGGCTCTCAGAGCACACCTCCGAGAGGTCTGGTCCTACTGGACACGTGTCACCTCTGGAGCTCATCTCCGGGAGGTCTGACGCTGATGGACACGTGTCGACCTCAGAGCTCACCTCCGAGAAGAAAGGAAGGTTTGGTGCTGCTTGACACATGGCACTCACGGAGCTCACCTCCGAAGTGATCGGGGGGGTTCAGAATTGACACATGGCATTCTCGGAGCTCACCTCTGAAGAGAGTGGAGGTCCGGAATTGACACATGGCACACTCGGAGCCACCTCCGAAGAGATGGGGAGGTCCGGAACTGACATGAGGCATTCGCGGAGTTCGCCTCTGTTGAGAGGAAAGGTCCCGACCCACCAGACACGTGGCGCACGCGGAGCTCGCCTCAAGAGAGAGGGAGGTCCCGCCCACCAGGACGCGTGGCGCACACGGAGCTGACCTCTGAGGGAGAGGGAGGTCTCGCCCGCTTGACACGCGGCACAACTGGAGCTTGTCTCTGCAGAAAAGGGAGCTCGGGTCACACAGGACACGTGGAGCCTCCGGAGCTCATCACCGCGTAAGGACGTGATTCTGAAGCGGTTTTTCATCTGTACGCGTGGGAGTCCCTGGTACTGAGGAAACTGACATGAATTCCACGTTGCTACCGCACCAAATCAATTGAAGATAAGTTGTTAAGATTCAAAAACAATTTGAATAGGACTATTATTTTGAATTCCGATCAGAGTAGGACTCTTCGTTTCCCGGTTATAATTAGAACCGAAAACCTTTGGCCGCAACCACGAACTTCTTTTCCACCTCCTGAGCCGATAACTTAGAGCCCTAGCCCTTAGCTCGCCGAGTAAACCCCTTCGCCGGAGTTTGACCACCAGAGAGATCATCGACAAGCCTGGATCACGATCGCCATTGCCAGAGGAGCCCCGACGATCTGTTTTGCTAGGAGGGAGGTCCTAAAGAATGTAAGGTAGGTCTCCAATACCACCTTACGACATCATCGCGTTTTATTTGCATCTGTTCTTCGATCCTTTCGAACAGAAGCTTTTTCGTGGACAGATCACGTGTTTATCAGTTTGATCTAGATCTTGAGTCAATCATTGCCACGTTCACAATTTATCCAAACACCTTTGTTCATCATAAAACCCATGCAAGCAATGCAAGAGGACGTACAAACTGATCAAATAAAACAGCATCATAGGATTAACATGCATATGCATCATTGCATCTTAAAGTAGAGTTGTGCATAATGATTGATTGCTATGAATCTTGTATGTTCGTTATCGCGTATAGAAGGACAAGCTCAGGGAGCTACCTACGATGGACTACAACAACAAGAATTTGAGCAACAGGAACTGCAAGAACAAGGCAAGTGCTCCTTGACCATATTGATCCCATGTTTTGGAAAAAAACTGTTTTGTTTGCGAAAAGGTGTGAGTGCTTGAGTCAACATGATGGGAAACCCTTTCATAGGAGTTTACTAGTTTTGTTAACCACCCTTCTCACCGGGAAAGTTAATGAGTCGGGTATGGTTTTTGCTTTTATGGTTCGCTGAGTCTATGGGATATGGGAAGCGCGATAGATGTGTCTAGCTAACTGCACTCGTAATGTTAACGAGAAACTGATGTCGATAATGAACATGAATCGGAGGGAGATCTAGGCAAGCTTGGTTTGTGATTGAGGTAGAAGGAGATGGTGGTTACTTGCCGTAGATCTGAGGACCGGTTCATGCGAGAACATGCCAGGATAACAGTGCCACCACAAGGCCAAGTATGGGTGCAGCTTAGCTGAGTAATTAGGTAACTTACTAGATTGTTATGGATCGTGGAAGCCGCGGGGAATGGGTGTCGAGTGAGGACAGCCTTGGGAACTGCATGGCACAAGAGGGGGCCCGTGGGTCCATACATCTAGTAACCTCTTTGTAAAGGCTATTTTATGATCTCTTGGCCATACATCGACGGTTGTGTACTGGTATAATGGAGGTTCTGCAGTCGCCGACGGGTGACGAAATCACAAACTTGTGGGTAAAGTGATACAAACTCTGCAGAGTCTAAAACTATCATGATAGCCGAGCTTACGGTCACGAGCGCCTGGCCAACTTCCATGATTAGTTGGGATGGTTTTTTGGGATGCTTTTGGTTATGGTTTGGTTTTTGGATTTGGTTTTCGGGACTGTTGAGTCCGGGTGATAAGATTGGTTGCATGACTGTTGAGTCATGGCAACAAGACTGGTCTCGGTGTGAGACGGAAATGTTTATGAAATCAAAAGGTAGTGAATACGAGATGGTATTCATGAGATGGTAGTGAATACGAGAAGGTATTCATGAGCAAAGTTGAGAAAGATTAATGTCTGGTTGAGACATGGAAAGTGATGAATCATAATGTAGGTATGTTAATGTTTAAATACATGTTGGGATTACATTCACTTTAAGCCGAGTTGCTGATTTTATCGTGTTTTGAGAAATAAACTTTGCTTTCTGCAATGAGCCTTTTTATACCTGCCTTGTTGTGAGCTACATATCATATTTTCCGCACTTGCTGAGTACATCATGTACTCAAACTTGCATTATCATACATCATCAGCAAAAGGAGAGGAGTACTATAAAGACCACGTGGAGTACTAGGAGTGTGATTCCCCGTCAACTTACCAGTGGGAATGGAGTAGAGATGGAGCCGCTCCTGCTGCTTAGTTTGCTTCCGTAACAGTTTAGAAGACTTCCGCTGCTAGAATAAGACTTCCGCTGCTAGCATGAGTCCAAGACTCATGAAACATTGTAATAAACCCTGTTATTCGTGGATATATATATATATATTTTCTGAATTCAGTTTGTGAAGTATATGTGTATGTGTGATGAACATCCTGGGCACACATACGCATCAGTTCTCGGTTCTGTGTTCTACAGAATTGAGGGCATCACAACGCTTCTGCAAATGATTTATGTAATGCGATGTGTTTCATCGATCCGTGTGCTGTTGGGTGCCGCATATCACGGCACCACCCGACGAGGTCCTGCCAGGGCCGCGTGGGCGGTTCCCTCACAGAATCGGTAGACGAGTAGTATACATGTGTGAGAGTCTTTTAGTGCCACTGAATTAACGAAGCCGGCTAAGCCTGGTATAGGTTTCTTTGTGAGGAACGTAGTACCGACATGATTTTGGTGACGCTTCGGCGTTACAGTCGACTAAACGATGAACATCATTGTAAAAGTTGAAAGGTTTAATCCAGAGAGCTAAAATATTGATTTAAACTCTTTCCCTTGATCAGGATTTCAAAATTAAGCAAGTTTCGACTTATATTATTCTAGGAACAGAGTCCTCTGTTTTCAGCTGAAATAATGCTGGAGTTATATGGAGGTTAGAGGTCGAGTGATTTAGACAATAGGGTCGTATAGTACATTTATAGAAAGCTTTGGAGTATTTCTACCACTTTTATATTGATGTAAAGAGGTGTTTCATCCCTTAGCTTGTCGAAATCTTCAGTAGGGTAGAAACTATCCAGAAAACAGGGCAGAGTAAATACTCTCTGTAAGTCTCTGTAACATGAGCATAACTTCCTGTATAAAAATCCAAAAATATAAAATGAGTCAGTTCTGAAATGTTCATCAGATATGGTACACCTTTGTAACAGAAAGTTTTATCAAATTCGGTACAGAATTAACTGGAATTCTTGGATCAAGTCAGTACCTCAAGCAAGGAGGTGCTGCCCAATTTTCTCCAGAAATTCTGTTAACTTTGACATCTCATAACTTTTAAATCAGGATAGATCTGAGGGCATTCAAATACATTATGGAAAGCTATTGAAGTTAAATTTAACTTTGATGTTGAACTCCAGAACTTATTTTGCCCTTAACATGGTCTAAATCAGGTTAAAAGAGAAACTGGTCAGTACTGTCAGTTCAGACAGCAGACGAGAAATCAAACTTGTTCTATGTTTGATTTATGTTTCCAAATTTTCTGAGTTCAACGGCATGTTTTATGTTATAACTCACTGTTTTACTGTAGAAATGAATATTTGACCTTTTCAAATATTTTTCTACGGATGGTAGCTTTTGTAACCGCGACATGTCTTTAGAAAGACAGAAGCGTGTGAGTATGTGGTGACAACATGAGCACAACACCTCGGGTGATCAAAAGTGGCTGTAATTTTGACCCGAGAATCATGTATCTTGTATAAAATTTTTGCTTTATCAATATATGTGAATGTTGTGCAACTTTATCCATGTATCTCTGCAATACCTACTGTTTTTAATGGATTTTTAAGTATGACATGTGCTGATCAATGCTGTTTTGAATTTAGAATGACTCGCACTCGTGCCAACCCTGGGGTTGGGGGTTCAAGTCAGGGGGGAGATGCTTCCCAACAGCCTCCCGAGACTTCCTCAGGACAACAGCAGCAGCAACCACCACCACCGCCAAAGGTCACGTTGGCAGACGTAGTTGCGGCCATGGCGGGCTCGCACCAGCAGCACACCGAGTTGCTGCAGACGCTGATTTCAAATACGTCTCGACCAAAGAGGCGTCAAGACCGAGAGGATCGCCAACAGAGCTCCTACTCGGATTTTCTGGCTACGCATCCCCCGGTATTCTCGCAGGCGGATGAGCCCATCGATGCGGACAACTGGCTCTGCACGATGGAGATGAAATTCGGGCTGCTCTGCGTTACGGAGCAGCAGAAGACACAATTTGTGGCCCAGGAACTTATGGGGTCCGCGAGCGCTTTCTGGGCGAATGTTTGCGCCTCCCAACCCACCGAGCGGGTGCTGACATGGGCGGAGTTCCGGACAGCCTTCAGGGCCTATCACATTCCACCGGGTCTTATGAAGAGGAAGACACAAGAATTCCTCCACCTGCAGCAAGGCAACAGGAATGCACTGAAGTATGCCCGGACGTTCAACAATCTCGCTCTTTATGCGTCGTATCACGTTGATACCGACGAAAAGAGGCAGGACCACTTCTACCAGGGGCTAAATCCGCTCCTGAAAGACAAGCTAGCGATGTTCAAAGCGGCAGCCTTAATGAAATGATTGATGCTGCGATTGTTCAGGAGGACTCCGGCAGGGAGTTGGCTGCGGCGGAGAAGAAGCGCAGCATGCTGCAGAGCAGCGGGGAGGGAGGTGGTCCTCCCCAAAAATATCAGATGGTGTATTGCACACCATCAGGTCAACGCTGGCAGCCACCACAACGACCGATGCAATTCCACAATCGGCCGTATCCAGAGCCGGCGTTCCGACTGGCCTTACCAGCACCTCCGCAGCAACAACAGCAGCATGTCTGATGCCGTGTTAGTTTGCACCTCAGCAGCGCTTAACAAGCTTTCGTATCCCAATCGCAGGCCAGCCTCCGTACATATGGTTCAAGTGCGGTCGCCAGGGGCATTTTGCCAACAATTGCACCGGGAAGCAAGGCAACAGGGTTGCACCAAAGTTTCCGAGAAGGAATCAGCCCCGGAATCCCATTAATGCACGCGGGCCAACCCTAAGCCTGGCAACGTCCACCAGCTAGCTATTGAGGACGTACCGGAGGGAGAAACCATCATGGCGGGTATGTTACAACTCCACAAACACCCCGCCATAGTCTTATTTGATTCGGGTGCCACACATAATTTTATTAGCCAAGCATATGCTGCTGAGAAAAGTTTGCAAATACTGCACACTGAAAATCCTTACTTGATTTGTTCACTGGGTGGGAACATTTCAGCAAGCATAATGGTTCCAAAAGCACCGTTATGCTTAGGGGGAAGGGTATACCCTACGTCTCTCATAGTCTTAGAGGGACAAAAGGTCGATGTCATCCTAGCGATGTGGTTAAACCACCACGGTGCTGTTTTAGACACTGTCCTTCGAGTCGTGCATTTGCATCCAGAGATGCACGAGTCTCATTCATTATTTCTGGACAGTCCAGAAATAAAACTTCCAGCTGTATACCAATCCACCACTATCAGATTGGAAGATATTCCAGTAGTCCGTGAGTTTCCCAAAGTATTCCCGGATGATTTACCGTGTATGCTGCCTGACCGCGAGGTGGAGTTCAAGATTGAACTTGTACCGGGAACAATGCCTATATCCCGAAGGGCGTACAAGATGGCGCCAAAGGAGTTGGCAGAATTAGAAGCACAGTTGACGTACCTGCTGGTAAAGGGGTTTGTTAGTCCGAGCTCCTCGCCATGGGGCTGTTCGACATTATTTTTCAAGAAGGACAAAATATTGCAGCTTTGTGTGGACTATCGTCCACTAAACACAGTGACAATCAAGAACAAGTACCCGTTGCCACAGATCAACATGTTGTTTGATCAGTTGGTCGAAGCAAAGATCTTTTCCAAGATGGATATAAGATCAGGGTACCGTCAGATTAAGATACGGGTGGAAGATATTCCGAAGATGGCTTTCTCGACGAGGTACGGGATTTATGAGTACCTTGTCATGTCCTTCGGCCTCACCAATGCTGCAGCTCACTTCATGTACTTGATGAACTCGGTATTCATGCCGGAGCTGGACAAGTTTGTCATGATCTTCATCGATGACATATTGGTATATTCCAAGTTAGAGGAAGAACACAGGAAGCACCTGCGTATAGTCTTGCAACAGCTGCGAGATCACAAGTCAAACGCGAAATTCAGCCGGTGTGAATTCTGGATATCGCAATGTAAAAGCCCAAGAATTTACATGGTAGAATGTTGAAAGGGCCTAAGTTTTTTCACACATTCAAAGTGTTCATCATACCACACCGACCTCATTTGAGGAAAACTTATGAACACATTTGAAGAGCAAGTAAACACCATCAAAATGGTCATTAGAGGATGAACTCACAAAATGCAAAAGTGGTATTTTCCACATGCATCATATAGGGGCTGAGCATATGAAAAACTCCTACACCTTGCTAGGAATGCTCATGCCAAGTTTCACCCAAATCCAAAACCTTGAGGTATTTTTTGTTATAATTAGAAAGAGGCTAGTTTGAAGTTAATTCAAATTCAAACTCCTTCTACCCCATGAATTCAAAAGTGGGATTCATATTCACACTCAGCACATTTTTGTGAGCTCACACACCAATTTTCATTCCATTTGGAGTAAATATTGACATGAGCTATTGTGGCTAAATTCAAATGAAATTTGAATTTCAGATTCACATTTGCTGCAAATTTGATCAAAACAAATCACACTTTGAACTATTCAAAGTCAAGTGGCCATTTTGAAATTTTATCAACTCACAAAGGGTAGTAGGGTCCCTACTACTTTGAGCAGTGGATAATTTCAATTTTGTGGGACAAAAATGGAAAATTGGGACCCACTGTCAGTCTGATAGCCGAGTGAACCGACTCCACCTCTTTTCACTCGGGTTCTCGTGCGTGACCGAGCGGATGCCACGGTGAGGGAGGCTTGCCAGCAACTGGTTGCCGCCTCTGTCCACCGAGTCGCCCCTCTGCCCTCTTATCCTCTCGCCCAAGCCTCCACCGACTGGTCTCACAGGTGTCCCGACACTCTCCCGCACAGAAAACGCGACGCACGTTGCTGCTCACCCGAGCTCTAGGTTCCACCTTCGCCCGACCAAACCAGTAGCTGTCACGGCGAGCTGAGGCCACAACCGAGTTCGCCAATCCTTGCTCGACATTCTCGCACCGGTTCTAGACCGTAACCAACCTTCCTCGAGCTCCACCGCGCCATTTCTTCTTCCTCGGTTCAACCCGAGCCGCCGCCATGGGAACAAGTCATCTGGCCACCGCAGCCCACCTTTCCATGAGCTGTGAACATCAAAGAGGTTCGTCATAGTTCCCTCTTCCATTACCGCAAGCTCTGGCGGCGTGACATGAGCTGCCGTCGCCGGAATTTCACAGTTTTGCACCGGTGTACAAAAGAGGCTGCCGGACCACTTTGCAAAATTCGTGCTACACACCACACCACTCATTACCTAACTTAGAGAACTAATTCTAGACGTCCGTGCGAGTCTATAGGATCCAAAACTTCGGAGAACCGTCGGGTGTAGCCACTGTTTTTTGAGGTTTACTAGGATTTCAGATTTCGGAAGTAGGTCGCACGGTGACATCCTAGTTGCGGCAGTTTTTGAGCTCCTTTGAGTTCATAACGACCTTCCGTATGGTGCACTGATGCTCTACGACCGTTTTCTCGATCATTTGGGGTGCTAGGAAGCCCGGCCGATACGGCCAAAGTTCTTCCGAAGCCGCCGCTCGTCGCCAGCCATATTCTGGCAGTTGTCATGTCGAGCTAAGGCCAGCACCGTGTTCCCCGTGTGGGATTAGGCAGAGGCGGCAAAAATCTCAGAGTTTGACGCACGGCAGAGCCCCTCCGGCGAGCATTCCAGCGAGGGGGGCGGCGGCCGAGCGCGGGATATCGGGAGGTTGAAGAAGCCCCCGGTCCCACGTGTCAGGGAACAGATATTTAAACCAGGGATCAGCTGTGGCACCGGATCGTATGTGGCTGCATGTGAAAAACTTAGTAGCCCCGTGTGTCAGCCGCTGAGGAGTCGACACAATGGTGTGATTAATAAAACTGTTCCACCTAATGGTGTGATTAATAAAACTGTTCCAGAGAAAATGAAAAATGTTCAGCTCATATTTTTGGCTAGGAGTCTTCAAATTAAGTGAAACCAACTCCATTAGAACCCTCTGAAAATATAGTTTTCAGAAAGTCATGGCTTGCTCCATGAAAATCCTTAGAACACCCTAAGAGCTCCAATTAAGGCCAAATACACAATTATTTGTGGAGGGCTCAAATGAGCTTTGCTGCAAATGAAACTTGGCCAAGTCTCTGTTTAGGTTGTATCCAAACCACAGTAAAAATTTTAGAGTCATTGGGCATGTCTAGTAATACTTATAGTCTTAACAAATTCAACTTCAAATTCAAATGCATTCAAATTGACATATACATATGTTTATCTCATGTAGTCGCTAAGGTTGAGAAGGAGCCCGCAGTCTTAGACTTCATCACTCTGGAGGAACAGCTAGCCTACGACCATAAGCAGCAAGGAAAGCTCCGGTTTGCATTAGCCTTTTTATAAATTTTACTGTTTTGAGAACTTACTTTGAGCACCCACTTCAATTATGCATTAGAGTCTTGTTTGAAAACCCAAATGCATAGCCAAGAAAACCCTGGTTTGGGCTTAGGTTTTTAAACCTTGATTAGCTACTGCAATGCTAAGATAGTGTAGGATTCGGTACAAGTCGAGTAGTTGGAACTGCTCGCGAGAATTGGCTAGAGGCACACTACTCGAGTAAAGATAGCAAATGGAGCAAATGGCAAGAAAAATGAGACCGAGCGGAGAGTAAGGGCAGCATGAATTGGGGCCTGGGTGCCATAGCTCTGCTTGTGTCGATTGAGGACCGAGCCGTGTGCGGGCCTGTTAGACAAGCTAGAACAGTACCGAAGACCTACCGGATATATGGGAACCGGGAAACCTATGTAATTCGGGTAGATGGGTGTTGAGGCATAGCTGGTTGTTCAGAGGGTAGTTTGAGAGCTTGAGGTATAAATTGTCTGGCGGCAGTGCGGATGCATGCGCAGAGATCTCTTGCTCAGGACGATTGGACCAGATCAACATTTGGCTGACAGATGAAAGGTGGTTGCGTACGATGTCCGTGATGGTTGCTGTAGGCAACATCGAGTATGGGTGTACGTGACGGGTTATTCGGGTAACCCTGCAGGTGTAAATCAATTATAATTGCCGTCCCTTGCGGTCAGTGAGTACCACTTGTTCACTGTACTGTGACGTAGAAAGAACGGGCTAGATTCATGTTAAAAGTTTGCTGATTGGAAGGATGTACCTTGATTGTTAATGGAGTGCTATAGTTTAGAGCTAATTAAAGTTCTTTTCAACGTTGGGCAAAGCACATGAGAGAAATGTGTTTTTTGTTTGGTTGCGGCTCTCTTATGTGCCTTAGCGTGACATTCTCCACAACTTGCTGCTAAAACTTTAAAGTAAGGTTCAACTATTTAGGCGAGTCCTTTGCAACTTACATTTATATTTACACGTAATCCAGTATGTAGAAGTTTAATGTATAGGAAAGACGGATCAGACTTGCTAAGCCATCATGCTCACTGCTTGTGTTTGAAGCTTTTGCAGGGTGTTATAAGGAGGAGACTCCCGAGGAGAAGATGGACCCCCAAGAGGGAAACCCGTCTAGCGGGAGTCATGCACGCCGCCGTGTTAGTGTGCGTGTGTGCTAGAGGGGACATGTTCATGGGCTGAACGTGAACTCTGTGCTTAGTCTACGCCCGAGAGCGTGGATTGAACATATTTTGTTGTAAACATGTCTATAAACTCTTTTATGTAATAAAACTTTGCTTCTGCTTGTATCTTTTATATGCGTTATTCGGTGCTGTGCAGCGCAGCACCCCTCAGCGTGATCCTGGCTCATCAAGGCCGTGAGGCCCTGTCAGCGTGGTATCAGAGCTCGCTTGAGGTTTAACGCACTAAAAAGGTCATCTTTTTCAAAAACTCGGTGAGGAACGAGTTAGTAGCCAATATAAGGATGTTATTAGTGTATAGAAAGTGGCAAATCTAACCTATGTGCTTTTGTCGGAAAATCATGCATCTCGGGATGGCATATGTCTTGGGGGGTGCATGTAAGCGCTGTCCATCAGTGCGCACAAGCTGAAGGGTGGAGCCTCACGAGTGGCAGGTAACCCGGCCCGCTTTAATATCCTCTACGACTCTTCATGTCATTTGGGTTATTTGAGCAACGCCCTTCCTTGGCGTGCTACGGGCAAGTTTGAGAGACCCCGTCACATGTTTAGTAACGTGAACACGTAGCTCAAGGCGTGTTTGGCTTGAGAACAACCGTGCGAGTGATGACGGACGGTTGTATGAACTGTATTGGGACCGGGTTCGGTGTGCAGCCGAGCCCGACGATTGTGTGAGTTATCTGCAGGTAGTCTAACAATGAATCGGTAGACGTGTAGCACATGTGTACTAGAGACGTTTAGTGCCACTGGACTAATAAAGCTGGCTAAGTCCGGTATAGGTTTTGCTTTGTGAGGAACGTAGTACCGACAAGAATTGGTGACGCTTCGACGTCACCCTCCACTAAATGTTGTACCTCATTGTAAAACTTGAAGGTTTGATCCAGAGCACTAAAACTTTGATGTAACTTCTTCCCTTAATCAGGATGTTCAAAGTTAACAAGTTTTCAACTTATAGGATACTAAGGACAGAGTCCTCTGTTTTCAGCTGAAATAAGGCTGAAGTTAAACAGAGGTTAGAGGTTGAGTTCTTTTGAGGTTGGGGTCTTATGATACATTTCTGGAAAGCTTTGGAAGATCTTTACAACTTTTCTGTTGATGTACAGAGGTTTTTCATCCCTTAATCAGTCTAAAATTGCAGTAGAGTTGAAGCTGTCCAGAAAACAGGGCAGAGCAAACACTCTCTATAACTCTCTGTAAATTGAGCATAACATCCTGTATAAAAATCCAAAAATAGAAAATGATGGAGTTCTTAAACGTTCATGAGATAGGTTACAACTTTGTAACAGAAAGTTTTGTCAAATTTGGTGTAGAATTAACTGGAATTCTTGGATCAAATCAGTACCTCAAGCAGGGAGGTGCTGTCCAATTTTCTCCAGAAATTCTGTCAACTTTGACATCTCATATCTTTTGAACCAGAACAGATATTAGGCCAAGAAAATACTTTATGGAAATATATTGAAGTTATATTAACTTTTATGTTGGGCCCCAGAATTGTTTTTGCCTTTAGCATGGTCTAAATCAGTTTGAAATGGACACTGGTCAGGGCTGTCAGTTTGGGCAGCAAACCAGCAGTGAAATTTGTCTAAGTTTGAATTGTGTTTCCAAGTATTACGAGTTCAATGACATGTTTAAATGTTATAACTCAATGATTTACTGTTGAAATGAATATTTGACCTTTTTCAAATATGTTTCTACAGATGACAGCGGATAAACAACTGGAGAACGGGTGGGTGGTCTCCCACTGTTCTCAACGCAGCGGTTATCTGGAAGTGTTGAAGCAAATGCTTCAATATTTTGGGTACGTTGAAATACTGCAGTACCTCACAAAGGAGGAAGGCGAGGAGGGGAACAAGACATGGACCATCCATGTCGAAGTGCCTGCAGGACCTACGCCACCCGGTTGGGCACCGTTCACCGTCACGGTGAGAGGTAGAGAGGCGGAGAAAATGTGGCAAGTGGCAGCCCGCGACACCATGTCGCGTTTCTGCCAACTACACGTGAGAGCTATGGAGGGCACTCCATATACGCTGGTCCCTGTGGAGGGGTGAGCTAATCACGTGTGGAGGGAAAGGTACTTGGAGGCAACGGATCCGGGTTGCCCAAGGTACAACCCCACAGAGGTGAACCTCAGCCTCCAGTTAATGGCAGGGAAGACCGTGATGGACAGCCAAGCTGTCCATACGGATTGTCTTGCCGTGAAGCTCGAGGAGAGCACCAGCCGTGGAGACCATTTCGAGAGTGCTCACAGTGCACTCCGCAATGTGCTCGTTCCGACGATAAAGCGACTGAACAGACAACACAATCAGTTGCATCGTGTGAAGAAGGCGAAAAGGAAAAGCCGCGTCGACATCACAGATTTACAGCAACAAGTGCAGGCCTTGACCCAGCAAAATGAGGTCCTCACTCAAGAGTGTGATGGCGCCATTGATGAGTGCCAGCGCTTGGAAGAGGACTACAACAAAGCCATGGACGAGGTGCATGCGTTGCAGGACCTCGTACCTCCGGTAGTGGGCCTACCTATGGTAGGTGCCGTAACCGTGGTTTTGGGTATCTCGGCGATAAGGGAACCTGAACCGGAATAGGAGGTCATGGATCCGGAGCCACCAGTAGAGGTAGAGGAGGAGGACGACCCGTAAGAGGTCGAATTCTACTCCAAGTAGGGGGTTACCGTTGCCAAGTAGGGCAGCGAGGGTGGTGTATAAAAACTTTTGTAATCGGTGACATGTCGTGTCGACAGTAGTATATGTATACGTAGTGACGACATGAGCACGACTTCTCAGAGACCCAAGAATATTGTGTCTTGTATAAAGTTTATGCTTTATCAATATATGTGAATGTTGTGAAAGTTTATTCATGTGTCACTTCAATACCTACTGTTTTATATGGAATATTAAGAATGACATGTGCTGATCGCTGCTGTTTTGAATTTCAGAATGACTCGCACTCAAGCCAACCGGGAAGTTGGGGGTTCCAGTCAGGGGGGAGATGCCTCCCAACAGCCTCCCGAGGATTCCTCGGGACAGCAACAGCAGCAAAAGCAACAATCGCCACCGCCAACGGTTACATTGGCCGACATCATTGTGGCTATGGCGGGTTCTCATCAGCAGCACATGGAGTTTCTGCAAACCTTAACTTCAAATACGTCTCAACCGGAGAGGCGTCAAGACCGTGAGGAGCGCCAACAAAGCTCCTACTCCGACTTTCGGGCTACTCATCCCCCGGTATTCTCAAGGGCGGATGAACCCCTCGATGCAGACAACTGGCTTCACATGATGGAGATGAAGTTCGGGCTGCTCCAAGTGAGTGAGCAGCGTAAGACTCAGTTCACAGCCCAACAGCTTCAAGGGTCCGCGAGCGCTTGGTGGGTGAACTTTTGTGCCTCGCAACCCACCGAGCGAGTTATAACCTGGGCGGAATTCCGGACGGCCTTCAGGGCCTATCACATACCGCCGGGTCTTATGAAAAGGAAGACAAAGGAGTTCCTTCGCCTGCAGCAAGGAAGCAGGAACGTGCTGGAATACTCCAGGGTGTTCAATGATCTTGCACTTTATGCTTCATATCACACTGATACCGACGAGAAGCGGCGGGATTATTTTTACCAGGGGCTTAACCCGCTCCTGAAGGACAAGCTGGCAATATTCAATTGCGGCAGCCTCAACGACATTAATGATGCTGTGATTGTTCAGGAGGACTCCGGCAAGGAGTTAGCGGTGGCAGAGAGTGTCACACCCGGTTTGTCCGAAGAACAACCGAGTGAATATCACATGTATGCCAAGATCATTTTCTCATACATGTGATGACAAATAGTGAAGCATCATTTATTACAAGCCAGGTGTCGAATATAAATAAGTCTTACATAGCATACGTCTCGATGGATGATAATAAGTTCATAACATGTAAATAAAACAGCAGCGGAATATAAATCTTGTGGGCTCCGTCACAGGCGTTGCCCGGGGGACTCCACGAACCTAGAATCCTTCTTCGGGACCAAAGTCTTGGTCATTAAACACCACATCATTCTCTTGACCTGAGCAGCAATATAAACCAACAGAAAAGCAAGTTTGAGTACCGTGGGTACTCAGCAAGTGTGGGAAAGTTATGTCATGCATGGCTAGAGCATGGAGAGGTTGACTCATGGTTAAAGCACTACGTAATTAATACCTATCACCTTAGCATATTAAGCACCTACATTACTACACAGGTGAAATGATCCCAATCTCCCAACCCATCATCAAAATTAAGTAACCATAACATCATACCCAATGTCAAGCTCCCCGCTTAACATCCTCAACTTCCAAATTCATCATCCTCTAATGATGAATAAGTCCAAGCCGCTCTTGACCGTGAGCACGGCTGTCATGACAGTTTTGACTCTGCAGAGTTCGCACCACTGTACCCACATGTAGCGATTTCATCCCCCGTTGCCGGGTGGAGTAAAAGAACCTCCATTATGCCAATGGCCGCGAACCACATTCACACTTCCTAGGTGTGTAACCAGGAGATCACTACGAAGCCTTTACAAAGGGATTCCCGACGAGCGTGGGCCCACTAAGGTTTCACCCCTAACAGCATACAAGAGGCTCCAACCCCGCTGCAGTGCCCCCCTCTTGAGCCTTGCGGTTTATATGGTAGTCCAGCTGACACCTATTCCCCACACCATCCAAAACACCCATACTACGCTAGGGATACACCTAATTAATTGGCCAAGCTGCCCCATCTCAGCATGTGGTTGGCACGGTAAAGCCAGGTTACATGCTCCATGAACCGGTCCTTAGGATCCAGGCAAGTACTAAACACAAACCCGAGCCTCGTGCACCCAGCACCAACCAAATCATCCAACTTGCCTCGATCCCTACCTCTACATAACTCATAATATCTCATTCAAGAGTAAGGTAAATAAATTGATGATCTCATATCCCAATTATCCCATTCTAAGCATGGCTAAGCATAAGCATATAAATAAATGACATGATAAAATAAATCCCAACCCAAGATACAAGGAAACAAGGTAATGCAATTCTAGGGAAACTTCCTAGCATGGGTTTCATGTTTCAATTGACAATGCAAATAATTCTATCTACACATCCTAGTATAGGATCAAAGTGGTCAAGGACACTTGCCTTCTTCCTGCTGCTCTGGGAATGGAAAGTCTTGGTCTTGGAAGGGGAGAACTTGCTCTGGGGCAGGTTCTACTCATGCCAATACACATAGAAAAAGAAAACAACAATCCATAAGACATAGTTCACACTTTCACTTCATGCAAACCACACACACATACCTATGAAAGTCATTCACATCTCTAAGTGTTGTGGTTACTCTACATGTATTGATTTTTGGCCTACATGCACTTTTAAACATATGTATATGATTTCTAACTTTTGTATTTATATTTCTGTTTGCACACTATATATTAGTTTCCAATTTGAACAAATTCTTTATATTTAATTAATACACTTCTTAGCTACCAAGTTTGCATGGAAGGTAATTTCCTACTCCAAATAGGTTTTCAGATCTTCTACCAAATCCTAAACTAAAGTTTTTTGGATTTGGAGACTTCATTTATCATTTTCTAATTATGCATACCTATTTTCCTATATTTTTCAGATTTATTTTCTATGCCCAAAAATGAGTAATAGTAGGACATATCATCTAAACAGATTATTTTCTGATCTAAAATATTAAATAATATAATTTTGAACTTCTCCTTTGATGTGAACTAATTTAAATTTATTTTATCAGTTTTTAGAATTATTTCCTACCCTAAAAATGTGTTTCTAGAACTAATAAATATGAACAACATTTAGACAGATTTCATTTCAGCCAAAAATCTATTTTTAACTCATTCTAAAGTTTTCCAAGTGCTAGGAGAGTTTAAATTTTAATTTGCACATGTGTTTGCCTTACCTTTTAAATTTAAATCCTAGTCACATATTCAAATTTCTAAATTTAATATCATATAGGGTCAAAAAGGTAAATCCACCCTACTGCAGGGTCTAATTTGCTATTTCATAAATTTCCAGGGGTCTAACTAAACATAACAGAGGGGTTTTCCTAATTTTTATTAAGTCTAGGAGCTATAACTGATTTTTAAATGAATTTACACGAATTTATGAAGTTCCAGGGGCTAGATCAGAAGTTTCCAGGGCTAGCTCGTGTTTTCCGAGATCCCCAGGGGGTAGCGCGTAAGAATCCCGGCCTTTATAACACGGGGCTGATGTGGACCGTCCGATTTAAAATAGATGGCTCAGATTAGATCGCCGAACCGGTACGCGCGGGTTTTATTTCTACCGTGCGATTTAAAATAGACGGCCCTCAAGGGGCCACGTCACCCTGGCCGGAACCAGCCCACGCGCGCGGCGGCGGGGGTGCGATCTCGCCGGCGCAGCTTCGTTTCCTTGCCGCTATACTTTAAATATTGCAGTTTTTCACATGGATCGACTGCGGAGGGGTAGGGGAGCTCACCTAGGGGTTTCTCGGGCTTTGGGAGGTCGGAATTCGGCTCTGCGATGATGATGATTGAAGCTGCTCCTCGGTGCTCGTCGGACCCGATGCTAGAGCGCGAAACTTGTCGCTTCCTTCTCGTGCAGGGCTCCCTGGGGGCGGTGGAGCACGATCAGCGCGTTAGATTAGAAAATCCGAGCAAGGATCAAAAGAAAACGGTGATCGAAGCTTCGGTTCTCACCGGAGAGAAGAACGGCCGATCGGGGGGGGGGGAACAGGGCAGCGGTTTGTTGGGATCGAGTTGGAGGCGTCCGGGACCGGAAATCGGACTGGGGGTGCAGGTTTCCAGAGTTTGTTGCGATCGGGCGCGAGGAAGAGTCCGGTCGGTTGGCGCGCGGGAGGTAGGAGATGAAACGCGGGCCCCACATGTCAGTGAGAGGAAGAGAGGGGGCGCACGGTCTTGGGCTGGCGCGGGGGGGGGGGGGGGGGGGAATTGGGCCGGCTGGTGGGTTTCGGCCCACTGGCCGGTTGGGGTTTTTCTTTTTCTTTTTCCTTTTTTTTTCTGTTTTGATTTGAATTTGAATTCCAGTTTGAATTTGAATTTCTGCACCACATGCAATACGTCAAAAAAATTTTAAATTCCCCTCTTTAACAGGTTTTGGGGTGTTACAGCTCTACCCCCCTTAAAAGAAATCTCGTCCTCGAGATTGGTGGTTCTAGGAAAACAATTCCGGAAACTGTGCCTTAAGCTCGTCTTCTAGCTCCCATGTGGCTTCCTCTTCCGAGTGATGCTTCCACTGCACCTTGCACATCCGAATTCTTTTATTTCTTGCGAGGCGTTCCATTGTCTCCAAAACCTTGACCGATTGCTCGGCATAAGACAGATCCTCTCCTACGTCAACCTCATTCATGGGTAACATCTCTTCAGGCGTCCTCAGACATTTCTTGAGCTGTGACACATGGAATACGTCGTGCACATCCGATAGGCAAACCGGTAGTTCTAGTTGATATGCCACTTCGCCTTTCCTCTCCAGAATCTGAAACGGTCCGATGTATCGAGGTGATAATTTCCCTTTTACCTTGAACCGACGAAGTCCTCGGATAGGGGACACCTTGAGATAGACATAGTCCTCCACGTTGAAAATGAGCTCTGTTCTCCGTACATCAGCATAGCTCTTTTGTCGGGTTTGTGCTATCCTCAAGTTGTTGCGGATTTCCCTCACTTTTGCCTCTGCTTCTTGTAGTACTTCGGGTCCAACCACTTTACTTTCCCCGGTTTGGTTCCAAAATAGTGGAGTTCTGCACTTCCTCCCATACAAAGCCTCAAATGGTGACATCTTCATACTAGCCTGATAGCTGTTGTTATAGGAGAACTCTGCATACGGTAAGTTCTTATCCCAACTCCTATTGTTCTTGAGCGCACACGCTCTCAGCATATCCTCAAGGATCTGATTTGTTCTTTCCGTCTGCCCGTCAGTCTGGGGGTGATAGGCAGAACTAAAATTTAGATGAGTTCCCATGGTTTCATGTAACTTCTGCCAGAACCTTGAGTTGAACTGTGTCCCTCGTTCCGACACTATATTCTTTGGTACTCCATGGAAACACACGATCCTTGACATGTACAATTCCGCCAATTTGGATCCGCTGTAACTTTCTTTCACGGGGATGAAATGAGCTACCTTGGTTAGCCTGTCGATGATGACCCATATCGAATCATATCCCGATTGGGTTCTGGGTAGTCGCACTATGAAGTCCATACCTATTTCTTTCCATTTCCATTCAGGCACTTTGAGTGGTTGCAATAATCCCGCAGGTCATTGATGTTCTGCTTTCACCAACTGACATGTGTCACATAGGGCAACATGTTCCGCGGCATCTCGCTTCATGCCATACCACCAATACCTGCTCTTGAGGTCATGATACATCTTCGTTCTCCCAGGATGAATGGAATAGTCAGAATCATGAGCCTCCTTCAAAATCAATTCACGGATCTCCTTCACTTCAGGCACACAGATTATTTTCCCGTGCCACACGTACCTTGTTCATCCTCTCTGAACCCAGGGGCTTTATTATCCTTGATGAGTTCTCTAATCTCTTGTATCTTCTCATCATTCTTATGACCGTTGCGTATGTATTTCTCTAATGTGGAGTCCACTTCCATGGCGGTGGCCTCACCACTATTCACCGGACATAGATTGAGTTTTACAACCTCTTTCTTCAATTCTGTAGGCATGTCCTTTAAGCTCAACCTATTGACCTGCACCTTCCGGCTTAAAGCATCTGCCATGACGTTCGCTTTCCCAGGATGATAGTTGATGCCCACATCAAAGTCGTTGATTAGCTCTAACTATCTCCTTTGTCTGAGGTTGAGATCTGGCTGTGTGAAAATATACTTTAAGCTCTTATGATCCGAATATATCTCTGTCCTCTTCCCCATCAAGTAATGCCTCCAAATCTTCAACGCGTGTACCACTGCGGCTAGCTCTAGGTCATGCGTAGGATAGTTCTTCTCGTGTTTCCATAGCTGCCGGGACGCATAAGCCATGACATGCCCCTCTTGCATGAGAACACATCCCAACCCGTTTCTAGAGGCATCGCAGTACACCGAAAAGTTCTTCTGCATATCTGGCATAACTAGCATTGGGGCTGTTGTCAATCTTTTCTTCAGTTCTTGAAAACTCGTCTCGCACTGCGGTGTCCATGTGAATGTGATTCCCTTCTCTAACAATTTGGTGAGGGGTCTCGAAATCTTTGAGAAACCCTCGATAAACCGTCAATAATACCCAGCCAATCCTAAGAAGCTTCGAACTTCCCTGACATTTTCTGGGGTCTTCCACTTCTGCACATCCTCGATCTTGGCGGGATCTACGGAGATTCCTCCCTCTGAGATTATATGTCCGAAGAAGGGTAATCTCTTCAGCCAAAACTCACACTTTCTCAACTTGGGATATAGTTGGTGTTCTCTTAGCTTTTGCAACACCAACCTTATATGTCCCTCATGTTCTTCTTCATCTTTGGAGAAGACGAGAATGTCATCAATGAAAACCAACACAAATTTGTCCAGATATTCCATGAATACCTTGTTCATGAGATACATGAAGTATGCCAGGGCATTAGTTAGCCCGAAATGCATGACGGTGTATTCATACAGCCCAAACCGAGATACGAAAGCTGTCTTTGGAATGTCAATTTGCCTTATCTTAAGTTGGTGGTATCCCGACCTGAGATCAATTTTTGAGAACACACAAGCTCCCCTCAACTGATCAAATAAGTCTTCAATGCAGGGTAATGGGTACTTGTTCTTGATGGTTACTTCATTCGACGCACGGTAGTCTACGCATAACCTTTGGGTCCCGTCCTTCTTGGGCACAAATATCACAGGAGCTCCCCATGGTGAGGAACTAGGACGAATGTACCCCTTTTCCGTCAATTCCCCTATATGCTCCTTGAGCTCTTCCAGCTGTTTAGAGTCCATCCGATAAGGCCTCTTGTATACTGGAGCTGTTCCAGGCACTAGCTCAATCGCGAATTCCACTTCACGATCAGGGGGCATACCTGGCAACTCCTCCGGAAAAACATCTAGATATTCCTTGATGATCCTGATCTCTTCCACTTCCACCTCAACGTGATTGAGTTTAAGGTCCCTCCTAGGTTCTTGTACAGTTATTAACTTCACTCTTGTGCCACAAGGGTGAGTTAGTTCCACCGTTCTTGTCGAACAATGGATGATTCCCTTATGTTTGGTCAACCAATCCATACCCAAAATAATATCTATTCCATGTGAGTCTATCACTATGAGGTTTGTAGTAAATACTACCCCATTAATGTCTAGATTCACCTTGGGACACACTTGTCTTGTCCTTATTTCTCCCCCTAGAGAGTTCACTGCTAGCATATGGTTCATTTGTGTTGTTGCTAGATCATGATTCTTAACAAACCCTTGAGCAATGAACGAGTGGGTAGCACCAGAATCGAACAACAGGGTTGCAATGTGTAAATTGGCAGGAAACTTACCAATTACCACGTCCGGTGCTCTTGCGCTTCCTCCATGGGTCACGTGGTTCACCCGTCCTTGCATCATATTCTGCTGTTGTGGCTGCATGGGCTTCTTCTTTGGGCACTTGTGGGCGTAGTGCCCCACTTCACCATAGTTGAAGCATTGCACCCCAACCTTAGGTGCCTGGCCTTTGTTGTCTTGGGGTTGGTTCTGTGGGCCTTGTCCTGCTGGTCGAGGTTGATATGTGGGGCGAGGCTGCTGCACAAACTGACATTGCGACTGTGCTGGAGCTGGAGGCCTGAGGTTCGGATTGTACCCTCTCGGTGCTGAGTAGGGTACCACGGCACGGCTCGTCTGCCCTGCGGGTTGCTGCATCAGACGTGGGCGTGTGTTGCTACCTGAGGCTTGGTGTGACCATCCGGCCTTCCTCTTGTTTTCATTTTCCAAGGCGTTCAGCTTCCTCTCCACGACAAATGCTCTGTCTACCATCTTTTGGAAGCTTTCATACTCGTTGGAGGACATTGCACACTGCATTTCCATAGTAAGTCCTTCCACAAAATAGTCCTGTTTTTGCTCATCAGTTTCGATGTCCCGTGGTGCATAACGGGATAGTTGGGTGAATTTAGTGAGGTATTTCCTCACAGTCATGTTTCCTTGCTGCAGTCCCAAGAACTCCTTTCTCTTGTTTTTAAGTTCACCCCTTGTTATGTAATGGTTGCGGAAACTGCGCTTGAACTCTTCCCACGTGATTTCTCGGGGTCATGATAGGCTGCCACGTAAGCGGTCTACCAATCAGCAGCAGGTCCATGCAATTGGTGAGAGGCAAACAGCACACTCTCATACCCTTGGCACTGTATGATCCTCATCTTGCTTTCTATGGTCTTTAACCAGTCATCTGCCTCCAGAGGTTCAGCAGCACTTGAAAACTTTGGGGGTTGAGTGCCCAGAAACTCACTCAACCTTGGTTGGCGTGGTGCAGCTTGTGGGGGTGGAGCTTGGTGCAAGTTGGCCACCACTTGAGTCAGACTATGGATGAGCTGATTCTGATTTTCAAGCATTTGGTGGATAGGGTCAGCTCCTTCACGGCGACCACCCTTGTCTTGCCTCCAAAAAGATGAGGGTTGTCGGCCTCATCGTTGTTGTTGGTGGGGTTGGCACCACGACCCTTTCCTATTCCAGCCATCTATCATGATCAACCAAATGTTAACTTAAAGCATTACGTATTGACTTCCCAGATTGCTTGTTTAAATATAAACTTTGGAGGTCTTAATATAATAACATTTTCTAGGGGTTTCACGTAGATTTTTGGGAGTCACGTCTCACGCGAAAAATAAATGCACTCTTAAGAAATAGGGGTTCACACATCAAAGCAAAGCAACCTAAAGACGAGGTTGTGGACAAATGCCCATGGCTTCCACAACTCACGTCACACGCCAAACATTAACACACAAATAACCAAGGTATTGACTCGCCTACTCGATAACTTGCTGAAATAAGGGAAATAACTCTAAACGACTCGTATCACTGAGCTGGCTCTTCGGGGTCTTCCTCATTATTGCGACTGCCCTCTGATTCCGCTTTGAGTGGGGAAGCTGCTGGTGGAGAAGTGCGGCGACGCCTGCTCGCCCGGCGGTCTGGGAGTCAGGAGTCCACATGTCATTCACGGTGACACAAAGTTCATTCCCATCTCCTTTTTCTCTCGCCCTCAAGCTGGCACGAAGCAATGCCTCAGTCTCCTTCAGGATGTCACGAACATCCTGAAGCTCCCGCTTTCACTCCTGCAGTCGAGTGCTGAGCATAGCAGCATCCTCCAAGCACAGGTCCATGTGCTCATGGGAAGTCCCCTGCTGCACTGGCGGGTACTTGTATCTGCGGTACCACTCTCACGCTGGAGGACATACATGTATTCAGTCCTGTCCAGGTGGCAACGGTTGATGTAACTCTGGCAGGTGATGGCCTCCCAGGTGACATCCTTCTCAGCATCGACCTGTGTCGCACGACAAGCTGGAGAGCGGTGGATCTTGAGCAGCTGATTTTCATGGATAATCCTCATTTCTGAACACCACTCTTCCCGCTTCTCACGGATGGTCCGGGTGGAGCTGTAGTGTATGATTAGCTTGCCCGTATTGCCGGCAGCATGGAGCATACGCCGAAGACGGCGCAACAATCCTCCTACTGCCAATCCGTAGAAGTGGCACGTCACTGGACGGTTCTCCTCTCTCAAGGCAAGGGCAACTACCAGAACTCTCCCTCCGGTGGACTTGCGGGCGGTACGGATCATGCGAACCATCTAAAACATAAAGCATTTAAAATTAAGTTAGGTAAGAGTTAAACAAAATTTGCATTTTGAATAAAAGTTGGGGTAAGATGAATAAAGTGACCCCATTAAATAACACCTTCCACCCACACTTTTGGTAAAATAGTTTTTAAGAAAATAGGGTCCTTAAATACGTCCATTTCTACCTAGGTCCACGTTCCTACGGGCAACCTTGGCTCTGATACCACTTCTGTCGCACCCGGTTTCTCCGAAGAACAACCGAGTGAATATCACATGTATGCCAGGATCATTTTCTCATACATGTGATGACAAATAGTGAAGCATCATTTATTACAAGCCATGTGTCGAATATAAATAAGTATTACATAGCATACGTCTCGATGGACGATAATAAGTTCATAACATGTAAATAAAACAGCAGCGGAATATAAATCTTGTGGGCTCCGTCACAGGCGTTGCCCGGGGGACTCCGCGAACCTAGAATCCTTCTTCAGGACCAAAGTCTTGGTCATTAAACACCACATCATTCTCTTGACCTGAGCAGCAATATAAACCAACAGAAAAGCAAGTTTGAGCAAGTGTGGGAAAGTTATGTCATGCATGGCTAGAGCAAGGAGATGTTGACTCATGGTTAAAGCACTACGCAACTAATACCTATCAGCTTAGCTTATTAAGCACCTACATTACTACACAGGTGAAATGGTCCCAATCTCCCAACCCATCATCAAAATTAAGTAACCATAACATCATACCCAATGTCAAGCTCCCCGCTTAACATCCTCAACTTCCAAATTCATCATCCTCTAATCATGAATAAGTCCAAGCCGCTCTTGACCGTGAGAACGGCTGTCATGACAGTTTTGACTCTGCAGAGTTTGCACCACTGTACCCACATGTAGTGATTTCACCCCCCCGTTGCCGGGTGGACTAAAAGAACCTCCATTATGCTAGTGGCCGCGAACCACATTCACACTTCCCAGGTGTGTACCCAGGAGATCACTACGAAGTCTTTACAAAGGGATTCCCGACGAGCGTGGGCCCACTGAGGTTTCATCCCTAACAGCATACAAGAGGCTCCAACCCTGCTGCAGTGGCCCCCTCTTGAGCCTTGCAGTTTATATGGTAGTCCAGCTGACACCTATTACCCGCACATAACTCATAATATCTCATTCAAGAGTAAGGTAAATAAATTGATGATCTCATATCCCAATTATCCCATTCTAAGCATGGCTAAGCATAAGCATATAAATATATGACATGATAAAATAAATCCCAACCCAAGCTACAAGGAAAAAAGGTAATGCAATTCTAGGGAAACTTCCTAGCATGGGTTTCATGTTTCAATTGACAATGCAAATAATTCTATCTACACATCCTAGTATAGGATCAAAGTGGTCAAGGACACTTGCCTTCTTCGTGCTGCTCTGGGAATAGAAAGTCATGGTCTTGGAAGGGGAGAACTTGCTCTAGGGAAGGTTCTATTCATGCCAATACACATAGCAAAAGAAAACAACAATCACTTCATGCAAACCACACACACATACCTATGAAAGTCATTCACATCTCTAAGTGTTGTGGTTACTCTACATGTGTTGATTTTTGGCCTACATGCACTTTTAAACATATGTATATGATTTCTAACTTTTGTATTTAGATTTCTGTTTGCACACTATATATTAGTTTCCAATTTGAACAAATTCTTTATATTTAATTAATACACTTCTTAGCTACCAAGTTTGCATGGAAGGTAATTTCCTACTCCAAATAGGTTTTCAGATCTTCTACCAAATCCTAAACTGAAGTTTTTTGGATTTGGAGACTTCATTTATCATTTTCTAATTATGCATACCTATTTTCCTATATTTTTCAGATTTATTTTCTATGCCTAAAAGTGAGTTTTAATATTAAATAGTAGGACATATCATCTAAACAGAATAGGTTCTGATCTAAAATATTAAATAATATATTTTTGAACTTCTCCTCTGATGTGAACTAATTTAAATTTATTTTATCAGTTTTTAGAATTATTTCCTAGCCTAAAAATGTGTTTCTAGAACTAATAAATATGAACAACATTTAGACAGATATCATTTCAGCCAAAAATCTATTTTTAACTCATTCTAAAGTTCTCCAAGTGCTAGGAGAGTTTAAATTTAAATTTGCACATGTGTTTGCCTTACCTTTTAAATTTAAATCCTAGTCACATATTCAAATTTCTAAATTTAATATCATGTAGGGTCAAAAAGGTAAATCCACCCTACTGCATGGTCTAATTTGCTATTTCATAAATTTCCAGGGGTCTAACTAGGTTTTCCTAATTTTTATTAAGTCCAGGGGCTAAAACTGATTTTTAAATGAATTTACACAAATTTCTGAAGTTCCAGGGGCTAGATCAGAAGTTTCCGGGGCTAGTTCGTGTTTTCCGAGATCCCCAGGGGGTAGCGCGTAAGAATCCTGGCCTTTATAACGCAGGGCTGATGTGGACCCTCCTATTTAAAATAGACGGCTAGATTAGATCGCCGAACTGGTACGCGCGGGTTTTATTTCTACCGTGCGATTTAAAATAGACGGCCCTCAATGGGCCACGTCACCCTGGCCGGAACCAGCCCGCGCACGCGGTGGCGGGGGTGCGATCTCGCCGGCGCAGCTTCGGTTCCTTGCCGCTATACATTAAATCTTGCAGTTTTTCACATGGATCGACTGCGGAGGGGTAGGGGAGCTCACCTAGGGGTTTCTCGGGCTTGAGGATGTCGGAATTCGGCTCTGCGATGACGATGATTGAAGCTACTCCTCGGTGCTCATCAGACCCGATGCTAGGGCGCGAAACTTGTCGCTTCCTTCACGTGAAGGGCTCCCTAGGGGCGGTGGAGCACGATCAGCGCGTTAGATCATAAAATCCGAGCAAGGATCGAAAGAAAACGATGATCGAAGCTTCGGTTCTCACCGGAGAGAAGAACGGCCGATCGGGGCGGGGGGAACAGGGCGATTGTCGGCATTTATATAGGCGAGGGAGGGCGGCGGTTTGTTGGGATCGAGTTGGAGGCGTCAGGGACCAGAAATCGGGCTGGTGGCGCGGGTTTCCGGAGTTTGTTGCGATCGGGCGCGAGGAAGAGTCCGGTCGGTTGGCGCGCGGGAGGTAGGAGATGACACGCGAGCCCCGCGTGTCAGTGAGAGGAAGAGAGGGGGCGCGCGGTCTTGGGCTGGCACGGGGGGGGGGGGGAATTGGACCGGCTGGTGGGTTTCGGCCCACTGGCCGGTTGGGGTTTTTCTTTTTCTTTTTCTTTTTCCTTTTCTTTTCTGTTCTGATTTGAATTTGAATTCTAGTTTGAATTTGAATTTCTGCACCACATGCAATACGTCCAAATTTTTTTAAATTCCCCTCTTTAACAGGTTTTGGGGTGTTACAGAGAGGGAGGTGGTCCTTCTCAGAAATACCTGATGGTGTATCGCTCACCATCGGGTCAACAATGGCAGCCACCACAGAGGCTGATGCCATTCCGCAGTCGGCCATATTCTCCACCGGCGTTTAGGTCGGCATTACCAGCACCACCTCTGCAGCAAATACAGAAGTAGCGGGCGATGCCATGTGCATTTGCACCTCAGCAGCACATGCCAGTCTTTCGTCCTCCATGTACAGGCCAGTCTTCAACCGCATGCTTCAAATGCGGTTGCCCAGGACACTTCACCAACAACTGTCCCGAGAGGCAAGGTGGCGGAGTGGCACCACAGTTAAAGTGGAGGAATCAGCCCCGGAACCCCATTAATGCGCGGCGGGCAAATCCTAAGCCCGGCACCGTACACCAACTCGCCATAGAGGACGTGCCGGAGGGGGAGAAAATCCTTGCGGGTATGTTCCAACTCCACCAGCATCTCGCCATAGTGTTATTTGATTCAGGCGCCATGCATAGTTTCATTAGCCAAGCTTTTATTGCTAAATACAGCTTGCAAAAACTACCCACCGAAAGTCCATATTTGATTTGTTCAACGGGTGGGAAAATCTCAGCAAGCATGATGGTTTCCAAAGCACCATTATGCTTAGCAGGTAGAGTATACCCTACGTCTCTCATAGTTTTAGAGGGACAAAAGGTCGATGTCATCCTAGGGATGTCGTGGTTAACCCGCCACGGCACTGTTTTAGACACCGTCCTCCGAGTTGTGCATTTGCACTCAGAATTGCACGAGTCTCACTCATTATTTCTGGACAGTCCAGAAATAAAACTTCCAAGTGTATACCAATCCACCACCATTAGATTGGAAGACATTCCAGTAGTCCGTGAGTTCCCTGACGTGTTCCAGAATGATTTACCGGGGATGCCGCCTGAAAGAGACGTGGAGTTAAAGATTGAACTTGCACCGGGAACGATGCCAATATCCCGAAGGCCGTACAAGATGGCTCCAAAGGAATTGGCAGAACTGAAGACGCAGTTAACGGACCTGCTGGAGAAGGGTTTTATTAGGCTGAGCTCCTCGCCATGGGGCTTTTCGGCATTATTTGTGAAGAAGAAGGCTGAGAGGTTGCGGCTTTGCGTGGACTATCGTCCACTAAACATCGTAACCATCAAGAACAAGTACCCGTTGCCACGGATCGACATGTTGTTTGATCAGTTGGTCGAAGCAAAGATCCCGGTACCATCAGATTAAGATACGAGTTGAGGATATTCCGAAGACGGCTTTCTCGACGAGGTACGGACTTTATGAGTACCTGGTCATGTCCTTCGGCCTCACCAATGCTCCAGCTCACTTCATGTACTTGATGAACTCGGTATTCATGCCAAAGTTGAACAAGTTTGTCGTGGTTTTCATCGATGATATATTGGTATATTCCAAGTCGGAGGAAGAACACACAAAGCATCTGCGTGTAGTCTTGCAACGGCTGCGGGATCACAAACTATACGTGAAATTCAGCAAGTGTGAATTCTGGATATCGCAAGTTCCTTTTCTCGGGCATATTATCACAGCAGAGGGTATCGCTGTAGACCGGAGTAAGATCACACAAGTGCTGAATTGGATGTCCCCGAGAACTGTTCACGAGGTACGGAGTTTTCTCGGACTCGTGGGATATTATCGGAGGTTCATTCCGAACTTCTCAAAGATTGCCAAGCCTATGACCGAGCTTCTGAAGAAGACTACCAAATATGTTTGGAGTCCAGCATGCGAAGCAGGATTCAAGGCATTAGTGAAGCACTTAACATCAACACTGGTTTTGGCGCAGCCAGACACAACAAAACCGTTTGATGTGTACTGCGATGCATCTGGCATTGGGCTCGGATGTGTGCTGATGCATGACCGAAGGGTGATCGTGTATGGATCACGGCAGCTCAGAAACCATGAGCAAAATTATCCAACTCATGACTTAGAGCTCGCTGCCGTGGTACTCGTTCTCAAAATGTGGAGGCACTACCTACTCGGTAACCTAGTGCATTTATATACTGACCACAAAAGCCTCAAGTACATATTCACTCAGAAGGAGTTAAACATGAGGCAGCGAAGATGGTTGGAATTGATAAAGGATTATGAAATAGATATCCATTATCATCTAGGCAAGTAAAACGTAGTGGCGGGTGCGCTTAGTCGCAAGTCACACGTCAACAATCTGACCATCACACCGCTGGAAGAGAGCGAGCCACCATTGCATGTGATTCCGCATGGAGCTCTCTATAGCTTAGCTTTGATCTCCACCATCCGTGAAGACATAGCGGCAACTCAAGATCTAGATTAATTCCACCGTCAAAAATCGATCAAAACACGATCTGTCCACACGCAAAAGTTTCTGCTCGAAGGGGGTGAAGAAAACGGATGCGTAGAAGCAGCACCGAAGTCTAGTAGATCTCCCCGAACCCCCTAGCTCGTTCATCACGCCGGCTAGCCGGAATTTCATAATTTCCGGTGATCACCGTGTACAACCAAAGCCGATCAAAACATGAAATTTCTCTCGCATGATTAATCATCTGATCAGCTGGTCTGTCTAGAGCTAGAGTAGTGTCTAACGATCACCTAGGTCAAATCTTAGCGCGGATAGTACAGCCGGCGAGCGTAGCACCAAGTTTTCACCGCCGCCAGGAAAAAACACCTCGGGTCACCGTTGAAGTTCCTCTTCTCCGGCCAAGAGGACTGCAGGGTTAGCTTCCCCGTGCCCCAGTGTTGCTTTGCAACCCTTTGGTTGGTTGTGTTCGGCCGAGCTGAGTGATCACCGTCGGACCCAACCTCAACTCTGCCGTTGATGTCGTCGACCATTTTCCGGCGAAGCCGAGATGCGAGGAGTTGTCTGGCGTGTGCGCCGTGCTTCAAGGATCATATAGGAAGAAACCGCATCAAAAATTAGGCAGAATCGGCCGAGAACAGGCCACGCCGCCGCCTCTGTACGTCGCGCGCTCGGGCACCAGCAAGAGGTTGATGACGATACTGTTGGGTGGGCCCTAGTATCAGCCGGTTAAATATTTCATGTTTTCTTTTTCAGTTTTTCCTCCAAAAATTTAGAAGCCCGTAACTGGCTAGGCTTGTCCAAATTAAGTGAACCAAATTTTGTTGGATTCAGCAATCTGAGTACTTTCCTGCAAAACAAGTTTCGCTCCATGAAAACCCATAATTCTCTACAATTAATTCTCCAAAAATTAAAATATTGGGAATTTTTACTGGAGATTCCTTTGGTGGAAAATTCTGAAATTTAGCCAGAATGTTCAATGTCATATCCCTGAGTGACATGAAAAATTTTACATCCATCCGATCTCATTTAGTCCGCCTAATCGTGTGATTAAGTAAACTGGTTCAGAGAAAAAGAAAAATGTCCAGAAACATTTTTCAGAATTCCTCTGAACTTATTTAGCTCATATCTTTTGCTAGGATTCTCCAAATATGATGAAACCAATTCCATTAGAACAATATGAAATTCTAGTTTCCAAAAAGTCATGGTTTGATCCATGAAAATCCCTATAAAACCATAAGATCTCTAAAAATGGGCAAATACACATTTATTTGTGCAGACTCAAATGAGCTTTGCTTCAAATGAAATTTGGCCAAGTCCCTGTTTAAGTTGTCACAAAACCACAGTAAAAATTTTGAGTCAACAGGGCTGTCTAGCTATACTTATAGTCTTCACATTATCATTTCAACACAAATGCATCTAATTTGACACACATTATATTTTCATTTTGTGTAGTCACTAAGGTCAAAGAAGACCCAGAGGTTCTGGACTTTATTACTCCGGAAGAACATTTAGTCAATGACCAGCAGCTAGGCAAGCTCCAGTTTGCATTAACCCTTTTATAAAGTCTTATGTTTCGATAACTTACCTTATGCCTTTCCTACAATGTGCGTTAGAGTCTTGTTTGAAAACCCAATTGCATAGCCAAGAGAACAGGGATTTGGGCTTAGGATTTAGACCTCGAGTAGCCACAGCACTGCTGAAGATGGTATAGGATTTGATACAAGTCGAGTAGTTGGAACTACTCGCGATAATAGGCTCAGAGGCACACTACTCGGTTAGAAAGATAGACAATGAATCACATGGCATAAAAATGAGACCGAGCAGAGAGTAAGGGCAGCAGGACTTTAGGGCCTGGGTGCCATAGCTTTGCTTGTGTCGATTGAGGACCGAGCCATGTGCGGGCCTGTTGAACATGCTAGAATTTTACCGAAGACCCACCAACTATATGGGAACCGGGAAACCGATGTAATTCAGGTAGCGATCTGTTGAGGCATTGCTTGTCGTCCAGAGGGTAGGTTGAGAGCAGCGAGGTGTAAATCGGCTAGCGGGCACCGAGGATGCTCCGCATAGAGACCTCCTGCTTGGGACGATAGGACCGGTTCAACACTTGGCTAACGGATGAAAGGTGGTTGTATACGACATCCGTGATGGTTGCTGTAGGCAACATCAAGTACGGGCATATGTGACGGGTTATTCGGGTAACCCTACAGGTGTAAATCGATTATAATCGCCGTCCCTCACGGTCAGTGAGTACCACTTGTTCAATGTACCATGACGTAGAAAGAACAGGCTAGTTGTCATGATAAAAGTTGCTGGTTGAAAGCTTTACGTTGATTGTTAATTACATGCTTTAGATTAGAGAAAATAAGAGTTCTTTTCAACCTTAGGTAAAGCACATAAGAGGAATGCATTTCTTGTTTGATTGCGGACTTCTTATGTGGATACGCACAATGTTTCCCAATAATCTGAGGCCAAAACTTGAAAGTAAGGATTAACTACTTAGGCTTGTCCTTATGCAAAGAATTTCCCATTTTACACTTTAATTCCTGCATATAGAGTTGCATGTTAGGTGAGACGGGTCAGTCTTGCTGAGCCATCATGCTCACTGCTTGTTTGTTGAAGCGTTTGCAGGGTTCTATGAGGAAGATACTCCCGAGGAGGAGACGGACCCCCAAGAGGGAACCACCATCGAATGGGAGCCGTGCACGCCTCCGTGTTAGTGTGCATGTGTGTGCTAGTGGGATCATGTTCACGGGCTGAACGTAAACCTTTTTCTTACTCTACGGCCACGAGTATAGACTATAACATTATTTTGTTGTAACTAGGTTTATAAACAAGTTTATGTAATAAAATTTAGCTTCCGCATATTGCCTTTTTCATGTGTTATCCGGTGATGTCCACCGCAGCACCCCTCAGCGAGATCCTGGAATGTCGGGACCGCGGGTCCTCGCATCTAACTATTGGATCCTCATAATTTTGTTTCACCATCTATGCGCATATCATAAAGCACATATAACTCTATACATAACATAATGAAATTGATGCCTAATCTTTTCGAACAACATCTGAGGACATAACGATGACATCATCATTTTCCTAAATAAAGTTGAACATCCAATTATATCGTGATAATAGTGTGTATTAAGTTGCTAATTATGCATTTTTCATGTGCATATGCATATCGGTAGAGCACGAGTCGAAGGATAACGCCGGAAAGCTCATCTTGGAGGAAGATCCTTACTGTGTTGCCACTGACTTGCTTCCTGAGCAAGGCAAGCCCCGGTTTTGTTCATAATCTTTGAATTGAGTCCTTTTATATAATCTCCTATGTTTGGGTGTTTTATTGTTTTATGTGCATTATGTTTAGGTGTTGGATGAAACCTACTTGCATGACCCTAAATCCTTGGGTCTGAATGGGATTTAGATCCTACCAATGCTACGCTAATCACCAAGTTCTACCACTAAGAATGAGTAAGTGGGGATTATGTAACAGCCCTAACTTTTGTAAAGTTGTATTTCAACTTATGAAGAAAAGTTGAGGAGAAGAAGGACTAATTATGTGTCACAAAAAATGATGAACACAAAATGGACATGTGATGGAGTTAAATTTTTATTATCTAACTCATGCTTAACACTGGTTAATGAGGAGTGGACTTCTCTACATGATTTAAACTCATGTAAACAACCACTATGAAGAGAGTGGGGAAATTTAAACCTCAATTGAGCTATTTTAAAATGATTCATGTTCAAATTGTACCATGGCATGGAATTGAATAAACCAATAAATCTCACATGTATAAAATAGCTCCTCTTCCAGATATGATAATTTTTTGAGCTCATGTACCGTTTATTCAAAGGAATAATTGAGAGAGCAATTGAATTCAAATTTGAATTTGAATCTGAACCAAACTTGGTCAATTTAAAAAATCTGGGTTCAGATTTGAGTTCCTCATATTATTTTTGGTCCGCCCTCCAATTTTGGTGAATTTTGGACCAAGATTTTGTGGGAATCTCAAAGTAACAAAGAGAGGAAAATGGAATAGCTGGGGGACCCACATGTTAGTCTCTCGGTTTGCAACCGACTCCCCCGGTTCTTCAGCGCATGCCACCACGAGGAGAAGCTGCCGGCGAGCTGCCTGCCTGGGCACCCTCCCGATCGTTCTGCCCGATCTTTTGCTCACCCATATCCCTCACGCATGAGTGCAGCCAACGTTCTTCCCTCCACAGCTCGTGCCCTCTGTTCTTCTTCCGCGAACACAAACCGGCGCTCGTGCCTTCTCTGCTCTCTCTCGCCCAGCCACCCATGTTCCGATTGATCAAGTTCCAAACACCAAAAAGCAGCACAACGTCATGCTCTACCGTTCTACCATCTCAACCACGAAGTTCCTTGCCAGTGGTGGCCGTAAATTGGAAATCATCGCCGAGGCGCTGAGGTGAAGACGGCGATCACGTTTCGGCTCACTGTTGATAGAGCGCTACGCCCATCATCTCCACCACCTTCCTACATGAAATAGTTGTAGCTTAAAGCTGTTTAGCAATTGCTCCAGCCGTTAGACCAAATTTCACACTTTACATAAACCGAGTTCATCACACCCGAGTTCGGTCTAGCCTCGAATTCCTTTTGCACGTGCAACTAGCGGTCGAACGAGTTAGCAAGAACCTTCCACGTCCTAGCACCACTCTCGAAAAAGAATCAGTGAAAACCGTCAAGAATCAGCTATGTTATAGCCGTTTTTTCTCGCCACCGATGCAAAACTTCTAGGCTCACCGTTGAGATTGGGTTTGCCGGCGTTCTCAACCTCCATGCTCTTCTTTTTCGTGTTCCTCATGATTCCCTGGTGCTCTAGAGAAAAAACCCGAGAGTTTGGATGTGTGTCATGAATTTCCAACATCACCAAAACCCTAACCGTCACTGCCGCCGTCGCGCATGGGGTTCTGTTCATCGCTGGCGAGAGCCGACCCCCTAGACGTGTTCAGCGACTAAAGTTAGGGTTAGGCGGCGACTTTCAGCTCTGGAGGCGGCCGGTAAATCCGTTCTGGCGGACCTAGACGGTGTGCGCCGCCGCCCGAGCGCTGCTGGCGTGAGGAAGAAGAAGACCTCTTGTGGGGCCCACTGGCAGGAGTTTAAACATTTCAATTCTTTTCAGATTTCTATTCAAACCCTCATAACTTTGTGTAGAAATGCCAAAAATTTCTCAAATAAATATCATTAGAATCCTCTTAAAGGGTACTATCCAGTGGTGCATCATAATTTTTATGAAAATCCCTGGATTTGGCTTATTAATGCCTTTAAGAAAAATATTAGGGAATTAATTACAGGAGTTCAGTTAATTTGAAAATTCCCAATTTTGGTAAGAACCTTCATCTAAATATCAATGAAGCAGTAAAATTTCAGAGTCATTTGACTTCATTTACTGGATCAAATGGTATTTAAATGCTCTATGTCTCTGAAAAATGGGAAAAACAACAGAAACTTTTTCAGCTTTTTACCCAATCTTATAAAATACATATCTCCATGTAGAAAGCTCCAAAAATGGTGAAACCAATTCCTATAGACTCATAGAAATGTGTATTTCACAAAAATTCCACTTTTCAGCATGTTAAAGCTCCAGTACTAGGATGGAAATTCAAAATAGTTTAAACACATAAGAAATTTTTGTCACCACATTCAGCCATTTCTTGAGCCCAAACGTTGCACAATACCTTCATCCCATCCCTTGAAGCTACTGTTAAATTTCCAGCTTCATTGGACCTATTAAACTTTAGCTATTCCTCATTATATGTCTAAGTTCATATAAAGTTTTAACCAACGTAGTGTTTAAATCCTACTTCCAATAACTCTCAAATTTTCCTCTCTAATGCTGTAGATCCCAACAACATAAATTTTGCTGTTGTTGCTTTCTCAGTCTTATTTAACTTGTACAACAAATCTGAATCACTTTCTGAATTACTTTTAAATATATGTGCATTTGCATTTCAATAGCTCACGTGACGTCCAAGCTCGACGATGAATTCAACTCAGAGACGAGGATCTCCATCTCATGACTGTTGCAGCGGATTCTCTGGAGGAAGACTAACTTCATAGAGCCACTAACAAAACTGTTGAGCAAGGCAAGCCCCGGTTTGCATATAATCACCTTTACAATTTTTGCTTTTACTTTCACTTAGTATTGATTAGAGGTGATATTGTGCAGTATGTCTAGGATGTTTGATACCCACTTGCATTACCATTAATCCCTGAGTAGAATGGTTAGTGTAGGGTTTTCCTCATCGTAGTTGGCTATGCTAATGTTGTAGATAGCCCGGTAGAAGTCGAGTAGTTGGAATCTACTCGCGAGAAAGGTCGAGTAGCAGAGTCTACTCGCGAGAAAGTAGTTGATAAGAGCACCCTCAAGTAAAGTGAGATGTGGACAGGGAGTTTCTGTAGGATGAAACGCACGAGGTTGTATCGACCCGATGTGTGTGACAATGCTTGTGATCACATTGGGCCAAGGCCGGTTATGGTAAGGTCAATGTGGAGGTTGGGAAGTAGCCCCATCTGGGTCGGTTAAGGACTGCGCTGTATGCGGCCCTGCTGGGCAAGTTTGAGCTCTACCGGATACATAATGGTATATGGAACGCATGAAACCGATGTAACTCGATGGACTGTGGTGTAGAAACTAATCCTTCGTCTGGGAACGGCGTTGAGAAGGCCGGAGGTGTAAATCCTTTAGCGGGCAACTCCAACGTGTCCGTGTAGAGGATCATCCTGCTCGGGATGAATCTTGTTTCTATGTCAGGGTGTCGTGTGAAAGGTTGCTGCATACAACGTAAGAAATAGCTCCCATGTGAGTCTTTCGAGGCAGGTGAATGTGTCGTGTATTCTGCGTTGTCATTGATTCGAATCACCGTCGCTCGCGGTTAAGGATTGAGCAGACTTGCCCACTGCGCTGTGGCGTAGTAAGTAAGAGGAATTGAGGCTCATAAAAATGTTGCTCGATGTTTAATCATTGTATGGAAACCTTGGGTGTATTAGAGATAGCGCAAACTAAATTTCTATTCCACCTTAGGTGAAGCAACATCGGAATAAGCGTTTCTTGTTTGATTGTGGACTTTCGGTGTTGTGATGCATGAGGACCATTAACTTGCTGCTATAAAAACCTGAACATAAGGATCAACATTCAGCTAAGCTTTTTATGCAAATTCAGCTCCCTATGTTATTAAACTCTTGCATGTAGAGTTACCTCTTTAGGATTGTCGGTTAAGCCTTGCTGAGCCTTTGTGCTCATGGTTGCCTTCATAGTTGTTTTTGCAGGTGGTATGATAGGATGACGGTTGTTCGGTCAGACATCGGACCCAACGGTTCATATAACTCATCGAAAATCTTTGCCGCTGCCTTACCCTCTTGTGAAGCTAGTGGGAAGCGTCCACGGGCTGGACAGCTTCTGTTCAGCATAGATAGGATCACGAGCAAGTATATGTATAGTTTATTTCTGCTGCTTATGTACATTCTTTGTACATTATGTTGTAAAATATCATATGTTTATAAATACAGGATTTGGTATGTTTATGCTGTCTTTTCGTGTATGCTGTTGGGTGCCACATCGCATGGCACACCCAATGTGATTCCTGAAGTGTGGACCCGGTGGGGGTCCCCACAGGCGTGGGAATAGCAGGCATGAAAAGAGTCAATTTACGAAAACATAGACGTATATGAGTGAGGAACGGATAGTAAGCCCGTACAAGTACTATAATGGCATGTTACTTAAGGTGGCAAGCTGACTTGTGTTACTATTCTGTATTTCAATTGTGTAATGACGCAGCTACCTTTTGAGGTAAGAATGGTAAGGAACACCACCGAAAGCAGATCAATTTCGGTTAGCTCCCCTATACGACGAAAGTAGTGTGGGATGTCACGTTCAGAAATGGACGGGAAGTGAATATGTTTTCTAAGACTCTTCATGTCTTAGAGACATATGAAATGCACTAGCCTCCAGTGCGCAAATCCAGGTGCAAGAGGAGGAGACCCCATCATGTGCTATGTAACACGAAGTATATTCTCTAGGACTCTTCATATCCTATGTGGCATATAAAAACGCTGGTCCACCGGTGTGCTTAATTGCAAAGGTGTGGAGCCCTCTGTCGGGTGGTGAATAACCCGATCATGTACCTTGAGACGTGGCCTGACTCAAGGACGACCCGTATGGCAATGATACAGGGTGTATGTTTTTAGTATGATATGGACCTGCTTGGGATGATAAACCTTTGTGTGCCTCATTATTGAGTGGTTTTATGCAGGTACCTTGACTAGTGCCACCACTTGAGACGGATATGCCGGTATAAATCCAGTTAGGATTTTGAATTGGTGAATGTTTCTAGTGCCACCACTTGAGACGGATATGCCAGTATAAAGCCGGTTAGGATTTTGAAATGGTGAGGAAACATAGTACCGAGATGTGTTCTTAACTGCATAAAAAGGATTTTCTGAAAGGAAAGAGTAAATTTGGAGTTTAACATTCGAATAGGGGTTATTGAACTCCCATATTGAACTAAGAGTCAATTGGGAGTATAGATTCATTCTAAAAGACTTAGGAACAACCTCCCCTTTTTTTGACAGAAATTTTGCTGGAATTGAACAAGACACAACTTCTGTTAGGATGAACCAATGGAGGTGAGTGATACATTTCTGGAAATCTTTTGAGGTCTTCTACAACTTTTCTGTAGAAGTCCAGAACAGAATCACCTTTCAAGTGGATGATAATCTCAGATGAGTGTGAACTGTCCAAAAAACAGGGAAGACAAAATAACTCTCTGGAATTTTTTGTATTTCGACCATAACTTCTTGTAGGAAATTTTATAAGGATCATGTAAGACACCGCTGGAAAGCTTATGATATGTGTTACGACTTTGTAATTCAATGTTTTTCCAGATATGGGGCAGAATTATATGAAATCTTGTGAACAAAACAGCCAATTTCAAAGGAGGTGCTGTCAAAATTGTTCCAGACTTCTGTCAACTTTGAAATATCATAACTTTTGATAGAGAACTGATGTGATGGCAAATAAATACTCATTGGAAATGTATTGAAGTTATATAAATTTGATATTCAACTTGAGACATGAAATTGCCATTTTCATATTAAAATTCTGGGAAAAAGGCCAACTAGCCGTTCTGAACAGAGTATTGCTCATTGTCTATTTAACTTGGGACTTGTTGTGGACAGGAATGTTTTATACTTCTCTAAGTTCCATAATATGTTCTTTAGTTATCTTTAATTTTTATGGCTGTTGGAATTAATAGTTTGACAAACTTGCAAAAAGTTTGGTAGATATCAGAATTGTCAAAATCCGTGTTATCCGGGGAAGTGCTGCATTGTTTATGTGATGCTTTTACGGTTAATGTTTTTGAATTCAAGTAGAGTTGTACCTTTGAATTTTAACAGTAAATTGCTCACTCTTGCAGTATGGATCAAATTCATTCCAGGGGTGAGGTTGGCGAGTCAAGTCACATCGGAAATAATTCGCCATAACAACAAGTACCGACATCATCAACCAGATTGATGGAAATATTGGGAAAGATGGCTGAGTCTCTTGATTTGTTGGTGCAACAAAGCATACGACAGGAGACACTACAGCGTAGTTCCCCGCCGAGCACTTATTTGGCTTTCCTGGCAAGACAACCACCGGTTTTCTTGGAAGCGAAAGAACTGTTGGAGTCAGCTCATTGGCTCCAATGCATTGAAGCTAAGTTCGAGATGTTCGAGTGCGATGAGTATCAAAAGACTTTATTTGCCGCTCAACAACTTCACGAAGCCGCTGGAGCTTGCTGGGCGGAGTATATCGCCACTCTTCCTGAAGGTCAATGTGTGACGTGGGATGAATTTCAGAACATTTTCCATGCACGTCACATTTGTTCAGCGATCCTTGGAACCAAGTTTCAAGACTTCCTGGAGATAAAGCAAGGACAAAGGAGTGCGTACGAGTATTTCAAGGAGTTTGAACACTTAATGCAATAGCCACTCATATTGTAGACTCGGAAGCTATGATGTGTGACTATTTCTTCCTAGGCATGAATGTCGAGCTTAAAAAGCAAGTGGTTTTGTTCAATAATGGTAATTACAACGAGTTGGTAAATGCCACTATTATTAAACAAGACATGCATCTCCGTTGTAAAGCGGAGCTGAAGAGGAGTATACCACTGGACAGTGATAGTGAGGTTCTTCCGAACTATCGATCGCGGTATTACTTAACAGCCGGTGTAAGGGCCTAAGTTTTTGGGCACATACTCAAGGTGCTCATCACACCACACACACACTTCATTTGAAGAAAGTTGATGAACACATTTGAAGAGCAAGAAACCACCATCAACATGATCATTAGAGAATAAACTCACACTATGCAAAAGTGGCATTTCCCACATGCATCATATAGGGGCTGGGCATATGTAAAACTCCTACATCTTGCTAGGAATGTCCATGCCAAGTTTCACCCAAATTCAAAACCTTTTTGAGGTCCTTTTGGGTATAGCTAGAAACAGGGTGGTTTGAACTCAAATTCAAATTCAAACTGTTTTCATCCCATGAATTCAAAAGTGGGAGGCATATTCTTACTCAGCACATTTTTTTGAACTCACTCACCAATTTTCACTCCATTTGGAGTTGACCTTGACATGAGCTAGGTTTAGCAAATTCAAACTATATTTGAATTACAAACTGAATATGTGCTGAATATTTAGTCAAACCAAACCCAATTTGAATTCTAACCAATTCAAATGGCTCAGGGGTAGACAATTCAAATCACCATGGGCATTGTGGGGATTACTGTTTACAACAGTAATAGAGAGTTAAGTTCAGAGGTTAAAAAGTAAGTGGGGCCCACATGTCAGCCACTGAAACTATTCAACCGACTGAGACTTCAGCACTCGGGTCCCCGAGCCGCCTCCGAGGGCGCCACCGAGGGTAGGCTGCCGCGCCACCAGCTGCTCGCCCACGCGCGAGCCAGGTCGGTGCTGAGCCCTTCTTAAGGCGCTCCATGCCTCTGCCGAAGCTCCCTCGCTATTTTTTCCCCTCGCAAGAACACTGAGCCGACGCTCTGTCCTCCGCTGCTCGGAATTGATCGGAGAGCCACGATCACAGCCTCTCCACTCCCTCCAAAGCTACGACAAGGTACTAGGGACTTCCCTTCTCCTTCCCCGTTGCTGGAAATCGGCTTAACTCGGATGATCTCGACTGTACCGAGAGCTCTTTCCAGTGAACTGAATCCACCGCACCTCGGGCTCCCGTGGACAGCCCAACCGGGAGGTTGTAACGCCTGAGCTAAGGCGTCCCTGGACACGTTAGGGGCCGGCGATGCTCACCCCCGAGCCACAGCCCGAGTGCTTGATCGCCGGTGATAAATTTCCAGTTTTCCTCTTTCTCGGTACAGACCAACCTTCGGGAGTGGTTCTGTCCAATTCATGCTTTAGGAAGGGTTAGAGAGTCTCAATCCGTTCCTACACAGACTAGACTTGATGGCACACAAGTTGCCTTCGCAACTTTTAGCTTAAGAACCCCTGTACCCTGCATGTTTCGATGCTTGCCAACGGCGGATCCTGCGGGCAGCTTCGGGCGCACGGTGAGACCCACTTTGGAACCCTCCCCGAGCCTTTCCATCGCCATGCCAAGCTTCGCGAGCTACCACTGGTGCTGTAGAGCCATTTCGCCAGGCGTTTGGCAGGCTAGTACGCGGTACAACGTCACCGGACTCTTCCCGAGCCGCTGCGCCGTCACGGGCTCTGTTAGAGCCAACGTCGATGAGGGGAAACCCTCCCAACGTGTTCAGCACACAAAATTAGGGTCTAGCAGTGAGTTGGAGCTCGGGATCTGACCGGACGAGCGAGTTCAGCGACGCTCCAGCGACCCCGGCGGCGCTACCGCGTGGGAGGCGTAAGGTTGAAGACGACCGAGGCGGGCCCGCTGTCAGTGGGAGGAAACCGGGCGATCTGATCTTCTGTGGGCACGGATCGACTGTGGCAGCACGGGAATAAAACCTGTGGCCCGGTGTGCCCTCGCTTCAGCGCCCGACACGTGTACCGTGGACCCACCGGCAGATTTAAACATTTCCTCGATTTTCAGATTTCATTCAAACTTCAAATCCTCATAACTTTGGCTAGGAAACTCCAAATCGAGTGAACCAAATTTTGTTGGATTCAGCTCTCTGAGTAATTTCCAGAAAATCAAGTTTCACTTTATGAAAATCCTTATTTCTCCAGAATTAATTCTTCAAAGTTTAAACTGTTTAGAATTTTAACTGGAGAACCCTTTGGAGGAAAACTCTGAAATTTTTCTGGGATGTTCACCAAACTATCCCTGAGCTACCATAAAATTTTCAAATCCATTTGTGCTCATTTGATCCTTCTAATGGTGTGGTTAATAAAACTGTTCCAGAGAAAATAGAAAATGTCCAGAAACATTTTCAGAATTTCTCTGAAATTGTTTAGCTCATATCTTTAGCTAGGAACCTTTAAATTAATTGAGACCAACTCCATTAGAACCCTATGAAAATCTAGTTTCTAGAAAGTCATGGCTTGCTCCATGAAAGTTCCTAGAACACCCTAAGAGCTCCAATTAAGGTCAAGTGCATAATTACTTGTGGAGAGCTCAATTAAGCTTTGCTGCAACTAAAACTTGGCCAAGTCTCTGCTTAGGTTGTAACCAAACCACAGTAAGAATTTCAGAGTCATTGGGTCTGTCTAGGGGGACTTACAACCTTCACAAGTTTAATTCCAATCAAATGCATTTAAATTGATACATATAGTTTTTACCTCATGTAGTCGCTAAGGTTCAGGAGGAGCCTGAAGTCTTAGACTTCGTCACTCCAGAATAACAGCTAGCCTACGACCAAGAGCAGCAAGGCAAGCTCCGGTTTGCATTAACCTCTTTACAAACTTTTATTGTTTTGAGAACTTACTTTGAGTACCATTAATTCTTGCATGAGAGTCTTGGTTGAAACCCAAATGCATAGCCTAGAAAACCATGGGTTGGGATTAGGATTGAAAACCCCGTTAGCTACTGCAATGCTAAGATAATGTAGGATTCAGTACAAGTCGAGTAGCTGGAACTACTCACGAGGATAGGCTAGAGGCACTCGACTCGGGTAGAGATAGCACATGAAACACATGGCAAGAAAATGAGACCGAGCGGAGAGTAAGGGCAGCAGGACTTTGGGGCCTGGGTGCTATAGCTCCACTTGTGTCGATTGAGGACCGAGCCGTTTGTGGACCTATTGAACAAGCTAGAACAGTAACGAAGACCTACCGGCTATTTGAGAACCGGGAAACCGATGTAACTCGGTTAGCGGGGTATTGAGGCATTGCCTGTCGTTCAGAGGGTAGGTTGAGAGCTTGAGGTGTAAATCGGCTGGCGGCACTGAGATGCGCGTGCAGAGACCTCTTCCTCGGGACGATAGGACCGGTTCAATATTTGGCTAACGAGCGAAAGGTGGTTACGTACGGCATCCGTGATTGTTGCTGTAGGCAACATCGAGTACGGGCGTACGTGACGGGTTATTCGGGTAACCCTGCAGGTTTAAATCGATTATAATCGCCGTCCCTCACGGTCAGTGAGTACCACTTGTTCACTGTACCGTGATGTAGAAAGAACAGGCTAGATACATGTTAAAATGTTGCTGATTGAAAGATGAACTTTGATTGTAATGATTTGTTGTATTTTAGAGCTAACTAAAGTTCTTTTCAACTTTGGGCAAAGTACATGAGAGAAATGCATTTCTTGTTTGATTGCGGCTCTCTCATGTGCCTTAGCGTAAGGTTCTCCACAACTTGCTGCTAAAACTTGAAAGTAAGGTTCCACTAATTAGGCGAGTCCTTGCAACTTATTTGACCTCATGTACCTATCACCCCTCATGTAGAAGTTTCATGTTTAGGAGAGACGGGTCAGTCTTGTTGAGCCTTCGTGCTCACTGCTTGTGTTTGAAGCTTTTGCAGGGTTCTATGAGAAAGGGACTCCCGAGGAGATGGAACCCCAGGAGGGGAACTCCGTCGAGTGGGAGTCGTGCACACCGCCGTGTTAGTGTGCGTGCGTGCTAGCAAGGACACATTCACGGGCTGAACGTGAACTTGATGCGTAGTCTACGCCCGTGAGTGTAGACTGAACATATTTTGTTGTAAAAATGTTCATAAACCTGTTTATGTAATAAAATTTTGCTTCCTCTTTGTACCTTTGATGTGTGTTATCCAGTGCTGTGCAACGCAGAACCCCTCAGCGTGATCCTGGCTCGACAAGACCGTGGGGTCGTGTCAGCACTGGTATCAGAGCTCGCTTGAGGTTTAATGCACTATAAAGGTCAACTTTTTCAAAAATCCAGTGATTAACGAGTTAGTAACCCATATAAGGATGTTATTAGTGTATAGAAAGTGGCATACTAACCTATTTGATTATATCGGAAAATCGTGCATCTCGGGATGCTTTATGTCTTCGGGGGTGCACGTAAGCGCTGTCCACCAGTGTGCACAAGCTGAAGGGTGGAGCCCCACGGGTGGCAGGTGTGGCGGACCGGAATCCGCTCATCCAGGATCGCAGAGGGTGATGCCGCGCGATGCGACACCCGACAGCACACGTCATAAGAACACAATATATTACATGGGAAAAACAGCTGAAACTGTACAAATAAGTACAAACTTCAGTTACAATTATTGTTCTATTACACAGCGGAAGACTACACTATACAACTCACGCCCGCCTATTTAGCAAAAGTCGGTTGCCCAGCCCTAGGGCAACCCACACTAGCTGCACTCCTCAGCTCAGCGCGGCGGGTACGGCTCCCACTCAGCCGTGGTCCCCGACGGAGGGTAACCCTCGCCGGTGGACTCGTACTCCGAGTCCGTGGGTGGCTCTTCACCTGAAAAACACTTAAGCAGCAACCGTGAGCTCGAAGGCTCAGCAAGGCTTAACCGACTCACCTAAGCATGAAACTCTACATGAGGTGTACAATGGACATAGGATAGTAACATTTCAGCAAAACGGCACGCCTACAAGTTCATCCTTAGTTTATCTTTTAGCAACAAGTTAACAGTTCATGAAATCTGAAATTTAGTAAGCAGTATTTGGTGGCACACATGTAGCAATACAATTATATCAATCAGCATCATTGAATCACCATATTTCATCCATTAGTCTACGTTACGACGCAGTGAACAAGCAGCACTCGTCACCGCGAGGGACGGCGAATCGACTCGATATACACCTGCAGGGAAAACCCAAAGAGCACGTCACGTACGCCCACCCGTGGAGCTGCACAGCACGCTCACTCGATGTCGTACGGGACAACCTTTCACCCAACAGCCCAAACGTCGAACCGGTCGCACCGAAACGAGCAGGAGGTTCTCCACACGGAGCATCTCTCTATGCCCGTTGGCAGATTTCCACCTTGCTGCCCTCAACCTACACCTATAAATCGGTGTGCTATGCCTCGACGCCCGGAGGTTTAGGCTACATCGGTTTATCGGGGCCCATATATCCGATATGCCTTCGGTACGTTCAATACTTGTTCAGCAGGGCCGCACACGGATCGGTCCTCAATCGACACGGACAGGGCTGCGCACACAAGACTCTCTCTTGCTGCGCCCTAGCCCCTGCCTAGTCTCATTTTCATTACTAAAGTGATCTCACATCACTCAACCGAACCCGTGTGTCCCCAGCCTATCTCGCGAGTAGATTCCAACTACTCGACTTGTACCGAAGTCCTATGACTCATTAAGCATAGCCTGTCTACTCGAGGTCCTTGACACTACCCTCACTCTTTTAGGAAACTTTGGTTATGCAAGTGGGGTTTCATTCATCCGATACCTAATGCACATACATACTTCATATGACACATGTATACAAAGTAAAACTTTTAAAAAGGGTTAATGCAAACCGGGGCTTGCCTTGTTGCTGCTGGTCAGGAGTTAGTTCTTCGTCCGGAAGGAGGAAGTCCAGCACTTCCGGAGTCTCTGCTTCAACGGCTACACGTTAATGAAATACTATATGTTACTTTAGATGCAAATGTGAGTTTTAGAGTAAAACTTCTACTATTGGTTCTAATAATCAGCCTCTAACACCTGGAACTTTGTTTAAGAATTTAAATATGAACTAGTGTTGGTGGTTTGGCTTGGACTTAGTCACATGGTTAAATGCTAAGTGGTTTTCCCCCCTTTTCCATAATAATCCCTTAAGTGGGTAAACAGGACAGGGGTGATCTAGAGCTCCACTGGAGCTGAGAATTTTTGTGTGAGTTCCTTGTCACAAGAAAACTCTCTGGACCAAACATTAGCACTTTTCATGGAGTGGTTTGCTCAGAATAATTCTCTTGGCAAATCAGCAAGGAAGAATTAATTCTGAGGTAATACCCCTGTTCATGCTCAACTTAATGAACTACAATTTCTATTCTAGCTCATAGAGTTTGCATGAATTTTCCTAGCATTTTTGGAGTCAAGGTTTGCCCAGAATTGAATTTCCAAGTTTTGGAAATTCTCTGAAAATGTTTCTGCATTCAAATGAACACAGCACCTTCCAATTTGAATTGCTCTGACCAATTCAACTCCAAATGGTCTGAAACTTTTGCAGGGGTTTACTAATGTCCTAAAGAACATTCTGCCAAAATTTGGGAATTTTTGGATGAACCAAACTCCCTCTAAAATTCTTTTGCTGAAAAGCTTTAAAGAATTTTCCAGAATTAATTAATGGGTTTCATACAAATTGGGTTGTATCTCTGGACAGAGCTAGGCAAGATGAATCCAACCCAATTTGAATCACTAAATTTGGAGCTTCCTAGCAAAAGTTATGGGGTTCTAAAGTTTGCACTAAAACTGGAAATTCCAGAAATGTTTAAATCCTGCGGGTGGGTCCACGTACACGTGTCGACCGCTGGATCCGAGCCACACGGGGCCACAGACTCCTTCCCGCGCGGCCGCACTGGATCCCGGACCACAGAGAATCCCACCCCTTTATTTCCAGCCGCTGACGCGTGGGGCCTACCCCTTCGTCCTCCTCCGGCCACCCGCGCGACCCCGCCGCCAAGCTCGCCGGAGCTCTCGCCGGAGACGGGTTCCGGTCCTCGGAGCTTGCTGAATCTCGCCGCCAGTGCCTTTCTCGGCCTGAGGAACACGGTGGTGCCCTCCCCAGAACTTGACAACCACCGGAACAGTGCTCCCAACGGCAACAGCGGCCGGGAGCTCACCGGCGACGTCTAACTCGGCATCCCACGCACCTTTTTCGATGCGGTTTGCTCGGGGAGCTCCGCTGACACCTGCTGGTCACGGACATGGACACCGATCCTCGTGAAAGTGGCGGTAACTATGACCTCACCGGCGACCTAGGCCGGATATCGGCTGTGCTTCAGAAAACTTCAAAGAACCGTCAACCTAGCCCACGGTTTTTACTGGTTTTTGATCCTAGGTGGTCGTGGCCGTGTATAGAGCGTGTGCATGACTCGGTTTGCCCAGTGATGAGCTAACCCCCACGAATTTTGGGATTTTGTGGGAGCTCGGTCTCAAGACACCCGAAGCTTTCCCGGCGAAATACTCCCTCGACAGCCCATGAAATGAAGAACGGTAGGGACTAGAAGAGTCAGCACCTTAAGGCGGTCCTTTCTTGTATCGCTCGTCGGGCACGAGCGCGCCTGTGCTGGCCGGACGCCGGCGATCAGAAAGGGCGGCGTTTCTGTGCTCGCGCGGAAACGAGGAAGGAACTCGGTAGGGGGGGGTTCTCGTTTGGAAAGCAGGAGGAAGGCGGCGTGGGCTGTGCGCTGGCCTTTAAGCCGCGGTTTGGCACTGTGAGGTGGCCGATCGCTGCCTCGGTGGCTCGCCGCCGTTCACTGTCTTGCGCGCGAAGTCGGGGTCGGCTGCAGCAACCGACTGCCCCTCCAGTGTGCCACTGACCTGTGGGCCTCCCCCTTTCTCCTTTTCCCCTAATATTTCTTTTCTGTTTTTGTTAATTATCCCACCAGCTACTCACAATTTAATGTGAGACTTAGCTCCCAAGTCTTTGTTTGAATTTGAATTCTCAAATTCAAACTTTGTTTGGTCAAGTTTGCTTCATATTCAAACTGAAATTCAAATTCAGTTTTGAATTCTAGCAAATTTAACTCTTGACAAGATGAGCTCCAATGGGGCTGGAAATTGGTGGGTTTACTCAGAAAAATGTGCTGAGTGTAGATATGGAGCTAACTTTTGAATTTGGATGATGAAAGTTGCTGCAATTTGAATTTACACTCAAATTGGCCTCTTTTTGAAATAACTCAAAAGTGCCTCAAAAAGTGTTGAATTTGCATGAGCTTTGGACTGAACCTTCCCAAGACTTTTTAAATTCTAGGGGTGAGCTCAACCTCTCATGTTTAAGTGTAGAAACCCTACTTTGTGAAAGTGAAGGCTTTCCCTTCTACTCACTCCTTTGAGGGAGGTCACTTGCTCTTCACAATATTTCACAATCTACCCACAACAAAACTGTTGTGTTGTGAGGTGCATAAAATTTTTTACAAGTCCCTTTTCTTGGGCTTTTACATCCCTCCCCCCTTAAAAGAATCTCGTCCCGAGATTACAAAAGAAGAGATAGCGATGTAATAGGGACTTACCCGTGTTGAGAAGCCATGAACTCCGGGTAGTTTGAGCGAAGGAACTCCTCGCTCTCCCACGTTGCTTCCTCGGCGGTGTGGTTACTCCAGAGTATTTTGTAGAACCATAACGTTCTGCTACGCGTGGTCCTGGCTTTCTCATCAAGAATTCCCACCGGATATTCATCATATGTTAAATCCGGCTTCAGCTCGCCGATGTCTTCGGTAGGAACAGCAGTTGTATGCTTCAAGCATTTTCGCAGTTGCGAAACATGGAAAATATCATGGACACCAGCCAGAGATGCCGGTAGCTCCAATCGGTACGCTGCTGGTCCACACTTCTCGGTGATAGCGTAGGGTCCAATGAAACGGGGAGCGAGCTTCCCCTTCACACCGAATCGGTGCACGCCCTTCATTGGAGACACGCGGAGGTACACGTGTTCCCCAACGTCAAAGTGCAACGGCCTACGCCTCTTATCAGCGTAGCTCTTCTGTCGGGATTGAGCGGCCTTCAAATTGGCTTGAATTGTCCGAACGCGCTCCTCGGCGTCGTTCACCACATCAACCCCGAATGTGACCCTTTCACCGGACTCGCACCAATTTAATGGGGTGCGGCATTTACGACCGTAGAGAGCTTCATAGGGTGCCATTTTGATACTCGCCTGATAACCGTTGTTGTACGAGAATTCCGCCAATGGCAGGTGATCATCCCAGTTCCTACCATGGTGGATGGCACATGCTCTCAACATGTCTTCCAGGACTTGATTCACCCTTTCTGTCTGACCATCGGTCTGAGGGTGATAGGCGGAGCTCCTGATCAACTTAGTACCCAATGCAGCGTGTAGCTGCTCCCAAAAGCGAGATACAAATAATGCACCTCGATCTGAGACAATGGTCTGGGGTACCCCGTATAGGCATAGAATCTTTGCTATGTATAGCTCCGCATATTTGCCGGCATTGTAACGTGTATTCACCGGAATGAAATGAGCCGTCTTGGTTAACCGATCAACGATTACCCATATGGAATCATGCTTGTTGGCTGTTAGGGGTAATCCCACAATGAAATCCATGCTCACATCTTCCCATTTCCATGCCGGGATCTTCAGGGGTTGCAACAGCCCTGATTTCTTCATGTGATCAGCTTTCACTCGTCTACACGTATCGCACTCGGATACGTACTTAGCTACCTCCCGCTTCATCCGCGTCCACCAAAATTTCTTTTTCAAATCTTGGTACATTTTGTTGCTGCCCGGATGAATGGAGTATTTAGACAAGTGAGCTTCATCGAGGATCTTTTTCCTCAACTCCATATCCCGGGGTACGACTATGCGGTCATTGAACCACAGCGTCCCCTCCCCATCTTTCCGGAAACATTTAATTTCTCCAATGTCTATCCGTCTCCGGAGATGTGCCATGCCTTTATCCGTTTTCTGAGCTGCAATGATGTCCTCCCTAATAGTAGGGATGAGGGCAAGGTTGTACAGCGATCCATAAGGAACCAAGTATAAACTTGGCTCTTCCTCCTCCACCGGTGTAATGGTGAGGTGATGGACATGCGATTTCCGACTCAGCGCGTCGGCAACCACATTCGCCTTGCCGGGGTGGTAATGGATCTCAATCTCATAATCTTTGATCAGTTCTAACCACCTCCTCTGCCTCATGTTCAGCTCCTTCTGGGTGAAAATGTATTTCAAGCTCTTGTGGTCGGTGTAGAGATGCACTAAGTTCCCCAGGAGATAGTGCCTCCACATTTTCAGCGCCAACACCACGGCAGCAAGTTCAAGATCGTGAGTCGGGTAGTGCTGCTCATGGTTCCGAAGTTGGCGTGAGCCATAAGCGACCACACGTCCTTCCTGCATCAACACGCAGCCAAGCCCAATACCGGACGCGTCACAATACACGTCGAAGGGCTTTGTTGTATCCGGCTGAGCTAACACCGGGGCTGTGGTGAGATGCTTCACCAATGTTCGGAACGCTCCTTCACACGCGGTGTTCCAAACATATTTTGTCCCTTTTTTCAGCAACTCTGTCATCGGCTTAGCGAGCTTGGAGAAGCTTGGAATGAATCTCCGGTAGTATCCCGCTAACCCGAGGAAGCTTCTGACTTCATGAACTGAAGTGGGAGCTTTCCATTTCAACACTTGCTCGATTTTACTTGGGTCAACCGCAATGCCTTCAGCTGAGATGATATGTCCCAAGAATGGCACTTGGCTGATCCAAAATTCGCATTTGCTGAACTTAGCATAGAGTTTGTGGTCTCGCAATCGTTGAAGAACGATCCGCAAGTGTTCGGCATGTTCAGCTTCGGTCTTGGAGTAAACCAAGATGTCGTCGATGAACACTACCACGAACTTGTCCAGCTCCGGCATGAACACCGAGTTCATGAGATACATGAAATGGGCTGGAGCATTTGTGAGACCAAAGGACATGACGAGATATTCGTATAAGCCGTATCTCGTCGAGAATGCCGTCTTCGGGATATCCTCCGCCCGGATCTTGATCTGGTGATATCCAGAGCGAAGGTCCATCTTTGAGAATACACTTGCCCCCACAAGTTGATCAAACAAGATGTCAATACGGGGCAGTGGGTACTTATTCTTGATGGTGACGGCGTTGAGCGGCCGGTAATCCACACACAGCCTCAGGGTCTCATCCTTCTTCTTCACGAATAGCGCCGAGCATCCCCAAGGCGAGGAACTCGGCCTAATGAAACCCTTGCTCAACAGATCATTGAGCTGTTCTTTCAGTTCCGCCAGCTCATTTGGAGCCATCTTGTATGGTCTCCGTGATATGGGCGTAGTCCCGGGTGCAAGTTCAATCTTGAACTCGACATCCCGCTCAGGTGGCATGCCCGGAAGATCATCCGGGAACACATCAGGATACTCCCGGACTACAGGGATGTCTTCTAACTTGAGAACTTCAGCATTATTAATTGCTAAAACTTCCCGGACTGGCATGTCTAACATCATGGAATGCGGACGGTGGAATGGAGAATTTAAGTGAATCGTCCGTGTCCGAGTCTCTAGGACAGCGCCATGGTATTGCAGCCATGACATCCCTAAGATTGCATCAATCTTTTGTCCCATAAGGATTATCAAGGTGGTGGGATATAGTTTCCCACCTAAGCACAGAGGTGCCTTTGGAATCATCATATTAGCTGAAATCTTCCCTCCCGGTGAGCATATCATATAAGTGCAGTCGGTTGGGAAGACTTGCAATTGATGTTTAGCCACATAGGATGCACTTATAAAGCTGTGGGTTGCACCAGAATCAAATAATATGACGATGGCTTGATTGTTGAGAGTAAACGTACCCGCCAGCACGTTGTCTCCCTCTGGGGCGTCCTCACTGTCGAGGTTGCGGACACCCCCAGTCCGTTGACCAACCCTCTTCACCGGAGGTCGGCCTCGAGCACCACCCTGGAGCTGGGCTTGCCCGCTGCTCTGCTGCCCCTGGGGACAGTCCTTCGCAAAGTGGCCCGCCTGGCCACATGTGAAGCAGGTGAAACGGGGCGGTCCCCCGCTGATCGGTGGACGGAAACCCGGGGCGCGTTGTGGCGGTGGAAACGCCCGGGGTACCGTCTGCTGCTGCTGCTGTCTTGGTGGTGGCATCGGCGGACGGAACGGAGGTGCCTGAAAGGGACGTCCCCCGAACCGTTGCGGTCGCGCTGGTGGTTGCCACTGCTGCCCGGATGGTGTCCGATACACCATACGGTACTTCTGGGGAGCGCCACTCCCACCGCTGCTAGGTGGAGCGCTACGCTTCCTCTGCTCAGCTGCTAACTCCCGCTGAGCGTCCTCTTGCATGATGGCGGCATTGACTAAGTCGTTGAATGTGCCGCGGTTCCACTGTACGAGGTGGGTCTTCATTTCGGGGTGTAACCCCCGATAGAAGTGCTCCCTCTTCTTCTCCTCCGTGGAGATGTAGTCTGACGCATACTGCGCCAGATGGTTGAAGGCACGGGAGTAGTCGTGGGCACTCCTCCCGCCCTGCTTCAGTTCCAAAAATTCTTGGAACTTTCTCTTCATTATTCCGGGAGGAATGTGATAGGCGCGGAACGCCTCCCGGAACTCTTGCCATTCCACGGCATGGCCAGCCGGACGTGAGGCGACATAATTCGCCCACCACGCACCAGCGGCACCGTGGAGCTGCTGTGCTGCGAACAGCGTCTTCTGCCGCTCCGTACACTGGAGCAGCCCGAACTTGGACTCGATAGTCCGCAGCCAGTTGTCCGCCTCCAGTGGTTCTTCGGCTTCGGTGAACACTGGAGGGTGCGTACTCATGAAATCCGAGTACGACACTTCGCGGGGCTCACGAGGCCCTCGCTCTTGACGTCCTCCCGCCTGGGACGTATTCTGCACGATCGTGCGGAGCAGGTCGGTCTGCTCCTCACGACCTCCCACCAATGCCGCTATCACATCCGCTAGAGTAAGCGGAGGCGGCGGTGGTGGCTGCTGCTGCGGGGTGCTGTCGTAGGCCGGTGGCTGGGAGTCATCGCCTCCACCTTGGCTAGAGCCACCAACCTCGTGCGTGGTCCTAGTACGAACCATCTGCAACCATACGACATTAACCATCAGTTCCGCAACATTTTGCATGCAGTCCAATAGAACTGGGCGTAAAAACATCATGACACCCAAACATGCAAAATATCTCGTAAGTAGATAATGTAATAACTTTGCACAAGCTACCCCATTACCAGACCAAACACAAGTTAGTTTAATCCAACTTGATGAACCCCCTCTTTGGAAGCTCACCATAACTGGGTTTGGTCTCTACGAGACATTATTATTGCGTTGTCATCACGTATAACACCCTTAGGGTACAACACCCTTTAATGAGTTCAACTGTCATTCTTCTGTCAGAATGACCAGTTTCTACCTATTCCAAGTTTTGATCCGGTTATGGGCATTTTCATGACTCAAGTTGAATACCAAAGTTAAAGTTAACTTTAGTATCTTTCCAACGAGTACTCATTTGCCCCCAGATCAGCTTTGATTAAAAAGTTATGTTAATTCAAAGTTAGCAGAATTTCTGGAAGAATTTTAACAGCACCTCCCTTGGAAGTGGCTGTTTCCAATCCTGATTTCCACTAAATTCTGTGCTGAAATTTCAGAAACTTTGAATTGCAAAGATGGCAAACATCTTCTACTCTTTCTAAGGATGGATTATATGACAATTTTAGATTTTTCTACTGGGAGTTATATTTGAAAAACAGATCAGTTCAGAGGATGTTTTACTCTGCCCTGATTCTGGACAGTTTACATTCCTCTGGGATTTCAGCCATCTTAAGGCGAGTTTCAGCTCTGGAAGTCTACAACAAAGTTGTAGAGTACTTGAATACCTTTCCAGAACTATATAGCACACCTCCCTGGGCTAAAAGACCTGTGAGTTATGCCCTGTTGAAGATCAGCAAACATGCTGCCCCAAACAGAGCACTCTGTTTTTCAGTCTCTTTTGGAACTACACTCATCACCATCCCATTCTTATACCCAACCAGGGTCCTAACTGTTGAACCTATAGATTTTAATTCTTTGTCATCATTATACTCATGCATATGCCTACAATGCCTCGGTACTACGTTCCTCACAAAAGAAAATCCTATCCGGATCATACCGGCATATACGTCTCAAATGTGGCACTAAACGGTCTCTCGCACACGTTTTCTACACGGATACATACGTGGTTAGTACCTGCAGAAAACCACACAATAATGGTGCACTCAATGGTTATTCATTTCAGGCAGTTCCATATTTGAAAGTAAATACAAACGCCCGTATCATTTCCATACGGCCGTCCTTGAGCTAAGTCACGTCTCAAGGCACGTGATCGTGTTTCAACACCACACGACGGGGAACCCGAGTATGTCATGAACGGGTCGTCACGGTTGGGAATGTTATCAACCCAACAGATACCACCTACTGCCCTGCAGGGCACGCCGATGGCAAGCGCTGCGTATGTCCTCCTGGGCTATTTCCAGACGAACACACTCTCGCGTTACTGACCACGCGATGGGGTCTCCGCTTACTTGCCTAATGCACGCTAGGGATCAGCGTTTCATATGAACTCAGGGACATGAAGAGTCCAAGAGCTTCATATTGACATATCACACCGAGCTGTGAGATCAATCCCTGAACCACGTTCCTCGTCAGGGAGAGCTAACCGAAATTGAACCGCTTTCGGTGGCGTTCCTTACCATACTTACCAGAGCGTAGGTGCGTCGTTACATAATTGAAATTCAGAATTATAACACATAAGTTAGTCTTTGCCACTTTAAGTAACTAAGCTAATATAGTCCTTACTTGGGCAACTACCGAATCCTCACCGTATACCTAAGTTTTTCCCATAATGCAGTCCTTTAGTACTGTGCTATCCCCACTGCAGCTCTGATACCAGGCTGTGGCGGACCGGAATCCGCTCATCCAGGATCGCAGAGGGTGATGCCGCGCGATGCGACACCCGACAGCACACGTCATAAGAACACAATATATTACATGGGAAAAACAGCTGAAACTGTACAAATAAGTACAAACTTCAGTTACAATTATTGTTCTATTACACAGCGGAAGACTACACTATACAACTCACGCCCGCCTATTTAGCAAAAGTCGGTTGCCCAGCCCTAGGGCAACCCACACTAGCTGCACTCCTCAGCTCAGCGCGGCGGGTACGGCTCCCACTCAGCCGTGGTCCCCGACGGAGGGTAACCCTCGCCGGTGGACTCGTACTCCGAGTCCGTGGGTGGCTCTTCACCTGAAAAACACTTAAGCAGCAACCGTGAGCTCGAAGGCTCAGCAAGGCTTAACCGACTCACCTAAGCATGAAACTCTACATGAGGTGTACAATGGACATAGGATAGTAACATTTCAGCAAAACGGCACGCCTACAAGTTCATCCTTAGTTTATCTTTTAGCAACAAGTTAACAGTTCATGAAATCTGAAATTTAGTAAGCAGTATTTGGTGGCACACATGTAGCAATACAATTATATCAATCAGCATCATTGAATCACCATATTTCATCCATTAGTCTACGTTACGACGCAGTGAACAAGCAGCACTCGTCACCGCGAGGGACGGCGAATCGACTCGATATACACCTGCAGGGAAAACCCAAAGAGCACGTCACGTACGCCCACCCGTGGAGCTGCACAGCACGCTCACTCGATGTCGTACGGGACAACCTTTCACCCAACAGCCCAAACGTCGAACCGGTCGCACCGAAACGAGCAGGAGGTTCTCCACACGGAGCATCTCTCTATGCCCGTTGGCAGATTTCCACCTTGCTGCCCTCAACCTACACCTATAAATCGGTGTGCTATGCCTCGACGCCCGGAGGTTTAGGCTACATCGGTTTATCGGGGCCCATATATCCGATATGCCTTCGGTACGTTCAATACTTGTTCAGCAGGGCCGCACACGGATCGGTCCTCAATCGACACGGACAGGGCTGCGCACACAAGACTCTCTCTTGCTGCGCCCTAGCCCCTGCCTAGTCTCATTTTCATTACTAAAGTGATCTCACATCACTCAACCGAACCCGTGTGTCCCCAGCCTATCTCGCGAGTAGATTCCAACTACTCGACTTGTACCGAAGTCCTATGACTCATTAAGCATAGCCTGTCTACTCGAGGTCCTTGACACTACCCTCACTCTTTTAGGAAACTTTGGTTATGCAAGTGGGGTTTCATTCATCCGATACCTAATGCACATACATACTTCATATGACACATGTATACAAAGTAAAACTTTTAAAAAGGGTTAATGCAAACCGGGGCTTGCCTTGTTGCTGCTGGTCAGGAGTTAGTTCTTCGTCCGGAAGGAGGAAGTCCAGCACTTCCGGAGTCTCTGCTTCAACGGCTACACGTTAATGAAATACTATATGTTAATTTAGATGCAAATGTGAGTTTTAGAGTAAAACTTCTACTATTGGTTCTAATAATCAGCCTCTAACACCTGGAACTTTGTTTAAGAATTTAAATATGAACTAGTGTTGGTGGTTTGGCTTGGACTTAGTCACATGGTTAAATGCTAAGTGGTTTTCCCCCCTTTTCCATAATAATCCCTTAAGTGGGTAAACAGGACAGGGGTGATCTAGAGCTCCACTGGAGCTGAGAATTTTTGTGTGAGTTCCTTGTCACAAGAAAACTCTCTGGACCAAACATTAGCACTTTTCATGGAGTGGTTTGCTCAGAATAATTCTCTTGGCAAATCAGCAAGGAAGAATTAATTCTGAGGTAATACCCCTGTTCATGCTCAACTTAATGAACTACAATTTCTATTCTAGCTCATAGAGTTTGCATGAATTTTCCTAGCATTTTTGGAGTCAAGGTTTGCCCAGAATTGAATTTCCAAGTTTTGGAAATTCTCTGAAAATGTTTCTGCATTCAAATGAACACAGCACCTTCCAATTTGAATTGCTCTGACCAATTCAACTCCAAATGGTCTGAAACTTTTGCAGGGGTTTACTAATGTCCTAAAGAACATTCTGCCAAAATTTGGGAATTTTTGGATGAACCAAACTCCCTCTAAAATTCTTTTGCTGAAAAGCTTTAAAGAATTTTCCAGAATTAATTAATGGGTTTCATACAAATTGGGTTGTATCTCTGGACAGAGCTAGGCAAGATGAATCCAACCCAATTTGAATCACTAAATTTGGAGCTTCCTAGCAAAAGTTATGGGGTTCTAAAGTTTGCACTAAAACTGGAAATTCCAGAAATGTTTAAATCCTGCGGGTGGGTCCACGTACACGTGTCGACCGCTGGATCCGAGCCACACGGGGCCACAGACTCCTTCCCGCGCGGCCGCACTGGATCCCGGACCACAGAGAATCCCACCCCTTTATTTCCAGCCGCTGACGCGTGGGGCCTACCCCTTCGTCCTCCTCCGGCCACCCGCGCGACCCCGCCGCCAAGCTCGCCGGAGCTCTCGCCGGAGACGGGTTCCGGTCCTCGGAGCTTGCTGAATCTCGCCGCCAGTGCCTATCTCGGCCTGAGGAACACGGTGGTGCCCTCCCCAGAACTTGACAACCACCGGAACAGTGCTCCCAACGGCAACAGCGGCCGGGAGCTCACCGGCGACGTCTAACTCGGCATCCCACGCACCTTTTTCGATGCGGTTTGCTCGGGGAGCTCCGCTGACACCTGCTGGTCACGGACATGGACACCGATCCTCGTGAAAATGGCGGTAACTATGACCTCACCGGCGACCTAGGCCGGATATCGGCTGTGCTTCAGAAAACTTCAAAGAACCGTCAACCTAGCCCACGGTTTTTACTGGTTTTTGATCCTAGGTGGTCGTGGCCGTGTATAGAGCGTGTGCATGACTCGGTTTGCCCAGTGATGAGCTAACCCCCACGAATTTTGGGATTTTGTGGGAGCTCGGTCTCAAGACACCCGAAGCTTTCCCGGCGAAATACTCCCTCGACAGCCCATGAAATGAAGAACGGTAGGGACTAGAAGAGTCAGCACCTTAAGGCGGTCCTTTCTTGTATGGCTCGTCGGGCACGAGCGCGCCTGTGCTGGCCGGACGCCGGCGATCAGAAAGGGCGGCGTTTCTGTGCTCGCGCGGAAACGAGGAAGGAACTCGGTAGGGGGGGGTTCTCGTTTGGAAAGCAGGAGGAAGGCGGCGTGGGCTGTGCGCTGGCCTTTAAGCCGCGGTTTGGCACTGTGAGGTGGCCGATCGCTGCCTCGGTGGCTCGCCGCCGTTCACTGTCTTGCGCGCGAAGTCGGGGTCGGCTGCAGCAACCGACTGCCCCTCCAGTGTGCCACTGACCTGTGGGCCTCCCCCTTTCTCCTTTTCCCCTAATATTTCTTTTCTGTTTTTGTTAATTATCCCACCAGCTACTCACAATTTAATGTGAGACTTAGCTCCCAAGTCTTTGTTTGAATTTGAATTCTCAAATTCAAACTTTGTTTGGTCAAGTTTGCTTCATATTCAAACTGAAATTCAAATTCAGTTTTGAATTCTAGCAAATTTAACTCTTGACAAGATGAGCTCCAATGGGGCTGGAAATTGGTGGGTTTACTCAGAAAAATGTGCTGAGTGTAGATATGGAGCTAACTTTTGAATTTGGATGATGAAAGTTGCTGCAATTTGAATTTACACTCAAATTGGCCTCTTTTTGAAATAACTCAAAAGTGCCTCAAAAAGTGTTGAATTTGCATGAGCTTTGGACTGAACCTTCCCAAGACTTTTTAAATTCTAGGGGTGAGCTCAACCTCTCATGTTTAAGTGTAGAAACCCTACTTTGTGAAAGTGAAGGCTTTCCCTTCTACTCACTCCTTTGAGGGAGGTCACTTGCTCTTCACAATATTTCACAATCTACCCACAACAAAACTGTTGTGTTGTGAGGTGCATAAAATTTTTTACAAGTCCCTTTTCTTGGGCTTTTACAGCAGGTAACCCGACCCGCTTTGATATCCTCTACGACTCTTCATGTCGTTTGGGGTATTCGAGCAACGTCTTTCCCTGCCGTGCGTGGTGAAATTTTGGAGACCCCGTCACGTGGTCAGTAACGTGAACACGTACCTCAAGGCGTGTTTGGCTTGAGAACATCCGGGCGAGTGATGACGGCCGGGTGTATGAACTGTATGGATACCGGGCTCGGTGTGAAGCCGAGTCTGACGATTGTGTGAGTTATCTGCAGGTAGTCTAACCACGAAACGGTAGACGTGTAGCATCCGTGTGCGAGTGACGCTTAGTGCCACTGAAATAAGGAAGCCGGCTAAGTCCGGTATAGGTTTTTCTTTGTGAGGACGTAGTACCGACATGATCTGGTGACGCATCGACGTCACACCCGATTAAATGATCAACTTCATAATAAAACATGAAAGTCTTAATCCAATGCATTAAAACTTGATGTAACTCCTTCCCTTCATCAGGATATTCAAAGTTAACAAGTTTTCAACTTATAGGCTATTAAGGACAGAGTCCCCTGTTTTCAGCTGAATTAAGGCTGAAATTGATCATAGGTTAGAGGTTGAGTTATTTTGAGGTTCGGGTCATATGATACATTTCTGGAAAGATTTGGAACAGCTTTACAACTTTTCTGTTGAGGTCCAGAGGTGTTTCATCTTCTAACCAATCGAAAAATGCAGTAGAGTTGAAACTGTCCAGAAAATGGGGCAGAGCAAACACCCTCTGTAACTCTCGGTAAATTGAGCATAACTTCCTGCTTAAAAATCCAAAAATAGAAAATGAGGTAGTTCTGGAAAGCTTATGAGATGTGTTACAACTTTGTAACAGAAAGTTTTGTCAGATTGGGAGTAGAATTAACTGGAATTCTTGCATAAAATCAGTACCTCAAGCAGGGAGGTGCTGTCCAATTTTCTCCATAAATTCTGTTAACTTGGATATCTCATAACTTTTGAACCACAACTGATCTTAGGCCAAGCAAACACTTTCTGGAAATATATTGAAGTTATATTTAACTTTGATGTTGAGCTACAGAATTGGTTTTGCCTTTAGCATGGCCTAAATCAGGTTGAAATGGAAACTGGTCAGGGCTGTCATGTTGGACAGCAGATCAGCAGTCAAATTTGTTTAAATTTGAACTATGTTTCCAAATTTTCTGAGTTCAATGACATGTCTTATGTTATAACTCAATGGTTTACTGTTCAAATAAATATTTTACAATTCTCAAATATGTTTTTACAGATGACAGCGGATAAACAGTTGGAGAACGGGCGGGTGGTGTCCCACTGTTCTCACCGCAGCGGCTATCCGGCAGCATTGAGGCAAATGCTTCAATATTTCGGGTATAGCGAGATGCCGCAGTACTTCGCCAAAGAAGAAGGCGAGGAGGGGAACAAGACGTGGACAATCCATGTCGAGGTTCCTGCAGGGCCTACGCCACCCGGTTGGGCACCGTTCACCGTCACGGTGAGAGGTAGACAACCGGAGGAAATGTGGCAAGTGGCAGCCCGTGACACCATGTCGCGTTTCTGCCAGCTACACGTGAGAGCTATGGAGGGCACTCCATACGTGCTCTTTCCGGTGGAGGGACGGGCTAATCACGTGTGGGAAGGGAGGTACATAGAGGCAACAGATCCGGGTTGCCCAAGGTACAACCCCGTGGAGGCGAACCTCAGCCTCCAGATAAGGGCGGGAAGGGCCGTGATGGACAGCCAAGCTGTTCATACGGAGTGTCTCGCCGCAAATATCAAGGAGACCACAAGCCGTGGAGACCATTTCAAGAGTGCTCACAGTGCACTCCGCAATGTGCTCCTTCTGACGATTAAGCGACTGAACGAACAGCATAATCAGTTGCATCATCTGAAGAAGGCAAGGAAGAAAAGCCGTGTTGACATCGTGGAGTTGCAAGAACAGGTGCAGGCTCTAACCCAGCAGAACGAGGTCCTTACTCAAGACGGGACGACGCTATTGAGAAAGGACAAGGCTGGGAAGAATACTACAACCAGGCCATGGATGAGGTGCAAGCGTTGCAGGACCTCGTACCTCCGGTATTGGGCATACCGGTGGTCTTGGGTCTTCTGGCAATGGGAGAACCCGAGACTGGAGAGGAGGTTGTAGATCCGGAGCCACCAGCAGAGGTACCAGAGGAGGACGACCCACAGGAGGTCGAGTTCTACTCTGAGTAGGAGGTTACCGTTGACAAGTAGGGCAACCAGAGAAGTGTAACCCAAACTTTTGTAACCACTGACATGTCGTGTAGGCAGTAGCGTATGTATAGATAGTGACGACATGAGCACGACTTCTCGGAGACCCGAGAATAATGTATCTTGTATAAAGTTTATGCTTTATCAATATATGTGAATGTTGTGCAAATTATTCATGCGTCACTTCAATACCTACTGTTTCATATGGAATTTCTAAGTATGACATGTGCTGATCGCTGCTGTTTTGAATTTCAGAATGACTCATACTCGTGCCAACCCGGACGTTGGGGGTTCTAGTCAAGGGGGAGAAACCTCCCAACAGCCTCCCGAGGACTCCTCGGGACAGCAACAGCAGCAACAGCAACAACAAACACCGCCAACGGTTACATTGGCCGACATCGTTGCGGCAATGGCGGGTTCTCATCAGCAGCACACGGAGTTGCTGCAAACTCTTATTGCGAATACGTCTCGACCAGAGAGGCGTCAAGATCGTGAGGAGCGACAGCAGAGCTCCTACTCTGACTTCCTAGCGACTCATCCCCCGTTATTCTCAAGGGCGGATGAACCCCTCGATGCGGACAACTGGCTCCGCACGATGGAGATGAAGTTCGGGCTGCTCCAAGTGAGTGAGCAGCACAAGACTCAGTTCGCGCTCCAGCAGCTCCAGAGATCCGCGAGCGCGTGGTGGGCGAACTACTGTGCTTCACAGCCCACCGACCGAGTTATGACCTGGATGGAGTTCCGGACGGCCTTCAGGGCCTATCATATACCGCCGGTTCTCATGAAGAGGAAAACGCAGGAGTTCTTACACCTGCAGCAAGGGATCCGGAACGCGATGGAATACTACAGGGCGTTCAACGATCTCGCACTTTACGCGTCGTATCACGCTGATACTGACGAGAAGCGGCGGGATCACTTCTACCAGGGGCTTAATCCGCTCCTGAAGGACAAACTGGCGATGTTCAATCGCGGCAGCTTCAATGACATAATTGATGCTGCGATTGTCCATTAGGACTCCGGCAAGGAGTTAGCGGTGGCGGAAAGGAAGCGAAGCGCGCCGCAAAGCAGCGGAGAAGGAAGTGGTCCTTCTCAGAAATATTGGATGGTGAATCACCCACCATCGGGTCCACGCTGGCAGCCACCGCAGAGGTCGATGCCATTCTGCAGTGGGCCCTATTCCTCACTGGCGTTCAGGCCGGCACTGCCAGTACCACCTCCGCAGAAACAACAGCAGCGAGCGATGCCGCGTGCGTATGCACCTCAGCAGCGCATGCCGGGCTTTCGTCCCCCAAGCACCGGACAAGCAGCGGCCACATGCTACAAATGTGGTCGTCCAGGACACTTCGCCAGCAGTTGCCCTGAGAGGCAAGGCAGCGGAGTTGCACCGCAACTTCTGGAGAGGAATCAACCCAGGAACCCTACTAATGTGTGGCGGGCAAACCCTACGCCCGGCACTGTCCACCAAGTCACCATAGAGGACGTGCCGGAGGGAGAGCCGATCCTTGCGGGTATGTTCCAACTTCACCAGCATCCCGCCATAGTACTATTTGATTCAGGCGCCACGCACAATTTTATTAGCCAAGCTTTCCTTGCTAAATATAGCTTGCAAATACTACCCACCGAGAGTCCATATTTGATTTGTTCACCTGGTGGGAAGATTTCAGCAAGCGTAATGGTTTCCAAAGCACCATTATGCTTAGCGGGTAGAGTGTACCCTACGTCCTCATAATCTTAGAGGGACAGAAGGTCGATGTCATCCTAGTGATGTCGTGGTTAACCCACCACGGCGCTGTTTTAGACACTGTCCTTCGAATCGTGCACTTGAACTCAGAAGTGCATGGATCTCACTCCTTAGTTCTAGACAGTCCAGAAATAAAAATTTCAAGCATCTAACAGTCCACAACCATCAGATTGGAAGATATTCTAGTGGTCCGAGAGTTCCCTGACGTGTTCCCGGATGATTTACCGGGGATGCCGCCCGATAGAGAGGTGGAGTTCAAGATTGAACTTGCACCGGGAATGCCAATATCCCGAAGGCCGTACAAGATGGCGCCCAAGGAGTTGGCTGAACTGAAGACCCAGCTAATGGACCTGCTGGAGAAGGGTTTTATTAGGCCGAGCTCCTCGCCATGGGGCTGTTCGGCATTATTCATGAAGAAGAAAGACGAGACGTTGCGGCTTTGCGTGGACTATCGTCCACTAAACGTCGTAACCATCAAGAACAAGTACCCGTTGCCACGGATCGACATGTTGTTTGATCAGTTGGTCGAAGCAAAGATCTTTTCCAAGATGGACTTAAGATCCGGGTACCATCAGATTAAGATACGGGCTGAGGATATTCCGAAGACAGCTTTCTCGATGAGGTACGGACTTTATGAGTACCTGGTCATGTCCTTCGGCCTCACCAATGCTCCAGCTCACTTCATGTATTTGATGAACACGGTATTCATGCCGGAGCTGGACAAGCTTGTCGTGCTCTTCATCGACGACATATTGGTATATTCCAAGTCGGAGGAAGAGCACAAGAAACATCTGCGTATAGTCTTGCAACGGCTGCGGGATCACAAGCTATACACGAAATTCAGCAAATGCGAGTTCTGGATATCGCAAGTGCCTTTTCTCAGGCATATCATCTCAGCGGAGGGCATCGCTGTAGACCCGAGCAAGATCACACAAGTGCTGAATTGGAAATCCCCAAGAACTGTTCATGAGGTACGGAGTTTCCTCAGACTCCCGGGATATTATCAGAGGTTCATTCCGAACTTCTCGAAGATTGCCAAGCCTATGACCGAGCTGCTGAAGAAGACTACCAAATATGTTTGGAGTCCAGCATGTGAAGCAGCATTCAAGGCTTTAGTCAAGCACCTGACATCAGCACCAGTTTTGGTGCAGCCAGACACAACAAAACCGTTCGATGTGTACTGCGATGCATCCGGCATTGGGCTCGGATGTGTGCTGATGCAAGACCGAGGGGTGGTCGCGTATGGATCACGGCAGCTTAGAAACCATGAGCAGAATTATCCGACTCACGACTTGGAGCTCGCTGCCGTGGTACTTGCACTTAAGATGTGGAGGCACTACCTACTCGGTAACCTCGTACATTTATATACCAACCACAAAAGCCTCAAGTACATATTCACTCAGAAGGAGCTGAGCATGATGCAGCGAAGATGGTTAGAGTTGATAAAGGATTACGAAATAGAGATCCATTATCACCCAGGCAAGGCAAACGTAGTGGCAGATGCGCTAAGCCGCAAGTCACACGTCAACAATCTGACCATCACACCGTTGGAAGAGAGCGAACCACCACTGCATGTGATTCCACATGGAGCTCTCTACAACTTAACTTTGATCCCCACCATCCGTGAAGAGATAGCGACAGCCCAGAAAAATGACAAGGGCATGTCACATTTGAGGAGACGTATAGACAGTGGGGAGCTTAAATGTTTCCGGAAAGACGGAGATGGCGTCCTATGGTTCAAGGACCGAATTGTCATACCCCGTAATCTTGAATTACTGAAGAAAATCTTTGATGAGGCTCCCTTGTCAAAGTTTTCTATTCACCCCGGCAGCAACAAAATGTATCAAGAACTCAGAAGCAAGTTTTGGTGGACACGGATGAAGCGGGAGGTCGCAAAGTACGTGTCCGAGTGCGATACATGTCGAAGGGTGAAGGCAGATCATATGCGGAAACCGGGACTGCTGCAACCACCAGGCGTTCCTGCCTGGAAACGGGAGGATGTGAGCATGGACTTCATCGTCGGTTTACCCACCACCTTTCAGAAACATGATTCTGTGTGGGTGATCGTCGACCGGCTCACCAAAGTTGCCCATTTCATCCCGGTCAACACCAACTACAACGCCAAGAAGTACGCTGAACTGTATATCTCACGGATCCTATGCTTGTACGGCGTACCCCGTACAATCATATCGGATCGGGGCACTTTATTTGTGTCCCGTTTTTGGGAGCAGCTACACGCTGCATTGGGGATGAAGCTGATCCGTAGTTTAGCGTACCACCTGCAGACGGATGGGCAAGCCAAGAGGGTAAATCAGATTCTAGAAGATATGCTACGAGCTTGCGCTATCAACCACGGCAAGAATTGGGATGATCACTTGCCGTTAGCCGAGTTCTCGTACAACAATGGGTACCAAGCCAGCATCAAAATGATGCCTTACGAGGCACTATACGGGAGAAAATGTCGCACACCACTGAATTGGTGTGAGTCTGGCGAAAGGGTCACCTTCGGGATTGATCTTGTCAACAACGCGGAGGAAAAGGTTCGACTGACTCAAGCGAACCTAAAAGCCGCCCAATCCCGACAGAAACAATATGCGGACCGGAGAAGACGCCCATTACAATTCGATGTCGGGGATTACGTATACCTACATGTCTCTCCAATGAAGGGTGTGAACAGATTCAGGGTAAGAGGAAAGTTGGAACCCCGATTCATCGGTCCATTTCAGATTACCGAAAGATGTGGATCGGTAGCATACCGGCTGAAATTATCAGAAGCACTTTCCAGTGTGCATGACGTCTTTCACATTTCCCAGCTGAGGAAGTGTCTCCAGCTATCAACTACCATTCAGCTGGAGGATATTGAAGAACTGAAACCGGATCTCAAGTATCGGGAGGAACCGGTTCAGATTATTGATGAAAAGGCCCAAACCACACACAACCGTACGTTGTGGTTCTACAAGGTTCTATGGAGTAATCACTCCATGGACGAAGCGACATGGGAGATCGAAGGATTTCTTCGCGCTAACTACCCCGACTTTTTCACGTCGCATATACGGTAACTTTCCACCATCCTCTCTCTCATTTTCACCTTATAATCTTGGGACGAAATTCTTTTAAGGGAGGAGGAATGTAAGGGCCTACGTTTTTGGGCACATACTCAAGGTGCTCATCACACCACACACACACTTCATTTGAAGAAAGTTGATGAACACATTTGAAGAGCATGTAACCATCATCAACATGATCATTAGAGAATAAAGTCACACAATGCAAAAGTGGCATTTCCCACATGCATCATATAGGGGCTGGGCATATGTAAAACTCCTACATCTTGCTAGGAATGTCCATGCCAAGTTTCACCCAAATTCAAAACCTTTTTGAGGTCCTTTTGGGTATGGCTAGAAAGAGGGTGGTTTGAACTCAAATTCAAATTCAAACTGTTTTCATCCCATGAATTCAAAAGTGGGAGGCATATTCTTACTCAGCACATTTTTTTGAACTCACTCACCAATTTTCACTCCATTTGGAGTTGATCTTGACATGAGCTAAGTTTAGCAAATTCAAACTATATTTGAATTACAAACTGAATATGTGCTGAAAATTTAGTCAAACCAAACCGAATTTTAATTCTAACCAATTCAAATGGCTCAGGGGTAGACAATTCAAATCACCATGGGCATTGTGGGGATTACTGTTTACAACAGTAATAGAGAGTTAAGTTCAGAGGTTAAAAAGGAAGTGGGACCCACATGTCAGCCACTGAAACAATTCAACCGACTGAGACTTCAGCACTCGGGTCCCCGAGCCGCCTCCGAGGGCGCCACCAAGGGGAGGCCGCCGCGCCACCAGCTGCTTGCCCACGCGCGAGCCAAGTTGGTGCTGAGCCCTTTTTAAGGCGCTCCACGCCTCTGCCGAAGCCCCCTCGCTGTTTTTCCCCTCACAAGAACACTGAGCCGACGCTCTGTCCTCCGCTGCTCAGAACTGATCGGAGAGCCACGATCACAGCCTCTCCACTCCCTCCAAAGCTACGACAAGGTACTAGGGACTTCCCTTCTCCTTCCCAGTTGCTGGAGATCGGCTTAACTCGGATGATCCCGACTGTATCGAGAGCTCCTTCCAGTGAACTGAATCCGCCACACCTCGGGCTCCCGTGGACAGCCCAACCAGGAGGTTGTCACGCCCGAGCTAAGGCGTCCAGGACGCGTTAGGGGCCGGCGATGCTCACCCCCGAGCCACAGCCCGGGTGCTTGATCGCCGGTGTTAAATTTCCAGTTTTCCTCTTTCTCGGTACAGACCGACCTTCGGGTGCAGTTCTGTCCAATTCACGCTCTAGGAAGGGTTAGAGAGTCTCAATCTGTTCCTACACAGACTAGACTTGATGGCACACAAGTTGCCTTCGCAACTTTTAGCTTGAGAATCCCTGTACCCGGCGTGTTTCGAAGCTTGCCAACGGCGGATCCTGCGGGCAGCTTCGGGCGCACGGTGAGACCCACATTGGAACCCTCCCCGAGCCTTTCCATCGCCATGCCAAGCTTCGCGAGCCACCACTGGTGCTGTAAAGCCACTTCGCCAGGCGTTTGGCAGGCTAGTACGCAGGTACAACGTCGCCGGACTCTTCCCGAGCCGCTGCGCCATCGCGGGCTGGGTTAGAGCCAACGTCGACGAGGGGAAACCCTCCCAAGGTGTTCAGCAAACAAAATTAGGGTCTAGCGGCGAGTTGGAGCTTGGGAGTGTAAGGGCCTCAGTTTTTGACACATGCTTGAAGTGTTCATCACCACACACACACACCTCATTTGAAGCAAGTTGATGAACACATTTGAAGAGCAAGTAACCACCATCAACATGCTCATTAGAGAACAAACTCACATACTGCAAAAGTGGTATGTCCCACATGTAATATAGGGGCTGGACATATGAAAAACTCCTTCACATTGCTAGGAATGTCCATGCCAAATTTCACCAAAATTCAAAACCTTTTGAGGTCATTTTGGGTATAGCTAGAAAAGTGGGAGGCATATTCTTACTCAGCACATTTGTTTGAGCTCACACACCAATTTTGACTCCATTTGGAGTTGATCTTGACATGAGCTAAGTGGGGCAAATTCAAACTTTATTGGAATTTCAAACTGAACATGTGCTGAAATTTATCCAAACCAAACCCAATTTGAATTCTAATCAATTCAAATGGCTCAAAGGTAGATAATTTAAATCACCAGGGGCTTTGTGGGAACTACTGTTTACAAAAGTGAATTTGAGTTAAGTTCAGAGGTTAAAATTGAAAGTGGGACCCACAAGTCAGCCACTGAAGTAATTCAACCGACTGAGACTTTCTCACTCGGGTCCCCGAGCTTCTCCCGAGAGCGCCACCGAGGGAGGCCGCCGCGCCACCAGCAGCTTGCCCACGCGCGCGCCCAGGGTCGGTTCCAGACCCCTTCTTAAGCCCCCCCCCTCCTCGGCCGAAGCCCTCGCCATTTTCTCCTCGCAAGAACACAGCGCCGGGAAAATTTTCTCCGCCGATCAGAACTGATCGGAGAGCTCCGATCACAGCCTCCCCGTCCCCTCCAGAGCTACGACAAGGTACTGGGAACCTTCCTCGTTCTTCCCCGTTGCTAGAACTCAGCTGAAACCTGTCGATCTCGGCTATACCGAGAGTTCAATTCGGTGACCTAAAACCGCCGCACTTCGGGCTCCCATGGACAGCCCAACCGGGAGGTGATCACGCCCGAGCCAAGGCACCCTTGGACGCGCTGGTGATCGGTGCTGCTCACCCCTGAGCCACAGCCCGAGTGCTTGCTCACCGGCGGCGAATTTCCAGTTTTCCTCTTCCTCGGTACAGACCGACCTTCGGGTGTGGTTCTTTCGAATTCATACTCTAGAAAGGATTAGAGGGCCTCAATCCGCTCGCACACAAACTAGACCCGGTAGCGCACAAGTTGCCTTCACAACCTTTGGCCTAAGAACCCCTGTACCCGGCGTGTTTAGCATCGGGCGCATGGTGAGGGCCTACTTTGGGCCATCCCCGAGCTGTTTCAAGCTCATGTCAACCTTCCCTAAGGTCCACTGATGCTCCCCGGCCGGTTGCTCTAGTGGTTAAGATGCTAAGGAGGTCGGCCGACACGGCCGAAGTCTTCCCGAGGTGGCTGCTCGTTGCCGACCATGTACCGGCCATTGTCATGACGAGCTGAGCTCGGAATCATGTTCCCCGAGTGAAAGTAGGCAGGGGCGGCCGAAATCATGAAGCTTGGAGCTCCACAAAGGCTGCCGGCGAGCTCTCCGGCGCGGAACCCCGGCGGCAGAGCGCGGGTGGCGGGAGGTAGAAGAAGGGGGTGGACCCTAGCTGTCAGTGGCTTAAAATTCAAATCGGGATTGGGCTGCGGCTCGGATCCAGTGTGCTGGCGCGAAAATACCCCGTAGACTCCGGTGTGCCGGCGCCTCAGCGCGCAACACGTGTCCCCGTGGCACACCGGCAGATTTAAACTTTTCCCCGATTTTCAGATTTCATTGAAACTTCAAATCCTCATAACTTGTGATAGTAACCTCCAAATCGAGTGAACAAAATTTTGTTGGATTCAGCTCTTTGAGCACCTTCCAGAAAATCAAGTTTCACTGCATGAAAATCCTTAATTCTCCATAATTAATTCCTTAATGTTTAAACTGTTGTGGAATTTTAACTGGAGAATCCCTTGGAGGAAAATTCTGAAATTTTTCTGGGATGTTCACCATAATATACCTGAACTACCATAAAAATTTTAGGTCCATTTGAGCTCATTTGATCTACCTAATGGTGTGATTAATGAAACTGTTCCAGAGAAAATAGAAAAATGTTCAGAAACATTTTCAGAATTTTCTCTGAAATTGTTCAGCTTATATCTTTAGCTAGGAACCTTCAAATTAAGTGAGACCAACTCCATTAGAACCCTCTGAAAATCTAGTTTTCAGAAAGTCATAGCTTGTTTTATGAAAATCCTTAGAACACCCTAAAAGCCTTCAATTAAAGTCAAGGACATAATTTATTGTGGAGGGCTGAAATGAGCTTTGCTGCAATTAAAACTTGACCAAGTCTCTGTTTAGTTTGTAACCAAGCCACAGTAAAAGTTTCACAGTCTTTGGGTAGGTCTAGTGAGACTTAGAAGGTTCACAAGTTTATAACTCAATTCAATTGCATTTAATTAATACATGTACTTCTTATATCATGTAGTCGCAAAGGTCGAGGAGGAACCCGAAGTCCTAGACTTCGTTACTCCGGAGGAGCAGCTAGCCTAAGACCAAGAGCAGCAAGGCAAGCCCCGGTTTGCATTAACCTTTTTTACAAAGATTTATTGTTTTGAGCACTTACTTAAGTATGATTACTTATTGCATTGGAGTCTTGTTTGGAAACCCAATTGCATAGCCAAGAGAACCACGGACTGGGATTAGGATTACCAACCCCGTTAGCTAATGCAATGCTAAGATAGTGTAGGATTCGGTACAAGACGAGTAGTTGGAACTACTCGCGAGCATAGGCTAGAGGCACTCAACTCGGGTAGAGATAGCACATGATACACATGGCAAGAAAAATGAGACCGAGCGGGGAGTAAGGGCAGTAGGACTTTGGGGCCTGTGTGCTGTAGCTCCGCTTGTGTCGATTGAGGACCGAGCCGTGTGCGGGCCTGTTGAACAAGCTAGAACAGTACCGAAGACCTACCGGCTATATGGGAACCGGGAAACCGATGTAACTCGGGTAGCTGGGTGTTGAGGCATAGCTTGTCGTTCAGAGGGTAGGTTGAGAGCTCGAGGTGTAAATCGGCTGGCGGCACTGAGATGCGCGTGTAGAGACCTCTTGCTCGGGATGATTGGACCGATTCAACATCTGGCTGACGGGGAAAGGTGGTTGCGTACGACGTCCGTGATGGTTGCTGTAGGCAACATCGAGTACGGGCGTACGTGACGGGTTGTTCGGGTAACCCTGCAGGTGTAAATCGATTACAATCGCCGTCCCTCGTGGTCAGTGAGTACCACTTGCTCACTGTACCATGACGTAGAAAGAACAGGCTAGTTGAATGTTAAAATGTTGCTGATTGAAAGATGGACTTTGATTGTTAATGATTTGTTGTAGTTTAGAGCTAACTAAAGTTCCTTTCAACTTTGGGTAAAGTACATGAGAGAAATGCGTTTCTTGTTTGATTGCGGCTCTCTCATGTGCCTTAGCATAAGGTTCTCCACAACCTGCTGCTAAAACTTGAAAGTAAGGTTCCACTAATTAGGCGAGTCCTTTGCAACTTGTTTTTATCTCATGTACCCATCACCCCTCATGTAGGAGTTCCATGTTTAGGAGAGACGGGTCAGTCTTGCTGAGCCTTCGTTCTCACTGCTTGTGTTTGAAGCTTTTGCAGGGTTCTATAAGGAAGGGACTTCCGAAGAGGAGACGGAACCTCAGGAGGGGAACCCCGTCGAGTGGAAGTTGTGCACGCCGCCGTGTTAGTGTGCGTGTGTGCTAGCAAGGACACGTTCACGGGCTGAACGTGAACTTGATGCGTAGTCTATGCCCGTGAGTGTAGACTGGACCTATTTTGATGTAAAAATGTTCATAAACCACCTTATGTAATAAAAGTTTTGCTTCCACTTTGAACCTTTGATGTGTGTTATCCGGTGCTGTGCAACGCAGCACCCCTCAGCGTGATCCTGGCTCGACAAGACCGTGGGGTCGTGTCAACGTTGGTATCAGAGCTCGCTTGAGGTTTAACGCACTAAAAACGTCGTCTTTTTCAAAAATCCAGTGAGGAACGAGTTAGTAGCCCGTATAAGGATGCTATTAGTGTATAGAAAGTGGCATACTAACCTATTTGTCTATGTCGGAAAATCGTGCATCTCGGGACTTTTATGTCTTGGGGGGTGCACGTAAGCGCTGTCCACCAGTGCGCACAAGCTGAAGGGTGGAGCCCCACGGGTGGCAGGTAACCCGACCGCTTTAATATCCTCTACGACTCTTCATGTCATTTGGGGTATTCGAGAAATGTCAGTCCCTGGCGTGCGTGGTGCAATTTGGGAGACCCCGTCACGTGGTCAGTAACGTGAACACGTAGCTCAAGGCGCGTTTGGCTTGAGAACATCCGGGCGAGTGATGACGGCCGGGTGTACGAACTGTATGGATACTGGGCTTGGTGTGCAGACGAGTCTGACGATTGCTTGAGTTATTTGCAGGTAGTCTAACCATGAAACGGTATACGTGTAGCATCCATGTGCGAGAGACGCTTAGTGCCACTGAATTATCGAAGCCGGCTGAGTCCGGTATAAGTTTTTTCTTTGTGAGGACGTAGTACCGACATGATATGGTGACGCATCGACGTCACACCCCACTAAATGAATAACTTAATTGTAAAACTTGAAGGTTTTGATACAAAGCACTAAAACTTGATGTAACTCTTTCCCTTAATCAGGATATTCAAAGTTAACAAGTTTTCAACTTATAGGTTGCTAATGACAGAGCACTCTGTTTTCAGCTGAATTAAGGCTTAAGTTAATCAGAGGATAGAGGTTGAGTTCTTTCGAGGTTGGGGTCATATGATACATTTCTGGAAAGCATTGGAAGAGCTTCACAACTTTTCTGTTGAGGTCCAGAGGTTTTTGAACCCTTAAACAATCGAAAAATGCAGTAGAGTTGAAACTGTCCAGAAAACAGGGCAGAGCAAAGACTCTTTGTAACTCTCTGTAAATTGAGCATAACTTCCTGCATAAAAATCCAAAAATAGAAAATGAGGTAGTTCTGAAAATCTTATGAGATGGGTTACAACTTTATAACATAAAGTTTTTGTCAGATTGGGGGTAGAATTAACTGGAATTCTTGGATCAAATCAGTGCCTAAAGCAGGGAGGTGCTATCCAATTTTCTCCAGAAATTCTGTTAACTTTGACATCTCATAACTTTTGAACTAGGACCGATCTTAGGCCAAGCAAACACTTTCTGGAAAGCAATTGAAGTTAGCTTTAACTTTGATGTTGAGATCCAGAATTAGTTTTGCCTTTAGTATGGCCTAAATCAGGTTGAAATGGAAACTGGTCAGGGTTGTCAGGTTGGACAGCAGATCAGTAGTCAAATTTGTTTAAATTTGAACTATATTTCCAAGTTTCATGGGTTCAATGACATGTCTTATGTTGTAACTCAATGGTTTACTGTTTAATATTTGACATTTCTCAAATATATTTTTACAGATGACAGCAGACAAACAGTTGGAAAACGGGTGGGTGGTGTCCCACTGTTCTCACCGCAGCGGCTATCCGGAAGCATTGTGGCAAAGGCTTCAATATTTCGGGTACGACCAAATGCCACAGTACTTCGCCAAGGAAGAAGGCGAGGAGGGGAACAAGATGTGGACAATCCATGTCGAAGTCCCTGTGGGACCTACTCCACCCGGTTGGGTGCCGTTCACCGTCATGGTGAGAGGTAGGCAACCGGAAGGGATGTGGCAAGTGGCAGCCCGTGACACCATGTCACGTTTCTGATAACTACACGTGAGAGCGATGGAGGGAACTCCATACGCACTCGTTCTGGTGGAGGGACGGGCTCATCATGTGTGGGAAGGGAGGTACCGGGAGGCAACAGACCCGAGTTGCCGAAGGTACAACCCCGCGGAGGCAAACAGCCTCCAGATGAGGGCGGGAAACGCCGTGATGGACAGCCAAGCTGTTCATACGGAGCATCTTGCCGCAAGGCTCAAGGAGAGCACAAGCCGTGGAGACCAGTTCGAGAGTGCCCACAGCACACTCTGCAATGTGCTCCTTCCGATGATCAAGCGACTGAATGAACAGCATAATCAGTTGCATCGTCTGAAGAAGGCGAAGAAGAAAAGCCGTGTCGACATCGCGGCGTTACAAGAGCTGGTGCAGACTTTAACCCAGCAGAATGAGGACCTTACTCAAGAGCGGGACGACGCTATTGAGGAAGGGCAAGGCTGGGAAGAAGACTACAACCAGGCCATGGATGAGGTGCATGCATTGCAGGACCTCGTACCTCCGGTATTGGGCATACCGGTGATCTTGGGTCTTCCGGCAATGGGAGAACCCGGGATGGGAGAAGAGGTTGTAGATCCAGAGCCACCAGCAGAGGTACCGGAGTAGGACGACCCACAGGAGGTCGAGTTCTACTCCGAGTAGGGGGTTACAGTTGCCAAGTAGGGCAGCTAGGATAGGGTAACCCAATCTTTTGTAATCGGTGACATGTTGTGTAGGCAGTAGCGTATGTATAGGAGGTGACTACATGAGCAAGACTTCTCGGAGACCCGAGAATAATGTATCTTGTATAAAGTTTATACTTTATCAATATATGTGAATGTTGTGCAAATTATTCATGTGTCACTTCAATACCTACTGTTGCATATGGAATTTGAAGTATGACATGTGCTAATCGCTGCTGTTTGAATTTCAGAATGACTCGTACTCGTGCCAACCTGGACGTTGGGGGTGCCAGCCAAGGGGGAGAGACCTCCCAACAGCCTCCCGAGGACTCCTCGGGACAGCAGCAGCAACAGCAAACACCGCCACCGCCACTGCCAACGGTTACATTGGCCAACATCGTCGCAGCAATGGCGGGTTCTCATCAGCAGCACACGGAGTTGCTGCAAACTCTCATCGCTAATACGCTCGCCCAGAGAGACGTCAAGACCGTGAGGAGCGTCAACAGAGCTCCTACTCTGACTTCCTAGCGACTCATCCCCCGGTATTCTCAAGGGCGGATGAACCTCCCCACGCAGACAACTGGCTCCGCGCGATAGAGATGAAGTTCGGGCTGATCCAAATAAGTGAGAAGCGCAAGACTCAGTTCGCGGTCCAGCAGCTCCAAGGATCCGCGAGCACGTGGTGGGCAAACTTCTGTGCTTCACAGCCCACCGACCGAGTAATGATCTGGGCGGAGTTCCGGACGTCCATCAGGGCCTATCACATACCGCCAGGTCTGAAGAAGAGGAAGACGCAGGAGTTCCTACACCTGCAGCAAGGGAGCCGGAACGCGCTGCAATACTCCAGGGCATTCAACGATCTCGCGCTCTACACGTCGTATCACGCCGATACCGACGAGAAGCGGCGGGACCACTTTTACCAGGGCTTAACCCGCTCCTGAAGGACAAATTGGCGATGTTCAATCACGGCAGCCTCAACGACATCATTGATGCTGCGATTGTCCAGGAGGACTCCGGCAAGGAGTTAGCGGCGGCGGAGAGAAAGTGAAGCGCGCCGCAAGGCAGCGGAGAAGGAGGCGGTCCTTCTCAGAAATTTTGGATGGTAAATCGCCCACCATCAGGTCCACGCTTGCAGCCACCACAAAGGCCGATGCCATTCCGCAGTCGACCGTATCCTTCACCGGCATTCAGGCCGGTACTGCCAGCACCACCTCCGCAACAACAACAGCAGCAGCGGGCGATGCCGCGTGCGTATGCACCTCAGCAGCGCATGCCGAGCTTTCGTCCCCCAAGCACCGGGCAAGCAGCGGTCACATGCTACAAATGTGGTCGCCCAGGATACTTCGCCAGAAGTTGTTCGGAGAGACAAGGCGGCACAGTTGCACCACAGTTTCTGGGGAGGAATTGTGGCGGACCAGAATCCGCTCATCCAGGATCGCAGAGGGTGGTGCCGCACGATGCGACACCCGACAGCACACGTCATAAGAACACAATATATTACATGGGAAAAACAAACTGAACTGTACAAAAAAGTACAACTTCAGTTACAAACTTGTATTTATTTTACACAGTGGAAGTACACTCTGTACAACTCACACCCGCCTATCTAGCAAAAGTCGGTTGCCCAGCCCTAGGGCAACCAACACTGGCTGCACTCCTCAGCTCAGCGTGGCGTGTACGGCTCCCACTCAGCCGTGGTCCCCGACGGAGGGTAACCCTCGCTGGTTGACTCGTACTCTGAGTCCGTGGGTGGCTCCTCACCTAAAAAACACTTAAGCAGCAACCGTGAGCACGATGGCTCAACAAGACTTAACCGACTCACCTAGGCATGAAACTCTACATGAGGTGTACAATGACATAGGCTAGTAATATTGCAGCAAATGGACACGCCTACAAGTTCATCCTTAGTTCATCTTTTAGCAGCAAGTTACGGTTCATGAATCTGAAATTTAGTAAGCAATATTTGGTGGCACACATGTAGCACTACAATTATATCATAACAGCAATATTGAATCATAGCATTCCATAAATTATCTACGTTACGACGCAGTGAACAAGCGGTACTCGTCACCGCGAGGGACAGCGAATCGACTCGATATACAACTGCAGGGAAACCCAAAGAGCACAGCATGTACGCCCACCCGTGGAGCTGCACAGCACGCTCACTCGATGTCGTACGGGACAACCTTTCACCCAACAGCTCAAACATCAAACCGGTCGCACTGAAACGAGCAGGAGATTCCCCACACGGAGCATCTCTCTATGCCCGTTGGCAGATTTCCACCTTGCTGCCCTCAGCCTACACCTATAAATCGGTGCGTTATGCCTCGACGCCCGGAGGTTTAGGCTACATCGGTTTATCGGGGCCCATATATCCGATATGCCTTCAGTACGTTCAATACTTGTTCAGCAGGGCCGCACATGGATCGGTCCTCAATCGACACGGACAGGGCTGTGCACACAAGACTTCCTCTTGCTGTGCCCTAGCCCCTGCCTAGTCTCATTTTCATTACTGAAGTGATCTCACATCACTCGAACCAATCCCGTGTGTCCCAATCCTAACTCGCGAGTAGATTCCAACTACTCGACTTGTACCGAAGTCCTATGAAACATTAAGCATAGCCTGTCTACTTGAGGTCTTAGACACTACCCTCACTCTTATGGAAATTTGCTGGTCATGCAAGTGGGGTTCCATTCATCCTACACCTAATGCACATTCACACATCAACCTAATCATGTGAACAAAGCAAAACTTGATAAAAGAGTTAATGCAAACCGGGGCTTGCCTTGTTGCTGCTGGTCAGGGGTTAGTTCTTCTTCTGGAAGGAGGAAGTCCAGCACTTCCGGAATCTCTTCTTCAGTGACTACATGTTTAATGAAATACTACATGTCAATTTAAATGCAAAGTGTAACCCTGAATACACAATTACTAATAACTCTAGCTAGCCCTCCCCTTTGTTTCTGAAACTTGTATGGTGGCTTGGTAGGGTCCTAACCAGAGTCTTGACCAAGTTTCATTTGAAACAAAGTTCATTTGAACCTTGTACAAATAAAAGCCCATTTGGTCAATATTTGAGCCTCTAAGTAATTCCAGGAGTTTTCATGGCTCCTACCATTACTTTCTGGAAACTAGAATTTAAGTTGGTTCTAATGAAATTTGTTTCATGTCATTTGAAGAATTCTACTGAAAGTTATGTCCTAATTAAGATTTAAGAAAATCTGAAAAATGTTTATGTACATTTTTCTATTTTCTCAGGGCAGTTCTCTTAATCACCCAATTAGGTGGACTAAATAACCTCGGATGCCTCTGAAAATTTTACTGTGATTCAGGTAGTTTCCAATGAACATCTCAGCCAAATTTCAGCATTTTTCATAAAGTAATTCTCCAGATAAAATTCCCAACAGTTTAAACTTTAGGGATTTAATTCTGGAAAACTATTTACTTTCATGAGCTGAAATTGGTATTGCTGGAAAGTACTCAGAATTCTGAGTTCAGCAACATTTGGTTTATTGAATTTGGAGCTTCCTAGCAAAAGTTCTATGCAATTGAAGTTGAACTAATCTGGAAAATCCCCCAAATGTTTGAACTCCTGCGGGTGGGTCCCACCACCCGCCTTCTTCCTCCTTGCGCGCGCCCGCGAGTCCAGCGGCGGTGCACTCCGGCGAGGTTCGCTGGAACCGCCTTCCCGACCACCCCCAGTGCCAGAACTCGCCGCCTAGCCTTACCTCGCCCTGGGGAACTTGTCCCGGGGGTCAGAGCTCGCCGGCGGTGACCGGAAAACAGGCGTGCGACGTCCACCGTGGAGGCTAGGGCTCCGGTGAGGTCGTTCTCGCTCTCTGGGGCATGAAAAGGGCTACGATTTGCTCGAGAAGCATCAGTGGATCACGAGGAACCTAACGTGAGCAGTCTCGGAGGCTAATAACGCCGGCAAACCCACTCTCGACGGTGACCTGAGCCGTTTTTGCGCCGGCGACTATAGAAACGGCTACTACTCGGCCATTTCTAGACGGTATTGCTTGGTTCTTCCTCGAGGAGGGGCGCTAGGAGGTGTAGGAGCTATCTGTGAGCTAGCTTGATCATTGACTCAGCGTGTAACCCGAATTTTGGATTGTTGCCGAGCTAGGTCAGTTGCAATAAGGTTTGGGACTTTCCAAAATTCTTTCTACTCGGTGGACCATTTGCCGAAGGGTTTTCGGCTACACCATCTAGGGGTCCCCACGCACCTATCTTGTGTAGAACGTGGTCGGCGACGATGGCTGGATGGGGCTGTCACCGGTGAGCCGAAGCTCGACGCCGCGGTATCTCCCGGTTCTTCAACTTCGATGGCTCACACCGCTTAGACTCGGGTGCAGCTTGCTGGAGCAGCATGGGGAACCTCTAGAGTGCGCCCTGGTGCTCCCTTTTGCTGCAGGGATCGCGAGCGTTCAACGATCAGCGCGGGTGCACGCCGGGGCTCGGAGGTGCAAGCGCTACGGCGAGTTCTTCGCGTGCGCGGGCGCTGATCAGAGCGGCAGGCGAGGGAGGCAGCGAACTCAGCTTTGTGCTGCGTACGTGGTGATCGGGAGGGGGGTTCGAGTTAATCCCCGCGTGTGCTGGCGCGGCCGTGAGGCGGTAACCGGTCGCGGCGGCTGACCGACGACCACCGAGTGGTTCTCTGTTGCTCACATCCCCTGACCAGTGGGCCCTCCTCACCCATTTTTCTTTTCAATTTTTCACCTCTGTTTTACTGAAAAATATCCCCAGCTACTCTCAATTAACTGTGAGACTTAGCCCCCAAGTCTTGGTTTGAATTTGAGTTCTCAAATTCAAACTTTGTTTGACTAAATTTGCTTTATATTTAAACTGAAATTCAAATTCAGTTTTGAATTCTTGCAATTTAGCTCTTGACAAGTTGAACTCCAATGGGGATGAAAATTGGTGGGCTTACTCAGAAAAATATGCTGAGTTTGAATATGAAGCTAACTTTTGAATTTGAGTGATGAAAGTTGCTACAATTTGAATTTACATTCAAATTGGCCTCTTTTTCAAATACCTCCAAAAGCGCCTCAAAAAGTGTTGGATTTACATGAAATTTGGCTTGAACCTTCCCAAGACTTTTCGAGTCCTAGGGGTGAGCTCAACCTCTCATGTTCACGTGTAGAAACCCTACTTTGTGAAAGTGAAGGCTTTCCCCTCTAATCACTCTTTTGATGGAGGTTAGTTGCTCTTCACAATATTTCCTAAGATATCTACAATAAAAACTGTGGCGTTGTGAGGTGAAGAAAAGTTTTTGCAAGTCCCTTTTCTTTGGCTTTTACATCCCTCCCCCCTTAAAAGAATCTCGTCCCGAGATTACAAAAGAAGAGATAGCGATGTAATGGGGACTTACCCGTGCTGAGACGCCATGAACTCTGGGTAATTTGAGCGAAGGAATTCCTCGCTCTCCCACGTCGCTTCTTCAGCGGTGTGGTTGCTCCAGAGTATTTTGTAGAACCACAACGTTCTGCTACGCGTGGTTCGGGCTTTCTCATCAAGAATTTCCACCGGATACTCATCATATGTCAAATCCGGTTTCAACTCGCCGATGTCTTTGGTAGGAACAGCAGCTGTATGCTTTAAACATTTTCGCAGTTGCGAAACATGGAAAACATCATGGACACCAGCCAGAGATGCCGGTAGCTCCAATCTATACGCTGCTGGTCCACACTTCTCGGTGATAGCGTAGGGTCCAATGAAACGGGGAGCGAGCTTCCCCTTCACACCGAACCGGTGCACACCCTTCATCGGAGACACGCGGAGGTACACGTGTTCACCAACGTCAAAGTGCAACGGTCTACGCCTCTTATCAGCGTAGCTCTTCTGTCGGGATTGAGCGGCCTTCAAGTTAGCTTGAATCGTCCGAACGCGCTCTTCGGCGTCGTTCACCACATCAACCCCGAATGTGACCCTCTCACCAGACTCGCACCAGTTTAAGGGGGTGCGGCATTTGCGACCGTAGAGAGCTTCGTAGGGTGCCATCTTGATACTCGCCTGATAGCCGTTGTTGTACGAGAATTCCGCCAACGGTAGGTGATCATCCCAGTTCCTACCGTGGTGGATGGCACATGCTATCAACATGTCTTCTAGAACCTGATTCACCCTCTCGGTCTGGCCATCTGTTTGAGGGTGGTAGGCGGAGTTCCTAATCAGCTTGGTTCACAATGCAGCATGTAGCTGCTCCCAAAAGCGAGATACAAACAAGGCACCTAGGTCCGAGACGATGGTCTTAGGTACCCCATATAAGCATAGAATCTTCGCTATGTACAGCTCCGCGTACTTGCCGGCATTGTAACGTGTATTTACCGGGACGAAGTGAGCCGTCTTGGTCAACCGATCAATGATTACCCAAATGGAATCATGTTTGTTGGCAGTTAGGGGCAATCCCACAATGAAATCCATGCTCACATCTTCCCATTTCCATGCCGGAATCTTCAGGGGTTGCAACAGCCCTGATTTCTTCATGTGATCAGCTTTCACTCGTCGGCATGTATCACACTCGGATACGTACTTCGCTACCTCCCTCTTCATCCGTGTCCACCAAAATTTCTTTTTCAAATGTTGGTACATTTTGTTGCTGCCAGGATGAATGGAGTACTTAGACAAGTGAGCTTCATCGAGGATCTTTCTCCTCAACTTCATATCGAGGATCCGCTCATACAGGATCGCAGAGGGTGGTGCCGCATGATGCGACACCCGACAGCACACGTCATAAGAACACAATATATTACATGGGAAAAACAAACTGAACTGTACAAAAAAAGTACAACTTAAGTTACAAACTAGTATTTATTTTACACAGCGGAAGTCTACTCTGTACAACTCACGCCCGCCTATCTAGCAAATGTCGGTTGTCCAGCCCTACGGCAACCAACACTGGCTGCACTCCTCAGCTCAGCGCGGCTTGTACGGCTCCCACTCAGCCGTCGTCCATGACGGAGGGTAACCCTCGCCGCTGGACTCGTACTCCGAGTCCGTGGGTGGCTCCTCACCTGAAAAACACTTAAGCAGCAACCGTGAGCACGATGGCTCAACAAGACTTAACCGACTCACCTAGGCATGAAACTCTACATGAGGTGTACAATGACATAGACTAGTAATATTGCAGCAAATGGACACGCCTACAAGTTCATCCTTAGTTCATCTTTTAGCAGCAAGTTACGGTTCATGAATCTTAAATTTAGTATGCAATATTTGGTGGCACACATGTAGCACTACAATTATATCATAACAGCAATATTGAATCATAGCATTCCATAAATTATCTACGTTACGACGCAGTGAACAAGCGGTACTCGTCACCACGAGGGACGGCGAATCGACTCGATATACACCTGCAGGGAAACCCAAAGAGCACGCCACGTACGCCCACCCGTGGAGCTGCACAGCACGCTCACTCGATGTCGTACGGGACAACCTTTCACCCAACAACCCAAACATTGAACCGGTCGCACCGAAACGAGCAGGAGGTTCCCCACACGGAGCATCTCTCTATGCCCGTTGGCAGATTTCCGCCTTGGTGCCCTCAGCCTACACCTATAAATCAGTGCGTTATGCCTCGACGCCCGGAGGTTTAGGCTACATCGGTTTATCGGGGCCCATATATCCGATATGCCTTCGGTACGTTCAATACTTGTTCAGCAGGGCCACACACGGATTGGTCCTCAATCGACACAGACAGGGCTGCGCACACAAGACTTCCTCTTGCTGCGCCCTAGCCCCTTCGTAGTCTCATTTTCATTACTAAAGTGATCTCACATCACTTGAACCAATCCCGTGTGTCCCAATCCTAACTCGCGAGTAGATTCCAACTACTCGACTTGTACCGAAGTCCTATGAAACATTAAGCATAACCTGTCTACTCGAGGTCTTAGACATTACCCTCACTCTTATGGAAATTTGCTGGTCATGCAAGTGGGGTTCCATTTATCCTACACCTAATGCACATTCATACATCACCCTAATCATGTGATCAAATCAAAACTTGATAAAAGAGTTAATGCAAACCGGGGCTTGCCTTGTTGCTGCTCGTCAGGGGTTAGTTCTTCTTCCGGAAGGAGGAAGTCCAGCACTTCCGGAGTCTCTTCTTCAGCGACTACATGTTTAATGAAATACTACATGTCAATTTAAATGCAAAGTGTAACCCTGAATACACAATTACTAATAACTCTAGCTAGCCCTCCCCTTTGTTCCTGAAACTTTTATGGTGGCTTGGTAGGATCCTAACCAGAGTCTTGACCAAGTTTCATTTGAAACAAAGTTCATTTGAACCTTGTACGAATAAAAGCCCATTTGGTTAATATTTGAGCCTCTAAGTAATTCCAGGGGTTTTCATGGCTCCAACCATTACTTTCTGGAAACTAGAATTTAAGTTGGTTCTAATGAAATTGGTTTCATGTCATTTGAAGAATTCTACTGAAAGTTATGTCCTAATTAAGATTTGAGAAAATCTGAAAAATGTTTCTGTACATTTTTCTATTTTCTCAGGGCAGTTCTATTAATCACCAAATTAGGGGGACTAAATGAACTCGGATGCCTCTGAAAATTTTACTGTGATTCAGGGATTTTCCAATGAACCTCTCAGCCAAATTTCATCATTTTTCATAAAGCAATTCTCCAGATAAAATTCCCAACAGTTTAAATTTAGGGATTTAATTCTGGAAAACTATTTACTTTCATGAGCTGAAATTGGTATTGCTGGAAAGTACTCAGAATTCTGAGTTCAGCAAAATTTGGTTCATTGAATTTGAAGCTTCCTAGCAAAAGGTCTATGCAATTGAATTTGAACTAAACTGGAAAATCCCCCAAATGTTTAAACTCCTGCGGGTGGGTCCCATCACCCGCCTTCTGCCTCCTTGCGCGCGGCCCCGAGTCCAGCGACGGTGCACTCCGGCGAGGTTCGCCGGAACCGCCTTCCCGACCACCCCCAGTGCCAGAACTCGCCGCCTAGCCTTACCTCGCCCTGGGGAACTTGTCCCGGGGGTCGGAGCTCGCCGGTGGTGACCGGAAACAGGCGTGCGACGTCCACCGCGGAGGCTAGGGCTCCGGCGAGGTCGTTCTCGCTCTCTGGGGCATGAAAAGGACTACGGTTTGCTCGAGAAGCATCAGCGGATCACGAGGAACCTAACGTGAGCAGTCTCGGAGGCTAACAACGCCGGCAAACCCACTATCGACGGTGACCCGGGCCGTGTTTGCGCCGGCGACTATAGAAATGGCTACTACTCGGCCATTTCTGGACGGTTTTGCTTGGTTCTTCCCAGAGGAGGGGCACTAGGAGGTGTAGGATCTATATGTGAGCTATCTTGATCATTGACTCAGCGTGTAATCTGAATTTTGGATTCTTCCCGAGCTAGGTCAGTTGCACTAGGGTTTGGGACTTTCCAAATTCTTGCTACTCGGTGGACCATTTGCCGAAGGGTTTTCGGCTACACCATCTAGGGGTACCCACGCACCTTTCTTGTGTAGAACGTGGTCGGCGACGATGGCTGGATGGGGCTGTCACCGGTGAGCCGAAGCTCGACACCGCGGTATCTCCCGGTTCTTCAACTTCGATGGCTCACACCGCTTAGACTCGGGTGCAGCTTGCTGGAGCAGCACGGGGAACCGCTAGAGTGCGCCCTAGTACTCCCTTTTGCTGCAGGGATCGCGAGCGTTCAACGATCAGCGCGGCTGCACGCCGGGGATCGGAGGTGCAAGCGCTACGGCGAGTTCTTCGCGTGCGCTGGCGCTGATCAGAGCGGCAGGCGAGGGAGGCAGCGAACTCAGCTTTGTGCTGCGTACGTGGTGATCGGGAGGGGGTGCGAGTTAATCCCCGCACGCGCTGGCGCGGCCGTGAAGCGGTAACCGGTCGCGGCGGCTGACCGACGACCACCGAGTGGTTCTCTGTTGCTCACAGCCCCTGACCAGTGGGCCCTCCTCCCCCCCTTTTTCTTTCCAATTTTTCACCTCTGTTTTACTGAAAAATATCCCCAGCTACTCTCAATTAACTGTGAGACTTAGCCCCCATGTCTTGGTTTGAATTTGAGTTCTCAAATTCAAACTTTGTTTGACTAAATTTGCTTTATGTTTAAACTGAAATTCAAATTCAGTTTTGAATTCTTGCAATTTAGCTCTTGACAAGATGAACTCCAATGGGGATGAAAATTGGTGGGCTTACTCAGAAAAATATGCTGAGTTTGAATATGAAGCTAACTTTTGAATTTGAGTGATGAAAGTAGCTGCAATTTGAATTTACATTCAAATTGGCCTCTTTTTCAAATACCTCCAAAAGTGCCTCAAAAAGTGTTGGATTTACATGAAACTTTGGCTTGAACCTTCCCAACACTTTTCAACTCCTAGGGGTGAGCTCAACCTCTCATGTTCACGTGTAGAAACCCTACTTTCTGAAAGTGAAGGCTTTCCCCTCTAATCACTCTTTTGATGGAGGTTACTTGTTCTTCACAATATTTCCTAAGATATCTACAATAAAAACTGTGGTGTTGTGAGGTGAAGAAAAGTTTTTGCAAGTCCATTTTCTTGGGCTTTTACAGGAATCAACCCCGGAACCCTACTAATGCGCGGCAGGCAAACCCTAGGCCCGGCTCTGTCCACCAGCTTGCCATAGAGGACGTGCCGGAGGGTGAGCCAATCCTTGCGGGTATGTTCCAACTCCACCAGCATCCCGCCATAGTATTGTTTGATTCAGGTGCCACGCATAGCTTCATTAGCCAAGCTTTCATTGATAGATATAGCCTGCAAATACTACCCACCGATAGTCCTTATGTGATCTGTTCACCGGGTGAGAAAATTTCAGCAAGCATGATGGTCCCAAAAGCGCCATTGTGCTTGGAGGGTAGAGTATACCCTACGTCTCTCATAATTTTAGAGGGACAAAAGGTCGATGTCATCTTAGGGATGTCGTGGTTAACCCGCCACGGCGCTGTTTTAGACACCGTCCTCCGAATCGTGCATTTGAATTCAGAAGTGCACGAATCTCATTCTTTATTTCTGGATAGTCCAGAAATAAAACTTCCAAGCGTCTATCAGTCCACAACCATCAGATTGGAAGATATTCCAGTGGTCCTAGAGTTCCCTGACGTGTTCCCGGATGATTTACCGGGGATGCCGCCCGATAGAGAGGTGGAGTTCAAGATTGAACTTGCACCGGGAACCATGCCAATGTCCCGAAGGCCGTACAAGATGGCGCCCAAGGAGTTGGCTGAACTGAAGACTCAGCTCACGGACCTTCTGGAGAAGGGTTTTATTAGGCCGAGCTCCTCACCATGGGGCTGCTCGGCATTATTCGTGAAAAAGAAAGACGAGATGTTGCGGCTTGCGTGGACTATCATCCATTAAATGCCGTAACCATCAAGAACAAGTACCCGTTGCCACGGATCGACATGTTGTTTGATCAGTTGGTCGAAGCAAAGATCTTTTCCAAGATGGACTTAAGATCCGGGTACTATCAGATTAAGATACGGACTGAGGATATTCCGAAGACGGCTTTCTCGACGAGGTACGAGCTTTATGAGTACCTGGTCATGTCCTTCGGCCTCACCAATGCTCCAGCTCACTTCATGTATTTGATGAACTCGGTATTCATGCCGGAGCTGGACAAGTTTGTCGTGGTCTTCATCGACGACATACTGGTATATTCCAAGTCGGAGGAAGATCACAAGAAGCATCTGCGTATAGTCTTGCAACGGCTGCGGGATCACAAACTATACGCGAAATTCAGGAAGTGTGAATTTTGGATATCGCAAGTGCCTTTTCTCTGGCATATCATCTCAGCAGAGGGTATCGCTGTAGACCCGAGTAAGATCACTCAAGTGCTGAATTGGAAGTTCCCGAGGACTGTTCACGAGGTACGGAGTTTCCTCGGACTCGCGGGATATTATCAGAGGTTCATTCCGAACTTCTCAAAGATTGCCCAGCTGATGACGGAGCTGCTGAAGAAGGCTACCAAATATGTTTGGAGTCCAGTGTGTGAAGCAGCATTCAAGGCTTTAGTTAAGCAGCTAACATCAGCACCGGTTTTGGCGCAGCCAGACACAACAAAACCGTTCGATGTGTACTGAGATGCATCCGGCATTGGGCTCGGATGTGTGGCTGATGCAAGACCGAAGAGTGGTCGCGTATGGGTCACGGCAGCTTATAAACCATGAGCAGAATTATCCAGCTCACGACTTGGAGCTCGCTGCTGTGGTACTTGCACTGAAAATGTGGAGGCACTACCTACTCGGTAACCTCGTGCATTTATATACCGACCACAAGAGCCTCAAGTACATATTCACTCAGAAGGAGCTGAACATGAGGTAGCGAAGATGGTTAGAATTGATAAAGGATTATGAAATAGAGATCCATTATCACCTGGGCAAGGCAAACGTAGTGGCAGATGCGCTGAGCCGCAAGTCACACGTCAACAATCTGACCATCACACCGTTGGAAGAGAGCGAACCACCACTACATGTGATTCCACACGGGGCTCTCTACAATCTAGCTTTGATCCCCACCATCCATGAAGAAATAGCGGCAGCTCAGAAACATGACAAGGGCATGTCGCATTTGCGGAGACGTGTAGATAGTGGGGAGCTTAAATGTTTCCGGAAGGATGGAGACGGCGTCCTATGGTTCAAGGACCGGATCGTCATACCCCATAACCCGGAGTTACGGAAGAAAATTTTTTATGAGGCTCACTTATCAAAATTTTCTATTCACCCCGGCAGCAACAAAATGTATCAAGAACTCAGAAGCAAGTTTTGGTGGACACGGATGAAGCGGGAGATCGTGAAGTACGTGTCCGAATGTGATACATGTCGAAGGGTGAAGGCAGACCATATGCGGAAACCGGGACTGCTGCAATCACTGGGCGTTCCTGCCTGGAAGTGGGAAGATGTGAGCATGGACTTCATCGTCGGTTTACCCACCACCTTTCAGAAACATGATTCTGTGTGGGTGATCGTCGACCGGCTCACCAAAGTTGCCCATTTCATCCCGGTCAACACCAACTACAACGCCAAGAAGTACGCTGAACTGTACATCTCACGGATCCTATGCTTGTACGGCGTACCCCGTAGCATCATATTGGATCGGGGCACTTTATTTGTGTCCCGTTTTTGGGAGCAGCTGCACGCTGCATTGGGGACGAAGCTGATCCGTAGTTCAGCATACCACCCGCAGACGGACGGGCAAACCGAGCGGGTCAATCAGATCCTAGACACATGCTACGAACTTGCGCTATCAACCACGGCAATAATAGGGATGATCACTTGCCGTTAGCCGAGTTCTCGTACAACAATGGGTACCAAGTCAGCATCAAGATAGCGCCTTACGAGGCGCTATACGGGAGGAAATGCCGCACACCACTGAATTGGTGTGAGTCTGGCGAAAGGGTTACCTTCAGGATTGTCCTTGTCAACAACGCGGAAGAAAAGGTTCGACTGATTCAAGCGAACCTAAAAGCCGCCCAATCCTGTCAGAAACAGTATGCGGACCGGAGAAGATACCCATTGCAGTTTGAAGTCGGGGATCACGTATACCTACGTGTGTCTCCAATGAAGGGCGTAAACAGATTTGGGGTGAGAGGAAAGTTGGCACCCCGATTCATCGGTCAATTCCAGATTACCAAAAGATGTGGATCAGTAGCATACCGGCTGAAATTAACAGAAGCACTTTCCGGTGTGCACAACGTCTTTCACATTTCCCAGCTGAGGAAGTGTCTTAAGCTATCAACTACCGTTCAGCTGGAGGACATTGAAGAACTGCAACCGGATCTCACCTATCGAGAGGAACCGGTTCAGATTATTGATGAGAAGGCCCAAACCAAACGCAACCGTACGTTGTGGTTCTACAAAGTTCTACGGAGTAATCACTCCGTTTTCGAGGCTACATGGGAGAGCAAAGGATTTATTCGCGCTAACTACCCCGACTTTTTCACGTCGCATATCCGGTAATTTTCCACCGTCCTCTCTCTCATTTTCACCTTATAATCTTGGGACGAGATTCTTTTAAGGGGGAAGGAATGTAAGGGCCTCAGTTTTTGACACATGCTTGAAGTGTTCATCACCACACACACACACCTCATTTGAAGCAAGTTGATGAACACATTTGAAGAGCAAGTAACCACCATCAACATGCTCATTAGAGAACAAACTCACATACTGCAAAAGTGGTATGTCCCACATGTAATATAGGGGCTGGACATATAAAAAACTCCTACACGTTGCTAGGAATGTCCATGCCAAGTTTCACACAAATTCAAAACCTTTTGAGGTTATTTTGGGTATAGCTAGAAAGAGGGCAGTTTGGAACTACATTCAAATTCAAACAGTTTTTATCCCATGAATTCAAAAGTGGGAGGCATATTCTTACTCAGCACATTTTTGTGAGCTCACACACCAATTTTCACTCCATTTGGAGTTGATCTTGACATGAGATAAGTGGGGCAAATTCAAACTTTATTTGAATTTCAAACTGAACATGTGCTGAAATTTATCCAAACCAAACCCAATTTGAATTCTAACCAATTCAAATGGCTCAAAGGTAGATAATTTAAATCACCAGGGGCTTTGTGGGAACTACTGTTTACAACAGTGAATTTGAGTTAAGTTCGGAGGTTAAAATTGAAAGTGGGACCCACATGTCAGGCACTGAAGTGATTCAACCGACTGAGACTTTCTCACTCGGGTCCCCGAGCTTCTCCCGAGAGCGCCACCGAGGGAGGCCGCCGCGCCACCAGCAGCTTGCCCACGCGCGCGCCCAGGGTCGGTTCTGGACCCCTTCTTAAGCCCCCCCCCCCTCCTCGGCCGAAGCTCTCGCCATTTTCTCCTCGCAAGAACACAGTGCCGGGAATTTTTTACCCGCCGCTCAGAACCGATCGGAGAGCTCTGATCACAGCCTCCCCGTCCCCTCCAGAGCTACGACAAGGTACTAGGAACCCTCCTCTTTCTTCCACATTGCTAGAACCTAGCTGAAACCAGTCGATCTCGGCTATATCGAGAGTTCAATTCGGTGACCTAAAACCGCCGCACTTCGGGCTCCCGTGGACAGCCAAACCGGGAGGTGATCACGCCCGAGCCAAGGCACCCTTGGACGCGCTGGTGATCGGTGCTGCTCACCCCCGAGCTACAGCCCGAGTGCTTGCTCACCGGCGGCGAATTTCCAGTTTTCCTCTTCCTCGGTACAGACCGACCTTCGGGTGTGGTTCTGTCGAATTCATACTCTAGAAAGGATTAGAGGGCCTCAATCCGCTCCCACACAAACTAGACCCGGTAGCGCACAAGTTGCCTTCACAACCTTTGGCCTAAGAACCCCTGTACCCGGCGTGTTTCGAAGTTTGCCGACGGCGGAGCATGCGGGAAGCATCGGGCGCATGGTGAGGGCCTACTTTGGGCCTCCCCTGAGCTGCTTCAAGCTCATGTCGACCTTACGTAAGGTCCACTGATGCTCGCCGTCCAGTAGCTCGAGTGGTTGATATGCTAAGGAGGTCGGCCGACACGGCCGAAGTCTTCCCGAGGCGGCTGCTCGTCGCCGACCATGTACCAACCATTGTCATGACGAGCTGAGCTCGGAATCGTGTTCTCCGAGTGAAAGTAGGCAGGGGCGGCCAAAATTATGAAGCTTGGAGCTCCACAGAGGCTGCCGGCGAGCTCTCCGGCGAGGAACCCCGGCGGCAGAGCGCGGGCGGCGGGAGGTAGAAGAAGGGGGTGGACCCCAGCTGTCAGCGGCTTAAAAATTCAAATCGGGATGGGGCTGCTGCTCGGATCCGGTGTGCTGGCGCGCAAATACCCCGTAGACTCCTGTGTGCCGGCGCCTCAGCGCGCAACACGTGTCCCCGTGGCCCACCGGCAGATTTAAACTTTTCCCTGATTTTCAGATTTCATTCAAACTTCAAATCCTCATAACTTGGGCTAGGAAACTCCAAATCGAGTGAACCAAATTTTGCTGGATTCCGCTCTTTGAGCACTTTCCAGCAAATTAAGTTTCACTGCATGAAAATCCTTAATTATCCATAATTAATTCCTCAAATTTTAAACAGTTGTGGAATTTTAACTGGAGAATCCCTTGGAGGAAAATTCTGAAAGTTTGCTGGGATGTTTACCAAAATATCCCTGAACTACCATAAAAATTTCAGGTCCATTTGAGCTCATTTGATGCACCTAATGGTGTCATTAATGAAACTGTTCCAGAGAAAATAGAAAATGTTCAGAAACATTTTCAGAATTTTCTCTGAAATTGTTTAGCTCATATCTTTAGCTAGGAACCTTCAAATTAAGTGAGACCAACTCCATTAGAACCCTCTGAAAATCTAGTTTTCAGAAAGTCATAGCTTGTTTTATGAAAATCCTTAGAACACCCTAAAAGCCTTCAATTAAGGTCAAGGGCATAATTTATTGTGGAGGGCTCAAATGAGCTTTGCTGCAATTAAAACTTGACCAAGTCTCTGTTTAGTTTGTAACCAAGCCACAGTAAAAGTTTCACAGTCTTTGGGTAGGTCTAGTGAGACTTAGAAGGTTCACAATTTTATAACTCAATTCAATTGCATTTAATTAATACATGTACTTCTTATATCATGTAGTCGCTAAGGTCGAGGAGGAACCCGAAGTATTAGACTTCGTTACTCCGGAGGAGCAGCTAGCCTACGACCAAGAGCAGCAAGGCAAGCCCCGGTTTGCATTAACTATTTTACAAAGATTTATTGTTTTGAGCACTTACTTAAGTATGATTACATATTGCATTGGGTCTTGTTTGGAAACCCAATTGCATAGCCAAGAGAACCACGGACTGGGATTAGGATTACCAACCCCGTTAGCTACTGCAATGCTAAGATAGTGTAGGATTCGGTACAAGACGAGTAGTTGGAACTACTTGCGAGCATAGGCTAGAGGCACTTGACTCGGGTAGAGATAGCACATGATACACATGGCAAGAAAAATGAGACCACGCGGGGAGTAAGGGCAGCAGGACTTTGGGGCCTGTGTGCTGTAGCTCCGCTTGTGTCGATTGAGGACCGAGCCTTGTGCGGGCCTGTTGAACAAGCTAGAACAGTACCGAAGACCTACCGGCTATATGGGAACCGGGAAACCGATGTAACTCGGGTAGCTGGGTGTTGAGGCATAGCTGGTCGTTCAGAGGGTAGGTTGAGAGCTCGAGGTGTAAATCGGCTGGCGGCACTGAGATGCGCGTGCATAGACCTCTTGCTCGGGACGATTGGACCGGTTCAACATCTGGCTTACGGGTGAAAGGTGGTTGCGTACGGCGTCCGTGATGGTTGCTGTAGGCAACATCGAGTATGGGCGTACGTGACGGGTTGTTCGGGTAACCCTGCAGGTGTAAATCGATTATAATCGCCGTCCCTCGCTGTCAGTGAGTTCCACTTCTTCACTGTACCATGACGTAGAAAGAACAGGCTTGTTGCATGTTAAAATGTTGCTGATTGAAAGATGGACTTTGATTGTTAATGATTTGTTGTAGTTTAGAGATAACTAAAGTTCCTTTCAACTTTGGGCAAAGTACATGAGAGAAATGCGTTTCTTGTTTGATTGCGGCTCTCTCATGTGCCTTAGCGTAAGGTTCTCCACAACCTGCTGCTAAAACTTGAAAGTAAGGTTCCACTAATTAGGCGAGTCCTTTGCAACTTGTTTTTATCTTATGTACCCATCACCCCTCATGTAGGAGTTCCATGTTTAGGAGAGACTGGTCAGTATTGCTGAGCCTTCGTGCTCACTGCTTGTGTTTGAAGCTTTTGCAGGGTTCTATGAGGAAGGGACTCCCGAAGAGGAGACGGAACCCCAGGAGGGGAACCCCGTCGAGTGGGAGTCGTGCACGCCGCTGTGTTAGTGTGCGTGTGTGCTAGCAAGGACACGTTCACGGGCTGAACGTGAACTTGATGCGTAGTCTACGCCCGCGAGTGTAGACTGGACCTATTTTGATGTAAAAATGTTCATAAACCACCTTATGTAATAAAAGTTTTGCTTCCGCTTTGAACCTTTGATGTGTGTTACCCGGTGCTGTGCAACGCCGCACCCCTCAGCGTGATCCTGGCTCGACAAGACCATGGGGTCGTGTCAGGGAGCTGACTGGACGAGCGAGTTCAGCGACGCTCCAGCGACCCCAGCGGCGCTACTGCACGGGAGGCTCAAGGTTGAAGACGACCGAGCCAGGCCCGCTGTCAGTGGGAGGAAACCGGGCGATCTGATCTTCTGTGGGCACGGATCGACTTTGGCAGCACGGAAACAAAACCTGTGGCCCAGTGTGCCCTCGCTTCAGCGCCCGACACGTGTACCATGGACCCATCGGCAGATTTAAACATCTCCTCGATTTTCAGATTTCATTCAAACTTCAAATCCTCATAACTTTGGCTAGGAAACTCCAAATCGAGTGAACCAAATTTTGTTGGATTCAGCTCTCTGAGTAATTTCCATCAAATCAAGTTTCACTTCATGAAAATCCTTATTTATCCAGAATTAATTCTTCAAAATTTGAATTGTTTAGAATTTTAACTGGAGAACCCTTTGGAGGAATATTCTGAAATTTTGCTGGGATGTTCACCAAAATATCCCTGAGCTACCATAAAAATTTCAAATCCATTTGAGCTCATTTGATCCACCTAATGGTGTGGTTAATAAAACTGTTCCAGAGAAAATAGAAAATGTCCAGAAACATTTTCAGAATTTCTCTGAAATTGTTTAGCTCATATCTTTAGCTAGGATCCTTTAAATTAAGTGAGACCAACTCCATTAGAGCCCTCTGAAAATCTAGTTTTCAGAAGTCATGGCTTGCTCCATGAAAATTCCTAGAACACCCAAGGAGCCCCAATTAAGGTCAAGTGCATAATTACTTGTGGAGATCTCAATTGAGCTTTGCTGCAACTAAAACTTGGCCAAGTCTCTGCTTAGGTTGTAAGCAAACCACAGTAAGAATTTCAGAGTCATTGGGTCTGTCTAGGGGGACTTACAACCTTCACAAGTTTAATTCAAATCAAATGCATTTAAATTGATACATATATTTTTTACCTCATGTAGTCGCTAAGGTTGAGGAGGAGCCTGAAGTCTTAGACTTCGTCACTCCGGAAGAACAGCTAGCCTACGACCAAGAGAAGCAAGGCAAGTTCCGGTTTGCATTAACCTCTTTACAAACTTTTATTGTTTTGAGAACTTACTTTGAGTACCATTAATTCTTGCATGATAGTCTTGGTTGAAAACCCAAATGCATAGCCAAGAAAACCATGGCTTGGGATTAGGATTGAAAACCCCGTTAGCTACTGCAATGCTAAGATAATGTAGGATTCGGTACAAGTCGAGTATTTGGAACTACTTGCGAGGATAGGCTAGAGGCACTCGACTCGGGTACAGATAGCACATGAAACATATGGCAAGAAAATGAGACCGAGCGGAGAGTAAGGGCAGCAGGACTTTGGGGCCTGGGTGCTATAGCTCCGCTAGTGTCGATTGAGGACTGAGCCATGTGCCGGCCTGTTGAACAAGCTAGAACAGTACCGAAGACCTACCGGCTATATGGGAACCGGGAAACCAATGTAACTCGGTTAGCGGGGTATTGAGGCATTGCCTGTCGTTTAGAGGGTAGGTTGAGAGCTTGAGGTGTAAATCGGCTGGCGGCACTGAGATGCGCGTGCAGAGACCTCTTGCTCGGGACGATAGGACCGGTTCAATATTTGGCTAATGGGCGAAAGGTGGTTACGTGCAGCGTCCGTGATGGTTGCTGTAGGCAACATCGAGTACGGGCGTACGTGACGGGTTATTCGGGTAACCCTGCAGGTGTAAATCGATTATAATCCCCGTCCCTCGCGGTCAGTGAGTACCACTTGTTCACTGTACCGTGACGTAGAAAGAACAGGCTAGATACATGTTAAAATGTTGCTGATTGACAGATGAACTTTGATTGTTAATGATTTGTTGTAGTTTAGAGCTAACTAAAGTTCTTTTCAACTTTCGGCAAAGTACATGAGAGAAATGTGTTTCTTGTTTGATTGTGGCTCTCTCATGTGCCTTAGCGTAAGGTTCTCCACAACCTGCTTCTAAAACTTGAAAGTAAGGTTCCACTAATTAGGCGAGTCCTTGCAACTTATTTTACCTCATGTACCTATCATCCCTCATGTAGAAGTTTCATGTTTAGGAGAGACGGGTCAGTCTTGCTGAGCCTTCGTGCTCACTGCTTGTGTTTGAAGATTTTGCAGGGTTCTATGAGGAAGGGACTCCCGAGGAGGAGACGGAACCCCAGGAGGGGAACCCCGTCGAGTGGGAGTCGTGCACGCCGCCGTGTTAGTGTGCGTGCGTGCTAGCAAGGACACATTCACGGGCTGAACGTGAACTTGATGCGTAGTCTATGCCCGTGAGTGTAGACTGAACATATTTTGTTGTAAAAATGTTCATAAACCTGTTTATGTAATAAAACTTTGCTTCAGCTTTGTACCTTTGATGTGTGTTATCCGGTGCTGTGCAACGCAGCACCTCTCAGCGTGATCCTGGCTCGACAAGATCGTGGGATCGTGTCAGCCGGTCAGGAAATCCACCCTGTGGTGCAACCATCACAACCACAGCTGAAATTAATCACTTATGAGTCTCCACCTCAACAGCAGCAATTAGATTTTATTCGTGCAACCCTACCACAACCAGCTGTGCATGTATTATATTCACCTTGTGTTAGTAGAGAGCAGAGGATTCCTTTAACACAAAACTGTCATGGAGCTGAGCAGAGCCTCAACCGTGTGCTGTCTCACAAATGCTCAGATCAGCACCATAAACATTCAAAGAAAGTTCTTTCAAAAGATGTCAGGGTTAACTATGCTACTATTGAGGACATTTCCGAAGGTGAACCAGTTTTAGCGGGCGTGTTCACTTTACATGAACAACCCACTTTCATTTTATTCGATTCCGATGCCACCCACATTTTTATTAGCAAAGACTTTGTGCTGAAGGATCACCTTCCATTCAGCACGGTCAAACATCCGTTCCATATCAGGTCACCCGGAGGCAAGATATCCACCGATGAAATGGTCTCTTGGGCACCTCTGTGTTTGGGTGTAAACATTTATCTTGCGAGCCTTTCCATACTCAAGGGTCAAAGGATTGATGTTATCTTGGGGATGTCCTGGTTGACATATTATGGAGCTGTCTTTGACATCAGCTCTCGGACTGTTCAACTAAATTCCCCAATATACGGTTGCAACACATTGAATCTTGTGGATCCATCACAACAAGTTGCAGCAGTGTATCATATTGAATCTCCTAAACTTGAGGCTATTCCAGTGGTATGTGAATATCCAGACGTGTTTCCCGATGATTTACCGGGCATGCTGCCCGAACGTGATGTGGAGTTCAAAATCGAACTAGCACCGGGAACCACACCAATCTCTCGGCGACCATATAAAATGGCACCGAGGAGTTAGCAGAATTGAACGAGCAGCTGAATGATCTCATGGACAAAGGTTTCATCAGCCCAAGTTCATCACCTTGGGGCTTTTCTGCACTCTTTGTAAAGAAGAAGGACGAGACATTGAGACTATGTGTAGATTATTATCCATTGAATGCTGTCAGTATAAAGAATAAGTATCCACTACTGCACATCGATATTTTGTTCGATCAACTAGTGGGTTCTAAGGTATTCTCAAAGATACATCTTCGGTCAGGGTATCACCAGATAATAATCCGGGTGGAAGATGTACCAAATACGGCGTTCTCGACAACATATGGGCTTTATGAATATCTTGTCATGTCTTTCAGGTTAACCAATGCTCCGGCTCATTTTATGCATCTCATGATATTGGTCTATTCTAAATCAGAATAAGAACACGCTGAACATTTGCGTATTGTACTCCAATGATTGAGAGATCATAAACTCTATGCAAAGTTTAGCAAATGTGAGTTTTCGATCAGCCACGTGCCATTTCTTGGACATATTATTTCAGCGGAAGGCATCACTGTGGATCCAAGTAAAATCGAGCAAGTGCTGAATTGGAAATCTCCAACATCTGTTCATGAAGCGAGGAGTTTCTTAGGTTTAGTGGGTTATTACCGGAGATTCAATCCAAATATCTCCAAAGTTGCTAAACCTATGATGGATCTGTTGAAGAAAAGCACAAAGTATGATTGGAGCCAATCATGTGAGCAAGCTTTTCAAAACGTTAGTGAAGCATCTCACCACAGCTCTGGTTTTGACTCAGCTGGACACAACAAAACCGTTTGATGTTTATTGTGATGCATCCTGCATCGGTCTTGGTTGTGTGCTGATGCAAGAAGGACGTGTGATCACGTATGGATCGACAAATATGGGATCATGAGCAGAATTACCCGACGCACGACCTTGAACTTGCTGCAGTGGTACACGCTTTGAAAATGTGGAGACATTATTTACTAGGCAATCTAGGTCATCTCAACACTGACCACAAAAGATTATAGTACATTTTCACACAAAAGAACTGAATATGAGGCAGTGAAGATGGTTAGAATTAATCAAGGATTATGAACTTGAGATTCATTACCATCCGGGCAAAGCGAATGTGGTTGCCGATGCACTTAGTCGAAAAGCCCATATTCACCATTTAGCCATGGCTGCAAATGAAGAGGGAGAACCAAGCCTGCGCTTAGTTACCTAGGGATTGCTGTTTAATCTCGCCGTCATTACTACAATCCGAGATGAGATTGTAGAGGCTCAGAAGAGAGACAAGGGTATTTCTCACATATGGGAAAGAGTGGACGGCGGTGAATTGAAAATGTTCCGCAATGATGAAGAGGGTACTCTCTGGTTAAACAACCGAATAGTTGTACTCCGGGATATGAAATTGTGGGGAAAATATTGGATGAAGCTCATTTATCCAAATACTCCATTCATCCAAGGAGCAATAAGATGTACCAAGATTTAAGATCTAAATTTTGGTGGACAAGGATGAAAAGAGAGGTTGCAAAATACGTATCCGAGTGTGATACGTGTCGGCGAGTTAAAGCCGACTATATGAGAAAAGCCGGACCACTTCAACCACTGAAAATTCCAGCATGGAAGTGGCAAGACGTGAGTATGGACTTTATCGTCGGATTGCCAATGACAAGAAACAAGAATGATTCTATTTGGGTAATCATCGATCGTTTGACCAAGACAACCCATTTTATTCCATCCATACCAAATATGTTGCAAAGAAGTATGCGGAGCTGTACATCTCCAGAATCGTGTGTTTACACGGGGTTCTCCGCACCATCGTCTCTGACCGTGGTGCATTATTCGTATCCAGATTTTGGGAGCAACTGCATGCTTCATTGGGAACCAAGTTAGTTCGGAGTTCAGCGTATCATCCGCAAACTGATGGTCGACCGAGCGAGTAAACCAGATTTTGGAGGATATGCTAAGGGCATGTGTCATCAACCATGGGAAGAATCGGGATGATCACCTACCGTTACTAAAGTTCTCATATAATAACGGTTATCAATCTAGCATCAAGATGGCGCCGCCGTATGAAGCTCTTTATGGCTGGAAATGCGCCACACCACTGAATTGGTGTGATTACGGAGAGCGAATGATATACGTAATTGATTGTGAATGAAGCCAAGGAACGAGTGCGAGTGATTCAAGCCAATTTAAAGGCTGCTCAATATTGGCAAAAAAGCTATGCAGATAAAAGACGTCGACCTCTCCACTTCGACATCGGAGACCACGTTTATCTTCGTGTCTCTCCGATGAAATGGATTCATCGCTTCGGAGTGAAGGGAAAGCTTGCTCCGTGATTCGTTGGGCCGTTCGTCGTCATCGAAATATGCGGACTGTGGCTTATCGTCTGGAGTTATCGACGTCACTCTCTGAGATTCACAATGTTCTCCACATTGTCCAACTGCGGAAATATCTCAAGTACCTAGATGAAATTCGCGTGGAGGACATCGAAGCTCTTCAACCGGATCTCACTTATTCTGAGTATCCGATCCAGATTGTCGATGAGAAGACTCGCGTAACAAGAAATCGGACGTTGCGGTTCTACAAAGTCTTGTGGAGTAACCACACCGCTAATGAAGCAACGTGGTTAAGTGAGAATTTTCTCCGTTCAAATTATCCTGACTTTTTATCGTCATATGTCCAGTAGTCTTTAAGGAGGGAGGAATGTAACAGCCCTAACTTTTGTAAAGTTGTATTTCAACTTAAGAAGAAAAGTTGAGGAGAAGGACTAATTATGTGTCACATAAAATGATGAACACGCAATGGACATGTGAGGGAGTTAAAAATATTTATCTAACTCATGCTTAACACTGGTTAATAAGGAGTGGACTTCCCTACATGATTTAAACTCATGTAAACAACCACTATGAAGAGAGTGGGGAAATTTAAACCTCAATTGAGCTATTTTAAAATGGTTCATGTTCAAATTGTACCATGGCATGCAATTGAATCAAGCAATAAATCTCACATGTATCAAATAGCCCCTCTTCCAAATTTGATAATTTTTGGAGCTCAGGTACCGTTTATTCAAAGGAATAATTCAGAGAGCAATTGAATTCAAATTTGAATCTGAATCTGAACCAAACTTGGTCAATTTAAAAATCTGTGTTCAGATTTGAGTTCCCCATATTCTTTTTTGTCTAACCTCCAATTTTGGTGAATTTTGGACCAAAATTTGTGGGAATCTCAAAGTAACAAAGAGGGGAAAATGGAATAGCTGGGGGACCCACATGTAGGTCTCTCGGTTCTTCAGCGCGCGCCACCACGAGAAGCAGCTGCCAGCGAGCTGCCTGATTGGGTGCCCTCCCAATTGTTTTCCCCGATCTTTTGCTCGCCCTTATCCCTCACGCACGAGTGCAGCCGAGGTTCTTCCCTCCACAGCTCGTGCCCTCTGTTCTTCTCCCGTGAACACAAACCGGCGCCCGCGCCTCCTCTGTTCTCGCTCGACCAGCCGCCCGAGCTCCGATTGATCGATCTCCAAACACCAAAAAGCAGTGCAACATCGTGCTCTACCGTTCTACCACCTCAACTCCGAAGTTCCTTGCTCGTGGTGGCTGCATATTGGAAATCATCGCCGAGGCGCTGAGGTGAAGACAGCGATCACGTTTCGGCTCACCGTCAACAGGGCGTTACGGCCATCATCTCCTCCACCTTCCTACACAAAACAGGTGTGTTTGTATGCCTAGATCGTGTAGCTGAAAGCCGTTTAGCAATTGCTCCAGCCGTTAGCTCGAATTTCACACTTTACCGAAATTGAGTTCATCACACCCGAGTTCGGTCTACCCTCGAATTCCTTTTGCACGTGCAACTAGCAGTCTAACGAGTTAGCAAGAACTTTCCTCTCGTCCTAGTGCCCAATCTCGAAGAAGAATCAATGAAAACCATCGAGAGTCGGCTATGTTATAGCCGTTCCTTCTCGCCGCCAATGCAAAACCCCTCGGCTCACTGTCGAGAGTGGGTTTGCCGGTGTTCTCGACCTCCATGCTCTTCTTTTTCGTGTTCGTCATGATTCCATGGTGCTCTAGAGCCAAAAACCTGAGAGTTTGAAGGTGTGTTGTGAATTTCCGACGTTACCGGAACCCTAACTGCCGTTGCCGCCATCTCGCATGGGTTTCTGGCCATCACCGACAAGAGCCGACACCCTAGACGTGTTCAGCGACTCAAGTTAGGGTTAGGCGGCGACTTTCAGCTCCAGAGGCGACCGGGAAAGCCGTTCCGGCAGACCTTGCTGGCGTGCGCCGCCGCCCGAGCGCCACTGGCGCGAGGAAGAAGAAGACCTTGCTTGGGGCCCACTGGCAGGAGTTTAAACATTTCAATTCTTTTCAGATTTCAATTCAAACTTCAAACCCTCATAACTTTGTGTACAAATGTCCAAAAATTCTCAAATAAATTCCATTAGAATTCTTGCATCATAATTTTTACAAAAATCCCTGGATTTGGCTCATTAATTCCTTTAATAAAAAGCTTAGGGAATTAATTCCAGGAGTTCTATTAATTGGAAAATTCCCAGTTTTGGTCGGAACCTTCATCTAAATATGATTGAACTCTAGTAAAAATTTCAGAGTCACTTGACTTCATTTACTGGATAAAATGGTGTTTAAATGCTCTACGTCTCTGAAAAATGGGAAAACAACAGAAAATTTTTCAGCTTTTTACCCAATCTTGTAAAATCCATATCTCCATGTAGGAAGCTTCAAAAATGGTGAAATCAATTCCTATAGACTCATAGAAATGTGTACTTCACAAAAATCCACTTTTCAGCATGTTAAAACTCTAGTACTAGGATGGAAATTAAGAATAGTTAAAACACATAAAGAATTCTTGTGACCACATTAAGCCATTTCTTGAGCCCAACTGTTGCACAATGCCTACATCCCATTCCTTGAAGCTACTGTTAAATTTTTAGCTTCAGTGGACCTCTTGAACATTAGCTATTCCTCTTTATATGTCTAAGTGCATATAAAGTGTTAACCAACCTAGTCCTTAAATCCTACGTCCAATAACCCTCAAATTTTCCTCTCTAATGCTGTAGATCACAACAACAGAAATTTTGCTGTTGTTCCCTTCTTAGTCTTATTTAAATTATACAACAAATCTGGATCACTTTCTGAATTACTTTAAAATATATGTGCATTTGCATCTCAATGGCTCACGTGACATCGAAGTTTGACAGGGAATTCAACTCAGAGGCGAGGATCTCCATCTCGTGACTGTTGTGGTGGATTCTCCAAAGGAAGACTAACTTCATAGAGGCACTAACAAAACCGTTGAGCAAGGAAAGCCCCAGTTTACATATAATCGCCTTTACAATTTTTGCTTTTACTTTCACTTAGTATTGATTAGAAGTGATATTGTGCATTATGTCTAGGATGTTTGATACCCACTTGCATTACCATTAATCCCTGAGTAGAATGGTTAGTGTACGGTTTTTCTCGTCGTAGTTAGCTATGCTAATGTTGTAGATAGCCCGGCAGAAGTTAAGTAGTTGGAATCTACTCGGGAGAAAGGTCGAGTAGCAGAGTCTACTTGCGAGAAAGTAGTTGATAAGAGCACCCTCAAGTAAAGTGAGATGTGCACGGGGAGTTTCTGTAGGATGAAACGCACAAGGTTGTCTCGACCCGATGGGTGTGACAATGCTTGTAACCACATTGGGCCTGGTCCGGTTACGGTAAGGTTAATGTGGAGGTTGGGAAGTAGCCACGTATTTCTCAGTTAAGGACCGTGCCATATGCGGCCCTGCTGGACAAGTTTGAGTTATATCGGATACATAATGGTATGGGACCCATGAAACCGATGTAACTCGGTGGACCATGGTGTAGAAACTCATCCTTCATCTGGGAATGGCGTTGAGAAGGCGGGAGGTGTAAATCCTTTAGCGGAAACTCCTACATGTACGTGTAGAGGACCATCCTGCTCGGGACGAAGCGTGTTTCTATGTCGGGGTGTTGTGTGAAAGGTTGCTGCATACAACGTAAGAAAGAGCTCCTGTGTGAGTCTCTCGAGGCGGGTGTATGTGTCGTGTATTCCGGGTTATCATTGATTCGAATCACCATTGCTCGCGGTTGAAGATTGAGCATACTTGCCCACTGCACTGTGACATAGTAAGTAAGAGGAATTGAGGCTCGTAAAAATGTTGTTCGATGTTTAATCATTGTATGAAAACCTTAGGTGTATTAGAGATAGCACAAACTAAATTTCTATTCCACCATAGGCGAAGCAACATCTGAATAAGTATTTCTTGTTTGATTGTGGACTTCCGGTGTTGTGATGCATGAGGACAATTAACTTGCTGCTATAAAAACCTGAACATAAGGATCAACATTTATGTACGATTTTTATGCAAATTCAGCTCCCTATGTTATTAAACTCTTGCATGTAGAGTTACCTCTTTAGGATTGTTGGTTAATCCTTGCTGAGCCTTTGTGCTCACGGTTACCTTCGTAGTTGTTTTTGCAGGGATATGACAGGATGACGGTTGTTCGGTTAGATATCGAACCCCACGGTTCGTATAACTCATCGAAAACCTTTGCCGCTGCCTTACCCTATTGTGAAGGTAGTGGGAAGCGTCCACGGGCTGTACAGGTTCTCTTCAGCATATATAGGATCATGAGCGAGTATATGTATAGTTTATTTTCACTGCGTATGTACATTCTTTGTACATTATGTTGTAAAATATCTTATGTTTAGAAATAAAGGACTTTGTATGTTTTTGCTGTCTTTTCTTGCATGCTGTTGGGTGCCGCATCGCATGACACCACTCAATGCGATTCCTGGAGTGTGGACCTGGCGGGGGTCCCCATAGGCGTGGGAATAGCACGCATGAAAAGAGTCTATTTTTGAAAACTTAGACGTATATGAGTGAAGAATGGATGTAAGCCCGTACAAGTACTATAATAGCATGTTACTTAAGGTGGCAAGCTGACTTGTGTTACTAGTCTGTATTTCAATTGTGTAACGACGCACCTACGTGGAGGTAATATTGGTAAGGAACGCCACCGAAAGCAGATCAATGTCGGTTAGCTCCCCCATACAAGGAAAGTATTGTGGGATGTCCCGTTCAGAAATGGACAGGAAGTGAATATGTTCTAAGACTCTTCATGTATTAGAGACATATGAAATGCACTAGCCTCCAGTGCGCAAACCTAGGGGCAAGAGGAGGAGACCCCATGATGTGGTTTGTAACACAAAGTATGTTCTCTAGGACTCTTCATATCCTATGAGGCATATAAAAACACTGGTCCACCCGTGTGCTTAATTGCAAAGTTGTGCAGCATATGTAGAACGCAGTCACCGGTTATATTATCATCTTTTCGTGCATCTGTAGAACATCCAAAATGGAGTCAGTATAAATCTTGGGCATTTGTTTGAAGGTGAACTTCTCCTAGGTTATGAGTTGGTATCAATGTTGAGTTGGGCTCCACCTACAACTTGATGTGGACGTTTATTCTTATCCTCCATGCCACCATTCCTTCTTCTAAGTACTTCTTGGTCCTCTTTAGGGTTTCTAGTCATAATTAAATTATGAAGTAGAAATATATTATTAAATCATATAAAGAAACATATTTGAGCGAGCTCACCTCTAAATTCATTTGTTGTGCATGAACTCTAGTGACTACACCTTGTATGCTCAGCGGAGGAGTGTTTTGTGTAAGCCCGCGTGGCATTCCTTCTGAGATGCATACCAGTGTTGCCCTTCTTGCGGATCGTCTTCCATGTCATCTCCGAATGGATCCACCTCTTCCGGATCCTCTTCCTCACGCATGGGGCCATTGACTTCATCCTCAACATGAGGTTTCGTCGTCACTTCCTCCCAGTACGGTCCATCGGAAACCTCAATGGGGTCAAGCGAGCTTCCATGTGGCGACGGGCGAGTTCTCATGCGTGATGCTCTCCTACTGATCGGCATCTATAAATAAGACATGAGAACCCTAGAGAATAAGGTAAAAAAATCCAAAATTTTCAGCAACTATGAAGCAATAAAATAGAGGGTGTGGCTGTCCAAAAGAAAATAAGAAAAGGAGCTGAAAATGGTACTTTGCGGTGGCTGAGTTGACAATTAAAATGCAGCAGCAAGCAGTTTGCGAAAATAGAATTTTAGAGGGGTGTTCCTATATGTTTTAGAGTGTCCATTCTACCTAGGCTTGCGTCCTACGGTCAACGTGGCTCTGGTACCAATTTGTAACATCTGGTTCCAAAAATGAATCAAGTGATGCGTATGGGTGCCCAGGATGTTCATCACACATACACACGTACTTCACAAACTGAATTCAGAACTTTAACCACGTTACAATGGTGCTTAAGTGCTTTATTACAAAAGCTCAATGTCTCAATCATGAGTATCTAATCTATTATGCAGCGGAAGATTCTAAACAGTAGTGGAAGTAAACTAAGTAGCAGGGCTCCAATCTCCGACTCCACAGGCAGTTGACGGTAGTGCGCATGTCTAGTGATACATCTGCTCCTCGAAGAATCCTTATCCTGTAGCTGATATATTTGTGGAGAATACAAGGGTGAGTATATGTCCTACTCAACAAGTGAGGGAAAGTATGACATGTAGCTTAAACACAAGGTTGGAAACAAAGGGTTCATTGCAGCAAGCAAGTTTTATTTCACAATCACAAGAAAACAGCCTACAATGTCTAGATGATTTAAATCCCATCATAACCATGTAATTCATCAACCCTCGTTCAATATCATCATACTTCATCATTTATCAAGCCTTATCCAGCCAATACTCATTCTCAAGCTTATCTTATATTCACAATCTCTCATGATCAGCACATATGCACATAATCGAAACCAATCTCATAATCATAACAAAAACCAGTCCAATCGAGTCCCGAATGACATTACCATAACCATACCCGAATATCCATCCCATGTTTTTACCTCTAATGATGGAAGATGGCCAGGTGCTTGTAACCGGAAGCACGGATATCATGATAGTTTTAACTATGCAGAGGTGGCATCACTTTACCCACAAGTTCGTGATTTCGTCACCATTGGCGACTAGAGAAATCTCCATCATGCCACTACGCAGCCATCGGTGTATGGCCAAGAGATCACAAAATATCCTTTACAAAGGGGCTACTAGAATGTAAGGACCCACTGAGGTTTCATCGGCAGGCTTGAATCTCCATTCTACCACCCACGGCACCCTCGTGTGCCATGCAGTTCCCAGGGCAGTCCTCCTCGACTCCCATTCCCCGCACCATCCAATGGTACATAACGAACTAGCAACGCACCTAATTAGTCATCTACATCGCACACATATTTGGCCTTGTGGTGGCACTATTTTCCTGGCATATTCTCGTATGAATTGGTCCTTAGATCTACGGCAAGCAATCTACCATCTCATTCGACATAACAACAAGCCAAGCTTGCCTAGATCTCCCCAGTTCCATGTTCATAAAACATCATCATTTTCTCATGATCTTTAATCTTCATAAGTGCAGTAATAAGCAAGTTAATTTTAGTTTCCCATAATCCCGTAAGTTATGCGGTGCAAAAGAGAAAACGACACCATGCCCGACTCAACAAGTTCCCGGTGACAAAGGTGGCAACAATGCTAGTAAACTCCTACTAAAGGGTTTCTCATCAAGTTGACACGAGCATGCAGTTTTCGCAAACAAAACAGTTCAAAAACATAGGATCAATATGGTCAAGGGGCACTTTCCTTGCTCCCACGGGTTGTGTTGCTCAAACGCGTCGAAGTCTTGGTGCTGAAGGTCCTCGTAAACGGCCTCTTGAGCGTGTCCATCTACTTACAATCATGTACATACAAAGCAATACATTAATCAATACAATGCACCATTTTACCCAAGATGTGATGATGTGGATGCATGCAAATCCTATAATGCAACCTATAGTAACCAGTTTGTATGTGTCCATCCGAGTTTTGGGTAGGTTTTAGTGGGGTTTTACGAAAATCGGTGCTGCTGGAAATCAATTTGGACGTGGCTATGATCCTTGTTCGGTATTAGATCAAACCGTTGCGAGGGCCCAACCGTCTTCGACTAGCCCAGATCATGCTGAGGGGTGCTGCGTTGCACAGCACCGGATAACACACGTAAAATGTACAAAGTGGAAGCAAAATTTTATTACATAAAAGAGTTTATAAACATGTTTACAACAAAATATGTTCAGTCCACACTCTCTGGCGTAGACTAAGCACAAAGTTCACGTCCATCCCGTGAACATGTTCCCACTAGCACGCACACACACTAACACGGCGGCGTGCATGACTCCCGTTTGACAGGGTTGCCCTCTTGGGGATCCGTCTCCTCCTCGGGAGTTTCCTCCTCATAACACCCTGCAAAAGCTTCAAACACAAGTTGTGAGCACGACGGCTCAGCAAGACTCACCCATCTTTCCTATACATGAAACTTCTACATGCTGGATTACAGTGTAAATGGGAAAGTAAGTTCCAAAGGACATGACTAAATAGTTGAACCTTACTTTCAAGTTTTAGCACAAGTGGTGGAAGAACCTCGTGCTAAGGCACATAAAAGAGTCGCAATCAAACAAGAAACACATTTCTCTCATGTGCTTTGCCCAAGGTTGAAAAGAACTTTAATTAGCTCTAAACTACATCAATCATTAGCAACCAAGGTATAGATTTCAATCAGCAACTTTTAAACATGACACTAACCTGTTCTTTCTACGTCATGGTAAAGTGAACAAGTGGTACTCACTGACCGTGAGGGACGGCGATTATAATCGATTTACACCTGCAGGGTTACCCGAATAACCCGTCAGGTACGCCGTACTCGATGTTGCCTACAGCAACCATCACGGATGTCGTACGCAACTACCTTTCATCCGTCAGCCAAATGTTGAACTGGTCCTATCGTCCCGAGCAAGAGGTCTCTTCGCGCGCATCCACAGTGCCGCCAGCCGATTTACACCTCAAGCTATCAACCTACCCTCTGGACGACAAGCAATGCCTCAACACCAAGCTACCCGCATTACATCGGTTTCCCGGTTCCCATATATCCGGTAGGTCTTCGGTACTGCTCTAGCTTGTTCAACAGGCCTGCACACGGGTCGGTCCTCAATCGACAAAGGCGGAGCTACGGCACCGAAGCCCCAAAGTCCTGCTGCACTTACTCTCCGCTCGGTCTCATTTTTCTTGCCATGTGTTCCATTTGCTATATTTACCCGAGTAGTGTGCCTCTAGCCCATTCTCGCAAGCAGTTCCAACTACTCGACTTGTACCAAATCCTACACTATCTCAGAATTGCAGTAGCTAATCAAGGTTTAAAAACCTAAGCCCAAAACCAGGGTTTTCATGGCTATGCATTTGGTGTAAGGGCCTCAGTTTTGACACCTACTTGAAGTGTTCATCACCACACCACACACTTCATTTGAAGTAAGTTGATGAACACAAATGAAGAGCAAGTAACCACCATCAACCTGCTCATTAGAGAACAAACTCACATATTGCAAAAGTGGTATTTTCCACATGTGATATAGGTGGGCTGGACATATGAAAACTCCTACACATTGCTAAGGATGTCCATGCCAAGTTTCACCCAAATTCAAAATCTTTTTGAGGTCATTTTGGGTATAGCTAGAAAGAGGGCAGTTTGAAACCATATTCAAATTCAAACTGTTTTTATCCCATGAATTTAAAAGTGGGAGGCATATTCTTATTCAGCACATTTTTGTGAGCTCACACACCAATTTTCACTCCATTTGGAGTTGATCATGACATGAGCTAAGTGGAACAAATTCAAACTTTATTTGAATTCAAAACTGGACTTGTGCTGAAATTCATTCAAACCAAACCCAATTTGAATTCTAATCAATTCAAATGGCTCATGGGTGAATAATTTGAATCACCAGGGGTATTATGGGGCTCACTGTTTACAACAGTGAGTAGGCGTAAATTTCAGAGGTTAAAACCCCGGGTGGGACCCACATGGCATAGAGAGAAGGAGGCAAAACTTGCACACAAAGTCACAGCCTCGGTGGGAAATTCCACCGAGCAGCTGTCGGCTGTGCCACCGAGCAGCCACCGGCGCCGCCAGCTGCTTCCCCTCTACGCGCGCTGGCGCCCAGGGCGGCTTGCTCGCGCCCCTACGCGACGGGCACCGCCTCAGCCGAGCAGGAGTCGGCCGGCTTTATCTTCTCGCGGGCAAACCCGAGCAGCGGCATTGTTTCTCGCCGCAGCTCTCTGCTCAATCAGGAAAACCAGCAAAACAATCTCCTCCTTCGTTCCTGAGCTGCTAGACAGCAACCTGAGGTCGCACTCCACCTCCCCAACGCCAGAAACCCCAAGTTCCGACCTCCTTTGCCCGAAAACGATCGCCACCGCGGCGACCTAGCCTCAGCCGAGAGTCAGGCGCCCGTGGACAGCGTTCCACAGGCGTTTTCATGGTCCAGCAAGAGAGGCAACAGGAGCGCGCGACCACCGTGCTGCTCTCCTCCAAGTTTGGAAGCAAACCGTGAAGAATCCACAGAGAATTTCCAGTTTTTGCTCCGGCGACCGTAAACCGAGCTTCCGGTACGGACTCTTCAAATTCTCGCTCTATGATCTTTCGGTGGTTATCAAATCTTGCACATAGACACTGGACTCGCTGGCGATCAAGTTATTTTCTGCATCCGTGGCGTGAAACTGTCTAGGAGTGATGAATTTCGAGCTCGATCAAGGGCGGTCATGGCGGTCACGATCGGTCACACGGTGCCGACCGACTTTCCGCCATCCCTGAACCCTTTTGACACCTTGTCGAGTTTCCTAGAGGTACACTAATGCTGTAGGACCGTTTGTTCGAGGTGTTGGCAGGTTAGAACCCACGGTCGACGGCGCTGGACCTCAATCGAGGCCGTGGCACGTCGCCGAGCTATTTCCGGTCACCCCCAGCCCGACCTGACACCACCGACGTGTTCCTCGACGTCGACAACCCCCTGGTGGCGAGTTTCAGACCATGGGAGGTCCGGCAGCGGCGAGCCGGCGAGCTCCGGGTCTGCTCCGGCGAGGTCGGCGGCGCGGGCACGAGAGAACGGCGGGAGGAAGACAAAGCCGGCTGGCCCACGTGTCAGCGGCTGAAGAATTTAAATCAGGATCGGGTGTGGCCTGGATCGGCTGTGCTGGCGCGCAAATACCCTGTGGGCCTCAGTGTGCCGGACACCTCCGCGCTCAACACGTGTCCCCGCGGGCCCCCGAGAGTTTAAACTTTTTCCCTGATTTTCAGAATTCTTCCAAACTTCAAATCCTCATAACTTTGGCTAGGAAGCTCCAAATCGAGTGAACCAAATTTTTCTGGATTCAGCTATCTGAGCAATTTCCAGCAAATCAAGTTTCACTTCATGAAAACACTTATTTCTCCAGAATTAATTCCTCAAAGTTTAAACTGTTAGGAATTTTAACTGGAGAATCCTTTGGAGGAAAATCCTGAAATTTTGCTGGGATGTTGACCAAAATATCCCTGAACTACCATAAAAATTTAGATCCATTTGAGCTCATTTGATCCACCTAATGGTGTGATTAGTGGAACTGTTCCAGAGAAAATAGAAAATGTTCAGAAACATTTTCAGAAAATTTTCTGAAATTGTTTAGCTCATATCTTTAGTTAGGAACCTTCAAATTAAGTGAAAGCAACTCCATTAGAACCCTCTAAAAATCTAGTTTTCCGAAAGTCATAGTTTGTTTCATGAAAATTCTTAGAACATCCTAAAAGCCTTCAGTTAAGGTCAAGTACATAATTAATTGTGGAGGGATCAAATGAGCTTTGCAGCAACTAAAACTTGAACAAGTCTCTGTTTAGGTTGTGACCAAGCCACAGTAAAAATTTCACAGTCATTGGGCTTGTCTAGTAAGAGTTATAGACTTCACAAGTTAAAAGTTAATACAACTGCATTTAAATTAATACATGTATTGCTTCTATCATGTAGTCGCTAAGGTCGAGGAGGAACCCGAAGTACTAGACTTCGTTACTCCGGAGGAGCAGCTAGCCTACGACCAAGAGCAGCAAGGCAAGCTCCGGTTTGCATTAACCGTTTTACAAATTTTATTGTTTTGAGCACTTACTTGAGTATTATGATTCTTTGCATTAGAGTCTTGTTTGGAAACCCAATTGCATAGCCAAGAAAACCATGGGTTCGGTTTAGGATTGCAAACCCTGTTAGCTACTGCAATGCTAAGATAGTGTAGGATTCGGTACAAGTCGAGTAGTTGGAACTACTCGCGAGCATAGGCTAGAGGCACTCGACTCGGGTAGAGATAGCACATGAAACACATGGCAAGAAAATGAGACCAAGCGGAGGATAAGGGCAGCAGGACTTTGGGGCCTGTGTGCTGCAGCTCCGCTTGTGTTGATTGAGGACCGAGCCGTGTGCGGGCCTGTTGAACAAGCTAGAACAGTACCGAAGACCTACCGGCTATATGGGAACCGGGAAACTGATGTAACTCGGGTAGCTGGGTGTTGAGGCATAGCTGGTCGTTCAGAGGGTAGGTTGAGAGCTCGAGGTGTAAATCGGCTGGCGGCACTGAGATGCGCGTGCAGAGACCTCTTGCTCGGGACGATTGGACCGGTTCAACATTTGGCTAACGGGTGAAAGGTAGTTGCGAACGGCGTCCGTGATGGTTGTTGTAAGCAACATCGAGTACGGACGTACGTGACGGGTTGTTCGGGTAACCCTGCAGGTGTAAATCGATTATAATCGCCGTCCCTCGCGGTCAGTGAGTACCACTTGTTCACTGTACCATGACGTAGAAATAACAGGCTAGTTGCATGTTAAAATGTTGCTGATTGAAAGATGGACTCTGATTGATAATGATTTGCTGTAGTTTAGCACTAACTAAAGTTCATTTCAACTTTGGGCAAAGTACATGAGAGAAATGCGTTTCTTGTTTGATTGCGGCTCTCTCATGTGCCTTCGTGTAAGGCTCTCCACAACCTGCTGCTAAAACTTGAAAATAAGGTTCTACTAATTAGGCGAGTCCTTGCAAATGATTTTTACCTCATGTAACCCATTACCCCTCATATAGAAGTTCCATGTTTAGGTGAGACGGGTCAGACTTGCTGGGCCTTCGTGCTCACTGCTTGTGTTTGAAGCTTTTGCAGGGTTCTATGAGGAAGGGACTCCCGAAGAGGAGACGGAACCCCAGGAGGGGAACCCCGTCGAGTGGGAGTCATGCACGCCGCAGAGTAAGTGTGCGTGTGTGCTAGCAAGGACACGTTCAAGGGCTGAACGTGCACTTGATGCGTAGTCTACGCCCGTGAGTGTAGACTGAACTTATTTTGATGTAAACATGTTCATAAACTTGTTTATGTAATAAAAATTCGCTTCCGCTTTGTACCTTTGACGTGTGTTATACGGTGCTGTGCAACGCAGCACCCCTCAGCATGATTCTGGCTCGACAAGACCGTGGGGTCGTGTCAGCGTTGGTATCAGAGCTCGCTTGAGGTTTAACGCACTACAAAGGTCATCTTTTTCAAAAATCCAGTGAGGAACGAGTTAGTAGCCCGTATAAGGATGTTATTAGTATATAGAAAGTGGCATATTAACTTATTTGATTATGTCGGAAAATCGTGCATCTCGGGACGTGTATGTCTTGGGGGGTGCACGTAAGCGCTGTCCACCAGTGCGCACAAGCTGAAGGGTGGAGCCCCACGGGTGGCAGGTAACCCGACCCGCTTTGATATCCTCTGTGACTCTTCATGTCGTTTGGGGTATTCGAGCAACGTCTGTCCCTGGCGTGCGTGGTGCAATTCGGGAGACCCGGTCACATGGTCTGAAACGTGAACACGTAACTCAAGGCGTGTTTGGCTTGAGAACATCCGGGCGAGTGATGACTGCCGGGTGTACGAACTGTATGGATTCCTGGCTCGGTGTGCAGTCGAGTCTGATGATTGTTTGAGTTTCTGCAGGTAGTCTGACCACGAAACGGTATAAGTGTAGCATCCATGTGCGAGTGACGTTTAGTGCCACTGAAATAACGAAGCCGGCTAAGTCCGGTATAGGATTTTCTTTGTGAGGACGTAGTACCGACATGATCTGGTGACGCATCGACGTCACACCCCATTAAATGAACAACTTCATTTAAAACTTGAAGGTTTTGATCCAAAGTAGTAAAACTTGATGTAAATCCTTCCCTTGAACAGGATATTCAAAGTTAACAAGTTTTCAACTTATAGGTTGTTAAGGACAGAGCAGTCTGTGTTCAGCTGAACCAAGGCTGAAGTTAATCAGAGGTTAGAAGTTGAGTTCTTTCGAGGTTGGGGTCATATGATACATTTCTGGAAAGCACTGGAAGAGCTTCACAACTTTTCTGTTGAGGTCCAGAGGTGTTTCAACCCTTAACCAATCGAAAAATGCAGTAGAGTTGAAACTGTCCAGAAAACAGGGCAGAGCAAAGACTCTCTGTAAACTCTCTGTAAATAGAGCATAACTCTAAAAATATTGACCCAATGGAGGTGTATGATACAGTTCTGGAAAGGTTTTTAATTGCTCTACAACTTCTTTGTAGAACTCCAGAGCAACATCACACGCCAAATTGGTTGAATGTCCAGTTGAATGCAAACTGTTCAGAAAACAGGACAGATGCAAATCTCCCTGGATGTTTCTGTAAAACACTTATAACATTCTGTAGAAAAATCCTTAAGGGTCATATGTCACACCGTTAGAAAGGTTATGAGATAAGCAACATTGTTGTACTTCAGAGTGTGTTCAGATTCCTATTGTATTTGCATATACAACTGTGATAAAACCAGCCACATACAAAGGAGATGCTGGCAAATTTTATCCAGGAATTCTGTCAATTTGAAAAATCATAACTCTTAATCCAGAAGCGATATAGAAGCATGTGAATACTAGTTGGAAAGATATTGGAGTTAACTTTAACTTTGGTATACAACTTGAGTGATGAAAATGCTTCTAACTGGATCAAAGTCTAGATTTAGTGCATCAAGGTCTGTTCTGTACAAAGGAGAAAAATGAGTGATATCGTGCAGGCTAGTACCAGTTATATGGCCCAAAAGCACCTGTTGCTGTCCCGAACACCATTCGGTGATATGTAGGCCCCTGTACGATTAACTCCTTAGAGCTTGATTGCTGGTCAAGTACCACAACTTGCACCACCTCCAGAGCAGCAGCATCAGACGGTGGTTTGTACTCCATCGCTGCAGCTATGTGTATCTAGCTTCCAACCACAAGTTAGAGAAGAACCGGAGAGACATCCGTTCTCTACTTGTGCTCGGATGGGCCATTATGCTAGGTATTGTATGGAGGAAATTCAAGGTTGCAGATCATCATACTTTCAATGATCAGATCCGTAACTATATCTGCAGAAAAGAGGGTAGACAAGGGGCAACATTCACTACACAGTGAGTAATGATGTTCCAGAAGGAGAAGCCGTGTTATCAGAGATGTTTATCTGAATCAGCTACCGGTATTAATTCTCTTGGACTTAGGTGCCACACCTAGCTTTTTTAGTCCATCTTTTGTGGCTCAACATCAGCTCCAAACCACTTTTACAAAGAGTTAATACCTCATATCTTCGCCGGGGCAGCATTACAAGAAGTGATGTTGTTTTCCGAGCACATCTTTGTTTGCGGGTTATACTATAACCCACGACCCTCCTTATTCTTGGGGTCTGAAGATCGATATTATTTTGGGGATGTCGTGGTTGAATTACCACAAAACAGGTTACAACGTCAGTTTTAAACCGTTAAGCTCAAACTCCGCACGGCACGGTCTTCATACATTAGTTCTGGGTGTCAGTCGGCAACAGATTGCAATATTGAACCACTCGGAAACTGTTAGATAGAGGGCAGTCCAGTGGTACGTAAATTTCAGGAGGTGTTTCCCAATTGTTTACCGGGCATACCGCCCGAACAGGACACAGAGTCCAAGATTGAACTTGCACCAGGAACGCCACTGAGTTCACGAAGGCCGTACAAAATGGCACCCAATGAAGGAGCAGCGTGGAAGACACCGCTGAATAACCCTATGAGCAAAGGTTTTATACGACTGGGTTGTTACCTTAGGGTTATTCAGTATTGTTTGCAAAGGAGAAGCACGAGACACTACAACTTTGTGTAGTACTCGTCTGCGTAACACTGTGACAATCAAGAACTAGTACCCTTTACCACAGATCGACGTATTGTTTGATCAGTTGGTCAAGGCAAAGATCTTTTCCAAGATGGATTTAAGATCCGGGTACCATCAGATTAAGATAAGGGCTGAGGACATTCCAAAGACAGCTTTCTCGACAAGGTACGGACTTTATGAGTACCTGGTCATATCCTTCGGCCTCACCAATGCTCCAGCTCACTTCATGTATTTGATGAACTCGGTATTCATGCCGGAGCTGGACAAGTTTGTCGTGGTCTTCATCGACGACATCCTGGTATATTCCAAGTCAGAGGAAGATCACAAGAAACACCTGCGTATATTCTTGCAACGGCTGTGGGATCACAAGCTATACGCAAAATTCAGCAAATGCGAGTTCTGGATATCGCAAGTGCCTTTTCTCGGGCATATCATTTCAGCGGAGGGTATCGCTGTAGACCCGAGCAAGATCACTCAAGTGCTGAATTGGAAATCCCCGAGAACTGTTCACGAGGTACGAAGTTTCCTCGGACTCGCGGGATATTATCGGAGGTTCATTCCGAACTTCTCGAAGATTGCCAAGCCTATGACGGAGCTGCTGAAGAAGGCTACCAAATATGTTTGGAGTCCAACAAGTGAAGCAGCATTCAAGGCTTTAGTCAAGCACCTGACATCAGCACCGGTTTTGGCACAGCCAGACACAACAAAACCGTTCGATGTGTACTGCGATGCATCCGGCATTGGGCTCGGATGTGTGCTGATGTAAGACCGAAGAGTGGTCGCGTATGGATCACGGCAGCTTAGAAACCATGAGCAGAATTATCCAACTCACGACTTGGAGCTCGCTGCCATGGTACTTGCACTGGAAATGTGGAGGCACTACCTACTCGGTAACCTCGTACATCTATATACCGACCACAAAAGCCTCAAGTACATATTCACTCAGAAGGAGCTGAACATGAGGCAATGAAGATGGTTAGAATTGATAAAGGATTACGAAATAGAGATCCATTATCATCCGGGCAAGGCAAACATAGTGGCAGATGCGCTGAGCCGCAAGTCACACATCAACAATCTGACCATCACACCGTTGGAAGAGAGCAAACCACCACTACATGTAATTCCACATGGAGCTCTCTACAACCTAGCGTTGATCCCCACCATCCGTGAAGAGATAGCGGCAGCCCAAAAGAATGACAAGGGCATGTCGCATTTGCGGAGATGTGTAGACAGTGGGGAGTTGAAATGCTTCTGGAAGGACGGAGACGGCGTCCTATGGTTCAAGGACCGGATCGTCGTACCCCGTAACCCGGAATTACGGAAGAAAATTTTTGATGAGGCTCACTTATCAAAATTTTCTATTCACCCCGGCAGCAACAAGATGTATCAAGAACTCAGAAGCAAGTTTTGGTGGACACGGATGAAGCGTGAGATTGCAAAATACGTGTCCGAGTGTGATACATGTCGAAGGGTGAAGGCAGACCATATGCGGAAACCGGGACTGCTGCAACCACTGGGCATTCCTGCCTGGAAATGGGAGGATGTGAGCATGGACTTCATCGTCGGTTTACCCACCACCTTGCAGAAACATGATTCTGTGTGGGTGATCGTCGATCGGCTCACCAAAGTTGCCCATTTCATCCCGGTCAACACAAACTACAACGCCAAGAAGTACGCTGAACTGTACATCTCACGGATCCTATGCTTTTACGGCGTACCCCGTACCATCATATCGGATCGGGGCACTTTATTTGTGTACCGTTTTTGGGAGCAGCTGCACGCTGCCTTGGAGACGAAGCTGATCCGTAGTTCAGCATACCACCCGCAGACGGATGGGCAAACGGAGCAGGTGAACCAGATCTTAGAAGACATGGTACGAGATTGCGCTATCAACCACGGCAAGAATTTGGATGATCACTTGCCGTTATCCGAGTTCTCGTACAACAATGGGTACCAAGCCAGCATCAAGATGGCGCCCTACGAGGCGCTATACGGACGGAAATGCCGCACACCACTGAATTGGTGTGAATCTGGCGAAAGGGTTACCTTCAGGATTGACCTTGTCAACAACACGGAAGAAAAGGTTCGACTAATTCAAGCGAACCTAAAAGCCGCTCAATCCCGTCAGAAACAGTATGCGGACCGGAGAAGGCGCCCATTACAATTCGAAGTTGGAGATCACTTATATCTACGGGTGTCTCCAATGAAGGGCGTAAACAGATTTGGGGTGAGAGGAAAGTTGGCACCCCGATTCATCGGTCCACTCCAGATTACCGAAAGATGTGGATCAGTGGCATACCGGCTGAAATTACCAGAAGCACTTTCCGGTGTGCACGACGTCTTTCACATTTCCCAGATGAGGAAGTGTCTCAAGCTATCAACTACCGTTCAGCTTGAAGATATTGAAGAACAGCCACCGGATCTCACCTATCGGGAGGAACTGGTGCAGATTATTGATGAAAAGGCCCGAACCACATGCCACCAAACATTGTGGTTCTACAAGGTTTTATGGAGTAATCAGTCCATGGACAAAGCGACATGGGAGAGCGAAGGATTTCTTCGCGCTAATTACCCCGACTTTTTCACGTCGCATATCCGGTTTTTTTCCACCGTCCTCTCTCTCATTTTCACCTTATAACCTCGGGACGAGATTCTTTTAAGGGGGGAGGAATGTAAGGGCCTCAGTTTTGACACCTACTTGAAGTGTTCATCACCACACCACACACTTCATTTGAAGTAAGTTGATGAACACAAATGAAGAGCAAGTAACCACCATCAACATGCTCATTAGAGAACAAACTCACATATTGCAAAAGTGGTATTTTCCACATGTGATATAGGTGGGCTGGACATATGAAATCTCCTACACATTGCTAAGGATGTCCATGCCAAGTTTCACCCAAATTCAAAACCTTTTTGAGGTCATTTTGGGTATAGCTAGAAAGAGGGCAGTTTGAAACCATATTCAAATTCAAACTATTTTTATCCCATGAATTTAAAAGTGGGAGGCATATTCTTATTCAGCACATATTTGTGAGCTCACACACCAATTTTCACTCCATTTGGAGTTGATCTTGACATGAGCTAAGTGGGACAAAATCAAACTTTATTTGAATTCAAAACTGAACTTGTGCTGAAATTCATTCAAACCAAACCCAATTTGAATTCTAATCAATTCAAATGGCTCATGGGTGAATAATTTGAATCACCAGGGGTATTATGGGGCTCACTGTTTACAACAGTGATTAGGAGTAAATTTCAGAGGTTAAAACCCCGGGTGGGACCCACATGGCATAGAGAGAAGGAGGCAAAACTTGCACACAAAGTCACAGCCTCGGTGGGAAATTCCACCGAGCAGCTGTCGGCTGTGCCACCGAGCAGCCACCAGCTGCTTCCCCTGTACACGCGCTGGCGCCCAGGGCGGCTTGCTCGCACCCCCACGCGGCGGGCACCGCCTCAGCCGAGCAGGAGCCGGCCGGCTTTATCTTCTCGCGGGCAAACCTGAGCAGTGGCATTGTTTCTCGCCGCAGCTCTCTGCTCAATCGTGAAAACCAGCAAAACAATCTCCTCCTTCGTTGCTGAGCTGCTAGACAGCAACCTGAGGTCGCACTCCACTTCCCCAACGCCAGAAACCCTGAGTTCCGACCTCCTTTGCCCGAAAACGATCGCCACCGCGGCGACCTAGCCTCAGCCGAGAGTCAGGCGCCCGTGGACAGCGTTCCACAGGCATTTTCACGGTCCAGCAAGAGAGGCAACAGGAGCGCGCGACCACCGTGCTGCTCTCCTCCAAGTTTGGAAGCAAATCGTGAATAATCCACAGAGAATTTCCAGTTTTTGCTCCGGCGAACGTAAACCGAGCTTCTAGTACGGATTCTTCAAATTCTCGCTCTATGATCTTTCGGTGGTTATCATATCTTGCACATAGACGCTGGACTAGCCGGCGATCATTTTCTTATCTGCATCCATGGCGTGAAACTGTCTAGGAGTGATGAATTTCGAGCTCGATCAAGGGCGGTCATGGCGGGCACGATCGGTCACACGGTGCCGACCAACTTTACGCCATCCCTGAACCCTTTTGAAACCTTGTCGAGTTTCCTAGAGGTACACTGATGCTGTAGGACCGTTTGTTCGAGGTGTTGGCGGGTTAGAACCCACGGTCGACGGCGCCGAACCTCAATCGAGGCCGCGGCACGTCGCCGAGTTATTTCCGGTCACCCCCAGCCCGACCTGACACCACCAACGTGTTCCTCGATGTTGACAATCCCCTGGCGGCGAGTTTCAGACCATGGGAGGTCCGGCAGCGGCGAGCCGGCGAGCTCCGGGTCTGCTCCGGCGAGGTCGGCGGCGCGGGCACAAGAGAACGGCGGGAGGAAGACGAAGCCGGCTGGCCCACGTGTCAGCGGCTGAAGAATTTAAATCGGGATCGGGTGTGGCGGGGATCGGCTGTGCTGGCGTGCAAATACCCTGTGGGCCTCAGTGTGCCGGACACGTCCGCGCTCAATACTTGTCCCCGCGGGCCCCCGAGAGTTTAAACTTTTTCCTCGATTTTCAGAATTCTTCCAAACTTCAAATCCTCATAACTTTGGCTAGGAAGCTCCAAATCGAGTGAACCAAATTTTTCTGGATTCAGCTATCTGAGCAATTTCCAGCAAATCAAGTTTCACTTCATGAAAACACTTATTTCTCCAGAATTAATTCCTCAAAGTTTAAACTGTTAGGAATTTTAACTGGAGAATCCTTTGGAGGAAAATCCTGAAATTTTGCTGGGATGTTCACCAAAATATCCCTGAACTACCATAATAATTTCAGATCCATTTGAGCTCATTTGATCCACCTAATGGTGTGATTAGTGGAACTGTTCCAGAGAAAATAGAAAATGTTCAGAAACATTTTCAGAAATTTCTCTGAAATTGTTTAGCTCATATCTTTAGTTAGGAACCTTCAAATTAAGTGAAACCAACTCCACTAGAACCCTCTGAAAATCTAGTTTTCAGAAAGTCATAGTTTGTTTCATGAAAATCCTTAGAACACCCTAAAAGCCTTCAGTTAAGGTCAAGTACATAATTAATTGTGGAGGGCTCAAATGAGATTTTCTGCAACTAAAACTTGACCAAGTCTCTGTTTAGGTTGTTACAGCCACAGTAAAAAATTTCACAGTCATTGGGATTGTCTAGTAAGAGTTATAGACTTCACAAGTTAAAAGTTAATACAATTGCATTTAAATTAATACATGTATTGCTTCTATCATGTAGTCGCTAAGGTCGAGGAGGAACCCGAAGTCCTAGACTTTGTTACTACGGAGGAGCAGCTAGCATACGACCAAGAGCAGCAAGGCAAGCTCTGGTTTGCATTAACCGTTTTACAAATTTTATTGTTTTGAACACTTACTTGAGTATTATGATTCTTTGCATTAGAGTCTTGTTTGGAAACCAAATTGCATAGCCAAGAAAACCATGGGTTGGGTTTATGATTGCAAACCCCGTTAGCTACTGCAATGCTAAGATAGTGTAGGATTCGGTACAAGTTGAGTAGTTGGAACTACTCGCGAGCATAGGCTAGAGGCACTCAACTCGGGTAGAGATAGCACATGAAACACATGGCAAGAAAATGAGACCAAGCGGAGGGTAAGGGCAGCAGGAATTTGGGGACCGTGTGCTGTAGCTCCGCTTGTGTCGATTGAGGACCGAGCCGTGTGCGGGCCAGTTGAACAAGCTAGAACAGTACAGAAGACCTACCGGCTATATGGGAACCGGGAAACTGATGTAACTCGGGTAGCTGGGTGTTGAGGCATAGCTGGTCGTTCAGAGGGTAGGTTGAGAGCTCGAGGTGTAAATCGGCTGGCGGCACTGAGATGCGCGTGCAGAGACCTCTTGCTTGGGACGATTGGACCAGTTCAACATTTGGCTAATGGGTGAAAGGTAGTCGTGTACGGCGTCCGTGATGGTTGTCGTAGGCAATATCGAGTACGGGCGTACGTGACGGGTTGTTCGGGTAACCCTGCAGGTGTAAATCGATTATAATCGCCGTCCCTCACGGTCAGTGAGTACCACTTGTTCACTGTACCGTGACGTAGAAACAACAGGCTAGTTGCATGTTAAAATGTTGCTGATTGAAAGATGGACTCTGATTGCTAATGATTTGCTGTAGTTTAGCGCTAACTAAAGTTCATTTCAACTTTGGGCAAAGTACATGAGAGAAATGCGTTTCTTGTTTGATTGCGGCTCTCTCATGTGCCTTCGCTTAAGGTTCTCCACAACCTGCTGCTAAAACTTGAAAATAAGGTTCTACTAATTAGGCGAGTCCTTGCAAATGATTTTTACCTCATGTAACCCATTACCCCTCATATAGAAGTTCCATGTTTAGGTGAGACGGGTCAGACTTGCTGAGCCTTCGTGCTCACTGCTTGTGTTTGAAGCTTTTGCAGGGTTCTATGAGGAAGGGACTCCCGAAGAGGAGACGGAACCCCAGGAGGGGAACCCCGTCGAGTGGGAGTCGTGCACGCCGCAGAGTTAGTGTGCGTGTGTGCTAGGAAGGACACGTTCAAGGGCTGAACGTGCACTTGATGCGTAGTCTACGCCCGTGAGTGTAGTCTGAACTTATTTTGATGTAAACATGTTCAAATAAAAATTCGTTTCCGCTTTGTACCTTTGACGTGTGTTATATGGTGCTGTGCAACGCAGCACCCCTCAGCGTGATCCTGGCTCGACAAGACCGTGGGGTCGTGTCATTTGGGTTTTCAAACAAGACTCTAATGCATAAATAAGGTGGATACTCAATGTAAGTTCTCAGAACAATAAAGTTTATAAAAGGCTAATGCAAACTGGAGCTTGCCTTGCTTCTGCTGGTCATATGCTAGCTGTTCTTCCGGGGTAATGAAATCCAACACCTCCGGCTCCTCTTCAACATTAACGACTACACAATATAAATATGTATGCGTGTCAATTTAAATGCATTTGAACTTGAAGTTGATATTGTTAAGACTATAAGTACAGCTAGACAGGCCCAATGACACTGAAAAGTTTACTGTGGTTTGGGTACAACCTAAACCGAAACTTGGCCAAATTTCATTTGCAGCAAGGCTCATTTGAGCCCTCCACAAATAAATGTGTATTTGGCCTTAATTTGAGCTCTTAGGGTGTTCTACGGATTTTCATGGAGCAAGCCATGACTTTCTGGAAACTATATTTCCCAAGGGTTCTAATGGAATTAGTTTCATCTAATTTGAAGATTCCTAGCCAGAGATATGAGCTAAACAAGTTCAAAGAAAATCTGAAAAATGTTTCTGGACATTTTTCATTTTCTCTGGAACAGTTTCATTAATCACACCATTAGGGTGACCTAATGAGCTCAAATGTGTCTGAAATTTTTATGATAGCTCAGGGATATTATGATGAACATCCTGGCCAAATTTCAGAATTTTCACCGAAGGGTTCTCCAGTCAAAATTCTAAACAGTTTAAATTTTGAAGAATTAATTCTGGATAAATAAGGATTTTCATAAAGTGAAACTTGATTTTTTGGAAAGTACTCAGATAGATTAATCCAACAAAATTTGGTTCACTCGATTTGGAGTTTCCTAGCCAAAGTTATGTGGGTTTGAAGTTTGAACTAGAAACTAAAATTCGGGAAATGATTTACTCCTGCCGGTGGGACCCATGTACAGTGCTTCTTCTACCTCTCGCTCCCACGCGCGTGCCCCCTCGCTGGAGATTGATGAATCTCACTACTCCGGCCACCTCTTGGCCTAATTCTCGCCACCTGTGCGTTTGGGAGGGCGAGCAACCTGTCTGTGACACGAATGAGAGCTACCGGTGGCCGGAACACCGTCGGCGGCGGCTTCAGTACAACTTTGGCGCTGTTGGCCGACTGACCTAGCCCGCCAAAAGCTTGGCTAAATGGCTCTAGAGCACCAGTGGACCTTGAGGATCATTGACATGACTTTAAACTCACTCGGGGATGGCTCCAACTAGGTTGTCACCGTGCGCCCGAGGGTATTCTTCGTGTTCGTGTTCGTAAAACTTGGAGATGGCCTTCCTACGTGAAGTTTGAAGCTTGGGTTGTGAAGAAGAATTTAGCCGGTCTAGCTCCTCTGTGCATGATTTGGTGAGCTAAGAACAAGAATTGAGATCGAATTTGCTAAACTCGTACCGAAAGGTCACTCTGTCGGTCTGGGAGAAAATTGCCGAATTCACCGGCGATGGTTCACGGCTTGAGCCATGAGTTTGGGTGGAGAAGCATGGATGTTCGACGCTCCTATGGTTGGCTTTGATCGATTGTGAAAGCCTCTGAGTTGGGCTGTCCACGATAGCATCGAACGGTGGTGAGTTTCGGTTTGCCGCACAAAGGTTTGGGGCGGCTTGAGGAGCGGTGATTTCAGCTCATACTTGTGGCTGGACAATCAAACGAGATGTCGTGGTGTGGTTTAGCAGCTCGGAGGGAGTGGGATGGGCGTGGTATTTGCCGGTTCCCCGATCGAAACCGAGGTAGCAGCGGTGATGGCAGCGTTTCTTGCGCGAGGGTGTAGAGGAACGAGAGCGACTGATCTTTTGCCGGCTCGGGCTCGGGGATAAGGAAGCATAGGGACGGCTCGGTGACCATAGGCGGCAAGCAGATGCTGTCTTGCCGTTTCCTCGCCGTGGCGCCCGCTGCTGCAACCCGAGAACCGAAGCCTCTGTTCTTCAGTCGGTTTGCTCACTTGTGAGGCTGACAAGAGGGCCCCACCCTCTAGTTTAATCTCTGAAATTCAATTCTTCCCACTGCTCAAAACAGTAGGGACCTTCCTACCCTTGGTCATTTGATCAATCACCCAAATTGGGATTTGGTTTGTTAAGTGATCAAATTGTGGAAATGGGTTTGATTTAATTTGCAGCACATTTGAACTGAAATTCAAATTTGATTTGAATTTAGCCAAAATAGCTCATGTCAAGATCAACTCCAAATGGAGTGAAAATTGGTGTGTGAGCTCACAAAAATGTGCTGAGTGTGAATATGAATCCCACTTTTGAATTCATGGGATGAAAGGAGTTTGAATTTGAATTTAAGTTCAAACTAGCCTCTTTCTAAATATACCCAAAAATACCTCAAAAGGTTTTGTATTTGGGTGAAATTTGGCATGAGCATTCCTAGCAATGTTTAGGAGTTTTTCATATCCTCAGCCCCTATATGATGCATGTGGGAAATGCCACTTTTACATTTTGTGAGTTTATCATCAAATGACCATGTTGATGGTGTTTACTTGCTCTTCAAATGTGTTCATAATCTTTCCTCAAATGAGGTGTGTGTGGACTGATGAACACTTTGAATGTATGCAAAAACTTGGGCCCTTATATTCCTTCCTCCTAAAAAGAATCTCGTCCCGAGATTATAAGGTGAAAAATGAGAGAGGATGGTGGAAAAATACCATATGTGCGACGTTAAAAAGTCAGGGTAGTTAGTGTTAAGGAAACCTTCGCTCTCCCATGTTGCTTCATCTATGGAGTGATTTCTCCATAGAACCTTGTAGAACCACAACGTACGGTTGCGTGTGGTTCGGGCCTTTTCATCAATTATCTGAAGCGGCTCCTCCCGATAAGTGATATCCGGTTTCAGTTCTTCAATATCTCCCAGCTGAACGACACTTGAAAGTTTGAGGCACTTCCTCAGCTGAGAAATGTGAAAGACGTCGTGCACACCGGAGAGTGATGGTAATTCCATCCGGTATGCAACTGATCCACATCTTTCTTTAATCTGGAATGGACCGATGAATCGGGGTGCTAACTTTCATCTTGTGGCGGACTGGAATCCGCTCATCCAGGATCACAGAGGGTGGTGCCGCAAGATGCGACACCCGACAGCACACATCATAAGAATGATATTGTATTACATAGAAAACACCCTGAAATGTACAAAGTAGTACAAGACTTCAGTTACAAACTAGTGTTTCGATTACAACAGCGGAAACTAAGTTTATACAACTCACACCATCTACCTAGCAAAAGTCGGTTGCCCAGCCCTATGGGCAACCCACACTAGCTGCACATCTCAGCGCAGCGCGGCGTGTATGGCTCCCACTCAGCCGTGGTACCCGACGGAGGGTAGCCCTCGCCGGTGGACTCGTAACCCGAGTCCGTGGGATACTCCTCACCTGAAAAACACTTAAGCAGCAACCACAAGCACGATGGCTCAACAAGACTTAACCGACTTAGCTGGGCATGAAACTCTACATGCAGTGTACACGAACATGGGATGGTAAATTTCAGCAAATGGACATGCCTATAAGTTCAACCTTAGTTCATCTTTTAGCCACAAGTTTACAGTTCATGAATATGAAAATTTAGTAAGCGATATTTGGTGGCACACATGTAGCAATACAAGTTTTATCATAACAGAAATATTGAATCATCACATTTCATATCTTAGCCTACGTCACGACTCAGTGACCAAGTGGTACTCATCACCGTGAGGGACGGCGAATCGACTCGATATACACCTGCAGAGATACCCGAAGAGCACGTCACGTACGCCCACCCGTGGAGCTGCACAGCACGCTCACTCGATGTCCTACGGGACAACCTTTCATCCAACAGCCCAAACGTCGAACGGGTCGCACCGAAACGGACAAGAGGTTCCCTACATGGAGCATCTCTCTATGCACGTTAGCAGATTTCCACCTTGCTGCCCTCAACCTACACCTATACATCGGTGTGCTATGCCTCGACGCCCGGAGGTTTAGGTTACATTGGTTTTTTGGGGCCCACATATTCGATATGCCTTCGGTACATTCAAGCTTGATCAGCATGGGCCACACACGGATCGTTCCTCAATCGACACGGACAGGGCTACGCTCAAAAGACTTCCTCTTGCTACGCCCTAGCCCCTGCCTAGTCTCATTTTCATTACTAAAGTGATCTCACATAACTCGAACCAATCCCGTGTGTCCCGAGCCTAACTCGCGAGTAGATTGCAACTATTCGACTTGTACCGAAGTTCTATGAATCATTTAAGCATAGCCTGTCTACACGAGGACTTAGACACTACCCTCACTCTTATAGGAAAATTCTGGTCATGCACTTTGGTTTCATCCATCCTACACCTAATGCACATCCATACCACATACTAAGTATTAATAAAGCAAAACTTTGTAAAATTGGTTAATGTAAACCGGGGCTTGCCTTGTTGCTGCTGGTCAGAAGTTAAGGCTTCATCCGGAAGAAGAAAGTCGAGCACTTCCGGAGGTTCCTCGCCTTCAGCGACTACACGTAAGCCATATGCTATATGTCAATTTAAATGCAAAGTTTGAAATTGAATATGTAAAGACTATAACTCAAGATAGCCCTCCCCTTTAGTTCTGAAATTTTTATGGTGGCTTGGTAGGGTCCAAACCAAAGTCCTGACCAAGTTTCATTTGAAACAAAGTTCATTTGAGCTTTGTACAAATTAAAGCTTATTTGGTCATTAGTAAGCCTCTAAGGAATTCCAGGGATTTTCATGGCTCCAACCAATACTTTCTGGAAACTAGAATTTGAGATGGTTCTAATGGAATTGGTTTCATGTCATTTGAAGAATTCTAGATGAAGTTATGCTCTAAACAAGATTTGAGAAAATCTGAAAAATGTTTCTGTACATTTTTCTATTTTCTCTGGGCAGTTCATTTAATCACACCATTAGGGGGACTAAATGAACTTGGATGGGTCCGAAAATTTTACTGTGACTCAAGGATTTTCCAATGAACCTCCCAGCCAAATTTCATAATTTTTCATAAAGTAATTCTCCGGATAAAATTCCTAACAGTTTAAAACTTAGGGAATTAATTCTGGAAAACTATTAAGTTTCATAAGCTGAAACTTGTTTTGCTGGATAGTACTCGAAGAGATGAATCCAACAAAATTTGGTTCTCTGAATTTGGAGCTTCCTAGCTGAAGTTATATGCATTTGAAGTTTGAACCAAATCTGAAAATTCAGATAAAGTTCAAACCGGCTGGTGGGTCCCAGGGCTACATGTCAGTGCTGCAGCTAAGCCACACAGGGGTCCGCAGAATTTCCCACATAGTCGCATTAGATCCCGATGCCACAGACGATCCGGGGCGGTTTTAGCAGAGACCGACACATGGGGCCCGCAGAGCTTCGTCTACCTCACGCTCCTGGGGCTCCCCGCCGCCCCCTTCGCCGGAGTACTCGCCGGGAGGCTGTTCCCGTGACCGAAATTCGACCAAACTGGCTGCTCCCGCCTGAAATTGCTCGGGGAACCCATTGCTGACCTTGTCGCTGGCCGGTGATCACCGGAATCGGTTGCGCGACGGTGACAGTCCACGGGGTGAGTTCGGCGATGTCGGTATGGCGCTGTCATGCCTCAAAGTCCTCTCTGTTGGCTCCTACAGCACCGCCATGACCTACGGAGCAACAACCCAGCCTCTGATCTCGCTCAAAGTTGCGGCAAACCGGACTTCACCGTGCGACCTAGGTCTAAACCCGGCGATGAACGAAAAACCCACGGAACTCGGTGGTTTCTCGCTGGTTTCCCGTGATTCTTGACCGTATGGATTCGCACGGACGTTTCTAGCTGGTTGTCGAAGCTGGGGAGCGATTGCTTGACCGGTTAGCCTGAATTTTCCGATTAACCAAACTTGGGTTATATCACATGCTCTCGGCAAGAACTGGAATTCCAGCAAGCACACTCTATGGCATGCGGCCGGGGTTGTCAGACAGGAGGTGCACTGCTAGGCGAACCTTTTGGCATGCCTGACTCAGCGTGGGATCAAACCTAGCATACGGACAATGAATTTTTGGTAGCGGCGGCTTTTCATGGAGCTGAAAGGAAACAGGGAGCTCGAGGTCTGTTTACCGTGGGTGTGGCGCCGGGTTGTTGCGTCGACCATGTTGAGGAGGCCTGGCGAAGCTCTGGGTGAGCTCAGACCAGCGTGCCAACCTCGGAGACATCCAGACGCAGGAGAACCAAGGGTTGTCGTGGGTGCGGCGGTGTTTTTCCGTCGAGGGGCTTGGGAGTGAGCAGAGTAGCACGAAGAGTCGGTTGATGGGGTGCGAAATATCACCGGTTGCCGATACGTCGATGCATACCGCGGCCTGGGCTGCTCGGGAGGTGGCATCCGGGAATTGCCCCGGTGACGCGCTGCACTCGATCGACACTGTGAGAAACAGAGCACCACTCGGTTGTGAATTAGCCCTCCCACTGACCTGTGGGCCCCATCTCTCCCCCCTAATGTTTTTTTTTCCAATTTTCACTGTAAATATCCCAGCTACTCTCAATTGAATGAGAGACTTAAGCACCAAGTCATAGTTTGAATTTGATTTCCTCAATTTGAAATTGATTTGGCTAAATTTGCTGCCCATTTGAATTTGAAATTCAAATTCAGTTTTGATTAATGCAAATTTAGCTCCCGACAAGATGAACTCCAATGGGGATGAAAATTGGTAGACTAACGCAGAAAAATGTGCTGAGTTTGAATATGAAGCCAAATTTTGAATTCAAGTGATCAAAGTGGCTGCAATTTGAATTTGCATTCAAATTGGCCCTTTTTACAAATGTCTCCAAAATTGCCTCAAAAGGTCTTGGATTTGCATGAAACTTGTCCTGAGCCTTCCCAAGAATATTTAAGGTCTAGGGGTGAGCTCAACCTTTCATGTTTATGTGTATGACTCGTACTTTTTGAAATTAGGGCTTTCCCCTCTAATCACCCTTTTTGATGGTGTTTACTTGCTCTTCACAAGTGTTCATGAGCTCCATAAAATGAGCTGTGGTGTTGTGAGGTGATGAAATGATCACTTTTGCAAGTCACTTTCTTGGGCTTTCACATCCCTCCCCCCTTAAAAGAATCTTGTCCCGAGATTATAAAAGAAGAGACGACGATGTAAGAGGAGATTACCCGTGATGAGATGCCATGAAATCCGGGTAGTTTGAGCGAAGGAAGTCCTCACTCTCCCACGTCGCTTCTTCCACGGTGTGGTTACTCCACAGTATCTTATAGAACCACAGCATTCGGCTACGCGTGGTTCCAGCCTTCTCATCAATAATTGCCACCGGATATTCAGCATACGTCAAATCCGGTTGCAGCTCGCCTATGTCTTCGGTGGGAACAGCAGACGTATACTTCAGATATTTTCGCAGTTGCAAAACATGGAAAACGTTGTGAACACCAGCAAGAGATGCTGGCAGTTCCAGTCTATACGCCACTGGTCCACACTTCTCGGTGATGGCATAGGGTCCAATGAATCGAGGAGCGAGTTTCCCTTTCACGCCGAACCGGTGCACGCCTTTCATCGGAGATACACGGAGATACACGTGTTCCCCGACGTCAATGTGCAGCAGCCTATGCCTCTTATAAGCGTAACTCTTCTGCCGGGATTGAGCGGCCTTCAAGTTGGCTTGAATCATCCGAACGTGCTCTTCGGCGTCATTCACCACATCAACCCTGAAGGTGACCCTTTCACCGGACTCGCACCAGTTTAATGGGGTGTGGCATTTGCGACCGTAGAGAGCCTGATAGGGTGCCATCTTGATACTTGCTTGATAGCCGTTGTTGTACGAGAATTCTGCCAATGGTATATGATTATCCCAGTTTCTACCGTGGTGGACGGCACACGCTCTCAACATGTCTTCTAGTACTTGGTTCACCCTCTCACTCTGTCCATCTGTCTGAGGGTGATAGGCGGAGCTTCTAATCAGCTTAGTACCCAAAGCAGCATGCAACTGCTCCCAGAAACGAGATACGAATAGTGCCCCTCGGTCTGAGACTATGGTCTTGGGTACTCCATGCAAGCATAGGATTCTTGCAATATACAACTCCGCATATCTGTTGGCATGGAAATGTGTATGCACGGGAATGAAGTGAGCCGACTTGGTTAACCGGTCAACGATCACCCAAATTGAATCATGTTTGTTGGAAGTCAGGGGTAATCCCACAATGAAATCCATGCTCACATCTTCCCACTTCAATGCTGGGATTTTCAGGGGTTGCAAAAGCCCTGATTTCCTCATATGTTCAGCTTTCACTCGTCTACACGTATCACACTCAGATACGTACTTCGCCACTTCCTGCTTCATCCGTGTCCACCAAAATTTCTTTTTTAAATCTCGGTACATTTTGTTGCTTCCCGGATGAATGGAGTATTTAGACAAGTGAGCTTCATCAAGGATCTTCTTTCTCAGCTCCATGTTCCGGGGTACGACTATGCGGTCATTGAACCACAGCGTCCCCTCATCATCTTTCCGCAAACATTTGATTTCTCCGTTGTCTATCCGTCTCCGAAGATGTGCCACACCCTTGTCCACTTTCTGAGCTGCAATGATCTCCTGCCTAATGGTAGGGATGAGGGAAAGGTTGTAGAGCGATCCATAAGGAACCAAGTATAAACTCGGCTCTTCCTCCTACGCCGGTGTAATGGTGAGGTTATGCACATGTCATTTCCGACTCAGCGCATCGGCAACCACATTCGCCTTGCCGGGGTGGTAATGAATCTCAATCCCATAATCAATGATTAGTTCTAACCACCTCCTTTGCCTCATATTCAGCTCCTTTTGGGTGAAGATATACTTCAAACTCTTGTGGTCGGCGTAGACATGCACCAAATTCCCCCGGATATAGTGCCTCCACATTTTCACCGCCAACACCACTGCAGCAAGCTCAAGATCATGAGTCGGATAGTGCTGCTCATGGTTTCAAAGCTGGCATGAGCCATACACGACCACACGTCCTTCCTGCATCAACACACAGCCGAGCCCGATACCAGACGCATCACAATACACGTCGAAGGACTTGGCCGTATCCGGTTGAGCTAAGACCGGGGCTGTTGTGAGATGCTTCACCAATGCTTGGAACGCTCCTTCACATGCTGCTTTCCAAACATATTTTGTTCCCTTCTTCAATAATTCTATCGTCGGCTTAGCAAGCTTGGAGAAACTTGGGATGAATCTCCGGTAATATCCCACTAAGGCGAGGAAGCTTCTGACTTCATGGACAGAAGTGGGGTCTTTTCATTTCAGCACTTGTTCAATTTTGCTTGGGTCAACCGCAATGCCTTCCGCTGAGATGATATGTCCCAAAAATGACACTTGGCTGATCCAAAACTCAAATTTGCTGAACTTGGCGTATAACTTATGGTCTTGCAATTGTTGAAGAACGATCCTCAAGTGTTCGGTGTGTTCTTCTTCTATCTTGGAGTAAACCAAAATATCATCAATGAACACCACAACGAACTTGTCCAGCTCCGGCATGAACACCGAGTTCATGAGATACATGAAATGTGCTGGAGCATTGGTGAGACCAAAATACATGATGAGATATTCACATAAACCATATCTCATCGAGAAGGCCGTCTTCGGGGTATCCTCCGCCCGGATTTTTTATTTGATGATACCCGGAGCGGAGGTCCATCTTGGAGAACACACTTGCACCCACAACCTGATCAAACAGGATGTCAATGCGGGGAAGTGGGTATTTGTTCTTGATGGTGACGGCGTTGAGCGGCCGGTAATCCACACACAGACTAAGGTTTCATCTTTCTTCTTTATGAACAGCGCCGAGCATCCCCAAGGCGAGGAACTCGGCCTAATGAAACCTTTGCTCAACAGATCATTGAGCTGCTCTTTCAGTTCCGCCAGCTCGCTCGGAACCATTTTGTAACGTCTCCTTGAGATGGGAGTCGTCCCGGGTGCAAGCTCAATCTTGAACTCAACATCCCGTTCAAGTGGCATGCCCGGAAGATCATCCGGAAACACGTCCGGGTATTGCCGGACTACGGGGATGTCCTCTAACTTGAGAGCTTCAATATTATTAATTGCTGAAACTTCCTGGACCGGATTGTCTAACACCATGGAATGCAGACAGCGGAATGGAGAATTCAAATGAACCGTCCATGTCCGAGTGTTCATGACAGCACCATGGTAGCGTAACCATGACATCCCTAAGATTGCATCAATCTTTTGCCCCGTAAGGATTATCAAGGTGGTGGGATATATCTTCCCACCTAAGCACAGAGATGCTTTTGGAATGATCATATTTGCTGAAATCTTCCCTCCCGGTGAGCAGATCATATATGAGCAGTCGGTTGGGAAGACTTGCATTTGATGCTTAGCCACATAGGATGCACTTATGAATCTGTGGGTTGCACCCGAATCAAATAATATGATGATTGCTTGATCGTTGAGAGTGAACGTACCCGCCAGCACGTGGTCTCCCTCTGGTGCGTCCTCATTGTCGAGGTTGCGAACGCCCCCACTTTTCTGACCAACCTTCTTAACCGGAGGTCAGCCTCGAGCACCACCCTGGAACTGGGCTTGCCCGCTGCTCTGCTGCCCCTGGGGACAGTCCTTCGAGAAATGGCCCGCCTGGCCACACGTAAAGCATGTGTAGCGAGGCGGTCCTCTGCTTATCGGCAGACGGAATCCCAGGGCACGTTGTTGCGGTGGAAAAGCCCAGGGTACCATCTGCTGCTGCTGTTGCGGTCGCGGTGGGGGCATCGGCGGTCGGAACGGGGGTGACTGGAAAGAACGACCCCCAAACTGTTGAGGTCGCGCCGATGGATGCCACTGCTGACCGGATGGTGTCCGATACACCATGTGGTATTTCTGGGGAGCTCCACCCCCACTGCTGGGTGGAGTGCTGTGCTTTCTCTGCTCAGCCGCCAATTCACGCTGAGCATCTTCTTGCATGATCGCGGCATTGACTAGATCATTGAACGTGCCGCGATTGCATTGGACGAGATGCGTCTTCATCTCGGGATGTAATTCCCGATAGAAGTGCTCTCGCTTCTTCTCCTCAGTGGAGACATAATCGGACGCATATTGCACCAGATGGTTGAAGTCATGGGAGTAGTCGTGGGCACTCCTCCCGCCCTGCTTCAGCTCCAAGAAGTCTTGGAACTTCCGCTTCATTATCCCGGGAGGGATATGGTAGGCGTGGAACGCCTCCCGGAATTCTTCCCACTCCACGGCATGGCCAGCCGGCAGTGAGGCGACATAGTTCGCCCACCATGCACCAGCGGCACCGTGAAGCTGCTGCGCCGCGAACAGAGTCTTCTGCCGCTTCGTACATTGGAGCAGCCCAAACTTGGACTCAATTGTCCGCAGCCAGTTATTGGCCTCCAGGGGTTCTGCTGCTTCAGTGAACACCGGAGGGTGCGTACTCATGAAGTCTGAGTATGTCACATCATGGCGCTCACGAGGCCCCCTCTCTTGACGCCTCCCCCCCCCCCCCCCCGCCTGGGACGTATTCTGCACGATCGTGCGGAGCAGGTCGGTCTGCTCCTCATGATTATCGCCAGTGCCACAATCACATCTGCTAGCCTAAGCGGAGGCGGCGGTGGTGGTTGTTGCTGCGGGGTGCTGTCGTAGGCAGGTGGCTGGGAGTCATCACCCCCCTGCTGGCTAGAGCCACCAATCTCATGCGTGGTCCGAGTGCGAACCATCTGCAACCATACGACAATAAACATCAGTCCCGCAATATACTTCATGCAGTCCAATAAAATAGGTATAAAACATAATGACCGTAAAACATGCGATACATCTCGTATACAGATAATGTAATAACTTTGCACAAGCTACACCATTACCATATCAAATACAAGCTAGTTAAATCCAACTTGACGGATTTCCTCTTTGGAAGTTCATCTCAACTAGGTTTGATCACTACGAGACGTTAAAATTGCTTTGTCATCACGTGTACTACCCTTTTATCTTCAATACGACACAAACATGGTCTCTAGCAAAAGAAACTTGAGCACGAAATTTACTCAAATCTTTCACCAGTTGAAGATAACCACTCATAAGTATGTTCTACCCCATTGGAAGTACTCAAACCCCCTTGGGTACAATAATCCCTCAAATGAGTTCAACTCTCATCCCTCTGCCCGAATGACCAGTTACTACATATTCCAAATTTTGACCTGCTTATGGGCATTTTCATGACTTGAGCTAAATACCAAAGTTAAAGTTAACTTCAGTATATTTCCAATGAGTATTTATTTGCCCTTAGATCAGCTGTGGTTTGAAATATATGGTAATTCAAAGTCAACATAATTTCTGGAAGAATTTCAACAGCACCTCCTTTGGAAGTTGCTGTTTTCAAACTCGAATTTCCACTGAATTCCGTACTCCAATTGCAGAAACTTTGAATTACAAAGATGTAACACATCTACTACCCTTTACACAGATGTATAATATGATAATTTTAGATTTTTATACAGGAAGTTATGCTTGGAAAACAGAACAGTCCAGAGAGTGTTTTAAATCTGTCCTGGTTCTGGACAGTTTACAATCATCTGGAATTTCAGTCAGTTTAAGGTGTGATTCAGCTCTGGAGTATACAACAAAGTTGTAGAGTACTTAAACACCTTTCCAGAACTATATGTCACACCTACATTGGCTAAATAATCTGTGCGTTATGCTCTTTCAACGTTCAGCAAACTTGCTGCCCAAAACAGGGCACTCTGTTTTTCATCTCTTTGGAACTACACTGGTCAACCATTAAATTTTTCTACCCCCACCAGGGTCCTAACTGTTGAAACATGGTGATTTTAGTTCCTTGTTATCATTATCTTTCATGCACATGCCTATGATATGTCGGTACTACGTTCCTCACAAAAAGAAAATCCTAACCGGATTATACCGGCATATACGTCTCAATTGTGGCACTAAACGGTCTCTCGCACACGTATACTACACGGGATACATACGTGGTTAGTACCTGAAGAAGAACACCCAATAATGATGCACTCAAGGTTATTTTCATTTCAGGCAGGTCCATATTTGAAAGTAAATACAAACGCCCGTATCATTGACATAAGGCCGTCCTTGAGTTAAGCCACATCTCAAGGTGCGTGATCGTGTTTTAACAGCACACGACGGGGGACCCGAGAAGAGCGCGAACGGGTCGTCACGGTTGGTAATTTTATCACCCCAACAGATACCACCTACTGCCCTGCAGGGCACGCCGATGGCAAGCGCTGCGTATGTCCTCCTGGGCTATTTCCAGACGAACACACTATCGCGTTACTGACCACACGATGGGGTCTCCACTTGCTTGCCTAATGCACGCTATGGATCAGCATTTCATATGAACTCAGGAACATGAAGAGTCCAAGAGTTTCATATTAACGTCTCAAACCAAGCTATGAGACCTATCCCTGAACCACGTTCCTCGTCAGGGGAGCTAACCGAAATTGAACCGCTTTCGGTGGCGTTCCTTACCATTTTTACCTGAGCGTAGGTGCGTCGTTACATAATTAAAATTCAGAATTATAACACATATGTTAGTCTTGCCACTTTAAGTAACTATGCTAATATAGTCCGTACTTGGGCAAACTAGCGAATCCTCACTGTAAACCTAAGTTTTCCCTTAATACAGTCCTTAATTAGTGTGCTATCCCCAATGCGGCTCTGATACCAGACTGTGGCGGACCGGAATCCACTCATCCAGGATCGCAGAGGGTGGTGCCGCACGATGCGACACCCGACAGAGGGTGGTGCCGCACGATCGCAGAACGATATTGTATTACATAGAAAACACCCTGAAATGTACAAAGTAGTACAAGACTTCAGTTACAAACTAGTGTTTCGATTACAACAGCGGAAACTAAGTTTATACAACTCACACCATCTACCTAGCAAAAGTCGGTTGCCCAGCCCTATGGGCAACCCACACTAGCTGCACATCTCAGCGCAGCGCGGCGTGTATGGCTCCCACTCAGCCGTGGTACCCGACGGAGGGTAGCCCTCGCCGGTGGACTCGTAACCCGAGTCCGTGGGATACTCCTCACCTGAAAAACACTTAAGAAGCAACCATGAGCACGATGGCTCAACAGGACTTAACCGACTCACCTAGGCATGAAACTCTACATGCAGTGTACACAAACATGGGATGCTAAATTTCAGCAGACGGACACGCCTATAAGTTCATCCTTAGTTCATCTTTTAGCCACAAGTTAACAGTTCATGAATATGAAAATTTAGTAAGCGATATTTGGTGGCACACATGTAGCAATACAAGTTTTATCATAACAGCAATATTGAATCATCACATTTCATATCTTAGCCTATGTCACGACTCAGTAACCAAGTGGTACTCATCACCGCGAGGCACGGCAAATCGACTCGATATACACCTGCAGGGATACCCAAAGAGCACGTCATGTACGCCCACCCGTGGATCTGCACAACACGCTCACTCGATGTCGTACGGGACAACCTTTCACCCAACAGCCCAAACGTTGAACCGGTCGCACCGAAACGGACAGGAGGTTCCCTACACGGAGCATCTCTCTATGCCCGTTAGCAGATTTCCACCTTGCTGCCCTCAACCTACACCTATAAATCGGTGTGCTATGCCTCGACGCCCGGAGATTTAGGTTACATCGGTTTATCGGGGCCCATATATCCGATATGCCTTTGGTACGTTCAAGCTTGATTAGCATGGGCCGCACACAGATCGGTCCTCAATCGACATGGACAGGGCTGCGCTCACAAGCCTTCCACTTGCTGCGCCCTAGCCCCTTCCTAGTCTCATTTTCATTACTAAAGTGATCTCATATCACTCGAACCAATCCCGTGTGTCCCAAGCCTAACTGCGAGTAGATTCCAACTACTCGACTTGTACCAAAGTTCTATGAATCATTTAAGCATTGCCTTCTACATGAGGACTTAGACACTACCCTCACTCTTATAGGAAAATGCTGGTCATGCACTTGGGTTTCATCCATCCTACACCTAATGCACATCCATACCACATACTAAGTATTCATAAAGCAAAACTCTGTAAAATTGGTTAATGTAAACCGGGGCTTGCCTTGTTGCTGCTGGTCAGAAGTTAAGGCTTCGTCCGGAAGAAGAAAGTCGAGCACTTCCGGAGCTTCCTTGCCTTCAGCGACTACACGTAAGCCATATGCTATATGTCAATTTAAATGCAATGTTTGAAATTGAATATGTAAAGACTATAACTCTAGCTAGCCCTCCCCTTGTAAAAGCCCAAGAAAAGGGACTTGCAAAAACTTTTCTTCACCTCACAACACCACAGTTTTTATTGTGGATATCTTAGGAAATATTGTGAAGAGCAAGTAACCTCCATCAAAAGAGTGATTAGAGGGGAAAGCCTTCACTTTCACAAAGTAGGACTTGTACACATGAACATGACAGGTTGAGCTCACCCCTAGAACTTAAAAAGTCTTGGGAAGGTTCAGTCCAAGTTTCATGTAAATCCAACACTTTTTGAGGCACTTTTGGAGGTATTTTAAAAAGAGGCCAATTCGAATGTAAATTCAAATTGCAGCAACATTCATCACTCAAATTCAAAAGTTAGCTTCATATTCAAACTCAGCACATTTTTCTGAGTTAGCCCACCAATTTTCATCCCTATTGGAGTTCATCTTGTCGGGAGCTAAATTGGCAAAAATCCAAAACTGAATTTGAATTTCAGTTTAAACATGAAGCAAATTTAACCCAACAAAGTTTAAATTTGAGAACTCAAATTCAAACCAATACTTGGGGGCTAAGTCTCCAATTCAATGTTCAGTAGCTGGGATATTTACAAAAGGAAGGGGGAGAAAGGATTAGAGGGGAGAAGAGGGCCCACTGGTCAGCCACCCCGGGGAGCAAACCGACTCGGGCACGCGGTCGAACACCCTACGGCCGACAGCGCACGGGGTCGACCCCGTCCAAACGCGGCCACCGCACCACCTCCTGCTCGGGGGATGAGGGCGCCGGCTACAAAGCGTGCGGTTGCACTGCTGGGCTGCGTGAAACCCCCCATATCCTCTCTGTTCCACCGCCCACAAACCCGGCCACACACTTGGTGTTTCGCCACCCACTGATCGCCGGCGTCCGAGCAAACCAGGCGCCCTCGTGCCCGAAGCTCAAAACAAGAAATGACCGCCATAAGGTGCTGGTTCTGCTTGTCCTTACCGTTCGGCATTTCATGCACCGTCGGGGGAGAATTTCTTCCGAGAACGCTACGGTGTTCTTAAGGCCGAGCTCCACCAAATCCAAAAATTCACGGGTGTTGGCTTATCACCGGGCGTACCGAGCTAAACACACAATCTACACCCTGCCACGACCACCTAGGATCAAATTCCAGCAAGAACCATGGGCTAGGGTTACGGTTCTTCGAAGTTTTCTGAGAACAGCCGATATCCGGCCTAGGTCACCGGTGAGGTCGTAGTTGCAGCTGTTTTCACGGGGATTGGTGCCCATGTCCATGATCAGCAGGTGTCAGCGGAGCTCCCCGAGCAAACCGCATCAAAAAAGGTGGAGGGGATGCCGAGTTCGACGTTGCCAGTGAGCTTCCGGCCGCTGTTACCGGCGGGAGCACTGTTCCGGCCATTGTCACGCTCGAGTGCAATCACCACCGTGTTCCCCAGGCCGAGATAGGCACAGGCGGCGAGAATTGGCAAGTTCCGAGGGCCGGAACCCCTCTCCGGCGAGAGCTCCGGCGAGCTCGGCGGCGGGATCGCGCGGGCGTCGGGAGGAAGAAGATGACTGGGGGCCCCGCATGTCAGTGGCGATATTTTAAATCGTCGGATCCGCTGCGGCTCGGATCCAGTGTGGTGGCGCGGGAAGGGTCCTTTGGCCCCGTGTGGCGTGATTCCAGCAGCTGACACGTGTAGGAGGGACCCACAGTCAGAGTTTGAATGTTTCCCGAATTAATTTGAATTTCCAGATTTAGTTCAAACTTTAGAACCCCATAACTTTTGCTACGAAGCTCCAAATTTAGTGATTCAAATTGGGTTGGATTCATCTTTCCTAGATATGTCAGCATATACAACCCAATTTGTATGAAACCCATAATTAATTCTGGAGAATTCATTAAAGCTTTTCAGCAAAAGAATTTTAGAGGGAGTTTGGTTCATCCAAAAATCCCCAAATTTTGCTAGAATGTTCTTTAGGATGTTAGTGAACCCCTGTAAAAGTTTTAGACCATTTGGAGTTGATTTGATCAGAGCAATTCAAATTTGAATGTGCTGTGTTCATTTGAATACAGAAACATTTTCTGAGAATTTCCAAAACATGGAAATTCAGTTCTGGACAAATCTTAGCTCCACAAATGCTAGGAAAATTCATGCAAACTCTATGAGCTATAATTGAAATTGTAGTTCACTAAGTTGGCATGAACTGGGGTGTTACCTCAGAATTAATTCTTCTTTGCTTATTTGCTAAGAGAATTATTCTGAACAAACCCCTCAATGAAAAGTGCTAATGTTTGGTCCAGAGGGTTTTCTTGTGACAAGGAACTCACGCAAAAATTCTCAGCTCCATGGGAGCTCTGGATCACCCCTGTCCTGTTTAACCACTTGAGGGATTAATATGGAAAAGGGGGAAAACCACTTAGCACTTAACCATGTGCTTAGGTCTAAGCCCAAACCACCAACACCCAGTTCATCTTTAAATTCTTAAACAGAGTTCCAGTTATTAGAAACTGGTTATTAGAACTAATAGCAGAAGCATTACAGTAAACTTATGTGCGTATCCATTAACATGTAGTATTTCATTAAACGTGTAGTCGCTGAAGAAGAGACTCCGGAAGTGCTGGACTTCCTCCTTCCAGAAGAAGAGTTAACTACTGACCAGCAGCAACAAGGCAAGCCCCGGTTTGCATTAACTCTTTTATCAAGTTTTACTTTGTTCACATATCTAGGGTGATGTATGAATGTGCATTAGGTGTAGGATGAATGGAACCCCACTTGCATGACCAGAACTTTTCCATAAGAGTGAGGGTAGGGTCTAAGATCTCGAGTAGACAGGCTATGCTTAGTAATTCATAGGATTTCGGTACAAGTCGAGTAGTTGGAATCTACTCGCGAGATAGGCTTGGGACACATGGGTTCGGTGGAGTGATGTGAGATCACCTTAGTAATGAAAATGAGACTTGGCAGGGGGCTAGGGCGCAACAAGAGGAAGTCTTGTGTGCGCGGCCCTATCCGTGTCGATTGAGGACTGATCCGTGTGTGGCCCATGCTGATCAAGTTTGAACGTACCGAAGGCATATCGGATATATGGGCCCCGATAAACCGATGTAGCCTAAACCTCCGGGCGTCGAGGCATAACACACCGATTTATAGGTGTAGGCTGAGGGCAGCAAGGTGGAAATCTGCCAATGGGCATAGAGAGATGCTCCATGTGGGGAACCTCCTGCTCGTTTCGGTGCGACCGGTTCGACGTTTGGGCTGTTTGGTGAAAGGTTGTCCCGTACGACATCGAGTGAGCGTGCTGTGCAGCTCCACGGGTGGGCGTACGTGACGTTCTCTTTGGGTTTCCCTGCAGGTGTATATCGAGTTGATTCGCCATCCGTCATGGTGAAGAGTACCACTTGGTCACTGAGTCGTGACGTAGACTAATGAATGAAATGTTATGATGCAATACTGCTGTTATGATATAATTGTATTGCCACATGTGTGCCACCAAATATTGCTTACTAAATTTCAGATTCCTGAACTGTTAACTTGTTGCTAAAAGATGACTTAAGGATGAACTCGTAGGCGTGTCCTTTTGCTGCAATATTACTATCCTATGTCATTGTAAACTTCATGTAGAGTTTCATGCTTAGGTGAGTCGGTTAAGCCTTGTTGAGCCATCGTGCTCACGGTTGCTGCTTAAGTGTTTTTCAGGTGAGGAGCCACCCACGGACTCGGAGTACGAGTCCACCGGCGAGGGTTACCCTCTGTCGGGGACCACGGCTGAGTGGGAGCCGTACACGCCGCGCTGAGCTGAGGAGTGCATCCAGTGTTGGTTGCCCTTGGGCTGGGCAACCGACTTTTGCTAGATAGGCGGGCATGAGTTGTAAAGAGTAGACTTCCGCTGTGTAAAATAAATACTAGTTTGTAACTGAAGTTGTACCTTTCTGTACAGTTCAGTTTATTTTTCCCATGTAATATATTGTGTTCTTATGACGTGTGCTGTCGGGTGTCGCATCGTGCGGCACCACCCTCTGCAATCCTGGATGAGCGGATTCTGGTCCGCCACAGCCTGGTATCAGCGCCGCGTTGGGGATAGCACAGTACTTAAGGACTGTATTATGGGAAAAACTTAGGATTACGGTGAGGATTCGGTAGTTGCCCAAGTAAGGACTATATTAGCATAGTTACTTAAAGTGGCAAAGACTAACCTATGTTCTATAATTCTGAATTTTAATTATGTAACGACGCACCTACGCTCTGGTAAGTTTGGTAAGGAGCGCCACCGAAAGCGGTTCAATTTCGGTTAGCTCCCCTAATGAGGAACGTGGTTCAGGGATAGGTCTCACAGCTTGGTGTGAGACGTCAATATGAAACTCTTGGACTCTTCATGTTCCTGAGTTCATATGAAACGCTGATCCCTAGCGTGCATTAGGCAAGTAAGTGGAGACCCCATCGCGTGGTCAGTAACGCGAGAGTGTGTTCATCTGGAAATAGCCCAGAAGGACATACGCAGCGCTTGCCATCGGCGTGCCCTGCAGGGCAGTAGGTGGTATCTGTTGGGTTGATAACATTCCCAACCGTGACGACCCGTTCATGACATACTCGGGTTCCCCGTCGTGTGGTGTTGAAACACGATCACGTACCTTGAGACGTGACCTAACTCAAAGACGGCCGTATGACAATGATACGGGCGTTTGTATTTACTTTTAAATATGGAACTGCCTGAAATGAACAACCTTTGAGTGCATCACTATTGTGTGGTTTTCTGCAGGTACTAACCACGTATGTATCCGTGTAGTAAACATGTGCGAGAGACCGTTTAGTGCCACATTTGAGATGTATATGCCGGTATAATCCGGTTAGGATTTTCTTTTGTGAGGAACGTAGTACCTGTAAGGGCCTCAGTTTTTGACACATATTGAAGTGTTCATCACCACACCACACACCTCATTTGAGGAAAGTTGATGAACACAAATGAAGAGCAAGTAACCACCATCAACATGCTCATTAGAGAACAAACTCACATATTGCAAAAGGGGTATTTCCCACATGTGATATAGAGGGGCTGGACATATGAAAACTCCTACACATTGCTAAGGATGTCCATGCCAAGTTTCACCCAAATTCAAAACCTTTTTGACGTCATTTTGGGTATAGTTAGGAAGAGGTCAGTTTGAAACCATATTCAAATTCAAACTGTTTTTATCCCATGAATTCAAAAGTGGGAGGCACATTCTTAGTCAGCACATTTTTTTTGAGCTCACACATCAATTTTCACTCCATTTGGAGTTGATCTTGACATGAGCTAAGTGGGACAAATTCAAACTTTATTTGAATTCAAAACTGAACTTGTGCTGAAATTCATTCAAATCAAACACAATTGGAATTCTACTCAATTCAGATGGCTCATGTGTGAATAATTTTGGGACTCACTGTTTACAACAGTGATTTGGAGTAAATTTCAGAGGTTAAAATAGGAAGTGGGACCCACATGTCAGCCACTGAAGGAGATCAACCGAGTGGACTTTCAGTACTCGGGTCCCCGAGCTTCTCCCGGGAGCGCCACCGAGGGGAGGCCGCCGCGCCACCACCTGCTTGCCGCCCACGGTCGCTGAACCGACTCCCGGGGCCCTTATCTAGGCGTCCGAGCAGCCGCCGGTGCTCCCCATCCCTACCCCGACGCGCTCTCGCCCAACAGACTGAAACTCCTCGCCGCCCGAGTGAATTTTCGGTCCCTCATCACCCGGCCGATCCAGTGACCCTCCCGGCGATCTGAGACCAGCACCGGGTGCGCCAAGCCACCTTCAACACCTTCGCATCGGTTCCAGACCCTGCGCAGCCTTCCCCGAGCTCCACCGCGGCGATCTTTGCCCTGCCGGTTCAGCTCGAGCCGCCGCTGCGGGAACCGCCCTTCCGGCCACCACAGCCCACCGTTCACGGAGCTGTAAACAGCAAAGAGGTTCGCTTTCAACTTCAACCCCTCTTTCTTTTCCGTAAGCTCCGGCGGCGTGACAAGCGCTGCTCAAGCCGGAATTTCATGTTTTCGTGACGGTGTGCAAAAGTGAGGTTTGCACCGATCCGAGAAATTCGTAAGCCACACTGCATCATTCGTCCTCTCATGGAGAGGATCACTTCTAGTAGCCCGTGCGGGTCCATAGGAGCAGGAACCACGAAGAACCGTGGAGAGAAACTGCTGTTCTTCGAGTTTTAGTAGAAATCCCGATTTCCGGCCTAGGTCGCACGGTGACAGCCCAACGCAGCCTTTCCCGAGCTCGGTAGAGCTCATGTCGACCTTTCCTATGGTCCACTGATGCTCTACGACCCTTAGCTTGATCGGGTTAGGTGCTAGGGAGGACGGGCAACACGGCCGATGTTCTCCCGAGTCTGCGGCTCGTCGCCGACCATGTGGCGGCCATTTTCATGGCGAGCTGGCCCGAGAATCCTGATCCCCGAGTGAAAGTAGGCAGGGGCGGCAAAAATCGTGAAGTTTGGAGCTTTACAGAAGCCGGCGGCGAGCTCTCCGGCGAGGTTCCTCGGCGGCAGAACGCAGGCAGCGGAGGTTGACGAAGGGGTGGACCCCACCTGTCAGCAGGAGATATTTTAAACCGGGATCGGAGTGTGGCCGGGATCGGGTGTGCTGGCGCACAAAGACCCTGTGGGCCGCAGTGTGCGGTTGCCTCGGCGTGCGACGCGTGTCCCCGGGGCCCACTCGCGAGTTTAAACTTTTTCCCGATTTTCAGATTTCCTTCAAACTTCAAATCCTTATAACTTTGGCTAGAAAGCTCCAAATTGAGTGAACCAAATTTTGTTGGATTCAGCTCTGTGAGCACTTTCCAGCAAATCAAGTTTCACTTCATGAAAACCCTTGTTTCTCCAGAATTAATTCCTCAAAGTTTAAACTGTTTGGAATTTTAACTGGAGAATCCTTTGGAGGAAAATCCTGAAATTTTGCTGGGTTGTTCACCGAAATATTCCTGAACTACCATTAAAATTTCAGACCCATTTGAGCTCATTTCATCCACCTAATGGTGTGATTAGTGGAACTGTTCCAAAGGAAATAGAAAATGTTCAGAAACATTTTCAGAATTTTCTCTGAAATTGTTTAGCTCATATCTTTAGTTAGGAGCCTTGAAATTAAGTGAGACCAACTCCATTAGAACCTCTGAAAATCTAGTTTTCCGAAAGTCATAGTTTGTTTCATGAAAATCCTTAGAACACCCTAAAAGCCCTCAAGTAAGGTCAAGTACATAATTAATTGTGGAGGGCTCAAATGAGCTTTACTGCAACTAAAGCTTGACCAAGTCTCTGTTTAGGTTGTAACCAAGCCACAGTAAAAATTTCACAGTCATTGGGCTTGTCTAGTAAGAGCTATAGACTTCACAAGTTAAAAGTTAATACAACAGCATTTAAATTAATACATGTATTGCTTCTATCATGTAGTCACTAAGGTCGAGGAGGAACCCGAAGTCCTAAACTTCGTTACTCCGGAGGAACAGCTAGCCTACGACCAAGAGCAGCAAGGCAAGTTCCAGTTTGCATTAACCTTTTTACAAGTTTTTATTGTTTTGAGCACATACTTGATTACTTTATTCCTTGCATTAGAGTCTTGTTTGGAAACCCAACTGCATAGCCAAGAAAACCATGGGTTGGTTTTAGGATGGCAGACCCTGTAAGATACTGCAATGCTAAGATAGAGTAGGATTCGGTACAAGTCGAGTAGTTGAACTACTCGCGAGCATAGGCTAGAGGCACTCGACTCGGGTAGTGATAGCACATGAAACACATGGCAAGAAAATGAGACCAAGCGGAGGGTAAGGGCAGCAGGACTTTGGGGCCTGTGTGCTGTAGCTCCGCTTGTGTCAATTGAGGACCGAGCCGTGTGCGGGCCTGTTGAACAAGCTAGAACAGTACCGAAGACCTACCGGCTATATGGGAACCGGGAAACTGATGTAACTCGGGTAGCTGGGTATGGAGGCATTGCCCGTCGTTCAGAGGGTAGGTTGAGAGCTTGAGGTGTAAATCGGCTGGCGGCACTGAGATGCGCGTGCAGAGACCTCTTGCTTGGGACGATGGGACCGGTTCAATATTTGGCTGACGGGCAAAAGGTGGTTGCGTACGGCGTCCGTGCTGGTTGTTGTAGGCAACATCGAGTACGGGCGTACGTGACGGGTTGTTCGGGTAACCCTGCAGGTGTAAATCGATTATAATCGCCGTCCCTCGCGGTCAGTGAGTACCACTTGTTCACTGTACCGTGACGTAGAAAGAACGGGCTTGTTACATGTTAAAATGTTGCTGATTGAAAGATGGACTTGATTGCTAATGAATTGCTGTAGTTTAGAGCTAACTAAAGTTCTTTTCAACTTTGGGTAAAGTACATGAAAGAAATGCGTTTCTTGTTTGATTACGGCTCTCTCATGTGCCTTAGCGTAAGGTTCTCCACAACCTGCTGCTAAAATCTGAAAATAAGGTTCTACTAATTAGGCGAGTCCTTGCAAATGATTTTTACCTCATGTAACCCATTACCCCTCATGTAGAAGTTCCTGTTTAGGTGAGACGGGTCAGACTTGCTGAGCCTTCGTGCTCACTGCTTGTGTTTGAAGCTTTTGCAGGGTTCTATGAGGAAGGGACCCCCGAAGAGGAGACGGAACCCCAGGAGGGGAACCCCATCTAGTGGGAGTCGTGCACGCCGCAGAGTTAGTGTGCGTGTGTGCTAGTAAGGACACGTTCAAGGGCTGAACGTGGACTTGATTCGTAGTCTATGCCCGTGAGTGTAGACTGGAACTATTTTGATGTAAACATGTTCATAAACTTGTTTATGTAATAAAATTTCGCTTCCGCTTTGTACCTTTGATGTGTGTTATCCGGTGCTGTGCAACGCAGCACCCCTCAGCGTGATCCTGGCTCGACAAGACCGTGGGGTCGTGTCAGCGCTGGTATCAGAGCTCGCTTGAGGTTTAACGCACTACAAAGGTCATCTTTTTCAAAAATCCAGTGAGGAACGAGTTAGTAGCCCGTATAAGGATGTTATTAGCATATAGAAAGTGACATATTAACCTATTTGTTTATGTCGGAAAATCGTGTATCTCGGGACGTTTATGTCTTGGGGGGTACACGTAAGCGATGTCCACCAGTGCGCACAAGCTGAAGGGTGGAGCCCCACGGGTGGCAGGTAACCCGACCCGCTTTGATATCATCAGCGACTCTTCATGTCGTTTGGGGTATTCGAGCAACGTCTATCACTGGCGTGCGTGGTGCAACCTGGGAGACCCCGTCACATGGTCTGAAACGTGAACACGTAACTCAAGGCGTGTTTGGCTTGAGAACATCCAGGCGAGTGATGACGGCCGGGTGTACAAACTGTATGGATTCCGGGCTCGGTGTGCAGCTGAGTCTGACGATTGCTTGAGTTTCTGCAGGTAGCCTGACCACGAAACGGTAGGCGTGTAGCATCCGTGTGCGAGTGACGTTCAGTTCCACTGAAATAATGAAGCCGGCTAAGTCCGGTATAGGTTTTTCTTTGTGAGGACGTAGTACCGACATAATCTGGTGACGCATCGACGTCACACCCCATTAGATGAACAAATTCATTTAAAACTTGAAGGTTGTGATCTAAAGTAGTAAAACTTGATGTAACTCCTTCCCTTGAACAGGATATTCAAAGTTAACGAATTTTCAACTTATAGGTTGTTAAGGACAGTGCACTCTGTTTTCAGCTGAATTAAGGCTGAAGTTAACCAGAGGCTAGTGGTTGAGTTCTTTCGAGGTTGGGGTCATATGATACATTTATGGAAATCTTTGGAAGAGTTTTACAACTCTTCTGTTGAGGTCCAGAGGAGTTTCATCCCTTAACCCCTCGAAAAATGCAGTAGAGTTGAAACTGTCCAGAAAACAGGACAGAGTAAAGACTCTCTGTAAACTCTCTGTAAATTAAGCATAACTTCCTGCATAAAACTGCAAAAATATAAAATGAGGTAGTTCTGGAAAGCTTATGAGATGGGTTACAACTTTGCAACAGGAAGTTTTCTCATATTAGGAGCAGAATTAACTGGAATTCTTGGATCAAATCAGTACCTAAAGCAGGGAGGTGCTGTCCAATTTTCTCCAGAAATTCTGTTAAATTTGACATCCCATAACTTTGAACCAGGACAGATCTTAGGCCAAGCAAATACTTTCTGGAAAGCTATTGAAGTTAGCTTTAACTTTGATGTTGAGCTCCAGAATTGGTTTTGCTTTATCATGGCTTAAATCAGGTTGATGTGGAAACTGGTCAGGGCTATCATGGGAACAGCAGATCAGCAGTCAAATTTGTTTAAAATTTGAACTGTGTTTCCAAGTTTTATGGGTTCAATAACATGTCTTATGTTATAACTCAGTGGTTTACTGTTTAAATAAATATTTGATATTTCTCAAATATATTTTTACAGACGACAGCAGATAAACAGTTGGAGAACGGGTGGGTGGTGTCCCACTGTTCTCACCACAGCGGCTATCCGGAGGCATTGAGGCAGATGCTTCAATATTTTGGATATAACCAGATGCCGCAATACTTCGCCAAGGAAAAGGCGAAGAGGGGAAAAAGACGTGGACAATCCATGTCGAAGTCCCTGCAGGACCTACGCCACCCGGTTGGGTGCCGTTCACCATCACGGTGAGAGGAAGACAACCGGAAGGGATGTGGCAGGTGACAGCCCATGACACCATGTCACGTTTCTGCCAACTACACGTGCAGGCTATGGAGGGCACTCCATAAGCGCTCGTTCCGGTGGAGGGACGGACTCAGCATGTGTGGGAAGAGAGGTACCTGGAGGCAACGGACCCGAGTTGCCCAAGGTACAACCCCGCGGAGGCAAATCTCAGCCTCCAGATGAGGGCGGGAAACGCCGTGATGGACAGCCAAGCTGTTCATACGGAGCATCTCGCCACAAAGCTCGAGGAGAGCACAAGCCGTGGAGACCATTTCGAGAGTTCCCACAGTGCACTCCGCAATGTGCTCCTTCCGACGATCAAGCGACTGAATGAACAGCACAATCAGTTGCATCGTCTGAAGAAGGCGAAGAGAAAAAGCCGTGTCGACATCACGGCGTTGCAAGAACTGGTACAGAATCTGACCCAGCAGAACGAGGAACTTACTCAAGAGCGGGACGACGCTATTGAGGAAGGGCAAGGCTGGAAATAAGATTACAACCAGGCTATGGACGAGGTGCCTGCTTTGCAGGACCTCGTACCTCCGGTATTGGGCATATCGGTGGTCTTGGGTCTTCCAGCCATGGGAGAACCCGGAATGGTAGAAGAGGTGGTAGATCCAGAGCCACCAGCAGAGGTACCGGAGGAGGACGACCCACAGGAGGTCGAGTTCTACTCCGAGTAGGGGGTTACCGTTGCCAAGTAGGGTAGCCAGGGTAGTGTAGCCCAAATTTTGTAATCGGTGACATGTCGTGTAGACGGTAGCATATGTATAGGTAGTGACGACATGAGCACGACTTCTCGGATACCCAAGAATAATGTATCTTGTATAAAGTTTATGCTTTATCGATATATGTGAATGTTGTGCAAAGTATTCATGTGTCAACTCAATATCTACTGTTACGTATGGAATTTTAAGTGAGACATGTGCTAATCGCTGCTGTTTTGAATTTCAGAATGACGCGTACTCGTGCCAACCCGGACGTTGGGGGTACTAGTCAAGGGGGAGAGACCTCCCAACAGCCTCCCGAGAACTCCTCGGGACAGCAGCAGCAACAGCAGCAACAGCAACAGCAAACACCGCCACCGCCACTGCCAACGGTTACATTGGCCGACATCGTCGCGGCAATGGCGGGTTCACATCAGCAGCACACGGAGTTGCTGCAAACGCTTATCGCCAATACGTCTCGCCCAGAGAGACGTCAAGACCGTGAGGAGCGTCAACAGAGCTCCTACTCCGACTTCCTGGCGACTCATCCCCCTGTATTCTCAAGGGCGGATGAACCTCTTGACGCGGACAACTGGCTCCGCGCGATAGAGATGAAGTTTGGGCTGCTCCAGATAAGCGAGCAGCGTAAGACTCAGTTCGCGGTCCAGCAGCTCCAAGGATCCGCGAGCGCGTGGTGGGCCAACTTCTGTGCTTCACAGCCCACCGACCGAGTGATGACCTGGACGGAATTCTGGACGGCCTTCAGGGCCTATCATATACCGCCAGGCTTGATGAAGAGGAAGACGCAGGAGTTCCTGCACCTGCAGCATGGGAGCCGGAACGCGCTGGAATACTCCATGGCGTTCAACGATCTCGCGCTCTACGCGTCGTATCATGCAGATACGGACGAGAAGCGGCGGGACCATTTTTACCAGGGGCTTAATCCGCTCCTGAAGGACAAGTTGGCGATGTTCAATCGCGGAAGCCTCAACGACATCATTGACTCTGCGATTGTTCAAGGGCACTCCGGCAAGGAGTTGGCGGCGGCAGAGCGAAAGCGAAGCGCGCCGCAAAGCAGCGGAGAAGGAGGCGGTCCTTCTCAGAAATTTCGGATGGTGAATCGCCCACCATCAGGTCCACGCTGGCAGCCACCACAGCGGTCGATGCCGTTCCGCAGTCGACCGTACTCTTCACCGGCATTCAGGCCGGCACTGCCAGTACCACCTCCACAACAACAACAGCAGCAGCGGACGATGCCGCGTGCGTATGCACCTCAGCAGCGCATGCCGGGCTTTCATCCCCCGAGCACTACACCAGCAGCGGCCACATGTTACAAGTGTGGTCGTCCAGGACACTTCGCGAGCAGTTGCCCGGAGAGGCAAGGCGGCGGAGTGGCACCGCAGTTTCCGGGGCAGAATCAACCCCGGAACTCTACTAATGCACGGCGGGCAAACCCTAGGCCCGGCACCGTCCACCAGCTTGCCATTGAGGACGTGCCGGAGGGCGAGCCAATCCTTGCGGGTATGTTCCAACTCCACCGGCATCCCTCTATAGTACTGTTTGATTCAGGCACGCATAATTTTATTAGCCAAGCTTTCATTGCTAAACACAACTTGCCAATACTACCCACCGATAGTCCATATTTAATTTGTTCACCGGGTGGGAAGATTTCAGCAAGTGTAATGGTCTCCAAAGCACCATTATGCTTAGTGGGTAGAGTGTACCCCACGTCTCTCATTATCTTAGAGGGACAGAAGGTCGATGTCATCCTAGGGATGTCGTGGTTAACCTGCCACAGGGCTGTTTTAGACACCGTCCTTCGAGTCGTGCACTTAAACTCAGAAGTGCACGGGTCTCACTCCTTATTTCTGGACAGTCCAGAAATAAAAATTCCAAGTGTCTATCAAGCCACAACCATCAGATTGGAAGATATCCCAGTGGTCCGAGAGTTCCCTGACGTATTCCCGGATGATTTGCCGGGGATGCCGCCCGATAGAGAGGTGGAGTTCAAGATTGAACTTGCACCGGGAACCATGCCAATATCCCGAAGGTCGTACAAGATGGCACCCAAGGAGTTGGCTGAACTGAAGACTCAGCTCACGGACCTTCTAGAGAAGGGTTTTATTAGGCCGAGCTCCTCGCCATGGGGCAGTTCGGCATTATTTGTCAAGAAGAAGGATGAGACGTTACGACTTTGCGTGGACTATCGTCCATTAAATGCCATAACCATCAAGAACAAGTACCCGTTGCCACGGATCGACATGTTGTTTGATCAGTTGGTCGAAGCAAAGATCTTTTCCAAGATGGATTTAAGATCCGGGTACCATCAGATTAAGATAAGGGCTGAGGACATTCCAAAGACCGCTTTCTCGACAAGGTACGGACTTTATGAGTGTGACGCCCTCAATTCTGTGGAAAAAACACGGAACCGAGAACTAATGCATATGTGTGCCCAGGATGTTCATCACACATACACATATGTTCCACAAACTGAATTCAGATTATATATTACCACGAATAACAGAGTTTATTACAACGTCTCCTGAGTCTTGGACTCATGCTTACAGCGGAAATCTTAATTCTATGCAGCGGAAGTCCTTATTTAAATGTGGAAGCAAAAACTAATGCGGAAGCAAAACTAAGCAGAAGTGGTTCCATCTCTACTCCCTCCACAGGCAAGGCTGAGAATAGATCACACGCCATAATGTTCCACTTGATCTTCATAGTAGGCTTCTCTTGCTGTTGATGAAGAAATAATAATGCAAGTTTGAGCACAATGATGTACTCAGCAAGTGCGGGAATAACACATGATATGCAGCTCATAAACAAGGTAGGTATAAAAGGCTTATTTGGAGAAAAGCAAATTTATAAAATCATGATAAAACAGCAACTTAACTTTAGATGAATGTAGTCCCAGCATGTATTAAATTACCAACATACCTCCATCACTTCCCGTGTTCCATCCGAACATTAACCTATCCTTTACTCATACTCATGAATACCTCCTCGTATTCGCTGCCATCTTACCTCATAAACAACCTTGTCTCGCACTGAGACCAATCTCACGTCATGACCCACCAGTCATGCAACCATCTCATCTCCCGGACTCCACAGTCCCAAACCAAACCATAATCAATATCCATAACCAAGAACCTTCCCAATAACCATTTCAATAACCATCCCAGTAAACATCCCATCTAATCATGGCAGTTTAGCCAGGTGCTCTTGACCGTAAGCTCGGCTATCATGATAGTTTTAATAACTCTGCAGAGTTTGGACCTCTTTACCCACAAGTTTGTGATTTCGTCACCCGTCGGCGACTGCAGAACCTCCATTATACCAGTACACATCCGTCGGTGTATGGTCAAGAGATCACAAAATAGCCTTTACAAAGGGGTTACTAGATGTATGGACTCACTAAGGTTTCACCGGCAGGCTAGAATCTCCAATTCTCCCACCCACGGGCCCCCTCTTGTGCCATGCAGTTCCCAGGGCAGTCCTCTCTCGACTCCCATTCCCCGCGCCTTCCACAGTCCATAACACTCTAGCAACTTACCTAATTACTCAGCTAAGCCGCACCCATACTTGGCCTTGTGGTGGCACTGTTATCCTGGCATGTGCATGCATGAACCGGTCCTTAGATCTACAGCAAGCAAAACCACCATCTCATGCTACCTCATTCACAAACCCAGGCTTGCCTAGATCTCCCTCCGATCCATGTCCATTATTAGCATCAGTTTTTCTCATTATCATTACGAGTGCAGTTAGCTAGACACATGTATCTCTCTTCCCAATCCCATGGACTCAGCGAAGCATAAAGCAAAAACCATACCTGACTCATAAACTTCCCAGGCGACAAGGATGGTTTAATCAAAACTAGTAAACTCCTATAAAAGGGTTTCCTATCATGTTTGACTCAGTACGCACACCTTTTCGCAAATCAAAACAGTTTTACCCAAAACATAGGATCAACATGGTCAAGGAGCACTTGCCTTGTTCTTGCAGTTCCGGTTGTTCTTGATTCTCAAAACCTTGTTGCTGCAGCTCGTCGTAGACAGCTTCCTGGATCTGTCCTGCTATGTAGGATTTACATGCATACAAGATTCACAGCAATCAATATCATGTTCAAACCTTAAACTAGATGCGATGATGCACATGCATGCTATCCTATGATTAGTTTTATTAGATTGATCTGTTTCTTGCATGGATTGCATGGGCAGAGGTGTTTGGATCAAAAGTGGACGTAGCGATGATCTTGTCTTTAGATCAAACTGATCATCGAGTGGTCTGCCCACGAAAAGGCTTCTGTTCGAAAGGAATCGAAGAACAGATGCAAAGATGAACACAATGATGTCGTAAGGTGGTATCGAAGTCCTACCTCACGCTCTTCTTGTCTTCGAAGTCCTCCCCAGACCGCTTGGTTCTCCTCCGATGATCTCCCTTGTTGTGCTTCGGTGATGTTTTGCTCGGCGAGTTAGGGCTAGGGCTCTAAGTCGTCGGCTCAGGAGTTGAAAGAGAAGTTTGTGGTTTCGTCCTGAGGTTTTGGGTTCTATTTATAATCAGGAAGAGAAGAGTCCTAATCTGATTGGATCCCGAATAAGAGTCTTACCCAGATTTTTGTTAGATACTGACGTCTTATTTTTGGTAACATTGTGGAGTTTAGATCGGTTTCCGTTGCGTACCGGTATCTTCACGCGTAAAAAAACCGCTCCAGGCTCGTTACCTTCGTGGTGATGAGCTCCGGAAGCTCCACGTGTCCTCCGAGCCTGGTATCTCCTCGCCCGCAGAGACGAGCTCCGGTTGTGCCGCGTGTCACGAGCGAGACCTCCCTCTTCTTCGGAGATGAGCTCCGCGCACGCCACGTGTGGGTTCCGGTTTTTTTTTCCGCTCTCCTTTCCTCAGGGACATGCCCCGAGGTCGACACGTGTTTAGCTGCGACGGACTTTCCGGTGATAAGCTCCGGTGGCGCGATAGATCCGGGCTTCTCTGAGATAAGCTCCGAGATCGACACGTATCCCACGTGACGGGTCCTCTGATTTTCGCGAGGACTAGCTCCGAGGATGACATGTGTCCTACGAAAAATGCCTTCGCTTCTTCCGCAGAGGCTAGCTCCGTGGGCAACACGTGTCCCACAGGGTCGAACCTTTTTCCAATTGCGGAGGTGACCCCGAGCCTGCCACGTAGCTAGTTTAACGGCGGACCTCTCCCATTTTCTTGGGGATGAGCTCCGAACACGCCACGTGGTCTGCTGGCCGTGGAAATTGCCTTCGGTGCTCTCGGAGAGCTTTGTTGGCCATCCTTTTGGTACTTGTCTCTGTTCCTCCATTTCTTAAAATGTTTTTCTTCTTCATAAAGCATGAACATATGCTGACACCCGAGATGAGGGTGTTACAAATCTACCCCCCTTAAATTGAATCTCGTCCTCGAGATTCGTTAGTAGGAAATAGATGGGGAAATTCTGCCTTGATATCCTCTTCACGTTCCCACGTGGCTTCGGCTTCAGTGTGATGGCTCCATTGTACCTTGCACCATCGAATCACTTTGTTTCGAGTGACCCTTTCTTTTATGTCCAAGATTCGGACAGGGTGTTCTGCGTAAGTCAAGTCCTCTTGAAGTTCAAGTTCTCCCATTGACACTTGTTCCTCTGGTACTCTCAAGCACTTCTTGAGCTGGGATACATGAAACACGTCATGTACGTCGGAGAGGTGGCTTGGGAGCTCTAGTTGATAGGCTACTTCTCCTCGCTTGTCCAAAATCTTAAAGGGTCCGATGTAGCGAGGCGCTAGTTTGCCTTTGATGTTGAAACGTCGTTGGCCTCGGATAGGCGATACCTTAAGGTATACGAAGTCTCCTACTTCGAATGTCAACTTCCTTCGCCTATTGTTCGCATAGCCTTTCTGTCATGACTGAGCAGCCTTTAAGTTTTCCCGTACCGTTTGGACTTGCTTTTCAGCTTCTTCTAGTACTTCGGGTCCAAACACCTGGTTTTCTCCGGTCTCGTTCCAGAACAGCGGCGTTCTACACCGTCTGCCATATAGGGCTTCGAAAGGCGACATCTTCAAGCTAGTTCGATAGCTGTTGTTATAGGAGAACTCGGCATACGGTAAACTCCTATCCCAACTACGCCCACGTTTCAAGACGCAAGCTCTCAACATGTCCTCCAAAATTTGGTTCGTCCTTTCGGTTTTCCCATCTGTCTGTGGGTGATAGGCGGAGCTAAAATCCAGTCATGTACCCATGGCTTTCTGCAGCTTCCTCCAGAATCTAGAGGTAAACTGAGAACCTCGATCTGAGACTATCCTCTTCGGAACTCCATGACGGCACACGATCTGCTCCATGTACAATTCTGCCAATTGTGCAACGTTGTAACTGGTCTTTTACCGGAAGAAAATAGGTGGTTTTCGTTAACCGGTCCACAATGACCCAGATGGAGTCATATCCTGACTGAGTACATGGCAATCCGACGATGAAGTCCATACTGATGTCCTCCCATTTCCATTCAAGTATTTTCAACGGTTGCAACAATCCAGCGGGTTTTTGATGTTCGGCTTTCACCCGTTGGCATGTGTCGCATAGGGCAACGTATTCGGCTATATCCCTCTTCATACCATCCCACCAATAGCAAGTTTTCAAGTCCTTGTACATTTTGGTGCTCCCTGGATGTATGGAATAGGGTGAATCATGTGCCTCCCTTAATATCATGTCGCGAAGGTGTCTTAGGTTTGGCACACAAATCCTTTTTCCTAGCCAAAGCGTACCCTTTTCATCCTCTTTGAAATCCTTCTCTATCCCTTGTCAGATTCTTTCCTTGATCTCCTCGTCCGTTGCTTGTCCCTTTCTTATTTCTTGCTCCAATGAGGAGTGGATCTCCATTATTTCCATGTTATTCAAGAATCCGAGGTGTAACCGTTCGAACTCCTTACGTAGTTCGGGTTGTAGCTCCCGAACCATGAGTTGGTGGCATGCTCCCTTTCTGCTCAATGCGTCAGCTACTACATTGGCCTTCCCGGGGTGGTAGTTGATTCCCACATCATAATTCTTTATAAGTTCTAACCATCGACGTTGCCTCAAATTCAAGTCCGTTTGTGTAAATATGTACTTGAGGCTTTTATGATCCGTATAGATCTCACATCGATGACCAAGGATATAATGTCTCCAAATCATCAATGCATGCACCACTGCTGCTAACTCCAAGTCATGCGTAGGATAGTTAAGCTCGTGCTTCTTTAATTGTCGTGAGGCATAGGCTACCACTTGTCCTTCCTGCATGAGTACACATCCGAGCCCTTGTCTGGATGTGTCACAATATATGTCAAAACTCTTGCTTACGTCTGGCAATACCAGAACTGGTGCTGTGGTTAGCCTTTTCTTCAGCTCCTCAAAACTTTCTTGGCAGGCTTGTGTCCATTGAAAGACTTTCCCCTTCATTAACAACTCCGTCATAGGTTTTGCTATCTTGGAGAAGTATTTAATGAAGCGCCGATAGTATCCTGCCATCCCAAGGAAACATCGAATATCCCTCACGATCTTCGGTTGGTCCCACTTTAGAACATCTCTCACCTTTCCAGGATCAACCAATACCCCTTCCTTGGAGATGATGTGGCCTAGGAAAGATATTTCCTTAAGCCAAAATTGACACTTGTTGAGCTTGGCATACAATTGATGCTCACGCAACTTCTGCAAGGTCAATCTCAGATGTTCTTCATGTTCTTCCTCACTCATTGAATACACCATAATGTCGTCGATGAAAACCACGACGAACTTGTCCAAGTACTCCATGAAAACTTTATTCATAAGGTACATGAAGTATGCGGGTGCATTTGTTAATCCAAAAGACATGACGGTATATTCATATGAACCATACCCTGTCCGAAAGGCTGTCTTAGGTATATCAGAGGGCTTAATCTTCAGCTGGAAATATCCCGACCGAAGATCAATCTTGGAGAATACTTGGGCTCCTTTCATTTGATCGAACAGGTCCTCTATACGGGGCAGAGGGTATTTATTCTTGATTGTTACCTCGTTGAGAGACCTGTAGTCCACGCACATTCTTTGGGTTCCGTCCTTCTTGTCCACGAAGAGTATCGGAGCTCCCCATGGTGACGAGCTTGGACGGATAAAACTCTTCTCCAACTGTTCTTGAATTTGCTTCTTGAGTTCGACTAACTCGTTGACGGGCATCCTATATGGTCTCTTAGCTATAGGTGCAGTTCCAGGTACCAAATCTATGGCAAACTCGATGTCCCGGTCAGGTGGCATACCTGGAAGTTCTTCCGGGAACACATCCGAAAATTCCTGAACCACTGGGATGTTGTCCAATGCTACTCCTTCAGCATGGTTCAAATCCGCCCGTTCGGTTGCTTGCTGGGCTGACTTAAACTCGACACGGATACCGTGTTCGTTTGTCAACTGCACGCTTTTCTCGGCGCATTGGATTACTCCTTTGTGCTTGCTTAACCAGTCCATTCCGAGTATGATGTCAATTCCGTGGAGGTCCAAGACAATAAGGTTGGCAAGGAAGTCTACCCCCCTTATTTTAAGGCTTACTTTAGGACATACTATATTAGTCCTCATTTCTTCTCCGGGAGAATTAACTAACATAGCACATTCTAAGTGGGATACGGGTAGATGATGTTTGGTAACATATTCGGATGATATGAAGGAATGTGATGCTCCGGAATCAAATAAAATGGTGGCTGGGTTGGAGTTGGCAAGGAACATACCAATTGCGACGTCCTCAGCCTGTTGTGCTTCCTCAGCAGTGACACGGTTAACGTGGCCACGAGCATAGTTCTGCGGTCCACGGTTCCCTTGGTTGTCCCCTCCGTTTGGTCGCTGGTTCTGCTTGGGCACGTTACCTTGCTGTCTAGGGCCTCGCTTCGGGCACTGGTTAGCAAAGTGGCCCACTTCCCCGCATGCAAAGCATGCCCTGTTGCCTACAGCAGCAGGTACGTTGGGGCGGGGGTTTTGAACAAGAGCGCCATTGTTAGGCCGGGGCGCAGGAGGCATGGGCACACGAGGTGCCGGTGCAACGAACCGTTGCTGTGGTGGCTGACCAGGGCGGTTCGTAGGAGTGGTCGATCCATACTGCGGTGCAGGGGGCATGTATCTAGGTCGTACGTTGCTCCCTTGGGGCTGGTATGGGATCTTCTTTTTGCACTCGCACTCGATTTCTCGGATCTTGATTTCCACCACAATAGCCTTATCAACCAGCTTCTGGAAGCTTATGTAGTCATTTTTGAGGAGCTGAACTTGGATCTCATTGTTCAACCCTCTCATGAACAGGTACTGCTTCCTCAGATCTGAGATGACATCTTCGGGGGCATACCGGGACAGTTGTATGAACTTGTTGAGGTATTCGTTCACACTTTTCTGCCCTTGGTGGAGACCTTCAAACTCCTGCCTCTTGAGCATCATTACGCCAACAGGGATGTAGTGGGAGCGGAAACTTTCCTTGAACTCAGTCCAAGTGATTGTCTCCGGGTTGGCATGGGCGTTGCTGAAGGCATCCCACCAGTCAGCAGCTGCTCCCATCAGTTGGTGCGACGCAAAGAGAACCTTCTCTCGGTCGTTGCACTGAACAATGGCAAGCTTCTTCTCCATGGATTTCAACCAATCATCGGCCTCCATGGGATCACTAGCTTGAGCAAAGGTGGGTGGTCGAGTCCTCATGAACTCTCCCAGCCTGTTATGAGCCGGCGGTGGTGGTGGCGGTGGTGCCGGAACGGGGTGTTGGTTGGCCTACAACTGACCCAAAGTTTGGATCATGGTTTGCATAAGCTGGTTTTGCATGGCCCTCAACCTTCCTAGGTTGTTTTCGCCAGCTCCGGGGTTGGCAGGAACTTCCTCGTGGTCATCTTCCTGGACGTTCCTTCGGCTGGCGTTTCCTCTCACCATCTGTGAGAGAGAACGAAATAGAATAGAAGGTTAGAGGGTTAGGTAGGTCCTTTCAACTATATGCATCAATGTGAGTTGGACTATATATATTAGTCCTTATGAGGATGTGAGCAAGTGCCGAAACATCTCACACCTCCTTCTTATGTGTGGATATGGACAACGTTTTTGAGACGTCCCACCACTGACACTAAGCACATAGTCACAAATATTCATCACAAGGGCCCACTTAACTCCTATTCACGGATGGTTTCCTATGTCAAAGTGGTTTTAAAGGCCAAATCTAGGCTATTCACCCTAGGGTGCTTCCTTTGGTCAGCGTGGCTTAGCTACCTGTGACTTCTATTTAGGGGTGTAACTTGCTGTTAACCCGTGACCCTAATACCAATCTAAGGTTTCTATCTAGGCGTGTAACCTGCTGTCAACCCCTGGCTCTGATACCAATCTGTGATGCCCTCAATTCTGTGGAAAAACCACGGAACCGAGAACTAATGCATATGTGTGCCCAGGATGTTCATCACACATACACATACGTTCCACAAACTGAATTCAGATTATATATTACCACGAATAACAGAGTTTATTACAACGTCTCCTGAGTCTTGGACTCATGCTTACAGCGGAAATCTTAATTCTATGCAGCGGAAGTCCTTATTTAAATGCGGAAGCAAAAACTAATGCGGAAGCAAAACTAAGCAGAAGTGGTTCCATCTCTACTCCCTCCATAGGCAAGGTTGAGAATAGATCACACGCCATAATGTTCCACTTGATCTTCATAGTAGGTTTCTCTTGCTGTTGATGAAGAAATAATAATGCAAGTTTGAGCACAATGATGTACTCAGCAAGTGCGGGAATAACACATGATATGCAGCTCATAAACAAGGTAGGTATAAAAGGCTTATTTGCAGAAAAGCAAATTTATAAAAATCATGATAAAACAGCAACTTAACTTTAGATGAATGTAGTCCCAGCATGTATTAAATTACCAACATACCTCCATCACTTCCCGTGTTCCATTCGAACATTAACCAATCCTTTACTCATACTCACGAATACCTCCTCGTATTCGCTACCATCTTACCTCATAAAACAACCTTGTCTCACACTGAGACAAATCTCACGTCATGACCCACCAGTCATGCAACCATCTCATCTCCCGGACTCCACAGTCCCAAACCAAACCATAATCAATATCCATAACCAAGAACCTTCCCAATAACCATTTCAATAACCATCCCAGTAAACATCCCATCTAATCATGGCAGTTTAGCCAGGTGCTCTTGACCGTAAGCTCGGCTATCATGATAGTTTTAATAACTCTGCAGAGTTTGCACCTCTTTACCCACAAGTTTGTGATTTTGTCACCCGTCGGCGACTGCAGAATCTCCATTATACCAGTACACATCCGTCGGTGTATGGTCAAGAGATCACAAAATAGCCTTTACAAAGGGGTTACTAGATGTATGGACTCACTAAGGTTTCACCGGCAGGCTAGAATCTCCAATTCTCCCACCCACGGGCCCCCTCTTGTGCCATGCAGTTCCCAGGGCAGTCCTCTCTCAACTCCCATTCCCCGCGCCTTCCACAGTTCATAACACTCTAGCAACTTACCTAATTACTCAGCTAAGCCGCACCCATACTTGACCTTGTGGTGGCACTGTTATCCTGGCATGTGCATGCATGAACCGGTCCTTAGATCTACGGCAAGCAAAACCACCATCTCATGCTACCTCATTCACAAACCCAGGCTTGCCTAGATCTCCCTCCGATCCATGTCCATTATTAGTATCAGTTTTTCTCATTATCATTACGAGTGCAGTTAGATAGACACTTGTATCTCGCTTCCCAATCCCATGGACTCAGCGAAGCATAAAGCAAAAACCATACCCGACTCATAAACTTCCCAGGCGACAAGGATGGTTTAATCAAAACTAGTAAACTCCTATAAAAGGGTTTCCCATCATGTTTGACTCAGTACGCACACCTTTTCGCATATCAAAATAGTTTTACCCAAAACATAGGATCAACATGGTCAAGGAGCACTTGCCTTGTTCTTGCGGTTCCGGTTGTTCTTGATTCTCAAAACCTTGTTGCTGCAGCTCGTCGTAGACAGCTTCCTGGATCTGTCCTGCTATGTAGGATTTATGCGCATACAAGATTCACAGCAATCAATATCATGTTCAAACCTTAAACTAGATGCGATGATGCACATGCATGCTATCCTATGATTAGTTTTATTAGATTGATCTGTTTCTTGCATGGCTTGCATGGGCAGAGGTGTTTGGATCAAAAGTGGACGTAGCGATGATCTTGTCTTTAGATCAAACTGATCATCGAGTGGTCTGCCCACGAAAAGGCTTCTGTTCGAAAGGAATCGAAGAACAGATGCAAAGATGAACACAATGATGTCATAAGGTGGTATCGAAGTCCTACCTCACGCTCTTCTTGCCTTCGAAGTCCTCCCCAGACCGCTTGGTTCTCCTCCGATGATCTCCCTTGTTGTGCTTCGGCGATGTTTTGCTCGGCGAGTTAGGGCTAGGGCTCTAAGTCGTCGGCTCAGGAGTTGAAAGAGAAGTTTGTGGTTTCGGCCAGAGGTTTTGGGTTCTATTTATAATCAGGAAGAGAAGAGTCCTAATCTGATTGGATCCCGAATAAGAGTCTTACACAGATTTTTGTTAGATCCTGACGTCTTATTTTCGGTAACATTGTGGAGTTTAGATCGGTTTCCATTGCGTACAGGTATCTTCACGCGTAAAAAAAAACCGCTCCAGGCTCGTTACCTTCATGGTGATGAGCTCCGGAAGCTCCACGGGTCCTCCGAGCCTGGTATCTCCTTGCCCGCAGAGACGAGCTCCGGTTGTACCGCGTGTCACGAGCGAGACCTCCCTCTTCTTCGGAGACGAGCTCCGCGCACGCCACGTGTGGGTGCCGGTTTTTTTTCCCGCTCTCCTTTCCTCAGGGACATGCCCCGAGGTCGACACGTGTTTAGCTGCGACGGACTTTCCGGTGATAAGCTCCGGTGGCGACGCGTGTTCGATAGATCCGGGCTTCTCTGAGATAAGCTCCGAGATCGACACGTATCCCGCGTGACGGGTCCTCTGATTTTCGTGAGGACTAGCTCCGAGGATGACATGTGTCCTACGAAAAATGTCTTCGCTTCTTCCGCAGAGGCTAGCTCCGTGGGCAACACGTGTCCCACAGGGTCGAACCTTTTTCCAATTGCGGAGGTGACCCCCGAGCCTGCCACGTAGCTAGTTTAACGGCGGACCTCTCCCATTTTCTTGGGGATGAGCTCCGAACACGCCACGTGGTCTGCTGGCCGTGGAAATTGCCTTCGGTGCTCTCGGAGAGCTTTGTTGGCCATCCTTTTGATACTTGTCTCTGTTCCTCCTTTTCTTAAAATGTTTTTCTTCTTCATAAAGCATGAACATATGCTGACACCCGAGATGAGGGTGTACAATGAGTACCTGGTCATGTCCTTCGGCCTTACCAATGCTCCAGCTCACATCATGTACTTGATGAACTCGGTATTCATGCCGGAGCTGGACAAGTTTGTCGTGGTCTTCATCGACGACATCCTGGTGTATTCCAAGTCGGAGGAAGATCACAAGAAACATCTGCGTATAGTCTTGCAACGGCTGTGGGACCACAAGTTATACGCGAAATTCAGCAAATGCGAGTTTTGGATATTGCAAGTGCCTTTTCTCGGGCATATCATCTCAGCGGAGAGTATCGCTGTGGACCTGAGCAAGATCACTCAAGTGCTAAATTGGAAATCCCTGAGAACTGTTCACGAGGTACGGAGTTTCCTCAGGCTCGCGGGATATTATCGGAGGTTCATTCCGAACTTCTCAAAGATTGCCAAGCCTATGACAGAGCTGCTAAAGAAGGCTACCAAATATGTTTGGAGTCCAACATGTGAAGCAGCATTCAAGGCTTTAGTTAAGCACCTGACATCAGCACCGGTTTTGGCGCAGCCAGACACAACAAAACCCTTTGATGTGTACTGCGATGCATCCGGCATTGGGCTCGGATGTGTGCTGATGCAAGACCGAAGAGTGGTCACGTATGGATCACGGCAGCTTAGAAACCATGAGTAAAATTATTCAACTCACGACTTGGAGCTCGCTGCCGTGGTACTTGCACTGAAAATGTGGAGGCACTACCTACTCGGTAACCTCGTACATCTATATACCGACCACAAAAGCCTCAAGTACATATTCACTCAGAAGGAGCTGAACATGAGGCAGCGAAGATGGTTAGAACTGATAAAGGATTACGAAATAGAGATCCATTATTATCCGGGCAAGGCAAACGTAGTGGCAGATGCGATGAGCCGCATGTCACACGTAAACAATCTGACCATCACACCGTTGGAAGAGAGCAAACCACCACTGCATGTGATTCCACATGGAGCTCTCTACAACTTAGCTTTGATCCCCACCATCCGTGAAGAGATAGCGGCAGCCCAAAAGAATGACAAGGGCATGTCGCATTTGCGGAGACGTGTAGACAGTGGGGAGCTGAAATGTTTCTGGAAGGATGGAGACGGCGTCCTATGGTTCAAGGACCGGATCGTCGTACCCCGAAACCCGGAGTTACGGAAGAAAATCTTTGATGAGGCTCACTTGTCAAAGTTTTCTATTCACCCCAGCAGCAAAAAAATGTATCAAGAACTCAGAAGCAAGTTTTGGTGGACACGGATGAAGCGTGAGACTGCAAAATATGTGTCTGAGTGTGATACATGTCGAAGGGTGAAGGCAGATCATATGCGGAAACCGGGACTGCTGCAACCACTGGGCATTCCTGCCTGGAAATGGGAGGATGTGAGCATGGACTTCATCGTTGGTTTACCCACCACCTTGCAGAGACATGATTCTATATGGGTGATCGTCGATCGGCTCACCAAAGTTGCCCATTTCATCCCGGTCAACACCAACTACAACGCCAAGAAGTACGCTGAACTGTACATCTCACGGATCCTATGCTTGTACGGCGTACCCCGTACTATCATATCGGATCAGGACACTTTATTTGTGTCCCGTTTTTGGGAGAAGCTACACGCTGCCTTGGGGATGAAGCTGATTCGTAGTTCAGCATACCACCCGCAGATGGATGGGCAAACCGAGCGGGTAAATCAGATCCTAGAAGACATGCTACGAGCTTGTGCTATCAACCACGGCAAGAATTGGGATGATCACTTGCCATTAGCCGAGTTCTCGTACAATAATGGGTACCAAGCCAGCATCAAGATGGCGCCCTATGAGGCGCTATACGGAAGAAAATGCCGCACACCATTGAACTGGTGTGAGTCTGGCGAAAGGGTTACCTTCGGGATTGACCTCGTCAACAACGCGGAAGAAAAGGTTCGACTGATTCAGGCGAACCTAAAAGCCGCTCAATCCCGTCAGAAACAGTATGCGCACCGGAGAAGGCGCCCATTACAATTCAAAGTTGGAGATCACGTATATCTACGGGTATCTCCAATGAAGGGCGTAAACAGATTTGAGGTGAGAGGAAAGTTGGCACCCTGATTCTTCGGTCCATTCCAGATTACCGAAAGATGTGGATCAGTGGCATACCGGCTGAAATTACCAGAACCACTTTCTGGTGTGCACGACGTCTTTCACATTTCCCAGCTGAGGAAGTGTCTTAAGCTATCAACTACCATTCATCTGGAGGATATTGAAGAACTGCAACCGGATCTCACCTATCGGGAGGAACCGGTGCAGATTATCGACGAAAAGGCCGGAACCACACGCAACCGTATGTTGTGGTTCTACAAGGTTCTATGGAGTAATCAATCCATGGACGAAGCGACATGGTAGAGCGAAGGATTTCTTCGCGCTAACTAGCCCGACTTTTTCACGTCGCATATCCGGTAATTTTCCACCGTCCTCTCTCTCATTTTCACCTTATAATCTCGGGACGAGATTCTTTTAAGGGGGAGGAATGTAAGGGCCTCAGTTTTTGACACATATTGAAGTGTTCATCACCACACCACACACCTCATTTGAGGAAAGTTGATGAACACAAATGAAGAGCAAGTAACCACCATCAACATGCTCATTAGAGAACAAACTCACATATTGCAAAAGGGGTATTTCCCACATGTGATATAAAGGGGCTGGACATATGAAAACTCCTACACATTGCTAAGGATGTCCATGCCAAGTTTCACCCAAATTCAAAACCTTTTTGAGGTCATTTTCGGTATAGTTAGGAAGAGGGCAGTTTGAAACCATATTCAAATTCAAACTGTTTTTATCCCATGAATTCAAAAGTGGGAGGCACATTCTTAGTCAGCACATTTTTGTGAGCTCACACACCAATTTTCACTCCATTTGGAGTTGATCTTGACATGAGCTAAGTGGGACAAATTCAAACTTTATTTGAATTCAAAACTGAACTTGTGCTGAAATTCATTCAAATCAAACCCAATTGGAATTCTACTCAATTCAAATGGCTCATGGGTGAATAATTTGAATCACCATGGGTATTTTGGGACTCACTGTTTACAACAGTGATTTGGAGTAAATTTCAGAGGTTAAAATTGGAAGTGGGACCCACATGTCAGCCACTGAAGGAGATCAACCGAGTGGACCTTCAGTACCCGGGTCCCCGAGCTTCTCCCGAGAGCGCCACCAAGGGGAGGTCGCCGCGCCACCACCTGCTTTCCGCCCACGGTCGCTGAACCGACTCCCGGGGCCCTTATCTAGGCGTCCGAGCAGCGGCTGGTGCTCCCCATCCCTACCCCGACGTGCTCTCACCCAACAGACTGAAACTCCTCGCCGCCCGAGTGAATTTTCGGTCCCTCATCGCCCGGCCGATCCAGTGACCCTCCCGGCGATCTGAGACCAGCACCGGGTGCGCCAAGCCACCTTCAACACCTTCGCATCGGTTCCAGACCCTGCGCAGCCTTCCCCGAGCTCCACCGCGGCGATCTTTGCCCTGCCGGTTCAGCTCGAGCCGCCGCTGCGGGGACCGCCCTTCCGGCCACCACAGCCCACCGTTCACGGAGCTGTAAACAGCAATGAGGTTCGCCTTCAACCCCTCTTTCTTTTCCTTAAGCTCCGGCGGCGTGACAAGCGCTGCTCAAGCCGGAATTTCATGTTTTCACGACGGTGTGCAAAAGTGAGGTTTGCACCGATCCAAGAAATTCGTAAGCCACACTGCATCATTCGTCCTCTCATGGAGAGGATCACAGCTCCGTAGAGCTCATGTCGACCTTTCCTATGGTCCACTGATGCTCGACGACCCTTAGCTTGATCGAGTTAGGTGCTAGGGAGGACGGGCAACACGGCCGAAGTTCTCCCGAGTCTGCGGCTCGTCGCCGACCATGTGGCGGCCATTTTCATGGCGAGCTGGCCCGAGAATCCTGATCCCCTAGTGAAAGTAGGCAGGGGCGGCCAAAATCGTGAAGTTTGGAGCTTTACAGAAGCCGGCGGCGAGCTCTCCGGCGAGGTTCCTCGGCGGCAGAACGCGGGCAGCGGGAGGTTGACGAAGGGGTGGACCCCAGCTGTCAGCGGGAGATATTTTAAATCGGGATCGGACTGTGGCCGGGATCAGGTGTGCTGGCGCGCAAAGACCCTGTGGGCCGCAGTGTGCGGTCGCCTCGGCGTGCGACGCGTGTCCCCGGGGCCCACTCGCGAGTTTAAACTTTTTCCCGATTTTCAGATTTCCTTCAAACTTCAAATCCTTATAACTTTGGCTAGATAGCTCCAAATCGAGTGAACCAAATTTTGTTGGATTCATCTCTATGAGCACTTTCCTGCAAATCAAGTTTCACTTCATGAAAACCCTTGTCTATCCAGAATTAATTCCTCAAAGTTTAAACTGTTTGGAATTTTAACTGGAGAATCCTTTGGAGGAAAATCCTGAAATTTTGCTGGGACGTTAACCAAAATATACCTGAACTACCATAAAATTTCAGACCCATTTGAGCTCATTTAATCCACCTAATGGTGTGATTAGTGGAACTGTTCCAAAGAAAATAGAAAATGTTCAGAAACATTTTCAGAATTTTCTCTGAAATTGTTTAGCTCATATCTTTAGTTAGGAACCTTCAAATTAAGTGAGACCAACTCCATTAGAACCTCTGAAAATCTAGTTTTCAGAAAGTCATAGTTTGTTTCATGAAAATCCTTAGAACACCCTAAAAGCCCTCAAGTAAGGTCAAGTACATAATTAATTGTGGAGGGCTGAAATGAGCTTTAGTGCAACTAAAGCTTGACCAAGTCTCTGTTTAGGTTGTAACCAAGCCACAGTAAAAATTTCACAGTCATTGGGCTTGTCTAGTAAGAGTTATAGACTTCACAAGTTAGAAGTTTATACAACTGCATTTAAATTAATACATGTATTGCTTCTATCATGTAGTCGCTAAGGTCGAGGAGGAACCTGAAGTCCTAGACTTCGTTACTCCGGAGGAACAGCTAGCCTACGACCAAGAGTAGCAAGGCAAGCTCCGGTTTGCATTAACCTTTTTACAAGTTTTTATTGTTTTGAGCACATACTTGATTACTTTATTCCTTGCATTAGAGTCTTGTTTGGAAACCCAACTGCATAGCCAAGAAAACCATGGGTTGCATTTAGGATGGCAGACCCCGTTAGCTACTGCAATGCTAAGATAGAGTAGGATTCGGTACAAGTCGAGTAGTTGGAACTACTAGCGAGCATAGGCTAGAGGCACTCGACTCGGGTAGTGATAGCACATGAAACACATGGCAAGAAAATGAGACCAAGCGGAGGGTAAGGGCAGCAGGACTTTGGGGCCTGTGTGCTGTAGCTCTGCTTGTGTCGATTGAGGACCGAGCCGTGTGCGGGCCTGTTGAACAAGCTAGAACAGTACCGAAGACCTACCGGCTATATGGGAACCGGGAAACCGATGTAACTCGGGTAGCTGGGTATTGAGGCATTGCCCGTCGTTCAGAGGGTAGGTTGAGAGCTTGAGGTGTAAATCGGCTGGCGGCACTGAGATGCGCATGCAGAGACCTCTTGCTCGGGACGATGGGACCGGTTCAATATTTGGCTGACGGGCTAAAGGTGGTTGCGTACGGCGTCCGTGATGGTTGTTGTAGGCAACATCGAGTACGGGCGTACGTGACGGGTTGTTCGGGTAACCCTGCAGGTGTAAATCGATTATAATCACCGTCCCTTGCGGTCAGTGAGTACCACTTGTTCACTGTACCATGACGTAGAAAGAACAGGCTAGTTACATGTTAAAATGTTGCTGATTGAAAGATGGACTTGATTGCTAATGAATTGCTGTAGTTTAAAATGCGTTTCTTGTTTGATTGCGGCTCTCTCATGTGCCTTAGCGTAAGGTTCTCCACAACCTGCTGCTAAAACCTGAAAATAAGGTTGTACTAATTAGGCGAGTCCTTGCAAATGATTTTTACCTCATGTAACCCATTACCCTCATGTAGAAGTTCCATGTTTAGGTGAGACGGGTCAGACTTGCTGAGCCTTCGTGCTCACTGCTTGTGTTTGAAGATTTTGCAGGGTTCTATGAGGAAGGGACTCCCGAAGAGGAGACGGAACCCCAGGAGGGGAACCCCGTCGAGTGGGAGTCGTGCACGCCGCAGAGTTAGTGTGCGTGTGTGCTAGTAAGGACACGTTCAAGGGCTGAACATGGACTTGATGCGTAGTCTACGCCCGTGAGTGTAGAATGGAACTATTTTGATGTAAACATGTTCATAAACTTGTTTATGTAACAAAATTTTGCTTCCGCTTTGTACCTTTGATGTGTGTTATCCGGTGCTGTGCAACGCAGCACCCCTCAGCGTGATCCTGGCTCGACAAGACCGTGGGGTCGTGTCAATACCAAGATATCATAGGCATATGCATGCAAAATAATGATAACAAGGAATTAAAATCTCTAGGTTACACATTTAGGACCCTGGTTCAGTATAAGAATGGAATAGTGGAGCAGGATAGCCAAAGGGATGAAAAACAGAGTGCTCTGTTTTGGGCAGCAAGGTTGCTGAACTTCAACAGGTCGCAACTCACAGGTCTTTTAGCCGAAGGAGGTATGGCATATAGTTCTGGGAAGGTATTTCAGTACTCTACAACTTTGTTGTAGACTTCCAGGGCTGAAACACACTTTAAGATGGCTTAAATCCCAGAGAAATGTAAGCTGTCCAGAATCAGGGCAGAGTTAAACCATTCTCTGGACTGTTCTGTTTTTCAAACATAACTCCTAGTAGAAGAATCAAAAAGTTTCATAGGATACATCTTTAGAAAGGGTAGAAGATGTGCTACATCTTTGCAATCCAAAGTTTCTGAAATTTCAGCACAGAATTCAGTGGAAATCAGGGTTGAAAACAGCAACTTTCCAAGGGAGGTGCTGTTAAAATTCTTCCAGAAATTCTGCTGATTTTGAATTAACATAACTTTTTAACCAGAGCTGATCTTGGGGCAAATGAGTACTCGTTGGAAAGATACTAAAGTTAACTTTAACTTTGGTATTCAGCTTGAGTTATGAAAATGCCCAGAACCAGACCAAAACTTGGAATAAGTAGAAAATGGTCATTCTGATAGAGGAGTGACAGTTGAACTCATTGGAGAGGGTGTTGTACCCTAAGGGTGGTATACGTGATGACAACGCGATAGTAATGTCTCGTAGTGACCAAACCTAGTCATGGTGAGCTTCCAAAGAGGAGGTACATCAAGTTGGATTAAACTAGCTTGTGTTTGGTCTGGTAATGATGTAGCTTGTGCAAAGTTATTACATTATCTACTTACGAGATGTATCGCATGTTTTATTGTCATTATGTTTTTACGCCTATTTTTATTGGACTGCATGCAAAATGTAGCGGGACTGATGATTATTGTCGTGTGGTTGCAGATGGTTCATACTAGGACCACGCACGAGGTTGGTGGCTCTAGCCAACAGAGAGATGATGACTCCCAGCCACCGGCCTACGACAGCACCCCGCATCAGCAACCACCACCGCCGCCTCCGCTTACTCTAGCGGATGTGATTGCGGCACTGGTGGGTGGTCGTGAGGAGCAGACCGACCTGCTCCGCACGATCGTGCAGAATACGTCCCAGGCGGGGGGGGGGGGGGGGGGGCGTCAAGACAGAGGGCCTCGTGAGCCCCGTGAAGTGTCGTACTCGGACTTCATGAGTACGCACCCTCCAGTGTTCACCGAAGCTGAGGAACCACTGGAGGCGGACAACTGTCTGCGGACCATCGAGTCCAAGTTCAGGCTGCTCCAATGTACGGAGCGGCAGAAGACTCTGTTCGCAGCACAGCAGCTTCACGGTGCCGCTGGTGCGTGGTGGGCGAATTATGTCGCCTCACGTCCGGCCGGCCATGCCATGGAATGGGAAGAGTTCCGGGAGGCGTTCCGCGCCTATCACATTCCTCCCGGAATCATGAAGAGGAAGTTCCAAGAATTTTTGGAACTAAAGCGGGGCGGGAGGAGTGCCCACGACTACTCCCGTGCCATCAACCATCTGGCGCAATATGCGTCGGACTACATCTCCACTGAGGAGAAAAAGCGGGAACACTTCTATCGGGGGTTACACCCCGAAATGAAGACACATCTCGTTCAGTGGAATCGCGGCACCTTCAATGACCTAGTCAATGCTGCGATCATGCAAGAGGATGCTCAGCGGGAGTTGGCAGCTGAGCAACGGAAGCGCAGCGCTCCACCTAGCAGTGGGGGTGGCGCTCCCCAGAAGTACCGCATGGTGTATCGGACACCATCCAGGCAGCAGTGGCACCCACCGGCGCGACCTCAACGGTTCGGGGGACGTCCCTTTCAGGCACCTCCGTTCCGTCCGCCGATGCCACCACCAAGACAGCAGCAGCAGCAGCAGACGGCACCCCGGGCGTTTCCACCGCCACAACGCGCCCCCGGATTCCGTCCACCGATCAGCGGGGGACCACCCGTTTCACCTGCTTCACGTGTGGCCAGGCGGGCCACTTCGCGAAGGACTGTCCCCAGGGGCAGCATAGCAGCGGGCAAGCCCAGTTCCAGGGCAGTGCTCGAGGCCGACCTCCGGTGAAGAAGGTTGGTCAGCGGACTGGGGGCGTCCGCAACCTCGACAATGAGGACGCCCCAGAGGGAGACAACGTGCTGGCGGGTATGTTTACTCTCAACAACCAAGCCATAATCATACTTTTTGATTCTGTTGCAACCCACAACTTCATAAGTGCATCATATGTGGTTAAGCATCAGCTGGAAGCCTTTCCAACCGAGTGTTCTTATATGATCTGCTCACTGGGAGGAAAGATTTCAGCAACGATGATGGTTCCAAAAGCACCACTGTGCTTAGGTGGGAAGATATATCCCACCACTATGATTATCCTTGAGGGGCAGAAGATTGATGCAATCTTGGAAATGTCATGGCTAAGCTACCATGGCGCTGTCCTGGAAACCCTATCACGGACGGTTCACCTCAACTCCCCATTACACCATCCGCAGTCCCTCTTATTAGATAATCCAGTCCGGGAAGTTTCAGTGATCAACAATACTGAAGCTCTCAAGTTGGAGGACATCCCCGTAGTCCGGGAGTATCCCAACGTGTTCCCGGATGATCTTCCGGGCATGCCACCTGAGCGGGATGTCGAGTTCAAGATTGAACTTGCACCCGTGACCACGCCCATATGACGGAGACCATACAAAATGGCTCCAAATGAGCTGGATGAATTAAAAGAACAGCTCAATGATCTGTTGAGCAAGGGTTTCATTAGGCCAAGTTCCTCGCCTTGGGGATGCTCGGCGCTATTTGTAAAGAAGAAGGATGAAACCCTGAGGCTGTGTGTGGACTACCGGCCGCTCAACACCGTCACCATCAAGAATAATTACCCACTGCCCTGTATTGACATTTTGTTTGATCAACTTGTGGGGGCAAGTGTGTTCTCAAAGATGGACCTTCGCTCTGGATATCACCAGATAAAGATCCGGGCGGAGGATATCCCGAAGACGGCCTTCTCGACGAGATACAGATTATATGAATATCTCGTCATGTCCTTTGGTCTCACAAACGCTCCAGCCCATTTCATGTATCTCATGAACTCGGTGTTTATGCCGGAGCTGGACAAGTTCGTGGTAGTGTTCATCGACGATATCTTGGTTTACTCCAAGACAGAAGCCGAACATGCCGAACACTTACGGATCGTTCTTCAACGATTGCGAGACCACAAGCTCTACGCTAAGTTCAGCAAATTCGAGTTTTGGATCAGCCAAGTGCCATTCTTGGGTCATATCATCTCAGCGGAAGGCATTGCGGTTGACCCAAGCAAAATAGAGCAAGTACTGAAATGGAAAGCTCCCACTTCAGTTCATGAAGTCAGAAGCTTCCTCGGGTTAGCGGGATACTATTGGAGATTTATTCCAAGCTTCTCCAAGCTCGCTAAGCCGATGACAGAATTGCTGAAGAAAGGGACAAAGTATGTTTGGAACACAGCGTGTGAAGGAGCGTTCCAAGCATTGGTGAAGCATCTCACAACAGCCCTGGTCTTAGCTCAGCCGGATACAAAAAAGCCCTTCGACGTGTATTGTGACGCGTCCGGTATTGGGCTCGGCTGCGTGTTGATGCAGGAAGGACGTGTGGTCGCCTATGGCTCACGCCAACTTCGGAACCATGAGCAGCACTATCCAACTCATGACCTTGAGCTTGCAGCAGTGGTTTTGGCGCTAAAAATGTGGAGGCACTATCTCCTGGGGAATCTGGTGCATCTCTACACCGACCACAAGAGCTTGAAATATATTTTCACCCAGAAGGAGGTGAACATGAGGCAAAGGAGGTGATTAGAACTGATCAAAGATTATGAAATTGAGATTCACTACCACCCCGGCAAGGCGAATGTGGTTGCCGACGCGCTGAGTCGGAAATCACATGTCCATCACCTCACCATTACACCGGTAGAGGAGGAAGAGTCAAGTTTATACCTGGTTCCTTATGGGTCGCTTTACAACCTTGCCCTCATCCCTACTATTAGGGAGGACATCATTGCAGCTCAGAAAACTGATAGAGGCATGGCACATCTCCGGAGATGAATAGACAATGGGGATATCAAATGTTTCCGGAAGGATGATGAGGGGACGCTATGGTTCAATGACCGCATAGTCGTACCCCGGGATATGGAGCTGAGGAAGAAAATTCTCGACGAAGCCCACTTGTCTAAATACTCCATTCATCCGGGAAGCAACAAAGTGTACCAAGATTTGAAAAAGAAATTTTGGTGGACACGGATGAAGCGGGAGGTAGCGAAGTACGTATCCGAGTGCGATACGTGTAGACGAGTGAAGGCTGATCACATGAGGAAATCAGGGCTGCTGCAACCCCTGAAAATTCCAGCATAGAAATGGGAGGACGTGAGCATGGATTTTATTGTGGGATTACCCTTAACATCCAACAAACATTATTCCATTTGGGTGATCGTTGACCGACTGACCAAGTCAGCTCACTTCATCCCCGTACATACACATTTCCATGACAACAGATATGCGGAGCTATACATTGCAAGGATTCTATGCCTGCATGGTGCACCCAAGACCATAGTCTCAGACCGAGGTGCATTGTTTGTATCTCGCTTTTGGGAGCAGTTGCATGCTGCTTTGGGTACTAAACTGATTAGAAGCTCCGCCTACCACCCTCAGACAGATGGCCAGACAGAGAGGGTGAATCAAGTATTAGAAGACATGTTGAGAGCATGTGCCATCCACCATGGTAGGAACTGGGATGATCACCTACCATTGGCGGAATTCTCGTACAACAACGGCTATCAGGCGAGTATCCAGATGGCACCCTATGAAGCTCTCTACGGTCGCAAATGCCGCACCCCACTAAATTGGTGCGAGTCCGGTGAAAGGGTCACATTCGGGGTTGATGTGGTGAACGACGCCGAAGAGCGCGTTCGGACGATTCAAGCTAACTTGAAGGCCGCTCAATCCCGGCAGAAGAGCTACGCTGATAAGAGGCATAGACCGTTGCACTTTGACGTCGGTGAACACGTGTACCTCCGCGTGTCTCCGATGAAGGGCGTGCACTGGTTCGGTGTGAAGGGGAAGCTCGCTCCCCGTTTTATTGGACCTTATGCTATCACCGAGAAGTGTGGACCAGCAGCGTATAGACTGGAACTACCAGCATCCCTTGCCGGTGTCCATGATGTTTTCCATGTTTCGCAACTGCGAAAATATTTGAAGCATACAGCTGCTGTTCCTACCGAAGACATCGGCGAGCTGAAACCGGATTTAACATATGATGAGTATCCGGTGGCAATTCTTGATGAAAATGCCAGGAACACGCGTAGAAGAACGTTGTGGTTCTACAAGATACTCTGGAGCAACCACACCGCCGAAGAAGCAACGTGGGAGAGCGAGGAATTCCTTCGCTCAAATTACCCGGAGTTCATGGCATCCCAACGCGGGTAAGTCCCTATCACATCACTATCTCTTCTTTTGTAATCTTGGGACGAGATTCTTTTAAGGGGGGAGGGATGTAAAAGCCCAGGAAAAGGGACTTGCAAAAACTTTTCTTCACCTCACAACACCACAGTTTTTATTGTGGATATCTTAGGAAATATTGTGAAGAGCAAGTAACCTCCATCAAAAGAGTGATTAGAGGGGAAAGCCTTCACTTCACAAAGTAGGACTTGTACACATGAACATGAGAGGTTGAGCTCACCCCTAGAACTTAAAAAGTGTTGGGAAGGTTCAGTCCAAGTTTCATGTAAATCCAACACTTTTTGAGGCACTTTTGGAGGTATTTGAAAAAGAGGCCAATTTGAATGTAAATTCAAATTGCAGCAACATTCATCACTCAAATTCAAAAGTTAGCTTCATATTGAAACTCAGCACATTTTTCTGAGTTAGCCCACCAATTTTCATCCCTATTGGAGTTCATCTTGTCGGGAGCTAAATTGGCAAAAATTCAAAACTGAATTTGAATTTCAGTTTAAACATGAAGCAAATTTAACCCAACAAAGTTTAAATTTGAGAACTCAAATTCAAACCAATACTTGGGGGCTAATTCTCCCATTCAATGTTCAGTAGCTGGGATATTTACAAAAGAAAGGGGGAGAAAGGATTAGAGGGGAGAAGAGGGCCCACTGGTCAGCCACCCCAGGGAGCAAACCGATTCGGGCATGCGGTCGAACACCCAACGGCCGACAGTGCACGGGGTCGACCCCGTCCCAACGCGGCCACCGCGCCACCTCCTGCTCGGGGGATGAGGGGCTACAAACCGTGCGGTTGCACTGCTGGGCTGCGTGAAACCCCCCGTATCCTCTCTGTTCCACCGCCCACAAACCCTGCCACACACTCGGTGTTTCGCCACCCACTGATCGCCGGCGTCCGAGCAAACCAGGCGCCCTCGTGCCCGACGCTCAAAACAAGAAACGACCGCCATAAGGTACTGGTTCTGCTTGTCCTTACCGTTCGGCATTTCATGCACCGTCGGGGGAGAATTTCTTCCGGGAACGCTACGGTGTTCTTAAGGCCGAGCTCCACAAAATCCAAAAATTCACGGGTGTTGGCTTATCACCGGGCGTACCGAGCTAAACACACGATCTACACCCGGCCACAACCACCTAGGATCAAAAACCAGCAAGAACCATGGGCTAGGGTTACGGTTCTTCGAAGTTTTCTGAGAACAGCCGTTATCCAGCCTAGGTCACCGGTGAGGTCGTAGTTGCAGCTGTTTTCACGGGGATTGGTGCCCATGTCCTTGATAAGCAGGTGTCAGCGGAGCTCCCCGAGCAAACCGCATCAAAAAAGGTGCAGGGGATGCCGAGTTCGACGTTGCCGGTGAGCTTCCGGCCGCTGTTACCGGCGGGAGCACTGTTCTGGCCGTTGTCACGCTCGGGTGCGGGCACCACCGTGTTCCCCAGGCCGATATAGGCACAGGCGGCGAGAATCGGCAAGTTCCGAGGGCCGGAACCCCTCTCCGGCGAGAGCTCCGGCGAGCTTGGCGGCGGGATCGCGCGGGCGTCGGGAGGAAGAAGATGACTGGGGGCCCCGCATGTCAGTGGCGATATTTTAAATCGTCGGATCTGCTGCGGCTCGGATCCAGTGTGGTGGTGTGGGAAGGGTCCTGTTGCCCCGTGTGGCGTGATTCCAGCAGCCGACACGTGTAGGAGGGACCCACAGTCAGAGTTTGAATGTTTCCCGAATTAATTTGAATTTCCAGATTTAGTTCAAACTTTAGAACCCCATAACCTTTGCTACGAAGATCCAAATTTAGTGATTCAAATTGGGTTGGATTCCAATTGCCTAGATATGTCAGAATATACAACCCAATTTGTATGAAACACATTAATTAATTCTGGAAAATTCTTTAAAGCTTTTCAGCAAACGAATTTTAGAGGGAGTTTGGTTCATCCAAAAATCCCCAAATTTTGCCAGAATGTTATTTAGGATGTTAGTGAACCCCTGTAAAAGTTTTAGACCATTTGGTGTTTATTTGATCAGAGCAATTCAAATTTGAAGGTGCTGTGTTCATTTGAATACAGAAACATTTTCAGAGAATTTCCAAAACTTGGAAATTCAGTTCGAGACAAATCTTAGCTCCAAAAATGCTAGGAAAATTCATGCAAACTCTATGAGCTATAATTGAAATTGTAGTTTAATAAGTTTGGCATGAACTGGGGTGTTACCTCAGAATTAATTCTTCTTTGCTTATTTGCTAAGAGAATTATTCTGAACAAACCCCTCAATGAAAAGTGCTAATGTTTGGTCCAGAGGGTTTTCTTGTGACAAGGAACTCACGCAAAAATTCTCAGCTCCATGGGAGCTCTGGATCACCCCTGTCCTGTTTAACCACTTGAGGGATTAATATGGAAAGGGGGGAAAACCACTTAGCACTTAACCATGTGCTTAGGTCTAAGCCCAAACCACCAACACCCAGTTCATCTTTAAATTCTTAAACAGAGTTCCAGTTATTAGAAACTAGTTATTAGAACTAATAGCAGAAGCATTACAGTAAACTTATCTGCGTATCCATTAACATGTAGTATTTCATTAAACGTGTAGTCGCTGAAGAAGAGACTCCGGAAGTGCTGGACTTCCTCCTTCCAGAAGAAGAGTTAACTACTGACCAGCAGCAACAAGGCAAGCCCCGGTTTGCATTAACTCTTTTATCAAGTTTTACTTTGTTCACATATCTAGGGTGATGTATGAATGTGCATTAGGTGTAGGATGAATGGAACCCCACTTGCATGACCAGAACTTTTCCATAAGAGTGAGGGTAGGGTCTAAGATCTCGAGTAGACAGGCTATGCTTAGTAATTCATAGGATTTCGGTACAAGACGAGTAGTTGGAATCTACTCGCGAGATAGGCATGGGACACACGGGTGTAAGGATCGAAACGCCCAAGAGGGGGGGTGAATTGGGCTTTTTAAAATTTTAGAGCAATTTAAAACTTTAATGGTTGAAGCCCAATTCCCTATGCAAACTAAGTACGCAAGCAAGAGAGTTAAGTGCGGAATAGTAAAAGCGTAATAGTAAGGGGTGAGGAGAGAAATGCAAACTCCCGCGGAGACTCGGAGACACGGCGATTTTTCCCGTGGTTCGGTAAGATCATAAAAATCTTCCTACGTCCACGTTGTGGCACCCACCAAAGGGTATAGCCACTCCCAAGTCACCAAGACGAGGGAATCCACTATCTTTCTCCGTTCGCCTTCTCCGGCAAGGTGGAGCTCAAGCCTTGTACAATGGTGATCCTCCGGGCTTCCACAAACACCTTGGTAAGCTCCGGAGTGATCTCTTCTTCCTCCAACGTTTACAAGGTGAGAGAAGTCACCAAGACACTCTCTCTCACTAGCCTAGAGATTCCAATCACCAAGAATGGACGCACACAAGCTTCTCTCTAGCTAGATATAACCTATAGCTGGAGTACAAGAGGTTTTGAAGTGTGGAAGTGGTAGCTCTTGGTCTTGAATGCTTGAGAATGTGTAGTGAGGCTCTGGAGATCAAGACTGGTCGAAATGGCCGGTTGGAGGGGTATTTATAGCCAGCCCACACGAGATAGCCGTTGGAAAAGTGGGCAGACTTTTTCAGTGAATCTCGGATCCTCCGATGCACCCCTTTATATGAGCATCGGTCGAATTCCAAATTAGCTGATGTCATGTGTCAGATGTGACCGTTGGATATAACCGTTGGATCTTTTAATCGACCGATGTTACTTCAATTCATCATCGGATGATCCGGTGAGTTGATCTTCAGAATTGCTTCAGAAATAATGTTTCGGTTGAAATTGACCGATGTTCACTTACTTTATCATCAGATGATCCGGTGAGTTAATCTTCAGAATTACTCAGAAATTATCCTTCTGTTGAAATCAACCGATGTGCCACTTCCTTCACATCGGATGATCCGGTGTGTACTGGGCTCTGAGGTCTTCTTCTTCTGCCAACTCAAATTTGACCGATGTAGTCATTTTGCAAGACATCGGATGATCCGGTGAATGCAACTTGTTTGCTTCGAGTTGTTTTGAGTTGATCTTTTGGAATCTTCTTGAGTGACCTCTTTGACATTTGTTTGTAATGATATTATGATGAAGTGTAAGCTTCTTGTGTTGCCAATTTTGATAGAATAGAGTCGTTGTATGAGTTCTTTATTTAGTTTTCATGAGTATCGAATAACCCCTTAGAATAAATCGTTGAGGGGTCTCCATTTGTATCCAATGAGCAGTAGATGGTGTGAATAGATAGTTCATCAACGTTTGATATGTTATACGTGAAACCTCGCATCCACAAACTCATTAGTAATAGCGAACGGTTGTCATTAATCACCGAAACCATACCTCACGGGGGCCTAGATGCTTTCAATCTCCCCCTTTTTGGTGATTGATGACAACACAACGAGTAGAGCATAGAATTGATGGAATTAAGGCGCAATACTCAAAAAGAAATATAACAAGTACAAATTGCAACACAAGTGGCTCGAAGGCTCAAATAATAATCAATAAAGCGTAAGAGCACAGAGTAGCACCCGGAGTACAATAATAGCAAATAATAATAACAGGCAATCTCAAATAAGGTAACAATCTCCAATAAAGTAGCAAAAGGATAGACACTCCCCCTAGAACCAAGTACTTCCTCTAGAACTAAGCTAACCTCCCCCTGACTCTAACTCTTCTCCCCCTTTGGCATCAAGACACCAAAAAGGAAAGTCGAGTGACTACGACTCAGGCGCGCTCCTGGCGATGGTGAAGCGGTTGGCGTCGACAGTGCTGTCGTCAGAGCTGCTGGAGGTGGAGGTCGCTGGTGCTGGAGCTGGAGCGGGGGGAGCTGGAGCTGGAGCTGGAGCGGGGGGAGCTGGAGCTGGAGCTGGAGCTGCTGGTGGATCCGCTGAGACTGCTGGCGCCGGTGGAGGAGGTACTGCCGGAAGGGGTGAGGACTGGAACGGCGTCGGCGGCAGTACTGGAGCTGGTGCCAGTGGCGGTACACCTGGAACCTGACCGAGTCCTGAGTGCTGAGGTGGAAGAGCGACTCCTGTCTGCTGGTAGAGGTTGGTGACCAACCCCAGGATGCCCAACAGCATCTGTTGAGTCTGCTGCTGCTGGTCCAGAGTGCGTCGCGTCATCTGGTCGACAAGGTTGGTGAACCTGTCGGTGTCCTCTCGCCTCTGACGGGCGATCTCCAGCTGCATCTCCTGCTGCTGCCTCTGAAGCTGCTCCTATCGAGCTGCTTGCAGCTCCTGCTGCTGAGCCATCCGCTGAAGTAAGGAGGTGAGCTCTGACGGCTGAGTCACCTGAGCCTCTGACACTGGAGGAGGTGTAGGTGGTGGAGCAGCTGAGCCTCCTGCCTCTGCGTCGTGCTGCCTCGGTGAGGGAGGAGCAGGAGGGAAGTACTCCTCGACACTGTCACTAGTGTCGCTATCCAACCATACGTGCTGTAGGTCTCCTCCCTGAGCCTCTGCCTGTGCCAGCTCTGCGTCCTCCTGAGTCAGCTCTGCCCAGTCCTCCTCTGACAGTCTGGCTCGAACCTCACGCTCGACGGGACGGCCAAGGCGGCGGTCTCCCGGAGTGGGGACTCGGTAGTGGCTGAACCGGGTCACGTGCATCTCCGTCAGCTGAGAGACTCCTGGAGTGTCCTCTGGAACCAGCTGGTGAAGAAGGTGATTGATCCAGTGACCAAAAACCAGCTGTCGAAGCATCCCAACTCCGTCGGTGATCACGTCCTCCATCTCGCAGATCAGAATATCTACGATGTCGAACTCCATCCCGTTCATCACATAGAACAGGATGGTCTGCTGAAGGCTCGTGAACCCCTCCAAGTAGCCAGACCTCGGCAGTAGAGTGCGCCTGAGGACGTGGTGAACTGTCCGAGCTGCTGGGGTGAGAAGCGCTGGCACCCTCGGCTGGTCAGGTGTGAACGGCTGTGTGAACACACCTCTGATCTCCTCGAAGGGCAGTGCCACTCCTCCAGTCAGTGGCCTCCTCGGCGGATCTGCGTCTCCGTAGACTATCTGGTGCAGGCACGTAGTGGAGAGCTCCACACCAAGCAGTCTGCCCAACAGGTCTCGAGATACGTCGTGGATTCGCCCCATGAACATGAAGTGAATCGAGCGACGACCCTCAGAGACGTAGAGTGTCGCGTAGAACACCCTAACCCACTCCTCGACGTAAGCACTCCTCGGGTGTGAGAGCAAGTCCGCCAGTCCTCTGTATCTCTCAAACAGGGGCCTGATCCCGTGTCCTGCTGCCACTGCAAGCTGATCCCAGTCAATGCTGTTATGCTGAAATAGCTTGTGACCCCGACGCCTATAAGTCTCGTACAGGGACGCCTGTGTCAGGGTCCAGAAGCGGGAGTCCACTCGAGCGTCCCTAGGCCGTGGGAACCACTCCTCGATCAACGCTGACCATCTGAGCTTCTTTAGTTGCCTTGCCTTCATCTTCCTGTAGTCAGTGAGTCTGACCTCTTCGGTAACTCGGACTGCTGTGTCCATCAGGTGGATGGCCCTTTCGGCCTCTCTGTCCTCGGCGCGGTCAGCTGCAGAGGGGCGCCGACTCGCCGTAGGAGTCTGTCCACCTCCACGAGTCCTCGGGGTGCGCCGGCGGATGAGAGGCGGCACCTCGGTCTCCTCCTCGTCGGAGCCCTCGGGAGGCACCGGCTGGATCGAAGGCTACTCCTGCCTCTGCCGGGACTCGCGGATCCGTAAGGAACCGCGGTGGCCGCGCTCACGCTCCTCGGCGGCGCGAGCGGCCAACTCCGCACGACGCGCGTCCTTGGACATCTTGCGCTTCTTCGCGGCGGGCTCCTCAATAGCCTTCCCCTTTCCTTTGCGATCGCGACCCATCTTAGCGACGAACGGCGAAGTACGGCGAAACCCTAGCGGCGAGGGTGATGCGGGCCGGCGGCGAGTGGTGGAGGGGAGACGGCAAGGGAGGCGATCTGCGGCGGCGTGGTGGAACGGCGGCTGCGCTGGCACGGGCTGACGGTGGCGCCTGGAGCCGGCGTGCGCGGAAGAGGCGGCGGTGGCGGCTGCTGGAAGGCGGTGGCGGCGGCTAGGAGGCGGCGCGGCGGCTGGGAGGCGGCGCGGCGCGGGAGAGGTGGTGGCGGCGGCTGCTGGAAGGCGGCGGCGCAGGAGAGGCGGCGGCGGTGGCGCCTGGGGGAGGGCGGCGGCGGTGGCGCTTGGGGGGCGTGAGGACGGCGGCGAGGGCGTCGGGCGGCGGCGGAGCTCGGGGAAAGAAAAAGAAAAAGCCGAAGGGCGGCCGAACCGCTTTTTAAACTGTACGGGCAAACCCTAGCCGCGCATAAAACACCGGATGGACCGATGATCATCGGAGGATGCATCGGTCGAGTTCAACAGAGAGTTGTTCCAAAAACTCTCTTTGAACACCGGATGGACCGACGTTGAGATGGCGATCATCGGTTGATTTCTGCAGGGCACCAGGAAAACTGAACACCGGATGCTCCGATGTCTTCTGAAATGAACTCATCGGTTGATTTGTGACATCTGACTTGAACTGAAGCACCAATTGATCCGATGATCTGCTGGCCCTGGCATCGGATAATCCGATGACTACAGAAAACCTAAGACTGCCCATATGTGTCCTTGGACTTAAACACACAAAGATACGGATGGGTCCTCGGACTTTTTCGGCAACTCCTAACCTCTAATATAAGGCTTTAAATATAGTGCCACATATTGGCTAAGCCCTTAAGCAAAGAGAACACACAAGGTTAGGAGTGAAACCATGAAAATGTAAGGCCCATGCTTTGTGAGCTAGAGTATAGAAAACTTCTATCTCCTTAAAGCATGTACCTTTAGAATTTTGCTCTATCCACATTATATGAGTTGAGATATTGCATTTTGAACAGGTCTCCTTCTCATGATGTGGGTTCCCCTTTGTGACAATCTACCGTATGCAATGCCAAACAAAATAATGCAAGATATTAAATGAGTGGAAGTCTACATTGCAGGAATCATGTAAGGCGTAATGTAAGTCTAATCTTGTCAAGTTTAAACCTGCCAAAGGCTTCCTCAGGGAAAACTATTTCTAGTTTGCCCCTATCCTTTGGGAGTTAGACAAGACCTATTTGATATGCAACCTTACATGAACATGGCAACTTACATGACGTTAGATGCATCTAGCACATTTAATTCACTTCTAAGTCTAGAAAAAGTTTTCTCATCAAGTGGTTTAGTGAAGATATCTGCCAATTGTTCTTCAGACCTAACACCTTGCAAAGAGATGTCTCCTTTAGCCTCATGGTCCCGTAAGAAGTGATGGCGAATATCTATGTGCTTAGTGCGGGAGTGTTGAACGGGGTTTCTAGCTATCTTAACCGCACTTTCATTGTCACAAAGGAGAGGCACACAATCAAATTTAATTCCAAAGTCCAAAAGGGTTTGCTTCATATATAAAATTTGGGCACAACATGCACCGGCCGCTATATACTCTGCCTCCGCGGTGGACAAAGCCACGGAGTTTTGCTTTTTGCTCGACCAAGATACTAGGGAACGCCCAAGTAAGTGGCACCCACCGGAGGTACTCTTGCGATCCACACGGCATCCGGCAAAGTCCGAATCCGAGTAACCCAAGAGATGAAAACTAGCGTTCTTGGGGTACCACAAACCTACACTTGAGGTATGCTTGAGATACCTAAGTATCCTAAAGACCGCCTTACGATGCGATTCTTTAGGTGCCGCTTGAAAGCGAGCACACAAGCACACACTAGACATGATATCGGGCCTAGATGTGGTAAGATATAATAATGAACCAATCATGGAACGGTAATGAGATTGATCAATAGGTTTACCGTCCATGTCCGCGTCGAGATAACAATTTGTTGCCATTGGAGTACTTCTTGAGCTGCAATCTTCCATTTCAAACTTCTTCAAGAGGTCTTTGGTGTACTTTTATTGGTAGATGAAAGTCCCCTCTTGAAGTTGCTTGATTTGAAATCCTAGGAAGAAATTGAGTTCTCCAATCATTGACATCTCGAACTCCCTAGACATCATGGTGCCAAACTCAAGGCTAAGAGATTTGTTAGTTGAGCCAAAAATAATGTCATCAACGTAAATTTGACAAAGAAATAAATCCCCGTTGATGTCCTTGGTGAAAAGTGTGGTGTCCACCCTCCCGATCTTGAATCCTTGCATGACTAGGAAATCCCTTAGACGTTCATACCATGCCCTAGGTGCTTGCTTGAGCCCGTAGAGCGCCTTGTGTAACCTATACACATGGTTAGGATTCCTCGGATCTTCAAACCCGGGAGGTTGCTCAACGAAAACAAGCTTGTTAATATAACCATTGAGGAAGGCACTTTTCACATCCATTTGATAAAGCATAATATTGTGATGTGAAGCAAAAGCAAGGAGTATGCGAATAGCTTCTAACCGTGCGACCGGGGCAAAGGTCTCTCCAAAATCTAGTCCTTCTACTTGTGAAAATCCCTTGGCCACAAGCCTTGCCTTGTTGCGGACCACCACGCCATTCTCGTCTTGCTTGTTGCGGTACACCCACTTTGTTCCAGTGACGTTCTTGTTCTTAGGTCGCTCCTCCAATACCCAAACTTCATTTCGGGTGAAGTTGTTGAGTTCTTCTTGCATAGCCATCACCCAATTGGGATCTTGGAGTGCTTCCTCAATATTTGTGGGTTCTACACACGAAACAAAAGAGTAGTGCTCACAAAATGAAGCAACATGGCGAGAACGAGTACTTACTCCCCGTGACGGATTTCCGATGATTTGATCCATCGGATGTGCCTTGGAGATGCGCCCATGCCTCATAAGAGGTTGTGAGGCACTTGGTGGTGGTGAGGCATCTTGCTCGTCTTGTGGTTGGACTTGACCTTGGACTTCTTCTTCTTCTTGGTGTTGTGTGGCATGTGAATCTTGCATTGGCAATGGATCATTTTTCTCTTCTTCTTCATCAATTTGAGGCGCCATGGAGGTGTTGATGTTGGAACTTGAGGCTCCCCCTTGATCATGGCTCTCCTCAACTTCGGGCTTGATGTCTCCTATGGTCATGTTCTTCATAGCTTCCCGTAGAGGCTCATCATCTATATCATCATGACCAAAACTCTCCTATTGGGAGCCATTAGTCTCATCAAACTCAACATCACAACTTTCTTCAACTAACCCGGAGGTTTGGTTGAATACTCGATATGCTTTTGAGTTTGACGCATAACCTAGAAAGATACCAACATCACACCTTCTTTCAAACTTACCGAGCCTTTTCTTGCGGTAGATGTAGCACTTGCACCCGAAGACTCGGAAGTAGGAGATGTTGGGCTTTCTCCCAATGAGGAGCTCATATGGGGTCTTTTGAAGTAGTCGATGAAGGTAGACCCTATTTGCGGCATGGCACGCCGTGTTGATTGCTTCGGCCCAAAACTTCTCCGACGTGCCATAGTCATCAAGCTTTGCTCTTGCAAGGGTGATGAGAGTCTTGTTCTTCCTTTCAACGACACCATTTTGTTGAGGGGTGTATGTGGCCGAAAACTCGTGCTTGACGCCTTCACGATCACACCACTCCCCAATGTTGTAGTTCTTGAACTCGGTGCCGTTGTCACTCCGGACCTTGATGATAGGAAGTTGAAATTCCCTTTGCGCTCGTTTAGCGAAGGTCTTGAAGATTTCCGGAGTTTCACCCTTGTCACCTAGAAACAATGTCCAAGCATAGCGAGAGTAGTCATCAACAATGACAAGACAATAGAGGTTACCGCCAAGGCTTTGGTATGTGGACGGTCCGAAGAGGTCCATGTGAAGTAGTTCAAGTGGCTTGGAGGTTGACACCATTGTCTTCATCGGATGGTGTGAGGCAACTTGCTTCCCGGCTTGACATGCGCTACAAAGCTTGTTCTTTTCGAATGTGACATCCTTCACGCCAGTCACCATCCCAAGCTTGAATGACTTCTTGAGCTTGCTCATCCCAATGTGAGCAATGCGCCGATGCCATAGCCATCCAAACTTGTCTTGGTGAAAAGACAAGTGGTCAAGCTAGCATCCTTGTTGGAGAAGTCCACCAAGTAAAGATGTCCATGCCGAAACCCTTTGAATATTAGTTCTTTGCTTGAATCACTAGTCACCACAACACCATTCTTGTCAAATGTGCACGTTAGTCCAAGATCACATAATTCTGCAATGGAAAGTAAATTGAAACTAAGAGACTTAACGTAAAGCACGTTAGAGATAGACAAATCATGAAAAATAGCAATTTTACCCAAACCAATTACCTTCCCCTTTGAGTTATCACCAAAGGTGACTTGTTCATGATTGCCGGGGTTTTCTATGGAGGTGAACATACCATCATTGCCGGTCATATGTTGAGTGCACCCACTATCGAGTACCCAATGCTTTCCTCCGGCTTTGTAGTTCACCTTTGAGTTACCTTTCGCCATTAGGCACATAGGAGGTGGACGAAGAGGTGAGTCATCCTTGTTGACGATGGCGAGGCCCGCCAAGTTTTCTTCATCTTCACTATCTTCGTCGCTTGACTCTTCATCCGTGATCCACTCATTTGCTTCACACATGAAGACCTTTTGAGGCCCTCTTCTTTTCTTTGGAAAGAGCTTGGTTTTCTTGCCTTTGTCAAATTTCTTCTTTCTAAAGGAGCGCTTGGGCTTGACCTCCTCTTCATCATCACTTTCTTCTAGCTTGTGGTGCTTGCAAATTTCCTTTCTTTTGTCCGGTCTTGGACAGTCATATGATATGTGGCCTAGATCACCACAATTGTAGCACGTCTTTTTTTCATCTTTTCTTGGCAAGAAGGCTTTCTTTTTGCGATCAAAAGAGTATCCCTTCTTTGCAATCTTGGAGTTGAGGCGTGAGAATTTTCTCATCATCAAAGCAAGCTCATCATCATCATCTTCGCTTGTTTCTTGCTCTTCTTCACTTGAGCTAGGCTCAACCACTTTCTTCTTCTTGGGAGTTGTCTTCTTGGTTGAAGCCTTGAGAGCAATGGTTTTTGATGATGACTCCTCCATCATTCCAAGTACGCTCATCTCATGAGCATGGATTTCTCCAATGAGCTCCGAAACTTCAATGTTGTCTAGTGACTCTTTTTGGAGCATTGAATTGATAATGTTGTACTTGGGCTTGGGTAGAAGCATGAGGATCTTGTGATTTATAAGTCCCTTGCCAAGAGAAGCAATATCAAGTGCGTTAATTTCCTCAATGAGTACATTTAAACGAGAAAACATTTGATTAACGTTTTCATGAGGAAACATCTTAAATTCATCATATTTTGATTTAAGCATGTGATATTTGAGTTCTTTGACACGAGATGAGCCCTCATGTATTTCAACTAGACATGCCCAAATTTCACATGCTTTTTCCTTGCTAGCAATCCTAGCAAAAACATCTTGACTAATGCATTCATATATGGCATTTCTAGCCTTAGCATCCCATTTTGATTGGTCTCCAACATAGTCAAGATTTCCAAACCCCGCATGGGTCGCTTCCCACACTTCGGGAGCAATTGCCTCAAGGTAAGCGCGCATGCGTGCTTTCCAATAAGCAAAATTCTTGCCCTCAAAGGTAGGAACCGAACCCCCATTCTTGGCCATTTTTGCTCTCTAGCGGTGAAGCTAGAATGATCCAATGAACAACCAAGCTCTGATACCAATTGTAAGGATCGAAACGCCCAAGAGGGGGGGTGAATTGGGCTTTTTAAAATTTTAGAGCAATTTAAAACTTTAATGGTTGAAGCCCAATTCCCTATGCAAACTAAGTACGCAAGCAAGAGAGTTAAGTGCGGAATAGTAAAAGCGTAATAGTAAGGGGTGAGGAGAGAAATGCAAACTCCCGCGGAGACTCGGAGACACGGCGATTTTTCCCGTGGTTCGGTAAGATCATAAAAATCTTCCTACGTCCACGTTGTGGCACCCACCAAAGGGTATAGCCACTCCCAAGTCACCAAGACGAGGGAATCCACTATCTTTCTCCGTTCGCCTTCTCCGGCAAGGTGGAGCTCAAGCCTTGTACAACGGTGATCCTCCGGGCTTCCACAAACACCTTGGTAAGCTCCGGAGTGATCTCTTCTTCCTCCAACGTTTACAAGGTGAGAGAAGTCACCAAGACACTCTCTCTCACTAGCCTAGAGATTCCAATCACAAAGAATGGACGCACACAAGCTTCTCTCTAGCTAGATATAACCTATAGTTGGAGTACAAGAGGTTTTGAAGTGTGGAAGTGGTAGCTCTTGGTCTTGAATGCTTGAGAATGTGTAGTGAGGCTCTGGAGATCAAGACTGGTCGAAATGGCCGGTTGGAGGGGTATTTATAGCCAGCCCACACGAGATAGCCGTTGGAAAAGTGGGCAGACTTTTTCAGTGAACATCGGATCCTCCGATGCACCCCTTTATATGAGCATCGGTCGAATTCCAAATTAGCTGATGTCATGTGTCAGATGTGACCGTTGGATATAACCGTTGGATCTTTTAATCGACCGATGTTACTTCAATTCATCATCGGATGATCCGGTGAGTTGATCTTCAGAATTGGTTCAGAAATAATGTTTCAGTTGAAATTGACCGATGTTCACTTACTTTATCATCGGATGATCCGGTGAGTTAATCTTCAGAATTACTCAGAAATTATCCTTCTGTTGAAATCAACCGATGTGCCACTTCCTTCACATCGGATGATCCGGTGTGTACTGGGCTCTGAGGTCTTCTTCTTCTGCCAACTCAAATTTGACCGATGTAGTCATTTTGCAAGACATCGGATGATCCGGTGAATGCAACTTGTTTGCTTCGAGTTGTTTTGAGTTGATCTTTTGGAATCTTCTTGAGTGACCTCTTTGACATTTGTTTGTAATGATATTATGATGAAGTGTAAGCTTCTTGTGTTGCCAATTTTGATAGAATAGAGTCGTTGTATGAGTTCTTTATTTAGTTTTCATGAGTATCGAATAACCCCTTAGAATAAATCGTTGAGGGGTCTCCATTTGTATCCAATGAGCAGTAGATGGTGTGAATAGATAGTTCATCAACGTTTGATATGTTATACGTGAAACCTCGCATCCACAAACTCATTAGTAATAGCGAACGGTTGTCATTAATCACCGAAACCATACCTCACGGGGGCCTAGATGCTTTCAACGGGTTTGGTGGAGTGATGTGAGATCACCTTAGTAATGAAAATGAGACTTGACAGGGGCTAGGGCGCAACAAGAGGAAGTCTTGTGTGCGCGGCCATGTCCGTGTCGATTGAGGACCGATCCGTGTGCGGCCCACGCTGATCAAGTTTGAACGTACCGAAGGCTTATCGGATATATGGGCCCCGATAAACCGATGTAGCCGAAACCTCCGGGCGTCGAGGCATAACGCACCGATTTATAGGTGTACGCTGAGGGCAGCAAGGTGGAAATCTGCCAACGGGCATAGAGAGATGCTCCATGTGGGGAACCTCCTGCTCGTTTCGGTGCGACCGGTTCGACTTTTGGGCTGTTGGGTGAAAGGTTGTCCCGTAGGACATCGAGTGAGCGTGCTGTGCAGCTCCACGGGTGGGCGTACGTGAAGTGCTCTTTGGGTTTCCCTGCAGGTGTATATCGAGTCGATTCGCCGTCCCTCGCGGTGAAGAGTAACACTTGGTCACTGAGTTGTGACGTAGACTAATGAATGAAATGTTATGATGCAATACTGCTGTTATGATATAATTGTATTGCCACATGTGTGCCACCAAATATTGCTTACTAAATTTCAGATTCCTGAACTTTTAACTTGTTGCTAAAAGATGACTTAAGGATGAACTCGTAGGCGTGTCCTTTTGCTGCAATATTACTATCCTATGTCATTGTACACTTCATGTAGAGTTTCATGCTTAGGTGAGTCGGTTAAGCCTTGTTGAGCCATCGTGCTCACGGTTGCTGCTTAAGTGTTTTTCAGGTGAGGAGCCACCCACGGACTCGGAGTAAGAGTCCACCGGCGAAGGTTACCCTCTGTCGGGGACCACGGCTGAGTGGGAGCCGTACACGCCGTGCTGAGCTGAGGAGTGCAGCCAGTGTTGGTTGCCCTAGGGCTGGGCAACCGACTTTTGCTAGATAGGCGGGCATGAGTTGTACAGAGTAGACTTCCGCTGTGTAAAATAAATACTAGTTTATAACTGAAGTTGTACCTTTCTGTACAGTTCAGTTTGTTTTTCCCATGTAATATATTGTGTTCTTATGACATGTGCTGTCGGGTGTCGCATCGTGCGGCACCACCCTCTGCAATCCTGGATGAGCGGATTCCGGTCTGCCACACCCCTTTGGTTCTTAAAATTTTATGGTGGCTTGGTAGGGTCGTAACCAAAGTCCTGACCAAGTTTCATTTGAAACAAAGTTCATTTGAGCTTTGTATAAATTAAAGCTTATTTGGTCGTTAGTAGAGCCTCTATGAAATTCCATGGATTTTCATGGCTCCAACCAATACTTTCTGGAAACTAGAATTTGAGATGGTTCTAATGGAATTGGTTTCATGTCATTTGAAGAATTCTAGATGAAGTTATGCTCTAAGCAAGATTTGAGAAAATCTGAAAAATGTTTCTGTACATTTTTGTATTTTCTCTGGGCAGTTCACTTAATCACACCATTAGGGGGACTAAATGAACTTGGATGGGTCTGAAAATTTTACTGTGATTCAAGGATTATCCAGTGAACCTCCCAGCCAAATTTCAGAATTTTTCATAAAGTAGTTCTCCAGATAAAATTCCTAACAGTTTAAATCTTAGGGAATTAATTCTGGAAACCTATTAAGTTTCATAAGGTGAAACTTGTTTTGCTGGATAGTACTCGAAGAGATGAATCCAACAAAATTTTGTTCTCTGAATTTGGAGCTTCCTAGCAGAAGTTATATCCATTTGAAGATTGAACCAAATCTGAAAATTCAGATAAAGTTTAAACCGGCTGGTGGGTCCTAGTGCTACGTGTCAGTGCTGCAGCTAAGCCACACAGGGGTCCACAGAATTTCCCACGTAGTCGCATGAGATCCCGATGCCACAGACGATCCGGGGCGGTTTTAGCAGAGACTGACACGTGGGGCCCACGGAGCTTCGTCTACCTCGCGCTCCCGCGGCTCCCCGCCGCCCCCTTCGCCGGAGTACTCGCCGGGAGGCTGTTCCCGTGACCGGAACTCGACAAAACTGGACGTCCCCGCCTGAAATTGCTTGGGGAACCCGTTTCTGACCATCTCGCCAGCCGGTGATCACCGGAATCGGTTGCGCGACGGCGACAGTCCACGAGGTGAGTTCGGCGATGTCGGTATGGCACTGTCATCCCTCAAAGTCCCCTCTGTTGGCTCCTACAGCACCGCCATGACCTACGGAGCAATGACTCAGCCTCTGATCTCGCTCAAAGTTGTGGCAAACCGGACTTCACTGTGTGACCTAGGTCTAAACCCGGCGATGAACGAAAAACCAACGGAACTCGGTGGTTTCTTGCTGGTTTCCCGTGATTCTTGACCGTATGGATTCGCACGGACGTTTCTAGCTGATTGTCGAAGCTGGGGAGCGATTGCTTGACCGGTTAGCCCAAATTTTCTGATTAACCAAACTCGGGTTATATCACATGCTCTCGGCAAAAACTGGAATTCCGGCAAGCGCACTCTATGGCATGCGGCCGGGGTTGTCGGACAGGAGGTGCACTGCTAGGCGAACCTTTTGGCATGCCCGACTCGGCGTGGGATCAAACCTTTCGGCCGGACGATAAGTCTTTGGTAGCGCCGGCTTTTCATGGCGCTGAAAGGAAACAGGGAGCTCGAGGTCTGTTTACTGTGCGTGTGGTGCGGGGTTGTTGCGTCGACCACGTCGAGGAGGCTTCAGCGAAGCTCTTGGTGAGCTCAGACCGGCGTGCCAACCTCGGAGACGTCCGGACGTCGGATAACCAAGGGTTGTCGGGGGTGCGGCGGCGTTTTTCCATCGAGGGGCTCGGGAGTGAGCAGAGCAGCACGGAGAGTTGGTTGATGGGGTGGGAAATATCACCGGTTGCCGATACGTCGACACATACCGCAGCCTGGGTTGCTCGGGAGGTGGCATAAAGGAATTGCCCCGGTGGCGCGCTGCGCTCGATCGATACCGTGAGAAACAGAGCACCGCTAATTGTGAATTAGCCCTCCCACTGACCTGTGGGCCCCATCTCTCCCCCTAATGTTTTTTCCAATTTCCACTGGAAATATCCCAGCTACTGTCAATTGAATGAGAGACTTAAGCACCAAGTAATAGTTTGAATTTGATTTCCTCAATTTGAAATTGATTTGGCTAAATTTGCTGCCTATTTTAATTTGAAATTCAAATTCAGTTTTGAATTAATGCAAATTTAGCTCCCGACAAGATGAACTCCAATGGGGATTAAATTGGTGGACTAACTCAGAAAAATGTGCTGAGTTTGAATATGAAGCCAAATTTTGAATTCAAGTGATGAAAGTGGCTGCAATTTGAATTTGCATTCAAATTGGCCCTTTTTACAAATGTCTCCAAAATTGCCTCAAAAGGTCTTGGATTTGCATGAAACTTGGCCTGAGCCTTCCCAAGAATATTTAAGGTCTAGGGGTGAGCTCAACCTTTCATGTTTATGTGTATGACTCCTACTTTTTGAAATTAGGGCTTTCCCCTCTAATCACCCCTTTTGATGGTGTTTACTTGCTCTTCACAAGTGTTCATGAGCTATCCATAAAATGAGCTGTGGTGTTGTGAGGTGATGAAATGATCACTTTTGCAAGTCACTTTCTTTGGCTTTCACACATCTCACCCCGAATCTGTTTACGCCCTTCATTGGAGACACACGTAGATACACGTGATCCCCGACTTCGAATTGTAAAGGACGTCTTCTCCGGACCGCATACTGTTTTTATCGGGATTGGGCGGCTTTTAAGTTCGCTTGAATCGGCCGAACATTTTCTTCCCCATTGTTGACAAGATCAATCCCGAAGGTGACCCTTTCGCCAGACTCACACCAATTCAGCGCTGTTCGGCATATTCTCCCGTATAGCGCCTCGTAGGGCGCCATCTTGATGGTGGCTTGGTACCCATTGTTGTACGAGAACTCGGCTAACGGTAAGTGATCATCCCAATTCTTACCGTGGTTGATAGCACAAGCTCGTAGCATATCTTCTAAAATCTGATTTACCCGCTAAGTTTGCCAATCCGTCTGCGGGTGGTATGCTGAACTATGGATCAGCTTCGTCCCCAAAGCAGCATGTAGGTGCTCCCAAAAACAAGACACAAATAAAGTGCCCCGATGCGAAATAATAGTACGGGGAACACCGTAAAAGCATAAGATCCATGAGATGTACAATTCAGCATACTTCTTGGCGTTGTAGTTGGTGTTGACCGGGATAAAATGGGCAACTTTGGTGAGCCAGTCGACGATCACCCACACCGACTCATGCTTCTGAAATGTGGTGGGTAAACCGACGATGAAGTCCATGCCCACATCCTTCCACGTCCAGGCAGGAATGCCAAGTGGTTGTAATAGTCCCGGTTTCTTCATATGGTCATCCTTCACCCTTCGGCATGTATCACACTCTGACACGTATTTCACGATCTCCTGCTTCATCTGTGTCCACCAAAATTTGCTTCTGAGTTCCTGATACATCTTGTTGCTGCCGGGGTGAATTGAAAACTTTGACAAGTGAGCCTCATCAAAGATTTTCCTCGGTTACGGGGTACAATGATCCGGTCCTTGAACCATAGGACGCCGTCTCCGTCTTTCCGGAAACATTTCAACTCCCCACTGTCTACACGTCTCCGCAAATGCGACATGCCCTTGTCATATTTATGAGCTGCCACTATCTCTTCATGGATGGTAGGGATCAAAGCTAAGTCGTAGAGAAGTTCCATGTGGAATAACATGCAATGGTGGCTCGTTCTCTTCCAACGGTGTGATGGTCAGATTGTGGACGTGTGACTTGCGACTCAGCGCATCCGCCACTACGTTAGCCTTGCCGGGATGATAATGGATCTCTATTTCTTAATCCTTTATTAATTCCAACCATCTTTGTTGCCTCATGTTCAGCTCCTTCTGAGTGAATATGTCCTTGAGGCTCTTGTGATCAGTATATAAATGCACGAGGTTACCGAGTAGGTAATGCCTCCATATTTTGAGTGCGAGTACCACGGTAGCGAGCTCTAAATCGTGCGTTGGATAATTTTGGTCATGGTTCCTGTGCTGCCATGATCCATACGCGACCACTGTTCGGTCTTGCATCAGCACACATCCGAGCCCAATGCCGGATGCATCGCAGTACACATCGAACGGTTTTGTTGTGTCTGGCTGCGCCAAAACTGGTGCTGATGTTAGATGCTTCACTAATGCCTCGAACGCTGCTTGACATGCTGGACTCCAAACATATTTGGTAGCCTTCTTCAGCAGCTCTGTCATAGTCTTGGCAATCTTTTAGAAGTTTGGAATGAACCTTCGATAATATCCCACGAGTCCGAGGAAACTCCGTACCTCGTGAACAGTTCTCGGGGACTTCCAATTCAGCACTTGTGTGATCTTACTCGGGTCTACAGCGATGCCCTCCGCTGAGATAATATGCCCAAGAAAAGGCACTTGCGATATCCAGAATTCGCACTTGCTGAATTTTGCGTATAGTTTGTGATCCCGCAGCCGTTGTAAGACTATACGCAGATGCTTTGTGTGTTCTTCCTCCGACTTAGAATATACCATGACAAACTGGTCCAGCTCCGGCATGAATACCTAGTTCATCAAGTACATGAAGTAAGCTGGAGCGTTGGTGAGTCCGAAGGACATGACCAGGTACTCATAAAGCCCGTACCTTGTCGAGAAAGCTGTCTTCGGAATGTCCTCAGCTCGTATCTTAATCTGGTGGTACCCGGATCTTAAGTCCATCTTGGAAAGGATCATTGCTTCGACCAACTGATCAAACAACATGTCGATCCATGGCAACGGGTACTTGTTCTTGATAGTTACGGCGTTTAGTGGATGATAGTCCATGCAAAGCCGCAACGTCTCATCTTTCTTCTTCACAAATAGTGCCGAACAGCCCTATGGCGAGGATCTCAGCCTAATAAAACCCTTCTCCAGCAGGTCCGTCAACTGCGTTTTCAATTCCGCCAACTCCTTTGGCGCCATCTTGTACGACCTTCGGGATATTGGCATAGTTCCCGGTGCAAGTTCAATCTTGAACACGTCTGGGAACTCACGGACTAATGGAATATCTTCCAATTTGATGGTGGTGGATTGATATACACTTGGAAGTTTTATTTCTGGACTGTCCAGAAATAATGAGTGAGACTCGTACACTTCTGAGTGCAAATGCACGACTCGGAGGACGGTGTCTAAACCAGCACCGAAGCGGGTTAACCATGACATCCCTAGGATGACATCGACCTTTTGTCCCTCTAAAGCTATGAGAGACGTAGGGTACACTCTACCCTCTAAGCATAATGACGCTTTCGAACCATCATGCTTGCTGAAATTTTCCCACCCGGTGAACAAATCAAGTAAGGACTTTCGGTGGGTATTATTTTCGAACTGTGTTTAGCAATAAAAGCTTGGCTAATGAAATTGTGTGTGGCAGCGGAATCAAATAAAACTATGGTGGGATGCTGGTGGAGTTGGAACATACCCGCAAGGAATTGCTCCTCCTCCGGCACGTCCTCTATGGCGAGTTGGTGGACAGTGCTAGGCTTAGGATTTGCCCGCCGCACATTAATGGGGTTCCGGGGCTGATTCCTCCCTGGAAACTGTGGTTCCACTCCGCCGCCTTGCCTCTCGGGGCAGTTGTTGGCGATGTGCCCTCGGCAACCACATTTGTAGCATGCGGTTGACGACTGGCCCGTGCTTTGAGGACGAAAGCCCGGCATGCGCTGCTGAGGTGCAAATGCACGGGGGCATCGCCCGCTGCTGCTGTTGTTGCTATGGAGGTGGTGCTGGTAATGCCGGCCGGAACGCTGGTGGAGAATATGGCCGACTGCGGAATTGCATTGGCCTCTGTGGTGGCTGCCAACGTGGACCCAATGGTGAGCGATACACCATCCAGTATTTTTGGGGAGGACCACCTCCCTCTCCACTGCTTTGCGGCGCGCTTTGCTTCTTCTCCGCCACCGCTAATTCCTTGCTGGAGTCCTCTTGAACAATCGCAGCATCAATAATGTCGTTGAGTCTGCCGAGATTGATCATTGCCAGCTTGTCCTTCAGGAGCGGATTAAGCCTCTGGTAAAAGTGGTCCCACCACTTCCCGTCAGTATAAGTGTGATATGACGCATAGAGCGCGAGATTGTTGAATGCCCTGGAATACTCCAGCGCATTCCTGCTGCCTTGCTGCAGATGGAGGAACTCCTGTGTCTTCCTCTTCATAGGACCCGGCGGTATGTGATAGGCCCTCAAGGCCATCCGTTAATCCGCCCATGTCAATACTCGCTCGGTGGGTTGCGAGGCACAGAAGTTTGCCCACCAAGCGCTTGCGGACCCTTGAAGCTGTTAGCCCACGAACTGAGTCTTGCACTGCTCACTCACTTGGAGCAGCCCGGATTTCATCTCCATCGTGCGGAGCCAGTTGTCCGCATCGAGGGGTTTATCCGCCCTTGAAAACACTGGGGGATGAGTGGCCAGAAAGTCGGAGTAGGAGCTTTGTTGGTGCTCCTCTCGGTCTTGACGCCACTCTGGTCGAGACGTATTTGCAATTAAAGTTTGCAGCAACTCCGTGTGCTTCTGATGTGAGCCCGCCATGGCCGCAACGATGTCGGCCAATGTAACTGTTGGCGGTGGCGGTGGTGGTGGCGGTTGTTGCTGTTGCTGCTGTTTCTGTTCCGAGGAAACCTCGGGGGGCTGTTGGGAGGCATCTCCCCACTGACTAGAACCCCCAATCTCCGGGTTGGCACGAGTGCGAGTCATTCTGAAATTCAAAACAGCAACAGCACATTTCATTCTTAAAATTCCATATAAAACAGTAGGTATTGACGTGACACATGAATAAACTTGCACAACATTCACATATATTGATAAAGCATAAACTTTATACAAGATACATTATTCTCGGTTCCCCGAGAAGTCGTGCTCATGTCGTCACGACCTATACACATGCTACTGTCTACACGACATGTCACTGATTACAAAAGTTTTTACACACCACCCTCGCTGCCCTACTTGGCAACGGTAACTCACTACTCGGAGTGGAATTTGACCTCCTGCAGGTTGTCCTCCTCCACTATCTATGCTGGTGGCTCCAGGTCCCTGACCTCCTCTTATGGTTCAGGTTCCCAAATCGCCGGGATACCCAAAACCACGGGTATGGCACCTACCATCGGTAGGCCCACTACCGGAGGCACGAGGTCTTGCAACGCATGCACCTCGTCCATGGCCTGGTTGTAGTCCTCTTCCCAGCCCTGCCCCTCCTCAATAGCGTCATCATGCTCTTGAGCGAGGACCTCATTCTGCAGGGTCAAGGTATGCACTTGCTACTGTAAAGCTGTGATGTCAACGCGGCTTTTCTTCTTCGCCTTCTCCAGACGATGCAACTGATTGTGTTGTTCATTCAGTCGCTTTATCATCGGAAGAAGCACATTACGGAGTGCGCTGTGAGCACTCTCGAAATGGTCTCCATGGCTGGTGCTCTCCTTGAGCTTCACGGCAAGACGATCCATGTGGACAGCTTGGCTGTCCATCACCGTCCTTCCTGCCCTCAACTGGAGGCTGAGGTTTGCCTCCGCGGGGTTGTAGCTGGGGCAACCCGAATCAGTTGCCGCAGCGTACCTCTCCCTCGACACGTGATTAGCTCGTCCCTCCACCAGAACGAGCATGTATGGAGTGCCCTCCATAGCTCTCACGTGCAGTTGACATAAACGCGACATGGTGTCACGGGCTGCCACTTGCCACATCTCCTCCGGCTGTCTACCTCTCACCGTGACGGTGAACGGTGTCCAACCGGTTGGCGTAGGTCCTGCTGGAACATGTCCATGTCCTGTTCCCCTTCTCGCCTTCTTCCTTGGCGAGGTACTGTGGCATTTCCTTGTACCCGGAATGTTGAGTTCCGGATAACCGCTGCATTGAGAACAGTGGGATGCCACCCACCCGTTCTCCAGTTGTTTATCCGCTGTCATCTGTAGACATATACTTGAAAAAGGTAAAATATGCATTTCAACAGTAAATTATTGAGTTATAACATTAAGACATGTCATTGAACTCATAAAACTTGGAAACACAATTCAACTTAGAACAAATTTGATTCTGGTCTGCTGTCCAAACTGGCAGGCCTGACCAGTTTCCATTTCAACCTGATTTAGACCATGCTAAATGCAAAACCAGTTCCGGAGCTCAACATCAAAGTTAAAGCTAACTTCAATAGATCTCCATAAAGTATTTGTTCGGCCTCAGATCTGTGCTGGTTCAAAAATTATGAGATGTCAAAGTTGATAGAATTTCTGGAGAAAATTGGACAGCACCTCCCTGCTTGAGGTACTGATTTGATCCAAGAGTTCTAGTTAATTCTTCATTGAATTTGACAAAACTTTCTGTTACAAAGTTGTAACAAATCTCATAAACTTTTCAGAACTACCTCATTTTCTATTTTTGGATTTGTATGAAGGAAGTTATGCTCATTTTAAAGAGAGTTACAGAGAGTGTTTGCTCTGCCCTGTTTTCTGGAGAGTTTCAACTCTACTGTATTTTTCGACTGGTTAAGGGATGAAACACCTCTGGACATCAATAGAAAAGTTGTAAATATCTTCCAAATCTTTCCAGAAATGTATCATATGACCCCGACCTCGAAAGAACTCAACCTCTAACCTCTGTTTAACTTCAGCCTTGTTTCAGCTGAAAACAGGGGACTCTGTCCTTAATATCCTATAAGTTGAAAACTTGTTAACTTTGAGCATCCTGATTAAGGAAAGAAGTTAAGTCACAGTTTTAGTGATCTAGATCAAAATCTTCAAGTTTTACAATGATGCAGAACATTTACTGGGGTGTGACGTCGAAGCGTCACTAGTTCATGTCGGTGCAACATTCCTCACAAAGAAAAACCTATACCGCATTTAGTCGGCTTTGTTAGTTCAGTAGCACTAAAACGTCTCTCTCACACGTGTGCTACTCGTCTACCGATTAATGGTTAGACTATATGAAAATAAACCACTCAATCGTCAGGTTTGGCTGCACACCGAACCCGGTCCCAATACAGTCCATACAACCATCCGTCATCACTCGCACGGTTGTTCTCAAGCCAATCACGCCTTGAGCTACGTGTTCACGTTACTAACCACGTGACGCGGTCTGCCAAAGTTGCTCGTAGCATGCCAGGGAAGGGCGTTGCTCGAGTACCCCAAACGACATGAAGAGTCGTAGAGGATACTAAAGCTGGCGGGGTTACCTGCCACCCGTGAGGCTCCACCCTTTAGCTTGTGCGCACTGGTGGACAGCGCTTACATGCACCCCCAAGACATATGACGTCCCGAGATACATGGTTTTCTGACATAAGCAATTAGGTTAGATTTGCCACTTGCTATACACTAATAACATCCTTATATGGGCTACTAACTCGTTCCTCACCGAGTTTTTGAAAAGATGACCTTTTTAAGTGCGTTAAACCTCAAGCAAGCTCTGATACCACGCTGCGAGGGCCGAAACAGCCTCGACGAGCCCGGATCACGCTGAGGGGTGCTGTGTTGCACAGCACCGGATAACACATGTGAAAGGTCCAAACAGAAGCAAAATTTTATTACATAAGAGAGTTTATAAACATGTTTAAAACAAAATACGTTCAGTCCACACTCTCGGGCGTAGACTAAGCACAGAGTTCACGTTCAGACCATGAACGTGTTCCTACTAGCACGCACACACACTAACATGGTGGCGTGCATGACTCCCATTCGATGGGGTTGCCCTCTTGGGGGTCCGTCTCCTCCTCGGGAGTCTACTCCTCATAACACCCTACAAAAGCTTCAAACACAAGAAGTGAGCACGATGGCTCAGCAAGACTCACCTGTCTTTCCTATACATGAAACTTCTACATTCTGAATTACAGTGTAAATGGGAAAGTAAGTTGCAAAGGACACGCCTAAATAGTTGAACCTTACTTTCAAGTTTTAGCACAAGTGGTGGAAGAACCTCGTGCTAAGGCACATAAGAGAGCCACAATCAAACAAGAAATGCATTTCTCTCATGTGCTTTGCCCAAGGTTGAAAAGAACTTTAATTAGCTCTAAACTACATCAATCATTAGCAGCCAAGGTATAGATTTCAATCAGCAACTTTTAAACATGACACTAACCTGTTTTTTTCTACGTCATCGTAAAGTGAACAAGTGGTACTCACTGACCGCGAGGGACGTCGTACGCAACCACCTTTCATACATCAGACAAATGTAGAACCGGTGCTATCGTCCCGAGCAAGAGGTCTCTGCGCGCGCATCCACAGTGCTGTCAGCCGATTTACACCTCAAGCTCTCAACCTACCCTCTGGACGACAAGCAATGCCTCAACACCCAGCTACCTGAATTACATCGGTTTCCAGGTTCCCATATATCCGGTAGGTCTTCGGTACTGTTCTAGCTTGTTCAACAGGCCCGCACACGGCTCGGTCCTCAATCAACACAAGCGGAGCTACGACACTGTAACACCCTCAATTTCACTACCATGCATTGCATACATTTTTTATGTAGAGAAGCATTTAAAAAGAAGTAGAAATGGAGAAAGGAATATAGAAATGGAGAAAGGAATATAGAAATGGAGAAAGGAACATAGAAATGGAGAGAAATGGAAATAGAATAGCTAAATTAAGCCATCCCAAATTTTCCCAAATTTCCAAAATTTTCCCCAAATTTCACCAAATTCCCCTTGGGGGAATTTCCCCTAAATTGGCCGCACCAATTAGGAGGGAGACCCCTTGCCCGCAGCCTTGAGGGGGGAAACCCCATGACCCACCTCTAGGACTCTTTGGTTGAGTCCCATCTTGCTAGGACTCTTTGTTTCCACCCCTAGGACTCTTTGGTTGAGTCCCATCTTGCTAGGACTCTATAATTCCACCTCTAGGACTCTCTTCCCCCCTATAAATACAACCCCCAGCCGCCTCCCTATTCCTTTTGGCCGTCGCCCCCCTGCCCCAACTTGCCGAGTTAGCCCCCCCTTGCTGGAGTTTGGCCGCCATCGAGCCCTGCCGTCGAGACCCACCGTCGAGCCCCGTCACGCCTCGCTGTCGCTGGACAAGAAGCCCGATGTTCTGCCCTACCATATTTCCACACGTAAAAATCCCCCGCTGCTGCCATTGCTGGGAGGGAGGCCCTGCCTCAAGGAGGAAGTGAGGTAGGTCTTCATTACCCCTCTTACGATGTCGCCGCTGTTTCCACGCATCCGTTTTCTTCGCCCCTTTGAGCAGAAACTTTTGGCGTGTGGACAGATCATGTTTTGGTCGATTTTTGATGGTGGAATTGATCTACATATTGTGTCAAGATCATCACCACGTCCACACTTTATCCCTACACCCTTGTTCATCATAAAATCCCATGAAAGACCATTAAAACAAGCAAGAACACGTACAAACTGATTTTATAAAACTGCACCATAGGATTTGCATTCATCTACCCATTTGCATCTTGAGTAAAAGTTTGTGCATGATGATTGATTGCTGTAAATTTTGTATGTGCGTGGTCGTAAGTAGAAGGACAAGCTCAAGAGGCCGTCTACGAGGAACTACAGCACCAAGACTTCGAGACGCTTGAGCAACACGAACCACGGGAGCAAGGCAAGTGCCCCTTGACCATATTGATCCCATGTTTTGAAACTGTTTTGCTTGCAAAAACTTGTATGCTTGAGTCGACTTGATGGGATACCCTTTTTATAGGATTTTACTAGTTTTGTTAACCATCCTTGTCGCCGGGAAAGTTGATGAGTCGGGTATGGTCGTTTTTCTATTTTGCTTCGCTTAACTTACTGGATATGGGAAGCTGAAATAAACTAGTTAGCTGCTGCACTCATATGAATAAAGATGATGATAACTTGATGATGTTAATGAGCATGGAATCGGGGAGATCTTGGCAAGCTTGGTTCATGGATGTTGCTGAATGAGATGGTGGATTGATTGCCGTAGATCTAAGGACCGGTTCATGCGAGCACATGCCAGGAAAACAGTGCCACCACAAGTCCAAATATGGGTGTGGCTTAGCTGACTAATTAGGTGCGTTGCTAGCTTGTTACGGACAGTAGTATGGTGCGGGGAATGGGAGTCGAGAGGGACTGCCCTGGGAACTGCGTGACACAAGAGGGGGCCCGTGGGTGGGAGAATGGAGATTCGAGCCTGCCGGTGAAACCTCAATGGGTCCATACATTCTAGTAGCCCCTCTGTAAAGGCTATTTTGTGATCTCTTGGCCATACGTCGACGGTTGTGTAATGGTATAATGGAGGTTTCCTTTAGTCGCCGACAGGTGAAGAAATCACGAACTTTTGGGTAAAGTGGTGCCACCTCTGTAGGGTGTAAAACTATCATGATAGCCGTGCTTCCGGTCACAAGCACCTGGCCAACTTCCATGATTAGAGGCAAAGCTTGGGTATGATTATGGTATGGTCATTAGGATTGGTTTTGGGACTGCTTTGGGTCAATAAATGGCTGGTTAAGACTTGATAAATGTTGAATAATTATGATGGAATGTTTATGACTTACTTGGTTATGATGGGATTAAACTCACCTAGAGATAGTTGTTGTTTTTACCATGTTTGGGAAATAAAATTTGCTTGCTGCAATGAGCCTTTTTATTGCATGCCTTGTTGTAAGATACATGTCATACTTTTTCCGCACTTGCTGAGTACGACATGTACTCACCCTTGCATTTCCACATATACATCAGCTACAGGAGAAGAGTAGTTCGAGGAACATGCAGCTACAGGAATCAGCTACAGGAATCACGACAATGGACGACGGCCACATTTATTGACGACGGGGCCGTCGTCAATAAAAATATTGACGACAGCTGGATAACAACGTCGTCAATAAATCATTAATTTACGACGGATGACCTAGTACCATCGTCTATAAGCTCTCGGGCCTTATAGATGATGGTCCACCGTCGACAATAATGGCCCTCGTCAATACGGGCCGTAACCTGGGCCTTCCCGAGAACTTATAGACAACGGTTGACCTACACCGTCATCAATTAAGCCTTGTTGACAACGGTATAAACCCACCTTCGTCTTTAAGGCCCCATATACTCGGGCCAGCCCCTCGGTTCTCTCTCTCACTCTCGCCGCTGCTGCCTCTTCTCACTCTCGCTGCGCCACCGATGTCGCCGCAGACCAATGACAACGCCAGGTACGCCGCGCCCCCCTCCCCGCCCCCCGGGCTGCCCCTCTCTGGCGGCGCCCCCTCCCTCCGTGCCGCCTCGCCGGCCGTAGGCTGCCCCGCCGCCCTGAGCCCTCGCCGGTCGCCCCCCCCCTGGATGCCCCTCAACGCAGCTGCCGCCCTGAGCCCTCGCCGGCCGTGGCCCCCTCCCCCACCCTGGATTGTCACGGCCCTTGGACACCGGCTTGCTGGACCGACGACGTGAGCTCAGACGTGATCGCCACCGATGAACGGGGCATGTGAGGGAGCAAGGAAGAAGGCGATGGCCTCTACCGTTTCTCTGTTCTGTTCGATCATTTTTGAATGTGTCCACGCACGAGACCTTAACCTGGTTACAAAGGGCCTCGCCCACACGCACGGCCCACCAGCCCACTCCGTAATATTGAATCAAAATACAACTCACGCCAGCGACTCCCTCTTTACCCAAGCGTCACCTTCTCCTGTGCGAACACCCTTCATTGCCGACGTCACAACATCAGGTGTGACATTTGTCCCCCGTTGAAATGGAGCTTGCCCTAAAGCTCTGACGTCAGGCCCTCTCCGCCACAGCACCTTCCATTGTAGCATACCTCGAGACTCGTCGTTGGCTTGACATACATAGTTTGGTTGCCCTGCTGAACAACCCTGCATTCAGCTTTCACATACACTGTCTCATTTGTTGAACCAACTTTCTTTTCACGCAAGAACACCCACTCATCCTGGTATAAGCTTTCAGCTTCCTGCTCCAAGTCCTGTACAGTTTTGTTCACCGCTTGCTGATCATTCAGTATGGTATTTTCCCTTACCCACCATGAGCACTCACCAAGCTGCAGCATTGTAGAACTGTCACAGAACAGCCTATTGAGCATATGGGTATTCAGCTGCCCCTCCCCCGGCCGCCCCTGCACCCCGTGTCCAGCACCCCTTCCCCGCGCCGCCCCCTCCTGACCGTAGGTGCCCCCCGCCCCTCCCCACGCTTTGCAGCAGCCAATGAGATCCCGTACGGGCCCAGGCGATGGCAGAGGTCAATTTGGTGTGGGTTTGACGATTCTTTTGCTTCGCTAATTGTATGGAAGAGATAGAGGGAGATGAGGAGAGAGGGAGAGAGAGAGAGGAGATGGCTGCAATGGCCAGCTTGAGGCCATCGAGGCCCGTCAATGGGCCGAGAGGAGATGGCTGCGATGGCCAGATTGAGGCCGTTGAGGCCCGTCCATGGGCGTGGGCCCTTGTACTTGTCCTTGTCGAGGTCCTGCTTGTAGCGAATGTACTTGACGGTGGCCATAGCGAAGTTGAGTTGGGGATGGCGAAAGAGGGGTCGGAGAGCGTGGCGGCGGCGATGGCCTTCATGGGCTGGACGGGCATGGGCACGCCATCGTCGGATCGGATTTGGCGGCAAACCCTACCTTTAGGATCGGCTTCGACGGGGTTCAAGGTGGTGGTCATGACTCCTTTCTTCTCTCTTTTCTACTTGAAGAACTGCACCAGATAGTTGTCCCCTTTTTACTTGAAGAACTGCACCGGATAGGGGGTGTAGTGTTAAATAGACGGCGTTATGCTTTCGAAATAGTAGTTTAATCATTGTTATTATTTAAGATATGTACATAAACGGGTTTTAGGCGGACCCGGTCCGGCACGGCCCAACCCGACCCGACACGACACACAATATATGCATTCGAATGTGGAATTATCATCTAAGACCAACTTTCCTTCTTCTCTTTCTCTCGTTCTTTCATTCAATAATAAATGTGTGCAGATCGGCGTAGCGTGGCTTGACAGCCGTCCAGACGCGTACCGTGCCCTGTGTGCTCTTTGGGCGAGCGAGGGTTTCCAGGCAGTTTCTAAAACCCGTCGAGAGAGTAGAGGGACAGGCAGGAAACATCGTTTGGGTGGGGACGGCTACATACGCCTCGCTAAATGGATGGTAAGTGCCATAAGCATTCTATTAAGTAATTTTATAATCTTCATTGTGCTAACATGTATCGATAGGAGCACGAGAGCGGTCAGCAGCCAGCACCTATCGAGGTGTGCAAGAGGGGTCACATGGGAAGTGACCCGTTGCAGCCTGACCAGCTGTCTTCTTAGACGGCGACAGAGACTTTGGTGAGTTATTTTTTCAACTTAATTGAATTCTGTTTAATAGTACTAATGACGTTATTTTTCTGGTTTTTGCAGGCAAAGTATGGGGCGGAGGCTTCGAGGCAAAGAGTTCGATTGGCAGAGCGCGCCAATCGTCCCCGAAGCCACGTATGCAAGCGGTGGTGGGAAACCTCACGGACAGTGACCTTTGTAATTTTTTAATTTACTGTTATGAACTTTGAGATACAAAATTTAATAATCTTACTTCGTTTGTACAGGTTAGCCATCTTCGATGGAGTGGTCGACTCGAGGCAGGCGCGAGCTTCCTTGAGAGCCTCTTCATCGCTTCAGGGCGGCTCCAGCAGCAGCCGTGCTAGTCGAGATCTGGAGCTCCAGAGTCTTCGAGAGGAGCTCCAGAGGATGCAAGAAGCGCTCAGGGCCAGGGACGAGGCGCGGGCAGCTGAGATCAAGGCTAGGGACGAGGCGCAAAGGGCTAGCGACGAGTATCAAAACTCATTCATGTTAGCCAGATGCAAGCTTCCATGCAGGTAATCCATTCTAGATGTTATACTTAACATTTTTTTACATATAAATGACATGTATAATGATTTGCTTTGTGTTTGCAGGCTATGAGTACAAGACAGGCGGTTGTCTTTCCGCAATGGGCACCGCCAGCGATACAGCTGCCGCCGGTGCCGACGACGGCAGCTCAGGTACAAAATTATTCAAAATAACTTAAACTAGTTAAACTTGTTCAAATTTAGTAAAATATGTATTTTCTTACTTGTAACATGTCTAACCACACTTGCACTTCATAGCCGTCGGGAACGGAGGCTCAAATTCCGTCGCCTCAGATTCCGCCGCTTGGACGACTGCAGGAGGATGACTTTCCGAACTCTGGTGGCAGCGGACGGGGTAGCGTCTCATAGTCAGGTCAGCCGATTTTTCCCCTTAGCCTCATACTTATGAGTTGTGTTGTTTCAATATGTCCATAGCTTGTTCAGAAAGTATTAGATAGCAAAGTTGAATAAAATGATGAGTTATGTTCAATAAAATGCTGAGTTATGTTGTTTCAATATGTCTATTTAGGGATCTTAAAGTGAAATTTGAAGCAAAGTTGAATGTTGTAATATGTTTACATGTTTATTTAGAGGATGTGAAGTTGAATGTTGTAAAGTTGAATGTTGTAATCTTAAAGTTGTAAAGTTGAATGTTGTACTCTTGCAGGATGCCATTCTAAAGTATTGTCTTCTACCTGCTGGACTAAAGAGTTTTATCAATTGCGAGATAAAGCTGAGTTCCCTCCTCTCAAACTTGGCTTGTGTGATGTGTAGTATGTGCGGTGTGATCGATGTATGAAGAATTTTGCAATGATATATTGTGTGATGTATTTTGCGGTGCCATGTGATATATTATGTGATGTTTTTCTGCCTGTGTGATCTGGCCATCGAGCCAGGGCTGGCCTCGAAGCCAGGGCAGCATTTTCTGTTTTTTTTAAAAAAAATCTGCAAAAGTTATCGTCAATGGTGCCAGGGACACCGTCATCGATAAGTGTCCCCCGCTGCCACGTGGAGGGAGTCACTTATCGACGACAGCTAATTTCGGCCGTCGTCAAATAGTTTATGGACGACGGTTACCATCGTCAATAACGTTATAGATGACAAAAAAACGTAGACGGCCATAAACCGTCGTCTATAAGCTATAGACGACGGTTTGGGCCTTATAGACGACGGTTTATAGCCGTCGTCTATTATCGCGATTCCTGTAGTGATGTGGAGTACTAGGCGTGCGCACTACCGTCAACATGCCTGTGGAGTTGAAGATGGAGCCTGCTGTCTTAGCCATTTTCCGCTGTCATTTAGAGTCCTCCGCTGCTAAATAAGTTAGATATTCATGAGTGAGACATTGAGTCATTGTAATAAAGTACTTAAATACTATTTGTTCATGGTTATATTGTGAATTCAGTTTGTTGAATACATGTGTATGTGTGATGAACATCCTGGGCACACATGAATTCACTTGGTTCATTTTCAGAACTGGGTGTCACAAATTGGTACCAGAGCCACGTTGACCATAGGATGCAAGACTAGGTAGAATGGACACTGTAAAACACATAGGAACACCCCTCTAAACTGCTATTTTCGAAAATTGCTTGCTGCTGCACTTTACTTGTCAATTCAGCCACCGCAAAGTGCTATTTCCAGCCCCTCTTTTTCTCTTTTTTTGGACAGCAACACTTTTACTTTCTTACTTCATAGCTTCTGAAGTTTTGGAATTATTTCTTAATTCTCTAAAGTTTCTCATGTCTTATTTATAGATGCCGGTGATTAGGAGAACAGCACGCATAAGGACTCGTCCACCACCACGTGGGAGTGCACTTAACCCCATTGAGATTTCCGATGGACCATATTGGGAGGAGGTGAAGATGGAACCTCATGATGAATATGAAGTCAATAGCTCTATGCATGAGGAAGAGGGTCTGGAAGAGTTGGAACCATTTGAAGACGACATGGAGGATGATCCACAAGAACGGCATTGGTACGCACCTCAGGAGGAGTTTCACGCAGGCTTACACCTCGTAGAGCCTCATGAAACTATGTCAGAAGGAGATGATTCCGAAGAGGAGCCACCCCTTGCTGAGGCCAAGAATGAAGGTGATGAACGGGCCAACCGTTCAGTTCAAGAATTCCGGTCCGACGGAATGGAAGGAGGACACATATCCAAGGAACTCAAAGAATTTATGGATTGCTGCAGCTTATACCAGGAGTATCTCCTCAAGAAAGTCCGTCATCTCGGACATGAAGAGTGGAAGGCTGAAGTAACCATCCTATCTAACGGTAGGGTTGTCACTCGGCACTTTGCACCCACATGGCGAGCTACAAGGGCAGAAACTATCGTTGATGCTGCATGGGATGCAGTCACCGGACTGTGCTACGCCTTCCGTGAGCAGCTTGAGAATACTACTTTTGAGCTGCACCCGTATCGGAAGATTGGTACAAGGGAGATCATTGGACCCCATTAAGGAGCTATTTCCAACCCACAAGCTGCTGACAAGTCTCAGAGGTTGCTCGTGGAGTTGGGGAACCGCTATGCAAGCGCACAAGAAGAGATCCGTTACCTCCGCAAGAAGCTGTACTTGCTGGAAAAACAGGAGGAGACTTGTGCCAACGCGGGAGCAAATGGAGCACCAGCATCATCTATCCCTACATGGACTGCCGACTCACCATGGCGTGTGCCCATATATGAATCACCCCCGTCACACGGCGAGAACAGCACTGGTTCTCATGATTAAGTTTAGGTTTCCATTGAATAAAGATATAATAGGAACGTTTAGATCGTAGTAGCTTGAATAAGAGTGGTGTGCTGAAATTTTGTGATGATTGCTTGCTTTGTGCGCTGATGTGTGTTGTGGGGCGCTTCGGTGAATTCCACATCCACACATAGTGGAGAGATGTGAGATGCTTCGGCACGTGTTCACATCCTCATGTAGGCTGAAATTAAAGAAGATACTTAGTTCATATACCTTGATGCATATAGTTAGGGGGATCAATCTAAATTTCTATTTCCTACTCTACTCTCTCTCACACAGATGGTGAGGGAAAACTCCAACCGCCAAAGGAGGAACGCTCGTGGTAACAACGAACCACAGGAGGATGGCAATGTTGAGGTTCCTGAAAATGCTAACCCCGGGGCTGATGCAAGCAACCTTGAATGGTTGATGGCTATGGAAAACCAGCTCATGCAAATGATGATACAAACGTTGGGACAGCTGCAGGACAACAACAACAACAATAATCCTAACCCCGTTCCTGCACCCCCGCCACCGCCACCTCCGCCGGCTCACAACAGATTGGGAGAATTCATGAGGACTAGGCCGTCTACTTTTGCACAAGCCACTGATCATATGGAGGCTTATGATTGGCTGAAGTCTATGGAAAAGAAGCTTGCTATTGTTCAGTGCAATGATCGGGAGAAAGTTCTCTTTGCATCGCACCAACTCATGGAAGCAGCCGCTGATTGGTGGGACGCTCTTTGCAATGCTCATGTCAACCAGGAGACTATCACTTAGGCTGAATTCAAGGAGAGTTTCCGCTCTCACTATGTCCCTGCAGGAGTCATGATGCTTAAAAGGCAAGAGTTTGAAGGTCTCTGCCAAGGAAGGAAGAGCGCGAATGAGTACCTCAACAAGTTCATGCAGCTGTCAATGTATGCTCCAGAAGATGTCAACTCGGATCAAAGAAAGCAGTACTTGTTCATGAGAGGATTGAACAATGAAATTCAAGTTCAGCTGCTCAACAATGACTATGCAAACATCCAAATGCTCGTTGACAAAGCTATAGTGGTTGAGAGCAAGATCCGTGAGATTGAGCAAGAGGGCAAGAGGAAGATGCCATATCAAGGACAGCCACAAGGGAGCAATGTACGTCCCCGTTTTATGCCACCAGCTGCACCACATTATGGCTCATCCGCTTCTACTTTCGGCCCTACAAATCCACCTCGCCCTAATCAACCACCACAGCAACATCCTGTTATGCAAGCACCTCATGTGCCTATGCCTCCTGCGCCCCGTCCCAACATGGATACCTATGCTCAAAACCAGCCTCGCCCCAACATTCCTGCTGTTATGGGCAACAAGGCATGTTTTTCATGCGGAGAGGCGGGACACTTTGCAAGTCAGTGCCCAAAGAAAAGCCTTGAACAGCTGAACAACGCACCTAAGAAGAACCCACGGCCGAATGGAGGAGCTAATCAAGATAACCGTGGGCAGCAGAACTATGCTCGTGGCAATGTGAATCATATCTCCGCTGAGGAAGCACAACAAGCTGAGGACGTCGTGATTGGTATGTTTCTCGCCAACTCCAACCCAGCCACTGTTTTATTTGATTCCGGAGCATCCCATTCATTCATATCATCCAAGTATGTTGCCAAGTATAACCTGCCCATATCCCACATGAAACAAACTATGTTGGTTAATTCTCCCGGTGGAGAGATGAGGACTAATATAGTATGTCCGAAAGTAAGCCTTAAAATAAAGGGGGTAGACTTTCTTGCCAACCTTATCGTATTGGATTCCCAAGGGATTGACATAATACTTGGAATGGATTGGTTAAGCAAGCACAGCAGAGAAGGCAACTGACAAGGCAATGTTGAACCACGTTGAAGAAGCAACATTGGAAAGCATTCCGGTGGTTCAAGAATATTCAGATGTGTTCCCGGAAGAACTTCCAGGCATGCCACCTGACCGGGACATTGAGTTTGCCATTGACTTAGTACCTGGAACTGCACCTATAGCGAAGAGGCCATACAGGATGCCCGTTAATGAACTAGTGGAACTTAAGAAGCAAATTCAGGAGCAGCTAGAAAAGGGTTTCATACGCCCAAGCTCGTCACTGTGGGGAGCCCCCGTGCTCTTCGTATACAAGAAAGATGGGAACCAAAGGATGTGTGTGGATTATAGGTGTCTCAATGAAGTGACGATCAAGAATAAATACCCGCTGCCCCGCATAGAGGACGTGTTCGATCAAATGAAAGGTGCCCGAATTTTCTCCAAGATTGATCTTCGGTCGGGATACTTCCGCTGAAGATTTAGCCCTCCGACATACCCAAGACTGCATTCCGAACATGGTATGGTTCGTATGAGTATACCGTTATGTCTTTTGGGTTAACGAATGCAACCGCATACTTTATGTACCTCATGAATAAGGTCTTCATGGAGTACTTGGAGAAGTTTGTCATGGTTTTCATCGACGATATCATGGTATATTCAAAGAACAAGGAAGAACACGAAGAACACTTGAGGTTAACATTGCAGAAACTGCGAGAGCATCAATTGTATGCCAAGTTCAGCATGTGTCAATTTTGGCTAAAGGAGATATTGTTCCTAGGCCACATCATCTCCGAAGGAGGAGTATCGGTTGATCCCGGAAAAGTGAGAGATGTTTTGAAGTGGAACCAACCGCAGAATGTGAGGGATATTTGTAGTTTCCTTGGGATGGCTGCATACTACCACCGGTTCATCTAGGATTTCTCCAAAATAGCAAAGCCTATGACTGAGTTGCTCACGAAAGGGAAATCATTTCAATGGACACAAGCATGTCAAGACAACTTTGAGGATCTAAAGGAGAGATTAACAACAGCGCCGGTTTTAGTATTGCCGGATGTGAGCAAGAGTTTTGATATATATTGTGACACATCAAGACAAGGGCTTGGATGTGTGCTCATGCAAGGGGGACAAGTGGTAGCCTATGCATCGAGACAACTAAAGAAACATGAACTGAATTACCCCACACACGACCTGGAACTTGCAGCCGTGGTACATGCCTTGAAGATTTGGAGGCATTATATCCTTGGCCACCGATGTGAGATTTATACGAATCACAAAAGCCTCAAGTATATATTCACGCAAACGGATCTGAATTTGAGGCAACGTTGATAGTTGGAACTCATCAAGGATTATGATGTTGGAATCAAATATCACCCCGGAAAGGCCAATGTGGTAGCTGATGCGTTGAGCCGAAAGGGAGCATGTCACCAACTCACGGTCGGGAGCTGCCGCACGAGCTGCGTAAGGAGTTCAAACGGTTACATCTCGGGTTCTTGAACGAGATGGAGGTGATCGAACTGAACTCAATGCTGGAACAAGAGATACGAGATGGCCAAGCAATGGATGAGGAAATAAAGGAAATCAAGGAAAGGATCCGACAAGGCATAGAAAAATATTTCAAGGAAGATGAGAAAGGCATGCTTTGGTTAGGGAAAAGGATTTGTGTGCGTAATGTGAAGCACATCCGTGACACGGTACTAATGGAGGCACATTACTCACCTTATTCCATACATCCCGGCTGTACAAAGATGTACAAGGACCTGAAAACATGCTATTGGTGGGATGGCATGAAAAGGGACATTGCTGAATATAATGGAGCAAATCGTGTGTCGCCATGGAGTTCCGAAGAGGATAGTTTTAGATCGAGGTTCTCAATTTACCTCTAGGTTCTGAAAGAAGCTACACAAAGCCATGGGTACACGGTTGAATTTCAGCTCCGCATATCACCCGCAAACCGAAGGGCAAACTGAGAGAACAAATCAGATTTTAGAAGACATGTTAAGAGCTTGCGCCTTGAAACATGGGCGTAGTTTGGATAGGAGCTTGCCGTATGCTGAATTCTCATACAACAACAGTTACCTAGCCAGCTTGAAGATGTCACCCTTCGAAGCATTGTATGGTAGACGGTGTAGAACACTGCTGTTCTGGAATGAGAATGGAGAAAGCCAAGTATTTGGACCTGAAGTGCTGCAAGACGCCGAAAAGCAAGTCCAAACGATACGTAACAACTTGCTCAGTCACGACAAAAGGGTTATGCGGACAATAGGCGAAGAAGATTGACCTTCGAAGTGGGTGACTTCGTGTGTATTATGGAGTTGCCTATCCGAGGCCAACGATGGTTCAACGTCAAAGGCAAGTTAGCACCTCGCTACATTGGGCCATTCAAGATTTTGGACAAGCGAGAAGTATCCTACCAACTAGAGCTGCCAATGCACCTCTCCAACGTGCACGACGTGTTTCACGTATCCCAACTCAAGAAGTGCTTAAGAGTACTGGAAGAACAAGTACTGATGGATGAGCTAGAGCTTCAAGAGGATTTGACCTACGAGGAACACCCCGTCAAAATCTTGGACGTGAAGGAAAGGGTCATCAGGGGCATAGTAATCCGTTGGTGCAAGGTACAATGGAGCCATCAAACAGAATCCGAAATTACATGGGAACGCGAGGAAGATCTCAAGGCAGAATTCCCCGATCTTTTCTCTACTCTATCGAATCTTTAGGGCGAGATTCATTTTAAGGGGGGTAGGTTTGTAACACCCTCAATTTCACTACCATGCATTGCATACATTTCTCATGTAGAGAAGCATTTAAAAAGAAGTAGAAATGGAGAAAGGAATATAGAAATGGAGAAAGTAGCATAGAAATGGAGAAAGGAATATAGAAATGGCGAAAGGAATATAGAAATGGAGAAAGGATCATAGAAATGGAAATAGAATAGCTAAATTGAGCCATCCAAAATTTCCCAAAGTCCCCAAAATTCCCTTAGGGGGAATTTCCCCCACATTTGGGAGTAATTTTCGAACAAATTGGCTGCACCAATTAGGGGGGATACCCCTTGGCCGCAGCCTTGAGGGGGGAAACCCTATCCCCCACCTCTAGGACTCTTTGGTTGAGTCTCATCTTGCTAGGACTCTTTGTTTCCACCCCTAGGACTCTTTGGTTGAGTCCCATCTTGCTAGGACTCTATGTTTCCACCCCTAGGACTCTCTTTTTTCCCCCTTATAAATACAACCCCCCCAGGGGCCCCCCTATTCCTTTTGGCCGCCATCCCCCCTGCCCCCAACTCGCCGAGCTGCTCCCCCTGCCCCCAACTCGCCAAGTTGTCACCTCCCCTGCCAGAGTTTGGCCGCCGTCAAGCCCCACCGTCGATCCCCGCCATCGAAACCCGCCGTCGAGCCCCGTCACGCCTCGCCGTCACCGGTGAAGAAGCCCAACGTTCTGCCCTACCATAATTCCCCGCATAAAAATCCCCCGCTGCTGCCATTGCTAGGAGGGAGGCTCTGCCGCAAGGAGGAAGTGAGGTAGGTCTTCATTACCCCTCTTACGACGTCGCCGCTGTTTTTACGCATCCATTTTCTTCTCCCCTATGAGCTGAAAAGTTTAGCGTGTGGAAAGATCATGCTTTGGTCGATTTTTTATGGTGGAATTGATCTACATCTTGTGTCAAGATCATCACCACATCCACACTTGATCCCTACACCTTTGTTCATCATAAAACTCCATGAAAGCCCATTAAAACATGCAAGAACACGTACAAACTGGTTTTATAAAACTGCACCAAAGGATTTGCATTCATCTACCCCATTGTATCTTGAGTAAAAGTCTGTGCATGATGATTGATTGCTGTAAATTTTGTATGTGTGTGGTCATAAGTAGAAGGACAAGCTCAAGAGGCCGTCTACGAGGAACTACAGCACCAATACTTCGAGACACTTGAGCAACACAAACCACAGGAGCAAGGCAAGTACCCCTTGATCATATTGATCCCATGTTTTGAAACTGTTTTGCTTGCGAAAACTTGTATGCTTGAGTCAACTTGATGGGACACCCTTTTTATAGGAGTTTACTAGTTTTGTTAACCATCCTTGTCGCCGGGAAAGTTGATGAGTCGGGTATGGTCGTTTTTCCTTTTTGCTTCGCTTAACTTACAGGATGCGGGAAGCTGAAATAAAACTTGTTAGCTACTGCACTCATATGAATAAAGATGATGATAACTTGATGATGTTAATGAGCATGGAATCGGGGAGATCTAGGCAAGCTTGGTTCATCGATGTTGCTGAATGAGATGGTGGTTTGCTTGCCGCAGATCTAAGGACCGGTTCATGTGAGCACATGCCAGGAAAACAGTGCCACCACAAGGCCAAATATGGGTGCGGATTAGCTGACTAATTAGGTGTGTTGCTAGCTTGTTATGGACTGTTGGATGATGCGGGGAATGGGAGTCGAGAGGGACTGCCCTGGGAACTGCATGGCTCAAGAGGGGGCCCGTGGGTGGGAGAATGGAGATTCTAACCTGCCGGTGAAACCTCAGTGGGTCCGTGCATTCTAGTAGCCCCTTTGTAAAGGCTATTTTGTAATCTCTTGGCCATAGACCGACGGTTGTGTACTGGTATAATGGAGGTTTTCTTTAGTCACCGACAGGTGACGAAATCACAAACTTGTGGGTAAAGTGGTACCTCCTCTGCAGAGTGTAAAACTATCATGATAGTCGTGCTTTCGGTCACAAGCACCTGGCCAACTTCCATGATTAGAGGCAAAACTTGGGTATGGTTATGGTATAGTCATTATGATTAGTTTTGGGACTGTTTTGGGTCATGACAATGAGTTTGATTTCGCTTATATGAATATGAGATGATTATGAATCATTATGAGTATGAGATGAATTTGAGAAAGATAAGTGGCTGGTTGAGACTTGATAAATGTTGAATAATGATGAAGGAATGTTTATGACTTACTTGGTTATGATGGGATTAATCTCACCTAGAGCTAGTTGATGTTTTTACCATGTTTGTGAATAAAATTTGCTTGCTGCAATGAGCTTTTTATTGCCTGCCTTGTTGTAAGCTACATGTCATACTTTTCCCGCACTTGCTGAGTACGACATGTACTCACCCTTGCATTCCCACATGTGACGCCCTGGTTCTGAGAGAGAACCTCTCGGAACCGAGACTGATGCGTATGTGTGCCCAGGATGTTCATCGCACACACACATATAATCCACAAACTGAATTTCAGAATAATACCACGAATTAAAGGGTTTATTACAATGTCTCATGAGTCTTGGACTCATTCTAGCAGCGGAAGTCTTATCTTAGCAGCGGAAGTCTTATCTTAGCAGCGAAATCTTTATTCTAGCAGCGGAAGTCTTCTAAACTATTGCGGAAGCAAACTAGGCAGCAGCAGCGGCTCCATCTCTACTCCATCCACACAGGCAAGTTGACGGTGGATCACACTGCTAGTACTCCACGTGGTCTTCATAGTACTCCTCTCCTGTTGCTGATGATGTATGATAATGCAAGTTTGAGTACATGACGTACTCAGCAAGTGCGGGAAAATATGATATGTAGCTCACAACAAGGCAGGTATAAAAAGGCTCATTGCATAAAAGCAAAATTTATTTCACAAACACGATAAAAACAGCAACTTAGCTTTAAGTGAATGTAATCCCAACATGTATTTAAACAACAACATACCTCCATCATGTTCCATCACTTTCATGTCTCTTCCAGACATTTATATTTCTCAACTTTTCTCAAGCTCGTGAATACCACCTCGTATTCACTACCATCTCATGAATACCATCTCGTATTCACTATAATTTCATCTCATATTCAATTCCGTCTCATACCGAGACCAATGTTCATTGCCATGACTCAACAGTCATGCAACCAATCTCATTACCCGGACTCAACAGTTCCGAAAAACAAATCCAAAGACCAAACCGAAAACCATAACCTCCCAATAACCATCCCATCTAATCATGTGAGTTGTCCAGGCGCTCGTGACCATAAGCTCGGCTATCATGATAGTTTTACACTCTGCAGAGGTGGCACTACTTTACCAACAAGTTTGTGATTTTGTCACCCGTCGGCGATTGCAGAACCTCCATTATACCAGTACACAACCGTCGGTGTATGGCCAAGAAATCACAAAATAGTTTTTACAAAGGGGTTACTAGACGTATGGACTCACTAAGGTTTCACCAGCAGGCTAGAATCTCAAATTCTCCCACCTACGGGCCCCCTCTTGTGCCATGCAGTTCCCAGGGAAGTCCTCACTCGACTCCCATTCCCCGCGCCTTCCACGGTCCATAACAACCTAGTAACATACCTAATTACTCAGCTAAGCCGCACCCATATTTTGCCTTGTGGTGGCACTGTTATCCTGGCATGGCTGGCATGAACCGGTCCTTAGATCTACGGCAAGTAACCACCATCTCATTCTACCTCATTCACAAACCAACCTTGCCTAGATCTCCCTCCGATTCATGTTCATCATCAACATCAAGTTCTCATTATCTTTACGAGTGCAGTTAGCTAGACACATCTATCTCGCTTCCCATATCCCATGGACTCGGCGAAGCATAAAAGCAAAAACCATACCCGACTCATTAACTTTCCCGGCGAGAAGGGTGGTTAATAAAACTAGTAAACTCCTATAAAGGGTTTCCCATCAAGTTGACTCAAGCACACACACCTTTTTGCAAACAAAATAGCTTTCAAAAACATGGGATCAATATGGTCAAGGAGCACTTGCCTTGTTCTTGCGGCTTCTGTAGCTATGGGATCTCGAAATCTTTGTTCTCAAATCCTTCGTAGATAGCTCCATGAGCTTGTCCTTCTAATTACGATCGTGCACATACAAGATTCATAGCAATCAATTATCATGTACAAACTTTACTTAAGATGCAATGATGCATATGCATGCTACTCCTATGGTGGAGTTTTATTAGATCAGCTTGTACGTGCTTTTGCATGTTTTAATAGGATTGCATGGGGTTTTACGATGAACAGAGGTGTAAAGATCAAATGTGGACGTGGTAATGATCTTGACTCAAGATTTAGATCAAACCGATCAATACGTGATCCATCCACGAAAAAGCTTCTGTTCGAAAGAATCGAAGAAACAGATGCAAAGAAAACGCGGTGATGTAAGGTTGTAATGGAGACCTACCTTACTTCCTTCGAGTCCTTCCTCCAGAAAAACAGATCGTCGGCTGTCCTCCAGCGATAGCGATCGTGGTACGGGCTCGTCGGTGGTCTCTCCGGTGGTCAAACTTCGGCGAAGGGGTTTAGCTCATTGAGTTTGGGGCTAGGGCTCTAAGTTGTCGGCTTAGAAAAGATGTTAAGACCAAGGGGTTGTTTCGGGTTCTATTTATAATCGGGAAAAGAAGAGTCCTAATCTGATTGGATTTCGAATAAGAGTCCTATTCAAATTGTTTTTGAATCTTAACAGCTTATCTTCAATTGATTTGGTGCGGTAGCAACGTAGAATTCGTGTCGGTTTCCTCAGTACTGGGGATCCCCACGCGTACAGAAGAAAAACCGCTTCAAATCTCATTACCTTCGTGGCAATGAGCTCCGGAGGCTCCACGTTTCCAGCGGGGGCCTGGTCTCCCTTTTCCGCAGAGGCGAGCTCCGGTTGTGCCGCGTGTCAGGCGGGCGAGACCTTCCTCTTCCTCAGATGCGAGCTCCGCGTGCGCCACGCGTCCTGGCGAGCGGGACCTCCCTCTCCCTCAGAGGCGAGCTCCGTGTGCGCCACGTGTCAGTGCCGGACCTCCCCTCTCTTCGAAGGTGGCTCCGAATGTGCCACGTGTCAGAGCTGGACCTCCCTTTTCTTAGGATGTGGGTCCGAGAATGCAACGTGTCCAGTAGCGCCAGACTTCCTTTCTCCTTAGAAATGAGCTCTGAGGTCGACACGTGTCCATCAGCGTCGGACCTCCCGGAGGTGACACGTGTCTGGTAGTGTTGGACCTCCCGGAGATGAGCTCGGGAAGTGACACGTGTTCCGTAGTGTCGGACCTCCCGGAGATGAGCTCCGGAGGTGACACGTATCCAGTAGGACCGGACCTCTCGGAGGTTAGCTCCGAGAGCGACACGTGTCCCGCACGGCGGGTCCTCTCTTTTCTGCAGCGACTAGCTCCGAAGGCGACACGTGTCCCGCACGGCTGGCCTCGCTCCTCCGTAGAGATTAGCTCCGGGGGCAACACGTATCCCAAGAGGTCGGACCTCTTCCCCTTTGCGGGGATTAGCCCCGAGCCTGCCACGTAGCCAATTTAGCGGCGGACCTCTCCCCCTTTGAGGAAATGAGCTCCGAACACGCCACGTGGCCAGCGGGCTGCGGGAAGTGTCTTCGGCGCTCTCGGTGAACTGGAATTTGCTCTTTTTTGCTATCTTTTTTATTCTTTCTCTGTTTCTACTTATTTTAAAATGTTTTCTCTATATAAAATATGAATGCATGCAGAAATCAAAATTGAGGGTGTCACAAATCTACCCCCCTTAAATTGAATCTCGCCCTCGAGATTCGATAGTGGAGAATAGATGAGGGAATTCTCTCTTGATGTCTTCTTCACGCTCCCATGTAGCTTCAGCTTCCGTGTGATGGCCCCATTGTACCTTGCACCAACGGATCACTTTGTTCCTCGTGACCCTTTCCTTTACGTCCAAAATTTGGACTGGGTTCTCTACATAGGTCAGATCCTCCTGAAGTTCGAGCTTTTCCATCGGTACTTGCTCTTCTGGTACTCTCGAGCACTTCTTGAGCTGGGATACATGAAACACGTCATGTACGTCAGAGAGGTGCATTGGGAGCTCTAGTTGATAGGCTACTTCTCCTCACTTGCCCAAAATCTTAAATGGACCGATGTAGCGAGGTGCTAACTTGCCTTTGACGTTGAAACATCGTTGGCCTCGGATAGGCGATACTTAAGGTATACGAAGTCTCCTACTTCCAAAGTCAACTTCCTTTGCCTATTGTCCGCATAGCCTTTCTGTCGTGACTGAGCAGCCTTCATGTTCTCCCGTATTGTTTGGACTTGCTTCTCAGCTTCTTGAAGCACTTCGGGTCCAAACACTTGGTTTTCTCCGGTCTCGTTCCAAAACAACGGCGTTCTACACCGTCTACCATACAACGCTTCAAAAGGTGACATCTTCAAGCTGGCTTGATAGCTGTTGTTATAGGATAATTCGGCATACGTCAAGCTCCTATCCCAACTACGCCCATGTTTCAAGGCGCAAGCTCTCAACATGTCTTCCAAATTTTGGTTTGTCCTTTCTATTTGTCCATCGGTCTGCGGGTGGTAAGCGGAGCTAAAATCTAGTCGTGTACCCATATCTTTCTGCAGCTTCCTCCAAAACCTAGAAGTTAACTGAGAACCCCGATCTGAGACTATCCTCTCGGGACTCCATGACGGCACACAATTTCCTCCATGTATAGCTCGGCTAGATCTGCCACACAGTAAGTGGTTTTAACAGGAAGAAAATGAGCGTTTTCTGTCAATCGGTCCACGATAACCTAGATGGAGTCGTAACCCGACCGAGTACATGGCAATCCGACGATGAAATCCATACTGATGTCTTCCCACTTCCACTCGGGTACCTTTAAGGGTTGCAACAATCCAGCAGGTCTTTGATGTTCAGCCTTCACCCATTGGCATGTGTCGCATAAGGCAACATACTCTGCTATGTCCCTTTTCATACCATCCCACCAATAACAAGTTTTCAGGTCCTTGTACATCTTGGTACTTCCGGGATGTATGGAATAAAGTGAGTCATGTGCCTCCTTTAATATCGTGTCGCGGATGTGCTTCACGTTAGGCACACAAATCCTTTTTCCTAGCCAAAGTGTTCCCTTCTCGTCTTCCTTGAAGTCCTTTTCTATTCCTTGTCGGATACTTTCCTTGATCTCCTTGATCTCCTCATCCGTAGCTTGGTCATCTCTTATTTCTTGTTCCAATGAAGATTGGAGTTCCATTACTTCCATCTCGTTCAAGAAACCGAGATGTAACCGTTCGAACTCCTTTCATAGCTTGGGTGGTAGCTCCTAAACCGTAAGTTGGTGACATGCTCCCTTCCGGCTCCATGCATTGGCTACTACATTGGCCTTTCCAGGGTGATAGTTGATTCCAGCATCATAATCCTTGATGAGCTCCAACCATCGACGTTGCCACAAAATCAAATTCATTTGATTGAATATGTACTTGAGGCTTTTATGATCCGTATAGATCTCACATCCATGACCAAGGATATAATGTCTCCAAATCTTTAATGCATGCACCACGGCTGCTAGTTCCAAGTCATGTGTGGGGTAATTGAGCTCGTGTTTCTTTAGTTGTCTCGACACATAGGCTACCACTTGTCCTTCTTGCATGAGCACGCATTCGAGCCCTTGTCTTGATGCGTCACAATATATGTCAAAGCTCTTGCTCACGTCCGGCAATACCAAAACCGGCGCTGTGGTTAGCCTTTTCTTGAGCTCCTCAAAGCTTTCTTGGCACGCTGATGTCCACTGGAACGCCTTTCCCTTCATCAATAGCTCCGTCATAGGCTTCGCTATCTGGGAGAAGTCCTTGATGAAGCGTCGGTAGTATCCAGCCATCCCAAGAAAACTCCGAATATCTCTCACGTTTTGCGGTTGGTTCTACTTCACAACATCCCCCACTTTTCCGGGGTCAACCGATACTCCTTCCTCGGAGATGATGTGGCCTAGGAACGATATCTCCTTTAGCCAAAATTGACATTTTCTGAGTTTGGCATACAATTGATGCTCTCGCAGTTTTTGCAATGTCAATCTCAAATGTTCTTCGTGTTCCTCCTCGCTTTTCGAATACACCATGATGTCGTCGATGAAAACCACGATGAACTTGTCCGAGTACTCCATGAAGACTTCATTCATGAGGTACATGAAGTATGCAGGTGCATTTCGTTAACCCAAAAGACATAACGGTATATTCATACGAACCATACCGTGTTCGAAAGGCAGTCTTGGGTATGTCGGAGGGTTTAATCTTCAGCTGGAAGTATCCCGACCGAAGATCAATCTTGGAGAACACTCGGGCTCCTTTCATCTGATCAAATAGGTCCTCTATACGGGGCAGAGGGTATTTGTTCTTGATCGTCATCTCGTTGAGAGACCTATAGTACACACACATCCTCTGGGTCCCATCCTTCTTGTCCACGAAGAGCACGGGGGCTCTCCATGGTGACGAACTTGGACGTATAAAACCCTTCTCTTGCTGCTCCTGGATTTGCTTCTTGAGCTCCACTAGTTCGTTGACGGGCATCCTATAGGGTCTCTTTGCTATAGGTGCAGTTCCGGGTACCAAGTCAATGGAAAACTCAATGTCCCGGTCAGGTGGCATACCTGGAAGTTCTTCCGGGAACACGTCCGAAAATTCTTGAACCACTGGAATGCTATCCTATGTTGCTTCTTCGATGTGGTTCAACGTGGCCTTCTCGGTTGTTGGCTGGGCTGACTCGAACTCGATACGAGTACCGTGCTCATTTGTCAACTGCACGCTCCTCTCAGCATATTGGATTACTCCGTTGTGCTTGCTTAACCAATCCATTTTGAGTATTATGTCAAGCCCTTTGGAATCCAAGACAATAAGGTTGGCAAGGAAGTCTACCCCCCTTGTTCTAAGGTTTACTTTGGACATACTATATTAGTCCTCATCTCTCCACCGGGAGAATTAACTAACATAGTATATTTCAAGTGTGATATGGGTAGATTATACTTGGCAACATACTTGGATGATATGAATGAATGTGATGCTCCAGAATCAAATAAAATGGTGGCTGGATTGGAGTTGGCAAGGGACATACCAATCAGAACGTCATCAGCCTGTTGCGCTTCCTCAGCAGAGACATGGTTCACGTTACCGCGAGCGTAGTTCTGCTATCCACGGATTCCTTGATTGGCTCCTCCGTTCGGCCGTGGGTTCTGCTTGGGCACGTTGCTTGGTTGTCCAGAACCTCTCTTCGGGCACTGGCCCGCAAAGTGTCCCGTCTCTCCGCATGCAAAGCATACCTTGTTGCCCACGACAGCAGGTACGTTGGGGCGGGGGTTTTGAACAGGAGCGCCCATGTTTGGACAGGGCGCCGGAGGCAAAGGCATACGAGGTGCTTGCATGGCAGGACGTTGCTGTGGTGGTTGATTCGGGCAAAAAGTAGGAGCGGACGATCCATACTGTGGTGCAGCTGGGGGCATGTACCGAGGGCGTACGTTACTCCCTTGTGGCTGGTATGGCATCTTTCTTTTGCCCTCTTGCTCGATCTCTCGGATCTTGCTCTCAACCACTATGGCTTTGTCAACTAGCTTATGGAAGTTAGCATAGTGATTGTTGAGGAGCTGAACTTGGATTTCATTGTTCAACCTTCTCATGAACAAGTACTGTTTACATTGGTCCGATTTGGCATCTTCAGGGGCATACCGTGGCAGTTGCGTGAACTTGTTGAGGTACTCATTCACACTCTTCCGTCCTTGGCGGAGACCTTCAAACTCTTGTCTTTTGAGCAGCATTACTCAAGCAGGGATGTAATGAGAGCGGAAACTCTCCTTGAACTAAGTCCAAGTATAGTCTCCTGGTTGACATGAGCGTTGCATAGAGCGTCCCACCAATCAGCGGCAGCTCCCATAAGTTGGTGCGATACGAAGAGAACCTTCTCTCGGTCATTGCACTGAACTATGGCAAGCTTCTTCTCCATGGACTTCAACCAGTCATCGACCTCCATGAGATCATTAGCTTGAGCAAAAGTTGGTGGTCAAGTCCTCATGAAGTCTCCCAAGCGGTTGTGAGCCGGCGGGGGTGGCTGTGGTGGCGGCGGTGGTGCAGGAACAGGGTTGTTGTTGTTGTTGGCTTGCAGCTGACCCAAAGTTTGGATCATGGTTGGCATGAGCTGATTTTGCATAGCCATCAACCGTTCAAGGTTGTTCTCACCAGCCCCGGGGTTGACGTTCTCAGGAACCTCAACGTGGTCCTCTTCTTGGTTGCCACGGACGTTCCTCCCTTGACGGCAGGTGTTTCCTCTCACCATCTGTGAGAGAGAGTTGAGTAGAATAGAGGTTAGAAGGTCAGATGGATCCACCTAACTATATGCATCAAGGTGGATGGGCTACATATATTAGGCTATATGAGGATGTGAACAAGTGCCGAAGCATCTCACATCTCTCTACTATGTGCGGATATGGACAACGCTTGAGACGTCCCACAACTCACACTAAGCACACAATCACAAGAAATCATCACAGAAGTTTCACACAACTCCTATTCAAGCTTATTCAATGGGAGTCCTATAGTCAAGGTGGTTCCAATGCCAATCTATGCATTTTACCTAAGCTTGCATCCTATGGTCAGCGTGGCTTCTAATACAAATCTGTTACTAGGGGTTGCATCCTACGGTCAACCGTGGTATCTATACCAATCTGTGATCTCTATCTAGGTGTGTGACCTATGATCAACCGTGGTAGGTGTAAAAACCCAAGAAAAGGGACTTGCAAAAACTTTTCATCACCTCACAACACCACAGTTTTTGTTGTGAATATCTTGTGAAGAATTGTGAAGAGCAAGTAACCTCCATCAAAAGGGGATTGGTTCAAACTTTCTACACATATGATAACACATGAGGGGTTGTTCTAGAACCAACTTAGAGTCATTTGCATGTTTGGACCCTAGTTGGATTAATACCACCGAGTTGAAGTACTCAAGTGCAATGGGAGGGTTTGAAAATCAGAATTTGAACTAAATGTCCAACTCAAAATTTAAATGAGGGGAGGACATAATGGTGATTCAAAACTGTTGTCTTCAAACTCTTGGTTGCAGCAGCTAACACAAGAATCAAATTGCATATTTGGATTCCTTAGGTCCAAATTAGTGGGTAGGCAAAGTTTCAGTAATTTTTGAAAAGGTTTGCTACCCATTTTTCTAAAAAGGATTCAAATGTGCAAAGAATCCACATACACATTTGAATTTGGGGGAAATTTGTCCAACTATCCAAATGTAGCTCAGTTTTAGACTCCAAACATTTGAATTGATCACTTGCCAAGTTTTGGAGATCTTTTGTGGGAGGAGGAGAGGCTGCCTGGTGGGACCCACATGTCATTGGGGAGGTCAAAAATTGCATAAAGATCAGCAGCCTTCGGGGTGAAATTTTCTACTCGAGCGGAGCCGAGGACTCCATGGGTGCCACCGCGACACCCACCGCAGCTCCTCCCGGGGTTTGTTTCTTCACGCTGGCGAGTTCCTCGTGGGGGATAGTTACTCCCGGCCGTGCCCCGTTTTGCGACAGCACCAAAGGCCACGTTCTACCCCCCCCCACCTCGCACGCAAGGACGACACCGAACAGCCGCCGCCGCGTTACTCACTCGGGAAGCTATGTGCCTTCGCGTACAAGGCCGGGCAGTAGCAAAAACAAACCCACGGACTTCGCCACAACCTCCTTAAACGGGAGTGTTCGGCCTCACCACCCCGCGCACACCAAGTTTTCCGTGGCAGCCGAAACCCAGCTGAACAGAGGTCGCGCGTGGACAGCTCGGCAGAGGATCTTTCACGGCTGAGCAAGAACGGCCTCGGACGCGCCAGAACCCGGTGGTGCTCATATCCGAAGCTCAAGCCGTGACCTGATCCACAGAGCGCGAATTTGAAGAAAGTTCTCCGGCGGGCACGAACTGACCTCCCGACACGGTAAACTCAAATTCACCCACCACCCTTGTTCTTAGGTCGTGAAATCTTGCACACAGGACCGCCACTAGTCGACAATCATTAGCCCTTCACATCCCTAGCTTGAAACTGCACGTAGGCCGAGTAATTCTAGGATTTGGGACGGCAGGTATGGCGGGGGGGATCGGGCTCACGGTGACAGCTAGGTTAGAGCTTTCCCCGAGCCTTTGCATGGCCATGTCGACCTTCCCTGGGATCCCCCGGTGCTGTAGAGCCCTTTCACTGAGGTTTTGGCGGGCTAGGTTGGCCAGGCGACATAGCCAAACTCGTACCGAGCCGCTGCACCATCGCTGGCTAGGTTAGAGCCACCGCCGGTCGGGGGAGAGGGTTCCAGCATGTTCAGCATGTGGAACCAGGAACTGGCGGCAAGGGAGAGCGCGGGAGCTGGCCGGACGGCAAAAATCAGCGTGGCTCCGGTGAGCCTGGCGGTGCGCGGGCGCGGGAGCGCGAGGAGGAAGACGAGTTGGCCGGGCCCGCTCGTCAGTTGCTCAGTAAATAGTGTGGGGATCTTCTGTTGCACCGGATCATCTGTGACAATGCGGAGAACATTCCTGTGGCCCCGTTTGGTGTAGACAGGGGTGACACGTGTGGGCCGGACCTGCTGTCAGGGATTTGAACTTTTCCCGGTTAATTCAAATTCCAGAATCTCCCAAACTTTAGAACCTCATAACTATTGTTAGGAAGCTCCAAATTTAGTGATTCAAATTGGGTTGGATTCATCTTGAATAGCTCTATCAAAATATGCAACCCAATTTGTATGAAACCCATTATTTAGTTCTGGAAAATCCTTTAAACTTTTAAGCAAAAGAATTGTAGAGGGAGTTTGGTTAATCCAAAAATCCTCAAATTTTGCCAGAACATTTTCTGGGATGTTAGTGAACTCCTGTAAAAGTTTCAGATAATTTGAAGTTGATTTGATCAGGGAAATTCAGATTTGAAGATGCTGTATTCACTTAAATACCGAAACATTTTCAGAGAATTACCAAAACTTGGAAATTCAGTTCTGGGCAAAATCTTAGCTCCAAATATTCTAGGGATATTTATGCAAACTCTATGAGCTATAATTGAAATTTTAGTTCACTAATTTTGGCATGAACATGGGTGTTATCCCAGAATTAATTCTTCTTTGCTTAATTGCTTAGAAAATTATTCTGAACAAACCAGTCAATGAAAAGTGCTAATCTTTGGTCCAGATGGTTTTCTTGTGACAAGGAACTCACATGAAAATTCTCAGCTCCATTGGAGCTCTGGATTACCCCTGTTCTGTTTAACCACTTGAGGTGATCAATATAGAAGAGGGGGAAAACCACTTAGCACTTAATCATGTGCTTAGGTCCAAACTCAAACCACTAGCCCCAGTTTCATTTTCAATTCTTAAACAGGGTTCTAGTTTTTGAAAACTTGTTATTAGAACTTGTAGCAGAATCTTCACAATTAAACTTATGTGCATATTCATTAACGTGTAGTCACTGAAGGCAAGGAGACTCCGGAATTGCTCGACTTCCTCCTTCCGGACGAAGACTTAACCACTGACCAGCAGCAACAAGGCAAGCCCCGGTTTGCATTAAGCCATTTATAAAGTTTTACTTTGTTTACATACGTAGTGTGAAGTATGTACGTGCATTAGGTGTAGGATGGATGAAACCCCAAATGCATAACCAGATGTTTCCCCTAAGAGTGAGGGTAGTGTCTAAGGCCTCGTGTAGACAGGCTATGATTAATGATTAATAAGACTTCGGTACAAGTCGAGTAGCTGGAATCTACTCGCGAGTTAGGCTTCGGACACACGGGATTAGTTCGAGTGATGTGAGATCACCTTAGTAATAAAAATGAGACTTGGCAGGGGCTAGGGCGCAACAAGAGGGAGTCTTGTGTGCGCAGCCCTGTCCGTGTTGATGGAGGACCGATCCGTGGGCGGCCCACGCTGATCAAGTTTGAACGTACCGAAGGCATATCAGATATATGGGCCCCGGTAAACCGATGTATCCTAAACCTCTGGGCGTCGAGGCATAACGCCCCGATTTATAGGTGTAGGCTGAGGGCAGCCAGGTGGAAATCTGCTAACGGGCATAGAGAGATGCTCCGTGTAGGGAACCTCCTGCTCGTTTCGGTGCGACCGGTTCAATGTTTGGGCTGTTGGGTGAAAGGTTGTCCCGTACGACATCGAGTGAGCGTGCTGTGCAGCTCCACGGGTGGGCGTACGTGACGTGCTCTTTGGGTGTCCCTGCAGGTGTATATCGAGTCGATTTGCCATCCCTCACGGTGAAGAGTACCACTTGGTCACTGAGTCGTGACGTAGGCTAATGTATGAAATGTGATGATTCAATACTGCTGTTATGATATAATTGTATTGCTACATGTGTGCCACCAAATATTGCTTACTAAATTTCAGATTCCCGAACTGTTAACTTGTTGCTAAAAGATGAATTAGGGATGAACTTGTAGGCGTGTCCATTTGCTGCAATGTTACTATCCTATGTTCATTGTACACCTCATGTAGAGTCTCATGCCTAGGTGACTCGGTTAAGTCTTGTTGAGCCATCGTGCTCATGTTTGCTGCTTAAGTGTTTTTCAGGTGATGAGCCACCCACGGACTCGGGTTACGAGTCCACCGCCGAGGGTTACCCTCCATCGGGGACCACGGCTGAGTGGGAGCCGTACACGCCGCGCTGAGCTGAGGAGTGCAGCTAGTGTGGGTTGACCTAGGGATGGGTAACCAACTTTTGCTAGATAGGTGGGCGTGAGTTGTACAAAGTAGACTTCCGCTGCGTACTATAAACAATAGTTTGTAACTGAAGATTGTACCTGTTTGTACAGTTCCAGTTGGTTTTCCCATGTAATATAATGTGTCCTCATGATGTGTGCTGTCGGGTGTCGCATCGCGCGGCACCACCCTCTGTGATCCTGGATGAGCGGATTCCGGTCCGCCACAGCCTGGTATCAGAGCTGCATTGGGTATAGCACAGTACTTGAGGACTGTATTACGGGAAAATTTAGGTTACGGTGAGGATCCGGTAGTTTGCCCAAGTAAGGACTATATTGGCATAGTTACTTAAAGTGGCAAAGACTAACCTATGTGTTATTATTCTGAATTTTAATTATGTAACGACGCACCTACGCTCTGGTAAGAATGGTAAGGAACGCCACCGAAAGCGATTCAATTTCGGTTAGCTCCCCTGATGAGGAACGTGGTTCAGGGATGAGTCTCACATCTTGGTGTGAGACATCAATATGAAACTCTTGGACTCTTCATGTTCCTGAGTTCATATTAAACGCTGATCCCTAGCATGCATTAGGCAAGTAAGTGGAGACCCCATCGCGTGGTCAGTAACGCGAGAGTGTGTTCGTCTGGAAGTAGCCCAGGAGGACATACACAGCGCTTGCCATCAGCGTGCCCTGCAGGGCAGTAAGTGGTATCTGTTGGGTTGATAACATTCCCAACCGTGATGACCCGTTCATGATCTACTCGGGTTCCCCGTCGTGTGGTGTTGAAACACGATCGCGTACCTTGAGACGTGACTTAACTCAAGGACGGCCGTATGGCAATGATACAGGCGTTTGTATTTACTTTTAAATATGGTCCTGCCTGAAATGGAAACAACCTTTGAGTGCATCAATATTGTGTGGTATTCTGCAGGTATTAACCACGTTTGTATCCGTGTAGTAAACGTGTGCGAGAGACCGTTTAGTGCCACACTTGAGACGTATATGCCGGTATAATCCGGTTAGGATTTTCCTTTGTGAGGAACGTAGTACCGACATATAATAGGGATGTGCATGAAAGGTAATAATAACAAGGAACTAAAATCACTAAGTTGCAACATTTAGGACCTTGGTTGGGTAGAAAAATCTGATAGTTGATTAGTATAGTTCCAAAAGATTGAAAAACAGAGTGCTCTGTTTTGGGCAGCAAGTTTGCTGAACCTTGAAAGGGCATAACTCACAGATCATTTAGTCAATGGAAGTGTGGGATATAGTTCTGGGAAGGTGTTTAAGCACTGTACAACATTGTTGGAGACTTCCAGAGCTGAATCACACCATAAGATGGCTTAAATCCCAGAGGAATGACAGTTGAACTCATTTGAGAAATTGTTGTACCCTAGAGGGGGTTTGAGTACTCCCAATGGGGTAGAACGTACTCATGAGAGGTTATCTTCAACTAGTAAAAGATTTGACTATAGGTCTCACTCAAGTTTCTTTTACTAGAGACCATGTTTGTGTCGTATTGAAGGTAAAAGGGTGGTATACGTGATGACAAAGCGATAGTAACGTCTCGTAGCGACCAAACCTAGTTGTGATGAACATCCAAAGAGGAAGTCCGTCAATTTGGATGTAAACTAGCTTGTATTTGGTCTGGTAATGGTGTAGCTTGTGCAAAGTTATTACATTATCTGTATACGAGATGTATCGCATGAATTTATTGTCATTATGCTTTTACGCCTATTTCTATTGACTGCATGAAATATGTTGCGGGACTGATGGTTCTTGTCGTATGGGTGCAGATGGTTCGCACTAGGACCACGCACGAGGTTGGTGGCTCTAGCCAGCAGGGAGGCGATGACTCCCAGCCACCTGCCTACGACAGCACCACGCAGCAGCAACCACCACCGCCGCCTCCTCTTACTCTAGCGGATGTGATAGCGGCACTGGTGGGGGGTCGTGAGGAGCAGACCGACCTGCTCCGCACGATCGTGCAGAATATGTCCCAGGCGGGGGGGCGTCAAGAGAGGGGGCCTCGTGAGCCCCGTGAGGTGACGTACTCGGACTTCATGAGTACGCACCCTCCAGTGTTCACTGAAGCAGAAGAACCACTGGAGGCCGACAACTGGCTGCAGACAATCGAGTCCAAGTTTGGGCTGCTCCAATGTACGGAGCGGCAGAAAACTCTGTTCGCGGTGCAGCAACTTCACGGTGCCGCTGGTGCGTTGTGGGCGAACTATGTTGCCTCACGTCCGGCTGGCCATGCCGTGGAGTGGGAAGAGTTCCGGGAGGCGTTCCTCACCTATCATATTCCTCCCGGGATAATGAAGAGGAAGTTCCAAGAATTTTTGGAACTAAAGCAGGGCGGGAGGAGTGCCCATGACTACTCCCGTGCTTTCAACCATCTGGCGCAATATGCGTCAGACTACATCTTCACCGAGGAGAAGAAGTGGGAGCATTTCTATCGGGGGTTACACCCCGAGATGAAGACGCATCTCGTTCAGTGGAATTGTGGCACCTTCAACGACCTCGTCAATGCCGCGATTATGAAAGAGGACGCTCAGCGGGAGTTGGCAGCCGAGCAGCGGAAGCGCAGCGCTCCACCCAGTAGTGGGGGTGGCGCTCCCCAGAAGTACCGCATGGTGTATCGGACACCATCCGTACAGCAGTGGCGGCCACCGGCGCGACCTCAGCAGTTCGGGGGACGTTCTTTCCAAGCACCCCCGTTCCGACCGCCGATGCCACCACCGCGACAGCAGCAGCAGCAGCAGATGGCACCCCGTGCATTTCCACCGCCACCACGCGCCATGGGTTTCCGTCCGCCGATCAGCGGAGGACCGCCCCGCTTCACTTGCTTCACCTGTGGCCAGGCGGGCCATTTCGCGAAGGACTGTCCCCAGGGGCAGCAGAGCAGTGGACAAGTCCAGTTCCAGGGTGGTGCTCGAGGCCGACCTCCGGTCAAGAAGGTTGGTCAGCGGACTTGGGGCGTTCGCCACCTCGACAATGAGGACGCCCCAGAAGGAGACAACGTGCTGGCGGGTACGTTTACTCTTAACGACCAAGCCATCATCATATTATTTGATTCTGGTGCAACCCACAACTTCATAAGTGCATCATATGTGGTTAAGCATCAGCTGGAAGCCTTTCCAACCGAGTGTTCTTATATGATCTGCTCACCGGGAGGAAAGATTTCAGCAACTATGATGATTCCGAAAGCACCCCTGTGCTTAGGTGGGAAGGTATACCCCACCACCATTATTATTCTTGAGGGCCACAAGATTGATGCAATCTTAGGAATGTCATGGCTAAGCTACCATGGCGCACGCGGATGGTTCACCTCAACTCCCCACTACACCGTCCGCAGTCCCTCATATTAGATAATCCAGTCCGGGAGGTTTCAGCAATCAATAATACTGAACCTCTCAAGTTAGAGGACATCCCCGTAGTCCGGGAGTACCCCGACGTGTCCCCGAATGATCTTCCAGGCATGCCACCTGAGCGGGATGTCGAGTTCAAGATTGAACTTGCACCCGGGACTACTCCCATATCACGGAGACCATACAAAATGGCTCCGAATGAGCTGGCTGAACTGAAGGAACAGCTCAATGATCTGTTGAGCAAGGGTTTCATTAGGCCGAGTTCCTCGCCTTGGGGATGCTCGGCGCTGTTCGTAAAGAAGAAGGATGAAACCTTGAGGCTGTGTGTGGACTACCGGCCGCTCAACGCCGTCACCATCAAGAATAAGTACCCACTGCCCCGCATCGACATATTGTTTGATCAACTTGTGTGTAACACCCAAAAAAAAATCTTGTTAAGACCCTAAATCCTGTTAAGAGGGGAATTTAAAAATTTTTGGACGTGTTGCATGTTTTGCAAAAATTCAAATTCAAACTGGAATTCAAATTAAACTCAAAACAGAAAAGAAATAGAAAAAGAAAAAGGAAAACAGAAAAAAAACCGGCCAGTGGGCCGAAACCCACCAGCCGGCCCAACCAGAACCAGCGCCAGCCCGCAGCCACGCGCGCCCCTTTCTCCCACTGACAGGCGGGGCCCACCAGTTCTTCGTCTACCTCGAGCCCGCGCCGGACTCTCTCACCCCGAATCCAAACCGATGCGGGTTTCTGCGAATCCCAGCCGAATTTCGCTCGGAGGCGACGCAAACTCGATCTAAACCACCCCGCCGCCATCCCCCGTCTATAAAAACCCCGGCCTCGTTCTGTTTTTCCCACGTGATCCGCTGATTTTACTCCGGTGAGAAACCGAGCTTTCTCCGGCGAATTCTGGCCGATCTACGCTCGGAAATTCCGATCTAACTCGCTGGCCTTGATCCACCGCCTCCGGGGAACCTTGCAGGTGCAGAAAACTCGGTGACTTGCGGTGTAAACACAGCGCCGACGAGCCTCGCCATGAATTCACCTAGGACCTCGTCGCCGATCACCTTCCAGGACCTCCGAGCTCAAGAAAACCCCCGAGGTGAGATCCCCGACCTCTCCTCCACCGATCTATGCCATAAGATCACAGTTCTAGGAAGAATTCTCGAAGATCTGAAAGTCTCCGGCGACATCGCCTCTTCCCGCCGGCAGCGCCGCCCGCGCTCGATCAGAGCGACGTGGCCGCTTGTGCGCCGTTTATTTTAAATCGCACGGTAGAGTTTAAATCCCCGCGTACCGGTTCGACGTTATAATCTCAGCCGTCGGTTTAAAATCAGACGGTCCACGTCAGCCCCGCGTTATAAAGACTGGAAATCTTACGTGCTACCCCCTGGGGTTCTCGGGAAATAAGAGCTAGCCCCGGAAACTTCTGATCTAGCCCCTAGAACTTCAGAAAATCATGTAAATTCATTTAAAAATCAGTTTTAGCCCCTTGACTTAATAAAAATTAGGAAAAACTCCTCTGTTATGAGTAGCTAGACCCCTGAAAATTCTTAAAATAATATTATAGACCCTGTAGTGGGGTAAGTTTACCTTTTTAGCCCTGTTTAATATTTAATTTAGGAAAATTGAATATGTGGCTAGTGTTTAAAATTTAAAAAGTGGGACAAACATATTGTCAAAATTAAATTAAAAATTTTCTCAGTACTTAGAAAACTTTGGAGTGAGATAAAAAATGGATTTGGGGCTGAAATGAATCTGTTTAATTTATTATTCACATTTATTAGTTATAGGGACACATTTTTAAGTAAAGAATAGTTCTGAAAATAGGAAAAATTAATGTAAAATAGTTTACATCAGAGGAAAAGGTCAAAAATATATTATTAAATATTTTAGATCAGAACCTATTCTGTTTAGATGATATATTTTGTTATATTCATAATAAAGCTCACATTTAGGAATAAGAAATAAATCTGAAAATGTAGCAACTAGTAAATGAATAAATGAAGTTTCTAAAATCCAAAGAATTCAGTTTAGGGTTGGTAGAAATTCTGAAGACACATATGGAGAAGGAAAATACCTTTCATGCATACTTGGTAGCAAAAAGGTGTAGTAATTGAATATAAGGAATTTATTTAAATTGGAAACTCATATATATAGTATGTAAGTATAAATGTGAACACAAAAGTAGGAATCATATACACATGATTAAAAGTGCATGCAAGCCACAAATCAACACACATAGAGTTACCACAACACATATAATTGTGAATGACTTTCATAAATATGAATGTGTGGTTTGTATGAAGTGGAAGTGTGAACTATGTCTTATGGATTGTTGTTTTTCTTTTGCTATGTGTGATGGTGTGATGTAGAACCTGCTCCATAGCAAGTTCTTTCTTTCCAAGATCAGGACTACCCATTCCAAGAGCAGCAGGAAGGAGGCAAGTGTCCTTGACCACTTTGATCCTATACTAGGATGTGTAGGTAGAATTATTTGCATTGTCAATTGAAATATGAAACCCATGCTAGGATGTTTCCCTAGAATTGCATTACCTTGTTTCCTTGTAGCTTGGGTTGGGATTCATTTTGTCATGTCATTTATTATCATGCATATGTTTAGCCATGCTTAGAATGGGATAATTGGGATATGAGATCATCAGTTTATTTTACCATACTCTTGAATGAGATATTGTGAGTTATGTAGAGGTAGGGATCAAGGCAAGTTGGATGTTTTGGTTGTGTGCTGGGTGCACGAGACTCGGGTTTGTGTTTAGTACTTGCCTGGATCCTAAGGACCGGTTCATGGAGCATGTAACCTGGCTTTATAGTGCCAACCACATGCTGAGATGGGGCAGCTTGGCCAATTAATTAGGTGTATCCCCAGCGTAGTATGGGTGTGTTGGATGGTGCGGGGAGTAGGTGTCAGCTGGACTACCATATGAACCGCAAGGCTCAAGAGGGGGCCACTGCAGCGGGGTTGGAGCCTCTTGTATGCTGTTAGGGGTGAAACCTCAGTGGGCCCACGCTCGTTGGGAATCCCTTTGTAAAGGCTTCGTAGTGATCTCCTGGCTACACACCTGGGAAGTGTGAATGTGGTTCGTAGCCACTGGCATAATGGAGGTTCTTTTAGTCCACCCGGCAACGGGGGATGAAATCACTACATGTGGGTACAGTGGTACAAACTCTGCAGAGTCAAAACTGTCATGACAGCCGTGCTCACGGTCAAGAGCGGCTTGGACTTATTCATGATTAGAGGATTGATGGTTTTGGAAGTTTTGGATGTTAAGCGGGGAGCTTAACATTGGAAATGATGTTATGGTTATTTGATTATGGTGATGGGATGGGAGATTGGGACAATTTCACCTGTGTAGTAATGTAGGTGCTTAATAAGCTAAGGTCATAGGTATTAATTGCGTAGTGCTTTAACCATGAGTTCAACCTCTCCTTGTTCTAGCCATGCATGACATAACTTTCCCACACTTGCTGAGTACCATCGGTACTCAACCTTGCATATTTGTTGGTTTATATTGCTGCTCAGGTCAAGATAATGAGGTGGTGTATAATGACCGAGACTTTGGACCCGAAGAAGGTTTCTAGGTTCATGGAGACCCCCGGGCAACGCCTGTGATGGAGCCCTCAAGAATAATATTCCGCTGCTAGTTTATTTACTTGTGATGAACTTATTATTTGTCCATCGAGACATTTGCTATATAAGACTTATTTATACTCGACACCTGGCTTGTAATAAATGATGCTTCACTATTTGTCATCACATGTATGAGAAAATGATCCTGGCATATATGTGATATTCACTTGGTTGTTCTTCGGAAAAACCGGGTGTGACAGAGGTGGTATCAGAGCCAAGGTTGCCCGTAGGAACGTGGACCTAGGTAGAAATGGACGTATTTAAGGGCCCTATTTTCTTAAAAACTATTTTTTTACAAGGTGTGTGTTGAAAAGTGTTATTTAATGAGTCACTTTCTTCATCTTACCCCAATTTTCATTCAAAATAGGATTTTTGTTTAAAAAGTTTATCTAACCTAAGTTTAAATGCTTTTTGTTTTAGATGTTCGCATGATTCGCACCGCTCGCAAGTCCACAGGAGGGAGAGTTCCCGTAGTTGCCCTTGCCGAAAGAGAGGAGAGCCGTCCGGTGACGTACCTTTCGTACGGATTGGCAGTAGGAGGCTTGTTGCGCCGTCTTCGACGTATGCTCGAAGCCCCCGGCAATACGGGCAATCTAATCATCCACTATAACTCCACCAGGACCATCCGTGAGAAGAGGGAAGAATGGAGTTCAAAAATGAGGATTATACACGAAAATCGGCTGCTTAAGATCCACCGCTCTCCAGCTTGTAGAGCGACACAGGTCGATGCGGAGAAAGATGTCACCTGGGAGGCCATCACCTTCCAGAGTCACATCTATCATCGCCACCTGGACAGGACTGGGTACATGTATGTCCTCCAGCGTGAGAGTGGTACCACGGAGTACAAGTACCCGCTGGTGCAGCAAGGGACTTCTCATGAGCACATGGACTTGTGCTTGGAGGATGCTGCTATGCTCAGCACTCAACTGCAGGAGTGTCAGCAGGAGCTTCAGGATGTTCGTGACACCCTGAAGGAAACCGAGGCGTTGCTTCGAGCCTGCTTGAGGGCGAGAGAAAGAGGAGATGGGAATGAACTGTGTGTCACCGTGAATGATACATGGACTCCTGACTCCCCGGATCGCCGAGCGATCAGGCGTCGTCGCACTTCTCCACCAGCAGCCTCCCCACCCAAAGCAGAGTCAGAAGGCAGCCAAAATGATGAGGAAGATCCCGAGGAGCCATCTCAAGAAAACGAGTAGCGTAGAACCTTTCCCTTAAATTAGAAGGATGTCGAGTAGTCGAGTCGTTACGTTAGTTAATGGTGTGTTAATGCTTGGTGTGTGACGTGAGTTGTGGAAGCCATGAGCAATTGTCCACAGCCTCGTCTTCAGATTGTTTTGCTTTGGTGTGTGAACCCACATGAAATAATATTGCATTTATTTTTGTGTGAAAAATGAACCCTCAGAAAAGTATAACAAAGCTTCAATACTTCAAAGTACAAACAAGTGAAAGTAGTAAGATGATACGTAATGCTTTAAATTAACATTGGTTGATCATGCCAGATGGCCGGAAGAGGAAAACTACGTGCTGCCAACCCTGCCAACAACAACGATGAGGCCTCCAACCCTCATCTTTCTGGAGGCCAGGACAGGGGTGGTTGCCGTGAAGGAGTTGATCCCCTCCACCAAATGCTGGAGAATCAAAATCAGCTCATCCAGAACTTGACTCAAGTGGTGGCCAACTTGCATCAAGTTCCACCTCCACAAGCTGCACCACGCCAACCAAGGTTGAGTGAGTTTCTAGGAACTCAACCTCCAAAGTTTGCAAGTGCTGCTGAACCTCTGGAGGCAGATGATTGGCTTAAGACCATTGAGAGCAAGATGAGGATCATACAGTGCCAAGGGTATGAGAGGGTGCTGTTTGCCTCTCATCAATTGCATGGACCTGCTGCTGATTGGTGGACCGCCTACGTGGCTGCCCATCATGACCCTGAGAACATCACTTGGGAAGAGTTCAAGCGTAGCTTCCGCAACCATTACATCCCAAGAGGTGAACTCAAAAACAAGAGGAAGGAGTTTTTGGGACTGCAGCAGGGAAACATGACGGTGAGGGAATACCTCACTAAATTTACTCAACTATCCCGTTATGCCCCACGGGACATAGAGACTGATGAGCAGAAACAAGATTGTTTCGTGGAGGGACTTACCGCAGAAATGCAGTGTGCAATGTCCTCCAACGAGTATGAAAGTTTCCAAAAGATGGTGGACAGAGCATTTGTGGTAGAAAGGAAGCTAAAGGCCTTGGAAAATGAGAATAAGAGGAAGGCCGGGTGGTCACATCAAGCCTCGGGTAGCAACACCCGCCCCTGTCTAATGCAGCAATCTGCAGGGCAGACGAACCGTGCTGCGGTACCCTACTCAGCACCAAGAGGGTACAACCCGAACTACAGGCCTCCGGCAACACCAGCACAGCAACAACGTCAGTTTGTACAGCAACCTCGCCCCGTATATCCACCTCGACCAGCAGTGCAAGGACCTCCAAACCAACCCCAAGACAATAAAGGCCAAGCACCTAAGGTTGGGGTGCAATGTTTTAGCTGTGGTGAAGTGGGGCACTATGCCCATAAGTGCCCAAAGAAGAAGCCCGCGCAGCCACAACAGCAGAATGTGATGCGAGGACGGGTGAACCACGTCACTATGGAGGAAGCGCAAGAGGCACCCGACGTGGTAGTTGGTAAGTTTCCTGCCAATTTACACCTTGCAACCCTGCTGTTTGATTCTGGTGCTACCCACTCGTTCATTGCTCAAGGGTTTGTTAAGAAGCATGACCTAGCAACAACACAAATGAACCATATGCTAGCTGTAAACTCTCCAGGGGGAGAAATAAGGACAAGACAAGTGTGTTCCAAAGTGAACCTAGACATTAATGGGGTGGTATTTACTGCCAACCTCATAGTGATAGATTCCCAAGGGATTGATATTATTTTGGGCATGGACTGGTTGACCAAACATAAGGGAATCATCCATTGCTCGACCAGAACGGTGGAACTAACTCACCCTAGTGGCACAAGAGTAAAGATTATAACAATACAAGAGCCTAGGAGGGACATTAAATTAAATCAAGTTGAGGTGAAAGTGGAGGAGATCAGGATTATCCGGGAATACCCAGATGTTTTTCCGGAGGAGTTGCCAGGTATGCCTCCCGATCGTGAAGTGGAATTTGCAATTGAGCTAGTGTCTGGAACAGCCCCGATATACAAGAGACCTTATCGGATGGACTCCAAGCAGCTAGAAGAACTGAAGGATCATTTGAGAGAATCAACGGAGAAGGGGTATATTCGCCCTAGTTCCTCACCATGGGGAGCTCCGGTGATATTTGTGCCCAAGAAGGACGGAACCCAAAGGTTATGCGTGGATTACCATGCCTTGAATGAGGTAACCATCAAGAACAAGTACCCATTACCCCGCATTGAATACTTGTTTGATCAGTTGAGGGGAGCTTGTGTGTTCTCGAAAATTGATCTCAGGTCGGGATACCACCAACTCAAGATAAGGCAATCTGATATTCCCAAGACAGCTTTCGTATCACGGTACGGACTGTATGAATACACTGTCATGCCTTTCGGGCTAACTAATGCCCCAGCGTATTTCATGTATCTCATGAACAAGGTATTCATGGAATATCTGGACAAATTTGTGGTGGTTTTCATAGATGACATTCTCGTCTTCTCCAAAGATGAAGAAGAACATGAGAAACATCTAAGGTTGGTGTTGCAGAGGCTGAGAGAACACCAACTATATGCCAAGTTGAGCAAGTGTGAGTTTTGGCTGAAGAGAGTTCCCTTCTTAGGACATATAATCTCGGAGGGAGGAATCTCCGTGGATCCTGCCAAAATCGAGGATATACAGAAGTGGGAGACCCCTGAAAATGTCGGGGAAGTTCGAAGCTTCTTGGGATTGGCTGGATACTATCGACGGTTTATAGAAGGATTCTCTAAGATCTCGAGACCTCTCACAAAACTGTTGGAGAAGGGAATCACATTCACATGGACGCCGCAGTGCGAAACGAGTTTTCAAGAGTTAAAGGAGAGATTGACAACAGCCCCAGTGCTCGTTATGCCAGATATGCAGAAGAACTTTACGGTGTACTGCGATGCCTCTGGAAACGGGTTGGGATGTGTTCTCATGCAAGAAGGGCATGTTGTGGCTTATTCATCCCGACAACTCCGGAAGCACGAGAAAAACTATCCTACACATGACTTAGAACTAGCCGCAGTGGTACACGCCTTGAAAATTTGGCGACACTATTTGATGGGGAAAACGACAGAGATATATACGGATCATAAGAGTTTGAAGTACATTTTCACACAGCCAGATCTCAACCTCAGACAAAGGAGATGGTTAGAGCTAATCAATGACTTTGATGTAGGCATCAACTATCATCCTGGGAAAGAAAACGTCGTGGCCGATGCTTTGAGTCAGAAAGTGCAGGTGAATAAGTTGAGCTTGAAGGACATGCCTGCAGAATTGAAGGACGAGGTTATAAGGCTCAATCTATGCCTGGTAAATAGTGGTGAAGCCATCGCCATGGAAGTGGACTCCACACTAGAGCGAGACATCCGCGAGGGTCAAAAGAATGATGAGAAGATACAAGAGATCAGACAACTCATCAAGGAAAATAAAGCTCCGGGTTTTAGAGAGGATGAACAAGGAACGGTGTGACACGGAAAAAGAATCTGTGTGCCAAAAGTAAAGGAGATCCGTGATTTAATTTTGAAGGAGGCTCATGATTCTGACTATTCCATTCATCCTGGGAGTACGAAAATGTACCAGGACCTCAAGAGCAGGTATTGGTGGTATGGCATGAAGCGAGATATCGCGGAACATGTTTCCCTATGTGACACATGTCAGTTGGTGAAAGCAGAACATCAACGACCCGCGGGATTATTGCAACCATTCAAAGTGCCTGAATGGAAATAGGAAGAAATCAGCATGGATTTCATCGTGGGATTACCTAGGACCCAATCAGGGTATGATTCGAAATGGGTCATCATTGATAGGCTAACTAAGGTAGCTCATTTCATCCCCGTGAAAGAAAGCTACAGCGGATCCAAATTGGCAGAGTTGTACATGTCAAGGATCGTGTGTCACCATGGAGTGCCAAAGAAGATTGTGTCGGATCGAGGGACACGGTTCACCTCAAGGTTCTGGCAGAAGTTGCACGAAACTATGGGAACCCATCTGAATTTCAGCTCTGCCTATCATCCCCAAACTGACGGGCAGACGGAGAGGACCGATCAGATTCTTGAGGATATGCTGAGAGCTTGTGCACTCAAAAACAATCGGAGTTGGGATAAGAACTTACCGTATGCGGAGTTTTCCTATAACAACAGCTATCAAGCTAGTATGAAGATGTCACCGTTTGAAGCTTTGTATGGGAGGAAGTTTAGAACTCCCCTATTTTGGAACCAAACAGGGGAAAGTAAAGTGTTTGGTCCAGAAGTACTACAAGAAGTCGGGGCGAAGGTGAGGGAAATTCGCAACAATTTAAGGATAGCACAGACACGCCAAAAGAGCTATGCCGATGTACGAAGAAGAGAGCTCGTTTTCAACGTGGGAGACTATGTCTATCTCAAAGTGTCCCCTATCAGAGGACTTCATCGGTTCAAGGTGAAAGGGAAGTTGTCACCTCGATATATTGGACCCTTTCAAGTTCTGGAAAGAAAAGGCGAAGTGGCGTATCAACTAGAGTTACCGGCTCGTCTATCGGATGTGCACGATGTGTTCCATGTGTCACAACTCAAGAAATGCCTGAGAACGCCTGAAGAGGTGTTACCCATGAATGAAGTGGACGTAGCTGAGGATTTGTCATATGCCGAGCAACCATACAAGATTTTGGAGACAATGGAACGACTCACCAGAAATAAAAGAATCCGGATGTGCAAGGTGCAGTGGAAGCATCACTCAGAAGAGGAAGCCACCTGGGAGCGGGAAGATGAGCTCAAGGCACAATTTCCGGAATTGTTTTCTTAGAACCACCAATCTCGAGGACGAGATTTCTTTTAAGGGGGGTAGAGCTGTAACACCCAAAAAAAAATCTTGTTAAGACCCTAAATCCTGTTAAGAGGGGAATTTAAAATTTTTTGGACGTGTTGCATGTTTTACAAAAATTCAAATTCAAACTGGAATTCAAATTAAACTCAAAACAGAAAAGAAATAGAAAAAGAAAAAGGAAAACAGAAAAAAAACCGGCCAGTGGGCCGAAACCCACCAGCCGGCCCAACCAGAACCTGCGCCAGCCCGCAGCCACGCGCGCCCCTTTCTCCCACTAACAGGCGGGGCCCGCCAGTTCTTCGTCTACCTCGAGCCCGCGCCGGACTCTCTCACCCCGAATCCAAACCGATCCGGATTTCTGCGAATCCCAGCCGAATTTCGCTCGGAGGCAACGCAAACTCAATCTAAACCACCCCGCCGCCATCCCCCGTCTATAAAAACCCTGGCCTCGTTCTGTTTTTCCCACGCAATCCGCCGATTCTACTCCGGTGAGAAACCGAGCTTTCTCCGACGAATTCTGGCCGATCTACGCTCGGAAATTCCGATCTAACTCGCTGGCCTTGATCCACCGCCTCCGGGGAACCTTGCAGGTGCAGAAAACTCGGTGACTTGCGTTGTAAACACAGCACCGACGAGCCTCGCCGTGAATTCACCTCGGACCTCATCGCCGATCACCTTCCAGGACCTCCGAGGTCAAGAAAACCCCCGAGGTGAGATCCCCGACCTCTCCTCCACCAATCTATGCCATAAGATCACAGTTCTAGGAAGAATTCTCGAAGATCCGAAAGTCTCCGGCGAGATCGCCGCTTCCCGCCGCCGTGCGCCACCGGCAGCGCCGCCCGCGCTCGATCAGAGCGACGTGGCCGCTTGTGCGCCATTTATTTTAAATCGCACGGTAGAGTTTAAATCCCCGCGTACCGGTTCGACGTTATAATCTCAGCCATCGGTTTAAAATCGGACGGTCCACATCAGCTCCGCGTTATAAAGATTGGAAATCTTACGTGCTACCCCCTGGGGTTCTCGGGAAATAAGAGCTAGCCCCAGAAACTTCTGATCTAGCCCCTGGAACTTCAGAAAATCATGTAAATTCATTTAAAAATCAGTTTTAGCCCCTGGACTTAATAAAAATTAGGAAAAACTCCTCTGTTATGAGTAGCTAGACCCCTGAAAATTCTTAAAATAATATTATAGACCCTGTAGTGGGGTAAGTTTACCTTTTTAGCCCTGTTTAATATTTAATTTAGGAAAATTGAATATGTGGCTAGTGTTTAAAATTTAAAAAGTGGGACAAACATATTGTAAAAATTAAATTAAAAACTTTCTCAGTACTTAGAAAACTTTGGAGTGAGATAAAAAATGGATTTTGGGCTGAAATGAATCTGTTTAATTTATTATTCACATTTATTAGTTATAGGGACACATTTTTAAGTAAAGAATAGTTCTGAAAATAGGAAAAATAAATGTAAAATAGTTTACATCATAGGAAAAGGTCAAAAATATATTATTAAATATTTTAGATCAGAACCTATTCTGTTTAGATGATATATTTTGTTATATTCATAATAAAGCTCACATTTAGGAATAAGAAGTAAATCTGAAAATGTAGCAACTAATAAATGAATAAATGAAGTTTCTAAAATCCAAAGAATTCAGTTTAGGGTTGGTAGAAATTCTGAAGACACATATGGAGAAGGAAAATACCTTTCATGCATACTTGGTAGCTAAAAGGTGTAGTAATTGAATATAAGGAATTTATTTAAATTGGAAACTCATATATATAGTATGTAAGTATAAATGTGAACACAAAAGTAGGAATCATATACACATGATTAAAAGTGCATGCAAGCCACAAATCAACACACATAGAGTAACCACAACACATATAATTGTGAATGACTTTCATAAATATGAATGTGTGGTTTGTATGAAGTGGAAGTGTGAACTATGTCTTATGGATTGTTGTTTTTCTTTTGCTATGTGTGATGGTGTGATGTAGAACCTGCTCCAGAGCAAGTTCTTTCTTTCCAAGATCAGGACTACCCATTCCAAGAGCAGCAGGAAGGAGGCAAGTGTCCTTGACCACTTTGATCCTATACTAGGATGTGTAGGTAAAATTATTTGCATTGTCAATTGAAATATGAAACCCATGCTAGGATGTTTCCCTAGAATTGCATTACCTTGTTTCCTTGTAGCTTGGGTTGGGATTCATTTTGTCATGTCATTTATTATCATGCATATGCTTAGCCATGCTTAGAATGGGATAATTGGGATATGAGATCATCAGTTTATTTTACCATATTCTTGAATGAGATATTGTGAGTTATGTAGAGGTAGGGATCAAGGCAAGTTGGATGTTTTGGTTGTGTGCTGGGTGCACGAGACTCGGGTTTGTGTTTAGTACTTGCCTGGATCCTAAGGACCGGTTCATGGAGCATGTAACCTGGCTTTACAGTGCCAACCACATGCTGAGATGGGGCAGCTTGGCCAATTAATTAGGTGTATCCCCGGCGTAGTATGGGTGTGTTGGATGGTGCGGGGAGTAGGTGTTAGCTGGACAACCATATGAACCGCAAGGCTCAAGAGGGGGCCACTGCAGCGGGGTTGGAGCCTCTTGTATGCTGTTAGGGGTGAAACCTTAGTGGGCCCACGCTCGTCGGGAATCCCTTTGTAAAGGCTTCGTAGTGATCTCCTGGCTACACATCTGGGAAGTGTGAATGTGGTTCGTAGCCACTAGCATAATGGAGGTTCTTTTAGTCCACCCGGCAACGGGGGATGAAATCACTACATGTGGGTACAGTGGTACAAACTCTGCAGAGTCAAAACTGTCATGACAGCCGTGCTCACGGTCAAGAGCGGCTTGGACTTATTCATGATTAGAGGATTGATGGTTTTGGAAGTTTTGGATGTTAAGCGGGGAGCTTAACATTGGAAATGATGTTATGGTTATTTGATTATGGTGATGGGATGGGAGATTGGGACAATTTCACCTGTGTAGTAATGTAGGTGCTTAATAAGCTAAGGTGATAGATATTAATTGTGTAGTGCTTTAACCATGAGTTCAACCTTTCCTTGTTCTAGCCATGCATGACATAACTTTCCCACACTTGCTGAGTACCATCGGTACTCAACCTTGCATATTTGTTGGTTTATATTGCTGCTCAGGTCAAGATAATGAGGTGGTGTATAATGACCAAGACTTTGGACCCGAAGAAGGTTTCTAGGTTCATGGAGACCCCCGCGCAACGCCTGTGATGGAGCCCTCAAGAATAATATTCCGCTGCTAGTTTATTTACTTGTGATGAACTTATTATTTGTGCATCGAGACATTTGCTATGTAAGACTTATTTATACTCGACACCTGGCTTGTAATAAATGATGCTTCACTATTTGTCATCACATGTATGAGAAAATGATCCTGGCATACATGTGATATTCACTTGGTTGTTCTTCGGAAAAACCGGGTGTGACATTGTCGGTGCAAGTGTGTTCTCCAAGATGGACCTTCGCTCTGGATATCATTAGATAAAGATCCGGCGGAGGATATTCCGAAGACGGCTTTCTCGACGAGATATGGATTATATGAATATCTCGTCATGTCTTTTGGTCTCACGAATGCTCCAGCCCATTTCATGTATCTCATGAACTCGGTGTTCATGTCGGAGCTGGACAAGTTCGTGGTGGTGTTCACCGATGATATCTTGGTTTACTCCAAGACAGAAGCTGCCGAACACTTGAGGATCGTTCTTCAACGATTGCGAGACCACAAGCTCTACGCCATGTTCAGCAAATGCGAGTTTTGGATCAGCCAAGTGCCATTCTTGGGACATATCATCTCCGCGGAAGGCATTGCGGTCGACCCAAGTAAAATAGAGCAAGTGCTGAAATGGAAAGCTCCCACTTCAGTTCATGAGGTCAGAAGCTTCCTCGGGTTAGCGGGATACTATCGGAGATTCATTCCAAGCTTCTCCAAGCTCGTTAAGCCAATGATAGAATTGCTGAAGAAGGGAACGAAATATGTTTGGAACACGGCGTGTGAAGGAGCGTTCCAAGCATTGGTGAAGCATCTCACAACAGCCCCGGTCTTAGCTCAACCGGATACAACCAAGCCCTTCGACGTGTATTGTGATGCGTCCGGTATTGGGCTCGGCTGCGTGTTGATGCAGGAAGGACGTGTGGTCGCATATGGCTCACGCCAACTTCGGAACCATGAGCAGCACTATCCGACTCATGATCTCGAGCTTGCTGCGGTGGTCCTGGCGTTGAAAATGTGGAGGCACTATCTCCTGGAGAATTTGGTGCACCTCTACACCGACCACAAGAGCTTGAAATACATTTTCACCCCGAAGGAGCTGAACATGAGGCAAAGGAGGTGGTTATAACTAATCAAAGATTATGAGATTGAGATTCACTACCATCCCGGCAAGTCGAATGTGGTCGCCGACGCGCTGAGTCGGAAATCACATGTCCATAACCTCACCATTACACCGGTGGAGGAGGAAGAGCCAAGTTTATACTTGATTCCTTATGGATCGCTCTACAATCTGGCCCTCATCCCTACTATCAGGGAGGACATCATTGCAGCTCAGAAGATTGATAAGGGCATGGCACATCTCCGGAGACGGATAGACAATGGGGAGATCAAGTGTTTCCGGAAAGATGATGAGGGGACGATATGGTTCTATGACCGAATAGTCGTACCCCGAGATATGGAGCTGAGGAGAAAGATCCTCGATGAAGCTCACTTGTCTAAATACTCCATTCATCCGGGCAGCAACAAAATGTACCAAGATTTGGAAAAGAAATTTTGGTGGACGCGGATGAAGCGGGAGGTAGCGCAGTACGTATCTGAGTGTGATACGTGTAGACGAGTGAAGGCTGATCATATGAGAAAATCAGGGCTGTTGCAACCCCTGAAGATCCCGGCATGGAAATGGGAAGATGTGAGCATGGATTTCATTGTGGGATTGCCCCAAACTTCCAACAAGCATGATTCCATTTGGGTGATCGTTGACCGACTAACCAAGTCAGCTCACTTCATTCCCGTGCATACACATTCCTATGCCAACAGATATGCGGAGTTATATATTGTCAGGATCCTATGCTTGCATGACGTACCCAAGACCATAGTCTCAGACCGAGGTGCATTGTCTGTATCTCACTTTTGGGAGCAGTTGCACGCTGTTCTGGGTACTAAGCTGATTAGAAGCTCCGCCTATCACCCTCATACAGATGGGCAAACAGGGAGAGTGAACCAAGTACTAGAAGACATGTTGAGAGCATGTGCCATCCACCATGGTAGGAACTGGGATGATCACCTACCGTTGGCGGAATTCTCGTACAACAACGTCTATCAGGCGAGTATCAAGATGGCACCCTACGAAGCTCTCTACGGTCGCAAATGCCACACCCCATTAAACTGGTGCGAATCCGGTGAAAGGGTCACATTCGGGGTTGATGTGGTGAACGACGCTGAAGAGCGCGTTCGGACGATTCAAGCTAATTTGAAGGCCGCTCAATCCCGGCAAAAGAGCTACGCTGATAAGAGGCGTAGACCGCTGCACTTTGACGTCGGGGAACACGTGTACCTCCGCGTTTCTCCGATGAAGGGCGTACACCGGTTCGGTGTGAAGGGGAACCTCGCTCCCCGTTTCATTGGACCCTATGCTATGACCGAGAAGTGTGGACCAGCGGCGTATAGACTGGAGTTACCGGCATCTCTTGCTGGTGTTCATGATGTTTTCCATGTTTCACAACTGCGAAAATGTATAAAGCATACAGCTGCTGTACCTACCGAAGACATCGGTGAGTTGCAACCGGATTTAACGTATGATGAATATCCGGTGGCGATTATTGATGAGAAAGCCCGAACCACGCGTAGACGAACGTTGTGGTTCTACAAATACTCTGGAGAAACCACACCGCCGAAGAAGCGACGTGGGAGAGCGAGGAATTCCTTCGCTCAAATTACCCGGACTTTATGGCGTCTCAGCACGAGTAAGTCCCTATTACATTGCTGTCTCTTCTTTTGTAATCTCGGGATGAGATTCTTTTAAGGGGGGAGGGATGTAAAAGCCCAAGAAAAGGGACTTGCAAAAACTTTTCATTACCTCACAACACCACAGTTTTTGTTGTGAATATCTTGTGAAGAATTGTGAAGAGCAAGTAACCTCCATCAAAAGGGGATTGGTTCAAACTTTCTACACATATGATAACACATGAGGGGTTGTTCTAGAACCAACTTAGAGTCATTTGCATGTTTGGACCCTAGTTGGATTAAGACCACCGAGTTGAAGTACTCAAGTGCAATGGGAGGGTTTGAAAATCAGAATTTGAACTAAATGTCCAACTCAAAATTTAAATGAGGGGAGGACATACTGGTGATTCAAAACTGTTGTGTTCAAACTCTTGGTTGCAGCAGCTAACACAAGAATCAAATTGCATATTTAGATTCCTTAGGTCCAAATTAGTGGGTAGGCAAAGTTTCAGTAATGTTTTAAAAGGTTTGCTACCTATTTTTCTAAAAAGGATTCAAATGTGCAAAGAATTCACATACACATTTGAATTTGGAGGAAATTTGTCCAACTATCCAAATGTAGCTCAGTTTTAGACTCCAAACATTTGAATTGATCACTTGCCAAGTTTTGGAGATCTTTTGTGGGAGAAGGAGAGGCTGCCTGTTGGGACCCACATGTCATTGGGTAGGTTAAAAATTGCATAAAGATCAGCAGCCTCCGGGGTGAAGTTTTCTACTCGAGCAGAGCCGAGGACTCCACGGGCGCCACCGAGACACCCACCGCAGCGCCTCCCGGGGTCAGTTTCTTCACGCTGGCGAGCTCCTCGTGGGGGATAGTTACTCCCGGCCGTGCCCCGTTTTGCCACAGCGCCGAAGGCCACGTTCTACCCCCCCCCCCCCCTCGCACGCAAGGACGACACTGAACAGCCTCTGCCGCGTTACTCGCTCGGGAAGCTACGTGCCTTCGCGTACAAGGCCGAGCAGTAGCAAAAACAAACCCATGGACTTCGCCACAACCTCCTCAGATCATAAACGGGAGCGTTCGGCCTGACCACCCCGCGCACACCAAGTTTTCTGTGGCGGCCGAAACCCAGCTGAACAGAGGTCGCGCGTGGACAGCTCGGCAGAGGATATTTCACGGCTGAGCAAGAACGGCCTCGGACGCGCCAGAACCCGGTGGTGCTCATATAAGAAGCTCAAGCCGTGACCTGGTCCACAGAGCGCGAATTTGAAGAAAGTTCTCCGGCAGGCACGAACTGACCTCCCGACACGATAAACTCAAATTCACCCACCACCCTTGTTCTTAGGTTGTGAAATCTTGCACACAGGACCGCCACTCATCGACGATCAATAGCCCTTCACATCCCTAGCTTAAAACCGCATGTAGGCCGAGTAATTCTAGGATTTGGGACGGCAGGTATGGCGGGGGGGATCGGGCTCACAGTGACAGCTAGGTTAGAGATTTCCCCAAGCCTTTGCATGGCCATGTCGACCTTCCCTGGGATCCCCCGGTGCTGTAGATCCCTTTCACCGAGGTTTTGGCGGGCTAGGTTGGCCAGGCGACATCGCCGAACTCGTACCGAGCCACTGCCAGCCACCGTCGGTCTGGGGAGAGGGTTCCAGCGTGTTCAGCATGTGGAACTAGGCCCTGCCGGCAAGGAATAGCGCGGGAGCTGGCCGGACGGCAAAAATCAGCGCGGCTCCGGCGAGCCCGGCGGCGCGCGGGCACGGGAGCGCGAGGAGGAAGACGAGTTGGCCGGACCCGCTCGTCAGTCGCTCAGTAAATAGTGTGGGGATTTTCTGTTGCACCGGATCATCTGTGACAATGTGGAGAACAGTCCTGTGGCCCCGTGTGATGTAGCCGAGGGGGTGACACGTGTGGGCCAGACCCGCTGTCAGGGATTTGAACATTTCCCGGTTAATTCAAATTCCAGAATTTCCCCAAACTTTATAACCTCATAACTTTTGCTAGGAAGCTCCAAATTTAGTGATTAAAATTGGGTTGGATTCATCTTGAATAGCTATATCCAAATATGCAACCCAATTTTTATGAAACCCATTATTTAATTCTGGAAAATTCTTTCAATCTTTTCAGCAAAAGAATTGTAGAGGGAGTTTGGTTAATCCAAAAATCCTCAAATTTTGCCAGAGCGTTCTCTGGGATGTTAGCGAACTCCTGTAAAAGTTTCAGATCATTTGAAGTTGATTTGATCAGGGCAATTCAGATTTGAAGATGCTGTATTCACTTAAATACAGAAACATTTTCAGAGAATTTCCAAAACTTGGAAATTAAGTTCTGGGCAAATCTTAGCTCTAAAAATGCTAGAAAATTCATGCAAACTCTATGAGCTATAATTGAAATTGTAATTCACTAAGTTTGGCATGAACATGGGTGTTATCCCAGAATTAATTCTTCTTGTCTTAATTACTTAGAAAATTATTCTGAACAAACCACTCAATGAAAAGTGCTAATCTTTGGTCCAAAGGGTTTTCTTGTGACAAGAAACTCACATGAAAATTCCCAGCTCCATTGGAGCTCTGGATCACCCCTGTTCTGTTTAACCACTTGAGGTGATCAATATAGAAGAGGGGGAAAACCACTTAGCACTTAATCTTGTGCTTAGGTCCAAACCCAAGCCACTAGCCCCAGTTTCATTTCAAATTCTTAAACAGGGTTCCAGTTTTTGAAAACTTGTTATTAGAACTCGTAGCAGAATCTTCACAATTAAACTTATGTGCATATTCATTAACGTGTAGTCACTGAAGGCGAGGAGACTCCGTAAGTGCTCGACTTCCTCCTTCCGGACGAAGACCTAACCACTGACCAGCAGCAACAAGGCAAGCCCCGGTTTGCATTAAGCCGTTTATAAAGTTTTACTTTGTTTACATACGTAGTGTGAAGTATGTATGTGCATTAGGTGTAGGATGGATGAAACCCCAAATGCATAACCAGATGTTTCCCCTAAGAGTGAGGGTAGTGTCTAAGGCCTCGAGTAGACAGGCTATGCTTAACGATTCATAGGACTTCGGTACAAGTCGAGTAGTTGGAATCTACTCGTGAGTTAGGCTTCGGACACACGGGATTGGTTCGAGTGATGTGAGATCACCTTAGCAATAAAAATGAGACTTGGCAGGGGCTAGGGCGTAGCAAGAGGGAGTCTTGTGTGCACAGCCATGTACGTGTCGATTGAGGACTGATACGTGTGCGGCCCACGCTGATCAAGTTTGAACGTACCGAAGGCATATTGGATATATGGGCCCCGGTAAACCGATGTATCCTAAACCTTCGGGCGTCGAGGCATAACGCACCGATTTATAGGTGTAGGCTGAGGGCAGCCAGGTGGAAATCTGCTAACGGGCATAGAGAGATGCTCCGTGTAGGGAACCTCCTGCTCGTTTTGATGCGACCGGTTTGATGTTTGGGCTGTTGGGTGAAAGGTTGTCCCGTATGACATCGAGTGAGCGTGCTGTGCAGCTCCACAGGTGGGCGTACGTGACGTGCTCTTTGGGTGTCCCTGCAGGTGTATATCGAGTCGATTCAACGTCCCTCGCGGTGAAGAGTACCACTTGGTCACTGAGTCATGACGTAGGATAATGTATGAAATGTGATGATTCAATATTGCTGTTATGATATAATTGTATTGCTACATGTGTGCCACCAAATATTGCTTACTAAATTTCAGATTCCCGAACTGTTAACTTGTTGCGAAAATATGAATTAGGGATGAACTTGTAGGCATGTCCATTTGCTGCAATATTACTATCCTATGTTCATTGTACACCTCATGTAGAGTCTCATGCCTAGTTGAGTCGGTTAAGTCTTGTTGAGCCATCGTGCTCATGTTTGCTGCTTATGTGTTTTTCAGGTGATGAGCCACCCACGGACTCGGGTTACGAGTCCACCGGCGAGGGTTACCCTCCATCGGGGAGCACGGCTGAGTGGGAGCCGTACAAGCGGCGCTGAGCTGAGGAGTGTAGCTAGTGTGGGTTGCCCTAGGGCTGGGTAACCAACTTTTCCTAGATAGGCGGGCGTGAGTTGTACAAAGTAGACTTCCGCTGTGTATTATAAACAATAGTTTGTAACTGAAGATTGTACCTGTTTGTAGGATCGAAGAGCACGTGAAAAGCTACCAGAGGGGGGTGAATGGTAGATTAAAACTTTTCGCAGCGGAAACAACAAAAACCCCTCAACAAAAATCAATCGGTTAAAGAAACCGTGTGTGCAAGTGTTTTTAAACGTGTTCAACCATGACAAATCAAGTAGAGAGGTAGAGAATCAAGTCACGGATCTAATGCAACAAGAATCACTTGAAAACACGAAGTAAAACTTGAGATACGATCAAAACATTAAACGAAGATCAATCTGTTCTACCCGATATAAAACAGATCTGCAATGCTGCAAAGAAACTCGTGTATCTCAAAAACTACAGATCCGAAGCTCGTGAAAGTTTCACAGATGATAGATAATTGAGTTGTGAAGACAACCCAAAAAGAATCACGTCAATTGGATCTGTAAAACTCGAGTTATGAACGAAACATCGAAGCAACGTCGGTCTGTCCAGAAACTCGGCGAGAAAGACTTGACGAAAAACAAATCGGACGAACAAGGCACAAAAGCTCCTCGAAACTATGAACTTTATTCAATAGAAACACAAGAGGAACAGCCCAAAGTTCTCCACACATGAGAGCTCTGGCCTCCCTTGCTTTTATAGCCAGCCCTGAGGCTAAACAATCCAATCTAGGACTCCTACTCCTAATTGGACTCGTATCCTAACTTACCATAACTGCTCAGGACTCTCCTATTCGCAGATAGAAGCAATCGTGAGACTTCCAAACATCTTAGGAACGTCCTAAACATTCCTAAAACAACTCAACTTCGTGCCTAGCATGAAATCCTATCATAACCAACTCAAATCTTCCATATTTGAGCCATATCCGACTCAGCCTCAGTCTGAGTACGCAATCCAGCCGGTTGGACCTTTCCAACCAATTCTTTACGTCCACTTCTCTTCATCACGCCTTGGAACAATGTTGCCACGTCCATGCACTCCTTGCACACGTGCAAACACCTTCCAACGACGTACACGAAACCTTCATATGCACTGCCCTTGATCCAAACATGTTGCGCGACCTCCCGATCAACTCAACCACAGCTCCTCCCGAACTTGGTTGTTGGAACCTCATCTCCTCCCTGACACTAGTCCAAGCATCCCGTCACCAGTCATGTCTTGAACTCAAGCAACACCTGCACATGAATAAACAACCAATTCTTCCAAGCACAAGTCCTCGACTTGACTCACGTTAGTTCGAAAACCACAACACCTTACATGAGCACGTCACATAAGCATGTTGCAAACCATATCAAATGATAACAGCCATAACCACCAAAACACACCAAAAACTTAGCAAATTAATACTAAGCAAACCTTCCCATAAAGCAAGTTTGAAACATTGCGAGTTAAAAGCAAAAACAAGACAATGCAGTTCTACGAGTTGAACTTCACGGGAGCTCCCTAAAAACAAGCTCCGGACCTCACAGAAGCTCTCCGGACCTTGCAGGAGCTCTCCGGACCTTGCCAACACTTGGCGGACCTAACAAAGAACTTGTCGGAGCTTGCCACAGAAGAATGTTTTGGCAATATTCAAAACTTTGAATGTTAATGCTAACTTTTATCCTAATTGCCAATGTATTCAGCACACATAGGTCTCACAATCTCCCCCTTGATGAATGCATTGGCAACACCAATTAAAATCCGAACATTGGCTTATGAAAAGTTTTGAAAATCTTTAAAAACTCATTGCTCCCCCTTTATTAATTTCTCCCCATTTTTAAAATCAGAGAAGGGAGAAAGTGTATAACATATGCAAAGTGTAAAAAAAACTCTCCTTATACATATTTCTCCCCCTTTGACAATGTATTCAGCAAGGTTCAAAAGAGAAATTTTTAAATGTTATGAGCATATTATAACATATACATACAAAACAAAGCTCATCCAAGTCATACTATCAGGTTACTTACACTATCACATCAATGAGATACATAAAGTAGTGTAAGCCATGCTAGAGATCAAATGTATTTTTCAGTTTAAGCAAGTCATGATCTCCCTTACTCAACTATTTCAAAACCTGAAAACATGACACTTGTTGCTGCATTTTTATTATTCATAATCATTTAAGGCACAAAGTTGATCATATGATATTTGCAAGAGATTATATGCCGCATCAGCCTTATTCTAACCAACCAAGCCAAGCCTATCTCATTTGAAGATCAGAAGCTTAAGGACATGGTTTTAGTCATACACAATTCCTTCCAAGTTCATATCTTAGTGCAATGATAAGCAATCTCAAAAGAAGAAGTGCGATGCATGCATATTCTCTTGATCTTTTCTCAATTTTTTATTTGAAAACTCAACATGTGAGCTGATCACTTGATTAATTTTTTTATGATTAAAAGCACTTGTGAGCACGCAACAAGTTCAAAACAGAAAGAAAGTTCGATCATGACCAGATTTAGTGTAAGTAATTATTCCAATTACTAGTCATGGCAAAAACTACAAAATGTATAACATGAGTAATGTAGTAAGAACTTTCAGCCAGTAAAAGGAATCACAAAGTCATATATGTATGAAATACTATGCTCATATTATTTTAGTTTCAGATTCACACATAGACTTTCAAAGTTTCAAAAAACTCCCCCTAAATTTAATCCATGAGGATGCATAACCCCTATTTCACTACGAATGAAACAAAAACGAGTGAAACCCAAAGGTTTTGTAAAAATATCAGCCAATTGTTGTTCGGTATCGACATGGTGAAGCACAATGTTTCCTTTTTCAACATTATCACGAATAAAGTGATACCTAATGTCAATGTGCTTAGTTCTAGAGTGTTTCACGGGGTTTTTAGCAATACAAATTGCACTAGTGTTATCACAAAACAATGGAACACTATCTAAATCAACCCCATAGTCCTTAAGTGTTTGAACAATCCAAAGAATTTGTGAGCAAGCGCTAGCTGCAGCTACATATTCAGATTCGGCCGTGGATTATGCAACTGAACTTTGTTTTTGTAGAGGACCAAGCAACAAGTGAATTACCAAGAAAATGACAAGCACCCGAAGTACTTTTCCTATCAATCCTACAACCCCCAAAATCAGCATCCGAAAAAACTTTCAAAGAAACGGTTGAGGAATAAGGAAGAAAAATGCCAAATTCTTGAGTTCCATGTAGGTACCTGAGAATCCTTTTGATGGCTTGGCGATGTGAAGCACGTGGAGAAGCTTGAAAAGTGCACAAAGACATACGCTGAATTGTATGTCCGGTCTTGACGCCGTGAGATACAAAAGTGATCCAATCATACTTCTGTATTCTTTTTTATCGACCGGGTCACCATCTTCGTCAAGTTTAAGTGTTTTTGCTGTTCCCATTGGTGTCCGAAGAGGCTTGCATTTGTCCATATTGAAGCGCTTAAGAAGGTCCCTTGTATACTTAGTTTGATGCACAAAAGTTCCTTCTTTTGTTGCTTGATTTGCAGCCCCAAAAAGTATGTGAGTTCTCCCATCATACTCATCTCAAATTCTGAACTCATCATAGCTGAAAACTTCGACACGAGATCATGAGAAGCACAACCAAAGATAATATCATCCACATACACTTGAACGAATAATGAGTCATTGCCATGCTTAAGTACAAAAAGAGTTTTATCAACCTTGCCCATGGTAAACCCCTTTTCAAGTAAGAATGTTTTTAACCTATCATACCATGCTCTAGGGGCTTGTTTTAGACCGTACAAGGCTTTGGACAGTTTGTAAACATGATTAGGAAAATTTGGATTTTCAAAACCCAGTGGCTGCTTAACATAAACCTCCTCCTCTATGTAGCCATTAAGAAAAGCACTTTTAACATCCATTTGATATAACTTGAAACCTTTAGATGCAGCAAATGCTAATAAAATTCTTATAGCTTCTAATCTAGCAACAGGAGCAAATGTTTCATCAAAATCTAGACCTTCAATTTGAGTGAAACCTTGAGCAACCAACCTAGCTTTATTCCTAACCACAACCCCATCCTCACTTTGCTTATTTTTAAATACCTATTTAGTTCCAATTAATGTGTGACCTTGAGGTGGAGGTACAAGTTTCCAAACATTATTTCTTTCAAAATTTTCTAACTCTTCTTGCATGGCATTAATCCAAGATTCATTAGTGAGTGCGTGTGATATATCCTTGGGTTCAAAAGAAGCAACAAAAGCAGAATGAGCATGAGAGTTTGGATCGCAAAACCTGGACCGAGTGACTCGTTCATGCAAGCTTCCAATGATTTGTTGTGGAGGATGACTTTTGAGTACTCGGAGGGGAGTAGACACTTCACAAGCACCTTCTTCTTCATGTTCGGACCTTTGATCAGGAGAGCTTGTTGATTGAGGAAGGTCCCAACCAGCAGTAGTGACTGTTGGTGCTGGTTGTGGTGCAAAATCAGCAGCTTGATCGTTATTTACTTCCGAGTTTTCAGGCAGCAGCACCACTTCTTCATCTTCTTCAATAAAAATACTCTCCCCCTGCGGATATGGATCCGGACCTGCAATATCGGAGCTAGTACTTGGGCTAGCTTCATCAAAAGAAACCTCGCAATTCTCCACAATTTTGTTATTGTCAAGTAAAAGCACACGGTAGCCTCTAGTATGAGATGGATAACCAAGAAACATGCCATCAACAGATCTAGCTTCAAATTTATCAAGATTACCATGTTTCTTAACAAAGCATTTGCAACCAAAAACCCTAAAGTGTGTAACACTAGGCCTATGTCCAAACCGGAGCTCATATGGGGTTTTTCCAAGCTTAGCACGCAAGAAAACACGATTTGAGACATAACAAGCGGTTGCAATTGCATCAGCCCAAAATTTCCTAGGAGTTTGATATTCATCAAGCATAGTCCTAGCCATCTCAACTAAGGTCCTGTTCTTTCTTTCTACGACACCATTTGGTTGTGGTACATAGGGTGAAGAGTATTGATGATCTATTCCATTCTTAGCACAAAAGTGATCAAAGGATTGGTTTTTAAATTCAGTTCCGTTATCACTTCTAATTGCTTTTAATGATCCTGGGTGATCAATAGATAATCTAAGAAATAAAGTTCTAAAATGACTAAAAGCTTCATTCTTAGATGCCATAAAATAAACCCAAGAATATCTGGAATAATCATCAACAATCACAAGCACATACCATTTACCTCCGAAGGATTGAACACGTGCCGGACCTACTGTGTCAAGACGTAAAAGTTGTCCCGGTTCAGCTGTCATGGTCATTGTGAGAGGAGCATGTGAACCTGCAACAAACTTAGCATGTCTACAAGAAGAGCACACACTATCATTGTCCTTTTTAAGCTTCGGCAGCCCACGTATGCGATCGAGAGCACTAACACGAGTGAGATGATCAAAGCCTATGTGACCAAGTCTATGATGCCAAAAATATAGATCCTTTGTATCATTAGCAACTAGACACCGATGCTTAGAAGTTGACAAATCAAAATCAGCTTTAAAAACTCTTCCAAACCTAGACTTGTTAAACAAAAGCTCACCTTTTGAATCTACAACCTTGCAGCAATTTTTAGCAAAGCTAACCTCTAGATTTTCATCTAGCAATTGTGAAACCGAAAGCAAGTTGTATTTCAAATTTTTAACAAGTGCCACATCTTTCAAAGTGTAGAGATTGTTTACTCTAACCGAACCTTTAGAAATTATGGGAGTAGAAGAGTTATCGGTGAAAGTAACATTTTCTACACGTGACACAAAAGAGAGAGAGGAGAACCATTCTTTGTTACCAGTCATGTGGCGTGAGCAATCTGAATCCACAATCCAAATGTTCTCCTTCCTCAAACGTGAAACCTACACAGCAGCACAATACGTCGATGACTCAATACTGGGGTTAGTTAAAAGACTTAGGAATCCAGTACTGAGTCACACGACGTGCAGCAGGAATAACACGCGAAAGCTGAGAAGGTACAGCAGGTTTATGAGCCAAACATCGAAAATTTTTGTTCCCAACTACTGACTTAGAAGATGTGTTATATGTAGCACAAAAAACAGTAGGTCCGGGAGCAAGTTTTTGACTCATTACAGCAGGTTGCAAGCTCCGAACATTCGGTCTAGCAGATTTTGCTTGGTTGTTATGTGATCTAGCAAGTATTCTTTGTTTCTTATCGTGTTTAGCTAGTCTATAACAAAAATCCATGACATGACCATCTCTACCACAGTAGGTACAATGAAAAATAACCTTATTATCATGTCTAGATGAGCAAGCAACACGTTTATTAGAACTCGAATGGGACAGTACTCCTGCAGATTTGAAAATCACCTCTTTTTGTCTAGGAGCTGTTTGAATCAAACCGCTTCCTAATGACTTTACAACTTTAGGTGGGTGTGCCTTAGCATGAGCATGAGAATTAAAACCTAAACCAGTTTTATCATTACAAGACTTGGAAGAATTCAGCAGCAAGTTTAGGTTCTTATTTGCAGTAGAAAACCGATCTAGTGTCCTATGCATGTCATCAAGTTTATTGGACAGATCAAAGCAGTTTTAACATGAAGTTTTTCCTTTTATTTTGCAATTTGAACAATATTTAACTTCATGCACACGTAAAGCATTGTTCAAAATAGAAATCTCATTCATAGCATCATTTAGTTTCTTATTCAGATCATCACATGAAGAACAATGCAAATCAATTGTAGAACAACAAGCATCTTTCAAATTTTTATCATTAAGTGCAGCAAGCTCTTTGTTCTTTTCAATTTCAAGTTCAAGTTTATCAAGTTTAGATGCGTGTGCACTTCTTAAAGAGGATAATTGTTCATAAATTAAATCACATGAGGAACAAGAAACATCACTAGGAATCAAAGTTTTTAAACGATTAATTTCAGATTCTAGTGATTCAATTTTAACAGCATTGTTACTATGTTTTTTTATCCTTTTTCTTTAATATAACAGTGGCACGAGAAATAGCATCACACATTTCTTCGCAAGTGGGACATACCTCTTCATCGTCGCTGTTGTGTTTTTCCTCCTCGGAGCTTGAACTTGACTTGCTCGCCATGCAGCACATATTTGCCATAGCTTCTTCATCTTCATCACTACCGGTGTCCACATCACTTGAGGCGAAATCTTGAAGTGCAGAGATCATACTATGCACTATGTTGCGCATTGATAAATCTTTCTTCTTCTTATTCTTTGCAAACGATTTCTTCGGCCTTGTTTGCTTTTCTTCACGTGAAGTCGGACCTGAAAGGTTAGGGCACTCCGTACAAAAATGTCCTGTCTTACCACATTCAAAACATCGTTGAGGTCCGGAGCTTCCTCTCCTTCTAGTTCTCACATTTTGCAATGCTTTTGAGAACCGAGTAGAAATGAATGCAAGCTCCTCCTCTGGAAACTCTTCAATCTATTCAAGGGTTAGAGAGGACAGCAAAGAGAGTGCACCAATAGATGATGATTGACTAGAACTAGACATGTCACGTTGCGAAATAAATGCAATAGACTTGTTGGGGGTTTTACGTGAGATGATGTCAATTTCATGAGTTTTCAATTTAGAATAAAGCACATCTAAAGTAAGAGAACTCATGACAGTAGATTCATGAATAGATGTAACTTTCATCTCCCAAATTGACATATCTAATGCTCCTAACAATTGTCTAGCATTTTCAGCATCTGAAAAGTTAACATTGACACTACGCTAGTTGCTGAGAATTTTGTTAAAGCGAGCAAAAAGGTCGTCAATTGACTCACCGGGTTGCATCTCAAAACGCATGTATTCTTTCTTGAACATGTCTTGCCTTACCTCTTTGATCGTATTGGATCCTTCATGGTAGTCACAAAGAGCTTTCCAAACATCATATGCAGATCGGAGGTATGCAACACGGTCGAAGTCGCTTTGAGTCAATCCTTGGATGATCAAGTTGCGAGCCTTGTTGTTGTTGTCAACATCTCTCATGTTCACAGCCGTAACTTGATCGTTGGGTGGTACATCGAAGTTCCGGTAGACCTTTTCCCATATGGCAAAGCCTTGCGCCTGTATGTAGGCCTCCATCCGCGCCTTCCAAACCTGAAAATCGATGCCATTGAACACACAAGGTTTTGCGGAGTACTTCTCCATGATGATTAGTCAAAACACGTGCAAATCACAAAGATTAGAGCACCTTTGCTCTGATACCAATTGTAGGATCGAAGAGCACGTGAAAAGATACCAGAGGGGGGTGAATGGTAGATTAAAACTTTTCACAGCGGAAACAACAAAAACCCCTCAGCAAAACTCAATCGGTTAAAGAAACCATGTGTGCAAGTGTTTTCAAACGTGTTCAACCGTGACAAATCAAGTAGAGAGGTAGAGAAATCAAGTCACGGATCTAATGCAACAAGAATCACTTGAAAACACGAAGTAAAACTTGAGATACGATCAAAACATTAAACGAACATCAATCTGTTCTACCCGATATAAAACAGATCTGCAGCGCTGCAAAGAAACTCGTGTATCTCAAAAACCACAGATCCGAAGCTCGTGAAAATTTCACATATGATAGATAATTGAGTTGTGAAGACAACCCAAAAAGAATCACGTCAATCGGATCTGTAAAACTCGAGTTATGAACGAAATACCTAAGCAACGTCGGTCTGTCCAGAAACTCGGCGAGAAAGACTTGACGAAAAACAAATCGGACGAACAAGGCACAAAAGCTCCTCGAAACTATGAACTTTATTCAATAGAAACACAAGAGGAACAGACCGAAGTTCTCTACATACGAGAGCTCTGGCCTCCCTTGCTTTTATAGTCAGCCCTCAGGCTAAACTATCCAATCTAGGACTCCTACTCCTAATTGGACTCGTATCCTAACTTACCATAACTGCTCAGGACTCTCCTATTCGCAGATAGAAGCAATCGTGAGACTTCCAAACACCTTAGGAACGTCCTAAACATTCCTAAAACAACTCAACTTCGTTCCTAGCACGAAATCCTATCGTAACCAACTCAAATCTTCCATATTTGAGCCATATCTGACTCAGCCTGAGCCTGAGTACGCAATCCAGCCGGTTGGACCTTTCCGACCAATTCTTTACGTCCACTTCTCTTCATCACGCCTTGGAACAATGTTGTCACGTCCATGCACTCCTTGCACACATGCAAACACCTTCCAACGACGTACACGCAACCTTCATATGCACTGCCCTTGATCCAAGCATGCTGCGCGACCTCCCGATCAACTCAACCACAGCTCCTCCCGAACTTGGTTGTTGGAACCTCATCTCCTCCTTGAGACTAGTCCAAGGATCCCGTCACCAGCCATGTCTTGAAATCAAGCAACACCTGCACATGAATAAAGAACCAATTCTTCCGAGCACAAGTCCTCGACTTGACTCACGTTAGTTCGAAAACCACAACACCTTACATGAGCACGTCACATAAGCATGTTGCAAACCATATCAAATGATAACAGCCATAACCACAAAAACACACCAAAAACTTAGCAAATTAATACTAAGCAAACCTTCCCATAAAGCAAGTTTGAAACATTGCGAGTTAAAAGCAAAAACAAGACGCTGCAGTTCTACGAGTTGAACTTCACGGGAGCTCCCTAAAAACAAGCTCCGGACCTCACAGAAGCTCTCCGGACCTTGCAGGAGCTCTCCGGACCTTTCCAACACTTGGCGGACCTAACAAAGAACTTGTCGGACCTTGCCACAAAAGAATGTTTTGGCAATATTCAAAACTTTGAATGTTAATGCTAACTTTTATCCTAATTGCCAATGTATTCAGCACATATAGGTCTCACACTGTTTGTACAGTTCCAGTTGGTATTCCCACGTAATATAATGTGTCCTCATGATGTGTGCTATCGAGTGTCGCATCGCGCGGCACCACCCTCTGCGATCTTGGATGATCGGATTCCGGTCCATCACAGTAGGTTGATACCAATCTGTGACTAGGGGTGCGTCCTACAGTCAACGTGACTCTGATACCAATCTGTGACGCCCTGGTTCTGAGAGAGAACCTCTCGGAACCGAGACTGATGCGTATGTGTGCCCAGGATGTTCAACACACATACACATATAATCCACAAACTGAATTTCAGAATAATACAATGAATAACAGGGTTTATTACAATGTCTCATGAGTCTTGGACTCATTCTAGCAGCGGAAGTCTTATCTTAGCAGCGGAAATCTTTATTCTAGCAGCGGAAGTCTTCTAAACTATTGTGGAAGCAAACTAGGCAGCAGCAGCGGCTCCATCTCTACTCCATCCCCACAGGCAAGTTGACGGTGGATCACACTCCTAGTACTCCACGTGGTCTTCATAGTACTCCTCTCCTGTTGCTGATAATGTATGATAATGCAAGTTTGAGTATATGACGTACTCAGCAAGTGCGGGAAAATATGATATGTAGCTCACAGCAAGGCAGGTATAAAAAGAATCATTGCATAAAAGCAAAATTTATTTCACAAACACGATAAAAACAGCAACTTAGATTTAAGTGAATGTAATCCCAACATGTATTTAAACACCAACATACCTCCATCATGTTCCATCACTTTCATGTCTCTTCCAGACATTTATCTTTCTCAACTTTTCTCAAGGTCGTGAATACCACCTCGTGTTCACTACCATCTCATGAATACCATCTCGTATTCACTACCATTTCATCTCATATTCAATTCTGTCTCATACCGAGACCAATGTTCATTACCATGACTCAACAGTCATGCAACCAATCTCATTACCCGGACTCAACAGTCCCGAAAACCAAATCCAAAGACCAAACCATAACCAAACCAAAAACCATAACCTCCCAATAACCATCCCATCTAATCATGTGAGTTGTCCAGGCGCTCGTGAACGTAAGCTCGGCTATCATGATAGTTTTACACTCTGCAGAGGTGGCACCACTTTACCCACAAGTTTGTGATTTCTTCACCCGTCGGCGACTGCAGAACCTCCATTATACCAGTACACAACCGTCTGTGTATGGCCAAGAGATCACAAAATAGCCTTTACAAAGGGGTTAATAGATGTATGGACTCACTAAGGTTTCACCAGCAGGCTAGAATCTCCAATTCTCCCACCTACGGGCCCCCTCTTGTGCCATGCAGTTCCCAGGGCAGTCCTCACTCGACTCTCATTCCCCGTGCCTTCCACGGTCCATAACAACCTAGTAACTTACCTAATTAGTCAGCTAAGCCGCACCCATATTTGGCCTTGTGGTGGCACTGTTATCCTGGCATGGCTGGCATGAACCGATCCTTAGATCTATGGCAAGTAACCACCATCTCATTCTACCTCATTCACAAACCAAGCTTGCCTAGATCTCCCTCCGATTCATGTTCATCATCAACATCAAGTTCTCATTATCTTTACGAGTGCAGTTAGCTAGACACATCTATCTCGCTTTCCATATCCCACGGACTCGGCGAAGCATAAAAGCAAAAACCATACCCAACTCATTAACTTTCCCGGCGACAAGGGTGGTTAACAAAACTAGTAAACTCCTATAAAGGGTTTCCCATCAAGTTGACTCAAGCACACACACCTTTTTGCAAACAAGATAGCTTTCAAAAACATAGGATCAATATGGTCAAGGCGCACTTGCCTTGTTCTTGTGGCTTCTGTTGCTCTGGGATCTCGAAATCTTGGTTCTCAAATCCTTCGTAGATAGCTCCCTGAGCTTGTCCTTCTACTTACGATCGCGCACATACAAGATTCACAGCAATCAATTATCATGCACAAACTTTACTTAAGATGCAATGATGCATATGCATGCTACTCCTATGGTGCGGTTTTATTAGATCAGCTTGTACGTGCTTTTGCATATTTTAATAGGCTTGCATGGGGTTTTACAATGAATAGAGGTGTAAAGATCAAATGTGGATATGGTAATGATCTTAACTCAAGATCTAGATCAAACCGATCAATACGTGATCCGTCCACGAAAAAGCTTCTGTTCAAAAGAATCGAAGAAACAGATGCAAAGAAAACGCGGTGACGTCGTAAGGTGGTAATGGAGACCTACTTTACTTCCTTCGAGTCCTTCCTCCAGAAAAACAGATTGTTGGCTCTCCTCCGGCGATGGCAATCGTGGTCCGGGCACGTCGGCGGTCTCTCCGGTGGTCAAACTTCGGTGAAGGGGTTCAGCTCGGCGAGATTGGGGCTAGGGCTCTAAGTTGTCGACTTAGAAAAGATGTTACGACCAAGGGGTTGTTTCTGGTTCTATTTATAATCGGGATAAGAAGAGTCATAATCTAATTGGATTTCGAATAAGAGTCCTATTCAAATTGTTTTTGAATCTTAACAACTTATCTTCAATTGATTTGGTGTGGTAGCAACGTAGAATTCATGTCGGTTTCCTCAGTACCGGGGATTCCCACGCGTACAGAAGAAAAACGCTTCAAATCTCGTTACCTTTGCGGCAATGAGCTCTGGAGGCTCCACATGTCCAGCGGGGGTCTGGTCTCCCTTTTCCGTAGAGGCGAGCTCTGTTTGTGCCGCGTGTCAGGCGGCCGAGACCTCCCTCTTCTTCAGAGGCGAGCTCCGCGTGCGCAAAGCGTCCTGGCGGGCAGGACCTCCCTCTCCCTCAGAGGCGAGCTCCGCGTGCACCACGTGTCAGTGTCGTACCTCCCCTCTCTTCGGAGGTGGCTCCGAATGTGCCACGTGTTAGAGCCGGTCCTCCCCTCTCTTCGGAGGTAGGCTCCGAGACTGCCACGTGTCCAGTAGCGCCATACTTCCTTTCTCCTCAGAGATGAGCTCCGAGGTCGACACGTGTCCATCAGCGTCGGACCTCCCGGAGGTGAGCTCCGGAGGTGACACGTGTCTGGTAGTGTCGAACCTCCCGGAGATGAGCTCCGGAAGTGACACGTGTCCGGTAGTGTCGGACCTCCCGGAGATGAGCTTCGGAGGTGACACGTGTCCAGTAGGACCGGACCTATCGGAGGTTAGCTCTGAGAGCGACACGTGTCCCGCACGGCGGGTCCTCTCTTTTCCACAGCGACTAGCTCCGAAGGCGACACGTGTTCTGCAGGCTGGCCTCGCTCCTCTGCAGAGGCTAGCTCCGGGGGCAACACGTGTCCCATGGAGGTCAGACATCTCCCCCTTTGCAGGGATGAGCCCCGAGCCTGGCACATAGCCAGTTTAGCGGCGGACCTCTCCCCCTTTGCGGAGATGAGCTCCGAACACGCCACGTGGCCAGCGGGCCGCGGGAAGTGTCTTCAGCACTCTCGGCGAAATGGAATTTGCTCTTTTTGGCTATATTTTTTATTCTTTTTCTGTTTCTACTTATTTTAAAATGTTTTCTTTATATAAAATATGAATGCATGCAGGAATCGAAATTGAGGGTGTCACACCACATATACATCAGCTACAGGAGAAGAGTACTTCGAGGAACATGTGGAGGACTAGGCGTGCGCACTACCGTCAACATGCCTGTGGAGTTGAAGTTGGAGCCTGCTGTCTTAGGCATTTTCCGCTGTCGTTTAGAGTCTTCCACTGCTAAATAAGTTAGATATTCATGAGTGAGACATTGAGTCATTGTTATAAAGTACTTAAACACTCTTTGTTCGTGGTTATATTCTGAATTCAGTTTGTGGAATACATGTGTATTTCTGATGAACATCCTGGTTCATTTTCGGAACCGGATGTCACAGGCACCCAGGCCTCAAAGTCCTGCTGCCCTTACTCTCCGCTCGGTCTCATTTTTCTTGCCATGTGTTCCATTTGCTATCTTTACCCGAGTAGTGTGCCTCTAGCCTATTCTCGCGAGCAGTTCTAACTACTCGACTTGTACCGAATCCTACACTATCTTAGCATTGCAGTAGATAATCTAGGTTTAAAAACCTAAGCTCAAAACCAGAGTTTTCATGGCTATGCATTTGGGTTTTCAAACAAGACTCTAATGCATAAATAAGGTGGATACTCAATGTAAGTTCTCAGAACAATAAAGTTTATAAAAGGCTAATGCAAACTGGAGCTTGCCTTGCTTCTGATGGTCGTATGCTAGCTGTTCTTCCAGGATGATGAAATCCAACACCTCCGGCTCCTCTTCACTTTTAGCGACTACACAATATAAATATGTATGTGTGTCAATTTAAATGCATTTAAATTTGAAGTTGATATTGTTAAGACTAAAAGTACAGCTAGACAGGCCCAATGAATCTGAAATTTTTACTGTGGTTTGTATATAACATAAACAGAAACCTGGCCAAATTTTATTTGCAGCAAGAATCATTTGAGCCCTCCACAAATAAATGTGTTTTTATACTTAATTGGAGCTCTTAGGGTGTTCTAAGGATTTTCATGGAGCAAACCATGACTTTCTGGAAACTAGATTTTCCAAGGGTTATAATGGAATTGGTTTAACCTAATTTGAAGATTCATAGCCAGATACATGAGCTAAACAAGTTCAGAGAAAATTAGAAAAATGTTTCTGGACATTTTTTATTTTCTCTGGAACTGTTTCATTAATCACACCATTAGGTGGATTAAATTAACTCAAATGGATCTATAATTTTTATGGTAGCTCAGGGATATTATGGTGAACATCATGGCCAAATTTCAGAATTTTGTACCAGAGGTTCTCCAGTTAAAATTCTAAATAATTTAAATTTGAAGAATTAATTATGGAGAAATAAGGATTTTCATAAAGTGAAACTAGATTTGTTGGAAAGTAATCAGAAATATGAATCCAAAGAAATTTGGTTCACTCGATTTGGAGTTTCCTAGCCAAAGTTATGTGGGTTTGAAGTTTGAACTAGAAACTAAAATTCGAAATGTTTAACCTCCTGCCGGTGGGACCCACATACAGTGCTTCTTCTACCTTTCACGCCCGTGTGCGCGCCCGTGCCGCCCCCTCACCGGAGCTCGATGAATCTTGTACTCCGGCCACCTCTCGGCCTAATTCTCGCTGCCTGTGCGTTTGGGAGGGCGAGCAACCCGTCTGTGGCACGAGTGAGAGCTACCAGCGGCCGGAACACCGTCGGCGGCGCGTGGCGGCTTTGGTACAACTTTGGTGCTGTCGGCCGACTGACCTAGCCCACCAAAAGCTCGGCTAAATGTCTCTAAAGCACCAGTGGACCTCGAGGATCATCGACATGGCTTTAAACTCGCTCGGGAATGGCTCCAACTAGGTTGTCACTGTGCGCCCAAGGGTGTTCTTTGTGTTCGTGTTCGGAAAACTTGGAGATGGCCTTCCTACGTGAAGTTTCAAGCTCGGGTTGTGAAGAAGAATTGACCGCTAGACGGTCTAGCTCCTCTGTGCGTGATTTGGTGAGCTAAGAACAAGAATTGATCTCGAATTTGCTAAACTTGTACCGAAAGGTCACTCTGCCGGGTCCGGGAGAAAATCGCCGAATTCACTAGCGATGGTTCACGGCTCGAGCCATGAGTTAGGGTGAAGCAGCGTGGATGTTCGACGCTCATATGGTTGGCTTTGATCGATTGTAAAGCCACTGAGTTGGGCTGTCCACGAGAGCACCAAACGGCGGTGAGTTTTGGTTTGCCGCGCAAAGGTTTGGGGCTGCTCGAGGTGCGGTGATTTCAGCTCGTACTTGTGGCTGGACGATCGAAGGAGATGTTGTGGTGCGGTTTAGCAGCTCGGAGGGAGTGTGGGCGCGGTGTTTGCCGGTTCCCCGATCGACACCGAGGTAGCGGCGGTGATGGCAGCGTTTCTTGCGCGAGGGAGCAGAGGAACGAGAGCGACTGATTGTTTGCCGGCTCGGGCTCGCGGATAAGGGAAGAGAGGGACGGCTCGGTGGCCAGAGGCAGCAAGCAGGTGCTGTCTCGCTGTTTCCTCACCGTGGCGCCCGCTGCTGCAACCCGAGAACCGAAGCCTCTGTTCTTCAGTCGGTTAGCTCACTTGTGAGGCTGACAAGAGGGCCCCACTCCCTAGTTTAACCTCTCAAATTCAATTCTCCCACTGCTGAAAACAGTAGGGACCTTCCTACCCTTGGTCATTTGATCAATCAGCCAAATTGGGATTTAGTTTGTAAAGTGATCAAATTGTGGAAATGTGTTTGATTGAATTTGCAGCACATTTGAACTGAAATTGAAATTTGATTTGAATCTAGCCAAAATAGCTCATGTGAAGATCAACTCCAAATGGAGTGAAAATTGGTGTGTAAGCTCACAAAAATGTGCTGAGTGTGAATATGAATCCCACTTCTGAATTCATGGGATGAAAGGAGTTTGAATTTGAATTTAAGTTCAAACTAGCCTCTTTCTAATTATCCAAAAAATACCTCAAAAGGTTTTGTAATTGGGTGAAATTTGGCATGAGCATTCCTAGCAAAGTTTAGGAGTTTTTCATATGCTCAGCCCCTATATGATGCATGTGGGAAATGCCACTTTTGCATTTTGTGAGTTTATCATCAAATGACCATGTTGATGGTGTTTACTTGCTCTTGAAATGTGTTCATAATCTTTCCTCAAATGAGGTGTGTGTGGTGTGATGATTACTTTGAATGTATGAAAAAAATTGGGCCCTTACAACCGTCATCAAAGCCTAAGACGGGGCCTGTCCTACTTACGTGCAGTAGCTCCTGGTCGCAGGGTGTGATGCAATGGGGTTGAGGACGACGGCAGTGACGTTGTAAGGAGGACAACGGCTCCTGCCTCTCTTCCTCATCCTCTTCACCTCTGCGGTTGATCTTCTCCTTGCAGTGGCAGCATCTGGAGCTCCTCTTGATCAATATGGCCGGCTGGGGTTTTCCTTGGACGAGCAGGGCAGCAGCGAAGCAAGGCAGAGGTCGGCGACCAAGTAGGGCAGCACGGTGGTGGCAAAGGGCTCTCTCCTGGCAGGGGTGCAGCAGGGCAGCAAGGGAGGCGTCAGGCTTTGTTTTTGGGCAGGGGTGGCGGCCAGGGTTTGGGTTTTATTTATAGGGGGTCTCCTACTCGGTTTGGAGGGGAAGAAGGACTCTATCTCTAAGAGATGAAATCTCCTACTCGGTTTGGAGGGGGGAAGGACTCTATCTCTAAGAGATGCGGCCAGCCAGGGAGTTTTATCTACAATATTTTATCGCTAAGGTCTATCTCTAAGGTTTATCTCGAAGGTTTATCTCTAAGGTTTATCTCTTTGGTGCTACAAGGGGAATTTGATTTAAGGGGGTGCGGCGTGGGTTTTATCTCCAAGAGGAGGCCGCATCTAAGGGGGATAACCCTACTCGGATTGAGAAAGAATTTTGTATCATTTTCTTTCCTTTTTTAAGTGATATCTACATGAGAATGGATGCAATGCATGATGATGAAAATGAGGGTGTTACAGGAACAAAGGAATTATGGCATTCGGAAGATGGTGATCTCATGTTGTTTATGAATTGAATCTTGGACTTCCACAGACTTCTCATCCATGTTTTCTGATGGGCCTTATGAATGCACGACAAATACTTGGTTGAGTCATATGTAGATGATGTTTACATGGACCATATAGTTGCAGAAACTATAGATGATTTGAGGATATCAAAACTTACCAACTTGTTGTAGATGATAGGGAGTCATAGTAGTCGATGCAGACAAAGGAAGACATGATGGTATCTTTGCTGATATAGTGATCATCATATCAATGATGGTTATGTAGTCATCATCATCCAATTCTTGATGAAAAGTGATCCTCAGTAGGGATGAAAACGGTCAAAAACGATCGGAAAAACATCTAAATTGGTTTTGTTTTCATATTTTTCAACTGGATGAAAATGAAAACGAAAAAGTTACGATTGGGGTGCGAGATCAAGATTGTCAGTTATTTGAAAACGAACAAGTCGGAACGAAAATATATCGATAACGATCAAAAAACGATAACTCAAGTCGGAATGACGATAAGAACGAACTAGTTAAAATGGAGCATATCCTTTTGTTTATGCATGACAGATTTAGGAACATAAAAGTTCAGTTATTGTCTAATAGAAATAGTTCAGTTATACAAATGGTATATCTTAAGTGAAAAAAGTGTGGCATGCATATTCTAATCTAATATAAAGGTTCAGTAAAGAATTAACTTGTTCTTGCTCTAAAAAAATGACAGCCTTCTCCTGCGGTATCATTGCTTTGGTGTCTGACTTTTGAAAAAAAATGATACAAACATGTGTACCGATTCCGAATATTTCCCGAACAATTTGAAAATGATAAAAAATGGTATACAGAACAGGATTTTCCTGTCCCGTTTTCATCGTCGCTAATCCTTAGTGTTGCATTTGTTGATGAGGTAAACATACAAACATGTGTCACATAGAGCTCTTCACATATCTCTTAATGAATCAAGAGATATGAATGTTTTGTCAACACACGTCTCTTGTTAATGAGAGCAAGTAAGCATGCATGTTGTTTATTCTGATCCTACGTAATATGAAGCAAAATCGGCATACAAAAATGGTTATAAATAACAATGTTATGTAATGGTATTTTTCAATATAAGCACGAATCAATACGATCACTCCTTCATTTAATCTTCTAATATATGATTCACATAGATGGTGATGGTTCATTGGTGGAGTAAGAATTGTACCATGTTAGTTATCATTGTCCTGTAAAAGGTTAGGCACAAGAGGAGGTACAACAAGAACCTGCTCCTCAAATTGATACACTTCATTTTTGGATCTCTTCAATTTGACTTGTACACCCTTTGGTGAGTGTATTAGGCCCGATCTTCTGAAAAATAAATTGATTGAAGCGGAGATCTCATCGTTAAAGATTTGAGGCTTCGAGCATAACCCAAATAACCTCTGTAATCAGTACACCACCATATGTTGGTTATCAATACGTCACACGATCAACCTCACTAAGAAGGCTATTTCCCGTAAGTGCAAATGAGGACACGAGCAATAATAAAGAACAAGCAATCTCAATTTGCTAAAGTTGAGGTTTCACAAACTGTGGTAACGGTGAAACTATGTATCACACATTAATCTAAACAGAACCCACGTTATCTAGTTGGTGGTTGCTATTTTTATAGCTTAGAATTAAGCCATCAGACGCCTGTACGTGTCTCTAATGGATTCAGATATGATACAAGGCTGAATGACCCAATAGGCGATGACACAACACACTGATAGATTCTGGACACGACATTGTTTTGACGATTCCTAGTGACCCCAGCAGAATATGGACGTGGGAGTGCTGTCATTAGAAAAATTATCTTTTCGGTTTTCTGTGCATATTTGAAACATCCAAAATGGGGTTTGTATGCATCCTGTGCGTCTGTTTGAAGGTAAATTGCTCCTGAGATCAGAGTTGGATTTGAAGTCAAGTTGGGCTCCTTCTCCAACTTGATGTGGACGTCTTTTCTGGTCCTCCACGTCGCCAAACCTTGCTCTAATTACATTTTGGTCCTCTATATTGTTTCTAATCATGATTAACTTATTAGGAAGAAATCTATTCTATCATATAAAGAAACATATATAAACAAACTCATCTCTAAATTCATTTGTCGTGCATAAATTCTAGTAATCGCATTTCTTATGCTTAGCGAAGAAGTGTTGTGTACCCGAAAGAGTGATGTCATCATCATCCCGACCATGAAAATGCGTTGGGTTTTATAGATAATAATTTTTTCTTCGAAATTACTAGAGCAAAACTAATAGTATAGGGAGTTGTGAGACCGGTGATTTTGTTAATGATCTTTAAAATGAAGGTATTTGAATTTTTTGGGAGTTGTTGGAGATGCTCTTAAGGAGCCAAGCTAGATGGTTAAGTGGAATCCTAGTATACTCCTAAGGAGTGAAATGGACTTTTTTTCTTTAATCAGGATCAAAAAAAAATTCCCCGTTGTGTGTCCTTTAGTGTGAATCATATATCATGATCGAAGCAAAACAACTAAAATTTACATTTACCGTGTTTTGTAATCATGTTTCTAGGCATGATAAACAATATACAACATTTCCATGTTAAATAAACGGATTTCAAATTCTTTTTAATATTTTATGATTAATCTAGAAAAAGATAGTATTGATATGTAACCCAGATGTTTTAGGTTTTTCCTGCACATGATTTCTTTTTCCTGCACACAAAATTCAATCTTTCTACAAATTGATTGCATGTACTGGATTTCTGACTAATTTTTTTTAACTACTACTGATGTTTGTGTATGAAAAAAGAACATTTGGAGCCCTATTTAATGGAGGTGACTAGAATGCAAACAACTCTCTCATGTAGTCTAAAAAAAATCTCTTCTAAACCATAGATCCTTATTTTATAGCAATTATATTTTTTCACTTAAGCCCCTCCAACTAGAAACATAAATTGAAAAATAAAATGTGAACACCGTTCTGAAGTAGAAGAGTTTAAGTGCAAAACTACAATGACCATGTGATGAAAATCTTGTGTTGTAGGAAAGATTTTTGCATATTACACCAGAGACGTATTTGCATCCTAGTGGCTCCCCTATTTAGTACCCAATATACTAATTAGAAAATAATGGGAAACTGGTTGCAACTGAACTGTCAGTTGTAAACATGGAATCCAATGAAAACTTTAAACCAGCTGAGAAAACCGTCCGTGTTGTTATAGGATGGCGGATTTGGTGTATATTGGTACACGCACACCACATGTCGCAACAACAGGTAGGCCCCAACAGGTCAAGACTGCATATTAGGAAGACATCGCGCGCACAAACATGAAAATGCCAGTCTACTAAACATGACTTAGTTTGTTACACAGCACGAAGAGTCCTGTGCATCAAGATAATAACACCTTACATATAACGATCAACATATGACAGAAATCTAAGAGAAACATATAACGAAGCCTTGTGATGTTATATCCAAACCAAACAAGGCAGAGCGTGATGCGTCCAGGCATGCATGCACGCAGAACTCTCCCTTCAGAAGGACGGACCGAGGATGGCGTTCCCAAACCCCTGTGTGTCAACTCCGGTGAATCCCGGAGGCAACTGGGCGCCGATACCGAACGCATTACTGAAGTCGAGCACACCACAGGCGATCTGCGTCGCTGGCCGGCCCCTGCGCCCGAGGAGCAGCGCGTCACGGAGCAGCTGGTCGGCGGTCTGCGACACCGCGGCCCGCACGCCCATCAGCGCTGCCTCGAACGCGGCGAGGTCTTCGTGGCCCATGGCGCCCGCGTCGGCGTCGATCCACGCCATCGTGGGGCTCCTCGCCGCGCGCTCCTTCCGCATCCCCTCGTCCGCGCGCTCCTGCCGCGCCTTCTCCGCGTCCAGCAGCACACGCAGCTCGCCGTACTGGCGATTCAGCTCGGAGACAACCCGGTCGCCATCGGAGGAGAGACCGGCACCGGCACCAGTCGACGACGAGGACGATGATGCGAGGAAGCGGTCGAGGATAGACTCCACGGAGGGGTGCCCGAAGGAGAAGGCCTTGCCGGCGGGGGAGAAGACGACGGCGGCGACGTCGGCGCCGCAGAGGGTGGAGAGTTCGCTGGCCTTCTTGAAGAGCCCCGCGCGGCGCTTGGAGAAGCACACTTGCCGCGCCTCGTCGCTCTCGATGCGCCTGATCTCAATCTTCTGCCGCCCCATGCTTGGCCGGCGCGGCGCCATTGCCGCTACCTTTGCACGTCGCCCGGTCGCCGGCCCCGGTTGATCATAGGAATGAAAGAGCGGGCTGTTTATTAGTTCCTTTCGAGGATTAGAACTTCACCTTATATATATAGCATCAGGTAGGTGAGGTGGCTATGGGAGATAAAATTAAGAGTTTATTCGTATGAGTTGTCGATTCCGAGGATCAGATATAGCAGAATAACTTTGGTTGAAGTGCGCTCAACTATGTCTCGCATGCAAGATGCTAAATTGGGGAGGGGGTTATGAAGCAAGCTATTACCCCAAATGCAAATGCTAAATTAGGTATGGAGTTATGGACTACGATGTTATTACTTGTCCACTTTAAGACGTGCATTGATTGACTATATTCAAGGACTACTGTTTCTGTTGTGTTCCTATTTGGATGTACACAGTTGTGAGGTAACTGCTGCATGTTGGTTATTAGCTCGTCGAAAGGCTGGCGGCTGAGGTAGTGTGCTCGTATCTCTCCTTCGTTAGGCTAATAGTTTTCTATGAACTTTCGCCCTACTCGCATCAAGAAATTCAAGATTATTTACTTTTTATTTGATGTCCCAGGTGTTGTTGCATGTTACAGTTTCGATCTGTCTATTTATTGTACTAATATCTCACTGAAGCAATATTGATGTTTTGTGTAATAATGGAGTAAGTTAAATTCCAGTCGAATGTTGTTTATTTCTTTGGTCGCCCAACAAGGTAAGAAGACAATATTCTATTCTTTATTAACTTTTTGATAAGTGAGCGAAGCATGAGAACAATGCGGTGGATGCATGGACCACGGACTTGAAAATTTCAACGTAGGAAAAATGATACAAAGAGAAAAAAATCATGATCATTTTACTAACGTAAAGATGTATCCGCTTTCTTTTGAGTTGTGTCCAACCATTCAATTTTCCTTGATCCGAGTTCGACGCCAACTTATTGAATTAATTTTGTAGAAGCTATTTGTAAAATCTCAAAAAAAAAGTGGTAGCAAGAATTTTCAGCTCATGTACACTTAGGAAAAATGAGGGGGAACTAAAACTTTGAATTATAACGGTGTGAGTTCAAAGTTGTGAATCAAACTTCGCAAAAACTTCCAAACATGGAGATCTAAATGCACAGCTTGGATCTTCATAGTCCAAATATTCACCCTTCCAAATTTCAGCTCATTTGGAGGAGTTTCAATATTTGTTTGGGATTAAAAGGAGAAGCCCTCTAATCTGAATTTCAAATTCAGTTTCAAATTCCAACTCACTCAGTTTGCAAATTTGGTTCCACAAATGTGTTCTCCACATTTGAATGGGCAGCCATGCCAAAAATTGAAAACTTTGGAGCTGGTTTGCTATGTTTTGGGGGCAATACAAAATGGAGAATTCAAACTCCATTTCAAATTCAAATGATCAAACCACATCCAAATTTCACACCAGAATCCAAACTATTTGAATTCAGCAAATTCAAACTATGACTTTGGGGTGAAGTCAAGTCTTTAATGTTGAGCTGCTGGGGTAAAATATCAGAGAAAAATGGGATAAGAATTAGAAATAGTGGGGCCCAATTGTCAGCCACCCGAAACAACCCAACCGACTGTTTTCCTCCTCGGGTGATCACCGCGCGCCAGCTCCCGGGCAGCCCGTCGCCCGACGTTGTCCACTGAGCTGCTTCCCCCGACGTCGGTTCACGTGTGTGGCCGTTTATTGCGGCAGCCGAGTGCAGCATCTGGCCTCATTCCCATTACCCCGTAGCCTCTCCATGCTCTGCTCGAGCCTCGCGGACCCAAACCCCCGCCCGGCGGAAGAACCGTTTGGCTCATCGACGCCCGGCGAGCTCGGCGTGCCTCTCGCGTGGCTGAGCCGCGGGAACGTTGCGCCAGGTCTCTCTCCTGCTCCCCGAAGCCTCAAGTGAACACCAGCACCGGTGGTTGGCTCCTACGAGCTGGAATTCCCTTCGGAGCTCCGGTGTTGATCCCCTGTATGCCACACCGTCATCCTACGGATTTGTGGCCTCTTCCGATCAACAAAAAGGTCCCTGAGGTGCGTGAGGAACCCTTCCTCCTTCCTTTCCACCAGTTACTGCTTTCTTAGCTCCGGTACCGAGTATTTTGAAGTTTGGCGTCGGCGGTTCTTTAGAAACCCGAGGACCCTTCGAAGAAATTCGTTGTGCCCGGGAAAGCTCCGCGCTAGATGAGCTTAGAGTAGCTCCAGCACATGCTTGCACATCCCCCCGAAGTTCTAGCAGCTCAAATGAGCAAGTAGAGATGCCGGGTACCGAGTTTTTGTCGCCGTCGGAGTTTTGCGGGCTCGGGTCGCCAGTGAGGTCCCCTCTCCGGTGGGTTTCAGGGAGAGCGAGCTATGGGTCAACGATGTCCATGGGACACTGGTGCTCTTGGAGCAAACCCTAGCCCGAAAGACCCACTGTTGAGGGAGAGCGAGGTCGCCGAAGTAAGGTTTGACATGGTCGTCGGTGCAAGCACCTTTCCGGCCGTTGTCATCGGCTCCCGACCCCACCATCGTGTTCAGCATGGTGTAGAACTCACAGGCGGCGAGTTTGACGAAGTTTGGACCACGGGAACCCCGTCCCGGCGAGCCTCGCCGGCGTGCGCCGCCGCGGGAGGCGCGGGCAGCACGAGGAAGACGAAGGAGGGTCGGGTCCCACCGGTCAGCCTCCGTATACGCACGGGGATCGGCTTGTGGCGCCCCATCCAGTGCGGCTGCGCGGGGATAACCCCGTAGTCCCCGGGGTTGCTGAAATCTTACTGGTCCGATTTAAAACAGTAGGCCCAGTTCCAATTATTTGAAGTTTCTATTAGGGAAATAATTCCAGAAATTAGCTGATCTTTGCAAGCCCATAACTTTGTGTAGAAAACTCCAAAAAGAGTGAGACAAATTTTGTTGGAATCCTCATGAGGAGTACTTCACAGAGGAACCAATTTTATGCTATGAACATGCCCAGGAATTTATGTAGAATTGTTTTTAATAAATCATTTATAGATTTATTACAGGAACAATTCTTTATGTAATAGTCCCAAATTTGGGCAGAAAATCCTTTCCATAGTTACTGATCTTCAGTAAAAATTTTTCATTGGAGATCATTTGCTAGGCTAAACTGCCTTCCCAAGTTCAGCCTTTATTTGGAAATTCAAATTTAAACAGAAACTTTTCAGAACTCCTGTCCAACTTCAAAAATTCATCTCTCTGATGGTAGCTCCAAAAATGGTGAAATTTTTTTTGTTATAACCATGGAGACTTACCCTAATCAGATCTTCCATTACTAGCTATGTCAAAGCTCCTAATTTGGGCTCACAATTCAGAGAAGCATTGTACTTGTAGGAATTTTAAAGACTACATTATGCAATGACATGTCTCCAAATTTGGCTCAAATCATCCTTAGAGGGTCTAGTATCCACTTTAAAAATCTCAAAGCTAATTAAGGATCCTAAATAGCAATAGCTATGAATAGTAATTCAATTTTATAAAGCCTTAATACTTATACATCTATTTTGCTACATTTCATTTAGTGACCGAAGTTGAGGACGCACCGGAGCCTTTGGACGTCCTTCCACCAGAAGCTAACTTCCCCTTTAACTCGCAACCAGGCAAGCCCCGGTTTGCACTTAAGTACCTTTTATAAAGTTTTCATTTGTATCATTTATGTCTAGGTTGAATGTTTGCATTAGAGTTAGGGTGATTGAAACCCCACTTGCATAGCCTCTTTAAATCCTATGGAGGGTTGGGTAGTTTATAAACTCGACGAGTAGAGAATGCCATGCTAATGTATAGGATCTCAGTAGAAGTCGAGTGGTTGGCAGCTACTCGCGAGATAGTCCTTATCACTCGGAAAGAAAAGAGGTAGATAATGGCTTGAGTTGTAAAAAATGAGACCCAGCAGGGGGGATAGGATGCAGTGAGCAGAGGTCTCACGTGCGTAGCACTGTTGGTGTCGGTTGAGGACCGTCCGTGTGCGGCCCTCCTGGACAAGTATCGAACAGTACCGGATGCATACTGGCATATGAGAACCAGGAAACCGATGTAATTGGTTAATCTGGGTGTCGAGGCTTACCCAACCATAAATAGGAGTGGGTTGAGGGTAGCAAGGTGTAAATCTGCCGGTGGGCACAGTCACGCTCCACGCGGGGACCTCCTACCCGTTACGGATGGACCGGTTTGGCATTTGGGTTGCCTTTGAAAGGTTGTTGCATACAACAGAGTAGGAAGGGGTGTGGAATCACGGTTCTGAAAGTGGGTGTATGTAACGTGTTATCCGGGTGTGTCTTGATTGCAATCACCGTCCCTCGCGGTTATTTGAGTACCCGCTTGTTCACTGCGCTGTGACGTAGTAAGAAGTGAAATAAGCCAACTGAAAATGCTGTATTGATCTATTAATGTCTTGAATACCTTGAGTGTTGTAGTTATAGAGCTAATTAAGTTTACATTCCACTTTGGGCATCACCACATCGGAGGAAAGCGTTTCTTGTTTGATTGTGGACTTCCGATGTGAGGGCTGCCTAAGGCATACAAATCCGCTGCTATAAAAACTGAAAGCAAGGATCAACTTATAGGCGTGTCTTTATTGCAAAGTCCTTCCTACCTTACACATCCTTGCACGTAGAGTTTCATGCCTAGGGTTGATGGTTAAGACTTGCTGAGCCATCGTGCTCACGGTTGCAATATTTTGAGCTGTGTGTAGGTGAGAGTTATGAGGAACGTTCCGAGGACGAGGCGATGCCCCCGTTGGGGTACACGGCCGAGCTGGAGCCATGCACGCCGCCGTGATCTCCGGTTACTTGCTTCTAGTGTAGAGCATCCCCGGGCTGGACGGCTGCACTTTTGCATAGCTAGGATGAGAGGCCGTATATGTATACTACTTCCACTGTATGAATAAGTTTTGTAAAAGACTTCCGCTGTTTTATATTAAAGAAAAGTTTGTATGTTGTTCTTAGTTCTTTTCGTGCGTGCTGTCGGGTGCCGCATCGCACGGCACCACCCTATGCGATCCTGGAGTGGGTGAACCACGGGGTGGTCCCCACAGTCGTGGTATCAGAGCCGCATTGGGAATAGCATGCTCGAAAAGAGCTTATTTTGAAAACTTAGAAGTAGTCGAATGAGGATTAGTCATTAAGCCCACATAAGGTCTATGATAGTAGTAGCTACTAAGGTGGAAAAGCTAACTTACTTGTTATATATTCTGTAACGACGTTCCGACGTCAGGTAAGAGGTAAGGTACGCCACCGCAGGAGGATCAATTGCGGTAACTCGCCATACGAGTAATAGTATGGAATGATATACCGTGGCTTGGCACGGTAGTGAATATGAGTCTCTGAACCTCTTAATGGTTCTGAGAGCATATGAAAACGCTGATCTCCAGCATGCTTTAGGCAAAAGTGAGAATACCCCATCGTGTGGTAAGCAACACGATAGTATGCAACTCTTGAACGTTCAATGTTCAAAGGGCCATACGCAGCGCTCGCCATCGGCGTGCCTCAACGGTCATGAGGCAGTAGGTGGTATCCGTTGGGTCGATAAAATTGCCAACCGTGACGACCCGTTCGCGCTCTACTCGGGTTCTTCGTCGTGTGGTGTGAAAACACGACCATGTACCTTGAGACGTGGCTTGACTCAAGGACGATCCGTATGGCAATGATACGGACCGTATGTTTTTATTATGATATGGAACTGCCTGAAATGTCAAAAACCCTTGTGTGCACAATTATTGTGTGTTCTTCTGCAGGTACATTAACCACGTTAGTGCATGACGTGTAGAAACCATTTGTGAGTGACGACTTTAGTTTCACCATTTGACACGTATATGCCGGAATACCGGTTTAGGATTTTTCTTTGGTGAGGAAACGTAGTACCGACTGCATAAAAGTTTATTTTCAAAGAAAAGGGTCAAAATGAAGTTTAGGAATCCATTTAGGGGTTAGTAAACTCCTATATTGAACTAAGAGTCAATTGGGGGTATAGGTTCAATCTCAAAAGCTTAGGAACAATCTCCCCTGTTTTTGGCAGAAATTTTTCTGAACTTGAACAGGGCATAACTTAAGATTGGTTGAACCAATGGAGGTGTGGGATACCATTCTGGAAAGGTTTAGAAGTCATCTACAACTTTTATGTAGGGCTCCAGAACAAAATATCCCTTCAATGGGATGAAAATGTCAGATGAGTAGGTACTGTCCAGAAACATGCAGACCAAATGCTCTCGGGAATTTTACGTATTTCGACCAAAACACTTAGTTTCACCGTTCGACGTCCAGTGGCTGTTGTAAAACAGCGAGTTGGAGTCGAAGAGTTTATGCATTGACATATCACTTCGAGTTAGTACATGTTTGGGTCCAATACAATAGCGAGGAATTACGCATGCTAACACACTTAACATCCCGTGGTGACCCCGATGGTCGAAATGAACTTTTAAACCCATAAAGTTCAATACTTTGGAACTTGATCGTGTGACACGGTCCAGGGATGTATATGTTGCATAAAGTTTATACTTTATCCATATGTGTGATTGTTATGCGCATTGTTTATCCCATTCTCGCACTACTATTGTATAGACTGGATGAAATAAACCAACATGCGCTGATCGTTTGAATGGTCTGAATGCAGAATGGTGCGGACACGTTCAACGCAAGAGGAGGGAGGTCCGAATCAGGTTCGTGGTGATGAGTCTCCACCTCCGGAGCAAACCACGACGCAGCAGCAACCACCTCCTCCACTGCCAGAACTTCCAAGAAACCTCACGGAGGTTGTCGCTGCAGTGCTCGGCTCGCGCGACGAGCAAACCGAGTTACTGCGGATGTTGGTGTAGCAGAATGCGTCCCATCAGGGAGGACGCCAAGACAATGGGCAACGCCAGCCCCAACAAAGCTCGTATTCAGAATTCATGGCGACCCATCCACCGGTCTTCACGGAGGCCGACGAACCTTTGGAGGCGGACAGCTTTATCCGCACTCTGGAGGCAATGTTCGGGCTGCTGCGATGCACCGAACATCAGAAGGCGCTGTACGCAGCGCAACAGCTTCAAGGAGAAGCCGGTACCTGGTGGGCGAACTACACTGCCTCCTTACCGGCTGGCCATGCCGTCACATGGACGGAGTTCCGGGAGGCGTTCCGCGCCTATCACATACCTCCCGGTGTGATGGAAATGAAGCTCCAGGAGTTCCTGGCGCTACGACAAGGCGAGAGGAGTGCTCATGAGTACTCCAGGTTATTCAACCGGCTGGCGCAGTATGCGCCAGGATTTGTGGGTACGGAAGACAACAAGCGCAATGCGTTCTTCCGGGGCCTGAATTCAAAGATGAAGGTCCATCTCGCCCAGAGCAATCGCGGCACATTCAACGATCTAGTTAATGCCACGATTCTACAAGAGAATGCTCAGCGCGAGCGTGGTTCTGATAAGAGGAAATGCAGCGCGCTGACAAGCAGCAGTGGTGGGACGCCACAGAAATACCGCGTGGTGTATCGCTCAGCATCCGGTCAGAGATGGCATCCACCGGCGCGACCGCCTCAGTTTCGCGGTCGGCAATATAATGCGCCGGGCTTTCGACCCACGTATCCACCACAGCAACAGCAGCAGCAAAGGATGGTTCCGCGTGCACCTCAGTTTCAACAGCGTGCACCGAGATTCCGTCCTCAAGTCGGCGGGACCCCGACACCTTACACGTGCTACACGTGTGGCCGTGTCTGGCACATTTCAAGAGACTGCCCCGAGCCGCGACAGAGCAGGGGTGCGGCACCATATCAGGGTGCTAATCAGCCCCATAACCAACCCAAGAAACCAGCACCAAAACCCGGCAACGTCCACCACTTAGCCATCGAAGACGTGCCGGAAGGCGAACCCGTCCTCGTGAGTACGTTCTCTTACCTAGATCATCCCGTAGTCATACTTTTTGACTCCGGTGCCACCCATAATTTCATAAGTCAGTCTTATGTTATTAAATATCAACTGTCTATCATTCTCACATATAATTCATATTTGATATGTTCTCCGGGTGGGAAAATAACAGCTGATAGAATGGTCTATAAAGCACCATTACAGTTGGGTGGGAATCTATATCCGACTTCTCTAATCATGTTAGAAAGTCAAAAACTTGATGTCATTTTAGGAATGTCATGGCTACATCGCCATGGTGCTGTTCTTGACATCATTCCACGTGTGGTTCGTTTAAACTCTTCACTTCATGAACCACATGTTCTTATTCTTGACCATTCGGTTCAAGAAGCTCCAGCCACATATAACACGGGAGCCACAAAACTTGAGGATATTCGTGTGGTCCGTGAATACCCGGATGTCTTTCCGGATGATCTTCCGGGCATGCCACCCGAAAGAGATGTCGAGTTCAAGATTAAACTTGTACCTGGGACGACGCCGATATCACGGAGACCGTATAAAATGGCTCCGAATGAGCTGGCTGAACTGAAGGAGTAGCTCACCGATTTGATGAAGAAGGGTTTCATTCAACCGAGTTCTTCGCCATGGGGATGCTCGGCGCTGTTTGTGAAGAAAAAGGATGAAACCTTGAGGTTGTGTGTGGACTACCGACCTCTCAACGCCGTCACCATCAAAAATAAATATCCACTGGCCCGCATCGATATATTATTCGATCAACTTGTGGGTGCAAGTGTGTTTTTCAAAGATGGATCTTCGCTCCGGGTATCATCAAATCAAGATCCAAGCGGAAGATATTCCAAAGACGGCCTTCTCGACAAGATATGGGTTGTATGAATACCTCGTCATGTCCTTTGGTCACACCAACGCCCCGGCACACTTCATGTATCTTATGAACTCAGTGTTCATGCCGGAGTTGGACAAGTTTGTGGTGGTGTTCATAGACGACATCTTGGTCTACTCCAAGTCTGAAGAAGAACACGCCAAACAATTGCATATCGTACTTCAACGATTAAGAGACCATAAGCATTATGCCAAGTTCAGCAAGTGCGAGTTTTGGATCAGCCAAGTGCCATTCCTTGGTCATATCATTTCTGCAGAAGGCATTGCAGTTGATCCAAGAAAGATCGAACAAGTGCTGAAATGGAAGTCCCCCACATCAGTCCATGAAGTCAGAAGTTTCCTCGGGTTAGCAGGATATTACCGGAGATTCATACCGAACTTCTCCAAGCTTGCTAAGCCGATGACTGAACTGTTGAAGAAGGGGATCAAATATGTTTGGAGCTCAGCTTGTGAAGAAGCTTTCCAGGCATTAGTGAAGCATCTTACAACAGCCCCGGTGTTAACTCAACCGGATAAGACCAAGCCCTTCGACGTATATTGTGATGCGTCTGGCTTCGGGCTTGGCTGTGTATTGATGCAAGGAGGCAGAGTGGTCGCCTATGGCTCACGTCAACTCCGTAACCACGAGCAGCACTATCCGACTCATGATCTCGAGCTTGCTGCTGTGGTATTGGCCTTGAAGATGTGGAGGCACTATTTGCTTGGGAACTTAGTGCACCTCTACACCGACCACAAAAGTCTGAAATATATATTCACTCAAAAGGAGTTGAATATGCGGCAACGGAGATGGCTAGAACTGATCAAAGACTATGAGATCGAGATTCACTACCATCCCGGGAAGGCAAACGTGGTTGCAGATGCCTTAAGCCACAAATCCCATGTCAACAGTCTGTCCATCACCCCACTTGAAGAGGAGGAGCCGAGTCTGTACTTGGTTCCATATGGGGCATTATATAATCTTGCTCTCATCCCAACCATAAGAGAGGAGATTATGGAAGCTCAGAAGAAGGACATGGGAATGTCGCACATTCGGGGAAGGATGGAGAATGGCGAAATGAAGTGCTTCCGAAGAGATGAACACGACACTCTATGGTTTAAAGACCGTATAGTGGTACCCCGTGACATGAAGCTTCGGAAGAAAATCTTGGACGAAGCTCATCTGTCCAAGTATTCTATTCATCCGGGCAGCAACAAGATGTACCAGGATCTGAAAACCAGGTTTTGGTGGACACGGATGAAAAGAGAAATCGCGAAATACGTATCCGAATGTGATACGTGTCGGCGTGTGAAGGCCGACCATATGCGAAAAGCCGGACAGCTGCAATCCTTAAATATTCCAGCGTGGAAGTGGGAGGATATCAGCATGGACTTCATAGTCGGATTACCTCTCACATCTCACAAGCATGACTCGATTTGGATAATAGTCGATCGACTAACCAAGTCGGCTCATTTCATCCCCGTACATACAAAGTACGTGGCCAAGCAATATGCGGAGCTGTACATTGCAAAGATCTTATGTTTGCACGGTGTTCCCCGCTCCATCATTTCAGATCACGGTGCGCTGTTCGTCTCTCGGTTTTGGGAACAGCTGCACGCATAGTTGGGGACCAAACTGATCCGAAGCTCCGCGTATCGCCCGCAAACGGATGGTCAAACTGAACGGGTGAATCAAGTGCTTGAAGACATGCTACGCGCTTGTGCCATCCACCACGGCAAGAATTGGGACGATCATTTGCCATTGGCGGAGTTTTCCTACAACAATGGCTATCAAGCTAGCATTAAGATGGCACCATATGAAGCTCTCTACGGCCGGAAATGTCGCACACCTCTCAACTGGTGCGAGTCCGGAGAGCGAGTTATCTACGGCATTGAACTTGTGAATGAAGCTGAAGAACGAGTGCAAGTAATACAAGCCAATCTTAAGGCTGCTCAATCTCGTCAGAAAAGCTATGCGGATAAAAAACGCCGCCCTCTCCACTTTGACATCGGGGACCATGTTTACGTCCGTGTGTCTCCGATGAAGGGAGTTCACCATTTCGGAGTGAAGGGTAAACTTGCGCCGCGATTCATTGGCCCGTTCGCCGTCATTGAAAGATGCGGACCCGTGGCCTATTGCCTGGAGTTACCAGCGTCGCTCGCAGGGATTCACAATGTCTTCCACATCTCTCAGCTGAGGAAGTGCCTCAAACCCTCCGCTGAAATCCGCACAGAAGACATAGAAGTTCTTCAACCGGACCTCACGTACACAGAGTATCCGATCCGGATTATTGATGAAAAGACTCGCGCCACAAGAAACTGGACCTTATGGTTCTAAAAGGTCTTGTGGAGTAACCATACCGCTGATGAGGCGACATGGGAAAGCAGGGAATATCTACGAACGAATTATCCGGACTTGCTATCATCATATAACCGGTAAAGTTTCCCAACTTTGCTTTTCCTTTGGAATCTCGGGACGAGATTTTTTTTAAGGGGGGAGGGATGTAAAATCCCCAAAAAAAAAGTGGTAGCAAGAATTTTCAGCTCATATACACTTAGGAAAAATGAGGGGGAATTAAAACTTTGAATTATAACGGTGTGAGTTCAAAGTTGTGAATCAAACTTCCCAAAAACTTCCAAACATGGAGATCTAAATGCACAGCTTGGATCTTCATAGTCCAAATATTCACCCTTCCAAATTTCAGCTCATTTGGAGGAGTTTCAATATTTGTTTGGGATTAAAAGGAGAAGCCCTCTAATCTGAATTTCAAATTCAGTTTCAAATTCCAACTCCCACAGTTTGCAAATTTGGTTCCACAAATGTGTTCTCCACATTTGAATGGGCAGCCATGCCAAAAATTGGAAACTTTGGAGCTGGTTTGCTATGTTTTTGGGGCAATACAAAATGGAGAATTCAAACTCCATTTCAAATTCAAATGATCAAACCACATCCAAATTTCACACCAGAATCCAAACTATTTGAATTCAGCAAATTCAAACTATGACTTTGGGGTGAAGTCAAGTCTTTAATGTTGAGCTGCTGGGGTAAAATATCAGAGAAAAATGGGATAAGAATTAGAAATAGTGGGGCCCAATTGTCAGCCACCCGAAACAACCCAACCGACTGTTTTCCTCCTCGGGTGATCACCACGCGCCAGCTCCCGGGCAGCCCGTCGCCTGACGTTGTCCACCGAGCTGCTTCCCCCGATGTCGGTTCACGCGCGTGGCCGTTTATAGCGGCAGCCGAGTGCAGCATCTGGCCTCATTCCCATTACCCCGTAGCCTCTCCACGCTCTGCTCGAGCCTCGCGAACCCAAACCCCCGCCCGGCGGAAGAACCCTTCGGCTCATCGACGCCCGGCGAGCTCGGCGTGCCTCTCGCGTGGCTGAGCCACGGGAACGTTGCGCCAGGTCTCTCTCCTGCTCCCTGAAGCCTCAAGTGAACACCAGCACCAGTGGTTGGCGCCTACGAGCTGGAATTCCCTTCGGAGCTCCGGTGTTGATCGCCTGTACGCCACACCATCACCCGACGGATTTGCGGCCTCTTCCGATCAACAGAAAGGTCCCTGAGGTGCGTGAGGAACCCTTCCTCCTTCCTATCCACCAGTTCCTGCTTTCTTAGCTCCGGTACCGAGTATTTTGAAGTTTGACGCCGGCGGTTCTTTAGAAACCCGAGGACCCTTCGAAGAAATTCGTTGTGCTCGGGGTAGCTCCGCGCTAGATGAGCTTAGAGTAGCTCCAGCACATGCTTGCACATCTCCCCGAAGTTCTAGCAGCTCAAATGAGCAAGTAGAGATGCCGGGTACCGAGTTTTTGTCGCCGCCGGAGTTTTGCGGGCTCGGGTCGCCGGTGAGGTCCCCTCTCCGGTGGGTTTCAGGGAGAGCGAGCTGTGGGTCGAGGATGTCCATGGGACACTGGTGCTTTTGGAGAAAACCCTAGTCCGAAAGACCCACTGTTGAGGGAGAGCGAGGTCGCCGAAGTAAGGTTCGACATGGTCGCCGGTGCAAGCACCTTTCCGGCCGTTGTCATCGGCTCCCGACCCCACCATCGTGTTCAGCACGGTGTAGAACTCACAGGCGGTGAGTTTGACGAAGTTTGGACCACGGGAACCCCGTCCCGGCGAGCCTCGCCGGCGTGCGCCGCCGCGGGAGGCGCGGGCAGCGCGATGAAGACGAAGGAGGGCCGGGTCCCACCGGTCAGCCTCCGTATACGCGCGGGGATCGGCTTGTGGCGCCGGATCCAGCGCGGCTGCGCGGGAATAACCCCGTAGCCCCCGGTGTTGCCGAAATCTCACTGGTCTGACTTAAAACAGTGGGCCCAGTTCCAATTATTTGAAGTTTCTATTAGGGAAATAATTCCAGAAATTAGCTGATCTTTGCAAGCCCATAACTTTGTGTAGAAAACTCCAAAAAGAGTGAGACCAATTTTGTTGGAATCCTCATGAGGAGTACTTCACAGAGAAACCAATTTTAGGCTATGAACATGCCCAGGAATTTCTGTAGAATTTTTTTAGTAAATCCTTTAGGGATTTATTACAGGAACAATTCTTTATGTAATAGTCCCAAATTTGGGCAGAAAATCCTTTCCATAGTTACTGATCTTCCGTAAAAATTTGGGCTTCATTGGAGATCATTTGCTAGGCTAAACTGCCTTCCCAAGTTCAGCCTTTATTTGGAAATTCAAAATTAAACAGAAACTTTTCAGAACTCCTGTCCAAGTTCAAAAATTCATATCTCTCTGATGGTAGCTCCAAAAATGGTGAAAAAAATTTTGTTAGAACCATGGAGACTTACCCTAATCAGATCTTCCATTACTAGCTATGTCAAAGCTCCTAATTTGGGTTCACAATTCAGAGAAGCATTGTACTTGTAGGAATTTTAAAGACTACATTATGCAATGACATGTCTCCAAATTTGGCTCAAATCATCCTTAGAGGGTCTAGTATCCACTGTAAAAATCCCAAAGCCAATTAAGGAACCTAAATAGAAATAGCTATGAATAGTAATTCAATTCTTATAAAGCCTTAATACTTATACATCTATTTTGCTACATTTCATTTAGTGACCGAAGTTGAGGACGCACCGGAGCCTTTGGACGTCCTTCCACCAGAAGCTAACTTCCCCTTTAACTCGCAACCAAGCAAGCCCCGGTTTGCACTTAAGTACCTTTTATAAAGTTTTCATTTGTATCATTTATGTCTAGGTTGAATGTTTGCATTAGAGTTAGGGTGATTGAAACCTCACTTGCATAGCCTCTTTAAATCCTATGGAGGGTTGGGTAGTTTATAAACTCGACGAGTAGAGAATTCCATGCTAATGTATAGGATCTCGGTAGAAGTCGAGTGGTTGGCAGCTACTCGCGAGATAGTCCTTATCACCCGGAAAGAAAAGAGGTAGATAATGGCTTGAGTTGTAAAAAAATGAGACCCAGCAGGGGGATAGGATGCAGTGAGCAGAGGTCTCACGTGCATAGCCCTGTTGGTGTCGGTTGAGGACCGTCCGTGTGCGGCCCTGCCGGACAAGTATCGAACAGTACCGGATGCATACTGGCATATGGGAACCAGGAAACCGATGTAATTGGTTAACCTGGGTGTCGAGGCTTACCCAACTGTAAATAGGAGTGGGTTGAGGGTAGCAAGGTGTAAATCTGCCGGTGGGCACAGTCACGCTCCACGCGGGGACCTCCTACCCGTTACGGATGGACCGGTTCGGCATTTGGGTTGCCTTTGAAAGGTTGTTGCATACAACAGAGTAGGAAGGGGTGTGGAATCACGCTTCTAAAAGTGGGTGTATGTAACGTGTTACCCGGGTGTGTCTTGATTGCAATCACCATCCCTCGCGGTTATTTGAGTACCCGCTTGTTCACTGCGCTGTGACGTAGTAAGAAGCGAAATAAGCCAACTGAAAATGCTGTATTGATCTATTAATGTCTTGAATACCTTGAGTTTTGTAGTTATAGAGCTAATTAAGTTTATATTCCACTTTGACCATTACCACATCGGAGGAAAGCGTTTCTTGTTTGATTGTGGACTTCCGATGTGAGGGCTGCCTAAGGCATACAAATCAGCTGCTATAAAAACTGAAAGCAAGGATCAACTTATAGGCGTGTCTTTATTGCAAAGTCCTTCCTACCTTACACATCTTTGCACGTAGAGTTTCATGCCTAGGGTTGACGGTTAAGACTTGCTGAGCCATCGTGCTCACGGTTGCAATATTTTGAGCTGTGTGCAGGTGAGAGTTATGAGAAAGGTTCCGAAGACGAGGCGATGCCCCCGTCGGGGTACACGGCCGAGCTGGAGCCATGCACGCCGCCGTGATCTCCGTTTACTTGCTGCTAGTGTGTAGCGTCCCCGGGCTGGACGGTTGCACTTTTGCATAGCTAGGATGAGAGACCGTATATGTATACTACTTCCGCTGTATAAATAAGTTTTGTAAAAGACTTCCGCTGTTTTATATTAAATAAAAGTTTGTATGTTGTTTTTAATTCTTTTCGTGTGTGCTGTCGGGTGCCGCATCGCACAGCACCACCTTATGCGATCCTGAAGTGGGTGAACCACGGGGTGGTCCCCACACTATCGAACTCCGGAACACCGTACCCTTGCACAGGGTGACATGTGTGTAGGCCATTGGTTCATAAAATTTTACTACCTTCATCTGTCAGCGGTCCACGGAACGATGTGGAACACGATGATTAATGGGCTACTTAGGCATGGTACAAACGGTCAGACCGTGCCGTGTCTGATGTAGCGGCCCATTGGCACAAGATGGGGCACTTAGCCCATTGGCCCAAAGTCTATATTGGTATCATGTCTCCCCGTTTACAAAGCCATTTGTAGAAAAATTGAAACTAGATGCTGCATCGGATTATATGCATTTGGAAAATTCCACAAACTTTGAATACCGTTTGATGAGACATACCATTAGGCTGCCATCGGAAATGCACGTGCTGCATCGTTTATCTGGTGGTGAGGTGAGGAACAGGAAACGAGTGCGCAGTGCAGATAAAAAATCTTTGCATTGTTGGTCATGCTGCTGATTCCGCGCAATTGGAAATGCTGGACATTTTTTAAGCTGGCAGCAATAGTCAAAGCGTTTCCATGTCGAGAGGCGAGGTCATTCTTGGTCGTCAGCTTCTTGATCTGATATGTCTAAACTTCGGTGGGCTGCACCGCAGCAGGAAGCCAAACTATTCAGTGAGTAATTGCTTGTGCCGCTGGTACGCTGCAAACTTGACCGCCATATATATGGTTTTTCATTTTTTTATACTCGCCATATATGGGTTACTACTTACTACCAGTTGCGGAGCCAGACACAAAACCGAAGAGTCAGTTAGCAAGACCTTCTATACCTAGCAGAATTAATCATTGATTAAGGCCTCGTTTGGTACAACTCCAAATTTTTCAAGAATCAAAAACATTTCAGTTTCATTGTAGAAATGATTCTCAATAAAAACATAATCACTTTAGAAATCATTTGTCTACTTTTCTGATTTTAGTTTCAGTATAGAGAAAAGAAGAATTAAAATGACCTATTTATACTTGGATGGACTATATTATTTTTTATAGTATAACATAAAATAAATTTTTATAATGTACATTATTTATAAGGGTCATTGTAAAATGTATGTCATCATCCAAATGCATAGATAAATCCTTGTCGTGCCACAACAATAGCGACGAGTTGATAATAAGGGTAGATAATGATAAATTACTGTAAATAATTATAAAATTGGAGGAGACGTACAATAATATGAAGTGATTTAAAGTGTAGAATACCTTTCCAGGTGTACGCAAGAAATGTCAATCGTTTCGCATGGATTCACTGCTGAAACGTTTCAATTTTTTGCTATGTGGTACCGTTTCAACTGATTCAATCTAGAATCTAAAATGATTCTTCTTGCCAAAGGCACCTTAAAGTATAAAGCATACTGGGGTACCAAGGGAGAGAATAGTTTCTCCCGTGAAACTGCTGTACGCCCATTTCAGGATGACAGTGAAAAAACGTGAATCGTTTCTGGCAATTCTGTTTCGAAACGCTCGTCAGTTTGCACCATTTGGCACGGATTCTTCCGATTCACACAAGAATCTGAAACGATTCATCTCTCCAAAAGCACCCTTAAGTTCGGCAGCTAACATGCTTAACGTAGATGTCTCCGGAAAAAGGAAAAAACAAAAAGCAAATAAAAGGTCACGCGGCAGTACAGGCCTAATGCACGATTTGACTTGCGATTTGGGAGCACGAGCCTTGCCATCGCCTGCACACGAGAGGCAGGAAATTGGATATGAGGCGATCAGGCAGCTCTCTTTGTGCGCTGAGACTTAGCCCGGAGAATCGAAGTTCATTGATGATGTCGAGCAGTAGCAAATTGAGATAGGCCACTAACGAGAGCAGAGGTAGGCGAGACTAGTCGTTTTCTTGGGTCTTGGCAGCCGTGATGCTTCACCAAAGGGTGGTGTACACCATCTCGTCATCCATCTAGGTCCGAAGCATGTCCATATTAATCTTCCGACACCTCTTTTAGAGCTTGGCACATATTCAAAGTGTTTATCACCACACACAACTCATTTGAGAAACTTTGTGAATACATTTGAAGAGCAAGTAAACACCATCAACATGCTCATTAGAGAATAAGCTCACAAAATGCAAAAGTAGGATTTCCCACATGCATCATCTAGGGGCTGAACATATGAAAAACTCCAACACCTTGCTAGGAATGCTCATGCCAAAATTCACCCAAATACAAAACCTTTTGAGGTAATTTTGGATGTAACTAGAAAGAGGCTAGTTTGAACTCAAATTTAAATTCAAACTACTTTTATCCCATGATTTCAGAAGTGGGATCCATATTCACACTCAGCACATTTTTGTGAGCTCACACACCAATTTTCACTCCATTTGGAGTTGATCTTGACATGAGCTAAGTCTAGCAAATTCAAACTCCATTTGAATTTCAAACTGTATATGTGCTGAAAATATATTCAAACACTCCCCAATTTGAATTATATCCAATTCAAATGGCTAGATGGTAGATAATTCAAATGACCAAGGTTATTTGGATCTCTACTGTTTAGAGCAGCGGGCAAAATTCAATTTCAGAGGTTAAAACCGGAGTGGGACCCACATGTCATCCTCACTAGTGTTTTAACCGACTCAAATCAACATAGCTCGGTTCTTGCACGCGACCACGCGAGTGCCACGGCGATGCCGACCGCTGCCACCTCCTGGTCGCCGATCAGAGCCACGAACCAACGTCTCCAGCTATTTAGCTGCGAGCTGCCGCCGGCAGCAGCTCGTATTCCCGCTGCTCAACCTTTCCAGCACTGAGAAACCTGAGCCGATTGCCGCACAGCTCCACCTCACCACCTCGCCGTCGACCGGCCAAAATAGTTCCTTCCACCACGAGCTAAGGCCACAAACGGCACCGCCGGTCCTTGCTCGACGTGTTACAGCTGTCGGCTGCTCGTGATCGGCTTCGGTTGAGCTTGTCCGAGCCGATCTTCCAGCACTCTGTCAACCCGAGAGCTCCTCCGACTCGACGCCGTCATCCAAGCAGCTCTAAGCTTCTCCAGCGCGACAAACGTGTCTCTAAGGTTAGCATCGAAGTCTAGTAGCTCTCCCCGAACTCCCTAGGTTCCTCTTAGTGCCGGTTAGCCGGAATTTCAATTTTTCCCGATGATCACCATATATAACACCGAGAACCAAAACTCAAAATTTATCTCGATCACTGGATCACTGGTAATCCTGATCAAGCTGAAGCTAGAGTAGCACCTCACGGTCATCTCAGCCAAATCCTAGCGGTGATGATCAACCCAGTGAGCAGAGCACCTGAGTTTTGCCACTGTCGATGCAAACGGCTCGGGCCGTCGGTGAAGTCTACTTTCCCGGCGATCTCCGGCCAAGAGGAGGGCAGGGTTAACTTCCCCGTGCCCTAGTGGTGCTTTGCGACCCATTGGCTGATCGTGTTCACCGCCGAGATGAGCCAGTGCCGTCGGACCCGAGCTCATTTTCCGCCTCCACCATCGCTGACTAGGTTTCTGGTGATGTCGAGGTCCGAGAAGTTGCCCGGCGTGTGCGCCGTGCTCCAAGGATCACATAGGAAGAAACTGTGTCAAAAATTAGGCAGTAGCAGCCGAGCGCGGGAGGCCGGAGGTAGACGAAGCCCCTAGCCGCACGTGTCAGCGGCCGATATTTTAAAACCGGGATTTGCTGTGGCACCGGATCGGGTGCGGCTGCGCGTGAAAGATTCCATAGCCCCGTGTGTCGACCGCTGAGAAGTTGACACGTAGCTCAGTCTCACGCGCAGCAATCTAAACATTTTCCCGATTTTCAGATTTAGTTCAAACTTCAAACCCGCATAACTTTGGCTAGAAAATTTCAAATCAAGTGAACCAAATTTTGTTGGATTCAGCTCTCTGAGTACTTTCCAACAAATCAAGTTTGACCCTATGAAAATCTTTATTTCTTCAGAATTAATTCTTAAAATTTTAAACTGTTTAGAATTTTAACTGGAGAGCCCTTTGGAGGGAAATTCTGAAATTTTGCTAGGGTGTTCACCAAAGTATCCCTGAGCTACCATTAAAATTTCAGATCCATTTGAGCTCATTTGATCCACCTAATGGTGTGATTAATCAAACTGTTTTAGAGAAAATAGAAAATGTCCAGAAACATTTTCAGAATTTCTCTGAAATTGTTTAGCTCATATATTTAGCTAGGAACCTTCAAATTAAGTGATACCAACTCTATTATAACCATCTGAAAATCTAGTTTTCAGAAAGTCATGGCTTGCTCCATAAAAATCCTTAGAACACCCTAGGAGCTCCAATGAAGGCCAAGTACATAATTATTTGTGGAAAGCTCAAATGAGCTTTGCTGCAAATGAAACTTGGCCAAGTCTCAGTTTAGGTTGTATCCAAACCACAGTAAAAATTACAGAGTCATTGGGTCTATCTAGCAAGACTTATAGTCTCCACAAGTTTAACTTCCATTCAAACGCATTTAAATTGATACATATACATGTTTATCTCATGTAGTCGCTAAGGTTGAGGAAGAGCCGGAAGTCTTAGACTTCATCACTCCAGAGGAACAGCTAGCCTACGACCAAGAGCAGCAAGGCAAGCTCCGGTTTGCATTAACCTTTTTACACATTTTTACTATTTTGAGAACTTACTTTGAGCACCCACTTACTTCTTGCATTAGTGTCTTGTTTGAAACCCAAATGCATAGCCAAGAAAATCCGGGGTTAGGATTAGGATTGAAAAACCCCGTTTAGCTACTGCAAGGCTAAGATAGTGTAGGATCCGGTACAAGTCGTGTAGTTGGAACTACTCGCGAGGATATACTAGAGGCACTCGACTCGGGTAAAGATAGCAAATGAAACACATGGCAATAAAAATGAGACCGAACGGAGAGTAAGGGCAGCAGGACTTTGGGGCCTGGGTGCCATAGCTCCGCTTGTGTAGATTAAGGACCGAGCCATGTGCGGGCCTATTGAACAAGCTAGAACAGTACCGAAGACCTACCAGCTATATGTGAACCGGGAAACCGATGTAACTCGGGTAGCTGGGTGTTGAGGCATAGCTGGTCGTTCAGAGGGTAGGTTGAGAGCTCGAGGTGTAAATCGACTGGCGGCACTGTGGATGCACACAGAGACCCCTTGCTCTGGACTATTTGACTGATTCAACATTTGGCTGACGGGTGAAAGGTGGTTGCGTACGACGTCCGTGATGGTTGCTGTAGGCAACATCGAGTACAGCCGTACGTGACGGGTTATTCGGGTAACCCTATATGTGTAAATCGATTATAATTGTCGTCCCTCACGGTCAGTGAGTACCACTTGTTCACTGTACCGTGATGTAGAAAGAACAGGCTAGATACATGTTAAAAGTTTGTTGATTTGAAAGACATACTTTGCTTGTTAATGTCTTGTTGTAGCTTAGAGCTAATTAAAGTTCTTTTCAACTTTGGGCAAAGTACATGAGAGAAATACGTTTCTTGTTTGATTGAGGCTCTCTTATGTGCCTTAGCATAAGGTTCTCCACAACCTGCTGCTAAAACTTGAAAGTAAGGTTCAAATAATTAGGCGAGTCCTTTGCAACTTATTTTACCTCATGTACCCGATAACCATTCATGTAGAGTTTCATGTATAGAAGAGACGGGTCAGTCTTGTTGAGCCATCGTGCTCACTGCTTGTGTTTGAAGCTTTTGCAGGGGTTTATGAGGAAGGGACTCCCGAGGACGAGACAGAACCCCAAGAGGGGAACCCTGTCGAGTGGGAGTCGTGCACGCCGCCGTTTTAGTGTGTGTGCGTGCTAGCGGGGACACGTTCACGGGCTAAACGTGAACTCGATGCGTAGTCTACGCCCGTGAGTGTAGACGGAACATATTTTGTTGTACAGATGTTCATAAACCTGTTTATGTAATAAAACTTTACTTCCGCTTTGTATCTTTGATGTGCGTTATCCGGTGCTGTGCCACACAGCACCCCTCAGCGTGATCCTGGCTCGACAAGACCGTGGGGTCACGTTAGTGTTGTATCAGAGCTCGCTTGAGGTTTAACGCACTACAAAGGTCATCGTTTTTAAAAATTCGGTGTGGAACGAGTTAGTAGCCCATATAAGGATGCTATTAGTGTATAGAAAGTGGCATATTAACCTATTTGCTTATGTCGAAAAATCGTGCTTCTCGGGACGCTTTATGTCTTGGGGGTGCACGTAAGCGCTGTCCACCAGTGCGCACAAGCTGAAGGGTGGAGCCCCACGGGTGGCAGGTAACCCGACCCGCTTTAATATCCTCTATGACTCTTCATGTCGTTTGGGGTATTCGAGCAACGTCTTTCCCTGGCGTGCTTTGTGCAATTTGGGAGACCCCGTCACGTGGTCAGTAACGTGAACACGTAGATCAAGGCGTGTTTGGCTTGAGAACATCCGGGCGAGTGTGTGACGCCCTCGATTCTGTGGAAAACCACGGAAACCGAGGACATGCATATGTGTGCCCAGGATGTTCATCACACATATACACATCATCCACAAACTGAATTTCAAAATATATATACCACGAATAACAGAGTTTATTACAATGTCTCATGAGTCTTGGACTCATGCTCACAGCGGAAGTCTTTATTCTAGCAGCGGAAGTTTTCTAACTAATGCGGAAGCAATCTAAGCTGCAGCAGCTCCATCTCTATTCCATCCCCACAGGCAAGGTTGAGGACAGATTACACGCCTAATGCTCCACCTGGTCTTCATAGTAATCTTCTCCTGTTGCTGATGATGAAATAATAATGCAAGTTTGAGTATAATGATATACTCAACAAGTGCGGGAAAATATGATATGTAGCTCACAACAAGGTAGGTATAAAAAGGCTCATTGCAGAAAAGCAAAGTTATTTATCAAAAACCATGATAAAACAGCAACTTATCTTTAAGTGAATGTAATCCCAACATGTAATAAAATACCAATCATACCTCCATTATGTTTATTACCTTCCATGTCCCAACCAGACATTAATCAACCTCATTCTTGCTCACGAATACCTTCTCGTATTCGCTACCATCTCACGAATACCATCTCGTATTCACTACCATTTCATCTTATAAACAAATTTCGTCTCACACCGAGACCAACCTCGTTGTCATGACTTAACAGTCATGCAACCCATCTTATCACCCGGACTCAACAGTCCTGAAAACAAAACCAAAACCAAACCATCCAAAACCATAACCAATAACCATAGCCAATAACCATCCCAACTAATCATGGAAGTTGGCCAGACGCTCGTGACCGTAAGCTCGGCTATCATGATAGTTTTAGACTCTACAGAGTTTGCACCTCTTTACCCACAAGTTTTTGATTTCGTCACCCGTCGGCGACTGCAGAACCTCCATTATACCAGTACACAACCATCGGTGTATGGCCAAGAGATCACAAAATAGCCTTTACAAAGGGGTTACTAGATGTATGGACTCACTAAGGTTTCACCGGCAGGCTAGAATCTCCAATTCTCCCACCCACGGGCCCCCTCTTGTGCCATGCAGTTCCCAGGGCAGTCCTCACTCGACTCCCATTCCCCGCTCCTTCCACGGTCCATAACAATCTAGCAACTTACCTAATTAGTCAGCTAAGCCACACCCATACTTGGCCTTGTGGTGGCACTGTTATCCTGGCATGTGCTCGCATGAACCGGTCCTTAGATCTACGGCAAGTAAACCACCATCTCTTTCTACCTCATTCACAAACCCAAGCTTGCCTAGATCTCCCTCCGATCCATGTTCATTAACAACATGAGTTTCTCATTATCATTATGAGTGCTGTTAGCTTGACACATCTATCTCGCTTCCCAATCCCATGGACTCAGCGGAGCTTAAAATTAAAACCATACCTGACTCATAAACATCCCTGGTGACAAGGGTGGTTTAACCAAAACTAGTAAACTCCTATAAAAGGGTTTTCCATCATGTTTGACTCAGCACACACACACCTTTTCGCAAAACAAAACAATTTCCCAAAACATAGGATCAATATGGTCAAGGGGCACTTGCCTTGTTCTGGCTGTTCCGGTTGCTCAAAATCTTGGTGTTGTAGTCCGTCGTAGGTAGCTCCTTGAGCTTGTCCTTTTTGTTCTTCTTAGTCTCGAGGTCCTTCTCTTAGCAAGACAGATCGTTGGGGCCCTCTTCCGGCGATCTTCCTCGACTAAACTCCGGCGAAGGGTTTATTCGGCGAGTTGGGGCTAGGGCTCTAAGTCGTTGGCTCATGAGTTGGAAAAGAAGTTCGTGGTTTCGGCCAAGGGTTCTGGGTTCTATTTATAATCGGGAAGAAAGAGTTCTAATCTGATTGGACTTCGAATAAGAGTCCTATTCAACTTGTCGTTGAATCTTAACAACTTATTTTTAGTTGATTTGGTGCGGTAACATTGTGGAATTCATGCCGGTTTCCTCCCATACCGGTATTCCCACGTGTACAGAAGCAAAAACCGCTCTAGAATTCGTTACCTCCGTGGTTGTAAAAGCCCAAGAAAACGGACTTGCAAAAACTTTTTATCACCTCACAACACCACATTTTTTGTTGTGGACATCTTGTGAAAAGTTGTAAAGAGCAAGTAACCTCCATCAAAAGAGTGATTAGAGAAGAAAGCCCTAACCTTCACAAAGTAGGATTTCTACACATGAACATGAGAGGTTGAGCTCACCCCTAGGACTTAAAAAGTCTTGGGAAGGTTCAAGCCAAGTTTCATGCAAACCCAACACTTTTTGGGGCACTTTTGGAGGCATTTGAAAAAGAGGCCAATTTGAATATAAATTCAAATTGCAGCAACTTTTATCACTCAAATTCAAAAGTTGGCTTCATATTCAATCTCAGCACATTTTTCTGAATTAGCCCACCAATTTTCATCCCCATTGGAGTTCATTTTGTCAAGAGCTAAATTTGCAACAATTCAAAACTGAATTTGAATTTCAGTTCAAACATGAAGCAAATTTAGCCAAACAAAGTTCAAATTTGAGAACTCAAAATTCAATCCAAGACTTGGTGCTTAAGTCTCACAGTTAATTGGGAGTAGCTAGGGATATTTTTCAGCATAACAGAGGTGAAAAATTGGAATGATAATTGGGGGAGGAGGGCCCACTGGTCAGAGGCCGTGAGCAAAAGAGAACCCACTCTGTGGTTGTCGGTCAGCCGCTGCGACCGGTTACCGCCTCACGGCCGCGCCAGCGCATGCTGGGATTAACTCGCGCCCCCCTCCCGATCACCACGTACGCAGCACAAAGCTGAGTTCGCTGCCTCCCTCGCCTGCCGCGCTGATCAGCGCCCGCGCATGCGAAGAACTTGCCGCAGCGCTTGCACCTACGAGCCCTGGCGTGCACCCGCGCTGATCGTTGAACGCTCGTGATCCCTGCAGCAAAAAGGAGCGCCAGGGCGTACTCTAGCTATTTCCCATGCTGCTCCAGCAAGCTGCACCCGACCGTGAGCGGTGTAAGCCATCAAAGTCGAAGAACCCGGAGGTACCCGCGGAGCCGAGCTTCGGCTCACCGGTGACAGCCCCATCTAGCCATCGTCGCCGACCATGTTCTACACAAGAAAGGTACATGGGGACCACTAGATGGTGTAGCCGCAAACCCTTTCGGCAAATGGTCCATCGGGTAGCAAGAATTTTAGAAAGTCCCAAACCCTAGTGCAACTGACCTAGCTCGGCAAGAATCCAAAATTCGGATTACACGCTGAGTCAATGATCAAGCTAGCTCACAAGTAGCTCCTACACCTCCTAGCGCCCCTCCTCGAGGAAGAACCAAGCAAAACCGTCCAGAAATGGCTGAGTATTAGCCATTTCCCTAGTCGCCGGTGCAAACACGGCTCAGGTCACCGTCGAGAGTGGGTTTGCCAGCGTTTTAGCCTCCGAGACTGCTCACGTCGGGTTCCTCGTGACCCACTGATGCTTTTCGAGCAAACCGTAGCCCTTTTCATGCTCCAGAAAGCGAAAACGACCTCGCCGGAGCTCTAGCCTCCGTGGTGGACGTCACACGCCCTTTTCCGGTCACAGCCGGCGAGCTCCGACCCCCGGGACAAGTTCCACAGGGCGAGGTAAGGCTAGGCGGCCAGTTCTGGCACTGGGGGTGGTCGGTAAGGCGGTTCCGGCGAACCTCAACAGAGTGCACCGCCACTGGAATCGCGGGCACGCGCAAGGAGGAAGAAGGCGGGTGGTGGGACCCACCCGCAGGAGTTTAAACATTTTGGGGGATTTTCCAGTTTAGTTCAACTTCAAATGCATAGAACTTTTGCTAGGAAGCTCCACATTCAGTGAACTAAATTTTGCTGAACTCAGAATTCTGAGTACTTTCCAGCAATAGCAATTTCAGCTCATGAAACCTAATAGTTTTCCAGAATTAATTCCCTAAATTTTAAAATGTTGGGAATTTTATCTGGAGAATTACTTCATGAAAAATTCTGTAATTTGGCTGAGAGGGTCATTGGAAAATCCTTAAGTCATAGTAAAATTTTCAGACTCATCCAAGTTCATTTAGTCCCCCTAATGGGGTGATTAAGTGAACTGTTTTGAGAAAATAGAAAAATGTTCAGAGACATTTTTCAGATTTTCTCCAAAACTTGTTTAGGGCATAACTTCCTCTACAATTCTTCAAATTACATGAAACCAACCCCATTAGAACCATCTTAAATTCTAGTTTCCATAAAGTAATGGTTGGAGCCATGAAAACCCCTGGAATTACTTAGAGGCTCAATTATTGACCAAATAAGCTTTTATTTGTACAAGGTTTAAATGAACGTTGTTTCAAATGAAACTTGGTCAAGACTATGGTTAGGACCCTACCAAGCCACCATAAAAATTTCAGAACCAAAGGGGAGGGCTAGCTAGAGTTATTAGTAATTAGGTATTCAAGTTTACACATTGCATTTAAATTGACATGTAGTATTTCATTAACGTGTAGTCGCTGAAGGCGAGGAGACTCCGGAAGTGCTCGACTTCATCCTTATGGACGAAGACCTAACTACTGACCAGCAGCAACAAGGCAAGCCCCGGTTTGCATTAACCCTTTTTATAAGTTTTGCTTTGTTTACATGTGTCGTATGAAGTAGGAATGTGCATTAGGTATAGGATGGATGGAACCCCACTTGCATAAACCAGAAATTTTCCTATAAGAGTGAGGGTAGTGTCTAAGACCTCGAGTATACAGGCTATGCTTAATAATTCATAGGACTTCAGTACAAGTCGAGTAGTTGGAATCTACTCGCGAGTTAGGTTTGGGACACACGGGTTTGGTTCGAGTGATGTGAGATCACTTTAGTAATGAAAATAAGACTAGGCAGGGGCTAGGGCACAGCAAGAGGAAGTCTTGTGTGTGCAGCCCTGTCCGTGTCGATTGAGGACCGATCCGTGTGTGGCCCTGCTGAGCAAGTATTGAACGTACCAAAGGCATATCGGATATATGGGCCCCGATAAACCGATGTAACCTAAACCTCCGGGCGTCGAGGCATAGCGCAACGATTTATAGTTGTAGGTTGATGGCAGCAAGGTGGAAATACGCTAACGGGCATAGAGAGATGCTCCGTGTAGGGAACCTCCTGTCCGTTTCAGTGCGACCGGTTCGACGTTCGGGCTGTTGGGCGAAAGGTTGTCCCGTACGACATTTAGTGAGCGTGCTGTGCAGCTCCACGGATGGGCGTACGTGACGTGCTCTTTGGGTTCTCCCTGCAGGTGTATATCGAGTCGATTCGCCGTCTCTCGCGGTGACGAGTACAGCTTGTTGACTGCACCGTAACGTAGTTAATGTATGAAATGTGATGATTCAGTATTGCTGTTATGATATAATTGTATTGCTACATGTGTGCCACCAAATATTTCTTACTAAATTTCATATTCCCGAACTGTTAACTTGTGGCTAAAAGATGAATTAAGGATGAACTTATAGGCGAGTTCATTTGCTGCAATGTTACTATCCTATGCTCATTGTACACCTCATGTAGAGTTTCATACCTAGGTGAGTCGGTTAAGTCTTGTTGAGCCATCGCGCTCACGGTTGCTGCTTAAGTGTTTTTCAGGTGAGGAGCCACCCACAGACTCGGGTTACGAGTCCACCGGCGAGGGTTACCCTGCGTCGGGGACCATGGCTGAGTGGGAGCCGTACACGCCGCGCTGAGCTGAGACTGAGACGTGCAGCTAGTTTGGGTTGCCCTAGGGCTGGGCAACCAACTTTTGCTAGATAGGCGGGCGTGAGTTGTATAATTTAGACTTCCGCTGTGTAATATAAACAATAGTTTGTAACTGAAGTTTGTACCGGTTTGTACATTCAGTTTGTTATCCCATGTAATATAATGTGTCCTTATGACGTGTGCTGTCGGGTGTCGCATCGTGCGGCACCACCCTCTGCGATCCTGGATGAGCGGATCCCGGTCCACCACAGCCTGGTATCAGAGCTGCATTGGGGATAGCACAGTACTTAAGGACTATATTACGGGAAAACTTAGGTTTACGGTGAGGATTCGGTAGTTGCCCAAGTAAGGACTATATTAGCATAGTTACTTAAAGTGGCAAAGACTAACCTATGTGCTATAATTCTCAATTTTAATTATGTAACGATGCACCTTTGCTCTGGTAAGATTGGTAAGGAACGCCACCAAAAGCGGTTCAATTTTGGTTAGCTCCCCTGACGAGGAACGTGGTTCAGGGATAGGTCTCACAGCTTGGTGTGAGAAGTCAATATGAAACTCTTGGACTCTTCATGTTCCTGAGTTCATATGAAACGCTGATCCCTAGCGTGCATTAGGCAAGTAAGTGGAGACCCCATCGTGTGGTCAGTAACGTGAGAGTGTGTTCGTCTAGAAGTAGCCCAGGAGGACATACGCAGCGCTTGCCATCGGTGTGCCCTGCAGGGCAGTAGATCTGTTGGGTTGATAACATTCCCAACCGTGATGACCCGTTCATGATCTACTCGGTTTCCCCGTCGTGTGGTGTTGAAACACGATCACGTACCTTGAGACGTGACTTAACTCAAGGATGGCCGTATGGCAGTGATACGGGCATTTGTATTTAATTTCAAATATGGTCCTGTCTGAAATGAAACAACCTTTGAGTGCATCACTATTGTGTGGTCTTCTGCAGGTACTAACCACGTATGTATCCGTGTAGTAAACGTGTGCGAGAGACCGTTTAGTGCCACACTTGAGACGTATATGCCGGTATGATCCGGTTAGGATTTTCTTTTGTGAGGAACGTAGTACCGAAATATTATAGGCATATGCATGAAAAATAATGAAAACAAGGAATTAAAATCACTAGCTTCAACATCTAGGACCCTGGTTGGGTAGAAAAATTGGATAGTGATGAGTGTAGTTCCAAAAGATTGAAAATAGAGTGCTCTGTTTTGGGCAGCAAGTCTGCTGATCTTCCACAGAGCATAACTCACAGGTCTTTTAGCCCAGGGAGGTCTGGTATATAGTTCTATATCTTTATTTAAGTACTCTACAACTTTGTTGTAGACTTCCAGGGCTGGATCACACCTTAAGATGACTTAAATTCCAGAGGAATGTAAACTGTCCAGAACCAGGACAGAGTTAAACACTCTCTGAACTGTTCTGTTTTTCAAACATAACTCCCAGTAGAAAAATCTAAAATTGTCATATGATACATCTTTAGAAAGGGTAGAAGATGTGTTACATCTTTGCAATTCAAAGTTTCTGGAATTTCAGCACAGATTTCAGTGGAAACCAGAGTTGAAAACAGAAACTTCCCAAGGGAGGTGCTGTTAAAATTCTTCCAGGAATTCTGCTGACTTTGAATTACCATAACTTTTTAAGCAGAGCTGATCTGAGGGCAAATAAGTACTCGTTGGAAATATACTGAAGTTAAATTTAACTTTGGTATTCAGCTTGAGTCATGAAAATGCCCAGAACCAGATCAAAATCTCAGATATGTAGAAACTGGTCATTCTGACAGAGGAATGACAGTTGAACTCATGTGAGAGATTGTGGTACCCTAGAGGGGGTTTGAATACTTCCAATGGGGTAGAACATACTCATGAGAGGTTATATTCAACTAGTGAAAGATTTGAGTATAGGTCTCACTCAAGTTTCTTTTACTAGAGACCATGTTTGTGTCGTATTGAAGGTAAAAGGGTGGTATACGTGATGACAACGCGATAGTAACGTCTCGTGGTGACCAAACCTAGTTGTGGTGAGCTTCCAAAAAGGAGGTTCATCAAGTTGGATTAAACTAGCTTGTATTTGGTCTGGTAATGGTGTAGCTTGTGCAAAGTTATTATATTATCTACATACGAGATGTATCGCATGTTTTATTGTCATTATGTTTTTACGCCTATTTCATTTGACTGCATGAAATATGTAGCGGGACTGATGTTTATTGTTGTATGGTTGCATATGGTTCGCACTAGGACCACGCACGAGGTTGTTGGCTCTAGCCAACAGGGAGGCAATGACTCCCAGCCACCGGCCTATGACAGCACCCCGCAGCAGCAGCCACCACCGCCGCCTCTGCTTACTCTAGCGGATGTGATAGCGGCACTGGTGGGAGGTCGTGAGGAGAAGACCGACCTGCTCCGCACGATCGTACAGAATACGTCCCAGGCGGGGGGATGTCAAGAGAGGGGGCCCCGTGAGCCCCGTGAGGTGTCGTACTCGGACTTCAGGAGTACGCACCCTCCAGTATTCGCATAAGCTGAAGAACCACTGGAGGACGACAACTGGCTGCGGACCATCGAGTCCAAGTTCGGGTTGCTCCAATGCACGGAGCGGCAAAAGACTCTGTTCGCGGCGCAGCAACTTCCTACGGTGCCGCTGGTGCGTGGTGGGCGAACTATGTCGCCTCACGTCCGGCTGGCCATGCCGTGGAGTGGGAAGAGTTCCGGGAGGCGTTCCGCGCCTATCATATCCCTCCCGGGATAATGAAGAGGAAGTTCCAAGAATTCTTGAAACTGAAGAAAGGCGGGAGGAGTGCCCATAATTACTCCCGTGCCTTCAACCACCTGGCGCAATATGCGTCAGACTACATCTCCACCGAGGAGAAAAAGCGGGAGCACTTCTATCGGGGGTTGCACCCCGAAATGAAGACACATCTTGTTCAGTGGAATCGCGGCACCTTCAACGACCTCGTCAATGCCGCGATTATGCAAAAGGACGCTCAGCGGGAGTTGGCAGCTGAGCAGCGGAATCGCAGTGCTCCACCCAGCAGTGGGGGTGGCGCTCCCTAGAAGTACCGCATGGTGTATCGGACACCATCCGGGCAGCAGTGGCGTCCACCGGCGCGACCTCAACAGTTCGGGGGACGTTCTTTCCAAGCACCCCTGTTCCGACCGCCGATGCCACCACCGAGACAGCAGCAGCAGACGGCACCCCGGGCGTTTCCACCGCCACAACGCGCCCCGGGTTTCCGTCCACCGATCAGCAGGGGACCGCCCCGTTTCACTTGCTTCACGTGTGGCCAGGCGGGCCATTTCGCGAAGTACTGTCCCCAGGGGCAGCCGAGCAGCGGGCAAGCCCAGTTCCAGGGCGGTGCTCGAGGCCGACCTCCGATCAAGAAGGTTGGTCAGCGGACTGGGGGCGTTCGCAACCTCGACAATGAGGACACCCCGGAGGGAGACAACGTGCTGGCGGGTACGTTCACTCTCAACAATCAAGTCATCATCATATTATTTGATTCTGGTGCAACCCACAGTTTTATAAGTGCATCCTATGTGGCTAAGCATCAAATGCAAGTCTTCCCAACCGACTGCACCTATATGATCTGCTCACCGGGAGGGAAGATTTCAGCAAATATGATGATCCCAAAGGCACCTCTGTGCTTAGGTGGGAAACTATATCCCACCACCTTGATAATCCTTACAGGGCAAAAGATTGATGCAATCTTAGGGATGTCATGGCTACAATACCATGGCGCTGTCCTGGAGACTCGGACACGGACGGTTCATTCAAACTCTCCATTTCACCGTCCGCATTCTATGGTGTTAGACACTCCAGTCCGGGAAGTTTCAGAAATTAATAATGCTGAATATCTCAAGTTAGAGGACATCCCCGTAGTCCGGGAGTACCCCGACGTGTTCTCGGATGATCTTCCGGGCATGCCACCTGAACGGGATGTCAATTTCAAGATTAAACTCGCACCCGGGACTACGCCCATATCACGGAGACCATACAAAATGGCTCCAAATGAACTGGCTGAACTGAAAGAACAGATCAATGATCTGTTGAGCAAGGGTTCCATTAGGCCGAGTTCCACGCCTTGGGGATGCTCAGCGCTATTTGTGAAGAAGAAGGATGAAACCTTGAGGCTGTGTGTGGACTACCGGCCGCTCAACGCCGTCACCATCAAGAATAAGTACCCGCTGCCCCGCATTGACATATTATTTGATCAACTTGTGGGTGCAAGTGTGTTCTCCAAGATGGACCTTCGCTCTGGATATCATCAGATAAAGATCCGGGCGGAGGATATCCCGAAGACGGCCTTCTCGACGAGATATGGATTATATGAATATCTCGTCATGTCCTTTGGTCTCACAAATGCTCCAGCCCATTTCATGTATCTCATGAACTCGGTGTTCATGCCGGAGCTGGACAAGTTCATGGTAGTGTTCATCGATGATATCTTGGTTTACTCCAAGACAGAAGCCGAACATGCCGAACACTTGAGGATCATTCTTCAACGATTACGAGACCACAAGCTCTACGCCAAGTTCAGCAAAAGCGAGTTTTGGATCAGCCAAGTGCCATTCTTGGGACATATCATCTCCGCAGAAGGCATTGCGGTTGACCCAAGAAAAATAGAGCAAGTGCTGAAATGGAAAGATCCCACTTGTAACACCCCAAAATTCAGTTAAGAGGGGAATTTAAAAATTTTTGGACGTATTGCATGTGGTGCAGAAATTCAAATTCAAATTGGAATTTAAATTCAAACCAAAACAGAAAAGAAATGGAAAAAGAAAAAGAAAAAGAAAAACCCCACCGGCCAGTGGGCTGAAACCCTCCAGCCGACCCACTCTCCCCGCGCCAGCCCCGAACCCGCGCCCCTCTCTTCCTCTCACTGACACGCGGGGCCCGCATGTCATCCCCATCTCCGCGCGCTCGGCCGACCCCGGGACTCTCCTCTCCCCCGAATCCAAACAACCTCCAAAAACCGCGCCAACAGCCCGATCTCTGGCCCCGGACGCTGGTATTTAACCAAGTCGATCCTCCGCCGCCTCCCCTCGTGAAATTCTCACACAGAAACTCGCCGAATTCCCCAGCGCACTCCAATTTTCTCTCCGGTGAGAACCGAAGCTCCAATCACCGTTTTCTCTTGATCCTTGCTCGGGGTTCCTGATCTAACGCGCCGATCATGTTCCACCGCCTCCGGGGGAATCACGCAGGTGCAGAAAACTCGGTGTTTTGCACCCTAGACGCAGCTCCGGCGAGCACCGCCGCTACTTCATCTCGGACCTCGCCGCCGACCGCCTTCCAGGACCTCCAAGCTCAAGAAAAACCCCGAGGTGAGATCCCCGACCTCCCCTCTACCGATCTGTGCCATGAAATCCAAGTTTTAGGAGGTATAGACGAAAATCCGAAGATCTCCAGCGAGATCACCGCCTCCCGCCGCCGTGCGCCGCCGGGCAGCGCCGCCCGCGGACGGCCAGGGCGACGTGGACCCCGGAGGCCCGTCCATTTTAAATCATGCGGTTCCTATTAGATCTAGCTCGTACCGCTTCGCGTTATAATCTCAGCCATCTATTTTAAATCGGACGGTCCACATCAGCCCCGCGTTATAAAGGCCGGGATTCTTACGCGCTACCCCCTGGGGATCTCGGAAAATAAGAGCTAGCCCCGGAAACTTCTGATCTAGCCCCTGGAACTTTAGAAATTTGTGTAAATTCATTTAAAAATCAGTTTTAGCCCCTGGACTTAATAAAAATTAACAAAACCCCTCTGTTATGTGTAGTTAGACCCCTGAAAATTTGTAAAATAATAAAGTAGACCCTGTAGTAGGGAGGATTTACCTTTTGACCCTATATGATAATAAATTCAGAAATTTCAATATGTGACTAGGATTTAAATTTAAAAGGTAAGGCAAACATATGTACAAGTTCAAATTTAAACTCTCCTAGCACTTGGAAAACTTTAGAATCAACTAAAAATAGATTTTTGGTTGAAATGAATCTGTCTAATTGTTGTTCATATTTATTAGTTCTAGAAATACCTTCTTAGGCTAGGAAGTAATTCTGAAAACTGATAAAATAAATTTAAATTAGCTCACATCAGAGGAGAAGTTTAAAAATATATTTTTAATATTTTAGGTCAGAACCTATTCTGTTTAGAAGATATGTCCTATTTAATATTAAAACTCACTTTTAGACATAGAAGATAAATCTGAAAAATATAGGAAAATAGGTATGTATAATTAGAAAATGATAAATGAAGTCTCCAAATTTAAAAAACTTCAGCTTAGGATTTGGTAGAAGACCTGAAAACCTATTTGGAATAGGAAAATACCTCTTATACAAACTTTGTCGCTAAGAAGTGTAATAATTGAATATAAAGAATTTGTTCAAATCGGAACTTCATATATAGTGTGCAAATAGAAATCTGAACATAGAAGTTAGAAATAATATACATATGTTTAAAGGTGAATGTAGGCCAAAAATCAACACATGTAGAGTAACCACAACACTTAGAAATGTGAATGACTTTCATAGGTATGTATGTGTGGTTTGTATGAAGTGAAAGTGTGAACTATGTCTTATGGATTGTTGTTTTCTTTTGCTATGTGTATTGGCATGAATAGAACCTGCCCCAGAGCAAGTTCTCCCCTTCCAAGACCAAGACTTTCCATTCCCAGAGCAGCAGGAAGAAGGCAAGTGTCCTTGACCACTTTGATCCTATACTAGGATGTGTAGGTAGAATTATTGCATTGTCAATTGAAATATGAAACCCATGCTAGGAAGTTTCCCTAGAATTGCATTACCTTGTTTCCTTGTAGCTTGAGTTGGGATTTATTTTATCATGTCATTTATTTATATGCTTATGCTTAGCCATGCTTAGAACGGGATAATTGGGATATGAGATCATCAATTTATTTACCTTACTCTTGAATGAGATATTATGAGTTATGTAGAGGTAGGGATCGAGGCAAGTTGGATGATTTGGTTGGTGCTGGGTGCACGAGACTCGGGTTTGTGTTTAGTACTTGCCTGGATCCTAAGGACCGGTTCATGGAGCATGTAACCTGGCTTTAGCGTGCCAACCACATGCTGAGATGGGGCAGCTTGGCCAATTAATTAGGTGTACCCCCGGCGTAGTATGGGTGTGTTGGATGGTGCCGGGAGTAGGTGTCAGCTGGACTACCATATGAACCGCAAGGCTCAAGAGGGGGCCACTGCAGCGGGGTTGGAGCCTCTTTTATGATGTTAGGGGTGAAACCTCAGTGGGCCCACGCTCGTCGGGAATCCCTTTGTAAAGGCTTCGTAGTGATCTCCTGGCTACACACCTGGGAAGTGTGAATGTGGTTTGTGGCCACTGGCATAATGGAGGTTCTTTTAGTCCACCCGACAACGGGGGATGAAATCACTACATGTGGGTACAGTGGTGCAAAGTCTGCAGAGTCAAAACTGTCATGACAGCCGTGCTCACGGTCAAGAGCAGCTTGGACTTATTCATGATTAGAGGATGATGACTTTGGAAGTTGTGGATGTTAAGCGGGGAGCTTAACATTGGAAATGAGGTTATGGTTATTTGATTATGATGATGGGTTGGGAGATTGGGACCATTTCACCTATGTAGTAATGTAGGTGTTTAATAAGCTAAGGCGATAGGTACTAATTGCGTAGTGCTTTAACCATGAGTTCAACCTCTCCTTGCTCTAGCCATGCATGACATAACTTTCCCACACTTGCTGAGTACCAACGGTACTCAAACTTGCATATTTGTTGGTTTAAATTGCTGCTCAGGTCAAGGAGATGATGTGGTGTTTAATGACCAAGACTTCGGACCCGAAGAAGGATTTTAGGTTCATGGAGTCCCCTGGGAAACACCTGTGACGGAGCCCACAAGACTTATATTCCGCTGCTGTTTTATTTACATGTTATGAACTTATTATCGTCCATCGAGACGTATGCTTTGTAAGAATATTTATACTCGACACCTGGCTTGTAATAAATGATGCTTCACTATTTGTCATCACATGTATGAGAGAAAGATCCTGGCATACATGTGATATTCACTCAGTTGTTCTTTGGGACAAACTAGGTGTGACAGAAGTGGTATCAGAGCCAAGGTTGCTCGTAGGAACGTGGACCTAGGTAGAAATGGACGTATTTAGAGACCCTATTTTCTTAAAAACTATTTTACAAAGGTGTGGGTTGAAAAGTGGTATTTAATGGGTCACTTTATTCACCTTGCCCCAACTCTATTCAAAATACGATTTTATTTAAATCTTATCTAACTTAATTTTAAATGACTTATGTTTTATATGGTTCGCATTATCCGCACCGCCCGCAAGTCTACCGGAGGGAGAGTTCCTGTAGTTGCCCTTGCCCTAAGAGAGGAGAATCATCCGGTGACGTACCACTCCTACGGATTGGCAGTAGGAGGCTTGTTGCGCCGTCTTCGGCGAATGCTCCAAGCCGCCGGCAATAAGGGCAAGCTAACCATACACTACAGCTCCACCCGGACCGTCCGTGAGAAGTGGGAAGAATGGAGTTCAGAAATGAGGATTATCCATGAAAAGCAGCTGCTCAAGATCCACCGCTCTCTAGCTTGTCGAGCGACACAGGTCGATGCCGAGAAGGATGTCGGCTGGGAGGCCATCACCTGCCAGAGTCACATCTACCGTCGCCACCTGGACAGGACGTACATGTATGTCCTCCAGCGTGAGAGTGGTACAACGGAGTACAAGTACCCGCCAGTGCAGCAGGGGACTTCCCATGAGCACATGGACTTGTGCTTGGAGGATGCTGCTATGCTCAGCACTCGACTGCAGGAGTGTCAGCAGGAGCTTCAAGATGTTCGTGACACCCTGAAGGAGACTGAGGCATTGCTTCGCGCCAGCCTGAGGGCGAGAGGAAGAGGAGATGGGAATGAACTGTGTGTCACCGTGAATGACACATGGACTCCTGACTCCCCAGACCGCCGGGCGAGCAGGCGTCGCCGCACTTCTCCACCAGCAGCTTCCCCACCCAAAGCGGAATCAGAGGGCAGCCGCAATAATGAGGAAGACCCCGAAGAGCCAGCTCAGTGATACGAGTCGTGTAGAGTCCTTTCCCTTAGTTCAGCAGGTTACCGAGTAGTCGAGTCAATACCTTAGATTATGGTGTGTAAATGTTTGGTGTGTGACGTGAGTTGTGGAAGCCATGGGCATTTGTCCAAAACCTCGTCTTTAGGATGTTTTGCTTTGATGTGGGAACCCCTATGAATTTAAGAGTGCATTTGGTTCGCGTGAGACATGAAACCCTCAGAAAGTGTTAATATAATAAGGCCTCAAAATTTTAAGTTTAAACAAGCAAATTGGGAAGTTAATACGTAATGCTTTAAATTGACATTTGGTTGATCAGGATAGATGGCCGGAAGAGGAAAGGGTCACGGTGCCAACCCCGCCAACAACAACGATGAGGCCGGCAACCCTCATCTTTCTGGAGGACAAGACAAGGGTGGTCGCCGTGAAGGAGTTGATCCCATCCACCAAATGCTCGAAAATCAGAATCAGCTCATCTAGAGCCTAACTCAAGTGGTGGCCTACTTGCACCAAGTTCCACCTCCACAAGCTGCACCACGCCAACCAAGGTTGAGTGAGTTTCTATGGACTCAACCTCCAAAGTTTGCAAGTGCTGCTGAACTTCTGGAGGCAGATGATTGGCTAAAGACCATTGAGAGCAAGATGAGGATCATACAATGCCAAGGGTATGAGAGGGTGCTGTTTCCCTCTCACCAATTGCATGGACCTGCTGCTGATTGGTGGACCGCTTACGTAGCAGCCCATCATGACCCCGAGAACATCACTTGGGAAGAGTTCAAGTGCAGTTTCCGCAACCATTACATACCAAGGGGTGAACTCAAAAACAAGAGGAAGGAGTTCTTGGGACTGCAGCAAGGAAACATGACTGTGAGGGAATACCTCACTAAGTTCACCCAACTATCCCGTTATGCACCACGGGACATCGAAACTGATGAGCAGAAACAGGACTGCTTTGTGGAAGGACTTACTGCGGAGATGCAATGTGCAATATCCTCCAACGAGTATGAAAGCTTCCAAAAGATGGCAGACAGAGCATTTGTAGTGGAGAGGAAGCTGAAGGCCTTGGAAAATGAAAACAAGAGGAAGGCGGGATGGTCACACCAAGCCTCGGGTAGAAACACACGCCCACGTCTGATGCAGCAACCCGCAGGGCAGACGAGCCGTGCTGCGGTACCCTACTCAGCACCGAGAGGGTACAACCCGAATTTCAGGCCTCCGTCAGCACCAGCACAGCCACAACGTCAGTTTGTACAGCAGCCTCGCCCCACGTATCAACCTCGACCAGCAGTACAAGGACCCCCAAACCAACCCCAAGACAACAAAGGCCAGGCACCTAAGGTTGGGGGTGCAATGCTTTAACTATGGTGAAGTGGGGCACTACGCCCATAAGTGCCCAAAGAAGAAGCCCATGCAGCCACAACAGAAGAATGTGATGCGAGGACGGGTGAACCACGTGACCACGGAGGAAGCGCAAGAGGCACCTGACAAGGTAATTGGTATGTTTCCTGTCAATTTACACATTGCAACCCTGTTGTTCGATTCTGGTGCTACCCACTCGTTCATTGCCCAAGGGTTTGTTAAGAAGCATGATCTAGCAACAACACAAATGAACCATATGCTAGCAGTAAACTCTCCAGGGGGAGAAATAAGGACAGTACAAGTGTGTCCCAAGGTGAATCTAGACATTAATGGGGTGGTATTTACTGCAAACCTCATAGTGATACATTCACCAGGGATAGATATTATTTTGGGTATGGATTGGCTGACCAAACATAAAGGAATCATCCATTGTTCGACAAGAACCGTGGAACTAACTCACCCTAGTGGCACAAGAGTAGAGTTCATAACCATACAAGAGCCTAGGAGGGACATTAAACTCAATCAAGTTGAGGTGGAAGAAGAGGAGATCACGATCATCAGGGAATATCCAGACGTTTTTCTGGAGGAGTTGCCAGGTATGCCTCCCGATCGTGAGGTGGAATTCACGATTGAGCTAGTGCCTGGAACAGCTCCGATATACAAGAGACCTTATCGGATGGGCTCCAAACAGCTGGAAGAGCTCAAGGAGCATATAAGAAAATTGACTGAGAAGGGGTATATTCGTCCTAGTTCCTCACCATGGGGAGCTCCAGTGATATTTGTGCCCAATAAGGACGGGACCCAAAGGTTATGCGTAGACTACCGTGCGTTGAATGAAGTAACCATCAAGAACATGTACCCATTACCCCGCATTGAAGACTTGTTTGATCAGTTGAGGGGAGCTTGTGTGTTCTCGAAAATTGATCTCAGGTCGGGATACCACCAACTTAAGATAAGGCAAGCTGATATTCCAAAGACAACTTCCGTATCTCGGTACGGACTGTATGAATACACCGTCATGCCTTTCGGGCTAACTAATGCCCCGACATACTTCATGTATCTCATGAACAAGGTATTCATGGAATATCTGGACAAATTTGTGGTGGTTTTCATAGATGACATTCTCGTGTTCTTCGAAGATGAAGAAGAACATGAGAAATATCTAAGGTTGGTGTTGCAGAAGCTGAGAGAACACCAACTATATGCCAAGTTGAGCAAGTGTGAGTTTTGGCTGAAGAGAGTTCCCTTCTTAGGACATATAATCTCGGAGGGAGGAATCTCCGTAGATCCCGCCAAGATCAAATATGTACAGAAGTGCAAGACCTCTGAGAATGTCAGGGAAGTACGAAGCTTCTTAGGATTGGCTGGGTATTATCGACGGTTTATCGAGGGTTTCTCCAAGATTTCGAGACCCCTCACCAAATTGTTGGACAAGGGAATCACATTCACATGGACACCGCAGTGCGAGACGAGTTTTCAAGAGCTGAAGAAAAGATTGACAACTGCCCCAGTGCTAGTTATGCCAGATATGCAGAAGAACTTTTCGGTGTACTGCGATGTCTCTGGAAACGAGTTTGGATGTGTTCTCATGCAAGAGGGGCATGTCGTGGCTTATGCGTCCCGGCAGCTCCGGAAACACGAGAAGAACTATCCTACACATGACCTAGAGCTAGCCGCAGTGGTACACGCATTGAAGATCTGGTGGCATTACTTAATGGGGAAGAGGACAGAAATATATACGGATCATAAGAGCTTAAAGTATATTCTCACACAGCCAGATCTCAACCTCAGACAATGGAGATGGTTAGAGCTAATCAACGACTTTGATGTCGGCATCAACTATCATCCTGGGAAAGCGAACATTGTGGCAGATGCTTTAAGCCGGAAGGTGCAGGTCAATAGGTTGAGCTTGAAGGACATGCCTGCAGAATTGAAGGAAGAGGTTATAAAACTCAATCTATGTCTGGTGAATAGTGGTGAGGCCATCGCCATGGAAGTGGACACCACATTAGAGAAAGATATATGCAACGGTCAGAAAAACGATGAGAGGATACAAGAGATTAGAGAACCCATCAAAGAAAATAAAGCCCCTGGGTTCAGAGAGGATGAACAAGGTATGGTGTGGCATGGGAAAAGAATCTGTGTGCCTGAAGTGAAGGAGATCTGTGAATTGATTTTGAAGGAGGCTCATGATTCCGACTACTCCATTCATCCTGGAAGTAAGAAGATGTATCATGACCTCAAGAGTAGATATTGGTGGTATGGCATGAAGCGAGATGTCGCGGAACATGTTGCCCTGTGTGACACATGTTAGTTGGTGAAAGCAGAACATCAACGACCCGCGGGATTATTGCAACCACTCAAAGTGCATGAATGGAAATGGGAAGAAATAGGTATGGATTTCATAGTGGGACTACCCAGGACCCAATCAGGATACGATTCGATATGGATCATCATCGACAGGCTAACAAAGGTAGCTCATTTCATCCCCGTGAAAGAAAGCTACAACAGAACCAAGTTGGCAGAATTGTACATGTCAAGGATCATATGTCTCCATGGGGTGCCAAAGAAGATAGTGTCAGATCGACGGACACAGTTCACCTCAAGGTTCTGGCAGAAGTTACATGAAACCATGGGAGCTCATCTGAATTTTAGTTCTGCCTATCATCCCCAGACTGACGGGCAGACGGAAAGAACCAATCAGATCCTTGAGAATATGCTGAGAGCGTGCGCGCTCAAGAACAATAGGAGTTGGGATAAGAACTTACCGTATGCGGAGTTCTCCTATAACAACGGCTATCAGGCTAGTATGAAGATGTCTTAATTTGAAGCTTTGTATGGGAGAAAGTGCAGAACTCCACTATTTTGGAACCAAACCGGGGAAAGTAGAGTGTTTGGACCTGAGGTACTACAAGAAGCCGAGGCGAAAGTGAGGGAAATTCGCAACAACCTGAGGATAGCACAGACCCGACAAAAGAGTTATGCCGATGTGCGGAGAAGAGAGCTTATTTTCAATGTGGGAGACTATGTTTATCTCAAGGTGTCACCTATCCGAGGACTTCGTCGGTTCAAGGTGAAAGGGAAGTTATCACCTCGATACATCGGACCCTTTCAGATTCTGGAGAGGAAAGGCAAAGTGGCATATCAACTGGAACTACCGTCTCGCTTATCGGATGTGCACGATGTATTCCATGTGTCACAGCTCAAGAAATGTCTGAGGACGCCTGAAGAGATGTTACCCATGAATGAGGTTGACGTAGGAGAGGATCTTTCTTATGCCGAGCAACCAGTCAAGGTTTTGGAGACAATGGAACGCCTCGCAAGAAATAAAAGAATCCGGATGTGCAAGGTGCAGTGGAAGCATCACTCGGAAGATGAATCCACATGGGAGCGAGAAGACGAGGTTAAGGCACAGTTTCCGGAATTGTTTTCTTAGAACCACAATCTCGAGGACGAGATTTATTTTAAGGGGGGTAGAGCTGTAACACCCCAAAATTCTGTTAAGAGGGGAATTTAAAATTTTTTGGACGTATTGCATGTGGTGTAGAAATTCAAATTCAAATTCAAATTGGAATTTAAATTCAAACCAAAACAGAAAAGAAATGGAAAAAGAAAAAGAAAAAGAAAAACCCCACCGGCCAGTGGGCCGAAACCCACCAGCCGGCCCACTCTCCCCGCGCCAGCCCCGAACCCGCGCCCTCTCTTCCTCTGACTGACACGCGGGGCCCGCATGTCATCCCCCACCTCCGCGCGCTCGGCCGACCCCGGGACTCTCCTCTCCCCCGAATTCAAACAACCTCCGAAAAACCGCGCCAACAGGCCGATCTCTGGCCCCGGACGCTGCTATTTAACCAAGTCGATCCTCCGCCGCCTCCCCTCGTGAAATTCTCGCACAGAAACTCGCCGAATTTCCCAGTGCACTCCAATTTTCTCTCCAGTGAGAACCGAATCTCCGATCACCGTTTTCTCTCGATCCTTGCTCGGGGTTTCTGATCTAACGCGCCGATCATGTTCCACCGCCTCCGGGGGAATCATGCAGGTGCAGAAAACTCGGTGTTTTGCACCCTAGACGCAGCTCTGGCGAGCACCGCCGCTATTTCATCTCGGACCTCGCCGCCGACCGCCTTCTAGGACCTCCGAGCACAAGAAAAACCCCGAGGTGAGATCCCCGACCTCCCCTCTACCGATCTGTGCCATGAAATCCAAGTTTTAGGAGGTATAGACGAAAATCCGAAGATCTCCGACGAGATCGCCGCCTCCCGCCGCCGCGCGCCGCCGGGCAGCACCGCCCGCGCACGGCCAGGGCGACGTGGCCCCCTGAGGTCCGTCCATTTTAAATCGTGCGGTTCCTATTAGATCCAACTCGTACCGCTTCGCGTTATAATCTCAGCCATCTATTTTAAATCGGACGGTCCACATCAGCCCCGCGTTATAAAGGCCGGGATTCTTACGCGCTACCCCCTGGGGATCTCGGAAAATACGAGCTAGCCCCAGAAACTTCTGATCTAGCCACTGGAACTTCAGAAATCATGTAAATTCATTTAAAAATCAGTTTTAGCCCCTGGACTTAATAAAAATTAGCAAAACCCCTCTGTTATGTGTAGTTAGACCACTGAAAATTTGTAAAATAATAAATTAGACCCTGTAGTAGGGAGGATTTACCTTTTTGACCCTATATGATAATAAATTCAGAAATTTGAATATGTGACTAGGATTTAAATTTAAAAGGTAAGGCAAACATATGTACAAGTTCAAATTTAAACTCTCCTAGCACTTGGAAAACTTTAGAATGAACTAAAAATAGATTTTTGGATGAAATGAATCTGTCTGATTGTTGTTCATATTTATTAGTTCTAGAAATACCTATTTAGGCTAGGAAGTAATTCTGAAAACTGATAAAATAAATTTAAATTAGCTCACATCAGAGGAGAAGTTTAAAAATATATTTTTAATATTTTAGGTCAGAACCTATTCTGTTTAGAAGATATGTCCTACTATTTAATATTAAAACTCACTTTTAGACATAGAAGATAAATCTGAAAAATATAGGAAAATAGGTATGTATAATTAGAAAATGATAAATGAAGTCTCCAAATTTAAAAAACTTCAGCTTAGGATTTGGTAGAAGATCTGAATACCTATTTGGAATAGGAAAATACCTCTTATACAAACTTTGTGGCTAAGAAGTGTAATAATTGAATATAAAGAATTTGTTCAAATTGGAACTTCATATATAGTGTGCAAATAGAAATCTGAACATAGAAGTTAGAAATAATATACATATGTTTAAAGGTGAATGTAGGCCAAAAATCAACACATGTAGAGTAACCACAACACTTAGAAATGTGAATGACTTTCATAGGTATGTATGTGTGGTTTGTATGAAGTGAAAGTGCGAACTATGTCTTATGGATTGTTGTTTTCTTTTTCTATGTGTTTTGGCATGAATAGAACCTGCCCCAGAGCAAGTTCTCCCCTTCCAAGACCAAGACTTTCCATTCCCAGAGCAGCAGGAAGAAGGCAAGTGTCCTTGACCACTTTGATCCTATACTAGGATGTGTAGGTAGAATTATTTGCATTGTCAATTGAAATATGAAACCCATGCTAGGAAGTTTCCCTAGAATTGCATTACCTTGTTTCCTTGTAGCTTGGGTTGGGATTTATTTTATCATGTCATTTATTTATATGCTTATGCTTAGCCATGCTTAGAATGGGATAATTGGGATATGAGATCATCAATTTATTTACCTTACTCTTGAATGAGATATTATGAGTTATGTAGAGGTAGGGATCGAGGCAAGTTGGATGATTTGGTTGGTGCTGGGTGCACGAGACTCGGGTTTGTGTTTAGTACTTGCCTGGATCCTAAGGACCGGTTCATGAAGCATGTAACCTGGCTTTAGCGTGCCAACCACATGCTGAGATGGGGCAGCTTGGCCAATTAATTAGGTGTATCCCCGGCGTAGTATGGGTGTGTTGGATGGTGCGGGGAGTAGGTGTCAGCTGGACTACCATATGAACCGCAAGGCTCAAGAGGGGGCCACTGCAGCAGGGTTGGAGCCTCTTGTATGCTGTTAGGGGTGAAACGTCAGTGGGCCCACGCTCGTCGGGAATCCCTTTGTAAAGGCTTCGTAGTGATCTCCTGGCTACACACCTGGGAAGTGTGAATGTGGTTCATGGCCACTGGCATAATGGAGGTTCTTTTAGTCCACCCGGCAACGGGGGATGAAATCACTACATGTGGGTACAGTGGTGCAAACTCTGCAGAGTCAAAACTGTCATGACAGCCGTGCTCACGGTCAAGAGCGGCTTGGACTTATTCATGATTAGAGGATGATGACTTTGGAAGTTGCGGATGTTAAGCGGGGAGCCTAACATTGGAAATGAGGTTATGGTTATTTGTTTATGATGATGGGTTGGGAGATTGGGACCATTTCACCTATGTAGTAATGTAGGTGCTTAATAAGCTAAGGCGATAGGTACTAATTGCGTAGTGCTTTAACCATGAGTTCAACCTCTCCTTGCTCTAGCCATGCATGACATAACTTTCCCACACTTGCTGAGTACCAACGGTACTCAAACTTGCATATTTGTTGGTTTAAATTGCTGCTCAGGTCAAGGGGATGATGTGGTGTTCAATGACCAAGACTTCGGACCCAAAGAAGGATTTTAGGTTCATGGAGTCCCCCGGGCAACACCTGTGACGGAGCCCACAAGACTTATATTCCGCTGCTGTTTTATTTACATGTTATGAACTTATTATCGTCCATCGAGACATATGCTTTGTAAGACATATTTATATTCGACACCTGGCTTGTAATAAATGATGCTTTACTATTTGTCATCACATGTATGAGAGAAAGATCCTGGCATACATGTGATATTCACTCGGTTGTTCTTTGGGACAAACCGGGTGTGACACCACTTCAGTTCATGAAGTCAGAAGCTTCCTCGGGTTAGCGGGATACTATCGGAGATTCATTCCAAGCTTCTCCAAGCTCGCTAAACGGATGACATAATTGCTGAAGAAAGGAACAAAATATGTTTGGAACAAGGCGTGTGAAGGAGCGTTCCAAGCATTGGTGCAGCATCTCACAACAGCCCCGGTCTTAGCTCAACCGGATACAACCAAGCCCTTCGATGTATATTGTGACTCGTCCGGTATTGGGCTCGGCTGCGTGTTGATGCAGGAAGGACGTGTGGTCGCCTATGGCTCACGCCAACTTCGGAACCATGAGCAGCACTATCCGACTCATGATCTGGAGCTTGCTGCAGTGGTTTTGGCGCTGAAAATGTGGAGGCACTATCTCCTGGGGAATTTGGTGCATCTCTACACCGACCACAAGAGCTTGAAATACATTTTCACCCAGAAGGAGCTGAATATGAGGCAAAGGAGGTGGTTAGAACTAATCAAAGACTACTTGATTGAGATCCATTACCACCCCGGCAAGGCGAATGTGGTTGCCGACGCGCTGAGTCGGAAAGCACATGTCCATAACCTCTCCATTACACCGGTGAAGAAGGAAGAGCCGAGTTTATACTTGGTTCCTTATGGATCACTGTACAACCTTGCCCTCATCCCTACCATTAGGGAGGACATCATTGCAGCTCAGAAGATTGATAAGGGCATGGCACATCTCCGGAGACGGATAGATAATGGGGAGATCAAATGTTTCCGGAAGGATGATGAGGGGACGCTATGGTTCAATGACCGCATAGTCGTACTCCAGGATATGGAACTAAGAAAGAAGATCCTCGATGAAGCTCACTTGTCTAAATACTCCATTCATCCGGACAGCAACAAAATGTACCAAGATTTGAAAAAAGAAATTTTGGTGGACACGGATGAAGCGAGAGGTAGCGAAGTACGTATCTGAGTGCGATACGTGTAGATGAGTGAAAGCTGATCATATGAAGAAATCAGGGCTGCTGTAACCCCTGAAGATCCCGGCATGGAAATGGGAAGATGTGAGCATGGATTTCATTGTGGGATTACCCCTGACTTCCAACAAGCATGATTCCATTTGGGTAATCGTTGACTGGTTAACAAAGACGGCTCACTTCATCCCGGTGAATACACGTTACAATGCCGGCAAATATGCGGAGCTCTACAGAGCAAAGATTTTATGCTTATATGGGGTACCCAAGACCATCGTCTCAGATCGAGGTGCATTATTTGTACCTCGCTTTTGGGAGCAGCTACACACTGCTTTGGGTACTAAGCTGATCAGGAGCTCCGCCTATCACCCTCAGACAGATGGCCAAACAGAGAGGGTGAATCAGGTTCTGGAAGACATGTTGAGAGCATGTGCCATCCACCACGGAAGGAACTGGTATGATCACTTACCGTTGGCGGAATTCTCGTACAATAACGGCTATCAGGCGAGTATCAAGATGGCACCCTACGAAGCTCTCTACGGTCGCAAGTGCCGCACCCCATTAAACTGGTGCGAGTCTGGAGAATGGGTCACATTCGGGGTTGATGTGGTGAACGACGCCGAAGAGCGTTTTCGGACGATTCAAGCCAACTTGAAGGCCGCTCAATCCCGGCAGAAGAGCTACGCTGATAAGAGGCGTAGGCCGTTGCACTTTGACGTCGGTGAGCACGTGTACCTCCGTGTGTCTCCGATGAAGGGCATGCACCGGTTCGGCGTGAAGGGGAAACGCGCTCCCCGTTTCATTGGACCCTATGCTATCACCGAGAAGTGTGGACCAGCAGCGTATAGACTGGAGCTACCGGCATCTCTTGCTGGTGTCCATGATGTTTTCCATGTTTCGCAACTGCGAAAATGTCTGAAGCATACAGCTGCTGTTCCTACCGAAGACATCGGCGAGTTGCAATCGGATTTGACATATGATGAGTATCCGGTGGCAATTTTTGATGAGAAGGCCCGGACCACGCGTAGCCGAACGTTGTGGTTCTACAAGATACTCTAGAGCAGCCACACCGCCTGAGAAGCGACTTGGAAGAGCGAGGAATTTCTTCGCTCCAATTACCCGGAGTTCATGGCGTCTCAACACAGGTGAGTCCCTGTTACTCGCTGTCTCTTCTTTTGTAATCTCGGGACGAGATTCTTTTAAGGGGGGAGGGATGTAAAAGCCCAAGAAAAGGGACATGCAAAAACTTTTTATTACCTCACAACATCACAGTTTTTGTTGTGGACATCTTGTGAAAAATTGTAAAGAGCAAGTAACCTCCATCAAAATAGTGATTAGAGGAGAAAGCCTAACCTTCACAAAGTAGGATTTATACACTTGAACATGAGAGGTTGAGCTCACCCCTAGGACTGAAAAAGTCTTGGGAAGGTTCAAGCCAAGTTTCATGCAAACCCAACACTTTTTGAGGCACTTTTGAAGGCATTTGAAAAAGAGGCCAATTTGAATATAAATTCAAATTGCAGCAACTTTTATCACTCAAATTCAAAATTTGGCTTCATATTCAATCTCAGCACATTTTTCTGAATTAGCCCACCAATTTTCATCCCCATTGGAGTTCATTTTGTCAAGAGCTAAATTTGCAAGAATTCGAAACTGAATTTGAATTTCAGTTCAAACATGAAGCAAATTTAGCCAAACAAAGTTCAAATTTGAGAACTCAAAATTCAAACCAAGACTTGGTGCTTAAGTCTCACAGTTAATTGGGAGTAGCTGGGGATATTTTTCAGCAAAACAGAGGTGAAAAATTGGAAAGGTAATTGGGGGAGGAGGGCCACTGGTCAGAGGCTGTGAGCAACAGAGAACCCACTCGGTGGTCGTCGGTCAGCCGCCGCGACCGGTTACCGCCTCACGGCCACGCCAGCACACGCTGGGATTAACTCACGCCCCCCTCCCGATCACCACGTACGCAGCACAAAGCTGAGTTCGCTGCCTCCCTCCCCTGCCGCGCTGACCAGCGCCCGTGCACGCGAAGAACTCGCCGCAGCGCTTGCACCTCCGAGCCCCGGCGTGCACCCGCGCTGATCGTTGAACGCTCGCGATCCCTGCAGCAAAAAGGAGCGCCAGGGCGTACTCTAGCTATTCCCTGTGCTGCTCCAGCAAGCTGCACCCGACCGTGAGCGGTGTAAGCTATCAAAGTCGAAGAACCCGGAGGTACCCGGGGAGCCGAGCTTCGGCTCACCAGTGACAGCCCCATCTAGCCATCGTCGACGACCACGTTCTACACAAGAAAGGTATGAGGGGACCCCTAGATGGTGTAGCTGCAAACCCTTCGGCAAATGGTCCATCGGGTAGCAAAAATTTTAGAAAGTCCCAAACCCTAGTGCAACTGACCTAGCTCGGCAAGAATCCAAAATTCGGATTACACGCTGAGTCAATGATCAAGCTAGCTCACAAGTAGCTCCTACACCTCCTAGCGCCCCTCTTCGAGGAAGAACCAAGCAAAACCGTCCAGAAATGGCCAAGTATTAGCCATTTCCCTAGTCGCCGGTGCAAACACGGCTCGGGTCACCGTCGAGAGTGGGTTTGCCGGTGTTTTTAGCCTCCGAGACTGCTCACGTCGGGTTCCTCCTGACCCACTGATGCTTCTCGAGCAAACCGTAGCCCTTTTCATGCTCCGGAGAGCGAGAACAACCTCTCCAAAGCTCTAGCCTCCGCGGTGGACGTCGCACGCACGTTTCCGGTCACCGCCGGCGAGCTCCGACCCCCGGGACATGTTCCACAGGGCGAGGTAAGGCTAGGCAGCCAGTTCTGGCACTGGGGGTGGTCGGGAAAGCGGTTCCGGCGAACCTCGCCGGAGTGCACCGCCGCTGGACTCGCAGGCGCACGCAAGGAGGAAGAAGGCGGGTGGTGGGACCCACCCGCAGGAGTTTAAACATTTTGGGGGATTTTCCAGTTTAGTTCAACTTCAAATGCATAGAACTTTTGCTAGGAAGCTCCAAATTCAGTGAACTAAATTTTGCTGAACTCAGAATTCTGAGTACTTTCCAGCAATACCAATTTCAGCTCATGAAACCTAATAGTTTTCCAGAATTAATTCCCTAAAATTTAAACTGTTGGGAATTTTATCTGGAGAATTGCTTCATGAAAAATTCTGAAATTTGCCTGAGAGGATCATTGGAAAATCCTTAATCATAGTAAAATTTGCTGACTCATCCAAGTTCATTTAGTCCCCCTAATGGGGTGATTAAGTGAATTGTTCTGAGAAAATAGAAAAATGTTCAGAGACATTTTTTCAGATTTTCTCCAAAACTTGTTTAGGGCATAACTTCCTCTAAGATTCTTCAAATTACATGAAACCAACTCCATTAGAACCATCTTAAATTCTAGTTTCCTGAAAGTAATGGTTGGAGCCTTGAAAACCCCTGGAATTACTTAGAGGCTCAATTATTGACCAAATAAGCTTTTATTTGTACAAGGTTCAAATTAACGTTGTTTCAAATGAAACTTGGTCAAGACTATGGTTAGGGCCCTACCAAGCCACCATAAAAATTTCAGAATCAAAGGGGAGGGCTAGCTAGAGTTATTAGTAATTATGTATTCAAGTTTACACATTGCATTTAAATTGACATGTAGTATTTCATTAACGTGTAGTCGCTGAAGGCGAGGAGACTCCGGAAGTGCTCGACTTCATCCTTACGGACGAAGACCTAACTACTGACCAGAAGCAACAATGCAAGCCCCGGTTTGCATTAACCCTTTTTATAAGTTTTGCTTTGTTTACATGTGTCGTATGAAGTATGAATGTGCATTAGGTATAGGATGGATGGAACCCCACTTGCATAAACCAGAAATTTTCCTATAAGAGTGAGGATAGTGTCTAAGACCTCAAGTAGACAGGCTATGCTTAATAATTCATAGGACTTCGGTACAAGTCGAGTAGTTGGAATCTACTCGCGAGTTAGGTTTGGGACACACGGGTTTGGTTCGAGTGATGTGAGATCACTTTAGTAATGGAAATGAGACTAGGCAGGGGCTAGGGCGCAGCAAGAGGAAGTCTTGTGTGTGCAGCCCTGTCCGTGTCGATTGAGGTCCGATCCGTGTGTGGCCCTGCTGAGCAAGTATTGAACGTACCGAAGGCATATCGGATATATGGGCCCCGATAAACCGATGTAACCTAAACCTCCGGACGTCGAGGCATAGCACACCGATTTATAGGTGTAGGTTGAGGGCAGCAAGGTGGAAATCCACTAACGGGCATAGAGAGATGCTCTGTGTAGGGAACCTCCTGTCCGTTTCGGTGCGACCGGTTCGATGTTTGGGCTGTTGGGCGAAAGGTTGTCCCGTACGACATTGATTGAGCGTGCTGTGCAGCTCCACAGATGGGCGTACGTGACGTGCTCTTTGGGTTCTCCCTGCAGGTGTATATCGAGTCGATTCACTGTCTCTCACGGTGACAAGTACTGCTTGTTCACTGCGCCATAACGTAGTTAATGTATGAAATGTGATGATTCAGTATTGCTGTTATGATATAATTGTATTGCTACATGTGTGCCACCAAATATTGCTTACTAAATTTCAGATTCCCGAACTGTTATCTTGTGGCTAAAAGATGAATTAAGGATGAACTCATAGGCGAGTTCATTTGCTGCAACGTTACTATCCTATGTTCATTGTACACCTCATATAGAGTTTCATGCCTAGGTTAGTCGGTTAAGTCTTGTTGAGCCATCGTGCTCACAGTTGCTGCTTAAGTGTTTTTCAGGTGAGGAGCCACCCACGGACTCGGGTTACTAGTCCACCGGCGAGGGTTACCCTCCGTCGGGGACCACGGCTGAGTGGGAGCCGTACACGCCGCGCTGAGCTGAGACGTGCAACTAGTGTGGGTTGCCCTAGGGCTGGGCAACCGAATTTTGCTAGATAGGCGGGCGTGAGTTGTATAATTTAGACTTCCGCTGTGTAATTTAAACAATAGTTTGTAACTGAAGTTTGTACCGGTTTGTACATTCAGTTTGTTTTCCCATGTAATATAATGTGTCCTTATGACATGTGCTGTCGGGTGTCGCATCGTGCGGCACCACCTTCTGCGATCCTGGATGAGCGGATCCCGGTCCGCCACAGCGGTGATGAGCTACGGAAGCTCCACGTGTCTACTGGGGCCTGGTCTCCCCTTTTCCACAGAGACGAGCTCCGGTTGTGCCACGTGTCAAGCGAGCGAGACCTCCCTCTCCTTTGGAGGTGAGCTCCGCGTGCGCCACGTATCCTGGCGGTCGGGACCTCCTCTCTATTCGGAGGTGGCTCCGCGCACGCCAGTGCCGGACCTTCCCTTTCTCCGGAGGTGGCTCCGGGTGTGCCACGTGTCCTAACAGCGCCAGACTTCCTTTCTTCTCAGAGACGAGCTCCTAGGTTGACACGTGTCCAACAGTGACGGACCTCTCGGAGGTAAGCTCCGGTGGCGACACGTGTCCAATAGAACCGTACTTCTCGGAGGTCAGCTTCGAGATCGACACGTATCCCGTGTGACTGGTCCTCTGATTTCCGCGTTGACTAGCTCCGAAGGTGACACGTGTCCTGCAGGGTCGGACCTCTCCCCATTTGCGGAGATGAGCCCCGAGCCTGCCACGTGGCCAGCGGTCCGCGGGAGTTGTCTTCGGCACTCTTGATGAACTGGATTTTGCTCTTTTTGGCTATCTTTTTTATTCTTTCTCTGTTCCCACTTCTTTTAAAATGTTTTCTCTACATGAAACATGAATACATGCAGAAACTAAAAATGAGGGTGTCACAAATCTACCCCCCTTAAATTGAATCTCGCCCTCGAGATTCGTTAGTAGAGAATAGATGAGGGAATTCTGCCTTGATGTCTTCTTCACGCTCCCATGTGGCTTCAGCTTTGGTGTGATGGCTCCATTGTACCTTGCACCATCGGATCACTTTGTTCCTTGTGACCCTTTCTTTTACGTCAAAAATTCGGACAGGGTGCTCCGCATAAGTCAGGTCCTCTTGAAGTTCAAGCTCTTCCATTGGTACTTGCTCCTCTGGTACTCTCAAGCACTTCTTGAGCTGGGATACATGAAACATGTCATGTACGTCAGAGAGATATGTTGGGGGCTCTAGTTGATAGGCTACTTCTCCTCGCTTGTACAAAATCTTAAATGGTCTGATGTAGCGAGGTGCTAGCTTGCCTTTGACTTTGAAACGCCGTTGACCACGGATAGGCGATACCTTAAGGTATACGAAGTCTCCTACTTCGAAAGTCAACTTCCTTCGCCTATTGTACGCATAGCCTTTCTGTCGTGACTGAGCAGTCTTTAAGTTCTCCGGTATCTTTGGACTTGCTTTTCAGCTTCTTGTAGCACTTCGGGTCCAAACACCTAGTTCTCTCTGGTTTCGTTCCAAAACAGCGGTGTTCTACACCGTCTACCGTACAATGCCCACACACCAATTTTCACTCCATTTGGGGTTGATCTTGACATGAGTTACGTGGGCAAATTCAAACTTAATTTGAATTTCAACCTGCACATGTGCTGAAATTCATTCAAACAAAACCCAATTTGAATTCTAATCAATTCAAATGGCTCATGGGTGAATAATTTGAACCACCATGCGTATTTTGGGGCTCACTGTTTACAACAGTGATTAGGAGTGAATTTCAGAGGTTAAAAACGAAAATGGGACCCACATGTCAGCCACAGGGACGATTCAACCGATTGAGACTTTTTCCACTCGGGTCGCCGAGCTGCAGCTGCGATCGCCACCGAGGGAGGCCGCCACGACAGCAGCTGCTTGGCCACGCATGGGCACGAGGCGGTTCAGGGCCTTCTTAAGGCGCTCTTCCCCCTCCTCGGCAGAAGCTATCGCCATTTCTTTCCCCCGCAAGAACACGGTGCCGGAAAACTCCTTCCGCTGCTCAGAACCGAACGGAGGGCTACGATCACAGCCACCCCGTCCCCTCCAGAGCTACGGCAAGGTACTAGGAACCCTCCTCCTTCTTCCCCGTTGCTAAAACTCAGCTGAAACTGATTGATCTCGGCTATACCGAAAGTTCAATTCGGTGACCTAAAACCGCCGCACCTCGGGCTCCCGTGAACAGCCCAACCGGGGAGTTGTCACGCCTGAACCAAGGCACCATTGGACGCGCTGGTGACCGGTTATGCTCACCCCCGAACCACAGCCCAAGTGCTTGCTCACCGGCGGCGAATTTCCAGTTTTCCCCTTTCTGGGTGCAAAACGACCTTCGGGTGTGGTTCTGTCAAATTCTTACTCTAGGAAGGATTAGAGGGCCTCAATCCGCTCTCGCATACACTTGACACGGTAACGCACAAGTTGCCTTCACAACCTTTGGCCGGAGAACCTCTGTACCCGGCGTATTTCGAAGTTTACCGACGGCGGAGCAAGCGGGAGGCATCGGGCGCACGGTGAGGACCTACTTTGGGCTTCCTCCGAGCTGCTTCAAGCTTATGTCGACCTTCCCTGAGGTCCACTGATGCTCCCCGACCGGTTGCTCGAGTAGTTGAGGTGCTAGGGAAGTCAGCCGACACGGCCGAAGTCTTTCCGAAGCCGCCGCTCGTCGCCGACAATGTGCCGGCCGTTGTCATGACGAGCTGAGGCCGGAATCGTGTTCCCCGAGTGAAAGTAGGCAGGGGCGGCCAAAATCGTGAAGTTTGGAGCTTTACATAAGCTGCCGGCGAGGTACCCCGGCGGCAGAGCGCGGGCGGCGAGAGGTAGACGAAGGGGGTGGACCCCAGCTGTCAGCGGCATATATTTTAAATGGGGATCGGGCTGCGGCCGGGATCTGGTGTGCTGACACGCAAAAACCCTGTGGGCCTCAGTGTGCTGTCGCCTCCGCGCCCAACACGTGTCTCCGTGGGCCCCCGGCAGATTTAAACTTTTCCCCGATTTTCAGATTTTGTTCAAACTTCAAATCCTCATAACTTTGGCTAGAAAGCTCCAAATCGAGTGAACCAAATTTTGTTGGAGTCAGCTCTCTGAGTACTATCCAGCAAATCAAGTTTCACTTCATGAAAATCCTTATTTCTCCAGAATTAATTGCTCAAACTTTAAACTGTTTGGAAATTTTACTGGAGAATCCTTTGGAGGAAAATTCTGAAATTTTGCTGGTATGTTCACCAAAATATTCCTGAACTACCATAAAAATTTCAGATCCATTTGAGATCATTTGATCCATCTAATGCTGTGATTAGTAAAACTGTTCCAGAGAAAATAGAAAATGTTCAGAAACATTTTCAGAATTTTCTCTGAAATTGTTTAGCTCATATCTTTAGCTAGGAACCTTCAAATTAAGTGAGACCAACTATATTAGAACCCACTGAAAATCTAGTTTTCAGAAAGTCATAGTTTGTTTCATGAAAATCCTTAGAACACCCTGAAAGCCTTTAATTAAGGTCAAGTACATAATTAATTGTGGAGGGCTCAAATGAGCTTTGCTGCAACTAAAACTTGACCAAGTTTCTGTTTAGGTTGTGACCAAGCCACAGTAAAAGTTTCACTGTCATTGGGTCTGTCTAGTAAGAGTATAGACTTCACAAGTTTAAATTCAATCAAATGCATTTAAATTAATACATATACTTGTATATCATGTACTCGCTAAGGTCGAGGAGGAACCCGAAGTCTTAGACTTCGTTACTCCGGAGGAGCAGCTAGCCTACGACCAAGAGCAGCAAGGCAAGCCCCGGTTTGCACTAACTGTTTTACGAAATTCTATTGTTTTGAGCACTTGAGTATTATGATTCCTTGCATTAGAGTCTTGTTTGGAAACCCAATTGCATAGCCAAGAAAACCCTGGGTTGGGTTTAGAATTGCAAACCCCGTTAGCTATTGCAAAGCTAAGTTAGGGTAGGGTTCGGTACAAGTCGAGTAGTTGGAACTACTCGCGAGCATAGGCTAGAGGCACTCGACTCGGGTAGAGATAGCACATGATACACATGGCAAGAAGGATGAGACCGAGCGGAGAGTAAGGGCAGCAGGACTTTGGGGCCTGTGTGCTATAGCTCCGCTTGTGTCGATTGAGGACCGAGCCGTGTGCGGGCCTGTTGAACAAGCTAGAACAGTACCGAAGACCTACCGGCTATATGGGAACCGGGAAACCGATGTAACTCGGGTAGCCGGATGTTGAGGCATAGCTGGTCGTTCAGAGGGTAGGTTGAGTGCTCGAGGTGTAAATCGGTTGGCGGCACTGAGATGCGCGTGCAGAGAGCTCTTGCTCGGGACGATTGGACCGGTTCAACATTTCGCTAACGGGTGAAAGGTAGTTGCGTACGGCGTCCGTGATGGTTGTTGTAGGCAACATCGAGTACGGGCGTACGTGACAGGTTGTTCGGGTAACCCTGCAGGTGTAAATCGATTATAATAGCCGTCCCTCGCGGTCAGTGAGTACCACTTCTTCACTGTACCGTGACGTAGAAAGAACAAGCTAGTTACATGTTAAAATGTTGCTGATTGAAATATGGACCTGATTGCTAATGATTTGTCGTAGTTTAGAGCTAACTAAAGTTCTTTTTCAACTTTGGGCAAAGTACAATAGAGAAATGCGTTTCTTGTTTGATTGCGCCTCTCTCATGTGCCTTAGCGTAAGGTTCTCCACAACCTGCGGCTAAAACTTGAAAGTAAGGTTCTACTAATTAGGCGAGTCCTTGCAAATGATTTTTACCTCATGTAACCCATCACCCCTCATGTAGAAGTTCCATGTTTAGGTGAGACGGGTCAGACTTGCTGAGCGTTCGTGCTCACTGCTTGTGTTTGAAGCTTTTGCGGGGTTCTATGAGGAAGGGGCTCCCGAAGAGGAGACAGAACCCCAGGAGGGGAACCCCGTCGAGTGGGAGCCGTGCACGCTGCAGAGTTAGTGTGCGTGTGTGCTAGCAAGAACACGTTCAAGGGCTGAACGTGAACTTCATGCGTAGTCTACGCCAGTGAGTGTAGACTGGACTTATTTTGATGTACAAATGTTCATAAACCACTTTATGTAATAAAAGTTTTGCTTCCGCTTTGTACCTTTGATGTGTGTTATTCGGTGCTGTGCAACGCAGCACTCCTCAGCGTGATCCTGGCTCGACAAGACCGTGGGGTCGTGTCAGAGTTGGTATCAGAGCTCGCTTGAGGTATAACGCACTATAAAGGTCATCTTTTTCAAAAATCCAGTGAGGAACGAGTTATTAGCCCGTATAAGGATGTTATTAGCGTACAGAAAGTGGCATACTAACCTATATGATTATGTCGGAAAATCATGCATCTCGGGACGGGTATATCTTGGGGGTGCACGTAAGCGCTGTCCACCAGTGCGCACAAACTGAAGGGTGGAGCCCCACGGGTGGCAGGTAATCCGACCCGCTTTAGTATCCTCTACGACTCTTCATGTCGTTTGGGGTGTTCGAGCAACGTCTGTCCCTGGCGTGCGTGGTGCAACTTGGGAGACCCCGTCACGTGGTCTGAAATGTGAACACGTAACTCAAGGCGTGTTTGGCTTGAGAACATCCGGGCGAGTGATGACGGCCGGATGTACGAACTGTATGGATACCGGGCTCAGTGTGCAGCCGAGTCTGACGATTGTTTGAGTTTCTGCAGGTAGTCTAACCATGAAACGGTAGACGTGTAGCATCCGTGTGCGAGTGACATTTAGTGCCACTGAACTAACGAAGCCGGCTAAGTCCGGTATAGGTATTTCTTTGTGAGGACATAGTACCGACATGATCTTGTGACACATCGACGTCACACCCCATTAAATGAACAACTTCATTGTAAAATTTGAAAGTTTTGATCCAAAGCAGTAAAACTTGATGTAACTGCTCCCCTTAATCAGAATATTCAAAGTTAACAAGTTTTCAACTTATAGGTTGTTAAGGACAGAGCACTCTGTTTTTCAGCTGAATTAAGGCTGAAGTTAATCAGAGGTTAGAGGTTGAGTTCTTTCGAGGTTGGGGTCATATGAAACATTTCTTGAAAGATTTGGAAGAGCTTTACAACCTTTCTGTTGATGTCCAGAAGGGTTTCAACCCTTAACCAATCGAAAAATGCAGTAGAGTTGAAACTGTCCAGAAAACAGGGCAGAGCAAAGACTCTCTGTAAACTCTCTGTAAATTGAGTATAACTTCCTGCATAAAAATCCAAAAATAGAAAATGTGGTAGTTCTGGAAAGCTTGTGAGATGGGTTACAACTTTGTAACAGAAAGTTTTGTCATATTAGGAACAGAATTAACAGGAATTCTTGGATCAAATCAGTACCTAAAGCAGGGAGGTGCTGTCCAATCATCTCCAGAAATTCTGGTAACTTTGACCTTTCATAACTTTTGAACCAGGACAGATCATAGGCCAAGTAAATACTTTATGGAAATCTATTGAAGTTAGTTTTAACTTTGATGTTGAGCTCCAGAATTGGTTTTGCCTTTAAAATGGCCTAAATCAGGTTGATGTGGAAACTGATCAGGGCTGTCGTGTTGAACAGCAGATCAGCAGTCAAATTTGCTTGAAATTTGAACTATGTTTCCAAGTTTTATGGGTTCAATGACATGTCTTATGTTATAACTCAATGGTTCACTGTTTAATTAAATATTTGACATTTATCAAATATATTTTTACAGATGACAGCAGATAAGCAGTTGGAGAACAGCTGGGTGGTGTCCCACTGTTCTCACCACAGCGGCTATCCGGAAGCATTGAGGCATATGCTTCAATATTTTGGGTACCACCAGATGCCGCAATACTTCGCCAAGGAAGAAGGTGAAGAGGGGACCAAGACGTGGAGAATCCATGTCGAAGTCCCTGCAGGACCTACGCCACCCGGTTGGGTGCCGTTCACCGTCACGGTGGGAGGTAGGCAACCGGAAGGGAAGTGGCAAGTGGCAGCCCGTGACACAATTTCACGTTTCTGCCAGCTACATGTGAGAGCGATGGAGGGCACTCCATACGCGCTCGTTCCGGTGGAGGGACGGGCTCATCATGTGTGGGAAGAGAGGTACCTGGAGGCAACGGACTCGAGGTGCCCAAGGTACAGCCCCGCGGAGGCAAATCTCAGCCTCCAGATGAGGGCGGGAAACGCCGTGATGGACAGCCAAGATGTTCATACGGAGCATCTCGCCACAAAGCTCAAGGAGAGCACAAGCCGTGGAGACCATTTCGAGAGTGCTCACAGCGCACTCCGCAATGTGCTCCTTCCGACGATCAAGCGACTGAATGCGCAACATAATCAGTTGCATTGTCTGAAGAAGGCGAAGAGGAAAAGCCATGTCGACATCGCGGCATTGCAAGAGCTGGTACAGACTTTAACCCAGCAGAATGAGGACCTTGCTCAAGAGTGGGACGTCGCTATTGAGGAAGGGCAAGGCTGGGAAGAGGACTACAACCAGGCTATGGACGATGTGCATGCATTACAGGACCTTGTACCTCCGGTATTGGGCATACCGGTGGTCTTGGGCCTTCCAGCAATGGGAGAACCCGGGATGGGAGAAGAGGTGGTGGATCCCGAGCCACCAGCAGAGGTACCGGAGGAGGACGACCCGCAGGAGGTCGAGTTCTACTCCGAGTAGGGGGTTACAGTTGCCAAGTAGGGCATCTAGGGTAGTGTAACCCAACTTTTGTAATCGATGACATGTCGTGTAGGCAGTAGAGTATGTATAGGTAGTGACGACATGAGCACGACTTCTCGGAGACCCGAGAATAATTTATCTTGTATAAAGTTTATGCTTTATCAATATATGTGAATGTTGTGCAATTATTCATGTGTCACTTCAATACCTACTGTTGCATATGGAATTTTAAGTATGACATGTGCTAATCGCTGCTGTTTTGAATTTCAGAATGACTCGTACTCGTGCCAACCCGGACGTTGGGGGTACTAGCCAAGGGGGAGAGACCTCCCAACAGCCTCCCAAGGACTCCTCGGGACAGCAGCAGCAACAGCAACAACAAACACCGCCACCGCCACTGCCAACAGTTACATTGGCCGACATCGTCGCGGCAATGGCAGGTTCACACCAGCAGCACACGGAGTTGCTGCAGACTCTCATCGCTAATACGTCTCGCCCAGAGAGACGTCAAGACCGTGATGAGCGTCAACAGAGCTCCTACTCCGACTTCCTGGCAACTCATCCCCCGGTATTTTCAAGGGCGGATGAACCTCTTGACGCGGACAACTGGCTCCGCGCAATAGAGATGAAGTTTGGGCTGCTCCAGATAAGTGAGCAGCGCAAGACTCAGTTCGCGGTCCAGCAGCTCCAAGGATCCACAAGCGCGTGGTGGGCAAACTTTTGTGCTTCACAGCCCACCGACCGAGTTATGACCTGGACGGAGTTCCGGATGGCCTTCAGGGCCTATCACATACCGCCAGGTCTGATGAAAAGAAAGACACATGAGTTCTTACACCTGCAGCAAGGGAGCCAAAACGCGCTGGAATACTCCAGGGCGTTTAATGATCTCGCGCTCTACGCGTCGTATCACGCAGATACCGACAAGAAGCGGCGGGACCACTTTTACCAGGGGCTTAACCCGCTCCTGAAGGACAAATTGGCGATGTTCAATCGCGGCTGCCTCAACGACATAATTGATCCTGCAATTGTTCAGGAGGACTCCGGCAAGGAGTTAGCAGCGGCGGAGAGAAAGCGAACCGCGCCGCAAAGCAGCGGAGAAGGAGGTGGTCCTTCTCAGAAGTTTCGGATGGTGAATCGCCCACCATCAGGCCCACGCTGGCAGCCACCACAGAGGTCGATGCCATTCCGCAGTCGGCCGTACTCTTCACCGGCATTCAGGCCGGCACTGCCAGCACCACCTCCACAACAACAACAGCAGCAGCGGACGATGCCGCGTGCGTATGCACCTCAGCAACGCATGCCGGGCTTTCGTCCCCCGAGCACCGCACAAGCAGCGGCCACATGTTACAAGTGTGGTCGTCCAGGACACTTCGCCAGCAGTTGTCCGGATAGACAAGGCGGCGGAGTTGCACCGCAGTTTTTGGGGAGAAATCAACCCTGGAACCCTACTAATGCGCGGCGGGCAAACCCTAGGCCCGGCACTGTCCACCAGCTTGCCATAGAGGACGTGCCGGAGGGTGAGTGTCACACCCGGTTTCCCGGAAGAACAACCGAGTGAATATCACAAATATGCCAGGATCATTTTCTCATACATGTGATGACAAATAGTGAAGCATCATTTATTACAAGCCAGGTGTCGAATATAAATAAGTCTTACATAGTATATGTCTCGATGGACGATAATAAGTTCATAACAAGTAAATAAAATAGCAGCGGAATATTATTCTTGTGGGCTCCGTTACAGGCGTTGCTCGGGGGACTCCATGAACCTAGAAACCTTCTTCGGGTCCAAAGTCTTGATCATTAAACACCACTTCATTATCTTGACCTGAGCAGCAATATAAACCAACAAATATGCAAGGTTGAGTACCGATGGTACTCAGCAAGTGTGGGAAAGTTATGTCATGCATCGCTAGAACAAGGAGAGGTTGAACTCATGGTTAAAGCACTACGCAATTAATACATATCACCTTAGCTTATTAAGCACCTACATTACTACACAGGTGAAATGGTCCCAATCTCCCATCCCATCATCATAATCAAATAACCATAACATCATTTTCAATGTTAAGCTCCCCGCTTAACATCCTTAACTTCCAAAACCATCACTCCTCTAATCATGAATAAGTTCAAGCCGCTCTTGACCGTGAGCACGGCTGTCATGACAGTTTTGACTCTGCAGAGTTTGCACCACTGTACCCACATGTAGTGATTTCATCCCCCGTTGCCGGGTGGACTAAAAGAACCTCCATTATGCCAGTGGCGACAAACCACATTCACACTTCCCAGGTGTGTAGCCAGGAGATCACTACGAAGCCTTTACAAAGGGATTCCCGACGAGCGTGGGCCCACTGAGGTTTCACCCCTAACAGCATACAAGAGGCTCCAACCCCGCTGCAGTGGCCCCCTCTTGAGCCTTGCGGTTCATATGGTAGTCCAGCTGACACCTATTCCCCGTACCATCCAACACACCCATACTACGCCGGGGATACACCTAATTAATTGGCCAAGCTGCCCCATCTCAGCATGTGGTTGGCACGGTAAAGCCAGGTTACATGCTCCATGAACCGGTCCTTAGGATCCAGGCAAGTACTAAACACAAACCCGAGTCTCGTGCACCCAGCACCAACCAAAACATCCAACTTGCCTTGATCCCTACCTCTACATAACTCACAATATCTCATTCAAGAGTATGGTAAAATAAACTGATGATCTCATATCCCAAATATCCCATTCTAAGCATGGCTAAGCATATGCATAATAATAAATGACATGATAAAATGAATCCCAACCCAAGCTACAAGGAAACAAGGTAATGCAATTCTAGGGAAACATCCTAGCATGGGTTTCATATTTTCAATTGACAATGCAAATAATTCTATCTACACGTCCTAGTATAGGAACAAAGTGGTCAAGGACACTTGCCTTCTTCCTGCTGCTCTGGGAATGGGTGGTCCTGATCTTGGAAAGGAAGAACTTGCTCTGGAGCAGGTTCTACATCATACCATCACACATAGCAAAACAAAACAACAATCCATATGACATAGTTCACACTTCCACTTCATACAAACCACACATTCCCATTTATGAAAGCCATTCCCATTACTATGTGTTGTGGTTACTCTATGTGTGTTGATTTTTGGGCTTACATGCACTTTTAAACATGTGCATATGATTTCTACTTTTGTATTCATATTTATGTTGCATACTATATATGAGTTTCCAATTTAAATAAATTCCTTATATTCAATTGATACACCTTTTAGCTACCAAGTGTGCATGGAGGGTATTTTCCTACTCCAAATGTGTCTTCAGACCTTCTACCAACCCTAAACTGAATTCTTTGGATTTTGGAAACTTCATTTATCATTTTCTAGTTATTCATACCTAGCTTGCTATATTTTCAGATTTATTTCTTATGCCTAAATGTGAACTTTATTATGAAAATAGTAAGACACCTCATCTAAACAGAATATGTTTTGGGTCTAAAATATTAAATAATATATTTTTGAACTTCTCCTCTGATGTGAACTATTTTACATTTATTTTACAAATTTTCAGAATTATTCTCTACTTAAAAATGTGTCCCTATAACTAATAAATGTGAATAATCAATTAGACAGATTCATTTCAGCCAAAAAAATCTATTTTTATCTCACTCCAAAATTTTCCAAGTACTAGGAAAGTTTTCAATTTGAATTTACAATGTGTTTGTCCCATCTTTTAAATTTTAAATACTAAACACATATCCAAATTCCTAAATTTAATATCACATAGGGTTAAAAAGCTAAACTCACCCCACTACAGGGTCTATTATATTATTTTAATAATTTCCAGGGGTCTAACTACACATAACAGAGGGGTTTTCCTAATTTTTATGAAGTCCAGGGGCTAAAACTGATTTTTAAATTTATTTACATGATATTCTGAAGTTCCAGGGGCTAGATCAGAAGTTTCCGGGATTAGCTCGTATTTTCCGAGAACCCCAGGGGGTAGCGCGTAAGAATTCCGGCCTTTATAACGTGGGGCTGACGTGGACCGTCTGATTTAAAACAGACGGCTGAGATTATAACGTCGAACCGGTACGCGGGGATTTAAATTCTACTGTGCGATTTAAAATAGACGGCGCACAAGCGGCCACGTCGCTCTGATCGAGCGCGGGCAGTGCTGCCCGGCGGCGCACGGCGACGGAAGGCGGCGATCTCGCCGGAGAGTTTCGGATCTTCGTCAATTCTTCCTAGAACTGTGATTTTATGACAAAGATCGGTAGAGGGGAGGTCGGGGATCTCACCTCGGGGGTTTTCTTGAGCTCGGAGGTCCTGGAAAGCGGTCGGTGACGAGGTCCGAGGTGAATTCATGGCGAGGCTCGTCGGCGCTGTGTTTGAAGCGCAAACCACCGAGTTTTCTGCACCTGCACGGTTCCCCGGAGGCGGTGGATCAAGATCAGCGCGTTAGATGAGAAATCCCGAGCGAAGATCGAGCGAAATTGGCCGGAGAAACTCGGGTTCTCACCGGGAAGAAAAAGAGCCGATCGCGGGTGAAAATCGGGAAGATGCCGGTATTTATATAGCCGGGGGAGGGCGGCGTTCGGTTGTGATCGAGTTCGCGTCGTCCAAGAACGAAATTTGGCTAGGATACGCGAGGATCCGGGGCGGTTTCGATTCGGAGGTGAGAAGAGTCCAGCCGGACGAGCGTGGGCGCGAGGAGGAAGAAGGGTTGGCAGGCCCCGCGTGTCAGTGGGAAAGAGGGGAGGGCCCACGGCTGCGGGCTGGCGCGGGAATAAATGGGCCGGCTGGTGGGTTTCGGCCCACTGGCCGGGGGGTTTATTTTTTCCTTTTCTTTTTTCTTTTTTCATTTCTGTTTTGAGTTTAATTTGAATTCCAGTTTCAATTTGAATTTTTGCAACACATGCAATACGTCCAAAAAATTTTAAATTCCCCTCTTAACAGGATTTTGGGGTGTTACAGCTCTACCCCCCTTAAAATAAATCTCGTCCTCGAGATTGGTGGTTCTAAGAAAAAAATTCTGGAAATTGTGCCTTAAGCTCATCTTCTCGCTCCCAGGTGGCTTCCTCTTCCGAGTGATGCTTCCACTGCACCTTGCACATCCAGATTCTTTTATTTCTTGTGAGGCGTTCCATTGTTTCCAAAATCTTGGATGATTGCTCGGCATAAGACAAATCCTCAGCTACGTCAACCTCATTCATGGGTAACACCTCTTCAGGCGTTCTCAGACATTTCTTGAGTTGTGACACACGAAATACATCGTGCACATCCGATAGGCGAGCCGGTAATTCTAGTTGATACGCCACTTCGCCTTTCCTCTCCAGAACTTGAAAGGGTCCAATGTATCGAGGTGACAACTTCCCTTTCACCTTGAACCGACGAAGTCCTCGGATAGGGGACACCTTGAGATAGACATAGTCTCCCACGTTGAAAACGAGCTCTCTTCTCCGTACATCGGCATAGCTCTTTTGTCGTGTCTGTGCTATCCTCAAGTTGTTACGAATTTGCCTCACTTTCGCCTCGGCTTATTGTAGTACTTCGGGACCAAACACTTTACTTTCCCCTGTTTGGTTCCAAAATAGGGGAGTTCTGCACTTCCTCCCATACAAAGCTTCTAACGGTGACATCTTCATACTAGCTTGATAGCTGTTGTTATAGGAGAATTCCGCATACGGTAAGTTCTTGTCCCAACTCCGATTGTTTTTTAGTGCACACGCCCTCAACATATCCTCAAGAATCTGATTGGTTCCTTCCGTCTGCCCGTCAGTTTGGGGATGATAGGCAGAACTAAAGTTCAGATGGGTTCCCATGGTTTCGTGCAACTTCTGCCAAAACCTCGAGGTGAAATGTGTCCCTCGATCCGACACTATCTTCTTCGGCACTCCATGGTAACACACGATCTTTGACATGTACAATTCTGCCAATTTGGATCCGCTGTAGCTTTCTTTCACGGGGATGAAATGAGCTACCTTGGTTAGCCTGTCGATGATGACCCATATTGAATCATATCCTGATTGGGTCCTAGGCAATCCCACTATTAAATCCATACCGATTTCTTCCAATTTCCATTCAGGCACTTTGAGTGGTTGCAATAATCCCGCGGGTCGTTGATGTTCTGCTTTCACCAACTGGCATGTGTCACATAGGGCAACATGTTCCGCGACCTCTCGCTTCATGCCATACCACCAATACCTGCTGTAGAGGTCCTGGTACATCTTCGTACTCCCAGGATGAATGGAATAGTCAGAATCGTGAACCTCCTTCAAAATCAATTCACGGATCTTCTTTACTTCTGGCACACAGATTCTTTTCCCGTGCCACACCGTTCCCTGTTCATCCTCTCTGAAACCAGGGGCTTTATTTTCCTTGATGAGTTGCCTGATTTCTTGTATCTTCTCGTCATTCTTTTGACCCTCACGTATTTCTCGCTCTAGTGTGGAGTCTACTTCCATGGCGATGGCTTCACCACTATTCACAAGTCATAGATTGAGCTTTATAACCTCGTCCTTCAATTCTGCAGGCATGTCCTTCAAGCTCAACTTATTGACCTGCACTTTCTGACTTAAAGCATCTACCACGACATTTGCTTTCCCGGGATGATAGTAGATGCCCACATCAAAGTCATTGATTAGCTCTAACCATCTCCTTTGTCTGAGGTTGAGATCTGGCTGTGTGAAAATGTACTTTAAACTCTTATGATCCGTATATATCTTTGTCCTCTTCCCCATCAAGTAGTGCCGCCAAATTTTCAACGCGTGTACCACTGCGGCTAGTTCTAGGTCTTGTGTAGGATAGTTCTTCTCGTGCTTCCGGAGCTGCCCGGATGCATAAGCCACAACATGCCCTTCTTGCATGAGAACACATCCCATCCCGTTTCCAGAGGCATCGTAGTACACCGTAAAGTTCTTCTGCATATCTGGCATAACTAGCACTGGGGCTGTTGTCAATCTTTTCTTTAACTCCTGAAAACTCGTCTCGCACTGCGGCGTCCATGTGAATGTGATTCCCTTCTCCAACAGTTTGGTGAGGGGTCTCGAGATCTTAGAGAATCCCTCAATAAACCGTCGATAGTATCCAGCCAATCCCAAAAAGCTTCGAACTTCCCCGACATTTTTAGGGGTCTTCCACTTCTGTATATCCTCGATTTTAGCGGGATCTATGGAGATTCCTCCCTCCGAGATTATATGTCCTAAGAAGGGAACTCTTTTCAGCCAAAACTCACACTTGCTCAACTTGGCATATAGTTGGTGTTCTCTCAGCTTCTGCAACACCAACCTTAGATGTTTCTCATGTTCCTCTTCATCTTTGGAGAAGACAAGAATGTCATCTATGAAAACCACCACAAATTTGTCCAGATATTCCATGAATACCTTGTTCATGAGATACATGAAGTATCCCGGGGCATTCGTTAGCCTGAAAGGCATGACGGTGTATTCATACAATCCGTACCGAGATACGAAAGCTGTCTTTGGAATATCGGCTTGCCTTATCTTAAGTTGGTGGTATCCCGACCTGAGATCAATTTTCGAGAACACACAAGCTCCCCTCAACTGATCAAACAAGTCTTCAATGCGGGGTAATGGGTACTTGTTCTTGATGGTTACCTCATTCAAGGCACGGTAGTCCACGCATAACCTTTGGGTTCCGTCCTTCTTGGGCACAAATATCACTGGAGCTCCCCAAGGTGAGGAACTAGGACGAATATACCCCTTCTCCGTCAATTCTCTCAAATGATCCTTGAGTTCTCCCAACTGCTTGGAGTCCATCCGATAAGGTCTCTTGTATATCGGGGTTGTTCCAGGCACTAGCTCATTTGCGAATTCCACTTCACGATCAGGAGGCATACCTGGCAACTCCTCCGGAAAAACATCTGGATATTCCCTGATGGTCCTGATCTCCTCCACTTTCACCTCAACTTGATTTAATTTAATGTCCCTCCTAGGCTCTTGTATTGTTATAAACTTTACTCTTGTGCCACTGGGTGAGTTAGTTCCACCGTTCTGGTCGAACAATGGATGATTCCTATATGTTTGGTCAACCAATCCATACCCAAGATAATATCTATCCCTTGTGAATCTATCACTATGAGGTTAGCAGTAAATACTACCCCATTAATGTCTAGGTTCACTTTGGGACACACTTGTCTTGTCCTTATTTCTCCACCTGGAGAGTTTACTGCTAGCATATGGTTCATTTGTGTTGTTGCTAGGTCATGCTTCTTAACAAACCATTGGGCAATGAACGAGTGGGTAGCACCAGAATCTAACAACAGGGTTGCAACGTGTAAATTGGCAGGAAACTTACCAACTACCACGTCGGGTGCCTCTTGCGCCTCCTCCATGGTGAGTGGTTCAGCCGTCCTCTCATTACATTCTGCTGTTGCGGCTACGTGGGCTTCTTCTTTGGGCACTTATGGGCGTAGTGCCCCACTTCACCACAGTTAAAGCATTGCACCCCTACCTTAGGTGCCTGGCCTTAGTTGTCTTGGGGTTGGTTTGGGGGTCCTTGCACTGCTGGTCGAGGTTGATATGTAGGGCGAGGCTTCTGTACGAACTGATGTTGTGGCTGTATTGGTGCTGCCAGAGGCCTGTAGTTCGGGTTGTACCCTCTTGGTGCTGAGTAGGGTACCGCAGCACGGTTCGTCTGCCCTGCGGGTTGCTGCATCAGACGTGGGCGGGTGTTTCTCCTGGAGGCTTGGTGTGACCACCCGGCCTTCCTCTTGTTTTCATTTTCCAAGGCCTTCAGCTTCCTTTGTACCACAAATGCTCTGTCCACCATCTTTTGGAAGCTTTCATACTCGTTGGAGAACATTGCACACTGCATTTCTGCGGTAAGTCCTTCCACGAAACAATCCTGTTTCTGCTCATCAGTTTCTATGTCCCGTGGGGCATAACTGGAGAGTTGAGTAAATTTAGTGAGGTATTCCCTCACAGTCATGTTTCCTTGCTGCAACCCCAAGAACTCCTTCCTCTTGTTTTTGAGTTCACCCCTTGGTATGTAATGGTTGCGGAAGCTATGCTTAAACTCTTCCCAAGTGATGTTCTCAGGGTCATGATGGGCGGCCACGTAGGCGGTCCACCAATCAGCAGAAGGTCCATGCAATTGATGAGAGGCAAACAGCACCCTCTCATACCCTTGGCACTGTATGATCCTCATCTTGCTCTCAATGGTCTTTAGCCAGTCATCTGCCTCTAAAGGTTCAGCAGCACTTGCAAACTTCGGAGGTTGAGTTCCTAGAAACTCACTCAACCTTGGTTGGCGTGGTGCAACTTGGGGAGGTGGAACTTGATGCAAGTTGGCCACCACTTGAGTCAGGTTCTGGATGAGCTGATTTTGATTTTCAAGCATTTGGTGGATGGGATCAACTCCCTCACGGCGCCTACCCCTGTCTTGGCTCCCAGAAAGATGAGGGTTGCAGGCCTCATCATTGTTGTTGGCGGGGTTGGCAGCACGACCCTTTCCTCTTCCGGCCATCTAGCATGATCAACCAAATGTTAATTTAAATCATTACGTATTATCTTACTACTTTCACTTGTTTTTACTTTGAAGTGTTGAGGCTTTGTTATACTTTCTGAGGGTTCATGTCTCACAAACAAATAAATACACTATTATTTCATGTGGGTTCACACACCAAAGCAAAACAATCTGAAGATGAGGCTGTGGACAATTGCTCATGGCTTCCACAACTCACGTCACACACCAAGCATTAACACACCATTTACTAAGATAACGACTCAACTATTCGACATCTTGCTAACTAAGGGAAAGACTCTACACTACTCGTATCCCTGAGCTGGCTCCTCGGGATCTTCCTCATTATTGCGGCTGCATTCTGACTCTGCTTTGGGTGGGGAGGCTGCTGGTGGAGAAGTGCGACGACGCCTGATCACCCGGCGATCTAGGGAGTCAGGAGTCCATGTATCATTCACGATGACACACAGTTCATTCCCATCTTCTCTTTCTCTCGCCCTCAAGCAGGCTCGAAGCAACGCCTCGGTTTCCTTCAGGGTGTCCCGAACATCCTGAAGCTCCTGCTGACACTCCTGCAGTCGAGTGCTGAGCATAGCAGCATCCTCCAAGCACAAGTCCATGTGCTCATCGGAAGTCCCTTGCTGCACTGGCAGGTACTTATACTCCGTTGTACCACTCTCGCGCTGGAGGACATACATGTACTCAGTTCTGTCCAGGTGTCGACGATAGATGTGACTCTGGCAGGTGATGGCCTCCCAGGTAACATCCTTCTCCGCATCGACCTGTGTCGCTCGACAAGCTGGAGAGCGGTGGATCTTGAGCAGCTGATTTTCGTGGATAATCCTCATCTCTGAACTCTATTCTTCCCTCTTCTCACGGATGGTTCTGGTGGAGCTATAGTGTATGATTAGCTTGCCCGTATTGCCGGCGGCTTGGAGCATACGTCAAAGACGGCGCAACAAGCCTCCTTCTGCCAATCCGTAGGAAAGGTACGTCACCGGACGGCTCTCCTCTCTTTGGGCAAGGGCAACTACGGGAACTCTCCCTCCTGTGGACTTGCGAGCGGTGCGAACCATGAGAACCATCTAAAACAGAAAGCATTTAAACTCAGGTTAGATAAACTTTTAAACAAAAATCCTATTTTGGATGAAAGTTGGGGTAAGATGAAGAAAGTGACTCCATTAAATAACACTTTTCAACACACACCTTGTAAAATAGTTTTTAAGAAAATAGGGCCCTTAAATACGTCCATTTCTACATAGTTCCACGTTCCTACGGGCAACCTTGGCTCTGATACCACTTCTGTCACACCCGGTTTCTCCGAAGAACAACCGAGTGAATATCACATGTATGCCAGGATCATTTTCTCATACATGTGATGACAAATAGTGAAGCATCATTTATTACAAGCCAGGTGTCGAATATAAATAAGTCTTACATAGAATATGTCTCGATGGACGATAATAAGTTCATAACAAGTAAATAAAATAGCAGCGGAATATTATTCTTGTGGGCTCCGTTTACAGGCGTTGCCCGGGGGACTCCATGAACCTAGAAACCTTCTTTGGGTCCGAAGTCTTGATCATTAAACACCACTTCATTATCTTGACCTGAGCAGCAATATAAACCAACAAATATGCAAGGTTCAGTACCGATGGTACTCAACAAGTGTGGGAAAGTTATGTCATGCATGGCTAGAACAAGGAGAGGTTGAACTCATGGTTAAAGCACTACGCAATTAATACCTATCACCTTAGCTTATTAAGCACCTACATTACTACACAGGTGAAATGGTCCCAATCTCCCATCCCATCATCATAATCAAATAACCATAACATCATTTTCAATGTTAAGCTCCCCGCTTAACATCCTTAACTTCCAAAACCATCACTCCTCTAATCATGAATAAGTCCAAGCCGCTCTTGACCGTGAGCATGGCTGTCATGACAGTTTTGACTCTGCAGAGTTTGCACCACTGTACCCACATGTAGTGATTTCATCCCCCGTTGCCGGGTGGACTAAAAGAACCTCAATTATGCCAGTGGCTACGAACTACAATCACACTTCCCAGGTGTGTAGCCAGGAGATCACTACGAAGCCTTTACAAAGGGATTCCCGATGAGCATGGGCCCACTGAGGTTTCACCCCTAACAGCATACAAGAGGCTCCAACCCTGCTGCAGTGGCCCCCTCTTGAGCCTTGCGGTTCATATGGTAGTCCAGCTGACACCTATTCCCCGCACCATCCAACACACCCATACTACGCCGGGGATACACCTAATTAATTGGCCAAGCTGCCCCATCTCAGCATGTGGTTGGCACGGTAAAGCCAGGTTACATGCTCCATGAACCGGTCCTTAGGATCCAGGCAAGTACTAAACACAAACCCGAGTCTCGTGCACCCAGCACCAACCAAAACATCCAACTTGCCTTGATCCCTACCTCTACATAACTCACAATATCTCATTCAAGAGTATGGTAAAATAAACTGATGATCTCATACCCCAAATATCCCATTCTAAGCATGGCTAAGCATATGCATAATAATAAATGACATGATAAAATGAATCCCAACCCAAGCTACAAGGAAACAAGGTAATGCAATTCTAGGGAAACATCCTAGCATGGGTTTCTTATTTTCAATTGACAATGCAAATAATTCTATCTACACATCCTAGTATAGGAACAAAGTGGTCAAGGACACTTGCCTTCTTCCTGCTGCTCTGGGAATGGGTAGTCCTGATCTTGGAAAGGAAGAACTTGCTCTGGAGCAGGTTCTACATCATACCATCACACATAGCAAAAGAAAACAACAATCCATAAGATATAGTTCACACTTCCACTTCATACAAACCACACATTCCCATTTATGAAAGCCATTCCCATTCCTATGTGTTGTGGTTACTCTATGTGTGTTGATTTTTGGGCTTACATGCACTTTTAAACATGTGCATATGATTTCTACTTTTGTATTCATATTTATGTTGCATACTATATATGAGTTTCCAATTTAAATAAATTCCTTATATTCAATTGATACACCTTTTAGCTACCAAGTGTGCATGGACGGTATTTTCCTACTCCAAATGTGTCTTCAGACCTTCTACCAACCCTAAACTGAATTCTTTGGATTTTGGAAACTTCATTTATCATTTTCTAGTTATTCATACCTAGCTTGCTATATTTTCAGATTTATTTCCTATGCCTAAATGTGAACTTTATTATGAAAATAGTAAGACACCTCATGTAAACAGAATAGGTTTTGGGTCTAAAATATTAAATAATATATTTTTGAACTTCTCCTCTGATGTGAACTATTTTACATTTATTTTACAAATTTTCAGAATTATTCTCTTCTTAAAAATGTGTCCCTATAACTAATAAATGTGAATAATCAATTAGACATATTCATTTCAGCCAAAAATCTATTTGTATCTCACTCCAAAGTTTTCCAAGTACTAGGAAAGTTTTTAATTTGAATTTACAATGTGTTTGTCCCATCTTTTAAATTTTAAATACTAAACACATATTCAAATTCCTAAATTTAATATCACATAGGGTTAAAAAGGTAAGCTCACCCCACTACAGGGTCTATTATATTATTTTAAGAATTTCCAGGGGTCTAACTACACATAACAGAGGGGTTTTCCTAATTTTTATTAAGTCCAGGGTCTAAAACTGATTTTTAAATGAATTTACATGATTTTCTGAAGTTCCAGGGGCTAGATAAGAAGTTTCCGGGGCTAGCTCGTATTTTTCGAGAACCCCAGGGGGTAGCGCGTAAGAATTCCGGCAACGCGGGGCTGACGTGGACCGTCTGATTTAAAACAGACGGCTGAGATTATAACGTCGAACCGGTACGCGGGGATTTAAATTCTACCGTGCGATTTAAAATAGACGGCGCACAAGCGGCCACGTCGCTCTGATCGAGCGCGGGCGGCGCTGCCCGGCGGCGCACGGCGGCGGGAGGCGGCGATCTCGCCGGAGAGTTTCGGATCTTCGTCAATTCTTCCTAGAACTGTTATTTTATGGCATAGATCGGTAGAGGGGAGGTCGGGGATCTCACCTCGGGGGTTTTCTTGAGCTCGGAGGTCCTGGAAAGCGGTCGGCGACGAGGTCCGAGGTGAATTCACGGCGAGGCTCGTCGGCGCTGTGTTTGAAGCGCAAACCACCGAGTTTTCTGCACCTGCACGGTTCCCCGGAGGCGGTGGATCAAGAACAGCGCGTTAGATGAGAAAACCCCAAGCGAAGATCGAGCGAAATAGGCCGGAGAAACTCGGGTTCTCACCGGGAAGAAAAACAGCCGATCGCGGGTGAAAATCGGGAGGATGCCGGTGTTTATATAGCCGGGGGAGGGCGGCGTTCGGTTGTGATCGAGTTTGCGTCGTCCAGGAACGAAATTCGGCTGGGATACGCGAGGATCCGGGCGGTTTCGATTCGGAGGTGAGAAGAGTCTGGCCGGCCGAGCATGGGCACGAGGAGGAAGAAGGGTTGGCGGGCCCCGCGTGTCAGCGGGAAAGAGGGGAGGGCGCGCGGCTGCGGGCTGGCGCGGGAATAAATGGGCCGGCTGGTGGGTTTCGGCCCACTGGCCGGGGGGTTTATTTTTTTCCTTTTCTTTTTCTTTTTCATTTCTGTTTTGAGTTTAATTTGAATTCCAGTTTGAATTTGAATTTTTGCAACACATGCAATACGTCCAAAAAAATTTTAAATTCCCCTCTTAATAGGATTTTGGGGTGTTACAGTGAGCCAATCCTTGTGGGTATGTTCCAACTCCACTAGCATCCCGCTATAGTACTATTTGATTGAGGCGCCACGCATAGCTTCATTAGCCAAGCTTTCATTGATAAATATAGCTTGCAAATACTACCCACCGATAGTCCTTATGTGATCTGTTCACCGAGTGGGAAAATTTCAGCAAGCATGATGGTTCCAAAAGTGCCATTGTGCTTAGGGGGTAGAGTATACCCTACGTCTCTCATAATGTTGGAGGGACAAAAGGTCGATGTCATCCTAGGGATGTCGTGGTTAACCCGCCACGGCGCTGTTTTAGACACCGACCTCTGAGTTGTGCACTTAAATTCGGAAGTGCACGAATCTCACTCCTTATTTCTGGACAGTCCAGAAATAAAACTTCCAAGTGTCTATCAAGACACAACCATCAGACTCGAAGATATTCCAGTGGTCCGAGAGTTCCCTGATGTATTCCCGGACAATTTCCCGGGGATGCCGCCCGATAGAGAGGTGGAATTCAAGATTGAACTTGCACCGGGAACCATGCCAATATCCCGAAGGCCGTACAAGATGGCGCTCAAGGAATTGGCTGAATCGAAGACCCAGCTAACGGACCTGCTGGAGAAGGGTTTTATTAGGCCGAGCTTCTCGCCATGGCGCTGTTCGGCATTATTTGTAAAGAAGAAGGATGAGACGTTGCGGCTTTGCGTGGACTATCGTCCATTAAATGCCGTAACCATAAAAAACAAGTACCCGTTGCCACGGATCGACATGTTGTTTGATCAGTTGGTCGAAGCAAAGATCTTTTCCAAGATGGACTTAAGATCCGGGTACCATCAGATTAATATAAGGGCGGAGGATATTCCGAAAACGGCTTTCTCGATGAGGTACGGACTTTATGAGTACCTGGTCATGTCCTTCGGCCTCACCAACGCTCCAGCTCACTTCATGTATTTGATGAACTCGGTATTCATGCCGGAGATGGACAAGTTTGTCGTGGTCTTCATCGACGACATCCTGGTATATTCCAAGTCGGAGGAAGATCACATGAAGCATCTGCGTATAGTCTTGCAACGGCTGCGGGATCACAAGCTATACGCGAAATTCAGCAAGTGCGAGTTCTGGATATCGCAAGTGCCTTTTCTCGGGCATATCATCTCAGCGGAGGGTATCGCTGTAGACCCGAGCAAGATCACTCAAGTGCTGAATTGGAAATCCCCGAGGACTGTTCACGAGGTACGGAGTTTCCTCGGACTCGCAGGATATTATCGGAGGTTCATTCGGAACTTCTCGAAGATTGCCAAGCCTATGACAGAGCTGCTGAAGAAGGCTACCAAATATGTTTGGAGTCTAGCATGTGAAGCAGCATTCAAGGCTTTAGTCAAGCACCTGACATCAGCACCGGTTTTGGCGCAGCCAGACACAACAAAACCGTTCGATGTGTACTGTGATGCATCCAGCATTGGGCTCGGATGTGTGCTGATGCAAGACCGAAGGGTGGTCGCGTATGGATCACGGCAGCTTAGAAACCATGAGCAGAATTATCCAACCCACGACTTGGAGCTCGCTCCGTGGTACTTGCACTCAAGATGTGGAGGCACTACCTACTCGGTAACCTCGTACATTTATATACCGACCACAAGAGCCTCAAATACATATTCACTCAGAAGGAGCTGAACATGAGGCAGCGAAGATGGTTAGAATTGATAAAGGATTACGAAATAGAGATCCATTATCATCCGGGCAAGGCAAACATAGTGGCAGATGCGCTGAGCCGCAAGTCACACGTCAACAATCTGACCATCACACCGTTGGGAGAGAGCGAACCACCACTGCATGTAATTCCACATGGAGCTCTCTACAACCTAGCTTTGATCGCCACCATCCGTGAAGAGATAGCGGCAGCTCAGAAACATGACAAGGGCATGTCGCATTTGCGGAGACGTGTAGACAGTGGGGAGTTGAAATGTTTCCGGAAGGACGGAGACGGCGTCCTATGGTTCAAGGACCGGATCGTCGTACCCCGTAACCCGGAATTACGGAAGAAAATCTTTGATGAGGCTCACTTGTCAAAGTTTTCTATTCACCCCGGCAGCAACAAAATGTATCAAGAACTCAGAAGCAAGTTTTGGTGGACACGGATGAAGCGGGAGATCTCGAAGTACGTGTCTGAGTGTGATACAAGTCGAAGGGTGAAGGCAGACCATATGCGGAAACCGGGACTGCTACAACCCCTGGGCGTTCCTGCCTTGAAGTGGGAGGATGTGAGCATGGACTTCATCGTAGGTTTACCCACCACTTTTCAAAAACATGATTCTGTGTGGGTGATCGTCGACCGGCTCACCAATGTTGCCCATTTCATCCCGGTCAACACCAACTACAACGCCAAGAAGTACGCTGAACTGTACATCTCATGGATCCTATGCTTTTACGGCGTACCCCGTACCATCATATCGGATCGGGGCACTTTATTTGTGTCCCATTTTTGGGAGCAGCTGCACGCTGCCTTGGGGATGAAGCTGATCCGTAGTTCAGCATACCACCCGCAGACGGATGGGCAAACCGAGCGGGTAAATCAAATCTTAGAAGACATGCTACGAGCTTGCGCTATCAACCACGGCAAGAATTGGGATGATCACTTGTCGTTAGCCGAGTTCTCGTACAACAATGGGTACCAAGCCAGCATAAAGATGACGCCCTACAAGGCGCTATACGGGAGGAAATGCCGCACACCATTGAACTAGTGTGAGTCTGGCGAAAGGGTTACCTTCGGGATTGACCTTGTCAACAACGCGGAAGAAAAGGTTCGACTGATTCAAGCGAACCTAAAAGCCGCCCAATCCCGGCAGAAACAGTATGCGGACCGAAGAAGACGCCCATTACAATTCGAAGTCGGGGATCACGTATACCTACGTGTGTCTCCAATGAAGGGCGTGAACAGATTCGGGGTGAGAGGAAAGTTGGCACCCTGATTCATCGGTCCATTCCAGATTACCGAAAGATGTGGATCAGTAGCATACCGGCTAAAATTACCAGAAGCACTTTCCGGTGTGCACGACGTCTTTCACATTGCCCAGCTGAGGAAGTGTCTTAAGATATCAACTACCGTTCAGCTGGAGGACATTACGAACTGCAACCGGATCTCACCTATCGGGAGGAACCGGTTCAGATTATTGATGAGAAGGCCCGAACCACACGCAACCGTATGTTGTGGTTCTACAAGGTCCTACAGAGTAATCACTCCGTGGACGAAGCGACATGGGAGAGCGAAGGATTTCTTCGCGTTATCTACCCTGATTTTTCACGTCGCATATCCGGTAATTTTCCACCGTCCTCTCTCTCATTTTCACCTTATAATCTCGGGACGAGATTCTTGTAAGGGGGGGGAATGTAAGGGCCTCAGTTTTTGACACATGTTTGAAGTGTCATCACCACACACACACCTCATTTGTAGCAAGTTGATAAACACATTGGAAGAGCAAGTAACCACCATCAACATGCTCATTAGGGAACAAACTCACATATTGCAACGGTGGTATTTTCCACATGTGATATAGGGGCTGGGCATATGAAAAACTCCTACACATTGCTAGGAATGCCCATGCCAAGTTTCACCCAAATTCAAAACCTTTTGAGGTCATTTTGGGGTGTAGCTAGAAAAAGAGCAGTTTGAAACTACATTCAAATTCAAACTGTTTTTATCCCATGAATTCAAAAGTGGGAGACATATTCTTACTCAGCACATTTTTGTGAGCTCACACACCAATTTTCACTCCATTTGGGGTTGATCTTGACATGAGCTAAGTGGGGCAAATTCAAACTTTATTTGAATTTCAACCTGCACATGTGCTGAAATTCATTCAAACCAAACCCAATTTGAATTCTAATCAATTCAAATGGCTCATGGGTGAATAATTTGAACCACCATGGGTATTTTGGGGCTCACTGTTTACAACAGTGATTAGGAGTGAATTTCAGAGGTTAAAAACGAAATGGGACCCACATGTCAGCCACAGGGAGGACTCAACCGACTGAGACTTTTTCCACTCGTGTCGCCGAGCTGCAGCTGCGATCGCCAATGAGGGAGGCCGCCGCGCCAGCAGCTGCTTGGCCACGCGCGGGCACGAGGCGGTTCAGAGCCTTCTTAAGGCGCTCTTCCCCCTCATCGGCCGAAGCTATCGCCATTTCTTTCCCCCGCAAGAACACAGTGCCGGAAAACTCCTTCCGCCGCTCAGCCCCGATCGGAGAGCTCCGATCACAGCCTCCCCGTCCCATCCAGAGCTACAGCAAGGTACTAGGAACCCTCCTCCTTCATCCCCGTTGCTAAAACTTAGCTGAAACCGATTGATCTCGGCTATACCGAAAGTTCAATTCGGTGACCTAAAACCGCCGCACCTCGGGCTCCCGTGGACAGCCCAACCGGGGAGTTGTCACGCCCGAGCCAAGGCACCCTTGGACGCTCTGGTGACCGGTGCTGCTCACCCCCAAGCCACAGCCCGAGTGCTTGCTCACCGGTGGCGAATTTCCAGTTTTCCCCTTTCTGGGTGCAAAACGACCTTCGGGTGCGGTTCTGTCAAATTATTACTCTAGGAAGGATTAGAGGGCCTCAATCCGCTCTCACATACAGTAGACACGGTAACGCACAAGTTGCCTTCACAACCTTTGGCCGGAGAACCTCTATACCCGGCGTATTTCGAAGTTTACCGACGGCGGAGCAAGCGGGAGGCATCGGGCGCACGGTGAGGACCTACTTTGGGCTTCCCCCGAGCTGCTTCAAGCTCATGTCGACCTTCCCTGAGGTCCACTGATGCTCCCCGACCGGTTGCTCGAGTAGGTTAGGTGCTAGGGAAGTCGGTCGACACGGCCGAAGTCTTTCCGAAGCCGCCACTCGTCGCCGGCCATGTGCCGGCCGTTTTCATGACGAGCTGAGGCCGGAATCGTGTTCCCCGAGTGAAAGTAGGCAGGGGCGGCCAAAATCATGAAGTTTGGAGCTTTACAGAAGCTGCCGGCGAGCTCTCTGGCAAGGTACCTCGGCGGCAGAGCGCGGGCGGCGAGAGGTAGACGAAGGGGGTGGACCCCAGCTGTCAGCGGCAGATATTTTAAATCGGGATCGGGCTGTGGCCGGGATCTGGTGTGCTGGCGCGCAAAAACCCTGTGGGCCTCAGTGTGCTGTCGCCTCCGCGCCCAACACGTGTCCCCGTGGGCCCCCGGCAGATTTAAACTTTTCCCCGATTTTCAGATTTCATTCAAACTTCATATCCTCATAACTTTGGCTAGAAAGCTCCAAATCGAGTGAACCAAATTTTGTTGGATTCAGCTCTCTGAGTACTTTCCAGCAAATCAAGTTTCACTTCATGAAAATCCTTATTTCTCCAGAATTAATTCCTCAAAATTTAATCTGTTTGGAATCATAATTGGAGAATCCTTTGGAGGAAAATTCTGAAAATTTTCTCGTATATTCACCAAACTATCCCTGAACTACCATAAAAATTTCATATCCATTTGAGCTCATTTGATCCACCTAATGGTGTGATTAGTGAAACTGTTCCAGAGAAAATAAAAAATGTTCAGAAACATTTTTCAGAATTTTCTCTGAAATTGTTTAGCTCACATCTTTAGCTAGGAACCTTCAAATTAAGTGAGACCAACTCCATTAGAACCCTCTGAAAATCTAGTTTTCAGAAAGTCATAGTTTGTTTCATGAAAATCCTTAGAACACCCTGAAAGCCTTTAATTAAGGTCAAGTACATAATTAATTGTGGAAGGCTCAAATGAGCTTTGCTGCAACTAAAACTTGACCAAGTTTCTGTTTAGGTTGTGACCAAGCAACAGTAAAAGATTCACAGTCATTGGGTCTGTCTAGTAAGAGTATAGACTTCACAAGTTTAAATTCAATCAAATGAATTTAAATTAATACATATACTTGTATATCATGTAGTCGCTAAGGTCGAGGAGGAACCCGAAGTCCTAGACTTCGTTACACCGGAGGAGCAGCTAGCCTACGACCAATAGCAGCAAGGCAAGCCCCGGTTTGCATTAACTGTTTTACAAATTTCTATTGTTTTGAGCACTTACTTGAGTATTATGATTCCTTGCATTAGAGTCTTGTTTGGAAACCCAATTGCATAGCCAAGAAAACCCTGGGTTGGGTTTAGGATTGCAAACCCTGTTAGCTACTACAAAGCTAAGTTAGGGTAGGGTTCGGTACAAGTCGAGTAGTTGGAACTACTCGCGAGCATAGGCTAGAGGCACTTGACTCGGGTAAAGATAGCACATGATACACATGGCAAGAAGAATAAGAACGAGCGGAGAGTAAGGGCAGCAGGACTTTGGGGCCTGTGTGCTATAGCTCCGCTTGTGTCGATTGAGGACTGAGCCGTGTGCGGTGTTGTTGAACAAGCTAGAACAGTACCGAAGACCTACCGGCTATATGGGAACCGGGAAACCGATGTTACTCGGGTAGCTGGATGTTGAGGCATAGCTGGTCGTTCAGAGGGTAGGTTGAGAGCTCGAAGTGTAAATCGGCTGGCGGCACTGAGATGCGCGTGCAGAGACCTCTTGCTCGGGACGATTGGACCGGTTCAACATTTGGCTAACGGGTGAATGGTAGTTGCGTACGGCGTACGTGATGGTTGTTGTAGGCAACCTCGAGTACGGGCGTACGTGACAGGTTGTTCGGGTAACCCTGCAGGTGTAAATCGATTATAATCGCCGTCCCTCGCGGTCAGTGAGTACCACTTGTTCACTGTACCGTGGCGTAGAAAGAACAGGCTAGTTACATGTTAAAATGTTGCTGATTGAAATATGGACCTGATTGCTAATGATTTGCCGTAGTTTAGAGCTAACTAAAGTTCTTTTTCAAATTTGGGCAAAGTACATGAGAGAAATGCGTTTCTTGTTTGATTGCGGCTCTCTCATGTGCCTTAGCATAAGGTTCTCCACAACCTGCAGCTAAAACTTGAAAGTAAGGTTGTACTAATTAGGCGAGTCCTTGCAAATGATTTTTACCTCATGTAACCCATCACCCCTCATGTAGAAGTTCCATGTTTAGGTGAGACAGGTCAGACTTGCTGAGCCTTCGTGCTCACTGCTTGTGTTTGAAACTTTTGCAGGGTTCTATGAGGAAGGGGCTCCCAAAGAGGAGACGGAACCCCAGGAGGCGAACCCCGTCGAGTGGGAGCCGTGCACGCCGCAGAGTTAGTGTGCGTGTGTGCTAGCAAGGACACGTTCAAGGGCTGAACGTGAACTTGATGCGTAGTCTACGCCCGTGAGTGTAGACTGGACTTATTTTGATGTACAAATGTTCATAAACCACTTTATGTAATAAAAGTTTTGCTTCCGCTTTGTACCTTTGATGTGTGTTATTCGGTGCTGTGCAACGCAGCACCCCTCAGCGTGATCCTGGCTCGACAAGACCGTGGGGTCGTGTCAGATAGGAGCTTGCCGTATGCTGAATTCTCATACAACAACAGCTACCAAACCAGCTTGAAGATGTCACCTTTTAAAGCATTGTATGGTAGACGATGTAGAACACCGCTGTTCTGGAATGAGACTGGAGAAAGCCAAGTATTCGGACCCGAAGTGCTGCAGGACACCGAAAACCAAGTCCAAATGATACATGAAAACTTGAAGGATGCTCAATCACAACAAAAATGTTATGTGGACAATAGGCAAAGAAGATTGACCTTTGAAGTATGAGACTTTGTGTATCTTAAAGTATCACCTATCCGAGGCCAACGACGGTTCAACGTCAAAGGCAAATTAGCACCCCGCTACATCGGGTCATTCAAGATTTTGAGCAAGCGAGGAGAAGTAGCCTATCAACTAGAGCTGCCAACGCACCTCTCCAACATACATGACGTGTTTCACATATCCCAATTAAAGAAGTGCTTAAGATTACCAGAAGAATTAGTACCGACGGATGAGCTCGATCTTCAAGGGATCTGACCTACGCGGAACACCCCATCAAAATATTGGACATGAAGGAAAGCTTCACGAGGAACAAAGTGATCCGTTGGTGCAAGGTACAATGGAGCCATCACATGGAAGCCGAAACTACATGGGAGCGTGAGGAAGATCTCAAGGCAGAATTCTCCCATCTATTCTGCACTCTATTGAATCTCGAGAGTCAGATTCATTTTAAGGGGGGTAGGTTTGTAACACCCTCAAATTCATTAGCATGCATTGCATACATTTTTCATGTAGAGAAGCATTTGAAAAGAAGTAGAAATGGAGAAAGAACCCTAGAAATGGAGAAAGAACCATAGAAATGGAGAAAGAACCATAGAAATGGAGAAAGAACCATAGAAATGGAGAAGGGAATATAGAAATGGAGAAAGGGACATAGAAATGGTTAGGGGAATATAGAAATGGAAAAAGGGACATAGAAATGGAGAGAAATGGAAATAAGATAGCTGAAATGAGCCATTCCCAAATATCCCCAAATTTCCCAAATTCCACAATTCCCCAAGGGAGAATTTCCCCCACATTTGGGGGGAATTTTTCCCCAATGTAGCCACATCCCTAGGGGGGAACCCCTAGGACTCTTTGGTTGAGTCCCAATTGGACTAGGACTCTTTGGTTGACTTCCAATTGGACTAAGACTCTCCTTTTCTCCCCCTTATAAATACAACCCCCAGCCCCCCCTTGGCCGCAGCCCCCCTCCCCCCCCCAAAGTCGGCGAGTTGGCCCTGGCCCCCCAACTCGCCGAGTTGGCCACCCCCCAGCCGGAGTTTGGTCGCCGGTGAGCCCCGGTGGTGAGCCCCACCGACGAGCCCCGCCAACGAACCCCGCCGTCGATCCCCGCCGTCGAGCCCCGGAGTCGAGCCCCACCGTCGAGACCCGCTGACGAGCCCCATCACGCCTCGCCGTCGCCGGAGAAGAAGCCCGACGATCTGCCCTACCATATTTTTCCATAGAAAAATTCCCCGCAGCTGCCTTTGCTAGGAGAAAGGCCCTGGCACAAGGAGGTAGTGAGGTAGGTCTTCATTACCCATCTTACGATGTTGCTGCTGTTTCTACGCATCCATTTTCTTCGCCCCCTTTGAGCAGGAACTTTTGCGTGTGGACAGATTGTGTTTTGATCAATTTTTGACGGTGGAATTGATCTAGATCTTGTGTCAAGATCATCACCACGTCCACACTTGATCCCTACACCTTTGTTCATCATAAAATCCCATGAAAGCCCATTAAAACATGCAAGAACATGAACAAACTGGTTTAATAAAACTGCACTATAGGATTTGCATTATCTCCCTCATTGCATCTTGAGTAAAGTTTGTGCATGATGATTGATTGCTATAAATCTTGTATGTGCATGGTCGTGAGTAGAAGGACAAGCGCTAGAGGCCATCTATGAGGCAGTACAGCAACAAGACTTTGAGATGCTTGAGCAACATGAGCCACGGGAGCAAGGCAAGTGCGAGGGCCCCACGGCCTCGTTGAGCTAGGATCACGCTGAGGGGTGCTGCGTTGCACAGCACCGGATAACGCACATCAAAGATACAAAGGGGAAGCAAAGTTTTACTACATAAACCACTTTATGAACATTTTTACATCCAAATAGTTCGGTCTACACTCACGGGCGTAGACTACGCATCGAGTCCACGTTCAGCCCGCGAACGTGTAAAAGTCCCAAAACTTGTACATGGAAAACTTTAGTGATGAATAAAGTTGAGTTTAAATCCAAGAAATGGGACTTGCAAAAACTTTTCTAAACATGTGAAGATTGTCATGAGCAGGCACATGCATTCAAGTCCCCTTTAAATTCAAATGATCATTTAAATGCAAAGGTGGTCATTTTTAAATGAAGGATGCAAATTGTGGTTGTAAACCTCCCCTTTGCAGCCACCAAATTAAAAGTTTGAATCCATATTTGAATTCTTCAGGTCCAAATTATGAGGAAGGCAAATTTTGAGAAAATTTGGAGGTGCTTTGATATGTATATCAAAGAGACTTGTGAATTGTTATTGAAATTTGAATTCAAATTTGAAACTGAGGTAAACTTGTCAATTTGCCAAATGGTGTTCAGATTTGAGCTCCACATGATTGAAGTATGCACTGTGCCAAGTATTGGAGATCTTTTGGAGAGAGGAGCTGTGGGACCCACTTTCATTTGAGCGGGAGACTTACACACCAAGTCTTGTTGCCCTGCTCTCGGTACCACTCGTAGCCGCTGAACAGCAGAGAGTGCCACCGAGGCTGCGGTCGCCGCTAGCTCCCGAGCAGATCAGGACTCGGTCCCTTGCCCTTATCGACTCCACTGAGAGCACAACCGCCTAACACAGCCGTCTCACACAGCTGCCATCGTTATCACATGCCTTCATCGCCGAGTTTTTGCCGCACGGAAGAAAACGCTCGGTCCACCGGTGTCCGGCCAGCACGACGAGTTGCATGCTGAGCTGATCCTCCCTACAGCACCGCCGGACCTCCCTCAGCGTGCCCAAAGCAAAAACCAGGCGCTAGCTCCACGGGAACCTCGGCGTCAAGCTCAGTTTCCCTCCACAGCGCAGGGTGAGGCCGCCGCGACAAGAACTCGTCACCCCGTCACCACAGAGCTTCTCCCACCGAGCTGCAAAAGAAAAAAGGTGCGCCTAGACCTCTTCTTGCTTCACCGCAAGCCCGGCAGCCTGTCACGAATGGTGCTCGCTGGAATTTTGGTTTTTGCCGTCGACATACAATAATAACCGAGGGGAGAAACTCAGAAAATTTGTCTCACACGTTGAACCACTCCACACACAACGTAGAATACACCTTCTATACCTCTGTGCGGGTTCATTGGATCAAGAACCACCGAGAACCGTCGAGCAAAGCCACTGTTCATTGAGTTTTTCGATTGTCGCTGGATTTTTGACCTAGCCCGAAGGTGAGGTCATACTCCCGGCGAGTTTCAGCGAGATCGGCGGTTGGATCCGTGTTCTCCTCGGTGCAGTGGTGCTGTACGAGCAAACGGCGATGTGTTTACTGCAGCATAGCGCCCTAGCGACATCACCGGAGATGCCGCAGCCACTTTCGATCCGAGATAAGACCGGAAACATGTTCCTCGCACAAGAATATGTAGTGGTGGCGAGAATCAGCGAGTTCCGAGCACGGGAACCCCCTCCCGGCGAGCTCGGCGGCTCAGGTGGACGAAAACGGGGCTGGCTCACGTGTAAGCGTCGGTAGCGGGGGAATGGGATCTTCTGTTGCACCGGATCAGTTTGCGACTGTGCGGGGAGAACTCTATAACCTCACGTACCAGCGCATCAGAAGGCGCCACGTCACCCCGGACCCGCTGTCAGACTTTTAAACTTTTCCCCAGTTTATTTCAATACCAGATTTGATTCAAACATTGGGAAGGCATAACTTGTGCTAGGAAGCTCCAAATTTAGTGATTCAAATTGGGTTGGATTCAGATTGAAAAACTCTATCCAAATATGCAACCCAATTTGTACGAAAATCATTATTTACTTCTGGAGAATTCATTAAATCTTTTCAGCAAAAGAATTTTAGAGGGAGTTTGGTTGATCCAAAAATCCCCAAACTTTGCCAGAGTATTATTTAGGCTATTAGTGAAATCCTGTAAAAGTTTCAGCTCATTTGGTGTGGATTTAGTTAGGATAATTCTGAATTCAAGTTTCTGTGTTCTAATGAATACAGAAACATTTTCAGAGAATTTCCAAAACTTGGAAATTCAGTTCTGAGCAGTTCTTAGCTCCAAAATTCCTAGGAAAATTCATGCATGCTCCATGAGCTCTGTTTTAAATTATGGTTCACTTGAATTTGCATGAAAGTGCAAATTTATTCAGAATTAATTCCTTTTTACTTAAATGCTTAGAGAATTGTTCTGAGTGATCTACTCAATGAAAAATTCTGAATTTTGGTCCAGATGACTTTCTTGTGACAAGGAACTCACAAGAAATGTTTCAGCTCCATTGGAGCCCTGGATCAGTACTACTCTGTTCAACCTCATCAGGTGATCAACACACAAGTGATGAAACACACATCTCACTTGAGCATAGTGCTAAACCCAAACCCAAATCTCTGGCACCAGTGTCATTTTAAATTCTTAAACAGAGTTCCAGTTTTAAACTTTTCTTTAGAACTTGTAAGCAAACGTTTTACAATTAAACCTATATGCATGTTCATAACATGTAGTGATTAAACGTGGAAGAGTGGAGGAGGAGTAAAGTTTGGATCAAGGAGCAAGAAGGGCAGTGATTAATCTTCAAGTCATCAGCAACTAACTTCATAATTATCTGACTTTAGTCACCTGCAAAACCAAGGCAAGCGCCGGTTTGCATTTAAGTTATTTATGAAGTTTTTACTTTGTTCACATATATGGTTTAGGGTTTGTATGTGCATTAAGTCAAAGATGCTTTATACTCCAAATGCATGACCAAATGAACCCTGGAGTCAAGGGTAGAGTATAGTTTCCCGCTGTAGAAGGATGCCGTGCTACATAGGTTATGACATCCGGTAGAAGACGAGTAGTTGGAATCTACTCGCGAGCTGTAGTTTAGGATTATATAAGTGTGGTTGGAAAATAGGCAAACTAAAGTTTACATTTCTAAAGATGAGACCGGGCATGAGGGTTAGGCAGTGATAAGACGAGGTCTTGGTCGAGTAGCTCTGCCTGTGTTGGTTAAGGACCGAAGCGTGTGCGGCCCTGGGAGCAACTATTGAGTTGTGTACCGGATGGTTACTGCTATATGGGAACCAGGAAACCGATGTACCAGGTTCACTGGATTGTAGAGGCATACCACATCGTCTCGTTAGACCTATGAGCCCGAGACGGCGTGACCGGTTCTACAGTCGAGTGTCCTGCAAAAGGTTGCCACATACGACGTAATGAAGGACACCAGATTTTGGTCTTCAGAGGCGGGCGTATGTGTCGAGTTATCCGGGTAATGTTTGATTCGAATCACCGTCCCTCGCAGTTATGAGTACCGCTTGCTCACTGCGCTGTGACGTAGTGACACGACCCCACGGTCTTGTCGAGCCAGGATCACGCTGAGGGGTGCTGCGTTGCACAGCACCGGATAACACACATCAATGGTACAAAGCGGAATCAAAGTTTTATTACATAAACAGGTTTATAAACATTTTTACAACAAAATATGGTCAGTCTACACTGACGGGCGTAGACTACGCATCAAGTTTACGTTCAGCCCGTGAATGTGTCCTTGCTAGCACGCACACACACTAACACGGCGGCATGCACGACTCCCACTCGATGGGGTTCCCCTCCTGGGGTTCCGTCTCCTCGGGAGTCCCTTCCTCATAGAACCCTGCAAAAGCTTCAAACACAAGCAGTGAGCACGAAGGCTCAGCAAGACTGACCCGTCTCTCCTAAACATGAAACTTCTACATGAGGGGTGATAGTTACATGAGGTAAAATCAGTTGCAAGGACTCGCCTAATTAGTGGAACCTTACTTTCAAGTTTTAGCAGCAAGTTGTGGAGAACCTTACAATAAGGCACATGAGAGAGCCGCAATCAAACAAGAAACACATTTCTCTCATGTACTTTGCCCAAAGTTAAAAAGAACTTTAGTTAGCTCTAGACTACAGCAAATCATTGACAGTCAAAGTCCATCTTTCAATCAGCAACATTTTAACATGTAACTAACCTATTTTTTCTACGTCACGGTACAGTGAACAAGTGGTACTCACTGACCGCGAGGGACGGCGATTATAATCGATTTACACCTGCAGGGTTACCCGAATAACCCGTCACTTACGCCCGTACTCTATGTTACCTACAGCAACCATCACGGACGTCGTACGCAACCACTTTTCACCCGTCAGCCAAATGTTGAACCGGTCCAATCGTCCCGAGCAAGAGGTCTCTGCACGCGCATATCAGTGCCGCCAGCCGATTTACACCTCGAGCACTCAACCTACACTCTGAACGACCAGCTATGCCTCAACGCCCAGCTACCCGAGTTACATCGGTTTCCCGGTTCCCATATAGCTGGTAGGTCTTCGGTACTGTTCTAGCTTATTCAACAGGCCCGCACATGGCTCGGTCCTCAATTGACACAAGCGGAGCTATAGCACCCAGGCCCCAAAGTCCTGCTGCCCTTACTCTCCGCCCGGTCTCGTTTTCTTGCCATGTGTTTCATGTGCTATCTCTACCCGAGTTGAGTGCCTCTAGCCTATCCTCGCGAGTAGTTCCAACTACTTCACTTGTACCGAATCCTACACTATCTTATCATTGCATTAGCTAACATGGTTTTCAATCCTAATCTCAACCCATGGTTTTCTTGGCTATGCATTTAGGTTTCCAAACAAGACTCTAATACAAGGAATAATAGTACTCAAAGTAAGTTCTCAAAACAATAAAAGTTTGTAAAAAGGTTAATGCATACCGGGGCTTGCCTTGCTGCTCTTGGTCGTAGGCTAGCTGCTCTTCCGGAGTGACGAAGTCTAAGACTTCGGGTTCCTCCTCGACCTTAGCGACTACATGAGATAACAAGTACATGTATTAATTTAAATGCATTTGATTGAAATTTAAACTTGTGAAGTTTATAAGTCTCAATAGGCAGATCCAATGACTCTGAAATTTTTACTGTGGTTTGGTTACAACGTAAGCAGAGACTTGGCCAAGTTTTAGTTGCAGAAAAGCTCATTTGAGCTCTCCACAAATAATTATGTACTTGACTTTAATTGGAGCTCTTAGGGTGTTCTAGGGAGTTTCATGGAGCCAGCCATGCCTTTCTGAAAACTAGATTTTCAGGGGTTCTAATGGAGTTGGTCTCACTTAATTTGAATGTTCCTAGCTAAAGATATGAGCTAAACAATTTCAGAGAAATTCTGAAAATGTTTCTGGACATTTTCTATTTTCTCTGGAACAGTTTCATTAATCACACCATTAGGTGGATCAAATGAGCTCAAATGGATCTGAAATTTTTATGGTAGTTCAGGGATATTTTGGTGAACATCCCAGCAAAATTTCAGAATTTTCCTCCAAAGGATTCTCCAGTTAAAATTCTAAACAGTTTAAATTTGAAGAATTAATTCTGGAGAAATAAGGATTTTCATGAAGTGAAACTTGATTTGCTGGAAATTACTCAGAGAGCTGAATCCAACAAAATTTGGTCCACTCGATTTGGAGTTTCCTAGCCAAAGTTTTGAGGATTTGAAGTTTGAATGAAATCTGAAGATCGGGGAAATGTTTAAATCTACTGGTGGGACCACGGTCACACGTGTTGGGGGCGCTGAGGCGATGGCACACCGGGGTCCATGGAATTTTTGCGTGCCAGCAAACCGGATCCGAGCCACAGACTTATCCCAGATTTAAAATCTGAGCCGCTGACACGCGGGCCACCCAGCCTCTTCTACCTCCCGAAGCCCCCTCGCGCGTGCGCCACCTCCCCTCGCCGGAGCAGAACCGCAGCTCGCCGGATTGCCGCTGCCGGCCACCGCACGGTCTGAAACTCGCCGCCAGGGGGTTATTGACGTCGAGGAACACGTCTGTGGGATCAGTGCGAGCTATCGGTGACCGGAATTACCCCGGCGACGTGCGGCGGCCTTGGTTGAGGTTCGGCGCTGTCGGCCGTGGGTTCTAACCCGCCAAGACCTCAAAAAAACAGCTATACAGCACCAGCACACCTCTAGGAAGCTCAACAAAGGCTCAAAGGTGTTCAAAAATGGCGGCAAGTTGGTCGGCACCGTGTGACCGATCGTGCCCGCCATGAACGCCTTTGATCAAGCTCAAAATCCGTCACTCCTAGCCGGTTTCATGCAACGGATGCTAAAAGGAAAATGATCGCTGGCTAGTCCAGTGTCTATGTGCAAGATTTGATAACCTAAGAAGGATCAGAGAGCAGAAATTCGAAGAAACCGTACCGGAATCTCAGGTTGAGGCCGTCGGAGCAAAATCTGGAAATTCTCGGTGGATGCTTCACGGTTTGCTTCAAGAATTGGAGGAGAGCAGCACCAACCTAGCGCGCTCCCGTGGCCTGGATTGCTTGACCGTGAGAACCCCTGTGGAGGGCTGTCCACGATCACCCGACCGTCGGCCGAAGCTTGATCGCCGCTGTGGCGGTCGTTCTCAGGCAATGAAGGCCGGAACTCGCATGTTTCCAGATCGGGAAGGTGGGTGCAGAGCTCAGGGCAGGGTGTAGCAGCTCGGGGAGGAGAGGGTGTGAGTGTTTCACCGTTCTCCCGATCAATCCGAGCGGCGGAGGGAAGAACTTCGGCTCAGCGTTCTTGCGAGGGGGAAAACGGGTGAGGGGACCTCGGCAGAGGCGAGGAGCGCCTTAAGAAGGGCTCAGCACCGACCTGGCTCGCTCGTGAGCGAGCAGCTGGTGGCGCGGCGGCCCCCCCTCGGTGGCGCCCTCTGCTGAAGCCCGAAGACCCGAGTGAGGAAGTTTCAGTCGGTTGAGTATCTTTAGTGGCTGACATGTGGGTCCCAATTCCCTTTTAACCTCTGAACTTAACTCCCTCTTACTGTTGTAAACAGTAATCCCCACACTGCCCATGGTGATTTGAATTATCTACCCCTGAGCCATTTGAATTGGTTAGAATTCAAATTGGGTTTGGTTTGACTAAATTTTCAGCACATATTCAGTTTGTAATTCAAATAAAGTTTGAATTTGCTAAACTTAGCTCATGTCAAGATCAACACCAAATGGAGTGAAAATTGGTGGGTGAGCTCACATAAATGTGCTGAGTAAGAATATGCCTCCCACTTTGAATTCATGGGATGAAAACAGTTTGAATTTAAATTTGAGTTCAAACCACCCTCTTTCTAGCTATACCCAAAAAGACTTCAAAAAGGTTTTGAATTTGGGTGAAACTTGGCATGGACATTCCTAGCATGGTGTAGGAGTTTTTCATATACCCAGCCCTTAGATGATGCATGTGGGAAATGCCACTTTTGCATTGTGTGAGTTTGTTCTCTAATGATCATGTTGATGGTGGTTATTTGCTCTTCAAATGTGTTCATCAACTTTCTTCAAATGAAGTGTGTGTGTGGTGTGAGGAGCACCTTGAGTGTGTGCCAAAAACTTAGGCCCTTACATTCCTCCCCCTTAAAAGAATCTCGTCCCGAGATTATAAGGTGAAAATGAGAGAGACGACGTTGGAAAATTACCAGATATGCTACGTGAAAAAGTCAGGGTAGTTAGCGCGAAGAAAACCTTCGGTCTCCCATGCCGCTTCGTCCATGGAGTGATTACTCCATAGAACCTTGTAGAACCACAACGTACGGTTGCGTGTGGTTCGGGCCTTTTCATCAATAATCTGAACCGGTTCCTCCGGATATGTAAGATCCGGTTTCAGTTCATCTATATCCTCCAGCTGAATGGTAGTTGATAGCTTAAGACACTTCCTCAGCTGGGAAATATGAAAGACGTCGTGCACACCGGAGAGTGCTTCTGATATTTTCGGCCGGTATGCTACTGATCCACATCTTTCAGTAATCTGAAATGGACCGATGAATCGGGGTGCCAACTTTCCTCTCACCCCAAATCTGTTCACGCACTCTGGTCCACATATTGCTTCTATCGGGATTGGGCGGCTTTTAGGTTCGCTTGAATCAGCCGAACCTTTTCCTCCGCATTGTTGACAAGATCAATCCCGAAGGTAACCCTTTCGCCAGACTCACACCAATTCAATGGTGTGCGGCATTTTCTCCCGTATAGCGCCTCGTAAGGCGCCATCTTGATGCTGGCCTGGTACCCATTATTGTACGGAAACTCGGCTAACGGCAAGTGATCATCCCAATTCTTGCCGTGGTTCATAGCGCAAGCTCGTAGCATATCTTCTAGAATCTGATTTACCCGCTCGGTTTGCCCATCCGTCTGCGGGTGGTATGCTGAACTACGGATTAGCTTCGTCCCCAACGTAGCGTGTAGCTGCTCCCAGAAATGGGACACAAATAAAGTGCCCCGATCCGATATGATGGTACGGGGTACGCCGTACAAGCATAGGATCCGTGAGATGTACAGTTCAACATACTTCTTGGCGTTGTAGTTGGTGTTGACCGGGATGAAATGGGCCACTTTGGTGAGTCGGTCGATGATCACCCACACAGAATCATGTTTCTGAAAAGTAGTTGGTAAACTGACGATGAAGTCCATGCTCACATCTTCCCATTTCCAGGCAGGAACGCCCAGTGGTTGTAGCAGTCCCGGTTTCTGCATATGATCTGCCTTCACCCTTCGATATGTATCACACTCGGACACGTATTTGCGATCTCCCGCTTCATCCGTGTCCCCCAAAACTTGCTTCTGAGTTCTTGATACATTTTGTTGCTGCCGGGGTGAATAGAAAACTTTGACAAGTGAGCCTCATCAAAGATTTTCTTCCGTAACTCCGGGTTACGGGGTACGACGATCCGGTCCATGAACCATAGGACGCCGTCTCCGTCTTTCTGGAAACATTTCAGCTCCCCACTGTCTATACGTCTCCGCAAATGCGACATGCCTCTGTCATGTTTCTGAGCAGCCGCTATCACATCACGGATGGTGGGGATCAAAGCTATGTTGTAGAGAACTCCATGTGGAATCACATGCAGTGGTGGTTCGCTCTCTTCCAACGGTGTGATGGTCAGATTGTTGACGTGTGACTTGCGACCGAGCACATCCGCCACTACATTTGCTTTGCCGGGGTGATAATGGATCTCTATTTCGTAATCCTTTAGCAATTATAACCATCTTCGCTGCCTCATGTTCAGCTCCGTCTGAGTGAATATGTACTTGAGGCTTTTGTGGTCGGTATATAAATGTACGAGGTTACCGAGTAGGTAGTGCCTCCACAGTGCGAGTACCACGGCAGCGAGCTCCAAGTCGTGAGTTGATAATTCTGCTCATGGTTTCTAAGCTGCCGTGACCCATACGCGACCACCCTTCGGTCTTGCATCAGCACACATCCAAGCCCAATGCCGGATGCGTCGCAGTACACATCGAACGGTTTTGTTGTGTCTGGCTGCGCCAAAACCAGTGCTGAGGTCAGGTGCTTTACCAAAGCCTTGAATGCTGCTTCACATGCTGGACTCCAAACATATTTGGTAGCCTTCTTCAGCAGCTCCGTCATAGGCTTGGCAATCTTCGAGAAGTTTGGAATGAACCTCCGATAATATCCCGCGAGTCCGAGGAAACTCCGTACCTTGTGAACAGTTCTCGGGTATTTCCAATTCAGCACTTATGTGATCTTGCTCGGGTCTAGAGCGATGCCCTCCGCTGAGATGATATGCCCGAGAAAAGGCACTTGCGATATCCAGAATTTGCACTTGCTGAACTTCGCGTACAGTTTGTGATCCCGCAGCCGTTGCAAGACTATACGCAGATGCTTCTTGTGATCTTCTTCCGACTTGGAATATACCAGTATGTCGTCGATGAAGACCACGACAAACTTGTCCAGCTACGGCATGAATACCGAGTTCATCAAATACATGAAGTGAGCTGGAGCGTTGGTGAGGCCGAAGGACATGACCAGGTACTCATAAAGTCCGTACCTCGTCGAGAAAGCTGTCTTCAGAATGTCCTCAGCCTGTATTTTGATCTGATGGTACCCGGATCTTAAGTCCATCTTGGAGAAGATCTTTGCTTTGACCAACTGATCAAACAACATGTCGATCCATGGCAACGGGTACATGTTTTTGATGGTTACGGCGTTTAGTGGACGATAGTCCACGCAAAGCCGCAACGTCTCATCATTCTTCTTCACAAATAATGCCGAACAGCCCCATGGTGAGGAGCTCGGCCTAATAAAACCCTTCTCCAGCAGGTCCGTTAGTTGGGTCTTCAGTTTAGCCAACTCCTTGGGCGCCATCTTGTACGGCTTTCAGGATATTGGAATGGTTCCCGGTGCAAGTTCAATCTTGAACTCCACCTCTCTATCGGGCGGCATCCCCCGGTAAATTATCCGGGAACATGTCAGGGAACTCTCGGACCACTGGAATGTCTTCCAATCTGATGGTTGTGGATTGATAGACGCTTGGAAGTTTTATTTCCGGACAGTCCAGAAATAAGGAATAAGATTCATGCACTTCTGAGTTCAAGTGCACAATTCGGAGGACGGTGTCTAAAACAGCGTCTTGGCGGGTTAACCACGACATCTCTAAAATGACATCGACCTTAATCCCTCTAATATTATGAGAGACGTAGGGTATACTCTACCCTCTAAGCATAATGGTGCTTTTGGAACCATCATGCTTGCTGAAATTTTCCCACCCAGTGAACAAATCAAATATGGACTATCGGTGGGTGGTGTTGGCAAGCTGTATTTAGCAAGCAAAGCTTGGCTAAAAAAGCTATGCGTGGCGCCTGAATCAAACAATACTATGGCAGGATGCTGGTGGAGCTGGAACATACCCGCAAGGATTGGCTCACCCTCCGGCACGTCCTCTATGGCATGTTGATGGACGGTGTCGGGCCTAGGGTTTGCCCACCGCGCATTAGTAGGGTTCCGGGGCTGATCCCTCCACGGAAGTTGCGGCGCAACTCCGCCGCCATGCCTCTCAGGGCAACTGCTGGCGAAGTGTCCTGGACGACCACATTTGTAGAATGTGGACGCTGCTTGTCCGGTGCTTGGGGGACGAAAGCCGGGCATGCGCTGCTGAGGTGCATACGCACGCGGCATCGCCCGTTGCTGCTGTTGTTGTTGTGGAGGTGGTGCTGGCAGTGCCGGCCTGAATGCCGGTGAAGAATATGGCCGACTGCGGAACGGCATCGGCCTCTGTGGTGGCTGCCAGTGTGGACCCGATGGTGGGCGATTCACCATCCGATATTTCTGAGAAGGACCAATTCCTTCTCCGCTGCTTTGTGGCGCGCTTCGCTTCCTTTCCGCCACCGCTAACTCCTTGCCGGAGTCCTCCTGGACAATCACATCATCAATTATGTCGTTGAGGCTGCCACGATTGAACATCGCCAGTTTGTCCTTCAGGAGCGGATTAAGCCCCAGGTAGAAGTGATCCCGCTGCTTCTCGTCAGTATCAGCGTGATACGACGCGTAAAGTGTGAGATCGTTGAACGCCCTGGAGTATTCCAGCACATTCCTGCTCCCTTGTTGCAGGCGTAAGAACTCCTGCGTCTTCGTCTTCATGAGACCCGGCGGTATGTGATAGGCCCTGAAGGCCGTCCGGAACTCCGTCCAGGTCATAACTCGGTCGGTGGGCTGCGAAGCACTGTAGTTCACCCACAACGCGCTCGCGGATCTCTGGAGCTGTTGGACCACGAACTGAGTCTTGCGCTGCTCACTCACTTGGAGCAGCCCGAACTTCATCTCCATCGTGCGGAGCTAATTGTCTGCATCGAGGGGTTCATCCGCCCTTGAGAATACCGGGGGATGAGTCGCTAGAAAGTTGGAGTAGGAGCTCTGTTGGCGCTCCTCACGATCTTGACGCCTCTTTGGTCGAGACGTATTTGCGATGAGAGTTTGCAGCAACTCCGTGTGCTGCTGATGAGAACCCGCCATTGCCGCAACAATGTCGGCCAATGTAACCGTGGGCGGTGGCGCTGTTTGTTGTTTCTGTTGATGTCCCGAGGAGTCCTCGGGAGGCTGTCGGGAGGTTTCTCCCCCTTGACTAGAACCCCCAACGTCTGGTTTGGCACGAGTACGAGTCATTCTGAAATTCAAAACAGCAGCAATAAGCACATGTCATACTTAAAAATTCCATATAAAACAGTAGGTATTTGAAGTGACACATGAATAATTTGCACAACATTCACATATATTAATAAAGCATAAACTTTATACAACATACATTATTCTCGGGTATCCGAGAAGTCGTGCTCATGTCGTCACTACCTATACATACGCTACTGTCTACACGACATGTACACTGGTTACAAAAGTTTGGGTTACTCAATTCTGGTTGCCCTACTTGGCAACGGTAACCCCCTACTCGGAGTAGAACTCAACCTCCTGTGGGTCGTCCTCCTACGGTACCTCTGCAGGTGGCTCCGGATCTACAACCTCCTCTCCCATCTCGGGTTCTCCCATTGCCGGAAGACCCAAGACCACCGGGATGCCCAATACCGGAGGTACGAGGTCCTGCAACGCGTGCACCTCATCCATGGCCTGGTTGTACCCTTCTTCTCAGTCTTGCCCTTCCTGAATAGCGTCGTCCCACTCTTGAGTAAGGACCACGTTCTGCTGGGTTAGAGCCTGCACCTGTTCTTACAACGCCGTGATGTGAACACGGCTTTTCTTCCTTGCCTTCTTCAGACGATGCAACTGATTCTGCTGTTCATTCAGTCGCTTAATCGTCGGAAGGAGCACATTGCGGAGTGCGCTGTGAGCACTCTCGAAATGGTCTCCACGGCTTGTGCTCTCCTTGAAATTTGCGGCGAGACACTCCGTATGAACAGCTTGGCTGTCCATAACGGCGTTTCCCGCCCTTATCTGGAGACTGAGGTTCGCCTCCGTGGGGTTGTACCTTGGGCAACCCGGAACTGTTGCCTCTATGTACCTCCCTTCCCACACATGATGAGCCTGTCCCTCCACCGGAATGAGCACGTATGGAGTGCCCTCCATAGCTCTCACGTGCAGTTGCCAGAAGCGCGACATGGTGTCGCGGGCTGCCACTTGCCACATTCCCTCCGGTTGTCTACCTCTCACCGTAACGGTAAACGACACCCAACCGGGTGGCGTAGGCCCTGCAGGAACCTTGACATCGATTGTCCACGTCTTGTTCCCCTCCTCACCTTCTTCTTTGGTGACGTACTGCGGCATCTTGTCATACCCGAAATATTGAAGCATTTGCCTCAACGTTTCTGGATAGCCGCTGCAGTGAGAACAGTGGGATATCACCCACCCGTTCTCCAACTGTCTATCCGCTGTCATCTGTCAAAACATATTTGAGAAATGTCAAATATTTATTTGAACAGTAAAACATTGAGTTATAACATAATACATGTCAATGAACTCATAAAACTTGGAAACATAGTTCAAATTTAAACAAATTTGACTGCTGATCTGCTGTCCAATCATGATAGCCCTGACCAGTTTCCATTTCAAGCTGATTTAGGCCATGGTAAAGGCAAAACCAATTCTGGAGATCAACATCAAAGTTAAAGCTAACTTCAATAGCTTTCCAGAAAGTATTTGCTTGGCCTAAGATCTGTCCTGGTTCAAAAGTAATGAGATGTCGAATTTGATAGAATTTCTGGAGAAAATTGGACAGCACCTCCCTGCTTGAGGTACTGATTTGATCCAAGAATTCCAGTCAATTCTACTCCCAATCTGACATAACTTTCTATTACAAAGTTTTAACCCATCTCATAAACGTTTCATAACTACCTAATTTTCTATTTTTGGATGTTTATTCAGGAAGTTATGCTCAATTTACAGAGAGTTACAGAGAGTATTTGCTCTACTCTGTTTTCTGGACAGTTTCAACTCTACTGCATCTTTCGATTGGTTAAGAGATGAAACACCTATGGACCTCAACAGAAAAGTTGTAAAGCTCTTCCAAAGATTTCCAGAAATATATCATATGACCCCAACATCGAAAGAACTCAACCTCTAACCTCTGATTAACTTCAGCCTTAACTCAGCTGAAAACAGGGGACTCTGTCCTTAATAGCCTATAAGTTGAAAACTTGTTAACTTGGAATATCCTGATTAAGGGAAGGAGTTACATCAAGCTTTAATGCTTCGGATTAAAACTTTCAAGTTTTATAATGAAGTTGCTCATTTAATGGGGTGTGACGTCGATGCGTCACCAGATTATGTCGGTACTACGTCCTCACAAATAAGAACTTATACCGGACTTAACCGGCTTCGTTATTTCAGTGGTATTAAGCGTCACTCGCACACAGATGCTACACATCTACCGTTTCGTGGTTAGACTACCTGCAGATAACTCACACAATCGTCAGACTCGGCTGCACACAGAGTCCGGTATCAATACAGTTCGTACACCCATCCGTCATCACTCGCCCGGACGTTCTCAAGCCAAACACGCCTTGAGCTACGTGTTCACGTTACTGACCACGTGACGGGATCTCCCAAATTGCACCACGCACGCCAGGGACAGATGTTGCTTGAATACCCCAAACAACATGAAGAGTCGTAGAGGATATTAAAGCGGGTCGGGTTACCTGCCACCCGTGGGCTCCACCCTTCAGCTTGTGCGCACTAGTGGACAGCGCTTACGTCCCGAGATGCACGATTTTCCGACATAAGCAAATAGGATAGTATGCCACTTTTTGTACACTAATAACATCCTTATATGGGCTACTAACTCGTTCCTCACTGGATTTTTGAAAAAGATGACCTTTGTAGTGCATTAAACCTCAAGCGAGCTCTGATACCAACGCTGACAAGACCCCACGGTCTTGTCGAGCCAGGATCACGCTGAGGGGTGCTGCGTTGCACAGCACCGGATAACACACATCAAAGGTACAAAGCGGAAGCAAAGTTTTATTACATAAACAGGCTTATGAACATTTTTACAACAAAATATGGTCAGTCTACACTCACGGGCGTAGACTATGCATCTTGTTCACGTTCAGCCCGTGAACGTGTCATTGCTAGCATGCACACACACTAAGACGGCGGCGTGCATGACTCCCACTCGACGGGGTTCTCCTCCTGGTGTTCCGTCTCCTCCTCGGGAGTCCCTTCCTGATAGAACCCTGCAAAAGCTTCAAACACAAGCAGTGAGCATGAAGGCTCAAGAAGACTGACCCATCTCTCCTTAACATGAAACTTCTACATGATGGGTGATAGGTACATGAGGTAAAATGAGTTGCAAGGACTCGCCTAATTAGTGGAACCTTACTTTCAAGTTTTAGCAGCAAGTTGTGGAGAACCTTACGCTATGGCACATGAGAGAGACGCAATCAAACAAGAAACGCATTTCTCTCATGTACTTTGCCCAAAGTTGAAAAGAACATTAGTTAGCTCTAGACTACAGAAAACCATTAACAATCAAAGTCCATCTTTCAATCAGCAACATTTTAACATGTAACTAATCTATTCTTTCTACGTCACGGTACAGTGAACAAGTGGTGCTCACTGACCGCGAGGGATGGCAATTATAATCGATTTACACCTGCAGGGTTACCCGAATAACCCGTCACGTACGCCCATACTCGATATTGCCTACAGCAACCATCACTGACGTCGTACGCAACCACCTTTCACCCGTCAGACAAATGTTGAACCGGTCCAATCGTTCCGAGCAAGAAGTCTCTGCACGCGCATCTCAGTGCCGCCAGCCGATTTACACCTCGAGCTCTCAACCTACCCTCTGAACGACCAGCTATGCCTCAACACCTAGCTACCCGAGTTACATCGGTTTCCCGGTTCCCATAGAGCCGGTAGGTCTTCGGTACTGTTCTAGCTTGTTCAACAGGCCCACACATGGCTCGGTCCTCAATCGACTCAAGCGGAGCTATAGCACCCAGGCCCCAAAGTCCTGCTGCCCTTACTCTCCGCTCGGTCTCGTTTTTTTGCCATGTGTTTCATGTGCTATCTCTACCCGAGTCGGGTGCCTCTAGCCTATCCTCACGAGTAGTTCTAACTACTCGACTTGTACCGAATCCTACACTATCTTAGCATTGCATTAGCTAACGGGGTTTTCAATCCTAATCCCAACCCATGGTTTTCTTGGCTATGCATTTGGGTTTCCAAACAAGACTCTAATGCAAGGAATAATGGTACTCAAAGTAAGTTCTTAAAACAATAAAAGTTTGTAAAAAGGTTAATGCAAACCAGGGCTTGCCTTGCTGCTCTTGGTCGTAGGCTAGCTGCTCTTCCGCAGTGACGAAGTCTAAGACTTCGGGTTCCTCCTCGACCTTAGCGACTACATGAGATAACAAGTACATGTATTAATTTAAATGCATTTGATTGAAATTTAAACTTGTGAAGTTTATAAGTCTCACTAGGCAGATGCAAAGACTCTGAAATTTTTACAATGGTTTGGTTACAACCTAAGCAGAGACTTGGCCAAGTTTTAGTTGCAGCAAAGCTCATTTGAGCTCTTCACAAATAATTATGTACTTGACCTTAATTGGAGCTCTTAGGGTGTTCTAGGGAGTTTCATGGAGACAGCCATGCCTTTCTGATAACTAGATTTTCAGAGGGTTCTAATGGACTTGGTCGCACTTAATTTGAAGGTTCCTAGCTAAAGATATGAGCTAAACAATTTCAGGGACATTTTCTATTTTCTCTGGAACAGTTTCATTAATCACACTATTAGGTGGATCAAATAAGCTCAAATGGATCTGAAATATTTATGGTAGTTCAGGGATATTTGGGTGAACATCCCAGCAAAATTTCAGAATTTTCCTCCAAAGGATTCTCCAGTTAAAATTCTAAACAATTTAAATTTTGAAGAATTAATTATGGAGAAATAAGGATTTTCATGAAGTGAAACTTAATTTGCTGGAAAGTACTCAGAGATCTGAATCCAACAAAATTTGGTTCACTCAATTTGGAGTTTCCTAGCCAAAGTTATGAGGATCTGAAGTTTGAAGGAAATCTGAAAGTCGGGGAAATGTTTAAATCTGCCGGTGGGACCACGGTCAAACGTGTTAGGCTCTGAGGCGATGGCACACCGTGGTCCACGGAATTTTTGCGCACCAGCACACTGGATCCGAGCCGCACACTGATCCCAGATTTAAAATCCGAGCCGTTGACACGTGGGCCACCCCGGCCTCCTCTACCTCCCGACGCCCCCTCGCGCGTGCGCCGCCTCCCCTCGCCGGAGCAGAACCACAGCTCGCCGGATTGCAGCTGCCAGCCACCACACGGTCTGAAATTCGCCGGCAGGGGGTTATTGACGTCGAGGAATACGTCTGTGGGATCAGTGCGAGCTGTCGGTGACCGGAATTACCCCGGCGACGTGTGGCAGCCTCGGTTGAGGTTCGGCGCCGTCGGCCATGGGTTCTAACCCGCCAAGACCTCGAACAAACAGTTCTACAGCACCAGCAAACCTCTAGGAAGCTCGACAAAGGCTCAAAGGTGTTCAAAAATGGTGGAAAGTTGGTCGGCACCGTGTGACCAATCGTGCTCAAAATACGTCACTCCTAGCCGGTTTCATGCAACGGATGCTAAAAGGAAAATGATCGCCGGCTAGTCCAGCATCTATGTGCAAGATTTGATAACCTAAGAAGGATCAGAGAGTGAAAATTTGAAGAAACCGTATCGGAAGCTCGGGTTGAGGCCGCCGGAGCAAAATCTGGAAATTCTCGGTGGATGCTTAATGGTTTGCTTCAAGAATTGGAGGAGAGCAGCACCAACCTAGCGCGCTCCCGTGGCCTGGATTGCTTGACCGTGAGAACCCCTGTGGAGGGCTGTCCACAATCACCCGACCGTCGGCCAAAGCTTGATTGCCACTGTGGCGGTCGTTCTCGGGCAAAGAAGGCCGGAACTCGCTTGTTTCCGGGTCGGGAAGGTGGGTGCGGAGCTCAGGGCAGGGTGTAGCAGCTCGGGGAGGAGAGGGTGTGAGTGTTTCACCGTTCTCCCGATCAATCCGAGCGGCAGAGGGAAGAACTTCGGCTCAGCGTTCTTGCGAGGGGGAAAATGGGTGAGGGGACCTCGGCAGAGGCGAGGAGCGCCTTAAGAAGGGCTCAGCACCGACCTGGCTCACGCGTGGGCGAGCAGCTTGTGGTGCGGCGCCCCCGCTCGGTGGCGCCCTCTGCTGAAGCCCGAAGACCCGAGTGAGGAAGTTTCAGTCGGTTGAATCTCTTCAGTGGTTGACATGTGGTCCCAATTCCCTTTTAACCTATGAACTTAACTCCCTTTCACTGTTGTAAACAGTAATCCCCACAATGCCCATGGTGATTTGAATTATCTACCCCTGAGCCATTTGAATTGGTTAGAATTCAAATTCGGTTTGGTTTGACTAAATTTTCAGCACATATTCAGTTTGTAATTCAAATAAAGTTTGAATTTGCTAAACTTAGCTCATGTCAAGATCAACTCCAAATGGAGTGAAAATTGGTGGGTGAGCTCACAAAAATGTGCTGAGTAAGAATATGCCTCCCAATTTTGAATTCATGGGATGAAAACAGTTTGAATTAAATTTGAGTTCAAACCACCCTCTTTCTAGCTATACACAAAAAGACTTCGAAAAGGTTTTGAATTTGGGAGAAACTTGGCATGGACATTCCTAGCAAGGTGTAGGAGTTTTTCATATACCCAGCCCTTAGATGATGCATGTGGGAAATGCCACTTTTGCATTGTGTGAGTTTGTTCTCTAATGATCATGTTGATGGTGGTTACTTGCTCTAAAAATGTGTTCATCAACTTTCTTCAAATGAAGTGTGTGTGTGGTGTGAGGAGCACCTTGAGTGTGTGCCAAAAACTTAGGCCCTTACACGTAATAATCAACTTGTGTGAAAACAGTTTGCAAGTTTTAATTTCTGCTATGATTATTGTAAAGTGCATGAAAACCCTGTTTGAAGTAGAGATAGAGCAAACTAAAGTTATTTTCTACCTCGGGACAAGTAACATTGGAATGAAGCGTTTCTTGTTTGATTGTGGAGTTCCAATGTTGCTGTGCGCAAGGTCACTACTATTATGGCTAAAATCTGAAAGTTAAGGATGAACTCGTAGGCAAGTATTTTTGCAACTTAAGTTACTTTCATGTGGAGTTGCATGTCTTAGGAGAGACGGTTAAGTCTTGTTGAGCCTTTGTGCTCACTCTTGCTATATGAGTGGTTTTGCAGGTTAATATCGACACATATAAAGAAGGTTGTCCGGTGAGACTCGGAGGCTTCCGAGTCATGTTACACGTGTAGGACCTAGCCGCTGCCATGTCTTCGTGTTGCTAGCGAGGGGAGTCCGCGGGCTGGACCTCTTCTTGGGTGCTCACTAGTTATCCGACATGAGCTGTTTATAGACTTCCGCTGTATCTATTTTATGTAAATTATTTACAAAGAATATTTGTAAGCTTCCGCTTTTGATTTATGTAATACAGTTTTTCCTTATATGTGTGCTGTTGGGTGCCGCATAATACGGCACCACCCAATGCGATTCCTGGGCGAGGTGCCCCATCCCCGTGACTGAACGGGTGGCGTGGGATCACGTCAGAATGTGTCCCCGCTAGCACGCACACACACTAACACGGAGGCGTGCATGACTCCCACTCGATGGGGTTTCACTCTTGGGGTTCCATATCCTCCTTGGGAGTCCCTTCCTCATAAACCGCTGCAAAAGCTTCAAACACAAACAGTGAGCACGATGGCTCAGCAAGTCTGACCCGTCTATCCTATACATGAAACTTCTACATGAAGGGTTTTATGGTACATGAGGTAAATAAGTTACAACGGACTCACCTAATTATTTGATCCTTACTTTCAAGTTTTAGCAGCAGGTTGTGGAGAATCTAATGAGAGAGCCACAATCAAACAAGAAACACATTTCTCTCATGTACTTTGCCCAAGGTCGAAAAGAACTTTAATTAGCTCCAAACTACAGAAAGCCATTAACAATCAATGTACAGCTTTCAAATCAGCAAACTTTTAACATGTATCTAGCTTGTTCTTTCTACGTCATGGTACAGTGCACAAGTGGTACTCACTGACGGTGAGGGACCACGATTATAATCGATTTACACCTGCGGGGTTACCCGAATAACCTGTCACGTACGCCCGTACTCGATGTTGTCTACAGCACCCATCACGGACATTGTACGTGACCACCTTTCACCCATCAGCCAAATGTTGAACCGGTCCAATCATCCCGAGCAAGAGGTCTCTGCACGTGCATCTGCAGTGCCGCCAGCCGATTTACACCTCAAGCTCTCAACCTACCCCTCTGAACGACCAGCTATGCCTCAACACCCAGCTACCCGAGTTAAATCGGTTTCCTGGTTCCCATATATCCATGTAGGATCGAAGTACACGTGTAAAGCTACCAGATGGGGGTGAATGGTAGATAAAAACTTTTCAGCGGAAGCAACAAAACACCCCTCAGCAGTAAACCGATCTGTTAAAGAAACCGTGTGTGCGACTAATCTAAATGTGTTCAACTTTGACAAAACTAGTATAGGTTGTAGAGAATCAAGTCACGAAGACGTCACAACAAGAATCATGAAAATCCGTTGAGAGAAACTAAAGTTACGATCAAAGATCGAACAAAGGTCAATCTGTGCTACGCAAGAAAAACAGTTCTGGAATACTGCAAAGAAACACGTGTAGATCAGAAACCACAAATTCAATGACCGTGCAATTTTCACAGATGATAGATAATCAAGTTGTGAAGACAACCGAAAAAGAATCACATCAATTGGATCTGTAAAACTCGAGTTATGATAAAACCACAGAAGCAAGGTAGTGCTGAATAGAAACTCGACGAGAAAAACTTGTCTGAAAGAATTCGGACGAATAAGGCACAAAAGTTCCTTTAGAATACGAATTTTATTTATCAAAACACAAAAGGAACAGCCCTAAAGTCGTGCACCACGAGCTCTGGCCTCCCTTGCTTATATAACCAGCCCGAAGGCTAACTCAACTCAAACTAGGACTCCTACTCCTACTTGGATTCAAACTATATCTTTCCAATACTGCTTAGGACTCTTCTATATGCAGATAGAAGCAATCTTAATACTTCCAAACACCTTAAGAACGTATCCCACATTCCTAAATTAACTCAAATTCGTGACCCACACGAAATCCTATCATAACCAACTCAAAACTTTCCATATTTGAGTCAAACACGACTCAGCTGCAGCCTGAGTGCATAACCTAGTCGGTTGGACCTTTCCGACCAATTCTTTACATCCACATCTCTTCATCACCCCCTTGGAACCATGCAGCCACATCCATGCACTCCTTCCACACGTGCAAATATCTTCCAACGACGTCCAAGATACCTTCATATGCATTGTTCTTCATTCAAACATACTGCACAACCTCCCGATCAACTCAACCACAATTCCTCCCGAACTTGGTTGTTGGACCTCATCTTCTCCCTAAGACTAGTTCAATGGATCCTGTCACCAGCCATGTCTTGAACTCAAGCAACACCTTCACATGAATAAACAACCAATACTTCCAAGCACAAGTCCTCGACTTGACTCTCGTTAGTTCCGAAACTACAACATCTTACGTGAGCACCTCACATAAGCATGTTGTGAACCATAGCAAAATGATATCAGCCATAACCACCAAAACACAACAAAAACTTAGTAAATTAATACTAATCAAACTTTCCATAAGAGTAAAGCAAGTTCGAAACATTACAAGTTAAAAGCAGAACCATTGCAATCAAGCTCCGAATCTTACCAAAGCTAATCGGACCTTGAACCGGAGCTTACCAAAGCTAGTCGGACCCAGCGCCGGAGCTTACTAAAGCTTAGTCGGACCTAGCACGGAACTTACGAAATCTAGTTGGACCTAGCACCGGAGCTAGCAAAAACAAGTCAGACCTAGCAAAAATAAGTCAGACCTAGACAAAGCAAGTCGGACCTTACGTCGGACCTTGCAGGAGCTCGGACCTAGAGTCGGACCTTGTTAAAAAGGTGTTTTGGTAGTATTCAAAACCTTTATCGTCAAAGCCAATGTATTCAGCACACATAGGTCTCAAATTCCGGTAGGTCTTCGGTACTGTTCTAGCTTGTTCAACAGGCCCGCACACAGCTTGGTCCTCAATCGACACAGGCGGAGCTATGGCACCGAGGCCCCAACGTCCTGCTGCCCTTACTCTCTGCTCGGTCTCATTTTTCTTGCCATGTGTTTCATTTGCTACCTTTACCCGAGTATTGTGCCTATAGACTATTCTCACGATTAGTTCCAACTACTCGACTTGTACCGAATCCTACACTACCTTAGCATTGCTGTAGCTAAACTAGGTTTCAACACCTAAGCCCCACCCAGGGTTTTCTTGACTATGCATTTGGGTTCTCAAACAAGATTCTAATGCAAAAATTAAGTGGGTGCTCAAAGTAAGTTCTCAAAACAGTAAAATTTATAAAAATGGTTAATGCAAACCGGAGCTTGCCTTGCTGCTCTTGGTCATAGGCTAGCTGCTCCTCAGGAGTGATGAAGTCTAAGACTTCGGGCTCCTCCTCAACCTTAGCGACTACATGAAATAAACATGTATATGTATCAATTTGAATGCATTTGAATTGAAGTTGAATTTGTAAAGACTATAAGTCTTGTTATACAAGCCCAATGATTCTGAAATTTTTACTGTGGTTTGAATACAACCTAAACAGAGTCTTGGCCAAGTTTCATTTGCAGCAAAGCTCATTTGTGCTCCCACAAAAAATTATGTACTTGGCCTTAATTGGAGCTCCTAAGGTGTTCTAGGGGTTTTTATGGAGAAAGCCATGACTTTCTGAAAACTAGATTTTCATAGGGTTCTAATAGAACTGGTTTCACTTAATTTGAATGTTCCTAGATAAAGATATGAGCTAAACAATTTCAGAGAAATTCTGAAAATGTTTCTGGACATTTTCTATTTTCTCTGGAATAGTTTTACTAATCACACTATAAGGTGGATCAACTGAGCTCAAATGGATCTGAAATTTTTATTGTAGCTCAGTGATATTTTGGTTACATCCCAGCAAAATTTCAGAATTTTCCTCCAAAGGGTTCACCAGTTAAAATTCTAAATAGTTTAAATTTGAAGAATTAATTCTGGAGAAATCAGGATTTTCATAAAGTGAAACTTGATTTGTTGGAAGTACTAAGATATCTGAATCCAACAAAATTTGGTCCACTCAATTTGGAGTTTCCTAACCAAAGTTATGTGGGATTGAAGTTTGAACTAAATCTGAAAATAGGGGGAATGTTTAAATCTGCCTGTGGGTCCAAGGGACACGTGTCGTGTGCTGAACCGATGACACACGGGGCAACGGTTTAATTCCCACGCGGCCACAGCCGATCCGTGCCAACAGACGATCCAATCCCCCGGTTTCCTCCCACTGACAGCGGCCCCGACCCCGGTCTTCATCTACCTCGCGCCTCCCGCGCGGTAGCGCCGCCGAGGTCGCCGGAGCACCGCCGAACTCGATCGTACAGTCAGCTCCCATCCCCAAACTTGCTGCCAGCCCCTAAGTTTGTGTGCTGAACACGCTGGGAGGGTTTCCCAATCTCGACGTTGGCTCTAACCGAGCCCGCGACGGTGCGGCAGCTCGGGAAGAGTTCGGCGAGGTCACTCCGACGTGCTAGCCTGCCAAAAGCTTGGTGGAGTGGCTCTACAGAACCAGTGGTGGCTCGGGAAGCTTGCCATGGTGGTGGACAGGCCCGGGAATAGCTCCAAGGTGGGTCTCACCGTGCGCCCGATGCTTCCCGATAAAGCCACCGTCGGAAAACTTGGAAGTACGTCGTGCACAGGGGTTTTCATGCTAGGTTTCGTGAAGCTAACTTATGCGCCACTGAGTCTAGTCCCTGTGTGTGGTGTTTCATGGAATCTAAACAAGAACAAAATGGGAATTTTAAAGTTTCTTACCCAAAGGTGACTTTGCACCGGCTGGAAGCAAACTGCAAAATTCACCGTCGACGCTCAACCTTTCGGCTCAAGCTTCGGAGGTGAGCTGTAGGAGGTCCTTGCGCATCCAGAAGTAGCTTTGCTTGGCCATGACAAGCCCGGGGTGAGGATGCCCACGAGAGCACCTCCTCTAGGTTTTGTATTGGCCGCCGCGGAAACGAGTGTTTCTCGATGTAGGGAGCACGAGCTCACTCGGTGATGGTTTGAGGGGGTTGTGGAGAGTCTGGTGGCGCCGTTTTGCTGCTCAGCCGAGGCTCACGCAAACTTGGCGGGTGGCCGAGGATTGGAGAAGTAGTGGCAGCTACGGTCAGTTTCTTGCACGAGGGAGCAATTGAAGGAGGCTTTTGACCTTTTGCCGGCTCGGGCTCGCATATAGGGGGGGCAGAGAGGTTGTTCAGTGGCCAGGGCGGTAACCAGCTGCTGTCCTAGCCGTTTCTCTCCGTGGTGGCTGCTCGGTCAAGAGCAAGAACCCGAGCTCAGCTCTTCAGTCGATTAAAATTGCTAGTGAGGCTGACATGTGGGAGTCACTCCCCTTTTAACCTCTGAAATTCAATTTTCCCCACTGCTGTAAACAGTAGAGACCCAAATACCCTTTGCCATATGAATTATTTACCATCTGGCCATTTGAATTGGATAGAATTCAAATTGTAAAGTGTTTGAATATATTTTCAGCACATGTGCAGTTTGAAATTCAAATTGAGTTTGAATTTGGTACAATTATCTCATGTTAAGATCAATTCCAAATGGAGTGAAACTTGGTGTGTGAGCTCGCAAAAATGTGCTGAGTATGAATATGCCTCCCACATTTGAAGTCATGGGGTAAAAGTAGTTTAAATTTAAATTTGAGTTCAAACTAGCCTCTTTCTAGTTACACCCAAAAATACCTCAAAAAGGTTTTGTATTTGGGTGAATTTTGGCATGACCATTCCTAGCAAGGTGTTGGAGTTTTCCATATGCTCAGCCCTTATACGATGCATGTGGGAAATGCCACTTTTGCATTTTGTGAGTTCATCCTCTAATTACTATATTGATTGTGTTTACATGCTCTTTAAATGTGTTCATAACTTTTCCTCAAATGAGGTGTGTGTGGTGTGATGAACACTTTGGATGTGTACAAAAACTTAGGCCCTTACATTCCTCCCCCCTTAAAAGAAGCTCGTCCCGAGATTATAAGGTGCAAGTGAGAGAGACGACGGTGGAAAATCACCGTATGTGCGACGTGAAAAAGTCGGGGTAGTTAGCGCGAAGAAAACCTTCGCTCTCCCATGTCGCTTCGTCTATGGAGTGATTACTCCATAGAACTTTGTAGAACCACAATGTACGGTTGCGTGTTGTTCGGGCCTTTTCATCAATTATCTGAACCGATTCCTCTCGATACGTGAGATCCAGTTTCAGATCTTCAATATCCCCCAGATGGATGGTAGTTGATAGCTTAAGACACTTCCTGAGCTGATACATGTGAAAGGCGTCGTGCACACCAGAAAGTGCTTCTGGTAATTTCAGCCCTTATGCTACCGATCCACATCTTTCTGTAATCTGGAATGGACCGATGAATCGGGGTGCCAACTTTCCTCTACTCCGAATCTGTTCACGCTCTTCATTGGAGATACACGTAGGTACACGTGATCCCCGATTTCAAATTGTAACAAGCGTATCCTCCGGTCCGCATATTGTTTTTGTCGGGATTGGGCGGCTTTTACGTTTGCTTGAATAAGCCGAACCTTTTCCTCCGCGTTGTTGACAAGATCAATCCCGAAGGTGACCCTTTCGCCAGACTCACACCAATTCAGTGGTGTGCGGCATTTTCTCCCGTGTAGCACCTCATTGGGTGCCATTTTGATGCTGGCCTCGTACCCATAGTTGTACAAGAACTCGGCCAATGGTAAGTGATGATCCCAATTCTTACTGTGGTTGATAGCGCAAGCTCGTAGCATATCTTCTAAAATTTGGTTTAACGCTCGGTTTGCCCATCCGTCTGAGGGTGGTACGCTGAACTACGGATCAGCTTTGTCCCCAATGCAGCGTGTAGCTGCTCCCAAAATGGGACACAAATAAAGTGCCCCGATCCGATATGATGGTGCGGCTTACGCCAAACAAGCATAGGATCCGTGAGATGTACAATTCAGCATACTTCATGGCGTTGTAGTTGGTGTTAACCGGGATGAAATGGGCAACTTTGGTGACCCGGTCGACTATTACCCACATAGAATCATGCTTCTGAAAAGTGGTGGGTCAACCGACGATGAAGTCCATGCTCAAATCTTCCCACTTCCAGGCAGGAACGCCCAGTGATTGTAGCAGTCCTGGTTTTCTCATGTGGTCTGCCTTCACCCTTCGACATGTATCACACTCGGAGATGTACTTGGCGATCTCCTGCTTCATTCGTGTCCACCAAAACTTGTTTCTGAGTTATTGATACATTTTGTTGCTGCCGGGGTGAATAGAAAACTTTGACAAGTGAGCCTCATCAAAGATTTTCTTCCGTAACTCCGGGTTACGTGGTACAATGATCGGGTCCTTGAACCATAGGATGCCGTCTCCGTCTTTCCGGAAACATTTCAGCTCCCCACTGTCTATACGTCTCTGCAAATGCGACATGCCCTTGTCATGTTTCTGAGCGCCGCTATCTCTTTACGGATGGTGGGGATCAAAGCTAAGTTGTAGAGAGCTCCATGTGGAATGACATGCAATGGTGGCTCGCTCTCTTCCAACAGTGTGATGGTCAGATTGTTGACGTGTGACTTGCGACTCAGCGCATCCGCCACTATGTTTGCCTTGCTGGGGTGATAATGGATCTCTATTTCGTAATTCTTTGTCAACTCTAACCATCTTTGCTGCCTCATGTTCAGATATTGCTGAGTGAATATGTACTTGAGGCTTTTGTGGTCGGTATATAAGTGCACGAGGTTACCGAGTAGGTAGTGCCTCCACATTTTAAGTGTGAGTACCATGGCAGCGAGCTCTAAGTCATGAGTTGGATAATTCTGCTCATGGTTTCTAAGCTGCCGTGATCCATACGCGACCACCCTTTGGTCTTGCATCAGCACACATTAGAGCCCAATACAAGATGCATCCCAGTACACATCGAACGGTTTTGTTGTGTCTGGTTGCACCAAAACCGGTGCTGATGTTAGGTGCTTCACAAATGCCTTGAACGCTGCTTCACATGTTGGACTCCAAACATATTTGGTAGCCTTCTTATACAGCACTGTCATAGGCTTGGCAATCTTTGAGATGTTCGGAATGAACCTCCGATAATACCCCGCGAGTCCGAGAAAACTCCGTACCTCGTGAACAGTTCTCGGGGGCTTCCTATTCAGCACTTGTGTGATCTTACTCGGGTCTACAGCGATGCCCTCCGCTGAAATAATATGCCCTAGAAAAGGCACTTGCGAAATCCAGAATTCACACTTGCTGAATTTTGTGTACAGTTGGTGATCCCGCAGCCGTTGCAAGACTATAGAGATGCTTCGCGTGTTCTTCCTCTGACTTGGAATATACCAATATGTCGTCGATGAATACCACGACAAACTTGTCCAGCTCCGGCATGAATACCAAGTTCATCAAATACATGAAGTGAGCTGGAGCGTTGGTGAGGCCGAAGGACATGACCAGGTAGTCATAAAGCCCGTATCTCGTCGAGAAAGCCGTCTTCAGAATGTCCTCAGCCCGTATCTTAATCTAGTGGTGCCCGGATCTTAAGTCCATCTTGGAGAAGATCTTTGCTTTGACTAACTGATCAAACAACATGTCGATCAGTGGCAACGGGTACTTGTTCTTGATGGTTACAGCGTTTAATGGACAATAGTCCATGCAAAGCCGCAACGTCTCGTCTTTCTTAGCCAAAAATCCCCATGGCGAGGAGCTCGGCCTAATAAAAGCCTTCTCCAGCAGGTCCGTTAGCTGAGTCTTCAGTTCAGCCAATTCCTTGGGCACCATCTTGTACGGCCTTCGGGATATCGGCATGGTTCCCTGCACAAAACTCAATCTTGAACTCCACCTCTCGGTCGGGCGGCATCCCCGGTAAATCATCTGGGAACACGTCAGGGAACTCACGGACTACTGGAGTGTCTTCCAATCTGATGGTTGTGGATTCATATATACTTGGAAGTTTTATTTCTGGACTGTTCATAAATAAAGAGTGCGGCTCATGCACTTCTGAGTTCAAATGCACGACTCGGAGGACGGTGTCTAAAACAACGTCGTGGCAGGTTAACCACGACATCCCTAAGATGACATCAACCTTCTGTCCCTCTAAAACTATGAGAGACATGGGGTATACTCTATCCTCTAAGCATAATGGCGCTTTTGGAACTATCATGCTTGCAGAAATTTTCCCACCCAGTGAGCAAATCAAGTATGGACTGTCGTTGGGTAGTATTTGCAAGCTGTATTTAGCAATAAAAGCTTGGCTAATGAAGCTATGCGTGGTGCCTGAATCAAATAATACTATGGCGGGATGTTCGTGGAGTTAGAACATATTCTCATGGATTGGCTCTCCCTCTGGCACGTCCTCTATGGCGAGTTAGTGGATGGTGCCGGGCTTAGTATTTGCCCGCCGCGCATTAGTGGGGTTCCGGGGCTGATTCCTCCCCGGAAACTGCAGTGTCACTCCGCCGCCTTGCCTTTCAGGACAGTTGTTGGCGAAGTGTCCTGGGCGACCACATTTGTAGCATGTGGCTACTGACTGGCCGGTGCTTGGGGGACGAAAGCCCGGCATGCGCTGCCTGGGTGCATACGCACGCGGCACCGCCCGCTGCTGCTGCTGTTGCAGCGGAGGTGGTGCTGGTAGTGCCGGCCTGAATGCCGATGGAGAATATGGCCGACTGCGGAATGGCATCGGTCTCTGTGGTGGCTGCCAGCGTTGACCCGATGGTGAGCGATACACCATCCGGTATTTTTGAGAAGAACCAGCTCCTTCTCCACTGCTTTGTGGCGCGGTTCGCTTCTTTTCTGCCACTGCTAACTCCTTGCCGGAGTCCTCCTGAACAATTGCAGCATCAATAATATCATTGAGGCTGCCGTGATTGAACATCGCCAGCTTGACCTTCAGGAGCAGGTTAAGCCCCTGGTAAAAATGATCCCGCCGCTTCTCGTCGGTATCGGCGTGATAGGAAGCGTAGAGTGCAAGATCATTGAACGCCCTGGAGTATTCCAGCGCGTTCCGGCTTCCTTGCTGCAGGCGAAGGAACTCCTGCGTCTTTCTCTTCATAATACCCGGCGGTATGTGATAGGCCCTGAAGGCCGTCCGGAACTCCGCTCAGGTCATAACTCGCTGGGTGGGTTGCGAGGCACAATAGTTCGCCCACCAAGCGCTCGCGGATCCTTGAAGCTGTTGGACCGCGAACTGAGTCTTGCGCTCCTCACACACTTGGAGCAGCCCGAACTTCATCTCCATCGCGCGGAGCCAGTTGTCCGCATCGATGGGTTCATCTGCCCTTGAGAATACCGGGAGATGATTAGCCAGAAAGTCGGAGTAGGAGCTTTGTTGGTGCTCTTCACGATCTTGATGCCTCTCTGGTCAAGACGTATTCACAATAAGGGTCTGCAGCAACTCCTTGCGCTGCTGATAAGAACCAGCCATCGCCGCAACAATGTCGGCCAATGTAACCGTTGGTGGTGGCGGTGGCGGTTGTTGCTGTTGCTGTCCTGAGGAATCCTCGGGAGGCTGTTGGGAGGTCTGTCCCCCCTGACTGGAACCCCCAACATCTGGGTTGGCACGAGTGCGAGTCATTCTGAAATTCAAGACAGCAGCAATCAGCACATGTCATACTTAAAATTCCATATGAAATAGTAGGTATTGAAGTGACGCATGAATATCTTGCACAACATTCACATATATTGATAAGGCATCACTTTATACAAGATACATTATTCTCGGATCTCTGAGAAGTCGTGCTGATGTCGTCACTACCTATACATATACTACTGTCTACACCACATGTCACCGATTACAAAATTTTTTCTTATACCACCCTCGCTGCCCTACTTGACAACGGTAACCTACTACTCGGAGTAGAACTCGACCTCCTGTGGGTCGTCCTCCTCCTCTACCTCTGCTGGTGGCTCTGGGTCCATGACCTCCTCGTCCGGTTAAGGTTCTCCCATCGCCGGGATACCCAAAACCACGGGTACGGCACCTACCATCGGTAGGCCCATTGCCGGAGGTACGAGGTCCTGCAACGCGTGCACCTCGTCCATGGACTGGTTGTAGTCCTCTTCCCAGCCTTGCCCCTCCTCAATAGCGTCATCCCGCTCTTGAGTGATGACCTCATTCTACTGGGTCAGCGTCTGCACATGTTGTTGTAAAGCCGTGATGTCGACGTGGCTTTTCTTCTTCGCCTTCTTCAGACGATGCAACTGATTGTGTTGCTCATTCAGTCGCTTTATCGTCGGAAAGAGAACATTGCAGAGTGCGCTGTGGGTACTCTCAAAATGTTTTCCACGGCTGGTGCTCTCCTTGATCTTCACGGCGAGACAATCCATATGAACAGCTTGTCTGTCCATCACGGCCTTTCGCGCCCTCAACTGGAGGCTGAGATTCGCCTCCGCGGCGTTGTACCTTGGGCAACCCGGATATGTTTCTTCCATGTACCTTCCCCCCCCCCATGATTAGCTCGTACCTCCACCGGAACGAGCACGTATGGAGTGGCCTCCATAGCTCTCACGTGTAGTTGGCAGAAACGCGACATGGTGTCGCGAGCTGTCACTTGCCACATTCCCTCCATCTGTCTACCTCTCACCGTAACGGTGAACGGTGCACAACCGGGTGGCGTAGGTCCTGCAGGAATTTTGACATGTATTGTCCACGGCTTGTTTCCCTTCTCGCCTTCTTCCTTGGTGAAGTACTGCAGCATCTCGACATACCCGAAATATTGAAGCATTTGCCTCAACACTTCCGGATAACCGCTGCGGTGAGAACAGTGGGATACCACCCACCCGTTCTCCATTGGTCTATCCGCTGTCATCTGTAGAAACATATTTGAAAAAGGTCAACAATTTATTTCAACAGTAATCAATTGAGTTATAACACAAAACATGTCATTGAACTCATAAAAATTTGGAAACACCACTCAAACTTAGAACAATTTGATAGCTGGTCTGCTGCCCAAACTAACAGTCCTGACCAGTTTCCGTTTCAACCTGTTTTAGACCATGCTAAATGCAAAACCAATTCTGGAGCTCAACATCAAAGTTAAATCTAACTTCAATAGCTTTACATAAAGTATTTACTTGTCCTAAGATCTGTTCTGGTTGAAAAGTTATGAGATGTCAAAGTTGACAGAATTTCTGGAGAAAGTTGGACAGCACCTCCCTGCTTGAGGTACTGATTTGATCCAAGAATCCCAGTTAATTATACAACAAATTTGACAAAACTTTATGTTACAAAGTTGTATCCCATCTCATAAACTTTTCAGAACTACCTTATTTTCTGTTTTTGTATTTCTATGCTCGAAGTTATACTCAATTTACTGAGAGTTACAGAGAGTATTTGCGCTGCCCTTTCTCCTGGACAGTTTCAACTCTACTGCATTTTTCGACTGGTTAAGGGATGAAACACCTCTGGACGTCAACATAAAAGTTTTAAATCTGTTCCAACGCTTTCCAGAAATGTATCATATGCCCCTAAGCTCGAAATAACTCAACCTCTAACCACTGATTAACTTCCGCCTTATTTCAGCTGAAAACAGGGGACCCTGTCCTTAGTATCCTATAAGTTGAAAACTTGTTAACTTTGAACATCCTGATTAAGAAAAGGAGTTAACTCAAAGTTTTAGTGCTCTAGATTAAAACTTTCAAGTTTTACAATGAAGTTGCTCATTCAGTGGGGTGTGACGTCGAAGCGTGACCAGTTCATGTCGGTACTACGTTCCTCACAAAGAAAAACCTATACCGGACTTAGCCGGCTTTGTTAATTCAGTGGCTCTAAACGTTTCTCACACATGGATGCTACTCGTCTACCAATTCGTGGTTATACTACCTGCAAATAACTCACGCAATCATCAGACTCGGCTGCACACCGAGCCCGGTATCCATACAGTTCATACATCCGTCTGACATCACTCGCAGCAGTGTTCTCAAGCAAAACACGCCTTGTGCTACGTGTGCACGTTACAACCCATGTGACGGGGTCTCCCAAATTTGCCCGAAGCACGTCAGGGAAGAGCGTTGCTGGAATACCCCAAACGACATGAAGAGTCGTAGAGTATATTAAAGCGGGCCAAGTTACCTGGCACCCTGAGGCTCCACCCTTCAGCTTGTGCGCACTGGTGGACAGCGCTTAAGTGCACCCCCGAGACATAAAACGTTCTGAGATGCATGATTTTCCGACATAAGCAAATAGGTTAGTATGCCACTTTCTATAGACTAATAACATCCTTATATGGGCTACTAACTCGTTTCTCACTGAATTTTTGAAAAAGATGCCCTTTGTGGTACGTTAAACCTCAGGCGAGCTCTGGTACCACACTGCGAGGGCCCCATGGCCTCGTCGAGCCAGGATCATGCTGAGGGGTGCTGCGTTGCACAGCACCGGATAACGCACATCAAATATACAAAGCGGAAGCAAAGTTTTATTACATAAACCACTTTATGAACATTTTTACAACAAAATAGTTCGGTCTACCCTCACGGGCGTAGACTTCGCATCGAGTCCACGTTCAGCCTGTGAACGTGTCCCCGCTAGCACGCACACACACTAACACGGCGGCGATCACGACCCCCACTCGACGGGGACTCCCACTAGACGGGGTTTCCCTCCTGGGGTTCCGTCTCCTCCTCGGGAGTCCCTTCCTCATAAACCCCTGCAAAAGCTTCAAACACAAGCAGTGAGCACGATGGCTCAGCAAGTCTGACCCGTCTCTCCAATACATGAAACTTCTACATGAAGGGTTTTAGGGTACATGAGGTAAATAAGTTGCAAGGGACTCGCCTAATTATTTGAACCTTACTTTCAAGTTTTAGCAGCAGGTTGTGGAGAACCTAACGCTAAGGCACATGAGAGAGACGCAACCAAACAAGAAATGCATTTCTCTCATGTACTTTGCCCAGGGTCAAAAAGAACTTTAATTAGCTATAAACTACAGCAAGTCATTAACAATCAATGTACAGCTTTCAAATCAGCAAACTTTTAACATGTATCTAGCCTGTTCTTTCTATGTCACGGTACAGTGAACAAGTGGTACTCACTGACCGTGACAGACGGTGATTATAATCGATTTACACCTGCAGGATTACCCGAATAACCTGTCACGTACGCCCGTACTCGATGTTGCCTACAGCACCCATCACGGACGTCGTACGCGACCACCTTTCACCAGTCAGCCAAATGTTGAATTGGTCCAATCGTCCCGAGCAAGAGGTCTCTGCACGCGCATCCACAGTGCCACCAGCCGATTTACACCTCAAGCTCTCAACCTACCCTCTGAACGACCACCTATGCCTCAACACCGAGCTACCCGAGATACATCGGTTTCCCGGTTCCCATATATCCGGTAGGTCTTCGGTACTGTTCTAGCTTGTTCAACAGGCCCGTACACGGCTCGGTCCTCAATAGACACAAGCGGAGCTATGGCACCAAGGCCCTAACGTCCTGCTGCCCTTACTCTCCGCTCGGTCTCATTTTTCTTGCCATGTGTTTCATTTGCTACCTTTACCCGAGTCGTGTGCCTCTAGCCTATTCTCACGAGTAGTTCCAAGTACTCAACATGTACCGAATCCTACACTATCTTAGCATTGCTGTAGGTAAACGAGTTTTCAACACCTAAGCCCAACCCAGGGTTTTCTTGGCTATGCATCTGGGTTCTCAAACAAGACTCTAATGCAAAAATTAAGTGGGTGCTCAAAGTAAGTTCTCAAAACAGTAAACTTTATAAAAATGATTAATGCAAACCGGAGCTTGGCTTGCTGCTCTTTGTCCAAGGCTAGCTGCTACTCAGGAGTGATGAAGTCTAAGACTTCGGGTTCCTCCTCAACCTTAGCGACTACATGAGATAAACATGTAGATGTATCAATTTGAATGCATTTGAATTGAAGTTGTATTTGTGAAGACTATAAGTCTTGCTATAGAGGCCCAATGATTCTGAAATTTTTACTGTGGTTTGGATACAACCTAAACATAGTCTTGGCTAAGTTTCATTTGCAGCAAAGCTATTTGAGCTCTCCACAAATAATTATGTACTTGGCCTTAATTGGAGCTCCTAGGGAGTTCTAGGGGTTTTCATGGAGCAAGCCATGACTTTCTAAAAACTAGATTTTCAAAGGGTTCTAGTAGAACTGGTTTTACTTAATTTGAAGGTTCCAGGCTAAAGATATGAGCTAAACAATTTCAGAGAAATTCTGAAAATGTTTCTGGACATATTCTAGTTTCTCTGGAACAGTTTCATTAATCACACCATTAGGTGGATCAAATAATCTCAAATGGAAATGAGATTTTTATGGTAGCTCAGGGATATTTTGCTAAACATTCCAGCAAAATTTCAGAATTTTCCTCCAAAGGGTTCTCCAGTTAAAATTCTAAACAGTTTAAATTTTGAAGAATTAATTCTGGAGAAATCATGATGTTCATAACTTGGTTTGTTGGAAAGTACTCAGAGAGCTGAATCCAACAAAACATGGTTCACTCAACTTGGAGTTTCCTAGCCAAAGTTATGTGGGATTGAAGTTTGAACTAAATCTAAAAATCGGGAAAATGTTTAAATCTGCCTGTGGGTCCAAGGGACACGTGTCGTGTGCTGAACCGATGACACAGGGGGCTACGGTTTAAATTCCCGCGCCTCCACAGCCGATCCACACCACAGAGGATCCAATCCCCCGGTTTTCTCCCACTGACAGTGGCCCCGGCCCCGGTCTCCGTCTACCTCACGCCTCCCGCGGGGTAGCGCCGCCGAGGTCGCCGGAGCACCGCCGAACTCGATCGTCCGGTCAGCTCCCGTGCCCTAACTCGCCTCCAGCCCCTATGTTGTGCACTGAACATGCTGGGAGGGTTTCCCATCTCGACGTTGGCTCTAACCGAGCCCGAGACAGTGCGGCGGCTCGGGAAGAGTTCGGCGACGTCGCTCCAACGTGCTAGCCTGCCAAAAGCTTGGTGGAGTGGCTCTACAGCACCAGTGGTGGCTCAGGAAGCTTGGCATGGTGGTGTACAGGCCCGGGAATAGCTCCAAGGTGGGTCTCACCGTGCGCCTGATGCTTCCCGATAAAGCCGCCGTTGGAAAACTTGGAAATAAAGCCGCGTCACGGAGTCTAGTCCCTGTGTGTGAAGTTTCGTGGAATCTAAACAAGAACCAAACAGGAATTTTAAAGTTTCTTATCAAAAGGTGACTTTGCACCGGCTGGAAGCAAACTTCAAAAATTCGCTGTCGACGCTCAACCTCTCAGCTCAAGCTTCGGAGGTGAGCTGTAGGAGGTCCTTGCACGTCCAGAAGTAGCTTTGCTTGGCCGTGACAAGCCCGGGGCGAGGCTGCCCAGGAGAGCACCTCCTCTCGGTTTTGTATCGGCCGCCGTGGATGCCGTGGAAACGAGTGTTTCTCGGTGTACTGAGCACGAGCTCACCCGGTGATGGTTTGAGGGGGTTGTGCAGAGTCCAGTGGTGCCGTTTTTCTGCTCAGCCGAGGCTCACACACAAACTTGGCGGGTGGCCGAGGATCATAGGAGTAGCGGTGGCTACGGTCAGTTTCTTGCGCGATGGAGCAAGTGAAGGAGGCGTTTGACCTTTTGCCTGCTCGGGCTCACAGATAAGGTGGGGGGGCAGAGAGGCAGTTCAGTGGCCAGGGCGGTAACCAGCTGCTGTCCTCACTGTGGCGGCTGCTCGGTCGAGCGCAAGAACTGGAGCTCAGCTCTTCAGTCGGTTAAAATTGCTAGTGAGCCTGACATGTGGGACCCACTCCCCTTTTAACCTCTGAAATTCAATTTTCCTCACTGCTCTAAACAGTAGAGACCTAAATACCCTTTGCCATATGAATTATTTACCAACTGGCCATTTGAAATGGATAGAACTCAAATTGTAAAGTGTTTGAATATTTTTTCAGCACATGTGCAGTTTGAAATTCAAATTGAGTTTGAATTTGCTACAATTAGCTCATGTTATGATCAATTCCAAATGGAGTGAAAATTGGTGTCTGAGCCACAAAAATGTGCTGAGTATGAATATGCCTCCCACTTTTGAAGTCATGGGATAAAAGTAGTTTGAATTTAAATTTGAGTTCAAACTAGCCTCTTTCTAGTTACACCAAGAAATATATCAAATAGGTTTTGGCTTTGGGTGAATTTTGACATGAGCATTACTAGCAAGGTGTTGGAGTTTTCCATATGCTCAACCCTTATATGATGCATGTGGAAAATGCCACTTTTGCATTTTGTGAGTTTATCCTCAAATGACTATATTGATTGTGGTTACTTGCTCTTCAAATGTGTTCATAACTTTTCCTCAAATGAGGTGTGTGTGGTGTGATGAACACTTTGGATGCAAAAACTTAGTCCCTTACAGCAAGTGCCCCTTGACCATATTGATCCCATGTTTTTGAAACTGTTTTGTTTGCTAAAACTCGTATGTTTGAGTCAACTTGATGGGAAACCCCTTTTATAGGAGTTTATTAGTTTTGTTAATCATCCTTGTCGCCGGGAAAGTTGATGAGTCGGGTATGGTCATTTTTCCTTTTGCTTCGCTTAATTTACGGGATACAGGAAGCTGAAACAAAACTTGTTAGCTACTGCACTCATGTAACACCCCAAAATCATGTTAAGAGGGGAATTTAAAATTTTTTGGACGTGTTGCATGTTTTGCAACAATTTAAATTCAAACTGGAATTCAATTTAAACTCAAAACAGAAAAGAAATAGAAAAAGAAAAAGGAAAACAGAAAAAAAACCGGCCAGTGGGCCGAAACCCACCAGCCGGCCCACCCAGCACCCGCGCCAGCCCGCAGCCGCGCGCGCCCTCTTCTTCCCACTTACAAGCGGGGCCCGCCAGCCCTTCTTCTACCTTGCGCCCGCGCCCGCGATCGGCCGGACTCTCTCTCACCCCGAATCCATAACGACCCAGATTTCTGCATATCCCAGCCGAATTTTGCTCGTGGGCGACGCAAACTCGATCACAACCGAACACCGCCCTTCCCCCGTGTATAAAAACCCCGGCCTCGTCCCGTTTTTCTCACGCGATCTGCTGTTTTTACTCCGGTGAGAACCCGAGCCTTCTCCGGCGAATTCTGGCCGATCTACGCTCGGAAATTCCGATCTAACTTGCTGGTCTTGATCCACCGCCTCCGGGGAACCCTGCAGGTGCAGAAAACTCGGTGACTTGTGGTTCAAACACAGCGCCGACGAGCCTCGCCGTGGTTTCGCTTCGGACCTCGTCGCCGATCATTTTCCAAGACCTCCGAGCTCAAGAAAACCCCCGAGGTGAGATCGCCGACCTCCCCTCCACCGATCTATGCCATAAAATCACAGTTCTAGGAAGAATTCTCGAAGATCTGAAAATCTCCGGCGAGATCGCCGCTTCCCGCCGCCGTGCACCGCCGGGCAGCGCCGCCCGTGCCCGGTTAGAGCGACGTGGCCGCCTGTGCGCCGTCTATTTTAAATCCCACGGTAGACTTTAAATTCCCGCGTACCGATTCGGCGTTATAATCTCAGCCGTCTGTTTTAAATCGGACGGTCCACGTCAGCCCCACATTATAAAGACTGGAATTCTTACGTGCTACCCCCTGGGGTTATCGGGAAATAAGAGCTAGCCCCAGAAACTTCTTATCTAGCCCCTGGAACTTCAGAAAATCATGTAAATTCATTTAGAAATCAGTTTTAGCCCCTGGACTTAATAAAAATTAGGAAAAACTCCTGTGTTATGAGTAGCTAGACCCCTGAAAATTGTTAAAATAATATTATAGACCCTGTAGTGGGGTGAGTTTACCTTTTTAACCCTGTTTGATATTTAATTTAGGAAATTGAATAGGTGGCTTGTATTTAAAATTTAAAAAGTGGGACAAACATATTGTTAAAATTTAATTAAAAACTTTCTCAGTACTTAGAAAACTTTGGAGTGAGATAAAAATATATTTTTGGGCTGAAATGAATCTGTTTAATTTATTATTCACATTTATTAGTTATAGGGACACATTTTTAAGTAAAGAATAGTTCTGAAAATAGGGAAAATAAAAGTAAAATAGTTTACATCAGAGGAAAAGGTCAAAAATATATTATTAAATATTTTAGATCAGAACCTATTCTGTTTAGATGATGTGTCTTGTTATTTTCATAATAAAGTTCACATTTAGGCATAGGAAATAAATCTGAAAATATAGCAACTAGTAAATGATAAATGAAGTTTCTAAAATCCAAAGAATTCAGTTTAGAATTGGTAGAAATTCTGAAGACACATATGGAGTAGGAAAATACCTTTCATGCATACTTGGTAGCTAAAAGGTGTAGTAATTAAATATAAGGAATTTATTTAAATTGGAAACTCATATATATAGTATGTAAGCATAAATGTGAATACAAAAGTAGGAATCATATACACATGGTTAAAAGTACATGTAAGACAATGATCAACACACATAGAGTAACCACAACACATATAATTGTGAATGACTTTCATAAATGTGAATGTGTGATTTGTTTGAAGTGGAAGTGTGAACTATGTCTTATGGATTGTTGTTTTTCTTTTGCTATGTGTGATGGTATGATGTAGAACCTGCTCCAGAGCAAGTTCTTCCTTTCCAAGATCAGGACAACCCATTCCAAGAGGAGCAGGAAGGAGGCAAGTGTCCTTGACCACTTTGATCCTATGCTAGGATGTGTAGCTAGAATTATTTGCATTGTCAATTGAAATATGAAACCCATGCTAGGAAGTTTCCATAGAATTGCATTACCTTGTTTCCTTGTAGCTTGGGTTGGGATTTATTTTATCATGTCATTTATTATTATGCATATGCTTAGCCATGCTTAGAATGGGATATTTGGGATATGAGATCATCAGTTTATTTTACCATACTCTTCAATGAGATATTGTGAGTTATGGATCAAGGCAAGTTTGGATGTTTTGGTTGTGTGCTGGGTGCACGAGACTCGGGTTTGTGTTTAGTACTTGCCTGGATCCTAAGGACCGATTCATGGAGCATGTAACCTGGCTTTACCGTGCCAACCACATGCTGAGATGGGGCAGCTTGGCCAATTAATTAGGTGTATCCCCAGCGTAGTATGGGTGTGTTGGATGGTGCGGGGAATAGGTGTCAGCTGGACTACCATATGAACCGCAAGGCTCAAGAGGGGACCACTGCAGCGGGGTTGGAGCCTCTTGTATGCTGTTAGGGGTGAAACCTCAGTGGGCCCACACTCGTCGGGAATCACATTGTAAAGGCTACGTAGTGATCTCCTGGCTACACACCTGGGAAGTGCGAATGTGGTTCGCGGCCACTGGCATAATGGAGGTTCTTTTAGTCCACTCGGCAACGGGGGATGAAATCACTACATGTGGGTACAGTGGTACAAACTTTGCAGAGTCAAAACTGTCATGACAGCCGTGCTCACGGTCAAGAGCGGCTTGGACTTATTCATGATTAGAGGAGTGATGGTTTTGGAAGTTGTGGATGTTAAGCGGGGAGCTTAACATTGGAAATGATGTTATGGTTATTTGACTATGATGATGGGATGGGAGATTGGGACCATTTCACCAGTGTAGTAATGTAGGTGCTTAATAAGCTAAGGTGATAGGTATTAATTGCGTAGTGCTTTAACCATGAGTTCAACCTCCCCTTGTTCTAGCCATGCATGACATAACTTTCCCACACTTGCTGAGTACCATCGGTACTCAACCTTGCATATTTGTTGGTTTATATTGCTGCTCAGGTCAAGATAATCAGGTGATGTATAATGACCAAGACTTTGGACCCGAAGAAGGTTTCTAGGTTCATGGAGACCCCCGGGCAACGCCTGTAACGGAGCCCACAAGAATAATTTTCCGTTGCTAATCTATTTACTTGTGATGAACTTATTATTGTCCATCGAGACATTCGCTATGTAAGACTTATTTATATTCGACACCTGGCTTGTAATAAATGATGCTTCACCATTTGTCATCACATCTATGAGAAAATGATCCTGGCAAACATGTGACATTCACTTGGTTGTTCTTCGGAAAAACCGGGTGTGACAGAAGTGGTATCAGAGCCAAGGTTGCCCGTAGGAACGTGGACCTAGGTAGAAAGGGACGTATTTAAAGACCCTATTTTCTTAAAAACTATTTTTATAAGGTGTGTGTTGAAAAGTGTTATTTAATGAGTCACTTTTTTCATCTTACCCCAATTTTCATTCAAAATAGGATTTTGGTTAAAAAGTTTATCTAACCTAAGTTTAAATGCTTTTTGTTTTAGATGGTTCGCATGATTCGCACCGCTCGCATGTCCACAGGAGGGAGAGTTCCCGTAGTTGCCCTTGCCGAAAGAGAGGAGAGCCGTCCGGTGACGTACCTTTCCTACGGATCGGCAGTAGGAGGCTTGTTGCGCCGTCTTCGACGTATGCTCGAAGCCGCCGGCAATACGGGCAAGCTAATCATCCACTATAACTCCACCAGAACCATCCGTGAGAAGAGGGAAGAATGGAGTTCAGAGATGAGGATCATACACGAAAATCAGCTGCTTAAGATCCACCGCTCTCCAGCTTGTCGAGCGACACAGGTCGATGCGGAGAAGGATGTCACCTGGGAGGCCATCACCTGCCAGAGTCACATCTATCGTCGCCACCTGGACAGAACTGAGTACATGTATGTCCTCTAGCGTGAGAGTGGTACCACGGAGTACAAGTACCCACCAGTGCAGCAAGGGACTTCCCATGAGCACATGGACTTGTGCTTGGAGGATGCTGCTATGCTCAGCACTCGACTACAGGAGTGTCAGCAAGAGCTTCAGGATGTTCGGGACACCCTGAAGGAAACGGAGGCGTTGCTGCGAGCCTGCTTGAGGGCGAGAGAAAGAGGAGATGGAAATAAACTGTGTGTCACCGTGAATGATACATGGACTCCTGACTCCCCAGATCGCCGAGCGATCAGGCGTCGTCGCACTTCTCCACCAGCAGCCTCCCCACACAAAGCAGAGTCAGAAGGCAGCCGAAATGATGAGGAAGATCCCGAGGAGCCAGCTCAAGAAAACGAGTAGCGTAGAGCCTTTCCCTTAAATTAGAAGGATGTCGAGTAGTCGAGTCGTTACGTTAGTTAATGGTGTGTTAATGCTTGGTGTGTGACGTGAGTTGTGGAAGCCATGAGCAATTGTCCGCAGCCTCGTCTTCAGATTGTCTTGCTTTGGTGTGTGAACCCACATGAAATTATATAGCATTTATTTTTGTGTGAGATATGAAACCTCGGAAAAGTATAACAAAGCTTCAACACTTCAAAGTACAAACAAGTGAAATTAGTAAGATAATACGTAATACTTTAAATTAACATTTGGTTGATCATGCTAGATGGCCGGAAGAGGAAAAGGTCGTGCTGCCAACCCCGCCAACAACAATGATGAGGCCTGCAACCCTAATCTTTCTGGAGGCCAAGACAGGGGTGGACGCCATGAAGGAGTTGATCCCCTCCACCAAATGCTGGAGAATCAAAATCAGCTCATCCAGAACCTGACTCAAGTGGTGGCCAACTTGCATCAAGTTTCACCTCCACAAGCTGCACCACGCCAACCAAGGTTGAGTGAGTTTCTAGGAACTCAACCTCCAAAGTTCGCAAGTGCTGCTGAACCTCTGGAGGCAGATGATTGGCTAAAGACCATTGAAAGCAAGATGAGGATCATACAGTGCCAAGGGTATGAGAGGGTGCTGTTTGCCTCTCATCAATTGCATGGACCTGCTGCTGATTGGTGGACCGCCTACGTGGCCGCCCATCATGACCCTGAGAACATCACTTGGGAGGAGTTCAAGCGTAGCTTCCGCAACCATTACATCCCAAGAGGTGAACTCAAAAACAAGAGGAAGGAGTTTTTGGGACTGCAGCAGGGAAACATGACGGTGAGGGAATACCTCACTAAATTTATTCAACTATCCCGTTATGCCCCACGGGACATAGAGACTGATGAGCAGAAACAAGATTGTTTCGTGGAAGGGCTTACCGCAGAAATGCAGTGTGCAATGTCCTCAAATGAGTATGAAGGCTTCCAAAAGATGGTGGACAGAGCATTTGTGGTGGAAAGGAAGCTGAAGGCCTTGGAAAATGAGAACAAGAGGAAGGCCGGGTGGTCACACCAAGCCTCAGGGAGCAACACCCGCCCACGTCTGATGCAGCAACCTGCAGGGCAGACGAACCGTGCTGCGGTACCCTACTCAGCACCAAGAGGGTACAACCCGAACTACAGGCCTCCCGCAGCACCAGCACAGCCACAACGTCAGTTTGTACAGCTACCTCGCCCCGCATATCCACCTCGACCAGCAGTGCAAGGACACCCAAACCAACCCCAAGACAACAAAGGCCAGGCACCTAAGGTTGGGGTGCAATGTTTTAGCTGTGGTGAAGTGGGGCACTACGCCCATAAGTGCCCAAAGAAGAAGCCCACGCAGCCACAACAGCAGAATGTAATGAGAGGATGGGTGAACCACGTCACTATGGAGGAAGCACAAGAGGCACCCGACGTGGTAGTTGGTAAGTTTCCTGCCAATTTACACATTGCAACCACTCAAAGTGCCTGAATGGAAATGGGAAGAGATCGGCATGGATTTCATCGTGGGATTGCCTAGGACTCAATCAGGATATGATTCGATATGGGTCATCATTGACAGGCTAACCAAGGTAGCTCATTTCATCCCCGTGAAAGAAAGCTACAGCGGATCCAAATTGGCAGAGTTGTACATGTCAAGGATCGTGTGTTACCATGGAGTGCCAAAGAAGATTGTTTCGGATCGAGGGACACAGTTCACCTCAAGGTTCTGGCAGAAGTTGCACGAAACCATGGGAACCCATCTGAACTTTAGTTCTGCCTATCATCCCCAAACTGATGGGTAGACGGAAGGAACCAATCAGATTCTTGAAGATATGCTGAGGGCATGTGCACTCAAAAACAATCGGAGTTGGGATAAGAACTTACCGTATGCGGTTCAAACACAGCGCCGACGAGCCTCGCCGTGGTTTCGCTTCGGACCTCATCGCCGATCGTTTTCCAGGACCTCCGAGCTCAAGAAAACCCCCGAGGTGAGATCCCCGACCTCCCCTCCACCGATCTATGCCATAAAATCACAGTTCTAGGAAGAATTCTCGAAGATCCGAAAATCTCCGGCGTGATCGCCGCTTCCCGCCGCCGTGCGCCGCCAGGCAGCGCCGCCCGCGCTCGGTTAGAGCGACGTGGCTGCCTGTGCGCCGTCTATTTTAAATCGCACGGTAGACTTTAAATCCCCGCGTACCGGTTCGGCGTTATAATCTCAGCCGTCTGTTTTAAATCGGACGGTCCACGTCAGCCCTGCGTTATAAAGACTGGAATTTTTATGTGCTACCCCCTGGGGTTCTCGGGAAATAAGAGCTAGCCCCGGAAACTTCTGATCTAGCCCCTAGAACTTCAGAAAATCATGTAAATTCATTTAGAAATCAGTTTTAGCCCCTGGACTTAATAAAAATTAGGAAAAACTCCTCTGTTATGAGTAGCTAGACCCCTGAAAATTGTAAAAATAATATTATAGACCCTGTAGGGGGGGTGAGTTTACCTTTTTAACCCTGTTTGATATTTAATTTAGGAAATTGAATAGGTGGCTAGTATTTAAAATTTAAAAAGTGGGACAAACATATTGTCAAAATTTAATTAAAAACTTTCTCAGTACTTAGAAAACTTTGGAATGAGATAAAAATATATTTTTGGGCTGAAATGAATCTGTTTAATTTATTATTCACATTTTTTAGTTATAGGGACACATTTTTAAGTAAAGAATAGTTCTGAAAATAGGGAAAATAAATGTAAAATAGTTTACATCTGAGGAAAAGGTCAAAAATATATTATTAAATATTTTAGATCAGAACCTATTCTGTTTAGATGATGTGTCTTGTTATTTTCATAATAAAGTTCACATTTAGGCATAGGAAATAAATCTAAAAATATAGCAACTAGTAAATGATAAATGAAGTTTCAAAAATCCAAAGAATTCAGTTTAGGGTTGGTAGAAATGCTGAAGACACATATGGAGTAGGAAAATACCTTTCATGCATACTTGGTAGCTAAAATGTGTAGTAATTAAATATAAGCAATTTATTTAAATTGGAAACTCATATATATAGTATGTAAGCATAAATGTGAATACAAAAGTAGGAATCATATACACATGGTTAAAAGTACATTTAAGCCAAAGATCAACACACATAGAGTAACCACAACACATATAATTGTGAATGACTTTCATAAATGTGAACGTGTGATTTGTTTGAAGTGGAAGTGTGAACTATGTCTTATGGATTGTTGTTTTTCTTTTGCTATGTGTGATGGTATGATGTAGAACCTGCTCCAGAACAAGTTCTTCCTTTCCAAGATCAGGACTACCTATTCCAAGAGCAGCAGGAAGGAGGCAAGTGTCCTTGACCACTTTGATCCTATGCTAGGATGTGTAGCTAGAATTATTTGCATTGTCAATTGAAATATGAAACCCATGCTAGGAAGTTTCCATAGAATTGCATTACCTTGTTTCCTTGTAGCTATGCATATGCTTAGCCATGCTTAGAATGGGATATTTGGGATATGAGATCATCAGTTTATTTACCATACTCTTGAATGAGATATTATGAGTTATGGATCAAGGCAAGTTTGGATGTTTTGGTTGTGTGCTGGGTGCACGAGACTCGGGTTTGTGTTTAGTACTTGCCTGGATCCTAAGGACCGGTTCATGGAGCATGTAACCTGGCTTTACCGTGCCAACCACATGCTGAGATGGGGCAGCTTGGCCAATTAATTAGGTGTATCCCCGGCGTAGTATGGGTGTGTTGGATGGTGTGGGGAATAGGTGTCAGCTGGACTACCATATGAACCGCAAGGCTCAAGAGGGGGCCACTGCAGCGGGGTTGGAGCCTCTTGTATGCTGTTAGGGGTGAAACCTCAGTGGGCCCACACTCGTCGGGAATGCCTTTGTAAAGGCTTCGTAGTGATCTCCTGGCTACACACCTGGGAAGTGTGAACGTGGTTCGCAGCCACTGGCATAATGGAGGTTCTTTTAGTCCACCCGGCAACGGGGGATGAAATCACTACATGTGGGTACAGTGGTACAAACTCTGCAGAGTCAAAACTGTCATGACAGCCGTGCTCACGGTCAATAGCGGCTTGGACTTATTCATGATTAGAGGAGTGATGGTTTTGGAAGTTGTGGATGTTAAGCGCAGAGCTTAACATTGGAAATGATGTTAGGGTTATTTGATTATGATGATGGGATGGGAGATTGGGACCATTTCACCTGTGTAGTATTGTAGGTGCTTAATAAGCTAAGGTGATAGGTATTAATTGCGTAGTGCTTTAACTATGAGTTCAACCTCCCCTTGTTCTATCCATGCATGACATAACTTTCCCACACTTGCAGAGTACCATCGGTACTCAACCTTGCATATTTGTTGGTTTATATTGCTGCTCAGGTCAAGATAATCAGGTGATGTATAATGACCAAGACTTTGGACCCGAAGAAGGTTTCTAGATTCATGGAGACCCCCGGGCAACGCCTGTAACGGAGCCCACAAGAATAATTTTCCATTGCTAGTGTATTTACTTGTGATGAACTTATTATTGTCCATCGAGACATTCGCTATGTAAGACTTATTTATATTCGACACCTGGCTTGTAATAAATGATGCTTCACTATTTGTCATCACATGTATGAGAAAATGATCCTGGCATACATGTGACATTCACTTGGTTGTTCTTCGGAAAAACCGGGTGTGACAACTCATGAGATTAAAGATGAGAGAACTTGATGATGTTAATGAGCACAGAATCGGGGAGATCTAGGCAATCTTGGTCCGTGGATGTTGCTAAATGAGATGGTGGTTTGCTTGCCGTAGATCTAAGGACCGGTTCATGCAAGCACATGCCAAGAAAACAGTGCCACCAGAAGGCCAAATATGGGTGTGGCTTACCTGACTAATTAGGAGTGTTGCTAGCTTGTTATGGACCGTTGGATGGCGCGGGGAATGGGAGTTGAGAGGGACAAGAGGGGGCCCGTCGGTGGGAAAATGGAGATTCGAGCCTGCCTGGTGAAACTTAAGTGGGTCCGTACATCCTAGTAGCCCCTTTGTAAAGGCTATTTTGTAATCTCTTGGCCTTACACCGACAATTGTGTACTGGTATAATGGAGGTTCTTTCTAGTCACCGACGGGTGACGAAATCACAAACTTTTGGGTAAAGTGGTGCCACCTCTGCAGAGTGTAAAACTATCATGATAGCCATGCTTCCGGTCAGAAGCACCTGGCCAACTTCCATGATTAGAGGCAAAACTTTGGATGTTTATTCAGTATGGTTATGGTATGGTCATTGGGATTGGTTTTGGGACTGTTTTGAGTCATGAAAATGAGTTTTGTTTCGGTTATATGAACATGAGATTGTTATGAATATTTATGAGTATGAGATGAACTTGAGAAAGATAAATGGTGAATTATGATGAAAGAATGTTGCTGAATTACTTTGTTATGTTGGGATTAAACTCACCTAGAAATAGTTGCTGTTTTTACCATGTTGAGTGGAGGGTGTAACACCTGTTGAGCCACCTCCCACGCTGAAGGAGCTGGCCGGCGCCTCTCGGTGGACTTTGACGTGAAGGAACGGCACCCACTCCCACTGAGCGCGTGAACACACAGAGGAGGCTGACATGTTGGTCCCTCAGTCCCTAATACTCATCCACTGAAATTGCTTAATTTCCGTGGACCCCAATGCCCCTCTAATTTTCTAGAATTCCACAATGGACATTTGAGAATTTGAATCCCTCAGATTGGAGCTTCTTTGGTGAAATTTGATTCACACTTGAATTTGAATTCCAAATTCAGTTTGGAATTAATTCAAATATAGCTCCCGACAAGATCAACTCCAATGGAGATGAAAATTGGTGGAGTAATTCTGAAAAATGTGCTGAGTTTGAATATGAATCCACCTTTTGAATCCAGGTGATGAAAGTAGCTGGAATTTTAATTTATATATAAAACTAGCCCTTTTGAGAATTTTATCCAAGATGCATCAAAAAGGTTTGGATTTGCATGAAACTTGGCATGAGCTTCCTAAGCATGTTCAGGACCTAATTGTGAGCTCGGCTTCTCATATTTACATGTGGGAGATCCTACTTTTGGATTTGTGAGTTTTTCTTTTTAATCCTCCTATTGATGGTGGTTACTTGCTCTTCACATGTGTTCATGAGGTCTCCACCAAATGAGCTGTGGTGTGGTTGATGTGATGAACACTTTAGGAAGTGAAATCTTGGGCCTTTACATGCCTCCCCCTTAAAAGAATCTCGTCCCGAGATTACAAAAAGAAGAGATGACGATGTAAGAGAAATTACCCGCGGCGAGATGCCAAGAAATCCGGATAATTTGACCGAAAGAAATCTTCTGTCTCCCACGTCGCTTCCTCAGCAGTGTGGTTGCTCCACAAGATCTTGTAGAACCACATCATTCTGTTACGCGTGGTCCTAGTCTTCTCATCAATAATTTCAACCGGATATTCAGCGTAGGTTAAATCCGGTGGTAACTTGCCTATGTCTTCAGATGGGAACAGCAGCTGTATACTTCAGACATTTTCGGAGTTGTGAGACATGGAAAATGTCAGGAACACCAGCGAGATATGCTGGTAGTTCCAGTCTATATGCCATTGGTCCACATTTCTCGGTGACTGCATAGGGTACAATAAATCAGGGAGCGAGTTTCCCCTTCACGCCGAATCGGTGCACGTCCTTCATCGGAGGCACACGGAGATAAACGTGTTCTCTGACATCGAAGTGCAGCGGCCTATGCCTCTTATCAGCGTAACTTTTCTGTCAGGATTGGGCGGCTTTCAAGTTTGCTTGAATCACCTGAACTCGCTCTTCAGCGTCGTTCACTAGATCAATCCCGAACGTGACCCTTTCACCGCATTCGCACCAATTCAATGCCACGTTTGAACATCGCCAGCTTGTCCTTCTGGAGTGGGTTAAGCCCCTGGTAAAAATGATCCCGCCGCTTCTTGTCGGTATCGGCGTGATAGGAAGCGTAGAGTGAAAGATCATTGAACGCCCTGGAGTATTGCAGCGCGTTATGGATTCCTCGCTGCAGGCGAAGGAACTCCTGCGTCTTTCTCTTCATAATACCCGGCGGTATGTGATAGGCCCTGAAGGCCGTCCGGAACTCTGCCCAGGTCATAACTCGCTCGGTGGGTTGCGAGGCACAATAGCTCACCCACCAAGCGCTCGTGGATCCTTGAAGTTGTTGAACCGTGAACTGAGTCTTGCGCTGCTCACTCACTTGGAGCAGCTCGAACTTCATCTCCATTGTGCGGAGCCAGTTGTCTGCATCGATGGGTTCATCCGCCCTTGAGAATACCGAGGGAAATAAGGAGTAGGAGCTTTATAGGCGCTCCTCAGGATCTTGACGCCTCTCTAGTCGAGAGTATTCACAATAAGGGTCTGCAGCAACTCCATGTGCTTCTGATGAGAACTCGCCATCGCCGCAACGATGTCGGCCAATGTAACCGTTGGCGGTGGCGTTGGCGGTTGTTGCTGTTGCTGTCCCGAGGAATCCTCGGGAGGCTGTTGGGAGGTCTCTCCCCCCTGACTTGAACCCCCAACCTCTGGGTTGGCACGAGTGCGAGTCATTCTGAAATTCAAGACAGCAGCGATCAGCACATGTCATACTTAAAATTCCATATGAAACAGTAGGTATTGAAGTGACGCATGAATATATTGCACAACATTCACATATATTGATAAAGCATCACTTTATACAAGATACATTATTCTCAGGTCTCCGAGAAGTCGTGCTCATGTCGTCACTACCTATACATATACTACTGTCTACACGACATGTCACCGATTACAAAAGTTTTTCTTATACCACCCTCGCTGCCCTACTTGACAATGGTATCCTACTACTAGGAGTAGAACTCGACCTCCTGTGGATCGTCCTCCTCCTCTACCTCTGCAGGTAGCTCTGGGTCCACGACCTCCTCTTCTGGTTAAGTTTCTCCCATCACCGGGATACTTGTTCCTATTGATGGTGGTTACTTGCTCTTCACATGTGTTCATGAGGTCTCCACCAAATGAGCTGTGGTGTGGTTGATGTGATGAACACTTTAGGAAGTGAAATCTTGGGCCTTTACATGCCTCCCCCTTAAAAGAATCTCGTCTCGAGATTACAAAAAGAAGAGATGACGATGTAAGAGAAATTACCCGCGGCGAGATGCCAAGAAATCCGGATAATTTGACCGAAAGAAATCTTCTGTCTCCCACGTCGCTTCCTCAGCAGTGTGGTTGCTCCACAAGATCTTGTAGAACCACATCATTCTGTTACGCGTGGTCCTAGTCTTCTCATCAATAATTTCAACCGGATATTCAGCGTAGGTTAAATCCGGTGGTAACTTGCCTATGTCTTCAGATGGGAACAGCAGCTGTATACTTCAGACATTTTCGGAGTTGTGAGACATGGAAAATGTCAGGAACACCAGCGAGATATGCTGGTAGTTCCAGTCTATACGCCATTGGTCCACATTTCTCGGTGACTGCATAGGGTACAATAAATCAGGGAGCGAGTTTCCCCTTCACGCCGAATCGGTGCACGTCCTTCATCGGAGGCACACGGAGATAAACGTGTTCTCTGACATCGAAGTGCAGCGGCCTATGCCTCTTATCAGCGTAACTTTTCTGTCAGGATTGGGCGGCTTTCAAGTTTGCTTGAATCACCTGAACTCGCTCTTCAGCGTCGTTCACTAGATCAATCCCGAACGTGACCCTTTCACCGCATTCGCACCAATTCAATGGGGTGCGGCATTTGCGATCATAGAGAGCCTCATATGGTGCCATCTTGATACTCGCTTGATAGCCGTTGTTATATGAGAATTCTGCCAGTGGTAGATAATAATCCCAATTGTTACCGTGGTGGATGGCACACGCTCTCAGCATGTCCTTTAGCACTCGATTCACCCTCTCAGTTTGTCCGTCTGTCTAAGGGTGATATGCGGAGCTTCTAATAAGCTTGGTACCCAAAGAAGCGTGCAACTGCTCCCAGAAACGAGCCCCGAACAGTGCACCTCGATCTGAAATTATTGTTTTGGGTACTCCATGCAAGCACAAGATTTTTGCAATGTACAACTCCGCATACTTGCTAGCATGGTAATTTGTATGCACAGGAATTAAGTTAGCCAACTTGGTTAACCGTCAACGATTACCCAAATGGAATCATGCTTGTGAAAAGTCATGGGTAATCCCACAATGAAATCCATGCTCACATTTTCCCATTTCCATGCTGGAATTTTCAAGGGTTGCAGCATCTCTGATTTCCTCATGTGATCCGCCTTCACTCGCCTACACGTATCACACTCGGATACGTATTTTGCAATTTCCCGCTTCATACGTGTCCACCAAAATTTACTTTTTCAAATAATGGTACATTTTGTTGCTGCCTGAGTGAATGGAAAACATAGACAACTGAGCTTCATCTAGGATCTTCTTTCTCAGCTCCATATTCTGAGGTACGATGATACAGTCATTGAACCATAGCGTCCCCGCTTCATCCTTCGAGAAACATTTGATATCACCGCTGTCTATTCGTTTCAGGAGGTGTGCCATGCCTTTGTCAATTTTCTGAGCTGCAATAATATCCTCCCGAATGGTAGGGATGAGGGAAAGGTTGTATAGTGATCCATATGGAACCAAGTACAAACTCAGTTCTTCCTCTTCTATCAGTGTAATCGTGAGGTTATTGACATGTGATTTCTGACTCAGCGCGTCGGAAACCACATTCGTCTTGCCGGGGTGGTAATGAATCTCAATTTCGTAGTCTTTGATTAATTCCAACAACCTCCTTTGTCTCATATTCAGCTCCTTCTGAGTGAAGATATATTTTAAGCTCTTGTGGTCAGTGTAGAGATGCACCAAGTTTCTCAGAATAAAGTATCTCCACATTTTCAGAGCCAATACCTTATCGGCGAGCTCAAGATCATGAGTCGGATAGTGGTGCTTGTGGTTTCGAAGTTGGCGTGAGACATACGCGACCTTTCTTGCATCAACACGCAGCCAAGCCCGATACCGGACGCATCACAATATACATTAAAAGGCTTGGTCGTATCCGGTTGAGCTAAGACCAGGGCTGTTGTGAGATGCTTCACCAATCCCTGGAATGCTCCTTCACATGCGGAGATCCAAATATATTTTGTACCCTTCTTCAATAATTCAGTCATCGGCTTAGCAACATTGGAGAAGCTCAGGATGAACCTTCGGTAATATCCCGCTAAACTGAGGAAGCTTCTGACTTCATGGACAGAAGTGGAGGCTTTCCATTTCTGCACCTGTTCAATCTCGCCTGGATCAACTGCAATGCCTTTCGCTGAGATGATATGTCCCAAAAATGGCACATTGCTGATCCAAAACCCACATTTGTTGAACTTGGCATAGAGTTTATGGTCCCGCAATCGTTGAAGGACGATACACAAGTGTTTGGCGTGTTCTTCTTCCAACTTGGAGTAAACCAAGATGTCATCTATGAACACCACCATGAACTTGTCCAACTCCGGCATTAACACTGAGTGAGTCAGATACATGAAATGTGCCGGGGCGTTGGTGAGACCAAAAGACATGACGAGATATTCATATAGTCCATATCTCGTCGAGAATGCCGTCTTCGGAATATCCTCCGCTCTGATTTTTATTTGATGATACCCAGAGCGAAGGTCCATCTTTGAAAACACACTTGCACCCACAAGTTGATCGAACAGGATATCAATACGGGGCAATGGATATTTGTTCTTGATGGTGATGGCGTTGAGCGGCCGGTAATCAACACACAACATCAAGGTTTCATCTTTCTTCTATACGAACAGCGGCGAGCATCCCCATGGCGAGCATCCCCACGCCGTTGCAAGACTATACGCAGATGCTTCGCGTGTTCTTCCTCTGACTTGGAATATACCAATATGTCATTGATGAAGACCACAACAAACTTGTCCAGCTCCGGCATGAATACCGAGTTCATGAAGTACATGAAGTGAGCTGGAGCATTGGTGAGGCCGAAGTACATGACCAGGTACTCATAAAGTCCGTACCTCATCGATAAAGCCGTCTTCAGAATATCCTCCGTCCATATCTTAATCTGAATGTACCCTGATCTCAAGTCCATCTTGGAAAAGATCTTTGCTTCGACCAACTGATCAAACAACATGTCGACCCGTGGCAATGGGTACTTGTTCTTAATGGTTACGGCATCTAGTGGATGATAGCCCACGCAAAGCCGCAACATCTCGTCCTTCTTCTTCATGAATAATGCCGAACAGCCCCATGGCGAGGAGCTCGGCCTAATAAAACCCTTATCCAGCAGGTCCGTTAACTGCGTATTTAGTTCCGCCAATTCCTTGGGCGCCATCTTGTACGACCTTCAGGATATTGGCATACATCCTGGTGCAAGTTCAATCTTGAACTCCACCTCTCGGTCGGGCGGCATCCCCGGTAAATCATCCGGGAACACGTCAGGGAACTCACGGACTACAGGAATGTCTTCCAATCTGATGGTTGTGGATTGATATATACTTGGAAGTTTTATTTCTGCACTTTCCAGAAATAAAGAGTGCGGCTCGTGCACTTCTGAGTTCAAATGCACGACTCCGAGGACGGTGTCTAAAACAGCGCTGTGGCGGGTTAACCACAACATCCCTAAGATGACATCGACCTTCTGTCCCTCTAAGACTATGAGAGACACGGGGTATACTCTACCCTCTAAGCATAATGGCGCTTTTGGAACCATCATGCTTGCTGAAATTTTTGCACCCGGTGAGCAAATCAAGTATGGACTGTCGGTGGGTAGTATTTGCAAGTTGTATTTAGCAATAAAAGCTTGCCTAATTAAGCTATGTGTGGCGCCTGAATCAAATAATACTATGGCGGGATGTTGGTGGAGTTGGAACATACCCGCAAGGATTGGCTCTCCCTCCGGCACGTCCTCTATGTCGAGTTGGTGGATGGTGCCGGTGTAAAAGTCCCAAAACTTGTAAGTGGAAAACTTTATTGATGAATAAAGTTGAGCTTAAATCCAAGAAATAGAACTTGCAAAAACTTTTCTAAACATGTGAAGATGGTCATGAGCAAGCACATGCATTCAAGTCCCCTTTGCAGCCACCAAATTAAAAGTTTGAATCTATAATTGAATTCTTCAGGTCCAAATTATGAGGAAGGCGAATTTTGAGAAAATTTGTAGGTGCTTTGATATGTATATCAAAGAGACTTATGAATTTCCTTGGAATTTGAATCCAAATTTGAAACTGAGGTAAAGCTTGCCAATTTGCCAAATGGCCTTTAAATTTGAATTCCTCATGGTTGAAGTTTGCACTGTGCCAAAAATTGGAGATATTTTGAGAGGGAAGAGCAGTGGGGCCCAACTGTCATTGAGAGGAGGAAACTTGCACTCAAAGTCTTTGTTGATCGGTTGCACTCAAACCCACCGAAGTGGATGCGCGCGCCACTGAGGGCTGCTGCCGATGCCACCTCCTGCTCCCTTGCGTGGCTCCCCCCTGCTCTTATCCTCCACGCGAGTGCAACAGAGGGACTTCGCCTATCCCAGCTCGCTCTCACCCTCGTGGTTCTGCTCCCGAAAGAAAACGCCGGAGAACACCGCCGCTCCGGGTCCCCCGATCATGCACAGCCAACCAAGGCTTGGCTGCTCGGGTTTCCAACATGAAAAAGTAGTGCAAGAGCGTGCACGAGGTTCCCCCCCTCTCACCTCGAAGCTCTGAGCTGCTGTTAGACGTGAATTGAAGCTGGGCGCCAAGAACCGAGGTGCACACAGCGGACGCCATTTCGGTTCACCGTGGACAGCCCCACACGAAGGTTTTCAAGCTTGATCAAGGGTACTCAGAGGAGCGCCGGATCATCACGCTGCTCCTCCCCAAGTTTCAGCTCAATCCGTGCACCGTAGCTCGATAATTTCGAGTTCTTCTCTCGGCGGGGAAAACATAACCGCGGTTAAGGATTCTTGAAATTGATACTCAATTTTCGGTTAGAGCTGCTCATTTTGCGCACACAGGAGCTAGAGTGGATAGGGGACCTTTTTCCTTCGCAACCCTAGCTTAGAACTGAGTAGTTGCAGCTAATTTCAAGTTTTTCCATCGGCGGCCATGGCGGGAACGATCAGGCGCCCGGTGAAACCCTAGTAACCGCCGTTCCCGAGCTACTTTGTGGCCATGTCAAGCTTCCTTAGGCCTCACTGATTCTGTAGAGCTGATCACTCGGGGTTTTCGTGGGCTGAAATGATCGGTCATCGGCGCCGAAGCTTCACCGAGGCCTTTGCATGCCGCCGACCTGGTTCCGGGCTTCGAGAGCTTGTGCCGGCATCGTAGATCGTTTTCCCGTCCCCAAGAACCCCCGGCTAGCGAGCACCGGGCTGAGAGGCAGCCGGGAGGCCGAAATCCGGCGATCTCCGGCGAGCCTGGCGGCGCGCGGGCGCGGGCGGCCGAAGGTTGAAGAAGACCCTGGCGGGTCCCGCATGTCAGCGACAAAAATTTAATTTGCTGATCTGCTGCGGCTCTGAGATCCTTTGCAAAGGCGCGGGAAGAATTCAGCGGCCCCATGTAGCTTATTGCAGAGAGTGACACGTGGTCCCCTGGACCCACACGCAGGATTTGAACAATTCCTGGTTTATTTGAATCCCCAAATTCAATTCAAACTTTAGAACTTCATAACTTTTGCTAGGAAGCTCCAAATTTAGTGATTCAAATTGGGTTGGATTCAGATTGAAAAACTATATCTAAATATGCAACCCAATTTTTATGAAAATCATTATATATTCTGGAAAATTCTTTAAAGTTTTCAGCAAAAGAATTTTAGAGGGAGTTTGGTTTATCCAAAAATCCTCCAATTTTGCCACAATATTGTTTAGGATGTCAAGTAACTCCTGTAAAAGTTTTAGCTCATTTAGAGTTGATTTGGTTAGGATAATTCTGATTTAAATTTTCTGTGTTCAAATGAATGCAGAAACAATTCCAGAGAATTTCCAAAACTTGGAACTTCAGTTCTGTGAAATTCTTAGCTCCACAAATCCTAGGAAAATTCATGCATGCTCCCTGAGATATGTTTGAAATTGTGGTTCACCTGAATTTGCATGGAAGCGCAGATTTATTCAGAATGAATCCCTTTTTGCTTAAATGCTTAGGAAATTGTTCTGAGTGATCTACTCACTGAAAAATTCTAAATTTTGGTCCCGATGACTTTCTTGTGACAAGGAACTCACAAAAAAATTTTCATCTCCATTGGTGTCCTGGATCAGTACTGTTCTATTTAACCTCTTAGATGATCAACACACACAAGTGATGACAAATACTTATCACTTGATCATAGTGCTTAAACCAATACCGAAACCACTAGCCCCAGTGTCATTTTAAATTTTTAAACAGAGTTCCAGTTTTAAACTTGTCTTTAGAACTTATTAGCAAAAGCTTTACAATTAAGCATATATGCATATTCGTAACGTGTAGTGATTAAACCTGGAAATGTGGAGGACAAGTAAAGCTTGGATCAAGGAGGAAGAAGGGCAGTGATTAAGCTTCAAGTCATCAGCAACTAACTTCATAATTATCTGACTTTAGTCACTGCAAAATCAAGGCAAGCCCCGGTTTGCATGTAAGTTGTTTTATAAAGTTCGTACTTTGTTCACTACCATGGGTTAAAGTTTGTATGTGCATTAAGTCAAGGATGCTTTATACTCCAAATGCATGACCAAATAAACCCGAGAGTCAAGGGTAGAATATAGTTTCTGCTGTAGAAGGTTGCCGTGCTAAATAGGTTATGACATCCGTAGAAGTTGAGTAGTTGGAATCTACTCGCGAGCTATAGTCAGTAGCACACGGGCATGATTTAAAAGAGGCAAACTAAAGTTATTTTTCTAAAAGATGAGACCGGGCAGGAGGGTTAGGCAGCGACAAGACGAGGTCTTGGTCGAGTAGCTCTGCCTGTGTCGGTTAAGAACCGAAGCGTGTGCAGCCCCGCTGAGCAAGTATTGAGTTGTGTACCGGATGCTTACTGCTATATGCGAACCAGGAAACCGATGTACCAGATTCACTGGATCGTAGAGGCATACCACATTGTCTCGTTAGACCTATGAGCCTGAGACGGTGCGACCGGTTCTACAGTCGAGTGTCCTGCGAAAGGTTGCCACAAACGACGTGATGAAGGACGCCAGATTTGGGTCTTCAGAGGCGGGTATATGTGTCGAGTTATTTGGGTAGTGTTTGATTCGAATCACCGTCCCTCGCGGTTATTGAGTACCGCTTGCTCACTGTGTTGTGACGTAGTAAGCAAGTTGTGTGGGAACAGTTTGCAAAGTTTTAATTTCTGTTATGATTATCGTAAATTGCATGAAAACCCTGTTTGAAGTAGAGATAGAGCAAACTAAAGTTAATTTCCACCTTGGGACAAGTAACATTGGAACAAAGCGTTTCTTTTTTTATTGTGGAGTTCCAATGTTGTTGGGCACAAGGTCACTACTGTGATGGCTAAAATCTGAAAGTTAAGGACGAACTTGTAGGCGATACTTTTTGCAAATTACATGTTTAGGTCTTGCTGATCCTTTGTGTTCACTCTTGCTATATGAGTGGTTTTACAGGTTAAGACGACGCTTATAAAGAAGGTTGTCCAGTGAGACTTGGAAACTTCCGAGTCGGGTAACATATGGAGAACCTAGCCGCTGCCATGTCTTCGTGTTGCTAGCGAGAGGAGTCCGCGGGCTGGACCTCCTCTTGAGTGCTCATTAGATATTCAACGTGAGTTAATTGTAGTCTTCCGCTGTAGCTATTTGATGTAAATTATTTACAAAGAACATTTTTAAGCTTCAGCTTTCGATTTATGTAATACAGTTTTCCTTATATGTGTGCTGTTGGGTGCCGCATAACACGGCACCACCCAATGCGATTCCCAGGCGGGTGCCCCGTCCCAGTTACTGATTGGGCGGCGTCGGGTCCCGACAGCTGGGCTTAGGATTTGCCCGCCGCGCATTAGTGGGGTTCTGGGGCTGATTCCTCCACGGAAACTGTGGTGTCACTCTGCCGCCTTGCCTTTCAGGACAGTTGTTGGCGAAGTGTCCTCGGCGACCACATTTGTAGCATGTGGCTGCTGACTGGCCGGTACTTGGGGGACGAAAGCCCGGCATGTGCTGCTGGGGTGCATACACAAGCGGCATCGCCCGCTGCTGCTGTTGTTGCTGCAGAGGTGGTGCTGGTAGTGCCGGGCTGAATGCCGGTGGATAATATGGCCAACTGTGGAATGGCATCGGCCTCTGTGGTGGCTGCCAGCGTTGACCCGATGGTGAGCGATACACCATCTGGTATATTTAGAAGGACCATCTCCTTCTCCACTGCTGTGTGGCGTGCTTCGCTTCTTTTCCGCCGCCGCTAACTCCTTGCCGGAGTCCTCCTGAACAATCGCAGCATTAATAATATCATTGAGGCTGTCGCGTTTGAACATCGCCAGCTTGTCCTTCAGGAGTGGGTTAAGCCCCTGGTAAAAATGATCCCGCCGCTTCTTGTCGGTATCGGCGTGATAGGAAGCGTAGAGTGAAAGATCATTGAACGCCCTGGAGTATTGCAGCGTGTTATGGCTTCCTCACTCAGGCGAAGGAACTCCTGCGTCTTTCTCTTCATAATACCCAGCGGTATGTGATAGGCCCTGAAGGCCGTCCGGAACTCCGCCCAGGTCATAACTCGCTCGGTGGGTTGCGAGGCACAATAGTTCGCCCACCAAGCGCTCGTGGATCCTTGAAGTTGTTGAACCGTGAACTGAGTCTTGCGCTGCTCACTCACTTGGAGCAGCTCGAACTTCATCTCCATTGTGCGGAGCCAGTTGTCTGCATCGATGGGTTCATCCGCCCTTGAGAATACCGAGGGAAATAAGGAGTAGAAGCTTTATTGGCGCTCCTCACGATCTTGACGCCTCTCTAGTCGAGAGTATTCACAATAAGGGTCTGCAGCAACTCCATGTGCTGCTGATGAGAACCCGCCATCGCCGCAACGATGTCGGCCAATGTAACCGTTGGCGGTGGCGGTGGCGGTTGTTGCTGTTGCTGTTGCTGCTGTTGCTGTTGCTGTCCCGAGGAATCCTCGGGAGGCTGTTGGGAGGTCTCTCCCCCCTGACTTGAACCCCCAACGTCTGGGTTGGCACGAGTGCGAGTCATTCTGAAATTCAAGACAGCAGCGATCAGCACATGTCATACTTAAAATTCCATATGAAACAGTAGGTATTGAAGTGATGCATGAATATATTGCACAACATTCACATATATTATAAAGCATCACTTTATACAAGATACATTATTCTCAGGTCTCTGAGAAGTCGTGCTCATGTCGTCACTACCTATACATATACTACTGTCTACACGACATGTCACCGATTACAAAAGTTTTTCTTATACCACCCTCGCTGCCCTACTTGACAATGGTATCCTACTACTAGGAGTAGAACTCGACCTCCTGTGGATCGTCCTCCTCCTCTACCTCTGCAGGTAGCTGTGGGTCCACGACCTCCTCTTCTGGTTAAGTTTCTCCCATCGCCGGGATACTTGCTCCTATTGATGGTGGTTACTTGCTCTTCACATGTGTTCATGAGGTCTCCACCAAATGAGCTGTGGTGTGGTTGATGTGATGAACACTTTAGGAAGTGAAATCTTGGGCCTTTACATGCCTCCCCCTTAAAAGAATCTCGTCCCGAGATTACAAAAAGAAGAGATGACGATGTAAGAGAAATTACCCGCGGCGAGATGCCAAGAAATCCGGATAATTTGACCGAAAGAAATCTTCTGTCTCCCACGTCGCTTCCTCAGCAGTGTGGTTGCTCCACAAGATCTTGTAGAACCACATCATTCTGTTACGCGTGGTCCTAGTCTTCTCATCAATAATTTCAACCGGATATTCAGTGTAGGTTAAATCCGGTGGTAACTTGCCTATGTCTTCAGATGGGAACAGCAGCTTTATACTTCAGACATTTTCGGAGTTGTGAGACATGGAAAATGTCAGGAACACCAGCGAGATATGCTGGTAGTTCCAGTCTATACGCCATTGGTCCACATTTCTCGGTGACTGCATAGGGTACAATAAATCAGGGAGCGAGTTTCCCCTTCACGCCGAATCGGTGCACGTCCTTCATCGGAGGCACACGGAGATAAACGTGTTCTCTGACATCGAAGTGCAGCGGCCTATGCCTCTTATCAGCGTAACTTTTCTGTCAGGATTGGGCGGCTTTCAAGTTTGCTTGAATCACCTGAACTCGCTCTTCAGCGTCGTTCACTAGATCAATCTCGAACGTGACCCTTTCACCGCATTCGCACCAATTCAATGGGGTGCGGCATTTGCGATCATAGAGAGCCTCATATGGTGCCATCTTGATACTCGCTTGATAGCCGTTGTTACACGAGAATTCTGCCAATGGTAGATAATAATCCCAATTGTTACCGTGGTGGATGGCACACGCTCTCAGCATGTCCTTTAGCACTCGATTCACCCTCTCAGTTTGTCCGTCTGTCTAAGGGTGATATGCGGAGCTTCTAATAAGCTTGGTACCCAAAGAAGCGTGCAACTGCTCCCAGAAACGAGCCCCAAACAGTGCACCTCGATCTGAAATTATTGTTTTGGGTACTCCATGCAAGCACAAGATTTTTGCAATGTACAACTCCGCATACTTGCTAGCATGGTAATTTGTATGCACAGGAATTAAGTTAGCCAACTTGGTTAACCGTCAACGATTACCCAAATGGAATCATGCTTGTGAAAAGTCATGGGTAATCCCACAATGAAATCCATGCTCACATTTTCTCATTTCCATGCTGGAATTTTCAAGGGTTGCAGCATCCCTGATTTCCTCATGTGATCCGCCTTCACTCGCCTACACGTATCACACTCGGATACGTATTTTGCAATTTCCCGCTTCATACGTGTCCACCAAAATTTACTTTTTCAAATAATGGTACATTTTGTTGCTGCCTGAATGAATGGAAAACATAGACAACTGAGCTTCATCTAGGATCTTCTTTCTCAGCTCCATATTCTGAGGTACGATGATACAGTCATTGAACCATAGCGTCCCCGCTTCATCCTTCGAGAAACATTTGATATCACCGCTGTCTATTCATTTCCGGAGGTGTGCCATGCCTTTGTCAATTTTCTGAGCTGCAATAATATCCTCCCGAATGGTAGGGATGAGGGAAAGGTTGTATAGTGATCCATATGGAACCAAGTACAAACTCAGTTCTTCCTCTTCTATCAGTGTAATCGTGAGGTTATTGACATGTGATTTCTGACTCAGCGCGTCGGAAACCACATTCGTCTTGCCGGGGTATTAATGAATCTCAATTTCGTAGTCTTTGATTAATTCCAACAACCTCCTTTGTCTCATATTCAGCTCCTTCTGGGTGAAGATATATTTTAAGCTCTTGTGGTCAGTGTAGAGATGCACCAAGTTTCTCAGAAGAAAGTATCTCCACATTTTCAGAGCCAATACCTTATCGGCGAGCTCAAGATCATGAGTCGGATAGTGGTGCTTGTGGTTTCGAAGTTGGCGTGAGACATACGCGACCTTTCCTTCATCAACACGCAGCCAAGCCCGATACCGGACGCATCACAATATACATTAAAAGGCTTGGTCGTATCCGGTTGAGCTAAGACCAGGGCTGTTGTGAGATGCTTCACCAATCCCTGGAATGCTCCTTCACATGCGGAGATCCAAATATATTTTGTACCCTTCTTCAATAATTCAGTCATCGGCTTAGCAAGATTGGAGAAGCTCAGGATGAACCTTCGGTAATATCCCGCTAAACTGAGGAAGCTTCTGACTTCATGGACAGAAGTGGAGGCTTTCCATTTCTGCACCTGTTCAATCTCGCCTGGATCAGCAGCAATGCCTTTCGCTGAGATGATATGTCCCAAAAATGGCACATTGCTGATCCAAAACCCACATTTGTTGAACTTGGCATAGAGTTTATGGTCCCGCAATCGTTGAAGGACGATACACAAGTGTTTGGCGTGTTCTTCTTCCAACTTGGAGTAAACCAAGATGTTATCTATGAACACCACCATGAACTTGTCCAACTCCGGCATTAACACTGAGTGAGTCAGATACATGAAATGTGCCGGGGCGTTGGTGAGACCAAAAGACATGACGAGATATTCATATAGTCCATATCTCGTCGAGAATGCCGTCTTCGGAATATCCTCCGCTCTGATTTTTATTTGATGATACCCAGAGCGAAGGTCCATCTTTGAAAACACACTTGCACCCACAAGTTGATCGAACAGGATATCAATACGGGGCAATGGATATTTGTTCTTGATGGTGATGGCGTTGAGCGGCCGGTAATCAACACACAACATCAAGGTTTCATCTTTCTTCTATACGAACAGCGGCGAGCATCCCCATGGCGAGCATCCCCACGCCGTTGCAAGACTATACGCAGATGCTTCACGTGTTCTTCCTCTGACTTGGAATATACCAATATGTCATTGATGAAGACCACAACAAACTTGTCCAGTTCCGGCATGAATACCGAGTTCATGAAGTACATGAAGTGAGCTGGAGCATTGGTGAGGCCGAAGTACATGACCAGGTAATCATAAAGTCCGTACCTCATCGATAAAGCCGTCTTCAGAATATCCTCCGTCCATATCTTAATCTGAAGGTACCCTGATCTCAAGTCCATCTTGGAAAAGATCTTTGCTTCGACCAACTGATCAAACAACATGTCGACCCGTGGCAATGGGTACTTGTTCTTAATGGTTACGGCATCTAGTGGATGATAGCCCACGCAAAGCCGCAACATCTCGTCCTTCTTCTTCATGAATAATGCCGAACAGCCCCATGGCGAGGAGCTCGGCCTAATAAAACCCTTATCCAGCAGGTCCGTTAACTGCGTATTTAGTTCCGCCAATTCCTTGGGCGCCATCTTGTACGACCTTCAGGATATTGGCATAGATCCTGGTGCAAGTTCAATCTTGAACTCCACCTCTCGGTCGGGCGGCATCCCCAGTAAATCATCCGGGAACACGTCAGGGAACTCACGGACTACAGGAATGTCTTCCAATCTGATGGTTGTGGATTGATATATACTTGGATGTTTTATTTCTGCACTGTCCAGAAATAAAGAGTACGGCTCATGCACTTCTGAGTTCAAATGCACGACTCCGAGGACGGTGTCTAAAACAGCGCTGTGGCGGGTTAACCACAACATCCCTAAGATGACATCGACCTTCTGTCCCTCTAAGACTATGAGAGACATGGGGTATACTCTACCCTCTAAGCATAATGGCGCTTTTGGAACCATCATGCTTGCTGAAATTTTTGCACCCGGTGAGCAAATCAAGTATGGACTGTCGGTGGGTAGTATTTGCAAGTTGTATTTAGCAATAAAAGCTTGCCTAATTAAGCTATGTGTGGCGCCTGAATCAAATAATACTATGGCGGGATGTTGGTGGAGTTGGAACATACCCGCAAGGATTGGCTCTCCCTCCGGCACGTCCTCTATGTCGAGTTGGTGGATGGTGCCGGTGTAAAAGTCCCAAAACTTGTAAGTGGAAAACTTTATTGATGAATAAAGTTGAGCTTAAATCCAAGAAATAGAACTTGCAAAAACTTTTCTAAACATGTGAAGATGGTCATGAGCAAGCACATGCATTCAAGTCCCCTTTGCAGCCACCAAATTAAAAGTTTGAATCTATAATTGAATTCTTCAGGTCCAAATTATGAGGAAGGCGAATTTTGAGAAAATTTGTAGGTACTTTGATATGTATATCAAAGAGACTTATGAATTTCCTTGGAATTTGAATCCAAATTTGAAACTGAGGTAAAGCTTGCCAATTTGCCAAATGGCCTTTAAATTTGAATTCCTCATGGTTGAAGTTTGCACTGTGCCAAAAATTGGAGATATTTTGAGAGGGAAGAGCAGTGGGGCCCAACTGTCATTGAGAGGAGGAAACTTGCACTCAAAGTCTTTGTTGATCGGTTGCACTCAAACCCACCGAAGTGGATGCGCGCGCCACTGAGGGCTGCTGCCGATGCCACCTCCTGCTCCCTTGCGTGGCTCCCCCCTGCTCTTATCCTCCACGCGAGTGCAACAGAGGGACTTCGCCTATCCCAGCTCGCTCTCACCCTCGTGGTTCTGCTCCCGAAAGAAAACGCCGGAGAACACCGCCGCTCCGGGTCCCCTGATCATGCACAGCCAACCAAGGCTTGGCTGCTCGGGTTTCCAACATGAAAAATTAGTGCAAGAGCGTGCACGAGGTTCCCCCCCTCTCACCTCGAAGCTCTGAGCTGCTGTTAGACGTGAATTGAAGCTGGGCGCCAAGAACCGAGGTGCACACAGCGGACGCCATTTCGGTTCACCGTGGACAGCCCCACACGAAGGTTTTCAAGCTTGATCAAGGGTACTCAGAGGAGCGCCGGATCATCACGCTGCTCCTCCCCAAGTTTCAGCTCAATCCGTGCACCGTAGCTCGATAATTTCGAGTTCTTCTCTCGGCGGGGAAAACTTAACCGCGGTTAAGGATTCTTGAAATTGATACTCAATTTTCGATTAGAGCTGCTCATTTTGCGCACACAGGAGCTAGAGTGGATAGAGGACCTTTTTCCTTCGCAACCCTAGCTTAGAACTGAGTAGTTGCAGCTAATTTCAAGTTTTTCCATCGGCGGCCATGGCGGGAACGATCAGGCGCCCGGTGAAACCCTAGTAACCGCCGTTCCCGAGCTACTTTGTGGCCATGTCGAGCTTCCTTAGGCCTCACTGATTCTGTAGAGCTGATCACTCGGGGTTTTCGTGGGCTGAAATGATCGGTCATCGGCGCCGAAGCTTCACCGAGGCCTTTGCATGCCGCCGACCTGGTTCCGGGCTTCGAGAGCTTGTGCCGGCATCGTAGATCATTTTCCCGTCCCCAAGAACCCCCGGGTAGCGAGCACCGGGCTGAGAGGCAGCCGGGAGGCCGAAATCCGGCGATCTCCGGCGAGCCTGGCGGCGCGCGGGCGCGGGCGGCCGAAGGTTGAAGAAGACCCTGGCGGGTCCCCCATGTCAGCGACAAAAAATTAATTTGCTGATCTGCTGCGGCTCTGGGATCCTTTGCGAAGGCGCGGGAAGAATTCAGCGGCCCCATGTAGCTTATTGCAGAGAGTGACACGTGGTCCCCTGGACCCACACGCAGGATTTGAACAATTCCTGGTTTATTTGAATCCCCAAATTCAATTCAAACTTTAGAACTTCATAACTTTTGCTAGGAAGCTCCAAATTTAGTTATTAAAATTGGGTTGGATTCAGATTGAAAAACTATATCTAAATATGCAACCCAATTTTTATGAAAATCATTATTATATTCTGGAAAATTCTTTAAAGTTTTTCAGCAAAAGAATTTTAGAGGGACTTTGGTTTATCCAAAAATCCTCCAATTTTGCCACAATATTGTTTAGGATGTTAAGTAACTCCTGTAAAAGTTTTAGCTCATTTAGAGTTGATTTGGTTAGGATAATTCTGATTTAGATTTTCTGTGTTCAAATGAATGCAGAAACAATTCCAGAGAATTTCCAAAACTTGGAACTTCAGTTCTGGGAAATTCTTAGCTCCACAAATCCTAGGAAAATTCATGCATGCTCCCTGAGATATGTTTGAAATTGCGGTTCACCTGAATTTGCATGGAAGCGCAGATTTATTCAGAATGAATCCCTTTTTGCTTAAATGCTTAGGAAATTGTTCTGAGTGATCTACTCACTGAAAAATTCTAAATTTTGGTCCCGATGACTTTCTTGTGACAAGGAACTCACAAGAAAATTTTCATCTCCATTGGTGTCCTGGATCAGTACTGTTCTATTTAACCTCTTAGATGATCAACACACACAAGTGATGACAAATACTTATCACTTGATCATAGTGCTTAAACCAATACCGAAACCACTAGCCCCAGTGTCATTTTAAATTTTTAAACAGAGTTCCAGTTTTAAACTTGTCTTTAGAACTTATTAGCAAAAGCTTTACAATTAAGCATATATGCATATTCGTAACGTGTAGTGATTAAACCTGGAAATGTGGAGGACAAGTAAAGCTTGGATCAAGGAGGAAGAAGGGCAGTGATTAAGCTTCAAGTCATCAGCAACTAACTTCATAATTATCTGACTTTAGTCACTGCAAAATCAAGGCAAGCCCCGGTTTGCATGTAAGTTGTTTTATAAAGTTAGTACTTTGTTCACTACCATGGGTTAAAGTTTGTATGTGCATTAAGTCAAGGATGCTTTATACTCCAAATGCATGACCAAATAAACCCGAGAGTCAAGGGTAGAATATAGTTTCTGCTGTAGAAGGTTGCCGTGCTAAATAGGTTATGACATCCGTAGAAGTTGAGTAGTTGGAATCTACTCGCGAGCTATAGTCAGTAGCACACGGGCATGATTTAAAAGAGGCAAACTAAAGTTATTTTTCTAAAAGATGAGACCGGGCAGGAGGGTTAGGCAGCGACAAGACGAGGTCTTGGTCGAGTAGCTCTGCCTGTGTCGGTTAAGAACCGAAGCGTGTGCAGCCCCGCTGAGCAAGTATTGAGTTGTGTACCGGATGCTTACTGTTATATGCGAACCAGGAAACCGATGTACCAGATTCACTGGATCGTAGAGGCATACCACATTGTCTCGTTAGACCTATGAGCCTGAGACGGTGCGACCGGTTCTACAGTCGAGTGTCCTGCGAAAGGTTGCCACAAACGACGTAATGAAGGAAGCCAGATTTGGGTCTTCAGAGGCGGGTATATGTGTAGAGTTATTCGGGTAGTGTTTGATTCGAATCACCGTCCCTCGCGGTTATTGAGTACCGCTTGCTCACTGTGTTGTGACGTAGTAAGCAAGTTGTGTGGGAACAGTTTGCAAAGTTTTAATTTCTGTTATGATTATCGTAAATTGCATGAAAACCCTGTTTGAAGTAGAGATAGAGCAAACTAAAGTTAATTTCCACCTTGGGACAAGTAACATTGGAATAAAGCGTTTCTTTTTTTATTGTGGAGTTCCAATGTTGTTGGGCACAAGGTCACTACTGTGATGGCTAAAATCTGAAAGTTAAGGACGAACTTGTAGGCGAGACTTTTTGAAAATTACATGTTTAGGTCTTGCTGATCCTTTGTGCTCACTCTTGCTATATGAGTGGTTTTACAGGTTAAGACGACGCTTATAAAGAAGGTTGTCCAGTGAGACTTGGAAACTTCCGAGTCGGGTAACATATGGAGAACCTAGCCGCTGCCATGTCTTCGTGTTGCTAGCGAGAGGAGTCCGCGGGCTGGACCTCCTCTTGAGTGCTCATTAGATATTCAACATGAGTTATTTGTAGTCTTCCGCTGTAGCTATTTGATGTAAATTATTTAGAAAGAACATTTTTAAGCTTCCGCTTTCGATTTATGTAATACAGTTTTCCTTATATGTGTGCTGTTGGGTGCCGCATAACACGGCACCACCCAATGCGATTCCCAGGCGGGTGCCCCGTCCCAGTTACTGAATGGGCGGTGTCGGGTCCCCACAGCTGGGCTTAGGATTTGCCCGCCGCGCATTAGTGGGGTTCTGGGGCTGATTCCTCCACGGAAACTGTGGTGTCACTCTGCCGCCTTGCCTTTCAGGACAGTTGTTGGCGAAGTGTCCTCGGCGACCACATTTGTAGCATGTGGCTGCTGACTGGCCGGTACTTGGGGGACGAAAGCCCGGCATGCGCTGCTGGGGTGCATACAAAAGCGGCATCGCCCGCTGCTGCTGTTGTTGCTGCAGAGGTGGTGCTGGTAGTGCCGGGCTGAATGCCGGTGGATAATATGGCCAACATTGGAATGGCATCGGCCTCTGTGGTGGCTGCCAGCGTTGACCTGATGGTGAGCGATACACCATCTGGTATTTTTTAGAAGGACCATCTCCTTCTCCACTGCTGTGTGGCATGCTTCGCTTCTTTTCCGCCGCCGCTAACTCCTTGCCGGAGTCCTCCTGAACAATCGCAGCATTAATAATATCATTGAGGCTGCCGCGTTTGAACATCGCCAGCTTGTCCTTCAGGAGTGGGTTAAGCCCCTGGTAAAAATGATCCCGCCGCTTCTTGTCGGTATCGGCGTGATAGGAAGCGTAGAGTGAAAGATCATTGAACGCCCTGGAGTATTCCAGCGCGTTATGGCTTCCTCGCTGCAGGCGAAGGAACTCCTGCGTCTTTCTCTTCATAATACCCGGCGGTATGTGATAGGCCCTGAAGGCCGTCCGGAACTCCGCCCAGGTCATAACTCGCTCGGTGGGTTGCGAGGCACAATAGTTCGCCCACCAAGCGCTCGCGGATCCTTGAAGTTGTTGAACCGTGAACTGAGTCTTGCGCTGCTCACTCACTTGGAGCAGCTCGAACTTCATCTCCATTGTGCGGAGCCAGTTGTCTTCATCGATGGGTTCATCTGCCCTTGAGAATACCGAGGGAAATAAGGAGTAGGAGCTTTATTGGCGCTCATCACGATATTGACGCCTCTATAGTCGAGAGTATTCACAATAAGGGTCTGCAGCAACTCCATGTGCTGCTGATGAGAACCCGCCATCGCCGCAACGATGTCGGCCAATGTAACCGTTGGCGGTGGCGGTGGCGGTTGTTGCTGTTGCTGTCCCGAGGAATCCTCGGGAGGCTGTTGGGAGGTCTCTCCCCCCTGACTTGAACCCCCAACCTCTGGGTTGGCACGAGTGCGAGTCATTCTGAAATTCAAGACAGCAGCGATCAGCACATGTCATACTTAAAATTCCATATGAAACAGTAGGTATTGAAGTGACGCATGAATATATTGCACAACATTCACATATATTGATAAAGCATCACTTTATACAAGATACATTATTCTCAGGTCTCCGAGAAGTCGTGCTCATGTCGTCACTACCTATACATATACTACTGTCTACACGACATGTCACCGATTACAAAAGTTTTTCTTATACCACCCTCGCTGCCCTACTTGACAATGGTATCCTACTACTAGGAGTAGAACTCGACCTCCTGTGGATCGTCCTCCTCCTCTACCTCTGCAGGTAGCTCTGGGTCCACGACCTCCTCTTCTGGTTAAGTTTCTCCTATCGCCGGGATACCAAAAACCACGGGTACGGCAACTACCATCGGTAGGCCCATTAACGGAGGTACGAGGTCCTGCAACTCGTGCACCTCGTCCATGGCCTGGTTGTAGTCCTCTTCCCAGCCTTGCCCCTCCTCAATAGCGTAAACCACTCTTGAGTGAGGACCTCATTCTTCTGGGTCAGCGTCTGCACCTGTTGTTGTAAAGACGTGACGTCGACGCGGCTTTTCTTCTTTGCCTTCTTCAGACGATGCAACTGATTGTGTTGCTCATTCAGTCGCTTTATCGTCGGAAGGAGAACATTGTGGAGTACGCTGTGGGCACTCTAGAAATAGTCTCCACGGCTGGTGCTCTCCTTGAGCTTCACGGCAAGACAATCCGTATGAACAGCTTGGCTGTCCATCACGGCCTTTCCTGCCCTCAACTGGAGGCTGAGATTCGCCTCCGCGGGGTTGTACCTTGGGCAACCTGGATCTGTTGCCTCCATGTACCTTCCGCCCCCCCCCCCACACATGATTAGCTCGTCCCTCCACCATAACGAGCGCATATGGAGTGCCCTACATAGCTCTCACATGTAGTTGGCAGAAACGCGACATGGTGTCGCGAGCTGCCACTTGCCACATTCCCTCCGGCTGTCTACCTCTCACCGTAACGGTGAACGGTGCCCATCCGGGTGGCGTGGGTCTGCAGGAACTTCGACGTGTATTTTCCATGTCTTGTTCCCCTCCTCGCCTTCTTCCTTGGCAATGTACTGTGGCATCTCGACGTACCCGAAATATTGAAGCATTTGCCTCAACACTTCCGGATAACAGCTGCGGTGAGAACAGTGGGATACCGCCCACCCGTTCTCCAATGGTCTATCCGCTGTCATCTGTAGAAACATATTTGAAAAAGGTCAAATATTTATTTCAACAGTAATTCATTGAGTTATACCATAAAACATGTCATTGAACTCATAAAAACTTGGGAACACCACTCAAACTTAGAACAATTTGATAGCTGGTCTGCTGCCCAAACTGACAGCCCTGACCAGTTTTCATTTCAACCTGTTTTAGACAATTCTAAATGCAAAACCAATTCTGGAGCTCAACATCAAAGTTAAAGCTAACTTCCATAGATTTCCCGAAAGTATTTACTTACCATAAGGTCTGTTCTGGTTCAAAAGTTATGAGATGTCAAAGTTGACAGAATTTCTGGAGAAAGTTGGACAGCACCTCCCTGCTTGAGGTACTTATTTGATCCAAGAATCTCAGTTACTTCTACAACAAATTTGATAAAACTTTCTGTTACAAAGTTGTAACCCATCTCATAAAAATTTCAGAACTACCTTATTTTCTATTTTTGGATTTTTATGCAGAAAGTTATGCTCAATTTACTAAGAGTTACAGAGAGTATTTGTGCTGCCCTGTTTTCTGGACAGTTTCAACTCTACTGCCTTTTTCGACTGGTTAAGGGATGAAACACCTCTGGACTTCAACATAAAAGTTGTAAAGATCTTCCAACTCTTTCCAGAAATGTATCATATGACCCTAACCTCGAAATAACTCAACCTCTAACCTCTTATTAACTTAAGCCTTATTTCAGCTGAAAACAGGGGACCCTGTCCTTAGTATCCTATAAGTTGAAAACTTGTTAACTTTGAACATCATGATTAAGAAAAGGAGTTAACTCAAAGTTTTAGTGCTCTAGATTAAAACTTTCAAGCTTTACAATGAAGTTGTTCATTTAGTGGGCTGTGACGTCGAAGCATGACCAGTTTATGTCGGTACTACGTTCCTCACAAAGAAAAACCTATACCGGACTTAGCCGGCTTCATTAATTCAGTGGTGCTAAACGCCTCTCGCACACGGATGCTACTCGTCTACCGATTCGTGGTTAGACTACCTGCCAATAACTCACGCAATCATCAGACTCGGCTGCACACCGAGCCCGGTATCCATACAGTTCATACACCCGTCCGTCATCACTCGCACAGGTGTTCTCAAGCCAAACACGCCTTGAGCTACGTGTTCATGTTACAAACCACGTGACGGGGTCTCCCAAATTTTCCTGAAGCATGCCAGGGAAGGGCGTTGCTCGAATACCCCAAACGACATGAAGAGTCGTAGAGGATATTAAAGCGGGCCAGGTTACCTGCCACCCGTGAGGCTCCACCCTTCAGCTTGTGCGCACTGGGGGACAGCGCTTACATGCACCCCCCAAGACATAAAACGTCCTGACATGCACGATTTTCTGACATAAGCAAATAGGTTAGTATGCCACTTTCTATACACTAATAACATCCTTATATGGGCTACTAACTCGTTCCTCACTGAATTTTTGAAAAAGATGCCCTTTGTAGTGTGTAAACCTCAGGCGAGCTCTGATACCACACTGCAAGGGCCCCATGGCCTCGTTGAGCCAGGATCACGCTGAGGGGTGCTGCGTTGTACAGCACCGGATAACGCACATCAAAGATACAAAGCGTAAGCAAAGTTTTATTGCATAAACCACTTTATGAACATTTTTACAACAAAATAGTTTGGTCTACCCTCACGGGCGTAGACTACGCATCGAGTCCACGTTCAGCCCATGAACGTGTCCCCGCTAGCACGCACACACACTAACACGGCGGCATACACGACTCCCACTCAACGGTATTTCCCTCTTGGGGTTCCGTCTCCTCCTCGGGAGTCCCTTCCTCATAAACCCCTACAAAAGCTTCAAACACAAGCAGTGAGCACGATGGCTCAGCAAGTCTGACCCGTCTCTTGTAATGTCCCAAAACTGTGAATACAAAGAAACTCTTGTTTGCAAAAGTTGGTTTCATATGTATGAAATTTGGGACTTGTTAAAACTTTTTCCACATGTGATAACCCACATGAGAGCTCTCTACACACAAGTTCAAATGTTGTTTGAAAACATGGAAACAAAGAGGGGTCTAAAACCAAGTTGGGAAGTTTCCCATATGTGTGAGAAAGCTAAAGTCAGATTTGGAACAAATTGTTCAACTAAAAATTTGAATGAGAGCAACACAATGAATTTAAAAAACTGTTGTGCTAAAAATCTCATTTTCAGCAGCAAAATTAAAAATCAGATTTCATATTTGAATCCTTCAGGTCCAAATTAGTGGGTATGCAAAGTTTCATGATTTTTTGAAATATTCTGCAACTCATTTTTCAAAATGGACTTTAAATAGCAAAGAATTCAAATGCCCATTTGAATTTGGATGAAACTTGCCCAATTATCCAAATGCACCTCGGATTTGAACTCCCACGATTTAATTTCACCATTTGCAATTTTGGAAGATATTTAGGATAGGGATAAGGAGGGACTGAACTGTGGTCCCACATGTCATTGAGGGAGCTGAAAAAATTGCAAAAGATCTTCAGTATAGAGCACAGTCTCTGTTTGCCCTCTCTTCAGTCGGTTCCCGAGTCAGACCGAGGTGCAGCGCCGGTCGACACCGAGCAGCTCCCAAGCCACCACCTCCTTGATCGGTTGTGCTGGCGAGCGGTTTCTCCCGTCCTGATCACCTCAAAGCAACCACAGCATCGAGGCAGTCCTCTCCCCCTCGCACCCGAGAACAGAAACGCAGCCGCTGTGCTCTCGATCATCTGGCCACACCAACAGCTCGTGTGCAAGCCCAAGCAGAGCAGCAAAACGGCACCACGGACCCTCCCACGACCCCCTCGCACCACAGCCGAGCAGTTCTTGGTTCTCTTCACTCGGGAGCAAGCCTTTCCGCGGCGGCCGAAAACAACGGCGACGAGGTGCTCTCGTGGGCAGCCCTACAGAGAGGTCTTCACGATCAAGCAAGAGGACCGTTGGACGTGCAAGGGATCCCTGCAGCTTCCATCCGAATCTCAGCCCTAGCCGTTGCTTCTTGCCGACGAATTTCAGAATTTCTCTCCGGCCGGTGTAAACGGACCCGCGGGTAAGAATCCTTCAAATTCTCGCACTATAATTGTTTAGAGCGCTGCAAATTTCACTCACATGACCTAGCCTTGCTTAGCAACAATCCCCCTGTTGAAACCTAGCATGAAACACACGATGCACGGTGTATTTCCGGTCTTTCCGATGGCGGCTATGGTGGGAAGGTTCGGGTGAATGATGAACCCTAGTTTGGAGCCGTTCCCGAGCTCGTGTGCGACCATGCCGAGCTTCTCCAGCCCTCACTGGTGCTGTAGGACCTTTCCAGGGAGCTTTTGGCAGGCTAATTCATCGGGGCGACATTACCGGAGTTCCACCGAGCCGTTGCGCCGTCGCGAGCTACTTTGGGAGCTCTGCTGGCTCGGGAGGACCGTACCAGAGTGTTCCTCGCACGAAAATAGGGCTTAGCGGTGAGTTTGAGCATTAGAGGTGGCTGGACGACCGACTTCGGAGGCGCTACGCCGAGCCCCGGCGGCACGGGTGCGCAGGGGCGAGAGGTAGACGAAGGGGACGCCGGGCCCGCGTGGCAGTGACTCTGAGGGGGAGGCCGGATCTTCTGTGGCGCTGGATTAACTGTGTCAATGCGGGAAACGGCTCTGTAGCCCCATGTGGCTTGTTTAAGTGTGTGACATGTGTGTTCCCCGGACCCACTAGCAGATTTAAACTTTTCCCCGATTAATTAAAATCCCAGATTTTTCCCCAAACTTTAGAAGAGCATAACGTTTGCTAGGAAACTTTAAATTTAGTGATTCAAATTGGGTTAGATTCCGATTTACTAACTCTATCCAAATATGCGACCAAATTTGTATGAAAGGCATTAATTAATTCTGGAAAATTCTTTAAGGCTTTTAAGCAAAAGAATTTTTGAGGGAGTTTGGTTTATCCAAAAATCCTCAAATTTTGCCATAACATTCTCTAGGATGTTATTAGACTCCTGTAGATATTTCAGCTCATTTGGAGTTGATTTGATCAGGAGAATTCAGATTTAAAGTTGCTGTGTTCAAATAAATACAGAAACATTTTCAGAGAATTTCCAAAAGTTGGAAATTCAGTTCTGGGCAATTCTGAGCTCCAAAAATCCTAGGAAAATTGATGTAGGCTCTATGAACTATTATTGAAATTGTGGTTCACTGAGTTTTACCTGAACATGGGTGCTACCGCAGAATTAATTCCTCTTTGCTTGAATACTTAGAGAATTGTTCTGAATAAACCACTCAATGAAAAGTGCTAATTTTGGGTCCAGATGACTTTCTTGTGACAAGGAACTCACATGACAATTTTCAGCTCCATTGGGGCTGTGGATCACCACTGTCATGTGTAACCTCTTAAGGTGGTCAACACTTAAGTGAGAATAGCACTCAACATTTGATCATAGTGTTTAAACCCAACCCAAACCACTAGCACCAGTGTCATTTTAAATTCTTAAACAGAATTTCAGTTTTTTAAACTTATCATTAGAGCTTATTAGCAAAAGGTTTACAATTAAATACATATGCGTATTCATATTGTGTAGCATCTACGTGAGAACGTGTGAAGAAGTTGAAGTGAAGATCAAGGAGGAAGGAAAGCAAGTGATCAAGCCCCAAGTGATCTTCACTAACTGATTGTAATCTTAGTCACTGCAAAACAGGCAAGCCCCGATTTGCATTTGAACAGTTTTATAAAGCATTTCCATTTCTAGCGATCATAGCTTGAATTGTTTGATTGCATTAAGTCTAGTTGATGTTGAAAACCCCAGTTCCATGACCAGAAATACCTAAGAGAGAAAGGGTAGAATATCACCTCCTCGAGTGGATTTGTCTACGCTAAATGTTAGTAGGAAAGGTTCGTTAGAAGACGAGTAGTTGGGATCTACTCGTGAGTTTAGGGCTGGTTTACTCGGAACAGGTCAAAAATAGAAATGATGAGGAAAGTTCACACACAAGAAATGGAGACCGGGCAGGGAAGTTTAGATGCAGCAGGCTGCGGACCGTGCGTGCATAGCCCTGCCTGTGTCGGTTAAGGCCCGTCCGTGCTTGGCCCTGTTGGACAAGTTTGAGTTGTGTACCGGGCGCATACTGGCTATATGGTACCCAGGAAACCGATGTACCTTGGGAGATCCACATTGGAACTTTTCTAACTGCCTTAGGCTTTCGTCGTCAGGGTAGCAGGAGGTAACTCGCTCAAGAACATATCACTGCAGGTATGTACCTTGAGGGAGCTTGGGGACTCGGGGCAGTTAGACCACGTCCTGTATGGAAGATCTTGGGAAAGGTGGCGACGTACAACGTCAGACGAGGTTGCTGCCAGCAACTTGGAGTACGGGTGTACGTGTCGTGTAGTCCGGGCGTGTACTTATTCGAATCACCATCGCTTGTGGTTATATGAGCATACTTGCCCACTGCCTCTTGATGTAGTAACAACTGAATGTTTTTCTTTTGAACTTGATAAGGCTGTAATTTAACTTGTATTGCAACCATGATTGAATTAGAGGTAGGCTCATTAAACTTTACTCTCACCTTGTGCAAGGAGCATCGCAACAAAGCGTTTCTTGTTTGATTGTGGAGTTTCGATGCTGTTCGGCTCAAGGTCTGCACAATGAGGCTTCAAATCTGAAAGTTAAGGATCAAATTTAGGCGAGTCCTTTATGCAAATCTAGCCAACCCAATTGCAACCGTCGTGAATGTAGAGTTTCTTGTATAGGAGAGACGGATCAGTCTTGCTGAGCCTATGTGCTCATGCTTGCTATATAAGTGGTTTTGCAGGTTAACATCGATGCTATGAAGAAGGCTGTCCGGTGGGACTCGGAGACTTCCGAGTCGTGTAACACATGGAGAACCCAGCCGCTTCTGTTGTCTTCGTGTTGCTAGCGCGATGAGTCCACGGGCTGGACTTCATCTCGAGTGCTCTTTAGTTATTCGACGTCAGTTGTTTATAGACTTCTGCTGTAGCTCTGTGATGTAAACTATTTGAAAAGAAAAACTAGTAAGTTTCCGCTATTTCTTTATGTAATACATTGTTCCTTATATGTGTGCTGTTGGGTGCCGCACAACACAGCACCACCCAATGCGATCCCCGGGCGAATGCCACGTCCCCGTGACTGAACGGGCGGCGTCGGGCCATCTCAGCATGGTATCAAGACCGCACCAGAGTGTTCCTCGCACGAAACCAGAGCTTAGCAGCGTATTTGAGCATTAGAGGTGACTGGACGACCGACTTCGGAGGCGCTCCTTCGATCCCCGGCGGCACGGGCGAGCAGGGGCGAGAGGTAGACGAAGGGGACGCCAGGCCCGCGTGGCAGTCACTCTGAGGGGGATGTCGGATCTTCTGTGGCGCCGGATTAACTGTGTCAACGCGGGAAACGGCTCGGTAGCCCCGTGTGGCTTGTTTCAGTGTGTAACACATGTGTTCCCTGGACCCACTGGCAGATTTAAACTTTTCCCCGATTAATTCAAATCCCAGATTTTTCCCCAAACGTTAGAAGAGCATAACTTTTGCTAGGAAACTCCAAATTTAGTGATTCAAATTTTGTTAGATTCAGATTGACAAAGTCTATCCAAATATGCAACCCAATTTGTACGAAAGGCATTAATTAGTTCTGGAAAATTCTTTAAGGCTTTTCAGCAAAAGAAAATTTTTTTGGAGTTTGGTTTATCCAAATATCTTAAAATTTTGCTAGAATATTCTTTATGGTGTTATTACGCACCTGTAAAAATTGCAGCTCATTTGGAGTTGATTTAATCAGGATAATGCAGATTTAAAGTTGCTGTGTTCAAATAAATACAGAAACATTTTCAGAGAATTTCCAAAACTTGGAAATTCAGTTCTGATCTCCAAAAATCCTAGGACAATTCATGTAGGCTCTATGAACTATTATTGAAATTGTGCTTCACTAAGTTTGACATGAACATGGGTGTTACCTCAGAATTAATTCCTCTTTGCTTAAATACTTAGAGAATTGTTCTGAATAAACCACTCAATCAAAAGTGCTAATTTTTGGTCCAGATGACTTTCTTGTGACAAAGAACTCACATGTATATTTTTAGCTCCATTGGGGCACTGTATCACAACTGTCATGTGTAACCTCTTAAGGTGGTCAACACTTAAGTGGGAATAGCACTCAACATTTGATCATAGTGTTTAAACCCAACCCAAACCACTAGCACCAGTGTCATTTTAAATTCTTAAACAGAGTTCCAGTTTTTTAAACTTATCATTAGAGCTTATTAGCAAAATGTTTACAATTAAATACATATGCATATTCATATCATGTAGCATCTACGTGAGAACGTGTGAAGAAGTTGAAGTGAAGATCAAAGAGGAAGGAAAGCAAGTGATCAAGCCCCAAGTGATCTTCACTAACTGATTGTAATCTTAGTCACCTGCAAAACAGGCAAGCCCCGGTTTGCATTTGAACATTTTTGTAAAGCATTTCCATTTCTAGAGATCATACCTTGAATTGTTTGATTGCATTAAGTCTAGTTGATGTTGAAAACCCCAGTTGCATGACCAGAAATACCTAAGAGAGAAAGGTTAGAATAGCACCTCCTCGAGTGGATTTGGCTACACTAAATGTTAGTAGGAAAGGTTCGGTAGAAGATGAGTAGTTGGGATCTACTCATGAGTTTAGGGCTGGTTTACTCGGAACGGGTCAAAAATAGAAATGATGAGGAAAGTTCACACATAAGAAATGGAGACCGGGCAGGGAGGTTTAGATGCAGAAGGCTGCGAACCGTGCGTGCATAGCCCTGCCTGTGTCGGTTGAGGCCTGTCCGTGCTTGGCCCTGTTGGACAAGTTTGAGTTGTGTACCGGGCGCATACTGGCTATATGGGACCCAGGAAACCGATGTACCTTGAGAGATCCACATTGGAACTTTTCTAACTGCCATAGGCTTTCGGCGTCATGGTAGCAGGAGGTAATTCGTTCAAGAATATATCACTGCGGGTATGTACCTTGAGGGAGCTTGCGGACTCAGGGCAGTTAGACCGCGTCCTGTGTGGAAGATCTTGGGAAAGGTGGCCGCGTACAATGTCAGTCGAGGTTGCTGCCGGCAACTCGGAGTGTGGGTGTACGTGTCGTGTAGTCCGGCCGTGTACTGATTCAAATCACCGTCGCTCGCGGTTATATGAGCATACATGCCCACTGCGTCTTGTCGTAGTAACAACGGAATGTTTTTCTTTTGAACTTGATAAGGTTGTAATGTAACTTGTATTGCAACCATGATTGAATTAGATGTAGGCTCATTAAACTTTACTCTCACCTTGTGCAAGGAGCATCGCAACAAAGCGTTTCTTGTTTGATTGTGGAGTTGCGATGCTGTTCGGCTCAAGGTCTGCACAATGAGGCTTAAAATCTGAAAGTTAAGTCTCAAATTTAGGCGAGTCCTTTATGCAAATCTAGCTAACCCAATTGCAACCGTCGTGCATGTAGAGTTTCTGGTTTAGGAGAGATGGATCAGTCTTGCTGAGCCTATGTGCTCACACTTGCTATATAAGTGGTTTTGCAGGTTAACATCAATGCTATGAAGAAGGTTTTCCGGTTGGACTCGGAGACTTCCGAGTCGTGTAACACATGGAGAACCCAGCCGCTGCTGTTGTCTTCGTGTTTCTAGCGAGATGAGTCCGTGGTCTGGACTTCATCTCGAGTGCTCTTTAGTTATTCGACGTGAGTTGTTTATAGACTTCCGCTGTAGCTATGTGATGTAAACTATTTGAAAAGAAAAACTTGTAAGCTTCCGCTATTGTTTTATGTAATACATTGTTCCTTATATGTGTGCTGTTGGGTGCCGCACAACACGGCACCACCCAATGCGATTCTCGGGCGAGTGCCACGTCCCCGTGACTGAACGGGCGGCGTCGGGCCATCTCTTCTGTCCTATAAATGAAGGGTTTTAGGGTACACGAGGTAAATAAGTTGCAGCGGACTCGCCTAATTATTTGAACCTTACTTTCAAGTTTTAGCAGAAGGTTGTGGAGAACCTCACGCTAAGGCACATGAGAGAGCCGCAATCAAATAAGAAACGCATTTCTCTCATGTACTTTGCCCATGGTCGAAAAGAACTTTAATTCGCTCTAAACTACAGCAAGTCATTAACAATCAATGTACAGCTTTCAAATCAGCAAACTTTTAACATGTATATAGCCTGTTCTTTTTATGTCATGGTACAGTGAACAAGTGGTACTCACTGACCACGAGGGACGGTGATTATAATCGATTTACACCTGCAGGGTTACCCGAATAACCCGTCACGTACGCCCGTACTCGATGTTGCCTACAGCACCCATCACGGACGTCGTACGCGACCACCTCACCCGTCAGCCAAATGTTGAACCGGTCTAATCATCCTGAGCAAGAGGGCTCTGCACGTGCATCTACAGTGCCGCCGGCTGATTTACACCTCAAGCTCTCAACTTACCCTCTGAACGATCAGCTATGCGTCAACACCCAGCTACCCGATTACATCGGTTTCCCGGTTCCCATATATCCGGTAGGTCTTCGGTACTGTTCTAGCTTGTTCAACAGGCCCACACACGGCTCGGTCCTCAATCAAGACAAGCGGAGCTATGGCGCCCAGGCCCTAACGTCCTGCTGCCCTTACTCTCCGCTCGGTCTCATTTTTCTTGCCATGTGTTTCATTTGCTTCCTTTACCCGAGTAGTGTGCCTCTAGCCTATTCTCACGAGTGCTTCCAACTACTTGACTTGTACCGAATCCTACACTATCTTAGAATTGCTGTAGCTAAATGAGGTTTCAACACCTAAACCCAACCCAGGGTTTTCTTGGCTATGCATTTGGGTTCTCAAACAAGACTCTAATGCAAAAATTAAGTGGGTGCTCAAAGTAAGTTCTCAAAACAGTAAAATTTATAAAAATGGTTAATGCAAACCGGAGCTTGCCTTACTGCTCTTGGTCGTAGGCTAGCTGCTCCTCAGGAGTGATGAAGTCTATGACTTCGGGCTCCTCCTCAACCTTAGCGACTACGTGAGATAAACATGTATATGTATCAATTTGAATGCATTTGAATTGAAGTTGAATTTGTGAAGATTATAAGTCTTGCTAGACAGGCCTAATGATTCTGAAATTTTTACTGTGGTTTGGATACAACCTAAACATAGTCTTGGCCAAGTTTCATTTGCAGCAAAGCTCATTTGAGCTCTCCATAAATAGTTATGTACTTGGCCTTAATTGGAGCTCCTAGGGAGTTCTAGAGGTTTTCATGGAGCAAGCCATGACTTTCTGAAAACTAGATTTTCATAGGGTTCTAACAGAACTGGTTTCACTTAATTTGAAGGTTCCTAGCTAAAGATATGAGCTAAACAATTTCATAGAAATTCTGAAAATGTTTCTGGACATTTTCTATTTTCTCTGGAACAGTTATATTCATCACACCATTAAGTGGATCAAATGAGCTCAAATGGATATGAAATTTTTATGGTATCTCTGGTGTATTTAGGTGAACATCCCAGCAAAATTTCAGAATTTTCCTCCAAAGGGTTCTCCAGTTAAAATTCTAAACAGTTTAAACTTTGAAGAATTAATTCTTTAGAAATCAGGATTTTCATAAAGTGAAACTTGATTTGTTGGAAAGTACTCAGAGAGCTGAATCCAACAAAACTTGGTTCACTCAATTTGGAGTTTCCTACCCAAAGTTATGTGGGATTGAAGTTTGAACTAAATCTGAAAATCGGGGAAATGTTTAAATCTGCCTGTGGGTCGAAGGGACACGTGTCGTGTGCTGAACCGATGACACATGGGGCTACGGTTTAATTCCCGCGCTGCCACAGCAGATCCGTGCCCACAGACGATCCAATCCGCCGGTTTCCTCCCACTGACAGCGGCCCCGGCCCCGGTCTTCGTCTACCTCGCGGCTCCCGCGCGGTAGCACCGCCGAGGTCCCCGGAGCACCGCCGAACTCGATCGTCCGGTCAGCTCCCATGCCCTAACTCACCGCCAGACCCTATGTTTGTTCGCTGAACATGCTGGGAGGGTTCCCCATCTCGACGTTGGCTCTAACCGAGCCCGCGACGGTGCGGCGTCTCAGGAAGAGTTCGGCGACGTTGCTCCGACGTGCTAGCCTGCCAAAAGCTTGGTGGAGTGGCTCTACAGCACCAGTGGTGGCTCGGGATGCTTTGCATGGTGGTGGACAGGCCTGGGAATAGCTCCAAGGTGTGTCTCACCGTGCGCCCGATGCTTCCCGATAAAGCCGCCGTCGTAAAACTTGGAAATACGCCGTGCACAGGGGTTTTCTAGCTAGGTTTCGTGAAGCTAACTTATGCGCCACTGAGTCTAGTCCCTGTGTGTGAAGTTTCGTGGAATCTAAACGAGAACCAAACAGGAATTTTAAAGTTTCTTACCCAAAGGTGACTTTGCACCGGCTGGAAGCAAACTGCAAAATTCACCGTCGACGCTCAACCTATCAGCTCAAGCTTCGGAGGTGAGCTGTAGGAGGTCCTTGCGCGTCCAGAAGTAGCTTTTCTTGGCCGTGACAAGCCCGAGGTGAGGCTGTCCACGAGAGCACCTCCTCACGGTTTTGTATCGGCCGACACGGAAACGAGTGTTTCTCGGTGTAGGGAGCACGAGCTCACTCGGTGATGGTTTGAGGGGGTTGTAGAGAGTCCGGTGGTGCCATTTTGCTGCTCAGCCAAGGCTCACACGCAAACTTGGCGGGTGGCCGAGGATCGGAGGAGTAGCGGTGGCTACAGTCATTTTCTTGCGCGAGGGAGCATGTGAAGGAGGCGTTTGACCTTTTGCCGGCTCGGGCTCACAGATAAGGGGGGGCAGAGAGGCGGTTCAGTGGCCAGGGCGGTAACCAGCTGCTGTCCTCGCCGTTTCTCACCGTGGTGGCTGCTCGGTCGAGCGCAAGAACCCGAGATCAGCTCTTCAGTCGGTTAAAATTGCTAGTGATGCTGACATGTGGGACCCACTCCCCTTTTAACCTCTGAAATTCAATTTTCCCCACTGCTCTAAACAGTAGAGACCCAAATACCCTTTGCCATATGAATTATTTACCAACTGGCCATTTGAATCGGATAGAACTCAAATTGAGTGTTTGAATATATTTTCGCACATGTGCAGTTTGAGATTCAAATTGAGTTTGAATTTGCTACAATTAGCTCACGTTAAGATCAATTCCAAATGGAGTGAAAATTGGTGTGTGAGCTCACAAAAATGTGCTGAGTATGAATACGCCTCCCACTTTTGAAGTAATGGGATAAAAGTAGTTTGAATTTAAATTTGAGTTCAAACTAGCCTCTTTCTAGTTACACAAAGAAATACATCAAAAAGGTTTTGGATTTGGGTGAATTTTGGCATGAGCAATCCTAGCAAGGGGTTGGAGTTTTCCATATGCTCAGCCCTTATATGATGCATGTGGGAAATGCCACTTTTGCATTTTGTGAGTTTATCCTCAAATGACTATATTGATTGTGGTTACTTGCTCTTCAAATGTGTTCATAACTTTTCCTCAAATGAGGTGTGTGTGGTGTGATGAACACTTTGGATGTGTGCAAAAACTTAGGCCCTTACAGCAAGTGCCCCTTGACCATATTGATCCCATGTTTTTGAAACTGTTTTGTTTGCAAAAACTCGTATGTTTGAGTCAACTTGATGGGATATCCCTTTTATAGGAGTTTACTAGTTTTGTTAACCATCCTTGTCACCTGGAAAGTTGATGAGTCGGGTATGGTCGTTTTTCCTTTTGCTTCGCCTAATTTACGGGATACGGGAAGCTGAAATAAAACTTGTTAGCTACTGCACTCATGAGATTAAAGATGATAAGAACTTGATGATGTTAATGAGCATGGAATCGGGGAGATCTAGGCAAGCCTTGTTCGTGGATGTTACTAAATGAGATGGTGGTCTGCTTGCCGTAGATCTAAGGACCGGTTCATGCGAACACATGCAAGGAAAATAGTGCCACCACAAAGCCAAATATTGGTGTGGCTTAGCTGACTAATTAGGAGTGTTGCTAGCTTGTTATGGACCGTTGGATGGCGCGGGGAATGGGAGTCGAGAGAGACAAGAGGAGGGCCCATGGGTGGGAGAATGGAGATTCGAGCCTGCCGGTGAAACCTCAGTGGGTCCGTAAATCCTAGTAGCCCCTTTGTAAAGGCTATTTTGTCATCTCTTGGCCATACACCGACGGTTGTGTACTGGTATAATGGAGGTTCTTTCTATTCGCCGACGGGTGATGAAATCACAAACTTTCGGGTACACTGGTGCCACCACTGCAAAGTGTAAAACTATCATGATAGCCGTGCTTCCAGTCACAAGCACCTGGCCAACTTCCATGATTAGAGGCAAAACATGGGATGTTTATTCGGTATGGTTATGGTATGGTTGTTGGTATTGGTTTTGGGACTGTTTTGAGTCATGAAAAAGAGTTCTGTTTCGGTTATATGAATATGAGATTGTTATGAATATTTATGAGTATGAGATGAACTTGAGAAAGATTAATGTCTGGTTGAGACTTGATAAATGGTGAATTATGATGAAAGAATGTTGCTGAATTACTTGGTTATGTTGGGATTAAACTCACCTAGAAATAGTTGCTGTTTTTACCATGTTGAGTGGAGGGTGCAACACCAGTTGAGCCACCTCCCACGCTGAAGGAGCTGGCCGGTGCCTCTCGGTGGACTTTGACGCTAAGGCACGTTGCCCGCTCCCACTAAGCGCGTGAATACACAGAGGAGGCTTACATGTTGGTCCCTCAGTCCCTAATACTCATCCACTGAATTTGTTTCATTTCCGTGGACCCCAATGCCCCTCTAATTTGCTAGAATTCCACAATGGACATTTGAGAATTTGAATCCCTCAGATTGGAGCTGCTTTGGTGAAATTTGATTCACACTTGAATTTGAATTCCAAATTCAGTTTGGAATTAATTCAAATATAGCTCCCGACAAGATCAACTCCAATGGAGATGAAAATTGATGGAGTGATTCTGAAAAATGTGATGAGTTTGAACATGAATCCACCTTTTGAATCCAGGTGATGAAAGTAGCTGGAATTTGAATTTATATTAAAACTAGCCCTTTTGAGAATTGTATCCAAAATGCCTCAAAAAGGTTTAGATTTGCGTGAAACTTGGCATGACCGTTCCTAAGCATGTTAGGACCTAATTTTGAGCTCAGCCTCTCATGTTTACATGTGGGAGATCCTACTTTTGGATTTGTGAGTTTTTCTTTTTAATCCTCCTATTGATGGTGGTTACTTGCTCTTCACATGTGTTCATGAGGTCTCCACCAAATGAGCTGTGGTGTGGTTGATGTGATGAACACTTTAGGAAGTGAAATCTTGGGCCTTTACATGCCTCCCCCTTAAAAGAATCTCATCCCGAGATTACAAAAAGAAGAGATGACGATGTAAGAGGAATAACCCGCGGCAAGATGCCAAGAAATCCGGATAACTTGAGAGAAGAAAATCTTCTGTCTCCCACGTCGCTTCCTCAGCGGAGTGGTTGCTCCACAAGATCTTGTAGAACCACAGCGTTCTGTTACGCGTGGTCCTAGTCTTCTCATCAATAATTTCAACCGGATATTCAGCGTAGGTTAAATCCGGTGGTAACTTGCCTATGTCTTCAATGGGAACAGAAGCTGTATACTTCAGACATTTTCGGAGTTGTGAGACATGGAAAAGTCAGGAACACCAGCGAGAGGTCCTGGTAGTTCCAGTCTTTATGCCATTGGTCCACATTTCTCGGTGATGGCATAGGGTCCAATAAATAAGGGTCGAGTTTCCCCTTCACGCCGAATCGGTGCACGCCCTTCATCGGACATACACGGAGATAAACGTGTTCTCTGACATCGAAGTGCAGCGGCCTACGCCTCTTATCAGCGTAACTTTTCTGTCGGGATTGGGCTGCTTTCAAGTTTGCTTGAATGACCTAAACTCGCTCTTCGGCGTCGTTCACTAGATCAATCCCGAACGTGACCTTTCACCGGATTCACACCAATTCAATGGGGTGAGGCATTTGCGATCGTAGAGAGCCTCATATGGTGCCATCTTGATACTCGCTTGATAGCCGTTGTTATACGAGAATTCCACCAATGGTAGATAATCATCCCAATTGTTACCATGGTGGATAGCACACGCTCTCAGCATGTCCTCTAGCACTCGATTCACCCTCTCAGTTTGTCCATCTGTCTAAGGGTGATATGCGGAGCTTCTAATAAGCTTGGTACCCAATGAAGCGTGCAACTGCTCCCAGAAACAAGCCACGAATAGTGCACCTCGATCTGAGATTATTTTTTTGCGTACTCCATGCAAGCACAAGATTTTTGCAATGTACAACTCTGCATACTTGCTAGCATGGTAATTTGTATGCACAGGAATTAAGTGAGCCAACTTGGTTAACTGTCAACGATTACCCAAATGGAATCATGCTTGTGAAAAGTCATGGGTAATCCCACAATGAAATCCATGCTCACATCTTCCCATTTTCATGCTGGAATTTTCAAGGGTTGCAGCATCACTGATTTCCTCATGTGATCCGCCTTCACTCGCCTACATGTTCACAATCGGATACGTATTTTGCAATTTCCCACATCATCCGTGTCCACCAAAATTTACTTTTCAAATAATGGTACATTTTATTGCTGCCCGAATGAATGGAAAACTTAGACAACTGAGCTTCATCTCGGATCTTGTTTCTCAGCTCCATATTCCGAGGTACGATGATACAGTCATTGAACCATAGCATCCCCGCTTCATCCTTCGAGAAACATTTGATATCACTGCTGTCTATTTGTTTCCGGAGGTGTGCCATGCCTTTATCAATTTTCTGAGTTGCAATAATATCCTCCCAAATCGTAGGGATGACGGCAAGGTTGTAGAGTGATCCATATGGAACCAAGTACAAACTCGGTTCTTCCTCTTCTATCGGTGTAATCGTGAGGTTATGGACATGTGATTTCTGACTCAGCGCGTCGGCAACCACATTCGCCTTGCCGGGGTTGTAATGAATCTCAATTTCATAGTCTTTGATTAATTCCAACAACCTCCTTTGTCTCATATTCAGCTCCTTCTGAGTGAAGATATATTTTAAGCTCTTGTGGTCGGTGTAGAGATGCACCAAGTTTCCATGAAGATAGTGTCTCCACATTTTCAGTGCCAATACCACAGTGGCGAGCTCAAGATCATGAGTCAGATAGTGCTGCTCGTGGTTTTGAAGTTGGCGTGAGACATACGCGACCACCCATCTTTCTTGCATCAACACGCAGCCAAGCCCGATACCGGACGCATCATAATATACATCAAAAGGCTTGGTCGTATCCGGTTGAGATAAGACCGGGGCTGTTGTGAGATGCTTCACCAATGCTTGGAATGCTCCTTCACATGCAGAGATCCAAATATATTTCGTCCCCTTATTCAATAATTCAGTCATCGGCTTAGCAAGTTTGGAGAAGCTCGGGATGAACCTCCGGTAATATCCCGCTAAACCGAGGAAGCTTCTGACTTCATGAACAGAAGTGGGGGCTTTCCATTTCAGCACATGTTCAATATCGCTTGGATCAACCGCAATGCCTTCCGCTGAGATGACATGTCCCAAAAATGGCACTTTGCTGATCCAAAACTCGCATCTGTTGAATTTGACATAGAGTGTATGGTCCCGCAATCGTTGAAGGACGATATGCAAGTGTTTGGCGTGTTCTTCTTCCAACTTGGAGTAAACCAAGATGTCATCTATGAACACCACCGTGAACTTGTCCAACTCCGGCATGAACACTGAGTTCATGTGGTACATGAAATGTGCCGGGGCGTTGGTGAGACCAAAATATATGATGAGATATTCATATAGTCCATATCTCATCGAGAATGCCGTCTTCGGAATATCCTCCGCTTGGATTTTTATTTGATGATACGCAGAGCAAAGATCCATCTTTGAAAACACACTTGCACCCACAAGTTGATCGAACAGGATATCAATACGGGGCAATAGATATTTGTCTTTATGGTGATGGCGTTGAGCGGTGGGTAATCAACACACAACCTCAAGGTTTCATCTTTCTTCTTTACGAACAGCGCCGAGCATCCCCATGGCGAGGAACTCGGTCGAATGAAACCTTTACTCAATAAGTCATTGACCTGTTCCTTCAATTCAGCCAGCTCATTCGGAGCCATCTTATACGGTCTCCACAATATTGGTGTTGTCCCGGGTGCAAGTTCAATCTTGAACTCAACATCCCGTTCAGGTGGCATGCCCGGGATATCATCCAGAAACACATCGGGGTATTCTTGAACTACGGGGATGACATCCAACTTGGGAGCTTCAGTATTATAGGCGGCTGAAACTTCCAGGACGGGGCTGTCTAATACGAGTGAATGCGGACGGTGGAGTGGAGAGTTGAGGTGAGCCATTCGTGATAAAGTTTTCAGGACAGCGCCGTGGTATCTTAGCCATGACATTTCTAAGATTGCATCAATCTTCTGCCCCTCATGGATAATCGTAGTAGTAGGATATATCCTCCCACCCAAGCACAGTGGTGCTTTTGGAATAATCATATTTGCTGAAATCTTCCCTCCCGGTGAGCAAATCATATATGAGCACTCGGTTGGAAAGACTTGCAGTGGATGCTTAGCCACATATGATGCACTTATGAAGTTGTGGGTTGCACCAGAATCAAATAGAATTATGATTGCACGATCGTTGAGAGTGAACGTACCCGCCAGCACGGTCTCTCCTTCCGGGATGTTCTCATTGTCGAGGTAGTGAATGCTCCCGGGTCGCTGACATCCCTTCTTTGCTGGTTGTCGGCCTCGAGCACCACCCTTATATTGGGCTTCCCGTTGCTTTGCTGCCCCTGTGATCAGTCCTTGGAGAAATGGACGGCCTCGTCACACGTGAAGCATATGTAGCGAGGCGGTCCTCCGCTGACCGGTGGACGGAATCCTGGGGCGTGTTGTTGCTGTGGAAATTCCCGGGGTACATCTGCTGCTGCTGCTGTTGCAGTCGCGGTGGTGGCACCGGCTGTCGGAATGGGGTTGGTTGATAAGAACGACCCCCAAACGGTTGTGGTCGTGCCGGTGGATGCCACTGTTGACCGGATGGTGTCCGATACACCATTTAGTTTTTTATGGAGCTCCACCCCCGCTGCTCTGTGGAGCGCTGCGTTTACTCTGCTCAGCAGTGAACTCTCGCTGAGCATCCTCTTGAAGAATCACCGCATTCATGAGGTCGTTGAAGGTGCCGCGTTTGCATTGCACGAGATGTGTCTTCATCTCAGGATTCATACCCCGATAGAATTGCTCGCGCTTTCTCTCCTCGGTGAAGATGTAGTCCGATGCATACTGCGCCAGATGGTTGAATACACAGGAGTGTTCATGGGCACTCCTTCCGCCTTGTTTCAGTTCCAAGAACTCTTGGAACTTCCTCTTCATCATACCGGGAGGTATGTGATAGGCGCGAAACGCCTCCCAGAACTCTTGCCATTACACGGCGTGACCAGCAGGTAGTGAGGCAAGATAATTTGCCCACCATGCACCGGCAGCACAGTGAAGTTTCTGCACCGTGAAGAGAGACTTCTGCCGCTCCGTGCATTGGAGCAGCCCTGTAACACCCCAAGACCTGTTAAGAGGGGAATTTAAAATTTTTTGGACGTATTGCATGTGGTGCAGAAATTCAAATTCAAATTGGAATTCAAATTCAACTCAAAACAGAAAAGAAAAAGAAAAAGAAAAATACAAACCCCCCAGTGGGCCGAAACCCACCAGCCGGCCCACGTCACCCCCGCGCCAGCCCGCAGCCGCGCGCCCTGTTTTCTTCTCACTGACGTGTGGGGCCCGCCATCTTCTTCCTCCTCTCGCGCGAGCTCGGCCGACTGGGACTCCTCTCTCCCCCGAATCGAAACCACCCCGGATACCCGCGTATCCCAGCTGAATTTCGGTTCTGGACAACTCAAACTCGATCACAACCGAACGCCGCCCTCCCCCGTCTATATAAACACCGGCATCGTCCCGTTTTTCACCCCCGATCGGCTGTTTTTCCTCCCGGTGAAAACCGAAGCTCCGATCACCGTTTTCTCTCGATCTTTGCTCGGATTCTCTGATCTAACGCGCCGATCGTGTTCCACCGCCTCCGGGGAATCACGCAGGTGCAGAAAACTCGGTGGTTTGCGCTTCAGACACAGCGCCGATGAGCATCGCCGTGAATTCACCTCGGACCTCGTCGCCGACCGCCTTTCAGGACCTCCGAGTTCAAGAAAAACCCCGAGGTGAGATCCCCGACCTCCACTCTACCGATCTATGCCACTCCGCCGTCTATTTTAAATCGCATGGTAGAATTGAAATCACCGCGTACCGGTTCGACGTTATAATCTCAGCCGTCTGTTTTAAATCGGACGGTCCATGTCAGCCCCGCGTTATAAAGGCTGGGATTCTTACGCGCTACCCCCTGGGGATCTAGGAAAATACGAGCTAGCCCCGGAAATTTCTGATCTAGCCCCTGGAACTTCAGAAATTCATGTAAATTCATTTAAAAATCAGTTTTAGCCCCTGGACTTAATAAAAATCAGGAAAACCCCTCTGTTAGCTAGCCCCGGAAATTTCTGATCTAGCCCCTGGAACTTCAGAAATTCATGTAAATTCATTTAAAAATCAGTTTTAGCCCCTGGACTTAATAAAAATCAGGAAAACCCCTCTGTTATGTGTAGTTAGACCCCTGGAAATTTATGAAATAATATAATAGACCCTGTAGTGGGGAGAGTTTACCTTTTTAACCCTATATGATATTAAATTTAGGGATTTGAATATGTGATTAGTATTTAAAATTTAAAAGATGGGACAAACACATTGTAAATTCAAATTTAAACTCTCCTAGCACTTGGAAAACTTTGGAGTGAGTAAAAATAGATTTTAAGCTGAAATGAATCTGTCTAATTGATTGTTCACATTTATTAATTATAGGGACACATTTTTAGGTTAGAGAATAATTCTGAAAATTGGTAAAATAAATGTAAATTAGTTCACATCAGAGGAGAAGTTCAAAAATATATTAGTTAATATTTTAGATCAGAACCTATTCTGTTTAGATGATGTGTCTTACTATTTTCATAATAAAGTTCACAATTAGGTATAGAAAATAAATCTTAAAATATAGGAAAATTGGTATGCATAACTAGCAAATGATAAATGAAGTCTCCAAATCCAAAGATTTCAGTTTAGGATTTGGTAGAAGATGTGAAAACCCATTTGGAATAGGAAAATACCTTCCATGCATACTTGGTAGCTAAGATGTGTATCAATTGAATATAAGGAATTTGTTCAAATTAGAAATTCATATATAGTGTGCAAACATAAATCTGAATACAAAAGTTAGAAATCATATGCACATGCTTAAAAGTGCATGTAATCTCAAAATCAACACACATAGAGTAACCACAACACATAGAAATGTGAATGACTTTCATAGATGTGAATGTGTGGTTTGTATGAGGTGAAAGTGTGAACTATGTCTTATGGATTATTGTTTTCTTTTGCTATGTGTGATGGTATGAGTAGAACCTGCCCTAGAGCAAGTTCTCTCCTTCCAAGATCAGGACTATCCATTCCCAGAGCAGCAGGAAGAAGGAAAGTGTCCTTGACCACTTTGATCCTATGCTAGGATGTGTAGATAGAATTATTTGCATTGTCAATTGAAATATGAAACCCATGCTAGGAAGTTTCCCTAGAATTGCATCATCTTTTTTCCTTGTAGCTTTGGTTGGGATTTGTTTTATTATGTCATTCATTCATATTACTTATGCTTAGCCATGCTTAGAATGGGATAAGTGGGATATGAGATCATCAACTTGTTTACCTTACTCTTGAATGAGATATTATGAGTTATGTAGAGGTAGGGATCGAGGCAACTTGGATGATTTGGTTGGTGCTGGGTGCACGAGACTCGGGTTTGTGTTTAGTACTTGCCTGGATCCTATGGACCGGTTCATGGAGCATATAACCTGGCTTTACCGTGCCAACCACATTCTGAGATGGGGCAGCTTAGCCAGTTAATTAGGTGTATCCCCGGCGTAGTATGGGTGTGTTGGATTGTGTGGGGAGTAGGTGTCAGCTGGACTACCATATGAACCGCAAGGCTCAAGAGGGGGCCACTGCAGCGGGGTTGGAGCCTCTTGTATGCTGTTAGGGGTGAAACCTCAGTGGGCCCATGCTCGTCGGGAATCCCTTTGTAAAGGCTTCGTAGTGATCTCCTGGCTACACACCTGGGAAGTGTGAATGTGGTTCGTAGCCACTGGCATAATGGAGGTTCTTTTAGTCCACCCGGCAACGGGGGATGAAATGACTACATGTGGGTACAGTGGAGCAAAGTCTGCAGAGTCAAAACTATCATGACAGCCGTGCTCACGGTCAAGAGCGGCTTGGACTTATTCAAGATTAGAGGACGATGACTTTGGAAGTTGTGGATGTTAAGCGGGGAGCTTAACATTGGAAATGATGTTATGGTTATTTAATTATGATGATGGGTTGGGAGATTGGGACCATTTCACCTATATAGTAATGTAGGTGCTTAATAAGCTAAGGCAATAGGTATTAATTGCGTAGTGCTTTAACCATGAGTCCAACTTCTCCTTGTTCTAGCCATGCATGACATAACTTTCCCACACTTGCTGAGTACCAATGGTACTCAAAGTTGCATATTTGTTGGTTTATATTGCTGCTCAGGTCAAGAGAATGATGTGGTGTTCAATGACCAAGACTTCGGATCCGAAGAAGGATTCTAGGTTCATGGAGTTCCCCGGGCAACGCCTGTGACGGAGCCCACAAGAATAATATTTCCGCTGCTATTTTAGTTACATGTTACGAACTTATTATTGTCCATCGAGACATATGCTATGTAAGACTTATTTATATTCGACACCTGGCTTGTAATAAATGATGCTTCACTATTTGTCATCACATGCATGCGAAAATGATCCTGGCATACATGTGATATTCACTCGGTTGTTCTTCGGAGAAACCAGGTGTGACAGAAGTGGTATCAGAGCCAAGGTTGCCCGTAGGAACATGGACCTAGGTAGAAATGGACGTATTAGGGACCCTATTTTCTTAAAAACTATTTTACAAAGGTGTGGGTTGAAAAGTGTTATTTAATGGGCCACTTTATTCATCTTACCCCATCTTTTATTCAAAACAGGATTTTTGTTTAAAATCTTATCTAACTTAATTTTAAATGTTTTATGTTTTAGATTGTTCGCATGATTCGCACCGCCCGCAAGTCCACCGGAGGGAGAGTTCCCGTAGTTGCCCTTGCCCTGAGAGAGGAGAACCGTCCGGTGACGTATCTCTCCTACGGATTGGCTGTAGGAGGCTTGTTGCGCCGTCTTCGACGCATGCTCCAAGCCGCCAGCAATACGGGCAAGCTAATAATACACTATAGCTCCACCAGGACCATCCCGGAGAAGCGGGAAGAATGGAGTTCAGAAATGAGGATTATCCATGAAAATCAGCTGCTTAAGATCCACCGCTCTCCAGCTTGTCGAGCGACACAGGACGATGCGGAGAAGGATGTCACCTGGGAGGCCATCACCTGCCAGAGTCACATCTACCGTCGCCACCTGGACAGGACTGAGTACATGTATGTTCTCCAGCGTGAGAGTGGTACGACGAAGTACAAGTATCCGCCAGTGCAGCAAGGGACTTCCCATGAGCACATGGACCTGTGCTTGGAGGATGCTGCTATGCTCAACACTCGACTGCAAGAGTGTCAGCAGGAGCTTCAGGATGTTCATGACACCCTGAAGGAGACCGAGGCGTTGCTTTGAGCCAGCTTGAGGGCGAGAGAAAGAGGAGATGGGAATGAACTGTGTGTCACCGTGAATGACACATGGACTCCTGACTCCCCCGACCGCCGGGCAATCAGGCGTCGTCGCACTTCTCCACCAGCAGCCTCCCCACCCAAAGCGGAGTCAGAAGGCAGCCGCAATAATGAGGAAGATCCTGAGGAGCCAGCTCAGTGATACGAGTCGTGTAGAGTCCTTCCCCGTAGTTCAGCAGGTTATCGAGTAGGCGAGTCAATACCTTAGTTAATGGTGTGTTAATGTGTGGTGTGTGACGTGAGTTGTGGAAGCCATGAGCAATTGTCCACAACCTCGTCTTCAGGTTGCTTTGCTTTGATGTGTGAACCCCTATGAAATTAGTAGTGCATTTATTTTTGGCGTGAGACATGAACCGTCAGAAAAATATAAATACAACAAGGCCTCAACATTACAAAGTGTAAACAAGAAAAATTGGTAAGATAATACGTAATGCTTTAAATTGACATTTGGTTGAACACGATAGATGGCCGGAAGAGGAAAGGATCATGGTGCCAACCCCGCCAACAACAACGATGAGGAGATAGGGGTGGTCGCCGTGAAGGAGTTGATCCCATCCACCAAATGCTTGAGAATCAAAATCAGCTCATCCAGAACGTGACTCAAGTGGTGGCCAACTTGCACCAAGCTCCACCTCCACAAGCTGCACCACGCCAACCAAGGTTGATTGAGTTTCTGGGAACTCAATCTCCAAAGTTTGCAAGTGCTGCTGAACCCCTGGAGGCAGATGACTGGCTGAAGATCATTGAGAGCAAGATGATGATCATACAATGCCAAGGGTATGAGAGGGTGTTGTTTGCCTCTCACCAATTGCATGGACCTGCTGCTGATTGGTGGACCGCTTACGTGGTCGCCCATCATGACTCTGAGAACATCACTTGGGAAGAGTTCAAGCGTAGCTTCCGCAACCATTACATACCAAGGGGTGAACTCAAAAACAAGAGGAAGGAGTTCTTGGGGTTACAGCAAGGAAACATGACTGTGAGGGAATACCTCACTAAATTCACTCAACTATCACGTTATGCCCCACGGGACATAGAGACTGATGAGCAGAAACATGATTGCTTCGTGGAAGGACTCACAGCAGAAATGCAGTGTGCAATGTTCTCCAACGAGTATGAAAGCTTCCAAAAGATGGTGGACAGAGCATTTGTTGTAGAAAGGAAGCTGAAGGCCTTGGAAAATGAAAACAAGAGGAAGGCGGGATGGTCACACCAAGCCTCGGGTAGCAACACCCGCCCACGTCTGATGCAGCAACCTGCAGGGCAGACGAGTCGTGCTGCGGTACCCTACTCCGCACCGAGAGGGTAGACCCCGAATTTCAGGCCCCCGTCAGCACCAACACAGCCACAACGTCAGTTTGTACAGCAGCCTCGCGCCGCATATCCACCTCGACCAGCAGTACAAGGACCCCCAAATCAACCCCAAGACAACAAAGGCCAGGCACCTAAGGTTGGGGTGCAATGCTTTAACTGTGGTGAAGTGGGACACTATGCCCATAAGTGCCCAAAGAAGAAGCCCGCACAGCAACAACAGCAGAATGTGATGCGAGGACGGGTGAACCACGTGACCATGGAGGAGGCGCAAGAGGCACCCGACGTGGTAGTTGGTAAGTTTCCTGCCAATTTACATATTGCAACCCTGTTGTTCGATTCTGGTGCTACCCACTCGTTCATTGCCCAAGGGTTTGTTAAGAAGCATGATCTAGCAACAACACAAATGAACCATATGCTAGCAGTAAACTCTCCAGGTGGAGAAATAAGGACAAGACAAGTGTGTCCCAAGGTGAACCTAGACATTAATGGGGTAGTATTTACTGCTAACCTCATAGTGATAGATTCACAAGGGATAGATATTATTCTGGGTATGGATTGGTTGACCAAACATAAGGGAATCATCCATTGTTCGACCAGAACGGTGGAACTAACTCACCCTAGTGGCACAAGCGTAAAGTTCATAACAATACAAGAGCCCAGGAGGGACATTAAATTAAATCAAGTTGAGGTGAAGGTGGAAGAGATCAGTATCATCAGGGAATATCCAGATGTTTTTCCGGAGGAGTTGCCAGGTATGCCTCACGATCGTGATGTGGAATTCGCGATTGAGCTAGTGCCTGGAACAGCTTCGATATACAAGAGACCTTATCGGATGGACTCCAAGCAGCTGGGAGAAATCAATGATCATTTAAGAGAATTGACGGAGAAGGGGTATATTCGTCCTAGTTCCTCACCATGGGGAGCTCCAGTGATATTTGTGCCCAAGAACAACGGAACCGAAAGGTTATGCGTAGACTACCGTGCCTTGAATGAAGTAACCATCAAGAACAAGTACCCATTACCCCGCATTGAAGACTTGTTTGATCAGTTGAGGGGAGCTTGTGTGTTCTCGAAAATTGATCTCAGGTCGGGATACCACCAACTTAAGATAAGGCAAACTGATATTCCAAAGATAGCTTTCGTATCTCGGTACGGATTGTATGAATACACCGTCATGCCTTTCAGGCTGACTAATGCCCCGGCATACTTCATGTACCTCATGAACAAGGTATTCATGGAATATCTGGACAAATTTGTGGTGGTTTTCATTGATGACATTCTCGTCTTCTCCAAAGATGAAGAAGAACATGAGGAACATCTAAGGTTGGTGTTGCAAAAGCTGAGAGAACACCAACTATATGCCAAGTTGAGCAAGTGTGAGTTTTGGCTGAAGAGAGTTCCCTTTTTAGGACATATAATCTCGGAGGGAGGAATCTCCGTAGACCCCGCCAAGATCGAGGATGTACAGAAGTGGAAGACCCCTGAGAATGTCAGGGATGTTCGAAGCTTCTTAGTATTGGCTGGATACTATCGACGGTTTATCGAGGGTTTCTCCAAGATTTCGAGACCCCTCACCAAACTGTTGGAGAAGGGAATCACATTCACATGGACGCCGCAGTGCGAGACGAGTTTTCAGGAGCTAAAGAAAAGATTGACAACAGCCCTAGTGCTAGTTATGCCAGATATGCAGAAGAACTTTTCGGTGTACTGCGATACCTCTGGAAACGGGTTGGTATGCGTTCTCATGCAAGAAGGGCATGTCGTGGCTTATGCATCCCGGCAGCTCCGGAAACACGAGAAGAACTATCCTACACATGACCTAGAACTAGCCGCAGTGGTACACGCATTGAAAATTTAGCGGCACTACTTGATGGGGAAGAGGACAGAGATAAATATGGATCATAAGAGTTTAAAGTACATTTTCACACAGGCAGATCTCAACCTCAGACAAAGAAGATGGTTAGAGCTAATCAATGACTTTGATGTGGGCATCAACTATCATTTTGGGAAAGCGAACGTCGTGGCAGATGCTTTAAGTCGGAAAGTGCAGGTCAATAGGTTGAGCTTGAAGGACATGCCTGCAGAATTGAAGGACGATGTTATAAGACTCAATCTATGCCTGGTGAATAGAGGTGAAGCCATTGTCATGGAAGTGGACTCAACATTAGAGCAAGACATACGCGATGGTCAAAAGAATGACGAGAAGATACAAGAAATCAGACAACTCATCAAGGAAAATAAAGCCCCTGGTTTCAGAGAGGATGAACAAGGTACGGTGTGGCACGGGAAAAGAATCTGTGTGCCTGAAGTAAAGGAGATCCGTGAATTGATTTTGAAGGAGGCTCACGATTCCGACTATTCCATTCATCCTGGGAGTACGAAGATGTACCAGGACCTCAAGAGCAGGTATTGGTGGTATGGCATAAAGCGAGATGTCGCGGAACATGTTGCCCTATGTGACACATGTCAGTTGGTGAAAGCGGAACATCAACGACCCGCGGGATTATTGCAACCACTCAAAGTGCCTGAATGGAAATGGGAAGAAATCGGTATGGACTTCATAGTGGGATTGCCTAGGACCCAATCAGGATATGATTCGATATGGGTCATCATCGACAGGCTAACCAAGGTAGCTCATTTCATCCCCGTGAAAGAAAGCTACAGCGGATCCAAATTGGCGGAGTTGTACATGTCAAGGATCGTGTGTTACCATGGAGTGCCAAAGAAGATAGTGTCAGATCGAGGGACACAGTTCACCTCAAGGTTCTGGCAGAAGCTGCAAGAAACCATGGGAACCCATCTGAATTTTAGTTCTGCCTATCATCCCCAAACTGACGGGCAGACGGAAAGAACCAATCAGATCCTTGAGGATATGCTGAGAGCATGTGCATTCAAAAACAATCGGAGTTGGGATAAGAACTTACCGTATGCGGAGTTCTCCTATAACAACAGCTATCAGGCTAGTATGAAGATGTTACCATTTGAGGCTTTGTATGGGAGGAAGTGCAGAACTCCCCTATTTTGGAACCAAACGGGGGAAAGTAAAGTGTTTGGACCCGAAGTACTACAAGAAGCCGAGGCGAAAGTGAGGGAAATTTGCAACAACTTGAGGATAGCACAGACACGACAAAAGAGCTATGCCGATGTTCGGAGAAGAGAGCTCGTTTTCAACGTGGGGGACTATGTCTACCTCAATGTGTCCCCTATCTGAGGACTTCGTCGGTTCAAGGTGAAAGGGAAGTTATCACCTCGATACATCGGACCCTTTCAAGTTCTGGAGAGGAAAGGCGAAGTGGCGTATCAACTAGAATTACCGGCTCGCCTATCGGATGTGCATGACGTATTCCATGTGTCACAGCTCAAGAAATGTCTGAGAACACCTGAAGAGGTGTTACCCATGAATGAGGTTGACGTAGCTGAGGATCTGTCTTATGCCGAGCAACCATCCAAGATTTTGGAGACAATGGAACACCTCACAAGAAATAAAAGAATTCGGATGTGCAAGGTGCAGTGGAAGCATCATTCGGAAGAGGAAGCCACATGGGAGCGAGAAGACGAACTTAAGGCACAGTTTCCGGAATTGTTTTCCTAGAACCACCAATCTCGAGGACAAGATTTCTTTTAAGGGGGGTAGAGCTGTAACACCCCAAAACCTGTTAAGAGGGGAAGTTAAAAATTTTTGGACGTATTGCATGTGGTGCAGAAATTCAAATTCAAATTGGAATTCAAATTCAACTCAAAACAGAAAAGAAAAAGAAAAAGAAAAAGAAAAAAACAAACCCCCCCGGCCAGTGGGCCGAAACCCACCAGCCGGCCCACCTCACCCCCGCGCCAGCCCGCAGCCGCGCGCCCCGTTTTCTTCTCACTGACATGTGGGGCCCGCCATCTTCTTCCTCCTCTCGCGCGCGCTCGGCTGACCGGGACTCCTCTCTCCCCCGAATCGAAACCACCCCGGATACCCGCGTATCCCAGCTGAATTTCGGTTTTGGACGACTCAAACTCGATCACAACCGAACGCCGCCCTCCCCCGTCTATATAAACACCGGCATCGTCCTGTTTTTCACCCGCGATCGGCTGTTTTTCCTCCCGGTGAGAACCGAAGCTCCGATCACCATTTTCTCTCGATCTTTGCTCGGGTTCTCTGATCTAACGTGCCGATCGTGTTCCACCGCCTCTGGGGAATCACGCGGGTACAGAAAACTCGGTGGTTTGCGCTTCAGACACAGCACCGATGAGCATCGCCGTGAATTCACCTCGGACCTCGTCGCCGACCGCCTTTCAGGACCTCCGAGTTCAAGAAAAACCCCGAGGTGAGATCCCCAACCTCCACTCTACCGATCTATGCCATGAAATCCCAGTTTTAGGAAGAATTGACGAAGATCCGAAGTATTCCTGCGAGATCGCCGCCTCCCGCCGCCGCGCGCCGCCGGGCAGCGCTGCCCGCGCTCGGTCAGAGCGACGTGGCCGCTTGTGCGCCGTCTATTTTAAATCGCACGGTAGAATTGAAATCCCCGCGTACCGGTTCGACGTTATAATCTCAGCCGTCTGTTTTAAATCGGACGGTCCACGTCAGCCACGCGTTATAAAGGCCGGGATTCTTACGCGCTACCCCCTTGGGATCTCGGAAAATATGAGCTAGCCCCAGAAATTTCTGATCTAGCCCCTGGAAGTTCAGAAATTCATGTAAATTCATTTAAAAATCAGTTTTAGCCCCTGGACTTAATAAAAATTAGGAAAACCCCTCTGTTATGTGTAGTTAGAACCCTGGAAATTTATGAAATAATATAATAGACCCTGTAGTGGGGAGAGTTTACCTTTTTAACCCTATATGATATTAAATTTAGGGATTTGAATATGTGATTAGTATTTAAAATTTAAAAGATGGGACAAACACATTGTAAATTCAAATTTGAACTCTCCTAGCACTTGGAAAACTTTGGAGTGAGTAAAAATAGATTTTAAGCTGAAATGAATCTGTCTAATTGATTGTTCACATTTATTAATTATAGGGACACATTTTTAGGTTAGAGAATAATTCTGAAAATTGGTAAAATAAATGTAAATTAGTTCACATCGGAGGAGAAGTTCAAAAATATATTAGTTAATATTTTAGATCAGAACCTATTCTGTTTAGATGATGTGTCTTACTATTTTCATAATAAAGTTCACAATTAGGTATAGAAAATAAATCTTAAAATATAGGAAAATAGGTATGCATAACTAGCAAATGATAAATGAAGTCTCCAAATCCAAAGATTTCAGTTTAGGATTTGGTAGAAGATATGAAAACCCATTTGGAGTAGGAAAATACCTTCCATGCATACTTGGTAGCTAAGATGTGTATCAATTGAGTATAAGGAATTTGTTCAAATTGGAAATTCATATATAGTGTGCAAACATAAATCTGAATACAAAAGTTAGAAATCATATGCACATGTTTAAAAGTGCATGTAAGCTCAAAATCAACACACATAGAGTAACCCCAACACATAGAAATGTGAATGACTTTCATAGATGTGAATGTGTGGTTTGTATGAAGTGAAAGTGTGAACTATGTCTTATGGATTGTTGTTTTCTTTCGCTACGTGTGATGGTATGAGTAGAACCTGCCCCAGAGCAAGTTCTCCCCTTCCAAGATAAGGACTATCCATTCCCAGAGCAGCAGGAAGAAGGAAAGTGTCCTTGACCACTTTGATCCTATGCTAGGATGTGTAGATAGAATTATTTGCATTGTCAATTGAAATATGAAACCCATGCTAGGAAGTTTCCCTAGAATTGCATCATCTTGTTTCCTTGTAGCTTGGGTTGGGATTTGTTTTATTATGTCATTCATTCATATTACTTATGCTTAGCCATGCTTAGAATGGGATAAGTGGGATATGAGATCATCAACTTGTTTACCTTACTCTTGAATGAGATATTATGAGTTATTTAGAGGTAGGTATCGAGGCAAGTTGGATGATTTGGTTGGTGCTGGGTGCATGAGACTCGGGTTTGTGTTTAGTACTTGCCTGGATCCTAAGGACCGGTTCATGGAGCATGTAACCTGGCTTTACCGTGCCAACCACATGCTGAGATGGGGCAGCTTAGCCAATTAATTAGGTGTATCCCCGGCGTAGTATGGGTGTGTTGGATTGTGCGGGGAGTAGGTGTCAGCTGGACTACCATATGAACCGCAAGGCTCAAGAGGGGGCCACTGCAGCGGGGTTGGAGCCTCTTGTATGCTGTTAGGGGTGAAACCTCAGTGAGCCCACGCTCGTCGGGAATCCCTTTGTAAAGGCTTCGTAGTGATCTCCTGGCTACACACCTGGGAAGTGTGAATGTGGTTCGTAGCCACTGGCATAATGGAGGTTCTTTTAGTCTACCCGGCAACGGGGGATGAAATCACTACATGTGGGTACAGTGGTGCAAACTCTGCAGAGTCAAAACTGTCATGACAGCCGTGCTCACGGTCAAGAGCGGCTTGGACTTATTCATGATTAGAGGATGATGACTTTGGAAGTTGTGGATGTTAAGCGGGGAGCTTAACATTGGAAACGATGTTATGGTTATTTAATTATGATGATGGGTTGGGAGATTGGGACCATTTCACCTATATAGTAATGTAGGTGCTTAATAAGCTTAGGCAATAGGTATTAATTGCATAGTGCTTTAACCATGAGTCCAACCTCTCCTTGTTCTAGCCATGCATGACATAACTTTCCCACACTTGCTGAGTACCAATGGTACTCAAACTTGCATATCTCTTGGATTATATTGCTGCTCAGGTCAATGATGTGGTGTTCAATGACCAAGACTTCGGACCTGAAGAAGGATTCTAGGTTCATGGAGTTCCCCGGGCAACGCCTGTGACGGAGCCCACAAGAATAATATTTCCGCTGCTATTTCATTTACATGTTATGAACTTATTATTGTCCATCAAGACATATGCTATGTAAAACTTATTTATATTCGACACCTGGCTTGTAATAAATGATGCTTCACTATTTGTCATCACATGCATGAGAAAATGATCCTGGCATACATGTGATATTCACTCGGTTGTTCTTCGGAGAAACCGGGTGTGACAAGCCCAAACTTACACTCAATAGTCCATAGCCAGTTGTCGGCCTCCAGTGGTTCTGCCACTTCGGTGAACACTGGAGGATGCGTACTCATGAAATCCAAGTACGTGTTGATGTGGGGCTCTTGAGGCCCCCTTTCTTGACGCGTCACTGCCTGGGACGTATTCCGGACAATCGTGCGGAGCTGGTTGGTCTGCTCCTCACGAGAGCCAACCAGCACCGATATCACATCCACTAGCCTAAGCGGAGGCGGTGGTTGTTGCTGCAGGATGTTGTCATAGGCTTGAGGCTGGGAGTCATCACCCCCTTGTTGACTCGAGCCCCCGACCTCGTGCGTGGCCCGGGTACGAGCCATCCTGCAACCATGACGACAATCAAATCAGCCACACAGCATACTCTATGCAGTCCACAATTTAGTAGTAAAACATAATGACAGTAAAATGCGATACATCTCGTATATGGATAATGTAATAACTTTGCACAAGCTACACCATTACCAGACCAAATACATAATATTGAAATCCAAGTTAATGGACTTCCTCTTTTGATGTTCATCTCAACTAGATTTGGTCACTACAAGACGTTAATATCACTTTGTCATGACTTATACTACCCTTTTATCTTCAATACGACCCAAACATGGTCTCTAGTAAAAAGAACTTGGGTGGGTAAAATACTCAAATCCTTAACTAGTTGAAGATAACAACTCCTGAGTATGTCCTATCCTATTGGGTGTAATTAAACCTCAATAGGTACAACAATCCCTCAAATGAGTTCAACTGTTCATCCCTCTGCCCGGAATGACCAGTTTCTACTTATCCCAGCTTTTGAACTGGTACTTGGCATTTTCGTCACTCAGGTTGAATACCAAAGTTGAAGTTAACTTCAGTATATTTCCAAGGAGATTCATTTTCCCTTATATAAGCTCGGGATAAAAAGTTATGCTAACTCAAAGTTGACAGAATTCGTGGAAGAATTTCAACAGCACCTCATTTGAACATTGCTGTTTGCAACTCCAAATTCCAATGAATTCTGTACAGCAACTGTAAAAACTTTGAAATACAACGATGTAACACCTCTCCTAACCTTTCCAAAAATGTATCCTATGACTATTTTAGATTTTTCTATAGCAAGTTATGGTTGAAAAACAGACTAGTCCAGAGAGAGTTTTGAGTCTGTCCTGGTTCAAGACAGATTACACTTATCTGGAATTTCCACCATTTTGAAGCATGATTCTGTTCTGGGGGTCTACAACAAAGTCGTAGAGAACTTCCTCATATTTCCAGAACTATATCCCACACCTCCATTGGCAAAATAACTTGTGAGTTATGCTCTGTTAAAGTCCAGCAAACTTTCTGCCAGAAACAGAGCACTCTGTTTTTCAAGTCCCTTGGGTTGAACTACTCAATTTTTGAATTTTTCTTCAAAACTAGAGTCCTAAGAACTAAAATTGGTAATATTAGCTCCTTTTTACAGTTGTTTTCATGATTATTATATGTCGTTACTATGTTCCTCACAAAATGGAAAATCCTAACCAGATTATACCGGCATATACAACTCAACCGTGGCACTAATATGGTCTCTCGCAAACGTGTGCTACATGAGATACGTACGTGGTTAGCACCTGCGGAAGGACACTCAATAATGACTCACTCAAATGGTTTGTCATTTCAGGCAGGTCTATAATTGAAATTAAATACATAATGCCCGTATCATTGCTATACGGCCGTCCTAGAGTGAAGCCACGTCTCAATGTACATGGCCGGATTATTCACCACTCGACGGAGGGCTCCGCACCTTTGCAATTAAGCACACCTGTGGACCAGCCTTTTCGTATGCCCCATAGGACATAAAAAAGTCCTAGAGCACATACTTCGTGTTACAAACCAAACGATGGGATCTCCTCCTCTTGCCCTAGGTTTGCGCACTGGAGGCTAGTGCCGTTCATATGTCTCTAAGACATGAAGAGTCTTAGAAAACATATTCACTTTCCGTCCGTTGCCGAATGGAACATCTCATGCTACGTTTCTCGCATGAGAGCGCTAACCAAAATCGACCACTTTCGGTGGCGTACCTTACCTCTTATCTGAGCGTAGGTGCGTCATTACATAATCCAAATACAAAATTATAACAAGTAAGTTAGTCATGCCAGTTTAAGTAACTATACTAATATAGTCATTATTTGGGCATACTAGCGATTTATCACTGTAATTCTATGTTTTTCCGTAAAACTGTCCTTATTTAGTGTCCTATCTCCTAAGCAGCTCTGATGCCAGCCTGTGACGGACCAAAATCCGTACAATCCAGGATCACAGAGGGTGATGCCGCACGATGCGACACCTGACAGCACACACGATAAGGAAAACATAGTGTTACATTCAAACTTACTGAATTTGTACAAAAGTAGTACAAACCTTCATTTACATCTACTTTACAGAGTTTACTGCAGCGGAAATTATTTATACAACTCACGCCTAACCCTAACTAGAAAAAGTCGGTTGTGCAGCCCTACGGACAACCAACACCAGCTACACCCAGCTACAAGGCGGCGTGCACGGCTCCCACACAGCCGTAGTTCCCGACGAAGGATAACCTTCGCCGGTGAAACCATACTCCGAGTCAATGGGGTACTCCTCACCTGCAGACACTCATAGCAGCAACCGTGAGCATGATGGCTAAGCAAGTCTTAACCGACTCTCCTACACAAGAAACTCTACATGAAGGTCATACCAAAGGTAGGATGGAAGTTTGCAGCAAAGGACACGCCTACAAGTTCATCCTTACTTCGTATTTTAGCCACAGGTTAGCGGTTCATAAATCTGAAATTTAGTGAGCAATATTTGGTGGCACACAAGTTGCAATACAATTTATTCATAACAGCAGTAATGCATCACAATCATTCCATATATTTACTACGTCATGACACAGTGAACAAGCGGTACTCATTACCGCGAGGGACGGTGAATTGACTAGATATATACCTGCAGGGATACCCAAATAGCACGTCACGTACGCCCATCCTCAGAGCTGCAGGGCACGCTCAACCGATGTCGTATGGGACAACCTTTCACCAAACAGCCCAAACATCGAACCGGTCGCACCCAAACGAGCAGGAGGTTCCCTATACGGAGCATCTCTCTATGCCCATTAGCGAATTTCCACCGTGCTGCCTTCAACCTACACCTATAAATTGGTGCGTTATGCCTCAACGCCCGGAGGTATAGGTTACATCAGTTTATCGGACCCCATATATCCGATATGCCTTCGGTACATTCAAACTTGTTCAGCGGGGCCACACACGGATCGGTCCTCAATTGACACGGCAGGGACACACACACAAGACTTCCTCTTGCTGCATCCTACGCCCCTGCCTAGTCTCATTCTTCTTACTAAAGTCATCTCGCATCTCGAACCAATCCTGTATGTGGCGAATCCTATACTCGCGAGTAGATTCCAACTACTCGACTTGTACCGAAGCCTATAAGACTTTAAGCAAGGCATATGCTACGCGAGGACCTAGACACTACCCTCACTCACTTTAGGATAATCTGGTTATGCAATTAGAGTTTTAATCATCCTATACCTAATGCACATACATACCTCAAGCTAGGCGAATATAAAGCAAAAACTTGATCAAAATTGTTAAATGCAAACCGAGGCTTGCCTTGTTGCTGCTGGTCAGTGGTTAGATTCTCTTCTGGAGGGATGAAATCCAATATCTTCGGGGATTCCTTGCCTTCAACGACTACACGTAATCAAATTAAAGATATGTGTCAAATTTAATGCAACTTTGTTGAATTAAGAAATATGAAGACCAAAACTCTATATAGACATCTCTTATGAATCTGAAATTTTTACTGTGGCTTGGTGACAACCTAAACATAGACATGGCCTAATTTCATTTGAAACAAAGCTCATTTGAGCGCTGCACAAATAAATGTCTAAATGGCCATTACTAGAGCTTCTATGGATTTCCAGGGATTTTCATGGAGCAAGCCATTACTTTCTGGAAACTAGAGTGTATGGTGGTTCTAATGGAGTTGGTTTCATGTAATTTCGATAATCCTACAGAAGTTATGCTGTAATCAAGTTTGAGAAAATTCTGAAAAATGTTTCAGTACATTTTTCTATTTTGTCAGGGCAGTTCACTTAATCAGACAATGAGGTTGACTTAATGAATTCGGATGGATCTAAAATTTGGCATGAGGCTCAAGGATATTAAAATGAACATCCTAGCCAAATTTCGGAATTTTCCACAGAGTGGATCTCCATGAAAATTCCCAACAGTTTAAAATTTAGGGAACTAATCTGGAAAACTAAAGACTTTCAAAGGATGAAACCTGTTTTCCTGGAAAGTACTCAGAGAGCTGAATCCAACAATATTTGGTTCACTAAATTTGGACAATCCTACACAAAGTTATGAATTTCTAAAGCTTGGGCTGATTCCTGATTTATTTTCCTACAGAAAATCCTTCCCGTGTGTAAGGGCCTCAGTTTTTGACACACATTTGCAGTGTTCATCACCACACCACACACCTCATTTGAGGAAGGATGATGAACACAAATGAAGAGCAAGTAACAATTATCAACATGCTCATTATAGAACAAACTCACACATTGCCAAAGTGGTATTTCACACATGTGATATAGGTGCGCTGGACTTATGAAAACTCCTACACTTTGCTAAGGATGTCCATGCCAAGTTTCACCCAAATTCCAAACCTTTTTGAGGTCATTTTGGGTATAGTTAGAAAGAGGGCAGTTTGAAACCATATTCAAATTCAAACTGTTTTTATCCCATGATTTAAAAGTGGGAGGCATATTCTTACTCAGCACATTTTTGTGAACCCACACACCAATTTTCACTCCATTTGGGACATGAGCTAAGTGGGACAAATTCAAACTTCATTTGAATTAAAAACTGCACTTGTGCTGAAATTCACTCAAACCAAACCCAATTTTAACTTTGATCAATTCAAATGGTTCATGGGTGAATAATTTGAATTATCAGGGGTATTATGGGGCTAACTATTTACAACAGTGATTAGGAGTAAATTTCAGAGGTTAAAACTGGAAGTGGGACCCACATGTCAGCCACTGCTCAGATCAAACCGACTGAGACTTTTCTCACTCGGGTCGCCGAGCCGCCGCTGCGATCGCCACCGAGGGCAGCCGCCGCGCCAGCAGCTGCTTGCCCACGCGCGGGCTTGAGGCGGTGCAGAGCCTTCTTAAGGCGCCTGCCCCCCCCCCCTCCTCGGCCGAGGCATCACCGTTCTTCCCTGCAAGAACTCAGTGCCGGCCGAAGTTTTCTGCAGCTCGGAATCGATCGGAGAACGCCGATCACAGCTCCCTCCGTCCACTCCAGAGCCCCAGCAAGGTACTAGAGACCTCCTCCGTACTCCCCGCTGCTAGAATTCAGTTGAAACCGATTGATATCGGCTGTGCCGAAAGATCAAATTCGGGACTTGGAATCGCCGCACCTCGGGCTCCCGTGGACAGCCCAACCAGGGCGTTGTCACGCCCGAGCCAAGGCACCCTTGGACGCGCCGGTGACCGGTGCTGCTCACCCCCGAGCCACAGCTCGAGTGGTTGCTTACCGGCGGAGAATTTCCATTTTTCCCCTTTCTGTGTGCAGAACAAACTTCGGGTGCGATTCTGTTTAATTCGTGCTCTAGAAAGTATTAGAGGGCCTCAATCCGCTCTCACACAAACTAGACACGGTAACGGACAAGTTGCCTTCACGACTCTTGGCCGGAGAACCTCTGTACCCGGCGTAATTCGATGTTTACCAATGGCGGAGTAAACGGGAGGCATCGGGCGCACGGTGAGGACCTACTTCGGACCTTTCCCGAGCTGCCTCGAGCTCATGTCGACCTTCCCTGAGGTCCACTGATGCTTCCCGACCGGTTCCTCGAGTAGTTGAGGTGCTAGGGTAGTCAGCCGACATGGCCGAAGTCTTCCCGAGGTGGCGGCTCGTCGCCGACCATGCACCGGCCATTGTCATGAGCAGATGACCCCGGAATCCTGTTTCCCAAGTGAAAGTAGGCAGGGGGGGCCAGAATCGTGAAGTTTGGAGCTGTACAGAAGCCGGCGGCGAGCTCTCCGGCGAGGTCCCTCGGCGGTGGAGCGCGGGCGTCGCGAGGTTGAAGAAAGGGGTCGACCCCAGCTGTCAGCGGCCGATATTTTAAATCGGGATCGGGCTGCGGCCGGGATCGGGTGTGCTGGCGCGCAAAATCCTTGTGGGCCGCAGTGTGCTGTCGCCTCGTCGTGCGACGCGTGTCCCCTGGGCCCACGCGCGAGTTTAAACTTTTTCCCGATTTTCAGATTTCCTTCAAACTTCAAATCCTCATAACTTTGGCTAGGAAGCTCCAAATTGAGTGAACCAAATTTTGCTGGATTCAGCTCTCTGAGTACTTTCCAGCAAATCAAGTTTCACTTCATGAAATTCCTTAATTCTCCAGAATTAAATCCTCAAATTTTAAACTGTTTGGAATTTTAACTGGAGAATCCTGTGGAGGAAAATCCTTTTTCTGGGATATTCACCAAATTATCCCTGAACTACCATAAAAATTTCAGACCCATTGGAGCTCATTTGATCCACCTAATGGTGTGATTAGTGAAACTGTTCCAGAGAAAATAGAAAATGTTCAGAAACATTTTCAGAAAATTTCTCTGAAATTGTTTAGCTCATATCTTTAGTTAGGGACTTCCAAATTAAGTGAGACCAACTCCATTAGGACCCTCTGAAAATCTAGTTTTCAGAAAGTCATAGTTTGTTTCATGAAGATCCCTATAACACCCTAAGAGTTCCAATTAAGTTTAAGGACATAATTAATTGTGGAGGGCTCAAATGAGCTTTGCTGCAACTAAAACTTGACCAAGTCTCTGTTTAGGTTGTAACCAAGCCACAGTAAAAGTTTCACAGTCATTTGGTCTGTCTAGCAAAGGTTATAGACTTCACAACTTCAAACTCAATACAAATGCATTTAAATTGATACATATATTGCTTTTATAATGTAGTCGCTAAGGTCGAGGAGGAACCCGAAGTCCTAGACTTCGTAACTCCGGAGGAGCAGCTAGCCTACGACCAAGAGCAGCAAGGCAAGCTCCGGTTTGCATTAACCTTTTTACAAATCTTTATTGTTTTGAGCACATACTTGTTTACTTTATTCTTTGCATTAGAGTTTTGTTTGGAAACCCAACTGCATAGCCAAGAGAACCATGGATTGGGTTTAGGATTGCAAACCCCGTTAGCTACTGCATTGCTATGATAGAGTAGGATTCGGTACAAGTCGAGTAGTTGGAACTACTCGCGAGCATAGGCTAGAGGCACTCGACTCGGGTAGTGATAGCACATGAAACACATGGCAAGAAAATGAGACCAAGCGGAGAGTAAGGGCAGCAGGACTTTGGGGCCTGTGTGCTATAGCTCCGCTTGTGTCGATTGAGGACCGAGCCGTGTGCGGGCCTGTTGAACAAGCTAGAACAGTACCGAAGACCTACCGGCTCTATGGGAACCGGGAACGTAACTCGGGTAGCTGGGTATTGAGGCATTGCCCATCGTTCAGAGGGTAGGTTGAGAGCTTGAGGTGTAAATCGGCTGGCGGCACGGAGATGCACGTGCAGAGACCTCTTGCTCGGGACGATGGGACCGGTTCAATATTTGGCTGACGGGCGAAAGGTGGTTGCGTACGGCGTCCGTGACGGTTGTTGTAGGCAACATCGAGTACGGGCGTACGTGACGGGTTGTTCGGGTAACCCTGCAGGTGTAAATCGATTATAATCGCCATCCCTCGCGGTCAGTGAGTACCACTTGTTCACTGTACCGTGACGTAGAAAGAATGGGCTAGTTACATGTTAAAATGATGCTAATTGAAAGATGGACTTGATTGCTAATGAATTGCTGTAGTTTAGAGCTAACTAAAGTTCTTTTCAACTTTGGGCAAAGTACATGAGAGAAATGCATTTCTTGTTTGATTGCGGCTCTCTCATGTGCCTTAGCGTAAGGTTCTCCACTACCTGCTGCAAAAACTTGAAAGCAAGGTTCCACTAATTAGGCGAGTCCTTTGCAAATGATTTTTGCCTCATGTACCCATCACCCCTCATGTAGAAGTTCCATGTTTAGGTGAGACGGGTCAGACTTGCTGAGCCTTCGTGCTCACTGCTTGTGTTTGAAGCTTTTGCAGGGTTCTATGAGGAAGGGACTCCCGAAGAGGAGACGGAACCCCAGGAGGGGAACCCCGTCGAGTGGGAGTCGTGCACGCCGCAGAGTTAGTGTGTGTTTGTGCTAGCAAGGACACGTTCAAGGGCTGAACGTGGACTTGATGCGTAGTCTACGCCCGGGAGTGTAGACTGGACTTATTTTGATGTAAACTTGTTCATAAACTTGTTTATGTAATAAAATTTTGCTTCCGCTTTGTACCTTTGACGTGTGTTATCCGGTGCTGTGCAACGCAGCACCCCTCAGCGTGATCCTGGCTCGACAAGACCTTTGGGGTCGTGTCAGCATGCTAAAACAGTCGCTGACAGCGGGCCCCGCGTGCTTTGCCGGGTCGCTGAAATGTCGGGCCGGGGTCTTCGTCTACCTCGAGACGCCGCCGCCCCGAATCGCCGGAGCTCTGACGAGGTCGGCGTTCCCGGCGATCTAGCTTGCCGACGACGGTGAAACTCGCTACCCCCACCTAGTTTCGGATGCTGAAAACGATGGACACATCGCTGCCAACAGCCAACTGCCGTAGATCGCCGGCGACGACCGCTATGCCACTGCACCTCATCGGCACCGTGTTGGTGTCGCTCCGGCAATCCTCTTCGTGCGCTAATCGCATCACCGCGTTCAGGGCAGCCTCGGGAAGCTTGGCATGGCCTCGGATTGGACCCAAGAGGTCGGCAAACCGGACCTCACCGGCAACCCCCTCTTCCGCTGAACTGCTCCTCGGTGAAACTAGGGTTCCGGTGGGTCTTTCTTGCCAGTCTTTTATCGAGGAGGAGTGCAAGGATCCCTAGAGGCGATTTCTAAACCCGGTTTGAGCTCCCATGTGACGATTCTCCCGAATTCTCCCTAGACCTAATCGGGCCCTAAAATGAGCTGCCGATACTAAACTGTTAAATTCATTGCGTATGAAGGACGAACCTAAGAAGGGTGTGTGCTGTGAGCTCAAGAACAAGCTGGCGTACAACTTTGCTACGGACGACGAGATCGGAGAATGATTGTAGCTCTGGTTGCACGGGGTCGAAATCTGGGCGGATAGGCGGTGTGTGGCGGAAACGATTGGAAAAGGAGCTCGCCGGCCGACACCGTCCCTTTTATAGACAACTGAGGTGAGTGGAGGGTGCAACACCTGTTGAGCCACCTCCCACGTCGAAGCAGGAGCTTGCCGGCGCCTCTCGGTGAACTTCGATGCGGAGGCACGGCGCCCGCTCCCACTGAGCACGTGAACACGCAGAGGAGGCTGACATGTGGATCCCTTAGTCCCTAATACTCATCCACTGAATTTGCTTAATTTCTGTGGACTCCAATGCCACTCTAATTTGCTAGAATTCCACAATGGACATTTGAGAATTTGAATCCATCAGATTGGAGCTGCTTTGGACAAATTTGATTCACACTTGAATTTGAATTCCAAATTCTGTTTGGAATTAATTCAAATATAGCTCCCGACAAGATCAACTCCAATGGAGATGAAAATTGGTGGAGTAACTCAGAAAAATGTGCTGAGCTTGAATATGAGTCCACCTTTTAATCCAGCTGATGAAAGTAGCTGGAATTTGGATTTATATTAAAACTAGCCCTTTTGAGAATTGTATCCAAAATGCCTCAAAAAGGTTTGGATTTGAATGAAACTTGGCATGAGCATTCCTAAGCATGTTTAGGACCTAATTGTGTGCTCAGCCTCTCATGTTTACATGTAGTAGATCCTAATTTTGGATTTGTTAGTTTTTCTTTTAATCCTCCTATTGATGGTGGTCACTTGCTCTTCACATGTGTTCATGAGGTCTCCACCAAATGAGCTGTGGTGTGGTTGATGTGATGAACACTTTAGGAAGTGAAATCTTGGGCCTTTACATCTTTCCCTCTTAATAGAATCTCGTCCCAAGATTAGAAAAAGAAGAGATGATGATGTAAGAGGAATTACCCGCGACGAGATGGCAAGGAATCCGGATATGAGCGAAGGAAATCTTCGCTCTCCCACGTCGCTTCCTCAGCGGTGTGGTTTCTCCACAAGATCTTGTAGAACCACAGTGTTCTGTTATGCATGGTCCTAGTCTTCTCATCAATAATTTCAACCGGATATTCAGTGTAGGTTAAATCCGGATATTTAGCAAGTGAAATCTTGGGCTTTTACAGTAAGAATAAAAGACATTCATAGGATCATATTGTTTCCCTTATCCCTAACCGGCACGGTCTTTAATTAGTTTATGGAAGGGCCCAAGTTTTTCACTTGCTAAAAGTGTTCATCAGCCCACACACCTCAGCTCACTTTATGGTAATCACATGAACACATGTGAAAAGCAAATAATCACCGTCAATAGAGTGATTAGAAGATGAACTCACATAATCCAGAAGTGGTATTTCCCACATGCATCATATAGGGGCTGAGCACACTATTAACTCCTAAACTTTGTTAGGAATGCTCATGCCAATTTTCACAAAAATCCAAATCTCTTTAAGGTACTTTTGGATACAATCATTAAAAGGCTAGTTTCAACTTAAATTCAAATTCAAACTCATTTCTATGAGACCTATGTGTGCTGAATACATGGGCTATGATGATAAAAGTTTTGAATTCTTCCAAAACACTCTTTTTGTCAAGGTCCAACTCTATGTCCGAGCTCCGACAAGATCGGATGTAAAGTCCGACTTGCTATGGCTAGGACCGACATGTGTTTGGTTAGCTCCGGCGGTAGGTCCGACTAGCATTGGTAAGTTCCGGTGCTAGGTTCTGCTAGCTTTGATTAGCTCCGGCTCATGGTCCGGTTAGCTTTGGCAAGGTCCGGAGCTAAATCGCAATGGTTCTGTTTTTACCATGCAAATGTTTCGAACTTGCTTTATATATATGGAAAGTTTGCTTAGTATTCTTTTACTAAGTTTTTAAAGTGTTATGGTTGTTTATGGTGGTTAACAATTGCTATGGTTTGCAACATGCTTATGCGAGGTGTTTATGTAAGGTGTTGTGGTTTTCAGGACTAACGCGAGTCAAGTCGTGGACTTGTGCTTGGAAGTATTGGTTGTTTACTCATGTGCAGGTGTTGCTTGAGTTCAAGATATGGCTGGTGACGGGATCTATTGAACTAGTCTTATGGAGAAGATGAGGTTCTACAACCAAGTTCGGGAGGAATTGTGGTTGAGTTGATTGGGAGGTCACGCACCATGTTTGGATCAAGAACAACGCATATGAAGGTATCGTGGACGTCGTTGGAAGGTGTTTTCACGTGTGCAAGGAGTGTTGGGTGTTTTCCTCAAAGAACACTCACGGATTTGTGATGCAAATCATGTAGGGAGTCAAGAAGTGTGGTGTAGATCCAAAACTCGAGTGGAGAACCGAAGAAAAATGAGACGGATGAGTTGTGGCGGTGCTCAACAAACACCAGCGTGTTCTCCCCTTTTTATTAGCTGAAAGCCACACGTTAACAACAACCTTAGCCCGGGTTTTGCACCATACAGATTTTGAAAACATGCAGCACATGCATGTGCCATGCACGTATGGTCAAAAACCCCCCGGGTGGTGTTTGAAAATCAAACCAAAACACCCTCACACACACTAGGACTCGGTGCAACACATGTGACTCAGGACACACCCCTGGTTCTTGTCATGTGTGCTTTATTTCCTTGAAAACATAAGGAAAACTAAAATTTGATAAACCTCCAGAAGTAATGAACAATCTCCCCCTACTTCTGAGGTTTGATCTCCTGAACTCCAATCTTCTCACGAAGTTCCTGAAAATGTGTACGTCCCAGTGGCTTTGTGAGGATATCAGCAAGTTCATCTTTTGTCCCATCATGCTCCGAGATGACTTCTCCTCTATCAACACATTCTCTGACAACGTGAAACTTGATGTCAATGTGTTTACTTCTATCATGCAAGACTAGATTCTTTGCCAAAGCAATTGCTGCTGTGTTATCTATCTTAATCACTGGTGAAGGTACTTGAATTCTTGTCACTTCTTCTAGCACATGTCTGAGCCAAACAGCCTGACTTGCTGCAGCTGCTCCAGCCACATACTCAGCTTCACATGTGGACTTTGCCACAGCCTTTTGCTTATAAGATAACCAGCTGATAGGATTTTCACTCAGGAAGAAAATGACTCCTGTTGTGCTTCTCCGGTCATTCACATCTCCCCCAAAATCACTATCACTGTAGCCCCTTAACTCAAGACTTCCTTCACCTTGGTTGTAAGACAAGCCATACCTCATTGTAGCTACCACATACCAAAGTAAATGTTTCAAAGGCACCATGTGTTCTTCTTAAGGTTCTGACATGAACCCACTTAAGTACCCAACACCAAAACTAACATCAGGCCGAGTATGTAGAAGATACCTGAGTCCACCAATTATGCTGCGATAAGTGGTTGGATCAGTGAGTGGTGCTGTACTTCTCTTGGTAAGCTTCAACCAGGATTCCATGGGAGTGGCACACCCATTGCAACTTGTCATCCCACTTCATTCCAGCAACTTTGCATCATAAGCTCCTTGACACAATTCAATACCATGTCTTCCTTGCTTTACTTCAATTCCAAGATAGTAAGACAAGCTTCCTAGATCACTCATGCAAAACTTGTCCTTCATTTTCTTCTTGAACCGACTGATTTCATCCATGTTCTCCCCCACAATCAGCAAATCATCAACATACACACCCACAATGAGTCTTGCCTCACCTCCAAGCTTAGTATATAATCCATGTTCTGATTTGCACCGTGTGAAACTGAGCTGCTTGATACTTTCATCAAGTTTGCAGTTCCATGCTCGAGGAGCTTGTCTCAAGCCATACAATGCCTTGTGAAGTCTTAAAACCCACTTCTCCTTGCCTTCAGCTATGAAACCCGGAGGTTGAGTGACATAGATCTACTCTTCTAGACTCCCATTCAAGAAGGCTGACTTCACATCCATGTGATGAACATGCCAACCAAAATGAGCTGCAACAGCTAATACAATCCTCACAGACTCCATCCAGGCAACTGGTGCAAAAACTTCTTCAAAATCAACTCCTTGCTTCTGCACATACCCCTTTGCAACCATCCTTGCTTTGTGTTATATGACATTCCCATGTTCATCTTTCTTCAACTTGAGAACCCATTTGAAGCCAATGGCACGATAACCCTCCGGAAGTTGTACCAACGACCATGTTTTGTTCTCTTCAATGGATATGAGCTCCTCAATCATGGCAATGCGCCACTCCTTGGTCCTCATGGCCTCTTCTGCTGTGCATGGCTCTTCACCTATGACAACAAGAAGTTCATCTACTCCTTCTTCTGGTTCACAGCTTGGCACTATCTCAAGAATATTTCTCATGGAACGATAACGATGTGGTTCTTCTTTTAGCTCACTATCCATTTCTGGTGACATGAAAGGAGGTGACACAAACTCCACATCCTTGGATGCTTGCTGCCTCAGTTGTGTCATAGAAGATACTCCCTCAGCTGGGGTTTTGTCACCTTGACCTGTGCCACAAGAGGAAGAACTCACTTCACCAGGGTTCTCATCACGAAACATGTATTCTACCCGAAAGATGTCTTCATCATCCACCACTTCACTTGACTCAGCTGCATCCCACTTCCATGGGCGGTTTTCTTCAAACACAGCATCACGTGACACATGAACACTCTACGTGTTTGGATTGTAAAACCTCCACGCCTTACTTCCTTGCTCATATCCAATGAAGACCATTGGAATACTTCGATCTTCAAGCTTGCTAAGGCGCTTGCTTCCCTGTTTCACATGTGCCACACAACCGAAGGTGCGCAAATGATGTACACTAGGTTTCTTGTCATGCCATACCTCATATGGAGTCTTTCTCTCAACACTCCGAGTAGGAGATCGGTTCAACACATACACAGCTGTGGTCACTGCCTCCCCCCAGAACCAACCTGGCATATTCATTGCTTTCAACATAGTTCTTGGCATTCCCATAACAGTTTGGTTCCTTCTCTCAACTACACCATTCTGCTCAGGAGAATATGGAGCTGTCAAGTGACGTTGAACACCCTCCTTGGTGCAATACTCAACAAAAGCCCGAGCTGTGAACTCTCCACCACGATCTGTGAGAAAAGTTCCAATCTTCCTCCCTGCCTCAGCTTTAACACTTGTATGAAAAGCCATGAAAGTACTCATTGCTTGATCCTTTGTGCTGATCAAAAACACCCACATGTATCTACTGAGATCATCCACAAGAAGGAAGAAAAACTTGCTGCCTCTTGGAGTTGCCGGCTTCACTGGTCTACAGAGGTCTCCATGCACAAGTTCAAGTTTCTTCTCAGCTCGGTACTTTGCCATGCACGGGAACGGTTGACGTCGTTGTTTCCCAGCCAGGCAGCTATCACACTTCTCAGTTTGAGTGATGGTTGGCAATCCATACACAAGTTGGCCTTCGGCGAGCCTTCTGAGACTCCAAAAGTTTAAGTGCCCCATTCTTGCATGCCACATGCATGTTGCATTGCTCCCTTCTGCCATGAGACACCTTGGTTGCACTACCTTAAGATCAATGGTGTACAACCGGTTCACACCCCATTTCACCATTGCCACAGGGGTTCCATCTTTATCCCAAATCTTGACATAACCATCCACCATCAAGATTCGGTGTCCCTCCTCCTCAAGCTGTCCAAGACTGATGATATTTGCCTTGAGCTGAGGAATAAGATAGACCCCAGCCAACTCCTTTCGACAACCTCTTTTTCCTTGGAACACCACAGTTCCTTGGCCATCAATCTCTGTCACTGAGCGATCTCTGAAATGCACAGTACCATGCACCGTGCTATCAAGTTTTGTGATCACGTCCCGTTTCCAGGTCATGTGATTTGTTGCACCGGAGTCCAGGATCCACCAAGTACTGCCTCCTCCCTCCAAGTCTCCTACTTGAACGTGTAACATATCATTGTTGAGGCATACCTCCTCCACGGACGTGTCTTGCTCAGCCTTTGTGTTGGCACATGCCACCAAGAGACTGGATTCAAACTCATGATCAACTTGAGCTGTGTTCACCTCGTCATCCTTCTTTTTCTTCCTGCATTCTCTAGCCCAATGACCTTTCTTATCACAGTAGCGGCACTCATCTTTGGCCACTCCACGTCCTGAGTTTCCACCACCAAGGTTACCTTGACCACGGCCACGTCCTCGGCCATGATCTCTCCTCAGTGCAAATGAGTCTTTGTGCCGTTCCTGTCCAGCTCCCCCGGACATCTTGAGACGTGTCGACAACCTTGCAAGCAACTCTTCTTCACACAGATGCAACTTCTCTTGCGTGTTGCCCTCCCAAGTGCTTGCACCAATCCTTTCTTCTGCAGCCTTGAGTCTACCAATCAGCTCATCAACGGACATATCACTTAAGTCAAGCAATGTCTCGATGGAGGCCGCAATCTGCTCAAACTTTTGTTGTACCGCCTGAAGGAACGTCCGGACAATCTCCTCCTCCGAACGTTCACTCCCAAGTGCCGCAAGTTGAGACGTGATCCGGCTCATACGCACACCAAACTCATCAACAGTTTCACCATCGTGGAATCTGAGTGCATCAAACTCCCGACCCAATGTGCTTGCCCTGGCCTTATGCACACGTTCGGCTCCCACGTTGCGCAACTTGATCGCATCCCATGCAATCTTGGCCGACTCCTTACCGGCAATGATCCCTATCATTTCTGGTGGTACAGCCTTGGTGAGAGCCTCCAAAGCCATCCGATCTTCAATGTAATCATTGGTGCCAAGGCTCACCGCAGTCCACAAGCCTGTCGCTTGCAACATCACCCGCACAGTGCCGACCAATCATGATAGTTTGTCTTAGTGAGCATCTGTTACGTACCACCACTGCTGATTTCCTTCGTGATGCGATGAATCACCAATGCCCCTGATCCTCCTCCTGTCCTGCCGGTGCCTCCCGGTGGTGTGATGTCCCTCCATGAACGTCGGGCTGGCGATGAAGATCTCCTCCGCGACATCAGCGCCCACTCAATGGCCGCGTCACGGTTCCAGGCAACGTAATAGGCTCTGATGCTAATTGTTGGGTGTTTTCCTCACAGAACACTCACGGATTTGTGATGCAAATCGTGTAGGGAGTCAAGAAGTGTGGTGTAGATCCAAAACTCGAATGGAGAACCAAAGAAAAATGAGTCGGATGAGTTGTGGTGGCGCTCAACAAACACCAGCGCGTTCTCCCCTTTTTATTAGACGAAAGCCACACGTTTACAACAACCTTAGCCCGGGTTTTGCACCATACAAATTTTGAAAACATGCAGCACATGCATTTGCCATGCACTATGGCCCAAAACCCCCCGGGTGGTGTTTGAAAATCAAACCAAAACACCCTCACATGTGACTCAGGACACACCCCTGGTTCTTGTCATGTGTGCTTTATTTCCTTGAAAACATAATGAAAACTAAACTTTGATAAACCTCCAGAAGTACTCAACAAGGAGTGCATGGACGTGGCAACATGGTTCCAAGATGTGGTGAAGAGATATGGAAGTGGAGATATGGTTGAAAAGGTTCAACCTGCTAGATTTTGCGCTCAGGCTGCGGCTGAGGCGGTTATGGTTTGTTTATGGAAAGTTTTGAGTTGGTTATAATAGGATTTCGTGTTAGGCATGAAGTAGAGTTGTTTTAGGAATGTTTGGGACGTTCCTAAGGTGTTTGGGAGTCTTAATATTGCTTCTATCTGCCTATAGAAGAGTCTTGAGCAGTATTCGAAAGTTACAGTTTGAATCCAAGTAGAAGTTGGAGTCCTAGTTTGAATTGGGTTGACCATAGGGCTGGCTATATAAGCAAGGGAGGCAAAGGCTCGTTTAGCACGACCTTGGGATGTTTCTATTATGTTTTGATCAATAAAATTCGTAATATAGAGGAGCTTTTGTTCCTTCTTCATCCGACTTGTTTTTGTCAAGTTTTTCTCGTCGAGTTTCTGAACAGCACAACAGTGCTTTGGTGTTTTGATCATAACTCGAGTTTTACAGATCCAATTGACGTGATCCTTTCTGGGTTGTCTTCACAACTTGATTATATATCTTCTGTAAAACTTTCACAGTAATTGGATTTGTAGTTTCTGATCTACACGAGTTTCTTTGCAGTGTTGCAGATCTGGTTTTTACTCGAGTAGAACAGATTGACCCTCGTTTGATCTTTCGATCATAACTTGAGTTGTTCTTGATGGATTTACGTGATTCTTGTTGCCGTGTCTTCTTGAATTGATTATTTATAATATATACCACTTTTTTCATGGTTGAACACATTTAGATCAGTCGCATACACGGTTTCTTTAACAGATCGATTTTCTGCCGAGGGGGTTTTTGTTGCTTCCATTAAAAAGTTTAAATCCACCATTCACCCCGCCTCTGGTAGCTTTTCACGTGGTCTTTGATCCTACAATTGGTATCAGAGCCACGGTACTCTAATATATGTGATTTGCATGTGTTTTGACTAATCATCATGAAGAAATACTCCGCAAAACCTTGTGAATTCAGTGGCATTGTTTTTCAGGTTTGGAAGGCACGTATGGAGGCTTTCATCCAGGCGCAAGGCTTCGCAATATGGGAAAAGGTGTACAAGCCTTATGACGTGCCGCAAAATGATCAAGTCACGGCTACGAACATGAAAGATGTCGACAACAACAACAAAGCACGGAACTTAATCATACAAGGTTTAACTCAAAGTGACTTCGACTATGTTGCACACCTCCGATCTGCATACGATGTGTGAAAGCACTTTGTGACTACCACGAAGGATCCAACACGATCAAGGAGGTAAGACAAGATATGTTCAAGAAAGAATACATGCGCTGTGAGATGCAACCCGGTGAGTCAATCGATGACCTCTTTGCTCGCTTCAATAAAATTCTCAGCAACTTGCATAGTGTCAACGTTAATTTTTCAGATGCTGAAAATGCTAGGCAATTACTAAGTGCATTAGACATGTAAATTTGGGAGATGAAAGTTACATCTATTCATGAATCTACTGTCATGAGTACACATACATTAGATGTGCTATATTCTAAGTTAAATCCTCATGAAATTGACATAATATCACGTAAGAACCCCAACAAGTCTCTTGCATTTGTTTCACAACGTGACATGCCTAGCTCTAGTCTATATTCATCTTGTGGTATATACTCTTTGTTGTCCTCTCTAACCCTTGAACAGATTGAAGAGTTTCCAGAGGTAGAACTTGCACTCTTCTCTACTCGGTTCTCAAAAGCATTGCAAAATGTGAGAACTAGAAGGAGAAGAAGTGCCGGACCTCAACGATGATTCGAATGTGGTAACACAGGACATTTTCGTACGGATTGCCCTAACCTTTCAGGTCCTACTTCCGTGATGAAAAGAAAACTAGGACGAAGCACTCCTTTGCAAACGATAAGAAAAGGAAGAAGGGTTTTATAGGACGCCAATTGGTAAATAGTTTTATCTCCGCACTTCAAGAACTAGGCTCGAGCGATGTGGACATCGGAAGTGATGATGATGAAGATGATTTGTCAAACTGATGCTTCATGGCGGGCAAGTCAAGTTCAAGTATGGAGGAGGCCGAACACAACAGCGACAATGAAGAGGTATGTCCTACTTGAGAAGAAATGTGTGATGCTATTTCTCGTGCTACTGTTATAGTTAAGTATCGTTCCAATTGAAAACTAAAAAAAATGCTACACCCGGTTTGTCCCAAAGAACAACCGAGTGAATATCACATGTATGCCAGGATCTTTCTCTCATATATGTGATGACAAATAGTGAAGCATCATTTATTACAAGCCAGGTGTCGAATATAAATATGTCTTACAAAGCATACGTCTCGATGGACGATAATATGTTCATAACATGTAAATAAAACAGCAGCGGAATATAAGTCTTGTATGCTCCGTCACAGGCGTTGCCCGGGGGACTCTTCGTCGTTGAGGAACGGGAGCGTTCCACGGCAGCCGAGGCGGAGAGGGTCGCCGCGCGGCTGGCGGCGGGCGAGGATGACCTTCGAGCTCGGATCAAGGAGCTAGAGATTCTGAAGGCAGACCTCGACTTGAGGGAGGAACAGGTCTCCCGCGAACACCGGGCGGTCCTGGATCGGGAGTTGGCCGCCGACTTCAAGGCTTCTGAGCTGGAGCGGCTCGCCAAGACTCTCCACATTCAGGAGAGCTCCCTGGCCGCCAAGGAGAAGGAATTCCCCGAGAGAAACCTAGAGGCCCTGCAGGCAGCCCGCCACGAGGTGGAGGAGCTCTCGGCCTTGCGGTCCTCCGAGGCTCATGCGGTCTCAAGCTTCGTTGATCGAGCGGGGTCCGCCCTGGTCCCTCTTGGCTTCAGTCCGATGAGGGCAGCGGCTCCTGCGTTGAAGGTGGCGGAGGTGATCCCCGCGCTGGAGTCAATCGGCGCCAAACTGGACAGGCTAGACTCGGTGGTCGCCAGCGAGCTTGAGGCCAAGGGACGCGGCCTAGCCTTAGAGGTCGCCTCACATGTGCTGGCATGCTTCAAGAGCCGTGACCCCTCTTTCTCCCTGGAACCAGCGAGAGAGGGCCCAGCCGCGGAGCGGGAGGAAGCTGCCAGGGCTGAAGTCGAGGATGTGGCCGCCCTTGTAGCCGCTAGGTTCCGGCGTGAGCCGGGAGGTCCTTAGGACTTGTTTATCCCTTTTTATCGAGTCTGTAGTCCAGCTCATGGAGCCTCGCATAAATAGACTCTTTTAGATATTTGTGTCTATGATGCCTTTTCTCTCCTTCTTGGCTTTGCCTGACTGAGTCCACACTCGGGTCCGAAGTCTTGGTCATTGAACACCACATCATCCCCTTGACCTGAGCAGCAATTAAACCAACAAATATGCATGTTTGAGTACCATTGGTACTCAGCAAGTGTGGGAAAGTTATGTCATGCATGGCTAGAGCAAGGAGAGGTTGAACTCATGGTTAAAGCACTACGCAATTAGTACCTATCGCCTTAGCTTATTAAGCACCTACATTACTACATAGGTGAAATGGTCCCAATCTCCCAACCCATTATCATAATCAAATAACCATAACATCATTTCCAACGTTAAGCTCCCCGCTTAACATCCACAACTTCCAAAGTCATCATCCTCTAATCATGAATAAGTCCAAGCCGCTGTTGACCGTGAGCACGGCTATCATGACAGTTTTGACTCTGCAGAGTTTGCACCACTGTACCCACATGTAGTGATTTCATCCCCCGTTGCCGGGTGGACTAAAAGAACCTCCATTATGCCAATGGCCACGAACCACATTCACACTTCCCAGGTGTGTAGCCAGGAGATCACTACGAAGCCTTTACAAAGGGTTTCCCAGCGAGCGTGGGCCCACTGAGGTTTCACCCCTAACAGCATAAAAGAGGCTCCAACCCCGCTGCAGTGGCCCCCTCTTGAGCCTTGCGGTTCATATGGTAGTCCAGCTGACACATACTCCCCGCACCATCCAACACACCCATACTACGCCGGGGATACAGCTAATTAATTGGCCAAGCTGCCCCATCTCAGCATGTGGTTGGCACGGTAAAGCCAGGTTACATGCTCCATGAACCGGTCCTTAGGATCCAGGCAAGTACTAAACACAAACCCGAGTCTCGTGCACCCAGCAATAACCAAATCATCCAACTTGCCTTGATATCTACCTCTACATAACTCATAATATCTCATTCAAGAGTAAGGTAAATAAATAGATGATCTCATATCCCAATTATCCCATTCTAAGCATGGCTAAGCAAAAGCACATGAATAAATGACATGATAAAATAAATCCCAACCCAAGCTACAAGGAAACAAGGTAATGCAATTCTAGGGAAACTTCCTAGCATGGGTTTCATATTTCAATTGACAATGCAAATAATTCTATCTACACATCCTAGCATAGGATCAAAGTGGTCAAGGACACTTGCCTTCTTCCTGCTGCTCTGGGAAAGGAAAGTCTTGGTCTTGGAAGGGGAGAACTTGCTCTGGGGCAGGTTCTACTCATGCCAATACACATAGCAAAAGAAAACAACAATCCATAAGACATAGTTCACACTTTCACTTCATACGAACCACACATACATACCTATGAAAGTCATTCACATTTCTAGGTGTTGTGGTTACTCTACATGTGTTGATTTTTGCCCTACATTCACCTTTAAACATATGTATATTATTTCTAACTTCTATGTTCAGATTTCTATTTGCACACTATATATGAAGTTCCAATTTGAACAAATTCTTTATATTCAATTATTACACTTCTTAGCCACAAAGTTTGTATAAAATGTATTTTCCTACTCCAAATAGGTTTTCAGATCTTCTACCAAATCCTAAACTGAAGTTTTTGGATTTGGAGACTTCATTTATCATTTTCTAATTATGCATACCTATTTTCCTATATTTTGCAGATTTATCTTCTATGTCTAAAACTGAGTTTTAATATTAAATAGTAGGACATATCTTCTAAACAGAATAGGTTCTGACCTAAAATATTAAAAATATATTTTTAAACTTCTCCTCTGATGTGAGCTAATTTAAATTTATTTTATCAGTTTTCAGAATTACTTCCTAGCCTAAAAAGGTATTTCTAGAACTAATAAATATGAACAACAATTAGACAGATTCATTTCAACCAAAAATCTATTTTTAGTTCATTCTAAAGTTTTCCAAGTGCTAGGAGAGTTTAAATTTAAACTTGTACATATGTTTGCCTTACCTTTTAAATTTAAATCCTAGTCACATATTCAAATTTCTGAATTAATATCATATAGGGTCAAAAAGGTAAATCCTCCCTACTACAGGGTCTAATTTATTATTTTACAAATTTCCAGGGTCTAACTATACATAACAGAGGGGTTTCGCAAATTTTTATTAAGTCCAGGGGCTAAAACTGATTTTTAAATGAATTTACACGAATTTCTGAAGTTCCAGGGGCTAGATCAGAAGTTTCCAGGGCTACCTCGTATTTTCCGAGATCCCCAGGGGGTAGCGCGTAAGAATCCCGGCCTTTATAACGCGGGGCTGATATGGACCGTCCGATTTAAAATAGACGGCTGAGATTATAACACGAAGCGGTACGGGTTAGATCTAATAGGAACCGCACGATTTAAAATGGACTGGCCTCAGGGGGCCATGTCGCCCTGGCCGTGCGCGGGCGGCGCTGCCCGGCAGCGCGCGGCGGTGAGAGGCAGCGATCTCGCCGGAGATCTTCGGATTTACGTCTATGCCTCCTAAAACTGGGATTTCATGGCATAGAATGGTAGAGGGGAGGTCGGGGATCTCACCTCGGGATTTTTCTTGAGCTCGGAGGTCCTAGAAGGCGGTCGGCGGCGATGTCCGAGATGAAATAGCGGCGGTGCTCGCCGGAGCTGCGTCTAGGGTGCAAAACATCGAGTTTTCTGCACCTGCGTGATTCCCCGGAGGCGGTGGAACATGATTGGCGCGTTAGATCAGAAAACCCGAGCAAGGATCGAGAGAAAACGGTGATCGGAGCTTGGGTTCTCACCGGAGAGAAAATTGGACTGCGCTGGGGAATTCGGCGAGTTTTTGTGCGAGAATTTCACGAGGGGAGGCGGCGGAGGATCGACTTGGTTAAATAGAAGCGTCCGGGGTCAAAGATCGGGCTGTTGGCTCGATTTTTCGGAGGTTGTTTGGATTCGGGTGTGAGGAGAGTCCCGGGGTCGGCCCAGCGCGCGGGAGGTGAGGGATGACATGCGGGCCCCGCGTGTCAGTGAGAGGAAGAGAGGGGCGCGGGTTTGGGGCTGGCGCGGGGAGAGTGGGCCGGCTGGTGGGTTTCGGCCCACTGGCCGGTGGGGTTTTTTCTTTTTCTTTTTCTTTTTCCGTTTCTTTTCTGTCTTGGTTTGGATTTAAATTCCAATTTGAATTTGAATTTCTGCACCACATGCAATACGTCCAAAAATTTTTAAATTCCCCTCTTAACAGAATTTTAGGGTGTTACAAAAAACATCATGTCAAAAATGCCTAGACTGGTCTAAGAAACTTGATGACATGAATAGGACCCTAGAGCGGTTTTATAATGGGAATAAGAATCTGAACTTGCTGTTGAATTCTTCTAAATCTTGCAATGATAAAACTGGTTTAAGTTTTGATTCCCATGCTCATGCTAAAGTACATCCACCTAAAATTGTAAAGTGATTAGGAAGTGGTTTGATTAAAACAGTTCCTAAACAAAATGAAATGGTAGAGACAAAGTTAAATAAACATGTTGTCTGCTCATCTAGACATGAACATAAAGTTAAATTTCATTGTACCTACTGTGGTAGAGATGGTCATGTCATAGATTTTTGTTATATACTAGCTAAACAACAAGAAAAGGAAAGAATCATTGCTAGATCAAATAACAACTGTGCAAAACATGTTGCATGTGCTGAACCGAATGTTAGGAATATGCAACCTGCTATAATGAGTCAATAACATGCAAAGTTTGCTTCCGGACCTACTGTTTTTAGTACTACTCATGTAACACCTCGGAGGTCAGTAGTTGGGTACAAAAATCCTCAAACTTTGGCTCATAAACCTGCTGTTTTATCAAAGCCTTTGCGTGTTACTTCTGCTGGACGACGTGTGACTCAGTACTGGATTCCTAAATGCCTTTTGACTAACCCCAGTATTGAGTCATCGATGTATTGTACTACTATGTAAGTTACAAGTTTGAGGAAGGAGAGCATTTGTAATATGGATTGAGGATGCTCACGCCACATGACTGGTAACAAAGAATGGTTCTCCACCCTCTCTTTTGTGTCACATGTAGAAAATGTTACTTTTGCTGATAATTCTTCAACTCCTACAATTGCTAAAGGTTCGGTTAGTGTAAATAATCACTACACTTTAAAATATGTGGCACTTGTTAAGAGTTTGAAATACAACTTTCTTCCTGTTTCACAATTGCTAGATGAAAATCTTGAAATTATTTTCACTAAAAATTGTTGCAGGGTTGTAGATTCAAAAAGTGAGCTCATTTTTAATATGTCTCAGTTTGGAAGAGTTTTTAAAGCTGATTTTGATATGTCATCCCCTAAGCATAGATGTCTAGTTGCTAATGATTCAAAATACTTATATTTTTGGCATCGTAGACTTGGTCACATAGGCTTTGATCATCTCACACGTGTTAGTGCTCTTGATCGCATACATGGGCTGCCTAAGCTTAAAGGGGACAAAGAAATTGTGTGCTCTTCATGTAGACATGCTAAGATGGTTGCAGGTTCACATGCTCCTCTCACAATGACCATGACAACTGAACCGGATCAACTTTTGCACCTTGACACCGTAGGACCTTCAAGTGTTCAATCCTTCGGAGCTAAATGGTATGTTCTTGTGATTGTTGATGACTATTCTAGATACTATTGGGTTTATTTATGGCATCTAAGAATGAAACTTTTAGTCACTTTAGAACCTTATTTCTTAGATTATCAATTGATCACCCAGGATCTTTAAAAGCAATTAGAAGTGATGACGGAACCGAATTTAAAAATCAATTGTTTGATCACTTTTGTGCTGAAAATGGAATAGATCATCAGTTTTCTTCACCATATGTACCTCAACAAAACAGTGTTGTAGAGAGAAAGAACAGAACCTTAGTTGGGATGGCTAGGACTATGCTTGATGAATATCAAACTCCTAGAAAATTTGGGCTGATGCAATTGCAACTGCTTGTTATGTCTCAAATCGTGTTTTCTTGCGTGCTAAGCTAGGTAAAACACCATATGAACTTCGGTTTGGACATTGGCCTAGTGTAACACACTTTCGGGTCTTTGGTTGCAAATGCTTTGTTAAGAAACATGATAATCTTGACAAATTTGAACCTAGATCCGTTGTTGGCATGTTTCTTGGTTACCCATCTCATACTAGAGGCTACCGTGTGCTTCTATATGACACTAACAAAATTGTGGAGACTTGTGAGATTTCTTTTGACGAAGATAGCCCAGGTACTAGCTCTAATATTGCAGGACCAGACCCATACCGCAGGGGGAGAGTATTTTCATCGAAGAAGATGAAGAAGTGTCACACCCGGTTTCCCCGAAGAACAACCGAGTGAATATCACATGTATGCCAGGATCATTTTCTCATACATGTGATGACAAATAGTGAAGCATCATTTATTACAAGCCAGGTGTCGAATAAAAATAAGTCTTACATAGCAAATGTCTCGATGGACAATAATAAGTTTGTCTCAAGTGAATAAACTAGCAGCGGAATATTATTCTTGAGGGCTCCGTCACAGGCGTTGCTCAGGGGTATCCATGAACCTAGAAACCTTCTCCGGGTCCAAAGTCTTGGTCATTATACACCACCTCATTATCTTGACCTGTGCAGCAATATAAACCAACAAATATGCAAGGTTGAGTACCGATGGTACTCAGCAAGTGTGGGAAAGTTATGTCATGCATGGCTAGAACAAGGGGAGGTTGAACTCATGGTTAAAGCACTACACAATTAATACCTATCGCCTTAGCTTATTAAGCACCTACATTACTACACAGGTGAATTGGTCCCAATCTCCCATCCCATCATCATAATCAAATAACCATAACATCATTTCCAATGTTAAGCTCCCCACTTAACATCCACAACTTCCAAAACCATCAATCCTCTAATCATGAATAAGTCCAAGCCGCTCTTGACCGTGAGCACGGCTGTCATGACCGTTTTGACTCTGCAGAGTTTGCACCACTGTACCCACATGTAGTGATTTCATCCCCCTGTAAAAGCCCAAGAAAAGGGACTTGCAAAAACTTTTCTTCACCTCACAACACCACAGTTTTCATTGTGGATATCTTAGGAAATATTGTGAAGAGCAAGTAACCTTCATCAAAAGAGTGATTAGAGGGGAAAGTCTTCCTTTTCACAAAGTGGGATTTGGACATAGGAACATGAGAGGTTGAGCTCACCCCTAGAACATAAAAAGTCTTGGGAAGGTTCAGTCCAAGTTTCATAGAAATCCAACACTTTTTGAGGCACTTTTTGGGTTATTTGAAAAAGAGGCCAATTTGAATGTAAATTCAAATTGCAGCAACTTTCATCACCCAAATTCAAAAGTTAGCTTCATATTCAAACTCAGCACATTTTCTGAGTAAGCCCACCAATTTTCATCTCCATCGGAGTTCATCTTGTCAAGAGCTAAATTTGCAAGAATTCAAAACAGAATTTGAATTTCAGTTTAAATATGAAGCAAATTTAACCAATCAAAGTTTGAATTTGAGAATTCTCAAACAAAGACTTGGTGACTAAGTCGCACATTAAATTGTGAGTAGCTGGAGATAATTGAGTGCCAACAGAAATAAAAAGAATTGGAAAGGGGATTAGAGGGGAGAGGGACCCACAGGTCAGTGGCACACACGAGGGGCAGTCGGTTGCTGCACCCGACCCCGACTTCGCGCGCAAGCAAGGGAACGGCGGCGAGCCACCGAGGCAGCAATTGGCCACCTCATGGTGCCAAACTGCGGCTCAAAGGCCAGCGCACAGCCCACGCCGCCTTCCTCCTGCTTTCCAAACGAGGACCCCCCTACCGAGATTCTATCTCGACTCCGCGCGAGCACAGAAACGCCGCCCTATCGGATCGCCGGCGTCCAGCCAGCACAGGCGCGCTCGTGCCCGATGAGCAACACAAGAAAGGACCGCCTTAAGGTGCTGATTCTTCTAGTCCCTACCACTCTTCATTTCATGGGCTGTCGAGGGAGTATTTCACCGGGAAAGCTTCGGGGGTCTTGAGACCGAGCTCCCACAAAATCCAAAAATTCGTGGGGGTTAGTTCATCACCGGGCAAACCGAGTCACGCACACGCTTTATACACTGCCACGACCACCTAGGATCGAAAACCAGTAAGAACCGTGGGCTAGGTTTACGGTTCTTTGAAGTTTTCTGAAGCACAGCCGATATCCGGCCTAGGTCGCCGATGAGGTCGTAGTTACCGCCGTTTTCATGGGGATCGGTGTCCATGTCCGTGACCAGCAGGTGTCAGCGGAGCTCCCCAAGCAAACCACATCGAAAAAGGTGCATGGGATGCCGAGTTGGACGTCGCCGGTGAGCTCCCGGCCGCTGTTGCCGCTGGGAGCACTGTTCCGGTGGTTGTCAAGTTCTGGGGATGGCACCACCGTGATCCTCAGGCCGAGATAGGCACTGGCGGCGAGATTCAGCAAGCTCCGAGGACCGGAACCCCTCTCCGGCGAGAGCTCCGGCGAGCTTGGCGGCGGGGTCGCGCGGGTGGCCGGAGGAAGACGAAGGGGTAGGCCCCACGCGTCAGCGGTTGGAGACAAATGGGTGGGATTCTCTGTGGTCCGGGATCCAGTGCAGCCGCGCGGGAAGGAGTCTGTGGCCCCGTGTGGCGCGGCTCCAGCGGTCGACACGTGGGCGGTGGACCCACCCGCAGGATTTAAACATTTTTGGAATTTCCAGTTTTAGTGCAAACTTCAAATGCATAGAACTTTGGCTAGGAAACTCCAAATTCGATGAACCAAATTTTGCTGAACTCAGAATTCTGAGTACTTTCCAGCAATACCAAATTCAGCTCATGAAAGTGAATAGTTTTCCAGAATTAAATCCCTAAATTTAAACTGTTGGGAATTTTATCTGGAGAACTACTTTATGAAAAATTCTGAAATTTGGCTGAGAGGTTCATTAGTCAATCCCTGAATCCCAGTAAAATTTTCAGACTCATCCAAGTTTATTTAGTTACCATAATGGGGTGATTAAGGGAACTGCCCAGAGAAAATAGAAAAATGTACAGAAACATTTTTCAGATTTTCTCCAATCTTAATTAGGACATAACTTTCTGTAGAATTCTTCAAATGACATGAAACCAACTCCATTAGAACCATCTTAAAGTCTAGTTTCCAGAAAGTAATGGTTGGAGCCATGAAAACCCCTGGAATTAGTTAGAGGCTCAAATATTGACCAAATGGGCTTTTATTTGTACAAGGTTCAAATGAACTTTGTTTCAAATGAAACTTGGTCAAGACTCTGGTTAGGACCCTACCAAGCCACCATGAAAATTACAGAACCAAAGGGGAGGGTTAGCTATAGTTATTAGTAAATAAGTATTCAAGTTTACACATTGCATTTAAATTTACATGTAGTATTATATTCAACGTGTAGCCATTGAAGAAGAGACTCCGGAAGTGCTGGACTTCCTTCTTCCGGATGAAGAAATAACTACTGACCAGCAGCAACAAGGCAAGCCCCGGTTTGCATTAACCTTTTTATAAGTTTTATTTTGTTTACATGTGTCATATGAAGTATGTATGTGCATTAGGTATAGGATGGATGGAACCCCACTTGCATAACCAGAATTTTTCCCTAAGAGTGAGGGTATTGTTTAGGACCTCGAGTAGAAAGGCTATGCTTAAAGATTCATAGGGCTTCGGTACAAGTCGAGTAGTTGGAATCTACTCGCGAGACAGGCTTGGGACACACGGGTTCGGTAGAGTGATGTGAGATCACTTTAGTAATGAAAATGAGACTAGGCAGGGGCTAGGGCGCAGCAAGAAGAAGTCTTGTGTGCGCAGCCCTGCCCGTGTCGATTGAGGACCGATCCGTGTGCGGCCCTGCTGAACAAGTATTGAACGTACCGAAGGCATATCGGATATATGGGCCCCGATAAACCGATGTAGCCTAAACCTCCGGGCGTCGAGGCATAGCACACCGATTTATAGGTGTAGGTTGAGGGCAGCAAGGTGGAAATCTGCCAACGGGCATAGAGAGATGCTCCGTGTGGGGAACCTCCTGCTCGTTTTGGTGCGACCGGTTCGACGTTTGGGCTGTTGGGTGAAAGGTTGTCCTGTACGACATCGAGTGAGCGTGCTGTGCAGCTCCACGGGTGGGAGTACGTGACGTGCTCTTTGGGTTTCCCTGCAGGTGTATATCGAGTCGATTCGCCGTCCCTCGCGGTGACGAGTACCGCTTGTTCACTGCGTCGTAACGTAGATAATTTATGGAATGCTGTGATTCAATATTGCTGTCATGATATAATTGTATTGCTACATGTGTGCCACCAAATACTGCTTACTAAATTTCAGCTTCATGAATTGTTAACTTGATGCTAAAAGATGAACTAAGGATGAACTTGTAGGCGTGTCCATTTGCTGCAACATTGCTATCCTATGTCAGTGTACACCTCATGTAGAGTTTCATGCTTAGGTGAGTCGGTTAAGCCTTGCTGAGCCTTCGTGCTCATGGTTGCTGCTTAAGTGTTTTCAGGTGAGGAGCCATCCACGGACTCGGAGTACGAGTCCACTGGCGAGGGTTACCCTCCGTCGGGGACCACGGCTGAGTGGGAGCCGTACACGCCGCGCTGAACTGAGGAGTGCAGCTAGTGTGGGTTGCCTAGGGCTGGGCAACCACTTTTGCTAGATAGGCGGGCGTGAGTTGTATAAAAGAAACTTCCGCTGTGTAATAAAGACCCTAGTTTGTAACTGAGAAGTGTACTACTTTGTACATTCAGTTTGTTTTTCCCATGTAATATAATGTGTTCTTATGACGTGTGCTGTCGGGTGTCGCATCGCGCGGCACCACCCTCTGCGATCCTGGATGAGCGGATTCTTGTCCGTCACAGCCTGGTGTCAGAGCTGCAGTGGGGATAGCACAGTACTTAAGGACTGCATTATGGGAAAACTTAGGTATACGGTGAGGATTCAGTAGTTGCCCAAGTAAGGACTATATTAGCATAGTTACTTAAAGTGGCAAAGACTAACTTATGTGTTATAATTCTGAATTTCAATTATGTAACGACGCACCTACGCTCTGGTAAGTATGGTAAGGAACGCCACCGAAAGCGGTTCAGTTTCGGTTAGCTCTCCCTGACGAGGAACGTGGTTCAGGGATAAGTCTCACAGCTTGGTGTGAGACGTCAATATGAAACTCTTGGACTCTTCATGTTCCTAAGTTCATATGAAACGCTGATTCCTAGCATGCATTAGGCAAGTAAGTGGAGACCCCATCGCGTGGTCAGTAACGCGAGAGTGTGTTCGTCTGGAAGTAGCCCAGGAGGACATACGCAGCGCTTGCCATCGGCGTGTCCTGCAGGGCAGTAGGTGGTATCTGTTGGGTTGATAACATTCCCAGCCGTGACGACCCGTTCATGACCTACTCGGGTTCCCCGTCGTGTGGTGTTGAAACACGATCACGTACCTTGAGACGTGACTTAGCTCAAGGACGGCCGTATGACAATGATACGGGCATTTGTAATTACTTTCAAATATGGAACTGCCTGGAATGAACAACCTTTGAGTGCACCATTATTGTGTGGTTTTCTGCAGGTACTAACCACGTATGTATCCGTGTAGTAAACGTGTGCGAGAGACCGTTTAGTGCCACACTTGAGACGTATATGCCGGTATAATCCGGTTAGGATTTTCTTTTGTGAGAAACGTAGTACTGAGATATTGTAGGCATATGCATGAGAATAATGATAACAAAGAATTAAAATCTATAGGTTCAACATTTAGGACCCTTGTTGGGTATAAGAATGGGATAGTGATGAGTGTAGTTCCAAAAAGACGGAAAGACAGAGTGCTCTGTTTTGGACAGCAAGTTTGCTGATCTTCAACAGGGCATAACTCACAGGTCTTTTAGCCCAGAGAGGTGTGCTATATAGTTCTGGAAAGGTATTTAAGTACTCTACAACTTTGTTGTAGACTTCCAGAGCTGAAACTCACCTTAAGATGGCTTAAATTCCAGAGGAATGTAAACTGTCAAGAACCAGGTGAAACATTCCCTGGACTGTTCTGTTTTTCAATGATAACTCCCAGCAGCAAAACCAAATTTTTTTTCATATGATACCTCCTTAGAAAGAGTAGCAGATGTGTGACATCTTTGCACTTCAGAGTTTCTGAAGTTTCAGCACAGAGTTCAGTGGAAACTCGAATTGGAAGCAGCAACTTCCAAGGGAGGTGCTGTTAAAATTCTTCCAGAAATTCTGCTGACTTTGAATTGGCATAACTTTTTAACCAAAGCTGATCTGGGGGCAAATGAGTACTCTTTGGAAAGATACCGAAGTTGACTTTAACTTTGGTGTTTAGCTTGAGTCGTGAAAATGCCCAGAACCAGATCAAAACTTGGAATAGGTAGAAACTGGTCATTCTGACAGAAGAATGACAGTTGAACTTATTGGAAAGGGTGTTGTACCCTAAGGGTGGTATACGTGATGACAACGCGATAGTAATGTCTCGTGGTAGCCAAACCTAGTTATGGTGAGCTTCCAGAGGGGAGGTTCATCAAGTTGGATTAAACTAGCTTGTGTTTGGTCTGGTAATGGTGTAGCTTGTGCAAAGTTATTACACTATCTACTTACGAGATGTATCGCATGTTTTTATTGTCATTATGTTTTACACCTATTCCATTTGGACTGCATGCACTCTTTTGCGGGACTGATGTTATTGTAGTATGGTTGCAGATGGTTCGCACTAGGACCACGCACGAGGTTGGTGGCTCTAGCCAAGGGGGAGGCGATGACTCCCAGCCACCGGCCTACGACAGCACCCCGCAGCAGCAGCCACCACCGCCGCCTCCGCTTAATCTAGCGGATGTGATAGCGGCACTGGTGGGAGGTCGTGAGGAGCAGACCGACTTGCTCCGCACGATCATGCAGAATACGTCCCAGGCGGGGGGACGTCAAGAGCGAGGGCCTCGTGAGCCCCGTGAAGTGTCGTACTCGGATTTCATGAGTACGCACCCTCCAGTGTTCACCGAAGCTGAAGAACCACTGGAGCCGGACAACTGGCTGCGGACCATCGAGTCCAAGTTTGGGCTGCTCCAGTGTACGGAGCGACAGAAGACCCTGTTCGCAGCACAGCAGCTCCACGGTGCCGCTGGTGCGTGGTGGGCGAACTATGTTGCCTCACGTCCGGCTGGCCATGCCGTGGAATGGCAAGAGTTCCGGGAGGCGTTCCGCGCCTACCACATTCCTCCCGGAATAATGAAGAGGAAGTTCCAAGAATTCTTGGAGCTGAAGCAGGGCGGGAGGAGTGCCCACGACTACTCCCGTGCCTTCAACCATCTGGCGCAGTATGCGTCAGACTATATCTCCACGGAGGAGAAGAAGAGGGAGCATTTCTATCGGGGGTTACACCCCGAAATGAAGACGCACCTCGTTCAGTGGAATCGCGGCACATTCAACGACTTAGTCAATGCCGCGATCATGCAAGAGGACGCTCAGCGGGAGTTGGCAGCTGAGCAGAGGAAGCGCAGCGCTCCACCTAGCAGCGGTGGTGGCGCGCCTCAGAAGTACCGTATGGTGTATCGGACACCATTCGGGCAGCAGTGGCGTCCACCGGCGCGACCTCAACAGTTCGGGGGACGTTCATTCCAAGCACCCCCGTTCCGTCCGCCGATGCCACCACCAAGACAGCAACAGCAACAGCAGCAGCAGACGGTACCCCGGGCGTTTCCACCGCCGCAACGCGCCCCGGGTTTCCGTCCACCGATCAGCGGGGGACCGCCCCGTTTCACTTGCTTCACGTGTGGCCAAGCGGTCCACTTTGCGAAGGACTGTCCCCAGGGGCAGCAGAGCAGCGGGCAAGCCCAGTTCCAGGGCGGTGCTCGAGGCCGACCTCCGGTGAAGAAGGTTGGTCAGCGGACTGGAGGCGTCCGCAACCTCGACAATGAGGACGCCCCAGAGGGAGATAACGTGCTGGCGGGCACGTTTACTCTCAACAGTCAAGCCATCGTCATATTATTTGATTCTGGTGCAACCCACAGCTTTATAAGTGCATCCTATGTGACTAAGCATCAAATGCAAGTCTTCCCAACCGAATGCACTTATATGATCTGCTCACCGGGAGGGAAGATTTCCGCTAATATGATGATTCCAAAAGCACCTCTGTGCTTAGGTGGGAAACTATATCCCACCACCTTGATAATCCTTATAGGACAAAAGATTGATGCAATCTTAGGGATGTCATGGTTACAATACCATGGCGCTGTTCTGGAGACTCAGACACGGACGGTTCACTTAAATTCTCCATTCCACCGTCCGCATTCCATGGTGTTAGACACGCCAGTCCGGGAAGTTTTAGCGCTTAATAACGCTGAAGCTCTCAAGTTAGAGGACATCCCCATAGTCCTGGAGTATCCTGACGTGTTCCCGGATGATCTTCCGGGCATGCCACCTGAGCGGGATGTCGAGTTCAAGATTGAACTTGCACCCGGGACTACGCCCATATCACGGAGACCATACAAAATGGCTCCCAATGAGCTGGCTGAACTGAAAGAACAGCTCAATGATCTGTTGAGCAAGGGTTTCATTAGGCCGAGTTCCTCGCCTTGGGGATGCTCGGCGCTATTCGTGAAGAAGAAGGATGAGACCCTGAGGCTGTGTGTGGATTACCGGCCGCTCAACGCCGTCACCATCAAGAATAAGTACCCACTGCCCCGTATTGACATCTTGTTTGATCAACTTGTGGGGGAAAGTGTATTCTCAAAGATGGACCTTCGCTCTGGATATCACCGGATCAAGATCCGGGCGGAGGATATCCCGAAGACGGCGTTCTCGACGAGATACGGCTTATATGAATATCTCGTCATGTCCTTTGGTCTCACCAATGCTCCAGCCCATTTCATGTATATCATGAACTCGGTGTTCATGCCGGAGCTGGACAAGTTCGTGGTAGTGTTCATCGGTGATATCTTGGTTTACTCCAAGACAGAAGCCGAACATGCCGAACACTTGCGGATCGTTCTTCAACGATTACGAGACCACAAGCTTTACGCCAAGTTCAGCAAATGCGAATTTTGGATCAGCCAAGTGCCATTATTGGGACATATCATCTCAGCTGAAGGCATTGCGGTTGACCCAAGTAAAATAGAGCAAGTGTTGAAATGGAAAGCTCCCACTTCAGTTCATGAAGTCAGAAGCTTCCTCGGGTTAGCGGGATACTACCGGAGATTCATTCCAAGCTTCTCCAAGCTCGCTAAGCCGATGACGGAGTTGCTGAAGAAAGGGAAGAAATATGTTTGGAACACGGCATGTGAAGGAGCGTTCCGAACATTGGTGAAGCATCTCACAACAGCCCCGATGTTAGCTCAGCCAGATACAACAAAGCCCTTCGACGTGTATTGTGACGCGTCCGGTATTGGGCTTGGCTGCGTGTTGATGCAGGAAGGACGTGTGGTCGCTTATGGATCACGCCAACTTCGGAACCATTTGCAGCATTACCCTACTCATGACCTTGAGCTTGCTGCAGTGGTTTTGGCGCTGAAAATGTGGAGGCACTATCTCCTGGGGAACTTGGTGCATCTCTACACCGACCACAAGAGCTTGAAATACATTTTCACCCAGAAGGAGCTGAATATGGGGCAAAGGAGGTGGTTAGAATTAATCAAGGACTATGAAATTGAGATTCACTACCACCCCGGCAAGGTGAATGTGGTTGCCGACGCGCTGAGTCGGAAATCACATGTCCATCACCTCACCATTACACCGGTGGAGGAGGAAGAGCCAAGTTTATACTTGGTTCCTTATGGATCGCTGTACAACCTTGCCCTCATCCATACTATTAGGGAGGACATCATTGCAGCTCAGAAGACGGATAAAGGCATGGCACATCTCCGGAGACGGATTGACAAGGGGGAGATCAAATGTTTCCGGAAAGATGATGAGGGGACGCTGTGGTTTAATGACCGCATAGTCGTACCCCGGGATATGGAGTTGAGAAAGAAGATCCTCGACGAAGCCCACTTGTCTAAATACTCCATACATCCAGGCAGCAACAAGATGTACCAAGATTTGAAACAGAAATTTTGGTGGACACGGATGAAGCGGGAGGTAGCGAAGTACGTATCCGAGTGTGATACGTGCCGACAAGTGAAGGCTGATCACATGAAGAAATCAGGGCTGTTGCAACCCCTGAAGATTCCGGCATGGAAATGGGAAGATGTGAGCATGCATTTCATTGTGGGATTACCCCTAACATCCAACAAGCATGATTCCATATGGGTAATCGTGGATCGGTTAACCAAGACGGCTCACTTCATTCCGGTGAATACACGTTACAATGCCGGCAAATATGCGGAGCTATACATAGCAAAAATTCTATGCCTATACGGGGTACCCAAGACCATTATCTCAGATCGAGGTGCATTATTTGTATCTCACTTTTGGGAGCAGCTACACGCTGCATTGGGTACTAAGTTGATTAGGAGCTCCGCTTATCACCCTCAAACAGATGGCCAGACAGAGAGGGTGAATCAAGTTCTGGAAGACATGTTGAGAGCATGTGCCATCCACCATGGTAGGAACTAGGATGATCACCTACCATTGGTGGAATTCTCGTACAACAACGGCTATCAGGCGAGTATCAAGATGGCACCCTACGAAGCTCTCTACGGTCGCAAATGCCGCACCCCATTAAATTGGTGCGAGTCCGGTTAAAGGGTCACATTCGGGGTTGATGTGGTGAACGACGCCGAAGAGCGCGTTCGGGTGATTCAAGCTAACTTGAAGGCTGCTCAATCCCGACAAAAGAGCTACGCTGATAAGAGGCGTAGACCGTTGCTTTTTGACGTTGGGGAACACGTGTACCTCCGTGTGTCTCCACTAAGGGCGTGCACCGGTTTGGTGTGAAGGGGAAGCTCGCTCCCCGTTTCATTGGACCCTACGCTATCACCGAGAAGTGTGGACCAGCGGCGTATCAATTGGAACTACCGGCATCTCTGGCTAGTGTCCATGATGTTTTCCATGTTTCGCAACTGCGAAAATGCTTGAAGGATACAGCTGCTGTTCCTACCGAAGACATCGGCGAGCTGAAACCGGATTTAACATATGAGGAGTATCCGGTGGGAATTCTTGATGAGAAAGCCCGAACCACGCGTAGCAGAACGTTGTGGTTCTACAAAATACTCTGGAGCAACCACACCGCCGAAGAAGCGATGTGGGAGAACGAGGAGTTCCTTCGCTCAAAGTACCCGGAGTTCATGGCTTGTCAACACGGGTGAGTCCCTACTACATCGCTATCTCTTCTTTTGTAATCTCGGGACGAGATTCTTTTAAGGGGGGAGGGATGTAAAAGCCCAAGAAAAGGGACTTGCAAAAACTTTTCTTCACCTCACAACACCACAGTTTTCATTGTGGATATCTTAGGAAATATTGTGAAGAGCAAGTAACCTTCATCAAAAGAGTGATTAGAGGGGAAAGTCTTCCTTTTCACAAAGTGGGATTTGGACATAGGAACATGAGAGGTTGAGCTCACCCCTAGAACTTAAAAAGTCTTGGGAAGGTTCAGTCCAAGTTTCATAGAAATCCAACACTTTTTGAGGCACTTTTTGGGTTATTTGAAAAAGAGGCCAATTTGAATGTAAATTCAAATTGCAGCAACTTTCATAACCCAAATTCAAAAGTTAGCTTCATATTCAAACTCAGCACATTTTTCTGAGTAAGCCCACCAATTTTCATCTCCATCGGAGTTCATCTTGTCAAGAGCTAAATTTGCAAGAATTCAAAACTGAATTTGAATTTCTGTTTAAATATGAAGCAAATTTAACCAAACAAAGTTTGAATTTGAGAATTCAAATTCAAACAAAGACTTGGTGACTAAGTCTCACATTAAATTGTGAGTAGCTGGAGATAATTGAGTGCCAACAGAAATAAAAAGAATTGGAAAGGTGATTAGAGGGGAGAGGGACCCACAGGTCAGTGGCACACACGAGGGGCAGTCAGTTGCTGCAGCCGACCCCGACTTCGCGCGCAAGCAAGGGAACGGCGGCAAGCCACCGAGGCAGCAATCGGCCACCTCATGGTGCCAAACCGCGGCTCAAAGGCCAGCGCACAGCCCACGCCGTCTTCCTCCTGCTTTCCAAACGAGAACCTCCCCCCCTACCGAGCTTCTTTCTCGACTCCGCGCGAGCACAGTAACGCCGCCCTATCGGATCGCCGGCGTCCGGCAAGCACAGGCGCGCTCGTGCCCGACGAGCAACACAAGAAAGGACCGCCTTAAGGTGCTGATTCTTCTAGTCCCTACCGCTCTTCATTTCATGGGCTGTCAAAGGACTATTTCGCCGGGAAAGCTTCGGGGGTCTTGAGACCGAGCTCCCACAAAATCCAAAAATTCATGGGGGTTAGTTCATCACCGGGCAAACCGAGTCAGGCACACGCTCTATACACTGCCACGACCACCTAGGATCGAAAACCAGTAAGAACCGTGGGCTAGGTTTACGGTTCTTTGAAGTTTTCTGAAGCACAGCCGATATCCGGCCTAGGTCGCCGATGAGGTCGTAATTACCCCAATTTTCACGGGGATAGGTGTCCATGTCCGTGACCAGCAGGTGTCAGCGGAGCTCCCCGAGCAAACCACATCGAAAAAGGTGCATGGGATGCCGAGTTGGACGTCGCCGGTGAGCTCCCGGCCGCTGTTGCCACCGGGAGCACTGTTCCGGTGGTTGTCAAGTTCTGCGGAGGGCACCACTGTGTTCCTCAGGCCGAGATAGGCACTGGCGGCGATATTCAGCAAGCTCCGAGGACCGGAACCCCTCTCCGGCGAGAGCTCCGGCGAGCTTGGCGGCGGGGTCACGCGGGTGGCCGCAGGAGGACGAAGGGGTAGGCCCCACGCGTCAGCGGCTGGAGACAAATGGGTGGGATTTTCTGTAGTCCGGGATCCAGTGCGGCCGCGCGGGAAGGAGTCTGTGGCCCTGTGTGGCGCGGCTCCAGCGGTCGACACGTGGGTGGTGGACCCACCCGCAGGATTTAAACAATTTTGGAATTTCCAGTTTTAGTGCAAACTTCAAATGCATAGAACTTTGGCTAGGAAACTCCAAATTCAATGAATCAAATTTTGCTGAACTCAGAATTCTGAGTACTTTCCAGCAATACCAAATTCAGCTCATGAAAGTGAATAGTTTTCCAGAATTAAATCCCTAAACGTTAAACTGTTGGGAATTTTATCTGGAGAACTACTTTATGAAAAATTCTGAAATTTGGCTGAGAGGTTCATTAGACAATCCCTGAATCCCAGTAAAATTTTCAGACTCATCCAAGTTCATTTAGTTACCCTAATCGGGTGATTAAGGGAACTGCCCAGAGAAAATAGAAAAATGTACAGAAACATTTTTCAGATTTTCTCCAATCTTAATTAGGACATAACTTTCTGTAGAATTCTTCAAATGACATGAAACCAACTCCATTAGAACCATCTTAAAGTCTAGTTTCCAGAAAGTAATGGTTGGAGCCATGAAAACCCCTGGAATTAGTTAGAGGCTGAAATATTGACCAAATGGGCTTTTATTTGTACAAGGTTCAAATGAACTTTGTTTCAAATGAAACTTGGTCAAGACTCTGGTTAGGACCCTACCAAGCCACCATGAAAATTTCAGAACCAAAGGGGAGGGTTAGCTAGAGTTATTAGTAAATAAGTATTCAAGTTTACACATTGCATTTAAATTTACATGTAGTATTATATTCAACGTGTAGCCATTGAAGAAGAGACTCCGGAAGTGCTGAACTTCCTTCTTCCGGACGAAGAAATAACTACTGACCAGCAGCAACAAGGCAAGCCCCGGTTTGCATTAACCTTTTTATAAGTTTTATTTTGTTTACATGTGTCATATGAAGTATGTATGTGCATTAGGTATAGGATGGATGGAACCCCACTTGCATAACCAGAATTTTTCCCTAAGAGTGAGGGTAGTGTTTAGGACCACGAGTAGAAAGGCTATGCTTAAAGATTCATAGGGCTTCGGTACAAGTCGAGTAGTTGGAATCTACTCGCGAGACAGGCTTGGGACACACGGGTTCGGTTGAGTGATGTGAGATCACTTTAGTAATGAAAATGAGACTAGGCAGGGGCTAGGGCGCAGCAAGAAGAAGTCTTGTGTGCGCAGCCCTGCCCGTGTCAATTGAGGACTGATCCGTGTGCGTCCCTGCTGAACAAGTATTGAATGTACCGAAGGCATATCGGATATATGGGCCCCGATAAACCGATGTAGCCTAAACCTCCGGGCGTCGAGGCATAGCACACCGATTTATAGGTGTAGGTTGAGGGCAGCAAGGTGGAAATCTGCCAACGGGCATAGAGAGATGCTCCGTGTGGGGAACCTCCTGCTCGTTTTGGTGCGACCGGTTCGACGTTTGGGCTGTTGGGTGAAAGGTTGTCCCGTACGACATCGAGTGAGCATGCTGTGCAGCTCCACGGGTGGGCGTACGTGACGTGCTCTTTGGGTTTCCCTGCAGGTGTATATCGAGTCGATTCGCCGTCCCTCGCGGTGACGACTACCGCTTGTTCACTGCGTCGTAACGTAGATAATTTATGGAATGCTGTGATTCAATATTGCTGTCATGATATAATTGTATTGCTACATGTGTGCCACCAAATACTGCTTACTAAATTTCAGCTTCATGAATTGTTAACTTGATGCTAAAAGATGAACTAAGGATGAACATGTAGGCGTGTCCATTTGCTGCAACATTGCTATCCTATGTCAGTGTACACCTCATGTAGAGTTTCATGCTTAGGTGAGTCGGTTAAGCCTTGCTGAGCTTTCGTGCTCATGGTTGCTGCTTAAGTGTTTTCAGGTGAGGAGCCACCCACGGACTCGGAGTACGAGTCCACTGGCGAGGGTTACCCTCCGTCGGGGACCACGGCTGAGTGGGAGCCGTACACGCCGCGCTGAACTGAGGAGTGCAGCTAGTGTGGGTTGCCTAGGGCTGGGCAACCACTTTTGCTAGATAGGCGGGCGTGAGTTGTATAAAAGAAACTTCCGCTGTGTAATAAAGACCCTAGTTTGTAACTAAGAAGTGTACTACTTTGTACATTCAGTTTGTTTTTCCCATGTAATATAATGTGTTCTTATGACGTGTGCTGTCGGATGTCGCGTCGCGCGGCACCACCCTCTGCGATCCTGGATGAGCGGATTCCGGTCCGCCACACCCCCGTTGCCGGGTGGACTAAAAGAACCTCCATTATGCCAGTGGCTACGAACCACATTCACACTTCCCAGGTGTGTAGACAGGAGATCGCTACGAAGCCTTTACAAAGGGACTCCCGACGAGCGTGGGCCCACTGAGGTTTCACCCCTAACAGCATACAAGAGGCTCCAACCCCGCTGCAGTGGCCCCCTTTTGAGCCTTGCGGTTCATATGGTAGTCCAGCTGACACCTATTCCCCGCACCATCCAACACACCCATACTACGCCAGGGATACACCTAATTAATTGGCCAAGCTGCCCCATCTCAGCATGTGGTTGGCACGGTAAAGCCAGGTTACATGCTCCATGAACCGGTCCTTAGGATCCAGGCAAGTACTAAACACAAACCCGAGTCTCGTGCACCCAGCACCAACCAAATCATCCAACTTGCCTTGATCCCTACCTCTACATAACTCATAACATCTCATTCAAGAGTAAAGTAAATAAATTGATGATCTCATATCCCAATTATCCCATTCTAAGCATGGCTAAGCATATGCATAATAATAAATGACATGATAAAATAAAGCCCAACCAAAGCTACAAGGAAACAAGGTAATGAAATTCTAGGGAAACTTCCTAGCATGGGTTTCATATTTCAATTGACAATGCAGTTAATTCTATCTACACATCCAGTATAGGATCAAAGTGGTCAAGGACCCTTGCCTCCTTCCTGCTGCTCTTGGAATGGGTAGTCCTGATCTTGGAAAGGAAGAACTTGCTCTGGAGCAGGTTCTACATCATACCATCACACATAGCAAAAGAAAAACAACAATCCATAAGACATAATTCACACTTCCACTTCATACAAACCACACATTCACATGTATAAAAGTCATTCACAAATTCTATATGTTGTGGTTACTCTATGTGTGTTAATCTTTGGCTTACATGCACTTTTAATCATGTGTATATGATTCCTACTTTTGTATTCACATTTATACTTGCATACTATATATATGAGTTTCCAATTTAAATAAATTCCTTATATTCAATTACTACACTTTTAGCTACCAAGTATGCATGAAAGGTATTTTCCTACTCCATATGTGTCTTCAGAACTTCTACCAACCCTAAACTAAATTCTTTGGATTTTGGAATCTTCATTTATCATTTTCTAATTATTTATATCTAGCTTGCTATATTTTCAAATTTACTTCCTATGCCTAAATGTGTACTTTATTATGAAAATAGTAAGACACATCATCTAAACAGAATAGGTTCTGATACAAAATAGTTAATAATATATTTTTGATCTTTTCCTCTGATGTAAACTATTTTACATTTATTTTTCTAATTTTCAGAATTATTCTCTACTTAAAAATGTTATAGGAGACATCTTCATACTGGCCTAGTAGCTGTTGTTATAGGAGAATTCCGCATACGGTAAGTTCTTGTCCCAACTCCGATTGTTTTTGAGTGCACATGCCCTCGGCATATCCTCAAGAATCTGATTAGTTCTTTCCGTCTGCCCATCAGTTTGGGGATGATAGGCAGAACTAAAGTTCAGATGGGTTCCCATGGTTTCATGCAACTTCTGCCAGAACCTCGAGGTGAACTGTGTCCCTCGATCCGACACTATCTTCTTCGGCACACCATGGTAACACACGATCCTTGACATGTACAACTTCGCCAATCTGGATCCGCTGTAGCTTTCCTTCACGGGGATGAAGTGAGCTACTTTGGTTAGCCTGTCGATGATGACCCATATTGAATCATATCCTGATTGGGTCCTAGGCAATCCCACTATGAAATCCATACCGATTTCTTCCCATTTCCATTCAGGCACTTTGAGTGGTTGCAATAATCCCGCGGGTCGTTGATGTTCTGCTTTCACCAACTGACATGTGTCACATAGGGCAACATGTTCCGCGACATCTCGCTTCGTGCCATACCACCAATACCTGCTCTTATGGTCCTGGTACATCTTCGTACTCCCAGGATGAATGGAATAGTCGGAATCATGAGCCTCCTTCAAAATCAATTCATGGATCTCCTTTACTTCAGGCACACATATCCTTTTCCCGTGCCACACCGTACCTTGTTCATCCTCTCTGAAACCAGGGGCTTTATTTTCCTTGATGAGTTGTCTGATCTCTTGTATCTTCTCATCATTCTTTTGACCCTCGCGTATGTATCGCTCGAGTGTGGAGTCCACTTCCATGGCGATGGCTTCACCACTATTTACCAGGCATAGATTGAGCCTTATAACCTCGTCCTTCAATTCTGCAGGCATGTCCTTCAAGCTCAACTTATTGACCTGCACTTCCCGACTTAGAGCATCGGCCACGACGTTTGCTTTTCCAGGATGATAGTTGATGCCCACATCGAAGTCATTGATTAGCTCTAACCATCTCCTTTGTCTGAGGTTGAGATCTGGCTGTATGAAAATGTACTTCAAACTCTTATGATCTGTATATATCTCTGTCCTCTTCCCCATCAAATAGTGTCGCCAAATTTTCAACGCGTGTACCACTGCGGCTAGTTCTAGGTCATGTGTAGGATAGTTCTTCTCATGCTTCCGGAGCTGCCGAGATGCATAAGCCACGACATGCCCTTCTTGCATGAGAACACATCCCAACCCGTTTCCAGAGGCATCGCAGTACACCGTAAAGTTCTTTTGCATATCTGGCATAACCAGCACTGGGGCTGTTGTCAATCTTTCCTTTAACTCCTGAAAACTCGTCTCGCACTGTGGCGTCCATGTGAATGTGATTCCCTTCTCCAACAGTTTGGTGAAGGGTCTCGAGATCTTAGGGAATCCCTCAATAAACCGTCGATAATATCCAGCCAATACAAAGAAGCTTCGAACTTCCCCGACATTTTCAGGGGTCTTCCACTTCTGTATATCCTCGATTTTGGCGGGATCTACGGAGATTCCTCCCTCCGATGATATGTCCTAAGAAGTAAACTCTCTTCCGCCAAAACTCACACTTGCTCAACTTGGCATATAGTTGGTGTTCTCTCAGCCTCTGCAACACCAACCTTAGATGTTTCTCATGTTCTTCTTCATCTTTGGAGAAAATGAGAATGTCATCTATGAAAACCACCACAAATTTGTCCAGATATTCCATGAATACTTTGTTCATGAGGTACATGAAGTATGCCGGGGCATTCGTTAACCCGAAAGGCATGACAGTGTATTCATACAGTCCGTACCGAGATACGAAAGCTGTCTTGGGATTATCAGATTGCCTTATCTTCAGTTGGTGGTATCCCAACCTGAGATCAATTTTCGAGAACACACAAGCTCCCCTCAACTGATCAAACAAGTCTTCAATGCGGGATAATGGGTACTTGTTCTTGATGGTTACCTCATTCAAGGCACGGTAATCCACGCATAACCTTTGGGTTCCGTCCTTCTTGGGCACAAATATGACCGGAGCTCCCCAAGGTGAGGAACTAGGACGAATATACCCCTTCTCCGACAGTTCTCTCAAATGATCCTTGAGTTCTCCCAGCTGCTTGGAGTCCATCCGATAAGGTCTCTTGTATATCGGGGCTGTTCCAGGCACTAGCTCAATTGAGAATTCCACTTCACGATCAGGAGGCATTCCTGGCAACTCCTCCGGAAAAACATTTGGATATTCCCTGATGGTCCTGATCTCCTCCACTTTCACCTCTACTTGATTTAATTTAATGTCCCTCCTAGGCTCTTGTATTGTTATGAACTTTACTCTTGTGCCACTAGGGTGAGTTAGTTCCACCGTTCTGGTCGAACAATGGATGATTCCCTTATGTTTGGTCAACCAATCCATACCCAAAATAATATCTATCCCTTGTGAATCTATCACTATGAGGTTAGCAGTAAATACTACCCCATTAATGTCTAGATCCACCTTGGGACACACTTGTCTTGTCCTTATTTCTCCACCTGGAGAGTTTACTGCTAGCATATGATTCATTTGTGTTGTTGCTAGGTCATGCTTCTTAACAAACCCTTGGGCAATGAACGAGTGGGTAGCACCAGAATCAAACAATAGGGTTGCGAGGTGTAAATTGGCAGGAAACTTACCAACTACCACGTCCGGTGCCTCTTGCGCTTCCTCCATGGTGACGTGGTTCACCCGTCCTCTCATTACATTCTGCTGTTGTGGCTGCGTGGGCTTCTTCTTTGGGCACTTATAGGCGTAGTGCCCCACTTCACCACAGTTGAAACATTGCACCCCAACCTTAGGTGCCTGTCATTTGCTGTCTTGGGGTGGGTTTGGGGGTCCTTGTACTGCTGGTCGAGGTGGATATGCGGGGCGAGGCTGCTGTACGAACTGACGTTGTGGCTGTGCTGGTGCTGCCGGAGGCCTGTAGTTCGGGTTGTACCCTCTTGGTGCTGAGTAGGGTTTCGCAGCACGGTTCGTCTGCCCTGCGGGTTGCTGCATCAGACGTGGGCGGGTGTTGCTCCCTGAGGCATGATGTGACCACCCGGCCTTCCTCTTATTCTCATTTTCCAAGGCCTTCAGCTTCCTTTCTACCACAAACGCTCTGTCCACCATCTTTTGGAAGCTTTCATACTCATTTGAGGACATTGCACACTGCATTTCTGCGGTAAGTCCTTCCACGAAACAATCTTGTTTCTGCTCATCAGTCTCTATGTCCCGTGGGGCATAACAGGAGAGTTGGGTAAATTTAGTGAGGTATTCCCTCACAGTCATGTTACCTTGCTGCAGTCCCAAGAACTCTTTCCTCTTGTTTTTGAGTTCACCCCTTGGTATGTAATGGTTGCGGAAGCTACGCTTGAACTCTTCCCAAGTGATGTTCTCAGGGTCATGATTGGCGGCCACGTAGGCGGTCCACCAATCAGCAGCAGGTCCATGCAATTGATGAGCGGCAAACAGAACCCTCTCATACCCTTGGCACTGTATGATCCTCATCTTGCTCTCAATGGTCTTTAGCCAATCGTCTGCCTCCAGAGGTTCAGCAGCACTTGCAAACATTGGAGGTTGAGTTCCTAGAAACTCACTCAACCTTGGTTGGCGTGGTGCAGCTTGTGGAGGTGGGACTTGATGCAAGTTGGCCACCACTTGAGTCAAGTTCTGGATGAGCTGATTTTGATTCTCAAGCATTTGGTGGAGGGGATCCACTCCTTCACGGCGTCCACCCCTGTCTTGGCCTCCAGAAAGATGAGGGTTGCAGGCCTCATCGTTGTTGTTGGCGGGGTTGGCAGCACGACCCTTTCCTCTTCCGGCCATCTGGCATGATCAACCAATGTTAATTTAAAGCATTACGTATCATCTTACTACTTTCACTTGTTTGTACTTTGAAGTGTTGAGGCTTTGTTATACTTTTCTGAGGGTTCATATCTCACACAAAATAAATGCAATATTATTTCATGTGGGTTCACACACCAAAGAAAAACAATCTGAAGACGAGGCTGTGGACAATTGCTCATGGCTTCCACAACTCACGTCACACACACCATTAACTAAGATAACGACTCGACTACTCGACATCCTACTAAACTAAGGGAAGGACTCTACACTACTCGTATTCACTGAGCTGGCTCCTCGGGGTCTTCCTCATCATTGCGGCTGCCATCTGACTCTGCTTTGGGTGGGGAAGCTGCTGGTGGAGAAGTGCGACGACGCCTGATCGCCCGGCGATCTGGGAGTCAGGAGTCCATGTATCATTCACGGTAACACACAGTTCATTCCCATCTCCTCTTTCTCTCGCCCTCAAGCAGGCTCACAGCAATGCCTCCGTTTCCTTCAGGTTGTCCTGAACATCCTGAAGCTCTTGCTGACACTCCTGCAGTCGAGTGCTGAGCATAGTAGCATCCTCCAAGCACAAGTCCATGTGCTCATGGGAAGTCCCTTGCTGCACTGGTGGGTACTTGAACTCCGTGGTACCACTCTCACGCTGGAGGACATACATGTACTCAGTCCTGTCCAGGTGGCGACTATAGATGTGACTCTGGCAGGTGATGGCCTCCCAGGTGACATCCTTCTCCGCATCGACCTGTGTCGCTCGACAAGCTGGAGAGCGGTGGATCTTAAGCAGCTGATTTTCATGGATAATCCTCATTTCTGAACTCCATTCTTCCCGCTTCTCCCGGATGGTCCTGGTGGAGCTATAGTATATGATTAGCTTGCCCGTATTGCCGGCGGCTTCGAGCATACGTCACAGACGGCGCAACAAGCCTCCTACTGCCAATCCGTAGGAAAAGTACGTCACCGGACGGCTCTCCTCTCTTTCGGCAAGGGCAACTACGGGAACTCTCCCTCCTGTGGACTTGCGAGCGGTGCGAATCATGCGAACCATCTAAAACAAAAAGCATTTAAACTTAGGTTAGATAAACTTTTAAACAAAATCCTATTTTGAATGAAAATTGAGGTAAGATGAAGAAAGTGCCTCCATTAAATAACACTTTTCAACACACACCTTGTAAAATAGTTTTTAAGAAAATAGGGCCCTTAAATACGTCCATTTCTACCTAGGTCCACGTTCCTACGGGCAACCTTGGCTCTGATACCACTTCTGTCACACCCGGTTTCTCCGAAGAACAACCGAGTGAATATCACATGTATGCCAGGATCATTTTCTCATACATGTGATGACAAATAGTGAAGCATCATTTATTACAAGCCAGGTGTCGAATATAAATAAGTCTTACATAGCAAATGTCTCGATGGACAATAATATGTTCGTCTCAAGTAAATTAACTAGCAGCGGAATATTATTCTTGAGGGCTCCGTCACAAGCGTTGCCTGGGGGTCTCCATGAACCTAGAAACCTTCTTCGGGTCCAAAGTCTTGGTCATTATACACCACCTCATTATCTTGACATGTGCAGCAATATAAACCAACAAATATGCAAGGTTGAGTACCGATGGTACTCAGCAAGTGTGGGAAAGTTATGTCATGCATGGCTAGAACAAGGGGAGGTTGAACTCATGGTTAAAGCACTACGCAATTAATACCTATCGCCTTAGCTTATTAAGCACCTACATTACTACACAGGTGAATTGGTCCCAATCTCCCATCCCATCATCATAATCAAATAACCATAACATCATTTCCAATGTTAAGCTCCCCGCTTAACATCCACAACTTCCAAAACCATCAATCCTCTAATCATGAATAAGTCCAAGCCGCTCTTGACCGTGAGCACGGCTGTCATGACAGTTTTGACTCTGCAAAGTTTGCACCACTGTACCCACATGTAGTGATTTCATCCCCCGTTGCCGGGTGGACTAAAAGAACCTCCATTATGCCAGTGGCTACGAACCACATTCACACTTCCCAGGTGTGTAGCCAGGAGATCACTACGAAGACTTTACAAAGGGATTCCCGACGAGCGTGGGCCCACTGAGGTTTCACCCCTAACAGCATACAAGAGGCTCCAACCCCGCTACAGTGGCCCCCTCTTGAGCCTTGCGGTTCATATGGTAGTCCAGCTGACACCTATTCCCCGCACCATCCAACACACCCATACTACGCCGGGGATACACCTAATTAATTGGCCAAGCTGCCCCATCTCAGCATGTGGTTGGCACGGTAAAGCCAGGTTACATGCTCCATGAACCGGTCCTTAGGATCCAGGCAAGTACTAAACACAAACCCGAGTCTCGTGCACCCAGCACCAACCAAATCATCCAACTTGCCTTGATCCCTACCTCTACATAACTCATAACATCTCATTCAAGAGTAAAGTAAATAAATTGATGATCTCATGTCCCAATTATTCCATTCTAAGCATGGCTAAGCATATGCATAATAATAAATGACATGATAAAATAAAGCCCAACCCAAGCTACAAGGAAACAATGTAATGAAATTCTAGGTAAACTTCCTAGCATGGGTTTCATATTTCAATTGACAATGCAATTAATTCTATCTACACATCCTAGTATAGGATCAAAGTGGTCAAGGACACTTGCCTCCTTCCTGCTGCTCTTGGAATGGGTAGTCCTGATCTTGGAAAGGAAGAACTTGCTCTGGAGCAGGTTCTACATCATACCATCACACATAGCAAAAGAAAAACAACAATCCATAAGACATAATTCACACTTCCACTTCATACAAACCACACATTCACATGTATAAAAGTCATTCACAAATTCTATGTGTTGTGGTTACTCTATGTGTGTTAATCTTCGGCTTACATGCACTTTTAATCATGTGTATATGATTCCTACTTTTGTATTCACATTTATACTTGCATACTATATATATGAGTTTCCAATTTAAATAAATTCCTTATATTCAATTACTACACCTTTTAGCTACCAAGTATGCATGAAAGGTATTTTCCTACTCCATATGTGTCTTTAGAACTTCTACCAACCCTAAACTGAATTCTTTGGATTTTGGAATCTTCATTTATCATTTTCTAATTATTTATATCTAGCTTGCTATATTTTCAAATTTACTTCCTATGCCTAAATGTGTACTTTATTATGAAAATAGTAAGACACATCATCTAAACAGAATAGGTTCTGATACAAAATAGTTAATAATATATTTTAATCTTTTCCGCTGATGTAAACTATTTTACATTTATTTTTCTAACTTTCAGAATTATTCTCTACTTAAAAATGTGTCCCTCTAACTAATAAATGTGAATAATCAATTAAACAGATTCATTTCAGCCAAAAATCTATTTTTATCTCACTCCAAGGTTTTCTAAGTATTGGGAAAGTTTTTAATTTGAATTTGACAATATGTTTGTCCCCTTTTAAATTTTAAATACTAACCACATATTCAATTTCCTAAATTTAATATCAAATAGGGTTAAAAAGGTAAACTCACCCCACTACAGGGTCTATAATATTATTTTAAGAATTTTCAGGTGTCTAGCTACACATAACAGAGGGGTTTTTCCTAATTTTTATTAAGTCCAGGGGCTAAAACTGATTTTTAAATGAATTTACATGATTTTCTGAAGTTCCAGGGGCTAGATCAGAAGTTTCCGGGGCTAGCTCTTATTTTCCGAGAACCCCAGGGGGTAGCGCGTAAGAATTCCAGTCTTTATAACGCGGGGCTGACGTGGACCGTCCGATTTAAAACAGACGGCTGAGATTATAACATCGAACCGGTACGCGGGGATCTAAACTCTACCGTGCGATTTAAAATAAACGGCGCACAAGCCGCCACGTCGCTCTGATCGAGCGCGGGCGGCGCTGCCCGGCAGCGCACGGCGGCGGGAGGCAGCGATCTCGCCGGAGAGTTTCGGATCTTTGTAAATTCTTCCTAGAACTGTGATTTTATGGCATAGATCGGTAGAGGGGAGGTCGGGGATCTCACCTCGGGGGTTTTCTTGAGCTCGGAGGTCCTGGAAGGTGGTCGGCGACGAGGTCCGAGGTGAATTCATGGCGAGGCTCGTCGGCGCTGTGATTGAACCGCAAACCACTGTGTTTTCTGCACTTGCGAGTTCCCCCGGAGGCGGTGGATGAAGACCAGCGAGTTAGATCGGAATTCCCGAGCATAGATCGGGCAGAATTGGCCGGAGGGGCTCGGGTTCTCACCGGAGAGAAAATCGACGGATCGTGGGGAAAAACGGGACGATGCCGGGGTTTTTATAGACGGGGGAAGGGCGGCGGGTTGGTTTAGATCGAGCTGGAGTCTTCGGGGTCCGGAAGTCGGCTGGGATACGCGTGATTTTCCGGTCGGTTTTGATTCGGGTGAGAGAGTCTGGCCGAGCGCGGGTGCGAGGAGGAAGAAAGGTTGGCGGGCCCCGCATGTCAGTGGGAAGAAGGGGGGGGCGCGCGCGGCTGCGGGCTGGCGCGGGATCGGTGGGCCGGCTGGTGGGTTTCGGCCCACTGGCCGGTTTTTTTCTGTTTTCCTTTTTCTTTTTCTATTTCTTTTCTGTTTTGAGTTTAAATTGAATTCCAGTTTGAATTTGAATTTTTGCTACACATGCAACACGTCCAAAAAATTTTAAATTCCCCTCATAACAGGATTTTGGGGTGTTACAAGAAGTGATGCTGCTGCCCAAAAATTCAGGAGCTAATGACATTGTTCCAGCTCCTGATTTTGATTCACAACCAGCACCGACGACCACCATTGCTGGTCCAGATTGTCCTCAAGTCACAAGTTCTTCAATTTTTGATAAACATGAATTGTCTACTCCCCTTCGGGTCCTCAAAAGTCATCCTCCACAACAAATGATTGGAAGCTTGCACGAACGAGTCACACGGTCCAGAATTTGAGATAAGTATGATGGGAGAACTCACATACTTTTTGGGGCTGCAAATCAAGCAAACCAGGGAGGGTACTTTTGTGCATCAAACAAAGCATACAAGAGACCTTCTTAAGCGCTTCAACATGGGCAAAAGAAAGTCTCTTCGGACACCAATGGGTACAGCAACGACACTTGAACTTTATGAAGATGTTGAACCTGTGGATCAAAAAGAATATAGAAGTATGATTGGATCACTTTTGTACCTCACGGCATCAAGACCGGACATACAATTCAGCGTATGTCTTTATGCACTATTTCAAGCTTCTCCACGTGCTTCACATTGTCAAGCTGTCAAAAGAATTCTCAGGTACTTACATGGAACTCAAGAATTTGGGATTTGTCTTCCTTCTTCCTCAACCGTTACATTGAAAGCTTTTTCGGATGCTGATTTTGGCGGTTGTAGAATTGATACGAAAAGTACTTTGGGTGCTTGTCATTTTCTTGGTAATTCACATGTTTCTTGGTCCTCTAGAAAACAAAATTCAGATGCAGAATCCACAGCCGAATCTGAATATGTAGCTGCTGCTAGCTCTTGCTCACAAATTCTTTGGATTGTTCAAACACTTAAGGGCTATGGGGTTGATCTAGATAGTGTTTCACTATTTTGTGATAACACTAGTGCCATTTGCATTGATAAAAAACCTGTGCAACATTTGAGAACAAAGCACATTGACATTAGGTATCACTTTCTCCGTGATAATGTTGAAAAAGGAAACATTGTGCATCACCATGTAGATACCGAACAACAATTGGCTGACATTTTTACAAAACCTTTGGATTTCACTGGTTTTTGTTTCATTCGTAGTGAAATAGGCGTTATGCATCCTCATGGATTAAATTGAGGGGGAGTTTTGAAACTTGGGAAGTCAATGTGTGAATCTGAATTTAAAATAATATTAGCATAGTATTTCATACATATATGACTTTGTGATTCCTTTTATAAGCTGAAAGTTCTTTCTACATTACTCATATTATATATTTTGTAGTTTTTGCCATTACTAGTAATTGGAATAATTATTTACACTAAATATGGTCATGATCAAACTTTCTTGCTGTTTTAAACTTGTTACATGCTCACAAGTGCTTTTAATAATGAAAAAAATAATCAATCAACTATTCACATGTTTAGCTTTTATGTTCAAATGAAAAATGGAGAAAAAGATCAATAGAATATGCATGCATCACACTTCTTGTTTTGAGATGGCTTATCATTTGACTTAGATATGAACTTAGAAGAAGTTGTGTATGACTAAAGCCATGTCCTTAAGCTTCTGATTGTCAAATGACATAGGCTTGGCTTGGTTGGTTAGAATAAGGCTGATGCAGCATATAATCTCTTGCAAATGTCATATGATCTGAATTTGTGCTTTGAAAAATAATTTAAATTCAGCAACAAGTGTCATGCTTTGAGGTCTTACATAGTTAAGTTTGTGAGATCATGACTTGCTTAAATTGAAAATTACACTTGATCTCTAGCATGGCTTACACTACTTTATGTATCTCATTGATATGATAGTGTAAGTTACTTGATAGTATGGCTTGGATGAGCTTTGTGTTTATATGTATATGTTATAAATATGCTCATAACAATTAAAATTTCTCTTTTGAACCTTGCTGAATACATTGTGAAAGGGGGAGAAATTGATCACACATTGCACGATTCACAAGTGTTTTGGCACGATTCTTCTCAGGGGGAGAATTTTTTTTCTTCTCATTTTATTTCTGATTTACAAAGGGGGAGAAATATGTATAGGGGGAGAATTTTTTGTTTCAAAATTTCTTTCTCATTTGATTGTTTTGAAAACTTTTCATGTGAATAAGCCAATGTTCGGATTTTAAGTGGTGTTGCCAATGCATTCATCAAGGGGGAGATTGTGAGACCTATGTGTGCTGAATACATTGGCTATGATGATAAAAGTTTTGAATTCTGCCAAGACACTCTTTTCGTCAAGGTCCGACTCTATGTCCGAGCTCTGACAAGATCCGACGTAAGGTCCGACTTGCTATGGCTAGGTCCGACATGTGTTTGGATAGCTCCGGCGGTAGGTCCGACTAGCTTTGGTATGTTCCGGTGCTAGGTTCTGCTAGCTTTGGTAAGCTCCGGCTCAAGGTCTGGTTAGGTTTGGCAAGGTCCGGAGCAAAAATCGCAATGGTTCTGATTTTACCAAGCAAATGTTTCGAACTTGCTTTACATCTATGGAAAGTTTGCTTAGTATTCTTTTACTAAGTTTTTGAAGTGTTATGGCTGTTTACGGTGGTTAACATTTTTCTATGGTTTGCAACATGCTTATGTGAGGTGTTCACGTAAGGTGTTGTGGTTTTCGGAACTAACGTGAGTCAAGTCGCGGACTTGTGCTCGGAACTATTGGTTGTTTATTCATGTGCAGGTGTTGCTTGAGTTCAAGATATGGCTGGTGACGGGATCTATTGAACTAGTCTTAGGGACAAGATGAGGTTCAACAACCAAGTTCGAGAGGAATTGTGGTTGAGTTGATTGGGAGGTCGCGCAGCATGTTTGGATCAAGAACAACGCATATGAAGGTATAGTGGACGTCATTGGAAGGTGTTTGCATGTGTGCAAGGAGTGCATGGACATGGCAATATGGTTCCAAGGCGTGGTGAAGAGATATGGAAGTGGAGATATGGTTGAAAAGGTTCAACCGGCTGGATTTTGTGCTCAGGCTGCGGCTGAGGCGGTAATGGTTTGTTTATGGAAAGTCTCGACTTGGTTATAATAGGATTTTATGTTAGGCATGAAGTAGATTTGTTTTAGGAATGTTTGGGACGTTCCTAAGGTGTTTGGAAGTCTTAAGATTGCTTCTATCTGCGTATCAAAGATTCTTGAGCAGTATTGGAAAGTTACAGTTTGAATCCAAGTAGGAGTAGGAGTCCTAGTTTGAATTTGGTTGACCTTAGGGCTGGTTATATAAGCAAGGGAGGCCAAGGCTCGTTTAGACCATGACCTTGGGCTGTTCCTCTTATGTTTTTGTGGCGGACCTGGAATCCGCTCATCAAGTATTGCAGAGGGTGGTGCCGCACGATACGACACCCGACAGCACACATCATAAGAACAACATTGTATTACATAGAAAACTAACTGAATATGTACAAACTAGTACAAGACTTCAGTTACAAACTAGTATTTGGATTACAAAAGTGAAAGCTAAGTTTATACAACTCACGCCCACCTATCTAGCAAAAGTTTGTTGCCCAGTGTGACGCCCTCAATTCTGTGGAAAACCACGTAACCGAGAACTAATGCATATGTGTGCCCAGGATGTTCATCACACATACACATACGTTCCACAAACTGAATTCAGATTATATATTACTATGAATAACAGAGTTTATTACAATATCTCATGAGTCTTGGACTCATGCTCACAGTGGAAGTCTTTATTTTTATGCAGCGGAAGTCTTTATTCTAATGCGGAAGCAATCTAACTAATGTGGAAGCAAATTTAAGCAGAAGTGGCTCTATCTCTACTCCCTCCACAGGCAAGGTTGAGAACAAATCACACACCTTAATGCTCCACTTGGTCTTCATAGTAGTCTTCTCTTGCTGCTGATGACAAATAATAATGCAAGTTTGAGTACAATGATGTACTCAGCAAGTGCGGGAAAAACATGATATGTAGCTCATAACAAGGGTAGGTATAAAAAGGGCTCATTTGCAGAAAAAGCAGATTTATAAAAACCATGATAAAACAGCAACTTAACTTTAGATGAATGTAATCCCAGCATGTATTAAATTACCAACATACCTCCGTCACTTTCCATGTTCCACCCGAACATTAACCAACTTCATTCTTGCTCACAAATAACTCTTCGTATTTGCTACCATCTCATGAATACCTTCTCGTATTCGCTACCATCTCATCTCATAAACAACTGTGCCTCACACCGAGACCAATTTTGTTGTCATGACTCAAAAGTCATGCAACCATCTTATCACCCGGACTCAACAGTCCCAAAACCAAACCATAAACATAATCAATAACCATAACCAAGAACCATCCCAATAACCATCCCAACTAATCATGGCAGTTGGCCAGGCGCTCGTGACCGTAAGCTCAGCTATCATGATAGTTTTTAGACTCTGCAGAGTTTGCACCTCTTTACCCACAAGTTTGTGATTTCGTCACCCGTCGGCGACTGCAGAACCTCCATTATACCAGTACACAGCTGTTGGTGTATGGCCAAGAGATCACAAAATAGCCTTTACAAAGGGGCTGCTAGGTGTATGGACTCACTAAGGTTTCACCGGCAGGCTAGAATCTCCAATTCTGCCACCCACGGGCACCCTCTTGTGCCATGCAGTTCCCAGGGCAGTCCTCACTCGACCCCCATTCCCCGCGCCTTCCACAGTCCATAACACTCTAGCAACTTACCTAATTACTCAGCTAAGACGCACCCATACTTGGCCTTGTGGTGGCACTGTTATCCTGGCATGTGCATGCATGAACCAGTCCTTAGATCTACTGCAAGTAAAACCACCATCCCATGCTACCTCATTCACAAACCCAGTCTTGCCTAGATCTCCCTCCGATCCATGTTCATTAACATCATCAGTTTCTCATATCATTACGAGTGCAGTTAGCTAGACACATCTATCTCGCTTCCCTATCCCATGGACTCAGCGAAGCATAAAGCAAAAATCATACCCGACTCATAAACTTCCCTAGCGACAAGGGTGGCTTAACCAAAACTAGTCAACTCCTATAAAAAGGGTTTCCCATCATGTTTGACTCAGCACACACACCTTTTTGCAAAACAAAACAGTTTTACCCAAAACATAGGATCAATATGGTCAAGGATCACTTGCCTTGTTCTAGCGGTTCCGGTTGTTCTTGGATCTCAAAACCTTGTTGCTGCAGCTCGTCATAGACAGCTCCGTGAGCTTGTCCTGCTGTGTAGGATCACGTGCATACAGATTCACAGCAATCAATATCATGCACAGACTTTAAACTAGATGCGATGATGCACATGCATGCTATCCTATGATTAGTTTTATTAGATTGGTTTGTACGTGTTCTTGCATGGCTTGCATGGACAGAGGTGTTCGGATCAAAGGTGGACATGGCGATGATCTTGTCTTTAGATCAACCTGATCATCAAGTGATCTGTCCACGAGAAGGCTTCTGTTCGAAGGAACCAAAGAACAGATGCAAAGAAAACACAACGATGTCGTAAGGTGGTACTGGAGACCTACCTTACATTCTTCTGGGTCTCGAGGTCCTCCTCAGATCGTTGGGCTTTCCTCTGGCAATCTTCCCTGCTGCACTCCGGCGATGGTTTACTCGGCGGGTTGGGACTAGGGCTCTAAGTCGCCGGCTCAGGAGTTGGAAAAGAAGTTTGTGGTTTCGGCTAGAGGTTCTGTGTTCTATTTATAATCGGGAAGAGAAGAGTCCTAATCTGATTATATCCCGAACAAGAGTCCTGTTCAAATTTGTCGTTGAATCTTACAACTTATCTTTAGTCGATTTGGTGCGGTATCATTGTGGAATTCTGGTCGGTTTCTGTTCCTGTATTTCTACGCGTACAGAATCCAAAAACCGTTCCTAGAACTCGTTACCTCCTCGGTGATGAGCTCCGAAGGCTCCACGTGTCCACCGGGTCCTGGTCTCTCCCTCTCCGCAGGGACGAGCTCCGATTGTGCCGCGTGTCAAGTGAGCAAGACTTCCCTCTCCTTCGGACGTGAGCTCCGCATGCGCCACGTACCCTAGCGGTCGGGAGCTCCTCTCTTACTGGGAGGTGGCTCCACGCACGCCACGTGTTAGTGCCGGTCTTTCCTTCTTTCCTCAGAGACGTGCTCCAAGGTTTACACATGTCCAACAGTGATGGATTTCCCAAAGATAAGCTCCGGTTGCGCCATGTGTTCAATAGAACCGGACCTCTCGGAGGTGAGCTCCGAGATCGACACGTATTCCGTGCGACTGGTCCTCTGATTTCCATGGTGACTAGCTCTGAAGGTGACATGTGTCCTTTGGAAAATGCCTTTGCTTCTTCCGCAGAGGCTAGCTCAGGGCAACACGTGTCCCACAGGGTCAGACCTCTCCCCTTTTGCGGAGAGTGCCCCGAGCCTGCCACGTAGCCATTTTAGCGGCGGACCTCTCCCCAGTTCGCAAGGATGAGCTCCGAACACGCCACGTGGCCAGCGGGCCGCGGAAGTTGTCTTCGGTGCTCTCTGTGAACTGGATTCAACTCTTACTGGCTATCTATTTGATGATTTATCTGTTCCCACTTCTTTTAAAATGTTTTTCTCTACATGAAATATGAATACATGCAGAAAACAGAGATCAGGGTGTCACAAATCTACCCCCCTTAAATTGAAAATCTCCCTCGAGATTCGTTAGTAGAGAATAGATGGGGAAATTCTGCCTTGATATCCTCTTCACGCTCCCATGTGGCTTCAGCTTCGGTGTGATGGCTCCATTGTACCTTGCACCATCGAATCACCTTGTTCCGGGTGACCCTTTCCTTTACGTCCAAGATTCGGACAGGGTGTTCCGCATAAGTCAGGTCCTCTTGAAGTTCAATCTCTCCCACTGATACTGGCTCCTCTGGTACTCTCAAGCACTTCTTGAGCTGGGATACATGAAACACGTCATGTACGTCGGAGAGGTGGGTTGGGAGCTCTAGTTGATAGGCTACTTCTCCTCGCTTGTCCAAAATCTTAAATGGTCCGATGTAGCGAGGTGCTAGCTTTCCATTGACGTTGAAACATCGTTAGCCTCGGATAGGTGATACCTTAAGGTATACGAAGTCTCCTACTTCAAAGGTCAACTTCCTACGCCTATTGTCCACATAGCCTTTCTGTCATGACTGAGCAGCCTTTAAGTTCTCCCGTACCGTTTGGACTTGCTTTTCAGCTTCTTGTAGTACTTCGGGTCCAAACACCTGGTTCTCTCCGGTCTCGTTCAAAAACAGCGGCGTTCTACACCGTCTATCATATAATGCTTCGAAAGGCGACATCTTCAAGCTAGCTCGATAGCTGTTGTTATAGGAGAATTTGGCGTACGATTAACTCCTATCCCAACCCCGCCCTCATTTCAAGGCGCAAGCTCTCAACATGTCCTCCAAAATTTGGTTTTTCCTTTCGGTTTGTCCGTCAGTTTGTGGGTGATAGGCGGAGCTAAAATCCAGTCGTGTACCCATGGCTTTCTACAGCTTCCTCCAGAATCTAGAGGTAAACTGAGAACTTCGATCTGAGACTATCCTCCTCGGAACTCCGTGACGGCACACGATCTGCTCCATGTACAACTCGGCTAATTGTGCAACGTTGTAATTGGCCCTTACGGGGAGAAAATGGGCAGTTTTCGTCAATCGGTCCATGATAACCCAGATGGAGTCGTAACCCGACTGAGTACCTGGCAATCCGAAGATGAAATCCATACTGATGTCCTCCCATTTCCACTCTAGTGCCTTCAAAGGTTGCAACAATCCAGCGGGTTTTTAATGTTCATCCTTCACCCGTTGGCATCTGTTGCATAAGGCAACGTATTCGGCTATATCCCTCTTCATACTATCCCACCAATAATAAGTTTTCAAGTCCTTGTACATTTTGGTACTTCCGGGATGTATAGAATAGGGTGAATCATGTGCTTCCTTCAATATCATGTTGCGGAGGTGTTTTATGTTAGGCACACAAATCCGCTTTCCTAGCCAAAGCGTACCCTTCTCATCTTCTTTGAAACCCTTCTCTATTCCTTGTCGGATTCTTTCCTTGATCTCCTTGATCTCCTCATCCGTTGCTTGGCCATCTCTTATCTCTTGCTCCAATGAGGAGTGGATCTCCATTATTTCCATGTTTTTCAAGAATCCGAGGTGTAACCGTTCGAACTCCTTACGTAGTTCAGGTGGTAGCTCCCGAACCGTGAGTTGGTGACATGCTCCCTTTCGTCTCAATGCATCAGCTACTACATTGGCCTTCCCGGGATGGTAGTTGATTCCAACATCGTAATCCTTGATGAGTTCCAACCATCGACGTTGCCTCAAATTCAAGTCCGTTTGTGTAAATATGTACTTGAGGCTTTTATGATCCGTATAGATCTCACATCGATGACCAAGGATATAATGTCTCCAAATCTTCAATGCATGCACTACTGCTGCTATCTCCAAGTCATGTGTAGGATAATTAAGCTCGTGCTTCTTTAATTGTTGTGAGGCATAGGCTACCACTTGTCCTTTTTGCATGAGCACACATCCGAGCCCCAGTCTGGATGCGTCACAATATATGTGAAAGCTCCTGCTTACATCTGGCAATACTAGAACCGGTGCTATGGTTAGCCTTTTCTTGAGCTCCTCAGAACTTCCTTGGCAGGCTGGTGTCCACTGGAAGACCTTCCCCTTCATTATCAACTCCGTCATAGGCTTTGCTATTTTAGAGAAGTCTTTAATGAAGCATCGATAGTATCCAGCCATCCCAAGAAAAATTCGAATATCCCTCACGCTCTGCGGTTGGTCCCACTTCAGAACATCTCTCACTTTTCCGGGATCAACCGATACCCCTTCCTTGGAGATAATGTGTCCTAGGAAAGATATTTCCTTTAGCCAAAATTGCACTTGTTAAGCTTGGCATACAATTGATGCTCACACAATTTCTGCAAGGTCAATTTCAAATGTTCTTCATGCTCCTCCTCACTTTTTGAATACACCATAATGTCGTCGATGAAAACCACGACGAACTTGTCCAAGTACTCCATGGAAACCTTGTTCATAAGGTACATGAAGTATGCGGGTGCATTTGTCAACCCAAAAGACATGACGGTATATTCATACGAACCATACCGTGTTTGAAAGGCTGTCTTGGGTATATCGGAGGGCTTAATCTTCAGCTGGAAGTATCCTGACTGAAGATCAATCTTGGAGAACACTTGGGCTCCTTTCATTTGGTCGAATAGGTCCTCTATAGGGGGCAGAGGGTATTTGTTCTTGATTGTTACCTCGTTGAGAGACCTATAGTCCACGAACATCCTTTGGGTTCCATCCTTCTTGTCTACGAAGAGCACCGGAGCTCCCCATGGTGACGAGCTTGGACGTATGAAACCCTTCTCCAACTGATCTTGAATTTGCTTCTTGAGTTTTACTAGTTCATTGACGGGCATCCTATAGGGTCTCTTGGCTATGGGTGCAGTTCCGGGTACCAAATCTATGGCAAACTCAATGTCCCGGTCAGGTGACATACCTGGAAGCTCTTCCGGGAACACGTCCGAAAATTCCTGAACCACTGGAATGCTGTCCAATGTTGTTCCTTCAACATGGTTCAAAATTGCCCGTTCGGTTGTTTGCTGGGCTGACTCAAACTCGACATGAATACTGTGCTCGTTTATCAACTGCACGCTCCTTTCAGCACATTGGATTACTCCGTTGTGCTTGCTTAACCAATCCATCCCGAGTATTATGTCAATCCCTTGGGAGTCCAAGACAATAAGGTTGGCAAGGAAGTCTACCCCCCTTATTTTAAGGCTTACTTTTGGACATACTATATTAGTCCTCATTTCTCCTACGGGAGAATATACTGACATAGCACATTCTAAGTGGGATACGGGTAGATGATGTTTGGCAACATATTTGGATGATATGAAGGAATGTGATGCTCCAGAATCAAATAAGATGGTGGCTGGGTTGGAGTTGGCAAGGAACATACCAATTATGACGTCCTCAGTCTGTTGTGCTTCCTCAGAAGAGACATGGTTCACATTGCCGCGAGCATAGTTCTGCTGTCCACGGTTTCCTTGATTGTCCCCTCCGTTCGGTCGCGGGTTCTGCTTGGGCACGTTGCCTTGCTGTCCAGGGCCTCTCCTCGGGCACTGGTTCGCGAATTGTCCTATTTCCCTGCATGCAAAGCATGCCCTGTTGCCTATGGCAGCAGGCACGTTGGGGCGGGGGTTTTGAACAGGAGCGCCATTGTTGGGTCGGGGCGCAGGAGGCATGGGCACGCAAGGTGCTGGTGCAACGAATTGTTGCTGTGGTGGCTTGAGGAGGAGCCCAAAGTCTTAGACTTCATAACTCCTGAGGAGCAACTAGCCTACGACCAAGAGCAGCAAGGCAAGCTCCGCTTTGCATTAACCATTTTTACAAATTTTACTGTTTTGAGAACTGTAAAAGCCCAAGAAAGTGACTTGCAAAAAAAATGTTCATCACCTCACAACACCACAGCTCTTGTGATGGATATCTCATGAACACTTGTTGAGAGGAAGTAAACATCATCAAAAGGGTGATTAGAGGGGAAATCCCTAACTTCAAAAAGTTGGATTTCTACACATGAACATGAAAGGTTGGGCTCACCCCTAGACCTTATGTATTCTTGGGAAGGCTCAGGCCAAATTTCATGCAAATCCAATACTTTTTGAGGCACTTTTGGAGACATTTCAAAAAGGGGCCAATTTGAATGCAAATTCAAATTGCAGACACTTTCATCACTTGAATTTAAAATTTCGTTTCATATTCAAACTCAGCACATTTTTCTTAGTTAGTCCACCAATTTTTATCCCCATTGGACTTCATCTAGTCGGGAGTTAAATTTGCATTATTTCGAAACTGAATTTGAATTTCAAATTCAAATGTGAAGAAAATTTAGCCAAACCAATTTCAAATTTAGGAAATAATTTCAAACAGTGAATTGGAGGCTAAGTCTCTCATTCAATTGTGTGTAGCTGAGATCTTTTCAGTGAAAACAAAAATGAAAAATAGAAAAGAATTAGAGGGGAGGGACCCACTTGTCAGTAGCCTTCACACAGAAGTCTTCTCGGCTCGATTTTTTTCCCTCGACCGACAGCGCGTGCCAGCTCCCGACGTCGGCGCCCGACCGTCTCAGCCAGGCCAGCTCCTGCTCGGTGGGGGGGGGGGGGCGAAGATCACTGACCGAAGAGATAAAACGTGTGCTCCTGCCATGTCCCGTTTCTCCCCTCACACAGTTCACCTTTGCCCCCACAACCAAAGAAAATCGCCTCCGAGCTCACCTCTCCCTGCTCACCGACGTCCGGGCGACACAGGGCTCGCGTGCCCGATGATCAACACAAGAAACCACCGCCCTAAGGTGCTTGTCCTGCTAGTCCAAACCGCTCGTGGTTTCATGCGCTGTCGTGGGAGAATTTCCCCAGGAAAGTTTTGGTGTTCTTAGGACCGAGCCACTCCAAATTCTAAAATTCACGGGTATTAGCTCATCACCGGGTATACCGAGCTATACACGTGATCTACACCGTTCTATAGCCATCCAGGATCAAAAAGTACAAAAAACCGTCGAGTATAGGCTCTGGTTATCGAGTTTTTCAAGTCGCCGCCGATATCGGTCCTAGGTCGACGGTGAACACATAGTTCCGGCCGTTTCCACGGTGAGCTAGCGCCATGACCGTGCTCAGTAGTTCACCACAGAGCTGTAGGGCCAAGAATTACTCGAGGTAAGTCTCGGTAGGGGCCAGGAGACATCACCGGAGTTGAGCCGTAATGGCGGCTCGTCGCTGAGGGGTTTTCGGCCGCCTAGAGACCGGGCTGACCCCGGGAATGAGTTCCTCGGTTCCAAAAAGGTAGAGGCGGCAAGGTGTGGCCCTCGAAGAGGTAGGGTAAGTCCTTCCGGCCGACCAAACCGGAGATTGCCGGCGCAAGGTTTAGGCACGCGCGCGAGGAAGAAGAAGGCGGGTGGTGGGGCCCACCCGCAGAGTTTAAACATTTTGGGATTTTCCAGTTTAGTTCAAACTTCAAATGCATATAACTTTTGCTAGGAAGCTCCAAATTTAGTGAACTAATGTTTGCTGAATTCAGCTTTTTTAATACTTTCCAGCAACACAAATTTCAGCTCATGAAACTTAATGGTTTTCCAGAATTAATTCCCTAAAGTTTAAACTGTTAGGAATTTTATCTGGAGAATTACTTTATGAAAAATTCGGAAATTTGGCTGGGAGGTTCATTGGAAAATACTTGAGTCACAGTAAAATTTTCAGACCCATCCAAGTTCATTTAGTCTCCCTAATGGTGTGATTAACTGAACTGCCCAGAGAAAATAGAAAAATGTACAGAAACATTTTTCAGATTTTCTCAAATATTGTTTAGGGCATAACTTCATCTAGAATTCTTCAAATGACATGAAACCGATTCCATTAGAACGATCTCAAATTCTAGTTTCCAGAAAGTAATGGTTGGAGCCATGAAAACCCCTTGACTTCCTTATAGGCTCTACTAATGACCAAATAGGCTTTAATTTGTACAAGGCTCAAATGAAGACTGAACAAGGGAAGGCCGGAGCACCCGGTGGTACTGAAGTCCCAGGGCTTCTCAAGACTGGAGCTACAAGCTCCAACTCAAGACCCCTTGGATCCTTATGTCAGCAAGGGCCCATGGTAGGTGTCTGTGCAAAGCTTTGAGATCGGTGGAGACCTCCCGGGGCGCTTACGGAGCTAAGGGCTCGAGCAGGGCAAGCCAAGAAAAGAAAGCAAGAAGCGCAGACGCACAAGACAACAAGTCTGTTCATTCAAAAGCTCCACGAGCTGGTCTACAGACAGAAAATAAAAAATACAAAGGCCCTCCAGCTACAACGGCGAGCGCCTAGGAGTCCCCGGCCTCCCGCTGGAACCTAGACGCGACAAGGGCGGCGACGTCTCTGACTCCAGCCCTGGCGACCTCCTCCCGCTCGGCGACGGGGCCCCGCACCACCGGCTCCAGCGAGACGGAGGAGTCCCAGCTCCGGAAACACGTCAGCACGTGCGCGGTGACATCCTTCACCAAGCCCCTCCCCTCGGCCTCGAGCTCGTCGGCAATCACGGCCTCCAGCATCTCTAGCTTGGCACCGATGGACTCAAGTGCCGGGAGCGCCTGGATCACCTCTTGTGCAGTTGCCCCCGTCCTCACGGGGCTGAAGCCAAGAGGCACTAGAGCAGACTCCGCCTGGCAGACGAAGTTCCAGACTCCCCGAGCCTCGATGGTCCGCGAGCTCGGAGCTGCTCCACCTCCTGGCGAGCCGCCAGCAGGGCGCTGGGTCCTTCCTTGGTGAACCTCCTCTCCTTTGCCGCCAGAGTGATCTTCCGGAGCTGGAGTTCCTGGCTGAGCCTCTCCAACTCCAATGCCCGGAAGTCGGCGCTAAATGTTAGTAGGAAAGGTCCGGTAGAAGTCGAGTAGTTGGAAGCTACTCGCGAGTTTAGGGCTGGTTTACTCGGAACGGGTCCGAATTAGAAAAGATGAGGAAAGTTCACACATAAGAAATGGAGACTGGGCAGGGAGGTTTAGATGCAGCAGGTTGCAGGCCGTGCGTGCATAGCCCTGCCTGTGTCAGTTAAGGCCCGTCCGTGCTTGGCCCTGTTGGACAAGTTTGAGTTGTGTACCGGGCGCATACTGGCTATATGGGACCCAGGAAACCGATGTACCTTGGGAGATCCATAGTGGAACTTTTCCAACTGCCTTAGGCTTTCGGCGTCAGGGTAGCAGGAGGTAACTCGCTTAAGAACATACCACTGCGTGTATGTACCTTGAGGGAGCTTGCGTACTCAGGGCAGTTGGACGGCGTCCAATGTGGAAGATCTTGGGAAAGGTGGCCACGTACAACGTCAGTCGAGGTTGCTGCCGGCAACTCAGAGTACGGGTGTACGTGTCGTGTAGTCCGGGCGTGTACTGATTCGAATCACCGTCGCTCGCGGTCATATGAGCATACTTGCCCACTGCGTCTTGACGTAGTCACAACTGGAACTGGTTATCTTTGAACTTGATAAGGCTGTGCTGTAACTTGTATTGCAACCATGATTGAATTAGAGATAGGCTCATTAAACTTTACTTTCACTTTGTGCAAGAAGCATCGCAACAAAATGTTTCTTGTTTGATTGTGGAGTTGCGATGCTTTTCGGCTCAAGGTCTGCACAATGAGGCTTAAAATCTGAAAGTTAAGCATCAACTGTAGGCGAGTCTTTTATGCAAATTTAGCTCATCCAATTGCAACCGTCGCGCATGTAGAGTTTCTTGTTTTAGGAGAGATGGATCAGTCTTGCTGAGCCTATGTGCTCACGCTTGCTATATAAGTGGTTTTGCATGTTAACATCGATGCTAAGATGGAGGTTGTCCGGTGAGACTCGGAGACTTCCGAGTCAGGTAACGCATGGAGAACCCAGCCGCTGCTGCTTGTCTTCGTGTTGCTAGCGAGAGGAGTCCGCGGGCTGGACTTCATCTCGAGTGCTCTTAGTTATTCGACGTGAGTTGTTATAGACTTCCGCTGTGGCTATTTTATGTAAATTATTTACAATGAAAAATTTGTAATCTTCCGCTATTGTTTTATGTAATACATTGTTCCTTGTATGTGTGCTGTTGGGTGCCGCACAACACGGCACCACCCAATGCGAGTCCCGGGCGAGTGGACTGTCTCAGAAAATGCCCAGCATCATATCAAAATCTGGGATATGTAGAAACTGGTCATTCTGTCAGAGGGATGACAGTTGAACTCATATGAGAGATTGTTGTACCCTAGGGGGTTTAAGGACTTTCAATGGGGTAGGACATACTCAAGAGCAGTTATCTTCGACTAGTGAAAGATTTGAGTATATGTCTTGCTCAAGTTTCTTTTGCTAGAGACCATGTTTGTGTCGTATTGAAGATAAAAGGGTAGTATACGTGATGACAAAGCGATTTTAACGTCTCGTAGTGACCAAACCTAGTTGCGATGAACTTCCAAAGAGGAAGTCCGTCAAGTTGGATTTAACTAGCGTGTATTTGGTCTGGTAATGGTGTAGCTTGTGCAAATTTATTACATTATCTGTATACGGGATGTATCGCATGTTTTACTGTCATTATGTTTTACACCTATTTTACTGGACTGCATAACGTATGTTGTGGGACTGATGTTTATTATCGTATGGTTGCAGATGGTTCGCACTCGAACCACGCATGAGATTGGTGGCTCTAGCCAGCAGGGGGGATGATGACTCCCAGCCACCTGCCTACGACAGCACCCCGCAGCAACAACCACCACCGCCGCCTCCGCTAACGCTAGCGGATGTGATCACGGCCCTGGTGGGTAATCGTGAGGAGCAGACCGACCTGCTCCGCACGATCGTGCAGAATACGTCCCAGGCGAGGGGGGGATCAAGAGAGAGGGACTCGTGAGCCCCATATTGTGATGTACTCGGATTTCATGAGTACGCACCCTCCGGTGTTCACAGAAGCAGCAGAACCCCTGGAGGCCGACAACTGGCTGCGGACAATCGAGTCCAAGTTCGGGCTGCTCCAATGTACGGAGCGGCAAAAGTCTCTGTTCGTGGCGCAGCAGCTTCACGGTGCCACTGGTGCGTGGTGGGCGAATTATGTCGCTTCACGTCCGGCTGGCCATGCCGTGGAGTGGGAAGAATTCCGGGAGGCGTTCCGCGCCTACCATATCCCTCCCGGGATAATGAAGCGGAAGTTCCAAGAGTTCTTCGAGCTGAAGCAGGGCGGGAGGAGTGCCCATGACTACTCCCGTGCCTTCAACCATCTGGCGCAATATGCAATAAGAGAAGAAGCGAGAGCACTTCTATCGGGGGTTACACGCCGAGATGAAGACGCATCTTGTCCAACACAATCGCAGCACCTTCAACGATCTCATTAATGCCACGATCATGGAAGAAGATGCTCAGCGAGAATTGGCGCCTGAGCAGCGAAAGCACAGCTCTCCACCCAGCAGTCGGGGTGGAGCTCCCCAGAAATACCGCATGGTGTACCGGACACCATCCGGTCAGAAGTGGCATCCACCGGCGCGATCTCAGCAGTTCGGGGGTCGTTCTTTTCAGCCACCCTCGTTCCGACAGCCGATTCCACCACCGCGACCGCAACAGCAGCAGCAGATAGTACCCCGGGCGTTTCCACCACCACAACGTGCCCCGGGTTTCCGTCCGTCCATCAGCGGAAGACCGCCTCGCTACACTTGCTTTACGTGTGGCCAGGCGGGCCATTTCTCGAAGGACTGTCCCCAGGGGCAGCAAAGCAGCGGGCAAGCCCAGTTCCAGGGCGGTGCTCTAGGCCGACCTCCGGTCAAGAAGGTTGGTCAGCGAAATGGGGGCGTTCGCAACCTCGACAATGAGGACGCCCCAGAGGGAGACAACGTGCTGGCGGGTACATTCACTCTCAACGATCAAGCAATCATCATATTATTTGATTCGGGTGCAACCAACAACTTCATAAGTGCATCATATGTGGTTAAGCATCAACTGGAAGCCTTTCCAACCGAGTGCTCTTATATGATCTGCTCACCGGGAGGAAAGATTTCAGCAACTATGATGATTCCTAAAGCACCACTGTGCTTAGGTGGGAAGATATATCCCACTATTATGATTATTCTTTAGGGGCAGAAGATTGATGCAATCTTAGGGATGTCATGGCTAAGTTACCATGGCGTTGTCCTAGAAACATTATCACGGATAGTTCACCTCAACTCCCCATTACACCATCCGCAGTCCCTCATATTATACAATCCAGTCCGGGAAGTTTCAGCCGCCTATACTTCTGAAGCTTCCAAGTTAGAGGATATCCCCGTAGTCCGGGAGTACCCCGACGTGTTTCTGGATGATCTTCCGGGCATGCCACCTGAGCGGGATGTCGAGTCCAAGATTGAGCTTGCACCCGGGACTACTCCTATCTCACGGAGACCATACAAAATGGCTCCGAACGAGCTGGCTGAATTGAAAGAGCAGCTCAAAGATCTGTTGAGCAGAGGTTTCATTAGGCCGAGTTCCTCGCCTTGAGGATGCTCGGCGCTGTTCATAAAGAAGAAGGATGAAACCTTGAGGCTGTGTGTGGATTACCGGCCGCTCAATGCCGTCACCATCAAGAACAAATACCCACTGCCCCGCATTGACATCCTGTTTCATCAGCTTGTGGGTGCAAGTGTGTTCTCAAAGATGGACCTTCGCTCCGGGTATCATCAAATAAAAATCCGGGTGGAGGATATCCCGAAGACGGCCTTCTCGATGAGATATGTCTTATATGAGTATCTCGTCATGTATTTTGGTCTCACCAATGTTCCGGCACATTTTATGTATCTCATGAACTCGGTGTTCATGCAGGAGCTGGACAAGTTCGTTGTGGTGTTCATTGATGATATCTTGGTTTACTCCAAGACAGAAGCATAACACGCCGAACACTTGAGGATCGTTCTTCAATGACTGCGGGACCATAAGCTATATGCCAAGTTCAGCAAATGCGAGTTTTGGATCAGCCAAGTGCCATTTTGGGACATATCATCTCAGCTGAAGGCATTGCGGTTGACCCAAGTAAAATTGAACAAGTGCTGAAATGGAAAGCCCCTACTTCTGTCCATGAAGTCAGAAGCTTCCTCTGCTTAGCGGGATACTATCGAAGATTCACTCCAAGTTTCTCCAAGCTTGCTAATCCGATGACAGAATTATTGAAGAAGGTAACAAAATATGTTTGGAACAAGGCATGTGAAGGAGCGTTCCAAGCATTAGTGAAGCATCTCACAACAGCCCCGGTCTTAGCTCAACCGGATACAACTAAGCCCTTCGACGTGTATTGTGATGCGTCCAGCATCGGGCTCGGCTGCATGTTGATGCAACAAGGACGTGTGGTCGCATATGGCTCACGCCAACTTCAAAACCATGAGCAGCATTACCCAACTCATGATCTTGAGCTTCCTGCTGTGGTTTTGGCATTGAAGATGTGGAGGCACTATCTCCTGGGGAATTTGGTGCATCTCTACACCGACCACAAGAGCCTGAAGTATATTTTCACCCAGAAGGAGCTGAATATGAGGCAAAGGAGGTGGTTAGAACTAATCAAAGATTATGAGATTGAGATTGATTACCACCCCGGCAAGGCGAATGTGTTTGCCAACGCGCTGAGTCGGAAATCACATGTCCATAACCTCACCATTACACCGGTGGCGGCAGAAGAGCCAAGTTTATACTTGGTTCCTTATGGATCGCTCTACAACCTTGCCCTCATAAATACCATTAGGGAGGAGATCATTGCAGCTCAGAAAGTTGATAAGGGCATGGCACATCTCCGGAGACGGATAGGCAACGGGGAAATCAAATGTTTCCGGAAGGATGACAAGGGGACGCTATGGTTCAATGACCGCATAGTCGTACCCCAGAATATGGAGCTGAGAAAGAAGATTCTTGATGAAGCTCACTTGTCTAAATACTCCACACATCCGGGCAGCAACAAAATGTACCAAGATTTGAAAAATAAATTTTGGTGGACACGGATGAAGCGGGAAGTGGCTAAGTACGTATCCGAGTGTGATACGTGTAGATGAGTGAAAGCGGATCATTTGAGAAAATCAGGACTGTTGCAACCCCTGAAAATTCCGGCATGGAAATGGGAAGATGTGACCATGGATTTCATTGTGGGATTAGCCATGACTTCCAACAAGCATGATTCCATTTGGGTAATCGTTGACCGGTTAACCAAATCGGCTCACTTCATCCCTGTGCATACACGTTACAATGCCGGCAAATATGCGGAGCTGTACATAGCAAGAATTCTATGCTTACATGGGGTATCCAAAACCATAGTCTCGGAACGAGGTGCATTATTCATGTCTCATTTTTGGGAGCAGTTGCACGCTGCAGTGGGTACTAAGCTGATTAGAAGCTCCGCCTATCACCCTCAGACAGACGGTCAAACAGAGAGGGTGAACCAAGTACTAGAAGACATGTTGAGAGCGTGTGCCAATCACCACGGTAGAAACTGGGATGATCATCTACCGTTATCGGAATTCTCGTACAATAACGGCTACCAAGCGAGTATTAAGATGGCACCCTATGAGGCACTCTACGGTCGCAAATGCCGCACCCCATTAAATTGGTGCGAGTCCGGTGAAAGGGTCACATTCGGGGTTGATGTGGTGAATGACTCTGAAGAGCGCGTTCGGATGATTCAAGCCAACTTGAAGGCCGCTCAATCCCGACAGAAAAGCTACGCTGATAAGAGGCGTAGGCCGCTGCACTTTGACGTCGGGGAGCACGTGTACCTCCGTGTATCTCCGATGAAGGGCGTGCATCGATTCGGCGTGAAGGGGAAACTCGCTCCCCGATTCATTGGACCCTATACTATCACCGAGAAGTGGGGACCAGCGGCGTATAGATTGAAGCTACCAGCATCTCTCGCTGGTGTGCATGATGTTTTCCATGTTTCACAACTGCGAAAATGTCTGAAGTATGTGGCTGCTGTTTCCACCGAAGACATCTGCGAGCTACAACCGGCTCTGACGTATGCTGAATATCCGGTGGCAATTATTGATGAGAAGGCTCGAACCACGCGTAGCCGAACGCTGTGGTTCTACAAAATACTCTGGGGTAACCACACAGCCGAAAAAGCAACGTGAGAGAGCGAGGAATTTCTTCGCTCAAACTACCCGGCATTCATGACGTCTCATTGCGGGTGAGTTCCTATTACATCGCTGTCTCTTCTTTTGTAATCTCGGGACGAGATTCTTTTAAGGGGTGAGGGATGTAAAAGCCCAAGAAAAGGGACTTGCAAAGGTGATCATTTTCATCACCTCACAACACCACAGCTCATCTTGTGGATATCTTGTGAACACTTGTGAAGAGCAAGTAACCACCATTAAAAGGGTGATTAGAGAGGAAAGCTCTAACTTCCAAAAAGTAGGATTTATATGCATAAGAATGAAAGGTTTAGCTCACCCATAGACCCTAAATAGTCTTGGGAAGGCTCAGGCCAAATTTCATGCAAATCCAATACTTTTTTAGGCACTTTTGGAGACAATTGTAAAATGGGCCAATTTGAATGCAAATTCAAATTGCAGCAACTTTCATCACTTGAATTCAAAAGTTGGCTTCATATTCAAACTCAGCATATTTTTCTGAGTTAGTCCACCAATTTTCATCCCCATTGGAGTTCATCTTATCGGGAGCTAAATTTGCATTAATTCAAAACTGAATTTGAATTTCAGTTCAAATGTGCAGCAAATTTAGCCAAATCAATTCCAAATTGAGGAAACCAAATTCAAACTATGACTTGGTGCTTAAGTCTCTCATTCAATTGAGAGTAGCTGGTATATTTACAGTGGGAATTGGATAAAGTATTAGGGTAGGAGAGATGGGCCCACAGGTCAGTAGGAGAGCAAAGTCACACTGGAGCAGTGCCTGTTTCTCACCGATGTCGATCGAGCGCAGCGCGCCACCTCCTGTTCCCGCGCCCGAGCGAAGAGGACACCACACAGCCAGGCCGCGCCATGGGAGCACCAGCTGCAGCGGTGATAGCACATGCAGCCACGTGAATCCCTTCACTGCTCACGTCGCCCTCGCGCTGAACCGAACAGACCGCCACTGCTCGACTTCAATCGAGAATTTGGCAAAACCTTCGTGTACAGTGGCTCTCCTAGCCAAAAACCACACCAACTGCTCGTTCTCTACTTCCTCGGCCCAAAGACATTCGACTTTTGGCCTCCTAAACCTAGCCCGGCAGCTCTTGGCGGTGACTGAGAAAAACAGCAGACACCGGCTAAGCGTGGACAGCTTGGACCGAAGACTTTCACAGCTGAGCTAGGTCACTCTGAGACGCGCCGGATCGTCATGCTGCTCCTCGCCAAGTCGCAGCTCAAACTGTGGATCATCGAGCTTCAATTTGATATTTTTCTCCCGGCGCATACACTTGAACCTCTGGGTAAGAATCCATCGAATTCATCCACAATTTTTGTCCTTAGGCCACCAAATTATGCACACACGAACTAGAATTGCTAGCGGTTGATTTTCCTTCACAGCTCTAGCTAGGAATCAACGGTGTGTGAGGTATTTCATGTCCTTCTAAGCTCAAATGGCACCCTAACTCTCGGGCGCACAGTGAAAGTATGGTAGCCTTTGTTTCCGCGCTTGCTTACGTCTTTGCCGAGTTTCCCTAGCTGCCAAGGGTGCTCGAGAGCTGATCACTCGGGCGGTTTGTGGGCTAGAACCACCGGCTGACGGCGCCAAACCACTCCTGAGGCCGCCACACATCGCCGGCATTTTTCCGGTTCCCTAGCGCCCACGCAGACACTACCAAGCGGTTCCCCGTAGCTGCAAACCCAGAGGCGGCGAGCTTCAGGCCGAGAGTCAGCCGGAAACACCGACCCGGCGAGCTCCGGTGAAGGTCCGACGAGGTAGCAACGCGGGGGCGGGAAATAAACCGAGGAGGAAGAAGACTCGGTGGGTCCCGCATGTCAGCGACCAATAGTTTAAAGACCGGATCGGCTGTGACACCGGGATCTCATGCGGCTACACGTGAGACTCTGCGGACCACCGTGTGGTTTGGCTGCGGTGCTGACACGTAGCCTAGGGACCCCACCAGCCGGTTTAAACTTTATTTGAATTTTTAGATTTAGTTCAAAGTTCAATTGCATATAACTCTTGCTAGGGAGCTCCAAATTTAGTGAACTAAATTTTTCTGGATTCAGCTTTTTGAGTACTTTCCAGAAACAAAAATTTCAGCTCATGAAATTTAATGGTTTTCCAGAATTAATTCCCTAAAATTTAAAATGTTAGGAATTTTATCTGGAGAATTACGTTATGAAAAATTGTAAAATTTGGCTGGGAGGTTCAATGGAAAATACTATAGTCACATTAAAATTTTCAGACCCATTCAAGTTCATTTAGTCCCCTAATGGTGTGATTAATTGAACTGCCCAGAGAAAATAGAAAAATGTACAGAAACATTTTTCAGATTTTCTCAATTCTTGTTTAGGGCATAACTTCATCTAGGATTCTTCAAATGACATGAAACCAATTCCATTAGAACCATCTCGAATTATAGTTTCCAGAAAGTAATGGTTGGAGCCATGAAAACCCCTGGAATTCCATAGAGGCTCTAATATTGACCAAATAGGCTTTTATATGTACAAGGCTCCAATGAACTTTGTTTCAAATGAAACTTGGTCAAGACTCTGGTTAGGACCCTCAAACCACCATAAAAATTTCAGAGCCAAAAGGGAGCGCTAGCTAGAGTTATGGTAATTACTTATTCAGTTCTAAACATGCATATAAATTGACATATAGTATATCATTTACGTGTAGTCGCTGAAGGCGAGGGACGAAGCCCTAAAAACTGACCAGCAGCAACAAGGCAAGCCATGGTTGACATTAAACCATTTTACAAAGTTTTGTTTTGTTACATACTTAGTATGAGGTGTGTATATATATATATATATATATATATATATATGTGCATTAGGTGTAGGATGTATGAAACCCCAAATGCATAACCAGATTTTTCCTATAAGAGTGAGGGTAGTGTATAAGTCCTCGAGTAGCATACGCTGTGCTTAATTTTCATAGAACTTCGGTACAAGTCGAGTAGTTGGAATCTACTCGCGAGTTTAGGCTTCGGGACACACGGGATTGGTTCGAGTGATGCGAGATCACTTTAGTAATGAAAATGAGACTAGGCAGGGGCTAGGGTGCAGCAAGAGGAAGTCTTGTGTGTGCAGCCCTGTCCGTGTCGATTGATGACCGATCCGTCTGCGGCCCTGCTGAACAAGTATTGAACGTACCAAAGGCATATCGGACATATGGGCCCCGATAAACCGATGTAACCTATACCTCCGGGCGTCAAGGCATAACGCACCGATTTATAGGTGTAGGCTGAGGGCATCAAGGTGGAAATCTGCTAACGGGCATAGAGAGATACTCCGTGTAGGGAACCTCCTGCTCGTTTTGGTGTGACCGGTTCGACATTGGGGCTGTTGGGTGAAAGGTTGTCCCGTACGGCATCGAGTGAGCATGCTGTGCAGCTCCACTGGTGGGCGTATGTGACGTGCTCTTTGGGTATCCCTGCAGGTGTATATCGAGTCAATTCACCGTCCCTCGTCGTGACGAGTACCGCTTGTTCACTGCATCGTAACATAGATAAACTATGGAATGTTATGATTCAATTCTGCTGATATGTATAATTGTATTGCTACATGTGTGCCACCAAATATTGCTTACTAAATTTCAAATTCATGAACTGTTAACTTGTGGCTAAAAGATGAAATAAGGATGAACTTGTAGGTGTGTCCATTTGCTGCTAATTACCACCCCATGTCCGTTGTACACTACATGTAGAGATTCATGCCTAGGTGAGTTGGTTAAGTCTTGTTGAGCCCTCATGCTCACGGTTGCTTCTATAAGTGTTTTTCAGGTGAGGAGCATCCCACAAACTCGGGTTACGAGTCCACCGGCGAGGGCTACCCTCCGTCGGGGACCACGGCTGAGTGGGAGCCGTACACGCCGCGCTGAGCTGAGAAGTGCAGCTAGTGTGGGTTGCCCTAGGGCTGGGCAACCGACTTTTGCTAGGTAGACGGGCATGAGTTGTACAAACTTAGTTTCCGCTGCTGTAATATAAACACTAGTTTGTAACTGAAGTATTGTACTACTTTGTACATTTCAGTTGGTTTTCTATGTAATACAATGTTTCCTTATGATGTGTGCTGTCAGGTGTCGCATCGTGCGGCACCACCCTCTGCGATCCTGGATGAACGGATCCCGGTCCGCCACAATAATGTCATTGAGGCTACCGCGATTGAACATCTCTAGCTTGTCCTTCAGGAGCGGGTTAAGCCCCTGGTAGAAATGATCCCGCCACTTCTCGTCGGTATCGGCATGATACGAAGCGTAGAGCACAAGATCATTGAACGCCCTGGACTATTCCAGCGCGTTCCGGCTCCCTTGCTGCAGGCGTAAGAACTCCTGCGTCTTCCTCTTCATGAGACCCGGCGGTATGTGATAGGACCTGAAAGCCATCTTGAATTCCGTCCAGGTCATAACTCGCTCGGTGGGTTGCGAGGCGCAGAAATTCACCCACCAAGCACTCGTGGATCCCTGAAGCTGTTGGACCGCGAACTGAGTCTTGCGCTGCTCACTCACTTGGAGCAGCCCAAACTTCATCTCCATCATGTGGAGCCAGTTGTCCGCATCGAGGGGTTCATCCGCCCTTGAGAATACCGCGGGATGAGTAGCCAGAAAGTCAGAGTAGGAGCTCTGTTGGCGCTCCTCACGATCTTGACGTCTCTCTGGTCGAGACGTATTCGCAATGAGGGTTTGCAGCAACTCCGTGTGCTGCTGATGAGAGCCCTCCATCGCTGCCACAATGTCAGCCAATGTAACCGTTGGCGGTGGCGGTTGTTGCTGTTGCTGCTGTTTCTGTCCCGAGGAGTCCTCGGGAGGCTGTTGGGAGGTCTCTCCACCCTGACTGGAACCCCCAACGTCCGGGTTGGCACGAGTACGAGTCATTCTGAAATTCAAAACAGCAGCGATCATCACATGTCATGCTCAAAATTCCATATGAAACAGTAAGTATTTGAAGTGACGCATGAATAATTTGCACAACATTCACATATATTGATAAAGCATAAACTTTATACAAGATACTGTTGTTGATATGCCCAAGAGGCAATCATAACAATTCGGATAAAGGCCTGATGGATATTTGATCCATAAGAAATTAGGGTACTAATGGGCCTGTGACCTAAAAGCCCATTAGCGCGCCTATAAATATGAGGGGTAGGGTTAGAGGCAGAACACTCCACCACATAATAGCCCCAGCCGCCGCCCCTCACAGGCCAGCCGCCGAAACCCCTGTCACGCACGCGGTGCTAGCACACCGACGCACGGCATTCCTCCCTGTACGTGTGGACTCTGTGGAGGAGCTGCTGTTACTGCTGCGCTGATCGGCTACGACGCGCATCTACGATCCGCTGCGCTGCACGTCTAGTGGTAACGATTCATGACCTTCTTACTCACATGTTTCCTGGGTGATACGGTCGAATTGCTAGAGTAGCGCATCGCCTATTTCCCTACAGATACATAATTCTCGGGTCTCCGAGAAGTCGTGCTCATGTCGTCACTACCTATACATATGCTACTGTCTACACGACAAGTCACTGATTACAAAAGTTTTGGTTACATCACCCTTGCTGCCCTACTCGGCAACAGTACCCTCCTACTGGGAGTAAAATTCAACCTCCTACGGGTCGTCCTCCTCCGGTACCTCTGCTGGTGGCTCTGGGTTCAAGACCTCCTCTTCTGGCTCGGGTTCCCCCACTGCCGGAAGACCCAAGACCACGGGCACAGCACCTACCACCAGTATTCCCATTACCGGAGGTAGGAGGTCCTGCAACGCGTGCACCTCGTCCATGGCTTGGTTGTAGTCCTCTTCTCAGCCTTACCCCTCCTCAATAGCGTCATCCTGCTCTTGAGTGAGGACCTCGTTCTGCTGGGTCAGAGCCTGCACCTGTTGTTGCAAAGCCGTGATGTCGACACGCCTTTTTCTCTTCGCCTTCTTCAGACGATGCAACTGATTGTGTTGCTCATTCAGTCGCCTTATCGTCGGAAGGAGCACATTGCGGAGTGCGCTGTGAGCACTCTCGAAATGGTCTCCACGGCTTGTGCTCTCCTTGAGCTTTGCAGCAAGACAATCCGTATGAACAGCTTGGCTGTCCATCACGGCTTTTCCTTCCCTCAATTGGAGACTGAGGTTTGCCTCCGTGGGACTGTACCTTGGGCAACCCGGATCGGTTGCCTCCATGTACCTCCCCTCCCACACATGATTAGCCCGTCCCTCCACCGAAACGAGCGTGTATGGAGCATCCTCCATAACTCTCACGTGTAGTTGGCAGAAACACGACATGTTGTCGCGGGCTGCCACTTGCCACATTTCTCCGGCTGTCTGCCCCTCACCGTAACAGTGAACGGTGCCCAACCGGGTGCCGTAGGTCCTGCAGGAACTTCGACATGGATCGTCCATGTTTTGTTCCCCTCCTCGCCTTCTTCCTTGGCGAAGTACTGCAGCATCTTGCTGTACCCGAAATATTGAAGCATTTTCCTCAATACTTCCGGATAGCTGCTGCGGTGAGAACAGTGGGACACCACCCACCCGTTCTCCAACTGTCTATCCGCTGTCATCTGTAAAAACATATTTGAGAAATGTCAAATATCTATTTGAACAGTAAACCATTGAGTTATAACATAAAACATGTCATTGAACTCATAAAACTTGGAAACATAGTTCAAACTTAAACAAATTTGACTGCTGGTCTGCTGTTCAATATGACAGCCCTGACCAGTTTCCATTTCAACCTGATTTAGACAATGCTAAAAGCAGAACCAATGTGGAGCTCAACATCAAAGTTAAATCTAACTTCAATATCTTTCCAGAAAGTATTTGCTTGGCCTAATATCTTTCCTGGTTCAAAAGTTATGAGATGTCAAAGTTGATAGAATTTCTGGAGAAAATTGGACAGCACCTCCCTGCTTTAGGTACTGATTTGATCCAAGAATTCCAGTTAATTCTACTCCCAATCTGACAAAACTTTCTGTTACAAAGTTGTAACCCATCTCTTAAAATTTTCAGAACTACCTCATTTTCTATTTTTGGATTTTTATGCAGGAAGTTATGCTCAATTTATAGAGAGTTACAGAGAGTGTTTGCTCTGCCCTGTTTTCTGGACAGTTTCAACTCTACTGCATTTTTTTATTGGTTAAGAGATGAAACACCTCTGTACCTAAACAGAAAAGTTGTAAAGCTATTCCAAATATTTCTAGAAATGTATCATATGACCCCAACCTCGAAAGAACTCAACCTCTAACCTCTGATTAACTTCAGCCTTAATTCAGCTGAAAACAGGGGACTCTGTCCTTAGTTTCCTATAAGTTGAAAACTTGTTAACTTTGAATATCCTGATTAAGGGAAGGAGTTACATCAAGGTTTAGTGCTCTGGATTAAAAATTTCAAGTTTTACAATGCAGTTTCTCATTTAGTGGGGTGTGACGTCGATGCGTCACCAAATCATGTCGGGACTACGTCCTCACAAAGAAAAATCTATACCGGACTTAGCCGGCTTCGTTAGTTCAGCTGCACTAAACGTCTCTTGCACATGGATGCTACACGTATACCGTTTCGTGGTTACACTACCTGCAGATAACTCAAATAATCGTCAGACTCGGCTGCACACCGAGCCCGGTATCCATACAGTTCGTACATCCGGCCATCATCACTCGCCCGGATGTTCTCAAGCCAAGCACGCCTTGAGCTACGTGTTCACGTTACTGACCACGTGACGGGGTCTCCCAGATTTCCCAAAGCACGCCAGGGACAGACTTTCTTGAATACCCTAAACGACATGAAGAGTCGTAGAGGATATTAAAGTGGGTCGGGTTACCTGCCACCCGTGGGGCTCCACCCTTCAGCTTGTGCGCACTGGTGGACAGCGCTTACGTGCACCCCCCAAGACATAAAGCATCCCGAGATGCACGATTTTCAGACATAAGCAAATACGTTAGTATGCCACTTTCTATACACTAATAACATTCTTATATGGGCTACTAACTCGTTCCTCACCAAATTTTTGAAGAAGAGGACTGTTGTTGTGCGTTAAACCTCAAGCGAGCTCTAATACCACGCTGACACAACCCCCACGGTATTTAAAATGAGTTGGGTTTGGTTTAAGACTCTGTTTAAGAATTTAAAATGACACTGGTGCTAGTGGTTTGGTTTGGGTTAAGTAAAGTGATCAAGTGCTAAGTGATTTTCATCCCTTGTGTTTTGATCACCTAAAGAGGTTAAACAGAACAGTGGTGATCCGGAGCTCCAATGGAGCTGAACATTTTCATGTGAGTTCCTTGTCACAAAAAAGTCATCTGGACCAAAAGTTAGCACTTTTTACTGAGTGGTTTATTCAGAACAATTCTTTGAGAAATTAAGCAAAAAGGAATTAATTGTGAAGTAAATGACATGTTCATGTCAAACTGAGTGAACTACAATCTCAATTATAGTTCATAGAGCCAGCACGAATTTTCCTAGGAGTTTTGGAGCCAAGAATTACCCAGAACTGAATTTTCAAGATTTGGTAATTCTCTGAAAAAGTTTCTGTATTCATTTGAACACAGCAACTTTAAATCTAAATTCTCCTAATCAAATCAACTACAAATGAGCTGAAATTTTTACAGGCGTTCAATATCATCCTAAAGATTATTCTATCAAAATTTGAAGATTTTTAAATGAACCAAACTCCCTCTGACACTACCCCACGGTCTTGTCGAGCCAGGATCACGCAGAGGGGTGCTGCGTTGCACAGCACCGGATAACACACATCAAAGATACAAAGCGGAAGCAAAGTTTTATTACACAAACAGGTTTATGAACATTTTTACAACAAAATATGTTCCATCTACACTCACGGGCGTAGACTACGCATCGAGTTCACGTTCAGCCCGTGAACGTGTCCTCGCTAGCACGCACAAACAATAACACGGCGGCGTGCACGATTTTCAGTCGACGGGGTTCCCTCCTGGGGTTCAGTCTCCTCCTCGGGAGTCCCTTCCTCATAAACCCCTGCAAAAGCTTCAAACACATGCAGTGAGCACGATGGCTCAGCAAGACTGACCCGTCTCTCCTATACATGAAACTTCTACATGGATGGTTTTAGGGTACATGAGGTAAAATAAGTTGCAAAGGACTCGCGTAATTATTGGAACCTTACTTTCAAGTTTTAGCAGCAGGTTGTGGAGAACCTTACGCTAAGGCACATGAGAGATCCGCAATCAAACAAGAAACACATTTCTCTCATGTACTTTGCCCAAAGTTGAAAAGAACATTAATTAGCTCTAAACTACAACAAGACATTAACAAGCAAAGTATGTCTTTCAATCAGCAAACTTTTAACATGTATCTAGCCTGTTCTTTCTACGTCACGGTACAGTGAACAAGTGGTACTCACTGACCGCGAGGGACGGCGATTATAATCAATTTACACCTGCAGGGTTACCCGAATAACCCGTCACGTATGCCCGTACTTGATATTGCCTACAGCAACCATCCCGAACGTTGTACGCAACCACCTTTCACCCATCAGCCAAATATTGAACCGGTCCTATCGTCCCGAGCAAGAGGTCTCTGCGTGCGCATCTGCAGTGCTGCTAGCCGATTTACACCTCAAGCTCTCAACCTACCCTCTGAACGACAGGCAATGCCTCAATACCCAGCTACCCGAGTTACATCGGTTTCCCGGTTCCCATATAGCCGGTAGGTCTTTGGTACTGTTCTAGCTTGTTCAACAGGCCCACACACGGCTCGGTGCTCAATCGGCACAAGCGGAGCTATAGCACCCAGGCCCCAAAGTCCTACTGCCCTTACTCTCCACTGGGTCTCATTTTTCTTGTCATGTGTTTCATTAGCTATCTTTACCCGAGAAATGTGTCTCTCGCCTATTCTCGCGAGTAGTTCCAACTACTCGACTTGTACCGAATCCTACACTATCTTAGCATTGCAGTAGCTAACGAGGTTTTCAAACCTAATCCCAAACCAGGGTTTTCTTGGATATGCATTTGGGTTTCAAACAAGACTCTAATGCAAGAATTTACTGAGTGCTCAAAGTAAGTTATCAAAACAGTAATACTTTGTAAAAAGGTTAATGCAAACTGGAGCCTTCCTGGCTGCTCTTGGTCGTAGGCTAGCTGGTCTTTCGGAGTGACAAAGTCTAAGACTTCGGGTTCGTCCTTGACCTTAGCGACTACATGGGATAACATGTATATGTATCAATTTAAATGCATTTGAATTGAATTTAAACTTGTGAAGACTATAAGTCTCACTAGACAGACCCAATGACTCTGAAATTTTTACTGTGGCTTGGATACAACCTAAACAGAGAGTTGGCCAAGTTTTATTGGCAGTAAAGCTCATTTGAGCTCTCCACAATTAATTATGTACTTGACCTTAATTGGAGCTCCTAGGGTTCTACGGATTTTCATGGAGCAAGCCATGACTTTCTGAAAACTAGATTTTCAGAGGGTTCTAATGGGGTTGGTATAACTTAATTTTAAGGTTTCTAGCTGAATATATGAGCTAAAAATTTCAGAGAAATTCGGAAAATTTTTCTGTACATTTTCTATTTTCTCTGGAACAGTTTCATTAATCACAGCATTGGGTGGATCAAATGAGCTCAGATGGATCTAAAATTTTTATGGTAGCTCAGGGATATTTTTTTGAACATCCTAGCAAAATTTCAGAAATTTCCTCCAAAGGGTTCTCCAGTTAAAATTCTAAACATTTTAAACTTTGAAAAATTAATTTTGGAGAAATAAGGATTTTCATAGGGTTGAACTTGATTTTCTGGAAAGTACTCAGAGAGCTGAATCCAACAAAATCTTGTTCGCTTGATTTGGAGCTTCCTAGCCAAAGTTGTGTGGGTTTGAAATTTGAACTAAAACTGAAAATCCGGAAATGTTTAAAACACTGCACGTGGGTCCCATGCACAGTGCCTTCGTCTACCTCCCGCCAGCGCCCGAGCGCGCGACGTTCAGCGACGGTGGTGCGGTTCGTTCTCGGCCGCTACTGCCTAATTTTTGACACAGTTTGTTCCTACGTGACCCTTGGAGCACGGCGCACATGCCGGGCAACTTCTCGGACCTCAACATCGCCGGAAACCCAGTCGGCGACGGCGAAGGCGGAAGATGAGCTCGGGTCCGATGGTGCTAGCTCGTCTCGGTGGTGAACACGATCAACCAATGGGTCGCAAAGCACCACTGGGGCACGAGGAAGCTATCCCTACCCTCCTCTTGGCCGGAGATCACCGGGAAAGTAGGCCTCACCGGCGACCCGAGCCGTTTTCACCGGCGATGGCCAAATTCCGGTGCTCTGCTCACTGGGTCGATCATCACCGCTAGGATTTGGCTGAAGTGACCGTGAGGTGCTACTCTAGCTTCAGCCCGACCGGGTTTACCAGTGATTAAGTGATCACAATGAATTTTGAGTTTTGGTCCTCGGTGTTCTATACGGTGATCCTCGAGAAAAGTGGAAATTCCGGCTAACCGGCGCTAAGAGGGACCTAGGGAATTCGGGGAGAGCTACTAGACTTAGATGCTAACCTCAGAGACACGTTTGTCGCGCTGGAGAAGCTTTGCGCTGCTCGGACAACGGCGTCTAGTCAGAGGAGCTCTTGGGTTGACAGAGCAATGGATTATCGGCTCGGACAAGCTCCACCGAAGCTGATCACGAGCAGCTGACGGCTGTAACACGTTGAGCAAGGACCGGCGGTGCCGTTTGTGGCCTCAGCTTGCAGTGGAAGGGACTGTGCTGGCCGGTCGATGGCGAGGTGATGCGGTGGGGCTGTGCTGCGATCAGCTCGGTGTTCTCAGCGCTGGAAACGTCGAGGCAGTGGGAAAATGGTTCGTTGCCAGCGGCAGCTCGAAGATATATAGCTGAGGACGTCGGTTTGGGATGCTGATCGGTGACCAGGAGGTGGCAGCGGTGGGAAATCACCGTGGCACTCGCGTGGTCACGCGCAAAACCCGAGCTGCGGCGCCTTCAGTCGGTTAAAACACTGGTGAGGCTGACATGTAGGTCCCACCCCGGTTTTAACCTCTGAAATTGAATTTTCCCCCCTGCTCTAAACAGTATAGACCCAATTGACCTTGGTCATTTGAATTATCTACCCCGGTTTGTTTGAATATATTTTCAGCACATATGCAGTTTGAAATTCAAATAAAGTTTGAATTTGCTACACTTAGCTCATGCCAAGATAAACTCTAAATGGAGTGAAAATTGGTGTGTGAGCTCACAAAAATGTGCTGAGTAAGAATATGCCTCCCACTTTTGAATTCATGGGATGGAAATAGTTTGAATTTGAATTTGAGCTCAAACCACCCTCTTTCTAGTTATACCAAAAGGACATCAAAAAAGTTTGAATTTGGGTGAAATTTGGCATGAGCATTCCTAGCAAGGTGTTGTAGATTTTCACAAGATCAGCCCCTAGATGATGCATGTGGGAAATGCCACTTTTGCATTTTATGAGTTTATTCTCTAAGGAGCATGTTGATGGTGTTTACTTGCTCTTCAGATGTGTTCATCAAGTTTCTTGAAATGAAGTGTGTGTGTGGTGATGAACACTTTGAATATGTGCCAAAAACATAGGCCCTTACACCCTCTAAGATTCTTTTGCTGAAAAGATTCAAAGAATTTTCAAGAGGTAAATAATGACTTTCATACAAATTGGGTTGCACATTTGGATAGATCTTTCCAAGGTCTTTTTTCTTTTTTCCTTGTTCTTATATCTCTTCCTCTCTTTTACTTCATTGATATTGGGTTTCATGTCTAGCCGACCACAACAGGCTTGGGATAAAGGCTTGGTTGTTGTTTGTTGTTGTTGTTTCCAAGCTGAGTATAAACCAATTTGAATCACCCAATTTTGAGTTTCCTAGCAAAAGTTATGAGGTTCTAAAGTTTGAACTGAATTTGGGGATTCAAATAAACCAGGAAAACTTAAAAAACCTGACAACCGATGTGAGGGACGCCGCCCCGACAGTCCAGGAATCGCATTGGATGGTGCTGTGCAATGTGGCACCCAACAGCACACATCTGAAAAACACACATACACAACAATATGTGTCTTTAATACATAATATTGTCTCATTTTACAAATAATGTACAAGTGTACATTGCAGCGGAAGATAAGAATACACTCACGGACTATAGCCTACGCTAAGCAAAATGAAGCCATCCTCCCCGCGGATGCCTCACACTAGCGCCACATCAAAAACCCGGCGGCGTGCATGGTTCCAAAGTGAGGCTCACACCCCTCATTGGGTGCTGCCCCGCTCGGATCTCCCTTCCTCCCTAACGTTGCTTTATGCAACATTACCTGCAAAACAATGGATCAACAAACCGTGAGCTTATGCTCAGCAAGACTTAACCGTCACCCTAGTCATGAAACTCTACATGCTGAAAATAGAGGGCTGAATATCGAAGTTTGCACAAAGTATGAACTTGAGCTAAAGGAGAATCCTTACTTCAAGTTTTTAAGCAACTTTTATAGCCCACAAGCAATTTACATCGAGACTCCACAATCAAACAAGAAACGCTTCATCTCGATGTCACTTGTCCGAGGTGAAACTAACATTAGTGAGCTACCATAGACTCATACGGACCTTGCGCCATTAACGTCGAGACTCCACAATCAAACAAGAAACGCTTTGCCTCGACACTACTAGCCCAAGGTGGAAAATAAATTTAGTGAAAGTGTTGATCATTCCTCATCTCCATTATGAGGATTACTCACGAAGCATATTAAGTGTTTTCCCAGTTTATTACTACGTCACGACGCAGAGAACAAGTATGCTCGGTCCATTCCGCGAGCGACGGTGATTGCAATAAAAACACCCGGCTGACACGACACTTACGCCCGTACTCGACGTTGCACACAGCAACCATCACTGACGTCGTACGTGGCAACCTTTCACACGACACCCAAATGTCGAACCGGTTCCACCGACTGGGATTAAGTCTTTCTACGGCAAACCCTCATAGAGCCGACTTCTCTATCCTTTCAGCATCGGCATCAGACGGTGAGGTATGCCTCAACTCCCAGGTTAACATGTTACATCGGTTTCCTGGGTCCCATATGGCCAATATGCATCCGGTACACAACTCAAACTTGTCCAACGGGCCGCACACGAGAATGGGCCTTAATCGACTCAGACATAGACTAGGTTCACAGGATCACATCCTTGAGCCTTCCATCCACTGCCCGGTCTCCATTCCCAACTATGAGGATCAATTCCCAACTCTTCCGATTGATCCCCCTTAATCCCGGTTCACGAGTAGGAAACTGCCTACTCGAGTTATGCCTCTTTTATCCACTTTTGTTAATTTGAGATCAGAAGTTATAATCATTTTATAACCTATTCTACATTTTACTCCAGGGTTTTGTGGGTCGTGCAATTGGAGTGTCATACCACCTAGACTTAATGCAATAAACAAAATGCTAGACGATATAAAGTGAATACAAATAAAAACTTGTAAGTTTTGATGCAAACCGGGGCTTGCCTTAGTGTTGATTCCGACTAATGTTTCTGTCAATAGAATTCAAGTCAGTAGCCTCTGAAGCCTTCTCGAGCAGTATTTCTATCGAAATGATCAATATAAAGAATGTGTCACATTATGAATAATGTGCTATAAGAAAACTACAGAAGAAAAATCTAAGAAGACAGAAGAATCTATGGCTGAAATTTTTACAGAGTCTTTCTAAACTCATGATAGGAGTATGGTAAAATTTTCAGAAGCTTTTGAGACAGAAAATGGGCACAAGAATTCTTGGAACCTTTAACCTTCAATGATTTATAGGAATTTAATTAAATTTGGTCATATGGAGAAATTTGATATCCTAATAGGTATGTACCTAAGGCTCCTAGGAAATTTTGTTTCAAAATTTTCTAAGTCCTCTGCTGGCCAGAATGGAGGATTGAAGTTCATTCCATTTTTCTGAAATTTGCTTATGTGATTTTTCAGCCCATTTAAATAACCCTGAGAAAACCTACTGATTAAGCCCTCTTAATCATCTCCAAAAATCCTGAAATTTTTACTGGAGCCCAGGAACTATGATAAAGAGCTTGTGGACCAAAAATGGGAATATTTCAACAAGCCAATTTCCTGGAATTACTCCCTAAAGGAATAAATAAAAAGAATTCTACAGAAATTCATAGACATTTTCATAGCTAGAAATTTTTTTCTCTTCAAAGTACTCCTCCTAAGGAATCCAACAAAAGTTGTCTCACTATTTCTGGAGCTTTCTACACAGATTTATGCATTTTCCAAGTTTGAACAACTCTCTGTTTGATTTTAAACAGAACCGTCAAACATGGGGCCCACGGGTCAGGTGCTTCTTCAACCTCTCGCCAGAGACCGCGGGTGCACACCGGCAGAGATCGTGGCGCGGCTCGTTCTCACTCATTTCTCCACTAAATTAGCTCCGGTTTTGCCCTACACGATCCTTGGAACGTGGCGCAGCTGCCGGGCATGGTTTCCCCCGCATGAAAACGGCCGGAGATGGTCGGCATTGGCGGGGCGGCTCGGGAGCTTGGCATCAACGCGTTCTGGCGTGTCCCAAGCTTCTACCGGCGAGCTACGTTGCCCTAAAGAATCTCCAGAGCTCGTGAAGCACGGAACGCACCTCATTTCGTACAGCAATTGGCGAAATAGGGCGGTCACCGGAGACCTGACCTGCTTTTGCCGCCGGCGGCGAATTCTCGTCGCCCGGGGCATGGGATGGCCGGTTTGATGCATGCTTCAGCGTGGGAGGGCGCTAGGGTTGCTAGTTTCTGTGGCTTGAACCAGAGAAACTATGATCAAGCGCTTGGAACGAATTTCTCGATTTAGTTTTCGGTGATTCTTCACGTTCACCGGCGCCACAACTCAAATTCCGGCAAGCCGGCGACGGGGAAGAGCAAAAGGACTACAGGAGAAGGAGCAATACCTCATGGCGCACCTCTGTGGCCTTTTGAGCATGCCGGAGAGGCTTCGGGCTGCCTGAACGACGAGGAGCAGTATGGTCGGCTGGCTCTGTCTTGCGGCTGAAAGAAACGGTCAGCACAGCTTGGAGGCCGGGCAAGGGCTGCTGATGGGTCGAGGATGTCGAGGACTCGTCGGCGCTGCTCCTTGGTGGTGCAACCAGGCACTAACTCCGGTGGAGGGTAATCGGCACCGAGGCAGCAGGCGCACGGTGTGTTCTCGGGTCCGTGCGCGAGAAAACGGCTCTGTGTCGTGGTTTGCTCGTGTGAGGCAGCGAAGGAGCAATTTGTTTGTGCAGACCGTGATATTTAGTAGGCAGCGGAGGGAAATATCAAACCGCCTCGGGTAGCAAGCGTGCAGGCAGCTCGCTGGAGCTAGCCCTCCCTCTTGGTGTCACGCCCACAGTGAAGGAAAACTGAAGTTTGTGTCTTTCCCACTTACAGGAGGGTCCCACCGAACTCTCCCCCAAACAACAGCGGCCCCGATTTCAAATGCGTGTGTAAATTCAAATCTGCGGATGATTCGAACTGTGGAAACAACTTCACACGGAGGAAAGTCTTTGGTTGTTTGTGTGAGCAGAGAAACGGCAATTGAGTTGTGTAGCTGCTGTGGCTAACGATCAACAACGCCATGGAATTGCCTGCCTTCGGGAGCAAGGCACGAGCAGCAGCTAGGTGGCTGCCTCGGTGGCAAGCTCGCAGAGAAAGAAACACTGTGTGTTCTCAGTTCCAATGACGTGTGGGTCCCACCGGCAGTCTTCCCCATCCCGAATAACAGTGTCTCCCAATTTCAAATCTAAAACTTGCAGCAAATTCCAAAAGTTTGAATTTGAATACTGTGGCGTTAACCCTCGGTCGTGCTCGCATTTGAACTGTCGGGTTTATTTCCTTTTCGGCTAAATTCCTTTTGTAACTTTTCTTTATTTCATATAGCTGAAGTTTGAATTTGAAAAGTGGTAGCAAATTTTGAAGGACGAATTTGAATATAGTGGCTCATGCTCTCTCGTGACGCTAATTCAAATCCTGTGATTCACCTTCTTTTTGCTATATTTCCTTTATCGTAGTCTAACCCTTATTTCATCTGGCAAAAGTTTGAGTTTGAAAACAAATTTAGGAGGAGTATCCCCTGCTGATTTGAATTCCACAAAAACACCAGCAAGGCTCAACTTGGGTATTTTACAACCGGGTCCCGGGGTGATGTGGCAATCTCTCAGCGCAGCCACACCGTGGTACACACCCGTTTCAGCTGTATCCACACGTGATCGGTTAGCCACAGCAAACCCCGGTTTACAGCTACTGTGACTGACCGGTGGGACCGGAGGCTTCTTCTTCCTCCTGAGCCCCCTTTCCCACGCGCACTTCGCCCCACTGACCGGCAGCGGTGGCCATCCACAGATCTTCGTTCCCTGGTGGACTTATGGTCGGAAACTTGCCGCTAGCCCCAATTCGACCGTGAGGAACTCGTCCCTGCGCTCACCAGAGGCCGGCGACGGCTCAAAACCACCGTGCGACGTGCGGCGGCTCGGTTTCAACTCCGGCGACCTCGGCCCACTTCTCCCGACCGCCAAACACCCGGTTCCTCGGCTCTACAGCATTAGTGGCACGTAAGGAAGATCGACATGGGCACAAATTAGCTCATGAACGACGGCTACCATGCTTTCATCGTGCGCCCGAAGTGTGCCGCCGGTTTTTAGCTTGGGAAACCTTGAAATTGGTTATTTATATGCGTGTCAAAGCTAGGGTTGCGTAAGGGAAACGGCACCTAGCTAGTCTAGATCTTGTGTGCAAGCTTTAGGGACCTAAGAACGAGGATGGAGGTTGAATTCGACGGGTTCATACCGTATGTCGGGTTGGCACGCGCCGGAAGAAAACCTCCAAAGTGGAGCTCGATGATCCTCGGCTTGAGCTTCGGTTTGGGGAGGAGTAGCATGGTTAGTCAGCGTGTCCTTAGCGGTCTTTGGTCGAGCATGAATCCCTTCGTGTGTGGAGCTGTCGACGGGAGCTCAAGTGGAGGTTATACTCGGCCGCCGTGAAACAGAACTGCTTTTGGGTGATGGAAGCCGAGCTCGACCAGCTTTTGCTCCGAGGAGATGTAGGACACAGCCGTGGTGCGGTTTTTGCTGCTCGGGGAGCTCTGTGGCACAAGTTTTTCCGGCTCCCGATCAAGTACATAGGCGGCGGCGTGCGTTCTGTATTTGGTATGTGCTCACTAGGAGGACGCAATGTCCGTTGCTTCGGCCTGTGCGAGAGAGGATCATGCCGAAAGTGAAGGAAGCATCCAAGGTGGTCGCCAGCGCGGTAAACCTCACGAGGAGGTGGCTCGGTTCAGTCTCGGTGGCGCCCGGAGGTGAATTCGGTTGCTTCGAGTCTGAACCAAGAGCAGAGACTCGATGACTTCGGTTGTATGGTTAAGTAGCTCACTGACCAGTGGGTCCTACCTCTTCCTCCTCTCAAAAGATCTTCCAAAATGTCTTCCAGATTTAGCAGGTGACCAATTCAAATATGGGCAGCTAAATTTTTTGAACTCATTTGGGCATGTGGCCAAGCTTCTTCCAAATTCAAATTTGAATTTGAATTCAACTGCCCCTTTATGTCCTCTTGCAAATGCTTAGCCAAACACTTCCAAATGTTGTCAAAATTTATATTCCCACGAATTTGGAGCTGAGGATTTCAAATATGGAATCAACTTTTAAATTTGGTTGCTGCAAATATAAACTTTGAACCAACAGTTTGAAAACCTCCTTTGTGATGACCCATTTGAATTTGAGTGAAAAATTTGGTTTCCTCATAGCCCATGCTTGATCACTCTTGGTCCTAATCTGAACCTCACAAGTTCAGTTTGAATTTGCCTTTACATTTTGAATTCAGCAAGAATTCGAACATGATCATAATTAACTCCTTTTTAGCTCACCCTAAAATCAGAAGGTTGCCCCCATAATTCTCCTCAAATTCAAATGTATGAGGTTCCACATGTATTCAAAAGTTTGACGGCAATTTGAGGTGAGCATTTGAGCCTAAAGATCTGCTTTTTATTCTTTCTCATGCACATGTATGATTTACACATGGGTTTAACTTAACATTGGTTCAACCCATTCAAATGAATCTTTCAGCCCATGTTGTTGAACCCCCTGTACACCATCCTGTGTAAGAAAGTTTTTGTAAGTCCCATTTTTCATGAACCAGAAACACAATTACGTTCAAACATCCATTTCTTTGCATTCACGTTTTTGGGACTTTTACATTCCTCCCCCCTTAAAATCAATCTCGTCCCGAGATTCTAGAAGAAGAACGAGACGGGAGAGGTAATTCCATGCTGTACGATAATAAAAGTTCTGGATAGTTCATGCAAAGGTAATCTTCGCTTTCCACCTTGTTTCTTCAGTGGTATGATTACTCCACAGCTCCATGTAAAATCCTAATGTCCGGTTCCAGGTGTTCCAGATCCTTTCATCGATAGTCTTAACCGGTCCCGCGATGTACGTAAGGTCCGGTCTCAACTCGTCGATTTCTTTGGTGCGGACAACAGCGGTAAATTTGAGGTACCTCCGCAGCTGGGACACATGAATATGTCATGAACACCAGCAAGGCTTGCCGGTAGTTCCAGCCGGTAGGCTACCGGTCCACACTTCCCCGTGATAGCAAATGGATCTAAAGATCGGGGAGCAAAATCTCCCATTTACATCGAACTGGTGAATTCCTTTCATCGGAGACACATGAAGATGAACGTGTTCTCCACTGTCGAAATGCAACGGTCTACACCTTTGATCATCGTAGATTTTCTGTCGGGATTATGCAGCCTTCAAGTTCGCTTGTATTAACAGAACTCGGTCGTCGGCTTTGTTGACTAAATCAACCCCGAGCAGTACTCTTTTGCCGTACTCACACCAACTCAGCGGTGTGCGACATTTCTGGCCGTAGAGCTTCATATTACGAGGTATAACTATACGGTCTTTAATCCATAGAGTACCCTCATTGTCCTTCCTGAAACACCTCATCTCTCTGTTGTCTATTCTTCTCTGTATGTGAGTCATACCTTTGTCTCTCCTTTGAGTCTCAACAATCTCCTCTCGGATTGTTTGAATGAGAGCAATGTTATAAAGTACTCCATACGGGATGACACGGAGACTGGGTTTTTCTTCTTCTAACTCAGCAATCACCAAGTTGTGAATGTGGGCTTTCTGACTAAGTGTGTTGGCAACCGCGTTCACTTTTTAACAATCCGAAACTGCAGAGCTGCAGTTTATAAATTTCTTTTTTGAGAGCAGTGGGCCCCGTGTATCATCCTCTCCTTTCCTCTGTTGCCTGCCACCTCGAAGCTGTGGCTGGCGCATGGGCGCCACGACGGTGGCGTGCGAGGAGCAGCCGGCCTCCAGAGGCGTTAAGGCCCCAACGCCCCCCCTGTCGAGCAGTTCGCCCCCTCCACTGTCTTCTTCCCCCACTGTGCACCGTGCCTCCATTGTTGCCAAGTGAAGCTCGTTTCTTCGACGCCGCGCCGGGCCGTCCCATCTCGCCGGGTGAAACTGAGCGCACCACCGGCTGCGCCCACTCGTCCTCCACCTCCATAGCCTACCGGTTCGCCTCCGTTCGCTAGGAATCAAGTGGATTTTGCCGCCCTTTGCAAGGAACGGCTGCCGGACCTTTGCAGCTTCACTGGAAAATTTTGTCGTACACGCTGAGTCTCACCTCGATTCCTTTCACTCCGAGGTAGCAGACTTCCGGACTCATCTCCCTGACCAGTTTTCCCCAATTTTCCATGGTCGAGGAGGTAGAAAATCAGCGCCTTCCCCGCCACCGGCCCTCACCCGTGCCCACCTCAACGTCGACCTCCATCTTCCGCTCATCTCCTCCGCAATTTGGGTTCACGCCGGCCTTCCTTACCTCGAGGTGAAGCTCCCCGTGCCATTTCCCCCATCTCTCTCCCCAAGGAATGAGCGAAAGCCACCGCTGAAGCTCGGCGCCATGGAGGGCTCACCGCCGGCGTGCTGCAGCCCGCCCCGGTGCTGCTGCTACCCAGTGGAGAGGTGCCCTGGGCGCTGCGGTTCGGCTGGGCTCCTCCCCGCTGCTGAGCGCCGCTCCGGCGAGGCTCCAACCAACCTCGGGCGAAGAGCAGCCACGCCAGCCATGGCTGGTCGAGCTCGAGCCGGGATCTGGTGTGGCCAGCGCCAGATCCCATGCGCCAGGCCACCCTGTGGCTCTGTGTGGCAGGATCAGCCACATTAAAATTCCAAGAAATTGCCCCCAATTGCAAAATTCATAGAAAATTGTAGGAAATTTCAAAAATGATGAAACCAATTTTGTTGAGTCCACAAAAACATCCTCTACACGGCTGTGTCCTTGCCCTGTCATGAAAGCCTGTATAATTTTCTGGGTGATTTAATTTGTCTAAACACCATTATTCCAATTGTGGGCCCTCTATTGCTTTGATTCAGCTCCAATTTTGCCAGAATGCTCCACCTATATAATATAGATCACCATAAAAATTTCAGCTTCATTGCTCTTTCAGAACTTTATTAATTGCAACAGTGGCATAATAAGACATATTTGCTTATTATTTTTACTATTGTCCCACACTTAAGTGGTTTGACCTCAAAGTGTGCAAGAACCCTTTTCATAATACCAGAAGATTGTCATAAAAATTTCAGCCCCATTTCGAATGTAAAACTATTTTTAGTTCTTGGATTTGCAAAAGGGGCACATAAACACTAAAGTGAGAAAGTATATGCATGTTATTTCTTAATCTTTATTACCAGCTGCTATAGTTGATCATCATATTTCTAAAAACTCTCGAGCCACACTACGTTAATTCTTAGATTCATTTTAATCACAATTACATCTTATGCACCTATTAGCGGTTGATTCTCTTTTTGCATGCATGGCATAAATTAGGAACCGAGGAGCTCGAGGAGGTACAATAAGAGGAGGGGGAAGCTCAGCTGAGCCTTAACTTAAGCACTAACATAGAGCAAGGCAAGCCCTGGTTTTACTCATAATCCTTGGATTGAGTCCTTTTATATAACCTCATGAGTTCGGTTGTTTTATTTGTTTTATGTGCATTACGTTTAGGTGTTGTATAAAACCTACTTGCATGACCATAAAGCTTTGGGTCAATGGGATTTAGAACCTACCCATGCTGCACTAATCACTAGATTCTACCACTAGGAATGAGTACGTGGGGACTACTGATGGGGGTGTGGCATCCACATTAGGGTTTTATGTGGATTAATCATCCTTTAGTCAAGTTTGAGACCGAACAAGCATGTCGGGCAGGGGCACATGGGTGTCGTATGCATAGGATTGCTCGTGTCGATCGAGGACCGTTTCGTAGTCGGCCCCTTGAACAAGTATTGATTTTGTACCAGAAGGATGCTAGTATTATGGGAACTAGTAAACTGACGTACCATAGAACCTCGTGTTGAATGATCCTGCGACCGACCTTGGTCAGGCGCTGAGAGGATAATAGGTAATCCTGCACGGGGTATGTCTCAGACATCACGTGAGGAACCCTTTGTCCGGGCCGGTCACCTTTTTTCGGCATTGGGCGAAGTGGGAAAGGTTGCCACAAACGTCTTGGGTGAGTGCGCCGTGCGTCTTCAAAAGTGAGTATGTGTCGTTTTTCCGGGTTATGTTCTGCAGACTAAAAAACCATGGGTTCGAATCACCATTCACTCGCGGTAAAAATGAGTCCGCTTGTTTAAGTCGTCGTCGCGTAGTAACAACTGGCATAATATTGAGATTTGATGATTGTTTTATTAATAATTCCAAATTTGCTTGCACCCTTGTATGTTTAGTCATAGTTGCTAATTAATTTTACACTTCTATTAATTGTTAACTTGAGGCTGAAACATGACCACCCTCCTAATGTTAATGCTTTTAAGCTATCCACTACCCTTTGAAACAAGCACTTGAGCCTTGCATACTAGTATGGTCTAGAAATTATTTTCATCGGGTAAGTCTTGCTAAGCTTAGTAGCTTACCGGTTTGTTGATCCTGTTTTTTAGGTGAGTCTTTCCTTTATGAGCATGATGCATATGAGGGCTTCCCTAAGATTGCACCACCGCCCAAGGGATGGGTGGCACAATGGGAGCCCGAGTCACCGCCGGCTTGATTTATGTGTTGCTAGTACGGCGTGCCATTGGGCTATGCCGCGCTGTTTTGCTAAATGTTGTTATGAGAGAATACTCCGTTACTACTTGTATTTTGCTACTCTCATGTATTTTGCAACGTTTAACATATGTACAACACATTAAAACTTCATGTATGTTGTTTTTAAATTATGTCGCTTGCATATGCAATTGGCGGTGATGCATTGCGTGTCACCATCCCGTGCAAAGATCTTGTGGCGTGATTGTGTCGGTTGCTTTCGGGCGACTGGCCGTTACAGCATGGAGATGGTAGTGGATCTCGATGTTATGATCTTTTATGAGCTCCAACCATCTTCGAGCATACCCTTGTACCAACCAGTTGAGGGACTAAAATATCAATGCGGCGCAGGCTACTTGTTGTTTATCATGATGGCATTGAGCAAACGATAATCAACACCTAATCTCAGTGTCTCAGCGTTCTTCATAACGAACAGCGCAGAGCATCCCTAAGGTGATGAGCATGGTCATATAAAACCTTTGCTTATGCGTTCACTTAGTTGCTCCTTCAACTCCGCTAGTTCATTTGGTGGCATCTTGTACGGGTCCGTGAAATCGGTGTTGTTTCCGGTGCCAGTTCAATCTTGAACTTGACGTCCCATTGGCCGGCATGCCCAGTAACTCATCGGAAACAAATTGGATATTCACGTCCCACTGGAATATCCTTGGTTTTAAACACTTCCATGTGGTAGGCCTAACCAGTCCTCTTTGCTGTACAGAACAAACTCTTCTGTCCTAACCCAGATTTTGATCCGTTTAACAGCAATTTCATAACTCAAGTTGAATACCAAAGTTAAAGTTAACTTCAGTCTCTTTCCAACGAGTATTTATTTGCCTCTAGATCATTTATGGATGAAAAGTTAAGAATGCTCAAAGTTGACAGAATTTCTGGATAAAATTGGCAAGCATCTACTCTGAATGTAGCTGTTTTTATCACAGTTGTATATGCAAATACAATAAGAATCTGAGCAAGCTTCGAACTACAACAATGTTGCACATTTCAAAACCTTTCCAAAGGTGTATCATAGGCTCCTTAGAGATTTTTCTACAGAAAGTTATGGCTTAAAAACAGAAAGGTCCAGAGAGGTTTTTCTGCTGTGCTGGTTCTGGACAGTTTGCCTTCAACTGGACTTTTCACCAACTCAACGTGTGATTTTAGCTCTGTAGGTCTACAGTTAAGTTGTAGAGCACTTCAAAAATTTTCCATAACTGTATCATATACCTTAATTGGGTAAATCTACTCAGAGTTATTCTCTGTCAAAGTCCAGCAAGAACTCCTGCCAGAAACAGAGCACTCTGTTTTTGAAATCTTTGAAGCCTAGTCATTCTCTCATTTGAATCTAAACTCAAAATAAGAGTTCAGTAACTAATATTTCATTCAAACTTCCATTTTTAGTTGAAATTTAGTTCATGAATCATTTCTTCATAGGGAAGAGGTTATTAAGTGTAGTACAGTGTCGATGCACCGTATGAATCATGTCAGTACTACGTTGCCTCACCAATGAAAATCCTAACCAGATTATACCGGCATATCCATATCATAGGTGGCACTAAGACGGTCACTCGCAAACGTGTGCTACTCGTACTACGGTTTTGTTGTTAAACCTGCATAAGTCACACACAATCGTCAGGTTCGGCTGCACACCGAAACCGGTTCCAATACAGTTTGTACACCCGTCCGTCATCACTCGCACAGGTGTTCTCAAGCCAAACACGCCTTGAGCTACGTGTTCACGTTACTAACCACGTGATGGGGTCTCCCATACTTGCCTGTAGCACGCCAGGGAAGGGTGTTGCTCGAATAACCCAAACGACATGAAGAATCTTAGAGGATACCAAAGCTGGCCGGGTTACCTGCCACCCGTGAGGCTCCACCCTTCAGCTTGTGCGCACTGGTGGACAGCACTTACATGCAACCCCAAGACATAGAACGTCCTGAGACGCATGATTTTCCGACATAGCACATAAGTTAGGTTGCCACCTTCATATTAGGCTAATATAGTAGAACTTATGATGGCCTAATACCGTTTCCCCCCTATATCTTAAGTTTTTGTCGTAATACGATCCTTATTCCATGTGCTATTACCAATGTGGCTCTGATACCATGCTGAGAGGGCCCGACACCTGTTCACAGGGCCGTGCCGCTCGCCCGGGAATCGCATTGGGTGGTGCCCTGTTATGCGGCACCCAACAGCACACATTTAAGGAAACATGTATTACATAAATCAAAAGCGGAAGCTTACAGATGTTCTTTGTAAATAATTTACATCAAATAGCTACAGCAGAAGAATATAATCAGCTCACGTAGAATAACTAATGAGCACTTGAGAAGTGGTCTGGCCCGCGGACTCCTCTCGCTAGCAACACGAAGACATTGCAGCGGCTGGGTTCTCCATGTGTTACATGACTCGGAAGTCTCCGAGTCTCACCGGACAACCTTCTTCATAAGTGTCGATGTTAACTTGCAAAACCACTCATATAGCAAGCGTGAGCACATAGACTCAGCAAGACTTAACCGTTTCTTCTAAGGCATGCAACTCTACATGAAGGTAACTTAAGACAATAAACAAGTAAGTTGCATAAAGACTCGCCTACACGTTCATCCTTAACTTTCATATTCTAGCCATCACAGTAGTGACCTTGTGCTGAGCAACATTGGAAATCCACAATAAAAAAAGAAACACTTCATTCCAATGTTACTTGTCCCAAGGTGGAAAATTAACATTAATTTACTCTATCACTACTTCATACATGATTTTCATGCAATTCCAATTATCATATCAGCATATAAAACTTGCAAACTTTTATCACACCACTTTGCTTACTATGTCACAACACAGTGAGCAAGTGGTACTCATATCCGTGAGGGACGGTGATTCGAATCAAACACTGCCCAGCTTACTCGACTCATAGGCCCGCCTCTGAAGACCCAAATCTGGCGTCCTTCATTACGTCGTATGTGGCAAACTTTCGCAGAACACCCGACAGTAGAACCGATCACGCCGTATCGGGCTCATAGGTCTAACTAGACGATGTGGTATGCCTCTACAATCCAGTTAACCTGGTACATCGGTTTCCTGGGTCCCATATACCAGTAAGCATCCGGTACACAACTCAATACTTGTTCAGCGGGGCCGCACACGAGAACGGTCCTTAACCGATAAAGGCAGAGCTACTCGACCAAGACCTCGTCTTGTCACAGCCTACCCCTCTTGCCAGTCTCATCTTTGGAGACAAACTTTAGTTTGCTTAACAACCATACCTGTTTGATTCCGAACTATAGCTCACGAGTAGATTCCAACTACTTGACTTCTACGGGATGCCATAGCCTATTTAGCACAGCAATATTCTACAGCGGGGACACTTCTTCTACCCTTGACTCGAGGGTTTATTTGGTCATGCAGTTGGAGTATAAATCATTCCTGACCTAATGCACATACAAACTCTAAACCATAATAGTGAACAAAGTAAAAACTTTATAAAACAACTTAAATGCAAATCGGAGCTTGCCTTTGTTTTGCAGGTGACTAAGAATGTATATTCAGTTAGTGTCATTGATAACTTGAGGCTTGATTGTTCGATCACCTTGTCCTTCAATCCCACTTCCCTTCCTTCACAAGTCCTCACGTTGACGAGTACACGATATGAACATGCATATGTATTAAATTGTAAAGCTTTGGCTATCAAGTTAAATGACAAGTTTAAAACCAGAACTCTGTTTAAGAATTTAAAATGACACTGGTGCTAGTGGTTGGGTTTGGGTTAAGTAAATTGATCAAGTGCTAAGTGCTTTTCATCCCTTGTGTTTTGATCACCTAAAGAGGTTGAACATCACAGTGGTGATCCATAGCTCCAATAGAGCTGAAACTTTTCATGTGAGTTCCTTGTCACAAGAAAGTCATCTGGACCAAAATTTAGCACTTTGTACTGAGTGGTTTATTCAGAACAATTCTTTAAGAAATTAAGCAAAAAGGAATTAATTCTGAAGTAACTCACATGTTCATGTCAAACTGAGTGAACTACACTTTCAATTATAGTTCATAGAGTCTGCATGAATTTTCCTAGGATTTTTGGAGCCAAGAATTGCCCAGAACTGAATTTTCATATTTTTGGAATTCTCTGAAAAAGTTTCTGTATTCATTTGAACACAGCAACTTGAAATCTAAATTCTCCTAATCAAATCAACTACAAATGAGCTGAAATTGTTACAGGAGTTTAATATCATTCTAAAGATTATTCTAGCAAAATTTGAGGATTTTTTGGATGAACCAAACTCCCTCTAAAATTCTTTTGATGAAAAGCTTTAATGAATTTTCCAGAGCTAAATAATAACTTTCATACAAATTGGGTTGCTCATTTGGATATATCATTTCAAGATGAATCTAACCCAATTTGAATCACCCAATTTGGAGTTTCCTAGCAAAAGTTATGAGGTTCTAAAGTTTGAACTGAATTTGGGGATTCAAATAACCCGGGAAAACATTAAAAACCTGACAACCGGGTCCCAGGGTGACGTGGCGATCTCTCAGCGCAGCCACACCGCGGTACACAGCAATTTAGGCTGTAGCCAGACGCGATTGGTTAGCCACGGAAAATCCCGGTTTACAGCTACTGTCACTGACCGGTGGGACCGGAGGCTTCTTCTTCCTCCCGAGCCCCCTTTCCCGCATGCGCTTCGCCCCCCTCGCCGGCAGCAGCGGCGATCCACGGATCTTTGTTCCCCGGTGGATTTATGTCCTTAAACTTGCCGGTAGCGCCAATTCGACTGTGATGAACTCGTCCCCACGCTCACCGGAGGCCGGCGACGGCTCTAAACCACCGTGCGACGTGCGACGGCTTGGTTTCAACTCCTGCGACCTCGGCCCACATCTCTTGACAGACAAACACCCGGTTCCTCCGCTCTACAGCATCAGTGGCACCTAAGGAAGATCAACGTGGGCACAAATTAGCTCGGGAACGGCGGCTACCATGCTTTCATCATGCGCCCGAAGTGTGCCACCGGTTTTTAGCTCGGGAAACCTTGAAATTGGTCATCTATATGCGTTTTCAAGCTAGGGTTGCATAGGGGAAACGACGCCGAGCTAGTCTAAATCTCGTGTGCGAGCTTTAGGGACCTAAGAACGAGGATGGAGGTTGAATTTGATGATTTCATACCGTAAGTCGGGTTGGCACGCGCCGGAAGAAAACCTCCAAATTGGAGCTCGATGATCCTCGACTTGAGCTTCGGTTTGGGGAGGAGTAGCATGGTTAGTCAGCACGTCCTTGGGGGTCTTTGGTAGAGCGTGAATCCCTTCCTGTGGAGCTGTCTACGGGAGCTCGAGTGGAGGTTATACTCGGCCGCCGCGAAACAGAACCACTTTTTGGTGATGGAAGCCGAGCTTGACCAGCTTTTGCTCCGAGGAGTTTAGGACGCAGCTGTGGTGCGGTTTTGCTGCTCGGGGAGCTCTGTGGCACAAGTTTTTCCAGACCCCGATCGTGTACAGAGGCGGCGGCGTGCGTTCTGTATTTGGTGTGTGCTCACGAGGAGGAGGCGAAGTCCGTTGCTTCGGCCTGTGCGAGAGAGGATCACGCTGAAAGTGAAGGAAGCATCCAAGGTGGTCTCCAGCGCGGTAAAATTCACGAGGAGGTGTCTCGGTTCAGTCTCTGTGGCGCCCGTAGGTGAATTCGGTTGCTTCGAGTCTTAACCGAGAGCAGATATGTAAAAGTCCCAAAAACGTGAATGCAAAGGAATGGATCAATGAACGTCATTGTGTTTCTGTTCATGAAAAATGGGACTTACAAAAACTTTCTTACATGGGATGGTATACATGAGGTGCAACCACATGGGTTCAAGCATGCCTTTGAAAGTGTTGGACCAAGGTGGAGTTAACTCATGTGTAATCATACATGTACATGAGGAAGAACAAAAATAAGGTCTTTAGTCTCAAAGGCTCAGCTCAAATTGCTGCCAAACTTTTGTATACACATGGAGCCTCATACATTTGAATTGAGGAGAATGTGGTGGCAACCATCTGATTTGAGGGTGAGCCAAAAAGGGAATGGACTATGATCATGTTGAGTTCATGCTGAATTCAATTTGTTAGACAAGGGAATGACTTGAGTTATGTCACATAAAATGATAAACTCAAACATGGACATGTGGGAAGAGCTAAAATCTTCTTTAACTCCTGTTGAACACATGTTAACCCGGGAAAGGATTTCACTCCCAAAAGCTAACTCATATGCACATTCTCTATGGGTAGAGGGGAGGGAAGTTTAAACCCCATTTTTGAACCCTTGCAAAGCATTCATGTTCAGATGGTCCAAAAGCATATATGTGAGATGACCATTGCAGTCCTCAGGTACTAAAGAGCTTAAGTTCCAGAATTTGAGGGATGTAAGCTCATATACCATTTGTTCAAAGCATTGTTTGAGATAACCTTCAAATTCAAATTGGAGGGGCATGGTCAAACTGAACTTGTGAGGTTCAGCTTGGGACCAAGGTTGATCAAGCATGGGCTAGGAGCAAACCAAAGTGTTTCACCCAGATTCAGATGGGTCATCACAAAAGAGGACTTAAAAATTCAGTTTGAATCAAAGGATTTACTTCAAAGAGAAGAAGACCATTTCCCAAGAGGAAATTCAAACTGTTGTTTGAAAATTTGTATTTGCAGTGGCCAACTCAAAGATCAGAGGGCATAATTGAATTCTTCAGGTCCAAATTATGAGGGAGGCAAATTTGGAGGTGCTTTGATATTAGTATCAAAGGGCTTATGAATTTCCTTCAAATTTGAATTAAAATTTCAACTGAAGGACACCAAGTCAAAGTTCGAAACAACTTTTGAATCTGAGCTCTTCAGGATTTAAATTTGCTTGGTGCCAAAGTTTAGAAGACCTTTTGGGAGGAGCAGGGGTGGACCCCACTTGTCATTGAGCCAAATAGACTTGCTCCCTAAGTCTTCTCTGCCTGTGCACTGGGGCCCGACTGTCTGTGAGATGAGCCACGGGCTCTGTTTTTCCTCTCCCGAGCGCGTGATAGCAGCAGCACCCGGGCGCCACCGAGCTATCCACGCAGCAGACACCCCCCCGGATGTTTCATCGTGCTGGCGAGTCGCTTAGGCGCTTCTTGAGCCCCGGCCTGATCCTCTCGTGCACCAGATGAAACCCCGTGGTCTTTGCTTCGCGCCCATGCTCTAGAACAGAGCCGCTCGCTGCCGCCACCACCGATCCACCGTGCCGCCGTCGTTCCATCACGTGCGAGCCTCGGCAGCACACCAAAATGGCACCAGGGCATCTCCCTCTCCATCCTCGACGTGTCATCGGCCGTTGTCTGGCCTCCCTACCCCAGGAAAGCCGTGTTGGCGCGGCGGCCGACGAGGACCGACGAAGAGGTCGCACGTGGACAGCTCTGTAGGGAACTTGTCAAGCCCGAACGAGAGCACCCTCAGACGCACTAGGACCCCCTGATGCTCGTCTCCGAAGCTTGGGCCATGACATGGACGACAGAGCGCGAATTCGAGGAAATCCCCCCGGCGACCATAACCCGACCTTCCGGTACGAAATCTAGAAATTCTCCCTCTGTCCTCAATTTTTGGTCACGAAATTAGGCACAGAGGAGCTAAGCTAGATGGCGGTGACCTCCTCTTTTCAAACCTAGCTGGAAGCCGACGAGAGGCGATGTATTTTGATGTTCTCCGAGCACAAAACCGGCACTACCATTCGGGCGCACGGTGAAAGCCAGGTAGCCGCCGTTTTCATGCTTGGTTAAGCTTTCGCCGAGCTTCCCTAGCCTCCCAGGATGCTGTAGAGCCAAAAACCCGAGAGCTTGGCAGGGTAGGACCGCCGGGCGACAATGCCGAACCTCTCCCGAGGCCGCCGCACGTCGCCGGCCTACTTCCGGCCACCGTCGGCCCGAGAGCACCGCACCAGTGGATTGCTCGTCCCTGAAAACCCCCAGGCAGCAAGTACCGAGCCGGGAGACGGCCGGGAAGCCGACTCCGGCGAGCTCCGACGAGCTTCCGGCGAGGGGGCGGCGCAGGAAAGAAAACGGCCCGAGGAGGAAGACGGTCTAGCGGGCCCCGCGTGTTAGTGATGGAGGATTTAAACTGCTGATCGGCTATGGCCCCGGGATGCTTTGTGACAGCGCGGGAAGTGATACTGTGGCCCCGTGTGGTCTGTCCCAGCGCATGACACGTGGTCCCCTGGACCCACCCGCAGGATTTAAACAATTCCCGATTTAATTTGAATTCCAGATTTAGTTCAAACTTTAGAACCTCATAACTTTTGCTAGGAAACTCCAAAATTAGTGATTCAAATTGGGTTGGATTCAGGATGAAAAACTCTATCTAAATATGCAACCCAATTTGCATTAAGTCCAATAGAAAATTCTGGAGAATTCTTTAAAGCTTTCCAGGAAAAGAATTTTAGAGGGAGTTTCGATCATCCAAAATTCCCCAATTTTGCCAGAATATTCTTTAGGATGTTAGGAAACTCCTGTAAAAGTTTCAGCTCATTTGGAGTTGATTTAGTCAGGGTAATTCTGGTTTCAAGTTTCTGTATTCAAATGAATACAGAAACATTTTCAGAGAATTTCCAAAACTTGGAAATTCAGTTCTGGGCATTCCTTAGCTCCAAAAATCCTAGGAAAATTCAGGCATACTCTCTGAACTATAATTAAAATTTTAGTTCACTTGAATTTGCATGAAAGTGCAAATTTATTCAGAATTAATTCCTTTTTTCCTAAATGATTAGGGAATTATTCTGGGTGATCTACTTAGTGAAACATTCTGAATTTTGGTTCAGAGGACTTTCTTGTGACAAGGAACTCACAGGAAAATTTTCAGCTCCATGGGAGCCCTGGATCAGTAGTGTTCTATTCAACCCATTAGGTGATCACCACCCAAGTGATGAAACCCCACTCATTACTTGATCCTAGCACTTAAACACAAACCCAAACCACTAGCACCAGTTTCATTTTAAATTCTTAAACGGAGTTCCTGTTTTAAACTTGTCTTTAGCACTTGTTAGCAAAAGTTTATAATTAAACATGTATGCATATTCATAACGTGTAGTGATAAAACGTGGAAAGTGAAGAAGAAGAAGTTGAGCTTGGATCAAGGAGCAAGAAGGGCAGTTGTTGAACTTCAAGACATCAGGAACTAACCCATATTATCTGACTCTAGTCACCTGCAAAACCAAGGCAAGCCCCGGTTTGCATTTAAGTTGTTTTCTCAAGTTTTTACTTTGTTCGCTACTATGGGTCTAAGTTTGTATGTGCATTAGGTCAAGGTTGTTTTACACTCCAAATGCATGACCAAATGAACCCTGGAGTTGGGTGTAAATAAGGGTCACCGCTGTAGAAGAATGCCGTGCTAAATAGCTTAGGACATCCGGAAGAAGTTGAGTAGTTGGAATGTACTCCCGAGTTATAGACGGGAGTACCTGGGTGTAGATGGAAAAAGGGGGCAAACTAAAGTTACATTTCTAAAGATGAGACCAGGCAGGATGGTTAGGCAGCGACAAGACGAGGTCTTGATCGAGTAGCTCTGCCTGTGTAGGTTAAGGACCGATGCGTGTGCGGTACCCAGGAGCAGGTATTGAGTTGTGTACCGGATGCTTACTGGCATATGGGAACCAGGAAACCGATGTACCAGGTTCACTGGGTTGTAGAGGCATACCACATCGTCTCGTTAGACCTATGAGCCCGAGACGGCGCGACCGGTTGTACAGTATAGTGTCCTGAGAAAGGTTGCCACATACGACGTAATGAAGGACGCCAGAGTTGGGTCTTCAGAGGCGGGCGTATGTGTCGAGTTATCTGGGTAGTGTTTGATTCGAATCACCGTCCATCGCGGTTATTGATTACCGCTTGCTCCCTGTGTTGTGACGTAGTAATCAAGTTGTGTGGAAATAGTTTGCAAAGCTTTAAATGCTGTTATGATAACTGAGAATTTCATGAAAACCATGTTTGAAGTAGAGATAGAGCAAACTAAAGTTATTTTTTCCACCTTGGGACAAGTAACATTGGAATGAAGCGTTTCTTGTTTGATTGTGGAGTTCCAATGTTGCTGGGCGCAAGGTCACTACTGTTATGGCTAAATGAAAGTTAAGGATGAACTCGTAGACGAGTCTTTTCGCAAAACTACAGTATTAGGTCTTAAGTTACTCTCATGTAGAGTTGCATGGTTTAGGAGGGACGGTTAAGTCTTGCTGAGCCTTTGTGCTCACTCTTGCTATATAAGTGGTTTTGCAGGTAAACCTCGACGCTATAAAGAAGGTTGTCTGGTGAGACTCGGAAACTTCCGAGTCATGTCACACTGGGAGAACCTGGCCGCTGCCATGTCTTCGTGTTGCTAGCGAGAGGAGCCCGTGGGCTGGACCTCTTCTCGGTGCTTCATAGTTATTTAACGTGAGCTGGTTATAGACTTCCGCTGTAGCTACTTTCTATAAAGTATTTACAAAGAACATTTGTAAGCTTCCGCTTTGATTTATGTAATACATTGTTCCTTATATGTGTGCTATTGGGTGCCGCATAACACGGAACCACCCAATGCGATCCCCGGGCGAGGCGGCACGACCCCGTGATCGAGGTCGGGCCCTCTCAATAGACTCGATGACTTCGGTTGTAATGTTAAGTAGCTCACTTACCAGCTGGTCCTACCTCTTCCTCCTCTCGAAAGATCTTCCTAAATGTCTTCCAAATTTATCAGGTGACCAATTCAATATGGGCAGCTAAATTTTTATGAACTCATTTGGACATGTGGCCAAGCTTCTTCCAAATTCGAATTTGAATTTGAATTCAACTGCCCCTTTATGTCCTCTTGCAAATGCTTAGCCAAAACACAACAAAATGTGGTAAAAATTTATATTCCCACGAATTTGGAGCTGAGGATTTCAAATATGGAATCACTTTTAAATTTGGTTGCTGCAAATATGAACTTTGAACCAACAGTTTGAAAACCTCCTTTGTGATGACCCATTTGAATTTGAGTGAAAAATTTGGTTTGCTCATAGCCCATGCTTGATCACTCTTGGTCCTAATCTGAACCTCACAAGTTCAGTTTGAATTTGCCTTACATTTTGAATTCAGCATGAATTCGAACATGATCATAATTAACTCCTTTTTAGCTTACCCTAAAATCAGAAGGTTGCCCCATAATTCTCCTCAATTTCAAATGTGTGAGGTTCCACGTGTATTCAAAAGATTGGCGGCAATTTGAGGTGAGCATTAGAGTCTAAAGATCTGCTTTTTAGTCTTTCTCATGCACATGTATGATTTACACATGGGTTTAACTTAACATTGGTTCAACCAATTCAATTGAATCTGAGCCCATGTTGTTGAACCCTGTACACCATACTGTGTAAGAATGTCTTTGTAAGTCCCATTTTTCATGAACCAGAAACACAATGACGTTCAAACATCGGTTTCTTTGCATTCACGTTTTTGGGAGTTTTACAGGTGGCGGCTCTCGGTGAAAACAGAGGCGGTTCCTTCCTCCTGTGTATGACATGTGGGGCCCACTTCTCCCCTCTTCATTTCTTTCCAAATTCCATTTGAATTAGCAAACAAACTCTAAATTTGATCAAAATTGAAGAAAAGGCCAAAACAAATATGAGGAACACAATGGTGCACTCAAATTTAGATTCCGGAGAAGTTGGAATTTGAAACTGAAATTTAAATTCAAATTTGAATTGCCTCTCATTTTAATTCCAACAAATAGGAAATCCTTTCCAAATGATCTGAAAATTTGCCGGGCTACCCATGGATGTATAGAGAACCAAATTTTGGATTTAAGTCTCCATGTTTGGACATTATTGCATGTTTAATTTAGCATTTGGAGCTCACACCTTTATATTCAAAAATTTAAATTCCCTCTCATTTTTCTAGGTGTGATTGGGAAGCTCCACAAATTTTGGGATTTCACATCCCTCCCCCCTTAAAAAGAATCTCGTCCCGAGATTCCAAAAGAAGAGAGAAGGCGGTAAAGAAAGAATTACCGGATATAAGTGGACATCAAGTCCGGATAGTTTGAACGGAGGTATTCTTCACTCTCCCATGTCGCTTCCTCCGTGGTGTGATTGTGCGACACCCGGTTCCGAAAATGAACCAAGTGAATGCATATGTGTGCCCAGGATGTTCATCACACATACACATGTATTCCATAAACTGAAATTCAGAATATAACCAAATACGAATAATGTCTAAGTACTTTATTACATTGACTCAGTGTCTCACTCATGAATATCTAACTTATTCTTGCAGCGGAAGACTTTAAACGACAGCGGAAAATGACTAAAACAGCAGGCTCCAACTTCAACTCCACAGGCATGTTGACGGTAGTGCGCACGCCTAGTACTCCACTTGTTCTTCGAAGTATTCTTCTTCTGTAGCTGATGTATATGTGGGAACGCAAGGGTGAGTACATGTCGTACTCAGCACGTGTGGGAAAAGTATGAGATGTAGCTTACAACAAGGTAGGCAATAAAAAGGTTCATTGCAGCAAGCAAATTTATTTCACAAACATGGTAAAAACAGCAACTATTTCTAGGTTAGTTACATCCCATCATAACCAATTTAATCATCAACATTCCTTCATCATAAATCACCATATATCAAGTCTCAACCAGCCAATAATCTTTCTCAAGTTCATCTCATACTCATAATTATTCATAACCATCTCATTTTCATAGAACCGAAACCAAACTCATTGCCATGACCAAAACAGTCCCAAAACTAAGCCCAATAACCATACCACAACCATACCAAATAACCTTCCCATGTTTTGCCTCTAATTACGGAAGTTGGCCAGGTGCTTGTAACCGGAAGCACGACTATCATGATAGTTTTACACTCTGCAGAGGTGGCACCACATTACCCACAAGTTCGTGATTTCGTCACCCGTCGGCGACTAGAAAGAACCTCCATTATACCAGTACACAACTGTCAGTGTATGGCCAAGAGATCACAAAATAGCCTTTACAAAGGGGCTACTAGGATGTACGGACCCACTGAGGTTTCACCGGCAGGCTCGAATCTCCATTATTCCACCCACGAGCCCCTCTTGTGCCATGTAGTTCCCAGCGCACTCCCTCTCGACTCCCATTCCCCGCACCATACAATGGTCCATAACAAGCTAGCAATACACCTAATTAGTCAGCTAAGCCGCACCCATATTTGGCCTTGTGGTGGCACTGTTTTCCTGGCATGTGCTCGCATGAACCAGTCCTTAGATCTACGGCAAATAAACCACCATCCCATTCAGCAACATCCACTAACCAAGGTTGCTTAGATATCCCTGATTCCATGCTCATCAACATTATCAAGTTCTCATCATCTTTAATATCATGAGTGCAGTTGCTAATAAGTTTTATTTCAGCTTCGTGTATCCCGTAAGTTAAGGGAAGCAAAAAGGAAAAACGACCATACCTGACTCATCAACTTTCCTGGTGACAAGGATGGTTAACAAAACTAGTAAACTCCTATAAAAGGGTGTCCCATCAAGTTGATTCAAATATACGAGTTTTCGCAAGCAAAACATTTTCGAAAACATAGGATCAATATGGTCAAGGGGCAATTGCCTTGGTCCTGTGGCTCGTGTTGCTCAAGCGTCTCGAAGTCTTGGTGCTGTAGCTCCTTGTAGACGGCCTCTTAAGCTTGTCCTTCTACTCAGGACCATGCACATACAAAATTTACAGCAATCAAATATCATGCACAAACTTTACTCAAGATGCAATGAGGTGAATGAATGCAATTCCTATGGTGCAGTTTTATAAAACCAGTTTGTACGTGTTCTTGCATGTTTTAGTAGGCTCTCATGGGGTTTTATGATGATCAAGGTTGCTGGGATCAAATGTCAATGTGTTGATGATGTTGACCCACTTTGTAGATCAATCCCGCCGTAAAAAATCGACCAAAACATGGTCTGTCCACATGCAGAATTTTTCTGCTCGCAGGGGGTGAAGAAAACGGTGCGTAGAAACAGCGGTGACGTTGTAAGTGGGGCAATGAAGACCTACCTCACTTCTTCCTTGCGGCAGGGCCTCCCTCCTTGCAATGGAAGCAGAGGGAGATTTTCTAGGGGGAATTATGGGGCTGCGGCTAGGGCAGAACGTCGGGGGCTTCTTTTCCGTCGAAGGCGAAGTGTGACGGAGCTCGATGGCGGCCAAATTCCGGCAAGGGGGGGGGGGGGTCGGCGACTAGGCATCAAGGTGGGGCACGACTTGGCAGCAGCAGGGGAGTGGTGGCCAAAATAGAAAAAGGGGTGGGCGGCTAGGGGGGAGAGTTATATTTATGTAGGGGAAAAGAGCTAGGGTGGCCAGGATTTTAGCGAATCAAATATCCAATGGGTGAGATTTAATTTTAAAAGAGGTGGGAGCTAGGGGCTGGATTTTATTATTTATTTTCATCCAATGGCTAGAATTTAACTAGAAAACAAAAGCCCAGAAGAGTCGAAAGGGGGGTGGCTAGGGTTTCCCCCCTAATGGGCTGCGGCCAAGGGGGATGGGGCCCAATTAGGGTCCCCCCCTAATTTGGTGCGGCCAAAACAGGGGGGGATTCCCCCTCCCCCCTCCCCTCCCCAAATGTGGGGAAAATTCTCCCTAGGCGAATTTTGGGGAATTTGGGGAAATCAGGAAAATTGGGAAAAAAATTGGAAATTTTTTGGAAAATAGGGGAGGGGGAATTTGGGGAGAAAATTGGGGTGGCCCAATTTGGCTATTTTATTTATTTTTCTTTTTATTTCTTTTCCCTTTCTATTTATTTTCTATATTTTCCATTTCTATTTCCTTTTATTGTTTTATTTGCTTCTATACTCCTCTCTTTATTTTTTTCTTCTTTTTAAATGCTTCTCTATATGAAAAATGTATGCAATGCATGGTAGTGAAATTGAGGGTGTTACAAACCTACCCCCCTTAAAATGAATCCCGCACTCGAGATTCAATAGAGTGGAGAAAAGATGAGGGAATTCCGCCTTGAGAACTTCCTCACATTCCCATGTAGTCTCGGCTTCCGTATGATGGCTCCATTGTACCTTGCACCAATGGATCACTTTATTCCTCGTTAGCCTTTCCTTTACGTCTAGGATTTTGACGGGGTGTTCCGCATGGGTCAGATCCTCTTTAAGGTCTAGCTCATCCATCGGTACTTGTTCTTCCGATAGTGTGAGACCTATGTGTGCTGAATACATTGGCTATGACAATAAAAGTTTTGAATTCTGCCAAAATACTCTTTTTGTCAAGGTCTGACTCTAGGTCCGAGATCCAACAAGATCCGACGTAAGGTCCGACTTGCTATGGCTAGGTCCTACATGTGTTTGGTTAGCTCTGGTGGTAGGTCCGACTAGCTTTGGTAAGTTCCGGTGCTAGGTTCTTCTAGCTTTGATAAGCTCCGACAAAAGGTCCGGTTAGCTTTAGTAAGGTCAGGAGCTAAATCGCAATGGTTCTGTTTTAATCGTGCAAATGTTTCAAACATGCTTTACATCTATTGAATGTTTGCTTAGTATTCTTTTACTAAGTTTTCAAAGTGTTATGGCTGTTTACGGTGGTTAACATTTTGCTATGGTTTGCAACATGCTTATGTGAGGTGTTCATGTAAGGTGTTGTGGTTTTCAGAACCAACGTGAGTCAAGTCACAGACTTGTGCTCGAAAGTATTGGTTGTTTATTCATGTGAAGGTGTTGCTTGAGTTCAAGATATGGCTGGTGACAGGATACATTGAACTAGTCTTAGGGAGAAGATGAGGTTCAACAACCATGTTCGGGAGGAATTGTGGTTGAGTTGATCGGGAGGTCGCGCAGCATGTTTGGATCAAGAACAATGCATATGAAGGTATCATGGATGTCTTTGGAATGTGTTTGTACGTTTGCAAGGAGTGCATGGACGTGGAAACATGGTTCCAAGGCATGATGAAGAGATGTGGACGTAAAGAATTGGTAGGAAAGGTACAACCGGCTGGATTATGGACTCAGGCTGCGGCTGAGTCGGTTATGGCTAAAATATGGAAAGATTTGAGTTGGTTATGATAGGATTTCATGTGGGACACGAAGTTGAGTTGTTTTAGTAATGTGGGATACGTTCCTAAGGTGTTTTGAAGTCATAAGATTGTTTCTATCTGCGTATATAAGAGTCATGAGCAGTTATGGAAAGTTTCGATTCATAAACTGAGTAGGATTAGAGTCCTAGTTTGAATTGGGTTGGCCTCCGGGATGGTTATATAAGCAAGGGAGCTCAGAGCTCGTGGTAAGACGACCTTGGGCTGTTCATGTTATGTTTTGATCAATAAAATTCGTGATTTAGAGGAGCTTTTGTGCCTTGTTCATCCGACTTGTTTTTGTCAAGTCTTTCTCGTCGAGTTTCTGGATAGCACGACAGTGCTTCGGTATTTTGATCATAACTCGAGTTTTACAGATCCAATTGACGTGATTCTTTTTGGGTTGTCTTCAAAACATGATTCTCTATCATTTGTTAAAATCACGGTCATTGGATTTTTAGTTTCTTATCTACATGAGTTTCTTTACAGTGTTGCAGATCTGGTTTTTACTCGAGTAGAACAGATTGACCCTCGTTTGATATTTCGATCATAACGTGAGCTTTTCTTGACGACTTTCCATGATTCTTGTTGTCGTGTCTTCGTGACTTGATTCTATATAATATATACCACTTTTTTCATGGTTGAACATGTTTAGATCAGTCGCATACATAGTTTTTGTAACAGATCAATTTTCTGCCGAGGGGGTTTTTGTTGCTTCCACTAAAAAGTTTAAATATACCATTCACCCCCTCTGGTACCTTTTCACGTGATCTTCGATCTTACAATTGGTATCAGAGCCACGGTGCTCTAATCTTTGTGATTTGCACGTGTTTTCACTAGTCATCATGGAGAAATACTCCGCAAAACCTTGTGTGTTCAGTGACATTGATTTTCAGGTTTGGAAGGCACGAATGGAGGCTTTCATCGAGGCGCAAGGCTTCGCAATATGGGAAAAGGTGTACAAGCCTTATGATGTGCCGCCAAACGATCAAGTAATGTCTATGAACCTTAGAGATGTCGACAAAATTAACAAAGCACAGAACTTGATCATACAAGGATTAACTCAAAGTGACTTTGACCGTGTTGCACACCTCCGATCTGCATACGATGTGTGGAAAGCACTTTGTGACTAGCACGAAGGATCCAACACGATCAAGGAGGTAAGACAAGATATGTTCAAGAAAGAATACATGAGCTTCGAGATGCAACCCAGTGAGTCAATCGATGACCTCTTTGCTCGCTTCAATAAAATTCTCAGCAACTTGCATAGTGTCGACGTTAATTTTTCAGATGCTGAAAATGCTAGGAAATTACTAAGTGCGTTAGACATGTCAATTTGGGAGATGAAAGTTACATCTATTTTTGAATCTACTGTCATGAGTACACTTACATTAGATGTGCTATATTCTAAGTTAAAAACTCATGAAATTGACATAATATCACGTAAGAACCCCAACAAGTCTCTTGCATTTGTTTCACAACATGACATGCCTAGCTCTAGTCAATCTTCATCTTGTTATACACTTTCTTTGTTGTCCTCTCTAACCCTTAAACAGATTGAAGAGTTTCTAGAGGAGGAACTTGCACTCATCTCTACTTGGTTCTCAAAAGCATTGTACAATGTGAGAACTAGAAGGAGAGAAAATGTCGGACCTCAACGATGCCTCGAATGTGGTAAGACTGGACATTTTCATATGGATTGCCCTCACCATTCAGGTCCTACTTCCAGTGATGAAAAGCAAACTAGGATGAAGCACTTCTCTGAAAACGATAAGAAAACGAAGAAGGGTTTTATAGGACGCCAATTGGTAAATAGTTTTATCTCCGCACTTCAAGAACTTGGCTCGAGCGATGTGGACATCAGAAGTGACGAAGATGAAGATGATTTGGCAAACTTATGCTTCATGGCGGGCAAGTCAAGTTCAAGTATGGAAGAGGCAGAACACAACAGTGACAATGAAGAGGTATGTCCTACTTGCGAAGAAATGTGTGATGCTATTTCTCATGCCACTGTTATAGTTAAGAAAAAGGACAAAAATCTTAGGGACAATGCTGTTAAAATTGAGTTACTAGAATCTGAAATTAATCGTTTGAAATCTTTGATTTCTAGTGATGATTCTTGTTCCTCATGTGATTTAATATATGAACAATTGTCCTCGCTAAGAAGTGCACATACCTCCACACTTGATAAACTTGAGTTAGAGATTGAAAAGAACAGAGAGCTTGCTGCACTTTATGATAAAAACTTGAAAGATGTTTGTTGTTCTACGAATGATTTGCATTATTCTACATGTGATGATCTTAATAAGACACTACAACATGCTATTAATGAAATTTCTATATTGAACAATGGTTTACGTTCCGATGAAGTTAAGTATTGTTCCAATTGCAAACTTAAAGGAAAAACTTCATGTCAAAACTACCTAGACTTGTCTAAGAAACTTGATGACATGAATAGGACACTAGAGCGGTTTTATAATGGGAATAAGAATCTGAACTTGCTGTTGAATTCTTCTAAATCTTGCAGTGATAAAACTGGTTTAGGTTTTGATTCCCATGCTCATGCTAAAGCACATCCACCTAAAATTGTAAAGTCATTAGGAAGTCGTTTGTTTAAAACAGTTCCTAAACAAAAAGAAGTGGTTTTTAAATCTGCAGGAGTGTTGTCTCATTCAGTTCAAATAAACATGGTGTCTGCTCATCTAGACATGAACATAATGTTAAATTTAATTGTATCTACTTTGGTAGAGATGGTCATGTCATAGATTTTTGTTATAGACTAGCTAAGCAACAGAAAAAGGAAAGAATGATTGCTAGATCACATAACAACTGTGCAAAATCTGTTGCGTGTGCTGAACCGAATGTTAGGAATATGCAACCTGCTGTAATGAGTAAAAAACATGCAAAGTTTGCTTCCGGACCTACTGTTTTTAGTGCTACTCATGTAAGACCTCGTAGGTCAGTAGTTGGGAACAAAAATCCTCAAACCTTGGCTCATAAACCTGCTGTTTTATCTCAGCCTTTGCGTGTTACTGCTGCTGGACGTCGTGCGACTCAGTACTAGATTACTAAATGCCTTTTGACTAACCCCAGTATTGAGTCATCGATGTATTGTACTTCTATGTAGGTTACACGCTTGAGGAAGGAGAACATTTGGATTGTGGATTCAGGATGATCACACCACACGACCGGTAACAAAGAATGGTTCTCCCCCCTCTCTTTTGTGTCACATGTAGAAAATGTTACTTTTGCCGATAATTTGTCAACTCCTATAATTGCTAAGGGTTCGGTTAGAGTGAATAATCACTACACTTTAAAAGATGTGGCAATTGTTAAAAAGTTGAAATACAACTTGCTTTCCATTTCACAATTACTAGATGAAAATCTAGAAATTATTTTCACTAAAAATTGTTGCAAAGTTGTAGATTCAAATAGTGAGTTCATTTTTAATATGTCTCCGTTTGGAAGAGTTCTTAAAGCTGATTTTGATATGTCATCCTCTAAACATAGATGTCTAGTTGCTAATGATTCAAAAGACTTATATTTTTGACATCATAGACTTGGTCACGTAGGCTTTGATCATCTCACGCGTGTTAGTGCTCTTGATCGCATATGTGGGTTGCCTAAACTTAAAGGGGACAAAGAAATTGTGTGCTCTGTTTGTAGACATGCTAAGATGGTTGCAGGTTCACATGCTCCTCTCACAATGTCCATGAAAACTGAACCGGGTCAACTTTTGCACCTTGACACTGTAGAACCTTCACGTGTTCAATCCTTTGGAGCTAAATGGTATGTTCTTGTAATTGTTGATGACTATTCTAGATACTCTTGGGTTTATTTATGGCATCTAAGAATGAAACTTTTAGTCACTTTAGAACATTATTTCTTAGATTACCAATTGATCACCCAGGATCTTTAAAAACAATTAGAAGTGATAACGGAACCGAATTTAAAAATCAATTGTTTAATCACTTTTGTGCTGTAAATGGAATAGATCATAAATTTTCTTCACCATATGTACCTCAACAAAACGGTGTTGTAGAGAGAAAGAACAGAACCTTAGTTGAGATGGCTAGGACTATGCTTGATGAATATCAAACTCCTAGAAAATTTTGGGCTGATGCAATTGCAACTGCTTGTTATGTCTCAAATCGTGTTTTCTTGCGTGATAAGATAGGTAAAACACCATATGAACTTCGGTTTGGACATAGGCCTAGTGTCACACAATTTTCTGTCTTTGGTTGAAAATGCTTTGTTAAGAAACATGGTAATCTTGATAAATTTGAACCTAGATCCGTTGATGGCATGTTTCTTGGTTACCCATCTCATACTAGAGGCAACTGTGTGCTTTTACATGACACTAACAAAATTGTGGAGACTTGTGAGGTTTCTTTTGATGAATCTAGCCCAGGTATTAGCTCTAATATTGCAGGACCAGACCCATATCCACAGGGGGAGAGTATTTTCATCGAAGAAGATGAAGAAGTGATGCTGCTGCCCAAAAATTAAGGAGCTAATGACATTGTTCCAGCTCCTGATTTTGATTCACAACCAGCACCGACGACCACCATTGCTGGTCCAGATCGTCCTCAAGTCACAAGTTCTGCAATTTGTGATGAACATGAAGAAGAAGAATCTTGTGAATTGTCAACTCCCCTCCGGGTCCTCAAAAGTCATCCTCCACAACAAATGATTGGAAGCTTGCACGAACGAGTCACATGGTCCAGGTTTTGTGATCCAAACTCTCACAGTCATTATGCATTTGTTGCTTCTTTTGAACCCAAAGATATATCACACGCACTCACTAATGAATCTTGGATTATTGCCATGCAAGAAGAGTTAGAAAATTTTGAAAGAAATAACATTTGGAAACTTGTACCTTCACCTCAAGGTCACACTCTAATCAGAACTAAATGGGTGTTTAAAAATAAACAAAGTGAGGATGGGGTTGTGGTTAGGAATAAGGCTAGGTTGGTTCGTCAAGGTTTCACACAAGTTGAAGGACTAGATTTTGATGAAACTTTTGCTCCTATTGCTAAATTAGAAGCCATAAGAATTTTGTCAGCATTTGCTGCATCTAAAGGTTTCAAGTTATATCAAATGGATGTTAAAAGTGCTTTTCTTAATGGCTACACATGTAGCAATACAATTATATCATAACAGCAATATTGAATCATCACATTTCATATATTAGCCTACGTCACGACTCAGTGACCAAGTGTTACTCTTCACCGCGAGGGACGGCGAATCGACTCGATATACACCTGCAGGGATACCCAAAGAGCACGTCACGTATACTCACCCGTGGAGCTGCACAGCACACTCACTCGATGTCGTACGGGACAACCTTTCACCCAACAGCCCAAAAGTCAAACCGGTCGCACCGAAACGAGCAGGAGGTTCCCTACACGGAGCATCTCTCTATGCCCGTTAGCAGATTTCCACCTTGCTGCCCTCAGCCTACACCTATAAATCGGTGCGTTATGCTTCGACGCCCGGAGGTTAGGATACATCGGTTTACCGGGGCCCATATACCCAATATGCCTTTGGTACGTTCAAACTTGATCAGCGTGGGCCGCACACGGATCGGTCCTCAATCGACACGGACAGGGCTGCGCACATAAGACTTCCTCTTGCTGTGCCCTAGCCCCTGCCTAGTCTCATTTTTATTACTAACATGGTCTCACATCGCTCGAACCAATCCCGTGTGTCCCAAGCCTAACTCGCGAGTAGATTAAAACTACTCGACTTGTACCGAAGTTCTATGAATCATTAAGCATAGCCTGTCTACTCGAGGACTTAGACACTACCCTCACTCTTATAGGAAAATCTGGTTATGCACTTGGTTTTTATCTATCCTACATCTAATGCACATTCATACCACACACTAGGTATTCATAAAGAAAAACTTTGAAAATGGTTAATACAAACCGGGGCTTGCCTTGTTGCTGCTGGTCAGTGGTTAGGGCTTTGTCCAGAAGAAGGAAGTCGAGCACTTCCGGAGTTTCCTCGCCTTCAGCGACTACACGTAAATGATATACTATATGTCAATTTAAATGCAATATTTCAACTTGAATATGGAAAGACCATAATTCTATCTAGCCCTCCCCTTTGGCCCTGAAATTTTGTGGTGGCTTGGTAGGGTCCTAACCAGAGTCTTGACCAAGTTTCATTTGAAACAAGGTTCATTCGAGGTTTGTACAAATAAAAGCCTATTTGGTCAATATTAGAGTCTCTAAGGAATTCTAGGGATTTTCATGGCTTCAACCATTACTTACTGGAAACTAGAATTTGAGATGGTTCTATTGGAATTGGTCTCATGTCATTTGAAGAATTCTAGATGGAGTTATGCCCTAAACAAGATTTGAGAAAATCTGAAAAGTGTTTCTGGATATTTATCTATTTTCTCAGGGAAGTTCACTTAATCACACCATTAGGGGGACTAAATGAGCTTGGATGGGCCTGAAAATTTTACTGTGACTCAAGGATTTTCCTATGAACCTCCCAGCCAAATTTCAGAATTTTTCATAAAGTAATCCTCCAGATAAAATTCCTAACAGTTTAAATTTTAGGGAATTAATTCTGGAAAAATTAAGTTTCATGAGCTGAAATTTCTGTTGCTGGAAAGTACTAAAAAATCTGAGTTCAGCAAATTTTGGTTCACTGAATTTGGAGCTTCCTAGCAGAAGTTATGTGCATTTGAAGTTTGAACCAAATCTGAAATTTCAAATAAAGTTTAAACTGGCTGGTGGGGTCTCCGGGCTACGTGTCAGCACCGCAGCAAAACTAATGGGGGTCCGCAGAATCTCCCGCACAGTCGCATGAGATCCCGGTGCCACAGCAGATCCGGCGCTGTTTAACCCGAGGCTGACACATGGGACCCGCGGGCTTCTTCTACCTCGCGCTCCTGCGGCTCCCCGCCGCCCCCTTCGCCGGAGAGCTCGCCGCCGGGCGTTCTGCTGCCCGACCTTTGACGAAACTCGCCGCCTGTGCATATTTCTGCCTGGGAAACACGGTGGTGCACTCCCTGGAGCTCGGCGACGGCCGGAATAGTGCTCGCGACGGTGACAGCGGCCGGGAGCTCACCGGCGACGTCGAACTTGGTGTCCTCTGCACCTTTTTCGACTCAGTTTGCTCGGAGAGCTCCACTGAGACTTGCTTATCACAGATATGAGCACTGATCTCTGTGAAAACGGCCCCAACTATGACCTCACCGTCGACCTAGGGCTAAAACGACGGATGCTCGGAAAACTTGAATAGCAGCGCCAAGACTTGATGGTTTTCGATGGTCTTTGATCCTAGGTGGTCGTGGGGACGTGTAGAACATGTGCTTAGCTGGGTTCACATGGTGGTGGACCGATCACCATGAATTTCGGATTCTTTGCTAGCTCGGTTCTTTGAACACCGAGGACTAAACGTTGAAATTCTTTCGCTACAGTACATGAAAGGAGGTAGGGTTTTCACCGTGAGTTCGAGCAGCCTCCGGCGCGTCTCTTTGCTGTTGATCGTCGGTCGCGAGAGTGCCTGGATCAGCGGCGCACCAAGGACCCGAGGCGAGCGGCCGGCGAGGTGTTTCGTTTCGGCTGTGTGTGGGGCAGAACGAAGAGGATGAGGGAGGAATCACGTGGCCCGGCGTTTTACTCGAGTGCTGCACCCGGCGTTCTCAGCCACCGAGCAGGAGGTTGCGAGGGCCAGTCGGTCGGGCGCCGACGTCGTGGCTGGCTGGCGCGCGCTCTCAGCCGAGTGAGAAAAGATCAACCCGAAGAAACTTCAGTGTGAAGGCTACTGACAAGTGGGTCCCTCCCCTCTAATTCTCTTCTAATTTTTCATCTCTGTTTTCACTGAAAATATCCCAGCTACTCACAATTGAATGTGAGACTTAGCCTCCAAGTAATTGTTTGAATTTGATTCCCTAAATTTGAAATTGGTTTGGCTAAATTTGCTTCACATTTGAACTGAAATTCAAACTCAGTTTTGAATTGATGCAAATCTAGCTCCCGACAAGATGAAGTCCAATGGGGATGAAAATTGGTGGACTAACTCAGAAAAATGTGCTGAGTTTGAATATGAAGTCAACTTTTGAAATCAAGTGATCAAAGTTGCTGCAATTTGAATTTGCATTCAAATTGGCCCATTTCACAAATGTCTCCAGATGTGCCTCAACAAGCATTGGATTTGTATGGAATTTGGCTTAAGCCTTCCCAAGACTATTTAGGGTCTAGGGGTGAGCTCAACCTTTCATGTTCATGTGTATAAATCCCACTTTTTGGAAGTTAGGGCTTTCCCCTCTAATCATCCTTTTGATGGTGGTTACTTGCTCTTCACAAGTGTTCACAAGATATCCACAAGATGAGCTGTGGTGTTGTGAGGTGATGAACAATTTTTTGCATGTCCCTTTTCTTGGGCTTTTACATCCCTCCCCCCTTAAAAGAATCTCGTCCCGAGATTACAAAAGAAGAGGCAGTGATGTAATAGAAACTCACCCATGCTGAGACGCCATGAACTCCAGGTAGTTTGAGCGAAGGAATTCCTCGCTCTCCCACGTCGCTTCTTCAGCGGTGTGGTTGCTCCACAGTATCTTGTAGAATCAAAATGTTCGGCTACGTGTGGTCCGAGCCTTCTCATCAATAATTTCCACCGGATATTCATTATATGTCAAATCCGGTTGCAGCTCGCCGATGTCTTCGGTGGGAACAGCAGCTGTATACTTCAGACATTTTCACAGTTGTGAAACATGGAAAACATCGTGAACACCAGAAAGAGATGCCGGTCGTTCCAGTGTATACGCCACTGGTCCACAGTTCTCGGTGATGGCTTTAGGTCCAATGAATCGGGGAGCGAGTTTCCCCTTCACACCGAACCGGTGCACACCTTTCATCCGAGATACACGGAGATACACGTGTTCCCCGACGTCAAAGTGCAGCGGCCTACGCCTCTTATCAGCTTAGCTTTTCTGTCAGGATTGAGCGGCCTTCAAGTTGGCTTGAATCATCTGAACGCGCTCTTCGGTGTCGTTCACCACATCAACCCCTAATGTGACCCTTTCACCGGACTCGCACCAGTTTAATGGGGTGCGGCATTTGCGACCATAGATAGCCTCATATGGTGCCATCTTGATACTTGCCTGATAGCCGTTATTGTATGAGAATTCCACCAATGGTAGGTGATCATCCCAGTTCCTACCGTGGTGGATGGCACATGCTCTCAACATGTCTTCGAGTACTTGGTTCACCATCTCTGTTTGGCCATCTATCTGAGGATGATAGGCGGAGCTTCTAATCAGCTTAGTACCCAAAGCAGCGTGCAACTGCTCCCAGAAACGAGATACAAATAGTGCCCCTCGATCTGAGACTATGGTCTTGGGTACTCCATGCAAGCATAGGATTCTTGCAATATACAACTCCGCATATCTGTTGGTATGGAAATGTGTATGCACGAGAATGATGTGAGCCGACTTGGTTAACCGGTCAAAGATCACCCAAATGGAATCATGCTTGTTCGAAGTCAGGGGTAATCCTACAATGAAATCCATGCTCACATCCTCCCATTTCCATGCTGGAATTTTCAGGGGTTGCAGCAGCCCTGATTTCCTCATATGATCAGCTTTCACTCGTCTACACGTATCACACTTGGATACGTACTTCGCTACTTCCCGCTTCATCCGTGTCCACCAAAATTTCTTTTTCAAATCTTGGTACATTTTGTTGCTGCCCGGATGAATGGAGTATTTAGACAAGTGAGCTTCATCAAGAATTTTCTTCCTCAGCTCCATGTTCCGGGGTACGACTATGTGATCATTGAACCACAGCGTCTCCTCATCATATTTCTGGAAACATTTGATTTCCCCATTGTCTATCCGTCTCCGGAGATGTGCCAAACCCTTATCAACCTTCTGAGCTACAATGATGTCCTCCCTAATGGTAGGGATGAGCGCAAGGTTGTAGAGTGACCCATAAGGAACCAAGTATAAACTCGGCTCTTCCTCCTCCACCAGTGTAATGGTGAGGTTATGGACATGTGATTTCCGACTCAGCGTGTCGGCCACCACATTCGCCTTGCCGGGGTGGTAATGCATCTCAATCTCATAATCTTTTATTAGTTCTAACCACCTCCTTTGCCTCATATTCAGCTCCTTCTGGGTAAAAATATACTTCAGGCTCTTGTGGTCGGTGTAGAGATGCACCAAATTCCCCAGGAGATAGTGCCTCCACATCTTCAATTTCAGAACCACAGCAGCAAGCTAAAGATCATAGGTTGGGTAATGCTGCTCATGGTTTCGAAGTTGGCATGAGCCATATGCGACCACACATCCTTCTTGCATCAGCACGCAGCCGAGTCCGATACCGGACGCATCACAATACACGTCGAAGGGCTTCGTTGTATCCGGTTGAGCTAAGACCGGGGCTGTTGTGAGATGCTTCACTAATGCTTGGAACGCTCCTTCACATGCTGAGTTCCAAACATATTTTGTTCCCTTCTTCAATAATTCTGTCATCAGCTTAGCAAGCTTGGAGAAACTTGGAATGAATCTCCGGTAATATCCCGCTAAGCCGAGGAAGCTTCTGACTTCATGGACAGAAGTAGGGGCTTTCCATTTCAGCACTTGCTCAATTTTGCTTCGGTCAACCGCAATGCCTTCCGCTGAGATGATATGTCCCAAAAATGGCACTTGGCTGATCCAAAACTCACATTTGCTGAACTTGGCATAGAACTTGTGGTCCCGCAATCGTTCAAGAACGATTCTCAAGTGTTCGGCGAGTTCTGCTTCTGTCTTGGAGTAAACCAAGATATCATCAATGAACACCACAACGAACTTGTCCAGCTCCGGCATGAACACCGAGTTCATGAGATACACGAAATGTGCCGGAGCATTGGTGAGACCAAAAGTCATGACGCGATACTCATATAAGACATATCGCGTCAAGAAAGCCGTCTTCGGGATATCCTCCGCTCGGATTTTTATATGACAATACCCGGAGCGAAGGTCCATCTTGGAGAACACACTTCCACCCACAAGCTGATCAAACAGGATGTCAATGCAGGGTAGTGGGTATTTGTTCTTGATGGTGACGGTGTTTAGCGGCCGGTAGTCCACACACAGCCTCAAGGTTTCATCCTTCTTCTTTACAAACAGCGCTGAGCATCCCCAAGACGAGGAACTCGGCCTAATGAAACCTTTGCTCAACAGATCATTGAGCTGTTCTTTCATTTCAGCCAGCTTGTTTGGAGCCATTTTGTATGGTCTCCGTGATATGGGCGTAGTCTCGGGAGCAAGCTCAATCTTGAACTAGACATCCCGCTTAGGTGGCATGCCCGGAAGATCATCCGGGAACACATCGGGGTACTCCCGGACTACAGGAATGTCCTCTAACTTGAGAGCTTCAGTATTATTAATTTCTGAAACTTCCCGGACTGGATTGTCTAATATGAGGGACTGCGGACAGTGTAGTGGGGAGTTGAGGTGAACCGTCCGTGATAATGTTTCCAGGACAGTGCCATGGTAGATTAGCCATGACATCCCTAAGATTGCATCAATCTTAAATATAGCTGAAATGAGCCAATTCCAATTTGTCGAAGTGCGTTGTCGACACTTTCCCGGGCCGCTGGACACGTGGCGCCTTTGGGGCTCACCCCTGCGGAAGGGGTGAGGTCCGGCTGCTGGACACGTGGCGCCTTCGGAGCTCACCGTGCAGAAGGGGTGAGGTCCGGCCCCGCTGGACACTTGGCGCCCTCGGAGCTCGCCTCTGAGGAGAAGGGAGGTCCGGCCCCGCTGGGCACGTGGCACCCTCGGAGCTCGCCTCTGAGGAAAAGGGAGGCACGGCCTTGCTGGACACGTGGCGCCCTCGGAGCTCGCCTCTGAGGAGAGGGGAGGTCCGGCACCGCTGGACACGTGGCGCCCTCGGAGCTTGCTTCTGAGGAGAGGGGAGGTCAGGCACCGCTGGACATGTGGTGCCCTTGGAGCTCGCCTCTGAGGAGATGGGAGGTCCGGCACCGCTGGACACGTGGCACCCTCGGAGCTCATCCCTGCAGAGGGGGGCGAGGCCCGGCTCCGCTGGCCGCGTGGCAGGCCCGGAGCTCGTCTCTGAGGAGGAGGGTGGCCCGGCCCCGCTGGGCACGTGGCGCTTTCGGAGCTCACCTCTGCGGAGGGGGCGAGGTCCCTAGGCGGTTTTCAACTGTGCGTGGGGGTACCCGGTACTGAGGGTACTGACACAATTTCCCCAAATTTTCCCCACATTGCTGCCGCACCTAACTGAAAAGATATGTTTGTTGAGATCCAAAATTGAGTAGGACTCTTATTTGAGCTCCAATTGGAGTAGGACTCCTCTTTTTCCCCTTATAAATAGAACCCAAAATCCCCCTTTGGCCGTAACCCCTTTCAGTTTTTTCTTCCTCCCAAGTCGGTGACTTGGAGGCCCTAGCCCCCAACTCGCCAAGTTAAACCCCCCTCCCCTCACCGGAGTTCAGTCGCCGGTGAGCCCCCGCTGCTGCCATTGCTAGGAGGAAGACCCTGCCACCAAAGGGAAGTGAGAAGGACAAGCTCAGGAAGCCATCTACGAAGAACTACAGCACCAAGACATCGAGACGCTCAGACAACAAGAACCACGGGGCCAAGGCAGGTGCCCCTTGACCATATTGATCCCATGTTTTGAAACTGTTTTGTTTGCGAAAACTCGTATGCTTTAGTCATCTTTATGGGACACCCTTTTGTAGGAGTTTACTAGTTTTGTTCACCATCCTTGTCACCAGGAAAGTTGATGAGTCGGGTATGGTCCTTTTTCTTTGTTGCTTCGCTTAATCCACGGGACATGGAAAGCTGAATTAAAACATGGTTAGCTACTGCACTCATATGAATAATGATGATGAGAACTTGATGATGTTAATGAGCATGGAATCGGGGTGATCTAGGCAAGCTTGGTTCGTGGATGTTGCTGAATGAGATGGTGGTTTACTTGCCGTAGATTAAGGACCGGTTCATGCCAGCACATGCCAGGAAAACAGTGCCACCACAAGACCAAATATGTGTGCGGCTTAGCTGACTAATTAGTTGTGTTGCTAGCTTGTTATGGACCTTGGGTGGCGCGGGGAATGGGAGTCGAGAGGGACTGCCCTGGGAACTGCATGGCACAAGAGGGCCCGTGGGTGGGAGACTGGTGATTCGAGCCTGCCGGTGAAACCTCAGTGAGTCCATACATCTAGTAGCCCCTTTGTAAAGGCTATTTTGTTATCTCTTGGCCATACACCGACGGTTGTGTACTGGTATAATGGAGGTTTTGCAGTCACTGACGGGTGACGAAATCACAAACTTGTGGGTAAAGTGGTGCCACCTCTGCAGAGTGTAAAACTATCATGACAGCTGTGCTTCCGGTCACAAGGACCTGGCCAACTCACACGATTAGAGGGAAAACTTGGGATGGGTACTCGTTATGGTTGTGGTATGGTCATTGGGATTGGTTTTGGGACTGTTTTGAGTCTTGAAAATGAGTTTGGTTTCGGTTATATATGAACATGAGATGGATATGAATATTTATGAGTATGAGAAAGATTATTGGCTGGTTGAGACATGATAAATGGTGAGTTATGATGAAGGAAAGTTGCTGATATAACATGGCTATGATGGGATTAAGCTCACATAGGAATAGTTGCTGTTTTTATCATGTTTGTGAAATAAAATTTTCTTGCTGCAATGAGCCTTTTTATTCCTACCTTGTTGTAAGCTACATGTCATATTTTTCCCGCACTTGCTGAGTACGACATGTACTCACCCTTGCATTATCACATAAACATCAACAACAGGAGAAGAGTACTTCGAGGATCATGGGGAGTACTAGGCGTGCAAACTACCGTCAACATGTCTTTGGAGTTGAAGATGGAGCCTGCTGCTATTTAGTTATTTCCGCTGTCGTTTAGAGACTTCCGCTGCAAGAATAAGTTAGAGATTCATGAGTGAGACGATGACTCAATGTAATAAAGTACTTAAACACTATTTATTCGTGGTTATATTCTGAATTCAATTTGTGGATTACATGTATGTGTGATGAACATCCTTGGCACACATATGCATTAACTTGGTTCTGTTTTCGGAACCGGGTGTCCCACTTGCACTTGCTGCTGCAAATCCGTGATGTCAACATGGCTTTTCCCCTTCGCCTTCTTCAGACGATGCAACTGATTATGATGTTCGTTCAGTCGCTTGATCGTCGGAAGTAGAATATTACAGAGTGCGCTGTGAGCACTGTCGAAATGGTCTCCACGGCTTGTGCTCTTCTTGGGCTTCAAGGCGAGACATTCCGTATGAACAGCTTGGGTGTCCATCACGGCCTTTCCCGCCCTCAACTGGAGGCTGAGGTTCACCTCCGCGGGGTTGTACCTTTGGCAATCCGGATCTGTTGCCTCTAGGTACCTTTGCCCCCGCACATGATTAGCTCGTCCCTTCGCTGGAACGAGCGCGTATGGAGTTCCCTCCATAGCCCTCATGTGTAGTTGGCAGAAACGCGACATGGTGTCGCGGGCTGCCACTTGCCACATTTCTTCTGACTGTCTACCTCTCACCGTGACGGTGAACGGTACCCAACCGGGTGGCGTAGGTCCTGCAGGAACTTCGACATGGATCGTCCATGTCTTGTTCCCCTCCTCGCCTTCTTCCTTGGCGAGGTACTGCAGCATCTCGACGTACCTGAAATATTGAAGCATTTGCTTCAACACTTCCGGATAACCGCTGTGGTGAGAACAGTGGGACACCACCCACCCGTTCTCCAATTGTTTATCTGCTGTCATTTGTAGAAACATATTTGAGAAATGTCAAATATTTATTTGAACAGTAAACCATTTAGTTATAACATAAAACATGTCATTGAACTCATAAAACTTGGAAACATAGTTCAAACTTAAACAAATTTGACTGCTGATCTGCTGTTCACTATGACAGCCCTGACAAGTTTCCATTTCAACCTGATTTAGACCATGCTAAAGGCAAAACCAATTCTCGATCTCAACATCAAAGTTAATGTCAACTTCAAAAGATTTCCATAAAGTATTTTCTTGGCCTAAGATCTGTCCTGGTTCAACAGTTATGAGATGTCAAATTTGACAGAATTTCTGGAGAAAATTGGAAAGCACCTCCCTGCTTGAGGTACTGATTTGATCCAAGAATTCCAGTTAATTCTACACCAAATCTGACAAACCTTTCTGTTACAAAGTTGTAACCCATCTCATAAACTTTCCATAACTACCTCATTTTATATTTTTGGATTTTTATGCAGGATGTTATGGTCAATTTACAGAGACTTACAGAGAGTGTTTGCTCTGCCCTGTTTCCTCGGCAGTTTCAACTCTACTGCATTTTTCGATTGGTTAAGGGATGAAACACCTCTGGACATCAACAGAAAAGTTGTGAAGCTCTTCCAAAGATATCCATAAATGTATTGTATGACCCTGACCTCGAAAGATTTCAACCCCTAACCTCTGATTTACTTCAGCCTTATTTATGCTGAAAACAGGGGACTCTGTCCTTAGTATCCTATAAGTTGAAAACTTGTTAACTTTGAATGTCCTGATTAAGGGAAGGAGTCACATCAAAATTTTAGTTCTCTAGATTGAAACTTTTCAGTTTTACAATGAAGTTGCTCATTTAGTGGGGTGTGACGTCGATGCGTCACCAGTTCATGTCGGTACTACACACTCAAAAGAAAAACCTATACCGGACTTAGCCGGCTTCGTTAGTTCAGTGGCACTAAACGTATCTCGCACACGGATGCTACACATCTGCCGATTCGTGGTCAGACTACCTGCAATTAACTCACACAATCATCATACTCGGCTGCACACCGAGCCCGGTATCCATACAGTCCATACACCCGGCTGTCATCACTCGCCCGGATGTTCTCAAGCCAAACACGCCTTGAGCTACGTGTTCACGTTACTGACCACGTGACGGGGTCTCCCAAATTGCTCAAAGCACGCAAGGGACTGGCATTGCTCGAATACCCCAAATGACATGAATAGTCATAGAGGATATTAAAGCGGGTCGGGTTACCTGCCACCCGTGGGGCTCCACCCTTGAGCTTGTGCGCACTAGAGGACAGCACTTACGTGCACCCCCAAGACATTAAGCGTCCCGAGATGCACGATTTTCCGACATAACCAAATAGGTTAGTATGCCACTTTCTATACACTAATAACATCCTTATATGGGCTACTAACTCGTTCCTCACCGAATTTTTGAAAAAGATGACCTTTGCAGTGCATTAAACCTCAAGCGAGCTCTAATACCACGCTGACACGGCCCCACGGCCTTGTCGAGCCAGGATCACGCTGAGGGGTGCTGCGTTGCACAGCACCGGATAACGCACATCAAATATACAAAGCGGAAGCAAAGTTTTATTACAAAAACCAGTTTATGAACATTTTTACAACAAAATAAGTCCAGTCTACACTTACGGGCGTAGACTGTGCATCGAGTTCACGTTCAGCCCGTGAACGTGTCCTCGCTAGCACGCACACACACTAACGCTGCGGCGTGCACGACTCCCATTTAACGGTGTTCCCCTCCTGGGGTTCCGTCTCCTCCTCAGGAGTCCCTTCCTCATAAACCACTGCAAAAGCTTCAAACAAAAGCAGTGAGCATGATGGCTCAGCAAGACTAGCCCGTCTCTCCTATACATGAAACTTCTACATGGATGGTTGTAGGGTACATGAGGTAATATAATTTTCAAAGGTCTCGCCTAATTATTTGAACCTTACTTTCAAGTTTTAGCAGCAGGTTGTGGAGAACCTTACGCTAAGGTACATGAGAGAGCCGCAATCAAACAAGAAACGCATTTCTCTCATGTACTTTGCCCAAAGTTGAAAAGAACTTTAATTAGCTCTAAACTACAACAAGACATTTAACAAGCAAGATATATCTTTCAAATCCGCAAACTTTTAACATGAATCTAGCCTGTTCTTTCTACATCACGGTACAGTGAACAGGTGGTACTCACTGACCGCGAGGGACGGCGATTATAATCAATTTACACCTGCAGGGTTACCCGAATAACCGGTCACGTACGCCCGTACTCGATGTTGCCTACAGCAACCATCACGGGCGTCGTACGCAACCACCTTTCAGTCGTCAGCCAAATATTGAACCGGTCCTATCGTCCCGAGCAAGAGGTCTCTGCGCGCGCATCCATAGTGCCGCCAGCCAATTTACACCTCGAGCTCTCAACCTACCCTCTGAATGACAGGCAATGCCTCAATACCCAACTACCCGAGTTACATCGGTTTCCCGGTTCCCATATAGCCTGTAGGTCTTCGTTACTGTTCTAACTTGTTCAACAGGCCCGCACACGGCTCGGTCCTCAATCGACACAAGCGGAGCTATAGCCCCGAGGCCCAAAGTCCTGCTGCCCTTACTCTCCACTCGGTCTCATTTTTCTTACCATGTGTTTCATTTGCTATATTTACCCGAGTGATGCGGCTCTAGCCTATTCTCGCGAGCAGTTCCAACTACTCGACTTGTACCGAATCCTACACTGTCTTAGCATTGCAGTAGCTAACGAGGTTTTCAACCAATAATCCCAACCCAGGGCTTTATTGGCTATGCAACTGGGTTTCAAACAAGACTCTAATGCAAGAATTAACTGGGTGCTCAAAGTAAGTTCTCAAAACAGTAAAAATTTGTAAAAAGGTTAATGCAAACCGTGGCTTGCCTTGCTGCTCTTTGTTGTAGGCTAGCTGTTCTTCCTTAGTGATGAAGTCTAGGACTTCGGCCTCCTCCTCAACCTTAGCGACTACATCAGATAAACATGTATATGTATCAATTTAAATGCATTTGAATTGAAGTTAAACTTGTGAATACTATAAGTCTTGCTAGAAAGACCCAATTACTCTGAAATTTTTACTGAGGTTTGGCTACAACCTAAATCGAGACTTGGCCAAGTTTCATTTGCAGCAATGCTCATTTGAGCTCTCCAGAAATAATTATGTACTTGGTCTTCATTAGAGCTCCTAGGGTGTTCTACGGATTTTCATGGAGCAAGCAATGACTTTCTGAAAACTAGATTTTCAGAGGGTTCTAACAGAGTTGGTATCACTTAATTTGAAGGTTCCTATCTAAAGATATGATCTACACAATTTCAGAGAAATTCTGAAAATGTTTCTGGACATTTTCTATTTTCTCTGGAACAGTTTTATTAATAACACCATTAGGTGGATCAAGTGAGCTAAAATGGATCTGAAATTTTTATGGTAGCTCAGAGACATTTTGGTGAACGTCCCAGCAAAATTTCAGAATTTTCCTCCAAAGGGTTCTCAAGTTAAAATTCTAAACACTTTAAATTTTAAAGAATTAATTCTGAGGAAATAAAGATTTTCGTAGAGTGAAACTTGGTTTACTGGAAAGTACTCAGTTAGCTGAAGCCAACAAAATTTGGTTCACTCGATTTGGAGTTTTCTAGCCAAAGTTATGTGGGTTTGAAGTTTAAACTAAATCTGAAAATCGCGGAAATGTTTAAATTGCTGCGCGTGGGACCGGGGCTACGTGTCCACTTCTCAGCGGTCGACACACGGGGCTACGGAATCTTTTGCTCGCAGCAGCACCCTATCCGGTGCCACAGCAAATCCAGGGTTTTAATGTATCGGCCGCTGACCTGTGGGACCGGGGGCTTCGTCTACCTCCGGTCTCCCACGCTCGGCTGCCGCCCCCCTCGCCGGAGTGCTTGCCGGAGGACTTCTGCCGTGCACCAAGCTCCATGATTTTGGCCGCCTCTGCCTAACTACATCCGGGGAACACGAAGCTGGGCTCAGCTCGTCATGACAATCTCCGGGACATGGCCGGCGACGAGCGGTGGCTTCGGAAGAACTTCGGTCGTGTCGGCCGGCCTCCCTAGCACCCCAAACGATTGAGAAAAAGGCCATCGAGCATCAGTGGACCCTAGGAAAGATCGACATGAGCTCCACGGAGCTCGGAAATGGCCGTACTGCACTGTCACCGTGCGACCTAGGTCAGAAATCGGGAATTCTCCTAAAACTCGAATAACAGTGGCTACCCCCAATAGTTTATTGAGGTTTCGGATCCTATGGACTCGCATGGACACCTAGAAGTGCTTCCTTTCGTGAGAGGATGAGTGGTGCGGTGTTTATCAGCATTTTTGCGAATTGGTCCGGTAGTCTCTTTTTTATACCGTCGCAAAATCGTGAAATTCCGGCGTGGTTAGTTTATGTCACGCCGCCGGGGCTTGCTGTAATGAAAGACGGACTGAAGGCGAACCTTTTTGATTATCACAGCTCGGAGAACGACGGACTGTGGTAGCCGGACGGGTCGTCCCCCTGACGGCGGCTCGGGTTTAACCGAGGAATGGAAGATCGTCGCGGTGGAGCTCAAGGAGGGTTGATCAGGGTCTGGAACTGGTGCGAGGACGTCAAGGAAGACTCGGAGCACTCGGTTATGGTCTCAGATCACCGTGACAACCACAGGGTCGGCCGGGCAACGATGGACCGAGAAATCGGTCGAGCGGCGAGGTGTTTTGGATTTCTCGGTGAGAGCATGTCGGAACAGCGGCGAGAAGCAATGGGGATGGCTCGGGCGCGTAGATAAGGGGCCAGAGAGGCGGTTCAGCGGCTCGGGGCGGCAAGCAGCTGCTGGCCTCGACGGCCTGGCACGGTGGCGACCGCGGCGGGAGCCCGAGACCCCTGTACTCGGTGCTTCAGTCGGTTCTTTGATCTGTGAAGCTGGCATGTGGGTCCCCCCCCAAGTTTTAACCTCTGAAATTAACTTTCCTCTACAGCTCCAAACAGTAATCCCTCTAATACCCTCTATAATTTAAATTATCTACCACATGCCAATTTGGAATTGATAGAATTCAAATTGTGAAGTGTTTGAATATGATTTTAGCACATATGCAGTTTGAAATTCAAATTGAGTTTGAATTTGCTAAACTTAGCTCATATCAAGATCAACTCCAAATGGAGTGAAAATTGGTGTGTGAGCTCACAAAAATGTGCTGAGTAAGAATATGCCTCCCACTTTTGAATTCATGGGATGGAAGTAGTTTGAATTTGAATTTGAGTTCAAACTGCCCTCTTTCTAGTTATTCCCAAAAAGACCTCAAAAGGTTTTGGATTTGGGTGAAATTTGAAATGGACATTCCTAGCAAGGTGTAGGAGTTTTTCATATGCCCAGCCCCTATATGATGCATGTGGGAAATGCCACTTTTGCATTTTGTGAGTTTATTCTCTAATGAGCATGTTGATGGTGTTTACTTGCTCTTCAAATGTATTCATAAAATTTCTTCAAATGAGGTGTGTATGTGGTGATGAACACTTTGAATATGTGCCAAAAACTTAGGCCCTTACAGCGATGCGGAACACAACAGCATATATGAAAAGAACCCATAAACATACAAAGTCTTTTATTTCTCAATACATTGTCATTTACAACATAATGTACCACTAAGGTACACGCAGAGGAATATACATACACACGTACTCCCGGTCCTAACTATGCAAAAGAGAAAATGTCCAGCCCGCAGACGCTTCTTACTAGCTTCAACAAAGGTCAGTGCAGCGGAAGGGTTTCTAGTGAGTCCCCGATGTATCACCGAACAACTATCTTCATAGCAAAATTAATATAACCTGCAAAACACTAATAATGCAACCGTCTGTGGGGACGCCCACCCCGACAGTCTAGGAATTGCATTGGGTGGTGCCGTGCGATGCGGCACCCAACAACACACATCCGAAAAACACACATACACAACAATATATGTCTTTAATACATATTATTGTCACATTTTTACAAATAATGTACAGTGTACATTGCAGCGGAAGATAAGAATACACTCACGGACTATAGCCTATGCTAAGAAAAATGAAGCCACCCTGCCCGCGGATGCTTCACACTAGCACCACATCAAAACCCGGCGGCGTGCAGGATTCCAAAGTGAGACTCACACCTCTCATTGGGTGCTGCCCCGCTCGGATCTCCCTTCCTCCCTAACGTTACCTTGTGCAACGTTACCTGTAAAACAATGGATCAACAAACCGTGAGCTTATGCTTAGCAAGACTTAACCGAAACCCTACACATGGAACTATAAATGCTGGCAATAGAGGGCTGATTAGAGAAGTTTGCATAAACAACGAACTTGAGCTAATGGAGAGTCCTTACTTCAAGTTTTAAGAAACTTTTATATCCCTCGCACAATTTACATCGAGACTCCACAATCAAACAAGAAACAATTCATCTTGATGCCACTTGCCCGAGGAAAATGTAAATTTAGTGAGCTACCCTAGACCCATACGTACCTTGCGCCATCAACGCCGAGACTCCACAATCAAACAAGAAACACTTTGTCGCGACGCCACTAGGCCATGGTAGAAAGTAAATTTAGTGAAAGTATCTCCAATATGAGGATTTACCGTGAAGCATCTTTCCTTACCCCCAGTTTCTTACTACGTCAGGATGCAGAGAACAAGTATGGTCATTACCGCGAGCGACGGTGATTTGAATCAAAAACACCTGGCTGACACGACACATACGCCCGTCCGAGACCGGTGATCAAACAATCCCCTCAACGTCGTATGTGGCAACCTTTCACACGACACCCAAATATGGAACTGGTCCTACCGACTCGGATTAAGTCTTACAACGGCAAACCCTCATAGAGCCGACTTCTTTATCCTTTCAGCATCTGCATAAGATGGTTGGGATTGCCTCGACACCCAGGTTAACATGTTACATCGGTTTCCTGGGTCCCATATTGCCAGTATGCATCCGGTACACAACTGAAACTTGTCCCGCAGGGCCGCACACGAGAACGGGCCTTAATCGAATAAGACAGAGACTAGGTTCAAAGGACCACGTCCTTGAGCCTTCCATCCATACTGCCCGGTCTCCATTCCCAACTAAGAGGATCAATTCCCTACTCTTCCGATTGATCCCCCTTAATCCGGGTTCACGAGTAGGAAACGGCCTACTCGAGTTATGCCTCTTTTAATCCACTTTTGTTAAATTGATAACATCAGTTATAATTAAGTAAAAAACTACTATACATCAAACTCTAGGGGTTTATTGGTCATGCATGTGGAGTGTCATACAAACTAGACTTAGTGCAATAAGCAAAATGCTAGACACTATAAAGTGAATACAAATAGAAACATGCAAATTTTGATGCAAACCGGGGCTCGCCTTAGCGTTGATCCCGACTAAATTTTCTGTCAATAGGATTCAAGTCAGTGGCCTTCGAAGTCTTCTCGAGCAATATTTCTATCGAAATGATCAAATAAACAAAATACGTTTATAATTGGATTTAATGTGATATATCACTACAGAAGATAAATAGATGAAGCCAGAGGAATCTATGGTTGCAGTTTTAACAGGGATTTTCGAAACTCATGATAGGAGTATGGTAAAATTTTCAGAGGTTTTTGAAGAAGGATTTGGCCACAAGAATTTTTTGGAACCTTTAACATTCAATGATTTACAGGAATTTAATTAGACTTGGTCATATGGAGAAATTTGATATCCTAATAGGTCTGGAACTAAGGTTCCTAAGAAAATTTGTTTCAAATTTTTCTATGTCTTCTGCTGGCCAAAATGGGGGATTGAAGTTCAATTCCATTTTCTAGAATTTGATTCTGTGATTTTTCAGCCCATTTAAATTACACCTGAGAAATCCAACTGATTAAGCCACCTAAATCATCTCCAAAAATCCTAAGATTTTTACTGAATCTCAGTAACTATGAGAAAGATTTGCTGCCCAAAATTTGGAGTGTTTCATGAAGAATTGTTCCTAGAATTAATCCCTAAAGGATTTAATAAAAACAATTCTACAGAAATTCATAGGCACTATCATAGCTATTAATTTGTTTCTCTACAAGGTACTCTTCATAAGGATTCCAACTAAGTTTGTCTCACTAATTTTGGAGTTTTCTACCCCGAGTTATGGATTTTCCAAGTTTGAACATCTCTCTGTTTTTATTTCACACAGAGCAATTCAAACATAGGGCCCACGGGGAAGTCCTTTCTTCTACCTCGGGACAGAGCTTGCGGGTGCACGCCAGACAGAGGGGTGGCTCGCGCCGTTCTCCCTCATTTCTCCACCGTTTTTTGCTCCGGTTTCGCCCTACACGACCCTTGGAACGTGGCACAGCTGCCTCGCAAGGTCTCACCTCAAGAAAACAGCCGGAAACGGGTCGGCACCGACGGCGGTGATCGGCGGCGCGACATCGACGCATTCCGGCGTGTCCCTTGCCTCTCCCGATGAGCTAAGTTGCCGTACAGAATCCCTAGTAGTCATAGAACATGTAACGGAGCTCAACTCTCGCAGCAAACGGTGGCAAACTAGTTGTCACCGTGGGCCGTGTCGTTTTAAGCCGGGGGCAGCGAATTTTCGTCGCCCGGGGCGTGTGGTGGACGGTTTTCTTCGTGCTTCGGCGTAGGAGGGCGCTAGGAGACCCAGTAGCTATGGATTGATTTGCATGATTGTTGATCAAGCGGTTTAGGCGATTTTGAAGAATTGGACAGCATTGGTTTCTCACACATACCGGCGTCAAAACTCAAATTCCGGCGCACCGGCAGTGAGGAGGAGTAAGGGGGGTCCGAGATGATGATTTAGACACCATGGCACACCTTTAAGTCGCTTTGCTCGAGCCGGAGGGGCACGGGAACGGCCGGGCGACAAGGAACCGAGATGGCGCGACGTGCTCTCTTTTGCCGGAGAAGAACGGCTCGGCACCGGTTGTAGACGGCTGGCCACGGGCTGAGGACGTGTTGGGGAGATAGAGGACCGATAGGAGCAGCTCGTGGGTGGCTCAAATGGGCGGCAAACCGGCCCAGATATGATCCGCGATGAGTAGCCGAGGGGTGGCGGCGTGTGAGTTCGTTTTGAGTGTGCGAGCAACTTTCTGTTCCTGCGATTGACCGAGCAGGAGAAGACGTGATTGTGTTGTGCACCCGTGAGACTTGGCAGGCAGCTGAAGGAAAGATCAAACCGCCTTGGGTAGCAAGCGCACAGGCAGTTCGCTGGAGCTCGCCCTCCCTATAGGTGTCACGCCCACACAGAAGGAAAACTGAAGTTTGTGTCTTTCCCACTTACAGGTGGGTCCCACCAAACTCTCCCCCAAACAACAGCGGCCCCGATTTCAAATGTGTGTGTGAATTCAAATCTGCGGATGATTCGAACTGTGGAAACAACATCGCACGGAGGGAAGTCTTCGGTTGTTTGTGTGAGCAAAGAAAAGGCAATTGAGTTGTGCAGCTGCTGTGGTTAACGATCAACGATGTCGTGGAATTGCCTGCCTTCGGGAGCAAGGCACGAGCAGCAGCTCGGTGGCTGCCTCGGTGGCAAGCTCGCAGAGAAAGAAACACTTAGGGTTCTCGGTTCCAATGACGTGCAGGTCCCAACAAGTCCCCCCCCCCTTCAAACAACCGTGGCTCCACAATTCAACTTCAAAAGTTGCAGCGAATTCCAAAAAATTGAATTTTATTTCTGTGGCATTAACTCTCGTTTGTGCTTGCATTGGAACTTCCAGGCTTATTTCCTATTTGGCTTGTTTTCTTTTGTAGCCCTTTATTTCATGTAGCCGGGTTTCAAATTTGAAAACACTAATTACAATTGAATTTGACCCTGTGGATGAAATTGCAACAAGAAGCTAGGCTTGCTGAAATGAGGGATTTTACACCGTGAGCTCGAAAGCTCAGCAAGACTTAACCGACACTCCAAAACATGAAACTATGCATGCAGGGATTAATAATATAGAAAAGGATGTTGCAATAAAGACACGCCTACATGTTAATCCTTAATTTCAGTTTTATAGAAGCAGATTAATATGCCTTAGGCTGCGCTCACATCGGAAGTCCACAATCAAACAAGAAACGCTTTCCTCCGATGTGGTTATGCCCAAAGTGGAAGATAATTTTAGTGAGCTCTACAACTATAGCATACATGGTTTGCAATACAAAGAACTTAAGAACTTCACAACAACAATGATTCATCTCACTTCATCTGGAAGTAATTACTACGTCACAACTCAGTGAACAAGTGGTACTCATATAACCGCGAGGGACGATGATTCGAATCAGGACACACCTGGAACACACGACACATACACCCACTACAGGATTCCTGTCAACATACGACGGCTAAAACCGTCGTATATAAAGCCGAAGCCGTCGTATATAGGTTATATACGACGGCAGTTGTTTATATACGACGGTTCGCGGCCGTCGTATATAATTTGTCGTATATATAGTTATATACGACGGTCCGTCGTATATAACAGTATATATACGACGGCCGCTTATATACAACGGCCGGTTTCGTGGACTTGGCCCAGTGGACCAGGGCCTTTATATACGACGGCTGGGCCCTGGCTGTCGTATATAAGGTCTTATATACGACAGCCGCTGGGCCCTGGCTGTCGTATATAAGGTCTTATATACGACAGCCTGGCCCCGCCGTCGTATATAATATAGGCTTATATACGACGGCCCTGTATAGCAGCCGTTGTATATAAATTATACAGGCCGTCGTATATAAGCTTTTCCATTTTTTTTAAAAAAATAGAAAACGGCTAACCTGGCTCCATGGCCAGCTACACATACAAAGACAACAAAAAACAGTTTCATATATAAATTCACAACAAAGTGCAATAATACACATCGACAATCACAAAGTCTGACACAAATGAAAACAAAATCACAAATCTATTGATTACTAGCCCCTCCACTACCTCCGGGAGCGAAGAAGTCATCCTGCCGCGGCGAACCTGGCGCCCTTAGCTGTGGCGATGGAGTCTGAGCCTCCGTCCCTGATCCCTGCGAAACAAAGTGACATGTACAAGTTTACAATTGTTTTTCTAGTTTCATTAGGATTCTTAGCGGTTGGGGCTTCCACTTAATGTAACTTTCTTTTTATACCTGTACTCCAGGAAACTGCTCCTGTGGTCCCGCCTCGAAAGACTCACACAAGAGCTCTTTCTTACGTTGTATGCAGCAACCTTTCACCTGCACTCCCATGCCGAACCAGTTGTACCGACCCATCAGAAGGGCCACTACTCAGAATACGTCGGAGTTACACTGCTAGTGGGCTTACACCTCTGATACCTTCCCCCAAAGGACGGCGGTATAAGTTTCAACACGAGAGTAGCCGAGTTACATCGGTTTTCTGGACCCCAGAATTCCAGTATGCATCCGGTACTGTTCAAACTTTCTCAACAGGGCGGCATACGCATCGGTCCATAACTGACACAAACAGAGCTAAGGCAACACAGACCCAACGTCCTGCTGCTCCTACTCTCTGCTCGGTCTCATTTTCCATTCCAGGAATTTCATTCTCTAGAATCATACCCCGTTGAACCAAATTCCTAGCCTCGCGAGTAGCTTCCAACTACTTGACTTGTACGAATTCCTATACAACTTAAGCCTGGCAAAACTACACGTAGGTAACCTGTTCTACACTTCAACTCCAAGGTTTGTGGGTCATGCATTTGGAGTATAAATCACCCTTGACCTAATGCACAATACATACTAGACCAAAGAAAGTGATACAAAGTAAAATACAACTAAAAGCTATTAAATGCAAACCAGGGCTTGCCTTATGTTGCTGCAGGTTTAATTTTACTTTAAAGTCAGTATCTTGGCAATGAGTAACGCCTCAACATGCTGCTCCGAGTCGAGTTCCTCGTCGAACTCCTTCATCGTGTTTCCTACCGATAAGAATATGCACACGTTCATATTGCGAGTAAATGAATTATAAAACAAAAGTGTTTTAGGACTTAATAAGGGTTCAGATCAACTAAGACTTAAGAGTTTGGTTCTGCTGTGTATTGAAACATAGAAAAGACATTTTTAGCAATGGAAGTTTTTGAACTATAGTTCAAAGAACTATATAGTGGACATAAGTATGAAGCTAGAAAGAATTAGCAAAAACTGGAGAAGATGACCTCAACTTGTTCTGAAATTTTACAGTGGTCCTTAGATCATACAGAGGTATGGCTTGCAAAATTTCAGACAAAGTTGACGTAAGATGTGGCTTAAAGAATTTTCTTAGCTATTTGGCTTATCTGAATTCTGATGGCAATCATAGGATCTTGGCATGCTCCAAATTTTGTTTTTCAGAATCTTGGGAGTCTTATGAGTCTATAGGACTTGGTTTCATCCTTTTCGGGGTTCCCTACACAGAGATATGGAATTTACAAAATTGGGCTAAAAGCTGGAAAATGTTTCTGTTATTTTTACTAATTTTCAGAGACATACAAGATTGAATCATAATTTTGGCTTAGCAATTGACGTCCAATGCATCTGAAATTTTTACTGGAGTTCAAGTATATTTAGAGGAAGGTTCTGGCCAAAATTGGGAATTATCCAATAAACAGACTACTGTAATTAATTCCCTAATATTTATTTATTGAATTATTGAGCCAAATCCAGGGATATTCATAAATATTGGGATGCACCCCTGGATAGTACTCACTGAGAGGAATCCAATGAAATTTGTTTGACAATTTTTGGATGTTCCTACTAAATCTTATGAGCATTTGAAGTTGAACTAAATCTGAAAAATGAGGGAAATGTTTAAAACCCTGCACGCGGGCCCCACAACTCGAGTCTCTTCTTCCTCACGTGTGGCAGCACTCGGGTGGCAGCGCTCTATGGCGAGGTCCGCCGGAAGTGCCTTACCAGCCTCCTCTTGGGGCCAAACTCGCCGCCTCTCACTTTAGGACCATGGGAAACTTATCCATGCGGTTGCCCGAGGCCACCGGTCGCCGGAAATACGTCGACGACGAGTGGCGGTGGCACAACTTCAGTGGTGTCAAACTCACGCTAGGATGGCTCAAAAGCTTCATTTATTCTTCCTAGAGCACCGTGGTGGAACCCTAAGCATCGTCATGCGCTCAAATCAGCTCCAAATAGGCTGCAAACATAAGTTCATTGGCGGCCTAGGGCAAAAACCGGCGGCGGCTCGAAATTCTCGAAGAACAGTGCCTAAACTCGATGGATTTCGATTGTTTTTTATCCTAGAGGGCCGTGAGAAGGTCTAGAACGTGTGTGTAGCTAAGCTAAAGCTGCGATGGAGTGATCACTACGAATTTTAGACTTTTGTGTGGCTCGGTTCTATGAACACCGAAGCAATAAACGGGGAAATTCTCCCTCGGTGATGCATGAGAGGATGAGAGGTTTGCACCGACATGTTGAGCACCTGGTGTAGGTCATCGGCCACAAGGAAGCTTGTAGCATCTGGGCGCCGGGGAACCGAAGCAATCGAGCGGAGGCCAAACAGGGGGGCCGGCTCATGTGGGCAGGAGCGTGCTGATCACGACGCTTCACTCGGTGTTCTTAGCCGCAGAGCAGGGGGTGGCGCACGCGGGAGTCGGTTGGAACACCGGACGTCGGGAGGTGGCGGCTCTCGGTGAAACAGAGGCGGTTCCTTCCTCCTGTGTATGACATGTGGGGTCCACTTCTCCCCTCTTCAGTTCTTTCCAAATTCCATTTGAATTAGCAAACAAACTCCAAATTTGATCAAAACTGGAGAATAGGCCAAGATAAATATGAGGAGCAAATGGTGCACTCAAATTTGGATTTCTGTGAAGTTGGAATTTGAAACTGAAATTTAAATTCAAATTTGAATTGCCTCCCGTTTCAATTCCAACAAATAGTAAATCCTTTCCAAATGATCTGAAAATTTACTGGGCTACCCATTGATGTATGGAGAACCAAAATGTGGATTTAAGTCTCCATGTTTGGACATTTTTGCATGTTTAATTTAGCATTTGGAGTTCACACCTTTATATTCAAAAATTTAAATCCCCTCTCATTTTCCTAGGTGTGATTGGGCAGCTCCACTTGCTAGAATTTTGGGATTTCACAACCTCCTTCTGTTCTGCCCCCCCCCCAAGTAAACTCCTGCTCGTGTTTGAGTTTCAAGAGTGGAATGAAGGTTCCAATCTTCCCAGCCAAGTTAGCAATGAACCTCCTTAGATAATTGACCTTTCTAGACAAGCTTTGCACGTTTTTCTTGCATGTTGGCTCTCCTATCCTGTTGATGGCTTCAACTTTCTTAGGGTCGACCTCTATGCCATGTTCATGCACGATGAAACTAAGAAAGCGTCCAGCTGACACACAAAATGCACATTTCAGAAGGTTCATCTTAAGACCATACTTCCTCATCCTTTCAAAAGACCTCCTTAAGACGACCATATGGTCTTGAAACTCAGCGGACTTTACCACGAGGTCATCAATGTACACCTCAAGAATGTACCCTCAACATGTCATGGTAGAAGATCAGGTTAATGGCCTTTTAATATGTTTCCCCAACACTATTCAACCCAAAGGTCATGACAACCTACTCAAACAATGAGGGGGACCCTGACCCGTATCACGGTCGTGCCGCTCGCCAGGGAATCGAATTGGGTGGTGCCGTGTTATGCGGCACCCAACAGCACACATATAAGGAAAACTGTATTACATAAATCAAAAGCGGAAGCTTACAAATGTTCTTTGTAAATAATTTACATAAAATAGCTACAGCGGAAGTCTATAGACATCTCACGTCGAATAGCTAATGAGCACTCGAGAAGAGGTCCGGACTCCTCTCGCTAGCAACACGAAGACATTGCAGTGGCTGGGTTCTCCATGTGTTACATGACTCGGAAGTCTCCGAGTCTCACCAGACAACCTTCTTCATACGCGTCTATGTTAACCTACAAAACCACTCATATAGAAAGAATGAGCACAAAGGCTCAGCAAGACTTAACCATCTCTCCTAAAGCATGCAACTCTACATGAAGGGAACTTAAGACATAAACATATAAGTTGCATCAAAGACTCGCCTACACGTTCATTCTTAACTTTCAGATTTTTGCCATCATAGTAGTGACCTTGAGCCCAGCAACATTGGAACTCAACAATCAAACAATTAACGCTTCATTCCAATGTTACTTGTCCCAAGGTGGAAATAACTTTAGTTTGCTCTACCTCTACTTCAAACAAGGTTTTCATGCAATTCCAAAAATCATAGCAGCAATTAAAATTTGCGAACTGCTCTCAACCAACTTGCTTACTACATCACAACACAGTGAGCAAGCGGTACTCATAACCGTGAGGGACGGTGATTCGAATCAAACACTGCCCGGATTTGACACCCGGTTACGAAAACAGAACCAAGTTAATGCATATGTGTGCCCAGGATGTTCATCACACATACACATGTAATCCACAAACTGAATTCAGAATATAACCACAAATAAATATGGTTTAAGTACTTTATTACATCGACTCATTGTCTCACTCATGGATCTCTAACTTATTCTTGCAGCGGAAGTCTCTAAACGACAGCGAAAATAAATAAGTAGCAGCGGCTCCATCTTCAACTCCACACGCATGTTGACGGTAGTTCGCACGCCTAGTAATCCACATGGTCCTCGAAGTACTCTTCTCCTGTTGCTGATGTTTATGTGATAATGCAAGGGTCAGTACATGTCGTACTGAGCAAGTGCGAGAAAAGTAGGACATGTAGCTTACAACAAGGTAGGAATAAAAATGGCTCATTGCAGCAAGCAAATTTTATTTCACAACATGATAAAAAACAGAAACTATTTCTAAGTGATATTTATCCTAACATGACCAAGTAATTCAGCATCATTTTCTCCATCATAATTCACCCTTTTCTCAAGTCTCAACCAGCAATTAACCTTTCTCAACTTCATCACATACACATAAACATTCATAACCACCTCATATTCATATAACCGAAGCCTAACTCATTTTCATGACTCAAAACAGTCCCAAAACCAATCCCAATGACCATACCATAACCATACCGAATATACATCCCAAGTTTTCCCTCTAATCATGTGAGTTGGCCAGGTGCTTGTGACCGGAAGCATGGCTATCATGATAGATTTACACTCTGCAGAGGTGGCACCACTTTACCCACAAGTTCATGATTTCGTCAACCGTTGGCGACTGCAGAACCTCCATTATACCAGTACACAACCTTCAGTGTATGGCTAAGAGATCACAAAATAGCCTTTACAAAGGGGCTACTAGATGTATGGACTCACTGAGGTTTCACCAGCAGGCTCGAATCACCATTCTCCCACCCACGGGCCCCCTCATGTGCCATGCAGTTCCCAGGGCAGTCCCTCTCGACTCCCATTCCCCGCGCCATCCACGGTCCATAACAAGCTAGCAACACACCTAATTAGTCAGCTAAGCCGCACCCATATTGGCCTTGCGGTGGCACTGTTTTCCTGGCATGTGCTGGCATGAACCGGTCGTTAGATCTACGGCAAGTAAACCACCATCTTATTCAGCAACATCCACAAACCCATCTGGCCTAGATCTCCCCGATTTCATGCTAATTATCATCATCAAGTTCTCATCATTATTATTCATATGAATGCAGTAGCTATACTTGTTTTAATTCAACTTCCCGTATCCCGTAGATTATGCGAAGCAACCGACTCATCAACTTTCCCGGCAACAAGGATGGTTAATAAAGCTAGTAAACTCCTATAAAAGGGCGTCCCATCAAGTTGACTCAAGCGTACAAGTTTTCGCAAACAAAACAGTTTCAAAACATGGGATCAATATGGTCAAGGGGCACTTGCCTTGCTCCCGTGGTTCTTGTTGTTCGAGCGTCTCGAAGTTTTGGTGCTATAGTTCCTCGTAGATGGCTTCTTGAGCTTGTCCTTCTACTCACGACCATGCACATACAAAATTTACAGCAATGAAACATCATGCACAAACTTTACTCAAGATGCAATGGTGTAGATGAATGCAAATCCTATGGTGCTGTTTTATTAAACCAGTTTGTATGTGTTCTTGCATGTTTTAATGGGCTTTCATGGGGTTTTATGATGAACAAGGGTGTAGGGATCAAGTGTGTACGTGGTAATGATCTTGACTCAAGATCTATATCAATTCCACCGTCAAAAACCCATCAAAACATGATCTGTCCACACAAAAAAGTTTCTGTTTGAAGGGAGCGAAGAAAACGGATGCGTAGAAACAGCGACGATGTCGTAAGATGGGTAATGAAGACCTACCTCACTTCCCTTTGGTGGCAGGGCCTTCCTCCTAGCAATGGCAGCAGCGAGGAATTTTTTCTATGGAAGATTAGGGCAGGACAGATCATCGGCTCTTTTCCGGCAATGGCGAGGCTGACGGGGCCCGTCGGCGAGCTCACCGGTGGGGCTCACCGGCAACTGAACTCCAGCAAGAGGGGGGAGCAGGTCCAACTCGGCGAGTTGGGGGCTAGGGCCTCCAAGTCACCGACTTGGGGGGGGGGGGCAAAATGGAAAGGGGTTGCGGCCAAGGGGGAGGGGGGTTTGGGTTCTGTTTATTAGGGGAAAAAAGAGGAGTCCTACTCCAATTGGAGTTCCAATAAGAGTCCAACTCAACTTTGGACCTCAAAAAACTTATCTTTTCAGTTAGGTGTGGCAGATTTGGGGATTTACCCCCCCCCCCCAAATGTGGGGAAAATTTTGTGGAAATTGTGTCGGTACCCTCTACCGTGTACCCCCACGCACAGGAGAAAAACCCCTAAGGGCCTCGCCCCTCCACAGGAGCGAGCTCCGAGGGTGCCACCTGTCTAGTGGGGCAGGGCCTCCCCTCTCCTCAGAGGTGAGCTCCGAGGGCGCCACGTGTCCAGCAGGGCCAGGTCTCTCTTCTCTTCAGAGGCGAGCTCCGAGGGCGCCACGTGTCCAGCAGGGCCGGGCCTCCCTTCTCTTCACAGGCGAGCTCCGAGGGCGCCACGTGTCCAGCGGGGCCGGGCCCCCCTTCTCCTCAGAGGCGAGCCCCGGGCCTGCCACGTTGCCAGCAGTGCCGGACCTCACCCCCTCCGCAGGGGTGAGCTCCTAGGGCGCCACGTATCCAGCGGGGCCGGGGGAAGTGTCGACAGCGCACTTCGACGAATTGGAATTGGTTCGTTTCAGCTATGTTTTTCCCATTTCTCACCATTTTTATGATTCTTTCTCCATTTCTATGGTTCCTTCCCCCATTTCTACTTCTTTTATAATGTTTCTCTATTTGAAAAAATGTATGCAATGCATCGAAATGAATTTGAGGGTGTTACAAACCTACCCCCCTTAAACTGAATCTCGCCCTCGAGATTCGATAGAGTAGAGAATAGATGAGGGAATTCTGTCTTGAGGTCTTCCTCACGCTCCCATGTAGTTTCGGCTTTCATGTGATGGCTCCACTGTACCTTGCACCAATGGATCACTTTGTTCATCGTGACCCTTTCCTTCACGTCCAAAATTTGGACGGGGTGCTCCACGTAGGTCAGATCCTCTTGAAGCTCGAGCTTATCCATCGGTACTTGTTCTTCCGGTACTCTTAAGCACTTCTTGAGTTGCGATACGTGAAACACGTCGTGTACGTCGAAGAGGTGCGTTGGCAGCTCTAGTTGATAGACTACTTCTCCTCGCTTGCCCAAAATCTTAAATGGCCCGATGTAGCGAGGTGCTAATTTGCCCTTGACGTTGAACCGTCGTTGGCCTCGGATAGGCGATACCTTAAGGTACACAAATTCTCCTACTTCGAAGGTCAATCTTCTTCGCCTATTGTTCGCATAACCTTTTTGTCGTGGCTGAGCAGCCTTCAAATTTTCTCATATCGTTTGGACTTGCTTTTCGGCGTCTTGCAGCAATTCTGGTCCAAACACTTGGCTCTCTCCGGACTCATTCCTGAACAGCGGCGTTCTACACCGTCTACCATACAATGCTTCAAAAGGTGACATCTTCAAGCTGGCTTGATAGCTGTTGTTGTATGAGAATTCAGCATACGGCAAGCTCCTATCCCAACTGCGCCCATGTTTCAACACGCAAGCTATCAACATGTCTTCCAAAATATGATTTGTCCTCTCAGTTTGCCAGTCAGTTTGCGGGTGATAAGCGGAGCTGAAATTTAGCCGTGTAACCATGGCTTCATGCAGCTTCTTCCAGAACCTAGAGGTAAATTGAGAACCCCGATCTGAAACTATCCTCTTCGGAACTCCATGGCGACACACGATTTGCTCCATATACAGCTCGGCTAGTTCTGCGACACGGTATGTGGTTCTGATAGGAAGGAAATGGGCTATTTTCGTCAATCGGTCCACAATAACCCAAATGGAGTCGTAACCCGACCGAGTACGTGGCAATCCGACAATGAAATCCATGCTGATGTCTTCCCACTTCCACTCGGGTACTTTCAATGGCTGCAACAGTCCAGCGGGTCTTTGATGTTCGGCCTTCACCCATTGGCACGTGTCGCATAAGGCAACATATTCAGCTATGTACCTTTTCATACCATCCCACCAATAGCATGTTTTCAAGTCCTTGTACATCTTTGTACAGCCGGGATGTATGGAATAAGGTAAGTCATGTGCCTCCTTTAATATCGTGTCGCGGATGTGCTTCACGTTAGGCACACAAATCCTTTTCCCTAACCAAAGCGTGCCCTTCTTGTCTTCCTTGAAATCCTTTTCTATGCCTTGTCAGATTCTTTCCTTGATTTCCTCATCCGTTGCTTGGCCATCTCGTATCTCTTGTTCCAGCGAAGATTTGAGTTCTATCACATCCATCTCGTTCAAGAACCCGAGATGTAACCGTTCGAACTCCTTGCGCATCTCGGGCGGTAGCTCCCAAACCTTGAGTTAGTGACATGCTCCCTTTCGGCTCAACGCATCAGCTACTACATTGGCCTTTCCGCGGTGATAATTGATTCCAACATCATAATCCTTGATGAGTTTCAACCATCAACGTTACCTTAAATTCAGATCCGTTTGCGTGAATATATACTTGAGGCTTTTGTGATCCGTATAGATCTCACATCGGTGGCCAAGGATATAATGCCTCCAAATCTTCAAGGCATGCACCACGGCTGCAAGTTCCAAGTCATGTGTGGGGTAATTCAGCTCGTGTTTCTTTAGTTGTCTCGACCCATAGGCTACCACTTGTCCTTCTTGTATGAGCACACATCCAAGCCCTTGTCTTGATGCGTCACAATATATATCGAAACTCTTGCTCACATCCGGAAATACCAAAACCGGCACTGTGGTTAGTCTTTTCTTGAGCTCCTCAAAGCTTTCTTGGCACACTGGTGTCCACTGAAATGCTTTTCCCTTTATTAGCAATTCAGTCATAGGCTTCACTATTTTGGAGAAATCCTTGATGAACCGTCGGTAGTATCCAGCCATCCCAAGGAAACTCCGAATATCTCTCACATTCTGTGGTTGGTTCAACTTCAGAACATCTCCCACTTTTCCGGGATCAACCGATACTCCTCTCTCGGAGATGATGTGGCCTAGGAACGATATCTCCTTTAGCAAAAATTGGAACTTGCTGAACTTGGCATACAATTGATGCTCTCGCAGTTTCTGCAATGTCAATCTCAAATGTTCTTCATGTTCTTCCTCGCTTTTTGAATACACCATGATATCATCGATGAAAACCACGACGAACTTGTCCAAGTACTCCCTGAAGACCTTATTCATGAGGTACATAAAGTATGTGGGTGCATTCGTTAACACAAAAGACATAACGGTATATTCATACAAACCATACCGTGTTCAAAATGCAGTCTTGGGTATGTCGGAGGGCTTAATATTCAGCTGGAAGTATCCCGACCGAAGATAATCTTGGAGAAAATTCAGGCACCTTTCATTTGGTCGAGTAGGTCCTCTATACGGGGCAGCGGGTATTTATTCTTGATCGTCACCTCATTGGGAAACCTATAATCCACACACATCCTTTGTGTCCCATCCTTCTTGTCTACGAAGAGCACGGGGGCTCCCCACGGTGACGAGCTTGGACGCATAAAACCCTTTTCTAGCTGCTCCTTAATTTGCTTCTTAAGTTCCACTAGTTCATTAGCGGGCATCGTATGGCCTTTTCGCTATAGGTGCAGTTCCAGGTACTAAATCAATGGGAAATTCAATGTCCCGGTCAGGTGGCATATCAGGAAGTTCTTCCGGGAACACATCTGAAAATTCTTGAACCGCCGGAATGCTTTCCAATGTTGCTTTTTCGACGTGGTTCAACGCTGCCTTCTCGGTTGCCGGTTGGGCTGACTCGAACTCAATACGAGTACCGTGCTCATTTGTCAACTGCATGCTCCTCTCAGCACATTGAATTACTCCGTTGTGCTTGCTTAACCAATCCATTCAAAGTATTATATCAGTCCCTTGGAAAGCCAAGACAATAAGGTTGGCAAGAAAGTCTACCCCCCTTATTTTAAGGTTTACTTTTGGACATACTATATTAGTCCTCATCTCTCCACCGGGAGAATTAACCAGCATAGTATGTTTCATGTGTGATATGGGCAGATTATACTTGGCAACATACGTGGATGATATGAATGAATGCGATGCTCCGGAATCAAATAAAACAGTGGCTGGGTTTCAGTTGGCAAGGAACATACCAATCACGACATACTCAGCTTGTAGCGCTTCCTCAGCGGAGACATGATTCACGTTGCCACGAGCGTAGTTCTGCTTCCCATGGTTACCTTGCGTTGCTCCTCCATTCGGCCGTGGGTTCTTTTTTTGTGCATTGGTCGGCTGTCCAAGGCCTTTCTTCGGGCATTGACTTCCAAAGTGTCCCGCCTCTCCGCATGAAAAGCATGCTTTGTTGCCCAAAACAGCAGGAACATTGGGGCGAGGCTGGTTTTGAGTATAGGCGCCCATGTTGGGACGAGGCACAGGAGGCAAAGACATACGAGGTGCTTGCATAACAGGAAGTTGCTGCGTTGGTTGATTAGGGTGAGGTGGGTTTGCAGAGCAGAAAGTAGAAGTGGACGAGCCATACTGTGGTGCAGCTGGTGGCATGAAACGGGGGCGTACATTGCTCCCTTGTGGCTGGTATGGCATCTTCCTCTTGTCCTCTTGCTCAATCTCACGGATCTTGCTCTCAACCACTATAGCTTTGTCAACGAGCTTCTAGAAGTTTGCATAATCATTGTTGAGCAGTTGTACTTGGATCTCATTGTTCAATCCTCTCATGAACAAGTATTGCTTCCTTTGATCCGAGTTGACGTCTTCGGGAGCATACCTTGACAGCTGCGTGAACTTGTTGAGGTACTCATTCACGCTCTTCTTTCCTTGGTGGAGACCTTGGAACTCTTGCCTTTTAAGCATCATGACTCCAGCAGGGACGTAATGAGAGCGGAAACTCTCCTTGAATTCAGCCCAAGTGATTGTCTCCTGGTTGACATGAGTATTGCAGAGAGCATCCCACCAGTCAGCGGCTGCTCCCATGAGTTGGTGCGATGCGAAGAGAACTTTCTCCTGATCATTGCACTGAACAATAGCAAGCTTCTTTTCCATGGATTTCAACCAATCATCAGCCTCCATTGGATCATTAGCTTGTGCAAAAGTAGGCGGTCGAGTCCACATGAACTCTCCCAATCTGTTGTGAGCCGGAGGTGGTGGTGGTGGTGGTGGGGGTGCAGGAACGGGGTTAGGATTGTTGTTGTTGTTGGCTTGCAGCTGTCCCAAAGTTTGTATCATAGTTTGCATGAGCTGGTTCTGCATAGCCATCAACCGTTCAAGGTTGTTTGCGTCAGCCCCAGGGTTAGCACTTTCAGGAACTTCAACGTTGCCATCCTCTCGTGGTTCAGTGTTGCCACGAACATTTGTCCTTTTACGGCTGGCATTTTCCCTCACCATCTGTGAGAGAGAGTTGAGTAGAATAGAAAATAGAAGTTTAGATTGATCCCCCCAACTATATGCATCAAGGTGTATGAACGAAATATCTTCCTTTATTAATTTCAGCCTATATGAGGACGTGAACACATGCCGAAGCATCTCACATCTCTCCACTATGTGTGGATGTGGACATTCACCGAGGCGTCCCACAACTCACACCAGCACACAAACACAACCAATCATCACAAAAGTTCAACACACCACTCCTATTCACGCTACAACGATTTAAACGTTCCTGTTACAGCTTATTCAATGGGAGTCCTAAACTTAATCATGTGAACTGGTGCTGTTCCCGCCGTGTGACGGGGATGGTCCATACATGGGCGCACGCCATGGTGAGTCAGCAGTCCATGTAGAGTTAGAAGGCGCTGGTGCTCCATTCGCTCCCGCGTTGGCGCGAGTCTCCTCTTGTTTCTCCAGCAAATACAGCTTCTTGCGGAGGTAACGGATCTCTTCTTGTGCGCTTGCGTAGCGGTTTTCTAACTCCACGAGCAACCTTTGTGACTTGTCAGCAGCTTGTGGGTTGGAAAGGGCGGTTACATGGGGTCCAATGATCTCCCTTGTGCCACTCTTCCGACACGGGTGCAGCTCAAAAGTGGTACCCTCAAGCTGCTCATGGAAGGCGTAGCACAGTCCGGTGAGTGCTTCCCATGCAGCGTCATCAATAGCTTCTGCCCTTGTGGCTCTTCATGTGGGTGTGAAGTGCCGAGTGAAAACCCTACCGTTATACAGGATGTTTATGTCAGCCTTCCACTCTTCATGTCCAAGACGAGGGGCTTTCTTGAGGAGATACTCCGGGTATAAGCTGCAGTAATCCAGAAATTCTTTGAGCTCCCTGGATGTGTGTCCTCCTTTCATTCCATCGGACCGAAATTCTTGAACTGAATGGTTGGCCCATTCATCACCTTCATTATTGGTCTCAGCAAGGGGTGGCTCCTCCTCGGTTTCATCTTCTCCCGTCATAGCTTCATGAGGCTCCACGTGGTGTAAGCCCGCGTGAAACTCCTCCTGAGGTGTGTACCAATGCCGTTCTTGTGGATCATTTTCCATGTCGTCTTCGAATGGTTCCACCTCTTACGGGTCCTCTTCCTCATGCATATAGCTATTGACTTCATCTTCATCATGAGGTTCTGTCTTCACCTCCTCCCAATATGGTCCATCACACATCAATGGGGTTAAGTGCACTACCACGTGGTGGTGAACGAGTACTTATGCATGTCGTGCTCCTGATCACCAGCATCTATAAATAGGACATGAGAAACTTTAGAGAAGGAAGAAAATACTTCAAAACTTCAGAAGCTATGAAGCAAGAAAGCAAAAGTGTTGTTGTCCAAAGGAAGAGAAAAGAGGGCTGAAAATAGCACTTTGCGGTGGCCGACTTGACAAGAAAAGTACAGCAGCAAGCAATTTTCGAAAATAGCAGTTTAGAGGGGTGTTCCTATGTGTTTTAGAGTGTCCATTCTACCTTGGATTGCGTCCTACGGTCAACGTGGCCCTGATACCAATCTGTGACACCCGGTTCCGAAAACAGAACCAAGTTAATGCATATGTGTGCCCAGGATGTTCATCACACATACATATGTAATCCACAAACTGAATTCAGAATATAACCATGAATAAATAGGCTTTAAGTACTTTATTACATCGACTCATTGTCTCACTTATGAATCTCTAACTTATTCTTGCAGCGGAAGTCTCTAAACGACAACGAAAATAACTAAGTAGTAGCGGCTCCATCTTCAACTCCACAGGCATGTTGACGGTAGTTCGCACGCCTAGTACTCCACATGGTCCTCGAAGTACTCTTCTCCTGTTGTTAATGTTTATGTGATAATGCAAGGGTGAGTACATGTCGTACTCAGCAAGTGTGGGAAAAGTATGACATGTAGCTTACAACAAGGTAGGAACAAAAAGGGCTCATTGCAGCAAGAAAATTTTATTTCACAACATTATAAAAACAGCAACTATTTCTGAGTGATATTTATCCCAACATGACCAAGTAATTCAGCATCATTTTCTCCATCATAATTCACACTTTTCTCAAGTCTCAACCAGCTATTAACCTTTCTCAAGTTCATTTCATACACATAAACATTCATAACCATGTCATATTCATATAACCGAAGCCAAACTCATTTTCATGACTCAAAACAGTCCCAAAACCAATCCAAATGACCATACCATAACCATACTGAATATACATCCCAAGTTTTACCTCTAATCATGTGAGTTGGCCAGGTGCTTGTGACCGGAAGCACGGCTATCATGATAGTTTTACACTCTGTAGAGGTGGTACCACTTTATCCACAAGTTCGTGATTTCGTCACCCGTCGGCGACTGCAGAACCTCCATTATACAAGTACACAACCGTCGGTGTGTGGCCAAGAGATCACAAAATAGCCTTTACAAAGGGGCTACTAGATATATGGACTCACTGAGGTTTCACCAGCTGGCTGAATCACCATTCTCCCACCCACGGGCCCCCTCTTGTGCCATGCAGTTCCCAGGGCAGTCCCTCTCGAATCCCATTCCCCGCGCCATCCACGGTCCATAACAAGCTAGCAACACACCTAATTAGTCAGCTAAGCCGCACCCATATTTGGCCTTGTGGTGGCACTGTTTTCCTGGCATGTGTTGGCATGAACCGGTCCTTAGATCTACGGCAAGTAAACCACCATCTTATTCAGCAACATCCACGAACCCATCTTTCCTAGATCTCCCCGACTTCATGCTGATTATCATCATCAAGTTCTCATCATCTTTATTCATATGAGTGCAGTAGCTAGACTTTTTTTAATTCAACTTCCCGTATCTCGTAGATTAAGCGAAGCAAAAAGAAAAAATGACCATACCGGACTCATCAACTTTCCCGGCGACAAGGATGGTTAACAAAACTAGTAAACTCCTATAAAAGGTTGTCCCATCAAGTTGACACAAGCGTACAAGTTTTCGCAAACAAAACTTTTTCAAAACATGGGATCAATATGGTCAAGGGGCACTTGCCTTGCTCCCGTGGTTCTTGTTGTTCGAGCGTCTCGAAGTCTTGGTGCTGTAGTTCCTCGTAGATTGCTTCTTGATCTTGTCCTTCTACTCACGACCATGCACATACAAAATTTACAGCAATCAAACATCATGCACAAACATTACTCAAGATGCAACGGTGTAGATGAATGCAAATCCTATGGTGCTGTTTTATTAAACCAGTTTGTATGTGTTCTTGCATTTTTTAATGGGCTTTCATGGGTTTTTATGATGAACAAGGGTGTAGGGATCAAGTGTGGACGTGGTAATGATCATGACTCAAGATCTAGATCAATTCCACCGTCAAAAACTGATCAAAACATGATCTGTCCACATGAAAAAGTTTCTGTTTGAAGGGAGCGAAGAAAACGGATGCGTAGAAACAGCGATGACTTCATAAGGTGGGTAACGAAGACCTACCTCACTTCCCTTTGGTGGCAGGGCCTTCCTCCTAGCAATGGCCGCAGCGAGGAATTTTGCTATGGAATATTAGGGAAGGACAGATCGTCGGCTCTTTTCCGGCGATGGCGAGGCGTGATGGGGCTTGTCGGCGAGCTCACCGGTGGGGCTCACCGGCGACTGAACACCGGCGGGGGGGGGGGGGGGGGGGAGGTGGTCCAACTCGGCGAGTTGGGAGCTAGGGCCTCCAAGTCGCCAACTTGGGAGGGGGAAAAAGGGAAAGGTGTTGCGGCCAAGGGGGGGGGGGGGTTGGGTTCTATTTATAAGGGAAAAAAAGAGGAGTCCTACTCCAATTGGAGCTCAAATAAGAGTCCAACTCAACTTTGGATCTCAACAAACTTATCTTTTCAGTTAGGTGTGGCAGCCTTGGGGATTTTATCCCCCCCAAATGTGGGGAAATTTTTTGGGAAATTGTGTCGGTACCCTCAGTACCGGGTACCCCCGCGCACAGGAGAAAAAACCCTAAGGGCCTCGCCCCCTCCGCAGGGGCGAGCTCCGAGGGCGCCACATGTCCAGCGGGGACGGACCTCCCCTCTCCTCAGAGGCAAGCTCTGAGGGCGCCACGTGTCCAGCGGGGCCGGGCCTCCCTTCTCTTCAGAGGCGAGCTCCGAGGGCGCCACGTGTCCTGCGGGGCCGGGCCTCCCTTCTCTTTAGAGGCGAGCTCCTAGGGTGCCACGTGTCCAGCAGGGCTGGGCCCCCTTCTCCTCAGAGGCGAGCCCCGGGCCTGCCACGTGGCCAGCAGTGCCGGACCTCACCCCCTCCGTAGGGGTGAGCTCCGAGGGCGTCACATGTCCAGCGGGACTGGGGAAAGTGTCGACAGCGCACTTCGACGAATTGGAATTGGCTAATTTCAGCTATCTTTTTTCCTATTCCCCACCATTTTTATGATTCTTTCTCCATTTCTATGGTTCCTTCCCCCATTTCTACTTCTTTTATAATGTTTCTATATATGAAAAATGTATGCAATGCATGGAAATGAATTTGAGGGTGTTACACCAGATAACTCGATACATACGCCCACCTCTGAAGACCCAAATCTGGCGTCCTTCATTACGTCGTATGTGGCAACCTTTCGCAGGATACCCGACTATCGAACCGGTCGCGCCGTCTCGGGCTCATAGGTCTAACGAGATGATGTGGTATGCCTCTACAATACAGTTAACCTGGTACATCGGTTTCCTGGGTCCCATATAGCAGTAAGCATCCGGTACACAACTCAATACTTTCTCAGCGGGGCTGCACACGCTTCGGTCCTTTACCGACATAGGCCGAGCTACTCGACAAAGACCTCGTCTTGTCGCTGCCAAACCCTCCTGCCCGGTCTCATCTTTTGAAACTTAAAATGTAGTTTGCCTCTTTAAATCATACCCGTGTGATCCCGAACTTAGCTCGCGAGTAGATTCCAACTACTCGACTTCTACTGGATGTCATAGCCTATTAGGCACGGCATTATTCTACATCAGAGATACATCTTCTAACCTGGACTCGAGGGTTTCTTTGGTCATGCATTTGGAGTATAAAACATTCCTGACCTAATGCACATATAAACCCTAAACCATAATAGTGAACAAAGTAAAAAATTTATAAATCAACTTAAATGCAAACCGGAGCTTGCCTTGGTATTGCAGGTTACTAAGTATCTATTCAGTTAGTTAAGACCACTTGCGGCTTGATCACTCGCTTTCCTTTCTCTTTGATCTCCGCTTCAATTGCTTCACAATCTTCACGTAGATGCTACACGTTAGGAATATGCATATGTGTTTAATTGTAAAGCTTTTGCTAACAAGTTCTAAAGACAAGTTTAAAACTGGAACTCTGTTTGTGAATTTAAAATGACACTGGTGCTAGTGGTTTGGGTTTGGGTTAAGCAACATGATCAAGTGATAAGTGCATTCCATCACTTGTGTGTTACTCATCTAAAGAGGTTGAACAGAACAGTGGTGATCCAGAGCTCCAATGGAGCTGGGAATTTTCTTGTGAGTTCCTTGTCACAAGAAAGTAATCTGGACCAAAATTCAGCATTTTTCAATAAGTAGATCACTCAGAACAATTACCTAAGTATTTAGACAAAAAGGAATTAATTATGAACAAATTTATACTTTCATGAAATTTCAAGTGAAGCACAATTTCAACCATAGCTCAGGGAGCATGCATGAATTGGATAATGTTGTTCATGATTCCGTAATTGCCACGATCCATATGCGACCACGTGTCCTCCTTGCATGAGTACGCAACCAAGTTCAATGCCGGACTCATCACAATAAACATCAAAGGGCTTGGTTGTATCCGGTTGAGCTAAAACCAGGGCTGTTGTGAGGTGTTTCGCCAATGCTTGAAAAGCTTCCTCACATGGCTTGCTCCAATCATATTTCCTGCCCTTTTTCAGTAGCTCCGTCATAGGTTTATAGATTTTTGAGAAGCCCGGGATGAACCTATGATAATATCCCGCCAAACCTAAGAAGCTACGAACTTCATGGACTGATGTTGGAGACTTCCATTGCAGCACTTGTTCAATCTTGCTTGGATCAACAGCGATGCCTTCCGCTGAAATAATATGTCCAAGAAATTGCACTTGGTTGCTCCAGGATTCACATTTCCTAAACTTTGCATAGAGCTTATGATCTCTCAGTCGTTGGAGGACAATATGCAAATGTTTAGCGTGTTCCTCCTCTGATTTGGAATAGACCAAGATATCGTCGATGAAAACCACGACGAACTGATCCAACTCCGGCATGAACACCGAGTTCATAAGATACATAAACTGATCAGGAGCATTGGTCAACCCAAATGACATGACAAGATACTCATAGAGTCCATATCTTGTTGAGAATGCTGTTTTCGGGATATCCTCCGCTCGAATCTTGATTTGATGATATCCTGACCTTAAGTCCATCTTGGAGAAGACTTTAGCACCCACTAGCTGATCGAAAAGAATATCAATTCTTGGTAGTGGATACATGTTCTTTATCGTCACAGCATTTAACGGACGATAATCGACGCATAGCCTCAGCGTCTCATCCTTCTTCTTCACAAATGATGCCGAGCAACCCCATGGTGATGAACTTGGACGAATAAACCCCTTGTCCATCAGATCTTTGAGTTGCTCCTTCAATTCAGCTAATTCATTCAGAGCAATTTTGTATGGTCTCCGAGATATCGGCGTGGTTCCCAGTATCAACTCTATTTTGAATTCCACCTCGCGCTCAGGTGGTAAGCCTGGAAGATCTTCGGGAAACACGTCCGGATATTCACGGACTACCGGAATGTCTTCTAGTTTGCAGGCTTCGGCATTACATACTTCCGGGACTTTGGAAACAGCTTTGCGAGATACAACGTATGACGCCCGTGAAGTGGAGAGTCCAAATGAACACTCCGGTTGAAGCAAGTTTAGCCAAACCAATGTCAAATTGAGGAACTCAAATTTAACTCATGACTTTGTGGCTAATTCTACCATTTAAGTGTGAGTAGCTGGGATATTTGCAGTGAAAATTGGAAAAGAATTAGAGGGGAGAGCTGGGACCCACTGGTCAGTGACTCAGCCTCCACTGAACCGACTCAACCCGAAGGAAACAACCGCGGGCGATTGTCGAGCGCTCGGGGGCAGCCAGCTCGCTCGGTTAGCGCCACCTCACGGTGAAAAACTCGGCTTAAAGTCAAGCACACGAGCTACTCTAGCCATTCTCTTCATTCCCGAGTGAAACCAGCTCCCACTGTGCCGTAGGGTTGCTTCCGCTCATAAGCTCTTGCCGCCGCTCTCTGATCACCGGCGATCAGCCGATCCCGACTGCTCCACGCGCCACCACCAGAGAAGAAAAGGTGTGCACGCTTGTGAGGAAGCTGTAGGAGAAAACCGTTTGCCATTTCATGCGGTGTAGAGAGAGAATTCTGAGTTTCGCTCCACGGTGTACCTTAGGGTTAGCAATCGGTCGTCGGCGAAATTCGTTGCACAGAGGCAACCGCCGGTCGAGCTATAGCTCACACACAGACTAGACATCCGTGCGCTTCTCCCCAAGCAAGAACCCGCAAGAACAACCACCCGAACCCTAGTGTCACCAATAAACAGTCCGGTGGAAGAGAGGGTCGCCAGTGAGGTCCGGTTTGCTGGCCGTTTAGGTCCAAACCGAGGTCATGCCGAGCCTCCCGAGGCTTCCCTAGACGTGGTGACGCGATTAGCGCGTGAAGGGGGTGGTCGGAAGGACGGCAACGCATTGCCGAAGTTGCACAGGGGCATAGCTCTCGTCGCCGGCAAGCTACGGCGATTAGCGGTGGCGGCATGGTGTCCAGCGTGTTCAGCGTCCAAAGTTACGTAGAGGCGGCGAGTTTCACCGTTGCCGGCGAGCTAGGTCGCCGGGAATGCTGACCTCGCCGGAGCTCTGGCGGCTCGGGGCGGCAGCGTCGCGAGGTAGACGAAGGGTGGGGGTCCCACATGTCAGTCACTGCGCTAAGCGTGCGTGGTTAGTTTAATTTAAAAGGGCGGGGCCCGCTATCACTCACAGTTTAAGGGCGGGAGGTGATTTTCTTTAGGAAAATAATTCAGGGATCAGCCCAAACTTTAGAAATTCATAACTTTGGGTAGAAGTGTCCAAATTCAGTGAACCAAATTTTATTGGATTCATCTCTTCGAGTACTATCCAGCAAAACAAGTTTCAGCTTATGAAACTTATTCTTTTCCCAGAATTAAATTCCTAAATTTTAAACTTTTGGGAATTTTATCTGGAGAATTACTTTATGGAAAATTCTGAAATTTGGCTAGGATGTTCATTTGAAAATCCTTGAGCCACAGGAAAAATTTCGGATCCATCCATGTTCATTTAGTCCCCCTAATCGTGTGATTAAGTGAACTGCCCTGAGAAAATGAAAAAATGTACAGAAACATGTTTCAGATTTTCTCAAATCTTTTTTAGGGCATAGCTTCATCTAGGATTCTTCAAATGACATGAAACCACTTCCGCTAGAACCATCTCAAACTCTAGTTTCCAGAAAGTAATGGTTTGAGCCATGAAAATCCCTGTAAATCCTTAGAGGCCCTAGTAGTGATCAATTAGACTTTTATTTGTACAGATCCCAAATAAACTTTGTTTCGAACGGAACTTGGTCAAGTCTCATGTTAGGACCCTAAAAATCCACCATAAAAATTTCAGAGCCAAAGGGGAGGGCTATGTAGAGTTATGGTCTTTACATACTCAAGTTAACACATTGCATTTAAATTGACATATAGTACATTGCTTACGTGTAGTCACTGAAGGCGAGGAAACCCCGGAAGTGCTGGATTTTCTCCTTCTGGAAGAGACACTAACTTCTGACCAGCAACAACAAGGCAAGCCCCGGTTTGCATTTAACAAAGTTTATAAAGTTTTGCTTGATATACATAATTAGCTTGAGGTATTATGTGCATTAGGTGTAGGATGGATGAAACCCAAATGCATAGCGAGATTATTCCAACAAGAGTGAGGGTAGTGTTTAAGTCCTCGTGTAGCTTATGCTGTGCTTAATGTTTATATACTTCGGTACAAGTCGAGTAGTTGAAATCTACTGGCTAGTAAGGCTTGGGAGACACGGGATTGGTTCGAGTGATGTGAGATCACTTCAGTAAGAAAATGAGACTAGGCAGGGGCTAGGGTGCAGCAAGAGAAAGTCTTGTGGGCGCAGCCCTGTCCGTGTCGATTGAGGATCGATCCGTGTGCGGCCCACGCTGATAAAGTTTGAACGTACCAAAGGCATATCAGATATATGGGCCGTGATAAACAGATGTAACCTATACCTCCGGGCGTCGAGGCATAACGCACCGATTTATAGATGTAGGTTGAGGGCAGCAAGGTGGAAATCCGCTAACGGGCATAGAGAGATACTCCGTGTAGGGATCCTCCTGTCTGTTTGGGTGCGACCGGTTTGACGTTTGGGCTGTTTGGTGAAAGGTTGTCCCGTACGACATTGAGTGAGCATGCTGTGCAGCTCCACGGGTGGGCGTACGTGACGTGCTCTTTGGTTATCCCTGCAGGTGTATATCGAGTCGATTCGCCGTCCCTCAACCTGATGAGTACCACATGGTCAATGAGTCATTACGTAGGTTAATATATGAAGTGATAGGTTCAATATTGCTGTTATGATGAAATTGTATTGCTACATGTGTGCTACCAAATATTTCTCACTAAGTTTCAGATTCCTAAACCATAATTTGTGGCTAAAAGATGAACTAAGGATGAACTTATTGGTGTGTCCATTTGCTGCAATGTGCCATCCTATGTTGTATAACCTGCATGTAGAGTTTCATGTGTAGGTGAGTCGGTTAAGCCTTGCTGAGCCATCGTGCTCACGGTTGCTGCTATGAGTATTTTTCAGGTGAAGATTACCCAACAGACTCGGGGTACGAGTCCACCGGCTGGCACTACCCTCCGTCGGGGACCACGGCTGAGTGGGAGCCATACACGCCGCACTGAGCTGAGGAGTGAAGCTAGTGTGTGTTGTCCATAGGGCTGGACAACCGACTTTTGCTAGTTAGGCGGGCGTGAGTTGTATAAATTTAGCTTCCGCTGTTATTAAACTCTGTACTTAGTTGTAAACTTAAGGTTTGTACTACTTTGTACATATTCAGTTGTTTTTCTATGTAATACAATGTGTATGCCTTATGACGTGTGCTGTCAGGTGTCGCATCGTGCGGCACTACCCTCTGAGATCCTGGGCGTACGGATTTCGGTCCGTCACAGCTATTACCAATGCGGCTCAGATACCACGCTGAGGGGGACCCCCGGCCCGTATCACGGCCGTGCTGCTCGCCTGGGAATCGCATTGGGTGGTGCCGTGTTATGCGGCACCCAACAGCACACATATAAGGAAAACTGTATTACATAAATCAAAAGCGGAAGCTTACAAATGTTCTTTGTAAATAATTTATATAAAATAGCTACAGCAGAAGTCTATAAGCAGCTCACGTTGAATAGCTAATAAGCCCTCGAGAAGAGGTCCAGACTCCTCTCGCTAGCAACACGAAGACATTGCAGCGGGTGGGTTCTCCATGTGTTACATGACTCGGAAGTCTCCGAGTCTCACCGGACAACATTCTTCATAAGCGTCTATGTTAACCTGCAAAACCACTCATATAGCAAGAGTGAGCACAAAGGCTCAGCAAGACTTAACCGTCTCTCCTAAAGCATGCAACTCTACATGAAGAGAACTTAACACATAAACATATAAGTTGCATAAAGACTCGCCTACACGTTCATCCTTAACTTTCAGATTTTTGTCATCATAGTAGTGACCTTGAGCCCAGCAACACTGGAACTCCACAATCAAACAAGAAACGCTCCATTCCAATGTTACTTGTCCCACGGTGGAAATAACTTTAGTTTGCTCTATCTCTACTTGAAACAAGGTTTTCATGCAATTCAAATAATCATAGCAGCAATTAAATTTGCAAACTATTCTCAACCAACTTGCTTACTACGTCACAACACAGTTAGCAAGCGGTACTCATAACTACGAGGGATGGTTATTCGAATCAAACACTGCACGGATAACTCGACACATATGCCCGCCACTAAAGACCCAAATCTGGTGTCCTTCATTACGTCGTATGTGGCAACCTTTCACAGGACACCCGACTGTAGAACTGGTCGCGCCGTCTCAGGCTCATAGGTCTAATGAGACGATGTGGTATGCCTCTACAATCCAGTTAACCTGGTACATCGGTTTTCTGGGTCCCAAATTGCAGTAAGCATCCGGTACACAACACAATACTTGCCCAGCGGGGCTGCACACATTTCGGTCCTTAACCGACACAGGCAGAGCTACTCGACCAAGACCTCGTCTTGTCGCTGCCTAACCCTCCTGCCCGGTCTCATCTTTGGAAACTTAAACTTTAGTTTGCCTCTTTAAATCATACCCGTGTCATCCCGAACTTAGCTCGCAAGTAGATTCCAACTACTCGACATCTACCGGATGTCATAGCCTATTAGGCACGACATTATTCTACATCGGGGATACGTCTTCTACCCTGGACTCGAGGGTTTCTTTGGTCATGCATTTGGAGTATAAAACATTCCTGAACTATGCACATATAAACCCTAAACCATAATAATGAACAAAGTAAAAAAATTTATAAATCAACTTAAATGCAAACCGGAGCTTGCCTTGGTTTTGCAGGTTACTAAGTATCTATTCAGTTAGTGAAGACCACTTGTGGCTTGATCACTCGCTTTCCTTCCTCTTTGATCTCCACTTCAATTGATTCAAAATCTTCATGTAGATGCTACACGTTGTGAATATGCATATGTGTTTAATTGTAAAGCTTTTGATAACAAGTTTTAAAGACATGTTTAAAACTGGAACTCTGTTTAATAATTTAAAATGACACTGGTGCTAGTGGTTTGGGTTTGGGTTAAGCAACATGATCAAGTGATAAGTCCATTCCATCACTTGTGTGTTACTCATCTAAAGAGGTTGAACATAACAGTGATGATCCAGAGCTCCAATGGAGCTGAAATTTTATTGTGAGTTCCTTGTCACAAGAAAGTAATCTGGATCAAAATTCAGCATTTTTCAATGAGTAGATCACTCAGAACAATTCCCTAAGCATTTAGGCAAAAAGGAATTAATTCTAAATAAATCTATACTTTCATGCAATTTCAAGTGAAACACAATTTCAACCATATCTCAGGGAGCATGCATGAATTGTCCTAGGATTTGTGGAGCTAAGAACTGCCCAGAACTGAATTTCCAAGTTTTGGAAATTCTCTGAAAATATTTCTGTAATCATTTGAACACAGCCACTTAGAATCTGAATTCTCCTAATCAAATAAACTCCAAAAGAGCTGAAATTTCTACAGGCGTTAACTAACATCCTAAAGAATATTCTGGCAAAATTTCAGGATTTTCAGATGAACCAAACTCCCTATAAAATTCTTTTTTCTGAAACGTTTAAATAATTTTCCAGAATTCAATAATGATTTTCATACAAATTGAGTTGCTTGCATATTTCAATAGAGTTTTTCAATATGAATCCAACCCAATTTGAATCACTAAATTTGGAGCTTCCTAGCAAAAGTTATGAGGTTCTAAAGTTTGAGGAATTTCTGGAATTCCAATTAACCGGGAAAAGTTCAAATCCCTGACACCGGGACCCGGAGGTGACAAGGCGCCTTCTCATGCATCGACACATGAGGCCACAGGGTTTTCCTTGCACAGACACAAACTGATCCGGTGCAACAGAGAATCCCGGTTCTCCGGACCGACGCTGACATGTGGGTCCTCCCCTCTTCATCTACCTCCAGCCCCCCGTGCTCCCGCGCCGCCGAGCTCGCCGGAGCTCTCGCCGGGAGGGGGTTCCCGTGCCCCGAACTCACTACTTTTCACCACCTCTACGTAATTTCGTGCGGGGAACACGCTGCCAGCCTTTCCTTGGACCGAGGATGGCCGGAACCTTAGGTGCGACGGCGACCGTGGCTGCGACATGTCCGGTGACGTAGCTAGGGCGCTGTGCTGCACCAAACACGACGCTGTTTGCTCGTACAGCACCACTGCACCGAGGAGAACACGGATCCAACCGCCGGTCTCGCTGAAACTCGCCGGAAGTACAACCTCACCGTCAGGCTAGGTCAAAAATCCTGCGAAATTTGAAAACTCGATGATCAGCGGCTCTGCTCGACGGTTCTCGGTGATTTCTGATCCTCCGAGCTCGCGCGGACATCTAGAAGTAGGTTGCTAGGCTATGTGTTGAGTGTTGCAATGTGTGAGATGAATTTGCCGAGTTTCTCCACTCAGTTATTATTGCATGTCGGCGGCAAACACAAAATTCCAGCGAGCACAGTTCGTGACAAGCTGCCAGGTTTGCCGTGAAGCAAGAAAAGGTCTATGCGAACCTTTTTGCTTTTGCAGCTCGGTGGGAGAAGCTCTGTGGCCGCTGGGCAACGAGTTCTTGTCGCGGCGACTTTCCTCGGCGCTGTGGAGGAAGATGAGCTCGACGCCGGGGTTCCCGTGGAGCTAGCGCCTGTTTCTTGTGTCGGTCACGTTAAGGGAGGTCTGGTGATGCTGTGGAGAGGCTCAGCTTGGCGTGCAACCCTTCGGGCTGGCCGGCTGCCGGTGGACCGGGGGTGGCGGTTTGTTGGAGGCCAGAGTGCTCGTGAGAGGAGGCAGCAGCGAAGGAGTTCAGGCGGCTGGAAAAATCTGAGTGCTGGCGGCTGGAAAAATCTGATCGGCACTGAGGCGGTTCGGCAGGCGCTCAGGAGGTGGCGGCAGCGCTTGCATCGGTGTAGCTCCTCTGTTGCACAGCGACTTCGAGTGGAAAACCCAGAGAATAGAGAAGATTTCCTTCGGTTGTAAGTCTTCCCCTATCCATGACAAGTGGGTCCCACTGCTTTTCTCCCCCCAAAATATCTCCAATTTGGCACATTGCAAATTTCAGTCATTAAGAGCTGCAATTTGAAAGCCATTTGGAAAAATTGACAAGGTGTACTCCAGTTCAAATCTGAATTCAAATTTCAATGAAATTCACAAGCCTCTTTGATATACATATCAAAGTACCTCCAAATTTTCTCAAAATTTGTCTTCCTCATAATTTGGACCTGAAGAATTCAAATATGGATTCAAACTTTTAATTTGGCGGCTGCAAAGGGGACGGTTACAACCACAGTTTGCATCCTTCATTTAAAATTACCACCTTTGCATTCAAATGAACATTTGAATTCAACGTGGACTATAAATTGTGTGCTTGCACATGACAACATTCCCCTGTGTAGAAAAGTTTTTGCAAGTTCCAAATTCTTGAATTTGACTCAACTTTATTCATTATTCAAGTCTTGCCTTTACAATTTTTTTGGGACTTTTACAAACAAGCCAACAAACCCGGTGCAACAAAACGCTGTCTTTGATGTGTCTTCCTCAGCCATGAAAATCTGATTATACTCAGCATTACCATCCAAGAAATTGATCACTTTATGCCCTGAAGCATTGTTGATCAATACCTCGGCGATAGACATTGGATACTCATCCTTCGGTGTTGATCGGTTTAAGTCCCGGAAGTCTATGCAAATCATCAGCTTTCCCTTGTTCTTCTTCTCTACCGGGACTATATTGGATACCGACTCGGCATACCTCAGGGCCAATTGAACATAGCTTGGAGTAGACGATCCACTTCTTCCTTGATCTTGTCATGGATAGCCGGGTTAAATCGCCTAAACGGTTGCTTGTGAGGGCTGAAACCTAGATTGATTTGCAGCTTGTGTTCCACGAGTTTCCGGCTAAGTCCTATGTCACACCCGGTTTTCCATAAGGAACACCCGAGCGTATTCTCACATGTATGCCAGGATCAACTGAGTCATACATGTGCCGACAAGAGTGTAATATCATTATATTACAAGCCAAGTTCAATGTACAACATAATATTACATCATAAGACATGAAGTACCAAATAAGAGTACCACTACACTATAACATAACAGCGGAAGACTATAGCGTGGTGCTCCAGTTCCACAGGCGTTGCCCAGGGGTTTCGCCAACCTAGAACAGCTCATCGGGATCGAAGTCCTCCTCATCGAAGTCTATATCTTCATTTGCACCTGAGCAGCATATAATATCCATCAAAAGCAAGTTTGAGTACCAAAGGTACTCAGCAAGTGTAGGAAAGAATGTTATGAAGGCTAATAGCAAGGAAAGGCTAATATGGTTAAGCACTATGCATTAATCCTAAACCTTAGCTTTGATTAGCAACCTATCTTACTAAGTGTTAATCCCACCAACCTCATAATTAAGTCATTAATGTTAGGTTAGACCACCCAACAACCTCATTCAACTCACATCCATGTTTCTCTAATCATGGACAAGTCCAAGCCGCTCTTGACCGTGAGCACGGCTGTCATGACAGTTTGGTTCTCTGCAGAGATTGTACCACTTTACCCACAAGTAGTGATTTCATCCCCTATTGCCAGGTGGACTAAAAACCTCCCCGATATCCGTGGTTGCAAGCCACATTACACACATCCTTTGGTGTGCGATCAGGAGATCACTACATGGCCTTTACAAAGGGTCTACCGGTAAGTACAAGCCCACTGAGGTTTCACCGCTGCAGTTCCTGGGAGTAAACCCTCCCCTGCAGAAGCCCCCTCTTGAGCCTTGCAGTTCCCAGGGCAGTAAAAAATGGACTCCCATTCCTCGCACAATCCAAACACTCATACTATACCGGCAAACACCTAATTAATTGGCCAAGCTGCCCCATCTCAGTCTTGTGGTGGCACTGTAAAGCCGGGTTAACTGTTCCATGAACCGGTCCTTAGAATCTAAGACAGGCACTAACACATTCCCCAGTGTCGTGCACGAAGCACCAACCAATACAACCAGCCTGTCTAGATTCTTAACACCATGACACACACGTGTGTCTTTAATATAATCCACAAGACGAGTAACATCTATGTTCCATTCATTTTCTACATTCTAAGCAGGGCTAAGCACATGAAATGATAACCAACAAATCCTATCTAAATCCCTTTATGGTTTTGCAAGGAATGACAAAGGAATGAAACTATGGAAACTTCCTACACTGGGTTTCATATTGAAAACATCATGCAAATAATCTAACTATTCATCCTAGAATAGGAACAAAGTGGTCAAGGAACACTTGCCTTTGAATGAAGTGTGATTCACTTCGAAATCTTGCTCTTGAAGATTAGGGAGTAGTTCATGAATTGGTTCTATCCACGTATATGTGCAGAAAACAATGACAAAATGTCACACCCGGTTTATCCGAAGAACAACCGAGTGAATATCACATGTATGCCAGGATCATTTTCTCATACATGTGATGACAAAAAGTGAAGCATCATTTATTACAAGCCAGGTGTCGAATATAAATAAGTCTTACATAGCATACGTCTCGATGGACGATAATGAGTTCATAACATGTAAATAAAATAGCAGCGGAATATAAGTCTAGTGGGCTCCGTCACAGGCATTGCCCGGGGGACTCCATGAACCTAAATCCTTCTTCGGGTCCGAAGTCTTGGTCATTGAACACCACATCATCCCCTTGACCTGAGCAGCAATTTAAACCAACAAATATGCAAGTTTGAGTACCGTTGGTACTCAGCAAGTGTGGGAAAGTTATGTCATGCATGGCCAGAGCAAGGAGAGGTTGAACTCATGGTTAAAGCACTACGCAATTAGTACCTATCGCCTTAGCTTATTAAGCACCTACATTACTACATAGGTGAAATGGTCCAAATCTCCCAACCCATCATCATAATCAAATAACCATACCATCATTTCCAATGTTAAGCTCCCCGCTTAACATCCACAACTTCCAAAGTCATCATTCTCTAATCATGAATAAGTCCAAGCCGCTCTTGACCGTGAGCACGGTTGTCATGACAGTTTTGACTCTGCAGAGTTTGCACCACTGTAACCACATGTAGTGATTTCATCCCCCGTTGCCGGGTGGATAAAAGAACCTCCATTACGCCAGTGGCCACGAACCACATTCACACTTCCCAGGTGTGTAGCCAGGAGATCACTACGAAGCCTTTATAAAGGGATTCCCGATGAGCGTGGGCCCACTGAGGTTTCACCCCTAACAGCATACAAGAGGCTCCAACCCCGCTGTAGTGACCCCCTCTTGAGCCTTGCGGTTCATACGGTAGTCCAGCTGACACCTATTTCCCGCACCATCCAACACACCCATACTACGCCGGTGATACACCTAATTAATTGGCCAAGCTGCCCCATCTCAGCATGTGGTTGGCACGGTAAAGCCAGGTTACATGCTCCATGAACAGGTCCTTAGGATCCAGGCAAGTACTAAACACAAACCCGAGTCTCGTGCACCCAGCACCAACCAAATCATCCAACTTGCCTTGATCCCTACCTCTACATAACTCATAATATATCATTCAAGAGTAAGGTAAATAAATTGATGATCTCATATCCCAATTATCCCATTCTAAGCATGGCTAAACATAAGCATATTAATAAATGACATGATAAAATAAATCACAACCCAAGCTACAAGGAAACAAGGTAATGCAATTCTAGGGAAACTTCCTAGCATGGGTTTCATATTTCAATTGACAATGCAAATAATTCTATCTACACATCCTAGTATAGGATCAACGTGGTCAAGGTCACTTGCCTTCTTCCTGCTGCTCTGGGAATGGAAAGTCTTGGTGTTGGAAGGGGAGAACTTGCTCTGGGGCAGGTTCTATTCATGCCAATACACATAGCAAAAGAAAACAACAATCCATAAGACATAGTTCGCACTTTCACTTCATACAAACCACACATACATACCTATGAAAGTCATTCACATTCCTAAGTGTTGTGGTTACTCTACATGTGTTGATTTTTGGCCTACATTCACCTTTAAACATATGTATATTATTTCTAACTTCTATGTTCAGATTTCTATTTGCACACTATCTATGAAGTTCCATTTTGAACAAATTCTTTATATTCCATTATTACACTTCTTAGCCACAAAGTTTGTATAAAAGGTATTTTCCTACTCCAAATAGGTTTTCAGATCCTCTACCAAATCCTAAACTGAAGTTTTTGGTTTTGGAGACTTCATTTATCATTTTCTAATTATGCATACCTATTTTCCTATATTTTTCAGATTTATCTTCTATGTCTAAAAGTGAGTTTTAATATTAAATAGTAGGACATATCTTCTAAACAGAATCGGTTCTGACCTAAAATATTAAAAATATATTTTTAAACTTCTCCTCTGATGTGAGCTAATTTAAATTTATTTTATCAGTTTTCAGAATTACTTCCTAGCCTAAAAAGTTATTTCTAGAACTAATAAATTTGAACAACAATTAGACAGATTCATTTCAACCAAAAAATCTATTTTTAGTTCATTCTAAATTTTTCCAAGTGCTAGGAGAGTTTAAATTTGAACTTGTACATATGTTTGCCTTACCTTTTAAATTTAAATCCTAGTCACATATTCAAATTTCTGAATTTAATATCATATAGGGTCAAAAAGGTAAATCCTCCCTACTACAGGGTATAATTTATTATTTTACAAATTTCCGGGGCTCTAACTACACATAACAGAGGGGTTTTGCTAATTTTTATTAAGTCCAGGGGCTAAAACTGATTTTTAAATGAATTTACACGAATTTCTGAAGTTCCAGGGGCTAGATCAGAAGATTCCGGGGCTAGCTCGTGTTTTCTGAGATCCCCAGGGGGTAGCGCGTAAGAATCCCGGCCTTTATAACGCGGGGCTAATGTGGAGCGTCCGATTTAAAATAGACGGCTGAGATTATAACGCGAAGCGGTACGGGTTAGATCTAATAGCAACCGCACGATTTAAAATGGACGGGCCTCAGGGGGCCACGTCGCCCTGGCCGTGCGCGGGTGGCGCTGCCCGGTGGCGCGCGGCGGCGGGAGGCGGCGATCTCGCCGGAGATCTTCGGGTTTTCGTCTATACCTCCTAAAACTTGGATTTCATGGCACAGAACGGTAGACGGGAGGTCGGGGATCTCACCTCGGGGTTTTTCTTGAGCTCGGAGGTCCTGGAAGGCGGTCGGTGGCGGGGTCCGAGATGAAATAGCGGCGGTGCTCGCCGGAGCTTCCTCTAGGTTGCAAAACACCGAGTTTTATGCCTGCGTGATTCCCCGGAGGCGGTGGAACGTGATCGGCGCGTTAGATTAGAAAACCCGATCAAGGATCGAGAGAAACGGTGATCGGAGCTTCGGTTCTCACCGGAGAGAAAATTGGAGTGCGCTGGGGAATTCGGCGAGTTTCTGTGCGAGAATTTCATGAGGGGAGGCGGCGGAGGATTGACTTGGTTAAATAGCAGCGTCCTGGCTCAAAGATTGGGTTGTTGGCGCGGTTTTTCGGAGGTTGTTTGGATTCGGGGTGAGGAGAGTCCCGGGGTCGGCCGAGCGAGCGGGAGGTGGGGGATGACATGCAGGCCCCGCGTTTCAGTGAGAGGAAGAGAGGGGCGCGGGTTCGGGGCTGGCGCCGGGAGAGTGGGCCGGCTGGTGGGTTTCGGCCCACTGGCCGGTGGGGTTTTTCTTTTTATTTTTCTTTTTCCATTTCTTTTCTGTTTTGGTTTGAATTTAAATTCCAATTTGAATTTGAATTTCTGCACCACATGCAATACGTCAAAAAAATTTTAAATTCCCCTCTTAACAGAATTTTGGGGTGTTACAGCTCTACCCCCCTTAAAAGAAATCTCGTCCTCGAGATTGGTGGTTCTAAGAAAACAATTCCGGAAACTGTGCCTTAAGCTCGTCTTCTCGCTCCCATGTGGCTTCCTCTTCCGAGTGATGCTTCCACTGCACCTTGCACATCCGGATTATTTTATTTCTTGTGAGGCGTTCCATTGTCTCCAAAACCTTGACCGGTTGCTCGGCATAAGACAGATCCTCTCCTACGTCAACCTCATTCATGGGTAACATCTCTTCAGGCGTCCTCAGACATTTCTTAAGCTGTGACACATGGAATACATCGTGCACATCCGATAAGCGAGCCGGTAGTTCTAGTTGATATGCCACTTCGCCTTTCCTCTCCAGAACCTGAAAGGGTGTGATGTATCTGTAACACCCCAAATTTTGATTCAAAACCCAAAACCATGTTCAGAGGAGAATTTAAAAATTTTTGGACGTGTTGCATGTTTTGCAAAAATTCAAATTCAAACTGGAATTCAAATTATACTCAAAATAGAAAAGAAATGGAAAAAAGAAAAAGAGAAACGGGAAAAAAAACGGCCAGTGGGCCGAAACCCACCAGCCGGCCCAGTTTCCCCGCGCCAGCCCGCCCCCGCGCGCGCCGCGCTGCCTCTCACCGACGAGTGGGACCCACCTGTCATCCCTAACCCGAGCCCCCGCGACCCTGGACTTCCCCCCCCCCCCCCCCCCCCCCGAGCGCGCGCGATCTTAACCGATCGGGAAACCCGTTCCGCCGCCCGAATTCTGGTCTCAGAGGACTCCAACTCGATCACAACAGATCCACCGCCCTCCCCCAGCTATAAAAACCCCCGATCCGATCAGTTTTTTCCCACGCGATCGCCGATTTTCACTCCGGTGAGCACCGAGACTTCGCCGGTGAATTCTGGCCGATCTAAGCTCGGAAACTCTGATCTAACTCGCTGGTCTTGATCCACAGCCTCCGGGGAACTTTGCAGGTGCAGAAAACTCGGAGAGTTACGGTGCAAACACAGCGCCGACGAGCTTCGCCGTGGTTTTGCCTCGGACCTCGCCGCCGATCACATTCCAAGACCCCCGAGCTCGAGAAAACCCCCGAGGTGAGATCCCTGACCTCCCCTCTACCGATCTAGGCCATAAGATCACAGTTCTAGGCAGAATTCTCGAGGATCCGAAACTTTCCGGCGGGATCGCCGCTTCCCGCCGCCGTGCGCCGCCGGCAGCGCCGCCCGCGTTCGATCAGAGCGACGTGGCCGCATGTGTGCCGTTTATTTTAAATCGCACGGTAGACTTTAAAACCCCGCGTACCGGTTCAATCTTATAATCTCAGCCGTCGGTTTAAAATCGGACGGACCACGTCAGCCCCGCATTATAAAGTCTGGAATTCTTACGTGCTACCCCCTGGGGTTCTCTGGAATTGAGAGCTAGCCCCGGAAACTTCAGATCTAGCCCCTGGAACTCCAGAAAATCATGTAAATCCATTTAAAAATCAGTTTTAACCCCTGGACTTAATAGAAATTAGGAAAAACACCTCTGATAAGTGTAGATAGACCCCTGGAAATTATGAAAATAATATTATAGACCCTGTAATGGGGTGAATTCATTATTTTAGCCTTGTTTAGTATTTAATTTAGAAAATTGAATATGTAACTAGTGTTTAAAAATTAAAAGGGGGAAAAACATAATTGTCAAAATTAATTAAAAACTTTCTCAGTACTTAGAAAACTTTGGAGTGAGATAAAAATATATTTTTGGGCTGAAATAAATCTGTTTTATCTATTATTCACATTTATTAGTATAGGGACACATTTTTAAGTAAAGAATAGTTAAAGAAAAATAGGGAAAATAATTATGAAATAGTATACATCATAAGCCATGGTCCAAATATGATTTTAAATTATTTAGGACCAGAACCTAATCTGTTTAGGTGATGTGTATTACTAATTTAATAATAAAATACACAATTATGCATAGGAATATAAATCTGAAAATATAGCAACTAGTAAATGATAAATGGAGTTTCTAAAATACAAAGAATTCAGTTTAGGGTTGATAGAAATTGTGAAGGCACATTGTATGCAAGTATAAATGTGGACACCAAAAGTAGGAATCATATATATACATGGTTAAAAGTGCATGCAAGCCACAACTTAACACACATAAAGTAACCACAACACATATAATGGTAAAGAACTTTTATAAATATGAATGTGTGGTTTGTATGAAGTAGAGGTGTGAACTATGTCTTATGATTGTTGTTTTCCTTTTGCTATGTGTGATGGGATGAAGTAGAACCTGTTCAAGAGCAAGTTATTCCTTTCCAAGATCAGGACTACCCATTTCAAGAGCAGCAAGAAGGAGGCAAGTGTCCTTGACCACTTTGATCCTATGCTAGGATGTGTAGATAGAATTATTTGCATTGTCAAGTTAAATATGAAACCCATGCTAGGAAGTTTCCCTAGAATTGCATTACCTTGTTGCCTTGAAGCTTGGGTTGGGATTTATTTTTGTCATGTCATTTATTTACATGCATTTGCTTAGCCATGCTTAGAATGGGATATTTGGGAAATGAGATCATCATATTATATTACCATACTCTTGAATGAGACATTGTGAATTATGTAGAGGTAGGGATCAAGGCAAGTTGGATGTTTTGGTTGTGTGCTGGGTGCACGAGACTTGGGTTTGTGTTTAGTACTTGCCTGGATCCTAAGGACCGGTTCATGGAGCATGTAACCCGGCTTTACAGTGCCAACCACATGCTGAGATGGGGCAGCTTGGCCAATTAATTAGGTGTATCCCCGGCGTAGTATGGGTGTGTTGGATGGTGCGGGGAATAGGTGTCAGCTGGACTACCATATGAACCGCAAGGCTCAAGAGGGGGCCACTGCAGCGGGGTTGGAGCCTCTTGTATGCTGTTAGGGGTGAAACCTCAGTGGGCCCACGCTCGTCGGGAATCCCTTTGTAAAGGCTTCGTAGTGATCTCCTGGCTGCACACCTGGGAAGTGTGAATGTGGATCGTAGCCACTGGCATAATGGAGGTTCTTTTAGTCCACCCGGCAACGGGGGATGAAATCACTACATGTGGGTACAGTGGTACAAACTCTGCAGAGTCAAAACTGTCTTGACAGCCGTGCTCACGGTTAAGAGCGGCCTGGACTTATTCATGATTAGGGGATTGATGGTTTTGGAAGTTAAGCGGGGAGCTTAACATTGGTAATGATGCTATGGTTATTGGATTACAATGATGGGATGGGAGAATGGGACCATTTCACCTGTGTAGTAATGTAGGTGCTTAATAAGCTAAGGTGATAGGTATTAATTGCGTAGTGCTTTAACCATGAGTTCAACCTCTACTTGTTCTAGCCATGCATGATATAATTTTCCCACACTTGCTGAGTACCATTGGTACTCAACCTTGCATATTTGTTGGTTTATATTGCTGCTCAGGTCAAGATAATGAGGTGGTGTATAATGACCAAGATTTTGGACCCGAGGAAGGATTTTAGGTTCATGAAGACCCCGGGCAACGCCTGTGATGGAGCCCTAAAGAATAAATATTCCGCTGCTAGTTTATTTACTTGTGATGAACTTATTATTGTCCATCGAGACATTTATTATGTAAGACTTACTTATAATCGACACCTGGCTTGTAATAAATGATGCTTCACTATTTGTCATCACATGTATGAGAAAATGATCCTGGCATACATGTGATATTCACTTGGTTGTTCTTCGGAAAAACCGGGTGTGACAGAGGTGGTATCAGAGCCAAGGTTGCCCGTAGGAACGTGGACCTAGGTAGAAATGGACGTATTTAAGGGCCCTATTTTCTTAAAAACTATTTTCCAAGGTGTGGGTGGAAAAGTGTTATTAAAGGAGCCATTTTCTTCATCTTACCCCAACTTTCATTCAAAATAGGATTTTTGTTTGAGATTTTATCTAACCTAATTTTAAATTCTTTTGTTTTAGATGGTTCGCATGATTCGCACCGCTCGTAAGTCCACAGGAGGGAGAGTTCCCGTAGTGGCCCTTGCCGAAAGAGAGGAGAGTCGTCCCCTGACGTACCTTTCCTACGGACTGGCAGTTGGAGATTTGTTGCGCCGTCTTCGACGTATGCTCGAAGCCGCCGGCAATACGGGCAAGCTAATCATCCATTATAACTCCACCAGGACCATCCGTGAGAAGAGGGAAGAATGGAGTTCGGAGTTGAGGATTATACACGAGAATCAGCTGCTTAAGATTCACCACTCTCCAGCTTGTCGAGCAACACAAGTTGACGCGGAGAAAGATGTCACTTGGGAGGCCATCACCTGCCAGAGTCACATCTATCGTCGCCACTTGGACAAAACTGAGTACATGTATGTCCTCCAACGTGAGAGTGGTACCACGGAGTACAAGTACCCACCGGTGCAGCAAGGGACTTCCCATGAGCACATGGACTTGTGCTTGGAGGATGCTGCTATGCTCAGCACTCGATTGCAGGAGTGTCAACAAGAGCTTCAGGATGTCCGAGACACCCTGAAGGAAACGGAGGTGTTGCTGCGAGCTTGCTTAAAGGCGAGAGAAAGAGGAGATGGGAATGAACTGTGTGTCACTGTGAGTGATCCATGGACTCCTGACTCCCCGGATCGCCGAGCGATCAGGCGTCGTCGCACCTCTCCACCAGCCGCCTCCCCACCCAAAGCAGAGTCAGAAGGTAGTCGAAATGAGGAGGAAGATCCCGAGGAGCCAGCTCAAGAGGACGAGTAGTGTAGAGTCTTTCCCCTAGCTAGCAAGAGATCGAGTAGTCGAGTCGTTACGTAGTTAATGGTGTGATGATGCTTGGTGTGTGACGTGAGTTGTGGAAGCCACGAGCAATTGTCCACAGCCTCGTCTTCAGATTGTTTTGCTTTGGTGTGTGAACCCACAGGAAATAATAGTGCATTTATTTGGTGTGAGAAATAAACCCTCGTAAAATTTTAACAAAGCCTCAACACCTCAAAGTACCAACAAATGAAAGTAGTAAGATGATACTAAATGGTATCAAATTAACATTTGTTGATTCTGCCAGATGGCCGGAAGAGGAAAAGGACGTGCTGCCAACCCCGCCAACAACAATGATGAGGCATGCAACCCTCATCTTTCTGGAGGCCAGGACCAGGGTGGTCGCCGTGAAGAAGTTGATCCTCTCCACCAAATGCTGGAGAATCAAAATCAGCTTATCCAGAACTTGACTCAAGTGGTGGCCAACTTGCATCAAGTTCCACCTCCACAAGCGGCACCACGCCAACCAAGGTTGAGTGAGTTTCTAGGAACTCAACCTCCAAAGTTTGCAAGTGCTGCTGAACCTCTGGAGGCAGATGATTGGCTGAAGACCGTTGAAAGTAAGATGAGGATTATTCAATGCCAAGGGTATGAGAGGGTGCTGTTTGCCTCTCATCAATTGCAGGGACCTGCTGCTGATTGGTGGACCGCCTACGTGGCCGCCCATCATGACCCTGAGAACATCACTTGGGAAGAGTTCAAGCATAGCTTCCGCAACCATTACATCCCAAGAGGTGAACTCAAAAACAAGAGGAAGGAATTTTCGGGACTGAAGCAGGGAAACATGACTGTGAGGGAATACCTCACTAAATTTACTCGACTATCCCGTTATGCTCCACGAGACATAGAGACTGATGAGCAGAAACAAGATTGTTTCGTGGAAGGACTTACCGCAGAGATGCAGTGTGCAATGTCCTCCAATGAGTATGAAAGCTTTCAAAAGATGGTGGACAGAGCATTTGTGGTGGAAAGGAAGCTAAAGGCCCTGGAAAATGAGAATAAGAGGAAGGCGGGGTGGTCACATCAGGCCTCAGAGAGCAACACCCGCCCACGTATGATGCAACAACCTACGGGGCAGACAAGCCGTGCTGCGGTACCCTATTCAGCACCAAGAGGGTACAACCCAAACTACAGGCCACCCGCAGCACCAGCACAGCCGCAACGTCAGTTGGTGCAGCAGCCTCGCCCCGCATATCCACCTCGACCAGCAGTGCAAGGACCCCCAAACCAACCCCAAGACAACAAGGGCCAAGCATCTAAGATTGGGGTGCAATGTTTTAGCTGCGGTGAAGTGGGGCACTACGCCCATAAATGCCCAAAGAAGAAGCCTGCGCCGCCACAACAGCAGAATGTAGTGAGAGGACGGGTGAACCACGTCACTATGGAGGAAGCACAAGAGGCCCCCGACGTGGTAGTTGGTAAGTTTCCTGCCAATTTACACCTTGCAACTCTGCTGTTTGATTCTGGTGCTACCCACTCGTTCATTGCTCAAGGGTTTGTTAAGAAGCATGACCTAGCAACCACACAAATGAACCATATGCTAGCCGTAAACTCTCCAGGTGGAGAAATAAGGACAAGACAAGTGTGTCCCAAAGTGAGCCTAGACATTAATGGGGTAGTATTTACTGCTAACCTCATAATGATAGATTCACAAGGGATAGATATTATTTTGGGTATGGATTGGTTGACCAAACATAAAGGAATCATCCATTGTTCGACCAGAACGGTGGAACTAACTCACCCCAATGGCACAAGAGTAAAGTTCATAACGATACACGAGCCTAGGAGGGACATTAAATTAAATCAAGTGGAGGTGAAAATTGAGGAAATCAGGACCATCAGCGATTATCCAGATGCTTTTCCGGAGGAGTTACCAGGTATGCCTCCCGACCGTGACGTGGAATTCGCAATTGAGCTAGTACCGGGAACAGCCCCGATATACAAGAGACCTTATCGAATGGACTCCAAGCAGCTAGGAGAGCTCAAGGATCATTTGAGAGAATTGACGGAGAAGGGGTATATTCGCCCTAGTTCCTCACCATGGGGAGCTCCGGTGATATTTGTGCCCAAGAAAGACGGAACCCAAAGGTTATGCGTGGATTACCGTGCCCTGAATGAGGTAACCATCAAGTACCCATTACCCCGCATTGAAGACTTGTTTGATCAGTTGAGGGGAGCTTGTGTGTTCTCGAAAATTGATCTCAGGTCGGGGTACCACCAACTCAAGATAAGGCAATCAGATATTCCCAAGACAGCTTTCGTATCTCGGTACGGACTGTATGAATTCACTGTCATGCCTTTTGGGCTAACCAATGCCCCGGCATATTTCATGTACCTCATGAACAAGGTATTCATGGAATATCTGGACAAATTTGTGGTGGTTTTCATAGATGATATTCTCGTCTTCTCCAAAAATGAAGAAGAACATGAGAAACATCTAAGGTTGGTGTTACGGAGGCTGAGAGAACACCAACTATATGCCAAGTTGAGCAAGTGTGAGTTTTGGCTGAAGAGAGTTCCCTTTTTAGGACATATAATCTCGGAGGGAGGAATCTCCGTAGATCCCGCCAAAATCGAGGACATCCAGAAGTGGAAGACCCCTGAAAATGTCGGGGAAGTTCGAAGCTTTTTGGGATTGGCTGGATACTATCGACGGTTTATTGAGGGATTCTCCGAGATCTCGAGACCTCTCACCAAATTGTTGGAAAAGGGAATCACATTCACCTGGACGCCACAGTGCGATACAAGCTTTCAGGAGCTAAAGAAGAGATTGACAACAGCCCCAGTGCTGGTTATGCCAGATATGCAGAAGAATTTCACAGTGTACTGCGATGCCTCTGGAAATGGGTTGGGATGTGTTCTCATGCAAGAAGGACATGTCGTGGCATATGCATCCCGGCAGCTTCGGAAGCACGAGAAGAACTATCCTACACATGACCTAGAACTAGCTGCAGTGGTACACGCGTTGAAAATTTGGCGGCACTATTTGATGGGGAAGAGGACAGAGATATATACGGATCATAAGAGTTTGAAGTACATATTCACACAGCCAGATCTCAACCTCCGACAAAGGAGATGGTTAGAGCTAATCAATGACTTTGATATAGGCATCAACTATCATCCTGGGAAAGCAAACGTCGTGGCCGATGCTTTGAGTCGGAAAGTGCAGGTCAATAAGTTGAGTTTGAAGGACATGCCTGCAGAATTGAAGGACGAGGTTATAAGACTCAATCTATGTCTAGTAAATAGTGGTGAAGCCATCGCTATGGAAGTGGACTCCACACTCGAGCAAGACATACGCGAGGGCCAAAAGAATGATGAGAAGATACAAGAGATCAGACAGCTCATTAAGGAAAATAAAGCTCCTGGTTTTAGAGAGGATGAACAGGGAACAGTGTGGCACGGGAAAAGGATCTGTGTGCCAGAAGTAAAGGAGATCCGTGAATTAATTTTGAAGGAGGCTCACGATTCCGACTATTCCATTCATCCTGGGAGTACAAAGATGTACCAGGACCTCAAAGGCAGGTATTGGTGGTATGGCATGAAGCGAGATGTCGTGGAACATGTTGCCCTATGTGACACATGTCAGTTGGTGAAAGCTGAACATCAACGACCCGCGGGATTATTGCAACCACTCAAAGTGCCTGAATGGAAGTGGGAAGAAATCAGCATGGATTTTGTCGTGGGATTGCCTAGGACCCAATCCGGGTATGATTCAATATGGGTCATTATTGATCGGCTAACCAAGGTAGCTCATTTCATCCCTGTGAAAGAAAGCTACAGCGGAGCCAAATTGGCAGAATTGTACATGTCAAGGATTGTGTGTTACCATGGAGTGCCAAAGAAGATAGTGTCGGACCGAGGGACACAGTTCACCTCGAGGTTTTGGCAAAAGTTGCATGAAACCATGGGAACCCATCTGAATTTCAGCTCTGCCTATCATCCCCAAACTGACGGGCAGACGGAAAGAACCAATCAGATCCTTGAAGATATGTTAAGGGCGTGTGCACTCAAAAACAATAGGAGTTGGGACAAGAACCTACCGTATGTGGAGTTTTCCTATAACAACAGCTATCAAGCTAGTATGAAAATGTCACCGTTTGAAGCTTTGTATGGAAGGAAGTGCAGAACTCCCCTATTTTGGAACCAAACAGGAGAAAGTAAAGTGTTTGGTCCAGAAGTGCTACAAGAAGCCGAAGCGAAGGTGAGGGAGATTCGCAACAACTTGAGGATAGCACAAACACGCCAGAAGAGTTATGCTGATGTACGAAGAAGAGAACTCTATTTCAACGTGGGAGACTATGTTTATCTAAAGGTGTCCCCTATCAGAGGACTTCGTCGGTTCAAGGTGAAAGGGAAGTTGTCACCTCGATACATCGGACCCTTTCAAGTTTTGGAAAGAAAAGGCGAAGTGGCGTACCAACTAGAGTTACCGGTTCATCTATCGGACGTGCACGATGTGTTCCATGTGTCACAACTCAAGAAATGCCTGAGGACGCCTGAAGAGGTGTTACCCATGAATGAAGTGGATGTAGCTGAGGATTTGTCTTATGCCGAGCAACCATACAAGATTTTGGAGACAATGGAACGCTTCACCAGAAATAAGAGAATCCGGATGTGCAAGGTGCAGTGGAAGCATCACTCAGAAGAGGAAGCCACCTGGGAACGGGAAGATGAGCTCAAGGCACAGTTTCCGGAATTGTTTTCTTAGAAACACCAATCTCGAGGACGAGATTTCTTTTAAGGGGGGTAGAGCTGTAACACCCCAAATTTTGATTCAAAACCCAAAACCATGTTCAGAGGAGAATTTAAAAATTTTTGGACGTGTTGCATGTTTTGCAAAATTTCAAATTCAAACTGGAATTCAAATTATACTCAAAACAGAAAAGAAATGGAAAAAAGAAAAAGAGAAACGGGAAAAAAACCGGCCAGTGGGCCGAAACCCACCAGCCGGCCCAGTTTCCCCGCGCCAGCCCGCCCCCGCGCGCGCCGCGCTGCCTCTCACCGACGGGTGGGACCCACCTGTCATCCCTAACCCGAGCCCCCACGACCCCGGACTTTCCCCCCCCCCCCGAGCGCGCGCGATCTTAACCGATCGGGAAACTCGTTCCGCCGCCCGAATTCTGGTCTCAGAGGACTCCAACTCGATCACAACAGATCCACCGCCCTCCCCCGGCTATAAAAACCCCCGATCCGATCAGTTTTTCCCACGCGATCGCCGATTTTCACTCCGGTGAGCACCGAGACTTCGCCGGTGAATTCTGGCCGATCTAAGCTCGGAAACTCTGATCTAACTCGCTGGTCTTGATCCACCGCCTCCGGGGAACTTTGCAGGTGCAGAAAACTCGGAGAGTTACGGTGCAAACACAGCACCGACGAGCTTCGCCGTGGTTTTGCCTCGGACCTCGCCGCCGATCACATTCCAGGACCCCCGAGCTCGAGAAAACCCCCGAGGTGAGATCCCTGACCTCCCCTCTACCGATCTAGGCCATAAGATCACAGTTCTAGGCAGAATTCTCGAGGATCCGAAACTTTCCGGCGAGATCGCCGCTTCCCGCCGCCGTGCGCCGCCGGCAGCGCCGCCCGCGTTCGATCAGAGCAACGTGGCCGCATGTGCGCCGTTTATTTTAAATCACACGGTAGACTTTAAAACCCCGCGTACCGGTTCGATCTTATAATCTCAGCCGTCGGTTTAAAATCGGACGGACCACGTCAGCCCCGCATTATAAAGTCTGGAATTCTTACGTGCTACCCCCTGGGGTTCTCTGGAATTGAGAGCTAGCCCCGGAAACTTCAGATCTAGCCCCTGGAACTCCAGAAAATCATGTAAATCCATTTAAAAATCAGTTTTAACCCCTGGACTTAATAGAAATTAGGAAAAACACCTCTGATAAGTGTAGATAGACCCCTGGAAATTATGAAAATAATATTATAGACCCTGTAATGGGGTGAATTCATTATTTTAGCCTTGTTTAGTATTTAATTTAGAAAATTGAATATGTAACTAGTGTTTAAAAATTAAAAGGGGGAAAAACATAATTGTCAAAATTAATTAAAAACTTTCTCAGTACTTAGAAAACTTTGGAGTGAGATAAAAATATATTTTTGGGCTGAAATAAATCTGTTTTATCTATTATTCACATTTATTAGTATAGGGACACATTTTTAAGTAAAGAATAGTTAAAGAAAAATAGGGAAAATAATTATGAAATAGTATACATCATAAGCCATGGTCCAAATATGATTTTAAATTATTTAGGACCAGAACCTAATCTGTTTAGGTGATGTGTATTACTAATTTAATAATAAAATACACAATTATGCATAGGAATATAAATCTGAAAATATAGCAACTAGTAAATGATAAATGGAGTTTCTAAAATACAAAGAATTCAGTTTAGGGTTGATAGAAATTGTGAAGGCACATTGTATGCAAGTATAAATGTGGACACCAAAAGTAGGAATCATATATATACATGGTTAAAAGTGCATGCAAGCCACAACTTAACACACATAAAGTAACCACAACACATATAATGGTAAAGAACTTTTATAAATATGAATGTGTGGTTTGTATGAAGTAGAGGTGTGAACTATGTCTTATGATTGTTGTTTTCCTTTTGCTATGTGTGATGGGATGAAGTAGAACCTGTTCAAGAGCAAGTTATTCCTTTCCAAGATCAGGACTACCCATTTCAAGAGCAGCTTGAAGGAGGCAAGTGTCCTTGACCACTTTGATCCTATGCTAGGATGTGTAGATAGAATTATTTGCATTGTCAAGTTAAATATGAAACCCATGCTAGGAAGTTTCCCTAGAATTGCATTACCTTGTTGCCTTGAAGCTTGGGTTGGGATTTATTTTTGTCATGTCATTTATTTACATGCATTTGCTTAGCCATGCTTAGAATGGGATATTTGGGAAATGAGATCATCAGTTTATATTACCATACTCTTGAATGAGACATTGTGAATTATGTAGAGGTAGGGATCAAGGCAAGTTGGATGTTTTGGTTGTGTGCTGGGTGCACGAGACTTGGGTTTGTGTTTAGTACTTGCCTGGATCCTAAGGACCGGTTCATGGAGCATGTAACCCGGCTTTACAGTGCCAACCACATGCTGAGATGGGGCAGCTTGGCCAATTAATTAGGTGTATCCCCGGCGTAGTATGGGTGTGTTGGATGGTGCGGGGAATAGGTGTCAGCTGGACTACCATATGAATCGCAAGGCTCAAGAGGGGGCCACTGCAGCGGGGTTGGAGCCTCTTGTATGCTGTTAGGGGTGAAACCTCAGTGGGCCCACGCTCGTCGGGAATCCCTTTGTAAAGGCTTCGTAGTGATCTCCTGGCTGCACACCTGGGAAGTGTGAATGTGGATCGTAGCCACTGGCATAATGGAGGTTCTTTTAGTCCACCCGGCAACGGGGGATGAAATCACTACATGTGGGTACAGTGGTACAAACTCTGCAGAGTCAAAACTGTCTTGACAGCCGTGCTCACGGTTAAGAGCGGCCTGGACTTATTCATGATTAGGGGATTGATGGTTTTGGAAGTTAAGCGGGGAGCTTAACATTGGTAATGATGTTATGGTTATTGGATTACAATGATGGGATGGGAGAATGGGACCATTTCACCTGTGTAGTAATGTAGGTGCTTAATAAGCTAAGGTGATAGGTATTAATTGCGTAGTGCTTTAACCATGAGTTCAACCTCTCCTTGTTCTAGCCATGCATGATATAATTTTCCCACACTTGCTGAGTACCATTGGTACTCAACCTTGCATATTTGTTGGTTTATATTGCTGCTCAGGTCAAGATAATGAGGTGGTGTATAATGACCAAGATTTTGGACCCGAGGAAGGATTTTAGGTTCATGAAGACCCCGGGCAACGCCTGTGATGGAGCCCTAAAGAATAAATATTCCGCTGCTAGTTTATTTACTTGTGATGAACTTATTATTGTCCATCGAGACATTTATTATGTAAGACTTACTTATAATCGACACCTGGCTTGTAATAAATGATGCTTCACTATTTGTCATCACATGTATGAGAAAATGATCCTGGCATACATGTGATATTCACTTGGTTGTTCTTCGGAAAAACCGGGTGTGACAGTATCGAGGTGATAACTTCCGTTTCACCTTGAACCGACGAAGTCCTCGGATTGGTGACACCATGAGATAAACATAGTCTCCCACATTGAAAATAAGCTCTCTTCTCCGCACATCGGCATAACTCTTTTGTCGGGTCTGTGCTATCATCAGGTTGTTATAGGAGAACTCAAATGGTGACATCTTCATACTAGCCTGATAGCTGTTGTTATAGGAGAACTCCGCATACGGTAAGTTCTTATCCCAACTCCTATTGTTCTTGAGCGCACACGCTCTCAGCATATCCTCAAGGATATGATTGGTTCTTTCCGTCTGCCCGTCAGTCTGGGATGATAGGCAGAACTAAAATTCAGATGAGTTCCCATGGTTTCATGTAACTTCTGCCAGAACCTTGAGGTGAACTGTATCCCTCGAGCTGATACTATCTTCTTTGGCACTCCATGGAAACACACGATCCTTGACATGTACAATTCTGCCAATTTGGATCCGCTGTAGCTTTCTTTCACGGGGATGAAATGAGCTACCTTGGTTAGCCTGTCGATGATGACCCATATCGAATCATATCCGGATTGGGTCCTAGGTAGTCCCACTATGAAATCCATACCGATTTCTTCCCATTTCCATTCAGGCACTTTGAGTGGTTGCAATAATCCCGCGGGTCGTTGATGTTCTGCTTTCACCAACTGACATGTGTCACATAGGGCAACATGTTCCGTGACATCTCGCTTCATGTCATACCACCAATACCTGCTCTTGAGGTCATGATACATCTTCGTACTCCCAGGATGAATGGAATAGTCGGAATCATGAGCTTCCTTCAAAATCAATTCACGGATCTCCTTCACTTCAGGCACACAAATTCTTTTCCCGTGCCACACCGTACCTTGTTCATCCTCTCTGAAACCAGGGGCTTTATTATCCTTGATGAGTTCTCTTATTTCTTGTATCTTCTCGTCATTCTTTTGACCATCGCGTATGTCTTGCTCTAACGTGGAGTCCACTTGCATGGCGATGGCTTCACCACTATTCACCAGACATAGATTGAGTTTTATAACCTCTTCCTTCAATTCTGTAGGCATGCCCTTCAAGCTCAACCTATTGACCTGCACTTTCCGGCTTAGAGCATCCGCCACGACGTTCGCTTTCCCAGAATGATAGTTGATGCCCACATCAAAGTTGTTGATCAGCTCTAACCATCTACTTTGTCTGAGGTTGAGATCTGGCTGTGTGAAAATATACTTTAAGCTCTTATGATCCGTATATATCTCTGTCCTCTTCCCCATCAAGTAATGCCGCCAAATCTTCAACGCGTGTACCACTGCAGCTAGCTCTAGGTCATGTGTAGGATAGTTCTTCTCATGTTTCCGGAGCTACCGGGACGCATAAGCCACGACATGCCCCTCTCGCATGAGAACACATCCCAACCCATTTCCAGAGACATCGCAGTACACCAAAAAGTTCTTCTGCATATCTGGCATAACTAGCACTGGGGCTGTTGTCAATCTTTTCTTCAGTTCCTGAAAACTCGTCTCGCACTGCGGTGTCCATGTTAATATGATTCCCTTCTCCAACAATTTGGTGAGGGGTCTCGAGATCTTGGAGAAACACTCAATAAACCATCGATAATACCCAGCCAATCCCAAGAAGCTTCAAACTTCCCCGACATTCTCAGGGGTCTTCCACATCTGTACATCCTCGATCTTGGCGGGTTCTACGGAGATTCCTCCCCTCCGAGATTATATGTCCTAAGAAGGGAACTCTCTTCAGCCAAAATTCACACTTGCTCAACTTGGCATATAGTTGGTGTTCTCTCAGCTTTTGCAACACCAACCTTAGATGTTTCTCATGTTCTTATTCATCTTTGGAGAAGACGAGAATGTCATCTATGAAAACCACCACAAATTTGTCCAGATATTCCATGAATACCTTGTTCATTAGATACATGAAGTATGACGGGGTATTAGTTAGCCCGAAAGGCATGACGGTGTATTCATAGAGCCCGTACCGAGATACGAAAGCTGTCTTTGGAATATCAGTTTGCCTTATCTTAAGTTGGTGGTATCCCGACCTGAGATCAATTTTCGAGAACACACAAGCTCCCCTCAACTGATCAAACAAGTCTTCAATGCGGGGTAATGGGTACTTGTTCTTGATGGTTACTTCATTCAACGCACGGTAGTCCACGCATAACCTTTGGGTTCCGTCCTTCTTGGGCACAAATATCACTGGAGCTCCCCATTGTGAGGAACTAGGACGAATGTACCCCTTATCTGTCAATTCTCTTAAATGTTCCTTGAGTTCTTCCAGCTGTTTGGAGTCCATCCAATAGGGTCTCTTGTATATCGGAGCTGTTCCAGGCACTAGCTCAATCGCGAATTCCACCTCACGATCGGGAGGCATACCTGGCAACTCCTCCGGAAAAACGTCTGGATATGCCCTGATGATCCTGACCTCCTCCACTTCCACCTCAACTTGATTGAGTTTAATGTCCCTCCTAGGCTCTTGTATGGTTATGAACTCTACTCTGGTGCCACTAGGGTGAGTTAGTTCCACCGTTCTTGTCGAACAATGTATGATTCCTTTATGTTTGGTCAACCAATCCATACCCTAAATAATATCTATTCCTGGTGAATCTATCACTATGAGGTTTGCAGTAAATACCACCCCATTAATGTCTAGATTCACCTTGGGACACACTTGTCTTGTCCTTATTTCTCCCCCTGGAGAGATTACTGCTAGCATATGGTTCATTTGTGTTGTTGCTAGATCATGCTTCTTAACAAACCCTTGGGCAATGAACGAGTGGGTAGCACCAGAATCGAACAACAGGGTTGCAATGTGTAAATTGGCAGGAAACTTACCAACTACCACATCGGGTGCCTCTTGCGCCTCCTCCATGGTCACGTGGTTCACTCGTCCTCGCATCACATTCTGCTGTTGCGGCTGCACGGGCTTCTTCTTTGGGCACTTATGTGCGTAGTGCCCTACTTTACCACAGTTGAAGCATTGCACCCCAACGTTAGGTGCCTGGCCTTTGTTGTCTTGGGGTTGGTTCGGTGGTCCTTGTACTGCTGGTCGAGGTTGATATGTGGGGCGAGGCTGCTGTACAAACTGACGTTGTGGCTGTGCTGGTGCTGACGGAGGACTGAAATTTGGGTTGTACCCTCTCGGTGCTGAGTAGGGTACCACAGCACGGCTCGTCTGCCCTGCGGGTGGCTGCATCAGTCGTGGGCGTGTGTTGCTACCCGAGGCTTGGTGTGACCATCCCGCCTTCCTCTTGTTTTCATTTTCCAAGGCCTTCAGCTTCCTCTCCACAACAAATGCTCTGTCCACCATCTTTTGGAAGCTTTCATACTCGTTGGAGGACATTGCACACTGCATTTCCGCTGTAAGTCCTTCCACAAAGCAGTCTTGTTTCTGCTCATAAGTCTCGATGTCCCGTGGTGCATAACAGGATAGTTGGGTGAATTTAGTGAGGTATTCCCTCACAGTCATATTTCCTTGCTGCAGCCCCAAGAACTCCTTTCTCTTGTTTTTGAGTGCACCCCTTGGTATGTAATGGTTGCGGAAACTACGCTTGAACTCTTCCCAAGTGATGTTCTCAGGGTCATGATGGGCGGCCACGAAAGCGGTCCACCAATCAGCAGCAGGTCCATGCAATTGGTGAGAGGCAAACAGCACCCTCTCATACCCTTGGCATTGTATGATCCTCATCTTGCTCCCAATGGTCTTTAGCCAATCATCTGCCTCCAGAGGTTCAGCAGCACTTGCAAACTTTGGAGGTTGAGTCCCTAGAAACTCACTCAACCTTGGTTGGCGTGGTGCAGCTTGTGGAGGTGGAACTTGGTGCAAGTTGGCCACCACTTGAGTTAGGCTCTGGATGAGCTGATTCTGATTTTCATGCATTTGGTGGATGGGATCAACTCCTTCACGGTGACCACCCCTGTCTTATCCTCCAGAAAGATGAGGGTTGCCGGCCTCATCGTTGTTGTTGGCGGGGTTGGCACCACGACCCTTTCCTCTTCCGTCCATCTATCATGATCAACCAAATGTTAATTTAAAGTGTTTCGTATTGCATTCCCAATTTGCTTGTTTAAACTTTAAACTCATGGGGTCTTATTATATTAACATTTTTTGAGGGTTTCATGTCTTACGCGAAAATAAATGCACTCTTAATTCATAAGGGTTCACACATCAAAGCAAAACAACCTGAAGACGAGGTTGTGGACAAATGCCCATGGCTTCCACAACTCACGTCACACACCAAACATTAACACACCATTAACTAAGGTATTGACTCGCCTACTCGATAACCTGTTGAACTATGGGAAAGGACTCTACACGACTCGTATCACTGAGCTGGCTCCTCGGGATCTTCCTCATTATTGCGGCTGCCATCTGACTCCGCTTTGGGTGGGGAAGCTGCTGGTGGAGAAGTGCGGCGACGCCTGCTCGCCCGGTGATCTGGGGAGTCAGGAGTCCATGTGTCATTCACGGTGACACACAGTTCGTTCCCATCTCCTCTTTCTCTCGCCCTCAAGATGGCTCGAAGCAACGCCTCAGTCTCCTTCAGGGTGTCACGAACATCCTGAAGCTCCTGCTGACACTCCTGCAGTCGAGTGCTGAGCATAGCATCATCCTCCAAACACAGGTCCATGTGCTCATGGGAAGTCCCCTGCTGCACTGGCGGGTACATGTATTCCGCGGTACCACTCTCACGCTGGAGGACATACATGTACTCAGTCCTGTCAAGGTGACGACGGTAGATGTAACTTTGGCAGGTGATGGCCTCCCAGGTGACATCCCTCTCGGCATCAACCTGTGTCGCTCGACAAGCTGGAGAGCGGTGGATCTTGAGCAGCTGATCTTCATGGATAATCCTCATTTCTGAACTCCATTCTTCCCGCTTCTCACGGATGGTCCGGGTGGAGCTGTAGTGTATGGTTAGCTTGCCCGTATTGCCGGTAGCGTGGAGCATACGCCGTAGACGGTGCAACAAGTCTCCTACTGCCAATCCGTAGGAGTGGTACGTCACCGGACGATTCCCCTCTCTTAGAGCAAGGGCAACTAAAGAAACTCTCCCTCCAGTGGACTTGCGGGCGGTGCGGATCATGCGAACCATCTAAAACATAAAGCATTTAAAATCAAGTTAGATAAGATTTAAATAAAAAAAATCGTGTTTTGAATAGAGTTGGGGCAAGGTGGATAAAGTGACCCATTAAATAACACTTTTCAACCCACACCTTTGTAAAATAGTTTTTTAGAAAATAGGGTCCTTAAATACGTCCATTTCTACCTAGGTCCACGTTCCTACGGGCAACCTTGGCTCTGATACCACTTCTGTCACACCCGGTTTATCCGAAGAACAACCGAGTGAATATCACATGTATGCGAGGATCATTTTCTCATACATGTGATGACAAATAGTGAAGCATCATTTATTACAAGCCAGGTGTCAAATATAAATAAGTCTTACATAGCATACGTCTCGATGGACGATAATGAGTTCATAACATGTAAATAAAATAGCAGCGGAATATAAGTCTTGTGGGCTCCGTCATAGGCGTTGCCCGGGGGACTCCATGAACCTAAAATCCTTCTTCGGGTCCGAAGTCTTGGTCATTGAACACCACATCATCCCCTTGACCTGAGCAGAAATTTAAACCAACAAATATGCAAGTTTGAGTACCGTTGGTACTTAGCAAGTGTGGGAAAGTTATGTCATGCATGGCCAGAGCAAGGAGAGGTTGAACTCATGGTTAAAGCACTACGCAATTAGTACCTATCGCCTTAGCTTATTAAGCACCTACATTACTACATAGGTGAAATGGTCCCAATCTCCCAACCCATCATCATAATCAAATAACCATAACATCATTTCCAATGTTAAGCTCCCCGCTTAACATCCACAACTTCCAAAGTCACCATCCTCTAATCATGAATAAGTCCAAGCCGCTCTTGACCGTGAGCACGGCTGTCATGACAGTTTTGACTCTGCAGAGTTTGCACCACTGTACCCACATGTAGTGATTTCATCCCCCGTTGCCGGGTGGAGTAAAAGAAACTCCATTATGCCAGTGGCCACGAACCACATTCACACTTCCCAGGTGTGTAGCCAAGAGATCACTATGAAGCCTTTACAAAGGGATTCCCGACGAGCGTGGGCCCACTGGGGTTTCACCCCTAACAGCATACAAGAGGCTCCAACCCCGCTGCAGTGGCCCCCTCTTGAGCCTTGCGGTTCATACGGTAGTCCAGCTTACACCTATTTCCCGCACCATCCAACACACCCATACTACGCCGGGGATACACCTAATTAATTGGCCAAGCTGCCCCATCTCAGCATGTGGTTGGCACGGTAAAGCCAGGTTACATGCTCCATGAACCGGTCCTTAGGATCCAGGCAAGTACTAAACACAAACCCGAGTCTCGTGCACCCAGCACCAATCAAATCATCCAACCTGCCTTGATCCCTACCTCTACATAACTCATAATATATCATTCAAGAGTAAGGTAAATAAATTGATGATCTCATATCCCAATTATCCCATTCTAAGCATGGCTAAGCATAAGCATATGAATAAATGACATGATAAAATAAATCCCAACCCAAGAAACAAGGAAACAAGGTAATGCAATTCTAGGGAAACTTCCTAGCATGGGTTTCATATTTCAATTGACAATGCAAATAATTCTATCTACACATCCTAGTATAGGATCAAAGTGGTCAAGGACACTTGCCTTCTTCCTGCTGCTCTGGGAATGGAAAGTCTTGGTCTTGGAAGGGGAGAACTTGCTCTGGGGCAGGTTCTATTCATGCCAATACACATAGCAAAAGAAAACAACAATCCATAAGACATAGTTCACACTTTCACTTCATACAAACCACACATACATACCTATGAAAGTCATTCACATTTCTAAGTGTTGTGGTTACTCTACTGTGTTGGTTTTTGGCCTACATTCACCTTTAAACATATGTATATTATTTCTAACTTCTATGTTCAGATTTCTATTTGCACACTATATAAGAAGTTCCAATTTGAACAAATTCTTTATATTCCATTATTACACTTCTTAGCCACAAAGTTTGTATAAAAGGTATTTTCCTACTCCAAATAGGTTTTCAGATCCTCTACCAAATCCTAAACTGAAGTTCTTGGTTTTGGAGACTTCATTTATCATTTTCTAATTATGCATACCTATTTTCCTATATTTTTCATATTTATCTTCTATGTCTAAAAGTGAGTTTTAATATTAAATAGTAGGACATATCTTCTAAACAGAATAGGTTCTGACCTAAAATATTAAAAATATATTTTTAAACTTCTCATCTGATGTGAGCTAATTTAAATTTATTTTATCAGTTTTCAGAATTACTTCCTAGCCTAAAAAGGTATTTCTAGAACTAATAAATATGAACAACAATTAGACAGATTCATTTCAACCAAAAATCTATTTTTAGTTGATTCTAAAGTTTTCCAAGTGCTAGGAGAGTTTAAATTTGAACTTGTACATATGTTTGCCTTACCTTTTAAATTTAAATCCTAGTCACATATTCAAATTTCTGAATTTAATATCATATAGGGTCAAAAAGGTAAATCCTCCCTACTACAGGGTCTAATTTATTATTTTACAAATTTCCAGGGGTCTAACTACACATAACAGAGGGGTTTTGCTAATTTTTATTAAGTCCAGGGGCTAAAACTGATTTTTAAATGAATTTACACGAATTTCTGAAGTTCTAGGGGCTAGATCAGAAGTTTCCGGGGCCAGCTCGTGTTTTCCGAGATCCCCAGGGGGTAGCGCGTAAGAATCCTGGCCTTTATAACGCGGGGCTGATGTGGACCGTCCGATTTAAAATAGACGGTTGAGATTATAACGTGAAGCGGTACGGGTTAGATCTAATAGGAACCGCACGATTTAAAATGGACGGGCCTCAGGGGGCCACGTCGCCCTGGCCGTGCGCGGGCGGCGCTGCCCGGCGACGCTTGGCGGCGGGAGGCGGTGATCTCGCCGGAGATCTTCGGATTTTCGTCTATACCTCCTAAAACTTGGATTTCATGGCACAGGACGGTAGAGGGGAGGTCGGAGATCTCACCTCGGGGTTTTTCTTGAGCTCGGAGGTCCTGGAAGGCAGTCGGCGGCGAGGTCCGAGATGAAATAGCGGCGGTGCTCGCCGGAGCTGCGTCTAGGGTGCAAAACACCGAGTTTTCTGCACCTGCATGATTCCTCGGAGGAAGTGGAACATGATCGGCGCGTTAGATCAGAAAACCCGAGCAAGGATCGAGAGAAAACGGTGATCGGAGCTTCGGTTCTCACCGGAGAGAAAATTGGAGTGCGCTGGGGAACTCGGCGAGTTTCTATGCGAGAATTTCACGAGGGGAGGTGGCGGAGGATCGACTTGGTTAAATAGCAGCGTCCGTGGCCAAAGATCGGGCTGTTGGCGCGATTTTTTGGAGGTTGTTTGGATTTGGGGGTGAGGAGAGTCCCGGGGTCAGCCGAGCGCGCGGGAGGTGGGGGATGACATGCGGGCCCCACGTGTCAGTGAGAGGAAGAGAGGGGCGCGGGGAGAGTGGGCCGGCTGGTGGGTTTCGGCCCACTGGCCGGTGGGGTTTTTCTTTTTCTTTTTCCATTTCTTTTTTGTTTTGGTTTGAATTTAAATTCCAATTTGAATTTGAATTTCTGTACCACATGCAATACGTCCAACAATTTTTAAATTCTCCTCTTAACAGAATTTTTGGGTGTTACACAAAACATACCATAAGAATCTTAACAATACACCTCAATCATATATGTTGGATTACACACATACACTTATTGATTTCATGTCATTTCATGTGGTTTGAATTGAAAATAAGTTTCAAATGGATCTCTATGTCTTTTACTTTATCTTTGTTATAGCAAAAATACTCATTTTCTAATTTTTTTAGTGATATTTAATAATTTCTAGAAAATTTTTATGTATATATGTTAATTTTATAATTAATTATATTCTAAAAATCATTTAAATTATTATTATAATCATTTTCAGAACTCATATTACTTTTTTCTACATTTCAGAACCTATTTATGTATTTAGAACAGTTTCCATAATTTTTCTTCATTATATAATATTTTTATTTAAATTTCGGCATTTATTTAATACTTAAAATTACATTTTCAGCCATATATATAATTATTCTGGACTACAGAAACTTTAAATATATAAAAATATGAAAACAGAATAATTTTATGCTTTTTAATAAATTTCTACAATTTTCTGATATCTATATTGTTTTTATTTTGATTTTTCAGAATTAATTTGACACCAAATAAATAATTTCAGTTTCTGGGAATTATTATTTTAAATTTCAGAATTTATTTTCTGGTCAGAATGTTTAAATAAGGTTTTAGATAAATTCCTAATACTTTTCGAAAGTCATTTAGCCTATTTTGTTTAATTACAGAATTTAAAATCAAACTTTTAAACTGATTTAGGCCAAATTGTAATATTTACAAATTTTCTAGGGTTCAAACTGCATATACAGAACTATTTTATTAATTTACAAATCACAGGGGCTATTTGGTTATTTTAAACTGAATTTCCTAATTTCTATTAAGCCTAGGGTCAATTCTGTAAAGAACAGGGACTATTTCCATGTTATTTAAATCTTCAGGGACCCCTCTGTGAAATTTCTAACGTTTATAACTACTTTGAATGTGGGCCGTCGGATCTGATCTGAATGGTGAACCGAAGGGGTACGCCCCTTTCTAATCTGGACTGCACAATTTAAATCCTAGAGCCCAGAATCAGCCACATCACCCCATCCCCTTCTCCCCCACGTCCGGCAGCTGCCCGATCGCCTGCGAGCGGCGGCGGCGGCCGGTGGTTTCTGTTTTCTTCATTTTCTCCACTAAATCTTGATCTTTGTACACCAAATCAAAGAGGGGATCATGGGGGACTCACCTAGATTGTTTTCGGGCACCAGAATTGGCTGGTGAGGGCTGTCGACGGCGAGCAGTGAGGAATTCCGGCGAACTTTGTCGGGGTGGTTCTCCAAGCAATGACCTTCGATAATTTTCGTCGGGAATCTTTCCTGGAGTCCTTGTGACGACATAGGGGGCCTTAGAACCAAAGATTCGAGCGTGTTTTTTGAAGAATTGGAGAAGGGGGTGGTTTTTCCGATCGGGAGGATTGAGGGCGGTTTCTGTGGAGAATTTTGGCCAGGGTCGGGTGGTATTTGTAAGGGCAGTGAGGCGGCGGTTATGGGGACGCCGGTTGGTGAAGGGGCGCCACGTTTTGTCCGTTACCAAGAGTGTTTGATCACATGCGATAACAGATCGTGAGGGGAAGAGAGAGAGAGGTCGGCGGTGGTTTTGGAGGAGAAAGGACTGACGGCTGGGCCTCGGTGGCAGGGAGGATAGGGAGGGAGAAGGGTTTTGCTCCTTTGTGAAGAATTGGGACATTACAACTCTACCCCCCTTAAGAAAAATCTCGTCCTCGAGATTGGGGTTTACAAAGGGAATAGATTTGGAAATTGTGACTTTAACTCATCTTCCCTTTCCCATGTAGCTTCCGTCTCCGAATGATGTTTCCATTGAACTTTGCACATACAAATCCTTTTGTTTCTTGTAACCTTTTCCATTGTGTCAAGGATTTTGATAGGGTACTCGGTATATGAAAGATCATCTTGTACATCCAATTCTTCCATTGGTAGTTGTTTCTCGGGTGTTCTTAAACATTTCTTGAGCTATGACACATGGAAACATCGTGTACATCTGACAACCGGGAGGGTAACTCCAACTGATACGCTACCTCTCCTTTGCGTTCTAGTATCTTGAATGGTCCGATATACCGAGGTGCTAGCTTTCCTCTTACTTTAAATCTCTTAAGTCCACGCATGGGTGACACTTTGAGATACACATAGTCTCCCACTTCGAAGACTAGTTCTCTTCGCCTTGTGTCTGCATAACTCTTTTGCCTTGTTTGAGCTATCTTTAGATTATTACGAATTTCTCTTACTTTCTTTTCCGCATCTCTTAATAACTCTGGCCCAAACACTTTATTCTCACCTATTTGATCCCAAAACAAAGGAGTTCTGCATTTCCTTCCATATAACGCCTCAAATGGGGACATCTTCATACTTGCTTGGTAACCATTATTGTAGGAGAATTCTGCATATGGTAAATTCTTATCCCAACTCCTACTATTTTTGAGTGCACAAGCTCTAAGCATATCTTCAAGAATTTGGTTGGTCCTTTCGGTCTGCCCATCAGTTTGTGGATGATATGCAGAACTAAAATTTAATTGAGTTCCCATAGACTCATGTAATTTATGCCAAAATCTTGAGGTGAACTGTGTACCTCTATCTGACACTATCTTTTTGGGTACACCATGTAGGCAGACTATTCTCGACATATATAGTTCTGCTAATTTGGAACCGTTATAATTTTCCTTCACTGGAATGAAATGAGCAACTTTGGTTAATCTATCCACTATCACCCATATTGAATCATACCCTGTTTGTGTCCTGGGCAAACCCACGATAAAGTCCATCCCAATTTCTTCCCACTTCCATTCAGGTATCTTTAGTGGTTGTAATAATCCTGCAGGCATTTGGTGTTATGCTTTGACTAATTGACATGTGTCACACAATGCCACATGCTCTGCAACATCTCTTTTCATCCCGTACCACCAGTACCTAGTCTTAAGATCATGATACATTTTTGTACTTCCAGGATGGATAGAGTAATCTGAATCATGAGCCTCTTTCAAAATTAGCTTCTTTATTTCCTTGATGTCTGGCACACATATTCTTTTACCATGCCATACGACACCATACTCATCTTCTCTAAACCCTGGGGCTTTGTTTTCTTTGATCAACTTCCTAATTTCTTTGATCTTTTCATCATTCTTTTGACCATTTCGAATATCTTGTTCTAGAGTTGAGTCAACTTCCATTGCTATGGCTTCTGTGTGATTCACCAAGCATAAATTGAGTCTTGCGAACTCTTCACAAAGTTGAGGCTGTAGATCTCTCATCGTTAACACGTTAACATGTGTCTTTCTGCTCAAGGCATCTGCAACCACATTAGCTTTTTTAGGGTGGTAATTGATTCCCACATCAAAATCATTAATGAACTCCAACCATCTTCTCTGGCGAAGGTTGAGATCTGGTTGGGTGAAGATATACTTCAAACTCTTATGATCTGTATAGATCTCGGTTCTCTTACCCATCAAGTAATGTCTCCATAATTTCAATGCATGTACAACTGCTGCTAACTCTAGATCATGGGTAGGGTAGTTCTTCTCATACTTCCGAAGTTGTCGGGAAGCATAGGCAATAACATGCCCTTCTTGCATAAGCGCACACCCTAACCCTTGACCTGAAGCATCACACTAGACGAAAAATGCTTTCTCCATATCGGGCATAACCAATACTAGGGCAGTTGTTAACTTCTTCTTTAATTCTTGAAAGCTCGATTGACATTCTTGAGACCATACAAAAGCAGCTCCTTTTTCCAACATCTTTGTGAGTGGTTTGGCTATTTTTGAAAACTCTTCAATGAACCTTCGGTAATAGCCAGCCAATCCTAAGAAGCTTCGGATTTCTCCAACATTCTTTGGTGTTTTCCACTTTTGAACACCAGTTATCTTTTCTTGATCAACAAATATTCCCCCTTCAGAGATAATATGCCCCAGAAAAGAAACTTTCTTAAGCCAAAATTCACACTTACTGAGTTTGGCATAAAGTTTGGTTTTCTCTTAGCTTTTGTAACACTATTGTCAGATGCTCTTCATGTTCTTTCTCATTATTTGAGTATATGAGGATATCATCAATGAACACTACTACAAACTTGTCCAAATATCACATGAATACCTTATTCATAAGATACATGAAATATGCCGGAGCATTTGTTAGTCCAAAAGGCATAACTGTATATTCATACAGTCCATACCTAGAAACAAATGTTGTCTTTGGAATATCCGATTCTCTTATCCTTAGTAGATGATATCCGGAACGGAGGTCAATCTTGGAGAATACACATGCACCTCTTAATTGATCAAACAAGTCCTCAATACGAGGTAAAGGGTACTTGTTTTTGATTGTCACTTCATTGAGGGCACGGTAATCTACACACAACCTCTTAGTCCCATCTTTCTTTGGTTCAAATATCACCAGAGCTCCCCATGGTGAGGAACTAGGACGGATATACCCTTTCTCCGATAACTCTCGGATATGATCCTTGAGTTCTGCTAGCTGTTGGGTATCCATCCTATATGGTCTTTTATAAATGGGTGCAATACCATGTATTAATTTTATAATGAATTCTACTTCTCGATCCGGTGGCATACCTGGTAATTCTTCGGGAAACACATCTAGAAATTCATTAACAACATTTATATCTTCAATAACTACTTCGGTCTTGTTGAGTTGAACATTTCCAGATGGTACTTGAATAGATGTGAACTCAACCTTTGTTCCATCCGTATGTGTTAGTTCCACCATTCTCGTTGAACAATGTATAACTCCTTTATACTTGGTTAACCAGTCCATTCCCAAGATGATATCTATTACTTGTGATTCTATCACAATGAGATTTGCAAGGAATTCTACTTCATTAACTCCTAGCTTTATCTTGGGACATATTTGTTTTGTCTTTATTTCTCCTCCAGGAGAATTCACTACTAACACTCGATTCACAGATGTAGTTGGTAATTTATGCTTGGTTATGAACTCCTTGGCTATGAATGAGTGTGTTGCACCCGAGTCAAACAAAATTGTAGCAGGATAAGTATTGGCAGAGAACATACCAATAACCACATCCGGTGCCTCTTGTGCTTCCTCCATGGTCACATGATTCACCTTGCCAGGCACAAGATTCTGTTGTTGAGGTGGCTTCTTGTTTGGGCACCGATTGGCATAGTGTCCCGTTTCTCCATTGTTGTAGCATTGTCCTGTGACCTTGTTTAGTGGTGCTTTATTGCCTTGTTGTGCATTTGGAGGGTTTGATCCTGCAAGACGAGGTTGGAAAGCAGGACGTTATTGCTGCACTTGTTATCGCTGTTGTTGTGGTTGAAAAGTTGGATTCCTAGCAGCAGGGTTGTAGTTCCTCTGAAACTGATTAGGAGCCATAGGTCGGTTCATTGCTCCCGTCGGCGGTGACGAGAAACGAGGCCGACTGTTGCTGCTAGAAGACTGTCCTTGCCAATTCATTTTCCTTTTTTGCTCTTCAACGAACTTCTGTCTCTTTCTTTCCACTATGAAAGACTTGTTGATAAGTTTCTGAAAACTTTCATAGTCACTGGAGGACATGGCATACTGTATTTCTGAGTTTAAACCTTCAATGATAACAATCTTTCTTCTTCTCGTTAGTGTCAATGTCTCCCAGAGCATAGCGAGATAACTGAGTGAACTTAGTAAGATATTCTCGTACCGACATGCTTCCTTGTTTCAGACCGAGAAACTCCTTCTGCTTGTTCTTTATTTCTCCTACTGGAACATAGTGGTTGTGGAAGGCAAGTTTGAACCCATTCCATGAGATACTCTCTGGATCCTCATGAGTTTCCTTGTATGCCGTCCACCAATCTGCTGCAGATCCATATAGTTGATGAGAGGCAAAGAGTACCCTCTCACGTCCTTGGCATTGTATGATCTGCAACTTGTTCTCAATATTCTTGAGCCAATCATCAGCTTCTAATAGCTCTATAGCATTGTCAAACCTTGGTTGACGTGGTGCATTTTGAATTTGTGGTTGGGGTTGTTGCATATTAGCCACCACTTGTGTCAAGTTTTGAATGAGTTGATTCTGCATGTTCATCATTTATTGTATCACCTCTCCATCAGCTCTTCGTACAACTCTTGGCTGCCATTCAGGTAAAGGAAACCCTGTGGCCTCATTGTTGTTGTTCCCTTCATTGCGTCTCCTTCTTCCTGCCATCTATTGTGGAAGTCTATGTTTAGTTTCATCTTATACATACCTTTCTAGTTTGCATTATGTTGTGTATATACCCCATTAGTTCTACCTAAAAGTTACAAAAGTTTTTACTTCATTCACTTAATGATCATGTTTGAAGCAAACTAAGTATTTATATTCATTAATAGGTATGTACATACACTAACGAGGTTGTGAACATAAGCCTATGGCTTTCACAACTCACGTTTACATACTGACAATACATTACATCATCAACCTAAACAACAACATTAAACAACCATTACACACTAGTCATTACAATACCATACCATACGTACTACACGAGTTAATTCATAGGTAGGGACACCTATCCTAGTTATCCCCTAGGTTCTGTGCATTCTCCTGTGGGTCCTCACCATCACCATCAGGAGAGCTAGCCTCTGACTCAGCTGTGGAGGCCTTAGGTGGTGGTGAAGTATGAGGGTGTTTGGCTGCCCTACGGTCTGGAGAATCTGAAGTCCAAGTGTCTCCATCTGAAACATAGAGATCACTGATTTCTCCATCCCTCATCCTTATCAGTCCATGCATTATGGCCTCCGTCTTCTTCAGAAGGTCACGTACGTCCTGAAGCTCTTGCTGGCAGTTCTGTAGCCTGGTGCTGATGTCAACTCCTACCTCGAGGCTCACATCCATCTGCACTATGTTGCAACCGTCATGGATTGGCTCGTAGTTGAACACTGCACTTCCACTTTGGCGCCGAGGGGTGTACATGTATTGAGTCCCCTCAAGGCGGTCACGGTTGGTATAGCTCTAGCAAGTGATTGCCTCCCAAGTGGCATCCTTCTCAGCCTCTGCCATAGTGGACCTCCATGCTGGTGAATTGTGGATCTTGAGCAGCTTGTGTTCATGGTAGATCCTCGCCTGTGACCTCCATTCCACACGTTCTGCGTGAGTAACTTGCCGGTGTCGTACTGGACCTCTAGCTTGCCGGTGTAGCCAGCACAGCGAAGGAGGTGTCTAAGGCGATCCACCATGCCTTTAGAGGACTCCCCGTGGGTTTGGTATGTGGCGAGGTTGTCCACATCCTTGACAGTACGTGCAGCCAGCTGGTGTCGAGGAACTCGTCCTCCGGTGGACTTACGAGCCGTGAGACATGTGCGTGCCATCTGTTTCAAGAAAATTTAAAGTGAGTTAGAAAAATAAACAATAATATACTTTTGAGTATAGATGAGATTGGACAACGTATATATAATCCTTCTTCTACCAAAATCTTTGGTAAAATAGTTTTTACTAAAATAATGATGCTCATCTCGTCCATTTCTAACTAGGTTTGCGTCCTACGGGCAACCTTGGCTCTAATACCACTTTGTCACACCCGGTTTCCATAAGGAACACTTGAGCATATTCTCACATGTATGCCAGGATCGGTTGACTCATACATGTGCCGACAAGAGTGTAATATCATTATATTACAAGCCAAGTTCAACGTACAACATAATATTACATCATAAGACATGAAGTACCAAATAAGAGTACCACTACACTATAATATAACAGCGGAAGACTATAACGTGGTGCTCTAGTTCCACAGGCGTTGCCCGGTTGTTTCGCCAACCTAGAACAGCTCATCGGGATCGAAGTCCTCCTCATCGAAGTCTATATCTTCATTTGCACCTGAGCAGCATATTATATCCAACAAAAGCAAGTTTGAGTACCAAAGGTACTCAGCAAGTGTAGGAAAGAATGTAATGAAGGCTAATAGCAAGGAAAGGCTAACATGGTTAAGCACTATGCATTAATCCTAAACCTTAGCTTTGATTAGCAACCTATCTTACTAAGTGTTAATCCCACCAACCTCATAATTAAGTCATTAATGTTAGGTTACACCACCCAACAACCTCATTCAACTCACATCCATGTTTCTCTAATCATGAACAAGTCCAAGCCGCTCTTGACCGTGAGCACGACTGTAATGACAGTTTGGTTCTCTACAGAGATTGTACCACTTTACCCACAAGTAGTGATTTCATCCCCTGTTGCCAGGTGGACTAAAAACCTCCCTGATATCTGTGGTTGCATGCGACATTACACACTTCCTTTGGTGTGCGATCAGGAGATCACTACATGGCCTTTACAAAGGGTCTACCGGCAAGTACAAGCCCAATTAGGTTTCACCGCTACAGTTCCTGGGAGTAAACCCTCCTCTGCAGAAGCCCCCTCTTGAGCCTTGCAGTTCCCAGGGCAGTCAAAAATGGACTCCAATTCCCCGCACCATCCAAACACTCATACTATACAGGCAAACACCTAATTAATTGGCCAAGCTGCCCCATCTCAGTCTTGTGGTGGCACTGTAAAGCCAGGTTAACTGTTCCATGAACCGGTCCTTAGAATCTAAGACAGGCACTAACACATTCCCGAGTTTCGTGCACGAAGCACCAACCAATACAACAAGCCTGTCTAGATTCTTAACACCACGACACACACTTGTGTCTTTAATATAATCCACAAGACGAGTAACATCTATGTTCCATTCATTTTCTACATTCTAAGCAGGGCTAAGCACATGAAATGATAACCAACAAATCCTATCTAAATCCCTCCATGGTTTTGCAAGGAATGATAAAGGAATGAAACAATGGAAACATCCTACACTGGGTTCCATATTGAAAACATCATGCAAATAATCTAACTATTCATCCTAGAATAGGAATAAAGTGGTCAAGGAACACTTGCCTTTGAATGAAGGTTGATTCACTTCGAAATCTTGCTCTTGAAGATTAGGGAGTAGTTCTTTAATTGGTTCTATCCACGTATATGTACACAAAACAATGATAAAACATACCATAAGAATCTTAACAATACATCTCAATCACATATGTTTGATTACACACGTACACTTATTGATTTCATGTCATTTCTTGTGGTTTGAATTGAAAATAAGTTTGAAATGGACCTCTATATCTTTTACTTTATCTTTGTTATAGAAAAAATACTCATTTTCTAATTTTTAGTGATATTTAATAATTTCTAGAATTTTTTTATGTATATATGTTAATTTTATAATTAATTATATTCTAAAAATCATTTAAATTATTACTATAATCATTTTCAGAACTCATACTTTTTTCTACATTTCAGAACCCATTTATGTATTTGGAACAGTTTCCATAATTTTTCTTCATTATATAATATTTTTATTTATATTTCGGCATTTATTTAATATTTAAAATTACATTTTAAGCCATATATATAATTATTCTGGACTACAGAAACTTTAAATATATAAAAATAGGAAAACAGAATAATTTTATGCTTTTTAATAAATTTCTACAATTTTCTGATACCTATATTGTTTTTATTTTGATTTTTTAGAATTAATTTGATACCAAATAAATAATTTCAGTCTCTGGGAATTATTATTTTAAATTTCAAAATTTATTTTCTGGTCAGAATGTTTAAATAGAGTTTTAGATAAATTCCTAATACTTTTCAAAAGTCATTTAGCCTATTTTGTTTAATTACAGAATTTAAAATCAAACTTTTAAACTGATTTGGGCCAAATTGTAATATTTACAAATTTTCTAGGGTTCAAACTGCATATACAGAACTATTTTATTAATTTACAAACCACACAGGGGCTATTTGGTTATTTTAAACTGAATTTTCTAATTTCTATTAAGCCTAGGGTCAATTCTGTAAAGAACAGGGACTATTTCCTAGTTATTTAAATCTCCAGGGACCCCTCTGTGAAATTTCTAACGTTTATAACTACTTTGAATGTGGGCCGTCGCATCCGATCTGAGCGGTTCTGATTTAATGAAGAGAAGGGGTACGCCCCTTTTCTAATCTGGACCGCACAATTTAAATCCTAGAGTCCAGAATCAGCCACGTCACCCCATCCCCTTCTCCCCCACGTCCGGCGGCTGCCCGATCGCTGGCGAGCGGCGACGGCGGTCGGAGGTTTCTGTTTTCTTCATTTTCTCCACTAAATCTTGATCTTTGTACACCAAATCAAAGAGGGGACCATGGGGGACTCACCTATATATTTTTTCGGGCACCAGAATTGGCCGGTGACGGCTGTCGACTGCGAGCAGTGAGGAATTCCGGCGAACTTCGTCGGGGTGGTTCTTCAAGCAATGATCTTCGATAATTTTCGTCGGGAATCTCTCCTGGAGTCCTTGTGACGACGTAGGGGGTCTTAGAACCGAGAATTCGAGCGTGTTTTTGAAGAATTGGAGAAGGGGGTGGTTTTTCCGATCTGGAGGATTGAGGGCGGTTTCTGTGGAGAATTTCGGCCGGGGTCGGATGGTATTTGTAGAGGGGAGTGAGGCAGCGGTTATGGGGATGCCGGTTGGTGAAGGGGCGCCACGTTTTGTCCGTTACCGAGAGTGTTTGATCACATGCGATAATAGATCGTGAGGGGAAGAGAGAGAGAGGTCGGCGGCGGTTTTGGAGGAGAAAGGACTGACGGCTGGGCCCCGGTGGCAGGGAGGATAGGGAGGGAGAAGGGTTTTGCTCCTTTGTGAGGAATTCAGACATTACATCCTAGCATCTCATTGTATTCCCATGCTCGTTAATTAAACGGCTTACCTCTTGCTTCAGAGAATGCTCCAAGTTTTTGTTGATGAAAGTTGGCCGTTGTGTCGATCCATCCAAGCTTGATCTCCTCTAGTAAGTCCACTGAGGAAAACACCTACCCACGCTTTCCTAAGTCATCGAAGCCCTCCACTAGCTCGCCCATATCATTTTTATCTAAACAATATTGCTAGTTTACCTCTGGGGGCTAAGTTAAATGACCTCGTTTACCTTGCATTTTCAAGTTACATTACTGAGCCAAGTGAAATCAGTCGGATTTACACAAAGGGGTACAAACCCGTCCCTTCCTACGGTCACAAAATCTTAGTTGGTCAAGTCCCGACCTGTGAGACACCTAATATCCCCCGTGTTCAAGATCAGATGACTCGGCCATTGCTACACAAGCCGAATTATTTGTCTCAACCACCTCTATCTCGTTGCCAACCTATTGGATCAAACATTGGTGAAGTGTGGACTATACACAACCATTTGCATGGATCCAATCTTGCCCAAGGAGAAGATTGTACCGACTTCTGACGTTGACGATGAAGAATGCCGTGGGGAGTGTCTTCCTTCCAACCGTGAGTTCCACAGATAATATCTCTTTAGCTTTGGTTGGATCTCCAGCAAAACCACGCAACGTCATGTTGAGCTTGATGAGGTCGCTCTCTTGGTATCCAAGCTTCTCAAACATCGATATTGGCATGATGCTAGCGCCTGCTCTTCCATCAACCAACATTCTTCCTACTGGTGTTCCATTGACATGTCCTTGGATGTACAATGGTTTCATGTGTTGGCTGAGCTCCTCTGGTTTCTCAAAAACCACGTTCTTAGCCCGTAGATCGAGCTTGGCCACCTTAACCTCCTGAAGACAAAACTCAGAAGGCAAATGGAACACCATGTTAACTTCGACTTGGTTTTCATCCTTACCCGTGGGGTTGTCTTTGTTCTCATCATCTTCAGCTTCTTCCCGGGCAATTCTCTTCTCTTTCCAAGTCGTTTTGGTGATTATTGGTCGTGCTTGGTAAAACCAACGATCCCTCTGCTCCTCCTTCATCTTCTCAGCAATTTCCAAAACCCTCAACCTTTGGACACGTCTCTCTTGCGTCTTGTTAAGCTCTGTGGAACACCATTTGCGTTCTGGCTTCGTTCCTGGAGCCACTGACTTGATTTGTTCTTGCTTTACCGCTTCTGGCTTCATGTCCCATCTGCTGAGCCGTTGTGGAGCTGCCGTGGGTCGGCGGATTGATGCATTGGCTTGTGCACGTTCAAACGGCCTTAGTACTTAGTGTTTGGGTGGCTGGTGTGATGCCTGGCCCAACGATGACCCTCCCTTCTGGAGATATCAGCCGAGAATGTTTGCTAGAGAGCCTTCTGTCGACATTGAGTTTCTCGGCTTTGCTTGGACCAGTGGTAGAGCTGACTTGCCCCGGATGTTTGCCAAGACTTTGTTTCATAGCTTGGCCTTCACCTCCTTGGGACCATTACATTCCTCCCCCCTTAAAAGAATCTCGTCCCGACATTATAAGGTAAAATGCGAGGAAGGATGGTGGAAAATTATAGGATGTGCGACGTCCAAAGTCAGGATAATTTGGCACGAAGAAATCCTTCGCTCTCCCATGTCGCTTCAACCTAGGAGTAACCACTCCCTAAAACATTATTGAACCATAACGTATGGTTGCGTGTGGTTCGGCCCATTATGTCGATGATCTGAACCAGTCCCTCCTGATGTGTAAGATCTGGTTTCAGTTCCTCAATATTCCCCAGCTGAATGGTGGTTGAACACGTGAGGCACTTCCTCAGCTGAGAAATGTGGAAGATGTCGTACACACCGGTGAATATCGCTGGTAATTTCCAGATGGTGTGCAACTGATCCACATCTTTCCGAAAACCTGGAATGGACCGACGAATCAGGGTGAATAGAAACTTTGACAAGTGAGCCTCGTCAAAATTTTTCTTCCTCAACTCCGGGTTACGGGGTACGACAATTTTGTCCTTAAAACGCAGGACACCGTCTCCGTCTTTCCGGAAATATTTCAGTTCCCCACTGTCTATACATCTCCGCAAATGTGACATGCCCTTATCATGTTTCTGGGCTGCCACCCTTTCTCACGGATGGTGGAGATGAAAGCTAAATTGTCAAGAGCTCTAGGGGGAACCATACATAATGGCGGCTCGCTCTCTTCCAATGGGGTGATGGTTAGATTATGAACGTGTGACTGGCGACTCACGCATTCGCCACCATGTTAGCCATGCCGGGGTGATAATGGACCTCTATTTCTTAATCCTTTATCAACTCCAACCATCTTTGCTGCCTTCTGTTCCACTCCTTCTCAGTGAATATGTACTTGAGGCTCTTGTGCTCGATATATAAATGCACGACGTTACCGAGTAGGTAGTGCCTCCACATTTTGAGTGTGAGTACCACGGCAGCGAGTTCTAAGTCATGAGTCGGATAGTGTTGGTCATGATTCCTGAGTTGCCGTGATCCATACACGACCACACTTCGGTTTTGCATCAGCACACATCCTAGCCAAAAGACGGATGCATCGCAGTACACATGGAACGTTTTTTTTTGTGTCTGGCTGCGCCAAAACCGGTGCTGATGTTAGGTGCTTCACTAATGCCTTGAATGCTGCTTTACATGCTGGACTCCAAACCTAATTGGTAGCCTTCTTCAGCACCTATGTCATAGGCTTGGCAATCTTCGAGAAGTTCGGAATGAACCTCCGAGAATATCCCGCGAGTCCGAGGAATTTTCCATACCTCGTTAATAGACCGCGGGGACTTTCAATGCAGCACTTGTGTGATATTACTCTGGCTTACAGCGATGCCCTTCACTGAAATGATATGCCCGAGACAAAGTACTTGTGATATCTAGAATTCGCACTTGCTGAATTTCACGTATAGCTTGTGATCCCGCAGCCGTTGCAAGACTATACGCAGGTGCTTCTCGTGTGCTTCCTCTGACTTGGAATAAACCAGTAGGTCGTCGATGAAGACCATGACAAACATGTCCAGCTCCGACATGAATGCCGAGTTCATCAAGTACATGAACTGAGCTGGAGCGTTGGGGAGGCCAAGGAACATGACAAGGTACTCATAAACTCTGTACCTCGTCGAAAATCTGTCTTCAGAATAGCCTCAGCCCTTATCTCAATCTGATGGTACCCTGATATTAAGTCCATCTTCGAAAAGATCTTTGCTTTGACCAACTGATCAAACAGTATGTCGATCTGTGGTAACGGGTACTTGTCCTTGATTGTTACAATGTTAAGTGGACGAAAACCAACACTAACCCGTAGGGTTTCGTCCTTCTTCTTATTACATAGCGTAGAGCAACCCCAAGGTCATGAGGTTGGTCGTATAACTCATTTGCTTTTGAGTTTACTTAGTCGCTCCTTCAGCCGTTCTCTTTGCTGTGTAGAACAGACTCTTCTGTCCTAACCCAGATTTTGATCCATTTAGAAGCATTTTCATAACTCAAGTTGAATACCAAAGTTAAAGTTAACTTCAATATATTTCCAACGAGTACTCCTATGCCTCCAGATAATTTTTGGATCAGAAGTTATGATTGCTCAAAGTTTACAGAATTCCTGGTCAAAATTTGCCAGCATCTCCTTTGTATGTGGCAGATTTTATCCCAGTTGTATATGTAAATACAATAAGAATCTGAACAAACCTTGATCTACAACAATGTTGCACATTTCATAACCTTTCCGATGATGTATCGTAGGCTCCTTAGGGATTTTTCTACAGAAAGTTATGGCTTAAAAACAGAAAGGTCTAGAGAGGTTTTGTTGCTGTCCTGGTTCTGAACAGTCTGCCTTCAACCGATCTTTTCACCAACTTAACATGTGATTTTGCTCTGGAGGTCTACAAATAAGTTGTAGAGCACTTGAAAATATTTCCAGAACTGTATCATACACCTTAATTGGTTAATCTACTCAGAGTAATGCTCTGTTAAAGTCCAGCAAGAATTCCTGCCAGAAACAGAGCACTCTGTTTTTGAAATCTTTGAAACTTAGACCTTCTCTCATTTGAATCCTAGCTCAAAATAAGAGTTCAGTAACTAATATTTGTTTCAGACTTTCATTTTAGGTTGAAAGTTAGCTCATGAATCGTTTCTTCATTGGTAAAAGGTTATTAAATGGAGTACGGTGTCGCTGCACCGTAAGAAACATGTCAGTCCTACGTAGCCTCACCAAAGAAAATCCTGAACCGGATTATACCGGCATATCCGTTTTATCAGTGGCACTAAGGCGGTCTCTCGCACACGTGTACTACACGGGATATGTACGTGATCAGCACCTGCAGAAAAAAACACTCAATGATGATGCACACATAGGTTTTCTCATTTCAGTCAGCTCCATATCATAATAAAAACATACGCCCCGTATCATTTCCATACGGGCCGTCCTTGAATCAGGCCACGTCTCAAGGTACGTGACTGTGTTTTTACACCACACGACGGGAAACCCGAGTAGAGCATGAACGGGTCATCACGGTTGAGAATTTTATCAACCCAACAAATACCACCTACTGCCCTGCAGGGCACGCCGATGGCAAGAGCTTTGTATGTCCTCCTAGGCTAATTCCAGAAGAACACACTATCGCGTTACTGACCACACGATGGGGTCTCCACGTTCTTGCCTAATGGACACCAGGGATCAGCGTTTCATATGAACTCAGGAACATGAAGAGTCTAAGAGTTTCATATTGACGTCTCACACCAAGCTTTGAGACTTGTCCCTGAACCACGTTCCTCATCAGGGGAGCTAACTGAAATTGAACTGCTTTCGATGGCGTTCCTTACCATGTTTACCTCAGAGTAGGTGCGTCATTACATAATCAAAATTCAGAATTATAACAAGTATGTTAGTCATGCCACTTTAAGTAACTATACTACTATAGTCCTTATGTGGGCCTAATACCATTTCCTCACCGTATCCTAAGTTTTTGTCGTAATACGATCCTTATTCCATGCGCTATTACCAATGCGGCTCTGATACCATGCTGTTAGGGCCGGGACCCGATCACGGGGCCGTGCCGCTCGCCCGAGAATTGCATTGGGTGGTGCCGTGCGATGCGGCACCCAACAGTACACATAATAAAGCATCATATTACATAAATCAAGCGGAAGCTTACAAAGTGTGAATTTTACAAATACTTCTCAAAATAATCTACAGCGAAAGACTAATACAACTCACATCTCATATCTATGCTAAGCAACAGAGAAGATGTACAGCCCGCGGATCCTTCTAGCTAGCAACACGATCACAATAGCAGCGGCAGGGGTTGCCATGAGTTCACCACTCGGAGAGTTCTGAGTCTCATCGGACAACCGTATAATTCAGGATAGGGTTATTACCTGCAAAACAACTCATGCAGTATCTGTGAGCATGAAGCTCAGCAAGACTTAACCGTCACCCTAGTCATGAAACTCTACATGCTGAAATAGAGGGCTGAATATAGAAATTCGCAAAAAAGATGATCTTGAGCTAGAGGAGAGTCCTTACTTCAGGTTTTTAGCAACTTTTATAGCCCTCGCTCAATTTATATCGAGACTCCACAATCTAACAAGAAACGCTTCATCTCGATGTCACTTGCCCGAGGCGAAAGTAACTTTAGTGAACTACCCTAGACCCATACAGACCTTGCGCTATTAACATCGAGACTCCACAATCAAACAAGAAACGCTTTGCCTCGACGCTACTAGGCCAAGGTGAAAAATAAATTTAGTGAAAGTGTTGATCATTCCTCATCTCCATTATGAGGATTACTCACGAAGCATATTAAATTTTTCCCAGTTATTACTACGTCACGACTCAGTGTACAAGTATGCTCACTACCGCGAGCGACGGTGATTGCAATCAAAAACACCCGGCTGATACGACACGTACGCCCGTACTCGACGTTGCACACAGCAACCATCACTAACGTCGTACGTGGCAACCTTTCACACGACACCCAAATGTCAAACCGGTCCCACCGTCTGGGATTAAGTCTCACTGCAGCAAACCCTCGTAGAGCCGACTTCTCTATCCTTTCAGCATCTGCATCAGACGGTGAGGTATGCCTCGACACCTAGATTAACATGTTACATCGGTTTCCTGGGTCCCATATAGCCAGTATGCATCGGGTACACATCTCAAACTTGTCCTGCAGGGCCGCACATGAGAACGGGCCTTAATCGACTCAGACATAGACTACGTTCACAGGATCACGTCCTTGAGCCTTACATCCACTGCCCGGTCTCCATTCCCAACTATGAGGATCAATTCCCAACTCTCCCGATTGATCCCCCTTAATCCCGGTTCATGAGTAGATACTACTACTCGAGTTATGCCTCTTTTAATCCACTTTTGTTAACTTGAGATCAGCAGTTATAATCAATTAATAACCTACTCTACATTATACTCCAGGGTTTTTCTGGGTCATGCATTTGGAGTTTCATACCACCTAGACTTAATGCGATAAACAAAATGCTAGACATTATAAAGTGAATACAAATCAAAACTTGTAAGTTTTTGATGCAGACCGGGGCTTGCCTTTGTTTTGCAGGGGATTTATATATATGAGGTTCAGTTAGTGAAGACCACTTGAGGCTTGATCACTCACTTTTCTCCTTCCTTGATCTCCACTCCGATGACTTCAAATTCTTCACGTAGACGCTACACATTATGAATATGCATATGGATTTAATTGTAAATACTTTTCTAACAAGTTCTAGTGACAAGTTTAAAAACTGGATCTCTGTTTAAGAATTGAAAATGACACTGGTGCTAAGATTTTGGTTTGGGTTAATCATCATGATTAAGTGCTACGTATTTCTCCCACTCATTTTTTGAGCACCTAAGGAGGTTAAACAGAATAAGGGTGATCCAGAGCTCCAATGGTGCTGAAAATTTGCATATCAGTTTCTTGTCACAAGAAAGTCATCTGGACCAAAGATTAGCACTTTTAATAGAGTGGTTTGTTCAGAACAATTCTCTAAGCAATTAAGCCAAAAAGGAATTAATTCTGAAGTAACTCACATGTTCATGCCAAACTTAGTGAACTACAATTTCAATTATAGTTAATGGGGCCTGCATGAATTTTCATAGGATTTTTGGAGCTAATAATTTCCCAGAACTGAATTTCCATGTTTTGGAAATTCTCTGGAATTGTTTCTGTATTTATTTGAAAACAGAAACTTTAAATCCGAATTATGCTAACTAAATCAACTCCAAATGAGCTGAAATTTTAACAGGATTTCACTAACATACTAAAGAATATTCTGGCAAAATTTAAGGATTTTTGGATGAACCAAACTAGCTCTAAAATTCTTTTGCTGAAAAGCTTTAAAGAAATTCCCAGAATTAAATAATAACTTAATACAAATTGGGTTGCATGTTTGGATATATTTCTTCAACCAGAATCCAACCCGATTTTAATCACTAAATTTGGAGGTTCCTACAACAAGATAAGAACTTAACACACATTGGTGAGAAACTGAAAATGATTCTTTTATTTTTCCAATTTTCAGAGACATAAGGAATTAACACCACATTTGGCGAAGCAAATGAGGTCCGATGCCTCTGAAATTTTTACTGGAGTTCAAGTAGTTTTGGAAGAATATCCTGCCCAAATTTGGGAATTTTCCAATACAAAAAACTCCTGGAAAAATTCCTACAAGATTTTTTATATGAATTAATGAGCCAAATCCAGGGATTTTAATAAATATTGGGCTGTACCCCTGGATAGTACTATCTGAGAGGAATCCAACAAAATTTTTTTGACAATTTTTTGGACATTCCTACACAAAGTTATGGCTATTTAAACTTTGAACTGAAATCTGAAAACAGAGAAAAGTTTAAATGTCTGCTGTTGGGCCCGGGCCACGTGTCCCCCTCTTAAGCAAAGCCACACGGGGCCACAGGGTCTCTCCCGCGCTGTCACAAAGTGATCCGAGGCACAACAGATCCTTCCCAATTTAAACTCAGACGCTGACGGGTGGGACCGACCAGTCCTTCGTCTACCTCCAGCTCCCGCGCCCGCGCGCCACCGGGCTCGCCATAGTTCACTGGATTTCTGCCTCCCGGCTATCCCCCGAGGTCTTCCTCACCGATAGGGCCTAAAACCACAGGCTGAACACGATGGAACAACTTTCCCCAACCGGGGGTGGCTCTAACCCAGCCGGCGATGGTACGGCGGCTCGGCTCACCTTCGGTAGCGTCCGGCAGCTATCCTAGCCCGCCAAAAGCTTGGTGAAACGGTGCTACAGCACCAGTGAACCATGAGGATGCTCGACCTAACCTCAAAACTGCTCGGGACCGGCGGCTAATGGTGTCTCACCGTGCACCCGAGACCTCCTCCACGTTTGAGTTCGGAAAACCTAGAATTTGTGCGGTCTACGTGTGTTTCCCAGCTAGGGTTGTGAAGAGCAAATGATCGCCGAGTACTTGCGGTCCCGTGTGCAAGACTTGGCGACCTAAGAATGAGAATAGAGGTCGAATTTGAGGTTACCGTGCCGGAAGGTCAGTTTGTGCCCACCGGAGAAAATTTCCCGAATTCGCTCTCGGTCGTCCACGGCATGTCTTGAGCTTCGGAGGTGAGCACCACAGGGTCCTAGCACTTCCGAGGATGCCCTTGCTCGGGCACGACAGGCCCTATGCAGCACTGCCCACGTGAGACCTCTCCGTCAGTTCTCGTTCGACCGCCACGGAAACATGGGGTCCTCGGGTATAGGAGTTGAACACCGATCAGTGGCACGTCGAGGACGGAGAGGGTAAGGCCCTAGTAACATTTTTCTACTCACCAGCCTTTGTTCGCACTCACTAGAGCCGGCTGCTGATCGATCGGGGATGGCAGCGGTGGCTCTGTTCCTGTGCGCGAGAGGAGAAGAAAACAGAGCGGGTTCTCGGGGTTGTGGCAAGAGAACCCGACTGAGGCGATAAGAATGGGAAGCAGCTCACCAGCGCCATGGAAAACTCACGAGGAGGTGTCCTCGGTGCTGTGTGGTGTCATCCGGTGGAGTCTCGGTGCTGTCTCCGTTGCTTCGAGTGGAACAGAAAAGAACCGACTCCATCTAGATATTTGGGTGCATATGACAAGTGGGTCCCACATTCCCCCTTATCCCCTCTCAACAGCTCTCACGTTTGGCAAATGCTGGAAACGAAATTGTGAGAGTTCCAATCTGTACTGTGTTTGGATAATTTGGACAAGTTTCATCCAAATTCAAATGTATATTTGAATTCATTGCAAATTTAAATTTATTTGGAAAATGGATAGCAAATATCTTCAAAAATTCATGAGACTTTGCCTACCCCCCTAATTTGGACCTAAGGAATTCAAATATGAAACCTGATTTTTGGTTTGGCCGCTGCAAATGAGGTTTTGATCACAACAGTTTGTATTCCTATTGTTGCCCTCAATTGAAATTTGAGTTTGAACACTTTGAGTTTAAAAATCTGAATTTCATTTCCACTTGCACATGAGAGCTTACACATGGGTTTTCAAATAACTTTGTCCCCCAACAATCAATTGATCCTATGCTAGAGTCGCAGGACACTCATGTGTGTCACCACATGTGGAAAAATTTAAACAAGTCCAAATTTTCATATCTCGAAACCAAATGGTGTTCAAACTTCAGGCCCTTTGTATTCAAATTTTTGGGACCTTTACATCGGTCTAGGCCTTCCCTTCATGTACCTTAGATGTTATGAGAAACCCAGAGCTTTTCTGCGTGTTTTGTTTCAGTTTCCAAGTTACACCGCTGGTTCCTAGGCTTCCCGGGTGATACTCCCGCGCCCGAGGTTCCCGAGTTGCTCGGGGAGGTTTTTTACCTCGGAAACTCACCGGTTTCTGAGATACTACTTGCCTTCGGGCCGTGCCCCCTGAACCTCTTAGGAAGTCGATTTACCATGGAAAATTGGTGGATTTCCAAACTAACGAGACCTCCTGACCCGGTTTTCCTGAGAGTGCTCACAAGGCTGGTGTTGGTGAAGATCTTTGTTCTGTCACACTTGCACTCCTTCAGCCTATGAAGACACTTCCTGCCTACCTCTTCCTGATGTATTTTGTAAGGGCCTCAGTTTTTGACACTCATTTGCAGTGTTCATCACCACACCACACACCTCATTTGAGGAAGAATGATGAACACAAATAAAGAGCAAGTAACAATTATCAACATGCTCATTAGGGAACAAACTCACACATTGCAAAAGTGGTACTTCCCACATGTGATATAGATGGGCTGGACATATGAAAACTCCTACACTTTGCTAAGGATGTCCATGCCAAGTTTCACCCAAATTCAAAACATTTTTGAGGTCATCTTGGGTGTAGATAGGAAAGGGGCAGTTTGAAAACATATTCAAATTCAAACTGTTTTCACCCACTGAATTTAAAAGTGGAAGGCATATTCTTGCTCAGCACATTTTTGTGAGCTCACACACCAATTTTCACTCCATTTGGAGTTGATCTTGACATGAGTTAAGGGGGAGAAATTCAAACTTTATTTGAATTTCAAACTGCACTTGTGCTGAAATTCATTCAAACCAAACCTCATTTGAACTTTGATCAATTCAAATGGCTCTTGGGTGAATAATTTGAGTTGCCAAGGGTAGAATAGGGTTCACTGTTTACCACAGCTGTTAGGAATAAATTTCAGAGGTTAAAAGAGGAGTGGGACCCACATGTCAGCCTCAGCCTCAAAGCAAACCGACTGAACCACAGTTCAGTCGGTTCCCGGCAGCTGTGCGCGCGCGCCACCGAAGGGGGCAGCCGGCGCCAGCTCCTGCTGCGTGCCCCAAGCCGGAGACCAGCCGGCCGGGCTATTTATTCCCTCCCCGGCGTGCTTCAGTCACCATTTTCCCGAGCTACCGACGTGCGCGACTGCTTTTCCCACTGCCATCGCCGCCGCTCGAGTTCCTGCTTGATCAAGCCGATCGCAGCTCCCTCTTTCCATTCCAAGGTCCCAGTAAGGTACTAGCAACCATCCTCCATCCTTCCCATTGATAGAAATCGATTGAAACCGAGTGATATCGGCTGTGCCGAAAGATCAAACTCGGAACTGGAAACCGCCGCACCTCGGGCTCTCGTGGACAGCCCAACCTGGGCGTTGTCATGCCCGAGCCAAGGCACCCTTGGACGCGCAAGTGATCGGTGCTGCTCATCCCCGAGCCACAGCTCGAGTGGGTGCTCACCGGCGGCGAATTTCCATTTTTCCCCTTTCTGTGTGCAGAACGACCCTCGGGTACGATTCTGTTTAATTCGTGCTCTAGAAAGGATTAGAGGGCCTCAGGCCACTCCCACACGAACTAGACACGGTGACGCACAAGTTGCCTTCACAACTCTGGGCCGGAGAACTTCTGTGCCCGGCGTAATTCAAGGTCTACTAATGGCGGAACGCACGGGGGGTATCGGGCGCACGGTGAGGACCTATTTCGGGCCTTCCCCGAGCTGCCCCGAGTTCATGTCGACCTTCTCTGAGGTCCACTGATGCTCCCCGACCGATTTCCCAAGTAGCTGAGGTACTAGGAGCGTCAGCCGACATGGCCGAAGTCGTTCCGATATGGCGGCTCGTCGCCGACCATGCTCCGGCCGTTGTCATGAGCAGCTGACCCTCGGATCATGTTCCCCAAGTAAAAGTAGGCAGGGGCGGCCAGAATCAAGAAGTTTGAAGCTGTACAGCAGCCGGCGGCGAGCTCTCCGGCGAGGTCCCTCGGCGGCGGAGCGCGGGTGTCGCGAGGTTGAAGAAGGGGGTGGACCCCAGCTGTCAGCGGCCGATATTTTGAATCGGGATCCGGCTGCGGCCGGGATCGGGTGTGCTGGCGCGCAAAAGCCTTGTGGGCCGCGGTGTGCTGTCGCTTCGGCGTGCGACGCGTGTCCCCTGGGCCCACGCGCGAGTTTAAACTTTTCCCCGATTTTCAGATTTCCTTCAAACTTCAAATCCTTATAACTTTGGCTAGAAAGCTCCAAATTGAGTGAACCAAATTTTGCTGGATTCAGCTCTCTGAGTACTTTCCAGAAAATCAAGTGTCACTTTATGAAATTCCTTAATTCTCCAGAATTAATTCCTTAAAGTTTAAACTGTTAGGAATTTTAACTGGAGAATCATTTGGAGGAAAATCCTGAAATTTTGCTGAGATGTTCACCAAAATATCATTGAGCTACCATAAAAATTTCAGATCCATTTGAGCTCATTTAGTCCACCTAATGGTGTGATTAGTAAAACTGTTCCAGAGAAAATAGAAAATGTTCAGAAACATTTTCAGAATTTTCTCTGAAATTGTTTAGCTCATATCTTTAGTTAGAGACTTCCAAATTAAGTGAGACCAATTCCATTAGAACCCTCTGAAAATCTAGTTTTCAGAAAGTCATAGTTTGTTTCATGAAAATACCTAGAACACCCTAAAAGCCTTTAATTAAGGTCAAGGACATAATTATTTGTGGAGGGCTCAAATGAGCTTTGCTGCAACTAAAACTTGACCAAGTCTCTGTTTAGGTTGTAACCAAGCCACAGTAAAAGTTTCACAGTCATTAGGTCTATCTAGTAAAGGTTATAGACTTCACAACTTCAAAGTTAATACAAAAGCATTTAATTAATACATACATTGTTCTTATCATGTAGTCGCTAAGGTCGAGGAGGAACCCGAAGTCCTAGACTTCGTTACTCCGGAGGAACAGCTAGCCTACGACCAAGAGCAGCAAGGCAAGCCCCGGTTTGCATTAACCTTTTTACAAATTTTATTGTTTTGAGCACATACTTGTTTCCCTTTGTTCGTTGCATTAGAGTCTTGATTGGAAACCCAACTGCACAGCCAAGAAAACCATGGGTTGGGTTTAGGATTGAAAACCTCGTTAGCCACTGCATTGCTAGAATAGAGTAGGATTCGGTACAAGTCGAGTAGTTGGAACTACTCGCGAGAATAGGCTAGAGGCACATTGCTCGGGTAGAGATAGCACACGAAACACATGGCAAGAAAATGAGACCGAGCGGAGAGTAAGGGCAGCAGGACTTTGGGGCCTGTGTGCTGTAGCTCCGCTTGTGTCGATTGAGGACCGAGCCGTGTGCGGGCCTGTTGAACAAGCTAGAACAGTACCGAAGACCTACCGGCTATATGGGAACCGGGAAACTGATGTAACTCGGGTAGCTGGGTATTGAGGCATTGCCCGTCGTTCAGAGGGTAGGTTGAGAGCTCGAGGTGTAAATCAGCTGGCGGCACAGAGATGCGCGTGCAGGGACCTCTTGCTCGGGACGATGGGACCGGTTCAATATTTGGCTAACGGGTGAAAGGTAGTCGCGTACGGCGTCCGTGATGGTTGTTGTAGGCAACATCGAGTACGGGCGTACGTGACGGGTTGTTCGGGTAACCCTGCAGGTGTAAATCGATTATAATCGCCGTCCCTCGCGGTCAGTGAGTACCACTTGTTCACTGTACCGTGACGTAGAAAGAACAGGCTAGTTACATGTTAAAATGTTGCTGATTGAAAGTTGGATATTGATTGTTAATGATATGTTGTAGCTTAGTGCTAACTAAAGTTCTTTTCAACTTTGGGCAAAGTACATGAGAGAAATGCGTTTCTTGTTTGATTGCGGCTCTCTCATGTGCCTTAGCGTAAAGTTCTCCACAACCTGCTGCTAAAACTTGAAAGTAAGGTTCTACTAATTAGGCGAGTCCGTGCAAATGATTTTTACCTCATGCAACCCATTACCCTCATGTAGAGTTCCATGTTTAGGTGAGACGGGTCAGACTTGCTGAGCCTTCGTGCTCACTGCTTGTGTTTGAAGCTTTTGCAGGGTTCTATGAGGAAGGGACTCCCGAAGAGGAGACGGAACCCCAGGAGGGGAACTCCGTCGAGTGGGAGTCGTGCACGCCGCAGAGTTAGTGTGCGTGTGTGCTAGCAAGGACACGTTCGAGGGCTGAACGTGCACTTGATGCTTAGTCTACGCCCGCGAGTGTGGACTAAACTTATTTTGATGTAAACATGTTAATAAACTTGTTTATGTAATAAAGCTTCCGCTTCCGCTTTGTACCTTTGACGTGTGTTATACGGTGTTGTGCAACGCAGCACCCCTCAGCGTGATCCTGGCTCGACAGGACCAGTGGGGTCGTGTCAGCGTGGTATCAGAGCTCGCTTGAGGTTTAACACAGTACAAAGGTCTTCTTTTTCAAAAATCCAGTGAGGAACGAGTTAGTAGCCCGTATAAGGATGTTATTAGTATATAGAAAGTGGCTTAGTAACCTATTTGTTATGTCGGAAAATCGTGCATCTCGGGACGTTCATGTCTTGGGGGGTGCACGTAAGCGCTGTCCACCAGTGCGCACAAGCTGAAGGGTGGAGCCCCACGGGTGGCAGGTAACCCGACCCGCTTTGATATCCTCTACGACTCTTCATGTCGTTTGGGGTATTCGAGCAACGTCTGTCCCTGGCGTGCGTGGTGCAACATGGGAGACCCCGTCACGTGGTCTGAAACGTGAACACGTAACTCAAGGCGTGTTTGGCTTGAGAACATCCGGGCGAGTGATGACGGCCGGATGTACCAACTGTATGGATTCCGGGCTCGGTGTGCAGCCGAGTCTGATAATTGGTTGAATTTCTGCAGGTAGCCTTACCACGAAACGGTAGACGTGTAGTATCCGTGTGCGAGTGACGAGTAGTGCCACTGAACTAACGAAGCCGGCTAAATCCGGTATAGGTTTTTCCTTTGTGAGGACGTAGTACCGACATAATCTGGTGACGCCTCGACGTCACACCCAACAAAATGAACAACTTCATTTAAAAACTTGAAGGTTTTGATCCAAAGTAGTAAAACTTGATGTAACTCCTTCCCTTGAACAGGATATTCAAAGTTAATAAGTTTTCAACTTATAGGATGTTAAGGACAGAGCACTCTGTTTTCAGCTAAATCAAGGCTGAAGTTAATCAGAGGTTAGAGGTTGAGTTCTTTCGAGGTTGGGGTCGTATGATACATTTCTGGAAAGCTTTGGAGGAGCTTTACAACTTTTCTGTTGAGTTCCAGAGGTGTTTCATCCCTTAACCACTCGAAAAATGCAGTAGAGTTGAAACTGTCCAGAAAACAGGACGGAGCAAAGACTCTCTGTAGACTCTCTGTAAATTAAGCATAACTTCCTGCATAAAAATCCAAAAATAGAAAATGAGGTGGTTCTGGGAAGCTTATGAGATGGGTTACAACTTTGTAACAGAAAGTTTTGTCAGATTAGGAACAGAATTAACTGGGATTCTTGGATCAAATCAGTACCTAAGGCAGGGAGGTGCTGTCCAATTGTTTCCAGAAATTCTGTTAACTTTGACATCTCATAACTTCTGAACCAGGACAGATCTTAGGCCAACCAAATACTTTCTGGAAAGCTATTGAAGTTAACTTTAACTTTGATGTTAAGCTCCAGGACTGGTTTTGCTTTTAGCCTGGCCTAAATCAGGTTGATATGGAAACTGGTCAGGGCTGTCATGGGAACAGCAGATCAGCAGTCAAATTTATTAAAAATTTGAACTATGTTTCTAAGTTTTATGGGTTCAATAACATGTTTTATGTTATAACTCAGAAGTTTACTGTTAAAATAAATATTTGACATTTCTCAAATATATTTTTACAGATGGCAGCAGATAAACGGTTGGAGAACGGGTGGGTAGTTTCCCACTGCTCTGACCGTAGCGGCTACCCGGGAGCATTGTGGCTAATGCTCCAATATTTCGGGTACAACCAGATGCCGCAATACTTCGCCAAGGAAGAAGGCGAAGAGGGGAACAAGACGTGGACGATCCATGTCGAGGTTCCCGCAGGGCCTACGCCACCCGGTTGGGTGCCATTCACCGTCACGGTGAGAGGAAGACAACCAGAAGGGATGTGGCAAGTGGCAGCCCGTGACACTATGTCACGTTTCTGTCAACTACACGTGCAGGCTATGGAGGGAACTCCATACGCACTCGTTCCGGTGGAGGGACGAGCTCAGCATGTGTGGGAAGAGAGGTACCTAGAGGCAACAAACCCGAGTTGCCCAAGGTACAACCCCGCGGAGGCAAATCTCAGCCTCCAAATGAGGGCGGGAAACGCTGTGATGGACAACCAAGCTGTTCATACGGAGCATCTCGCCACCAAGCTCAAGGAGAGCACAAGCCGTGGAGATCATTTTGAGAGTGCTCACAGTGCACTCCGCAATGTGCTCCTTCCGACGATCAAGCGACTGAATGAACAACACAATCAGTTGCGTCGTCTGAAGAAGGCAAAGAAGAAGAGCCGTGTTGACATTGCGGCGTTGCAAGAGCTGGTGCAGACCCTAACCCAGCAGAATGAGGACATTGCTCAAGAGCGGGACGACGCTATTGAGGAAGGACAAGGCTGGGAAGAGGACTACAACCAGGCTATGGACGAGGTGCATGCATTGCAGGACCTCGTGCCCCCGGTATTGGGCGTACCGGTAGTCTTGGGTCTTCCAGCCATGGGAGAACCTGGAATGGGAGAAGAGGTGGTAGACCCCGAGCCACCAGCAGAGGTACCGGAGGAGGACGACCCACAGGAGGTCGAGTTCTACTCCGAGTAGGGGGTTACGGTTGCCAAGTAGGGCAGCTAGGGTAGCGTAACCCAACTTTTGTAATCGGTGACATGTCGTGTAGACAGTAGCGTATGTATAGGTAGTGACGACATGAGCACGACTTCTCGGAGATCCGAGAATAATGTATCTTGTATAAAGTTTATGCTTTATCAATATATGTGAATGTTGTGCAAGTTAATCATGCGTCGCTTCGATACCTACTGCTGTTATGGAATTTAGGGAAGACATGTGCTAATTGCTGCTAGTTGAATTTCAGAATGACGCGTACTCGTGCCAACCCTGACGTTGGGGGTACCAGTCAAGGGGGAGAGACCTCCCAACCACCTCCCGAGGACTCCTCGGGACAGCAGCAGCAACAACAACAGCAAACACCGCCACTGCCAACGGTTACATTGGCCGACATTGTCGCGGCAATGGCGGGTTCACATCAGCAGCACACAGAGCTGCTGCAAACGTTGATTGCGAATACGTCTCGCCCAGAGAGACGTCAAGATCGTGAGGAGCGCCAACAGAGCTCCTACTCCGACTTCCTGGCGACTCATCCCCCTGTATTCTCAAGGGCGGATGAACCACTTGACGCGGACAACTGGCTCCGCGCCATAGAGATGAAGTTCGGGCTGCTCCAAATCAGCGAGCAGCGCAAGACTCAGTTCGCGGTCCAGCAGCTCCAAGGATCCGCGAGCGCGTGGTGGGCCAACTTTTGTGCTTCACAACCCACCGACCGAGTGCTGACCTGGGCGGAGTTCCGGACGGCCTTCCGGGCCTATCATATACCGCCCGGTTTGATGAAGAGGAAGACGCAGGAGTTCCTACACCTGCAACAAGGGAGCCGGAACGCGCTGGAGTACTCCAGGGCGTTCAACGATCTCGCACTCTACGCGTCGTATCACGCAGATACGGACGAGAAGCGGCGGGACCACTTTTACCAGGGGCTTAACCCGCTCCTGAAGGACAAGCTGGCGATGTTCAATCGCGGCAGCCTCAACGACATAATTGATGCTGCGATTGTTCAGGAAGACTCCGGCAAGGAGTTGGCGGCGGCAGAGCGAAAGCGAAGCGCGCCGCAGAGCAGCGGAGAAGGAGGCGGTCCTTCTCAGAAGTTTCGGATGGTGAATCGCCCACCATCAGGTCCGCGCTGGCAGCCACCACAGCGGTCGATGCCGTTCCGCGGTCGGCCGTATTCTTCACCGGCGTTCCGGCCGGCACTGCCAGCACCACCGCAACAACAACAGCAGCAGCGGGCGATGCCGCGTGCGTTCGCACCTCCGCAACGCATGCCGGGCTTTCGTCCCCCGAGTACTCCACCAGCAGCGGCCACATGTTACAAGTGTGGTCGTCCAGGACACTTCGCGAGCAGTTGCCCGGAGAGGCAAGGCGGCGGAGTGGCACCACAGTTTCCGGGGAGGAATCAACCCCGGAACCCTACTAATGCGCGGCGGGCAAACCCTAGGCCCGGTACTGTCCACCAGCTTGCCATTGAGGACGTGCCGGAGGGCGAGCCAATCCTTGCGGGTATGTTCCAACTCCACCAGCATCCCGCTATAGTACTATTTGATTCAGGCGCCACGCATAATTTTATTAGCCAAGCTTTCATTGCTAAACACAGCTTGCCAATACTACCCACCGATAGTCCATATTTAATTTGTTCACCGGGTGGGAAGATTTCAGCAAGCGTAATGGTCTCCAAAGCACCATTATGCTTAGCGGGTAGAGTGTACCCCACGTCTCTCATTATCTTAGAGGGACAGAAGGTCGATGTCATCCTAGGGATGTCGTGGTTAACCCGCCACGGCACTGTTTTAGACACCGTCCTTCGAGTCGTGCACTTAAACTCAGAAGTGCACGGTTCTCACTCATTATTTCTGGACAGTCCAGAAATAAAACTTCCAAGTGTCTATCAAGCCACAACCATCAGATTGGAAGACATTCCAGTGGTCCGAGAATTCCCTGATGTATTCCCGGATGATTTGCTGGGGATGCCACCCGATAGAGAGGTGGAGTTCAAGATTGAACTTGCACCGGGAACCATGCCAATATCCCGAAGGCCGTACAAGATGGCGCCCAAGGAGTTGGCTGAACTGAAGACTCAGCTCACGGACCTTCTGGAGAAGGGTTTTATTAGGCCGAGCTCCTCGCCATGGGGCTGTTCGGCATTATTTGTCAAAAAGAAGGATGAAACGTTGCGGCTTTGCGTGGACTACCGTCCATTAAATGCCGTAACCATCAAGAACAAGTACCCGTTGCCACGGATCGACATGTTGTTTGATCAGTTGGTCGAAGCAAAGGTCTTTTCCAAGATGGATTTAAGATCCGGGTACCATCAGATTAAGATCAGGGCTGAGGACATTCCAAAGACAGCTTTTTCGACAAGGTACGGACTTTATGAGTACCTGGTCATGTCCTTCGGCCTCACCAATGCTCCAGCTCACTTCATGTACTTAATGAACTCGGTGTTCATGCCGGAGCTGGACAAGTTTGTCGTGGTCTTCATCGACGACATCCTGGTATATTCCAAGTCGGAGGAAGATCACAAGAAACATCTGCGTATAGTCTTGCAACGGCTGCGGGATCACAAGTTATACGCAAAGTTCAGCAAATGCGAATTTTGGATATCGCAAGTGCCTTTCCTCGGGCATATCATCTCGGCGGAGGGTATCGCTGTGGACCCGAGCAAAATCACGCAAGTGCTGAATTGGAAATCCCCGAGAACTGTTCATGAGGTACGGAGTTTCCTCGGACTCGCGGGATATTATCGGAGGTTCATTCCGAACTTCTCGAAGATTGCCAAGCCAATGACAGAGCTGCTGAAGAAGGCTACCAAATATGTTTGGAGTCCAGCATGTGAAGCAGCATTCAAGGCTTTAGTCAAGCACCTAACATCAGCACCGGTTTTGGCGCAGCCAGACACAACAAAACCGTTCGATGTGTACTGCGATGCATCCGGCATTGGGCTCGGATGTGTGCTGATGCAAGACCGAAGAGTGGTTGCGTATGGATCACGACAGCTTAGGAACCATGAGCAAAATTATCCAACTCACGATTTGGAGCTCGCTGCCGTGGTACTTGCACTGAAAATGTGGAGGCACTACCTACTCGGTAACCTCGTACATTTATATACCGACCACAAAAGCCTCAAGTACATCTTCACTCAGAAGGAGCTGAACATGAGGCAACGAAGATGGTTGGAACTGATAAAGGATTACGAGATAGAGATCCATTATCATCCGGGCAAGGCAAACGTTGTGGCAGACGCGCTAAGCCGCAAGTCACACGTCAATAATCTGACCATCACACCGTTGGAAGAGAGCGAACCACCACTACATGTGATTCCACATGGAGCTCTCTACGACCTAGCTTTGATCCCCACCATCCGTGAAGAGATAGCGGCAGCCCAGAAGAATGACAAGGGCATGTCACATTTGCGGAGACGTGTAGACAGTGGGGAGTTGAAATGTTTCCGGAAGGACGGAGACGGCGTCCTATGGTTCAAGGACCGGATCGTCGTACCCCGAAACCCGGAGTTACGGAAGAAAATCTTTGATGAGGCTCACTTATCAAAGTTTTCTATTCACCCCGGCAGCAACAAGATGTATCAAGAACTCAGAAGCAAGTTTTGGTGGACACGGATGAAGCGAGAGACTGCAAAATACGTGTCCGAGTGTGATACATGTCGACGGGTGAAGGCAGACCACATGCGGAAACCGGGACTGCTGCAACCACTGGGCATTCCTGCCTGGAAGTGGGAGGACGTGAGCATGGATTTCGTCGTCGGTTTACCCACCACCTTACAGAAACATGATTCTGTGTGGGTGATCGTCGATCGGCTCACCAAAGTTGCCCATTTCATCCCGGTCAACACCAACTACAACGCCAAGAAGTACGCTGAACTGTACATCTCACGGATCCTATGCTTATATGGCATACCCCGTACCATCGTATCGGACCGGGGCACTTTATTTGTGTCCCGTTTTTGGGAGCAGCTACACGCTGCCTTGGGGACGAAGCTGATCCGTAGTTCAGCCTACCACCCGCAGACGGATGGGCAAACGGAGCGGGTAAATCAAATCCTAGAAGACATGCTACGAGCTTGCGCTATCGACCACGGCAAGAATTGGGATGATCACTTGCCATTAGCCGAGTTCTCGTACAACAATGGGTACCAAGCCAGCATCAAGATGGCGCCCTACGAGGCGCTATACGGCAGGAGATGCCGCACACCACTGAACTGGTGTGAATCTGGCGAGAGGGTTACCTTCGGGATTGATCTTGTCAACAACGCGGAAGAAAAGGTTCGATTAATTCAAGCGAACCTAAAAGCCGCTCAATCCCGACAGAAACAGTATGCGGACCGGAGGAGGCGCCCATTACAATTCGAAGTTGGAGATCACGTATATCTACGAGTGTCTCCAATGAAGGGCGTAAACAGATTTGGGGTGAGAGGAAAGTTAGCACCCCGATTCATCGGTCCATTCCAGATTACCGAAAGATGTGGATCGGTGGCATACCGGCTAAGATTACCAGAAGCACTTTCCGGTGTGCACGACGTCTTTCACATTTCCCAGCTGAGGAAGTGTCTCAAGCTATCAACTACCGTTCAGCTGGAAGACATTGAAGAACTGCAACCGGATCTCACCTATCGGGAGGAACCGGTGCAGATTATTGATGAAAAGGCCCGAACCACACGCAACCGTACGTTGTGGTTCTACAAGGTTCTATGGAGTAATCACTCCATGGACGAAGCGACATGGGAGAGCGAGGAATTCCTTCGCACTAACTACCCCGACTTTTTCACGTCGCATATTCGGTAATTTTCCACCGTCCTCTCTCTCATTTCACCTTATAATCTCGGGACGAGATTCTTTTAAGGGGGGAGGAATGTAAGGGCCTCAGTTTTTGACACTCATTTGCAGTGTTCATCACCACACCACACACCTCATTTGAGGAAGAATGATGAACACAAATAAAGAGCAAGTAACAATTATCAACATGCTCATTAGGGAACAAACTCACACATTGCAAAAGTGGTACTTCCCACATGTGATATAGATGGGCTGGACATATGAAAACTCCTACACTTTGCTAAGGATGTCCATGCCAAGTTTCACCCAAATTCAAAACATTTTTGAGGTCATCTTGGGTGTAGATAGGAAAGGGGCAGTTTGAAAACATATTCAAATTCAAACTGTTTTCACCCACTGAATTTAAAAGTGGAAGGCATATTCTTGCTCAGCACATTTTTGTGAGCTCACACACCAATTTTCACTCCATTTGGAGTTGATCTTGACATGAGTTAAGGGGGAGAAATTCAAACTTTATTTGAATTTCAAACTGCACTTGTGCTGAAATTCATTCAAACCAAACCTCATTTGAACTTTGATCAATTCAAATGGCTCTTGGGTGAATAATTTGAGTTGCCAAGGGTAGAATAGGGTTCACTGTTTACCACAGCTGTTAGGAATAAATTTCAGAGGTTAAAAGAGGAGTGGGACCCACATGTCAGCCTCAGCCTCAAAGCAAACCGACTGAACCACAGTTCAGTCGGTTCCCGGCAGCTGTGCGCGCGCGCCACCGAAGGGGGCAGCCGGCGCCAGCTCCTGCTGCGTGCCCCAAGCCGGAGACCAGCCGGCCGGGCTATTTATTCCCTCCCCGGCGTGCTTCAGTCACCATTTTCCCGAGCTACCGACGTGCGCGACTGCTTTTCCCACTGCCATCGCCGCCGCTCGAGTTCCTGCTTGATCAAGCCGATCGCAGCTCCCTCTTTCCATTCCAAGGTCCCAGTAAGGTACTAGCAACCATCCTCCATCCTTCCCATTGATAGAAATCGATTGAAACCGAGTGATATCGGCTGTGCCGAAAGATCAAACTCGGAACTGGAAACCGCCGCACCTCGGGCTCTCGTGGACAGCCCAACCTGGGCGTTGTCATGCCCGAGCCAAGGCACCCTTGGACGCGCAAGTGATCGGTGCTGCTCATCCCCGAGCCACAGCTCGAGTGGGTGCTCACCGGCGGCGAATTTCCATTTTTCCCCTTTCTGTGTGCAGAACGACCCTCGGGTACGATTCTGTTTAATTCGTGCTCTAGAAAGGATTAGAGGGCCTCAGGCCACTCCCACACGAACTAGACACGGTGACGCACAAGTTGCCTTCACAACTCTGGGCCGGAGAACTTCTGTGCCCGGCGTAATTCAAGGTCTACTAATGGCGGAACGCACGGGGGGTATCGGGCGCACGGTGAGGACCTATTTCGGGCCTTCCCCGAGCTGCCCCGAGTTCATGTCGACCTTCTCTGAGGTCCACTGATGCTCCCCGACCGATTTCCCAAGTAGCTGAGGTACTAGGAGCGTCAGCCGACATGGCCGAAGTCGTTCCGATATGGCGGCTCGTCGCCGACCATGCTCCGGCCGTTGTCATGAGCAGCTGACCCTCGGATCATGTTCCCCAAGTAAAAGTAGGCAGGGGCGGCCAGAATCAAGAAGTTTGAAGCTGTACAGCAGCCGGCGGCGAGCTCTCCGGCGAGGTCCCTCGGCGGCGGAGCGCGGGTGTCGCGAGGTTGAAGAAGGGGGTGGACCCCAGCTGTCAGCGGCCGATATTTTGAATCGGGATCCGGCTGCGGCCGGGATCGGGTGTGCTGGCGCGCAAAAGCCTTGTGGGCCGCGGTGTGCTGTCGCTTCGGCGTGCGACGCGTGTCCCCTGGGCCCACGCGCGAGTTTAAACTTTTCCCCGATTTTCAGATTTCCTTCAAACTTCAAATCCTTATAACTTTGGCTAGAAAGCTCCAAATTGAGTGAACCAAATTTTGCTGGATTCAGCTCTCTGAGTACTTTCCAGAAAATCAAGTGCCACTTTATGAAATTCCTTAATTCTCCAGAATTAATTCCTTAAAGTTTAAACTGTTAGGAATTTTAACTGGAGAATCATTTGGAGGAAAATCCTGAAATTTTGCTGAGATGTTCACCAAAATATCATTGAGCTACCATAAAAATTTCAGATCCATTTGAGCTCATTTAGTCCACCTAATGGTGTGATTAGTAAAACTGTTCCAGAGAAAATAGAAAATGTTCAGAAACATTTTCAGAATTTTCTCTGAAATTGTTTAGCTCATATCTTTAGTTAGAGACTTCCAAATTAAGTGAGACCAATTCCATTAGAACCCTCTGAAAATCTAGTTTTCAGAAAGTCATAGTTTGTTTCATGAAAATACCTAGAACACCCTAAAAGCCTTTAATTAAGGTCAAGGACATAATTATTTGTGGAGGGCTCAAATGAGCTTTGCTGCAACTAAAACTTGACCAAGTCTCTGTTTAGGTTGTAACCAAGCCACAGTAAAAGTTTCACAGTCATTAGGTCTATCTAGTAAAGGTTATAGACTTCACAACTTCAAAGTTAATACAAAAGCATTTAATTAATACATACATTGTTCTTATCATGTAGTCGCTAAGGTCGAGGAGGAACCCGAAGTCCTAGACTTCGTTACTCCGGAGGAACAGCTAGCCTACGACCAAGAGCAGCAAGGCAAGCCCCGGTTTGCATTAACCTTTTTACAAATTTTATTGTTTTGAGCACATACTTGTTTCCCTTTGTTCGTTGCATTAGAGTCTTGATTGGAAACCCAACTGCACAGCCAAGAAAACCATGGGTTGGGTTTAGGATTGAAAACCTCGTTAGCCACTGCATTGCTAGAATAGAGTAGGATTCGGTACAAGTCGAGTAGTTGGAACTACTCGCGAGAATAGGCTAGAGGCACATTGCTCGGGTAGAGATAGCACACGAAACACATGGCAAGAAAATGAGACCGAGCGGAGAGTAAGGGCAGCAGGACTTTGGGGCCTGTGTGCTGTAGCTCCGCTTGTGTCGATTGAGGACCGAGCCGTGTGCGGGCCTGTTGAACAAGCTAGAACAGTACCGAAGACCTACCGGCTATATGGGAACCGGGAAACTGATGTAACTCGGGTAGCTGGGTATTGAGGCATTGCCCGTCGTTCAGAGGGTAGGTTGAGAGCTCGAGGTGTAAATCAGCTGGCGGCACAGAGATGCGCGTGCAGGGACCTCTTGCTCGGGACGATGGGACCGGTTCAATATTTGGCTAACGGGTGAAAGGTAGTCGCGTACGGCGTCCGTGATGGTTGTTGTAGGCAACATCGAGTACGGGCGTACGTGACGGGTTGTTCGGGTAACCCTGCAGGTGTAAATCGATTATAATCGCCGTCCCTCGCGGTCAGTGAGTACCACTTGTTCACTGTACCGTGACGTAGAAAGAACAGGCTAGTTACATGTTAAAATGTTGCTGATTGAAAGTTGGATATTGATTGTTAATGATATGTTGTAGCTTAGTGCTAACTAAAGTTCTTTTCAACTTTGGGCAAAGTACATGAGAGAAATGCGTTTCTTGTTTGATTGCGGCTCTCTCATGTGCCTTAGCGTAAAGTTCTCCACAACCTGCTGCTAAAACTTGAAAGTAAGGTTCTACTAATTAGGCGAGTCCGTGCAAATGATTTTTACCTCATGCAACCCATTACCCTCATGTAGAGTTCCATGTTTAGGTGAGACGGGTCAGACTTGCTGAGCCTTCGTGCTCACTGCTTGTGTTTGAAGCTTTTGCAGGGTTCTATGAGGAAGGGACTCCCGAAGAGGAGACGGAACCCCAGGAGGGGAACTCCGTCGAGTGGGAGTCGTGCACGCCGCAGAGTTAGTGTGCGTGTGTGCTAGCAAGGACACGTTCGAGGGCTGAACGTGCACTTGATGCTTAGTCTACGCCCGCGAGTGTGGACTAAACTTATTTTGATGTAAACATGTTAATAAACTTGTTTATGTAATAAAGCTTCCGCTTCCGCTTTGTACCTTTGACGTGTGTTATACGGTGTTGTGCAACGCAGCACCCCTCAGCGTGATCCTGGCTCGACAGGACCAGTGGGGTCGTGTCATATTTGGTGATCAAATATGTAAAATTCCCAAAAAGTGGTAGCAAGAATTTTCAGCTCATGTACACTTAGGAAAAATGAGGGGAATTAAAACTTTGAATTATAACGGTGTAAGTTCAAAGTGAGGATTCAAACTTCCCAAAACTTCGAAACATGGAGATCTAAATTCATAACTTGGTTCTCCATATTCCAAATATTTAACCTTCTAAATTTCAGCTCATTTGGAGGAGTTTTGATATTTGTTTGGGATTAAAAGAGAAAGCCCTCTAATCTGAATTTCAAATTCAGTTTCAAATTCCGATTTCCTCAATTTGCAAATTTGGTTCCACAAAAGTGTTCTCCAGATTTGAATTAGCAGCCATGCCAAAAATCAGAAATTTTGGGATTGGTTTGCTAGGTTTTGGAACAATGCAAAAGGAAGAAATTCAAATTCCATTTCTAATCCAAATGACCATATTCAATTCAAACTCCAGAATAGAATTCAAATCATTTGAATTCAACTTTTCAAACCTTAACTTTGAGGTAAAGTATAGCCTTAAATGTTGAGTAGCTTGGGGAGAAATATCAGTGGAAAAATTGGATTAAAAAGGAGGAAGTGGGACCCAGGGGTCAGCCACACAAAGGGGCTACCGCCTCTGCCGACTTCGGTCGAACAGCGAGAGCTCGACAGCTCCCGCTTGAACCCCGTGCCCGAGGAGCACCGCGCCAACTCATGATTTTCCCAGCTACATGATCATCCGTCCGTGCCACAGCCGCAGCACATTTTCCTTTGCCCTCTCGGTCTTCAACCGACATGCTTTCCAGCCCTCTGCTCGAGCGCACGAGCAAAACCACCGAGCTCCACTGATCGGCTCGGGTTCCAGCTGTTGATCATCGTCCGGCGACACCAGCGCCTAGCTGAGCCACCCACCAGCGCCTCTGGAGCCTCCTCGATGATTTCCACCCTCTCCTAGGCCGTGGCTGACCCTATACACCGGCACCGAGCTTTTCTGCTCCGAAGAAAACAGAGCACGAAGCCGCCGCCTCGGTTCCACGTCTTCCGACCGACTCTGACCTCCCCAGCGCAAGGAAAACCACCCAGAGGTACGTCATTGAGTCTAGTTTCTCACACCGATGTCCTTTTGTACTTTACCACCGCCGGCTAGCCGGAATTGTGAAATTTCCGACGGTGCACGTGGAGGACCGATCGAGACAACTTCGGGAAATTCTTGACACACATTGGATCATCGGGTCTCCAGCCTTAGACGCAGCTACTAGAGCCCCTAGCACCCTCCCACGCTGAAGCACGACGCATATCATCTTTTCTACAACCCTAGCGACGAGAATCCGTCGCCGCCGGCTGAAACGGCTCGGTTCACCGTCGAGCTCCTATTTGCGGGCGTTTTCAGCTCCGGCTAGGGGTAGCATCATGTTCTACGTGCTTCAGGGATGGTCTACAGCCCTTAAGATCACCGTTTGAGGCTTGGGACGTCCAGGTCATCGCCAGCGCCATGCTGCCAAGCCGCCTCGCCGTCGCTGATGAGTTTCCCGGCGTTTTCATAACCCGAAACCTTGCCCGGCTGCTTGGCTGTGATCCGAGGGTGGTGTAGCACGAAACCGTAGAGAGAATGATGGAGAAACGGGCGAGAAAGAGGCACGCCATCGTCGGGTCTGGCGTGCGTGCGCGGGGCCTGTCGAGAGGTTGAAGAAACGTCTGACAGTGGGCACCCCCTTTGAGTCTCTGTGTAGATTTTAAACAGAAAGTTATTCAAGTTCAAAAAATCCATAACGTTGTGTAGAAAACTCCAAAAAGGGTGATACCAATTTTGTTGGAATGCTCATGAGTAGTAATTCACAGAGAAACAAATTGCTTGCTATGAAAGTGCCCAGGAATTCCTGTAGAATTGTTTTTAGTAAATCCTTTATAGATTTATTACAGGAGCAATCTTTATGAAACATTCCCAAATTTGGGCAGCAAATCATTATCATAGTATATGATCTCCAGTAAAAAATTGGGTTTCATTGGAGTTCATTTGCTAGGCCAAATTGCCTTCCAAAGTTCAGCCTTTATTTGGAAATTCAAATTTAAACAGAAACTTTTCAGAACTCCTATCCAAATTCAAAAATTCATATCTCTCTGTTGGTCGCTCCAAAAATGGTGAAACAAATTTTTTTAGAACCATGGAGACTTACCCTAATCAGATCTTCCACTTTTAGCTATGTCAAAACTCCTTATTTGGGCTGAAAATTCAGAGAAGCCTTGTACTTGTAGGAATTTTAGAGACTACATTGTGCAATGACATTTCTCCAAATTTTGCTCAGATCATTCTTAGAGGGTCTAGTCTTCACTGTAAAAACCCCAAAGCCAATTAAGGATCCTAAATAGCAGTAGCAATGAATAGAAGTTTACTTCTTATAAGTCCTTAATACTTATACATATATTTTGTTACATTTCATAATAGTGACCGAAGTTGAGGACGCACCGGAGCCCTTGGACGTCCTGCCACCTGAAGTTGACTTCCCATCTAACTCGCAACCAGGCAAGCACCGGTTTTCATTTAAGTACTTTTGCCAATTCTTCATTTGTATCACTTATGTCTAGGGTGAATGCTTGCATTAGAGTTAGGTTGATTGAAACCCCACTTGCAGAACCTTTTAAATCCTATGAAGGGTTGGGTAGCTTACAGACCCGACGAGTAGGCACGGCCCTGCTAATATGCTTAGGATCTCGGTAGAAGTCGAGTAGTTGGAATCTACTCACGAGGTAAGGTTTTATCACACGGTTTGGTCAGAATAGAAAATGGCTTAAGAGTGGAGAAAATGAGACTCAGCAGGGCGGATAGGAAGCAGTGAGCGGAGGTCTCACGTGCGTAGCCCTGTTGGTGTCGATTGAGGACCGAGTCGTGTGCAGGCCTGATGAACAAGTATCGAACAGTGGCGGATGGCATACTGACATAAGCAGGAAACCGATGTAATTGGTTAACCTGGGTGCTGAGGCTAACCCAACCGTAAATAGAAGTGGGTTGAGGGTAGCAAGGTGTAAATCTGCCGGTGGGCACAGCCACGCTCCACGCGGAGACCTCCTGCCCGTTACGGATGGACCGGTTCGGTATTTGGGTTGCCTTTGAAAGATTATTGCATACAACAGAGTAGGAAGGGGTGTGGAATCATGCTTCTGAAAGTGGGTGTATGTAATGTGTTGTAAGGGTGTCTCCTGATTGCAATCACCGTCCCTCGCGGTTATTTGAGTACCGCTTGTTCACTGTTCTGTGACGTAGTAAGAAGAGCAATAAGCCAAATGAATGATAATATGCTGTGATGAAATATTAAGGTTTTGGAAACTATGTCTGCTGTAGAGGTAGCGCTAATTAAGTTTATTTTCCGCTTTGGGCATCACCAAATCGAAGGAAAGCGTTTCTTGTTTGATTGTGGACTTCCGATGTGAGGGCTGCCTAAGGCTCATTAAACTGTTGCTATAAAACTGAAAGTAAGGATCAACATGTAGGCGTGTCTTTATTGCAAAGTCCTGTTTCCTATCTTACATATCCTTACATGTAGAGTTCCATGCCTAGGCTAGTCGGTTAAGCCTTGCTGAGCCATTGTGCGAGGAGTATGATTGGCAGAACGCGCCAACAATCATCCCAGAAGCTGCTTACGCAAGTGGACGCGGAAAACCTCATGGCCGGTGAGTTTTCATCTTCTACAATTACTATGTATGACTTTGTTGAAGTGGTCGATGAAAATCTAATAAACTTTCATCTTTATGTAGGTTCGGCATCTTCCAAGGAGTGGTCGACTCCAGACAGGCACGACCCTCCAGGTCCTCTTCCTCGCAGCAGGCTAGCTCTTCCAACCGGTCTAGCTTGCTGGAGCTCCAGAGTGTCCAGGACGAGCTCCGCCGGACACAGGAGGAGCTCCAGAGAGAGAGAGAGAGAGAGGACTCAGGATGAGCTCCGACTAGAGCGAGGGCGACAGGCCACAGCCACTAGGGCCAGAGACGAGTATCTCAACTCATACATGCTACAGTTTCAGGCGGCAATGGCGGTAAGTAATTGTCGTTAAAATATGTATATGTTTCAAAATTATGAATGCAAAAATGTGCTAATAGTTTCTATTCGTAGGCTATGACGGCTGGACAGCAGTGAGCTTCCACGGTGGGAGCCACCACCGGTGATCGAGCCAGAGCAGCCATAGGTGCCAACTATAGGAGCTTAGGTAAAAACGAACTTCTCTTGAGTTTATTTATACTTGGTCAATTATAACTAAACTTACTCAAATATAACTAAACTAAGTTAACATTGTTCTATTATAGACAAACATAGTTGAACTTTATCAAATACAACCAAAACACTTTGAATTTGCTCAAATATAGTCTTATATAGTTAAACTTGTAAAATGAAGTCAAAACTAGTTCAACTTGCTAAATTCTAATAATATGTGCTAAAACATAACAGACATCAAGGACGGAGGCTCGCACTCCATCGCCGGACGTGCAGGTGTGAGCAGACGGCTTGAGGATGATTTTGTGGGCTCCGGAGGTAGCGGCCGTGGTAGTAATGTGTAGCTTCGTTTGTATCGTGTCTTGTGATGGACTTGTAATATAATTTCTATGATTAATATCGTGTGATATTATACTTTAAAAATGGATTTCTGACTGTTTGTGTTGCTGGATCGAGCCAGTGGACTGGCCATAGAACCAGCGGTCAGCATTTTCTGTTTAAAAAAACAAAAAACTTATTTACGACGGTTTATACAGTGCCTTCGTAAATAATGTTTCTGTTATTTACGACGGGGTGGTTGTACCGTCGTAAATAATGCCCCTGTTATTTACGACGGTATAACCTGAGAGCTTGCGCCTTGAAACGTGGGCGTAGTTGGGATAGGAGTTTACCGTATGCCAAGTTTTCCTATAACAACAGCTATCAAGCTAGCTTACAAATGTCGCCTTTCGAAGCCTTATATGGTAGACGGTGTAGAACGCCACTATTCTAGAACGAAACTGGAGAGAACCAGGTGTTTGGACCCGAAGTGCTACAAGAAGCCGAAAAGCAAGTCCAAACAGTACGAGAGAACTTAAAAGCCGCTCAGTCACGACAGAAAGGCTATGCGGATAATAGGCATAGGAAGTTGACCTTTGAAGTGGGAGACTTCATATACCTGAAAGTATCGCCTATCCGAGGCCAACGACGCTTCAACGTCAAAGGCAAGCTAGCACCTCGCTACATTGGACCATTTAAAATTTTGGACAAGCGAGGAGAAGTAGCCTACCAACTAGAGCTCCCAAACCACCTCTCTGACGTACATGACGTGTTTCATGTATCCCAGCTCAAGAAGTGCTTGAGAGTGCCAGAGGAACAAGTGTCAATGGAAGAACTTGAACTTCAAGAGGACCTGACTTACGCAGAACACCCTATCCGAATCTTGTACGTAAGGGAAAGGGTCACCCGAAACAAGGTGATTCGATGGTGCAAGGTACAATGGAGCCATCACACCGAAGCTGAAGCCACATGGGAGCGTGAAGAGGATATCAAGGCAGAATTTCCCCATCTATTTTCTACTAACGAATCTCGAGGGCGAAATTCAATTTAAGGGGGGTACATTGGTGACACCCTCATCTCGGGTGTCAGCATAGGTTCATGTTTTATGAAGAGGAAATACTTTAAGAAAAGTAGGGACAGAGAAAATAATCAAAAGAAGAGCCAATAAGGCCCTCCGAGAGCGCCGAAGGCAACTTACCGCGGCCGCTAGCCACATGGCGTGATCGGAGCTCGTCCCTGCGAAGTGAAGAGAGGTCCGATCCTGTGGGACACGTGTTGCCCACGGAGCTAGCCTCTGCGGAAGAAGCAAAGGCATTTCCGCAAGACACGTGTCATCCTCGGAGCTAGTCCTCGCGGAAGTCAGAGGACCAGTCGCGCGGGGTACGTGTCGATCTCGGAGCCCATCTCAGAGAAGTCCGGATCTATCGAACACGTGTCGCCACCGGAGCTTATCTCTGAGAGGTCTGTTGTTGCTGGACACGTGTCGACCTCGGGGCATGTTCCTGAGGAAGGAAGAGAGGGAAAAACCGGCGCCAACACGTGGCATGCGCGAAGCTCACCTCCGATGAAGAGGGAGGTCTCGCTCGTGACACGCGGCACAACCGGAGCTCGTCTCTGCGGACGAGGAGACACCAGGCCCCGGAGGACACATGGAGCTTCCGGAGCTCATCATCACGGAGGTAACGAGTTCTGGAGCAGGTTTTACGCGTAAAGATACCGGTACACAACAAAAACCGATCTAAATTCCACAATGTTACTAATGATAAGATGTTAGGATCCAACAAAGATCTGAATAAGACTCTTATTTGGGATACAATCAGATTAGGACTCTTCTCTTCCCGATTATAAATAGAACCCAAAACCTCTGGCCGAAACCACAAACTTCTCTTCGACTCCTAAGCCGACGACTTAGAGCCCTAGCCCTAACTCGCCGAGCAAACCATCGCCGAAGCGCAACAAGGGAGATCATAGGAGAAGAACCGAGCGGTCTGAGGAGGACCTCGAAGTCAAGAAGAACGTGAGAGCAAGCTCAGGGAGCTGTCTACGACGAACTGCAGGAACCAGGTTTTGAGAATCAAGAACAACCGGAACCGCAAGAACAAGGCAAGTGCCCCTTGACCATATTGATCCTATGTTTGGATAAAACTGTTTTGTTTTGCAAAAAGGGTGTGTGTGATGAGTCAAACATGATGGGAAACCCTTTTTATAGGAGTTTACTAGTTTTGATTAAACCACCCTTGTCGCCTAGAATGTTTATGAGTCGGGTATGGTTTTTGCTTTATGCTTCGCTGAGTCTATTGGATTGGGAAGCGAGATAGATGTGTCTAGCTAACTGCACTCGTAATGATAATGAGAAACTGATGATGTTAATGAACATGGGTCGGAGGGAGATCTAGGCAAGCCTGGGTTTGTGAATGAGGTAGCATGAGATGGTGGTTTTACTTGCCGTAGATCTAAGGACCGGTTCATGCATGCACATGCCAGGATAACAGTGCCACCACAAGGCCAAGTATGGGTGCGGCTTAGCTGAGTAATTAGGTAAGTTGCTAGAGTGTTATGGACTGCGGAAGGCGCGGGGAATGGGAGTCGAGTGAGGACTGCCCTGGGAACTGCATGGCACGAGAGGGGGCCCGTGGGTGGGAGAATTGGAGATTCTAGCCTGCAGGTGAAACCTTAGTGAGTCCATACATCTAGTAACCCCTTTGTAAAGGCTATTTTGTGATGTCTTGACCATACACCGACGGTTGTGTACTGGTGTAATGAAGGTTCTGCAGTCGCCGACGGGTGACGAAATCACAAACTTGTGGGTAAAGAGGTGCAAACTCTGCAGAGTCTAAAACTATCATGATAGCCGAGCTTACGGTCACGAGCACCTGGCTAAACTGCCATGATTAGTTGGGATGGTTATAGGGAAAGTTTTTGGTTATGGATTTGGTTATGGATTTGGTTATGGATTTGGTTACGGTTTAGTTGTTGGGACAGTTGAGTCTGGGTGATGAGATGGTTACATGACTGTTGGGACATGACATGAGTTTGGTCTCGGTGTGAGATGAGGTTGAATTACGAGGTGAGATGGTAGCGAATACGAGGAGGTATTCGTGAGTATGAATAAAGGATTGGTTAATATTCGGATGGAACACGGGAAGTGATGGAGGTATGTTGGTAATTTAATACATGCTGGGATTGCATTCATCTAAAGTTTAGTTGCTGTTTTATCATGGTTTTTATAAATCCGCTTTTCTGCAAATAAGCCTTTTTATGCCTACTTTTTTTATGAGCTGCATATCATGTGTTTTTCCCGCACTTGCTGAGTACATCATTGTACTCAAACTTGCATTATTATTTTCATCATCAGCATCGGGAGAAGCCTACTATGAAGACCGAGTGGAGCATTATGGCGTGTGATCTATTCTCGACCTTGCCTGTGGAGGGAGTAGAGATGGAGCCACTACTGCTTAGTTTTGCTTCCGCATTAGTTTTTGCTTCCGCATAGAAATAAGACTTTCGCTGCATAGAAATAAGACTTCCGCTGTAAGCATGAGTCCAAGACTCATGAGACGTTGTAATAAACTATGTTATTCGTGGTAATATATAATCTGAATTCAGTTTGTAGAACGTATGTATATGTGTGATGAACATCCTGGGCACACATATGCATTAGTTCTTGGTTCCGTGGTTTTTTCACAGAACTGAGGGTGTCACACGAATCCCTGTGCTTCCTTGACGCCTACTCAGGATATAACCAGACCACTCTCTGCGAAGGAGAACGGCGGGCAACGGCGTTCATCACTCCCTTCGGCTCCTGTTGCTATGTGAGGATGCCCTTTGGATTCAAAAGTGCGGGAGAAACATACTAGCAGTGCATGTAGAATTGTTTCCATCAGTAGATTGGGCAAAACCTCGAGGTCTCCATCGACAACATCATCATAAAATCTAAGAAGGTCACCAGCCTCATCATTGACCTCAAGGAGACCTTCGCTAATCTCCACCACAACAACATTAGGCTCCACCCGGATAAGTGCGTGTTCGGCGTCCCCCGAGGGACGCTGCTCGGATAAATTATCTCGGAGCGCAGCATTGAAGCCAATCCCGAGAAGATCATGACGTTTGCCAACATGGGTCCCATAAGCGGAGAACGAGGGCTGCCCCTCTATCGGCTTTTAAAGAAGTCCCAGCCATTCAGATGGACGGAGCAATCTCAAAAGGCCCTTGACGATCTTAAGATCTTCGTCACAAACCCCCCGATACTGGCCTCACCGGAGCCGGACGAGCTGCTCCTCCTCTACATCGCAGCCACCAATCAAGTAGTCAGCACCGCCCTAGCCGTAGAGCAGGAAGAGCCCGAGCGCGACCACCAGGTCCAAAGGCCGGTCTTATTTCATGAGCAAGGCATTGTACGACTGCGAGACGTGCTGTCCCCACGTGCAAAAGCTCGTGTATGCCATCCTTATAACAAAGCGAAAGCCCCTGCACTACATCCAAAGCCATCCGGTACAGGTGGTGACTGCGCACGGGCTTGGGGCGATCATCAACAGCCAGGACTCCTCTCGAAGGATTCTGAAGTGGGTGCTGGAGCTCATGGGATATGACGTAACCTACGTCGCCCGGACAGCAATCAGGTCCCAGGACCTGGACGACTTCATCTCTGAATGGATGGAGGTGCAAGCGTCCCCGAGCCCGACCTATTGTAAGTAGTGGATAATGTATTTTGATCGATCGTTGACCCTTAACACCGTAGGAGGCGGCGGCGTCCTCGTTCTCCAGAAGGGGATCAGCTCCAGTACGTGTGGTGACTGCATATCAAGGCAACCAACAATGTCACGGAGTATGAGGCCCTCCTCAACAGACTCCGCATCGTGGCCGAGCTCGGCTTGTGACGCCTCTACGTACGCGGCGATTCTGAGCTTGTGATCAATCGTATGATGAAGGAGTCAAGCTGTCATGATGCATGCATGGAAGCCTCCTGTTTGAATGCACGGGAGTTGGAGGATAGGTTCGAAGGGCTCGAGCTCTCCCACGTCCTGAGACGGGACACCAGCGCGGCTGACGCACTGCCCAAAATAGCTTCCAGCCGTGGGGCCCCACACCTAGGTGTGTTCATTACCGACCTCATCCAACTGTCCGTCCGTGTTGAAGAGATGCGACCAAGTTGCCCGACCTCCAGGCAATCATCGCCGAACCAGGATGGCAGGCCGCATACTTCGAGTACCTGACAACCGGAAGACTCCACACCTAGGTGGCCAAGGCTCGGCCAATCGCACACTGGGCCAAGACGTTCGTCCTCATAGAGGGTGAGCTCTTCCGACGAAGCGTCACCGGGATCCTGTAGCGTTATATCTCGAGCGATCAAGAAAAGGGGCTACTCCTCGACATCCATGAAGGGGTCTGTGGACATCACGCGGCCTTGAGATGCCTGGTCGGGAAGGCGTACCGTTATGGGTTCTACTGGCCGACCACCGTCTCTGACGCTGGCCTTTCATCGTGTGGGGCTCGACCTCCTCAGTCCTTTCAAGAAGGCGTCTGGGGGCCTAACCGTCCTCCTCATCATGGTGGACAAGTTCACCAAGTGCATTGTAACACCCTCAAAATTACTACCATGCATTGCATACATTTTTCATATAGAGAAGCATTTAAAAAGAAGAAGAAATAAAGAGAGGAATATAGAAGCAAATAAAATAGTAAGATGGAATAAAAATAGAAAATAATGGAAATAAATAGAAAAGGAAAAGAAAGAAAAATAAAAAGGAAAATAAAATAAAATAGCCAAATTGGGCCACCCCAATTTTTCCCTAAAATTCCCCAATTTTCCCCAAATTCCCCTCTCCCCTAAATATCCCAATTTTCCTGATTTCCCCAAATTCCCCAAAATTCCCATAGTGAATTGTCCCCCCCAAATTTTGGGCGCCCCAATTAGGGGGGAAACCCAAAATGGGCCACACCCCTTGGCCACATCCCATTAAGGGGGGGAACAATAGCCGCTGCCCCTTTGTGGATTTTTATGGGCTTGTATTTCTCAATTAATCTCAGCCATTGGTAGAAAATAAATAATAAATCCCATCCCCTAGCTCCCACCTCTTTTAAAATTAAATATCATCCATTGGATAATTGAGTTGCTAAAATCCTAGCCACCCTAGCTCTTTTCCCCCCTTATAAATACAACCCCCTATCCACACCCCTACACCTATTTTTGGCCGCTGCCCTCCCCTTGCTGCTAGCCCAAGTCACCACCCCCCCACCAGCTGGAGTTTGGCCCCCGTCGAGCTCCATCACGCCTCGCCGTCGCTGGAGAAGAAGCCCTCGACGTTCTACCTTAGCCGCAGCCTCATAATCCTCCATAGAAAATCTCCCGCTGCTGCCATTGCAAAGGAGGTTCTTCCGCCAGGAAGAGAGGAGGAACAAGTGAGGTTTGTTTCCATTACCCCTCTTACAACATCGCCGCTTTTTCTATGCACCTGTTTTCTTCACCCTCTGCGAGCAGAAAATTCTGCGTGTGGACAGACCATGTTTTGTTCAAATTTTGACGGTGGAATTGATCTACACATTGTGTCAAGATTATGACCATGTCCACACTTGATCCCAGCAATCTTGATTATCATAAAACCCCATGGAAGCATACTAAAACATGCAAGAACACGTGCAAACGAATTTTATAAAACTGCACCATAGGAATTGCATTCATCCACATCATTGCATCTGAGTAAAGTTTGTGCATGATACTTGATTGCTGTAAATTTTGTATGCGCGTAGTCGTGAGTAGAAGGACACGCTCAAGAGGCCGTCTACAAGGAACTACAGAACCAAGACTTCGAGACGCTTGAGCAACACAAACCACGGGAGCAAGGCAAGTGTCCCTTGACCATATTGATCCCATGTTTTTGAAACTGTTTTGCTTGCAATAACTAGAATGCTTGTGTCAACTTGATGGGAAACCCTTTTATAGGAGTTTACTAGTTTTGTTAACCATCCTTGTCGCTGGGAAAGTTGATGAGTCGGTTATGTTCATTTTCTCTTTTTGCTTCGCTTACCTTACAGGATACGGGAAGCTGAAATAAATCACGGTTAGCTACTGCACTAATAAGATTAATGAGAACTTGATAACGTTAATGAGCATGGAATCAGGGAGATGGTGGTTTGCTTGCTGTAGATCTAAGGACCGGTTCATGCGAGCACATGCCAGGAAAACAGTGCCATCACAGGGCCAAATATGGGTGCGGCTTAGCTGACTAATTAGGTGTGTTGCTAGCTTGTTATGGACAATTGGATGGCGCGGGGAATGGGAGTCGAGGAGGACTTCCCGGGGAACTGCGTGGCACAGAAAGGGGCCCGTGGGTGGGAGAATGGAGATTCGAGCCTGCCGGTGAAACCTCAGTGTAAAAGTCCCAAAAATGTGTATGAATAAAACCTAGGTTTGAGTTCATATGTGTGGCAAAGACATGAAAAATGGGTCTGGCTAAATTTTTCTTCATGCAAATTGATACATGGATGATTATCCAAAATGAGGTTCACATCTTTATTTGAAAGTGTTGAACCAATAAGGATTTAAACACCCTTTGCATGCAAGTTTAAAAATCAGATTTGAAATTCAAAGTTCACACAAATGGTGGCCAAAACTTTGAATAACCATGCAGCCCTAGAGTTGGAAATTTGGGAAAAAATGGATGACAAACTTTTCATTTTTAGGGTGGGCTCCAATAAGGAATTATGGAAGCATTTGTCAAACTCCAACCAAATTCAATTTGTCATGCAAATTCAAACTGAATTTGGAGGATTCAAATTCTAGCCACCTTTCAAACTCAGAATTGTGGAATTGGGAGGATTAACTTGAGGAGATATCTTGGGAGGAAAAAGAGGTATAGGGCGCACATGTCATTGGGGGCACGGTGCCACCTCCTGCTGCCTGCCCCCACGCGCTGGCGCCCAGGTCGGTTCCCTCGTGCATCAACGTGATCTTTACCGCCTCAGACCGAAGCAAAGCTCAGTTGCCTTCTCTTCCTCGCGAGCGACACCGAACAGAGCTCCTCTACCCTCCGCTTCTCGGGTTGATCGGGAAACCGAGGAAACAACCGCGCCCTATCCTCCCCGAGCTGCTAAACAACATCCTGAGCTCAATACACGCCTCCCCGACCCGGAAACGAGCGAGTTTCGGCCTCCCTTGCCCTACCACAGTTCACTCCGCGGCGACCTAGCTTCAGCCGACGGTCGGGCGCTCGTGGACAGCTCTCCTCAGGAGCTTTCACGGCTGAGCGATCACGGCTACGGGAGCAGGCTACGGTGGTGCTGCTCTCCTCCAATTCTTTTGACGCAAACCGTGAAGCATTGACACGGAATTTCGAAGTTTTTCTCCGGCAAGTTCAACCCGAGCAGCCAGTACGGTTTCTTCAAATTCCCTCTCTCTAATCCTCCATAGGTCATCAAATCTTGTACATAGGCGCTGGACTAGCCGGCGATCATCTTCGCTTTAGGATCTGTCGCATGAAAACACCTCGGAGCAACGTATTCCGACCTCTACCGAGCATGTTCTTCGCAGAACCAATCGGGCGCACGATGTCGAGCTAGTTGCCGCCATTTCCGATCTAATCCATGGCCTTGCCGAGCTTTGCGATCACCCACTGGTGCTGTAGAGCTAGTTGGCCGACGTTTTGGTGGGCTAGGAACCCCGGCTGACGGTGCCAAAGTTCAACCGAGGCCGCCACACGTTGCCGGCCATCTTCCGGTCACCGGCAGCCCCAAAACACATCACCAGCGTGTTCCTCGGTGTCCTAAACCCCCTGGCGGCGAGTTTCAGCTCGTGCTGTGGCTGGCAGCGGCTCTCCGTCTGTGACACCCTAATTTTCAGGTCTGCATGTATTCATGTTTCATGTAGAAAAACACTTTTAAAATAAGTTGAAACCGAGAAAGAATAAAAAAGTTAGCCAAAAAGAGCAAATTCCAGTGTACAGAGAGCGCCGAAGACAACTCCCGCGGCTCGCTGGCCACGTGGCGTGTTCGGAGCTCATCTCTACAAATGGGGAGGGGTCCGCCGCTAAACTGGCTATGTGGCAGGCTCGGGGCTCATCTCCGCAAAGGGGGAGAGGTCCGACCCTATGGGACACGTGTTGCCCCCGGAGCTACCCTCTGTGGAGAAGCGAGGCCAGTCCCGCAGGACACGTGTCACCTTGGGAGCTATACACCGCGGAAAAGAGAGTACCAGCCACGCGGGACACGTGTCACCTCCAGAGCTCACCTCCGGGAGGTCCAGTCCTATTGGACACGTGCAAACCTCGGAGCTAGTCTCTGAGAAGGAAGGAAATCTGGCACTATTAGGGCACGTGGCACACCCGAAGCCACCTGCGAATAAAGAGGAGGTCCCGACCGCCAGGATACGTGGCGCACGTGGAGCCCGCCTCTGAGAAAGAGGGAGGTCTCGCTCGCTTGACACGCGGCACAACCGGAGCGCGTCTCTGCGTGAGGGGGAGACCAGGCCTGATGGACACGTGGAGCTTCCGGAGCTCATCACCGCGGAGGTAATAAGTTCTGGAGCGGTTTTTGCTTCTGTACGCGTGGGAATACCGGTACGGGAGGAAACCGACACGAATTCCACAATGTGACCGCACCAAATAAACTAAAGATAAGTTGTTAAGATTCAACGACAAGTTGAATAGGACTCTTATTCGAAGTCCAATAAGATTAGAACTCTTTCTTCCCGATTATAAATAGAAACCCAGAACCTTTGGCCGAAACCACAAACTTCTTTTCTAACTCCTGAGCCGACGACTTAGAGCCCTAGCCCCAGCTCGCGGAATAAACCCTTCGCCGGAGTTTGGTTGAGAGAGATCGCCGGAAGAGAGCCCCAACGATCTGTCTGATAGAAGAAGGACCTCAAAACTAAGAAGAACATAAGGTAGGTCTCCAGTACCACCTTACGACATCATCGCGTTTTCTTTGCATCTATTCTTCGATTCCTTTCGAACAGAAACTTTTTCATGGACAGATCACTTGTTGATCGGTTTGATCTAGAGTCAAGATCATCACCACTTCCACATTTGATCCGAACACCTCTGTCATCATAAAACCCAAGCAAATCGTGCAAGAACACGTACAAACTGATCTAATAGAAACTGATAATAGGATAGCATGAATATGCATCATCGCATCTAGTTAAAGTTTGTGCATGATATTGATTGTTGTGAATCTTGTATGTGCATGATTGCGTATAGAAGGACAAGCTCAGGGAGCTGTTTACGACGGACTACAACAACAAGATTTTGAGCAACAGGAACCGCCAGAACAAGGAAAGTGCCCCTTGACCATATTGATCCTATGTTTTGGGAAACTGTTTTGTTTTGGGAAAAGGTGTGTGTGCTGAGTCAAACATGATGAGAATCCTTTTATAGGAGTTTACTAGTTTTGGTTAAAACATCCTTGCCACTTGGGAAGTTTATGAGTTGGGTATGGTTTTTACTTTTATGCTTCGCTGTGTCCATGGGATTACGGGGAGCGAGATAGATGTGTCTAGCTAACTGCACTCGTAATGATAATGAGAAACTGATGTTGTTAATGAACATGGATCAGAGGGAGATCTAGGTAAGCCGTGTTTGTGAATGATGTAGATCTAAGGAGCAGTTCATGCTAGCACATGCCAGGATAACAGTGCCACCACAAGGCCAAGTATGGGTGCGGCTTAGCTGAGTAATTAGGTAAGTTCCTAGATTGTTATGGACCGTGAAAGGCGCGGGCAATGGGAATCGAGTGAGGACTTTCCTGGGAACTGCATGTCACAAGAGGGGGCCCGTGGCTGGGAGAATTGGAGATTCTAGCCTGCCGGTGAAACCTTAGTGAGTCCATACATCTAGTAGCCCCATTGTAAAGGCTATTTTGTGATCTCTTGACCATACACCGACGGTTGTGTACTGGTATAATGGAGGTTCTGCAGTCGTCGACGGGTGACGATATCACAAACTTTTGGGTAAAGTGGTACAACCTCTGCAGTGTCTTAAAACTATCATGATAGCCGAGCTTACGGTCACGAGCGCCTTGCCAACTTCCATGATTAGTTGGATGGTTTTGGTTATGGTTTCATTTTGGTTTGGTTTTCGGGACTGTTGAGTCCGGGTGATATGATTTGGATGCATGACTGTTGAGTCGTGGCAACGAGATTGGTCTCGGTGTGAGACAGAATTGGTTATGAGATGAAATGGTAGCGAATACGAGATGGTATTCGTGAGATGGTAGCGAATACGAGAAGGTATTGGAGAGCAAGAATGAAGTTGATTAGTGTCTGGAAAGTGATGAACAAAATGGAGGTATGTTGGTATTCTAATACATGTTGGGATTACGTTCACTTAAAGATAAGTTGCTGTTTCATCATGGTTTTGATAAATAACTTTGCTTTATGCAATGAGCCTTTTTATACCTACCTTTTTGTGAGCTACATATCATATTTTCCCGCACTTGCTGAGTACATCATTGTACTCAAACTTGCATTATTATTTCATCACCAGCAACAGGAGAAGATTACTATGAAGACCAGGTGGAGCATTAGGCGTGTAATCTATCCTCAACTTTGCCTGTGGGGATGGAGCAGAGATGGAGCTGCTGCTGCTGTTTAGATTGCTTCCGCATTTGTAGAAGACTTCCGCTGCTAGAATAAAGGCTTCCGCTGTTAGATTAAGACTTTCGCTGAGAGCATGAGTCCAAGACTCATGAGACATTGTAATAAACCCTATTATTCGTGGTCATATATATTCTGAAATTCAGTTTCTGGATGATGTGTATATGTGTGTGATGAACATCCTGGGCACACATATGCATCAGTTCTCGGTTTCGTGGTTTTCCACAGAATTGAGGGCGTCACAGATTGGTATCAGAGACACGAGTTGACGGTAGGTTACACGCTTAGATAGAGGTCACAAGTTGGTATCAGGCACAGATTGGTGTCAACCTGCCATGGGTTGATCGTAGATCACACAACCGAGATAGATCACAGATTGGTAAGCTAAGCCACGCTGACCATAGGATACAAGTCTAGGAGAAGCCATAGTTGGATCACAGATTTGGCATCACCCTAAGCCATATAGGACCCCCATTGAATAAGCCTTGAATAGGAGTTGTGTGAGCCCTTGTGGTGATTGTTTGTGATTGTGTGCTTAATGTGAGTTGTGGGACGTCTCAAGCGTTGTCCATATCCACACATAAGTAGAAAGAGGTGTGAGATGCCTCGGCACTTGTTCACATCCTCATATGGACTAATATATATAGTCCAATCCGTCTTGATGCATATTGTTAGGGGGATCCATCTAACCTTCTATCCTCTATTCTATTTCGTTCTCTCTCACAGATGGTGAGCGGAAACGCCGGCCGAAGGAACGTCCGTGACAACCAAGAGGATGGCCACGATGAAGTTCCTGCTAACCCCGGAGCTGGTGAGAACAACCTGGAACGGTTGATGGCCATGCAGAATAAACTTATGCAAACTATGATCCAAACTTTGGGTCAGTTGCAGGCCAACAACAACAACCCCGTTCCGGCACCACCCCCACCACTACCGCAGGCTCATAGCAGACTGGGAGAGTTCATGAGGACTCCACCACCCACCTTTGCTCAAGCTAACGACCCCATGGAGGCCGACGACTGGATGAAATCCATGGAGAAGAAGCTTGCCATAGTGCAGTGCAATGACCGAGAGAAGGTTCTTTTTGCGTCGCACCAACTCATGGGAGCTGCCGCTGACTGGTGGCATGCCCTATGCAACGCTCATGTCGACCGGGAGACGATCACTTGGACTGGGTTCAAGGAGAGTTTCCGCTCTCATTACATCCCTGCTGGTGTAATGATGCTCAAGAGACAGGAGTTCAAAGGTCTCCGCAAAGGACAGAGAAGTGTGAATGAGTATCTCAACAAGTTCACACAACTGTCCCGGGATGCCCCCGAAGATGTCAACTCGGACCAACGGAAGCACTACCTGTTCATGAGAGGGTTGAACAATGAGATCCAGGTTCAGCTCCTCAACAATGACTATGAAGCTTCCAGAAGCTGGTTGACAAGGCTATAGTGGTTGAAAGAAAGATCTGAGAGATCGAGTAAGAGTGCAAGAGGAAGATGCCATACCAGCCCCAAGGGAGCAACGTACGACCTCGGTACACGCCCCCAGCTGCACCGCAGTATGGATCGACCGCTCCTGCATATCGCCCTAATCAGCCACCAAAGCAACGACCCATTGCACAAGCACCTCGTGTGCCTTTGCCTCCTGTGCCCCGACCCAACATGGGCGCTCCTGTTCAAAACCCCGCCCCAACGTACCTGCTGCCGTAGGCAACAGGGCATGCTTTGCATGCGGGGAAACAAGACACTTTGCGAGCCAGTGCCCGAGGAGAGGCCCTGGACAGCAAGGCAACGTGCCCAAGCAGAACCCGCGACTGAACGGAGAGGACAATCAAGGAAACCGTGGACAGCAGTACTATGCTCGCAGCAACGTGAACCATGTCTCTGCTGAGGAAGCACAACAGGCTGAGGACGTCGTAATTGGTATGTTCCTTGCCAATTCCATCCCAGCCACCATTTTATTTGATTCTAGAGCATCACATTCCTTCATATCATCCAAGTATGTTGCCAAGCATAATCTACCCATATCACACTTAAAATGTGCTATGTTAGTTAATGCTCCCGGTGGAGAGATGAGGACTAATATAGTATGTCCGAAAGTAAGCCTTAGAATAAGGGGGATAGACTTCATTGCCAACCTCATTGTCTTGGATTCCCAGGGGCTTGACATAATACTCGGGACGGATGGGTTAAGCAAGCACAACGGAGTAATCCAATGTGCTGAAAGGAGTGTGCAGTTAACAAACGAGCGCGGTATTCGTGTCAAGTTTGAATCAGCCCAACAAACAACCAAAAAGGCAATTTTGAACCACGTCAAAGGAGCAACATTGGACAGCATAACAGTGGTTCAGGAATTCTCGGACGTGTTTCCAGAAGAGCTTCCAGGTATGCCACCTGACCGGGACATTGAGTTTGCCATTGATTTGGTACCCGAAGCTGCACCCATAGCAAAGAGAGCCTATAGGATGCCCGCCAATGAACTAGTGGAACTCAAGAAGCAAATTCAGGAGCAGTTGGAGAAGGGTTTTATATGTCCAAGCTCGTCACCAAGGGTAGCCCCCGTGCTCTTCGTAGACAAGAAGGATGGGACCCAAAGGATGTGCGTGGACTATAGGTCTCTCAATGAGGTGACAATCAAGAAAAAATACCCTCTGCCCCGTATAGAAGACCTATTTGACCAAATGAAAGGAGACCGAGTGTTCTCCAAGATTGATCTTCAGACGGGATACTTCCAGCCAAAGATTAAGCCCTCCGATATACCAAAGACTGCCTTTCGGACACGGTATGGTTCGTATGAATATACCGTCATGTCTTTTGGCTTAACAAATGCACCCGCATACTTCATGTACCTTATGAACAAGGTTTTAATGGAGTACTTGGATAAGTTCGTCATGGTTTTTATCGACGACATTATGGTGTATTCAAAAAGTGAGGAGGAGCATGAAGAACATTTGAGATTGACCTTGCAGAAAATGCGCGAGCATCAATTGTATGCCAAGTTTAACAAGTGTCAATTTTGGCTAAAGGAGATATCGTTCCTAGGCCACATTATCTCCGCAGAAGGGGTATCGGTTGATCCCGGAAAAGTGGGAGATGTTCTGAAGTGGAACCAACCGCAAAACGTGAGGGATATTCGAAGTTTTCTTGGGATGGCTGGATACTACCGAAGGTTCATCAAGGACTTCTCTAAGATAGCAAAGCCTATGACGGAGTTGCTAACGAAGGGAGAAGCCTTCCAATGGACACCAGCATGCCAAGAAAGTTTTGAGGAGCTCAAGGAAAGGCTAACCACAGCGTCGGTTTTGGTATTGCCAGACGTGAGCAAGAGCTTTGACATATATTGTGACGCATCCAGACAAGGGCTCGGATGTGTGCTCATGCAAGAACGACAAGTGGTAGCCTATGCCTCACGATAATTAAAGAAGCACGAGCTTAATTATCCTACACACGACTTGGAGGTAGCAGCAGTAGTGCATGCATTGAAAATTTGGAGACATTATATCCTTGGTCATCGATGCGAGATCTATACGGATCATAAAAGCCTCAAGTACATATTTACACAAACGGACTTGAATTTGAGGCAACATCGATGATTGGAACTCATCAAGGATTACGATGTTGGAATCAACTACCACCCTGGAAGGGCCAATGTAGTAGCTGATGCATTGAGCCAGAAGGGAGCATGTCACCTACTCACGGTTCGGGAGCTACCACCCGAACTGTGCAAGGAGTTCGAGCGGTTACATCTCGGATTCTTGAACCATATGGAAGTGATGGAACTCCACTCTTCATTGGAGCAAGAGATAAGAGATGGCCAAGCAACGGATGAGGAGATCAAGAAAATCAAGGAAAGGATCCAACAAGGAATAGAGGAGTTCAAGGAAGATGAGTAGGGTACGCTTTGGCTAGGAAAAAGGATTTGTGTGCCTAACATAAAGCACATCCGCGACATGATACTAAAAGAGGCACATGATTCACCCTATTCCATACATCCCGGAAGCTCCAAAATGTACAAGGACTTGAAGACTTCTTATTGGTCGGATGGTATGGAAAGGGACATAGCCGAATATGTTGCCCTATGCGACACATGCCAATGGGTGAAGGCCGAACATCAAAGACCCGCTGGATTGTTGCAACCCTTGAAGGTACCCGAGTGGAAGTGGGAAGACATCAGTATGGATTTCATCATCGGATTGCCACGTGATCAGTGGGGTTATGACTCCATCTGTGTTATCGTGGACCGATTAACGAAAACAGCCCATTTTCTCCCTGTAAGGGCCAAGTACAACGTTGCACAATTAGCCGAGTTGTACATGGAGCAGATCGTGTGCCGTCATGGAGTCCTGAGGAGGATAGTATCAGATCGAGGTACTCAGTTTACCTCTAGATTTTGGAGGAAGCTGCAGAAATCTATGGGTACACGACTGGATTTTAGCTCCGCCTATCACCCACAAACCGATCGGCAAACCGAAAGGACAAACCAAATTTTGGAGGACATGTTGAGAGCTTGCGCCTTGAAACATGGGCGTAGTTGGGATAGGAGTTTACTGTACGCCGAATTCTCCTATAACAACAGCTATCAAGCTAGCTTGAAGATGTCTCCTTTCGAAGGATTGTACGGTAGACGGTGTAGAACACCGCTGTTTTGGAATGAAACAAGAGAGAACCAGGTGTTTGGACTCGAAGTGCTACAAGAAGCTGAAAAGCAAGTCCAAACGATACGGGAGAACTTAAAGGCTGCTCAGCCACGACAGAAAGCCTACGCGGACAATAGGAGAAGGAAGTTGACTTTCGAAGTAGGAGACTTTATATACCTTAAGGTATCGCCTATCCAAGCCAATGACGTTTCAACGTCAAAGGCAGGCTAGCACCTCGCTACATCGGGCCGTTTAAGATTTTGGACAAGCGAGGAGAAGTAGCCTATCAACTAAAGCTCCCAACGCACCTCTCCGACGTACATGACGTGTTTCATGTATCTCAGCTCAAGAAGTGCTTGAGAGTACCAGAGGAGCAAGTACCGATGAAAGAGCTTGAACTTCAAGAGGTTCTGACCTATGTAGAGCACCCCGTCCGAATTTTGGACGTGAAGGAGAGGGTCACGAGGAACAAAGTGATCCGATGGTGCAAGGTATAATGGAGCCATCACGACGAAGCGGAGGCCACATGGGAGGGTGAAGAAGACATCAAGACAGAGTTTCCTCATCTATTCTCTACTAAAGAATCTCGAGAGCGAGATTCAATTTAAGTGGGGGGTAGATTTGTGACACCCTCATTTTAAGGTTCTGCATGTATTCATGTTTCATGTAGAAAAACACTTTTAAATAAGTCAAAACCGAGAAAGAATAAAAAAGTTAGCCAAAAAGAGCAAATTCCAGTGTACAGAGAGCGCCGAAGACAACTCCCGCGGCTCGCTGGCCATGTGGCGTGTTTGGAGCTCATCTCCGCAAATGGGGAGGGGTCTGCCACTAAACTGGCTACGTGGCAGGCTCGGGGCTCATATCCGCGAAGGGGGAGAGGTCCGACCCTGTGGGACACGTGTTGCCCCCGGAGCTAGCTTCTGCGGAGAAGCGAGGCCGGTCCTGCAGGACACGTGTCACCTTGGGAGCTATTCACTGTAGAAAAGAGAGTACCAGCCACGCGGGACATGTGTCACCTCCGGAGCTCACCTCCAGGAGGTCCGGTCCTATTGGACACGTGTCAACCTCGGAGCTCGTCTCTGAGAAGGAAGGAAATCTGGCACTGTTAGGACACGTGGCACACCCGGAGCCACCTCCGAATAAATAGGAGGTCCTGACCGCCAGGATACGTGGCGCACGCGGAGCCCGCCTCTGAGAAAGAGGGAGGTCTCGCTTGCTTGAGACGCGGCACAACTGGAGCGCGTCTCTGCGGAAGGGGGGAGACCAGGCCCGATGGACACGTGGAGCGTCCGGAGCTCATCACCACGGAGGTAACGAGTTCTGGAGCGGTTTTTGCTTCTGTACGCGTGGGAATACCGATACGGGAGGAAACCGACACGAACTCCACAATGTTACCACACCAAATCAACTAAAGATAAGTTGTTAAGATTCAACGACAAGTTGAATAGGACTCTTATTGGAAGTCCAATCAGATTAGAACTCTTTCTTCCCGACTCCTGAAACAACGAACCTTTGGCCGAAACAACGAACTTCTTTTCCAACTCCTGAGCCGACAACTTAGAGCCCTAGCCCCAGCTCGCCGAATAAACCCTTCGCCGGAGTTTGGTTGAGAGAGATCGCCGGAAGAGAGCCCCAACGATCTGTCTGATAGGAGAAGGACCCCAAAACTAAGAAGAACATAAGGTAGGTCTCCAATACCACCTTACGACATCATCGTGTATTCTTTGCATCTGTTCTTCGATTCCTTTCAAAACAGAAACCTTTTCCTGGACAGATCACTTGTTGATCGGTTTGATCTAGTGTCAAGATCATCACACATCCACATTCGATCCGAACACCTCTGTCATCGTAAAACCCATGCAAATCGTGCAAGAACACGTACAAACTGATCTAATAAAAACTGATCATAGGATAGCATGAATATGCATCATCGCATCTAGTTAAAGTTTGTGCATGATATTGATTGTTGTGAATCTTTTATGTGCGTGATCGAGTATAGAAGGACAAGCTTAGGGAGCTGTTTACGACGGACTACAACAACAAGATTTTGAGCAACAGGAACCGCCAGAACAAGGCAAGTGCCCCTTGGCCATATTGATCCTATGTTTTGGGAAACTGTTTTGTTTTGTGAAAAGGTGTGTGTGCTGAGTCAAACATGATGGGAAACCTTTTATAGGAGTTTACTAGTTTTGGTTAAAACACCCTTGTCGCCTAGAAACTTTATGAGTCAGGTATGGTTTTTACTTTTATGCTTTGCTGAGTCCATGGGATTACGGGGAGCGAGATAGATGTGTCTAGCTAACTGCACTCGTAATGATAATGAGAAACTGATGTTGTTAATGAACATGGATCAGAGGGAGATCTAGGCAAACCAGGTTTGTGAATGAGGTAGCACGAGATGGTGGTTTTACTTGCCGTAGATCTAAGGACCGGTTCATGCGAGCACATGCCAGGATAACAGTGCCACCACAAGGCCAAGTATGGGTACGACTTTGCTGAGTAATTAGGTAAGTTGCTAGATTTTTATGGACTGTGGAAAGCGCGGGAATGGGAGTCGAGTGAGGACTGCTATGGGAACTGCATGGCACAAGAGGGGGCCCGTGGGTGGGAGAATTGGAGATTCTAGCTAGCCGGTGAAACCTTAGTGAGCCCATACATCTAGTAGCCCCTTTGTAAAGGCTATTTTGTGATCTCTTGACCATACACCGACGGTTGTGTACTGGTATAATGGAGGTTCTACAGTCGCCGACGGGTGACGAAATCACAAACGTGTAGGTAAAGTGGTACAACCTCTGCAGAGTCTTAAAACTATCATGATAGCCGAGCTCATGGTCACGAGCGCCTGGCCAACATCCATGATTAGTTGGATGGTTTTGGTTATGGTTTGATTTTAGTTTGGTTTTCGGGACTGTTGAGTCCAGGTGATAAAATTTGGATGCATGACTGTTGAGTCGTGGCAACAAGATTGGTCTCGGTGTGAGACATAATTGGTTATGAGATGAAATGGTAGTGAATACGAGATGGTATTCGTGAGATGGCAGCGAATACGAGAAGGTATTCGTGAGCAAGAATGAAGTTGATTAGTGTCTGGAAATTGATGAACATAATGGAGGTATGTTTGTATTTTAATACATGTTGGGATTACGTTCACTTAAAGATAAGTTGCTGTTTTATCATGGTTTTGATAAATAACTTTGCTTTCTGCAATGATCCTTTTTATACCTACCTTGTTGTGAGCGACATATCATATTTTCCCGCACTTGTTGAGTACATCATTGTACTCAACCTTGCATTATTATTTCATCATCAGGAACAGGAGAAAATTACTATGAAGACCAGGTGGAGCATTAGGCGTGTAATCTGTCCTCAACATTGCCTGTGGGGATGGAGCAGAGATGGAGCTGCTGCTACTGTTTAGATTGCTTTCGCATTAGTTAGAATACATCCGCCGCTAGAAGAAATGCTTCCGCTGTTAGATTAAGACTTCCGCTGAGAGCATGAGTACAAGACTTATGAGACATTGTAATAAACCCTGTTATTTGTGGTCATATATATTCTGAAATTCAGTTTGGGGATGATGTGTATATGTGTGATGAACATCCTGGGCACAAATATGCATCAGTTTTCGGTTCTGTGGTTTTCCACAGAATTGTGGACGTCACACAGGCGAGTTTCGAATTGCTCCGGCGAGGGGGAGGCGGCGCGCGCGCGAGAATCAGGCGGGAGGTGGAAGAAGGGGCCGGGCCCGTCTGTCAGCAGCTCAGTTTTAAATCTGGGATCGTTTTGTGGCCGGATCTGGTGTGCTGGCACGCAAAAGACCCGTGACCCCTGTGTGGCCCATTTCTTACTGACTGGGATTTAAATAGCGGGCCCAGTAGACTTTTCAGTAGGAAAACATTTCCAGTGATTGCTCAAACTTTGGAAAATCGTAGCTCTATGTAGAGACCTCCAAATTGAGTGATTCCAATTGGGTTGGATTCATCTTTCAGAGTTCCATCCAAATATTAACTCAGATTTGTATGAAAGTCAATATTGTATTCTGGAAAATTCTTTGAATTTTTTTTTCTGAAAAAGAATTATTGAGGGAGTTTGGGTTATCCAAATTTCCTAAAATTTTGCCAGAATATTCTTTAGCATCTTTTTGACCTTCCAGCAAATTTTCAACTCATTTGAAGCATATTTGAGTACAAATTTGCTAAATACAAACTACTGTGTTCATAAGAGTCCAGAAACATTTTCAGAAAATGTTTCCCACTTGTAAAATCTATTCTGGGCGATTAATAGCTCCAAAAATCATAGGAAACTTTAGGCAAGCTCTGAGGCATAACTGAAATTATAGTTCACATATTTGGGCATAAAAATGCACATTACTTCAGAATTAATTCTTTTGATTAGAAATGCTTAAAGAATTGTTCTGGAAGAACCACTCGAGTAAAAGGGCTGAATTTTGGACCAAATAACTTTCATGTGACCAGGAACTCACATGCAAATTATCATCTCAAGTTGAGAATTATAACTCACTGTTCTTATTCTCCATACTTATGTATAGGTGGAAATACATGAGAGACATTGTGAGAATTATAGAGAACACAATTTGACTCCACATTAGCTGCAATTTGGCAAGCTAAATCCCTAGGTAGTATAGAACCTGCTGTAAAAGTTTTGAGGTCATTGGAGTTTCTTGTTCTTCAGTTGCATTCAATTCTTTTCAGCTCATCTATTATGTTCATTAGGGAAAGTAGTTAGTGTATAGCTAAGACATTAAGATCAAGTAGATCATTTCTGTTTCTTTGCACAACAGAGGCAAACCAAGCCATTCTTGGCTTTTCCACACAACCTCTGTTCCTAAGAAGTCCATTCTATAACTTCTTTCCATTACATTCTGTAAAACATGTGCATATGCATTTCAATAGGAACCACAACAAAGGGGATTCAAAGGAGCGATTCATTGAAGTGGATCAAGCTCCGGAGAATCAAGGGTTGATCAACCAAGATCACTAACTGATTATATACGACTACCCTGCAAAACAGGCAAGCTCCGATTTGCATTTAACAGCTGTTAAGTTTTCATTTTGTATTCACTTTCGGTTAAGATATGAATTGTGCATTAGGTCTAGTGTTTGATACTCCTCTTGCATAGCCAAATGACCCATGGAGTATTGGGTAGGTGTCTTTCACCGTGTAAATCTGCCATGCTTAAGAAAGGTTCGGTAGAAGTCGAGTGGTGAGATGCTACTCGCATGTTCAGGAACAACAGGGGCAAACGGGATTGGTTCATAAATGAATTAGCAAGTTAAAGTTGAGACCGGAAGGTTGTAGGGGCAGCAGGACATAGGGGCCTGGGTGCTATATACCTGTCCGTGTCGGTCAAGGACCGATCCATATGCGGCCCTGTTGAACAAGTTTGAGTTGCGTACCGGACTCATGCTTGTATTATGGGACCCAGTAAACCGATGTACCTCGGGAAGCTGTCGTTGAGCCTTTTCGGGTCGCCTCAGGCGGACGGCCGGTGTGCAGTATGTGGGGAACATTCTCATTACATCTCATGTCGGTAGGTGCACCATGAGAGTGGCTACTGGACGGGGCGACTTGATCGATTCAACGGGGTTGAAACAGGAGAAAGGCTGCCGCGTACGACGTCCGTGATGGTTGCTGTAGGCAACGTCGAGTACGGGCATATGTGTCGTGTAGTCCAGGTTTTATTGATTCGAATCACCGTCGCTCGCGGGATGGACCGAGCATACATGTTCTCATAGTCATGACGTAGTAAAAACTTGCATGAGAAAGGAACTAATCACATTGGTTTGAAATTTCATACTATCTTTGTATTGGATCTTGATGCTTAGTCAGGGCAAACTCGATTCTTTTATGCCATGAGCAATTTATATTGGGGGAAAGTGTTTCTTGTTTGATTGTGGAGTCCCGATGTGGCATGCCCAAGGTTACTTAAAATTGCTGCACATAATACCTGAAAGTAAGGATTTACTTTTAGGCGAGTTTATTATGCATGATGCCATCCTACTTTAGGTTCACAACCTCACGTAGAGTTTCCTGTTTAGGGTGACGGTTAAGTCTTGCTGAGCGTTATGCTCACGGATGCTATCTGAGTTGTTTTGCAGGTATTTGACTTCATGCTTATGAAGGGATGCCGATGAGACTCGGAAACCTCTGAGTGGTTACTCAAGAGCATCCTCGCCGCTGCGGTTTGTCTTCGTGTTGCTAGTAAGAAACGTCCGTGGGATGGACTGTTTCTTTGTTGCTAAGTTTAGAAATGAGTCATGAGGGTTATAGTCTTCCGCTGTAGCTTATCTTGAGATAAGTATTTGTAAAATACTCTTGTACGCTTCCTCAAATAATTATGTAATATGATGTGTTTCTTCGACACGTGTGCTGTTGGGTGTCGCATATCACGGCATCACCCAACGATGTCCTTTTCGGGGCGTCGTCCTGTCTGTCGACGGGGCAGCCCTCACAATCAGTGGGTCCATACATTCTAGTAGCCCCTTTGTAAAGGCTATTTTGTGATCTCTGGCCATACACTGACGGTTGTGTACTGGTATAATGGACGTTCTCTCTAGTCGCCGACAGGTAACGAAATCACGAACTTGTGGGTAAAGTGGTGCAACCTCTGCAGAGCGTAAAACTATCATGATAGCCATGCTTCCGGTCACAAGCACCTTGCTAACTTCCATGATTAGAGGCAAAACATGGGATGGTTATTCGGTATGGTTATTCGGGTATGGTTTTAGGACTGTTTTGGGTCATGACAATGAGTTTGGTTTCGGTTCCATGAAAATGAGATGGTTATGAATATTTATGAGTATGAGAAGAACTTGAGAAATATTATTGGCTGGTTGAGGCTTGATAAATGGTGAATTATGTTGAACGACTGTTGATGAATTACTTGGCTATGATGGGATTTAACTCACCTAGAAATAGTTGCTGTTTTCACCATGTTTGTGAAATAAAATTTGATTGCTGCAATGAACCTTTTTATTCCCAACCTTGTTGTAAGCTACATGTCATACTTTTCCTGCACTTGCTGAGTACGACATGTACTCACCCTTGCATTCCCACAAACAATTCAGCTACAAGAGAAGAGTACATCGAGGAACATTTGGAGTACTAGGCGTGCGCACTACTGTCAACATGCCTGTGGAGTCGGAGTGGAGCCCCATCGTCTTTAGTGATTTTCTTCTGTAGTTTGGAGTCTTCCGCTGCTAAATAAGTTGGATATTCACAAGTGAGACATTGATTCATTGTAATAAAGTATTTAAATACTATTTGTATGTGGTTATATTCTGAATCTTAGTTTGTGGAGTACATGTATATGTGTGATTAACATCCTGGGCACACATATGCATTCACTTGGTTCATTTTCGGAACCGGGTGTCACATGCATCGAGGCAAGGCCATTCATCACAGCATCGTCAGAGCAGGCGGTGAGCTTCATCCGCGATGTCGTCTACCGCTTTGGAGTACCATATGACATCATCACCGACAATGACACCTAGTTCACGGAGTGAAAATTCCTCGAGTTGTACGACAGCTTCCACATCAGGATCAACTAGGCATCGGTAGCCCACCCGCGCACTAACGGACAAGTCGAGTAAGCCAACGTCTTGGTACTGCGGGGCCTTAAAATACGCATCTTTGACCGTCTCAACAAATGCGTGCAGCGCTGGGCCACTGAGCTGCCATCCGTACTGTGGAGCCTGTGTACCACACCTAACCGCTCCACCTGTTTCGCGCCTTTCTTCATGGCATACAGCATGGAGGCCGTCTTACCAACTGAGCTCGAGTATGGCTCACCTCGAACCAATGCTTATGAATAAACTCTATCAGAGCGGGCAAGGGAGGACTACGATGACCAACTTGACGAAGCCCGCGACATCGCACTCTTGTGATCGGCTAAATATCAACAAGCATTGCGGCGCTACCAAGAATGGAAAGTCCACCCTCAAGTTCTCCATATGGGGGATCTGGTCCTCCAAACGATTCAGACCAACAAGGACAGACACAAGTTGTCTTACCCATGGGAAGGTCCGTATGTCGTGTCTACTGTCCTCCAGCCTGGCACCTACCGCTTGGCTGCCGTCAACGGCAATTCCCTCCCCAACGCATGGAACTTCAAGCAACACATACGACTCTATGCATAAGAATGTCAAACCCCGACGTGGCGTCAACAATCAACTGACCGCATGGAACGCCACGTGGCATTCTGCCCTGCGGCGCTCGGGGGCTACACGACCACATGAAGCCTCGAAAGCTTACACTAAGACAATTAACTCCCACCAAGTCGCGCGACCCACGGCTAAGGGAAAAAGAAAACCCTGAACGGATCCACGGTCCAAATGAGACAGAGGGGGCATTTTTCTCAAATCACACAACCCAAATACTCGCGCCAAGAGACCTGACCCAAGCAAATCTGGAGCCATGTGATCCATGGCCAAGGGACAACGGCAACCCAGAGTGTATCCATAGTCTGAACGAGGCACAATCGACAAAGCGCCAGGCCCCTTCCTCCCGAGCCATGCTGCACGACCTATGGCCAAGGGACAACGATAACCTAGAGCGTAGCAACGGTCGGAACAAGGCACAATGGACAAAAGCCCCGGCCCCTGAATATCATGCAGTAAACAGCCAGGAGGCAATGAAAGCACCCAGAAGATGCAACGGCTCAAGTAAGCAAACAAGATAAGTCGAGAATCTTCCCTTTCTTTTCATTCCTTAACAAAAGCATTGATACAAAAAAATGGGACAGATACAAGATTATGGACGGACTACCCCAGCTGTTGCCTCTCCACCTCCTCCATCTGCTGAATGCAGTCGTCAGGGACCAGCTCCTGAAGGGACCGGGCCACCAGATCAACCCGCCTAAGGAGCTCCCCAAGCTCCCCATCAGAGGGGCCGTCGGCGAAGCCTTCTCCAACAGCCTCGAGGTCGACCCCCGGATAGTGCGGTAGAACCACGCCCTGGTCCATTCGAGCCCTCCAGATAGCTATAGCGCCCCCATAGGATGACAAACGAGTCACCAGTGGCCCCCAATCGATGAAAGCGTCGCACCGAGCCTCTCTTCCGAGAATTCGCCAAGCATCGCATGACAATTGGAGTACCCGGCATTCCAAAGGCTGTTGAGGCCCGCCCAAAGTGCTCCAAGCTCCTCGGAAACTTTCCCCGGCCAGGCTCTGATGGAGTGCCTGTCCGAGGAGGCCTCATCGGATGGACCCAGGACCAGATCGCAGGCGGCGGTAGCCGCAGCGTGAATCCCGTGTAAATACGCTTCGACCTCGGAAAGTCGGGAATGAGGACCCGTGAGCTCCGTTTCCCGATCACCAAGTACCTCTCCGCTTTGGACAGGAGACCCTTCGTCTCTAAAAGAACAAAGCAAAGCTGAGTACAAAGACGCCGGGAGAGGCCATGAGAGCAAAGGGAAGGTTTATCGGAGAGTTGTCGATCCACCGCAACCATGGGATCTCGATCCACACAAGCCTCCATGGCGTTGGACTCCGCACGGAGTCGGAATCCTATGAAAAATGTATCAACAACATCTGAGTACAAAGGTACTCAGCAAGCAACACTAATTCAACCCAATATCCCATACATAGGCATCCCAGACCTCAATCCCGCAACATGTGACTTTCTAGTTGTTAAGACCACACCATAACCTGTCCCATACAAGGGACATGGCCGTCCGAACGGGTTCTACACTCTGCAGAGTTTATACATTGTGCCCACATGCACGGACCATCAAAATGGCACGTCATAACTGCATCCAGTCGAAACGTCACCCATACCATTCGTCCCCAACCCAGTGTCATGACTCATCTAAATACCATCTTAGTTTTTAGTCATACATATATCTTTCTCCACTGTGGACGACTATTGGCTAGCCACTAGGGTTAGGCTAAGCCCCGCCCATACAGGTCATGTTGTCATACTGAAAGAAGTTAGGTGAGATGTCAAAACAACTTGGTCCTTAGGGCTCACCAAGCCAGCCTCCATATTCAAATCACAAGTTTATCGTCCTGATAGTACTCGCCGTAAGTCTACCATCGTGGTAACACTTACACCAACAATATCTTTTCTGCCCCAGTCTCAACTCATGCTGACGCGGGCTCCACGGCCTCGTCGAGCCAGGATCACGCTAAGGGATGCTGCGTTGCACAGCACCGGGTAACGCACATCAAAGATACAAAGTGGAAGCAAAGTTTTATTACATAAACCAGTTTATGAACATTTTTACAACAAAATAAGTTCATTCTACACTCACGGGCGTAGACTACGCATCGAGTTCACGTTTAGCCCGTAAACGTGTCCCCGCTAGCACATACGCACACTAACACGGCGGCGTGCATGACTACCATTCGACGGGGTTTCCCTCTTGGGGTTCCGTCTCCTCCTCGGGGGTCCCTTCCTCATAAACCCCTGCAAAAGCTTCAAACACAAGCAGTGAGCATGATGGCTCAGCATGTCTGACCCGTCTCTCCTATACATGAGACTTCTACATGAAGGGTTTTAGGGTACATGAGGTAAATAAGTTGCAAAGGACTCGCCTAATTATTTGAACCTTACTTTCAAGTTTTAGCAGCAGGTGTGGAAAACCTCACGCTAAGGCACATGAGAGAGTCGCAATCAAACAAGAAACACATTTCTCTCATGTACATTGCCCAAGGTCAAAAAGAAATTTAATTAGCTCTAAACTACAGCAAGTCATTAACAATCAATGTACAACTTTCAAATCAGCAAACTTTTAACATGTATCTAGTCTGTTCTTTCTATGTCACGGTACAGTGAACAAGTGGTACTCACTGACCATGAGGGATGGCGATTATAATCGATTTACACCTGCAGGGTTACTTGAATAACCCGTCAGGTACGCCCGTACTCGATGTTGCCTACAGCAACCATCACGGACGTCGTACGCAACCACCTTTCATCCGTCAGCCAAGTGTTGAACCGGTCCAATCGTTCTGAGCAAGAGGTCTCTGCACGCGCATCCACAGTGCCGCCAGCCGATTTACACCTCAAGCTCTCAACCTACCTTCTGAACGACCACCTATGCCTCAACACCCAGCTACCCGAGTTACATAGGTTTCCCGGTTCCCATATATCCGGTAGGCCTTCAGTACTGTTCTAGCTTGTTCAACAGGCCCGCACACGGCTCGGTCCTCAATCGATACAAGCGGAGCTATGGCACCCAGGCCCCAATGTCCTGTTGCCCTTACTCTCCTCTCGGTCTCATTTTTCTTGCCATGTGTTCCATTTGCTATCTTTACCCGAGTAGTGTTCCTCTAGCCTATTCTCGCAAGCAGTTCCAACTACTCGACTTGTACCGAAACCTACACTATCTTAGCATTGCAGTAGCTAATTGAGGTTTACAAACCTAAGCCCAACCAGGGTTTTCTGGGCTATGTATTTGGGTTTTCAAACAAGACTCTAATGCAAAGAATTAAAGTGGTTGCTCAAAGTATGTTCTCAAAACAGTAAAATTTGTAAAAATGGTTAATGCAAACTTGAGCTTGCCTTGCTGCTCTTGGTAGTAGGCTAGCTGCTCCTCAGGAGTGATGAAGTCTAAGACTTCAGGCTCCTCCTCAACCTTAGCGACTACATGAGATAATACATACATGTGTCAATTTAAATGCATTTGAATTGAAGTTAAATTTGTGAAGACTATAAGTCTTGCTAGACAGACCCAATGACTCTGAAAATTTTACTGTGGTTTGGATACATCTTAAACAGAAACTTGGCCAAGTTTCATTTGCAGCAAAGCTCATTTGAGCTCTTCACAAATAATTATGTACTTGTCCTTAATTGGATCTTTTAGGGTGTTCTGGGGATTTTCATGGAACAAACCATGACTTTCTGAAAACTAGATTTTCAAAAGGTTCTAATGGAGTTGGTTTCACTTAATCTGAAGGTTCCTAGCTAAAGATATGAGCTAAACAATTTCAGGGAAAATCTGAAAATGTTTCTGGACATTTTCCATTTTCTCTGGAACAGTTTTATTAATCACACCATTAGGTGGATCAAATAAGCTCCAATGGGTCTGAAATTTTTATGGTAGCTCATGGACATTTTGGTGAACCTCTCAGAAAATTTCAGAATTTTCCAACAAAGGGTTCACCAGTTAAAATTCTAAACAGTTTAAACTTTGAAGAATGAATTCTGGAGAAATAAGGATTTTCATAAAGTGAAACATGATTTGTTGGAAAGTACTCAGAGATATGAATCCAATAAAATTTGGTTCACTCAATTTGGAGTTTCCTATCCAAAGTTATGTTGGTTTGAAGTTTGAACTAAATCTGAAAATCGGGAAAATGTTTAAACTCCTGCCAGTGGGTCCCACGGTGCGGATCTTCTTCAACCTCGCGCCAACAGAATCCCCCGCGGTGCCTTCCGGCGAGCATTGCCAGAACCGAGTTTTCGGCCACCCCTTCGCCCGAAACTCGCCGCCTCCCCGTTTTCCGACCTCGGGAACTCATCTGTGAGTTCACAGACCGCCGGCGATCACCGGAAACCCATGTGCACCGGTAACAGCGGAACCTAGGGTTCCGGCAAGGTCGGACTCGCACCACAGTGCACCAAATCAATTGGAAATTGCTCGGAGAGCATCAGTGGAGCACGAGGAACACGAAACAAGACCTTGTGGAAGCTAGAAACGCCGGCAACCATACCCTCGACGGTGAGCCGAGGTACTTTGCAACGGCGGAGGTACTTTGCAACGGCGGCGAGGAAAACGGCCATATCACGGCCGATCCTCAACGGTTTTCCTTGCTTCTTCTTCGAGCATGAGCGCTAGAATGTGTAGAACCTACTGGCCAACAGGCTCGATTAACGAGTGTGTGGAGTCTGAATTTGAATCGGAGGTGAGCTCAGCTCAGATGAACTAGCTTTCTGTAAATTTGGAAATTCTCAACCGATGGTTGATCATATGCCAAACGGCTTTCGGCTACACCTTGTACATGCAGTGACGCACCTTTCTTGTGTAGAGAAGTGTATGCGAGCATAGCTGTGCCGAGCTGTGCGCGGGAGCCCCGAATGGCGGAAACGCTCAGTTTGCCGGAAAAACGCTCGGCTTAGCTCGAGGGCGTCTGATCATGGGACAACAAGACTTCGAGGATGTTGCTCACAAACCAATGATGTCGTTTTGCTACTGGGAAGGCTCTGTTTGTGTAACACCCTCAAATTCATTTCCATGCATGCATACATTTTTCATATAGAGAACACTAAAAAAGAAGCAGAAATGGAGAAAGAATCATAAAAATGATGGGGAATGGGAAAAAGATAGCTGAAATGAGCCAATTTCAATTTGTCTAAGTGCGCTGTCGACACATCCCCGGGCCGCGGGGCACGTGGCGCCCGCGGAGCTCTCCCCTGCGGAGGGGGGTGAGGTCCAGCACCGCGGGACGCGTGGCACCCGCGGAGCTCACCCCTGCGGAGGGGGGTGAGGTCCAGCACCGTGGGACACGTGGCGCCCGCGGAGCTCACCTCCGCGGAGGGGGTGAGGTCCGGAACCGCTGAACACGTGTCACCCTTCGAGCTCAACTCCATGGAGGGGGTGAGGTCCGGCACCGCAGGACACGTGGCGCCCTCAGGGCTCACCTCCGTGGAGGGGGTGAGGTCCGGCACCGCTGGGCACGTGTCGCTCTCGGAGCTCACCTCCTCGGAGGTGGTGAGGTCCGGCACCGCTGGACACATGTCACGGAGCTCACCTCCGCGGAGGGGGTGAGGTCCAGCACCTGCTGGACACGTGGCGCCCTCGGGACTCGCCTCTGAGGAGAAGGAATGCCCGACCCCGCTGGACGCGTGGCATCCTCGGAGCTCACCCCTGCGGAGGGGGCGAGGCCCGGCTCCGCTGGCCACGTGGCAGGCCCGGAGCTCGCATCTGAGGAGGAGGGTGGCCCGGCCCCGCCAGACACGTGGTGCTTTCGGAGCTCACCCCTGCGGAGGGGGCGAGGTCCTTAGGCGGATCTTTCTCCTGTGCGCGGGGGTATGTGGTAATGAGGGTACCAACAAAATTTCCCAAAATTTTCCCCACATTGCTGCCGCACCAAACTGAAAAGATAAGTTTGTTGAAATCCAAAGTTCAGTTGGACTCTTATTTGAGCTCCAATTAGAGTAGGACTCTTCTTTTCCCCTTATAAATAAAACCCAAAAACCCCTTCTTTGGCCGTAACCCCTTTCTTCCTCTCGAGTCGGCGACTTGGAGGCTGTAGCCCCCAACTCGCCGAGTTAAACACTCCCCCTCGCCGGAGTTCAGTCGCCGGTGAGCCCCCGCTGCTGCTATTGCTAGGAGGAAGACCCTGACACCAAAGAGAAGTGAGGTAGGTCTTCGTTACCTATCGTATGACATCGTCGCTGTTTCTACACATCCATTTTCTTCGCTCCCTTCGAACCGAAAGTTTTTCGTGTGGACAGATCACGTTTTGATCGGTTTTTGACGGTGGAATTGATCTAGATCTTGAGTCAATATCATCAGCACGTCCACACTTGATCCCTACACCCTTGTTCATAATAAACCCCATGAAAGCCCATTAGAACATGCAAGAACATGTACAAACTGGTTTAATAAAACAGCACCATAGGATTTGCATCCATCTACACCATTGCATCCTGAGTAAAGTGTGTGCATGATGTTTGATTGCTGTAATTTTGTATGTGTTTGGTCGTGAGTAGAAGGACAAGCTCAGGAAGCCATCTACAAAGAACTACAGCACCAAGACTTCGAGACGCTCGGACAACCAGAGCCACGGGAGCAAGGCAAGTGCCCCTTGACCATATGATCCCATATTTTGAAACTGTTTTGTTTGCGAAAACTCGTATGCTTGAGTCAACTTGATCGGACACCCTTTTATAGGAGTTTACTAGTTTTGTTAACCATCCTTGTCGCCAGGATAGTTGATGAGTAGGGTATGGTCATTTTTCCTTTTTGCTTCGCTTAATCCACGGGATAAGGGAAGCTGAATTAAAACATTGTTTGCTACTGCACTCATATGAATAATGATGATGATAACTTGATGATGTTAATGAGCATGGAATCGGGGTGATCTAGGCAAGCTTGGTTGTGGATGTTGCTGAATGAGATGGTGGTTTACTTGCCGTAGATCTAAGGACCGGTTCATGCCAGCACATGCCAGGAAAACAGTGCCACCACAAGGCCAAATATGGGTGCGGCTTAGATGACTAATTAGGTGTGTTGCTAGCTTGTTATGGACCGTGGATGGCGTGGGAAATGGGAGTCGAGAGATGCTGCCCTGGGAACTGCATGGCACAAGAGGGGGCCCGTGGGTGGGAGAATGGTGATTCGAGCCTGCCAGTGAAACCTTAGTGAGTCCATATATCTAGCAGCCCCTTTGTAAAGGCTATTTTGTGATCTCTTGGCCATACACTGACGGTTGTGTACTGGTATAATGGAGGTTTTGCAGTCGCCGACGGGTGACGAAATCACAAACTTGTGGGTAAAGTTGTGCCACCTCTGCAGAGTGTAAAACTATCATGATAGCCGTGCTTCCGTTCAGAAGCACATGGCCAACTCACATGATTAGAGGGAAAACTTGGGGTGGATATTCGGTATGGTTATGGTATGGTCATTAGGATTGGTTTTGGGGGACTGTTTTGAGTCATGAAAACAAGTTTGGCTTCAGTCATATGAATATGAGATGGTTATGAATATTTCTGAGTATGAGATGAACTTAAGAAAGATCATTGGCTGGTTGAGGCTGATAAATGGTGAATTATGATGGAGAAAATGATGCTGAATTACTTGGTCATGTTGGGATGAATATCACTTATAAATAGTTTCTGTTTTTATCAAGTTGTGAAAAAAATTTTGTTTGCTGCAATGAGCCTTTTTTATTCCTACCTTGTTGTAAGCTACATGTCATACTTTTCCCGCACTTTCTGAGTACGACATGTACTTACCCTTGCATTATCACATAAACATCAGCAACAGGAGAAGAGTACTTCAAGGACCATGTGGAGTACTAGGCGTGCGAACTACCGTCAACATGCCTGTGGAGTTGAAGATGGAGCTGCTGCTACTTAGTTATTTTCGCTGTCGTTTAGAGACTTCAGCTGCAAGAATAAGTTAGAGATTCGTGAGAGACAATGAGTCGATTTAATAAAGTACTTAAACCCTATTTATTCGTGGTTGTATTCTGAATTCACTTTGTGGATTACATGTGTATGTGTGATGAACATCCTGGGCACACATATGCATTAACTTAGTTCTGTTTTCGGAACCGGGTGTCACAGATTGGTATCAGAGCCACGTTGACTGTAGGACGCAAGACTAGGTAGAATGGACATTCTAAAACAAATAGGACCCCTCTAAACTGCTATTTTCAGAAATTGCTTGCTGCTGCATTTTTCTTGTCAATTCAGCCACCGCAAAGTGCTATTTTCAGCCCCTCTTTTTTTTTTCTCTTCCTCTGGACAGCAACATCTTGGCTTTCTTGCTCCATAACTTATGATGTTTTGGAGTTATTTCTTCCTTCTCTAAAGTTTTTCATGCCCTATTTATAGATGCCGGTGATTCGGAGCACGACACGCATAAGTACTCGTTCACCACCACATGTGATGAGGACATCACAACAGTGGATACTCACATTGATATACAAGGACCAATCACAAGAGCACGAGCACGGTTACTAAATCAGCAGGTGAACTCGTTCCTAACTTCCTACCCATGTGAGTTTGAGAATGGATTGCTATTTAATGAATTAATTGTTATTAGGAACCATGGACATGATCAACAACTAAAGGGAGGAGGATTTGGCGACGTGGAGAACCAGATGGGACGTCCACAAGTTGATGGAAACAGTCGCCAACTCGGACTCGAGTTCAACTCGGAGTCCAGGAGCAGTCCATCTTAAAACGGACGCCCTGGATGCATACGGACTCCATTTTTGACGTTCTACATATGCATGGAAAGATGAGAAGATAAACTTTCCAATGATTCTGGTCCCAAATTAAAATTCTCAAGGAGTCATTGGGAATTGTCGAAACAAGTCAAATTCGGAGTTCTGTCCGGTGTTGCACCACCGTATTGGGCTTTTGGGCCTTGTATCCCGTATGAGTCCATTAGAGACGCGTCTAAGGGTTTTATGGACGAACCCTAGACTTTAAATACTGCAGCCGCCAGCCATATTTGGTGGGTTTTGCTTAGAGTAAACACTTTCGCCGTTCTACGGTTTGTGAGACCCCAATTTCACAATTTCAGATTGCATCTTCATCGTTCTTGCTTGTTTTCTCGATTGCACCTGCAGTGAAAGACTTCTTGGCGAGGTCAAGCGTGTGATGCACGATTGATAACCAACGGAGCAGAGGTGTAGTGATTGCAGGGTTATTCGGGTCTGCTCGAGTGCCTCGGATCATCAACGTCGAGATCTCCACTTCTATCGACCTACCTTTCGGAAGATCGGGCCTAAACTACTCATCATATGGTATCAGATTTCAGGTTGCCCGTGAGGTACTTTGATTTCCCACTACATTAGTTTTTGTTTTTCATACCTAGAGTCCACAGAAAAAGCCACAAAAAATCATATCGTGTTTACCGATTCCTAGACCATAGTGCCTGCAAGTTTCGTTTTTCAGTTTGCATTGTTGAGTTTGCATTCGTGTGGTCGAGTCTTGTTGCTGGTTTAGCATTGTGTTTTTGGGTCGTAGTTATCGTTTTTCTTCCTTGTTTTCATTGCTGCTCACTTATTCCACAATTCCTAAACAACAAACCGAGCCAACAAGATCATCGGTTTGCCCTAGCTAGCCGCCTTGCACGAACTCCCGCATCGCCAGCCCTAGAACAGGTGACAAACCATTGAGCCAGTCCTCCTTGATTCATCACACAACATCCCATCATTCTTTGTTGCTAAATTCCAATTGTTTTTCACAACCTATTGCGAGATCTTTTTCAAAACTGAGGTTGAATCAACATAAAAAAGTAACTCGGGTAGCCTACCTTAAAACGGCCACAACTTTTGCATACGAACTCGAAATTGGTCGATTTTTTTCAAATTGATCTACTCAAAGTTTCGCAACCGATTTTCCCCTCGGAAGATAGACTATCCGGCCTCCGAAGTTTCAGCCCTAATTTTAAAGAATCTTCCTGATTTTCTATAGGCCACATCTTACATCCAATTGAGCTGCAAAGTTGTGTGCTTTCTATTTTCGTGCTCTCGAGTAAACAAAAAATATTAAAAAATACTAAAAAAAGAAAAAAAATAGTGAAGAGAGCACAGATATTAAAGCATTGACAGCACAAACTTAAAAACAGTTGGCCTATACACTTGTGCTGTACTTGTTGGTTATATCTTCCTGATTTTCTATTTGCCTTTCTACTGCCTTGTATTGTGCTAGACCTAGAACACTTGTTAACCAGCAACAGTTCCTACATTGAATACTTATTCAACTTTGTTTGCTGTTAACAATTTTTTTCTTATTAGCCACCATATTGTGCCATCCAATCTCCACTTTTCCTCTTGAGCAGAACAGATACCTTTGCAATCACTCCACGCTTCATTGGTTCTCACCGTCCACCGTTTACCACCTGCTGTTTCGGTAAGAACACTTGTAAGAACGTGGTAAGACGCTTGAGAGAGAGAGATTGTTTCCTTCCTTCAACTTTTCACATCGCCACTATCCTTTGTAGTTGATAGGGATAACATCTTTTTGTTGTCTTTTGTTTACTACTAACAATGGCAGAAGATAAAAGGGATGATGAATGTGTTCAACATGCTGAGTTGCGTGACATGATGAGGGAAATGACAGGTATGTTCACCAAAATCCAAGCATCAACAGAGGCGTAATTGACAACCTTGAATCGCCAACTTGCTGATCTTGTTGTTCAGATGGACACTCTTGAGGCGCGGCTGCCTCTCGCTGAAGATCGTGAGGACAGTGCTTATAATATAGAAGATCATAACAATCAACCACGACTTCCACTTTATCTACGAGGTATGGGAGGTAATAATCGTTATAATTACAATGATCATCATAACAATTTTAATCGCCCTCTTGATGATCCTTTTGCTAAAGTCAAATTTACTATACCCTCTTTTTCTGGTTCTTATGATGCTGAGGCATATCTTGATTGGCAGATGACAGTAGAGCAGAAATTTAATACCCACCTTGTTCCTGAACAACATAGAGTTCGTCAAGCCACTAGTGAGTTTAAGGATTTTGCTATCATATAGTGGAATGAACTTGTTAAAACTAGAACTGATCCTCAAACATGGGATAGATTAAAGGAAGCTATGCATGTTCGTTTTGTTTCTCCTTCTTTTCAGCGGGACCTTCGCAAAAAAATTGCAGCGCTTAGACCAAGGTAACATGTCCATAGATGAGTATTATCAAGAGTTACGAAAGGGTATGTTGCGCTGTGGGGTACTAGAGGACATGGATGATAAAATAGCTCGTTTTTATGGGGGTTTGAGGCGTGAAATTCAGGACATTGTTGATTATAAGGAATATGATACTGTTAATAGATTATTTCAGCTGGCTGTGTTTGCAGAAAAAGAATTGCAGGGCCGCCAACAGCAGCAGCACTAACGCACGAGGAGCACCTTCACACTGTGTTTGACATCTACACCATCCAAAACAGCACCATCTTCGAGTTTTCCTACTGCCACTACACCATCCAATGGTGGCCAACGAACTTCATCTACTGCAACATTTCCTCGCTCGCCGGAGGGCAGCAAGACGACACCATTCAAGCCTACGTCTTCCACTCTGTCGAACTTCCAACATTAAGTGTCACCGCTGCCAGGGAGTTAGTCATGTGATGAAATATTGCCCTAGCAAACGAGCATACATAGCACGAGATGATGGCGGATATGATAGTACTTCGGATATTGAAGATGAATATTCTCTTGCTACTAACGTTGCAGGACCAAATGATGACCACTATACCACAGATGAAGAGGTACTTGGTACTGCAGCAACGGAAAATTATAGAAGCATAATTGTGCAGCGTGCTTTGAGCTCCAAAGTTGAGGCGGATGACGAGCTACAGTGACACAATCTTTTTCACATGTTTCTCATCGTCAAGAACTGCCGTGTGCACACTATAATTGATGGAGGCAGTTGCAACAACTTGGTGAACACGGATGTGGTCAAGAAACTTGGGTTGACAACAAGAGCACACCCTCATCCATACCACATTCAGTGGTTCAACAACAGCTGTAAGGTTAGGGTAACACAAACAGCGAGATTACATTTTTCGATTGGCTCTTACCATGATTTTGCCGTATTTTGATGTCGTACCTATGGATGCCTGTTCTCTTTTGTTGGGACGTCCTTGGGAATTTGATACGGATGCTATTCATCATGGTAGAACTAATAAATATGCTCTGATGCATAAAGGAAAGAAAATCACTTTGCTTCCTATGACTCCTGCTGAAATTGTGCATTTGGAGAAAAGTAAAACACGTGATGATAAGGCAACAAAATCAATAGACTCTGAAAAACAGCAAGTAATTAAGTTAAAATCACCTTCGTTGCTCACAACTAAATCTGATTTTCCTGATTTATTTAATACCAAGGAGATGTACTATGCTTTAGTATGCAAAGAAGCCATGTTTTCGCTTCATGAAGTGTCCATTGCATTGCCCCCCTGCTGTTGCTAACCTTTTGCAGGATTTTTGCGGATGTGTGTCCCCCCGAGATACCCCCTGGATTACCACCTATGAGGGGCATTGAACATAAGATCGACTTGATTCCAGGGGCAAGTTTGCCAAATCGTGCATCGTACAGGGCAAATCCGGAAAAGACAAGGGAAATTCAGCGACAAGTTCAAGATCTTTTGAACCGCGGGTATATTCGTGAAAGCCTTAGTCCTTGTTCTGTTCCTGTTCTTTTTTTGGATCCTAAGAAAGATGGTAGCTGGCGCATGTGTGTTGATAGTAGAGCGATTAATAACATCACCATTCGATATCGTTATCCTATTCCTCGCTTAGATGACATGCTTGATGAATTGAGTGGTGCTATGATTCTCACAAAAATTGACTTGCGTAGTGGTTACCACCAAAGTACAATGGCACTAGGAGATGAATGGAAAACTGCATTTAAAACCAAGTTTGGACTTTATGAGTGGTTAGTCATGCCTTTTGGTTTAACTAATGCACCTAGCACTTTTATGCGATTAATGATTGAGGTTATACGTGCTTTTATTGGAAAATTTGTGGTGGTTTACTTCGAAGATATCCTCATTGAAAGAAAGTCATATGACGAACATCTTAATCATTTACGTGCTGTTTTCAATGTCTTGAGAGATGCATGTTTGTTTGGTAACCTCAAAAAGTGCGTCTTTTGCACCAATCGAGTTTCATTTCTTGGATATGTCGTTTCATCGCAGGGAATTGAGATGGATGAGGAAAAAATTGTGGCAATCACTAGGTGGCCAACTCCATCAACCGTCACGCAGATGCGTAGTTTTCTTGGTCTTGCAGGTTTTTATCGAATCTTTGTGCAGGATTTCAGCACGATTGCAGCACCTCTCCATGAACTGATGAAGAAGGGAGTGCAGTTTCTATGGGTCGAACAGCAGAAACAAGCTTTTGATGTTCTCAAATCAAAGCTTACACAAGCACCATTGCTACAACTTCCTGATTTTGACAAGACATTTGAGCTAGAATGTGATGCAAGCGGCATTGGTATTGGAGGTGTTCTCATAAAAGGAGGTAAACCCATTGCATTCTGTAGTGAAAAATTGCATGGTCCTTCTCTGAATTATTCTACTTATGATAAGGAATTGTATGCCTTAGTGCGAGTTCTACAAACTTGGCAACATTACCTGTGGTCTACGGAGTTCGTCATACATTCCGATCATGAATCTTTGAAGTATCTTAAGTGTCAAACCAATCTGAATAAACGACATGCTAAATGGATTGAGTTCATAGAATCGTTTCCATACATCATTAAGCATAAGAAAGGGAAGGAGAATGTTATTGCAGATGCATTATCTAGACGTTACACCATGCTGTACCAACTTGATCATAAAATATTTTGTTTGGAAACAATAAAAGGATTATATCCTACTGATTTGGACTTCAAAGATGCCTTTGAAAATTGTAGAGAAGGAAGAACTTGGAATAAATATGTACTATGGGATGGCCTCCTCTATCGTGCTAACAAGCTATGTGTTCCTGCTAGTTCCGTTCGCCTATTACTTTTGCAGGAAGCACATGGAGGAGGTTTCATGGGACATTTTGGAGTGAAGAAAACTGAGGACGTGCTGGCCACACACTTCTTTTGGCCAAATATGAGACGTGATGTCGAGCGCTACGTGTCACGATGCACTACATGCAATAAAGCTAAGTCTCGACTTAACCCACATTGTCTTTATATGCCTCTTCCTGTTCCTAGTGTACCTTGGCAGGATATTTCCATGGATTTTGTTTGGGATTGCCTAGGACTAAGAAGGGGAGGGATAGTATTTTTGTGGTTGTTCATCGTTTCTCCAAAATGGCACATTTTATACCTTGTCATAAGAATGATAATGCCTCACACATTGCTGATTTATTTATGACGGAAATTATTCGTTTACATGGTGTGCCAAATACAATTGTTTCTGATCGTGATGCAAAATTTTTAAGTCATTTTTGGAGAACTTTGTGGTATAAATTGGGAACCAAGCTGCTGTTTTCAACCACATGTCACCCACAAACCGATGGACAAACTGAGGTAGTAAATCGTACTCTATCCACTATGTTGCGGGCTGTTTTAAAAACAAATTTAAATGGTTGGGAGGATTGTTTACCACATATAGAATTTGCTTACAACGTGTCAGTTCACTCTACTACAAAGGTAAGCTCATTCCAGGTAGTGTATGGTTTTAATCCCCGTGCTCCTATTGATTTATTACCTTTGCCTCCTTATGAAACTATAAATTTGGATGCTACACAACGATCTGAATTCATTCTTAAGATGCATGAAACTACAAAGAAAAATATTGAATGGATGAATGAGAAGTACAGAATTTCTTGTAGTAAAGGTAGAAAAGAAGTAAAACTTGAACCAGGGGACTTTGTATGGCTACATTTGAGAAAAGAATGATTCCCTCACTTGAGAAAATCTAAACTTATGCCACGAGCTGCTGGTCCTTTTAAGATTGTTGAAAAGATCAATGACAATGCATGTAAGCTTGAGTTGCCTCCGGATTTTGGGGTTAGTCCCACATTCAACATTTCATATTTACGACCATACTTGGGAGAAGACGATGATCTTGAGTCGAGGACCACTCCGAGTAAAGAGAGGGAGGATGATGAGTACATCACAACAGTGGATACTCACATTGATATACAAGGACCAATCACAAGAGCACAAGCACGGTTACTAAATCAGCAGGTGAACTCGTTCGTACCTTACTACCTATGTGAGTTTGAGATTGGATTGCTATTTAATGATTTAATGTTATTAGGAACCATGGACATGATCAACAAGTAAAGGGAGGAGGATTTGGGGATATGGAGAACCAGATGGGACGTCCACAAGTTGATGGAAATAGTCGCCAACTCGAACTCGAGTTCAACTCAGAGTCCAGGAGCAGTCCATCTTAAAACGGACGCCCAGTATGCATACAGACTCCGTTTTTTGACGATCTACATATGCATGGAAAGATGAAAAGATAAACTTTCCAATGGTTCTGTTCCCACATTAAAATTAGCCAGGAGTTATTGTGAATTGTCTAAACAATTCGAATTTGGAGTTCTGTCCGGTGTTGCACCACCGTATTGGGCTTTTGGGCCTTGTATCCCGTATGAGTCCATTAGGGACGCCTCTAAGGGTCTTATGGACGAACCCTAGCCTTTAAATACTGCATCTGCCGCCCATATTCGGTGGGTTTTGCTTAGATTAAAAACATTCGCCGTTCTACGGTTTGTGAGACCCCAATTTCGCAATTTCAGATTGCATCTTCATCATTCTTGCTTGTGTTCTCAATTGCACCTGCAGGGATAGCCTTCTTGGCTAGGTCAATCATGTGAAGCATGGTTGATAACCAATGGAGCAGTGGTGTAGTGATTGCAGGGGTATTCGGGTCTGCTCGAGTGCCTCGGATCATCAACGTCGAGATCTCCACTTCAATCAACCTACCTTTCGGAAGATCGGGCCTAAACTACTCATCAACGTGGGAGTGCACTAAACCCCATTGAGGTGTCCGATGGACCACCCCTGTCACATGGCAGGAACAGCACCAGTTCACATGCTTATGTTTAGGATTCCCATTGAATAAGCTGTAATAGGAACGTTTAAATCGTAGTAGCGTGATTAGGAATGGTGTGTTGAACTTTTGTGATGATTGCTTGTGTTTGTGTGCTAGTGTGAGTTTTGGGACGCTTCTGCGAAAGTCCACATCCACATATAGTAGATAGATGTGAGATGCTTTGGCATGTGTTCACATCCTCATATAGGCTGAAATTAATAAAAAGAAGATATTTAGTTCATACCCTTGATGCATATAGTTGGGGGAATCAATCTAAACTTCTCTTTTCTATTATACCCAACTCTCTCTCACAGATGGTGAGGGAAAACGTCAGCCGTCAAAGGAGGAATGTTCGTGGCAACCATGAACCAAAAGAGGATGGCAACGTTGAAGTTCCTGAAAATGCTAACCCCAGGGCGGATGCAAACAACCTTGAACGGTTGATGGCTATGCAGAACCAGCTCATGCAAACTATGATACAAACTTTCGGACAGCTGCAAGCCAACAACAACTACAATCCTAACCCCGTTCCTGCACCACCACCAGCACCACCGCCACCCCCGCCGGCTCACAACAGATTGGGAGAGTTCATGAGGACACGACCGCCTACTTTTGCACAAGCTAATGATCCCATGGAGGCTGATGATTGGTTGAAATCCATGGAAAAAAAGCTTGCTATAGTTCAGTGCGATGATCGGGAGAAAGTTCTCTTCGCATCGCACCAACTCATTGGAGCAGACGCTGACTGGTGGGACGCTCTCTGCAATGCTCATGACAACCAGGAGACAATCACTTGGGCTGAATACAAGGAGAGTTTCCGCTCTTATTACGTCCCTGCTGGAGTCATGATGCTTAAAAGGCAAGAGTTCGAAGGTCTCCGCCATGGAAAGAAGAGCGTGAATGAGTACCTAAACAAGTTCACACAGCTGTCAAGGTATGCTCTCAAAGTCGTCAACTCAGATCAAAAGAAGCAATACTTGTTCATGAGAGGATTGAACAATGAGATCCAAGTACAACTGCTCAACAATGATTATGCAAACTTCCAGAAGCTCGTTGACAAAGCTATAGTGGTTGAGAGCAAGATCCGTGAGATCGAGCAAGAGGGCAAGAGGAAGATGTCATACCAGCCACAAGGGAGCAATGTACGTCCCCGTTTCATGACCCGAGCTGCACCACAGTATGGCTCATCCGCTTCTACTTTATGCCCTGCAAACCCACCTTGGCCTAATCAGCCACCGCAGCAACGTCCTATTATGCAAGCATCTCGTATTCCTTTTCCTCCTGCACCCCGTCCCAACATGGGCGCCTATGCTCAAAACCAGCCTCGCCCCAACGTTGCTGCTGTTTTGGGCAACAAAGCATGTTTTTCATGCAGAGAGGCAGGACACTTTGCAAGTCAATGCCCAAAGAAAGGCCTCGGACAGCCAAGCAACGCGCCCAAGTAGAACCCATGGCCGAACTGAGGAGCTAATCAAGGTAACCGGGGGCAGCAGAACTACGCTCGTGGCAACGTGAATCATGTCTCCGCTGAGGAAGCACAACAAGCCGAGGACATCGTGATTGGTATGTTCCTTGCCAACTCCACCCCAGCCACTGTTTTATTTGATTCCGGAGCATCGCATTCATTGATATCATCCAAGTATGTTGCCAAGTATAATCTGCCCATATCACACATGAAACACACTATGTTGGTTAATTCTCCCAGTGGAGAGATGAGGAATAATATAGTATGCCCGGAAGTAAACCTTAAAATAAGGGGGGTAGACTTTCTTGCCAACCTTATTGTCTTAGATTCCCAAGGGATTGATATAATACTTGGAATGGATTGGTTAAGCAAGCACAACGGATTAATCCAATGTGTTGAAAGGAGCGTGCAATTGACAAATGAGCATGGTACTCGTATTGAGTTCAAGTCAGCCCAACCGGCAACCGAGAAGGCAGCGTTGAACCACGTTGAAGAAGCAACATTGGAAAGCATTCCGGTGGTTAGAGAATTTTCAGATGTGTTCCCGGAAAAACTTCCAGGTATGCCACCTGACCGGGACATTGAATTTGCCATTGATTTAGTACCTGAAACTGCACCTATAGCGAAGAGGCCATATAGGATGCCCGTTAATGAACTAGTGGAACTTAAGAAGCAAATTGAGGAGCAGCTAGAAAAGGGTTTTATACACCCAAGCTCGTCACCGTGGGGAGCCCCCGTGCTCTTCATGGACAAGAAGGATGGGACCCTAAGGATGTATGTGGATTATAGGTCTCTCAATGAGGTGACGATCAAGAATAAATACCCGCTGCCCCGTATAGAGGACCTGTTCGACCAAATGAAAGGTGCTCGAATTTTCTCCAAGACTGATCTTCGGTCGGGATACTTCCAGCTGAAGATTAAGCCCTGCGACATACACAAGACTGCATTTCGAACATAGTATGGTTCGTATGAATATACCGTTATGTCTTTTGGGTTAACGAATGCACCCGCATATTTTATGTACCTCATGAATAAGGTCTTCATAGAGTACTTGGACAAGTTCGTCGTGGTTTTCATCGACGATATCATGGTGTATTCAAAAAGCGAGGAAGAACATAAGGAACATTTGAGATTGACATTGCAGAAACTTCAAGAGAATCAATTGTATGCCAAGTTCAGCAAGTGTCAATTTTGGCTAAAGGAGATATCGTTCCTAGGCCACATCATCTACGAGAGAGGAGTATCGGTTGATCTGGAAAAGTGGGAGATGTTCTGAAGTGGAACCAACCACAGAATGTGAGATATATTTGGAGTTTCCTTGGGATGGCTGGATACTACCGACGGTTCATCAAGGATTTCTCCAAAATAGCGAAGCCTATGACTGAATTGCTAATGAAGGGAAAAGCATTTCAGTGGACACCAGTGTGCCAAGAAAGCTTTGAGGAGATCAAGAAAAGACTAACCGCAACACCGGTTTTGGATTGCCAGATGTGAGCAACAGTTTCGATATATATTGTGCGCATCAAGACAAGAGCTTGGATGTGTGCTCATGCAAGAAGGACAAGTGGTAGCCTATGCGTCGAGACAACTAAACAAACACGAGCTGAATTATCCCACACATGACTTGGAACTTGCAGCCATGGTACATGCTTTGAAGATTTGGAGGCATTATATCCTTGGCCACCGATGTGAGATCTATACGGATCACAAAAGCCTCAAGTATATATTCACGCAAACAGATCTGAATTTGAGGCAACATCGATAGTTGGAACTCATCAAGGATTATGATGTTGGAATCAATTATCACCCCGGAAAGGCCAATGTAGTAGCTGATGCGTTGAGCCGAAAGGGAGCATGTCACCAACTCACGGTTCGGGAGCTACCGCCCGAGTTGCGCAAGGAGTTCGAACGATTACATCTCGGGTTTCTGAACAAGATGGAAGTGATAGAACTCAACTCTTCGCTGGAACAAGAGATACGAGATGGCCAAGCAACGGATGAGGAAATCAAGGAAAGAATCCGACAAGGCATAGAAAAGGATTTCAAGGAAGAAGAGAAGGGCACGCTTTGGTTAGGGAAAAGGATTTGTGTGCCTAACGTGAAGCACATCCGCGACACGATATTAAAGGAGGCACAGACTCACCTTATTCCATACATCCCGGCCATATAGAGATGTACAAGGACCCAAAAACTTGCTATAGGTGGGATGGCATGAAAAGGGACATAGCTGAATATGTTTCCTTATGCGACACGTGCAAACGGTTGAAGGCCGAACATCAAATACCCGCTGGACTGTTGCAGCCATTGAAAGTATCCGAGTGGAAGTGGGAAGACATCAGCATGGATTTTATTGTCGGATTGCCACGTACTCGGTCGGGTTACGACTCCATTTGGATTATTTTGGACCGGTTGACGAAAACGGCCCATTTCCTTCCTGTTAGAACAACGTACCGCGTCGCAGAACTAGCCGAGCTGTATATGGAGCAAATCGTATGTCGCCATAGAGTTCCGAAGAGGATTGTAACAGCCTCAATTTCATATTCACGCATGCATGCATATTTCATATAGAGAAACATTTAAAAAAGAAGTAGAAACGGAGAAAGAATCAGAAAGATAGCGGAAAAGAGCCAATTCCAGTTCGCTGAGGAGCGCTGTAGACACTTCCCGCGGCCCGCTGGACACGTGGCGCTTTCGGAGCTCATCCCTGCAGAAGGGGTTAGGTCCGGCACCGCCAGACACATGGCAGGCTCGGAGCTCGCCTCTGTGGAAGGGGCGAGAGGTCCGAACACGTGTTTCCTCCAGGGCTTGTCTCTGCGGAGGAGTGAGGTCCAGCCCCGCAGGACACGTGTCGCTCTCGGAGCTCATCCCTGCGGAGGGAGTGAGGTCTGGTCCTACTAGACATGCGTCATCCTTGGAACTCACCTCCGAGGAGAAGACACTGCGGGACACGTGTCACCCTCGAAGCTCACCTCCGAGAGGTCCGACCTCGCTGGACACGTGTCACTTTCGGAGCTCGCCTCCGAGTGGTCCAACACCGCTGGACACGTGTCACCTCCAGAGCTCGCCTCCGGGAGGTCCGACGCTGTTGGACAAGTGTCGACCTCGGAGCTCGTCTCTGAGGAGAAAGGAAGTCCGGCGCTGCTGATCACATGGCACACTCAGAGCTCGCCTCCGAAGAGAGTGGAGGTCCGGCACTGACACGTGGCATACGCGGATCTCGCCTCTGGAGAGAGGAGAGGTCCTGCCCGCCTAGACACGTGGCGCACGCGGAGCTCACCTCTGAGGAGACGGGAATGTCCCGCCCGCCAGACACGCGGCACAGGAGCCCGCCTCTGCGGAAAAGGGAGGTCCGGCCCCCGCTTGACACGTGGAGCCTACGGATCTTATCCCTGTGGAAGGACGAGATCCTTAAGCAGTTTTCCCCTGTACGCGAGTACTTTGCAAAATCATAATTTTTGATCCAGAAGTGATATGGAGGCATGTAGATACTCTTTGGAAAGATATTGAAGTTAACTTTAACTTTAGTATTCAACATGAGTTATGAAAATACTTTTAACTGGATCGGAATCTGGTTTGTTTAAGGACCGGTCAATCTGCTTTTAAATTCTTGCTGTTAGCTACATCAGATTGCGCTTAAATCATTTCGCTTACATGTTAAGATTTCATTATCAGTGTTTCACTACTTTGTTTATGGAATAAATAAAGTGATAGTGTTGAACTGATAATGAACTCGTGCAATTGCAGAATGGTGCGAACTCGTTCCATGAGTGAGGTGGGTGGTTCCAGTGGTGGCGGTGGTGATAACTCTCCACAGCGGGAGCAGCGAGCTCCGCAACCACAGCCGCCACCAGGACCTTCACCCACAGTCACAATGGCGGACATTCTGGATGCCATGACGGGTGCAAGCGATGAGCGAACCAACTTGCTCCGCACCCTGGTGATGAATACATCCCGTCAAGGGGGATGTCAAGACGAAGACTTGCGCCAACCTCAACTGAATTCCTATGTTGAGTTCTTGGCAACTCAACCACCGGTTTTCATTGAAGCTGAGGATCCTCTAGTGGCGGATAGCTGGATCCTCTAGTGTTGATGCACTCAGTCGTAAGTCCCACATGAATAACTTGTCAATTGTTCCGGATGAGCATGAAGAACCAAGCTTGCAGGTGATTCCGTATGGGGCGTTGTATAATCTTGCTCTTGTGCCTACCATTAGAGAAGAGATTGTAACAGCCCAGAAGAGAGACAAAGGTATGCAGAAAATCCGGGCAAGAATTAATGAGGATAAAATGAAATGTTTCCGGGAAGATGAACAAGGTGTGTTATGGTTTAACAACCGTATCGTGGTACCCCAGGATCTGAAGCTAAGGAAGAAAATCCTGGATGAAGCTCATATGTCGAAGTACTCGATACATCCAGGGAGCAATAAGATGTATCAAGACCTGAAGACAAAATTTTGGTGGACTCGGATGAAGCGAGAAATTGCCAAGTATGTATCCGAGTGTGATACATGTCGGTGAGTCAAAGCTGATCATATTAACAAAGCGAGAATGCTGCAACCATTAAGTATTACGGCATGGAAGTGGGAGGACATCAGCATGGACTTTATTGTCGGACTGCCTCTCACATCTAGAAAGCATGACTCCATTTGGGTGATTGTTGATCGGTTAACCAAATCAGCCCACTTCATCCCGGTGAGTACAAGATTTTCAACTAAGCAATATGCAGAGTTGTATCTTTCAAGGATTGTGTGCTTACACGGAGTCCCCAAAACCATCATATCAGATATAGGTTCAATATTTGTTGCTCGTTTCAAGGAGCAACTCCATGAATCTCTGGGGACAAACTTAATCAGAAGCTCAGCATACCATCCTCAGACCGACGGTCAAACGGAGAGGGTGAATCAAATTTTATAAGACGTGCTGAGGGCCTGTGCCATAGATCATGGGAAAAATTGGGATAACCATTTGCCGTTAGCGGAGTTCTCTTACAACAATGGTTACCAATCCAGTATTAAAATGGCACCATACGAAGCACTTTATGGCAGGAAGTGCCGCACACCACTCAATTGGTGTGAATTGGGCGAGAGGGTGATTTTTGGCATTGATCTTGTAAAAGATGCCAAAGAGCGAGTCCAGCTGATTCAAGAAAACCTCAAAGCCGCTCAATCTCGCCAGAAGAGTTATGCGGACCAGCGACGCCGACCCTTGTGTTTTGAAGTCGGAGATCACATCTATCTCTAAGTATCCCCGATGAAGGGAATTCATCGATTCGGGGTCAAGGGAAAGCTAGCTCCTCGCTTTGTGGGTCCGTTCGTTATTACAGAACGGTGTGGGCTGGTAGCCGACATCTTCCATGTCTCACACTTGAGAAAGTGTTTGAAGAAGCCGACGGAGATTCTTTCGGGAGACATGGAGATATTGCAACCGGATCTCACCTACGCCGAGCAGCCCATCAACATTATCAACGAGAAGAGCCGGATCACACGAAATCGGACTTTGAAATTTTACAAAGTTCTGTGGAGTTATCACACACCAGAAGAAGCGACTTGGGAGAGTGAAGATTACATCCACAAGAACTATCCGGAACTTTTGTCGTAACTTTTTGTAATTTCCTTCCGCCTCATCTTTCTTTTGTAATCTCGGGACGAGATTCCCTTTTAAGGGGGGAGGAATGTAAAGGTCCCAAAATTGTGAATACAAAGAAACAGGAGTTTGTACAAATGTTGGTGTCATGTGTATGAAAAAGGGGATTGGTTCAAACTTTTTACACATATGATAACACATGTGAGGATTTCTAAAACCAACTTAGGGTATATTGCATGCTTGAGCTCTAGGTGGATTAAGACCACAGAGTTGAAGGACTCAAGTGCAATGGAGGAGTTTAAAAATCAGAAGTTAATTCGAGTGTTCGACTCAAATTTTAAATGAGGGGAGGACACAATGGGAATTCAAAACTGTTGTGTTCAAACTCTTGTTTGCAGCAGCTAACACAAGAATCAAATTGCATATTTGGATTCCTTATGTCCAAATTAGTGGGTAGGCAAAGTTTCATTAATTTTTGAAATGGTTTGCTATCCATTTTTCCAAAAAGGATTCAAATATTCTAAGAATTCAAATATACATTTGAATTTTGAGGGAATTTGTCTAACTATCCAAATGCAGCTCAGATTTTAGCTCCAAACATTTGAATTGGTCACTTCCCAAGTTTTGAAGATCTTTTGAGGCATAGGGGAGCACTAACCGGTGGGACCCATATGGCATAGAGGTGGAAAAATCTTACAGCTAAAGTCAGAGCAAAGTTTCTGTTTTATCTCCTCTCACCCGAGCAGGGCTGTCGCAGCATGCCGCCGAGGGACCCCGGAAGCCACCTCCTGCCCAATTTTCTTCACGCTGGCGAGCTACTCGTGGGTGGCTTTCACTCCCCGACGTCCTCAACGTGTTGTCAGCTCGTCCCCGACCTTTCCCCGCTGCTTCTGAGCCACTTTTTCTTCCGTTACAACAGAGCCACGCCGCCTCCACTGCTCCTCGTCTCCCGGCCAGTCCAGCGCCTCTCCGGCATGCTCAAGAGGCCACAGAGGTGCGCCATGAAGTATTGATCCTTATCCCGTTGCCCCCCTGCTTTTCCCTGCCGCCAGTTAACCGGATTTCGCATTTTACCGCTGGAACACGTGAAGAACCAGCGCTGTCCAATTCTCCAAATTAGCTCGAACCGCTGGATCATCCCTCCTACAATTCAAACCACAGCAACTAGATGCCCTAGCACCCTCCCATGCCGAGAACCAAAGAAAACCAATCATCACACGCCCCGGGCGACGAGAATTCGCCGCCAGCGGCAAAAACGGGTCGGGTCTCCGGTGACCGCCCTATTCCCGCCAATTGCTGCACGAACTGAGGTGTGTTCCATGCTCCACGAGATCTGGTGATGCTTTAGGGCAAGGTATCACGCCGGGAGAAGTTTCGGACGCGCCATAACGCGTTGATGCCGAGCTCCCGAGCCGCCCCACCGGTGCCGACCTGTTTTCTGCCGTTTTCATGTGCGGAAACCTTGCCCGGCAGCTGCGTCATGTTCCAAGGAGCATGTAGGGCGAAACCGGAGCTCATTTGGTGGATAAATGAGAGAGAACGAGCCGCGCCATGCTTTCTTCCGGTGTGCACCCGCGGGCTCCGGCGGGAGGTTGAAGAAGCACCTGACCGTGGGCCCCATGTTAGACTGTTCTGTTTAAAATCAAACAGAGAGTTGTTCAAACTTGAAAAATGCATAACTTGTGTATAAAGCTCCAAAAATAGTGAGATAAATTTCGTTGGATTCCTATAAGAAAGTACTATCCAGGGGTACAGCAAAATATTTATGAAAATCCCTGGTTTTGGCTCATTAATTCATATAATTAAAATTTTGTAGGAATTGTTCCAGGAGTTCTGTGTATTGGAAAATTCCCAAATTTGGGCAGGAGATTCCTCCAAAAATACTTGAACTCCAGTAAAATTTTCAGAAGCATTGGACCTCATTTGCTTGGCCAAATGTGGTGTTAATTCCTTATGTCTCTGAAAATTGGAAAATAGAACAGCGTTCAATTTCAGAATTTTTCCCCAAACTTTAGAACCTCATAACTTTTGCCAGGAAGCTACAAATTTAGTGATTCAAATTGGGTTGGATTCATATTGAATAGCTATGTCCATGTATACAACCCAATTCGTATGAAACTCATCAATTAATTCTGGAAAATTTTTTAAAGCTTTTCCGCAAAAGAATTTTAGAGGGAGTTTGGCTAATCCTAAGATCCTAAAATTTTGCCAGAATAGTATTTAGGGTGTTAGTTGACTCCTGTCAAAGTTTAAGCTCATTTGATGTTCATTTGCTGAGGGCAATTTAGATTTGAAGTTGCGGTGTTCAATTGAATACATAAACATTTTCAGAGAAATTCCAAAACTTGGAAATTCATTTATGGGAGATTCTTAGCTACAAAAAATCCTAGGAAAATTCATGCAAGCTATATAACTATAATTGAAATTGTAGTTCACTAAGTTTGGCATGAACATGGGTGTGATCTCAGAATTAATTCTTCTTTTCTTAATTACTTAGAAAATTGTTCTGAATAAACCACTCAATGAAAAGTGCTAAATTTTGGTCCAGATGACTTTCTGGTGACACGGAACTCACATGAAAATTCTCAGCTCCATTGGAGCTCTGGGTCACCCCTGTTCTTTTCAACCACTTATGGTGATCAATATAGAAGGGGGGAAAAACACTTAGCACTTGATCATGTTACTTAGACCCAAACCCAAACCACTAGCACCAGTGTCATTTTAAATTCTAACCAGTTATGAAACTTGTTGTTGAAACTTGTAGCAAAATCTTTACAATTAAATCCATATGCATATTCATTACGTGTAGTATCTACATGGAGGAGTTGAAGTCATCGGAGTAGAGATCAAGGAAGGAGGAAAGCAGTTGATCAGGCACCAAGTGGTCTTCACTAACTGAACTTCATATATATAAGTCACCTGTAAAAGAAAGGCAAGCCCCGGTTTGCATCAAACTTACAAGTTTTATTTGTATTCACTTTATATGTCTAGCATTTTGTTTATTGCATTAAGTCTAGGTGGTATGACACTCCAAATGCATGACCCAGAAAACCCTGGAGTATAATGTAGAGTAGACTATACATTGATAATAACTGCTGATCTCAAATTAACAAAAGTGGATTAAAAGAAGCAAAACTCGAGTGGGCAGTTTCCTACTCGTGAAACGGGGTTAAGGGGGATCAATCGGAAGAGTTGGGAATTGATCCTCATAGTTGGGAATGGAGACCGGGCAGTGGATGGAAGGATCAAGGACGTGGCCCTGTGAACCTAGTCTATGTCTGAGTCGATTAAGGCCCGTTCTCGTGTGCGGCCCGTTGGACAAGTTTGAGTTGTGTACCGGATGCATACTGGCTATATGGGACCCAGGAAACCGATGTAACATGTTAACCTGGGTGTCGAGGCATACCTCACCGTCTGATGCCGATGCTGAAAGGATAGAGAAGCCTACTCTACGAGGGTTTCCCTTAGAGAGACTTAATCCCCGTGGGTGGGACCGGTTCGACATTTGGGTGTCGTGTGAAAGGTTGCCACGTACGACGTCAGTGACGGTTGCTGTGTGCAACGTCGAGTACGGGCGTACGTGTCGTGTCAGCCGGGTGTTTTTTATTGCAATCACCGTCACTCGTGGAATGGACTGAGCATACTTGTTCTCTGCGTCGTGACGTAGTAATAAACCGGGAAAACATTTAATATGCTTCGTGAGTGATCCTCATAATGGAGATGAGGAATGATCAACACTTCACTAAATTTAACTTCCACCTTGGGCTAGTAGCGTCGAGTCAAAGCGTTTCTTGTTTGATTGTGGAGTCTCGACGTTGATAGCGCAAGGTCAGTATGAGTCTAGGATAGCTCAGTAAAGTTACATTCACCTCGGGCAAATGACATCGACATGAAGCATTTCTTGTTTGATTGTGGAGTCTCGATGTAAGTTGCGCGAAGGTTATAAAAGTTGCTTAACACTTGAAGTAAGGACTTTCCTTTAGCCCAAGTTCATCGTTTGTGCAAACTTCTATAATCAGCCCTCTATTTTCATCATGTAGAGTTTCATGACTAGGGTGACGGGTTAGTCTTGCTGAGCTTCGTGCTCACAGATACTGCATGAGTTGTTTTGCAGGTAATAACAGTACGCTGATATGTACGGGTGTCCGATGAGACTCGGAGCTCTCTGAGTGGTGAACTCATGGCAGCCCTTGCCGCTGCTATTGTGATAGTGTTGCTAGCGAGAAGGGTCTACGGGCTGGACACCTTCTCTGTTGCTTAGCATAGGTATGAGACGTGAGTTGTAATAGTCTCCCTCTGTAGAATATTTTGAGAAGTATTTGTAAAATTTACACTTTGTAAGCTTCCGCTTGATTTATGTAATATGATGCTTTATTATGTGTGCTGTTGGGTGCCGCATCGCACGGCACCACCCGATGCGATTCCCGGGCGAGGTGCCCCGTCCTCGTGAACCAGGACGACGGGCCCTCACACCGGAACTCGACCAAACTGGCCGCCCCCGCCTGAAATTGCTCGGGGAACCCGTTGCTGACCTTTTCGCCGGCCGGTGATCGGCGGAATTGGTTTTGCGACGGCGACAGTCCATGGGGTGAGTACGGCGATGTCGGTATGGCGCTGTCATGCCTCAAACTCCCCTCTGTTGGCTCCTACAGCACCGCAATGACCTACGGAGCAACAACCCAGCCTCTGATCTTGCTCAAGGTTGCGGCAAACCGGACTTCACTGTGCGACCTAGATCTAAACCCGGCGATGAACGAAAAACCCAAGGAACTCGGTGGTTTCTCACTGGTTTCCCGTGAATCTTAACCGTATGGATTCGCACGGACGTTTCTAGCTTGTTGTCGAAGCTGGGGAACGATTGCTTGACTGGTTAGCCCGAATTTTCCGTTTAAGCAAACACGGGCTATATCACATGCTATCGGCAAGAACTTGAATTCCGGCAAGCACACTCTATGGCATGTGTCCGGAGTTGTCGGACCGAAAGTGCACTCCTAGGCGAACCTTTTGGCATGCCAAACTCGGCGTAAGATCAAACCTAGTGGCCGGACGATGAGTTTTTGGTAGCGGCGGCTTTACATGGCGCTGAAGGGAAACAGGGAGCTCGTGGTCGGTTTACCGTGGGTGTGGCGCCGGGTTGTTGCGTCGACCACGTCGAGGAGGCTTCGGCGAAGCTCTGGGTGAGCTCAGATCAGAGTGCCAACCTCGGAGACGTCCGGACGCCATAGAACCGAGGGTTGTCGAGGGTGCAGCGGCGTTTTTTCGTCGAGGGGCTCGGGAACGGGCAGAGCAGCACGGAGAGTCGGTTGAGGAGGTGAGAAATATCACCGGTTGCCGATATGTCGACGCATACCGCGGTCTGGGCTGCTTGGGAGGTGGCATCCAGGAATTGCCCCGATGGCACGCTGCGCTCGATCGACTCAGTGAGAAACAGAGCACTGCTCGGTTGTGAATTAGCTATCCCACTGACCTGTGGGCCCCATCTCTCCCCCTAATACTTTTCCAAATTCCACTGTAAATATCCCAGCTACTCAATTGAATGAGAGACTTAAGCACCAAGTCATAGTTTGAATTTGATTTCCTCAATTTGAAATTGATTTGGCTAAATTTGCTGCCAATTTAAATTTAAAATTCAAATTCCATTTTGAATTAATGCAAATTTAGCTCCCGACAAGATGAACTCCAATGAGGATGAAAATTGGTGGAGTAACTCAGAAAAATATGCTAAGGTTGAATATGTAGTTAACTTTTGAATTCAAGTGATGAAAGTGGCTGCAAATTGAATTTGAATTCAAATTGGCCCCTTTTTGAAATGTCTCCAAAAGTGTCTCAAAAGTCTTGGATTTGTATGAAATTTGGCTTGAGCCTTCCCAAGACTATTTAAGGTCTAGGGGTGAGCTCAACCTTTCATATTTATGTGTAGGACTCCTATTTTTTTGAAGTTAGGGCTTTCCCCTCTAATTACCCTTTTGATGGTGTTTACTTGCTCTTCACAAGTGTTCATGAACTATCCACCAATGAGCTGTGGTGTTGTGAGGTGATGAAATGAACACTTTTGCAAGTCCATTCTTGGGCTTATACAAAAGACCCACCAGAACCCTAGTTTCACCGAGGAACAGTGCGGCAGAAGAGGGAGTCGCCGGTGAGGTGTGGTTTGCCAGCTGTTTGGGGCCCAACCAAGGTCATGCCGAGCTTCCCGAGGCTGCCCGGGACGTGGTGACGCGATTAGCGCGCGAAGGGCGTGGTCAGAATGATGGGAACACGTTGCCGAGGGAGCACAGTGGCATAGCGCTCATCGCCGTTGAGCTACGGCGGTTAGACGGGGGCAGCAAGGTGTCCAGCGTGTTCAGCATCCAAAGTTTGGTGGGGGCGGCGAGTTTCACCGTCGCCGGCAACCTAGGTCGCCGGGAACGCCGACCTCACCGGAGCTCCGGCGGCTTGGGCGGCGGCGTCGCGAGGTAGACGAAGGCACGGGTCCCACGTGTCAGCCACAGCGCTAAGAACGTGCACGCGGGGTTAGTTTAAATTAAACATGCGGGTCCCGTTGTCAGTCGCTGTTAGGCGCGGGAAAGGATTTTCTTTAGGAAAATAATTCAGGAATCAGCCCAAATTTTAGAAATTCATAACTTTCTGTAGCATTGTCCAAATTTCGTGAACCAAATTTTTTTTGGATTCAGCTCTTTGAGCAATATCCAGCAAAATAAGTTTCAGTTCATGAAACTTATTATTTTTCCAGAATTAATTCCCTAAATTTTAAACTGTTGGGAATTTTATATGGAGAATTCTTTTATGGGAAATTCTGAAATTTGTCTAGGATGTTCATTTGAAAATCTTTGAGTCAAAGGAAAACTTTCAGAGCCATACAAGTTAATTTAGTTCCCCTAATGGTGTAATTTAATGAACTGCCCTGAGAAAATAGAAAAATGTACTGAAATATTTTTCAGTATTTTCACAAATTTTGATTAGGGTATAACTTTCTCTAGGATTCTTCAAATGACATGAAATCAACTCCATTAGAACCATCTAAAATCTAGTTTCCAGAAAGTAATGATTTGATCCATAAAATCCGTGAAAATCCTTAGAAGCTCTAGTAATGACCACTGAGACTTTTTATTTGGGCAGGGCTCAATTAGGCTTTGATTCCAATGAAACTTAGTCAAGTCTCGGGTTAGGTTCTCACCAAGCCACAGTGAAAATTTCAGAGCCAAATGGGATGTCTAGATAGAGTTATGGTCTTTATATGTGAAATTCCACACATTTGCATTTAACTTGACATATCGATTGAATTTATCTCGTGTAGTCGCTGAATGCGAGGAGACCCCAGAGGTTCTGGACTTTCTACTTCCGGGGGAGACACTAACACCTGACCAGCATCAACAAGGCAAGTCCCGGTTTGCCTTTAACAAGTTTTATAAAGTTTTGCTTTATATTCACTTAGCGTGAAGTATGTGTGTGCATTAGGTGTAGGATGGATGAAACCCCAAATGCATAACCAGATTATTTCCAAAAGGAGTGAGGGTAGTGTCTATGTCGTCGAGTAGATCATGCTTTGCTTAATATTAATAAGCCTCGGTACAAGTCGAGTAGTTGGAAGCTACTCGCGAGTATAGGGTTTGTCACACGGGATTGGTTCTAGATGTGAGACCACTTTAGCAAGAAAAATGAGACTAGGCAGGGGCTAGGACACAGCAAGAGGAATTCTTGTGTGCGTAGCCCTATCTGTATCGACTGAGGACCGATCCATGTGTGGCCCACGCTGATCAAGTTTGAATGTACCGAAGGCATATCGGATATATGGGGTCCGATAAACTGATGTAATCTAAACCTCCGGGTGTGACACCCGGTTCTGAAAATAGAACCAAGTGAATGCATATGTGTGCCCAGGATGTTCATCACACATACACATGTATTCCACAAACTGAATTCAGAATATAACCACAATAAATAGTGTTTAAGTACTTTATTACATCGAATCATTGTCTCACTCATGAATCTCTAATTTATTCTTGCAGAGGAAGTCTCTAAAGGACAGCGGAATTAACTAAACAGCAGGCTCTATCTTCAACTCCACAGGCATGTTGACGGTAGTTCGCACGCCTAGTACTCCACATGGTCCTCGAAGTACTCATCTCCTGTAGCTGACATATATGTGGTAATGCAAGGGTGAGTACATGTCGTACTCAGCAAGTGCGGGAAAAGTATGACATGTAGCTTACAACAAGGTATGGAATAAAAAAGGCTCATTGCAGCAAGCAAATTTTATTTCACAAACATGATAAAACAGAAACTAAGTCTAGATGAATTAATCCCAATATATATCCAAGTTATTCAGCAACATTCTCTCATCATAATCACCATTTATCATGCTTCAACCAACCAATAATCTTTCTCAAGTTCATCTCATGCTCATAAATATTCATAACCATCTCATATTCATATAGCCAAAACCAAACTCATTTTCATGACTCAAAACAGTTCCAAAACCAATCCCAATGACCATACCATAACCATACCGAATATCCATCCCAAGTTTTCCCTCTAATCATGTGAGTTGGCCAGGTGCTTGTGACCGGAAGCACGGCTATCATGATAGTTTTACACTTTACAGAGGTGGTACAACTTTACCCACAAGTTCGTGATTTCGTCACCCATCGGCGACTGCAGAACCTCCATTATACCAGTACACAACCGTCGGTGTATGGCCAAGAGATCACAAAATAGCCTTTACAAAGGGGCTACTAGATGTATGGACTCACTAAGGTTTCACCAGCAGGCTCGAATCACCATTCTCCCACCTACGGGCCCCCTCTTGTGTCATGCAGTTCCCAGGGCAGTCCTCCTCGACTCCCATTGCCCGCGCCATCCACGGTCCATAACAAGCTAGCAACACACCTAATTAATCAGCTAAGCCGCACCCATACTTGGCCTTGTGGTGGCACTGTTTTCCTGGCATATTCTCGCATGAACGTGTCCTTAGATCTATGGAAAGTAAATCACCATCTCATTCAGCAACATCCACAAACCAAGTTTGCCTAGATCTCCACGATTCCATGCTCATTAACATCATCAAGTTCTCATCATCATTATTCATATGTGTGCAGTAACTAGACATGTTTTATTTCAGCTTCCCGTATCCCGTAGACTAAGCGAAGCAAAAAGGAAAAACGACCATACCCGACTCATCAACTTTCCCGGCGACAAGGATGGTTAACAAAACTAGTAAACTCCTATAAAAGGGTGTCCCATCAAGTTGACTCAAGCGTACACGTTTTCGCAAACAAAAAAGTTTCAAAACATGGGATCAATATGGTCAAGGGGCACTTGCCTTGCTCCTGTGGCTCTTGTTGCTGAAGCGTCTCGAAGTCTTGGTGCTGTAGTTCCTCGTAGACAGCCTCTTGATCTTGTCCTTCTACTCACAACCATGCACATACAAGATTTACAGCAATCAATCATCACGCACAAACTTTACTCAACATGCAATGGGGTAGATGAATACAAATCCTATGGTGCTGTTTTACTTAACCAGTTTGTACATGTTCTTGCATGTTTTAATGGGCTTTCATGGGGTTTTATGATGAACAAGGGTGCTGGGATGAAGTGTGGACGTGGTTATGATCTTGACTCAAGATCTAGATCAATTCCACCGTCAAAAGTCGATCAAAACGTGATCTGTCCACACGAAAAAGTTTCTGTTCGAAGGGGGTGAAGAAAACGGATGCGTAGAAATAGCGGTGACGTCGTAAGATGGGTAATGGAGACCTACCTCACTTACTTTTGGTGGCAGGGCCTTCCTCCTAGCAATGGAAGCAGCAGGGAATTTTTCTATGGAAGATTAGGGCAGGACAGATCGTCGGCTCTTCTCCGGCGACGGCGAGGCGTGACGGGGCTCGTCGGCGGACTCACCGGTGAGGCTCACCGGCGACTGAACTCCGGTGAGGGGGGGTCCAACTCGGCGAGTTGGGGGCTAGGGCCTCCAAGTTGCCGACTTGTGAGGGGGAAAAAGGGGAAGGGGTTGCGGCAAAGGGGGGGAGTTGGGTTCTATTTATAAGGGGGGGGGAAATGAATCCTACTCTAATTAGAGAAAAATCCTAAAAAACATTTCCCCAATTGATTTGGTGCGGCAGCAATATGGGGAAAATTCCCCAAATGTGGCGAAAATTTGGGGAAATTGTGTCGTACCCTTAGTATCGGGTACCCCCGCGCATAGGAGAAAAACCGCCTAAGGACCTCGCTTCATCCGCAGGGGTGAGCTCCGAAGGAACCACGTGTCCAGCGGGGCCAGGCCTCCCCTCTCCTCAGAGGCGAGCCGCGGGCCTGCCACGCGGCCAGCAGAGCCGGGTCTCGCCCCCTCCGCAGGGGCGAGCTCCGAGGGTGCCACGTGTCCAGCGGGGCCGGGCCTCCCTTCTCCTTAGAGGCGAGCCCTAGGCCTGCCACGTGGCTAGCAGTGCCGGACCTCACCCCCTCCGTAGGGGTGAGCTCTGAGGGCGCCATGTGTCCAGCGGGGCCGGGCCTCCCTCTTCTCAGAGGCGAGCCCCGGCCCTGCCACATGGCCAGCAGAGCCGGGCCTTGCCCCCTCCGCAGGGGCCAGCTCCGAGGGTGCCACGTGTCCAGCGGGGCCTGGCCTTCCTTCTCCTCAGAGGCGAGCCCCGGGCTTGCCACGTGGCCAGCAGTGCCGGACCTCACCCCCTCCGCAGAGGCGAGCTCCGAGGGTGCCACGTGTCCAGCAGGGCCGGGCCTCCCTTCTCCTTAGAGGCGAGCCCCAGGCCTGCCACGTGGCCTGCAGTGCCGGACCTCACCCCCTCCACAGGGATGAGCTCCGAGGGTTCCACATGTCCAGCGGGTCCGGGTTTCCCTCTCCTCAGAGGCGAGCCCCGGGCCTGCCACGTGGCCAGCAGTGCAGGACCTCACCCCCTCTGCAGGGGTGAGCTCCGAGGGCGCCACGTGTCCAGCGGGGCCGGGGAAAGTGTTGACAGCGCACTTCGACAATTTGGAATTGGCTCATTTCAGCTATCTTTTTCCCATTCCCCACCATTTTTATTATTCTTTCTCCATTTCTATTGTTCCTTCCTCCATTTATACTTCTTTTATATTGTTTATCTATATGAAAAATGTATGCAATACATGGAAATGAATTTGCGGGTGTTACAAACCTACCCCCCTGTCAAATCGTCTACGGTCAACACTTCCCCCGGGCCTGCTCTGGGCAGCCCGCGGAGGTTCTTTTTCAGAGGGGCTAGTCCTCCTGCGTGAGTCTCACCGGAATGGACGAAGGAAGGAGATGAACACAAGGGTTTTTACGTGGTTCGGGCCGCCGGAGCGTAAAACCCTATGTCCACGGTGAGCAGAGGTGCTCGTTGTATTGCTTGGTGCTCAGAACCGGAGTTCTAAGCTTGGGTATGAGGTTGGATTTGCTGGGTTTTGAACCCTGGAGTCCGAAGCCTAAAGTGCTCAAACCCTTTGCAACGTTGCCTACCCGAGCCTTTTATAGTCCAAGGCTCGGGCGGCTTACAAAGGGGGGCCGGGACCCGACAGGTGGTCCCTGGGCGATTTCCTGCCATCTACCGTATCTTGCAGTAACGCCGGTAGCTGTCGCTGGCAGTAGCTTCTGAGCCTCTGTCCTGCTGTCCTACCCATGTCGCAAGCTAGGCGTAGTGGTTGATGATGGCAGGTGCAGCAGGGGTTGTCTTGTCGCTGTGTTTATTGGTCCACAGCCGCTGCTATTCTGTGCCTGTCTTCACTGTGATGTGACTGGGCGCAACGCCTCCTGGCAGGGGCGTGCTCCGCGTCTCCGCGTCTTGGGAAGGTGCGGATCTTCAATGCCGCTCCTCAGGAAGGCGTGGGTCTTTACTTCCGCTTCCTACTGAGTCGTGGCAGGTAGCATGGCTCTGCTGACCACGTGGCGGGCCTGGAGCTCACCTCTGAGGAGAGGGGAGGTCTGGCCCCGCTGGACACATGGAGCCTTCGGAGCTCACCCCTGCGGAGGGGGGAGGTCCGGCTCCGCTGGCCACGTGGCGGGCCCGGAGCTCTCCTCTAAGGAGAGGGGGAGCTCCGGCCTCGCTGGACACGTGGAGCCTTCGGAGCTCACCCCCGCGGAGGGGGGTGGTCCGGCTCTGCTTGCCACATGGCGGGCCCGGAGCTCTTCTCTGAGGAGAGGGGGAGCTCCAGCCCCGCTGGACACGTGGAGCCTTCGGATCTCTCCCCCACGGAGGAGGAGGTCCGGCTTCGCCTGGCCACATGGCTGGCCCGGGGCTCTCCTCTGAGGAGAGGGGGAGCTCCGGCCCGGCTGGACACATGACGCCCTCGGAGCTCGCCCCTGTGAAAGGGGCGAGGTCCATAGGCGGTTTTGTCTTGTGCGTGGGGGTACCCGGTATTGAGGATACCGACAGTGGCCCCCAGGCCCATCTCGGGGGAGGCAGCGAGCCTAAGGTGGGGCCTTCACCTTCTATATCCCGCGCACTTCTTCAAACTTCCCTGACCCGTTGCCTGGGCAATGGAAGGTCAGGGGTTCTTGATTCTTGCTTTGAAAGTCTCTGTCGAAGTGTTGTTGTCGACACTTCCCACGGGCCTGCACTGGGCAGCCCGCGGAGGTTCTTTTTCTCTTTACTTTTGTTGAGTCTGTAGTCCAGCTCATGGAGCCTTGAATGAATAGACTCTTGTTATTTTCTGCGTCTGTGTGCTTTCGTCTTCTTCTTGGCTTGGCCTGACCGAGCCCTTAGCTTCGCTAGGCACTCAGAGGCCTTCACTAGTCTTGAAGCCCTGCACAGACACCTTCCCCGGGTCCTTATTGTGTTAAAGGCCCCGGAGGTCTCCGGAACTTGCCCTGTGAGAACGGGGAGGTCCGGATCTGCCGACCACGTGGCGGGCCCGGAGCTCTCCACTGAGAAGTCGGAGGTCCGACCCTGCGGGACACGTGGGGCCTTCGGAGCTCACCCCTGCAGAGGGGGCGAGGCCCGGCTCTGCCGGCCACATGGCGGGCCCGGAGGTACTTGCTGAGGAGAGGGGGGCTCCGACCCGGCCGGACACGTGGGGCCTCCGAAGCCCGCCCCTGCGGAGGGGGCGAGGTCCGGATCCTTCGGTCTTGCATTGGAGCTCCAGTCTTGTGCGGTCCCGTAGTGGCCCCCTGGTAGGTGTGGCCAATTGTTTGGGCGCTCCTATCATACTCCTGCGGGGAGCTAAGGCCGGGAGGTCCTGCACACAAGTAAGGGAAACGTAATTCTCCTTGGGGCTCCCCCTTCCCTATCTCATAGTCTTATTTGGCTTACGATCCTGATCCGGTGTACGGTGCTTGGGAACTTCAGTGCGCGAAATGCCGGGAGCTCGAATCCGGTGTAAGGTTTTGTGCATTGCACGTAAAAAGGTGGGAAGAGCATTCTTTAGGCCATAAGGCATAGAGACATAACAATACAGGCCGTCTACTGTGATGAAGGAGGTGTGCTCTTCATCTTCTCTAGACATAGGGATCTGATGGAAACCCGAGTAGGCGTCTAGGAAGCACAGCATATCACAGCCTGATGTCGAGTCTACAATTTGATCTATTCTAGGGAGAGGGAATGGATCTTTGGGACATGCCTTATTGAGACTGGTGTAGTTGATGCACATACGGAGCTTCCCGCCGGCCTTCGGGACAACGACGGGGTTCGCCAACCACCGGGGGTGGTGGACTTCCCGTATGAAGCCAGCGTCCAGCAGCTTCTTGATTTCTTCTCGGATGAAGTTTTGCCGCTCGATGGACTGCTTGCGAGGCTTCTGTTGGACTGGCCGGGCGTCGGGGAAGACCTTCAAGTGGTGCTCGATCACCTCCCTAGGGGTCCCCGGCATCTGTGACGGCTGCCATGCAAACATGTCGACGTTGTGCCGGAGGAAGATGATGAGCGCACCTTCCTATTTGCTATCCAGGCCCCCGGCTACCCCGGTGGTCTGGGCAGCATCGGCGCCGACTTGGACGACCTTCAGGGGGACGTCGCCCTCGTTGAGGTGTTGCACACGGGGTGCTGCGGTAGAGGCATGGTGGCGTGCACTCGGGTGGAGCCGGTCCTGTTCTGCACTGCCAGGGACTGGTGCTCGAGCTGTAGCAAGTGCCTGGAGCTTTTCCAAGGCTGACTCTGCAGCAGTGCGGTCTCCACGAATCCTAAGGACGCCTGTTGGTGTAGGCATCTTCAAGACGAGGTAGCCGTAGTGGGCTACTGCCATGAATCGGTACAGGGCTGGCCTGCCGATTATGGCGTTGAAGGGGAGGTCGATCTCCGCCACGTCGAACAGAATGTACTCTGTTCGATAGCTGTCCGGTGCCCCAAAGGACACCGGAAGGCTGATGTTGCCGTAGGGAACGACTTGTCCCGGCCCTACCCTTGAGAACGGGCTCGATGGGGTGAGCTTGGCCATCGGGATCTGCAGCTTCTGGAAAGCTGCGTGGCTGATGAGGTTCAGCCAAGCCCCACCATCTACCAGAACGTGGTACATCCTCACGTTGGCGATGGTGGGCGCTACCAAGAGCGGTAGTTGGCCGGCCCCAGCCATGTTCCTGGGGCAGTCGGTGGCATCGAAGCTGATGGGGGTTCCCATCCACTTGAGGTGTGGAACGGCACTTGGGAGGGGAGCCACCGACGCTACCGCTCGGCGCAGAGTCTTAACCGCGCTTCGGGACGAGGGGTCAGTGGACCCGCCGTAGATGACGTAGAGCATCTTCCGGCGCTCTTCATCGCTGGAGCTGGAGTCCTCATGGTTGCGCACCGCCTTCACGGCGCGCTGAGGCTCCTGGAACTCCACTTGGTGGTCAGCGTTGTCTGGGGTGTCGACCTTCTGCTTGCCCTCCCTTTGACGGAAGGGTGGGGCATCAGTTCGCAGCTGCTTCCCTTTGCGGAAGCGCTCCGCGAGCTTCTGAATCTCCCGGCACTCGGCAGCAGTATGGTAACTGGAGCCGTGCACGGGGCATAGCTCGCCTTGGTCACCATCTGGAGCTGGTGACTGTCGCTGCGTTTTGTCGGGGCGTGGCCCCCGAGCTCCACTGGGTGCTGCTGCTGCAGCAACAGGAGACGCGGTCGGTGGCTTCATCTTGCCACCGCCCCGGTTCTTGATCTTCTTGCCGCTTCCATGGGAAGCAGCGCCAGATCCGGGCTGTCCTCCTGACTCGGAGGCTGGCAGTGAGTGCCAGTTCCGCCCTTCTGCTGCCCTGGCGCACTTGTCCTCCAGGCTGAAGAGCTCTGAGACGTCGCGAACCTCCCTGGTCGCGAGCTTCTCAAGCATCTTCTTGTCCCGTACACCGTGCTGGAATGCCACCACTACAGAAGCATTTTGGATATGCGGGATGGTGTTCCGTACCTGGGAGAACCGCTGGATGAAGGAGCGCAGCGTCTCTCCAGGTTGTTGCTGGATGGCGTGGAGGTCGAGTTCCGTGCCAGGCCGGGTGTAGGAGCTGCCGAAGTTAGCAGTGAACTGCCGGCAGAGCTCTCCCGAAGAGGTTATGGAACCCTGGTGGAGGTTCATGAGCCAAGACCGGGCTGGGCCGGTCAAGGCGACGGGGATGTAGTTGGCCATGACGGCCTCGTCCCCTCCTGCAGCAAGGAAGGCGGTTGAGTAGATTTGGAGGAACTCCGCCGGGTTGATACTGCCATCGTACTTCTTGGGCAGGTGCGGCCGAAACTTGGGCGGCCACCTCGCGAAGCAAAGGTGTGGTGCCAGAGCCGCACATCCTGCTCCTGTTGCTGCAGGAGTTTGCGCCGCGAACGCCTGGTTCGCTGCTGGTAGCACTGTGTACCCCGGTATGGGCAAGGCTGCGCCATAGACCGGGGGCACTGTTTGCAGGGCATATGGCTGGGGCATATGCTGCGTAGCATATGCCTGGGGCAGAGATCGCGTGGTGAACGTCTGCGCCTCAGGCTGGGTTGAGGCACTCGACATGCTGTCGCCGGCTTCCTGGTTGCGACGCCTTTCTCGTTGTCGCTCAATGAACACTCGGGCATCTTTGCCCAGGTGGCATCGTTCCAGCTCCATCCTCAGGTCCGTCGATGGGAGCCTGGTGGAGCGGGAATCTGCCGTCTGACCGTCAACTGTTGGCGTGCACGTCACGACACAGCCGGTTGGCCGGGACGTCGTCCCCGCCGAAACCGAGGGTTTGCGGCGGCGACGATGAGACGGTATACCTCGCGAATCCACTGCTGGGTCGCTTACTGAGGCGCGTCCCCAGCAGGTGGATTGTGCAGTAGCACTCTTGCTGCAGCTAGCGCGCCCCCGTGGGGGCCGCTCAGCGCTGCAGAGGATCTCACGCTCGCTGGAGCCTGCGTTGCCGGAGTCAGTGCTGCCAGAGTCGGCTGCTGGCTTCCAGCTTGCGCCGACACACTCCGTCCAGAGTGTGTCGAGACATAGTCCCCGCTAGTCACCGTTCGTCATGAACGTGGGGGAGGAGAGCTTGCCGCTGAAGGAAGCTTCATCATCTTCGCCGGCAGAAGCTCGTCGCACAAGGGAAAAGCCCCCTACCTGGCGTGCCAAATGTCGAAGTGTGTAGCCGACACTTCCCCCGGGCCTGCTCTGGGCAGCCCACGGAGGTTCTTTTTCGGAGGGGCTAGTCACTCGCGGAGAGCTTCTCCCTCAATCGTCCCTAACGCTGAAGCTCTCCGTGAGTGACTAGCCCCTCCAAAAAAGAACCTCCGTGGGCTGCCCAGAGCAGGCCCGGGGGAAGTGTCGGCTACACACTTCGACAGGCGCCCCGGCCAACAAACGTCCCGGCTGCAGGCTCGGTAGGCGGCGGCGCAAGAGGGGGCAGCGCCAGAACTCAACCGGGGACGCAGGTGCCCCGGGCTTCAGGGACTGGATCGGCGAGCTGCACTAGAGGCGCTTCCGGTGGGAGACCTACTGCTCCGCCTCCTAGGGGGGTTCCAGGTGCACCTCCTGCTCCGCCGGTCTGGGTACCTGCGGTACAGGCGCAGGCGGCGATGGCAGGCTCTGGTGGTTCTGTCCCGGCTCGGAAGCCGGGGCTCCATGCCCGTTGGAGCTTTCGCGTCCCTCGGTAAGTGTTGTTCTTTCCGGATTTTAGAACTAGTGTTCTTTTCTCCTTTTCTTAGCCTGAGAGCTTCCCATGTTGGCAGGGACTCATCGGCTGCCGGGGGCGAGTCTGTTCCCCGGCCATCTCCGGCTAGCGGAGGATCTGCGCCGCAACGTCCGGAAGCTGCGGCGGCTTCGCCGGCCCCCAAGTCGGCGCAGGCTTATTTTACGCTGATGGGGTCAGCCCCTGCGGCGGCGGCGGCAGCACCCGTTCATCCCCCTTCGCCAGCTCGGAAGCCGGCGGTTGTCCAGGGCTCGGCAGAGCCGGCTGGCGGCGTCCGACCCTCCGGTGCTGAGGCGGGAGTAGCAGCTGCAGGTCCTCCGGCTTCTCCAGATCAGCACCTCATCCCGGTCGCCGAGATGCCGGCATCTCCTCCACCGGACGACGACATGATGGAGGAGGTCGGGGCGCGGCTTCGGCCTCTGCCGCCCCGCTGCCCTGGCGGACGCCTTGGAGCTTGCCCAGGCGAGCGTCCGGCAGGTCCAGGCCGCCCTGGAGCGAGAGCTGGAGGTGCTGGCAGGGGAGAGAAACCTCCTCCTCAGCTGGGGGCACCTCCTGAAGCAGCGGACTCAGGAGGTTAGGGTAGAGCTCGACTCGAGGCGGTCAAGGATCGATGCCATGAAGGCGCTCCTCAACGCTCAGAAGAGGGCCGTCGACCACCTGGACTGCGAGACCCGGCGGCTCCACCAGGAGACCCGCGAGGCTCATGCCAGGGCCGAGGCACGCTTCACTGCCATGGAGGAGCTGCGGCTGCAGCTGGCGCGCCGCGAGTGCGCCGTCGCGGACCGGGAGCGCGCTGTGGCGGCCAAGGAGAAGAAGGTGACCGCACGGCTAGAGGCCAGCGAGGGTGACCTGAAGGCCCGGGCTGAGGAGCTGGAGTTTCGGGAGGCAGATCTAGCCGTGAGGGAGGAGCAGATCTCCCGGGAGCGCCAAGTGGTGCTGGATCATGAGTTGGTGGCCGACTTCCGGGCATCGGAGTTGGAGCAGCTCACCCAGGATCTCCAGCTTCTGGAGGGCTCCCTGGCAACCAAGGAGAAGAGATTCTCCGAGGAGGGACTCGACGCCCTGCTGGGCAGCCCGCCAAGAGGTGAAGAAACTCCAGGCTTCGCGGTCCGTTGAGGCCCGAGCAGTCTGGATCATCGTCGGCCAGGCGGGGTCCGCCCTGGTACCCCATCGGCTTCAGCCCCGTGAGGACCTTGTTCTGATAAGGGCTCGAGGGATCTTTGGAGCTCACCCCATGAGGACGGGGGAGGTCCGGATCTGCTGGCCACGTGGCGGGCCCGGAGCTCCTCGGAGGAGAGGGTGGTCTGGCCCCGCGGGACACGTGGAGCCTTCGGAGCCCGCCCCTGCGGAGGGGGCGAGGTCCGGCTCTGCCGGCCACGTGGCGGGCCCGGAGCTATCCACTGAGGAGAGAGGGCCCCGGACCCGCTGGACACGTGGGGCCTTCGGAACCCGCCCCTGCGAAGGGGGCGAGGTCCGGATCCTCCATTCTTGCATTGGAGTAGTCAGGAGCCCCGGTCTTCTCTTCACGCGGTCCCCGTAGTGGCCCCCTGGTAGGTGTGGCCAATGGTTTGGGCACACCTGCCATACTCCTGCGGGGGAGCTAAGGCCAGAGGTCCTGCATACAAGTAAGGGAACCATAATTCTCCTTGGGGGCTTTCCCCTCCCTATCTCGTAGTCTTATTTGGCTTACGGTCCTGGTCCGGTATACGGGGCTTGGGCAATTCAGTGCTCCCGGCGCCGGGGGTCCGGCTCCCTCCGATGTCAGGGTACGACCGTCCGGCCCCTAGTACTGGACTGTAACGCTGGGGAGGCAGAGTGCACAGGCTTTCGGTACGGAACCAGGCAAAGCAGGATGTACTCCCCTGGACCTCCAAAGGGCAGGGCGCGCAAGCTTTGGGTCGGAACCAGGCAAAGCAGGCTACGCACCCTGGACCCCACATTCACAGCGCAGGCTTTTCCTGGAGGTGACCAACTGGCATCGCAGCACCTGACTGGGGGAGGCCCGAGAGGCCCCCTGGCCATCGGCAGGTATCTCAAGCGTGACCGTCTTCGGTAGGATAGCAAGTGCCGACTAGGGATGCGAGTGGGAAAGGAGAACTAATTGTACGGTGAGCATACACATAAAGTGCGATCATAAAAATTAATGCGTTATTTAAATGAGCACAAGGGTAAGAGCGTGGCAGGACAGGCTTCTTTCTATATAAATATCCATAGGAGGAAGGCAGGCTAAACATGGAGGCCATGACCCGCCCCATTAAGAAGGGAAGCAAGACTCTGCGCGCTTAGGGTCGGAACCAGGCCAAGCTGAAACGTAGTCCTGGACCGTCCCCTGGGACTTAGCTGCTCCAAGCATTGTTCCTGGACTCTATGGAATTTATTACAGAAAGAAAAAGAACTGTCCCACTACTGCTCTAGGGATGGAACTTACGGAGGTGTTCTATGTTCCAAGGGTTCGGGAGCAGATCCCCATACATGGTGGAAAGGCGTACGCACCTGGGGCGGCAAACTTTTGTGACTCGGAAGGGACCTTCCAGCTGGGGGAGAGCTTGTTGGTCCCTTCACGAGAAAGTATGCGCCGCAGCACCAGCTCGCCTTCTTGGAGCTCCCGAATATGCATGGTCCTTTGGTGGTAGCGCCGGAGCGCCTGCCGGTACTGTGCGTTGCGTGTAATCGAGCCTCACTGACAAGGTTGATGTCTTCACGCCGGAGGTTGTCCTGCGTGGCTTCGTTGTAAGCTCGGACACGGAGAGACCCCATGGTGATTTCTGGGGGAAGCACAACTTCGGCCCCGTACACCATGAAGATGGGTGTCTCCTCGGTGGCCCGGCTTTGGGATGTCCGGTTAGTCCACAGTGTGCTCGGAAGCTCATCCACCCACTTGGCACCATGTTTCTTCAAGCCAGCATAGGTGCGAGTCTTGAGGCCCCAAAGAATCTCGGCGTTGGCCCTCTCGACTTGCCCATTGCTCTTTTGGTGTGCAACGGAGGCATAGCACACCTGGATGCCGAGGTCTTCGCAGTAGTCTTGGAACGCTGCGCTGGTGAACTGGGTCCCATTGTCGGTGATGATTCTGTTCGGGACACTGAACCTGTAGACGATCGACTTGATGAACTTGACTGCGGATTGCTTGTTGATGGTGATGACGGGTGTAGCTTCCAGCCACTTGGTGAACTTGTCGATGGCGACGTAGAGGTAGCGGAATCCTCCAACGGCTTTGGGTAATGGCCCCACGATGTCCAACCCCCATACCACGAACGGCCACGAGGGCGGGATCATTTGTACCGCCTGAGCCAGTGTGTGGATCTGTTTTGCATGAAACTGGCACGCCTTGCAGTTCTTGACCCGCTGGACGGCATCCCCGAGTGTTGTCGGCCAGTAGAAGCCATGCCGGAAGGCTTTGACGATGAGCGTGCGTGAGGAAGAGTGACTCCTACATTCGCCTCCATGGATCTCAGCGAGCAAGTCACAGCCTTCCCCCTGGGTTATGCACCGCAATAGGACGTGGTTGGCGCCACGCCGGTAGAGATCCCCTTCTACAAGTGCGTATCTTTTAGCCATGCGCACGATCCGTTCAGCGGATACACGTTCATCAGGGAGGATATTGTCTTTCAAGTAGTCCCGGATCTCCGTGATCCATGCATCGGGTCTGACTTGAGCTTCTGGATCTTGAGCGCTGGGTAGCATGGAGTCCCCAGTGACGCTTACGATTCTTGGTGGCGTACATGGTAGCAGGGCCGCCGGGACCGCCAGCTTCGAGGTGTTGGTCCCGCCCCCTTCGCCCGGCTCGGCAGGCCGGGCTGTCGGCCGCAGCAACGTCCTCTCGAATACTCCTTTGGACACCAGGGCTCTGGTGGAGGCCTTCGTTGAGAGGTCGTCGGCCGCAGCATTGTCAGCGCGCGGTACATGGCGCAGGTCCAAGGCGAGGAAGTCTTTCTCCAGCATCTGCACATGGAGCAGATAGGCAGCTAGTTGTGGGTCATTGCAGGAGCATTCACCCTTGACTTGCTTGATGACTAGCTGGGAGTCGCCCTGTGCCAACAACTGGCGAGCGCCAAGAGACAGGGCTGTCTTTAGGCCAAAGATGAGGGCTTCATACTCTGCCATGTTGTTGGTTGCCTTGAAATTGAGACGCACCATGTACCCAAACTGCTCCCCGATGGCATGAGAATCAGTATGCCGGCACCGGCCCCTGCTTTCGCGAGGAGACGTTGAAGAAGACCGTCAAGTGAGGCCCTGTGAAGACCGGAGCTCGGGGCTTTGGATCACCATCATTGTGGCCCCCTGGGTTGGTTGGCAATGGCGTCCACTCAGCCACGAAGTCAGCCAGTGCTTGGCTCTTGACCGCGTGCCGAGGCAGGAAGTCCAGCTCGAACTCCGCCAACTCTGCTGCCCACTTAGCGACTGTCGAAGTGTGTAGCCGACACTTCCCCTAGGCCTGCTCTGAGCATCCCGCGGAGGTTCTTTTTCGGAGGGGCTAGTCACTCACGGAGAGCTTACACGTTAGGGACGATGGAGGGAGAAGCTTGACACAGGGATTTTTACGTGGTTCAGGCCGCCGGAGCGTAATACCCTATGTCCACGGTGAGCAGAGATGCTCGTTGTATTGCTTGGTGCTCAGGAGCGAATCCTGCGTGAGAGTGTAAAATGTCGAACCCTTGCTAACGTTGCCTACCCAAGCATTTTATAGTCCAAGGCTCGGGTGGCTTACAAGGTGGGCCCGGGACCTGACAGGTGGTCTCGGGGAGATTGCCTGCCATCTACCGTATCCGCAGTTACGCTGGCAGTTGTCTCTGGCGAGGGCTTCAAAGTCTTCGGTCTGCCGCCCTACCCATGCCGCAAGCTAGTCGTAGTGGTTGGCAGGGGTGGCAGGGGATGTCTTGTCGCTGTGTTTATTGGCTTGCAGCCTCTGACGCGGCACGCCAGTCTTCACTGCGATGTGATTGGGCGCAACGGCACCTGACAGAGGCATGCTCCACGTCTCCGCGCCTTGGGAAGGAGTGGGTCTTGAATACCTTGTACGGGCAAGGTATGGCGCGTCTTTACTCTTGCTGCCTACCGCGCGGGGGCAGGTAGCGCTGCTCTGCTGGCCACGTGGCGGGCCCGGAGCTCTACTCTAAGGAGAGGGAGGTCCGGCCCCACTGGACACGTGGAGCCTTCGAAGCTCTCCCCGCAGAGGGGGGAGGTCCGGCTCTGCTGGCCACGTGGTGGGCCCGGAGCTCTCCTCTGAGGAGAGGGAGGTCCGGCCCCGCTGGACACGTGGAGCCGTCGGAGCTCTCCCTTGGAGAAGGGCGAGGTCCTTAGGCAGTTTCCCCTATGCGCGGGTATACCCCATATTGAGGGTACCGACAGTGGCCCATCTCGGGGAAGATAGCGAGCCCGATGTGGGGCCCCCGTCTCTTCCACTCCGTGCACCTTCTCGAAGACCCGCCTTGACCGTTGCCAGGGCATGAATAGTCGCGGGATCGTGGGAGCGTGTGCCCCACTTGATGGCCTCTTTTACTGCGGCGGTTCCCAAAGCTGCCACTTCCGCACGTCGCAGCGCCCTTTCGGGAACCGCTAAAGCGTCATGCCGGCTCATCTTCTTGAGAGACTGACTTCTTGGCCCACCGCTTCAGCTGGACGGCTTGGGTCCATTTGTCATCAACGCTCGGTCTTGGAGCTGAAACGGTTGTCCAAGCAGCGTATTTGAAGAGTTTCGAATCGCTTTGAATCGCGCCAGGGAAGTTTAAAAGGGGATCTCACCCGCATCGCGGCTTCCCTTCGCACTTCCCAGCGCTTGCGTCTTCCTTGTTTCCTTGAGCTCTTGCACCCTTGTCTTCCCTGTTCTTGAGCTTCCATCTGCCATGGCTTCCAACTTGCCTCCGGAGAAGAAACGCGCCTGGTCTCCTCCGGCGGCGGCATTTTCGCCAAGTCAAGGATCCAGGGCGCCTGCGCATCCTTCTTCTGGAGATGGCGTCTCGTCCGGTGGCGACTCCAAGAGGTCTCGGGCTTCCCATTCCGGCGAGACCCCCCTCGAGCATCGATGGACTGAAGGTCCCCGGGTGCCGCGTCCTCCTTCCTCAGGAGGTGGAGCCTCGAGGGGGAGCGCTGGTGCGGCGATGCCCAGGGGCGAGTCTAGAGCTCAGGTGCCCCGGGCCTCGGTTTCTGGATCAGCGTCTAGGGGGGCTTTAGAACCGTCCCCTGCTCCACCGGTCCGGGCGACTGCGGGGCAGCCCTCGGCGGTGATGGTGGGATCTAGTGGACCTACCCTGGCTCGGAAGCCGGGGTTCAGAGCCGTTGGAGCGCTCGTGTCCCTCGGTAAGTGTCGCCCTTACCGGGTTCCAGAGCCTGCATTCTTTTCTTCTTTCCTTAACCCGAGAGCCTCCCATGTTTGCAGGCACTCATCGAGTATCAGTAACGTCTCCGTTTCCCGGCCTTCCCCGACTGTCGTGGGGTCTGTGCCACAGAGCCCGGCAGCTGAAGCGGTTCCGGCGGCCCCCAAGCAGGTGCAAGCTTCTCCTGAGCCGGCCGGTCTGGCTCCTGTGGCAGTGGCGGCAACTCCCGCCCATCCCCCTTCGCCAGCTCGGGAGCCGGCTGTTGCTGAAGGTTCGGTGTAAAATCCCAAGAAAAGGGACTTGCAAAAACTTTTCATCACCTCACAACACCACAGTTTTTGTTGTGGATATCTTGTGAAAAATTGTGAAGAGCAAGTAACCTCCATCAAAAGAGTAATTAGAGGGGAAAGCCCTAACTTTCACAAAGTAGGATTTCTACACATGAACATGGGAGGTTGAGCTCACCCCTAGGACTTGAAAAGTCTTGGGAAGGTTCATGCAAAATTTCATGCAAATCCAACACATTGTGAGGCACTTTTGGAGACAATTCACAAAGAGGCCAATTTGAATGCAAATTCAAATTGCAGCAACATTTATCACTTAAATTCAAAAGTTAGCTTCATATTCAAACTCAGCATATTTTTCTGAGTAAGCCCACCAATTTTCATCCCCATTGGAATTCATTTTGTCAACAGCTAAATTTGCAAGAATTCAAACTGAATTTGAATTTCAGTTCAAATGTGAGGCAAATTTAGCCAAATAAATTTCAAATTTGAGAACTCAAATTCAAACCAATACTTGGGGGCTAAGTCTCTAATTCAATGGAGAGTAGCTGGGATATTTACAGGGGAATTTGGAAAAGGGGATTAGGGGGAGAGTTGGGCCCGCAGGTCAGTGGGAGGGCTGTGCAAAAACCGAGCAATACTATGTCTCGCGCTGAAGCGATCGTCGCAGCCCGACAGCGAGCTGGTTCCCGGCGCCACCTCCCGAGCGGCCAGGCCACGGCGTGCGTCGACGAGGCGGTCGCCCAGGGATATTTTCCCTTCGTAACCGACTCACCCCAGTGCCTTGTCCGTTCCCGAGCCCTCGACACAGAAACACCGCCGCACACACCCGGGCTTTCGGTTCTCCGGCATCCTCCCCTCTCAGCAGCTAGCACGTGAGTCTGAGCGCACCCCGAGCTTTGCCGAGGCTTCCTCGACGCGATAGACACGATACCCCGGCGCCCATCCACGGTAAGCTGCCCCGAGCTCTCTGTTTCCATTCCACACCAGGTAGAGCCGCCGCGACCAAAAACTCCTAGCCCGGCCGCTAGGCTTGATCCCCCATCAAGTTGAGCAGGCCAGGAGGTTCGCCTGGGAGTGTGCTCCTTGTCCAACAACGCCGGCCGCGTGCCATGGGGTGTGCTGGCCGGAATTCCAGTTCTTGCCGGGAGCATGCGATATAGCCCGGTTCGGGTAAATCGGCAAATTCGCCTCACACACCGAACCACTCCTCACCAGACCTAGAAACCCAGTTGTAGGCATCCGTGCGGGCACGTGGGATGAAGAACGAGGGAGAACCGTTGAGGAAACCCTCAGTTCATTGAGTTTTTCCAGTTTTCCCCGAAATCGCCCTAGGTCGCACGGTGAGCCCCTAGTTGCCGACGTTTCCCGCGAGATCAGAGTCCTGGACGTTGCTCCCTAGGTCGTGGTGATGCTTTAGGAGCTAACCGGAGCAAGGTTGGGGCAGTACAGTGCCCTAGCGACGTCTCCAAAGTTACTGCAGCTACTGTCACCGTCGCGCCTAGGTTTCCGGCCATCCTCAATCTGAGGTAAGGACAGAAACGTGTTCCTTGCGCTAAAATGTGCAGTGGCGGCGAAAATCAGCAAGTTCCGAGGGCCGGAACCCCTTCCCGGCCAGAGCTCCGGCGAGCTCGGCGGCGGGGTCGCGCGGGGGGCTGGAGGAAGACGAAGGGGGTAGGCCCCACTCGTCAGCGGCTGGAAGTAAATGGGCAGGATTTTCTGTGGTCCAGGATCCAGTGTGGCTGCGCGGGAACGGGTCTGTGGCCCCGTGTGGCTCGGCTCCAGCAGTCGACACGTGTGCGATGGACCCACCTGCAGGATTTAAACATTTTGAGGATTTCCAGTTTTAGTTCAAACTTCAAATGCATAGAAATTTTGCTAGGAAACTCCAAATCCAATGAACCAAATTTTGCTGAACTCAGAATTCTGAGTACTTTCCTGCAATACCAATTTAAGCTCATGAAACCTAATAGTTTTCCAGAATTAATTCCCTAAAATTTAAACTGTTGGGAATTTTATCTGGGGAATTACTTTATGAAAAATGATGAAATTTGGCTGACAGGGTCATTGGAAAAACATTGAGTCACATTAAAATTTTCAGACTCATCCAAGCTCATTTAGTCCCCCTAATCGGGTGATTAAGTGAACTGCCCTGAGAAAATAGAAAAATGTACAGAAACATTTTTTCAGATTTTCTCAAATCTTATTTAGGGCATAACTTTGAGTAGAATTCTTCAAATGACATGAAATCAATTCCGTTAGAGCCATCTTAAATTCTAGTTTCCAGAAAGTAATGGTTGGAGCCATGAAAACCCCTGAAATTACTTAGAGGATCAAATATTGACCAAATGGGCTTTTAATTGTACAAGGTTCAAATGAACGTTGTTTCAAATAAAACTTGGTAAAGACTCTGGTTAGGACCCTACCAAGCCACCATAAAAATTTCAGAACCAAAGGGGAGGGGTAGCTAGAGTTATTAGTAATTATGTATTCAAGTTTACACATTGCATTTAAATTGACATGTAGTATTTTATTAAACGTGTAGTCGCTGAAGGCGAGGAGACTCCGGAAGTACTTGACTTCCTCCTTCCAGACGAAGAACTAACTACTGACAAGCAGCAACAAGGCAAGCCCCGGTTTGCATTAACCCTTTTATAAAGTTTTTGCTTTGTTCACATGTCTAGTGTGAAGTATGAATGTGCATTAGGTGTAGGATGAATGGAACCCCACTTGCATAACCAGGATTTTTTCCTAAGAGTGAGGGTAGTGTCTAAGACCTCGAGTAGACAGGCTATGCTTAATGATTCATAGGACTTCAGTACAAGTCGAGAAGTTGGAATCTACTCGCGAGTTAGGTTTGGGACACACGGGTTTGGTTCAAGTGATGCGAGATCACTTTAGTAATGAAAATGAGACTAGGCAGGGGCTAGGGCACAGCAAGAGGAAGTCTTGTGTGCGCAGCCCTGTCCGTGTTGATTGAGGTCCGATCCGTGTGCGGCCCTGCTGAACAAGTATTCAACGTACCGAAGGCATGTCGGATATATGGGCCCCGACAAACCGATGCAACCTAAACCTCCGGGCGTTGAGGCATAACGCACTGATTTATAGGTGTAGGCTGAGGGCAGCAAGGTGAAAATATGCTAACGGGCATAGAAAGATGCTCCGTGTAGGGAACCTCCTGCTTCTTTCGGTGCGACCGGTTCGACGTTTGGGCTGTTGGGTGAAAGGTTGTCCCGTACGACATCGAGTGAGCGTGCTGTGCAGCTCCATGGGTGGGCGTACGTGACGTGCTCTTTGGGTTTCCCTGCAGGTGTATATCGAGTCGATTCGCCGTCCCTCGCGGTGACGAGTACCGCTTGTTCACTATGTCATAACATAGATAATTTATGGAATGCTATGCTTCGTGGTTGCTGTTATGATATAATTGTATTGCTACATGTGTGCCACCAAATTTTGCTTACTAAATTTCAGATTCCTGAACTGTTAAACTTGTGGCTAAAAGATGAACTAAGGATGAACTGTAGGCGTGTCTGTTTGCTGCAATTGTACCATCCCATGTTCATTGTACCCTACATGTAGAGTTTCATGATTAGGTGAGTCGGTTAAGTCTTGTTGAGCCATTGTGCTCATGGTTGCTGCTTATGTGTTTTTCAGGTGAGGAGCCACCCACGGACTCGGGTTATGAGTCGAACGGCGAGGGTTACCCTCCGTCGGGGATTACGGCTGAGTGGGAGCCGTACACGCCGTGCTGAGCTGAGGAGTGCAGCTAGTGTGGGTTGCCCTAGGGCTGGGCAATGAACTTTTGCTAGATAGGCGGGCGTGAGTTGTATTGTAAGGGCCTGAGTTTTTGACACATGTTTGAAGTGTTCATCACCACACACACACACATCATTTGAAGCAAGTTGATAAACACATTTGAAGAGCAAGTAACCATCATCAACATGCTCATTACAGAACAAACTCACATATTGCAAAAGTGGTATTTACCCCATGTGATATACAGGGGCTGGGCATATGAAAACTCCTACACAGTGCTAGGAATGTCCATGCCAAGTTTCACCCAAATTCAAAACCTTTTTGAGGTCATTTTGGGTATAGCTAGAAAGAGGGTAGTTTGAACTCAAATTCAAATTCAAACTGATTTTATCCCATGAATTCAAAAGTGGGAGACATATTCTTGCTCAGCACATTTTTGTGAGCTCACATACCAATTTTCACTCCATTTGGAGTTGAGCTTGTCATGAGTTAAATGTAGCAAATTCAAACCTTATTTGAATTTCAAACTACATGTGTGCTGAGATTTAGTCAAACCCAAACCAAGTTGAATTCTACCCCATTCAAATGGTTCAGGGGCAGATAATTCAAATACTTGAGGTTAGTTTGGTCTCTACTGTTTAGAGCAGTAGAGCAAAGTTAATTTCAGAGGTTAAAATCCTGGGTGGGACCCACATGTCAGCCACTGAGGCAAAAGAAACCGACTGAGAGCTCAGCTCGGGTACTCGCGCGCGCTGCAGCGACCGCCACGGCGAAGAAACGCCGAGGACAGCAGCTGCTTGCCGCCCTCGGCCGGTGAACCGCCTCGCAGGGTCCTTATCTACGCGCCCGAGCGATCGCAGGGGGTCTTCCCCGCTGCCTCGACGCGTTCCCACCCAGAAAGCCGAAGCTCATCGCCGCTCGGTTGAATTTTTGGTTCCTCATCGCCCGGTCGATCCAGTGATCCTCCTGGCGATCGGAGACCAGCACCAGGTGCGCCAAACCATCTTCGACACCCTCGCGTCGGTTCCAGGCTCGGAGCAGTCCTCCCCGAGCTCCACCGCGGCGATCCTTCTTCTCCCGATTCAGCTCGAGCCGCCGCTGCGGGAACCATCCTTCCGGCCACCACAGCCCACCGATCACCGAGCTGTTAGAGGTTCGCCTTCAGTCCCTCTTTCATTCCCGCAAGCTCCGGTGGCGTGCAAACACTGCTCAGGCCGGAATTTCGTGTTTTCGCGATGGCGTGCAAAAGTGGAGTCGGCACCGATCAGAGAAATTCGCAAGCCACACTGCATCACTCATCCTCTCATGGAGAGGATCACTTCTAGTCACCCGTACGAGTCCATAGGAGCAGGAACCACGAAGAACCGTGGAGGAAAACCGCTGTTCTTCGAGTTTTGGTAGAAATCCCGATTTCCGGCCAAGGTTACACGGTGACAGCCCAACACAGCCCTTCCGGAGCTCCGTGGAGCTCATGTGGATCTTTCCTATGGTCCACTGATGCTCGACGACCCATAGCTCGATCGGGTGAGGTGCTAGGGAGGACGGGTAACACGGCCGAAATTCTTCCGAGGCTGCAGCTCGTCGCCGACCATGTACCGGCCATTTTCATGACGAGCTGAGCCCGGAATCGTGTTCCCCGAGTGAAAATAGGCAGGGGCAGACGGAATCATGAAGCTTGGAGCTCCACAGAGGCTGCCGGCGAGCTCTCCGGCGAGGTACCCCGGCGGCAGAGCGCGGGCGGCGGGAGGTAGACGAAGGGGGTGGACCCCATCTGTCAGCGGCATATATTTTAAATCGGGATCAGGCTGCGGCTCGGATACAGTGTGCTGGCGCACAGAAAACTCCATAGACCCCGATGTGCCGACGCCTCAGCGCGCAACACGTGTCCCCGTGGCCCACCGGCAGATTTAAACTTTTCCCCGATTTTCAGATTTCATTCAAACTTCAAATCCTCATAACTTTGGCTAGGAAGCTCCGCGAGTGAACCAAAATTTGTTGGATTCAGCTCTCTGAGTACTTTCCAGCAAATCAAGTTTCACTTCATTGAAATCCTTATTTCACCATAATTAATTCCTCAAAATTTAAACTGTTGTGGAATTTTAATTGGAGAATCCGTTGGAGGAAAATTCTAAAATTTTGCTGGGACGTTCACCAAAATATCCCTGAACTACCATAAAAGTTTCAGGTCCATTTGAGCTCATTTGATCCACCTAAGGGTGTGATTAGTGAAACTGTTCCAGAGAAAATAGAAAATGTTCAGAAACATTTTCAGAATTTTCCCTGAAATTGTTTAGCTCATATCTTTAGCTAGGCACCTTCAAATTAAGTGAGACCAACTCCATTAGAACCCTCTTAAAATCTAGTTTTCAGAAAGTCATGGCTTGTTCCATTAAAATCCCTCGAGCACCCTAAGAGTTGCAATTAAGGTCAAGGACATAATTAATTGTGGAGGGCTCAAATGAGCTTTGCTGCAACTAAAACTTGACCAAGTCTCTGTTTAGTTTGTAACCAAGCCACAGTAAAAGTTTCACAGTCTTTGGGTCTGTCCAGTGAGACTTAGAAGGTTCACAAGTTTAAAACTCAATTCAAATGCATTTAATTAATACATATACTTCTTATATCATGTAGTCGCTAAGGTCGAGGAGGAACCCGAAGTCCTAGTCTTCGTTACTCCGGAGGAGCAGCTAGCCTACGACCAAGAGCAGAAAGGCAAGCTCTGGTTTGCATTAACCTTTTTACAAATTTTTATTGTTTTGGGCACTTACTTGAGTACCATTATTCCTTGCATTAGAGTCTTGTTTGGAAACCCAATTGCATAGCCAAGAAAACCATGGGTTGGGATTAGGATTGAAAACCCCGTTAGTTACTGCAATGCTAAGATTGTAGGATTCGGTACAAGTCGAGTTGTTGGAACTACTCGCGAGCATAGGCTAGAGGCACTCGACTCGGGTAGAAATAGAACATGAAACACATGGCAAGAAAGATGAGACCGAGCGGAGAGTAAGGGCAGCAGGACTTTGGGGCCCGTGTGCTATAGCTCTGCTTGTGTCGATTGAGGACTGAGCCGTGTGCGGGCCTGTTGAACAAGCTAGAACAGTACCGAAGACCTACCAGCTATATGGGAACCGGGAAACCGATGTAACTCGGGTAGCTGGGTGTTGATGCATAGCTGGTCGTTCAGAGGGTAGGTTGAGAGCTTGAGGTGTAAATCGGCTGGCGGCACTGAGATGCACGTGCAGAGACCTCTTGCTCGGGACGATTGGACCGGTTCAACATTTGGCTAACGGGTGAAAGGTGGTTGCGTACGGCGTCTGTGATGGTTGCTGTAGGAAACATCGAGTACGGGCGTACGTGACGGGTTGTTCGGGTAACCCTGCAGGTGTAAATCGATTATAATCGCCGTCCCTCGCGGTCAGTGAGTACCACTTGTTCACTGTACCGTGACATAGAAAGAATAGGCTAGTACATATTAAAATGTTGCTGATTGAAAGATGGACTTGATTTTTAATGATTGCTGTAGTTTAGAGCTAATTAAAGTTCCTTTCAACTTTGGGCAAAGTACATGAGAGAAATGTGTTTCTTGTTTGATTGCGGCTCTCTCATGTGCCTTAGCGTAAGGTTCTCTACCACCTGCTGCTAAAACTTGAAAGTAAGGTTCCACTAATTAGGTGAGTCCTTTGCAACTTGTTTTATCTCATGCACCTATCACCCCTCATGTAGAAGTTCCATGTTCAGGAGAGACGGGTCAGACTTGCTGATACTTCGTGCTCACTGCTTGTGTTTGAAGCTTTTGCAGGGTTTTATGAGGAAGGGACTCCCGAGGAGGATACGGAACCCAAGGAGGGGAACCCCGTCGAGTGGGAGTCGTGCACGCCGCCGTGTTAGTGTGCGTGCGTGCTAGCAAGGACACGTTTACGGGCTGAACGTGAACTTGATGCATAGTCTACGCCCGTGAGTGTAGACTGGACCTATTTTGATGTAAAAATGTTCATAATCCACTTTATGTAATAAAAGTTTTGCTTCCGCTTTGTACCTTTGATGTGTGTTATTCGGTGCTGTGCAACGCAGCACCCCTCCTCGTGATCCTGGCTCGACATGACCGTGGGGTCGTGTCAGCGTTGGTATCAGAGCTCGCTTGAGGTTTAACGCACTACAGAGGTCCTCTTTTTAAAAAATGCAGTGAGGAACGAGTTAGTAGCCCATATAAGGATGTTATTAGTGTATAGAAAGTGGCATACTAACCTATTTGTCTATGTCGGAAAATCGTGCATCTCGGGACGTTTATATCTTGGGGGGTGCACGTAAGCGCTGTCCACCAGTGTGCACAAGCTGAATGGGGGAACCCCACGGGTGGCAGGTAACCCGACCCGCTTTAATATCCTCTACGACTCTTCATGTCGTTTGGGGTATTCGAGCAACGTCTGTCCCAGGCGTGCGTGGTGCAATTTGGGAGACCCCGTCACGTGGTCTGTAACGTGAACACGTAGCTCAAGGCCTGTTTGGCTTGAGAATATCCGGGCGAGTGATGACGGCCGGGTGTATGAACTGTATGGATACCCGACTCGGTGTGCAGCCGAGTCTGACGATTGTGTGAGTTTCTGCAGGTAGTCTAACCACGAAACGGTAGACGTGTAGCATCCGTGTGCGAGTGACGTTTAGTGCCACTGAACTAAAGAAGCCGGCTAAGTCCGGTATAGGTTTTTCTTTGTGAGGACGTAGTACCGACATGCTCTGGTGACGCATCGACGTCACACCCCACTAAATGAACAACTTCATTGTAAAACATGAAATTTTTAATCTGGAGCATTAAAACTTTGCTGTAACCTCTTCCCTTAATCAGGATATTCAAAGTTAACAAGTTTTCAACTTATAGGTTGTTAAGGACAGAGCACTCTGTTTTCAGCTGAATCAAGGCTGAAGTTAATCCGAGGTTAGAGGTTGAGTTCTTTCGAGGTTGGGGTCATATGATACATCTATGGAAAGCTTTGGAAGAGTTTTACATCTTTTCTGTGGAGGTCCAGAGGTGTTTCATCCCTTAACGAATCGAAAAATGCTGTAGAGTTGAAACTGTCCAGAAAACAGGGCAGAGCAAAGACTCTCTGTAAACTCTCTGTAAATTGAGTATAACTTCCTGCATAAAAATCGAAAAATAGAAAATGAGGTAGTTCTGGAAAGCTTAAGAGATGGGTTACAACTTTGTAACAGAAAGTTTTGTCAGATTGGGAGCAAAATTAACTAGAATTATTGGATCAAATCAGTACCTAAAGCAGGGAGGTACTGTCCAATTTTCTCCAGAAATTATGTTAACTTTGACATCTCATAACTTCTGAATCAGGACAGATCTTAGGACAAGAAAATACTTTCTGGAAAGCTTTTGTAATTAGATTTAACTTTGATGTTGAGCTCCAGAATTGGTTCTGCCTTTAGCATGGCCTAAATCAGGTTGAAATGGAAACTGGTCAGGGCTGTCATGTTGGACAGCAGATCAGCAGTCAAATTTGTTCAAATTTGCACTATGTTTCCAAGTTTTATGGGTTCAATGACATGTTTTATGTTATAACTCAATGGTTTACTGTTCAAATAAATATTTGACACTTCTCAAATATATTTTTACAGATGACAGCGGATAAACAGTTCGAGAATGGCTGGGTGGAATCCCACTGTTCTCACCGCAGCGGCTATCCGGAAGCATTGTGGCAAATGCTTCAATATTTCGGGTACAACCAAATGCCATAGTACTTCACCAAGGAAGAAGGCGAGGAGGGGAACAAGACGTGGACAATCCATGTCGAAGTCCCTGCAAGACCTACGCCACCCGGTTGGGCGCCGTTCACCGTCACGGTGAGAGGTAGACAACCAGAGGGAAGGTGGCAAGTGGCAGCCCGTGACACCAGGTCACGTTTCTGCCAGCTACACGTGAGAGCAATGGAGGGAACTCCATACACACTCGTTCCGGTGGAGGTACGGGCTCATCATGTGTGGGAAGGGAGGTACCGGGAGGCAACAGACCCGAGTTGCCCAAGGTACAACCCCGCGGAGGCAAACCTCAGCCTCCAGATGAGGGTGGGAAACGCCGTGATGGACAGCCAAGCTGTTCATACGTAGCATCTCGCCGCAAAGCTCAAGGAGAGCACAAGCCGTGGAGACCATTTTGAGAGTGCTCAAAGCGCACTCCGCAATGTTCTCCTTCCGACTATCAAGCGACTGAACAAACAACATAATCAGTTGCATCGTCTGAAGAAGGCAAAGAAGAAAAGCCGTGTCGACATCACGGCGTTACAAGAGCTGGTGCAGAATTTAACCCAGCAGAATGAGGACCTTACTCAAGAGCGGGACGACGCTATTGAGGAAGGGCAAGGCTGGGAAGAAGACTACAACCAGGCCATGGACGAGGTGCATGCATTGCAGGACCACGTACCTCTGGTATTGGGCATACCGGTGGTCTTGGGTCTTCTGGCAATGGAAGAACCCGAGATGGGAGAAGAGGTGGTAGATCCGGAGCCACCAGAAGAGGTACCGGAGGAGGACGACCTGCAGGAGGTCAAGTTCTACTCTGAGTAGGAGGTTACAGTTGCCAAGTAGGGCAGCTAGGGCAGGGTAACCCAAACTTTTGTAATCGTTGACATGTCGTGTAGGCAGTAGCATATGTATAGGTAGTGACGACATGAGCACGACTTCTCGGAGACACGAGAACAATGTATCTTGTATAAAGTTTATGCTTTATCAATATATGTGAATGTTGTGTAAATTATTCATGTGTCACTTCGATACCTACTGTTGCATATGGAATTTTAAGTATGACATGTGCTAATCGCTGCTGTTTTGAATTTCAGAATGACTTGTACTCGTGCCAACCCGGACGTTGGGGGTACTAGCCAAGGGGGAGAGACCTCCCAACAGCCTCCCGAGGACTCCTCGGGACAGCAGCAGCAACAGCAACAGCAAACACCGCCACCGCCACTGCCAACGGTTACATTGGCCGACATCGTCGCGGCAATGGCGGGTTCTCATCAGCAGCACCCAGAGTTGCTGCAAACTCTCATCGCCAATACGTCTCGCCCAGAGAGACGTCAAGATCGTGAGGAGCGTCAACAGAGCTCCTACTCCGACTTCCTAGCGACTCATCCCCCGGTATTCTCAAGGGCGGATGAACCCCTTGATGCGGACAACTGGCTCCGCACGATAGAGATGAAGTTCGGGCTGGTCCAACTAAGTGAGCAGCGCAAGACTCAATTCGCGGTCCAACAGCTCCAGGGATCCGCGAGTGCGTGGTGGGCAAACTTTTGTGCTTCCCAGCCCACCGACCGAGTTATGACCTGGGCGGAGTTCCGGACGGCCTTCAGGGGCTATCACATACCACCAGGTCTGATGAAGAGGAAGACGCAGGAGTTCCTACACCTGCAGCAAGGGAGCCGGAACGCGCTGGTATACTCCAGGGTGTTCAACGATCTCGCGCTCTACGCGTCGTATCACGCCGATACCGACGAGAAGCAGCGGGACCACTTTTACCAGGGGCTTAACCCGCTCCTGAAGGACAAATTGGCGATGTTCAATCGTGGCAGCCTCAACGACATCATTGATGCTGCGATTGTCTAGGAGGACTCCGGCAAGGAGTTAGCGGCGGCGGAGAGAAAGCGAAGCGCGCCGCAAAGCTGCGGAGAAGGAGGCGGTCCTTCTCAGAGGTTTTGGATGGTGAATCGCCAACCATCAGGTCCACGCTGGCAGCCACCACAGAGGTCGATGCCGTTCCGCAGTCGGCCATACTCTTCACCGGTATTCAGGCCGGCACTGCCAGCATCACCTCTGAAACAACAACAGCAGCAGCGGGCGATGCCGCGTGCGTTTGTACCTCAGCAGCGCATGCCGGGCTTTCGTCCCCCGAGCACCGCACAAGCAGCGGTCACATGCTATAAATGTGGACCCCAGGACACTTCGCCAGCAGTTGTCCGGAGAGACAAGGCGGCGGAGTTACACCGCAACTTCTGCGGAGGAATCAGCCCCGGAACCCTAATAATGCGCGGCGGGCAAACCCGAGGCCCGGCACTGTCCACCAACTTGCCATAGAGGACGTGCCGGAGGGTGAGCCAATCCTTGCGGGTATGTTCCAACTCCACCAGCATCCCTCCATAGTATTGTTTGATTCAGGCGCCATGCATAGCTTCATTAGCCAAGCTTTCATTGATAAATACAGCTTGCAAATACTACCCACCGATAGTTCTTATGTGATCTGTTCACCGGGTGGGAAAATTTCAGCAAGCATGATGGTTCCAAAAGCGCCATTATGCTTAGCTGGTAGAGTATACCCTACGTCTCCCATCATCTTAGAGGGACAAAAGGTCGATGAAATCTTAGCGATGTCGTGGTTAACCCACAATGGCGTTGTTTTAGACACCGTCCTCCGAATTGTGCACTTGAATTCAGAAGTGCACGAATCTCACTCCTTATTTCTGGACAGTCCAGAAATAAAACTTCCAAGTGTCTATCAATCCACAATCATCATATTGGAAGATATTCCGGTGGTCCGAGAGTTCCCTGACGTGTTTCCGGATGATTTACCGGGGATGCCGCCCGATAGAGAGGTGGAGTTAAAGATTGAACTTGCACCGGGAGCCATGCCAATATCCCGGAGGCCGTACAAGATGGCGCCCAAGGAGTTGGCTGAACTGAAGACTCAGCTCACGGACCTCCTGGAGAAGGGTTTTATTAGGCCGAGCTCCTCGCGATGGGGCTGTTCGGGCATTATTCATGAAGAAGAAGGATGAGACGTTGCGGCTTTGCGTGGACTATCGTTCATTAAACCCCGTAACCATCAAGAACATGTACCCGTTGCCACGGATCAGCATGTTGTTTGATCAGTTGGTCGAAGCAAAGATCTTTCCCAAGATGGACTTAAGATCCGGGTACCATCAGATTAAGATAAGGGCTGAGGATATTCCAAAGACGGATTTCTCGACGAGGTACGGACTTTATGAGTACCTGGTCATGTCCTTCGGCCTCACCAATGCTCCATCTCACTTCATGTATTTAATGAACTCGGTGTTCATGCCGAAGCTGGACAAGTTTGTCGTGGTCTTCATCGACTATATACTGGTATACTCCAAGTTGGAGGAAGATCACAAGAAGCATCTGCGTATAGTCTTGCAACGGCTGCGGGATCACAAGCTATACGCGAAATTCAGCAAGTGCGAATTCTGGATATCGCAAGTGCCTTTCCTGGGGCATATCATCTCAGCGGAGGGTATCGCTGTAGACCCGAGCAAGATCACTCAAGTGCTGAATTGGAAATCCCCGAGAACTGTTCATGAGGTACGGAATTTCCTCGGACTCGCGGGATATTATCGGAGGTTCATTCCAAACTTCTCGAAGATTGCCAAGCCTATGACGGAGCTGCTAAAGAAGGCTACCAAGTACGTTTGGAGTCCAACCTGTGAAGCAGCGTTCAAGGCATTAGTGAAGCACCTGACATCAGCACCGGTTTTGGAGCAGCCAGACACAACAAAACTGTTCGATGTGTACTGCGATGCATCCGGCATTGGGCTCGGATGTGTGCTGATGCAAGACCGAAGAGTTATCGCGTATGGATCACGGCGGCTTAGGAACCACGAGAAAAATTATCCAACTCACGACTTGGAGCTCGCCGCCGTGCTACTTGCACTTAAAATGTGGAGGCACTACCTACTCGGTAACCTCGTACATTTATATACGGACCAGAAGAGCCTCAAGTATATATTCACTCAGAAGGAGCTGAACATGAGGCAGCGAAGATGGTTAGAGTTGATAAAGGATTACGAAATAGAGATCCATTATCACCCCGGCAAGGCAAATGTAGTGGCGGATGCGCTGAGTCGCAAGTCACACGTCAACAATCTGACCATCACACCGTTGGAAGAGAGCGAACCACCACTGCATGTGATTCGACACGGAGCTCTCTACATCCTAGCTTTGATCCCAACCATCCGTGAAGAGATAGCGGAAGCTCAGAAACATGACAAGGGCATGTCGCATTTGCGGAGACGTGTAGACAGTGAGGAGCTGAAGTGTTTCCGGAAGGACAGAGACGGCGTCCTATGGTTCAAGGACCGGATCGTCGTACCCCGTAACCCGGAGTTACGGAAGAAAATTTTTGATGAGGCTCACTTATCAAAATTTTCTATTCACCCCGGTAGCAACAAAATGTATCAAGAACTCAGAAGCAAGTTTTGGTGGACACGGATGAAACGGGAGATCGCAAAGTACGTGTCCGAGTGTGATACATGTCGAAGGGTGAAGGCAGATCATATGGGGAAACCGGGACTGCTACAACCCCTGGGCGTTCCTGCCTGAAAGTGGTAAGATGTAAGCATGGAATTCATCGTCGGTTTACCCACCACTTTTCAGAAGCATGATTCTGTGTGGGTGATCGTCGACCGGCTCACCAAAGTTGCCCATTTCATCCCGGTCAACACCAACTACAACGCCAAGAAGTATGCTGAACTGTACATCTCACGGATCCTATGCTTGTACAGCGTACCCCGTACCATCATATCGGATCGGGGCACTTTATTTGTGTCCCGTTTTTGGGAGCAGACGCTGCATTGGGGACGAAGCTGATCCGTAGTTCAGTTCAGCCTACCACCCGCAGACGGATGGGCAAACCGAGCGGGTAAATCAGATCCTAGAAGACATGCTACGAGCTTCCGCTATCAACCATGGCAAGGATTGGGATGATCAGTTGCCGTTAGCCGAGTTCTCATACACCAATGGGTACCAAGCCAGCATTAAGATGGCGCCTTATGAGGCTCTATACGGAAGGAAATGCCGCACACCACTGAATTGGTGTGAGTCTGGCGAAAGGGTCACCTTCGGGATTAACCTTGTCAACAACGCGGAAGAAAAGGTTCGACTGATTTAAGCGAACCTAAAAGCCGCCCAATCCCGTCAGAAACAGTATGTGGACCGGAGAAGACGCCCATTACGATTCGAAGTCATGGATCACGTATATCTACGTGTGTCTCCAATGAAGGGCGTAAACAGATTTGGGGTGAGAGGAAAGTTGGCACCCCGATTCATCGGTCAATTCCAGATTACCGAAAGATGTGGATCAGTAGCATACCGGCTGAAATTACCAGAAGCACTTTCCGGTGTGCACGACGTCTTTCACATTTCCCAACTGAGGAAGTGTCTTAAGCTATCAACTACCGTTCAGCTGGAGGACATTGAAGAATTGCAACTCGATCTCACCTATCGGGAGGAACCGGTTCAGATCATTGACGAAAAGGCCCGAACCACACGCAACCGCACGTTGTGGTTCTACAAAGTTCTATGGAGTAATCACTCCGTGGACGAAGCGACATGGGAGAGCGAAGGATTTCTTCGCGCTAACTACCCCGACTTTTTCACGTCGCATGTCCGGTAATTTTCCACCGTCCTCTCTCATTTCTACCTTATAATCTCGGGACGAGATTCTATTAAGGGGGGAGGAAAGTAAGGGCCTCAGTTTTTGACACATGTTTGAAGTGTTCATCACCACACACACACCTCATTTGAAGCAAGTTGATAAATACATTTTAAGAGCAAGTAACCACCATCAACATGCTCATTAGAGAACAAACTCACATATTGCAAAAGTGGTATTTCCCACATGTGATATACAGGGGCTGGGCATATGAAAACTCCTACACAGTGCTAGGAATGTCTATGCCAAGTTTCACCCAAATTGAAAACTTTTTTAAGTCATTTTGGATATAGCTAGAAAGAGGGTAGTTTGAACTCAAATTTAAATTAAAACTGATTTTATCCCATGAATTCAAAAGTGGGAGGCATATTCTTGCTCAGCACATTTTTGTGAGCTCACATACCAATTTTTACTCCATTTGGAGTTGAGCTTGACATGAGTTAAATGTAGCAAATTCAAACCTTATTTAAATTTCAAACTACATGTGTGCTAAGATTTAGTCAAACCCAAACCAATTTGAATTCTACCCCATTCAAATGGCTCAGGGGCAGATAATTCAAATACTTGAGGTTAGTTTGGTCTCTACTGTTTAGAGCAGTAGAGCAAAGTTAATTTCAGAGGTTAAAACCCCGGGTTGGACCCACATGTCAGCCACTGAGGTAAAGAAACCGACTGAGAGCTCAGCTCGGGTACTCGAGCGCGCTGCAGCGACTGCCACAGCGAAGAAACGGCGAGGACAGCAGCTGCTTGCCGCCCTCGGCCGGTGAACCGCCTCGCAGGGTCCTTATCTACGCGCCCGAGTGATTGCAGGGGGTCTTCACCGCTGCCTCGACGCGTTTCCACCCAGAAAGCCGAAGCTCATTGCCGCTCGGTCGAATTTTTGGTTCCTCATCGCCCGTTCGATCCAGGGATCCTCCCGGCGATTGGAGACCAGCACCAGGTGCGCCAAGCCATCTCGACACCCTCGCGTCGGTTCCAGGCTCGGTGCAGTCCTCCCCGAGCTCCACAGTGGCGATCCTTCCTCTGCCGGTTCAGCTCGAGCCGCCGCTGCGGGAACCATCCTTTTGGCCACAACAGCCTACTGATCACCGAGCTGTGAACAGCAAAGAGGTTCGCCTTCAGTCACTCTTTCATTCCCGCAAGCTTTGGCGGCGTGACAAACACTGCTCAGGCCGGAATTTCGTGTTTTCGCAATGGTGTGCAAAAGTGGAGTTGGCACCGATCAGAGAAATTTGTAAGCCACACTGCATCACTCATCCTCTCATGGAGAGGATCACTTCTAGTCGCCCGTACGAGTCCATAGGAGCAGGAACCACGAAGAACCATGGAGGGAAACCGCTGTACTTCGAGTTTTAGTAGAAATCCTGATTTCCGGCCTAGGTCGCACGGTGACAGCCCAACACAGCCCTTCCCAAGCTCCATGGAGCTCATGTGGATCTTTCCTATGCTCCACTGATGCTCGACGACCCATAGCTCGATCGGGTGAGGTGCTAGGGAGGACGGGCAACACGGCCGAAGTTCTCCCGAGGCTGCAGCTCGTCGCCGACCATGTACCGTCCATTTTCATGACGAGCTGAGCCCGGAATCGTGTTCCCCGAGTGAAAATAGGCAGAGGCGGATGGAATCATGAAGCTTGGAGCTCCACAGAGGCTGCCGGCGAGCTCTCCGGCGAGGTACCCCGGCGGCAGAGCGCGGGCAGCGGGAGGTAGACGAAGGGGGTGGACCCCAGCTGTCAGCGGCACATATTTTAAATCGGGATCGGGCTGCGGCTTGTATCCATTGTGCTGGCACGCAGAAAACTCCGTAGACCCCGGTGTGCCGACGCCTCAGCGCGTAACACGTGTCCCCGTGGCCCACCGGCAGATTTATACTTTCCCCCGATTTTCAGATTTCATTCAAACTTCAAATCCTCATAACTTCGGCTAGAAAGCTCCAAATCCAGTGAACCAAATTTTGTTGGATTAAGCTCTCTGAGTAATTTCCAGCAAATCATGTTTCACTTCATTAAAATCCTTATTTCTCCATAATTAATTCCTCAAAGTTTAAACTGTTGTGGAATTTTAACTGGAGAATCCCTTGGAGGAAAATTCTGAAATTTTGCTGGGATGTTCACCAAAATATCCCTGAAGTACCATAAAAATTTCAGGTCCATTTGAGCTCATTTGATCCACCTAAGTGTGTGATTAGTGAAACTGTTCCAGACAAAATAGAAAATGTTCAGAAACATTTTCAGAATTTTCCCTGAAATTGTTTAGCTCCTATCTTTAGCTAGGAACCTTCAAATTAAGTGAGACCAACTCCATTAGAACCCTCTGAAAATTTAGTTTTCAGAAAGTCATGGCTTGTTCCATGAAAATCCCTAGAGCACCCTAAGAGTTCCAATTAAGGTCAAGGACATAATTAATTGTGGAGGGCTTAAATGAGCTTTGCTGCAACTAAAACTTGACCAAGTCTCTGTTTAGGTTGTAACCAAGCCAAAGTAAAAGTTTTACAGTCTTTGGGTCTGTCTAGTGAGACTTAGAAGGTTCACAAGTTTAAAACTCAATTCAAATGCATTTAATTAATACATGTACTTCTTATATCATGTAGTCGCTAAGGTTGAGGAGGAACCCGAAGTCCTAGACTTCGTTACTCTGGAGGAGCAGCTAGCCTACGACCAAGAGCAGCAAGGCAAGCTCCGGTTTGCACTAACCTTTTTACAAATTTTTATTGTTTTGGGCACTTACTTGAGTACCATTATTCCTTGCATTAGAGTGTTGTTTGGAAACCCAATTGCATAGTCAAGAAAACCATGGGTTGGGATTAGGATTGAAAACCCCGTTAGCTACTGCAATGCTAAGATAGTGTAGGATTCGGTACAAGTCGAGTAGTTGGAACTACTCGCGAGCATAGGCTAGAGGCACTCGACTCGTGTAGAAATAGCACATGAAACACATTGCAAGAAAGATGAGACCGAGCGGAGAGTAAGGGCAGCAGGACTATGGGGCCTGTGTGGTATAGCTCCGCTTGTGTCGATTGAGGACCGAGCCGTGTGTGGGCCTGTTGAACAAGCTAGAAAAGTACCGAAGTCCTACAGCTATATGGGAACCGGGAAACCGATGTAACTCGGGTAGCTGGGTGTTGAGGCATAGCTGGTCGTTCAGAGGGTAGGTTGAGAGCTTGAGGTGTAAGTCGGCTGGCGGCACTGAGATGCGCGTGCAGAGACCTCTTGCTCGGGACGATTGGACCGGTTCAACATTTGGCTAACGGGTGAAAGGTGGTTGCATACGGCGTCCGTGATGGTTGCTGTAGGCAACATCGAGTACGGGCGTACGTGACAGGTTGTTCGGGTAACCCTGCAGGTGTAAATCAATTATAATCGCCGTCCCTCACGGTCAGTGAGTACCACTTGTTCACTGTACCGTGACGTAGAAAGAACAGGCTAGTTACATATTAAAATGTTGCTGATTGAAAGATGGACTTGATTTTTAATGATTGCTGTAGTTTAGAGCTAATTAAAGTTCCTTTCAACTCTGGGCAAAGTACATGAGAGAAATGCGTTTCTTATTTGATTGCGGCTCTCTCATGTGCCTTAGCATAAGGTTCTCTACCACCTGCTGCTAAAACTTGAAAGTAAGGTTCCACTAATTAGGCGAGTCCTTTGCAACTTGTTTTATCTCATGCACCTATCACCCCTCATGTAGAAGTTCCATGTTTAGGAGAGACGGGTCAGACTTGCTGAGCCTTCGTGCTCACTGCTCGTGTTTGAAGCTTTTGCAGGGTTTTATGAGGAAGGGACTCCTGAGGAGGAGACGGAAGCCCAGGAGGGGAACCCCCTCGAGTGGGAGTCGTGCACACCGCCGTGTTAGTGTGCGTGCATGCTAGCAAGGACACGTTCACGGGCTGAACGGGAACTTGATGCATAGTCTACGCCCGTGAGTGTAGACTGGACCTATTTTGATGTAAAAATGTTCATAATCCACTTTATGTAATAAAAGTTTTACTTCCGCTTTGTACCTTTGATGTATGTTATTCGGTGCTGTGCAACGCAGCACCCCTCAGCATGATCCTGGCTCGACAAGACCGTGGGGTCATGTCATGTATAAAGTAGACTTCCGCTGTGTAATATAAACAATAGTTGTAACTGAAGTTTGTACCTGTTTGTACAGTTCAGTTTGTTTTTCCCATGTAATATAATGTGTCCTTATGACGTGTGCTGTCGGGTGTCGCATCGTGCGGCACCACCCTCTGCGATCCTGGATGAGCGGATTCTGGTCCGCCACAGCCTGGTATCAGAGCCGCATTGGGGATAGCACAGTACTTAAGGGCTGTATTACGGGAAAATTTAGGTTATGGTGAGGATTCGGTAGTTGCCCAAGTAAGGACTATATTAGCATAGTTACTTAAAGTGGCAAAGACTAAGCTATGTGTTATAATTCTGAATCTCAATTATGTAACGATGCACCTACGCTCTTGTAAGAATGGTATGGAACGCCACCGAAAGCGGTTCAATTTCGGTTAGCTCCCCTGACGAGGTACGTGGTTCAGGGATAGGTCTCACAGCTTGGTGTGAGACGTCAATATGAAACTCTTGGACTCTTCATGTTCCTGAGTTCATATGAAACGCTGATCCCTAGCGTGCATTAGGCAAGTAAGTGGAGACCCCATCGCGTGGTCAGTAACGCGAGAGTGTGTTCGTCTGGAAATAGCCCAGGAGGACATACGCAGCGCTTGCCATCGGCGTGCCCTGCAGGGCAGTAGGTGGTATCTGTTGGGTTGATAACATTCCCAACCGTGACGACCCGTTCATGACATACTCGGGTTCCCCGTCGTGTGGTGTTGAAACACGATCACGTACCTTGAGACGTGACCTAACTCAAGGACGGCCGTATGGCAATGATACGGACGTTTGTATTTACTTTTAAATATGGTCCTGCCTGAAATGAACAACCCTTGAGTGCATCAACATTGTGTGGTCTTCTGCAGGTACTAACCACGTATGTATCCGTGTAGTAAACGTGTGCGAGAGACCGTTTAGTGCCACACTTGAGACGTATATGCTGGTATAATCAGGTTCGGATTTTCTTTTGTGAGGAACGTAGAACCGAGATATCATAGGCATATGCATGAAAAATAATGATAACAAGGAATTAAAATCACTAGGTTCAACATCTAGGACCCTGGTTGGGTAGAAAAATTGGATAGTGATGAGTGTAGTTCCAAAAGATTGAAAAACAGAGTGCTCTGTTTTGGGCAGCAAGTTCGCTGAACTTCAACAGAGCACAACTCACAGGTCTTTTAGCCCGGTGAGGTGTGGTATATAGTCCTGGAAAGGTATTTAAGTACTCTACAACTTTGTTATAGACTTCCAGAGCTGAATCACACCTTAAGATGGCTTAAATCCCAGAGGAATGTAAATTGTCCAATATCAGGACAGAGTTAAACACTCTCTGGATTGTTCTGTTTTTCAAACATAACTCCCAGTAGAAAAATATAAAATTGTCATATGATACATCTTTAGAAAGAGTAGAAGATGTGTTACATCTTTGCAATTCAAAGTTTCTGAAATTTCAGCACGGATTTCAGTGGGAACCAGAGTTGAAAACAGCAACTTCCCAAAGAGGTGCTGTTGAAATTCTTCCAGAAATTCTGTTGACTTTGAATTACCATAATTTCTAAACCACAAGCTCTACGCCAAGTTCAGCAAATGCGAGTTTTGGATCAGCCAAGTGCCATTCTTGGGACATATCATGTCAGCAGAAGGCATTGTGGTTGACCCCAGCAAAATAGAGCAAGTGCTGAAATGGAAAACTCCCACTTCAGTCCATGAAGTCAGAAGCTTCCTCGGGTTAGCGGGATACTATCGGAGATTCATTCCAAGCTTCTCCAAGCTCGCTAAGCCTATGACAGAATTTCTGAAGAAGGGAACGAAATATGTTTGGAACACGGCGTGTGAAGGAGCGTTCCAAGCATTGGTGAAGCATCTCACAACAGCCCCGGTCTTAGCTCAAGCGGATACAACCAAGCCCTTTGACGTGTATTGTGACGCGTCCGGTATTGGGCTCGGCTGCGTGTTGATGCAGGAAGGACGTGTGGTCGAATATGGCTCACGCCAACTTCGGAACCATGAGCAGCACTATCCGACTCATGATCTTGAGCTTGCTGCAGTGGTTTTGGCGCTGAAGATGTGGAGGCACTATCTCCTGGGGAATCTGGTGCATCTCTACACCGACCACAAGAGCTTGAAATACATTTTCACCCAGAAGGAACTGAATATGAGGCAAAGGAGGTGGTTAGAACTAATCAAATACTATGAGATTAAGATCCATTACCACCCCAGCAAGGCAAATGTGGTTGCCGACGCGCTGAGTCGGAAGTCACATGTTCATAACCTCACCATTACCCCGGTGGAGGAGGAAGAGCTGAGTTTATACTTGGTTCCTTGTGGATCGTTGTACAACCTTGCCCTCATCCCTACTATTAGGGATGGCATCATTGCAGCTCAGAAGATTGATAAGGGTATGGCACATCTCCGTAGACGGATAGACAACGGGGATATCAAGTGTTTTCGGAGAGATGATGAGGGGACGCTATGGTTCAATGACCGCATAGTCGTACCCCGAGATATGGAACTGAGGAGAAAGATCCTCGATGAAGCTCACTTGTCTAAATACTCCATTCATCCGGGCAGCAACAAAATGTACCAAGATTTGAAAAAGAAATTTTGGTGGACACGGATGAAGCAAGAGGTAGCGAAGTACGTATCCGAGTGTGATACGTGTAGACGAGTGAAAGCTGATCATATGAAGAAATCAGGGCTGCTGCAACCCCTGAAGATCCCGGCATGGAAATGGGAAGATGTGAGCATGGATTTCATTGTGGGATTACCACTAACTTCCCACAAACACGATTCCATTTGGGTCATCGTTGATCGGTTAACCAAGACGGCTCACTTCATCCCGCTGAATACACGTTACAATGCCGGAAAATATGTGGAGCTGTACATAGCGAAGATTATATGCTTATATGGGGTACCCAAGACCATCGTCTCGGATCGAGGTGCATTATTTGTATCTCACTTTTGGGAGTAGCAACACGCTGCATTGGGTACCAAGCTGATTAGGAGCTCCGCCTATCACCCTCAGACAGATGGCCAAACAGAGAGGGTGAATCAAGCTCTGGAAGACATGTTGAGAGCATGTGCCATCCACCACGGTAGGAACTGGGATGATCACCTACCATTGGAGGAATTCTCGTACAACAACGGCTATCAGGCGAGTATCAAGATGGCACCCTACGAAGCTCTCTACGGTCGAAAATGTCGCACCCCATTAAATTGGTGCGAGTCCGGTGAAAGGGTCACATTCGGGGTTGATGTGGTGAACGACGCCGAAGAGCGCGTTCGGACGATTCAAGCTAATTTGAAGGCTGCTCAATCCCGGCAAAAGAGCTATGCTGATAAGAGGCGTAGGCCTTTGCACTTTGATGTAGGTGAACACATGTACCTCTGTGTGTCTCCGATGAAGGGCGTGCACCAGTTCGGCGTGAAGGGGAAACTCGCTCCCTGTTTCATTGGACCCTATGCTATCACTGAGAAGTGTGGACCAGCGGCATATAGATTGGAGCTACCGGAATCTCTTGCTGGTGTCCATGACGTTTTTCATGTTTCACAACTGAGAAAATGTCTGAAGCATACCGCTGCTGTTCCTACCGAAGGCATTGACGAGTTGCAACCGGATTTGACATATGATGAATATCCGGTGGCGATTATTGATGAGAAGGCCCGAACCACACATAGCCGAACGTTGTGGTTATACAAAATACTCTGGAGCAACCACACTGCCAAAGAAGCGACGTGGGAGAGCGAGGAATTCCTTCGCTCAAATTACCCGGAGTTCATGGCGTCTCAGCACGGGTAAGTCCCTATTACATCGCTGTCTCGTCTTTTGTAAACTCGGGACGAGATTATTTTAAGGGGGGAGGGATGTAAAAGCCCAATAAAAGGGACTTGTCAAACTTTTCATCACCTCACAACACCACAGTTTTTGTTGTTGATATCTTGTGAAAAATTGTGAAGAGCAAGTAACCTCCATCAAAAGAGTAATTAGAGGGGAAAGCCCTAACTTTCACAAAGTAGGATTTCTACACATGCACATGGGAGGTTGAGCTCACCCCTAGGACTTGAAATGTCTTGGGAAGGTTCATGCCAAATTTCATGCAAATCCAACACATTGTGAGGCACTTTTGGAGACAATTCACAAAGAGGCCAATTTGAAATCAAATTCAAATTGCAGCAACCTTTATCACCTAAATTCAAAAGTTAGCTTCATATTCAAACTCAGCATATTTTTCTGAGTAAGCCCACCAATTTTCATCCCTATTGGAGTTCATTTTGTCAAGAGCTAAATTTGCAAGAATTCAAACTGAATTTGAATTTCAGTTCAAATGTGAGGCAAATTTAGCCAAATAAATTTCAAATTTGAGAACTCAAATTCAAACCAATACTTGGGGGCTAAGTCTCTCATTAAGTGGAGAGTAGCTCGGATATTTACAAGGGAATTTGGAAAAGGGGATTAGGGGGAGAGTTGGGCCCACAGGTCAGTGGGAGGGCTGTGCAACAACCGAGCAATACTCTGTCTCGCGCTGAAGCGGTCGTCGCAGCCCGACAGCGAGCTGGTTCCCGGCGCCACCTCCCGAGCGGCCAGGCCACGGCGTGCGTCGACGAGGCGGTCGCCCAGGGATATTTTTCCTCCGTAACTTACTCACCCCACTGCCTTGTCCGTTCCCGAGCCCTCGACACAGAAACACCGCCGCGCACACCCGAGCTTCGGTTCTCCAGCGTCCTCCCGTATCAGCAGCTAGCACGCTAGTCTGAGCGCACCCCGAGCTTCGCCGAGGCTTCCTCGACGCGATAGACATGATACCCCGGCGCCCATCCATGGTAAGCTGCCCCGAGCTCTCTGTTTCCATTCCACACTGGGTAGAGCCGCCACGACCAAAAACTCCTAGCCCGGCCGCTAGGCTTGATCCCCCGTCAAGTTGAGCGGGCCAGGAGGTTCGCGTGGGAGTGCGCTCCCTGTCTAACAGCGCCGGCCGTGTGCCATGGGTTGTGCTGGCCGGAATTCCAGTTCTTGCCGGGAGCATGCGATATAGCCCGGTTCAGGTAAATCGGCAAATTCGCCTCACACACCGAACCTCTCCTCACCAGACCTAGAAACCCAGTTGTAGACATCCGTCCGAGCACGTGGGATCAAGAACGAGGGAGAACCGTTGAGGAAACCCTCAGTTCTTCGAGTTTTTCCAGTTTTCCCCGAAATCGCCGTAGGTCGCACGGTGAACCCCTAGTTGCCGACGTTTCCCGCGAGATCAGAGTCCTGGACGTTGCTCCCTAGGTCGTGGTGATGCTGTAGGAGCTAACCGGAGCAAGGTTGGGGCAGTACAGTGCCCTAGCGACGTCGCCAAAGTTACCGCAGCTACTGTCTCCGTCGTGCCTAGGTTTCCGGCCATCCTCGATCCGAGACAAGGTCGGCAAAGTATTGAACGTACCGAAGGCATGTCAGATATATGGGCCCCGATAAACCGATGTAACCTAAACCTCCGGTCGTCGAGGCATAACGCACCGATTTATAGGTGTAGGCTGAGGGCAGCAAGGTGAAAATCTGCTAACGGGCATAGAGAGATGCTCCGTGTAGGGAACCTCCTTCTCGTTTCGGTGCGACCGGTTCGACGGTTGGGCTGTTAGGTGAAAGGTTGTCCCGTACGACATCGAGTGAGCGTGCTGTGCAGCTCCACGGGTGGGCGTAAGTGACGTGCTCTTTGGGTTTCCCTGCAGGTGTATATCGAGTCGATTCACCGTCCCTCGCGGTGACAAGTACCGCTTGTTCACTGCGTCGTAACGTAGATAATTTATGGAATGTTATGCTTCAAGATTGCTGTTATGATATAATTGTATTGCTACATGTGTGCCACCAAATTTTGCTTACTAAATTTCAGATTCCTGAACTGTTAAACTTGTGGCTAAAAGATGAACTAAGGATGAACTTGTAGGCATGTCCGTTTGCTGCAATTGTACCATCCCATGTTCATTGTACCCTACATGTAGAGTTTCATGCTTAGGTGAGTCGGTTAAGTCTTGTTGCGCCATCGTGCTCACGGTTGCTGCTTAAGTGTTTTTCAGGTGAGGAGCCACCCACGGACTCGGGTTACGAGTCCACCGGCGAGGGTTACCCTCCGTCGGGGACTACGGCTGAGTGAGAGCCGTACACGCCGCGCTGAGCTGAGGAGTGCAGCTAGTGTGGGTTGCCCTAGGGCTGGGCAACCAACTTTTGCTAGATAGGTGGGCGTGAGTTGTATAAAGTAAACTTCCGCTGTGTAATATAAACAATAGTTGTAATTGAAGTTTGTACCTGTTTATACAGTTCAGTTTGTTTTTCCCATGTAATATAATGTGTCCTTATGACGTGTGCTGTCGGGTGTCGCATCGTGCGGCACCACCCTCTGCGATCCTGGATGAGCGGATTCCGATCCGCCACATTCGGTGGGACTGGCTGGCGGTGTTCCGCCTTCTGTTGTCGAAGCGGGAGAAACTGCCACGGGCCCTACAGCTGGCAGTGAACCGGAGTGCGCCGGGAGCGGCCCCGCCCCAGTGTCGGCTTCTCCTGATCAGCGCCTCATCCCTGTCGCCGAAGCGTCAGCTCCTCCTGATGACGACGTGATGGAGGAGGTCGGGGGCGCGGCTTCGGCCTCTGCTGCTCTGCTGCCCCTGGCGGACGCTTTTAAGCTTGCCCAGACGAGCGTCCGGCAGGTCCTGGCTGCGCTTGGCCGTGAACGGGAGGAGCAGGAAGGAGAGAGGGATCGCCTCCTCAGCTGGGGGCACCTCTTGAGAGAGCGGACCGTGGAGGTCAGGGAGGAACTTGACTCGAGGCGGACGTCGCTCGATGTCATGGAGGCGCTCCTTGACCGCCAGAAGAGAGCCGTCGACCGCCTGGACTCCGAGACTCGGCGGCTCCACCAGGAGACCCACGAGACTCATGCCCGGGCCGAGGGGCGCCTCTCTGCTTTGGAGGAGCTGTGGCTGAAGCTGGAGTGCCGTGAGCGCGCCATCGTGGACCAGGAGCACACTGCGGCGGCTGAGGCAGAGAAGGTCGCCGTGCGGCTGGCGGCTGGCGAGAGCGACCTGAGGGCCTGAGCTAAGGAGCTGGAGACCCGGAAGGCAGATCTGGTCGCGAGGGAGGAGCAGGTCTCCCGGGAGCACCAGGCGGTCCTGGATCGGGATCTGGCAGCCGACTTCCGGGCTTCGGAGTTGGAGTGGCTCGCCTAGAGTCTCCAGCTTCGGGAAAGCTCTCTGGTAGCCAAGGAGAAGGAACTCTCCGAGGGGGGCCTCGACGCCTTGCTGGAAGCCCACTGCGAGATGAAGGAGCTCCAGGCCTCGCAGTACTCCGAGGCCCGGGCGGTCTGGAGCTTCGTTGACCAGGCAGGGTCCGCCCTGGTCCCCCTTGGCTTCAGCCGGTGAAGGTGTAAGGGCCTCTGTTTTGGACACATAACTGAAGTGTTCATCACCATACACACACACCTCATTTGAGGAAAGATGATGAACACAAATGAAGAGCAAGTAACCACCATCAACATGCTCATTAGAGAACAAACTCACACATTGCAAAAGTGGTATTTTCCACATGTGATATAGATGGCTGGACATATGAAAACTCCTACACATTGCTAAGAATGTCCATGCCAAGTTTCACCCAAATTCAAAACCTTTTTGAGGTCATTTTGGGTATAGCTAGAAAGAGGGCAGTTTGAAACCATATTCAAATTCAAACTGTTTTTATCCCATGAATTTAAAAGTGGGAGACATATTATTACTCAGCACATTTTTGTGAGCTCACACACCAATTTTCACTCCATTTGGAGTTGATCTTGACATGAGCTAAGTGGGGCAAATTCAAACTTTATTTGAATCTCAAACTGAACTTGTGCTGAAATTCATTCAAAACAAACCCAATTTGAATTCTAATCAGTTCAAATGGCTCATGGGTGAATAATTTGAATCACCATTGGTATTTTGGGGCTCACTGTTTACAACAGTGATTAGGAGTGAATTTCAGAGGTTAAAACCCCGGGTGGGACCCACATGTCAGCCACTGAAGCAAAAGAAACCGACTGAGGACTCAGCTCGGGTAACCGCACGCGCTGCAGCTGCCGACACGGCGAAGAAACGGGGAAGCCACCAGCTGCTTGCCGATCTCAGCCGCGGAACCGACTCCCTGGGTCTTTATCTACCCGCCCGAGCGGTCACCGGCGCCTTCCACCGCTGCCTCGTCGCACTTCCACTCAAAACGCCGAAACACCTCGCCGCCTGAGTGAACCATTGGTTCCTCATCGCCCGGCCGATCCCGTGACCCTCTCGGCGACCTGAGACCAGCACCGGGTGCGCAAAGCCATCTTCGACTACTTCGCATCGGTTCCAGACCCTGCGCGGTCTTCCCCGAGCTCCACCGCGGCGATCTTGTCTCTGCCGGTTCAGCTCGAGCCGCCACTGCGGGAACCATCCTTCCGGCTACCACAGCCCACCGTACACGGAGCTGTGAACAGCAAAGAGGTTCGCCTCCAACCCCTCTTTCATTTCCGCAAGCTCCGGCGGTGTGACAAGCACTGCTCCGGCCGGAATTTCATATTTTCGCGACGGTGTGCAAAAGTGAGGTCGGGACTGATCTGAGAAATTCGTAAGCCACACTGCATCACTCATCCTCTTGTGGAGAGGATCACTTCTGGTAGCCCGTGCGGATCCATAGGAGCAAGAACCACGAAGAACCGTGGAGGGAAACCGCTGTTCTTCGAGTTTTAGTAGAAATCCCGATTTCTGGCCTAGGTCGCACGGTGACAGCCCAACACAGCCCTTCCCGAGCTCTGTAGAGCTCATGTTGACCTTTCCTATGGTCCACTGATGCTCGACGACCCTTAGCTTGATCGGGGGGAGGTGCTAGGGAGGGTGGACAACGCGACCGAAGATCTTCCGAGGTTGCGGCTCGTCGCCGACCAGGTGGCGGTCGTTGTCATGACGAGCTGACCCCAGAATCCTGTTCCCCGAGTGGAAGTAGGCAGGGGCGGCCAGAATAGTAAAGTTTGGAGCTTTACAGAAGCCGGCGGCGAGCTCTCCGGCGAGGTTCTCCGGCGGCAGAGCGCGGGCGTCGGGAGGATGAAGAAGGGGGTGGACCCCAGCTGTCAGCGACCGATATTTTAAATCGGGATCGGGCTGCGGCCGGGATCTGGTGTGCTGGCACGCAAATACCCTGTGGGCCTCGGTGTGCCGGACACCTCCGCGCTCAACACGTGTCCCCGCGGGCCCCCGCGAGTTTAAACTTTTCCCCCGATTTTCAGAATTCTTCTAAACTTCAAATCCTCATAACTTTCGCCAGAAAGCTCCAAATCGAGTGAACCAAATTTTGCTGGATTCAGCTCTCTGAGCACTTTCCAGCAAATCAAGTTTCACTTCATGAAAACCCTTGTTTCTCCAGAAATAATTCCTCAAAATTTAAACTGTTAGGAATTTTAACTGGAGAATCCTGTGGAGGAAAATCCTGAAATTTTGCTGGGATGTTCACCAAAATATCCGTGAACACCTCCGCGCTCGACACGTGTCCCCATGGGCCCCCGAGAGTTTAAACTTTTTCCCCGATTTTTAGAATTCTTCCAAACTTCAAATCTTCATAACTTTGGCTAGAGAGCTCCAAATCGAGTGAACCAAATTTTGTTGGATTCAGCTCTCTTAGCACTTTCCAGAAAATCAAGTTTCAACTCATGAAAACCCTTATTTCTCCAGAATTAATTCCTCAAAGTTTAATCTGTTAGGAATTTTTACTGGAGAATCCTTTGGAGGAAAATCCTGAACTTTGCTGGGATGTTCACCAATATATCCCTGAACTACCATAAAAATTTCAGATCCATTTGAGCTCATTTGATCCACCTAATGGTGTGATTAGTGAAACAGTTCCAGAGAAAATAGAAAATGTTCAGAAACATTTTCAGAATTTTCTCTGAAATTGTTTAGCTCATATCTTTAGCTAGGAACATTCAAATTAAGTGAGACCAACTCCATTAGAACCCTCTGAAAACCTAGTTTTGAGAAAGTCATAGTTTGTTTCATGAAAATACTTAGAACACCCTAAAAGCCTTCAATTAAGGTCAAGTACATGATTAATTGTTGAGGGCTCAAATGAGCTTTGCTGCAACTAAAACTTGACCAAGTCTATGTTTAGGTTGTAGCCAAGCCACAGTAAAAATTTCACAGTCGTTGGGCTTGTCTAGTAAGAGTTATAGACTTCACAAATTAAAAGTTAATGCAACTGCATTGAAATTAATACATGTATTGCTTCTCTCATGTAGTCTCTAAGGTCGAGGAGGAACCCGAAGTCCTAGACTTCATTACTCCAGAGGAAAAGCTAGCCTACGACCAAGAGCAGCAAGGCAAGCTCCGGTTTGCATTGACCTTTTACAAGTTTTATTGTTTTGAGCACATACTTGATTACGTTATTCTTTGCATTAGAGTCTTGTTTGGAAACCCAACTGCATAGCCAAGGAAACCATGGGTTGGGTTTAGGATTGCAAACCTCGTTAGCTATTGCAAAGCTAAGTTAGGGTAGGATTCGGTACAAGTCGAGTAGTTGGAACTACTCGCGAGCATAGGCTAGAGGCACTCGACTCGGGTAGTGATAGCACATGAAACACATGGCAAGAAAATGAGACCAAGCGGAGTGTAAGGGCAGCAGGACTTTGGGGCCTGTGTGCTGTAGCTCCGCTTGCATTGATTGAGGACCAAGCCGTGTGCGGGCCTGTTGAACAAGCTAGAACAGTACCGAAGACCTACCGGCTATATGGGGACCGGGAAACCGATGTAACTCGGGTAGCTGGGTATTGAGGCATTGCCCGTCGTTCAGAGGGAAGGTGTAAAGGTCCCAAAAATGTGAATACAAAGAAACATGAGTTTGCACAAATGTTGGAGTCATGTGTATGAAAAAGGGGCTTAGTTGAAACTTTTTCCCACATATGATAACATTGGTGAGAATTCTTCTAAACAAACTTAGGGTTGCTGCATGGATGGACCTCATGTAGATTAAAACTCCAGAAATGAAAAGCTCAAGTGCAAGGGAAGGGTTTAAAAATCAGAGATGGACTAAAGGTAAATTCAAACTTCAAGTGAGGGAAGGACACAATGAGGAATTCAAAACTGTTGTGTCCAAACTATTGTTTGCAGCAGCTAACACAAGGATCAAGTGGCATATTTGGATTCCTTAGGTCCAAATTAGTGGGGAGGCAAAGTTTCATTAATTTTTGAAAAGTCTTGCTGCCCATTTTTCCAAAGGGAGTCAAATGTGCAAAGAATTCAAATGAACATTTGAATTTGCATGGAATTTGTCCAAACTTGTCAAATGAGCTCAGTTTCCAATTTTCAAACAATTGGGTTGGATAATTGTCAAACTTTGGAGATATTTTGAGGAAAAGAGGTACTGAGTTGTGGGGCCCACATGTCATAGGAATGAGTATACTTAACACTTAAGTTTTCTCTCTGGTCTTCACTCCACCGAGGTGTAACCCCGGGGCGACACCGAGCGACCGCCCCCGTCGACCGAGGCTCCACCTCCTGCTCCCATTTCGCGCTGGCCTGCTCCTTACCCCGGAAACCGGCTGCAGCACGTTGCCGTCTTCACTTTGATCGCGCGCTAGCTGTTCTTCCCACGCGCAAACAGCAATCGGCGCTCACCGCCGCACTCCTTTCTCCCCGATCGCCGGCCTCAACCAAACCTCGGTTGTGCGCACCGGCAGTACAGAAAAGCAGCGCCTGTGCCTGCTCTACCACACCAGCCCCGCAACACCAAAGGCCCTAGCCTGTGACGCGCACAATTCGGCAAACGGCGCCGAGAAAACAGAGCTGTCCGGCGGAGAACCGGAGCTGGTCTCACGTGGACAGACCCACCGAGAGCTTCTCAGGCCCAAGCTAGAGCACCCTCGGATGCGCTGGGAGCCCCTGATGCTCGTCCCCGAGGCTCAAGCCATGAGATGATCTACCGGGCTCGAATTTGGGAAAAGATCGCTGTCGGGCACCATCCGACCTTCTGATACGGTAATAACAAATTCGATCGTCCCTCTCGTTCTTAGGCTGTGAAACTTTGCACACAGGGCCGCCACTAAACGGCGATTAGTAGTCCTTCACAACCCTAGTTGGAAAGATGCACATAGACCGCATGAAATCCAAAAGTTCCGACCTCAAACGCGGAGGAGGTTTCGGGTGCACAGTGAGACACCGTTAGCCGCCGGTCCCGAGCAGTTTTGAGGCTAGGTCGAGCATTCCCATAGTCCACTGGTGCTGTAGCGCCGTTCCACCGAGGTCTGGGTAGGCTAGGATGACCGGGCGACGTTGCCGAACCGGTCCAGAGCCGCCGCGCCGTGGACAGCTAGGTTAGAGCCATCGCCAGCCAGGGAAGAGGGTTCCATCGTGTTCAGCACGTGAAATAAGGCCCTAGCGGCGAGGGAGAGCTCGGGGGATGGCCGGGAGGCTGGGGTCCGTCGAACTCCGGCGAGCACGGCGGCACGCGGGCGCGGGGGCCGGAGGTAGAAGACGACCCAGTGGGTCCCGCTCGTCAGCGACGGTTTTTCAAATATTTGATCAGCTGTGCCGCAGGGATCTGGTGTGGTGGCGCGGGAAATACCTTGTAGCCCCGTGTGGCTTGCCTCAGCGTGTGACACCTGTCCCCGGACCCACAGCCAGTATTTGAACATTTTGGGGAATTTCAGTTTCCAGTTCAAACTTTGAATAGCTACAACTTTGGGTAGGAGAATCCAAAAATTGTGAAACAAATTTCGTTGGATTCCTCTGATAGAGTACTATCCAAATGTAGAACCCAATTTGTATGAAACCCTTTATTTAATTCTGTAAAATTCTTTAAAGCTTTTTAGCAAAAGAATTTTAGAGGGAGTTTGGTTAATCCAAAGATACTCAAATTTTGCCAGAATAGTCTTTAGGGTATTAGTGAACACCTGTAAAATTCTCAACTCATTTAGAGTTGATTTGGTTAGGTTAATTCTGATTTTATGTTTCTGTATTCAAATGAATACAGAAAACAATTTCAGAGAATTTCCAAAACTTGGAAATTCAGTTCTAGCTATTCCTTAGCTCCAAAAATGCTAGGAAAATTCATGCAAACTCTATGAGCTATAATGGAAATTGTAGTTCACTAATTTTTGCATGAACATGGGTGTGATCTCAGAATTAATTCTTCATTGCTTAATTTCTTGGAAAATTATTCTGAACAAACCACTCAATAAAAAGTGCTAATTTTTGGTCCAGAGTGTTTTCTTGTGACAAGGAACACACATGAAAATCCTCAGCTCCATTGGAGCCCTGGATCACCCCTGTTCCTTTTAACCTCCTTAAGTGATCAATATAGAAGAGGGGGAAAACCACTTAGCCTTTAATCATATGCTTAGATCCAAACCTAGACCCCTAGCACCAGTGTCATTTTAAATTCTTAAACAGAGTTCCAGTTTTTGAAAAAACTGTTATTAGGACTTGTAGCAAAGCCTTTACAATTAAACGATATGCATATTCATCACGTGTAGTATCTACGTGGAGGAGTTGAAGTCATCGGAGTAGAAAGCAAGGAAAGAGAAAAGAGGTTGATCAAGCACCAAGTGGTCTTCACTAACTGCATATATATATATAAGTCACCTGCAAAACAAAGGCAAGCCCCGGTTTGCATCAAATTTACAAGTTTTTATTTGAATTCACTTCATACGTCTAGTATTTTATTTATTGCATTACGTCTAGATGGTATGAAACTCCAAATGCATGCCCAGAAAACCTGGAGTTTAGTGTAGGATATGTTATCAATTAATTATAACTGTTGTTCTCAATAAAAGTGGATTAAAAGAGGCATAACTCGAGTAGGCAGATTCCTACTCGTGAAATGGGATTAAGGGGGATCAATCGGAAGAGTTGGGAATTGATCCTCATAGTTGGGAATGGAGACCGGGCAGTGGATAAGGTCGAGGACGTGGTCCTGTGAGCCTAGTCTATGTCTGAGTCGATTAAGGCCCGTTCTCGTGTGCGGCCCTGCTGGACAAGTTTGAGATGTGTACCGGATGCATACTGGCAATATGGGACCCAGGAAACCGATGTAACATGTTAACCTGGGTGTCGAGGCATACCTCACCGTCTGATGCCGATGCTGAAAGGATAGAGGAGTCGGCTCTACGAGGGTTTGCCGTAGAGAGACTTAATCCCAGTCGGTGGGACCGGTTCGACATTTGGGTGTCGTGTGAAAGGTGGCCACGTACGGCGTCAGTGACGGTTGCTGTGTGCAACGTCGAGTACGGGCGTACGTGTCGTGTCAGCCGGGTGTTTTTGATTGCAATCACCGTCGCTCGCGGTAGTGAGCATACTTGTACACTGAGTCGTGACGTAGTAATAAACTGGGAAAAGTTAATAATGCTTCATGAGTAATCCTCATATTGGAGATGAGGAAATGATCAACACATCACTAAATTTATTTTCCACCTTGGGCTAGAAGCGTCGAGGCAAAGCGTTTCTTGTTTGATTGTGGAGTCTCGACGGTGATGGCGCAAGGCCTGTATGAGTCTAGGGTGGTTCACTAAAGTTACTTTCACCTCGGGCAAGTGGCATCGAGATGAAGCGTTTCTTGTTTGATTGTGGAGTCTCGATGTAAGTTGCGCGAGGTCTATAAAAGTTGATTAAAACTGGAAGTAAGGACTCCCCTTTAGCTCAGGTTCATCGTTTATGAAAAATGCTATAATCAGCCCTCTATTTCCATCATATAGAGTTTCATGACTAGGGTGACGGGTCAGTCTTGCTGAGCTTCGTGCTCACAGATACTGCACAAGTTGTTTTGCAGGAAATAACTGTACGCTGAGATGTACGGGTGCCTAAGGAGATTCGGAACTCTCCAAGTGGTGAACTCAGGGCAACCCCTGCCGCTGCTACTGTGATAGTGTTGCTAGTGAGAAGGTTCTGCGGGCTGGACACCTTCTCTGTTGCTTAGCATAGATATGAGTCGTGAGTTGTAATAGTCTTCCGCTGTAGTTTATTTTGAGAAGTATTTGTAAAGTCAAAGCTTTGTAAGTTTCCGCTTGATTTATGTAATATGATGCTTTATTATGTGTGCTGTTGGGTGCCGCATCGCACAGCACCACCCAATGCGATTCCCGGGCGAGGTATCCCGTCCCCGTGAGTGATCGGGACGGCGGGGTCCTCACAGAAGGTTGAGAGCTTGAGGTGTAAATCGGCTGGTGGCACTGAGATGCGCGTGCAGAGACCTCTTGCTCGGGACGATGGGACCGGTTCAATATTTGGCTGACGGGCGAAAGATAGTTGTGTACGGCGTCCGTGATGGTTGTTGTAGGCAACATCGAGTACGGGCATACATGACGGGTTGTTCGGGTAACCCTGCAGGTGTAAATCGACTATAATCGCCGTCCCTCACGGTCAGTGAGTACCACTTGTTCACTGTACCATGACATAGAAAGAACAGGCTAGTTGCATGTTAAAATGTTGCTGATTGAAAGATGGACTTTGCTTGTTAATGATTTGCTGTAGTTTAGAGCTTATTAAAGTTACTTTCAACTTTGGGCAAAGTACATGAGAGAAATGCGTTTCTTGTTTGATTGCGTCTCTCTCATGTGCCTTAGCGTAAGGTTCTCCACAACCTGCTGCTAAAACCTGAAAATAAGGTTCTACTAATTAGGCGAGTCCTTGCAAATGATTATTACCTCATGTAACCCACCACCCCCATTTAGAAGTTCCATGTTTAGGTGAGACGGGTCAGACTTGCTGAGCCTTCGTGCTCACTGCTTGTGTTTGAAGCTTTTGCAGGGTTCTATGAGGAAGGGACTCCCGAAGAGGAGACGGAACCCCAGGAGGGGAACCCCGTCGAGTGGGAGTCGTGCACGCCGCAGAGTTAGTGTCCGTGTGTGCTAGCAAGGACACGTTCAAGGGCTGAACGTGCACTTGATGCTTAGTCTACGCCCGTGAGTGTAGACTGATCTTATTTTGATGTAAACATGTTCATAAACTTGTTCATGTAATAAAATTTCGCTTCCGCTTTGTACCTTTGACGTGTGTTATCCGGTGCTGTGCAACGCAGCACCCCTCAGCGTGATCCTGGCTCGACAAGACCGTTGGGGTCGTGTCAGCGTTGGTATCAGAGCTAGCTTGAGGTTTAACGCACTACAAAGGTCATCTTTTTCAAAAATCCAGTGAGGAACGAGTTAGTAGCCCATATAAGGATGTTATTAGCATATAGAAAGTGGCATATTAACCTATTTGTTTATGTCAGAAAATCGTGTATCTCGGGACGGTTATGTCTTGGGGGGTACACGTAAGCGCTGTCCACCAGTGCGCACAAGCTGAAGGGTGGAGCCCCATGGGTGGCAGGTAACCCGACCCGATTTAGTATCCTCTACGACTCTTCATGTCGTTTGGGGTATTCGAGCAACGTCTATCCCTGGCGTGCGTGGTGCAACTTGGGAGACCCCGTCACGTGGTCTGAAACGTGAACACGTAACTCAAGGCGTGTTTGGCTTGAGAACATCCGGGCGAGTGATGACGGCCGGTTGTACGAACTGTATGGATTCCGGGCTCGGTGTGCAGCCGAGTCTGAAGATTGCTTGAGTTTCTGCAGGTATCCTGACCACGAGACGGTAGACGTGTAGCATCCGTGTGCGAGTGACATTTAGTGCCACTGAAATAACGAAGCCGGCTAAGTCCGGTATAGGTTTTTCTTTGTGAGGACGTAGTACCGACATAATCTGGTGACGCATCGACGTCACACCCAACTAAATGAAAAACTTCATTTAAAACTTGAAGGTTTTGATCTAATGTAGTAAAACTTGATGTAACTTCTTCCCTTGAACAGGATATTCAAAGTTAACAAGTTTTCAACTTATAGGTTGTTAAGGACAGGGTACTCTGGTTTCAGCTGAATTAGGGCTGAAGTTGATCAGAGGTTAGAGGTTGAGTTCTTTCGAGGTTGGGGTCATATGATACATTTCTGGAAATCTTTGGAAGAGCTTTACAACTTTTCTGTTGAGGTCCAGAGGTGTTTCATCCCTTAACCAATCAAAAAATGCAGTAGAGTTGAAACTGTCCAGAAAACAGGGCAGAGCAAACACTATCTGTAAACTCTCTGTAAATTGAGTATAACTTCCTGCATAAAAATCCAAAAATAGAAAATGAGGTAGTTCTGGAAAGCTTATGAGATGGGTTACAACTTTTCAACAGGAAGTTTTGTCAGATTAGGAGCATAATTAACTGGAATTCTTGGATCAAATCAGTACCTAAAGCAGGGAGGTGCTGTCCAATTTTCTCCAGAAATTCTGTTAACTTTGACATCTCATAACTTTTGAACCAGGACAGATCTTGGGCCAAGAAAATACTTTCTGGAAAGCTATTGAAGTTTGCTTTAACTTTTATGTTGAGCTCCAGAATTGGTTTTGCTTTAGCATGGCCTAAATCAGGTTGATATGGAAACTGGTCAGGGCTGTCATGGGAACAGCAGATCAGCAGTCAAATTTGTTTAAAATTTGAACTGTGTTAACAAGTTTTATGGGTTCAATGACATGCCTTATGTTATAACTCAGTGGTTTACTGTTTAAATAAATATTTGAAATTTCTCAAATATATTTTTACAGATGACAGCAGATAAGCAAATGGAGAACGGGTGGGTGGTGTCCCACTGTTCTCACCGCAGCGGCTACCCAGAAGCATTGTGGCAAATGCTCCAATATTTCGGGTACGACCAGATGCCGCAGTACTTCACCAAGGAAGAAGGCGAAGAGGGGAACAAGACATGGACAATCCATGTCGAGGTCCCTGCAGGACCTATGCCACCCGGTTGGGTGCCGTTCACCATCACGGTGAGAGGAAGACAACCGGAAGGGATATGGCAAGTGGCAGCCGTGACACCATGTCACGTTTCTGTCAGATAAGCGAGCAGCGCAAGACTCAGTTCGCGGTCCAGAAGCTCCAAGGATCCGCGAGCGCGTGGTGGGCCAACTTCTGTGCTTCACAGCCCACCGACCGAGTGATGACCTGGACGGAGTTTCGGACGGCCTTCAGGGCCTATCATATACCGCCAGGTTTGATGAAGAGGAAGACGCAGGAATTCCTACACCTGCAACAAGGGAGCAGGAACGCGCTGGAATACTCCAGGGCATTCAATGATCTCGCACTCCATGCGTCGTATCATGCAGATACTGAAGAGAAGCGACGGGACCACTTTTACCAGGGGCTTAACCCGCTCCTGAAGGACAAGTTGGCGAAGTTCAATCGCGGCAGCCTCAACAACATCATTGATGCTGCAATTGTTCAGGAGGACTCTGGCAAGGAGTTAGCAGCGGCGGAGCGAAAGCGAAGCGCGCCGCAAAGCAGTGGAGAAGGAGGCGGTCCTTCTCAGAAGTTTCGTATGGTGAATCGCCCACCATCAGGTCCACGCTGGCAGCCACCACAGCGGTCGATGCCGTTCCGCAGTCGACCGTACTCTTCACCGGCATTTAGACCGGCACTGCCAGTACCACCTCCACAACAACAACAGCAGCAGAGGACGATGCCGCATGCGTATGCACCTCAGCAGCGCATGCCGGGCTTTCGTCCCCCGAGCACTACACCAGCAGCGGCCACATGTTACAAGTGTGGTCGTCCAGGACACTTCGCGAGCAGTTGCCCGGAGAGGCATGGCGGCGGAGTGGCACCGCAGTTTCCGGGGAGGAATCAACCCCGGAACCCTACTAATGCGCGGCGGGCAAACCCTAGGCCCGGCACCGTCCACCAGCTTGCCATTGAGGACGTGCTGAAGGGCGATCCAATGCTTGCGGGTATGTTCCAACTCCACCAGCATCCCGCTATAGTACTGTTTCATTCAGGCGCCACGCATAATTTTATTAGCCAAGCTTTCATTGCTAAACACAGCTTGCCAATACTACCCACCGATAGTCCATATTTAATTTGTTCACCGGGTGGGAAGATTTCAGCAAGCGTAATGGTCTCCAAAGCACCATTATGCTTAGCGGGTAGAGTGTACCCCACGTCTCTCATTATCTTAGAGGGACAGAAGGTCGATGTCATCCTAGGGATGTCGTGGTTAACCCGCCACGGCGCTGTTTTAGACACCGTCCTTCGAGTCGTGCACTTAAACTCAGAAGTGCACGGGTCTCACTTTTTATTTCTGGACAGTCCAGAAATAAAAATTCCAAGTGTCTATCAAGCCACAACCATCAGATTGGAAGATATTCCAGTGGTCCGAGAGTTCCCTGACGTATTCCCGGATGATTTGCCGGAGATGCCGCCCGATAGAGAGGTGGAGTTCAAGATTGAACTTGCACCGGGAACCATGCCGATATCCGAAGGCCGTACAAGATGGCGCCCAAGGAGTTGGCTGAACTGAAGACTCAGCTCACAGACCTTCTGGAGAAGGGTTTTATTAGGCCGAGCTCCTCGCCATGGGGCTGTTCGGCATTATTTGTCAAGAAGAAGGTTGAGACGTTGCGGCTTTGCATGGACTATCATCCATTAAATGCCATAACCATCAAGAACAAGTACCCGTTGCCACGGATCGACATGTTGTTTGATCAGTTGGTCGAAGCAAAGATCTTTTCCAAAATGGACTTAAGATCCGGGTACCATCAGATTAAGATAAGGGCTGAGGACATTCCGAAGACAGCTTTCTCGACAAGGTACGGACTTTATGAGTACCTGGTCATGTCCTTCGGCCTCAACAATGCTCCAGCTCACTTCATGTACTTGATGAACTCGGTATTCATGCCAGAGCTGGACAAGTTTGTCGTGGTCTTCATCGACGACATCCTGGTATATTCCAAGTCGGAGGAAAATCACAAGAAACATCTGCGTATAGTCTTGCAACGTCTGCAGGACCACAAGTTATACGCGAAATTCAGAAAATGCGAGTTTTAGATATCGCAAGTGCCTTTTCTCAGGCATATCATCTCAGCGGAGGGTATCGCTGTGGACCCGAGCAAGATCACTCAAGTGCTGAATTGGAAATCCCCGAGAACTGTTCATGAGGTACGGAGTTTCCTCGGACTCGCGGGATATTATCGGAGGTTCATTCCGAACTTCTCGAAGATTGCCAAGCCAATGACAGAGGTGCTGAAGAAGGCTACCAAATATGTTTGGAGTCCAGCATGTGAAGCAGCATTCAAGGCTTTAGTCAAGCACCTGACATCAGCACCAGTTTTGGCGCAGCCAGGCACAACAAAACCGTTCGATGTGTACTGCGATGCATCCGGCATTGGGCTCGGATGTGTGCTGATGCAAGACCAAAGAGTGGTGGCGTAAGGATCACGGAAGCTTAGAAACCATGAGCAAAATTATCCAACTCACGACTTGGAGCTCGCTGCCGTGGTACTCGCACTCAAAATGTGGAGGCACTACCTACTCGGTAACCTCATACATCTATATACCGACCACAAAAGCCTCAAGTACATAATCACTCAGAAGGAGCTGAACATGAGGCAGCGAAGATGGTTAGAACTGATAAAGGATTACGAAATAGAGATCCATTATCATCTGGGCAAGGCAAACGTAGTGGCAGATGCGCTGAGCCGCAAGTCACACGTCAACAACCTGACCATCACACCGTTGGAAGAGAGCAAACCACCACTACATGTAATTCCACATGGAGCTCTCTACAACCTAGCTTTGATCCCCACCATCCGTGAAGAGATAGCGGCAGCACAGAAGAATGACAAGGGCATGTCACATTTGCGGAGACGTGTAGACAGCGGGGAGCTGAAATGTTTCCGGAAGGATGGAGACGGCGTCCTATGGTTCAAGGACCGGATCGTCGTACCCCGTAACACAGAATTACGAAAGAAAATCTTTGATGAGGCTCACTTGTCAAAGTTTTCTATTCACCCCGGCAGCAACAAGATGTATCAAGAACTCAGAAGCAAGTTTTGGTGGACACGGATGAAGCGGGAGACTGCAATGTACGTGTCCGAGTGTGATACATGTCGAAGGGTGAAGGCAGACCATATGCGGAAAACCGGGACTGCTGCAACGACTGGGCATTCCTGCCTGGAAATGGGAGGAACCGGTGCAGATTATCGACGAAAAGGCCCGAACCACACACAACCGTACGTTGTGGTTCTACAACATTCTATGGAGTAATCACTCCATGGACGAAGCGACATGGGAGAGCGAAGAATTTCTTCACACTAACTACCCCGACTTTTTCACGTCGCATATCCGGTAATTTTCCACCGTCCTCTCTCTCATTTTCACCTTATAATCTCGGGACGAGATTCTTTTAAGGGGGGAGGAATGTAAGGGCCTCAGTTTTTGACACCTACTTGAAGTGTTCATCACCACACCACACACTTCATTTGAAGTAAGTTGATGAACACAAATGAAGAGCAAGTAACCACCATCAACATGCTCATTAGAGAACAAACTCACATATTGCAAAAGTGGTATTTCCCACATGTGATATAGGTGGGCTGGACATATGAAAACTCCTACACATTGCTAAGGATGTCCATGCCAAGTTTCACTCAAATTCAAAACCTTTTGAGGTCATTTTGGGTAGTTTTGAGGTCATTTTGGGTATAGTTAGAAAGAGGGCGGTTTGAAACCATATTCAAATTCAAACTGTTTTTATCCCATGAATTTAAAAGTGGGAGGCATATTCTTATTCAGCACATTTTTGTGAGCTCACACACCAATTTTCACTCCATTTGGAGTTGATCTTGACATGAGCTAAGTGGGACAAATTCAAACTTTATTTGAATTCAAAACTGAACTTGTGCTGAAATTCATTGAAATCAAACGCAATTTGAATTCTACTCAATTCAAATGGCTCATGGGTGAATAATTTGATTCACCAGGGGTATTATGGGGCTCACTGTTTACAACAGTGATTAGGAGTAAATTTCAGAGGTTAAAACCCTGGGTGGGACCCACATGTCATGGAGAGAAGGAGGCAAAACTTGCACACAAAGTCACAGCCTCGGTGGGAAATTCCACCGAGCAGCTGTCGGCTGTGCCACCGAGCAGCCACCGGCGCCACCAGCTGCTTCCCCTCTATGCGCGCTGGCGCCCAGGCGGCCTGCTCGCGCCCCCACGCGACCGTCACCGCCTCAGCGGGGTGAAGACCGGGTGCCTTCTTATCCCCGCGAGCGACACTGGGCGGCGCCATTCCTTTTCTTCCCGAGCTCTCGGTTGATCGGGAAAACACAGAAAACAATCGTGTCCTCGCCTCTCCGAGTTGCCAGGGAACATCCTGAGCTCGAGCACCACCCTCCCAACGCCTGAACCACCGGGTTTCGGCCCCTGTTCCCGTGATCAACGACGACCGCCGCAGTGTAGCTGAAGGACGGCGATCGGTCTCACGTGGGTAGCACACTACAGCCACTTCCACGGCCGAGTAAGGGCGGCAAAAGGAGCGCACGGACTCCACGCTGCTTCCACCTGAAGCTCAAGCCACGCCGTGAACTCTCGCCGGCGAATTCTCAGTTTTTGCTCCGGCAACCTTAAACTGAGCTTCCGGTACGGTTTCTTCAAATTCTCGCTCTATGATCTTTCGGTGGTTATCAAATCTTGCACATAGACGCTGGACTAGCCGGCGATCAAGTTCTTTTCTGCATCCGTGGCATGAAACTGTCTAGGAGTGACGAATTTCGAGCTCGATCAAGGGCGGTCATGGCGGGCACGATCGGTCACACGGTGCCGACCGACTTGCCGCCATCCCTGAACCCTTTTTACACCTTGTCGAGCTTCCTAGAGGTACACTGATGCTGTAGGACCGTTGGTTCGAGGTGTTGGCAGGTTAGGACCCACGGTCGACGGCGCCGAACCTCAACCGAGGCCGTGGCACGTCACCGGGCTATTTCCGGTCACCCCCAGCCCGACCTGACACCACCGACGTGTTCCTCGACGTCGACAACCCCCTGGCGGCGAGTTTCAGACCATGGGAGGTCCGGCAGCGGCGAGCTCCGAGTCTGCTCCGGCGAGGTCGGCGACGCGGGCGCGAGAGAACGGCGGGAGAAAGACGAAGCCAGCTGGCCCACATGTCATCGACTGAAGAATTTAAATCGGGATTGGGTGTGGCCGGGGATCGGCTGTGCTGGCGCGCAAATACCCTGTGAGCTCCGGTGTGCCGGACACCTCCGCGCTCGACACGTGTCCCCTTGGGCCCCCGAGAGTTTAAACTTTTTCCCCGATTTTCAGAATTCTTCCAAACTTCAAATCTTCATAACTTTGGCTAGAGAGCTCCAAATCGAGTGAACCAAATTTTGTTGGATTCAGCTCTCTTAGCACTTTCCAGAAAATCAAGTTTCAACTCATGAAAACCCTTATTTCTCCAGAATTAATTCCTCAAAGTTTAATCTGTTAGGAATTTTTACTGGAGAATCCTTTGGAGGAAAATCCTGAACTTTGCTGGGATGTTCACCAATATATCCCTGAACTACCATAAAAATTTCAGATCCATTTGAGCTCATTTGATCCACCTAATGCTGTGATTAGTGAAACTGTTCCAGAGAAAATAGAAAATGTTCAGAAACATTTTCAGAATTTTTCTCTGAAATTGTTTAGCTCATATCTTTAGCTAGGAACCTTCAAATTAAGTGAGACCAACTCCATTAGAACCCTCTGAAAATCTAGTTTTCAGAAAGTCATAGTTTGTTTCATGAAAATCCTTAGAACACCCTAAAAGCCTTCAATTAAGGTCAAGTACATAATTAATTGTGGAGGGCTGAAATGAGCTTTGCTGCAACTAAAAATTGACCAAATCTCTGCTTAGGTTGTAACCAAGCCCCAGTAAAAGTTTCACAGTCATTGGGCTTGTCTAGTAAGAGTTATAGACTTCACAAGATTAAAAGTAAATACAACTGCATTTAAATTAATACATGTATTGCTTCTATCATGTAGTCGCTAAGGTCGAGGAGGAACCCTAAGTCCTAGACTTCGTTACTCCGGAGGAACAGCTAGCCTACGACCAAGAGCAGCAAGGCAAGCTCCAGTTTGCATTAACTTTTTACAAGTTTTTATTGTTTTGAGCACATACTTGATTACTTTATTCCTTGCATTAGAGTCTTGTTTGGAAACCCAACTGCATAGCCAAGAAAACCATGGGTTGGGTTTAGGATGGCAAACCCCGTTAGCTACTGCAATGCTAAGATAGAGTAGGATTCGGTACAAGTCGAGTAGTTGGAACTCGCGAGCATAGGCTAGAGGCACTCGACTCGGGTAGTGATAGCACATGAAACACATGGCAAGAAAATGAGACCAAGCGGAGGGTACGGGCAGCAGTACTTTGGGGCCTGTGTGCTGTAGCTCCACTTGTGTCGATTGAGGACCAAGCCGTGTGCGGGCCTGTTGAACAAGCTAGAACAGTACCGAAGACCTACCGGCTATATGGGAACCGGGAAACCGATGTAACTCGGGTAGCTGGGTATTGAGGCATTGCCCGTTGTTCAGAGGGTAGGTTGAGAGCTTGAGGTGTAAATCGGCTGGCGGCACTGAGGTGCGCGTGCAGAGACCTCTTGCTCGGGACGATGGGACCGGTTCAATATTTGGCTGATGGGCGAAAGGTGGTTACGTACTGCGTCCGTGATGGTTGTTGTAGGCAACATCGAGTACGGGCGTATGTGACGGATTGTTCGGGTAACCCTGCAGGTGTAAATCAATTATAATCGCTGTCCCTTGCGGTCAGTGAGTACCACTTGTTCACTGTACCGTGACATAGAAAGAACAGACTAGTTACATGTTAAAATGCTGCTGATTGAAAGATGGACTTTGCTTGTTAATGGTTTGTTGTAGTTTAGAGCTAACTAAAGTCCTTTTCAACTTTGGGCAAAGTACATGAGAGAAATGCGTTTTCTTGTTTGATTGCGGCTCTCTCATGTGCCTTAGCGTATGGTTCTCCACAACCTGCTGCTAAAACCTGAAAATAAGGTTCTACTAATTAGGCGAGTCCTTGCAAATGATTTTTTACCTCATGTAATCCATTACCCCTCATGTAGAAGTTCCATGTTTAGGTGAGACGGGTCAGACTTGCTGAGCCTTCGTGCTCACTGCTTGGGTTTGAAGCTTTTGCAGGGTTCTATGAGGAAGGGACTCCCGAAGAGGAGACGGAACCCCAGGAGGGGAACCCAGTCGAGTGGGAGTTGTGCACGCCGCAGAGTTAGTGTGCGTGTGTGCTAGCAAGGACACGTTCAAGGGCTGAACGTGGACTTGATGCGTAGTCTACGCCCGTGAGTGTAGACTGGAACTATTTTGGTGTAAACATGTTCATAAACTTGTTTATGTAATATAATTCTGCTTCCGCTTCGTACCTTTGACGTGTATTATCTGGTGCTGTGCAATGCAGCACCCCTCAGCGTGATCCTGGCTCGACAAGACCGTTGGGGTCGTGTCAGAAAACCCCTGGAATTATTCAGAGGCTCAAATATTGACCTAATGGGCTTTTATTTGTACGAGGTTCAGATGAACTTTGTTTCAAATGAAACTTGGTCAAGACTCTGGTTAGGACCCTACCAAGCCACAATAAAAATTTCAGAACCAAAGGGGAGGGCTAGCTAGAGTTATTAGTAGTTAAGTATTCAAGTTTACACATTGCATTTAAATTTACATGTCATATTTCATTAAACGTGTAGTCACGGAAGAAGAGACTCCGGAAGTGCTGGACTTCCTCCGTCCGGAAGAAGAGCTAACTACTGACCAGCAGCAACAAGGCAAGCCCCGGTTTGCGTTAACTATTTTATAAAGTTTTTACTTTGTTTACGTGTGTAGGGTGATGTATGAATGTGCATTAGGTATAGGCTGAATGAAACCCCACTTGCATGACCAGAAATCTTCCATAAGAGTGAGGGTAGTGTCTAAGACCTCGAGTAGACAGGCTATGCTTAATGTTTCATAGGACTTCGGTACAAGTCGAGTAGTTGGAATCTACTCGCGAGTTTAGGCTTGGGACACATGGGTTCGGCTGAGTGATGTTAGATCACTTTAGTAATGAAAATGAGACTAGGCAGGGGCTATGGCGCAGCAAGAGGGAGTATTGTGTGCGCAGCCCTGTCCGTGTCGATTGAGGACCGATCCGTGTGCGGCCCATGCTGATCAAGTTTGAACGTACCGAAGGCATATCGGATATATGGGCCCCGATAACCGATGTAGCCTAAACCTCCGGGTGTCGAGGCATAACGCACCAATTTATAGGTGTAGGCTGAGGGCAGCAAGGTGGAAATCTGCCAACGGGCATAGAGAGATGATCCGTGTGGGGAACCTCCTGCTCGTTTCGGTGCGACCGGTTCGACGTTTGGGCTGTTGGGTGAAAGGTTGTCCCATACGACATCGAGTGAGCGTGCTGTGCAGCTCCACGGGTGGGCGTACATGACGTGCTCTTTTGGTTTCCCTGCAGGTGTATATCGAGTCGATTCGCCGTCCCTCGCGGTGAAGAGTACCACTTGGTCACTGAGTAGTGACGTAGAATAATGTATGAAATATGTTGATTCAATATTGCTGATATGATATAATATTGTATTGCTACATGGTTGCCACCAAATATTGCTTACAAAGTTTCAGCTTCCTGAACTGTTAACTTGTTGCTAAAAGCTGAACTAAGAATGAACTTGTAGGCGAGTCCATTTGTTGCAATATGACTATCCTATGTCATTGTACACCTCATGTAGAGTTTCATGTTTAGGTGAGTCGGTTAAGCCTTGCTGAGCCTTCGTGCTCACGGTTGCTGCTTAAGTGTTTTTCAGGTGAGGAGCCACCCACGGACTCGGAGTACGAGTGTACCGGCGAGGGTTACCCTCCGTCGGGGACCACGGCTGAGTGGGAGCCGTATACGCTGCGCTGAGCTGAGACGTGCAGCTAGTGTGGGTTGCCCTAGGGCAGGGCAACCGACTTTTGCTAGATAGGCGGGCGTGAGTGTAGAAAAGTAGACTTCTGCTGTGTAACAAAGACAATAGTTTGTACTGAGTATTGTACCTGTTTGTACAGTTCAGTTGATTTCCCCTGTAATATACTGTGTTCTTATGACGTGTTCTGTCAGGTGTCGCATCGTGCGGCACCACCCTCTGCGATCCTGGATGAGCGGATTCCGGTCTGCCACAGCCTGGTATCAGAGCTGCATTGGGGATAGCACAGTACTTAAGGACTACATTATGGGAAAACCTAGGTTACGGTGAGGACTCGGTAGTTGCCCAAGTAAGGACTATGTTAGTATAGTTACTTAAAGTGGCAAGACTAACTTATGTGTTATAATTCTGAATTTCAATTATGTAACAACGCACCTACGCTATGGTAAGAATGGTACGGAACGCCACCGAAAGCGGTTCAATTTCGGTTAGCTCCCCTGACGAGGAACGTGGTTCAGGGATAAGTCTCACAGCTTGGTGTGAGACGTCAATATGATCCTCTTGGACTCTTCATGTTCCTGAGTTCGTATGAAACGCTGATCCCTAGCATGCATTAGGCAAGTAAGTGGAGACCCCATCGCGTGGTCAGTAACGCGAGAGTGTGTTCGTCTGGAAATAGCCCAGGAGGACATACGCAGCGCTTGCCATCGGCGTGCCCTGCAGTGCAGTAGGTGGTATCTGTTGGGTTGATAACATTCCCAACCGTGACGACCCGTTGATGACCTACTCGGGTTCCTCGTCGTGTGGTGTTGAAACACGATCACGTACCTTGAGACGTGACCTAACTCAAGGACGGCCGTATGACAATGATACGGGCGTTTGTATTTACTTTTAAATATGATCCTGCCTGAAATGAAACCAACCATTGAGTGCACCATTATTGTGTGGTCTTCTGCATGTACTAACCACGTATGTATCCGTGTAGTAAACGTGTGCGAGGGACCGTTTAGTGCCACACTTGAGACGTATATGCCGGTATGATCTGGTTAGGATTTTCTTTTGTGAGGAACATAGTACCGAGATATTGTAGGCATATGCATGAAAATAATGATAAAAAGTAATTAAAATCATTAGGTTCAACATTTAGCACCCTGGTTGGGTAGACAAATTGGATAGTGATGAGTGTAGTTCCCAAAAAGACTGAAAAACAGAGTGCTCTGTTTTGGGCAGCAAGTTTGCTGATCTTAAACAGAGCATAACTCACAGTTCTTTTAACCCAGGGAGGTGTGGTATATAGTTCTGTAAAGGTATTTGAGTACCCTACAACTTTGTTGTACACTCCCAGAGCTGAAACACACCTTAAGATGGCTGAAATCCCAGAGGAATGTAAACTGTCCCAAACCAGGACAGAGTAAAACATTCTCTGAACTGTTCTGTTTTTCAAACATAACTCCCAGTAGAAAAATCTAAAATTGTCATATAATACATCCTTAGAAAGAGTAGAAGATGTGTGACATCTTTGCAATTCAAAGTTTCTGAAGTTTCAGCACAGATTTCAGTGGAAACCAGGGTTGAAAACAGCAACTTCCCAAGGGAGGTGCTGTTAAAATTCTTCCAGAAATTCTGCTGACTTTGAATTAGCATAACTTTTTAATCAAAGCTGATCTGTGGGCAAATAAGTACTCGTTGGAAAGACACTGAAGTTAACTTTAACTTTGGTGTTCAGCTTGAGTCATGCAAATGCCCAGAACCAGATCAAAACTTGTAATAGGTATAAACTGGTCATTCTGACAGCGGAGTGCCAGTTGAACTCATTGGAGAGGGTGTTGTACCCTAAGGGTTGTATACGTGATGACAAAGCGATAGTAATATCTCGTAGTGACCAAACCTAGTTATGGTGAGCTTCCAAAGTGGAGGTTCATCAAGTTGGATTAAACTAGCTTGTGTTTGGTCTGGTAATGGTGTAGCTTGTGAAAAGTTATTACATTATCTACTTACGAGATGTATCACATGTTTTAATTGTCATTATGTTTTTACACCTATTTCATTTGGACTGCATGCGATATGTTGTGGGACTGATGTTTGTTGTCGTATGGTTGCAGATGGTTCGCACTAGGACCACGCACGAGGTTGGTGGCTCCAGCCAACAGGGAGGTGATGACTCCCAGGCACCGGCCTACGACAGCACCCCGCAGCAGCAGCCACCACCACCACCTCCGCTTACTCTAGCGGATGTGATTGCCGCACTGGTGGGAGGTCGTGAGGAGCAGACCGACCTGCTCCGCACGATCGTGCAGAATACGTCCCAGGCGGGGGGACGTCAAGATAGAGGGCCTCGTGAGCGCCGGGAAGTGTCGTACTCAGATTTCATGAGTACGCACCCTCCAGTGTTCACCGAAGCTGAAGAACCACTGGAGGCTGACAACTGGCTGCGGACCATCGAGTCCAAGTTCGGGCTGCTCCAATGTACGGAGCGGCAGAAGACTCTGTTCGCAGCGCAGCAACTCCACGGTGCCGCTGGTGCGTGGTGGGCAAACTATGTCGCCTCACGTCCGGCTGGCCATGCCGTGGAATGGGAGGAATTCCGGGAGGCGTTCCGCGCCTATCACATCCCTCCCGGGATCATGAAGAGGAAGTTCCAAGAATTTTTGGAACTGAAGCAGGGCGGGAGGAGTGCCCATGACTACTCCCTGCCTTCAACCATCTGGCGCAGTATGCATCAGACTATATCTCCACTGAAGAGAAGAAGCGGGAACATTTCTATCGGGGGTTACACCCCGAAATGAAAACCCATCTCGTTCAGTGGAATCATGGCACTTTCAATTACCTAGTCAACGCTGCGATTATGCAAGAGGACGCTCAGCGGGAGTTGGCAGCTGAGCAGCGGAAGCGCAGCGCTCCACCCAGCGGTGGGAGTGGCGCGCCTCAGAAGTACCGTATGGTGTACCGGACACCATCCGGCCAGCAGTGGCATCCACCGGTACCACCTCAACGGTTCGGGGGACGTCCTTTTCAGGCACCTTCGTTCCGTCCGCCGATGCCACCACCAAGGCAGCAGCAGCAGCAGACGGTACCCCGGGCGTTTCCACCGCCACAACGTGCCCCGGGATTCCGTCCGCTGATCAGCGGGGGACCGCCCCATTTCACTTGCTTCACGTGTGGCCAGGCGGGCCACTTCGCGAAGGACTGTCCCCAGGGGCAGCAGAGCAGCGGGCAAGCCCAGTTTCAGGGCGGTGCTCGAGGCCGACCTCCGGTCAACAAGGTTGGTCAGCGGACTGTGGGCGTCCGCAACCTCGACAATGAGGACGCCCCGGAGGGAGACAACATGCTGGCGGGTACGTTCACTCTCAACAATCAAGCCATCATCATACTTTTTGATTCTGGTGCAACCCACAACTTTATAAGTGCATCATATGTGGTTAAGCATCAGCTGGAAGCCTTTCCAACTGAGTGTTCGTATATGATCTGCTCACCGGGAGGAAAGATTTCAGCAACGATGATGGTTCCGAAAGCGCCACTGTGCTTAGGCGGGAAGATATATCCCACCACTATGATTATCCTTGAGGGGCAGAAGATTGATGCAATGTTGGGAATGTCATGGCTAAGTTACCATGGCGCTGTCCTGGAAACCCTATCACGGACGGTTCACCTCAACTCCCAATTACACCGTCCGCGGTCCCTCCTATTAGATAATCCAGTCCGGGAGGTTTCAGCAATCAACAATACTGAAGTTCTCAAATTAGAGGACATCCCCGTAGTCCTGGAGTATCCCGACGTGTTCCCGGATGATCTTCCGGGCATGCCACCTGAGCGGGATGTCGAGTTCAAGATTGAACTTGCACCAGGGACTACGCCCATATCACGGAGACCATACAAAATGGCTGCCAATGAGCTGGCTGAACTAAAAGAACAGCTCAATGATCTGTTGAGCAAGGGTTTCATTAGGCCGAGCTCCTCGCCTTGGGGATGCTCGGCGCTGTTTGTAAAGAAGAAGGATGAAACCCTGAGGCTGTGTGTGGATTACCGGCCGCTCAATGCCGTCACCATCAAGAATAAGTATCCACTGCCCCGCATCGACATATTGTTTGATCAACTTGTGGGTGCAAGTGTGTTCTCGACGATGGACCTTTGCTCTGGATATCATCAGATAAAGATCCGGGCGGAGGATATCCCGAAGACGGCCTTCTCAACGAGATATGGATTATATGAATATCTCGTCATGTCCTTTGGTATCACAAACGCTCCAGCTCATTTCATGTATCTAATGAACTCGGTATTCATGCCGGAGCTGGACAAGTTCGTGGTAGTGCTCATCGATGATATCTTGGTTTACTCCAAGACAGAAGCCAAACATGCCGAACACTTGAGGATCGTTCTTCAACGATTGCGAGACCACAAGCTCTACTCCAAGTTCAGCAAATGTGAGTTTTGGATGAGCCAAGTGCCATTCTTGGGACATATCATCTCAGCAGAAGGCATTGCGGTTGACCCAAGCAAAATAGAGCAAGTGCTGAAATGGAAAGCTCCCACTTCAGTCCATGAAGTCAGAAGCTTCCTTGGCTTAGCAGGATACTATCGGAGATTCATTCCAAGCTTCTCCAAGCTCGCTAAACCAATGACAGAATTGCTGAAGAAAGGGACGAAGTATGTTTGGAACACGGCATGTGAAGGCGAGTTCCAAGCATTGGTGAAGCATCTCACAACAGCCCCGGTCTTAGCTCAGCTGGATACAACAAAGCCCTTCGACGTGTATTGTGACGCGTCCGGTATTGCGCTCGGCTGCGTGTTAATGCAGGAAGGACGTGTGGTCGCTTATGGCTCACGCCAACTTCAGAACCACGAGCAGCATTATCCCACTCATGATCTTGAGCTTGCTGCAGTGGTTTTGGCGCTGAAAATGTGGAGGCACTATCTCCTGGGGAATTTGGTGCACCTCTACTCCGACCACAGGAGCTTGAAATATATTTTCACCCAGAAGGAGCTGAACATGAGGAGGTGGTTAGAGCTGATCAAAGATTATGAGATTGAGATTCATTACCACCCCGGCAAGGCGAATGTGGTTGCCGACGCGCTGAGTCGGAAATCACATGTCCATCACCTCACCATTGCACCGGTGGAGGAGGAGGAGCCGAGTCTATATTTGGTTCCTTATGGATCGCTGTACAACCTTGCCCTCATCCCTACAATTAGGGAGGACATCATGGCAGCTCAGAAAGATGATAAAGGCATGGCACATCTCCGGAGACGGATAGACAATGGGGAGATCAAATGTTTCCGGAAGGATGACGAGGGGACGCTGTGGTTCAATGACTGCATAGTCGTACCCCGGGATATGGAGCTGAGGAAGAAAATACTCGATGAAGCTCACTTGTCTAAGTACTCCATTCATCCGGGAGCAACAAAATGTACCAGGATTTGAAAAAGAAATTTTGGTGGACACGGATGAAGCGGGAGGTAGCGAAGTACGTATCCGAGTGCGATACGTGTAGACGAGTGAAAGCTGATCACATGAAGAAATCAGGGCTGCTACAACTCCTGAAGATCCCGGCATGGAAATGGGAAGATGTGAGCATGGATTTCATAGTGGGATTACCCCTAACATCCAACAAGCACGATTCCATTTGGGTAATCGTTGACCGGTTAACCAAGATGGCTCACTTCATCCAGGTGAATACACGTTACAATGCCGGCAAATATGCGGAGCTATACATAGCAAAGATTCTGTGTTTGTACGCGGTACCCAAGACCATCGTCTCAGATCGAGGTGCATTATTTGTATCTCGCTTCTGGGAGCAGTTGCATGCTGCTTTGGGTACTAAACTGATTAGAAGCTCCGCCTATCACCCTCACACAGATGGCCAGACAGAGAGGGTGAATCAAGTATTAGAAGACATGTTGAGAGCATGTGCCATCCACCACGGTAAGAACTGGGATGATCACCTACCACTGGTGGAATTCTCGTAAAACAACGGCTATCAGGCGAGTATCAAGATGGCACCCTACGAAGCTCTCTACGGTCGTAAATGCCGCACCCCATTAAACTGGTGCGAGTCCGGTGAAAGGGTCACATTCGGGGTTGATATGGTGAACGACGCCGAAGAGCGTGTTTGGGCGATTCAAGCTAACTTGAAGGCCGCTCAATCCCGGCAGAAGAGCTACACTGATAAGAGGTGTAGACCGTTGCACTTTGATGTTGGGGAACACGTGTACCTCCGCGTGTCTCCGATGAAGGGCGTGCACCGGTTCGGTGTGAAGGGGAAGCTCGCTCCCCGTTTCATAGGACCCTATGCTATCACCGAGAAGTGTGGACCAGCGGCATATAGATTGGAGCTACCGGCATCCCTTGCTGGTGTCCATGACATTTTCCATGTCTCTCAACTGAGAAAATGTCTGAAACATACCGCTGCTGTTACTACCGAAGACATCGGCGAGCTGAAACCGGATTTGACATATGATGAGTATCCGGTGGAAATTCTTGATGAGAAAGCCTGAACCACGCGTAGCAGAACATTGTGGTTCTATAAGATACTCTGGAGCAACCACACTGCCGAAGAAGCGACGTGGGAGAGCGAGGAATTTCTTCGCTCAAATTACCCGGAGTTCATGGCATCTCAGCACGGGTAAGTCCCTATTACATCGCTATCTCTTCTTTTGTAATCTCGGGACGAGATTCTTTTAAGGGGGCAGGGATGTAAAAGCCCAAGAAAAGGGACTTGCAAAAACTTTTCTTAACCTCACAACACCACAGTTGTTATTGTGGATATCTTAGGAAATATTGTGAAGAGCAAGTAACCTCCATCAAAAGAGTGATTAGAGGGGAAAGCCTTCATTTTCACAAAGTGGGAATTGGACACATGAACATGAGAGGTTGAGCTCACCCCTAGAACTTAAAAAGTCTTGGGAGGGTTCAAGCCAAGTTTCATGCAAATCCAACACTTTTTGAGGCACTTTTGGAGGTAATTGAAAAAGAGGCCAATTTGAATGTAAATTCAAATTGCAGCAACTTTCATCACTCAAATTCAAAAGTTAGCTTCATATTCTAGCTCAGCACATTTTTCTGAGCTAGCCCACCAAATTTCATCCCCATTGGAGTTCATCTTGTCGGGAGCCAAATTTGCAATAATTCAAAACTGAATTTGAAATTCAGTTTAAATATGAAGCAAATTGGACCAACCAAATTTCAAATTGGAGAACTTAAATTTGAACTAAAACTTGGGGGCTAAGTCTCACATTAAATTGTGAGTAGCTGGTGGGATAATTAGCAAAAACAGAAAAGAAATATTAGAGAAAAAGGAGTAAAGGGGAGGCCCACGGGTCAGTTGCACATACGAGGGTGCAGTCGGTTGCTGCAGCCGACCTCGGCTTCGCGCGCAAGACACGGGAGCGGCGGCGAGCCACCGTGGAAGCAAACGGCCACCTCACGGTGCCAAAACCGTGGCTCAAAGGCCAGCGCACAGCCGACGCCACCCTTCCTCCTGTTTCCAGAACGAGAACCACCCCCACCCGAGCTTCATTCTCGGTTCCGCGCGACCACAGAAACGCCGACCTCACTGATCACCGGCGCCCGGACAGCACAGGCTTCTTCGTGCCTGACGAGCAACACAAGAAAGAACCGCCTTGAGATGCTGATTCTTCTGGTCCCAACCGTTCTTCATTTCATGGGCTGTCGGGGGAGTATTTCACCGGGAAAGTTTCGGGGGTCCTAAGACCGAGCCCCCACCAAATCCCAAAATTCGTGGGGGTTAGCTCATCACCGGACAAACCGAGTCACGCACACGCTCTATACACTGCCATGACCACCTAGGATCGAAAACCAGTAAGAACCGTGGGCTAGAGTTACGGTTCTTCGAAGTTTTCTGAGCACAGCCGATATCCGGCCTAGGTCGCCGATGAGGTCATAGTTGCAGCCGTTTTCACGGGGATTGGTGTCCATGTCCGTGACCAGCAGGTGTCAGCGGAGCTCCCCGAGCAAACCGCATCGAAAAAGGTGCAGGGGATGCCGAGTTTGACGTCTCCGGTGAGCTCCTGGCCGCTGTTGCCGGCGGGAGCACTGTTCCGGTTGTTGTCAAGCTCTGGGGAGGGCACCACCGTGTTCCCCAGGCCGAGATAGGCACAGGCGGCGAGAATCAGCAAGCTCCGAGGGCCGGAACCCCCCTCCGGCGAGAGCTCCGGCGAGCGCGGCGGCGGGGTCGCGCGGGTGGCCGGAGGAAGACGAAGGGGGGAGGCCCCACGCGTCAGCGGCTGGAGATAAATGTGTGGGATCCTCTGTGGTCCAGGATCCAGTGTGGCCGCACGGGAAGGAGTCTGTGGCCCCTTGTGGCTCGGCTCCAGCGGTCGACACGTGTGCGATTGACCCACCCGCAGGATTTAAACATTTTTGGAATTTCCAGTTTTAGTTCAAACTTCAAATGCATAGAACTTTGGCTAGGAAACTCCAAATTCGATGAACCAAATTTTTCTGAACTCAGAATTCTGAGTACTTTCCATCAATACCAAATTCAGCTCATGAAAGTGAGTAGTTTTCCAGAATTAAATCCCTAAATTTAAACTGTTGGGAATTTTATCTGGAGAACTACTTTATGAAAAATTCTGAAATTTGGCTGAAAGGTTCATTGGAAAATCCTTGAGTCACAGTAAAAGTTTCAGACTCATCCAAGTTCATTTAGTCCCCCTAATTGGGTTATTAAGAGAACTGCCCTGAGAAAATAGAAAAATGTACAGAAACATTTTTCAGACTTTCTCAAATCTTAATTAGGACATTACTTTCAGTAGAATTCTTCAAATGACATGAAACCAATTCCATTCGAACCATCTTAAAGTCTAGTTTCCAGAAAGTAATGGTTGGAGCCATGAAAACCCCTGAAATTATTCAGAGGCTCAAATATTGACCAGATGGGCTTTTATTTGTACAAGGTTCAGATGAACTTTGTTTTAAATGAAACTTGGTCAAGACTATGGTTAGGACCCTACCAAGCCACAATAAAAATTTCAGAACCAAAGGGGAGGGCTAGCTAGAGTTATTAGTAGTTAAGTATTCAAGTTTACACATTGCATTTAAATTTACATGTCATATTTCATTAAACGTGTAGTCACGGAAGAAGAGACTCCGGAAGTGCTGGACTTCCTCCTTCCGGAAGAAGAGCTAACTACTGACCAGCAACAACAAGGCAAGCCCCAGTTTGCATTAACTATTTTATAAAGTTTTTACTTTGTTTACGTGCGTAGGGTGATGTATGAATGTGCATTAGGTATAGGCTGAATGAAACCCCACTTGCATGACTAGAAATTTTCCATAAGAGTGAGGGTAGTGTCTAAGATCTCGAGTAGACAGGCTATGCTTAATGTTTCATAGGACTTCGGTACATGTCGAGTAGTTGGAATCTACTCGCGAGTTTAGGCTTGGGACACACGGGTTCGGTTGAGTGATGTGAGATCACTTTAGTAATGAAAATGAGACTAGGCAGGGGCTAGGGCGCAGCAAGAGGGAGTCTTGTGTGCGCAGCCCTGTCCGTGTCGATTGAGGACCGATCCGTGTGCGGCCCACGCTGATCAAGTTTGAACGTACCGAAGGCATATCGGATATATGGGCCCCGATAAACCGATGTAGCCTAAACCTCCGGGCGTCGAGGCATAACGCACCGATTTATAGGTGTAGGCTGAGGGCAGCAAGGTGGAAATCTGCCAACGGGCATAGAGAGATGCTCCGTGTGGGGAACCTCCTGCCTGTTTCGGTGCGACCGGATCGACGTTTGGGCTGTTGGGTGAAAGGTTGTCCCGTACGACATCGAGTGAGTGTGCTGTGCAGCTCCACGGGTGGGCGTACGTGACGTGCTCTTTGGGTTTCCCAGCAGGTGTATATCGAGTCGATTCACCGTCCCTCGCGGTGAAGAGTACCACTTTGTCACTGAGTCGTGACGTAGAATAATGTATGAAATATGGTGATTCAATATTGCTGATATGATATAATATTGTATTGCTACATGGTTGCCACCAAATATTGCTTACAAAATTTCAGCTTCCTGTACTGTTAACTTGTTGCTAAAAGCTGAACTAAGGATGAACTTGTAGGCGAGTCCATTTGTTGCAATATGACTATCCTATGTCATTGTACACCTCATGTAGAGTTTCATGTTTAGGTGAGTCGGTTAAGCCTTGCTGAGCCTTCGTGATCACGGTTGCTGCTTAAGTGTTTTTCAGGTGAGGAGCCACCCACGGACTCGGAGTACGAGTCTACCGGCGAGGGTTACCCTCCGTCGGGGACCACGGCTGAGTGGGAGCCGTACACGCTGCGCTGAGCTGAGACGTGCAGCTAGTGTGGGTTGCCCTAGGGCAGGGCAACCGACTTTTGCTAGATAGGTGGGCTTGAGTGTAGAAAAGTAGACTTCCGCTGTGTAACAAAGACAATAGTTTGTACTGAGTATTGTACCTGTTTGTACAGTTCAGTTGATTTCCCCTGTAATACATTGTGTTCTTATGACGTGGTCTGTCGGGTGTCGCATCGTGCGGCACCACCCTCTGCGATCCTGGATGAGCGGATTCCGGTTCGCCACATGTGTAGCCGACACTTCCCCCGGGCCTGCTCTGGGCAGCCCGTGGAGGTTCTTTTTCGGAGGGGCTAGTCTCTCACGGAGAGCTTCAGCGTTAGGGACGATTGAGGGAGAAGCTTGACACGGGGATTTTTACGTGGTTCAGGCCGCCGGAGCGTAAAACCCTACGTCCACGGTGAGCAGAGTTGCTCGTTGTATTGCTTGCTGCTCAGAACCGTTGTCCTAAGCTTGAGGATGGCCTAAGTGCCTGGATGCTGGAGCGTATGTGTGCAAAGAGTCGAACCCCTGCTAACGTTGCCTACCCGAGCCTTTTATAGTCCAAGGCTCCAGTGGCTTACAAGGTGGGCCCAGGACCCGACAGGTGGTCCCGGGGAGATTGCCTGCCGTCTACCGTATCTGCAGTTACGCCGGTAGTTGTCTCTGGCGAGGGCTTCCGAGTCTTCGTTCTGCCGCCCTGCCCATGCCGCAAGCTAGTCGTAGTGTTTGATGATGGCAGGGGCAGCAGGGGATGTCTTGTCACTGTGTTTATTGGCGGGCAGGCTCTGACGCGGCGCGCCCAGCCTGCAATGTGACTGGGCGCAACGGCACCTGACAGAGGCGTGCTCCGCGTCTCCGCGCCTTAGGAAGGCGCGGGTCTTGAATACCTTGTACGGGCAAGGTATGGCGCGTCTTTACTCTTGCTGCCTACCGCTCGGGGGCAGGCAGCGCTGCTCTGCTGGCCACGTGGTGGGCCCGGAGCTCTCCTCTGAGGAGATGGGGGGGTCCGGCCCCCCGGGACACGTGGAACCTTCGGAGCTCTCCCCGCGGAGGGGGGAGGTCCGGCTTCTGCCAGCTACGTGGCAGGCCCGAAGCTCTCCTCTGAGGAGAGGGAGGTCCGGCCCCACTGGACACGTGGAGCCTCCGGAGCTCTCCCCGCGGAGGGGGGAGGTCCGGCTCTGCCGGCCACGTAGCGGGCCCGGAGCTTATCTCTGATGAGAGGGATGTCCGGCCCCGCTGGACACATGGCGCCTTCGGAGCTCTCCCTACGGAGAAGTGTGATGTCCTTAGGCAGTTTACCCTGTGCGCGGGGGTACCCCATATTGAGGGTACCGACAGTGGCCCCCGGGCCCATATCGGGGGAGATAGCGAGCCCGAGGTGGGGCCCCCGTCTCTTCCAATCTGCGCACCTTCTCGAAGACCCGCATTGACCGTTGCCGAAGCACGAACAGTCGCGGGATCATGGGACCGTGTGCCCCACTTGATGGCTGCTTTTACTGCGGCGGTTCCCAAGGCTGCCACTTATGCACGTCGCAGCACCTTTTTGGGAACCGCCAAAGCGTCTTACCGGCTCGTCTCCTTGGGAGACTGACTTCTTGGCCCACCTCTTCAGCTGGACGGCTTGGGTCCACTTGTCATTGACGCTTGGCCTTGGAGCCGAAGCGGTTGTCCAAGCGGCGTATTCGAAGAGTTTTGAATCGCTTTGAATCGCGCCTGGGAGGTTTAATAGGAGATCTTACCCGCATCGCAGCTTCCCTTCGCACTTCCCAGCGCTTGCATATTCCTTGAGTTCTTGCGCCCTTGAGCTTCCTCCTGCCATGGCTTCCAACCAGCCTCCGGAGAAGAAGCGTGCCCGGTCTCATCCGGCGGCGGCGTTTGCGCCGAGTCAGGGATCCAGGGCGCCTGCGCGACCTGCTTCTGGAAAGGGTGCCCCGTCCAGTGGCGACTCCAAGAGGCCTCGGGCTCATCATCCCGACGGGACTCCTCTTGAGCGACGACGGGGTGAAGGTTTTCAGGCGTCGCGTCCCCCCTCCTCAGGCGGTGGAGCCTCGGGGGGAAGTGCTGGTGCGCCGATGCCCAGGGGCGAGCCAAGAACTCAGGCGCCCTGGGTCTCGGGGGCTGGATCGGCGTCCCGGGGGGCTTCAGAAGCATCCCCTGCTCCGCCAGTCCGGGCCACTGCGGGCCAGCCATCGGCGGCGACGGCGGGCTCTAGTGGACCTACCACGGCTCGGAAGCCGGGGTTCAGAGCCCGTTGGAGCGCTCGTGTCTCTTGGTAAGAGACGCCTATCGGATTCTAGAGCCTGTATTGTCTTCTTCTTTTCCTAACTCAGGAGTCTCCCATGTTTGCAGGGACTCCCCGAGTGCCGGTAACGCTCCTGTTTCCCAGCCATCCTCGACTAACGGGGGATCCGTGCCGCAGCGCTCGGAAGCCGAAACGGTCGCAGCAGCCCCCAAGCCAGCGTAAGTTCCTTCTGCGCCGGTTGGCCCGGCTCCTGCGGTAGCGGTGACTCCTCCCATTCATCCCCCTTCACCGGCTCGGGAGCCAGCTGTTGCTGAGGGTTCGGTGGGACCGGCTGTCGATGTCCCGCCCCCTGTTGCCGGAGTGGGAGAAGCTTCCACGGGCCTTACGGCATGCAGCAAACCAGGACGCACCAGGAGCGAGCCTATCCCAGTACCGGCTTCTCCTGATTGGCACCTTATCCCGGTTGCCAGAGCGTCAACTTCTCCCGAAGACGACGTGATGGAGGTGGTCAGGGATGCCGCTCCAGCCTCTGTCGCCCCGCTGCCCCTGGAAGACGCTCTCGTGCTCGCCCAGACGAGCGTCCGGTAGGTTTTGGCCGCGCTCGGTCGCAAGCGGGAGGAGCTGGTAGGTGAGAGGGATCGCCTCCTCACCTGGGGGCGCCTTTTGAGGTAGCGAACTGAGGAGGTCAGCGAGGAGCTTGACTCGAAGCGGGCATCGCACGACGTCATGGAGGTGCTGCTTGACCGTCAGAAGAGGGCCGTTGACCATCTGGACTCCGAGACTCGGCGGCTCCACCAGGAGGCCCGCGAGTCTCACGCTCGGCCCGATGAGCATCTCTCCGCTTTGGAGGATCTGCGTCTGAGGCTGGAGCGCCGTGAGCGCACCGTCCCGGAACGGAGCGCTCTGCGGCGGCCGAGGCGGAGAAGATCGCCGCACGGCTGGTGGCTGGCGAAGGCGACCTGAGGGCTCATGCCAAGGAGCTAGAGGCCCAGAAGGCAGACCTAGTCGCATGGGAGGAGCAGGTCTCCTGGAAGCACCAGGTGGCCCTGGACCGGGAGCTGGCGGCCGACTTTCGGGCTTCGGAGTTGGACCAGCTTGCCCAGTGCCTCCAGCTTTGAGGGAGTTCGCTAGCCACCAAGGAGAGGGAATTCTCCCAGGGGAGCCTTGACGCCTTGCTGGCAGCCGGCCGCGAGGTGGAGGAGCTCCTGGCCTCGCGGTCTTCCGAGGCCCAGGCGGTCTCAAACTTCGTCGACCAGGTGGGGTCCGCCCTGGTCCCCCTTGGCTTTAGCCCGGTGAAGGCAGCGCCCCCGGCGCAGAAAGTGGCCGAGGTGATCCCCGCGCTCGAGTCTATCAGCGCCAAGCTGAATAGGCTTGAGGCGGTGGTCGCCGGCGAGCTCGAGGCAGAGGGACGGGGCCTTGCAATGGAGGTTGCTACGCACGTGTTGGCGTGCTTCCAGAGCCGGGATCCCTCCTTCTCACTAGAGCCAATGAGTCAGGGCACCACCGCAGAACGGGAGGAAGCCGCCAGGGCTGAAGTCGGGGACGTGGCCGCCCTCGTAGCCTCTAGGTTTTGGCGAGAGCCAAGGGAATCCTAGGGCTTGTATCTTTTCTTTTTCTTTCATTGAGTCTGTAGTCCAGCTCGTGGAGCCTTCAATGAATATACTCTTGTTATTTCCATGCCTGTATATTTTTATCTTCTCCTTGGCTTGGCCTGGCCGAGTCCTTAGCTCCGCAAGGTACTCAGAGGTCTTCACCAACCTTGAAGTCTTGTACAGACATCTTCCCCGGGTTCTTATTGTATTAAGGGCCCAAGGGATCATCGGAGCTCACCCCGCCAGAACGGGGAGGTCCGGCTCTGCTGGCCACGTGGCGGGCCCGGAGCTCTCCTCTTAGGAGAGGGAGATCCGGCCCCGCTGGACACGTGGAGCCTTCGTAGCTCCCCCGCAGAGGGGGGAGGTCCGGCTCTGCTGGCCACGTGTCGGGCCCAGAGCTCTCCTCTGAGGAGAGGGAGGTCTGGCCCCGCTGGACACGTGGAGTCTCTGGAGCTCTCCCCACGAAGGGGGGAGGTCCGGCTCAGTTGGCCACGTGGTGGGCCCGGATCTTACCTCTGAGGAGAGGGATGTCCGGCCCCGCTGGACACATGGCGCCTTCGGAGCTCTCCCTGTGGAGAAGGGCGAGGTCCTTAGGCAGTTTCCCCTATGCGCGGGGGTACCCCATATTGAGGGTACCGACAGCGTCGTTGCCGGTCGCGTTGGGGATGTGAAGAATTGCCTTCAGCGGGTAGGAGGTGACCACTGAGATCCGGTGGGCCTGGAAGTATTGGCGGAGTTTCCTGGACGCCATGAGTACTGCATACAGCAGCTTGTGGACCTCTAGGTACCTTGTCTTGGCATCATGGAGGACTTCGCTGATGTAGTAGACAGGCCTCTGGATGGTCCGGACCCTCCCCCCTGGGCCTGAGATGTCTTCCTCCATTGGCTCAGGCCGACAGGAGGTAGACGGGTCCGGGGGATCCTCCGGGAGCTGGGACCCGGGGGCTTCTAGGCCGTCCTGGACCTCTGGGAGGTCCTGTTGAACTTCCGGGTGGTCGTCCTGGACCATCAGGAGGTCGTCTTGCTCTCCTGGGAGGTCCCTTTGGACATCCGGGAGGTTTTCTTGGAGCTCCAGGAGGTCGTCTTGAGCCTCCGGGAGGTCACCTTGGAGCTCTGGGAGGTCGTCTTGAGCCTCCGGGGTCTCCTGGTGCTTGGCTTCTGCTACCGGAGCAGGTTGCAGCGATGAGGGGTCCGGCCGCTCTGCGACGAGGACCATGCTCACTACCTCTGTTGTCGCCGCGATGTAGAGCAGCATGTGCTTTCTGGGCTCGGGGGCTACCATGATGGGTAGGGTCATCAGGAGCTGCTTCAACTCCTGGAATGCTTCTTCTGCTTCGTCGGTCCAAGCAAAAGGACCGGATTTACGCAGGAGCTTAAAGAAGGGAAGTGCCCACTCTGCCAGCCTCGGTATAAACTGACTTAGCGTAGCTAAGCATCCCGTGAGTTTCTGGACGTCCTTGGCACGGGCGGGGGGTCGCATCAGGTCGATGGCATTGATCTTCTCTGGGTTGTCTTCGATCCCTCGGTGTGAGACCAGGAACCCTAAGAGCTTCCTAGAGGATACACCGAACACACATTCATCTGGGTTCAGCTTAGTGCGCGTGGAGCGTAGTTTGTTGAAGACAAGAGCTAGGTTATCTAACAAGGATGAGCTCTGCCTGACTTTGACAACAATGTCATCGACATACACCTCAACTAAGTCTCTTATTAGCATGCACAAAGGTGAGAAGAGCATTCTTTAGGCCATAAGGCATAGAGACATAACAATACAGGCCGTCTATTGTGATAAAAGAAGTTTGTTCTTCATCTTCCCTAGACATAGGGATTTGGTGAAAGCCTGAGTAGGTGTCTAGGAAGCACAACAAATCACAGCCTGATGTAGAGTCTACTATTTGATCTATTGTAGGGAGAGGGAATGGATCTTTGGGACATTTCTTATTGAGACTAGTGTAGTCGATGCACATCCGGAGCTTCCTGCCGGCCTTTTGGACGACGACGGGGTTCGCCAACCACCGGGGATGGTGGACTTCCCGTATGAAGCCAGCGTCCAGCAGCTTCTTGATTTCTTCATGGATGAAGTTCTGCCGCTCGATGGACTGCTTGCGGGGCTTCTGTTGGATTGGCCGGGCGTTGGGGAAGATCCTCAGATGGTGCTCGATCACCTCCCTAGTGATCCCCAGCATCTGCGACGGTTGCCATGCAAACACGTCGACGTTGTGCCGGAGGAAGATGATGAGCGCGCCTTCCTATTTGCTGTCCAGGCCCCCGGCTATCCGGGTGGTCTGGGCAGCATCGGCGCCGACTTGGACAACCTTCAGGGGGACGTCGCCCTCCTCGAGGGGTTGCACACGGGGTGCTGAGGCCGAGGCACGGTGGCATGCACTTGGGTGGAGCTGGCCCGGTTCTGCACCGCCAGGGGCTGGTGCTCGGGCTGCTGCAAGTGATTGGAGCTTCTCCAAGGCTGACACTGCAGCAATGCGATCTCCACGGATCTTGAGGATGCCTGTTGGTGTAGGCATCTTTAATACGAGGTAGCCGTAGTGGGCTACCGCCATAAACCGATACAGGGCTGGCCTGCCGATGATGGCGTTGAAGGGGAGGTCGATCTCCGCCACATCGAACAGAATGTATTCTGTCTGGTAGCTGTCCGGTGCCCCGAAGGTGACCGGAAGGCTGATGTTGCCGTAGGGGATGATTTGTCCCAGCCCTACCCCTGACAACCGGCTCGAGCGGGTGAGCTTGGCCATTGGGATTTGCAGCTTCTTGAAAGCTGCACGGCTGATGAGGTTCAGGCCGGCCCCGCCATCTACCAGAACGTGGTACATCTTCACGTTGGCGATGGTGGGAGCTACCAAGAGCGGTAGCTGCCCGGCCCCAGCCATGTTCTTGGGGCAGTCGGTGGCGTCGAAGCTGATGGGGGTCCCCAACCACCTGAGTTGCGGTGCTGCACTTGGGACAGGAGCCACCGACGCCACTGCTCGGCACAGAGTCTTGACTGCACTCCGAGACGAGGGGTCAGAGGACCCGCCGTAGATGACGTAGAGCGCCTTCCGGCGCTCGTCGTCGCTGGAGCTGGAGCCCTCGTGGTCGTGCACCACCTTTACAACACGCTGGGGCTCCTGAAACTCCATCTGGTGGTCGACGTTGTCGTGGGCGTCAACCTTCTGCTTGCCCTCCCTCTGACGGAAGGGAGGGGCATCCGCTCGCGGTTGCTTCCCCTTGCGGAAGCGCTCCGCGAGCTTCTGGATTTCCCGGCACTCAGCAGCAGTGTGGCTTCTGGTGTTGTGCATGGGGCACGGCTCACCGTGGTCACCGTCTGGGGCTGCTAACTGTCACAGCCTCTTGTTGGGGCGTGGCCCCCGAGCTCCGGTGGGTGCTGCAGCTGCAGCAACGAGGGCTTCGGTGGGCAGCATGATCTTGCCGCCAGCTTTCTTGACCTTCTGGCTGCTCCCATGGTGAGCAGCGCTTGGTCTGGGCTGTCCTCCGGCTTCAGAGGCTGGCTGTGAGTGCCATTTGTGCCCTTCTGCTGCCCTGGCGCACTTGTCCGCCAGGCTGAAGAGCTCTAGGACTTCGTGCACTTCTCTGGTCACGAGTGTTGAAGTGTTCGGTCGACACTTCCCCCGGGCCTGCACTGGGAAGCCCGTGGAGGTTCTTTTTTCGGTGGGGGCTAGTCCCTTGCGGAGAGCTTGCGCGGATCGACGAGTTAGTAAGAGCTTGACGCGGTGAGTTTTACGTGGTTCAGGCCGCCAGAGCGTAAAACCCTACGTCCACGGCGAGCTATGGAGCTCTCTGTATTGCTTGCTGCTCAGAGCCGGAGTCCTGAGCTTGGGGGTGAGTTACAGCTTGGGAGTGTATGGCTAGCGTATGAGTTGCATAGAGTGAACCCTTGCTATCGTCGCCTACTCGAGCCTTTTATAGTCCAAGACTCGGGCAGCTTACAAGGGGGGCCGGGACCCGACAGGTGGTCCCGGGAAGATTGTCTATTATCTACCGTATCTGCAGTTATGCCGGTAGTTGCCTCTGGTCGAAGGCTTCTGAGTCTTCATCTTGCCGCCCTGCCCATGCCGCATGCTAGTCGTAGTGGTTGATGACGGCGCAGGCGGCATGGGATGTCTTGTCGCGGTGTTTATTGGTTGGCAGGTTCTGACACCGTGCGCCAGTCAGTGATGCGACTGGGCGCAACGGCACCTGACAGAAGCGTGCTCCGCGTCTCCGCGTCTTGGGAAGACGCGGGCATTGAATACCTTGTACGGGCAAGGTATGGGGCGTCTTTACGCCCGCTGCCTATTGCTCGGGGGCAGGCAGCGCCGTTCTGCTGCCACGTGGCGGGCGCGGAGCCCTTCTCAGAGGAGAGGAGGGCCCGTTCCTCGGGGCACGTGGAGCCTCCGGACCTCTCCCCTCGGAGGGGAGGCTCGGCTTCTGTCGGCCACGTGGCGGGCCCGGAGCTCTCCTCTGAGGAGAGGGAGGCCCGGCCCCACTGGACGCGTGGCGCCTTCGGACCTCTCTCCTACGGAGGGGGAGGTCCGGCTTCTGTATGCCACGTGGCGGACCCGGAGCTCTCCTCTGAGGAGAGGGAGGTCCGGTCCCGCCGGACGCGTGGCGCCTTCGGAGCTATCCCTGCGGAGAAGGGCGAGTTCCTTAGGCATTTTCCCCTGTGCGCGGGGGTACCCCATATCTCAGGTACCCACAGTGGCCCCCGGGCCCATCTCGGGGGAGATAGCGAGCCCGAGGTGGGACCTCCGTCTCTTCCGATCCGCGCACTTTCTCTAAGTCCCGAATTGACCGCTGCCGGTGCATGAACGGCCAAGGGATCGTGGGAGCGTGCGCTCACTTGATGGTTGCTTTTACTGCGGCGGTTCCCAAGACTGCCACTTCTGCACGTTGCGGCGCTTTCTTCGGGAACTGCTGAAGTGCCTTGCCGGCTCATCTTCTCAGGAGACTGACTCCTTGACCTACCGCTTCAGTTGGGCGGCTTGGGCCCACCCGTCATCGGCACTCGGCCTAGGAGCCGATGCGATGTACTCGAAGAGTTCCGAATCGCTTGGAATTGCACCCGGGAAGTTTTTAGAGGGGATCTTACCCACATTGCTGCTTCCCTTCGCACTTCTCTGCGTTTCTTCTCGGACTCTTGTGCTTTTGCTCTCTTGCCCTTGAGTTCTCCCTCGCCATGGCCTCCAACCCGCCACCAGAGAAGAAGCGCGCTCGATCTCCTCCAGCGGCGGCGTCTGTGCCAAGTCGGGAATCTGGGGTGCCTGGCACTCCCTCCGGTGGCGACTCGAAGAGGCCCCGGACTGATGCGTTGAGGGAAGCATCTGGGGCGTCCTCTGTTCCGCCAGTTCAAGCGACTGCGGAGCGGCCGTCAGTGACGGTAGCGGGCTCTGGGAGTCCTACCCCGGCTCGGAAGTCGGGGTTCAGAGCCCGCTGGAGTGTCCGCGCTTCCCGGCCATCCCCGACTTGCGGGGAGCCTGTGCCATCGCGCTCGGAGCCAGGGGCAACTGCCGCGGCCCCCCGGCCAGCGCAAACTTCTCCTGTTCCGGTGTGCCCGGACTCCGCGGCGGCGTCGTCTCCTCCTGCCGAGACGGCCACCGCGGCCCCCAAGCCAGCGCAGGTCGACCCTGCACCAGGCGGCCCGGCCTTTACTCCAGTGCCGCCTTCCCCAGCTCGCCCCTCTCCACAGGTCAAGGAGCCAGAAGCTGAAGAGAGCCCGGCAGGTCCGGCTGCCAGAGCCTCGGAGCCAGCTTCTCCTGATCGGCGCCTCGTCTCGGTTGCTGGTGCGTCGACTCCTCTTCAGGACGAGGTAATGGAGGAGGTCGGGGGGACTGCCCCGGCCTCTGTTGCTCCATTGCCCCTGGCGGATGCCTTCGCGCTTGCCGAGACGAGCGTTCGGCAGGTCTTGGCTGCACTAGGTCGCGAGCGGGAGGAGTATATGGTTGAACGGGATCGCCTCCTCATCTGGGGGAACCTTTTGCGGGAGAGGACCGCGAAGGTTAAGAGCGAGCTCGACTCCAGGCGGGAGTTGCTCGGCTTTAGGGAAGTGCTCCTCGACCGGATGAAGCGGGCTGTCGACCGCATGGACACCGAATCGCGGCGGATCAACAGGGAGGCCCTGGAGGCACACGCCCGGGCTGAGGAGAGCCTCTCCACCGCTGTGGAGTTACGGCAGCAGTTGGAGCGCCGTAAACTCGCCGTTGAGGAACGGGAGCGTTCCACGGCAGCTGAGGTGGAGAGGGTCGCCGCGCAGCTGGCGGCGGGCGAGGATGACCTTCGAGCTCGGATCGAGGAGCTGGAGATTCTGAAGGCAGACCTCAACTTGAGGGAGGAACAGGTCTCCCATGAACGCCGGGCGGTGTTGGACCGGGAGTTGGCCGCCGACTTCAAGGCTGCTGAGTTGGAGCGGCTCGCCAAGACTCTCCATCTTCGGGAGAGTTCCCTGGCGGCCAAGGAGAAGAAATTCTCCGAGAGGAACCTAGAGGCTCTGCAGGTGGCCCGCCGCGAGGTGGAGGAGCTCTTGGACTTGCGGTCCTCCGAGGCTCTTGCGGTCTCAAGCTTCGTGGATCGAGCGGGGTCCGCCCTGATCCCTCTTGGCTTCAGTCCGGTGAGGGCCGCGGCTCCTGCGTTGAAGGTGGCGGAGGTGATCCCTGCGCTGGAGTCGATCGGCGCCAAGCTGGACAGGCTAGACTCGGTGGTCGCCAGCGAGCTTGAGGCCGAGGGACGCGGCCTAGCCTTAGATGTCGCCTCACATGTGCTGGCATGCTTCAAGAGCCGCGACCCCTCTTTCTCGCTAGAACCAGCGAGAGAGGGCCCAGCCGCGGAGCGGGAGGAAGCTGCCAGGGCTGAAGTCGAGGATGTGGCCGCCCTTATAGCCGCCAGGTTCCGGCGGGAGCCGGGAGGTCCTTAGGACTTGTTTCTCCCTTTTTATTGAGTCTGTAGTCCAGCTCATGGAGCCTCGGTTAGTTCGACTCTTTTGGATACTTGTGTCTGTGATGCTTTTTCTCTCCTTCTTGGCTTTGCCTGACTGAGTCCTTAGCTCCGCAAGGTACTCAGAGGCCATCTCCAATCTCGGAGCTCTGCATAGACACCCTCCCCGGGTCCTAACCGTGTTAGGGGCCCCCGGGGGTCTCCGGATCTTGCCCTATGGGGAGCTCCAAATCTACCTGCCACGTGGCGGGTCCGGAGCCCCTCCTTAAGAGGCGGGAGCCCCGGCCATGCTGGACACGTAGGGCTTTCGAAGCCCTCCCACCGCGGGGGGGGGGGGGGGGGGGGGGGAGATCCAGTTTCCACCTGCCACGTGGCGAGCCCGGAGCCCTCCTCAGGGGAGGCGAGAGCTCTGGGCCCGCTGGACAGGTGCGGCCCTCGGGTCCCGCCCCTGCTGAAGGGGCAGGACCTGGTCCTTCCAGTCCAAGGCCGGAGTAGTTGGTAGCTCCTTTCCCCCTGCTTCATGCAGTCCCTGTTGCCGTAACCTGGAGGTCCTGCACACAGGCAGAGGAAACGTAATTCTCCTTGGGGGGTCCTCCCCTCCCGTCTCCTAGTCTTATCCGTCTTACGATCCTGATCCGTTATACGGAGCTTGGGCAATTCTGTGCACGAGGCGCCGGAGCTCTGGCTCCCTCCGAGGTCCGGGTACGGCCGTCCGATCCCTAGTACCGGGCCATGCGCTGGGGAAGCAGAGTGCACGTGCTTTGGGTTCATGACCAGGCAAAGCGGTTGTACTCCCCTGTACCTCCGGAGGGCAGGATGCGCATGCTTTGGGCTCATGGCCTGCTAAGCTGGATACGCACCCTTGACCCCCCATGCACAACGCAGGCCTTTCCTGGAGGTGACCAACTGGCACCGCAACACCTGACTGGGGGAGGCCCGAGAGACTCACTCGGCCATCGGCAGGTGCCTCAAGCACAGCCGCCTTCGGTAGGATAGCGAATGCCGACTATGGTTGAGCGCAGGAGAGGGGGAGCTAGATGTACGATGAACATACAAAGATAGTGCGGTCATAAAAATTAATGCATAATTTAAATGAGCGCATGAGAGAGAGCTAAGTAGAACAGGTTTCTGTATTCATGCCCATAGGTGGAATTCTGGCTGTACATGGAGGCAATATTCCGCCTCGTCTACAAGGGAAGCAAGACTCTACGCGCTTAGGGTCGGAACCAGGCTAAACTGGACGTAGTCCTGTACCGTCCCTTGAGACTTAGCTGCCCAAGCTCTGTTCCTAAATTCTATGGGATTCATTACAGAAGGGAATAACCCTGTTCTACTGATGCTCGGGAAGTAGGACTTACAGTGTTGCTTCATGGCAATGGCTTTCTGGGAACAGATCCCACACTCGGTTGAAAGGCATGTGTACCTGGGGCAGCAGCTTTCATGATTCGGAAGGGACCTTCCCTGCTGGGGGAGAGCTTATGGGTCCTTTTTGGAATAGAGCGTGCCACGACACCAGGTTGCCCTCCTGCAGGTCCCCGATGCGTTCGGTTCTTTGGCGGTAGTGCTTAGAGCATCAGCCGAGACCGCACGTTGTGGGGTGTTACCTGCAGCTGAGTCTCGTCGACGAGGTTGTCATCTTCGCGCTGGATCAGGTCCTGCGCAGCTTCTCCTGGGGGCCCCCGGGGAGTTCTCCCCTTCTGGCTAAGGCCTTCAAGGGGTAGGTGGACCTGAGCTCGTCTTGGATGACCCAAGACGTCTTCCCCTTCTGGCAAGGCCTTCAAGGGGTTGACAGATCTTGGGCGGCCCCCGGGAGGTATGTCCGAAGCACGGAGGCGTGCCGCAGTTGGCTACCTCCCTGGCCCGTCACCGTCGGAGCTGGAGTCCTCGCCGTTATGCATTGTCTTTATGACACGCTGAGGCTCCTGGAACCCCACCTGATGGGCGGCGGTGACTGGGGCATCGACCTTCTGTTTGCCATCCCTCTGAGGGTAGGGCGGTGCTTCAGCTCTCTGCTGTCTTCATTCGCGGAAGCGCTCTGCCAGCCTCTGGATATCCCAGCACTCGGCAGCAGTATGGTTGCCGGCGCCATGCACGGGGCATAGCCCGCCCTGGTCACTATCTGGGGCCGGTGACTGCCGCTGCCTTTTGTCGTGGCGTGGCCCCCGAGCTCCACTAGCCGTCGCTGCTGCGGCGACGGGAGCCGTGAACGATGACTTCATCTTGCCACTCCCCCGGTTCTTGGTCTTCTTGCCACCCCCATAGGCAGCAGCGCCGGACCCGGGTTGTCCACCTGGCTCGGAGGTCGGCAGAGAGTGCCAGTTCCGCCCTTCAGCTGCTCTGGCGCATTTGTCCGCCAGGCTGAAGAGCTCAGAGACATCGCGGACCTCTCTGGTCGCGAGCTTCTCAAGCATTTTCTCGTCCCGAACACCCTGTCGGAACGCCACCACCACAGAAGCACTTTGGATATGCGGGATGGTGTTGCGTACCTGGGAGAACCGCTGGATGAAAGAGCGCAGCGACTCCCCAGATGGTTGCTTGACGGCGTGGAGGTCAAGCTCCGTGCCGAGACGGGTGTAGGAGCTGCCGAAGTTGGCAACGAACTGCTGGCAGAGCTCTCCCCAGGAAGTTATGGACCCCTGAGGTAGGTTCATGAGCCAAGACCGAGCTGGGCTGGTCAAGGCGACGGGGAAGTAGTTGGCCATGACAGCCTCATCCCCTCCTGTGGCAAGTATGGCGGTGGAGTAGATCTGGAGGAACTCCGCCGGGTTGACGCTACCATCGTACTTCTCGGGCAGGTGCGGCCGGAACTTGCGCGGCCACCTCGCGAAGCGAAGGTGGGGTGCAAGGGCCGCACATCCTGCACCTGCTGCTGCAGGTATTGGCGCTGCGAACGTTTGGTTCGCACTTGGCACCGCGTATCCCTGCATGGGCAAGGCTGCACCATAGACCGTGGGCGCTGCTTGCGGCGCATATGGTTGTGGCATATGCTGTGCGGCATATGCCTGAGGCAGGGCTCGCGTGGCGAAGACCTGCCCTCCAGGTTGTGTCGAGGCCGACGACCTGCTGTCGCCAGCCTCATGGTTGCGACGCCTTTCTCGACGTCGCTCGAGGTACACCCGGGCATCCTGGCCCAAGTGGCACCGTTCCAGCTCCCTTCTCAGGTCTGTCGACGGGAGCCTGGAGGAGCTGGATTCCGCCATTTTCCCGTCAACCGTGGGCGTACGCGTCAGCGACACAGCCGGTTGTCCTGGGCGCTGTCCTCGCCGAAACCGAGGGTTCACGGCGGCGACGACGAGGTGGTCCACCTCGCGGACCCATTGCTGGGTCGCTGAATGGGGCGCATCCCCCGCAGGTGGGTTGCGCAGCAGTGCTCTTGCTGCAGCTAGCGCACCACCATGGTGTACACTCAGCGCTGCAGAAGATCTCAAACTGGTCGGAGCCTGCATCGCCGGAGTCGGCATTGCCGGAGTCGGCTGCTGGCTACCAGCTTGTGCCGACACACTCCGTCCTGAGTGTGTCGACATGTACTCCCCACTGGTCACGGTTCGCCGTGAACGCGGAGGGGGAGAGTTTGCCGCTGAAGGAAGCTTGGTCATCTTCGTCGGCGGAAACTCGTCGCGGTAGGAGAAAAGCCCCCTACCTGGAGCGCCAAATGTCGAAGTGTTCGGTCGACACTTCCCCCGTGCCTGCACTGGGCAGCCCGCGGAGGTTCTTTTTTCGGTGGGGCTAGTCCCTTGCGGAGAGCTTGCGCGGATGGACGAGTTAGTAAGAGCTTGACGCGGTGAGTTTTACGTGGTTCAGGCCGCCGGAGCGTAAAACCCTACGTCCACGGCGAGCTATGGAGCTCTCTGTATTGCTTGCTGCTCAGGGCCGGAGTCCTGAGCTTGGGGGTGAGTTACATCTTGGGAGTGTATGGCTAGCGTATGAGTTGCCGAGAGCGAACCCTTGCTATCGTCGCCTACCCGAGCCTTTTATAGTCCAAGACTCGGGCAGCTTACAAGGGGGGGGGGGCGGGACCCGACAGGTGGTCCCAGGAAGATTGTCTATTATCTACCATATCTGCAGTTATGCCGGTAGTTGCCTCTGGTTGAAGGTTTCTGAGTCTTCATCTTGCCGCCCTGCCCATGCCGCATGCTAGTCGTAGTGGTTGATGACGGCGCAGGCGGCATGGGATGTCTTGTCGCGGTGTTTATTGGTTGGTAGGTTCTGACACCGTGCGCCAGTCTGTGATGCGACTGGGCGCAACGGCACCTGACAGAAGCGTGCTCCGCGTCTGCGCGTCTTGGGAAGACGCGGGCCTTGAATACCTTGTACGGGCAATGTATGGGGCGTCTTTACGCCCGCTGCCTATCGCTCGGGGGCAGGCAGTGCCGTTCTGCTGCCACGTGGCGGGCCCAGAGCCCTTCTCAGAGGAGAGGAGGGCCCGTTCCGCGGGGCACGTGGAGCCTTCGGACCTCTCCCCGCGGAGGGGGAGGCTCGGCTTCTGTCGGCCACATGGCGGGCCCGGAGCTCTCCTCTTAGGAGAGGGAGGTCCGGCCCCGCTGGACGCGTGGCACCTTCGGACCTCTCTCCCGCGGAGGGGGAGGTCCGGCTTCTATATGCCACGTGGCGGGCCCGGAGCTCTCCTCTGAGGAGAGGGAGGTCCTGTCCCGCCGGACGCGTGGCGCCTTCGGAGCTCTCCCTGCGGAGAAGGGCGAGTTCCTTAGGCATTTTCCCCTGTGCGCGGGGGTACCCCATATCTCAGGTACCGACAACGAGCTTCTCGAGCATCTTCTTGTCCCATACACCCTGCCGGAACGCCACCACCACAGAAGCATTTTGGATATGGGGGATGGTGTTCCGCACCTGGGAGAACCGCTGGATGAAGGAGCGCAGCGACTCTCCAGGTTGTTGTTGGATGGCGTGGAGGTTGAGCTCCGTGCCAGGCCGGGTGTAGGAGCTGCCAAAGTTTGCAGTAAACTGCCGGCAGAGCTCTCCCCAGGAGTTATGGAACTCTGGGGGAGATTCATGAGCCCAGACCGTGCTGGGCCGGTCAAGGCGACGGGGAAGTAGTTGGCCATGACGGACTCATCCCCTCCTGCAGCAAGAATGGTGGTGGAGTAGATCTGGAGGAACTCCGCCGGGTTGACGCTGCCGTCGTACTTCTCTGGCAGGTGTGGCCGGAACTTGCGCGGCAACTTCGTGAAGCGAAGGTGTGGCGCCAAAGCTGCACACCCTGCTCCTTTTGCTGCAGGTGTCGGTGCCGCGAGCGCTTGGTCCGCTGTTGGCACCGTGTACCCTGGCATGGGTAAAGGTGCTCCATAAAACGGGGGCGCAATTTGCAGGGCATATGGCTGAGGCATATGCTGCGTAGCGTATGCCTGGGGCAGAGATCGCGTAGCGGACGTCTGCGGCCCAGGCTGGGTCGAGGCGGTCGACATGCTGTCACCGGCCTCTTGGTTGCGACGCCTTTCTTGCTGTCGCTCAATGGCCACGCGGGCATCTTCGCCCAGGTGACGTCGTTCCAGCTCCGACCTCAGGTCTGCAGATGGGATCCTGGTGGAGCGGGAGTCTGCCGTCTGCCCGTCAACCGCTGGCGTGCACGACAGCGACACATCCGGTTGACTGGGGCGTCGTCCCCGCCGAAGCTGAGGGTTGGCGGCGGCGATGATGAGAAGGTCTACGTCGCGAATCCACTGCTGGGTCGCAGCCTGAGGCACGTCCCCAGCAGGTGGATTGCGCAGTAGCGCTCGTGCTGCAGTTAGTGTGATCCTATGGGAGACACTTGGCGCTGCAGAAGAACTTGGGCATGCTGGAGTCCGCATTGCCGGAGTTGGCTGCTGACTTCCAGCTTGCCCCGACACACTCCGTCCCGAGTGTGTCGAGACGTAGTCCCCTCTGATCACCGTTCGTCGGGAACGTGGGCGAGGAGAGCTTGCCACTGAAGGAAGCTTCGTCATCTGTAACACCCCAAAACCTCCTAAAGAGGGTAATTCAAAATTTTTTGGACGTATTGCATGTGGTGTAGCTGTCGAAGTGTTCAGTCGACACTTCCCCCGGGCCTGCCCTGGGCAGCCCGCGGAGGTTCTTTTTTGGGTGGGGCTAGTCCCTTGCGGAGAGCTTGCGCGGATGGACGAGTTAGTAAGAGCTTGACGCGTTGAGTTTTACGTGGTTTAGTCCGCCGGAGCGTATAACCCTATGTCCACGGCGAGCTATGGAGCTCGCTGTATTGCTTGCTGCTCTGGGACGGAGTCCTGAGCTTGGGGGTGAGTTACAGCTTGGGAGTGTATGGCTAGCGTATGAGTTGCAGAGTGCGAACCCTTGCTATCGTCGCCTACCCGAGCCTTTTATAGCCTAAGACTCGGGCGGCTTACAAGGGGGGCCGGGACCCGACAGGTGGTCCCGGGAAGATTGTATATTATCTACCGTATCTGCAGTTATGCCGGTAGTTGTCTCTGGTCGAAGGCTTCTGGGTCTTCATCTTGCCGCCCTGCCCATGCCGCATGCTAGTCGTAGTGGTTGATGACGGCGCAGGCGGCATGGGACGTCTTTTCGTGGTGTTTATTGGCTGGAAGGTTCTGACACCGTGCGCTAGTCTGTGATGCGACTGGGCGCAACGGCACCTGACAGAGGCGTGCTCCGCGTCTCCGCGTCTTGGGAAGGCGCGGGCCTTGAATACCTTGTACGGGCAAGGTATGGGGCGTCTTTACGCCAGCTGTCTATCTCTCGGGGGCAGGCAGCGCCGTTCTTCTGGCCACGTGGCGGGCCCGGAGCCCTTCTCTGAGGAGGGGGAGGTCCGGCCCCGCCGGACGCATGGCGCCTTTGGACCTCTCTCCCGCGGAGGGGGAGGTCCGGCTTCTGTATGCCACGTGGCGGGCCCGGAGCTCTCCTCTGAGGAGAGGGAGGTCCGGCCCCGCCGGACGCGTGGCGCCTTCGGAGCTCTCCCTGCGGAGAAGGGCGAGTTCCTTAGGCATTTTCCCCTGTGCGCAGGGGTACCCCATATTTCAGGTACCGACAGTGGCCCCCGGGCCCATCTCGGGGGAGATAGCGAGCCCGAGGTGGGACCTCCGTCTCTTCCGATCCGCGCACTTTCTCTAAGTCCCGAATTGACCGCTGCCGGAGCAAGAACGGCCAAGGGATCGTGGGAGCGTGCGCTCACTTGATGGTTGCTTTTACTGCGGCGGTTCCCAAGACTGCCACTTCTGCACGTTGCGGCGCTTTCTTCAGGAACCGCCGAAGTGCCTTGCCGGCTCATCTTCTCAGGAGACTGACTCCTTGACCCACCGCTTCAGTTGGGCGGCTTGGGTCCACCCGTCATCGGCACTCGGTCTAGGAGCCGAAGCAGTTGCCGATGCGGTGTATTCGAAGAGTTCCGAATCGCTTGGAATTGCACCCGGAAAGTTTTTAGAGGGGATCTTACCCACATTGCGGCTTCCCTTCGCACTTCTCTGCGTTTCTTCTCGGACTCTTGTGCTTTTGCTCTCTTGCCCTTGAGTTCTCCCTCGCCATGGCCTCCAACCCGCCACCAGAGAAGAAGCGCGCTCGATCTCCTCCAGCGGCGGCATCTGTGCCAAGTCGGGAATCTGGGGTGCCTGGCACTCCCTCCGGTGGCAACTCGAAGAGGCCCCAGGCTGATGCGTTGAGGGAAGCTTCTGGGGCGTCCTCTGTTCCACCAGTTCAATCGACTGCAGAGCAGTCGTCAGTGACGGTAGCGGGCTCTGGGAGTCCTACCCCGGCTCAGAAGTCGGGGTTCAGAGCCCGCTGGAGTGTCCGCGCTTCCCAGGCATCCCCGACTTGCGGGGAGTCTGTGCCGTTGCGCTCGGAGCCAGGGGCAACTGCCGCGGACCCCAGGCCAGCGTGAACTTCTCCTGTTCCGGTGTGCCCGGACTCCGCGGCGGCGTCGTCTCTTCCTGCCGAGACGGCCACCGCGGCCCCCAAGCCAGCGCAGGTCGACCCTGCACCAGGCGGCCCTTCCTTTACTCCAGCGCCGCCTTCCTCGGCTCGCCCCTCTCCACAGGTCAAGGAGCCAGAAGCTGAAGAGAGCACGGCAGGTCCGGCTGCCAGAGCCTCGGAGCCAGCTTCTCCTGACCGGCGTCTCGTCTCGGTTGCTGGTGCGTCGACTCCTCTTGAGGACGAGGTAATGGAGGAGGTCGGGGGGACTGCCCCGGCCTCTGTTGCTCCATTGCCCCTGGCGGATGCCTTCACGCTTGCCGAGACGAGCGTCCAGCAGGTCTTGGCTGCACTAGGTCGCGAGCGGGAGGAGTATACGGTTGAACGGAATCGCCTCCTCACCTGGGGGAACCTTTTGCGGGAGAGGACCGCGAAGGTTAAGAGCGAGCTCGACTCCAGGCGGGAGTTGCTCGACTTCAGGGAAGTGCTCCTCGACCGGATGAAGAGGGCTGTCGACCGCATGGACGCTGAATCGCGGCGGATCAACAGGGAGGCCCTGGAGGCACACGCCCGGGCCGAGGAGAGCCTCTCTGCTGCTGTGGAGATACGGCAGCAGTTGGAGCGCCGTAAACTCGCCGTTGAGGAACGGGAGCGTTCCACGGCAGCTGAGGCGGAGAGGGTCGCCGCGCAGCAGGCGGCGGGCGAGGATGACCTTCGAGCTTGGATCAAGGAGCTGGAGATTCTGAAGGCAGACCTCGACTTGAGGGAGGAACAGGTCTCCCGTGAACGCCGGGCGATCTTGGACCGGGAGTTGGCCGCCGACTTCAAGGCTGCTGAGTTGGAGCGGCTCGCCAAGACTCTCCATCTTCGGGAGAGCTCCCTGGCCGCCAAGGAGAAGGAATTCTCCGAGAGGAAACTGGAGGCTCTGCAGGCGGCCCGCGGCGAGGTGGAGGAGCTCTCGGCCTTGCGGTCCTCCGAGGCTCTTGCGGTCTCGAGCTTCGTGGATCGAGCGGGGTCCGCCCTGATCCCTCTTGGCTTCAGTCCGGTGAGGGCCGCGGCTCCTGCGTTGAAGGTGGCGGAGGTGATCCCCGCGCTGGAGTCAATCGGCGCCAAGCTGGACAGGCTAGACTCGGTGGTTGCCAGCCAGCTTGAGGCCGAGGGACGCGGCCTAGCCTTAGAGGTCGCCTCACATGTGCTGGCATGCTTCAAGAGCCGCGACCCCTCTTTCTCGCTAGAACCAGCGAGAGAGGGCCCAGCTGCGGAGCGGGAGGAAGCTGCCAGGGCTGAAGTCGAGGATGTGGCCGCCCTTGTAGCCGCAAGGTTCCGGCGGGAGCCGGGAGGTCCTTAGGACTTGTTTCTCCCTTTTTATCGAGTCTGTAGTCCAGCTCATGGAGCCTCGCTTAGTTCGACTCTTTTAGATATTTGTGTTTGTGATGCTTTTTCTCTCCTTCTTGGCTTTGCCTGACTGAGTCATTAGCTCCGCAAGGTACTCAGAGGCCATCTCCAATCTCGGAGCTCTGCATAGACACCTTTCCCGGGTCCTAACCGTGTTAGGGGCCCCCGGGGGTCTCCGGATCTCGCCCTATGGGGAGCTCCAAATCTGCCTGCCACGTGGCGGGTCCGGAGCCCCTCCTTAAGAGGCGGGAGCTCCGGCCATGCTGGACACGTAGGGCATTCGGAGCCCTCCCACCGGGGGGGGGGGAGGAGGTCTGGTTTCCGCCTGCCACGTAGCGAGCCCGGAGCCCTCCTCAGGGGAGTCGAGAGCTCCGGTCCCGCTGGACACGTGGGGCCCTCGGGCCCCGCCCCTGCTGAAGGGGCAGGACCCGGTCCTTCCAGTCCTAGGCCGGAGTAGTTGATAGCTCCTTTCCCCCCGCTTCATGCAGTCCCTGTTGCCGTAACCTAGAGGTCCTGCACACAGGCAGAGGAAACGTAATTCTCCTCGGGGGGTCCTCCCCTCCCGTGTCCTAGTCTTATTCGTCTTATGATCCTGATCTGTTATACGGGGCTTGGGCAATTCTGTGCTCTAGGCGCCGGAGCTCCGGCTCCCTCCGAGGTCCGGGTACGGTCGTCCAATCCCTAGTACGGACCATGCGCTGGGGAAGCAGAGTGCACGTGCTTTGGGTTCATGACCAGGCAAAACGGTTGTACTCCCCTGTACCTCCGGGGGGCAGGATGCGCATGCTTTGGGCTCATGGCCTGCTAAGCTGGATACGCACCCTGGACTCCCCATGCACAACGCAGGCCTTTCCTGGAGGTGACCAACTGGCACCGCAACACCTGACTGGGGGAGGCCCGAGAGACTCACTCGGTCTTCGGCAGGTGCCTCAAGCGCAGCCGCCTTTGGTAGGATAGCGAATGCCGACTATGGATGAGCGCGGGAGAGGGGGAACTAGATGTACGATGAACATACATAGGTAGTGCGGTCATAAAAATTAATGCATAATTTAAATGAGCGCATGAAAGAGAGCTAAGTAGAACAGGTCTCTGTATTTGTGCCCATAGATGGAATTCTGGCTGTACATGGAGGCAATATTCCGCCTCGTCTACAAGGGAAGCAAGACTCAACGCGCTTAGGGTCAGAACCAGGCTAAACTGGACGTAGTCCTGTACCGTCCCTTGAGACTTAGCTGCCCCAAGCTCTGTTCCTAAATCCTACGGGATTCATTACAGAAGAGAATGACCCTGTTCTACTGATGTTCGGGAAGTAGGACTTACAGTGTTGCTCCATGCCAAGGATTTTGGGAACGGATCCCACACTCGGTTGAAAGGCATGTGTACCTGGGGCGGCAGCTTTCATGATTCGGAAGGGACCTTCCCTGCTGGGGGAGAGCTTATGGGTCCTTCTTGGAATAGAGCGTGCCGCGACACCAGGTTGCCCTCCTGCAGGTCCCCGATGCGTTCGGTTCTTTGGCGGTAGTGCTTAGAGCATCAGTCACGACCGCGCGTTGTGGGGTGTTACCTGCAGCCGAGTCTCGTCGACGAGGTTGTCATCTTCGCGCTGGATCAGGTCCTGCGCGGCTTCTCCTTGGGGTCCCCGGGGAGTTATCCCCTTCTGGCTAAGGCCTTCAAGGGGTAGGTGGACCCGGGCTCGTCTTGGATGACCTAAGGCATCTTCCCCTTCTGGCAAGGCCTTCAAGGGTTTGACAGATCTTGAGCGGCCCCCGGGAGGTATGTCCGAGGCACGGAGGTGTGCCGCAGTTGGCTACCGCCCTGGCCCGTCACCGTCGGAGCTGGAGTCCTCACCGTTATGCACTGTCTTTATGACACGCTGAGGCTCCTGGAACCCCACCTGATGGGCGGTGAGGGTAGGGCGTTGCTTCAGCTCTCTGCTGTCTTCCTTTGCGGAAGCGCTCTGCGAGCCTCTGGATATCCCAGCACTCGGCAGCAGTATGGTTGCCGGCGCCATGCACGGGGCATAGTCCGCCCTGGTCACTATCTGGGGCCGGTGACTGCCGCTGCCTTCTGTCGGGGCGTGGCCCCCGAGCTCCACTAGTCGTCGCGGCTGCGGCGACGGGAGCAGTGAACGATGACTTCATCTTGCCACTCCCCCGGTTCTTGGCCTTCTTGCCACCCCCATAGGCAGCAGCGCTGGACCCGGGCTGTCCTCCTGGCTCGGAGGTCGGCCGAGAGTGCCAGTTCCACCCTTCAGCTGCTCTGGCGCATTTGTCCGCCAGGCTGAAGAGCTCAGAGACGTCGCGGACCTCTCTGGTCGCGAGCTTCTGAAGCATTTTCTCGTCCCGGACACCATGTTGGAACGCCACCACCACAGAAGCACTCTGGATATGCGGGATGGTGTTGCGTACCTGGGAGAACCGCTGGATGAAAGAGCGCAGCGACTCCCCAGGTTGTTGCTTAACGGCGTGGAGGTCAAGCTCCGTGTCGGGACGGGTGTAGGAGCTGCCGATGTTGGCGACGAACTGCCGGCAGAGCTCTCCCCAGGAAGTTATGGACCCTTGAGGTAGATTCATGAGCCAAGACCGAGCTGGGCCGGTCAAGGCGACGGGGAAGTAGTTGGCCATGACAGCCTCATCCCCTCCTGCGGCAAGTACGGTGGTGGAGTAGATCTGGAGGAACTCCGCCGGGTTGACGCTACTGTCATACTTCTCAGGTAGGTGCGGGTGAAACTTGCGTGTCCACCTCGCGAAGCGAAGGTGGGGTGCAAGAGCTGCACATCCTGCTCCTGCTGCCGTAGGTATTGGCACTGCGAATGCTTGGTTCGCACATGGCACCGTGTATCCCGGCATGGGAAAGGCTGCACCATAGACCGGGGGCGCTGCTTGCGGCGCATATGGCCGTGGCATATTCTGCGCGGCATATGCCTGAGGCAGGGCTTGCGTGGCGAAGACCTGCCCTCCAGGTTTTGTCGAGGCCGACGTCATGCTGTCGCCAGCCTCATGGTTGCGGCGCCTTTCTCGGCGTCGCTCGAGGTACACTCGGGCATCATGGCCCAATTGGCACCGTTCCAGCTCCCTTCTCAGGTCCGTCGACGGGAGCCTGGAGGAGCTGGAATCCGCCGTTTGCCCGTCAACCGTGGGCGTGCGCGTCAGCGACACAGCCGGTTGTCTGGGGCGCCGTCCTCGCCGAAACCGAGGGTTCGCGGCGGCGACGACGAGGCGGTCCACCTCGCGGACCCATTGCTGTGTCGCTGAATGGGGCGCATCCCCAGCAGGTGGGTTGCGCAGCACTTCTCTTGCTGCAGCTAGCGCACCCCCATGGTGTACGCTCAGCGCTGCAGAAGATATCACACTGGTCGGAGCCTGCATCGCCGGAGTCGGCGTTGCCGGAGTTGGCTGCTGGCTACCAGCTTGTGCTGACACACTCCGTCCTGAGTGTGTCAACATGTACTCCCCACTGGTCACGGTTCGCCATGAACGCCGAGGGGGATAGTTTGCCGCTGAAGAAAGCTTGGTCATCTTTGTTGGCGGGAACTCGTCGCGCAAGGGGAAAAGCCCCCTACCTGGCGGCCCAAATGTCGAAGTGTTCAGTCGACACTTCCCCGGGCCTGCACTGGGCAGCCCGCGGAGGTTCTTTTTTCGGTTGGGCTAGTCCCTTGTGGAGAGCTTGCGCGGATGGACGAGTTAGTAAGAGCTTGACGCGGTGAGTTTTACGTGGTTCAGGCCGCCGGAGCGTAAAACCCTACGTCCACGGCGAGCTATGGAGCTCGCTGTATTGCTTGCTGCTCAGGGCCGGAGTCCTGAGCTTGGGGGTGAGTTACAGCTTGGGAGTGTATGGCTAGCGTATGAGTTGCAGAGTGCGAACCCTTGCTATCGTCGCCTACCCGAGCCTTTTATAGCATAAGACTCGGGCGGCTTACAAGGGGGGCCGGGACCCGACAGGTGGTCCCGGGAAGATTGTATATTATCTACCGTATCTGCAGTTATGCCAGTAGTTGTCTCTGGTCGAAGGCTTCTGGGCCTTCATCTTGCCACCCTGCCCATGCCGCATGCTAGTCGTAGTGGTTGATGACGGCGCAGGCGGCATGGGACGTCTTGTCGCGGTGTTTATTGGCTGGCAGGTTCTGACACCGTGCGCCAGTCTGTGATGCGACTGGGCGCAACGGCACCTGACAGAGGCGTGCTCCACGTCTCCGCGTCTTGGGAAGGCGCGGGCCTTGAATACCTTGTACGGGCAAGGTATGGGGCGTCTTTACGCCCGCTGCCTATCTCTCGGGGGCAGGCAGCGCCGTTCTTCTGGCCACGTGGCGGGCCCGGAGCCCTTCTCTGAGGAGGGGGAGGTCCGGCCCCGCCGGACGCGTGGCGCCTTTGGACCTCTCTCCCGCGGAGGGGGAGGTCCGGCTTCTGTATGCCACGTGGCGGGCCCGGAGCTCTCCTCTGAGGAGAGGGAGGTCTGGCCCCGCCGGACGCGTGGCGCCTTCGGAGCTCTCCTTGCGGAGAAGGGCGAGTTCCTTAGGCATTTTCCCCTGTGCGCGGCGGTACCCCATATCTCAGGTACCGACAGTAGCAATTCAAATTCAAACTGGAATTTATATTTTAATCAAACCAGAAGAAGGAAAAGGAAAAAGAAAAAGAAAAAGGAAAAACCGGCCAGTGGGCCGAAACCCATCCAGCCGGCCCAAAAACCCGCGCCCCCCTCCCTCTCTCCCTCTCTTTGACGCGTGGGGCCCGCATGTCATCCCTTTCCCCGCGCGCCCCAACCGCTCCGGCTCTCTCTCGCGCCCGATCACAACCGCCCCTCCGGAACCCACGCTCCCAGCCCTGATTCTCGGTCCCGGGCACCACAGCGCGATCTCAACAGACCCCGCCGCCCTCCCTCGCCATTTAAACGCCGAAAATCCGCCCTTTCCTCCCCGATCGGCCACACCCAACGCAAGGTGAGAACCGCCGCCACTGCTGCCCTTTTTCCAGCTCCCTCTTCCGTTTTTCGCTGGACTAACGAGCCTGCCATGCTCCACCGCCTCCAGGGAGCCCTGCAGGTGAAGGAAGCGACAAGTTTCACGCCCTAGCATCGGTTCCGACGAGCACCGAGGAGCAGCTTCAACCATCGCCATTGCAGAGCCGAATTCCGACCTCCCCAAGCTGGAAAAATCCCTAGGTGAGTTTCCCCTACCCCTCCGCAGTCGATCAGTGTGAAAAACTGCAAGTTTTAGCGTGTAGCGGCAAGGAACCGAAGCTGCGCCAGCGAGATCGCCGCCCCCGCCGCCGCACGCGCGTGCTGGCTCCGGCCAGGGCGACATGGCCCCCTGAGGCCCGTCCATTTTAAATCGTGCGGTTTCCATTAGATCTACCCATACGCTTCGGCGATCTAATCTGAGCCGTCTGTTTTAAATCCAACGGCCCACGTCAGCCCCGCGTTATAAAGGCCGGGAATCTTATGCGCTACCCCCTGGGAATCTCGGAAAACACGAGCTAGCCCTGGAAACTTCTGATCTAGACCCTGGACCTTCAAAAATTCATGTAAATTCATTTAAAAATAAGTTTTAGCCCCTGGACTTAATAAAAAATAGGAAAACCCTTCTGTTATGTGTAATTAGGCCCCTGAAAATTTAGGAAATAGTAAATTAAACCCTGCAGTAGGGTGGATTTTCCTTTTTGACCCTATAGGATATTAAATTCAGAAATTTGAACAGGTGACTAGGATTTAAATTTAAATGGTGATGCAAACACATGTGCAAATATAAATTTAAACTCTCCTAGCACATGGAAAACCTATAGAATGAGTTAAAAATAGATTTTAGGCTTAAATGAAATCTGCCTAAGTGTTGCTCATTTTATTGAACATTTTAGATCAGAACCTATTCTGTTTAGATGATATGTCTTACTATTTTAATATTGAAATTTACTTTTAGGCTTAGAAAATAAATCTGAAAATATAGGAAAATAAGTATGCAGAATTTGAAAATATTAAATGAGGTCTTTATTTTCAAAAACTTCAAATTGAGATTTTGAAGAAGATCTGAAAACCTATTTGAAGTAGGAAACTTTCTTTCATGCAAATTTTGTGGCTGAGGAGTGTATTAATTAAATATAGAGAATTTGTTCAAATGGGCAATTGATATATAGTGTGCAACTAGAAATCTGAATACAAAAGTTAGAAATTATATATATATGTTTAAAAGTGTATGTAGGCCTAAAATCAACACATCTAGGGTAACCACAACACCTAAACATGTGAATGACTTTAGTATGTAAGTATGTGTGGTTTGCATGAGTGAAAGTGTGAACTATGGCTTATGGATTGTTGTTTTCTTTTGCTATGTGTATTGGCATGAGTAGAACCTGCCCCAGAGCAAGTTCTCCCCTTCCAAGACCAAGACTTTCCATTCCCAGAGCAGCAGGAAGAAGGCAAGTGTCCTTGACCACTTTGATCCTATACTAGGATGTGTAGCTAGAATTTATTTGCATTGTGAATTTGGATTATGATACCCAAGCTAGGAAGTTTCACTAGATTTTTGTTATCTTATTTCCTTGTAGCCTGGGTTGTGATTTATTTTATTATATCATTTATTTACATACTTATGCTTAACCATGCTTAGAATGGGATAAGTGGGATATGATATCATCAACTTATTTACTTTACTCTTGAATGAGATATTATGAGTATGTAGAGGTAGGGATCGAGGCAAGTTGGATGATTTGGTTGGTGCTGTGTGCACGAGACTCGGGTTTGTGTTTAGTACTTGCCTGGATCCTAAGGACCGGTTCATGGAGCATGTAACCTGGCTTTACCGTGCCAACCACATGCTGAGATGGGGCAGCTTGGCCAATTAATTAGGTGCATCCCCGGCGTAGCATGGGTGTTTGGATGGTGCGGGGAATAGGTGTCAGCTGGACTACCATATGAACCACAAGGCTCAAGAGGGGGCCACTGCAGCGGGGTTGGAGCCTCTTGTATGCAGTTCGGGGTGAAACCTCAGTGGGCCGACGCTCGTCGGGAATCCCTTTGTAAAGGCCTCGTAGTGATCTCCTGGCTACACACCTTGGAAGTGTGAATGTGGTTCGCGGCCACTGGCACAATGGAGGTTCTTTTAGTCCACCGACAATGGGGGATGAAATCACTACATGTGGGTACAGTGGTGCAAACTCTACAGAGTCAAAACTGTCATGACAGCCGTGCTCACGGTCAAGAGCGGCTTGGACTTATTCGTGATTAGAGGATGATGGATTGGGAAGTTGAGGATGTTAAGCGGGGAGCTTAACATTGGAGATGAGACTATGTTTACTTGATTTTGATAATCGGTTGGGAGATTGGGACCATTTCACCTACGTAGTAATGTAGGTGCTTAATAAGCTAAGGTGATAGGTAATAATTGCGTAGTGCTTTAATCATGAGTTCAACCTCTCCTTGCTCTAGCCATGCATGACATAACTTTCCCACACTTGCTGAGTATCCACGGTACTCAAACTTGCTTTTTTGTTGGTTTAAATTGCTGCTCAGGTCAAGGGGATGATGTGGTGTTCAATGACCAAGACTTTGGTCCCGAAGAAGGATTCTAGGTTCACGGAGTCCCCCGGGCAACGCCTGTGACGGAGCCCACAAGATTTATATTCCGCTGTTGCTTTATTTATATGTTATGAACATTTTATCGTCCATCGAGACGTATGCTATGTAATACTTATCTATATTCGAACACTTGGCTTGTAATAAATGATTCTTCACTATTTGTCATCACATGTATGAGAGAATGATCCTGGCATACATATGATACTCACTCGGTTGTTCTTTGGGGAAGTGGTATCAGAGCCAAGGTTGCCCGTAGGAACGTGGACCTAGGTAGAAATGGACGTATTTTAAGGACCCTATTTTCTTAAAAACAATTTTACAATGGTGTGGGTTGAAAGTGTTATTTAATAGGGTCACTTTATTTGTTCATCTTGCCCCAACTTTTATTCAAAATACAATTTTTATTTAATTCTTATCTAACTTAATTTTAAATGCTTTATGTTTTAGATGGTTCGCATGATCCGCACCGCCCGCAAGTCCACTGGAGGGAGAGTCCCTGTAGTTGCCCTTGCCTTGAGAGAGGAGAACCGTCCGGTGACGTACCACTCCTACAGGGTTGGCAGTAGGAGGCTTGTTGCGCCGTCTTCGGCGTATGCTCCACGCCACCGGCAATGTAGGCAAGCTGATCATACACTACTTCTCCACCAGGACCATCCATGAGAAGCGGGAAGAATGGAGCTCAGAGATGAGGATTATCCATGAAAATCAGCTGCTCAAGATCCACCGCTCTCCAGCTTGTCGAGCGACTCAGGCCGATGCTGAGAAGCATGTCACCTGGGAGGCCATCCCCTACCAGAGTTACATCAACCGTCGCCACCTGGACAGGACTGAGTACATGTATGTCCTCCACCGTGGGAGTGGCACCGCGGAGTACAAGTACCCGTCCGTGCAGCAGGGGACTTCCCATGAGCACATGGACCTGTGCTTGGAGGATGCTGCTATGCTCAGCACTCGACTGCAGGAGTGTCAGCAGGAGCTTCAGGATGTTCGTGACACTCTGAAGGAGACTGAGACATTGCTTCGCACCAGCTTGAGGGCGAGAGAAAAAGGAGATGGGAATGAACTGTGTGTCACCGTAAATGACACATGGACTCCTGACTCCCCGGACCGCCGGGCGAGCAAGCGTCGCCGCACTCCTACACCAGCAGCCTCCCCACCTAAAGCAGAATCAAAGGGCAGCCGCAATAATGAAGAAGACCCCGACGAGCCAGCTCAGTGATGCGGGTTTTTTAGAGTCATTTCCCTTAATTCAGCAGGTTATCGAGTAGTCGAGTCAATCCCCTATCTATTTGTGTGTTAGTGTTGGTGTGTGACGTGAGTTGTGGAAGCCATGGGCATTTGTCCACAACCTCGCTTTTAGGTTGCTTTGCTTTGGTGTGTGAACCCATATGAATGAATAGAGCATTTTATTCTCGCATGAGACGTGACGCCCTAAATATCTATGTGAAATCTTCCGAAATTGTTTAAATATTAAGGACTCAAATGTTTAAGTTTAAACAAGCAATTTGGGAGGTTAACACGTAATGCTTTAAGTTAACACTTGGTTGATCATGATAGATGGCTGGAAGAGGAAAAGGTCGTGGTGCCAACCCCACCAACAACAACGATGAGGCCGGCAATCCTCACCTTTCTGGAGGACAAGACAGGGGTGGTCGCCGTGAAGGAGCTGATCCTATCCACCAAATGCTCGAAAATCAGAATCAGCTCATCCAGAGTCCAACTCAAGTGGTGGCCAACTTGCACCAAGCTCCACTCTCACAAGCTGCACCACGTCAACCAAGGTTGAGTGAGTTTCTGGGAACTCAACCCCCAAAGTTTGCTGGTGCTGCTGAACCTCTGGAGGCAGATGACTGGTTAAAGACCATAGAGAGCAAGATGAGGATCATACAATGCCAAGGGTATGAGAGGGTGCTGTTTGCCTCTCACCAATTGCATGGACCTGCTGCTGATTGGTGGACCGCTTACGTAGCAGCCCATCACGACCCCGAGAACATCACTTGGGAAGAGTTCAAGCGCAATTTCCGCAACCACTACATACCAAGGGGTGAACTCAAAAACAAGAGAAAGGAGTTTTTGGGACTGCAGCAAGGCAACATGACTGTGAGGGAATACCTCACTAAGTTCACCCAACTATCCCGTTATGCACCACGGGATATCGAAACCGATGAGCAGAAACAGGACTGTTTTGTGGAAGGACTTACCATGGAGATGCAATGTGCAATGTCCTCCAACGAGTATGAAAGCTTAAAAAAGATGGTAGACAGAGCATTTGTCGTGGAGAGGAAGCTGAAGGCCTTGGAGAATGAAAACAAGAGGAAGGTGGTATGGTCACACCAAGCCTCAAGTAGCAACACACGTCCACGTCTGATGCAGCAACCTGCAGGGCAGACGAGCCGTGCTGTGGTACCCTACTCAGCACCGAGAGGGTACAACCCGAACTTCAGGCCTCCATCAGCACCAGCACAGCCGCAGCGTCAGTTTGTACAGCAGCCTCGCCCCACATATCAATCTCGACCAGCAGGACAAGGGCCACAGAACCAATCCCAAGATAACAAAGGCCAGGCACCTAAAGTTGGGGTGCAATGCTTCAACTGTGGTGAAGTGCGGCACTACGCCCATAAGTGCCCAAAGAAGAATCCCATGAAGCCACAACAGCAAAATGTGATGCGAGGACGGGTGAACCACGTGACCACGGAGGAAGCACAAGAGGCACCTGACGTGGTAATTGGTAAGTTTCCTACAAATTTACACTTTGCGACCCTATTGTTCGATTCTGGTGCTACCCACCCGTTCATTGCTCAAGGGTTTGTTAAGAAGCATGATCTAGCAACAACACAAATGAACCATATGTTAGTAGTGAACTCTACAGGGGGAGAAATAAGAACAAGACAAGTGTGTCCCAAGGTGAATCTAGACATTAATGGGGTAGTATTTACTGCAAACCTTATAGTGATAGACTCCCATGGGATAGATATTATTTTGGGTATGGATTGGTTGACCAAACACAAAGGTGTCATCCACTGTTCGACCAGAACGGTAGAACTGACAAACACTAGTGGCACAAAAGTGAAGTTCATAGCCGTGCAAGAGCCTAGGAGGGACATTAAACTAAATAAAGTTGAGGTGGAAGTGGGAGAGATAAGGGATTATCAAGGAATATCCAGATATTTTTTCGGAGGAGTTGCCAGGTATGCCTCCCGATCGTGAAGTGGAATTCGCGATTGAACTGGTACATGGAACAGCCCCAATATACAAGAGGCCTTATCGGATGGACTCCAAACAGCTGGAAGAGCTCAAGGAGCATATATGAGAATTGACAGAGAAGGGGTATATTCGTCCTAGTTCCTCACCATGGGGAGCTCCAGTGATATTTGTGCCCAAGAAGGACGTTATCCAAAGGTTATGCATAGACTACCGTGCGTTGAATGAAGTAACCATCAAGAACAAGTACCCATTACCCCGCATTGAAAACTTATTTGATCAGCTGAGGGGAGCTTGTGTGTTCTCAAAAATTGACCTCAGGTCGGGATACCACCAACTGAAGATAAGGCAAACTGACATTCCAAAGACGGCTTTCGTATCTCGGTACGGGCTGTATGAATACACCGTCATGCCGTTCGGGCTAACTAATGCCCCGGCATATTTTATGTATCTCATGAACAAGGTATTCATGGAATATCTGGACAAATTTGTGGTGGTTTTCATTGATGACATTCTCGTCTTCTCCAAAGATGAAGAAGAACATGAGGGACACCTAAGATTGGTGTTGCAAAAGTTGAGAGAACACCAACTCTATGCCAAGCTGAGCAAGTGTGAATTTTGGCTGAAGAGAGTTTCCTTCTTAGGACATATAATCTCGGAGGGAGGAATCTCGGTAGATCCCGCCAAAATCGAGGATGTGCAGAAGTGGAAGACCCCTGAAAATGTCGGGGAAGTTTGAAGCTTCTTAGGATTGGCTGGGTATTATCGACGGTTTATTGAGGGTTTCTCCAAGATCTGGAGACCCCTCACCAAATTGTTAGAGAAGGGAATCACATTCACATGGACACCGGAGTGTGAGATGAGTTTTCAAGAACTGAAGAAAAGATTGACAACAGCCCCAGTGCTAGTTATGCCAGATATGCAGAAGAATTTCTCGGTGTACTGCGATGCATCTGGACACGGGTTAGGATGTGTTCTCATGCAAGAGGGGCATGTCTCCGAAAACACGAGAAGAACTATCCTACCCATGACCTGGAGCTAGCCGCAGTAGTACACGCATTGAAGATTTGGCGGCATTACTTGATGGGAAAAAGGACAGAGATATATACGGATCATAAGAGCTTAAAGTATATTTTCACACAGCCAGATCTCAACCTCAGACAAAGGAGATGGTTAGAGCTAATCAACGACTTTGATGTGGACATCAACTATCATCCTGGGAAAGCAAACGTCGTGGCTGATGCTTTAAGCCGGAAGGAGCAGGTCAACATGTTGAATTCAAAGGACATGCCTACAGAATTGAAGGAAGAAATTGCAAAACTCAATCTATGTCTGGTGAATAGCGGTGAGGCCATCGCCATGGAAGTGGACTCCACATTAGAGCAAGACATACGCAACGGTCAGAAGAATGACGAGAAGATACAAGAAATTAGAGAACTCATCAAAGAAAATAAAGCCCCTGGATTCAGAGAGGATGAACAAGGTACGGTGTGGCATGGGAAAAGGATCTGTGTGCCTGAGGTGAAGGAGATCCGTGAATTGATTTTAAAAGAAGCTCATGATTCCAACTATTCCATTCATCCTGGGAGTACGAAGATGTATCATGACCTCAAGAGCAGATATTGGTGGTATGGCATGAAGCGAGATGTCGCGGAACATGTTGCCCTATGTGTCACATGTCAGTTGGTGAAAGCAGAACATCAATGACCCACAGGACTGTTGCAACCACTCAAAGTGCTTGAATGGAAATGGGAATAAATCGGTATGGATTTCATAGTGGGACTACCTAGGACCCAATCGGGATATGATTCGATATGGGTCATCATCGACAGGCTAACCAAGGTAGCTCATTTCATCCCCGTGAAAGAAAGCTACAGTGGATCCAAATTGGCAGAATTGTACATGTCAAGAATCGTATGTTTTCATGGAGTACCATAGAAGATAGTGTTGGATCAAGGGACACAGTTTACCTCAAGGTTCTGGCAGAAGTTACATGAAACCATGGGAACTCATCTGAATTTTAGTTCTGCCTATCACCCCCGGACTGACGGGCAGACGGAAAGAACCAATCAGATCCTTGAGGATATGCTGAGAGCTTGTGCACTCAAGAACAATAGGAGTTGGGATAAGAACCTACCGTATGCGGAGTTCTCCTACAACAACAGCTATCAGATTATTATGAAGATGTCACCATTCAAGGCTTTGTATAGAAGGAAGTGCAGAACTCCACTATTATGGAATCAAACAGGGGAAACTAAAGTGTTTGGGTACGAGGTACTACAAGAAGACGAGGCGAAAGTGAGGGAAATTCGCAACAATTTGAGGATAGCACGGACCTGACAAAAGAGTTATGCCGATGTACGGAGAAGAGAGCTTATTTTCAACGTGGGGGACTATGTCTATCTCAAGGTGTCCCCTATCCGAGGACTTCGTTGGTTCAAGGTGAAAGGGAAATTATCACCTCGATACATCGGACCCTTTCAGATTCTGGAGAGGAAAGGCGAAGTGGCATATCCACTAGAACTACCGGCTCGTCTATCAGATGTGCACGATGTATTCCATGTGTCACAGCTCAAGAAATGTCTAAGAAAGCCCGAAGAAATGTTACCCATGAATGAGGTGGACGTACGAGAGGATCTTTCTTATGCCGAGCAACCAGTCAAGATTTTGGAGACAATGGAACGCATCACAAGAAATAAAAGAATCCGAATGTGCAAAGTGCAGTGGAAGCATCACTCGGAAGCAGAAGCCACATGGGAGCGAGAAAAGACGAGCTTAAGGCACAGTTTCCGGATTTGTTTTCCTACAATCACCAATCTCGAGGACGAGATTTCTTTTAAGGGGGGTAGAGCTGTAACACCCCAAAACCTGCTAAAGAGGGGAATTTAAAATTTTTTGGACGTATTGCATGTGGTGTAGCAATTCAAATTGAAACTGGAATTTAGATTTGAATCAAACCAGAAAAAGGAAAAGGAAAAAGAAAAAGAAAAAGAAAAAGGAAAAACCGGCCAGTGGGACGAAACCCATCCAGCCGGCCCAAAACCCGCGCCCCCTCCCTCTCTCCCTCTCTCTGACATGCAGCGCCCGCATGTCATCCCTTTCCCCACGCGCCCCAACCGCTCCGGCTCTCTCTCGCGCCCGATCACAACCGCCCCTCCGGAACCCGCGATCCCAGCACCGATTCTCGGTCCCGGGCACCCCAGCGCGATCTCAACAGACCCCGCCGCCCTCCCTCGCCATTTAAACACTGAAAATCCGCCCCTTCCTCCCTTATCGGCCACACCCAACGCGAGGTGAGAACCGCCACCGCTGCTGCCGTTTTTCCAGCTCCCTCTTCCATTTTTCGCTGGACTAACAAGCCTGCCGTGCTCCACCGCCTCCAGGGAGCCCTGCAGGTGAAGGAAGCGACAAGTTTTGCGCCCTAGCATCGGTTCTGACGAGCACCGAGGAGCAGCTTCAACCATCGCCGTTGCAGAGCCGAATTCCGACCTCCCAAGCCAGAAAAACCCCTAGGTGAGTTTCCCCTACCCCTGCTTAGTAGATCAGTGTGAAAAACTGCAAGTTTTAGCGTGTAGCGGCAAGGAACCGAAGCTGCGCCGACGAGATCACCGCCCCCACCCCGCGCGCCGCCGCACGCGCGGGCTGGCTCCAGCCAAGGCGACGTGGCCCCCTGAGGCCCGTCCATTTTAAATCATGCGGTTCCCATTAGATCTACCCGTACCACTTTGGCGGTCTAATCTGAGCCGTCTGTTTTAAATCCAACGGCCCACGTCAGCCCCGCGTTATAAAGGCCGGGAATCTTACGCGCTACCCCATGGGGATCTCGGAAAACACGAGCTAACCCCGGAAACTTCTGATCTAGCCCCTGGACCTTCAGAAATTCATGTAAATTCATTTAAAAATAAGTTTTAGCCCCTGGACTTAATAAAAATTAGGAAAACCCCTCTGTTATGTATAATTAGGCCACTGAAAATTTAGGAAATAGTAAATAAAACCCGGCAGTAGGGTGGATTTGCCTTTTTGATCCTATAGGATATTAAATTCAAAAATTTGAACATGTGACTAGGATTTAAATTTAAATGGTGATGCAAACACATGTGCAAATATAAATTTAAACTCTCCTAGCACTTGGAAAACCTTTAGAATGAGTTAAAAATAGATTTTAGGCTGAAATGAAATCTGCCTAAGTATTGCTCATTTTTATTATCTCTAGAGACACATTTTAGGCTAGGAAATAATTCTAAAAACTGATAAAATAAATTTAAATTGTTTCACATCAGAGAGGAAGTTCAAAAATATTTTATTGAACATTTTAAATCAGAACCTATTCTGTTTAGATGATATGTCTTACTATTTTAATATTGAAATTTACTTTTATGCATAGAAAATAAATCTGAAAATATAGGAAAATAAGTATGCAAACTTTGAAAATATTAAATGAGGTCTTTATTTTCAAAAACTTCAAATTGAGATTTTGAAGAAGATCTGAAAACCTATTTGAAGTAGGAAACTTTCTTTCATGCAAATTTTGTGGCTGAGGAGTGTATTAATTAAAAATAGAGAATTTGTTCAAATGGGAAATTGATATATAGTGTGCAACTAGAAATCTGAATACAAAAGTGAGAAATAATATATATATGTTTAAAAGTGTATGTAGGCCTAAAATCAACACATCTAGGGTAACCATAACACCTAAACATGTCAATGACTTTAGTATGTATGTATGTGTGGTTTGCAAGAGTGAAAGTGTGAACTATGGCTTATGGATTGTTGTTTTCTTATGCTATGTTTATTGGCATGAGTAGAACCTGCCCCAGAGCAAGTTCTCCCATTCCAAGACCAAGACTTTCCATTCCCAGAGCAGCAGGAAGAAGGCAAGTGTCCTTGACCACTTTGATCCTATACTAGGATGTGTAGCTAGAATTAATTTGCATTGTCATTTTGGAATATGATACCCAAGCTAGGAAGTTTCCCTAGATTTTCATTATCTTATTTCCTTGTAGTCTGGGTTGGGATTTATTTTATTATATCATTTATTTACATACTTATGCTTAGCCATGCTTAGAATGGGATAAGTGGGATATGATATCATCAACTTATTTACCTTACTCTTGAATGAGATATTATGAGTATGTAGAGGTAGGGATCGAGGCAAGTTGGATGATTTGGTTGGTGTTGTGTGCACGAGTCTCGGGTTATTGTTTAGTACTTGCCTGGATCCTAAGGACCGGTTCATGGAGCATGTAACCTGGCTTTACCGTGCCAACCACATGCTGATATGGGGCAGCTTGGCCAATTAATTAGGTGCATCCCCGGCGTAGCATGGGTGTCTGGATGGTGCGGGCAATAGGTGTCGGCTGGACTACCATATGAACCACAAGGTTGGGAGATTGGGACCATTTCACCTATGTAGTAATGTAGGTGCTTAATAAGCTAAGGTGATAGGTAATAATTGTGTAGGGCTTTAACAATGAGTTCAACCTCTCCTTGCTCTAGCCATGCATGACATAACTTTCCCACACTTGCTGAGTACCCACGGTACTCAAACTTGCTTTTCTGTTGGTTTAAATTGCTGCTAAGGTCAAGGGGATGATGTGGTGTTCAATGACCAAGACATTGGTCCCGAAGAAGGATTCTAGGTTCAAGGAGTCCCCCGGGCAATGCCTGTGATGGAGCCCACAAGATTTATATTTCGCTGCTGCTTTATTTACATGTTATGAATATTTTATCGTCCATCGAGACGTATGCTATGTAAGACTTATCTATATTCGAACACTTGGCTTGTAATAAATGATGCTTCACTATTTGTCATCACATGTATGAGAGAATGATCCTGGCATACATATGATATTCACTCGGTTGTTCTTTGGGACTAACCGGGTGTGACATCATCTTCGTCGGCGTATGATCGTCGCGTGAGGGAAAACCCCCTACCTGGCACGCCAAATGTCAAAGTGTTGTTGTCGACACTTCCCCCGGGCCTGCACTCGGCAGCCCGCGGAGGTTCTTTTTCGGAGGGGCTAGTCTCCCGCGGAGAGCTTAAGCGTAGTGGGACGAAGGAAACAGATGAACACAGGGGTTTTTTACGTGGTTCAGGCTGCCGGAGCGTAAAACCCTACGTCCACGGTGAGCAGAGGTGCTTGTTGTATTGCTCGAGGATGAGTTGAGTGCTAGAGCCTGGGTGTTGAGCAAAGTGCCAAACCAGGGTGTTAACTCGCGTGAGTGCGAACCTAGCGAGTGAGAGTGCAAAGAGCCGAACCCAACAGAGTCTGAACCCCTTGTAACGTTGCCTACCTGAGCCTAGTATAGTCCAAGGCTCGGGTGGTATACAAGGTGGGCCCGGGACCCGACAGGTAGCCCCGGGGAGATTACATGCCATCTACCGTATCCTGCAGTTACGCCGGTAGCTGTCTCTGGCAAGGGCTTCTGAGTCTTCGTCTTGCCGCCCTACCCACGCCGCAAGCTAGGCGCAGTGGTTGATGATGACAGGGGCGGCAGGGGATGTCTTGTTGCTGTGATTATTGGTGTAGAGCTTCTGACGTGGAGTGCCGGTCTTTACTGCGATGTGACTGGGCACAACGGCACCTGACAGCGGCGTGCTCCGCGTCTCCGTGTCTTGGGAAGGCGCGGGTCTTGAATACCTTATACGGACAAGGTATGGTGCATCTTTACTCTTGCTGCCTACTGCGCGGGGGCAGGTAGTGCTGTTCCGCTGGCCACGTGGCGGGCCCGGAGCTCTCCTCTGAGGAGAGGGAGGTCCAGCCCCACTGGACACGTGGAGCCTTCGGAGCTCTCCCCGCGGAGGGGGGAAGTCCGGCTCTGCTGGCCACATGGTGGGCCCGGAGCTCCCCTCTGAGGAGAGGGAGGTCCGGTCCCGCTGGACACGTGGAGCCTTCGGAGCTCTCCCCGCGGAGGGGGGAGGTCCGGCTCTTCTGGCCATGTGGCAGGCCCGGAGCTCTCCTCTGAGGAGAGGGAGGTCCGGCCCCGATGGACACGTGGAGCCTTCGAAGCTCTCCCGGCGGAGAAGGGAGGTCCGGCTCTGCCGGCCACATGGCGGGCCCGGAGCTCTCCTCTGAGGAGATGGAGATCCGGCCCCAAAGGACACGTGGGGCTTTCGGAGCTTGCCTCTGCGGAAGGGGCAAAGTCCTTAGGCGATTTTCCTTGTGTGCGGGGGTACCCCATATTGAGGGTACCGACAGTCGCTTTTACTGCGGCGGTTTCCAAGGCTGCCACTACTGCACGTTGCAGCGCACTACCGCACGTCGCAGCGCCTTGTCAGGAACCGCCGGGTTGTCCGCTTGAGTGGCTGACTGCTCGGTCCACCGCTTCTGCAGGACGGCTTGGGCCCCCTAGTCATGGTCACTGGGGCATGGACCTGGGGCGTCTGCCCTAAACGACGCATACGAAGCGTTTCAAATCACTTCTGGGAAGTTTTAAAAGGGGATCTCATCCACATCACAGGCTTCCCTTTGCACACATCCTTGCGCTAGAGCTTTCCGGATTCCTCCATGCGCCCAAGCCTCTTCCACCTTCTGCGTTCTTGCTTTTTCGCCTCCGATGGCTTCCTACCTGCCTCCACCGCGCATCGCCCGGACGAGAGACCTGGGGTCGATGCGGAAGCTGCTGGGATGGCACTCTGAGGAGGAGTGGTGTTGCCTTTGGCGGGGATCTCTCCCTCTGTGTCTGGAGAGGGGGGAGATCATCTTCTTCGCCGCCTACGCCTTAGCGGGGTTCATCCCGCCGATCTCCTCCTTCTTTGTGATGCTGCTGGAGACGTATGGCCTCCAGCTTCATCACCTCTCCCCCAACTCCTTCGCCACGGCCGCTGTCTTTGTCCACTTCCGTGAAATGTTCATGGGAGTGCGAGATTCAGTTACGCTCTTCCGTCACTTCTGTGTGCTACGGACGACTGGGCGTGGCTCGAAGAATCTGCTGGGTCCGTCTTGTCCATGTCTTGTCGCTGCCTTTAATGGTCTGCAGCTTCAGACACTGTGTGCCTGTCTTGACTGTGACGGGTCACAGCGCCTCCTGACTGGCCTGCGCCATGCCTCTTCGTCTTGGGAAGGCGCGGCCGCGCGGGTCTTGAATGCTTCGTACGGTAAAGGCATGGCGCGCCTTTAATCCCGCTGCCTATCATGCCGGGCGGGCAGCGCGGCTCTGCTGGCCACGTGTCAGGCCCGGAGCTCACCTCTGAGGAGAGGGGAGCTCCGGCCCCACTGGACACGTGGAGCCTTCGGAGCTCACCCCCGCGGAGGGGATGAGGTCCGGACTTCTGGGCCACGTGGCAGGCCCGGAGCTATCCTCTGAGGGGAGGGGAGCTCCGGCCCCGCTGGACACGTGGAGCCTTCGGAGCTCGCCCTTGCGGAGGGGGCGTGGTCCGGCCTCCTGGGCCAAGTGGCAGGCCCGGATCTATCCTCCAAGGGGAGGGGAGCTCCGGCCCCGCTGGACACGTGGCGCCTTCAGAGCTCGCCCCTGCGCAGGGCGCGAGGTCCTTAGGTAGTTTTACCCTGTGCGAGGGGGTACCCGGTATCGAGGGTACCGACAATGCACATCCGGAGCTTCCCGCCGGCCTTCGGTATGACAACAGGGTTCGCCAACCACCTCGGGTGGTGGACCTCCCGTATGAAGCCAGCATCCAGCAGCTTCTTGATTTCTTCACGGATGAAGTTCTGCCACTCGATGGACTGCTTTCGGGGCTTCTTCTAGATCGGCCGAGCGTCGGGGAAGATCTTCAGATGATGCTCGATCACCTCCCTAGGGATCCCTTGCATCTGCAATGGTTGCCATGCAAACACGTTGATGTTGTGCCGGAGGAAGGTGATGAGCGCGCCTTCCTATTTGCTGTCCAGGCCCCCGGCTATCCGGGTGGTCTGGTAAGCGTCGGCGCCAACTTGGATGACCTTCAGGGGGACGTCGCCCTCGTCGAGGGGTTGCACTCGGGGTGCAGAGGTTGAGGCACGGTGGCGTGCACTCGGGAGGAGCTGGCCCGGTTCTGCACCGCCAGGCGCTGGTGCTCGGTCTGTCGCAAGTGCTTGGAGCTTCTCCAAGGCTTACACTGTGGCAGTGCGGTCTCCACGGATCTTGAGGACTCCTGTTGGTGTAGGCATCTTCAAGACGAGGTAGCCGTAGTGGGCTACCGCCATGAACTGGTACAGGCTGGCCTGCCGATGATGGCCTTGAAGCGGAGGTCAACCTCCGCCACGTCGAACAGAATGTACTCTGTCCGGTAGTTGCCCGGTGCTCCGAAGGTCACCGGAAGGCTGATGTTGCCGTACGGGACAACTTGTCCCGGCCCTACCCCTGAGAACGGGGTCGAGGTTCAGGAAAGCTGCGTGGCTGATGAGGTTGAGGTTGACCCCGCCATCCACCAGGACGTGGTACATCTTCACATTGCGATGGTGGGAGCTACCAGGAGCGCTAGCTGTCCGGCCTCAGCCATGTTCTTGGGGCAGTCGGTGGCGTCGAAGCTGATGGGAGTCCCTACCCACTTGAGGTGCAGTGCTGCACTTGGTGTAGGGGCCACCGACGCCACTGCCCGGCGCAGAGTCTTGACTGTGTTCTGGGACGAGGGGTCCGAGGACCCTCCGTAGATGACGTGGAGCGCCTTTCGGCACTCATCGTCGCTGGAGCTGGAGCCCTCGCGGTGATGGACCACCTTCAGAGTGCGCTGGGGCTCCTGGAACTCCATCTCTTGGTCGACATTGTCCCGGGGGTCGACCTTCTGCTTGCCCTCCTCTGGCAGAAGGGAGGAGCATCTGCGCACGGTCGCCTCCCCTCGCAGAGGCGCTCCGCGAGCTTCTGGATCTCCCGGCACTCACCAGCAGTGTGGCTCCTGGTGTTGTGCACGGGGCACTGCTCACTTTGGTCAACACGGCTGGGTGACTGTCGTGGCCTCTTGTCGGGGCGTGGCCCCCGAGCTCTGCTGGGTGCTGCAGTTGCAGCAACGGGAGCTCCGGCCGGCGGCTTGATCTTGCCACCGCCCTTCTTCTTGATCATCTTGCTGCTCCCATGGGAAGCAGCGCTAGCACCGGGCTGCCCTCCTGCTTCGGAGGCTGTCTGTGAATGCCAACTGCACCCTTCTGCTGCTCTGGCGCACTTGTCCGCCAGGCTGAAGAGCTCCAAGACGACGCGCACCTCTCTGGTGGCCAACTTCTCGAGCATCTTCTTGTCTCTCACACCCTTCCGGAATGCCACCACCACAGAAGCATTCTGGATGTGGGGGATGGTGTTCCATACCTGGGAGAACCGCTGGATGAAGTAGCGCAGCGACTCTCCAGGTTGTTGTCGGATGGCGTGGAGGTCGAGCTCCGTGCCGGGATGGGTGTAGGAGCTGCGGAAGTTCTCAGTGAACTGTCGGCATAGCTCTCCCCAGGAGGTTATGGAACCATGGGGGAGGTTCATGAGCCAATACCGGGCCGGGCCGGTCAAGGCGACGGGGAAGTAGTTGGCCATGACGGCCTCATCCCTCCTGCAGCAAGAATGGCAGTGGAGTAGATTTGCAGAATCTCCGCCGGGTTGACGCTGCCGTCGTACTTCTCTGGCAGGTGTGGCCTGAACTTCCGTGGCCACCTTGCGAAGCGAAGGTGGGGCGCCAGGGCCGCACACCCCGCTCTAGTCGTTGCAGGTGCTGGTGCCACGAACGCTTGGTCCGCTGTTGGCACGGTGAACCCCGGCATTGGCAGACGTGCACCATAGACCGGGGGCGCCATTTGCAAGGCATATGGCTGGGGCATATGCTGCGTGGCGTTTGCCTGGGGCAGAGATCGCGTGGCGAACGTCTACGGCCCAGGCTGAGTCTAGGCGGTCGACATGCTGTCGCTGACCTCATGGTTGCGACGCCTTTCCCGTCGTTGCTCGATGGTCACGCGGGCATCCTCGCCCAGGTGACGTCGCTCGAGCTCTGACCTCAGGTCCGCCGTTGGGAGCCTGGTGGAGCGGTAGTCTGCCGTCTTCCCGTCAACCATTGGTGTGCGCGACAGCGACACATCTGGTTGACTGGGACGTTGTCCCCACTGGAGTGGAGGGTTGACGGCAGCGATGACGAGACGGTCGACATCGCGAATCCACTGCTGGGTAGCCCCCTGAGGAGCGTCCCCAGCAGGTGGATTGTGTAGAAGCGCTCGTGCTGCAGCTAGTGTACCCTCATGGGTGGCACTCGGTGCTGCAGCAGATCTTGGGCTTGCTGGAGTCTGCGTTGTTGGAGTTCGCTGTGGACTCCCAGCTTGTCCCGACACACTCCTCCCTGAGTGCGTCGAGACGTAAGCCTCGCTGGTCATCGTTCGCTGGGAACGAGGACGAGGAGAGCTTGCCGCGGACGGAAGCTTGGTCATCTTCGTTGTAAAAGTCCCAAAACATGTAAATAGAAAACTTGAGCTATGAATAAAGTTGAGTTTATATGCAAGAAATGGGACTTACAAAAACTTTTGTGTCACTCATGAAAGTGTTGGCATGAGCAATAAAACTTTGAATTCAGTTTGAATTAAGAGGTGCACTTCAAAAAGAAGGAGGGCATGTTCAAAAGAGAAAATTCAAACTGTTGTTTGAAAAAGTGTATTTGCAATAGCCAACTCAAAGATCAGAGGACATATTTGAATTACTCAGGTTCAAGTTGTGAAGGAGGCAAATTTTGAGCAAATTTGGAGGTGCCTTGATATGATTATCAAAGGGACTTGTAAATTTCATCCAAATTTGAATTTAAACTTGAAACTACGGCACAACTTGTCAAATTGCCAAAATAACTTTTGAATTGAGTTCCACATGGCTGAATGTGCATGTGCCAAAAATTTGGAGATATTTGGGGAGAGGGACTGTGGGGCCCACAGGTCAGTGGGAGGAGACTTACCACTGAAGCAAACCAGTTCTTCAGTTCAGACTGAGCCCGAAGAGTTCGGGGCTGCTGTTGGCCGTAATCTGAGGATCAGCGCCGAAGCCGAGGGGTAAACGTTGGAAATCAACGTCGGGCTCTCGTGGGCAGCTCACCACCGTGGGTTTCACGATCAAGCAGCAACGCTCAGAGGTGCGCCGTACCACAGCGGTGCTTCTCCCCGGAGCTCAGCTCGAACGGTGATCCTCAGTGACAGAATTTGAAGTTTTTCTTCCGGAGCACGACCTCGGACCCTCTGGTAAGGATTTCTCAAATTCGTGCTTAATTTGCACTTAGAGATCACCAACTCGTGCAAAAAGGGTCTAGGCTTAACGGCGGTCCGATCCCCTTCACAACCCTAGCTGGAAACCCCGTGGTTACAGCTAATTTTGAGCTTTTCGAGCGGCGATCATGGCGGGAACCGCCGGGCGCACGGTGAGACCCCATCTCGAGCCGTTACAGATCCGGTTTGAGCCAAAGCCAAGCACCCCCATGACTCCCTGATGCTTTAGAGCAAATTCTCCGACCCTTTGGCGGGCTAGGATGCTCGGACCACGGCGCCGAAGCTTCACCGAAGGGTGCGCACGTCGCCGACCTAGTTCCGAGCGCCTTTAGCTTGTGCTGACCCCGTAGATGAGTTGCTCGCCCCTGAAAACCCCCAGGCGGCAAGTACCGAGCTGGGAGACGGCCGGGAAGCCGACTCCGCCGAGCCCCGACGAATTTCCGGCGAGGGGGCGGCGCGGGAAAAAGAGAACGGCCCGAGGTTGAAGACGACAGGCCGGTCCCACCTGTCAGTGGCGATATTTTAAATCTTCGATCCGCTGCGGCCCCGGGATCCGGTGTGGTGGCGCGGGAAGGGTACTGTGGCCCCGTGTGGCGTGATTGCAGCGGCTGACACGCGTATGGTGGACCCACCGTCAGAGTTTGAATATTTCCCGAATTAATTTGAATTCCAGATTTAGTTCAAACTTTAGAACCTCATAAGTTTTGCTAGGAAGCTCCAAATTTAGTGATTCAAATTGGGTTGGATTCAGGATGAAAATATATATCCAAATATTCAACCCAAATTGCATGAAAACCAATAGAAAATTCTGGAGAATTCTTTAAAGCTTTTCAGCAAAAGAATTTTTTAGGGAGTTTGGTTCATCCAAAATTCCCCAAACTTTGCCAGGATATTCTTTAGGATATTAGGAGACTCCTGTAAAGGTTTCAGCTCATTTGGAGTTGATTTAGTTAGGGTAATTATAATTCCAAATTTCTGTATTCAAATAAATACAGAAACATTTTCTGAGAATTTCCAAAACTTGGAAATTCAGTTCTGGGCATTCCTTAGCTCCAAAAATCCTAGGAAAATTCAGGCATACTCTCTGAGCTTTTTTCCAAATTGTAGTTCACTTGGATTTGCATGAAAGTGCAAATTTATTCAGAATGTATTCCTTGTTGCCTAAATGCTTAAGGAATTGTTCTGGGTAATCTACTCAGTGAAATATTCTGAATTTTGGTCCAGAGAACTGTCTTGTGACAAGGAACTCATAAGAAAATTTCCAGCTCCATTGGAGCCCTGGATCAGTAGTGTTTTATTCAACCCATTAGGTGATCACCACCCAAGTGATGAAACCCCACTCATCACTTGATCATGGTGCTTAAATACACACCCAAACCACCACCCCCAGTGTCATTTTAAATTCTTAAACAGAGTTCCAGTTTTAAAACTTGTCGTTAGCACTTGTTAGCAAAAGTTTTATAATTAAACATGTACACATTCATAACGTGTAGTGATTAAACGTGGATAAGTGAAGATTTGATCAAGGAGCAAGAAGGCAAGGATTAAGCTTCAAGTCATCATCAGCAACTAAGTTCATCTTATCTGACTTAAGACACCTGCAAAACCATGGCAAGCCCCGGTTTGCACTTAAGTTGTTTTTAAAGTTTTCCCTTTGGTCACTACTATTGGTCAAAGTTTGTATGTGCATTAGGTCAAGGATGTTTTATACTCCACTTGCATAACCAAACATGAACCCTGAGGTCAAGGGTAGAATTGTATCATCACTGTAGGATAAGGCCATGCTAAATAGCGTAGGACATCCGGTAGAAGTCGAGTAGTTGGAATCTACTCGCGAGCTATAGATGGGACTACCTGGGTGTAGATGGAAAAAGAGGGCAAACTAAAGTTTACATTTCCAAAGATGAGACCGGGCAGGATGGTTAGGCAGCGACAAGACGAGGTCTTGGTCGAGTAGCTCTGCCTGTGTCGGTTAAGGACCGATGCGTGTGCGGCACCCAGGAGCAGGTATTGAGTTGTGTACCGGATGCTTACTGACATATGGGAATCAGGAAACCGATGTACCAGGTTCACTGGATTGTAGAGGCATACCACATCGTCTCGTTAGACCTATGAGCCCGAGACGGCGCGACCGGTTCTACAGTTTAGTGTCCTGAGAAAGGTTGCCACATACGACGTAATGAAGGATGCCAGAGTTGGGTCTTCAGAGGCGGGCGTATGTGTCGAGTTATCCGGGCAGTGTTTGATTCGAGTCACCATCCATCGCGGTTATTGATTACCGCTTGCTCCCTGTGTTGTGACGTAGTTAATCAAGTTGTGTGGAAATAGTTTGCAAAGTTTTAAATGCTGTTATGATAATTGGAAATTGCATGAAAACCTTGTTTGGAGTAGAGATAGAGCAAACTAAAGTTATTTTTCACCTTGGGACAAGGAACATTGGAATGAAGCGTTTCTTGTTTGATTGTGGAGTTCCAATGTTGCTGGGCGCAAGGTCACTACTATTATGGCTAAAACCTGAAAGTTAAGGATGAACTCGTAGGCGAGTCTTTTCGCAATTTACAGGATTAGGTCTTAAGTTACCCTCATGTAGAGTTGCATGCTTTAGGAGAGACGGTTAAGTCTTGCTGAGCCTTTGTGCTCACTCTTTCTATATAAGTGGTTTTGCAGGTAAACCTCGACGCTATAAAGAAGGTTGTCCGGTGAGACTCGGGAACTTCCGAGTCATTTCACACTTGGAGAACCTAGCCGCTGCCGTGTCTTCGTGTTGCTAGCGAGAGGAGTCCGCGGGCTGGACCTCTTCTCGAGTGCTTCGTAGTTATTCAACGTGAGCTGGTTATAGACTTCCGCTGTAGCTATTTTATGTAAATTATTTACAAAGAATAATTGTAAGCTTCCGCTTTTGGTTTATGTAATACTGTGTTCCTTATATGTGTGCTGTTGGGTGCCGCATAACACGGCACCACCCACTGCGATTCCTCGGGCGAGGCGGCACGGCCCTGTGATCGGGGTCGGGCCCCCTCAGCGTGGTATCAGAGCCGCATTGGTAATAGCGCACGGAATAATGAGCGTATTACGACAAAAACTTAGGATACGGTGAGGAAACGGTATTAGGCCCACATAAGGACTATAGTATTGTAGTTACTTAAAGTGGCAAGACTAACATATGTGTTTTAATTCTGAATTTTGATTATGTAACGACGCACCTACGCTCAGGTAAGAATGGTAAGGAACGCCACCGAAAGCGGTTCAATTTCGGTTAGCTCCCCTGACAAGGAAAGTGGTTCAGGGATAGGTCTCACAGCTTGGTGTGAGACGTCAATATGAAACTCTTGGACTCTTCATGTTCCTGAGTTCATATGAAACGCTGATCCCTAGCGTGCATTAGGCAAGTAAGTGGAGACCCCATCGTGTGGTCAGTAACACGATAGTGTGTTCGTCTGGAAATAGCCCAGGAGGATATACGCAGCGCTTGCCATCGGCGTGCCCTGCAGGGCAGTAGGTGGTATCCGTTGGGTTGATAACATTCCCAACCGTGATGACCAGTTCATGACATACTCGGGTTCCCCGTCATGTGGTGTTGAAACACGATCACGTGCCTTGAGACGTGGCTTAACTCAAGGACGGCCGTATGACAATGATACGGGCGTTTGTATTTACTTTCAAATATGGAACTGCCTGAGATGAAACAACCCTTGAGTGCACCACTATTGAGTGATCTTCTGCAGGTACTAACCACGTACATATCCGGTGTAGTATACGTGTGTGAGAGACCGTCTTAGTGCCACTGATAAAACGTATATGCCGGTATGATCCGGCGTAGGATTTTTCTTTGGTGAGGTAACGTAGTACCGACATGTTTCTTACGGTGCATCGACACCGTACTACACTTAATAACCTCTTCCCTATGAAGAAATGATTCATGGACTAACTTGCAACTAAAAATGGAAATTTGAAACAAATATTAGTTACTGAACTCTTATTTTGAGCTAAGACTCAAATGAGAGTATAACTAGGTGTCAAAGTTTTCAAAAACAGAGTGCTTTGTTTCTGGCAGGAATTCTTGCTGGACTTTAACAGAGCATAACTCTGAGTAGCTTTAACCAATTAAGGTGTATGATACAGTTCTGGAAATATTTTCAAGTGCTCTACAATTTCTTTGTAGACCTCCAGAGCAAAATCACACTTTAAGTTGGTGAAAAGTCCAGTTGAAGGCAAACTGTTTAAAACCAGGACAGTAGCAAAAACCTCTCTGGACCTTTCTGTTTTTAAGCCATAACTTCCTGTAGAAAAATCCTTAAGGAGCACATAAGTACTTGTTGGAAAGCTACTGAAGTTTACTAAAACTTTGGTATTGAACTCAAGTCAAGAATCTGTTCATAACTTGAGTAAAATTTGGAGTTCGTGTGAGCTGGTCAGGGTAGTCCCGCTGATTAGCTTAGCGTACATAAGATTTGTTTAAACATGAATGTGGTTATGGTTTCATAAAGTTCATGACATGTTCATGTTTTACTTATCTTTACTTACTACTGAGATAGAATTTTGATTGACTCAAAATTTTGTTTCATGCAGTATGGTACGCACACATCCTCAAAGGGAGATTGGAGGTTCAAGTCGAGGTGGGAATGACTCGACTTCATCACAAGAGCCATCGCCAACCGGATTGGCTGAAATTATGGCGAAGATGAATGAAACTCTCCAAACTCTAGTTCAGCAAGGCATAGATCGAGAAGTTCAACGTCACATGCCCACCCAGAGCACGTATCTGGATTTCTTGGCGACACAGCCGCCGGTATTCTCTGAGGCGGCTGACCATTGTGAAGCAAATCACTGGTTACGTGTCATTGAGTCCAAGTTTGGGTTGATTCAATGTGATGACTTCCAAAAGACTCCATTTGCCGCTCAGCAGCTTCACGGCTTTGATGGAGCATGTTGGGCAGACTACCTTGCGGTCCAACCAGCAGGGCATCGTGTTACATGGGCGGAGTTCCAGGCTGCATTTCGTGCTCGTTTCATCCCTGCGGGCATAATGCAAACCAGTCTGGATGAGTTCTGGAATCTGAAGCAAGGGGACATGAGTGTTATTGAGTATGGGAAGGAATTCAATCGCTTAGCTCAATATGTCCCTGACTATGTGAAATCACTATCCATGAGGAGTTATCATTTTTATCGAGGGCTGACTGCTAGGCTGCGATGTGAATTGGCTCAAGTTAGCCAAGAGAATATTGATGAGTTTGTGAGCTGTGCTATCGCTCAAGAATATTATTCCAACCTCTACCTCAAAGAAAAGAGGGAGAGGGACTCATCACAGGAGGAATACAATCATCCACCTCAGAAATATCGGTGGGTGATCCGTTCACCTTCCGGTCGAGAGATTCCACAAGAAGTGCAATCATTCTGGAAGTGTGACGACTCTTCTACTCCACTGAGGTCTTATTCACCTCCACCGCAGCAGCAAATTAATTCTTATGCACCTCAGTACCAACAAGGTGCACCAGAACACTTTTTTCCTAAAGGGGCTGAAGATGAACAAGGTAATTTCTTAGTTGAACCAAGTGCTGTCCCACTTCATGTTGACAACGAGCTCAATGTCAATGAAGCAACTGAACCGAACAGCAACAACATGTCTGCGGGTCCAGTTCCAAAAAGTGATCTTGGGCAGCCAAGAAAAGCTATGTCAAAAGTGGGAACAGTAAATTATGTGTCAGTCGATGATCTGCCAAAAGGAGGACCTGTTCTTGCTGGCAGATTCACTTTAAATGACAAGCCGGTCGTCATTTTATTCGACTCTGGTGCAACACATAACTTCATTAGCTGGGCAACTGTAATCCGGGATCAGATCTCCACCACTATCACAAAAGGTTCATACCTTATTCATTCGCCAGGTGGGGACATCTCAACTAATGAAGTCGTCTCTCGAGCACCACTCTGCTTGGGTGGAAAAATTTATCCTACCACCCTCATCATTCTTGAAGACCAAGGAGTCAATGCCATATTGGGAATATCATGGTTGACCTTCCATAAGGCTGTTCTGGACATCGAGAACAGGAGTGTTCACTTGGACTCTCCACTTCACGGACGTCAAACATTGTACCTCGGCGAAGCGATTTCCAAAGACCCGGAAGTATGTAATGCCGAGGCGTGCAAGTTAGAAGACATTCCGGTAGTCCGTGAATATCCGGACGTGTTTCCCGAAGATCTTCCAGGCTTACCACCTGAGCACGAGGTGGAATTCAAAATACAGTTGATGCCGGGAACCACACCGATCTCTCGGAGACCATACAAAATGGCTCCGAGTGATTTAGCAGAATTGAAGGAGCAACTCAAAGATCTGATGGACAAGGGGTTTATTCATCCAAGTTCATCACCATGGGGTTGCTCGGCTTTATTTGTGAAGAAGAAGGATGAGACGCTGAGGCTGTGCGTCGATTATCGTCCTTTGAATGCTGTGACAATAAAGAACAAGTATCCATTACCAAGAATTGATATCCTCTTCGATCAGCTAGTGGGTGCTGAAATCTTCTCTAAGATGGACTTAAGGTCGGGGTATCATCAAATCAAGATCCGGGCGGAAGATATCCCGAAAACAGCATTCTCGACAAGATATGGACTCTATGAGTATCTTGTCATGTCATTTAGGTTGACTAATGCTCCGGCTCACTTTATGTATCTTATGAACTCGGTGTTCATGCCGGAGCTGGATCAGTTCGTCATGGTATTCATTGATGACATCTTGGTCTATTCCAAATCTGAAGAGGAACACACTAAACATTTGCATATTGTGCTCCAACGACTGAGAGATCACAAGCTCTATGCAAAGTTTAGTAAATGTAAATTCTGGATCAACCAAGTGCCATTTCTTGGGCACATTATTTCAGCAGAAGGCATTGCTGTTTATCCAAGCAAGATTGAACAAGTGCTGAAGTGGAAGTCTCCAACATCAGTCCATGAAGTTTGTAGCTTCTTGGGTTTGGCAGGATATTATCGGAGGTTCATCCCGAGCTTCTCAAAAATCTCCAAACCTATGACGGAGCTACTGAAGAAGGGCATAAAATATGATTGGAGCAAGCCATGTGAGGAAGCTTTTCAAGCATTGGTTAAACACATCACAACAGCCCCGGTTCTAGCTCAACCGGATACAACCAAGCCTTTTGATGTTTATTGTGATGCGTCCGGCATCGGACTTGGTTGTGTACTCATGCAAGGAGGACGCATGGTCGCATATGGATCACGGCAATTACAGAATCATGAGCAACATTATCCAACTCATGATCTCGAGCTTGCTGCCGTGGTATTAGCTTTGAAGATGTGGAGACATTACCTATTGGGAAATCTGGTTCATCTCTACACCGACCACAAAAGCTTGAAGTACATATTCACTCAAAAAGAGTTGAATATGTGACAACGGCGATGGTTAGAGATGATCAAGGACTATGAGATTGAAATTCATTATCATCCGTGCAAGGCAAATGTGGTTGCCGATGCACTCAGCCGGGAGTCTCATATTCAAAACCTGACCATGGCGCCGATAGAAGAGGAAGAGCCAAGCCTCTACTTGGTTCCATATGGAGCTCTACATAATCTAGCTCTCATACCCACAATAAGAGAGGAGGTTATGGAGGCTCAAAAGAAAGACAAGGGCATGGATCATGTCAAAAGGAGGTTGAAGAACGGGGAGATGAAATGTTTCCGGTTGGATGATGAAGATACCTTGTGGTTCAAGGACCGGATAGTCGTACCCCGTGATATGAGGCTGCGAAAGAAAATTTTGGATGAGGATCACTTATCCAAATTTTCTATTCATCCTGGCAGCAATAAAATGTACCAAGACCTCCGGAAGAAGTTTTGGTGGACACGTATGAAACGTGAAGTTGCAAAATACGTTTCAAAATGTGACACGTGTCGAAGAATTAAGGCCGACCACGTAAAGAAGTCGGGCCTGCTGCAACCGCTACAAATACCGGCATGGAAGTGGGAAGACTTGAGTATGGATTTCATCGTTGATTTGCCGATGACCTCCCACCACCATGGCTCGATTTGGGTAATCGTGGACCGGTTGACCAAATCGGCACGCTTCATCCCTGTGCATACCAGATACACCGCCAAGCAGTATGCGGAGTTATACATAGCACGGATCTTGTGCCTACATGGAGTTCCCCGGACGATCATCTCTGATCGAGGCGTGTTATTTGTTGCTCGTTTCTGGGAGCAGCTACATGCATCCTTGGGAACCAAATTGATCCGAAGCTCCGCGTATCACCCTCAAACCGATGGGCAAACAGAGAGGGTTAATCAAATACTTGAAGATATGCTGAGAGCATGTGCCATTCATCACGGTAAGAGCTGGGATGATCACTTACCATTGGCAGAGTTCTCATATAACAACGGGTATCAATCAAGTATCAAAATGGCGCCTTATGAAGCTCTCTACGGCCGGAAATGCCGCACACCCTTGAACTGGTGTGAATCCGGAGAGAGAATTATTTACGGGATTGATCTCGTAAATGAAGCAGAAGAGCGGGTGAGGCTTATTCAGGAATGTCTTAAAGCCGCTCAGTCCAGAAAAAAGAGCTATGCGGATAAGAGGCGTCGTCCTCTGGAATTTCAAGTTGGGGACCACGTATATCTCCGCGTATCTCCTATGAAGGGCATTCACCGATTCGGAGTGAAAGGGAAATTAGCTCCACGTTTTATCGGTCCCTTCGCTATCATTGAATGGTGTGGACCCGTGGCATACCGTTTGGAGCTGCCGGCAGCCTTAGCCAGAGTGCATAACGTCTTCAACATATCCCAGTTGCGGAAGTGTTTGAAAGATCCAACGGAGATTCTCACGGGATACATAGCAGAGCTGAAGCCGGACCTCACTTATGTTGAGCGACCAACCCGGATAATTGATGAAAAGACTCGCGAGACCAGAAACCGGACGCTACGATTTTTCAAGGTGCTATGAGAAAATCACACGTCGATGAAGCTACATGGGAAAGCGAGGAGTATTTGCAGCGCAATCATCCGGAGTTGTTAGAGGCTTATATGTAGTAGTTGTCCTCTCCACCTTGTCCTTAATCATGAATCTCGGGACGAGATTCTTTTTAAGGGGGGAGGAATGTAAAAGTCCCAAAACATGTAAATAGAAAGCTTGAGTTATGAATAAAGTTGAGTTTATATGCAAGAAATGGGACTTACAAAAACTTTTGTGTTACTCATGAAAGTGTTGGCATGAGCAATAAAACTTTGAATTCAGTTGGAATTAAGAGGTGCACTTCAAAAAGAAGGAGGACATGTTCAAAAGAGAAAATTCAAACTGTTGTTTGAAAAAGTGTATTTGCAATAGCCAACTCAAAGATCAGAGGACATATTTGAATTCCTCAGGTTCAAGTTGTGAAGAAGGCAAATTTTGAACAAATTTGGAGGTGCCTTGATATAATTATCAAAGGGACTTGTAAATTTCATCCAAATTTGAATTTAAACTTGAAACTGTGGCACAACTTGTCAAATTGCCAAAATAACTTTTGAATTGAGTTCCACCTGGCTGAATGTGCATGTGCCAAAAATTTGGAGTTATTTGGGGAGAGGGACTGTGGGGCCCACAGGTCAGTGGGAGGAGACTTACCACTGAAGCAAACCAGTTCTTCAGTTCAGACTGAGCCCGAAGCAGCCGACGGCAGGCCGACACCGAGACGCACAGGGAGGCCACCTCCTGTTGTCCAGCTCGCACGGGAGGCCAGCTCGACGTCTCACCGCGCCCTTATCGCCCCCACGCAACGCTCTGTCGGTCGCAAACCGCCCCCACGAGCCCTGTTCTGCTTCCTCCCGAGAAAACAAGCCGCCGGCGCGGCGCCTGTTCGTCCTGATCGGGAGCCAGCGTCGTTCCCCGGCTGCCCGAGCTAGCAACACGAAAGAGGAGCGCCAGCGTGTGCACAAGAGTTTCCCCAGCTCAGCTCCGGCGTTCGGGGCTGCTGTTGGCCGTAATCTGAGGATCAGCGCCGAAGCCGAGGGGTAAACGTTGGAAATCGACGTCGGGCTTTCGTGGGAAGCTCACCACCGTGGGTTTCACGATCAAGCAGCAACGCTCAGAGGTGCGCCGTACCACCGCGGTGCTTCTCCCCGGAGCTCAGCTCGAACGGTGATCCTCAGTGACAGAATTTGAAGTTTTTCTTCCGGAGCACGACCTCAGACTCTCTGGTAAGGATTTCTCAAATTCATGCTTAATTTGCACTTAGAAATCACCAACTCGTGCAAAAAGGGTCTAGGCTTAACGGCGGTCCGATCCCCTTCACAACCCTAGCTGGAAACCCCGTGGTTACAGTTAATTTTGAGCTTTTCGAGCGGCGATCATGGCGGGAACCGCCGGGCGCACGGTGAGACCCCATCTCGAGCCGTTACAGATCCGGTTTGAGCCAAAGCCAAGCACCCCCATGACTCCCTGATGCTTTAGAGCAAATTCTCCGACCCTTTGGTGGGCTAGGATGCTCGGACCACGGCGCCGAAGCTTCACCGAAGGGTGCGCACGTCGCCGACCTAGTTCCGAGTGCCTTTAGCTTGTGCTGACCCCGTAGATGAGTTGCTCGCCCCTGAAAACCCCCAGGCGGCGAGTACCGAGCCGGGAGACGGCTGGGAAGCCGACTCCGGCGAGCCCCGACGAATTTCCGGCGAGGGGGCGGCGCGGGAAAAAGAGAACGGCCCGAGGTTGAAGACGACCGGCCGGTCCCACCTGTCAGTGGCGATATTTTAAATCTTCGATCCGCTGCGGCCCCGGGATCCGGTGTGGTGGTGCGGGAAGGGTCCTGTGGCCCCGTGTGGCGTGATTCCAGCGGCTGACACATGTAGGGTGGACCCACCGTCAGAGTTTGAATGTTTCCCGAATTAATTTGAATTCCAGATTTAGTTCAAACTTTAGAACCTCATAACTTTTGCTAGGAAGCTCCAAATTTAGTGATTCAAATTGGGTTGGATTCAGGATGAAAATCTCTATCCAAATATTCAACCCAATCTGCATGAAAACCAATAGAAAGTTCTGGAGAATTCATTAAAACTTTTCAGCAAAAGAATTTTATAGGGAGTTTGGTTCATCCAAAATTCCCCAAATTTTGCCAGGATATTCTTTATGATATTAGGACACTCCTGTAAAAGTTTCAGCTCATTTGGAGTTGATTAATTAGGGTAATTCTAATTCCAAATTTCTGTATTCAAATAAATACAGAAACATTTTCTGAGAATTTCCAAAACTTGGAAATTCAGTTCTGGGCATTCCTTAGCTCCAAAAATCCTAGGAAAATTCAGGCATACTCTCTAAGCTATGTTTGAAATTGTAGTTCACTTGGATTTGCATGAAAGTGCAAATTTATTCAGAATGTATTCCTTGTTGTCTAAATGCTTAAGGAATTGTTCTGGGTAATCTACTCAGTGAAATATTCTGAATTTTGGTCCAGAGGACTGTCTTGTGAAAAGGAACTTATAAGAAAATTTCCAGCTCCATTGGAGCCCTGGATCAGTAGTGTTTTATTCAACCCATTAGGTGATCACCACCCAAGTGATGAAACCCCACTCATCACTTGATCATGGTGCTTAAACCACCACCCCCAGTGTCATTTTAAATTCTTAAACAGAGTTCCAGTTTTAAAACTTGTCGTTAGCACTTGTTAGCAAAAGTTTTATAATTAAACATGTACACATATTCATAATGTGTAGTGGTTAAACGTGGATAAGTGAAGATTTGATCAAGGAGCAAGAAGGCAAGGATTAAGCTTCAAGTCATCATCAGCAAATAACTTCATCTTATCTGACTTAAGTCACCTGCAAAACCAAGGCAAGCCCCGGTTTGCACTTAAGTTGTTTTTAAAGTTTCCCTTTGTTCACTACTATTGGTCAATGTTTGTATGTGAATTAGGTCAAGGATGTTTTATACTCCACTTGCATAACCAAACATGAACCCTGAGGTCAAGGGTACAATTGTATCATCGCTGTAGGATAAGGCCATGCTAAATAGCGTAGGACATCCGGTAGAAGTCGAGTAGTTGGAATCTACTCGCGAGCTATAGACGGGACTACCTGGGTGTAGATGGAAAAAGAGGGCAAACTAAAGTTTACATTTCCAAAGATGAGACCGGGCAGGATGGTTAGGCAGCGACAAGACGAGGTCCGGTGAGACTCAGGAACTTCCGAGTCATGTCACACTCGGAGAACCTAGCCGCTGCCGTGTCTTCGTGTTGCTAGCGAGAGGAGTCCGCGGGCTGGACCTCTTCTCGAGTGCTTCGTAGTTATTCAACGTGAGCTGGTTATAGACTTCCGCTGTAGCTATTTTATGTAAATTATTTACAAAGAATAATTGTAAGCTTCCGCTTTTGGTTTATGTAATACTGTGTTCCTTATATGTGTCCTGTTGGGTGCCGCATAACACGGCACCACCCAATGTGATTTCTCGGGCGAGGCGGCACGGCCCTGTGATCGGGGTCGGGCCCCCTCATTCGTGAGCGAGGACTCGACGCAGGAGGGAAAAGCCCCCTACCTGGCGCGCCAAATGTCGAAGCGTCTACGGTCGATACTTCCCCCGGGCCTGCTCTGGGTAGCCCACGGAGGTTCTTTTCCAGAGGGGCTAGTCCTCCTACGTGGGTCTCGCCGGAATGGACGAAGGAAGGAGATGAACACAAGGGTTTTTTTACGTGGTTCGGGCCACCGGAGCGTAAAACCCTACGTCCATGGTGAGCAGAGGTGCTCGTTGTATTGCTTGGTGCTTAGAACCGGAGTTCTAAGCTTGGGTATGAGGTTGGGTTTGCTGGGTTTCGAACCCTGGAGTCCGAAGCCTAAAGTGCTCAAACCCTTTGCAACGTTGCCTACCCGAGCCTTTTATAGTCCAAGGCTCGGGCGGCTTACAAAGGGGAGCCCGGGACCCTACAGGTGGTCCCGCGGTGATTTCCTGCAATCTACCGTATCTCGCAGTAACGCCGGTAGCTGTCGCTGGCAGTAGCTTCTGAGCCTCCGTCCTGTTGCCCTGCCCATGCCGAAAGGTAGGCGTAATGGTTGATGATGGCAGGGGCAGCAGGGGTTGTCTTGTCGCTGCGTTTATTGGTCCACAGCCTCTGCTATTCTGCTCCTGTCTTCACTGTGATGTGACTGGGCGCAACGCCTCCTGGCAGGGACATGCTCCACGTCTCCGCGTCTTGGGAAGGCGCGGGTCTTCAATGCCGCTCCTTGGGAGGGCGCCGGTCTTTACTTCCGCTGCCTACTGCGTCGAGGCAGGTAGCGCGGCTCTGCTGGCCATGTGGCAGGCCCGGAGCTCTCCTCTGAGGAGAGGGGAGGTCCGGCCCCACTGGACACGTGGAGCTTTCGAAGCTCACCCCTGCGGAGGGGGGAGGTCCGGCTCTGCTGGCCATGTGGCGGGCCCGGAGCTCTCTTGTAAGGAGAGGGGAAGCTCTGGTCTCGCTGGACACGTGGAGCCTTCGGCGCTCACCCCCGCGGAGGGGGGGGGGGTGGTCCGGCTCTGCTTGACATGTGGCGGGACGGAGCTCTACTCTAAGGAGAGGGGGAGCTCCGGCTCCGCTGGACACGTGGAGCCTTCAGATCTCCCCCCGCGGAGGGGGGAGGTCCGGCTTCGCCTGGCCACGTGGCTGGCCCGGGGCTCTCCTCTGAGGAGAGGGGGTGCTCCGGCCCGGCTGGATACGTGACGCCCTAGGAGCTCGCCCCTGCGGAAGGGGCGAGATCCTTAGGTGGTTTTGTCTTGTGCGCGGGGGTACCCGGTATTGAGGGTACCAACACCCCCTTAAACTGAATCTCGCCCTCGAGATTTGATAGAGTAGAGAATAGATGAGGGAATTCTGCCTTGAGGTCTTCCTCACGCTCCCATGTAGTTTTGGCTTCCGTGTAATGGCTCCACTGTACCTTCCACCAACGGATCACTTTGTTACTCGTGACCCTTTCCTTCACGTCCAAAATTTGGACGGGGTGCTCCACGTAGGTCAGATCCTCTTGAAGCTCGAGCTCATCCGTCGGTACTTGTTCTTCCGGTACTCTTAAGCACTTTTTGAGTTGGGATACGTGAAACACGTCGTGTACGTCGGAGAGGTGCGTTGGCAGCTCTAGTTGATAGGCTACATCTCCTCGCTTGCCGAAAATCTTAAATGGCCCGATGTAGCGAGGTGCTAATGTGCCCTTGACGTTGAACCGTCGTTGGCCTCGGATAGGTGATACCTTAAGGTACACGAAGTCTCCTACTTCGAAGGTCAATCTTCTTCGCCTATTATCCGCATAACCTTTTTGTCATCACTGAGCAGCTTTCAAATTTTCTCGTATCATTTGGACTTGCTTTTCGGCGTCTTGCAGCACTTCGAGTCCAAACACTTGGCTCTCTCCAGTCTCATTCCAGAACAGCGGCGTTCTAAACCGTCTACCATGCAAGGCTTCGAAAGATGACATCTTCAAGCTGGCTTGATATCTGTTGTTGTATGAGAATTCAGCATACGGCAAGCTCCTATCCCAACTGCGCCCATGTTTCAAGGAGCAAGCTCTCAACATGTCTTCCAAAATTTGATTTGCCCTCTCAGTTTGCCCGTCAGTTTGCGGGTGATAAGTAGAGCTGAAATTCAGCCGTGTACCCATGGCTTCATGCATCTTCTTCCAGAACCTAGAGGTAAATTGAGAACACCGATCTGAAACTATCCTCTTCGGAACTCCATGGCGACACACGATTTGCTCCATATACAGCTCGACTAGTTCTGCGACGGGGTACGTGGTTCTAACAAGAAGGAAATGGGCTGTTTTCGTCAATCGGTCCACAATAACCCAAATGCAGTCATAACCCGACCGAGAACGTGGCAATCCGACAATGAAACCCATGCTGATGTCTTTCCACTTCCACTCGGGTACTTTCAATGGCTGCAACAGTCCAGCGGGTCTTTGATGTTCGGCCTTCACTTGGCACGTGTCGCATAAGGCAACATATTCAGCTATGTCCCTTTTCATACCATCCCACCAATAGCAAGTTTTCATGTCCTTGTACATCTTTGTACAGCCGGGATGTATGGAATAAGGTGAGTCATGTGCCTCCTTTAATATCGTGTCGCGGATGTGCTTCACGTTAGGCAACAAATCTTTTTTCCCAATCAAAGCGTGCCCTTCTCGTCTTCCTTGAAATCCTTTCTATGCCTTGTCAGATTCTTTCCTTGATTTCCTTGATTTCCTCATCCGTTGCTTGGCCATCTCGTATCTCTTGTTCCGGCGAAGAGTTGAGTTCTATCACTTCCATCTCATTCAAGAACCCGAGATGTAACCGTTCGAACTCCTTGCGCAGCTCGGGCGGTAGCTCCCGAACCGTGAGTTGGTGACATGCTCCCTTTTGGCTCAACGCATCAGCTACTACATTGGCCTTTCCGGGGTGATAATTGATTCCAACATCATAATCCTTGATGAGTTCCAACCATCGACGTTGCCTCAAATTCAGATCCGTTTGCATGAATATATACTTGAGGCTTTTGTGATCCGTACAGATCTCACATCGGTGGCCAAGGATATAATGCCTCCAAATCTTCAAGGCATGTACCACAGCTGCAAGTTCCAAGTCATGTGTGGGGTAATTCAGCTCGTGTTTCTTTAGTTCTCTCGACGCATAGGCTACCACTTGTCCTTCTTGCATGAGCACACATCCAAGCCCTTGTCTTGATGCATCACAATATATATCGAAACTCTTGCTCACGTCCGGCAATACCAAAACCGGCGCTGTGGTTAGTCTTTTCTTGAGCTCCTCAAAGCTTTCTTGGCACACTGGTGTCCACTGAAATGCTTTTCCCTTCATTAGCAATTCAGTCATAGGCTTCGCTATTTTGGAGAAATCCATGATGAACCGTCGGTAGTATCCATCCATCCCAAGGAAACTCCGAATATCTCTCACATTCGGCGGTTGGTTCCACTTCAGAGAATCTCCCACATTTCCGAGATCAACCGATACTCCTCTCCCGGAGATGATGTGGCCTAGGAATGATTTCTCCTTTAGCCAAAATTGACACTTGCTGAACTTGGCATACAATTGATGCTCTCGCAGTTTCTGCAATGTCAACCTCAAATGTTCTTCATGTTCTTCCTTGCTTTTTGAATACACCATGATATCGTCGATGAAAACCACGACAAACTTGTCCAAGTACTCCATGAAGACCTTATTCATAAGGTACATAAACTATGTGGGTGCATTCGTTAACCCAAAATACATAATGGTATATTCATACGAACCATACCGTGTTCGAAATGCAGTCTTGGGTATGTCGGAGGGCTTAATCTTCAGCTGGAAGTATCCCGACCGAAGATCAATCTTGGAAAAAATTTGGGCACCTTTCATTTGGTCGAATAGGTCCTCTATATGGGGCAGCGGGTATTTATTCTTGATCGTCACCTCATTGAGAGTCCTATAATCCACACACATCCTTTGGGTCCCATCCTTCTTGTCTACGAAGAGCACGGGGGCTCCCCACGGTGATGAGCTTGGGTGTATAAAACCCTTTTCTAGCTGCTCCTGAATTTGCTTCTTAAGTTCCACTAGTTCATTAGTGGGCATCCTATATGGCCTTTTCGCTATAGGTGCAGTTCCAGGTACTAAATCAATGGCAAATTCAATGTCCCGGTTAGGTGACATACCAGGATGTTCTTCCGGGAACACATCTGAAAATTCTTGAACCACGGGGATGCTTTCCAATGTTGCTTCTTTGACGTGGTTCAACACTGCCTTCTCTGTTGCTGGTTGGGCTGACTCGAACTCAATACGAGTACCGTGCTCATTTGTCAACTGCACGCTCCTCTCAGCACATTGAATTACTCTGTTGTGCTTGCTTAACCAATCCATTCCAAGTATTATATCAATCCCTTGGGAATCCAATACAATAAGGTTGGCAAAAAAGTCTACGCCCTTATTTTAAGGTTTACTTTCAGACATACTATATTAGTCCTCATCTCTCCACCGGGAGAATTAACCAACATAGTGTGTTTCATGTGTGATATGGGCAGATTATACTTGGAAACATACTTGGATGATATGAATGAATGCGATGCTCCGTAATCAAATAAAACAGTGGCTGGGTTATAGTTGGCAAGGAACATACCAATCATGACGTCCTCAGCTTGTTGTGCTTCCTCAGCGGAGACATGATTCACGTTGCCACGAGCGTAGTTCTGCTGCCCACGGTTACCTTGCGTAGCTCCTCCATTCGGCCGTGGGTTCTGTTTTGGTGCGTTGGTCAGCTGTCCAAGGCCTTTCTTCAGGCATTGACTTGCAAAGTGTCCCGCCTCTCCGCATGAAAAGCATGCTTCGTTGCCCAAAACAGCAGGAACGTTGGGGCGAGGCTGGTTTTGAGCATAGGCGGCCATGTTGGGACGGGGCGCAGGAGGCAAAGGCATACGAGGTGCTTGCATAACAGGACGTTGCTGCGATGGTTGATTAGGCGAGGTGGGTTTGCAGGGAAGAAAGTAGAAGCGGACGAGCCATACTGTGGTGCAGCTGGAGGCATGAAACGGGGACGTACATTGCTCCATTGTGGCTGGTATGGCATCTTCCTCTTGCCCTCTTGCTCAATCTCACGGATCTTGCTCTCAACCACTATAACTTTGTCAACGAGTTTCTGGAAGTTTGCATAATCATTGTTGGGCAGTTGTACTTGGATCTCATTGTTCAATCCTCTCATGAACAAGTATTGCTTCCTTTGATCTGAGTTGACGTCTTCGGGAGCATACCTTGACAGCTGCGTGAACTTGTTGAGGTACTCATTCACGCTCTTCTTTCCTTGGTGGAGACCTTCGAACTCTTGCCTTTTAAGAATCATGACTCCAGCAGGGACGTAATGAGAGCGGAAACTCTCCTTGAATTCAGCCCAAGTGATTGTCTCCTGGTTGACATGAGCATTGCAGAGAGCGTCCCACCAGTCAGCGGCTGATCCCATGAGTTGGTGCGATTCGAAGAGAACTTTCTCCTGATCATTGCACTGAACAATAGCAAGCTTCTTTTTCATGGATTTCAACCAATCACCAGCCTCCATAGGATCATTAGCTTGTGCAAAAGTAGGCGGTCGAGTCCTCATGAACTCTCACAATCTGTTGTGAGCCGGCGGTGGTGGTGGTGGTGGCGGTGGGGGTGCAGGAACGGGGTTAGGATTGTTGTTGGCTTGCAGCTGTCCCAAAGTTTGTAACATAGTTTGCATGTGCTGGTTCTGCATAGCCATCAACCGTTCAAGGTTGTTTGCATCAGCCCCGGGGTTAGCATTTTCCGGAACTTCAACGTTGCCATCCTCTTGTGGTTCAGGGTTGCCACGAACGTTCCTCCTTTGACGGCTGGCGTTTTCCCTCACCATATGTGAGAGAGAGTTGAGTAGAATAGAAATAGAAGTTTAGATTGATCCCCCCAACTATATGCATCAAGGTGTATGAACTAAATATCTTCCTTTATTAATTTCAGCCTATATGAGGATGTGAACACATGCCGAAGCATCTCACATCTCTCCACTATGTGTGGATGTGGACATTCACCGAAGCGTCCCACAACTCACACAAGCACACAAACACAACCAATCATCACAAAAGTTCAACACACCACTCCTATTCACGCTACTACGACTTAAACGTTCCTATTACAGCTTATTCAACGGGAGTCCTAAACTTAATCATGTGAACTGGTGCTGTTCCCACCGTGTGACGGGGGTGGTCCATACATGGGCGCACGGCATGGTGAGTCAGCAGTCCATGTGGAGTTAGAAGGCGCTGGTGTTCCATTCGCTCCCGCGTTGGCGCGAGTCTCCTCTTGTTTTTCCAGCAAATACAGCTTCTTGCGGAGGTAACGGATCTCTTCTTGTGCGCTTGCGTAGCGGTTTCCTAACTCCACGAGCAAAATTTGTGACTTGTCAGCAGCTTGTGGGTTGGAAAGGGCGGTTACATGGGGTACAAATGATCTCCCTTGTGCCACTCTTCCGACACGGGTGCAGCTCAAAAGTGGTACCCTCAAGCTGCTCATGGAAGGCATAGCACAGTCCGGTGAGTGCTTCCCATGCAGCGTCATCAATAGCTTCTGCCCTTGTAGCTCTCCATGTGGCTGTGAAGTGCCGAGTGACAACCCTACCATTATTTAAGATGGTTACGTCAGCCTTCCACTCTTCATGTCCGAGACGAGGGGCTTTCTTGAGGAGATACTCCGGGTATAAGCTGCAGCAATCCAGAAATTCTTTGAGCTCCCTGGATGTGTGTCCTCCTTCCATTCCATCGGACCAAAATTCTTGATCTGAATGATTGGCCCATTTATCACGTTCATTATTGGTCTCAGCAAGGGGTGGCTCCTCCTCGGGTTCATCTTCTCCCGTCATAGCTTCATGAGGCTCCACAGGGTGTAAGCCCGCGTGAAACTCCTCCTGAGGTGCGTAACAATGCCGTTCTTGTGGATCATCTTCCATGTCGCCTTCAAATGGTTCCACCTCTTCCGGGTCCTCTTCCTCATGCATATAGCTATTGACTTCATCTTCATCATGAGGTTCCATCTTCACCTCCTCCCAATATGGTCCATCGGACACCTCAATGGGGTTAAGTGCACTCCCACGTGGTGGTGAGCGAGTACTTATGCGTGTCGTGCTCCTGATCACCGGTATCTATAAATAGGACATGACAAGCTTTAGAGAAGGAAGAAAATACTTCAAAACTTAAGAAGCTATGAAGCAAGAAAGCAAAAGTGTTGTTGTCCAAAAGAAGAGAAAAGAGGGATGAAAATAGCACTTTGCGGTGGTTGACTTGACAAGAAAAGTGCAGCAGCAAGCAATTTTCGAAAATAGCAGTTTAGTGGGGTGTTCCTATGTGTTTTAGAGTGTCCATTCCACCTAGGCTTGCGTCCTACGATCAACGTGGCTCTGATACCAATCTGTGACACCCGGTTCCGAAAATAGAACCAAATGAATGCATATGTGTGCCCAGGATGTTCATCACACATACACATGTATTCCACAAACTGAATTCAGAATATAACCATGAATAAATAGTGTTTAAGTACTTTATTACATTGAATCATTGTATCACTCATGAATCTCTAACTTATTCTTGCAGCGGAAGTCTCTAAATGACAGCGGCAGCAGGCTCCATCTTCAACTCCACAGGCATGTTGACGGTAGTTCGCACGCCTAGTACTCCACATGGTCCTCGAAGTACTCATCTCCTGTAGCTGATGTATATGTGGTAATGCAAGGGTGAGTACATGTCGTACTCAGCAAGTGCGGGAAAAGTATGACATGTAGCTTACAACAAGGTATGGAATAAAAAGGCTTATTGCAGCAAGCAAATTTTATTTCACAAACATGATAAAAACAGCAACTAAGTCTAGATGAATTTAGTCCCAATATATATCCAAGTAATTCAGCAACATTCTTTCATCATAATTCACCATTTATCATGCTTCAACCAACCAATAATCTTTCTCAAGTTCATCTCATGCTCATAAATATTCATAACCATCTCATATTCATATAGCCAAAACCAAACTCATTTTCATGACTCAAAACAGTTCTAAAACCAATCCCAATGACCATACCATAACCATACCGAATATCCATCCCAAGTTTTCCCTCTAATCATGTGAGTTGGCCAGGTGCTTGTGACAGGAAGCACGGCTATCATGATAGTTTTACACTTTGCAGAGGTGGCACCACTTTACCCACAAGTTCGTGATTTCATCACCCGTCAGCGACTGCAGAACCTCCATTATACTAGTACACAACCGTCGGTGTATGGCCAAGAGATCACAAAATAGCCTTTACAAAGGGGCTACTAGATGTATGGACTCACTAAGGTTTCACCGGCAGGCTCGAATCACCATTTTCCCACATACGGGCCCCCTCTTGTGCCATGCAGTTCCCAGGGCAGTCCTCCTCGACTCCAATTCCCCACGCCATCCACGGTCCATAACAAGCTAGCAACACACCTTATTAATCAGCTAAGCCGCACCCATACTTGGCCTTGTGGTGGCACTGTTTTTCTGGCATATTCTCGCATGAACCGGTCCTTAGATCTATGGCAAGTAAACCACCATCTCATTCAGCAACATCCACGAACCAAGCTTTCCTAGATCTCCCCGATTCCATGCTCATTAACATCATCAAGTTCTCATCATCATTATTCATATGGGTGCAGTAGCTAGACATGTTTTATTTCAGCTTCCCGCATCCCGTAGACTAAGCGAAGCAAAAAGGAAAAACGACCATACCCAACTCATCAACTTTCCCGGCCACAAGGATGGTTAACAAAACTAGTAAACTCCTATAAATGGGTGTCCCATAAAGTTGACTCAAGCGTACAAGTTTTCGCAAACAAAACAGTTTCAAAACATGGGATCAATATGGTCAAGGGGCACTTGCCTTGCTCCGTGGCTCTTGTTGCTCAAGCGTCTCGAAGTCTTGGTGCTGTAGTTCCTCGTAGACGGCCTCTTGAGCTTGTCCTTCTACTCACAACCACACACATACAAGATTTTCAGCAATCAATCATCATGCACAAACTTTACTCAAGATGCAATGGGGTAGATGAATGCAAATCCTATGGTGCTGTTTTACTAAACCAGTTTGTATGTGTTCTTGCATGTTTTAATGGGCTTTCATGGGGTTTTATGATGAACAAGGGTGCTGAGATGAAGTGTGGACGTGGTTATGATCTTTACTCAAGATCTAGATTGAACAAGGGTGCTGAGATGAAGTGTGCACGTGGTTATGATCTTGACTCAAGATCTAGATCAATTCCACCGTCAAAAGTCGATCAAAACGTGATCTGTCCACACAAACAAGTTTCTGTTCGAAGGGGGCAAAGAAAACGGATGCGTAGAAACAGCGGAGACGTTGTAATATGGGTAATGGAGACCTACCTCACTTCCTTTTGGTGGCAGGGCCTTCCTCCTAACAATGGCAGCAGCGGAGAATTTTCTATGGAAGATTAGGGCAGGACAGATAGTCGGCTCTTTTCCGGTGACGGCGAGGCGTGAAGGGGCTCGTCGGCGGGCTCACTGGTGGGGCTTATCGGCGACTGAACTCCGGCGAGGGGGGGTTCAACTCGGCAAGTTGGGGGCTAGGACCTCCAAGTTGCCGACTTGGGAGGGGGAAAAAAGGGGAAGGGGTTGCGGCCAAGGGGGGGGGGGGGTTGGGTTTTCTATTTATAAGGGGGGAGAAAAGAATCCTACTCTAATTGGAGCAAAATCCTAACAAACTTTTCCCCAATTGATTTGGTGCGGCAGTAATGTGGGGGAAATTCCCCAAATGTGCGGAAAATTTGGGGAAATTGTGTCGGTACCCTTAGTACCGGGTACCCCCGCGCACATGAGAAAAACCGCCTAAGGACCTTGCCCCCTCCGCATGGGTGAGCTCCGAAGGTGCCACGTGTCCAGCGGGGCCGGGCCTCCCCTCTCCTCAGAGGCGAGCCCCGGGCCTGCCACGCGGCCAGCAGAGCCGGGTCTCGCCCCCTCCGAAGGGGCGAGCTCCGAGGGTGCCACGCGTACAGCGGGGCTGGGCCTCCCTTCTACTCAGAGGCGAGCCCCGGGCCTGCCATGTGGCCAGCAGTGCCGGACCTCACCCTCTCCGCAGGGGTGAGCTCCGAGGGCGCCATGTGTCGAGCCGGGCCGGTCCACCTTCTCCTCAGAGGCGAGCCCTGGGTCTGTCACGTGGCCAGTAGAGCCGGCCCTCACCCACTCCGCAGGTGCGAGCTCCGAGGGTGCCACGTGTCCAGTGGGGCCAGGCCTCCCTTCTCCTCAGAGGTGAGCCCCGGGCCTGCCACGTGACCAGCAGTGCCGGACCTCACTCCCTCCACAGGGGTGAGCTCCGATGGCGCCACGTGTCCAGCGGGGCCGGGCCTCCCTTCTCCTCAGAGGCAAGCCCCGGGCCTGCCACGCGGCCAGCAGTGCCGGACCTCACTCCATCCGCAGGGGTGAGCTCCGAGGGCGCCACGTGTCCAGTGGGGCCAGGCCTCCCTCTCCTCAGAGGCGAGCCCCGGGCCTGCCACGTGGCCAGCAGTGCCGGGCCTCACCCACTCCGCAGGGGTGAGCTCCGAGGGCGCCACGTGTCCAGCGGGGCCGAGGGAAGTGTCGACAGCGCACTTCGACAAATTGTAATTGGCTCATTTCAGCTATCTTTTTCCCATTCCCCACAATTTTTATGATTCTTTCTCCATTTCCATGGTTCCTTCCTCCATTTATCCTTCTTTTATAATGTTTCTCTATATGAAAAATGTATGCAATGCATGGAAATGAATTTGAGGGTGTTACACCGGGCGTCGAGGCATAGCACACCGATTTATAGGTGTAGGTTGAGGGCAGCAAGGTGAAAATCTGCTAACTGGCATAGAGAGATGCTCCGTGTAGGGAACCTCCTGCTCGTTTCGGTGCAACCGGTTCGACGTTTGGGCTGTCGGGTGAAAGGTTGTCCCGTACGACATCGGTTGAGTGTGCTGTTGCAGCTCCGAGGATGGGCGTACGTGACGTACTATTCGGGTATCCCTGCAGGTGTATATCGAGTCGATTCGCCGTCCCTCATGGTAATGAGTACCACTTGGTCACTGAGTCGTGACGTAGGTTAACTTATTAAATGTTATGATTCAATATTGCTTATATGATTAACTTGTATTGTTACATGTGTGCCACCAAATATTTCTCAGTAGATTTCATATTTATGAAACTTCAACTTGTGGCTAAAAGATGAATTAAGAATAAACTTGTAGGCGTTTCCGTTTGCTGCAAATTATCATCCTATATTCGGTATCACCTGCATGTAGAGTTTCATGTGTCGGAGAGTAGGTTAAGACTTGCTGAGCCATCATGCTCACGGTTTCTGCTATAAGTGTTTGCAGGTGAGGAGTACCCCACAGACTCAGAGTACGAGTCCACCGGCGAGGGATACCCTCCGTCGAGGACTATGGCTGTGTGCGAGCCCGGACCCAATCACGGGGCCATGCCGCTCGCCCGAGAATCGCATTGGGTTGTGCTGTGCGATGCGGCACCCAACAGCACATATAATAAAGCATCATATTACATAAATCAAGCGGAAACTTACAAAGTGTGAATTTTACAAATACTTCTCAAAATATTCTACAGGGGAAGACTGATACAACTCACGTCTCATATCTATACTAAGCAATAGAGAAGACGTCCAGCCCGCGGACCCTTCTCACTAGCAACACGGTCACAATAACAGCGGCAAGGGTTGCCATGAGTTCACCACTCGGAGAGTTCCGAACCTCATTGGACAACCGTACTTATCAGCGTAGTGTTATTACCTGCAAAACAACTCATGCAGTATCTGTGAGCATAAGGCTCAGCAAGACTTAACCGTCACCCTAGTCATGAAACTCTACATGCTGGAAATAGAGGGCTGAGTATAGAAGATTTAACAAACTATGAGCTTGAGCTAAAATTGAGTTCTTACTTCATGTTTTAAACAACTTTTATATCCCTCGCACAATTTACATCGAGACTCCATAATCAAACAAGAAATGCTTCATCTCGATGCCACTTGCCCGAGGTGAAAGTAACTTTAGTGAAATACCCTATACCCATACAGACCTTGCGCCGTCAACGCCGAGACTCCACAATCAAACAAAAAATGCTTTGTCTCGATGACACGACCCCACGGTCTTGTCGAGCCAGGATCACGCTGAGGGGTGCTGCGTTGCACAGCACCGAATAACACACATCAAAGGTACAAAGCGGAAGCAAAACTTTTATTACATAAAGTGGTTTATGAACATTTTTACATCAAAATAAGTCTAGTCCACACTCACAGGCATAGACTATGCATCAAGTTCACGTTCAGCCCTTGAACGTGTCCTTGCTAGCACACACGCACACTAACTTTGCGGCGTGCATGACTCCCACTCGACGGGGTTCCCCTCCTGGGGTTCTGTCTCCTCTTCGGGAGCCCCTTCCTCATAGAACCCTGCAAAAGCTTCAAACACAAGCAATGAGCATGAAGGCTCAGCAATACTCACCCGTCTCTCCTAAAAATGGAACTTCTACATGAGGGATTGATAGGTTACATGAGGAAAAATCATTTGCAAGAACTCACCTAATTAGTAAAACCTTACTTTCAAGTTTTAGCAGCAGGTTGTGGAGAACCTTACACTAAGGCACATGAGAGAGCCGCAATCAAACAAGAAACGCATTTCTCTCATGTACTTTGCCCAAAGTTGAAAGGAACTTTAGTTCGCTCTAAACTACAACAAATCATTAACAATCAAAGTCCATATTTCAATCAGCAACATTTTAACATGTAACTAGCCTGTTCTTTCTACGTCACGATACAGTGAACAAGTGGTACTCATCACGTGCAGTAGCTAACGGCGATTATAATCGATTTACACCTGCAGGGTTACCCGAATAACCCATCACGTATGCCCGTACTCGATGTTGCCTACAACAACCATCACGGACGCCGTACGCAACTACCTTTCACCCGTTAGCCAAATATTGAACCGGTCCCATCGTCCCGAGCAAGAGGTCTCTGCACACGCATCTCCGTGCCGCCAGCCGATTTACACCTCGAGCTCTCAACCTACCCTCTGAACGACGGGTACCCAGCTACCCGAGTTACATCAGTTTCCCGGTTCCCATATAGCGGGTAGGTCTTCGGTACTGTTCTAGCTTGTTCAACAGGCCCGCACACGGCTCGGTCCTCAATCGACACAAGCGGAGCTACAGCACACAGGCCCAAAGTCCTGCTGCCCTTACTCTCCGCTCGGTCTCATCTTTCTTGCCATGTGTATCATGTGCTATCTCTACCCGAGTCGAGTGCCTCTAGCCTATGCTCGCGAGTAGTTCCAACTACTCGACTTGTACCGAATCCTACCCTAACTTAGCTTTGCAGTAGCTAATGGGGTTTACAATCCTAAACCCAACCCATGGTTTTCTTGGCTATGCAATTGGGTTTCCAAACAAGACTCTAATGCAAGGAATCATAATACTCAAGTAAATGCTCAAAACAATAAAAATTTGAAAAAGGGTTAATGCAAACCGGAGCTTGCCTTGCTTCTCTTGGTCGTAGGCTAGCTGCTCCTCCGGAGTAACGAAGTCTAGGACTTCGGGTTCCTCCTCGACCTTAGCGACTACATGATATAAAAAGTACATCTATTAATTTGAATGCATTTGTATTAAGTTTGAACTTGTGAAGCTTATAAGTCCCACTAGACATACTCAATGACTGTGGAACTTTTACTGTGGCTTGGTTACAACCTAAATACAGACTTGGTCAAGTTTTAGTTGCAGCAAAGCTCATTTGAGCCCTCCACAATTAATTATGTACTTGACCTTAATTGGAACTCTTAGGGTGTTCCAGGGACTTTCAAGGAACAAATTATGCCTTTCTGAAAACTAGATTTTCAGAGGGTTCTAATGGAGTTGGTCTCACTTAATTTGAAGGTTCCTATCTAAAGATATGAGCTAAACAATTTCAGAGAAAATTCTGAAAATGTTTCTGAACATTTTCTATTTTCTCTGGAACAGTTTCACTAATCACACCATTAGGTGAATCAAATGAGCTCAAATGGATCTGATATTTTTATGGTAGTTCAGGGATATTTTGGTGAACACTCCAGAAAAATTTCAGGATTTTCGCCCAAAGGATTCTCCAGTTAAAATTCCAAACAGTTTAAACTTGGAGGAATTAATTCTGGAGAAATAAGGATTTTCATGAAGTGAAACTTAATTTGTTGAAAGTACTCAGAGAGATGAATCCACCAAAATTTTGTTCACTCAATTTGGAGCTTTCTAGCCAAAGTTATGAGGATTTGAAGTTTGAATGAAATATGAAAATCGGGGGAAAGTTTAAATCTGCCGGGGGCCCACGGGGACACGTGTTGAGCGCGGAGGCGACAGCACACTGAGGCCCACAGGGTTTTTGCGCGCCAGCACATCAGATCCCGGCCGCAGCCCGATCCCGATTTAAAATATCTCCCGCTGACAGCTGGGGTCCACCCCCTTCGTCTACCTCCCGCCGCCCGCGCTCTGCCACCGGGGTACCTCGCCGGAGAGCTCGCTGGCAGCGTCTGTGGAGTTCCAAACTTCACGATTTTGGCTGCCCCTGCCTACTTTCACTCAGGGGACACGATTCCGGCCTCAGCTCGTCATGACAATAGCCGGTGCATGGTCGGCGACGAGCCGCCGCCTCGGGAAGACTTCGGCTGTGTCGGCCGACTTCCCTAGCACCTCAACTACTCGAGCAACCGGTCGGAGAGCATCAGTAGACCTCAGGAAAGGTCGACATGAGCTTGAAGCCGCTCGGGGGAAACCCAAAGTAGGTCCTCACCGTGCGCCCGATGCCTCCCGCATGCTCCGCTGTTGGTAAACTTCGAAATACGCCGGGTACAGAGGTTCTCCGGCCAAAGGTTGTGAAGGCAACTTGTGCGCTACCGTCTCTAGCTTGTGTGGGAGCGGATTGAGGACCTCTAATCCTTCCTAGAGTAGGGATTTGGCAGAACCGCACCCGAAGGTCGTTCTGCACCCAGAAAGGGGAAAACTGGAAATTCGCCACCGGTGAGCAAGCGCTCGGGCTGTGGCTCGGGGGTGAGCAGCACCGATCACCAGCGCGTCCAAGGGTGCCTTGGCTCGGGCGTGACAACCTCCCGGTTGAGCTGTCCATGGAAGCCCGAAGTGCGACGGTTTTAGGTCACCGAGTTGAACTCTCGGTATAGCCGAGATCAATTGGTTTCAGCTGGGTTTTAGCAACGGGGAAGAAGGAGGAGGGTTCCTAGTACCTTGCCGTAGCTCTGGAGGGGACGGGAAGGCTGTGATCAGAGCTCTCCGATCGGTTCTGAGCAGCGGAAGGAGTTTTCCGGCGCTGTGTTCTTGCGGGGGGGGGGGGGGATGGCGATAGCTTCGGCCGAGGAGGGGGAACAACGCCTTAAGAAGGCTCTGCACCGCCTCGTGCCCGCGTGTGGCCAAGCAGCTGCTGGTGCGGCGGCCTACCTCGTTGGCGATCGCAGCTGCAGCTCGGCGACCCGAGTGAGAAAAGTCTCAGTCGGTTGAATCCTCCCTGTGGCTGACATGTGGGTCCCATTTTCATTTTTAACCTCTGAAATTCACTCCTAATCACTGTTGTAAACAGTGAGCCCCAAAATACCCATGGTGATTCAAATTATTCACCCATGAGCCATTTGAATTGATTAGAATTCAATTTGTGTTTGATTTGAATGAATGTCAGCACATGTTCAGTTTGAAATTCAAATAAAGTTTGAACTTGCCCCACTTAGCTCATGTCAAGATCAACTCCAAATGGAGTGAAAATTGGTGTATGAGCTCACAAAAATGTGCTGAGTAAGAATATGCTTCCCACTTTTGAATTCATGGGATAAAAACAGTTTGAATTTGAATATGGTTTCAAACTGCCCTCTTTCTAGCTTTACCCAAAATGACCTCAAAAGGGTTTTGAACTTGGGTGAAACTTGGCATGGACATCCTTAGCAATGTGCAGGAGTTTTCATATGCCCAGCCCCTCTATATCACATGTGGGAAATACCACTTTTGCAATATGTGAGTTTGTTCTCTAATGAGCATGTTGATGGTGGTTACTTGCTCTTCATTTGTGTTCATCAACTTGCTTTAAATGAGGTGTGTGGTGTGGTGATGAACACTTCAAATATGTGTCAAAAACTGAGGCCCTTACACTCGACGCCACTCGCCCAAGGTAGAAAGTAAATTTAGTGATGGTGTTGATCATCCCTCATCTCCAATATGAGGATTACTCACGGAGCATTTTAATTTTTTCCCAGTTTCTTACTACATCACGACGCAGAGAACAAGTATGCTCATTACCGCGAGTGACGGTGATTCGAATCAAAAACACCCGGCTGACACGATACATACGCCCGTCCAAGACCGGTGATCAACCAATCCCCTCAACGTCGTATGTGGCAACCTTTCACACGACACCCAAATATCTAACCGGTCCCACCAACTTGGATTAAGTCGCACTACGGCAAACCCTCGTAGAGCCGACCTCTCTATACTTTCAGCATCTGCATAAGGTGGTGGGGATTGTCTCGACACCCAGGTTAACATGTTACATCGGTTTCCTGGGTCCCATATTGCCAATATGCATCCGGTACACAACTCAAACTTGTCCCACAGGGCCGCACACGAGAACGGGCCTTAATCGACTCACACATAGACTACGCTCACAGGACCACGTCCTTGTCCTTGAGCCTTCCATCCACTGCCCGGTCTCCATCCCCGACTATGAGGATCAATTCCCAACTCTTCCGATTGATCCCCCTTAATCCCGTTTCACGAGTAGGAAACGGCCTACTCGAGTTATGCCTCTTTTAATCCACTTTTGTTAACTTGAGATCAGCCGTTACAATTAAGTGATAACCTATTCTAAATCAAACTCCAGGGTTTTTCTGGGTGACGCATGTGGAGGGTCATACCATCTATACTTAATGCAATAAACAAAATGCTAGAAATTATAAAATGAATACAAATAAAAACTTGAAAGTTTTGATGCAAACCGGAGCTTGCCTTTGTTTTGCAGGGGATTAATATATAAGGTTCAATTAGTGAAGACCACTTGAGACTTGATCACTTGCTTTCCTCCTCCTTTGATCTTGTAGGATCGAAGAGCACGTGAAAAGCTACCAGAGGGGGGGTGAATGGTAGATTAAAACTTTTTGCAGCGGAAACAACAAAAACCCCTCAGCAAAAAATCAATTGGTTAAAGAAACCGTGTGTGCAAGTGTTTTCAAACGTGTTCAACCATGAAAAATCAAGTAGAGAGGTAGAGAATCAAGTCACGGATCTAATGCAACAAGAATCACTTGAAAACACGAAGTAAAACTTGAGATACGATCAAAACATTAAACGAAGATCAATCTGTTCTACCCGATATAAAACAGATCTGCAATGCTGCAAAGAAACTCGTGTATCTCAAAAACTACAGATCCGAAGCTCGTGAAAATTTCACAGATGATATATAATTGAGTTGTGAAGACAACCCAAAAAGAATCACGTCAATCGGATCTGCAAAACTCGAGTTATTAACAAAACACCGAAGCAACGTCGGTCTGTCCAGAAACTCGGCGACAAAGACTTGACGAAAAACAAGTCGGACGAACAAGGCACAAAAGCTCCTCGAAACTATGAACTTTATTCAATAGAAACACAAGAGGAACAGCCCAAAGTGGTGCACCCACGAGAATTGACCCCCCTTGCTTATATAACCAGCCCTAAGGCCAACTCAACTCAAACTAGGACTCCTACTCCTACTTGGATTCAAACTGTAACTTTCCAATACTGCTCAAGACTCTTCTATACGCAGACAGAAGCAATCTTAAGAATTCCAAACACCTTAGGAACGTCCCAAACATTCCTAAAATAATTCAAATTCGTGACCCAAACGAAATCCTATCATAACCAACTCAAAACTTTCCATATTTGAGTCAAACACGACTCAGCCGCAGCCTGAGTCCATAACCTAGTCGGTTGAACCTTTCCGACCAATTCTTTACGTCCACATCTCTTCATCACGCCTTAGAACAATGTTGTCACGTCCATGCACTCCTTGCACACGTGCAAACACCTTCCAACGACGTACACGCAACCTTCATATGCACTGCCCTTGATCCAAACATGCTGCGCGACCTCCCGATCAACTCAACCACAGCTCCTCCCGAACTTGGTTGTTGGAACCTCATCTCCTCCCTGAGACTAGTCCAAGGATCCCGTCACCAGCCATGTATTGAACTCAAGCAACACCTGCACATGAATAAACAACCAATTCTTCCGAGTACAAGTCCTCGACTTGACTCACGTTAGTTCGAAAACCACAACACCTTACATGAGCACGTCACATAAGCATGTTGCAAACCATATCAAATGATAACAGCCATAACCACCAAAACACACCAAAAACTTAGCAAATTAATACTAAGAAAACCTTCCCATAAAGCAAGTTTGAAACATTGCGAGTTAAAAGCAAAAACAAGACGCTGCAGTTCTACGAGTTGAACTTCACGGGAGCTCCCTAAAAACAAGCTCTGGACCTCACAGAAGCTCTCCGGACCTTGCGTCGGACCTTGCCAACACTTGGCGGACCTAACAAAGAACTGGTCGGACCTTGCCACAGAAGAATGTTTTGGCAATATTCAAAACTTTGAATGTTATTGCTAACTTTTATCCTAATTGCCAATGTATTCAGCACACATAGGTCTCACAATCTCCCCCTTGATGAATGCATTGGCAACACCAATTAAAATCCGAACATTGGCTTATGAAAAGTTTTGAAAAGCTTTGAAAACTCATTTCTCCCCCTTTATTAATTTCTCCCCATTTTTTAAAATCAGAGAAGGAAGAAAGTGTATAACATATGCAAAGTGTAAAAAGATCTCTCCTTATACATATTTCTCCCCCTTTGACAATGTATTCAGCAAGGTTCAAAAGAGAAATTTTTAAATGTTATGAGCATAATTATAACATATACATACAAAACAAAGCTCATCCAAGTCATACTATCAGGTTACTTACACTATCACATTAATGAGATACATAAAGTAGTGTAAGCCATGCTAGAGATCAAATGTATTTTTCAGTTTCAGCAAGTCATGATCTCCCTTACTCAACTATTTCAAAACCTGAAAACATGACACTTGTTGCTGCATTTTTATTATTCATAATCATTTAAGGCACAAAGTTGATCATATGATATTTGCAAGAGATTATATGCCGCATCAGCCTTATTCTAACCAACCAAGCCAAGCCTATGTCATTTGACAATCAGAAGCTTAAGGACATGGTTTTAGTCATACACAATTCCTTCCAAGTTCATATCTTAGTGCAATGATAAGCAATCTCAAAAGAAGAAATGCGATGCATGCATATTCTCTTGATCTTTTCTCAGTTTTTTATTTGAAAACTCAACATGTGAGCTGACCACTTGATTAATTTTTTATGATTAAAAGCACTTGTGAGCACGCAACAAGTTCAAAACAGCAAGAAAGTTTGATCATGACCAGATTTAGTGTAAGTAATTATTCCAATTACTAGTCATGGCAAAAACTACAAAATGTATAACATGAGTAATGTAGTAAGAACTTTCAGCCTGTAAAAGGAATCACAAAGTCATATATGTATGAAATACTATGCTCATATTATTTTAGTTTCAGATTCACACATAGACTTTCAAAGTTTTAAAAACTCCCCCTCAATTTAAGCCATGAGGATGCATAACCCCTATTTCAGTACGAATGAAACAAAAACGAGTGAAATCCAAAGGTTTTGTAAAAATATCAGCCAATTGTTGTTCGGTATCGACATGGTGAAGCACAATGTTTCCTTTTTCAACATTATCACAAAGAAAGTGATACCTAATGTCAATGTGCTTAGTTCTAGAGTGTTTCACGTGGTTTTTAGCAATACAAATTGCACTAGTGTTATCACAAAACGGTGGAATACTATCTAAATCAACCCCATAGTCCTTAAGTGTTTGAACAATCCAAAGAATTTGTGAGCAAGCGCTAGCCGCAGCTACATATTCAGATTCGGCCGTGGATTGTGCAACTGAACTTTGTTTTCTAGAGGACCAAGCAACAAGTGAATTACCAAGAAAATGACAAGCACCCGAAGTACTTTTCCTATCAATCCTACAACTCCCAAAATCAGCATTCGAAAAAGCTTTCAAAGAAACGGTTTTGGAAGAAGGAAGAAAAATGCCAAATTCTTGAGTTCCATGTAGGTACCTGAGAATCCTTTTGATGGCTTGGCAATGTGAAGCACGTGGAGAAGCTTGAAAACGTGCACAAAGACATACGCTGAATTGTATGTCCGGTCTTGACGCCGTGAGATACAAAAGTGATCCAATCATACTTTTGTATTCTTTTTTATCGACCGGGTCACCATCTTCGTCAAGTTCAAGTGTTGTTGCTGTTCCCATTGGTGTCCGGAGAGGCTTGCATTTGTCCATGCTGAAGTGCTTAAGAAGGTCCTTTGTATACTTAGTTTGATGCACAAAAGTTCCTTCTTTTGTTTGCTTGATTTGCAGCCCCCAAAAGTATGTGAGTTCTCCCATCATACTCATCTCAAATTCTGAACTCATCATAGCTGAAAACTTGGACACGAGATCATGAGAAGCACAACCAAAGATAATATCATCCACATACACTTGAACGAATAATGAGTCATTGCCATGCTTAAGTACAAAAAGAGTTTTATCAACCTTGCCCATGGTAAACCCCTTTTCAAGTAAGAATGTTTTTAACCTATCATACCATGCTCTAGGGGCTTGTTTTAGACCGTACAAGGCTTTGGACAGTTTGTAAACATGATTAGGAAAATTTGGATTTTCAAAACCCGGTGGCTGCTTAACATAAACCTCCTCCTCTATGTAGCCATTAAGAAAAGCACTTTTAACATCCATTTGATATAACTTGAAACCTTTAGATGCAGCAAATGCTAATAAAATTCTTATAGCTTCTAATCTAGCAACAGGAGCAAATGTTTCATCAAAATCTAGACCTTCAATTTGAGTGAAACCTTGAGCAACCAACCTAGCTTTATTCCTAACCACAACCCCATCCTCACTTTGTTATTTTCGAATACACATTTAGTTCCAATTAATGTGTCACCTTGAGGTGGAGGTACAAGTTTCCAAACATTATTTCTTTCAAAATTTTCTAACTCTTCTTGCATGGCATTAATCCAAGATTCATTAGTGAGTGCGTGTGATATATCCTTGGGTTCAAAAGAAGCAACAAAAGCAGAATGAGCATGAGAGTTTGGATCGCAAAACCTGGACCGAGTGACTCGTTCATGCAAGCTTCCAATGATTTGTTGTGGAGGATGACTTTTGAGTACTCGGAGGGGAGTAGACACTTCACAAGCACCTTCTTCTTCATGTTCGGACCTTTGATTAGGAGAGCTTGTTGATTGAGGAAGGTCCGAACCAGCAGTAGTGACTGTTGGTGCTGGTTGTGGTGCAAAATCAGCAGCTTGATCGTTATTTACTTCTGAGTTTTCGGGCAGCAGCACCACTTCTTCATCTTCTTCAATAAAAATACTCTCCCCCTGCGGATATGGATCCGGACCTGCAATATCGGAGCTAGTACTTGGGCTAGCTTCATCAAAAGAAACCTCGCAAGTCTCCACAATTTTGTTAGTGTCAAGTAAAAACACACGGTAGCCTCTAGTATGATATGGATAACCAAGAAACATGCCATCAACAGATCTAGCTTCAAATTTATCAAGATTATCATGTTTCTTAACAAAGCATTTGCAACCAAAAACCCTAAAGTGTGTAACACTAGGCCTATGTCCAAACCGGAGCTCATATGGGGTTTTTCCAAGCTTAGCACGCAAGAAAACACGATTTGAGACATAACAAGCGGTTGCAATTGCATCAGCCCAAAATTTCCTAGGAGTTTGATATTCATCAAGCATAGTCCTAGCCATCTCAACTAAGGTCCTGTTCTTTCTTTCTACAACACCATTTTGTTGTGGTACATAGGGTGAAGAGTATTAATGATCTATTCCATTTTCAGCACAAAAGTGATCAAAGGATTGGTTTTTAAATTCAGTTCCGTTATCAGTTCTAATTGCTTTTAATGATCCTGGGTGATCAATAGATAATCTAAGAAATAAAGTTCTAAAATGACTAAAAGCTTCATTCTTAGATGCCATAAAATAAACCCAAGAATATCTGGAATAATCATCAACAATCACAAGCACATACCATTTACCTCCGAAGGATTGAACACGTGCCGGACCTACTGTGTCAAGATGTAAAAGTTGTCCCGGTTCAGCTGTCATGGTCATTGTGAGAGGAGCATGTGAACCTGCAACAAACTTAGCATGTCTACAAGAAGAGCACACAATATCATTGTCCTTTTTAAGCTTTGGCAGCCCACGTATGCGATCGAGAGCACTAACACGAGTGAGATGATCAAAGCCTATGTGACCAAGTCTACGATGCCAAAAATATAGATCCTTTGTATCATTAGCATCTAGACACCGATGCTTAGAAGTTGACAAAACAAAATCAGCTTTAAAAACTCTTCTAAACCTAGACATGTTAAACAAAAGCTCACCTTTTGAATCTACAACCTTGCAGCAATTTTTAGCAAAGCTAACCTCTAGATTTTCATCTAGCAATTGTGAAACCGAAAGCAAGTTGTATTTCAATTTTTTAACAAGTGCCACATCTTTCACAGTGTAGAGATTGTTTACTCTAACCGAACCTTTAGCAATTATGGGAGTAGAAGAGTTATCGGCGAAAGTAACATTTTCTACACGTGACACAAAAGAGAGAGAGGAGAACCATTCTTTGTTACCGGTCATGTGGCGTGAGCAACCTGAATCCACAATCCAAATGTTCTCCTTCCTCAAACGTGAAACCTACACAGCAGCACAATACGTCGATGACTCAATACTGGGGTTAGTTAAAAGACTTTTAGGAATCCAGTACTGAGTCACACGACGTCCAGCAGGAATAACACGCGAAAGCTGAGAAGGTACAGCAGGTTTATGAGCCAAACATCGAAAATTTTTGTTCCCAACTACTTACTTAGAAGATGTGTTATATGTAGCACAAAAAACAGTAGGTCCGGGAGCGAGTTTTTGACTCATTACAGCAGGTTGCAAGCTCCGAACATTCGGTCTATCAGATTTTGCTTGGTTGTTATGTGATCTAGCAAGTATTCTTTGTTTCTTATCGTGTTTAGCGAGTCTATAACAAAAATCCATGACATGACCATCTCTACCACAGTAGGTACAATGAAAAATAACCTTATTATCATGTCTAGATGAGCAAGCAACACGTTTATTAGAACCCGAATGTGACAGTACTCCTGCAGATTTGAAAATCACCTCTTTTTGTCTAGGAGCTGTTTGAATCAAACCGCTTCCTAATGACTTTACAACTTCAGGTGGGTGTGCCTTAGCATTAGCATGAGAATTAAAATCTAAACCAGTTTGATCATTACAAGACTTGGAAGAATTCAGCAGCAAGTTTAGGTTCTTATTTGCATTAGAAAACCGATCTAGTGTCCTATGCATGTCATCAAGTTTATTGGACAGATCAAAGCAGTTTTCACATGAAGTTTTTCCTTTTAGTTTGCAATTTGAACAATATTTAACTTCATGCACACGTAAAGCATTGTTCAAAATAGAAATCTCATTCATAGCATCATTTAGTTTCTTATTCAGATCATCACATGAAGAACAATGCAAATCAATTGTAGAACAACAAGCATCTTTCAAATTTTTATCATTAAGTGCAGCAAGCTCTTTGTTCTTTTCAATTTCAAGTTCAAGTTTATCAAGTGTAGATGCGTGTGCACTTCTTAAAGAGGATAATTGTTCATAAATCAAATCACATGAGGAACAAGAATCATCACTAGGAATCAAAGTTTTTAAACGATTAATTTCAGATTCTAGTGATTCAATTTTAACAGCATTGTTCCTAAGTTTTTTATCCTTTTTCTTTAATATAACAGTGGCACGAGAAATAGCATCACACATTTCTTCGCAAGTGGGACATACCTCTTCATCGTCGCTGTTGTGTTCTGCCTCCTCGGAGCTTGAACTTGACTTGCTCGCCATGCAGCACATATTTGCCATAGCTTCTTCATCTTCATCACTACCGGTGTCCACATCAATTGAGCCGAAATCTTGAAGTGCAGAGATCATACTATGCACTATGTTGCGCATTGATAAATCTTTCTTCTTCTTATTCTTTGCAAACGATTTCTTCGGCCTTGTTTGCTTTTCTTCACGTGAAGTCGGACCTGAAAGGTTAGGGCACTCCGTACGAAAATGTCCTGTCTTACCACATTCAAAACATCGTTGAGGTCCGGAGCTTCCTCTCCTTCTAGTTCTCACATTTTGCAATGCTTTTGAGAACCGAGTAGAGATGAGTGCAAGCTCCTCCTCTGGAAACTCTTCAATCTGTTCAATGGTTAGAGAGGACAGCAAAGAGGGTGCACCACTAGATGATGATTGACTATAACTAGACATGTCACGTTGCGAAACAAATGCAATAGACTTGTTGGGGTTTTTACGTGAGATGATGTCAATTTCATGAGTTTTCAATTTAGAATAAAGCACGTCTAAAGTAAGAGAACTCATGACAGTAGATTCACGAATAGATGTAACTTTCATCTCCCAAATTGACATATCTAATGCTCCTAACAACTGTCTAGCATTTTCAGCATCTGAAAAGTTAACATTGACACTACGCAAGTTGCTGAGAATTTTATTAAAGCGAGCAAAAAGGTCGTCAATTGACTCACCGGGTTGCATCTCAAAACGCATGTATTCTTTCTTGAACATATCTTGCCTTACCTCCTTGATCATATTGGATCCTTCATGGTAGTCACAAAGAGCTTTCCAAACATCATATGCAGATCGGAGGTGTGCAACACGGTCGAAGTCGTTTTGAGTCAATCCTTGGATAATCAAGTTGCGAGCCTTGTTGTTGTTGTCAACATCTCTCATTTTTGCAGCCGTAACTTGATCGTTGGGTGGTACATCGAAGTTCCGGTAGACCTTTTCCCATATGGTGAAGCCTTGCGCCTGTATGTAGGCCTCCATCCGCGCCTTCCAAACCTGAAAATCGATGCCATTGAACAAACAAGGTTTTGCGGAGTACTTCTCCATGATGGTTAGTCAAAACATGTGCAAATCACAAAGATTATAGCACCTTGGCTCTGATACCAATTGTAGGATCGAAGAGCACGTGAAAAGCTACCAAAGGGGGGTGAATGGTAGATTAAAACTTTTCGCAGCGGAAACAACAAAAACCCCTCAGCAAAAAATCAATCGGTTAAAGAAACCGTGTGTGCAAGTGTTTTCAAACATGTTCAACCGTGACAAATCAAGTAGAGAGGTAGAGAATCAAGTCACGGATCTAATGCAAAAAGAATCACTTGAAAACATGAAGTAAAACTTGAGATACGATCAAAACATTAAACGAAGATCAATCTGTTCTACCCGATATAAAACAGATCTGCAACGCTGCAAATAAACTCGTGTATCTCAAAAACTACAGATCTGAAGCTCGTGAAAATTTCACATATGATAGATAATTGAGTTGTGAAGACAACCCAAAAAGAATCACATCAATCGGATCTGTAAAACTCGAGTTATGAACGAAACACCGAAGCAACATAGATCTGTCCAGAAACTCGGCGACAAAGACTTGACGAAAAACAAGTCGGACGAACAAGGCACAAAAGCTCCTCGAAACTATGAACTTTATTCAATAGAAATACAATAGGAACAGCCCAAAGTCGTGCACCCACGAGAATTGACCCCCCTTGCTTATATAACCAGCCCTAAGGCCAACTCAACTCAAACTAGGACTCCTACTCCTACTTGGATTCAAACTTTAACTTTCCAATACTGCTCAAGACTCTTCTATACGCAGATAGAAGCAATCTTAAGACTTCCAAACACCTTAGTAACGTCCCAAACATTCCTAAAATAACTCAAATTCGTGACCCAAACAAAATCCTATCATAACCAACTCAAAACTTTCCATATTTGAGTCAAACACGACTCAGCCGCAGCCTGAGTCCATAACCTAGTCGGTTGAACCTTTCCGACCAATTCTTTACGTCCACATCTCTTCATCACGCCTTGGATCAATGTTGCCACGTCCATGCACTCCTTGCACACGTGCAAACACCTTCCAACGACGTACACGCAACCTTCATATGCACTGCCCTTGATCCAAACATGCTGCGTGACCTCCCGATCAACTCAACCACAGCTCCTCCCGAACTTGGTTGTTGGAACCTCATCTCCTCCCTGAGACTAGTCCAAGGATCCCGTCACCAGCCATGTCTTGAACTCAAGCAACACCTGCACATGAATAAACAACCAATTCTTCCGAGCACAAGTCCTCGACTTGACTCACGTTAGTTCGAAAACCACAACACCTTACATGAGCACGTCACATAAGCATGTTGCAAACCATATCAAATGATAACAGCCATAACCACCAAAACACACCAAAAACTTAGCAAATTAATACTAAGCAAACCTTCCCATAAAGCAAGTTTGAAACATTGCGAGTTAAAAGCAAAAACAAGACGCTGCAGTTCTACGAGTTGAACTTCATGGGAGCTCCCTAAAAACAAGCTCCGGACCTCACAGAAGCTCTCCGGACCTTGCGTCGGACCTTGCCAACACTTGGCGGACCTAACAAAGAACTTGTCGGACCTTGCCACAGAAGAATGTTTTGGCAATATTCAAAACTTTGAATGTTAATGCTAACTTTTATCCTAATTGCCAATGTATTCAGCACACATAGGTCTCACAGATCTCCACTCCGATTGTTTCAAAATCTCCACGTAGATGCTACAAGTGATGAACATGCATATGTATTTAATTGTAAAGATTTTGTTAACAAGTTCTATGACAAGTTTAAAAACTGGAATTTTGTTTAAGAATTTAAAATGACACTGGTTCTAAGGTTTGGGTTTGGGGTTAATCAACATGATCAAGTGGTAAGTGCATTTCATCACTTGTGTGTTACTCATCTAAAGAGGTTGAACAGAAAAGTGGTGATCCAGAGCTCCAATGGAACTGAGAATTTTCTTGTGAGTTCCTTGTCGCATGAAAGTAATCTGAACCAAAATTCAGAATTTTTCAATGAGTAGATCACTCAGAACAATTCCCTAAGCATTTAGGCAAAAAGGAATTAATTCTGAATAAATTTGCACTTTCATGCAAATTCAAGTGAACCACAATTTCAAACATATCTCAGGGAGCATTCATGAATTTTCCTAGGATTTTTGGAGCTAAGAACTGCCCAGAACTGAATTTCCAAGTTTTGGAAATTCTCTGAAAATGTTTCTGTATTCATTTGTGTCGGTATCCTCAATACCGGTTACCGCCGTGCATAGGCCAAAACCGTCTAAGGACTTCGCCCCCTCCGCAGGGGTGAACTACGAGGGAACCTGAGCCGGACCTCCCCTCTCCGTGGGGAGAACTCCGAAGGCTCCACGTGTCCAGCGGGGCTGGACCTCCCTCTCCTCCGAGGAGAGCTCCGGGCCCGCCACGTGGCCAGCTGAGCCGGACCTCCCCCCTCCGCGAGGAGAGCTCCGAAGGCTCCACGTGTCCAGCGGGGCCGGACCTCCCTCTCCACAGAGGAGATCTCCGGGCCCGCCACATGGCCAGCAGAGCCGGACCTCCCCCTCCGCGGGGAGAGCTCCGAAGGCTCCATGTGTCCAGCGGGGCCGGACCTCCCTCCCCTCGGAGGGGAGCTCCGGGCCCGCCATGTGGCAGCGAAACAGCGCTGCCTACCCAGCGCGGTAGGCAGCAGGAGTAAAGCCGCACCATGCCCTGTCCGTACAAGGTATTCAAGGCCCGCGCCTTCCCAAGAAACGGAGACGCAGCGCACATCTGCCAGGCGCCACTGTGGCCAGTCACGGTCAAGGAAGGATGCGCCTTCCCAAGACGTGAAGACAGGCATGCAATGTCAGAAGCTGTACACCAATAAACACAGCAACAAGACATCCCCTGTCGCCCCTCTCATCATCAACCAACCACTACGCCTAGCTTGCGGCATGGGCAGGGTGGCAGGGCGGAGACTCAGAAGCCCTCGCCAGAGACAACTACCGGCATTACTGCAAGATATGGTAGATGGCAGGCAATCTTCCCGGGACCACCTGTCGGGTCCCGGGGCCCCCTTTGTAAGTCGCCCGAGCCTTGGACAATAAAAGGCTCGGGTAGGCAACGTTGCAAAGGGTTTGGCAGTACGCCACCTTGCAGTAGACATTCTAGCACTCAGTTCATCCTCAAGCTTAGAACTACGGTTCTAAGCACCAAGCAATATAACAAGCACCTCTGCTCACCGTGGACGTAGGGTTTTACGCTCTAGCGGCCCAAACCACGTAAAAAACCCTTGTGTTCATCTCCTTCCTCCGTCCAGTCCAGCAAGACCCATGCAGGAGGACTATCCCCTCCGAAAAAGAACCTCCGCGGGCTGCCAAGAGCAGGCCCAGGGGAAGTGTCGACTGCAGACGCTTCGACAATTTGAACACAACAACTTAAAATCTAAATTCTCCTAACCAAATCAACTCCAAATGATCTGAAATTTTAACAGGGGTTCACTAACATCCTAAAGATTATTCTGACAAAATTTGAGGATTTTTGGATAAACCAAACTTCCTCTTAAATTATTTTTCTGAAAAGCTTTAAAGAATTTTCCAGAATTAAATAATGACTTTCATACCAATTGGGTTGCTTATTTGGATAGAGTTTTTCAACCTGAATCCAACCCAATTTGATGTGGGGACCACACCATGGTTCGCACACTCCGGGATCGCAGAGGGTGGTGCCGTGCGATGCGGCACCCAACAGCACACATGAAAAGAATTAAGAACAACATACAAACTTTTATTTGATATAAAACAGCGGAAGTCTTTTTACAAAACTTAATTATACAGCGGAAGTAATGTACATAGCTACTCTCTAATCCTAACTAAGCAAAAGTGTAGTCGTCCAGTGTCACACCCGGTTTCTCCGAAGAACAACCGAGTGAATATCACATGTATGCCAGGATCATTTTCTCATACATGTGATGACAAATAGTGAAGCATCATTTATTACAAGCCAGGTGTCGAATATAGATAAGTCTTACATAGCATATGTCTCGATGGACGATAATAAGTTCATCACAAGTAAATAAACTAGCAGCGGAATATTATTCTTGTGGGCTCCGTCACAGGTGTTGCCCGGGGGTCTCCATGAACCTAGAAGCCTTCTTCGGGTCCAAAGTCTTGATCATTAAATACAACATCATTCTCTTGACCTGAGCAGCAATATAAACCAACAAATATGCAAAGTTGAGTACCGATGGTACTCAGCAAGTGTGGGAAAGTTATGTCATGCATGGCTAGAACAAGGAGAGGTTGAACTCATGGTTAAAGCACTACGCAATTAATACCTATCACCTTAGCTTATTAAGCACCTACATTACTACATAGGTGAAAAGGTCCCAAACTCCCAACCCATCATCATAATCAAATAACCATAACATCATTTCCAATGTTAAGCTCCCCGCTTAACATCCTCAACTTCCAAAGCCATCCATCCTCTAATCATGAATAAGTCCAAGCCGCTCTTGACCGTGAGCACGGCTGTCATGACAGTTTTGACTCTGCAGAGTTTGCACCACTGTACCAACATGTAGTGATTTCATCCCCTGTTGCCGGGTGGACTAAAAGAACCTCCATTATGCCAGTGGCTACGAACCACATTCACACTTCCCAGGTGTGTAGCCAGGAGATCACTACGAAGCCTTTACAAAGGGGTTCCCGACGAGCATGGGCCCACTGTGGTTTCACCCCTAACAGCATACAAGAGGCTCCAACCCCGCTGCAGTGGCCCCCTCTTGAGCCTTGCGGTTCATATGGTAGTCCAGCTGACACCTATTCCCCGCACCATCCAACACACCCATACTACGTCGGGGATACACCTAATTAATTGGCCAAGCTGCCCCGTCCCAGCATGTGGTTAGCACGGTAAAGCCAGGTTACATGCTCCATGAACCGGTCCTTAGGATCCAGGCAAGTACTAAACACAAACCCGAGTCTCGTGCACCCAGCACCAACCAAATCATCCAACTTGCCTTGATCCCTACCTCTACATAACTCATAATATCTCATTCAAGAGTAAGGTAAGCAAATTATAATATCATATCCCACTTATCCCATTCTAAGCATGGCTAAGCATGAGTAATATGAATGAATGATATAATAAAGCAAAATCCCATCCCAAGCTACAAGGAAAACAAGGTAATGCAATTCTAGGGAAACTTCCTAACATGGGTTTCATATTTCAATTGACAATGCAAATAACTCTATCTACACATCCTAGTATAGGAACAAAGTGGTCAAGGACACTTGCCTTCTTTCTGCTGCTCTGGGAATGGATAGTCCTGATCTTGGAAAGGAACAACTTGCTCTGGAGCAGGTTCTACTCATACCATCACACATAGCAAAAGAAAACAACAATCCATAAGACATAGTTCACACTTTCACTTCATACAAACCACACATTCACATTTATGAAAGTCATTCACATTTCTATGTGTTGTGGTTACTCTATATGTGTTGATTTTGGGCTTACATGCACTTTTAAACATGTGCATATGATTTCTAACTTTTGTATTCAGATTTATGTTTGTATACTATATATGAATTTCCAATTTAAATAAATTCCTTATATTCAATTGATACACATCTTAGCTACCAAGTATGCATGGAAGGTATTTTCCTACTCCAAATGGGTTTTCAGATCTTCTACCAAATCCTAAACTGAAATCTTTGGATTTTGGAGATTTTATTTATCATTTTCTAGTTATGCATACCTATTTTCCTATATTTTAAGATTTACTTTCTATACCTAATTGTGAACTTTATTATGAAAATAGTAAGACACATCATCTAAACAGAATTGGTTCTGATCTAAAATAGTAAATAATATATTTTTGAACTTCTCCTCTGATGTGAACTATTTTACATTTATTTTACCAATTTCAGAATTATTTCCTAGCCTAAAAATGTGTTTCTAGATCTAATAAACATGAACACACCCAAACAGATTTCATTTAAGCCTAAAATTTATTTTTAGCTCATTCTAAAGCTTTCCAATTGTTAGTAGAACTTAAACTTGAATTTACAATGTGTGTGCCCCACTCTTTTAAATTTAAATCTTAATTACATATTCAAATTCCTAAATTTAATATTATATAAGGTTAAAAAGGTAAACTCACCCCACTACAGGGTCTATTATATTATTTTAAGAATTTCCAGGGGCCTAACTATGCATAACAGGGGGGTTTTCCTAATTTTTATTAAGTCCAGGGGCTAAAACTGATTTTTAATTGAATTTACATGAATTTCTGAAGTTCCAGGGGCTAGATCTGAAGTTTCCGGGGCTAGCTCGTATTTTTCGAGATCCCTAGGGGGTAGCCCATAAGAATCCCGGCCTTTATAACGCAGGGCTGACGTGGACCGTCCGATTTAAAACAGACGGCTGAGATTATAACGTCGAACCGGTATGCGGGGATTTAAATTCTACCGTGCGATTTAAAATAGACGGCTCACAAGCGGCCACGTCGCTCTGATCGAGCGCGGGCGGCGCTGCCCGGCGGCGCGCGGCGGCGGGAGGCGGCGATCTCGCCGGAGAGCTTCAGATCTTCGTCAATTCTTCCTAAAACTGGGATTTCATGGCATAGATCGGTAGAGGGGAGGTCGGAGATCTCACCTCGGGGTTTTTCTTGAGCTCGGAGGTCCTGGAAGGCGGTCGGCGACGAGGTCCGAGGTGAATTCACGGCGGGGCTCGTCGGCGCTGTGTTTGAAGCGCAAACCACCGAGTTTTCTGCACCTGCGTGATTCCCCGGAGGCGGTGGATCAAGATCAGCGCGTTAGATCAGAAATCCCGAGCGAAGATCGAGCGAAATTGGCCGGAGAAACTCGGGTTCTCACCGGAAGGAAAAACGGCTGATCGTGGGTGAAAATCGGGACGATGCCGGTGTTTATATAGCCGGGGGAGGGCGGCGTTCGGTTGTGATCGAGTTTGCATCGTCCAGAACCGAAATTCGGCTAGGATACGCGAGAATCCGGGGTGGTTTTGATTCGTGGGGAGAGAGAGGAGTCCGGGTCGGCCGAGCGCGCGCGCGAGGAGGAAGAATATGGCGGGCCCCGTGTGTCAGTGGGAAAGAGGGGGGGCGCGCGGCTGCAGGCTGGCGCGGGGGTGGGTGGGCCGGCTGGTGGGTTTCGGCCCACTGGCCGGGGGGTTTGTTTTTTTCTTGTTCTTTTTCTTTTTCTTTTCTGTTTTGAGTTTAATTTGAATTCCAATTTGAATTTAAATTTCTGCACCACATGCAATACGTCCAAAAAATTTTAAATTCCCCTCTTAACAGGTTTTGGGGTGTTACAGCTCTACCCCCTTAAAAGAAATCTTGTCCTCGAGATTGGTGGTTCTAAGAAAACAATTCCGGAAACTGTGTCTTAAGCTCGTCTTCCGAGTGATGCTTCCACTGCACCTTGCACATCCGGATTCTTTTACTTCTGGTGAGGTGTTCCATTGTCTCCAAAATCTTGGATGGTTGCTCGGCATAAGACAGATCCTCAACTACGTCAACCTCATTCATGGGTAACATCTCTTCAGGTGTTCACAGACATTTCTTGACCTGTGACACATGGAATACGTCATGCACATCCGATAGGCGAGCCGGTAATTCTAGTTGATACGCCACTTCGCCTTTCCTCTCCAGAACTTGAAAGGGTCCGATGTATCGAGGTGATAACTTTCCTTTCACCTTGAACCGACGAAGTCCTCGGATAGGGGACACCTTGAGATAGACATAGTCCCCCACGTTGAAAACGAGCTCTCTTCTTCGTACATCGGTATAGCTCTTTTGTCGTGTCTGTGCTATCCTCAAGTTGTTGCGAATTTCCCTCACTTTCGCCTCGGCTTCTTGTAGTACTTCGGGTCAAAACACTTTGCTTTCCCCTGTTTGGTTCCAAAATAGTGGAGTTCTACACTTCCTCCCGTACAAAGCTTCAAACGGTGACATCTTCATACTAGCCTGATAGCTGTTGTTATATGAGAACTCCGCATACGGTAAGTTCTTATCCCAACTCCGATTGTTTTTTAGTGCACACGCTCTAAGCATATCCTCAAGGATCTGATTGGTTCTTTCCGTCTGTCCGTCCTTTTGGGGATGATAGGCAGAACTAAAGTTCAGATGGGTTCCCATGGTTTCATGCAGCTTCTGCCAGAACCTTGAGGTGAACTGTGTCCCTCGATCCGACACTATCTTCTTTGGCACTCCATGGTAACACACGATCCTTGACATGTACAACTCCGCCAATTTGGATCCGTTGTAGCTTTCTTTCACGGGGATGAAATGGGCTACCTTGGTTAGCCTGTCGACGATGACCCATATCGAATCGTATCCTGATTGGGTCCTAGGCAATCCCACTATGAAATCCATACCGATTTATTCCCATTTCCATTCAGGCACTTTGAGTGGTTGCAATAATCCCGCGGGTCGTTGATGTTCCGCTTTCACCAACTGACATGTGTCACATAGGGCAACATGTTCTGCAACATCTCACTTCATGCCATACCACCAATACCTGCTCTTGAGGTCCTGGTACATCTTTGTACTCCCAGGATGAATGGAATAGTCGGAATCATGAGCCTCCTTCAAAATCAATTCACAGATCTCCTTTACTTCAGGCACACAGATCCTTTTCCCGTGCCACACCGTACCTTGGTCATCCTCTCTGAAACCAGCGGCTTTATTTTTCTTGATGAGTTGTCTGATTTCTTGTAGCTTCTCATCATTCTTTTGACCATCGCGTATTTCTTGCTCTAGTGTGGAGTCCACTTCCATGGCGATGGCTTCACCACTATTCACCAGGCATAGATTGAGTCTTATAACATCGTCCTTCAATTCTGCAGGCATGTCCTTCAAGCTCAACCTATTGACCTGCACTTTCTGGCTTAAAGCATCTGCCACGACGTTTGCTTTCCTAGGATGATAGTTGATGCCCACATCAAAGTCATTGATTAGCTCTAACCATCTCCTTTGCCTGAGGTTGAGATCTGGCTGTGTGAAAATGTACTTTAAACTCTTATGATCTGTATATATCTCTGTCCTCTTCCCCATCAAGTAGTGCCGCCAAATTTTCAACGCGTGTACCACTGCGGCTAGTTCTAGGTCATGTGTAGGATAGTTCTTCTCGTGTTTCAGGAGCTGCCGGGATGCATAAGCCATGACATGCCCTTCTTGCATGAGAACACATCCCAACCTGTTTCCAGAGGCATCGCAGTACACCGAAAAGTTCTTCTGCATATCTGGCATAACTAGCACTGGAGTTGTTGTCAATCTTTTCTTTAGCTCCTGAAAACTCGTCTCGCACTGCGGTCCACATGAATGTGATTCCCTTCTCCAGCAGTTTGGTGAGGGGTCTCGAGATCTTGGAAAATCCCTCAATAAACCGTCGATAGTATCCAGCCAATCCAAATAAGCTTCGAACGTCCCCGACATTCTCAGGGGTCTTCCACTTCTGTATATCCTCGATCTTGGAGGGATCTACGGATATTCCTCCCTCCGAGATTATATGTCCTAAGAAGGGAACTCTCTTCAGCCAAAACTCACACTTGCTCAACTTGGCATATAGTTGGTGTTCCCTCAGCTTCTGCAACATCAACCTTAGATGTTTCTCATGTTCCTCTTCATCTTTGGAGAAGACGAGAATGTCATCTATGAAAACCACCACAAATTTGTCCAGATATTCCATGAATACCTTGTTCATGAGATACATGAAGTATGCCGGGGCATTAGTTAGCCCGAAAGGCATGACGGTGTATTCATACAGTCCGTACCGAGATACGAAAGCTGTCTTTGGAATATCAGTTTGCCTTATCATGAGTTGGTGGTATCCCGACCTGAGATCAATTTTTGAGAACACACAAGATCCCCTCAACTGATCGAACAAGTCTTCAATACGGGGTAATGGGTACTTGTTCTTGATGGTTACCTCGTTCAACGCACGGTAGTCCATGCATAACCTTTGGGTTCCGTCCTTCTTCGGCACAAATATCACTGGTGCTCCCCATGGTAAGGAACTGGGACGAATATACCCCTTCTCCGTCAATCCTCTTAAATGATCCTTGAGTTATCCCAGCTGCTTGGAGTCAATCCGATAAGGTCTCTTGTATATCGGAGCTGTTCCATGCGCTAGCTCAATCGCGAATTCCACTTAACGATCGGGAGGCATATCTGGCAACTCCTACGGAAAAACATCTGGATACTCCCTGATAATCCTGATCTCCTCCACTTTCACCTCAACTTGATTTAATTTAATGTCGCTCCTAGGCTCTTGTATTGTTATAAACTTTACTCTTGTGCCACTAGGGTGAGTTAGTTCCACCGTTCTGGTCGAACAGTGGATGATTCCCTTATGTTTGGTCAACCAATCCATGCCCAAAATAATATCTATCCCTTGTGAATCTATCACTATGAGGTTGGCAGTAAATACCACCCCATTAATGTCTAGATTCACCTTGGGACACACTTGTCTTGTCCTTATTTCTCCACCTGGAGAGTTTACTGCTAGCATATGGTTCATTTGTGTTGTTGCTAGGTCATGCTTCTTAACAAACCCTTGAGCAATGAACGAGTGGGTAGCACCAGAATCAAACAACAGGGTTGCAATGTGTAAATTGGCAGGAAACTTACCAACTACCACGTTGGGTGCCTCTTGCGCTTCCTCCATGGTCACGTGGTTCACCCATCCTCGCATCACATTTTGCTGTTGCGGCTGCACGGGCTTCTTCTTTGGGCACTTATGGGCGTAGTGCCCCACTTCACCACAGTTAAAGCATTGCACTCCAACCTTAGGTGCCTGGCCTTTGTTGTCTTGGGGTTGGTTTGGGGGTCCTTGTACTGCTGGTCGAGGTTGATATGTAGGGCGAGGCTGCTGTACAAACTGACGCTGTGGTGGTGCTGGTGCTGCCGGAGGCCTGAAATTCGGGTTGTACCCTCTTGGTGCTGAGTAGGGTACCGCAGCACGGCTCGTCTGCCCTGCGGGTTGCTGCATCAGATGTGGGCGAGTGTTGCTACCCGAGGCTTGGTGTGACCATCCTTCCTTCCTCTTGTTTTCATTTTCCAAGGCCTTCAGCTTCCTTTCTACAACAAATTCTCTGTCCACCATCTTTTGGAAGCTTTCATACTCGTTGGAGGACATTGCACACTGCATTTCCGCTGCAAGTCTTTCCACAAAGCAGTCCTGTTTCTGCTCATCAGTCTCTATGTCCCGTGGGGCATAACGGGAGAGTTGAGTGAATTTAGTGAGGTATTCCCTCACAGTCATGTTTCCTTGCTGCAATCCCAAGAACTCCTTCCTCTTGTTTTTGAGTTCACCCCTGGGTATGTAATGGTTGCGGAAGCTACGCTTGAACTCTTCCCAAGTGATATTCTCAGGGTCATGATAAGCGGCCACGTAAGCAGTCCACCAATCAGCAGCAGGTCCATGCAATTGGTGAGAGGCAAACAGCACCCTCTCATACCCTTGGCATTGTATAATCCTCATCTTGCTCTCAATGGTCTTTAGCCAATCATCTGCCTCCAGGGGTTCAGCAGCACTTGCAAACTTTGGAGGTTGAGTTCCTAGAAACTCACTCAACCTTGGTTGGCGTGGTGCAGCTTGTGGAGGTGGAGCTTGGTGCAAGTTGGCCACCACTTGAGTCAGATTCTGGATGAGCTGATTTTGATTCTGAAGCATTTGGTGGATGGGATCAACTCCTTCACGGCGACCACCCCTGTCTTGGCCTCCAGAAAGATGATGGTTGCCTGCCTCATCGTTGTTGTTGGCGGGGTTGGCAACACGACCCTTTCCTCTTCCGTCCATCTATCATGATCAACCAAATGTCAATTTAAAGCATTACGTATTAACTTCCCAGTTTTTGCTTGTTTAAACTTTAAGATTTTGAGAACTTATTTCATTTATATTTTCTGAGGATTTCATGTCTTACGTGAACATAAGTGCACTCTTAATTCATATGGGTTCACACACCAAAGCAAAACAACCTGAAGACGAGGTTGTGGACAAACGCCCATGGCTTCCACAACTCACGTCACACACCAAGCATTAACACACCATTAACTAAGGTAACGACTCGACTACTCGACATCCTGCTAAACTAAGGGAAGGACTCTACACTACTCATATCACTGAGCTGACTCCTCGGGATCTTCCTCATTATTGCGGCTGCCTTCTGACTCCGCTTTGGGTGGGGAGGCTGCTGGTGGAGAAGTGCGACGACGCCTGATCGCCCGGCGATCTGGGGAGTCAGGAGTCCATGTGTCATTCACGGTGACACACAGTTCATTCCCATCTCCTCTTTCTCTCGCCCTCAAGCAGGCTCGAAGCAACGCCTCGGTTTCCTTCAGGGTGTCACGAACATCGTGAAGCTCCTGCTGACACTCCTGCAGTCGAGTGCTGAGCATAGCAGCATCCTCCAAGCACAAGTCCATGTGCTCATGGGAAGCCCCCTGCTGCACTGGCGGGTACTTGACCTCCGTGGTACCACTCTCGCGCTGGAGGACATACATGTACTCAGTCCTGTCCAGGTGACGACGATAGATGTGACTCTGACAGGTGATTGCCTCCCAGGTGACATCCTTCTCCGCATCGACCTGTGTCGCTCGACAAGCTGGAGAGCGGTGGATCTTGAGCAGCTGATTTTCGTGGATAATCCTCATCTCTGAACTCCATTCTTCCCTCTTTTCACGGATGGTCCTGGTGGAGCTATAGTGTATGATTAGCTTGCCCATATTGCCGGCGGCTTGGAGCATGCGTCAAAGACGGCGCAACAAGCCTCCTACTGCCAATCCGTAGGAGAGATACGTCACCGGACGGTTCTCCTCTCTTAGAGCAAGGGCAACTATGGGAACTCTCCCTCCGGTGGACTTGCGGGCGGTGCGGATCATGCGAACCAACTAAAACATAAAGCATTTAAAATTAAGTTAGATAGGATTTTAAGCAAAAATCATATTTTGAATAAAAGATGGGGTAAGATGAATAAAGTGGCCCATTAAATAACACTTTTCAACCCACACCTTGTAAAATAGTTTTTAAGAAAATAGGGTCCTTAAATACGTCCATTTCTACCTAGGTCCACGTTCCTACGGGCAACCATGGCTCTGATACCACTTTTGTCACACCCGGTTTCTCCGAAGAACAACCGAGTGAATATCACATGTATGCCAGGATCATTTTCTCATACATGTGATGACAAATAGTGAAGCATCATTTATTACAAGCCAGGTTTCGAATATAGATAAGTCTTACATAGCATATGTCTCGATGGACGATAATAAGTTCATCACAAGTAAATAAACTAGCAGCGGAATATTATTCTTGTGGGCTCCGTCACAGGTGTTGCCCGGGGGTCTCCATGAACCTAGAAGCCTCCTTCGGGTCCAAAGTCTTGATCATTAAACACAACATCATTCTCTTGACCTGAGCAGCAATATAAACCAACAAATATGCAAGGTTGAGTACTGATGGTACTCAGCAAGTGTGGGAAAGTTATGTCATGCATGGCTAGAACAAGGAGAGGTTGAACTCATGGTTAAAGCACTACGCAATTAATACCTATCACCTTAGCTTATTAAGCACCTACATTACTACATAGGTGAAAAGGTCCCAAACTCCCAACCCATCATCATAATCAAATAACCATAACATCATTTCCAATGTTAAGCTCCCCGCTTAACATCCTCAACTTCCAAAGCCATCCATCCTCTAATCATGAATAAGTCCAAGCCGCTCTTGACCGTGAGCACGGCTGTCATGACAGTTTTGACTCTGCAGAGTTTGCACCACTGTACCCACATGTAGTGATTTCATCCCCCGTTGCCGGGTGGACTAAAAGAACCTCCATTATGCCAGTGGCTATGAACCACATTCACACTTCCCAGGTGTGTAGCCAGGAGATCACTATGAAACCTTTACAAAGGGATTCCCGACGAGCGTGGGCCCACTGAGGTTTCACCCCTAACAGCATACAAGAGGCTCCAACCCCGCTGCAGTAGCCCCCACTGAGCCTTGCGGTTCATATGGTAGTCCAGCTGACACCTATTCCCTGCACCATCCAACACACCCATACTACGCCGGGGATACACCTAATTAATTGGCCAAGCTGCCCCATCTCAGCATGTGGTTGGCACGGTAAAGCCAGGTTACATGCTCCATGAACCGGTCCTTAGGATCCAGGCAAGTACTAAACACAAACCCGAGTCTCGTGCACCCAGCACCAACCAAATCATCCAACTTGCCTTGATCCCTACCTCTACATAACTCATAATATCTCATTCAAGAGTAAGGTAAGCAAATTGATAATATCATATCCCACTTATCCCATTCTAAGCATGGCTAAGCATGAGTAATATGAATGAATGATATAATAAAGCAAAATCCCATCCCAAGCTACAAGGAAAACAAGGTAATGCAATTCTAGGGAAACTTCCTAACATGGGTTTCATATTTCAATTGACAATGCAAATAACTCTATCTACACATCCTAGTATAGGAACAAAGTGGTTAAGGACACTTGCCTTCTTCCTGCTGCTCTGGGAATGGATAGTCCTGATCTTGGAAAGGAAGAACTTGCTCTGGAGCAGGTTTTACTCATACCATCACACATAGCAAAAGAAAACAACAATCCATAAGACATAGTTCACATTTTCACTTCATACAAACCACACATTCACATTTATGAAAGTCATTCACATTTCTATGTGTTGTGGTTACTCTATATGTGTTGATTTTGGGCTTACATGCACTTTTAAACATGTGCATATGATTTCTAACTTTTGTATTCAGATTTATGTTTGCATACTATATATGAATTTCCAATTTAAATAAATTCATTATATTCGATTGATACACATCTTAGCTATCAAGTATGCATGGAAGGTATTTTCCTACTCCAAATGGGTTTTCAGATCTTCTACCAAATCCTAAACTGAAATCTTTGGATTTTGGAGATTTCATTTATCATTTTCTAGTTATGCATACCTATTTTCCTATATTTTAAGATTTACTTTCTATACCTAATTGTGAACTTTATTATGAAAATAGTAAGACACATCATCTAAACAGAATAGGTTCTGATCTAAAATAGTAAATAATATATTTTTGAACTTCTCCCCTGATGTGAACTATTTTACATTTATTTTACCAATTTTCAGAATTATTTCCTAGCCTAAAAATGTGTTTCTAGATCTAATAAACATGAACACACCCAAACAGATTTCATTTAAGTCTAAAATTTATTTTTAGCTCATTCTAAAGCTTTCCAATTGTTAGTAGAGCTTAAACTTGAATTTACAATGTGTGTGCCCCACTCTTTTTAAATTTAAATCTTAATTACATATTCAAATTCCTAAATTTAATATTATATAAGGTTAAAAAGGTAAACTCACCCCACTACAGGGTCTATTATATTATTTTAAGAATTTCTAGGGGCCTAACTATGCATAACAGGGGGGTTTTCCTAATGTTTATTAAGTCCAGGGGCTAAAACTGATTTTTAATTGAATTTACATGAATTTCTGAAGTTCCAGGGGCTAGATCAGAAGTTTCCAGGGCTAGCTCGTATTTTCCGAGATCCCCAGGGGGTAGCGCGTAAGAATCCCGGCCTTTATAACGTGGGGCTGACGTGGACCGTCCGATTTAAAACAGACGGCTGAGATTATAACGTCGAACCGGTACGCGGGGATTTAAATTCTACCGTGCGATTTAAAATAGACGGCGCACAAGCGGCCACGTCGCTCTGATCGAGCGCGGGCTGCGCTGCCCGGCGGCGCGCGGTGGCGGGAGGCGGCGATCTCGCCGGAAGGCTTCGGATCTTCGTCAATTCTTCCTAAAACTGGGATTTCATGGCATATATCGGTAGAGGGGAGGTCGGGGATCTCACCTCGGGGTTTTTCTTGAACTCGGAGGTCCTGGAAGGCGGTCGGCGACGAGGTCCGAGGTGAATTCACGGCGAGGCTCGTCGGCGCTGTGTTTGAAGCGCAAACCACCGAGTTTTCTGCACCTGCGTGATTCCCCGGAGGCGGTGGATCAAGATCAGCGCGTTAGATCAGAAATCCCGAGCGAAGATCGAGCGAAATTGGCCGGAGAAACTGGGGTTCTCACCGGATTGAAAAACGGCTGATCGTGGGTGAAAATCGGGATGATGCCGGTGTTTATATAGACGGGGGAGGGCAGCGTTCGTTTGTGATCGAGTTTGCGTCGTCCAGAACCGAAATTCGGCTGGGATACGAGAGTATCCGGGGTGGTTTTGATTCGGGGGGAGAGAGAGGAGTCTGGGTCGGCCGAGCGCGCGCGCGAGGAGGAAGAAGATGGCGGGCCCCACGTGTCAGTGGGAAAGAGGGGGGGCGCGGCTGGGGGCTGGCGCGGGGGTGGGTGGGCCGGCTGGTCGGTTTCGGCCCACTGGCCGGGGGGTTTGTTTTTTCTTTTTCTTTTTCTTTTTCTTTTCTGTTTTGACTTTAATTTGAATTCCAATTTGAATTTGAATTTCTGCACCACATGCAATACTTCCAAAAAATTTTAAGTTCCCCTCTTAACAGGTTTTGGGGTGTTACATCCAGCCCGGGGACGCTACACACTAGCAACAGGTAACCGGAAATTACGGTGTCGTGCAGCGCTCCAGCTCGGCCGTGTACCCCGACTGGGGCACCGCCTCGTCCTCGGAACCTTCCTCATAAATCTCACCTGCACACAGCTCAAAATATTGCAACCATGACCACGATGGCTCAGCAAGGCTTAACCGACAACCCTAGTCATGGAACTCTACATGCAGGGATGTGTAATGTAGCAAAGAGGACTTTGCAATGAAGACACGCCTACATGTTGATCCTTACTTTCAGTTTTATAACAACAGTTTAATGAGCCTTAGGCAGCCCTCACATCGGAAGTCCACAATCAAAGAAGAAACGCTTTCCTCCGATGTGGTGATGCCCAAAGTGGAATATAAACATAATTAGCTCTATAACTACAGCATACAAGGTTTCAAGACATTATTAGTTCAATACAGCATATTCAATTGGCTTATTTCACTTCTTACTACGTCACAGCGCAGTAAACAATTGGGTACTCAAATAACCGCGAGGGATGGTGGTTGCAATCAGGAGACACCCGGATAACACGTCACATACACCCACTTTCAGAACCGTGATTCCACACCCCTTCCAACTCTGTTGTCTGCAACAACCTTTCAAAGTCAACCCAAATGCCAAACCGGTCAATCCATAACAGGCAGGAGGTCCCCGCGTGGAGCGTGGCTGTGCCCACTGGCAGATTTACACCTTGCTACCCTCAACCCACTCCTATAAAATGGTTGGGTAAGCCTCTGCACCCAGGTTAACCAATTACACCGGTTTCCTGGTTCCCATATGCCAGTATGCATCCAGTACTGTTCGATACATGTCCAGCAGGGCCGCACACGGCTCAGTCCTCAATCGACACCAACAGGGCTATGCACGTGAGACCTCCGCTCACTGCATCCTATCCCCCCTGCTGGGTCTCAGTTTCACACTGAAGCCATTATCTACCTCTTCTCATCCCGTGTGATAAGTACCTATCTCGCTAGTAGATTCCAACCACTCGACTTCTACCGAGATCCTAAGAACATTAGCACGGCATTCTCTCCTCGTCGAGTTTGTAAACTACCCAACCCTCCATATGATTTAAAAAGGTTATGCAAGTGGGGTTTCAACCACCCTAACTCTAATGCAAGCATTCACCCTAGACATAAGTAATACAAATGAAAAACTTTATAAACGTTACTTAAATGCAAACTGGGGCTTGCCTGGTTGCTAGTTAAATGGGAAGTCAGCTTCTGGTGGGAGGATGTCCAAGGGCTCCGGTGCGTCCTTAACTTCAGTCACTAAATGAAATGTAGCAAAATATATGTATAAGTATTAAGGACTTATAAGAAGTAACTTCTATTCATATCTACTGCTATTTAGGATCCTTAATTGGCTTTGGGATTTTTCCAGTGGATACTAGACTCTCTAAGGATGATGTGAGCCAAATTTGGAGAAATGTCATTGCACAATGTAGTCTCCAAAATTCCTACAAGTACAAGGCTTCTCTGAATTTTTTAGCCCAAATCAGGAGCTTTGACATGACTAACAGTGGAAGATATGATTAGGGTAAGTCTCCATGGTTCTAACAAAATTTGTTTCACCATTTTTGGAGCTACCAATAGAGAGATATGAATTTTGAAGTTGGACAGAAGTTCTGAAAAGTTTCTGTTTAAATTTGAATTTTCAAATAAAGGCTGAACTTTGGAAGGCAATTTGGCCTAGCAAATGAACTCCAATGGGGCTCAAATTTTTACTTGAGATCAGTAACTATGAAAAAGATTAGCTGCCCAAATTTGGGAATGTTTCATAAAGATTTTCTCCTGAAATAAATCTCCAAAATATTTGTTAAAAACAATTCTAAAGAAATTGCTGGGCATTTTCGTAGAAAGCAATTTGTTCCTCTGTGAAGTACTCCTCATGAGGATTCCAACAAAATTGGTCTCACCCTTTTTGGAGTTCCCTACACAAAGTTATGGGCTTGCAAAGATTAGCTACTTTCTTGAATTATTTGCCTAACAGAAACATCAAATAATTGTGACCAAGCCCACTGTTTTAAACTGGACCAGTGAAATTTCGGCAATTCCAGGGGCTACAGAGTTAACCTGCACAGCCACAGCCGATTCCGTGCCGCACCTCGATCCCACGCCTCAGCCGTGCCACTGACAGGTGGGACAGACCTCCACCGTCGTCTTCCTCGCGCCCGGGCGGCCCCCTCGCCGGACCAACGGTGGTACCTCACCGGAACGGCTGCCCAGTGCCCTAGACGGCCCAAATCTCGCTGCCTGTACCCAAAACCTGACGAGGAACACGCTGGGAAGCTCGGTGGCGGCGCTAAATGGCCAGAAATACCTCCCCGACGGCGGCAGCGGCAAACTCCACCACGGCGCCGTCGTTCTCGCATGGAAGATGAGTATTCCGGTTGGGGAGAGCACCACAAGCACCAGGGTGATGGGATGGGCACATTTTTGCATCCAATGATGGGTAAAAACTCGTGCAAAGTGTAGCTCGACGGTGCAGCTAGGGTTGTGCGTCGGCGGCCGGAAAAACTCAGCCTACAGCTTCATTTCTCCACGATTTCCGATGATTCTTCGTCGAGGAGCTGCGCTAGGTCGTGTAGAAGCATCGTGCCAAAGCAATTAGACTATGAATTCACCTTGGAAACGAATTTTGGTGTAGACGGTCGGCCGTTCTTTCGGTAGCTTGGTGCAAACGGTCCGCGATCGCAGCTGGAGAGGAACCGCAGCTGCCGCTAGCTTGGACAGTGGCACCCCGCACTGCCGGCGAGGGCTCGGTTCGGCAGCGAAAACAGAGGAGCCCGTAAACATGCGCAGTTTCTTCACCGAGTGAGGGGAGACCCTGACAGCTTCTTCGACGCTCGGCTCGAGCACGACTGCACCGAGTGAAGCGGTGTCTTCAGCGCCAAGCAAATGGCATCTCTGTGGTGCGCTGTGTCGTCGTGGTGGCTGCAAAGGGAACCGGGAAAACAGACGTTGGCTTGGTGGAGGCTGAACAGCTGACCCCTCATGTCATTCTTACTTTCCCCCTCTTAATATTTCTGATCTTCTATTTCTGCTACCAACTTTTGTCCAAAAATTCTAGATATTTCCAGGGAAGCCAAATTAAATATGTAGAATTCGAATTTTGACTTCAATGCTGCATTTGATCAAGTTTGGTTCAAGTTCCAAATTCAAATTTGAATTCTAAGGGTTTTTGGTGTCACCCTAGATTTAAATAGCAAACCCACTCCGAAGTTTCTCATTTTTTGCATGTCTGCTAATTCAAATGTGGAGAACACATTTGTGGAACCAAATTTGCAAATTGAGGAAATTGGAATTTGAAATTCAGATTAGAGGGCTTCCTCTTTTAGTCCCAAATAAATATTAAAACCCCTCCAAATGAGCTGAAATTTGGAAGGTTGAATATTTGGAATATTATCCAAGTTATTCTTTTAGATCTCCATGTTTGGAAGTTTTGGGGAAGTTTGAATCACCACTTTGAACTCACACCGTTAATATTCAAAGTTTTAATTCCACTCATTTTTCCTAGGTCTACATGAGCTGAATTTTCTTGCTACCACTTTTTGGGGATTTTACATCCCTCCCCCCTTAAAAAGAATCTCGTCCCGAGATTCCAAAAGAAATGCAAAGTGGGGAACTTTACCAGGTATATGATGATAGCAAGTCCGAATAATTAGTTCGTAGATATTGCTCGCTTTCTCATGTCGCCTCATCAGCGGTATGGTTACTCCACGAGACCTTGTAGAACCATAAGGTCCGGTTTCTTGTGGCGCAAGTCTTTTCATCGATAATCCGGATTGGGTACTCCATGTCCGTGAGGTCCGGTTGAAGAACTTCTATGTCTTCAGTGCAGATTTCAGCGGAGGGTTTGAGGCACTTCCTCAGCTGAGAGATGTGGAAGACATTGTGAATTCCTGCGAGCGACACCGGTAACTCCAAGCGATAGGCCACGGGTCCGCATTTTTCAATAGCGGCGAATGGACCGATGAACCATGGCGCAAGTTTGCCCTTCACTCCGAAATGATGAACTCCCTCCATCGGAGACACACGGACATAAACATGGTCCCCGATGTCGAAGTGGAGAGGGAGGCGTCTTTTATCCGCATAGCTCTTCTGACGAGATTGAGCAGCCTTGAGATTGGCTTGTATTACTCGCACTTGTTCTTCAGCCTCATTCACAAGTTCAATGCCGTAGATAACTCGCTCGCCGGACTCGCACCAGTTGAGAGGTGTGCGACATTTCCGGCCGTAGAGAGCTTCATACGGTGCCATCTTGATGCTAGCTTGGTAGCCATTGTTGTAAGAAAACTACGCCAACGGCGAATGATTGTCCCAATTCTTACCGTGGTGGATGGCACAAGCGCGTAGCATATCCTCAAGCACTTGATTCACCCGTTTAGTTTGACCATACGTCTGCGGGTGATATGCGGAGCTTCAGATCAGTTTGGTCCCCAATGATGCGTGCAGCTGTTCCCATAACCGAGCAACGAACAGCACACCGCGATCTGAAATAATGGAGCGAGGAACACCGTGCAAGTACAGATCCTCGCAATATAGAGCTCCGCATATTGCTTAGCCACGTACTTTGTATGTACGGGGATAAAATGAGCCGACTTGGTTAGTCGATCGACTATTACCCAAATCGAGTCATGCTTGTAAGACGTGTGAGGTAAACCAACAATGTAATTCATGCTGATATCCTCCCACTTCCACATCGGAATGTTCAATGGTTGCAGCTGTCCGGCTTTACGCATATGGTCAGCTTTCACCCGCTGACACGTATCACATTCGGATACGTACTTTGTGAATTCTCTTTTCATCCGTGTCCACCAAAACCTGGTTTTCAGATCCTGGTACATCTTGTTGCTGCCTGGATGAATAGAATACTTGGACAAATGGGCTTCGTCCAAGATTTTCTTCTGAAGCTTCATTTCACGGGGTACCACTATACGGTCTTTAAACCATAGAGTGTCGTGTTCATCTCTTCAGAAGCATTTCATTTTGCCATTCTTCATCCTTCTCCGAATGTGCGACATTCCCATGTCTTTCTTCTGAGCTTCCATAATCTCCTTTCGTATTGTAGGGACGAGAGCAATATTATACAATGCCCCGTATGGAACGAAGTACAGACTTGGCTCCTCCTCTTCATGTGGGGTGATGAACAGATTGTTGACATGACATTTGCGGCTTAAGGCATCGGCAACCACGTTTGCCTTTCCGGGATGGTAGTGAATCTCGATCTCATAGTCTTTGATCAGTTCTAGCCATCTCCGTTGCCGCATATTCAACTCGTTTTGAGTGAATATATACTTCAGACTCTTGTGGTCGGTGTAGAGATGCACTAATTTCCCGAGTAAATAGTGCCTCCACATTTTTAAGGCCAACACCACAGCAGCAAGCTCAAGATCATGAGTCGGATAGTGCTGCTCATGGTTACGAAGTTGATGTGAGCCATAGGCGACCACTCTTCCTCCTTGCATCAATACACAGCCATGTCCGATGCCGAACGCATCACAATATACATCAAAGCGCTTGGTTGTATCCGGTTGAGCTAACACCGGGGCTGTTGTAAGATGCTTCACTAATGCTTGGAAAGCTTCTTCACAAGCTGAGCTCCAAACATATTTGATCCCCTTCTTCAACAGTTCAGTCATCGGCTTAGCAAGCTTGGAGAAGTTCCGTATGAATCTCCGATAATATCCTGCTAACCCGGGGAAACTCCTGACTTCGTGGACTGATGTGGGGGACTTCCATTTCAGCACTTCCGATTTTGCTTGGATCAACTGCAATGCCTTCTGCAGAAATAATATGACCAAGAAATGGCACTTGGCTGATCCAAAACTCGCACTTGCTGAACTTGGCATAAAACTTATGGTCTCGCAATCGTTGAAGCACGATATGCAAGTGTTCAGCGTGTTCTTCTTCAGACTTGGAATAAACCAAGATGTCATCTATGAACACCACCACAAACTTGTCCAACTCCGGCATGAACACTGAGTTCATAAGATACATGAAGTGTGCCGGGGCGTTGTTGAGACCAAAGGACATGACGAGGTATTCATACAACCCATACCTCGTCGAGAAGGCCGTCTTCGGAATATCCTCTGCCCGGGTCTTGATTTGATGATATCCAGGGCGAAGATCCATCTTTGAAAACACTCTTGCACCCACAAGTTGATCGAAGAGAATATCGATGCGGGGCAGTGGATATTTATTCTTGATGGTGACAGCGTTGAGAGGTCGGTAGTCCACACACAACCTCAAGGTTTCATCCTTCTTCTTAACAAACAGCGCCGAGCATCCCCATGGCGAGGAACTCGGTCGAATGAAACCCTTCTTCATTAAATCGTTGAGCTGCTCCTTCAGTTCAGCTAGCTCATTCGGAGCCATCTTGTACGGTCTCCGTGATATCGGTGTCGTCCCAGGTACAAGTTCAATCTTGGACTCGACATCTCTTTCGGGTGGCATGCCTGGGAGATCATCCAGAAAGACATCCGGGTATTCACGGACCACACGAATATCCTCAAGTTTTGTGGCTTCCGTGTTATATGTGGCTGGAGCTTCTTGAACCGAACGGTCAAAAATAAGAACATGTGGTTCATGAAGTGGAGAGTTTAGAGGAACCACACGTGGAATGATGTCAAGAACAGCACCATGGAGATGTAGCCATGACATTCCTAAAATGACATCAAATTTTTGACTCTCTAACATGATTAGAGAAGTCAGATATAGATTTCCACCCAACTGTAATGGTGCTCTATAGACCATCCTATCAGCAATTATTTTCCCACCTGGAGAACATATTAGGTATGAACTATTTGTGGGAATGATAGGCAATTGATATTTAATAACATAGGACTGACTTATGAAATTATGGGTGGCACCGGAGTAAAAAAGTATGACTATGGGATGATCTAAATAAGAAAACGTACCCGCGAGGACGGGTTTGCCTTTCGGCACGTCTTTTATGGCTAAGTGGTGGACGTTGCCGGGTTTTGGTGCTGGTTTCTTGGGCTGATTAGCACCCTGATACGGTGCTGCACCCCTGCCCTGTTGCGTTTCGTGGCAGTCCCTCGAAATATGCCCGACACGGGCACACGTGAAGCACGTGTAAGGTGTCGGGGTCCCTCCGACTTGAGGACGGAATCCCGGTGCACGCGGTTGAAACTGCGGCGCACACGGGACCATCCTTTGCTGCTGCTGTTTCTGTGGTGGATACGTCGGTCGGAAGCCCGGCACATTATATTGCCGACCACGAAACTGAGGCGGTCGTGCCGGCTGCCATCTCTGACCGGATGGTGAGCGATACACCACGCGGTATTTTTTTGGCGCCCCACCACTGCTGCTCGTCAGCGCACTGCGTCTCCTCTTATCAGAACCGCGCTCGCGCTGAGCATTTTCTTGTAGAATCGCGGCATTAACTAGGTCGTTTAATGTGCCGCGAGTGCTTTGGGCGAGATGGACCTTCATCTTAGAATTCAGGCCCTGGAAGAATGCGTTGCGCTTGTCTTCCTCCATTCTAACAAATTCTGGTGCATACTGCACCATCCAGTTGAATGACCTGGAGTACTCATGAGCACTCCTCTCGCATTGTTTCAGCGCCAGGAACTCCTGGAGCTTCCTTTCCATAACACCGGGAGGTATGTGATAGGCGCGGAACACCTCCCGGAACTCCGTCCATGTGATGGCATGGCCAGCCGGTAATGAGGCGATGTAGTTCGCCCACCATGTACCGGCTTCCCCTTGAAGCTGTTGCGCTGCATACAGTGCCTTTTGATGTTCGGTGCACTGAAGTAAACCGAACTTTGCTTCAAGAGTGCGGATGAAGCTGTCCGCCTCCAGAGGTTCTTCGGCCTCCGTAAAGACCGGTGGATGGGTCGCCAGGAAGTCTGAATAGGAACTTTGTTGGGGCTGGTGTTGCCCATTATCTTGGCGTCTGCCTGGACGGGACGCATTCAGCTGCACCAGCATCCGCAGCAACTCGGTTTGATCGTCATGCGAGTCGAGCACTGCGGTAAGAACCTCCACAAGATTTCTTGGAAGTTCTGGCGGTGGAGGAGGTGGTTTCTGCTGCGTCGTGGTTTGCTCCGGAGGTGAAGACTCGTCACCATGAACCTGACTCGGACCTCTCTCCTCTTGCGTGGACCGTGTACGCACCATTCTGCATTCATACATTCAAACGATCAGCACATGTGGGTTTCTTTCATCCAGTCTATACAATAGTACTGCGAGAATGGAATGAATAATAAGCATAACAATCACACATATGGATAAAGTATAAACTTTATACAACATATACATCCCTGGACCATGTCACAAGATCAGGTTCCAAAGTAATGAACTTTAGGGATTAAAAGTTCATTTCGACCATCGTGGGTCACCACGGGATGTTAAGTGTGCTAACATGCGTACTCCTCGCTATTGTACTGGACCCAAACATGTACCCGCTCGAAGTGATATGTCGAACGCATAAACTTTTTGACTCCACTCGCTGTTTTACAACAGCCGCTGGACGTCGAATTGTGAAACTAAGTGTTTTGGTTGAAACACTTCAACATGGTGTTCACTGTCCAGCTTCTGGTCCAGCTGACCAGTCTAGATAATTCAACTGTTTTGTCCACCTTGAAGGCAAAATGTGGACTAGAGTTCAACAACAAAATTGTAGTAAACTCAAAAAGGAACCCAGATTGTATTTATTTGCCTTTATATCCTTCATGGTTTGTGAGTTATGATCTCTACAAGTTGACAGTATTTTCTCAGCAATTTTGACAGCACCTCCTTTGCAAGTGGCTGTTTTATTCCCAAAAATTCCAACTATTTCTGCCCTCCATCTAGGAAAACACTGAACTACAAAGTTGTATAACATTTCCTATACTTTCCAATGATGTCTTACTTGACTCATAGAAATTTGTCTACAGAAAGTTGTGGTTGAAACACAGAAAATTCCAGAGAGCATTTTGGTCTTCCCTTTTTCTGGACAGTGTATACTCATCTGAGATTTTCATCCATTTGGAGGGAGATTATGTTCTGAAGCTCTACAGAAAAGTTGTAGAGGACTTCAAAACCCTTCCAGAATGGCATCCCACACTTCCATTGGTTCAACCAATCCTAAGTTATGCCCTGTTTAAATTCAGCAAAGTTTCTGCCGAAAACAGGGGAGGTTGTTCCTAAGTCTTTAGAAATGAATCTACACTCCCATTTGACTCTTAGTTCAATATAGGAGTTTACTAACCCCTAAACAGAATCCTAAACCTCATTTTAACTCTTTTATTTGGAAAATATCCTTTTATGCAGTCTTGGTACTACGTTTCCTCACCAAGGAAAAATCCTAAACCGGTATTCCGGCATATACGTGTCAAATGGTGGAACTAAAGACGTTACTCACAAACGGTTTCTATATGTCATGCACTAACGTGGTTAATGTACCTGCAGAAGAACACACAATAATGGTGCACACAAAGGTTTTTGACATTTCAGGCAGTTCCATATCATAATAAAAACATACGGTCCGTATCATTGCCATACGGATCGTCCTTGAGTCAAGAACCGTCTCAAGGTACATGGTCGTGTTTCCACACCACACGACGGGGAACCCCGAGTAGAGCGCAAACGGTTCGTCACAGTTGGGAATTTTATCAACCCAATGGATACCACCTACTGCCTCATGACCGTTGAGGCACGCCGATGGCGAGCGCTGCGTATGGCCCTTTGAACATTGAATGTTCAAGAGTTGCATACTATCGTGTTGCTTACCACACGATGGGGTATTCTCACTGTTGCCTAAAGCACGCTGGAGATCAGAATTTTCATATGCTCTTAGAACCATGGAAAGGTTCAGAGACTCATATTAACTACCGTGCCAAGCCATGGTATATCCTTCCATACTATTACTCGCATGGTGAGTTACCGCAATTGATCCGCCTGCGGTGGCGTACCTTACCTCTTACCTGACGTCGGAGCGTCGTTACAGAATGTATAACAAGTATGTTAGTATTTCCACCTTAGTAACTACTAAATCATAGACCTTATGTGGGCATAGTGACTAATCCTCACTCGACTACTTCTAAGTTTTCAAAATAGGCTTTTTTCGAGCGTGCTATTCCCAATGCGGCTCTGATACCACGTCTATGGGGACCACCCCGTGGTTCGCCCACTCCGGGATCGCAGAGGGTGGTGCCGTGCGATGTGGTACCCAACAGCACACACGAAAAGAATTAAGAACAACATACAAATTTTTATTTGATATAAAACAACAGAAGTCTTTTTACAAAACTTAATTATACAGCAGAAGTAATTTACATAGCTACTCTCTAATCCCAACTAAGCAAAAGTGTAGCCGTCCAGCCCGCCGACGCTACACACTAGCAACAGGTAACCGGAGATTACAGTGGTGTGCAGGGCTCCAGCTCGGCCGTGTACCCCGACGGGGGCACCGCCTCGTCCTCGGAATCTTCCTCATAACTCTCACCTGCACACAGCTCAAAATATTGCAACCGTGAGAACGATGGCTCAGCAAGGCTTAACCGACAACCCTAGTCATGGAACCCTACATGCAGGGATGTGTAATGTAGGAAAAAAGGACTTTGCAATGAAGACACGCCTATATGTTGATCCTTACTTTCAGTTTTATAGAAACAGTTTAATTAGCCTTAGGCAGCCCTCACATCGGAAGTCCACAATAAAACAAGAAACACTTTCCTCCGATGTGGTGATGCCCAAAGTGGAATATAAACTTAATTAGCTCTATAACTACAGCATACAAGGTTTCAAGATTTTATTAGTTCAATACAGCATATTCAGTTGGCTTATTTCACTTCTTACTACGTCACAGCGCAGTGAACAAGTGGGTACTCAAATAACCGCGAGGGACGGTGATTGCAATCAGGAGACACCCGGAGAACACGTCACATACACCCACTTTCAGAAGCGTGATTCCACACCCCTTCCTACTCTGTTGTATGCAACAACCTTTCAAAGGCAACCCAAATGCCGAACCGGTCCATCCGTAACAGGCAGGAGGTCCCCACATGGAGCGTGACTGTGCCCACCGGCATATTTACATCTTGCTACCCTCAACCCACTCCTATAAAATGGTTGGGTAAGACTCGGCACCCAGGTTAACCAATTACATTGGTTTCCTGGTTCCCATATGCCAGTATGCATCCGGTACTGTTCGATACTTGTCAAGCAGGGCCGCACACGGCTCGGTCCTCAATCGACACCAACAGGGCAAAGCACGTGAGACCTCCGCTCACTGCATCCCATCCCCCCTGCTGGGTCTCAGTTTCACACTTAAGCCATTATCTACCTCTTCTCATCCCGTGTGATAAGTACCTATCTCGCGAGTAGATTCCAACCACTCGACTTCTACCGAGATCCTAAGAACATTAGCATGGCACTCTCTACTCGTCGAGTTTGTAAACTACCCAACCCTCCATAGGATTTAAAAAGGTTATGCAAGTGGGGTTTCAATCACCCTAACTCTATTTTCGTGCGCTAAATATATTTTTGTGGGCTAAATATATTTTCGTGGGCCCTCACGAAATTAAACTTATTTTCGTGCGCTACTAACTGGCGCACGAAAATAAGCCTTAATTTCGTGGGTTGGACACTAGGCACACGAAATTACAGTGTAATTTCGTGTGCTCTCTTACTAGCACACGAAATAAAGCTCAATTTCGTGGGTCCTGGAGCAGGCACACGAAATTAAAACCGGTTCCACTCTACTTTCGTCGACCTAAGACCTAGCTCACGAAAATGATTCATAGAATGTCGTCCGCTTGTCGTGGCACACGAAAATGTGGAGGCTACAGACCGGCACGCAAATTAAGGTATTGTTTTCGTCGGCCACGTCTGCTGAGCACACGAAAATAAAGCTACTTTCGTCGGCCAGGGCGGCATAGCACACGAAATAATAGTCCAACGACAGGCACGCACATCAAGGAAACCATTTTTGTCGGCCAAGGGGCACACGAAAATACATGCACCGACAGGCACGCACATCAAGGAAAGCTTTTCGTCGGCCGAGGCTGCAAGGCACACGAAAATATACCTTTTTTCGTCGGCCGTGTCTGTCAGGCACACGAAAATACCTTTGTTTTCGTCGGCCATGCGCTGATGCACACGAAGATACTGCTGGTACAGACCGGCACGCAAATCAAGGCCTATATTTTCGTCGGCCAGGCGTTCAAGCACACGAAAATAAGTCTTTATAGGTTTAGAGATCGGTTTCTTTTCTCTGTCGCGCGAGACCGAGCAGACCTAACCGCGCGCCGCCAGCCATTGCGTCGCCGTCTGCTTCCGCCGCCGCCCCGCTCGTCGCCGGTTGCAGTGCTGCCGTCGCTAGCCCACGTCCACGTGCTACTGTTCCACGTGCTTCGCCCGCGTCTCCAACAGTGCGTTCGCCGGCGCCGGTGCTGCAGCTACGTACAACCGAGTTGTTCCCGGTCGTCTCGGTGGTCGCTGCACCTCCGGTCGCCTCTTCCCCGGCTGCCCGGATCGCCACGCTATCGGAACAAGCCGTCAGGTAGTTTTATTTATCTATTATATTTGCATTTAGTCGAGTATATACAATACTTTGCATCATATGTGTCTGAGTTTTGTTTGCATTAGCATGCTTGTCAGCGGCGTGACGTGCTCGCATGACGCGTGACATAAAATTTGTTAGCGAAGAAGGCGTGGAACGAGTAGCTCAGATCATAGAGCTGAACTCGCTCGCCTATAGCCACATTTTCTGTTTAGATATCATATATATAAGCAATGTTCAATTATGTGTGAATTAACGCATAGCGAAAAATCATGCAGCTAAAGTTCGGGTTGTGCCGACCGCTTTCTCCACCGGTCCAACTACACGAATTCATCCTACATACAAAGGTAATCTCTTAAATTATTGTAGTTTTGATAATTAGTCTTAGGCTCAAGTAAAATATATGACATTAATTTGTCGTAGTTTCATTACTCGTTTAGAGATAACGCTATAATATAATTTCATTTTTCATTATGCTAATTAATGTGTATATTTTAATTTATGTGTTATGCTTTTATTTAAAAGCTATTATGATAGTTCATGTACCATATCAATCTATGCAAGAAAAGTAACTAGTAGTTTATAAATATTATATAGCGTTCTTAGAAGTTCCATTTGTAATGTGTGTTTTAGAGATAGTTTCTTATAGCGGAATGTCAATAAACGGGTTTCGGCCGGCTTAGCCCGGCACAACCCATTTATGGCTCGAGAGTTGGACCGTCTAAAAGTTATCACTAACGGGACCCGATGGAGAATAATTTAGAACGGCTGACCCTATTCACTATCTCTTCATCGTTCTTTCCTCCTATCTCTCGTTCTTACCTCTCTCTTATAAATCACTCTAAAAAGTAATATTCACGTAACCTATACAATATGCGTCACCCGTTTCGGACCGACTCGTCTCACATGCGTTACGCATGCGAGTCGTGTAGGTTCGGAATTGTCCCTTTTTGGACAGCCTGGGAGTGACCGAGAGGTGTGTTTATGACGGGACGCGGGGTATAGATTCGGACGAAATATCGACAGCATAACCCTAATGTTCTCCGCTGCACCATTATCGGGCGTGTAGTTGGAGAACAACGGGGTTATGCTGCCGAAATTTCGTCTGGATCTGTACCCCGTGTCTCGTTATAAGCACGCCCTCTCGGTTATTCTTGGGTGGGTTTAGGACCTATCCCTTCCAATAGATGTAAAGTGAATGTAATTAAATAATAATTTGTTTTTGCGATCTTATAGTTGCAACATACATATTTATGACTTATATATTCTTATATTATATAGTCTAGAACATGGGGGATGATAGACGATGGATGTATGATGGTTGGCGGAAGAATGCTGCGCCTTCAAATGAATGGGCCATCAATACTAAGACATTTATCAGTCGGGCTTTCTCTTTATCGACCAACCGTTTTGTGAAATGTCCGTGCAACAAGTGTCGTAACGTTTTATGCAAGGAAAAGTTTGACATGGAACGAGACCTCTGTCGATTTGGTTTTATGCCAGGTTATGAAACATGGTATGAGCATGGCGAGTTATATCATAGTAATGTTGATGTTGATAATATAGATGGTGATAACGAGGACAGAATAGAAGACATGGTTGAAGCATTAGATCGTGATCGTGGTGCAGATACATCAGAAGAAATTCCTAGACCTGAAGTTCAAGAGTTCTATAGAATTCTCTCAGCATCACATGAACAGTTGCATGATCACACTAAAGTGTCTGTCCTTTCGACCGTTACTCGTCTCATGTCTATAAAATCAAAGTACAACTTATCGAACAAGTGCTACGATGATCTTATGTATTTGATAGCAGACATTCTTCCGATTAATCATAAGTTGCCAAGAGACATGTACCAGTCAAAGAAAATGTTGTCAGACCTTGGAATGAAGTATGAAAAAATTGATTGTTGCCCTAACAATTGTATGATTTTCTGGAAGAAGAATGCAAATTTGACACAATGCTCAATTTGTAAAGAGTCTCGATACATTGAGGCCACAAATGAGGACGGTGAATTGGTGAAGACTAAAGTGGTTGCTAAACAACTTCGTTATATGCCTCTTTCACCTAGATTGAAACGGTTTGTTTCTATCTAAATCAACTGCGAGACACATGCGGTGGCATAAGGAAGGTGTGCGCGAAACAACGGGAGTAATGACACACCCATCTGATGCTCAGGCTTGGAAGGCGTTGGACTCTTTTGATGAGTACTTTGCAGAAGATGCTAGAAATGTTCGTATTGGATTGGCCACCGATGGCTTCACACCATTCAACACATCTTCTGCCTCGTACTCATGTTGGCCGGTTTTTGCTATACCGTACAACCTTCCACCAGCTATGTATATGAAATATGAATACATGTTCTTGTCTCTAATAATTCCCGGTCGTAAACACCCAGGAAAATGTTTAGGTGTTTTTCTTCAACCATTGATTGAGGAGTTAAAAGAATTGTGGATCGGAGTAGAAGCGTATGATACCTACAAAAAACAGAAATTCAACTTACGAGCAGCATACTTGTGGTCCATTCATGATTTTCCTGCATATGGTGTTTTTTCAGGATGGAGCACACACGGGAAACTTTGTTGTCCTATTTGTGGATCAGACTCTGATTGTTTTAGACTTACTTATGGGGGCAAAGTGTGTTTTTTTTATTGTCACCGACGATTTCTTCCAGCAAATCACCCATTTTGAAAGCAAGTTAATACATTTCGAAAGGATACTATTGTAACAAAGGGTCCGCCGAAACGTTTGACTAGTGCTGAGATTGCTGCATGGCTCAGTCAACTTATCCCTACAGATGATGGGTTTGTTGGTTTTGGTCAGGAGCACAATTGGATTCATATATGTGGCTTATGGGATCTACCTTATGCTAAGTCATTGTTATTGCTACACAGCATTGATGTGATGCACCAGGAACGCAATGTAGCGGAAAGCATAATTAGCACATGTTTCAATTTTAAAAAGACAAAAGATAACTTGAAGGCTCGAAAAGATTTAGCAGATATTTGTAATCGTCCGACTCTAGAAGTCAGACAGGATGGTAGTGGAAAACAGAGATTGCCACGTGCTCCATTTTGTCTTAAAGTTAGTGAAAGGAAAGAAGTTCTAAAATGGTTGCAACAATTGAAGTTTCCTGACGGTTACTGTGCTGGGTTGAGACGCACAACAAATCTTGAAAATTGGGTACTAAATAATCTTAAAAGCCACGATTATCATATAATGATGGAAAGACTTCTTCCAGTAATGTTCCGTGGATATGTGCATCAGGATGTGTGGAGAGTACTTGCGGAACTTAGTTTCTTTTATAGACAACTATGTGCTAAAGAAATTACAGTTCAAATGATGGAAAAACTTGAGAAAGAAATACCTTTACTCATATGCAAAATGGAAAAGATATTCCCGCCAGGATTTATGAATGTAATGCAACATCTACTTGTGCATTTACCTTACGAAGCTAAAGTTTGTGGCCCCGTACAATATCGATGGATGTACCATATTGAAAGGACACTAAAGAAACTACGAGCAATGGTTTTGAATAAAGCAAGAGTAGAAGGGTGCATTGCAGAAGCATTTGCTCTGAAAGAGGTAGCATATTTTTCAAGTACATTCTTTGCAGAGGAACATAATGTATACGCTCCTACAACACGGTATAACATAGATGAAGGAACACCTGCGGGAAAATTAAGTATTTTTTCATGGAAAGGAAAAGCGGTTGGTGGCAGCAGTAGACACGTGGTTTCAGAAGAAGAATGGAATTCATGCATGTTATACATGTATACAAATATCGAATAGATGGCTCAATATTTTGTGTAAGTGTTTTTTATTCTAATTACCTCGAGGTAACACATAATGTTTTCTCACATTTACATGATAGATGTTCTAATGTATTAATATTTTACACTATGTAGTGAGTTTGACAAACAATTTTGGAAGTATATGCGTCAACCAACAAGCAAACAATTAGATAAAATGCGTCGTGATGGCCTTAATGGTGGTCCTAACTTCGTCAATTGGTTTTGGAAGCATGTAACATTCTCTTATTACATGTTACTTTTATCGTTTCTAAGTTGATTCGTAAAACTTATATTTTTATTTAATTCTCAGTGCATGGTTGATGCTATTGTTCATGAAGACCTACGACAACTTTCTCAAGGAACCATAACAGCAAGGAGTTTTGGTCGTTACGACGTAAATGGGTTCCGATTTCGTTCGGTTAAATTTGAAGCAAAACATCCCCTTGCAGCCACGACAAATAGTGGAGTTGTAACTAGAGCATGTGATGCACAGGGGGGCATGAAACTAACTATTATGGGATTATTCAAAATATTGTGGAATTTAAATTTGGTGGCTCTAAAGATCTTAGAGTTACTTTTTTCCACTGTGACTGGTTTGATAATAACAGAGGAACACGGCAGGATGAATTTGTATAGTAGAGGTAAAACATGAAAATAGACTTCGTGGATGCGATAATTATGTTCTTGCTCATCAAGTTGAGTTGGTTTACTACCTACCGTATCCTTGTCCAAAGTTGAGTGCTTGGTGGTTCGTCTACAAAGTTAATCCACGAGAACGGTTATATCCACCTGGTGATGCTAGTTATCAAGAAGAACAGGAAGAAGTGTACCAAGAGGATGATATACTACCATCTTTTAACATAGATAATGGTTTAGGACTTGATATATTAGTTGGTGATGTTGAAGATAATGGGGTAGAAGATGCAGTACTGGTTAAAAGAAAGAGACCTAGCACTAAAAAAGTTAAGATGAGACAGAAGAAGAAAGTTGTTCGACATGTTACAGAAGGAATATCGGATCATGATGAATTTTAATCAAGTAATTGATTGATATACATTTGAATTAATTTTCATTACTTTTGTATGTATCATTAAGTATTTATCTCTACAATTATTTTCAACAGGATGCCACGTGGTCTTAAGAATATAGCTAAGGGGCTGTTTGGCTCCTCAAGCAAAAGTGGGAGTCAGTCTGCTACCTCTTCACGTAATCAAGACTCTCTTTTCCAAGGCAGTGCCTCAAACAATAGTAGACGAGAGGCATTTAGAAGATGCATGGAACAAGCTAATGAACAGGTTCATTTATTAATATTTTTTTTATATTTACTCATATCATATTATGAAACCTAATTTATATAATTTCAGGTGGAGCAGGAGATCCAGGAGGAGGGTACTGAGGAGTGTCAAGAGGATCAAGGGGAAGGACTTTCTGCGAGGCATGAACAACAACAAGGGGTAAGAGCCGATGTTGATGATGAAGCTGAGGAGGACGAGGGGGATGACACCGATACGGGAGAGTTGACCCAATCATTCAGGTATCGGTCTTCAAACACTCTTCCGTTGGCCGTGCCTCCACAACAGCGATTACGGATTACTCCTGTCGGTGACTGGTAAGTAAATATAAACTCAGTATTGAATTATAAATATAAAATTTTCAATAAATATTATATGTTGATAAATTATCTTTTAGGCAATGGGATGACCTGGATTGGAATGGACGAGAACATCGTCGGCAGCCTAATGCAGTGTTGGGTGCTATATGCCGCCATCATTATCCAGGGCTTGTGAATATTAAAGGTGAAGAGAAACCTGCAATACATTGGGAGCACTACAGGATTGCTCCACATGCTGTGCATGAGAATGTGGCAGGGGCTGTCTGGCATGATTTTTGGGTATGTTTTTACTACACTGCACTATAATTATGTCTATTATATTTTTAGTAATAAAAGTACTATATTTTTTATAGGAACGATATCGTTTGCCCGATGATCATGACGCTGCTCTCGAGTCTAGAGCACACAAAGTCTTCCACAAAGCGGCACGTAAAGTCGTGAATGATATGATGTCTAATGCTCGGATCACAGCTGTATGCTTATACTACAAGGAGAAGCTTGGACAAATGATGAACAAGAAAATGGGGGCTTCAAAAATTTATCTCGAGGACGATCAATATCGTCAGGTAATGATTCCTTGGATGGTTAAGTGTACTGATGCTTATTATTCATTATGTGCTTATTGGGCATCGAGTGAGTATCGAGACAAATCTAACTCTAAGAGAATCAACCGTGAGTCCGGTGGTGAAGTTCTCCATCGTTACGGTGGAGATGGTCATATTCGTCTCTCGAAACGGATGGTAAGTTTAGTACATTTACAATTTAGTATTATAATATTAACTTTTACGTAACTATAGTTATAACATATCTGTATAGGCTGCTCAAAGTGGTGAGGAACCCTCTTTCATTGATGCTTATATCAGAGGGCATAGGGGCACAGATGACAGTCAGTTGTGCACTCCATCCGCAACTCAGAACTTAGTATGTCTTATAAGTAAAAGTAATTATTAATCAATATAATTGTTGTATAGTATTTTTATAATTAGTTTTTATGTAGGAGAAATATGGTGAAGAGATGGTTTGACGTCATGGAGATGATTACAATTGGAGAAAGGAAGACGTCGACGTAGTAGCTTTATATGAATCCGGTGGAGGAAAGCGTCACGGGAGGTTAACTTACCTCTTCTATACTTATATATTTACATACTTTAATTTTTCCAAATGTCACTAGTTACAACATATCACTATTGCAGGTATTGGATGTTCAACGGTGTAATGAACACCGATGTGGTTCTCTCGCAGTCACGGTCAACACAGAGTGGACAAAGTTCTTCTCGGCGTACTAATACAGGAAATGAGTCGAGGCTAAAACAAATGGAGGAGGAGCAGGCTGCATTGAGAGACCACTTGAGACTACAAGAAGACCGTATGAAACGACAAGAAGAGTTTATAAAAGCACAAAATGACTACTTCTCGAATCTGGCAGCGTGGCAACAATCGATGCAGGTACATTAATATAATAGTTCAAATATTTTTATTAAATAAGAGATGTATGCATATTTATAGTAGAATGAAACTAAATATTTCAAAATGATTTTAGGGATACTTTTCTCAACTTGGCCTGCCCGCCGCTATGCCACCGCTACCGCAGCCTCCGCAGCTACCTATGTCTTCACCGCTACCGGTGCCTCCACAGCCTTTTCCCATTGGAACACAGGTACATATTATTGTTATGTTCACTTTCATTTTTATAAATTGTTAGTATACTTGTAACATGTATTATTGTTTATTTAGGGATCATCCTCAAGGGCACAAAACTTTCATAGTCCCCCCGTTACAAATTTGCAAGCATCTTCTTCAGGAGGACAGGGTGGAGTGGACGACTTTGTCGATCAGTTCTTCGCACCCGGTGGTAGCAATTAGGTAAGTTTTGTGTTTTCATATGCATTATATATTATGTATCTTAATTTAAAATGGAGATCGTGTATAATAAGGCATATCATCAAATATGTTGTTGCTTTTTCTTTCTATCTATTAGTCATATACTTCACTTTTTTCTTCATACAGAAAAACGGCGAAACGGCGAGGAAAATGGTGTCGGAGCAATTTTGTTGGTTTGTTGGAAAGCAAATGTGGTCATGTGATATGAGTTGCTTTGACAATATGGTTGTATGAATAATGTGACATATGTTCGTTTATGTTATATTGTATGTGTACAATGTAACGGAGAATATAATACTGTTTCGACGACGTAATGCATTTCAGAAATCTTGAGTTTGTTGCATTTGTTATTACGTGTTCTGTGTTATGTGTGTTAGATTTGTTATTTTATGTGTCTGTTATTGTATGTGCTTCGAACTAAATAATATGTAAAATTTTATTCAGTATCAAATGTATTTTCGTGAGCCAGAAGTGGCCCATGAAAATAGTACAATATTACTTTCGTGGGCCACTGAGAGGCCCACGAAAATAGGGCAACACTATTTTCGTGGGCCCAGGAGAAGGCCCACGAAAATAACGAAGCAGTATTTTCGTGGGCCACACTATAGCCCACGAAAATAACAGGAGTTTATTTTCGTGGGCCGCACTCTGGCCCACGAAAATAGTGCGGCCCACAAAAATAACAGGACTATTTTTTCGTGGGCCATAAGGTGGCCCACGAAAAAAAATACATTATTTTCGTGGGCTTTTTTCTGGCCCGCGAAAATAATTATTTTCGTGGGCTTTTTGTGGCCGACGAAATTAAACTTATTTTCGTGAGCCGCCGACGAAAATAACTTTATTTTCGACGGGTTATTTTCGTGGGCCGTGTACCCACGAAATTAAGTATAATTATTTTCGTGGGTTTTTTGCTTATTTTCGTGGGTCTGGGGCCCACGAAAATATATCGTTTTTCTGTAGTGAATGCAAGCATTCACCCTAGACATAAGTGATACAAATGAAAAACTTTATAAACGTTACTTAAATGCAAACCGGGGCTTGTCTGGTTGCGAGTTAAATGGGAAGTCAGCTTCTGGTGGGAGGATGTCCAAGGGCTCCAGTGCGTCCTCAACTTCAGTCACTAATTGAAATGTAGCAAAATATATGTATAAGTATTAAGGACTTATAAGAAGTAACTTCTATTCATAGCTATTGCTATTTAGGATCCTTAATTGGCTTTGGGATTTTTCCAGTGGATACTAGACTCTCTAAGGATGATGTGAGCCAAATTTGGAGAAATGTCATTGCACAATTAGTCTCCAAAATTCCTACAAGTACAAGGCTTCTCTGAATTTTTGAGCCCAAACCAGGAGCTTTGACATGACTAACAGTGGAAGATATAATTAGGTTAAGTCTCCATGGTTCTAACAAAATTTGTTTCACCATTTTTGGAGCTACCAACAGAGAGATATGAATTTCAAAGTTGGACAGGAGTTCTGTAAAGTTTCTGTTTAAATTTGAATTTTCAAATAAAGGCTGAACTTTGGAAGGCAATTTGGCCTAGCAAATAAACTCCAATGAGGCTCAAATTTTTACTGGTGATCGGTAACAATGAAAAGGATTATATGCCCAAATTTGTGAATGTTTCATAAACATTTGCTCCTGAAATAAATCTCCAAAGGATTTATTAAAAATAATTCTAGAGACATTCCTGGGTATTTTTATAGCAAGCAATTTGTTCCTCCGTGAAGTACTCCTCATGAGGATTCCAACAAAATTGGTCTCACCCTTTTTGTAGTTCCCTACACAAAGTTATGGGTTTGCAAAGATTAGCTAATTTCTGGAATTATTTGCCTAACAGAAACTTCAAATAATTGTGACCGGGCCCACTGTTTTAAACCGGACCAGTGGAATTTCGGCAATACCGGGGGCTACGGAGTTAACCCGCGCAGCCACAGCCGATCCCGTGCCGCACCTCAATCCCACGTCTAAGCCGTGCCACTGACAGGTGGGACAGACCTCCACCATCGTCTTCCTCACGCCCGGGCGGCCCCCTCGCCGGAGCAACGGCGGTACCTTGCAAGAACGGCTGCCAAGTGCCCTAGACGGCCCAAGTTTTGCCACCTGTCCTGAAAACCCGACGAGGAACACGCTGGGAAGCTCGGTGGTGGCGCTAAATGGCCGGGAATACCTCCCCGACGGCGGCAGTGGCAAACTTCACCACGGCGCCGTCGTTCTTGCATGGAAGATGAGTATTCCGGTTGGGGAGAGCACCACAAGCACCAGGGTGATGGGAGGAGCACCTTTTTGCATCCAAAGATGGGTAAAAACTCGTGCAAAGTGTAGCTCGACGGTGCAGCTAGGGTTGTGCGTCGGCGGCCAGAAAAACTCAGACTACAGGTTCATTTCTCGACGGTTTCCGATGATTCTTCGTTGAGGAGCTGCACTTGGTCGTGTAGAAGCATCGAGCCAAAGCAATTAGACTATGAATTCACCTTGGAAATGAATTTTGTGGTAGACGGTCGGCCGTTCTTTCGGTAGCTCGGTGCAAACGGTCCGCGATCGCTGCTGGAGAGGGACCGCAGCTGCCCCTAGCTTGGACAGTGACACCCCGCACTGCTGGCGACCTTGCTCAACCGAAGAAAGCCCGGGCTAACGCAGCGAGAGCAGAGGAAACGGCGAGGGCTCGGTTTGGCAGAGAAAACAGAGGAGCCCGTAAACATGCGCAAATTCTTCACCGAGTTATGAGAGACCCTGACAGCTGCTTCGACGCTCGGCTCGAGCACAGCTGCACCGAGTGAAGCGGTATCTTCGGCGCCAAGCGAACGGCATCGCTGTGGCGTGCTGCGTCGCCGTGGTGGCTGCAGAGGGAACCGGGAAAACTGACATTGGCTCAGTGGAGGCTGAACAGCTGACCCAACATGTCATTCTCTCTTTTCTCCTCTTAATATTTCTGATCTTCTATTTCTGCCACCAACTTTTGTCCAAAAATTCTAGATATTTGCAGGGAACCCAAATTAAATATGTAGAATTCGAATTTTTACTTCAATGCTGCATTTGATCAAGTTTGGTTCAAGTTCCAAATTCAAATTTGAATTCCAAGGGTTTTTGGTGTCACCCTAGATTTAAATAGCAAACCAACTCCAAAGTTTCTCATTTCTGGCATGGCTGCTAATTCAAATATGGAGAACACATTTGTGGAACCAAATTTGCAAATTGAGGAAATTGGAATTTGAAACTGAATTTGAAATTCAGATTAGAGGGCTTCCTCTTTTAATCCCAAACAAATATTAAAACCACTCCAAATGAGCTGAAATTTGGAAGGTTGGATATTTGGAATATGAAGATCCAAGTTATGCTTTTTAGATCTCCATGTTTGGAAGTTTTGGGGAAGTTTGAATCACCACTTTGAACTCACACCGCTAATATTGAAAGTTTTAATTCCCCTCATTTTTCCTAGGTGTACATGACCTGAATTTTTTTGCTACCACTTTTTGGGGATTTTACATTTGAATCGCTAAATTTGGAGCTTCCTAGCATAAGTTATGAGGTTCTAAAGTTTGGGGAAATGCTGGAATTCAAATTAACCGGGAAAAGATCAAATCCCTGACAGCGGCTCCGGCCACCACGTGTCACCCTCTCGGTTAAACCACACGGGGCCACAGGGTCCTTCCCGCGCTGTCACAGCCTGATCCCGTGCAATAGAAAATCCCACCCCTGTTCACCGAGCGACTGACCTGCGGGCCCGGTCACTTCTTCGTCTACCTCCGGACTCCCGCGCGCCGCCGGGCTTGCCGGAGATGCACTGAACTCCGACGTCCGGCCATCTCCCAAGCTCTCCCTCGCTGTTAGGGCCTAAAACCGTGCGCTGAACACGATGGAGAAACTTTCCCCTACCGGCGGTGGCCCCAACACAGCCGGCGACGGTGTGGCGGCTCGGTGCAAGTTCGGCGACGTCGCCCGGCCCTTCTAGACTGCCAAAACTTCGGTAGAATGGCTCTACAGCACCGGTGGATTCAAGGGAAGGTTGACATGGTGGTGAAACGGCCCGGAGATGGCTCTAACATAGCTTTCGTCGTGCGCCCAAATCTTCCCGCCATAGCCGCCGTCGGGAAGATTGGGAATACATCATGCACAGTGGGTTTCATGCTAGGGTTCCAAATAGGAATCATTGCTAAGAAAGTTTAGTTCATGTGCGTGAAGTTTTGTGGCCTCTAAGCAAGTATCGATCACGAATTTGAAGTTTTCTTACCAGCACCTCGGTTTGAGCCGGCCGGCAAAGAAACTGGAAATTCTCCGAGGATCTTCCATGGCGTGGGCTAAGACTTGGAGGTGAGCAGGAAGAAGGTCTTGTGCGTCCAACGGTCCTCTTGCTTGGTCATGAAAGTCTCTCTGTAGGGCTGTCCACGAGAGCACCTCCTCTCGGTTTCTTTCGGCCGGAGCGGAAACACGGTGCTCTCGGGTTGTGGTGGCTGAGGTCGCGTGGGGATGGTGCGAGGAGGTCATGAGGAGTCCCGTGGTGCCGTTATTCTGGTTTGCCGAGGCTTGCATGCGAGGGAACGTCGGCTCACGATTGATTCCGGGGAGGCGGCGACCTCTCTGTTGGGCTCGTGCGCGAGGGAAAAGGAACAGCGGGTTCTCGGTTCTGGGGCGAAAAGGAGCACGGAAAGAAGTGAAAAGATCGTGAGGAGAGTGCCAGCGCGAGGGAAAACAGTGAGGAGGTGGCTCCCGGTGCCCTTCGGTGTCACACGGCTGCAGCTCTGCTCGGGTGAGAAGGAAAAACAGAGACTTTTCTCTGAACTTCAATTGCAAGTTTTTGCTGCCTCTATGACATGTGGGTCCCACCAGTTCAGTCCCTCCTTGTCCCCCAAAATATCTCCAAAATTTGGCAACTGGCCAATTCAAATGTTTGGAGTTGAAAACTGAGCTGCATTGGGATAGTTGGGCAAATTTCATCCAAATTCAAATGTGTATTTGAATTCTTTGCACATTTAAGTCCTTTTGGAAAATGGATAGCAAATCCTTTCAAAAATTAATGAAACTTTGCCTACCCACTAATTTGGACCTAAGGAATTCAAATATGCAATCTGATTTTAGTGTTAGCTGATGCAAACAAGTTTGAACACAACAGTTTGAATTACCATTGTGTTTCTCTCATTTGAAATTTGAGTTGAACATTTAGGTCACAATCTGATTTTTAAACCCTTCCATTGCACCTGAGACTTCAAATCTGTGGGTTTAATCCACCTAGGGTCCAAGCATGTGAGTAACCCTAAGTTTGTTTAGAAAGAACTCTCATGTGTTATCACATGTGGGAAAAAGTTTAAACCAGTCCCATTTTTCATACACATGACACCAATGTTGGTGCAAACTCAAGTTTCTTTGTATTCATATTTTTGGGACCTTTACATTCCTCCCTCCTTAAAAGGGAATCTCATCCCGAGATTACAAAAGAAAGGTGAGGCGGAAGGTAATTACAAAGTCTATGACAAAAGTTCCGGATAATTCTTGTGGATGTAATCTTCACTCTCCCAAGTCGCCTCTTCTAGGGTATGATTTCTCCATAGGACTTTGTAAAATTTCAAAGTCTGATTTCGAGTGATCTGGGTCTTTTCATCGATAATCTGGATGGGCTGCTCGGCGTAGGTGAGATCCGGTTGTAATGTTTCCATGCCTTCCGAAAGAACCTCTGTCGGCTCCTTCAAACATTTTCTCAATTGTGAGACATGGAAAATGTCGTGGATGCCCGATAATGATGTTAACAGCCTCAGACGGTAGGCTACCGGTCCACACCGTTCTGTAATAATGAACGGACCAACAAAACGAGGAGCTAGCTTTCCCTTGACCCCGAATCATTGAATTCCCTTCATCGGGGATACTCAGAGATAGACGTGATCTCCGACTTCAAAATACAAGGGTCGGCGTCGCTTGTCCACATAACTCTTCTGGCGAGATTGAGCAGCTTTGAGGTTTGCTTGAATAAGCTGGACCCGCTCTTCGGCATCTTTTACAATATCAATGCCGAAAATCACCCTCTCACCGGATTCACACCCATTGAGTGGTGTGCGGCACTTCCTGCCATATAGTGCTTCATATGGTGCCATTTTAATGCTGGATTGATAACCATTGTTGTAGGAGAATTCCGCTAATGGCAAATGGTCATCCCGATTCTTTCTATGATCTGTGGCACATGCTCTCAGCATATCTTCTAAAATCTGATTCACCCTTTCCGTCTGACCGTCGGTCTGAGGGTGATATGCTGAGCTTCTCAATATCTTGGTTCCCAGAGATTCATGTAGTTGCTCCCAGAAATGAGCAACGAATATGGAACCTCGGTCGGATACAATGGTTTTGGGGACTCCGTATAAGAAGACAATTCTTGAGAGATACAACTCTGCATACTGCTTAGTTGAAAATCTCGTATTCACTGGGATTAAGTGGGCTGATTTTGTTAACCGATCAACAATCACCCAAATGGAGTCATGCTTTCTGAATGTGAGAGGCAGTCCGACAATAAAGTCCATGCTGATGTCCTCCCACTTCCATGCCGGAATACTCAATGATTGCAGCATCCCCGCTTTCTTTATATGATCAGCTTTTTCTCACCGACATGAATCACACTTGGATACATACTTGGCAATTTCTCGCTTCATCCGAGTCCACCAAAATTTTGTTTTGAGGTTTGATACATCTTATTGCTTCCTGGATGTATCGAGTACTTGGATATATGAGCTTCATCCAAGATCTTCTTTCTTAGCTTCATGTTCGAGGGTACCACAATACGGTTGTTAAACCATAACACACCTTGATCATCTTCCTGGAAGCATTTCATTTTATCCTCATTAATTCTTGCTCGGATATTCTGCATTCCCTTATCTCTCTTCTGAGCTCGTACAATCTCCTCTCTAATGTTAGGCACTAGAGCAAGATTATACAACGCACCATACGGAATCACCCTCAAGTTTGGTTCCTCTTCCTCACCCGGAATAACTGACAAGTTATTCACCTGTGACTTATGATTGAGTGCATCAGCCACCATGTTAGCTTTGCCCGGATGGTAATGGATCTCGAGCTCGTAATCTTTGATTAATTCCAACCATCTCCGCTGCCTCATATTAATATCCTTCTGAGTGAATATGTACTTGAGGCTCTTATGGTCGGCGTAGAGGTGCACTAAATTTCCAAGTAAGTAATGCCTCCACATTTTCAATGCAAGCACCTCTGCAGCGAGTTCTAGGTCATGAGTGGGGTAGCGCTGCTTGTGGTTGCGGATTTGACGAGACCCATACGCGATCACGCGTCTATCTTGCATTAAGACGCAGCCAAGTCCAATGCCTGAGGCATCACAATATACATCGAATGGCTTTGTTGTATCCGATTGGGCTAGAACCGGTGCCGTTGTGAGATGTTTCTTTAGAGTTTGAAATGCCTTTTCACAGGCCTCCGTCCATTGATACTTGCTGCTCTTCTTCAATAATTCGGTCATTGGTTTAGCTACCTTTGAGAACCTGGGAATAAACCTCCGGTAGTAACCCGCTAGTCCTAGAAAACTGCGGATTTGTTGAACAGATGTCGGAGACTCCTACTTCAAGACTTGCTCAATTTTGGTTGGATCTTCGGCCACACCCTCCGCTCAAATAATGTGGCCTAAGAATGGTACCTTGCTGATCCAAAATTCACACTTGCTGAATTTGGCATACAGCTTATGTTCTCGCAATCGTTGGAGCACAATATGGAGATGTTTGGTGTGCTCTTCCTCCGATTTGGAGTATACGAGAATGTCGTCGATGAAAACCACGACGAACTGATCCAACTCTTGCATGAATACCGAATTCATAAGGTGCATTCGTTAACCCGAAAGACATGACTAGATACTCATAGAGCCCGTATCTAGTCGAGAAAGCCGTCTTCGGTATATCCTCCGCTCTGATTTTTATCTGATGATAACTGGACCTCAAGTCCATCTTGGAGAATACTTTGGCACCCACTAACTTATCAAATAATATATCTATCCGCGGCAGTGGATATTTATTTTTGATCGTCACTGCATTCAGCGGTCGATAATCCAAATATAACCAAAGTGATTCATCCTTTTTCTTCACAAAAAGGGCTGAACAGCCCCATGGTGATGAGCTTGGCCTGATGAACCCTTTGTCCATTAAGTCCTTTAGCTGCTCTTTCAATTCAGCTAATTCCTTCGAAGACATTTTGTACGGCCTCCGAGATATCGGTGTGGTTCCCGGTGCTAACTCGATCTTGAATACCACGTCTCTTTCAGGCAGCATCCCTGGGAGATCGTCGGGAAATACATCTGGGTACTCACGGACCACTAGAATATCCTCCAGTTTCATGGTCACACTGTGGTACACAACTGGATTTTTAGAATCCACGTCTTCAAGTAGGAGTGTTTGAAGACCGTAGAACGGAGAGTCCAAGCTAACAATCCGTGGACCGATGTCAAGAACAGCCCCGTGGTAGTTCATCCACACCATTCCTAAGATCACATCAATCTTCTGCCCCTCTAACACAATGAGGGTTGTGGGGTATAATTTTCCACCTAAGCACAAGGGTGCTTTGATAACCACTTCATTAGCAGCTATATTTCCACCGGGTGAGCTGATAAGGTAGTGATCTTTCGGTGTAGTGGTGGAGACCTCAGCTTTGCATACAAATAACCTGCTGATTAAATTGTGTGTGGCTCCAGAGTCAAATAAAATCAACATGGTTAGTTCATTGAGGCTATACATTCCCGCTAGCACAGGTGCACCTTCCGGCACATCCTCTAGAGCTGTATGATAAATGCACCCGGACTTTGGTGCTGTTCCTTGGAGCTGAGCACGGGATTGATTCATACCCCGCTCTGGTGTATTTCCTATGTGGCGTATCCTTTCTGGACACTTCCTGCTGATGTGACCCAAGTAACCGCACGTGAAGCACGGTTTCTCCGCGGGTTCTATGTTACTCTGAGTACGGACACTGGGTGTATTCTGCTGCGGCAAGAACGCTTGAGGAACATAATAATGCGTCTGCATATACCGTTGTTGCAGCTGTCCGAATTCAGAATATTGAGATGAACGACTCGAATATTGTTGGAGTCATCTAGCCAGCTGCATCAGCTGACAGTTAAAGGTACTGTCTACCACCCGGTATTTATGAGGAGCAATATTGCTACTATCCGGTGTACGGTTCTTTCTTTTCTCAGCCTGAACTTCTCGCTGCGCATCTTCAACCATGATGGCAGCACTCATCAATTCGTTGAAGTTCTATCAATCAGCTAAGACGAGTCTTTCCTTTAACTTGGGATTGAGGCTGAGAAAGAACCATTCGCACTTTTGTGCCTCAGTGTTCACATGTTCAGGCGCATACTGTGCCAGTTTGTTGAACACTCGCGAATGCTCGTATACATCCCTCCCTCCTTGTTTTAAGACTAGAAACACCTCGAGTTTCCGCTGAATTATTCTGGAAGGAACATGATAAGAAAGAAATGCCTTCCGGAATTCCATCCATGTGAAATGATGTCCAGCTGGTAGGGAGGCGGTTGATTTGCCCACCATGCACTGGCGGACCCGTGAAGTTGTTGCACCGCGTATAAAACTTTCTGATGTTCGGTGCACTGGAGCAACCTGAACTTAGATTCAATGGTACGGATCCAGCTATCCGCCAACAGAGGTCCTCAGCTTCAATGAAAACTGGTGGTTGAGTCGCCAAGAACTCAACGTAGGAACTCATTTGCGGTTGGCGACAATCTTCATCTTGACAACCCGCTTGACGGGATGTATTCATCACAAGGGTGCGGAGCAAGTCGGTTCGCTCATCACTTGCACCCGTCATGGCGGCCAGAATGTCTGCCATTGTGACCGTAGGTGAAGGTCCTGGTGGTGGCTGCTGTTGCGGAGCTCGCTGCTCCCGCTGTGGAGAGTTATCACCACCACCACCACTGGGACCACCCACTTCACCCATGGACTGAGTTCGCACCATTGTGCAATTGCAAGAGTTTATTATCAGCTCAACACTATCACTTGATTTATTCCATAAACAAAGTAGTGAAACACTGATAATGAAGTCTTAACATGTAAGCAAAATGATTCATGCGCAAACTGATTCAACTAACAGCAAGGATTTAAAACAGATTGACCGGTCCTCAAACAAACCAGATGTTGATCCAGTTAAAAGCACTTTCATAACTCAAGTTGAATACCAAAGTTAAAGTTAACTTCAATATCTCTCCAACGAGTATTCAAATGCCTCCATATAACTTTTGGATAAAAAGTTATGATTGCTCAAAGTTGACAGAATTTCTGGATAAAATTTGTCAGCATCTCCTTTGTATGTGGCTGACTTTATCACAGTTGTATACACAGATACAATATGAATCTGAACCAACTTCGAACTACAACAATGTTGAATATTTCATAACCTTTCCAATGGTGCATAACAGGCTCTATAGGGATTTTTATACAGCAAATTAGGGCTTAAAAACAAAAAGGTCCAGAGAGGTTTTTCTGCTGTCCTGGTTCTGGACAGTTTGCCTTCAACTGGACTTTTCCCCAATTCAACGTGTGTGTTTGCTCTGGAGGTCTACAAAGAAGTTGTAGATCACTTGAAAATCTTTCCAGAACTATAACATACACCTTAATTGGGTAAAGCTACTCAGAGTTATGCTCTGTCAAATTCCCACAAGAATTCCTGCCAGAAACAGAGCACTCTGTTTTTGAAATCTTTGAAGCCTAGTCATTCTCTCATTTGAATCTTAGCTCAAAATAAGAGTTCAATAACTAATATTTGTTTCAAACTTCTACTTTTAGTTGAAAGTTAGCTTATGAATCATTTCATCATAGGGAAGAGGTTATTAAGTGTAGTACGGTGTCGATGCACCGTAAGAATCATGTTGGTACTACGTAGCCTCACCAAAAGAAAATCCTAACCAGATTATACCAGCATATACATCTCAATTGTGACACTAACCGGTCTCTCGCACACGTGTACTACAAGGGATACATACGTGGTTAGTACCTGCAGAAGAACACTCAATAGTGATGCACTCAAAGGTTGTTGTCATTTCAGGCAGGTCCATATTTGAAAGTAACTACATACGCCCGTATCATTGCCATACGGCCATCCTTGAGTTAAGCCATGTCTCAAGGTACGTGATCGTGTTTTCACACCATACGACGGGGAACCCGAGTAGAACACGAACGGGTCATCACGGTTGGGAATTTTATCAACCCAGTAGATACCACCTACTGCCCTGCAGGGCACGCCGATGGCAAGCGCTGCGTATGTCCTCCTAGTCTATTTCTAGAAGAACACACTATCGTGTTACCGACAACACGATGGGGTTTCCACTTTTTTGCCTAATGCACGCCAGGGACCAGCGTTTCATATGAACTCAGGAACATGAAGAGTCCAAGAGTTTCATATTAACGTCCCACACCAAGCTGTGAGACCTATCCCTGAACCACATTCCTCGTCAGGGGAGCTAACCGAAATTAAACCACTTTCGGTGGCATTCCTTACCATGCTTACCTGAACGTAGGTGCGTCGTGACATAATAAATATTCAGAATTATAATACATATGTCCACTTTAAGTAACTATACTAATATAGTCCTTATTTGAGCATACTAGCGAATCCTCACCATTTCCTAAGTTTTTTGTCGTAATACGATCCTTATTCTGTGCGCTATTACCAATGCGGCTCTGATACCACGCTGTGCGGGCCCGGACCTGATCACGCGGCCGTGCCGCTCGCCCGGGAATCACATTGGGTGGTGCCGTGCGATGCGGCACCCAAAAGCACACATAATAAAGCATCATATTACATAAATCAAGCGGAAACTTACAAAGTGTGAATTTTACAAATACTTCTCAAAATATTCTACAGCGGAAGACTGATACAACTCACGTCTCATATCTATACTAAGCTACAGAGAAGACATCCAGCCCACGGACCCTTCTCACTAGCAACACGATCACAATAACAGCGGCAAGGTTTGCCATGAGTTCACCACTCGGAGAGTTCCGAGCCTCATCGGACAACCGTACTTATCAGCGTAGTGTTATTACCTGCAAAACAACTCATGCAGTATCCGTGAGCATAAAGCTCAGCAAGACTTAACCGTCACCCTAGTCATGGACTCTACATGCTGGAAATAGAGGGCTGAATATAGAAGCTTTCACAAACTATGAACTTGAGCTAAAAGAGAGTTCTTACTTTAAGTTTAAACAACTTTTATATCCCTCGCACAATTTACATCGAGACTCCACAATCAAACAAGAAACGCTTCATCTCGATGCCACTTGCCCGAGGTGAAAGTAACTTTAGTGAACTACCCTAGACCCATACAGACCTTGTGCCGTCAATGCCGAGACTCCACAATCAAACAAGAAACACTTTGTCTCGACGCCACTAGCCCAAGGTAGAAAGTAAATTTAGTGATGGTGTTGATCATACCTCATCTCCAATATGAGGAATACTCACGAAGCATTTTAATTTTTTTCCCAGTTTCTTACTACGTCACGACGCAGAGAACAAGTATGCTCACTACCGCGAGCGATGGTGATCCGAACCAAAAACACCTGGCTGACACGACACATACGCCCGTCTGAGACCGGTGATCAACCAATCCCCTAAATGTCATATGTGGCAACCTTTCACACGACACCTAAATATCGAACCGGTCCCACCGACTTGGATTAAGTCGCACTACGGCAAACCCTCATAGAGCCGACCTCTCTATCCTTTCAGCATCTTCATAAGACGGTGGGGATTGTTCCTGGGTCCAATATTGCCAGTATGCATCTAGTACACAACTCAAACTTGTCCCACAGGGCCGTACACGAGAACGGGCCTTAATCGACTCGGACATAGACTAGGCTCACAAGACCACGTCGAGCCTTCCATCCACTGTCCGGTCTCCATCCCCGACTATGAGGATCAATTCCCAACTCTTCCGATTGATACCCCTTAATCCCGGTTCACGAGTAGGAAACGGCCTACTCGAGTTATGCCTCTTTAATCCACTTTTGTTAACTTGAGATCAGATGTTACAATTAAGTAATAACCTATTCTAAATCAAACTCCAGGGTTTTTCTGGCTGATGCATGTGGAGGGTCATACCATCTAGACTTAATGCAATAAACAATATGCTACACATTATAAAGTGAATACAAATAAAAACTTGTAAGTTTTTATGCAAACCGGGGCTTGCCTTTGTTTTGCAGGGGATTAATATATAAGGTTCAGTTAGTGAAGACCACTTGAGACTTGATCATTTGCTTTCCTCCTCCTTTGATCTCCACTCTGATTGTTTCAAAATCTCCACGTAGATGCTACACGTGATGAATATGCATATGTATTAAACTGTAAAGATTTTGCTAACATGTTAATGGAAAGTTTTTAAAAACTGGAATTTTGTTTAAGAATTTAAAACGACACTGGTGCTAAGGTTTGGATTTGGGGTTAATAAACATGATCAAGTGATAAGTGCATTTCATCACTTGTGTGTTACTCATCTAAAGAGGTTGAATAGAACATTGGTGACCCAGAGCTCCAATGGAGCTGAGAATATTCTTGTGAAATCCTTGTCGCAAGAAAGTAATCTGGACCAAAATTCAGAATTTTTCAATGAGTAGATCGCTCAGAACAATTCCCTAAGCATTTAGGAAAAAAGGAATTAATTCTAAATAAATTTGCACTTTCATGCTAATTCAAGTGAACCACAATTTCAAACATAGCTGAGGGAGCATGCATGAATTTTTCTAGGGTTTTTGGAGCTAAGAACTGCCCAGAACTGAGTTTCCAAGTTTTGGAAATTCTCTGAAAATGTTTCTGTATTCATTTGAACACAGCAACTTAAAATCAGAATTCTCCTAACCAAATCAACTCCAAATGAGCTGACAATTTTACAGGAGTTCACTAACATCATATAGATTATTCTAGCAAAATTTGAGGATTTTTGGATAAACCAAACTCCCTCTAAAATTCTTTTGCTGAAAAGTTTTAAAGAATTTTCTAGAATTAAATATTGACTTCCATATAAATTGAGTTACATATTTGGATAGAGGTTTTCAACCTGAATCCAATCCAATTTGAATCGCTAAATTCGGAGCTTCCTAGTAAAAGTTATGAGGTTCTAAAGTTTGGAGAAATTCTGAAATTCAAATTAACCAGGAAAAGTTCAAATCCCTGACAGCGGGTCCGGCCACCACGTGTCACCCTCTCGGTTAAACCTTCTCACGGGGCCACAGGGTCCTTCCCGTGCTGTCACAGCCTGATCCTGTGCAACAGAAAATCCCACCCCTGTTCACCGAGCGACTGACCTGTGGGCCTAGTCACTTCGTCGTCTACCTCCAGACTCCCGCGCCTGCGCGCCGCCGGGCTCGCCGGAGATGCACTGAACTCCGATGTCCGGCCATCTCCCAAGCTCTCCCTCGCTGCTAGGGCCTAAAACCGTGCGCTGAACACGATGGAGGAACTTTCCCAGACCGGCGGTGGCCGCAACACAGCCGGTGACGGTGCGGCGGCTCGGTGCAAGTTCGGCTACGTCGCCCGGCCCTTATAGCCCACCAAAACTTCAGTGGAATGGCTCTACAGCACTGGTGGATGCTAGGGAAGGTCGACATGGTGGTGAAACGGCCCGGAGATGGCTCTAACATAGCTTCCGTCGTGCGCCCGAATGTTCCCGCCGTAGCCGCCGTCGGGAAGATTGGAAATACACCGTGCACAGTGGGTTTCATGCTAGGGTTCCAAACAGGAATCATTGCTAAGCAAATTTAGTTCATGGGTGTGAAGTTTTGTGGCCTCTAAGCAAGTATCAATCATAAATTTGAAGTTTTTTTACCCGCACCTCGCTTTGAGCCGGCCGGCGAAGAAACTGGAAATTCTTCGAGGATCTTCCACGGCGTGGGCTAAGACTTGGAGGTGAGCAGGAAGAAGGTCTTGCGCGTCCAACGGTCCTCTTGCTTGGTCGTCAAAGTCTCTCTGTAGAGCTGTCCATGAGAGCACCTCCTCTCGGTTTCTTTTGACTGCCGCGGAAACACGGTGCTCTCGGGTTGTGGTGGCTGAGCTCGCGTGGGGATGGTGCGAGGAGGTCATGGGGAGTCCCGTGGTGCCATTTTTCTGGTTTACCGAGGCTTGCACGCGAGGGAACATCGTCTCACGATCTATTCCGGGGAGGCGGCGACCTCTCTGTTGGGCTCGTGCACGAGGGAAAAAGAACAGCGGGTTCTCGGTTCTGGGGGCGAAAAGGAGCACGGCAAGAAGTGAAAAGATCATGAGGAGAGTGCCAGCGCGAGGGAAAACGGTGAGGAGGTGGCTCCCGGTGCCCCTCGGTATCACACGGCTGCAGCTCTGCTCGGGTGAGAAGGAAAAACAGAGACTTTGCTGTGAACTTCAAATGCAAGTTTTTGCTGCCTCTATGACATGTGGGTCCAACCAGTCAGTCCCTCCTTATCCTCCAAAAGATCTCCAAAATTCGGCAACTGACCAATTCAAATGTTTGGAGTTGAAAACTGAGCTGCATTTGGATAGTTGGGCAAATTTCATCCAAATTCAAATGTGTATTTGAATTCTTTGCAAATTTATGTCCTTTTGGAAAATGGATAGCAAATCCTTTCAAAAATTAATGAAACTTTGCCTACCCACTGATTTGGACCTAAGTAATTCAAATATGCAATCTGATTTCTGTGTTATCTGCTGCAAACAAGAGTTTGAACACAACAGTTTGAATTACCATTGTCTTTCCCTCATTTGAAATTTAAGTTGAACATTTAGTTCACAATCTGATTTTTAAACCCTTCCATTGCACCTGAGACTTCAAATTTGTGGGTTTAATCCACCTAGGGTCCATGCATGTGAGTAACCCTAAGTTTGTTTAGAAAGAACTCTCATGTGTTATCACATGTGGGAAAAAGTTTAAACCAGTCCCATTTTTCATACACATGACACCAATGTTTGTGCAAAAGTTTCTTTGTATTCATATTTTTGGGACCTTTACAAACTGAGTGGGAGCCGTACACGCAGTGCTGAGGCTGAGTGCAGCTAGTGTGGGTCGTCCGTAGGGCCGGACAATCAACTTTTGCTAGTTAGGTGTGTGCATGAGTTGTATAAAAACCTTCCGCTGTAGTAGACTCTGTAAATAGATGGAAACTGAATGTTTGTACTACTTTCGTACATACCCAGCATGTTTTCAATGCAATACTATGGTTTCCTTATGATGCGTGCTGTCGGGTGTCGCATCGTGCGGAACCACCCACTGAGATCCTGGGATGTATGAATTTTGGTCCGTCACATTCTGCGCCTGTGAGTGTGCTCACCGAGCTTCCCTAGCCTCCACTGGTGCTGTAGAACCTATCAACCGAACGTTTGGCAGGCAAGAACGTCGGGCCGACGAAGTTGTTCCGAGGCCGCTGCACGCCGCCGGCATGTTTCCGGTCACCGGCAGCCCAATAGGACCCCACCAACAAGTTAAGCCACACCGAAAACCCCCAGGCGGCGAGTCTTGGCTCGGAAATTGGCCGGAAAAGTCATTCCGGCGAGCCTCGCCGGAGTGCTCCGCCGCGGGGAGCGCGGGTGTCGCAAGGAAGACGAAGGGGAGCCAGGTTCCACCAGTCAGCCTCTGTTTTCCAGCGGGGATCAGTTTGTGGCTGCGATCCGGTGTGGCACTGCGGGTGAAACCCCATGGGCTGCTGTGGGCCGATTTAAATAGTGGGGCCCACAACCAGAGTTTAAACATTTCCAACAACTTCAGATTTTAGTTCAAACTTCAACTGCCCATAACTTTTGCTAGGATGGTCCAAATTGAGTGAACCAAATTTTGTTGGATTCATCTCTCCGAGTACTATCCAGAAAAACAAGTTTCAGTTAAGAAACTTATTATTTTCCCAGAATTGATTCCCTAAATTTTAAATTGTTGGGAATTTTATCTGGAGATTTCCTTTATGGAAAATTCTGAAGTTTGGCTAGGATGTTAATTTAAAAATCCTTTAGTCACATGAAAAATTTCAGATCTATCCAAGTTCATTTAGTACCCCTAATGGTGTGATTAAGTGAACTGCCCAGAGAAAATAGGAAAATGTACAGAAACATTTTTCAGAAGTTTCTCAAATCTTGATTAGGGCATAACTTCCTATAGGATTCTTCAAATTACATGAAACCAACTTAAATAGAACAATATCAAACTCTAGGTTGACACGACCCCACTGGTCCTGTCGAGCCAGGATCACGCTGAGGGGTGCTGCGTTGCACAACACCGTATAACACACGTCAAAGGTACAAAGCGGAAGCGGAAGCTTTATTACATAAACAAGTTTATTAACATGTTTACATCAAAATAAGTTTAGTCCACACTCGCGGGCGTAGACTAAGCATCAAGTGCACGTTCAGCCCTCGAACGTGTCCTTGCTAGCACACTCGCACACTAACTCTGCGGCGTGCACGACTCCCACTCGACGGGGTTCCCCTCCTGGGGTTCCGTCTCCTCTTCGGGAGTCCCTTCCTCATAGAACCCTGCAAAAGCTTCAAACACAAGCAGTGAGCACGAAGGCTCAGCAAGTCTGACCCGTCTCACCTAAACATGAAACTTCTATATGAGGGTGATGGGTTGCATGAGGTAAAAATCATTTGCAAGGACTCGCCTAATTAGTAGAACCTTACTTTCAAGTTTTAGCAGCAGGTTGTGGAGAACTTTACGCTAAGGCACATGAGAGAGCCGCAATCAAACAAGAAACGCATTTCTCTCATGTACTTTGCCCAAAGTTGAAAAGAACTTTAGTTAGCACTAAGCTACAACATATCATTAACAATCAATATCCAACTTTCAATCAGCAACATTTTAACATGTAACTAGCCTGTTCTTTCTACGTCACGGTACAGTGAACAAGTGGTACTCACTGACCGCGAGGGACGGCGATTATAATCGATTTACACCTGCAGGGTTACCCGAACAACCCGTCACGTACGCCCGTACTCGATGTTGCCTACAACAACCATCACGGACGCCGTACGCGACTACCTTTCACCCGTTAGCCAAATATTGAACCGGTCCCATCGTCCCGAGCAAGAGGTCCCTGCACGCGCATCTCTGTGCCGCCAGCTGATTTACACCTCGAGCTCTCAACCTACCCTCTGAACGACGGGCAATGCCTCAACACCCAGCTACCCGAGTTACATCAGTTTCCCGGTTCCCATATAGCCGGTAGGTCTTCGGTACTGTTCTAGCTTGTTCAACAGGCCCGCACACGGCTCGGTCCTCAATCGACACAAGCGGAGCTACAGCACACAGGCCCCAAAGTCCTGCTGCCCTTACTCTCCGCTCGGTCTCATTTTCTTGCCATGTGTATCATGTGCTATCTCTACCCGAGCAATGTGCCTCTAGCCTATTCTCGCGAGTAGTTCCAACTACTCGACTTGTACCGAATCCTACTCTATCCTAGCAATGCAGTGGCTAACGGGGTTTGCAATCCTAAACCCCAACCCATGGTTTTCTTGGCTATGCAGTGGGGTTTCCAAACAAGACTCTGATGCACAACATAAAGAAAACAAGTATGTGCTCAAAACAATAAAAATTTATAAAATGGTTAATGCAAACCGGGGCTTGCCTTGCTGCTCTTGGTCGTAGGCTAGCTGTTCCTCCGGAGTAACGAAGTCTAGGACTTCGGGTTCCTCCTCGACCTTAGCGACTACATGATAAGAACAATGTATGTATTAATTAAATGCTTTTGTATTAACTTTGAAGTTGTGAAGTCTATAACCTTTACTAGATAGACCTAATGACTGTGAAACTTTTACTGTGGCTTGGTTACAACCTAAACAGAGACTTGGTCAAGTTTTAGTTGCAGCAAAGCTCATTTGAGCCCTCCACAAATAATTATGTCCTTGACCTTAATTAAAGGCTTTTAGGGTGTTCTAGGTAGTTTCATGAAACAAACTATGACTTTCTGAAAACTAGATTTTCAGAGGGTTCTAATGGAATTGGTCTTACTTAATTTGGAAGTCTCTAACTAAAGATATGAGCTAAACAATTTCAGAGAAAATTCTGAAAATGTTTCTGAACATTTTCTATTTTCTCTGGAACAGTTTTACTAATCACACCATTAGGTGGACTAAATGAGCTCAAATGGATCTGAAATTTTTATGGTAGCTCAATGATATTTTGGTGAACATCTCAGCAAAATTTCAGGATTTTCCGCCAAAGGATTCTCCAGTTAAAATTCCTAACAGTTTAAACATTAAGGAATTAATTCTGGAGAATTAGGGAATTTCATGAAGTGAAACTTGATTTTCTGGAAAGTACTCAGAGAGCTGAATCCAGCAAAATTTGGTTCACTCAATTTGGAGCTTTCTAGCCAAAGTTATAAGGATTTGAAGTTTGAAGGAAAATCTGAAAATCGGGGAAAAGTTTAAACTCGCGCGTGGGCCCAGGGGACACGCGTCGCACGCCGAAGCGACAGCACACCGCGGCCCACAAGGCTTTTGCGCGCCAGCACACCCGATCCCGGCCGCAGCCGGATCCCGATTCAAAATATCGGCCGCTGACAGCTGGGGTCCACCCCCTTCTTCAACCTCGCGACACCCGCGCTCCGCCGCCGAGGGACCTCGCCGGAGAGCTCGCCGCCGGCTGCTGTACAGCTTCAAACTTCTTGATTCTGGCCGCCCCTGCCTACTTTTACTTGGGGAACATGATCCGAGGGTCAGCTGCTCATGACAACGGCCGGAGCATGGTCGGCGACGAGCCGCCATATCGGAACGACTTCGGCCATGTCGGCTGATGCTCCTAGTGCCTCAGCTACTTGGGAAACCGGTCGGGGAGCATCAGTGGACCTCAGAGAAGGTCGACATGAACTCGGGGCAGCTCGGGGAAGGCCCGAAATAGGTCCTCACCGTGCGCCCGATACCCCCCGTGCGTTCCGCCATTAGTAGACCTTGAATTACGCCGGGCACAGAAGTTCTCCGGCCCAGAGTTGTGAAGGCAACTTGTGCGTCACCGTGTCTAGTTCGTGTGGGAGTGGCCTGAGGCCCTCTAATCCTTTCTAGAGCACGAATTAAACAGAATCGTACCCGAGGGTCGTTCTGCACACAGAAAGGGGAAAAATGGAAATTCGCCGCCGGTGAGCAACCACTCGAGCTGTGGCTCGGGGATGAGCAGCACCGATCACTTGCGCGTCCAAGGGTGCCTTGGCTCGGGCGTGACAACGCCCAGGTTGGGCTGTCCACGAGAGCCCGAGGTGCGGCGGTTTCCAGTTCCGAGTTTGATCTTTCGGCACAGCCGATATCACTCGGTTTCAATCGATTTCTATCAATGGGAAGGATGGAGGATGGTTGCTAGTACCTTGCTGGGACCTTGGAATGGAAAGAGGGAGCTGCGATCGGCTGGATCAAGCAGGAACTCGAGCGGCGGCGATGGCAGTGGGAAAACAAGTCGTGTGCGTCGGCAGCTCGAGGAATGGCGACTGAAGCACACCGGGGAGGGAATAAATAGCCCGGCGGTCTGGTCTCCGGCTTGGGGCACGCAGCAGGAGCTGGCGCCGGCTGCCCCCTTCGGTGGCGCGCGCGCACAGCTGCCGGGAACCGACTGAACTGTGTTTCAGTCGGTTTGCTTTGAGGCTGAGGCTGACATGTGGGTCCCACTTCTCTTTTAACCTCTGAAATTTATTCCTAACAGCTGTGGTAAACAGTGAACCCTATTCTACCCTTGGCAATTCAAATTATTCACCCAAGAGCCATTTGAATTGATCAAAGTTCAAATGAGGTTTGGTTTGTATGAATTTCAGCACAAGTGCAGTTTGAAATTCAAATAAAGTTTGAATTTCTCTCCCTTAGCTCATGTCAAGATCAACTCCAAATGGAGTGAAAATTGGTGTGTGAGCTCACAAAAATGTGCTGAGCAAAAATATGCCTTCCACTTTCAAATTCAGTGGGTGAAAACAGTTTGAATTTGAATATGGTTTCAAACTGTCCCCTTCCTAACCATACCCAAAATGACCTCAAAAAGGTTTTGAATTTGGGTGGAACTTGGCATGGACATCCTTAGCAAAGTGTAGGAGTTTTTCATATGTCCAGCCCATCTATATCACATGTGGGAAGTACCACTTTTGCAATATGTGAGTTTGTTCCCTAATGAGCATGTTGATAATTGTTACTTGCTCTTTATTTGTGTTCATCATTCTTCCTCAAATGAGGTGTGTGGTGTGGTGATGAACACTGCAAATGAGTGTCAAAAACTGAGGCCCTTACATTCCTCCCCCCTTAAAAGAATCTCGTCCCGAGATTATAAGGTGAAATGAGAGAGAGGACAGTGGAAATTTTACCGAATATGCGATGTGAAAAAGTCGGGGTAGTTAGTGCGAAGGAATTCTTCGCTCTCCCATGTCGCTTCGTCCATGGAGTGATTACTCCATAGAACCTTGTAGAACCACAACGTACGGTTGCGTGTGGTTCGGGCCTTTTCATCAATAATCTGCACCGGTTCCTCCCGATAGGTGAGATCCGGTTGCAGTTCTTCAATGTCTTCCAGCTGAACGGTAGTTGATAGCTTGAGACACTTCCTCAGCTGGGAAATGTGAAAGACGTCGTGCACACCGGAAAGTGCTTCTGGTAATCTTAGCCGGTATGCCACCGATCCACATCTTTCGGTAATCTGGAATGGACCGATGAATCGGGGTGCTAACTTTCTTCTCACCCCAAATCTGTTTACGCCCTTCATTGGAGACACTCGTAGGTATACGTGATCTCCAACTTCGAATTGTAATGGGCGCCTCCTCCGGTCCGCATACTGTTTCTGTCGGGATTGAGCGGCTTTTAGGTTCGCTTGAATTAATCGAACCTTTTCTTCCGCGTTGTTGACAAGATCAATCCCGAAGGTAACCCTCTCGCCAGATTCACACCAGTTCAGTGGTGTGCGGCATCTCCTGCCGTATAGCGCCTCGTAGGGCGCCATCTTGATGCTGGCTTGGTACCCATTGTTGTACGAGAACTCGGCTAATGGCAAGTGATCATCCCAATTCTTGCCGTGGTCGATAGCGCAAGCTCGTAGCATGTCTTCTAGGATTTGATTTACCCGCTCCGTTTGCCCATCCGTCTGCGGGTGGTAGGCTGAACTACGGATCAGCTTCGTCCCCAAGGCAGCGTGGAGCTGCTCCCAAAAACGGGACACAAATAAAGTGCCCCGGTCCGATACGATAGTACGGGGTACGCCGTATAAGCATAGGATCCGTGAGATGTACAGTTCAGCGTACTTCTTGGCGTTGTAGTTGGTGTTGACCGGGATGAAATGGGCAACTTTGGTGAGCCGATCGACGATCACCCACACAGAATCATGTTTCTGTAAGGTGGTGGGTAAACCGACGACGAAATCCATGCTCACGTCCTCCCACTTCCAGGCAGGAATGCCCAGTGGTTGCAGCAGTCCCGGTTTCCGCATGTGGTCTGCCTTCACCCGTCGACATGTATCACACTCGGACACGTATTTTGCAGTCTCTCGCTTCATCCGTGTCCACCAAAACTTGCTTCTGAGTTCTTGATACATCTTGTTGCTGCCGGGGTGAATAGAAAACTCTGATAAGTGAGCCTCATCAAAGATTTTCTTCCGTAACTCCGGGTTTCGGGGTACGACGATCCGGTCCTTGAACCATAGGACGCCGTCTCCGTCCTTCCGGAAACATTTCAACTCCCCACTGTCTACACGTCTCCGCAAATGTGACATGCCCTTGTCATTCTTCTGGGCTGCCGCTATCTCTTCACGGATGGTGGGGATCAAAGCTAGGTTGTAGAGAGCTCCATGTGGAATCACATGTAGTGGTGGTTCGCTCTCTTCCAACGGTGTGATGGTCAGATTATTGACGTGTGACTTGCGGCTTAGCGCGTCTGCCACAACGTTTGCCTTGCCCGGATGATAATGGATCTCTATCTCGTAATCCTTTATCAGTTCTAACCATCTTCGTTGCCTCATGTTCAGCTCCTTCTGAGTGAATATGTACTTGAGGCTTTTGTGGTCGGTATATAAATGTACGAGGTTACCGAGTAGGTAGTGCCTCCACATTTTCAGTGCAAGTACCACGGCAGCGAGCTCCAAATCGTGAGTTGGATAATTTTGCTCATGGTTCCTAAGCTGTCGTGATCCATACGCAACCACTCTTCGGTCTTGCATCAGCACACATCCGAGCCCAATGCCGGATGCATCGCAGTACACATCGAACGGTTTTGTTGTGTCTGGCTGCGCCAAAACCGGTGCTGATGTTAGGTGCTTGACTAAAGCCTTGAATGCTGCTTCACATGCTGGACTCCAAACATATTTGGTAGCCTTCTTCAGCAGCTCTGTCATTGGCTTGGCAATCTTCGAGAAGTTCGGAATGAACCTCCGATAATATCCCGCGAGTCCGAGGAAACTCCGTACCTCATGAACAGTTCTCGGGGATTTCCAATTCAGCACTTGCGTGATTTTGCTCGGGTCCACAGCGATACCCTCCGCTGAGATGATATGCCCGAGGAAAGGCACTTGCGATATCCAAAACTCGCATTTGCTGAACTTTGCGTATAACTTGTGATCCCGCAGCCGTTGCAAGACTATACGCAGATGTTTCTTGTGATCTTCCTCCGACTTGGAATATACCAGGATGTCGTCGATGAAGACCACGACAAACTTGTCCAGCTCCGGCATGAACACCGAGTTCATTAAGTACATGAAGTGAGCTGGAGCATTGGTGAGGCCGAAGGACATGACCAGGTACTCATAAAGTCCGTACCTTGTCGAAAAAGCTGTCTTTGGAATGTCCTCAGCCCTGATCTTAATCTGATGGTACCCGGATCTTAAATCCATCTTGGAAAAGACCTTTGCTTCGACCAACTGATCAAACAACATGTCGATCCGTGGCAACGGGTACTTGTTCTTGATGGTTACGGCATTTAATGGACGGTAGTCCACGCAAAGCCGCAACGTTTCATCCTTCTTTTTGACAAATAATGCCGAACAGCCCCATGGCGAGGAGCTCGGCCTAATAAAACCCTTCTCCAGAAGGTCCGTGAGCTGAGTCTTCAGTTCAGCCAACTCCTTGGGCGCCATCTTGTACGGCCTTCGGGATATTGGCATGGTTCCCGGTGCAAGTTCAATCTTGAACTCCACCTCTCTATCGGGTGGCATCCCCGGCAAATCATCCGGGAATACATCAGGGAATTCTCGGACCACTGGAATGTCTTCCAATCTGATGGTTGTGGCTTGATAGACACTTGGAAGTTTTATTTCTGGACTGTCCAGAAATAATGAGTGAGAACCGTGCACTCCTGAGTTTAAGTGCACGACTCGGAGGACGGTGTCTAAAACAGCGCCGTGGCGGTTTAACCACGACATCCCTAGGATGACATCGACCTTCTGTCCCTCTAAGATAATGAGAGACGTGGGGTACACTCTACCCGCTAAGCATAATGGTGCTTTGGAGACCATTACGCTTGCTGAAATCTTCCCACCCGGTGAACAAATTAAATATGGACTATCGGTGGGTAGTATTGGCAAGCTGTGTTTAGCAATGAAAGCTTGGCTAATAAAATTATGCGTGGCGCCTGAATCAAATAGTACTATAGCGGGATGCTGGTGGAGTTGGAACATACCCGCAAGGATTGGCTCGCCCTCCGGCACGTCCTCAATGGCAAGCTGGTGGACAGTACCGGGCCTAGGGTTTGCCCGCCGCGCATTAGTAGGGTTCCGGGGTTGATTCCTCCCCGGAAACTGTGGTACCACTCCGCCGCCTTGCCTCTCCGGGCAACTGCTCGCGAAGTGTCCTGGACGACCACACTTGTAACATGTGGCCGTTGCTGGTGGAGTACTTGGTGGACGAAAGCCCGGCATGCGTTGCGGAGGTGCAAACGCACGCGGCATCGCCCGCTGCTGCTGCTGTTGTTGCGGTGGTGCTGGCAGTGCCGGCCGGAATGCCGGTGAAGAATACGGCCGACCGCGGAACGGCATCGACCGCTGTGGTGGCTGCCAGCGCGGACCTGATGGTGGGCGATTCACCATCCGAAACTTCTGAGAAGGACCGCCTCCTTCTCCGCTGCTCTGCGGCGCGCTTCGCTTTCGCTCTGCCGCCGCCAACTCCTTGCCGGAGTCTTCCTGAACAATCGCAGCATCAATTATGTCGTTGAGGCTGCCGCGATTGAACATCGCCAGCTTGTCCTTCAGGAGCGGGTTAAGCCCCTGGTAAAAGTGGTCCCGCCGCTTCTCGTCCGTATCTGCGTGATACGACGCGTAGAGTGCGAGATCGTTGAACGCTCTGGAGTACTCCAGCGCGTTCCGGCTCCCTTGTTGCAGGTGTAGGAATTCCTGCGTCTTCCTCTTCATCAAACCGGGCGGTATATGATAGGCCCGAAAGGCCGTCCGAAACTCCGCCCAGGTCATCACTCGGTCGGTGGGTTGTGAAGCACAAAAGTTGGCCCACCACGCGCTCGCGGATCCTTGGAGCTGCTGGACCGCGAACTGAGTCTTGCGCTGCTCGCTGATTTGGAGCAGCCCGAACTTCATCTCTATGGCGCGGAGCCAGTTGTCCGCGTCAAGTGGTTCATCCGCCCTTGAGAATACAGGGGGATGAGTCGCCAGGAAGTCGGAGTAGGAGCTCTGTTGGCGCTCCTCACGATCTTGACGTCTCTCTGGGCGAGACGTATTCGCAATTAACGTTTGCAGCAGCTCTGTATGCTGCTGATGTGAACCCGCCATTGCCGCGACGATGTCGGCCAATGTAACCGTTGGCAGTGGCGGTGGCGGTGTTTGCTGTTGCTGTTGCTGCTGCTGTCCCGAGGAGTCCTCGGGAGGCGGTTGGGAGGTCTCTCCCCCTTGGCTAGTACCTCCAACATCAGGGTTGGCACGAGTACGCGTCATTCTGAAATTCAACACAGCAGCAATTAGCACATGTCTTACTCAAAATTCCATAAACAGCAGTAAGTATTGAAGCGACGCATGACTAACTTGCACAACATTCACATATATTGATAAAGCATAAACTTTATACAAGATACATTATTCTCGGACCTCCGAGAAGTCGTGCTCATGCCGTCACTACCTATACATACGCTACTGTCTACACGACATGTCACCGATTACAAAAGTTGGGTTACGCTACCCTAGCTGCCCTACTTGGCAACCGTAACCCCCTACTCGGAGTAGAACTCGACCTCCTGTGGGTCGTCCTCCTCCGGTACCTCTGCTGGTGGCTCGGGGTCTACCACCTCTTCTCCCATTCCAGGTTCTCCCATGGCTGGAAGACCCAAGACTACCGGTACGCCCAATACCGGGGGCACGAGGTCCTGCAATGCATGCACCTCGTCCATAGCCTGGTTGTAGTCCTCTTCCCAGCCTTGTCCTTCCTCAATAGCGTCGTCCCGCTCTTGAGCAAGGTCCTCATTCTGCTGGGTTAGGGTCTGCACCAGCTCTTGCAACGCCGCAATGTCAACACGGCTCTTCTTCTTTGCCTTCTTCAGACGACGCAACTGATTGTGTTGTTCATTCAGTCGCTTGATCGTCGGAAGGAGCACATTGCGGAGTGCACTGTGAGCACTCTCAAAATGATCTCCACGGCTTGTGCTCTCCTTGAGCTTGGTGGCGAGATGCTCCGTATGAACAGCTTGGTTGTCCATCACAGCGTTTCCCGCCCTCATTTGGAGGCTGAGATTTGCCTCCGCGGGGTTGTACCTTGGGCAACTCGGGTTTGTTGCCTCTAGGTACCTCTCTTCCCACACATGCTGAGCTCGTCCCTCCACCGGAACGAGTGCGTATGGAGTTCCCTCCATAGCCTGTACGTGTAGTTGGCAGAAGCGTGACATGGTGTCACGGGCTGCCACTTGCCACATCCCTTCCGGTTGTCTTCCTCTCACCGTGACGGTGAATGGCACCCAACCGGGTGGCGTAGGCCCTGCGGAAACCTCGACATGGATCGTCCACGTCTTGTTCCCCTCTTCGCCTTCTTCCTTGGCGAAGTATTGCGGCATCTGGTTGTACCCGAAATATTGGAGCATTAGCCACAATGCTCCCGGGTAGCCGCTACGGTCAGAGCAGTGGGAAACTACCCACCCGTTCTCCAACCGTTTATCTGCTGCCATCTGTAAAAATATATTTGAGAAATGTCAAATATTTATTTAAACAGTAAACCATTGAGTTATAACATAAGATATGTCATTGAACCCTTAACACTTGGAAACATAGTTCAAATTTTTAAACAAATTTGACTGCTGATCTGCTGTTCCCATGACAGCCCTGACCAGTTTCCATATCAATCTGATTTAGGCCAGGTTAAAAGCAAAACCAGTCCTGGAGCTCAACATCAAAGTTAAAGTTAACTTCAATAGCTTTCCAGAAAGTATTTGGTTGGCCTAAGATCTGCTCTGGTTCAAAAGTTATGAGATGTCAAAGTTAACAGAATTTCTGGGAACAATTGGACAGCACCTCCCTGCCTTAGGTACTGATTTGATCCAAGAATTCCAGTTAATTCTGTTCCTAATCTGACAAAACTTTCTGTTACAAAGTTGTAACCCATCTCATAAGCTTCCCAGAACCACCTCATTTTCTATTTTTGGATTTTTATGCAGGAAGTTATGCTTAATTTACAGAGAGTCTACAGAGAGTCTTTGCTCCGTCCTGTTTTCTGGACAGTTTCAACTCTACTGCATTTTTCGAGTGGTTAAGGGATGAAACACCTCTGGAACTCAACAGAAAAGTTGTAAAGCTCCTCCAAAGCTTTCCAGAAATGTATCATACGACCCCAACCTCGAAAGAACTCAACCTCTAACCTCTGATTAACTTCAGCCTTGATTTAGCTGAAAACAGAGTGCTCTGTCCTTAACATCCTATAAGTTGAAAATTTATTAACTTTGAATATCCTGTTCAAGGGAAGGAGTAACATCAAGTTTTACTACTTTGGATCAAAACCTTCAAGTTTTTAAATGAAGTTGTTCATTTAGTTGGGTGTGACGTCGAGGCGTCACCAGATTATGTCGGTACTACGTCCTCACAAAGGGAAAACCTATACCGGATTTAGCCGGCTTCGTTAGTTCAGTGGCACTACTCGTCACTCGCACACGGATGCTACACGTCTACCGTTTCGTGGTAAGGCTACCTGCAGAAACTCAAACAATCATCAGACTCGGCTGCACACCGAGCCCGGAATCCATACAGTTTGTACACCCGGCCGTCATCACTCGCCCGGATGTTCTCAAGCCAAACACGCCTTGAGTTACGTGTTCACGTTTCAGACCACGTGACGGGGTCTCCCATGTTGCACCACGCACGCCAGGGACAGACGTTGCTCGAATACCCCAAACGACATGAAGAGTCGTAGAGGATATCAAAGCGGGTCGGGTTACCTGCCACCCGTGGGGCTCCACCCTTCAGCTTGTGCGCACTGGTGGACAGCGCTTACGTGCACCCCCCAAGACATGAACGTCCCGAGATGCACGATTTTCCGACATAACAAATAAGTTAATAAGCCACTTTCTATATACTAATAACATCCTTATACGGGCTACTAACTCGTTCCTCACTGGATTTTTGAAAAAGAAGACCTTTGTACTGTGTTAAACCTCAAGCGAGCTCTGATACCACGCTGACACGACCCCACTGGTCCTGTCGAGCCAGGATCACGCTGAGGGGTGCTGCGTTGCACAACACCGTATAACACACGTCAAAGGTACAAAGCGGAAGCGGAAGCTTTATTACATAAACAAGTTTATTAACATGTTTACATCAAAATAAGTTTAGTCCACACTCGCGGGCGTAGACTAAGCATCAAGTGCACGTTCAGCCCTCGAACGTGTCCTTGCTAGCACACTCGCACACTAACTCTGCGGCGTGCACGACTCCCACTCGACGGGGTTCCCCTCCTGGGGTTCCGTCTCCTCTTCGGGAGTCCCTTCCTCATAGAACCCTGCAAAAGCTTCAAACACAAGCAGTGAGCACGAAGGCTCAGCAAGTCTGACCCGTCTCACCTAAACATGAAACTTCTATATGAGGGTGATGGGTTGCATGAGGTAAAAATCATTTGCAAGGACTCGCCTAATTAGTAGAACCTTACTTTCAAGTTTTAGCAGCAGGTTGTGGAGAACTTTACGCTAAGGCACATGAGAGAGCCGCAATCAAACAAGAAACGCATTTCTCTCATGTACTTTGCCCAAAGTTGAAAAGAACTTTAGTTAGCACTAAGCTACAACATATCATTAACAATCAATATCCAACTTTCAATCAGCAACATTTTAACATGTAACTAGCCTGTTCTTTCTACGTCACGGTACAGTGAACAAGTGGTACTCACTGACCGCGAGGGACGGCGATTATAATCGATTTACACCTGCAGGGTTACCCGAACAACCCGTCACGTACGCCCGTACTCGATGTTGCCTACAACAACCATCACGGACGCCGTACGCGACTACCTTTCACCCGTTAGCCAAATATTGAACCGGTCCCATCGTCCCGAGCAAGAGGTCCCTGCACGCGCATCTCTGTGCCGCCAGCTGATTTACACCTCGAGCTCTCAACCTACCCTCTGAACGACGGGCAATGCCTCAACACCCAGCTACCCGAGTTACATCAGTTTCCCGGTTCCCATATAGCCGGTAGGTCTTCGGTACTGTTCTAGCTTGTTCAACAGGCCCGCACACGGCTCGGTCCTCAATCGACACAAGCGGAGCTACAGCACACAGGCCCCAAAGTCCTGCTGCCCTTACTCTCCGCTCGGTCTCATTTTCTTGCCATGTGTATCATGTGCTATCTCTACCCGAGCAATGTGCCTCTAGCCTATTCTCGCGAGTAGTTCCAACTACTCGACTTGTACCGAATCCTACTCTATCCTAGCAATGCAGTGGCTAACGGGGTTTGCAATCCTAAACCCCAACCCATGGTTTTCTTGGCTATGCAGTGGGGTTTCCAAACAAGACTCTGATGCACAACATAAAGAAAACAAGTATGTGCTCAAAACAATAAAAATTTATAAAATGGTTAATGCAAACCGGGGCTTGCCTTGCTGCTCTTGGTCGTAGGCTAGCTGTTCCTCCGGAGTAACGAAGTCTAGGACTTCGGGTTCCTCCTCGACCTTAGCGACTACATGATAAGAACAATGTATGTATTAATTAAATGCTTTTGTATTAACTTTGAAGTTGTGAAGTCTATAACCTTTACTAGATAGACCTAATGACTGTGAAACTTTTACTGTGGCTTGGTTACAACCTAAACAGAGACTTGGTCAAGTTTTAGTTGCAGCAAAGCTCATTTGAGCCCTCCACAAATAATTATGTCCTTGACCTTAATTAAAGGCTTTTAGGGTGTTCTAGGTAGTTTCATGAAACAAACTATGACTTTCTGAAAACTAGATTTTCAGAGGGTTCTAATGGAATTGGTCTTACTTAATTTGGAAGTCTCTAACTAAAGATATGAGCTAAACAATTTCAGAGAAAATTCTGAAAATGTTTCTGAACATTTTCTATTTTCTCTGGAACAGTTTTACTAATCACACCATTAGGTGGACTAAATGAGCTCAAATGGATCTGAAATTTTTATGGTAGCTCAATGATATTTTGGTGAACATCTCAGCAAAATTTCAGGATTTTCCGCCAAAGGATTCTCCAGTTAAAATTCCTAACAGTTTAAACATTAAGGAATTAATTCTGGAGAATTAGGGAATTTCATGAAGTGAAACTTGATTTTCTGGAAAGTACTCAGAGAGCTGAATCCAGCAAAATTTGGTTCACTCAATTTGGAGCTTTCTAGCCAAAGTTATAAGGATTTGAAGTTTGAAGGAAAATCTGAAAATCGGGGAAAAGTTTAAACTCGCGCGTGGGCCCAGGGGACACGCGTCGCACGCCGAAGCGACAGCACACCGCGGCCCACAAGGCTTTTGCGCGCCAGCACACCCGATCCCGGCCGCAGCCGGATCCCGATTCAAAATATCGGCCGCTGACAGCTGGGGTCCACCCCCTTCTTCAACCTCGCGACACCCGCGCTCCGCCGCCGAGGGACCTCGCCGGAGAGCTCGCCGCCGGCTGCTGTACAGCTTCAAACTTCTTGATTCTGGCCGCCCCTGCCTACTTTTACTTGGGGAACATGATCCGAGGGTCAGCTGCTCATGACAACGGCCGGAGCATGGTCGGCGACGAGCCGCCATATCGGAACGACTTCGGCCATGTCGGCTGATGCTCCTAGTGCCTCAGCTACTTGGGAAACCGGTCGGGGAGCATCAGTGGATCTCAGAGAAGGTCGACATGAACTCGGGGCAGCTCGGGGAAGGCCCGAAATAGGTCCTCACCGTGCGCCCGATACCCCCCGTGCGTTCCGCCATTAGTAGACCTTGAATTACGCCGGGCACAGAAGTTCTCCGGCCCAGAGTTGTGAAGGCAACTTGTGCGTCACCGTGTCTAGTTCGTGTGGGAGTGGCCTGAGGCCCTCTAATCCTTTCTAGAGCACGAATTAAACAGAATCGTACCCGAGGGTCGTTCTGCACACAGAAAGGGGAAAAATGGAAATTCGCCGCCGGTGAGCAACCACTCGAGCTGTGGCTCGGGGATGAGCAGCACCGATCACTTGCGCGTCCAAGGGTGCCTTGGCTCGGGCGTGACAACGCCCAGGTTGGGCTGTCCACGAGAGCCCGAGGTGCGGCGGTTTCCAGTTCCGAGTTTGATCTTTCGGCACAGCCGATATCACTCGGTTTCAATCGATTTCTATCAATGGGAAGGATGGAGGATGGTTGCTAGTACCTTGCTGGGACCTTGGAATGGAAAGAGGGAGCTGCGATCGGCTGGATCAAGCAGGAACTCGAGCGGCGGCGATGGCAGTGGGAAAACAAGTCGTGTGCGTCGGCAGCTCGAGGAATGGCGACTGAAGCACACCGGGGAGGGAATAAATAGCCCGGCGGTCTGGTCTCCGGCTTGGGGCACGCAGCAGGAGCTGGCGCCGGCTGCCCCCTTCGGTGGCGCGCGCGCACAGCTGCCGGGAACCGACTGAACTGTGTTTCAGTCGGTTTGCTTTGAGGCTGAGGCTGACATGTGGGTCCCACTTCTCTTTTAACCTCTGAAATTTATTCCTAACAGCTGTGGTAAACAGTGAACCCTATTCTACCCTTGGCAATTCAAATTATTCACCCAAGAGCCATTTGAATTGATCAAAGTTCAAATGAGGTTTGGTTTGTATGAATTTCAGCACAAGTGCAGTTTGAAATTCAAATAAAGTTTGAATTTCTCTCCCTTAGCTCATGTCAAGATCAACTCCAAATGGAGTGAAAATTGGTGTGTGAGCTCACAAAAATGTGCTGAGCAAAAATATGCCTTCCACTTTCAAATTCAGTGGGTGAAAACAGTTTGAATTTGAATATGGTTTCAAACTGTCCCCTTCCTAACCATACCCAAAATGACCTCAAAAAGGTTTTGAATTTGGGTGGAACTTGGCATGGACATCCTTAGCAAAGTGTAGGAGTTTTTCATATGTCCAGCCCATCTATATCACATGTGGGAAGTACCACTTTTGCAATATGTGAGTTTGTTCCCTAATGAGCATGTTGATAATTGTTACTTGCTCTTTATTTGTGTTCATCATTCTTCCTCAAATGAGGTGTGTGGTGTGGTGATGAACACTGCAAATGAGTGTCAAAAACTGAGGCCCTTACATAGGTTCCAGAAAGTAATGGTTTGATCCATGAAAATCCCTGGAAATCTTTAGAAGCTCTAGTAATGACCAATTAGGCTTTTATTTGTGCAGAGCTCAAATGAGCTTGGTTTCAAATGAAATTTGGCCAAGTCTCTGGTTAGGTTCTTACAAAGCCACAGTAAAAATTTCAGAGCCAAACGGGATGTATAGCTAGAGTTATAGTCCTTACATGCTAAATTCAACACTTTTGCATTTACTTTGACATATCGTTAACTAGATTACGTGTAGTCGCTGAACGCAAGGAGACCCCGGAGATACTGGACTTCGTACCTTCGTAGGAGAAACTAACCCCTGACCAGCAGCAACAAGGCAAGCCCTGGTTTGCATTTAACAAGTTTTATCAAATTTTTCTTTATGTTCAATTAATTTGAGGTATGTATGTGCATTAAGTTTAGGATGGATGAAACTCTAATTGCATAACTAGATTATTCCAAAGACAGTGAGGGTAGTGTCTAAGTCCTCGAGTAGAACATGCTTCTCTTAATGTTTATAGACTTCGGTACAAGTCGAGTAGTTGGAATTTACTCGCGAGTATAGAATTCGCCACATACGGGATTGATTCGAGATGTGAGATCACTTTAGTATGAAAATAAGACTAGGCAATGGCTAGGACGCAGCAAGAGAAAGTCTTGTGTGCGTAGCCCTGCCCGTGTCGACTGAGGACCGATCCGTGTGCGGCCCCGCTGAACAAGTTTGAATGTACCGGAGGCATATCGGATATATGGGGTCCGATAAACTGATGTAACCTATACCTCCGTGTGTCGAGGCATAACGCACCGATTTATAGGTGTAGGTTGAGGGCAGCAAGGTAGAAATCCACTAACAGGCATAGAGAGATGCTCCGTGTAGGGAACCTCCTGTCCGTTTGGGTGCGACTGGTTCCACGTTTGGGCTGTTTGGTGAAAGGTTGTTCCGTACGACATCAAGTGAGCGTGCTGTGCAGCTCCATGGATGGGCGTACGTGACGTGCTATTCGGATATCCCTGCAGGTGTATAACGAGTCGATCCGCTGTCCCTCGCGGTTATGAGTACCGCTTGTTCACTGTGTCATGACGTAGGTAAAAATATGGAATGTTGTGATACAATACTGCTGATATGAATAACTTATATTGCTACATGTGTGCCACCAAATATTGCTCACTGAATTTCAGATTCAGGAACCGTTAACTTGTGGCTAAAAGATGAATTAAGGATGAACTTGTAGGTGTGTCCTTTGCTGCAAATTGCCATCCTACCTTTGTTATGACCTGCATGTAGAGTTTCTTGTGTAGGAGAGTCGGTTAAGACTTGCTGAGCCATCGTGCTCACAGTTGCTTCTATGAGTGTTTGCAGGTGAGGAGTACCCCACGGACTCGGAGTACGAGTCCACCGGTAAGGGCTACCCTCCGTCGGGGACTACAGCTGTGTGGGAGCCGTACACGCCGCGTTGAGGCTGAGTGGAGCAAGTGTGGGTTGTCCGTAGGGCCGGAAAACCAACTTTTGCTAGTTAGGTGTTGGCGTGAGTTGTATAAATACCTTCCATTGCAGTAGACTCTGTACATGAGTTGTAACTGAAGATTGTACTACTTTTGTACAAATTAAGCATATTTCAATGTAACACTATGTTTCCTTATTGTGTGTGTTATAGGGTGTCGCATTGTGCTGCACCACCCTCTGTGATCCTGGAATGTACGGATTTTGGACCATCGCAGTCGGGCCGGTTGAACGTGATCTCCGTCCCAGACTAGTGAAGGGGTGATGTGGTAGTTGCTGTGGTGATGTCAATCTCCCGGGCGTCACAGGGAGGCGATGGAGCATGCTTGGTCGTCTCCTCACAGGGAGGCGGGCACCTGTCACGGCGATCCGTCACCCTTAAGGAACCAGAGGGACACTCGCACCGCGGGTGAGTGGGTCCCAGCTCCTTGGTTGCGTGATTCGACTATGGGGGCGAGGAGGAGCGTAATCCAGTTGGTCGTCGTCGCCGGTGAAGAAGTCGAGGTCGCTGAAGGATATCTTCATACCAGGCACGAAGGTTCATCGGAGTGGAGCCATTGAGGTGATGAAGAAACGAAATGCGTGGCAGTCCCCCAACCTGGTGCGCCAACTGACGGCGTTCGGATTTTTGACTAGTAATCGAATGTGTCGCACGTTCTACCTCGAGGTGGCCTAGCTAAGAACACGATGAAATTATCCTGGTTCGGGCATGGTGCCCTACGTCCAGCCTTGGTGTCTCGCTGTTCTTACTCAAGAATGGGGGTGGTTCTTACAAGTGCGAGAGCCTGTCTCTAAAGGTTTGACAGGTTCCTATCTTTATCCTCTCTCTCGCATTCTCCCATTTTACAGATGAGGAGAAAGTCGTGGCTACAGGGACCGCCTTCCCCATCTACGCTTGGCAGGGCACTTGATGGAACCGCCGTATCCGTAGTCTGCCACTGCTCCTGCTCCCGTCTTGTTGTCTGGACAGACCATACCGGGGCGCACACACTCCCCGTGTATTACTCTGCTTGGGTTCCATTGGAGGTGATGGGCATTCAATGTCGTAGCATGGGACGGCACTCGAGTGCCTTCCCACTTACCCTAGATGGCGCCTCCTCCGTATTGAAGGTCACTTGCTTCCCGCCTACCTGAGGTTGAGCTCAGGCATTCCTTTTGGAATTCTCCCCTCGTCTGCCCCCTAGGGACGAGGCCCGCGCCTCACCTTAGGGGTCGGGTCCAAGATATCTGTCCTACCCGCTTTCCCATCTCCCGAGATCGACATTGGGCCTGCTCCTTCGTCACTCGCCGAGGAGAGGCTTCCCGTTTCCCCCCTGGGGGTCAGAGTCGAGAGCCCAGTCATCAGTGAAATATATTTGTGACCGTATTAATGATGAGTCACAAAAATTTGGTTTAATGAATTGGTTGTCTAGTCTCAAATTAATTCCAGAATTCATCGTTGCCAAAGATTCTAAGTGTCATAGTTGTGTGCAATGAAAGCAGCCTCAAAAGTCTTATAATGCAGCCGAGGAGGGAAACTTGGTACCACTAGAACTCATACATTATGATACATGCGAGATGAATGGTGTGTTGACAAAAGGTGGAAACAAATACTTCAAGACATTGATAGATGACTCTATTGGATTTTGCTATGTTTACTTGTTGCAAACTAAAGATGAAGCTTTAGACTACATAAAAATATATAAAGTTGAAGTAAAATGTAACACCTCATATTCATCATCATGCATTGCATTGATTCTCATGTAGGGAATCATTTAAAAAGAAGAAGAAAAGAGATAAAGGAATATATATATATATATATATACAAAACCAATATATAAATAAAAGAAAATAAAAACAGAAAAAAGAAACCCTAGCCGCCCCCCTAGGGAATTTCCCCTTTTGGCCGCCCCCCCTTAGGGAATTTCCCCTCCTGGCCGCGCCCCCCCTTAGGGATACCCCCCCCCCCTAACCTGGCCTCGCCCCCTGGAGAAAACCCCCTGGTCGGCGCCCCTTAGGGATTTGCCCCTTAGGGATACCCTCCCCTTGGTTGCGCCCCTTGGGTGAGTCTCAGCCCTTGGCTGCCCCTCCTAGCTGAAATCCTAGCCCCCTTGGTTGCACCCTTCCCCCTATAAATAAAACCCTCCCCCTGACCACCGCGCCGACTAACCCAAGAGAAAACCTCCGCAGCCCAAAACCCCTGCTGCCCTGATCTTTGGCTGCCGCCCTGCTGCCCTGCTCTCTGGCCGCCCTGCCCTGCCCCTGGCTGCAGCCCTGATATGCCCCAAGAAAACCCCAGCCGCCCACATTGATCACAAGAGGAGCTCTAGCTACTGCCATTGAAGGGTGAATACCAGCCACAAAGAAGAAGAGGAGAAAGAGGAGACAGGAGCCGTCATCCATTGTGCAACTTCACTTCTGTCGTCCCCAACCCCGCTGCATCACACCCCACGATCAGAAGCTACTGCAAGTAAGTAGATCACTCCCCGATTTACATCTTGACTGTAGATTGACCTACTACCCGAGATAGAACCCCATCGGCACCAAATTGATTTCCAGCAGCACCAATCATCCCAAAACCCCACTAAAACCTACCCAAACTTGCATGGGGACATGTAAACCGAGTAGTGCAGGTTGCATTGTATAATTGCATGCATCTGCATCATCAAATATTGATTAACATGTGGGCATCATATTGATTGAATGGTTTTTCTTGTATGTGTATGTGATCGCGAGTAGAAGGACATATTGACGAGGTCGTGTATGAGTATCTTCAGCACTAATACTTCGACGCATTTGAGCAACACAATCCGTTGGAGCAAGGCAAGTGCCCCTTGACCATATTGATCCCGTTTGTTTTTAGACTGTTTTGTTTATGAAAACTGCATGCTCGTGTCAATATGATGGGAACCCCTTTCATAGGAGTTTACTAGTTTGTTTGCCACCCCTTGTCACAGGAAACTTGTTGAGTCGTGTATGGTGTCGTTTTATCTTTTGCACCACAACGCTTACGGGAATATGGGAACCTGAAATAAACTCGCTTAACTAATGTATTCACGAAGATTAAAGATGATGAGAAAAGGATGATGTTTAACAAGCATGGAACTGAGGTAATCTTGCCAAGAATGGCTTGTGGCTTGAATGATATGGCTGTTTGCTTGCCTTAGATCTAAGGACCGGTTGATGCAAGAATATGCCAGTAAAACAGTGTGACCACGGGACCAAATATGGGTGTGGTATAGCTGACTAATTAGGTTTGTTGCTGGTTTGTTATGGACCACTGGATGGCGTGGGCAATGGGAGTCAAGGATGGACTTCTCTGGGAACTGCATGGCACACGAGGGAGCCCGTGGGTGGGAAAATGGAGAATCAAGCCTGCCGGTGAAACCTCAGTGGATCAGTACATTCTAGTAGCCCCTTTATAAGGGCCTAAGTTTTTGCACACATCCAAAGTCTTCATCACACCACACACACCTCGTTTGAGGAAAACTTATGAACACATTTGAAGAGCTTGTAACCACAATCAATTTGGTCATTAGAGGATAAACTCACAAAATGCAAAAGTGGTATTTCACACATGCATCATATAGGGGCTGAACGTATGAAAAACTCCTACACCTTGCTAGGAATGCTCATGTCAAATCTCACCCAAATCTAAAACCTTTTTGAGGTATTTTGGGTATAATAAGAAAGAGGCTAGTTTGAACTCAAATTCAAATTCAAGCTCCTTTCATCCCATGAATTCAAAAGTTGGATTCATATTCACACTCAGCACATTTTTGTGAGCTCACACACCAATTTTCACTTCATTTGGAGTTGATCTTGACATGAGCCAATTTTAGCAAATTCAAATTCAATTTGAATTTCAAACTGCATATGTGCTATAACTATATTCAAATACTTCACAATTTGAATTCTATAAAGTTCAAATGGGCATTTGGTAGATAATTAAAATTTCAAAGGATATTAGTGGTACTACTGTTTAGAGCAGTGGGAGAAATTTAATTTCAGAGGTTAAAATGGAAGTGGGGCCCTCCTGTCAGTCTAACCAGTGATCAAACCGACTGAAGACTGCCGGGCGCGGGTTCTCGGGTCACTGCTGCGGTCGCCACCTAGCTGGACGCAGCTGCCAGCTCCTGCTCGGCCTGCGCCGCACTCAGCCGATGTCTTCTCCCTCTTATCCCCGAGGCTGAGCCGGCCAGAGGCAGAAACGCTCAGTTATCTGCTCCCTCGCGCAAGAAAACTTTACCTTGCCGCCACTCTCTCGGGTTCGATCGGAGAACCGGCAACCACAGCTCCCTCACTCCCTCCGAACTGCAAAACGGTACTAGAGCCTCTCCTCCTCCTTTCCCGTCATAGGAACCAGCCGAGTCCGGTTGCTCTCGACCCATACCGAAGGTTTTTCCCGTGACCTAAGTTCTTCCGCATCTCGGGCTTTCGTGGACAGCTTAAACGGGGAGGTTTCACGCCCAATCTAAGGCATTCCGGGACGTGTTAGGGTCTCGTGTTGCTCACCCCCGAACCATAGCCCGAGTGATCGATCACCGGCGACGAATTTCGTTTTTCCCTTCCATTTGGCGCAGACCGACCTTCGGGTGCGGATTCGCCAAATTCCCGTTCCATAGTCGTTTAGAGGTCCTCAAACTGCGCCTACACGAGCTAGACTTGGTAGCAAGCAACTTTCCTTCGCAGTGTTAGTAAGAAAACCTTGGTAGACCACCCATTTTCTAGTTTTGCTACCGACGCTAATGGCGGAAGCCGTCGGGCGTACGGTGAGAGCTCACCTAGGACCTTTTCCGAGCTGCCTTGAGTCCATGACAATCTTCTCTAGGGTGCACTGATGCTCTATGACTGTTAGCTCAATCTTTTGGGGTGCTAGGAAGCCCGGCCAACACGGCCGAAGTTCTTCCAAAGCCGCTGCTCGTAGCCGGCCATGTTCCAGTGGTTGTCATGTCGAGCTAATTCCAGCACCGTGTTCCCCATGTTGGATTAGGCAGAGGCGGCAAAAATCGTGGAGTTTGGCACACGGCAGAGCCCCTCCGGTGAGCACTCCGGTGAGGGGGTGGCGGCCGAGCGCAGGAGGTCGGGAGGTTGACGAAGCCCCTGGTTACACATGTCAGCAGCCAGATATTTAAACCGGGGTCAGCTGTGGCACTGGATCTGATGTGGCTGCGTGCGAAATACTCCGTAGCCCCGTGTGTCAGCCGCTGAGAAACTGACACGTAGCCCCGGTCCCACGCGCAGCGATTTAAACTTTTCCCCGATTTTCGGATTTAGTTCAAACTTCCAACCCACATAACTTTGGCTAGGAAACATCAAATCAAGTGAACCAAATTTTGTTGGATTCATATCTCTAAGTACTTTCCAACAAATCAAGTTTCACTTTATGAAAACCTTATTTCTCCAGAATTAATTCTTCAAAGTTTAAATTGTTTAGAATTTTAACTGGAGAACCCTTTGGAGGAAAATTCTGAAATTTGGCTAGGATATTCATCAGAATATCCCTGAGCTACCATAAAAATTTCAGATCCATTTGAGCTCATTTGATTCACCTAATGTGTGATTAATAAAGCTATTCCAGAGAAAATGGAAAATGTCCAGAAACAATTTCAGATTTTCTCTGAAATTGTTTAGCTCATATCTTTGGCTAGTATCCTTCAAATTAAGTGAAACCAACCCCATTAGAACACTCTGAGAATCTAGTTTTCAGAAACTCATGGCTTGCTCCATGAAAACCCCTAGAACACCCTAAGAGCTCCAATTAAGGCCAAGTACACAATTATTTGTGGAGGGCTCAAGTGAGCTTTGCTGCAAGTGAAACTTGGCCAAGTATCTGTTTAGGTTGTATCCAAACCCCAATAAAAATTTCATAGTCATTGGGCCTGTCTAGCAAGACTTATAGTCTTCACAAATTCAACTTTAAGTTCAAATGCATTCAAATTGATACATATATGTATTTATCTCATGTAGTCGCTAAGGTTGAGGAGGAGCCCGAAGTCTTAGACTTCATCACTCCAGAGGAGCAGCTAGCCTACGACCAACAGCAGCAAGACAAGCTCCAGTTTGCATTAGCCTTTTTATAAAGTTTACTGTTTTGAGAACTCACTTTGAGCACCCACTTCAATTTTGCATTAGAGTCTTGTTTGAAAACCCCAAATGCATAGCCAAGAAAACCCTGGGTTGGGCTTAGGTTTTTAAACCTCGACTAGCTACTGCAATGCTCAGACAGTGTAGGATTCGGTACAAGTCGAGTAGTTAGAACTGCTCGCGAGAATAGGCTAGAGGCACACTACTCGGGTAAAGATAGCAAATGGAACACATCGCAAGAAAAATGAGACCGAGCGGAGAGTAAGGGCAGCAGGACGTTGGGGCCTGGGTGTCATAGCTCCGCTTGTGTCGATTGAGGACCGAGCCATGTGCGGGCCTGTTGAACAAGCTAGAACAGTACCGAAGGCCTACCGGATATATGGGAACCGGGAAACCGATGTAATTCGGGTAGCTGGGTATTGAGGCATTGCTTGTCGTCCAGAGGGTAGGTTGAGAGCATGAGGTGCAAATTGGCTGGCGGCACTGCAGATGCGCGCGTAGAGACCTCTTGCTCGGGACTATAGGACCGTTCAACATTTGGCTGACGGATGAAAGGTGGTTGCGTACGATGTCCGTGATGGTTGCTGTAAGCAACATCAAGTACGGGTGTACGTGACGGGTTATTCGGGTAACCCTGCAGGTGTAAATGGATTATAATCGCCGTCCCTCACGGTCAGTGAGTACCACTTGTTCACTGTACCGTGACGTAGAAAGAACAGGCTAGATACAAGTTAAAAGTTTGCTGATTTGAAGGATGGACCTTGATTGTTAATGAAGTGCTATAGTTTAGAGCTAATTAAAGTTATTTTTAACCTTGGGCAAAGTACATGAGAGAAATGTGTTCTTGTTTGATTGTGGCTCTCTCATGTGCCTTAGCGTGAGGTTCTCCACAATTTGCTGCTAAAACTTGAAAGTAAGGTTCAAATAATTAGGTGAGTCCTTTTCAACTTACATTCCCAATTACGCATGATCCAGCATGTAGAAGTTTCATGTATAGGAAAGATGGGTCAGACTTGCTGAGCCATCATGCTCACTGCTTGTGTTTGAAGCTTTTGCAGGGTGTTATGAGGAAGGGACTCCCGAGGAGGAGATGGAATCCCAAGAGGGAAACCCCGTCGAGTGGGAGTCGTGCACGCCGCCGTGTTAGTGTGCGTGTGTGCTAGCGGGGACACGTTCACGGGCTGAACGTAAACTTGATGCGTAGTCTACACTCATGAGTGTATACTGAACATATTTTGTTGTAAAAATGTTCATAAACTCGTTTATATAATAAAACTTTGCTTGCACTTTGTACCATTTTATGTGTGTTATCCGGTGCTGTGCAACGCAGCACCCCTCAGCGTGATCCTGGCTCGACGAGGCCATGAGGCCGTGTCACCCTTTGTAAAGGCTATTTTTTGATCTCTTGGTCATACACCTATGGTTGTGTATTGGCATAGTGGAGGTTTCTCTAGTCACCGATGGATGACGAAATCACAAACTTGTGGAAAAAGTGGCGCCACCTCTGCAAAGTGCAAAACTATCATAATAGCCGTGCTTCCGGTTACGAGCACCTGGCCAACTCCCATGATTAGAGGCAAAACTTGGGATGGTTATTTGGGTATGGTTTTGGTTGTGTCATGCGGGACTAGTTTGGGTTATGCTTACGAGATTGGATTCGGTTATGTGAGTATGTGTTGATCACGAGAACTTGTGAATTAGGATGAGCTTGAGAGTTAGCATTGGCTGGTTGAAACTTGTTGAATGATGGAGTAAGATGGTATTGAATATGATACATGATGAACTACTTGGTTGTGTTGGGAATTAACTCATCTAGACATCGTAGGCTGTGTTCTTGTGATTGTGAAATAAAACTTGCTTGCTGCAATTAACCTTTGTTTCCAAACTTGTTTTAAGCTACATGTCATACTTTCCCGCACTTGCTGAGTATGACATGTACTCACCCTTGCAATTACGCAATATATCAGCTACAGGAGAAGAGTACTTCAAAGAGCAGGTGAAGTACTAGGAATGCGCACAACCGTCAACTGATTGTGGAGTCGGAGTTGGAGCCCCGTTCTATTTAAATTTCTTTCCGCTGCTTTTTAGTGTCTTCCGCTGCAAAATAATCTAGATACTCATGTTGAGACAATGAACTACTGTAATAAAGCACTTACATACTATTTGTAATGTGGTTAAGCTAGTACTAATATTCAGTTTGTGATGTATCTGTGTATGTGTGATGAACATTCTGGGCACATATACGTGTCACTTGGTTCATTTTCAAAACCGGGTGTCACATAAAAAAACAATTAGATAGAAAGATCTAATGTCTTATGTCAAATCATGGTGCTGAGTATTTTCCTAAAATATTTGATGTTTTCTGTCAGAAAAAACGGTATTATACATGAGATGATACCTCCCTATTCACTCTAATCAAATGGGATAGCCAAGAGGAAAAACCACATGTTGTGTGACTTGGTGAATGCCATGTTATTCACTTCCGGTTATCTAAGACATGGCGGGGAGAGGCTCTATTGGCTACATGTCATGTCCTGAACTGCGTTCCAAACAAGAATAAAAAGAAAACTCCTCATAGGGAGAAAACCATCACTTTCATACTTACGCACTTAGGGATGTTTGGCAAAGGTCAATATTCCAATTATCAAGAAACGCAAGCTTGGACCAAATACTTAGGATTTTATCTTTCTAGGCTATGATCACCAAAGCATCGCATATAGATTTTTAGTAGTCAAATCTGAGGTACCTGATATGCATGTTGATACTGTTATTGAATCTCTTGATGCAACATTTTTTGAGAATATATTTTCTATGAAATATATGCATAGCACTATTAGGATTTCTTCTTAAATTTGTCCTACATCCACCACAACTAGCGAGTTTCTTGAAACACAATTTGAAAAAGTCCTGAAGGAGGAACACAATGAAACAACTCAATAAAGTAAGAGATCAAGGATTGCAAAATCCTTCGGTGATGATTTCATTTTGCACCTTGTGGACGATACTCCGAAGTCCATTGCAGAGGCATATGCATCACCTGATGCGATGACTGTAAAGAAGCAGATCATTGTGAAATGGACTATTTTTCTAATGGAACCTTGGAGTTATCTGAATGGTCATACGGGTGCAAACTAGTAGGCTAAGGGGTGTTCAAGAAGAAGCTTAGGCCTGATGGTACTATTGAAAAGTACAAGGTGAGGCTAGTTGCAAAGGGCTATACTTAAAAGGAAGGTGAAGACTATTTGACACCTATTCACCTGTCGCCAGATTGACGATAATTTGTATACTACTTTATCTAGTTGCCTCTTATGGTTTTATCATCCATCAAATGGATCTGAAGACATCTTTCCTTAATTGAGAGTTGGAAGACGAGATCTATATGGAACATACTGATGGGTTCGTAGTAAAAGGTGAAGAGCGAAAGGTGTGCAAATTGTTGAAATCTTTGTATGGCTTGAAACAATCACCTAAGCAATGGAATGAAAATTTCAATAGTACTTTAACATATGCGGGCTTTATCATTAATGAGGCTGATCGGTGCGTGCACTATCACCATGGTGGGGGCGATAGCGTTATATTAAGCTTGTATGTGGATGATATACTAATTTTTGTTATGGGCATTAATATAATTTCTGAGGTCAAGTCTTTTCTATCAAACTATTTTGATATTAAAGATCTGAGAGAAGCTAATTTTATTTTGAACATTAAGATGAAGTATGAGAGTGGAATAACTTTAACGCAATCCACTATATGGAGAAAATCTTGAGTCGGTTTGACTCTATGGATAGCAAGATTTCTCCAACACCTTAAGATCCTAGCATGATACTTTGAAAGAATAAGCGAGAGCAACGAGATCAACTTAAATATTATCAGATTATCGGTTCATTCGTGTACTTATCAAGCGCAACCCATCCTGATTATTTTGTTTGCTGTGAGCAAACTTAGCAGGTTCATGTCAAACCCATATACAGATCATTGGCATGCACTTGAAACAGTTATGCACTACTTGAGAGGTACAATGAGTTATGGAATTCATTATACTGAGCATCCGTCCATGCCTAAGGGTTATAGTGATTCGAACTGGATCTCTGATGTTGTTGAGCTCTATGCCACCAGTGGATATGTGTTCACTCTAGCTAGTGGCGCTATATCATGGAGATCTTGCATACAGACCATACTGATGAGGTAAACCATGGAAACAAAAATCACTGCTTTAGAGACAGCAACTGTGCAGTCAGAATGGCTGCAAGAGCTCTTGATGGATTTGCCTATGGTTGGGAAACCATTGTTGGCAGTACTTATGAACTGGGACAATGAGACAATGATTGCTAAAGTGACCAGTTATAAGGATAATGTAGAATTATCAAGACACGTCAAGAGACGATTAAAATATGTCAGGAAAGTGAGAAACTCCGGAGTTATTACCGTTTCATACATACAAATAGATAAAAACCTAACAGATCCCGTTACGAAGGGACTATCACGTAATGTGATAGAAAGTGCATCAAGTGAGATGAGTTTGAGACCCATGAATGTGACGCCATAGTGGTAACACAACCTATGTGATCATAGATCCCGTGAATTAGGACATGGGAAAAACAAGCTAGTGGTTCACTGAGGAGAGTATTTCACTAATACCCTATCTATGTGAAGATGCACACTTTTACTCTCAAACTGTAAGTTAGGTTGGTGATATGCCTTAATGTGTTTCTATTGGCTATGTGTAGCAAAGATGCTATCCTATAGGGCAGTCTTTAAAGAAACACACCTATATGAGCTCCGATTATCTAGCGTCGCAGTCTGTGATATTTGGGTGATCTCTAGAAAGCTCATGAAGAAACCAGGGAGTACGACAGATATGCTCCACCTATGGAGCAGACTACTGGTATTCAAGTACTAGTAATGGTCTTTGGGTGAAAACAGGTTTGCACAAAACTTGCAATTCAAGGCGTAGTCCATTGTCCAAGTTATAAACTGATGCAACTTATGGATCTAGACAAAAGTTCAACTTAACAGTCTCTGCCGAAACACTATTATATCAAACAAGAAACAAGAATGATGTCTCTCTTAATGATTTTGAGATCTGGTGGAGGATTGTTGGAATTTTTGGCTACACTACAAGAAAAGGGTAATAGGTTGTTGGTTTACTTATAGGCGTCAGGGCCATCGAACATAGAAGTCTTAAAGTTGTCGGTTTGCAGACCCGACGACCATAAAGTTATAGCCTTCAGTATTGCCTCCTAGGCCGACGGCTATAAGTAAAGCCGTCGGCCCAGGAGTCTAGGCCGATGGCTATAACTAAAGTTGTCGGCCTAGCAGCAACAGCCGACGTCTCTAGTTATAGCCGTCGTCCGCTACCGAAAACCTATGGTTTTATATGCCCTAACACACGTCCTAGCCGCACGCACCGCCTCGTCACGCACCTGCACCCGCTCAGCATCGTCTCCATGTGCCTACAGCGGCCTGCCGCTCGCAGCTGCGCACCCGCTGGCCGCCTATGAGGACCCCGCCGTCCCGATCACTCACGGGAACGGGGCACCTCGCCCGGCAATCGCATTGGGTGGTGCCGTGCGATGCGGCACCCAGCAGCACACATAATAAAGCATCATATTACATAAAACAAGTGGAAGCTTACAAAGTATTGATTTTACAAATACTTCTCAAAATATTCTACAACGGAAGACTAATACAACTCACGCCTCATACCTACGCTAAGCAACAGAGAAGGGGTCCAGCCCGCGGACCCTTCTCACTAGCAACACTGTCACAGTAGCAGCGGCAGGGGTTGTAATGAGTTCACCACTCGGAGAGCTCCGAGTCTCATCGGACACCCGTACTTAGTAGCGTACAGTTATTACCTGCAAAACAACTTATGCAGTATCTGTGAGCACGAAGCTCAGCAAGACTGACCCGTCACCCTAGTCATGAAACTCTACATGACGAAAAATAGAGGGCTGAATATAGAAGTTTGCACAAAAGGTGACCTTGAGCTAAAGGAAAATCCTTACTTCAAGTTTTAAGCAACTTTTATAGTCCTCGCGCAATTTACATTGAGACTCCACAATCAAACAAGAAATGCTTCATCTCGATGTCACTTGCCCAAGGTGAAGGTAACTTTAGTGAGCTACCCTAGACTCATACAGACCTTGCGCCATTACCGTCGAGACTCTACAATCAAACAAGAAACGATTTGCCTCGACGCTACTAGCCCAAGGTGGAAAGTAAATTTAGTGAAGTATAGATCTTTCCTCATCTCCATTATGAGGATTACTCACGAAGCATATTAAACGTTTCCCAGTTTATTACTATGTCACGACTCGGTGTACAAGTATGCTCACTACCGCGAGTGACGGTGATTGCAATCAAAAACACCCGGCTGACATGACACGTACACCCGTACACGACGTTGCACACAGCAACCGTCACTGACGCCGTACGTGGCAACCTTTCACACGACACCCAAATGTCGAACCGGTCCCACCGACTGGGATTAAGTCTCTCTACGGCAAACCCTCGTAGAGCTGACTTCTCTATCCTTTCAGCATCGGCATCAGACGGTGAGGTATGCCTCGACACGCAGGTTAACATGTTACATCGGTTTCCTGGGTCCCATATTGCCAGTATGCATCCGGTACACATCTCAAACTTGTCTCACAGGGCCGCACACGAGAACGGGCCTTACTCTACTCAGACATAGACTAGGCCCATAGGACCACGTCCTTGACCTTCCATCCACTGCCCAGTCTCCATTCCCAACTATGAGGATCAAATCCCAACTCTTTCGATTGATCCCCCTTAAATCCCGGTTCACGAGTAGGAAACTGCCTACTCGAGTTTTGCTTCTTTTAATCCACTTGGTTAACTTGAGATCATCAGTTATAATCAATTGGTAACCTATTCTACATTTAAACTCCAGGGTTTTCTGAGACAAGCATTTGGAGTTTCATACCATCTGGACTTAATGCAATAAATAAAATGCTAGACGTATAAAGTGAATACAAATAAAAACTTGTAAGTTTTGATGCAAACCGGGGCTTGCCTTTGTTTTGCAGGGGCTAATATATATAACTCAGTTAGTGAAGATCACATGGCTTGATCTCTTGCCTCCCTTCTTTGATCTCTACTCCAATGACTTGAAGTCCTTCATGTAGATACTACACGTAATGCATATGCACAATTGTTTAATTGTAAAGACTTTGCTACAATTCCTAATAACAAGTTTTCAAAAACTGCAACTCTGTTTAAGAATTTAAAATGAAACTGGTGCTAGTGGTTTGGGTTTGGATCTAAACACATGATTAATGCTAAGTGGTTTCCCCCACTTCTATGTTGATCACCTTAAGAGGTTAAACAGAGAAGGGGTGATCCAAAGCTCCAATGGAGCTGAGAATTTTCATGTGAGTTCCGTGTCACAAGAAAACCCTCTGGACCAAAAATTAGCACTTTTCATTGAGTGGTCTGTTCAGAATAATTTTCTAAGCAACTAAGCAAAAAAGAATTAATTCTGAGATCACACCCATGTTCATGCCAAACTTAGTGAACTACAATTTCAATTATAGCTCATAGAGTTTGCATGAATTTTCCTAGCATTTTTGGAGCTAAGATTTGCCAGAACTGAATTTCCAAGTTTTGGAAATTCTCTGAAAATGTTTCTGTATTCAATTGAACACAGCATATTCAAATCTGAATTGACTGAACAAATCAACTCCAATTGAGCTGAGACTTTTACAGGGGTTCACTAATACCCTAAAGAATATTCTGGCAAAATTTGAGGATTTTTGGATTAACCAAACTCCCTCTAAAATTCTTTTGCTACAAAGGTTTAAAGAATTTTCCAGAATTAAATATAGGGTTTCATACAAATTGAGTTCTATATTTGGATAGTACTATATCAGAGGAATCCAACAAAATTTGTTTCACAATTTTTGGATTCTCCTACACAAAGTTGTAGCTATTTAAACTTTGAACTGAAGTCTGAAATTCTCCCAAAATGTTCAAATGCTGCCTGTGGGTCCAGGGGACAGGTGTCACTCGCCGAGGCAAGCCACACGGCGCTACTGGGTATTTCCCGCGCGTCAACACTAGATCCCCGTGCCACGGCCGATCAGAAATTTGAAACACCATCGCTGACAGGCGGGACCCGCCGGGTCGTCTTCAACCTCCGGCCACCCGCGTCCGCGCGCCGCCGGGCTCGCCGGAGGTCGACGGATTCCGGTCTCCCGGCCATCCCCGGAGCCCTCCCTCGCCGCTAGGGCCTAATTTCACGTGCTGAACAAGATGGGACCCTCTTCCCTGTCCGGCGATGGCTCTAACCCAGCTGACCACGGCGCGGCGGCTCTGGACCAGTTCGGCGACGTTGCCCGGCTAACCTAGCCCGCCAAAACACCGATGAAACGGCGCTACAGCACCAGTGGACGCCAAGGAGGATCGTCCGGGTGGTGAAGCAGCCCGGAGATGGCTCTAACCTAGCTCTCATCGGAAGCCCGAACCGCCCCACCATAACCGCCGTCGGAAGAATGGGAAATACGTCGTGCACAGCGGTTTTCATGCGTCGGTTGCAAAAGGGCAAATGATCGCCGGCTAGCCCAGCTCGTGTGTGCAAGATTTGACCAGCTAAGAACAAGCGTAGAGGTTGAATTTGACGTTACCATGCTGGGAGGTAGTTTTGTGCCCACCGGAGAAGTTTTCCAAATTCATGCTCGGTGGATCATGTCACGACTTGTGCTACGGATGTGAGCACCAGAGGGTCCTAGCGCATCCATGGGTGCTCTTGTTTAGGCTTGACAAGCTCCCTGCAGCGCTGCCCACGTGCACCCACTTCGCCGGTTCTCGTCGGTTGCCGTGAAAACAAACGTCCCTCGGGTTTCTGTGGCCTAGCTCGACCGGGAAAGGTGCGAGGAGGTTGTAGGCTGTCCCGTGGTGCCGTTTTGCTAGATTGCCGACGCTTGCACCCGAGAGGAGCCGGCCCCCGACGATTATGCAACGGCGGCAGCCGTTCTGTCCTGCAGCCCGCGCGAGAGAGAGGACGAAGGGGTCCCTCGGTGTGGTAGCGAAACTGAGCACGATGGGGGTAATATCAGTGCCTGAGCAGCTCGCCAGCGTGAAGAATTCAGGCAGGAGGTGGAGCATCGGGAGGTGGATCAGCCGCTCGGTGTCGCCCGGGTAAGGCTTTCGGTGGAATGAGGAAGAGAGAGAAATTACTTAAGGTGCAAGTCTAGACAGCCCTATGACATGTGGGCCCCACTAGTCAGCGCCCCTTCTCCTCAAAAGATCTCCAAAGTTTGACAATTATCCAACCCAAATGTTTGAAAGTTGGAAATTGAGCTGCATTTGCATAGTTGGACAAATTCCATCCAAATTCAAATGTTTATTTGAATTCCTTGCACATTTACTCCATTTGGAAAAATGGGTAGCAAATCTTTTCAAAAATTAATGAAACTTTGCCTCCCCACTAATTTGGACCTAAGGAATCCAAATATGCAACTTGATTCTTGTGTTAGCTGCTGCAAACAAGAGTTTGAACAAAACAGTTTTGAATTCCCATTGTGTCCTTCCCTCATTTGAAGTTTGAGTTTAACATTTAGTTCAAACTCTTATTTTTAAACCCTCCCATTGCACTTGAGTTCTTCATTTCTGTGGATTTAATCCACCTGAGGTCTATCCATGCAGTAACCTTAAGATTGTTTAGAAGAATCTCACCTATGTTATCATATGTGGAAAAAGTTTCAACTAAGCCCCTTTTTCATACACATGACTCCAACATTTGTGCAACTCATGTTTCTTTGTATTCACATTTTTGGGACCTTTACAATCCCCCCCTTAAAAGAATCTCGTCCCGAGATTACAAAAGAAAGATGAGGCGGAAGGTAATTACAACAATTACGACAAAAGTTCTGGATAGTTCTTGTGGATGTAATCTTCACTCTCCCAAGTCGCTTCTTCCGGTGTGTGATTACTCCACAGGACATTGTAAAATTTCAAAGTCCGATTTCGAGTGATCCGGCTCTTTTCATCGATAATCTTGATGGTCTTCTCGGCGTAGGTGAGGTCCGGTTGCAATATCTCCATGTCTTCTGAAAGGATCTCCGTCGGTCTCTTCAAACACTTTCTCAAGTGTGAGACATGGAAGACGTCGTGGATGCCCGATAAGGATGGCGGCAGCTCCAAACGGTAGGCTACCGTCCACACCGTTCTGTAAAAACGAACGGACCCACAAAGCGAGGAGCTAGCTTTCCCTTGACCCCGAATCGATGAATTCCCTTCATCGGGGATACTCGGAGATAGATGTGATCTCCGACTTCAAAACACAAAGGTCGGCGTCGCTGGTCCGCATAGCTCTTCTGGCGAGATTGAGCGGCTCTGAGGTTTTCTTGAATCAGCTGGACTCGCTCTTTGGCATCTTTTACAAGATCAATGCTGAAAATCACCCTTTCGCCAGATTCACACCAATTGAGTGGTGTGCGGCACTTCCTGCCATATAGCGCTTCGTATGGTGCCATTTTAATACTGGATTGGTAACCATTGTTGTAGTAGAACTCTGCTAATGGAAAATGGTTATCCCAGTTCTTTCCATGATCTATGGCACATGCCCTCAGCATATCTTCCAAAATCTGGTTCACCCTCTCCGTTTGACCGTCAGTCTGGGGATGGTATGCTGAGCTTCTGATTAATTTTGTTCCCAGAGATTCATGAAGTTGCTCCCAGAAACGAGCAACAAATATTGAACCTCGATCAGATATGATGGTTTTGGGGACTCCATGCAAGCACACAATTCTAGAGAGATACAACTCTGCATATTGTTTAGTATGGAATCCCGTATTCACTGGGATGAAGTGGGCTGATTTTGTTAAGCGATCAACAATCACCCAAATGGAGTCATGCTTTCTGGACGTGAGAGGTAATCCGACGATAAAGTCCATGCTGATGTCCTCCCACTTCCATGCCGGAATACTTAACGCTTGGAGCATTCCCGCTTTCTTAATGTGAGCAGCTTTGACTCGCCGACATGTATCACACTCGGATACATACTTGGCAATTTCTCGCTTCATCCGAGTCCACCAAAATTTTGTCTTAAGGTCCTGATACATCTTATTGCTTCCTGGATGTATCGACTACTTGGACATATGAGCTTCATCGAGGATTTTCTTCCTTAGTTTCAGGTTCCGGGGTACCACGATACGGTTGTTAAACCATAACACACCTTGATCATCTTCCCGGAAACATTTCATTTTATCCTCATTGATTCTTGCTCGTATATTCCGCATCCCTCTATCTCTCTTCTGGGCTTGTACAATCTCCTACCTAATGGTAGGCACAAGAGCAAGATTATACAATGACCCATACGGAATCACCCAAAAAGCTTGGTTCTTCATCCTCATCCGGAACAACTGACAAGCTATTCACGTGGGATTTACGACTGAGTGCATCAGCCACCACGTTAGCTTTGCCCGGATGGTAACGGATCTCGAGCTCATAATCTTTGATTAATCCCAACCATCTCCGCTGCCTCATATTGATATCCTTCTGAGTGAATATGTGTTTGAGGCTCTTATGGTCGGTGTAGAGGTGCACTAAATTCCCGAGTAAGTAGTGCCTCCACATCTTCAACGCAAGCACCACCGCAGCAAGTTCTATGTCATGAGTGGGGTAGTGCTGCTCGTGGTTGCGGAGTTGACGAGACCCATATGCGATCACGCGTCTATCTTGCATTAAGACGCAGCCAAGTCCAATGCCTGAGGCATCACAATAAACATCAAATGGCTTTGTTGTATCCGGTTGGGCTAACACCGGTGTCGTTGTGAGATGTTTCTTCAAAGTTTGAGATGCCTCTTCGCAGGCCTCTGTCCACACATACATGCTGCTCTTCTTCAATAACTCTGTCATTGGTTTAGCCACCTTCGAGAAGCTGGGAATAAATCTCCGATAGTAACCCGCTAGCCCCAGAAAACTGCGGATTTGATGGACAGATGTTGGAGACTCCCACTTCAAGACTTGCTCAATTTTTGTTGGATCCACGGCCACACCCTCCGCTGAAATAATGTGGGCTAAGAAGGGTACCTTGCTGATCCAAAATTCACGTTTGCTGAATTTGGCGTACAGCATATGTTCCCGTAAGCGTTGGAGCACAATATGAAGATGTTTGGTGTGCTCCTCCTCCGATTTAGAGTATACGAGAATGTCGTCGATGAAAACCACGATGAACTGATCCAACTCTGGCATGAATACAAAATTCATGAGATACATGAAGTGTGCGGGTGCATTTGTTAGCCCGAAAGACATGACTAGATACTCATAGAGCCCGTATCTAGTCGAGAAAGCCATCTTCGGTATATCCTCCGCTCTGATCTCTATTTGATGATAACCGGACCGTAAGTCCATCTTGGAGAATACCTTGGCACGCACTAACTGATCAAATAATATATCGATCCGCGGCAGTGGATATTTATTTTTATCGTCACTGCATTCAGCGGCTGATAATCCACACATAATCGAAGTGTCTCATCCTTTTTCTTCACAAAGAGGGCTGAACAGCCCCATGGCGATGAGCTTGGTCGGATGAACCCTTTGTCCATTAAGTCCTTTAGCTGTTCTTTCAGTTCAGCTAATTCTTTCGGAGACATTTTGTACGGCCTCCGAGATATTGGTGTGGTTCCCGGTGCTAACTCGATCTTGAATACCACATCCCTCTCAGGCGGCATCCCTGGAAGATCATCGGGAAACACATCTGGGTACTCATGGACCACTGGAATATCCTCCAGTTTCGTGATCACACTGTGGTACACCACTGGATTTTTAGAATCCACGGCTTCAAGTATGAGCGTTTGGAGACCGTAGATTGGAGAGTCCAAACTAACAATCCGTGGAGCAATGTCAAGAACAGCCCCGTGGTAGTTCATCCACGCCATTCTTAGAATCACGTCGATCTTCTGTCCCTCTAATACAATGAGGGTTGTGGGGTATAAGTTTCCACCTAAGCACAAGGGTGCTTTGATCACTACTTCATTAGCAGCTATATTTCCACCAGGTGAGCGGATAAGGTAGTGATCTTTTGGTGTAGAGGTGGAGAGCTCAGCTTTGCACACAAATAACCTGCTGATGAAATTATGTGTAGCTCCAGTGTCAAATAAAATCAACACGGGCAGTCCATTTAGGGTGAACATTCCCGCTAGCACAGGTGCCCCTTCTGGCACATCCTCTATAGCTGTATGATAAATGCACCCGGATTTTGGTGCTGTTCCTTGAAGCTGAGCACGGGGTTGATTTATACCCCGCCCCGGTGTAGTTTCTCTATGGTGTATCCTTTCTGGACACTTCCTGCTGATGTGACCCAAGTACCCGCACGTGAAGCACGGTTTCTCAGCCGGCGTCTGGTTGCTCTGTGTACGGACACTAGTTGTATTCTGCTGCGGCAAGAAAACTTGAGGAACAGAATAACGTGGCTGCATACCGTTGTTACAGCTGTCCGACTTCAGTGTACTGAGCTGTACGACCCGCATGTTGCTGGAGTCGTCGAGCCGGCTGCATCAGCTGACAGTTCAAGGTACTGTCTACCACCCTGTATTTCTGCGGAGCACTACTGCTACCCTCCGGTGGTATATGGTTCTTTCTTTTCTCAGCCTGAATTTCCCGCTGAGCATCTTCAACCATGATGGCAGCACTCATCAATTCGTTGAAGTTCTTTCGATCAGCTAAAATGAGTCTCTCCTTTAGCTTGGGATTGAGGCTGCGGAAGAACCATTCACACTTTTGTGCTTCGGTGTTTACACGTTGAGGCGCATACTGCGCCAGCTTGTTGAACGCTCGCGAATGCTCGTATGCACCCCTCCCTCCTTGTTTTAAGGCCAGAAACTCCTCGAGTTTCCGCTGAATTATTCCGGATGGAGCATGATACGCGAGAAATGCCTTCCGGAATTCTGCCCATGTACAGTCATGTCCAGCTGGTAAGGAGGCGAGTTGATTTGCCCACCATGCACTGGCGGACCCGTGAAGTTGTTGCGCCGCGTATAAAACCTTCTGATGTTCGGTGCATTGAAGCAACCCGAACTTAGACTCAATGGTACGGATCCAGCTATCCGCCACCATAGGATCCTTAGCTTCAATGAAAACCGGTGGTTGAGTTGCTAAGAACTCAACATAGTAATTCAGTTGAGGTTGGCGCAAGTCTTCGTCTTGACATCCCCCTTGACGGGATGTATTCATCACCAGGGTGCGGAGCAAGTCAGTTCGCTCATCGCTTGCACCCGTCATGGCAGCCAAAATTTCCGCCATTGTGACCGTAGGTGAAGGTCCTGGTGGCGGCTGCGGTTGCGGAGCTCGCTGCTCCCGCTGTGGAGAGTTATCACCACCAACACCACTGGAACCACCCACCTCACCCATGGAACGAGTTCGCACCATTCTGCAATTGCAAGAGTCCATTATCAGCTCAACACTATCACTTGATTTATTCCATAAACAAAGTAGTGCAACACTGATAATGAAATCTTAACATGTAAGCAAAATGATTCAAGCGCAAACTGATGTAGCTAACAGCATGGATTTAAAAGCAGATTGACCGGTCCTTAAACAAACCAAATTTCGATCCAGTTAAAAGCATTTTCATGCCTCAAGTTGAATATCAAAGTTAAAGTTAACTCCAATATCCTTCCAATGAGTATTTAAATGCTCCATATCACGCCCGGATCAAAAGTTATGATTTCACAGAGTTGACAGACTTTCTGGATAAAATTTGCCAGCATGTCCTTTGTATGTGGCTGACTTTATCACAGTTGTATATGAAAATACAACAAGAGTCTGAACAACCTTTGAACTACAACAATGTTTCATATCGCATAACCTTTCCAACGGTGTATCACAGGATCCTTAGGGATTTTTCAACAGGACGTTATGCCTTAAAAACAGAAAGGTCCAGAGAGGTTTTTGGTACTGTCCTGGTTCTGAACAGTTTGCCTTCAACTGGACTTTTCACCAACTTAACTTATGATTTTGCTCTGGAGGTCTACAAGAGAGTTGTAGAGCACTTGAAAATCTTTCCAGAACTGTATCATACAACTTAATTGGTTAAATCTACTCAGAGTTATGCTCTGTTAAAGTCCAGCAAAAATTTCTGCCAGAAACAGAGCACTCTCTTTTTTGAAATCTTTAAAACCTAGACACTCTCTCATTTGAATCTTAGTTCAAAATAAGAGTTCAGTAACTAATATTTGTTTCAAACTTCCATTTTTAGTTGAAAGTTAGCTCATGAATCATTTCTTCGTAGGGAAGAGGTTATTATGTGTGGTACGGTGTCAATGCACCGTAAGAACAATGTCGGTACTACGTTGCCTCTACAAAAGAAAATCCTAAACCGGCTTATACCGGCATATACGTATGATCAGTGGCACTAATATGGTCTCTCGCACATGTGTACTACACGGGATACGTACGTGGTTGGTACCTGCAGAAGAACACTCAATAGTGGTGCACTCAAAGGTTGTTCCATTTCAGGCAGTTCCATATTTGAAAGTAAATACAAACGTCCGTATCATTGCCATACGGCCGTCCTTGAGTTAAGCCACGTCTCAAGGTACGCGATCGTGTTTCAACACTACACGACGGGGAACCTGAGTATATCATGAACGGGTTGTCACGGTTGGGAATGTTACCAACCCAACGGATACCACCTACTGCCCTGTAGGGCACGCCGATGGCAAGCGCTGCGTATGTCCTCCTGGGCTACTTCCAGACGAGCACACTCTCGCGTTACTGACCACGCGATGGGGTCTCCACTTACTTGCCTAATGCACGCTAGGGATCAAAGTTTCATATGAACTAAGGAACATGAAGAGTCCAAGAGTTTCACATTAACATCTCACACCAAGCTGTGAGATTTAGCCCTGAACCGCTTTCCTCGTCAGGGGAGCTAACCGAAATTGAACCGCTTTCGGTGGCGTTCCTTACCCTGCTTACCTGAGCGTAGGTGCGTCATTACATAATTAAAATTTCAGAATTATAACAAGTATGTTAGTACTGCCACCTTAAGTAACTATACTACTATAGTCCTTATGTGGGCCTAATACCGTTTCCTCACCGTATCCTAAGTTTTTGTCGTAATACGATCCTTATTCAGTGCGCCATTACCAATGCGGCTCTGATACCATGCTATGAGGACCCCGCCATCCCGATCACTCAAGGGAACGGGGCACCTCACCCGGGAATCGCATTGGGTGGTGCCGTACGATGCGGCACCCAACAGCACACATAATAAAGCATCATATTACATAAAACGAGCGGAAGCTTGCAAAGTATTGATTTTACAAATACTTCTCAAAATATTCTACAGCGGAAGACTAATACAACTCACGCCTCATACCTATGCTAAGCAACAGAGAAGGGGTCCAGCCGCGGACCCTTCTCACTAGCAACACTGTCATTAGTAGCAGCGGCAGGGGTTGTAATGAGTTCACCACTCGGAGAGCTCCGAGTCTCATCGGACACCCGTACTTAGTAGCGTAAAGTTATTACCTGCAAAACAACTTATGCAGTATCTGTGAGCACGAAGCTCAGCAAGACTGACCCGTCACCCTAGTCATGAAACTCTACATGACGAAAAATAGAGGGCTGAATATAGAAGTTTGCACAAAAGGTGACCTTGAGCCAAAGGAAAATCCTTACTTCAAGTTTTAAGCAACTTTTATAGTCCTCACGCAATTTACATCGAGACTCCACAATCAAACAAGAAACGCTTCATCTCGATGTCACTTGCCCAAGGTGAAGGTAACTTTAGTGAGCTACCCTAGACTCATACAGACCTTGCGCCATTACCGTCGAGACTCCACAATCAAACAAGAAACATTTTTCCTCGACGCTACTAGCCCAAGGTGGAAAGTAAATTTAGTGAAGTATTGATCTTTCCTCATCTCCATTATGAGGTTTACTCACGAAGCATATTAAATGTTTCCCAGTTTATTACTACGTCACGACTCAGTGTACAAGTATGCTCACTACCGCGAGCGACGGTGATTGCAATCAAAAACACCCGGCTGACACGACACGTACACCCGTACTCGATGTTGCACACAGCAACCGTCACTGACGCTGTACGTGGCAACCTTTCACACGACACCCAAATATCGAACCGGTCCCACCGACTGGGATTAAGTCTCTCTACGGCAAACCCTCGTAGAGCCGACTTCTCTATCCTTTCAGCATCGGCATCAGACGGTGAGGTATGCCTCGACACCCAGGTTAACATGTTACATCGGTTTCCTGGGTCCCATATTGCCAGTATGCATCCGGTACACATCTCAAACTTGTCTCACAGGGCCGCACACGAGAACGGGTCTTACTCGACTCAGACATAGACTAGGCTCACAGGACCACGTCCTTGACCTTCCATCCACTGCCCGGTCTCCATTCCCAACTATGAGGATCAAATCCCAACTCTTCCGATTGATCCCCCTTAAATCCCGGTTCACGAGTAGGAAACTGCCTACTCGAGTTTTGCTTCTTTTAATCCACTTGGTTAACTTGAGATCATCAGTTATAATCAATTGGTAACCTATTCTACATTTAAACTCCAGGGTTTTCTGGGACATGCATTTGGAGTTTCATACCATCTGGACTTAATGCAATAAATAAAATGCTAGACGTATAAAGTGAATACAGATAAAAACTTGTAAGTTTTGATGCAAACCGGGGCTTGCCTTTGTTTTGAAGGGGCTAATATATATAACTCAGTTAGTGAAGATCACATGGCTTGATCTCTTGGCTCCCTTCTTTGATCTCTACTCCAATGACTTGAAGTCCTTCACGTAGATACTACACGTAATGCATATGCACAATTGTTTAATTGTAAAGACTTTGCTACAAGTCCTAATAACAAGTTTTCAAAAACTGGAACTCTGTTTAAGAATTTCAAATGACGCTGGTGCTAGTGGTTTGGCTTTGGATCTAAACACATGATTAATGCTACGTGGTTTCCCCCTCTTCTATATTGATCACCTTAATCGGTTAAACAGAGCAGGGGTGATCCAAAGCTCCAATGGAGCTGAGAATTTTCATGTGAGTTCCATGTCACAATAAAACCCTCTGGACCAAAAATTAGCACTTCTCATTGAGTAGTTTGTTCAGAATAATTTTCTAATCAACTAAGAAAAAAAGAATTAATTCTGAGATCACACCCATGTTCATGCCAAACTTAGTGAACTACAATTTCAATTATAGATCATAGAGTTTGCATGAATTTTCCTAGCATTTTTGGAGCTAAGATTTGCCCAGAACTGAATTTCCAAGTTTTGGAAATTCTCTGAAAATGTTTCTGTATTCAATTGAACACAGCATCTTCAAATCTGAATTGCCCTGAACAAATAAACTCCAATTGAGCTGATACTTTTACAGGTGTTCACTAATACCCTAATGAATATTCTGGCAAAATTTGAGGATTTTTGGATTAACCAAACTCCCTCTAAAATTCTTTTGCTACAAAGGTTTAAAGAATTTTCCATAATTAAATAAAGGGTTTCATACAAATTGGGTTCTATATTTGGATAGTACTCTATCAGAGGAATCCAACAAAATTTGTTTCACAATTTTTGGATTCTCCTACACAAGGTTGTAGCTATTTAAACTTTGAACTGAAGTCTGAAATTCCCCCAAAATGTTCAAATGCTGTCTGTAGGTCCAGGGGACAGATGTCACTCGCCGAGGCAAGCCACACGAGGCTACTGAGTATTTCCCGCGCGTCAACACTAGATCCCCGCGCCACAGCCAATCAGAAATTTGAAACACCATCGCTGACAGGCGGGACCCGCCGGGTCGTCTTCAACCTCCGGCCACCCGCGTCCGCGCGCCGCTGGGCTCGCCGGAGTTTGACGGATTCCGGTCTCCCGTCAATCCCCCGAGCCCTCCCTCGCCGCTAGGGCCTAATTTCACGTGCTGAATAAGATTGGACCCTCTTCCCCGGCCGGCGATGGCTCTAACCCAGCCGACCACGGCGCGGCGGCTCTGGACCAGTTCGGCGACGTTGCCCGGCTAACCTAGCCCGCCAAAACACCGGTGAAACGGCGCTACAGTACCAGTGGACGCCAAGGAGGATCGTCCGGGTGGTGAAGCAGCCCGGAGATGGCTCTAACCTAGCTCTCATCGGAAGCCCGAACCGCCCCACCATAACCGCCGTCGGAAGAATGGGAAATACATCGTGCACAGCGGTTTTCATGCGTCGGTTGCAAAAGGGCAAATGATCGCCGGCTAGCCCAGCTCGTGTGTGCAAGATTTGACCAGCTAAGAACAAGCGTAGAGGTTGAATTTGACGTTACCGTGCTGGGAGGTAGTTTTGTGCTCGCCGGAGAAGTTTTCCAAATTCATGCTCGGTGGATCATGTCACGACTTGTGCTACGGATGTGAGCACCAGAGGGTCCTAGCGCATCCACCGGTGCTCTTGTTTGGGCTTGACAAGCTCCCTGCAGCGCTGCCCACGTGCACCCACTTCGCCGGTTCTCGTCGGTTCGCGCGAAAACAAACGTCACTCGGGTTTCTGTGGCCTAGCTCGACCAGGAAAGGTGCGAGGAGGTTGTAGGCTGTCCCGTGGTGCCGTTTTGCTAGATTGCCGACGCTTGCACCCGAGAGGAGCCGGCCCCCGACGATTATGCAACGGCGGCAGCTGTTCTGTCCTGCAGCCCGCGTGAGAGAGAGGACGAAGGGGTCCCTCGGTGTGGTAGCGAAACTGAGCACGATGGGGGTAATATCAGTGCCTGAGCAGCTCGCCAGCGTGAAGAATTCAGGCAGGAGGTGGAGCATCGGGAGGTGGATCAGCCGCTCGGTGTCGCCTGGGTAAGGCTTTCGGTGGAATAAGGAACAGAGAGAAATTACTTAAGGTGCAAGTCTAGACAGCCCTATGACATGTGGGCCCCACTAGTCAGCACCCCTTCTCCTCAAAATATCTCCAAAGTTTGACAATTATCCAACCCAAATGTTTGAAAGTTGGAAATTGAGCTGCATTTGCATAGTTGGTCAAATTCCATCCAAATTCAAATGTTTATTTGAATTCCTTGCACATTTACTCCATTTGGAGAAATGGGTAGCAAATCTTTTAAAAAATTAATGAAACATGCCTCCCAATTAATTTGGACCTAAGGAATCCAAATATGCAACTTGATTCTTGTGTTAGCTGCTGCAAACAAGAGTTTGAACACAACAGTTTTGAATTCCCATTGTGTCCTTCCCTTATTTGAAGTTTGAGTTTAACATTTAGTTCAAACTCTTATTTTTAAACCCTCCCATTGCACTTGAGTTCTTCATTTCTGTGGTTTTAATCCACCTGAGGTCTATGTCACACCCGGTTTTTCCGAAGAACAACCAAGTGAATATCACATGTATGCCAGGATCATTTTCTCATACATGTGATGACAAATAGTGAAGCATCATTTATTACAAGCCAGGTGTCGAATGTAAATAAGTCTTACAAAGCATATGTCTCGATGGACAATAATAAGTTCATCACAAATAAATAAACTAGCAGCGGAATATTATTCTTGTGGGCTCCATTACAGGCGTTGCCCGGGGGACTCCATGAACCTAGAAACCTTCTTCGGGTCCAAAGTCTTGATCATTATACACCACCTCATTATCTTGACCTGAGCAACAATATAAACCAACAAATATGCAAGGTTGAGTACCAATGGTACTCAGCAAGTGTGGGAAAGTTATGTCATGCATGGCTAGAACAAGGGGAGGTTGAACTCATGGTTAAAGCACTACGCAATTAATACCTATCACCTTAGTTTATTAAGCACCTACATTACTACACAAGTGAAATGGTCCCAATTTCCCATCCCATCATCATAATCAAATAACCATGACCATCATTTCCAATGTTAAGCTCCCCGCTTAACATCCACAACTTCCAAAGCCATCATCCTCTAATCATGAATAAGTCCAAGCCGCTCTTGACCGTGAGCACGGCTGTCATGACAGTTTTGACTCTGCAGAGTTTGCACCACTGTACCCACATGTAGTGATTTCATCCCCCGTTGCCGGGTGGACTAAAAGAATCTCCATTATGCCTGTGGCTACGAACTACATTCACACTCCCCAGGTGTGTAGCCAGGAGATCACTACGAAGCCTTTACAAAGGGATTCCCGACGAGCATGGGCCCACTGAGGTTTCACCCCTAACAGCATACAAGAGGCTCCAACCCCGCTGCAGTGGCCCCCTCTTGAGCCTTGCGGTTCATATGGTAGTCCAGCTGACACCTATTCCCCGCACCATCCAACACACCCATACTACGCCGGGGATACACCTAATTAATTGGCCAAGCTGCCCCATCTCAGCATGTGGTTGGCACGGTAAAGCCAGGTTACATGCTTCATGAACCGGTCCTTAGGATCCAGGCAAGTACTAAATACAAACCCTAGTCTCGTGCACCCAGCACCAACCAAAACATCCAACTTGCCTTGATCCCTACCTCTACATAACTCACAACATCTCATTCAAGAGTATGGTAAAATAAAATGATGATCTCATATCCCAAATATCCCATTCTAAGCATGGCTAAGCATAAGCATGTAAATAAATGACATGATCCGGGGTACCACGATACGGTTGTTAAACCATAACACACCTTGATCATCTTCCCGGAAACATTTCATTTTATCCTCATTGATTCTTGCTCGTATATTCCGCATCCCTCTATCTCTCTTCTGGGCTTGTACAATCTCCTACCTAATGGTAGGCACAAGAGCAAGATTATACAATGACCCATACGGAATCACCCAAAAGCTTGGTTCTTCATCCTCATCCGGAACAACTGACAAGCTATTCACGTGGGATTTACGACTGAGTGCATCAGCCACCACGTTAGCTTTGCCCGGATGGTAACGGATCTCGAGCTCATAATCTTTGATTAATCCCAACCATCTCCGCTGCCTCATATTGATATCCTTCTGAGTGAATATGTGTTTGAGGCTCTTATGGTCGGTGTAGAGGTGCACTAAATTCCCGAGTAAGTAGTGCCTCCACATCTTCAACGCAAGCACCACCGCAGCAAGTTCTATGTCATGAGTGGGGTAGTGCTGCTCGTGGTTGCGGAGTTGACGAGACCCATATGCGATCACGCGTCTATCTTGCATTAAGACGCAGCCAAGTCCAATGCCTGAGGCATCACAATAAACATCAAATGGCTTTGTTGTATCCGGTTGGGCTAACACCGGTGTCGTTGTGAGATGTTTCTTCAAAGTTTGAGATGCCTCTTCGCAGGCCTCTGTCCACACATACATGCTGCTCTTCTTCAATAACTCTGTCATTGGTTTAGCCACCTTCGAGAAGCTGGGAATAAATCTCCGATAGTAACCCGCTAGCCCCAGAAAACTGCGGATTTGATGGACAGATGTCGGAGACTCCCACTTCAAGACTTGCTCAATTTTTGTTGGATCCACGGCCACACCCTCCGCTGAAATAATGTGGGCTAAGAAGGGTACCTTGCTGATCCAAAATTCACGTTTGCTGAATTTGGCGTACAGCATATGTTCCCGTAAGCGTTGGAGCACAATATGAAGATGTTTGGTGTGCTCCTCCTCCGATTTAGAGTATACGAGAATGTCGTCGATGAAAACCACGATGAACTGATCCAACTCTGGCATGAATACAAAATTCATGAGATACATGAAGTGTGCGGGTGCATTTGTTAGCCCGAAAGACATGACTAGATACTCATAGAGCCCGTATCTAGTCGAGAAAGCCATCTTCGGTATATCCTCCGCTCTGATCTCTATTTGATGATAACCGGACCGTAAGTCCATCTTGGAGAATACCTTGGCACGCACTAACTGATCAAATAATATATCGATCCGCGGCAGTGGATATTTATTTTTATCGTCACTGCATTCAGCGGCTGATAATCCACACATAATCGAAGTGTCTCATCCTTTTTCTTCACAAAGAGGGCTGAACAGCCCCATGGCGATGAGCTTGGTCGGATGAACCCTTTGTCCATTAAGTCCTTTAGCTGTTCTTTCAGTTCAGCTAATTCTTTCGGAGACATTTTGTACGGCCTCCGAGATATTGGTGTGGTTCCCGGTGCTAACTCGATCTTGAATACCACATCCCTCTCAGGCGGCATCCCTGGAAGATCATCGGGAAACACATCTGGGTACTCATGGACCACTGGAATATCCTCCAGTTTCGTGATCACACTGTGGTACACCACTGGATTTTTAGAATCCACGGCTTCAAGTATGAGCGTTTGGAGACCGTAGATTGGAGAGTCCAAACTAACAATCCGTGGAGCAATGTCAAGAACAGCCCCGTGGTAGTTCATCCACGCCATTCTTAGAATCACGTCGATCTTCTGTCCCTCTAATACAATGAGGGTTGTGGGGTATAAGTTTCCACCTAAGCACAAGGGTGCTTTGATCACTACTTCATTAGCAGCTATATTTCCACCAGGTGAGCGGATAAGGTAGTGATCTTTTGGTGTAGAGGTGGAGAGCTCAGCTTTGCACACAAATAACCTGCTGATGAAATTATGTGTAGCTCCAGTGTCAAATAAAATCAACACGGGCAGTCCATTTAGGGTGAACATTCCCGCTAGCACAGGTGCCCCTTCTGGCACATCCTCTATAGCTGTATGATAAATGCACCCGGATTTTGGTGCTGTTCCTTGAAGCTGAGCACGGGGTTGATTTATACCCCGCCCCGGTGTAGTTTCTCTATGGTGTATCCTTTCTGGACACTTCCTGCTGATGTGACCCAAGTACCCGCACGTGAAGCACGGTTTCTCAGCCGGCGTCTGGTTGCTCTGTGTACGGACACTAGTTGTATTCTGCTGCGGCAAGAAAACTTGAGGAACAGAATAACGTGGCTGCATACCGTTGTTACAGCTGTCCGACTTCAGTGTACTGAGCTGTACGACCCGCATGTTGCTGGAGTCGTCGAGCCGGCTGCATCAGCTGACAGTTCAAGGTACTGTCTACCACCCTGTATTTCTGCGGAGCACTACTGCTACCCTCCGGTGGTATATGGTTCTTTCTTTTCTCAGCCTGAATTTCCCGCTGAGCATCTTCAACCATGATGGCAGCACTCATCAATTCGTTGAAGTTCTTTCGATCAGCTAAAATGAGTCTCTCCTTTAGCTTGGGATTGAGGCTGCGGAAGAACCATTCACACTTTTGTGCTTCGGTGTTTACACGTTGAGGCGCATACTGCGCCAGCTTGTTGAACGCTCGCGAATGCTCGTATGCACCCCTCCCTCCTTGTTTTAAGGCCAGAAACTCCTCGAGTTTCCGCTGAATTATTCCGGATGGAGCATGATACGCGAGAAATGCCTTCCGGAATTCTGCCCATGTACAGTCATGTCCAGCTGGTAAGGAGGCGAGTTGATTTGCCCACCATGCACTGGCGGACCCGTGAAGTTGTTGCGCCGCGTATAAAACCTTCTGATGTTCGGTGCATTGAAGCAACCCGAACTTAGACTCAATGGTACGGATCCAGCTATCCGCCACCATAGGATCCTTAGCTTCAATGAAAACCGGTGGTTGAGTTGCTAAGAACTCAACATAGTAATTCAGTTGAGGTTGGCGCAAGTCTTCGTCTTGACATCCCCCTTGACGGGATGTATTCATCACCAGGGTGCGGAGCAAGTCAGTTCGCTCATCGCTTGCACCCGTCATGGCAGCCAAAATTTCCGCCATTGTGACCGTAGGTGAAGGTCCTGGTGGCGGCTGCGGTTGCGGAGCTCGCTGCTCCCGCTGTGGAGAGTTATCACCACCAACACCACTGGAACCACCCACCTCACCCATGGAACGAGTTCGCACCATTCTGCAATTGCAAGAGTCCATTATCAGCTCAACACTATCACTTGATTTATTCCATAAACAAAGTAGTGCAACACTGATAATGAAATCTTAACATGTAAGCAAAATGATTCAAGCGCAAACTGATGTAGCTAACAGCATGGATTTAAAAGCAGATTGACCGGTCCTTAAACAAACCAAATTTCGATCCAGTTAAAAGCATTTTCATGCCTCAAGTTGAATATCAAAGTTAAAGTTAACTCCAATATCCTTCCAATGAGTATTTAAATGCTCCATATCACGCCCGGATCAAAAGTTATGATTTCACAGAGTTGACAGACTTTCTGGATAAAATTTGCCAGCATGTCCTTTGTATGTGGCTGACTTTATCACAGTTGTATATGAAAATACAACAAGAGTCTGAACAACCTTTGAACTACAACAATGTTTCATATCGCATAACCTTTCCAACGGTGTATCACAGGATCCTTAGGGATTTTTCAACAGGACGTTATGCCTTAAAAACAGAAAGGTCCAGAGAGGTTTTTGGTACTGTCCTGGTTCTGAACAGTTTGCCTTCAACTGGACTTTTCACCAACTTAACTTATGATTTTGCTCTGGAGGTCTACAAGAGAGTTGTAGAGCACTTGAAAATCTTTCCAGAACTGTATCATACAACTTAATTGGTTAAATCTACTCAGAGTTATGCTCTGTTAAAGTCCAGCAAAAATTTCTGCCAGAAACAGAGCACTCTCTTTTTTGAAATCTTTAAAACCTAGACACTCTCTCATTTGAATCTTAGTTCAAAATAAGAGTTCAGTAACTAATATTTGTTTCAAACTTCCATTTTTAGTTGAAAGTTAGCTCATGAATCATTTCTTCGTAGGGAAGAGGTTATTATGTGTGGTACGGTGTCAATGCACCGTAAGAACAATGTCGGTACTACGTTGCCTCTACAAAAGAAAATCCTAAACCGGCTTATACCGGCATATACGTATGATCAGTGGCACTAATATGGTCTCTCGCACATGTGTACTACACGGGATACGTACGTGGTTGGTACCTGCAGAAGAACACTCAATAGTGGTGCACTCAAAGGTTGTTCCATTTCAGGCAGTTCCATATTTGAAAGTAAATACAAACGTCCGTATCATTGCCATACGGCCGTCCTTGAGTTAAGCCACGTCTCAAGGTACGCGATCGTGTTTCAACACTACACGACGGGGAACCTGAGTATATCATGAACGGGTTGTCACGGTTGGGAATGTTACCAACCCAACGGATACCACCTACTGCCCTGTAGGGCACGCCGATGGCAAGCGCTGCGTATGTCCTCCTGGGCTACTTCCAGACGAGCACACTCTCGCGTTACTGACCACGCGATGGGGTCTCCACTTACTTGCCTAATGCACGCTAGGGATCAAAGTTTCATATGAACTAAGGAACATGAAGAGTCCAAGAGTTTCACATTAACATCTCACACCAAGCTGTGAGATTTAGCCCTGAACCGCTTTCCTCGTCAGGGGAGCTAACCGAAATTGAACCGCTTTCGGTGGCGTTCCTTACCCTGCTTACCTGAGCGTAGGTGCGTCATTACATAATTAAAATTTCAGAATTATAACAAGTATGTTAGTACTGCCACCTTAAGTAACTATACTACTATAGTCCTTATGTGGGCCTAATACCGTTTCCTCACCGTATCCTAAGTTTTTGTCGTAATACGATCCTTATTCAGTGCGCCATTACCAATGCGGCTCTGATACCATGCCATGAGGACCCCGCCATCCCGATCACTCAAGGGAACGGGGCACCTCACCCGGGAATCGCATTGGGTGGTGCCGTACGATGCGGCACCCAACAGCACACATAATAAAGCATCATATTACATAAAACGAGCGGAAGCTTGCAAAGTATTGATTTTACAAATACTTCTCAAAATATTCTACAGCGGAAGACTAATACAACTCACGCCTCATACCTATGCTAAGCAACAGAGAAGGGGTCCAGCCGCGGACCCTTCTCACTAGCAACACTGTCATTAGTAGCAGCGGCAGGGGTTGTAATGAGTTCACCACTCGGAGAGCTCCGAGTCTCATCGGACACCCGTACTTAGTAGCGTACAGTTATTACCTGCAAAACAACTTATGCAGTATCTGTGAGCACGAAGCTCAGCAAGACTGACCCGTCACCCTAGTCATGAAACTCTACATGACGAAAAATAGAGGGCTGAATATAGAAGTTTGCACAAAAGGTGACCTTGAGCCAAAGGAAAATCCTTACTTCAAGTTTTAAGCAACTTTTATAGTCCTCACGCAATTTACATCGAGACTCCACAATCAAACAAGAAACGCTTCATCTCGATGTCACTTGCCCAAGGTGAAGGTAACTTTAGTGAGCTACCCTAGACTCATACAGACCTTGCGCCATTACCGTCGAGACTCCACAATCAAACAAGAAACATTTTTCCTCGACGCTACTAGCCCAAGGTGGAAAGTAAATTTAGTGAAGTATTGATCTTTCCTCATCTCCATTATGAGGTTTACTCACGAAGCATATTAAATGTTTCCCAGTTTATTACTACGTCACGACTCAGTGTACAAGTATGCTCACTACCGCGAGCGACGGTGATTGCAATCAAAAACACCCGGCTGACACGACACGTACACCCGTACTCGATGTTGCACACAGCAACCGTCACTGACGCTGTACGTGGCAACCTTTCACACGACACCCAAATATCGAACCGGTCCCACCGACTGGGATTAAGTCTCTCTACGGCAAACCCTCGTAGAGCCGACTTCTCTATCCTTTCAGCATCGGCATCAGACGGTGAGGTATGCCTCGACACCCAGGTTAACATGTTACATCGGTTTCCTGGGTCCCATATTGCCAGTATGCATCCGGTACACATCTCAAACTTGTCTCACAGGGCCGCACACGAGAACGGGTCTTACTCGACTCAGACATAGACTAGGCTCACAGGACCACGTCCTTGACCTTCCATCCACTGCCCGGTCTCCATTCCCAACTATGAGGATCAAATCCCAACTCTTCCGATTGATCCCCCTTAAATCCCGGTTCACGAGTAGGAAACTGCCTACTCGAGTTTTGCTTCTTTTAATCCACTTGGTTAACTTGAGATCATCAGTTATAATCAATTGGTAACCTATTCTACATTTAAACTCCAGGGTTTTCTGGGACATGCATTTGGAGTTTCATACCATCTGGACTTAATGCAATAAATAAAATGCTAGACGTATAAAGTGAATACAGATAAAAACTTGTAAGTTTTGATGCAAACCGGGGCTTGCCTTTGTTTTGAAGGGGCTAATATATATAACTCAGTTAGTGAAGATCACATGGCTTGATCTCTTGGCTCCCTTCTTTGATCTCTACTCCAATGACTTGAAGTCCTTCACGTAGATACTACACGTAATGCATATGCACAATTGTTTAATTGTAAAGACTTTGCTACAAGTCCTAATAACAAGTTTTCAAAAACTGGAACTCTGTTTAAGAATTTCAAATGACGCTGGTGCTAGTGGTTTGGCTTTGGATCTAAACACATGATTAATGCTACGTGGTTTCCCCCTCTTCTATATTGATCACCTTAATCGGTTAAACAGAGCAGGGGTGATCCAAAGCTCCAATGGAGCTGAGAATTTTCATGTGAGTTCCATGTCACAATAAAACCCTCTGGACCAAAAATTAGCACTTCTCATTGAGTAGTTTGTTCAGAATAATTTTCTAATCAACTAAGAAAAAAAGAATTAATTCTGAGATCACACCCATGTTCATGCCAAACTTAGTGAACTACAATTTCAATTATAGATCATAGAGTTTGCATGAATTTTCCTAGCATTTTTGGAGCTAAGATTTGCCCAGAACTGAATTTCCAAGTTTTGGAAATTCTCTGAAAATGTTTCTGTATTCAATTGAACACAGCATCTTCAAATCTGAATTGCCCTGAACAAATAAACTCCAATTGAGCTGATACTTTTACAGGTGTTCACTAATACCCTAATGAATATTCTGGCAAAATTTGAGGATTTTTGGATTAACCAAACTCCCTCTAAAATTCTTTTGCTACAAAGGTTTAAAGAATTTTCCATAATTAAATAAAGGGTTTCATACAAATTGGGTTCTATATTTGGATAGTACTCTATCAGAGGAATCCAATAAAATTTGTTTCACAATTTTTGGATTCTCCTACACAAGGTTGTAGCTATTTAAACTTTGAACTGAAGTCTGAAATTCCCCCAAAATGTTCAAATGCTGTCTGTAGGTCCAGGGGACAGATGTCACTCGCCGAGGCAAGCCACACGAGGCTACTGAGTATTTCCCGCGCGTCAACACTAGATCCCCGCGCCACAGCCAATCAGAAATTTGAAACACCATCGCTGACAGGCGGGACCCGCCGGGTCGTCTTCAACCTCCGGCCACCCGCGTCCGCGCGCCGCTGGGCTCGCCGGAGTTTGACGGATTCCGGTCTCCCGTCAATCCCCCGAGCCCTCCCTCGCCGCTAGGGCCTAACTTCACGTGCTGAATAAGATTGGACCCTCTTCCCCGGCCGGCGATGGCTCTAACCCAGCCGACCACGGCGCGGCGGCTCTGGACCAGTTCGGCGACGTTGCCCGGCTAACCTAGCCCGCCAAAACACCGGTGAAACGGCGCTACAGTACCAGTGGACGCCAAGGAGGATCGTCCGGGTGGTGAAGCAGCCCGGAGATGGCTCTAACCTAGCTCTCATCGGAAGCCCGAACCGCCCCACCATAACCGCCGTCGGAAGAATGGGAAATACATCGTGCACAGCGGTTTTCATGCGTCGGTTGCAAAAGGGCAAATGATCGCCGGCTAGCCCAGCTCGTGTGTGCAAGATTTGACCAGCTAAGAACAAGCGTAGAGGTTGAATTTGACGTTACCGTGCTGGGAGGTAGTTTTGTGCTCGCCGGAGAAGTTTTCCAAATTCATGCTCGGTGGATCATGTCACGACTTGTGCTACGGATGTGAGCACCAGAGGGTCCTAGCGCATCCACCGGTGCTCTTGTTTGGGCTTGACAAGCTCCCTGCAGCGCTGCCCACGTGCACCCACTTCGCCGGTTCTCGTCGGTTCGCGCGAAAACAAACGTCACTCGGGTTTCTGTGGCCTAGCTCGACCAGGAAAGGTGCGAGGAGGTTGTAGGCTGTCCCGTGGTGCCGTTTTGCTAGATTGCCGACGCTTGCACCCGAGAGGAGCCGGCCCCCGACGATTATGCAACGGCGGCAGCTGTTCTGTCCTGCAGCCCGCGTGAGAGAGAGGACGAAGGGGTCCCTCGGTGTAGTAGCGAAACTGAGCACGATGGGGGTAATATCAGTGCCTGAGCAGCTCGCCAGCGTGAAGAATTCAGGCAGGAGGTGGAGCATCGGGAGGTGGATCAGCCGCTCGGTGTCGCCTGGGTAAGGCTTTCGGTGGAATAAGGAACAGAGAGAAATTACTTAAGGTGCAAGTCTAGACAGCCCTATGACATGTGGGCCCCACTAGTCAGCACCCCTTCTCCTCAAAATATCTCCAAAGTTTGACAATTATCCAACCCAAATGTTTGAAAGTTGGAAATTGAGCTGCATTTGCATAGTTGGTCAAATTCCATCCAAATTCAAATGTTTATTTGAATTCCTTGCACATTTACTCCATTTGGAGAAATGGGTAGCAAATCTTTTAAAAAATTAATGAAACATGCCTCCCAATTAATTTGGACCTAAGGAATCCAAATATGCAACTTGATTCTTGTGTTAGCTGCTGCAAACAAGAGTTTGAACACAACAGTTTTGAATTCCCATTGTGTCCTTCCCTTATTTGAAGTTTGAGTTTAACATTTAGTTCAAACTCTTATTTTTAAACCCTCCCATTGCACTTGAGTTCTTCATTTCTGTGGTTTTAATCCACCTGAGGTCTATGTCACACCCGGTTTTTCCGAAGAACAACCAAGTGAATATCACATGTATGCCAGGATCATTTTCTCATACATGTGATGACAAATAGTGAAGCATCATTTATTACAAGCCAGGTGTCGAATGTAAATAAGTCTTACAAAGCATATGTCTCGATGGACAATAATAAGTTCATCACAAATAAATAAACTAGCAGCGGAATATTATTCTTGTGGGCTCCATTACAGGCGTTGCCCGGGGGACTCCATGAACCTAGAAACCTTCTTCGGGTCCAAAGTCTTGATCATTATACACCACCTCATTATCTTGACCTGAGCAACAATATAAACCAACAAATATGCAAGGTTGAGTACCAATGGTACTCAGCAAGTGTGGGAAAGTTATGTCATGCATGGCTAGAACAAGGGGAGGTTGAACTCATGGTTAAAGCACTACGCAATTAATACCTATCACCTTAGTTTATTAAGCACCTACATTACTACACAAGTGAAATGGTCCCAATTTCCCATCCCATCATCATAATCAAATAACCATGACCATCATTTCCAATGTTAAGCTCCCCGCTTAACATCCACAACTTCCAAAGCCATCATCCTCTAATCATGAATAAGTCCAAGCCGCTCTTGACCGTGAGCACGGCTGTCATGACAGTTTTGACTCTGCAGAGTTTGCACCACTGTACCCACATGTAGTGATTTCATCCCCCGTTGCCGGGTGGACTAAAAGAATCTCCATTATGCCTGTGGCTACGAACTACATTCACACTCCCCAGGTGTGTAGCCAGGAGATCACTACGAAGCCTTTACAAAGGGATTCCCGACGAGCATGGGCCCACTGAGGTTTCACCCCTAACAGCATACAAGAGGCTCCAACCCCGCTGCAGTGGCCCCCTCTTGAGCCTTGCGGTTCATATGGTAGTCCAGCTGACACCTATTCCCCGCACCATCCAACACACCCATACTACGCCGGGGATACACCTAATTAATTGGCCAAGCTGCCCCATCTCAGCATGTGGTTGGCACGGTAAAGCCAGGTTACATGCTTCATGAACCGGTCCTTAGGATCCAGGCAAGTATTAAATACAAACCCTAGTCTCGTGCACCCAGCACCAACCAAAACATCCAACTTGCCTTGATCCCTACCTCTACATAACTCACAACATCTCATTCAAGAGTATGGTAAAATAAAATGATGATCTCATATCCCAAATATCCCATTCTAAGCATGGCTAAGCATAAGCATGTAAATAAATGACATGATAAAATAAATCCCAACCCAAGCTACAAGGAAACAAGATAATGCAATTCTAGGGAAACTTCCTAGCATGGGTTTCATATTTCATTTGACAATGCAAATAATTCTATCTACACATCCTAGCATAGGATCAAAGTGGTCAAGGACACTTGCCTCCTTCCTGCTGCTCTTGAAATGGGTAGTCCTGATCTTGGAAAGGGAGAACTTGCTCTAGAGCAGGTTCTACATCATACCATCACACATAGCAAAATAAAAGCAACAATCCATAAGACATAGTTCACACTTCCACTTCATATAAACCACACATTCACATTTATGAAAGCCATTCACAAATTCTATGTGTTGTGGTTACTCTATGTGTGTTGATTTTTAGCTTACATGCACTTTTAAACATGTGTATATGATTTCTACTTTTGTATTCATATTCATGCTTGCATACTATATATATGAGTTTCCAATTTAAATAAATTCCTTATATTCAATTACTACTCCTTTTAGCTACCAAGTATGCATTAAAGGTATTTTCCTACTCCATATGTGTCTTCAGTCCTTCTACCAACCCTAAACTGAATTCTTTGGACTTTTGGAAACTTCATTTATCATTTTCTAGTTATTCATACCTAATTTTCTATATTTTCAGATTTATTTATTATGCCTAAATGTGAACTTTATTATAAAAATAGTAAGACACCTCATCTAAACAGAATAGGTTTTGGGTCTAAAATATATAATAATATATTTTTAAACTTCTCCTCTGATGTAAACTATTTTACATTTATTTTACTAATTTTCAGAATTATTCTCTACTTAAAAATGTCTCCCTATAACCAATAAATGTGATTAATCAATTAAACAGATTCATTTCAGCCAAAAATCTATTTTTATCTCACTCCAAGGTTTTCTAAGTACTGGGAAAGTTTTTAATTTGTCTTTGACAATATGTTTGTCCCACCTTTTAAATTTAAATATTAGCCACATATTCAAATTCCTAACTTTAATATCAACTAGGGTTAAAAAGGTAAACTCACCCCACTACAGGGTCCATTATATTATTTTAAGAACAGAGGGGTTTTTCCTAATTTTTATTAAGTCCAGGGGCTAAAACTGATTTTTAAATGAATTTACATGATTTTCTGAAGTTCCATGGGCTAGATCAGAAGTTTCCGGGGCTAGCTCTTATTTTCCGAGAACCCCAGGGGGTAGCGCATAAGAATTCCAGTCTTTATAACGCGGGGCTGACGTGGACCGTCCGATTTAAAACAGATGGCTGAGATTATAACATCGAACCGGTACGCGGGGATTTAAACTCTACCGTGCGATTTAAAATAAACGGCGCACAAGCGGCCACGTCGCTCTGATCGAGCGCGGGCGGCGCTGCCCGGCGGCGCACGGCGGCGATCTCGCCGGAGAGTTTCGGATCTTCGTAAATTCTTCCTAGAACTGTGATTTTATGGCATAGATAGGTAGAGGGGAGGTCGGGGATCTCACCTCGGGGGTTTTCTTGAGCTCGGAGGTCCCGAAAAGCGATCGGCGACGAGGTCCAAGGTGAATTCGCGGCGAGGCTCGTCGGCGCTGTGTTTGAACCGCAAATCACCGAGTTTTCTGCACCTGCAAGGTTCCCCGGAGGCGGTGGATCAAGACCAGCGAGTTAGATCAGAATTCCCGAGTGTAGATCGAGCAGAATTCGCCGGAGGGGCTCGGGTTCTCACCGGAGAGAAAATCGGCGGATCGTGGGGGAAAACAGGACGGTGCCGGGGTTTTTATAGATGGGGGAGGGCGGTGTTCGGTTGTGATCGAGTTTGCGTCGCTCACGAACGAAATTCGGCTGGGATACGCGAGGATGCGGGGCGGTTTTGATTCGGGGTGAGAAGAGTCCGGCCGAGCGCGGGCGCAAGCGCGAGGAGGAAGAAAGGTTGGCGGGCCCCGCGTGTCAGTGGGAAGAAGGGGGGGCGCGCGGCTGCGGGCTGGCGTGGGATGGGGTGGGCCGGCTGGTGGGTTTCGGCCCACTGGCCGGTTTTTTTCTGTTTTTCTTTTTCTTTTTCCATTTCTTTTCTGGTTTGAATTTGAATTTGAATTCCAACTAAGTTTGAATTTCCGCAGCCCATGCAATACGTCCAAAAATTTTTAAATTCCCCTCTTAACAGGATTTTGGGGTGTTACAGCTCTACCCCCCTTAAAAGAAATCTCGTCCTCGAGATTGGTGTTTCTAAGAAAACAATTCCGGAAATTGTGCCTTAAGCTCATCTTCTCGCTCCCATGTGGCCTCCTCTTCCGAGTGATGCTTCCACTGCACCTTGCACATCCGGATTCTTTTATTTCTGGTGAGGCGTTCCATTGTCTCCAAAATCTTGATTGGTTGCTCGGCATAAGACAAATCCTCAGCTACGTCCACCTCATTCATGGGTAACACCTCTTCAGGCGTTCTCAGACATTTCTTGAGCTGTGACACATGGAATACATCGTGCACATCTGATAGGCGAGCCGGTAATTCTAGTTGATACGCCACTTCGCCTTTCCTCTCCAGCACTTGAAAGGGTCCAATGTATCGAGGTGACAACTTCCCTCTCACCTTGAATCGACGAAGTCCTCAGATAGGGGACACCTTGAGATAAACATAGTCTCCCACGTTGAAAACGAGCTCTCTTCTCCGTACATCGGCATAGCTCTTTTGCCGTGTTTGTGCTATCCTCAAGTTGTTACGAATTTCCCTCACTTTCGCCTCGGCTTCTTGTAGTACTTCGGGACCAAACACTTTACTTTCCCCTGTTTGGTTCCAAAATAATGGAGTTCTGCACTTCCTCCCATACAAAGCTTCGAACGGTGACATCTTCATACTAGCCTGATAGCTGTTGTTATAGGAAAACTCTGCGTACGGTAAGTTCTTATCCCAACTCCGATTGTTTTTTAGTGCACACGCTCTCAGCATATCCTCGAGAATCTGATTGGTCCTTTCCGTCTGCCCGTCAGTTTGGGGATCATAGGCAGAGCTGAAATTCAGATGGGTCCCCATGGTTTCATGCAACTTCTGCCAGAACCTTGAGGTGAACTGTGTCCCTCGATCCGACACAATCTTCTTGGGCACTCCATGGTAACACACGATCCTTGACATGTACAACTCCGCCAATTTGGATCCGCTGTAGCTTTCTTTCACGGGGATGAAATGAGCTACCTTGGTTAGCCTGTCGACGATGACCCATATCGAATCGTATCCTGATTGGGTCCTAGGCAATCCCACTATGAAATCCATACCGATTTCTTCCCATTTCCATTCAGGCACTTTGAGTGGTTGCAATAATCCCGCGGGTCGTTGATGTTCTGCTTTCACCAACTGACATGTGTCACATAGGGCAACATGTTCCGCGACATCTCGCTTCATGCCATACCACCAATACCTGCTCTTGAGGTCCTGGTACATCTTCGTACTCCCAGGATGGATGGAATAGTCGGAATCGTGAGCCTCCATCAAAATCAATTCACGAATCTTTTTTACTTCAGGCACACAGATTCTTTTCCCGTGCCACACCGTACCTTGTTCATCCTCTCTGAAACCAGGAGCTTTATTTTCCTTGATGAGTTGTCTGATCTCTTGTATCTTCTCGTCATTCTTTTGACCCTCGCGTATGTCTCGCTCTAGTGTGGAGTCCACTTCCATGACGATGGCTTCACCACTATTCACCAGGCATAGATTGAGTCTTATAACATCGTCCTTCAATTCTACAGGCATGTCCTTCAAGCTCAACCTATTGACTTGCACTTTCCGGTTAAAGCATCTGCCACGACGTTTGCTTTCCCAGGATGATAGTTGATGCCCACATCAAAGTCATTGATTAGCTCTAACCATCTCCTTTGTCTGAGGTTGAGATCTGGCTGTGTGAAAATGTACTTTAAACTCTTATGATCCGTATATATGTCTGTCCTCTTCCCCATCAAATAGTGCCGCCAAATTTTCAACGCGTGTACCATTGCGGCTAGTTCTAGGTCATGTGTAGGATAGTTCTTCTCGTGCTTCCGGAGCTGCCGGGATGCATAAGCCACGACATGCCCTTCTTGCATGAGAACACATCCCAACCCGCTTCCAGAGGCATCGCAGTACACCGTAAAGTTCTTCTGCATATCTGGCATAACTAGCACTGGGGCTGTCATCAATCTCTCCTTTAACTCCTGAAAACTCATCTCGCACTGTGGTGTCCATGTGAGTGTGATTCCCTTCTCCAACAGTTTGGTGAGGGGTCTCGAGATCTTGGAGAATCCCTCAATAAACCGTCGATAGTATCCAGCCAATCCCAAGAAGCTTCGAACTTCCCCGACATTTTCAGGGGTCTTCCACTTCTGTATATCATCGATTTTGGCGGGATCCACGGAGATTCCTCCCTCCGAGATTATATGTCCTAAGAAGGGAACTCTCTTTAGCCAAAACTCACACTTGCTCAACTTGGCATATAGTTGGTGTTCTCTCAGCCTCTGCAATACCAACTTTAGATGTTTCTCATGTTCTTCTTCATCTTTGGAGAAGACGAGAATGTCATCTATGAAAACCACCACAAATTTGTCCAGATATTCCATGAATATCTTGTTCATGAGATACATGAAGTACACCGGGGCATTAGTTAGCCCAAAAGGCATGACAGTGTATTCATACAGTCTGTACCGAGATACGAAAGCTGTCTTGGGAATATCAGATTGCCTTATCTTAAGTTGGTGGTATCCCGACCTGAGATCAATTTTTGAGAACACACAAGCTCCCTTCAACTGATCAAACAAGTCTTCAATGCGGGGTAATGGGTACTTATTCTTGATGGTTACCTCATTCAAGGCACGGTAGTCCACGCATAACCTTTGGATTCCGTCCTTTTTGGGCACAAATATGACTGGAGCTCCCCAAGGTGAGGAACTAGGACGAATATACCCCTTCTCCGTCAATTCTCTCAAATGATCCTTGAGTTCTCCCAGCTGTTTGGAGTCCATCCGATAAGGTCTCTTGTATATTGGGGCTGTTCCAAGCACTAGCTCAATTGCGAATTCCACTTCACGATCAGGAGGCATACCAGGCAACTCCTCCGGAAAAACATCTGGATATTCCCTGATGGTCCTGATCTCCTCCACTCTCACATCAACTTGATTTAATTTAATGTCCCTCCTATGCTTTTGTATTGTTATAATCTTTACTTTTGTGCCACTAGGGTGCGTTAGTTCCACCGTTCTGGTCGAACAATGGATGATTCCCTTATGTTTGGTCAACCATTCCATGCCCAAAATAATATCGATCCCTTGGGAATCTATCACTATGAGGTTGGCAGTAAATACTACCCCATTAATGTCTAGATTCACCTTGGGACACACTTGTCTTGTCCTTATTTCTCCACCTGGAGAGTTTACTGCTAGCATATGGTTCATTTGTGTTGTTGCTAGATCATGCTTCTTAACAAACCCTTGAGCAATGAACGAGTGGATAGCACCAGAATCAAACAGCAGGGTTGCAATGTGTAAATTTGCAGGAAATTTACCAACTACCACGTCAGGTGCCTCTTGCGCTTCCTCCATGGTGACGTGGTTCACCCGTCCTCTCATTACGTTCTGATGTTGCGGCTGCGCGGGCTTCTTCTTTGGGCACTTATAGGCGTAGTGCCCCACTTCACCACAGTTAAAACATTGCACCCCCAACCTTAGGTGCCTGGGCTTTGCTGTCTTGGGGTTGGTTTGGGGGTTCTCGCACTGCTGGTCGAGGTTGATATGTAGGGCGAGGCTGCTGTACGAACTGACGTTGTGGCTGTACTGGTGCTGCCGGAGGCCTGTAGTTCGCTACCCTCTTGGTGCTGAGTAAGGTACCGCAGCACGGTTCGTCTGCCCCGCGGGTTGCTGCATCAGACGTGGGCGGGTGTTGCTCCCTAAGGCCTGATGTGACCACCCGGCCTTTCTCTTGTTCTCATTTTCCAAGGCCTTCAGCTTCCTTTCTACCACAAACGCTCTGTCCACCATCCTTTGGAAGCTTTCATACTCATTGGAGGACATTGCACACTGCATTTCTGCGGTAAGTCCTTCCACGAAACAATCTTGTTTCTGCTCATCAGTCTCTATGTCCCGTGGGGCATAACGGGAGAGTTGAGTAAATTTAGTGAGGTATTTCCTCACAGTCATGTTACCTTGCTGCAACCCCAAAAACTCCTTCCTCTTGTTTTTTAGTTCACCCCTTGGTATGTAATGGTTGCGGAAGCTACGCTTGAACTCTTCCCAAGTGATATTCTCAGGGTCATGATGGGCGGCCACGTAGGTGGTCCACCAATCAGCAGCAGGTCCATGCAATTGATGAGAGGCAAACAACACACTCTCATACCCTTGGCACTGTATGATCCTCATCTTGCTTTCAATGGTATTTAGCCAATCATCTGCCTCCACAGGTTCAGCAGCACTTGCAAACTTCGGAGGTTGAGTTCCCAGAAACTCACTCAACCTTGGTTGACGTGGTGCAGCTTGTGGGGGTGGAACTTGATGCAAGTTGGCCACCACTTGAGTCAATTTCTGGATGAGCTGATTTTGATTCTCAAACATTTGGTGGAGGGGATCAACTCCTTCACGGCGACCACCCCTGTCTTGGCCTCCTGAAAGATGAGGGTTGCAGGCCTCATCGTTGTTGGTGGCGGGGTTGGCAGCGCGACCTTTTCCTCTTCCGGCCATCTAGCATGATCAACCAAATGTTAATTTAAAGTATTACGTATTATCTCACTACTTTCACTTGTTTGTACTTTGAAGTGTTGAAGCTTTGTTATACTTTTCTGAGGGTTCATATCTCATACAAAAATAAATGCACTATTATTTCATGTGGGTTCACAGACCAAAGCAAAACAACCTAAAGACGAGGCTGTGGACAATTGCTCATGGCTTCCACAACTCACGTCACACACCAAGCATTAACAGACCATTAACTAACGTAACGACTTGACTATTCGACATCTTGCTAACTAAGGGAAAAACTCTACACTACTCGTATCACTGAGCTGGATCCTCCGGATCTTCCTCATTATTGCGGCTGCCTTCTGACTCCGCTTTGGGTGGGGAGGCTGCTGGTGGAGAAGTGCGACGACGCCTGATCGCCCGGCGATCTGGGGAGTCAGGAGTCCATGTATCATTCACGGTGACACACAGTTCATTCCCATATCGTCTTTCTCTCGCCCTCAAGCAGGCTCGCAGCAACGCCTCCGTTTCCCTCAGGGTGTCCCGAACATCCTGAAGCTCTTGCTGACACTCCTGCAGTCGAGTGCTGAGCATAGCAGCATCCTCCAAGCACAAGTCCATGTGCTCATGGGAAGTCCCTTGCTGCACTGGTGGGTACTTGTACTCCGTGGTACCACTCTCACGCTGGAGGACATACATGTACTCAGTCCTGTCCAGGTGGCGACGATAGATGTGACTCTGGCAGGTGATGGCCTCCCAGGTGACATCCTTCTGCGCATCGACCTATTTCGCTCGACAAGCTGGAGAGCAGTGGATCTTGAGCAGCTGATTTTCGTGGATAATCCTCATCTCTGAACTCCATTCTTCTCTCTTCTCACGGATAGTCCTGGTGGAGCTATAGTGTATGATTAGCTTGCCCGTATTGCCGGCGGCTTGGAGCATACGTCGAAGACGGCGTAACAATCCTCCTACTGCCAATCCGTAGGAAAGGTACGTCACCGGACCGCTCTCCTCTCTTTGGGCAAGGGCAACTACGGGAACTCTCCCTCCTGTGGACTTGCGAGCGGTGCGAATCATGCGAACCATATAAAACAGAAAGCATTTAAACTTAGGTTAGATAAACTTTTAAACAAAAATCCTATTTTGAATGAAAGTTGGGGTAAGATGAAGAAAGTGACCCCATTAAATAACACTTTTCAACCCACACCTTTGTAAAATAGTTTTAAAGAAAATAGGGCCCTTAAATACGTCCATTTCTACCTAGGTCCACGTTCTTACGGGCAACCTTGGCTCTGATACCACTTCTGTCACACCCGGTTTTTCCGAAGAACAACCAAGTGAATATCAAATGTATGCCAGGATCATTTTCTCATACATGTGATGACAAATAGTGAAGTATCATTTATTACAAGCCAGGTGTCGAATGTAAATAAGTCTTACAAAGCATGTCTCGATGGACAATAATAAGTTCATCACAAATAAATAAACTAGCAGCGGAATATTATTCTTGTGGGCTCCATTACAGGCGTTGCCTGGGGGACTCCATGAACCTAGAAACCTTCTTCGGGTCCAAAGTCTTGATCATTATACACCACCTCATTATCTTGACCTGAGCAACAATATAAACCAACAAATATGCAAGGTTGAGTACCAATGGTACTTAGCAAGTGTGGGAAAGTTATGTCATGCATGGCTAGAACAAGGGGAGGTTGAACTCATGGTTAAAGCACTACGCAATTAATACCTATCACCTTAGCTTATTAAGCACCTACATTACTACACAACTGAAATGGTCCTAATTTCCCATCCCATCATCATAATCAAATAACCATGACCATCATTTCCAATGTTAAGCTCCCCGCTTAACATCCACAACTTCCAAAGCCATCATCCTCTAATCATGAATAAGTCCAAGCCGCTCTTAACCGTGAGCACGGCTGTCATGACAGTTTTGACTCTGCAGAGTTTGCACCACTGTACCCACATGTAGTGATTTCATTCCCCGTTGCCGGGTGGACTAAAAGAACCTCCATTATGCCAGTGGCTACGAACCACATTCACACTTCCCAGGTGTGTAGCCAGGAGATCACTACGAAGCCTTTACAAAGGGATTCCCGACGAGCGTGGGCCCACTGAGGTTTCACCCCTAACAGCATACAAGAGGCTCCATCCCCGCTGCAGTGGCCCCCTCTTGAGCCTTGCGGTTCATATGGTAGTCCAGCTGACACCTATTCCCCCCACCATCCAACACACCCATACTACGCCGGGGATACACCTAATTAATTGGCCAAGCTGCCCCATCTCAGCATGTGGTTGGCTCGGTAAAGCCAGGTTACATGCTTCATGAACCGGTCCTTAGGATCCAGGCAAGTACTAAACACAAACCCGAGTCTCGTGCACCCAGCACCAACCAAAACATCCAACTTGCCTTGATCCCTACCTCTACATAACTCACAACATCTCATTCAAGAGTATGGTAAAATAAACTGATGATCTCATATCCCAAATATCCCATTCTAAGCATGGCTAAGCATAAGCATGTAAATAATTGACATGATAAAATAAATCCCAACCCAAGCTACAAGGAAACAAGATAATGCAATTCTAGGGAAACTTCCTAGCATGGGTTTCATATTTCATTTGACAATGCAAATAATTCTATCTACACATCCTAGCATAGGATCAAAGTGGTCAAGGACACTTGCCTCCTTCCTGCTGCTCTTGAAATGGGTAGTCCTGATCTTGGAAAGGGAGAACTTGCTCTGGAGCAGGTTCTACATCATACCATCACACATAGCAAAATAAAAGCAACAATCCATAAGACATAGTTCACACTTCCACTTCATATAAACCACACATTCACATTTATGAAAGCCATTCACAAATTCTATGTGTTGTGGTTACTCTATGTGTGTTGATTTTTAGCTTACATGCACTTTTAAACATGTGTATATGATTTCTACTTTTGTATTCATATTCATGCTTGCATACTATATATATGAGTTTCCAATTTAAATAAATTCCTTATATTCAATTACTACTCCTTTTAGCTACCAAGTATGCATGAAAGGTATTTTCCTACTCCATATGTGTCTTCAGTCCTTCTACCAACCCTAAACTGAATTCTTTGGACTTTTGGAAACTTCATTTATCATTTTCTAGTTATTCATACCTAATTTGCTATATTTTCAGATTTATTTCTTATCCCTAAATGTGAACTTTATTATAAAAATAGTAACACACCTCATCTAAACAGAATAGGTTTTGGGTCTAAAATATATAATAATATATTTTTAAACTTCTCCTCTGATGTAAACTATTTTACATTTATTTTACTAATTTTCAGAATTATTCTCTACTTAAAAATGTGTCCCTATAACCAATAAAAGTGATTAATCAATTAAACAGATTCATTTCAGCCAAAAATCTATTTTTATCTCACTCCAAGGTTTTCTAAGTACTGGGAAAGTTTTTAATTTGTCTTTGACAATATGTTTGTCCCACCTTTTAAATTTTAAATATTAGCCACATATTCAAATTCCTAACTTTAATATCAACTAGGATTAAAAAGGTAAACTCACCCCACTACAGGGTCCATTATATTATTTTAAGAACTTCCAGGGGTCTAGCTACACTTAACAGAGGGGTTTTTCCTAATTTTATATTAAGTCCAGGGCTAAAACCGATTTTTAGACGAATTTACATGATTTTCTGAAGTTCCAGGGGCTAGATTAGAAGTTTCTAGGGCTAGCTCTTATTTTCCGAGAACCCCAGAGGGTAGCGCGTAAGAATTCCAGTCTTTATAACGCGGGGCTGACGTGGACCATCCGATTTAAAACAGACGGCTGAGATTATAACATTGAACCGGTACGTGGGGATTTAAACTCTACCGTGCGATTTAAAATAAACGGCGCACAAGCGGCCACGTCGCTCTGATCGAGCGCGGGTGGCGCTGCCCACGGCGGGAGGCGGCGATCTCACCGGAGAGTTTCGGATCTTCGTAAATTCTTCCTAGAACTGTGATTTTATGGCATAGATCGGTAGAGGGGAGGTCGGGGATCTCACCTCGGGGGTTTTCTTGAGCTCGGAGGTCCCGAAAAGCGATCGGCGACGAGGTCCGAGGTGAATTCATGACGAGGCTCGTCGGCGCTGTGTTTGAACCGTAAATCACCAAGTTTTCTGCACCTGCAAGGTTCCCCGGAGGCGGTGGATCAAGACCAGCGAGTTGGATCAGAATTCCCGAGCGTAGATCGAGCAGAATTCACCGGAGGGGCTCGGGTTCTCACCGGAGAGAAAATCGGCGGATCGTGGGGGAAAACGGGACGGTGCCGGGGTTCTTATCGACGGGGGAGGGCGGTGTTTGGTTATGATCGAGTTTTCGTCGCCCACGAACGAAATTCGGCTGGGATACGCGAGGATCCGGGGCGGTTTTGATTCGGGGTGAGAAGAGTCCGGCCGAGCGCGGGCGCGAGCGCGAGGAGGAAGAAAGTTTGGCGGGCCCCGCGTGTCAGTGGGAAGAAGGGGGGGGGCGGCTGTGGGCTGGCGCGGGATGGGGTGGGCCGGCTGGTGGGTTTCGGCCCACTGGCCAGTTTTTTTCTGTTTTTCTTTTTCTTTTTCCATTTCTTTTCTGGTTTGAATTTGAATTTGAATTCCAACTAAGTTTGAATTTCCGCAGCCCATGCAATACGTCCAAAAATTTTTAAATTCCCCTCTCAACAGGATTTTGGGGTGTTACAGTCTATCCATGCAGTAACCTTAAGATTGTTTAGAAGAATCTCACCTATGTTATCATATGTGGAAAAAGTTTCAACTAAGCCCCTTTTTCATACACTTGACTCCAACATTTGTGCAACTCATGTTTCTTTGTATTCGCATTTTTGGGACCTTTACACCGCCAGCCCGCCCCAGCCCGCCGCCGTTCTAGCGCCCTGCCCCCGGCACCGATGGCATGCCCGGCGATGCCACCGGACACCCTGGCACCTCCCGACGCAGCCGGCCACCGCACGAGGCTCCTCGCCGCCTCCCTCGCGTGTGCCCTCCTGCCCCGACCGCCCGCCCCTGTCCTAGGTCCTCGCCGCTCTGCTGCCCCGTTGCTGCCGTGCCCCCGCTGCCGCCATCCCGCTACCCCGCCGCCGTCACACCCCCACTGCTGCGCCGCTGCCCCACTGTCGCCCCCCCCTCTGCCGCAGCCGCGCCCGCTCTCCCCGACGCATGTCCGCACCCCCCCCCCCCGGCACCGACCGCATCGGCGCCCGCGCGAGCACCCGCCACCCTGATTCAAGGTACGCTCAAAGCTCATGCCTTTAAAATCACAATTAAAGTACATAACTTGCAAGCATTGAATCAATTTGAGAATATTTAGATAATTTTTTATCATATTAAGTGCTAGTCACCCGAGCAAATGAAGCATTGTTTGGAACGTGTATTCTGCCAGCTATTTCATAAAAACCCTGAGTAGATAATCACGGTCCAAATAGCGTAAAGGAAAATGAAAGAACGGTGTCAATAAACATTAAGAGTATGCGTTATGGTTGGAATGGCTTTACGACAGATGGTGAACTCTTAGCAAATGTTTTATAGAACTTCGTGTAGGAATACTTTTTCAAAAGGAAGACAAGTCTTTGTCCGAACAATTTAAATACATAGCGGTCGTTTAATTCCGTTTAGTATAACACTGTGTTTACAATATTTTGCTTCTTTGCAGTGTATAATGTCATTTACATTGTATTTACATTAGTTTCCAATCTCGTTTCACAATCAGCTTCATTCATGCAATTTGTTGTAGTTTTGAAAATGAGTGACGACCGTAGGGCGATGTATGATAGATGGAGTTCAACCGGTGCGCACACTGTGGAATGGGCTCATATCGCAAATGTTGTTTTTATTCAGACATGTGAATATGTAACGGAGATCTTTTGGATATGTGAATTTGTCAATTTAATTCGGACTTTCAGAATATTGCTTGTGAATGAATTGTTGTTTGTGAATGAACTGTAATATGTGTGTTGAATTTGCTGAATAGCTGTTATGTTGTTTGAAATGGAGGCTTCCTAGCCGGGGAGGGAGAGAAAATAAGCCATGGTAAAAAACTGAACTATAGCCGTCCGTTTCAGCCCTAGCCGACGGCTATAAAATTTTAAAGCCGTCAGGCTCACCCACGACAGCCAACGTCAAACAAGAATTAAAGGTGTCGGTCTTCGTTGGACGACAGTTATAGACATTAAAGGTGCTGGTTCCCTAGGTTGACGGCTATAAGGCAAAAAAGCGTCGGGCTGCCAAAACTGATCCACATAATAGTTAAAAGCGTCAGGACCGACAGCTATAAATGTTAAAAGTGTCGGACAAAGAGCGACGGCTAAAGCCGTTGGTTCACCACGGCTATAATATATCTATGTCGGCTACAGAAGCCAACCGACGCCTATACGGCCGAAGGCCTTTTGCTTGTTTCCTGTAGTGCTCGGCCCAATACTTATTCTGAAATAAATCCAAATAGATCCCAGAAGCTCATTAGCTTAAGAGACGGTGGAGCTAATCATTTAGTCCCACATAGTAAGTTAGAAGGGTGGAACTCCTACATATAAGAGAGGTTGCCTCCTCTTAATCCTCGCTCGCCACGCGACACCACGCTCCGCCTCGCACATGCACACGCTTGTTCGTGTGAATTCAAGCCCAACCTAATTTTTATCTTTTCTACAGAAAATTGAGTTGGTCTTTTTGGCTCCGAGTTGGACCGAGTTCAAGTTGGAGACGAATGCGTCTACAACTACCGAGTCGGTTCAGATGTTAACATTCCTGATTGCAGCCAAACCGCCTCTTGGGGACTCTATAAATAGTGGACATGTGCGGCAGGGTTGGGCATCCCACGATCAAATATGTTCCACGTCCAGGTTCCTTGCGCCACCATGATAGTCTACTCCATCCCGAGCGAAGGCGTGCATCGACGATCGAGAGAGCTGGTCTCCGAAACTACTTGCCCTTGCGATCCTGCACCAGGACAGGGCGAATAGAGTTTTTGCGTACCTCTCCACGCGACTGCTCGCGTTCTTCATCACGGGTCGCCTACCGCCAAGATCAAGCGCTGCTGCCGAACGTCGCCACCAACGCATGCAACGACAAGCTGTCGTCAAGCCTGCGACAACATCTTCACCGGTTTCTGCGGCTATAAATCGGTACGTGCGATCTGCTCATCCAATCCTCTGCCGGTGTTTATCGCGGTCGTATTCGAGTTTTTTTCTGAAATTATTCAGTAAATAATCGTTTTCTTCTAACAGATGTCATTAATTTTTACATTGTGATATTTATCATAATGTTCTATTAAAATTGAACATCTTAAGGATGCCACATCTTCAAGTTTACCATTTTTTAGAACCATTCTTAAAGTTGTACTGGACAGTGTTGTACACCATAATCGCTGAAAGCACTTAAAATATATTCAATAGGAACGGAGGATCAAAGTTTTTATTTCACAGTCGTTACATGTATTTTTAAACACCTTTGTTTTTATGAAAAGTTTTAAAATTATCTAAAATACATGGAAACAGTAGGGTGCGTGCTCCTAACGTGCGTAAATGTTCGTCATAACATTGACTTGTATGGCGAGCTGCCCGCCACTCTCCATTGACGTGGTTTGCACTTAAATACTGAATTGGATCATGTTTGAGCTGGAGTAGTGGGCACTGTGCCATTGCGGGCAATGCACATTTGTGCGTGCCATATCTACAAAAATCTCTCGCATGTAAAGAAGATAGTTGGCGACCTCCGACCAGGCATTTTCATGATAAAGTCATGTGGATTTTTCTTATCTATGAGATCAAAGCGAACCATATTTCTTGGTTCCGGGATCAGCGCCGGATCTCTCGCCACCCCCGATTATTTCATTGTCGGGCTACAAGACATGCCAAATCAAAATTCAGTTGGATGCTTAATTTCAGGAGTGTAGTTGTTTGGTGCCCGCGCACATGCGGGTCAGATTCGCCAATATTTTCATGTGTCTCTGTCCGTTTGTCCTTTTGCCCTTTTGCAGTCCGTTGATGCATCCGTCGTGTCAGAATGTCCCTGCAGTGCCACCGCTTGACCCTACAACTTGGCCCCACGGAGCAATAAACGAAAAAGTAACGTTCTTCATGGAAGCCAGGAAGCAAATAATTCATCTGTTCATCACTAGCATTGGGTATATATTAGCTGTTCAATTTTATCATAAAAGAAAATACGTGGTCCCTCGACCCATGAGATATGAACGTAGATATATGTGTGATGGGTATCCATTATTTAAAGTGAGAAACGATGCGATTGGTTGGCTAAAGTAAGGGTACCGGAACGTGCAGCCGGATACATGTCCATCCATATATATGACCAGCCGAAGGCATCGTCGTGGACATCAACTCTCTATTCTGATTCTCAAGTTCCAGCTTAATCCATTTGCCAGTCGAGTCATCATCGATCAGCATTTCCGGAAGATTGATCGGTACGATAGTTCACGATGAGGAAGATGTGCCCCAACCTGGACAGGGAGGACGGCTTCGACACCGTGCTGGAGGTGCCGCTCCCGGAGCACATCGAGGGGTCGGGCCGCGGCTGGCTCCGGCGCCGCACGGTCAAGGCGTGGGTGCGGTCACACATGGAACAGCGCCACCGGCGAGATGGTGCGCCGCCTTCCCGGGCGGATGTGCAACTCATGCTCGGCGTCATAGGCGCGCCGCTGGTGCCGCAGCCTGTTGAGGCGAGGAAAGCCATGGCTGGACAAGATATCAAGGAGGAGCATCTGGTAAGTAGTGTTAATCGTTGGAACGATTGACACGCTGATTAGGTTGATTGCATTCGCTAATAAGATTTTTTTCGACAAAATCGCAGGAGGTCTCCAAGGCGAGGTACATCGTGGAGCAGTACGTCGCGGCGGCCGGCGGCGAGGCGGCGCTTAGCGCGGCGAAGAGCATGTACGCGATGGGGAAAGTGCGGATGAGGACGACCAGGGGGCAGAAGGCAAAGACGGGAATGGGCGTGGTCAACGGCGGCGAGGTTTCCGGCGGTTTCGTGCTGTGGCAGAAGCGGCAGCCGGAGCAGTGGTGTGTGGAGATGGTGGTTGCCGGAGGCACCAAGATGAGCGCCGGCAGCGATGGCAAGGTTGCCTGGCGGCAGTCGCCGTGGCAGCAGGCTCACGCCTCTCGAGGTCCCCCAAGACCGCTCCGCCGATGCGTTCAGGTAAAAATAGTTACTTTTTATCGTCGTTGATTGAGAGATCATAATCGTAATCAAAATCACAAATTTGATCCTAATATTAATGTCGAAAATTAGGCAGTGTGCATGCATTGTATCCACTAAAGAAGATGGATCAAACGCTGCTGGCCATGTGGATACATGTGCCTTGTCTCTTACATCGACACTAACTAGCCTGTCGCACATGTGCTCTCAGGGCCTTGACCCGAAGTCGACGGCAGACCTTTTCGCCACGGCCACCTGGGTCGGCGAGAAATGCATCGATGGCGACGACTGCTTCGTGCTCCGCGTCAACGCTGACCCTTCCGCTCTCCGTGCCCGGAGCGGTTCCGACGTTGAGGTCGTTCGGCACGCCGCGTGGGGCTACTTCAGCCAGCGGACGGGGCTGCTGGCCCGCCTCGAGGACAGTCACCTGCTGCGCATCCGCGTGCAGGGCGACGTGGAAGAGACCGCGTACTGGGAGACCTCCATGGAGTCGTCCATCGGTGACTACCGCGCCGTCGACGGCATCAACGTCGCGCATGCTGGCCGCACCACCGTCTCTCTGTCCCGGTTCGGCGGAGGCGGCGTCGAGGCTGAAGAGGCTGACGCTGACCCCGACGCGCGCGGGAAGAAGGCGTGCACGTGCATGGAGGAGATATGGAGCATCGAGGAGGTGGACTTCGACATCGTTGGACTGTCCAAAGTGTTTTTTCTGCCACCGAGGGACATGATACCCTGCGATACGAAACCTGCTCCGAAGAAGGAATGCGTCGTTGATCATAGCAGCAAGAAGGACGCTGCAAAGATTGCAGCAGTGGAGGTCAAGGTGACTAACGGCAACAACGACGTTGTTCGTCCAGTGGCGACGGCGGCGAGGAAGGTGCTTGTTCCGGCCGCTACAGGGCTCGGTTGGTTTGGTCCAGCGAAGGTTGTCGCCGTTGAAACGGTCGACGCTGACGTGTAACGCAGCGGTTGGCTCTACGAGAGGAGATGAAGCGGCTGCATATGATACGCATATACTGCGTAGGTCCGGTGGCGTGTATTCCGGCGCCCCGTCAGCAGGAGCGAAGACTTTGTATAGTTCCTTTCTCGTTATTTAAAATTATTAGCTGCGAATGCAATAGATTTAATGCGTTTCGATCTAGGTAGTAGGATTCCAGCTTTCAGCCCCATCGACTTTTATTCCATTGGAATTCTATTATTTTTGCTATTCTGCAAATGAATTTCAAATATGCCTCGTATAACAGATACACATGTGGATGGTGGATTGTCGATCCTTCAATTTGTCCACGACACTATTCTCTTTATATAGCATGATCTCGAAAAGGCTAAAAATCTAAAGTTACTACATTAGCTTTTGAGCAGCTTTCGGTGTTAATTAGTTTCCTTAGGTGTTCCTAATGGTTAAATATTACCAGGATCTACTAATGGATTTGCAGAAATCAATTAAGATTAAAATGATTTACTGTGTTAGGGAGAGAGATGGAGGCCTACCTTCGGTCTTGGTTCGAGGACACCCTTTCAGCTCCGTTGAGAGGAGGCCCAAGGCCGATGGTGGTGGCTCGTTGAGTCGTTGTAGATCGGCAGCAGCTACGGCTCATAGGGGAAAGAGCCAGCGGCTTGGTGTCTTTTCCCCTAACTTTTGCGTCTTAGGGATCAGATCCGAGGTGAATTCTGTTGGGGGTACAGAGGGCACAACAATCGTTGATTTGCGTGCCAACGTGCCCCCCTATTTATTTTGTCTTGCGCAGGTGAGAGGGAGCCACAACGACGAAACAACTTGTGATTCTATTAGTCAGTTCAACTCGGGTGCAAGTCCAACAATTTAGATCAATCCAACTTTCTCCACTTTGATCTATATGTCAAGTTTTTTCTTGGAATTAAAAACTTAAACTTTTCTTAGCATTAAACTAAGCACCTATCTCTTTTTGGGTCAGTGTATAGAGTACCGTCGGTACTCTGCAGACCGGATACCCCGCGTAGTGGGTAAAAGACAGCCTGTGCCCCCGTCTCCCTGCTGAGGAGGGCCCCAGCATAGGCCACGTGCGCTGGGCCTCATGGTCAGCCTTGGGGCTACCGCGTGCCCTTGAGCTCCAGATCTGGCACGTGCCCTGGGCTCCAACCTAAAGCCTCCTTGTTGAGGTGAGGTCCGGAGTTGGCGCATGTCCTCGGCTTTAAGGCGCCTCCCCGCTGAGGACAACTCCGGTGGTGACACGTGTCTTGGGCTCCGGTCCGAGCCACCTCGCTGATGTAAGGTCCGCAGTCACCACGTGTCTCCACACACCAAGCCCGTCGAGGAGAGCTCCAAAGCCGCCACGCTTCTCACGATCCCTTGTGGGCCGTGGGTCGACGAAGTCAAGAAGGAAGTGAGCTGTCAGGCTTCGCATTCAAGGCTCACGCCTTCCGCGGAAGCTTGGTGCACCACACTACGCATGCCACCGTCCCTTGTCTGTTCGCCATTACAGGGACAAGAAGGGACGACGGGGCGTGACAACAATAAAGTGCCGCCCAAGCAGGGCAAGGAGACGCGACGACAAGACGACATCTTCATCATCACCTGACATACGGTCAGGGGTGCTCGGCGTGCTGGACGGAGGGACTTAACTCCCCTAGCAGCCACTCTACTCAGAGGACGAAGACCTAGATCGTGTATAGGACACTCAAAGCATTGGGGCCACCTGTCAGACCCCAAGCCTCAATGTAACCACCCCGACCTTGAGCTATAAAAGGACCGGGGTGACCACCCTGCAAAGGGTTCCGATTCCCCGCACTCCAGATCACACTATGCACAAGCGCTCATGCTAAAGCAATAGAACAAGCACACCCATCGACGTAGGTATTACGCTCCGGCGGCCTAAACCACGTAAATCCTTGTGTTCATCCACTCCCACGAGCCCAGGTCACAAAGGGTGCCAAGCCCCCTCCGAAAAAAAGAACCTCGTGGGCTACTTCCGAGCAGGCCAGGAGGAGTGTCGCAGCTCGCACTCTGACATTTGGTGAACCACGTAGTGGGGGTTTTACACTCTCTCCTCGCGACTATGGTGAACATCACTTCTCATGGCGAGCCTTCTTGCCCAACTCACCATCGTCTCCAGGCGGGAGACGATGCGGCCACCCCCTGCTACAGCGCAGGCAGGTCTGGCCAAGCCGGCTGCCAAGCGGCCGACACACTCTATGTGATGTACAAGGGTTCTTCCGATGTCTCGTCCATATGGGCCATCAAGACCCTCCGTCGAGCAGTGGCGGCCGCCGCTCCAGTCCCTGATCCGGCGCCACATCGCAAGTGGATGGAGACGTTGATCATCTTTGACGCCTCCGACTACCCCAAGAACATGGCAGGTGCCAGGCAGCTACCTCTCCTCGTCGGCCCGACCATCTCCAACATGAAGCTCTACCACGTGTTTGATCTACGGCGGGGCGGCCCTTAGCGTTATCAGTCTCGCAGACTTCAAGAAGCTATAGATCCCTATGTCCCAGCTTACCCCCTCAAGACCGTTCTCGGGGGTAGGTCAGGATCCCATCTTCCCGTGTGGTAGTATCTCCATCTCGGTGACATTCGGTATGCCTGAGAACTACCGTACGGAGAGTGTCGTCTTCGATGTTGTGGAGGTTAGCCTCCCCTTCAATGTCATAATCGGTAGACCAACTCTGTACCGATTCATGGAGGTAGCCCACTACGGCTATTTGGTCTTGAAGATGCCAACCCCGAGTGGCATCCTCAAGATCCGCGGTGATCGCACCGCGGCTGTCTCGGCGCTTGAAAAGCTCCAAGCGCAAGCAGCAGCACAGGAGCCCGCCTCTGGTCACGCTGAAGCTAGCCAGCCATCTCCAAGCATGCGTCACCAAGGGGCGACATCTGCACCCCGCGTGCAGCCCTCAGACGGTGAAGATGCACCGGTCAAGGTCGTCCAAGATAGTCCTGATGTCACCCAGATCACCCGGATCGCCGAGGGCCTTGGAGGCAAATAGGAAGACGCGCTCGTCACCTTCCTCCGGGCCAATGTCAACGTGTTTGCCTGGCAACCGACAGAAATGGCCGGGATCCTCAGGGAGGTGATTGAGCACAAAGTGAAGATCCACCCCGATGCCAGGATGGTCCAACAGAAGCCTCGGAAGCAATCCATCGAGCGGCAAGACTTCATCCGTGAAGAAATCAAGAAGCTGCTCGATGCCAACTACATCGGAGAGGTCCACCATCCACGATGGTTGGCCAACCCTGTTGTCGTCCCCAAGGCTGGCGGGAGGCTATGTATGTGCATCGACTACACCACCCTCAATAAGGCATGTCGAAAGGATCCGTTCCCTCACCCCCGTATAGACCAAATAGTTGACTCTACGTCTGGCTGTGATCTACTGTGTTTCCTAGATTCATATTCAAGTTTCCACCAAATACCTATGTCTAGGAAAGATGAATAGCACACTGCCTTCATCACAGTAGACGATCTATGCTGCTATGTGTCCATACCTTATGGTCTTAAGAATGCGCTCCCCACTTTTGTGCGTGAATGCACAAGACGTTCGGGAACCTCATTCAGGACCTGGTCGAGGTTTATGTCGATGACATTGTAGTAAAGGTTAAGTCGCAAGCATCTCTGCTCGACAACCTGGCCCTAGTCGTCGACAGACTGTGTTCCACACGCACGAAGTTGAACCCATACAAATGTGTCTTCGGGGCCTCTGCCGGGAAGCTGCTCGGTTTCTTGGTCTCACACCGAGGGATCGAAGCTAACCTAGAGAAGATTAAGGCAATAGAATAGATGCGGACCCCTGCCCGCATCAAGGACGTGCAGAAGCTTAACGGATGCTTGGCCGCGCTCAGTCGGTTTATCTCTAGACTGGTCGAGCGAGCTCTTCCGTTCTTCAAGCTTCTACACAAAACTGGTGCATTCGTATGGACCGAGGAGGCGGATGAGGCGTTTCAGGAGCTGAAGAAGTTCCTCACAAAGCTGCCCATCATGGTGGCCCCTGAACAAGGCGAGCCACTACTCCTCTACATCACCGCCACAACTGAGGTTGTGAGCATGGTTTTAGTTGCAGAGCGGCCAAAACTCCATCGATCTCAAGTCCCAGAAAAGGCTCCTGCCACCATCGGTCTGAAGCCCCAGGACCCAGACTTCATAGGAAATCCATGGAAAGGGATAATAATCAGGCCCCAAACAGGTGGACCTGATTATCAATGCATATCCGGGTCCAAGATCCCGGAATGCAGTCCCGGACCCACGGGCTTGGGGGCCTCGGGTCCCGGACCTCCCCAAGAAAAACTAGTCAGGTCTCAACCATCTAAACCAGGCAACCGGCGTGCTACTAGGTCCGAGCTCCCAAAATGCAGTATCGTACCAGAGGGCCTGGGGCCCTGACAGGTCCCAGCCATCTGGACCCAGAAACAGGCGTGCACCTGGGTCCGAGCTCCCAGTTTGCAGTACCGGGCCCGGGGGCCGGAGGCCACCGAGTCCCAGACCTCTACTAGACGACACTTCGAACCCCTCCAGGAGGTTTCGAACCATCCAGCGTCCGATATACTTCATCAGCAAGGTCCTCCATGATGCCAAGACAATGTATCTAGAGGTGCACATACTGCTCTATGCAGTCCTCGTTGCATCAAGGAAGCTGCGCCATTACTTCCAGGCTCACAAGATCTCGGCGGTTACCTTGTACCCACTGAGAACCGTCCTCCACAGCCCCAACACCACTGGAAACATAGCTAAATGGGCTGCGGAGTTGGCGGAGTTCGAGCTGGACTTCTTACCGCGCCATGCGGTGCAAAGCCAGGTGTTAGCTGACTTTGTGGCAGAGTGGATTCCACCACCATGCCAGCCAGGGGGCCAGGACATCGGTGAACTAGAGCCCAAGGCTCCGGTCTTCACTGGGCCCTACTGGACTCTCTACTTCGAGGGCTCCTCGCGGAAGCAGGGTGCTGGAGCGGGGATTCTGCTCATTACACCAACCGGAGAGCAGTTCAAGTACATGGTGCGACTTGACTTCAAGGCGACCAACAATATGGATCAAGGGAGAGTGTAGTTGCAACGACCCACAGCTTGCAGCTTATCGCCTCCATGTACAGAAGTTGGAGAAGGACATTCTATCCTTGGACTCGTTCCATGTTCCTCATGCCAATAACACAATAGCCAATGACCTGTCAATGAAGGCTTCCACTTGGGCTCCGGTGATTGAGGGGGCCTTTGAAAGGATGTTGCTACGACCTACCACCTGGCCGGCTTTACCAGGCGAAGGGGGCAGGAGCAGCACCTCAAAGATGGCGGTCCCGGCGGCCATCTTACCATGGCACCTGCCAAGGATCGTAAGCGTCACCGGGGGCTTCGTGCAACCCGACGCTCAAGATCCAAATGCTCAAGTAAGTCCTGATGCATAGATCACGGAGATCCAGGACTACTTGAAATACAATTTCCTTTCTGATGAACGTGTATCCGCTGAACGGATCGCTCGGTTAGCTAAGAAATAAATGTTGGTAGAAAGGGATCTCTACCGGCGTAGCGGTAATGGCGCCCTATTGCAGTGCATAACCCGAGAGGAGGGCTGCGACCTGCTCGCAGAGACCCATGAAGGCGAGTGTGGGAACCATGCAAGTTCCCACACGCTGGTCGGTAAAGCCTTCCGGCATGGATTTTACTAGCCGACAACACTCCAAGATGCCATCGACCTGGTCAGGAGATGCAAGGCATGCCAGTTCTAGGCTAAGAAGATATACACACCAGCGCAGACGCTGCAGATGATCCCACCGTCATGGCCCTTCGCTGTATGGGGGCTGGACATCCGGGGACCATTCCCCAGATCCATCGAAGGGTACCGGTACCTCTATGTCGCTGTAGACAAGTTCACAAAGTGGCGGGAAGGTACCCCTGTAGTAACCATCAACAAGCGGTCAACAGTCAAGTTCATCAAGTTAATCGTCTGCCGGTTCAGGGTCCCGCACACAATCATCACTGACAACGGGACCATGTTCACCAGTGCAGTATTCCAAGACTGCTGTGGAGACCTCGGCATCCAAGTTTACTATTCTCCCGTTGGTCACCCGTAATGGTCAAGCCGAAAGAGCCAACACCGAGATTCTCAGGGGACTCAAGACGCGCACCTACAACAGCCCAAAAAAGCATGGTGCTAATTGGGTTGAGGAGCTTCCGTGCACACTGTGGGCTAGCCGGACGTCCCTCAATCGCTCGACAGGGGAAACACCCTTCTTTCTGGTGTATGGGGCTGAGGCCGTCCTCCCTCTGGAAATCACCATGGGCTCATCACGTGTCCGAGCGTACGAAGAAGCCACGCAGAACCAGCTCTGGCGTGAAGATATAAACCTTGTCGATGAGCGAAGGTGGAAAGCAGCTGTCCGAAACGCCTGATACCATCAAGCGCTACGGCGTTACCAGCAGCGGTTTGTGCGGAGTAGACAGCTCGAGGTGGGCGACCTGGTGCTGCGGCGGATACTTTCTCGAGAAGGTGGGAACAAACTCTCCCCTAGCTAGGAAGGCCCCTTTCGAGTAACACAAGTATGTTGTCCCGGGTGCGTGCGGCTAACCATAGAGGATGGGGTACCTCTACCCAATCCTTGGAACATAGAACACCTCCGTAAGTTCTATGTTTGGCACAGTGGTAGGGTCATGTTTTCTCTAAAAAGGGTGTCATAGTGTCCAGGAATAGCGCTTAGAACAGCTAAGTCCCGGAGGAGTCCTATCACTCTCAACATTTGGGATGGGTCACTGCCTTCTAACATGGCCTGTTTCCTCCTATGAAGAAGAGCCTAAAGTGAGAAAATTTTGCCTTGTCCTGTGCATTCCCCCATTACATTTTGTGCTTCCTCAAGCACATCAACTGTAAACGAGCAAAGCCACGTACCCTTGGCCCTAAGATCAGCCCTGAGGCTACAACGTGTGCTTGAGCTCCGAAGCCGACACGTGCCTTGGGCTCTGGTCCGAGCCACCTCCCCGCTGAGGAGAGCTCCGGTGCTGACACGTGCTCCGGGCTCTAGTCCGAACCTTCCCGTTGAGGTGGGGTCCGGAGCCGCCACGTGTCCCACGGCTCCGAGCCGCCTCCCCATTGAGGACAGCTCCGGAGCAGACACGTGCCCTGAGCTCCGGTCCGAAGCCTCCGCACTGAGGTGGAACTCGGAGCTGCCCACACGTCACCTGGCTCGGAGTCTCCACCCCACAGAGGGTATCCTCAGAGCACACACGCGTCGTGGGCATATCCCCTTTACAGTTTGTGCTTCCTCAAGAATATCAACTGCAAATGGGCAAGCCACGTGCCCTAGGCTCCGAGGTCAGTCCTGGGGCTATCACGTGCGCTTGAGCTTCAGAACCGGCACGTGCCGTAGGCTGCGGTCCTGAGCCTCCCTGCTGGGCGAAGTCCAGAACTATCACGTGTACTCAAACTATGAGCTGCCTCCCCACTGAGAACAGATCTGGTGCTGACACGTGTCCCGGGCTCTGATCCGGGCCTCCCTGCAGAGTGGGGTCCAGCCCCCCCCCCCCCCCCCCCCCCCCGCGGAGGACAGCTCCGGTGCAGACACATGTCCCGGGCTTCGGGCGGAGTCTCCCCTCCAAGGAGAAGTCTGTACCTGCCACGTGTTTCCTTCGAAAGGGCTGGGGACAAGGGTCGAACTTCCTTCAAATCCTTGCGCTGCCGAGGATCTGGAAGAAGTGGTAGTCACACTGCCAGAGCAACCTGGATCCTTACGTTGCTAAGGGCCTAGAGGAACAAGCTCGAGACATCGGCAAAGGAGCTACCGATGTTGGCTAAGTCATCCGGGACCCTTGCGCTGCCAAGGGTCCGAAGTCTACATCTATGACATAGGACAATGAAAGACTTGAAACAAAGATGCTTTCATTAAAAATAGAGTTCTGGTGTACAAAAGGAGATACAAGACAACTAAGGAACTCAGCATCTAAACGTCGACTAATCTCCTGCTCCGTGGCCTGCCTGGTTGTCCCGCGAGCCAATCTCTACGCAGTGAGACAGTCACCTGCTGTAAGACCGAGGACGGCAACAACGTATGGTGGACCGAGGCAACAGTGACATCCAGTGTTATGTGGACCAAAACACCATCTATGGCAGATTTTGTTGTCCACAACAGTACCTGGAGGAAGGCTTGACCACTCTGGACTTAACCTTCCTCCGATACTGGCACGAAGTCCTCCTTCGGCGAGGCGCCTAGAGGAAATGCCCCACAAGACACTGGTGTAGGGACTCACTGCGGGTCGAGGACCCTATCTCCGATGGCATCCCCTACCATCGGCGCACCACCGAGATGGCATGTGCTTCTATTCGAGGCCGTCAAGGAGAGGGATGCACCAGAGAGCCTCATCAAAGGCCGCACACACACGAACTTCTCTCAAAAGTGGACGAAAAGGGCTACCAGTATGAAAGTATCTGGTGGGCGAATACGCCGGGAAGCAGGAACTTCCAGTGTGCAAGAGGAGAACAAAGGCCACATGGTGAGGGGGGAGTGCCATCATACATCAGGAGGCCTCCTTTTATACACAGCCACGACCTCTGGAAGTGCAATAGGCGCGGCAATTGGATTTCCACCTCTGCACGCCACGGGTTATTGGCCTCCCCCAACGGTGGGTAGGATCCAGGTCCACCTGTCGGACACTGGGGGTTGGGAGGATAACCTATTGGGAACGGCCGACGGTTCCCAAGGAGAGCGGAGCAACCGACTCATTGGTTGACGCAGTAAATGACCCAAGGCAAACCCTTGGGCATGGCACCTAGACACTCACCTCCCCCGTAGATGGGTAGGACCCAGGTCCACCCTTCAGACACCGTGGGCCATGTGAGTAACATCTTGGGGACGTCCGACGGTTGTGAAATCCCAAAAATTCTAGCAAGTGGAGCTGCAATTCACACCGAGAAAATGAGGGGGATTTAAACTTTTGAATTTAAAGGTGTGAGCTTCAAGTCTAACCTTGATTTTGCAAAAATTTACAACATGGAGATCTAAAGCCACAATTTGATTCTCCACACATCCATGGGTAGCCCGGCAAAATTTTGGATCATTTGGAAAAGGTTTTCCTAGTCGTTGGAATTAAAACGGGAGAAAATAGATTTTGAATTTAAATTTCAGTTTCAAATTCCGACTTCATCAAAATTCAAATTTAAGGGCACCATTGTGTTTCTAATATTCCTTTTGGTCTACCCTCCAATTATGGGAATTTTCGGAAAAAATCCGTGTGGGAATCCTAAATCACAGAGAGAGAAAGAGTTGTGGCTATGGACCCCATAGGTCAGTCTCACAAATTGCAAACCGACTCAGTCGGGTATTCAGCGCGCGCCACCTCCCGCAGCTCGGCGCCAACCGACGTCGGCCGTTGCCACCTCCTGCTCTGTGGCTGAGAACACTGGGGGAAACGTCGTGAAGCAACCTAGTGCTACTGCCCACGTGAAACATCGCCCTTGCTCTTCCCAGTTCAGCCCTCGCATAGCCGAAGAAAGTCCCACACCCGACCCTCTCTGTTCACCGGCGCCCGAGCTCTACGGTCTTCCTCGTGCCCGACGGTCTACACGAAAAAGGAGCACCCTCAGGTGTTGCCGAGGATGAATTTTGCCGTTTATTGTTTCGGTATACCTAGGACCGAGCCTCACCAATCTTCAAAATTTGTCGTAATCAATCCCCCATCACGTGTGCCGAGCTGCAAACATGATCTAGACATTCCCACGCTCCTCTAGGATCAAAAACCATCAAAAATCATCAAGATTTGGTGCTCTTCTTTGAGAATTTCGGGCCGGCACCGATTTTCGCCATAGGTCGCCGATGAGCTCCTATTTGCAGCCATTTTTGAACCGATTTGAGCTCATACCGGTGATCAGGGATCCCCCACGGTGCTTTAGAGCCCAAGAACCGATCATTTGGTGGAGAATTCACCGTGCACAACCTCGCCGGAGCCCTAGGTCTTGCTGTTGCCGGTGCGCAATGGTTTTCGGTGAGATTCGGCCGCCGGCGACCCCACCAGTGTGTCCAGCGTGCCTGAAAACGGGGGGTGGGGGGGCAGTATGGGGCTGGGAGACGGCCGGGAAGGGCCTTCCGGTGACCCTCGCCGGAGGGAGCTGCCACTGGCCCTGTCTGGCGCAAAGTTGAAGATGAAGGATGACAGGTGGGCCCCACGGGCAGTGTTTAAACATTTCCAGATTTTCCCCAACTCAGTTCAAACTTTGAAGAGCCATAACTTTGTGTAGGAATGTCCAAAAATTGACAAAATTTTTTTGTTGTATTCCTCTCACATCTCGGACTGCCGCTCACATCTCGGAAGCATGATTCAGTTTGGGTCATCGTTGACCGATTAACCAAGTCAGCACGCTTCATACCGGTGAATGTGGGATTCAACGCCAAGAAATATGTGGAGTTATACATTGAATGGATATTATGCCAGCAAGGAGATCCAAGAACAATAGTTTCAGATCGTGGTGCACTGTTCATTTCTCATTTTTGGGAACAGCTGCACGCATCTTTGGGAACAAAATTGCTTAGAAGCTCCGCATATCACCCTCAAACCGATGACAAACCGAGAGGGTGAATCAAGTCTTGGAAGATATGTTGAGAGCATGTTCCATCCATCACGGTAAGAATTGGGATGCTTATCTACCGTTGGCGAAATTCTCGTACAACAATAGCTATCATACGAGTATTAAGATGGCACCGTATGAGGCTCTCTACGGCCGGAGCTGTCGCACACCGCTGAATTGGTGCGAATCTGGTGAAAGTGTGACATTCGGGATTGACCTTGTCAATGACGCCGAAGAATTAGTTCGGGTCATACAAGCAAATTTAAAGGCTGATAAATCTCAACAGAAGAGTTATGCAGACCAGCGACGTCGACCGCTGAACTTCAACGTCGGAGAGTACATATATCTCCGCGTATCTCCAATGAAGGGAGTTCATCGCTTCGGTGCAAAAGAAAAGCTCTCTCCTCGTTTATCGATCTGTTTGCTATCACGGAAAAATGTGGACCCGTAGCCTACCGGCTTGAGCTACTGACAAATCTTGCTGGTGTGCATGAGATATTTCACGTCTCTCAGCTTCGAAAATGTCTCAAGAATACCACTGCTGTTCGCACTGAAGATCTCGAGACATTGCAACCGGATCTCTCTTATACCGAGCATCCAATCCAGATTATCGATGAAAAGTCTCGGTCGACCAGGAATCGGATGCTCCAATTTTTTAAGGTATTATGGAGCAATCACACTGCGGAGGAGGCGACATGGGAGAGTGAAGAATACCTCCGTTCGAACTATCCGGACTTGCTGTACGCTCACATACGGTAACTCCTTCTCTACCGCTCTATCTCTTCTTTATGAATCTCAGGATGAGATTCTTTTTAAGGTGGGAGGGATGTGAAATCCCAAAAATTCTTGCAAGTGGAGCTGCAATCCACACCAAGAAAATGAGGGGAATATAAACTTTTGAATTTAAAGGTGTGAGATTCAATTCTAACCTTGAATTTGCAAAAATTTACACACACGGAGATCTAAAGCCACAATTTGATTCTCCTCACATCCACGGGTAGCCTGACAAAATTTCGGATCTTTGGAAAAGGTTTCCTAGTCATTGGAATTAAAACGGGAGAAAATAGAATTTGAATTTAAATTTCAGTTTCAAATTCCGACTTCATCAAAATTCAAATTTAGGGGCACCATTGTGTTTCTAATATTCCTTTTGGTCTACCCTCCAATTTTGGGAATTTTTGGAAAAAATCCGTGTGGGAATCCTAAAGCACACCAGAGAGAAAGATTTGTGGCTATGGACCCCATAGGTCAGTCTCACAAATTGCAAACCGACTCAGTCGGGTATTCAGCGCGCGCCACCTCCCGCAGCTCGGCGCCAACCGACGTCGGCCGTTGCCACCTCCTGCTCTGTGGCTGAGAACACTGGGGGAAACGTCGTGAAGCAACCTCGTGCTACTGCCCACATGAAACATCGCCCTTGCTCTTCCCAGTTCAGCCCTCACACAGCCGAAGAAAGTCCCACACCCGACCCTCTCTGTTCACCGGCGCCCGAGCTCTACGGTCTTCCTCGTGCCCGACGGTCTACACGAAAAAGGAGCACCCTCAGGTGTGCAAACCGATGGTGCAACCCTCTTCTCCTTTCGTGCATTGCCGAGGATGAATTTTGCCGTTTATTGTTTTGGTATACCTAGGACCGAGCCTCACCAATCTTCAAAATTTGTCGTAATCAATCCCCCATCACGTGTGCCGAGCTGCAAACATGATCTAGACATTCCCATGCTCCTATAGGATCAAAAACCATCAAAAATCATCAAGATTTGGTGCTCTTCTTCGAGAATTTCGGGCCGGCATCGATTTTCGCCATAGGTTGCCGATGAGCTCCTATTTGCAGCCATTTTTGAACCGATTTGAGCTCATGCCGGTGATCAGGGATCCCCCACGGTGCTTTAGAGCCCAAGAACCGAACGTTTGGTGGAGAATTCACCGTGCACAACCTCGCCGGAGCCCTAGGTCTTGCTGTTGCCGGTGCGCAATGGTTTTCGGTGAGATTCGGCCGCCGGCGACCCCATCAGTGTGTCCAGCGTGCCTGAAAACGGGGGGGGGGGGGGGCAGTATGGGGCTGGGAGAAGGCCGGGAAGGTCCTTCCGGCGACCCTCGCAGGAGGGAGCTGCCACTGGCCCTGTGTCACACCCGGTTTTTCCGAAGAACAACCAAGTGGATATCACATGTATGCCAGGATCATTTTCTCATACATGTGATGACAAATAGTGAAGCATCATTTATTACAAGCCAGGTGTTGAATATAAATAAGTCTTACATAGCAAATGTCTCGATGGACAATAATAACTTCATCACAAATAAATAAACTAGCAGCGGAATATTATTCTTGAGGGCTCCATCACAGGCGTTGCCCGGGGGTCTCCATGAACCTAGAAACCTTCTTTGGGTCCAAAGTCTTGGTCATTATACACCACCTCATTATCTTGACCTGAGCAGCAATATAAACCAACAAATATGCAAGGTTGAGTACCAATGGTACTCAGCAAGTGTGGGAAAGTTATGTCATGCATGGCTAGAACAAGGAGAGGTTGAACTCATGATTAAAGCACTATGCAATTAATACCTATCACCTTAGCTTATTAAGCACCTACATTACTACACAGGTGAAATGGTCCCAATCCCCCTTCCCATCATCGTAACCAAATAACCATAACATCATTTTCAAATGTTAAGCTCCCCGCTTAACATCCTCAACTTCCAAAACCATCACTCCTCTAATCATGAATAAGTCCAAGCCGCTCTTGACCGTGAGCACGGCTGTCATGACAGTTTTGACTCTGCAGAGTTTGTACCACTGTACCCACATGTAGTGATTTCATCCCCCGTTGCCGGGTGGACTAAAAGAACCTCCATTATGCCAGTGGCTACGAACCACATTCACACTTCCCAGGTGTGTAGCCAGGAGATCACTACGAAGTCTTTACAAAGGGATTCCCGACGAGCGTGGGCCCACTGAGGTTTCACCCCTAACAGCATACAAGAGGCTCCAACCCCGCTGCAGTGGCCCCCTCTTGAGCCTTGCGGTTCATATGGTAGTCCAGCTGACACCTATTCCCCGCACCATCCAACACACCCATACTACGCCGGGGATACACCTAATTAATTGGCCAAGCTGCCCCATCTCAGCATGTGGTTGGCACTGTAAAGCCAGGTTACATGCTCCATGAACTGGTCCTTAGGATCCAGGCAAGTACTAAACACAAACCCAAGTCTCGTGCACCCAGCACACAACCAAAACATCCAACTTGCCTTGATCCCTACCTCTACATAACTCACAATATCTCATTTAAGGGTATGGTAATATAAACTGATGACCTCATATCCCAAATATCCCTTTCTAAGCATGGCTAAGCATATGCATAATAATAAATGACATGACAAAATAAATCCCAACCCAAGATACAAGGAAACAAGGTAATGCAATTCTAGGGAAACTTCCTAGCATGGGTTTCTTATTTCATTTGACAATGCAAATAATTCTATCTACACATCTTAGCATAGGATCAAAGTGGTCAAGGACACTTGCCTCCTTGCTGCTCTTGAAATGGGTAGGCCTGGTCTTGGAAAGGAATAACTTGCTCTTGAGCAGGTTCTACATCATACCATCACACATAGCAAAAGAAAAACAACAATCCATAAGACATAGTTCACACTTCCACTTCAAACAAACCACACATTCATATTTATGAAAGTCATTCACCATTATATGTGTTGTGGTTACTCTATGTGTGTTGATTTGTGGCTTGCATGCACTTTTAATCATGTGTATATGATTCCTACTTTTGTTTTCACATTTATGCTTGCATACTTTATATATGAGTTTCCAATTTAAATAAATTTCTTATATTTAATTACTATACCTTTTAGCTACCAAGTATGCATGAAAGGTATTTTCCTTCTCCATATGTGTCTTCATAATTTCTACCAACCCTAAACTGAATCCTTTGGATTTTAGAACTCCATTTATCATTTACTAGTTGCTATATTTTCAGATTTATTTCCTATGCCTAAATGTGAACTTTATTATAAAAATAATAAGACACCTCATCTAAACAGAATAGGTTCTGATCTAAAATATTTACTAATATATTTTTGACCTTTCCTCTGATGTAAACTATTTTACAATTATTTTCCCTATTTTCAAAAATTATTGATTACTTAAAATTGTGTCCCTGAATGTGAATAATAAATTAATCAGATTCAACTCAGCCCAAAATATGTTTTTATCTCACTCCAAAGTTTTCTAAATACTGAGAAAGTTTTCAATTTAATTATGACAATATGTTTGTCCCACTTTTTAATTTTTAAACACTAGCCCCATATCCAATTTCCTAAATTAAATACTAAACAGGGCTAAAAAGTTAAACTTACCCCACGACAGGGTCTATAATATTATTTTCAGAATTCCCAGGGGTCTAGCTACACTTATCAGAGGTGTTTTTCCTAATTTTTATTAAGTCCAGGGGTTAAAACTGATTTTTAAATGAATTTACATGATTTTCTGAAGCTCCAGGGGCTAGATCAGAAGTTTCCGGGGCTAGCTCTTATTTCCCGAGAACCCCAGGGGGTAGCACGTAAGAATTCCAGTCTTTATAACGCGGGGCTGACGTGGACCGTCCGATTTAAACCGACGGCTGAGATTATAACATCAAACCGGTACGCGGGGATTTAAACCCTACCGTGCGATTTAAAATAAACGGCGCACAAGCGGTCACGTCGCTCTGATCGAGCGCGGGCGGCGCTGCCGGCGGCGCACGGCGGCGGGAAGCGGTGATCTCGCCGGAAACTTTCGGATCCTCGAGAATTCTGCCTAGAACTGTGATCTTATGGCATAGATCGGCAGAGGAGAGGTCGGGGATCTCACCTCGGGGGTTTTCTTGAGCTCGGAGGTCCTGGAAGGTGATCGGCGACGAGGTCCGAGGCAAAACCACGGCGAAGCTCGTCGGCGCTGTGTTTACACCGCAAGTCACCGAGTTTTCTGCACCTGCAAGGTTCCCCGGAAGCGATGGATCAAGATCAGCGAGTTAGATCGGAGTTTCCGAGCTTAGATCGGCCAGAATTCACCGGAGAAGTCTCGGTTCTCACCGGAGTAAAAATCGGCGATCGCGTGGGAAAAACAGAACGAGGCCGGGGTTTTTATAGACGGGGGAGGGCGGCGGGGTGGTTTAGATCATGTCCGCGTCGGCTACGAACAGAATTCAGTGGGGTTTACATCGAAATCTCGATCGGTTTTGATTCGGGCGCGGGGGGGGGGGGGGGGAGTTCGGCGCGGCGCGAGGTAGACGAAGCTCGGGTGGGTCCCGCCTGTCAGCGTGAGAAAGCGCGGGCGCGTGGCTGCGGGCTGGCGCGGGGTAAGTTGGGCCGGCTGGTGGGTTTCGGCCCACTGGCCGGTTTTTTTCTGTTTTCTCTTTTTCTTTTTCCATTTCTTTTCTGATTTGAGTTTAATTTGAATTCCAGTTTGAATTTGAAATTTTGCAAAACATGCAACACGTCCAAAATTTTTCAAATTCCCCTCTTAACATGATTTAGTGTTTTGAATCAAAATTTTGGGGTGTTACAGCTCTACCCCCCTTAAAAGAAATCTCGTCCTCGAGATTGGTGTTTCTAAGAGAACAATCCCGGAAATTTTGCCTTGAGCTCATCTTCCCGCTCCTAGGTGGCTTCCTCTTCCGAGTGATGCTTCCACTGCACCTTGCACATCCGGATTCTTTTATTTCTGGTGAGGCGTTCCATTGTCTCCAAAATCTTGTATGGTTGCTCGGCATAAGACAAATCCTCAACTACGTCCACTTCATTCATGGGTAACACTTCTTCAGGCGTCCTCAAACATTTCTTGAGTTGTGACACATGGAATACATCGTGCACATCCGATAGATGAGCCGGTAACTCTAGTTGATACGCCACTTCGCCTTTCCTTAACAAAACTTGAAATGGTCCGATGTATCGAGGTGACAACTTCCCTTTCACCTTGAACCGACGAAGTCCTCTGATAGGGGACACCTTGAGATAGACATAGTCTCCCACGTTGAAAACGAGTTCTCTTCTTCGTACATCGGCATAGCTCTTTTGGCGTGTCTGTGCTATCCTCAAATTGTTGCGAATTTCCCTCACCTTCGCCTCGGCTTCTTGTAGTACTTCTGGACCAAACACTTTACTTTCCCCTGTTTGGTTCCAAAATAGGGGAGTTCTGCACTTCCTCCCATACAAGGCTTCAAACGGTGACATCTTCATACTAGCTTGATAGCTGTTGTTATAGGAAAACTCCGCATACGGTAAGTTCTTGTCCCAACTCCTATTGTTTTTGAGTGCACATGCCCTTAGCATATCTTCTAGGATCTGATTGGTTCTTTCCGTCTGCCCGTCAGTTTGGGGATGATAGGCAGAGCTGAAGTTCAGATGGGTTCCCATGGTTTCATGCAACTTCTACCAAAACCTCGAGGTGAACTGTGTCCCTCGGTCCGACACAATCTTCTTTGGCACTCCATGGTAACACACGATCCTTGACATGTACAACTCTGCCAATTTGGAGCCGCTGTAGCTTTCTTTCACGGGGATGAAATGAGCTACCTTGGTTAGCCTATCAATGATGACCCATATCGAATCACACCCTGATTGGGTCCTAGGCAATCCCACGATGAAATCCATGCTGATTTCTTCCCATTTCCATTCAGGCACTTTGAGTGGTTGCAATAATCCCGCGGGTCGTTGATGTTCTGCTTTCACCAACTGACATGTGTCACATAGGGCAACATGTTCCGCGACATCTCGCTTCATGACATACCACCAATACCTGCTCTTGAGGTCCTGGTACATCTTCGTACTTCCAGGATGAATGGAATAGTCAGAATCGTGAGCCTCCTTCAAAATCAATTCACGAATCTCCTTTACTTCAGGCACACAGATCCTTTTCCCGTGCCACACCGTACCTTGTTCATCCTCTCTAAAACCAGGAGCTTTATTTTCCTTGATGAGTTGCCTGATTTCTTGTATCTTCTCGTCGTTCTTTTGACCATCGCGTATGTCTTTCTCTAATGTGGAGTCCACTTCCATGGCGATGGCTTCACTACTATTCACAAGGCATAGATTGAGCCCTATAACCTCGTCCTTCAATTCTGCAGACATGTCCTTCAAGCTCAACTTATTGACCTGCACTTTCCGACTTAAAGCATCGGCCACGACGTTTGCCTTCCCAGGATGATAGTTGATGCTCACATCAAAGTCATTGATTAGCTCTAACCATCTCCTTTGCCTGAGGTTGAGATCTGGCTGTGTGAAAATGTACTTCAAACTCTTATGATCCGTATATATCTCGTTTCTCTTCCCCATCAAATAGTACCGCCAAATTTTCAACGCGTGTACCACTGCGGCTAGTTCTAGGTCATGTGTAGGATAGTTCTTCTCGTGCTTCCGGAGCTGTCGGGATTCATAAGCCACGACATGCCCTTCTTGCATGAGAACACATCCCAACCCGTTTCCAGAGGCATCGCAGTACACCGTGAAGTTCTTCTGCATATCTGGCATAACCAACACTGGGGCTGTTGTCAATCTCTTCTTTAGCTATTGAAAGCTCGTCTCACACTGTGGCGTCCAGGTGAATGTGATTCCCTTCTCCAATAGTTTGGTGAGAGGTCTCGAGATCTTGGAGAATCCCTCAATAAACCGTCGATAGTATCCAGCCAATCCCAGGAAGCTTCGAACTTCCCCGACATTTTCAGGGGTCTTCCACTTCTGGATATCCTTGATTTTGGCGGGATCTACGGAGATTCCTCCCTCCGAGATTATATGTCCTAAGAAAGGAACTTTTCTCAGCCAAAACTCACACTTGCTCAACTTGGCATATAGTTGGTGTGCTCTTAGCCTCTGCAACACCAACCTTAGATGTTTTACATGTTCTTCTTCATCTTTGGAGAAGACGAGAATGTCATCTATGAAAACCACCACAAATTTGTCCAGATATTCCATGAATACCTTGTTCATGAGGTACATGAAGTATGCCGGGGCATTAGTTAGCCCAAAAGGCATGACAGTGTATTCATACAGTCTGTACCGAGATACGAAAGCTGTCTTGGGAATATCAGATTGCCTTATCTTGAGTTGGTGGTATCCCGACCTGAGATCAATTTTCGAGAACACACAAGCTCCCCTCAACTGATCAAACAAGTCTTCAATGCGGGGTAATGGGTACTTGTTTTTGATGGTTACCTCATTCAAAGCACGGTAATCCATGCATAACCTTTGGGTTCCGTCCTTCTTGGGCACAAATATCACCGGAGCTCCCCATGGTGAGGAAATAGGACGAATATACCCCTTCTCCGTCAATTCTCTCAAATGATCCTTGAGTTCTTCTAGCTGCTTGGAGTCCATCCGATAAGGTCTCTTGTATATCGGGGCTGTTCCAGGCACTAGCTCAATTGCAAATTCCACTTCACGATCGGGAGGCATACCTGGCAACTCCTCTGGAAAAACATCTGGATATTCCCTGATGGTCTTGATTTCCTCGACTTTCACCTCAACTTGATTTAATTTAATGTCCCTCCTAGGCTCGTGTATTGTTATGAACTTTACTCTTGTGCCACTAGGGTGAGTTAGTTCCACCGTTCTGGTCAAACAATGAATGATTCCTTTATGTTTGGTCAACCAATCCATACCCAAAATAATATCTATCCCTTGTGAATCTATCACTATGAGGTTAGCAGTAAATACTACCCCATTAATGTCTAGGTTCACTTTGGGACACACTTGTCTTGTCCTTATTTCTCCACCTGGAGAGTTTACGGCTAGCATATGGTTCATTTGTGTTGTTGCTAGGTCATACTTCTTAACAAACCCTTGAGCAATAAACGAGTGGGTAGCACCAGAATCAAACAGCAGGGTTGCAAGGTGTAAATTGGCAGGAAACTTACCAACTACCACGTCAGGTGCATCTTGTGCTTCCTCCATAGTGACGTGGTTCACCCGTCCTCTCATTACATTCTGCTGTTGTGGCTGCGTGGGCTTCTTCTTTGGGCATTTGTGGGCGTAGTGCCCCACTTCTCCGCAGCTAAAACATTGCACCCCAACCTTAGGTGCCTGGCCTTTGCTGTCTTGGGGTTGGTTTGGGGGTCCTTGTACTGCTGGTCGAGGTGGATATGCGGGGCGAGGCTGCTGCACAAACTGACGTTGCGGCTGTGCTGGTGCTGCCGGAGGCCTGTAGTTCGGGTTGTACCCTCTTGGTGCTGAGTAGGGTACCGCAGCACGGTTCGTCTGCCCTGCAGGTGGCTACATCAGACGTGGGCGGGTGTTGCTCCCTGAGGCTTGATGTGACCACCCAGCCTTCCTCTTATTCTCATTTTCCAAGGCCTTTAGCTTCCTTTATACCACAAACGCTCTGTCCACCATCTTTTGGAAACTTTCATACTCATTTGAGGACATTGCACACTGCATCTCTGCAGTAAGTCCCTCCACAAAACAATCTTGTTTCTGCTCATCAGTCTCTATGTCCCGTGGGGCATAGCGGGATAGTTGAGTAAATTTAGTGAGGTATTCCCTCACCGTCATGTTTCCCTGCTGCAGTCCCAAAAACTCCTTCCTCTTGTTTTTGAGTTCACCTCTTGGGATGTAATGGTTGCGGAAGCTACGCTTGAACTCTTCCCAAGTGATGTTCTCAGGGTCATGATGGGCGGCCACATAGGCGGTCCACCAATCAGCAGCAGGTCCATGCAATTGATGAGAGGCAAACAGCACCCTCTCATACCCTTGGCACTGTATGATCCTCATCTTACTTTCAATGGTCTTCAGCCAATCATCTGCCTCCCGAGGTTCAGCAGCACTTGCAAACTTTGGAGGTTGAGTTCCTAGAAACTCACTCAACCTTGGTTGGCGTGGTGCAGCTTGTGGAGGTGGAACTTGATGCAAGTTGGCCACTACTTGAGTCAAGTTCTGGATGAGCTGATTCTGATTCTCCAGCATTTGGTGGAGGGGATCAACTCCTTCACGGCGACCACCCCGGTCCTGGCCTCCAGAAAGATGAGGGTTGCATGCCTCATCGTTGTTGTTGGCGGGGTTGGCAGCACGTCCTTTTCCTCTTCCGGCCATCTGGCAGAATCAACCAATGTTAATTTGAAAGCATTTAGTATCATCTTACTACTTTCATTTGTTTGTACTTTGAAGTGTTGAGGCTTTGTTATACTTTTACGAGGGTTCATATCTCACACCAAATAAATGCACTATTATTTCATGTGGGTTCACACACCAAAGCAAAACAATCTGAAGACGAGGCTGTGGACAATTGCTCATGGCTTCCACAACTCACGTCACACACCAAGCATTAACACACCATTAACTACGTAACGACTTGACTACTCGACCTCTTGCTAGCTAAGGGAAAGACTCTACACTACTCGTTCTCTTGAGCTGGCTCCTCGGGATCTTCCTCCTCATTTCGGCTACCTTCTAACTCTACTTTGGGTGGAGAGGCTGCTGGTGGAGAAGTGCGACGACGCCTGAACGCTCGGCGATCTGGGGAGTCAGGAGTCCATGTATCATTCACGGTGACACACAGTTCATTCCCATCTCCTCTTTCTCTCGCCTTTAAGCAGGCTCGCAGCAACGCCTCCGTTTCCTTCAGGGTATCTCGGACATCCTGAAGCTCTTGTTGGCAATCCTGTAGTCGAGTGCTGAGCATAGCAGCATCCTCCAGGCACAAGTCCATGTGCTCATGGGAGGTCCCTTGCTGTACCAGCGGGTGCTTGTACTCCGTGGTACCACTCTCACGTTGGAGGACATACATGTACTCAGTCTTGTCCAGGTGGCGACGATAGATGTGACTCTGGCAGGTGATGGCCTCCCAGGTGACATCTTTCTCCACATCGACCTGTGTTGCTCGACAAGCTGGAGAGTGGTGGATCTTAAGCAGCTGATTTTCGTGTATTATCCTCATCTCTAAACTCCATTCTTCCCTCTTCTCACGGATGGTCCTGGTGGAGTTATAGTGGATGATTAGCTTGCCCGTATTGCCGGCGGCTTCGAGCATACGCCGAAGACGGCGCAACAAGCCTCCTACTGCCAATCCGTAGGAAAGGTACGTCACCGGACGACTCTCCTCTCTTTCGGCAAGGGCAACTACGGGAACTCTCCCTCCTGTGGACTTGTGAGCGGTGCGAATCATGCGAACCATCTAAAACAAAAATAATTTAAAATTAGGTTAGATAAACTCTCAAAGAAAAATCCTATTTTGAATGAAAGTTGGGGTAAGATAAAGAAAGTGACTCATTTAAATAACACTTTTCAATCCTCACCTTTGTAAAATAGTTTTTAAGAAAATAGGGCCCTTAAATACGTCCATTTCTACCTAGGTCCACGTTCCTACGGGCAACCTTGGCTCTGATACCACTTCTGTCACACCCGGTTTTTCCGAAGAACAACCAAGTGGATATCACATGTATGCCAGGATCATTTTCTCATACATGTGATGACAAATAGTGAAGCATCATTTATTACAAGCCAGGTGTTGAATATAAATAAGTCTTACATAGCAAATGTCTCGATGGACAATAATAAGTTCATCACAAATAAATAAACTAGCAGCGGAATATTATTCTTGAGGGCTCCATCATAGGCGTTGCCCAGGGGTCTCCATGAACCTAGAAACCTTCTTCGGGTCCAAAGTCTTGGTCATTATACACCACCTCATTATCTTGACCTGAGCAGCAATATAAACCAACAAATATGCAAGGTTGAGTACCAATGGTACTCAGCAAGTGTGGGAAAGTTATGTCATGCATGGCTAGAACAAGGAGAGGTTGAACTCATGATTAAAGCACTATGCAATTAATACCTATCACCTTAGCTTATTAAGCACCTACATTACTACACAGGTGAAATGGTCCCAATCCCCCTTCCCATCATCGTAACCAAATAACCATAACATCATTTTCAAATGTTAAGCTCCCCGCTTAACATCCTCAACTTCCAAAACCATCACTCCTCTAATCATGAATAAGTCCAAGCTGCTCTTGACCGTGAGCACGGCTGTCATGACAGTTTTGACTCTGCAGAGTTTGTACCACTGTACCCACATGTAGTGATTTCATCCCCCGTTGCCGGGTGGACTAAAAGAACCTCCATTATGCCAGTGGCTACGAACCACATTCACACTTCCCAGGTGTGTAGCCAGGAGATCACTACGAAGCCTTTACAAAGGGATTCCCGACGAGCGTGGGCCCACTGAGGTTTCACCCCTAACAGCATACAAGAGGCTCCAACCCCGCTGCAGTGGCCCCCTCTTGAGCCTTGCGGTTCATATGGTAGTCCAGCTGACACCTATTCCCCGCACCATCCAACACACCCATACTACGCCGGGGATACACCTAATTAATTGGCCAAGCTGTCCCATCTCAGCATGTGTTTGGCACTGTAAAGCCAGGTTACATGCTCCATGAACCGGTCCTTAGGATCCAGGCAAGTACTAAACACAAACCCAAGTCTCGTGCACCCAACACACAACCAAAACATCCAACTTGCCTTGATCCCTACCTCTACATAACTCACAATATCTCATTTAAGAGTATGGTAATATAAACTGATGATCTCATATCCCAAATATCCCATTCTAAGCATGGCTAAGCATATGCATAATAATAAATGACATGATAAAATAAATCCCAACCCAAGATACAAGGAAACAAGGTAATGCAATTCTAGGGAAACTTCCTAGCATGGGTTTCATATTTCATTTGACAATGCAAATAATTCTATCTACACATCGTAGCATAGGATCAAAGTGGTCAAGGACACTTGCCTCCTTCTTGCTGCTCTTGAAATGGGTAGGCCTGGTCTTGGAAAGGAATAACTTGCTCTTGAGCAGGTTCTACATCATACCATCACACATTGCAAAAGAAAAACAACAATCCATAAGACATAGTTCACACTTCCACTTCAAACAAACCACAAATTCATATTTATGAAAGTCATTCACCATTATATGTGTTGTGGTTACTCTATGTGTGTTGATTTGTGGCTTGCATGCACTTTTAATCATGTGTATATGATTCCTACTTTTGTTTTCACATTTATGCTTGCATACTTTATATATGAGTTTCCAATTTAAATAAATTCCTTATATTCAATTACTACACCTTTTAGCTACCAAGTATGCATGAAAGGTATTTTCCTTCTCCATATGTGTCTTCATAATTTCTACCAACCCTAAACTGAATCCTTTGGATTTTAGAACTCCATTTATCATTTACTAGTTGCTATATTTTCAGATTTATTTCCTATGCCTAAATGTGAACTTTATTATAAAAATAACAAGACACCTCATCTAAACGGAATAGGTTCTGATCTAAAATATTTACTAATATATTTTTGACCTTTTCCTCTGATGTAAACTATTTTACAATTATTTTCCCTATTTTCTAAAATTATATATTACTTAAAATTGTGTCCCTGAATGTGAATAATAAATTAATCAGATTCAACTCAGCCCAAAATATGTTTTTATCTCACTCCAAAGTTTTCTAAATACTGAGAAAGTTTTTAATTTAATTATGACAATATGTTTGTCCCACTTTTTAATTTTTAAACACTAGCCCCATATCCAATTTCCTAAATTAAATACTAAACAGTGCTAAAAAGTTAAACTTACCCCACTACAGGGTCTATAATATTATTTTCAGAATTCCCAGGGGTCTAGCTACACTTATCAGAGGTGTTTTTCCTAATTTTTATTAAGTCCAGGGGTTAAAACTGATTTTTAAATGAATTTACATGATTTTCTGAAGCTCCAGGGGCTAGATCAGATGTTTCCGGGGCTAGCTCTTATTTCCCGAGAAACCCAGGGGGTAGCACGTAAGAATTCCAGTCTTTATAACGCGGGGCTGACGTGGACCGTCCGATTTTAAACCGACGGCTGAGATTATAACATCGAACCGGTACGCGGGGATTTTTAAACCCTACCGTGCGATTTAAAATAAACGGCGCACAAGCGGCCACGTCGCTCTGATCGAGCGCGGGCGGCGCTGCCGGCGGCGCACGGCGGCGGGAAGCGGCGATCTCGCCGGAAACTTTCGGATCCTCGAGAATTCTGCCTAGAACTGTGACCTTATGGCATAGATCGGTAGAGGAGAGGTCGGGGATCTCACCTCAGGGGTTTTCTTGAGCTCGGAGGTCCTGGAAGGTGATCGGCGACAAGGTCCGAGGCAAAACCACGGCGAAGCTCGTTGGCGCTGTGTTTACACCGTAAGTCACCGAGTTTTCTGCACCTGCAAGGTTCCCCGGAGGCGGTGGATCAAGATCAGCGAGTTAGATCGGAGTTTCTGAGCTTAGATCGGCCAGAATTCACCGGAGAAGTCTCGGTTCTCACCGGAGTAAAAATCGGCGATCGCGTGGGTAAAACAGAACGAGGCCGGGGTTTTTATAGACGGGGGAGGGCGGCGGGGTGGTTTAGATCATGTCCGCGTCGGCTACGAACAGAATTCAGCGGGGTTTACATCGAAATCCCGATCGGTTTTGATTCGGGCGCGGGGGGGGGGGGGGGGGGGGAGTTCAGCGCGGCGCGAGGTAGACGAAGCTCGGGTGGGTCCCGCCTGTCAGCGTGAGAAAGCGCGGGCGCGCGGCTGCGGGCTGGCGCGGGGTAAGTTGGGCCGGCTGGTGGGTTTCGGCCCACTGGCCGGTTTTTTTCTGTTTTCTCTTTTTCTTTTTCCATTTCTTTTCTGATTTGAGTTTAATTTGAATTCCAGTTTGAATTTGAAATTTTGCAAAACATGCAACACATCCAAAATTTTTTAAATTCCCCTCTTAACATGATTTAGTGTTTTGAATCAAAATTTTGGAGTGTTACACCCTGTCTGGGGCAAAGTTGAAGATGAGGGATGACAGGTGGGCCCCACGGGCAGTGTTTAAACATTTCCAGATTTTCCCCAACTCAGTTCAAACTTTGAAGAGCCATAACTTTGTGTAGGAATGTCCAAAAATTGACAAATTTTTTTTGTTGTATTCCTCTCACATATCGGACTGCCGCTCACATCTCGGAAGCATGATTCAGTTTGGGTCATCGTTGACCGATTAACCGAAGTCGGCCGTTGCCACCTCCTGCTCTGTGGCTGAGAACACTGGGGGAAACGTCGTGAAGCAACCTAGTGCTACTGCCCACGTGAAACATCGCCCTTGCTCTTCCCAGTTCAGCCCTCGCATAGCCGAAGAAAGTCCCACACCCGACCCTCTCTGTTCACCGGCGCCCGAGCTCTACGGTCTTCCTCGTGCCCGACGGTCTACACGAAAAAGGAGCACCCTCAGGTGTGCAAACCGAGGTGGAACCCTCTTCTCCTTTCGTGCATTGCCGAGGATGAATTTTGCCGTTTATTGTTTCGGTATACGTAGGACCGAGCCTCACCAATCTTCAAAATTTGTCGTAATCAATCCCCCATCACGTGTGCCAAGCTGCAAACATGATCTAGACATTCCCACGCTCCTCTAGGATCAAAAACCATCAAAAATCATCAAGATTTGGTGCTCTTCTTTGAGAATTTCGGGCCGGCACCGATTTTCGCCATAGGTCGCCGATGAGCTCCTATTTGCAGCCATTTTTGAACCGATTTGAGCTCATACCGGTGATCAGGGATCCCCCACGGTGCTTTAGAGCCCAAGAACCGATCATTTGGTGGAGAATTCACCGTGCACAACCTCGCCGGAGCCCTAGGTCTTGCTGTTGCCGGTGCGCAATGGTTTTCGGTGAGATTCGGCCGCCGGCGACCCCACCAGTGTGTCCAGCGTGCCTGAAAACGGGGGGTGGGGGGGCAGTATGGGGCTGGGAGACGGCCGGGAAGGGCCTTCCGGCGACCCTCGCCGGAGGGAGCTGCCACTGGCCCTGTCTGGCGCAAAGTTGAAGATGAAGGATGACAGGTGGGCCCCACGGGCAGTGTTTAAACATTTCCAGATTTTCCCCAACTCAGTTCAAACTTTGAAGAGCCATAACTTTGTGTAGGAATGTCCAAAAATTGACAAATTTTTTTTGTTGTATTCCTCTCACATCTCGGACTGCCGCTCACATCTCGGAAGCATGATTCAGTTTGGGTCATCGTTGACCGATTAACCAAGTCAGCACGCTTCATACCGGTGAATGTGGGATTCAACGCCAAGAAATATGTGGAGTTATACATTGAATGGATATTATGCCAGCATGGAGATCCAAGAACAATAGTTTCAGATCGTGGTGCACTGTTCATTTCTCATTTTTGGGAACAGCTGCACGCATCTTTGGGAAAAAAATTGCTTAGAAGCTCCGCATATCACCCTCAAACCGATGACAAACCGAGAGGGTGAATCAAGTCTTGGAAGATATGTTGAGAGCATGTTCCATCCATCACGGTAAGAATTGGGATGCTTATCTACCGTTGGCGAAATTCTCGTACAACAATAGCTATCATACGAGTATTAAGATGGCACCGTATGAGGCTCTCTACGGCCGGAGCTGTCGCACACCGCTGAATTGGTGCGAATCTGGTGAAAGTGTGACATTCGGGATTGACCTTGTCAATGACGCCGAAGAATGAGTTCGGGTCATACAAGCAAATTTAAAGGCTGATAAATCTCAACAGAAGAGTTATGCATACCAGCGACGTCGACCGCTGAACTTCAACGTCGGGGAGTACATATATCTCCGCGTGTCTCCAATGAAGGGAGTTCATCGCTTCGGTGCAAAAGAAAAGCTCTCTCCTCGTTTATCGATCTGTTTGCTATCACGGAAAAATGTGGACCCGTAGCCTACCGGCTTGAGCTACTGACAAATCTTGCTGGTGTGCATGAGATATTTCACGTCTCTCAGCTTCGAAAATGTCTCAAGAATACCACTGCTGTTCGCACTGAAGATCTCGAGACATTGCAACCGGATCTCTCTTATACCGAGCATCCAATCCAGATTATCGATGAAAAGTCTCGGTCGACCAGGAATCGGATGCTCCAATTTTTTAAGGTATTATGGAGCAATCACACCGCGGAGGAGGCGACATGGGAGAGTGAAGAATACCTCCGTTCGAACTATCCGGACTTGCTGTACGCTCACATACGGTAACTCCTTCTCTACCGCTCTATCTCTTCTTTATGAATCTCAGGACGAGATTCTTTTTAAGGTGGGAGGGATGTGAAATCCCAAAAATTCTAGCAAGTGGAGCTGCAATCCACACCAAGAAAATGAGGGGAATATAAACTTTTGAATTTAAAGGTGTGAGCTTCAATTCTAACCTTGAATTTGCAAAAATTTACACACACGGAGATCTAAAACCACAATTTGATTCTCCTCACATCCACGGGTAGCCTGACAAAATTTCGGATCATTTGGAAAAGGTTTCCTAGTCGTTGGAATTAAAACGGGAGAAAAATCGAATTTGAATTTAAATCTCAGTTTCAAATTCCAACTTCATCAAAATTCAAATTTGAGGGCACCATTGTGTTTCTCATATTCCTTTTGGTCTACCCTCCAATTTTGGGAATTTTTGCACAAAATCCGTGTGGGAATCCTAAAGCACAGAGAGAGGAAGAGTTGTGGCTATGGACCCCACCGGTCAGTCTCACAAATTGCAAAATGACTCAGTCGGGTATTCAGCGCGCTCCACCTTCCGCAGCTTGGAGCCAACCGACGTCGGCCGTTGCCACCTCCTGCTCGTGGCTGAGAACACCAGGGGAAACATCGTTAAGCAACCTAGTGCTACTGCCCACGTGAAACATCGGCCTTGCTCTTCCCAGTTCAGCCCCCGCACAGCCGAAGAAAGTCCCACACCCTACTCTCTCTGTTCACCGGCGCGCGAGCTCTACGGTCTTCCTCGTGCCCGACGGTCTACACGAAAAAGGAGCGCCCTCAGGTGTGCAAACCGACGGTGCAACCCTCTTCTCCTTTCGTGCATAGCCGAGGATGAATTTTGCCGTTTATTGATTCGGTATACCTAGGACCGAGCCTCACCAATCTTCAAAATTCGTCGTAATCAATCCACCATCATGTCTGCCGAGCTACAAACTTGATATAGACACTCCCACGCTCCTATAGGATCAAAAACCATCAAAAATCATCAAGATTTGGCGCTGTTCTTCGAGAATTTCGGGCCGGCACCGATTTTCGCCCTAAGTCGCTGATGAGCTCCTATTTGCAGCCATTTTTGAGCCGATTTGAGCTCATGCCGGTGATCAGGGATCCCCCACGGTACTTTAGAGCCCAAGAACCGATCATTTGATGGAGAATTCACCGTGCTCGACCTCGCCGGAGCCCTAGGTCTTGCTATTGCCGTTGCGTGATGGTTTCCGGTGAGATTCGGCCGCCGGCGACGCCACCAGTGTGTCCAGCGTGACTGAAAACGGGGGGGGGGGGGGGGGGGGGGGCAGTATGGGGCCGGGAGACGGCCGGGAAGGGCCTTCCAGCGACTCTCGCCAGAGGGAGCCGCCACTGGCCCTGTCTGGTGCGAGGTTGAAGATGAGGGATGACAGGTGGGGCCCACGGGCAGTGTTTAAACATTTCTAGATTTCCCCAACTCAGTTCAAACTTTGAAGAGCCATAACTTTGTGTAGGAATGTCCAAAAATTGTCAAATAAATTTTGTTGGATTCCTCTCAGAGAGTACTATCCACGGGTGCAGCCCAATATTTATGAAAATCCCTGGATTTGGATCATTAATTCATTTAAGAAAAATCTTGTAGGAGTTTTTACGGGAGTTCTGTTTATTGGAAAACTCCCAAATTTGGGCAGGAAATTCTTACAAAAATTTGGAGTAAAGTTTTCAGAGGCATTGGACTTCATTTGCTTGGCCAAATGTAGTGTCAATCCTTTATGTCTCTGAAAAATGGGAAAAATGAACAGAGACATTTTCAGACTTTTAGCCAAGTTTGGAAAATCCATATCTCTATGTAGGAAGCTCCAAAAATGGTGAAACCAAGTCCTATGGACTCATGAGACTCCCAAGTTTCTGAAAAAAAACCAAATTTGGAGCATGAAAAGACACTATAATTGCCATAGGAATTCAGAGACGTCAAATAGCTAAGAAAATTCTTTAGGCCACATCTTACATCAACTTTGTCTAAAATTTTGCAAGCCATACCTCTGTATGATCTATGGACCACTTTAAAAGTTTCAGAGCAAGTTGAGATCATCTTCTCCAGTTTTCTGCTGGTTCTTTCCACTACCTTTCTTATGTCCATTATAAATAGCTCTTTGAATTTTCTCCAACAAACATATACTGCCCAGCTTAAGTTCTCTGTTTTTGTCCATAACAGAGCTCTTCACTCACTTATAAGTTGGTCTAAACCATGCTTAAGACCTAAAACACTTTTGTTTTATAATGTCTTTACTTGCAACATAAAACTGTGCATATTCATGTCGGTAGGAAATACGACGAAGGAGTTCGACGAAGAACTCGACTCGGATCAGCAAGTTGATGATTAAATCGACGCCAAGATACTGACTATAACGTAGAACAAAACCTGCAGCAAAATAAGGCAAGCCCCGGTTTGCATTTAACAGCTTTTAGTTATATTTTATCACTTTTATGGGTCTAGTATGTATTGTGCATTAGGTCAAGGTGATTGATACTCCAAATGCATGACCCGCACACCCTTGGAGTTACAGGGTAGAACAGGTTACCTTCGTGTAGTTTTCTGCTAGGCTTAAGTTGTATAGGATCCGGTACAAATCGGGTAGTTGGAAGCTACTCGTGAGGATAGGTTGTTGGTTCAGCGGGGTATGATTCTAGAGAATGAAAGTTCTGGAAATGAAAATGAGACCGAGCAGAGAGTAGGAGCAGCAGGACGTTGGGCCTGTGTTGCCATACCTCTGTTTGTGTCGGTTAAGAACCGATGCGTATGACGCCCTGCTGAGCAAGTTTGAACAGTACCAGATGCATACTGGAATTATGGGGTCCAGGAAACCGATGTGACTCAGGTACTCTTGTGTCGAAACTTATACGACCGTCCTTTGGGGGTTGATGTCATAGGTGTAAACCAGCTAGCAGAGCAACTTCGACGTGTTCCGAGTAGTGGCCCTCTTGATGGGTCGGCAGAACTGGTTCGGCATTGGAGTGACAGGTGAAAGGTTGCTGCATACAATGTAAGAAAGAGCTCCTGTGTGAGTCTTTCGAGGCGGGTGTATGTGTCATTTGTTCCGGGTGTGTCCTGATTCGAATCACCGTCCCTCGCGGTTATATGAGTACCACTTGTTCACTGAGTTGTGACATAGTAATTATTTTTCCAGATGAAGTGAGATGAATCATTGCTGATGTGAAGTTCTTTAGCTCATTGTATTGCGAACCATGTATGCTATAGTTGTAGAGCTCACTAAGTTTATTTTCCACTTTGGGCATCACCACGTCGGAGGAAAGCGTTTCTTGTTTGATTGTGGACTTCCGATGTGAGGGCCTAAGGCATAATAATCTGCTGCTATTAAACTAAAAGTAAGGATTAACATGTAGGCGTGTCGTTATTGCATCATACTTTTCCTATGTTAGTAATCCCTGCATGCAGAGTTTCATGGTTTAGGAGTGCCAGTTAAGTCTTGCTGAGCCATCGTGCTTACGGTTGAATTATTAGTGTTTTGCATGTTATAAAATTTGCTATGAAGATGGTTGTTCGGTGCGCCATCAGAGACTCACCGGAAACCCTGCCACTGCACTCATCTTTGTGGAAGCTAGTAAGAAGCGTCCGCGGGCTGGACATCTTCTCTTTTGCATAGTTAGGACCAAGAGTAAGTGTGTATGTATATTCCGCTGCGTGTACCCTCGTGGTACAATATTTTGTAAATGACATTATCTTGAGAAATAAAAGACTTTGTACTTTATGGTTCTTTTTGTGTATGTTGTTCGGTGCCGCATCGCACGCCACCACCCAATGTGTATCCTGGAGTGTGGATCCCGGAAGGGGTTCTCCACAGGTGTGGTATTTGAGCCGCATTGAGAATAGCACGCATGAAAAGAGCTTATTTTTGAAAACTTAGAAGTATACGAGTGAGGAACGTATAGTATGCCCACATAAGGATTATTCGTAGCACAGTTACTTAAGGTGGCAAGCTAATAGTGTGTTAATATTCAGTATTTTAATTCTCTAACGACGCACCTACGTAGACGTAAGAATGGTAAGGAACGCCACCGAAAGCGGGTCAATTTCGGTTAGCTCTCATATAAGAGGAAAGTAGTGTGGGAGGTCCCGTTCAGCAATGGAAGGGAAGTGAATATGTTTTCTAAGACTTTTCATGTCTTAGAGACATATGAAATGCACTAGCCTCCAGTGCGCAAACCCAGGGCAAGAGGAGGAGACCCCATCGTGTGGTTTGTAACACGAAGTGTGTTCTCTAGGACTTTTCATGTCCTATGAGGCATACGAAAGCGCTGTTCCACCGGTATGCTTTATTGCAAAGGTGTGGAGCCCCCGTCGGGTGGTGAATAACCCGATCATGTACCTTGAGACGTGGCTTGACTCAAGGACGGCCCGTATGGCAATGATACGTGGCGTATGTTTTTACTATGATATGGACCTGCCTGAAATGGAAAACCTCTTGTGCGCATCATTATTGATTGTTTTTGTGCAGGCACCCTAACCACGAGTAGAACATTGCGTTTAGAAAACGTGTGTGAGTGATCGTTTTAGTGCCACCACTTGAGACGTATATGCCGGTGTAACGCCGGTTAGGATTTTGATTTGGTGAGGAAACGTAGTACCGCAATATGTTCTTAACTGCATGAAAAATGAAGTTTTCAAAGAAAAGAGAAATTTTGGAGTTTAGGATTCCATTAAGGGTTAATAAACTCTTATATTAAACTAAGAGTCAATTGGTAGTATAGTGTCCATCTCAAACATTTAGAATCAACCTCCCCTGTTTTCAGCAGAATTTTTGCTGAACTTGAACAGGACAGAACCTTTGATTGGTTGAACCAATGGAGATGAGGGATATATTTCTGTAAAGGTTTTGAAGTCTTCTACAACTTTCCTGTGGAACTCCAGAACAGAATTCCCCTTCAAATGGATGAAAATCTCAGATGAGTGTTAACTGTCCAGAAACAGGGCAGCCCAAAATGCTCTCTGGAATTTTCTGTATTTCGACCAAAACTTCTTGTAGAAAAATCTCTAAGGGTCATGTAAGACACCGATGGAAAGTTTGTGATATGTTCTATGTATTTGTAGTTCAAAGGTTCTCCAGATTTGGAGTTTAATTGTATGAAATCTTACGGACAAAACAGCTACTTCCAAAGGAGGTGCTGTCAAAAGTGTTCCAGATTTCTGTCAACTTTGAAATATCACAACTTCTGATCCAGAATTGATATGAAGGAAAATAAATACTTGTTGAAAATATATTGAAGTTATCTATAACTTTGATATTCAACGTGAGATATGAAACTACCATTTTCATAATCAAATTCTGGGATTAAGGCCAAATGGTCATTCTGACCAGACCATTGCTCATTGCCCATGTAACTTGAGACTTGTTGTGGACATGAAGGTTTTTATAATTCTCTAAGTTCCATGACATAGTCATTAGTTATCTTTCATCATTCCTTGTTGTTGGTCTAAGAGTATGACAAACTTCAACAATCATTGGTCATATTTCGGAATTGTTAAAAACCCTGTTTCCTTCATATATGCTGCACAGTTGATGTGATGCTTTTGCGGTTAATAATTTTGAGTTAAAGCTGAGTAGACTCTTGGATATTAACCGTAAATTGCTCGCTCTTGCAGTATGGATCATACTCATTCCGGATATGAGTTTGATGGTTCCAGTCAGGATGGAAATGATTCATCGCAGCGACGATCACCGCCATCATCAACCGGACTGGCGGAGGTGTTGGGAAGAATGGCTGAGTCTCTTGAGATGTTGGTGCAGCAAGGCATCCGACAGGAGACCTCACATCAAAACCCCACACTGAACATTTATTTGGATTTTCTAGCAACACAACCACCGGTATTCTCTGAAGCTAAAGAAGCCTTGGAGGTAGATCCTTGGCTCCGGGTGATTGAATCTAAATTGGGAATGCTTCAGTGTGATGAATATGAGAAGGCTTTATTTGCCGCTCAGCAACTTCATGGATCCGCTGGGGCTTGGTGGTCTGAATATCTTGCTAATATCGCTGAAGGCCATCGTGTGACGTGGACGGAGCTTTGTGATGCTTTCCGTGCACGTCATATCTGTGAGGGCATCATCAAAACCAGAGTTGAAGAGTTCTATGATCTCAAGCACGGAGGCATGAGTGTTATGGAGTACTTTATGGAATTTAACCGTTTAGTACAATATGCATCCGCTTATGTACATAAGGAGACGATAAAGTGTCATTACTTCTTCTGAGGCCTCAATGTGGAGCTTCAGACAAAAGTGGCACAATGCAATAAAGGGAATTATAGCGAGTTAGTCAATGCCGCTATGATTCAAGAAATAGCTGAACTCGAGCATAAGGAAAGTAAGAGGAAGAGAAAATTATCACTGGCAAGTACGGGTAATTATCATCAAGAACAACCGGTGATATATTGCTTACCATCTGGGGTGGAAATTCAGTCCTTTGACAGACCACCACAGATCCAATACTGTCCATATTCACCCATGGATGTTCAGCCACTGCTGCAACAGCAGCAAATGAGTATTTGTGCACCCTCACCTCAGCGATGTGCACAAGTATATCAACCACTTCCATATGGTGAAGATCCTGAGCTCGCATCGTACGACACTTGTAGCGATGTAGAGCATATTCCTCAAAAGGGTCAAGTGACCAAGCAGAGCAGAAGTCATATGTCATCTCAAGCTGCAAAGGAATTCCATGGTCGGTCAAGGAGAACAGCACTGAAAGTGGGAAACGTAAACTATATGTCAGTTGAAGATGTTCCCGTGGGAGAACCCATGTTTGCGGGCATATTCAGCCTACGTGATCAGCCTAAGTTCGTGTTGTTTGACTCGGGTGCTACACATGATTTTATCAGCAAAGATTATGTGGTGAAGCACCAAGTACCATCAACCACCTTGGCCGCATCGTATCAAATTAATTCACCGGGAGGTAGTAGGACAGCGGGAAGGATTGTTGCTCGAGCGCCTATATGTTTGGATGGGAGGATATATCCTACTACTCTTATCATCCTGGAAGGTTTGTGGATTGACATCATCTTGGGAATGGCTTGGTTGACACATCAGCAAGCTATCTTTGATATTAGTTCACGAATGGTGCAGCTGAATTCAAAGAGGCACGGGCAACACACGTTGATTCTGAGAAATGTTGCACCGGAAGTTACTGCTGTACACACCGGTGAAGCTAAGAAACTGGAGGACATTCCAGTGGTCCGGGAATATTCGGACGTGTTTCCCGATGATCTACCGGGCATGCCGCCCGAACGTGAAGTGGAGTTCAAAATTGAACTAGCACCGGGAACCAAACCCATCTCTCGAAGGCCGTATAAAATGGCACCAAAGGAACTCGCGGAGCTGAAGGAGCAGCTTAATGATTTGTTAAGCAAAGGCTTCATTTCACCCAGTTCATCACCATGGGGATGCTCCGCGCTGTTCGTCCAGAAAAAGGACGAGACTCTGAGGCTTTGTGTGGACTATCGCCCGCTAAATGCCGTAACTATCAAGATGTGAGACCTATGTGTGCTGAATACATTGGCTTTGACGATAAACAAAACACCTTTTTAACAAGGTCCGACTCTAGGTCCGAGCTCCTGCAAGGTCCGACGATAGCTCCAACGTGTTTTGGGTAGCTCCGGCAAGGTCCGACGTAAGGTCTGACTTGCTTTGTCTACGTCTGACTTATTTTGGCTAGGTCCGACTTGTTTTTGCTAGCTCCAGTGCTAGGTCCGACTAGCTTTGGTAAGTTCCGTGCTAGGTCCGACTAAGATTTAGTAAGATCCGGCGCTGGGTCCGACTAGCTTTGGTAAGCTCCGGTTCAAGGTCCGATTAGCTTTTGTAAGGTTCGGAGCTTGATTGCAATGGTTCTGCTTTTAACTTGCAATGTTTGAACTTGCTTTGCTCTTATGGAAAGTTTGCTTAGTATTATTTTACTAAGTTTTTGGTGTGTTTTGGTGGTTATGGCTGATATCATTTTGCTATGGTTTACAACATGCTTCTGTGAGGTGCTCACGTAAGATGCTGTAGTTTCGGAACTAACGAGAGTCAAGTAGAGGACTTGTGATCGGAAGTATTGGTTGTTTATTCATGTGCAGGTGTTGCTTGAGTTCAAGACATGGCTGGTGAAGGGATCCATTGAACTAGTCTTAGGGAGAAGATGAGGTTCAACAACCAAGTTCGGGAGGAATTGTGGTTGAGTTGATCGGGAGGTTGCGCAGTATGTTTGAATCAAGAACAATGCATATGAAGGTATCTTGGACGTCGTTGGAAGATGTTTGCACGTGTGCAAGGAGTGCATGGACGTGGCTGCATGGTTCCAAGGCGTGATGAAGAGATGTGGATGTAAAGAATTGGTCGGAAAGGTCCAACCGACTAGGTTATGGACTCAGGCTGCGGCTGAGTCGTGTTTGACTCAAATATGGAAAGTTTTGAGTTGGTTATGATAGGATTTCGTATGAGTCACGAATTTGAGTTATTTTAGGAATGTGGGATACGTTCCTAAGGTGTTTGGAAGTCTTAATATTGCTTCTATCTGCGTATAGAAGAGTCCTAAGCAGTATTGGAAAGTTACAGATTGAATCCAAGTAGTAGTAGGAGTCCTAGTTTGAGTCGAGTTGGCCTTCGGGCTGGTTATATAAGCAAGGGAGGCCAGAGCTCGTGGAGCACAACTTTGGGGCTGTTCCTCTTGTGTTTTGATAAATAAAATTCGTATTCTAAAGGAACTTTTGTGCCTTGTTCGTCCGACTTGTTTCAGACAAGTTTTTCTCGTCAAGTTTCTGTTCAGCACGACCTTGCTTCGGTGTTTTTATCATAACTCGAGTTTTACAGATCCAATTAATGTGATTCTTTCTGGGTTGTCTTAAAAACTTGATTATCTATCATCTGTGAAAATTTCATGGTCATTGAATTAGTGGTTTCTGATCTACACGAGTTTCTTTGCAGTATTCCAGAACTGTTTTTCTCGCATTGGACAGATTGACCTTTGTTCGATCTTTCGATCGTAACATGAGTTTCTCTCAACGGATTTCATGATTCTTGTTGTGACGTATTCGTGACTTGACTCTCTACAATCTATACTAGTTTTGTCACAGTTGAACACGTTTAGATTAGTCGCACACACGGTTTCTTTAACAGATCGGTTTTCTGCTGAGGTGTGTTTTGTTGCTTCCGCTGAAAAGTTTTTATGTACCATTCACCCCCCTCTGGTAGCTTTACACGTGTACTTCGATCCTACGATTGGTATCAGAGCCAGGTTGCTCTAATCTTTGTGATTTTCATGTGTTTTGACTAATCATCATGGAGAATTACTCCGCCAAGCCTTGTGTGTTTAGTGGTATTGATTTTCAGGTTTGGAAGGCACGCATGGAAGCTTTCATCCAGGCGCAAGGCTTTGCAATATGGGAAAAGGTGTACAAGCCTTACGATGTGCCTTCAAACGATCAAGTCACGGCTACAAACATGAGAGATGTCGACAACAACAAGGCTCGGAACTTGATCATACAAGGACTAACTCAGAGCGACTTCGACCGTGTTGCACACCTTCGATCGGCGTACGATGTGCGGAGAGCACTTTGTGACTACCACGAAGGATCCAACATGATCAAGGAGGTAAGAAAGGATATGCTCAAGAAAGAATACATGCACTTTGAGATGCAACCCGGTGAGTCCATTGATGACCTCTTTGCTCGCTTTAATAAAATTCTCAGCAACTTGCGTAGCGTCGATGTTAATTTTTCAGATGCTGAAAATGCTAGGTAATTACTAAGTGCATTAGACATGTCAATTTGGGAGATGGAAGTAACATCCATACGTGAATCCACTGTCATGAGTACTCTTACATTAGATGTGCTTTATTCTAAGCTAAAGATTCATGAAATTGACATTATATCACGTAATAACCCAAATAAGACTATTGCATTTGTCTCACAACGTGATATGCCTAGCTCAGGCCAATCATCTAGCAATACAGTTGCTTTGCTGTCTTCACTAACCCTGGAACAGGTTGAGGAGTTTCCAGAGGAGGAGCTAGTACTTCTTTCTACTAGGTTCTCAAAAGCATTGCAAAATGTGAGAACTAGAAGGAGAGGAAGCTCCAGACCTCAATGATGCTTTGAATGTGGCAAGACAGGACACTTTCGTACAGATTGCCCCAACCTTTCAGGTCCTTCTAACCGTGATGAAAAGCAGAATAAAGTCAAGTCCTCTTTTGGCAACACCAACAAGAAAAAGAAGGGTTTTACAGGACGCAAACTGATAAACAGTTTCATCACCGCACTTCAAGAACATGGCTCGAGTGATGTAGACATTGGAAGTAATGAAGATAAAGATGATCTGGCAAACTTGTGCTTCATGGCGGGCAAATCAAAATCAAGTATGGAGGATGCAGAACACAACAGTGACAACGAAGAGGTATGTCCTACTTGCGAAGAAATGTGTGATGCTATTTCTCGTGCCACTATTATTGTTCAGAAAAAGGACAAAAAGCTTAGGCACAATGCTGTTAAAATTGAGTCATTAGAATCTGAAATTAATCGTTTAAAATCCATGATTCCAAGTGATGATTCTTGTTCCTCATGTGATTTAATATATGAACAACTGTCCTCTCTAAAAAGTGCACACACCTCCACACTTGATAAACTTGAACTTGAAATCAAAAAGAACAAAAAGCTTGCTGCACTTAATGATAAAAACTTGAAAGATGCTTGTTGTTCTACAATTGATTTGCATTGTTCTACTTGCGATGATCTTGATAAGAAACTACAAGATGCTATGAAAGAAATTTCTATATTGAACAATGCTTTACGTTCTCATGAAGTTAAATATTGTTCCAATTGCAAATTAAAAGGAAAAACTTCATGTGAAAATTGTCTCGATCTATCAAATAAACTTGATAACATGCATAGGACATTAGATCGGTTTTGTAATGGGAATAAGAACCTAAACTTGCTGCTGAATTCTTCCAAGTCTTGCAATGATAAAACTGGTTTAGGTTTTGATTCACATGCTCATGCTAAAGAACATCCACCTAAAATTGTAAAATCATTAGGAAGTGGTTTGATTCAAACAGTTCCTAAACAAAAAGAAGTGGATTTTAAATCTGCAGCAGTGTTGTCACATTTGGGTTCAAATAAGCATACTGCATGCTCATCTAGACATGAACACAAAGTTAAATTTCATTGTACCTATTGTGATAGAGATGGTCATGCCATAGATTTTTGTTATAGACTAGCAAAACAACATAAAAAGGAAAGAATGCAAGCTAGATCTTATAACTCATACAAAATTTGCTGCACATACTAAAAAGAATGTCAGGAACATGCAACCTGCTCTTATGAGTCAGAAATATTCAAATTTTACCTCCGGAGCTTCAGTTTTTGCCTCCGGACCTTCTGTTTTTGCCTCCGGAGCTACTGATTTTCGTGCTACACAAGTAACACCTCATAGGTCAGTAGTTAAGAACAAAAAATCTCAAACTTTGACTCATAAACCTGCTGTTTTATCTCAGCTTTCGCATGTTATTCCTGCTGGACGTCGTGTGACTCAGTACTGGATTCCTAAATGCCTTTAAACTAACCCCAGTATTGAGTCATCGACGTATTGTGCTTCTATGTAGGTTACACGCTTGAGGAAGGAGAACATTTGGATTGTGGATTCAGGTTTCTCACGCCACATGACTGGTAACAAAGAATGGTTCTCCTCTCTCTCTTTCGTGTCACGTGTAGAGAATGTTATTTTTGCCGATAATTCTTCAACTCCTATAATTGCTAAGGGTTCGGTTAGAGTAAATGATCACTACAATTTGAAGGATGTGGCACTTGTCAAAAATTTGAAACACAACTTGCTTTTTGTTTCACAATTGCTAGATGAAAATCCGGAAATTATTTTCAATAAAAACTACTGCAAAGTTGTAGGTTCAAATAGTGAGCTTATTCTTAACATGTCTCGGTTTGGAAGAGTTTTTAAAGCTGATTTTGATATGACTTCCTCTAAGCATAGTTGTCTAGTTGCAAATGATTCCAAAGATTTATATTTTTGGCATCGTAGACTTGGTCACGTAGGCTTTGATCATCTCACGCGTGTTAGTGCTCTTGATCACATACGTGGGCTGCCTAAGCTTAAAGGGGACAAAGAAATTGTGTGCTCTTCTTGTAGACATGCTAAGATGGTTGCAGGTTCACATGCTCCTCTCACAATGACCATGACAACTGAACCGGGTCAACTTTTACACCTTGACGCCGTAGGACCTTCACATGTTCAATCCTTCGGAGGTAAATGGTATGTTCTTGTGATTGTTGATGACTATTCTAGATACTCTTGGGTTTACTTTATGGCATCTAAGAATGAAGCTTTTAGTCACTTTAGAACTTTATTTCTTAGATTATCAATTGATCACCCATGATCTTTAAGAGCAATTAGAAGTGATAATAGAACCGAATTTAAAAATCAATCGTTTGAACACTTTTGTGCTGAAAATGCAATAGATCATCAATTTTCTTCACCATATGTACCTCAACAAAACGGTGTTATAGAGAGAAAGAACAGAACCTTAGTTGAGATGGCTAGGACTATGCTTGATGAATATCAAACTCCTAGGAAATTTTGGGCTGATGCAATTGCAACCGCTTGTTATGTCTCAAATCGTGTTTTCTTGCGTGCTAAGCTAGGTAAAACACCATATGAGCTTAGGTTTGGACATAGGCCTAGTGTCACATACTTTAGGGTCTTTGGTTGCAAATGCTTTGTTAAGAAACATGGTAATCTTGATAAATTTGAAGCTAGATCTGTTGATGGCATGTTTCTTGGTTATCCATCTCATACAAGAGGCTACCGTGTGCTTTTACTTGATACTAACAAAATTGTGGAGACTTGTGAGGTTTCTTTTGATGAAGCTAGCCCAGGTACTAGTTCAAATATTGCAGGTCCGGATCCATATCCGCAGGGGGAGAGTATTTTCGTTGAAGAAGAGGAAGAAGTGATGCTGCTGCCCGAAAATTCAGAAGCTAATGACATTGTTCCAGCTCCTGATCTTGATTCACAGCCAGCACCGACGACCACCATTGCTGGTCCAGATCCTCCTCACATCACAAGCTCATCTATTTGTGATGAACATGAAGAAGAAGAAACTTGTGAAGTGTCCACTCCCCTCCGGATTCTCAAAAGTCATCCTCCACAACAAATTATTAGAAGCTTGCATGAATGAGTTACAAAATCTAGGTTTTTCGACCCTAATTCTCATGCTCATTCTGCTTTTGTTGCTTCTTTTGAACCCAAAGATATGTCACACGCACTCACTAATGAATCTTGGATTATTGCCATGCAAGAAGAGTTAGAAAATTTTGAAAGAAATAATGTTTGGAAACTTGTACCTCCACCTCAAGGTCATACTTTTATTGGAACTAAATGGGTATTTAAAAATAAACAAAGTGAGGATGGGGTTGTGGTTAGGAATAAGGCTAGGTTGGTTGCTCATGATTTCACACAAGTTGAAGGTCTAGATTTTGATGGAACTTTTGCTCCTGTTGCTAGATTAGAAGCCATAAGAATTTTGTTAACTTTTGCTGCATCTAAAGGTTTTATGCTATATCAAATGGATGTTAAAAGTGCTTTTCTTAATGGCTACATAGATGAGGAGGTTTATGTCAAACAACCACCTGGTTTTGAAAATCCAAATTTTCCTAATCATGTTTACAAACTGTCCAAAGCCTTGTACGGTCTCAAACAAGCCCCTAGAGCATGGTATGATAGGTTAAAAACATTCTTACTTGAAAAGGAGTTTACCATGGGCAAGGTTGATAAAACTCTTTTTGTGCTTAAGAATGGCAATGACTCATTATTCGTTCAAGCGTATGTGGATGATATTATCTTTGGTTGTGCTTCTCATGATCTTGTGTCCAAGTTTTCAGCTATGATGAGTTCAGAATTTGAGATGAGTATGATGGGAGAACTCACGTACTTTTTCGGGATGCAAATCAAGCAAACCAAGGAGGGTACCTTTGTGCATCAAACAAAGTATACAAAAGATGTCCTAAGACGCTTCAACATGGACAAAAGCAAGTCTCTTCGGACACCAATGGGAACAGAAACAACACTTGAACTTGATGAAGATTATGATCCCGTTGATAAAAAAGAATATAGAAGCATGATCGGATCACTTTAGTATCTCACGGCATCAAGACCGGACATACAATTCAGCGTATGTCTTTGTGCACGGTTTCAAGCCTCCCCACGTGCTTCACATCGTCAAGCCGTCAAAAGGATTCTCAGGTACTTACATGGAACTCAAGAATTTGGCATTTTCTTCCTTCTTCCTCAACCATTACTTTGAGAGCTTTTTCCGATGCAGATTTTGGGGGTTGTATCATTGATAGGAAAAGTACTTCTGGTGCTTGTCATTTTCTTGTTAATTCACTTGTTGCCTGGTCCTCTATAAAACAAAGTTCAGTTGCACAATCCACAGCCGAATCTAAATATGTAGCTGACTTGCTCACAAATTCTTTGGATTGTTCAACACTTAAGGACTATGGGGTTGATCTAGATAGTGTTCCACTATTTTGTGATAACACTAGTGCCATTTGGATTGCTAAAACCCTGTGCAACATTCGAGAACTAAGCACATTGACATTAGCTATCACTTTCTCCGTGATAATGTCGAAAAAGGGAACATTGTGCTTCACCATGTAGATACCGAACAACAATTAGCTGACATTTCTACAAAACCTTTGGATCTCACTCGTTTTTGTTACATTCGTAGTGAAATAGGGGTTATGCATCCTCATGGCTTAAATTGAGGGAGAATTTTGAAACTTGGGAAGTCTATGTGTGAATCTAAAATTAAAATAATATGAGCATAGTATTTCATGCATATATGACTTTGTGATTCCTTTTTCATGCTGAAAGTTCTTACTACATTACTTGTGTTATACATTTTGTAGTTTTTACCATGTCTAGTAATTGGAATAATTATTTACACTAAATCTTGTCTTGGTCGAACTTTCTTTCTGTTTTGAACTTGTTGCATGCTCACAAGTGCTTTTAATCATTAAGAATTAATCAAGTAATCAACTCACATGTTGAGTTTTTATGTTCAAATAAAAAAATGAGAAAAGATCAAGAGAATATGCATGCATCGCACTTCTTCTTTTGAGATGGCTTATCATTGCACTTAGATATGAACTTGAAAGGAGTTGTGTATGACTAAAACCATGTCCTTAAGCTTGTGACTGTCAAATGACATAGGCTTGGCTTGGTTGGTTAGAATAAGGCTGATGCTGCATATAATCTCTTGCAAATGTCATAAGATCAAAATTTGTGCTTTAAATATTAAATAAAATGCAGCAACAAGTGTCATGCTTTCAGGTCTTGAAATAGTTAAGTTTGTCAGATCATGACTTGCTTAAATTGAAAATTACACTTGATCTCTAGCATGGCTTACACTACTTTATAGTATGATTTGGATGAGCTTTGTTTTATATGTATATGTTATAATGTGCTCATACCAAATTAAAATTTCTCTTTTGTACCTTGCTGAATACATTGTCAAAGGGGGAGAAATTGATCACACATTGCACACATTCACAAGTGTTTTGGCACGATTCTTCTCAGGGGGAGAATTTTTGGTATTTTTTTTTCTTCTCATTTTATTTCTGATTTACAAAGGGGGAGAAATTGTTTTCCAAACTTTTCATGTAAATAAGTCAATGTTCGGATTTTAAGTGGTGTTGCCAATGCATTCATCAAGGGGGAGATTGTGAGACCTATGTGTGCTGAATACATTGGCTTTGACAATAAAAGTTTTGAATACTACCAAAACACCTTTTTAACAAGGTCTGACTCTAGGTCCGAGCTCCTGCAAGGTCCGACAATAGGTCCAACTTGTTTTGGGTAGCTCCGGCAAGGTCCGACGTAAGGTCTGACTTGCTTTGTCTAGGTCTGACTTATTTTGGCTAGGTCCGACTTGTTTTTGCTAGCTCCGGTGCTAGGTCCAACTAGCTTTGGTAAGTTCTGTGCTAGGTCCGACTAGGCTTTAGTAAGCTCCGGCGCTGGGTCCGACTAGCTTTGGTAAGCTCCGGTTCAAGGTCCGGTTAGCTTTGTTAAGGTTCGGAGCTTGATTGCAATGGTTCTGCTTTTAACTTGCAATATTTCGAACTTGCTTTACTCTTATGGAAAGTTTGCTCAGTATTATTTTACTAAGTTTTTGGTGTATTTTGGTGGTTATGGCTTATATCATTTTGCTATGGTTTACAACATGCTTGTGTGAGGTGCTCACGTAAGATGTTGTAGTTTCGGAACTAACGAGAGTCAAGTCGAGGACTTGTGCTCGGAAGTATTGGTTGTTTACTCATGTGCAAGTGTTTCTTGAGTTCAAGACATGGCTGGTGATGGGATCCATTGAACTAGTCTTAGGGAGAAGATGAGGTTCAACAACAAAGTTCGGGAGGAATTGTGGTTGAGTTGATCGGGAGGTTGCGCAGTATGTTTGAATCAAGAACAATGCATATCAAGGTATCTTGGATGTCGTTGGAAGATGTTTGCACGTGTGCAAGGAGTGCATGGACGTGGCTGTATGGTTCCAAGGCGTGATGAAGAGATGTGGACGTAAAGAATTGTTCGGAAAGGTCCAACCGACTAGGTTATGGACTCAGGCTGCGGCTGAGTCGTGTTTGACTCAAATATGGAAAGTTTTGAGTTGGTTATGATAGGATTTCGTGTGGGTCACGAATTTGAGTTATTTTAGGAATGTGGGATACGTTCCCAAGGTGTTTGGAAGTCTTAAGATTACTTCTATCTGCATATAGAAGAGTCCTAAGCAGTATTGGAAAGTTACAGTTTAAATCCAAGTAGGAGTAGGAGTCCTAGTTTGAGTTGAGTTGGCCTTCGGGCTGGTTATATAAGCAAGGGAGGCTAGATCTCGTGGAGCACGATTTTGGGGCTGTTCCTCTTGTGTTTTTATAAATAAAATTCGTATTCTAAAGGAACTTTTATGACTTGTTCGTCCGACTTGTTTCAGACAAGTTTTTCTCGTCGAGTTTCTGTTCAGCACTACCTTGCTTCGGTGGTTTTATCATAACTCGAGTTTTACAGATCCAATTGATGTGATTCTTTTTGGGTTGTCTTCACAACTTGATTATATATCATCTGTTAAAATTTCACGGTCATCGAAATTTTGGTTATTGATCTACACGAGTTTCTTTGCAGTATTCCAGAACTGTTTTTCTCGCGTAGGACTGATTGACCTTTGTTCGATCTTTCGATCGTAACTTGAGTTTCTCTCAACGGATTTTCATGATTCTTGTTGTGACGTCTTTGTGACTTGATTCTCTACAATCTATACTATTTTTGTCACAGTTGAACACGTTTAGATTAGTTGCACACATGGTTTCTTTAACAGATCGGTTTTCTGCTGAGGGGTGTTTTGTTGCTTCCGCTGAAAAGTTTTTATCGACCATTCACCCCCCGTCTGGTAGCTTTACACGTGTACTTCGATCCTACACAAGAACAAGTATCCACTACCACGTATCGATATGCTTTTCGATCAACTAGTGGGTGTTAAGGTTTTCTCGAAGATGGATCTTCGGTCCGGATATCACCAGATAAAAATCTGGGCGGAAGTTAATACCCAAGACGGCATTCTCGACGAGGTACGGGTTATATGAGTATCTCGTCATGTCATTTGGACTCACAAATGCTCCGGCCCATTTTATGTACTTGATGAATTCAGTCTTCATGCCGGATCTGGACAAGTTCGTCGTGGTCTTCATCAATGATATCTTGGTATATTCTAAGTTGGAGGAAGAACACGCCGAACATCTGCATATTTTGCTCCAACGCCTACGGGATCACAAACTGTATGCAAAATTCAGCAAGTGTGAGTTCTGGATCAACCAAGTGCCATTTCTTGGGCACATTATTTCTGCGGAGGGCATCACAGTTCATCCGAGCAAGATTTTCCTTGTGCTGAATTGGAGTTCACCAAAGTCAGTCCACAAATTCCGTAGTTTTCTCGGTTTAGCGGGTTACTACCGGAGATTCATTCCGAATTTCTCCAAGGTCTCTAAACCGATGGTGGAACTTCTGAAGAAAGGCAACAAATATGTGTGGAGTGAAGCATGTGAGGAGGCGTTCAAAGCATTGGTAAAACACCTCACAACAGCCCCAGTGTTGGCGCAGCCCGATACAACTAAAGCTTTTGATGTTTATTGCGATGTATCCGGCATCAGCCTTGGCTGCGTGCTTATGCAAGAAGGGTGAGTGGTCGCATATGGATCCAGGCAGCTTCGGAATCATGAGCAGAATTATCCGACACATGACCTCGAGCTAGCTGCTGTGGTTCTTGCTCTAAATATGTGGAGGCACTATTTACTTGGAAACTTAGCTCACCTCTACACTGAGTTTAAAGTACATATTCACACAAAAGGAATTAAATATGAGGCAGCGAAGATGGTTAGAGTTAATCAAGGATTATGAACTGGAGATTCATTACCATCCTGGAAAAGCAAATGTGGTTGCCGACGCCCTTAGTCGGAAATCACATGTGCATAACCTGACCATGGCTGCAATGGAAGAAGAAGAACCGAGTCTGCGCTTGGTTCCCTATGGGTCACTGTTTAACCTTGCCCTCATTCCTACAATTCGTGATGAAATTGTAGAGGCACAAAACAAAGATAACGGCATGGCACATATCTGGAAGAGAATAGACAAAGGAGAGGTAAAGTGCTTACGGAAAGATGAGAATGGTACGCTATGGTTCAAGAACCGTATAGTCGTACCGAGGGACATGAAGCTTCATAAGAAGATATTAGACGAAGCTCATTTATCAAAAAATTTCATTCATCCGGGCAGCAACAAGATGGATTTGAGAAACAAGTTTTGGTGGACAAGGATGAAGCGGGAAATAGCTAAATACGTATCCGAGTGCAATACATGTCGAAGGGTGAAAGCAGATCACAAGAAGAAACCTGGTTTGCTACAACCCCTTCATATTCCGGCATGGAAGTGGGAAGATGTGAGTATGGATTTCATTGTCAGACTGCCGCTCACATCTCGGAAGCATGATTCAGTTTGGGTCATCGTTGACCGATTAACCAAGTCAGCACGCTTCATACCGGTGAATGTGGGATTCAACGCCAAGAAATATGTGGAGTTATACATTGAATGGATATTATGCCAGCATGGAGATCCAAGAACAATAGTTTCAGATCGTGGTGCACTGTTCATTTCTCATTCTGGGAACAGCTGCACGCATCTTTGGGAACAAAATTGCTTAGAAGCTCCGCATATCACCCTCAAACCGATGACAAACTGAGAGGGTGAATCAAGTCTTGGAAGATATGTTGAGAGCGTGTGCCATCCACCACGGTAAGAATTGGGATGCTTATCTACCGTTGGCGGAATTCTCGTACAACAATAGCTATCATACGAGTATTAAGATGGCACCGTATGAGGCTCTATACAGCCGGAGATGTCGCACACCGCTGAATTGGTGCGAATCCGGTGAAAGTGTGACATTCGGGATTGACCTTGTCAATGACGCCGAAGAATGAGTTCGGGTCATACAAGCAAATTTAAAGGCTGATAAATCTCAACAGAAGAGTTATGCAGACCAGCGATGTCGACCGCTGAACTTCAACATCGGAGAGTACGTATATCTCCGCGTATCTCCAATGAAGGGAGTTCATCGCTTCGGTGTAAAAGAAAAGCTCGCTCCCCGGTTTATCGGTCCGTTTGCTATCACGGAAAAATGTGGACCCGTAGCCTACCGGCTTGAGCTACCGACAAATCTCGCTGGTGTGCATGAGATATTTCACGTCACTCATCTTCGAAAATGTCTCAAGAATACCACTGCTGTTCGCACTGAAGATCTCGAGACATTGCAACCGGATCTCTCTTATACCGAGCATCCAATCCGGATTATCGATGAAAAGTCTTGGTCGACCAGGAATCGGATGCTCTAATTTTTTAAGGTATTATGGAGCAATCACACCACGGAGGAGGTGACATGGGAGAGTGAAGAATACCTCCGTTCGAACTATCCGTACCTGCTGTCCGCTCACATACGGTAACTCCTTCTCTACCGCTTTATCTCTTCTTTATGAATCTCGGGACGAGATTCTTTTTAAGGTGGGAGGGATGTGAAATCCCGAAAACTCTAGCAAGTGGAGCTGCAATCCACACCAAGAAAATGAGGGGAATTTAAACTTTTGAATTTAAAGGTGTGAGCTTCAATTCTAACCTTGAATTTGCAAAAATTTACACACACGGAGATATAAAGCCAAAATTTGATTCTCGTCACATCCACGGGTAGCCTGGCAAAATTTCGGATAATTTGGAAAAGGTTTCCTAGTCGTTGGAATTAAAATGGGAGAAAAATCGAATTTGAATTTAAATCTCAGTTTCAAATTACAACTTCATTGAAATTCAAATTTGAGGACACCATTGTGTTTCTCATATTCCTTTTGGTCTACCCTCCAATTTTGGGAAATTTCACACAAAATCCGTGTGGGAATCCTAAAGCACAGAGAGAGGAAGAGTTGTGGCTATGGACCCCACCGGTCAGTCTCACAAATTGCAAACTGACTCAGTCGGGTATTCAGCGCGCGCCACCTCCCGCAGCTCGGAGCCAACTGACGTCGGCCGTTGCCGCCTCCTGCTCGGTGGCTGTGAACACCAGGGGAAACATCGTGAAGCAGCCTCATGCTACAGCCCACGTGAAACATCGGCCTTGCTCTTCCCAGTTCAGCCCTCGCACAGCCGAAGAAAGTCCCACACCCTACTCTCTCTGTTCACCGGTGCCCGAGCTCTATGGTCTTCCTCGTGCCCGACATTCTACATGAAAAAGGAGCGCCCTAAGGTGTGCAAACTGACGGTGCAACCCTCTTCTCCTTTCGTGCATCGCCGAGGATGAATTTTGCCGTTTATTGATTCGGTATACCTAGGACCGAGCCTCACCAATCTTCAAAATTCGTTGTAATCAATCCACCATCACGTCTGCCGAGCTACAAACTTGATATAGACACTCCCACGCTCCTATAGGATCAAAAACCATCGAAAATCATCAAGATTTGGCGCTGTTCTTCGAGAATTTCGGGACGGCACCGATTTTCGCCCTAAGTCGCCGATGAGCTCCTATTTGCAGCCATTTTTGAGCCGATTTGAGCTCATGCCGGTGACCAGGGATCCCCCCACGGTACTTCAGAGCCCATGATTGATCATTTGGTGGAGATTTCACCGTGCACGATCTCGCTGGAGCCCTAGGTCTTGCTGTTGCCGTTGCGTGATGGTTTCCGATGAGATTCGGCCACCGGCGACCCCACCAGTGTGTCCAGCGTGCCTGAAAAGGGGGGGTTGGGGGGGCGACCAGTATGGGGACGGGAGATGGCCGGGAAGGGCCTTCCAGCGACCCTCGCCGGAGGGAGCCGCCACTGGCCCTGTCTGGCGCAAGGTTGAAGATGAGGGATGACAGGTGGGGCCCACGGGCAGTGTTTAAACATTTCTAGATTTCCCCCAACTCAGTTCAAAATTTGAAGAGCCATAACTTTGTGTAGGAATGTCCAAAAATTGTCAAATAAATTTTGTTGGATTCCTCTCAGAGAGTACTATCCAAGGGTGCTGCCCAATATTTATGAAAATCCCTGGATTTGGCTCATTATTTCATTTAAGAAAAATGTTGTAGGAATTTTTACAGGAGTTCTGTTTATTGGAAAACTACAAAATTTGGGCAGGACATTCTTCCAAAAATTTGGAGTAAAGTTTTCAGAGGCATTGGACTTCATTTGCTTGGCCAAATGTAGTGTCAATCCTTTATGTCTCTGAAAAATGGGAAAAATGAACAGAGACATTTTCAGACTTTTACCCAAGTTTGGAAGATCCATATCTCTATGTAGGAAGCTCCAAAAATGGTGAAACCAAGTCCTATGGACTCATGAGACTCCCAAGTTTCTGAAAAAACCAAATTTGGAGCATGAAAAGACACTATAATTTCCATAGGAATTCAGAGAAGTCAAATAGCTAAGAAACTTCTTTAGGCCACATCTTACATCAACTTTGTCTAAAATTTTGCAAGCGATACCTCTGTATGATCTATGGACCACTGTAAAAATTTCAGATTATGTTGATATCATCTTCTCCAGTTTTCTGCTGGTTCTTTCCACTACCTTTCTTATGTCCATTATAAATAGCTCTTTGAATTTTCTCCAACAAACATCTACTGCCCAGCTCAAGTTCTCTGTTTTTGTCCATAACAGAGCTCTTCACTCCCTTATAAGTTGGTCTAAACCATTCTTAAGACCTAAAACGCTTTTTTTATAATATCTTTACTTGCAACATAAAACTGTGCATATTCATGTCGGTAGGAAATACGACGAAGGAGTTCGACGAAGAACTCGACTCGGATCAGCAAGTTGAAAATTAAATCGATGCCAAGATACTGACTATAAAGTAGAACTAAACCTGCAGCAACATAAGGCAAGCCCCGGTTTGCATTTAACAACTTTTAGTTATATTTTACTTTGTATCACTTTTATGGGTCTAGTATGTATTGTGCATTAGGTCAAGGTGATTGATACTCCAAATGCATGACCCACAAACCCTTGGAGTTACAGGGTAGAACAGGTTACCTTCGTGTAGTTTTCTGCCAGGCTTAAGTTGTATAGGACCCGGTACAAGTCGGGTAGTTGGAAGCTACTCGCGAGGATAGGTTGTTGGTTCAGCGGGGTATGATTCTAGAGAATGAAAGTTCTGGAAAAGAAAATGAGACCAAGCAGAGAGTAGGAGCAGCAGGACGCTGGGCCTGTGTCGCCGTAGCTCTGTTTGTGTTGGTTAAGGACCAATGCGTATGCCACCCCACTGAGCAAGTTTGAACAGTACCGGATGCATACTGGAATTATGGGGTCCAGGAAACCGATGTAACTCGGGTACTATCGTGTTGAAACTTATACGGCCGTCCTTTGGGGGTTGGTGTGAGAGGTGTAAACCCGCTAGCGGAGCAACTTCGACGTGTTCCGGGTAGTGGCCCTTCTTATGGGTCGGCAGAACTGGTTCGGCATTGGAGTGACGGGTGAAAGGTTGTTGCATACAACGTAAGAAAGAGCTCCTATGTGAGTCTTTCGAGGCAGGTGTATGTGTCGTGTGTTCCGGGTGTGTCCTGATTCGAATAACCGTCCCTCGCGGTTATATGAGTACCACTTGTTCACTGAGTTGTGACGTTGTAATTATTTCCAGATGAAGTGAGATGAATCATTGCTGATGTGAAGTTCTTTAGCTCATTGTATTGCCAACCATGTATGCTATAGTTGTAGAGCTCACTATATTTTCCACATCGGAGGAAAGCGTTTCTTGTTTGATTGTGGACTTCCGATGTGAGGGCCTAAGGCATAATAATCTGCTGCTATTAAACTGAAAGTAAGGATTAACATGTAGGCGTGTCGTTATCCCATCATACTTTTCCTATGTTAGTAATCCCTGCATGTAGAGTTTCATGGTTTAGGAGTGTCGGTTAAGCCTTGCTGAGCCATCGTGCTCACGGTTGCATTATTAGTGTTTTGCAGGTTATAAAATTTGCTATGAAGATGGTTGTTCGGTGAGCCATCATAGACTCACCGGAAACCCTGCCGCTGCACTCATCTTTGTGGAAGCTAGTAAGAAGCGTCTGCAGGCTGGACGTTTTCTTTTTTTGCATAGTTAGGACCGAGAGTAAGTGTGTATGTATATTCCGCTGCGTGCACCCTCATGGTACAATATTTTGTAAATGACATTATCTTGAGAAATAAAATACTTTGTACTTTATGGTTCTTTTCGTGTATGCTGTTTGGTGCCGCATTGCACGGCACCACCCAATGTGTATCCTGGAGTGTGGATCCCGGAAGGGGTTCCCCATAGCGGTCCCCAAGAAAAGAGGCGAGGTGGGACTGCAGCAACCAACCCGTTGGCTGCCATAGTAAGTGCCCCAAGGCAACCCCTGGAGTGCATCTTCATGGCCCTTCAAGTCAAGAGTAAACACAATGACGCACTGCTGCTTTGACTGAATACGCCCACTATGCCAAGGATGCGCAGCCTTTTCGTCTCCTCGGTTCAACCACTCGTCCACTATGCGAAAGTTTCGCCACCGCTTCGGTTTCCAAAGAACAGGTTCAAAACCACAAAGCAGGAGAGAGGGGGGGGGGCCAATATTTTGCAGACCAGGTACCCCCGCGTAGTGGGTAAAAGACAGCCTGGACCCCGACCTCTCTACTGAGGAGGACCCCAGCATAAGCCACGTGCTCTGGGCCCCATGGTCAGCCTTGGGGCTACCGCGTGCGCTTGAGCTCCGGAGCTGACACGCGCCCTAAGCTCCGACCTGAAGCCTCCCCGCTGAGGTGTGGTCCGGAGCTGCCGCGTGTCCCCTGCTCCGAGCTGCCTCCCCGCTGAGGACAGCTCCAGTGCTGACACGTGTCCTGGGCTCCGGTCCGAGCCTCCATGCTGAAGTAAGGTCCGGAGCCGCTACGTGTCTCCAGACACCAAGCCTGTTGAGGAGAGCTCCAGAGCCGCCACGCGTCCCATGATCCCTCGTGGGCCGTAGGTCAACGAAGTAAAGAAGGACTGTCAGACTTTGCATTCAAGGCTCATGCCTTCCCCAGAAGCTTGGTGCACTACGCACGCCACCGTTCCTTGCCCGTTCGCCATTACAATGACAAGACAGGATGGCAGGGCGCGACAGCGGTACAGTGCCATCCAACGGCACTAAGCCACCCATCAAGGCAAGGAGACGCGGCGACAAGAAGGCGTCTTCATTATCACCTAACATGCAGTCAGGGGCGCTCAGCGCACCGGACTGACAGGGCCCGGATCCGATCACGGGGTCGTGCCGCTCGTCCGGGAATCGCATTAGGTGGTGCCGTGATACGCGGCACCCAACAACGCACATAGAAGGAAACATGTATTACATAAATCAAAAGCGGAAGCTTCCAAATGTTCTTTGTAAATAACTTACATCAAATAACTACAGCAGAAGACTAATTGTTCTCACGTTTCATATCTACTAAGCACTCGAGAATATGTTCAGCCCGCGGACTCTTCTCGCTAGCAACACGAAGTCATACGGCAGCGGCCAGGTTCTCCATGTGTAAAACGACTTGGAAGTCTCCGAGTCTCACCGGACAACCTCCTCATAAGCACCGATATTAACCTGCAAAACCACTCATATAGCAAGCGTGAGCACATAGGCTCAGCAAGACTGACCCATCTCACCTAAACATGTAACTCTACATGCTAGAATTGCAATGTGTAATAGGAAGGTAAGGTGCAAAAGACACACCTACTGAGTTGAACCTTACTTTCAAGTTTTAGCAGAAAGTTGTGGAGAACCTCGTGCTAATACACATAAGAGAGCCGCAATCAAACCAGAAACGCATTTCTCTCCTGTGCTTTGCCCAAGGTTAAAAAGAACTTTAATTAGCTCTAAAACTACAACAAGTCATTAACAATCAAAGTACATCTTTCAACCAGCAACATTTTAACATGGAACTAGCCTGTTCTTTCTATGTCATGGTACAGTGAACAAGTGGTACTCACTGACAGCAAGGGACGGCGATTATAATCGATTTACACCTGCAGGGTTACCCAAATAACCCGTCACGTACGCCCGTACTCAATGTTGCCTACAGCAACCATCACGGACGTCGTACGTAACCACCTTTCATCCGTCAGACAAATGTTGAACCGGTCCCATCTGTAAGGGCCTCAGTTTTTGACACATGTTTAAAGTGTTCATCACCACACCACACACCTCATTTGAAGAGAGTTGATGAACACATTTGAAGAGCAAGTAACCATTATCAACATGCTCATTAGAGAATAAACTCACAAGATGCAAAAGTGGTATTTCCCACATACATCATCTAGGGGCTGGACATGTTGAAAACTCCTACACATTGCTAGGAATGTCCATGCCAAGTTTCATCCAAATTAAAAACCTTTTTGAGGTACTTTTGGGTATAGCTAGAAAGAGGGTAGTTTGAACCCACATTCAAATTCAAACTGTTTTTATCCCATGAATTCAAAAGTGGGAGGCATATTCTTACTCAGCACATTTTTGTGAGCTCACACACCAATTTTCACTCCATTTGGAGTTGATCTTGACATGAGCTAAGTGTAGCAAATTCAAACTTTATTTGAATTTCAAACTGAACATGTGCTGAAATTCAGGAAAACCAAACCCAATTTAAATTCTAACCAATTCAAATGGCTCAGGGGTGAATAATTCAAATCGCCAGGGGCATTTGAGGGCTTACTGTTTACAACAGTGATATGGAGTTAATATCAGAGGTTAAAATGGGGGTGGGACCCACCTGTCATAGACTGCTGAAAACTTGCAACCGAAGCAGTGGACGTTGCCTCTGTGTGTTCAACGCCACCGAGGGCTGCTTGTGCGCCACCGAGGAGAACAGGCGCCACCAGCTGCTTCCCGCCTCCGCACGTGAGCCCAGGGTCGGTCCGGGGTCTTCTTAAGGCGCCCCATGCCGTGGCCGAAGCCCCCTCGTCATTTTCTCCTCGCAAGAACACAGAACCGGGAATTTTCCTCCGCCGCTCGGAACTGATCGGAGAGCCCCGATCACAGCCACTCCGCTTCCTCCAGAGCTACGGCAAGGTACTAGGAACCTTCCTCCTTCTTCCCCGTCACTAGAACTCGGCTGAAACTGGTTGATCTCGGCTATACCGAGAGCTCCATTCAGTAACCTAAAGCCGCCGCACTTCGGGCTCCCGTGGACAGCCCAACCGGGAGGTTGTCACGCCCGAGCTAAGGCGTCCCTGGACGCGCTGGTGATCGGTGCTGCTCACCCCCGAGCCACATCCCGAGTGCTTGATCGCCGGCGGTGAATTTCCAGTTTTCCCCTTTCTCGGTACAGACCGACCTTCAGGTGCGGTTCTGGCAAATTCACACTCTTGGAAGAGTTAGAGAGTCTCAATCCGCTCCCACACAAACTAGACCCGGTAGCGCACAAGTTTCCTTCACAACCTATAGCCGGAGAACCCCTGTACACGGCATATTTCGAAGATTGCCAACGGCGGATCATGCAGGAAGCATTGGGCGCACGGTGAGGGCCTACTTCGGGTCTCCCCCGAGCTGATTCAAGCTCATGTCGACCTTCCCTAAGGTCCACTGATGCTCCCCGACAGGTTGCTCGAGTGATTGAGGTGCTAGGGAGGTCGGCCGACACGACCGAAGTTCTCCAGAGGCCGCCGCTCGTCGCCGACCAGGTGCCAGCCATTTTCATGATGAACTGAGCCCGGAATCATGTTCCCAGATTGAAAGTAGGCAGGGGCGGCCAGAATCATGAAGTTTGGAGCTCCACAGAGGCTGCCAGCGAGCTCTCCGGTGAGGTATCGCGGCGGCAGAACGCGGACGGCAAGAGGTAGACGAAGGAGTGGGTCCTGTCTGTCAGCGGCTCAGATTTTAAATTAGGATCAGTCTGCGGCTTGGATCTGGTGTGCTGGCACGCAAAAAAACCCGTAGACCCCGGTGTGCCGCCGCTCCAGCGTCCAACACGTGTCCACGTGGACCCACCGGCAGATTTGAACTTTTCCCCGATTTTCAGAATTCATTCAAACTTCAAATCCTCATAACTTTGGTTAGGAAGCTCCAAATCGAGTGAACCAAATTTTGTTGGATTCAGCCCTCTGAGTAATTTCCAGCAAATCAAGTTTCACTTCATGAAAATCCTTATTTCTCCAGAATTAATTCCTCAAAGTTTAAATTATTTGGAATTTTAACTGGAGAATCCTTTGGAGGAAAATTCTGAAATTTTTCTGGGATGTTCAGCAAAATATCCCTGAGCTAGCTAAAAATTTCAGATCCAATTGAGCTCATTTGATCCACCTAATGGTGTGATTAATAAAACTGTTCCAGAGAAAATAGAAAATGTCCAGAAACATTTTCAGAATTTCTCTGAAATTGTTTAGCTCATATCTTTAGCTAGGAACCTTCAAATTAAGTGAAACCAACTCCATTAGAACCCTCTGAAAATATAGTTTTCAGAAAGTCATGGCTTGCTCCATGAAAATCCCTATAACACCCTAAAGCCTCCAATTAAGTCAAGTACATAATTAATTGTGGAGGGCTCAAATGAGCTCTGCTGCAACTAAAACTTGACCAAGTCTTTGTTTAGGTTGTAATCAAGCCACAGTAAAAATTTCAGGGTCATTGGATCTGTCTAGTGAGACTTATAAGGTTCACAAGTTTAATTCAAATCAAATGCATTTAAATTGACACATATACTTTTATCTCATGTAGTCGCTAAGGTCGAGGAGGAACACGAAGTCCTAGACTTTGTTACTCCAGAAGAGCAGCTAGCCTACGACCAAGAGCAGCAAGGAAAGCTCCGGTTTGCATTAACCTTTTTACAAATTTTTATTGTTTTGAGCACTTACTTGAGCATGATTACTTCTTGCATTGGACTCTGGTTTGAAAACCCAATTGCATAGCCAAGAAAACCATGGGTGGGATTAGGATGGAAAACCCTGATTAGCTACTGCAATGCTAGGATAGTGTAGGATTCAGTACAAGTCGAGTAGTTGGAACTACTCGCGAGCATAGGCTAGAGGCACTCGACTCGGGTAAAGATAGCAAATGAAACACGTGGCAAGAAAAATGAGACCGAGTGGAGAGTAAGGGCAACAGGACTTTGGGGCCTGGATGCTATAGCTCCGCTTATGTCGATTGAGGACCGAGCCGTGTGCGGGCCTGTTGAACAAGCTAGAACAGTACCGAAGACCTACCGGTTATATGGGAACCGGGAAACCGATGTAACTCGGGTAGCTGAGTATTGAGGCTTTGCCCATCGTTCAGAGGGTAGGTTGAGAGCTCGAGGTGTAAATCGGCTGGCGGCACTGAGATGCGCGTGCAGAGACCTCTTGCTTGGGACGATGGGACCGGTTCAATATTTGGCTGACGGGCGAAAGGTGGTTACGTACGGCGTCCGTGATGGTTGCTGTAGGCAACATCGAGTACGGGCGTACGTGACGGGTTATTCGGGTACCCTGCAGGTGTAAATCGATTATAATCGCCGTCCCTCGCGGTCAGTGAGTACCACTTGTTCACTGTACCGTGACGTAGAAAGAACAGGCTAGTTACATGTTAAAATGTTGCTGATTGAAACACAGACTTTGATTGTTAATGATGTGTTGTAGTGTAGAGCTAACTAAAGTTCTTTTCAACTTTGGGCAAAGTACATGAGAGAAATGCGTTTCTTGTTTGATTGCGGCTCTCTCATGTGCCTTAGCGTAAGGTTCAACACAACCTGCTGCTAAAACTTGAAAGTAAGGTTCCACTAGTTAGGCGAGTTCTTTGCAACTTATTTACCTCATGTACCTATTATCCCTCATGTAGAAGTTTCATGTTTAGGTGAGACGGTTCAGACTTGCTGAGCCTTCGTGCTCACGGCTTGTGTTTGAAGCTTTTGCAGGGTTCTATGAGGAAGGGACTCACGAGGAGGAGACGGAACCCCAGGAGGGGAACCCCGTCGAGTGGGAGTCGTGCACGCCGCCGTGTTAGTGTGCGTGCGTGCTAGCAAGGACACATTCACGGGCTAAACGTGAACTTGATGCGTAGTCTACGCCCGTGAGTGTAGACTGAACATATTTTGTTGTAAAAATGTTCATAAACTCATTTATGTAATAAAACTTTGCTTCCGCTTTATGCCTTTGATGTGTGTTATCCGGTGCTGTGCAACGCAGCACCCCTCAGCGTGATCCTGGATCGACAAGACCGTGGGGTCGTGTCAGCGTTGGTATCAGAGCTCACTTGAGGTTTAACGCACTAAAAAGGTCATCTTTTTCAAAAATCCAGTGAGGAACGAGTTAGTAGCCCATATAAGGATGTTATTAGTGTATAGAAAGTGGCACACTAACATATGTGCTTATGTCGGAAAATCGTGCATCTCGGGACGCTTTATGTATTGGGGGGTGCACGTAAGCGCTGTCCACCAGTGCGCACAAGCTAAAGGGTGGAGCCCCACGGGTGGCAGGTAAACCGACCCGCTTTAATATCCTCTACGACTCTTCATGTCGTCTGGGGTATTCGAGCAACGTCTGTCCCTGGCGTGCGTGGTGCAATTTGGGAGGCCCCGTCACGTGGTCAGTAACATGAACACGTAGCTCAAGGCGTGTTTGGCTTGAGAACGTCCGGGCGAGTGATGACGGTCGGGTGTATGAACTGTATGGATACCGGGCTCGGTGTGCAGCCGAGTCTGACGGTTGTTTGAGTTTTCTGCAGTTAGTCTAACCACAAAACGGTAAACGTGTAGTATCCGTGTGCGAGTGACGTTTAGTGCCACTGAACTAACGAAGCCGGCTAAGTCCGGTATATGGTTTTTCTTTGTGAGGACGTAGTACCGACATGCTCTGGTGACGCATCGACGTCACACTCCACTAAATGAACAACTTCATTGTAAAACTTGAAAGTTTTAATCCGAAGCACTAAAACTTGATGTAACTCCTTCCCTTAATCAGGATATTCAAAGTAAACAAGCTTTCAACTTATACGCTATTAAGGACAGAGTCCTCTGTTTTCAGCTGAATTAAGGCTGAAGTTAATCAGGGGTTATAGGTTGCGTTATTTCGAGGTTGGGGTCATATGATACATTTCTGGAAATATTTGGAAGATCTTTACAACTTTTCTGTTGAGGTCCAGAGGTTTTTCACCCTTTAACCAATCAAAAAATGCAGTAGAGTTGAAACTGTCTTGAAAACAGGGCAGAGCAAACGCTCTCTGTAAACTCTCTGTAAATTTAGCATAACTTCCTGCATAAAAGTCTAAAAATAGAAAATAAGGTATTTATGGAAAGCTTATGAGATGGGTTACAACTTTGTAACAGAAAGTCTTGTCAGATAGGGAGCAGAATTAACTGGAATTCTTGGATCACATCAGTACCTAAAGCAGGGAGGTGCTGTCAAATTTTCTCTAGAAATTCTGTTAAGTTTGACATCTCATAACTTTTGAACCAGAACAGATCTTTGGCCAAGCAAATACTTTCTGGAAAGCTATTGAAGTTAGTTTTATCTTTGATGTTGAGCTCCAGAATTAGTTTTGCTTTTAGCATGGCCTAAATGAGGTTGAAATGGAAACTGGTCAGGACTGTTATGTTGGACAGCAGATCAGCAGTCAAATTTGTTTAAATTTGAACTATGATTCCAAGTCTTATGAGTTCAATGACATGTTTTATGTTATAACTCAATGGTTTACTGTTCAAATAAGTATTTGACATTTCTCAAATATATTTTTACATATGACAGCGGATAAACAGTTCAAGAACGGGTCGATGGAATCTCACTGTTCTCACCACAGCGGCTATCCGGAAGCATTGAGGCAGATGCTTCAACATTTCGGGTACAACCAGATGCCACAGTACTTCACCAAGGAAGAAGGCGAGGAGGGGAACAAGACGTGCACAATCCATGTCGAAGTTCCTGCAGGACCTACGCCACCCGGTTGGGCGCCGTTCACCGTTACGGTGAGAAGTAGACAACCCAAGGGAATGTGGCAAGTGGCAGCCCGTGACACCATGTCACGTTTCTGCCAGCTACATGTGAGAGCGATGGAGGGCACTCCATATGCGCTCGTTCCGGTGGAGGGACGGGCTCATCATGTGTGGGAACGGAGGTACCGGGAGGCAGCCGATCCGGGTTGCCCAAGGTACAGCCCCGCGGAGGCAAGCCTTAGCCTCCAGTTGGGGGCGGGAAATGCCGTGATGGACAGCCAAGCTGTTCATACGGAGCATCTCGCCGCAAAGCTCAAAGAGAGCGCAAGCCGTGGAGACCATTTCGAGAGTGCTCACAGTGCACTCCGCAATGTGCTCCTTCCGACAATCAAGCGACTGAACGAACAGCATAATCAGTTGCATTGTCTGAAGAAGGCGAAGAGGAAAAGCCGTGTTGACATCGCGGCGTTGCAAGAGCTGGTGCAGACTCTAACCCAGCAGATTGAGGACCTTACTCAAGAGCGGGACGACGCTATTGAGGAAGGGCAAGGCTGGGAAGAAGACTAAAACCAGGCCATGGACGAGGTGCATGCATTGCAGGACCTCGTACCTCCGGTAGTGGGCATACCGGTGGTATTGGGTCTTCCGGAAATGGGAGAACCCGAGATGGGAGAAGAGGTGGTAGATCCGGAGCCACCAGCAGATGTACCGGAGGAAGACGACCCGTAGGAGGTCGAGTTCTACTCCGAGTAGGGGGTTACGGTTGCCGAGTAGGGCAGCTAGAGTGGTGTAACCCAAACTTTTGTAATCGGTGACATGTTGTGTCGGCAGTAGAGTATGTATAGCTAGTGACGACATGAGCACGACTTCTCGGAGGCCCGAGAATAATATATCTTGTATAAAGTTTATGCTTTATCAATATATGTGAATGTTATGCAAATTATTCATGCGTCACTTCAATACCTACTGTTGCATATGGAATTTTAAGTATGACATGTATTGATTGACATGGGCCTACCAACTGAGACAGGCCACTCGCCCGGGAATCGCATTGGGTGGTGCCGTGTTGTGCGGCACCCAACAGCACACATACAAGGAACAATGTATTACATAAAACAATAGCGGAAGCTTACAAATTTTTCTTTGTAAATCATTTACATCAAATAGCTACAGCGGAAGTCTATAACAACTCAAGTCAAATAACTAAGAGCACTAGAGATGAAGTCCAGCCCGCGGACTCCTCTCGCTAGGAACACGAAGACAAGCAGCAGCGGTTGGGTTCTCCATGTGTTATCTGACTCGGAAGTCTCCGAGTCTCAGCGGACCACCTCCATTTTAGCATCGATGTTGACCTGCAAAACCCCTTATATAGCAAGCATGAGCACATAGGCTCAGCAAGACTGATCCGTCTCTCCTAAACAAGAAACTCTACATGCACGACGGTTGCAATTGGGATAGCTAAATTTGCATAAAGGACTCGCCTACAGTTGATCCTTAACTTTCAGATTTTAAGCCTCATTGTGCAGACCTTGAGCCGAAAAGCATAGCAACTCCACAATCAAACAAGAAACGCTTTGTTGCGATGCTCCTTGAACAAAGTGAAAGTAAAGTTTAATGCGCCTATCTCTAATTCAATCATGGTTGCAATACAAGTTACAGCACAGCCTTATCAAGTTCAAAGATAACCAGTTCAGTTGTTACTACGTCAAGATGCAGTGGGCAAGTATGGCCATATGACCGCGAGCGACGGTGATTCGAATCAGTGTACGCCCGGACTACACGACACGTACACCCGTACTCCGAGTTGCCGGTAGCAACCTCGATTGACGTTGTACGTGGCCACCTTTCCCAAGATCTTCCACATTGGACGCAGTCCAACTGCCCCGAGTACGCAAGCTCCCTCAAGGTACATACCCGCAGTGGTATGTTCTTAAGCGAGTTACCTCCTGCTACCCTGACGCCGAAAGCCTAAGGCAGTTGGAAAAGTTCCACTATGGATCTCCCAAGGTACATCGGTTTCCGGGGTCCCATATAGCCAGTATGCGCCCGGTACACAACTCAAACTTGTCCAACAGGGCCAAGCATGGACGGGCCTTAACCGACACAGGCAGGGCTATGCACGCACGGCCTGCAACCTGCTGCATCTAAACCTCCCTGCCCAATCTCCATTTCTTATGTGTGAACTTTCCTCATCTCTTCTAATTCGGAGCCGTTCCGAGTAAACCAGCCCTAAACTCGCGAGTAACTTCCAACTACTCGACTTCTACCGGACCTTTCCTACAACATTTAGCGTAGCCAAATCCACTCGAGGAGGTGCTATTCTACCCTTTCTCTCTTAGGTATTTCTGGTCATGCAAGTGGAGTTTTCAATATCATCTAGACTTAATGCAATCAACGATGCAAAGTTATGATCTCTAAAAATGGAAATGCTTGCAAAACTGTTCAAATGCAAACCGGGGCTTGCCTGTTTTGCAGGTGACTAAGGTTACAATCAGTTAGTGATGATCACTTGGAGCTTGATCACTTGTTTTCCTCCCGCCTAGATCTTCACTTCAATTCCTTATCACCTTCTTCACGTATATGCTACACAATATGATCATGCATATGTATTTAACTGAAAAGCTTTTGCCAATAAGATCTAATGACAGTTTTAATCAATTTCATCCCCAAGAATGCGTGTACCTGCTCCCAGAAACGGGCTACGAACAGCGACCCTCTATCTGACACAATGGTACGGGGAACTCCATGTAAGCACAAGATCCGTGCTATTTACAGCTCCGCATACTGCTTTGCGTTGTACCTAGTATGCACAGGGATGAAATGTGCTGATTTGGTTAACCGGTCCATGATTATGGTTGTGGGAGGTCATCGGCAACCCGACGATGAAGTCCATACTCAAGTCTTCCCACTTCCATGCCGGTACGAATGGCTGCAACAGGCCTGACTTCTTCACATGGTCGGCCTTAACCCTTCGACACGTATCGCATTCTGAAACGTACTTTGCAAGTTCACGTTTCATATGTGTCCACCAAAACTTCTTCCGGAGATCTTGGTACATTTTATTACTGCCCGGATGAATGGAAAACTTGGACAAATGAGCTTTATCCTGAATTTTCTTCCGTAGTCCCATACCCCGGGGTACTTAAATCCGGTCGTTGAACCAGACGGTACCATCCTCGTCCTTCCGGAAGCACATCATTTCTCCATTGTCTATCCTTCACCGTATGTGAAACATGCCTTTGTCTTTTCGTTGAGCTTCGATGATCTCCTCTCGGATGGTAGGAATGAGAGCGAGATTATAGAGAGCTCCATACGGGATGACACGGAGGCTTGGTTCATCATCATCCATTTCAGCGATACTTAGGTGATGAATATGTGCCTTACGACTGAGCGCATCGGCGAACACATTCGCCTTTCGTGGATGATCATGAATCTCGAGTTCATAGTCTTTAATGAGCTCTAGCCATCTTCGTTGCCTCATGTTTAATTCTTTCTGAGTGAAGATGTACTTCAAGCTCTTGTGGTCGGTGTAGAGGTGTACAAGATTTTCGAGCAAGTAATGCCTCCACATTTTCAAAGCAAGGACCACGGCAGCTAACTCAACATCATGAGTTGTATAATGCTGCTCGTGAGTTCTGAGTTGACGAGATCCATAAGCGACCACTCGTCTTTCTTGCATCAGCACGCAGCCAAGACCGATGCCAGATGCATCGCAATACACGTCGAATGGCTTCGTCGTATCCGGCTGAGCAAGAACTGGGTCTGTTGTGATATGCTTCACTAGGGTCTTGAAAGCTTGTTCACACGCAGCACCCCATACAAATCTGGTATTCTTCTTTAATAAATCCGTCATCGGTTTAGCGATCTTGGAGAAACCCGGAATGAACCTCCGGTAATAACCCGCTAAACCGAGGAAGCTTTGGATTTCAAGCACTGACTTTGGTGACTCCCATTTCTGTACTTGGATAATCTTACTCGGATCTACAGCGATGCCCTCCGCTGAAATGATGTGTCCGAGAAAAGGTACTTGATTAATCCAGAATTCGCACTTGCTGAATTTTGCATAGAGCTGATGATCTCGCAATCTTTGTAGCACAATATGCAGATGTTCAGCATGTTCTTCCTCTGAATTGGAGTACACCAAGATATCGTCGATGAAGACAACGACGAATTTATCCAACTCCGGCATGAATACTGAATTCATTAGGTACATAAAGAGTGCCGGGGCGTTGGTCAAACCAAAAGACATAATGAGATACTCATACAGCCCGTATCTCGTTGAGAATGCCGTTTTCAGAATATCTTCTGCCCGGATTTTAATCTGGTGATATCCAGACCGAAGATCCATCTTTGAAAATACCTTCGCACCCACTAATTGATCGAAGAGCATATCAATGCGAGGTAGTGGATACTTGTTCTTGATGGTAACGGCGTTCAAAGGGTGATAATCAACACAAAGCCGTAGTGTTTCATCCTTATTCTTGACAAACAACGCTGAACAACCCCAAGGTGACGAACTTGGTCATATAAAGCCCTTGCTCATTAGGTCATTCAGCTGTGTCTTCAATTCTGCCAGTTAATTGGGTGCCATCTTGTATGGCCTTCGTGATATCGGTGTTGTTCCCGGTATAAGTTCAATCTTGAACTCAACGTCTCGTTCGGGTGGCATGCCCGCTAAATCCTCGGGAAATACATCCGGATACTCACGTACCACCGGAATGTCCTCTATCTTGACAGCTTCCGTGTGGTTCACTGTTGCAATCTGCTGCCGTCTGGCGCCCAGAATTAATATATGAAGACCGTGCTGTGGGGAGTTGAGCTCAATGGTCCTGGAGCTGATGTTAAGAACCGCCTGGTGGTAATTCAACCACGACATCCCCAAAATGATGTCGATCTTCAGACCTTCAAGAATAATGAGGGTCGTACGGTATATTTTACCCCCAAACAAAGAGGTGCTCGGGAGACAACCTCGCTTGTGGTACTGCTGCCCCGGGTGAAGATATGAGGTATTGCCTCTTTGTATAAACTGTTTGGAGCTGATGTTGATCCACGAAAGATTGGCTAATGAAATTGTTTGTGGCACCGGAATCAAAGAGAATCAAAACCGGTAGTTGATTCAGAGAAAAGATCCCTGCTAAAGCGGCTTCTCCTTCCAGAACATCATCAATCACAGTATAGTGAATGTTGCCCCTTATCTGCCCTCCTGTCTGCAGATTGAGGTACGGGTTGTATTGTTGTAAATATGATGACCCGCATCCTTGAATTCCCTCCGGACATTGCCTAGCATAATGGCCCATACGCCCACAAGTAAAACACGGATGTCTCTCCGGTTCTTCATTGACTTGCGGTGGACTGCTAGGTACATATGGCTGCAGCGATGAAGCACAAACCACCGTCTGATGCTGCGGCTGTGGAGGTGGTGCAAGTTGTAGAACTTGACCAGCAATCAATCTCTGAGGAGTTGATCGTACAGGTGACCTCCATCTTTCACCGGGTGGCGTTTGATACACCAAATGGTACTTCTGAGGCACATAACTTGTGCTGGCCTGCTCGATCTCACTCATCTTTCTCTTCTCGGCTTGCCACTCGAGTGTCGGCCTCTCTTGAATGAAAGACGCATCGACCATGTCGGTGTATCTGCCGTTATTGTGCACGGCCAACTTATCCTATAATATGGCACTCAGGCCATGGAAGAATAGGTCACACCGTGTCTCTTCTTTCGCCACATATTCGGGAGCATATTGGGCCAAAAGATTAAACCTTCGGACATACTCGAGGACACTCATGTCCCCTTGCTTTAAGCCCAAAAATTTCTCCCGCTTTGCCTTGACAATAGCTAGCGGTATATGACGAGTACAAAAGGCTTCACAAAACTCACTCCATGTCACTTGATGGTCCTCCGGAATGGTGGCAAGATGATCCACCCACCAGTTTCCGGCGGCTCCATGGAGTTGCTGAGCGGCAAACTTTGTCTTCTGGTATTCATCACACTCGAATACTCTGAATTTTGACTCCATGACACGAAGCCATTGATCTTCTTCCACAGGTTCGGTGGCTTCAGTAAAAATTGGCGGTTGAGTCGCCAAGAAATCCAGATAAGCGTCCCGAGATGGAACGGCTTGTTGCGTGTTCTGGAGTACACCTTGCTGTACCAAAGCTTGGAGTAAGCGCGTGTGTTCTTGTGTTGCTTCTTGGAGTAGCCTAGCGTTCTCTTGATTAGACTCGACGACTCGAGTCATAAGATCCATCCATCCCGTGGATGGTGGTTCCGACGGTGGAATGAAAGCATCACCGCCTCGATGAGAACTCCCGGCCCTACTCCTAGAGCGAGTACGGACCATACTGCAAAAATATAGTTGAGAAGAGTTAAACAAGAAATCAGCAGTATGTGAGACTAATGAAAACATGAATATGTCAAAACTTTATGAAAGCAGTAACAAATTCATGTTTACACAACTCCTTAGTAGGCATAGCTATCCAGTCTATCTGTACGTACAGAACAGACCTTTATGCACATTCTCCAGATTTTGATCTAGGTAAGAGCATTTTCATAACTCAAGTTGAATACCAAAGTTAAAGTTAACTTGAGTATCTTTCCAACGAGTACTCTTATGCCTACAGATCATCTCCGGATTAAAAGTTATGATTTTCCAGAGTTGACAGAATTCCTGGAAAAAATCTGCCAACACCTCCTTTGTATGTGGCTGATTTTATCACAGTTGTATATGCAAATACAATACGAATCTGAACAAACTTTGAATTACAACAATGTTGAACATTTCATAACCTTTCTAACGGTGTATCATAGGCTTCATAAGGATTTTTCTACAGAAGGTTATGGCTTAAAAACAGAAAGGTCCAGAGAGGTTTTGCTGCTGTCCTGGTTCTGGACAATTCACCTTCCTCTGAACTTTCTACCCATTTAGCATGTGATTTGGCTCTGGAGGTCTACAAAGAACATGTAGAGATCTTGAAGACCTTTCCAGAACTGTACCATACAGCTTAAGTGGGTCAAGCTACTCAGAGTTATGCTCTGTTAAAGTCCAGCAAGAACTCCTGCCAAAAACAGAGCACTCCGTTTTTGAAATCTTTGAAGCCTAGTGTCCCTCTCATTTGAATCTTAGATCAAAATAAGAGTTCAGTAACTAATATTTGTTTCAAATTTCCATTTTTATTTGAAAGTTAGTTCATGAGTCATTTCTTCAAAGGAAAGGAGTTATAAAGTTTAGTACGGCGTCGACGCACCGTAAGAGGCATGTCGGTACTACGTAGCCTCACCAAAAGAAAATTCTAACCAGATTATACCGGCATATTTGCATCTTAGGTGGCACTAAACGATCACTTGCAAACGTGTTCTATTCGTACTACAATTTCGTGGTTAATCCTGCATAAGCCACACTCAATCGTCAGGTCCGGCTGCACACCGGACCCGGTATCCATGCAGTTCTTACACCCGCCCGTCATCACTCGCATAGGTGTTCTCAAGCCAAACACGCCTTGAGCTACGTGTTCACGTTATTAACCACGTGACGGGTTTTCCCAAATTGCACCACGCACGCCCAGGACAGACGTTGCTCGAGTACCCCAAACGACATGAGGAGTCGTAGAGGATACTAAAGTGGATCGGGTTACCTGCCACCCGTGGGGCTCCATCCTTCAGCTTGTGCGCACTGGTGGACAGCGCTTACGTACACCCCCCAAGACATAAATCGTCCCGAGATGCACGATTTTTCCGACATAACAAATAAGTTAGTTTGCCACCTTCATATTTAAGCTAATAGTAATCCTTATGTGGGCCTAGTACCGTATCCTCACCGTAACCTAAATTTTTGTTGTAATACCTTCCTTATTCCGTGCGTTATTCTCAATGCGGCTCTGATACCAGCTGACATGGGCCTACCAACTGAGACAGGCCACTCACCCGGGAATCGCATTGGGTGGTGCCGTGTTGTGCGGCACCCAACAGCACACATACAAGGAACAATGTATTACATAAAACAATAGCGGAAGCTTACAAATTTTTCTTTGTAAATCATTTACATCAAATAGCTACAGCGGAAGTCTATAACAACTCAAGTCGAATAACTAAGAGCACTCGAGATGAAGTCCAGCCCGCGGACTCCTCTCGCTAGCAACACGAAGACAAGCAGCAGCGGCTGGGTTCTCCATGTGTTACCTGACTCGGAAGTCTCCGAGTCTCACCGGACCACCTCCATCTTAGCATCGATGTTAACCTGCAAAACCCCTTATATAGCAAGTGTGAGCACATAGGCTCAGCAAGACTGATCCGTCTCTCCTAAACAAGAAACTCTACATGCACGACGGTTGCAATTGGGTTAGCTAAATTTGCATAAAGGACTCGCCTACAGTTGATTCTTAACTTTCAGATTTTAAGCCTCATTGTGCAGACCTTGAGCCGAAAAGCATCGCAACTCCACAATCAAACAAGAAACGCTTTGTTGCGATGCTTCTTGCACAAAGTGAAAGTAAAGTTTAATGCGCCTATCTCTAATTCAATCATGGTTGCAATACAAGTTACAGCACAGCCTTATCAAGTTCAAAGATAACCAGTTCAGTTGTTACTACGTCAAGACGCAGTGGGCAATTATGCTCATTTGACCACGAGCGACGGTGATTCGAATCAGTACACGCCCGGACTACACGACACGTACACCCGTACTCCGAGTTGCCGGCAGCAACCTCGACTGACGTTGTACGTGGCCACCTTTCCCAAGATCTTCCACATTGGACACAGTCCAACTGCCCCGAGTATGCAAGCTCCCTCAAGGTACATACCCATAGTGGTATGTTCTTAAGTGAGTTACCTCCTGCTACCCTGACGCCGAAAGCCTAAGGCAGTTGGAAAAGTTGCACTATGGATCTCCCAAGGTACATCGGTTTTCTGGGTCCCATATAGCCAGTATGCGGGTACACAACTCAAACTTGTCCAACAGGGCCAAGCACGGACGGGCCTTAACTGACACAGGCAGGGCTATGCACGCACGGTCTGCAACCTGCTGCATCTAAACCTCCCTGCCCGATCTCCATTTCTTATGTGTGAACTTTCCTCATCTTTTCTAATTCGGACCCGTTCCGAGTAAACCAGCCCTAAACTCGCGACTAGCTTCCAACTACTCGACTTCTACCGCACCTTTCCTACTAACATTTAGCGTAGCTAAATCCACTTGAGGAGGTGCTATTCTACCCTTTCTCTCTTAGGTATTTCTGGTCATGCAAGTGGGGTTTTCAATATCATCTAGACTTAATGCAATCAATGATGCAAAGCTATGATCTCTAAAAATGGAAATGCTTGTAAAACTGTTCAAATGCAAACCGAGGCTTGCCTGTTTTGCAGGTGACTAAGGTTACCATCAGTTAGTGATGATAACTTGGAGCTTGATCACTTGTTTTCCTCCCTCCTAGATCTTCACTTCAAGTCCTTCTCACCTTCTTCACGTATATGCTACACAATATGATCATGCATATGTATTTAATTGAAAAGCTTTTGCTAAAAAGATATAATGACAGTTTTAAAACTGGAACTCTGTTTAAGAATTTAAAATGACACTGGTGCTAGTGGTTTGGGTTGGGTTTAAATATTATGATCAAATGTTAAGTGCTTCTCCCACTTAAGTGTTGATCACCTTAAGGTTTTACACATGACAGTGGTGATCCAGAGCTCCAATGGAGCTGAGAATTTTCCTGTGAGTTCCTTGTCACAAGAAGGTCCTCTGGACCAAAATTTAGCACTTTTCATGGAGTGGTTTATTCAGAACAATTCTCTAAGTGTTTAATCAAAGATGAATTAATTTTGAGGTAACACCCATGTTCATGTCAAAATCAGTGGACCAAAATTTCAATTGTAGTTCATAGAGCTTGAATGAATTTTCCTAGGATTTTTGGAGCTAAGAATTGCCCAGAACTGAATTTACAAGTTTTGGAAATTCTCTGAAAATGTTTCTGTATTCATTTGAACACAGTAACTTACAATCTGAATTCTCCTGAGCAAAACAACTCCAAATGAGCTGAAACTTTTACAGGAGTTTAAGAACACCCTAAAAAAAACTCTGCAAAATTTGAGGATTTTTGGATAAACCAAACTCCATCTAAAATTCTTTTGCGGAAAAGCTTAAAAGAATTTTATAGAATTAAATAAAGACTTTTATACAAATTAGGTAGCATATTTGGATAGAGTTTGTCAATTTGAATCTAACCCAATTTTAATCACTAAATTTGGAGGTTCCTAGCAAAAGTTATGCCCTTCTAAAGTTTGGGGAAAATCTGGAATTTGAATAAATCCGAGAAATGTTTAAACCTGACTGTGGGACCAAGGGGGCACGTGTCAGTTACCGGGAGCGTGCCACACGGGGTCACAGGGTTATTTCCCGCGCTGTTACAGCCGATCCCGCGCCACAGAATATCCGGCCCCCTCTGCCGAGTCGCTGACAGGCGGGACCGGCGAGGTCGTCTTCAACCTCTCGCTCCCGCGCGATACCGCCGCCGGGCTCGCCGGAGCAGCTCCGAATTCAGTCGTCCGGCCATCTCAAATGCTCAAACTCGCCGCTAGCCCCTAATTCAACTTGAGGAACACGTTGGTATGACTTTCACAGACCGGCGAAGTTCCTAAACCACTCCGCACCGGTGCAGCGGCTCGGACGAAGTTCGGCGACGTCACCCCGTCGCCCTAAGCCCTCTAAGCTCCGGTTTCCAAGCTCTAAAGCACCGGCGGACGCTAAGGAACATCAACATGGGAATAAAATGGCTCGGAAACGGTTCTAAATTAGGGTTCACCGTGCACCCAAACCTTTCCGTCATAGCCGTCATCGTAAAGACCGGAAATACGTCGTGCACAGTGTGTTCATGCGGGGTTTCAAAAGCAAACAGGTGCGTCCTTACGTCTAGCCCTCGTGTGTGAAGTTTCGTGCTATCTAGACCATAATCAACAGGGAATTTCTCGGAAACGTACCGGAAGGTCAGTTTGCACCGATCGGGAGAAATTCTCGAAATTCCCTGCCGATGATCCATGGTTGATCCTGAGCTTTGGGGGCGAGTTGCCTGGACGTCGCGCGTGCCCAGAGATGGCCTAGCTCGGCCGTGACAAGCCGCGGTTCAAGCTGCCCACGAGAGCACTTGCTCTCGGTTCTACGGCGGCTGCTGTGGAAACTCGCCGTTCTCGGTGCAGAGAGCGCGAACCCGCTCAGTGATGGCTCGAGGATGTCGTGGGAGGTATGGTGGTATGGTTTTGCTGCTCAGTGGCGCTGCTCACTCGAACTGCCCGAGCTCCCGAGTGATCGAAGAAGGGCGGCCGCGTTTCTGTCTCTCGGTGCGAGGGAGCGAAGAGGGACTCGGCTTAGGTTCCGTGAGCAATAAGGGCGTGGCCGAGGGGATGAGAACCGGGAGGAGCAGCTCGCCAGCACACGTTCGGCAGAGGAACGTCGGTTCCCGGGGAGGACTCGGTGTCGCACGGTGAGGGATCGGGTCTGCTGTTGCTTCGCGTGGGAGGAAAGCAAATGGAGACTGTGTACTGAAGATCTTTTGCAATATTCAGCCCCCTCAATGACATGTGGGTCCCACAGATCAGTCCCCCTTTATCTCTCTCAAAATATCTCCCAAGTTTGAATATTGATGGAATTCAATTGTGGGAATTCAAATCTGATATGCATTTGGATAATTGGGCAAGTTTCATCCAAATTCAAATATGTATTTGAATTCTTTGTTATTTAAAGTTCATTTTAGAAAATGGGTTGCAAATCATTTCCATAAATCATGAAACTTTGCACACCCCCTAATTTGGACCCAAGGAACTCAAATATGAAATCTGATTTTAAAGTTGACTGCTGCAAATGAGATTTTAAGCACAACAGTTTTGAATTCCATTGTGTTGCTCTCATTTGAATTTTGAGTTTGAACAAGTTTGTTCCAAATCTGGCTTTAGTTTTTCTTACACACATGGGAACTTCCCATCTTAGTTTTTGACCCCTCTTGGGTTCCAAGTTTCCAAATAAACATTTGAACTTGTGTGAAGAAAACCCTCATGTGTGTTATCACATGTGGGGAAAAGTTTTAACAAGTCCCAAATTTCATACATATGAACCCAACTTTTGCAAACAAGTGTTTCTTTGTATTCACAATTTTTGGGACCTTTACATTCCTCCCCCCTTAAAAGGAATCTCGTCCTGAGATTCAAAAGAAGAATGAGACGGGAGGTAATTACAAAGTTTATGACAAAAGCTCCGGATAGTTCTTGTGGATGTAGTCTTCAGTTTCCCACGTCGCCTCTTCCGGGGTATGATTACTCCATAGGACGTTGTAAAATTTCAAAGTCCGGTTCCTGGTGGTCCGGGTCTTTTCGTCGATAATCTGTACAGGTTGCTTGACATAGGTGAGATCCGGCTTCAACTCGTCGATGTCTTTGGTGCGGATGGCAGCGGTAAACTTGAGACATTTCCGCAACTAGGACACGTAAAATATGTCGTGAATACCGGCAAGGCTTGCCAGTAGTTCCAGCCGGTAGGCTACGTTTCCACACTTCTCCGTTATAGCAAACAGACCGATGAATCGGGGAGCAAGTTTCCCCTTGACACCGAACCGATGAATCCATTTCATCGGAGACACATGAAGATACACGTGCTCTCCAACATCGAAATGCAGCGGTCGAAGTCTCTGGTCCGCATAGCTCTTTTGAAGAGATTGGGCACCTTTGAGGTTCTCTTGTATTATCCGAACTTTCTCTTCGGCTTCATTGACAAGATCAACCCCGAACGTTACTCGTTCACCGGATTCGCACCAGTTCAATGGGGTATGGCACTTCCGGCCGTATAAAGCTTCATATGGTGCCATTTTGATGCTCGTCTGATATCCATTGTTGTACAAGAACTCTGCCAACGGTAAGTGATCATCCCAGCTCTTACCGTGGTGGATGGCACATGCTCTTAGCATATCTTCCAGTATTTGATTCACCCTCTCAGTTTGCCCGTCAGTTTGAGGGTGATACACAGAGCTTCTAATCAACTTCGTCCCCAAGGATCCGTGTAGCTGCTCCCAGAAACGGGCTACGAACAGCAACCCTCTATCTGACACAATGGTACGGGGAACTCCATGTAAGCACAAGATCCGTGCTATGTACAGCTCCGCAGTATGCACAGGGATGAAATGTGCTGATTTGGTTAACCGGTCCACGATTATGGTTGTGGGAGGTCATCGGCAACCCGATGATGAAGTCCATACTCAAGTCTTCCCACTTCCATACCGGTACTTGCAATGGCTGCAACAGGCCCGACTTCTTCACATGGTCGGCCTTAACCCTTCGACACGTATCGCATTCTGAAACGTACTTTGCAACTTCACGTTTCATATGTGTCCACCAAAACTTCTTCCGGAGATCTTGGTACATTTTATTACTGTCCGGATGAATGAAAAACTTGGACAAATGAGCTTGATCCAGAATTTTCTTCCGTAGTCCCATATCCCGGGGTACTACAATCCGGTCGTTGAACCACACGGTACCATCCTCATCCTTCCAGAAGCACTTCATTTCTCCATTGTCTATCCTTCGCCGTATGTGAAACATGCCTTGGTCTTTTCGTTGAGCTTCGATGATCTCCTCTTGGATGGTAGGAATGAGAGCGAGATTATAGAGAGCTCCATACGGGATGACACGGAGGCTTGGTTCGTCATCATCCATTTCAGCGATACTTAGGTGATGAATATGTGCCTTACGACTGAGCGCATCAGCGACCACATTCGCCTTTCCTGGATGATAATGAATCTCGAGTTCATAGTCTTTAATGAGCTCTAGCCATCTTCGTTGCCTCATGTTTAATTCTTTCTGAGTGAAGATGTACTTCAAGCTCTTGTGGTCGGTGTAGAGGTGTACAAGATTTTCGAGCAAGTAATGCCTCCACATTTTCAAAGCAAGGACCACGGCAGCTAACTCAAGATCATGAGTTGGATAATGCTGCTCGTGAGTTCTGAGTTGACGAGATCCATAAGCGACCACTCGTCTTTCTTGCATCAGCACGCAGCCAAGACCGATGCCAGATGCATTGCAATACACGTCGAATGGCTTCGTCGTATCCGGCTGAGCAAGAACTGGGGCTGTAGTGAGATGCTTCACTAGTGTCTTGAAAGCTTGTTCACACGCAGCACCCCATACAAATCTGGTATTCTTCTTTAATAAATCCATCATCGGTTTAGCGATCTTGGAGAAACCCGGAATGAACCTCCGGTAATAACCCGCTAAACCGAGGAAGCTTCGGATTTCATGCACTGACTTTGGTGACTCCCATTTCTGTACTTGGATAATCTTACTCGGATCTACAGCGATGCCCTCCGCTGAAATGATGTGTCCGAGAAAAGGTACTTGATTAATCCAGAATTCGCACTTGCTGAATTTTGCATAGAGCTGATGATCTCGCAATCTTTGTAGCACAATATGCAGATGTTCAGCATGTTCTTCCTCTGACTTGGAGTACACCAAGATATCGTCGATGAAGACAACGACGAATTTATCCAACTCCGGCATGAATACTGAATTCATTAGGTACATAAAGAGTGCCGGGGCGTTGGTCAAACCAAAAGACATAACGAGATACTCATACAGCCCGTATCTCATTGAGAATGCCGTTTTCGGGATATCTTCTGCCCGGATTTTAATCTGGTGATATCCAGACCGAAGATCCATCTTCGAAAATACCTTCGCACCCACTAATTGATCGAAGAGCATATCAATGCGCGGTAGTGGATACATGTTCTTGATGGTAACGGCGTTCAAAGGACGATAATCAACACAAAGCCGTAGTGTTTCGTCCTTCTTCTTGACAAACAACGCTGAACAACCTCAAGGTGACGAACTTGGTCGTATAAAGCCCTTGCTCATTAGGTCATTCAGCTGTGTCTTCAATTCTGCCATTTAATTGGGTGCCATCTTGTATGGCCTTCGTGATATCGGTGTTGTTCCTGGTATAAGTTCAATCTTGAACTCAACGTCTCGTTCGGGTGGCATGCCCGCTAAATCCTCGGGAAACATATCCGGCTATGTAACACCCCAAATTATGATTCAAAACCCTAAACCATGTTCAGAGGGGAATTTAAAAATTTTTGGACGTGTTGCATGTTTTGCAAAAATTCAAATTCAAACTGGAATTCAAATTAGACTCAAAACAGAAAAGAAATGGAAAAAGAAAAAGAGAAAACGGGAAAAAACCGGCCAGTGGGCCGAAACCCGCCAGCCGGCCCAGTTTCCCCCGCGCCAGCCCGCCCCCGCGCGCCCGCGCTGTCTCTCACAGACGGGTGGGACCCACCTGTCATCCCTAACCCCGCGACCCCGGACTCTCCCGCGCGCGCGCGATCTTAACCGATTGGAAACCGCGTCCCTCAGCCCGAATTCCGGTCCCAGAAGAATCAAACTCGATCACAACCGACCCACCGCCCTTCCCCGGCTATAAAACCCCAGCCCCGATCGGTTTTTCCCACGCGATCGCCGATTTTTACTCCGGTGAGCACCGAGACTTCGCCGGTGAATTCTGGCCGATCTAAGCTCGAAAACTCTGATCTAACTCGCTGGTCTTGATCCACTGCCTCCGGGGAGCTTTGCAGGTGCAGAAAACTCGGAGAATTACGGTATAAACACAGCGTCGACGAGCTTCGCCGTGGTTTTGCCTCGGACCTCGCCGCCGATCACTTTCCAGGACCCCCGAGCTCAAGAAAACCCCCGAGGTGAGATCCCTGACCTCCCCTCTACCGATCTATGCCATAAGATCACAGTTCTAGGCAGAATTCTCGAGGATCCGAAACTTTCCGGTGAGATCGCCGCTTCCCGCCGCCGTGCGCCGCCGGCAGTGCCGCCCGCGCTCGATCAGAGCGACGTGGCCGCTTGTGCGCCGTTTATTTTAAATCGCACGGTAGACTTTAAAACCCCGCGTACCGGTTCGATGTTATAATCTCAGCCGTCGGTTTAAAATCGGACGGTCCACGTCAGCCCCGCGTTATAAAGACTGGAATTCTTACGTGCTACCCCCTGGGGTTCTCGGGAAATAAGAGCTAGCCCCGGAAACTTCTGATCTAGCCCCTGGAACTCCAGAAAATCATGTAAATTCATTTAAAAATCAGTTTTAGCCCCTGGACTTAATAAAAATTAGGAAAAACACCTCTGATAAGTGTAGCTAGACCCCTGGAAATTATGAAAATAATATTATAGACCCTGTAATTGGGTGAGTTCATTATTTTAGCTCTGTTTAGTATTTAATTTAGAAAATAGAATATGTAACTAGTGTTTAAAAATTAAAATGTGGGACAAACATAATTGTCAAAATTAATTAAAAACTTTCTCAGTACTTAGAAAACTTTGGAGTGAGATAAAAAAAATATATTGGGCTGAAATGAATCTGTTTCATTTATTATTCACATTATTTAGTATAGGGACACATTTTTAAGTAAAGAATAGCTATAGAAAAATAGGGAAAATAATTATGAAATAGTTTACATCAGAGGCCAAGGTCAAAATATGTTATTCAATTATTTAGGACCAAAACATATACTGTTTAGATGATGAGTATTACTAATTTCATAATAAAATACACAATTATGCATAGGAATATAAATCTGAAAATATAGCAACTAGTAAATGATAAATGGAGTTTTTAAATTTCAAAGAGTTCAGTTTAGGGTTGATAGAAATTATGAATGCACATATGGAGAAGAAAAATACTTTTCTTACATACTTGGTAGTTTAATATAAGGAATTTATTTAAAACTGAAACACACACACACACACACACACACATATATATATATATATAGTATGTAAGTATAAATATGAACACCAAAGTAGGAGTCATACACATATAAATAAAAGTGTGTGCAAGCCACAGATCAACACACAAAGTAACCACAACACATATAATGGTGAATGAATTTCATAAATATGAATGTGTGGTTTGTATGAAGTAAGAAGTGTGAACTATGTCTTATGATTGTTGTTTTTCTTTTGCTATGTGTGATGGTATGAAGTAGAACCTGTTCAAGAGCAAGTTATTCCTTTCCAAGATCAGGACTACCCATTTCAAGAGCAGCAAGAAGGAGGCAAGTGTCCTTGACCACTTTGATCCTATGCTAGGATGTGTAGCTAGAATTAATTGCATTGTCAATTTAAATATGAAGCCCATGCTAGGAAGTTTCCCTAGAATTGCATTACCTTATTTCCTTGTAGCTTGGGTTGGGATTTATTTTATCATGTCATTTAATATTATGCATATGCTTAGCCATGCTTAGAATGGGATAATTGGGATATGAGATCATCAGTTTATATTACCATACTCTTGAATGAGATATTGTGAGTTATGTAGAGGTAGGGATCAAGGCAAGTTGGATGTTTTGGTTGTGTGCTGGGTGCACGAGACTTGGGTTTGTGTTTAGTACTTGCCTGGATCCTAAGGACCGGTTAATGGAGCATGTAACCTGGCTTTACAGTGCCAACCACATGCTGAGATGGGGCAGCTTGGCCAATTAATTAGGTGTATCCCCGGCGTAGTATGGGTGTGTTGGATGGTGCGGGGAGTAGGTGTCAGCTGGAGTACCATATGAACCGCAAGGCTCAAGAGGGGGCCACTGCAGCGGGGTTGGAGCCTCTTGTATGCTGTTAGGGGTGAAACCTCAGTGGGCCCACGCTCGTCGGGAATCCCTTTGTAAAAGCTTCGTAGTGATCTCCTGGCTACACACCCGAGAAGTGTGAATGTGGTTCGTAACCACTGGCATAATGGAGGTTCTTTTAGTCCACCCGGCAACGGGGATGAAATCACTACATGTGGGTACAGTGGTACAAACTCTGCAGAGTCAAAACTGTCTTGACAGCCGTGCTCACGGTTAAGAGCGGCCTGGACTTATTCATGATTAGAGGATTGATGGTTTTGGAAGTTAAGCGGGGAGCTTAACATTGGAAATGATGTTATGGTTATTGGATTATGATGATGGGATGGGAGATTGGGACCATTTCACCTGTGTAGTAATATAGGTGCTTAATAAGCTAAGGTGATAGGTATTAATTGCGTAGTGCTTTAACCATGAGTTCAACCTCTCCTTGTTCTAGCCATGCATGATATAATTTTCCCACACTTGCTGAGTACCATTGGTACTCAACCTTGCATATTTGTTGGTTTATATTGCTGTTCAGGTCAAGATAATGAGGTGGTGTATAATGACCAAGATTTTGGACCCGAGGAAGGTTTTTAGGTTCATGAAGACCCCCGGGCAACGCCTGTGATGGAGCCCTAAGAATAATATTCCGCTGCTAGTTTATTTATTGTGATGAAGCATTAGTGTCCATTGAGACATTTGCGATGTAAGACTTATTTATATTCGACACCTGGCTTGTAATAAATGATGCTTCCCTATTTGTCATCACATGTATGAGAAAATGATCCTGGCATACATGTGATATTCACTTGGTTGTTCTTCGGAAAAACCGGGTGTGACAGAGGTGGTATCAGAGCCAAGGTTGCCCGTAGGAACGTGGACCTAGGTAGAAATGGACTTATTTAAGGGCCCTATTTTCTTAAAAAACTATTTTCCAAGGTGTGGGTTGAAAAGTGTTATTTAAAGAGTTATTTTCTTCATCTTACCCCAACTTTCATTCAAAATAGGATTTTTGTTTGAGAGTTTATCTAACCTAATTTTAAATTCTTTTTGTTTTAGATGGTTCGCATGATTCGCACCGCTCGCAAATCCACAGGAGGGAGAGTTCCCGTAGTTGCCCTTGCCGAAAGAGAGGAGAGTCGTCCAGTGACGTACCTTTCCTACGGATTGGCAGTAGGAGACTTGTTGCGCCGTCTTCGGCGTATGCTCGAAGCCGCCGGCAATATGGGCAAGCTCATCATCCACTATAACTCCACCAGGACCATCCGTGAGAAGAGGGAAGAATGGAGTTCGGAGATGAGGATTATACACGAGAATCAGCTGCTTATGATTCACCACTCTCCAGCTTGTCGAGCAACACAAGTTGACGCAGAGAAAGATGTCACCTGGGAGGCCATCACCTGCCAGAGTCACATCTATCGTCGCCACTTGGACAAAACTGAGTACATGTATGTCCTCCAACGTGAGAGTGGTACCACGGAGTACAAGTACCCACCAGTGCAGCAAGGGACTTCCCATGAGCACATGGACTTGTGCTTGGAGGATGCTGCTATGCTCAGCACTCGACTGCAGGAGTGTCAACAAGAGCTTCAGGATGTCCGAGACACCCTGAAGGAAATGGAGGCGTTGCTGCGAGCTTGCTTAAAGGCGAGAGAAAGAGGAGATGGGAATGAACTGTGTGTCACCGTGAATGATACATGGACTCCTGACTCCCCGGATCGCCGAGCAATCAGGCGTCGTCGCACTTCTCCACCAGCAGCCTCCCCACCCAAAGCAGAGTCAGAAGGTAGCCGAAATGAGGAGGAAGATCCCGAGGAGCCAGCTCAGGAGGACAAAGGTATATATGGATCATAAGAGTTTGAAGTACATATTCACACAGCCAGATCTCAACCTCAGACAAAGGAGATGGTTAGAGCTAATCAATGACTTTGATGTGGGCATCAACTATCATCCCGGGAAAGCAAACGTCGTGGCCGATGCTTTGAGTCGGAAAGTGCAGGTCAATAAGTTGAGCTTGAAGGACATGCCTGCAGAATTGAAGGACGAGGTTATAAGGCTCAATCTGTGTCTAGTAAATAATGGTGAAGCCATCGCCATGGAAGTGGACTCCACACTCGAGCGAGACATACGCGAGGGCCAAAAGAATGATGAGAAGATACAAGAGATCAGACAGCTCATCAAGGAAAATAAAGCTCATGGTTTTAGAGAGGATGAACAGGGAACGGTGTGGCACGGGAAAAGGATCTGTGTGCCAGAAGTAAAGGAGATCCGTGAATTAATTTTGAAGGAGGCTCACGATTCTGACTATTCCATTCATCCTGGGAGTACGAAGATGTACCAGGACCTCAAGAGCAGGTATTGGTGGTATGGCATGAAGCGAGATGTCGCGGAACATGTTGCCCTATGTGACACATGTCAGTTGGTGAAAGCAGAACATCAACGACCCGCGGGATTGCTGCAACCACTCAAAGTTCCTGAATGGAAGTGGGAAGAAATCAGCATGGATTTTGTTGTGGGATTGCCTAGGACCCAATCCGGGTATGATTCAATATGGGTCATTATTGATAGGCTAACCAAGGTAGCTCATTTCATTCCTGTGAAAAAAAGCTACAGCGGATCCAAATTGGCAGAGTTGTACATGTCAAGGATCGTGTGTTACCATGGAGTGCCAAAGAAGATAGTGTCGGACCGAGGGACACAGTTCACCTCGAGGTTTTGGCAGAAGTTGCATGAAACCATGGGAACCCATCTGAACTTCAGCTCTGCCTATCATCCCCAAACTGACGGGCAGACGGAGAGAACCAATCAGATCCTTGAAGATATGTTAAGGGCATGTGCACTCAAAAACAATAGAAGTTGGGACAAGAACTTACCGTATGCGGAGTTTTCCTATAACAACAGTTATCAAGCTAGTATGAAGATGTCACCGTTTGAAGCTTTGTATGGAAGGAAGTGCAGAACTCCCCTATTTTGGAACCAAACAGGAGAAAGTAAAGTGTTTGGTCCAGAAGTGCTACAAGAAGCCGAGGCGAAGGTGAGGGAGATTCGCAACAACTTGAGGATAGCACAAACACGCCAGAAGAGTTATGCTGATGTACGAAGAAGAGAGCTCGTTTTCAACGTGGGAGACTATGTTTATCTCAAGGTGTCCCCTATCAGAGGACTTCGTCGGTTCAAGGTGAAAGGGAAGTTGTCACCTCGATACATCGGACCCTTTCAAGTTTTGGAAAGAAAAGGCGAAGTGGCGTACCAACTAGAGTTACCGGTTCATCTATCGGACGTGCACGATGTATTCCATGTGTCACAACTCAAGAAATGTCTGAGGACGCCTGAAGAGGTGTTACCCATGAATGAAGTGGATGTAGCTGAGGATTTGTCTTATGCCGAGCAACCATACAAGATTTTGGAGACAATGGAACGCCTCACCAGAAATAAAAGAATCCGGATGTGCAAGGTGCAGTGGAAGCATCACTCAGAAGAGGAAGCCACCTGGGAACGGGAAGATGAGCTTAAGGCACAATTTCCGGAATTGTTTTCTTAGAAACACCAATCTCGAGGACGAGATTTCTTTTAAGGGGGGTAGAGCTGTAACACCCCAACTTTTGATTCAAAACCCTAAACCATGTTCAGAGGGGAATTAAAAATTTTTGCACGTGTTGCATGTTTTGCAAAAATTCAAATTCAAACTGGAATTCAAATTAGACTCAAAACAGAAAAGAAATGGAAAAAGAAAAAGAGAAAACAGGAAAAAACCGGCCAGTGGGCCGAAACCCGCCAGACGGCCCAGTTTCCCCCGCGCCAGCCCGCCCCCGCGCGCCCGCGCTGTCTCTCACAGACGGGTGGGACCCACCTGTCATCCCTAACCCCGCGACCCCGGACTCTCCCGCGCGCGCGCGCGATCTTAACCGATTGGAAACCGCGTCCCTCAGCCCGAATATGGTCCCAGAAGAATCAAACTCGATCACAACCGACCCACCGCCCTTCCCCGGCTATAAAAACCCCAGCCCCGATCGGTTTTTCCCACGCGATCGCCGATTTTTACTCCGGTGAGCACCGAGACTTCGCCGGTGAATTCTGGCCGATCTAAGCTCGAAAACTCTGATCTAACTCGCTGGTCTTGATCCACCGCCTCCGGGGAGCTTTGCAGGTGCAGAAAACTCGGAGAATTCCGGTGTAAACACAGCGTCGACGAGCTTCGCCGTGGTTTTGCCTCGGACCTCGCCGCCGATCACTTTCCAGGACCCCCGAGCTCAAGAAAACCCCCGAGGTGAGATCCCTGACCTCCCCTCTACCGATCTATGCCATAAGATCACAGTTCTAGGCAGAATTCTTGAGGATCCTAAACTTTCCGGCGAGATCGCCGCTTCCCGCCGCCGTGCGCCGCCGGCAGCGCCGCCCGCGCTCGATCAGAGCGACGTGGCCGCTTGTGCGCCGTTTATTTTAAATCGCACGGTAGACTTTAAAACCCCGCGTACCGGTTCGATGTTATAATCTCAGCCGTCGGTTTAAAATCGGACGGTCCACGTCAGCCCCGCGTTATAAAGACTGGAATTCTTACGTGCTACCCCCTGGGGTTCTCGGGAAATAAGAGCTAGCCCCGGAAACTTCTGATCTAGCCCCTGGAACTCCAGAAAATCATGTAAATTCATTTAAAAATCAGTTTTAGCCCCTGGACTTAATAAAAATTAGGAAAAACACCTCTGATAAGTGTAGCTAGACCCCTGGAAATTATGAAAATAATATTATAGACCCTGTAATGGGGTGAGTTCATTATTTTAGCTCTGTTTAGTATTTAATTTAGAAAATAGAATATGTAACTAGTGTTTAAAAATTAAAATGTGGGACAAACATAATTGTCAAAATTAATTAAAAACTTTCTCAGTACTTAGAAAACTTTGGAGTGAGATAAAAAAAATATATTGGGCTGAAATGAATCTGTTTCATTTATTATTCACATTATTTAGTATAGGGACACATTTTTAAGTAAAGAATAGCTATAGAAAAATAGGGAAAATAATTATGAAATAGTTTACATCAGAGGCCAAGGTCAAAATATGTTATTCAATTATTTAGGACCAAAACCTATACTGTTTAGATGATGAGTATTACTAATTTCATAATAAAATACACAATTATGCATAGGAATATAAATCTGAAAATATAGCAACTAGTAAATGATAAATGGAGTTTTTAAATTTCAAAGAGTTCAGTTTAGGGTTGATAGAAATTATGAATGCACATATGGAGAAGAAAAATACTTTTCTTACATACTTGGTAGTTTAATATAAGGAATTTATTTAAAACTGAAACACACACACACACACACACACACACACACACACATATATATATATATATATATATATATATATATATATATATATATATATATATATATATATATATATATATATATATATATATATATATAGTATGTAAGTATAAATATGAACACCAAAGTAGGAGTCATACACATATAAATAAAAGTGTGTGCAAGCCACAGATCAACACACAAAGTAACCACAACACATATAACGGTGAATGAATTTCATAAATATGAATGTGTGGTTTGTATGAAGTAAGAAGTGTGAACTATGTCTTATGATTGTTGTTTCTCTTTTGCTATGTGTGATGGTATGAAGTAGAACCTGTTCAAGAGCAAGTTATTCCTTTCCAAGATCAGGACTACCCATTTCAAGAGCAGCAAGAAGGAGGCAAGTGTCCTTGACCACTTTGATCCTATGCTAGGATGTGTAGCTAGAATTAATTGCATTGTCAATTTAAATATGAAGCCCATGCTCGGAAGTTTCCCTAGAATTGCATTACCTTATTTCCTTGTAGCTTGGGTTGGGATTTATTTTATCATGTCATTTAATATTATGCATATGCTTAGCCATGCTTAGAATGGGATAATTGGGATACGAGATCATCAGTTTATATTACCATACTCTTGAATGAGATATTGTGAGTTATGTAGAGGTAGGGATCAAGGCAAGTTGGATGTTTTGGTTGTGTGCTGGGTGCACGAGACTTGGGTTTGTGTTTAGTACTTGCCTGGATCCTAAGGACCGGTTCATGGAGCATGTAACCTGGCTTTACAGTGCCAACCACATGCTGAGATGGGGCAGCTTGGCCAATTAATTAGGTGTATCCCCGGCGTAGTATGGGTGTGTTGGATGGTGCGGGGAGTAGGTGTCAGCTGGACTACCATATGAACCGCAAGGCTCAAGAGGGGGCCACTGCAGCGGGGTTGGAGCCTCTTGTATGCTGTTAGGGGTGAAACCTCAGTGGGTCCACGCTCGTCGGGAATCCCTTTGTAAAGGCTTCGTAGTGATCTCCTGGCTACACACCCGGGAAGTGTGAATGTGGTTCGTAACCACTGGCATAATGGAGGTTCTTTTAGTCCACCCGGCAACGGGGGATGAAATCACTACATGTGGGTACAGTGGTACAAACGATGCAGAGTCAAAACTGTCTTGACAGCCGTGCTCACGGTTAAGAGCGGCCTGGACTTATTCATGATTAGAGGATTGATGGTTTTGGAAGTTAAGCGGGGAGCTTAACATTGGAAATGATGTTATGGTTATTGGATTATGATGATGGGATGGGAGATTGGGACCATTTCACCTGTGTAGTAATGTAGGTGCTTAATAAGCTAAGATGATAGGTATTAATTGCGTAGTGCTTTAACCATGAGTTCAACCTCTCCTTGTTCTAGCCATGCATGATATAATTTTCCCACACTTGCTGAGTACCATTGGTACTCAACCTTGCATATTTGTTGGTTTATATTGCTGTTCAGGTCAAGATAATGAGGTGGTGTATAATGACCAAGATTTTGGACCCGAGGAAGGTTTTTAGGTTCATGAAGACCCCCGGGCAACGCCTGTGATGGAGCCCTAAGAATAATATTCCGCTGCTAGTTTATTTACTCGTGATGAAGCATTAGTGTCCATTGAGACATTTGCGATGTAAGACTTATTTATATTCGACACCTGGCTTGTAATAAATGATGCTTCCCTATTTGTCATCACACGTATGAGAAAATGATCCTGGCATACATGTGATATTCACTTGGTTGTTCTTCGGAAAAACCGGGTGTGACAGGCTACTCACGTACCACCGGAATGTCCTCTATCTTGACAGCTCCCGTGTGGTTCACTGTTGCAATCTGCTGCCGTCTGGCGCCCAAAATTAATATATGAAGACTGTGCTGTGGGGAGTTGAGCTCAACGGTCCTGGAGCTGATGTTAAGAACCGCCTGGTGGTAATTCAACCACGACATCCCCAAAATGATGTCGATCTTCAGACCTTCAAGAATAATGAGGGTCGTACGGTATATTTTACCCCCCAAACAAAGAGGTGCTCGGGAGACAACCTCGCTTGCGGTACTGCTGCCCCCGGGCGAAGATATGAGGTATTGCCTCTTTGTATAAACTGTTTGGAGCTGATGTTGAGCCACGAAAGATTGGCTAATGAAATTGTGTGTGGCACCGGAATCAAATAGAATCAAAACCGGTAGTTGATTCAGAGAAAAGATCCCTGCTAAAGCGGCTTCTCCTTCCGGAACATCATCAATCACAATATAGTGAATGTTGCCCCTTATCTGCCCTCCTGTCTGCAGATTGAGGTACGGGTCGTATTGTTGTAAATATTATGACCCGCATCCTTGAATTCCCTCCGGACATTGCCTAGCATAATGGCCCATACGCCCACAAGTAAAACACGGATGTCTCTCTGGTTCTTTGTTGACTTGCGGTGGACTGCTAGGTACATATGGCTGCAGCGATGGAGCACAAACCACCGTCTGATGCTGCGGCTGTGGAGGTGGTGCAAGTTGTAGAACTTGACCAGAAATCAATCTCTGAGGAGTTGATCGTACAGGTGACCTCCATCTTTCACCGGGTGGCGTTTGATACACCAAACGGTACTTCTGAGGCACATAACTTGTTCTGGCCTGCTCGATCTCACTCATCTTTCTCTTCTCGGCTTGCCACTCAAGTGTCGGCCTCTCTTGAATGAAAGACAGATCGACCATGTCGGTGTAACTTCCGTTATTGTGTACGGCCAACTTATCCTGTAATATGGCACTCAGGCCATGGAAGAATATGTCACACCGTGTCTCTTCTTTCGCCACATATTCGGGAGCATAATGGGCCAAAAGATTAAACCTTCGGACATACTCGAGGACACTCATGTCCCCTTGCTTTAAGCCCAAAAATTCCTCCCGCTTTGCCTTGACAATACCTAGCGGTATATGATGAGTACAAAAGGCTTCACAAAACTCACTCCATGTCACTTGATGGTCCTCCGGAATGGTGGCAAGATGATCCACCCACCAGTTTCCGGCGGCTCCATGGCGTTGCTGAGCGGCAAACTTTGTCTTCTGGTATTCATCACACTCGAATACTCTGAATTTTGACTCCATGACACGAAGCCATTGATCTTCTTCCACAGGTTCGGTGGCTTCAGTAAAAATTGGCGGTTGAGTCGCAAAGAAATCCAGATAAGCGTCCCGAGATGGAACGGCTTGTTGCGTGTTCTGGACTACACCTTGCTGTACCAAAGATTGGAGTAAGCGCGTGTGTTCTTGTGTTGCTTCTTGGAGTAGCCTAGCGTTCTTTTGATTAGACTCGACGACTCGAGTCATAAGATCCATCCATCCCGTGGATGGTAGTTCTGACGGTGGAATGAAAGCATCACCGCCTCGACAAGAACTCCCTGCCCTACTCCTAGAGCGAGTACGGACCATACTGCAAAAATTTAGTTGAGAAGAGTTAAACAAGAACTCAGCAGTATGTGAGACTATTGAAAACATGAATATGTCAAAACTTTATGAAAGCAGTAACAAATTCATGTTTACACAACTCCTTAGTAGGCATAGCTATCCAGTCCATCTGTACAGAACAGACCTTTATGCACATTCTCCAGATTTTGATCTAGGTAAGAGCATTTTCATAACTCAAGTTGAATACTAAAGTTAAAGTTAACTTGAGTATATTTCCAACGAGTACTCTTATGCCTACAGATCATCTCCGGATTAAAAGTTATGATTTTCCAAATTTGACAGAATTCTTGGATAAAATCTGCCAACACCTCCTTTGTATGTGGCTGATTTAATCACAGTTGTATATGCAAATACTATACGAATCTGAACAAACTTTGAATTACAACAATGTTGAACATTTCATAACATTTCTACCGGTGTATCATAGGCTTCTTAAGGATTTTTCTACAGAAGGTTATGGCTTAAAAACCGAAAGGTCCAGAGAGGTTTTGCTGTTGTCCTGGTTCTGGACAATTCACCTTCCTCTGAACTTTCTACCCATTTAGCATGTGATTTGGCTCTGGAGGTCTACAAAGAAGTTGTAGAGATCTTGAAGACCTTTCCAGAACTGTACCATACACCTTAATTGGGTCAAGATACTCAGAGTTATGCTCTGTTAAAGTCCAGCAAGAACTCCTGCCAAAAACAGAGCACTCCGTTTTTGAAATCTTTGAAGCCTAGTGTCCCTCTCATTTGAATCTTAGCTCAAAATAAGAGTTCAGTAACTAATATTTGTTTCAAATTTCCATTTTTATTTGAAAGTTAGTTCAAGAGTCATTTCTTCAAGGGAAAGGAGTTATAAAGTTTAGTACGGCGTCGACGCACCGTAAGAGGCATGTTGGTACTACGTAGCCTCACCAAAAGAAAATCCTAACCTGATTATACCGGCATATTCCCATCTTAGGTGGCACTAAACGATCCTTGCAAAAGTATTCTATTCGTACTACAATTTCGTGGTTAATCCTGCATAAGCCACACTCAGTCGTCAGGTCCGGCTGCACACCGAACCCGGTATCCATACAGTTCTTACACCCGCCCGTCATCACTCGGATAGGTGTTCTCAAGCCAAACACGCCTTGAGCTACGTGTTCACGTTATTAACCACGTGACGGGTTTTCCCAAATTGCACCACGCACGCCCGGGACAGACGTTGCTCGAGTACCCCAAACGACATGAGGAGTCGTAGAGGATACTAAAGTGGGTCGGGTTACCTGCCACCCGTGGGGCTCCACCCTTCAGCATGTGCGCACTGGTGGACAGCTCTTACGTACACCCCCCAAGACATAAATCGTCCCGAGATGCACGATTTTCCGACATAACAAATAAGTTAGTTTGCCACCTTCATATTTAAGCTAATAGTAATCCTTATGTGGGCCTAGTACCGTATCCTCACCGTAACCTAAATTTCTGTTGTAATACCTTCCTTATTCCGTGCGCTATTCTCAATGCGGCTCTGATACCAGCAGACATGGGCCTACCAACTGAGACAGGCCACTCGCCCGGGAATCGCATTGGGTGGTGCCGTGTTGTGCGGCACCCAACAGCACACACACAAGGAACAATGTATTACATAAAACAATAATGGAAGCTTACAAATTTTTCTTTGTAAATCATTTACATCAAATAGCTACAGCGGAAGTCTATAACAACTCAAGTCGAATAACTAAGAGCACTCGAGATGAAGTCCAGCCCGCGGACTCCTCTTGCTAGCAACACGAAGACAAGCAGCAGCGGCTGGGTTCTCCATGTGTTACCTGACTCGGAAGTCTCCGAGTCTCACCGGACCACCTCCATCTTAGCATTGATGTTAACCTGCAAAACCCCTTATATAGCAAGCGTGAGCACATACGCTCAGCAAGACTGATCCGTCTCTCCTAAACAAGAAACTCTACATGCACGACGGTTGCAATTGGGTTAGCTAAATTTGCATAAAGGATTCGCCTACAGTTGATTCTTAACTTTCAGATTTTAAGCCTCATTGTGCAGACCTTGAGCCGAAAAGCATCGCAACTCCACAATCAAACAAGAAACGCTTTGTTACGATGCTCCTTGCACAAAGTGAAAGTAAAGTTTAATGCGCCTATCTCTAATTCAATCATGGTTGCAGTACAAGTTACAGCACAGCCTTATCAAGTTCAAAGATACCCAGTTCAGTTGTTACTACGTCAAGACGCAGTGGGCAATTATGCTCATATGACCGCGAGCGACGGTGATTCGAATCAGTACACGCCCGGACTACTTGACACGTACACCCGTACTCCGAGTTGCCGGCAGCAACCTCGACTGACGTTGTACGTGGCCACCTTTCCCAAGATCTTCCACATTGGACGCAGTCCAACTGCCCCGAGTACGCAAGATCCCTCAAGGTACATACCCGTAGTGGTATGTTCTTAAGCGAGTTACCTCCTGCTACCCTGACGCCGAAAGCCTAAGGCAGTTGGAAAAGTACCACTATGGATCTCCCAAGGTACATCGGTTTCCTGGGTCCCATATAGCCAGTATGCGCCCGGTACACAACTCAAACTTGTCCAACAGGGCCAAGCACGGACGGGCATTAACTGACACAGGCAGGGCTATGCACGCACGGCCTGCAACCTGCTGCATCTAAACCTCCCTGCCCGATCTCCATTTCTTATGTGTGAACTTTTCTCATCATTTCTAATTCGGACCCGTTCCGAGTAAACCAGCCCTAAACTCGCGAGTAGCTTCCAACTACTCGACTTCTACCGGACCTTTCCTACTAACATTTAGCGTAGCGAAATCCACTCGAGGAGGTGCTATTCTACCCTTTCCCTCTTAGGTATTTCTGGTCATGCAAGTGGGGTTTTCAATATCATCTAGACTTAATGCAATCAATGATGCAAAGCTATGATCTCTAAAAATGAAAATGCTTGTAAAACTGTTCAAATGCAAACCGTGGCTTGCCTGTTTTGCAGGTGACTAAGGTTACAATCAGTTAGTGATGATATCTTGGAGCTTGATCACTTGTTTTCCTCCCTCCTAGATCTTCACTTCAAGTCCTTCTCACCCTCTTCACGTATATGCTACACAATATGATCATGCATATGTATTTAATTGAAAAGCTTTTGCTAAAAAGATCTAATGACAGTTTTAAAACTGGAACTCTGTTTAAGAATTTAAAATGACACTGGTGCTAGTGGTTTGGGTTGGGTTTAAATATTATGATCAAATGTTAAGTGCTTCTCCCACTTAAGTGTTGATCACCTTAAGGTTTTACACATGACAGTGGTGATCCAGAGCTCCAATGGAGCTTAGAATTTTCCTGTGAGCTCCTTGTCACAAGAAGGTCCTCTGGACCAAAATTTAGCACTTTTCATGGAGTGGTTTATTCAGAACAATTCTCTAAGTGTTTAATCAAAGATGAATTAATTCTGTGGTAACACCCATGTTCATGTCAAAATCAGTGGACCAAAATTTCATTTGTAGTTCATAGAGCTTGAATGAATTTTCCTAGGATTTTTGGAGCTAAGAATTGCCCAGAACTGAATTTACAAGTTTTGGAAATTCTATTTAAATGTTTCTGTATTCATTTGAACACAGTAACTTACAATCTGAATTCTCCTGAGCAAAACAACTCCAAATGAGCTGAAACTTTTACAGGTATTTAAGAACACCCTAAAGAATACTCTGGCAAAATTTGAGGATTTTTGGATAAACCAAACTCCCTCTAAAATTCTTTTGCTGAAAAGCTTAAAAGAATTTTACAGAATTAAATAAAGACTATTATACAAATTGGGTAGCATATTTGGATAGAGTTTGTCAATCTGAATCTAACCCAATTTTAATCACTAAATTTGGAGGTTCCTAGCAAAAGTTATGCCCTTCTAAAGTTTGGGGAAAAATCTGGAATTTGAATAAATCCGAGAAATGTTTAAACCTGACTGTGGGACCAAGGGGGCACGTGTCAGTTACCGATCCCGCGCCACAGAATATCCGGCCCCCTCTCCCGAGTCTCTGACAGATGGGACCGGTGAGGTCGTCTTCAACCTCTCGCTCCCGCGCAATACCGCCGCCGGGCTCGCCGGAGCAGCTCCGAATTCAGTCGTCCGGCCATCTCAAATGCTCAAACTCGCCGCTAGCCCCTAATTCAACGTGAGGAACACGTTGGTGTGACTTTCACAGACCAGCGAAGTTCCTAAACCACTCCGCACCAGTGCAGCGGCTCGGACGAAGTTCGGCGACGTCGCCCCGTCGCCCTAAGCCCTCTAAGCTCCGGTTTCCAAGCTCTAAAGCACCGGCGGACGCTAAGGAACATCATCATGGGAATAAAATGGCTCGGAAACGGTTCTAAATTAGGGTTCACCGTGCACCCGAACCTTTCCGTCATAGCCGTCATCATAAAGACCGGAAATACGTCGTGCACAGTGTGTTTCATGCGTGGTTTCAAAAGCAAACAGGTGCGTCCTTACGTCTAGCCCTCGTGTGTGAAGTTTCGTACTATCTAGACCATAATCAACTGGGAATTTCTTGGAAACGTACCGGAAGGTCAGTTTGCACCGATCGGGAGAAATTCTCGAAATTCCCTGCCGATGATCCATGGTTGAACCTGAGCTTCGGGGCGAGTTGCCTGGACGTCGCGCGCGCCCAGAGATGGCCTAGCTCGGCCGTGACAAGCCGCGGTTCAAGCTGCCCATGAGAGCACTTGCTCTCGGTTCTATGGCGGCTGCTGTGGAAACTCGCCGTTCTCGGTGCAGAGAGCGCGAACCCGCTCAGTGATGGCTCGAGGATGTCGTGGGAGGTATGGTGCTATGGTTTTGCTGCTCAGAGGCGCTGCTCACTCGAACTGCCCGAGCTCCCGAGTGATCGAAGAAGGGCGGCCGCGTTTCTGTCTCTCGGTGCGAGGGAGAGAAGAGGGACTCCGCTTTGGTTCCGTGAGTGATAAGGGCATGGCCGAGGGGATGAGAACCGGGAGGAGCAGCTCGCCAGCACACGTTCGGCAGAGGAACGTCGGTTCCCGGGGAGGACTCGGTGTCGCACGGTGAGGGATCGGGTCTGCTGTTGCTTCGCGTGGGAGGAAAGCAAATGGTGACTGTGTACTGAAGATCTTTTGCAATATTCAGTCCCCTCAATGACATGTGGGTCCCACAGATCAGTGCCCCTTTATCTCTCTCAAAATATCTCCCAAGTTTGAATATAGATGGAACTCAATTGTGGGGATTCAAATCTGATATGCATTTGGATAATTGGGCAAGTTTCATCCAAATTCAAATATGTATTTGAATTCCTTGTTATTTAAAGTCCATTTTAGAAAATGGGTTGCAAATCATTTCCATAAATCATGAAACTTTGCACACCCCCTAATTTGGACCCAAGGAACTCAAATATGAAATCTGATTTTAAAGTTGACTGCTGCAAATGAGGTTTTCAGCACAACAGTTTGGAATTCCATTGTGTTGCTCTCATTTGAATTTTGAGTTTGAACAAGTTTGTTCCAAATCTGACTTTAGTTTTTCTCGCACACATGGGAACTTCCCATCTTAGTTTTTGACCCCTCTTGGGTTCCAAGTTTCCAAATAAACATTTGAACTTGTGTGAAGAAAACCCTCATGTGTGTTATCACATGTGGGGAAAAGTTTTAACAAGTTCCAAATTTCATACAAATGAACCCAACTTTTGCAAACAAGTGTTTCTTTGTATTCATTATTTTTGGGACCTTTACACTGATCGCTGCTGTGTTGAATTTCAGGATGACTCGTACTCGTGCCAACCCAGACGTTGGGGGTTCTAGTCAAGGAGGAGAAACCTCCCAACAACCTCCCGAGGACTCCTCGGGACAGCAACAACAACAGCAAACACCGCCACCGCCAACGGTTACATTGGCCGACATCGTTGCGGCAATTGCGGGCTCTCATCAGCAGCACACGGAGTTGCTGCAAACTCTTATTGCGAATACGTCTCGACCAGATAGGCGTCAAGATCGTGAGGAGCGTCAACAGAGCTCCTACTCCGACTTCCTAGCGACTCATCCCCCGGTATTCTCAAGGGCGGATGAACCCCTCGATGCGGACAACTGGCTCTGCACGATAGAGATGAAGTTCGGGCTGCTCCAAATAAGTGAGCAGCGCAAGACTCAGTTCGCGGTCCAGCAGCTCCAGGGATCTGCGAGCGCGTGGTGGGCAAACTATAGTGCTTCACAGCCCACCGACCGAGTTGTGACCTGGGCGGAGTTCCGGACGGCCTTCAGGGCCTATCACATACCGCCAGGTCTGATGAAGAGGAAGACGCAGGAGTTTCTACACCTGCAGCGAGGAAGCCGGAACGCGCTGCAATACTCCAGGGCGTTCAACGATCTCGCACTCTACGCGTCGTATCTCGCCGATACTGACGAGAAGCGGCGGGACCACTTCTACCAGGGGCTTAACCCGCTCCTGAAGGACAAATTGGCGATGTTCAATCGCGGCAGCCTCAACGACATAATTGATGCTGCGATTGTTCAGGAGGACTCCGGTAAGGAGTTAGCGGTGGTGGAAAGAAAACGAAGCGCGCTGCAAAGCAGCGGAGTAGGGGGCAGCCCTTCTCAGAAATTTCGGATGGTGAATCACCCACCATCAGGTCCACGCTGGCAGCCACCACAGCGGTCGATGCCATTCCGGAGTCGGCCGTATTCTTCACCGGCGTTCAGCCCGGCACTGCCAGTATCACCTCAGCAGCAACAACAGCAGCAGCGGGCGATGCCGCGTGCGTATGCACCTCAGCAGCGCATGCCGGGCTTTCGTCCTCCAAGCACCGGACAAGCAGCGGTCACATGCTACAAATATGGTCGCCCAGGACACTTCGCCAGCAGTTGTACAGAGAGACAAGGCGGCGGAGTTGCACCGCAATTTCCGGGGAGGAATCAGCCCCGGAACCCTACTAATGCGCGGCGGGCAAACCCGAGGCCCAGCACTGTCCACCAACTTGCCATAGAGGACGTGCCGGAGGGTGAGCCAATCCTTGCGGGTATGTTCCAACTCCACCAACATTCTGCCAAAATTGTTGTTTGATTCAGGCGACACGCATAATTTTATTAGCAAAGCTTTCATTGCTAAACACAGCTTGCCAATCCTACCCACCGATAGTCCATATTTGATTTGTTCACCGGGTGGGAAGATTTCAGCAAGCGTAATGGTTTCCAAAGCACCATTATGCTTAGCGGGTAAAGTGTACCCTACGTCTCTCATAATCTTAGAGGACAGAAGGTCGATGTCATCCTAGGGATGTCGTGGTTAACCCGCCACGGCGCTGTTTTAGACACCGTCCTTCGAATCGTGCACTTGAACTCCGAAGTGCATGGGTCTCACTCCTTATTTCTGGACAGTCCAGAAATAAAACTTCCAAGTGTCTATCAATCCACAGCTATCAGATTGGAAGATATTCTAGTGGTCCGAGAGTTCCCTGACGTATTCCTGGATGATTTACCGGGGATGCCTCCCGATAGAGAGATGGAGTTCAAGATTGAACTTGCACCGGGAAACATGCCAATATCCCGAAGGCCGTACAAGATGGCGCCCAAGGAGTTGGCTGAACTGAAGACTCAGCTCACGGACCTCCTGGAGAAGGGTTTTATTAAGCCGAGCTCCTCGCCATGGGGCTGCTCGGCATTATTCGTGAAGAAGAAAGACGAGACGTTGCGGCTTTGCGTGGACTATCATCCATTAAATGTCGTAACCATCAAGAACAATTACCCATTGCCATGGATCGACATGTTGTTTGATCAGTTGGTCGAAGCAAAGATCTTTCCCAAGATGGACTTAAGATCAGGGTACCATCAGATTAGGATACGGGCTGAGGATATTCCTAAGACGGCTTTCTCGAGGAGTTACGGACTTTATGAGTACCTGGTCATGTCCTTCGGCCTCACCAATGCTCCAGCTCACTTCATGTATTTGATGAACTCGGTATTCATGCCGAGCTGGACAAGTTTGTCGTGGTCTTCATCGACGACATACTGGTATATTCCAAGTCGGAGGAAGATCACAACAAGCATCTGCATATAGTCTTGCAACGGCTGCGGGATCACAAGCTCTACGCGAAATTCAGCAAGTGCGAATTCTGGATATCGCAAGTACCTTTTCTCAGGCATATCATCTCAGCAGAGGGTATCGCTGTAGACCTGAGTAAGATCAATCAAGTGCTGAATTGGAAATCCCCGAGAACTGTTCATGAGGTACGGAGTTTCCTCGGACTCGTGGGATATTATCGGAGGTTCATCCCGAACTTCTCAAAGATTGCCAAGCCTATGATGAAGCTGCTGAAGAAGGCTACCAAATATGTTTGGAGTCCAGCGTGTGAAGCAACATTCAAGGCTCTAGTCAAGAACTTAACATCAGCACCGGTTTTGGCACAACCAGACACAACAAAACCGTTCGATGTGTACTGTGATGCATCCGGCATTGGGCTCGGATGTGTGCTGATGCAAGACCGAAGAGTGGTCGCCTATGGGTCACGGCAGCTTAGAAACCATGAGAAGAATTATCCAACTCATGACTTGGAGCTCGCTGCCATGGTACTTGCACTGAAAATGTGGAGGCACTGCCTACTCGGTAACCTTGTACATTTATATACCGACCACAAGAGCCTCAAGTACATATTCACTCAGAAGGAGCTGAACATGAGGCAGCGAAGATGGTTGGAACTGATAAAGGATTACGAAATAGAGATCCATTATCACCCCGGCAAGTCAAACTTAGTGGCAGATGCGGTGAGTCACAAGTCACACATCAACAATCTGACCATGACACATTTCGAAGAGAGCGAACCACAATTGTATGTGATTCCACATGGAGCTCTCTACAACTTAGCTTTGATTCCCACTATCTGTGAAGAGATAGCGGCAGCCCAGAAGAATGACAAGGGCATGCCACATTTGCGGAGACGTGTAGACAGTGGGGAACTAAAATGTTTCCGGAAGGACGGAGACGGCGTCCTAGGTTCAAGGACCGGATCGTCGTACCCCGTAACCCGGAGTTACGGAAAAAAATCTTTGATGAGGCTCACTTATCAAAGTTTTCTATTCACCCCGGCAGCAACAAAATGTATCAAGAACTCAGAAGCAAGTTTTGGTGGACACGGATGAAGTGGGAAATCGCAAAGTACGTGTCCGAGTGTGATACATGTCGAAGGGTGAAGGCAGATCATATGCGGAAACCGGGACTGCTCGTCCACTGGGCGTTCCTGCCTGGAAGTGGGAAGATGTGAGCATGGACTTCAACGTCAGTTTACCCACCACTTTTCAGAAACATGATTCTGTGTGGGTAATCGTCGACTGGCTCACCAAAGTTGCCCATTTCATCCCGGTCAACACCTACTACAGCGCCAAGAAGTACACTGAACTGTACATATCACGAATCCTATGCTTGTGCGGCGTACCCCGTACCATCATATCGGACCGGGGCACTTTATTTGTGTCTCGTTTTGGGGAGAAGCTGCATGCTGCATTGGGGACGAAGCTGATTCGTAGTTCAGCATACCACCCACAAATGGATGGGCAAACCGAGCGGGTAAATCAGATCCTAGAAGACATGCTACGAGCTTGCGCTATCAACCACGGCAAGAATTGGGAAGATCACTTGCCGTTAGCTGAGTTCTCGTACAACAATGGGTACCAAGCCAGCATCAAGATGGCGCCTTACGAGGCGCTATAAGGAAGAAAATGCCGCACACCATTGAATTGGTGTGAGTCTGGCGAAAGGGTTACCTTCGGGATTGACCTTGTCAACAACGCGGAGGAAAAGGTTCGGCTGATTCAAGCGAACCTAAAAGCCGCCCAATCCCGACAGAAACAGTATGCAGACCGGAGAAGACGCCCATTACAATTTGAAGTCGGGGATCACATATACCTACGTGTGTCTCCGATGAAGGGCGTAAAAAGATTTGGGGTGAGAGGAAAGTTGGCACCCCGATTCATCGGTCCATTCCAGATTACCGAAAGATGTGGATCAGTAGCATACCGGCTGAAATTACCAGAAGCACTTTCCGGTGTGCACGACGTCTTTCACGTTTCCCAGCTGAGGAAGTGTCTCAAGCTATCAACTACCATTCAGCTGGAGGATATTGAAGAACTGCAACCGGATCTCACATATCGGGAGGAACCGGTTCAGATTGTAGATGAAAAGGCCGAACCACACGCAACCGTACGTTGTGGTTCTACAAAGTTCTGTGGAGTAATCACTCCGTGGACGAAGCGACATTGGAGAGCGAGGATTTCATCGAGCTAACTACCCCGACTTTTTCACGTCGCACATCCGGTAATTTTCCATCGTCCTCTCTCTCATTTTCACCTTATAATCTCGGGACGAGATTCTTTTAAGGGGGAGGAATGTAAGGGCCTCAGTTTTGGACACATGTTTAAAGTGTTCATCACCACACCACACACCTCATTTGAAGAAAGTTGATGAACACATTTGAAGAGCAAGTAACCATTATCAACATGCTCATTAGAGAATAAACTCACAAGATGCAAAAGTGGTATTTCCCACGTACATCATCTAGGGGCTGGAAATGTTGAAAACTCCTACACATTGCTAGGAATGTCCATGCCAAGTTTCACCCAAATTCAAAACCTTTTTGAGGTACTTTTGGGTATAGCTAGAAAGAGGTTAGTTTGAACCCACATTCAAATTCAAACTGTTTTTATCCCATGAATTCAAAAGTGGGAGGCATATTCTTACTCAGCACATTTTTGTGAGCTCACACACCAATTTTCACTCCATTTGGAGTTGATCTTGACATGAGCTAAGTGTAGCAAATTCAAACTTTATTTGAATTTCAAACTGAACATGTGCTGAAATTCAGTCAAACCAAACCCAATTTGAATTATAACCAATTCAAATGGCTCAGGGGTGAATAATTCAAATCACCAGGGGCATTTGAGGGCTTACTGTTTACAACAGTGATATGGAGTTAATCTCAGAGGTTAAAATGGGGGTGGGACCCACCTGTCATAGACTGCTGAAAACTTGCAACCGAAGCAGTGGACTTTGCCTCTGTGTGTTCAACGCTAACGAGGGCTGCTCGTGCTCCACCGAGGAGAACCGGCGCCACAAGCTGCTTCCCACCTCCGCACGCGAGCCCAGGGTCGGTCCGGGGTCTTCTTAAGGCGCTCCACGCCGTGGCCGAAGCCCCCTCGCCATTTTCTCCTCGCAAGAACACAGAACCGGGAATTTTCCTCCGCCGCTCCCAACAGATTGGAGATCCCCGATCACAGCCACTCCGCTTCCTCCAGAGCTACGTCAAGGTACTAGGAACCTTCCTCTTTCTTCCCCGTCGCTAGAACTCGGCTGAAACCGGTTGATCTCGGCTATACTGAGAGCTCCATTCAGTAACCTAAAGCCGCCGCACTTCGGGCTCCCGTGGACAGCCCAACCGGGAGGTTGTCATGCCCGAGCTAAGGCGTTCCTGGATGCGCTGGTGATCAGTGCTGCTCACCCTCGAACCACAGCCCGAGTGCTTGATCGCCGGCGGTGAATTTCCAGTTTTCCCCTTTCTCGGGGTAGACCAACCTTCGGGTGCGGTTCTGGCAAATTCACACTCTAGTAAGAGTTGGAGAGTCTCAATCCGCTCCCACACAAACTAGACCCGGTAGCGCACAAGTTGCCTTCGCAACCTATAGCCAAAGAACCCCTGTACACGGCATATTTCGAAGATTGCCAACGGCAGATCATGCGGGAAGCATCGGGCGCACGGTGAGGGCCTACTTCGGGCCTCCCCCGAGCTGCTTCAAGCTCATATCGACCTTCCCTAAGGTCCACTGATGCTCCCAGACCGGTTGCTCGAGTGATTGAGGTGCTAGGGAGGTCGGCCGACACGACCGAAGTTCTCTCGAGGCTGCCGCTCGTCGCCGACCAGGTGCCGGCCATTTTCATGACGAACTGAGCCCGGAATCATGTTCCCCAAGTGAAAGTAGGCAGGGGCAGCCAGAATCATGAAGTTTGGAGCTCCACAGAGGCTGCCGGCGAGCCCTCTGGCGAGGTATCTGTGAGACCTATGTGTGCTGAATACATTGGCAATTAGGATAAAAGTTAGCATTAACATTCAATGTTTTGAATATTGCCAAAACATTCTTCTGTGGCAAGGTCCGACAAGTTCTTTGTTAGGTCCGCCAAGTGTTGGCAAGGTCCGACGCAAGGTCCGGAGAGCTCCTGCAAGCTCCGAAGAGCTTCTGTGAGGTCCGAAGCTTGTTTTTAGGGAGCCCCCGTGAAGTTCAACTTGTAGAACTGCAGCATCTTGTTTTTGCTTTTAACTCGCAATGTTTCAAACTTGCTTTATGGGAAGGTTTGCTTAGTATTAATTTGCTAAGTTTTTGGTGTGTTTTGGTGGTTATGGCTGTTATCATTTGATATGGTTTGCAACATGCTTATGTGACGTGCTCATGTAAGGTGTTGTGGTTTTCGAACTAACGTGAGCCAAGTCGAGGACTTGTGCTCGGAAGAATTGGTTGTTTATTCATGTGCAGGTGTTTCTTGAGTTCAAGACATGGCTGGTGACGGGATCCTTGGACTTGTCTCAAAGAGGAGATGAGGTTCCAACAACCAAGTTCGGGAGGAGCTGTGGTTGAGTTGATCGGGAGGTCGCGCAGCATGTTTGGATCAAGGACAGTGCATATGAAGGTTGCGTGTACGTTGTTGGAAGGTGTTTGCACATGTGCAAGGAGTGCATGGACGTGGCAACATTGTTCCAAGGCGTGATGAAGAGAAGTGGACGTAAAGAATTGGTCGGAAAGGTCCAACCGGCTGGATTGCGTACTCAGGCTGAGGCTGAGTCGGATATGGCTCAAATATGGAAGATTTGAGTTGGTTATGATAGGATTTCGTGCTAGGAACGAAGTTGAGTTGTTTTAGGAATGTTTAGGACGTTACTAAGGTGTTTGGAAGTCTCACGATTGCTTCTATCTGCGAATAGGAGAGTCCTGAGCAGTTATGGTAAGTTAGGATACAAGTCCAATTAGGAGTAGGAGTCCTAGATTGGATTGTTTAGCCTGAGGGCTGGCAATAAAAACAAGGGAGACCAAAACTCTCGTGGGTAGAGAACTTTGGGCTGTTCCTCTTGTGTTTCTATTGAATAAATTTCAGAGTGTCGAGGAGTTTTTGTGCCTTGTTCGTCCGACTTGTTTTTCGTCAAGTCTTTCTCGCCGAGTTTCTGGACAGACCGACGTTGCTTTGGTGTTTCGTTCATAACTCGAGTTTTACAGACCCGATTGACGTGATTCTTTTTGGGTTGTCTTCACAACTCAATTATGTATCATCTGTGAAATTTTCACGAGCTTCGGATCTGTAGTTTTTGAGATACACGAGTTTCTTTGCAGCGTTGCAGATCTGTTTTATATCGGGTAGAACAGATTGATCTTCGTTTAATGTTTTGATCGTATCTCAAGTTTTACTTCGTGTTTTCAAGTGATTCTTCTTGCATTAGATCCGTGACTTGATTCTCTACCTCTCTACTTGATTTGTCACGGTTGAACATGTTTGAAAACACTTGCACACATGGTTTCTTTAACCAATTGATTTTTTGCTGAGGGGTTTTTGTTGTTTCCGCTGCGAAAAGTTTTAATCTACCATTCACCCCCCTCTGGTAGCTTTTCACGTGCTCTTCGATCCTACAATTGGTATCAGAGCCAAGGTGCTCTAATATTTTTGATTTGCACGTGTTTTGACTAACCATCATGGAGAAGTACTCCGCAAAACCTTGTGTGTTCAATGGCATCGATTTTCAGGTTTGGAAGGCGCGGATGGAGGCCTACATACAGGCGCAAGGCTTCGCCATATGGGAAAAGGTCTACCGGAACTTCGATGTACCACCCAACGATCAAGTTACGGCTGTGAACATGAGAGATGTTGACAACAACAACAAGGCTCGCAACTTGATCATCCAAGGATTGACTCAAAGCGACTTCGACCGTGTTGCACACCTCCGATCTGCATATGATGTTTGGAAATTAAGCTCTTTGTGACTACCATGAAGGATCCAATACGATCAAGGAGGTAAGGCAAGATATGTTCCAGAAAGAATACATGCGTTTTGAGATGCAACCCGGTGAGTCAATTGACGACCTTTTTGCTCGCTTTAATAAAATTCTCAGCAACTTGCGTAGTGTCAATGTTAACTTTTCAGATGCTGAAAATGCTAGACAATTGTTAGGAGCATTAGATATGTCAATTTGGGAGATGAAAGTTACATCTATTCGTGAATCTACTGTCATGAGTTCTCTTACTTTAGACGTGCTTTATTCTAAATTGAAAACTCATGAAATTGACATCATCTCACATAAAAATCCCAACAAGTCTATTGCATTTGTTTCGCAACGTGACATGTCTAGTTCTAGTCAATCATCATCTAGTGGTGCACTCTCTTTGCTGTCCTCTCTAACCCTTGAACAGATTGAAGAGTTTCCAGAGGAGGAGCTTGCACTCACCTCTACTCGGTTCTCAAAAGCATTGCAAAATGTGAGAACTAGAAGGAGAGGAAGCTCCGGACCTCAACGATGTTTTGAATGTGGTAAGACAGGACATTTTTGTACGGAGTGCCCTAACCTTTCAGGTCCGACTTCACGTGAAGAAAAGCAAACAAGGCCGAAGAAATCGTTTGCAAAGAATAAGAAGAAGAAAGATTTATCAATGCGCAACATAGTGCATAGTATGATCTCTGCACTTCAAGATTTCGGCTCAAGTGATGTGGACACCGGTAGTGATGAAGATGAAGAAGCTATGGCAAATATGTGCTGCATGGCGAGCAAGTCAAGTTCAAGCTCCGAGGAGGCAGAACACAACAGCGACGATGAAGAGGTATGTCCCACTTGCGAAGAAATGTGTGATGCTATTTCTCGTGCCACTGTTACATTAAAGAAAAAGGATAAAAAACTTAGGAACAATGCTGTTAAAATTGAATCACTAGAATCTGAAATTAATCGTTTAAAAACTTTGATTCCTAGTGATGATTCTTGTTCCTCATGTGATTTGATTTATGAACAATTATCCTCTTTAAGAGGTGCACACACATCTACACTTGATAAACTTGAACTTGAAATTGAAAAGAACAAAGAGCTTACTGCACTTAATGATAAAAATTTGAAAGATGCTTGTTGTTCTACAATTGATTTGCATTGTTCTTCATGTGATGATCTGAATAAGAAACTAAATGATGCTATGAATGAGATTTCTATTTTGAACAAGGCTTTACGTGTGCATGAAGTTAAATATTGTTCAAATTGCAAACTAAAAGGAAAAACTTCATGTGAAAACTGCTTTGATCTGTCCAATAAACTTGATGACATGCATAGGACACTAGATCGGTTTTCTAATGCAAATAAGAACCTAAACTTGCTGCTGAATTCTTCCAAGTCTTGTAATGATAAAACTGGTTTAGGTTTTAATTCTCATGCTCATGCTAAGGCACACCCACCTAAAGTTGTAAAGTCATTAGGAAGCGGTTTGATTCAAACAGCTCCTAGACAAAAAGAGGTGATTTTCAAATCTGCAGGAGTACTGTCCCATTCGGGTTCTAATAAACGTGTTGCTTGCTCATCTAGACATGATAATAAGGTTATTTTTCATTGTACCTACTGTGGTAGAGATGGTCATGTCATGGATTTTTGTTATAGACTAGATAAACATGATAAGAAACAAAGAATACTTGCTAGATCACATAACAACCAAGCAAAATCTGCTAGACCGAATGTTCGGAGCTTGCAACCTGCTGTAATGAGTCAAAAACTTGCTCCCGGACCTACTGTTTTTTGTGCTACATATAACACATCTTCTAAGTCAGCAGTTGGGAACAAAAATTTTCGATGTTTGGCTCATAAACCTGCTGTACCTTCTCAGCTTTCGCGTGTTATTCCTGCTGGACGTCGTGTGACTCAGTACTGGATTCCTAAAAGTCTTTTAACTAACCCCAGTATTGAGTCATCGACGTATTGTGCTGCTGTGTAGGTTTTACGTTTGAGGAAGGAGAACATTTGGATTGTGGATTCAGGTTACTCACGCCACATGACCGGTAACAAAGAATGGTTCTCCTCTCTCTCTTTTGTGTCACGTGTAGAAAATGTTACTTTCGCCGATAACTCTTCTACTCCCATAATTGCTAAAGGTTCGGTTAGAGTAAACAATCTCTACACATTGAAAGATGTGGCACTTGTTAAAATTTTGAAATACAACTTGCTTTCAGTTTCACAATTGCTAGATGAAAATTTAGAGGTTAGCTTTGCTAAAAATTGCTGCAAGGTTGTAGATTCAAAAGGTGAGCTTTTTTTTAACATGTCTGGGTTTGGAAGAGTTTTTAAAGCTGATTTTGATTTGTCAACTTCTAAGCATCGGTGTCTAGTTGCTAATGATACAAAGGATCTATATTTTTGGCATCGTAGACTTGGTCACATAGGCTTTGATCATCTCACTCGTGTTAGTGCTCTCGATCGCATACATGGGCTGCCGAAGCTTAAAAAGGACAATGATATTGTGTGCTCTTATTGTAGACATGCTAAGTTTGTTGCAGGTTCACATGCTCCTCTCACAATGACTATGACAGCTGAACCGGGACAACTTTTACATCTTGACACAGTAGGTCCGGCACGTGTTCAATCCTTCGGAGTTAAATGGTATGTGTTTGTAATTGTTGATGATTATTCCAGATATTCTTGGGTTTATTTTATGGCATCTAAGAATGAAGCTTTTAGTCATTTTAGAACTTTATTTCTTAGATTGTCCATTGATCACCCAGGATCATTAAAAGCAATTAGAAGTGATAACGGAACTGAATTTAAAAACCAATCCTTTGATCACTTTTGTGCTGAAAATGGAATAGATCATCAATACTCTTCACCCTATGTACCACAACAAAATGGTGTCGTAGAAAGAAAGAACAGGACCTTAGTTGAGATGGCTAGGACTATGCTTGATGAATATCAAACTCCTAGGAAATTTTTGGGCTGATGCAATTGCAACCGCTTGTTATGTCTCAAATCATGTTTTCTTGCGTGCTAAGCTTGGAAAAACCCCATATGAGCTCCGGTTTGGACATAGGCCTAGTGTTACACACTTTAGGGTTTTTGGTTGCAAATGCTTTGTTAAGAAACATGGTAATCTTGATAAATTTGAAGCTAGATCTGTTGATGGCATGTTTCTTGGTTATCCATCTCATACTAGAGGCTACCGTGTGCTTTTACTTGCAACAACAACAACAACAACAACCAAGCCTTTATCCCAAGCCTGTTGGGGTCGGCTAGACATGAAACCCAATATCAATGAAGTAAAAGAGAGGAAGAGTTATAAGAACAAGGAAAAAAAGAAAAAAAAAGGAAAAAAGAAAAAAGAAAGAAAAAAGAAAAAAGAAAAAGAGAAAAGAAAAAAAGAAAAAAGAAAAAAGAGAAAAGAGAAAAGAGAAAAGAAAAAAGAAAAAACAAGACTACGATTCTGGCACATGGATTGCTACTTTCCATGCGGTCCTATCATGAGCTAAGTCTCTGGATACATTCCAATCTCTCAAATCTCGTTTTACCGCCTCCTCCCAGGTCAACCTTGGTCGTCCTCTACCCCTCCTAATATTTTCTCTACCTCTTAAAATCCCACTGTTAACTGGTGCTTCTGGAGGTCTCCGTTGGATATGTCCAAACCACCTAAGTCGATGTTGGACTAACTTCTCTTCAATCGGCGCCACCCCTACCTTATCCCGAATCACCTCATTCCTTATTCGGTCTCTTCTCGTGTGCCCGCACATCCACCGTAGCATGCGCATCTCTGCGACACTCATTTGTTGGACATGTTGCCGTTTAGTTGGCCAACATTCCGCCCCATAGAGCATCGAGGGTCTAATCACCGTCCTATAGAACTTCCCTTTTAGCTTTTGTGGGGCTTTCCTATCACATAGGATTCCAGAGGCTTGTCGCCATTTCATCCACCCTACCTTGATCCTGTGGCAAACATCCTCATCAATATCGCCATTGCTTTGTAACATTGATCCTAAGTATCGGAAAGAGTCCCTTCTAGGTACTATTTGTCCTTGTAGACTAACATTTCCCTCTTCAAGACCAACACCACTAAAGTCACACCTCATATACTCGGTTTTGGTCCTACTAAGTCTAAAACCCTTGGACTCTAAGGTTTGTCTCCATAACTCTAATTTCTTATTAACACCTTCTCTAGTTCCATCTACCAGCACTACATCATCAGCAAAGAGCATGCACCAAGGGATATCCCCTTGTATATCCTTCGACACCTCATCCATCACCAAGGAAAAGATGTATGGGCTCAAAGCTGATCCTTGATGTAGTCCTACCGTGATAGGAAATGCATCAGTCTCACTATCACTTACGCGCACACTTGTCCTAACATTATTGTACATATCCTTGATAAGGGTAATGTACTTTGTTGGCACTTTATGTTTCTCTAGTGCCCACCACATGACTGACCTTGGTATCTTGTCGTACGCCTTCTCCAAGTCAATGAACACTATATGCAAGTCTTTCTTCTGCTCCCTATATCTCTCCATAAGCTGACGAAGCAAGAAAATCGCCTCCATTGTAGACCTCCCAGGCATAAAACCAAACTGGTTTTTAGTGACATTGGTCACTTTCCTCAGGCGGTGTTCAATCACTCTCTCCCAAAGCTTCATAGTATGACTCATAAGCTTAATGCCTCGATAATTAGTACAACTTTGAATATCTCCTTTATTTTTGAAGATAGGTACTAATATACTTTTCCTCCATTCTTCAGGCATCTTGTTTGACCGAAAAATGTGGTTGAATAGCTTTGTGAGCCATACTATTGCCACGTCCCCAAGACATCTCCACACCTCAATAGGGACATCGTCAGGGCCGAGGGCCTTTCCTCCTTTCATCCTTTTTAAGGCCTCCTTAACCTCAAACTCTTGTATCCTCCGCACGAACCGCCTGTTGGAGTCATCAAAGGAGTCATCCAACTCAACCATAGTGCTCCCATTCCCATCATTGAATAGCCCATTAAAGTAATCACGCCATCTATTCTTAATCTCTTCATCCTTCACTAGAATGCGGTCAGTCTCATCTTTGATGCATTTAACTTGATTGAGATCCCTCATCTTTCTCTCGCGGATTTTTGCTATCTTGTATATGTCTTTTTCACCTTCTTTTGTCTCTAGTCTCTCATATAACTTATCATAGGCATGTCCTCTTGCCTTACTCACAGCCCGCTTTGCATTCTTCTTAGCCTCTTTGTACTTAAGCATGTTGCTTGCGCTTCTATCATTATGCCAACTCTTGTAACACTCTTTCTTCTCCTTAATGGACTTTTGTACATCCTCATTCCACCACCAAGTGTCTTTATCTACAAGTTTCTTTCCCTTTGTCACACCGAACACCTCACTAGCTACCTTCCTAATGCAAGTTGCCATCTTCATCCACATACTATTTGCATCTCCATTTTCTGCCCAGGGTCCTTCTGTGATCACCCTATTTTTAAAGGATTCTTGTGATTCTCCCTTCAACTTCCACCACTTTGTTCTTATGATTTTGACACCTTTGTCCCGCAAAGAGCATGTATGGAAGCGAAAGTCAGCTACCACAAGCTTATGTTGTGTCACAACACACTCCCCCGGGATCACCTTACAATCTAGACACTCCCGTCTATCCTTTCTCCTAGTGAGGACAAAGTCAATCTGGCTAGAGTGTTGGGCACTACTAAAGGTCACTAGGTGAGATTGCCTCTTCCTAAAGAGGGTGTTAGCTATCAACAGATCATAGGCTACGGCAAAGTCTAGGATGTCCTTACCCTCTTGATTTCTATCGCCGCATCCAAAACCTCCATGTACTCCCTCAAATCCTAGATTAGTTGCACCCACATGACCATTGAGATCTCCCCCTATGAGGAGTTTCTCGGTTATCGGTACACTACTAACCATATCCTCCAAGTCTCCCAAAATTGCCTCTTAGCACTCATGTTGAGCCCAACTTGTGGGGCATAAGCACTAATGACGTTCAAGACAATGTCCCTAATTACTATCTTGATTAAGATGATCCTATCCCCTCATCATCGAACATCCACTACTCCATCCTTAAGACTCTTATCTATTAGAACACCTACGCCGTTCCTAGTCCCAACCGAACCAGAATACCAAAGCTTGAAACCGGTATTCTCGACTTCTCTCGCCTTTTGACCCGCCCATCTAGTCTCTTGTACACAAAGGATATTTATTCGTCTCCTAATGGCAACATCTACTAACTCACGTAGCTTCCCCGTCAAGGATCCTACATTCCAACTACCCACCCGAAATCTATGTTCCTCGGCTAGCTTCCTTACGCTTTGCACCCGTCGAGTAAGATGCAAAGACCCTTGCTCACTTATCACTACATCCGGGCGACGATGTAGCGCGCCACTAAGGTGGTGGCGATCCAGCCCTTGCTCATTTAACACCATATCCGGGTTCCGATATGGCGCGCCACTAAGGCGGTAGCGACCCGGCCCTTGCCCACTTAACACCATACCCGGGTTCCGATATGGCGCGTCGCTAAGAGGGTTACGCCCCAACGAATTTCTATTGGGTTTCATTTCCATGAGAATGGCTAAGTGTAAGTTGTTGGCTCGCCAAGCCTATCACAACCCCCTCCTCTTTTACCCGGGCTTGGGACCGGCTATGTCATTACAACATAGGCGGAGTTGTGTGCTTTTACTTGACACTAACAAAATTGTGGAGACTTGCGAGGTTTCTTTTGATGAAGCTAGCCCAAGTACTAGCTCCGATATTACAGGTCCGGATCCATATCCGCAGGGGAGAGTATTTTTATTGAAGAAGATGAAGAAGTGGTGCTGCTTCCCAAAAACTCGGAAGTAAATAACGATCAAGCTGCTGATTTTGCACCACAACCAGCACCAACAGTCACTACTGCTGGTTCGGACCTTCCTCAATCAACAAGCTCTCCTAATCAAAGGTCTGAACATGAAGAAGAAGGTGCTTGTGAAGTGTCTACTCCCCTCCGAGTACTCAAAAGTCATCCCCCACAACAAATCATTGGAAGCTTGCATGAACGAGTCACTCGGTCCAGGTTTTGCGATCCAAACTCTCATGCTCATTCTGCTTTTGTTGCTTCTTTTGAACCCAAGGATATATCACACACACTCACTAATGAATCTTGGATTAATGCCATGCAAGAAGAGTTAGAAAATTTTGAAAGAAATAATGTTTGGAAACTTGTACCTCCACCTCAAGGTCACACATTAATTGGAACTAAATGGGTATTTAAAAATAAGCAAAGTGAGGATGGGGTTATGGTTAGGAATAAAGCTAGGTTGGTTGCTCAATGTTTCACTCAAATTGAAGGTCTAGATTTTGATGAAACATTTGCTCCTGTTGCTAGATTAGAAGCTATAAGAATTTTATTAGCATTTGCTGCATCTAAAGGTTTCAAGTTATATAAAATGGGTGTTAAAAGTGCTTTTCTTAATGGCTACATAGAGGAGGAGGTTTATGTTAAGCAGCCACCGGGTTTTGAAAATCCAAATTTTCCTAATCATGTTTACAAACTGTCCAAAGCCTTGTACGGTCTAAAACAAGCCCCTAGAGCATGGTATGATAGGTTAAAAACATTCTTACTTGAAAAGGGGTTTACCATGGGCAAGGTTGATAAAACTCTTTTTGTACTTAAGCATGGCAATGACTCATTATTCATTCAAGTGTATGTGGATGATATTATCTTTCGTTGTGCTTCTCATGATCTCGTGTCCAAGTTTTCAGCTATGATGAGTTCAGAATTTGAGATGAGTATGATGGGAGAACTCACATACTTTTTGGGGCTGCAAATCAAGCAAACAAAAGAAGGAACTTTTTTGCATCAAACTAAGTATACAAAGGACCTTCTTAAGCGCTTCAACATGGACAAATGCAAGCCTATTTGGACACCAATGGGAAGAGCAACAACACTTGAACTTGACAAAGATGTTGTCCCAGTCGATAAAAAAAGAATACAGAAGTATGATTGGATCACTTTTGTATCTCACGGCGTCAAGACCGGACATACAATTCAGCGTATGTCTCTGTGCATGTTTTCAAGCTTCTCCACGTGCTTCACATCGCCAAGCCACCAAAAGGATTCTCAGGTACCTACATGGAACCCAAGAATTTGGCATTTTTCTTCCTTCTTCCTCAACCGTTTCTTTGAAAGCTTTTTCGGATGCTGATGTTGGGGGTTGTAGGATTGATAGGAAAAGTACTTTGGGTGCTTGTCATTTTCTTGGTAATTCACTTGTTGCTTGGTCCTCTAGAAAACAAAGTTCAGTTGCACAATCCACGGCTGAATCTGAATATGTAGCTGCGGCTAGCGCTTGCTCACAAATTCTTTGGATTGTTCAAACAATTAAGGACTATGGGGTTGATTTAGATAGTGTTCCACTGTTTTGTGATAAAACTAGTGCAATTTGTATTGCTAAAAACCCCGTGAAACACTCTAGAACTAAGCACATTGACATTAGGTATCACTTTCTTCGTGATAATGTTGAAAAAGGAAACATTGTGCTTCACCATGTCGATACCGAACAACAATTGGCTGATATTTTTACAAAACCTTTGGATTTCACTCGTTTTTGTTTCATTCATAGTGAAATAGGGGTTATGCATCCTCATGGCTAAAATTGTGGGGGAGTTTTTGAAACTTTGAAAGTCTATGTGTGAATCTGAAACTAAAATAATATGAGCATAGTATTTCATACATATATGACTTTGTGATTCCTTTTACAGGCTAAAAGTTCTTACTACATTACTCATGTTATACATTTTGTAGTTTTTGCCATGACTAGTAATTGGAATAATTACTTACACTAAATTTGGTCATGATCGAACTTTCTTGCTGTTTTGAACTTGTTGCGTGCTCACAAGTGCTTTTAATCATAAAAAAATTAATCAAGTGATCAGCTCACATGTTGAGTTTTCAAATAAAAATTGAGAAAAGATCAAGAGAATATGCATGCATCGCACTTCTTCTTTTGAGATTGCTTATCATTGCACTAAGATAAGAACTTGGAAGGAATTGTGTATGACTAAAACCATGTCCTTAAGCTTCTGATTGTCAAATGACATAGGCTTGGCTTGGTTGGTTAGAATAAGGCTGATGCGGCATATAATCTCTTGCAAATATCATATGATCAACTTTGTGCCTTAAATGATTATGAATAATAAAAATGCAGCAACAAGTGTCATGTTTTCAGGTTTTGAAATAGTTGAGTAAGGGAGATCATGACTTGCTTAAACTGAAAAATACATTTGATCTCTAGCATGGCTTACACTACTTTATGTATCTCATTGATGTGATAGTGTAAGTAACCTGATAGTATGACTTGGATGAGCTTTATTTTGTATGTATATGTTATAATATGCTCATAACATTTAAAAATTTCTCTTTTGAACCTTGCTGAATACATTGTCAAAGGGGGAGAAATATGTATAAGGAGAGATTTTTTTACACTTTGCATATGTTATACACTTTCTTCCTTCTCTGATTTTAAAAAATGGGGAGAAATTAATAAAGGGGGAGAAATGAGTTTTCAAAGCTTTTCAAAACTTTTCATAAGCCAATGTTCGGATTTTAATTGGTGTTGCCAATGCATTCATCAAGGGGGAGATTGTGAGACCTATGTGTGCTGAATACATTGGCAATTAGGATAAAAGTTAGCATTAACATTCAAAGTTTTGAATATTGCCAAAACATTCTTCTGTGGCAAGGTCCGACAAGTTCTTTGTTAGGTCCGCCAAGTGTTGGCAAGGTCCGACGCAAGGTCCGGAGAGCTCCTGCAAGGTCCGAAGAGCTTCTGTAAGGTCCGGTGCTTGTTTTTAGGGAGCTCCCGTGAAGTTCAACTCGTAGAACTGCAGCGTCTTGTTTTTGCTTTTAACTCGCAATGTTTCAAACTTGCTTTATGGGAAGGTTTGCTTAGTATTAATTTGCTAAGTTTTTGGTGTGTTTTGGTGGTTATGGCTGTTACCATTTGATATGGTTTGCAACATGCTTATGTGACGTGCTCATGTAAGGTGTTGTGGTTTTCGAACTAACGTGAGTCAAGTCGAGGACTTGTGCTCGGAAGAATTGGTTGTTTATTCATGTGCAGGTTTTGCTTGAGTTCAAGACATGGCTGGTGACGCGATCCTTGGACTAGTCTCAGGGAGGAGATGAGATTCCAACAACCAAGTTCGGGAGGAGCTGTGGTTGAGTTGATCGGGATGTCGCGCAGCATGTTTGGATCAAGGGCAGTGCAATGAAGGTTGCGTGTACGTCGTTGGAAGGTGTTTGCACGTGTGCAAGGAGTGCATGGACGTGGCAACATTGTTCCAAGGCGTGATGAAGAGAAGTGGACGTAAAGAATTGGTCGGAAAGGTCCAACCGGCTGGATTGCGTACTCAGGCTGAGGCTGAGTCGGATATGGCTCAAATATGGAAGATTTGAGTTGGTTATGATAGGATTTCGTGCTAGGCACGAAGTTGAGTTGTTTTAGGAATGTTTAGGATGTTCCTAATGTGTTTGGAAGTCTCACGATTGCTTCTATCTGCGAATAGGAGAGTCCTAAGCAGTTATGGTAAGTTAGGATACAAGTCCAATTAGGAGTAGAAGTCCTAGATTGGATTGTTTAGGCTGAGGGCTGGCTATAAAAGCAAGGGAGGCTAGAGCTCTCGTGGGTAGAGAACTTTGGGCTGTTCCTCTTGTGTTTATATTGAATAAAGTTCATAGTTTCGAGGAGTTTTTGTGCCTTGTTCATCCGACTTGTTTTTCGTCAAGTCTTTCTCGCCGAGTTTCTGAACAGAGCGATGTTGCTTTGGTGTCTCGTTCATAACTCGAGTTTTACAGATCCGATTGATGTGATTATTTTTGGGTTGTCTTCACAACTCAATTATCTATCATCTGTGAAATTTTCACGAGCTTTGGATCTGTAGTTTTTTAGATACACGAGTTTCTTTGCAGCATTGCAGATCTGTTTTATATCGGGTAGAACAGATTGATCTTCGTTTAATGTTTTGATCGTATCTCAAGTTTTACTTTGTGTTTTCAAGTGATTCTTGTTGCATTAGATCCGTGACTTGATTCTCTACCTCTCTACTTGATTTGTCACGGTTGAGCATATTTGAAAACACTTGCACACACGGTTTCTTTAACCGATTGATTTTTTGCTGAGGGGTTTTTGTTGTTTCCGCTGCGAAAAGTTTTAATCTACCATTCACCTACCCTCTGGTAGCTTTTCACGTGCTCTTCGATCCTACAGTATCGCGGCGGCAGAACGCTAGCGGCGAGAGGTAGACGAAGGAGTAAGTCCCGTCTGTCAGCGGCTCGGATTTTAAATTGGGATCAGTCTGCGGCTCGGATCTGGTGTGCTGGCACGCAAAAAACCCCGTAGACCCCGGTGTGCCGCCGCTCCAGCGTCCAACACGTGTCCACGTGGACCCACCGGCAGATTTGAACTTTTCCCCGATTTTCAGAATTCATTCAAACTTCAAATCCTTATAACTTTGGCTAGAAAGCTCCAATTCGAGTGAACCAAATTTTGTTGGATTCAGCTCTCTGAGTACTTTCCATCAAATCAAGTTTCACTTCATGAAAATCCATATTTCTCCAGAATTAATTCCTCAAAATTTGAACTATTTGGAATTTTAGCTGGAGAATCCTTTAGAGGAAAATTCTGAAATTTTTCTGGGATGTTCACCAAAATATCCCTGAGCTACCCTAAAAATTTCAGATCCAATTGAGCTCATTTGATACACCTAATGGTGTTATTAATAAAACTGTTCCAGAGAAAATAGAAAATGTCCAGAAACATTTTCAGAATTTCTCTGAAATTGTTTAGCTCATATCTTTAGCTAGGAACCTTCACATTAAGTGAGACCAACTCTATTAGAACCCTCTGAAAATCTAGTTTTCAGAAAGTCATGGCTTGCTCAATGAAAATCCCTATAACACCGTAAAGCCTCCAATTAAGGTCAAGTACATAATTAATTGTGGAGGGCTCAAATGAGATTTGCTGCAACTAAAACTTGACAAAGTCTCTGTTTAGGTTGTAACCAAGCCACAGTAAAAATTTCAGGGTCAGTGGGTCTGTCTAGTGAGACTTATAAGGTTCACAAGTTTAATTCAAATCAAATGCATTTAAATTAACACATATACTTGTATCTCATGTAGTCGCTAAGATCGAGGAGGAACCCGAAGTCCTAGACTTCATTACTCCGGAAGAGCAGCTAGCCTACGACCAAGAACAGCAAGGCAACCTCCGGTTTGCATTCTTTTCACAAATTTTTATTGTTTTGAGCACTTACTTGAGTATCACTATTTCTTGCATTGGAGTCTGGTTTGAAAACCCAATTGCATAGCCAAGAAAACCATGGGTGGGATTAGGATGGAAAACCCCGATTAGCTACTGCAATGCTAGGATAGTGTAGGATTCGGTACAAGTCGTGTAGTTGGAACTACTCGCGAGCATAGGCTAGAGGCACTCGACTCGGGTAAAGATAACAAATGAAACACATGGCAAGAAAAATGAGACCGAGCGGAGAGTACGGGCAACAGGACTTTGGGGCCTGGATGCTATAGCTCCGCTTGTGTCGATTGAGGACCGAGCCTTGTGCGGGCCTGTTGAACAAGCTAGAACAGTACTGAAGAACTACCGGCTATATGGGAACCAGGAATCAATGTAACTCGGGTAGCTGAGTATTGAGGCATTGCCCGTCGTTCAGAGGGTAGGTTGAGAGCTCGAGGTGTAAATCGGCTGGTGGCATTGAGATGCGCGTGCAGAGACCTCTTGCTCGGGACGATGGGACCGGTTCAATATTTGGCTGGCGGGCGAAAGGTGGTTGCGTACGGCGTCCGTGATGGTTGCTGTAGGCAACATCGAATACGGGCGTACGTGACGTGTTATTCGGGTAACCCTGCAGGTGTAAATTGATTATAATCGCCGTTCCTCGTGGTCAGTGAGTACCACTTATTCACTGTACCATGACGTAGAAAGAACAGGCTAGTTACATGTTAAAATGTTGCTGGTTGAAAGACAGACTTTGATTGTTAATGATGTGTTGTAGTGTAGAGCTAACTAAAGTTCTTTTCGACTTTGGGCAAAGTACATGAGAGAAATGCGTTTCTTGTTTGATTGCGGCTCTCTCATGTGCCTTAGCGTAAGGTTCTCCACAACCTGCTGCTAAAACTTGAAAGTAAGGTTCCACTAATTAGGCGAGTCCTTTGCAACTTATTTTACCTCATGTACCTATTGTCCTTCATGTAGAAGTTTCATGTTTAGGCGAGACGGGTCAGACTTGCTGACCCTTCGTGCTCACGGCTTGTGTTTGAAGCATTTGCAGGGTTCTATGAGGAAGGGACTCCCGAGGAGGAGACGGAACCCCAGGAGGGGAACCCCATCGAGTGGGAGTTGTGCACGCCACCGTGTTAGTGTGCGTGCGTGCTAGCAAGGACACGTTCACGGGCTGAACGTGAACTTGATGCGTAGTCTACGCCCGTGAGTGTAGACTGAACATATTTTGTTGTAAAAATGTTCATAAACTCGTTTATGTAATAAAACTTTGCTTTCGCTTTATGCCTTTGATGTGTGTTATCCGGTGTTGTGCAACGCAGCACCCCTCAGCGTGATCCTGGCTCGACAAGACCGTGGGGTCGTGTCACCATCATCCCGAGAAAGAGGTCTCTGCCCGCGTATCTGCAGTGCCGCCAGCCAATTAACACCTCAAGCTCTCAACCTACCTCTGGATAAAAAGCTATGCCTCAACAAATCGCTACCCGAATTACATCGGTTTCCTGGTTCCCATATATCCGATAGGTCTTCAGTACTGTTCTAGCTTGTTCAACAGGACCACACATGGCTCGGTCCTCAATCGACACAAGCGGAGCTATGGCACCCATGCCCCACGTCGTGCTGCCCTTACTCTCTGCTCGGTCTCATTTTTCTTGCCATGTGTTCCATTTGCTATATCTAACCGAGTTGTGTGCCTCTAGCCTATTCTCACGAGCAGTTCCAACTACTCGACTTGTACCGAATCCTACACTAGTTTAGCATTGCAGTTGCTAGTCGAGGTTTAAAAACCTAAGCCCAAAACCAGGGTTTTCTTGGCTATGCATTTGGGTTTTGAAACAAGACTCTAATGCAAAAGTAAAGTGGATACTTAATGTAAGTTCTCAGAACAATAAAGTTTATAAAAAGGCTAATGCAAACCGGGGCTTGCCTGTTCTGCAGGGTAGTAGTATATACAATCAATTAGTATTCTTCTATCACTTGATCCTCCTAACTTGATCCAATTTCAAGTGATGATCTCCGTCGAACTCCTCCATCGTGAATCCTATCAACATGTATATGCACTAATTTTATAATGCAATTCATGAACTTAAAGACTTGAAATTGTTAATAACAGGGAGAGGTTGGAGTTCTAAGAGTGAGTTTGTGGTCTCTGTTGTGTAGAGGAATCAAAGAAAAACCACTTGTCCACAAGAAGTCCCATTAATATTTTCTATGGGTCCTAATGGACATGTAAGATAACCTGTAATGATTTGGACATAACTAAAGATCCTGATCTCCATTGACTTCGAAATTTTTACAGGAAGTCATACACTACACAGAGACTTAGCTTGTCAAATTGCAGCTAAAGTGGAAGGAAATTGTTTCTCCCACAATTCCCACACTAATTCCCTATGTTTTTCTCACATACATAAGTATGGAGAACAAGGGCAGGGAGTTCTAAGACTAAACTTGAGCCGAAAATTTACATTTGAGTTCCTGGTCACATCAAAAGATTTGGGACCAAAATTTAGCATCTTTCACTGAGTAGTTTATTCAGAACAATTCCTTAAGCAATTAAGCCACAAGTAATTAATTCTGAAGTAACTCCTATGTTAATGCCAAACTTAGTGAACTACAATTTCAATTATAGTTCATAGAGCATGCATGAATTTTTCTAGGATATTTGAAGCTACAAATTGCCCAGAACTGAATTTTCCAACTCTGGGACTTTTTCTGAAAAGTTTCTGTACTCATTTGAACACAGCACATTGAAATCTGAATTCTCCCACACAAATAAACTCCAAATGAGCTGATATTTTTACAAGAGTTCAATAACATACTGAGGATTATTCTAGCAAAATTTGAGTATTTTTGGATGACCAAACTCCCTGTAAAATTCTTTTGCTGAAAAGCTTCAAAGCATTTTCCAGAATCAATTATTGACTTTCATACAAATTGGGTTGCATATTTGGATAGAGTTTTTCAATGTGAATCCAAACCAATTTTAATCACTAAATTTTGAGGTTCCAACACAAAGATATGATCTTTACAAGAATTGGGGAAAAACTGAAAATGAGCTCTGTTCTATTTTCTAATTTTCAGAGACATAAAGAATTAACACCTAATTTGACCAAGCAAATGAGGTCCAATGCCTCGTAAATTTTTACTGGAGTTCAAGTATATTTGTAAGGATGCCCTGCCCAAAAATGGGAATTTTCCAAATAATAGAACTCCTGGAATAAATCCTACAAGGTTTTCCTTATATGAATTAATGAGCCAAATCCAGGGATTTTCATAAATATTGGGCTGCACCCATGGATAGTACTCTCTGAGGGGAATCTAAAAAATTTTTTTTGGGAATTTTCGGACACCCCTACACAAAGTTGTGGCTATTGGAAGTTTGAAACGAAATAGCAAAATTCCTGTAAATGTTTAAATGCTGCTGGCGGGCCCCACGCATCAGAGTATCTTCAACCTCACTCCAGAGAACCGAGCTCCGGCGGGGGTCGCCAGAATCAACTTTCCGGCCACCCCCCGGCCTCCTACTTGCCGCCCCCCTAATTTGACATGCTGAACTCATTGGTGGACTCGCCGGCGGTCGGCAATGCCCGGAAAGGGGTGCGCGACGGCGGCAGCGCGCCACTAGGGTTCCGGCAAGGTCGACCGAGCCCAATCCTTCACCAAACTCTCAGATTTTTGGCTCTGGAGCACCAGTGGACGGTGTAGAAGCTAGAAATGGACTCTAACACCGGTGAAACGGCCGACAACCGAGAGCTCCACGGTGACTCGAGGTGCTTTTTTCCATGGCGGCACGAAAAACGGAAAGAACTCGATCGTTTCTGGATCATTTTGCTTTATTATTCTTCGAGGAGGGCCGCTAGGGCGTGAGGAAGGTATTTGCAAACTTGCTCGGTCATTAGTTACCCGAGTAACTCAAATTTTGGGGTAGACCGAGCCCTACCCGCGTGCACTATGTTTCGGGAAATGGCAAAATTCGTGCTACCGGTTCTAGCAAATGATAAAAGGCTTCCGGCTACAATATCAGGACATGCAAGTGCACCTCTTTCGTGTAGAGAAGTGAGGACGAAGAGGACCGTAGCTCGCTGTCCATGGTGACCCGAATTGGACTTCCGCCAGTGAGCTTCGGTTCTTGGCGTCGATCTTCGATTTACGTCGAACAGCAGCTCAGAGCTTCAGAGTTGAGATAGGGAAGACCTTGTGCCTTCCCTTGCGCTCCTTTTCCATGTTGGAAGCTCGAGCAACCAAGGTGCGGTGGTGGCTGGCGATCGGGAGTAACCGAGGGCGGCACCGGTTTCTTGCGGGAGCAAGCCGAGCGAGGGAACGAGGGAGCGAGGGAAGTGGAGAACTTCGCTTCCGTTTCTGTGGCACGATAAGAGCGAGCTCTCGGCATAAAAGAAGGAGCTGGCACCTGACAAACATTGGCAACGTCTTGCGCCGGCGCTCTGTCGGGCGCGCGCTCAACCGAGAGGAAACAGAGGCGGTTGTGAATTGTGATTGGATGACATGTGGGTCCCAGCGCACCTCAATTATCCTTCCATGGTGCTTTAAGATTCCCGCATAGGTATTGTCCAAATTTCTCCAAATTTGGAGTGTAGGACAAACCAAATATGAAGAACTAAAATCTGAACTTAGATTTCAAAATTGAGCACATTTGGTTCAGTTTTCAAATTCAAATTTGAATTTGAACTCTCCCTCATTTACTCAGAATAAATAGTATACGAACCCTAAAATTCTTCAAATTGAAACTTAGGCTCTTGAATACATGAGGAATGCATTGGTGAATTCACTCGAATGCATTTAGACAATCTGAATATGAATCCTTTTAAAAGATTCAAATTTTTGTTTAAATTTCCCTCATCTTCTACTCGTAAAGGATATGCACATGAGTGAGACTTGGGGTGTGAAATTCTTTCCTCATGTTAACATGTGTTAAGCATGGGCTAAAGAATGTTTGATCAAGCTATTCCTTTGCCTTAACTTTGTTACATAAGTTGAGATCAAACTTTACAAAAGTTAGGGCTGTTATACGGAAGGAGGGACTTAACTCCCCCGCCGGCCACTCTACTCAGAGGACGAAACCCTAGATCTTGTATAGGACACCCAAAGCTATTGGGCCACCTGTCGGGCCCCAAGCCTCAATATAACCACCCCGGCGTTGAGCTATGAAAGGACTGGGGTGACCACCCTGCAAAGGGTTCCGATTCCCCGCACCCCAAACCACACTACGCACAAGCGCTCACGCTAAAGCAGTAGAACAAGCACACCCGTGGATGTAGGGTATTACGCTCCGGCGGCCCAAACCACGTAAATCCTCGTGTTCATCCGCTCCCTTGAGCCCAGTTCGCAAAGGGTGCCAAGCCCCCTCCGGAAAAAAAAGAACCTCGCGGGCTGCTTCTGAGCAGGCCAGGAGGAGTGTCGCGGCTCACACTCCGACAAGCACGTTACATCGTAGTAGTCAATATATAGTGATCATAGGCTTTCTATTAGATGTGGACCCCAACATGCTTGGGATAAAGGCTTGGTTGTTATTGTAGGCTTTCTATTAGATCCATGTCGGCTATGTGTTCTCTGAAAACACTAGTTCGTATGCCTTTAGTGAGCGGACCCGTGAACGTTTGTTTGATACTTATGACATGACCCCACGGTCTTGTCGAGCCAGGATCACACTAAGGGGTGCTGCGTTGCACAGCACTGATTAACACACATCAAAGGTACAAAGCGGAAGCAAAGTTTTATTACATAAACGGTTTTATGAACATTTTTACAACAAAATATGTCCAGTATACACTCACGGGCGTAGACTACGCATCAAGTTCACGTTCAGCCCGTGAACGTATCCTTGCTAGCACGCACACCCACTAACACGGCGGCGTACACGACTCCCACTCGACGGGGTTCCCCTCCTGGGGTTCCGTCTCCTCTTCGGGAGTCCCTTCCTCATAGAACCCTGCAAAAGCTTAAAACACAAGCAGTGAGCATGAAGGCTCAGCAAGACTGACCCGTCTCTCCTAAACATGGAACTTCTACATGAGGGGTGATAGGTACAGGAGATAAAAAAAGTTGCAAGGACTCGCCTACTTAGTGGAACCTTACTTTCAAGTTTTAGCTGCTGGTTGTGGAGAACCTTACGCTAAGGCACATGAGAGAGCCGCAATCAAACATGAAACGCATTTCTCTCATGTACTTTGCTCAAAGTTGGAAGGAAATTTAATTAGCTCTAAACTACAGCAAATCATTAACAATAAAAGTCCATCTTTCAATCAGCAACATTTTAACATGTAACTAGCCTGTTCTTTCTACGTCACGGTACAGTGAACAAGTGGTACTCACTGACCGCGAGGAACGGCGATTATAATCGATTTACACCTGCAGGGTTACCCTAAAAACCCGTCACGTACGCCCGTACTCGATGTTGCCTACATCAACCATCACGGACGCCGTACGCAACCACCTTTCACCCGTTAGCCAAATGTTGAACCGGTCCAATCGTCCCGAGCAAGAGGTCTCTGCATGCGCATCTCAGTGCCGCCAGCCGATTTACACCTCGAGCTCTCAACCTACCCTCTGAACGACCAGCTGTGCCTCAACACCCAGCTAACCGAGTTACATCGGTTTCCCGGTTCCCATATAACCGGTAGGTCTTCGGTACTGTTCTAGCTTGTTCAACAGGCCCGCACATGGCTCGGTCCTCAATCGACACAAGCGGAGCTATAGCACCCAGGCCCTAAAGTCCTGCTGCCCTTACTCTCCGCTCGGTCTCATTTTTCTTGCCATGTGTATCATGTGCTATCTCTACCCGAGTCGAGTGCCTCTAGCCTATGCTCGCGAGTAGTTCCATCTACTCGACTTGTACCGAATCCTACACTATCTTAGCATTGCAGTAGCTAAACGGGGTTTTCAACCCTAATCCCAACCCTGGGTTTTCTTGGCTATGCAATTGGGTTTTCAAACAAGACTCCAATGCAAGAAATAGTGATACTCAAGTAAGTGCTCAAAACAATAAAAATTTGTAAAAAGATTAATGCAAACCGGAGCTTGCCTTGCTGCTCTTGATCGTAGGCTAGCTGTTCTTCTGGAGTGACGAAGTCTAAGACTTCGGGTTCCTCCTCGACCTTAGCGACTACATGATATAACAAATACATGTATTAATTTAAATGCATTTGAATTGAATTGAATTATAAACTTGTGAAGGCTATAAGTCCCACTAGACAGACTCAATGACTGAAATTTTTACTGTGGTTTGGATACAACCTAAACCGAGACTTGGTCAAGTTTTAGTTGCAGCAAAGCTCATTTGAGATCTCCACAAATAATTATGTCCTTGACCTTAATTGGAACTCTTAGGGTGTTCTAGGGATTTTCATGGACCAAGCCATGACTTTCTGAAAACTAAATTTTCAGAGGGTTCTAATGGAGTTGGTCTTACTTAATTTGAAGGTTCCTAGCTAAAGATATGAGCTAAACAATTTCAGAGAAATTCTGAAAATGTTTCTGGACATTTTCTATTTTCTCTGGAAAAGTTTTATTAATCACACCATTAGGTTGATCAAATTAGCGCAATTGGATCTGAAATTTTTAGGGTAGCTCAGGGATATTTTGGGGATGAACATCCCAGAAAAATTTCAGAATTTTCCTCCAAAGGATTCTCTAGTTAAAATTCTAAACAGTTTAAATTTTGAGGAATTAATTCTGGGGAAATCAGGATTTTCATGAAGTGAAACTTGACTTGCTGGAAAGTACTCAGATAGCTGAATCCAACAAAATTTGATTCACTCGATTTGGAGCTTCCTAGGCAACGTTATGAGGATTTGAAGTTTGAATGAATTCTGAAAATCGGGGAAAAGTTCAAATCTGCTGGCGGGTCCACAGTACACGTGTCGGATGCTGGAGTGATAGCACACCGGGGTCTACGGGGTTTTTGCATGCCAGCACACCAGATCCGAGCCGCAGACTGATCCCGATTTAAAATCCGAGCCGCTGACAGCCGGGACCCATCCCTTCGTCTACCTCTCGCCGCCCGCGCTCTGCCGCCGCGACACCTCGCCGGAGAGCTCGCCGGCAGCCTCTGTGGTGCTCCAAACTCCAAGATTCTGGCTGCCCCTGCCTACTTCCACTTGGGGAGCATGATTCCGGGCTCAGTTCGTCATGGAAATGGCCGGTACATGGTCGGCGACGAGCAGCAGCCTCGGGAGAACTTCGGCCTTGTCGGCCGACCTCCATAGCACCCCAATCGATCGAGCAAATGGTCGGGAAGCATCAGTGGACCTTAGGAAAGGTCGACATGAGCTCCACGGAGCTCGGGAAAGGTTGTGTTGGGCTGTCACCGTGCGACCTAGGCCAGAAATCGGGATTTCTACTAAAACTAGAAGAACAGCGGTTTCCCTCGACGGTTCTTCGTGGTTCCTGCTCCTATGGACTCGTACAGGCACCTAGAAGTGATCCTCTCCACGAGAGGATGAGTGGTGCAGTGTAGATTATGAATTTCGCGGATCAGTGCAGACTCCACTTTTGCACACCGTCGCTAAAACATGAAATTCCGGTGTGAGCAGTCTTTGTCACGCCGCCGGAGCTTGCGGGAATGAAACAGGGACTAAAGGCGAACCTCTTTACTGTTCACAGCTCGGTGAACGGTGGGCTGTAGTGGCCGGACGGATCGTTCCCACGGTGGCGGCTCGAGCTGACCCGGCAGAGAAAGGATCGTCGCGGTGGAGCTCGGGGAGGACTGCTCCAAGCCTGGAACCGACGCGAGGGTGTCGAAGAGGGCTTGGCGCACCTGGTCCTGGTCTCAGATCGCCGGGAGGATCACTGGATCGGCCGGGCGATAAGGAACCGAGAGTTCAACCGGGCGGCGAGGAGTTTCAGTTTTCTGGGCGGGGATGCGTCGGGGCAGCGGTGAAAACCCCCTGCGACCGCTCGGGCGCGTAGATAAGGGCCCCGAGAGGCGGTTCATCGGCCTAGGGCGGCAAGCAGCTGCTGTCCTCGCGGTTTCTTCGCCGTGGCGGCAGCTCGGTCGGGCGCGAGTAACCGGGTTCAGTCTTCAGTCGGTAGAATTCTCTCCAGTGGCTGACATGTGGGTCTCATTTCCCTTTTAACCTCTGAACTTAACTTCATATTATTGTTGTAAACAGTGTCCCCACAAAGCCCCTGGTGATTTGAATTATCTACCCCTGAGCCATTTGAATTGGTTAGAATTCAAATTGGGTTTGGTTTGACTAAATTTCAGCACATGTTCAGTTTGAAATTCAAATAAAGTTTGAATTTGCTACCCTTAGCTCATGTCAAGATCAACTCCAAATGGAATGAAAATTGGTGTGTGAGCTCACAAAAATGTGCTGAGTAAGAATATGCCTCCCACTTTTGAATCCATGGGATAGAAACAGTTTGAATTTGAATTTGGGTTCAAACTACCCTCTTTCATGCTATACCCAAAATGACCTCAAAAAGGTTTTGAATTTGGGTGAAACTTGGCATGGGCATTCCTAGCATGGTGTAGGAGTTTTCCAAATGTCCAGCCCCTAGATGATGCATGTGGGAAATAACACTTGCATTTGTGAGTTTATTCTCTAGTGAGCATGTTGATAATGGTTACTTGCTCTTCAAATGTGTTCATCAACTATCTTCAAATGAGGTGTGTGTGTGTGATGATGAAAACTTTGAATGTGTCAAAAACTGAGGCCTTTACAACTTACAATGCTCAAATTTAATGGTTTGATACTAGATTTTATCTCACACCATAGAACTGAATATCAGTGTGTTTTACAACACCACTTCCCTTGTTATCATAGGAGTAAAATATTGTTGCCTTATTGTTGCAGTATGACTTAAGTGATTTTAAAATGTTGTAGATCACTCCTAAACCAGGTAAAACTTCCTTTAGCCATAGCGCCTTCCTACTGCCTCATAAGATGCAACAAACTCGGCATGCATCATTGATTATGCATTGGTGGTTTGTTTAGAGCTTTTTCATGATATAGCTCCATTTGCAAGGGTCAGTATACTAACCTCACGTGAATTTCCTAGTATCCACAAAGTCAGTAAAATCTAAGTCTGAGTAGCCCATTATCTGATGGGCATATAACGTGAGGATCCAGGGTACTGACATTCCAGCAATCACATTGGATGGTGTCGTGCGATGCAACACCCAACAGCAAACATCAAAAGGGGTCCATATTACATAACATAAGCTTGAATTTACATAGTCAAGTGTACAAAAATAGATTACATCAAAATTTATCTATAACGGAAGTCTTTGTTCTTAGATCACACTCTAAAGCCTAAGTTAAGCAAAAATGAACCTGTCCAGCCCATGAACGGTTCACAATAGCAGCACCGAAGAACTCAAGGCGGTGCAGGGTTCCCACTCAGTCGTATACCTCGAAGGGGGGTTTTGGCAACAAGTCTGAACCCCTCACCTGCAGTAACAACTTGTATAGCAACCGTGAGCACAAAGGCTCAACAAGACTTATCCGTCTCAACTAAACAAGAAACTCTACATGAGGGAAAAAAGATATATAGGGAGATAAGCGTTTTATAAATAAATTTGGCTACAAGTGAATCCTTAGCTTTCAGTTTTTATGTGGCAAATGAAGATTCATGGAATATAAACTTATTGAGCACTATCTCTAGGGCCCATATATCCAGTATATAACCGATACAGTTCAAACTTGTCCAACAGGGTTGCACATAGCATGGTTTTCAATCGACACAGATAGAGCTACCCACACAAGACCTCCTCGCCTTGATGCACCCAACACCCCTGCACGGTCTCAAATTTAAGTTTAGTATCTTATTCTCTTGAACCACATGTATGACCCAATTACTTTGCTCGTGAGTAGACTCCAACTACTGGACTTCTACCAATTTCTTCTACAACATTAGCCTAGCATGAAGGTATATGACAGAGTCCTCTGCTACCCATCTAGTATAAGGTTCATTTGGTTGTGCATTGTAGTTTTATACATCCTAACCTAATGCATATAGCAAGTCTAGCCATCCATAGTGATGTAAAGCAAAACTTTATCAATAAAAGCAAAACGGGTTTGCCTTGTTGCTGCTTAGAATCAGAGTTAGTATTCGGAGGGATGCTGTCAATGGGCTCTGGAGTCTCCTTGAGCTCGGTGACTAAACGATATGCAAAACAATGCAAATGATTGATTAATAGATTATATGACTAAAGTTATGTGTATAAATGACTTTTATAGTAAATGAACTCCAAGGCCCCAAGATTTTTACAGTAGCTAACATAGATAATACACCCCCTGCTAGCAAAGCATCACCAAAACTAACTAGGACACCACCAAAGGAGTCCTATTCAACTAAGACACCTCCTAATCTACTTGAACTCTATCTATTGGCACATAGATCAGAGTCCTAACCTTCCAAAACTCTTTGGGCAGCCACAAGAGTTTATGGACATAAACAAATCAAAATACGACCTTAAATTGGACTCTCCAGCCCGAGCTCACAACAAACTCGGAATTAGCCATTTTCTGGCAAAACAGCCTAATTTTCATAAGTAAAAGCACTCCCAAATCACCTGATCCCGACTATACCTCGGATTCACGTCCGAACCTACGTAAAACTAACCTTTTCACGTCCGAACGTGCTGGAATCACGCCATAAACTTGTGTCAACCTCCACACATGTTCAAACACCTTCACCACGCCTTGGAACCATGTTGCCACATCCATGCACTCCTTACACACGTGCACACCTTCCAAACACGTTCAACCTTACCGTCCAAACATATTGGAATCACGCCACAACCTCGTGCCATCCCTGCAAAAATGCTCATGACTTCAACACATGTTTGCAACACCAACTAACACATCTCAAGTACCGTCATATGTGTTGGATGTAAAAAATGCTTGTGAGTTTTGCAGGTCGAAGGAGCCAAAAAACAAGGTGGAAAGGGCCTTTTCATCTCGAGAAATTTAAGGTGCAGATGGCTTCGGCAAGGAACCTACCCAAGACTGGAGAAATACGTGCGGGAAGCCTGTTTTACCTTGAGAACTCAAGATACAAACGTCCGGATGGAAACACGACCCGAGAAGACCGATTTACCTTGCGGCTGTGAGATACAAGGGCCAAAGGGACTTAGGTGTTCTCGATAGAGTTCAAAACTTTGTAGATATTAGATGATATTGTGTCAAGTGTTCTAGAAGATCCAGCACGACATTAATCCGTGATTTTAAGATACAAATTGTTCTTAGAGATTAGATGAGTTTAGTTTAAACTTAGAAGATCAGATCTTTTCGGTTGTAATCAAGGTCTATATAAAGGCAGCCATTTGCCGAAAGAAAGAGCAGTCCAGATCAATTCAATACAACTTTTTGTTCGTCTATTTTGTTCTTCTTTCATTTTCGTAGATCATAGCTTAGTTTGTAGCTTCTTTGTTGCTTTGCCGACAAAAGAATCTGGTTTTCTCCACGTAAATGAAACGTATCACGTTCTTGTTTAACAGGAACCTCATTATACCTTGATTTCGATGAACTAACACCAAGATTTCTCGAAGTGTAGGTGGCTTAGACCATCTGCTGGCCACTCCATGCTACTGAACTCTATGTTCCACGAACAGAATTGGCAACTCTGCTGAGGAAAGACATCATTCACGTCCACCAAATGTATCTACAATGTGATCGGAACACTTTTGTACTGATCGCATCTAGGGAAGGCATGGCCGATGGGTCATGGAGGAAGGTCGACGGCAAAACCATCGATGCGAGCAACGCCATCGACGTCCAGCTCGATGATCTTTTGCAGGAGGAACGTGAACGCATCCAGGAGGATGTAGAACGAGAGATCCAGGAGGAAAAGATGGCGTGACGTCAAGCCAAGCTTGCATGTTTGCACAAGACGCGAGGAGGCATCGTCTAGAAGGCCGACACACGCAAAGCAACAGCTCACCGATATCACTCAAAGAACTTGTACAACTCGTAGAATCGGTTACCTCAAAGTATAGTGCCGATCAAGAGTAAATGATATTGTTGGTAGTGGACAAGATCAAAATCTCGTTCGACACATTCAATACCAACGTAGAAAACACAATAGGTCGGAACCTTCACCGGCAGATCTGATCTACCGTGCACCAAATGCAAGACAAGGCAGTAGGCAAACGTGTAGAAACTAATGCAAGTAGTGCAGCAGAGAACTCAGCCAGCGCGCCACCACCTTGCATGCCATCTACGTAAATGCAAGCCAGGCAGCCTACCGTGATTGTGCAGCAGCCATACTACAAAACGGTGGCCTATAGACCTGCCATTCCACCAACAGAGAATGGTGTACCACTCGGGCCAGTACCCGATGCGTACTTCCCTCCAATACCGCCAAAAGTTGAACCGTGCAACTTGCTTGATCCTCCCATGCTGCTGAATCATGCACCACACGGAGAACTCAGGGAACAGGTGACTAGAACACTTAGAGAACTCGGGGTAGCAACAAGAACCACGATTAGGAACTACTAAAAGCCCTACCCTGACTATTATGATAATGTCCCGTATCCCAGAGGCTTTAGGGTGCTGGATTTTACGAAGTTTAGTGGGAGAGGACTCTAAAACAACTCAAGAACACCTAGGCCCATTCTTGATCCAGTGCAACAATGTGGGAATCACGGGTGTTCACCGGATCAGATTGTTCCCTTGTCCCTAACCGGCACGGCCTTTAGTTGGTTCACATCGTTAGCTCCCAATTCTTTCCTAACTTGGCTGTGTCTAGAGCAAAAGTTCCATGAATACTTCTTCACCGGCAAGGTAGAGCTAAGATTGTTCCATGTAACCGCAGTGAGACAAAGACATAATGAACTTGTAGCCGAATACATAAAACGGGCTAGGGAAACACGAAACAAATGTTTTAGCCTAACCATAGGGGAGAAAGATTTGGCCGATCTAGCGTTTGCAGGGCTGTTATCTTATCTCAAGGAGAAGATGGATGGCGTCAAGTTTGGGGACATTAACAAAGTACCGCAACGCACTGTGGCACATGAGAACCGAGCCAAAGAGGTTAAGGTAGACGGATTGGTTCAAGGAGATCAACCACAGGGACCAGGAGAAGCAACAGGTTAACCAAGGAGATGGAGGACTCGGCCAGTGACAAGGAGATGGAGGTATGTGTGGCCGAGTTGGTTGAAAACCACTACAACAAGCCTCTAGCTTGCACTTTCTTGAAGCCCAACCCTGGGAAGAAGGAGGAGATGATGTTCACCTTTGATGTGACGAAGTGTGACAAGCTTTTCGACGTGCTCTTGCAAAACAAAGTGATCAAGTTGAAGAATGGCCACATTATCCCACCACCGGAGCAACTGGCCAACAAAAGATATTGTAAGTTGCACGACTTCTTTTCTCATTCAACTAACGAGTGCAACTTCTTTCGTGGACAGGTACACTCGGCTTTGAACGATGGCCGGTTGACTCTAGGTGATTGCCAATGGATGAAGTTGGACACAGATCCCTTCCCTGTCAACATGGTGAGTCTAGAAGGGAAGAAGATACTCATGAGGACCAATCAAGCCACGACAACCAAGGCGAAGAACGTGATCGTGTCCGATGATCTATGAAAGAAGATTATCAAGCCTCGAAACCCCAAGGTTGGCAAATGGGAGCTCAATGAACCAAGAAAGACAACTCAGTTCAAGCCGACATCAGAATATTTGATCACTAAGTACATCAGGAAGAAGCAGGCAGGAAGTGTCTTCCACAGGCTGAACGGGTTCAAGTGTAAAGGGTCAAAGATCTTCACCAACACCACCCTTGGGAGCACTCTCGGGAAAACCGGGTTAGGGAGGCCTCGGTATCTTGGAAATCCAATGATTTTCTGAAGTAAATCTACTTCCCAATAGGCTCGGGGGCACGGCCCGAAGAAAAGCGATACCTCGGGAAATAGGTAGTTTTCCGAGGTCAAACACTCCCCCGAGCTGTTCAGGAACCTCGGGTGCGGGAGCATCACCCGAGAAAGCCAGGAACCAGCACTGCAACTTGGAAACTGAAGCAAAACCTGCAGAAAAGCATTGGTTTCCTCACTCCACCTCAGTTACATGACGAGAAGGCTCAGACAGAAGGAGACACAAGCTCAGGTCACCAAGTGCTGATGATCGGATCAGTACCTTGCGTAATCCGAGATAAACTGGCCCCTAGCAACTTGGTAGATGAAGGCCAGTTTACCAAACAAAGTCTGGGCAAACGATCAAAGGCTGGCAACTCTAGCGCTCGTCCAAGCAAAGCTGTAGGATCGAAGTACACGTGTAAAGCTACTAGAGGGGGGTGAATGGTAGATAAAAACCTTTCAGCGAAAGCAACAAAACACCCCCTCAGCAGAAAACTGATCTGTTAAAGAAACCGTGTGTGCGACTAATCTAAACGTGTTCAACTGTGACAAAACTAGTATAGATTGTAGAGAATCAATTAACGAAGACATCACAACAAGAATTATGAAAATCCATTGAGAGAAACTCAAGTTACGATCGAAAGGTCGAACAAAGGTCAATCTGTCCTATGCGAGAAAAACAGTTCCGGAATACTGCAAAGAAACTCGTGTAGATCAGAAACCACAAATTCAATGACCGTGAAATTTTCACAGATGATAGATAATCAAGTTTTGAAGACAACCAAAAAAGAATCACATCAATTGGATATGTAAAACTCGCGTTATGATAAAACCACCGAAGCAAGGTAGTGCTGAACAGAAACTCAACGAGAAAAACTTGTCTGAAACAAGTCGGACGAACAAGGCACAAAAGTTCCTTTAGAATACGAATTTTATTTATCAAAACACAAGAGGAACAGCCCCAACATCATGCTCCACGAGCTCTAGCCTCCCTTGCTTATATAACCAGCCCGAAGGCCAACTCAACTCAAACTAGGACTCCTACTCCTACTTGGATTCAAACTGTAACTTTCCAATACTGCTTAGGACTCTTCTATACGCAGATAGAAGTAATCTTAAGACTTCCAAACACCTTAGGAACGTATCCCACATTCCTAAAATAGCTCAAATTCGTGACCCACACGAAATCCTATCATAACCAACTCAAAACTTAACATATTTGAGTCAAACACGACTCAGCCGCAGCCTGAGTCCATAACCTAGTCGGTTGGACCTTTCCGACCAATTCTTTACGTCCACATCTCTTCATCACGCTATGGAACCATGCAGCCACGTCCATGCACTCCTTGCACACGTGCAAACATCTTCCAATACGTCCAAGATACCTTCATATGCATTGTTCTTGATTCAAACATACTGCACAACCTCCCGATCAACTCAACCACAATTCCTCCCGAACTTGGTTGTTAAACCTCATCTTCTCCCTAAGAATATTTCGGATCCCGTCACCAGCCATGTCTTGAACTCAAGCAACACCTGCACATGAATAAACAACCAATACTTCCGAGCACAAGTCCTCGACTTGACTCTCGTTAGTTCCGAAACTACATCTTATGTGAGCACCTCACATAAGCATGTTGTAAACCATAGCAAAATGATATCAGCCATAACCACCAAAACACACCAAAAACTTAGTAAAATAATACTAAGCAAACTTTCCATAAGAGTAAAGCAAGTTCAAAACATTGCAAGTTAAAAGCAGAACCATTGCAATCAAGCTCCGAACCTTACCAAAGCTAACCGGACCTTGAACCGGAGCTTACCAAAGCTAGTCGGACCTAGCGCGGAACTTACCAAAGCTAGTCGGACCTAGCACCGGAGCTAGCAAAAACAAGTCAGACCTAGCCAAAATAAGTCAGACCTAGACAAAGCAAGTCGGACCTTACGTCGGACCTACTGTCGGACCTTGTAGGAGCTCGGATCTAGAGTCGGACCTTGTTAAAAAGGTGTTTTGGTAGTATTCAAAACTTTTATCGTCAAAGACAATTTATTCAGCACACATAGGTCTCACAATTTCCCCCTTGATGAATGCATTGGCAACACAACTTAAAATCCGAACATTGGCTTATTCACATGAAAAGTTTTGAAAACAATTTCTCCCCCTTTGTAAATCAGAAATAAAACAAGAAGAAAAACAAAAATACCAAAAATTCTCCCCCTGAGAAGAATCGTGCCAAAACACTTGTGAATGTGTGCAATGTGTGATCAATTTCTCCCCCTTTGACAATGTATTCAGCAAGGTACAAAAGAGAAATTTTAATTTGTTATGAGCACATTATAACATATACATATAGAACAAAGCTCATCCAAATCATACTATCAAGTAACTTACACTATCACATCAATGAGATACATAAAGTAGTGTATGCCATGCTAGAGATCAAGTGTAATTTTCAATTTAAGCAAGTCATAATCTCACAAACTTAACTATTTCAAGACCTGAAAATATGACACTTGTTGCTGCATTTTATTTATCATTTAAAGCACAAATTTTGATCTTATGAGATTTGCGAGAGATTATATGCAGCATCAGCCTTATTCTAACCAACCAAGCCTAGCCTATGTCATTTCACAGTCAGAAGCTTAAGGACATGGTTTTAGTCATACACAACTCTTTTCATGTTCATATCTAAGTGCAATGATAAGCCATCTCAAAAGAAGAAGTGCGATGCATGCATATTCTCTTGATCTTTTCTCATTTTTTTATTTGAACATAAAAACTCAACATGTGAGTTGATTACTTGATTAATTCTTTATGATTAAAAGCACTTGTGAGCATGCAACAAGTTCAAAACAGCAAGAAAGTTCAACCATGACCAGATTTAGTGTAAGTAATTATTCCAATTACTAGACATGGTAAAAAATACAAAATGTATAACACGAGTAATGTAGTAAGAACTTTCAGCATGAAAAAAGAATCACAAAGTCATATATGCATGAAATACTATGCTCATATTATTTTAATTTCAGATTCACACATAGACTTCTCAATTTTCAAAATTCTCCCTCAATTTAAGCCATGAGGATGCATAAACCCTATTTCACTACGAATGTAACAAAAACGAGTGGAATCCAAAGGTTTTGTAAAAATGTCAGCCAATTGTTGTTTGGTATCTACATGGTGAAGCACAATGTTCCATTTTTCAACATTATCACGGAGAAAGTGATACCTAATGTCAATGTGCTTAGTTCTCGAATGTTGCACGAGGTTTTTAGCAATGCAAATGGCACTAGTGTTATCATAAAACAAGGGAACACTATCTAGATCAACCCCATAGTCCTTAAGTGTTTGAACAATCCAAAGAATTTTGAGCAAGCACTAGCAGCAGATACATATTCAGATTCGGCTGTGGATTGTGCAACTGAACTTTGTTTTCTAGAGGACCAGGCAACAAGTGAATTACCAAGAAAATGACAAGCACCAGAAGTACTTTTCCTATCAATCGTACAACCCCCAAAATCAGCATCGGAAAAAGCTTTAAAAGTAACGGTTGAGGAAGAAGGAAGAAAAATGCCAAATTCTTGAGTTCCATGTAAGTACCTGAGAATCCTTTTGACGGCTTGACGATGTGAAGCATGTGGGGAGGCTTGAAACCGTGCACAAAGACATACGCTGAATTGTATGTGTGGTATTGATGCCGTGAGAGACAAAAGTGATCCGATCATGCTTCTATATTCTTTTTGATCAACGGGATCACAACCTTCATCAAGTTCAAGTGTTGTTGCTGTTCCCATTGTTGTCCGAAGAGGCTTGCTTTTGTCCATGTTGAAGCGCCTTAGGAGATCTTTTGTATACTTTGTTTGATGCACAAAGGTACCCTCCTTGGTTTGCTTGATTTGTAGCCCCAAAAAGTACGTGAGTCCTCCCATCATGCTCATCTCAAATTCTGAACTCATCATAGCTGAAAACTTGGACACAAGATCATGAGAAGCACAACCAAAGATAATATCATCCACATACACTTGAATGAATAATGAGTCATTGCCATGCTTAAACACAAAAAGAGTTTTATCAACCTTGCCCATGGTAAACCCCTTTTCAAGTAAGAATATTTTTAACCTATCATACCATGCTGTAGGGGCTTGTTTGAGACCGTACAAGGCTTTGGACAGTTTGTAAACATGATTAGGAAAATTTGGATTTACAAAACCAGGTGGTTGTTTGACATAAACCTCCTCATCTATGTAGCCATTAAGAAAAGCACTTTTAACATGCATTTGATATAGCTTAAAACCTTTAGATGTAGCAAAAGCTAACAAAATTCTTATGGCTTCTAATCTAGCAACAGGAGCAAAAGTTTCATCAAAATCTAGACCTTCAACTTGTGTGAAACCTTGAGCAACCAACATAGCCTTATTCCTAACCACAACCCCATCCTCACTTTGTTTATTTTTAAACACCCATTTAGTTCCAATTAAAGTGTGATCTTGAGCTGGAGGTACAAGTTTCCAAACATTATTTCTTTCAAAATTTTCTAACTCTTCTTACATGGCAATAATTCAAGATTCATTAGTGAGTGCTTGTGATATTTCTTTGGGTTCAAAAGAAGCAACAAAAGCAGTATGAGCATGAGAATTGGGGTCGAAGAACCTGGATCTTGTTACTCGTTCATGCAAGCTTCCAATAATTTTTTGTGGAGGATGACTTTTTAGAATCCGGAAGGGAGTGGACACTTCACAAGCTTCTTCTTCTTCTTCATGTTCATTACAAATAGATGAGCTTGTGATGTGAGGAGGATCTGGACCAGCAATGGTGGTCGTCGGTGCTGGCTGTGAATCAAGATAATGAGCTGGAACAATGTCATTAGCTGCTGAATTTTCGGGCAGCAGCACCACTTCTTCCTCTTCTTCAACGAAAATACTCTCCCGCTGCGGATATGGATCCGGACCTGCAATATTTGAACTAGTACCTGGGCTAGCTTCATCAAAAGAAACCTCACGAGTCTCCACAATTTTGTTAGTATCAAGTAAAAGCACACGGTAGCCTCTAGTATGAGATGGATAACCAAGAAAGATGCCATCAACAGATCTAGCTTCAAATTTATCAAGTTTACCATGTTTCTTAACAAAGCATTTGCAACCAAAGACCCTAAAGTGTGTGATACTAGGCCTATGTCCAAACCTGAGCTCATATGGTGTTTTACCTAGCTTAGCACGCAAGAAAACACGATTTGAGACATAACAAGCGGTTGCAATTGCATCAGCCCAAAATTTCCTAGGAGTTTGATATTCATCAAGCATAGTCCTAGCCATCTCAATTAAGGTTCTGTTCTTTCTCTCTACAACACCGTTTTGTTGAGGTACATATGGTGAAGAAAATTGATGATCTATTGCATTTTCAGCACAAAAGTGATCAAACGATTGATTTTTAAATTCAGTTCCATCATCACTTCTAATTGCTCTTAAAGATCCTGGGTGATCAATTTATAATCTAAGAAATAAAGTTCTAAAGTGGATAAAAGCTTCATTCTTAGATGCCATAAGGTAAACCCAAGAGTATCTAGAATAGTCATCAACAATCACAAGAACATACCATTTACCTCCGAAGGATTGAACACATGAAGGTCCTACGGTGTCAAGGTGTAAAAGTTGACCCGGTTCAGTTGTCATGGTCATTGTGAGAGGAGCATGTGAACCTGCAACCATCTTAGCATGTCTACAAGAAGAGCACGCAATTTCTTTGTCCCCTTTAAGCTTAGGCAGCCCACGTATGCGATCAAGAGCACTAACACGCGTGAGATGATCAAAGCCTACGTGACCAAGTCTACGATGCCAAAAATATAAATCTTTGGAATCATTTGCAACTAGACATCTATGCTTAGAGGAAGACATATCAAAATCAGCTTTAAAAACTCTTCCAAACCGAGACATGTTAAAAATAAGCTCACTATTTGAACCTACAACTTTGCAGCAGTTTCTATTGAAAATAATTTCCAGATTTTCATCTAGCATTTGTGAAACAGAAAGCAAGTTGTATTTCAAATTTTTGACAAGTGCCACATCCTTCAAAGTGTAGTGATCATTTACTCTAACCGAACCCTTAACAATTATAGGAGTTGAAGAATTATCGGCAAAAGTAACATTCTCTACACGTGACACAAAAGAGGAGAGGAGAATCATTCTTTGTTACCGGTCATGTGGCGTGAGCAACCTGAATCCACAATCCAAATGTTCTCCTTCCTCAAGCGTGTAACCTACATAGAAGCACAATACGTCGATGACTCAATACTGGGGTTAGTTAAAAGGCATTTAGGAATCCAGTACTGAGTCACACGATGTCCAGCAGGAATAACATGCGAAAGCTGAGATAAAACAGCAGGTTTATGAGTCAAAGTTTGAGATTTTTTGTTCTTAACTACTGACCTATAAGGTGTTACTTGTGTAGCACGAAAATCACTAGCTCCGGAGGCAAAAACAGAAGGTCCGGAGGCAAAAGCTGAAGCTCCGGAGGCAAAAACTGAAGCTCCGGAGGTAAACTTTGAATATTTCTGGCTCATAACAGCAGGTTGCATGTTCCTGACATTCGGTTTAGTATGTGCAGCAAATTTTGCATGAGAGTTATAAGATCTAGCTTACATTCTTTCCTTTTTATGTTGTTTAGCTAGTCTATAACAAAAATCTATGACATGAACATCTCTACCACAATAGGTACAATGAAATTTAACTCTGTGTTCATGTCTAGATGAGCATGCAGTATGCTTATTTGAATCCGAATGTGACAACACTCCTACAGATTTAAAAACCACTTCTTTTTGTTTAGTAACTGTTTGAATCAAACCACTTCCTAATGATTTTACAATTTTAGGTGGATGTTCCTTAGCATGAGCATGTGAATCAAAACCTAAACCAGTTTTATCATTGCAAGACTTGGAAGAATTCAGCAGCAAGTTTAGTTTCTTATTCCCATTACAAAACCGATCTAATGTCCTATGCATGTTATCAAGTTTATTTGATAGATCAAGACAATTTTCACATGAAGTTTTTCCTTTTAATTTGCAATTGGAACAATATTTAACTTCATGAGAACGTAAAGCATTGTTCAATATAGAAATTTCTTTCATAGCATCTTGTAGTTTCTTATCAAGATCATCGCAAGTAGACAATGCAAATCAATTGTAGAACAACAAGCATCTTTCAAGTTTTTATCATTAAGTGCAGCAAGCTTTTTATTCTTTTCGATTTCAAGTTCAAGATTATCAAGTGTGGAGGTGTGTGCACTTCTTAGAGAGGACAATTGTTCATATATTAAATCACATGAGGAACAAGAATCATCATTAGGAATCAAGGATTTTAAATGATTAATTTCAGATTCTAGTGACTCAATTTTAACAGCATTGTCCCTAAGCTTTTTGTCCTTTTTCTTAACAATAATAGTGGCACGAGAAATAGCATCACACATTTCTTCGCAAGTAGGACATACCTCTTCGTTGTAACTGTTGTGTTCTACATCCTCCATACTTGATTTTGATTTGCCCGCCATGAAGCACAAGTTTGCCAGATCATCTTCATCTTCATCACTTCCAATGTCTACATCACCCGAGCCAAGTTCTTGAAGTGCGGTGATGAAACTGTTTATCAGTTTGCATCCTGTAAAACCCTTCTTTTTTTGTTGGTGTTGCCAAAAGAGGACTTGACTTTATTCTGCTTTTCATCACGGTTAGAAGGACCTCAAAGGTTAGGGCAATCTGTACTAAAGTGTCCTGTCTTACCACATTCAAAGCATCGTTGAGGTCCGGAGCTTCCTCTCCTTCTAGTTCTCACATTTTGCAATGCTTTTGAGAACCTAGTTGAAAGAAGTACTAGCTCCTCCTCTAGAAACTCCTCAATCTGTTCCAGGGTTAGTGAAGACAGCAAAGCAAGTGTATTGCTAGATGATTGGCCGGAGCTAGGCATATCACATTGTGAGACAAATGCAATAGTCTTATTTGGGTTCTTACGTGGTATAATGTCAATTTCATTAGTTTTTAGCTTAGAATAAAGCACATATAATGTAAGAGTACTCATGACAGTGGATTCACGTATGGATGTTACTTTCATCTCCCAAATTGACATGTCTAATGCACTTAGTAATTGCCTAGCATTTTCAGCATCTGAAAAATTAACATTGACGCTACGCAAGTTGCTGAGAATTTTATTAAAGCGAGCAAAGAGGTCATTAATGGACTCACCGGGTTGCATCTCAAAGCGCATGTATTCTTTCTTGAACATATCCTATCTTACCTCCTTGATCGTGTTGGATCCTTCGTGGTAGTCACAAAGTGCTCTCCACACATCGTATGCCGATCGGAGGTGTGCAACACGATCGAAGTCGCTCTGAGTTAGTCCTTGTATGATCAAGTTCTGAGCCTTGTTGTTGTTGTTGTCGACATCTCTCATGTTTGTAGCTGTGACCTGATCATTTGAAGGCACATCGTAAGGATTGTACACTTTTTCCCATATTGCAAAACCTTGCGCCTGGATGAAAGCTTCCATGCGTGCCTTCCAAACCTGAAAATCAATACCACTAAACACACAAGGTTTGGCGGAGTATTTCTCCATGATGATTAGTCAAAACACGTGCAAATCACAAATATTAGAGAAATATGGCTCTGATACCAATTGTAGGATCAAAGTACACGTGTAAATCTACCAGAGGGGGGTGAATGGTAGATAAAAACTTTTCAGCGGAAGCAACAAAATACCCCTCAGCAGAAAACCGATCTGTTAAAGAAACCGTGTGTGCGACTAATCTAAACGTGTTCAACTGTTACACAACTAGTATAGATTGTAGAGAATCAAGTCACCAAGACGTCACAACAAGAATCATGAAAATCCATTGAGAGAAACTCAAGTTACGATCGAAATATCGAACAAAGGTCAATCTGTCCTACGCGAGAAAACAGTTCTGGAATACTGCAAAGAAACTCGTGTAGATCAGAAACCAAAAATTCAATGACCATGAAATTTTCACAGATGATAGATAATCAAGTTGTGAGACAACCCAAAAAGAATCACATCAATTGGATCTGTAAAACTCGAGTTATGATAAAACCACCGGAGCAAGGTAGTGCTGAACAGAAACTCGACGAGAAAAACTTGTCTGAAACAATTCGGACGAACAAGGCACAAAAGTTCCTTTAGAATACGAATTTTATTTATCAAAATACAAGAGGAACAGCCCCAAAGTCGTGCTCTCTACGAGCCTTGGCATCCCTTGCTTATATAACCAGCTCTATGGCCAATCCAATTCAAACTTGGACTCCTACTCCTACTTGGATTCAAACTGTAACTTTCCAATACTGCTCAAGACTCTTCTATACGGAGATAGAAGTAATCTTAAGACTTCCAAACACCTTAGGAACGTCCCAAACATTCCTAAAACAACTCTACTTCATGACTAACACGAAATCCTGTTATAACCAACTCAAAACTTTCCATAAACAAACCATAACCGCCTCAGCCGTAGCCTGAGCGCAAAATCCAGCCGATTGAACCTTTTCAACCATATCTCCACTTCCATATCTCCTCACCACGCCTTGGAACCATGTTTCCACATCCATGCACTCCTTGCACACGTGCAAACACCTTCCAACAACATCCACGATACCTTCATATGCATTGTTCTTGATCCAAACATGCTGCGCGACCTCCCGATCAACTCAACCACAATTCCTCCCGAACTTGGTTGTTGAACCTCATCTTCTCCCTAAGACTAGTTCAATGGATCCTGTCACCAGCCATGTCTTGAACTCAAGCAAAACCTGCACATGAATAAACAACCAATACTTCCGAGCACAAGTCCTCGACTTGACTCTCGTTAGTTCCGAAACTACAACTTCTTACATGAGCACCTCACATAAGCATGTTGTAAACCATAGCAAAATGATATCAGCCATAACCACCAAAACACAACAAAAACTTAGTAAAATAATACTATGCAAACTTTCCATAAGAGTAAAGCAAGTTCGAAACATTGCAAGTTAAAAGCAGAACCATTGCAATCAAGCTCGAAACCATACCAAAGCTAACCGGACCATGAACCGGAGCTTACCAAAGCTAGTCGGACCTAGCGCCGGAGCATACTAAATCTTAGTCGGACCTAGCACGGAACTTACCAAAGCTAGTCGGGCCTATCACCGGAGCTAGCAAAAACAAGTCGGACCTAGCCAAAATAAGTCAGACCTAGACAAAGCAAGTCGGACCTTACGTCGGACCTATCGTCAGACTTTGCAGGAGCTCGGACCTAGAGTTGGACCTTGTTAAAAAGGTGTTTTGGTAGTATTCAAAACTTTTAGCGTCAAAGCCAATGTATTCAGCACACATAGGTCTCATAAAAGCCGAGAGACTCAACGTCGATCCAAGGCTACTTAGCAAACGTTCTCGGCTGATATCTTCGGAGGGGAGGATTATTGTTGGACCAGGCATCACACCAGCTCCCAAACACAAGATACTAAGGCCGGTTGAACGTGCACGATTACGACAAGCCAGGACGTCAACCGAGCAGTCCAAAGCAGCTCCACAACGACTCAGCAGATGGGATGTGAAGCCAGAAGGGATGAAGCAAGATCAGATCAAGACAGTGGCTCCGGAAACGAAGCCAGAACCCCAATGGTGTCCCACAGGGCTCAACAAGACGCAGAAGAGACGTGTGCAAAGGTTGAGAGCTCTAGAACTTCCTGAGAAGATGAAGGAAGAGCAGAGAGATCGTTGGTTCAACCCAGCACGGACAACGATCACCAAGAAGGCTTGGAAGGAGAAGAGAATCACCCTGGAGGAAGCTGGAGATGATGAGAACAAAGAAAACCCCAAGGGCAAGAACAAAAACCAAGTCGAGGTAAACATGGTGTTTCATTTGCCTTCTGAGTTTTGTCTTCCGGATGTGGAGGTGGCCGAGCTTGATCTAGGAGCTAAGAATCTGGTTTCTGAGAAACTAGAACAGCTGGGCCAGCACATGAAGCCATTGTACATCCGGGGACATGTCAATGGAACATCAGTGGGAAGGATGTTGGTAGATGGAGTAGTAGGCGTCAACATCATGCTGATATCCATGTTTGAGAAGCTTGGATACCGAGAGAGCGACCTCATCAAGACCAACACAACCTTGAGTGGCTTTGCTAGAGATCCCACCGAAGCTAAAAGGATACTATCTGTGGAACTCACAGTTGATAGAAAGACACTCCCCACAGCATTCTTCGTCGTCAACGTAAGGAGTCGATACAATCTGCTTCTTGGGTGAGATTGGATCCATGCCAATGGGCGTGTTCCATCCACACTCCACCAACGCTTAGTCCAGTGGGTTGGCGATGAGGTAGAGGTGGTTGAGGCTGATAAATTAGGCCTGTGTAGCAATGGCCGAGTCATCTGATCTTCAACATGACGATATTAGATGTTTCACAGGTCAGGACTTAACCGACTAAGACTTTGTGAGCGTATGAAGGGATGGGTTTGTACCTGCATGTGTAAAGCCAACTGATTTCACTTGGCTTAATAATGTAACTTGAGAATGCAAGATAAACGAGGTCATTTTACTTGGCTGCACGAGGTAAACGAGCAATATCGTTTAGATAGAAACGATATGGACGAGTTAGTGGTTGATTTCGACGACTTAGGAAAACTCGGGCAGGGGTTTTCCTCGGTGGACAAACTAGAGGAGATCAAGCTTGGGGATGGATCGGCACACCAGCCAACCTTCATCAACAAGAACTTGGAGTATTCTCATAAGCAAGAGGTAAGCAGGTTACTTCACGAGTATATGGATTGTTTTGCATGGGAATACACCGAGATGTCAGGTCTTAGACGAGAACTCGTGGAACATAAGCTGCCGATCAAGCCAGGTTTTAGGCCGAAGAAGCAACCGTTTAGGCGATTCAAACCGGCCATCCATGACAAGATCAAGGAAGAAGTGAATCGTCTACTCCAAGCTAAGTTCATTCGGCCCTGCAGGTATGCCGAATGGGTGTCCAATATAGTTTCGGTAGAGTAGAAGAACACGGGAAAGTTGAGGATTTGCATAGACTTACGGGACTTAAACTGAGCAACACCAAAAGATGAGTATCCAATGCCTATCATCGAGGTATTGATCAACAATGCTTCGGGGCATAAAGTGATCAGTTTCTTGGACGGTAATGATGGATATAATCAGATTTTCATGGCCGAGAAAGACACATCAAAGATAGCGTTTTGTTGCATCGGGTTTGTTTGCTTGTTTAAGTGGGTCGTCATGACCTTTGGATTGAAGAACGCTAGGGCAACATATCAGAGGGCTATGAATATGATCTTCCACGACATGTTGGAGGACATTCCTGAGGTGTATATTGATGATCTCATGGTAAAGTCGGCTGAGTTTCAAGACCATATGGCTGACTTAAGGATGTCTTTTGAGAGAATGAGGAAGTATGGTCTTAAGATAAACCCCCTCAAATGTGCATTTGGTGTGTTGGATGGACGCTTTTTGAGTTTTATCATGCATGAATATGGCATAAAGGTCGGCCCCAAGAAGGTTGAAGCCATCAAGAGGATAGGAGAGCCGACATGCAAGAAAGACGTGCAAAGTTTGCTGGGAAAGGTCAATTACCTTATGAGGTTCATTGTTAACTTGGCTAGGAAGATCAGAACCTTCATGCCACTCTTGAAACTCAAACACGAGCAGGAGTTTACTTGGGGGGAAGAATAGAAGGAAGCTTTCTAAAGGATCAAAGAATACTTGATGAAGCCACCGGTCTTGCGTGCACCACAGATGAGGAAGCCGTTTTGGCTCTACATAGACACACAAAGTCAAGTTATTGAGGCTGCTCTAACTCAAGAAATCCAAGGTAAAGAACATACCATGGCTTATTTGAGCAGACGACTTCTTGATGCCAAAACCAGGTACACGTTTGTTGAAAAACTTTGTTTGTCTTTGTATTTCTCGTGTTCCAAGCATTGGCACTACCTTATTCCTAGTACGTGCTTCGTGACATGTCAACACGACATCGTCAAGCACAGGTTACAACAACCGATTTTGAGTGGCAAGATAGGTAAATGGGCGTACTCGTTGGTGGAGTATGATCTGGGGTTCGAGCCTCTCCGGAGCGTGAAGGGCCAGGTTGTGGCAGATTTCATCGTGGAGCATGATGTGCAACTTGAAGATGAGTGCATGGTCGAGGTACGTCCTTGGAAGCTATTGTTTGATGGATCGGCTTGCGATAGGGGTCAAGGAGTTGGATATGTGTTGGTTTCACCCACAAACATGGTATACGAGTTCTCTATTCCACTATACTTCGTGTGCACGAACAATCAAGTAGAGTACGAGGCCCTGCTGAATGTCTTAGAGCATTTGGTCGACATGGGGATCAAGAACATCGAAGTTTTTGGTGATTCCAAGCTTGTCATCCAACAGGTCAATGGTAAAAACCAATGCTATGATGGTATTTTAAATGATTATCGTGAAAGATGTCTAGATATCATCAAAACCTTGGATACATTTTGTGCCAAGCACATACCAAGGGAAGAAAACTGGTGGGCAGATGACTTGGCGCAGCAAGCTTTGGGATATGAGGTGAAAAGAGGAAGGTTTCATGTAAAAACAAGGCCGACATTGTCCAAGAGTAATGAGGACGTGATAAGACAGAACAATTCAGCCAATTTTGATGTGTTGAATATAGAAGATTGGTGGCCAATGGTCATAGAATGTATCAAGAACCCAAGCACGTGCAAAGACAGGGAAGATTTGTCATCTAGCATTGTGGTACACATTGATCAACGATGAGTTATATCGCTGAACCTTGGACGGGCTCTTGCTGAAGTGTTTTGACAAAGAACAAGTGAAGGAGGCCATGGGAGAGGTGCATGATGGTCTTTGTGGCACGCATCAGTAGGCTCAGAAGATGAGTTGGATGCTGAACGAGCTGGATTCTGTTGGCCGACTATGCAACAAGATTATTTTAAGTATTACAAAGGATGTGAAGCTTGTCAAACGTTTGGAGATATCCAACAAGCACCTGCAAGAATGCTTCACCCCATTGTGAAGCCTTGGCCCTTTCGAGGATGGGGTTTAGACTTCATTGAGGAGATCCATCCAGCATCATCAATGAAACATAAGTTCGTTTTGGTTGCCACAGACTACTTCACCAAATGGACGGAAGCTGTGCCACTCAAAGCAACACGTACAAAGAGGTAACCAGATTTATCCTTGAGCATATTATCCATAGATTCGGTGTTCCACAGACTTAACCACGGATTAAGGAGGAGCCCTCATATCCTCACAATTCAGGAGTTTGAAAGTCTTTTAGGATAAAGTTGTTGAATTCTTCCCCATATTATGCTCAAACTAATGGACAGGCTGAGTCTAGTAACAAAGTACTCATAAAGCTCATAAAAAAGATCAGGGAGAATCCTAGTTGTTGGCATGAGACTTTGAATGAAGCCTTACATCCTCATCGAGAATCAAAGCACGGCACTACCAAAGTTACACCATTTGAGCTTGTATATGGACAAGAGGCTATGTTACCTGTGGAGCTTCGCATGAAGGCGTGTCGAGTGGATCAGCAGGATAACCTTTCGGCTGTGGATTATCAAGACTTGATGATGGACAAGTTGGATGGAGTCACAAAGTGCCGAATGGAAGCTTTGAAAGAGATAGAGAAGTAAAAGCACAAGGTGACCAATCACTACAATAAGAGAGTTCGAGAGAAATCATTCCAGATTGGATATTTGGTTTGGAGAACAATTGTACCCTTAGCAACTCGAGACAAAAGGTTTGATAAATGGTCACCAAGCTGGGAAGGACCTTTCAAGGTTGTGGGTATTGTTCCTGGAAATGCCTACTTCGTAGAGAACTTGCAAGGAGAAAACTTGGGTAAAGCCATCAATGGAAGGTATTTAAAACAATTTTACCCCAGTGTGTGGCAAAAAGGCTGAATTATCTAAGCCTTGCAAGGTAAAACTGCTGATTTATTTAAAAAATCTTATCTTTGGAGATGTTTTCTGGCATACTATGTTTGCCCGAAAACAGGGGGGCCTGTGTTGGAGGTAAAAAATGGTTGTGAGTTTTGCAGGTTGAAGGAGCCAAAAAACAAGGAGGAAAGTGCCTTTTATCTTGAGAATTCAAGGTGCAGAAGGCTTTGGCAAGGAACCTACCCAAGACTGGAGAAATATGTGCGGGAAGCCTATTTTACCTTGGAAACTTAATATACAAACATCCGGGTGGGAACTTGACCCGAGAAGATCAATTTACCTTGCGGATGCGAGATAAACCAGCTAAACTGCAAGGTACAAGGGCCGAAGGGACTTAGGTGTTCTCGGTAGAGTTCAAAACCTTGTACATATTAAATGATATCGTGTCAAGTGTTCTAGAAGGTCTAGCACGGCATTCGTCTATGCATTTGGATAAGATTAAGTCTTAGAGATTAGATGAGTTTAGTTTAAACTTAGAAGATCAAATTTTTTGGTTGTAATCAAGGTCTATATAAAGGAAGCCATCTGCCAAAACAAAGAACAGTCCAGATTGATTCAATACGACTTTTCATTTGTCTATTTTGATCTTCTTTCGTTTTCGTAGATCATAGCTTAGTTTGTAGCTTCTTTGTTGCTTTGCGCTCCGGTTCTGTCCACGTAAGTGAGACGTATCACGTTCTTGTTCAACAGGAACCTCACTCTACCTTGATTTTGCCAAGCTAACGCCAAGATTTCTTGAAGTGTAGGTGGCTTAGACCATCTGCTAGCGACTCCATTCTACTAAACTCTCTGTTCCATGAACAATATGCACCGTTCTCGATCCAAACATGTTGCATGACACCATTGATCGCCTCAAACACAATTCCTACCAAATTTGATAGTTGAACCTCAACTTCTCTGTAAGTTTAGTTTAAAGATCACCATCACCAGCCATATCTTGACCTCAAGCAACACCTGCACATGATAAAACAACCAATCCATGCAAGCACAAGTCCACGACTTGACTCTTGTATGTCCAAACACCACAACACCTTGTGTGAGCACCTCACACAAGCATATTGTACACCTCAACCAGCCACGAATCACCAAAATATATAAAGAACTCATTCCTAAAACATAAAGAATTCTCTCCTACACATTAAAGACAGGCTTAACACGTTCCATGTCAAACAACACTTGAAGCACTAAGTGAATACTCAAAACTTTACATGAACCTCACTCTAACACTCCTTTGCCAATGTATTCAGCACATAGGTCTTACAATCTCCTCCTAGATGAATACATTGAACACACCAGCATGAACCAAACATTGGCTCATTTAAAATTCATGAAAAGTTTTCACAAAAAGAATATTTTCTCCCCCTTTGTGAAGAAACTCTCTCCCTTAACAAATTCTCCCCTACGGATGTTACTCCCCCTAGGTAGAACATAAAGTTTTGTTAATGTGCAGTGTGTGACCAAATTTCTCCTCCTATGACAATGTATTCATCAAGATAGAAAAAAGAGAAATTTTAAATCTGATATGAGCATAATATGACATATTCATATAGAACAGAACTCATCCAATCCATACTATCATGTAATTTACACTATCACATCAATGAAATACATAAAGTAGTGTAAGCCATGCTAGAGATCAAACGTATTTCAATTTAAGCAAGCCACGATCTCACTAGGTCAACTATTTTAAAACTTGAAAGCATAACATATATTTCTGTATTTTTTTATCTTTCATTACAAAAGCAAAATTTGCATGTATTTTGCAAGAGATTATATTCAACATCATCTTTATTCTTACCAACCAAGTAAGCCTATGACATGTGACAATAAGAAGCTTAAGGACATGGTTTTAGTCATACACAACTCCTTTCAAGTTCACATTTAAGTGAAATTATAAGAAATTTCAAAAGAAGAAGTGCGATGCATGCATATTCTCTTGATCTTTCTTGTTTTTTCATTTGATCATAAAAGCTCAACATGTGGGCTGTTGATTGATTATTTTTCATGACTAAAAGTACTTGTGAGCATGCAACAAGTTCACAATAGTAAGAAAGTTCGATCATAATTAGATTTAGTGTAAGTAATTATTCCAATTACTAGTCATGGCAAAAATTACAAAATGTATAACATGAGTAATGTAGTAAGAACTTTCAGCATGTAAAAGGAATCACAAAGTCATATATGTATGAAACAATTATGCTCATATTATTTTTTATTTCAGGTTCACACATAGACTCCCCAAGTGTCAAAACTACCCCTCAATTTAAGCCATGAGGATGCATAACCCCTAGTTCACCCTGAATGTACGAAAAACGAGTGAAATATTAAAGGTTTTGTGAGTGTATCAGCCAATAGTTGTTCGGTATCTACATGATGAAGCATAATATTTCCCTTTTTAACATTATCACGAAGAAAGTGATACCTAATATCAAGGTGCTTAGTTCTAGAGTGTTGCACAGGACTTTAGCAATGCAAATAGCACTAGTATTATCACAAAACAGTGTGACACTATCTAAATCAATCTCATAGTCCTCAAATGTTTGAACAATCCAAAGAATTTGAGAACAAGCACTAGCAGCATGTACATATTTAGATTCGCCAGTGGATTGTGCAACTGAACTTTGTTTTCTAGAGGACCAAGAAACAATTAAGTTACCCAAGAAATGACAAGAACCCGAAGTACTTTTGCTATCAATCCTACAACCCCCGAAATCAGCATTCGAAAGAGCTCTCAAAGTAACGGTTGAGGAAGAAGGAAGGAAAACGCCGAATTATTGGGTTCAATGTAAGTACCTTAGTATCCTTTTGACAGCTTGAAGATGTGATGCACTTGGAGAAGCTTGGAATGATGGTTGTTGAATATTTGAACTTCAAGACATGACAAACATATCCTTCTTCACCACCATGATAAAACATACACCCTCCTGAGTATATGCACTTGAATCTCACAAAAAATAAACACGTGACTGTCCAATTATGTTGAAATGCCGCAGAATGATGGAGAACCACTTTTATTGTCTCCGAACACATGTTGAACAAGTTCGGAGTCTTTTAGCTCCAAAATTCTCCTTTTCCTGTAAAACATCTACATGGAGACAAAATTGGTTGTTTTCTCGGTTCTGGAGTTAGTTAGATAACGCTTAGGTATCCAGCAATTTGTCACACGATGAACAGCAGGCATAGAACAAGAAAGATGAGGAAAAACAACATGTTTCTGAGCCAAACATGAGAGTTCCTGCGCCCAACTACTGACCTATAAGGTGTGGCATGTGTAGCACTAAAAACAGTAGGTTTGGGATCAAACTTTACATGTTTATGACTCAATACAGCACTTCCTTGGGATGGTTTCCTGAGATTCTTTCCAAGATTTTGTATCAAGATTCGAAGGACTGAAGTCCCAGATCTTGGGGGTCCAGATCATCGCAGATCAAGTGTTGAAGATTTGAGAATTCAAATTTTTGGATCCCAGATCGTGAACTTTCTTCTCTGCATGCCAATTCCTACACAAGATCTGGTTGGCTACAGTCCCATGCAACGTAGGTAAGGATGTTGACCGGTATGTTTTGGGTTTCTAGTGCAGATTTGGAAAGCGATGATGAGGAAAATAGAGAAGAGGCTGTCTCAAATCCATTGCACAAACTGACTTCAAACTTCATCGGTGCAAAACAATAATCAATACCACAGGTACATCGATCTGTGTTTACAGAGAGGTACTCCATCAAGATTCAAACGTAAGACGTTTGAAAAACATCATGCTGGTGTTGTTTGTCCATGGAAGATTAAACCATGGAGAGGTCCAATTCCAAAACAACAGCCACGTACGTACACATTTGGTGATTATATTCTTCCTGTTCTCCAAAAGAAATCAAGATCCGATGAACATTTAGTTGTGGTAACTCGTTCAAATATTGAGGATCCAGCCAGAGATCTGGTAATCATGGTTCAAACAAATTTAAACAAGGTTGGGCCACAAGTTAGGAAGCTAAACCCTGGGCTTGATTGGAGAAATCGTAACCCAGGCCTGGCCCGCATTCAGCAGCTGATTAACCAAGCGAGGGTGAGGGTTATTTCACAGATACAACATGAAATCCCACCAGGCGCCGCCACAAAGGTTCTTGGTAAAGACACACATAGGCGATCTCATGGCTGGTGGGGCACCTGGAAGATCGGCAGGAGGAGGCAATGGAGATGATGCATCCAAAACAAGGTACTATGGTCCTCAACAATCTAGTTTTCGATCGCGTGGTGCTGGAAGATCTCGTGGTAGTGGCCGTGGACGTGGACGTGGACGGGAGTTCCACTGTCAAGCTACTCGAGGGGGGATACATACAGGCAGTGGTAGTTACAAAGACATTGTTGGATCAAGCCAAGGCATTGTTAGAGCAAAAGATAAGCTAACAGTGGCAGATCATGAGGATGTTCCAAGGGAGTCGAAGTCCAAACATAAGGGCCAGATCATGATGTAAGAACCAGTGGCAAAGATGAAAAGGGTGCTTTGAGGTTGTATATGTTCTGAGGAGCATTATACTAACCAGTATCCCCAGCTACATAGACCAAAGCCAATGGCTCCATATTGTGGATTAGCAGGAGAAGGGTTGGGTTTCTTCCATATACCGATGAACGGAACAAAAGCTGTCACGACGCCAGAACGTGTAACTGCAAAAGCTCTGATTCGGATAATTGAAGGAGTAGTTTCAGCTGATCTTCTCAAGTCCGAGCTTGCATGTATTCTGCCTATCAAATGTGATTGGGTTGTACGTGAGCATGGGCCTAATGCATACATAGTGCCATTCCCATGTCAGGTGGAATTGCAATGTATGGTGGCCATCAGACGTGTCCCAACAGATAATAATGAAGGTGCCATGTGTTTTGAGGAGTGGAATCAAGAAATTAAACTAAAAAGGATGCTGCACAAGGTATGGGTTCATGTGCATGGAGTACCTTATGAAATCAGATCATTCCTACCTTTATGGGATGTGGCTTCTATATTAGGAGCTGTAACATCCCAAAGATTTGTAAAGTCGAATTCTAATCAAATGGACATACTGCATGTTGAAAAGGATTGAAAATTTGAAGTGGAATTCAAATTTGAAGTGGAGAAACAGAAAATAAAAGGAAAAGAAAAAGAAAAATGGGCTACTGGGCCAAAACCCACCCAAGCAGCCCAACCAGCCGCGCCCCTTCTCCCCTCCTTCTCTCACTGCCGCATCGGACCCACCTGTCAGCTCCTTCGTTGCCCTCCAACTGCCGCCCGTGATCTCCTGCACCCGAATGCTGCGCGCCCATCGCTTCCGAACCCCACGCACGCGCCCATGATCTCTGGCCCCGTGCAGTCCAGCACGATCTCAACCAACCCCCGCCGCCTCTCTTCGATTTAAATGCCAAAGTCGCCGGTTTTCCTCCTCGCTCGACCCATCTTCGTCCCCTGTGAGAACCGAAACCCCCGCCGCCGTTTTCCTTCGGATTCCGTTCGGTTTCGTTGATCTAAGATGCTTGTTACATTCCACAGCCATCGGGGAAGATCGCAGGTGAAGGATACTCTGAGAGTTCGCGCCCTAACCACCGCTCCGACGAGCACCGAAGGTCACCATCGTTGGAGCTCGTCGTCGACCACCTTCCGGCCACTTAGGGATCAAGAAAAACCGTCGAGATGAGATCCCCTAACTCCCCTCTGCTGAATTATGCCGAGAAATCTGAGTCTTAGCATGTGTAGACGAAGATCCGAGACCTCACCGGTGAGATTGATGAGGACATCACAACTGTGGATACTCACATTGATATACAAGGACCAATCACAAGAGGACAAGCACGGTTACAAAATCAGCAGGTGAACTCGTTCCTAACTTCTTACCCATGTGATTTTGAGAATGGATTGCTATTGAATGATTTAATTGTTATTAGGAACCATGAAAATGATCAACAAGTAAAGGGAGGAGGATTTGGGGACGTGGAGAATCAGATGGGACGTCCACAAGTTGATGGAAACAGTCACCAACTCGGACTCGAGTTCAACTCGGAGTCCAGGAGCAGTACATCTTAAAACGGATGCCCAGTATGCATACGGACTCCGTTTTTGACGTTCTACATATGCATGGAAATATGAGAAGATAAACTTTCCAATGGTTCTGGTCCCACATTAAAATTCACAGGGAGTCGTTCGGAGTTGTCAAAACAAGTTGAATTCGGAGTTCTGTCCGGTGTTGCACCACCGTATTGGGCTTTTGGGCCTTGTATCCCGTATGATCCATTAGGGACGTGTCAAAGGGTCTTATGGTCGAACCCTAGCCTTTAAATACTGCAGCCGTCGGCCATATTTGGTGGGTTTTGCTTAGATTAAACACTTTCGCCGTTCTACGGTTTGTGAGACCCCAATTTCGCAATTTCAGATTGCATCTTCGTCGTTCTTGCTTGTGTTCTCGGTTGCACCTGCAGGGATAGCCTTCTCGGCGAGGTCAAGCGTGTGTAGTACGGTTGATAACCAACGGAGCAGTGGTGTAGTGATTGCAGGGGTGTTCGGGTCTGCTCGAGTTCCTCGGATCATCAACGTCGAGATCTCCACTTCAATCGACCTACCTTTCGGAAGTTCGGGCCTAAACAACTCATCATTTGGTATCAGATTTCTGGTTGCCCATGAGGTATTTGATTTTCCACTAGATTAGTTTTTGTTTTTCATACCTAGAGTCCACAGAAAAAGCCACAAAAAAACATATCGTGTTACAGATTCCTAGACTATAGTGCCTGCAAGTTTCTGTTTTTCAGTTTGCATTGTTGAGTTTGCATTTGTGTGGTCGAGTCTTGTTGCTGGTTTAGCTTTGTGTTTTTGGGTCGTAGTTATTGTTTTTCTTCCTTGTTTTTCTTGCTGCTCACCTATTCCACAATCCCTAAACAACAAACTGAGCCACCAAGATAATCGGTTTGCCCTAGCTAGCCGCCTTGCGTGAACTCCCGCATCGCCAGCCCTAGAACAGGTGACAAACCATTGTGCCAGTCCTCCTTGATTCATCACACAACGTCCCATCAGCCGTCGTTGCTAAATTCTGATTGTTTTTCACATCCTATTGCGAGATCTTTTTCAAAACCGAGTTTGAATCAACATAAAAAAACAGTAACTCGGGTAGCCTACCTTAAAACGGCCATAACTTTTGCGTACGAACTCGAAATCGGGCGATTTTTTTTCAAATTAATCTACTCGAAATTTTGCAACCGATTTTCCACCGCTTTGCCGTGTTCGGCGAAATTTGTTTGGCCAAATTCCCCTCGGAAGATAGACTATCTGGCCTCTGATGTTTCAGCACAAATTTTAAAGAATCTTCCTGATTTTCTATAGGCCATATCTTACATCCAGTTGAGCTGCAAAGTTGTGTTCTTCCTATTTTTGTGCTCTCAAGTAAACAAAAAAATATCAGAGAAATATTAATGAAAAGAAAAAAATAGTGAAGAGAGCACAGATATTAAAGCATTGACAGCACACACTTGAAACAGTTGGCCTATACACTTGTGCTGTACTTGTTGCTTATATCTTCCTGATCTATTTGTCTCTCTACCGCCTTGTGTTGTGCTAGGCCTAGAACACTTGTTAACCAGCAACAGTGTAAAGGTCCCAAAAATGTGAATACAAAGAAACATGAGTTTGCACAAATGTTGGAGTCATGTGTATGAAAAAGGGGCTTAGTTGAAACTTTTTTTCCACATATGATATCATAGGTGAGATTCTTCTAAACAAACTTAGGGTTACTGCATGGATGGACCTCATGTGGATTAAAACCACAGAAGTGAAGAACTCAAGTGCAATGGGAGGGTTTAAAAATAAGAGTGTGAACTAAGGGTTAAACTCAAACTTCAAATGAGGGAAGGACACAATGGTAATTTAAATCTGTTGTGTTCAAACTCTTGTTTGCAGCAGCTAACACAAGAATCAAAGTGCATATTTGGATTCCTTAGGTCCAAATTAATGGGAAGGCAAAGTTTCATTAATGTATGAAAAAGTTTGCTGCCCATTTTTCTAAATGGATTTAAATGTGCAAGGGATTCAAATAAACATTTGAATTTGGATGGAATTTGTCCAAACTATTCCAAATGAGCTCAGTTTCCAACTTTCAAACATTTGGGTTGGATAATTGTCAAACTTTGGAGATCTTTTGAGGAGAAGTGGTACTGACTAGTGGGGCCCACATGTCATTGGGGAAATGAGTGTGCAAAAGATCTTCAGTTCAGGCAGTGCACGGTCGCTGTTTTTCTCCTCCCCGTGAAGTCACCGCGCCACCGAGACAGCCTCGGGTCTTCTCACCATGCAACACAGGGGCAAGCCGACGCCACCTCTCCCTCCCGACCACTGCGCTGGCGAGCTGGTTTCTCCCCTCCTTATCACCGCAGCTCGCGCGTCGTCCTCTGTTTCCACTCTCGCGCGCACAACAGAAACCTGCCGGTGCCGCTTCCCGTTCTGCCTGTTGCAAACCGGCGTCGCCCCTCCACTGCACGAGTGATCCACGGCAAAAGTGAGCGCCAACGTGTGCGCTAGCTACCCACCTCGCTACTCCGCGGTGTTGTCGCGTCGTTTGATCACAAATTTGACGAATTCCGCCGAGCACCGAGGCTCACCAGCGGGAAACCGAAGTGGTCTCATGTGGACAGCCCTATCGAAAGCTTCTCAGGCCCGAGCTAGAGCACCCTCGATGTGCTAGGACCCCCTGATGCTCGTCCCCGAAGCTCAAGCCATGAGATGATCTACCGGGCTCGAATTTGAGAAAAGTTCGCCGGCGGGCACCATCCGACCTTCCGGTACGGTAATAACAAATTCGATCTTCTTTCTCGTTCTTAGGTCGTGAAACCTTGCACACAGGACCGCCACCAGTCGGCGATCAGTAGCCCTTCACAACCCTAGTTGGAAAAACGTACGTAGACCGCATAATTCCCAGAAGTTCCGAGCTCAAACGCGGAGGAGGTCTCGGGTGCACGGTGAGACACCATTAGCCGCCGGTCCCAAGCAGTTTCGAGGCTAGGTCGAGCTTCCCCATGGCCCACTGGTGCTGTAGCGCCATTCCACCGATGTCTTGGCGGGCTAGATTGGCCGGGCGACGTCGCCGAACTTATACAGAGCCGCTGCACCGTGGCCGGCTAGGTTAGAGCCACCGCCGGCCAGGGGAGAGGGTTCCATCGTGTTCAGCACCTGAGTTTAGGCCCTAGCGGCGAGGGAAGACTCGGGATCTGGCCGGACGACAAGGTTCGGCTCAGTTCCGGCGAGCCCGGCGGCGCGCGGGCGCGGGTGGCCGGAGGTGGAAGACGACCCGGCGGGTCCCGCATGTCAGCGACAGTGATTCAATTTTTCTGATCGGCTGTGGCGCTGGGATCGCTTGTGGCCACGCGGGAAATGTCCAGTAGCCCCATGTGGCTGGTCTCGGTGAGTGACACCTGTCCCCTGGACCCACAGTCAGCATTTGAACATTTTGGGAATTTCAGATTCCAGTTCAAAGTTTAAACAGCCACAACTTTGGTTAGGAGAATCCAAAAATTGTGAAACAAGTTTTGTGGGATTACACTAACAGAGCACTATCCAAATATGAAACCCAATTTGTATGAAATTCATTAATTAATTCTGGAAAATTCTTTAAAGCTTTTCAGCAAAAGAATTTTAGAGGGAGTTTGGTTCATCCAAAAATCCTCAAATTTTGCCAGAATATTCTTTAGGATGTTAGTGAAACCCTGTAAAAGTTTCAGACCATTTAGAGTTGATTTGATCAGGGCAATTCAGGATTTAAGTTGCTGTGTTCAATTGAATACAGAAACTTTTTCAGAGAATTTCCAAAAACTTGGAAATTAAGTTCTGGGCAGATCTTAGCTCCAAAAATGCTAGGAAAATTCATGCAAACTCTATGAGCCATAATGGAAATTGTAGTTCACTAAGTTTGGCATGAACATGGGTGTGATCTCAGAATTAATTTTTCTTTGCTTAATTGCTTAGAAAATTATTCTGAACAAACCACTCAATGAAAAGTGCTAATTTTTGGTTCAGAGGGCTTTCTTGAGAGAAGGAACTCACATGAAAAGTCTCAGCTCCATTCGAGCTTTGAATCACCCCTGGTCTGTTTAACCACTGAAGGTGATCAATATAGAAGAGGGAAGGAAACCACTTAGCACTAATCATGTGCTTAGATCCAAACCCAAACCACTAGCACCAGTGTCATTTTAAATTTTTAAACAGAGTTCCAGTTTTTGAAAACTTGTTATAGAACTTGTAGCAAAGTATTTACAATTAAACAATTGTGCACATGCATTACTTGTAGCATCTACGTGAAGGACTTCAAGTCTTCGGAGTAGAAATCAAGGAAAGGGGAAAGCAGTTGATCAAGCCTCAAGTGTTCTTCATTAACTGAGTTATATATATAAGTCCCCTGCAAAACAAAGGCAAGCCCCGGTTTGCATCAAAACTTACAAGTTTTTATTTGTATTCGCTTTATATGTCTAGCATTTAGTTTCTTGCATTAAGTCTAGATGGTATGAAACTCCAAATGCATGACCCAAAAAAACCCTGGAGTATAATGTAGAGTAGGTTAACACTTGTTTATAACTTCTGATCTCAAGTCAACAAAAGTGGATTAAAAGAAGCAAAACTCGAGTGGGCATTTTCCTACTCATGAACCGGGATTTAGGGGGATCAATCGGAAGAGTTGGGAATTGATCCCCATAGTTGGGGATGGACACCGGGCAGTGGATGGAAGGCTCAAGGATGTGGTCCTGTGAACCTAGTCTATGTCCGAGTCGATTAAGGCCCGTTCTCGTGTGCGACCCCGCTGGACAAGTTTGAGATGTGTACCGGATGCATACTGGCAATATTGGACCCAGGAAACCGATGTAACATGTTAACCTAGGTGTCGAGGCATACCTCACCGTCTGATGCCGATGCTGAAAGGATAGAGAAGTCGGCTCTATGAGGGTTTGCCGTAGAGAGACTTAATCCCAGTCGGTGGGACCGGTTTGACATTTGGGTGTCATGTGAAAGGTTGCCACGTACGACATCTGTGATGGTTGCTGTGTGCAACGTCGAGTACGGGCGTACATGTCGTGTCAGCCAGGTGTTTTTGATTGCAATCACCGTCGCTCGCGGTAGTGAGCATACTTGTACACTGAGTTGTGACGTAGTAATAAACCGGGAAAACATTTAATGTGCTTCATGGGTAATCCTCATAATGGAGATGAGGAACGATCAACACTTCACTAAATTTAATTTCCACCTTGGGCTAGTAGCGTCGAGGCAAAGCGTTTTTTGTTTGATTGTGGAGTCTCGACGTTGATGGCGCAAGGTTAGTATGAGTCTAGGTTAGCTCACTAAAGTTACTTTCACCTTGGGAAAGTGACATCTAGATGAAGCATTTCTTGTTTGATTGTGGAGTCTCGATATAAGTTGTGCGAGGGTTATAAAAGTTGCTTAAAACTTGAAGTAAGGACTCTCCTTTAGCTCAAGTTCATCGTTTATGCAAACTCCTATAAGCAGCCCTCTATTTTCGTCATGTAGAGTTTCATGACTAGGGTGACGGGTCAGTCTTGCTGAGCTTCGTGCTCACAGATACTGCATAAGTTGTTTTGCAGGTAATAACTGTACGCTGATATGTACGGGTGTCCGATGAGACTCGGAGCTCTCCGAGTGGTGAACTCATGGCAACCCTTGCCACTGCTATTGTGATAGTGTGGCTAGCGAGAAGGGTCCGCGGGCTGGACACCTTCTCTGTTGCTAAGCATAGGTATGAGACGTGATTTGTAATAGTCTTCCGCTGTAGAATATTTTGAGAAGTATTTGTAAAATTTACACTTTGTAAGCTTTCGCTTGATTTATGTAATATGATGCTTTATTATGTGTGCTGTTGGGTGCCGCATCGCACGGCACCACCCAATGCGATTCCTGGGCGAGGTGCCCCGTCCCCGTGAACCGGGATGACGGGCCCTCACAAACAGTTCCAACATTGAATACTTATTCAACTTTGTTTTGCTGTTAACGATTTTCTTTGCTTATTAGCCACTATATTGTGCCATCCAAGCTCCACTTTTTCTCTTGAACAGAACAGATACCCTTGCAATCACTCCACGCTTCATTGGTTCTCACCGTCCACTGTTTACCACCTGCTGTGTTGGTAAGAACACTTGTAAGAACGTGGTAAGACGCTTGAGAGAGAGAGGTAGAGATTGTTTCCTTCCTTCCACTTTTCACATTGCCACTATCCTTTGTAGTTGATAGGGATAACATCTTTCTGTTATCTTTTGTTTACTACTAACAATGACAGAAGATAAAAGGGATGATGAATCTGTTCAACATGCTGAGTTGCGTGACATGATGAGGGAAATGACAGATATGTTCACCAAAACCCAAGCATCGACAGAGGCGTCATTGACGACCTTGAATCGCCAACTTGCTGATCTTGTTGTTCAGATGGATACTCTTGAGGCGCGGCTGCCTCTCACTGAAGATCGTGAAGACGATGCTTATAATATGGAAGATCATAACAATTAACCACGACTTCCACATTATATACGAGGTTCGTTATAATTACAATGATTGTCATAACAATTTTAATCGCCCTCTTGATGATCCTTTTGCTAAAGTCAAATTTACTATACCCTCTTTTTCTGGTGCTTATGATGCTGAGGCATATCTTGATTGGGAAATGACAGTAGAGCAGAAATTTAATGCCAACCTTGTTCCTGAGCAACATAGAGTTCGTCAAGCCACTAGTGAGTTTAAGGATTTTGCTATCATATGGTGGAATGAACTTGTTAAAACTAGAACTGATCCTTCAACATGGGATAGATTAAAGGAAGATATGCGTGTTCGTTTTGTTCCTCCTTCTTTTCAGCGGGACCTTCGCAAAAAATTGCAGCGCTTAGACCAAGGTAACATGTCCGTAGAGGAGTATTATCAAGAGTTACAAAAGGGTATGTTGCGCTGTGGGGTAGTAGAGGACATGGATGATAAAATAGCTCGTTTTTATGGGGGGTTGAGGCGTGAAATTCAGGACATTGTTGATTATAAAGAATATGATACTGTTAACAGATTATTTCAGCTGGCTATGTTGGCAGAAAAAGAATTGCAGGGCCGCCAACAGCAGCAGCACCAACGCATGAGGAGCACATTCACACCGCGTTCGACATCTACACCATCCAAAACAGCACCATCTTCGAGTTTTCCTACTGCCACTACACCATCTAATGGTGGCCAACAAACTTCATCTACTGCTCCATTTCCTCGCGTGCCGGAGGGAAGCAAGACGACACCATTCAAGCCTACGTCTTCCACTCCTTCCACGAGTCGAACTTCCAACATTAAGTGTCACCGCTGCCATGGAGTTGGTCATGTGATGAAAGATTGCCCAAGCAAACGAGCATACATAGCACGAGATGATGGCGGGTATGATAGTACTTCGGATGTTAAAGATGAATATTCTCTTGCTACTAACGTTGCAGGACCAAAAGATGACCACTATAGCACAGATGAAGAGGTACTTGGTACTGCAGCAACGGAAAATTATAGAAGCATAATTGTGCAGCGTGCTTTGAGCTCCAAAGTTGAGGCGGATGACAAGCTACAACGACACAATCTTTTTCACATGTTTCTCATCGTCAAGGACTGCCGTGTGCACACTATAATTGATGGAGGCAGCTGCAACAACTTGATGAACACGGATGTGGTCAAGAAACTTTGGTTGACAACAACAGCACACCCTCATCCATACCACATTCAGTGGTTCAACAACAGCGGTAAGGTTAGGGTAACACAAACAGCGAGGGTACATTTTTCGATTGGTTCTTACCATGATTTTGCTAATTTTGATGTCGTACCTATGGATGCTTATTCTCTTTTGTTGGGACGTCCTTGGGAATTTGATACGGATGCTATTCATCATGGTAGAACTAATAAATATACTCTGATGCATAAAGGAAAGAAAATCACTTTGCTTCCTATGACTCCTGCTGAAATTGTACATTTCGAGAAAAGTAAAACACGTGATGATAAGGCAACAAAATTACTAGACTCTGAAAAATAGCAAGTAATTAAGTTAAAATCACCTTTGTTGCTCACAACTAAATCTGACCTTGCTGATTTATTTAATACCAAGGGGATGTACTACGCTTTAGTATGCAAAGAAGCCATGTTTTCCATTCATGAAGTGTCCATTGCATTGCCCCCTGCTGTTGCTAACCTTTTGCAGGATTTTGCGGATGTGTTTCCCCCCGAGATACCCCCTGGATTACCACCTATGAGGGGCATTGAATATAAGATCGACTTGATTCCAGGGGCAAGTTTGCCAAATCATGCGGCGTACAGGGCGAATCCGGAAGAGACAAGGGAAATTCAGTGACAAGTTCAAGATCTTTTGAACCGTGGGTATATTCATAAAAGCCTTAGTCCTTGTTCTGTTGCTGTTCTTTTGGTTCCTAAGAAAGATGGTAGCTGGCGCATGTGTGTTGATTGTAGAGCGATTAGTAACATCACTATTCGATATCGTTATCCTATTCCTCGCTTAGATGACATGCTTGATAAATTGTGTGGTGCTATTATTTTCACAAAAATTGACTTGCATAGTGGTTATCACCAAATTAGAATGGCACTAGGAGATGAATGGAAAACTGCATTTAAAACCAAGTTTGGACTTTATGAGTGGTTAGTAATGCCTTTTGGTTTAACTAATGCACCTAGCACTTTTATGCGATTAATGAACGAGGTTTTACGTCCTTTTATTGGAAAATTTGTGGTGGTTTACTTCGATGATATCCTCATTTACAGCAAGTCATATGACGAACATCTTAATCACTTGCGTGCTGTTTTCAGTGTCTTGAGAGATGCACGTTTATTTAGTAACCTCGAAAAGTGCGTCTTTTGCACCAATCGAGTTTCGTTTCTTGGATATGTCGTTTCATCGCAAGGAATTGAGATGGATGAGGAAAAAATTGTGGTGATCACTAGCTGGCCAACTCCATCGACCGTCACGCAGGTGCGTAGTTTTCCTGGTCATGAGGTTTTTATCGACGCTTTGTGCGGGATTTCAGCACCACTCCATGAACTGACGAAGAAGGGAGTGCAGTTTCGATGGGGCGAACAGCAGCAACAAGCTTTTGATGTTCTCAAATCAAAGCTTACACAAGCACCATTGCTACAACTTCTTGATTTTGACAAGACATTTGAGCTAGAATGTGATGCAAGCGGCATTGGTATTGGAGGTGTTCTCATACAAGGAGGTAAACCTGTTGCATTCTTTAGTGAAAAATTGCATGGTCCTTCTCTGAATTATTCTACTTATGATAAGGAATTGTATGACTTAGTGCGAGTTCTAAAAATTTGGCAACATTACCTGTGGTCTAAGGAGTTCGTCATACATTCTGATCATGAATCTTTGAAGTATCTTAAGTGTCAAACCAATCTGAATAAACGACATGCTAAATGGATTGAGTTCATAGAATCATTTCCGTACATCATTAAGCATAAGAAAGGGAAGGAGAATGTTATTGCAGATGCATTATCTAGACGTTACACCATGCTGTCCCAACTTGATCATAAAATATTTTGTTTGGAAACAATAAAAGGATTATATCCTACTGATTTGGACTTCAAAGATGCCTTTGAAAATTATAGAGAAGGAAGAACTTGGAATAAATATGTACTACGGGAGGACCTCCTCTATCGTGCTAACAAGCTATGTGTTCCTGCTAGTTCCGTTCGCCTATTACTTTTGCAGGAAGCACATGGAGGAGGTTTGATGGGACATTTTGGAGTAAAGAAAACTGAGGACGTGCTTGCCACACACTTCTTTTGGCCAAAGATGAGATGCGATGTCGAGCGCTACGTGTCACGATGCACTACTTGCAATAAAGCTAAGTCTCGACTTAACCCACATGGTCTTTATATGCCTCTTCCTGTTCCTAGTGTACCTTGGCAGGATATTTCCATGGATTTTGTTTTGGGATTGCCTAGGACTAAGAGGGGGAGGGATAGTATTTTTGTGGTTGTTGATCGTTTCTCCAAAATAGCACATTTCATACCTTGTAATAAGAATGATAATGCCTCACACATTGCTGATTTGTTTATGACGGAAATTATTCGTTTACATGGTGTGCCAAATACCATTGTTTCTGATCGTGATGCAAAATTTTTAAGTCATTTTTGGAGAACTTTGTGGTATAAATTGGGAACCAAGCTGCTGTTTTCAACCATATGTCAGCCACAAACCGATGGACAAACTGAAGTAGTAAATCGTACTCTATCCACTATGCAAAATTAAAAGTGAGTGTACCCCTTCGGCGATCTAATCTGGGCCCTCTGTTTTAGATCTGACGGCCCACATTTAAAGCGCCGATTCCCGCCGGGAATTTAATGCGCTACCCCCTGGGGTTTTCGGAAAGCCCGCGCTAGCCCCAGGCTTTTTCGATCTAGCCCCTGGACTTTCTGAATACTATGCAAACACGTGTAGAAATTGGATTTAGCCCCTGGAATTTGCTGAATTTAGGAAAATAGGATAAGGAAATGCTAAAACAGTTCCTGAAATCCATTTTAAATGTAGTTAGCACTGAATTAAGAACTTAGGACCTGGTATTAGTGTTAGAGAAAAATATTTTAGTTCTGTATTAGTACACAATTTCACCTTAGGCTCAAAAACAAAACAAATTAGGCAGTTTTGAATTCTGTAAATTCATAGGAATTAATTACAGCAGCAAATTATACACAAAAATGGACCCCAAAATGATTTCTAACTTTCAGGAAATCTCTGTATACTCTACTTTGGTATTTTGAGGAATATATATTCTGTAAATGGGTTTATTTTGCTGTGTTAATGCTGAAATTCAATTTTAGGCATAGAAATAAATCTGATTTTATGGAATATATATATACACACACTTAGGAAATGTCACATAAGGTTCTTGGACATAAAGTTCCCTATTTGGAAGTGGATCAGAGAGTTTGAAATTCTGTTTAGGATTAGAGTATACTCTTTTATGCAAGTTTTGTAGCTAAAAAGTGTAGTGTTCAATATAGAAATTGGTTTAAAATTTACAATTCAGTTTATGTGTGCATTTGAAATCTGTAATTCAGATTTGGAAGCCATATATATATGTCTAAAGAGTATAAGCATATATAGACAAATCATATAGTACGAAAATTGGATAAAAGCAAAGTTTACATGTAATATATATGCACACATACACCCAAAATTTTGGCTAGGGTATTATAGGAAACTAAAAAGATGAAGTTAACCATGAGACACCCAAGATGAATATATATAAGTAGACTTTGGTAATTATAGGCCAAAACAATATTGTGAAACAATATTTATGTATGTTTGACTTGTGTATGTGGATGAATGCTTATGGAGTGTTGTTTTTCTTTTGCTATGTGTATGTTTGCGCGAGTAGAACCAGCCCCAGAGCCGGTTCTCGATTTCCAAGATCAAGACTTTCCATTCCCGGAGTAGCAGGAAGAAAGAAAGTGTCCTTGACCACTTTGCACCTAAGCTAAGATGTGTAGTTAGAATTATTTGCACTGTCAATTTAACTATGAACCACTTTGCACCTAAGCTAGGATGTGTAGTTAGAATTATTTGCACTGTCAATTTAACTATGAAACTCATGCTAGGAAGTTTCCCTAGATTTTAATTATCTTGTTCCTTGTAGCCTGGGTTGGGAGTTATTCATTATGCTATTTATTTTTTTACTCATGCTTAGCCATGCTTAGAGTGGGATAAATGGGATATGAGATCATCACCTTGATTATATACTCTTGAATGGAATATTATAAATTATGCTAGAGATAGGAATCTAGACAAGATGGATGGTTTGGTTGGTGCTTCGTGCACGAGACCCGGGTTTGTGTTTAGTGCTTGCTTGGGTTCTAAGGACCAGTTCATGGAGCATGTAACCTTGCTTTACCGTGCCAACCACATGCTGAGATGGGGCAGTTGGCCAATTAATTAGGTGTATTTCCGACGTAGTGTGGGTGTTTGGACGGTGCGGGGAGTAGGTGTCAGTTGGACTACCATAGCAACCGCAAGGCTCAAGAGGGGGCCACTGCAGCGGGGGTTGGAGCCTCCTGGATGCTGTTAGGGGTGAAACCTCAGTGGGCTCATACTCGTCAGGAATCCCTTTGTAAAGGCCTCGTAGTGCTCTCCTGGCTATACACCTAGGAAGTGTGAATGTTTTTCACGGCCACAGGCATAATAGAGGTTTTTTTAGTCCACCCGGCAAAGAGGGATGAAATCAATACATGTGGGTACAATGGTGCAAACTCTGCAGAGTCAAAACTATCATGACAGCCGTGCTCATGGTCAAGAGCGGCTTGTACTTATTCATGATTAGAGGATGATGAATTGGGAAGTTGAGGATGTTAAGCGGGGAGCTTAACAATGAAAATAAAGTTATGGTTACTTGACATTGATGTAGGGTTATGGGATTGGGAGGACTTCACTTATGTAGTAATATAGGTGCTTAATAAGCTAAGATGATAGTTATTAATTGCATAGTGCATTAACCATGATTTCAGCATTTCCTTGTTAAATGCCTGCATATCATTAATTTCTCACACTTGCTGAGTACCAATGGTACTCAAGCTTGCTTTTCGTTGGTTTAATTGCTGCTCAGGCCAAAGAAATGAAGTGAAGTACAACAATGAAGACTTTGGTCCTGAAGAAGGGTTCTAGGTTCATGGAGTCCCCCGGGCAACGCCTGTGACGGAGCCCACAAGATCATATTTTCGCTGCTTTGTTTATTATCATGTTATGAACATTTTATAGTCCTTTGAGACTCTATGTAAGACTTATTTGTATTCGAACACCTGGCTTGTAATATTATGATGTTTCACTATTTGTCGTCACATGAATGAGAAAATGATCCTGGCATACATGTGTGAGTCACTTTGTTGATCTTCGGAAAAACCGGGTGTGAAAGGAGCTACACAGAAGGTTGACATCAGATATCTGAGAAATACAGGGATGGTATGTCTTATGGTGGCTGTACTTGATTTAAATGCCATGCCAAGTGATGCTGATATTGTGGTTGAAGACAGGATGTATGAAATATTTTTTAAAGTCGATAAAATGGTCTGAGGGGATGAAGATGCACAAGATCTTGAGGATGATGACCTCCTTTATTTTGAAGATGGATAAAATAAACACCAAGAGATGAAGGATTCATATATAAATAATAAATTAGATGAAGCAGGGAGGGACAACAATGGTCAAGTATCAATGGAAAAGGGTGAAAAAAAATAAAAACATGTCACAGAATGAGGAGACAGCTTTGGTAGAGGAGGCTATTTATATTGCTGTTGATAAGTTCCTTGATGAAATAAGTTATAAAGTGATGAATGAAGATGATGATCAGTTGATGGTCCAACAGAACAATATGGTTATGGATGTTGATGCAGAACATGCTCACATGGATGATAGCTCTCACCAAGGAGGTATCCAAAAATGCATAGATACTGAGGTGCCGAATGTGCATGGTCAAATCAACAATCTTGCGCAAGTCCCTGAGGTGCAACATGTGCAAGATCAGTTGCATGGGGCTGAGAATGCAAATGATATGTTTCACATTGGCAATGATACAGATATAGAACACATTGTTACTGTGGAACAAGAAATAAATCATGCCTTCTTTCCTGCTGATTCACATGAAGTTGGGTCTGAGGAGACACAGGTACCTTCTGCTGGAAAAGCAAATGAGATAACCGAAGATGCAAAATATCAAGAGATGAATGAAGACATGATCCATGAGCCTCATATTACAGAGACACAGGGAGTGCAGCCTACATATACACAAGATGGCGATCATGCTTCAGAAGGGAAGGTGGCTGCTAAGAAGATTAAAAGAAACAAGATAAGCAAGATAGGAGATATACCTCTAAGGCGCAGCAACAGAAATTTGGTGCAAAATTATGACCACACAATGAAGAAAACAGACCGACTGGCAGGTATTCGTAACATGGAATCAAAAGGTAACAAGAATTCATTTTTATCTTTTACTGATTCTCGTATTTATTCAAATATGAATATGAGAGGGCCCGACCTCGATCACGGGGCCGTGCCACCTCGTCCGAGGAGTCGCATTGGGTGGTGCCGTGTTATGCGGCACCCAACAACACACATATAAGGAACACAGTATTACATAAATCAAAAGCGGAAGCTTACAATTATTCTTTGTAAATAATTTACATAAAATAGCTACAGCGGAAGTCTATAAACAGCTCACGATGAATAGCTAAAAAGCACTCGAGAAGAGATCCAGCCCGCGGACTCCTCTCGCTAGCAACACGAAGACATGGCAGCGGCTAGGTTCTCCAAGTGTGACATGACTCGGAAGTTCCCGAGTCTCACCGGACAACCTTCTTTATAGCGTCGAAGTTTACCTGCAAAACCACTTATATAGCAAGAGTGAGCACAAAGGCTCAGCAAGGCTTAACCGTCTCTCCTAAAGCATGCAACTCTACATGAGGGTAACTTAAGACCTAATCATATAAGTTGCAAAAAGACTCGCCTACGAGTTTATCCTTAACTTTCAGATTTTAGCCATAATAGTAGTGACCTTGCACCCAGCAACATTGGAACTCCACAATCAAACAAGAAACACTTCATTCCAATGTTACTTGTCCCAAGGTGAAAAATAAATTTAGTTTGCTCTATCTCTACTTCAAACACGGTTCTCATGCAGTTTAATATAATCATAGCAGCAATTATACTTTTGCAAACTGTTCCCACACAACTTGATTACTACGTCACAACACAGGGAGCAAGCGGTAATCAATAACCGCGATGGACGGTGATTCGAATCAAACACTACCCGGATAACTCGACAAATGCGCCCGCCTCTGAAGACCCAACTCTGGCGTCCTTCATTACGTCGTATGTGGCTACCTTTCGTAGGACACTAGACTGTAGAACCGGTCGCGCCGTCTCGGGCTCATAGGTCTAACGAGACGATGTGGTATGCCTCTACAACCCAGTGAACCTGGTACATCGGTTTCCTAATTCCCATATGTCAGTAAGCATCCGGTACACAACTCAATACCTGCTCCTGGGTGCCGCACATGCATCGGTCCTTAACCGACACAGGCAGAGCTACTCGACCAAGACCTCGTCTTGTCGCTGCCTAACCATCCTGCCCGGTCTCATGTTTGGAAATGTAAACTTTAGTTTGCCTCTTTTTCCATCTACACCCAGGTAATCCCGTCTATAACTTGCGAGTAGATTCCAGCTACTCGTCTTCTACCGGATGCACTAGTCTATTTAGCATGGCCTTATTCTATAGCGATGACACACTTTTACCCTTGACCTCAGGGTTCATGTTTGGTTATGCAAGTGGAGTATCAAACCTCCTTGACCTAATGCACATACAAACTTTGACCAATAGTAGTGAACAAAGGGAAAACTTTAAAAACAACTTAAGTGCAAACCAGGGCTTGCCTTGGTTTTGCAGGTGGCTAAGTCAGATAAGATGAAGTTAGTTGCTGATGATGACTTGAAGCTTAATCCCTGCCTTCTTGCTCCTTGATCAAATCTTCACTTATCCCCGTTTAACCACTACACGTTATGAATATGTATACATGTTTAATTATAAAACTTTTTCTAACAAGTGCTAAAGCCAAGTTTAAAACTGGAATTCTGTTCAAGAATTTAAAATGACACTGGGGGTGGTGGTTTGGGTGTGTGTCTAAGCACTATCATCAAGTGAGAAGTAAGGTTCATCACTTGGGTGGTGATCACCTAATTGGTTGAACCGAACACTACTGATCCAGGGCTCCAATGGAGCTGGAAATTTTCTTGTGAGTTCCTTGTCACAAGAAAGTCCTCTGGACCAAAATTCAGAATGTTTCACTAAGTAGATCACCCAGAACAATTCCCTAAGCATTTAGGCAAAGAGGAATTAATTCTGAATAAATTTGCACTTTCATGCAAATTAAATTGAACTAAAATTCCATACATAGCTCAGGGAGTATGCCTGAATTTTCCTAGGATTTTTGGAGCTAAGGAATGGCTAGAACTGAATTTCCAAGTTTTGGCAAATTCTCTGAAAATGTTTCTGTATTCATTTGAATACAGAAAATAAAAATCCGAATTACCCTAACTAAATCAACTCCAAATGAGCTGAAACTTTTTACGGGAGTCTCCTAATATCCTGAATAATATCCTGGCAAAATTTGGGAATTTTTGGATGAACCAATCTCCCCCTAAAATTCTTTTGCTGAAAATATTTAAAGAATTTTCCAGAATTTTCTATTGATTTTCATACAAATTGGGTTGCATATTTGGATAGATTTTTTCATCCTGAATCCAACCCAATTTTAATCACTAAATTTGGAGCTCCCTAGCAAAAGTTGTGCAGTTTCAAAGTTTGAACTGAATTTGGACTTCAAATTAATCACAGAATTGTTTAAACTCTGACTGCGGGCCCCTCGTACACGTGTCAACCGCGGGAACTATGCCACACGGGATCACAGACTTTTTCCCGCGTTGTCACAGCTTGATCCAGGGCCACAGAGGATCCGCACCTTTATCTTCAGCCGCTGACGAGTGGGATCGGAGGGGTCTTCTTCTTCCTCCCGCTCCCGCGCGATCCCGCCGCCGGGCTCGCCGGAGACCTCGCCGGGAAGGGGCTCCGGTCCTCGGAACTTGTTGATTTTTGCCGCCACTGCATGTTTTCGCGCAAGGAACACATTGCCGGCCTTACCTCCAATCGAAGGTGGCCGGAAACCTAAGTGCAACGGCGACAACGGCGGTGACCACTCCGGCGACGTCGCCAGGGCGTTATACTACACCAAACACGTAGCCGTTTGCGCGTACAGCACCACCGCACTGAGGAGAACACGGACCCAACCGCCGATCTCGCTGGAACTTGCCGGAAATATGACCTCACCGTCGGGCTAGGTCAAAATCTGGCAAAAATCGAAAAACTCGATGAACAGCGGCTCTGCTCGATGGTTCTCGGTGGTTCTTGATCCTATGAATGCGCACGGCGGTATAGAAGGTGTATGCTACGTCGTGTGGGGAGTGGTTCGACGTGTGAAATGAATTCGCCGAGTTTCTCCTCTCGGCCATTATCGTATGTCGTCGGCAAAACTGGAATTCCGGCGAGCACGGTCCATGACACGCTGCCGGCGTTGTTGTGAAGCGAGAAGAGTTACTGGCGCACCTTTTTGCTTTTGCAGCTGGGTGGGAGAAGCCCTGTGGCGGCCGGGCGACGAGTTCTCGTCGCGGCGGCTCCCTTCAGTGCTGTGGTGGAGAACTGAGCTCGACGCCGGAGTTTCTGCGGAGCTAGAGCCTGGTTACCGCTTCGGCCACGTCGAGGGAGGTCTGGCGGGGCTGTAGGGCGGCTTAGCTTGGCGCGGAAGCTGCCGAGGCGTCCGTGCGCCGGTGCTCCGAGGACTTCTCTCTGTGCAGCGAGAACTCGACGAGAGGCGCGGGGTAAAGACGGCAGTGGCGTGAGGTGATCGGGTGAGGCGCTGCGCTCTCGGTGGAGGCGGTAAGAGCAACGAAAGATCGATCCCAAGCAGCTCGGGAGGTGCTTCCGGGTCCTCGGTCGGCAGTGCGTGGCGCCTAGCGGTGGCTCGGCGTGAGCTCGGGTGTGAACCAAGAACAGAGTGACTTAGGCAGTAAGTTAGGCCCCCTCCTCTCAATGACCAGTGGGGCCCCCAGCTCCCCTCTGCCCAAAAATATCTCCAAATTTTTGACACATTGTAAATTCATCTATGCAGGATCCAAATCCAAAAGCCATTTTGACATTTGACAATTTGTGCCACAGTTTCAAGTTTAAATTCAAATTTGGATGAAATTTACAAGTTCCTTTGACATTCATATCAAAGCCCCTCCAAATTTGCTCCAAAACTTGGCTCCCTCATAATTTGGACCTGAGGAATTCAAATCTGTCCTCTGATCTTTGAGTTGGCTATTGCAAATACAACTTCTCAAACAACAGTTTGAATTCCCTTTTTCGAAAGTGCCCTTCTTCGCTCCGGCCCAAGCCTCCCGGCGACGGGCCTCCGCTTCGCTACGGAAATCCTGCCTCTTTTATCTTCATTAGAATTTGGATCATCAATCAACAAACTCCACCTCGAGACAAATTCCTTCTTGTAGCTTTAAAATAGTAATCCTCCATCTCAATGAACAATTCAACTGCCGGTGCCAAAAGCCACTGGGGGCTAGTTAGTAAGACCAACCAAGTTTGAGGAAAGCTCAAACTTAGCAATAGCAACAGATTTTGTCATCATGTCTGCAGGATTATCATGAGTGCTGATTTTGCAAATTTTGATAGTTCCTTGATCAATGGTATCTCGCACAAAGTGATACCTGATATCAATATGTTTGGTCCTCTCATGAAACATAGCATCTTTGGTAAGATATATGGCACTTTGACTATCACAATGTAAGGTGATGCAATACTGAGATCCACAAAGTTCAGAATACAGACCTTTCAACCAAATTGCCTCCTTACATGCCTCTGAGATAGCCATATATTCTGCCTCTGTAGTAGACAAGGCAACTGTAGCTTGTAAACAAGCTTTCCAACTCACAGCACAACCCCCAACAGTGAAAACATATCCTGTGAGAGACCTTCTCTTATCTAAATCAGCAGCATAATCAGCATCAACATAGCCAAGGAGACCATCTCTAGTCCTTCCATAACACAAACAAGCACTAGAAGAACTACGCAAGTACCTGAAAATCCACTGCACTGCCTTCCAGTGTTCTTTGCCAGGGTTAGACATGTATCTGTTAACAACACTCATAGCATGTGATAAGTCAGTACGTGAGCATACCACAGCATATATGAGAGACCCAACAGCACTAGAGTATGGAACTTTTGACATGTACTCAATTTCATCATCAGTTTCTGCACACTGAGAAATAGACAACTTAAAATGAGGGGCCAACGGTGTACTCACAGGTTTAGCATTATCCATGTTGAAGCGGTGAAGCACCTTTTCAATATAATTTTTCTGACTCAAATAGAGAAGTCTGGATTTCCTATCCCTGATTATCTCCATGCCAAGGATTTTCTTAGCAGCACCAAGATCCTTCATCTCAAATGTACTACTCAAGCGTGCCTTTAAAGTAATCACTTCTTTCTTGCTCTTGGCAGCAATCAACATATCATCAACATATAGCAATAGGTATATAGGTGATCCATCGACAACTTTAATGTATACACAACTGGCAAACTGGGATCTAGCAAAGCCATTTGAAATCATAAAAGAATCAAACCTCTTATACCACTGCCTTGGAGATTGCTTCAAGCCATATAGTGACTGCTACGGAAATCCTGCCTCTTTTATCTTCATTAGAATTTGGATCATCAATCAACATAGACTAGCTAAACACGATAAGAAACAAAGAATACTTGCTAGATCACATAACAACCAAGCAAAATCTGCTAGACCGAATGTTCGGAGCTTGCAACCTGCTGTAATGAGTCAAAAACTTGCTCCCGGACCTACTGTTTTTTGTGCTACATATAACACATCTTCTAAGTCAGTACTTGGGAACAAAAATTTTCGATGTTTGGCTCACAAACCTGCTGTACCTTCTCAGCTTTCGCGTGTTATTCCTGCTGGACGTCGTGTGACTCAGTACTGGATTCCTAAAAGTCTTTTAACTAACCCCAGTATTGAGTCATCGACATATTGTGCTGTTGTGTAGGTTTCACGTTTGAGGAAGGAGAACATTTGGATTGTGGATTCAGGTTGCTCACGCCACATGACCGGTAACAAAGAATGGTTATCCTCTCTCTCTTTTGTGTCACGTGTAGAAAATGTTACTTTCGCCGATAACTCTTCTACTCCCATAATTGCTAAAGGTTCGGTTAGAGTAAACAATCTCTACACTTTGAAAGATGTGGCACTTGTTAAAAATTTGAAATACAACTTGCTTTCGGTTTCACAATTGCTAGATGAAAATCTAGAGGTTAGCTTTGCTAAAAATTGCTGCAAGGTTGTAGATTCAAAAGGTGAGCTTTTGTTTAACATGTCTAGGTTCGGAAGAGTTTTTAAAGATGATTTTGATTTGTCAACTTCTAAGCATCGGTGTCTAGTTGCTAATGATACAAAGGATCTATATTTTTGGCATCGTAGACTTGGTCACATAGGCTTTGATCATCTCACTCGTGTTAGTGCTCTCGATCGCATACGTGGGCTGCCGAAGCTTAAAAAGGACAATGATATTGTGTGCTCTTCTTGTAGACATGCTAAGTTTGTTGCAGGTTCACATGCTCCTCTCACAATGACAATGACAGCAGAACCGGGACAACTTTTACATCTTGACACAGTAGGTCCGGCACGTGTTCAATCCTTCGAAGGTAAATGGTATGTGCTTGTGATTGTTGATGATTATTCCAGATATTCTTGGGTTTATTTTATGACATCTAAGAATGAAGCTTTTAGTCATTTTAGAACATTATTTCTTAGATTATCTATTGATCACCCAGGATCATTAAAAGCAATTAGAAGTGATAACGGAACTGAATTTGAAAACCAATCCTTTGATCACTTTTGTGCTGAAAATGGAATAGATCATCAATACTCTTCACCCTATGTACCACAACAAAATGGTGTCGTAGAAAGAAAGAACAAGACTTTAGTTGAGATGGCTAGGACCATGCTTGATGAATATCAAACTCCTAGGAAATTTTGGGCTGATGCAATTGCAACCGCTTGTTATGTCTCAAATCGTGTTTTCTTGCGTGCTAAGCTTGAAAAAACCCCATATGAGCTCCGGTTTGGACATAGGCCTAGTGTTACACACTTTAGGGTTTTTGGTTGCAAATGCTTTGTTAAGAAACATGGTAATCTTGATAAATTTGAAGCTAGATCTGTTGATGGCATGTTTCTTGGTTATCCATCTCATACTAGAGGCTACCGTGTGCTTCTACTTGACACTAACAAAATTGTGGATACTTGCGAGGTTTCTTTTGATGAAGCTAGCCCAAGTACTAGCTCCAATATTGCAGGTCCGGATCCATATCCGCAGGGGGAGAGTATTTTTATTGAAGAAGATGAAGAAGTGGTGCTGTTGCCTGAAAACTCGGAAGTAAATAACGATCAAGCTTCTGATTTTGCACCACAACCAGCACCAACAGTCACTACTGCTGGTTCGGACCTTCCTCAATCAACAAGCTCTCCTAATCAAAGGTCCGAACATGAAGAAGAAGGTGCTTGTGAAGTGTCTACTCCCCTCCGAGTACTCAAAAGTCATCCTCCACAACAAATCATTGGAAGCTTGCATGAACGAGTCACTCGGCCCAAGTTTTGCGATCCAAACTCTCATGCTCATTCTGCTTTTGCTGCTTCTTTTGAACCCAAGGATATATCACACGCACTCACTAATGAATCTTGGATTAATGCCATGCAAGAAGAGTTAGAAAATTTTGAAAGAAATAATGTTTGGAAACTTGTACCTCCACCTCAAGGTCACACATTAATTGGAACTAAATGGGTATTTAAAAATAAGTAAAGTGAGGATGTGGTTGTGGTTAGGAATAAAGCTAGGTTAGTTGCTCAAGGTTTCACTCAAATTGAAGGTCTAGATTTTGATGAAACATTTGCTCCTGTTGCTAGATTAGAAGCTATAAGAATTTTATTAGCATTTGCTGCATCTAAAGGTTTCAAGTTATATCAAATAGATGTTAAAAGTGCTTTTCTTAATGGCTACATAGAGGAGGAGGTTTATGTTAAGCAGCCACCGGGTTTTGAAAATCCAAATTTTCCTAATCATGTTTACAAACTGTCCAAAGCCTTGTACGGTCTAAAACAAGCCCCTAGAGCATGGTATGATAGGTTAAAAACATTCTTACTTGAAAAGGAGTTTACCATGGGCAAGGTTGATAGAACTCTTTTTGTACTTAAGCATGGCAATGACTCATTATTCGTTCAACTGTATGTGGATGATATTACCTTTGGTTGTGCTTCTCATGATCTCGTGGCCAAGTTTTCAGCTATGATGAGTTCAGAATTTGAGATGAGTATGATGGGAGAACTCACATACTTTTTGGGGCTGCAAATCAAGCAAACAAAAGAAGGAACTTTTGTGCATCAAACTAAGTATACAAAGGACCTTCTTAAGCGCTTCAACATGGACAAATGCAAGCCTCTTCGGACACCAATGGGAACAGCAACAACACTTGAACTTGACGAAGATGGTGACCCGGTCGATAAAAAAGAATACAGAAGTATGATTGGATCACTTCTGTATCTCATGGTGTCAAGACCGGACATACAATTCAGCGTATGTCTTTGTGCATGTTTTCAAGCTTCTCCACGTGCTTCACATCGCCAAGCCATCAAAAGGATTCTCAGGTACCTACATGGAACTCAAGAATTTGGCATTTTTCTTCCTTCTTTCTCAACCGTTTCTTTGAAAGCTTTTTCGGATGCTGATTTTGGGAGTTGTAGGATTGATAGGAAAAGTACTTCGGGTGCTTGTCATTTTCTTGGTAATTCACTTGTTGCTTGGTCCTCTAGAAAACAAAGTTCAGTTGCACAATCCACGGCCGAATCTGAATATGTAGCTGCGGCTAGCGCTTGCTCACAAATTCTTTGGATTGTTCAAACACTTAAGGACTATGGGGTTGATTTAGATAGTGTTCCACTGTTTTGTGATAACACTAGTGCAATTTGTATTGCTAAAAACCCCGTGAAACACTCTAGAACTAAGCACATTGACATTAGGTATCACTTTCTTCGTGATAATGTTGGAAAAGGAAACATTGTGCTTCACCATGTCGATACCGAACAACAATTGGCTGATATTTTTACAAAACCTTTGGATTTCACTCGTTTTTGTTTCATTCGTAGTGAAATAGGGGTTATGCATCCTCATGGCTTAAATTGAGGGGGAGTTTTTGAAACTTTGAAAGTCTATGTGTGAATCTGAAACTAAAATAATATGAGCATAGTATTTCATACATATATGACTTTGTGATTCCTTTTACAGGCTGAAAGTTCTTACTACATTACTCATGTTATACAATTTGTAGTTTTTGCCATGACTAGTAATTGGAATAATTACTTACACTAAATCTGGTCATGATCGAACTTTCTTGCTGTTTTGAACTTGTTGCGTGCTCACAAGTGCTTTTAATCATAAAAAAATAATCAAGTGATCAGCTCACATGTTGAGTTTTCAAATAAAAAATTGAGAAAAGATCAAGAGAATATGCATGCATCGCACTTCTTCTTTTGAGATTGCTTATCATTGCACTAAGATATGAACTTGGAAGGAATTGTGTATGACTAAAACCATGTCCTTAAGCTTCTGATTGTCAAATGACATAGGCTTGGCTTGGTTGGTTAGAATAAGGCTGATGCGGCATATAATCTCTTGCAAATATCATATGATCAACTTTGTGCCTTAAATGATTATGAATAATAAAAATGCAGCAACAAGTGTCATGTTTTCAGGTTTTGAAATAGTTGAGTAAGGGAGATCATGACTTGCTTAAACTGAAAAATACATTTGATATCTAGCATGGCTTACACTACTTTATGTATCTCATTGATGTGATAGTGTAAGTAACCTGATAGTATGACTTGGATGAGCTTTGTTTTGTATGTATATGTTATAATATGCTCATAATATTTAAAAATTTCTCTTTTGAACCTTGCTGAATACATTGTCAAAGGGGGAGAAATATGTATAAGGAGAGATTTTTTTTTTACACTTTGCATATGTTATACACTTTCTTCCTTCTCTGATTTTAAAAAATGTGGAGAAATTAATAAAGGGGGAAAAATGAGTTTTCAAAGCTTTTCAAAAGCCAATGTTCATATTTTAATTGGTGTTGCCAATGCATTTATCAAGGGGGATATTGTGAGACCTATGTGTGCTGAATACATTGGCAATTAGGATAAAAGTTAGCATTAACATTCAAAGTTTTGAATATTGCCAAAACATTCTTCTGTGGCAAGGTCCGACAAGTTCTTTGTTAGGTCCACCAAGTGTTGGCAAGGTCCGACGCAAGGTCCGGAGACCTCCTGCAAGGTCCGGAGAGCTTCTGTGAGGTCCGGAGCTTGTTTTTAGGGAGCTCCCGTGAAGTTCAACTCGTAGAACTGCAGTGTCTTGTTTTTGCTTTTAACTCGCAATGTTTCAAACTTGCTTTATGGGAAGGTTTGCTTAGTATTAATTTGCTAAGTTTTTTGTGTGTTTTGGTGGTTATGGCTGTTATCATTTGATATGGTTTGCAACATGCTTATGTGATGGGCTCATGTAAGGTGTTGTGGTTTTCGAACTAACGTGAGTCAAGTCGAGGACTTGTGCTCGGAAGAATTTGTTGTTTATTCATGTGCAGGTGTTGCTTGAGTTCAAGACATGGCTGGTGACGGGATCCTTGGACTAGTCTCAGGGAGGAGATGAGGTTCCAACAACCAAGTTCGGTAGGAGCTGTGGTTGAGTTGATCGGGAGGTCACGCAACATGTTTGGATCAAGGGCAGTGCATATGAAGGTTGCGTGTACGTCGTTGGAAGGTGTTTGCACATGTGCAAGGAGTGCATGGACGTGGCAACATTGTTCCAAGCCGTGATGAAGAGAAGTGGACGTAAAGAATTGGTCGGAAAGGTCCAACCGGCTGGATTGCGTACTCAGGCTGAGGCTGAGTCGGATATGGCTCAAATATGGAATATTTGAGTTGGTTATGATAGGATTTCGTGCTAGACACGAAGTTGAGTTGTTTTAGGAATGTTTAGGACGTTCTTAAGGTGTTTGGAAGTCTCACGATTGCTTCTATCTGCGAATAGGAGAGTCCTGAGCAGTTATGGTAAGTTAGGATACGAGTCCAATTAGGAGTAGGAGTCCTAGATTGGATTGTTTAGCCTGAGGGCTGGCTATAAAAGCAAGGGAGGCCAGAGCTCTCGTGGGTAGAGAACTTTGGGCTGTTCCTCTTGTGTTTCTATTGAATAAAGTTCATAGTTTCGAGGAGCTTTTGTGCCTTGTTCGTCCGACTTGTTTTTCGTCAAGTCTTTCTCGCCGAGTTTCTGGACAGACCGACGTTGCTTCGGTGTTTCGTTCATAACTCGAGTTTTACAGATCCGATTGAAGTGATTCTTTTTGGGTTGTCTTCACAACTCAATTATCTATCATCTGTGAAATTTTCACGAGCTTCGGATCTGTAGTTTTTTAGATACACGAGTTTCTTTGCAGCGTTGCAGATCTGTTTTATATCGGGTAGAACAGATTGATCTTCGTTTAATGTTTTGATCGTATCTCAAGTTTTACTTCGTGTTTTCAAGTGATTCTTGTTGCATTAGATCCGTGACTGGATTCTCTACCTCTCTACTTGATTTGTCATGGTTGAACACGTTTGAAAACACTTGCACACACGGTTCCTTTAACCGATTGATTTTTGCTGAGGGGTTTTTGTTGTTTCCGCTGCGAAAAGTTTTAATCTACCATTCAACCCCCTCTGGTAGCTTTTCACGTGCTCTTCGATCCTACACTTTTTTCTCCATTTTATGTTGTTTAGCTAGTCTATAACAAAAATCTATGACATGCCATCTCTACCACAGAATGTACAATGAAATTTTATTTTGATGTTCATGTCTAGATAGGCTATCAAACTGTTGTCTAGAATCTGAATGAGAGAACACCCCGTTGACCTAAAAACCACCTCTTTTCCTTAGAAATTGTTTCAATCAAAAAAATCCCTATTGACTTTACAACCATGGGTGGATTAGCTTTAGAATGAGCATGAGAATCAAAACCTAAAGCAGTTTTATCATTGCTAGACTTACAGGAATTCAGAAGCAAGTTTATGTTCTTATTCACACTACAAAATTGCTCTGGTGTGCTATGCATGTCATCAAGTTTTTTAGACAACACTAGGCAGTTTTCACATGAAGTTTTTTCTTTTGATTTACAATTAGAAAAAGTATGAACTTCATGTGTGTGCAAAGCATTGTGCAAGGCAAATATTTCTGTTTTAGCATTATGCAACTTGATATTCAAATCATGGCAGCTAGAACAATGCAAGTGAAAAGTAGAACAACAAGCATCTATAATATTTTTATCAAAGGATACAGCATGTTTTTTGTCCTTTTCAATCTCAAGCTGAAGTTGATTAAGTGTAGAGGCATGCACACCTCTAAGAAAGGACAATTGATCATAAATCAGCTTACAAGAAGTACAAGAGTCGTCACTAGGAATCAATGTTTTCAAACGTTCAATTTCAGATTCTAGTGAGTCAATTTTAGCATCGTACTTCCTAAGTTTCTTGTCTTTTTTCTCAAGAAGGGTGCCAAGACGACAAACAACATTAGAAAGGTCTTCATAGAAGGGATTTACCCTGTCATTATCGCTCTTCAGTCCAGCCTCCATCGTGCTTGAGCTTGAGTTGTTTGCCATGAGACACAAACTCGCCAATGTTTGCTTCTTGCTGTAGTTTTTGGGCGAAGCGTTCTTACAATAATAACTTTCGATGTCCACATCGCTCATGTTGATCTGTTCGAGTGCAAAGAGGACACGGTGCACCATCTTGCGGTTCACAAACCCTATCATTTTCTTGCTATTGTTGAAAGAGGGTTTGAGCCTTGTTGTATTTTCATCCCGGGATCTAGAACCTGAAAAATTAGGGCAATTTGCTCAAAAATGTCCCGACTCACCACAATCAAAACATCTTTAGGAGCCACTACTACCTCTCCTCCTAGTTCTCCCGTTTTGCAACGCTTTTGAGAACCGGTTTGAGAGAAGTGCTAGCTCCTCCTCAGGGAAGTTCTCATTTTGTTCAAGTGTTAGAGAGGACAACAAAGCAAGTGTACCACATGATGAAGATTAGCTAGAGCTAGGCATATCACGTTGTGAAACAAATGCAAGAGACTTGTTAGGGTTTTTACGTGAGATTATGTCAAGTTCATGAGTTTTTAACTTGGAATACAACAAGTCTAATGTGATTGTACTCATGATAGTAGATTCACGTATAGAGGTGTCTTTCATCTCCCAATTTAAAATATCTAATGCACTCAAAAATTGACTAGCATTATCAGCATCTGAAAAAACAACATCGACACTACGCAAGTTGCTAAGAATTTTGATAAAACGTGTGAAGAAGTCATCAAGCGACTCACCTGGTTGCATCTCAAATCGCATGTACTCTTTCTTTTACATATCTTGACGTACCTCCTTGACTGTGTTGGAGCCTTCATGGTTGTCGCACAAAGCCTTATACACGGCGTATGCAGATTTGAGATGAGCAACACGAACCAAATCACCTTGAGTAAGTCCTTGAATGATCAAGTTGCGCGCCTCATAGTTGTTGTCGACTTCCTTCATGTTAGTAGCTGTTACATCTTCGTTTGATGGCACAACAAATGGCTTGAAGACTTTCTCCCAGATAGCGAAGCCCTGTGCCTGAATGTAAGCCTCCATCCCAGCCTTCCGAACCTGAAAATCAATGCCATCAAACACACAGTTTTGCATAATACCTCTCCATTGAATCTAATCTAAAAAATGGTAGAGATTGTTAGATTAATGCAACCTAGCTCTGATACCACTTTTAGGATCGATGGACACGAGATCATCAACCAGAGGGGGGTGAATGGTAGATGATACAAAAATTTCAGCGGAAGACTCAACCCCTCAACCAAAAACTAATCTGTCTGAAAAACACGTGTGTGATAGTAGGATCTATGACTTCAAACGTGATAAAACTGTGGAAAAAGTAGATAAATGAGTCAGGAAGCCAACTCAACAAGACTCACGTTAATAAGTTGAGTAAAACAAAAGTTATGATAAAAAAATGTGAGCAAAGGTAAGTCTAATCTACCCAAGCAAAGATCAAACCTGATAAGATGCAAAAACTCTTGTGTGAAGCATGAACCGTGACTCCAATGACCTTAAAGTCTTCATGGATGATAGACAATTGAGTTTTGAATATAACACAAAAAGAATCACGTCGATTGGATGGGTGGATCAAAAGTTAAGGCCAAAAGAGTGATCAAATGTCGGCTGAAAATAAACGGACGCGAGAAACAGAATACGTATGAGGGAAAACAGCGTCGAACGGCAAAAAATGATGTTTTTTTATCATGATGCCATAGCTCGGCACAAACTATGACTTTTACCTCAAAACACACGAAAGCCAGCTGCAAGAGATGCCCCCCTTATAGCCAAGTCTCTTCTATTTATACCCACAACCCTCATGCTTCCAAAACTAACTAGGAAACCTCCAAATGAGTCCTATTCAACTTAGACACCTCCTAATCTACTTGACCCTATCTATTTGTACATAGATCAGAATCCTAATCTTCCAAAACACTTTGGGCGCAGCCAAAAGAGTTTATAGACACAAACAACTCAAAATCTGATCTTAAATTAGACTCTCCAGCCCAAACTCCCAACCAACTCAGAAATCAGCCGTTTTCTGGCTAAACAGCCTGATTTCCTAAGTAAAACGTGTTCCCAAATCGCCTGATTCCGACTATACCTAATGTTCATGTACAAACCTACCTAAAACCAACTTTTTCACGTCCAAACATGCTGGAATTATGCTACAAAGTCACAAATTTGTGATAACATCAACACATATTCAAACACTATTACCATGCCTTGGAACCATGTTGCCATGTCCATGCACTCCTTACACACGTGCACACCATCCAAACACGTTCAACCTTCAGTCTTCATCGTACAAACATGATAGGAATCACGTCACAACCTCGTGCCATCCCTGCACTTGTGCCCATGACTTCCACACATGTTTGCAACACCAATTAACACGTCTCAAGTACTGTCATATGCACCGTTCTTGATCCAAACATGCTGCATGACACCTTTGATCGCCGAAACCACAATTTCTACCAAATTTGGTTGTGGAACCTCAACTTCTCCTTAAGTTTAGTTCAAGGATCACCATCACCAGCAATGTCTTGACCTCAAGCAACACCTACACTTGAGCAAACAACCAATCCGTGCGTGCACAAGTCCACGACTTAACTCTTGTTAGTCCAAACACCACAACACCTTGTGTGAGCACCTCAGACATGCATGCTGTACACATCAACCAGCCACGAATCATCAAAATACATCAAGAACTCATTCCTAAAACACAAATTATTCTCACCTACACGTTAAAGACAGGCTTAACACGTTCCATGTCAAACCACACGTCATGCACTACATGAATGCTCAAAACTTTACATGAACCTCACTCTAACACTCCTTTGCCAATGTATTCAGCACACAGGTCTTACAATATCCCGCTTCATGAATGCATTGACAACACTATCAAGAACTGAGCATTGGCTGATTCACAATTCATGAAAAGTTTTGACAAAAAGAAATTTTTCTCCCCCTTTGTGAAGAACCTCTCTCTTAACAAATTCTCCCCCTACGGATGTGACCCCCCTAGGTAGAACGTGTAAAGCACTTGTGAATGTGCAATGTGTGAACAAATTTCTCCCCCTTTGAAAATGTATTCATCAAGATACAAAAAGAGAAATTTCAAATTATATATGAGCATAATATGACATATACATATAGAACACAGCTCATCCAAGCCATACTATCAAGTAACTTACACTATCACATCAATGAAATACATAAAGTAGTGTAGGCCATGCTAGAGACCAAACGTATTTCAATTTAAGCAAGCCATGATATCACTAACTCAACTATTTTAAAACTTGAAAGCATAACACATGTTTCTGTATTTTTCTTTATCTTTCATTACAAAAGCAAAAATTACATGTATTTTTTTAAGAGATTATATGCAACATCAGCCTTATTCTAACCAACCAAGGTAAGCCTATGTCATGTGACAATAAGAAGCTTAAGGACATTGTTTTAGTTATACACAAGTCCTTTAGAGTTCATATCTATGTGAAATGATAAGCAATTTCAAAAGAAAAAGTGCGATGCATGCATATTCTCTTGATCTTTCTTGATTATTTATTTAATCATAAAAGCTCAACATATGGGCTGTTGATTGATTATTTTTTTCACAACTAAAAGTAGGTGTGAGCATGCAACAAGTTAAAAATAGTAAGAAAGTTCGATCATGACCTGTAACACCCTAATTTTTAAATTTGGGCAAATTAGAAATTGAAAAATGAATTTAGAATATACATGTTAGGAAGGAAATATTTCTATAAAGCAAAACCCCCAAAATTTTATGCATTTCTATATATTGCATTCATATACATGCATAAATATATATGTATCTATGCAAATACAAGTATTAGGGAAGGTGAACTATATTTCACCTAAATTATGAACTAAATGCAGTAGAAAATAAATGAGAAAGGAAAAGGAAATGGGAAAAGAAAAGAAGAAAAAATAAAACTTTGGCCGCATGGGCCTTTTTCCATTTTCCCTGGCCCAGCCTTCCCCTCCCCCTTCTTCCCCTCTCTTCCTTCCTGGGCCGGCTCCCTGCCCGCAGCCCAGCTGCCGCTCTGTGGCCCGCCCGCTTGACCCGCACCGGATCCTTGCCGCCCGAACCATGCCAGCTCGGCCCGACCTGTCCTAACACTGCCGCGCCGACATCACCGTTGCACGGCCCAATGGCCTAGGCGTGCGTTCCCTGGACCCTTGGAGGCCGTTCCTTTATAAAGCAGCCGCCGCTCACCCGATTCGGCCAAAAACCAGGCGCCGCCGCCCTCTCTAACCCTAGCATGCCACGACCGAGCTTCACGAAGACTTCTCAGCCGTCGCCCGCCACCGTCGAGCCTCCTTGCTGCTGACCGACACTTTGGTGAGTTCCCGACCCCCTTATCTCTGTTTTGTGCTAAACCCCATAGAGCATGGCCACCGGAATAGCAAAAGGGGCGAACGCCGGCGAGCCGCGACCATGGCCCGATCTTCAGATAGGTAATGGATAAGTCGATTGATGGATATCTCGAAGTTGATGATCCGAGGCTCTCGAGGAGAACATGAACATCCCCTGCAATCACTACACCACCACTCCGTTGGTTATAAACGGTGCTTTACACGATTGACCTCGCCAAGAAGGCTAATCCCTGTAAGTGCAACCAAGAACACGAGCAAGAACGAAGAAGAAGCAATCTGAATTGCTATGTTGTTGTCTCACAAACCGATTAACGACGAAACTGTGTATCATATATTAATCTAACCAAAAACCAATTGTTTTGTGGTGGCTAATATGGAGAATAAATAGGTGGGAGGATGTCTAAGGGGTGATGGGGTCGTGACCTAACCCTAAGACACAAAAATAATGGACTTTTACTTGATACAAGACCCAATGGCCCAAAACGGTGGCGCAACACCCTGACAGATTTTGAACTTGATTTTTTTTCGATGATTCCCGTCGACTCACGAAGAATTTTGACATGGAACCAGCGGCATTGAAAATGTCATCCTCCCCCATTTCCGTGCATGTGTAGAACATACAAAACAGAGTACGATGCGTCTTGGGCGTTTGTTTTAAGGTGGACTGCTCCTGGACTCCGAGTTGGACTCGGTTTTGAATTGGGCTCGGCCTCTATATTATTTGGATGTATTCTCTGGTCCTCCACGCCCCTAAGCCTCCTACAAGTACTCCTTGAATCTCTAATCGCAATTAAGTCATTATGTAGCAATCTATTCTCAAAGATATATAGGGAAACATATAAAAACGAGCTCACCTCTAAATTCAATTGTTATGTGTGAACTCTAATGATTCCATCTTGTATGTTCAATGGAGTGTTGTGTGTACCTATAGGAGTGATGTCCTCATCATCCTCCCCCTTCTGAATTGGAGACGTCCTCGACTCAAACTCATCTTCTCTCATGCGTGGGTCCAAATGTGCAATGCCATCAAATCCTCTTGTGTGCATGAACATAGTGCACCATCTTGATGTTCTCCATCAGAATAGCGTGCATGTTCACTTGAGCCAGGATCCCAAGAAAATAAACATCATGCCATGTTTTTATGTGCAATGATGATGTGCATGATCTCATCATTCTCCCCTTCTTGATGACAAGCCATTCTCGGCTTGATCGTATGTCCAGTAAAGAGGCTTGCTTTGGGGATAAAATGAGTGCTGTCAATATTGAACAACCGCAGTGAACAAACGAAAAAAGCACTAGAAAAACTTGACAAGGCATTATTACCTTTAGTGCATCCATTTACTTTACCATGTTGCAGCACAAAAGGAGCTTTCTCATTTGAACATATGTAAACTTTTTCTTGTCAACAAAAGTATTTCAGTTTTTAAAAATATTCTTCTCTCTACAGTATGCAGATCACAATGAGCATCAAATTCAATATAACCCAAAGTATTTAGAGAAGACAATAATGTCAGCTCATTAATTTCACAAGTACTGGGAATCAAATATTTAATTTCAGTACAAGTGGGTGATAAAATTTCAAGTTCATTCACTTGTTTTTGAATAGGGATAATAGAATTATCAGCACACAACTTTTCTTATCACAAGGATCAGTAGGACAATCAACATGTGAAAATGGTGTATCAATAAAAAATTCTAATAGTTGCTCCTCGACAATAGCATGATTGGTGGAAAAATTCAGATTCCAAAACTTCTCACCTTCAAAAAGTGTATAATGATATTCTTTTTACATTTATTTTCATTTTCAGCAGTAATTTGAGCTGCATTATGAATTGATAGATCAGAACTTTCACAAGAGCAGTTGAACACTTCATTCTCTTTTGCATTTTGTACATTGATTTGTTCATGTTCCTGCAAAAGGTTAGGCATAGGAGGAGGTACAACAAGAAATTCTTCTCAAGTTCATGTATTTCATCTTTGCAATTAGATACATTAGCAAAAGTTTCTCGCATAAGAATTTTCATATGTTTCCATATTTGAGGTCTTTCGAAATCACTTAAGTTCTTCCACCATGTCAATTCAAAATCATAATGCACTAGCAACATTCCTAAACTTTCTCCTTTCACACATACGACATCGTCTAATTTTTTTATCAATCTCTATTTCCCAAGCAATATATTGATCGTAGCCAACACCATCATAAGAAGGAAGAGATGGAAAGATATAATTACTTCTTGTGAAAGGAGTTGTGGGGGTTGTCTGAATATCATGTGAAGCCTCGGTTGATATGTGATCCAAATTTGTCAATGTGACCATTGTTGATGTTTGATTGTTAGTGTGCAGTTCCATCGTCGTCTTCATCATGTCAATCATCTCAACATTTAATTCATGATTCTTGCTTTTACCTGACATTGTTAGTAGCAAACAGAAGGCAATAAAAATATGTTATCCCTATCAACTACAAAGGATAATGGCAAAGTGGAAGTAGAATCACACACTCTTAAGTGTCCTACCACGCTCTTACAAGTGTTCTTACCAACACTACAGGTGGCAAACTGTGGCCGGTGTGAAGAACCAATCGAGTATGGGATGATTGTAAGGTGTATGATTCAACTCAAGAGAAAATTGTAGCTTGCAAGGCACTTTATATCGTAGCAAGAATTTAGCAACAATGCGATCAAATAGTAAAGATGAATAAGTGTCCAAAGTACTTGTCAAAGTTGCTGGTCTAAATGTGTTCCTAGTAGTTCAAGCTAGTAAGACATGTAACAAAATAAGATGACATGAAGGATGCAAGCACTTCTTTTTTGTTATCTTTTCTCCTTTCTTTTGTGCGGATTTTGTATCTTCTTTTGCACCTGCCTTTTTGTTTTGTCTTTTTTTTTTCAGAATCTGCTGCAAAAAAGAACACAATTCATACCAATCAAAGATATCTCGCTGGTCTGTCACAGATTTTTTGCTCAATCTTTCGAGAACAATTAGGCATACTTAGGGGCCCCAAATCCAAAACCTTACAACAGCAAGATTATATATCTATCTCTCCTCTTTTTATTTAAGTATATAAAAGAGCTATTTTGGATAAAAACAATAGGAGATATTGCCCCCGAAATACAGACTGTTCAGAAATTCTAGATCAAGAACAGATTCAGATATAACTCAATTTGAACCTTTATAACTGTATTTGCTTGAAAACATATGAAAATTAAAGTTGTAGATAACTTCTCAAGCGTCCAAGAAAGTACAAGAACACAAAAATCCGAGTTTGTATGAGTGAGATACGATCAAAATACTGAACTGGACATAGATGCATCTAATCTGGACATGATTACATGATTCAAATGGATGAATGAATACAATGCAAAACCCAAACTAAAACCAAAAATGCTTTCTAAACCAGCAATATGACTCAACCATGGACATAAACTCAACAAAACCAATATGAAAAACAAGGTTGCAAAGGCTCAATGGTGGTTTGGGCAAAGTGATTAACAGATCAACTAAACTACAATTTTTTTGTGGCTTTTTTGTGGACTCTAGGTATGAAACCAAAATAATCTATTGGATAAATGAAATTACCTAACGGGCAACCTGAAAGCTGATACTAGTTGATGAGAAAGAAGAGTTTAGTAGGTCCGATCTTCCGATAGGTAATGCATAAGTCGATTGATGGAGATATCGACGTTGATGATCCGAGGTTCTCGAGGAAACACGAACAACCTCTGCAATCACTACACCACCGCTCCGTTGGTTATCAACCGTGCTTCACATGCTTGACCCTGTAAAGAAGGCTAATCCCTGCAAGTGTAACCGAGAACACGAGCAGGAACAAAGAAGAAGCAATCTGAATTGCTAACTTGGGGTCTCACAAACCGATGAATGGTGAAACTGTGTATAACAGATTAATCTAACCAAAAACCAATTGTTTGTGGCGGCTACTATGGAGAATAAATAGGTGGGAGGACGTATAAGGGGTTATGGGGTCGTGACCTAACCCTAAGACACGAAAATAATGGACTTTTACTTGATACAAGACCCAATTGCCCAATACGGTGGCGCAGCACGCCGACAGATTCTGAACTCGATTTTTGTTTCGATGATTCCTGTCGACTCAGGAGGAATTTTCACATGGGACCAGCAGCATTGAAAAGGTTATCCTCTCCCCTTTCCGTGCATTTGTAGAACATTCAAAACGGAGTACGATGTGTCCTGGGCGTTTGTTTTAAGGTGGACTGCTCCTGGACTCCGAGTTGGACTCGATTTTGAATTGGGCTCGGCATCCATCTTCTTTGGACGTATTCTGTGGTCCTCCATGCCCCCAAGCCTTCCTACAAGTACTCCTTGAATATATCTATGGATCCTAATCACAATTAAGTAATTATATAGAAATCTATTCTTAAAAACATATAGGGGGAACATATAAGAACGAGCTCACCTCTAAATTCAATTGTTGTGTGTGAACTCAAATGATTACATCTTGATTGTTCAATGGAGTGTTGTGTGTACTGTCACACCCGGTTTTTCCGAAGAACAACCAAGTGGATATCACATGTATGCCAGGATCATTTTCTCATACATGTGATGACAAATAGTGAAGCATCATTTATTACAAGCCAGGTGTTGAATATAAAATAAGTCTTACATAGCAAATGTCTCGATGGACAATAATAAGTTCATCACAAATAAATAAACTAGCAGCGGAATATTATTCTTGAGGGCTCCATCACAGGCGTTGCCCGGGGGTCTCCATGAACCTAGAAACCTTCTTCGGGTCCAAAGTCTTGGTCATTATACACCACCTCATTATCTTGACCTGAGAAGCAATATAAACCAACAAATATGCAAGGTTGAGTACCAATGGTACTCAGCAAGTGTGAGAAAGTTATGTCATGCATGGCTAGAACAAGGAGAGGTTGAACTCATGATTAAAACACTATGCAATTAATACCTATCACCTTAGCTTATTAAGCACCTACATTACTACACAGGTGAAATGGTCCCAATCCCCCTTCCCATCATCGTAACCAAATAACCATAACATCATTTTCAAATGTTAAGCTCCCCGCTTAACATCCTCAACTTCCAAAACCATCACTCCTCTAATCATGAATAAGTCCAAGCCGCTCTTGACCGTGAGCACGGCTGTCATGACAGTTTTGACTCTGCAGAGTTTGTACCACTGTACCCACATGTAGTGATTTCATCCCCCGTTGTCGGGTGGACTAAAAGAACCTCCATTATGCCAGTGGCTACGAACCACATTCACACTTCCCAGGTGTGTAGCCAGGAGATCACTACGAAGCCTTTACAAAGGGATTCCCGACGAGCGTGGGCCCACTGAGGTTTCGCCCCTAACAGCATACAAGAGGCTCCAACCCCGCTGCAGTGGCCCCCTCTTGAGCCTTGCGGTTCATATGGTAGTCCAGCTGACACCTATTCCCCGCACCATCCAACACACCCATACTACACCGGGGATACACCTAATTAATTGGCCAAGCTACCCCATCTCAGCATGTGGTTGGCACTGTAAAGCCAGGTTACATGCTCCATGAACCGGTCCTTAGGATCCAGGCAAGTACTAAACACAAACCCAAGTCTCGTGCACCCAGCACACAACCAGAACATCCAACTTGCCTTGATCCCAACCTCTACATAACTCACAATATCTCATTTAAGAGTATGGTAATATAAACTGATGATCTCATATCCCAAATATCCCATTCTAAGCATGGCTAAGCATATGCATAATAATAAATGACATGATAAAATAAATCCCAACCCAAGATACAAGGAAACAAGGTAATGCAATTCTAGGGAAACTTCCTAGCATGGGTTTCATATTTCATTTGACAATGCAAATAATTCTATCTACACATCCTAGCATAGGATCAAAGTGGTCAAGGACACTTGCCTCCTTCTTGCTGCTCTTGAAATGGGTAGGCCTGGTCTTGGAAAGGAATAACTTGCTCTTGAGCAGGTTCTACATCATACCATCACACATAGCAAAAGAAAAACAACAATCCATAAGACATAGTTCACACTTCCACTTCAAACAAACCACACATTCATATTTATGAAAGTCATTCACCATTATATGTGTTGTGGTTACTCTATGTGTGTTGATTTGTGGCTTGCATGCACTTTTAATCATGTGTATATGATTCCTACTTTTGTTTTCACATTTATGCTTGCATACTTTATATATGAGTTTCCAATTTAAATAAATTCCTTATATTCAATTACTACACCTTTTAGCTACCAAGTATGCATGAAAGGTATTTTCCTTCTCCATATGTGTCTTCATAATTTCTACCAACCCTAAACTGAATCCTTTGGATTTTAGAACTCCATTTATCATTTACTAGTTGCTATATTTTCAGATTTATTTCCTATGCCTAAATGTGAACTTTATTATAAAAATAACAAGACACCTCATCTAAACAGAATATGTTCTGATCTAAAATATTTACTAATATATTTTTGACCTTTTCCTCTGATGTAAACTATTTTACAATTATTTTCCCTATTTTCTAAAATTATTCATTACTTAAAATTGTGTCCCTGAATGTGAATAATAAATTAATCAGATTCAACTCAGCCCAAAATATGTTTTTATCTCACTCCAAAGTTTTCTAAATACTGAGAAAGTTTTTAATTTAATTATGACATTATGTTTGTCCCACTTTTTAATTTTTAAACACTAGCCCCATATCCAATTTCCTAAATTAAATACTAAACAGGGCTAAAAAGTTAAACTTACCCCACTACAGGGTCTATAATATTATTTTCAGAATTCCCAGGGGTCTAGCTACACTTATCAGAGGTGTTTTTCCTAATTTTTATTAAGTCCAGGGGTTAAAACTGATTTTTAAATGAATTTACATGATTTTCTGAAGCTCCAGGGGCTAGATCAGAAGTTTCCGGGGCTAGCTCTTATTTGTCGAGAACCCCAGGGGGTAGCACCTAAGAATTCCAGTCTTTATAATGCGGGGTTGACGTGGACCGTCCGATTTTAAACCGACGGCTGAGATTATAACATCGAACCGGTACGCGGGGATTTAAACCCTACCGTGCGATTTAAAATAAACGGCGCACAAGCGGCCACGTCGCTCTGATCTAGCGCGGGCGGCGCTGCCGGCGTCGCACGGCGGCGGGAAGCGGCGATCTCGCCGGAAACTTTCGGATCCTCGAGAATTCTGCCTAGAACTGTGATCTTATGGCATAGATCGGTAGAGGAGAGGTCGGGGATCTCACCTCGGGGGTTTTCTTGAGCTCGGAGGTCCTGGAAGTTGATCGGCGACGAGGTCTGAGGCAAAACCACGGCGAAGCTCGTCGGCGCTGTGTTTACACCGCAAGTCACCGAGTTTTCTGCACCTGCAAGGTTCCCCAGAGGCGGTGGATCAAGATCAGCGAGTTAGATCGGAGTTTCCGAGCTTAGATCGGCCAGAATTCACTGGAGAAGTCTCGGTTCTCACCGGAGTAAAAATCGGCGATCGCGTGGGAAAAAGAGAACGAGGCCGGGGTTTTTATAGACGGGGGAGGGCGGCGTGGTGGTTTAGATCATGTCCGCGTTGGCTACGAACAGAATTCAGCGGGGTTTACATCAAAATCCCGATCGGTTTTGATTCGGGCGCGGGGGGGAGTTCGGCGCGGCGCGAGGTAGACGAAGCTCGGGTGGGTCCCGCCTGTCAGCGTGAGAAAGCGCGGGGTAAGTTGGGCCGGCTTGTGGGTTTCGGCCCACTGGCCGGTTTTTTTCTGTTTTCTCTTTTTCTTTTTCCATTTCTTTTCTGATTTGAGTTTAATTTGAATTCCAGTTTGAATTTGAAATTTTGCAAAACATGCAACACGTCCAAAAAATTTTAAATTCCCCTCTTAACATGATTTAGTGTTTTGAATCAAAATTTTGTGGTGTTACAGCTCTACCCCCCTTAAAAGAAATCTCGTCCTCGAGATTGGTGTTTCTAAGAGAACAATCCCGGAAATTGTGCCTTGAGCTCATCTTCCCGCTCCCAGGTGGCTTCCTCTTCCGAGTGATGCTTCCACTGCACCTTGCACATCCGGATTCTTTTATTTCTGGTGAGGCGTTCCATTGTCTCCAAAATCTTGTATGGTTGCTCGGCATAAGACAAATCCTCAGCTACGTCCACTTCATTCATGGGTAACACTTCTTTAGGCGTCCTCAAACATTTCTTGAGTTGTGACACATGGAATACATCGTGCACATCTGATAGATGAGCCGGTAACTCTAGTTGATACGCCACTTCGCCTTTCCTTTCCAAAACTTGAAAGGGTCCGATGTATCGAGGTGACAACTTCCCCTTCACCTTGAACCGACGAAGTCCTCTGATAGGGGACACCTTGAGATAGACATAGTCTCCCACGTTGAAAACGAGTTCTCTTCTTCGTACATCGGCATAGCTCTTTTGGCGTGTCTGTGCTATCCTCAAATTGTTGCGAATTTCCCTCACCTTCGCCTCGGCTTCTTGTAGTACTTCTGGACCAAACACTTTACTTTACACTGTTTGGTTCCAAAATAGGGGAGTTCTGCACTTCCTCCCATACAAGGCTTCAAACGGTGACATCTTCATACTAGCTTGATAGCTGTTGTTATAGGAAAACTCCGCATACGGTAAGTTCTTGTCCCAACTCCTATTGTTTTTGAGTGCACATGCCCTTAGCATACCTTCTAGGATCTGATTGGTTCTTTCCGTCTGCCCGTCAGTTTGGGGATGATAGGCAGAGCTGAAGTTCAGATGGGTTCCCATGGTTTCATGCAACTTCTGCCAAAACCTCGAGGTGAACTGTGTCCCTCGGTCCGACACAATCTTCTTTGGCACTCCATGGTAACACACGATCCTTGACATGTACAACTCTGCTAATTTGGAGCCGCTGTAGCTTTCTTTCACGGGGATGAAATGAGCTACCTTGGTTAGCCTATCAATGATGACCCATATCGAATCATACCCTGATTGGGTCCTAGGCAATCCCACGATGAAATCCATGCTGATTTCTTCCCATTTCCATTCAGACACTTTGAGTGGTTGCAATAATCCCGCGGGTCGTTGATGTTCTGCTTTCACCAACTGACATGTGTCACATAGGGCAACATGTTCCGCGACATCTCGCTTCATGCCATACCACCAATACCTGCTCTTGAGGTCCTGGTACATCTTCGTACTTCTAGGATGAATGGAATAGTCGGAATCGTGAGCCTCCTTCAAAATCAATTCACGAATCTCCTTTACTTCAGGCACACAGATCCTTTTCCCGTTCCACACCGTACCTTGTTCATCCTCTCTGAAACCAGGAGCTTTATTTTCCTTGATGAGTTGCGTGATTTCTTGTATCTTCTCGTCGTTCTTTTGACCATCGCGTATGTCTTGCTCTAATGTGGAGTCCACTTCCATGGCGATGGCTTCACCACTATTCACAAGGCATAGATTGAGACCTATAACCTCGTCCTTCAATTCTGCAGACATGTCCTTCAAGCTCAACTTATTGACCTACACTTTCCGACTTAAAGCATCGGCCACGACGTTTGTCTTCCCAGGATGATAGTTGATGCCCACATCAAAGTCATTGATTAGCTCTAACCATCTCCTTTGCCTGAGGTTGAGATCTGGCTGTGTGAAAATGTACTTCAAACTCTTATGATCCGTATATATCTCGTTTCTCTTCCCCATCAAATAGTGCCGCCAAATTTTCAACGCGTGTACCACTGCGGCTAGTTCTAGGTCATGTGTAGGATAGTTCTTCTCGTGCTTCCGGAGCTGTCGGGATGCATAAGCCACGACATGCCCTTCTTGCATGAGAACACATCCCAACCCGTTTCCAGAGGCATCGCAGTACACCGTGAAGTTCTTCTACATATCTGGCATAACCAACACTGGGGCTGTTGTCAATCTCTTCTTTAGCTCCTGAAAGCTCGTCTCACACTGTGGCGTCCAGGTGAATGTGATTCCCTTCTCCAACAGTTTGGTGAGAGGTCTCGAGATCTTGGAGAATCCCTCAATAAACCGTCGATAGTATCCAGCCAATCCCAGGAAGCTTCGAACTTCCCCGACATTTTCAGGGGTCTTCCACTTCTGGATATCCTCGATTTTGGCGGGATCTACGGAGATTCCTCCCTCCGAGATTATATGTCCTAAGAAAGGAACTTTCCTCAGCCAAAACTCACACTTGCTCAACTTGGCATATAGTTGGTGTGCTCTTAGCCTCTGCAACACCAACCTTAGATGTTTCTCATGTTCTTCTTCATCTTTGGAGAAGACGAGAATGTCATCTATGAAAACCACCACAAATTTGTCCAGATATTCCATGAATACCTTGTTCATGAGGTACATGAAGTATGCCGGGGCATTAGTTAGCCCAAAAGGCATGACAGTGTATTCATACAGTCCGTACCGAGATACGAAAGCTGTCATGGGAATATCAGATTGCCTTATCTTGAGTTGGTGGTATCCCGACCTGAGATCAATTTTCGAGAACACACAAGCTCCCCTCAACTGATCAAAGAAGTCTTCAATGCGGGGTAATGGGTACTTGTTTTTGATGGTTACCTCATTCAAAGCACGGTAATCCACGCATAACCTTTGGGTTCCGTCCTTCTTGGGCACAAATATCACTTGAGCTCCCCATGGTGAGGAACTAGGACGAATATACCCCTTCTCCGTCAATTCTCTCAAATGATCCTTGAGTTCTTCTAGCTGCTTGGAGTCCATTCGATAAGGTCTCTTGTATATCGGGGCTGTTCCAGGCACTAGCTCAATTGCAAATTCCACTTCACGATCGGGAGGCATACCTGGCAACTCCTCCGGAAAAACATCTGGATATTCCCTGATGGTCTTGATTTCCTCGACTTTCACCTCAACTTGATTTAATTTAATGTCCCTCCTAGGCTCGTGTATTGTTATGAACTTTACTCTTGTGCCACTAGGGTGAGTTAGTTCCACCGTTCTGGTCGAACAATGAATGATTCCTTTATGTTTGGTCAACCAATCCATACCCAAAATAATATCTATCCCTTGTGAATCTATCACTATGAGGTTAGCAGTAAATACTACCCCATTAATGTCTAGGTTCACTTTGGGACACACTTGTCTTGTCCTTATTTCTCCACCTGGAGAGTTTACGGCTAGCATATGGTTCATTTGTGTTGTTGCTAGGTCATACTTCTTAACAAACCCTTGAGCAATAAACGAGTGGGTAGCACCAGAATCAAACAGCAGGGTTGCAAGGTGTAAATTGGCAGGAAACTTACCAACTACCACGTCAGGTGCATCTTGTGCTTCCTCCATAGTGACGTGGTTCACCCGTCCTCTCATTACATTCTGCTGTTGTGGCTGCGCGGGCTTCTTCTTTGGGCATTTGTGGGCGTAGTGCCCCACTTCTCCGCAGCTAAAACATTGCACCCCAACCTTAGGTGCCTGGCCTTTGCTGTCTTGGGGTTGGTTTGGGGGTCCTTGTACTGCTGGTCGAGGTGGATATGCGGGGCGAAGCTGCTGCACAAACTGACGTTGCGGCTGTGCTGGTGCTGCCAGAGGCCTGTAGTTCGGGTTGTACCCTCTTGGTGCTGAGTAGGGTACCGCAGCACGGTTCGTCTTCTCTGCAGGTGGTTGCATCAGACGTGGGCGGGTGTTGCTCCCCGAGGCTTGATGTGACCACCCGACCTTCCTCTTATTCTCATTTTCCAAGGCCTTTAGCTTCCTTTCTATCACAAACGCTCTGTCCACCATCTTTTGGAAACTTTCATACTCATTTGAGGACATTGCACACTGCATCTCTGCAGTAAGTCCTTCCACAAAACAATCTTGTTTCTGCTCATCAGTCTGTATGTCCCGTGGGGCATAGCGGGATAGTTGAGTAAATTTAGTGACGTATTCCCTCACCGTCATGTTTTCCTGCTGCAGTCCCAAAAACTCCTTCCTCTTGTTTTTGAGTTCACCTCTTGGGATGTAATGGTTACGGAAGCTACGCTTGAACTCTTCCCAAGTGATGTTCTCAGGGTCATGAGGGGCGGCCACATAGGCGGTCCACCAATCAGCAGCAGGTCCATGCAATTGATGAGAGGCAAACAGCACCCTCTCATACCCTTGGCACTGTATGATCCTCATCTTACTTTCAATGGTCTTCAGCCAATCATCTGCCTCCAGAGGTTCAGCAGCACTTGCAAACTTTGGAGGTTGAGTTCCTAGAAACTCACTCAACCTTGGTTGGCGTGGTGCAGCTTGTGGAGGTGGAACTTGATGCAAGTTGGCCACTACTTGAGTCAAGTTCTGGATGAGCTGATTCTGATTCTCCAGCATTTGGTGGAGGGGATCAACTCCTTCACGGCGACCACCCCGGTCCTGGCCTCCAGAAAGATGAGGGTTGCATGCCTCATCGTTGTTGTTGGCGGGGTTGGCAGCACGTCCTTTTCCTTTTCCGGCCATCTGGCAGAATCAACCAATGTTAATTTGAAAGCATTTAGTATCATCTTACTACTTTCATTTGTTTTTACTTTGAAGTGTTGAGGCTTTGTTATACTTTTACGAGGGTTCATATCTCACACCAAATAAATGCACTATTATTTTATGTGGGTTCACACACCAAAGCAAAACAATCTGAAGGCGAGGCTGTGGACAATTGCTCATGGCTTCCACAACTCACGTCACACACCAAGCATTAACACACCATTAACTACGTAACGACTTGACTACTCGACCTCTTGCTAGCTAAGGGAAAGACTCTACACTACTCGTTCTCTTGAGCTGGCTCCTCGGGATCTTCCTCCTCATTTCGGCTACCTTCTGACTCTGCTTTGGGTGGAGAGGCTGCTGGTGGAGAAGTGCGACGACGCCTGATCGCTCGGCGATCTGGGGAGTCAGGAGTCCATGTATCATTCATGGTGACACAGTTCATTCCCATCTCCTCTTTCTCTCGCCTTTAAGCAGGCTCGCAGCAACGCCTCCGTTTCCTTCAGGGTATCTCGGACATCCTGAAGCTCTTGTTGGCAATCCTGTAGTCGAGTGCTGAGCATAGCAGCATCCTCCAGGCACAAGTCCATGTGCTCATGGGAGGTCCCTTGCTGTACCGGCGGGTGCTTGTACTCCGTGGTACCACTCTCACGTTGGAGGACATACACGTACTCAGTCTTGTCCAGGTGGCGACGATAGATGTGACTCTAGCAGGTGATGGCCTCCCAGGTGACATCTTTCTCCGCATCGACCTGTGTTGCTCGACAAGCTGGAGAGTGGTGGATCTTAAGCAGCTGATTTTCGTGTATTATCCTCATCTCTGAACTCCATTCTTCCCTCTTCTCACAGATGGTCCTGGTGGAGTTATAGTGGATGATTAGCTTGCCCGTATTGCCGGCGGCTTCGAGCATACGCCGAAGACGGCGCAACAAGCCTCCTACTGCCAATCCGTAGGAAACGTACGTCACCGGACGGCTCTCCTCTCTTTCGGCAAGGGCAACTACGGGAACTCTCCCTCCTGTGGACTTGCGAGCAGTGCGAATCATGCGAACCATCTAAAACAAAAAGAATTTAAAATTAGGTTAGATGAACTCTCAAACAAAAATCCTATTTTGAATGAAAGTTGGGGTAAGATGAAGAAAGTGACTCATTTAAATAACACTTTTCAATCCACACCTTTGTAAAATAGTTTTTAAGAAAATAGGGCCCTTAAATACGTCAATTTCTACCTAGGTCCACGTTCCTACGGGCAACCTTGGCTCTGATACCACTTCTGTCACACCCGGTTTTTCCGAAGAACAACCAAGTGGATATCACATGTATGCCAGGATCATTTTCTCATACATGTGATGACAAATAGTGAAGCATCATTTATTACAAGCCAGGTGTTGAATATAAATAAGTCTTACATAGCAAATGTCTCGATGGACAATAATAAGTTCATCACAAATAAATAAACTAGCAGCGGAATATTATTCTTGAGGGCTCCATCACAGGCGTTGCCCGGTGGTCTCCATGAACCTAGAAACCTTCTTCGGGTCCAAAGTCTTGGTCATTATACACCACCTCATTATCTTGACCTGAGCAGCAATATAAACCAACAAATATGCAAGGTTGAGTACCAATGGTACTCAGCAAGTGTGGGAAAGTTATGTCATGCATGGCTAGAACAAGGAGAGGTTGAACTCATGATTAAAGCACTATGCAATTAATACCTATCACCTTAGCTTATTAAGCACCTACATTACTACACATGTGAAATGGTCCCAATTCCCCTTCCCATCATCGTAACCAAATAACCATAACATCATTTTCAAATGTTAAGCTCCCCGCTTAACATCCTCAACTTCCAAAACCATCACTCCTCTAATCATGAATAAGTCCAAGCCGCTCTTGACCGTGAGCACGGCTGTCATGAAAGTTTTGACTCTGCAGAGTTTGTACCACTATACCCACATGTAGTGATTTCATCCCCCGTTGCCAGGTGGACTAAAAGAACCTCCATTATGCCAGTGGCTACGAACCACATTCACACTTCCCAGGTGTGTAGCCAGGAGATCACTACGAAGCCTTTACAAAGGGATTCCCGACGAGCGTGGGCCCACTGAGGTTTCACCCCTAACAGCATACAAGAGGCCCCAACCCCGCTGCAGTGGCCCCCTCTTGAGCCTTGCGGTTCATATGGTAGTCCAGCTGACACCTATTCCCCGCACCATCCAACACACCCATACTATGCCGGGGATACACCTAATTAATTGGCCAAGCTGCCCCATCTCAGCATGTGGTTGGCACTGTAAAGCCAGGTTACATGCTCCATGAACCGGTCCTTAGGATCCAGCCAAGTACTAAACACAAACCCAAGTCTCGTGCACCCAGCACACAACCAAAACATCCAACTTGCCTTGATCCCTACCTCTACATAACTCACAATATCTCATTTAAGAGTATGGTAATATAAACTGATGATCTCATATCCCAAATATCCCATTCTAAGCATGGCTAAGCATATGCATAATAATAAATGACATGATAAAATAAATCCCAACCCAAGATACAAGGAAACAAGGTAATGCAATTCTAGGGAAACATCCTAGCATGGGTTTCATATTTCATTTGACAATGCAAATAATTCTATCTACACATCCTAGCATAGGATCAAAGTGGTCAAGGACACTTGCCTCCTTCTTCCTGCTCTTGAAATGGGTAGGCCTGGTCTTGGAAAGGAATAACTTGCTCTTGAGCAGGTTCTACATCATACCATCACACATAGCAAAAGAAAAACAACAATCCATAAGACATAGTTCACACTTCCACTTCAAACAAACCACACATTCATATTTATGATAGTCATTCACCATTATATGTGTTGTGGTTACTCTATGTGTGTTGATTTGTGGCTTGCATGCACTTTTAATCATGTGTATATGATTCCTACTTTTGTTTTCACATTTATGCTTGCATACTTTATATATGAGTTTCCAATTTAAATAAATTCCTTATATTCAATTACTACACCTTTTAGCTACCAAGTATGCATGAAAGGTATTTTCCTTCTCCATATGTGTCTTCATAATTTCTACCAACCCTAAACTGAATCCTTTGGATTTTAGAACTCCATTTATCATTTACTAGTTGCTATATTTTCAGATTTATTTCCTATGCCTAAATGTGAACTTTATTATAAAAATAACAAGACACCTCATCTAAACAGAATAGGTTCTGATCTAAAATATTTACTAATAAATTTTTGACCATTTCCTCTGATGTAAACTATTTTACAATTATTTTCCCTATTTTCTAAAATTATTCATTACTTAAAATTGTGTCCCTGAATGTGAATAATAAGTTAATCAGATTCAACTCAACCCAAAATATGTTTTTATCTCACTCCAAAGTTTTCTAAATACTGAGAAAGTTTTTAATTTAATTATGACAATATGTTTGTCCCACTTTTTAATTTTTAAACACTAGCCCCATATCCAATTTCCTAAATTAAATACTAAACAGGGCTAAAAAGTTAAACTTACCCCACTACAGGGTCTATAATATTATTTTCAGAATTCCCAGGGGTCTAGCTACACTTATCAGAGGTGTTTTTCCTAATTTTTATTAAGTCCAGGGGTTAAAACTGATTTTTAAATGAATTTACATGATTTTCTGAAGCTCCAGGGGCTAGATCAGAAGTTTCTGGGGCTAGCTCTTATTTCCCGAGAACCCTAGGGGGTAGCACGTAAGAATTCCAGTCTTTATAACGCGGGGCTGACGTGGACCGTCCGATTTTAAACCGACGGCTGAGATTATAACATCGAACCGGTACGCGGGGATTTAAACCCTACCGTGTGATTTAAAATAAACGGCGCACAAGCGGCCACGTCGCTCTGATCAAGCGCGGGCGGCGCTGCCGGCGGCGCACGGCGGCGGGAAGCGGCGATCTCGCCGGAAACTTTCGGATCCTCGAGAATTCTGCCTAGAACTGTGATCTTATGGCATAGATCGGTAGAGGAGAGGTCGGGGATCTCACCTCGGGGGTTTTCTTGAGCTCGGAGGTCCTGGAAGGTGATCGGCGACGAGGTCCGAGGCAAAACCACGGCGAAGCTCGTCGGCGCTGTGTTTACACCGCAAGTCACCGAGTTTTCTGCACCTGCAAGGTTCCCCGGAGGCGGTGGATCAAGATCAGCGAGTTAGATCGGAGTTTCCGAGCTTAGATCGGCCAGAATTCACCGGAGAAGTCTCGGTTCTCACCGGAGTAAAAATCGGCGATCGCGTGGGAAAAACAGAACGAGGCCAGGGTTTTTATAGACGGGGGAGGGCGGCGGGGTGGTTTAGATCATGTCCGCGTCGGCTACGAACAGAATTCAGCGGGGTTTACATCGAAATCCCGATCGGTTTTGATTCGGGCGCGGGGGGGAGTTCGGCGCGGCGCGAGGTAGACGAAGCTTGGGTGGGTCCCGCCTGTCAGCGTGAGAAAGCGCGGGCGCGCGGCTGCGGGCTGGCGCGGGGTAAGTTGGGCCGGCTGGTGGGTTTCGGCCCACTGGCCGGTTTTTTTTTCTGTTTTCCCTTTTTCTTTTTCCATTTCTTTTCTGATTTGAGTTTAATTTGAATTCCAGTTTGAATTTGAAATTTTGCAAAACATGCAACACGTCCAAAAAATTTTAAATTCCCCTCTTCACATGATTTAGTGTTTTGAATCAAAATTTTGGGGTGTTACATGTACCTATAGGAGTGATATCCTCTTCATCCCCCCCTCCTGAATTGGAGACGTCCTCGATTAAAACTCATCTTCTCTCATGCGTGGGTCCAAATGTGCAATGCCATCAAATCCTCTTGTGTGCATGAAAGGAGGAGGACAAGGTGGTGGGTGACATAGTGCACCATCTCAATGTTCTCCATCAGATGAGCGTGCATGTTCACTTGAGCCAGGATCCCAAACAAATAAACACCGTGCCATGTTTTATGTGCAATGATGATGTGCTTGACTCATCAGTACACCCCTCGGTCCACCGTGGGTCGTGGACCGGCCACCCTCCCCTGGTCCACAGGGTCCATAGACCCTGCCCACGGGTTTTTCAGTTGAAAATAATTAGAAAAGGAAAAAGAAAAATTCCAAACTTGCAATTCAGCCCCCGGACTCTCCATAATTAATAAAATTAAACCTAAAATCTTGCTGAACAACCTCTAGGGTTTAAATTTTTTGTTTTTTAGCCCTAAATTCTATATCAAGGCCCTTATTAATCCATAAATGCTAATTTAACCCTTGAAATTGCACTAAAGCCCTTGGGACTTTAAGTAATTGTATTTATCCCTGCACACCAAACCATTCCTGTGGCTATGCACCATACTTGATGTTCATGATTGAAAAAGTCACAGGAATTGAGTTTGTGAAGGATGTGGAGCACACTGCTCTAAGGCCTCAGAAGCCTCCTCAAGCCTCTCTCCCAGCTGATCCATCACCTGGCTCACCTAAAGAACATCCGGAGAGAGCTCAAGAAGATGCAAGGCCTTCATCCAAGACTAGTGCCCCTCCTCACAAAGGGTCCCCTAGTGGGATTATGAAGTATTTGGCTGCTATATTTGGTTCTTGCCGCAAAACTGAGGTGAAGCTACATAAGATGAACAAGGCAAAAAAGAAGAAATGAGATACATAAAGGCCAATGTCAAAGCAATATGCCAAAAACTGGATATTGAGCCCATTGGATCTCCAGTCATCTCAGAGGACTCTGCATCTGACTTCACAGAGCTTCCTCCTCTCTCTCCATCAAAGCATGCCTACTTTGGCTCCTGGGGCACGACGAGTGGTTCTTCTCCTCCTCCTCCTCAGCCTGATGATGAAGACGAAGAAAGGACCGACAGCGAGGAGTGAGCCGGCGATGACAAATAGATCCCTCCTCTCCTTCTTTTTGGTGCCTTGATGCCTAAGGGGGAGAGATTGAGGGGGAGTCTTAGGTCGTAGGTTCTTCTTTTTGTGTCCTAGTTTAAGAAGTGGGCTTTTGTAAGACTTATATTATCATTATGCTTTTGGACATGTGCTGTGAAATGATGACTATGTTATGCTTATGATTAATGGTGGACGTTTAAAACTGCTATGTAGGCTTGAAATTCTTGATGATATTATGATTATGCTTATTATGATTTTCACATCAAAATTATTGCTCACACACATAGTTTTGCACCTCACCATAAAGAGTGCACATATGTCTTATGTCTACATTGCCTATTTTGCTCAAAGCTCATATGTGCACACTTTATGAAAATCAGAATTTTTTATCATATTTGTGTGATCTCAATTGGTTGTCATCAATCACCAAAAAGGGGGAGATTGAAAGTGCATCTAGGCATCCCTTGTTGGTTTTGGTTGATTTATGACAAACAAATGAGACCCTAACAAAATCATTGAGATGAGCTCAGGTTTTTAAAGAAATTAGAAAGAAAGCACAAAAAGAAAAACGAATGAGGATCTAAAATGTTAAGAGCTCATGAGCTAAAAGGATTAGATTACTTAGTATGGAGTGTGTTGGAGAAACACACCCCAAGAGCTCAAGTGAAAGAAATCACACTAACTGCAAAAAAAACAGCATGTGCGGACTAGTCCGATATCAACCAGACTAGTCCGATTTCTCTCTGACTAGAAAACGGACGAGTCCGATATGGACCGGACTAGTCCGATTTGTCTCTGAGTAGACAACGGACTAGTCCGCACTCTTACGGACTAGTCTGGTATCTCACAACACTTAGGGTTTTCCACACGCCGCACACCGGACTAGTCCGGAGTCTACCACGGACTAGTCCGGACATCACAAACCCTAACGATAACCTTTGGAAAGCCTAGTATAAACAGAGGTGTACGGCCATACTACCACACCTCTCGACCCCCTGCGCCATCACACCTTCAAAGAGCCCAAAATTCACATCTCTCCATACATTCTAACCCTAAAAGGATCAAATCTTTGAGGATTAGCAATTGATCAAAGGAGAGACTTGTTCTACACATCTTGAGCTCTTGGGTTTGATCTCTCGCACACTCTTGTTCATTTATTGTACATCTCTTGAGTGTGCTTGGTGGTATTCATTAATTGTAATTCTTGGGGAGCCCTCAACTTGTGAGAAGGCCCCTTAAATGATTTATTTGCCCTTTGTGATTAGTGGAAGAGAATCGGCCTCCGTGGCGATTCGACGAGGGTAGGGTTGGTGATGACCCGGTCCTTCGTGGACTCCTCAACGGGGACGTAGATTTCCTTCAAGGAATCAAACCGCGGGATAAAATCTTGTCTCTTGCTCTTGTGTTTTATTGTTTATCATATTCTAGGGTTTACTTAATCTTGTGTAATTCACGTTGAAACATTGAAACTAAAGTTGATCTCTGTCATTCATTGTTTCACTGTTGTAACACATCTAAGTTCCCAATTAATTTCCGCTGCATAGGGTACTAGCAGTGAAAATATTGATCAACCTTGATCTTTCTAGTCCACGCATACCGGACTAGTCCGCACAATACCGGACTAGTCCGATTTTCCTGTATTTGATAAATCTATTAAGTGTTTCAGGGATTAACAAAGAATCGAAAAGCCTATTCACCCCCCCCTCTAGGCTACATTCAAAACGGCTAATGCAAACCGGAGTTTGCCTTGCTTCTGGTTGTTAGATAGATGTTCCTCCGGAGTTATGAAGTCTAAAACCTCCGGCTCTTCCTCGACCTTAGCGACTACACGACAGAACATATAATGCGTGTCAATTTAAATGCATTTGAATTTGAAGTTGATATTGTGCAGTCTATAAGTATATCTAGAGCACGAATTAAACAGAATCGTACCCGAAGGTCGTTCTGCACACAGAAAGGGGAAAAGTGGAAATTCGCCGCCGGTGAGCAACCACTCGAGCTGTGGCTCGGGGATGAGCAGCACCGGTCACCCGCGCGTCCAAGGGTGCCTTGGCCCGGGCGTGACAACGCCCAGGTTGGGCTGTCCACGAGAGCCCGAGGTGCGGCGGTTCCAAGTTCCGAGTTTGATCTTTCGGCACAGCCAATATCAATCGGTTTCAACCGAATTCTAGCAATGGGGAGGATGGAGGAAGGTCTCTAGTACCTTGCTGGGACTCTGGAGTGGAAGGAGGGAGCTGTGATCGGCGTCCTCCGATCAAGTCCGAACTGCGGAAACTTTCGGCCAGTGCTGGGTTCTTGCGGGAAAACACGTCGGTACCTCGGCCGAGGAGGGGGGGCAGGCGCCTTAAGAAGGCTCTGCACCGCCTCATGCCCGCGCGTGGGCAAGCAGCTGGTGGCGCGGTGGCTGGCCTCGGTGGCGATCACCGCTGCGGCTCGGCGACCCGAGTGAAAAGTCTCAGTCGGTTTGTGTTGAAGTAGAGGCTGACATGTGGGTCCCACACTTCCTTTTAACCTCTGAAATTTACTTCTAATCACTGTTGTAAACAGTGAACCCCATACTACCCTTGGCAATTCAAATTATTCCCCCATGAGCCATTTGAATTGATCAAAGTTCAAATGAGGTTTTGGTTTGAATGAATTTCAGCACAAGTTCAGTTTGAAATTCAAATAAAGTTTGAATTTCTCCCCCTTAGCTCATGTCCAGATCAACCCCAAATGGAGTGAAAATTGGTGTGTGAGCTCACAAAAATGTGCTGAGTAAGAATATGCCTTCCACTTTCAAATTCATGGTATAAAAACAGTTTGAATTTGAATATGGTTTCAAACTGCCCTCTTCCTATCTATACCCAAAATGATCTCAAAAAGGTTTTGAATTTGGGTGAAACTCGGCATGGACATCCTTAGCAAAGTGTAGGAGTTTTCATATGTCCAGCCCATCCATATCACATGTGGGAAATACCACTTTTGCAATGTGTGAGTTTGTTTTCTAATGAGCATGTTGATAATTGTTACTTGCTCTTCATTTGTGTTCATCATCTTTCCTCAAATGAGGTGTGTGTGTGTGTGGTGATGAACACTTCAATTATGTGTCAAAAACTGAGGCCCTTACATTCCTCCCCCCTTAAAAGAATCTCGTCCCGAGATTATAAGGTGAAAATGAGAGAGAGGACGGTGGAAAATTACCGGATATGCGACGTGAGAAAGTCGGGGTAGTTAGTGCGAAGGAATTCTTCGCTCTCCCATGGAGTGATTACTCCATAGAACCTTGTAGAACCACAACGTACGGTTGCGTGTGGTTCGGGCCTTTTCATCAATAATCTGCACCGGTTCCTCCCGATAGGTGAGATCCGGTTGCAGTTCTTCAATGTCTTCCAGCTGAACGGTAGTTGATAGCTTGAGACACTTCCTCAGCTGGGAAATGTGAAAGACGTCGTGCACACCGGAAAGTGCTTCTGGTAATCTCAGCCGGTATGCCACCGATCCACATCTTTCGGTAATTTGGAATGGACCGATGAATCAGGGTGCCAACTTTCCTCTCACCCCAAATCTGTTTACGCCCTTCATTGGAGACACTCGTAGGTATACGTGATCTCCAACTTCGAATTGTTATGGGCGTCTTCTCCGGTCCGCATACTGTTTCTGTCGGGATTGAGCGGCTCTTAGGTTCGCTTGAATCAGTCGAACCTTTTCTTCCGCGTTGTTGACAAGGTCAATCCCGAAGGTAACCCTTTCGCCAGACTCACACCAGTTCAATGGTGTGCGACATTTTCTCCCGTATAGCGCCTCGTAGGGCGCCATCTTGATGCTGGCTTGGTACCCATTGTTGTACGAGAACTCGGCTAACGGCAAGTGATCATCCCAATTCTTGCCGTGGTCGATAGCGCAAGCTCGTAGCATGTCTTCTAGGATTTAATTTACCCGCTCAGTTTGCCCATCCGTCTGCGGGTGGTAGGCTGAACTACGGATCAGCTTCGTCCCCAAGGCAGCGTGTAGCTGCTCCCAAAAACGGGACACAAATAAAGTGCCCCGGTCCGATATGATGGTACGGGGTACGCCGTATAAGCATAGGATCCGTGAGATGTACAGTTCAGCGTACTTCTTGGCGTTGTAGTTGGTGTTGACCGGGATGAAATGGGCAACTTTGGTGAGCCGATCGACGATCACCCACACAGAATCATGTTTCTGTAAGGTGGTGGGTAAACCGACGACGAAATCCATGCTCACGTCCTCCCACTTCCAGGCAGGAATGCCCAGTGGTTGCAGCAGTCCCGGTTTCCGCATGTGGTCTGCCTTCACCCTTCGACATGTATCACACTCGGACACGTATTTTGCCGTCTCTCGCTTCATCAGTGTCCACCAAAACTTTCTTCTGAGTTCTTGATACATTTTGTTGCTGCCGGGGTGAATAGAAAACTTTGATAAGTGAGCCTCATCAAAGATTTTCTTCCGTAACTCCGGGTTTCGGGGTACGACAATCCGGTCCTTGAACCATAGGACGCCGTCTCCGTCCTTCCGGAAACATTTTAACTCCCCACTGTCTACACGTCTCCGCAAATGTGACATGCCCTTGTCATTCTTCTGGGCTGCCGCTATCTCTTCACGGATGGTGGGGATCAAAGCTAGGTTGTAGAGAGCTCCGTGTGGAATCACATGTAGTGGTGGTTCGCTCTCTTCCAACGGTGTGATGGTCAGATTATTGACGTGTGACTTGCGGCTCAGCGCATCTGCCACAACGTTTGCCTTGCCCGGATGATAATGGATCTCTATCTCGTAATCCTTTATCAGTTCTAACCATCTTCGTTGCCTTATGTTCAGCTCCTTCTGAGTGAATATGTACTTGAGGCTTTTGTGGTCGGTATATAAATGTACGAGGTTACCGAGTAGGTAGTGCCTCCACATCTTCAGTGCAAGTACCACGGCAGCGAGCTCCAAGTCGTGAGTTGGATAATTTTGCTCATGGTTCCTAAGCTGCCGTGATCCATACGCGACCACTCTTCGGTCTTGCATCAGCACACATCCGAGCCCAATGCCGGATGCATCGCAGTACACATCGAACGGTTTTGTTGTGTCTGGCTGCGCCAAAACCGGTGCTGATGTCAGGTGCTTGACTAAAGCCTTGAATGCTGCTTCACATGCTGGACTCCAAACATATTTGGTAGCCTTCTTCAGCAGCTCTGTCATTGGCTTGGCAATCTTCGAGAAGTTCGGAATGAACCTCCGATAATATCCCGCGAGTCCGAGGAAACTCCGTACCTCGTGAACAGTTCTCGGGGATTTCCAATTCAGCACTTGCGTGATCTTGCTCGGGTCCACAGCGATACCTTCCGCTGAAATGATATGCCCGAGGAAAGGCACTTGCGATATCCAAAACTCGCATTTGCTGAATTTTGCGTATAACTTGTGATCCCGCAGCCGTTGCAAGACTATACGCAAATGTTTCTTGTGATCTTCCTCCGACTTGGAATATACCAGGATGTCGTCGATGAAGACCACGACAAACTTGTCCAGCTCCGGCATGAACACCGAGTTCATTAAGTACATGAAGTGAGCTGGAGCATTGGTGAGGCCAATGGACATGACCAGGTACTCATAAAGTCCGTACCTTGTTGAGAAAGCTGTCTTTGGAATGTCCTCCGCCCTTATCTTAATCTGATGGTACCCGGATCTTAAATCCATCTTGGAAAAGATCTTTGCTTCGACCAACTGATCAAACAACATGTCGATCCGTGGCAACGGGTACTTGTTCTTGATGGTTACGGCATTTAATGGACGGTAGTCCACGCAAAGCCGCAGCGTCTCATCCTTCTTCTTGACAAATAATGCCGAACAGCCCCATGGCGAGGAGCTCGGCCTAATAAAACCCTTCTCCAGAAGGTCCATGAGCTGAGTCTTCAGTTCAGCCAACTCCTTGGGCGCCATCTTGTACGGCCTTCGGGATATTGGCATGGTTCCCGGTGCAAGTTCAATCTTGAACTCCACCTCTCTATCGGGTGGCATCCCCGGCAAATCGTCCGGGAATACATCCGGGAACTCTCGGACCACTGGAATGTCTTCCAATCTGATAGTTGTGGCTTGATAGACACTTGGAAGTTTTATTTCTGGACTGTCCAGAAATAATGAGTGAGAACCGTGCACCTCTGAGTTTAAGTGCACGACTCGAAGGACGGTGTCTAAAACAGCGCCGTGGCGGGTTAACCACGACATCCCTAGGATGACATCGACCTTCTGCCCCTCTATGATAATGAGAGACGTGGGGTACACTCTACCCGCTAAGCATAATGGTGCTTTGGAGACCATTACGCTTGCTGAAATCTTCCCACCCGGTGAACAAATTAAATATGGACTATCGGTGGGTAGTATTGGCAAGCTGTGTTTAGCAATGAAAGCTTGGCTAATAAAATTATGCGTGGCGCCTGAATCAAATAGTATTATAGCGGGATGCTGGTGGAGTTGGAACATACCCGCAAGGATTGGCTCGCCCTCCGGCACGTCCTCAATGGCAAGCTGGTGGACAGTACCGGGCCTAGGGTTTGCCCGCCGCGCATTAGTAGGGTTCCGGGGTTGATTCCTCCCCGGAAACTGTGGTGCCACTCCGCCGCCTTGCCTCTCCGGGCAACTGCTCGCGAAGTGTCCTGGACGACCACACTTGTAACATGTGGCCGCTGCTGGTGGAGTACTCGGAAAATGAAAGCCCGGCATGCGTTGCGGAGGTGCAAACGCACGCGGCATCGCCCGCTGCTGCTGTTGTTGTTGCGGTGGTACTGGCAGTGCCGGCCGGAATGCCGGTGAAGAGTACGGCCGACTGCGGAACGGCATCGATCGCTGTGGTGGTTGCCAGCGTGGGCCTGATGGTGGGCGATTCACCATCCGAAACTTCTGAGAAGGACCGCCTCCTTCTCCGCTGCTCTGCGGCGCGCTTCGCTTTCGCTCTGCCGCCGCCAACTCCTTGCCGGAGTCCTCCTGAACAATCGCAGCATCAATTATGTCGTTGAAGCTGCCGCGATTGAACATCGCCAGCTTGTCCTTCAGGAGCGGGTTAAGCCCCTGGTAAAAGTGGTCCCGCCGCTTCTCGTACGTATCTGCGTGATACGATGCATAGAGCGCGAGATCGTTGAACGCCCTGGAATATTCCAGCGCGTTTCGGCTCCCTTGTTGCAGGTGTAGGAACTCCTGCGTCTTCCTCTTCATCAAACCGGGCGGTATATGATAGGCCCTGAAGGCCGTCCGGAACTCCGCCCAGATCATCGCTCGGTCGGTGGGCTGTGAAGCACAGAAGTTGGCCCACCACGCGCTCGCGGATCCTTGGAGCTGCTGGACCGCGAACTGAGTCTTGCGCTGCTCGCTGATTTGGAGCAGCCCGAATTTCATCTCTATGGCGCGGAGCCAGTTGTCCGCGTCAAGTGGTTCATCCGCCCTTGAGAATACAGGGGGATGAGTCGCCAGGAAGTCGGAGTAGGAGCTCTGTTGGCGCTCCTCACGATCTTGACGTCTCTCTGGGCGAGACGTATTCGCAATTAACGTTTGCAGCAGCTCTGTGTGCTGCTGATGTGAACCCGCCATTGCCGCGACAATGTCGGCCAATGTAACCGTCGGCAGTGGCGGTGGCGGTGCTTGCTGTTGCTGTGGCTGCTGCTGTCCCGAGGAGTCCTCGGGAGGCGGTTGGGAGGTCTCTCCCCCTTGGCTAGTACCTCCAACATCAGGGTTGGCACGAGTACGCGTCATTCTGAAATTCAGCACAGCAGCAATTAGCACATGTCTTACTCAAAATTCCATAAACAGCAGTAGGTATTGAAGCGACGCATGATTAACTTGCACAACATTCACATATATTAATAAAGCATAAACTTTATACAAGATACATCATTCTCGGATCTCCGAGAAGTCGTGCTCATGTCGTCAATACCTATACATACGCTACTGTCTACACGACATGTCACCGATTACAAAAGTTGGGTTACGCTACCCTAGCTGCCCTACTTGGCAACCGTAACCCCCTACTCGGAGTAGAACTCGACCTCCTGTGGGTCGTCCTCCTCCGGTACCTCTGCTGGTGGCTCGGGGTCTACCACCTCTTCTCCCATTCCGGGCTCTCCCATGGCTGGAAGACCCAAGACTACCGGTACGCCCAATACCGGGGGCACGAGGTCCTGCAATGCATGCACCTCGTCCATAGCCTGGTTGTAGTCCTCTTCCCAGCCTTGTCTTTCCTCAATAGCGTCGTCCCGCTCTTGAGCAAGGTCCTCATTCTGCTGGGTTAGGGTCTGCACCAGCTCTTGCAACGCCGCGATGTCAACACGGCCCTTCTTCTTTGCCTTCTTCAGACGACGCAACTGATTGTGTTGTTCATTTAGTCGCTTGATCGTCAGAAGGAGCACATTGCGGAGTACACTGTGAGCACTCTCAAAATGATCTCCACGGCTTGTGCTCTCCTTGAGCTTGGTGGCGAGATGCTCCGTATGAACAGCTTGGCTGTCCATCACAGCGTTTCCCGCCCTCATTTGGAGGCTGAGGTTTGCCTCCGCGGGGTTGTACCTTGGGCAATTCGGGTCTGTTGCCTCCAGGTACCTCTCTTCCCACACATGCTGAGCTCGTCCCTCCACCGGAACGAGTGCGTATGGAGTGCCCTCCATAGCCTGCACGTGTAGTTGGCAGAAACGTGACATAGTGTCACGGGCTGCCACTTGCCACCTCCCTTCCGGTTGTCTTCCTCTCACCGTGACGGTGAATGGCACCCAACCGGGTGGCGTAGGCCCTGCAGGAACCTCGACATGGATCGTCCACGTCTTGTTCCCCTCTTCGCCTTCTTCCTTGGCGAAGTATTGCGGCATCTGGTTGTACCCGAAATATTGGAGCATTTGCCACAATGCTTCCGGGTAGCCGCTACGGTCAGAGCAGTGGGAAACTACCCACCCGTTCTCCATCCGTTTATCTGCTGCCATCTGTAAAAATATATTTGAGAAATGTCAAATATTTATTTAAACAGTAAACCATTGAGTTATAACATAAGATATGTCATTGAACCCATAACACTTGGAAACATAGTTCAAATTTTTTTAAACAAATTTGACTGCTGATCTGCTGTTACCATGACAGCCCTGACCAGTTTCCATATCAATCTGATTTAGGCCAGGTTAAAAGCAAAATCAGTCCTGGAGCTCAACATCAAAGTTAAAGTTAACTTCAATAGCTTTCCAGAAAGTGTTTGCTTGACCTCATATCTGTCCTGGTTCAAAAGTTATGAGATGTCCAAGTTAACATAATTTCTGGAATCAATTGGACAGCACCTCCCTGCTTTAGGTACTGAATTGATCCAAGAATCCCAGTTAATTCTGTTCCTAATCTGACAAAACTTTCTGTTACTAAGTTGTAACCCATCTCATAAGCTTTCCAGAACTACCTCATTTTCTATTTTTGGATTTTTATGCAGGAGGTTATGCTTAATTTACAGAGAGTCTAAAGAGAGTCTTTGCTCTGTCTTCTTTTCTGGACAGTTTCAACTCTACTGCATTTTTCGAGTGGTTAAGGGATGAAACACCTCTGGACCTCAACAGAAACGTTGTAAAGCTCTTCCAAAGCTTTCCAGAAATGTATCATACGATCCCAACCTCGAAAGAACTCAACCTCTAGCCTCTGATTAACCTCAGCCTTGATTTCAACTGAAAACAGAGTGCTCTGTCCTTAACATCCTATAAGTTGAAAGCTTGTTAACTTTGAATATCCTGTTCAAGGGAAGGAGTTACATCAAGTTTTACTACTTTGGATCAAAACCTTCAAGTTTTTAAATGAAGTTTTTCATTTAGTTGGATGTGACGTCGATGCGTCACCAGATTATGTCGGTACTACGTCCTCACAAAGGAAAAACCTATACCGGACTTAGCCGGCTTCGTTAGTTCAGTGGCACTACTCGTCACTCGCACACGGATGCTACACGTCTACCGTTTCGTGGTAAGGCTACCTGCAGAAACTCAAACAATCATCAGACTCGGCTGCACACCGAGCCCGGAATCCATACAGTTGGTACACCCGGCCGTCATCACTCGCCCGGATGTTCTCAAGCAAAACACGCCTTGAGTTACGTGTTCACGTTTCAGACCACGTGACGGGGTCTCCCATGTTGCACCACGCACGCCAGGGACAGACGTTGCTCGAATACCCCAAACGACATGAAGAGTCGTAGAGGATACTAAAGCGGGTCGGGTTACCTGCCACCCGTGGGGCTCCACCCTTCAGCTTGTGTGCACTGGTGGACAGCGCTTACGTGCACCCCCCAAGACATGAACGTCCCGAGATGCACGATTTTCCGACATAACAAATAGGTTAATAAGCCACTTTCTATATACTAATAACATCCTTATACGGGCTACGAACTCGTTCCTCACTGGATTTTTGAAAAAAAAGACCTTTGTACTGTGTTAAACCTCAAGCGAGCTCTGATACCACGCTGACACGACCCCATTGGTCCTGTCGAGCCAGGATCACGCTGAGGGGTGCTGCGTTGCACAGCACCGTATAACACACGTCAAAGGTACAAAGCGGAAGCGGAAGTTTTATTACATAAACAAGTTTATGAACATGTTTACATCAAAATAAGTTTAGTCCACACTCACGGGCGTAGACTAAGCATCAAGTGCACGTTCAGCCCTCGAACGTGTCCTTGCTAGCACACACGCACACTAACTCTGCGGCGTGCACGACTCCCACTCGACGGGGTTCCCCTCCTGGGGTTCCGTCTCCTCTTCGGTAGTCCCTTCCTCATAGAACCCTGCAAAAGCTTCAAACACAAGCAGTGAGCACGAAGGCTCAGCAAGTCTGACCCGTCTCACCTAAACATGGAACTTCTACATGAGGGTAATGGGTTGCATGAGGTAAAAATCATCTGCAAGGACTCGCCTAATTAGTGGAACCTTACTTTCAAGTTTTAGCAGCAGGTTGTGGAGAACCTTACGCTAAGGCACATGAGAGAGCCGCAATCAAACAAGAAACACATTTGTCTCATGTACTTTGCCCAAAGTTGAAAAGAACTTTAATTAGCTCTAAGCTACAGCATATCATTAACAATCAATGTCCAGCTTTCAATCAGCAACATTTTAACATGTGACTAGCCTGTTCTTTCTACGTCACGGTACAGTGAACAAGTGGTACTCACTGACCGCGAGGGACGGCGATTATAATCGATTTACACCTGCAGGGTTAGCCGAACAACCCGTCACGTACGCCCGTACTCGATGTTGCCTACAACAACCATCACGGACGCCGTACGCGACTACCTTTCACCCGTCAGCCAAATATTGAACCGGTCCCATCGTCCCGAGCAAGAGGTCTCTGCACGCGCATCTCCGTGCCGCCAGCCGATTTACACCTCGAGCTCTCAACCTACCCTCTGAACGACGGGCAATGCCTCAATACCCAGCTACCCGAGTTACATCAGTTTCCCGGTTCCCATATAGCCGGTAGGTCTTCGTTACTGTTCTAGCTTGTTCAACAGGCCCGCACACGGCTCGGTCCTCAATCGACACAAGCGGAGCTACAGCACACAGGCCCCAAAGTCCTGCTGCCCTTACTCTCCGCTCGGTCTCATTTTCTTGCCATGTGTATCATGTGCTATCTCTACCCGAGCAATGTGCCTCTAGCGTATTCTCGCGAGTAGTTCCAACTACTCGACTTGTACCGAATCCTACTCTATCCTAGCAATGCAGTGGCTAACGAGGTTTTCAATCCTAAACCCAACCCATGGTTTTCTTGGCTATGCAGTTGGGTTTCCAATCATGACTCTAATGCACAGAACAATATTCAAAGATGTGCTCAAAACAATAAACATTTGTAAAAAGGTTAATGCAAACCGGGGCTTGCCTTGCTGCTCTTGGTCGTAGGCTAGCTGTTCCTCCGGAGTAACGAAGTCTAGGACTTCGGGTTCCTCCTCGACCTTAGCGACTACATGATAAGAGCAATGTATGTATTAATTTAAATGCATTTGTATTAACTTTGAAGTTGTGAAGTCTACAACCCTTGCTAGACAGACCTAATGACTGTGAAACTTTTACTGTGGCTTGGTTACAACCTAAACAGAGATCTGGTCAAGTTTTAGTTGCAGCAAAGCTCATTTGAGCCCTCCACAAATAATTATGTCCTTGACCTTAATTGGAACTCTTAGGGTGTTCTAGGAATTTTCATGAAACAAACTATGCCTTCCTGAAAACTAGATTTTCAGAGGGTTCTAATGTAGTTGGTCTCACTTAATTTGGAAGTCTCTAACTAAAGATATGAGCCAAACAATTTCAGAGAAAATTCTGAAAATGTTTCTGAACATTTTCTATTTTCTTTGGAAAAGTTTTGCTAATCACACCATTAGGTGGATTAAATAAGCTCAAATGGATCTGAAATTTTTATGGTAGTTCAAGGATATTTTGGTGAACATCTCAGCAAAATTTCAGAATTTTCCTCCAAAGGATTCTCCAGTTAAAATTCCTAACAGTTTAAATTTTATGGAATTAATCCTGGAGAATTAAGGAATTTCATGAAGTGAAACTTGATTTTCTGGAAAGTACTCAAAGAGCTGAATCCAGCAAAATTTGGTTCACTCAATTTGGAGCTTTCTAGCCAAAGTTATAAGGATTTGAAGTTTGAAGGAAATCTGAAAATCGGGGAAAAGTTTAAACTCGCGCGTGGGCCCATGGGACACGCGTCGCACGCCTAGGCAATGGCACACCGCGGCCCACAAGGATTTTGCGCGCCAGCACACCCGATCCCGGCCGCAGCCGTATCCCGATTCAAAATATCGGCCACTGACAGCTGGGGTCCACCCCCTTCTTCAACCTCGCGACACCCGCGCCCCGCCGCCGAGGGACCTCGCCGGAGAGTTCGCCGCCGGCTTCTGTACAGCTCCAAACTTCTTGATTCTGGCCGCCCCTGCCTACTTTTACTTGGGGAACAGGATCCGAGGGTCAGCTGCTCATGACAACGGCCGGAGCATGGTCGGCGATGGGCCGCCATATCGGAATGACTTCGGCCATGTCGGCTGACTCCCCTGGTACCTCAGCTACTTGGGAAATCGGTCGGGGAGCATCAGTGGGCCTCAGAAAAGGTCGACATGAGCTCGAGGCAGCTCGGGGAAGGGCCGAAATAGGTCCTCACCGTGCGCCCGATACCCCCCGTTCGTTCCGCCATTAGTAGACCTTAAATTACGCCGGGCACAGAGGTTCTCCGGCCCAGAGTTGTGAAGGCAACTGGTGCGTTACCGTGTCTAGCTCGTGTGGGAGTGGCCTGAGGCCCTCTAATCCTTTCTAGAGCACGAATTAAACAGAATCGTACCCGAAGGTCGTTCTGCACACAGAAAGGGGAAAAGTGGAAATTCGCCGCCGGTGAGCAACCACTCGAGCTGTGGCTCGGGGATGAGCAGCACCGGTCACCCGCGCGTCCAAGGGTGCCTTGGCCCGGGCGTGACAACGCCCAGGTTGGGCTGTCCACGAGAGCCCGAGGTGCGGCGGTTCCAAGTTCCGAGTTTGATCTTTCGGCACAGCCGATATCAATCGGTTTCAACCGAATTCTAGCAATGGGGAGGATGGAGGAAGGTCTCTAGTACCTTGCTGGGACTCTGGAGTGGAAGGAGGGAGCTGCGATCGGCGTCCTCCGATCAAGTCCGAACTGCGGAAACTTTCGGCCAGTGCTGGGTTCTTGCGGGAAAACACGTCGGTACCTCGGCCGAGGAGGGGGGGCTGGCGCCTTAAGAAGGCTCTGCACCGCCTCATGCCCGCGCGTGGGCAAGCAGCTGGTGGCGCGGTGGCTGGCCTCGGTGGCGATCACCGCTGCGGCTCGGCGACCCGAGTGAAAAGTCTCAGTCGGTTTGTGTTGAAGTAGAGGCTGACATGTGGGTTCCACCCTTCCTTTTAACCTCTGAAATTTACTTCTAATCACTGTTGTAAACAGTGAACCCCATACTACCCTTGGCAATTCAAATTATTCCCCCATGAGCCATTTGAATTGATCAAAGTTCAAATGAGGTTTGGTTTGAATGAATTTCAGCACAAGTTCAGTTTGAAATTCAAATAAAGTTTGAATTTCTCCCCCTTAGCTCATGTCCAGATCAACCCCAAATGGAGTGAAAATTGGTGTGTGAGCTCACAAAAATGTGCTGAGTAAGAATATGCCTTCCACTTCCAAATTCATGGTATAAAAACATTTGAATTTGAATATGGTTTCAAACTGCCCTCTTCCTATCTATACCCAAAATGATCTCAAAAAGGTTTTGAATTTGGGTGAAACTTGGCATGGACATCCTTAGCAAAGTGTAGAAGTTTTCATATGTCCACCCCATCCATATCACATGTGGGAAATACCACTTTTGCAATGTGTGAGTTTGTTTTCTAATGAGCATGTTGATAATTGTTACTTGCTCTTCATTTGTGTTCATCATCTTTCCTCAAATGAGGTGTGTGTGTGTGTGGTGATGAACACTTCAATTATGTGTCAAAAACTGAGGCCCTTACAACTACCCATTCCCAGAGCAGCAGGAAGAAGGCAAGTGTCCTTGACCACTTTGTTCCTATACTAGGATGTGTAGATAGAATTATTTGCATTGTCAATTGAAAATATGAAACCCATGCTAGGATGTTTTCCTAGAATTGCATTACCTTGTTTTCTTGTAGTTTGGGTTGGGAATCATTTTATCATGTCATTTATTATTATGCATATGCTTAGCCATGCTTAGAATGGGATATTTGGGATATGAGATCATCAGTTTATTTTATCATACTATTGAATGAGATATTGTGAGTTATGTAGAGGTAGGGATCAAGGCAAGTTGGATGTTTTGGTTGGTGTTGGGTGCACGAGACTCGGGTTTGTGTTTAGTACTTGCCTGGATCCTAAGGACCTGTTCATGAAGCATGTAACCTGGCTTTACCGTGCCAACCACATGCTGAGATGGGGCAGCTTGGCCAATTAATTAGGTGTATCCCCGGCGTAGTATGGGTGTGTTGGATGGTGCGGGGAATAGGTGTCAGCTGGACTACAATATGAACCACAAGGCTCAAGAGGGGGCCACTGCAGCGGGGTTGGAGCCTCTTGTATGCTGTTAGGGGTGAAACCTCAGTGTCCCACGCTCGTCTTGGAATCCCTTTGTAAAGGCTTCATAGTGATCTCCTGGCTACACACCTGGGAAGTGTTAATGTAGTTTGTGGCCACTGGCATAATGGAGGTTCTTTTAGTCCACCCGGCAATGGGGGATGAAATTACTACATGTGGGTACAGTGGTGCAAACTCTGCAGAGTCAAAACTGTCATGACAGCCGTGCTCACGGTCAAGAGCGGCTTGGACTTATTCATGATTAGAGGAGTGATGGTTTTGGAAGTTAAGGATGTTAAGCGGGAGCTTAACATTGAAAATGATGTTATGGTTATTTGATTATGATGATGGGATGGGAGATTGGGACCATTTCACCTGTGTAGTAATGTAGGTGCTTAATAAGCCAAGGTGATAGGTATTAATTGCGTAGTGCTTTAACCATGAGTTCAACCTCTCCTTGTTCTAGCCATGCATGACATAACTTTCCCACACTTGCTGAGTACCATCGGTACTCAACCTTGCATATTTGTTGGTTTATATTGCTGCTCAGGTCAAGATAATGAAGTGGTGTTTAATGATCAAGACTTTGGACCCGAAGAAGGTTTCTAGGTTCATGGAGTCCCCCGGGCAACGCCTGTAACGGAGCCCACAAGAATAATATTCCGCTGCTATTTTATTTACTTGTTATGAACTTATTATCGTCCATCGAGACATATGCTATGTAAGACTTATTTATATTCGACACCTGGCTTGTAATAAATGATGCTTCACTATTTGTCATCACATGTATGAGAAAATGATCCTGGCATACATGTGATATTCACTCGGTTGTTCTTCGGAGAAACCGGGTGTGACAAAAGTGGTATCAGAGCCAAGGTTGCCCGTAGGAACGTGGACCTAGGTAGAAATGGACGTATTTAAGGGCCCTATTTTCTTAAAAACTATTTTACAAGATGTGTGTTCAAAAGTGTTATTTAATGGAGTCACTTTCTTCATCTTACCCCAACTTTCATTCAAAATAGGATTTTTGTTTAAAAGTTTATCTAACCTAAGTTTAAATGCTTTCTGTTTTAGATGGTTCGCATGATTCGCACCGCTCGCAAGTCCACAGGAGGGAGAGTTCCCGTAGTTGCCCTTGCCCAAAGAGAGGAGAGCCGTCCGGTGACGTACCTTTCCTACGGATTGGCAGTAGGAGGCTTGTTGCGTTGTCTTCGACGTATGCTGCAAGCTGCCGGCAATACGGGCAAGCTAATCATACACTATAGCTCCACCAGGACCATCCGTGAGAAGAGGGAAGAATGGAGTTCAGAGATGAGGATTATCCATGAAAATCAGCTGCTCAAGATCCACCACTCTCCAGCTTGTCGAGCGACACAGGTCGATGCGGAGAAGGATGTTACCTGGGAGGCCATCACCTGCCAGAGTCACATCTATCGTCGACACCTGGACAGAACTGAGTACATGTATGTCCTCCAGCGCGAGAGTGGTACAACGGAGTATAAGTACCCGCCAGTGCAGCAAGGGACTTCCCATGAGCACATGGACTTGTGCTTGGAGGATGCTGCTATGCTCAGCACTCGACTGCAGGAGTGTCAGCAGGAGCTTCAGGATGTTCGGGACACCCTGAAGGAAACCGAGGCGTTGCTTCGAGCCTGCTTGAGGGCGAGAGAAAGAGGAGATGGGAATGAACTGTGTGTCACCGTGAATGATAAATGGACTCCTGACTCCCCAGATCGCCGGGCGATCAGGCATCGTCGCACTTCTCCATCAGCAGCCTCCCCACCCAAAGCAGAGTCAGAAGGCAGCCGCAATAATGAGGAAGATCCCGAGGAGCCAGCTCAGGGATACGAGTAGTGTAGAGTCTTTCCCTTAGTTAGCAAGATGTTGAATAATCGAGTCGTTACCTTAGTTAATGGTGTGTTAATGCTTGGTGTGTGACGTGAGTTGTGGAAGCCATGAGCAATTGTCCACAGCCTCGTCTTCAGATTGTTTTGCTTTGGTGTGTGAACCCACAGGAAATAATAGTGCATTTATTTTTGTGTGAGACATGAACCCTCAGAAAGTATAACAAAGACTCAACACTTCAAAGTAAAAACAAGTGAAAATAGTAAGATAATACGTGCTTTAAATTAACATTTGGTTGATCATGCTAGATGGCCGGAAGAGGAAAGGGTCGTGCTGCCAACCCCGCCAACAACAATGATGAGTCCTGCAACCCTCATCTTTCTGGGAGCCAAGACAGGGGTGGGCGCCTTGAGGGAGTTGATCCCATCCACCAAATGCTTGAAAATCAAAATTAGCTAATTCCGAACCTGACTCAAGTGGTGGCCAACTTGCATCAAGTTCCACCTCCACAAGCTGCACCACGCCAACCAAGGTTGAGTGAGTTTCTAGGAACTCAACCTCCGAAGTTTGCAAGTGCTGCTGAACCTCTAGAGGCAGATGACTGGCTAAATACCATTGAGAGCAAGATGAGGATCATACAGTGCCAAGGGTATGAGAGGGTGCTGTTTGCCTCTCATCAATTGCATGGACCTGCTGCTGATTGGTGGACCGCCTACGTGGCCGCCCATCATGACCCTGACAACATCACTTGGGAAGAGTTCAAGCATAGCTTCCGCAACCATTACATACCAAGGGGTGAACTCAAAAACAAGAGGAAGGAGTTCTTGGGGTTGCAGCAAGGAAACATGACTGTGAGGGAATACCTCACTAAATTTACTCAACTCTCCCGTTATGCCCCACGGGACATAGAGACTGATGAGCAGAAACAGGATTGTTTCGTGGAAGGACTTACCGCAGAAATGCAGTGTGCAATGTCCTCCAACGAGTATGAAAGCTTCCAAAAGATGGTGGACAGAGCATTTGTGGTACAAAGGAAGCTGAAGGCCTTGGAAAATGAAAACAAGAGGAAGGCCGGGTGGTCACACCAAGCCTCCGGGAGCAACACCCGCCCACGTCTGATGCAGCAACCCGCAGGGCAGACGAACTGTGCTGCGGTACCCTACTCAGCACCAAGAGGGTACAACCCGAACTACAAGCCTCCGGCAGCACCAATACAGCCACAACGTCATTTCGTACAGCAGCCTCGCCCTACATATCAACCTCGACCAGCGGTGCAAGGACCCCCAAACAACCCCAAGACAACAAAGGCCAGGCACCTAAGGTAGGGGTGCAATGCTTTAACTGTGGTGAAGTGGGGCACTACGCCCATAAGTGCCCAAAGAAGAAGCCCGTGCAGCCGCAACAGCAGAATGTAATGAGAGGACGGGTGAACCACGTCACCATGGAGGAGGCGCAAGAGGCACCCGACGTGGTAGTGGGTAAGTTTCCTGCCAATTTACACATTGCAACCCTGTTGTTTGATTCTGGTGCTACCCACTCGTTCATTGCCCAAGGGTTTGTTAAGAAGCATGACCTAGCAACAACACAAATGAACCATATGCTAGCAGTAAACTCTCCAAGTGGAGAAATAAGGACAAGACAAGTGTGTCCCAAAGTGAACCTAGACATTAATGGGGTAGTATTTACTGCTAACCTCAAAGTGATAGATTCACAAGTGATAGATATTATCTTGGGTATGGATTGGTTGACCAAACATAAGGGAATCATCCATTGTTCGACCAGAACGGTGGAACTAACTCACCCAAGTGGCACAAGAGTAAAGTTCATAACAATACAAGAGCCTAGGAGGGACATTAAATTAAATCAAGTTGAGGTGAAAGTGGAGGAGATCAGGATCATCAGGGAATATCCAGATGTTTTTCCGGAGGAGTTGCCAGGAATGCCTCCTGATCGTGAAGTGGAATTATCAATTGAGCTAGTGCCTGGAACAGCCCCGATATACAAGAGACCTTATCGGATGGACTCCAAGCAGCTGGGAGAACTCAAGGATCATTTGAGAGAATTGACGGAGAAGGGGTATATTCGTCCTAGTTCCTTACCTTGGGAGCTCCAGTGATATTTGTGCCCAAGAAGGACAGAACCCAAAGGTTATGCGTAGACTACCGTGCATTGAATGAAGTAACCATCAAGAACAAGTACCCATTACCCCGCATTGAAGACTTGTTTGATCAGTTGATGGGAGCTTGTGTGTTCTCAAAAATTGATCTCAGGTCGGGATACCACCAACTTAAGGTAAGGCAAACTGATATTCCCAAGACAGCTTTTGTATCTCAGTACGGACTGTATGAATACACCGTCATGCCTTTCGGGCTAACTAATGCCCCGGCATACTTTATGTATCTCATGAACAAGGTATTCATGGAATATCTGGACAAATTTGTGGTCGTTTTCATAGATGACATCCTCGTCTTCTCCAAAGATGAAGAAGAACATGAGAAACATCTAAGGTTGGTGTTGCAGAAGCTGAGAGAACACCAACTATATGCCAAGTTGAGCAAGTGTGAGTTTTGGCTGAAGAGAGTTCCCTTCTTAGGACATATAATCTCGTAGGGAGGAATCTCCGTAGATCCCGCCAAAATCAAGGATATACAGAAGTGGAAGACCCCTGAAAAAGTCAGGGAAGTTCGAAGCTTCTTGGGATTGGCAGGATACTATCGACGGTTTATTGAGGGATTCTCTAAGATCTCGAGACCCATCACCAAACTGTTGGAGAAGGGAATCACATTCACATGGACGCCGCAGTGCGAGACGAGTTTTCAGGAGTTAAAGAAAAGATTGACAACAGCCCCAGTGCTAGTTATGCCAGATATGCAGAAGAACTTTACGGTGTACTGCGATGCCTCTGGAAACGGGTTGGGATGTGTTCTCATGCAAGAAGGGCATGTCGTGGCTTATGCATCCCGGCAGCTCCGGAAGCACGAGAAGAACTATCCTACACATGACCTAGAACTAGCCGCAGTGGTACACGTGTTGAAAATTTGGCGGCACTACTTGATGGGGAAGAGGACAGAGATATATACGGATCATAAGAGTTTAAAGTACATTTTCACACAGCCAGATCTCAACCTCAGACAAAGGAGATGGTTAGAGCTAATCAATGACTTTGATGTGGGAATCAACTATCATCTTGGGAAAGCAAACGTCGTGGCAGATGCTTTAAGTCGGAAAGTGCAGGTCAATAAGTTGAGCTTGAAGGACATGCCTGCAGAATTAAAGGACGAGGTTATAAGGATCAATCTATGCCTTGTGAATAGTGGTGAAGCCATCGCCATGGAAGTGGACTCCACACTAGAGCGAGAAATACGCGAGGGTCAAAAGAATGACGAGAAGATACAAGAAATCAGGCAACTCATCAAGGAAAATAAAGCCCCTAGTTTCAGAGAGGATGAACAGGGAACGGTGTGGCACGGGAAAAGAATCTGTGTGCCAGAAGTAAAGAAGATCTGTGAATTGATTTTGAAGGAGGCTCACGATTCTGACTACTCCATTCATCCTGGGAGTACGAAGATGTACCAGGACCTCAAGAGCAGGTATTGGTGGTATGGCATGAAGCGAGATGTCGCGGAACATGTTGCCCTATGTGACACATGCCAGTTGGTGAAAGCAGAACATCAACGACCCGCGGGATTATTGCAACCAATCAAAGTGCCTGAATGGAAATGGGAAGAAATCGGTATGGATTTCATAGTGGGATTGCCTAGGACCCAATCAGGATATGATTCAATATGGGTCATCATCGACAGGCTAACCAAGGTAGCTCATTTCATCCCCGTGAAAGAAAGCTACAGCGGATCCAAATTGGCAGAATTGTACATGTCAAAGATCGTGTGTTACCATGGAGTGCCAAAGAAGATAGTGTCGGATCGAGGGACACAGTTCACCTCGAGGTTCTGGAAGAAATTACACGAAACCATGGGAACCCATCTGAACTTTAGTTCTGCCTATCATCCCCAAACTGATGGGCAGACGGAAAGAACCAATCAGATTCTTGAGGATATGCTGAGGGCGTGTGCACTAAAAAATAATCGGAGTTGGGACAAGAACTTACCGTATGCGGAATTCTCCTATAACAACAGCTATTAAGCTAGTATGAAGATATCACCGTTCGAAGCTTTGTATGGGAGGAAGTGCAGAACTCCCCTATTTTGGAACCAAACAGGAGAAAGTAAAGTGTTTGGTCCCGAAGTACTACAAGAAGCCGAGGCGAAAGTGAGGGAAATTCGCAACAACTTGAGGATAGCACAGACACGACAAAAGAGCTATGCCGATGTACGGAGAAGAGAGCTCGTTTTCAACGTGGGAGACTATGTCTATCTCAAGGTGTCCCCTATCCGAGGACTTCGTCGGTTCAAGGTGAAAGGGAAGTTGTCACCTCGATACATCGGACCCTTTCAAGTTCGGGAGAGGAAAGGCGAAGTGGCGTATCAACTAGAATTACCGGCTCGCCTATCAGATGTGCATGATGTATTCCATGTGTCACAGCTCAAGAAATGTCTGAGAACGCCTGAAGAGGTGTTACCCATGAATGAGGTTGACGTAGCTGAGGATTTGTCTTATGCCAAGCAACCATCCAAGATTTTTGAAACAATGGAACGCCTCACAAGAAATAAAAGAATCCGGATGTGCAAGGTGCAGTGGAAGCATCACTCGGTAGAGGAAGCCACCTGGGAGCGAGAAGATGAGCTTAAGGCACAATTTCCGGAATTGTTTTCTTAGAACCACCAATCTCGAGGACGAGATTTCTTTTAAGGGGGGTAGAGCTGTAACACCCCAAAATCCTGTTAAGAGGGGAATTTAAAAATTTTTTGGACGTATTGCATGTGTTGCAAAAATTCAAATTCAAACTAGAATTCAAATTAAACTCAAAACAGAAATGAAAAAGAAAAAGAAAAGGAAAAAATAAACCCCCCGGCCAGTGGGCTGAAACCCACCAGCCGGCCAATTTATTCCCGCGCCAGCCCGCAGCCGCGCACCCTCCCCTCTTTCCCACTGACACGCTGGGCCCGCCAACCCTTCTTCCTCCTCGCGCCCGCGCTCGGCCGGCCGGACTCTTCTCACCTCCGAATCGAAGCCGCCCCGGATCCTCGCATATCCAAGCCGAATTTCATTCCTGGACGACGCAAACTCGATCACAACCGAATGCCGCTCTCCCCCGGCTATATAAACACCGGCATCTTCCCGATTTTCACCCGCGATCGGCAGTTTTTCTTCCCGGTGAGAACCTGAGTTTCTCCGGCAAATTTTGCTCGATCTTTGCTCGGGATTTCTCATCTAACGCGCTGATCTTGATCCACCGCCTCTGGGGAACCGCGCCGGTGCAGAAAACTCGGTGGTTTGCACTTCAAACACAGCGCCGACGAGCCTCGCCGTGAATTCACCTCGGACCTCGTCGCCGACCGCTTTCCAGGACCTCCGAGCTCAAGAAAATCCCCGAGGTGAGATCTCCGACCTCCCCTCTACCGATCTATGCCATAAAATCACAGTTCTAGGAAGAATTGACGAAGATACGAAACTCTCCGGCGAGATCGCCGCCTCCCGCCGCCGGGCAGCGCCGCCCGCGCTCGATCAGAGCGACGTGGCCGCTTGTGCGCCGTCTATTTTAAATCGCACGGTAGAATTTAAATCCCCGCGTACCGGTTCGACGTTATAATCTCAGCCGTCTGTTTTAAATCGGACGGTCCACGTCAGCCCCGCGTTATAAAGGCCGGAATTCTTACGCGCTACCCCCTGGGGTTCTCGGATAGTACGAGCTAGCCCCGGAAACCTTCTGATCTAGCCCCTGGAACTTCAGAAAATCATGTAAATTCATTTAAAAAATCAGTTTTAACCCCTGGACTTAATAAAAATTAGGAAAACCCCTCTGTTATGTGTAGTTAGACCCCTGGAAATTCTTAAAATAATATAATAGACCTTGTAGTGGGGTGAGTCTACCTTTTTAACCCGATGTGATATTAAATTTAGGAATTTGAATATGTGTTTAGTATTTAAAATTTAAAAGATGGGACAAACACATTGTAAATTCAAATTAAAAACTTTCCTAGTACTTGGAAAACTTTGGAGTGAGATAAAATAGATTTATGGCTGAAATGAATCTGTCTAATTGATTATTCACATTTATTAGTTATAGGGACACATTTTTAAGTAGAGAATAATTCTGAAAATTAGTAAAATAAATGTAAAATAGTTCACATCAGAGGAGAAGTTCAAAAATATATTATTTTAATATTTTAGACCCAAAACCTATTCTGTTTAGATGAGGTGTCTTACTATTTTCATAATAAAGTTCACATTTAGGCATAGGAAATAAATCTGAAAATATAGCAAGCTAGGTATGAATAACTAGAAAATGATAAATGAAAGTTTCCAAAATCCAAAGAATTCAGTTTAGGGTTGGTAGAAGGTCTGAAGACACATTTGGAGTAGGAAAATACCCTCCATGCACATTCGGTAGCTAAAAGGTGTATCAATTGAATATAAGGAATTTATTTAAATTGGAAACTCATATATAGTATGCAACATAAATATGAATACAAAAGTAGAAATCATATGCACATGTTTAAAAGTGCATGTAAGCCCAAAAATCAATACACATAGAGTAACCACAACACATAGGAATGGGAATGGCTTTCATAAATGGGAATGTGTGGTTTGTATGAAGTGGAAGTGTGAACTATGTCTTATGGATTGTTGTTTTCTTTTGCTATGTGTGATGGTATGATGTGGAACCTGCTCCAGAGCAAGTTCTTCCTTTCCATACCCTCCAGAGCAAGTTGTTCCTATACTAGGATGTGTAGATAGAATTATTTGCATTGTCAATTGAAAATATGAAACCCATGCTAGGATGTTTCCCTAGAATTGCATTACCTTGTTTCCTTGTAGCTTGGGTTGGGATTCATTTTATCATGTCATTTATTATTATGGATATGCTTAGCCATGCTTAGAATGGGATATTTGGGATATGAGATCATCAGTTTATTTTACCATACTCTTGAATGAGATATTGTGAGTTATGTAGAGGTAGGGATCAAGGCAAGTTGGATGTTTTGGTTGGTGCTGGGTGCACGAGACTCGGGTTTGTGTTTAGTACTTGCATGGATCCTAAGGACCGGTAAATGAAGCATGTAACCTGGCTTTACCGTGCCAACCACATGCTGAGATGGGGCAGCTTGGCCAATTAATTAGGTGTATCCCCGGCGTACTATGGGTGTGTTGGATGGTGCAGTGAATAGGTGTCAGCTGGACTACCATATGAACCGCAAGACTCAAGAGGGGGCCACTGCAGCGGGGTTGGAGCCTCTTGTATGCTGTTAGGGGTGAAACCTCAGTGGGACCACGCTCGTTGGGAATCCCTTTGTAAAGGCTTCGTAGTGATCTCCTGGCTACACACCTGGGAAGTGTGAATGTCGTTTGTGGCCACTGGCATAATGGAGGTTCTTTTAGTCCACCCGGCAACAGGGGATGAAATCACTACATGTGGGTACAGTGGTGCAAACTCTGCAGAGTCAAAACTGTCATGACAGCCGTGCTCACGGTCAAGAGCGGCTTGGACTTATTCATGATTAGAGGAGTGATGGTTTTGGAAGTTAAGGATGTTAAGCGGGGAGCTTAACATTGAAAATGATGTTATGGTTATTTGATTATGATGATGGGATGGGAGATTGGGACCATTTCACCTATGTAGTAATGTAGGTGCTTAATAAGCTAAGGTGATAGGTATTAATTGCGTAGTGCTTTAACCATGAGTTCAACCTCTCCTTGTTCTAGCCATGCATGACATAACTTTCCCACACTTGCTGAGTACCATCGGTACTCAACCATGCATATTTGTTGGTTTATATTGCTGCTCAGGTCAAGATAATGAAGTGGTGTTTAATGATCAAGACTTTGGACCCGAAGAAGGTTTCTAGGTTCATGGAGTCCCCCGGGCAACGCCTGTAACGGAGCCCACAAGAATAATATTCCGCTGCTATTTTATTTACTTGTTATGAACTTATTATCGTCCATCGAGACATATGCTATGTTAGACTTATTTATATTCGACACCTGGCTTGTAATAAATGATGCTTCACTATTTGTCATCACATGTATGAGAAAATGATCCTGGCATACATGTGATATTCACTCGGTTGTTCTTCGGAGAAACCGGGTGTGACACTATAGTCAAGTTTTGCAAGGGAAAAACTATTGTTAGGGTTTAATGGTATTGAATTGCCATACCTTGTTGCTTGAATTGAATAAAGAGTCGGTTCCGTGTTTCCTTTTTGCTTAGCATGCTTAGTTGGGTTCTATGCAAAATTAATTAACTTGATTAGTGGACTCAACTACTTGAATTATGATGACCCCTTTTAGCTACCTGGATCTTAGTTGGATGGTTTCACGGTTGGCTTGCTTATATCTAATGACCGGTTCGTGGAGCGACCACCCAGGAGTAACAATGCCATCACAAGGCTAATAAGGATAAAGCTTAGCTGAATAATTAGGTGCACTGTCGGAATTTTATGGACCAGATCGAGGAACAGGGAACGGGAGTCAGGAAGATTACCTTGGGATCTCAACGGCACAAGAGGGGGCCCTTGGGTTGGATGGTACTCAGAATGGAGTCGTCCCCCTCCTGTGAAGCCTTAGTGGGTCCACACATGCCTGTAGTCCCTTTGTAATGGCTTTTTCATGATCTCTTGCCCACACACCCAAGGAAGTGTATCTTGGCGAAGGAGAAATAGAGGTTTCTTAGTCACCAACGGGTGATGAAATCACAAACTTGTGGTAAAGTGGTAGAACCTCTACAAAGTGTTAAAACTGTCTTGACAGCCATGCTCACGGTCATGAGCAACCTGGACCCTTACATGATTAGTCTTAATTTTGGGTATTGTGGAATTTAGTCAATTATTGGTCGTTTATAACTATGGAATGTGATGGTTAATTATGTTGAGATTTATGAGTTTTACATTAATGTTGATGGTTTGGAATGGAAATGACCTCACTTAGTAACTTTAGGTGGCTTTTATAACTCGTGAACAGAATATGATTTTATGCAATGAACCTTTATTGTCATCCTTGTACTTGGCCACATGTCACTCTTTTCCCATACTTTCTGAGTACGACAAGTACTTACACTTGCTATTTCAACTCGCCACTCAGCTATAGAAGAGCATTGGGAGGACCATGGATTAGACTACATGGAGTACTAGGCGTACATTCCGCACTTTCGATTGTCTGTGGACTTGGAGCTGCCGACGCTAGTTTATTTCCGTTGCTATTGTAATAAATACTCGTTATGAGCTATTGTAATAAAGGTACTCATTATGATATGGTTGTAATATGTTTTATCATCTATGATGTCGCAAAGTATGTGTGAAACAGAATCTTGGGCACACATACGCCATTCCTAGTTTGATTCAAAAACCGGGTGTGACAGAGGTGGTATCAGAGCCATATCGACCATAGGATGCGAGCCTAGATAGAACGGGTGCCGTTAGATAAGGGATATAGGGCCTATGTTTATAAAAATCACTATTTTCAAAAAAAATCTGCCTTAATCTACAATCTTTACTTTCTTTTTCTTATTTTTCACTTTATCCTTATTGACACGTACCTTTTCTCATTAAAAATTTAGGTGACACGCTGCAAGGTGACTGCTCGCCAGAGTATTGGGAGGTACCTCGAGGGAAATCACTTGCTTACGTGGAGATCGACAACAACTCTTTAGAGGAGGATCAAGAGGAGCCAGAGCCCATGGAGGATGAGATGGAGGCTGAGCTAGAGGATGGGCTAGAAGATGAGATGGAGGAGTAGCCACCTGAGGTGCACCACACGAGGAGGAGCCACACGACGATGCACCACACAAGGAGGAGACACACAAGGAAGCACCACCCAAGGAGGAGACACACGACTACGGGCCTCAGGAGGAGTACCACGCAGGCTTGCACTAGGAGGAGGACCTTTATGAGCAGTTCCACCACCACCTGCTCTAGATGGAGATGACGGAGGTCCTGCCGACGTGTCTGAGGAGTTCCGCTCTTCAGGGATGGAGGGAGGACACGCTGCAGACAAGCTTCGGGCCCTTCTCTAACGCTTGGCCCCTACTTAGGTGCGGAGTACTACGTCAAGAGAGAGCCACAGTCTGGACGTGACGAGTGTGGAGGGTGACCGTCGCCATTCTTTCAGGCAATCTGGTTCTTTTAAGGTTTACTTCGCCAGCTTGGAGGTCCACTCGATGCGAGGCTATTGGTGATGTTGCATTGGAGGCAGCGACAGGACTCAGCAAACGCTACCGCACTACGCTCTCGTTTGGCTGCTTCGCTCTTCACCCTCGCTGGGGATTAGGTACTGAGAGGATAGCCGAACAAGTTGAGCGGGATGACGACCCTGCCATTGCATTTAACAGGTCTCAGAGGACTCTGATAGACTTAAGTAACTGTGTAGCACTTGCTTTGGAGGAGATCCAGGTTCTTCGGGCGAAACTTCTGGACATGGAGGAGGAACTTCACTACAGCTTGAGGCATGAGGCTGGAGTGCATGAGGAGCCAGAGTTGAGCCCCACTCCCACCTAGGCTGCTTATTCACCAGTTCGCAACCTCGTTCACAGTCCTTCAGTGCACGGCAGGACGCCTTCTCCAGCTCATAGCAGTAACGAGGAGATAGGTCTAGCATTAATAAATAATAATAAGAGTCTATTTCGTTAGTGTGCTTGTTTAGTGTGGTGTGATGGTCTATGTTTACTTCAGTCAGTGTGTGGTTAAGTGTGAGTTGTGGAACGCCTCAGAAGTTGTCCACATCCTCATCCTTAGCTTATTAATAAATGAATAATGCCGAAGTGTTTTCTACAACACTTCCTCCGGTCCGCTCGGAAGCAGCCCACATAGGTTCTTTTTTTGGTAGGGCTAGTGGATCTCGATGGTATGAGCATGATGGCGAGAGAGACACAAGGATTTACGTGGTTCGGGCTGCCGGAGCGTAAAACCCTACGTCCACGGGAGTGCTTGGAGTATTACTTGCTCGCGCGTGAAAATGAGTTGGCTGGGTCGCGAACCCCTTGCCCGGAGGCTGCCCCAGTCCATTTATAACCCAAGGCCGGGGCAGTTACAAGGTGGCCCGGGGCCCGACATGTGGCCTCACGACTATCTGTCTCCTATACATAAGCTATGTGTATTCACAGATACATGCATTCTCACTATCGGTGGAGTTAAGGCGCGCCACCTGACACGTTTGGCGCCTCTGGCCGAGTGGCCAGTGATGATGAAGTCCTTGTCTTGTCGCCGCATCCTTTTGCTCTGCTGGACGGCTCAGCGCTATTGGGAGGCACTGTTGTGCCATCACGCCACGCCGCCCAGTCTTTCACCGTAATGGCGTGCATCGTGCGCCATGCTTCTGGGGAAGGTGCGAGCCTTCAATGCTCGGCCTGGCAATGCTCCTTCCTCTTTACTCCTTTGCCATCTACCCGTTGCTCGTCGGAGTGATGTTTGGGCAGATGGCCCCCGAGATACGCATCTCCACCGGAGCCGCCTTGAGGAGTAGTGGGCCGTCCGGAGTTGTTGGGCACGTGGCAGCACCAGAGCCCTCCCATGTTGGAGGTCGGATCCGGAGCTGCAGGACACGTGGCACATCCGGAGCCTCCCCCAGGGGAAGGTACACCCGGAGTCACTGCCCACGTGGCAGCACCAGAGGCCTCCATGATGGAGGTCAAATCCGGAGCTGTAGGACGTGTGGCACCTCCGGAGCCCTCTGTGGCTGGGGGGTGTGGCTCGGACGTGCCAGGCACGTGGTAGTGCCAGAGCCTTCCTTGGTGGAGGATGGGGCCCGACACTACTGGACACGTGTTGGCTCCCGAGCCACCCTCGGCCCGTAGTTAGGCTCAGAGCCGGAAGACACGTTGCAACCCTGGGACAGCCCATGGGCCCAGCGTGCGTGGCTTATGCTGGGGCTCGCCTAAACCGTGAAGGCGGGGCCCAGGTGCTTTTTACCCACTACGTGGGGGTACCCGGTTCACAGGGTACCGACAATGGCCCCTGGGCCCATCTCGGGGGAGGTATCTATCCCGCAGGTGGGGCCCCTATCTCTCCCGCGTCATAGGTTTGGTCATGTAATTTCTGGGAATTGAGGCGACAACGTGATTCCCTCGTAGTGGGCGAGGGCCGTCCCTGAGAGACGAAGAGGTTGCCTTCCTCTACTCAAAGAGACTTCCCTGCCGTCACTAACAGGCGTCTCTTCATTACTGGAGGGTCGTGGGGGTGCATGTTTCGTGCAACTACTGCATTGTCCGCCTCGGTTCCCTGCACGACCCCCGCTCCCTGTCATGTCAGGCTTTATCGGGGAACCACCTTTCCCTACCTTAACCGCGCTACCCCTTGGTCACACTAGCTGTCGAGCAGGCCCTGTACCTCTGCTCCCGACGGTTCGGTCGACGCAGGTGCGATTATTTCGGACACGTCTCGATTGGCGATTCTCGAGGGATCTGGACGAGTAAAGAGACCCTCTGCTGCTAACAGGAGTCTTCTCCCCCATCTTCCTTCTTTCGCTTCATCTTCTCGGTTTCTCCTCCCGCTCCATGACGTCGAACCTCCGAGATTCTCGTCTCCAATGTGCTGCCGATGTGGGGCGCGTGAGGCGCCTGATCGGTTGGCAGGCGCCTCAATACGATGGGAGGATTCGCTGCGGATCCCTCCCCCTCATAGACCTTCAGCCCGGTGAAGTTGTCATCTTCAATGGTGTAAATGCCTCAGTTTTTGACACATGTTTGAAGTGTTCATCACCACACAACACACTTCGTTTGAAGTTGAGGAACACATTTGAAGAGCATGTAACCATTATCAACATGCTCATTAGAGAATAAACTCACAAAATGCAAAAGTGGTATTTCCCACATGCATCATCTAGGGGCTGGGCATATGAAAACTCCTACACCTTGCTAGGGATGTCCATGCCAAGTTTCACCCAAATTCAAAACCTTTTTGAGGTGTTTTTGGGTATAGCTAGAAAGAGGGTGGTTTGAACTCAACTTCAAATTCAAACTGTCTTTACCCCATGAATTCAAAAGTGGGAAGCATATTCTTACTCAGCACATTTTTGTGAGCTCATACACCAATTTTCACTCCATTTGGAGTTGAGCTTGACATGAGCTAAGCGTAGCAAATTCAAACCTTATTTGAATTTCAAACTACATGTGTGCTGAAATTTAGTCAAACCCAAATCAATTTGAATTCTACCCCATTCAAATGGCCCAGGGGCAGATAATTCAAACACTTGAGGTTGATTTGGTCTCTACTGTTTAGAGCAGTAGGGCAAAGTTAATTTCAGAGGTTAAAAGGAAAATGGGACCCACATGTCAGCCACTGGAGAGGATTCAACCGACTGAAGACTCAACCCGGTTACTCGCGCCCAACCGAGCTGCCGCCACGGCGAAGAAACGGCGAGGACAGCAGCTGCTTGCCGCCCTCGGCCGATGAACCGCCTCTCGGGGCCCTTATCTACGCGCCCGAGCGGTCGCAGGGGGTTTTCACCGCTTCCCCGACGCGTCCCCGTCCAGAAAACTTAAGCTCCTCGCCGCCCGGTTGAACTCTCGGTTCCTCATTGCCCGGCCGATCCAGTGATCCTCCCGGCGATCTGATACCAGCACCAGGGGTGCCAAGACCTCTTCGACACCCTCGCGTTGGTTCCAGGCTTGGAGCAGTCCTTCCCGAGCTCCACCGCGATGATCTTTCCTCTACCGGTTCAGCTCGAGCCGCCACCGCGGGAACGATCCGTCCGGCCACCACAGCCCACCGTTCACCGAGCTGTGAACAGAAAAGAGGTTCGCCTTCAGTCCCTCTTTCATTCCCGCGAGCTCCGGCGGTGTGACAAAGACTGCTCACGCCAGAATTTCATGTTTTCGCGACGGTGTGCAAAAGTGGAGTCGGAACCGATCCACGAAATTCGTAATCCACACTGCACCACTCATCCTCTCATGGAGGGGATCACTTCTAGGTGCCTGTACGAGTCCATAGGAGCAGGAACCACGAAGAACCGTCGAGGGAAACCGCTGTTCTTCGAGTTTTAGTAGAAATCCCGATTTCCGTCCTAGGTCGCACGGTGACAGCCCAACACAGCCCTTCCCGAGCTCCGTGGAGCTCATGTCGACCTTTTCTTAAGGTCTACTGATGCTTCCTGACCGTTTGCTTGATCGGTTGGGGTGCTAGGGAGGTCGGCCGGCACGGCCGAAGTTCTCCCAAGGCTGCCGCTCGTCGCCGACCATGTAGCGGCCATTTTCATGACGAACTGAGCCCGGAATCATGTTCCCCGAGTGGAAGTAGGCAGGGGCGGCCAGGATCATAAAGTTTGGAGCACCACAGACGCTGCAGGCGAGCTCTCCGGTGAGGTATCGCGGCGGCAGAGCGCGGACGGTGAGAGGTAGACGAAGGGGTGGGTCCCGTCTGTCAGCGGCTCAGATTTTAAATCGGGATCAGTCTGTGGCTCGGATCCGGTGTGCTGGCGCGCAAAAACCCCGTAGACCCCGGTGTGCCATCGCTCCAGCGTCCGACACGTGTACTGTGGACCCACCGGCTGATTTGAACTTTTCCCCGATTTTCAGAATTCATTCAAACTTCAAATCCTCATAACTTTGGCTAGGAAGCTCCAAATCGAGTGAACCAAATTTTGTTGGATTCATCTCTCTAAGTACTTTCCAGAAAATCAAGTTTCACTTCATGAAAATCCTTATTTCTCCAGAATTAATTCCTCAAAATTTAAAATGTTTGGAATTTTAACTGGAGAATCTTTTGGAGGAAAATTCTGAAATTCTTCTGGGATGTTCACCAAAATATACCTTAGCTACCCTAAAAGTTTCAGATCCAATTGAGCTCATTTGGTCCACCTAATGGTGTGATTAATAAAATTGTTCCAGAGAAAATAGAAAATGTCCAGAAACATTTTTAGAATTTCTCTGAAATTGTTTAGCTCATATCTTTAGCTAGGAACCTTCAAATTAAGTGAGACCAACTCCATTAGAACCCTCTGAAAATCTAGTTTTCAGAAAGGCATGGCTTGCTCCATGAAAACCCCTAGAACACCATAAGAGTTCCAATTAAGGTCAAGGACATAATTAGTTGTGGAGAGCTCAAATGAGCTTTGCTGCAACTAAAACTTGACCAAGTCTCTGTTTAGGTTGTAACCAAGCTACAATAAAAATTTCAGAGTCATTGGGTCTGTCTAGTGGGACTTGCAACCTGCACAAGTTTAATTCCAATCAAATGCATTTAATTAATACATATACTTGTATCTCATGTAGTCGCTAAGGTCGAGGAGGAACCTGAAGTCTTAGACTTCATTACTCCGGAAGAGAAGCTAGACTACGACCAAGAGCAGCAAGGCAAGCCCCGGTTTGCATTAACCTTTTTACAAAGTTTTATTGTTTTGAGCACTTACTTGAGCATGATTACTTCTTGCCTTGGAGTCTTGTTTGAAAACCCACTTGCATAGCCAAGAGAACCATGGATTTTGGATTAGGATTACAAACCCCATTAGCTACTGCCATGCTAAGATAGTGTAGGATTCGGTACAAGTCGAGTAGTTGGAACTACTTGCGAGCATAGGCTAGAGGCATTCGACTCGGGTAGAGATAGCACATGATACACATGGCAAGAAAAATGAGACCGAGCGGAGAGTAAGGGCAACAGGACTTTGGGGCCTGGGTGCTATAGCTCCGCTTGTGTCGATTGAGGACCGACCCGTGTGTGGGCCTGTTGAACAAGCTAGAACAGTACCGAAGACCTACCGGCTATATGGGAACCGGGAAACCGATGTAACTCGGGTAGGTGGGTATTGAGGCATTGCCCGTCGTTCAGAGGGTAGGTTGAGAGCTTGAGGTGTAAATCGGCTGGCGGCACTGAGATGCACGTGCAGAGACCTCTTGCTCGGGACGATGGGACCGATTCAATATTTGGCTGATGGGTGAAAAGTGGTTGCGTATGGCGTCCGTGATGGTTGCTGTAGGCAACATCGAGTACGGGCGTACGTGACGGGTTATTCAGGTAATCCTGCAAGTGTAAATCGATTATAATCGCCATCCCTCGCGGTCAGTGAGTACCACTTGTTCACTGTACCGTGACGTAGAAAGAACAGGCTAGTACATACAAAAATGTTGCTGATTGAAAGGTGGACTTTGTTTGTTAATGATTTGTTATAGTTTAGAGCTAACAAAAGTTCTTTTCAACTTTGGGCAAAGTACATGAGAGAAATGCGTTTCTTGTTTGATTGCGGCTCTCTCATGTGCCTTAGCGTAAGGTTCTCCACAACATGCTGCTAAAACTTGAAAGTAAGGTCCCACTAATTAGGCGAGTCCTTGCAAATGATTTTTACCTCATGTACCTCTCACCCCTCATGTAGAAGTTCCATGTTTAGGAGAGACAGGTCAGTCTTGCTGAGCCTTCGTGCTTACTGCTTGTGTTTGAAGCTTTTGCAGGGTTCTAGGAGGAAGGGACTCCCGAGGAGGAGACGGAACCCCAGGAGGGGAACCCCGTCGAGTGGGAGTCGTGCACGCCGCTGTGTTAGTGTGCGTGCGTGCTAGCATGGACACGTTCACGGGCTGAACGTGAACTTGATGCGTAGTCTACGCCCGTGAGTGTAGACTGGACATATTTTGATGTAAAAATGTTCATAAATCACTCTATGTAATAAAATTTTGCTTCCACTTTGTACCTTTGATGTGTGATATTCAGTGCTGTGCAACGAGCACCCCTCAACGTGATCCTGGCTCGACAAGACCGTGGGGCCGTCTCAGCGTTGGTATCAGAGCTCGCTTGAGGTTTAACGCACTAAAAGGGCATCTTTTTCAAAAATCAAGTGAGGAACGAGTTAGTAGCCCATATAAGGATGTTATTAGGGTATAGAAAGTGGCATACTAACCTAATTGCTTATGTCGAAAAATCGTGCATCTCGGGACGCTTGATGTCTTGGGGGGGTGCACGTAAGCGCTGTCCACCAGTGCGTACAAGCTGAAGGGAGGAGCCCCACGGGTGGCAGGTAACCCGACCCGCTTTAATATCCTCTACGACTCTTCATGTCGTTTGGGGTATTCGAGCAACGTCTGTCCCTGGTGTGCGTGGTGCAATTTGGGAGACCCCGTCACGTGGTCAGTAATGTGAACACGTAGCTCAAGGCGTGTTTGGCTTGAGAACATCCGGGTGAGAGATGACGGCGGGTGTACGAACTATATGGATACTGGACTCGGTGTGCAGCCGAGTCTGATGATTGCTTGAGTTATTTGCAGGTAGTCTAACCACGAAATGGTAGACGTGTAGCATCCGTGTGCGAGAGATGCTTAGTGCCACTGAACCAACGAAGCGGGCTAAGTCCGGTATAGGTTTTCTTTGTGAGGACATAGTACCGACATGATCTGGTGACGCATCGACGTCACACCCCACTAAATGAACAACTTCATTTTAAAACTTGAAAGTTTTAATCTGGAGCATTAAAACTTTGCAGTAACCTCTTCCCTTAATCCGGATATTCAAAGTTAACAAGTTTTCAACTTATAGGTTGCTAAGGACAGAGCACTCTGATTTCAGCTGAATTAAGGCTGAAGTTAATCAGAGGTTAGAGATTGAGTTATTTCGAGGTTGGGGCCATATGATACATTTCTGGAAAGCTTTGGAATATCTTTACAACTCTTCTATTGAGGTCCAGAGGTGTTTCATCCCTTAACCAATCGAAAAAATGCAGTAGAGTTGAAACTGTCCAGAAAACAGGGCAGAGCAAAGACTCTCTGTAAACTCTCTGTAAATTGAGCATAACTTCCTGCATAAAAATCCAAAAATAGAAACTGAGGTAGTTCTGGAAAGCTTATGAGATGGGTTACAACTTTGTAACGGAAAGTTTTGTCAGATTTGGAGCAGAATTAACTGGAATTCTTGGATCAAATCAGTACCTAAAGCAGGGAGGTGCTGTCCAATTTTCTCCAGAAATTCTGTTAACTTTGACATCTCATAACTCTTGAACCAGGACAGATCTTAGGCCAAACAAACACTTTCTGGAAATCTATTAAAGTTAGCTTTAACTTTGATGTTGAGCTCCAGAATTGGTTTTGCATTTAGCATGGCCTAAATCAGGTTGAAATGAAAACTGGTCAGGGCTGTTATGTTGGACAGCAGATCAGCAGTCAAATTTGTTTAAATTTGAACTATGTTTCCAAATTTTATGGGTTCAATAACATGTTTTGTGTTATAACTCAATGGTTTACTGTTCAAATAAATATTTGACATCTCTCAAATATATTTTTACAGATGACAGAGGATAAACAGTTCGAGAACGGGTGGGTGGAGTCTCACTGTTCTCACTACAGCGGCTATCCAGAAGCATTAAGGCAGATGCTTCAATATTTCGGGTACAACCAGATGCCACAGTACTTCGCCAAGGAAGAAGGCGAGGAGGGGAACAAGACGTGGACAATCCATGTCGAGGTTCCTGCAGGACCTACGCCACCTGGGTGGGCGCCGTTCACCGTCACGGTGAGAGGTAGACAACCCGAGGGAATGTGGGAAGTGGCAGCCCGTGACACCATGTCACGTTTCTGCCAGCTACACATGAGAGCAATGGAGGGTACTCCATACGCGCTCGTCCCGGTGGAGGGACAGGCTCATCATGTGTGGGAAGGGAGGTACCGGGAGGCAACCGATCCGGGTTGCCCAAGGTACAGCCCCGCGGAGGCGAACCTCAGCCTCCAGATGAGGGCGGGAAAGGCCGTGATGGACAGCCAAGCTGTTCATACAGAGCATCTCGCCGCAAAGCTCAAGGAGAGCACAAGCCGTGGAGACCGTTTCGAGAGTGCTCACAGCGCACTCTGCAATGTGCTCCTTCCGACGATCAAGCGACTGAACGAACAGCATAATCAGTTGCATCGTCTGAAGAAGGCGAAGAAGAAGAGCCGTGTCGACATCGCGGCGTTGCAAGAACTGGTGCAGACTCTAACCCAGCAGAACGAGGACCTTACTCAAGAGCGAGATGATGCTATTGAGGAAGGGCAAGGCTGGGAAGAAGACTACAACCAGGCCATGGACGAGGTCCACGTGTTACAGGATCTCGTACCTCCGGTAGTGGGCATACCGGTGGTCTTGGGTCTTCCAGCAATGGGACAACCTGGGATGGGAGAGTGGTAGATCTGGAGCCACCAGAAGAGGTACCGGAGTAGAACGACCCACAGGAGGTCGAGTTCTACTCCGAGTAGGGGGTTACGGTTGCCAAGTAGGGCAACTAGAGTAGTGTAGCCCAAACTTTTGTAATCGGTGACATGTCGTGTAGGTGGTAGGGTATGTATAGATAGTGACGACATGAGCACGACTTCTTGGAGGCCCGAGAATAATGTATCTTGTATAAAGTTTATGCTTTATCAATATATGTGAATGTTGTGCAAATTATTCATGTGTCACTTCAATACCTACTGTTGCATATGGAATTTTAAGTATGACATGTTAGAATCAAACGACAAGAAAGTGTAGATCAAAACAGAGGAGACGCAGATTTTAACGTGGAAAACCCCTCCAAATCGGAAGGGAAAAAACCATGGGCACTGGCCGGCAAATTTCACTATATCAGGAGGTTTACAATCGTGGGAGATTACAATCTCTTTTTTCATGCCTCTCCCGGCGGCTCACAAGGGATATTTATAGGTGGCGACTTAGAGTCCTAACCCTAGACGATCCATACTGATCGCTACGGAAATCCTGCCTGTTTTATCTTCATTAGAATTTGGATCATCAATCAACATGACATGTACTGATAGCTGCTGTTTTGAATTTCAGAATGACTCGTACTCGTGCCAACCCAGACGTTGGGGGTTCTAGTCAAGAGGGAGAAACCTCCCAACAGCCTCCTGAGGACTCCTCGGGACAGCAACAGCAGCAGCAACCATAGCAACAACCGCCACCGCCACCGCCAACGTTTACTTTGGCGGATATTGTAGCAGCAATGGCGGGTTCTCATCAGCAGCATACGGAGTTGCTGCAGACCCTTATTGCAAATACGTCTCGACCAGAGAGACGTCAAGATCGTGAGGAGCGTCAACAAAGCTCCTACTCCGACTTCCTAGCGACTCATCCACGGGCCTCCGCTTCACTACGGAAATCCTGCCTCTTTTATCTTCACTAGAATTTGGATCATCAATCAACAAACTCAACCTTGAGACAAATTCCTTCTTGTAGCTTTAAAATAGTAATCCTCCATCTCAATGAACAATTCAACTGCCGGTGCCAAAAGTCACTGGGGGCTAGTTAGTAATACCAACCAAGTTTGAGCAAAGCTCAAACATAGCAATAGCAGCAGATTTTGTCATCATGTCTGCAGGATTATCATGAGTGCTGATTTTGCAAATTTTGATAGTTCCTTGATCAATGGTATCTCGCACAAAGTGATACCTGATATCAATATGTTTGGTCCTCTCATGAAACATAGCATCTTTGGTAAGATATATGGCACTTTGACTATCACAATGTAAGGTGATGCAAGACTGAGATCCACAAAGTTCAGAATACAGACCTTTCAACCAAATTGCCTCCTTACATGCCTCGGAGATAGCCATATATTCTGCCTCTGTAGTAGACAAGGCAACTGTAGCTTGTAAACAAGCTTTCCAACTCACAGCACAACCCCCAACAGTGAAAACATATCCTGTGAGAGACCTTCTCTTGTCTAAATCAGCAGCATAATCAGCATCAACATAGCCAATGAGACCATCTCTAGTCCTTCCAAAACACAAACAAGCACTAGAAGAACCACACAAGTACCTGAAAATCCACTGCACTGCCTTCCAGTGTTCTTTGCCAGGGTTAGATATGTATCTGCTAACAACACTCATAGCATGTTATAAGTCAGGACGTGAGCATACCATAACATACATGAGAGACCCAACAGCACTAGAGTATGGAACTTTTGACATGTACTCAATTTCATCATCAGTTTCTGCACACTGAGAAATAGACAACTTAAAATGAGGGGCCAATGGTGTACTCACAGGTTTAGCATTATCCATGTTGAAGCGGTGAAGGACCTTTTCATTATAATTTTTCTGACTCAAATAGAGAAGCCTGGATTTCCTATCCCTGATTATCTCGATGCCAAGGATTTTCTTAGCAGCACCAAGATCCTTCATATCAAATGTACTACTCAAGCGTGCCTTTAAAGTAGTCACTTCTTTCTTGCTCTTGGCAGCAATCAATATATCATCAACATATAGCAATAGGTATATAGGTGATCCATCGACAACTTTAATGTATACACAACTGTCAAACTGAGATCTAGCAAAGCCATTTGAAATCATAAAAGAATCAAACCTCTTATACCACTGCCTTGGATATTGCTTCAAGCCATATAGTGACTTCTTCAACTTGCAGCATAGTCTTCTTTTCCAGGGACAATCAACCCCTCAGATTGGTCCATGTAAATGTCTTCCTCCAAGTCTCCATGTAAAAAAGCGGTTTTCACATCTAGCTGCTCAAGCTCATAATCATGCATAGCAATAATACTGAGGAAAGTGCGAATAGAACTGTGCTTCACAACTGGAGAATAGACATCAGTATAATCAATACCTGAAATTTGACTAAATCCTTTAGCAACTAACCTTGCTTTACACCTTGCAGGTTCATTTGGAGTCATTCCTTCCTTTCTTTTATAAATCCACTTGCACTTAACAGGCTTCTTGCTAGTGGGCAAAGGAACAATTTCCCAGGTACCATTTTTCTGAAGTGACTCCATCTCATCATGCATTGCACCAATCCACTTTGTACTATTAGCACACAAGATAGCTTCTGTATAATTGGAAGGCTCATGAACACCTTCAATTTCTTCTGCAACACTCAAGGCAAAAGCAACATTACATTCTTCAATCCACCTTGTTGGGCGAATAATCTCCCTCCGAGGTCGAGCTTCGGCGAGAGACTCCTGTGGTGGCTGCACACTAGGTGAGGAATGTGTAGCAGGAGACAAATTTTCAGTAGCAGGGTGAACATCAACAACACTTTGACTTGGAGCAGCAACATCATCATTAACTAGCTCCACCTGCACGCTGATAGTCTCAGGTTTCTGGTTATTAGAACTGGTAGCCAAGTCATTTGTGAACATAGTAGATTCATTGAATACAACATTTCTACTATAAAATGCCTTCTGTTTTTCTGTATCCCATAATTTATAAGCTTTGACACCAGTACCATAACCCAAGAAAATGCACTTGATAGCTCTAGGCTCAAGTTTTCCATTATCAACATGTGCATAGGCAATGCAGCCAAAAACTCTCAATTTAGAGTAGTCACAAGGTGAGCCAGACCATACCTCGATTGGAGTTTTCTTATCAATACTTGTTGAAGGAGAATGGTTTATTAAGTAGCACGCCGTGGAAGCAGCTTCTTCTCAGAATTTTCTGCTTAAACCCGAATTGGAAAGCATACAACGGGCTTTTGAAATTATTGTTCTGTTCATGCGTTCCGCAACACCGTTTTGTTGAGGAGTGTATGGAATTGTATGGTGCCTCACAATTCCTTCCTTCCTGCAATAATATTTAAATGCACTAGAACAAAACTCCATGCCATTATCAGTTCTTAGAATTTTTACCTTCCTTTCTGTTTGATTTTCGACCATAACCTTCCACTCTTTGAATGACTGAAATGCATCTGATTTATGCTTTAGAAAATATGGCCAAACTCGACGTGAGTAATCATCAATAATAGTTAACATGTATCTAGCACCACCATGAGATGTTTTTCGAGAAGGACCCCATAAATCAGCATGCACATAATCAAGAATACCTTTAGTATTATGAATAGCAGTATTGAACTTGACTCTTTTATGCTTACAAAAACACAATGCTCACAAAAGTCAAGTGATTCTGCCTTGCAACCTTCAAGTAGTCCTCTTTTGCTTAATTCTGCCAAACCAAGTGCACTCATATGCCCAAGACGCATATGCCAAATTTTTGTGGTATTAGACTGATCAGGAGCAACCACGGCATTAGCAGTAAATGTACTGCCTCGAAGCATATATAAGTTGGCAGCTTTTAAATCACCTTTCATGACAATGAGAGAACCTTTGGTTACCTTCAAAACTCCACATTCAGCGGAATATTTGTACCCTTTCACGTCGAGGGTACTAAGGGAGATGAGATTACTGGACATGGTTGGGACATGCCGTACTTCTGTTAACGTTCGTACAATCCCATCGAACATTCTGATTTGAACAGTACCAATGCCTGTGACCTCACATGCCGTGTTGTCACCCATCCTCACGATGCCACCTTTCTGTATAGGCTCATAAACACTAAAAAGATCTCTGTTAGTGCAGATATGATATGAGCAAGCAGAATCAAGTATCCATTGAGCATCTTCAGTGACACATCCGGCAAATGCAATGAGTACAGTATCATTATCAGAACTCTCATCAGAGACAACGGAGGCACTACCTTCAGGCTTACCCTTTTTTCCGTTTCTCTTTTCTTTGTTCTGCAGCTTCCAACAATCATCGATGGCATCATTGTCCTTCTTGCAGTACCGGCAGAATTTATCATCTCGTCATCCCCTGGATTTGGAACGACTTCTTTGATTTTTCTTGCCGTTACCTTTATTTCCTGAATTTGATTTCTTTTGTTCACTTCGGCCACGAACATTCAATTCCTCTCCGTTAGAATGACCAACATCTTCCGAGTTTACCATCTGTTTCATCTTTTCTTTTGCTGTCAAAGCCTCATAGACCTCGGCCACGGTTAGAGTATCACGACTATATAGAATAGTATCTCAAAAGTTTGCATATGAAGGAGGAAGTGAACAGAGGAGAACAAGATCCAGGTCTTCATCTTCAAATTTTACCTCCATTGATAACAGATCAGCAACGATCTCCTTGAACACAGATATGTGTGTGAGAGCAGATCCACCTTCCTGCAACTTGTGCGTGAACAACTTCATCTCGTTGTGCATCTTGCTAGTTAGATCTTTCGACATGCAGATCGATTCTAGCTTCAACCAAACGGCGGCAGCGGTTTGCTCCTCCAAGCACTCCTGCAAAACATTGTTTGAAAGTTGCAGATGGATCTGAGATAAGGCCTTACGATCTTTTCTTTTCTCTTCAGCCGTCCACTCATTCTGGTTCTTCCCGAAACCCTCAAGGGCTTCGTCTAGATCATGATGCGCCAGCACTGCCCACATCTTTACTTGCCACAATGAAAATCTTGTGTCGAAATCCAACAACGGAAGATCATACTTCATCGTCGTTGATGCCATGTGCCTTGCGGCACGAACCCTAGAACAGGGGATCAAAACTCTGGCTCTGATACCACTTGTTAGAATCAAACGACAAGAAAGTGTAGATCAAAACAGAGGAGACGCAGATTTTAACGTGGAAAACCCCTCCAAATCGGAAGGGGAAAAACCACGGGCACTGGCCGGCAAATTTCACTATATCAGGAGGTTTACAATCGTGGGAGATTACAATCTCTTTTTTCATGCCTCTCCCGGTGGCTCACAAGGGATATTTATAGGTGGCGACTTAGAGTCCTAACCCTAGACGATCCATACTGATCGCTACGGAAATCCTGCCTCTTTTATCTTCATTAGAATTTGGATCATCAATCAACATGACATGTACTGATCGCTGCTGTTTTGAATTTCAGAATGACTCGTACTCGTGCCAACCCAGACGTTGGGGGTTCTAGTCAAGAGGGAGAAACCTCCCAACGGCCTCCTGAGGACTCCTCGGGACAGCAACAGCAGCAGCAACCACAGCAACAACCGCCACCGCCACCGCCAACGGTTACTTTGGCGGATATTGTAGCAGCAATGGCGGGCTCTCATCAGCAGCATACGGAGTTGCTGCAGACCCTTATTGCAAATACGTCTCGACCAGAGAGACGTCAAGATCGTGAGGATCGTCAACAGAGCTCCTACTCCGACTTCCTAGTGACTCATCCCCCGGTATTCTCAAGGGCGGATGAACGCCTCAATGCGAACAACTGGCTCCACACGATAGAGATGAAGTTCGGGCTGCTCCAAATAAGTGAGCAACGCAAGACTCAGTTCGCGGTCCAGCAGCTCCAGGGATCCGCGAGCGCGTGGTGGGCAAACTACAGTGTTTCACAGCCCACCGACCGAGTTATGACCTGGGCGGAGTTCCGGATAGCCTTCAGGGCCTATCACATACCGCCGGGTCTGATGAAGAAGAAGACGCAGGAATTTTTACACCTGCAACAATGGAGCCGGAACGCGCTGGAATATTCCAGGGCGTTCAATGATCTCGTGCTCTATGCGTCGTATCACGCCGATACTGACGAGAAGCGGCGGGACCACTTCTACCAGGTGCTTAACCCGCTCCTGAAGGACAAACTGGCGATGTCCAATCGCGGCAGCCTCAATGACATAATTGATGCTATGATTTTTCAGGAGGACTCCGGCAAGGAGTTAGCGGCGGCGGAGAGAAAGCGAAGCGCGCCGCAAAGCAGCGGAGAAGGAGGCGGTCCTTCTCAGAAATTTTAGATGGTGAATCGCCCACCATCAGGTTCACGCTGGCAGCCACCACAAAGTTCGATGCCATTCCACAGTCAGCCCTATTCTTCACCGGCATTCAGGCCGGCACTGCCAGCACCACCTCCACAACAACAACAGCAACAGCGGGCGATGCCGCGTGCGTATGCACCTCAGCAACACATGCCGGGCTTTCGTCCCCCAAGCACCCGACAAGCAGCGGTCACATGCTACAAATGTGGTCGCCCAGAACACTTCGCCAGTAGTTGTTCGGAGAGACAAGGCGGCGGAGTTGCACCGCAACTTCCGGGCAGGAATCAGTCCCGGAACTCTACTAATGCGCGGCGGGCAAACCCGAGGCCCAGCACTGTCCACCAACTTGCCATAGAGGACGTGCCGGAGGGTGAGCCAATCCTTGCGGGTATGTTCCAACTCCACCAACATCCCGCCATAGTGTTGTGTGATTCAGGCGCCACGCATAATTTTATTAGCCAAGCTTTCATTGCTAAACACAGCTTGCCAATCCTACCCTCCGATAGTCCATATTTGATTTGTTCACCGGGTGGGAAGATTTCAGCAAGTGTAATGGTTTCCAAAGCACCATTATGCTTAGCGGGTAGAGTGTACCCTACGTCTCTCATAATCTTAGAGGGACAAAAGGTCGATGTCATTCTAGGGTTGTCGTGGTTAACCCGCCACGGCGCTGTTTTAGAAACCGTCCTTCGAATCGTGCACTTGAACTCCGAAGTGCACGGATCTCACTCCTTATTTCTGGACAGTCCAGAAATAAAACTTCCAAGTGTCTATCAATCCACAACTATCAGATTGGAAGATATTCTAGTAGTCCAAGAGTTCCCTGACGTATTCCCGGATGATTTACCGGGGATGCCGCCCGATAGAGAGGTGGAGTTCAAGATTGAACATGCACAGGGAACCATGCCAATATCCCGAAGGCCGTACAAGATGGCGCCCAAGGAGTTGGCTGAATTGAAGACCCAGCTAGCGGACCTGCTGGAGAAGGGTTTTATTAGGCCGAACTCCTCGCCATGGGGCTGTTCGGCATTATTTGTGAAGAAGAAGGATGAGACGTTACGGCTTTGCATGGACTATCGTCCATTAAACGCCGTAACCATCAAGAACAAGTACCCGTTGCCACGGATCGACATGTTGTTTGATCAGTTGGTCGAAGCAAAGATCTTTTCCAAGATGGACTTAAGATCAGGGTACCATCAGATTAAGATACGGGCTGAGGATATTCCAAAGACGGCTTTCTCGATGAGGTACGGACTTTATGAGTACCTGGTCATGTCCTTCGGCCTCACCAATGCTCCAGCTCACTTCATGTATTTGATGAACTCGGTATTCATGCCGGAGCTGGACAAGTTTGTCATGGTCTTCATCAACGACATCCTGGTATATTCCAAGTCGGAGGAAGATGAAATGAAGCATCTGCGTATAGTCTTGCAACGGCTGCGGGATCACAAGCTATACGCGAAATTCAGCAAGTGTGAATTCTGGATATCGCAAGTGACTTTTCTCGGGCATATCATCTCAGCGGAGGGCATCGCTGTAGACCCGAGTAAGATCACACAAGTGCTGAATTGGAAATCCCCGAGAACTGTTCATGAGGTACGGAGTTTCCTCGGACTCGCGGGATATTATTGGAGGTTCATTCCGAACTTCTCGAAGATTTCCAAGCCTATGACGGAGCTGCTGAAAAAGGCTACCAAATATGTTTGGGGTCCAGCATGTGAAGCAGCGTTTAAGGCATTAGTGAAGCATCTGACATCAGCACCAGTTTTGGTGCAGCCAGACACAACAAAACCGTTCGATGTGTACTGTGATGCATCCAGCATTGGGCTCGGATGTGTGCTGATGCAAGACCATAGGGTGGTCGCGTATTGGTCATGACAGCTTAGAAACCATGAGCAGAGTTATCCAACTCATGATTTGGAGCTCGCTGCCGTGGTACTTGCACTAAAAATGTGGAGGCACTACATACTTGGTAACCTCGTACATTTATATACCGACCACAAGAGCCTCAAGTACATATTCACTCAGAAGGAGCTGAACATGAGGCAGCGAAGATGGTTAGAATTGATAAAGGATTACGAAATAGAAATCCATTATCACCCCGGCAAAGCAAACGTAGTGGCGGATGCGCTGTGTCGCAAGTCACACGTCAACAATCTCACCATCACACCATTGGAAGAGAGCAAACCACCACTGCATGGAATTCCATATGGAGCCCTCTACAACCTAGCTTTGATCCCCACCATCTGTGAAGAGATAGCGGCAGCTCAGAAACATGACAAGGGCATGTCGCATTTGCGGAGATGTGTAGACAGTGGGGGAGTTGAAATGTTTCCGGAAAGACAGAGATGGCGTCCTATGGTTAAAGGACCGGATCGTCGTACCCTGTAACCCGGAGTTACGGAAGAAATTTTTTGATGAGGCTCACTTATCAAAATTTTATATTCACCCCGGCAGCAACAAAATGTATCAAGAACTTAGAGGCAAGTTTTGGTGGACACGGATGAAGCGGGAGATCGCCAAGTACATGTCTGAGGGTGATACATGTCGAAGGGTGAAGGCAGATCATATGCGGAAACCGGGACTGCTACAACCACTGGCCGTTTCTGCCTGGAAGTGGGAAGATGTGAGCATGGACTTCATCGTCGGATTACCCACCACTTTTCAGAAACATGATTCTGTGTGGGTAATCGTCGACCGGCTCACCAAAGTTGCCCATTTCATCCCGGTCAACACCAACTACAACGCCAAGAAGTACGCTGAACTGTACATCTCACGGATCCTATGCTTGTACGGCGTACCCCGTACCATCATATCGGATCGAGGCACTTTATTTGTGTCCCGTTTTTGGGAGCATCTGCATGCTGCATTGGGGACGAAGCTGATCCATAGTTCAGCATACCACCCGCAAACGGATGGGCAAACCGAGCAAGTGAATCAGATTCTAGAAGACATGCTACGAGCTTGCGCTATCAACCACGGCAAGAATTGGTATGATCACTTGCCGTTAGCCGAGTTCTCGTACAACAATGGGTACCAATCCAGCATCAAGATGGCGCCTTACGAGGCGCTATACGGAAGAAAGTGCCGCACACCATTGAATTGGTGTGAGTCAGGCGAATGGGTTACCTTCGGGATTGATCTTGTCAACAATGCGGAGGAAAAGGTTCGGCTGATTCAAGCGAACTTAAAAGCCGCCCAATCCCAACAGAAACAGTATGCGGACCGGAGAAGACGCCCATTGCAATTTGAGGTCGGGGATCACGTATACCTACGTGTGTCACCAATGAAGGGCGTAAACAGATTTGGGGTGAGAGGAAAGTTGGCACCCCGATTCATCGGTCCATTCCAGATTACCGAAAGATGTGGATCAGTAGCATACCGGCTGAAATTACCAGAAGCACTTTCCAGTGTGCACGACGTCTTTCACATTTCCCAGCTGAGGAAGTGTCTCAAGCTATCTACTACCGTTCAGCTGGAAGACATTGAAGAACTGATACCGGATCTCACCTATCGGGAGGAACCGGTTCAGATCATCGACGAGAAGGCCCGAACCACATGCAACCGTACATTGTGGTTCTACAAAGTTCTGTGGAGTAATCACTCCGTGGATGAAGCGACATGGGAGAGCGAAGGATTTCTTCGCGCTAACTACCCCGAGTTTTTCACGTCGCATATCCGGTAATTTTTCACCGTCCTCTCTCTCATTTTCACCTTATAATCTCGGGATGAGATTCTTTTAAGGGGGGAGGAATGTAAAGGCCTCAGTTTTTGACACATGTTTGAAGTGTTCATCACAACACAACACACTTCATTTGAAGAAAGTTGAGGAACACTTTTGAAGAGCAAGTAACCATTATCAACATGCTCATTAGAGAATAAACTCACCAAATGCAAAAGTGGTATTTCCCACATGCATCATCTAGGGGCTGGGCATATGAAAACTCCTACACCTTGCTAGGGATGTCAATGATAAGTTTCACCCAAATTCAAAACCTTTTTGAGGTGTTTTTGGGTATAGCTAGAAAGAGGGTGGTTTGAACTCAACATCAAATTCAAACTGTCTTTACCCCATGAATTCAAAAGTGGGAAGCATATTGTTACTCAGCACATTTTTGTGAACTCACACATCAATTTTCACTCCATTTGGAGTTGAGCTTGACATGAGCTAAGTGTAGCAAATTCAAACCTTATTTGAATTTCAAAGTACATGTGTGCTGAAATTTAGTCAAACCCAAACCAATTTGAATTCTACTCCATTCAAATGGCCCAGGGGCAGATAAAATTCAAACACTTGAGGTTAATTTGGTCTCTACTGTATAGAGCAGTAGGGCAAAGTTAATTTCAGAGGTTAAAAGGAAAATGGGACCCACATGTCAGCCACTGAAGAGGATTCAACCGACTGAAGAGTCAACCCGGTTACTCGCGCCCAACCGAGCTGCCGCCACGGTGAAGAAACGGCGAGGATAGCAGCTGCTTGCCGCCCTCGGCCGATGAACCGCCTCTCGGGGCCCTTATCTACGCGCCCGAGCGGTCGCAGGGTGTTTTCACCGCTACCCCGACGCGTCCCCGTCCAGAAAACTGAAGCTCCTCGCCGCCCGGTTGAACTCTCGGTTCCTCATCTCCCGGCCGATCCAGTGATCCTCCCGGCGATCTGAGGCCAGCACCAGGTGCGCCAAGACCTCTTCGACACCCTCGCGTCGGTTCCAGGCTTGGAGCAGTCCATCCCTAGCTCCACCGCGACGATCTTTCCTCTGCCGGTTCAGCTCGAGCCGTCACCGTGGAAACGATCCATCCGGCCACCACAGCCCACCGTTCACCGAGCTGTGAACAGCAAATAGGTTCACCTTCAGTGCCTCTTTCATTCCCGCGAGCTCCGGCGGCATGACAAAGACTGCTCACGCCGGAATTTCATGTTTTTGCGACGGTGTGCAAAAGTGGAGTCGGAACCGATCCGCAAAATTCGTAATCCACACTGCACCACTCATCCGCTCGTGGAGGGGATCACTTCTAGGTGCCCGTACGAGTCCATAGGAGCAGGAACCACGAAGAACCATCGAGGGAAACTTCTGTTCTTCGAGTTTTAGTAGAAATCCCGATTGCCGGCATAGGTCGAACGGTGACAGCCCAACACAGCCCTTCCCGAGCTCCGTGGAGCTCATGTCGACTTTTCTTAAGGTCCACTGATGCTTCCTGACCGTTTGCTTGATCGGTTGGGGTGCTAGGGAGGTCGGCCGGCACGGCCGAAGTTCTCCCGAGGCTGCCGCTCGTCGCCGACCATGTACCGGCCATTTTCATGACGAACTGAGCCCGGAATCATGTTCCCCGAGCGGAAGTAGGCAGGGGCGGCCAGGATCATAAAGTTTGGAGCACCATAGAGGCTGCCGGCGAGCTCTCCGTCGAGGTATCGCGGCGGCAGAGCACAGACGGCGAGAGGTAGACGAAGGGGTGGGTCCCATCTGTCAGCGGCTCGGATTTTAAATCACGATCAGTCTGCGGCTCGGATCCGGTGTGCTGGCGCGCAAAAACCCCGTAGACCCCAGTGTTCCACCGCTCCAGCGTCCGACACGTGTACTGTGGACCCACCGGCAGATTTGAACTTTTCCCTGATTTTCAGAATTCATTCAAACTTCAAATCCTCAAAACTTTGGCTAGGAAGCTCCAAATCAAGTGAACCAAATTTTGTTGGATTCAGCTCTCTGAGTACTTTCCAGAAAATCAAGTTTCACTTCACAAAAATCCTTATTTCTCCAGAATTAATTCCTCAAATTTAAACTGTTTGGAATTTAACTGGAGAATCCTTTGGAGGAAAATTCTGAAATTTTTCTGGGATATTCACCAAAATATCCCTGATCTACCCTAAAAGTTTCAGATCCATTTGAGCTCATATTATACACCTAATGGTGTGATTAATAAAACTGTTCCAGAGAAAATAGAAAATGTCCGGAAACATTTTCAGAATTTCTCTGAAATTGTTTAGCTCATATCTTTAGCTAGGAACCTTCAAATTAAGTGAGACCAACTCATTAGAACCATCTAAAAATCTAGTTTGTAGAAAGTCATGAGTTGCTCCATGAAAATCACTGGAACACCATAAGAGTTCCAATTAAGGTCAAGGACATAATTAATTGTGGAGAGCTCAAATGAGCTTTGCTGCAACTAAAACTTGACCAAGTCTCTATTTAGGTTGTAACCAAGCTACAATAAAAATTTCAGAGTCATTGGGTCTGTCTAGTGGGACTTGCAACCTGCACAAGTTTAATTCCAATCAAATGCATTTAATTAATACATATACTTGTATCTCATGTAGTCGCTAAGGTCGAGGAGGAACCTGAAGTCTTAGACTTCATTACTCCGGAAGAGCAGCTAGCCTATGACCAAGAGAAGCAAGGCAAGCCCCGGTTTGCACTAACCTTTTTACAAAGTTTTATTGTTTTGAGCACTTTCTTGAGCATGATTACTTCTTGATTTGGAGTCTTGTTTGAAAACCCACTTGCATAGCCAAGAGAACCATGGATTTCGGATTAGGATTGCAAACCCCGTTAGCTACTGCCATGCTAAGATAGTGTAGGATTCGGTATAATTCGAGTAGTTGGAACTAATCGCGAGCATAGGCTAGAGGCACTCGACTCGGGTAGAGATAGCACATGATACCCATGGCAAGAAAAATGAGACTGAGCGGAGCGTAAGGGCAACAGGACTTTGGGGCCTGGGTGCTATAGCTCCGCTTGTGTCGATTGAGGACCGAGCCGTGTGCGGGCTTGTTGAACAAGCTAGAACAGTACCGAAGACCTACCGGCTATATGGGAACCGGGAAACCGATCTAACTAGGGTAGCTGGGTATTGAGGCATTGCCCGTCGTTCAGAGGGTAGGTTGAGAGCTTGCGGTGTAAATCGGCTGGCGGCACTGAGATGCGCGTGCAGAGACCTCTTGCTCGGGACGATGGGACCAGTTCAATATTTGGCTGACGGGTGAAAGGTGGTTGCGTACGGCATCCGTGATGGTTGCTGTAGGCAACATCAAGTACGGGGACACGTGACGGGTTATTTGGGTAACCCTGCAGGTGTAAATCGATTATAATCGCCGTCCCTCGCGGTCAGTGAGTACCACTTGTTCATTATACCGTGACGTAGAAAGAACAGGCTAGTACATGTTAAAATGTTGCTGATTGAAAGGTGGACTTTGATTGTTAATGATTTGTTGTAGTTTAGAGCTAACAAAAGTTCTTTTCAACTTTGGGAAAAGTACATGAGAGAAATTCGTTTCTTGTTTGATTGCGGCTCTCTCATGTGCCTTAGCGTAAGGTTCTCCACAACATGCTGCTAAAACTTGAAAGTAAGGTCCCACTAATTAGGCGTGTCCTTGCAAATGATTTTTACCTCATGTACCTCTCACCCCTCATGTAGAAGTTCCATGTTTAGGAGAGACGGGTCAGTCTTGCTGAGCCTTCGTGCTCACTGCTTGTGTTTGAAGCTTTTGCAGGGTTCTATGAGGAAGGGACTCCCGAGGAGGAGACGGAACCCCAGGAGGGGAACCCCGTCGAGTGGGAGTCGTACACGCCGCCGTGTTAGTGTGCGTGTGTGCTAGTAAGGACACGTTCACGGGCTGAACGTGAACTTGATGCATAGTCTACACCCATGAGTGTAGACTGGACATATTTTGATGTAAAAATGTTCATAAACCACTCTATGTAATAAAATTTTACTTCCGCTTTGTACCTTTGATGTGTGTTATTCGGTGCTGTGCAACGCAGCACCCCTCAGCGTGATCCTGGCTCGACAAGACCGTGGGGTCGTGTCAACCGGGTACATGCTGGTGGGACTCGCCCTTCACGTTTCTTCCTTCTTCCTGGCCTTGCTGGAGTTCTACGGGCTCCAGCTACAGCACCTGACACCGCACTCCCTCGTGCTGGTGTCAATCTTGGTCCACCTCTGCGAGATGTTCGTGGGAGTGCGGCCATCGATGCGTCTGTTTCGGGCGTTCTTTGTCCTGCAATCGTCGGGGAGGAGCTCGAGCTTCCTGGGAGCTTACTACTTCCAGCATCGCACAAGATCATTGGTGACGTACATCTCTTCGCTTTCTTCCAATAAATGGGAGAACTGGAGGGATGACTGGGTCATTGTGAAGACCGACGCCCACGACCGGCTGGAACTGCCGACTTCCCCTCCTTTATCCACATGGACCAGCTGGGAGAGGATGCCCTGCCTTCAAGATGCCTACTCCCCTGTGCTGGCAAGGATCAAGCTCCTGGCGGACCGGGGGTTGCTTCGCTGATGGTGTTGGCTGACTTCCTGTGTCGGCGCATCGCTCCCCTCCAAAGTCGCTGCCGCGCGGCCTGGATGTACTCTGGCAAGAATGACCCATCTCGCCTGGAGAGTGGCCCCGGGACAAATTTAGAGACGGAGGTCCTGGATGCCATGTTGGCGAGGCTGTGCGTCGATGTTGGAAGCAGCAGGGTCTCCGACGATCTTGTCAACCCACTGGCATCATGCTTACCCATCTTCAAGGACCAGGAGTTGAGATCGCAGCTCCTGAAGTCGATGCCAACACTGGACGACATCGACATCGCTCCTTGGCAGGCAGGTGACGCTCTACCGGCAGCGATCCCTGGGGTGGCTGGAGTGAGCGTTGGGAGGGATGTCTATTCTGCTTCGGCCCCTGCTGCTCCAAGCACTGCCGCGTTGAATTCCATGACCCCGATCCCCTCTACCTCAAGTCTGGACAAGAAAAAGGGGGGAGTGCCAGCGGCCCCCAGGCCCAGCTCCCCCGGGAAGAAGCGGAGGCTGATGCGCACAGACGGAACCTTTACCTCGGCACCCGGCCCCATGGCACGCATAGTGGTTGAACTGGAGGACGAGGCTGGCGGCAGCGTGGCTGGTCCTGCAGCCAAACCCACAGAGGGATCGCCTGCAGCTCCTCCGCCTCCGATGTCAACAAAGAGGCCAGCTGCGTCCGGGGGGTCCGGTGGCTCCAATGGCCCAGGCAAGCGCTTCCGAGCAGGTTCATGGAGCTTTACCGGCCCCAGGTAGGTCATACAAGGTCAGCCCTTGCGATCCACCGGAAGCTTCTGAAACTGCTCCAGCCCATGTTGTGGACCCTCCGGTGCCGGCGACACCCACGCCGCCTGTCCCTTCTGCAGATATCTCGTCGGATGTTCCTGGTGCGGCAGACCCCATCCAGAAAACTCCGTTGGTCCTGGCTCCGGGACCTGGTTTTGGGCCGGTTGAGGCCGACGAGGCCCCACCGGCACATGGCGGCGAACCCGTTCCTGCCGGTGACGAGGGTGCATCATTTGCCATGGCCCCGACCCCGGAGGGTAGCGTTCCCCTGCCGAAAGCTCACCTGCCTCCTTCCGAGGGCCATGCCGAAGCTTCCCTGGGTCCCTACGTCTTGGTGCGCGCTACGACGGCTACTGATATCCTGGAGGACGGTGCTCGGGAGGCTATGGTATGTGTTGAGCGGATCCTCTTGTCTGAGGCCGTGGCCACGGCTCAGGCAAGCCTCCGCCGAGTTCAGCTGCTGCTGGATCAGGGGCGGGAAGCCTTTCAGAATGAGAAGGAGCGCCTCGGTGGTTGGGAAAGGTTGCTCAACTTCGGGACCTGTGAAACACGAAGAAGGTTGGAGACGCAGGAGGCTCGCCTGCGGGAGGAGCAGGATCTGACCATCCGGCAGAGGGACTTGGTTGATCATTTAGACAAGCAGTCCCGTAAGCTCTGGGCAGAAGCCACCGAGTCCCAGAAGGCGGCTAATGCTCGCTTCACAACCCTGGAGGAGCTATGGCTAATGCTGTCTTGTCGTGAGATCGCAGTAGGCGAGCGCGAGCGTGAGCCAGCAGAGGAGAAGGAGGAATCTCTGTTGCGCTTGCAGCGGGGGCAGGCCGAGCTGATGTCTCAGGCCGACGACCTGGACCGTCAGCAGGCCTCTCTGAACGTGGAGCGGGAGAGGCAAATGAAGGAGCGCCAGGACCTCCTGACTGCAGAACTCGATGCCTCGTTCCGCAAGGAGAGACTGCAGCACCGCGCCCATGAGCTTGGTGCCCGGGAGGCGGCGTTGGTTGCCCAGGAGAAAAGACTCTCCGAAAGCGATGCAGCAGCCTTGACAGTGGTACGGCGTGAGCTTCAGGAGCTCCAGGCCTCACGCACAGTGGATGTCCAGCAAGTCTGGGACTTCTTGGACCGTGCCGAGTCAGCACTGGTGCCCTTCGGCTTCAGCCCGATGCGTGCTGGCGAGCCTTCGCAGGAGATGAGCCAAGCGCTCCTTGCGCTTGACTCTGCAGGCGTGAAGATGGCAGCATTGGAGGATGTTGTAGACGACCAGCTGGAGGTGGAGGACAAGGCCCTGGCTAAGGAGGTGGCAACACACGTGTTGATTTGCTTCCGAAGCTGGGACCCCAGTGTTTCGTTGGAGCCGGTCATCCAAGGCCCCATCGCTGTGAGGAAGGCGGCAGCTCGGTTTGAGGTCGAAGACTTAGGAGCCCTTGTTGCAGAACGATTTAGGCATGGTGCGGACGAGCCCTAGGCGGGCCATGACCTCTGTATCTTTGTTTTGTCTTTTGCGTCCTGTACTTCTTTATTGATGAAAAAGGCGGTTCTGTTGATGTCCCCTCTACCAATCGCCTGGCGGTGGTTCCAGTGAGCAGAGCCATTTCCAGTTTCTGTGAGGCCCCCTGACCCTTGATGCCGCAAAGATCAGGGGGTCCCTTATCCCGCCAAAACAGTTGTCGTTTCCTTGTACGAATTGCCAGGAGGTCGTGCTACTCACTTAGTTCGACCAGTCTCCGGGACCCTCGCGGGGTGCCAGCTTTTGGGGTTCGAGGGTGGCCCCCTTTGGGAGAGTTGGAATTACGGTCCCCACGGGCCGGAGTCCTGCGGTTTGCACAGATACTAAGAGCAAAGGGATAAACCGTGCCGTGTAGCTGCATTTTCTCTGCTCGATGACCCCATTCCGACTTATAGTCATCTGCTAAGGTACGTGAGCCTGGGCATTTCGGTGTATCGACGTCCAGACCCTGGCTACCATTCTTCCTAGGTCGGTGTGCCAACCGGGCCTCCCGCACTTCGGGTACTTGCGCCTCTAAAGAACAGGGGGTGCAAGCTTGAGATATTAATAAAGTACCCAAGGCGCCTGGGCAGTGTGGCTATCACTCCTTCTAGGTCCCTGGTAACAAGAGGACCCTAGGGGAGTTCAGTCCCTATCTGCAGCTTGCCGTAGCCAGCGCTCTGAATCTTAAACTCGTTGCTGGAACGGCCCGATGCCTAGCTCACGCATTTTATCGAGATGGCCCCCTGGTAGGTGTGGTCACTTGGTGGGGGGCACGCCTACCAAATAGACTGGATGAGGCAGGATGTGGGCATCGGCTTTCCAGTGGGTCCGGGCTACCACAGACCTATTGAGATGGTCGGGGTTTGGGCGACGCGGTCGTCCAGGACGTGGTTGAGGCTTTGTCCAGGGGCATGTGTCACCTGGCTCCCTGACACTGCTGAGCTACAGTGCCGGGATGCCCAACCATCATGCCTCTAATGGTCATGAGGGTAGGGTCACTTGCAGCGTCTGCTCTGATGTGTGGATCTGCTTAGCACAGAACTGATGTGCTTCACATCTCTTCACCATCTCGATGGCATCCAGGGGGGCTATCGGCCAGTAAAGACCATACTGAAGGCTTAACCGTCCAGCGTGTGGAACAAAGCGGTTTCCACACTCGTCCTCATAAATCTATGCGGATATCTCGCAGCCCTCCTCCTGGGTAATGCACCACAATGGATTGCTGTAAGTGCCACATTGGTAGAAATTTCCGTCTACCAGTATGTATCTTCTAGCCATACGAACGATCGGTTCAGCAGATACACGTTCATTAGGAAGGATATTGTCCTTAAAGTAGGCCCGGACCTCCATGATCCATGCATCGGACCTACTTGAACTTTTCAGATCTTGGGCGCCGGCTTGCACGGAGCCCCCGGTGACGCATACGATACTTGGCGAGCGCCGTGGTTGCAAGGCCGCCGGGACTGCTGGCTTCAAGGTGCCAGGCTTTCCCCCTTCGACTGGTTCGGCAGGCCAGACTGTATGATGCAGTAGATTCCTTTCAAAGGTGCCTTTGGGGGTCGGAGCCCAAGCAGAGGCTTTTATTGGAAGGTTGTCTGCTACCGCATTGTTGGTGCAGGGGATGTGGCGATACTCCAAAGCATGAAATCCTTTCTGCATCTCTCGCACATAGATAAGGTAGGCAGCTGGCTGCAGGCCAGTACAAGGTTACTCTCGCTCGCCTTGTTTGTGGCAAGATGGGAGTTTCCTATTAACCAATGCCTGTCGTTCTCCTAGAGAAGAAGCACTACTCAAGCTAAATTTGAGGGCTTCATACTTTGCCATACTATTAGTGCTATGGAGCCAAGATGCACCACGTACTTGAACTGCTCTTCTAACTGTGAGGTGAGCAGGACCCCCACTCTGGCGCCTCGCTTGTGTGAGGGCCGTCACAACAGAGTAACTTGTTGGGTGGTGTGGCGACGGAATTAATTCTGCTAGGAATGTGTCGGACTAGCGTGTAGGATGGCTCCAAACACAACATTTATAACTGCTATGCATGGGCCAACATTTATAACACACTTCCTTTCGGCAATAGGGGCAACAGGCCGTGCCACAAAGCAGCGATTCACCCCAGGTACTGAGGGTGGCTGGACCTTTCTGGGACTTTAGCTGTTCTATGCCAAGTTCCCAGCCTCTATGTTACTCTTACAAGAAAGAGAAAGAAAAAAAATGCTCTGCTACTACTTGGGGGTAGTGGGGTAGACTTACAGAGGTGTCCTACGGCCACTCGATCTAAGTAGAGTCACCCATTCCCTGCAGCAAGAAGGACGCACCTGGGTGATTTGCTCGTACTGGACAGGGGGTAGGCTTGTGGCCCCTCCTTGAGAAAGATCTTGTCGGAGCACCATGTAGTCCTGCATTGGGTCACCCACCCTTTACTCCGAAAAAGGCGAACCGCCTGGCCAGGTGTGGGGCATCATACGTCTCTCACTGTGATCAGAGCCGGAGCTTTTTTCCTGGTCATAGAGGACATTCGACGCCTGCTTGGTGTCTTGGAACTCCATTTCCTTGTCAGCACCATCCCCCCGGTCAGCCTTCTGTTTGTCCCCTTGCTAGCGGGAGGGCGCACCATCCTGACGCTCCTGTCGGAGCTCTCGGAAGCGCTCCGCCAGCCTCTGGATCTTCCGGCACTCGCTGATGCTTCACCGGTTGGTGTCGTGGACGGGGCACCGCTGGGCGCCAACGTCGCTGTCAGACGGCTGTCGCGGGCGCTTATCAGCCCGCGGCCCCCGGCCTGCTGCAGCCGCTACTGCTGCTGCTGTATGGGCTCCGGCCTGCAGCTCGTCCGTGCCGCTGGCTCTATTCTTCCTGCCACCAAGGCCATCCCTGGCGGACTCACTCCCTTTGCCGGGCGTTGTGTGCCAGTTGCCGCCCTTTGCGGCCCTGGAACACTTGTCCACCAAGCTGAAGAGCTCGGAGACATCCTTCACGTCATGCGTGGCCATCTTCTCGAGCATCTTCCTGTCGTGGACGCCTTGTCGAAAGGCAAGGATGACGGACGCGTTGGAGATGCGGGGGATGATGTTCCTGACCTGGGAGAAGTGCTGGATGAATGAGCGCAGCGACTCTCCCAGTTGCTGTTGTATGGTGTGGAGGTCTGCCTCCGAGCCTGGCTTGACGTAGGAACTCCCAAAGTTGGCCGTGAACTGCCGGCACAACTCTTCCCAAGAGGTCACAGACCCCTAGGGCAAGTTCATGAGCCATGACCGGGCTGACCCGGTCAATGCTACTGGGAAGTAGTTGGCCATGATGGCATCATCCCCTCCTGTAGATAGAATGGCAGTGGAGTAGATCTGCAGGAATTTGATGGGGTTGACTGTCTCATCGAACTTCTCCGACAAATGTGGCCAGAACTTGCGCGGCCAGACCGCCAAACGGAGATGTGGGGCCAGAGCCATGCAGCCTCCCACAGATCCTGGTGAGACAGGGTTCTGGCCCATGTAAATGGGACGCATGGTACCCGAGGTACCATATTCTTCCCTGAGGCCACGACGCCATTCACACTGTCGCTCGTCACTGACGTGGCCTTCTTTGTTATGACGGCGGCGGTGGTCCAGTTCGCCCCTGAAGTCTGTGGTGGGGAGCCTGGACGTCACCGTCGAGTGGATTGTCGTCGTCCCGTAATCCCTTGTTACGTCATGGGGTGGCAGCTTCCCCGTGCCCGGTCGCTGTCACCGACGACACGGCTAGTTGAGCGCGGCGATGACCAGGTGGTCGACGTCGTTGCGCCATTGTTCAGCAGCGGACGGGGAAGCTCCCATGCTCGGGGGGTTGTGCAGGAGCACACGGGCCACCAACAACGCGCTTTCCGGACTAGCTTCAGTCGGCGCTTGCGACCCTGTTGCCGTCACTACTGAAGGCTGCCGAGAAGCAACGGGCACCGTCACTGTAGGAACCGGTGCCGGTGCAGAAGGTCCCGCTCTAGGACCAGAGGATACTTCCTGTTCACTCTGCCGCTGGTGGCGCGAGGGACGGGAAGAACCTCCGAAAAACTGGATGTTCACCATTGTGGGTCAGAGACAGCTTCGAGAACCAAAAGCCCCCTTCCTGGCGCGCCAAATGTCGAAGTATTTTCTACGACACTTCTCACGGTCTGCTCGGAAGCAGCCCGTGGAGGTTCTTTTTTCGGTGGGGCTAGTGGATCTCGAAGGTCTGAGCACGATGGCGAGAGAGACACAAGGATTTACGTGGTTCTGGCCGGTGGAGCGTAAAACCCTACGTCCACGGGAGTGCATGGAGTATTACTTGCTCCCGCTTGAAAATGAGTTGGCTGGGTCGCGAACCCCTTACCCGGAGGCTGAATCGGTCCTTCTATAACCCAAGGCCGGGGCAGTTACAAGGTGGCCTGGGGCCCAACTTGTGGCCCCGCGGCTATCTGTCTCCCATACATAAACTATATGTATTTACAGATACATGCATTGTCACTGTCGGTGGAGTTAACGCGTGTCGCCTGACACGTCTGGCGCCTCTAGCCTGGTGGCAGGTGATGATTAAGTCCCTGTCTTGTCGCTGCGTCCTCTTGCTCTACAGGGCGGCTCAGCGCCGTTGGGAGGCACTGTAGTGCCATCACGCCACGCCCCTAGTCTTTCACCGTAATGGCGAACATACAGAGGACGGTGGCGTGCGTCATGTGCCATGCTGCTGGGGAAGGCCGACCCTTCAATGCTCCGCCTGGCAATGCTCCTTCCTCTTTACTCCTTGGCCATCTGCCCGTTGCTCGTCGGAGTAACGTTTGGGCGGATGGCCCCCGAGACATGCGTCTCCACCGGAGCCGTCCTGAGGAGGAGTGGGCGGTCCGGAGTTGTTGAGCACGTGGCAGCACCGGAGCCCTTCCATGCTGGAGGTTGGATCCGGAGCTGCAGTACACGTGGCACATCCGGAGCCTCCCCCAGGGGGAAGGTACACCCGGAGTCTCTGCCCACGTGGCAGCACCGGAGGCCTCCATGCTAGAGGTCAGATCCGGAGCTGCAGGACACGTGGCACCTCCGGAGCTCTCTCAGGCTCGGGGGTGTGGCTCGGATGTGCCGGGCACATGTCACACCCGGTTTATCCGAAGAACAACCGAGTGAATATCACATATATGCCAGGATCATTTTCTCATACATGTGATGACAAATAATGAAGCATCATTTATTACAAGCCAGGTGTCGAATATAAATAAGTCTTACATAGCATACGTCTCGATGGACGATAATAAGTTCATAAAATGTAAATAAAATAGCAGCGGAATATAAGTCTTGTGGGCTCCGTCACAGGCGTTGCCCGGGGGACTCCATGAACCTAGAATCCTTCTTCGGGTCCAAAGTCTTGGTCATTGAACACCACATTATCCCCTTGACCTGAGCAGCAATTTAAACCAACAAATATGCAAGTTTGTGTACCGTTGATACTCAGCAAGTGTGGGAAAGTTATGTTATGCATGGCTAGAGCAAGGAGAGGTTGAACTCATGGCTAAAGGATTACGCAATTGGTACCTATTGCCTTAGCTTATTAAGCACCTACATTACTACATAGGTGAAATGATCCATATCTCCCAACCCATCATCATAATCAAATAACCATAACATCATTTCCAATGTTAAGCTCCCCGCTTAACATCCACAACTTCCAAAGTCCTCATCCTCTAATCATGAATAAGTCCAAGCCGCTCTTGACCGTGAGCACGGCTGTCATGACAGTTTTGACTCTGCAGAGTTTGCACCACTGTACCCACATGTAGTGATTCCATCCCCCGTTGCCGGGTGGACTGAAAGAACCTCCGTTATGCTAGTGGCCACGAACCACATTCACACTTCCCAGGTGTGTAGCCAGGAGATCACTACGAAGCCTTCACAAAGGGATTCCCGACGAGCGTGGGCCCACTAAGGTTTCACCCCTAACAGCATACAAGAGGCTCCAACCCCGCTGCAGTGGCCCCCTCTTGATCCTTGCGGTTCATACGGTAGTCCAGCTGACACCTATTTCCCGCACCATCCAACACACCCATACTACGCCGGGGATACACCTAATTAATTGGCCAAGCTGGCCCATCTCACCATGTGGTTGGCACGGTAAAGCCAGGTTACATGCTCCATGAACCGGTCCTTAGGATCCAGGAAAGTACTAAACACAAACCCGAGTCTCGTGCACCCAGCACCAACCAAATCATCCAACTTGCCTTGATCCCTACCTCTACATAACTCATAATATCTCATTCAAGAGTAAGGTAAATAAATTGATGATCTCATATCCCAATTATCCCATTCTAAGCATGGCTAAGCATAAGCATATGAATAAATGACATGATAAAATAAATCCCAACCCAAGCTACAAGGAAACACGGTAATGCAATTCTAGGGAAACTTCCTAGCATGGGTTTCATATTTCAATTGACAATGCAAATAATTCTATCTACACATCCTAGCATAGGATCAAAGTGGTCAAGGACACTTGCCTTCTTCCTGCTGCTCTGGGAATGGAAAGTCTTGGTCTTGGAAGGGGAGAACTTGCTCTGGGGCAGGTTCTACTCATGCCAATACACATAGCAAAAGAAAACAAAAATCCATAAGACAGAGTTCACACTTTCACTTCATACAAACCACACATACATACATATGAAAGTCATTCACATTTCTAAGTGTTGTGGTTACTCTACATGTGTTGATTTTTGGCCTACATTCACCTTTAAACATATGTATATTATTTCTAACTTCTATGTTCAGATTTCTATTTGCACACTATATATGAAGTTCCAATTTGAACAAATTCTTTATATTCAATTATTAAACTTCCTAGCCACAAAGTTTGTATAAAAGGTATTTTCCTACTCCAAATAGGTTTTCAGATCTTCTACCAATTCCTAAACTGAAGTTTTTGGATTTGGAGACTTCATTTATCATTTTCTAATTATGCATACCTATTTTCCTATATTTTTCAGATTTATCTTCTATGTCTAAAAGTGATTTTAATATTAAATAGTAGGACATATCTTCTAAACAGAATAGGTTCTAACCTAAAATATTAAAAATATATTTTTAAACTTCTCCTCTGATGTGAGCTAATTTAAATTTATTTTATCAGTTTTCAGAATTACTTCCTAGCCTAAAAAGGTATTTCTAGAACTAATATGAACAACAATTAGACAGATTCATTTCAACCAAAAATCTATGTTTAGTTCATTCTAAAGTTTTCCAAGTGCTAGGAGAGTTTAAATTTGAACTTGTACATATGTTTGCCTTACCTTTTAAATTTAAATCCTAGTCACATATTCAAATTTCAGAATTTAATATCATATAGGGTCAAAAAGGTAAATCCTCCCTACTACAGGGTCTAATTTATTATTTTACAAATTTCCAGGGGTCTAACTACACATAACAGAGGGGTTTTGCAAATTTTTATTAAGTCCAGGGGCTAAAACTGATTTTTAAATGAATTTACACGAATTTCTGAAGTTCCAGGGGCTAGATCAGAAGTTTCCGGGGCTAGCTCGTGTTTTCCGAGATCCCCAGGGGGTAGCGCGTAAGAATCCCGGCCTTTGTAACACGGGGCTGATGTGGATCGTCCGATTTAAAATAGACGGCTGAGATTATAACGCGGAGCGGTACGGGTTAGAACTAATAGGAACCGCACGATTTAAAATGGACGGGCCTCAGGGGGCCACGTCGCCCTGGCCGTGCGCGGGCGGCGCTGCCCGGCGGCGCGCGGCGGCAGGAGGCGGTGATCTCGCCGGAGATCTTCGGATTTACGTCTATGCCTCCTAAAACTTGGATTTCATGGCATAGAATGGTAGAGGGGAGGTCGGGGATCTCACCTCGGGGTTTTTCTTGAGCTCGGAGGTCCTGGAAGGCGGTCGGCGGCGAGGTCCGAGATGAAATAGCGACGGTGCTCGCCGGAGCTGCGTCTAGGGTGCAAAACACCAAATTTTCTGCACCTGCGTGATTCCCCGGAGGCGGTGGAACATGAGCGGCGCGTTAGATCAGAAAACCCGAGCAAGGATCAAGAGAAAACGGTGATCGGAGCTTCGGTTCTCACCGGAGAGAAAATTGGAGTCCGCTGGGGAATTCGACGAGTTTTTGTGCGAGAATTTCACGAGGGGAGGCGGCGGAGGATCGACTTGGTTAAATAGCAGCGTCCGGGGCCAAAGATCGTGCTATTGGCGCGGCTTTTCGGAGGTTTTTTGGATTCGTGGGTGAGGAGAGTCCCGGGGTCGGCCGAGCGCGCGGAGGTGGGGGATGACATGCGGGCCCCACGTGTCGGTGAGAGAAAGAGAGGGGCGCGGGTTCGGGGCTGGCGCGGGGAGAGTGGGCCGGCTGGTGGGTTTCGGCCCACTGGCCGGTGTGGTTTTTCTTTTTCTTTTTCCATTTCTTTTCTGTTTTGGTTTGAATTTAAATTCCAATTTGAATTTGAATTTCTGCACCACATGCAATACGTCCAAAAATTTTTAAATTCCCCTCTTAACAGAATTTTGTGGTGTTACAACTCTACGCCCCTTAAAAGAAATCTAGTCCTCGAGATTGGTGGTTCTAAGAAAACAATTCCGGAAACTGTGCCTTAAGCTCGTATTCTCGCTCCCATGTGGCTTCCTCTTCCGAGTGATGCTTCCACTGCACCTTGCACATCCAGATTCTTTTATTTCTTGTGAGGCGTTCCATTGTCTCCAAAACCTTGACCGGTTGCTCGGCATAAGACAGATCCTCTCCTTCTCTCCTACGTCAACCTCATTCATGAGTAACATCTATTCAGGCGTCCTCAGACATTTCTTGAGTTGTGACACATGGAATACATCGTGCACATCCGATAAGCGAGCCGGTAGTTCTAGTTGATATGCCACTTCGCCTTTCCTCTCCAGAACCTGAAAGGGTCTGATGTATCGAGGTGATAACTTCCCTTTCACCTTGAACCGACGAAGTCCTCGGATAGGTGATACCTTGAGATAAACATAGTCTCCCACATTGAAAATAAGCTCTCTTCTCCGCACATAGGCATAACTCTTTTGTCGGGTCTGTGCTATCCTCAAGTTGTTGCGAATTTCCCTCACTTTTGCCTCGGCTTCTTGTAGTACTTCGGGCCCAAACACTTTACTTTCCCTCGTTTGGTTCCAAAATAGGGGAGTTCTGCACTTCCTCCCATACAAAGCCTCAAATGATGACATCTTCAAACTAGCCTGATAGCTGTTGTTATAGGAGAACTCCGCATACTGTAAGTTCGTATCCCAACTCCTATTGTTCTTGAGCGCACACGCTCTCAGCATATCCTCAAGGATATGATTGGTTCTTTCCGTCTGCCCGTCGGTCTGGGGATGATAGGCAGAACTAAAATTCAGATGAGTTCCCATGGTTTCATGTAACTTCTGCCAGAACCTTGAGGTGAACTGTGTCCCTCGATCTGATACTATCTTCTTTGGCACTCCATGGAAACACACGATCCTTGACATGTACAATTCTGCCAATTTGGATCCGCTGTAGCTTTCTTTCACGGGGATGAAATGAGCTACCTTGGTTAGTCTGTCGATGATGACCCATATCGAATCATATCAGGATTGGGTCCTAGGTAGTCCCACTATGAAATCCATACCGATTTCTTCCCATTTTCATTCAGGAACTTTGAGTGGTTGCAATTATCCCGCGGGTCGTTGATGTTCTTCTTTCACCAACTGACATGTGTCACATAGGGCAACATGTTCCGCGACATCTCGCTTCATGCCATACCACCAATACCTGCTCTTCAGGTCATGGTACATCTTCGTACTCCCAGGATGAATGGAATAGTCGGAATCATGAGCTTCCTTCAAAATCAATTCAAGGATCTCCTTCACTTCAGGCACACATATTCTTTTCCCGTGCCACACCGTACCTTGTTCATCCTCTCTGAAACTAGGGGCTTTATTATCCTTGATGAGTTCTCTTATTTTTTGTATCTTCTCATCATTCTTTTGACCATCGCGTATGTCTTGCTCTATCGTGGAGTCCACTTCCATGGCGATGGCTTCACCACTATTCACCAGACATAGATTGAGTTTTATAACCTCATCCTTCAATTCTGTAGGCATGTCCTTCAAGCTCAACCTATTGACCTGCACTTTCCGGCTTAGAGCATCCGCCACGATGTTCGCTTTCCTAGGATGATAGTTTATGCCCACATCAAAGCCGTTGATCAGCTCTAACCATCTCCTTTGTCTGAGGTTGAGATCTGGCTGTGTGAAAATATACTTTAAGCTCTTATGATCCGTATATATCTCTGTCCTCTTCCCCATCAAGTAATGCCGCCAAATATTCAACGCGTGTACCACTGCAGCTAGCTCTAGGTCATGTGTAGGATAGTTCTTCTCGTGTTTCCGGAGCTGCCGGGATGCATAAGCCATGACATGCCCCTCTTGCATGAGAACACATCCCAACCCATTTCTAGAGGCATCACAGTACACCAAAAAGTTCTTCTGCATATCTGGCATAACTAGCATTGGGGCTGTTGTCAATCTTTTCTTCAGTTCCTGAAACTCGTCTCGCACTGCGGTGTCCATGTGAATATGATTCCCTTCTCCAACAATTTGGTGAGGGGTCTCGAGATCTTGGAGAAACCCTCAATAAACCGTCGATAATACCCAGCCAATCCTAAGAAGCTTCGAACTCCCCCGACATTCTCAGGGGTCTTCCACTTCTGTACATCCTCGATCTTTGCGGGATCTACGGAGATTCCTCCCTCCAAGATTATATGTCCTAAGAAGGGAACTCTATCCAGCCAAAACTCACACTTGCTCAACTTGGCATATAGTTGGTGTTCTCTCAGCTTTTGCAACACCAACCTTAGATGTTCCTCATGTTCTTCTTCATCTTTGGAGAAGACGAGAATGTCATCTATGAAAACCACCACAAATTTGTCCAGATATTCCATGAATACCTTGTTCATTAGATACATGAAGTATTCCGGTGCATTAGTTAACCCGAAAGGCATGACGGTGTATTCATACAGCCCGTACCGAGATACGAAAGCTGTATTTGGAATATCAGTTTGCCTTATCTTAAGTTGGTGGTATCCTGACCTGAGATCAATTTTCGAGAACACACAAGCTCCCCTCAACTGATCAAACAAGTCTTCAATGCGGGGTAATGGGTACTTGTTCTTGATGGTTGCTTCATTCAACGCATGGTAGTCCACGCATAGCCTTTGGGTTCCGTCGTTCTTGGGCACAAATATCACTGGAGCTCCCCATGGTGAGGAACTAGGACGAATGTACCCCTTCTCTGTCAATTCTCTTAAATGTTCATTGAGTTCTTCCAGCTATTTGGAGTCCATCCGATAGGGTCTCTTGTATATCGGAGCTGTTCCAGGCACTAGCTCAATCGCGAATTCCACCTCACGATCGGGAGGCATACCTGGCAACTCCTCCAGAAAAACGTCTGGATATTCCCTGATGATCCTGACCTCCTCCACTTCCACCTCAACTTGATTGAGTTTAATGTCCCTCCTAGGCTCTTGTATGGTTATGAACTCTACTCTTGTGCCACTAGGGTGAGTTAGTTCCACCGTTCTTGTCAAACAATATATGTTTCCTTTATGTTTGGTCAACCAATCCATACCCAAAATAATATCTATCCCTGGTGAATCTATCACTATGAGGTTTGCAGTAAATACCACCCCATTAATGTCTAGATTCACCTTGGGACACACTTGTCTTGTCCTTATTTCTCCCCCTGGAGAGTTTACGGCTAGCATATGGTTCATTTGTGTTGTTGCTAGATCATGCTTCTTAACAAACCCTTGGGCAATGAACGAGTGGGTAGCACCAGAATCGAACAACAGGGTTACAATGTGTAAATTGGCAGGAAACTTACCAACTACCACGTCGGGTGCCTCTTGCGCCTCCTCCATGGTCACGTGGTTCACCCGTCCTCGCATCACATTCTGCTGTTGCGGCTGCACGGGCTTCTTCTTTGGGCACTTATGTGCGTAGTGCCCTACTTCTCCACAGTTGAAGCATTGCACCCCAACCTTAGGTGCCTGACCTTTGTTGTCTTGGGGTTTGTTCAGTGGTCCTTGTACTGCTGGTCGAGGTTGATATGTGGGGCGAGGCTGCTGTACAAACTGACGTTGTGGCTGTGCTGGTGCTGACGGAGGCCTGAAATTCAGGTTGTACCCTCTCATTGCTGAGTAGGACACCACAGCACGGCTCGTCTGCCCTACGGGTGGCTGCATCAGTGGTGGGCGTGTGTTGCTACCCGAGGCTTGGTGTGGCCATCCTGCCTTCCTCTTGTTTTCATTTTCCAAAGCCTTCAGCTTCCTCTCCACAACAAATGCTCTGTCCACCATATTTTGGAAGCTTTCATACTCGTTGGAGGACATTGCACACTGCATTTCCGCTCTAAGTCCTTCCACAAAGCAGTCCTGTTTCTGCTCATCAGTCTCGATGTCCCGTGGTGCATAACAGGATAGTTGGGTGAATTTAGTGAGGTATTCTCTCACAGTCATGTTTCCTTGCTGCAGCCCCAAGAACTCCTTTCTCTTGTTTTTGAGTTCACCCCTTGGTATGTAATGGTTGCGGAAACTGCGCTTGAACTCTTCCCAAGTGATGTTCTCAGGGTCATGATGAGCGGCCACGTAAGCGGTCCACCAATCAGCAGCAGGTCCATGCAATTGGTGAGAGGCAAACAGCACCCTCTCATACCCTTGGCATTGTATGATCCTCATCTTGCTCTCAATGGTCTTTAGCCAATCATCTGCCTCCAGAGGTTCAGAAGCACTTGCAAACTTTGGAGGTTGAGTCCCTAGAAACTCACTCAACCTTGGTTGGCGTGGTGCAGCTTGTGGACGTAGAACTTGGTGCAAGTTGGCCACCACTTGAGTTAGGCTCTGGATGAGCTGATTCTGATTTTCAAGCATTTGGTGGATGGGATCAACTCCTTCACGGCGACCACCCCTGTCTTGTCCTCCAGAAAGATGAGGGTTGCCGACCTCATCGTTGTTGTTGGCGGGGTTGGCACCACGACCCTTTCCTCTTTCGGCCATCTATCGTGATCAACCAAATGTTAATTTAAAGAGTTTCGTATTAAATTCCCAATTTGCTTGTTTAAACTTTAAACTCATGGGGTCTTATTATATTAACATTTTCTGAGGGTTTCACATCTTACGCGAAAATAAATGCACTCTTAATTCATAGGGGTTCACACATCAAAGCAAAACAACCTGAAGACGAGGTTGTGGACAAATGCCCATGGCTTCCACAACTCACGTCACATACCAAACATTAACACACCATTAACTAAGGTATTGACTCGCCTACTCGATAACCTGCTGAACTATGGGAAAGGACTCTACACGACTCGTATCACTGAGCTGGCTCCTCGGGATCTTCCTCGTTATTGCGGCTGCCCTCTAACTCCGCTTTGGGTGGGGAAGCTGCTGGTGGAGAAGTCCGGCGACTCCCGCTCGCCTGGCGATCTGGGGAGTCAGGAGTCCATGTGTCATTCACGGTGACACACAGTTCATTCCCATCTCCTCTTTCTCTCGTCCTCAAGCTGGCTCGAAGCAACGCCTCAGTCTCCTTCAGGGTGTCACGAACATCCTGAAGCTCCTGCTGACACTCCTGCAGTCGAGTGCTGAGCATAGCAGCATCCTCCAAACACAGGTCCATGTGCTCATGGGAAGTCTCCTGCTGCACTGGCGGGTACTTGTATTCCGCGGTACCACTCTCACGCTAGAGGACATACATGTACTCAGTCCTGTCCAGGTGACGACGGTAGATGTAACTTTGACAGGTGATGGCCTCCCAGATGACATCCCTCTCGGCATCAACCTGTGTCGCTCGACAAGCTGGAGAGCGGTGGATCTTGAGCAGCTGATCTTCATGGATAATCCTCATTTCTGAACTCCATTCTTCCTGCTTCTCACGGATGGTCCGGGTGGAGCTGTAGTGTATGATTAGCTTGCCCGTATTGCCGGCAGCGTGGAGCATACGCCGTAGACGGCGCAACAAGCCTCCTACTGCCAATCCGTAGGAGTGGTACGTCACCGGACGATTCCCCTCTTAGGGCAAGGGCAACTACAGGAACTCTCCCTCCGGTGGACTTGCAGGCGGTGCGGATCATGCCAACCTCCTAAAACATAAATCATTTCAAATCAAGTTAGATAAGATTTAAATAAAAAAATCGTGTTTTGAATAGAGTTGGGGCAAGGTGAATAAAGTGACCCATTAAATAACTCTTTTCAACCCACACCTTTGAAAAATAGTTTTTTAGAAAATAGGGTCCTTAAATACGTCCATTTCTACCTAGGTCCACGTTCCTACGGGCAACCTTGGCTCTGATACCACTTCTGTCACACCCGGTTTATCCGAAGAACAACCGAGTGAATATCACATGTATGCCAGGATCATTTTCTCATACATGTGATGACAAATAGTGAAGCATCATTTATTACAAGCCAGGTGTCGAATATAAATAAGCCTTACATAGCATATGTCTCGATGGACGATAATAAGTTCATAACATGTAAATAAAATAGCAACGGGGGACTCCATGAACCTAGAATCCTTCTTGTGGGCTCCGTCACATGCGTTGTCCGGGGGACTCCATGAACCTAGAATCCTTCTTCGGGTCCGAAGTCTTGGTCATTAAACACCACATCATCCCCTTGACCTGAGCAGCAATTTAAACCAACAAATATGCAAGTTTGAGTACCGTTGGTACTCAACAAGTGTGGAAAAGTTATGTCATGCATGGCTAGAGCAAGGAGAGGTTGAACTCATGGTTAAAGCACTACGCAATTGGTACCTATCGCCTTAGCTTATTAAGCACCTACATTACTACATAGGTGAAATGGTCCCAATCTCCCAACCCATCATCATAATCAAATAACCATAACATCATTTCCAATGTTAAGCTCCCCGCTTAACATCCACAACTTCCGAATTCATCATCCTCTAATCATGAATAAGTCCAAGCCGCTCTTGACCGTGAGCACGGCTGTCATGACAGTTTTGACTCTGCAGAGTTTGCACCACTGTACCCACATGTAGTGATTTCATCCCCCGTTGCCTTGTGGACTAAAAGAACCTCCATTATGCCAGTGGCCACGAACCACATTCACACTTCCCAGGTGTGTAGCCAGGAGATCACTACGAAGCCTTTACAAAGGGATTCCCGACGAGTGTGGGCCCACTGAGGTTTCACCCCGAAAAGCATACAAGAGGATCCAACCCCACTGCAGTGGCCCCCTCTTGAGCCTTGCGGTTCATACGGTAGTCCAGCTGACACCTATTTCCTGCACCATCCAACACACCTATACTACGTCGGGGATACACCTAATTAATTGGCCAAGCTGCCCCATCTCAGCATGTGGTTGGCACGGTAAAGCCAGGTTACATGCTCCATGAACCGGTCCTTAGGATCCAGGCAAGTACTAAACACAAACCCTAGTCTCGTGCACCTAGCACCAACCAAATCATCCAACTTGCCTTGATCCCTACCTCTACATAACTCATAATATCTCATTCAAGAGTAAGGTAAATAAATTGATGATCTCATATCCCAATTATCCCATTCTAAGCATGGCTAAGCATAAGCATATGAATAAATGACATGATAAAATAAATCCCAACCCAAGCTACAAGGAAACAAGGTAATGCAATTCTAGGGAAACTTCCTAGCATGGGTTTCATATTTCAATTGACAATGCAAATAATTCTATCTACACATCCTAGCATAGGATCAAAGTGGTCAAGGACACTTGCCTTCTTCCTGCTGCTCTGGGAATGGAAAGTCTTGGTCTTGGAAGGGGAGAACATGCTCTGGAGCAGGTTCTACTCATGCCAATACACATAGCAAAAGAAAACAACAATCCATAAGACATAGTTCACACTTTAACTTCATACAAACCACACATACATACCTATGAAAGTCATTCACATTTCTAAGTGTTGTGGTTACTCTACATGTGTTGATTTTTGGCCTACATTCACCTTTAAACATATGTATATTATTTCTAACTTCTATGTTCAGATTTCTATTTGCACACTATATATGAAGTTCCAATTTGAACAAATTCTTTATATTCAATTATTACACTTCTTAGCAACAAAGTATGTATAAAAGGTATTTTCCTACTCCAAATAGGTTTTCAGATCTTCTACCAAATCCTAAACTGAAGTTTTTGGATTTGGAGACTTCATTTATCATTTTCTAATTATGCATACCTATTTTCCTATATTTTTCAGATTTATCTTCTATGTCTAAAAGTGAGATTTAATATTAAATAGTAGGACATATCTTCTAAACAGAATAGCTTCTGACCTAAAATATTAAAAATATATTTTTAAACTTCTCCTCTGATGTGAGCTAATTTAAATTTATTTTATCAGTTTTCAGAATTACTTCCTAGCCTAAAAAGGTATTTCTAGAACTAATATGAACAACAATTAGACAGATTCATTTCAACCAAAAATCTATTTTTAGTTCATTCTAAAGTTTTCCAAGTGCTAGGAGAGTTTAAATTTGAACTTGTACATATGTTTGCCTTACCTTTTAAATTTAAATCCTAGTCACATATTCAAATTTCTGAATTTAATATCATATAGGGTCAAAAGGTAAATCCTCCCTACTACAGGGTCTAATTTATTATTTTACAAATTTCCAGGGGTCTAACTACACATAACAGAGGGGTTTTGCAAATTTTTATTAAGTCCAGGGGCTAAAACTGATTTTTAAATAAATTTACACGAATTTGTGAAGTTCCAGGGGCTAGATCAGAAGTTTCCAGGGCTAGCTCGTGTTTTCCGAGATCCCCAGGGGGTAGCGCATAAGAATCCCGGCCTTTATAACACGGGGCTGATGTGGACCGTCCGATTTAAAATAGATGGCTGAGATTATAACGTGAAGCGGTACGGGTTAGATCTAATAGGAACCGCACGATTTAAAATGGACGGGCCTCATGGGGCCACGTCGCCCTGGCCGTGCGCGGGCGGTGCTGCACGGCGGCGGGAGGCGGCGATCTCGCCGGAGATCTTCAGATTTACGTCTATGCCTCCTAAAACTTGGATTTCATGGCATAGAATGGTAGAGGGGAGGTCGGGGATCTCACCTCGGGGTTTTTCTTGAGCTCGGAGGTCCGGGAAGGCGGTCGGCGGCGAGGTCCGAGATGAAATAGTGGAGGTGCTCGCTGGAGCTGCGTCTAGGGTGCAAAACACCGAGTTTTCTACACCTGCGTGATTCCCCGGAGGCGGTGGAACATGAGCGGCGCGTTAGATCAGAAAACCCGAGCAAGGATCGAGAGAAAACAGTGATCGGAGCTTCGGTTCTAACCGGAGAGAAAATTGGAGTGCGCTGGGGAATTCGGTGAGTTTTTGTGCGAGAATTTCACGAGGGGAGGCGGCGGAGGATCGACTTGGTTAAATAGCAGCGTCCGAGGCCAAAGATCGGGCTGTTGGCGCGGTTTTTTGTAGGTTGTTTGGATTCGGGGGTGAGGAGAGTCCCGGGGTCGGCCGAGCGCGCGGAGGTGGGGTATGACATGCGGGCCCCGCGTGTCAGTGAGAGGAAGAGAGGGGCGCGGGTTCGGGGCTGGCGCGGGGAGAGTGGGCCGGCTGGTGGGTTTCGGCCCACTGGCCAGTGGGGTTTTTCTTTTTCTTTTTCTTTTTCCATTTCTTTTCTGTTTTGGTTTGAATTTAAATTCCGATTTGAATTTGAATTTCTGCACCACATGCAATACGTCCAAAAATTTTCAAATTCCCCTCTTAACAGAATTTTGGGGTGTTACAGCGCGTGGTAGTGCCGGAGCCCTCATTGCTGGAGGATGGGGCCCGACACTACTGGACACGTGTCGGCTCCCGAGCCACCCTTGGTCGGTAGTCAGGCTCAGAGCCTGAAGACACGTTGCAACCCTAGGACAGCCCATGGGCCCAGCGCGCCGTGGCTTATGCTGGGGCCCGCCTAAGCTGGGAAGGCTGGGCCCAGATGCTTTTTACCCACTACGCTGGGCTACCCGGTTCGCAGGGTACTGACAAATAAAGTATTTTATTAATCATGTTCCTTGATGCATATAGTTCGGTGTTCTCTCTATTTATTGCATTTCTATTTTGTCTTACCTTGCACTGTACACTATATACGACAGATGCCTAGGCCTAGGAGGATCACTAACTACGCACGAGGGGTTGTCGAGAGTAGCAAAATTTCTAACAACGTGGAGGTGCCCATTGAAGAAGAGGTTGAGATTCTAGTTTAAGCCCCTACACTTGAGCACCGACTATCTATGCAGAATCATCTGATGTAGAAAATGATTCAGACATTGGGGCAGATGCAGCCAAACAAAGAGAACCAGAATGCTCCTGTGCCACCACCACCACCTCAGAGTAGATTGGGAGAGTTCATGACGACTAGACCGCCTACCTTCTCTCAAGCCAAGGATCCTATTGAGGCTGACGATTGGCTAAAGGCAATTAAGAGGAAGCTTGCCATAGCGCAATGCACTAATAGGGAGAAGGTTTGTTTGCTGCTCACCAACTATTTGGAGCAGCTGCTGACCGATGGGAATCCTATTGCAACTCCCACACAGACCAAGAATCCATCAACTAGGCAGAGTTCAAGACTAGTTTTCGCTCTCACTATGTCCCTGCTGGCGTTATGATGCTGAAACGTCAGGAATTCGAGGGATTGAAACAGGGCAACTATAGTGCGAGTGAGTTCTTGAGCAAGTTCACTCAACTGTCGTGGTACGCTGCAGATGACGTGTACACAGACAGCAAGAAGTAGTACCTGTTCATGAGACGTCTGAACAATGACATTCAATACCAGCTGCTCAACAATGGCTACCCTAGCTTCTAGAAGCTAGTTGACAAGGCTTTGGTGGTAGAGAGTAAGAAGCTGGAGATAGAGAGAGAGAGAGAGAGAGAGCAAGAGGAAGATGCCACTCCAGGGATACTCACAGGGAAGCGACACTTGTCCTCGATTTGTGCCACCATCTGCACCATACTACCGCCCACCTACTCTCGCATTCCGCCCCACCAATCCACCTCGCTTCATTCAACCACAGCAGCCACCCCCACCGTCCCAGCACCTTACTTTCCATCTCAAACTGCACCACCCTACTTTCCCCACCAACACTCAAAACCAGACTCGCTTTAACCCTGCTGGCTCCACCACTAGCAGGACATGCTACACCTGGGGTGATACAGGACACCTCATGGCTAGTGTCTAAAAAGGAACTCAGACAGATGAACAATGCTCCCAAGCAGAAACCGAACCCTCAACCAAATGGAGGGTCAGCTCAAGGGCAAGGCAACCGTATACAACAAAACTTCATACATGGCAAGGTGAACCACGTCTCCACTAAAGATGCTCAGCAAGCTGATGATGTCGTGATCGATATGTTTCTAGTCAACTCCAATTAGGCAACCACGCTGTTTGATTCTGGAGCATCACATTCATTCATATCATCAGGATACGTTGCAAAGTACAATCTGTCCATAAAAGCTATGAGGCAAACTATGCTAGTTAGTTCTGCTGAAGGGGGGATGAGGACTAACATGGTGTGTCCAAAGGTTAACCTTAAAATAAGGGGGTAGACTTCCCTTCCAACCTCATTGTCCTAGACTCTCAGGGGATAGACATAATACTCGGAATGGAATGGCTACGCAAATATAATGGAGTAATCCAGTGCGCGAAAATGGTCGTACAACTGACCAATGGGAATGGTGTCAAGATAGAGTTTGAGGTAATTGAAGCAGGACAGAAGAAGGAAACGCTCGACCAAATGGAAGACATGACACTAGAGGAGATACGAGTGGTGCATGAGTTTCCAGACGTGATCCCGGAAGAGTTGCCACGTATGCCACCTAACCGATACATCGAATTCGTCATTGGTTTAGTACCTGGGACTGCACCTATAGCTAAGAGGCCATATAGGATGTCAACCAATGAGCTAGTGGAGCTCAAGAAGAAATTACAGGAGCAACTTGACAAGGAATTTATCTGTCCATGTTCGTCACCATGGGGAGCCCCAGTGCTTTTTGTGGAAAAGAAGAATGGATCCCAAAGGCTATGTGTGGACTATAGAGCTCTCAATGAGGTGACTATTAAAAACAAGTACTCGTTGCCTCGCATAAAAGATCTGTTTGATCAAATGAAGGGAGCCCAAGTGTTCTCTAAGATTGACCTTCGATCCGGGAATTTCAAAATGAAGATCAGGCTATCGGACATACCCAAAATGGCATTCCGAACCTGATATGGATCATACGAGTATACAATTATGTCATTTGGGTTTACGAATGCACTTGCATACTTTATGTACCTCATGAATAAAGTCTTCATGGAGTACATGGATAACTTTGTGGTGGTGTTCATAGACGAGATCATATTGTACTCTAAGAGTGAGGAGGAGCATGAAGAACATCTATGATATGAAGCTGTGAGAACATTAGTTATATGCCAAATTCAGTTAGTGCCAGTTCTGGCTGAGACAAATATCATTTCTTGGACATATTATATCCGCTGGAGGAGTGTCGGTTGACCCCGACAAGGTGAAGGATGTGCTGAATTTGAAGCTACCACAGAGTTTGAGGGATATCAGAAGCTTCCTAGGATTGGTTGGGTACTACCGCCGATTTATAAAAGACTTCTCCAAGATAGCAAAGCCTATGAAAATACTTTTGAGCAAGGGAAAGGAGTTCGCATGGACTCAAGCCTGTCAGGATGGATTTGAAGAGTTAAAGAAGAGGTTGACAACAACTCTAATATTAATTCTACTAGATGTGAGCAAGAGCTTCGACATCTACCGTGACACATCAAGGCAAGGACTTGGATGTGTACTAATGTAGGAAGGACATGTAATGGCCTATGCTTCAAGACAGTTACGGAAGCATGAGATGAACTACCCGACTCATGATCTCGAGTTGGCAGCCGTGGTCCATGCCCTAAAAATTTGGAGACACTAAATCCATGGGTATAGGTGTGAAATATACACGGACCACAAGAGTCTCAAGTACATATTCATGCAGACCGCCTAAATTTGAGACAACGTCACTGGTTAGAGTTAATTAAAGACTATGATGTAGGAATTAAATCTCATCCTAGAAAGGTGAATGTAGTATCAGACACATTAAGTCAGAAAGCACATTCCCACTGATTAAGGGTCAAAGAATTACAGCCAGAACTATATGAGGAGTTCAAACGGCTCAACCTCAGATTTGTAAATGAGATGGAAGTCATGGAGGTAAATCTGAATTTAGAGACAGAGATAAGAGAAGGTCAGCTAGGTGATGAGAAGATTAAGGCAATCAAGGCACGAATCCGAGACGAGTAAGAAAAGGACTTCACAGAGGATGAACATGACACACTATGGCTGGGAAAAAGGATTTGTGTGCCTGATGCGAAGCACATTCGTGACACGATTATAAGAGAGGCACATGACTCAGCATATTTTATCCACCAGGGATGCACAATGTACAAGGACTTAAAGACCCATTATTGGTGGCACAGCCTGAAAAGGGATATAGAAGAATATGTTGCCTTGTGTTAAAACTGTCTTGAAAAATGTTCCCATGATCATGAGCAACCTGGACCCTCACTTGATTAGTCTTGAATTTGGGTATGGTGGAATTTGGTCAATTCTTGGTCGTTTATAACCGCAGGATGTGAAGAATAATGATTATGGATGGTTTAAGGTGGATGATGGTTAATTATGTTAAGATTTATGAGTTTTACATTAATGTTGATGGTTTGGAATGGGAATGACCTTACTTAGTAACTATTGGTGGCTTTTATAACTTTTGTGAACCAAATAAACTTTTATGCAATGAACCTTTATTGTCATCCTTGTACTTGGCCACATGTCACTCTTTTCCTACACTTGCTGAGTACGACAAGTACTCACACATGCTATTTCATCTTGCCACTCAGCAACATAAGAGCATTGGGAAGACCATGGAGAATACTACGTGGAGTACTAGGCACGCATTCCTCACTGTCGATTGCCAGTGGACCTGAAGCTGCCGACGCTAGTTTATTTCCGCTGCTATTGTAATAAAGACTCGTTATGATCTATTGTAATAAAGGTACTCATTATGATATGGTTGTAATCTGTTTTATCATCTATGATGTCGCAAAGTATGTGTGGAACGGAATTATGAGCACACATACGCCGTTCCTGATTTCATTCAAAAACCGGGTGTGACATGACCAGATTTCATTCGGGTTTTGGCCCTACAGCATCGCCGGAACATGTGGAGCATGAAAATGAATCAGGAACCAATGAAAATGATCAGAACCTAGAGTTTGTTGACAACCCGAGGAGTTTTCACCAGCGGCGGCAAAAACCCTGTGAAACTCTCAACCCCTCGGACTGACCTCATTCTTTTTCTTCCTATAGCTCCGCAAGAAGATCAGGAACAAGTTCCTTAATGCACAAGATCAATGCTGAAGTGTATAATAAGAATTTTATCGAAACCTAGCTTTGGTTCAAAAGCATGTGTTGACATAAAAACCGAGATTCCGGCGTGCATGATGTAGAAAATGCTGAATGGTTTACATCCTGAGCACAGACAGTCGCTAGCGTACCTTTTCGGTTTTTGACTCAACTTGAGTGGATGGCTGAATCAGCGGCGCGACGGTGGCCCGAACTCGGCTGCGATGAGCTCGTGCTAGCGGACAAGAAAGTACAGAGAGAGTTAAATGATTTTTGCTTCGGCCGGGGAGGAGATGGGTAAGACGGCAAAAGGGCATGATCACGTAGTTACTGCAGCTCTCCAGTGAGCTGCTAGCTCGCTGGATCACAGCCGATCACCAGCAGTGGCACCGGGGCGCAGAAAAGAAGAAACAGAGTCGGTTTGAGGAGATGTGTAGCTGACATTTGGGACCCACCTTCATCACTTATACACTTTGAAAATTCAGTTTAAAATAGTAAACCAATTCCAAAAATGGTAAAAATCAGCAACTAGACTAAACTGAATATGTGTAATCTAATGGTGCAATCCAATTTGAATTTGGAGAAAGTTGACTGTAGAATTCAGAATTCGAATTTGAATTCACTTTATGTATTATTTAATTTTACTAGTAAATTGTCTCCAAACTTTATGAACTTTGGTATCCTGACTAATTAGGACATGGGGAACACAATTTTGGGATTAGATTGTGATCTTTCCAATGCTAAGTATAAATTTTTAGATTTGAATTGATCTCACGTCTTTATATTTGAAAATTTTCAATTCCCTCCTCTAATTATCTCCTTAAGCTGCCCTGAATATGTCATATTTTGGTGGGATTCACATCTAACTTACTATACATTAACATGAAGTCTTTTGTACTTTACATATATATTAGTTAATGTCTTTTTAACTGCTTTGCAGTGATCTATTCCTGACTGATATAGAACTGGATCATATAGAACTGAATTTATTTGATCCATCTCATACTGGTTCACGTGAGATTAAAAATTTCCAACTTCCCCACCTTTGATTGTCGAAGCAGACAAAACTTTACGTGCATGCTCCTTAAGTATCTTTTCTATGATTGACTTGTGATAAGTCTAATACTGCTTACTTATACTTTGATGAATTTTGAAGAGAGGGGAGAAGGTCACTCTATATCTCTCCACCAAACCCACTATTTTGTAGTACTCGATCTTGCATCATACCGAGCGTCAAGAGTCTTGTTGTGGTTGTTCAAAAAATGCTCTGACTTGGCATCGCTGACCTCCCAAGTGGCAGGAACACGCTTAGCAACCTTTTCAGCCTCTTATCATTGTCATTGATGATGACAGACCACCGATAAAATGCACAAAAGAAAATCAGGCGAGAGATACAGGACTTAAAGAAAAAAAAGCAATTAAGAGATAGGTTTCTCATATATTGGATCAAGCTCAGAGGTGTTTTTCTCCATGATGGTCACCTTATAGAGCAGATCATCTTGCTCCTGAGTGAACCATTCATTTTCACTCGCTTGACGACCACATTTAAGGTTACAATATAACAGAGAAACCTTTATGGTTCTCGCACTCTCGTTTAAGCCAAGTTTTTATGAAACGATAAGGCAACATAGCATTCTGAAACTTAAAGTTTTTGGCCTCCAAGACTTATAGTCGACCACTTAAGTCCAGAAGGTCCTGCTGCAAAAAAAATAGTACTTCATAACTCGCAAGTCTCCAACCGACTCTACAAATTAATTAAATACTAGAGGGATACCAGCTCCCTGAATTTTTATATGACTTGCGTGCCTCCAACTGACTTTACGAGCCAGTTACAGACTCCAGGGCTACTGGCTTTCAAATTTTTCCTACATCTTGTGAGGTCCCAACCGCTTCTACGAGCTAGTTGAGGGGGCTACTGTAACAGCCCTAACTTTTGTAAAGTTATATTTCACATTGTGAAACAACGTTAAGGCAAAGGAAAGCTTGAGTTGTGTCACATGTAATGATGAACACAAACATGGACATGTGAGGGAGTTAAAAAATTTCTATAGCCCATGCTCAACACATGTTAACCTAGGGAAAGAACTTTACTCCCTAAATGGCACTCATGTGCACATCCTCTATGAGTAGAGTGGAGGGAATTTAAACACAATTTGAATTCTTTTGAAAAGATTCATGTTCAGATAGCCCAAATGCATAAAATGAATTCACCAATGCATTCCCCATGTATCAATGAGGTCACAATCCAAATTTGGATAAGTTTGGAGCTCGTCTACCATTAATTCGAAGGGATAGTTGAGAGCACCTCCAAATTCAAATTTTAACTTGAAAACTGAACCAAACGTGTTCAATTTTGGAATCTGAGTTTAGATTCAAATTCCTCCCATCATGTTTGGTCTACCGTCCAATTTTGATGTTGTTTGGGTGAAGGCGGTGCGGGAATTTTAAAGAACAGAGGGTAAGTGTAAAAGCCCAAGAAAAGGGACTTGCAAAAACTCTTCATCACCTCACAACACCACAGTTTTTGTTGTGAATATCTTTTGAAGAATTGTGAAGAGCAAGTAACCTCCATCAAAAGGGGATTGGTTCAAACTTTCTACACATATGATAACACATGAGGGGTTGTCCTAGAACCAACTTAGAGTCATTTGCATGTTTGGACCCTAGTTGGATTAAGACCACCGAGTTGAAGTACTCAAGTGCAATGGGAGGGTTTGAAAATCAGAAATTGAACTAAATGTCCAACTCAAAACTTAAATGAGGGGAGGACATAATGGTGATTCAAAACTGTTGTGTTCAAACTCTTGGTTGCAGCAGCTAACACAAGAATCAAATTGCATATTTGGATTCCTTAGGTCCAAATTACTGGGTAGGCAAAGTTTCAGTAATTATGGAAAAGGTTTGCTACCCATTTTTCAAAAAAAGATTCAAATGTGCAAAGAATTAACATACACATTTGAATTTTGGGGAAATTTGTCCAACTATCCAAATGTAGCTCAGTTTTAGACTCCAAACATTTGAATTGATCACTTGCCAAGTTTTGGAGATCCTTTGTGGGAGGAGGAGAGGCTGCCTGGTGGGACCCACATGTCATTGGGGAGGTTAAAAATTGCATAAAGATCAGCAGCCTTCGGGGTGAAGTTTTCTACTCGAGCAGAGCCGAGGACTTCACGGGCGCCACCGACACACCCACCGCAGCGCCTCCCGGGGTCGGTTTCTTCACGCTGGCGAGCTCCTCGTGGGGGATAGTTACTCTCGGCCGTGCCCCGTTTTGTCACAGCGCCGAAGGCCACGTTCTACCCCCCCTCGCACGCAAGGACGACACCGAACAGCCGCCGCCGCGTTACTCGCTCGGGAAGCTACGTGCCTTCACGTAACAGGACGGGCAGTAGCAAAAACAAACCCACGGACTTCGCCACAACCTCCTCAGACCATAAACGGAAGCATTCAGCTTCACCACCCTGCGCACACCAAGCTTTCCGTGGCGGCCGAAACCCAGCTGAACGGAGGTCGCGCGTGGACAGCTTGTAAAAGCCCAAGAAAAGGGACTTGCAAAAACTTTTCATCACCTCACAACACCACAGTTTTGTTGTGAAGAATTGTGAAGAGCAAGTAACCTCCATCAAAAGGGTATTGGTTCAAACTTTCTACACATATGATAACACATGAGAGGATGTTCTAAAACCAACTTAGAGTCATTTGCATGTTTGGACCCTAGTTGGATTAAGACCACCGAGTTGAAGTACTCAAGTGCAATGGGAGGTTTTAAAAATCAGAATTTGAACTAATTTCCAACTCAAAATTCAAATGAGGGGAGGACATAATAGTGATTCAAAACTGTTGTATTCAAACTCTTGGTTGCAGTAGCTAACACAAGAATTAAATTGCATATTTGGATTCTTTAGGTCCAAATTAGTGGGTAGGCAAAGTTTCAGCAATTTTTGAAAAGGTTTGCTACCCATTTATCCAAAAAGGATTCAAATGTGCAAAGAATTCAAATATAAATTTGAATTTGGGGGAAATTTGCCCAACTATACAAATGTAGCTCAGCTTTAGCTCCAAACATTTGAATTGAACACTTGCCATGTTTTTCGAGATCTTTTGAGGGATGAGGGAGCACTGACTAGTGGGTCCCACATGTCATAGGGCTCAGTTGGCTTAACCCCTAAGTATTGTGCTCTGGTTTGCACTCCACCGAGAGAAGCTCATCGAGTGACACCGCGGGGAGAGCCGGACACCACCTCCTGCTGAGTCCTACGTGCTGGCGAGCTCCTCGTGGAGGGCCTTGACTCTCAGCCGTACCTCACCTCACCACAGCACCGAGAGAACCCCCCCCCCCCCCCATTTCCCTCACTCTCACCGCCAGAGAACAGATGCGCCGCCGCCATCATCAATTCGCTCGGGGGCGATTTCCTCTCGCGTGTAAGCATCGACAACCCAGAAGAACAGCATCACATCCCACGACCTCCTCACACCATCCCCAGTCGAGCTAAACCACAGCAACCCGAGGGACTTGCGTTTTTCGCGGTGACCTAACCTCACAACGGTTTAGGGTGCTCGTGGACAGCCTACACAAGGCCCTTTCACGCCCAAGCGAGGACATCCCCAGACGCACCACAAGGCAAGCCGGGATCACAGTGAGCTGCTAGCTCTCCAGTGAGCTGCTAGCTCGCTGGATCACAGCCGATCACCAGCAGTGGCACCGGGGCGCAGAAAAGAAGAAACAGAGTCGGTTTGAGGAGATGTGTAGCTGACATTTGGGACCCACCTTCATCACTTATACACTTTGAAAATTCAGTTTAAAATAGTAAACCAATTCCAAAAATGGTAAAAATCAGCAACTAGACTAAACTGAATATGTGTAATCTAATGGTGCAATCCAATTTGAATTTGGAGAAAGTTGACTGTAGAATTCAGAATTTGAATTTGAATTCACTTTATGTATTATTTAATTTTACTAGTAAATTGTCTCCAAACTTTATGAACTTTGGTATCCTGACTAATTAGGACATGGGGAACACAATTTTGGGATTAGATTGCGATCTTTCCAATGCTAAGTATAAATTTTTAGATTTGAATTGATCTCACGTCTTTATATTTGAAAATTTTCAATTCCCTCCTCTAATTATCTCCTTAAGCTGCCCTGAATATGTCATATTTTGGTGGGATTCACATCTAACTTACTACACATTAACATGAAGTCTTTTGTACTTTACATATATATTAGTTAATGTCTTTTTAACTGCTTTGCAGTGATCTATTCCTGACTGATATAGAACTGGATCATATAGAACTGAATTTATTTGATCCATCTCATACTGGTTCACGTGAGATTAAAAATTTCCAACTTCCCCACCCTTGATTGTCGAAGCAGACAAAACTTTACGTGCATGCTCCTTAAGTATCTTTTCTATGATTGACTTGTGATAAGTCTAATACTGCTTACTTATATTTTGATGAATTTTGAAGAGAGGGGAGAAGGTCACTCTATATCTCTCCACCAAACCCACTATTTTGTAGTACTCGATCTTGCATCATACCGAGCGTCAAGAGTCTTGTTGTGGTTGTTCAAAAAATGCTCTGACTTGGCATCGCTGACCTCCCAAGTGGCAGGAACACGCTTAGCAACCTTTTCAGCCTCTTATCATTGTCATTGATGATGACAGACCACCGATAAAATGCACAAAAGAAAATCAGGCGAGAGATACAGGACTTAAAGAAAAAAAAGCAATTAAGAGATAGGTTTCTCATATATTGGATCAAGCTCAGAGGTGTTTTTCTCCATGATGGTCACCTTACAGAGCAGATCATCTTGCTCCTGAGTGAACCATTCATTTTCACTCGCTTGACGACCACATTTAAGGTTACAATATAACAGAGAAACCTTTATGGTTCTCGCACTCTCGTTTAAGCCAAGTTTTTATGAAACGATAAGGCAACATAGCATTCTGAAACTTAAAGTTTTTGGCCTCCAAGACTTATAGTCGACCACTTAAGTCCAGAAGGTCCTGCTGCAAAAAAAATAGTACTTCATAACTCGCAAGTCTCCAACCGACTCTACAAATTAATTAAATACTAGAGGGATACCAGCTCCCTGAATTTTTATATGACTTGCGTGCCTCCAACTGACTTTACGAGCCAGTTACAGACTCCAGGGCTACTGGCTTTCAAATTTTTCCTACATCTTGTGAGGTCCCAACCGCTTCTACGAGCTAGTTGAGGGGGCTACTGTAACAGCCCTAACTTTTGTAAAGTTATATTTCACATTGTGAAACAACGTTAAGGCAAAGGAAAGCTTGAGTTGTGTCACATGTAATGATGAACACAAACATGGACATGTGAGGGAGTTAAAAAATTTCTATAGCCCATGCTCAACACATGTTAACCTAGGGAAAGAACTTTACTCCCTAAATGGCACTCATGTGCACATCCTCTATGAGTAGAGTGGAGGGAATTTAAACACAATTTGAATTCTTTTGAAAAGATTCATGTTCAGATAGCCCAAATGCATAAAATGAATTCACCAATGCATTCCCCATGTATCAATGAGGTCACAATCCAAATTTGGATAAGTTTGGAGCTCATCTACCATTAATTCGAAGGGATAGTTGAGAGCACCTCCAAATTCAAATTTTAACTTGAAAACTGAACCAAACGTGTTCAATTTTGGAATCTGAGTTTAGATTCAAATTCCTCCCATCATGTTTGGTCTACCGTCCAATTTTGATGTTGTTTGGGTGAAGGCGGTGCGGGAATTTTAAAGAACAGAGGGTAAGTGTAAAAGCCCAAGAAAAGGGACTTGCAAAAACTCTTCATCACCTCACAACACCACAGTTTTTGTTGTGAATATCTTGTGAAGAATTGTGAAGAGCAAGTAACCTCCATCAAAAGGGGATTGGTTCAAACTTTCTACACATATGATAACACATGAGGGGTTGTCCTATAACCAACTTAGAGTCATTTGCATGTTTGGACCCTAGTTGGATTAAGACCACCGAGTTGAAGTACTCAAGTGCAATGGGAGGGTTTGAAAATCAGAAATTGAACTAAATGTCCAACTCAATACTTAAATGAGGGGAGGACATAATGGTGATTCAAAACTGTTGTGTTCAAACTCTTGGTTGCAGCAGCTAACACAAGAATCAAATTGCATATTTGGATTCCTTAGGTCCAAATTACTTGGTAGGCAAAGTTTCAGTAATTATTGAAAAGGTTTGCTACCCACTTTTCAAAAAAAGATTCAAATGTGCAAAGAATTAACATACACATTTGAATTTTGGGGAAATTTGTCCAACTATCCAAATGTAGCTCAGTTTTAGACTCCAAACATTTGAATTGATCACTTGCCAAGTTTTGGAGATCTTTTGTGGGAGGAGGAGAGGCTGCCTGGTGGGACCCACATGTCATTGGGGAGGTTAAAAATTGCATAAAGATCAGTAGCCTTCGGGGTGAAGTTTTCTACTCGAGCAGAGCCGAGGACTTCACGGGCGCCACCGACACACCCACCGCAGCGCCTCCCCGGGTCGGTTTCTTCACGCTGGCTTGCTCCTCGTGGGGGATAGTTACTCTCGGCCGTGCCCCGTTTTGTCACAGCGCCGAAGGCCACGTTCTACCCCCCTCGCACGCAAGGACGACACCGAACAGCCGCCGCCGCGTTACTCGCTCGGGAAGCTACGTGCCTTCGCGTACAAGGACGGGCAGTAGCAAAAACAAACCCACAGACTTCGCCACAACCTCCTCAGACCATAAACGGGAGCATTCAGCTTCACCACCCTGCGCACACCAAGCTTTCCGTGGTGGCCGAAACCCAGCTGAACGGAGGTCGCGCGTGGACAGCTTGTAAAAGCCCAAGAAAAGGGACTTGCAAAAACTTTTCATCACCTCACAACACCACAGTTTTGTTGTGAATATGTTGTGAAGAATTGTGAAGAGCAAGTAACCTCCATCAAAAGGGTATTGGTTCAAACTTTCTACACTTATGATAACACATGAGAGGATGTTCTAAAACCAACTTAGAGTCATTTGCATGTTTGGACCCTAGTTGGATTAAGACCACCGAGTTGAAGTACTCAAGTGCAATGGGAGGTTTTAAAAATCAGAATTTGATCTAATTTCCAACTCAAAATTCAAATGAGGGGAGGACATAATAGTGATTCAAAACTGTTGTATTCAAACTCTTGGTTGCAGTAGCTAACACAAGAATTAAATTGCATATTTGGATTCTTTAGGTCCAAATTAGTGGGTAGGCAAAGTTTCAGCAATTTTTGAAAAGGTTTGCTACCCATTTACCCAAAAAGGATTCAAATGTGCAAAGAATTCAAATATAAATTTGAATTTGGGGGAAATTTGCCCAACTATACAAATGTAGCTCAGCTTTAGCTCCAAACATTTGAATTGAACACTTGCCATGTTTTTGGAGATCTTTTGAGGGATGAGGGAGCACTGACTAGTGGGTCCCACATGTCATAGGGCTCAGTTGGCTTAACCCCTAAGTATTGTGCTCTGGTTTGCACTCCACCGAGAGAAGCTCATCGAGTGACACCGCGGGGAGAGCCGGACACCACCTCCTGCTGAGTCCTACGCGCTGGCGAGCTCCTCGTGGAGGGCCTTGACTCTCAGCCGTACCTCACCACAGCACCGAGAGAACCCCCCCCCCCCCGTTTCCCTCACTCTCACCGCCAGAGAACAGAGGCGCCGCCGCCATCATCAATTCGCTCGGGGGCGATTTCCTCTCGCGTGTAAGCTTCGACAACCCAGCAAAACAGCATCACCAGACATCCCACGACCTCCTCACACCATCCCCAGTCGAGCTAAACCACAGCAACCCGAGGGACTTGCGTTTTTCGCGGTGACCTAACCTCACAAAGGTTTAGGGTGCTCGTGGACAGCCTACACAAGGCCCTTTCACGCCCAAGCGAGGACATCCCCAGACGCAGCGGTGAGCCCTGCTGCTTCCACCCGCACCACAAGGCAAGCCGGGATCCATCGAGCGAGAATTCAGAAAAATTTCGCCGGTGGCCACAGAACGACGTTCCTGTAGGAAATCTCCAAATTCCCACTCCCTTTTCATCATTAGTTCACTAAACTGTGCTCCAAAGATCTAGACTCGAGGGCGACCCGATCCCCTCCCCAACCCTGGCTTGAAACCCCGTGTTAGCAGACCACTTAGAGTTTTCCAAGCGGCGATCATGGCGGGAACCGTCGGGCACATGGTGAACCCTCACATGCCGCCATTTCTGAGCTATGTTGATGCCTTGCCAAGCTAGCCTGACCTCCACCGATGATTTAGGGCGAATCCTCCGAACTTTTGGCGGGCTAGGGTACTCGGGCCACGGCGCCGAAGCTTCACCGAGGGGTGCGCACGTCGCCGACCGAGTTCCGGCCACCAGTAGCCCGAGTCAACCGCGTACACGTATTCCCCGACCTCCCAAACTCACAGGCGGCGAGTTTCCGGCTAAGAGGCCGCCGGGAAGCCAGGTCCGGTGAGCTCCAGTGAGGTGCCGGCGAGGGGACGGCGCGGGAAAAGAATCCGGCCCGAGGAGGAAGACGACCGGCGGGCCCTGCATGTCAGCGACGGGAGGTTTAAATTGCTGATCTATTGCGGCCCCGGGATCTAGTGTGGCTGCACGGGAAGGGGTCTGTGGCCACGTGTGGCTCAGCTCCAGCAGTGACACGTGTGTGATGGGCCCACGGTCAGAATTTAAACTTTTCCCCGGTTTATTTGGATTTTCAGATTTAGTTCAAACTTTAGAACCTCATAACTTTTGCTAGGAAGCTCCAACTTTAGTTATCCAAATTGTGTTGAATTCATCATGAATATCTCTATCCAGATATGCAACCCAATGTGTATGAAACCCATTATTTAATTCTGGAAAATTCTTTAAACTTTTAAGCAAAAGAATTTTAGAGGGAGTTTGGTTCATCCAAAAATCCTCAAATTTTGCCAGAATATTCTTTAGGATGTTAGTGAACACCTGTAAAAGTTTCAAACCATTTGGAGTTGATTTGATGAGGTAAATTCAGATTTGAAGGTGCTGTGTTCAATTGAATACAGAAACATTTTCAGAGAATTTCCAAAACTTGGAAATTCAGTTCTGGACAAATCTTAGCTCCAAAAATGCTAGGAAAATTCATGAAAACTCTATGAGCTATAATTGAAATTGTAGTCCACTAAGTTTGGCATGAACAGGGGTGTTATCTCAGAATCAATTCTTCTTTGCTTATTTGCTTAAAATATTATTCTGAACAAACAACTCAATGAAAAGTGCTAATTTTTGGTCCAGAAGGTTTTCTTGTGACAAGGAACTCACACAAAAATTCTCAGCTCCACTGGAGCTCTGGATCACCCCTGTTCTGTTTAACCACTTAAGGTGATCAATATGGAAGAGGGGGAAAACCACTTAGCACTTGATCATGTGCTTAGGTCCAAACCCAACACACTAGCCCCAGTTTCATTTTAAATTCTTAAACAGAGTTCCAGTTTTTGAAAACTTATTATTAGAACTTGTAGCAGAATCTTTACAATTAAACTTATGTGCATATTCATTAACGTGTAGTCGCTGAAGGCGAGGAGACTTCTGAAGTGCTCGACTTCCTCCTTCCGGACGAAGACCTAACCACTGACCAGCAGCAATAAGGCAATCCCCGGTTTGCATTAACTTCTTTTATCAAGTTTTACTTTGTTCACATGTCTAGTGTGAAGTATGAATGTGCATTAGGTGTAGGATGGATGGAACCCCACTTGCATAAACCAGAAATTTTCCTATAAGAGTGAGGGTAGTGTCTAATACCTCGAGTAGACAGGCTATGGTTAATAATTCATAGATCTTCGGTACAAGTCGAATATTTGGAATCTACTCGCGAGTTAGGTTTGGGACACACGGCTTTGGTTCGAGTGGTGTGAGATCACTTTAGTAATGAAAATGAGACTAGGCAGGGGCTAGGGCGCAGCAAGAGGAAGTCTTGTGTGCAGTCCTGTCCGTGTCGATTGAGGGCCGATCCGTGTGCGGCCCTGCTGAGCAAGTATTGAACGTACCGAAGGCATATAGGATATATGGGCACCGATAAACCGATGTAACCTAAACCTCCGGGCGTTGAGGCATAACACACTGATTTATAGGTGTAGGCTGAGGGCAGCAAGGTGGAAATCTGCTAACGGGCATAGAGAGATGCTCCGTGTAGGGAACCTCCTGTTCGTTTCGGTGCGACCGGTTCGACGTTTGGGCTGTTGGGTGAAAGGTTGTCCCGTACGACATCGAGTGAGCGTGCTGTGCAGCTCCACGGGTGGGCGTACGTGACGTGCTCTTTGGGTTTCCCTGCAGGTGTATATCGAGTCGACTCGCCGTCCCTCGCGGTGACGAGTACCGCTTGTTCACTGTGTCGTAACGTAGATAATTTATGGAATGTTGTGATTCAAGTTTGCTGTTATGATATAATTGTATTTCTACATGTGTGCCACCAAATATTGCTTACTAAATTTCAGATCCCTGAACTGTTAACTTGTTGCTAAAAGATGAATTAAGGAGGAACTGGTAGGCGAGTCCATTGGCTGCAATGTTACTATCCTATGTTCATTGTACATCTCATGTAGAGTTTCATGCCAGGTGAGTCGGTTAAGTCTTGTTGAACCATCATGCTCACGGTTGCTGCTTAAGTCTTTTTTAGGTGAGGAGCCACTGATGGACTCGGGTTACGAGTCCACCGGCGAGGGTTACCCTCCGTCGGAGACCACGGCTGAGTGGGAGCCGTACACACCGCGCTGAGCTGAGACGTGTAGATAGTGTGGGTTGCCCTAGGGCGGGGCAACCGACTTTTGCTAGATAGGTGGGCGTGAGTTGTATAATTTAGACTTCCGCTGTGTAATATAAACAATAGTTTGTAACTGAAGTTTGTACCTGTTTGTACAGTTCAGTTGGTTTCCCATGTAATATATTGTGTCCTTATGATGTGTGCTGTCAGGTGTGGCATCGTGCGGCATCACCCTCTGCGATCCTGGATGAGCGGATCCCGGTCCGCCAGACAGCTCGGCAGAAGATCTTTCACGGTGAGCAAGAACGGCCTCGGACGCGCCAGAACCCGGTGGTGATCATATCCGAAGCTCAAACCGTGACCTGGTCCACAGAGCACGAATTTGAAGAAAGTTCTCCGGCGGGCACGAACTGACCTCCCGACACGGTAAACTCAAATTCACCCGCCACCCTTGTTCGTAGGACATGAAATCTTGCACACAGGACCACCACTCGTCGACGATCATTAGCCCTTCACATCCCTAGCTTGAAACCGCACGTAGGCTGAGTAATTTTAGGATTTGGGACGGCGCGTATGGCGGGGGGATCGGGCTCAAGGTGAAAGCTAGGTTAGAGCTTTCCACGAGCCTTTGCATGGCCATGTCGACCTTCTTTGGGATTCCCCGGTGCTCTAGAGCCCTTTCACCGAGGTTTTGGCGGGCTAGGTTGGCCAGGCGACATCGCCGAACTCGTACTGAGCCACTGCACCGTCGCCGGCTAGGTTAGAGCCACCGCCGGTCGGGGGAGAGGGTTCTAGCGTGTTCAGCATGTGGAACTAGGCCCTGGAGGCGAGGGAGAGCATGGGAGCTGGCCGGACGGCAAATATCAGCGCGGCTCCGGCGAGCCCTGGCGGCGCGCGGGTGCAGGAGCGCGAGGAGGAAGACGAGTTGGCCCGGCCCGCTCGTCAGTCGCTCAGTAAATAGTGTGGGGATCTTCTGTTGCACCGGATCATCTGTGACAATGCGGAGAACCGTCCTGTGGCCCCGTGTGGTGTAGCCGAGGGGGTGACACGTGTGGGCCGGACCCGCTGTCAGGGATTTGAACTTTTCCCAGTTAATTCAAATTCCAGAATTTCCCCAAACTTTAGAACTTCATAACTTTTGCTAGGAAGCTCCAAATTTAGTGATTCAAATTGGGTTAGATTCATCTTGAAAAGCTCTATCCAAATATGCAACCCAATTTGTATGAAACTCATTATTTAGTTCTGGAAAATTCTTTAAAGCTTTTCAGCAAAAGAATTGTAGATGGAGTTTGGTTAATCCAAAAATCCTCAAATTTTGCCAGAACATTCTCTGAGATGTTAGTGAACCCCTGTAATAGTTTCAGATTATTTGAAGTTGATTTGATCAGGTCAATTCAGATTTGAAGATGCTGTATTCACTTAAATACCGAAACATTTTCAGAGAATTTCCAAAACTTGGAAATTCAGTTCTGGGCAAATATTAGCTCCAAAAATGCTAGGAAAATTCATGCAACTCTATGAGCTATAATTGAAATTGTAGTTCACTAAGTTTAGCATGAACATGGGTGTTATCTTAAAGTTAATTCTTCTTTGCTTAATTGCTTAGAAAATTATTCTGAACAAACCACTCAATGAGAAGTGCTAATCTTTGGTCTAGAGGGTTTTCTTGTGACAAGGAACTCAAATGAAAATACTCAGCTCCATTGGACCTCTGGATCACCCCTGTTCTCTTTAACCACTTGAGGTGATCAATATAGAAGAGGGGGAAAACAACTTAGCACTTAATAATGTGCTTAGGTCCAAACCCAAACCACTCGCCCCAGTTTCATTTTAAATTCTTAAACAGGGTTCCAGTTTTTGAAAACTTGTTATTAGAACTTGTAGCAGAATCTTCACAATTAAACTTATGTGCATATTCATTAACGTGTAGTCACTGAAGGCGAGGAGACTCCAGAAGTGCTCGACTTCCTCCTTCCGGAAGAAGACCTAACCACTGACCAGCAGCAACAAGGCATGCCCTGGTTTGCATTAAGCCGTTTATAAAGTTTTACTTTGTTTACGTACGTAGTGTGAAGTATGTATGTGCATTAGGTGTAGGATGGATGAAAACCCAACTGCATAACCAAAATTTTTCCCCCAAGAGTGAGGGTAGTGTCTAGGGTCTCGAATAGACAGCCTATGCTTAATAATTCATAGGACTTCGGTACAAGTCGAGTAGTTGGAATCTACTCGCGAGTTAGGCTTGGGACCCACGGGATTGGTTCGAGTGATGTGATATCACCTTAGTAATGAAAATGAGACTTGGCAGGGGCTAGGGCGCAGCAAGAGGAAGTCTTGTGTGCGCAGCCCCATCCGTGTCGATTGAGGACCGATCCGTGTGCGGCCCACGCTGATCAAGTTTGAACGTACCGAAGGCATATCGGATATATGGGCCCCGATAAACCGACGTAACCTAAACCTCCGGGCGTCGAGGCATAACGCACCGATTTATAGATGTAGGCTGAGGGAAGCAAGGTGGAAATCTGCTAACGGACATATAGTGATGCTCCGTGTAGGGAACCTCCTGCTCGTTTCGGTGTGACCGGTTCGACGTTTGGGCTGTTGGGTGAAAGGTTGTCCCGTACGACATTGAGTGAGTGTGCTGTGCAGCTCCACGTGTGGGCGTACGTGACGTGCTCTTTGGGTGTCACTGCAGGTGTATATCGAGTCGATTCGCCGTCCCTCGCGGTGAAGAGTACCACTTGGTCACTGAGTCGTGACGTAGGCTAATGTATGAAATGTGATGACTCAATATTGCTGTTATGATATAATTGTATTGCTACATGTGTGCCACCAAATATTGCTTACTAAATTTCAGATTCCTGAACTGTTAACTTGTGGCTAAAAGATGAACTAAGGATGAACTTGTAGGCGTGTCCATTTGCTGCAATGTTACTATCCTATGTTCATTGTACACCTCATGTAGAGTCTCATGCCACGGTGAGTCGGTTAAGTCTTGTTGAGCCATCGTGCTCATGTTTGCTGCTTAAGTGTTTTGCAGGTGATGAGCTACCCACGGACTCGGGTTACGAGTCCACCGGCGAGGGTTACCCTCCATAGGGGACCACGGCTGAGTGGGAGCCGTAGACGCCGCGCTGAGCTGAGGAGTGCAGCTAGTGTAGGTTGCCCTAGGGCTGGGAAACCAACTTTTGCTAGATAGGTGGGCGTGAGTTGTACAAAGTAGACTTCCGCTGTGTACTATAAACAGTAGTTTGTAACTGAAGATTGTACCTGTTTGTACAGTTCCAGTTGGTTTTCCCATGTAATATAATGTGTCCTCATGATGTGTGCTGTCGGGTGTCGCATCGCACGGCACCACCCTCTGCGATCCTGGATTAGCAGATTCCGGTCCGCCACAGCCTGGTATGAGAGCTGCATTGGGGATAGCATAGTACTTGAGGACTGTATTACGGGAAAATTTAGGTTACGGTGAGGATCCGGTAGTTTGCCCAAGTAAGGACTATATTAGCATAGTTACTTAAAGTGGCAAAGACTAACCTATATGTTATAATTCTGAATTTTAATTATGTAACGACGCACCTACGCTCTGGTAAGAATGGTAAGGAACGCCACCGAAAGCGGTTCAATTTCGGTTAGCTCCCCTGACGAGGAACGTGGTTCAGGGATGAGTCTCACAGCTTGGTGTGAGACGTCAATATGAAACTCTTGGACTCTTCATGTTCCTGAGTTCATATGAAATGCTGATCCCTAGCGGGCATTAGGCAAGTAAGTGGAGACCCCATCACGTGGTCAGTAACGCGAGAGTGTGTTCGTCTGGAAGTAGCCCAGGAGGACATAAGCAGCGCTTGCTATCGGCGTGCCCTGCAGGGCAGTAGGTGGTTTCTGTTGGGTTGATAACATTCCGAACTGTGACGACCCATTCATGACATACTCGGGTTCCCCGTCGTGTGGTGCTGAAACACGATCACGTACCTTTAGACGTGACTTAACTCAAGGACGGCCATATGGCAATGATACGGGCGTTTGTATTTACTTTTAAATATGGTTCTGCCTGAAATGGAAACATAACCTTTGAGTGCATCACTATTATGTGGTTTTCTGCAGGTACTAACCACATATGTATCCGTGTAGTAAATGTGTGCGAGAGACCGTTTAGTGCCACAATTGAGACGTATATGCCGGTATAATCCGGTTAGGATTTTCCTTTGTGAGGAACGTAGTACCGACATAGTATAGGCATGTGCATGAAAGATAATAATAACAAGGAACTAAAATTACTAGGTTGCAATATTTAGGACCCTGGGTGGGGTAGAGAAAAATTTGATAGCTTATCAGTGTAGTTCCAAAGGGTTGAAAAACAGAGTGCTCTGTTTTGGGCAGCAAGTTTGCTGAACCTTGACAGGGCATAACTCACAGATAATTTAGTCAATGGAAGTATGGCATATAGTTCTGGGAAGGTTTTTAAGCACTCTACAACTTTGTTGTGGACTTCCAGAGCTGAATCACACCTTAAGATGGCTTAAATCCCAGAGGAATGACAGTTGAACTCATTTGAGAAATTGTTGTACCCTAGAGGGGCTTTGAGTACTCCCAATGGGGTAGAACATACTCATGAGAGATTATCTTCAACTAGTAAAAGATTTGACTATAGGTCTCACTCAAGTTTCTTTTACTAGAAACCATGTTTGTGTCGTATTGAAGGTAAAAGGGTGGTATACGTGATGACAAAGCGATAGTAACGTCTTGTAGCGACCAAACCTAGTTGTGACGAACTTCGAAAGAGGAAGTCCGTCAATTTGGATGTAAACTAGCTTGTATTTGTCCTGGTAATGGTGTAGCTTGTACAAAGTTATTATATTATCTGTATACGAGATGTATCGCATGAATTTATTATCATTATGCTTTTACGCCTATTTCTTTTGACTGCATGAAATATGTTGCGGGACTGATGGTTATTGTCGTATGGGTGCAGATGGTTCGCACTAGGACCACGCACGAGGTTGGTGGCTCTAGCCAGCAGGGAGGCGATGACTCCCAGCCACCTGCCTACGACAGCACCCCGCAGCAGCAACCACCATCGCCGCCTCCGCTTACTCTAGCAGATGTGATAGCGGCACTGGTGGGGGTCGTGAGGAGCAGACCGACCTGCTCCGCACGATCGTGCAGAATACGTCCCAGGCGGGGGGGGGGGGGGGCGTCAAGAGAGGGGGCCTCGTGAGCCCCGTGAGGTGACGTACTCGGACTTCATGAGTACGCACCCTCCGGTGTTCACAGAAGCAGAAGAACCACTGGAGGCCGACAAATGGCTGCGGACCATCGAGTCCATGTTCGGGCTGCTCCAATGTACGGAGCGGCAGAAAACTCCGTTCGCGGCGCAGCAACTTCACGGTGCCGCTGGTGCGTGGTGGGCGAACTATGTCGCCTCACCTACGGTTGGCCATGCCATGGAGTGGGAAGAGTTCCGGGAGGCGTTCCGCGCCTATCATATTCCTCCCGGGATAATGAAGAGGAAGTTCCAAGAATTTTTGGAATTGAAGCAGGGCAGGAGGAGTGCCCATGACTACTCTCGTGCCTTCAACCATCTGGCGCAATATGCGTCAGACTACGTGTCCACCGAGGAGAAGAAGCGGGAGCATTTCTATCGGGGGTTACACCCCGAGATGAAGACGCATCTTGTTCAGTGGAATCGCGGCACCTTCAACGACCTCGTCAATGCCGCGATTATGCAATAGTACGCTCAGCGGGAGTTGGCAGCTGAGCAGAGGAAGCGCAGCGCTCCACCCAGCAGTGGGGGTGGCGCTCCCCAGAAGTACCGAATGGTGTATCAGACACCATCCGGACAGCAGTGGCATCCACCGGCGCGACCTCAGCGGTTCGGGGGACGTTCTTTTCAGTCACCTCCGTTCTGACCACCGATGCCACCACCGCGACAGCAGCATCAGCAGCAGATGGAACCCCGGGCGTTTCCACCGCCACAACGCGCCCAGGGTTTCCGTCCGCCGATCAGTGGAGGACCACCCCTCTTCACTTGCTTCACGTGTGGCCAGGCGGGCCATTTCACGAAGGACTGTCCCCAGGGGCAGCAGAGCAGCGGGCAAGCCCAGTTCCAGGGCAGTGCTCGAGGCCGACCCCCAGGCAAGAAGGTTGGTCAGCGGACTGGGGGCGTTCGCCACCTCGACAGTGAGGACGCCCCAGAAGGAGACAACGTGCTGGCGGGTACGTTTACTCTCAACGACCAAGCCATCATCATATTATTTGATTCTGGTGCAACCCACATTTCATAAGTGGTTAAGCATCAGCTGGAAGACTTTCCAACCGAGTGTTCTTATATGATCTGCTCACCGGGAGGAAAGATTTCAGCAACTATTATGATTCCGAAAGCACCCTTGTGCTTAGGTGGGAAGGTATACCCCACCACTATGATTATTCTTGAGGGGCAGAAGATTGATGCAATCTTAGGAACGTCATGGCTTAACTACCATGGCGCTGTCCTGGAAACTTTAATGTGGATGGTTCACCTCAACTCCCCACTACACCGTCCGCAGTCCCTCATACTAGATAATCCAGTCCGGGAGGTTTCAGCAATCAATAATACTGAAGCTCTCAAGTTAGAGGACATCCCCATAGTCCGGGAGTACCCCGACGTGTTCCCGGATGATCTTCCGGGCATGCCACCTGAGCGGGATGTCGAGTTCAAATTGAACTTGCACCTGGGACTACTCCCATATCACGGAGACCATACAAAATGGCTCCGAACAAGCTGGCTGAACTGAAGGAACAGCTCAATGATCTGTTGAGCAAGGGTTTCATTAGGCCGAGTTCCTCGCCTTGGGGATGCTCGGCGCTGTTCGTAAAGAAGAAGGATGAAACCTTGAGGCTGTGTGTGGACTACCGGCTGCTCAACGCCGTCACCATCAAGAATAAGTACCCACTACCCCGCATTGACATATTGTTTGATCAACTTGTGGGTGCAGGTGTGTTCTCCAAGATGAACCTTTGCTCTGGATATCATCAGATAAAGATCCGGGCGGAGGATATTCCGAAGATGGCTTTCTCGATGAGATATGGATTATATGAATATCTCGTCATGTCTTTTGGTCTCACGAATGCTCCAGCCCATTTCATGTATCTCATGAACTCGGTGTTCATGTCGGAGCTGGAGAAGTTCGTGGTGGTGTTCACCAATGATATCTTGGTTTACTCCAAGACAGAAGCCGAACTTGCCGAACACTTGAGGATCGTTCTTCAACGATTGCGAGACCACAAGCTCTACGCCAAGTTCAGCAAATGCGAGTTTTGGATCAGCCAAGTGCCATTCTTGGGACATATCATCTCCGCGGAAGGCATTGCGGTTGACCCAAGTAAAATAGAGCAACTGCTGAAATGGAAAGCTCCCACTTCAGTTCATGAGGTCAGAAGCTTCCTTGGTTTAGCGGGATACTATCGGAGATTCATTCCAAGCTTCTCCAAGCTCGCTAAGACAATGACAGAATTGCTGAAGAAGGGAACGAAATATGTTTGGAGCACCGCGTGTGAAGGAGCGTTCCAAGCATTGGTGAAGTATCTCACAACATCCCCGGTCTTAGCTCAACCGGATACAACCAAGCCCTTCGACGTGTATTGTGATGCGTCCGGTATTGGGCTCAGCTGCGTGTTGATGCAGGAAGGACGTGTGGTCGCATATGGCTCACGCCAACTTTGGAACCATGAGCAGCACTATCCGACTCATGATCTCGAGCTTGCTGCGGTGGTCCTGGCGTTGAAAATGTGGAGGCACTATCTCCTGGGGAATTTGGTGCACCTCTACACCGACCACAAGAGCTTGAAATACATTTTCACCCAGAAGGAGCTGAACATGAGGCAAAGGAGGTGGTTAGAACTAATCAAAGATTATGAGATTGAGATTCACTACCACCCCGGCAAGGAGAATGTGGTCGCCGACGCGCTGAGTCGGAAATCACATGTCCATAACCTCACCATTACACCGGTGGAGGAGGAAGAGCCAAGTTTATACTTGGTTCCTTATGGATCGCTCTACAACCTGGCCTCATCCCTACTATCAGGGAGGACATCATTGCAGCTCAGAAGATTGATAAGGGCATGGCACATCTCCGGAGACGGATAGACAATGGGGAGATCAAGTGTTTCCGGAAAGATGATGAGGGACTCTATGGTTCCATGACCGCATAGTCGTACCCCGAGATATGGAGCTGAGGAGAAAGATCCTCGATGAAGCTCACTTGTCTAAATACTCCATTCATCCGGGCAGCAACAAAATGTACCAAGATTTGAAAAAGAAATTTTGGTGGACGCGGATGAAGCGGGACGTAGCGCAGTACGTATCCGAGTGTGATACGTGTAGACGAGTGAAGGCTGATCATATGAGAAAATCAGGGCTGTTGCAACCCCTGAAGATCCCGGCATGGAAATGGGAAGATGTGAGCATGGATTTCATTGTGGGATTGCCCCTAACTTCCAACAAGCATGATTCCAGTTGGGTGATCGTTGACGGACTAACCAAGTCGGCTCACTTCATTCCCGTGCATACACATTTCCATGCCAACAGATATGCGGAGTTATATATTGCCAGGATCCTATGCTTGCATGGCGTACCAAAGACCATAGTATCAGACCGAGGTGCATTGTTTGTATCTCTCTTTTGGGAGCAGTTGCACGCTGCTCTAGGTACTAAGCTGATTAGAAGCTCCGCCTATCACCCTCAGACAGATGGGCAAACAGAGAGGGTGAACCAAGTACTAGAAGACATGTTGAGAGCATGTGCCTTCCACCATGGTAGGAACTGGGATGATCACCTACCGTTGGCGGAATTCTCGTACAACAACGGCTATCAGGCGAGTATCAAGATGGCACCCTACGAAGCTCCCTACTGTCGCAAATGCCGCACCCCATTAAACTGGTGCGAATCCGGTGAAAGGGTCACATTCGGGGTTGATGTGGTGAACGACGCCAAAGAGCGCATTCGGACGATTCAAGCTAATTTGAAGGCCGCTCAATCCCAGCAAAAGAGCTACGCTGATAAGAGGCGTAGACCGCTGCACTTTGACGTCGGGGAACACGTATACCTCCACGTGTCTCCAATGAAGGGCGTACACCGGTTCAGTGTGAAGGGGAAACTCGCTCCCCGTTTCATTGGACCCTATGCTATCACCGAGAAGTGTGGACCAGCGGCGTATAGACTGGAGCTACCGGCATCTCTTGCTGGTGTTCATGACGTTTTCCATGTTTCACAACTGCGAAAATGTCTAAAGCATACAGCAGCTGTCCCTACCGAAGACATCGGCGAGTTGCAACCGGATTTAACGTATGATGAATATCCGGTGGAGATTATTGATGAGAAAGTCCGAACCCTGCGTAGCCAAACGTTGTGGTTCTACAAAATACACTGGAGCAACCACACCGCCGAAGAAGAAATGTGGGAGAGCGAGGAATTCCTTCGCTCAAATTACCCGGAGTTCATGGCGTCTCAGAACGGGTAAGTTCCTATTACATCGCTGTCTCTTCTTTTGTAATCTCGGGACGAGATTCTTTTAAGGGGGGGATGTAAAAGCCCAAGAAAAGGGACTTGCAAAAACTTTTCATCACCTCACAACACCACAGTTTTTGTTGTGAATATCTTGCGAAGAATTGTGAAGAGCAAGTAACCTCCATCAAAAGGGGATTGGTTCAAACTTTCTACACATATGATAACACATGAGGGGTTGTTCTAGAACCAACTTAGAGTCATTTGCATGTTTGGACCCTAGTTGGATTAAGACCACTGAGTTGAAGTACTCAAGTGCAATGGGAGGGTTTGAAAATCAGAATTTAAACTAAATGTCCAACTCAAAATTTAAATGAGGGGGGGACATAATGGTGATTCAAAACTGTTGTGTTCAAACTCTTGGTTGCAGCAGCTAACACAAGAATCAAATTGCATATTTGGATTCCTCAGGTCCAAATTAGTGGGTAGGCAAAGTTTCAGTAATTTTTGAAAACGTTTGCTACCCATTTTTCAAAAAAGGATTCAAATGTGCAAAGAATTCACATACACATTTGAATTTGGGGGAAATTTGTCCAACTATCCAAATGTAGCTCAGTTTTAGACTCCAAACATTTGAATTGATCACTTGCCAAGTTTTGGAGATCTTTTGTGGGAGGAGGAGAGGCTGCCTGGTGGGACCCACATGTCATTGGGGAGTTTAAAAATTGCATAAAGATCAGCAGCCTTCAGGGTGAAGTTTTCTACTCCAGCAGAGCCGAGGACTCCACGGGCGCCACCGAGACACCCACCGCAGCGCCTCTCGGGGTCGGTTTCTTCACGCTGGCGAGCTCCTCGTGGGGGATAGTTACTCCCGGCCGTGCCCCGTTTTGCCACAGCGCCGAAGGCCACGTTCTACCCCCCCTCGCACGCAGGGACGGCATCGAACAGCCGCCGCCGCGTTACTCGCTCGGGAAGCTACGTGCCTTCGCGTACAAGGCCGGGCAGTAGCAAAAACAAACCCGCGGACTTCGCTACAACCTCCTCAGACCATAAACGGGAGCATTCGGCCTCACCACCCCACGCACACCAAGCTTTCCGTGGCGGCCGAAACCCAGATGAACAGAGGTCGCGCGTGGACAGCTCGGCAGAGGATCTTTCACGGCTGAGCAAGAACGGCCTCGGACGCGCCAGAACCCGGTGGTGCTCATATCCGAAGCTCAAGCCGTGACCTGGTCCACAGAGCGAGAATTTGAAGAAAGTTTTCCGGCGGGCACGAACTGACCTCGCGACACGGTAAACTCAAATTCACCCGCCACCCTTGTTCTTAGGTCGTGAAATCTTGCACACAGGACCGCCACTCATCGACGATCATTAGCCCTTCACATTCGTAGCTTGAAACCGCACGTAGGCCGAGTAATTCTAGGATTTGGGACGGCGGGTATGGCGGGTGGGGGGGATCGGGCTCACGGTGACAGCTAGGTTAGAGCTTTCCCTGAGCCTTTGCATGGCCATGTTGACCTTCCCTGGGATCCCCCAGTGCTGTAGAGCCCTTTCACCGAGGTTTTGGCGGGCTAGGTTGGCCAGGCGACATCGCCGAACTCGTACCGAGCCGCTGCACCGTCACCGGCTAGGTTAGAGCCACCGCCGGTCGGGAGAGAGGGTTCCAGCGTGTTCAGCATGTGGAACTAGGCCCTGGCGGCGAGGGAGAGTGCGGGAGATGGCCGGACAGCAAATATCAGCGCCGCTCTGGCGAGCCCGGCGGCGCGCGGGCGCGGGAGCATGAGGAGGAAGACGAGTTGGCCGGGCCCGCTCGTCAGTCGCTCAGTAAATAGTGTGGGGATCTTCTGTTCCACCGGATCATCTGTGACAATGCGGAGAACAGTCCTGTGGCCCTGTGTGGTGTAGCCGAGGGGGTGACACGTGTGGGCCGGACCCGCTGTTAGGGATTTGAACTTTTCCCGGTTAATTCAAATTCCAGAATTTCCCCAAACTTTAGAACCACATAACTTTTGCTAGGAAGCTCCAAGTTTAGTGATTCAAATTGGGTTGGATTCATCTTGAATAGCTCTATCCAAATATGCAACCCAATTTGTATGAAACTGAGAGGGCCCGGTCCCGATCACGGGGCCATGCTGCCTCGCCCGGGAATCGCATTGGGTGGTGCCGTGTTATGCGGCACCCAACAGCACACATATAAGGAACACTGTATTACATAAATCAAAAGCGGAAGCTTACAAATGTTCTTCGTAAATAATTTACATAAAATAGCTACACAGAAGTCTATAAACAGCTCACGTCGAATAACTACGAAGAACCCGAGAAGAGGTCCATCCCACGGACTCCTCTCACTAGCAACACGAAGACTTGGAAGCGGCTAGGTTCTCCCTGTGATACATGACTCGGAAGTTCTCGAGCCTCACCGGACAACCTTCTTTATAGCGTCGATGTTTACCTGCAAAACCACTCATATAGCAAGAGTGAGCATAAAGGCTCAGCAAGACTTAACTGTCTCTCCTAAGACATGAAACTCTACATGAAAGTAACCTAAGATTTAAGCCTGTCATTTGCGAAAAGACTCACCTACGAGTTCATCCTTAACTTTCATATTTTAGCCATAATAGTAGTGACCTTGCGCCCAGCAACATTGGAACTCCACAATCAAACAAGAAACGTTTCATTCCAATGTTACTTGTCCCAAGGTGGAAAATAACTTTAGTTTGCTCTATCTCAACTTCAAACATGGTTTTCATGCAATTTATAATTAGCATAACAGCATTTAAAACTTTGCAAACTATTCCCACACAACTTGATTACTACGTCACAGTGCAGTGAGCAAGCGGTACTCATAACCGTGAGGGACGGTGATTCAAATCAAACACTACCCGGATAACTCGACACATACGCCCGCCTCTGAAGACCCAACTCTGGCGTCCTTCATTACGTTGTATGTGGCAACCTTTCTCATACCACTAAACTGTAGAACCGGTCGCGCCGTCTCGGGCTCATAGGTCTAACGAGACAATGTGGTATGCCTGTACAATCTAGTGAACCTGGTACCTCAGTTTCCTGGTTCCCATATATCAGTAAGCATCCGGTACACAACTCAATACTTGCTCCCAGGGCCGCATACGCTTCGGTCCTTGACAGACATGGGCAGAACAACTCGACCAAGTCCTCGTCTTGTCGCTACCTAACTCTCATGCCCGGTTTCATCTTTAGAAATGTAAACTTTAGTTTGCCTCTCTTTCCAACCCCACTTATGTGATCCTGAAACAAAGCTCGCGAGTAGATTCCAACTACTCGTCTTCTACCGGATGTCCTAGTCTATTTAGCACGGCCTTATTCTACAGCGATGACACAATTCTACCCTTGACATCAGGGTTCATGTTTGGTTATGCAAGTGGAGTATAAAACATCCTTGACCTAATGCACATACAAACTTTGACCAATAGTAGTGAACAAAGGAAAACTTTAAAAACAACTTAAGTGCAAACCGGGCTTTCCTTGGTTTTGCAGGTGACTAAAGTCAGATAAGATGAAGTCAGTTGCTGATGATGACTTGAATATTAATTACTGGCCTTCTTGCTCCTTGATCCAAGCTTCCTCCTTTCCTCCACTCTTCCACGTTTAAACTCTACACGTTATGAACATGCATACATGTTTAATTGTAAAACTTTTTGCTAACAAATGCTAAAGCCAAGTTTAAAACTGGAACTCTGTTCAAGAATTTAAAATGACACTGGGCCTGGTGGTTTGGGTGTGTGTTTAAGCACTATCCTCAAGTGAGAAGTGAGGTTCATCACTTGGGTGGTGATCACCTAATTGGTTGAAGAGAACACTACTGATACAAGGCTCCGATGGAGCTGAAAATTTTCTTGTGAGTTCCTTGTCACAAGAAAGTCATCTGAACAAAAATTCAGAATATTCCACTAAGTAGATCACCCAGAACAATTCCCTAAGCATTTAGCCCAAAAGGAATTAATTCTGAATAAATTTGCACTTTCATGCAAATTCAAGTGAACTACAATTTCATACATAGCTTAGGGAGCATGCATGAATTTTCCTGGGATTTTTGGAGCTAAGGAATGCCCAGAACTGAATTTCCATGTTTTGGAAATTCTCTGAAAATGTTTCTGTATTCATTTGAATAAAGAAACTTGAAAGCATAATTACCCTAACTAAATCAACTCCAAAAGAGCTGAAACTTTTACAGGGGTTTCCTAATAGCCTAAAGAATATCCTCCGGCTCCCCCTCTTTCCCGCGCCCGCGCTCCCTCGCTGGCAGGAAATCCCTCACTCGGTTCCCCCTGTTCCCCGGCCGTCTCCCGGCCCGAAGTCCGCCGCCTGGGGGTTTTGGAAGGCGGGAAAACCATTTCTGGGGTCGGTTTGGGCTGCGGAGGACCGCAAGGGGTCAGGCGACGGGCGGAGGCCTCGGTCCATGTCCAGTGACGTCGGCCGGCTTCCCTACCGGCCCAAATTCGCAGCTTTCTTGCTCTAGAGCACCAGTGACTCATGGCACAGGTCGTCATGCAAGCAACAGAGCTTGGAAACGCCCCTAACTACCAAGTCACCGTGCGCCTTAGCTCGAAAACTGGCGGCCGAAGCTAAAACTCGAAGAACACCGTCGAGACTCTATGATTCTTCCGGATTTTTGATGTCAGTGAGTCACAAGGGGGTCTCTAGCCCATCCCATGATCAGCATGAGCAAAGAATAGCTGTTGATCACAAATTTTGGGAAATCCCCCACCCACGGCTTATGGCCACCTTGTCGGTTTTCTGGAAATTCCCGGGGCTACCATGGATGAATTGCTTAGGGTTTTTGGCAGCATGAAGAGAAGGGAGTGGCACACCTTTTCGCTGTTCAACCCTTGGTGTGACACGGCCTGTATCGCCGAGGCGTTGAGGAGGCATGGCGGAGGCTTGAACCGAAGCTCCACGGCAACTTCTTGCTGTGAACCGCGCACACGGGCTAGTGGATGGGTTTGGGTAGCTCTAGGAGGATCAGTGGGGTCTTGCGCACGCTGCCACGAGCTCAGATGGCCGTGCAAGGGGCGAGCGGCCAGCGAGGATCGGCGCCGATGTCCGGTCGAGCAGCAAGAAAAACTCCTGGGAACGATGCTGTGGCGTGGAGGGGGCGTGGCTCGGACGGGGTCTCGGTGCTGTGAGGTGTGCACTCGGTGGGAGACCGATAAGGGCGCGTGGAACCGACGTTGAAGCAGCTCGGGAGGTGCTTCCGGGTCCTCGGTCGGCAGCGGGTGGCAGCTCGCGGGAGAAGGGTAACGCTCGGGTGTGAGCTCGCGTGTGTGAACCGAGAACAGAGCTGACTTAGGCAGTAAGTCATTTCCCTCATTCTATGACAATTGGGGCCAACAGCTCCTCTCAGCCCCAAAAGATCTCCAAATTTTGACACATCGTAAATTCATCTATGAAGGATCCAAATTCAAAAGCCATTTTCCATTTGACAATTTGTGCCACAGTTTCAAGTTTAAATTCAAATTTGGATGAAATTTACAAGTTCCGTTGACATTCATATCAAAGCCCCTCCAAATTTACTCAAAACTTGGCTCCCTCATAATTTGGACCTGAGGAATTCAAATATGTCCTCTGATCTTTGAGTTGGCCATTGCAAATACAACTTCTCAAACAACACTTTGAATTTCCTCTTTTGAAAATGCCCCTCTTCCTTATGAAGTGACGCTCTTAATTCAAACTGAATTCAAAGTTTTATTGCACATGCCAACACTTTCATGAGTAACAAAAGTTTTTTGTAAGTCCCATTTCTTGTATATAAACTCAACTTTATTCATAGCTCAAGTTTTCTATTAACAAGTTTTGAGACTTTTACATTCCTCCCCCCTTAAAAAGAATCTCGTCCTGAGATTCATGATTAAGGACAATGTGGAGAGGACAACTACTCAACATACGCCTCTAACAACTCCTGATGATTGCGTTGCAAATACTCCTTGCTTTCCCATGTAGCTTCCTCGGATGTGTGATTTTTCCATAGCACTTTGAAAAATAGCAACGTCCGATTTCTTGTTTCCCGAGTCTTCTCATCAATTATCCAGGTTGGTCGCTCAACATAAGTGAGGTCCGGCTTCAAATCTGCTATGTCTCCCGTGAGAACCTCCGTTGGAACTTTCAAACACTTCCGCAACTGAGATATGTGGAAGACGTTATGAACTCCGGCTAAGGCTGCCGGTAGCTCCAAACGGTATGCCACGGGTCCACACCTTTCAATGACAATGAAGGGACCGATAAAACGTGGAGCTAATTTTCCTTTCACTCCAAATCGGTGAATGCCCTTCATTAGTAGCTCCATCACAGGTTTGGAGATTTTTGAGAAGCTCGGGATGAACCTCCGATAATATCCCGCCAAACCCAAGAAGCTACGAACTTCATGAACTGATGTTGGAGACTTCCATTTCAGCACTTGATCAATCTTGCTTGGATCAACAGCAATGCCTTTCGCTGAAATAATATGTCCAAGAAACGGCACTTGGTTGATCCAGAATTCACATTTACTAAACTTTGCATAGAGCTTGTGATCTCTCAAGCGTTGAAGCACAATATGCAAATGTTTAGCATGTTCCTCTTCAGATTTGGAATAGACCAAGATGTCATCGATGAATACAATGACGAACTGATCCAGCTCCGGCATGAACACCGAGTTCATAAGATACATAAAGTGAGCCGGAGCATTGGTCAACCCAAATGACATGGCAAGATACTAATAGAGCCCATATCTTGTCGAGAATGCTGTTTTCGGGACATCTTCCGCGCGAATCTTGATTTGATGATATCCTGACCTTAAGTCCATTTTGGAGAAGACTTTAGCACCCACTAGCTGATCGAAAAAATATCAATTCTTGGTAGTGGATACTTGTTCTTTATTGTCACAGCATTTAAAGGATGATAATCGACGCATAGCCTCAGCGTCTCATCCTTCTTCTTCACAAATAAAGCTGAGCAACCCCATGATGATGAACTTGGACGAATAAATCCCTTGTCCATCAGATCCTTGAGTTGCTCCTTCAGTTCTGCTAGTTCATTCGGAGCCATTTTGTATAGTCTCCGAGAGATTGGCGTGGTTCCTGGTATCAACTCTATTTTGAACTCCACCTCGCGCTCAGGTGGTAGGCCTGGAAGATCTTCGGGAAACACGTCCGGATATTCACGGACTACCGGAATTACTTCTAACTTGCATGCCTCGGCATTACATACTTCCGGGTCTTTGGAAACCGCTTCGCCGAGATACAATGTTTTACGTCCGTGAAGTGGAGAGTCCAAGTGAGCACTCCTGTTCTCGATGTCCAGAACAGACTTATGGAAGGTCAACCTTGATATTACCAATATGGCATTGATTCCCTGGTCTTCAAGAATGATGAGGGTGGTAGGATAAATTTTTCCACCCAAACAAAGTGGTGCTCGAGAAACGACTTCATTAGTTGAGATGTCTCCACCTGGCGAATGAATAAGTTAAGATCATTTTGTGACAGTTGTGGAGATCTGATCCCGGATCACCGTTGCCCTGCTAATGAAGTTATGTGTTGCACCAGAGTCGAATAAAATGACAACCGGCTTGTCATTTAAGGTGAACCTGCCGGCAAGGACAGGTCCTCCCTTTGGCAGGTCATCGACTGACACATAATTAACTGTTCCCACTTTGGACATAGCTTTTCTTGGCTGTCCAAGATCACTCTTTGGCGCTGGACCCGCAGACACAATGTTGCTGCTCGGTTCAGTTGCTTCATTGACGTTGAGTTCATTGTCAACGTGAAGTGGGACAGCACTTGGTTCAGCTGAGAAATCACCTTGTTCATCTTCAACCTCTTGAGGGAAATAGTATTCTGGTGCACCTTGTTGATACTGAGGTGCAGGAGAAATAAGTTGCTGCTGTGGTGGAGGTGAATAAGACCTCTGGGGAGTAGAAGAGTCGTCACACTCCCAGAATGATTGCACCTCTCATGGAATCTCTCGACCGGATGGTGAACGGATTACCAACCGATACTTCTGAGGCAGATGATTGTCTTCATCCTGTGATGAGTCCCTCTCCCTCTTTTCTTTGAGGTAGAGGTTGGAATAATATTTCTGAGTGATAGCACAGCTCACAAACTCATCAAAATTCTCTTGGCTAACTTGAGCCAATTCACACGCAGCCTAGCGGTCAGCCCTCGGTAAAAGTGATAACCCTTCATGGATGGTGACTTCACATAGTCAGGGACATATTGAGCTAAGCGATTGAATTCCTTCGCATACTCAATAACGCTGATGTCGCCTTGCTTTAGGTTCCAGAATTCATCATGGCTTGTTTGCATTATGCCCGCAGGGATGAAACGAGCACGAAATGCAGCCTGGAACTCTGCCCATGTGACACGATGCCCTGCTGGTTGGACAGCAAGGTATTCTGCCCACCATGCTCCAGCAAAGCCGTGAAGCTGTTGAGCGGCGTATAGAGTCTTCGAGAATTCATCACATTTGATCAACCCAAACTTGGACTCCATGACACGTAACCAGTGATTTGCTTCACAATGGTCAGCCGCCTCAGAGAATACTGGCGGTTGTGTTGCCAAGAAATCCAGATACGTGCTCTGCGTTGGCATGTGACGTTGAGCTTCTCGATTTATGCCTTGCTGAACTAGAGTTTGGAGAGTTTCATTCATCTTCGCCATAATTTCAGCCAATCCGGTTGGCGATGGCTCTTGTGATGAAGTCGAGTCATTCCCACCTCAGACTTGAATCTCCAAGCTCCATTTGAGAATGTGTGCGTACCATACTGCACTGTCACACCAGGTTTTTCTGAAGAACAACCAAGTGAATGTCACATGTATGCCAGGATCATTTTCTCATACATGTGATGACAAATAGTGAAGCATCATTTATTACAAGCCAGGTGTCGAATATAAATAAGTCTTACATAGCGAATGTCTCGATGGACAATAATAAGTTCATCACAAGTAAATAGACTAGCAGCGGAAAATTATCCTTGTGGGCTCCGTTACAGGCGTTGCCCGGGGGTCTCCATGAACCTAGAAACCTTCTTCGGGTCCAAAGTCTTGGTCATTATACACCACCTCATTATCTTGACCTGAGCAGCAATATAAACCAACAAATATGCAAGGTTGAGTACCGATGGTACTCAGCAAGTGTGGGAAAGTTATGTCATGCATGGCTAGAACAAGGGGAGGTTGAACTCATGGTTAAAGAACTACGCAATTAATACCTATCACCTTAGCTTATTAAGCACCTACATTACTACACAGGTGAAATGGTCCCAATTTCCCATCCCATCATCATAATCAAATAACCATAACATCATTTCCAATGTTAAGCTCCCCGCTTAACATCCACAACTTTCAAAACCATCACTCCTCTAATCATGAATTAGTCCAAGCCGCTCTTGACCGTGAGCACGGCTGTCATGACAGTTTTGACTCTGCAGAGTTTGTACCACTGTACCCACATGTTGTGATTTCATCCCCCGTTGCCGGGTGGACTAAAAGAACCTCCATTATGCCAGTGGCCGCGAACCACATTCACACTTCCCAGGTGTGTAGCCAGGAGATCACTACGAAGCCTTTACAAAGGGATTCCTGACGAGTGTGGCCCACTGAGGTTTCACCCCTAACAGCATACAAGAGGCTCCAACCCCGCTGCAGTGGCCCCCTCTTGAGCCTTGCGGTTCATATGGTAGTCCAGCTGACACCTATTCCCCGCACCATCCAACACACCCATACTACGCCGGGGATACACCTAATTAATTGGCCAAGCTGCCCCATCTCAGCATGTGGTTGGCACGGTAAAGCCAGGTTACATGCTCCATGAACCGGTCCTTAGGATCCAGGTAAGTACTAAACACAAACCCGAGTCTCGTGCACCCAGCACACAACCAAAATATCCAACTTGCCTTGATCCCTACCTCTACATAACTCACAATATCTCATTCAAGAGTATGGTAAAATAAATTGATGATCTCATATCCCAAATATCCCATTCTAAGCATGGCTAAGCATATGCATAATAATAAATGACATGATAAAATAAATCCCAACCCAAGCTACAAGGAAACAAGGTAATGCAATTCTATGGAAACTTCCAAGCATGGGTTTCATATTTCAATTGACAATGCAAATAATTCTAGCTGCACATCCTAGCATAGGATCAAAGTGGTCAAGGACACTTGCCTCCTTCCTGCTGCTCTTGGAATGGGTAGTCCTGATCTTGGAAAGGAAGAACTTGCTCTGGAGCAGGTTCTACATCATACCATCACACATAGCAAAAGAAAAACAACAATCCATAAGACATGGTTCACACTTCCACTTCAAACAAATCACACATTCACATTTATGAAAGTCATTCACAATTATATGTGTTGTGGTTACTCTATGTGTGTTGATCTTTGGCTTACATGTACTTTTAACCATGTGTGATTCCTACTTTTGTATTCACATTTATGCTTACATACTATATATATGAGTTTCCAATTTAAATAAATTCCTTAAATTTAATTACTACACCTTTTAGCTACCAAGTATTCATGAAAGCTATTTTCCTACTCCATATGTGTCTTCAGAATTTCTACCAACCCTAAACTGAATTCTTTGGATTTTCGAAACTTCATTTATCATTTACTAGTTGCTATATTTTCAGATTTATTTCCTATGCCTAAATGTGAACTTTATTATGAAAATAACAAGACACATCATCTAAACAGAATAGGTTCTGATCTAAAATATTTAATAATATATTTTTGACCTTTTCCTCTGATGCAAACTATTTTACACTTATTTTCCCTATTTTCAGAACTATTCTTTACTTAAAAATGTGTCCCTATAACTAATAAATGTGAATAATAAATTAAACAGATTCATTTCAGCCCAAAAATATATTTTTATCTCACTCCAAAGTTTTCTAAGTACTGAGAAAGTTTTTAATTAAATTTTGACAATATGTTTGTCCCACTTTTTAATTTTTAAATACTAGCCACCTATTCAATTTCCTAAATTAAATGTCAAACAGGGTTAAAAAGGTAAACACACCCCCCTACAGGGTCTATAATATTATGTTAACAATTTTCAGCCGTCTAGCTACTCATAACAGAGGAGTTTTTCCTAATTTTTATTAGGTCCAGGGGCTAAAACTGATTTCTAAATGAATTTACATGATTTTCTGAAGTTCCAGGGGCTAGATCAGAAGTTTCCGGGGCTAGCTCTTATTTCCCGAGAACCCCAGGGGGTAGCACGTAAGAATTCCAGTCTTTATAACGCGGGGCTGACGTGAACCGTCCGATTTAAAACAGACGGCTGAGATTATAACACCGAACCGGTACGCGGGGATTTGAAGTCTACCGTGCGATTTAAAATAGACGGCGCACAGGCGGCCACGTCGCTCTAACCGAGCGCGGGCGGCGCTGCCCAGCGGCGCACGGCAGCGGGAAGCGGCGATCTCGCCGGAGATTTTCGGATCTTCGAGAATTCTTCCTAGAACTGTGATTTTATGGCATAGATCGGTGGAGGGGAGGTCGGGGATCTCACCTCGGGGGTTTTCTTGAGCTCGGAGGTCCTAGAAAACGATCGGCAACGAGGTCCGAAGCGAAACCACGGCGAGGCTCGTCGGCGCTGTGTTTGAACCGCAAGTCACCGAGTTTTCTGCACCTGCAGAGTTCCCCGGAGGCGGTGGATCAAGACCAGCGAGTTAGATCGGAATTTCCGAGCGTAGATCGGCCAGAATTCATCGTAGAAGGCTTGGGTTCTCACCCTAGTAAAAACAGCAGATCGTGTGAGTAAAGCGGGATGAGGCCGGGGTTTTTATAGATGGGGGAAGGGCGGCGTTCGGTTGTGATCGAGTTTGCGTCACCCACGAGCAAAATTCGGCTGAGATACGCAGAAATCCGGGTCGGTTTGGATTCGGGGTGAGAGAGAGTCCGGCCGAGCGCGGCGCTGACGCGAGGAAGAAGAAAGCTGGCGGGCCCCGCCTGTCAGTGGGAGGAAGGGGGCGCGCGCGGCTGCCGGCTGGCGCGGGTGCTGGGTGGGCCGGCTGGTGGGTTTTGGCCCACTGGCCGGTTTTTTTCTGTTTTCCTTTTTCTTTTTCTATTTCTTTTCTGTTTTGAGTTTAAATTGAATTCCAGTTTAAATTTAAATTGTTGCAAAACATGCAACTCGTCCAAAAAATTTTAAATTCCCCTCTTAACATGATTTTGGGGTGTTACAGCTCTACCCCCCTTAAAAGAAATCTCGTCCTCGAGATTGGTGGTTCTAAGAAAACAATTCCGGAAATTGTGCCTTGAGCTCATCTTCCCGTTCCCAGGTGGCTTCCTCTTCTGAGTGATGCTTCCACTGCACCTTGCACATCCGGATTCTTTTATTTCTAGTGAGGCGTTCCATTGTCTCCAAAATCTTGTATGGTTGCTCGGCATAAGACAAATCCTCAGCTACGTCCACTTCATTCATGGGTAACACCTCTTCAGGCATTCTCAGGCATTTCTTGAGTTGTGACACATGGAATACATCGTGCACATCAGATAGACGAGCCGGTAACTCTAGTTGATATGCCACTTCGCCTTTCCTTTCCAGAACTTGAAAGGGTCCGATGTATCGAGGTGACAACTTCCCTTTCACCTTGAACCGACAAAGTCCTCTGATAGGGGACACCTTGAGATAGACATAGTCTCCCACATTGAAAACGAGCTCTCTTCTTCGTACATCGGTGTAGCTCTTTTGGCGTGTCTGTGCTATCCTCAAATTGTTGCGAATTTCCCTCACCTTCGCCTCGGCTTCTTGTAGTACTTCTGGACCAAACACTTTACTTTCCCCCGTTTGGTTCCAAAATAGGGGAGTTCTGTACTTCCTCCCGTACAAGGCTTCAAACGGTGACATCTTCATACTAGCTTGATAGCTGTTGTTATAAGAAAACTCCGCATACGGTAAGTTCTTATCCCAACTCCGATTGTTTTTGAGTGCACATGCCCTCAGCATATCTTCAAAAATCTGATTGGTTCTTTCCGTCTGCCCATCAGTTTGGGGATGATAGGCAGAACTAAAGTTCAGATGGGTTCCCATGGTTTCGTGCAACTTCTGCCAGAACCTTGAGGTGAACTTTGTCCCTCGATCCGACACAATCTTCTTTGGCACTCCATGGTAACACACGATCATTGACATGTACAACTCTGCCAATTTGGATCCGCTGTAGCTTTCTTTCACGGGGATGAAATGAGCTACCTTGGTTAGCCTGTCAATGATGACCCATATCGAATCATATCCTGATTGAGTCCTAGGCAATCCCACGATGAAATCCATGCTGATCTCTCCCCATTTCCATTCAGGCACTTTGAGTGGTTGCAATAATCCCGCGGGTCATTGATGTTCTGCTTTCACCAACTGATATGTGTCACATAGAGCAACATATTCCGCGACATCTCGCTTCATGCCATACCACCAATACCTGCTCTTGAGGTCCTGGTACATCTTCGTACTCCCAGGATGAATGAAATAGTCAGAATCATGAGCCTCCTTCAAAATCAATTCACGGATCTCCTTTACTTCTGGCACACAGATTCTTTTCCCGTGCCACACCGTTCCTTGTTCATCCTCTCTAAAACCAGGAGCTTTATTTTCCTTGATGAGTTGTCTGATCTCTTGTATCTTCTCGTCTTTCTTTTGACCCTCGCGGATGTCTCTCTCTAGTGTGGAGTCCACTTCCACGGTGATGGCTTCAACACTATTCACAAGGCATAGATTGAGCCTTATAACCTCGTTCTTCAATTCTGCGGGCATGTCCTTCAAGCTCAACTTATTGACCTGCACTTTCCGACTTAAAGCATCGGCCACGACGTTTGCTTTACCAGGATGATAGTTGATGCCCACATCAAAGTCATTGATTAGCTCTAACCATCTCCTTTGTCTGAGGTTGAGGTCTGGCTGTGTGAATATGTACTTCAAACTCTTATGATCCGTATATATCTCGGTCCTCTTCCACATCAAATAGTGCCGCCAAATTTTCAACGCATGTACCACTGCGGCTAGTTCTAGGTCATGTGTAGGACAGTTCTTCTCGTGCTTCCGAAGCTGCCGAGATGCATAAGCCACGACATGCCCTTCTTGCATGAGAACACATCCCAACCCGTTTCCAGAGGCATCGCTGTACACCGTAAAGTTCTTCTGCATATCTGGCATAACTAGCACTGGGGCTGTCGTCAATCTTTTCTTTAACTCCTGAAAACTTGTCTCGCACTGCGGCGTCCATGTAAATGTGATTCCCTTCTCCAACAGTTTGGTGAGGGGTCTCGAGATTTTAGAGAATCCCTCAATAAACCGTCGATAGTATCCAGCCAATCCCAAGAAGCTTCGAACTTCCCCGACATTTTCAGGGGTCTTCCACTTCTGTATATCCTCGATTTTGGCAGGATCCACGGAGATTCCTCCCTCCGAGATTATATGTCCTAAGAAGGGAACTCTCTTCAGCCAAAACTCACACTTGCTCAACTTGGCATATAGTTGGTGTTCTCTCAGCCTTTGCAACACCAACCTTAGATGTTTCTCATGTTCTTCTTCATCTTTGGAGAAGAAGAGAATGTCATCTATGAAAACCACCACAAATTTGTCCAGATATTCCATGAATACCTTGTTCATGAGATACATGAAGTACGCCGGGGCATTAGTTAGCCCGAAAGGCATGACAGTGTATTCATACAGTCCGTACCGAGATACAAAAGCTGTCTTGGGAATATCAGATTGCCTTATCTTGAGTTGGTGGTATCCCGACCTGAGATCAATCTTCGAGAACACACAAGCTCCCCTCAACTGATCAAACAAGTCTTCAATGCGGGGTAATGGGTACTTGTTCTTGATGGTTACTTCATTCAAGGCACGGTAATCCACGCATAACCTTTGGGTTCCGTCCTTTTTGGGTACAAATATCACCGGAGCTCACCATGGGGAGGAACTGGGGCGAATATACCCCTTCTCCGTCAATTCTCTCAAATGATCCTTGGGTTCTCCCAGCTGCTTGGAGTCCATCCGATAAGGTCTCTTGTATATCGGGGCTGTTCCAGGCACTAGCTCAATTGCGAATTCCACTTCACGATCGGGAGGCATAACTGGCAACTCCTCCGGAAAAACATCTGGATATTCCCAGATGGTCCTGATCTCCTCCACTTTCACCTCAACTTGATTTAATTTAACGTCCCTCCTAGGCTCTTGTATTGTTATAAACTTTACTTTTGTTCCACTAGGGTGCATTAGTTCCACCGTTCTGTTCTTACAATGGATGATTCCTTTATGTTTGGTCAACCAATCCATACCCAAAATAATATCTATCCCTTGTGACTCTATCACTATGAGGTTAGCAGTAAATACTACCTCATTAATGTCTATGTTCACTTTGGGACACACTTGTCTTGTCCTTATTTCTCCACCTGGAGAGTTTACTGCTAGCATATGGTTCGTTTGTGTTGTTGCTAGGTCATGCTTCTTAACAAACCCTTGAGCAATGAACAAGTGGGTAGCACCAGAATCAAACAGCAGGGTTGCAATGTGTAAATTGGCAGGAAACTTACCAACTACCACATCGGGTGCCTCTTGTGCTTCCTCCATAGTGACGTGGTTCACCCGTCCTCTCATTACATTCTGCTGTTGTGGCTGCGCGGGCTTCTTCTTTGGGCACTTATGGGCATAGTGCCCCACTTCACCACAGCTAAAACATTGCACTCCAACCTTAGGGGCTTGGCCTTTATTGTCTTGGGGTTGTTTTGGAGATCCTTGCACTGCTGGTCGAGGTGGATATGCGGGGCGAGGCTGCTGTACAAACTGACGTTGTGGCTGTGCTGGTGCTGCGGGAGGCCTGTAGTTCGGGTTGTACTCTCTTGGTGCTGAATAGGGTACCGCAGCACGGTTCGTCTGCCCTGCAGGTTGCTGCATCAGACGTGGGCGGGTGTTGCTCCCTGAGGCTTGGTGTGACCACCCGGCCTTCCTCTTGTTCTCATTTTCCAAGGCCTTCAGCTTCCTTTCCACCACAAATGCTCTATCCACCATCTTTTGGAAGCTTTCATACTCATTTGAGGACATTGCACACTGCATTTCTGCGGTAAGCCCTTCCACGAAACAATCTTGTTTCTGCTCATCAGTCTCTAGGTCTCGTGGGGCATAACGGGATAGTTGAGTAAATTTAGTGAGGTATTCCCTCACCGTCATGTTTCCCTGCTGCAGTCCCAAGAACTCCTTCCTCTTGTTTTTGAGTTCACCCCTTGGGATACAATGGTTGCGGAAGCTACGCTTGAACTCTTCCCAAGTGATGTTCTCAGGGTCATGATGGGCAGCCACGTAGGCGGTCCACCAATCAGCAGCAGGTCCATGCAATTGATGAGAGGCAAACAGCACCCTCTCATACCCTTGGCACTGTATGATCCTCATATTGCTCTCAATGGTCTTAAGCCAATCATCTGCCTCCAGAGGTTCAGCAGCACTTGCGAACTTTGGAGGTTGAGTTCCTAGAAACTCACTCAACCTTGGTTGGCGTGGTGCAGCTTGTGGAGGTGGAACTTGATGCAAGTTGGCCACCACTTGAGTCAGGTTCTGGATGAGCTGATTTTGATTCTCCAGCATTTGGTGGAGGGGATCAACTCCTTCATGGCGTCCACCCCTGTCTTGGCCTCCAGAAAGATGAGGGTTGCAGGCCTCATCATTGTTGTTGGCAGGGTTGGCAGCACGACCTTTTCCTCTTCCGGACATCTAGCATGATCAACCAAATGTTAATTTAAAGTATTACGTATTATCTTACTACTTTCACTTGTTTGTACTTTGAAGTGTTGAAGCTTTGTTATACTTTTCTGAGGTTTCATATCTCACACAAAAATAAATGCAATATTATTTCATGTGGGTTCACACACCAAAGCAAGACAATCTGAAGACGAGGCTGTGGACAATTGCTCATGGCTTCCACAACTCACGTCACACACCAAGCATTAACACACCATTAACTAACGTAACGACTCGACTACTCGACATCCTTCTAATTTAAGGGAAAGGCTCTACGCTACTCGTTTTCTTGAGCTGGCTCCTCGGGATCTTCCTCATCATTTCGGCTGCCTTCTGACTCTGCTTTGGGTGGGGAGGCTGCTGGTGGAGAAGTGCGACGACGCCTGATCGCTCGGCGACCTAGGGAGTCAGGAGTCCATGTATCATTCACGGTGACACACAGTTCATTCCCATCTCCTCTTTCTCTCGCCCTCAAGCAGGCTCGAAGCAACGCCTCGGTTTCCTTTAGGGTGTCACGAACATCCTGAAGCTCCTGCTGGCACTCATGCAATCGAGTGCTAAGCATGGCAGCATCCTCTAAGCACAAATCCATGTGCTAATGGGAAGTCCCTTGCAGCACTGGCGGGTACTTATACTCCGATGTACCACTCTCGCGCTGGAGGACATACATGTACTCAGTCCTGTCCAGGTGTCGACAATAGATGTGACTCTGGCAGGTGATGGCCTCCCAGGTGACATCCTTCTCCGCATCGACCTGTGTCGCTCGACAAGCTGGAGAGCGGTGGATCTTAAGCAGCTGATTTTCGTGTATGATCCTCATCTCTGAACTCCATTCTTCCCTCTTCTCACGGATGGTTCTGGTGGAGTTATAGTGGATGATTAGCTTGCCCGTATTGCCGGCGGCTTCGAGCATACGTCGAAGACGGCGCAACAAGCCTCCTACTGCCAATCCGTAGGAAAGGTACGTCACCGGATGGCTCTCCTCTCTTTCAGCAAGGGCAACTACGGGAACTCTCCCTCCTGTGGACTTGCGAGCGGTGCGAATCATGCGAACCATCTAAAACAAAAAGCATTTAAACTTAGGTTAGATAAACTTTTTAACCAAAATCCTATTTTGAATGAAAATTGGGGTAAGATGAAAAAAGTGACTTATTAAATAACACTTTTCAACACACACCTTATAAATAGTTTTTAAGAAAATAGGGTCCTTAAATATGTCCCTTTCTACCTAGGTCCACGTTCCTACGGGCAACATTGGCTCTGATACCACTTCTGCCACACCCGGTTTTTCCGAAGAACAACCAAGTCAATGTCACATGTATGCCAGGATCATTTTCTCATACATGTGATGACAAATAGTGAAGCATCATTTTTACAAGCCAGGTGTCGAATATAAATAAGTCTTACATAGCGAATGTCTCGATGGACAATAATAAGTTCATCACAAGTAAATAGACTAGCAGCGGAAAATTATTCTTGTGGGCTCCGTTACAGGCGTTGCCCGGGGGTCTCCATGAACCTAAAAACCTTCTTCGGGTCCAAAGTCTTGATCATTATACACCACCTCATTATCTTGACCTGAGCAGCAATATAAACCAACAAATATGCAAGGTTGAGTACCGATGGTACTCAGCAAGTGTGGGAAAGTTATGTCATGCATGGCTAGAACAAGGGGAAGTTGAACTCATGGTTAAAGCACTACGCAATTAATACCTATCACCTTAGCTTATTAAGCATCTACATTACTACACAGGTGAAATGGTCCCAATCTCCCATCCCATCATCATAATCAAATAACCATAACATCATTTCCAATGTTAAGCTCCCCGCTTAACATCCACAACTTCCAAAAACATCACTCCTCTAATCATGAATAATTCCAAGCCGCTCTTGACCTTGAGCACGGCTGTCATGACAGTTTTGACTCTGCAGAGTTTGTACCACTGTACCCACATGTAGTGATTTCATCCCCCGTTGCCGGGTGGACTAAAAGAACCTCCATTATGCCAGTGGCCGCGAACCACATTCACACTTCCCAGGTGTGTAGCCAGGAGATCACTACGAAGCCTTTACAAAGGGATTCTCGACGAGTGTGGGCCCACTGAGGTTTCACCCCTAACAGCATAAAAGAGGCTCCAACCCCGCTGCAGTGGCCCCCTCTTGAGCCTTGCGGTTCATATGGTAGTCCAGCTGACACCTATTCCCTGCACCATCCAACACACCCATACTACGCCGGGGATACACCTAATTAATTGGCCAAGCTGCCCCATCTCAGCATGTGGTTGGCACGGTAAAGCCAGGTTACATGCTCCATGAACCGGTCCTTAGGATCCAAGCAAGTACTAAACACAAACCCGAGTCTCGTGCACCCAGCACACAACCAAAACATCGAACTTGCCTTGATCCCTACCTCTACATAACTCACAATATCTCATTCAAGAGTATGGTAAAATAAATTGATGATCTCATATCCCAAATATCCCATTCTAAGCATGGCTAAGCATATGCATAATAATAAATGACATGATTTAATAAATCCCAACCCAAGCTACAAGGAAACAAGGTAATGCAATTCTATGGAAACTTCCTAGCTTGGGTTTCATATTTCAATTGACAATGCAAATAATTCTAGCTACACATCCTAGCCTAGGATCAAAGTGGTCAAGGACACTTGCCTCCTTCCTGCTGCTCTTGGAATGGGTAGTCCTGATCTTGGAAAGGAAGAACTTGCTCTGGAGCAGGTTCTACATCATACCATCACACATAGCAAAAGAAAAACAACAATCCATAAGACATAGTTCACACTTCCACTTCAAACAAATCACACATTCACATTTATGAAAGTCATTCACAATTATATGTGTTGCGGTTACTCTATGTGTGTTGATCTTTGGCTTACATGTACTTTTAACCATGTGTATATGATTCCTACTTTTCTATTCACATTTATGCTTACATACTATATATATGAGTTTCCAATTTAAATAAATTCCTTATATTTAATTACTACACCTTTTAGCTACCAAGTATGCATGAAAGGTATTTTCCTGCTCCATATGTGTCTTCAGAATTTCTACCAACCCTAAACTGAATTCTTTGGATTTTAGAAAATTCATTTATCATTTACTAGTTGCTATATTTTCAGATTTATTTCCTATGCCTAAATGTGAACTTTATTATGAAAATAACAAGACACATCATCTAAACAGAATAGGTTCTGATCTAAAATATTTAATAATATATTTTTGACCTTTTCCTCTGATGTAAACTATTTTACATTTATTTTCCCTATTTTCAGAACTATTCTTTACTTAAAAATGTGTCCCTATAACTAATAAATGTGAATAATAAATTAAACAGATTCATTTCAACCCAAAAATATACTTTCAAAGTTTTCTAAGTACTGAGAAAGTTTTTAATTAAATTTTGACAATATGTTTGTCCCACTTTTTAAAATTTAAATACTAGCCACCTATTCAATTTCCCAAATCAAATATCAAACAGGGTTAAAAAGGTAAACTCACCCCCCTACAGGGTCTATAATATTATTTTAACAATTTTCAGGGGTCTAGCTACTCATAACAGAGGAGTTTTTCCTAATTTTTATTAAGTCCAGGGGCTAAAACTTATTTCTAAATGAATTTACATGATTTTCTGAAGTTCCAGGGGCTAGATCAGAAGTTTCCGGGGCTAGCTCTTATTTCCCGAGAACCCCAGGGGGTAGCACGTAAGAATTCCAGTCTTTATAACGCGGGGCTGACGTGAACCGTCCGATTTAAAACAGACGGCTGAGATTATAACACCGAACCGGTACGCGGGGATTTAAAGTCTACCATGCGATTTAAAATATACGGCGCACAGGCGGCCACGTCGCTCTAACCGAGCGCGGGCGGCGCTGCCCGGCGGCGCACGGCGATCTCACCAGAGATTTTTGGATCTTCCAGAATTCTTCCTAGAACTGTGATTTTATGGCATAGATCGGTGGAGGGGAGGTCGGGGATCTCACCTCGGGGGTTTCTTGAGCTCGGAGGTCCTGGAAAACGATCGGCGACGAGGTCCGAAGCGAAACCACGGTGAGGCTCATCGGCGCTGTGTTCGAACCGCAAGTCACCGAGTTTTCTGCACCTGCAGAGTTCCCCGGAGGCGGTGGATCAAGACCAGCGAGTTAGATCGGAATTTCCGAGCGTAGATCAGCCAGAATTCGCCGGAGAAGGCTCGGGTTCTCACCGGAGTAAAAACAGCAGATCGCGTGAGTAAAACGGGACGAGGCTGGGGTTTTTATAGACGGGGGAAGGGTGGCGTTCGGTTGTGATCGAGTTTGCGTCGCCCACGAGCAAAATTCGGCTGAGATACGCAGAAATCCGGGTCGGTTTGGATTCGGGGTGAGAGAGAGTCCGGCCGAGCGCGGCGCTGACGCGAGGAAGAAGAAAGCTGGCGGGCCCCACCTGTCAGTGGGAGGAAGGGGGCGCGCGCGGCTGCGGGCTGGCGCGGGTGCTGGGTGGGCCGGCTGGTGGGTTTCGGCCCACTGGCCGGTTTTTTTTCTGTTTTCCTTTTTCTTTTTCTTTTTCTTTTCTGTTTTGAGTTTAAGTTGAATTCCAGTTTGAATTTAAATTGTTGCAAAACATGCAACTCGTCCAAAAATTTTTAAATTCCCCTTAACGTGATTTTGGGGTGTTACATGCACGAAACAAAATTTTGAGTCAATCAAAATTCTATCTCAGTAGTAAATAAAGATAAGTAAAAACATGAACATGTCATGAACTTTATGAAAGCATAACCACATTCATGTTTAAACAAATCTTAAGTAGGCTAAACTAATCAGCGGGACTACCCTGACCAGTTCACACAAACTCCAAAATTTACTCAAGTTATCAACAGATTCTTGACTTGAGTTCAATACCAAAGTTTTAGTAAACTTCAGTAGCTTTCCAACAAGTACTCATAGGCTCCTTACAGATTTTTCTACTGGAACTCATGGCTTAAAAACAGAAAGGTCCAGAGAGGTTTTTACCACTGTCCTGGTTTTGAACAGTTTGCCTTCAACTGGACTTTTCACCAACTTAAAATGTGATTTTGCTCTGGAGGTCTACAAAGAAGTTGTAGATCACTCGAAAATATCTCCATAACTCTATCATACACCTTAATTGGTCAAGGCTACTCATAGTTATGCTCTGTTAAATTCCAGCAAGAATTCCTGCCAGAAACAGAGCACTCTGTTTTTGAAAACATTGACACCTAGTCATACTCTCATTTGAGTCTTAGCTCAAAATAAGAGTTCAGTAACTAATATTTGTTTCAAACTTCCATTTTTTAGTTGAAAGTTAGTTCATGAATCATTTCTTAGTAGGGAAGAGGTTATTAAGTGTAGTACGGTGTCTATGCACCGTAAGAAATATGTCGGTACTACGTTGCCTCACCAAAAGAAAAATCTTAACCGGATTACACCGGCATATACGTATGATCAGTGGCACTAAGACGGTCTCTCGCACACGTATACTACACGGGATACGTACGTGGTTAGTACCTGCAGAAACACACTCAATATTGGTGCACTCAAAGGTTGTTTCATTTAAGGCAGTTCCATAATTGAAAGTAAATACAAATGCCCGTATCATTGTCATACGGCCGTCCTTGAGTTAAGTCACGTCTCAAGGTACGTGATTGTGTTTCGACACCACATGACGGGGAACCCGAGTATGTCATGAACGGGTCATCACGGTTGGGAATGTTATCAACCCAACGGATACCACCTACTGCCCTGCAGGGCACGCCGATGGCAAGCGCTGCGTACGTCCTCCTGGGCTATTTCCAGACGAACATACTATCGCGTTACTGACCACACGATGGGGTCTTCACTTACTCGCCTAATGCACGTTAGGGATCAGCATTTCATATGAACTCTGGAACATGACGAGTCCAAGAGTTTCATATTAACGTCTCACACCAATCTGTGAGATCTTTCCCTGAACCACATTCCTCGACAGGGGAGCTAACCGAAATTGAACCGCTTCCGGTGGCATTCCTTACCATGTTTACCTGAGCGTAGGTGCGTCGTTACATAATGAAAATTCATAATTATAACACGTAAGTTAGCAATGCCACTTTAAGTAACTATACTACTATAGTCCTTATGTGGGCCTAATACCGTTTCCTCACCGTATCCTAAGTTTTTGTCGTAATACGATCCTTACTCCGTGCGCTATTACCAATGTGGCTCTGATACCACGCTGAGAGGGCCCGGTCCCGATCACGGGGCCATGCCGCCTCGCCCGGGAATCGCATTGGGTGGTGCCGTGTTATGCGGCACCCAACAGCACACATATAAGGAACAGTGTATTACATAAATCAAAAGTGGAAGCTTACAAATGTTCTTTGTAAATAATTTACATAAAATAGCTACAGCGGAAGTCTATAAACAGCTCACGTCGAATAATTATGAAGCACCCGAGAAGAGGTCCAGCCTGCGGACTCCTCTCGCTAGCAACACGAAGACTTGGCAGCGGCTAGGTTCTCCCGGTGATACATGACTCAGAAGTTCTCGAGCCTCACCGGACAACCTTCTTTATAGCGTCGCTGTTTACCAGCAAAACCACTCATATAGCAAGAGTGAGCACAAAGGCTCAGCAAGACTTAACCATCTCTCCTAAGACATGAAACTCTACATGAAAGTAACCTAAGATTTAAGCCTGTCATTTGCTAAAAGACTCGCCTACGAGTTCATCCATAACTTTCAGATTTTAGCCATAATAGTAGTGACCTTGCGCCCAGCAACATTGGAACTCCACAATCAAAAAAGAAACGCTTCATTCCAATGTTACTTGTCCCAAGGTGGAAAATAACAATAGTTTGCTCTATCTCTACTTCAAACATGGTTTTCATGCAATTTATAATTAGCATAACAGCATTTAAAACTTTGCAAACTATTCCCACACAACTTGATTACTACGTCACAGCGCAGTGAGCAAGCGGTACTCATAACCGCGAGGGACGGTCATTCGAATCAAACACTACCCGGATAACTCGACACATACGCTCGCCTCTGAAGACCCAAATCTGGCGTCCTTCATTACGTCGTATGTGGCAACCTTTCTCTGGCCACTAAACTGTAGAACCGGTCGCGCCGTCTCGGGCTCATAGGTCTAACGAGACGATGTGGTATGCCTCTACAATCTAGTGAACCTGGTACATCGGTTTCCTGGTTCCCATATATCAGTAAGCATCCGGTACACAACTCAATACTTGCTGCCAGGGCCGCATACGCTTCGGTCCTTGAACGACACGGGCAGAGCTACTCGACCAAGACCTCGTCTTGTCGCTACCTAACTCTCCTGCCCGGTCTCATCTATAGAAATGCAAACTTTAGTTTGCCTCTCTTTCTAACCCCACTTATGTGATCCTGAAACAAAGCTCGCGAGTAGATTCCAACTACTCGTCTTCTACCGGATGTCCTAGTCTATTTAGCACGGCCTTATTCTACAGCGATGACACAATTCTTCCCTTGACCTCAGGGTTAATGTTTGGTTATGCAAGTGGAGTATAAAACATCCTTAACCTAATGCACATGCAAACTTTGACCAATAGTAGTGAACAAAGGAAAACTTTAAAAACAACTTAAGTGCAAACCGGGTCTTGCCTTGGTTTTGCAGGTGACTAAAGTCAGATAAGATGAAGTCAGTTGCTGATGATGACTTGAATATTAATCACTGGCCTTCTTGCTCCTTGATTCAAGCTTCCTCCTTTCCTCCACTCTTCCACGTTTAAACTCTACACGTTATGAACATGCATACATGTTTAATTGTAAAACTTTTTGCTGACAAATGCTAAAGCCAAGTTTAAAACTGGAACTCTGTTCAAGAATTTAAAATGACACTGGGGCTGGTGGTTTGGGTGTTTGTTTAAGCACTATCCTCAAGTGAGAAGTGAGGTTCATCACTTGGGTGGTGATCACATAATTGGTTGAACAGAACACTACTGATCCAGGGCTCCGATGGAGCTGGAAATTTTCTTGTGAGTTCCTTGTCACAAGAAAGTCATCTGGACCAAAATTCAGAATATTCCACTAAGTAGATCACCCAGAACAATTCCCTAAGAATTTAGCCCAACAGGAATTAATTCTGAATAAATTTGCACTTTCATGCAAATTCAAGTGAACTACAATTTCATACATAGCTTAGGGAGAATGCATGAATTTTCCTGGGATTTTCGGAGCTAAGGAATGCCCAGAACTGAATTTCCAAGTTTTGGAAATTCTCTGAAAATGTTTCTGTATTCATTTGAATACAGAAACTTGAAAGCAGAATTACCCTAACTAAATCAACTCCAAAAGAGCTGAAACTTTTACAGTGGTTTCCTAATAGCCTAAAGAATATCCTGGAAAAATTTGGAGATTTTTGGATGAACCAAACTCCCTCACAAATTCTTTTGCTGAAAAGCTTTAAAGAATTTTCTAGAATGTTCTATTGGTTTTCATGCAAATTGGGTTGCATATTTGGATAAATCTTGTCAAGATGAATCTAACCGAATTTGAATCACCCAATTTGGAGTTTCCTAGCACATGTTATGAATTTCCAAACTTTGTTTGAAATCTGGAATTAATTTCCTACAGCAAATCTAACTGGACCCACTGTTTAAAGGCGGCCAATAGAATGCGAGGACACACGGGTTTACACAGTTATTCGCCCATAGCCACAAACGATCCGCAGCCACAGGGGATCCCGTTTAAATTCTCGGCGGCTGACAGGTGGGACCACCACCTTCTTCAACCTCCGGCTCCCCCTCTTTCCCGCGCCCGCGCTCCCTCGCCGGCAGGAAATCTCCCACTCCGTTCCCCCTGTTCCCCGGCCGTCTCCCGGCCCGAAGTCCGCCGCCTCGGGGTTTTGGAAGGCGGGAAAACCATTTCCGGGGTCGTTGTGGGCTGTGGAGGACCGCAAGGGGTCGGGCGACGGGCGGAGGCCTCGGTCCATGTCCGGCGACGTCGGCTGGCTTCCCTACCGGCCCAAATTCGCAGCTTTCTTGCTCTATAGCACCAGTGACTCATGGCACAGGTCATCATGCAAGCAACAGAGCTCGGAAAAGCTCCTAACTACCAAGTCACCGTGCGCCCTAGCTCGAAAACTGGCGGCCGAAGCTAAAACTCGAAGAACACCGTCGAGACTCTATGATTCTTCCGGATTTTTTATGTCAGTGACTCACAAGGGGGTCTCTAGCCCATCCCATGATCAGCATGAGCAAAGAATAGCTGTTGATCACGAATTTTGGGAAATCCCCCACCCACGACTTATGGCCACCTTGTCGGTTTTTAGGAAATTCCCGGGGCTACCGTGGATGAATTGCTTAGGGTTTTGTAACACCCCAAAATCCTGTTAAGAGGGGAATTTAAAATTTTTTGGACGTGTTGCATGTGGTGCAGAAATTAAAATTCAAATTGGAATTCAAATTCAAATCAAAACAGAAAAGAAAAAGAAAAAACAAAACCCCCGGCCAGTGGGCCGAAACCCACCAGCCGGCCCACCCACCCCCGTGCCAGCCCGCAGCCGCGCGCTCCCCTCTCCCTCTCACTGACACGCGGGGCCTGCGTGTCATCTCTAACCTCCCACTCGCGGCAACGCCAGACTCTTCCGCGCGGGCCCGATCTCAACTAACCCGGAATTCCGCGTCCCCAGCCCGACTCCTGGTCCTGGACGACTCCGACTCGATCTAAACAAACATGCCGCCCTCCCTCGTCTATAAAAACGCCGGCATCGCCCCGTTTTTTTCCCATGATCGGCTGCTTTTCCTCCCGGTGAGAACCAGAGCTTCTCCGGCCGTTTTCTCTCGATCTTCGCTCGGGATTTCTGATCTAACGCGCCGAGCTTGTTCCACCGCCTCCAGGGAATCATGCAGGTGCAGAAAACTCGGTGGTTTGCGCTCTAGGCACAGCTCCGACGAGCACCGCAGCGATTCCATCTCGGACCTCGTCGCCGACCGCCTTACAGGACCTCCGAGCTCAAGAAAAACCCCGAGGTGAGATCCCTGACCACCCCTCTACCGATCTATGCCATGAAATCCCAGTTCTAGGAGGTATAGACGAAGATCCAAAGTTCTCCGGCGAGATCGCCGCCTCCCGCCGCCGGGCAGCGCCACCCGCGCACGGCCAGGGCGACGTGGCCGCTTGTGCGCCGTCTATTTTAAATCGCACGGTAGAATTGAAACCCCCGCGTACCGGTTTGACGTTATAATCTCAGCCGTCTGTTTTAAATCGGACGGTCCACATCAGCCCCTCATTATAAAGGACGGGATTCTTACGCGCTACCCCCTGGGGATCTCAGAATTTATGAGCTAGCCCCGGAAACTTCTGATCTAGCCCCTGGAACTTCAGAAATTCATGTAAATTCATTTAAAAATCAGTTTTAGCCCCTGGACTTAATAAAAATTAGGAAAACCCCTCTGTTATGTGTAGTTAGACCCCTGGAAATTTATGAAATAATATAATAGACACTGTAGTGGGGTGAGTTTACCTTTTTAACCCTATATGATATTAAATTTAGGAATTTGAAAATGTGATTAGGATTTAAAATTTAAAAGGTGAGACAAACACATTGTAAATTCAAATTTAAACTCTCCTAGCACTTAGAAAACTTTAGAATGAGTTAAAAGAAGATTTTAAGCTGAAATGAATCTGTTTAATTGATTGTTCACATTTATTAGTTGTCTGGACACATTTTTAGGTTAGGAAATAATTCCAAAAATTGGTAAAATAAATTTAAATTAGTTCACATCAGAGGAGAAATTCCAAAATATATTATTTAATATTTTAGATCAAAGCTTATTCTGTTTAGATGATATGCCCTACTATTTAATATTAAAACTCACTTTTAGGCATAGGAAATAAATCTGGAAAATATAGGAAAATAGGTATGCATAACTAGAAAATGATAAATAAAGTCTCCAAATCCAAATACTTCAGTTTAGGATTTGGTAGAAGATCTGAAAACCCATTTAAGGTAGGAAATTATCTTCCACGCAAACTTGGTAGCTAAAGAGTGTGTTAAAGAATTTGTTTAAATTGGAAATTCATATATAGTGTGCAAACAGAAATCTGAATACAAAAGTTAGAAATAATATACATATGTTTAAAAGTGCATGTAGGCTAAAAATCAACACGTCTAGAGTAAACACAACACTTAGAAAGGTGAATAACTATCATATGTATGTATGTGTGGAGTGGAAGTGTGAACTATGTCTTATGGATTGTTGTTTTCTTTTTGCTATGTGTGTTGGCATGAGTAGAACCTGCCCCAGAGCAAGTTCTTCCCTTCCAAGACCAAGACTTTCCATTCTCAGAGCAGCAAGAAGAAGACAAGTGTCCTTGACCACTTTGATCCTATGCTAGAATGAGTAGATAGAATTATTTGCATTGTCAATTGAAATATGAAACCCATGCTAGGAAGTTTCCCTAGAAATTGCATTATCTTGTTTCCTTGTAGCTTGGGTTGGGATTTATTTTATCATGTCATATATTTATATGTTTATGCTTAGCCATGCTTAGAAAGGGATAAGTGGGATATGAGATCATCAATTTATTCACCTTACTCTTGAATGAGATATTGTGAAGTTATGTAGAGGTAGGGATCGAGGCAAGTTGGATGATTTGGTTGGTGCTGGGTGCACGAGACTCGGGTTTGTGTTTAGTACTTGCCTGGCTTTACCGTGCCAACCACATGCTGAGATGGGGCAGCTTGGCCAATTAATTAGGTGTATCCCCGGTGTAGTATGGGTGTGTTGGATGGAGCGGGGAATAGGTGTCAGCTGGACTACCATATGAACCGCAAGGCTCAAGAGGGGGCCACTGCAGTGGGGTTGGAGCCTCTTGTATGCTGTTAGGGGTGAAACCTCAGTGGGCCCACGCTCGTCGGGAATCCCTTTGTAAAGGCTTCGTAGTGATCTCCTGGCTACACACCTGGGAAGTGTGATTGTGGTTCATAGCCACTGGCATAATGGAGGTTCTTTTAGTCCACCCGGGAACGGGGGATGAAATCACTACATGTGGGTACAGTGGTGCAAATTCTGCAGAGTCAAAACTGTCATGACAGCCATGCTCACGGTCAAGAGCGGCTTGGACTTATGCATGATTAGAGGATGATGACTTTGGAAGTTGTCGATGTTAAGCGGGGAGCTTAACATTGGAAATGATGTTATGGTTATTTGATTATGATGATGGGATGGGAGGTTGGGACCATTTCACCTATGTAGTAATGTAGGTGCTTAATAAACTAATGTGATAGGTATTAATTGCTTAGTGCTTTAACCATGAGTTCAACCTCTCCTTTCTCTAGCCATGCATGACATAACTTTCCCACACTTGCTGGGTACCAACGGTACTAAAACTTGCATATTTGTTGGTTTATATTGCTGCTCAGGTCAAGAGAATGATGTGGTGTTTAATGATCAAGACTTCGGACCCGAAGAAGGTTTCTAGGTTCATGGAGTCCCCCGGGCAACGCCTGTGATGGAGCCCACAAGAATAATATTCAGCTGCTGTTTCATTTACATGTTATGAACATATTATCGTCCATTGAGACGTATGCTTTGTAAGACATATTTATATTCGACACCTGGGTTGTAATAAATGATGCTTCACTATTTGTCATCACATGTATGAGAAAATGATCCTGGCATACATGTGATATTCACTCGGTTGTTCTTCGGAGAAACCGGGTGTGACAGAAGTGGTATCAGAGCCAAGGTTGCCCGTAGGAACGTGGACCTAGGTAGAAATGGAAGTATTTAAGGACCCTATTTTTTTTTTAAAAAAACTATTTTACAAGGTGTAGGTTGAAAAGTGTTATTTAATGGGCTCATTTTACTCATCTTACCCAACTTTTATTCAAAATAGGATTTTTGTTTAAAATCTTGTCTAACTTAATTTTAAATGCTTTATGTTTTAGATGGTTCGCATGATCCGCACCGCCCGCAAGTCCACCGGAGGGAGAGTTCCCGTAGTTGCCCTTGCCCTGAGAGAGGAGAACCGTCCGGTGACGTATCTCTCCTACGGATTGGCAGTAGGAGGCTTGTTGCACCGTCTTCGAGGCATGCTCCAAGCTGCCGGCAATACGGGCAAGCTAATCATACACTATAGCTCCACCCGGACCATCCGTGAGAAGCAGGAAGAATGGAGTTCAGAAATGAGGATTATCCACGAAAATCAGCTGCTCAAGATCCACCGCTCTCCAGCTTGTCGAGCGACACAGGTCGAGGCAGAGAAGGATGTCACCTGGGAGGCAATCACCTGCCAGAGTCACATCTACCGTCGCTACCTGGACAGGACAGAGTACATGTATGTCCTCCAGCGTGAGAGTGGTACAACGGAATACAAGTACCCGCCAGTGCAGCAAGGGACTTCCCATGAGCACATGGACTTGTGCTTGGAGGATGCTGCTATGCTCAGCACTCGACTGCAGGAGTGTCAGCAGGAGCTTCAGGATGTACGTGACACCCTGAAGGAGACTGAGGCGTTGCTTCGAGTCAGCTTGAGGGCGAGAGAAAGAGGAGATGGGAATGAACTGTGTGTCACCGTGAATGACACATGGACTCCTGATTCCCCAGATCGCCGGGCAAGGAGACGTCGCCGCACTTCTCCCCCAGCAGCCTCCCCACCCAAAGCGGAGTCGGAGGGCAGCCGCAATAATGAGGAAGATCCCGAGGAGCCAGCTCAGTGATACGAGTAGTGTAGAGTCCTTTCCCTTAGTTTAGCAGATGTCGAGTAGTCGAGTCGTTACCTTAGTTAAGGGTGGGATTATGTTTGGTGTGTGACGTGAGTTGTGAAAGCCAGGGGCAATTGTCCACAACCTCGTCTTCAGGATTGTTTTGCTTTGATGTGTGAACCCCTACGAATAAAGAGTGCATTTATTTCGCGTGGGACATGAAACCCTCAGAAAATATAAATATAATATGGTCTCAAAATTTTAAGTTTAAAACAAGCAAATTGGGAAGTTAATACGTAATGTTTTTAGTTAACATCTGGTTGATCATGATAGATGGCCGGAAGAGGAAAGGGTCGTTGTGGTGGACCGGAATCCGCTCATCCAGGATCACAGAGGGTGGTGCCGCGCGATGCAACACCCGACAGCACATGTCATAAGAACACATTATATTACATGGGAAAACAAACTGAATGTACAAAGTAGTACACTTCTCAGTTGCAAACTAGGGTCTTTTATTACACAGCGGAAGTTTCTTTTGTACAACTCACGCCCGCCTATCTAGCAAAAGTCGGTTACCCAGCCCTAGGGCAACCCACACTAGCTGCACGTCTCAGCTCAGTGCGGCGTGTACGGCTCCCACTCAGCCGTGGTCCCCGACGGAGGGTAACCCTCGCCGGTGGACTCGTACCCCGAGTCCGTGGGTGGCTCCTCACCTGAAAAACACTTAAGCTGCAACTGTGAGCACGAAGGCTCAGCAAGGCTTAACCGACTCACCTAAGCATGAAACTCTACATGAGCTGTACCATGACATAGGATGGTCATATTGCAACAAATGGACTCGCCTACAAGTTCATCCTTAGTTCAACTTTTAGCAACATGTTAACAGTTCAAGAATCTGAAATTTAGTAAGCAATATTTGGTGGCACACATGTAGCAATGCAATTATATCAAATCAGCAGTATTGAATCACCATATTTCATACATTAGTCTACGTCACGACTCAGTGACCAAGTGGTACTCTTCACCGCGAGGGACGGCGAATCGACTCGATATACACCTGCAGTGAAACCCAAAGAGCACGTCACGTACGCCCACCCATGGAGCTGCACAGCACGCTCACTCGGTGTCGTACGGGACAACCTTTCACCCAACAGCCCAAACGTCGAACCGGTCGCACCGAAACGAGCAGGAGGTTCCCCACACGGAGCATCTCTCTATGCCCGTTGGCAGATTTCCACCTTGCTGCCCTCAGCCTACACCTATTAATCGGTGCGTTATGCCTCGACGTCCGGAGGTTTAGGCTACATCGGTTTATCGGGGCCCATATATCGGATATGCCTTCTGTACGTTCAAACTTGATCAGCGTGGGCCGCACACGGCTCGGTCCTCAATCAACACGGACAGTGCTGCGCACACAAGACTCCCTCTTGATGCGCCCTAGCCCCTGCCCAGTCTCATTTTCATTACTAATGTGATCTCACATTACTCAACCGAACCCATGCGTCCCAAGCCTATCTCGCGAGTAGATTCCAACTACTCGACTTGTACCGAAGCCCTATGAATCTTTAAGCATAGCCTATCTACTCGAGGTCTTAGACACTACCCTCACTCTTTAAGGAACCTTTGGTTATGCAAGTGGGGTTTCATTCATCCTATACCTAATGCACATACATACTTCATATGACACATGTAAACAAAGGAAAAACTTATAAAAAGGTTAATGCAAACCGGGGCTTGCCTTGTTGCTGCTGGTCAGTAGTTAGTTCTTCGTCCAGAAGAAGGAAATCCAGCACTTCCGGGGTCTCTTCTTCAACGGCTACACGTTGAATACAATACTATATGTAAATTTAAATGTAAATGTGTGAACTTAAATACATAATTGCTAATAACTATAGCTAGCCCTCCCCTTTGGTTCTGAAATTTTTATGGTGGATTGGTAGGGTCCTAACCAGAGTTGTGACCAAGTTTTATTTGAAACAAAGTTCAATTGAACCTTGTACAAATAAAAGCCTCTTTGGTCAATAATTGAGCCTTTAAGTAATTCCAGGGTTTTTCATGGCTACCACCATTACTTTCTGGAAACTAGAATTTAGGATGGTTCTAATGGAGTTGGTTTCATGTCATTTGAAGAATTCTACAGAAAGTTATGTCCTATTTAAGATTGGAAAAAATCTGAAAATTGTTTCTGTACATTTTTCTATTTTCTCTGGGCAGTTCCCTTAATCACCCAATTAGGGTAACTAATGAACTTGTATGAGTCTGAAAATTTTACTTGGATTCAGGGATTTTCCAATGAACCTTTCAGTCAAATTTCAGAATTTTTTTATAACATAGTTCTCCAGATAAAATTCCCAACAGTTTAAACTTTTAGGGATTTAATTCTGGGAAAATATTCACTTTCATGAGCTGAATTTGGTATTGCTGGAAAGTGCTCAGAGAGCTGAATCCAACAAAATTTGGTTCACCCGATTTGGAGCTTTCTAGCCAAAGTTCTGAGGATTTGAAGTTTGGAAGAATTCTGAAAATCGGGGGAAAAGTTTAAACTCTCGGGGCCCGCGGGGACACGTGTCGAGCGCGGAGGTGTCCGGCACAGCGGGGATACCACATGTGTCGAGCGTGGAGGTGTCCGGCACACCGGAGCTCACAGGGTATTTGCGCGCCAGCACAGTCGATCCCTGGCCACACCCGATCCCGATTTAAATTCTTCAGCCGCTGACACGTGGGTCAGCCGGCTTCGTCTTCCTCCCGCCGTTCTCTCGCGCCCGCGCCGCCGACCTCGCCGGAGCAGACTCGGGGCTCACCGGCATGCCGCTGCCGGACCTCCCATGGTCTGAAACTCGCCGCCAGGGGGTTGTCGACGTCGAGGAACACGTCAGGGGTGACAGGTGGGGCTGGGGGTGACCGGAAATAGCTCGGCGACGTGCCGGGGCCTCGGTTGAGGTTCGACACCGTCGACCGTGGTTTCTAAACCCGCCAACACCTCGAACAAACGGCCCTACAGCATCAGTGTACCTCTAGGAAGCTCGACAAGGTGTCAAAAGGGTTCAGGGATGGCGGCAAGTCGGTCGGCACCGTGTGACCGATCGTGCCCGCCATGACCGCCCTCGATCGAGCTCGAAATTCGTCACTCCTAGATAGTTTCACGCTACGGATGCAGAAAAGAACTTGATCGCCGGCTAGTCCAGCGTCTATGTGCAAGATTTGATGACCTTCGAAAGATCATAGAGCGAGAATTTACAGAAACCGTACCGGAAGCTCGGTTTACGGTCGCCGGAGCAAAAACTAGAAATTCTCTGCGGATTCTTCATGGTTGGCTTCCAAACATGGAGGAGAGCAGCACGGTGGTCGTGCGCTCCTGTTGCCTCTCTCGCTTGACCGTGAAAACGCCTGTGGAACGCTGCCCACGGGCGCCTGACTCTCGGCTGAGGCTAGGTCGCCGCAGTGGCGATCGTCTTTGGGCAAAGGAGGTCGGAGCTCGAGGTTTCTGGCATTGGAGAGGTGGAGTGCGAGCTCAGGTGGCTGTCTAGCAGCTCAGGGACGAAGGAGGAGATGGTTTTGCTGGTTTTCCCGATTGAGAAGAGAGCTGTGGCGAGAAACAATGCCGCTGCTCGGGTTTGCCTGCGAGGAGATAAAGCCGGCCGACTCCTGTTCGGCTGAGGCGGTGCCGGTCGCATGGGGGCACGAGCCAGCCGCTCTGGGCGCCAGCGCGCGGAGAGGGAAGCAGCTGGTGGTGCCGGTAGCTGCTCGGTGGCACAGCCGACAGCTGCTCGGTGGAATTTCCCACCGAGACTCTGACTTTGGGTGCAAGTTTCTCCTTCTCCCCTCTATGACATGCGGGTCCCACCCAGGGTTTTAACCTCTGAAATTTATTCCTAATCACTGTTGTAAACAGTGAGCCCCATAATACCCCTGGTGATTTGAATTATTCACCCCTGAGCCATTTGAATTGAATAGAATTCAAATTGGGTTCGGTTTGAGTGAATTTCAGCACAAGTTCAGTTTTGAATTCAAAGAAAGTTAGAATTCGTCCCACTTAGCTCATGTCAAGATCAACTCCAAATGGAGTGAAAATTGGTGTGTGAGCTCACAAAAATGTGCTGAATAAGAATATGCCTCCCACTTTTAAATTCATGGAACAAAAACAGTTTGAATTTGAATGTGGTTTCAAACTGCCCTCTTTTGGCATGGACATCCTTAGCAATGTGTAGGAGTTTTCATAAGTCCAGCCCACCTATATCACATGTGGGAACTACCACTTTTGCAATATGTGAGTTTGTTCTCTAATGAGCATGTTAATGGTGGTTACATGCTCTTCATTTGTGTTCATCATCTTTCCTCAAATGAGGTGTGTGGTGTGGTGATGAACACTTCAAATGTGTGCCAAAACTGAGGCCCTTACATTCCTCCCCCCTTAAAAGAATCTCGTCCCGAGATTACAAAAGAAGAGATACCGATGTAGTAGGGACTTACCCGTGTTGAGAAGCCATGAACTCCGGGTAATTTGAGCGAAGGAATTCCTCGCTCTCCCACGTCGCCTCTTCCACGGTATGGTTACTCCAGAGGATCTTGTAGAACCACAACGTTCTGTTACGCGTGGTTCGGGCTTTCTCATCAATAATTTCCACCAGATACTCATCATATGTTAAATCCGGTTTCAGCTCGCTGATGTCTTCGGTAGGAACAGCAGCCGTATGCTTCAAACATTTTCGCAGTTGCGAAATATGGAAAACATCATGGACACGAGCAAGGGATGCCGGTGACTCCAATCGATATGCCACTGGTCCACACTTCTCGGTGATAGCGTAGGGTCCAATAAAACAGGGAGCAAGCTTCCCCTTCACACCGAACCGGTGCACACCCTTCATCGGAGACACGCGGAGGTACACGTGTTCCCCAACGTCAAAATGCAACGGTCTACGCCTCTTATCAGCGTAGCTCTTCTGTCGGGATTGAGCGGCCTTCAAATTGGCTTGAATTGTCCGAACGCGCTCTTCGGCGTCGTTCACCACATCAACTCCGAATGTGACCCTTTCACCGTACTCGCACCAGTTTAATGGGGTGTGGCATTTACGACCGTAGAGAGCTTCATAGGGTGCCATCTTGATACTCGCCTGATAGCCATTGTTGTACGAGAATTCCGCCAATGGTAGGTGATCATCCCAGTTCCTACCATGGTGGATGGTACATGCTCTCAACATGTCTTCTAATACTTGATTCACCCTCTCTGTCTGCCCATCTGTCTGAGGGTGGTAAGCGGAGCTTCTAATCAGTTTAGTACCCAAAGCAGCATGTAACTGCTCCCAAAAGCGAGATACAAACAATGCACCTCGATCTGAGACTATGGTCTTTGGTACGCCATGCAAACATAGAATCCTGGCGATATATAACTCCGCATGTCTGTTGGCATGGAAATGTGTATGCACAGGGATGAAGTGAGCTGACTTGGTCAGTCGGTCAACGATTACCCATATGGAATCATGTTTGTTGGATGTTAAGGGTAATCCGACAATGAAATCCATGCTCACATGTTCCCATTTCCATGCTGGAATTTTCAGGGGTTGCAGCAGCCCTGATTTCCTCATATGATCAGCCTTCACTCGTCTACACGTATCACACTCGGATACGTACTTAGCTACCTCCCGCTTCATCCTTGTCCACCAAAATTTGTTGCTGCCCGGATGAATGGAGTACTTGGACAAGTGAGCTTCATCGAGGATCTTCTTTCTCAACTCCACATCCCGAGGTACGACTATGCGGTCATTAAACCACAGCGTCCCCTCATCATCTTTCCGGAAACATTTGATCTCCCCATTGTCAATCCGTCTCCGGAGATGTGCCATGCCTTTATCATTTTTCTGAGCTGCAATGATGTCCTCCTTAATAGTAGGGATGAGGGCAAGGTTGTACAGCGATCCATAAGGAACCAAGTATAAAATTGGCTCTTCCTCTTCCACCGGTGTAATGGTGAGGTGATGGACATGTGATTTCCGACTCAGCGCGTCGGCAACCACATTCGCCTTGCCGGGGTTGTAGTGAATCTCCATCTCATAGTCCTTGATTAATTCTAACCACCTCCGTTGCCTCATGTTCAGCTCCTTCTGGGTGAAAATGTATTTCATGCTCTTGTGGTCGGTGTAGAGATGCACCAAGTTCCCCAGGAGATAGTGCCTCCACATTTTTAGCGCCAACACCACGGCAGCAAGCTCCAGATCATGATTAGGGTAATGCTGCTCATGGTTCCGAAGTTGGCGTGATCCATAAGCGACCACACGTCCTTCCTGCATCAACACGCAGCCAAGCCCAATACCGGACGCGTCACAATACACGTCGAAGGGCTTTGTTGTATCCGGCTGAGCTAAGACCGGGGCTGTTGTGAGATGCTTCACCAATGCTTGGAAGGCTCCTTCACACACTGTGTTCCAAACATACTTCGTCCCCTTCTTCAGCAATTCTGTCATCGGTTTAGCAAGCTTGGAGAAACTTGGGATAAATCTCCGATAGTATCCCGCTAACCCGAGGAAGCTTCTGACTTCATGAACTGAAGTGGGAGCTTTCCATTTCAGCACTTGCTCTATTTTATTTGGGTCAACCGCAATGCCTTCTGTGGAGATGATATGTCCCAAGAATAGCACTTGGCTGATCCAAAAATCGCATTTGCTGAACTTGGCGTAGAGCTTGTGGTCTCGTAATCGTTGAAGAATGACCCGCAAGTGTTCGGCATGTTCAGCTTCTGTCTTGGAGTACACCAAGATATCGTCGATGAACACTACCATGAACTTGTCCAGCTCCGGCATGAACACCGAATTCATGAGATACATGAAATGAGCTGGAGCGTTTGTGAGACCAAAGGACATGACGAGATATTCATATAATCCATATCTCGTTGAAAAGGCCGTCTTCGGGATATCCTCCGCCCGGATCTTTATCTGGTGATATCCAGAGCGAAGGTCCATCTTGGAGAACACACTTGCACCCACAAGTTGATCAAACAATATGTCGATGCGGGGCAGTGGGTACTTATTCTTGATGGTGACGGCGTTGAGCGGCCGGTAATCCACACACAGCCTCAGGGTTTCATCCTTCTTTTTTACGAACAGCACCGAGCATCCCCAAGGCGAGGAACTCGGCCTAATGAAACCCTTGCTCAACAGATCATTGAGCTGTTCTTTCAGTTCCGCCAGCTCATTTGGAGCCATCTTGTATGGTCTCCGTGATATGGGTGTAGTCCCGGGTGCGAGCTCGATCTTGAACTCGACATCCCGCTCAGGTGGCATGTCCGGTAGATCATCCGGGAACACGTCGGGATACTCCGGGACTACGGGGGTGTCTTCTAACTTGAGAGCCTCAGCACTATTGATCTCTGAAACCTCTCTGAATGGATTATCTAATAGGAGAGACTGCGGACGGTGTAATGGGGAGTTGAGGTGAACCGTCCGTGATAGTGTTTTTCCAGGACAGCTCCATAGTATCTTAGCCATGACATTCCCAAGATTGCATCAATCTTCTGCCCCCCCTAGGACAATCATAGTGGTGGGATATATCTTCCCACCTAAGCACAGTGGTGCTTTTGGAACCGTCATCGTTGCTGAAATCTTTCCTCCCGGTGAGCAGATCATATACGAACACTCGGTTGGAAAGGCTTCCAGCTGATGCTTAACCACGTACGATGCACTTATAAAGTTGTGGGTTGCACCAGAATCAAAAAGTATGACGATGGCTTGATGGTTGAGAGTAAACGTACCCGCCAGCATGTTATCTCCCTCTGAGGCGTCCTCATCGTCGAGGTTGCGGACGCCTCCAGTCCGCTGACCAACCTTCTTCACCGGAGGTCGGCCTCGAGCACCGCCCTGGAGCTGGGCTTGCCCGCTGCTCTGCTGCCCCTGGGGACAGTCCTTCGCGAAGTGGCCCACCTGGCCACACGTGAAGCAGGTGAAACGGGGCGGTCCCCCGCTGATCGGTGGACGGAATCCCGGGGCGCGTCGTGGCGGTGGAAACGCCCGGGGTACCGTCTGCTGCTGTTGTTGCTGTTGCTGTCTTGGTGGTGGCATCAGCGGACGGAACGGAGGTGCCTGAAAGGGACGTCCCCTGAACCGTTGCGGTCGCGCCGGTGGTTGCCACTGCTGCCCGGATGGTGTCCGATACACCATACGGTACTTCTGGGGAGCGCCACTCCCACCGCTGGGTGGAGCGCTGCGCTTCCACTGCTCAGCTGCCAACTCCCGCTGAGCATCCTCTTGCATGATCGCGGCATTGACTAAGTCGTTGAATGTGCCGCGGTTCCACTGTACGAGATGGGTCTTCATTTCGGGGTGTAACCCCCGATAGAAGTGCTCCCTCTTCTTCTCCTCCGTGGAGATGTAGTCTGACGCATACTGCGCCAGATGGTTGAAGGCACGGGAGTAGTCGTGGGCACTCCTCCCGCCCTGCTTCAGTTCCAAAAATTCTTGGAACTTCCTCTTCATTATTCCGGGAGGAATGTGATAGGCACGGAACGCCTCCCGGAACTCTTGCCATTCCACGGCATGGCCAGCCGGACGTGAGGCGACATAATTCGCCCACCACGCACCAGCGGCACCGTGGAGCTGCTGTGCTGCGAACAGGGTCTTCTGCCGCTCCGTACACTGGAGCAGCCCAAACTTGGACTCGATGGTCCGCAGCCAGTTGTCAGCCTCCAGTGGTTCTTCAGCTTCGGTGAACACTGGAGGGTGCGTACTCATGAAATCTGAGTACGACACTTCGCGGGGCTCACGAGGCCCTCGCTCTTGACGTCCCCCCGCCTGGGATGTATTCTGCACGATCGTGCGGAGCAGGTCGGTCTTCTCCTCACGACCTCCCACCAGTGCCGCTATCACATCCGCTAGAGTAAGCGGAGGCGGCGGTGGTGGCTGCTGCTGCGGGGTGCTGTCGTAGGCCGGTGGCTGGGAGTCATCGCCTCCCCCTTGGCTAGAGCCACCAACCTCGTGCGTGGTCCTAGTGCGAACCATCTGCAACCATACGGCAATAACATCAGTCCCGCAAGAGAGTGCATGCAGTCCAAATGAAATAGGTGTAAAACATAATGACAATAAAAACATACGATACATCTCGTAAGTAGATAGTGTAATAACTTTGCACAAGCTACACCATTACCAGACCAAACACAAGCTAGTTTAATCCAACTTGATGAACCTCCACTTTGGAAGCTCACCATAACTAGGTTTGGCCACCACGAGACATTACTATCGCGTTGTCATCACGTATACCACCCTTAGGGTACAACACCCTCTCCAATGAGTTCAACTGTCATTCTTCTGTCAGAATGACCAGTTTCTACCTATTCCAAGTTTTGATCTGGTTCTGGGCATTTTCATTACTCAAGTTGAATACCAAAGTTAAAGTTAACTTCAGTATCTTTCCAACGAGTATTCAATTGCCCCCAGATCAGCCTTGGTTAAAAAGTTATGCTAATTCAAAGTCAGCAGAATTTCTGGAAGAATTTTTAACAGCACCTCCCTTGGAAGTTGCTGTTTTCCATTCGAGTTTCCGCTGAAACCTGTGCTGAAACTTCAGAAACTTTGAATTGCAAGGATATCACACATCTTCTACTCTTTCTAAAGAGGTATCATATGAAATTTTTGGGTTTAGCTACTGGGAGTTATCATTGAAAAACAAAACAGTTCAGAGAATGTTCTACTCTGTCCTGGTTCTGGACAGTTCACATTCCTCTGAGATTTTAGCCATCTTAATGTGAGTTTCAGCTCTGGAAGTATACAACAAAGTTGTAGAGTACTTAAATACCTTTCCAGAGCTTTATAGCACACCTCTCTGGACTAAAAGACCGGTGAGTTATGCCCTGTTGAAGATCAGCAAACGTGCTGCCCAAAACAGAGCACTCTGTTTTTCAGTCTTTTGGCTATACTGCTCCACTATCCCATTCTTATACCCAACCAGGGTCCTAAATATTGAACCTATAGATTTTAATTCCTTGTTATTATTATTTTCATGCATATGAATACAATATCTCGTTACTACGTTCCTCACAAAAGAAAATCCTAACCGGATCATACCGGCATATACGTCTCAAGTGTGGCACTAAACGGTCTCTCGCACACGTTTTCTACACGGATACATACGTGGTTAGTACCTGCAAAAGATCACACAATAATGGTGCACTCACTGGTTATTCATTTCAGGCAGTACCATATTTTGAAATTAAATACAAACGCCCATATCATTTCCATACGGCCGTCCTTGAGTTAGGTCACGTCTCAAGGTACGTGATCGTGTTTCAACACCACACGACGGGGAACCCGAGTATGTCATGAACGGGTCGTCACGGTTGGGAATGTTATCAACCCAACAGATACCACCTACTGCCCTGCAGGGCACGCTGATGGCAAGCGCTGCGTATGTCCTCCTGATCTATTTCCAGACGAACACACTCTCGCGTTACTGACCACGCGATGGGGTCTCCACTTACTTGCCTAATGCATGCTAGGGATCAGCGTTTCATATGAACTCAGGAACATGAAGAGTTCAAGAGGTTCATATTGATGTCTCACACCAAGCTGTGAGATCAATCCCTGAACCACGTTCCTTGTCAGGGAGAGCTAACCGAAATTGAACCGCTTTCGGTGGTGTTCCTTACCATACTTACCAGAGCGTAGGTGCGTCGTTACATAATTGAAATTTAGAATTATAACACATTAGTTAGTCTTTGTCACTTTAAGTAACTATGCTAGTATAGTCCTTACATGGGCTACTACCGAATCCTCACCATATACCTAAGTTTTTCCCATAATGCAGTCCTTAAGTACTGTGCTATCCCCCCCGTAGCTCTGATACCAGGCTGTGGCGGACTGGAATCCGCTCATCCAGGATCGCAGAGGGTGGTGCCGCGCGATGCGACACCCGACAGCACACGTCATAAGAACACATTATATTACATGGGAAAACAAACTGAATGTACAAAGTTGTACACTTCTCAGTTGCAAACTAGTGTGTTTTATTACACAGCGGAAGTTTCTTTTGTACAACTCACGCCCGCCTATCTAGCAAAAGTCGGTTACCCAGCCCTAGGGCAACCCACACTAGCTGCACGTCTCAGCTCAGCGCGGCGTGTACGGCTCCCACTCAGCCGTGGTCCCCGACGGAGGGTAACCCTCGCCGGTGGACTCGTACCCCGAGTCCGTGGGTGGCTCCTCACCTGAAAAACACTTAAGCTGCAACCGTGAGCACGAAGGCTCAGCAAGGCTTAACCGACTCACCTAAGCATGAAACTCTACATGAGGTGTACCATGACATAGGATGGTCATATTGCAACAAATGGACTCGCCTACATGTTCATCCTTAGTTCAACTTTTAGCAACAAGTTAACAGTTCAAGAATCTGAAATTTAGTAAGCAATATTTGGTGGCACACATGTAGCAATGCAATTATATCAAATCAGCAGTATTGAATCACCATATTTCATACATTAGTCTACGTCACGACTCAGTGACCAAGTGGTACTCTTCACCGCGAGGGACGGCGAATCGACTCGATATACACCTGCAGGGAAACCCAAAGAGCATGTCACGTACGCCCACCCGTGGAGCTGCACAGCACGCTCACTCGATGTCGTACGGGACAACCTTTCACCCAACAGCCCAAACGTCGAACCGGTCGCACCGAAACGAGCAGGAGGTTGCCCACACGGAGCATCTCTCTATGCCCGTTGGCAGATTTCCACCTTGCTGCCCTCAGCCTACACCTATAAATCGGTGCGTTATGCCTCGATGCCCGGAGGTTTAGGCTACATCGGTTTATCGGGGCCCATATATCCGATATGCCTTCGGTACGTTCAAACTTGATCAGCGTGGGCCGTACACGGCTCGGTCCTCAATCGACACGGACAGGGCTGCGCACACAAGACTCCCTCTTGCTGCGCCTTAGCCCCTGCCCAGTCTCATTTTCATTACTAATGTGATCTCACATCACTCAACCGAACCCGTGCGTCCCAAGCCTATCTCGCGAGTAGATTCCAACTACTCGACTTGTACCGAAGCCCTATGAATCTTTAAGCATAGCCTATCTACTCGAGGTCTTAGACACTACCCTCACTCTTTAAGGAACCTTTGGTTATGCAAGTGGGGTTTCATTCATCCTATACCTAATGCACATACATACTCATATGACACATGTAAACAAAGGAAAAACTTATAAAAAGGTTAATGCAAACCGGGGCTTGCCTTGTTGCTGCTGGTCAGTAGTTAGTTCTTCATCCGGAAGAAGGAAATCCAGCACTTCCGGGGTCTCTTCTTCAACGGCTACACGTTGAATACAATACTATATGTAAATTTAAATGAAAATGTGTGAACTTAAATACATAATTGCTAATAACTATAGCTAGCCCTCCCCTTTGGTTCTGAAATTTTTATGGTGGATTGGTAGGGTCCTAACCAGAGTTGTGACCAAGTTTTATTTGAAACAAAGTTCAATTGAACCTTGTACAAATAAAAGCCTCTTTGGTCAATAATTGAGCCTTTAAGTAATTCCAGGGTTTTTCATGGCTCCCACCATTACTTTCTGGAAACTAGAATTTAGGATGGTTCTAATGGAGTTGGTTTCATGTCATTTGAAGAATTCTACAGAAAGTTATGTCCTAATTAAGATTGGAGAAAATCTGAAAATTGTTTCTGTATATTTTTCTATTTTCTCTGGGCAGTTCCCTTAATCACCCAATTAGGGTAACTAATGAACTTGGATGAGTCTGAAAATTTTACTTGGATTCAGGGATTTTCCAATGAACCTTTCAGCCAAATTTCAGAATTTTTTTATAACGTAGTTCTCCAGATAAAATTCCCAACAGTTTAAACTTTTAGGGATTTAATTCTGGGAAAATATTCACTTTCATGAGCTGAATTTGGTATTTCTGGAAAGTGCTCAGAGATCTGAATCCAACAAAATTTGGTTCACCCGATTTAGAGCTTTCTAGCCAAAGTTCTGAGGATTTGAAGTTTGGAAGAATTGTGAAAATCGGGGGAAAAGTTTAAACTCTCGGCGCCCACGGGGACACGTGTCGAGCGCGGAGGTGTCCGGCACACCGGGGATACCACACGTGTCGAGCATGGAGGTGTCCGGCATACCGGAGCTCACAGGGTATTTGCGCGCCAGCACAGTCGATCCCTGGCCACACCCGATCCCGATTTAGATTCTTCAGCCGCTGACACGTGGGTCAGCCGGCTTCGTCTTCCTGCCGCCGTTCTCTCGCGCCCGCGCCGCCGACCTCGCCGGAGCAGACTCGGGGCTCACCGGCACACCGCTTCCGGACCTCCCATGGTCTGAAACTCGCCGGCAGGGGGTTGTCGACGTCGAGGAACACGTCGGGGGTGACAGGTCGGGCTGGGGGTGACCGGAAATAGCTCGGCGACGTGCCGCGGCCTCGGTTGAGGTTCGACACCGTCGACCGTGGTTTCTAAACCCGCCAACACCTCAAACAAACGGCCCTACAGCTTCAGTGTACCTCTAGGAAGCTCGACAAGGTGTCAAAAGGGTTCAGGGATGGCGGCAAGTCGGTCGGCACCGTGTGACCGATCGTGCCCGCCATGACCGCCCTCGATCGAGCTCGAAATTCATCACTCCTAGACAGTTTCACGCTATGGATGCAGAAAAGAACTTGATCGCCGGCTAGTCCAGCGTCTATGTGCAAGATTTGATGACCTCCGAAAGATCATAGAGCGAGAATTTACAGAAACCGTACCGGAAGCTCGGTTTACGGTCGCCGGAGCAAAAACTGGAAATTCTCTGCGGATTCTTCACGGTTGGCTTCCAAACTTGGAGGAGAGCAGCACGGTGGTCGCGCGCTCCTGTTGCCTCTCTCGCTGGACCGTGAAAACGCCTGTGGAACGCTGCCCACGGGCGCCTGATTCTCGGCTGAGGCTAGGTCGCCGCGGTGGCGATTGTCTTTGGGCAAAGGAGGTCGGAGCTCGAGGTTTCTGCCGTTGGAGAGGTGGAGTGCGAGCTCAGGTGGCTCTCTAGAAGCTCAGGGACGAAGGAGGAGATGGTTTTGCTGGTTTTCCCGATTGAGCAGAGAACTGCAGCGAGAAACAATGCCGCTGCTCGGGTTTGCCCGCGAGGAGATAAAGCCGGCCGACTCATGCTCGGCTGAGGCGGTGCCGGTCGCATGGGGGCGCGAGCCAACCGCTCTGGGCGCCAGCGCGCGGAGAGGGAAGCAGCTGGTGGCGCCGGTAGCTGCTCGGTGGCACAGCCGACAGCTGCTCGGTGGAATTTCCCACCGAGACTCTGACTTTGGGTGCAAGTTTCTCCTTCTCCCCTCTATGACATGCGGGTCCCACCCGGGGTTTTAACCTCTGAAATTTATTCCTAATCACTGTTGTAAACAGTGAGCCCCATAATACCCCTGGTGATTCGAATTATTCACCCCTGAGCCATTTGAATTGAATAGAATTCAAATTGGGTTCAGTTTGAGTGAATTTCAGCACAAGTTCAGTTTTGAATTCAAAGAATGTTTGAATTCGTCCCACTTAGCTCATGTCAAGATCAACTCCAAATGGAGTGAAAATTGGTGTGTGAGCTCACAAAAATGTGCTGAATAAGAATATGCCTCCCACTTTTAAATTCATGGAACAAAAACAGTTTGAATTTGAATGTGGTTTCAAACTGCCCTCTTTTGGCATGGACATCCTTAGCAATGTGTAGGAGTTTTCATAAGTCCAGCCCACCTATATCACATGTGGGAAATACCACTTTTGCAATATGTGAGTTTGTTCTCTAATGAGCATGTTAATGGTGGTTACATGCTCTTCATTTGTGTTCATCATCTTTCCTCAAATGAGGTGTGTGGTGTGGTGATGAACACTTCAAATGTGTGCCAAAACTGAGGCCCTTACAGTCGTGCTGCCAACCCCGCCAACAACAACGATGGGGCCGGCAACCCTCATATTTCTGGAGGACAAGACAGGGGTGGTCGCCATGAAGGAGTTGATCCCATCCACCAAATGCTTGAAAATCAGAATCAGCTCATCCAGAGCCTGACTCAAGTGGTGGCCAACTTGCACCAAGCTCCACCTCCACAAGCTGCACCACGCCAACCAAGGTTGAGTGAGTTCCTAGGGACTCAACCTCCAAAGTTTGCAAGTGCTTCTGATCCTCTGGAGGCAGATGACTAGCTAAAGACCATTGAGAGCAAGATGAGGATCATACAATGCCAAGGGTATGAGAGGGTGCTGTTTGCCTCTCACCAATTGCATGGACCTGCTACTGATTGGTGGACCGCTTACGTGGCAGCCCATCATGACCCCGAGAACATCACATGGGAAGAGTTCAAGCGCAGTTTCCGCAACCATTACATACCAAGGGGTGAACTTAAGAACAAGATAAAGGAGTTCTTGGGGCTGCAGCAAGGAAACATGACGGTGAGGGAATACCTCACTAAATTCACCCAACTACCCTGTTATGCACCACGGGACACAGAGACTGATGAGCAGAAACAGGACTGCTTTGTGGAAGGACTTACAGTGGAAATGCAGTGTGCAATGTCCTCCAACGAGTATGAAAGCTTCCAGAAGATGGTGGACAGAGCATTTGTTGTGGAAAGGAAGCTGAAGGCTCTGGAAAATGAAAACAAGAGGAAGGCGGGATGGTCACACCAAGCCTCGGGTAGCAACACCCGCCCACGTCTGATGCAGCAACCCGCAGGGCAGACGAGTCGTGCTGCGGGACCCTACTCCGTGCCGAGAGGGTACAACCCAAATTTCCGGCCTCCGTCAGCACCAACACAGCCACAACGTCAGTTTGTACAGCAGCCTCGCCCCGCATATCAACCTCGACCAGCAGTACAAAGACCCCCAAACCAACCCCAAGACAAGAAAGGCCAGGCACCTAAAGTTGGGGTGCAATGCTTCAACTGTGGTGAAGTGGGGCACTACGCCCATAAGTGCCCAAAGAAGAAGCCCGTGCAGCCGCAACAGCAGAATGTGATGCAAGGACGGGTGAACCACGTGACCATGGAGGAAGCGCAAGAGGCACCTGACGTAGTAGTTGGTAAGTTTCCTGCCAATTTACACATTGCAACCCTGTTGTTCGATTTTGGTGCTACCCACTCGTTCATTGCCCAAGGGTTTGTTAAGAAGCATGATCTAGCAACAACACAAATGAACCATATGCTAGCAGTAAACTCTCCAGGTGGAGAAATAAGGACACGACAAGTGTGTCCCAAGGTGAATCTAAACATTAATGGGGTAGTATTTACTGCCAACCTCATAGTGATAGATTCACAAGGGATAGATATTATTTTGGGCATGGATTGGTTGACCAAACATAAGGGAATCATCCATTGTTCGACCAGAACAGTGGAACTAACTCACCCTAGTGGCACAAGAGTAAAGTTCATAACAATACAAGAGCCTAGGAGGGACATTAAATTAAATAAAGTTGAGGTGAAAGTGGAGGAGATCAGGACCATCAGGGAATATCCAGATGTTTTTCCAGAGGAGTTGCCTGGTATGCCCCCGGATCAAGAAATGGAATTCGCAATTGAGCTAGTGCCTGGAACAGCTCCGATATACAAGAGACCTTATTGGATGGACTCCAAGCAGCTGGAAGAACTCAAGGATCATTTAAGAGAATTGACAAGGAAGGGGTACATTCGTCCTAGTTCCTCTCCATGGGGAGCTCCAGTGATATTTGTGCCCAAGAAGGATGGGACCCAAAGGCTTTGCATGGACTACCGTGCATTGAATGAGGTAACCATCAAGAACAAGTACCCATTACCCCGCATTGAAGACTTGTTTGATCAGTTGAGGGGAGCTTGTGTGTTCTCGAGAATTGATCTCAGGTCGGGATACCACGAACATAAGATAAGGCAAAATGATATTCCAAAGACAACTTTCGTATCTCGGTACGGACTGTATGAATACACCGTCATGCCTTTCGGGCTAACTAATGCCCCGGCATACTTCATGTATCTCATGAACAAGGTATTCATGGAATATCTGGACAAGTTTGTGGTGGTTTTCATTGATGACATTCTCGTCTTCTCCAAATATGAAGAAGAACATGAGAAACATCTAAGGTTGGTGCTGCAAAAGCTGAGAGAACACCAACTATATGCCAAGTTGAGCAAGTGTGAGTTTTGGCTAAAGAGAGTTCCGTTCTTAAAACATATAATCTAGGAGGGAGGAATCTCCGTAGACCCCGCAAAGATCGAGGATGTACAGAAGTGGAAGACCCCTGAGAATGTCGTGGAAGTTTGAAGCTTCTTGGGATTGGCTGGGTATTATCGACGGTTTATCGAGGGCTTCTCCAAGATCTCGAGACCCCTCACCAAACTGTTGGAGAAGGGAGTCACATTCACATGGATGCCGCAGTGCGAGACGAGTTTCCAGGAACTAAAGAAAAGATTGACAACAGCCCCAGTGCTAGTTATGCGAGATGTGCAGAAGAACTTTTCGGTGTACTGTGATGCTTCTGGAAACAGGTTGGGATGTGTTCTCATGCAAGAAGGGAATGTCGTGGCTTATGCGTCCCGGCAGCTTCGGAAACACGAGAAGAACTATCCTACAGATGACCTAGAACTAGCCGCAGTGGTACACACGTTGAAGATTTGGCGGCACTACTTGATGGGGAAGAGGACAGAGATATATACAGATCATAAGAGCTTAAAGTACATTTTTACACAGCCAGATCTCAACCTCAGACAAAGGAGATGGTTAGAGCTAATCAACGACTTTGATGTGGGCATCAACTATCATCCTGGGAAAGCGAATGCCGTGGCAGATGCTTTAAGCCAGAAAGTGCAGGTCAATAGGTTGAGCTTGAAGGACATGCCTGCAGAATTGAAGGACAATGTTATAAGACTCAATTTATGCCTGGTAAATAGTGGTGAGGTCATCACCATGGAAGTGGACTCCACATTAGAGAAAGACATCCGAAATGGACAGAAGAATGACGAGAAGATACAAGAGATTAGAGAACTCATCAAGGAAAATAAAGCCCCTGGTTTTAGAGAGGATGAACATGGTACGGTGTGGCACGGGAAAAGAATCTATGTGCCTGAAGTGAAGGAGATCCGTGAATTGATTTTGAAGGAGGCTCATGATTCCGACTATTCCATTCATCCTGGGAGTACGAAGATGTACCATGACCTCAAGAGCAGGTATTGGTGGTATGGCATGAAGCGAGATGTCGCGGAACTTGTTGCCCTATGTGACACATGTCAGTTGGTGAAAGCAGAACATCAACGACCCGCGGGATTATTGCAACCACTCAAAGTGCCTGAATGGAAATGGGAAGAAATCGATATGGATTTCATAGTGGGACTACCCAGGACCCAATCAGGATTTGATTCGATATGGCTTATCATCGACAGGCTAACCAAGGTAGCTCATTTCATCCCTGCGAAAGAAAGCTACAGCGGATCCAAATTGGCAGAATTATACATGTCAAGGATCGTGTGTTTCCATGGAGTGCCAAAGAAGATCGTGTCAGATCGAGGGACACAGTTCACCTCAAGGTTCTGGCAGAAGTTGCATGAAACCATGGGAACCCATCTGAATTTTAGTTCTGCCTATCATCCCCAGACTGATGGACAGACGGAAAGAACCAATCAGATCCTTGAGGACTTGCTGAGAGCGTGTGCACTCAAAAACAATCGGAGTTGGGATAAGAACTTACCGTATGCGGAGTTCTCCTATAACAACAGCTATCAGGCTAGTATGAAAATGTCACCCTTTGAGGCTTTGTATGGGAGGAAGTGCAGAACTCCCCTATTTTGGAACCAAACAGGGGAAAGTAAAGTGTTTGGGCCCGAGGTACTAAAAGAAGCCGAGGCGAAAGTAAGGGAAATCCACAACAACTTGAGGATAGCACAAACACGACAAAAGAGCTAGGCCGATGTACCGAGAAGAGAGCTCGTTTTCAACGTGGGGGACTATGTTTATCTCAAGGTGTCCCCTATCCGAGGACTTCGTCGGTTCAAGGTGAAAGGGAAGTTATCACCTAGATACAACGGAACCTTTCAAGTTCTAGAGAGGAAAGGTGAAGTGGCATATCAACTAGAACTACCGGCTCGCCTATCGGATGTGCATGATGTATTCCATGTGTCACAGCTCAAGAAATGTCCAAGGACTCCTGAAGAGATGTTACCCATGAATGAGGTTGACGTACGAGAGGATCTGTCTTATGCCGAGCAACCTGTCAAGATTTTGGAGACAATGGAACGCCTCACAAGAAATAAAAGAATCCCGATGTGCAAGGTGTAGTCGAGGACGATCTCAACTAACCCAGAATTCCGCGTCCCCAGCCCGACTCCTGGTCCTGGACGACTCCGACTCGATCTAAACAAACACGCCACCCTCCCTCGTCTATAAAAACGCCGGCATCACCCCGTTTTTTTTTCATGATCGGCTGCTTTTCCTCCCGGTGAGAACCAGAGCTTCTCCCGCCGTTTTCTCTCGATCTTCGCTCGGGATTTCTGATCTAACGCGCCGAGCTTGTTCCACCGCCTCCGGGGAATCATGCAGGTGCAGAAAACTCGGTGGTTCGCGCTCTAGGCACAGCTCCGACGAGCACCTCAGTGATTCCATCTCGGACCTCGTCGCCGACCGCCTTCCAGGACCTCCGAGCTCAAGAAAAACCCCGAGGTGAGATCCCCGACCTCCCCTCTACCGATCTATGCCATGAAATCCCAGTTCTAGGAGGTATAGACGAAGATCCGAAGTTCTCCGGCGAGATCGCCGCCTCCCGCCGCCATGCGCCGCCGGGCAGCGCCGCCCGCGCACGGCCAGGGCGACGTGGCCGCTTGTGCGCCGTCTATTTTAAATCGCACGGTAGAATTGAAACCTCCGCGTACCGGTTCAACGCTATAATCTCAGCCGTCTGTTTTAAATCGGACGGTCCACGTCAGCCCCGCGTTATAAAGGACAGGATTCTTACGCGCTACCCCCTGGGGATCTAGGAAAATACGAGCTAGCCCCGGAAACTTTTGATCTAGCCCCTGGAACTTCAGAAATTCATGTAAATTCATTTCAAAATCAGTTTTAGCCCCTGGACTTAATAAAAATTAGGAAAACCCCTCTGTTATGTGTAGTTGGACCCCTGGAAATTTATGAAATAATATAATAGACCCTGTAGTGGGGTGAGTTTACCTTTTTAACTCTATATGATATTAAATTTAGGAATTTGAATATGTGATTAGGATTTAAAATTTAAAAGGTGAGACAAACACATTGTAAATTCAAATTTAAACTCTCCTAGCACTTAGAAAACTTTAGAATGAGTTAAAAGAAGATTTTAAGCTGAAATGAATCTGTTTAATTGATTGTTCACATTTATTAGTTGTAGGGACACATTTTTAGGTTAGGAAATAATTCCAAAAATTGGTAAAATAAATTTAAATTAGTTCACATCAGATGAGAAGTTCCAAAATATATTATTTAATATTTTAGATCAAAACCTATTCTGTTTAGATGATATGCCCTACTACTTAATATTAAAACTCACTTTTAGGCATAGGAAATAAATCTGGAAAATATAGGAAAATAGGTATGCATAACAAGAAAATGATAAATAAAGTCTCCAAATCCAAAGACTTCAGTTTAGGATTTGGTAAAAGATCTGAAAACCCATTTGAGGTAGGAAATTATCTTCCATGCAAACTTGGTAGCTAAAGAGTGTGTTAAAGAATTTGTTTAAATTGGAAATTCATATATAGTGTGCAAACAGAAATCTGAATACAAAAGTTAGAAATAATATACATATGTTTAAAAGTGTATGTAGGCTAAAAATCAACACATCTAGAGTAACCACAACACTTAGATTGGTGAATAACTATCATATGTATGTATGTGTGGAGTGAAAGTGTGAACTATGTCTTATGGATTGTTGTTTTCTTTTTGCTACGTGTGTTGGCATGAGTAGAACCTGCCCCAGAGCAAGTTCTTCCCTTCCAAGACCAAGACTTTCCATTCTCAGAGCAGCAAGAAGAAGGAAAGTGTCCTTGACCACTTTGATCCTATGCTAGGATGAGTAGATAGAATTATTTGCATTGTCAATTGAAATATGAAACCCATGCTAGGAAGTTTCCCTAGAAATTGCATTATCTTGTTTCCTTGTAGCTTGGGTTGGGATTTATTTTATCATGTCATTTATTTATATGTTTATGCTTAGCCATGCTTAGAAAGGGATAAGTGGGATATGAGATCATCAATTTATTCACCTTACTCTTGAATGAGATATTGTGAAGTTATGTAGAAGTAGGGATCGAGGCAAGTTGGATGATTTGGTTGGTGCTGGGTGCACGAGACTCGGGTTTGTCTTTAGTACTTGCCTGGATCCTAAGGACCGGTTCATGGAGCATGTAACCTGGCTTTACCCTGCCAACCACATGCTGAGATGGGGCAGCTTGGCCAGTTAATTAGGTGTATCCCCGGCGTAGTATGGTGTGTTGGATGGAGCGGGGAATAGGTGTCAGCTGGACTACCATATGAACCGCAAGGCTCAAGAGGGGGCCACTGCAGCGGGGTTGGAGCCTCTTGTATGCTGTTAGGGGTGAAACTTCAGTGGGCCCATGCTCGTCGGGAATCCCTTTGTAAAGGCTTCGTAGTGATCTCCTGGCTACACACCTGGGAAGTGTGAATGTGGTTCGTAGCTACTGGCATAATGGAGGTTCTTTTAGTCCACCCGGCAACGGGGGATGAAAGCACTACATGTGGGTACAGTGGTGCAACCTCCGCAGAGTCAAAACTGTCATGACAGCCGTGCTCACGGTCAAGAGCGGCTTGGACTTATTCATGATTAGAGGATGATGACTTTGGAAGCTTTGGATGTTAAGCGGGGAGCTTAACATTGGAAATGATGTTATGGTTATTTGATTATGATGATGGGATGGGAGATTGGGACCATTTCACCTATGTAGTAATGTAGGTGCTTAATAAGCTAAGGTGATAGGTATTAATTGCGTAGTGCTTTAACCATGAGTTCAACCTCTCCTTGCTCTAGCCATGCATGACATAACTTTCCCACACTTGCTGAGTACCAACGGTACTCAAACTTGCATATTTGTTGGTTTATATTGCTTCTCAGGTCAAGAGAATGATGTGGTGTTTAATGATCAAGACTTCGGACCCGAAGAAGGTTTCTAGGTTCATGGAGTCCCCCGGGCAACGCCTGTGATGGAGCCCACAAGAATAATATTCCGCTGCTGTTTCATTTACATGTTATGAAAATATTATCGTCCATCGAGACGTATGCTTTGTAAGACATATTTATATTCGACACCTGGCTTGTAATAAATGATGCTTCACTATTTGTCATCACATGTATGAGAAAATGATCCTGGCATACATGTGATATTCACTCGGTTGTTCTTCGGAGAAACCGGGTGTGACAGGTTTTTGGCAGCGTGAAGAGAAGGGAGTGGCGCACCTTTTCGCTGTTCAACCCTTGGTGTGACACGGCCTGTATCGCCAAGGCGTTGAGGAGGCACGGCGGCAGCTTGAACCAAAGCTCCACGGCAACTTCTTGCTGTGAACCGCGCACACGGGCTAGTGGATGGGTTTGGGTAGCTCGAGGAGGATCAGTGGGGTCTTGCGCACGCTGCCACGAGCTCAGACGGCCGTGCAAGCAGCGAGCGGCGCCCAGCGAGGATCGGTGCCGAGGTCCGGTCGAGCGGCAAGAAAAAATCCCGGGAACGATGCTGTGGCGTGGAGGGGGCGTGGCTCGGACGGGGTCTCGGTGCTGTGTGGTGTGCACTCGGTGGTAGACCGATATGGGCGCGTGGAACCGACGTTGAAGCAGCTCGGGAGGTGCTTCCGGGTCCTCGGTCGGCAGCGCGTGGTAGCTCACGGGAGAAGGGTAATGCTCGGGTGTGAGCTCGCGTGTGTGAACCGGGAACAGAGCTGACTTAGGCAGTAAGTCATTTCCCTCACTCTATGATAATTGGGGCCCACAGCTCCTCTCAGCCCCAAAAGATCTCCAAATTTTGACACATTTTAAATTCATCTATGAAGGATCCAAATTCAAAAGCCATTTTTCCATTTGACAATTTGTGCCACAGTTTCAAATTTAAATTCAAATTTGGATGAAATTTACAAGTTCCTTTGACATTCATATCAAAGCCCCTCCAAATTTGCTCAAAACTTGGCTCCCTCATAATTTGGACCTGAGAAATTCAAATATGTCCTCTGATCTTTGAGTTGGCCATTGCAAATACAACTTCTCAAACAACAGTTTGAATTTCCTCTTTTGAAAATGCCCTTTTCCTTTTGAAGTGACCCTCTTAATTGAAACTGAATTCAAAGTTTTATTGCACATGCCAATACTTTCATGAGTAACAGAAGTTTTTTGTAAGTCCCATTTCTTGTATATAAACTCAACTTTATTCATAGCTCAAGTTTTCTATTAACAAGTTTTGGGACTTTTACAGAAACTTTTGCTAGATAGGTGGGCGTGAGTTGTACAAAGTAGACTTCCGCTGTGTACTATAAACAATAGTTTGTAACTGAAGATTGTACCTGTTTGTACAGTTCCAGTTGGTTTTCCCATGTAATATAATGTGTCCTCATGATGTGTGCTGTCGGGTGTCGCATCGCGCCGCACCACCCTCTGCGATCCTGATGAGCGGATTCCGGTCTGCCACAATAAGAGAGAGTGAGGGACTGTGGTCCCACATGTCATACACACACTCAAACAAACCGACTCGGTTCTGTTCTTTCTTTGGCTGAGCGTGCGGCAACAGTGGGGTGCGACCTGTTCCCGGTGAATTGCCGGCGCCACCTCCTCCTCTTCAAGTTGGATTGCCTCTGCTCTTATCTCCCCCAAAGGCTGCACAGTCAAACTTCTAGTCTTCTCGCTCGCTCACGGGACGCTCTCTGCTTTCTCCCGAGAACACTGACGCCGGCGCCCTCGCTCTGGTGTTCCCGATCGCCAGCCACCAACCGAGCCTCTGTTTCTTGAGCTCCCCACAGCAAAGAGCAGCGCACACGAGTTCTTTAGCCGGCTAGCATCCTCTTCCCACGGTTCCGTGCTCGCTTGAACCTAAAAATGGCAAAGTTGCCGCTGCTCCTGAGTGAACATCGAAGGAGACACGTTCGGCCACCATGGACAGCGCGAGCTAAGAGAGATTACGCTCAAGCGAGCCACTCCATCGGTGCACCGGCAACCCTAGCTACTCCTCTCTGAAGCTCAGCCCTAGCAATTGATCACAGAGCAAGAATTTGGAGATTTTCTCCCAGGCGGCACAAACCGACACCGAGGTAGGGAATTGCAAAATTTATTGTCAATTCTTGTTGTTAGTGATTCAAACTTCGCACACAAGTTCTAAACTAGCTAGCACACTTCCTCCCTCGATTCTAGGACGAGAAATTATGTGTAGAGCAAGAAATCAAAGTTCTTTTTGAGGGAGTACCGTCGTACCCATTGGCCGCACTGTGCCGATGGGTTTGGAGGGCCCCACGGTTCGTTTAGCCTCCATGTCTATCTTCTACACCTTTCCTTTGTGCTATAGAGTCTGAGAACCGATCATTTGGTGAAGAAATGCGCCTCCCCAACCTCGCCAGAACCGTAATCCTTGTTGTAGCCGGTGCACGAGTGTTTCCGGCCATTGCCGGCCGCCGGCGACTCCACCAATGCGTTCAGCATGGTGAATGATAGGGGGGCGGCGAGATTTGGCACGCGAGGTGGCTGGGTGTAACACCCTCAAATTCATTTCCATGCGTTGCATACAATTTTCATATAGAGAAACATTATAAAAGAAGTAGAAATGGAGCATGGAACAATAGAAATGGAGAAAGAATCATAAAAATGGTGGGGAATGGGAAAAAGATAGCTGAAATGAGCCCATTCCAATTTGTTGAAGTGCGCTGTCGACACATCCCCCACCCCGCTGGGCACGTGGTGCCCTCGGAGCTCACCCCTGCGGAGAGGGTGAGGTCCGGCACTGCTGGCCACATGGCAGGCACGGGGCTCGCCTCTGAGGAGAAGGGAGGCCCGGCCCCGCTGGACACATGGCGCCTTCGGAGCTCACCCCTGCGGAGGGGGCGAGGTCCTTAAGTGGTTTTTCCTCCTGTGCACGGGGGTACCCGGTACTGAAGGTACCGACACAATTTCCCCAAATTTTCCCCACATTTGGAGAATTTCCCCAACATTGCTGCCGCTCCAAATCAATTGGGGAAAAGTTTGTTAGGATTTTGCTCCAATTAGAGTAGGATTCTCCCCCCCTTATAAATAGAACCCAAACCCCCCCTTGGCCGCAACCCCTTCCCCTTTTTTCCCCCCTCCCAAGTCGGCGACTTGGAGGCCCTAGCCCCCAACTAGCCGAGTTGGACCCCCACTCGCCTGAGTTCAGTCGCTAGTGAGCCCCACCGGTGAGCCCGCCGATGAGCCCCGTCACGCCTCGCCGTCGCTGGAAAAGAGCCGAAGATCTGTCCTGCCCTAATCTTACGTAGAAAAATTCCCCACCGCTGCCATTGCTAGGAGGAAGGCCCTGCCACCAAAGGGAAGTGAGATAGGTCTTTGTTACCCATCTTACGACGTCGTCGCTGTTTCTACGCATTCGTTTTCTTCGCTCCCTTCGAACAGAAACTTTTTCGTGTGGACAGATCACGTTTTCATCGGTTTTTGACGGTGGAATTGATCTAGATCTCGAGTCAAGATCATCACCACGTGTGACACCCTCGCCTCGGGTGTCAGCATATGTTCATGTTCTTTGAAGAGGAAACATTTAATGAAAAATAGGAACAGAGAGAATTATCAAAAGAATAGCCAATAAAGCCCTCCGAGAGCGCCGAAGACAACTTACCGCGGCCGCTGGCCACGTGGCGTGATCGGAGCTTGTCCCTGCGAAGTGAAGAGAGGTCCGCCGCTAAAAGAGCTACGTGGCAGGTTCGGGGCTCGTCGCCACAAAAGGGAGAGGTCCGATCCTGTGGGACACGTGTTGCCCACGGAGCTAGCCTCTGCAGAGGAAGCAAAGGCATTTCCGCAAGACACATGTCATCCTCGGAGCTAGTCCTCGCGAAAATCAGAGGACCAGTCGTGCGGGGTACGTGTCAATCTCGGAGCCCATCTCAGAGAAGTCCGGATCTATCGAACACGTGTCGCCACCGGAGCTTATCTCCGGGAGGTCTGTCGTTGCCGGACACGTGTCGACCTCGGGGCATGTTCCTGAGGAAGGAAGAGAGGGAAAACCGTCGCCAACACGTGGCGTGCGCAGAGCTCACCTCCAAAGAAGGGGGAGGTCTTGCTCGTGACACGCGGCACAACTGGAGCTCGTCTCTGCGGATGAGGAGATACCAGGCCCCGGAGGACACGTGGAGCTTCCGGAGCTCATCATCACGGAGGTAACGAGTTCTGGAGCGGGTTTTACGCGTAAAGATACCGGTACGCAACAGAAACCGATCTAAATTCCACGATGTTACTAAAGATAAGATGTTAGGATCCAACAAAGATCTGAATAAGACTCTTATTCGGGATCCAATCGGATTAGGACTCTTCTCTTCCCGATTATAAATAGAACCCAAAACCTCTGGCCGAAACCACGAACTTCTCTTTCGACTCCTGAGCCGACGACTTAGAGCCCTAGCCCTAACTCGCCGAGCAAACCATCGCTGAAGCGCAACAAGGGAGATCATCGAAGAAGAACCGAGCGGTCTGAGGAGGACCTCGAAGAACGTGAGGTAGGACTTCAATATCATTGTGTTCATCTGTTTGCATCTGTTCTTCAATTCCTTTCGAACAGAAGCCTTCTCGTGGGCAGATCACTTGATGATCAGTTTGATCTAAAGGCAAGATCATTGCCACGTCCACCTTTGATCCGAACACCCCTGTCCCTACAAGGCCATGCAAGAACACGTACAGATCAATCTAATAAAACTAATCATGAGATAGCATGCATATGCATCATCGCATCTAGTTTAAGGTTTGTGCATAAATATTGATTGCTGTGAATCCTGTATGCACGTGATCCTACCTAGCAGGACAAGCTCAGGGAGCTGTCTACGACGAACTGCAGCAACCAGGTTTTGAGAATCAAGAACAACCGGAACAGCAAGAACAAGGCAAGTGCTCCTTGACCATGTTGATCCTATGTTTTGGGTGAAACGGTTTTGTTTTGCAAAAAGGTGTGTGTGCTGAGTAAAAAACATGATAGGAAAACCCTTTTATAGGAGTTTACTAGTTTTGGTTAAACCACCCTTGTCGCCTAGGAAGTTTATGAGTCGGGTATGGTTTTTTCTTTATGCTTCGCTGAGTCTATGGGATTGGGAAACTTGATAGATGTGTCTAACTAACTGCACTCGTATTGATAATGAGAAACTGATGCTGATAATGCACATGGATCGGAGGGAGATCTAGGCAAGCCTGGGTTTGTGGATGAGGTAGCATGAGATGGTGGTTTTGCTTGCCGTAGATCTAAGGACCGGTTCATGCATGCACATGCCAGGATAACAGTGCCACCACAAGGCCAAGTATCGGTGCGGCTTAGCTGAGTAATTAGGTAAGATGCTAGAGTGTTATGGACTGTGGAAGGCGTGGGGAATGGGAGTCGAGTAAGGACTGCCCTGGGAACTGCATGGCACAAGAGGGGGCCCGTGGGTGGGAGAATTGGAGATTCTAGCCTGCCGGTGAAACCTTAGTGAGTCCATACATCTAGTAACCCCTTTGTAAAGGCTATTTTGTGATCTCTTGACCATACACCGACGGTTGTGTACTGGTATAATTGAGGTTCTGCAGTCGCCGACGGGTGACGAAATCACAAACTTGTGGGTAAAGAGGTGCAAACTCTGCAGAGTTATTAAAACTATCTTGATAGCCGAGCTTACGGTTACGAGCACCTGGCTAAACTGCCATGATTAGTTGGGATGATTTTCGGGATGGTTACTGGGAAGGTTCTCGGTTACGGTTATTGGTTTGGAACTGTTAAGTCTGATGATGAGATGGTTGCATGACTGTTGGGTCATGACATGAGATTGGTCTCGATGTGAGACGAGGTTGATTTGTGAGATGAGATGGTAGCGAATACGAGGAGGTATCCGCGAGTATGAATAAAGGATTTATTTATGTTTGGATGGAACACGGGAAGTGATGAAGGTATGTTGGTAATTTAATATATGCTGAGATTACATCTAAAGTTAAGTTGCTGTTTATCATGATTTCACAAATCTGCTTTTCTGCAAATAAGCCTTTTATGCCTACCTTGTTTATGAGCTGCATATCACGTGTTTTCCCGCACTTGCTGAGTATATCATTGTGCTCAACCTTGCATTATTACTTCATCATCAGCAGCAGGAGAAGCCTACTATGAAGATCAAGTGGAGCTTTATGGCGTGTGATCTGTTCTCAACCTTGCTTGTGGAGGGAGTAGAGATGGAGCCACTTCTGCTTAGTTTTGCTTCCACATTAGTTTTTGCTTCCGCATTAAAATAAAGACTTCCGCTGCATAGAAATAAGACTTCCGCTGTGTGCACGAGTCCAAGACTCATGAGGTATTGTAATAAACTCTGTTATTCGTGGTAATATATAATCTGAATTCAGTTTGTGGAACGTATGTGTATGTGTGATGAACATCCTGGGCACACATATGCATTAGTTCTTGGTTCCGTGGTTTTCCACAGAATTGAGGGCGTCACAACAACGTCCACACTTGATCACTACACTCTTGTTCATCAAAAAACCCCATGAAAGCCCATTAAAACATGTAAGAACACGTACAAACTGGTTTAATACAACAGCACCATAGGATTTGCATTCATCTACACCATTGCATCTTGAGTAAAGTTTGTGCATGATTTTTTATTGATGTAAATTTTGTATGTGCATGGTCGTGAGTAGAAGGACAAGCTCAGGAAGCCATCTACGAAGAACTACAGCACCAAGACTTCAAGACGCTTGAGCAACAAGAGCCACGGGAGCAAGGCAAGTGCCCCTTGACTATATTGATCCCATGTTTTGAAACTGTTTTGTTTGTGAAAACTTGTATGCTTGAGTCAAATTGATGGGACATCCTTTTATAGGAGTTTACTAGTTTTGTTAACCATCCTTGTCGCCAGGAAAGTTGATGAGTCGGGTATGGTCGTTTTTCTTTTTTGCTTCGCTTAATCTACGGGATACGGGAAGCTGAATTAAAACAAGTCTAGCTACTGCACTCATATGAATAAAGATGATGACAACTTGATGATGATAATTAGCATGAAATCGGGGAGATCTAGGCAAGATGGGTTCGTGGATGTCGCTGAATAAGATGGTGGCTTACTTGCCATAGATCTAAGGACCGGTTCATGCCAGCACATGCCAGGAAAACAGTGCCACCACAAGGCCAAATATGGATGCGGCTTAGCCGACTAATTAGGTGTGTTGCAAGCTCGTTATGGACCGTGGATGGCTTGGGGAATGGGAGTCGAGGAGGACTGCCCTAGGAACTGCATGGCACAAGAGGGGGCCGTGGGTGAGAGAATGGTGATTCGAGCCTACCGGTAAAACCACAGTGAGTCCATACATCTAGTAGCCCCTTTGTAAAGGCTATTTTGTGATCTCTTGGCCATACACCGACGATTGTGTACTGGTATAATGGAGGTTCTGCAGTCGCCGAGGGGTGACAAAATCACAAACTTGTGGGTAAAGTGGTGCCACCTCTGCAGAGTGTAAAACTATCATGATAGCTGTGCTTACGGTCACAAGCACCTGGCCAACTCACATGATTAGAAGGGAAAACTTGGGATGGATGTTCGGTATGGTTATGGTATGGTCATTGAGGTTTGTTTTGCGACTGTTTTGAGTCATGAAAATGAGTCTGGTTTGGTTATATTAATATGAGACGGTTATGAATATTTATGAGCATGAGATGAACTTGAGAAAGAGTAATGGTTGGTTGAGACTTGATAAATGGTGAATCATGATGAAGGAATGTTGCTATTTTACTTGGTTATATTGGGATAAATATCACTTAGAAATAGTTGCTGTTTCTATCATGTTTGTGAAATAAAATTTGCTTGCTGCAATGAGCCTTTTATTTCCATACCTTGTTGTAAGCTACATGTTATACTTTTCCCGCACTTGCTGAGTACGACATGTACTCACCTTTGCATTATCACATAAACATCAGCAACAGGAGAAGAGTACTTTGAAGACCATGTGGAGTACTAGGCGTGCGAACTACCGTCAACATGCCTGTGGAGTCGAAGATGGAGCCTGCTGCTATTTAGTTATTTCCGCTGTCGTTTAGAGACTTCCGCTGCAAGAATAAGTTAGAGATTCACGAGTGAGACAATTAGTCAATGTAATAAAGTACTTAAACACTATTTATTCGTGGTTATATTCTGAATTCAGTTTGTGGACTACATGTGTATGTGTGATGAACATCCTGGGCACACATATGCATTAACTTGGTTTCGTTTTCGGAACCGGGTGTCACACCGGGAAGGCCCTTCCGGCGACCCTCGCCAGAGGGCGCCGCCGTGGGCTCGGTTTGGCGCAAGGAGGAAGAAGCCTGTCGAGTGGGACCCACCGGTAGCGTTTAAACTTTTTCCAGGAATTTCCTAATTCGGTTCAAACTTTAAATAGCGACAACTTTGTGTAGGAGTATCCAAAAAATTGTCAAATAGATTTTGTTGGATCCCCTCAGAGAATACTATCCAGGGGTGAAGCCCAATATTTATGAAAATCCCTGGATTCAGCTCATTAAATCATACAAAGAAAATCTTGTAGGATTTATTCCAGGAGTTTTGTGTATTGGAAAATTCCAAAATTTGGGCAGGCCTTCTTCCAAAAATACTTGAACTCCAGTAAAAATTTCAGAGGCATTGGACTCCATTTGCTTGGCCAAATGTTGTTTCAATCCTCTATGTCTATGAAAAATAGGAAAAATGAACAGAGCCATTCTCAGACTTTTACCCGAACTTGTAAAATTCATATCTCCATGTAGGAAACTTCAAAAATGGTAAAACCAATTCCTATGGACTCAGGACATTTTGTACTTCACAAAAGTCTACTTTGCAGCATAGAATAGCTTAATATCTTGGGGGTAAAGGCACATTAGTGAAAATCACATAAGGAATTATTGTGATCACCTTGAGCCATTTCCTGATCTCAATTTTTCCACACTGCCTAAATACCTTCCATAGAAGTTGTGGTTAAATTTTCAGTTTCATTGGATCCCTGGATCTCGAGCTACCATTCTTTGGGTCTAAGGATCATATGAGGATTTAATCACATGGTGATTAATTTTACCTCCCGTTTCACTTAGCGTCTTTTTCTCTAAGGTTGTAGAGCCAACAACAGAAAAATTGCTGTTGTTTATCCCTCTTATGTGTGAGTTAACTTGTACAACAGCTTTGAATCATTTTCTAAATTTCTTTTGAATACATGTGCATAAATCATCTTAATAGCTCACTTGACGTCGACGTTTGACGAGGACTCAACTCCGCAGTGAGGATCTCCATCTTGTGACGAGTTTGGCGGATTCTCCGAAGGAAGATTATTTTCATAGACTAACAAAACCGTTGAGCAAGGCAAGCCCCTGTTTGCATATAACTACCATTTTAAATTTTACTTCACTTCACCTCATGTTTATTAGACTTGATATTGTGCATTATGTCTAGGATGCTTGAAACCCACTTGCATGGCTATTACATCCCTGGGTAGAAGATATAGTGTAGGCTTTGCCTCGTAGTAGATGGCTACGCTAATGTTGTAGCTAGCTCGGTAGAAGTCGAGTAGTAAAAAGCTACTCGCGAGAAAGGTCGAGTAATAGAATTTACTCGCAAGACGTTGATGATAAGAGCCCCTCATGAAAATAAGATGGAGACGGGGAGTTCCTGTTGGATGGAGCGCTCAAGGTTGTCTCAACCTGCGATGAGTGTGACAATGCTTGAGACCACATTGGGCCTGGGCCGGGATGGTAGGGCAAATGTGGAGGCTGCTTGTAGCCCCGTCCGTATCAATTAAGGACAGCGCATATGCGGCCCTGCTGGGCAAGATTGAGTTGTACCGGATATATAGTGGGGTATGGGACCCATGAAACTGATGTAACTCGATGGACCGTGATATAGAAACTCATCCTTCGCGTGGGAATGGCGTTGAGAGGGCGAGATGTGTAAATCTTTTAGCAGGCAACTTCGACGTGTCTGCGTAGAGGACCATCCTGCTCGGCGCGAAACATTTTTCTATGTCGGGGTGTCGTGTGAAAGGTTGCTGCATACAACATAAGAAAGAGCTCTTGTGAGAGTTTTTCGAGGCGGGTGTATGTGTCGTGTATTCCGGGTTGTTATTGATTCGAATCACCGTCGCTCGCGGAAGAGGATTGAGCATATTTGCCCACTGCGCCGTGACGAAGTAAGAAGAGGAACTAAGTCTCTTAACTTGTTGTTCATGGATTAATCATTGTATTGGAACCTTGAAAAAATTATATATAGTGCCAACTAAAGTTCATTTCCACCTTAGGCTAGCAATATTGGAATAAGCATTTCTTGTTTGATTGTGGACTTCCGGTGTTGTGAGGCGTGAGGACCACTAAAATGAACGCTATAAGAATGTGAATATAAGGATCAATTTTAGTCAAGCTTCATTTTGCAAATTCATGTTCCTACCGTCTTACTACCCCTGCATGTAGAGTTACATGTTTAGGATTGATGGTTAAGACTTGCTGAGCCTTAGTGATCACGGTTGCTTCTGAGTTGTTTTTGCAGGTAGCAGGATGCCTGCTATGAAGAGGGTTGTTCGGTGAGACGACGAACCTCACGGGTCGTTTAACTTACTGGAAACCTAGCCGCTGCCTTACTTTGGTGGAGCTAGTAGGAAGCGTTCACGGGCTGAACGACTTCTCTTTGGCGTAGTTAGGGTCGAGAGTTAATAGATGTCCAGCTTTTAAATTCCGCTGCATGTGTACATTATGTTGTAAAAGATATTATCTTAAGTAATAAAATGGTGTCATATGTTCTACCGTCTTTTCATGCATGCTGTTGGGTGCTGCATCGCACGGCACCACCCAGTGTGATTCCCGGGCGAGCGGCATGTAACACCCTCAAATTCATTTCCATGCATTGCATACATTTTTCATGTAGAAAAGAATTTTAAAAGAAGTAGAAATGGGGCATAGAAATGGAGAAGGGAAATAAAGATATGGAGAATGGGGCATAGAAATGGAGAGGGGAATGTAGAAATGGAGAATGGGACATAGAAATGGACAGGGGAATGTAGAGAATGGGACATAGAAATGGAGAGGGGGATGTAGAAATGGAACAAGTGACATAGAAATGGTGAGGAATGGGAAAAAGATAGCTGAAATGAGGCATTCCCAAATTTCTCCAAATTTTCCCCAAAATTTCCAAATTCCCCAATTCCAAAATGGGAAATTTTCCCCACATTTGGGGGGATTAAATCCCCAAGGCTGCCGCACCCAACAAAAGGGAATAAGTTGGTTGAGTTCCAAATTGACTAGGATTCTTGTTTGAGTTCCAATTGGAGTAGGACTCCTCTAGTCCCCCATTATAAATACACGCCCCAGCCCCCCTAGCCGCAGCCTCCCCCCCCAAAGTCGCCGTTTGAGGCCTTCCCCCTCCAAGTCGCCGAGTTGGCACCCCCCACCCCCGCTGCCGGAGTTTGGTCGCTGACGAGCCCCGCCATCGCCAGAGAAGAAGCCCGACAACCTGTCCTACAAAAATTTTCCATAGAAAAATTCTCCACTGCTGCCATTGCTAGGAGAAAGGCCCTGCCATAAGGAGGAAGAGACGTAGGTCTCCATTACCCATCTTACGACATCGCTGCTGTCTCTACGCATCCATTTTATTCACCCCCTTCGAGCAGAAACTTTTGCGTGTGGACAGATCGTGTTTTTATGGTGGAATTGATCTATATCTTGAGTCGAGATCATCACCACGTCCACACTTGATCCCAGCACCCTTGTTCATCATAAAACCCCATGAAAGCCCGTTAAAACATGCAAGAACACGTATAATCTGGTTTAATAAAACAGCACCATACGATTTGCATTCTTCTACCCCGTTGCATCTTGAGCAAAGTTTGTGCATGATGATTGATCACTGTAAAATTTGTATGTGCGTGGTTGTGAGTAGAAGGACAAGCTCAATAGGCCATCTACGAGGACCTACAGCACCAAGACTTTGAGACGCTTCAGAAAAAAGAGCCACAAGAGCAAGGCAAGTGCCCCTTGACCATATTGATCCCATGTTTCGAAACTGTTTTGTTTGCGAAAACTCGTATGCTTGAGTCAACTTGATGGGACACCATTTTATAGGAGTTTACTAGTTTTGTTAACCATCCTTGTCATTGGGAAAGTTGATGAGTCGTGTATGTTCGTTTTTCCTTTTTGTTTCGCTTAACTTAAGGGTTACGGGAAGCTGAAGTAAAATATGTCTAGCTACTGCACTCATATGAATAATGATGATGAGAACTTGATGATGTTAATGAGCATGGAATCGGGGAGATCTAGGCAAGCTTGGTAAATGGATGTTGCTGAATGAGATGGTTGTTTACTTGCCGTAGATCTAAAGACCGGTTCATGCCAGCACATGCCAGGAAAACAGTGCCACCACAAGGCCAAATATGGGTGCGGCTTAGCTGACTAATTAGGTGTGTTGCTAGATTGTTATGGACCGTTGGATGGCGCGGGGAATAAGGGTTGAGAGGGACTGCCCTGGGAACTGCATGGCACAAGAGGGGGCCCGTGGGTGGGAGAATGGTGATTCAAGCCTGCCGGTGAAACCTCAGTGGGTCCGTACATCTAGTAGCCCCTTTGTAAAGGCTATTTTGTGATCTCTTGGCCATACACCGACGGTTGTGTACTGGTATAATGGAGGTTCTGCAGTCGCCGACAGGTGACGAAATCATGAACTTGTGGGTAAAGTGGTGCCACCTCTGCTGAGTGTAAAACTATCATGATAGCCGTGCTTCCGGTCACAAGAAGCTGGCCAACTCACATGATTAGAGGGAAAACTTGGGATGGTTATTCGGTATGGTAATGGTATGGTCATTGGGATTGGTTTTGGGACTGTTTTGAGTCATGAAAGTGAGTGGTTTCGATTATATGAATATGAGATGGTTATGAATATTTATGAGCATGAGATAAATTTGAGAAAGATTAATGGCTGAATGAGACTTGATAAATGGTGCATTATGATGAAAGAATGTTGCTTATTTACTTGGATATATTGGGCTTTAACTCATCTAGAAATAGTTTCTGTTTTTATCATGTTTGTGAAATAAAATTTGCTTACTGCAATGAGCCTTTTTATTTCCTACCTTGTTGTAAGCTACATGTCATACTTTTCCCACACTTGCTGAGTACGACATGTACTCACCCTTGCATTGCCACATAAACATCAGCTACAGGAGATGAATACTTCGAGGACCATGTGGAGTACTAGGCATGCAAACTACCATCAACATGCCTATGGAGTTGAAGATTGGAGCCTGCTGTTTTAGTCACTTTCCGCTGTCGTTTAGAGACTTCCGCTGCAAGAATAAGATAGACATTCATGAGTGAGACAATTAGTCTATGTAATAAAGTACTTATACATTTTTCGTACATGGTTATAATCTGAATTCAGTTTGTGGAATACATGTGTATGTGTGATGAACATCCTGGGAACACATATGCATTCACTTTGTTGTATTTACGGAACCGGGTGTCACACGGCATGACCCCGTCGGGGGCGGGAGGCCCCTCACAGCTACTGACAGGACCCAGGGGCCCCGACATTTCAGGAACCGCATTGGGTGGTGTCGTGCGATACGAACACCCACCAGCACACATAAAAAGAACCATATTACATAACATATAGAAACCGATTTTTACAAAAAAGTCAAGAGTACAAATGAAATTGCAGCAAAACTATCTACAGAGGAAGTACTTTGTTCTTTAGCTCACGCTCTCAAGCCTAAGCTAAGCAAAAATGAACACATCCAGCCTATGGACGATTCACACTGCAGGGTTCCCACTCAGCCGTGTACCCCGATGGGTGTGTGGCCTCTATCTGGACCCTTCCTTGTATGCAACCATGTATGGCCACTCACCTGCAGCAACAACTTTTATATCAACCCTGAGCACAAAGGCTCAACAAGGCTTATCTCTACATGATAGAAACATAGAAATGGGAAGCTAACAATTTCATAATTAGACTTCCATACAAATGAATCCTTAGTTTTCAGTTTTTAAACAAAAAATTAAGTTTCATGAAATATAACTTTAGTGAGTGCTGTCCCAAGAAGCATGGGTGGCAGGTTGCCATTCCCTCATGGCAGCCGCCGATGGAGCCATAGGTGCCGGCGAAGCCACAGATGCCTTCTTCAGCGCCACAGGTATGCAACACATTTAGAAATCAACATAAATTGGATTACTATAGCAAACTGAGCCAAAAGTAGTCAAACATACTTAGCCAAAATTAGTCAAACATTAGCAAACATAGCTACATCTAGGATATTTTAGCAAAATATAGCAAAACCTTAGCCACAATTGCTCAATTCTACCTCGTGATAAATAAAGTTAGTGAAACATACACTTTTCAAGCTAAAACTTTACTAACTACACTTGTACATTACAGGGATCGGGGGCGGAGGCTCAGACTCCATTGCCGCAGCTACGAGGATCTGGAGAATGACGACAGGACGAGATTTTGAGCTCTGGAGGTAGCAGACGTGGGAGTCTGTAGTATCGTGTCTGATATTTGATAATATTGTAATTTGAGCTGCCTCTGATGTGTTATATATGTTTTTTGTATCTGCATGTGAGCTGGCCATCGTGCCAGGTTAGCATTTCTCTATTTTTTTAAAAATGAAATCCCTTATTTACAACGGCCTGTAAGTGGCCATCGTAAATATGCCTATGTTATTTACGACGGGCTGGAGCTGGCCGTCGTAAAAAAGCATGTGTAACTTATGATGACCTGGTCCAGGCCGTCGTAAATAAGGTTCCAGATTGTGCCACCTGGCACATCTTCTTAAATTACGATGACCTGGCCAGGCTATCGTAAATAACTTATTTACGAAGGTAACTGATGGGGTAGCGCACCCTTGTACCCAGGGGACGATCGACCGACCAACCACGACAAGACAAATTGATCCACGAATCCGCTGCCTAAGGCGCGTACGTGGGACAACGTCACCACGAAGCCCGACTACCGGGAGTGGAAGCAACGGCCAACCTCCAAGCCCGGACAATGAGACCGGGAGAGTGAAACAATCCCATTTCGGAGCCCGGATCAGAGGCATGCAGAAGACTTGAATTCTGACATGACGGAACATTAGAAGAGATTTAATACGGAGTGGGAGGCCATGCATGACAGGACAAGCACGATGCTGGGCCATCATCATCTTCCGTCCCATCCTGCTCGGCATGGGTGTACAGGGACAAAAAGTAGACGTAGACTGTAGACTAGACGGGAGCAGGTGTACTCATCGCTCCATTGCTGCTTTGGGGCTCCTTAGGCGCTGACACACCATGTAAACCCCCACCCTATTTATGAGGAGCCAGTGGGCAGGTATAAGCGTCCGGCCTACAAAAGGGGAGGCCCGGAACCTCCCCTCGCACGGCGGAATGACTCACGCACACACGCAACACTTAGACACTCTTCTCATTCTTGCACACGAGGAGGTATCACCTATAACTATGGTTCCTCGAACCGTCTGAGCTAATACAAGGCTGACGAACAACCCAGATTGGGCGTAGGACACGTTGTCTGAACCAGTATAAATCCTTGTCTTTATTAGCTAGCCATCCATTTATCGAACGAGAAACTTTCGATTACTACCCGGTGGTAAAAACACTGACAGTTAGCGTGCCATATGTTGGAGGTAAAAAATGATTGTGAGTTTTGTAGGTTGCACGACCCAAAAAACAAGGTGGAAAAGGGTCTTTTATCTCGATAATTCAGGGTGCTGAAGGCTTCGGCAAGGAACCTACCCAAGACCGGAGAAAATACATACGGGATGCTTGTTATACCTCGAAAACTCAAGTTACAAGTGCCCGGGTGGGAACTCGACCCGAGAAGACCAAATTACCTTGCGGCTGCAAGATAAACCAACTAAAATGCAAGATAAAAGGCGGAAGGGATTTAGGTGTTCTCGGTAGAGTTCAAAACTTTGTACAAATTGGAAGTTATCGTGTCAAGTATTCTAGAAGGTCTAACACGACATTCGTCCATGCATTTAGATAGGATTGAGTCCTAGAGATTAGATGAGTTTAAGTTTAAACTTCAAAAATAAAATCTTTTCGGATATAACCAGGTTTTATATAGAGGCAGCCGTCTGCCGAAACATAAAGCCAAGCTCAGATCAATACAATCAACTTTCCGTTTATTTTTTTGTTCTTCTTTCATTTTCATAGATCATAGCTTAGATTGTAGTTCCTTTATTGCTTTGCCGAGTATTTCGTAGATCAAGAAGAACCTCATCCTATCTTGATTTCAGCGAGCTAACGCTGAGATTTCTTGATGTGTAGGTGGCTTAGACCATCTGCTGGCGACTCCATGCTACTGAACCCTCTGTTCCATGACCACCAGGTAGGGGGCCACTTCATGTTTACGTTTTTCTGCTGGGATAGTTTTCATGAGCTCAAGCTTCCACGTCTGCTAGAAGACTAATTTTGGTAGCCTCGAGTTCACCATCGCTGCTGACAACAAACTCGAGGCTGATGTTACCTCCTCGCCCCGTCAGGTTTTTTATTTTGGACACCTGAAGTTCATCGCTGACGACAGCGGCATTCTGCAGCTCATGGACGACGCGACCGTTGATGCCGTCAACTGCACCCCCAAAGGAAACTTCACGGGCATGATTGATGAGGCCCTGTCATCTCTTCTCCCCCTCTTGGAGGACTTGGCCGACTGCGATTACAGAACCGACGCCGAGATTTCTTGAAGTGTAGGTGGCTTAGACCATCTGCTGGCAACTCCACACTACTAAACCCTCTGTTCAACAAACAGAATTGGAGACTCCGCTGGGGAGAGACGTCATTCACGCTGACCAAACGTATCTACAAAATGATTGCAACGCTTTTTGTACCGATCGCATCTAGAGAAGGCTTGGCCGACACGTCAAGGAGGAAGGCTGACGTCAAAACTGTCGACGCGAGCAACGTCATTGACGTCCAGCTCGATGATCTTTCACAGGAGGAACGTAAACGTATCCAAGAATAGGTTGAGCGAGAGATCCAGGAAAAGAAGATGGCCCGACTTCAAGCTAAGCTTGCGTGCTTCCACAAAACGCGAGGAGGCATCGTCCAGAAGGCCGACACACGCGAAGCAACCGCTCGCAAGACAATTTCACCGATATCACTCGAAGAACTCGTGCAACTCATAGATGTATCGTTCACTTCGAAGTATAGCGCCGATCTAGAGCAGATGGCATCGTCGGTAGTTGATAGGATCAAGTATTTGTTCAACACATTCAATACCGACGTAGAGAGCACGATAGATCACCGGCAGATCCAATCTAACGTGCAGAAAATGCAAGATGAGGTAGTAGGCCAATGTGTAGAAGCAAACTCGAGCAGTCAGCTGGGAACTCAGCTAGTGCCCCACCATCGTGCATGCCATCTACGTACACGCAAGCCAGACAGCCTACCACGAATGTGCAGCAGCCATACTACCAAACGGTGGCATATGGACCTGCCATTCCACCCACAGGGAACGGTGTACCGCTCGGGCTGGTACCCGACGCGTACTTCCCTCTAATACCCCGACATGTTGCACTGTGCAACTTGCTCGAGACTCCCATGCAACAACCAAGCACCACACGAAGAACTCAGGGAACAAGTGACTGGAACGCTTAGAGAACTCGAGGGAACAACGATTAGAAACTACTGAAAGCCTTACCCCGACCACTATGACAATGTCCTGTATCCCAGAGGCTTTAGGGTGCCGGATTTTTCTAAGTATAGTGGGGGGACTCTAAAACAACTCAACAACACGTAGGCCAATTCTTGATCCAGTGTAACGATGTGGGCATCACGGATATTCACCGCATCCGTGTGAGGACCCAATGGTCCCGACATTCCATGATCTCGCTGAGGGGTGTTGTGATAGATAACACTGGATAACGCACATCAAAGATATACAGCGGAAGCTAAGTTTTATTACATAAACATGTTTATGACCATAATTACAATAGAATAGCGTTTATAGTCTACATTCTCGGGCGTAGACTAAGCAAAAAGAGTTCATCCCATAAATGTGTCCTCGCTAGCACACACGCAACCGACTAAGACGGTGGCGTGCACGGCTCCCACTCGATGGTGGTTCCCTCTAGGGGACCCGTCTCCTCCTCGGGAGCCTCCTCTTTCTCATAAACCCCTGCAAAAACTTCAACAACAAGCAGTGAGCACGAAGGCTCAGCAAGACTGACCCGTCACCGCTAAACATGAAACTCCACATGCTGGAAAGACTAGGTATACAATGGAAAAGCTTTGCATAAAGACTCGCCTAATTACTTGATTCCTTTTTTCCTGTTTTAGCCTCATGTGAGTGGAAACCTTGTGCTAAAGAACATAGAAAGTTTGCAATCAAACAAGAAACACATTCCTTCTATGTTTCTTGCCTAAGGTTAAAAATAAACTTTTATTTGCTATAATCTAAAGCACTTCATTTACAATACACGTAAGACTTCCAAACAGCAACTTTTTATCCACGACTTCTATCCTGTTCTCTCTATGTCGTGGTACAGTGAACAAGTGGTATTCACTGACCGCGAGGGACGGTGATTGTAATCGATTTACACCCGCTGGGTTACCCGAATAACAGGTCACTTACGTCCATACTCGATGTTGCCTACAACAAACATCCGGAACGTCGTACGCAACTACCTTTAACTTGTTAGCCAAGTGTTGAAACGATCCTATCATCCCGAGCAGGAGGTCCCAACGCGGAGCAACCTACGCGCCCGCTAGCAGATTTACACCTTGCTGCTCTCAACCAACCCCTTTGGACGACAAGCAATTCCTCAACATATCGCTACCCGAATTACATCGGTTTCTCGGTTCCCATGTAGCCGGTATGTCTTCAGTACAGTTCTAGCTTGTTCAACAGGCCCGCACACGGCTCGGTCCTCAACCGACACAAGCAGAGCTACGACAACACAGGCCCCAACATCCTGCTGCTCCTACTCTCCGCTCGGTCTCATTTTCGTGTCATATGTTTCATGAGCTACCTCAACCCGAGTGGTGTGCTTCTAAGCCTATTATAGCGAGTACTTCAAACTACTCGACTTGTAACGAATCTTATACCATTGTAAGCATTGTTGTGGCTACTCGAGGTTCAAATCCTAGACTCAAACCCCCTGGTTATCTTGGCTATGCAAGTGGGTTTCAAATCAAGACTCTAATGCACAAAACATTGGACTCGTAACGTAAGTGAAAACGTAAAACTTTGTAAATCAGTTAATGCAAACCTGATGTGGGCATCACAGCAAAGGACACACATAAACAATCCTACGAAGGACCGATTACACGAACTCGTGCTAAGAAACTTGAACAACAGGTAAATGCTTTCCTCTCTACATTACATTTTACTTTTAATGAGAATAAGATGCTACCTAAGTCATGTTATTACGTGATACTCAGGTTTGCAGATGAAGGAGCATCATTGGCTGCCACGGAAAAGAACCAAGTTAATTCGCACCGTCCAATATGAAAACGGGTGCACTGCAGCAGCCTCAACTTCACGTGTAATTCTGTACCAATATGTCATGTTCTGGGGGGCATAATACACATGGTGTGAAAGCTTATCAAGTATACTTTCCAACGCACCAAACGTTGCATTGTTTGGAGTTTCCAAGCTGGAGTTATGGCCAAATTACTAAAGACTGCGCAGAAGGCGAGCAGACGCGCGAGGACCAAAGACTACTTCGTGAATTGCTCACTAGCTGGCCCTCCACATCAAAACTGTGGTGAATTAAGTTCACACCAAGCTAGGAGGGTTGTTTCTAGTATAAATAACACACTTGTGCTCCTGGAAAAACAACCATTGATCATTTGATGAACAATATAGTTCTGAGTGCCTTGCACACCTTTGTTCTTCCTGGTTCTTCATGGACTTGTGAAGTGATCCCTCAGGGGTCCCCTAATTCGTGCTCTAGGCTCCCGGGCCTTTTGTGTGGATTAGTTTCTGGTTTGTGATTCAGCGGTCGTTCGGAGATCGAGTCGAAATCGTCAAGGTTTCGGTGCCTCTCCCCCCGTCGCTTGGTCGCAACCAACCTTGGCTGGTATAAAGCTAGTTATCTCGGATTGTGATTCTGTGGTCGTTCGGAGATCGAGTCGAAGTTCTCAAAGACTTTGGTGCCTCTCTCCCCGTCACATGGTCTCATACAACCTTGGCAGGTATAAAGCGAGTTAACCGCTGTTTTCAGCTAATTACCATTGTTCGTACCGCTGTCCTATCTTTCCATTTGCCCTTCGTCGTACCTACTGTCTTGAAGATCAGGCCACCCTCCGGGTTTCATTCTATCATTTGATATTAGATTTTGGGTTTACACAGTAGGTATAATCCTCATATCATCTATTTGTTGTCACCATTTTTCCTGTTATCCAACTCATGTTTTTCATGTCATACCTATAGTCCACTAAACCACCATGAAAAGTAACTGAACCTTTTTGTAGTACTGCTGATATTGTGTCATTTTCGTCATTTCTTGTTGCCATATCCATCTACATTGTGTTGGTCAGCCCACATCTTTTTGCATAAAAAAAAGAAAAAGAGACAAGTGAAAAAACGTGAGAAAAAAAGAGAAATACTTAAAGGAATGCAAGATTATAATCATTGTTGAAAGAATTTTCAGATTGGGTGACAAAGCTTTACTCATCTTTTGTCTTGGTTTATGATACTTCATTTACGGTGCTACAAGCCTTACTTGTTCAACCATCCTAGCTCCACAAAATACGTAACCGGATCCCTCGACTCGTAATCCTTTCAACTGCTTAATCACAGCAGGGATGCTACCACATTTCGCACACTTGCAGTCCTTGAGAACAGGTAACAACTTTGGTAAGCAAGAGGTGAGATTGTGTGATTCCACAAAAAAATTTATATACCTTTTTCCCTCCACTGTTCTAACATGGCAGGATCTTATTTGAGTGTTCATGGTGGTAATACTGGAAGGCAAGAACCACGGATTGCAAGAGCTGAACTATGCCAACTCGACGACTCACTATTGGAGGCCATGGAGAGGATGTTCGGTGAACGTCTCCCTCCAGCTGATGGAAGGGCTCCACTACATCATAATGAAGAATTTGGCGGTGAAAATTCTGGTTTTTGGAATGGTTTCCGAAACCATTTCCGAAATGAACATGGTGGCCGTGATGGTGGTAGGCGTGCTGGTCACAATGATCAGCGTGGAAAAAGAATGCAAGGGCATGGTCACGGCAACCATGTGCACTTTGATGGTGAGCAGGAATTACATGAGGATTCATACGATGGGTATGAGGAAAATGATAACCCTTTTGCAGATCAAGGACCTTTCCACATCACCATGATCATCGTCAAGGTGCTGGTTATAATGGAGAACGTCGTCATCAACACAATGAGGATGATCAGGACAGCATTGCTCGTGTCAGACTAAGTGTCCCAAAGTTTTGAGGAAAAGAAGATGCAGATGCATATCTAGAATCGTAGGAGCAATCTGACCAAATATTTAGAGTGCATAATCTCTCCGATCGACGGCGCGTAAACCTTGCCTCCGTCCAATTTTCAGGTTATGCTCTGTGATGCCCGGTCCCATAGAACACGGAACCCAGCTAATGCATATGTGTGCCCAGGATGTTCATCACACATACACATGTAATCCACAAACTGAATTCAGAATATAACCACGAATAATAGGGTTTAAGTACTTTATTACATCAATCTCTAACTTATTCTTGCAGCGGAAGTCTCTAACTTATTCTAGCAGTGGAAGTCTCTAAACAATAGCGGAAGCAAAACTAAACAGCAGCGGCTCCATATTCAACTCCATAGGCAAGTTGACGGTAGTTCACACGCCTAGTGCTCCACATGATCCTCGAAGTACTCTTCTCCTGTTGCTGATGTTTGTATGATAATTCAAGGGTGAGTACATGTCGAACTCGGCAAGTGCGGGAAAAGTATGACATGTAGATTACAGCAAGGTAGGGAATAAAAAGGCTCATTGCAGAAAGCAAAATTTATTTCACAAACATGAGAAAAATAGCAACTATCTTTAAGTGAATTTAATCCCATCATATATTTAAATAAAACAGCAACATACCTCCTTCATAATTCATCACTTTTCATGTCTCAATCAACCATTAATATTTCTCATCTTCATCTCATGCTTAATAATATCCATAACCATCTCATATTATCATAACCAAAAACCAAACTCATTGTCATGACTCAACAGTCCCGAAACCAATCCCAATAACCATACCATAACCATAACCAAATAACCATCCCACATTTCGATCCCAAATTTCCATCCCAAATTTCCATCCCAGATTTCCCTCTAATCATGTGAATTGGCCAGGCGCTTGTGACCGTAAGCATGGCTATCATGATAGTTTTATACTCTTAAGAGGTGGCACCACTTTACCCAAAAGTTTGTGATTTCGTCACCCGTTGGCGACTGCAAAACCTCCATTTTACCAGTACACAACCGTCGGTGTATGGCCAAGAGATCACAAAATAGCCTTTACAAAGGGGCTACTAGATGTATGGACTCACTAAGGTTTCACCAGCAGGCTCGAATCACCATTCTCCCACCTACGGGCCCCCTCTTGTGCCGTGCAGTTCCTAGGGCAGTACTCTCTCGACTCCCATTCCCCGTGCCTTCCACGGTCCATAACAATCTAGCAACTTACCTAATTAGTCAGCTAAGCCGCACACATATTTGGCCTTGTGGTGACACTGTCTTCCTGGCATGTGCTGGCATGAACCGGTCCTTAGATCTACGGCAAGTAAACTACCATCTCATTCTACCACATCCACGAACCAAGCTTGCCTAGATCTCCCCCGATTCTATGCTCATTATTATCATCAAGTTCTCATCATCATTATTCATATGAGTGCAGTACTTAGACATGTTCTACTTCACCTTCCCGTATCCCGTAGCTTAAGCGAAGCAGAAAGGAAAAACGACCATACCCGACTCATCAACTTTTCCGGTGACAAGGATGGTTAACAAAACTAGTAAAACCCTATAAAAGTGTTTCCCATCAAGTTGACTCAAGCATACACGTTTTCGCAAACAAAACAGTTTCCAAAACATGGGATCAATATGGTCAAGGGGCACTTGCCTTGCTCCTGTGGCTCTTGTTGCTCACGTGTCTCGAAGTCTCGGTGCTGTAGTTCTTCGTAGATGGCTCCCTGAGCTTGTCCTTCTACTCACGATCACGCACATACAAGATTTGCAGCAATCAATCATCATGCACAACTCTTACTCAAGATGCAATGGTGCAAATCCTATGATGCTGTTTTATTAGACCAGTTTGTACGTGTTCTTGCATATTTTACTGGGCTTGCATGGGGTTTTATGGTGAACATGGGTGTAAAGATCAAGTGTGGACGTGGTGATGATCTTGACTCAAGATCTAGATCAATTTCACCGTCAAAAACCAATCAACACGTGATCTGTCCACACAAAACAGCATCTGTTCGAAGGGAACGAAGAAAACAGATGCGACGATATCGTAGGATGGGTACGAAGACCTACCTCACTTTTCTTTGGTGGCGGGGCCTTCCTCCTAGCAATGGCAGCGACAGCGATGCGCTCGTCGGCGGGGTCACCCGTGGGGCTCACCGGCTACTGAACTCCGGCAGTGGTTTCAACTCGGCGAGTTGGGAGCTAGGGCCTCCAAGTCATCGACTCGGGAGATGGAAAATAGGTACGTGGTTGCGGCCAGGGGGTTTTGGGTTCTATTTATAAGGTGTGAAAGAAGAGTCCTACTCCGATTGGATTTCAAATAAGAGTCCTATTCAATTTGTTTTGGATCTTAACAACTTATCTTCAATTGATTTGGGTGCGGTATCAACGTGGATGGAATTGTGTCGGTTTCATCAGTACCGGGTACTCGCGCACAGGGGAAAAACCGCTTAAGGATCTCGTCCTTCCGCAGGGATGAGCTCCGGAGGCTCCACGCGTCCAGCGGGGGCCGGACCTCCCATTTCCTCAGGGCCGGGCTACGGGTGCGCCATGTGTCGGGCGAGCGGGACCTCCCTCTCCCTCAGAGGCGAGCTCCGTGTGTGCCATGTTTCTGGCGGGTGGGACCTCCCCTTTCCTCAGAGGCGAGCTCCGCGTGCGCCATGTGTCAGTGCCGGACCTCCTTTCTCCTCAGAGACGAGCTCCGAGAGTGCCACGTGTCCAGCATCGCCGGACCTCCTTTCTCCTCAGAGACGAGTTCCGAGAGCGACACGTGTCCAACAGCGTCGGATCTCTCGGAGGTGGGCTCCGACGGCGACACGTGTCCAGAAGGGCCGAGCCTCGCTTCTCCGCAGAGACTAGCTCCGAAGTCAACATGTGTCCCGCGGGGCTGAGCCTCACTTCTCCGCAGAGACTAGCTCCGAAGATCACACGTGTCCAGCGGGGCCGGACCTCGCTCCTTCCGCAGAGGCGAGCTCCGAGCCTGCCACGTGGCCAGCAGTGCCGGACCTCACCCCCTCTGCAGGGATGAGCTCCGAAGGTGCCACGTGGCCAGCAGGCCGCGTGAAGTGTCGACAGCGCTCCTCGGTGAATTAGAATTGGCTCTTTTCAGCTATCTTTCTCCCATTTTACTTCTTTTATAATGTTTTTCTATATGCAATGCATGGATATGAAATTGAGGGTGTTACATGCTCTCACTTGGTGGAATCAAATACATGAGAATTAACTTGTGTTGGGGCGTGATCATATCAACCCATGGAATGAGATGAAGCAAGTGATGAGAAGACGCTTTGTACCATGCAGCTATAACGTGACCTTCGTAATAGGTTGCAGCAATTGAGACAAGGTTCCAAATCAGTTGATGAGTATTACAAGGAAATGGAGTTGCTTCTGATTCAATCGGAAATTAGAGAACATGAAGAATCAAAGATGGCAAGATTTTTGCATGTATTAATGCTGAAATCTCTGATTTTGTTGAGATGTTTCCGTACCAAAATTTTGCAGAGCCTTGTGGATCAAGCTATGCGCACCTAAATAAAATTTCAGCAAGCTCGACGAAGTCGATCCTATGGTGGTCGATCTTTTCCTTGGAACCAGCAGCAACCCGGTAGATCTTTCGTTGAGGGGAAATCTCAAGGCGGTGCAGCTAAGTCTTCTCTGTCTATTGGTACTGCAAAAACATCAGTTTCAGCTGCTTCTTCGCCTACAATTCAATAAGAGCAACGACGTCGCACTACTTGTACAGCAGCACCTTCTGTTGCATCAGCAGCTGCGTCCTCTTCAAATAGCCGAAGCATTGTGTGCCACAAGTGCCAAGGGCGTGGACATATTGCTGCTGAGTGTCCTACTCGAAGGACTATGATTGTGAATGAACAAGGAGAATGGGAATCTAAAAGTGAACAATAAGATGCACCATGCTATGATGAAGAAATTAAAGATAATGAGAATGAGATCCAACCCGAAGAAGGTGATGATAATTGCTTCATTTCTCGTTTAGTGCTTAGTGTCACGGCAGTAAAAGAAGATAATAGACAGCGCCACATTATTTTTCATACCAGAGGCATGATCAAAGACAAAGTATGCAAAATTATTATTGATAATGGCAGCTGCAATAATATTGCAAGTCAAGAATTAGTGGAGAAAATTGAGTTCAAACAGCAGCGTCATCCTAACCCATACAAGATGCAGTGGCTTAATGATTGTGGGGCACAACGTGTCACAAACACCGTAATTGTTCCTTTCTCTACTGGGAAGTACAAAGACCAAGTGCAATGTGACGTCGTCCCCATGAACGCTTGTCAGCTATTGTTAGGACGACCATGGCTATATGAGCGTGATGTTTCAGATTTGTGGTCGTGCTAACAAGCTTATCTTCATGAACAATTGAGAGCGTCTCACTCTACTTCCATTGACACCAGAGAACATTGTGAAGGATGATCTGAAAAGAAAACAGCGAGAGAGTGAGAACCACTTGCGAGTGACCCACAAACATAGTGATGGAGTGCTTCCACAGTCAAATAAAACTCCACAGCCGCAGAGAACCGAGCCGAAGGGAAAAGAGGGTTTAGTGATGATAGCTACAAAAGGAGATTTAAAAGAATTGAGTGAACCCATTGCCACGTTCTATGTACTCCTGTACAAGGACAATTTTATTACCACTAATGATTTCTCCTCTATTGCCACACGCTGTATTTGATGTATTGCAAGAATATGAAGACGTATTTCCGGAAGAAGTGCCACTAGGGCTGCCACCAAAGAGGGGAATTGAGCATCAAATTGACCTTGTTCCTGGTGCTCCGCTTCCTAATCGTGCACCATACCGCACCAACCCGGAGGAAACAAAAGAAATTCAGCACCAAGTACAGGAGCTCATCAACAAAGGGTAAGTAAAGGAAAGTCTCTCACCTTGTGCAGTTCCTGTTCTTTTAGTTCCAAAGAAAGATGGTTCATGGAGGATGTGAGTTGATTGACGAGCCACAAATAACATTACGATAAGGTATAGACATCCCATACCTAGACTTGATGACACGCTTGATGAGCTTAGTGGTGCTATCATATTTACAAAAATTGACTTGAGAAGTGGCTATCACCAAATCCGAATGAAAGAGGGAGATGAATGGAAAACAGCTTTCAAAACCAAATTTGCCTTATATGAATGGTTGGTGATGCTTTTTGGATTGACAAATGCTCCTATTACTTTTATGAGATTGATGAATCATGTTCTTAGAGCCTTTATTCGAAAGTTTGTTATGCTTTATTTTGATGATATTTTAATTTACATCAAGTCTCTTGATGAACACGTGGAACATATAAAATGTGTGCTTGCTGTTTTGAGAAAAGAATTCTTGTTTGCTAACCTTACAAAGTGCACCTTTTGCACCAACAAGGTAGTCTTTCTTGGCTTTGTTGTTTCAGCTCAAGGCGTGGAGGTCGATGAAGAAAAGGTTAAAGCTGTTCGTGAGCGGATGCATCCACAAAATGTCAGCCAAGTGAAAAGCTTTCTTGGACTTGCAGGTTTCTATCGACGTTTTTTGAAAGATTTTAGTACAATTGCTGCTCCAATCAATGAGTTGACAAAGAAGGACATACCTTTTCATTGGGGAGAAACACAAACAAAAGCATTTGAAGAGCTGAAAAAGAAGTTGACAACAGCCCCACTACTTGCTCTCCCGAATTTGGTAAGACTTTTGAGATTCAATGTGATGCAAGTGTTGTAGGAGTTGGAGGCGTTCTTACGCAAGAAGGTTGACCAATTGCATATTATAGTGAAAAGCAAAGTTGTCCAACTCTCAATTATTCAATTTATGGAAAAGAATTATATGCTTTTGTTAGATGTTTAGAAACTTGGCAGCACTATCTTTTGACAAAAGAATTTATCATACATTCAGATCATGAATCTTTGAAACATCATAAAGGTCATATAAAACTGAACAAAAGACATGCAAAATGGAGTGAATTTATTGAGACATTTCCTTACATTGTAAAGTACAAGAAAGGGAAGGACAATGTTATCGCGAATGCTTTATCTAGACTTCATATTTTGTTGTCTCAACTTGATGCAAAAGTGCTTTGCTTAGAAAGTATCAAAGACTTGTATGCCACTGATTCATATTTTTCTGAACCATTTTCTATGTCTTGTGATGGAAAAGGATGGAAGAAATTTCATATGCGTAACAGATTTTTGTTTTGAGCTAACAAACTTTGCATTCCAGATTGCTCTCTTCGTCTAATGTTTGTGCAGGATGCTCACGCTGGAGGCTTGACGGGTCACTTTGGTGCCAAGAAAACAGAGCAAGTTCTGGTCGATCACTTCTTTTGGCCCAAGATAAGAAGAGACGTGGAGAGGCATGTTCTACATTGTGTCACCTGCAACAAAGCTAAGTCGCGCTTGAATCCTCATGGTCTATATACTCCTCTACCTATTCCTAGTGTTCCGTGGGAAGACATTTCTATGGACTTTGTTCTGGGTCTACCTCGAACAAAGAGGGGGAGAGATTCATTTTTTGTTGTAGTGGACAGATTTAGTAAAATGGCTCATTTTATTCCCTGTCAAAAGAGCGATGATGCTTCACATATTGCTGATTTGTTTTTTAGGGAAATTGTACAACTTCATGGTGTACCGTGGACTATTGTTTAAGATCGTGACACCAAGTTTTTGAGCTACTTTTGAAAAACCTTGTGGGGAAAACTTGGTACACGACTGCTATTTTCCACAACATGTCATCCGCAAATAGATGAGCAAACAAAAGTGGTGAATCACACATTATCAACATTATTACGAGCTGTTCTAAAGAAGAACTTGAAACTATGGGAAGAAAGTGACGGGACCCCAATCGCCGCCCGTTCAGTCACGGGGACGGGGCACCTCGCCCGAGAATCACATTGGGTGGTGCCGTGTTATGCGGCACCCAACAGCACACATATAAGAAACACTGTATTACATAAATCAAAAGCGGAAGTTTACAAATGTTCTTTGAAAATACTTTACATAAAATAGCTACAGCGGAAGTCTATAAACAGCTCATGTCGAATAACTAGTGAGCAACAGAGAAGAGGTCCAGCACGCAGACTCCCCTCGCTAGCAACACGAAGACATGGCAGCGGCTAGGTCCTCCATGTGTAACATGACTCGGAAGTCTCCGAGTCTCACCAGACAACCTTCTTTATATGCGTCGATATTAACCTGCAAAACCACTCATATAGCAAGAGTGAGCACAAAGGCTTAGCAAGACTTAACCGTCTCTCCTAAGACATGCAACTCTAAATGTAAGTAACTTAAGACCTAAACATATAAGTTGCAAAAAGACTCGCCTAAGACTTCATCCTTAACTTTCATATTTTAGTCATAATAGTAGTGACCTTGCGCCCAGCAAAATTGGAACACCACAATCAATCAAGAAATGCTTCATTCCAATCTTACTTGTCTCAAGGTGGAAAATAACTTTAGTTTGCTCTATCTCTACTTCAAACAGGGTTTTCATGCAATTTACAATAATCATAGCAGCAATTAAAACTTTGCAAACTGTTTCCACACAAATTGATTACTATGTCACTACATGGGAGCAAGCGGTACTCAATAACCGTGAGGGACAGTGATTCGAATCAAACACTGCCCGGATAGCTCGACACATACGCCCGCCTCTGAAGACCCAAATCTGGCATCCTTCATTACGTCGTATGTGGCAACCTTTCGCAGGACACTCGACTGTAGAACCGGTCACGCCGTCTCGGGCTCATAGGTCTAACGAGACGATGTGGTATGCCTCTACAATCCAGTTAACCTGGTACATCGGTTTCATGGGTCCCATATAGCAGTAAGCATCCGGTACACAACTCAATACTTGCTCCTGGATGCGGCACACGCATCGGTCCTTAACCGACACAGGCAGAGCTACTCGACCAAGATCTCGTCTTGTCCCTGCCTACCCTCCTGGCCGGTCTCATGTTTAGAATTATAAATTTTAGTTTGCCTCTTTTCCAACTACACCCATGTAATCCCGACTATAACTCGTGAGTAGATTCCAACTACTCGACTTGTACCGGATGTCCTAAGCTATTTAGCACGGCCTTATTCTACAGCGGTGACACTTTTCTACCCTTGACTCCAGGGTTCATTTTGGTTATGCAAGTGGAGTATAAAACATACTTGACCTAATGCACATACAAAGTCTAACCATAATTGTGAACAAAGTAAAACTTTTATAAAACAACTTAAATGCAAACCGGAGCTTGCCTTGGTTTTGTAGGTTTTTAAAGTCAGATAATTATGAAGTTAGTTGTTGATGACTTGAATCTTAATCACTGCCCTTCTTGCTCCTTGAATCAAACTTCACTTCTCCTCCACTCTTCCACGTTTAATCACTACACGTTATGAACATGCATATAGGTTTAATTGTAAAACTTTTGCTAACAAGTTCTAAAGACAAGTTTGAAACTGGAACTCTGTTTAAGAATTTAAAATGACACTGGTGCTAGTGGTTTGGGTTTGGGTTTAAGCACTATGATCAAGTGATAAGTGTGTTTCATCACTTGTGTGTTGATCACTTAATGAGTCGGGTATGGTTTTTTTTTGCTTTTATGCTTCGCTAAGTCCATGGGATATGGAAAGCGAGATAGATGTGTCCAGCTAACTGCACTTGTATGAATAATGAGAAACGGATATTGTTAATGAACATTAATCGGAGGGAGATCTAGGAAAGCTTGGTTTGTGGATAAGGTAGAATGAGATTGTGGTTTACTTGCCGTAAATCTAAAGACCGGTTCATGCCAGCCATGCCAGGATAACAGTGCCACCACAAGGACAACTATGGGTGCAGCTTAGCTGACTAATTAGGTAAGTTGCTAGATTGTTATGGAACGTGGAAGGCGCGGGGAATGGGAGTCGAGTGAGCACTGCCCTGGGAACTGCATGGCACAAGAGGGGGCCCGTAGGTGGGAGAATTGGAGATTCTAGCCTGCTGGTGAAACCTTAATGAGTCCATACATCAAGTAGCCCCTTTGTAAAGGCAATTTTGTGTTGTCTTGACCATACACCGACGGTTGTGTACTGGTATAATGGAGGTCCTGCAGTCGCCGACGGGTGACGAAATCACAAACTTGTGGGTAAAGTGGTGCCACCTCTGCAGAGTGTAAAACTATCATGATAGCCGAGCTTACGGTCACGAGCGCCTGGACAACTCACATGATGAGATGGGATGGTTATTGGGAGGTTATGGTTTTTGGTTTGGTTATGGTTTGGTCTTTGGATTTGGTTTTCGGGACTGTTGAGTTCGGGTAATGAATTGGTTGCATGACTGTTGAGTCATGGCAATGAGCATTGGTCTCGGTATGAGACGGAATTGAATATGAGATGAAATGGTAGTGAATACGAGATGGTATTCATGAGATGGTAGTGAATACGAGATGGTATTCATGATCTTGAGAAAAGTTGAGAAAGATAAATGTCCGGAAGAGTCATGAAAGTGATGGAACATGATGGAGGTATGTTGGTGTTTAAATACATGTTGGGATTACTTCACTTAAAGCTAAGTTGCTGTTTTTATCGTGTTTTGAAAAATAAACTTTGCTTTCTGCAATGAGCAATTTTTACCTGCCTTGCTGTGAGCTACATATCATATTTTCCAGCACTTGCTGAGTACGTCATATACTCAAACTTGCATTATCATACATCATCAGCAACAGGGGAGGAGTACTATGAAGACCACGTGGGGATGGAGTAGGGATGGAGCCGCCGCTGCTGCTTAGTTTGCTTCCTCAATAGATTAGAAGACTTCCGCTGCTAGAATAAAGATTTCCGCTGCTAGAATAAGACTTCTGCTACTAAGATTAGACTTCCGCTGCTAGCATGAGTTTGAGACTCATGAGACAATGTAATAGAACCCTGTTATTCGTGGTATTATTCTGAAATTCAGTTTGTGGATGATATGTGTTTGTGTGATGAACATTCTGGGCATACATACGCATCAGTCCAGGTTCTGAGGGGTTACCTCTCAGAACAGGGGCGTCACAGATTGACCATCTTCACATGTTTAGAAAAGTTTTTTTCTAAGTCCCATTTCTTGGATTTAAACTCAACTTTGTTCATCACTAAAGTTCTCCATTTACAAGTTTTGGGACTTTTACATTCCTCCCCCCTTAAAAAGAATCTTGTCCCGAGATTCATGATTAAGAACAACGTGGGGAGGACAACTATCAAACATAAGCCTCTAACAACTCCGGATGATTGTGTTGTAAATAGTCCTCGCTTTCCCATGTAGCTTCGTCGGACGTGTGATTTTCCCATAGCACCTTGAAAAATCGCAGCTTCCGGTTTCTGGTCTCGCGAGTCTTTTCATCAACTATCGGGTTGGATGCTCAACATAAGTTAGGTCCGGCTTCAAATCTGCTATGCCTTCCGTGAGAATCTCCGTTGGAACTTTCAAACACTTCCACAACTGAGATATGTGGAAGAAGTTATGAACTCCGGCTAAGGCTGCCGGTAACTCCAAAGGGTATGCCACGGGTCCACATCTTTCGATGATGACGAAGGGATCGATAAAACGCGGAGCTAATTTTCCTTTCACTCCGAATCGGTGAATGCCCTTCATAGGAGATACGCGGAGATTACGTGGTCTCCAACTTCAAAGTTCAGATGATGATGTCTCTTATCCGCATAGCTCTTCTGTCTGGACTGAGCGGCTTTAAGACTTGCTTGAATAAGCCTTACCCGCTCTTCTGCTTCATTTATGAAATCAATCCCGTAAATAACTCTCTCGCCGGATTCACACCAGTTCAACGGCGGCACTTCCGGCCGTAGAGAGCTTCATAAGGTGCCATTTTTATGCTCGTTTGATAACCGTTGTTATACGAGAAATCCGCCAACAGTAGGTGATCATCCCAACTCTTACCATGGTGGATGGCTCACGCCCTTAGCATATCTTCAAGTATTTGATTCACCCTCTCAGTTTGCCCATCGGTTTGAGGGTGATACGCGGAGCTTCAAATCAATTTGGTTCCCAAGGATGCATGTATCTGTTCCCAGAAACGGGATACGGACAGCGATACTCTGTCGGAGACAATGGTACGGGGAACTCCATGTAAGCATAAGATTCGTGCTATGTATAACTCCGCATACTGCTTGGCGCTGTATTTGGTATGCACCGGAATGAAACGTGCTGATTTGGTTAATTGGTCAATGATTACCCAAATCGAATCATGGTGGTGGGAGGTCATCGGCAACCTGACGATGAAATCCATACCCAAGTCTTCCCACTTCCATGCCGGTATTTGTAGCGGTTGCAACACGCCCGACTTCTTCACATGATCGGCCTTAACTCTTCGACATGTATCACATTCTGAAATGTACTTGGCAACCTCATGTTTCAAACGTGTCCACCAAAACTTCTTCCGGAGGTCTTGGTACATTTTATTGCTGCCCGGATGAATAGAAAATTTGAATAAGTGGGCCTCATCCAAATTTTTCTTCCGCAGCCTCATATCACGGGGCACGACTATCTGGTCCTTGAACCATAAGGTATCTTCATCATCTAAACGGAAACATTTAATCTCCCCGTTCTTCAACCTCCTTTTGATATGAGCCATGCCCTTGTCTTGTTTTTGGGCTTTCATAACCTCCTCTCTTAATGTGGGTATGAGAGCTAGATTATGTAGAGCTCCATATGGAACCAAGTAGAGACTCGGTTCTTCCTCTTCTATCGGCGTAACGGTCAGGTTATGAACATGAGACTTCCAGCAGAGTGCATGGGCAACCACATTTGCCTTGCCCGGATGATAATGGATTTCAATCTCATAGTCCTTGATCAGCTCTAACCAACACCGTTGTCGCATATTCAACTCTTTTTGATTGAATATGTACTTCAAGCTTTTGTGGTCGGTGTAGAGATGAACCAGATTTCCCAATAGGTAATGTCTCCACATCTTCAAAGCTAATACCATGGCAGCAAGCTCGAGATCATGAGTTGGATAATGTTGCTCATGATTCCGTAATTGCCGTGATCCATATGCGACCACGCGTCCTCCTTGCATGAGCACACAACCAAGTCCGATGTCGGACGCATCACAATACACATCAAAGGGTTTGGTTGTATCCGGTTGTGCTAAAACCGGAGCTGTGGTGAGGTGTTTCACCAACGCTTGAAAAGCTTCCTCACATGGCTTGCTCCAATCATATTTGATGCCCTTTTTCAGTAGCTCTGTCATAGGTTTAGAGATTTTTGAGAAACCAGGGATGAACCTCCTATAATATCCCACCAAACCTAAGAAGCTACGAACTTCATGGACTGAGGTTGGGGACTTCCATTTCAGCACTTGTTCAATCTTGCTTGGATCAACAGCAATTCCTTCCTCTGAAATAATATGTCCAAGAAACGACACTTGGTTGATCCAGAATTCACATATACTAAACTTTGCATAGAGCTAGTGATCTCTCAAGCGTTGGAGCACAATATGCAAATGTTTAGCGTGTTCCTCTTCTGATTTGGAATAGACCAAGATGTCGTCGATGAATACCACGACGAACTGATCCAGCTCTGGCATGAAAACAGAGTTCATAAGATACATAAAGTGAGCCGGAGCATTGGTCAACCCAAATGACATGACAAGATACTCATAGAGTCCATATCTTGTCGAGAATGCTGTTATCGGGATATCCTCCGCTCGAATTTTAATTTGATGATATCCCGACCTTAAGTCCATCTTGGAGAAGACTTTAGCACCCACTAGATGATCGAAGAGAATATCAATTCTTGGTAGTGGATACTTGTTCTTTATTGTCACAGCATTTAAAGGACGATAAACGATGCATAGCCTCAGCGTCTCATCCTTCTTCTTCACAAATAAAGCCGAGCAACCCCATGGTGATGAACTTGGATGAATGAACTCCTTGTCCATCAGATCTATGAGTTGCTCCTTCAATTCTGCTAATCCATTTGGAGCCATTTTGTATGGTCTCCGAGAGATCGGTGTGGTTCCCGGTATCAACTCTATTTTGAATTCCACCTCGCGTTCAGGTGGTAGGCCTGGAAGATCTTCGGGAAACACGTCCGGATATTCACGGACTATCGGAATGTCTTCTAACTTGCAAACTCCGGCATTACATACTTCCGGGTCTTTGGAAACTGCTTTGCCGAGATACAATGTTTGACGCCCGTGAAATGGAGAGTCCAAATGAACACTCCTGTTCTCGATGTCCAGAACAGCCTTATGGAAGGTCAACCACGATATTCCCAATATGGCATTGATTCCTTGATCTTCGAGAATAATAAGGGTGGTAGGATAAATTTTTCCACCCAAACAAAGTGGTGCTCTAGAAATGACTTCATTAGTTGATATGTCTCCAGATGGCGAATGAATAAGGTAAGAACCTTTTGTGGTAGTTGTGGAGATCTGATCCCCGATCACCGTCACCCTGCTACTGAAGTTATGTGTTGCACCAGAATCGAATAAAATGACAAGCGGCTTGTCATTTAAGGTGAACCTGCCGGCAAGAACAGGTCCTCCCCTTGGCAGATCATTGACTGACACATAATTAACTGTTCCCACTTTGGACATGGCTTTTCTTTGCTGTCCAAGATCACTCCTTGGAACTGGACCCGCAGACTAATGTTGCTGCCCGGTTCAGTTGCTTCATTGACGTTGAGTTCATTGTCAATATGAAGTGGGACACCACTTGGTTCAGCTGAGAAATCACTGGGATCATCTTCAATATCTTGATGGAAATAACATTCTGGTGCACCTTGTTGATAATGAGGTGCATAAGAAATAAGTTGCTGCTGCGGTGGAGGTGAATAAAACCTCTGGGGAGTAGAAGAGTCGTCATACTCCCAGAATGACTGCACCTCTTGTGGAACCTCTCGACCTGAAGGTGAACAGATTACCAACCGATACTTCTGAGGCAGATGATTGCATTCATCCTGTGATGAGTGCCTCCCCCACTTTTCTTTAAGGTAGAGATTGGAATAATATTCCTGATTGATAGCACAGCTAACAAACTCATCAAAATTCTCTTGGCTAACTTGAGCCAACTCACATCGCAGCCTAGCAGTTAGCCCTCGATAAAAATGATAACCCTTCATGGCTGGTGATTTCAAATAATCTGGTACGTATTGAGCTAAGCGATTGAATTCCTTCACAAAATCAATAACACTCATTTCCCCTTGCTTTAGGTTACAGAATTCATCCATACTTGTTTGCATTACGCCCGCAGGGATGAAGCGAGCACGAAACACATCCTGGAACTCCGCCCATGTGACACGATGCCCTTCTGGTTGTATAGCAAGGTATTCTGCCCACCATGCTCCAGCAAAGCCATGAAGCTGCTGAGCACCGAATAAATTCTTCTGGAATTCATCACATTGAATCAACCCAAACTTGGACTCAATGACGCGTAACCAATGATTTGCTTCATGGTCAGCCGCTTCGGAGAATACCAGCGGTTGTGTCGCAAGAAATCCAGATAAGAGCTCGGGGTTGGCATGTGATGTTGAGCTTCTCTATTTATCCCTTGCTGAACTAGAGTTTGGAGAGTTTCATTCATCTTTGCCATAATTTCCGCCAATCCGGTTGGTGATGGCTCTTGTGATGAAGTCGAGTCATTCCCACCTCGACTCAAACCTCCAAGCTCCATTTGAGAATGTGTGCGTAACATACTGCACGAAACAAAATTTTGAGTCAATCAAAATTCTATATCAGTAGTAATTAAAGATGAGTAAAACATGAACATGTCATTAACTTTATGAAAGCATAACCACATTCATGTTTAAACAAATCTGAAGTACGCTAAACTAATCAGCTGGACCACCGTGATCAGTTCACACAAACTCCAAAATTTACTCAATTTAACTACAGATTCTTGGCTTGAGTTCAATACCAAAGTTTTTCCAAACTTCAGTATCTTTCCAATGAGTACTCATAGGCCTCTATATCATCTCTGGATCAAAAGATATAATTGCTCAAAGTTGACAGAATTCCTGGATAAAATTTGCCAGCATCTCCTTTGTATGTGGCTACATTTATCACAGTTGTATATGCAAATACAATAAGAATTTGAGCAAACTCTGAACTATAAAAATGTTGCAAATTTCATAATCTTTCCAACGGTTTATCGTAAGCTCCTTAAGGATTTTTCTACAGGAAGTTATGGCTTAAAAACAGAAAGGTCCAGAGAGGTTTTTGCCGCTGTCCTGGTTCTGAACAGTTTGCCTTCAACTGGACTTTTCACCAACTTAACGTGTGATCTTGCTATGGAGGTCTACAAAGAAGTTGTATAGCACTTGAAAAACTTTCCAGAACTGTATCATACACCTTAATTCGTTAAATCTACTCAGAGTTATGCTCCGTTAAAGTCCAGAAAGAATTCCTGCCAGAAACAGATCACTCTGTTTTTGAAAACTTTGAAGCCTAGTCTTTCTCTCATTTGAATCTTAGCTCAAAATAAGAGTTCAGTAACTAATATTTGTTTCAAACTTCCATTTTTAGTTGAAAGTTAGTTCATGAATTATTTCTTCATAGGGAAGAGGTTATTAAGTGTAGTACGGTGTCGATGCACCGTAAGAAACATGTCGGTACTACGTAGCCTCACCAAAAGAATATCCTAACCGGAGTATAACGGCATATCCGTATTATCAGTGACACTAAGATGGTCTCTCGCACACGTGTACTACACGGGATACGTACGAGGTTAGCACCTGCAGAAGAACACTCAATAGTGGTGCACTCAAAGGTTATTTTCATTTCAGGCAGTTCCATATTTGAAAGTAAATACACACGCCCGTATCATTGCCATACGGCCGTCCTTGAGTTAATCCACGTCTCAAGGTACATGATCGTGTTTTAACACCACACGATGGGGAACCCGAGTAGAGCGCGAACGGGTCGTCATGGTTGGGAATTTTATCACCCCAACAGATACCACCTACTGCCCTGCAGGGCACGCCGATGGCAAGCGCTGCGTATGTCCTCCTAGGATATTTCCAGTAGAACACACTAGCACATTACTGACCACATGATGGGGTCTCCAATTGCTTGCCTAATGCACGCTAGGGATCAGCGTTTCATATGAACTCAGGAACATGAAGAGTCCAAGAGTTTCATATTGACGTATCACACCAAGTTGTGAGATCTATCCCTGAACCACATTCCTTGTCAGGGGAGCTAAGCGAATTGAACCGCTTTCGGTGGCGTTCCTTACCATGCTTACCTGAGTGTAGGTGCGTCGTTACATAATCCAAATTCAGAATTATAACAAGTAAGTTAGCAATGCCACTTTAAGCAACTATACTACTATAGTCCTTATGTGGGCCTAATACTGTTTCCTCACCGTATCCTAAGTTTTTGTCGTAATACAATCCTTACTCCGTGCCCTATTACAAATGCGGCTCTGATACCACGCTGACGGGACCCCAATCGCCACCCGTTCAGTCACGGGGACAGGGCACCTCGCCCGGGAATAGCACTGGGTTGTGCCGTGTTATGCAGAACCCAACAGCACACATATAAGGAACACTGTATTACATAAATCAAAAGCGGAAGCTTACAAATGTTCTTTGAAAATACTTTACATAAAATAGCTACAGCGGAAGTCTATAAACAGCTCACATCGAATAACTAGTGAGCAACCGAGAAGAGGTACAGCCCGCGGACTCCCCTTGCTAGCAACACGAAGACATGGCAGCGGCTAGGTCCTCAATGTGTAACATGACTCGGAAGTCTCCGAGTGTCACCGGACAACCTTCTTTAAATGTGTCAATATTAACCTGCAAAACCACTCATATAGCTTGAGTGAGCACAAAGGCTCAGCAAGACTTAACCGTCTCTCCTAAGACATGCAACTCTACATGAAAGTAACTTAAGACCTAAACATATAAGTTGCAAAAAGACTCACCTACTAGTTCATCCTTAACTTTCAGATTTTAGCCATAATAGTAGTGACCTTGCGCCCAGCAACATTGGAACTCCACAATCAAACAAGAAACGCTTCATTCCAATGTTACTTGTCTCAAGGTGGAAAATAACTTTAGTTTGCTCTATCTCTACTTCAAACAGGTTTTTCATGCAATTTACAATAATCATAGCAGCAATTAAAACTTTGCAAACTGTTTCCACACAAGTTGATTACTACGTCACAACATGGGAGCAAGCGGTACTCAATAACCGCGAGGGACGGTGATTCGAATCAAACACTGCCCGGATAGCTCGACACATAAGCCCGCCTCTGAAGACCCAAATATGGCGTCCTTCATTACATCGTATGTGGCAACCTTTCGCAGGACACTCGACTGTAGAACTGGTCGCGCCATCTCGGGCTCATAGGTCTAACGAGACGATGTGGTATGCCTCTACAATCTAGTTAACCTGGTACATCGGTTTCCTCGGTCCCTCATAGCAGTAAGCATCCGGTACACAACTCAATACCTTGCTCCTGTATGCGGCACATGCATCGGTCCTTAACCAACACAGGCAGAGCTACTCGACCAAGACCTCATATTGTCGCTGCCTACCCTCCTGCCCGGTCTCATCTTTAGAATTATAAACTTTAGTTTGCCTCTTTTCCAACTACACCCATGTAATTCCGACTATAACTCGCGAGTAGATTCCAACTACTTGACTTCTACCAGATGTCCTAAGCTATTTAGCACGGCCTTATTCTATAGCAGTGACACTTTTCTACCCTTGACTCCAGGGTTCATTTTGGTTATGCAAGTGGAGTATAAAACATACTTGACCTAATGCACATACAAACTCTAGCCACAATTGTGAACAAAGTAAAACTTTTATAAAACAACTTAAATGCAAACCGGAGTTTGCCTTGGTTTTGCAGGTGACTAAAGTGAGATAATTATGAAGTTAGTTGCTGATGACTTGAAGCTTAATCACTGCCCTTCTTGCTCCTTGATCCAAACTTCACTTCTCCTCCACTCTTCCACGTGTAATCACTACACGTTATGAACATGCATATAGGTTTAATTGTAAAACTTTTGCTAACAATTTCTAAAGACAAGTTTAAAACTGGAACTCTGTTTAAGAATTTAAAATGACACTGGTGCTATTGGTTTGGGTTTGGGATTAAGCACTATGATCAAGTGATAAGTGTGTTTCATCACTTGTGTGTTGATCACTTAATGAAGTTGAACAGAACAGTACTGATCCAGGGCACCAACGGAGCTGAAAATTTTCTTGTGAGTTTCTTGTCACAAGAAAGTCATCTGGACTAAAATTGAGAATATTTCAATGAGTAGATCACTCAGAACAATTTCCTAAGCATTTAAGAAAAAAGGAATTAATTCTGAATAAATTTGCACTTTCATGCAAATTCAAGTGAACCAGTATTTCAAACATAGCTCAGGGAGCATGCATGAATTTTCCTAGGAGTTTTGGAGCTAAGGATTTCCTAGAACTGAATTTCCATGTTTTGGAAATTCTCTGGAATTGTTTCTGTATTCATTTGAACACAGAAACATGCAATCAGAACTCTCCTAACTAAATCAACTCCAAATGATCTGAAACTTTTACAAGAATTCCCTAAGATCCTAAAGAATATTCTGGCAAAATTTGAGGATTTTTGGAGGAACCAAACTCACTGTAAAATGCTTTTGCTGAAAAACTTTAAAGAATTCTCCAGAATTACATATTGATTTTCGTACAAATTGGGTTGCGTATTTGGATAGAGTTTTTCAATCTGAATCCAGCCAAATTTGAATCACTAAATTTGGAGCTTCCTAGCAAAAGTTATGAGGTTCTAAATTTTAAACTGAATTTGGGAATTCAAATAAACCGGGAATTTTTCAAACTCTGACCGTGGGTCCCAGGCACATGTGTCAACCGCTGAAACCAAGCCACATGGGCCACAGAATTTTCCCGCGTTGCCACAGGGGATCCCGGAGCCGCAACAGATAAGCAATTGAAATTTTTGCCACTGACACGCGGGACCCGCCTGGTCTTCTTCAACCTTCGGCCGCCCGCGCTGCCCCCTCGCCGGAGTTGGCTTCCCGGCCACCACTTGGATCGGTACTCGCCGCCTGAGGGTTTCTAGCTACGAGGAAGCTATTGGTTTGGTGCTCTCGGGCTGCCGGTGGCCGGAAGTAGGCCGGCGACATGCGGCGGCATTGGGTGAAGCTCGGCGCTGTCGCCCGGCCCTTATAGCCCGCCAAAAGCTCGACCGAACCGCTCAAAAGCACCAGTGGAGGATGGGCTAGCTCGGCATGGCCTCCACATGGCTCGGAAATGGCGGTTACTACGGTTCCACCGGCGACCGATCGTTCCCGCCATGACCGCCGGTCGCAAAACATGAAATGGCCCGCTAACACCGGGTTTCAAGCTATGATTGTGAAGGGGATTGGGTTGCAACAAAGTTTAGATCATTTCAGAACTATTTGGTGATCTAAGAACGAAGAGAAAGTGAGAATTTTGGATTTTCATACCGGATCATCAGTTTGTGGCCGCCGGAAAAATTTTCCCGAATTCTCTCTTGATAGTCCACGGCTTTGCTTGAGGCTTGGGGGTGAGTAGCACGGTTCAACAGCGCGTCCGGGGGTGGCCTTGCTCGGGCGTGGAAGTACCCGGTGTGGGCTGTCCACGAGCACCCCAAGTCGCTGTGCAGTTAGGTCGCCACGGCAACGAGCTAATCCCGGTTTGGGAAGGCGGCAACTCACTGGCTATTGCATGGAGGAGGTGTAGGAGGAGTTCACGGTGCGGTTTTTTGGCTTAGCCTGCCTCAGCATGCTCGAGTTTCCTCGGCTCCCAAGCAAGACCTAGGCAGCAGCGCCGTTCGGTGTTCGGCGTGTGCGCACGAGGAGGAGGCGAAGTCTGTTGCTTCTGCCGGTGCGAGAGGATCACGCCGGGGTTCAGAAGACCCACGAGCAGCTCTTCTACTCGGTGGCGCTCGGAGCACGCTCGGCAGCTCGAGTCTGAACAGAGAGTTTGCTTCGAGTGTAAGTTTAAATGGCACTATGACATGTGGGGCCCACCCCTGTTCATCCCAAAAGATCTCCCAATTTTTTTGCACAGTGCAAACTTCACTCATGTGGAGCTCAATTTGAAACCCATTTGACACATTGACAAGTTACCTCAGTTTCAAATTTGAAATTCAAATTTCAATGAAATTCACAAGTCTCTTTGATATACATATCAAAGAACCTCCAAATTTTTTTAAAATTTGCCTTCCTGATACTTTGGATCTGAAGAATTCAAATATTGGTTCAAACTTTTAATTTTGTGGCTGCAAAGAGAAGGTTTCCAACCACAGTTTGCGTCCTCCATTTCAAATGACCACCTTTACATTTAAATGATCATTTGAATTCAAGTTGGACATGGATTCATGTGCTTGCTCACGACCATCTTCACATGTTTAGAAAAGTTTTTTTGCAAGTCCCATTTCTTGGATTTAAACTCAACTTTATTCATCACTAAAGTTCTCCATTTACAAGTTTTGGGACTTTTACAGAAAGTTTACCACATGTGGAATTTTCTTACAACAGGGCAGTACACTCAATAACAATTCTTGTCCATTTGAGATAGTATATGGTTTTAAATCCACTGCTCCTATCGAGCTTCTTTCTTTGCCTTTGCAGGAACATGAGAACTTTCATGCAAGCAAGCATGCTGAATTTGTCAAGAAACTTCATAATCAAGTACGTGCAAACATAGAGAAAATGATAAAATTCTATGAGTGGCATGCCAAAAAGGGTCGCAAGAAAGTGGAGTTTGCAATAGGAGATTTGGTTTGTGTGCACTTACGTAAGGAAAGATTTCCTGTGCATTGCAAGTCCAAATTGCAGCCTCGAGCAGATGGTCCTTTCAAAGTACTTCGAAAGATCAATGACAATGCTTATGAGATTGACCTTCCAAGTACATATGGCATAAGTACAACATTCAACGTCGCTGATCTGTCTCCTTACTTTGGAGAAGAAGAGTCGAGGACGACTCCTTTTCAAGAGGGGGAGGATGATGTGGACATCACAGCAAAGGACACACATAAACAATCCTACGAAGGACCGATTACATGAACTCGTGTTAAGAAACTTGAACAGCAGGTCAATGCTTTCCTCTCTACATTACATTTTAATATTAATGAGAATAATATGCTACCTAAGTCGTGTGTTTACGTGATACTCATGTTTACACATTAAGGAGCATGATTGGTTGCCACGGAAAAGAACCCTGTTAATTCGCACCGTCCGATCTGAAAACAGGTGCACTGCAGCAGCCTCAACATCACGTGTAATTCTGTACCATATGTCACGTTTCAGGGGGCATAATAACATGGTGTGAAAGCTTATCAAGTCTACTTTCCAGTGCAACAAATGGTGCATCGTTTTGAGTTTCCAAGCTGGAGTTATGGCCAAATTACTAAAGACTGCGCAAAGGGCGAGCAGATGCGCGAGGACCAAACACTACTTCGTGAATTGCTCACTAGCTGGCCCTCCACTTCAATACGTGGTCACTTCAGTTCATACCTAGTTAGGAGGGTTGTTCCTAGTATGAATAACACCCTTGTGCTCCTGGAAAAACAACCATTGATCAATTGATAAACAATATAATTCTGAGTGCCTTGCACACCTTTGTTCTTCCTGGTTCTTCGTGGACTTGCGAAGTGATCCCTCAGGGGTCCCCTAATTCGTGCACTAGGCTTCCAGGCCTTTTGTGTGGATTAGTTTCCGGTTTGTGGTTATGCGGTCTTTCAGAGATCGAGTCGAAATCCTCAAGGTTACGGTGCCTCTCTCCCCATCGCTTGGTCGCAACCAACCTTGGCTGGTATAAAGCTAGTTATCTCGGATTGTGGTTCAGTGGTTGTTCCGAGATCGAGTCAAAGTTCTCAAAGACATCGGTGTCTCTCTGTCTGTCACTTGGTCGCATCCAACCTTGGCAGGTATAAAGCTAGTTATCCGGCTGTTTTCAGCTAGTTACCATTGTTCGTTCCGCTGTCCGATCCTTCCATTTGCCCTTCGTCGTAGCTACTGCCGCGAAGATCGGGCCACCCCCCGGATTTCACCCTATCAAAACCAGAGCTTGCCTTGCTGCTGGCTGTAAAAGCCCAAGATGTTACTTGCTAGAGTGTTCATCACCTCACGACAAACCAGATCATTTTGTGGATAACTCATGAACACATGTGAAGAGCAAGTAACCACCATCAAGAGGTTGATTAGAGGAAGAGCTCACAAATTCAAAAGTAGGATTTCACACATATAATCATGAGAGGCTGAGATCACCATTAGGCCCTAAACAATTCTTAGGAGTGCTCATGCCAAATTTCATGCGAGTTCAAATCCTTTTGAGGCACTTTTGGATACATTTGTAAAAAAGGCTAATTTGAATGCAAATTCAAATTTCAGTTACTTTCAAAATTTGACTTCATATTCAAACTCACTACATTTTTCTGAGTTAGTCCACCAATTTTCATCCTCATTGGAGTTCATCTTGTCGGGAGCTACATTTGAAGTAATTCAAAACTGAATTTGAAATTCAAATTCAAATCTGAATCAAATTTAGCCAAACAAAATCCTATTTGAGGAATTCAAATTCATTCCATGACTTTGTGGCTAAGTCTACCATTTAATTGTGAGTAGCTGAGATATTTGCAGCAAATAATGGAAAAGAATTAGAGGGGAGATGTGGGCCCACATGTCAGTGACTGAAAACAGAGAAAACCGACTCATCCGAGCCAAAGTTATCTCGGTGATCGCCGCTCGGCCACGTCTCGCCAGCTCTCTTCCCCAACTCTCCACCTCACGGTAGTTTTCGGCGCTGAGGAGTCCAGCTGCGTTCTTCTCCTTCCCACTGTACTGAGCCGAGCACCACGCGCTCTGTTTCTGCTCCCGTGTTTTTGCCGCCTCCGGACACTCTCTGCTCACCGGTGCCCCGTCGTTCTAAGCCGTATCATGGGAAACAACCAACAGCAAAGAGACGCGCCCCAGACTGCTAAAACCTCCGGTGAAAACCATTCTTCATTTCATCTACTGTCGAGGGAGAATTTCTCTTTTTACCGCGTGGGTGTTGATAGAACCGAGGTGCTCAAACAGCTAAAATTCTCGACGGCTAGTTGATCATCGCTTCTCTAGAGTGCACCACATGTTCTAGACGTCCCTACGGTCATCTAGGATCAACATGCACCGAAAAACATCGATTATAGGCTCTGTTCTTCGGAATTTTTGGGTCGCTGTCGATTTTTGACCTAGGTCGACGATGAGCTCCTACCTCTGGCTGTTTTCACGGCAAACCGGCTCAATATCCGTGCTTGGAATGTCACCACGGAGCTGTAGGAGGAAACCACTTCCAGAACAAGGCTTGGTAGAGCTCGGGCAGCATCGCCGGAGTTCATGCCGCCGCTGCCACCGTCGCCGACTAGGTTCCGGCCACTTAGAGCCCTAGCCGCCCCCACCAACGAGTTCCCCAAGGTCTAAAACCTAGAGGCAGCGAGTACCAGCCCCAGAGAAGGCTTGGAATGCCGTTCCGGCGGACCTCGCCGTCGCACGCCGCCACCCGAGTGTCGGGCACGGGGTAGAAGAAGGCTGATGGGTGGGGGCCGTGGTCAGAGTTTTAAACATTTCCAACAATTTCAGATTTTAGTTCAAACTTAAAATGCCCATAACTTTTGCTAGGATGGTTCAAATTTAGGGAAACAATTTTTTTTGAATTCTGCTCTCCGAGTACTTTCCAGAAAAATAAGTTTCAGCTCATTAAACCCATTATTTTTACAGAATTAATTCCCTATTTTTAAACTGTTGGGAATTTTATCTGGAGAATTTCTTTATGGAAAACTCTGAAATTTGGCTGGGATGTTCATTTGAAAATCCTTGAGTCACATGAAAATTTCAGATCCATCCAAGTTCATTTAGTCCCCCTAATGGTGTGATTAAGTGAACTGCCCTGAGAAAATAAAAAATGTACAGAAACATTTTTTAGAATTTTCTCAAATCTTGATTAGGGCATAGCTTCCTCTAGGATTATTCAAATTACATGAAACCAACTCCTTTAGAACCATCTCAAACCCTAGTTTCCAGAAAGTAATGGTTTGATCCATGAAAATCCATGGAAATTCTTAGAAGCTCTAGTAATAGCCATTTAGACCTTTATTCGTGCAGGGCTCAAATGAGCTTTGTTTCAAATGAAATTTGGCCAAGTATCTGGTTAGGTTGTTACCAAGCCACAGTAACAATTTCATAGCCAAAAGGGATGTCTATCTAGAGTTATGGTCTTTATATGCTAAATTCAACACGTTTGCATTTAATTTGACACATATCATTAATTTGATGACGTGTAGTCACTGAACGCGAGGAAACCCCGGAGATACTGGACTTCATTCCTCTGGACGAGACACTAACCCCTGACCAGCAGCAACAAGGCAAGCCCTGGTTTGCATTTAACAATTTTTATCAAGTTTTTGCTTTATATTCACTTAGAGTGAGATATGTATGTGCATTACGTTTAGGATGGATGGAACTTTAATTGCATAACCAGATTATTCCAAAGAGAGTGAGGGTAGTTTCTAAGTCCTCTAGTAGATCATGCTTTGCTTAATGTTTATAGACTTCGGTACAAGTCAAGTAGTTGGAATCTACTTGCGAGTATAGGGTTCGTCACACACGGGATTGGTTCAAGATGTTAGACAACTTTAGTAAGAAAATGAGACTAGGCAGGGGCTAGGATGCAGCAAGAGGAAGTCTTGTGCGCGTAGCCCTGTCCGTGTCGATTGAGGACCGATCCATGTGCGGCCCCTCTGAACAAGTTTGAATGCACCGAAGGCATATCGGATATATGGGGTCCGATAAACTGATGTAACCTATACCTCCGGGCGTCGAGGCATAACGCACCGATTTATAGGTGTAGGTTGAGGGCAGCAAGGTGGAAATCCGCTAAGGGGCATAGAGAGATGCGCCGTGTAGGGAACCTCCTGTTCGTTTGGGTGTGATCGGTTCGACGTTTGGGCTGTTTGGTGAAAGGGTGTTCCGTACAACATCAAGTGAGCATGCTGTGCAGCTCCACGGATGGGCGTACATGACGTGCTATTCGGATATCCCTGCAGGTGTATAACGAGTCGATTCGGCTTCCCTCGTGGTTATGAGTACTGCTTGTTCACTGTGTCTTGACCTAGGTAAAATATGGAATGTGTGATATACTACTGCTGGTATCAATAACTTGTATTGCTACATGTGTGCCACCAAATAGTGCTCACTAAATTGCAGATTCAAGAACTGTTAACTTGTCGCTAAAAGATGAAATAAGGATGAACTTGTAGGCGTGTCCTTTGCTGCAAATTGCCATCCTACCTTTGTTATGACCGGCGAGGGCTACACTCCGTCAGGGACTATGGCTGTGTGGGAGCCATACACGCCGCGTTGAGGCTGAGTGGAGCTAGTGTGGGTTGTCCGTAGGGCTGGACAACCAACTTTTGCTTGTTAGCTGTTGTCGTGAGTTGTAGAAATACTTTCCGCTGTAGTAGACTATGTAAATAGAGGTAAACTGAAGGTTTGTACTACTTTTGTACAAATTCAGCATGCTTTCAATGTAATACTATGTTACCTTATCGTGTGTCCTGTCAGGTGTCGCTTTAGTGCGGCACCACCCTCTGTGATCCTGGAATATACGGATTTCTATCCATCAGAGGCTGGCATCAGAGCTGCTTAGGGGATAGCACATTAAATAAGGACAGTATTACGGGAGAACTTGGGATTACAGTGAGGAATCGCTAGTATGCCGAAATAAGGACTATATTAGTATAGTTACATAAAGTGGCATGACTAACCTACTTGTTATAATTCTGAATTTTGATTTTGTAGCGACACACCGTCGACCAGATAAGAGGTAAGGGACGCCACCAAAAGCGGATCAATTTCGGTTAGCTCCCCTGACGAGGAAAGTGGTTCAAGGAATAGGTCTCACAGCTTGGTATGAGACATCAATATGAAACTATTGAACTCTTCATGTTCCTGAGTTCATATGAAATTCTGGTCCCTAGCATGCATTAGGCAAGAAAGTGGAGACCCCATCGTGTGGTCCGTAACGTGATAGTGTGTTCTTCTGGAAATAGCCTAGGATGACATACACAGCGCTTGACATGGCGTGCCCTGCAGGGCAGTAGGTGGTATCCAATGGGTTGATAAAATTTCCAACCATGACGACCCATTCGCGTTCTACTCGGGTTCCCCGTTGTGTGGTGTGAAAACGCGACCATGTACCTTGAGACGGGACTTGACTCAAAGACGGTCGTATGGCAATGATACGGACGTATGTTGTTACTATGATATGAACATGCCTGAAATGACAACAACCTTTGAGTGCAGCATTATTGAGTGTTCTTCTGCAGGTTCTAACCACGTACGTATCCCGTGTAGTACACGTTTATGAGAGACCGTTTTCAGTGTCACAGTTGAGACGTATATGCCGGTAAAATCCGGTTAGGATTTTCCATTTTGTGAGGAACATAGTACTGATATGTACTAATCATGATTGAATTAAAAACAATGTTGAAAAGGAACCAAGATAACCATGTGTTAATCTTTAGTACTCTGGTTTTGAAGAAAAATTCAAAAGTTGATTAGTTCAGCTCAAAGGACAGAGTGCTCTGTTTTGGCAGCAAGTTTGCTGAACTTTAACAGAGCATAACTCACAGGTTACTTAGCCAATGGAGGTGTCGGATATAGTTCTGGAAAGGGATTTAAATTCTCTACAACTTTGTTGTAGACTTCCAGAACAGAATCACAAATCAAACTGGTTGGAATTCCAGATGATTGTAAACTGTCCAGAACAAGGACAGATTCAAAACTCTCTCTCTGGACTGTTCTGTTTTTCAAGCATAACATTCTATAGAGAAATATAATATAATCATATGATACGTTTTTGGAAAGTTTATGAGATGTGTTACATTTTTGTAATTCAATGTTTTTGCAGTTGCAGCAAGGAATTCTGTGGAATTGTGAGTTGAAAACAGTAACATTCAAAGGAGGTGATGTTGAAATTCTTCCATAAATTCTGTGGACTTTGAATTATCATAACTTTTTAACCATAGCTGATCTGGGGGAAAATATATACTCTTTGGAAATATACTGAAGTTAACTTTACCTTTGGTATTCCCCTTGAGTTATCAAGTGCTAAGTACCAGGTCAAAATCTGGGATAAGTAGAAACTGGTCATTCTGGGCAGAGGAATGAACAGTTGAACTCATTGGAGAGATTGTTGTACCTATTGGGGTTTTATTATAACCATTGGGGTAGGACATACTCATGAGTTGTTATCTTCAACTAGTGAAAGATTTGAGTACATTACATACTTAAGTTCTTTTGCTAGAGACCATGTTTGTGTCATATTGAAGATAAAGAGTAGTATACGTGATGACAACGCGATATTAACGTCTCTTAGTGACCAAATCTAGTTGAGATAAAATTCTAAAGAGGAAGTACGTCAATTTGAATTTCATTAATTTGTATTGGTCGGATAATGGTGTATCTTGCGCAAAGTTATTACATTATCTATATACAAGACGTCTCGCATGTTTACTGTCATTATGGTTACCACTATTTTATGGACTGCATGGAGTATGCTATGGGGCTAATGTTATTATTGTTATGGTTGCAGATGGTTCGTACTCGGACCACGCACAAGGTCGGGTGCTTGAGTCAGCAAGGGGGTGATGACTTCCAGCCACCTGCCTACGACAACACCCCGCAGCAACCACCACCACCGCCGCCTCCACTTACACTAGCGGTCGTGATTTGGGCGCTTCTGGGCTCTCGTGAGGAGCAGACCGACCTGCTCCGCACAATTGTGCAGAATACGTCCCAGGCGGGGATGCGTCAAGAGAGGGGGCCTCGTGAGCCTCACATCACTACGTACTCGGACTTAATGAGTACGCATCTTCCGGTGTTCACCAAAGCGGCAGAACCCCTGGAGTCCGACAACTGGCTGCGGACGATCGAGTCCAAGTTCGGGCTGCTCCAATGCACGGAGCAGCAGAATACTCTCTTCGTGGCGCAGCAGATTCACGGTGCTGCCGGTGCGTGGTGGGCGAATTATCTCGCCTCGCTACCTGCTGGCCACGCCGTGGAATGGCAAGAATTCTGGGAGGCGTTCCGGGCCTATCACATACCTCTCGTTATGATGAAGAGGAAGTTCAAATAGTTCTTGGAACTGAAGCAAGGCGGGAGGAGTGTCCATGACTACTCCCGCGTGTTCAACCATCTGGAGCAGTATGCATCAGATTACATCTCCATCGAAGAGAGGAAGCGCGAGCAGTTCTATCGAGGTTTAAATCCCGAGATGAAGATGCATCTCGCGCAATGAAATCGCGGCACCTTCAACGACCTCGTCAATTCCGCGATTCTGCAATTGGATTCTCAGCGGGAATTTGCGGCTGAGCAGTGGAAGTGCAGCGCTCCACCGAGCAGCGGGGGTGGAGCTCCTCAAAAAATCCAAAGGGTATATCGGACACCATCCGGTCAGCAGTGGCATCCACCGGAATGACCTCAACAGTTTGTGGGTCGTCCTTATCGGCCACCCCCACTCCGACCGCTGATACCACCACCGCGACCGCAACAGCAGCAGATGGTACCCCGGGCGTTTCCACCGCCACAACGCGCCCCGGGATTCCATCCACCGGTCAGCGGAGGACCACCTCACTACACATGCTATATGTGTGGCCAGGCGGGTCATTTCTCGAAAGACTGTCCAAAGGGGCAGCAAAGCAGCGGGCAAGCCCAATATCAGGGAAGCGCTCGAGGCTGACCACCAGTTAAGAAGGGAGGTCAGCGACTAGGGGGCGTTCATTACCTCGACAGTGAGGACGCTCCGGAAGGAGAGAACGTGCTGGCGGGTACGTTCACTCTCAACGATCGCGCAATCATCAATTTATTTGATTCTGGTGCAACCAACAACTTCATAAGTGCATCATATGTGGTTAAGCATCAACTGCAAGTCTTTCCAACCGAGTGCTCATATATGATCTGCTCACCGGGAGGGAAGATTTCAGCAAATGTGATGATTCCAAAAGCACCACTGTGCTTAGGTGGGAGAATATATGCCACTAATATGATTATTCTTGAAGGGCAGAAGACTGATGCAATCTTAGGAATGTCATGGCTAAGTTACCATGGCGCTGTCCTAGAAACTTTATCACGGACGGTTCACCTTAACTCTCCACTCCACCATCCGCATTCCCTAATATTAGACAACCCTGTCCCTGAAGTTTCAGCAGCTTATCATACTGAAGCTCCCAAGTTAGAGGAAATCCCCGTAGTCCGAGAATACCCCGACATGTTCCCAGATGATCTCCCGGGCATGCCACCTGAACGGGACGTAGAATTCAGGATTGAACTTGCACCCAGGACTACACCAATATCGCGGAGACCGTATAAGATGGCTCCGAATGAGCTGGCTGAGTTGAAGGAACAGCTCATTGTGTTGAGCAAGGGTTTCATTACACCGAGTTCCTCGCTATGGGGATGCTCAGCGCTGTTCGTCAATAATAAAGATGAAATCTTGAGGTTGTGTTTGGATTACTGACCGCTCAACACCGTCACCATCAAGAACAAATATCCGCTGCCCCGCATTGACATCCTGTTTGATCAACTTGTGGGTGCAAGTTTGTTTTCAAAGATTGACCTTTGTGTAACACCCTCAAGTTCACTACCATGCATTGCATACATTTTTCATGTAGAGGAGCATTTAAAAATAAGTAGAAATGGACAAAGGAATGTAAAAATGGAGAAAGGAATATAGAAATGGAGAAAGACCCATATAAATGGAGAAAAGAACCATATAAATTGAGAAAGGACATAGAAATGGAGAGAAATGGAAATAAGATAGCTAAATTGAGCCATCCCAAATTTCCCCAAACTTTCCCAAATTTCCCCAAAATTCCCCAATTACCCTAGAGGGAATTTCCCCAACATTTGGGGGCAATTTTCCCTCAGAATGGCCGCAGCCTTGAGGGGGGGAAACCCTAGGACTCTGTGGTTGAGTCCCATCTTGCTAGGACTCTCCTTATCCCCCCTTATAAATACAACCCCAGCCCCCCCTATTCCTTTGGCCTCCGCTACCCTGCCCCCCAAACTCGCTGAGTTGCCCCCTGCCCTACCCCAACTCGCCAAGTTGCCCCCCCCCCCTGCCGGAGTTTGGCCGCCGTCGAGCCCCGCGACGAGCCCCGTCACGCCTCACCGTCGCCGGAGAAGAAGCCTGACGTTCTTCCCTAGCCATAATTCTCCACGGAAAAATAACCCGCTGCTGCCATTGCTAGGAGGGAGGCTCTGCCGCAAGGAGAAAGTGAGGTAGGTCTTCATTACCCCTCTTACGACGTCGCCGCTGTTCCTACACATCCGTTTTCTTTGCCCCTTCGAGCAGAAACTTTTGGCGTGTGGACAGATCATGTTTTGATCGATTTTTTACGGTGGAATGGATCTACATCTTGTGTCAAGATCATCACCACGTCCACACTTGATCCCAGCACCCTTGTTCATCATAAAACCCCATGAAAGCCCATTAAAACATTGAAGAACAAATACAAACTTGTTTTATAAAACTGCATTATAGGATCTGCATTCATCTACCCCATTGCATCTTGAGTAAAGTTTGTGCATGATGATTGATTGCTGTAAATTTTGTATGTGCATGGTCGTATGTAGAAGGAAAAGCTCAAGAGGCTGTCTATGAGGAACTACAGCACCAAGACTTCGAGACGCTTGAGCAACACGAACCACGGGAGCAAGGCAAGTATCTCTTGACCATATTGATCCCATGTTTTCAAAACTGTTTTTGCTTGCGAAAACTGGTATGCTTGAGTCAACTTGATGGGACACCCTTTTTATAGGAGTTTACTAGTTTTGTTAACCATCCTTGTCGCTGGGAAAGTTGTTGAGTCGGGTATGGTCGTTTTTCCTTTTTGCTTCGCTTAACTTACGGGATACGGGAAGCTGAAATAAGACTTGTTAGCAACTGCACTCATATGAATAAAGATGATGATAACTTGATGATGTTAATGAGCATGATATCTAGGCAAGATTGGTTCGTTGATGTTGCTGAACGAGATGGTGGTTTACTTGCCGTAGATCTAAGAACCGGTTCATGCGAGCACATGCCAAGAAAACAGTGCCACCACAAGGCCAAATATGGATGCGGCTTAGCTGACTAATTAGGTGTGTTGCTAGCTTGTTATGGACCGTTGGATGGCGTGGGGAACGGGAGTCGAGAGGGACTTCCCTGGGAACTGCATGTCACAAGAGGGGGCCCATGGGTGGGAGAATGGAGATTCGAGCCTGCCAGAGAAACCTCAGTGGGTACCTACATACTAGTAGCCCCTCTGTAAAGGCTATTTTATGATCTCTTGGCCATACACCGACGGTTGTGTACTGGTATAATTGAGGTTCTTTCTAGTCGCCGACATGTGACGGAATCACAAACTTGTAGGTAAAGTGGTGCCACCTCTGCAGAGCATAAAACTATCATGATAGCCGTGCTTCCGGTTACAAGCACCTTGCCAACTTCCATGATTAGACACAAAACTTTGGATGGATATTTGGGTATGGTCATTGGGATTGGTTTTGGGACTGTTTTGAGTCATGAAAACGAGTTTGGTTTCGGTTATATGAATATGAGATGGTTATGAATATTTATGAGTATGAGATGAACTTGAGAAAGATTAATGGCTGGTTGAGACTTGATAAATGGTGAATTATGATGAAGGAATGTTGATGAAATACTTGGTTATGATGGGATTAAACTCACCTAGAAATAGTTGCTGTTTTTACCATGTTTACGAAATAAACTTTGCTTGCTGCAATGAGCCTTTTTGTTGCCTACCTTGTTGTAAGCTACATGTCATACTTTTTCCACACTTGCTGAGTACGACATGTACTCACCTTGCATTCCCACATATACATCAGCTACAGGAGAAGAGTATTTCGAGGAACATGTGGAGTACTAGGCGTGCACACTACCGTCAACATGCCTGTGGAGTTGAAGTTGGAGCCTGCTGTATTTAATTATTTCCGCTGTCGTTTAGAGTCTTCCACTGCAAAATAAGTTAGATATTCATGAATGAGACATTGGGTAATTGTAATAAAGTACTGAAACACTATTTATTCATGTTTATATTCTGAATTCAGTTTGTGGATTATATGTGTATGTGTGATGAACATCCTGGGCACACATATGCATTCAATTGGTTCTATTTTCGGAACCGGGTGTCACAAATTGGTATCAGAGCCAAGATGACCATAGGACGCAAGCCTAGGTAGAATGGACACTCTAAAACAAATTGGAACACCCTCCCAAACTGCTATTTTCGAAAATTACTTGCTGCTGCACTTTACTTGTTAATGCAGCCACCGCAAAGTGCTATTTTTAGTCCCTCCTTTTCTATTCTTTTGGACAGAAACACTTTTGCTTTCTTGCTTCATAGCTTCTGATGTTTTGGAGTTATTTTCTTCTTCTCTAAAATTTCTCATGTCTTATTTTGCCGGTGATTAGGAGCACAACACGCATAAGGACACATCCACCACCACTTGGGAGTGCACTTAACCCCATTGAGGTGTCCGATGGACCATATTGGGAGGGGGTGAAGATGCAACCTCATGATGAAGATGAAGTCAATAGTTCTATGCATGAGGAAGAGGAACTGGAAGAGGTGGAACCATTCAAAGACGACATGAAGGATGATCCACAAGAACAACATTGTTACGCACCTCAGGAGGACTTTCACGCGGGCTTACACCCCATGGAGCCTCATGAAGCTATGCTGGAAGGAGATGAATCCGATGAGGAGACATCCCTTGCTGAGGCCGAGAACGAAGGTTATGAACAGTCCAACCATTCATTTCAAGAATTCCGGTCCGACAGGATGGAGGGAGGACACATATCCCAGGAGCTCAAAGAATTTATGGATTGCTGCAGCCTATACCCGGAATATCTTCTCAAGAAAGCCCCTCGTCTCGGACATGAAGACTGGAAGGCTGAAGTAACCATCCTATCTAATGGTAGGGTTGTCACTCGGCACTTTGCACCCACATGGAGAGCTACAAGGGCAGAAGCTATCAATGATGCTGCATGGGATGCACTTACCTATAAAGGTCCCAAAATATGCATACAATGAAACTCTTGTTTGTACAAAGTTGGTTTCACATGCATGAAAAATGGGACTTGTTAAAAACTTTTTCCCACATGTGATAACACACACGAGGACTTTCTTCACATAAGCTCAAACATTTGTTTGAAGACTTGGAACCCAAGTGGGATCAAAAACCAAGTTGGGGAAAGTTTCCCATAAGTGTGAGGAATCCAAAGTCAGATTTTGAGGACAAACTGTTCCATTCAAAAAATGCAAATGAGAATAACACAAGGGTTCTCAAACTGTTGTATTAAAAACCTCATTTGCAGCAGCCAAATCAAAGATCAGGGTTCATATTTGAATTCTTTAGGTCCAAATTAGGGGGTAGACAAAGTCTCATGAATTTTTGAAGATGTTTGCTATCCATTTTTCCAAATGGACTTAAATTGGCAAAGAATTCAAATACACATTTGAATTTGGATGAAATTTGCCCAACTCTCCAAATGCAACTCAATTTGCAACTTCAAACATTTGGATGGATTAATTGTCAAACTTTGAAGATCTTTTGAGGAGAAGGGGTACTGACTAGTGGGGCCCACATGTCATAGGGGTGAATAGACTTAACCCTTAAGTCTTTTTCTCTGTTCCTCACTCCACCGAAGCCTCACCTGCGGGCGACACCGAGCGGCTGTTTCACCGCCCCAGGCTCCACCTCCTGCTCCCATCTCGCGCCGGCCTGATCTTTACCTCGGAGCCAACTGCAGCACGATGTCTTCATCATGTTGATCGCGCACTCGCGGTGCTTCTCACGCACGAACAGAAACCGGCGCCCACCGCCGCCTTCTCTCTTCCCCGATCGCCGGCCCCCAACTGAGCCCCGGTTGCTCGCGCCGGCAACACAGAAAACCAACGTCCGTGCGTGCTCTACCACACCAGCCCCACGACACCGAAGCCCCTAGCCTGTGGCGCGCACAATTCGGCAAACGGTGCCAAGAAACAGAGCTGCCTGGCGGGAGCCGACTCGGGTCACCGTGGACAGCGAGCTACGGCTCTCCTCACAATCCCTCCTCAAAACGAAAAAGGTGCGCCATGATCCCTAGTTTGTGTAGCTGCAAACCGTGTAGCGTTTGATCGACCGAGCTGAGAGAATTTCCAAAGTTCCCGAACCATGGTGCATGGGGTTAGGGGTCGGTCTAACCCAAAATTCTAGCGGCACAGCCCACTCAAGCTTGAGCGAGCTTGCACACGGCCTCTATGCCTCGTAGCGGTCCTCCTCGAAGAAGAACCGAACGAAAACACCTAGAATCGACCGAGTTATAGCTGTTTTTCTTGCCGCCATGAAGAAACCGTCTCGGGTCGCCGTGGAGCTCTATGCTGCCGGCCGTTTCACGAGGTTCGGCGCCCATTTCCAACACCCTCAAGCTCCCACGGTACTCTCCGAGCCATTCCCGACCCTTTTGATGCGGTGTAGGCGACTTCCGAGCTCACCGGAACCCTAATAGTTGCTGACCCCGGTGCGCAAGGTTTTCCGGCGATCTATGGCCGCCGGCGAGCCTCTCAACGTGTTCAGCAGGTCCGAATATAGAGGGGCGGCGAGCAGGGGACCGGGAGGTGGCCGGTAAGGTCGTTCCGGCGACGCTCGCCAGAGGGCGCCGCCGCGTCCTCTGTTCGGCCGAAGGTGGAAGACGACCTGGCGGGTCCCACGTGTCAGCGACCGGGAATTGAATTTCTGATCGACTGCGGCGCTGGGATCTGCTGTGGCCGCGCGGGAAATACTCAGTAGCCCCGTGTGGCTTGCCTCGGCGAGTGACGCCTGTCCCCGGGACCCAAGGTCAGCATTTGAACATTTTGGGAATTTCAGTTTTCAATTTAAACTTTGAATATCTACAACTTTGGGTAGGAGAATCCAAAAATTGTGAAACAAATTTTGTTGGATTCCTATGATAGAGTACTATCCAAATATAGAACCCAATTTGTATGAAACTCACTAAATAATTCTGGAAAATTATTTAAAGCTTTTCAGGAAAAGAATTTTAGAGGGAGTTTGGTTAATCTAAAAATCCTAATATTTTGCCAGAATAGTCCTTAGGGTGTTAGTGAACCCCTGTAAAAGTTCCAGCTCAATTGGAGTTGATTTGTTCAGGGCAATTCAGATTTGAAGATGCTGTGTTCAATTGAATACAGAAACATTTTAAGAGAATTCCAAAAACTTGGAAATTCAGTTCTGGGAAAATCTTAGCTCCAAAAATGGTAAGAAAATTCATGCAAACTCTATGAGCTATAATTGAAATTGTAGTTTACTAAGTTTGGCATGAACATGGGTGTGATCTCAGAATTAATTCTTCCTTGCTTAATTGCTTATAAAATTATTCTGAACAAACCCCTCAATGAAAAGTGCTAATTTTTGGTCCAGAGGGTTTTCATGGGACAAGGAACTCACATGAAAATTCTTAGCTCCATTGGAGCTCTGGATCACCCCAGTTCTGTTTAACCTCTTAAGGTGATCAATATAGATGAGGGGAAAACATTTAGCACTTGATCATGTTACTTGGACCCAAACCCAAACCACTAGCACCAGTGTCATTTTAAATTCTTAAACAGGTTTCCAGTTTTTGAAAACTTGTTATTAGAACTTGTAGCAAAGTATTTAAAATTAAACAATTGTGCATATGCATTACGTGTAGCATCTACGTGAAGGACTTCAAGTCATTGGAGTGGAGATCAAAGGAGGGAGGCAAGAGATCAAGCCAAGTGATCTTCACTAACTGAGTTATATATATTAGCCCCTGCAAAACAAAGGCAAGCCCCGGTTTGCATCAAAATTTACAAGTTTTTATTTGTATTCACTTTATACGTCTAGCATTTTATTTATTTCATTAAGTCTAGATGGTATGACACCCAAAATGCATGACCCAGAAAACCATGAAGTTTAAATGTAGAATAGGTTATCAATTGGTTATAACTGATGATCTCAAGTTGACAAAGTGGATTAAAAGAAGCAAAACTCGAGTAGGCAGTTTCCTACTCGTGAAACGGGGTTAAGGGGGATCAATCGGAAGAGTTGGGAATTGATCCTCATAGTTGGGAATGGAGACCGGGCAGTGGATGGAAGGTCAAGGACGTGGTCCTATGAGCCTAGTCTATGTCTGAGTCGATTAAGGCCCGTTCTCGTGTGCGGCCCCGCTGGACAAGTTTGAGATGTGTACCGGATGCATACTGGCAATATGGGACCCAGGAAACCGATGTAACATGTTAACCTGGGTGTCGAGGCATACCTCACCGTCTGATGCCGATGCTGAAAGGATAGAGAAGTCGGCTCTACGAGGATTTGCCGTAGAGAGACTTAATCCCAGTCGGTGGGACCGGTTCGACATTTGGGTGTCATGTGAAAGGTTGCCACGTACGGCGTCAGTGACGGTTGCTGTGTGCAACGACGAGTACGGGCGTACGTGTCCTGTCAGCCGGGTGTTTTTGATTGCAATCACCGTCGCTCGCGGTAGTGAGCATACTTGTACACTGAGTCGTAACGTAGTAATAAACTGGGAAATGTTTAATATGCTTCGTGAGTAATCCTCATAATGGAGATGAGGAAAGATCAATACCTCACTAAATTTACTTTCCACCTTGGGCTAGTACCATCGAGGCAAAGCGTTTCTTGATTGATTGTGGAGTCTCGACGGTAATGGCGCAAGGTCCGTACGAGTCTAGGGTAGCTCACTAAAGTTACCTTCACCTCTGGCAAGTGACATCGGGATGAAGCATTTCTTGTTTGATTGTGGAGTCTCGATGTAAATTGCGTGAGGACTATAAAAGTTGCGTAAAACTTGAAGTAAGGATTTTCCTTTAGCTAAAGATCATCTTTTATGTAAACTTCTATATTCGGCCCCCTATTTTCATCATGTAGAGTTTTATGATTAGGGTGACGGGTCAGTCTTGCTGAGCTTCGTGCTCACAGATACTACCTAAGTTGTTTTGCAGGTAATAAATGTAGGCTGATATGTACGGGTGCCCGATGAGACTCGGAACTTCCCGAGTGGTGAACTCATGGCAACCCCTGCCGCTGCTATTATGACAGTGTTGCTAGCGAGAAGGGTCCGCGGGCTGGATACCCTCTCTGTTGCTTAGCATAGCTATGAGACGTGAGTTGTAATAGTCTTCCGCTGTAGTTTATTTTGAGAAGTATTTGAAAAAAAATTTAAACTTTGTAAGCTTCCGCTTGATGTATGTAATACGATGCTTTATTATGTGTGCTGTTGGGTGCCGCATCGCACGGCACCACCCAATGCGATTCCCGGCCGAGGTGCCCCGTCCCCGTGAGTGATCGGGACGGCGGGGTCCTCACATTACCGGACTGTGCTACGCCTTCCATGAGCAGCTTGAGAACACTATTTTGAGCTGCACCCGTATCGGATGAGTGGTACAAGGGAGATCATTGGACCCCATGGAGGAGCTCTTTTCAACCCACAAGGTGCTGACAAGCTCAGAAGTTGCTCGTGGAGTTAGGAAACCGCTATGCAAGTGCACAAGAAGAGATCTGTTACCTCCGCAAGAAGCTGTACTTGCTGGAAAACAGGAGGAAACTCGTGCCAACGTGGGAGTAAATGGAGCACCAGCGCCATCTATCTCTACATGGACTGCGTCCATGTATGGACCACCCCCATCACACGACGAGAACAGCACCGGTTCTCATGATTAAGTTTAGGGTTCCATTGAATAAACTGTAGTAGGAACATTTAGATCGTAGTAGCTTGAATAAGAGTGGTGTGCTGAAATTTTTGTGATGATTGCTTGGTTTGTGTGCTGATGTGAGTTATGGGACGCTTCGGCAAATGTCCACATCAACACATAGTGGAGAGATGTGAGATGCTTTGGCACTTGTTCACATCCTCATATAGGCTGAAATTAATAAAAGAAGTTGCTTAGTTCATACACCTTGATGCATATAGTTGGGAAATCGCTTTATTCAAATCTGAATTCTAGCTCCTACAAATATAGTATGTCCGAAAGTAAGCCTTAAAATAAGGGGTAGACATTCTTGCAAACCTTAATGTCTTGGATTCCCAAGGGATTGACATAATACTTGGAATGGACTGGTTAAGCAAGCAAAACAATGTGATTCAATGTGCTTAGAGGATTATGCAGTTGACGAGTGAGCACGGTACTCTTATTGAGTTCAAGGCAGCCCAACCGGCAACCGAGAAGGCAGTGCCAAACCACAACGAAGAAGCGACATTGGAAAGCATTCTGGTGGTTCAAGAATATTCAGATGTGTTCCCAGAAGAACTTCCAGGCATGCCACCTGTCTGGGACATTGAATGTGCCATTGATTTAGTACCCGGAACTGCACCTATAGCGAAGAGACCATATAGGATGCCTGCTAATGAATTATTGGAGCTCAAGAAGCAAATATAGGAGCAGCGAGAAAAGGGTTTCATACGCCCAAGCTCGTCACCGTGGCGAGCCCCCGTCCTCTTCGTACACAAGAAAGATGGAACCCAAAGGATGTGTGTGGACTATAGGTCTCTCAACAAAGTGACGATCAAGAATAAGTACCTGGTGCCCCGCATAGAGGACTAGTTCGATCAAATGAAAGGTGCCCGAATTTTCTCCAAGATTGATCTTCGGTCGGGATACTTCCAACTGAAGATTGAGCCCTCCGACATACCCAAGACTGAATTTTGAACGTGGTATGGTTCGTATCAATATACTGTTATGTTTTTTGGGTTAACAAATGCACCCGCATACTTTATGTACCTCATGAATAAGGTCTTCATGGAGTACTTGGACAAGTTCATCGTGGTTTTCATCGACGACATCATGGTGTATTCAAAAAGCGAGGAATAACATGAAGAACACTCGAGATTGACATTGCAGAAACTGCGAGAACATCAATTGTATGCCAAGTTCAGCAAGTGTCAGTTTTGGCTACAGGAGATATCGTTCCTAGGCCACATAATATCCGAAGGAGGAGTATAGGTTGATCCCGGAAAAGTTGGAGATGTTTTGAAGTAAAACCAACCGCAGAATTTGAGGGATATTCGGAGTTTCCTTGGGATGGCTGGATACTATCGCAGGTTCATCAAGGATTTATCCAAAATAGCGAAGCCTATGACTGAATTGCTGATTAAAGGGAAAGCATTTCAGTGGACACAAGCATGTCAAGACAGCTTTGATGAGCTAAAGAAGAGATTAACCACATCGCCAGTTTTAATATTGCCGGACGTGAGCAAGAGTTTTGATATATATTGTGATGCATCAAGATAAGGGCTTGGATGTGTGTACATGCAAGGAGGACAAGTGGTAGCCTATGCATCGAGACAACTAAAAAAACATGAGCTGAATTACCCCACACATGACTTGGAACTTGCAGCCGTGGTACATGCCTTGAGGATTTGGAGGCATTACATCCTTGGTCATCGATGTGAGATATATACGGATCACAAAAGTCTCATGTATCCATGCAAACGGATCTGAATTTGAGGCAACATAGATGGTTGGAACTCATCAAGGATTATGATGTTGGAATCAACTATCACCCCAAAAAGGCCAATGTAGTAGCTGATTCATTGAGCCGAAAAGGAGCATGTCATCAACTCATGATTCGGTAGCTGCCACCCGAGCTGCGTAAGGAGTTTGAACATCTTGGGTTCTTGAACTGTGACAGCCGGTTCCGAAAACAGAACCGAGTTAATGCATATGTGTGCCCAGGATGTTCATCACACATACACATATAATCCACAAACTGAATTCAGAATATAACCACGAATAAATAGTGTTTAAGTACTTTATTACATTGGCTCATTGTCTCATTCATAAATCTCTAACTAATTCTTGCAGCGGAAGTCTCTAAACGACAGCGGAAAATAACTAAAGAGCAGCGGCTCCATCTCCAACTCCACATGCACGGTAGTTCGCACGCCTAGTACTCCACATGGTCCTCGAAGTACTCTTCTCCTGTTGCTGATCTTGATGTGATGATGCAAGGGTGAGTACATGTCGTACTCAGCAAGTGCGGGAAAAGTATGACATGTACATTACAACAAGGTAAAAATAAAAAGGCTCATTGCAGCAAGCAAATTTTATTTCACAAACATGATAAAAACAGAAAATTTCATAGTGATATTTATCCCAACATAACAAAGTAATTCAGCATCTTTTTCTCCATCATAACTCACCCTTTCTAAAGTCTCAACCATCCATTAGACATTCTCAAGTTCATCTCATACTCATAAACATTCATAACCATCTCATATTCATGTAACCGAAGCCAAACCTTTTTTCATGACTCAAAAACTGTCCCAAAACCAATCCCAATGACCATACCATAACCACACCGAACATCCATCCCAAGTTTTCCCTTCTAATCTTGTGAGTTGGCCAGGTGCTTGTGACCGGAAGCACGGCTATCATGATAGTTTTACACTCTACAGAGGTGGCACCACTTTACCCACAAGTTTCTGATCTCGACACCCGTCGACGACTGCAGAACCTCCATTATACCAGTACACAACCGTCGGTGTATGGCCAAGAGATATCAAAATAGCCTTTACGAAGGGGCTACTAGATGTATGGACTCACTAAGGTTTCACCGGCAGGCTCGAATCACCATTCTCCCACCCACGGGCCCCCTCTTGTGCCATGCAGTTCCCCGGGCAGTCCTCTCTCGACTCCCATTCCCCGCGCCATCCACAGTCCATAACAAGCTAGCAACACACCTAATTAGTCAGCTAAGCCACACCCATATTTGGCCTTGTGGTGACACTGTTTTCCTGGCATGTGCTGGCATGAACCGGTCCTTAGATCTACGGCAAGTAAACCACTATCTCATTCAACAACATCCATGAACCAAGCTTTCCTAGATCTCCCCCGATTCCATGCTCATTATCATCATCAAGTTCTCATTATCATTATTCATATGAGTGCAGTAGCTAACCACGTTTTAATTCCGCTTCCCGTATCCCATGGATTAAGCGAAGCAAAAAGGAAAAACGACCATACCCGACTCATCAACTCCAGCGACAAGGATGGTTAACAAAACTAGTAAACTCCTATAAAAGGGTGTCCCATCAATTTGACTCAAGCATACAAGTTTTCGCAAACAAAACAGTTTCAAAACATGGGATCAATATGGTCAAGGGGCACTTGCCTTGCTCCCGTGGTTCTTGTTGTCTGAGCGTCTCGAAGTTTTGGTGCTGTAGTTCTTCGTAGATGTCTTCCTGAGCTTGTCTTTCTACTCACGACCACGCACATACAAAATTTACCGCAATCAAATATCATGCACAAACTTTACTCAAGATGCAATGGTGTAGATGAATGCAAATCCTATGATGCTGTTTTATTAAACCAGTTTGTATGTATTCTTGCATGTTTTAATGGGCTTTCATGGGGTTTTATGATGAACAAGGGTGTAGGGATCAAGTGTGGACGTGGTGATGATCTTGAATCAAGATCTAGATCAATTCCACCGTCAAAAACCGATCAAAACACTATCAGTCCACACGTAAAAGTCTCTGCTCGAAGGAAGCGAAGAAAACGGATGCATAGGAACAGCGACGACGTCGTAAGATGGGTAACGAAGACCTACCTCACTTCCCTTTGGTGGCAGGGTCTTCCTCCTAGCAATGGAAGCAGCGGGGGCTCACCGGTGACTGAACTACAGCGAGGGGGAGGGGTTTAACTCGTCGAGTTGGGGGCTAGGGCCTCCAAGTCGTCGACTTGGGAGGAAGAAAAAGAAAAAGGGGTTACGGACAAAAGGGGTTTTGGGTTCTATTTATAAGGGGAAAGAGAGGAGTCCTACTCCAATTTGAGCTCAAATAAGAGTCCTACTCAATTTTGGATCTTCAACAAACTTATCTTTTCAGTTTGGTGCGGCAGCAATGTGGGGAAAATTTGGGGAAATTGTGTTGGTACCATAAGTACCGGGTACCCCCACGCATAGGAGAAAAATCCGCCTAAGGACCTCGCCCCTTCCGCAGGGGTGAGCTCCGAAAGTTCCACGTGTATGGCGGGGCCGAGACACCCTACTCCTCAGAGGTGAGCTCCGGGCCTGCCACGCGGCCAGCGGAGCCGGTCCTCGCTTCTCCTCAGAGGCGAGCCCTGAGGACGCCACACGTCCAGCGGGGTCGGGCCTCCCTTCTCCTCAGAGTCGAGCCTCGAGGGCGCCACGCGTCCAGCGGGGTTGGACCTCCCTTCTCCTCAGAGGCGAGCCCTGAGGACGCCACATGTCCAGCGGGTGCCGGACCTCACCCCCTCCGCGGAGGTGAGCTCCGAGAGCAACACGTGTCCAGCGGTGCCGGACCTCACCCCCTCCGCGGAGGTGAGCTCCGAGGGTGGCACGTGTCCAGCAGTGCCGGACCTCACCCCCTCCGCGGAGGTGAGCTCCGAGGGTGACACGTGTCCAGCGGTGCCAGACCTCACCCCTTCCGCGGATGTGAGCTCCGAGGGCGACACGTGTCCAGCGGTGTCGGACCTCACCCCCTCCACGGAGGTGAGCTCCGCGAGCGCCACGTGTCCCGTGGTTCCGGACCTCACCCCCTCCGCGGAGGTGAGCTCCGCGGGCGCCACGTGTCCCGCGGTGCCGCCCCCTCCGCGGAGGTTAGCTCCGCGGGCGTCATGTGTCCCGTGGCCTGGGGATGTGTCGACAGCGCACTTAGACAAATTAGAATGGGCTCATTTCAGCTAGCTTTTTCCCATTCCCCATCATTTTTATGATTCTTTTTCCATTTCTACTTCTTTTTTAATGTTTCTCTATATGAAAAATGTATGAATGGACGGAAATGAATTTGAGGGTGTTACAAACCTACCCCCCTTAAACTGAATCTCGCCCTCGAGATTCGATAGAGTAGAGAATAGATGAGGGAATTCTGCCTTGAGGTCTTCCTCACGCTCCCATGTAGATTCGGCTTCCGTGTGATGGCTCCACTGTACCTTGCACCATCGGATTACTTTGTTCCTCGTGACCCTTTCTTTCACGTCCAAAATTTGGACGGGGTGCTCCATATAGGTCAGATCCTCTTGAAGCTCGAGCTCATCCATCGGTACTTGTCCTTCCGGTACTCTTAAGCACTTCTTGAGTTGGGATACATGAAACACGCCGTGTACGTCGGAGAGGTGTGTTGGCAGCTCCAGTTGATAGGCTACTTCTCCTCGCTTGCCCAAAATCTTAAATGGCCCGATGTAGCGAGGTGCTAATTTGCCCTTGATGTTGAACCGTCGTTGGCCGCGGATAGGCGATACCTTAAGGTACACGAAGTCTCCTACTTCGGAGGTCAATCTTCTTCGCCTATTGTCCGCATAACATTTTTGTCGTGACTGCGCCGCCTTCAAATTTTCTCGTATCGTTTGTACTTGCCTTTCGGCGCCTTGGAGCACTTCAGGTATAAACACTTGGCTCTCTACGGTCTCATTCCAGAACAGCGGCGTTCTACACTGTCTACCATACAATGCTTCGAAAGGTGAATCTTCAAGCTGGCTTTGTAGCTGTTGTTGTAGGAGAATTCAGAATACGGCAAGCTCCTATCCCAACTACGCCCATGTTTCAAGGCGCAAGCTCTCAACATGTCTTCAAAAATTTGATTTGTCCTCTCAGTTTGCCTGTCAGTTTGCTGGTGATAAGCGGAGCTGAAATTCAGCCGTGTACCCATGGTTTCATGCAGCTTCTTTTAGAACCTGGAGGTAAATTGAGAACCCCGATCTGAAACTATCCTCTTCGGAACTCCATGGTGACACACGATTTCCTCCATATACAGCTCGGCTAGTTCTGCGACGTGGTACGTGGTTCTAACAGGAAGGAAATGGGCAGTTTCCGTCAATCGGTCCACAATAACCCAAATGGAGTCGTAACCCGACCGAGTAAGTGGCAATCCAACAATAAAATCCATGCTGATGTCTTCCCACTTCCACTCGGGTACTTTCAATGGCTGCAACAGTCCAGTGGGTCTTTGATGTTCGGCCTTCACCCGTTGGCAAGTGTCGCATAAGACAACATATTCAGCTATGTTCCTTTTCATACCATCCCACCAATAGCAGGTTTTCAGGTCCTTGTACATCTTTGTACAGCCGGGATGTATGGAGTAAGGTGAGTCATCTGCCTCCTTTAATACCGTGTCGCGGATGTGCTTCACGTTAGGCACACAAACCCTTTTTCCTACCCAAAGCGTGCCTTTCTCGTCTTCCTTGAAATCCTTTTCTATGCCTTGTCCGATTCTTTCCTTGATTTCCTCATCCGTTGCTTGGCCATCTCGTATCTCTTGTTCCAGCGAAGAGTTGAGTTCTATCCCTTCCATCTCGTTCAAGAACCCGAGATGTAACCGTTCAAACTCCTTACGCAGCTCGGGTGGTAGCTCCCGAACTGTGAGTTGGTGACATGCTCCCTTTCGGCTCAACGCATCATCTACTGTGACGCCCGGTCCCGTAAAACACGGAACCCAGCTAATGCATATGTGTGCCCAGGATGTTCATCACACATACACATATAATCCACAAACTGAATTCAGAATATAACCACGAATAAATAGTGTTTAAGTACTTTATTACATTGACTCATTGTCTCATTCATAAATCTATAACTTATTCTTGCAGCGGAAGTCTTTAAACGATAGCGGAAAATAACTAAACAGCAGCGGCTCCATCTCCAACTCCACAGGCAAGTTGACGGTAGTTCGCACGCCTAGTACTCCACATGATCTTCGAAGTACCCTTCTCCTATTGCTGATGTTTATGTAATAATGCAAGGTTGAGTATATGACGTACTCAGCAAGTGCTGAAAAATATGACATGTAGCTTACAACAAGGTAGGAATAAAAAGGCTCATTGCAACAAGCAAATTTTATTTCACAAACGTGATAAAAACAGCAGCTATGTCTAGGTGAATTTAATCCCAACATATATCCAAGTAAAACAGCAACATATCTCCATCATCGTTCACCATTTATCAAGTCTCAACATTCTTTCATCATAAGTAACCTTTTCTCAAGTCTCAACCAGCCATTGGTCTTTCTCAAATTTATCTCATGCTCATAACCATCTCATGTTCACATATCCAAAACCAAACTCATTGCCAAGACTCAACCAGTCCCGATACCAATCTTAATGACCATACTAAGACCGTACCATGACCATACCAAATAACCATCCAAAGTTTTCCCTCTAATCATGTGAGTTGGCCAGGCGCTTGTGACCGTAAGCACGGCTATCATGATAGTTTTGCACTTTGCAGAGGTGGCACCACTTTACCCACAAGTTTGTGATTTCGTCACCCATCGGCGACTGCAGAACCTCCATTATACCAGTACACAACCGTCGGTGTATGGCCAAGATATCACAAAATAGCCTTTACAAAGGGGCTACTAGATGTATGGACTCACTAAGGTTTCACCAGCAGGCTCGAATCACCATTCTCCCACCTACGGGCCCCCTCTTGTGCCATGCAGTTCCAAGGGCAGTCCTCTTTCGACTCTCATTCCCCGCGCCATCCACTATCCATAACAAGCTAGCAACACACCTAATTAGTCAGCTAAGCCGCGCCCATATTTGGCCTTGTGGTGGCAGTGTTTTCCTGGCATGTGCTGGCATGAACCAGTCCCTAGATCTACGGCAAGTAAACCACCATCTCATTCTACCACATCCACGAAACAAGCTTGCCTAGATCTCCCCCGATTCTATGCTCATTATTATAATCAAGTTCTCATCATCATTATTTATATGAGTGCAGTACTTAGACATGTTCTACTTCGCCTTCCCGTATCTCGTAGCTTAAGTGAAGCAAAAACGAAAAATGATCATACCCGACTCATCAACTTCCCCGGCGACAAGGATGGTTAACAAAACTAGTAAACTCCTATAAAAGGGTTTCCCATCAATTTGACACAAGCATACACATTTTCGCAAACAAAACAGTTTTCTAAACATGGGATCAATATGATCAAGGGTGTGACACCCTCGTTTTTTATTTCTGCATGTATTCATGTTTTATATAGAGAAAACATTTCAAAATAAGTTGAAACGGAGAAACTATAAAACCAATTCCAGTGCGCCGAGGTGCGCCGAAGACAACTTCCCGCGGCCCGCTGGCCATGTGGCCCCTTCGGACCTCATCCCCGCAAAGGGGGAGAGGTGTTGCCCATGGGACACGTGTTGCCCCCCGGAGCTAGCCCCTGCGGAGGAGCGAAGGCCAGCCCCGCAGGACACATGTCGCTTTCGGTGCTAGTCACTGCGGAAAAGAGAGGACCAGCCAAGCGGGACACGTGTCGCTCTCAGAGCTTACCTCCGAGAGTTCCGGCCCCGCCAGACACGTGTCACCTTCGGAGCTCACCTCCGAGAGGTCCGGTCCTATTGGACACGTGTCACCACCGGAGCTCATCTCCGGGAGGTCCGACACTGTTGGACACATTTCAACCTCGGAGCTCGTCTCTGAGGAGAAAGGAAGTTTGGCGCTACTGGACACGTGGAATTCTCGGAGCCCACCTCGAAGAGAGGGGAGGTCCGGCTCTGACACGTGGCACATTCGGAGCCACCTCCGAAGAGAGGGGAGGTCCGGCTCTGACACATGGCGCACGCGGAGCTCGCCTCTGAGGGAGAGGGAGGTCCCGCCCGCCAGGACGCGTGGCACACGCGGAGCTCGCCTTCGAGGAGAGGGGAGGTCCCGTCCGCCTGACAAGCGGCAAAACCGGAGCCCGCCTCTGAGGAAAATAGAGACCAGGCCCCCGCAGGACATGTGGAGCCTCCGGAGCTCACCGCCGCGAAGGTAACGAGATTTGAAGCGTTTTTTTTCTGTACACGTGGGAATCCCTGATACTGAGGGAACCGACACAGATTCCACGTTGCTATCGCACCAAATCAATTGAAGATAAGTTGTTAAGATTCAAAATGATTTGAATAGGACTCTTATTCGAATTCCGATCAGATTAGGGCTCTTATTTTCCCAATTATAAATAGAACCCAAAACACCCCTTAGACATAACATCTTTTCTAAGCCGACAACTTAGAAGCCCTATGACACAACCCCATCGGCCTTGTCGAGCCAGGATCACGCTGAGGGGTGCTGCGTTGCACGGCACCGGATAACACACATCAAAGGTACAAAGCGGAAGCAAAGTTTTATTACATAAACAGGTTTATGAACACTTTTACAACAAAATATGTTCAGTCCACACTCACGGGCGTAGACTACGCATTGTAAGGGCCTCAGTTTTTGACACCCAATTGTAGTGTTCATCACCACACCACACCCCTCATTTGAGCAAGAATGATGAACACAAATGAAGAGCAAGTAACAATTATCAACATGCTCATTAGAGAACAAACTTACACATTGCAAAAGTGGTATTTCCCACATGTGATATGGATGGGCTGGACATATGAAAACTCCTACACTTTGCTAAGGATGTCCATGCCAAGTTTCACCCAAATTCAAAACCTTTTTGAGGTCATCTTGGGTATAGATAGGAAAGGGGCAGTTTGAAAACATATTCAAATTCAAACTGTTTTTATACCATGAATTTGAAAGTGGAAGGCATATTCTTGCTCAGCACATTTTTGTGAGCTCACACACCAATTTTCACTCCATTTGGGGTTGATCTTGACATGAGCTAAAGGGGAGAAATTCAAACTTTATTTGAATTTCAAACTGAACTTGTGCTGAAATTCGTCCAAACCAAACCTCATTTGAACTTTGATCAATTCAAATGGCTCATGGGTGAATAATTTGAATTGCCAAGGGTAGTATAGGGTTCACTGTTTACCACAGCTGTTAGGAGTAAATTTCAGAGGTTAAAAGGAGGGGTGGGACCCACATGTCAGCCTCTGCTTCAACACAAACCGACTGAGACTTTTCACTCGGGTCGCCGAGCCGCAGCGGTGATCGCCACCGAGGCCAGCCACCGCGCCACCAGCTGCTTGCCCACGCGCGGACATGAGGTGGTGCAGAGCCTTCTTAAGGCGCCTGCCCCCTCCTCGGCCGAGGCACCACAGTTCTCTCCCGCAAGAACTCAGCGCCGGCCAAGAACTTCCGCAGCTCGGACTTGATCGGAGAACGCCGATCGCAGCTCCCTCCTTCCACTCCAGAGTCCCAGCAAGGTAATAGAGACCTTCCTCCATCCTCTCCATTGCTAGAATTCGGTTGAAACCGATTGATATCGGCTGTGCCGAAAGATCAAACTCGGAACTTGGAACCGCCGCACCTCGGGCTCTCGTGGACAGCCCAACCTGGGCGTTGTCACGCCCGAGCCAAGGCACCCTTGGACGCGCGGGTGACCGGTGCTGCTCATCCCCGAGCCACAGCTCGAGTGGTTGCTCACCGGCGGCGAAATTCCACTGTTCCCCTTTCTGTGTGCAGAACGACCTTCGGGTACGATTCTGTTTAATTCATGCTCTAGAAAGGATTAGAGGGCCTCAGGCCACTCCCACACGAGCTAGACACGGTAACGCACAAGTTGCCTTCACAACTCTGGGCCGGAGAACCTATGTGCCCGGCGTAATTTAAGGTCTACTAATGGCGGAACGAACGGGCGGCATCGGGCGCACGGTGAGGACCTATTTCGGGCCTTCCCCGAGCTGCCTCGAGCTCAGGTCGACCTTCTCTGAGGTCCACTGATGCTCCCCGACCGATTTCCCAAGTAGCTGAGGTACTAGGAGAGTCAGCCGACATGGCCGAAGTCATTTCGATATGGCGGCTCGTCGCCGACCATGCTCCGGCCGTTGTCATGAGCAGCTGACCCTCGGATCCTGTTCCCCAAGTAAAAGTAGGCAGGGGCGGCCAGAATCAAGAAGTTTGGAGCTGTACAGCAGCCGGCGGCGAGCTCTCCGGCGAGGTCCCTCGGCGGCAGGGCGCGGGTGTCGCGAGGTTGAAGAAGGGGGTGGACCCCAGCTGTCAGCGGCCGATATTTTGAATCGGGATCCGGCTGCGGCCGGGATCGGGTGAGCTGGCGCGCAAAATCCTTGTGGGCCGCGGTGTGCCATCGCCTAGGCATGCGACGCGTGTCCCCTGGGCCCACGCGCGAGTTTAAACTTTTCCCCGATTTTCAGATTTCCTTCAAACTTCAAATCCTTATAACTTTGGCTAGAAAGCTCCAAATTGAGTGAACCAAATTTTGCTGGATTCAGCTCTCTGAGTACTTTCCAGAAAATCAAGTTTCACTTCATGAAATTCCTTAATTCTCCAGAATTAATTCCTTAAAGTTTAAACTGTTAGGAATTTTAACTGGAGAATCCTTTGGAGGAAAATCCTGAAATTTTGCTAAGATGTTCACCAAAATATCCTTGAACTACCATAAGAATTTCAGATCCATTTGAGCTCATTTAGTCCACCTAATGGTGTGATTAGTAAAACTGTTCCAGAGAAAATAGAAAATGTTCAGAAACATTTTCAGAATTTTCTCTGAAATTGTTTAGCTCATATCTTTAGTTAGGGACTTCCAAATTAAGTGAGACCAACTCCATTAGAACTCTCTGAAAATCTAGTTTTCAGAAAGTCATACTGTGTCTCATGAAAATTCCTAGAACACCCTAAGAGTTCAAATTAAGGTCAAGGACATAATTAATTGTGGAGGGCTCAAATGAGCTTTGCTGCAACTAAAACTTGACCAAGTCTCTGTTTAGGTTGTAACCAAGCCACGGTAAAAGTTTCACAGTCATTAGGTCTGTCTAGCAAAGGTTATAGACTTCACAACTTCAAAGATAATACAAATGCATTTAAATTAATACATACATTGCTTCTATCATGTAGTCGCTAAGGTCGAGGAGGAACCCGAAGTCCTAGACTTCGTTACTCCGGAGGAACAGCTAGCCTACGACCAAGAGCAGCAAGGCAAGCCCCGGTTTGCATTAACCTTTTTACAAATATTTATTGTTTTGAGCACACCTTTGAATATTGTTCTTTGCATTAGAGTCTTGATTGGAAACCCAACTGCACAGCCAAGAAAACCATGGGTTGGGGTTAGGATTGCAAACCCCGTTAGCCACTGCATTGCTAGGATAGAGTAGGATTCGGTACAAGTCGAGTAGTTGGAACTACTCGCGAGAATAGGCTAGAGGCACATTGCTCGGGTAGAGATAGCACATGCTACACATGGCGAGAAAATGAGACCGAGCGGAGAGTAAGGGCAGCAGGACTTTGGGGCCTGTGTGCTGTAGCTCCGCTTGTGTCGATTGAGGACCGAGCCGTGTGCGGGCCTGTTGAACAAGCTAGAACAGTACCGAAGACCTACCGGCTATATGGGAACCGGGAAACTGATGTAACTCGGGTAGCTGGGTATTGAGGCATTGCCCGTCGTTCAGAGGGTAGGTTGAGAGCTCGAGGTGTAAATCGGCTGGCGGCACGGATATGCGCGTGCAGAGACCTCTTGCTCGGGACGATGGGACCGGTTCAATATTTGGCTGACGGGTGAAAGGTAGTCGCGTACGGCGTCCGTGATGGTTGTTGTAGGCAACATCGAGTACGGGCGTACGTGACGGGTTGTTCGGGTAACCCTGCAGGTGTAAATCGATTATAATCGCCGTCCCTCGCGGTCAGTGAGTACCACTTGTTCACTGTACCGTGACGTAGAAAGAACAGGCTAGTTACATGTTAAAATGTTGCTGATTGGAAGCTGGACATTGATTGTTAATGATATGCTGTAGCTTAGTGCTAACTAAAGTTCTTTTCAACTTTGGGCAAAGTACATGAGAGAAATGCGTTTCTTGTTTGATTGCGGCTCTCTCATGTGCCTTAGCGTAAGGTTCTCCACAACCTGCTGCTAAAACTTGAAAGTAAGGTTCTACTAATTAGGCGAGTCCTTGCAAATGATTTTTGCCTCATGCAACCCATTACCCTCATGTAGAAGTTCCATGTTTAGGTGAGACGGGTCAAACTTGCTGAGCCTTCGTGCTCACTGCTTGTGTTTGAAGCTTTTGCAGGGTTCTATGAGGAAGGAACTCCCGAAGAGGAGACGGAACCCCAGGAGGGGAACCCCGTCGAGTGGGAGTCGTGCACGCCGCAGAGTTAGTGTGCGTGTGTGCTAGCAAGGACACGTTCGAGGGCTGAACGTGCACTTGATGCTTAGTCTACGCCCGTGAGTGTAGACTGAACTTATTTTGATGTAAACACGTTCATAAACCTGTTTATGTAATAAAGCTTCCGCTTCCGCTTTGCACCTTTGACGTGTGTTATACGGTGCTGTGCAACGCAGCACCCCTCAGCGTGATCCTGGCTCGACAGGACCAATGGGGTCGTGTCAGCGTTGGTATCAGAGCTCGCTGGAGGTTTAACACAGTACAAAGGTCTTCTTTTTCAAAAATCCAGTGAGGAACGAGTTAGTAGCCCGTATAAGGATGTTATTAGCATATAGAAAGTGGCATATTAACCTATTTGTTATGTCGGAAAATCGTGCATCTCGGGACGTTCATGTCTTGGGGGGTGCACGTAAGCGCTGTCCACCAGTGCGCACAAGCTGAAGGGTGGAGCCCCACGGGTGGCAGGTAACCCGACCCGCTTTGATATCCTCTACGACTCTTCATGTCGTTTGGGGTATTCGAGCAACGTCTGTCCCTGGCGTGCGTGGTGCAACATGGGAGACCCCGTCACGTGGTCTGAAAACGTGAACACGTAACTCAAGGCGTGTTTGGCTTGAGAACATCCGGGCGAGTGATGACGGCCGGGTGTACAAACTGTATGGATTCCGGGCTCGGTGTGCAGCCGAGTCTGATGATTGTTTGAGTTTCTGCAGGTAGCCTGACCACGAAACGGTAGACGTGTAGCATGCGTGTGCGAGTGACGTTTAGTGCCACTGAACTAACGAAGCCGGCTAAGTCCGGTATAGGTTTTTCCTTTGTGAGGACGTAGTACCGACAAAATCTGGTGACGCATCGACGTCACACCCAACTAAATAAACAACTTCATTGTAAAAACTGGAAGGTTTTAATCCAAAGTAGTAAAACTTGATGTAACTCCTTCCCTTGAACAGGATATTCAAAGTTAAACAAGTTTTCAACTTATAGGATGTTAAGGACAGAGCACTCTGTTTTCAGCTAAATCAAGGCTGGAGTTAATCAGAGGTTAGAGGTTGAGTTCTTTCGAGGTTGGGGTCGTATGATACATTTCTGGAAAGATTTGGAGGAGCTTTACAACTTTTCTGTTGAGTTCCAGAGGTGTTTCATCCCTTAACCACTCGAAAAATGCAGTAGAGTTGAAACTGTCCAGAAAACAGGACGGAGTAAAGATTCTCTGTAGACTCTCTGTAAATTAAGCATAACTTCCTGCATAAAAATCCAAAAATAGAAAATGAGGTAGTTCTGGAAAGCTTATAAGATGGGTTACAACTTTGTGACAGAAAGTTTTGTCAGATTAGGAACAGAATTTACTGGGATTCTTGGACCAATCCAGTGCCTAAAGCAGGGAGGTGCTGTCCAATTGTTCCCAGAAATTCTGTTAACTTTGACATCTCATAACTTGTGAACCAGGACAGATCTTAGGCCAACCAAATACTTTCTGGAAAGCTATTGAAGTTAACTTTAACTTTGATGTTGAGCTCCAGGACTGGTTTTGCTTTTAACCTGGCCTAAATCAGATTGATATGGAAACTGGTCAGGGCTGTCATGGGAACAGCAGATCAGCAGTCAAATTTGTTTAAAATTTGAACTATGTTTCCGAGTGTTATGAGTTCAATGACATGTCTTGTGTTATAACTCAATGGTTTACTGTTTAAATAAATATTTGACATTTCTCAAATATATTTTTACAGATGGCAGCAGATAAACGGTTGGAGAACGGGTGGGTAGTTTCCCACTGCTCTGACCGTAGCGGCTACCTGGAAGCATTGTGGCAAATGCTCCAATATTTCGGGTACAACCAGATGCCGCAATACTTCGCCAAGGAAGAAGGCGAGGATGGGAACAAAACGTGGACGATCCATGTCGAGGTTCCTGCAGGGCCTACGCCACCCGGTTGGGTGCCATTCACCGTCACGGTGAGAGGAAGACAACCGGAAGGGATGTGGCAAGTGGCAGCCCGTGACACTATGTCACGTTTCTGCCAACTACACGTGCAGGCTATGGAGGGCACACCATACGCACTCGTTCCGGTGGAGGGGCGAGCTCAGCATGTGTGGGAAGATTTCAGCAAGCGTAATGGTCTCCAAAGCACCATTATGCTTAGCGGGTAGAGTGTACCCCACGTCTCTCATTATCTTAGAGGGACAGAAGGTCGATGTCATCCTAGGGATGTCGTGGTTAAACCGCCACGGCGCTGTTTTAGACACCGTCCTCCGAGTCGTGCACTTAAACTCAGAAGTGCACGGTTCTCACTCATTATTTCTGGACAGTCCAGAAATAAAACTTCCAAGTGTCTATCAAGCCACAACCATCAGATTGGAAGACATTCCGGTGGTCCGAGAGTTCCCGGATGTATTCCCGGACGATTTGCCGGGGATGCCACCCGATAGAGAGGTGGAGTTCAAGATTGAACTCGCACCGGGAACCATGCCAATATCCCGAAGGCCGTACAAGATGGCGCCCAAGGAGTTGGCGGAACTGAAGACTCAGCTCACGGACCTTCTGGAGAAGGGTTTTATTAGGCCGAGCTCCTCGCCATGGGGCTGTTCGGCATTATTTGTCAAAAAGAAGGATGAAACGTTGCGGCTTTGCGTGGACTACCGTCCATTAAATGCCGTAACCATCAAGAACAAGTACCCGTTGCCACGGATCGACATGTTGTTTGATCAGTTGGTCGAAGCAAGGATCTTTTCCAAGATGGATTTAAGATCCGGGTACCACCAGATTAAGATAAGGGCGGAGGACATTCCGAAGACAGCTTTCTCAACAAGGTACAGACTTTATGAGTACCTGGTCATGTCCTTCGGCCTCACCAATGCTCCAGCTCACTTCATGTACTTAATGAACTCGGTGTTCATGCCGGAGCTGGACAAGTTTGTCGTGGTCTTCATCGACGACATCTTGGTATACTCCATGTCGGAGGAAGATCACAAGAAACATCTGCGTATAGTCTTGCAACGGCTGCGGGATCACAAGTTATACGCAAAGTTCAGCAAATGCGAGTTTTGGATATCGCAAGTGCCTTTCCTCGGGCATATCATCTCAGCGGAGGGTATCGCTGTGGACCCGAGCAAGATCACGCAAGTGCTGAATTGGAAATCCCCGAGAACTGTTCATGAGGTACGGAGTTTCCTCGGACTCGCGGGATATTATCGGAGGTTCATCCCGAACTTCTCGAAGATTGCCAAGCCAATGACAGAGCTGCTGAAGAAAGCTACCAAATATGTTTGGAGTCCAGCATGTGAAGCAGCATTCAAGGCTTTAGTCAAGCACCTGACATCAGCACCGGTTTTGGCGCAGCCAGACACAACAAAACCGTTCGATGTGTACTGCGATGCATCCGGCATTGGGCTCGGATGTGTGCTGATGCAAGACCGAAGAGTGGTCGCGTATGGATCACGGCAGCTTAGGAACCATGAGCAAAATTATCCAACTCACGACTTGGAGCTCGCTGCCGTGGTACTTGCACTGGAGATGTGGAGGCACTACCTACTCGGTAACCTCGTACATTTATATACCGACCACAAAAGCCTCAAGTACATATTCACTCAGAAGGAGCTGAACATGAGGCAACGAAGATGGTTAGAACTGATAAAGGATTATGAGATAGAGATCCATTATCATCCGGTCAAGGCAAACGTTGTGGCAGATGCGCTGAGCCGCAAGTCACACGTCAATAATCTGACCATCACACCGTTGGAAGAGAGCGAACCACCACTACATGTGATTCCACACGGAGCTCTCTACAACCTAGCTTTGATCCCCACCATCCGTGAAGAAATAGCGGCAGGCCAGAAGAATGACAAGGGCATGTCACATTTGCGGAGACGTGTAGATAGTGGGGAATTAAAATGTTTCCGGAAGGACGGAGACGGCGTCCTATGGTTCAAGAACCGGATCGTCGTACCCCGAAACCCGGAGTTACGGAAGAAAATCTTTGATGAGGCTCACTTATCAAAGTTTTCTATTCACCCCGGCAGCAAAAAAATGTATCAAGAACTCAAAAGCAAGTTTTGGTGGACACGAATGAAGCGAGAGACGGCAAAATACGTGTCCGAGTGTGATACATGTCGAAGGGTGAAGGCAGACCACATGCGGAAACCGGGACTGCTGCAACCACTGGGCATTCCTGCCTGGAAGTGGGAGGACGTGAGCATGGATTTCGTCGTCGGTTTACCCACCACCTTACAGAAACATGATTCTGTGTGGGTAATCGTCGATCGGCTCACCAAGGTTGCCCATTTCATCCCGGTCAACACCAACTACAATGCCAAGAAGTACGCTGAACTGTACATCTCACGGATCCTATGCTTATACGGCGTACCCCGTACCATTATATCGGACCGGGGCACTTTATTTGTGTCCCGTTTTTGGGAGCAGCTACACGCTGCCTTGGGAACGAAGCTGATCCGTAGTTCAGCCTACCACCCGTAGACGGATGGACAAACTGAGCGGGTAAATCAAATCCTAGAAGACATGCTACGAGCTTGCGCTATCGACCACGGCAAGAATTGGGATGATCACTTGCCGTTAGCCGAGTTCTCGTACAACAATGGGTACCAAGCCAGCATCAAGATGGCGCCCTACGAGGCGCTATACGGAAGAAAATGCCGCACACCATTGAACTGGTGTGAGTCTGGCGAAAGGGTTACCTTCGGGATTGACCTTGTCAACGACGCGGAAGAAAAGGTTCGACTGATTCAAGCGAACCTAAGAGCCGCTCAATCCCGACAGAAACAGTATGCGGACCGGAGAAGGCGCCCATTACAATTCGAAGTTGGAGATCACGTATACCTACGAGTGTCTCCAATGAAGGGCGTAAACAGATTTGGGGTGAGAGGAAAGTTGGCACCCCGATTCATCGGTACATTCCAGATTACCGAAAGATGTGGATCAGTAGCATACCGGCTGAGATTACCAGAAGCACTTTCCGGTGTGCACGACGTCTTTCACGTTTCCCAGTTGAGGAAGTGTCTCAAGCTATCAACTACCGTTCAGCTGGAAGACATTGAAGAACTGCAACCGGATCTCACCTATCGGGAGGAACCGGTGCAGATTATTGAGGAAAAGGCCCGAACCACACGCAACCGTACGTTGTGGTTCTACAAGGTTCTGTGGAGTAATCACTCCATGGACGAAGCGACATGGGAGAGCGAAGAATTCCTTCGCACTAACTACCCCGACTTTCTCACGTCGCATATCCGGTAATTTTCCACCGTCCTCTCTCTCATTTTCACCTTATAATCTTGGGACGAGATTCTTTTAAGGGGGGAGGAATGTAAGGGCCTCAGTTTTTGACACCCAATTGTAGTGTTCATCACCACACCACACCCCTCATTTGAGCAAGAATGATGAACACAAATGAAGAGCAAGTAACAATTATCAACATGCTCATTAGAGAACAAACTTACACATTGCAAAAGTGGTATTTCCCACATGTGATATGGATGGGCTGGACATATGAAAACTCCTACACTTTGCTAAGGATGTCCATGCCAAGTTTCACCCAAATTCAAAACCTTTTTGAGGTCATCTTGGGTATAGATAGGAAAGGGGCAGTTTGAAAACATATTCAAATTCAAACTGTTTTTATACCATGAATTTGAAAGTGGAAGGCATATTCTTGCTCAGCACATTTTTGTGAGCTCACACACCAATTTTCACTCCATTTGGGGTTGATCTTGACATGAGCTAAAGGGGAGAAATTCAAACTTTATTTGAATTTCAAACTGAACTTGTGCTGAAATTCGTCCAAACTAAACCTCATTTGAACTTTGATCAATTCAAATGGCTCATGGGTGAATAATTTGAATTGCCAAGGGTAGTATAGGGTTCACTGTTTACCACAGCTGTTAGGAGTAAATTTCAGAGGTTAAAAGGAGGGGTGGGACCCACATGTCAGCCTCTGCTTCAACACAAACCGACTGAGACTTTTCACTCGGGTCGCCGAGCCGCAGCGGTGATCGCCACCGAGGCCAGCCACCGCGCCACCAGCTGCTTGCCCACGCGCGGACATGAGGTGGTGCAGAGCCTTCTTAAGGCGCCTGCCCCCTCCTCGGCCGAGGCACCACAGTTCTCTCCCGCAAGAACTCAGCGCCGGCCAAGAACTTCCGCAGCTCGGACTTTATCGGAGAACGCCGATCGCAGCTCCCTCCTTCCACTCCAGAGTCCCAGCAGGGTACTAGAGACCTTCCTCCATCCTCTCCATTGCTAGAATTCGGTTGAAACCGATTGATATCGGCTGTGCCGAAAGATCAAACTCGGAACTTGGAACCGCCGCACCTCGGGCTCTCGTGGACAGCCCAACCTGGGCGTTGTCACGCCCGAGCCAAGGCACCCTTGGACGCGCGGGTGACCGGTGCTGCTCATCCCCGAGCCACAGCTCGAGTGGTTGCTCACCGGCAGCGAAATTCCACTGTTCCCCTTTCTGTGTGCAGAACGACCTTCGGGTACGATTCTGTTTAATTCGTGCTCTAGAAAGGATTAGAGGGCCTCAGGCCACTCCCACACGAGCTAGACACGGTAACGCACAAGTTGCCTTCACAACTCTGGGCCGGAGAACCTCTGTGCCCGGCGTAATTTAAGGTCTACTAATGGCGGAACGAACGGGCGGCATCGGGCGCACGGTGAGGACCTATTTCGGGCCTTCCCCGAGCTGCCTCGAGCTCAGGTCGACCTTCTCTGAGGTCCACTGATGCTCCCCGACCGATTTCCCAAGTAGCTGAGGTACTAGGAGAGTCAGCCGACATGGCCGAAGTCATTTCGATATGGCGGCTCGTCGCCGACCATGCTCCGGCCGTTGTCATGAGCAGCTGACCCTCGGATCCTGTTCCCCAAGTAAAAGTAGGCAGGGGCGGCCAGAATCAAGAAGTTTGGAGCTGTACAGCAGCCGGCGGCGAGCTCTCCGGCGAGGTCCCTCGGCGGCGGGGCGCGGGTGTCGCGAGGTTGAAGAAGGGGGTGGACCCCAGCTGTCAGCGGCCGATATTTTGAATCGGGATCCGGCTGCGGCCGGGATCGGGTGAGCTGGCGCGCAAAATCCTTATGGGCCGCGGTGTGCCATCGCCTAGGCATGCGACGCGTGTCCCCTGGGCCCACACGCGAGTTTAAACTTTTCCCCGATTTTCAGATTTCCTTCAAACTTCAAATCCTTATAACTTTGGCTAGAAAGCTCCAAATTGAGTGAACCAAATTTTGCTGGATTCAGCTCTCTGAGTACTTTCCAGAAAATCAAGTTTCACTTCATGAAATTCCTTAATTCTCCAGAATTAATTCCTTAAAGTTTAAACTGTTAGGAATTTTAACTGAAGAATCCTTTGGAGGAAAATCCTGAAATTTTGCTAAGATGTTCACCAAAATATCCTTGAACTACCATAAAAATTTCAGATCCATTTGAGCTCATTTAGTCCACCTAATGGTGTGATTAGTAAAACTGTTCCAGAGAAAATAGAAAATGTTCAGAAACATTTTCAGAATTTCCTCTGAAATTGTTTAGCTCATATCTTTAGTTAGGGACTTCCAAATTAAGTGAGACCAACTCCATTAGAACTCTCTGAAAATCTAGTTTTCAGAAAGTCATAGTGTGTCTCATGAAAATTCCTAGAACACCCTAAGAGTTCAAATTAAGGTCAAGGACATAATTAATTGTGGAGGGCTCAAATGAGCTTTGCTGCAACTAAAACTTGACCAAGTCTCTGTTTAGGTTGTAACCAAGCCACGGTAAAAGTTTCACAGTCATTAGGTCTGTCTAGCAAAGGTTATAGACTTCACAACTTCAAAGATAATACAAATGCATTTAAATTAATACATACATTGCTTCTATCATGTAGTCGCTAAGGTCGAGGAGGAACCCGAAGTCCTAGACTTCGTTACTCCGGAGGAACAGCTAGCCTACGACCAAGAGCAGCAAGGCAAGCCCCGGTTTGCATTAACCTTTTTACAAATATTTATTGTTTTGAGCACACCTTTGAATATTGTTCTTTGCATTAGAGTCTTGATTGGAAACCCAACTGCACAGCCAAGAAAACCATGGGTTGGGGTTAGGATTGCAAACCCCGTTAGCCACTGCATTGCTAGGATAGAGTAGGATTCGGTACAAGTCGAGTAGTTGGAACTACTCGCGAGAATAGGCTAGAGGCACATTGCTCGGGTAGAGATAGCACATGCTACACATGGCAAGAAAATGAGACCGAGCGGAGAGTAAGGGCAGCAGGACTTTGGGGCCTGTGTGCTGTAGCTCCGCTTGTGTCGATTGAGGACCGAGCCGTGTGCGGGCCTGTTGAACAAGCTAGAACAGTACCGAAGACCTACCGGCTATATGGGAACCGGGAAACTGATGTAACTCGGGTAGCTGGGTATTGAGGCATTGCCCGTCGTTCAGAGGGTAGGTTGAGAGCTCGAGGTGTAAATCGGCTGGCAGCACGGAGATGCGCGTGCAGAGACCTCTTGCTCGGGACGATGGGACCGGTTCAATATTTGGCTGACGGGTGAAAGGTAGTCGCGTACGGCGTCCGTGATGGTTGTTGTAGGCAACATCGAGTACGGGCGTACGTGACGGGTTGTTCGGGTAACCCTGCAGGTGTAAATCGATTATAATCGCCGTCCCTCGCGGTCAGTGAGTACCACTTGTTCACTGTACCGTGACGTAGAAAGAACAGGCTAGTTACATGTTAAAATGTTGCTGATTGAAAGCTGGACATTGATTGTTAATGATATGCTGTAGCTTAGTGCTAACTAAAGTTCTTTTCAACTTTGGGCAAAGTACATGAGAGAAATGCGTTTCTTGTTTGATTGCGGCTCTCTCATGTGCCTTAGCGTAAGGTTCTCCACAACCTGCTGCTAAAACTTGAAAGTAAGGTTCTACTAATTAGGCGAGTCCTTGCAAATGATTTTTGCCTCATGCAACCCATTACCCTCATGTAGAAGTTCCATGTTTAGGTGAGACGGGTCAGACTTGCTGAGCCTTCGTGCTCACTGCTTGTGTTTGAAGCTTTTGCAGGGTTCTAAGAGGAAGGAACTCCCGAAGAGGAGACGGAACCCCAGGAGGGGAACCCCGTCGAGTGGGAGTCGTGCACGCCGCAGAGTTAGTGTGCGTGTGTGCTAGCAAGGACACGTTCGAGGGCTGAACGTGCACTTGATGCTTAGTCTACGCCCGTGAGTGTAGACTGAACTTATTTTGATGTAAACATGTTCATAAACCTGTTTATGTAATAAAGCTTCCGCTTCCGCTTTGCACCTTTGACGTGTGTTATACGGTGCTGTGCAACGCAGCACCCCTCAGCGTGATCCTGGCTCGACAGGACCAATGGGGTCGTGTCACGCATCGAGTTCACGTTCAGCCCGTGAACGTGTCCCCGCTAGCACGCAGACACACTAACATGGCGGCTTGCACGACAACCACTCGATGGGGTTCCCCTCCTGGGGTTCCGTCTCCTCCTCGGGAGTCCCTTCATCATAGACCCCTGCAAAATCTTCAAACAAAAGCAGTGATCACGATGGCTCAGCATGTCTGACCCGCCTCTCCTATACATGAAACTTCTACATGATAGGTATAGGTTACATGAGGTAAAATAAGTTGCAAAGGACTCGCCTAATTAGTGGAACCTTACTTTCATGTTTTAGCAGCAGGTTGTGGAGAACCTTACGCTAAGGCACATGAGAGAGCCGCAATCAAACAAGAAACGCATTTCTCTCATGTACTTTGCCCAAAGTTGAAAAGAACTTTAATTATCTCTAAGCTACAACAAGAAATTAACAAGCAAAGTATAACTTTCAAATCAGCAAAATTTTAACATGTATCTAGCCTGTTCTTTCTACGTCGCGGTACAGTGAACAAGTGGTACTCACTGACCACGACGGACGGTGATTATAATCGATTTACACCTGCAGGGTTACCCGAATAACCCGTCACGTGCGCCGGTACTCGATGTTGCCTACAGCAACCATCACGGACGTCGTACGCAACCACCTTTCACCCGTCAGCCAAATATTTAACTGGTCCTATCGTCCCGAGCAAGAGGTCTCTGCGTGCGCATCCACAGTGCCGCCAGCCGATTTACACCTCGAGCTCTCAACCTACCCTCTGAACGACAGGCAATGCCTCAATACCCAGCTACCCCAGTTACGTCGGTTTCCCGGTTCCCATATAGCCGGTAGGTCTTCGGTACTGTTCTAGCTTGTTCAACAGGGCCGCACACGGCTCGGTCCTCAATTGACACAAGTGGAGCTATAGCACCCAGGCCCCAAAGTCCTGCTGCCCTTACTCTCCGCTCGGTCTCATTTTTCTTGCCATGTGTTTCATTTTCTATGTTTACCCGAGAGATGTGCCTCTTGCCTATTCTCGCGAGTAGTTCCAACTACTCGACTTGTACCGGCTCCTACACTATCTTAGCATTGCAGTAGCTTAATGGGGTTTTCAATCCTAATCCCAACCCATGGTTTTCTTGGATATGCATTTGGGTTTCAAACAAGACTCTAATGCAAGAAGAAGTGGTACTCAAAATAAGTTCTCAAAACAATAAAAATTTGTAAAACGGGTTAATGCAAACCGGAGCTTGCCTTGCTGCTCTTGGTCGTAGGCTAGCTGCTCTTCCGGAGTGACAAAGTCTAAGACTTCAGGTTCCCCCTCAACCTTAGCGACTACATGAGATAACTTGTACATGTATCAATTTAAACGCATTTGAATTGAATTTAAACTTGTGAAGACTATAAGTCTTACTAGAAAGACCCAATGACTCTGAAATTTTTACTGTGGTTTGGTTACAACCAAAACAGAGACTTGGCCAAGTTTCATTTGCAGCAAAGCTCATTTGAGATCTCCACAAATAATTATGTACTTGACCTTAATTGGAGCTCCTAGGGTGTTCTAGGGATTTTCATGGAGAAACCCATGACTTTCTGAAAACTAGATTTTCAGAGAGTTCTAATAGAGTTGGTCTCACTTAATTTGAAGGTTCCTAGCCAAAGATATGAGCTAAACAATTTCAGAGAAATTCTGAAAATGTTTCTGGACATTTTCTCTTTTCTCTGGAACAGTTTTATTAATCACACCATTAGGTGGATCAAATGAGCTCAAATGGATCTGAAATTTTTCTGGTAGCTCACGGATATTTTCGTGAAAATCACAGTAGAATTTCAGAATTTTCCTCCAAGGGATCCTCCAGTTAAAATTCTAAACAGTTTGAATTTTAAAGAATTAATTTTGGAGAACTAAGGATTTTCATGAAGCGAAACTTGATTTGCTGGAAACTACTCAGAGAGCTGAATCCAATAAAACTTGGTTCACTCGATTTGGAGTTTTCTAGTCAAAGTTATGTGAGTTTGAAGTTTGAACTAAAACTGAAAATCGGGAAATGTTTAAAACACTGCACGTGGGTCCCATGCACAGTGCCTTCGTCTACCTCCCGCCAGCCCGAGCGCGCGACGTCCAGCGACGGTGGCGCGGTTCGTTCTCGGCCGCTACTGCCTAATTCTCTACGCGGTTTCTTCCTACATGATCCTTGGAGCATGGCGCACATGCCGGGCACCTTCTCGGACCTCGACATCGCTGGAAACCTAGTCGGCGACAGCGGGGGCGGAAGATGAGCTCGGGTCCGACGGCACTAGCTCGTCTCAGCGGTGAACACGATCAGCCAATGGGTCACAAAGCACCACTGGGGGACGGGGAAGCCAACCCTGCCCTGCTCTTGGCCGGAGACCGACGGGAAAGTAGACTTCACCGGCGACCCGAGCCATTTTCACCCGCGATGGCCAAACTCCGGTGCTCGGCTCACTGGGTTGATCATCACCGCTAGGATTTGGCTGAGGTGACCGCGATGTGCTACTCTAGCTTCTGCTCGACCAGGATTTCCGTTGATCATGTGATCGAGGTGAATTTCGAGTTTTGGTTCTCGGTGTTCTTTTCGGCGATCATCGGGAAAGTTGAAATTCCGGCTAACCAGTGCAAAGAGGGATCTAGGGAGTTTGGGGAGAGCTACTAGACTTGAAAGCTAACCTCAGAGACACGTTGGTTGCACTGGAGAAGCTTTGCGCTGCTCGGGCGACGGCGTCGAGTCGGAGGAGCTCTCGGGTTGACAGAGCGATGGAAGAACGGCTCGGACAAGCTTAACTGAAGATGATCACGAGCAGCTGAGGGCTGTAACACGTCGAGCAATGGCCGGCGGTGCCGTTTGTGGCCTTAGCTCGCGGTGGAAGGGACTGTGCTGGTCAGTCGACGGCGAGGTGATGCGGCAGGGCTGTGCAGTGATCAATTCGGTGTTCTCGTCGCTGGAAACGTCGAGGCAGTGGGAAAGTGAGCTGCTGCCGGCGGCAGCTCGCAGCTAAATAGCTGGGGACGTCGGTTTGGGGCGGTGATCGGCGACCAGGAGGTGGCAGTGGTGGGAAAACGCCGTGGCGCTCGCATGGTCGCGCGCAAGAACCGAGCTGCGGTGACTTCAGTCGGTTTGAACACTGGTGAGGCTGACATGTGGGTCCCACCGCGGTTTTAACCCCTGAAATTGAATTTTCCCCACTGCTCTAAACAGTAGAGACCCAATTAACCTTGGTTATTTGAATTATCTACCCCTGGGCCATTTGAATTGGATAGAATTCAAATTGGGTTTTTTTTGACTAAATTTCAGCACATATGCAGTTTGAAATTCAAATAAAGTTTGAATTCGCTAAACTTAGCTCATGTCAAGACCAACTCTAAATGGAGTGAAAATTTGTGGGTGAGCTCACAAAAATATTCTGAGTAAGAATATGCCTCCCACTTATGAATTCATGGGATAGAAATAGTTTGAATTTGAATGAGTTCAAACCACCCTCTTTCTAGATATACCAAAAAAGACCTAAAAAGGATTTTAGATTTGGGTGAAATTTGGCATGGACATTCCTAGAAAGGTGTAGGACTTCTTCATAAGCCGAGCCCCTATATGATGCATGTGGGAAATACCACTTTTGCATTTTGTGAGTTTATTCTCTAATGAGCATATTGTTGGTAATTACTTGCTCTTCAAATGTATTCATCAAGTTTCTTCAAATGAAGTGTGTGTGTGGTATTGAACACTTTGAATATGTGCCAAAAACTTAGGCCCTTACACCCTAGCCCCCAAACTCGCCGAGCTAAACCCCTTCGCCTGAGTTTGAACACTGGAGAAACCGCCGACGAAGCCAGACATGATCACCATCGCCGGAGGAGAGCCGAAGACCTGTTTTTGCTAGAGGAAGGACCGAAGGAAGTAAGGTAGGTTTCCAATACCACCTTACGACATCATTGCATTTTTTTTGCATCTGTTCTTCGATCTCTTCGAACAGAAGCTTTCCGTGGACAGATCACGTGTTGATCAGTCTGATCTAGATCTTGAGTCAAGATCATCGCCACATCCACATTTGATCCGAACACCTTTGTTCATCGTAAAACCCCATGAAAGCCTATAAAAACCATGCAAGAGCGCGTACAAACTAAACTGCACCATAGGGTTAGCATGCATATGCATCATCGCATATTGAGTAAAGTTTGTGCATGATAATTGATTGCTATGAATCTTGTATGTGCGTGATCATAAATGGAAGGACAAGCTCAGGGAGCTATCTTCGAAGGATTTCAGCAACAAGACTTCGAGATCCCAAAGCAACAGAAGCCGCAAGAACAAGGCAAGTGCCCCTTGACCATATTGATCCCATGTTTTTGGAAAACTGTTTTGTTTGCGAAAACTGTGTATGTTGAGTCAACATGACGGGTGTAAGGGCCTAAGTTTTTGGCACATACTCAAAGTGTTTCATCACACCCCACACACACTCCATTTGAAGAAAGTTGATGAACACATTTGAAGAGCAAGTAACCACCATCAACATGATCATTAGAGAACAAACTCACACAATGTAAAAGTGGCATTTCCCACATGCATCATTTAGGGACTGGGCATATGAAAAACTCCCACACCTTGCTAGGAATGTCCATGCCAAGTTTCACCCAAATTCAAAATCTTTTTGATGTCCTTTTGGGTATAGCTAGAAATAGGGTGGTTTGAACTCAAATTCAAATTCAAACTGTTTTTATCCCATGAATTCAAAAGTGAGAGGCATATTCTTACTCAGCACATTTTTGTGAGCTCACACAACAATTTTCACTCCATTTGGAGTTGATCTTGTCATGAGCTAAGTTTAGCAAATTCAAACTTTATTTGAATTTCAAACTGAATATGTGCTGAGATCTAGTCAAACCAAACCCAATTTTAATTCTAACCAATTCAAATGGCTCAGGGGTAGATAATTCAAATCACCATGGGTAAAGAGGGATTACTGTTTACAACAGTAAGAGGGAGTTAAGTTCAGAGGTTAAAATTGAGATGGAACCCACATGTCAGGCACTGGAGAGAATTCAACTGACTTAAGACTGATCTCGGTTTCTTGTTCCCGACCGAGCTGCCGCCACGGCGAGGAAACGGCGAGGACAGCAGCTGCTTGCTGCCCTCGGCCGCGGAACCACCTCTCAGGGCGTTTATCTACGTGTCCGAGCTGTCTCCAGTGCTCCTCACCGCTGTCCCGACGCGTTCTCGCACAGCAAACCGAAAGCCCACGCCGCTCGGTGGAATCCTCGGTCCCTCGTCGCCCGGCCGATCCTGTGGCTTCCACGGTGAGCTGAGACCAGCATCGGGTGCGCCAAGTATTCCTTGACGCCCTCGCGCCGGTTACAGGCCCGGAGCAGTCCTTCCCGAGCTCCACCGCGACGTTCTTTCATTTCCCGGTACAGCTAGAGCCGCCATCGTGGGAATGATCCGTCCGGCCACCAAAGCCTGCCGTTCGCCGAGCTGTGAACAGCAAAAAGGTTTACCTTCAGACCCTCATTCATGATTTCGTGACGGTGTGCAAAAAGGAAGCCCGGACGGATTCACAAAATTCGTAGTCCACACCGCACCACTCATCCTCTCACGGGGGGAAGCACTTCTTGGTGCCCGTGCGAGTCCATAGGAGCAGGAACCACGAAGAACCGTTGAGGGAAGCCACTGTTCTTCTAGTTTTAGAAGAATTCCCGAATTCCGGCCTAGGTCGCACGGTGACAGCTTAGTACAGCCATCCCCGAGCTCCGTGGAGCCCATGTCGATCCTTCCTAGGGTCCACTGGTGCTCGACGACCTTTTGTTCGATCAGATGAGGTGCTAGGAAGGCCGGCTGACACGGCCGAAGTTCTTCCGAAGTTACCGCTCGTCGCCGACCATGTGCCTGCCATTTTCATGACAAGCTGAGCCCAGAATCATGTTCCCCGAGTGGATTTAGACAGGGGTGGCCAGAATCATGAAGTTTGGAGCACCACAGAGGCCGCCGGCGAGCTCTCCGGCGAGGTGTCGTGGCGGCAGAGCGCAGGAGGCGAGAGGAAGACGAAGGGGGTGGGTCCTGGCTGTCAGCAGCAGATATTTTAAGACCGGGATCTGCTGTGGCACGGATCGGGTGCGGCTGCGCGCGAAGGAATCTGTAGCCGCGTGTGTCATCCAATGAGGAGCAGACACGTAGCCCCGGGTCCCACGCGCAGTGATTTGAACTTTTCCCGATTTTCAGATTTCATTCAAACTTCAAATGCTCATAACTTTGGCTAGGGACATCCAAACCGAGTGAACCAAATTTTGTTGGATTAAGCTCTCTGAGTACTTTCCAGCAAATCAAGTTTCACTTCATTAAAATCCTTATTTCTACAGAATTAATTCTTCAAAATTTAAATTGTTTAGAATTTTAACTGGAGAACCCTTTGGAGGAAAATTCTGAAATTTCGCTGGGATATTCACCAAAATATCCCTGAGCTACCATAAAAATTTCAGATCCATTTGAGCCAATTTGATCCACCTAATGGTGTGATTAATTAAACTGTTCCAGAGCAAATAGAAAATGTCCAGAAAGATTTTCAGAATTTCTCTGAAATTGTTTAGATCATATCTTTAGCTAAGGACCTTCAAATTAAGTGAGACCAATTCCATTAGAACCCTCTGAAAATATAGTTTTCAGAAAGTCATGGCTTGCTCCATGAAAATACCTAGAAAACACTAAGAGCTCCAAGTAAGGTCAAGTACATAATTAATTGTGGAGGGCTCAAATGAGCTTTGCTGCAACTAAAACTTGGCCAAGTCTCTGTTTAGGTTGTAACCAAACCACAGTAAAAATTTCAGAGTCATTGGGTCTGTCTAGTAAGACTTATAAACTTCACAAGTTTAAATTCAATTCAAATGCATTTAAATTAATACATGTACTGGTTATCTCATGTAGTTGCTAAGGTCGAGGAGGAACCCGAAGTCAAGCTCCGGTTTGCATTAACCTTTTAAATAAATTTTTAATATTTTGAGAACTTACTTTGAGTACCATTACTTCTTGCATTAGAGTCTTGATTGAAACCCCAAATGCATAGCCAAGAAAACCATGGGTTGGAGTTAAGATTGAAAACCCCGTTAGCTACTGCAATGCTAAGATAGTGCAGGATTCGGTACAAGTCGAGTAGTTGGAACTACTCGCGAGGATAGACTAGAGGCACTCGACTCGTGTAGAGATAGCACATGATACACATGGCAAGAAAAATGAGACCGAGCGGAGAGTAAGGGCAGCAGGACTTTGGGGCCTGTGTGCTATAGCTCCGCTTGTGTTGATTGAGGACCGAGCCGTGTGCGGGCCTGTTGAACAAGCTACAACAGTACCGAAGACATACTGGCTATATGGGAACCGGGAAACCGATGTAACTCGGGTAGCTGGGTGTCGAGGCATTGCCTGTCGTTCAGAGGGTAGATTGAGAGCTTGAGGTGTAAATCAGCTGGCGGCACTGAGATGCGCGTGCAGAGACCTCTTGCTCAGGACGATAGGACCGGTTCAATATTTGGCTAACGGGTGAAAGGTGATTGCGTACGACGGCCGTGATGGTCATTGTAGGCAACATCGAGTACGGGCGTACGTGACGGGTTATTCGGGTAACCCTGCAGGTGTAAATTAAATTTAATCGCCGTCCCTCGTGGTCAGTGAGTACCACTTGTTCACTGTACCATGACGTAGAAATAATAGGATAGTTACATGTTAAAATGTTGCTGATTGAAAGATGGACTTTGATTGTTAATGATTTGCTGTAGTTTAGAGCTAATTAAAGTTCCTTTTAACTTTTGGCAAAGTACATGAGAGAATTGCATTTCTTGTTTGATTGCGGCTCTCTCATGTGCCTTAGCGTAAGGTTCTCCACAACCTGCTGCTAAAACTTGAAAGTAAGATTCCACTAAGTAGGCGAGTCCTTTGCAACTTACTTTACCTCATGCACCTATCACCCCTCATGTAGAAGTTTCATGTTTAGGAGAGACGGGTCAGTCTTGCTGAGCCTTCGTGCTCACTGCTTGTGTTTGAAGCTTTTGCAGGGTTCTATGAGGAAGGGACTCCCGAGGAGGAGACGGAACCCCAGGAGGGGAACCCCGTTGAGTAGGAGTCGTGCACGACGCCGTGTTAGTGTGCGTGCGTGGTAGCAAGGATACGTTCACGGGCTGAATGTGAACTTGGTGCATAGTCTACGCCCGTGAGTGTAGACTGAACATATTTTGTTGTAAAAATGTTCATAAACCTGTTTATGTAATAAAACTTTGCTTCCACTTTGTACCTTTGATGTATGTTATCCGGTGCTGTGCAACGCAGCACCCCTCAGCGTGATCCTGGCTCGACAAGACCGTGGGGTCGTGTCAGCGTTGGTATCAGAGCTTGCTTGAGGTTTAACGCACTACAAAGGTCATCTTTTTCAAAAATCCAGTGAGAAACGAGTTAGTAGTCCATATAAGGATGTTATTAGTATATAGAAAGTGGCATACTAACCTATTTGCTTATGTCGGAAAATCGTGCATCTCGGGACGCTTTATGTCTTGGGGGTCCACGTAAGCGCTGTCCACCAGTGCGCACAAGCTGAAGGGTGGCAGGTAACCCGACCCGCTTTAGTATCCTCTACGACTCTTCATGTCGTTTGGGGTATTCGAGCAACTTCTGTCTCTGGGGTGCGTGGTGCAATTTGGGAGAACCCGTCACGTGGTCAGTAACGTGAACACGTAGCTCATGGCGTGTTTGGCTTGAGAACATCCGGGCGAGTGATGACGGCCGGGTGTACGAACTGTATGGATACATGGCTCGGTGTGCAGCCGAGTCTAACGATTTTGTGAGTTATCTGCAGGTAGTCTAACCACGAAACGGTAGACGTGTAGCATCCGTGTGCGAGAGACGCTTAGTGCCACTGATATAACGAAGCCGGCTAAGTCCAGTATAGGTTTTTCTTTGTGAGGACGTAGTACCGACATGATCTGGTGACGCATCGACGTCACACCCCATTAAATGAACTACTGCATTGTAAAACTTGAAAGTTTTAATCCATAGCACTAAAACTTGATGTAACATGTCCTTAATCAGGATATTCAAAGTTAACAAGTTTTCAACTCATAGGATACTAAGGACAGAGTCCCCTGTTTTCATCTGGATTGAGGCTGAAGTTAATCAGAGGTTATAGGTTGAGTTCTTTCGAGGTTGGGGTCATATGATACATTTATGGAAATCTTTGGAAGAGCTTTATAACTTTTCTGTTGAGGTCCAGAGGTGATTCTTCCCTTAACCAATCGAAACATGCAGTAGAGTGGAAACTGTCCAGAAAACAGGGCAGAGCAAAAACTCTCTGTAACTCTCTGTAAATTGAGCATAACTTCCTGCATAAAAATCCAAAAATAGAAAATCAGGTAGTTTCGAAACGTTCATGAGATGGGTTACAACTTTGTAACAGAAAGTTTTGTCAGATTTGGAGAAGAATTAACTGGAATTCTTGGATCAAATCAGTACCTTAAGCAGGGAGGTGCTGTCCAATTTTCTCCAGAAATTCTATCAACTTCGACATCTCATAACTTTTAAACCAAGACAGATCTTAGGCCAATCAAATACTTTATGGAAAGCCATTGAAGTTAGCTTTAACTTTGATGTTGAGCTCCAGAATTGGTTTTGCTTTTAGCATGGTCTAAATTAGGTTGAAATGGAAACTGGTCAGGGCTGTCATATTGGACAGCAGATCAACCGTCAAATTTCTTTGAGTTTGAACTATGTTTCCAAGTTTTATGGGTTCAATGACATGTTTTATGTTATAACTCAATGGTTTACTGTTCAAATAAATATTTGACATTTCTCAAATATATTTCTACAGATGGCAGCGAATAGACAGTTGGAGAACGGGTGGATGGTGTCCCACTGTTCTCACTGCAGCGGCTATCCGGAAACGTTGAGGTAAATGATTCAATATTTTGGGTACAGCAAGATGCCGCAGTACCTCACCATGGAAGAAGGCGAGGAGGTGAAAAAGACGTGGACGATCCATGTCGAAGTTCCTGCAGGACCTACGCCACCCGGTTGGGCGCCGTTCACCGTCACGGTGAGAGGTAGACAACCGGAGGGAATGTGGCAAGTGGCAGCCCGCGACACCATGTCGTGTTTCTGCCAACTACACGTGAGAGCTATGGAGGGCACTCCATACGTGCTCGTTCCGGTGGAGGGATGGGCTAATCACGTGTGGGAATGGAGGTATATGGAGGCAACCGATCTGGGTTGCCAAGGTACAATCCCGCGGAGGCAAACCTTAGTCTACAAATGAGGACAAGAAAAGCTGTGATGGACAGCTAAGCTGTTCATACGGATTGTCTTGCTGCGAAGCTCAAGGAGAGCACAAGCCGTGGAGACCATTTCGAGAGTGCTCACAGCGCACTCCGCAATGTGCTCCTTCCAACGATTAAGCGACTGAATGAACAGCATAATAAGTTGCATCGTCTGAAGAAGGCGAAGAAGAAAAGCCGTGTCGATATTACGGCGTTGCAAGAACAGGTGCAGGATCTGACCCAGCAGAATGAGGTCCTTACTCAAGAGCGGGACGACGCTATTGAGGAAGGGCAAGGCTGGGAAGAGGACTACAACCAGGCCATGGACGAGGTTGTCACACCCGGTTTCTCCGAAGAATAACCGAGTGAATATCACATGTATGCCAGGATCATTCTCTCATACATGTGATGCCAAATAGTGAAGCATCATTTATTACAAGCCAGGTGTCGAATATAAATAAGTCTTACATAGCATACGTCTCGATGGACGATAATCAGTTCATCATATGTAAATAAAACAGCAGCGGAATATAAATCTTGTGGGCTATGTCACAGGCGTTGCCCGGGGGACTCCATGAACCTAGAATCCTTCTTCGGGTCCGATGTCTTGGTCATTGAACACCCCATCATCCCCTTGACCTGAGCAGCAATTTAAACCAACAAATATGCAAGTTTGAGTACCGTTGGTACTCAGCAAGTGTGGGAAAGTTATGTCATGCATGGCTAGAACAAGGAGAGGTTGAACTCATGGTTAAAGCACTACGCAATTAATACCTATCACCTTAGCTTATTAAGCACCTGCATTACTACATAGGTTAAATGGTCCCAATTTCCCAACCCATCATCATAATCAAATAACCATAACATCATTTCCAATGTTAAACTCCCCGCTTAACATCCTCAACTTCCAAAGCCATCCATCCTCTAATAATGAATAAGTCCAAGCCGCTCTTGACCGTGAGCATGGCTGTCATGACAGTTTTGAATCTGCAGAGTTTGCACCACTGTACCCACATGTAGTGATTTCATCCCCCGTTGCCGGGTGGACTAAAAGAACCTCCATTATGCCAGTGGCTATGAACCACATTCACACTTCCCAGGTGTGTAGCCAGGAGATCACTACGAAGCCTTTACAAAGGGATTCCCAACGAGCGTGGGCCCACTGAGGTTTCACCCCTAACAGCATACAAGAGGCTCCAACCCTGCTGCAGTGGCCCCCTCTTGAGCCTTGCGGTTCATATGGTAGTCCAGCTGACACCTATTCCCCGCACCATCCAATCACACCCATACTACGCCGGGGATACACCTAATTAATTAGCCAAGCTGCCCCATCTCAGCATGTGGTTGGCACGGTAAAGCCAGGTTACATGCTCCATGAACCGGTCCTTAGGATCCAGGCAAGTACTAAACACAAACCCGAGTCTCGTGCACCCAGCACCAACCAAAACATCCAACTTGCCTTGATCCCTACCTCTATATAACTCACGATATCTCATTCAAGAGTATGGTAAAATAAACTGATGATCTCATATCCCAAATATCCCATTCTAAGCATGGCTAAGCATATGCATAACAATAAATGACATGATAAAATTAATCCCAACCCAAGCTACAAGGAAACAAGGTAATGCAATTCTAGGGAAACATCCTAGCATGGGTTTCATATTTTCAATTGACAATGCAAATAATTCTATCTACACATCCTAGTATAGGAACAAATTGGTCAAGGACACTTGCCTTCTTCTTGCTGTTCTGGGAATGGGTAGTCCTGATCTTGGAAAGGAAGAACTTGCTCTGGAACAGGTTCTACTCATACCATCACACATAGCAAAAGAAAACAACAATCCATAAGACATAGTTCACACTTCCACTTCATACAAACCACACATTCACATTTATGAAAGCCCTTCACATTTCTATGTGTTGTGGTTACTCTATGTGTGTTGATTTTGGCTTACATGCACTTTTAAACATGTGTATATGATTTCTACTTTTGTATTCACATTTATGTTTACATACTATATATGAGTTTCCAATTTAAATATATTCCTTATATTCAATTACTACACCATTTAGCTACCAAGTATGCATGAAAGGTATTTTCCTACTCCATATGTGTCTTCAGACCTTCTACCAACCCTAAACTGAATTCTTTGGATTTTGGAAACTTCATTTATCATTTTCTAGTTATTCATACCTAGTTTGCTATATTTTCAGATTTATTTCCTATGCCTAAATGTGAACTTTATTATGAAAATAGTAAGACACCTCATCTAAACAGAATATGTTTTGGGTCTAAAATATTAAATAATATATTTTTGAACTTCTCCTCTGATGTGAACTATTTTACATTTATTTTACTAATTTTCAGAATTATTCTCTAGTTAAAAATTGTGTCCCTATAACTAATAAATGTGAATAATCAATTAAACAGATTTATTTCAGCCAAAAATCTATTTTTGTCTCACTCCAAAGTTTTCCATGTATTAGGAAAGTTTTTAATTTGAATTTACAATGTGTTTGTCCCATCTTTAAAATTTTAAATACTAAACACATATTCAAATTCCTAAATTTAATATCACATAGGGTTAAAAAGGTAAACTCACCCCACTACAGGGTCTATCATATTATTTTAAGATTTTCCAGGGCTCTAACTACACATAACAGAGTGGTTTTCATAAATTTTATTAAGTCCAGGGGCTAAAACTGTTTTTTAAATGAATTTACATGATTTTCTGAAGTTCCAGGGGCTAGATCAGAAGTTTCCGGGGCTAGCTCGTATTTTCCGAGAACCCCAGGGGGTAGCACGTAAGAATCCCGTCCTTTATAACGCGGGGCTGACGTGGACCGTCCGATTTAAAACAGACGGCTGAGATTATAACGTCGAACCGGTACGCGGGGATTTAAATTCTACCGTGCGATTTAAAATAGACGGCGCACAAGTGGCCAAGTCGCTCTGATCGAGCGCGGGCGGCGCTGCCCGGCGGCGCACGGCGGCAGGAGGCGGCGATCTCGCCGGAGAGTTTCGGATCTTCGTCAATTCTTCCTAAAACTGTGATTTTATGGCATAGATCGGTAGAGGGGAGGTCGGGGATCTCACCTCGGGGGTTTTCTTGAGCTCGGAGGTCCTGGAAAGCGGTCGGCGACGAGGTCCGAGTTGAATTCACGGTGAGGCTCGTCGGCGCTTTGTTTGAAGCGCAAACCACCGGGTTTTCTGCACCTGCGCGGTTCCCCGGAGGCGGTGGATGATTAGCGCGGTAGATGAGAAATCCCGAGCGAAGATCGAGTGAAATTGGCCGGAGAAGCTCGGGTTCTCACCGGGAAGAAAAACGGCGGATCGTGGGGAAAAACGGGGAGATGCCGGGGTTTATATAGCCGGGGAAGGGCTGCAGGTTTGTTTAGATCGAGCTGGAGTCTTCTGGGACCGGGAGTCGGGCGGAAATCCGGTTGGTTACGATCGCGCGCGCATGGGGAACAGTCCAGGGTCGGCGCGATCGGGAGCTCGGGGATGACAGGTGGGTCCCGCCTGTCTGCGAGAGGTGCGCGGGCGCGCGGCTGCGGGCTGGCACGGGGGGTTGGGTGGGCCGGCTGGTGGGTTTCGGCCCACTGGCCGGGAAGGTTTATTTTTTCTTTTTCATTTCTGTTTTTAATTTAATTTGAATTCCAGTTTAAATTTGAATTTTTGCAACACATGCAATACGTCCAAAAAATTTTTAAATTCCCCTCTTAACAGGATTTTGGGGTGTTACAGAGGTGCACGCGTTGCAGGACCTCGTACCTCCGGTGATGGGCATACCTGTGGTAGGTGCTGTACCCGTGGTCTTATGTCTTCCGGCAATGGGAGAACCCGAGATGGGAGAGGAGGTTGTAAACCCAGAGCCACCAGCAGAGGTACCGGAGGAAGACGACCCACAGGAGGTCGAGTTCTACTCCGAGAAGGGGGTTACTGTTGCCAAGTAGCACAACAGGAAAACGCATTATTTTCGTCGGCTAAATGTATTTTCGTCAGCCCTCACGAAAATATGTCTAATTTCGTGAGCCACAACCTAGCTCACGAAAATGTGCCCTAATTTCGTGGGCTTTAGGCAGAGCACACGAAAATATATTGAAATTTCGTGGGTTAAGTCAAGGCACACGAAAATAAAAGATAATTTCGTGGGTTAAGACAGGGCACACGAAATAGGGAGCTAATTTCGTGGGTCTATTGAAGCACACGACAATAATGGACAATATTTTCATCGGCTTTCGGACGGCACACGAAATTAAAAAATATTGTCGTTGGTTTCAGTAGGCACACGAAAACATAGGATATAAATTCGTGGGCTTCGGACTGGTGCACGAAAATAAGCGCGGGATTTTCTGAGTCACTCGAAACGAGGTCTTAATTTCGTGGGCTTCTGACATGCACACAAAATTAAACGAGACTGTCGGCGGCTACAGGGCTTTAATTTCGTGGGCTTCAGTGTGGCACACGAAATTAGCCGGATATCCGGCCAGTTTCCGACAGGCACACAAAAAGAGGCCATATTTTCATGGGCCTCTGACAGGCACACGAAATCGAGGCACACAAAAATAAGCAGTATTTTCGTAGGCTTCAGAGCGGCACACGAAATTAGCCGGATATCCGGCCAGATTCTGACAGGCACACAAAAAGAGGCAACATTTTCGTGGGCCTCTGACAGGCACACGAAATAATATGGATCTAATTTCGTCGGCCAACACTAGGCACACGAAAATAAGGTGTATTTTCGTGGGTTTTGGTGAGGCACACGAAATTAACTCTGAGCTATTTTCGTCGGCCAACATTATGCCCACGAAAATACTTAGTGTTTTCGTGGGTTTCTTGAAAGCACACGAAATTAACCATATTATTTTTGTGGGTTTAGGTTAGGCCCACGAAATTAGCTCTTATAACGAGACCGGATAGGCATTCGGTTTCATTGTGACGCGCCGCCGCCGCCAGCACTCGCGCCGCCCCGCTGCTCGCGCTCACGCCGTCGACAGCTGCACCGCCGTCCAGAGCCGCAGGCGCCGCAGGAAGTATTTTCGCCGTGAAGGTTAGTGGCAGCTCGTCCTCTCTTGCCGTGTTCTCGCCGTGCAATGCAGCTGCGCCGCTTTGAACTGTAGCTGAGGCGCTGCTCGTGCCAGGCTGTGTCGCCGGCTCTCCACCGCATCGTCCGATCACGCCACCTTCTCTTCGCGACGTGCTGCCTGATTCAGCGCTGCAGCACGGCCGCCACGCAGCCCGGGCGAGGCTGCCCTAGCTGCCTGCCGTGCTGTACCCATTTGTCATCGTCGAAGCTGCTGCGCCGCGCCGATTTCGTCACCACTGCTGCAAGACTGCACTGACCGTCTCTACTCTGAGTTCGTCTCAGCCGTTGCTCCAAAGTACGTATGACATGTAGTGGTTAATCCAAATTTTGTGATTGTGGAAATAGAATGCAACCCGTGTGGTAATTAACTTTGATTTGTTTTTAGCGTAGATGATAAAAAGTTCATCTTTAATTTTTCGTTTCGTCTAACGTAATATCTAAAGATGACATTGATGCTGATTAGGTAGTTAATTTTTTATTTGATAGAGATTGTTAGTTCTTTGACAATTTACTGGCATGTAAAGAAAACTTGCTTGCTATTTTATTGTGGCTTGCCGTCGCCCTAATTCGTCGTAGTTTAATTACTCGTTTGAAGATAATGTTATAATACCATTTATTATTCATTACTATAATTAACATGCATGCTTTATTTTATGTGTTGTGGATTTGTTTAATGCCTTTTATGATCGTGCATGTACCATATCCATCTATGCAAGAAAAGTGACTAGTAGCTCATAACAAAGTGTAACACTATTAAGAACCCTGGGCATCAATTTTTTTGCGGTTTCATTTTAGAAAACCATAACAGGGAACCTTGGCTCGTACATAATCACTGATGGGAGGAGTATAACTTAGGAAGTCTGGCCCACTTTACTGTCTTTTCTTTGTTCTTTCCTACTCTTACTCGTTCTTACCTTTTTCTCGTAAATCACTTCGAAAAGTAAACCTATACAATATGCGTCACCCGTTTGGGACCGGCTCGTCTCACATGTGTTATGCATGTGAGTCGTGTAGGTTCGGAATTGTCCCTTTTTGGACAGCCTGGGAGTGACCGAGGGGGCGTGCTTATGATGAGACGCGGGGTCTGGATTCGGACGAAATTTCGACGGCGTAACCCTAATGTTCTCTGCTGCACCATTATCGGGCGTGCAGTTGGAGAACAATGGGGTTATGCTGCCGAAATTTCGTCTGGATCCGGACCCCGCGTCTCGTTATAAGAACGCTCCGCTCGGTCACTCTTGGGTGGGTTTAGGACCTATCCCTTCCAATAGATGTAAAGTGAACATAATTTAACTATCTTTTTATTTTTAGTTACAACATATATATATATTTATAAGTTTTATGTTCTTATATTTTATGGTTTAAAACATGGGTGATGATAGACGATGGATGTATGATGGTTGGCGTAAAAATGCTGCGCCTTCTGATGAATGGGCAATCAATACTAAGGCATTTATCAGTCGGGCTTTCCCTTTATCAACCAACCGTTTTGTGAAATGTCCGTGCAACAAGTGTCGTAACTTTTTATGCAAGGAAAAGTTTGACATGGAACGTGACCTTTGTCGATTTGGTTTTATGCCTGGTTATGAAACATGGTATGAGCATGGCGAGTTATACCATAGTAATGTTGATGGTGATAATATAGATAGTGATAACGATGACAGAATGGAAGATATGGTTGAAGCACTAAATCGTGATTGTGGTGCACAAACATCTGAAGAAATTCCTGCACCTGAAGTTCAAGAGTTTTATAGAATTCTCTCAGCATCAAATGAACAGTTGCATGATCACACTAAAGTGTCTGTTCTTTCGACCGTTACTCGTCTCATGTCTATAAAATCAAAGTACAATTTGTCGAACAAGTGCTATGATGATCTTATGGATTTGATAGCAGACATTCTTCCGATGAATCATAAGTTGCCAAGAGACATGTACCAGTCAAAGAAATTGTTGTCAGGCCTTGGTATGAAGTATGAAAAAATTGATTGTTGTCGTAACAATTGTATGCTTTTCTTGAAGAAGAATGATAATCTGACACAATGCTCGGTTTGTAAAGAATCTCGATACATTGAGGCCACAAATGAGGACGGTCATTTGGTGAAAACGAAAGTGGTAGTGAAACAACTTCGTTACATGCCCCTTGCACCTAGACTAAAACGGTTGTTTTTATCTAAATCAACTGCAAGACACATGCGGTGGCATAAGGAAGGTGTGCGCGAAACAAAAGGAGTAATGACACACCCATCTGATGCTCAGGCTTGGAAGGCATTAGATTCTTTTGATGAGTACTTTGCTGAAGATGCTAGAAATGTTCGTATTGGTTTGGCCACCGATGGTTTCACACCATTCAACACAACTTCTGCCTCGTACTCATGTTGTTCAGTTTTTGCTATACCATACAATCTTCCACCAGCTATGTGTATGAAATATGAATACATTTTCTTGTCTTCAATCATTCCCGGTCGAAAACATCCAGGAAAACGTTTAGGGGTTTTTCTTCAACCATTGATGGAGGAGTTAAAAGAATTGTGGATCGGAGTAGAAGCGTATGACACATACAAAAAGTAGAAATTCAACTTGCGAGCAGCATACTTATGGTCCATTCATGATTTTCCCGCATACGGTGTTTTTTCAGGATGGAGCACACACGGCAAACTTTGTTGTCCTATTTGTGGATCGGACTCTGATTGTTTTAGACTTACTCATGGGGCAAAGTGTGTTTTTTTTATTGCCACCGACAATTTCTACCAGCAAATCATCCATTTCAAAGGCAAGTTAATACATTTCGAAAGGATACTATTGTAACAAAGGGTCCGCCGAAAAGTTTGGCCAGTGGTGAGATTGCTGCATGGCTCAGTCAACTTATCCCTACAGATGATGGGTTTGTTGGTTTTGGTCAGGAGCACAATTGGACTTATATATGTGGCTTATGGGATCTTCCTTATGATAAGTCATTGTTATTGCTACACAACATTGATGTGATGCACCAGGAACCAATGTAGAAGAAAGCATAATTAGCACATGTTTCAATTTTAAAAAGACAAAAGATAATTTGAAGGCTCGAAAAGATTTAGCAGATATTTGTAATCGTCCGACTCTAGAAGTCAGACAGGATGGTAGTGGAAAACAGACATTGCCACATGCTCCATTTTGTCTTAAAGTTAGTGAAAAGAAAGAAGTTTTAAAATGGTTGCAACAATTGAAGTTTCCTGACGGTTACTGTGCTGGGTTGAGGCGCAAGACAAATCTTGAAAATTGGGTATTAAATAATCTCAAAAGCCATGATTACCATATAATGATGGAAAGACTTCTTCCAGTAATGTTCCGTGGATATGTGCATCATGACGTGTGGAGAGTACTTGCGGAACTCAGTTTCTTTTATAGACAACTATGTGCTAAAGAAATTACAGTTCAAATGATGGAAAAACTGGAGAAAGAAATACCTCTACTCATTTGCAAAATGGAAAAGATATTCCAGCCGGGATTTATGAATGTAATACAACATCTACTTGTGCATTTATCTTACGAAGCTAAAGTTTGTGGCCCCGTACAATATCGATGGATGTACCATATTGAAAGGACACTAAAGAAACTATGAGCAATGGTTTTGAACAAAGCAAGAGTAGAAGGGTGTATTGCAGAAGCATTTGCTCTGAAAGAGGTAGCATACTTCTCAAGTACATTCTTTGCTGAGGAACATAATGTGTATGCTCCCACAACACGGTACCACATAGATAATGAAACTCCAGCGGGAAATTTAAGTATTTTTTTGTGGAAAGGAAAAACGGTTGGTGGCAGCAGTAGACATGTGGTTTCAGAAGAAGAATGGAATTCGTGTATGTTATACATGTATACAAACATCGAAGAGATGACTCAATATTTTGTGTAAGTGTTTTTTTCTACTAATCACCGCGAAGAAACATCTAATATTTCTCACATTTTACATGAGAATATATTCTAATGTACTAATAATTTACATTATGTAGCGAGTTCGACAAACAATTTTGGAAGTATACGCGTCAACCAACAAGCAAACAGTTAGATAAAATGCGTCGTGATGGCCTTCATGGGGGTCCTAACTTCGTAAATTGGTTTTGGAAGCATGTAACATTCTGTTATTACATGTTACTTTTATCACTGCCAAGTTAATCTGATTAGTAAAAGTAATATTTTTTCTTTAATATGTAGTGCATGGTCGATGCAAATGTTCATGAAGACCTACGACAACTTTCTCAAGGAACCATAATGTAACACCCCAAATTTTTGATTCAAAACCCTAAATCATGTTAAGAGGGGAATTTAAAAATTTTTGGACGTGTTGCATGTTTTGCAAAAATTCAAATTCAAACTGAACTTCAAATTAAACTCAAATCAGAAAAGAAATAGAAAAAGAAAAAGAGAAAACAGAAAAAAACCGGCCAGTGGGCCGAAACCCACCAGCCGGCCCAGCCAGCGCCCGCTCCGGCCCGCAGCCGAGCGTGCCGCTTCCTTCCGCTGACAGGTGGGACCCACCAGATCGTCGTCTACCTCGCGCCCGCGCCGGACTCCCTCTCACCCGAATCAAAACCGATCGGGATTTCGGCGTATTCCAGCCGAATTCTGTTCTGGGGGCGACGCAAACTCGATCTAAACCACCCAGCCGCCCTCCCCCGTCTATAAAAACCCCGGTCTCGTTCTGTTTTTCCCACGCGATCCGCCGATTTTCCTCCGGTGAGAACCGAGACTTCTCCGGCGAATTCTGGCCGATCTAAGCTTGGAAATTCCGATCTAACTCGCTGGTCTTGATCCACCGCCTCCGGGGAACCTTGCAGATGCAGAAAACTCGGTGACTTGCGGTGTAAACACAGCGCTGACGAGCTTCGCCGTGGTTTCACCTCGGACCTCGTCGCCGATCACCTTCCAGGACCTCCGAGCTCAAGAAAACCCTCGAGGTGAGATCCCCGACCTCTCTTCCACCGATCTATACCATAAAATCACAGTTCTAGGAAGAATTCTCGAAGATCCGAAAGTCTCCGGTGAGATCGCCGCTTCCCGCCGCCGTGCGCCGCCGGCAGCGCCGCCCGTGCTCGATCAGAGCGACGTGGCCGCTTGTGCGCCGTTTATTTTAAATCGCACGGTAGGGTTTAAATCCCCGCGTACCGGTTCGATGTTATAATCTCTGCCGTCGGTTTAAAATCGGACGGTCCACGTCAGCCCCGCGTTATAAAGACTGGAAATCTTGCGTGCTACCCCCTGGGGTTCTCGGGAAATAAGAGCTAGCCCCGGAAACTTCTAATCTAGCCCCTGGAACTCCAGAAAATCATGTAAATTCATTTAAAAATCAGTTTTAGTCCCTGGACTTAATAAAAATTAGGAAAAACACCTCTGATAAGTGTAGCTAGACCCCTGGAAATTCTGAAAATAATATTATAGACCCTGTAATGGGGTGAGTTTACCTTTTTAGCCCTGTTTAATATTTAATTTAGGAAATTGAATATGTGGCTAGTGTTTAAAATTTAAAAAGTGGGACAAACATATTGTCAAAATTAAATTAAAAACTTTCTCAGTATTTAGAAAAATTTGGAGTGAGATAAAAATATATTTTGGGCTGAAATGAATCTGTTTAATTTATTATTCACATTTAGGGACACATTTTTAAGTAAAGAATAGTTCTGGAAAATAGGGAAAATAATTGTAAAATAGTTTACATCAGAGGAAAAGGTCAAAAATATATTAGTAAATATTTTAAATCAGAACCTATTCTGTTTAGATGATGTGTCTTGTTATTTTCATAATAAAGTACACATTTATGTATAGGAAAATAAATCTGAAAATATAGCAACTAGTAAATGATAAATGGAGTTTCTAAAATCCAAAGAATTCAGTTTAAAGTTGGTAGAAATTCTAAAGGCACATATGGAGAAGAAAAATACTTTTCATACATACTTGGTAGTGAAAAGGTGTAGTAGTTGAATATAAGGAATTTATTTAAATTGGAAACTCATATATATATAGTAGGTAAGTATAAATGTGAACACAAAAGTAGGAATCATATACACATGATTAAAAGTGCATGCAAGCCACAAATCAACACATATAAAGTAACCACAACACATATAATGATGAAGGACTTTCATAAATGTGAATGTGTGGTTTGTATGAAGTAGAAGTGTGAACTATGTCTTATGGATTGTTGTTTTTCTTTTGCTATGTGTGATGGTATGATGTAGAACCTGCTCAAGAGCAAGTTATTCCTTTCCAAGATCAGGACTACCATTTCCAAGAGCAGCAGGAAGGAGGCAAGTGTCCTTGACCACTTTGATCCTATGCTAGGATGTGTAGCTAGAGTTATTTGCATGTCAATTTAAATATGAAACTCATGATAGGAAGTTTCCCTAGAATTGCATTACCTTGTTTCCTTGTAGCTTGGGTTGGGATTTATTTTATGATTTATTCATATTACATATGCTTAGCCATGCTTAGAATGGGATATTTGGATATGAGATCATCAGTTTATTTTACCATACTCTTGAATGAGATATTGTGAGTTATGTAGAGGTAGGGATCATGGCAACTTGGATGTTTTGGTTGTGTGCTGGGTGCACGAGACTCGGGTTTGTGTTCAGTACTTGCCTGGATCCTAAGGACCGGTTCATGGAGCATGTAACCTGGCTTTACAGTGCCAACCACATGCTGAGACGGGGCAGCTTGGCCAATTAATTAGGTGTATCCCCGGCGTAGTATGGGTGTGTTGGATGGTGCGGGGAATAGGTGTCAGCTGGACTACCATATGAACCGCAAGGCTCAAGAGGGGGCCACTGCAGCGGGGTTGGAGCCTCTTGTATGCTGTTAGGGGTGAAACCTCAGTGGGCCCACGCTCGTCGGGAATCCCTTTGTAAAGGCTTCGTAGTGATCTCCTGGCTACACACCTGGGAAGTGTGAATGTGGTTCGTAGCCACTGGCATAATGGAGGTTCTTTTAGCCCACCCGGCAACGGGGGATGAAATCACTACATGTGGGTACAGTGGTACAAACTCTGCAGAGTCAAAACTGTCATGCCAGCCGTGCTCACGGTCAAGAGCGGCTTGGACTTATTCATGATTAGAGGATTTATGGTTTTGGAAGTTGTGGATGTTAAGCGGGGAGCTTAACATTGGAAATGATGTTATGGTTATGGGATTATGATGATGGGATGGGAGATTGGGACCATTTCACCATTGTAGTAATGTAGGTGCTTAATAAGCTAAGGTGATAGGTATTAATCGCATAGTGCTTTAACCATGAGTTCAACCTCTCCTTGTTCTAGCCATGCATGACATAACTTTCCCACACTTGCTGAGTACCATCGGTACTCAACCTTGCATATTTGTTGGTTTGTATTGCTGCTCAGGTCAAGATAATGAGGTGGTGTATAATGATCAAGACTTTGGACCCAAAGAAGGTTTCTAGGTTCATGGAGACCCCGGGCAACGCCTGTGATGGAGCCCTCAAGAATAATATTCCGCTGCTAGTTTGTTTACTTGTGATGAACTTATTATTGTCCATCGAGACATTTGCTATGTAAGACTTATTTATATTCGACACCTGGCTTGTAATAAATGATGCTTCACTATTTGTCATCACATGTATGAGAAAATGATCCTGGCATACATGTGATATTCACTCAGTTGTTCTTCGGAGAAACCGAGTGTGACAGAAGTGGTATCAGAGCCAAGGTTTGCCCGTAGGAACGTGGACCTAGGTAGAAATGGACGTATTTAAGGGCCCTATTTTTTTAAAAACTATTTTACAAAGATGTGGATTGAAAAGTGTTATTTAAAGGAGTCACTTTCTTCATCTTACCCCAACTTTCATTCAAAATTGGATTTTTGTTTGAGAGTTTATCTAACCTAATTTTAAATTCTTTTTGTTTTAGATGGTTCGCATGATTCGCACCGCTCGCAAGTCTAGAGGAGGGAGAGTTCCCGTAGTTGCCCTTGCCGAGAGAGAGGAGAGCCGTCCGGTGACGTACCTTTCCTACGGATTGGCAGTAGGAGGGTTATTGCGCCGTCTTCAGTGTATGCTCGAAGCCGCCGGCAATACGGGCAAACTAATCATCCACTATAACTCCACCAGAACCATCCGTGAGAAGAGGGAAGAATGGAGTTCAGAGATGAGGATTATACACGAAAATCAGCTGCTTAAGATTCACCACTCTCCAGCTTGTAGAGCGACACAGGTCGATGCGGAGAAAGATGTCAACTGGGAGGCCATCACCTGCCAGAGTCACATCTATCATCGCCACTTGGACAAAACTGAGTACATGTATGTCCTCCAGCGTGAGAGTGGTACCACGGAGTACAAGTACCCGCCGGTGCAGCAAGGAACTTCCCATGAGCACATGGACTTGTGCTTGGAAGATGCTTCTATGCTCAGCACTCGACTGGAGGAGTGTCAACAAGAGCTTCAGGATGTCCGAGACACCCTGAAGAAAATGGAGGCGTTGCTGCGAGCCTGCTTAAGGGCGAGAGAAAGAGGAGATGGGAATGAACTGTGTGTCACTGTGAATGATACATGGACTCCTGACTCCCCAGATCGCCGGGCGATCAGGCGTCGTCGCACTTCTCCACCAGCAGCCTCCCGACCCAAAGCAGAGCCAAAAGGCAGCCGGAATGATGAGGAAGATCCCGAGGAGCCAGCTCAAGAAAACGAGTAGTGTAGAGACCTTCCCTTAGTTAGCAAGATGTCGAATAGTCGAGTCGTTTCGTTAAGTTAATGGTGTGTCAATGCTTGGTGTGTGACGTGAGTTGTGGAAGCCATGAGCAATTGTCCACAGCCTCGTCTTCAGATTGTTTTGCTTTGGTGTGTGAACCCACATGAAATAATAGTGCATTTATTTGGTGTGAGATATGAACCCTCGTAAAAGTATAACAAAGCCTCAACACATCAAAGTACAAACAAATGAAAGTAGTAAGATGATGCTAAATGCTTTCAAATTAACATTGGTTGATTCTGCCAGATGGCCGGAAGAGGAAAAGGACGTGCTGCCAACCCCGCCAACAACAACGATGAGGCATGCAACCCTCATCTTTCTGGAGGCCAGGACCGGGGTGGTCGCCGTGAAGGAGTTGATCCCCTCCACCAAATGCTGGAGAATCAGAATCAGCTCATCCAGAATATGACTCAAGTGGTGGCCAACTTGCATCAAGTTCCACCTCCACAAGCTGCACCACGCCAACCAAGGTTTAGTGAGTTTCTAGGAACTCAACCTCCAAAGTTTGCAAGTGCTGCTGAACCTCTGGAGGCAGATGATTGGCTGAAGACCATTGAAAGCAAGATGAGGATCATCCAGTGCCAAGGGTATGAGAGGGTACTGTTTGCCTCTCATCAATTGCATGGACCTGCTGCTGATTGGTGGACCGCCTACGTGGCCGCCCATCATGACCCTGAGAACATCACTTGGGAAGAGTTCAAGCGTAGCTTCCGCAACCATTATATACCAAGAGGTGAACTCAAAAACAAGAGGAAGGAGTTTTTGGGACTGCAGCAGGGAAACATGACGGTGAGGGAATACCTCACTAAATTTACTCAACTATCCCGTTATGCCCCACGGGACATAGAGACTGATGAGCAGAAACAAGATTGTTTCGTGGAGGGACTTACTGCAGAGATGCAGTGTGCAATGTCCTCAAATGAGTATGAAAGCTTCCAAAAGATGGTGGACAGAGCGTTTGTGGTAGAAAGGAAGCTAAAGGCCTTGGAAAATGAGAATAAGAGGAAGGCCGGGTGGTCACATCAAGCCTCAGGGAGCAACACCCGCCCACGTCTGATGCAGCAACCAGCAGGGCAGACGAACCGTACTGCGGTACCCTACTCAGCACCAAGAGGGTACAACCCGAACTACAGGCCACTGGCAGCACCAGCACCACCACAACGTCAGTTTGTACAGCAGCCTCGTCCCGCATATCCACCTTGACCAGCAGTACAAGGACCCCCAAACCAACCCCAAGACAACAAAGGTCAGGCACCTAAGGTTGAGGTGCAATGTTTTAGCTGCGGTGAAGTGGGGCACTACGCCCACAAATGCCCAAAGAAGAAGCCTGCGCAGCCACAACAGCAGAATGAAATGAGAGGAAGGGTGAACCACGTCACTATGGAGGAAGCACAAGAGGCACCCGACGTGGTAGTTGGTAAGTTTCCTGCCAATTTACACCTTGCAACACTGCTGTTTGATTCTGGTGCTACCCACTCGTTCATTGCTCAAGGGTTTGTTAAGAAGCATGATCTAGCAACAACCCAAATGAACCATATGCTAGCCGTAAACTCTCCCGGTGGAGAAATAAGGACAAGACAAGTGTGTCCCAAAGTGAACCTAGACATTAATGGGGTGGTATTTACCGCTAACCTCATAGTGATAGATTCACAAGGGATAGATATTATCTTGGGTATGGATTGGTTGACAAAACATAAAGGAATCATCCATTGTTCGACCAGAACAGTGGAACTAACGCACCCTAGTGGCACAAAAGTAAAGTTTATAACAATACAAGAGCCTAGGAGGGATGTTCAATTAAACCAAGTTGAGGTGAAAGTGGAGGAGGTCCGAATTATCAGGGAATATCCAGACGTTTTTTCGGAGGAGTTGCCAGGTATGCCTCTCGATCGTGAAGTGGAATTCGCAATTGAGCTAGTGCCTGGAACAGCCCCGATATACAAGAGACCTTATCGAATGGACTCCAAGCAGCTATAAGAACTCAAGGATCATTTGAGAGAATTGTCGGAGAAGGGGTATATTCGTCCTAGTTCCTCACCATGGGGAGCTCCGGTGATATTTGTGCCCAAGAAGGACAGAACCCAAAGGTTATGCGTGGATTACCGTGCTTTGAATGAGGTAACCATCAAGAACAAGTACCCATTACCCTGCATTGAAGACTTGTTTGATCAGTTGAGAGGCGCTTGTGTGTTCTCAAAAATTGATCTCAGGTCGGGATACCACCAACTCAAGATAAGGCAATCTGATATTCCCAAGACAGCTCTCGTATCTCGGTACGGACTGTATGAATACACCATCATGCCTTTCAGGCTAACTAATGCCCCGACATACTTCATGTACCTCATGAACAAGGTATTCATGGAATATCTGGACAAATTTGTGGTGGTTTTCATAGATGACATTCTCGTCTTCTCCAAAGATGAAGAAGAACATGAGAAACATCTAAGTTTGGTGTTGCAGAGGCTAAGAGAACACCAACTATATGCCAAGTTGAGCAAGTGTGAGTTTTGGCTGAAGAGAGTTCCCTTCTTAGGACATATAATCTCGGAGGGAGGAATCTCCGTGGATCCTGCCAAAATCGAGGATATACAGGAATGGAAGACCCCTGAAAATGTCGGGGAAGTTCGAAGCTTCTTAGGATTGGCTGGATACTATCGACGGTTTATTGAGGGATTCTCAAAGATCTCGAGACCTCTCACCAAACTGTTGGATAAGGGAATCACATTCACCTGGACGCCACAGTGCGAGACGAGCTTTCAGGAGTTAAAGAAAAGATTGACAACAGCCCCATTGCTCGTTATGCCAGATATGCAGAAGAATTTCACAGTGTACTGCGATGCCTCTGGAAACGGGTTGGGATGTGTTCTCATGCAAGAAGGGCATGTCGTGGCTTATGCATCCCGGCAGCTTCGGAAGCACGAGAAGAACTATCCTACACATGACCTAGAACTAGCCGCAGTGGTACACGCGTTGAAAATTTGGCGGCACTATTTGATGGGGAAGAGGACAGAGATATATACGGATCATAAGAGTTTGAAGTACATTTTCACACAGCCAGATCTCAACCTCAGGCAAAGGAGATGGATAGAGCTAATCAATGACTTTGATGTGGGCATCAACTATCATCCTGGGAAGGCAAACGTCGTGGCCGATGCTTTAAGTCGGAAAGTGCAAGTCAATAAGTTGAGTTTAAAAGACATGCCTGCAGAATTGAAGGACGAGGTTATAAGGCTCAATTTATGCCTGGTAAATAGTGGTGAAGCCATCGCCATGGAAGTGGACTCCACACTAGAGCGAGACATACGCGAGGGTCAAAAGAATGATGAGAAGATACAAGAGATCAGACAACTTATCAAGGAAAATAAAGCTCCGGGTTTTAGAGAGGATGAACAAGGAACGGTGTGGCACGGAAAAAGAATCTGTGTGCCTGAAGTAAAGGAGATCCGTGAATTGATTTTGAAGGAGGCTCACGATTCCGACTATTCCATTCATCCTGGGAGTACGAAGATGTACCAGGATCTCAAGGGCAGGTATTGGTGGTATGGCATTGTAACACCCCAAAATTTTGATTCAAAACACTAAATCATGTTAAGAGGGGAATTTAAAAATTTTGGACGTGTTGCATGTTTTGCAAAAATTCAAATTCAAACTGGAATTCAAATTAAACTCAAATCAGAAAAGAAATGGAAAAAGAAAAAGAGAAAACAGAAAAAAACCGGCCAGTGGGCCGAAACCCACCAGCCGGCCCAACTTACCCCGCGCCAGCCCGCAGCCGCGCGCCCGCGCTTTCTCACGCTGACAGGAGGGACCCACCCGGGCTTCGTCTTCCACCTCGCGCCGCGCCGGACTCTCTCTCACCGAATCCAAACCGATCGGAACTGCTGCGGATCACAGCTGAATTTCGCTCGAGGAGGAAACGGACATGATCTAAACCATCTCGCCGCCCTCCCCCGTCTATAAAAACCCCGGCCCCGTTCTGTTTTTCCCACGCGATCGCCGATTTTTACTCCGGTGAGAACCGAGACTTCTCCGGTGAATTCCGGCCGATCTAAGCTCGAAAACTCCGATCTAACTCGCTGGTCTTGATCCACCACCTCTGGGGAACCTCGCAGGTGCAGAAAACTCGGTGACTTGCGGTGTAAACACAGCGCCGACGAGCTTCGCCGTGGTTTTGCCTCGGACCTCGCCACCGATCACCTTCCAGGACCTCCGAGCTCAAGAAAACCCCCGAGGTGAGATCCCCGACCTCCCCTCTACCGATCTATGCCATAAGATCACAGTTCTAGGCAGAATTCTCGAGGATCCGAAAGTTTCCGGCGAGATCGCCGCTTCCCGCCGCCGTGCGCCACCGGCAGCGCCGCCCGCGCTCGATCAGAGCGACGTGGCCGCTTGTGCGCCGTTTATTTTAAATCGCACGGTAGACTTTAAAACCCCGCGTACCGGTTCGGCGTTATAATCTCAGCCGTCGGTTTAAAATCGGACGGTCCACGTCAGCCCCGCGTTATAAAGACTGGAATTCATACGTGCTACCCCCTGGGGTTCTCGGGAAATAAGAGCTAGCCCCGGAAACTTCAGATCTAGCCCCTGGAACTCCAGAAAATCATGTAAATTCATTTAAAAATCAGTTTTAGCCCCTGGACTTAATAAAAATTAGGAAAAACACCTCTGATAAGTGTAGCTAGACCCCTGGAAATTATGAAAATAATATTATAGACCCTGTAATGGGGTGAGTTCATTATTTTAGCCCTGTTTAGTATTTAATTTAGAAAATTGAATATGTAACTAGTGTTTAAAAATTAAAAAGTGGGACAAACATAGTTGTCAAAATTTAGTTAAAGATTTTCTCAGTGTTTAGGAAATTTAGGAGTGAGATAAAAACATATTTTGGACTGAATTGAGTCTGTTTAATTTATTATTCACAATTAGGGACACATTTTTAAGTAATAAATAGTTTTAGAAAATAGGGAAAATAATTATGAGATGGTTTACATCAGAGGCAAAGGTCAAAATGTGTTATTAAATTATTTAGGACCAGAACCTATTCTGTTTAGATGATGTGTATTATTAATTTCATAATAAAGTACACATTTATGCATAGAAAAATAAATCTGAAAATATAGCAACTAGTAAATGATAATGGAGTTTCTAAAATCCAAAGAATTCAGTTTAGGGTTGGTAGAAATTCTGAAGGCACATATGGAGAAGAAAAATACTTTTCATACATACTTGGTAGAGAAAAGGTGTAGTAGTTGAATATAAGGAATTTATTTAAAGTTTGAAACACACACACATATATATATATATATATATATATATATATATATATATATATATATATATATATATATATATATATATATAGTATGTAAGTATAAGTGTGAACACCAAAGTAGGAATCATATACACATGAATAAAAGTGTATGCAAGCCACAAATCAACACACATAGAGTATCCACAACACATATAATGGTAAAGAACTTTCATAAATGTGAATGTGAGGTTTGTATGAAGTAGAAGTGTGAACTATGTCTTATGATTGTTGTTTTTCTTTTGCTATGTGTGATGGTATGATGTAGAACCTGCTCAAGAGCAAGTTATTCCTTTCCAAGATCAGGACTACCCATTTCAAGAGCAGCAAGAAGGAGGCAAGTGTCCTTGACCACTTTGATCCTATACTAGGATGTCTAGATAGAATTATTTGCATTGTCAATTGAAATATGAAACCCATGCTAGGAAGTTTCCCTAAAATTGCATTATCTTGTTTCCTTGTAGCTTGGGTTGGGATTTATTTTATCATGTCATTTGTTATCATGCTTATGCTTAGCCATGCTTAGAATGGGAAAATTGGGATATGAGATCATCAATTTATTTATCTTACTCTTGAATGAGATATTATGAGTTATGTAGAGGTAGGGATCGAGGCAAGTTGGATGTTTTGGTTGTGTGCTGGGTGCACGAGACTCGGGTTTGTGTTTAGTACTTGTCTGGATCCTAAGGACCGGTTCATGGAGCATGTAACCTGGCTTTACAGTGCCAACCACATGCTGAGATGGGGCAGCTTGGCCAATTAATTAGGTGTATCCCCGGCGTAGTATGGGTGTGTTGGATGGTGCGGGGAATAGGTGTCAGCTGGACTACCATATGAACCGCAAGGCTCAAGAGGGGGCCACTGCAGCGGTGTTGGAGCCTCTTGTATGCTGTTAGGGGTGAAACCTCAATGGGCCCACGCTCGTTGGGAATCCCTTTGTAAAGGCTTCGTAGTGATCTCCTGGCTACACACCTGGGAAGTGTGAATGTGGTTCGTAGCCACTGGCATAATGGAGGTTCTTTTAGTCCACCCGGTAACGGGGGATGAAATCACTACATGTGGGTACAGTGGTACAAATTCTGCAGAGTCAAAACTGTCATGACAGCCGTGCTCACGGTCAAGAGCGGCTTGGACTTATTCATGATTAGAGGATTGATGGTTTTGGAAGTTAAGCGGGGAGCTTAACATTGGAAATGATGTTATGGTTATTGGATTATGATGATGGGATGGGAGATTGGGACCATTTCACCTGTGTAGTAATGTAGGTGCTTAATAAGCTAAGGTGATAGGTATTAATTGCGTAGTGATTTAACCATGAGTTCAACCTCTCCTTGTTCTAGCCATGCGTGATGAACTTATTATTGTCCATCGAGACATTTACTATGTAAGACTTACTTATATTCGACACCTGGCTTGTAATAAATGATGCTTCACTATTTGTCATCACATATATGAGAAAATGATCCTGGCATACATGTGATATTCACTTGGTTGTTCTTTGGAAAAACCGGGTGTGACAGAAGGTGGTATCAGAGCCAAGGTTGCCCGTAGGAACGTGGACCTAGGTAGAAATGGACGTATTTAAGGGCCCTATTTTCTTAAAAACTATTTTCCAAGGTGTGGGTTGAAGAGTGTTATTTAAGGAGTCATTTTCTTCATCTTACCCCAAATTTTCATTCAAAATACGATTTTTGTTTTAAAAAAAAGTTTATCTAACCTAATTTTAAATTCTTTTTGTCTTAGATGGTTCGCATGATTCGCACCGCTCGCAAGTCCACAGGAGGGAGAGTTCCCGTAGTTGCCCTTGCCGAAAGAGAGGAGAGCCGTCCGGTGACGTACCTTCCCTACGGATTGGCAGTAGGAGGCTTATTGCGCCGTCTTCGGCGTATGCTCGAAGCCGCCGGCAATACGAGCAAGCTAATCATCCACTATAACTCCACCAGGACCATCCGTGAGAAGAGGGAAGAATGGAGTTCAGAGATGAGGATAATACACGAAAATCAGCTGCTTAAGATCCACCACTCTCCAGCTTGTAGAGCGACACAGGTCGATGCGGAGAAAGATGTCACCTGGGAGGCCATCACCTGCCAGAGTCACATCTATCGTCGCCACTTGGACAAAACTGAGTACATGTATGTCCTCCAACGTGAGAGTGGTACCACGGAGTACAAGTACCCACCAGTGCAGCAAGGGACTTCCCATGAGCACATGGACTTGTGCTTGGAGGATGCTGCTATGCTCAGCACTCGACTGCAGGAGTGTCAACAAGAGCTTCAGGATGTCCGAGACACCCTGAAGGAAACGGAGGCGTTGCTGCAAGCTTGCTTAAAGGCGAGAGAAAGAGGAGATGTGAATGAACTGTGTGTCACCGTGAATGATACATGGACTCTTGACTCCCCGGATCGCCGAGCGATCAGGCGTCGTCGCACTTCTCCACCAGCAGCCACCCCACCCAAAGCAGAGTCAGAAGGTAGCCGAAATGAGGAGGAAGATCCCGAGGAGCCAGCTCAAGAGAACGAGTAGTGTAGAGTCTTTCCCTTAGCTAGCAAGAGGTCGAGTAGTCGAGTCGTTACGTAGTTAATGGTGTGATAATGCTTGGTGTGTGACGTGAGTTGTGGAAGCCATGAGCAATTGTCCACAGCCTCGTCTTCAGAATGTTTTGCTTTGGTGTGTGAACCCACATGAAATAATAGTGCATTTATTTGGTGTGAGATATGAACCCTTGTAAAAGTATAACAAAGCCTCAACACTTCAAAGTACGAACAAATGAAAGTAGTAAGATGATACAAAATGCTTTCAAATTAACCTTGATTGATTCTGCCAGATGGCCGGAAGAGGAAAAGGACGTGCTGCCAACCCCGCCAACAACAATGATGAGGCATGCAACCCTCATCTTTCTGGAGGCCAGGACCGGGGTGGTCGCCGTGAAGAAGTTGATCCTCTCCACCAAATGCTGGAGAATCAAAATCAGCTCATCTAGAACTTGACTCAAGTGGTGGCCAACTTGCATCAAGTTCCACCTCCACAAGCTGCACCACGCCAACCAAGGTTGAGTGAGTTTCTAGGAACTCAACCTCCAAAGTTTGCAAGTGCTGCTGAACCTCTGGAGGCAGATGATTGGCTGAAGACCATTGAAAGTAAGATGAGGATCATACAGTGCCAAGGGTATGAGAGGGTGCTGTTTGCCTCTCATCAATTGAATGGACCTGCTGCTGATTGGTGGACCGCCTATGTGGCCGCCCATCATGACCCTGAGAACATCACTTGGGAAGAGTTCAACCGTAGCTTCCGCAACCATTACATCCCAAGAGGTGAACTCAAAAACAAGAGGAAGGAGTTTTTGGGACTGCAGCAGGGACACATGACGGTGAGGGAATACCTCACTAAATTTACTCAACTATCCCGCTATGCCCCACGGGACATAGAGACTGATGAGCAGAAACAAGATTGTTTTATGGAAGGACTTACTGCAGAGATGCAGTGTGCAATGTCCTCAAATGAGTATGAAAGTTTCCAAAAGATGGTGGACAGAGCATTTGTGGTAGAAAGGAAGCTAAAGGCCTTGGAAAATGAGAATAAGAGGAAGGCCGGGTGGTCACATCAAGCCTCAGGGAGCAACACCCGCCCACGTCTGATACAGCCACCTGCAGGGCAGACGAACCGTGCTGCGGTACCCTACTCAGCACCAAGAGGGTACAACCCGAACTACAGGCCTCCGGCAGCACCAGCACAGCCGCAACGTCAGTTTGTGCAGCAGCCTCGCCCCGCATATCCCCCTCGACCCGCAGTGCAAGGACCCCCAAACCAACCCCAAGACAACAAAGGCCAGGCATCTATGATTGGTGTGCAATGTTTCAGCTGTGGTGAAGTGGGGCACTACGCCCATAAATGCCTAAAGAAGAAGCCTGCGCCGCCACAACAGCAGAATGCAATGAGAGGACGGGTGAACCACGTCACTATAGAGGAAGCACAAGAGGCACCCGACGTGGTAGTTGGTAAGTTTCCTGCCAATTTACACCTTGCAACTCTGCTGTTTGATTCTGGTGCTACCCACTCGTTCATTGCTCAAGGGTTTGTTAAGAAGCATGACCTAGCAACCACACAAATGAACCATATGCTAGCCGTAAACTCTCCAGGTGGAGAAATAAGGACAAGACAAGTGTGTCCCAAAGTGAACCTAGACATTAATGGGGTAATATGTACTGCTAACCTCATAGTGATAGATTCACAAGGGATAGATATTATTTTGGGTATGGATTGGTTGACCAAACATAAAGGAATCATCCATTGTTCGACCAGAACGGTGGAAATAACTCACCCTAGTGGCACAAGAGTAAAGTTCATAACGATACACGAGCCTAGGAGGGACATTAAATTAAATCAAGTGGAGGTGAAAGTTGAGGAAATCAGGACTATCAGGGAATATCCAGATGTTTTTCCGGAGGAGTTGCCAGGTATGCCTCCCGACCGTGAAGTGGAATTCGCGATTGAGCTAGTACCGGGAACAGCCCCGATATACAAGAGACCTTATCGGATGGACTCCAAGCAGCTAGAAGAGCTCAAGGATCATTTGAGAGAATTGACGGAGAAGGGGTATATTCGCCCTAGTTCCTCACCATGGGGAGCTCCGGTGATATTTGTGCCCAAGAAAGACGGAACCCAAAGGCTATGAGTGGATTACCGTGCTTTGAATGAGGTAACCATCAAGAACAAGTACCCATTGCCTCGCATTGAAGACTTGTTTGATCAGTTGAGGGGAGCTTGTGTGTTCTCGAAAATTGATCTCAGGTCGGGATACCACCAACTCAAGATAAGGCAATCTGATATTCCCAAGACAGCTTTCGTATCTCGGTACGGACTGTATGAATACACTGTCATGCCTTTCGGGCTAACCAATGCCCCGGCGTACTTCATGTACCTCATGAACAAGGTATTCATGGAATATCTGGACAAATTTGTGGTGGTTTTCATAGATGACATTCTCGTCTTCTCCAAAGATGAAGAAGAACATGAGAAACATCTAAGGTTGGTGTTGCAGAGGCTAAGAGAACACCAACTATATGCCAAGTTGAGCAAGTGTGAGTTTTGGCTGAAGAGAGTTCCCTTTTTAGGACATATAATCTCGGAGGGAGGAATCTCCGTAGATCCCACCAAAATCGAGGATATCCAGAAGTGGAAGACCCCTGAAAATGTCGGGGAAGTTCGAAGCTTTTTGGGATTGGCTGGATACTATTGACGGTTTATTGAGGGATTGTCCAAGATCTCGAGACCTCTCACCAAACTGTTGGAGAAGGGAATCACATTCACCTGGACGCCACAGTGCGAGACGAGCTTTCAGGAGCTAAAGAAGAGATTGACAACAACCCCAGTGTTGGTTATGCCAGATATGAAGAAGAATTTCACAGTGTACTGCGATGCCTCTGGAAATGGGTTGGGATGTGTTCTCATGCAAGAAGGACATGTCGTGGCATATGCATCCCGGCAGCTTCGGAAGCACGAGAAGAACTATCCTACACATGACCTAGAACTAGCCGCAGTGGTACACGCGTTGAAAATTTGGCGGCACTATTTGATGGGGAAGAGGACCGAGATATATACGGATCATAAGAGTTTGAAGTACATTTTCACACAGCCAGATCTCAACCTCAGACAAAGGAGATGGTTAGAGCTAATCAATGACTTTGATGTGGGCATCAACTATCATCCCGGGAAAGCAAACGTTGTGGCCAATGCTTTGAGTCGGAAAGTGCAGGTCAATAAGTTGAGCTTGAAGGACATGCCTGCAGAATTGAAGAACGAGGTTATAAGGCTCAATCTATGTCTAGTAAATAGTGGTGAAGCCATCGCCATGGAAGTGGACTCCACACTCGAGCGAGACATACGCGAGGGTCAAAAGAATGATGAGAAGATACAAGAGATCAGACAACTTATCAAGGAAAATAAAGCTCCGGGTTTTAGAGAGGATGAACAAGGAACGGTGTGGCACGGGAAAAGAATCTGTGTGCCAGAAGTAAAGGAGATCCGTGAATTGATTCTAAAGGAGGCTCATGATTCTGACTATTCCATTCATCCTGGGAGTACGAAAATGTATCAGGACCTTAAGAGCAGGTATTGGTGGTATGGTATGAAGCGAGATGTCGCGGAACATGTTGCCCTATGTGACACATGTCAGTTGGTGAAAGCAGAACATCAACGACCCGCGGGATTATTGCAACCACTCAAAGTGCCTAAATGGAAATGGGAATAAATCAGCATGGAGTTTGTCGTGGGATTGCCTAGGACCCAATCCGGGTATGATTCAATATGGGTCATCATTGATAGGCTAACCAAGGTAGCTCATTTCATTCCCGTGAAAGAAAGCTACAGCGGATCCAAATTAGCAGAATTGTACATGTCAAGGATCGTGTGTTACCATAGAGTGCCAAAGAAGATAGTGTCGTACCGAGGGACACAGTTCACCTCGAGGTTTTGGCAGAAGTTGCATGAAACCATGGGAACCCATCTGAACTTCAGCTCTGCCTATCATCCCCAAACTGACGGGCAGACGGAGAGAACCAATCAGATCCTTGAAGATATATTAAGGGCATGTGCGCTCAAAAACAATAGAAGTTGGGACAAGAACTTACCGTATGCGGAGTTTTCCTATAACAATAGCTATCAAGCTAGTATGAATATGTCACCGTTTGAAGCTTTGTATGGAAGGAAGTGCAGAACTCCCCTATTTTGGAACCAAACAGGAGAAAGTAAAGTGTTTGGTCCAGAAGTGCTACAAGAAGCCGAGGCAAAGGTGAGGGAGATTCGCAACAACTTGAGGATAGCACAAACACGCCAAAAGAGCTATGCCGATGTACGAAGAAGAGAGCTCGTTTTCAACGTGGGAGATTATGTTTATCTCAAGGTGTCCCCTATCAGATGACTTCGTCGGTTCAAGGTGAAAGGGAAGTTGTCACCTCGATACATCGGACCCTTTCAAGGTTTGGAAAGGAAAGGCGAAGTGGCGTATCAACTAGAGTTACCGGTTCATCTATCGGACGTGCACGATGTATTCCATGTGTCACAACTCAAGAAATGTTTGAGGACGCCTGAAGAGGTGTTACCCATGAGTGAAGTGGATGTAGCTGAGGATTTGTCTTATGCCGAGCAACCATACAAGATTTTGGAGACAATGGAACGCCTCACCAGAAATAAAAGAATCCGGATGTGCAAGGTGCAGTGGAAGCATCACTCAGAAGAGGAAGCCACCTCGGAACGGGAAGATGAGCTCAAGGCACAATTTCCGGAATTGTTTTCTTAGAAACACCAATCTCGAGGACGAGATTTCTTTTAGGGGGGTAGAGCTGTAACACCCCAAAATTTTGATTCAGAACACTAAATCATGTTAAGAGGGGAATTTAAAAAAATTTGGACGTGTTGCATGTTTTGCAAAAATTCAAATTCAAACTGGAATTCAAATTAAACTCAAATCAGAAAAGAAATGGAAAAAGAAAAAGAGAAAACAGAAAAAAACCGGCCAGTGGGCCGAAACCCACCAGCCGGCCCAACTTACCCCGCGCCAGCCCGCAGCCGCGCGCCCGTGGTTTCTCACGCTGACAGGAGGGACCCACCCAGGCTTCGTCTTCCACCTCGCGCCGCGCCGGACTCTCTCTCACCGAATCCAAACCGCTCGGAACTGCTGCGGATCACAGCCGAATTTCGCTCGAGGAGGAAACGGACATGATCTAAACCACCTCGCCGCCCTCCCCCGTCTATAAAAACCCCGGCCCCGTTCTGTTTTTCCCACGCGATCGCCAATTTTTACTCCGGTGAGAACCGAGACTTCTCCGGTGAATTCCGGCCGATCTAAGCTCGGAAACTCCGATCTAACTCGCTGGTCTTGATCCACCGCCTCCGGGGAACCTTGTAGGTGCAGAAAACTCGGTGACTTGCGGTGTAAACACAGCGCCGACGAGCTTCGCCGTGGTTTTGCCTCGGACCTCGCCGCCGATCACCTTCCAGGACCTCCGAGCTCAAGAAAACCTCCGAGGTGAGATCCCCGACCTCCCCTCTACCGATCTATGCCATAAGATCACAGTTCTTGGCAGAATTCTCGAGGATCCGAAAGTTTCCGGCGAGATCGCCGCTTCCCGCCGACGTGCGCCGCCGGCAGCGCCGCCCGCGCTCGATCAGAGCGACGTGGCCGCTTGTGCGCCGTTTATTTTAAATCGCACGGTAGACTTTAAAACCCCGCGTACCGGTTCGGCGTTATAATCTCAGCCGTCGGTTTAAAATCGGACAGTCCACGTCAGCCCAACGTTATAAAGACTGGAATTCTTACGTGCTACCCCCTGGGGTTCTCGGGAAATAAGAGCTAGCCCCGGAAACTTCAGATCTAGCCCCTGGAACTCCAGAAAATCATGTAAATTCATTTAAAAATCAGTTTTAGCCCCTGGACTTAATAAAAATTAGGAAAAACACCTCTGATAAGTGTAGCTAGACCCCTGGAAATTATGAAAATAATATTATAGACCCTGTAATGGGGTGAGTTCATTATTTTAGCCCTGTTTAGTATTTAATTTAGAAAATTGAATATGTAACTAGTGTTTAAAAATTAAAAATTGGGACAAACATAGTTGTCAAAATTTAGTTAAAGATTTTCTCAGTGTTTAGGAAATTTAGGAGTGAGATAAAAACATATTTTGGACTGAATTGAGTCTGTTTAATTTATTATTCACAATTAGGGACACATTTTTAAGTAATAAATAGTTTTAGAAAATAGGGAAAATAATTATGAGATGGTTTACATCAGAGGCAAAGGTCAAAATGTGTTATTAAATTATTTAGGACCAGAACCTATTCTGTTTAGATGATGTGTATTATTAATTTCATAATAAAGTACACATTTATGCATAGAAAAATAAATCTGAAAATATAGCAACTAGTAAATGATAAATGGAGTTTCTAAAATCCAAAGAATTCAGTTTAGGGTTGGTAGAAATTCTGAAGGCACATATGGAGAAGAAAAATACTTTTCATACATACTTGGTAGAGAAAAGGTGTAGTAGTTGAATATAAGGAATTTATTTAAAGTTTGAAACACATATATATATATATATATATATATAGTATGTAAGTATAAGTGTGAACACCAAAGTAGGAATCATATACACATGAATAAAAGTGTATGCAAGCCACAAATCAACACACATAGAGTATCCACAACACATATAATGGTAAAGAACTTTCATAAATGTGAATGTGTGGTTTGTATGAAGTAGAAGTGTGAACTATGTCTTATGATTGTTGTTTTTCTTTTGCTATGTGTGATGGTATGATGTAGAACCTGCTCAAGAGCAAGTTATTCCTTTCCAAGATCAGGACTACCCATTTCAAGAGCAGCAAGAAGGAGGCAAGTGTCCTTGACCACTTTGATCCTATACTAGGATGTCTAGATAGAATTATTTGCATTCTCAATTGAAATATGAAACCCATGCTAGGAAGTTTCCCTAGAATTGCATTATCTTGTTTCCTTGTAGCTTGGGTTGGTATTTATTTTATCATGTCATTTGTTATCATGCTTATGCTTAGCCATGCTTAGAATGGGAAAATTGGGATATGAGATCATCAATTTATTTATCTTACTCTTGAATGAGATATTATGAGTTATGTAGAGGTAGGGATCGAGGCAAGTTGGATGTTTTGGTTGTGTGCTTGGTGCACGAGACTCGGGTTTGTGTTTAGTACTTGCCTGGATCCTAAGGACCGGTTCATGGAGCATGTAACCTGGCTTTACAGTGCCAACCACATGCTGAGATGGGGCAGCTTGGCCAATTAATTAGGTGTATCCCCGGCGTAGTATGGGTGTGTTGGATGGTGCGGGGAATAGGTGTCAGCTGGACTACCATATGAACCGCAAGGCTCAAGAGGGGGCCACTGCAGCGGGGTTGGAGCCTCTTGTATGCTGTTAGGGGTGATACCTCAGTGGGCCCACGCTCGTCGGGAATCCCTTTGTAAAGGCTTCGTAGTGATCTCCTGGCTACACACCTGGGAAGTGTGAATGTGGTTCGTAGCCACTGGCATAATGGAGGTTCTTTTAGTCCACCCGGCAACGGGGGATGAAATCACTACATGTGGGTACAGTGGTACAAACTCTGCAGAGTCAAAACTGTCATGACAGCCGTGCTCACGGTCAAGAGCGGCTTGGACTTATTCATGATTAGAGGATTGATGGTTTTGGAAGTTAAGCGGGGAGCTTAACATTGGAAATGATGTTATGGTTATTGGATTATGATGATGGGATGGGAGATTGGGACCATTTCACCTGTGTAGTAATGTAGGTGCTTAATAAGCTAAGGTGATAGGTATTAATTGCGTAGTGCTTTAACCATGAGTTCAACCTCTCCTTGTTCTAGCCATGCATGATATGATTTTCCCACACTTGCTGAGTACCATTGGTACTCAACCTTGCATATTTTGTTGGTTCATATTGCTGCTCAGGTCAAGATAATGAGGTGGTGTATAATGACCAAGACTTTGGACCCGAAGAAGGTTTCTAGGTTCATGGAGACCCCCGGGCAACGCCTGTGATGGAGCCCTACAGAATAATATTCCGCTGCTAGTTTATTTACTTGTGATGAACTTATTATTGTCCATCGAGACATTTACTATGTAAGACTTACTTATATTCGACACCTGGCTTGTAATAAATGATGCTTCACTATTTGTCATCACATGTATGAGAAAATGATCCTGGCATACATGTGATATTCACTTGGTTGTTCTTCGGAAAAACCGGGTGTGACAGGCATGAAGCGAGATGTCCCGGAACATGTTGCCCTATGTGACACATGTCAGTTGGTGAAAGCAGAACATCAATGACCCGCGGGATTATTGCAACCACTCAAAGTGCCTGAATGGAAATGGGAAGAAATCAGCATGGATTTCATCGTGGGATTGCCTAGGACCCAATCAGGATACGATTCGATATGGGTCATCATTGATAGGCTAACAAAGGTAGCTCACTTCATCCCCGTGAAGGAAAGCTACAGCGGATCCAAATTGGCAGAGTTGTACATGTCAAGGATCGTGTGTTACCATGGAGTGCCAAAGAAGATTGTGTCGGATCGAGGAACACAGTTCACCTCAAGGTTCTGGCAGAAGTTGCACGAAACCATGGGAACCCATCTGAACTTTAGTTCTGCCTATCATCCCCAAACTGATGGGCAGACGGAAAGAACCAATCAGATCCTTGAAGATATGCTAAGGGCATGTGCACTCAAAAACAATAGGAATTGGGACAAGAACTTACCGTATGCGGAGTTTTCCTATAACAACAGCTATCAAGCTAGTATGAAGATGTCACCGTTTGAAGCCTTGTACGGGAGGAAGTGCAGGACTCCCTTATTTTGGAACCAAACAGGGGAAAGTAAAGAGTTTGGTCCATAGGTACTACAAGAAGCCGAGGCGAAGGTGAGGGAAATTCGCAATAACTTGGGGATAGCACAGACACGCCAAAAGAGTTATGCTGATGTACGAAGAAGAGAGCTCGTTTTCAACGTGGGAGACTATGTTTATCTCAAGGTGTCCCCTATCAGAGGACTTCGTCGGTTCAAGGTGAAAGGGAAGTTGTCACCTCGATACATCGGACCCTTTCAAGTTCTGGAAAGGAAAGGCGAAGTGGCGTATCAACTAGAGTTACCGGCTCGTCTATCAAATGTGCACGATGTATTCCATGTGTCACAACTCAAGAAATGCCTGAGGACGCCTGAAGAGGTGTTACCCATGAATGAAGTGGATGTAGCTAAGGATTTGTCTTATGCCGAGCAACCATACAAGATTTTGGAGACAATGGAACGCCTCACCAGAAATAAAAGAATCCGGATGTGCAAGGTGCAGTGGAAGCATCACTCAGAAGAGGAAGCCACCTGGGAGCGGGAAGATGAGCTCAAGGCACAATTTCCGGAATTGTTTTCTTAGAAACACCAATCTCGAGGACGAGATTTCTTTTAAGGGGGGTAGAGCTGTATTACCCCAAAATTTTGATTCAAAACCCTAAATCATGTTAAGAGGGGAATTTAAAAATTTTTGGACGTGTGGCATGTTTTGCAAAAATTCAAATTCAAACTGGAATTCAAATTAAACTCAAATCAGAAAAGAAATAGAAAAAGAAAAAGAGAAAACAGAAAAAAAAAACCGGCCAGTGGGCCGAAACCCACCAGCCGGCCCAGCCAGCGCCCGCGCCAGCCCGCAGCCGAGCGCGCCGCTTCCTTCCGCTGACAGGTGGGACCCACCAGATCGTCGTCTACCTCGCGCCCGCGCCGGACTCCCTCTCACCCGAATCAAAACCGATTGGGATTTCGGCGTATTCCAGCCGAATTCTGTTCGGGGGCGACGCAGAGATCGACTATCTAAACCACCCAGCCGCCCTCCCCCGTCTATAAAAACCCCGGCCTCGTTCTGTTTTTCCCACGCGATCCGCCGATTTTCCTCCGGTGAGAACCGAGACTTCTCCGGCGAATCTGGCCGACCTAAGCTCGGAAATTCCGATCTAACTCGCTGGTCTTGATCCACCGCCTCCGGGGAACCTTGCAGGTGCAGAAAACTCAGTGACTTGCGGTGTAAACACAGCGCCGACGAGCTTCGCCGTGGTTTCACCTCGGACCTCGTCGCCGATCACCTTCCAGGACCTCCGAGCTCAAGAAAACCCCCGAGGTGAGATCCCCGACCTCTCCTCCACTGATCTATACCATAAAATCACAGTTCTAGGAAGAATTCTCGAAGATCCGAAAGTATCCGGCGAGATCGCCGCTTCCCGCCGCCGTGCGCCGCCGGCAGCGCCGCCCGCGCTCGATCAGAGCGACGTGGCCGCTTGTGCGCCGTTTATTTTAAATCGCACGGTAGGGTTTAAATCCCCGCGTACCGGTTCGATGTTATAATCTCGGCCGTCGGTTTAAAATCAGACGGTCCACATCAGCCCCGCGTTATAAAGACTGGAAATCTTGCGTGCTACCCCCTGGGGTTCTCGGGAAATAAGAGCTAGCCCCGGAAACTTCTGATCTAGCCCCTGGAACTCCAGAAAATCATGTAAATTGTTTTAAAAATCAGTTTTAGCCCCTGGACTTAATAAAAATTAGGAAAAACACCTCTGATAAGTGTAGCTAGACCCCTGGAAATTCTGAAAATAATATTATAGACCCTGTAATGGGGTGAGTTTACCTTTTTAGCCCTGTTTAATATTTAATTTAGGAAATTGAATATGTGGCTAGTGTTTAAAATTTAAAAAGTGGGACAAACATATTGTCAAAATTAAATTAAAAACTTTCTCAGTATTTAGAAAACTTTGGAGTGAGATAAAAATATATTTTGGGCTAAAATGAATCTGTTTAATTTAATATTCACATTTAGGGACACATTTTTAAGTAAAGAATAGTTCTGGAAAATAGGGAAAATAATTGTAAAATAGTTTACATCAGAGGAAAAGGTCAAAAATATAGTAAATATTTTAAATCAGAACCTATTCTGTTTAGATGATGTGTCTTGTTATTTTCATAATAAAGTACACATTTATGTATAGGAAAATAAATCTGAAAATATAGCAACTAGTAAATGATAAATGGAGTTTCTAAAATTCAAAGAATTCAGTTTAAAGTTGGTAGAAATTCTAAAGGCACATATGGAGAAGAAAAATACTTTTCATACATACTTGGTAGTGAAAAGGTGTAGTAGTTGAATATAAGGAATTTATTTAAATTGGAAACTCATATATATATAGTAGGTAAATATAAATGTGAACACAAAAGTAGGAATCATATACACATGATTAAAAGTGCATGCAAGCCACAAATCAACACATATAAAGTAACCACAACACATATAATGATGAAGGACTTTCATAAATGTGAATGTGTGGTTTGTATGAAGTAGAAGTGTGAATTATGTCTTATGGATTGGTGTTTTTCTTTTGCTATGTGTGATGGTATGATGTAGAACCTGCTCAAGAGCAAGTTATTCCTTTCCAAGATCAGGACTACCATTTCCAAGAGCAGCAGGAAGGAGGCAAGTGTCCTTGACCACTTTGATCCTATGCTAAGATGTGTAGCTAGAGTTATTTGCATTGTCAATTTAAATATGAAACCCATGATAGGAAGTTTCCCTAGAATTGCATTACCTTGTTTCCTTGTAGCTTGGGTTGGGATTTATTTTATGATTTATTCATATTACATATGCTTAGCCATGCTTAGAATGGGATATTTGGATATGAGATCATCAGTTTATTTTACCATACTCTTGAACGAGATATTGTGAGTTATGTAGAGGTAGGGATCAAGGCAAGTTGGATGTTTTGGTTGTGTGCTGGGTGCACGAGACTCGGGTTTGTGTTCAGTACTTGCCTGGATCCTAAGGACCGGTTCATGGAGCATGTAACCTGGCTTTACAGTGCCAACCACATGCTGAGATGGGGCAGCTTGGCCAATTAATTAGGTGTATCCCCGGCGTAGTATGGGTGTGTTGGATGGTGCGGGGAATAGGTGTCAGCTGGACTACCATATGAACCTCAAGGCTCAAGAGGGGGCCACTGCAGCGGGGTTGGAGCCTCTTGTATGCTGTTAGGGGTGAAACCTCAGTGGGCCCACGCTCGTCGGGAATCCCTTTGTAAAGGCTTCGTAGTGATCTCCTGGCTACACACCTCGGAAGTGTGAATGTGGTTCGTAGCCACTGGCATAATGGAGGTTCTTTTAGTCCACCCGGCAACGGGGGATGAAATCACTACATGTGGGTACAGTGGTACAAACTCTGCAGAGTCAAAACTGTCATGACAGCCGTGCTCACGGTCAAGAGCGGCTTGGACTTATTCATGATTAGAGGATTTATTGTTTTGGAAGTTGTGGATGTTAAGCGGGGAGCTTAACATTGGAAATGATGTTATGGTTATGGGATTATGATTATGGGATGGGAGATTGGGACCATTTCACCTGTGTAGTAATGTAGGTGCTTAATAAGCTAAGGTGATAGGTATTAATTGCATAGTGCTTTAACCATGAGTTCAACCTCTCCTTGTTCTAGCCATGCATGACATAACTTTCCCACACTTGCTGAGTACCATCGGTACTCAACCTTGCATATTTGTTGGTTTATATTGCTGCTCAGGTCAAGATAATGAGGTGGTGTATAATGATCAAGACTTTGGACCCGAAGAAGGTTTGTAGGTTCATGGAGACCCCGGGCAACGCCTGTGACGGAGCCCTCAAGAATAATATTCCGCTGCTAGTTTGTTTACTTGTGATGAACTTATTATTGTCCATCGAGACATTTGCTATGTAAGACTTATTTATATTCGACACCTGGCTTGTAATAAATGATGCTTCACTATTTGTCATCACATGTATGAGAAAATGATCCTGGCATACATGTGATATTCACTCGGTTGTTCTTCGGAGAAACCGGGTGTGACACATAACAACAAGGAGTTTTGGTCGTTACGGTGTAAATGGGTTCCGATTTCGTTCGGTCAAATTTGAAGAAAAACATCCCTTTGCAGCCACGACAAATAGTGGAGTTGTAACTAGAGCATGTGATGCACAAGGGAATGAAACTAACTATTATGGAATTATTCAAAACATTGTGGAGTTTAAATTTGGTGGCTCCAAAGATCTTAGAGTTACCTTTTTTCACTGCGACTGGTTTGATAATAACAGGGGAACACGAAAGGATGAATTTGGTATAGTAGAGGTAAAACATGAAAATAGACTTCGTGGATGCGATAATTATGTTCTCGCTCATCAAGTTGAGTTGGTTTACTACCTACCATATCCTTGTCCAAAGTTGAGTGCTTGGTGGGTTGTCTATAAAGTTAATCCATGAGAACGATTATATGCTCCTGGTGATGCTGGTTATCAAGAAGAACAAGATGAAGTGTACCAAGAGGATGATATTCTACCATCATTTAATATAGATAATGGTTTAGGACTTGATACATTAATTGGTGATGTTGAAGACAACGAGGGAGAAGAGGATGTAGTGGTTAAAAGAAAGAGACGTAGCTCTAAAAAAGTTAAGATGAGACAAAAGAAGAAAGTTCGTCGGCATGTTACCGAAGGAACATCGGATCATGACGAATTTTAATCATGTAATTGATTAATATTACATTTTATCATTACTTTTGTTTATATCATTATATATTTATCTCTGACCATTTTTTGAACAGGATGCCACGTGGTCTTAAGAATATAGCTAAGGGTCTCTTTGGCTCCTCAAACAAGAGTGAGAGCCAGTCTGCTAACTCCTCACGTAGTCAAGACTCTATTTTCCAAGGAAGTGTCTCAAATAATAGTAAACGAGAGGCATTTAGAAGATGCATGGAACAAGCTAATGAACAGGTTCAGTAGCTTATATTTGTATTATATTTACCCATGTCTCATATCGCGAAACCTAATTTATCTAATTTCAGGTGGAGCAAGAGATCCAGGAGGAGTGTCAAGAGGATCAAGGGGAAGAATTTTCTGCGGGGCAGGAACAACAACAAGGGGTAAGAGCCTATGTTGATGAGGAAGCTGAGGAGGAAGTCGATGAGGACGAGGAGGATGGCACCGATACGGGAGAGTTGCCCCAATCATTCAGGTATCGGTCTTCAAACACTCTCCCGTTGGCTGTGCCTCCACAACAGAGATTACAGATCACTCCTGTCGGTGACTGGTAAGTATAAATACCATTATTAAATTATAGATATAATGTTTTAGATAAATAATATATGTTGTTAAATTAACTTGTAGGCAATGGGATGATCTAGATTGGGATGGATGATAACATCGTAGACAACCTAATGCAGTGTTGGGTGCTATACGTCGCCATCATTATCCAGGCCTTGTGAACATTAAAGGTGAAGAGAAACCTGCAATACATTGGGAGCACTATCGAATTGCTCCACATGCTGTGCATGAGAATGTGGCAGGGGCAGTCTGGCATGATTTTTGGGTATGTCTTCACTACACTGCACTTTAATTATGTCCATTATATTTTTAGTAATACAAATTCTACAAATTTTATAGGAACAATATCGTTTGCCCGATGATCATGACGCTGCTCTCGAGTCTAGAACATACAAAGTCTTTCACAAAGCTGCACGTAAAGTTGTGAATGATATGATGTCTAATGCTCGGATCACAGCTGTGTGCTTGTACTACAAGGAAAAACTCGGACAGATGATGAACAAGAAAATGGGAGCTTCAAAAATCTATCTAGAGGACGATCAATACCGTCAGGTAATGATTCCTTGGATGGTAAAATGTACTAATGCTTATTATTCATTATGTACTTATTAGGGATCGAGTGAATATCGAGAAAAATCTAACTCCAAGAGAATCAACCGTGAGTCCGGTGGTGAAGTCCATCGTTACGGTGGAGATGGTCATATTCGTCTCTCCAAACGGATGGTGAGTTTTGTATATTTAGAATTAAGTGTTATAATATAAGCTTTCGCGTAACTATATTTGTTACCTGTCTATATAGGCTGCTCAAAGTGGTGAGGAACCCTCTTTCATTGACACTTATATAAGAGGGCATAGGGGCACAGATGACAGTCAATTGTGCACTCCAACGGCCACTCAGAACTTGGTATGTCATATAAGTAAAAGTAATTATTAATCAGTATAATTGTTGTATAGTAGCTTTGTAGTTACTTTTAATGTACGAGAAATATGGTGAAGAGATGGTTCGACGTCATGGAGATGATTACAATTGGAGAAAGGAAGACGTCGACGTAGTTGCTTTATATGAGTCCGGTGGAGGAAAGCGTCACGGGAGGTGAACTTACCACTCTCATATTTATATATTGACATACTTCAAATTTTCCAAGTGTCACTAGTTACGACATATCACTATTGCAGGTATTCGATGTTCAACGGTGTCATGAACACCGATGTGGTTCTCTCGCAGTCACGGTAAACACAGAGCGGACAAAGTTCTTCTCGTCGTACTCATACAGGAAATGAGTCCAGGCTAAAACAAATGGAGGAGGAGCAGGCTGCATTGAGAGATCACTTAAGACTACAGGAAGACCGTATGAAACGACAAGAAGAGTTTATAAAAGCACAAAATGACTACTTCTCTAATCTGGCAGCGTGGCAACAATCAATGCAGGTACATTAATATAATAGTTCAAATATTTTTATTAAACAAGAGATTATGCATATTTATAGTAGAATGAATCTAAATATTTAAAAATGATTTTAGGGATACTTTTCTCAACTTAGGTTGTCTGCCGCTATGCCACCGCTACCGCAGCCTCCGCAGCTACCTATGTCTTCACCGCTACCGGTGCCTCCACAGCCTTTTCCCGTTGAAACACAGGTACATATTATTGTTATGTTCTCTTTCATTTGTATAAACTGTTAGTATACTTGTAACATGTATTATTGTTTATTTAGGTATCATCCTCAAGGGCACAAAACTTTCAAAGTCCCCCCGTTACAAATTTACGAGCAACTTCTTCAGGAGGACAGGGTGGAGGGGACGACTTTGTCGATCAATTCTTCGCACCCGGTGGTAGCAATTAGGTAAGTTTTGTGTTTTCATCTGCATTATATATTATGTATCTTAATTTTAAATGGAGCTCGTGTATAATAAGGCATATAATCAAATATGTTGTTGCTTTTTATTTGAATCAATTAGCCATATACTTCACTTTGTTTTCATACAGGAAAACGGCGAAACGACGAGCAAAATGGTGTCGGAGCAATTTTGCTGGTTTGTTGGAAAGCAAATGTGGCCATGTGATATGAGCTGCTTTGACAAAATGGTTGTATGAATAATGTGACATATGTTCATTTATGCTATATTATATGTGTACAATGTAATAATGGACAATACTGTTTCGACGACGTAATGCATTTCATAATGTTGAGTTTGTTGCATTTGTTATTACGTGTTATGTGTTCTGTGTTCTGTGTTTGATTTGTTATTTTATGTGTCTGTTATTTTATGTGCTTGGAACTAAATAATATGTAACATTTTATTCTATCTCAAATGTATTTTCGTGAGCCAGAAGTGGCCCACGAAAACATTGCAATATTATTTTCGTGGGCCCAGGAAGAAGGCCCACGAAAATAACCAGGCAGTATTTTCGTGGGCCACACTCTAGCCCACGAAAATAGCAGGACATTATTTTCATGGGCCGCACACTAGCCCACGAAAATAACAGGACTATATTTTCGTGGGCCAGAATGAGGCCCACGAAAATAGCAGATTGATTTTCGTGGGCCCAAAGGTGGCCCACGAAAATAACAGTACTTCATTTTCGTGGGCTATTTTGGCCCACGAAAATATATATTTTCGTGGGCCCTTTAAGGCCGACGAAATTAAACTTATTTTTGTGAGCCGCCGATGAAATTAAATTTATTTTCGATGGGTTAGTTTCGTGGGCCTCTGGCCCACGAAAATATATCGTTTTCCTGTAGTGTAGGGCAGCAAGGGTGATGTAACCCAAACTTGTGTAATCGGTGACAGGTCATGTATACAGTGGCGTATGTATAGGTAGTGACGACATGAGCACGACTTCTCGGAGACCCGAGAATAATGTATCTTGTTTAAAGTTTATGCTTTATCAATATATGTGGATGTTGTGCAAATTATTCATGCGTCACTTCAAATACCTACTGTTTCATATGGAAGATTTAAGTATGACATGTGCTGATCGCTGCTGTTTTGAATTTCAGAATGACTCGTACTCGTGCCAACCCAGACGTTGGGGGTTCTAGTCAAGGGGGAGAAACCTCCCAACAGCCTCCCGAGGACTCCTTGGGACAGCAACAGCAGCAACAGCAACAGCAAACACCGCCACCGCCAACGGTTACATTGGCCGATATCGTTGCGGCAATGACGGGTTCTCATCAGCAGCACAAGGAGTTGCTGCAAACTCTCATCGCGAATACGTCTCGACCAAAGATACATCATGATCGTGAGGAGCGTCAACAGAGCTCCTACTCTGACTTTCTAGCGACTCATCCCCCGGTATTCTCAAGGGCGGATGAACCCCTCGATGCGGACAACTGGCTCCGCACGATGGAGATGAAGTTCGGGCTGCTCCAAGTGAGTGAGCAGCGCAAGACTCAGTTCGCGATCCAACAGCTCCAAGGATCCGCGAGCGCGTGGTGGGCAAACTACTGTGCTTCACAGCACACCGACCAAGTTATGACCTGGACGGAATTTAGGACGGCCTTCAGGGTCTATCACATACCGCCGGGTATCATGAAGAGGAAGACGCAGGAGTTCTTACGCCTGCAACAAGGGAGCCGAAACGCGCTGGAATATTCCAGGGCGTTCAACGATCTCGCGCTCTACGCTTCATATCACGCCGATACTGACGAGAAGCGGCGGGATCACTTCTTCCAGGGGCTTAATGTAAGGGCCTCAGTTTTTGACACACATTTGCAGTGTTCATCACCACACCACACACCTCATTTGAGGGAGGAGGATGAACACAAATGAAGAGCAAGTAACAATTATCAACATGCTCATTAGAGAACAAACTCACACATTGCAAAAGTGGTATTTCCCACATGTGATATAGATGGGCTGGACATATGAAAACTCCTACACTTTACTAAGGATGTCCATGCCAAGTTTCAACCAAATTCAAAACCTTTTTGAGGTCATTTTGGCTATAGTTAGGAAGAGGGCAGTTTGAAGCCATATTCAAATTCAAACTGTTTTTATCCCATGAATTTAAAAGTGGGAGGCATATTCTTACTCAGCACATTTTTGTGAGCTCACACACCAATTTTCACTCCATTTGGAGTTGATCTTGACATGAACTAAGTGGGGCAAATTCAATATTCATTTGAATTTAAAACTGCATTTGTGCTGAAATTCACTCAAACCAAACCCAATTCGAATCCTATGCAATTCGAATGGCTCAAGGGTGAATAATCTGAACCACCAGGGGTATTATGGGGTTCACTGTTCACTACAGTGATTAGAAGTAAATTTCAGAGGTTAAAACCCCGGGTGGGACCCACATGTCATAGAGGGAAGAAGGAGAAACTTGCAACCAAAGTCAGAGTCTCGGTGGGAAATTCCACCGAGCAGCTGTCGGCTGTGCCACCGAGCATGCTACCGGTGCCACCAGCTGCTTCCCCCTGCGCGCGCTGGTGCCCAGGGCGGCTTGCTCGCGCCCCCATGCGACCGGCACCGCCTCAGCCGAGCAGGAGTCGGCCGGCTTTATCTTCTCGCGGGCAAACCCGAGCAGCGGCATTGTTTCTCTCCGCAGCTCTCTGCTCAATCGGAAAAACCAGCAAAATAATCTCCTTCGTTCCTAAGCTGCTAGACAACCACCGGAGGTCGCGCACCACCCTCCCAACGCCCGGACCACCGGGTTTCGGCCCCTGTTCCCGTGACCAACGACGACCGCCGCGGTTTAACTGAAGGACGGCGATCGGTCTCACGCGGGCAGCACGCTGCAACCACTTTCAAGGCCAATCAAGGGTGGCAACAGGAGCGCACGGACTCCACACTGCTTCCACCTGAAGCTCAAGCCACGCCGTGAACTCTCGCCGGCGAATTCTCAGTTTTTGCTCTGGCAACCTTAAACTGAGCTTCCGGTACGTTTCTTTAAATTCTCGCTCTATGATCTTTCGGAGGTCATCAAATATTGCACACAGACGCTGGACTAGCCGGCGATCAAGTTCTTTTCTGCATCCGTGGCGTGAAACTTTCTAGGAGTGACGAATTTCGAGCTCGATCAAGGGCGGTCATGGCGGGCACGATCGGTCACACGGTGCCGACCGACTTGCTGCCATCCCTGAACCCTTTTTACACCTTTTTGAGCTTCCTAGAGGTACGCTGATGCAATAAGGCCGTTTGTTCGAGGTGTTGGCGGGTTTAGAAACCACGGTCGACGGTGCCGAACCTCAATCGAGGCCACGGCACGTCGCCGAGCTATTTCCGGTCATCCCAGCCCGACCTGACACCACCGACGTGTTCCTCGACGTCGACAACCCCCTGGCGGCGAGTTTCAGACCATGGGAGGTCCGGCAGCGGCGGGCCGGCGAGCCCCGAGTCTGCTCCGGCGAGGTCGGCGGCGCAGGCGCGAGAGAACGGCGGGAGGAAGAAGAAGCCGGCTGACCCACGTGTCAGCGGCTGAAGAATTTAAATCGGGATCGGGTGTGGCCAGGGATCCGCTGTAATGGCGGCAAATACCCTGTGAGCTCCGGTGTGCCGGACACCTCCGCGCTCGACACGTGTGGTATCTCCGGTGTACCGGACACCTCCGCGCTCGACACGTGTCCCCCCGGGCCCCCGCGAGATTTCAACTTTCCCCCGATTTTCAGAATTCTTCCAAACTTCAAATCCTCACAACTTTAGCTAGGAACCTTCAAATTAAGTGAGACCAACTCCATTGGGACCCTCTGAAAATCTAGTTTTCAGAAAGTCATAGTTTGCTTCATAAAAATTCCTAGAACACCCTAAGGGTTCCAATTAAGGTCAAGGACATAATTAATTGTGGAGGGCTCAAATGAGCTTTGCTGCAACTAAAACTTGACCAAGTCGCTGTTTAGGTTGTAACCAAGCCACAGTAAAAGTTTCACAGTCATTAGGTCTGTTTAGCAAGGGTTATAGACTTCACAACTTCAAAGTTAATGTACATGCATTTGAAGTGATACATATATTGCTCTTATCATGTAGTCGCTAAGGTCGAGGAGGAACCCGAAGTCCTAGACTTCGTTACTCCGGAGGAACAGCTAGCCTGCGACCAAGAGCAGCAAGGCAAGCTCCGGTTTGCATTAACCTTTTTATAAAATTTTTATTGTTTTGATCACTTACTTGAGTATTACTATCCTTTGCATTAGAGTCTTGTGTGGAAATCCAACTGCATAGCCAAGAAAACCATGGGTGGGTTTAGGATTGCAAACCCCGCTAGCTACTGCATTGCTAGGATAGAGTAGGATTCGGAACAAGTCGAGTAGTTGGAACTACTCGCGAGCATAGGCTAGGGGCACTTGACTCGGGTAGTGATAGCAAATGAAACACAAGGCAAGAAAATGAGACCAAGCGGAGGGTAAGGGCAGCAGGACTTTGGGGCCTGTGTGCTGTAGCTCCGCTTGTGTCGATTGAGGACCGAGCCGTGTGCGGGCCTGTTGAACAAGCTAGAACAGTACCGAAGACCTACCGGCTATATGGGAACCGGGAAACTGATGTAACTCGGGTAGCTGGGTGTTGAGGCATAGCTGGTCGTTCAGAGGGTAGGTTGAGAGCTCGAGGTGTAAATCGGCTGGCGGCACTGAGATGCGCGTGCAGAGACCTCTTGCTCGGGACGATTGGACCGGTTCAACATTTGGCTAACGGGTGAAAGGTAGTCGCGTACGGCGTCCGTGATGGTTGTTGTAGGCAACATCGAGTACGGGCGTACGTGACGGGTTGTTCGGGTAACCCTGCAGGTGTAAATCGATTATAATCGCCGTCCCTCGCGGTCAGTGAGTACCACTTGTTCACTGTACCGTGATGTAGAAAGAACAGGCTAGTCACATGTTAAAATGTTGCTGATTGAAAGATGGACATTGGTTGTTAATGATATGCTGTAGCTTAGAGCTAACTAAAGTTCTTTTCAACTTTGGGCAAGGGACATGAGAGAAATGCATTTCTTGTTTGATTACGGCTCTCTCATGTACCTTAGCGTAAGGTTCTCCACAACCTGCTGCTAAAACTTGAAAGTAAGGTTCTACTAATTAGGCGAGTCCTTGCAAATGATTTTTATCTCATGTAACTCATTACCCTCATGTAGAAGTTCCATGTTTAGGTGAGACGGGTCAGACTTGCTGAGCCTTCGTGCTCACTGCTTGTGTTTGAAGCTTTTGCAGGGTTCTATGAGGAAGGGACTCCCGAAGAGGAGACGGAACACCAGGAGGGGAACCCCGTCGAGTGGGAGTCGTGCACGCCGCAGAGTTAGTGTGTGTTTGTGTGCTAGCAAGGACACGTTCGAGGGCTGAACGTGACTTGATGCGTAGTCTACGCCCGCGAGTGTAGACTAAACTTATTTTGATGTAAACATGTTCATAAAACTGTTTATGTAATAAACTTCCGCTTCTGCTTCGTACCTTTGACGTGTGTTATACGGTGCTGTGCAACGCAGCACCCCTAAGCGTGATCCTTGCTCGACAGGACCAATGGGGTCGTGTCAGCGCTGGTATCAGAGCTCGCTTGAGGTTTAACACAGTACAAAGGTCTTATTTTTCAAAAATTCAGTGAGGAACGAGTTAGTAGCCCGTATAAGGATGTTATTAGCATATAGAAAGTGGCATATAAACCTATTTGTTATGTCGGAAAATCGTGTATCTCGGGACGTTTATGTCTTGGGGGGTACACGTAAGCGCTGTCCACCAGTGCGCACAAGCTGAAGGGTGGAGCCCCACGGGTGGCAGGTAACCCGACCCGTTTTGATATCCCTACGACTCTTCATGTCATTTGGGGTATTTGAGCAACGTCTGTCCCTGGCGTGCGTGGTGCGACTAGGGAGACCCCGTCACGTGGTCTGAAACGTGAACACGTAACTCAAGGCGTGTTTGGCTTGAGAACATCCGGGCGAGTGATGACGGCCGGGTGTACTAACTGTATGGATTCCGTGCTCGGTGTGCAGCCGAGTCTGATGATTGTTTGAGTTTCTGCAGGTAGCCCTAACACGAAACGGTAGACATGTAGCATCCGTGTGCGAGTGACGAGTAGTGCCACTGAACTAACGAAGCCGGCTAAGTCCGGTATAGGTTTTTCCTTTGTGAGGATGTAGTACCGACATAATCTGGTGACGCATCGACGTCACACCCAACTAAATGAACAACTTCATTTAAAAACTTGAAGGTTTTGATCCAAAGTAGTAAAACTTGATGTAACTCCTTCCATTGAACAGGACATTCAAAGTTAACAAGTTTTCAACTTATAGGATGTTAAGGACAGAGCACTCTGTTTTCAGCCGAATCAAGGCTGAAGTCAATCAGAGGTTAGAGGCTGAGTTCTTTCAAGGTCGGGGGTCGTGTGATACATTTCTGGAAAGCTTTGGAAGAGTTTTACCACTTTTCTGTCGAGATCCAGAGATGTTTCATCCCTTAACCACTCGAAAAATACAGTAGATTTGAAACTGTCCAGAAAACAGGACAGAGTAAAGACTCTCTGTAGACTCTCTGTAAATTAAGCATAACTTCCTGCATAAAAATCGAAAAATAGAAAAATAAGGTAGTTCTGGAAAGCTTATGAGATAGGTTACAACTTTGTAACAGAAAGTTTTGTCAGATTAGGAACAGAAGTAACTGGGATTCTTGGATCAAATCAGTACCTAAAGCAGGGAGGTGCTGTCCAATTTTTCTCCAGAAATTCTGTTAACTTTGATATCTCATGACTTTTGAACCAGGACAGATCTTAGGCCAAGCAAACACTTTCTGGAAAGCTATTGAAGTTAACTTTAACTTTGATGTTGAGCTCCAGAATTGGTTTTGCCTTCAACATGGCCTAAATCAGGTTGAAATGGAAACTGGTCAGGGCTGTCATGGGAACAGCAGATCAGCAGTCAAATTTGTTTAAAATTTGAACTATGTTTCCAAGTTTTATGGGTTCAATGACATATCTTATGTTATAACTCAATGGTTTACTGTTTAAATAAATATTTGACATTTCTCAAATATATTTTTACAGATGACAGAAGATAAGAAGTTGGAGAACGGGTGGGTAGTTTCCCACTGTTCTGACCGTAGCGGCTACCCGGAAGCATTGTGGCAAATGCTCCAATATTTCGGGTACAATCAGATGCCACAATACTTCACCAAGGAAGAAGGCGAAGAGGGGAACAAGACGTGGACGATCCATGTCGAGGTTCCTGCAGGACCTATGCCACCCGGTTGGGTGCCATTCACCGTCACGGTGAGGGGAAGACAACCGGAAGGGATGTGGCAAGTGGCAGCCCGTGACACTATGTCACGTTTCTGCCAACTACACGTGCAGGCTATGGAGGGCACTCCATACGCACTCGTTCCGGTGGAGGGACGAGCTCAGCATGTGTGGGAAGAGAGGTACCTGGAGGCAACGGACCCGAGTTGCCCAAGGTACAAACCCGCGGAGGCAAATCTCAGCCTCCAGATGAGGGCAGGAAATGCCGTGATGGACAGCCAAGCTGTTCATACGGAGCATCTTGCCACAAAGCTCAAGGAGAGCACAAGCCGTGGAGACCATTTCGAGAGTGCTCACAGCGCACTCCGCAATGTACTCCTTCCGACGATCAAGCGATTGAATGAACAATACAATCAGTTGCGTCGTCTGAAGAAGGCAAAGAAGAAGAGCCGTGTTGACATCGCGGCGTTGCAAGAGCTGGTGCAGACCCTAACCCAGCAGAATGAGGACCTTGCTCAAGAGCGGGACGACGCGATTGAGGAAGGACAAGGCTGGGAAGAGGACTACAACCAAGCTATGGACGAGGTGCATGCTTTGCAGGACCTCGTGCCCCCGGTGTTGGGTATACCGGTGGTCTTGGGCCTTCCAGCAATGGGAGAACCCGGATTGGGAGAAGAGGTGGTAGATCCAGAGCCACCAGCAGAGGTACCGGAGGAGGACGACCCACAGGAGGTCGAGTTCTACTCCGAGTAGGGGGTTACAGTTGCCAAGTAGGGCAGCTAGGGTAGTGTAACCCAATTTTTGTAATCGGTGACATGTCGTGTAGACAGTAGCGTATGTATAGGCAGTAACAACATGAGCACCACTTCTCGGAGACCTGAGAATAATGTATCTTGTATAAAGTTTATGCTTTATCAATATATGTGAATGTTGTGCAAATTAATCATGTGTCATTTCAATACCTACTGTTGTTCATGGAATCTTAAGTAAGACATGTGCTAAGTGCTGCTTTGTTGAATTTCAGAATGACGCGTACTCGTGCCAACCCGGATGTTGGAGGTACCAGTCAAGGGGGAGAGACCTCCCAACCACCTCCCGAGGACTCCTCGGGACAGCAGCAGCAACAGCAACAGCAAACACCGCCACCGCCACTGCCAACAGTTACATTGGCCGACATAGTCGCGGCAATGGCGGGTTCACATCAGCAGCACATGGAGATGCTGCAAACTTTAATTGCGAATACGTCTCGCCCAGAGAGACGTCAAGACCGTGAGGAGCATCAACAGAGCTCCTACTCCGACTTCCTGGCAACTCATCCCCCGGTATTTTCAAGGGAGGATGAACCACTTGACACGGACAACTGGCTCCGCGCCATAGAGATGAAGTTCAGGCTGCTCCAACTCAGCGAGCAGCGCAAGACTCAGTTCGCGGTCCAGCAGCTCCAAGGATCCGCGAGCGCGTGGTGGGCCAACTTCTGTGCTTCACAGCCCACCGACCGAGTTATGACCTGGACGGAGTTCTGGACGGCCTTCAGGGCCTATCATATACCGCCAGGTCTGATGAAGAGGAAGACGCAGGAGTTCTTACACCTGCAACAAGGGAGCCGGAACGCGCTGGCATACTCAAGGGCATTTAACGATCTCGCGCTATATGCGTCGTATCATGCTGATACCGACGAGAAGCGGCGAGACCACTTTTACCAGGGGCTTAACCCGCTCCTGAAGGACAAGTTGGCGATGTTCAATCGCGGCAGCCTCAACGACATCATTGATGCTGCGATTGTTCAGGAGGACTCCGGCAAGGAGTTAGCGGCGGCAGAGAGGAAGCGAAGCGCGCCGCAGAGCAGCGGAGAAGGAGGCGGTTCTTCTCAGAAGTTTCGGATGGTGAATCGCCCACCATCAGGTCCACGCTGGCAACCACCACCGCGGTCGATGCCGTTCCGCAGTCGGCCGTGCTCTTCATCGGCATTCAGGCCGGCACTGCCAGTACTACCGCAACAACAACAACAGCAGCGGGCGATGCCTCGTGCGTTTGCACCTCAGCAACACATGACGGGCTTTCGTCCACCGAGCACTCCACCAGCAGCGGCCACATGTTACAAGTGTGGTCGTCCAGGGCACTTCGCGAGCAGTTGCCCGGAGAGGCAAGGCGGCGGAGTGGCACCACAGTTTCCGGGGAGGAATCAACCCCGGAACCCTACTAATGCGCGGCGGGCAAACCCTAGGCCCGGCACCGTCCACCAGCTTGCCATTGAGGGCGTGCCGGAGGGCGAGCCAATCCTTGCGGGTATGTTCCAACTCCACCAGCATCCCGCTATCGTACTATTTGATTCAGGCGCCACGCATAGCTTCATTAGCCAAGCTTTCATTGATAAGAATAGCTTGCAAATACTACCACCAATAGTCCTTATGTAATCTGTTCACCGGGTGGGAAGATTTCAGCAAGCATGATGGTCCCAAAAGCGCCATTGTGCTTAGAGGGTAGAGTTTACCCTACGTTCTCATAATTTTAGAGGGACAAAAGGTCGATGTCATCTTAGGGATGTCGTGGTTAACCCGCCACGGCGCTGTTTTAGACACCGTCCTCCGAGTCGTGCACTTGAACTCAGAAGTGCACGAGTCTCACTCATTATTTCTGGACAGTCCAGAAATAAAACTTCCAAGTGTCTATCAAGCCACAACCATCAGATTGGAGGGTATTCCAGTGGTCCGAGAGTTCCCTGATGTATTCCCGGACGATTTGCCGGGGATGCCGCCTGATAGAGAGGTGGAGTTCAAGATTGAACTTGCACCGGGAACCATGCCAATATCCCGAAGGCCGTACAAGATGGCGCCCAAGGAGTTGGCTGAACTGAAGACTCAGCTCACGGACCTTCTGGAGAAGGGTTTTATTAGGCCGAGCTCCTCGCCATGGGTTGTTCGGCATTATTTGTCAAGAAGAAGGATGAGACGTTACGGCTTTGCGTGGACTATCGTCCATTAAATGCCGTAACCATCAAGAACAAGTACCCGTTGCCACGGATCGACATGTTGTTTGATCAGCTGGTCGAAGCAAAGATCTTTTCCAAAATGGATTTAAGATCCGGGTACCATCAGATTAAGATAAGGGCTGAGGACATTCCGAAGACGGCTTTCTCGACGAGGTACGGACTTTATGAGTACCTGGTTATGTTCTTCGGCCTGACCAATGCTCCAGCTCACTTCATGTACTTGATGAACTCGGTATTCATGCCGGAGCTGGACAAGTTTGTCGTGGTCTTCATCGACGACATCATAGTATATTCCAAGTCGGAGGAAGATCACAAGAAACATCTGCGTATAGTCCTGCAACGGCTGCGGGATCACAAGTTATACGCAAAATTCAGCAAATGCGAGTTTTGGATATCGCAAGTGCCTTTCCTCGGGCATATCATCTCAGTGGAGGGTATCGCTGTGGACCCGAGCAAGATCACTCAAGTGCTGAATTCGAAATCCCCGAGAACTGTTCATGAGGTACGGAGTTTCCTCGGACTCGTGGTATATTATCGGAGGTTCATTCCGAATTTCTCGAAGATTGCCAAGCCAATGACAGAGCTGCTGAAGAAGGCTACCAAATATGTTTGGAGTCCAGCATGTGAAGCAGCATTCAAGGCTTTAGTCAAGCACCTGACATCAGCACCGGTTTTGGTGCAGCCAGACACAACAAAACCGTTCGATGTGTACTGCGATGCATCCGGCATTGGGCTCGGATGTGTGCTGATGAAAGACTGAAGAGTGGTCGCGTATGGATCACGGCAGCTTAGGAACCATGAGCAGAATTATCCAACTCACGACTTGGAGCTCGCTGCCGTGGTACTTGCACTAAAAATGTGGAGGCACTACCTACTCGGTAACCTCGTACATTTATATACCAACCACAAAAGCCTCAAGTACATATTCACTCAGAAGGAGCTGAACATGAGGCAACGAAGATGGTTAGAACTGATAAAGGATTACGAGATAGAAATCCATTATCATCCGGGCAAGGCAAACGTAGTGGCGGATGCGCTGAGCCGCAAGTCACACGTCAATACTCTGACCATCACACCGTTGGAAGAGAGCGAGCCACCATTGCATGTGATTCCACATGGGGCTCTCTACAGCTTAGCTTTGATCCCCACCATCCTTGAAGGGATAGCGGCAGCTCAGAAACACGACAAGGGCATGTCGCATTTACGGAGACGTGTAGACTGTGGGGAGCTGAAATGTTTCCAGAAAGAAGGAAATGGTGTCCTATGGTTCAAGGACTGGATCGTCGTACCCCGTAACGCGGAGTTACGGAAGAAATTTTTTGATGAGGCTCACTTGTCAAAATTTTCTATTCATCCCGGCAGCAACAAAATGTATCAAGAACTCAGAAGCAAGTTTTGGTGGACATGGATGAAGCGGGAGATCACCAAGTACGTGTCCGAGTGTGATACATGTCGAAGGGTGAAGGCAGATAATATGCGGAAACCGGGACGGCTACAACCACTGGGCGTTCCTGCCTGGAAGTGGGAGGGTGTGAGCATGGACTTCATCATCGGTTTACCCACCACCTTTCAGAAACATGATTCTATGTGGGTGATCATCGACCGGCTCACCAAAGTTTCCATTTCATTCTGGTCAACACCAACTACAACGCCAAGAAGTATGCTGAACTGTATATCTCACGGATCCTATGTTTGTACGGCATACCCCGTACCATCATATCGGATCGGGGCACTTTTTTTGTGTCACGTTTTTGGGAGCAGCTACACGCTGCGTTGGGGATGAAGCTGATCTGTAGTTCAGCATACCACCCGCAGACGGATGGGCAAACCAAGCGGGTAAATCAGATTCTAGAAGATATGCTACGAGCTTACGCTATCAACCACGGCAAGAATTGGGATGATCACTTGCCGTTAGCCGAGTTCTCGTACAACAATGGGTACCAAGCCAGCATCAAGATGGCACCTTACGAGGCGTTATACGGGAGAAAATGCCGCACACCACTGAATTGTTGTGAGTCTGGCGAAAGGGTTACCTTCGGGATTCATCTTGTCAATAACGCGGAGGAAAACGTTCGGCTGATTCAGGCGAACCTAAAAGCCGCCCAATCCCGACAGAAGCAATATGCGGACCGGATAAGACGCCCATTACAATTCGAAGTCAGGGATCACGTATACCTACGTGTGTCTCCAATGAAGGGCGTGAACAGATTCAGGGTGAGAGGAAAGTTGGCACCCCGATTTATTGGTCCATTTCAGATTACAGAAAGATGTGGATCGGTAGCATACCGGCTGAAACTACCAGAAGCACTTTCCGGTGTGCACGACGTCTTTCATATTTCCCAGCTAAGGAAGTGTCTTAAGCTATCAACTACCATTAAGCTGGAGGACATAGAAGAACTGAAACCGGATCTCACGTATCGGGAGGAACCGGTTCAAGTTATTGATGAAAAGGCCCAAACCACACGCAACACGTTGTGGTTCTACAAAGTTCTGTGGAGTAATCACTCTGTGGACGAGGCGACATGGGAGAGCGAAGGATTTCTCCGCACTAACTACCCCGACTTTTTCACGAAGCATATACGGTAACTTTCCACCATCCTCTCTCTCATTTTCACCTTATAATCTCGGGATGAGATTCTTTTAAGGGGGGGGGTGTAAGGGCCTAAGTTTTTGGCACATACTCAAATTGTTTCATCACACCCCACACAGACTCCATTTGAAGAAATTTGATGAACGCATTTGAAGAGCAATTAACCACCATCGACATGATCATTAGAGAACAAACTCACACAATGCAAAAGTGGTATTTCCCACATGCATCATTTAGTGGCTGGGCATATGAAAAACTCCTACACCTTGCTAGGAATGTCCATGCCAAGTTTCACCCAAATTCAAAACCTTTTTGAGGTCCTTTTGGGTATAGCTAGAAAGAGGGTGGTTTGAACTCAAATTCAAATTCAAACTGTTTTCATCCCATGAATTCAAAAGTGGGAGGCATATTCTTACTCAGCACATTTTTGTGAGCTCACACACCAATTTTCACTCCATTTGGAGTTGATCTTGTCATGAGCTAAGTTTAGCAAATTCAAACTTTATTTGAATTTCAAACTGAATATGTGCTGAGATCTAGTCAAACCAAACCCAATTTGAATTGTAACCAATTCAAATGGCTCAGGGGTAGATAATTCAAATCACCATGGGTATAAGAGGTATTACTGTTTACAACAGTAAGAGGGAGTTAGGTTCAGAGGTTAAAAGGGAGATGGGACCCACATGTCAGCCACTGGAGAGAATTCAACCGACTTTAGACTGATCTCGGTTTCTTGCGCCCGACCGAGCTGCCGCTACGGCGAGGAAATGGCAAGGACAGCAGCTGCTTGCCGCCCTCGGCCGCTGAACCGCCTCTCGGGGCCTTTATCTACGCGCCCGAGCTGTCTCTGGTGCTCCTCACCGCTGTCCCGACGCGTTCTCGTCCAGCAAACCAAAAGCCCTCACCGCTCGGTGGAATCCTCGGTCTCCCGTCACCCGGCCGATCCTGTGGCTTCCACGGCAAGCTGATACCAGCACCGGGTGCGCCAAGTATTCCTTGACGCCCTCGCGCCGGTTCCAGGCCCGGAGCAGTCCTTCCCGAGCTCCACCACGACGTTCTTTCATTTCCCGGTTCAGCTCGACTCGCCATCGCGGGAATGATCCGTCCGGCCACCACAGCCTGCCATTCGCCGAGCTGTGAACAGAAAAAAGGTTCACCTTCAGACCCTCTTTCATTATCGCCAGCTCCGGCGGCATGACATAGACTGTTCACGCCGGAATTTCATGATTTCGCGACGGTGTGCAAAAAGGAAGCCCGGACCGATTCGCAAAATTCATAGTCCACACCGCACCACTCATCCTCTCATGGGGGGAAGAACTTCTTGGTGCCCGTGTGAGTCCATAGAAGCAGGAACCACGAAGAACCGTTGAGTGAAGCCACTGTTCTTCGAGTTTTAGAAGAATTCCTGAATTCCGGCCTAGGTCGCACGGTGACAGCCTAGTACAGCCATCCCCGAGCTCGGTGGAGCCCATGTCAATCCTTCCTAGGGTCCACTGGTGCTCGACGACCTTTTGTTCGATCAGATGAGGTGCTAGGAAGGCCGGCCGACATGGCCGAAGTTCTTCCGAAGCTACCGCTCGTCGCCGACCATGTGCCGGCCATTTTCATGACAAGCTGAGCACAGAATCATGTTCCCCGAGTGGATTCAGGCAGGGGCGGCCAGAATCATGAAGTTTGGAGCACCACAGAGGCCGCCGGCGAGCTCTCCGGCGAGGTGTCGTGGCGGTAGAGCGTGGGAGGCGAGAAGAAGACGAAAGGGGTGGGTCCCGGCTGTCAGCGGCAGATATTTTAAAACCGGGATCTACTGTGGCACGGATCGGGTGCGGCTGCACGCGAAGGAATCTGTAGCCGCGTGTGTCATCCGATGAGGAGCCGACACGTAGCCATGGGTCCCACGCGCAGTGATTTGAACTTTTCCCGTTTTCAGATTTCATTCAAACTTCAAATCCTCATAACTTTGGCTAGGGACATCCAAATCGAGTGAACTCAATTTTGTTAGATTCAGCTCTCTGAGTACTTTCCAGCAAATCAAGTTTCACTTCATGAAAATCCTTATTTCTCCATAATTAATTCTTCAAAATTTAAACTGTTTAGAATTTTAACTGGAGAACCCTTTGGCGGAAAATTCTGAAATTTCGCTGCGATATTCACCAAAATATCCCTGAGCTACCATAAAAATTTCAGATCCATTTGAGCTCATTTGGTCCACCTAATGGTGTGATTAATAAAACTGTTCCAGAGAAAATAGAAAATGTCCAGAAACATTTTCAGAATTTCTCTGAAATTGTTTAGCTCATATCTTTAGCTAAGAACCTTCAAATTAAGTGAGACCAACTCCATTATAACCCAATGAAAATGTAGTTTTCAGAAAGTCATGGCTTGATCCATGAAAATTCTTAGAAAACCCTAACAGCTCCAAGTAAGGTCAAGTACATAATTAATTGTGGAGGGCTCAAATGAGCTTTGCTGCAACTAAAACTTGGCCAAGTGTCTGTTTAGGTTGTAACCAGACCGAAGTAAAAATTTGAGAGTCATTGGGTCTCTCTAGTAAGACTTATAAACTTCACAAGTTTAAATTAAATTCAAATGCATTTAAATTAATACATGTACTTGTTATCTCCTGTAGTCGCTAAGGTCGAGGAGGAACCCGATGTTTTAGACTTCATTACTCCGGAAGAGCAGCTAGCCTACGACCAAGAGCAGCAAGGCAAGCTCCGGTTTGCATTAACCTTTTAAATAAATTTTTATTGTTTTGAGAACGTACTTTGAGTACCATTACCTCATGCATTAGAGTCTTGATTGAAACCCGAAATGCATAGCCATGAAAACCATGGGTTGGGGTTAAGATTGAAAACCCCGTTAGCTACTGCAATGCTAAGATAGTGTAGGATTCGGTACAAGTCGAGTAGTTGGAACTACTCGCGAGGATACGCTAGAGGCACTCGACTCAGGTAGAGATAGCACATGATACTCATGGCAAGAAAAATGAGACCGAGCGGAGAGTAAGGGCAGCAGGACATTGGGCCCTGTGTGCTATAGCTCCGCTTGTGTCGATTGAGGACCGAGCCGTGTGCGGGCCTGTTGAACAAGCTATAACAGTACCGAAGACCTACCGGCTATATGGGAACCGGGAAACTGATGTAACTCGGGTAACTGGGTATTGAGGTATTGCCTGTCATTCAGAGGGTAGGTTGAGAGCTCGAGGTGTAAATCGGCTGGCGGCACAGTGGATGCATGCGCAGAGACCTCTTTCTCGGGACGATAGGACCAGTTAAATATTTGGCTGACGGGTGAAAGGTGGTTGCGTACGAAGTCCGTGATGGTTGTTGTAGGCAACATCGAGTATGGGCGTACATGACGGGTTATTCGGGTAACCCTGCAGGTGTAAATCAATTATAATCGCCATCCCTCACGGTCAGTGAGTACCACTTGTTCACTGTACCGTGACGTAGAAAGAACAGGCTATTTACATGTTAAAATGTTGCTGATTGAAATATGGACTTTGATTGTTAATGATTTGCTGTAGTTTAGAGCTAATTAAAGTTCCTTTTAACTTTAGGCAAAGTACATGAGAGAAATGCGTTTCTTGTTTGATTGCGGCTCTCTCATGTCCCTTAGCGTAAGGTTCTCCACAACCTGCTGCTAAAACTTGAAAGTAAGGTTCCACTAAGTAGGCGAGTCCTTTGCAACTTACTTTACCTCATGCACCAATCACCCCTCATGTAGAAGTTTCATGTTTAGGAGAGACGGGTCAGTCTTGCTGAGCCGTCGTGCTCACTGCTTGTGTTTGAAGCTTTTGCAGGGTTCTATGAGGAAGGGACTCACGAGGAGGAGACGGAACCCCAGGAGGGGAACCCCATCGAGTGGGAGTCGTGCACGCCGCCGTGTTAGTGTGTGTGCGTGCTAGCAAGGACTAGTTCACGGGCTGAACGTGAACTTGGTGCGTAGTCTACGCCCGTGAGTGTAGACTAAACATATTTTGTTGTAAAAATGTTCATAAACATGTTTATGTAATAAAACTTTGCTTCCGCTTTGTATCTTTGATGTGTGTTATCCGGTGTTGTGCAACGCAGCACCCCTGAGCGTGATCCTTGCTCGACGAGACCATGGGGTCATGTCAACGGAAAACCCTTTTATAGGAGTTTACTAGTTTTGTTAACCACCCTTGTCACTGGGAAAGCTAATGAGTCGGGTATGGTTTTTGCTTTTATGCTTCGCCGAGTTCATGGGATATGGGAAGCGAGATAGATGTGTCTAGCTAACTGCACTCGTATGAATAATGAGAAACGGATATTGTTGATGAACATGAATCCGAGGGAGATCTAGGCAAGACGGGTTTGTGAATGAGGAAGAATGAGATGATGGTTACTTGTCGTAGATCTAAGGACCGGTTCATGCGAGCCATGCCAGGATAACAGTGCCACCACAAGGCCAAATATGGGTGTGGCTTAGCTGACTAATTAGATAAGTTGCTAGATTGTTATGGACCGTGGAAGGCGCGGGGAATGGGAGTCGAGTGAGGACTGCTCTAGGAACTGCATGGCACAGGAGGGGACCCGTGGGTGGGAGAATTGGAGATTCTATCCTGCTGGTGAAACCTTAGTGAGTCCATACATCTAGTAGCCCCTTTGTAAAACCTATTTTGTGATCTCTTGGCCATACACCGACGGTTGTGTACTGTTATAATGGAGGTTCTCCAGCGCCGATGGGTGACGAAATCACAAACTTGTGGGTAAAGTGGTACAACCTCTACAGAGTCTAAAACTATCATGATAGCCGAGCTTACGGTCACGAGCGCCTGGACAACTCACATGATTATATGGGATGGTTATTGGGAGGTTATGGTTATTGGGAGGTTATGGTTTTTGGTTTAGTTATGGTTTGGTCTTTGGATTTGGTTTTCAGGACTGTTGAGTCCGGATAATGAGATTGGTTGCATGACTGTTGAGTCATGGCAATGAGCATTGGTCTCGGAAAGAGACGAAACTTAATATGAGATGAAATGGTAGTGAATACTTGATGGTATTCATGAGATGGTGGTGAATACGAGGTGGTATTCATGAGCTTGAGAAAAGTTGAGAAAAATAAATGTCTGGAAGAGACATGCAAGTGATGGAACATGATGGAGGTATGTTGATGTTTAAATACATGTTGGGATTACATTCACTTAAAGCTAAGTTGCTGTATTTCCCGTGTTTTGAGAAATAAACTTTGCTTTCTGCAATGAGCCTTTTTATACCTGCCTTGTTATGAGCTACATATCATATTTTTCCCGCACTTGCTGAGTATGTCATGTACTCAAACTTGCATTATCATACATCATCAGCAACAGGAGAGGAGTACTATGAAGACCACGTGGAGAAGGTTGGCACAGAGATTTTTTACGTGGTTCAGGCCGCCGGAGCGTAAAACCCTACGTTCACGGTGAGCAGAGGTGCTCGTTGTATTGCCTGAGTGTTGAGCGTGTGAGTGTGCAAGAAGCCTAATGGAGTTCGAACCGCTGGATTCTGAACCCTAGTGGGAGTTGAGCAAAATGTCGAACCCCTTGCAAGGTTGCCTACCCGAGCCTTTTATAGTCCAAGGCTCGGGCGGCTTACAAGGTGGGTCCGGGACCCAACAGATGGTCTCGAGGAGATTGCCCGCCATCTACCGTATCCTGCAGTTACGCTGGTAGTTTTCGCTGGCGAGGGCTTCTCAGTCTTCGTCTTGCCGCACTGCCCATGCCGCAAGCTAGGCGTAGTGGTTGATGACGGCAGGGGCAGTAGGGGATGTCTTGTCGCTGTGTTTATTGGTGTAGAGCCTCTAACGCGGCGTGCCAGTCTTCACTGCGATGCGACTGGGCACAACGGCACCTGACAGCGGCGTGCTCCGCGTCTCCCATACTCTTGCCTCCTACCGCGTGGGGGCAGGTAGCCCTATTCTACTGGCCATGTGGCGGACCCGGAGCCCGCCTGTGAGGAGATGGAGGTCCGGCCCCGCTGGACACGTGGAGCCTTCGAAGCTCTCCCTGAGGTGGGGGAGGTCCGGCTCTGCTGGCCACATGGCGGGCCCGGAGCTCTCCTTTGAGGAGAGGGAGGTCCGGCCCTGCTGGACACGTGGAGCCTTCAGAGCTCTCCCCACGGAGGGGGGAGGTCCGGTTCTGCTGGCCACGTGGCGGTCCCGGAGCTCTCCTCTGAGGAGAGGGAGGTCCGGCCCCGCTGGACAAGTGGGGCCTTCGGAGCTCTCCCTGCAGAGAAGGGAGGTCCGGCTCTGCTGGCCACGTGGCGGTCCCGGAGCTCTCCTCTGAGGAGAGGGAGGTCCGGCCCCGCTGGACACGTTTGGCCTTCGGAGCTCTCCCTGTGGAGAAGGGAGGTCTGGCTCTGCTGGCCATGTGGCGGGCCCGGAACTTTCCTTTGAGGAGAGGGAGGTCCGGTGCCGCAAGACACGTGGGGCTTCCAGAGCTTGCCCCTGCGGAAGGGGCAAAGTTCTTAGGCGATTTCCCCTGTGCGCGGGGGTACCCCATATTGAGGGTACAGACAGTGGCCCCCAGGCCCATCTCGGGGGAGATAGCGAGCCCGAGGTGGGGCCTCCATCTCTTCCACTTCGCGCACCTTGTTAAAGACCCGCTTTGACCGTTGCTGGAGCAAGAACAGTCGTGGAATTGTGGGGGCGTGAGCCCTGCTTGATGACTGCTATTACTGCGGTGGTTCCCAAGGATGCCACTACTGCACGCGGCAGCGCACGTCGCAGCGTCTTGTCAGGAACCGCCGGGTTCCCTGCCTGGGGGCTGACAACGCGGTCCACCGCTTCTATAGGATGGCCTGGGCCCACATGTCATGGTCTCCTGGGCTTAGAGCTGAAGCGGTTACCCCAAGCAGCGTATTCGAAGAGTTTCAAATCGTTTTGAATCGAGTATGGGAAGTTTAAAGGGGGATCTTATCTGCATCGCAGGCTTCCCTTCGCACTTCCCTTCGCCTGAGCCCTCCTTGTTTCTTCGATCTCTTGTGTTTCCGCCGCCAAGTTCTTGTGCCTTCATCTTCCATGGCTTCCAACGCGCCTCTAGAGAAAAAAACGTGCCCGATCGCCTCCAGTGGCGTCGTTCGTGTAACACCCCAAAACCTGTTAAGAGGGGAATTTAAAAATTTTTGTACGTATGGCATGTGGTGCAGAAATTCAAATTCAAACTGGAATTTAAATTCAACTCAAAACAGAAAAGAAAAAGAAAAAGAAAAAGAAAAAAACAAACCCCCCGGCCAGTGGGCCGAAACCCACCAGCCGGCCCACCTCACCCACAGCGCCAGCCCGCAGCCGCGCGCCCCGTTTTCTTCTCACTGACGTGTGGGGCCCGCCATCTTCTTCCTCCTCTCGCGCGCGCTCGGCCGACCGGGACTCCTCTCTCCCCCGAATTAAAACCACCCCGGATACCCGCGTATCCCAGCTGAATTTCTGTTCTGGACGACTCAAACTCGATCACAACCGAACGCTGCCCTCCCCCGTCTATATAAACACCGGCATCGTCCCATTTTTCACCCACGATCGGCTGTTTTTCCTCCCGGTGAGAACCGAAGCTCCGATCACCGTTTTCTCTCGATCTTTGCTCGGGTTCTCTGATCTAACGCGTCGATCGTGTTCCACCGCCTCCGGGGAATCACGCAGGTGTAGAAAACTCGGTGGTTTGCGCTTCAGACACAGCGCCGACGAGCATCGCCGTGAATTCACCTCGGACCTCGTCGACGACCGCCTTTCAGGACCTCCGAGTTCAAGAAAAACCCCGAGGTGAGATCCCCGACCTCCCCTCTACCGATCTATGGCATGAAATCCCAGTTTTAGGAAGAATTGACGAAGATCCGAAGTATTCCGGCGAGATCGCCGCTTCCCGCCGCCGCGCGCCGCCGGGAAGCGCCGCCCGCGCTCGGTCAGAACGACGTGGCCGCTTGTGCGCCGTCTATTTTAAATCGCACGGTAGAATTGAAATCCCCGCGAACCGGTTCGACATTATAATCTGAGCCGTCTATTTTAAATCGGACGGTCCACATCAGCCCCGCGTTATAAAGACTGGGATTCTTACGCTCTACCCCCTGGGGATCTCGGAAAATACGAGCTAGCCCTGGAAACTTCTGATCTAGCCCCTCGAACTTCAGAAATTCATGTAAATTCATTTAAAAATCAGTTTTAGCCCCTGGACTTAATAAAAATTAGGAAAACCTCTCTGTTATGTGTTGTTAGACCCCTGGAAATTTATGAAATAATATAATAGACCCTGTAGTGGGGAGAGTTTACCTTTTTTACCCTATATGATATTAAATTTTGGGATTTGAATATGTGATTAGTATTTAAAATTTAAAAGATGGGACAAACACATTGTAAATTCAAATTTAAACTCTCCTAGCACTTGGAAAACTTTGGAGTGATTAAAAATAGATTTTAAGCTGAAATGAATCTGTCTAATTGATTGTTCACATTTATTAATTATAGGGACACATTTTCAGGTTAGATAATAATTCTGAAAATTGGTAAAATAAATGTAAATTAGTTCACATCAGAGGAGAAGTTCAAAAATATATTATTTAATATTTAAGATCAGAACCTATTCTGTTTAGATGATGTGTCTTACTATTTTCATAATAAAGTTCACAATTAGGTATAGAAAATAAATCTTAAAATATAGGAAAATAGGTATGCGTAACTAGCAAATGATAAATGAAGTCTCCAAATCCAAAATTTCAGTTTAGGATTTGGTAGAAGATGTGAAAACCCATTTGGAGTAGGAAAATACCTTCCATGCATACTTGGTAGCTAAGATGTGTATCAATTGAATATAAGGAATTTGTTCAAATTGGAAATTCATATATAGTGTGCAAACATAAATCTAAATACAAAAGTTAGAAATCATATGCACATGTTTAAAAGTGCATGTAAGCTCAAAATCAACACACATAGAGTAACCACAACACATAGAAATGTGAATGACTTTCATAGATGTGAATGTGTGGTTTGTATGAAGTGAAAGTGTGAACTATGTCTTATGGATTGTTGTTTTCTTTTGATATGTGTGATGGTATGAGTAGAACCTGCCCCAGAGCAAGTTCTCCCCTTCCAAGGTCACGACTATCCATTCCCAGAGCAGCAGGAAGAAGGCAAGTGTCCTTGACCACTTTGATCGTATGCTAGGATGTGTAGATAGAATTATTTGCATTGTCAATTGAAATATGAAACCCATGCTAGGAAGTTTCCCTAGAATTGCATCATCTTGTTTCCTTGTATCTTGGGTTGGATTTGTTTTATTATGTCATTCATTCATATTACTTATGATTAGCCATGCTTAGAATGGGATAAGTGGGATATGAGATCATCAACATGTTTACCTTACCCTTGAATGAGATATTATGAGTTATGTAGAGGTAGGGATCGAGGCAAGTTGGATGATTTGGTTGGTGCTGGGTGCACGAGACTCGGGTTTGTGTTAAGTACTTGCCTGGATCCTAAGGACCGGTTCATGGAGCATGTAACCTGGCTTTACCGTGCCAACCACATGCTGAGATGGGGCAGCTTAGCCAATTAATTAGGTGTATCCCCGGCGTAGTATGGGTGTGTTGGATTGTGCTGGGAGTAGGTGTCAGCTGGACTACCATAAGAACCGCAAGGCTCAAGAGGGGGCCACTGCAGCGGGGTTAGAGCCTCTTGTATGCTGTTAGGGGTGAAATCTCAGTGGGCCCACGCTCGTCGGGAATCCCTTTGTAAAGGCTTCGTAGTGATCTCCTAGCTACACACCTGGGAAGTGTGAATGTGGTTCGTAGCCACTGGCATAATGGAGGTTCTTTTAGTCCACCCGGCAACGGGGGATGAAATCACTACATGTGGGTACAGTGGTGCAAACTCTATAGAGTCAAAACTGTCATGACAGCCTTGCTCACGGTCAAGAGCGGCTTGGACTTATTCATGATTAGAGGACGATGACTTTGGAAGTTGTGGATGTTAAGCGGGGAGCTTAACATTGGAAATGATGTTATGGTTATTTAATTATGATGATGGGTTGGGAGATTGGGACCATTTCACCTATATAGTAATGTAGGTCCTTAATAAGCTAAGGCAGTAGGTATTAATTGCGTAGTTCTTTAACCATGAGTCCAACCTCTCCTTGTTCTAGCCATGTATGACATAACTTTCCCAGACTTGCTGAGTACCAATGGTACTCAGACTTGCATATTTGTTGGTTTATATTGCAGCTCAGGTCAAGAGAATGATGTGGTGTTCAATGACCAAGACTTCGGACCCGAAGAAGGATTCTAGGTTCATGGAGTCCCTCGGGCAACGCCTGTGACGGAGCCCACAAGAATATTATTCCGCTGCTATTTTATTTACTTGTTATGAACTTATTATCGTCCATCGAGACATATGCTATGTAAGAATTATTCGACACCTGGCTTGTAATAAATGATGATTCACTATTTGTCATCATATGTATGAGAAAATGATCCAGGCATACATGTGATATTCACTCGGTTGTTCTTCGGAGAAACCGGGTGTGACAGAAGTGGTATCAGAGCCAAGGTTGCCCGTAGGAACGTGGACCTAGGTAGAAATGGACGTAGTTAGGGACCCTATTTTCTTAAAAACTATTTTACAAAGGTGTGGGTTGAAACGTGTTATTTAATGGGCCACTTTATTCATCTTACCCCATCTTTTATTCAAAAAAGGATTTTGTTTAAAATCTTATCTAACTTTATTTTAAATGTTTTATGTTTTAGATGGTTCGCATGATTCGCACCGCCCGCAAGTCCACCGGAGGGAGAGTTCCCGTAGTTGCCCTTGCCCTGAGAGAGGAGAACCGTCCGGTGACGTATCTCTCCTACGGATTGGCAGTAGGAGGCTTGTTGCGCCGTATTCGACGCATGCTCCAAGCCGCCGGCAATACGGGCAAGCTAATCATACACTATAGCTCCACCCGGACCATCCGGGAGAAGCGGGAAGAATGGAGTTCCGAAATGAGGATTATCCATGAAAATCAGCTGCTTAAGATCCACCGCTCTCCAGCTTGTCGAGCGACACAGGTCGATGCGGAGAAGGATGTCACCTGGGAGGCCATCACCTGCCAGAGTCACATCTACCGTCTCCACCTGGACAGGACTGAGTACATGTATGTTCTCCAGCGTGAGAGTGGTACGACGGAGTACAAGTACCCGCCAGTGCAGCAAGGAACTTCCCATGAGCACATGGACCTGTGCTTGGAGGATGCTGCTATGCTCAGCACTCGACTGCAAGAGTGTCAGTAGGAGCTTCAGGATGTTCGTGACACCCTGAAGGAGACCAAGGCGTTGCTTCGAGCCAGCTTGAGGGCGAGAGAAAGAGGAGATGGGAATGAACTGTGTGTCACCGTGAATGACACATGGACTCCTGACTCCCCCGATCGCCGGGCGATCAGGCGTCGTCGCACTTCTCCACCAGCAGCCTCCCCACCCAAAGCGGAGTCAGAAGGCAGCCGCAATAATGAGGAAGATCTCGAGGAGCCAGCTCAGTGATACGAGTCGTGTAGAGTCCTTCCCCATAGTTCAGCAGGTTATCGAGTAGGAGAGTCAGTACCTTAGTTAATGGTGTGTTAATGTGTGGTGTGTGACGTGAGTTGTGGAAGCCATGAGCAATTGTCCACAACCTCGTCTTTAGGTTGCTTTACTTTGATGTGTGAACCCCTATGAAATTAGTAGTGCATTTATTTTTGGCGTGAGACATGAACCCTCAGAAAAATATAAATACAACAAGGCCTCAACATTACAAAGTGTAAACAAGAAAAATTGGTAAGATAATACGTAATGCTTTAAATTGACATTTGGTTGATCATGATAGATGGCCGGAAGAGGAAAGGGTCGTGGTGCCAATCCCGCCAACAACAACGATGAGGCCGGCAACCCTCATCTTTCTAGAGGCCAAGACAGGGGTGGTCACCGTGAAGGAGTTGATCCCATCCACCAAATGCTTGAGAATCAAAATCAGCTCATCCAGAACCTGACTCAAGTGGTGGCCAACTTGCACCAAGCTCCACCTCCACAAGATGCACCACGCCAACCAAGGTTGAGTGAGTTTCTGGGAACTCAACCTCCAAAGTTTGCAAGTGCTGCCGAACCCCTGGAGGCAGATGACTGGCTGAAGACCATTGAGAGCAAGATGAGGATCATACAATGCCAAGGGTATGAGAGGGTGCTGTTTGCCTCTCACCAATTGCATGGACCTGCTGCTGATTGGTGGACCGATTACGTGACCGCCCATCATGACCCTAAGAATATCACTTGGGAAGAGTTCAAGCGTAGCTTCCACAACCATTACATACCAAGGGGTGAACTCAAAAACAAGAGGGAGGAGTTCTTGGTGTTGCAGCAAGGAAACATGACTGTGAGGGAATACCTCACTAAATTCACTCAACTATCCCGTTATGCCCCACGGGACATAGAGACTGATGAGCAGAAATAGGATTGCTTCGTGGAAGGACTCACAGCAGAAATGCAGTGTGCAATGTCCTCCAACGAGTATGAAAGCTTCCAAAAGATGGTAGACAGAGCATTTGTTGTAGAAAGGAAGCTGAAGGCCTTGAAAAATGAAAACAAGAGGAAGGCGGGATGGTCACACCAAGCCTCGGGTAGCAACACCCGCCCACGTCTGATGCAGCAACCCGCAGGGCAGACGAGCCGTGCTGCGGTACCCTACTCCGCACCGAGAGGGTACACCCCGGATTTCAGGCCCCCGTCAGCACCAACACAGCCACAACGTCAGTTTGTACAGCAGCCTCGCCCCGCATATCCACCTCGACCAGCAGTACAAGGACCCCCAAATCAAACCCAAGACAACAAAGGCCAGGCACCTAAGGTTGGGGTGCAATGCTTTAACTGTGGTGAAGTGGGACACTACGCCCATAAGTGCCCAAAGAAGAAGCCCGCACAGCCACGACAGCAGAATGTGATGCGAGGACGGGTGAACCACGTGACCATGGAGGAGGCGCAAGAGGCACCCGACGTTGTAGTTGGTAAGTTTTCTGCCAATTTACACATTGCAACCCTGTTGTTCAATTCTGGTGCTACCCACTCGTTCATTGCCCAAGGGTTTGTTAAGAAGCATGATCTAGCAACAAAACAAATGAACCATATGCTAGCAGTAAACTCTCCAGGTGGAGAAATAAGGACAAGACAAGTGTGTCCCAAGGTAAACCTAGACATTAATGGGGTAGTATTTACTGCTAACCTCATAGTGATAGATTCACAAGGGATAGATATTATTCTGGGTATGGATTGGTTGACCAAATGTAAGGGAATCATCCATTGTTCGACCAGAACGGTGGAACTAACTCACCCTAGTGGCACAAGCGTAAAGTTCATAACAATACAAGAGCCCAGGAGGGACATTAAAATAAATCAAGTCGAGGTGAAGGTGGAAGAGATCAGGATCATCAGGGAATATCCAGATGTTTTTCCGGAGGAGTTGCCAGTTATGCCTCCCGATCGTGAAGTGGAATTCGCGATTGAGCTAGTGCCTGGAACAGCTCCGATATACAAGAGGCCTTATCTGATGGACTCCAAGCAGCTGGGAGAACTCAAGGATCATTTAAGAGAATTGACGGAGAAGGGGTATATTCGTCCTAGTTCCTCACCATGGGGAGCTCCAGTGATATTTGTGCCCAAGAAGGACGGAACCCAAAGGTTATGCGTAGACTACCGTGCCTTGAATGAAGTAACCATCAAGAACAAGTACCCATTACACTGCATTGAAGACTTGTTTGATCAGTTGAGGGGAGCTTGTGTGTTCTCGAAAATTGATCTCAGGTTGGGATACCACCAACTTAAGATAAGGCGAACTAATATTCCAAAGACAGCTTTCGTATCTCCGTACGGACTATATGAATACACCGTCATGCCTTTCGGGCTAACTAATGCCCCGGCATACTTCATGTACCCCATGAACAAGGTATTCATATAATATCTGGACAAATTTGTGGTGGTTTTCATTGATGACATTCTCGTCTTCTCCAAAGTTGAAGAAGAACATGAGGAACATCCAAGGTTGGTGTTACAAAAGCTGAGAGAACACCAACTATATGCCAAGTTGAGCAAGTGTGAGTTTTGGCTGAAGAGGGTTCCCTTTTTAGGACATATAATCTCGGAGGGAGGAATCTCCGTAGACCCCGCCAAGATTGAGGATGTACAGAAGTGGAAGACCCCTGAGAATGTCGGGGAAGTTCGAAGCTTCTTAGGATTGGCTGGATACTATCGACGGTTTATCAAGGGTTTCTCCAAGATTTCGAGACCCCTCACCAAACTGTTGGAGAAGGGAATCACATTCACATGGATGCCGTAGTGCGAGACGAGTTTTCAGGAGCTAAAGAAAAGATTGACAACAGCCCCAGTGCTAGTTATGCCAGATATGCAGAAGAACTTTTTGGTGTACTGCGATGCCTCTGGAAATGGGTTGGGATGCGTTCTCATGCAAGAAGGGCATGTCGTGGCTTATGCATCCCGGCAGCTCCGGAAACACTAGAAGAACTATCCTACACATGACCTAGAACTAGCCGCAGTGGTACACGTGTTGAAAATTTGGCGGCACTACTTGATGGGGAAGAGGACAGAGATATATACGGATCATAAAAGTTTAAAGTACATTTTCACACAGCCAGATCTCAACCTCAGACAAAGAAGATGGTTAGAGCTAATCAATGACTTTGATGTGGGCATCAACTATCATCCTGGGAAAGCGAACGTCGTGGCAGATGCCTTAAGTCGGAAAGTGCAGGTCAATAGGTTAAGCTTGAAGGACATGCCTGCAGAATTGAAGGACGATGTTATAAGACTCAATCTATGCCTGGTGAATAGTGGTGAAGCCATCATCATGGAAGTGGACTCCACATTAGAGCAAGACATATGCGATGGTCAAAAGAATGACGAGAAGATACAAGAAATCAGACAACTCATCAAGGACAATAAAGCCCTTGGTTTCAGAGAGGATGAACAAGGTACGGTGTGGCACGGGAAAAGAATCTGTGTGCCTGAAGTAAAGGAGATCCATGAATTGATTTTGAAGGAGGCTCACGATTCCGACTATTCCATTCATCCTGGGAGTACGAAGATGTACCAGGACCTCAAGAGCAGGTATTGGTGGTATGGCATGAAGCGAGATGTCGAGGAACATGTTGCTTTATGTGACACATGACAGTTGGTGAAAGCGGAACATCAACGACCCGCGGGATTATTGCAACCACTCAAAGTGCCTGAATGGAAATGGGAAGAAATCGGTATGGACTTCATAGTGGGATTGCCTAGGACCCAGTCAGGATATGATTCGATATGGGTCATCATCGACAGGCTAACCAAGGTAGCTCATTTCATCCCCGTGAAAGAAACCTACAGCGGATCCAAATTGGCGGAGTTGTACATGTCAAGGATCGTGTGTTACCATGGAGTGCCAAAGAAGATAGTGTCAGATCGAGGGACACAGTTCACCTCAAGGTTCTGGCAGAAGCTGCAAGAAACCATGGGAACCCATCTGAATTTTAGTTCTGCCTATCATCCCCAAACTGACGGGCAGTTGGAAAGAACCAATCAGATCCTTGAGGATATGCTGAGAGCATGTGCACTCAAAAACAATCAGAGTTGGGATAAGAACTTATCGTATGCGGAGTTCTCCAATAACAACAACTATCAGGCTAGTATGAATATGTCACCATTTGAGGCTTTGTATGGGAGGAAAGAACTCCCCTATTTTGGAACCAAACGGGGGAAAGTAAAGTGTTTGGGCCCAAAGTACTACAAGAATCCGAGGCGAAAGTGAGGGAAATTCGCAACAACTTGAGGATAGCACAGACACGACAAAAGAGCTATGCCGATGTTCGGAGAAGAGAGCTCGTTTTCAACATGGGGGACTATGTCTACCTCAAGGTGTCCCCTATCCGAGGACTTCATCGGTTCAAGGTGAAAGGGAAGTTATCACCTCGATACATCGGACCCTTTCGAGTTCTGGAGAGGAAAGGCGAAGTGGCGTATCAACTAGAATTACCGGCTCGCCTATCGGATGTGCATGACGTATTCCATGTGTCACAGCTCAAGAAATGTCTGAGAACACCTGAAGAGATGTTACCCATGAATGAGGTTGACGTAGCTGAGGATCTGTCTTATGCCGAGCAACCATCCAAGATTTGGGAGACAATGGAACGCCTCACAAGAAATAAAAGAATCCGGATGTGCAAGGTGCAGTGGAAGCATCATTTGGAAGAGGAAGCCACATGGAAGCGAGAAGACGAACTTAAGGCACAGTTTCCGGAATTGTTTTCCTAGAACCACCAATCTCGAGGACGAGATTTCTTTTAAGGGGGGTAGAGCTGTAACACCCCAAAACCTGTTAAGAGGGGAATTTAAAAATTTTTGGACGTATTGCATGTGGTGCAGAAATTCAAATTCAAATTAGAATTCAAATTCAACTCAAAACAGAAAAGAAAAAGAAAAAGAAAAAGAGAAAAACAAACCCCCCCCGCCAGTGGGCCGAAACCCACCAGCCGGCCCACCTCACCCCCCCCCCCCCCGCGCCAGCCCGCAGCCGCGCACCCCGTTTTCTTCTCACCAATGTGTGGGGCCCGCCATCTTCTTCCTCCTCTCGCACGCGCTCGGCCGACCGGGACTCCTCTCTCCCCGGAATCGAAACCACCCCGGATACCCGTGTATCCCAGCTGAATTTCGGTTCTAGACGACTCAAACTCGACGCCGCCCTCCCCCGTCTATATAAACACCGGCATCATCCCGTTTTTCACCCGCGATCGGCTGTTTTTCCTCCCGGTGAGAACCGAATCTCTGATCACCGTTTTCTCTCGATCTTTGCTCAGGTTCTCTGATCTAACACGCCGATCGTGTTCCACCGCCTCCGGGGAATCACGCAGGTGTAGAAAACTCGGTGGTTTGCGCTTCAGACACAGCGCCGACGAGCATCGCCGTGAATTCACCTCGGACCTCGTCGCTGACCGCCTTTCAGGACCTCCGAGTTCATGAAAAACCCCGAGGTGAGATCCCCGACCTCCCCTCTACCGATCTATGCCATGAAATCCCAGTTTTAGGAAGAATTGACGAAGATCCGAAGTATTCCGGCGAGATCGCCGCCTCCCGCCGCCGCGCGCCGCCGGGCAGCGCCGCCCGTGCTCGGTCAGAGCGACGTGGCCGCTTGTGCGCCGTCTATTTTAAATCGCACGGTAGAATTGAAATCCCTGCGTACCGGATCGACGTTATAATCTGAGCCGTCTATTTTAAATCGGACGGTCCACGTCAGCCCCGTGTTATAAAGACCGGGATTCTTACGCGCTACCCCCTGGGGATCTCGGAAAATACGGGCTAGCCCCGGAAACTTCTGATCTAGCCCCTGGAACTTCAGAAATTCATGTAAATTCATTTAAAAATCAGTTTTAGCCCCTGGACTTAATAAAAATTAGACCCCTGGAAATTTATGAAATAATATAATATACCCTGTAGTGGGGAGAGTTTACCTTTTTAACCCTATATGATATTAAATTTAGGGATTTGAATATGTGATTAGTATTTAAAATTTAAAAGATGGGACAAACACATTGTAAATTCAAATTTAAACTCTCCTAGCACTTGGAAAACTTTGGAGTGAGTAAAAATAGATTTTAAGCTGAAATGAATCTGTCTAATTGATTGTTCACATTTATTAATTATAGGGACACATTTTTAGGTTAGAGAATAATTCTGAAAATTGGTAAAATAAATGTAAATTAGTTCACATCAGAGGAGAAGTTCAAAAATATATTATTTAATATTTTAGATCAGAACCTATTCTGTTTAGATGATGTGTCTTACTATTTTTATAATAAAGTTCACAATTAGGTATAGAAAATAAATCTTAAAATATAGGAAAATAGGTATGCATAACTAGCAAATGATAAATGAAGTCTCCAAATCCAACGATTTCAGTTTAGGATTTGGTAGAAGATGCGAAAACCCATTTGGAGTAGGAAAATACCTTCCATGCATACTTGGTAGCTAAGATGTGTATCAATTGAATATAAAGAATTTGTTCAAATTGGAAATTCATATATAGTGTGCAAACATAAATCTGAATACAAAAGATAGAAATCATATGCACATGTTTAAAAGTGCATGTAAGCTCAAAATCAACACACATAGAGTAACCACAACACATAGAAATGTGAATGACTTTCATAGATGTGAATGTGTGGTTTGTATGAAGTGAAAGTGTGAACTATGTCTTATGGATTGTTGTTTTCTTTTGCTATGTGTGATGGTATGAGTAGAACCTGCCCCAGAGCAAGTTCTCCCCTTCCAAGATCAGGACTATCCATTCCCAGAGCAGCAGGAAGAAGGCAAGTGTCCTTGACCACTTTGATCCTATGCTAGGATGTGTAGATAGAATTATTTGCATTGTCAATTGAAATATGAAACCCATGTTAGGAAGTTTCCCTAGAATTGCATTACCTTGTTTTCCTTGTAGCTTGGGATGGGATTTTGCTTTATTATATCATTCATTCATATTACTCATGCTTAGCCATGCTTAGAATGGGATAAGTGGGATATGATATTATCAATTTGCTTACCTTACTCTTGAATGAGATATTATGAGTTATGTAGAGGTAGGGATCGAGGCAAGTTGGATGATTTGGTTGGTGCTGGGTGCACGAGACTCGGGTTTGTGTTTAGTACTTGCCTGGATCCTAAGGACCGGTTCATGGAGCATGTAACCTGGCTTTACCGTGCCAACCACATGCTGAGATGGGGCAGCTTAGCCAATTAGTTAGGTGTATCCCCGGCATAGTATGGGTGTGTTGGATTGTGCGAGGAGTAGGTGTCAGCTGGACTACCATATGAACCGCAAGGCTCAAGAGGGGGCCACTGCAGCGGGGTTGGAGCCTCTTTTATGCTGTTAGGGGTGAAACCTCAGTGGGCCCACGCTCGTCGGGACTCTCTTTGTAAAGGCTTCATAGTGATCTCCTGGCTACACACCTGAGAAGTGTGAATGTGGTTCCTAGCCACTGGCCTAATGGAGGTTCTTTTAGTCCACCCAACAACGGGGGATGAAATCACTACATGTGGGTACAGTGGTGCAAACTCTGCAGAGTCAAAACTGTCATGACAGCCGTGCTCACGGTCAAGAGCGACTTGGACTTATTCATGATTAGAGGACGATGACTTTGGAAGTTGTGGATGTTAAGCGGAGAGCTTAACATTGGAAATGATGTTATGGTTATTTAATTATGATGATGGGTTGGGAGATTGGGACCATTACCTATATAGTAATGTAGGTGCTTAATAAGCTAAGGCAATAGGTATTAATTGCGTAGTGCTTTAAACATGAGTCCATCCTCTCCTTGTTCTAGCCATGTATGACATAACTTTCCCACACTTGCTGAGTACCAATGGTACTCAAACTTGCATATTTGTTGGTTTATATTGCTGCTCAGGTCAAGAGAATGATGTGGTGTTCAATGACCAAGACTTCGGATCCGAAGAAGGATTCTAGGTTCATGGAGTCCCTTGGGCAACGCCTGTGACGGAGCCCTCAAGAATATTATTCCACTGCTATTTTATTTACTTGTTATAAACTTATTATCGTCCATCGAGACATATGCTATGTAAGAATTATTCGACACCTGGCTTGTAATAAATGATGCTTCACTATTTGTCATCACATGTATGAGAAAATGATCCTGGCATACATGTGATATTCACTCGGTTGTTCTTCGGAGAAACCGGGTGTGACAGTTCGCGCCAAGCCAGGAAACCGGGGCACCTTCGCGTCCTTATTCTGGAGGTGTCAGTTCGTTGGGTGGCGACCCCTAGAGGCCTCGGGCCTTCCATTTCTACGGGACTCCACTCGAGCGGTGGTGGTCCGAGGGGCCCCGGGCGTGCCATCATCCTTCCTTTGTCGGAGGAGCTCCGAGGGGGGACGCCGGTGTTGTGATGCCCGGGGGCGAGCTGAGGGCTCAAGTGCCCCGGTCAGCAAGCGTCCCAGCTGCAGGCTCGGCAGGCGGTGGCGCCGGAAGGAGCAGTGCTGGGACTCATCCGGGGGCGCAGGTGCCCCGGGCCTCAGGAGCTGGTTCTCGATTGGCAAGCAGCGCTAGAGGCGCCGCCGACGGGCGCACTACTGCTCCGCCTCTTAGGGGGGCTCCGGGAGCACCCCCTGTTCCGCCGGTCCGGGTGCCTGCGGGGAAGGCCCCAGCGGTGACGGCAGGCTCTAGCGGACCTGCCCCGGCTCGGAAGCCGGCGTTCCATGCCCGTTGGAGCGCTCGCGTCCCTCGGTAAGTGTTGCCCTTACCGGGTTCCAGAACTTGCGTTCTTTTCTCCTTTTCTTAGCCTGAGAGCTTCCCATGTTGGCAGGGACTCATCTGCTTCTGGTGGCGAGTCTGTTGCCCGGCCATCTTGTGACACCCTCATCTCTGGTGTCAACATATATTCATGTTTTATGAAGATAAAACATTTTAAGAAAAGTAGGAACAGAGTAAATTATCAAAAGGATAGCCAATAAGAGCCGAATCCAGCTCTCAGAGAGCGCCGAAGACAACTTCCGTGGCCCGCTGGCCACGTGGCGTGTTCGGAGCTCATCCCTGCGAAGTGGGGAGAGGTCAGCCGCTAAGGTAGGCTACGGGGCAGGCTTGGGGCTCATCTCCGCAAAAGGGGAGAGGACCGACTCTGTGGGACACGTGTTGCCCCAGGAGCTAGTCATCATGGAAATCAGAGGACTGGTCGCGCGGGATACGTGTCGATCTCGGAGCTCACCTTCGAGAGGTCCGGTGCTATCGAACACGTGTCGCCACCGGAGCTTATATCCGGGAGGTCCGTCGCTGCTAGACACGTGTTAATCTCGGAGCTCATCTCTGAGAAGAAAGGAAAGTTTAGCGCTACTTGACATGTGGCGTACGCGGAGCTCACCTCCGAAGGAGAGGGAAGTCTTGCCCACTTGACACATGGCACAACCAGAGCCAGTCTCTGCGGAAAGGGAGAAACCAGGACCCGGTGACGAGTTCTAGGAACGGTTCTTGGAATCTGTACGCCTAGAAATACCGGAACAGAAACCGACCTGAATTTCACGATGATACCGCACCAAATCAACTAAAGATAAGTTGTAAGATTCAAACAGGACTCATATTCGGGATACAATCAGATTAGGACTCTTCTCTTCCCGATTATAATTAGAACCCAGAACCTCTGGCCGAAACCACAAACTTCTTTTCCAACTCCTGAGCCGACGACTTAGAGCCCTAAGTCCCAACCCGCCGAGTAGACCATCGCCGGAGTGCAGCAAGGAAGATCACCGGAGGAAAGCCCAACGATCTGAGGAGGACCTCGAGACAGAGAAGAACGTAAGGTAGGTCTCCAATACCACCTTACGACATCGTTGTGTTTTCTTTGCATCTGTTCTTTGGTTCATTCTTACAGAAGCCTTCTCGTGGACAGATCACTTGATGATCAGGTTGATCTAGAGACAAGATCATCACCCCGTCCACCTTTGATCCGAACACCTCTGTCCATGCAAGCCATGCAAGAACACGGACAAACCAATCTAATAAAACTAATCATAGGATAGCAAGCATGTGCATCATCACATCTAGTTTAAGGTTTGTGCATGATATTGATTGCTGTGAGTCTTGTATGCACGTGATCCTATATAGCAGGACAAGCTCAGGGAGCTGTCTACGACGAACTGCAGCAACAAGGTTTTGAGATCCAAGAACAACCGGAACCGCAAGAACAAGGCAAGTGCTCCTTGACCATATTGATCCTATGTTTTGGGTGAAACTGTTTTGTTTTGCGAAAAGGTGTGCGTTCTAAGTCAAACATGATGGGAAACCCTTTTATAGGAGTTTACTAGCTTTGGTTAAACCACCCTTGTCGCCAGGGAAGTTTATGAGTCGGGTATGGTTTTTGGTTTATGCTTCGCTGAGTCCATGGGATTGGGAAGCGAGATAGATGTGTCTAGCTAACTGCCGTCGTAAGGATAATGAGGAATTGATGATGTTAATGAACATGGATCGGAGGGAGATCTAGGCAAGCCTGGGTTTGTGAATGAGGTAGCTTGAGATGGTGGTTTCTTTGTCGTAGATCTAAGGACCGGTTCATGCATGCACATGCCAGGATAACATTTCCACCACAAGGTCAAGTATGGGTGCGGCTTAGCTGAGTAATTAGGTAAGTTGCTAGAGTATTATGGACTGTGGAAGGCGCGGGGAATGGGAGTCGAGGAGGACTTCCCTGGGAACTGCATGGCACAAGAGGGGGCCCGTGGGTGGGAGAATTGGAGATTCTAGCCTGCCGGTGAAACCTTAGTGAGTCCATACATCTAGTAACCCCTTTGTAAAGGCTATTTTGTGATCTCTTGACCATACACCGATGGTTGTGTACTGGTATAATGGAGGTTCTGCAGTCACCGACGGGTGACAAAATCACAAACTTGTGGGTAAAGAGGTGCAAACTCTGCAGAGTCTAAAACTATCATGATAGCCGAGCTTACGGTCACGAGCGCCTGGCCAACTGCCATGATTAGTTGGGATGGTTATTGGGATGGTTCTTGGTTATGGTTATTATTTTTGGTTATGGTTTGGTTTTGGGACTGTTGAGTCCGGGTGATAAGATGGTTGCATGACTGTTGAGTCATGGCAACGAGATTGGTCTCGGTGTGAGACGAAGTTGTTTATGAGATAAGATGGTAGCGAATAAGAGGAGGTATTCGTGAGAAAGAATAAGGTTGGTTAATGTTCGGATGGAACACGGAAAGTGATGGAGGTATGTTGGTAATTTAATACATGCTGGGATTACATTCATTTAAAGTTAAGCTGCTGTTTTATCATGGTTTTATAAATCTGCTTTTCTGCAAATAAGCCTTTTTATACCTACCTTGTTATGAGCTGCATATCATGTTTTTCCCGCACTTGCTGAGTACATCATTGCACTCAAACTTGCATTATTATTTCATCATCAGCAGCAGGAGAAGCAAGTGGAGCATTAAGGCGTGTGATCTGTTCTCAACCTTCCCTGTGGAGGGAGTAGGGATAGAGCCACTTCTGCTTAGATTTGCTTCCGCATTAGTTAAATTGCTTCCGCATTAGAATAAAGACTTCCGCTGCATAGAAATAAAGACTTCCGCTGTAAGCATGAGTCCAAGACTCATGAGGTATTGTAATAAACTCTGTTATTCGTGGTAATATACAATATGATTTCAGTTTGTGGAACGTATGTGTATGTGTGATGAACATCGTGGACACACATATGCATTAGTTCTCGGTTCCGTGGTTTCCCACAGAATTGAGGGGTCACAGATTGGTATCAGAGCCACGGGTTGACAGTAGGTTACACGCCTAGATAGAAACCTTAGATTGACATTAGAGCCACGGGTTAACAATAGGTTACACCCTTAAATAGGAGTCACAGATTGGTAGCTAAGCCACGCTGACCCAAGGAAGCATCCTAGGACGCTTAGATTGGCTTTAAAACTACCTTGGCATAAGAAACCAGCCTTGAATAGGAGTTGTATGAGCCCTTGCAATGATTGTTTGTGATTGTATGCTTAGTGTGATTTGTGGGACGTCTCAAAATGTTGTCCATATCCAAACGTAAGTAGAAAGAGGTGTGAGATGTTTCGACACTTCTTCACATCCTCATATGGGCTAATATATATATTATCCAATTCACCTTGATGCATATAGTTGAGGGAATCTACCTAACCTCCTAACATTCTATTCTGATCTCTCTAACAGATGGTGAGAGGAAACGACGGCCGAAGGAACGTCCGTGACAACCAAGAGGATGATCCCGAGGAAGTTCCTGTTAACCCCGGAGCTGGTGAAAACCACCTGGAACGGTTGATGGCCATGTAAAACCAGCTTATGCAAACCATGATCCAAACTTTGGGTCAGTTGCAGGCCAACAACAACCCCGTTCCGGCACCACCGCGACCCCCACCGCCGGCTCACAACAGACTGGGAGAGTTCATGAGGACTCGGCCACCCACCTTTGCTCAAGCTAGTGATCCCATGGAGGCCGATGATTGGTCGAAATCCATGGAGAAGAAGCTTGCCATTGTTCAGTGCAATGACCGAGAGAAGGTTCTCTTTGCGTCGCACCGACTTATGGGAGCTGCCGCTGACTGGTGGGATGCCCTATGCAACGCCCATGTCAACCCGGAGACAATCACTTGGACTGAGTTCAAGGAAAGTTTCCACTCTCATTACATCCCTGCTGGCGTAATGACGCTCAAGAGGCAGGAGTTCGAAGGTCTCTGCCAAGGACAGAAAAGTGTGAATGAGTACCTCAACAAGTTCACGCAGCTGTCCCGGTATGCCCCCGAAGATGTCAACTCAGATCAGAGGAAGAAGTACCTGTTCATGAGAGGGTTGAACAATGAGATTCAGGTTCAACTTCTCAACAATGACTACGTAAGCTTCCAGAAGCTGGTTGACAAGCCTATAGTGGTCGAAAGCAAGATCAAAGAGATCGAGCGAGAAGGCAAGAGGAAGATGCAATGTCAGCCCGAAGGGAGCAACGTACGACCTCGGTACATGCCCCTGGCCGCACCACAGTATAGGTCAACCACTCCTGCATACCGCCCTGGTCAGCCACCACAGCAACAATTCGTTGCACCAGCACCTCGCGTGCCCATGCCTCCTACGCCTCGACCTAACAATGACGCTCCTGTTCAAAACCCCCGCCCCAACGTACCTGCTGCCTTAGGCAACAGGGCATGCTTTGCATGCGGGGAAATAGGACACTTCGCGAACCAGTGCCCGAGGAGAGGCCCTGGACAACAAGGTAACGTGCCCAAGCAGAACCCGCAACCGAATGGAGGGGACAATCAAGGAAATCGGGGACAGCAGAACTATGCTCGCGGCAACGTGAACCATGTCTCTGCTGAGGAAGCACAACACGCTGAGGACGTCGTAATTGGTATGTTCCTTGCCAACTCCAACCCAGCCACCATCTTATTTGATTCTAGAGCATCACATTCCTTCATATCATCCAAATATGTTGACAAACATCATCTACCCGTATCCCACTAAGAATGTGCTATGTTAGTTAATTCTCCCAGAGGAGAAATGAGGACTAATATATTATGTACGAAAGTAAACCTTAAAATAAGGGGGATAGACTTCCTTGCCAACCTTATTGTCTTGAATTCCCAAGGGATTGACATTATACTCGGGATGGATTGATTAATTAAGCACAACGGGGTAATCCAATGTGCTGAAAGAAGCGTGCAGTTGACAAATGAGCACGGCATCCGTGTCGAGTTTGAGTCAGCCCAACAAACCACTGAAAAGGCAATTTTAAACCACGTCGAAGGAATAACATTGGACAACATTCCAGTGGTTCAGGAATTTTCGGACGTGTTCCCGGAAGAGCTCCCAGGTATGCCACCTGACCGGGACATTGAGTTTGCCATCGATTTGGTACCCGGAACTGCACCCATAGCCAAGAGACCCTATAGGATGCCCGTCAATGAACTAGTAGAACTCAAGAAGCAAATTCAAGAACAGTTGGAGAAGGGTTTCATACGTCCAAGCTCGTCACCATGGGGAGCTCCGGTGCTTTTCGTAGACAAGAAGGATGGAACCCAAAGGATGTGCGTGGACTATAGGTCTCTCAACGAGTAACAATCAAGAACAAATACCCTCTGCCCCGTATAGAGGACCTATTCGACCAAATGAAAGGAGCCCGAGTGTTCTCCAAGATTGATCTTCGGTCGGGATACTTCCAGCTGAAGATTACGCCCTCCGATATACCCAAGACAGCCTTTCGAACACGGTATGGTTCGTATGAATATACCGTCATGTCTTTTGGGTTGACCAATGCACCCGCATACTTCATGTACCTTATGAACAAGGTTTTCATGGAGTACTTGGACATGTTCGTCGTGGTTTTCATCGACGACATTATGGTGTATCCAAAATGTGAGGAGGAGCATGAAGAACATTTGAAATTGACCTTGCAGAAATTGAGTGAGCATCAATTGTATGCCAAGCTTAACAAGTGTCAATTTTGGCTAAAGGAAATATCTTTCCCAGGCCACATTATCTCCAAGGAAGGGGTATCAGTTGATCCCAGAAAAGTGAGAGATATTGTGAAGTGGGACCAATCACAGAGCGTGAGGGATATTCGGAGTTTTCTTTGGATGGCTGGATACTATCGACACTTCATTAAAGACTTCTCTAAGATAGCAAAGCTTATGACGGAGTTGCTAATGAAGGGAAAGGTCTTCCAATGGACACCAGCCTGCCAAGGAAGTTTTGAGGAGCTCAAGAAAAGGCTAACCACAGCACCGGTTCTGGTATTGCCAGACGTAAGCAAGAGCTTTGACATATATTGTGATGCATCCAGACAGGGGCTCGGATGTGTTCTTATGCAAGAAGGACAAGTGGTAGCCTATGCCTCACGACAATTAAAGAAGAATGAGCTTAATTATCCTACACATGACCTGTAGCTAGCAGCAGTAGTGCATGCATTGAAGATTTGGAGACATTATATCCTTGGTCATCGATGTGAGATCTATACGGATCATAAAAGTCTCAAGTACATATTTACACAAACGGACTTGAATTTGAGGCAACGTCGATGGTTGGAACTCATCAAGGATTACGATGTTGGAATCAACTACCACCCTGGGAAGGCCAATGTAGTAGCTTATGCATTGAGCCGAAAGGGAGCATGTCACCAACTCACGGTTCGGGAGCTACCACCCGAACTACGCAAGGAGTTCGAACGGCTACACCTAAGATTCTTGAACAACATGGAAATAATGGAGATCCACTCCTCGTTAGAGCAAGAGATAAGAGATGGCCAAGCAACAGATGAGGAGATCAAGGAGATCAAGGAAAGAATCCGACAAGGAATAGAGAAGGATTTCAAAGAAGATGAAAAGGGTTTGGCGGACCGGGGTCCGCCCGTCCAGGATCGCAGAGGGTGGTGCCGCACGATGCGACACCCGACAGCACACGTCATAAGAACACAATATATTACGTGGGAAAAACAACTGAACTGTACAAATGGTACAATACTCAGTTACAAACTGTTGTCTTTATTACACAGCGGAAGTCTACTATTCTACAACTCACGCCTGCCTACCGAGCAAAAGTCGGTTGCCAAGCCCTAGGGCAACCCACACTAGCTGCACTCCTCAGCTCAGCGCGGCGTGTACGGCTCCCACTCAGCCGTGGTCCCCGACGGAGGGTAACCCTCGCCGGTGCACTCGTACTCCGAGTCCGTGGGTGGCTCCTCAACTGAAAAAACACTTAAGCAGCAACCGTGAGCACGAGGGCTCAACAAGGCTTAACCGACTTGCCTAAGCATGGAACTCTACATGAGGTGTACAATGACATAGGATAGTAATATTGCAGCAAAAGGGACACGCCTACAAGTTCATCCTTAGTTTATCTTTTAGCCACATGTTAACAGTTTGGGAATCTGAAATTTAGTAAGCAATATTTGGTGGTACACATGTAGCAATACAATTATATCATCACAGCAATATTGAATCATCATATTTCATACATTAACCTACGTCACGACTCAGTGACCAAGTGGTACTCTTCACCGCGAGGGACGGCGAATCGACTCGATATACACCTGCAGGGAAACCCAAAGAGCACGTCACGTACGCCCACCCGTGGACCTGCACAGCACGCTCACCCGATGTCGTACGAGACAACCTTTCACCCAACAGCCCAAACGTCGAACCGGTCGCACTGAAACGAGCAGGAGGTTCCCCACACGGAACATCTCGCTATGCCCATTGGCAGATTTCCACCTTGCTGCCCTCAGCCTACACCTATAAATCGGTGCGTTATGCCTCGACGCCCGGAGGTTTAGGCTACATCGGTTTATCGGGGCCCATATATCCGATATGCCTTCGGTACGTTCAAACTTGATCAGCGTGGGCTGCACACGGATCGGTCCTCAATCGACACGGACAGGGCCGCGGACACAAGACTCCCTCTTGCTGCGTCCTAGCCCCTGCCTTGTCTCATTTTCATTACTAAAATGATCTCACATCACTCGAACCAAACCCGTGTGTTCCCAAGCCTAAACTCGCGAGTAGATTCCAACTACTCGACTTGTACCGAAGTCTTATGAAACATTAAGCATAGCCTGTCTACTCGAGGTCTTAGACACTACCCTCACTCTTATGGAAACTTTCTGGTCATGCAAGTGGGGTTTTCATCCATCCTACACCTAATGCACATTCACACTTCATATGACACATGTAAACAAAGTAAAACTTTATAAAAGTTAATGCAAACCGGGGCTTGCCTTGTTGCTGCTGGTCAGGGGTTAGTTCTTCTTCCGGAAGTAGGAAGTCAAGAACTTCCGGAGCCTCCTCGCCTTCAGCGACTACACGTTAATAATATACTACATGTTAATGAATATGCACATGAGTTTATAGTAATGCTTCTGCTATTAGCTCTAATAACCAGTTTCTAACAACTGAAACTCTGTTTAAGAATTTAAAAGGAAACTGGGGCCAGTGGGTTGAGCTTGGACCTAAGAACATGATTAAGTCCTAAGTGGTTTTCCCCCTCTTCCATATTAATCCCTTAAGTGATTAAACAGGACAGGGGTGACCCAGAGCTCCAATGGAGCTGAGAATTTTTGTGTGAGTTCCTTGTCACAAGAAAACCCTCTGGACCAAAATTTAGCACTTTTCATTAAGTGGTTTGCTCCGAATAATTCTCTCAGCAAATAAGCAAAGCAGAATTAATTCTGAGGTAACACCCCTGTTGATGCCCAACTTAGTGAACTACAATTTCAAGTATAGCTCATAGAGTTTGCATGAATTTTTCCTAGCATTTTTGGAGCTAAGATTTGTTCATAACTGAATTTCCAAGTTTTGGAAATTCTCTGAAAATGTTTCTGTATTCTATTGAACACAGCACCTTCAAATCTGAATTGTCCTGATAAAATCAATTCCAAATGGTCTGAAACTTTAGAGGGGTTCACTAACCTCCTAAAGGATATTCTGACAAAGTTTGAGGATTTTTGGATGAACCAAACTCCCTCTAAAATTCTTTTGCTGAAAAGATTTAAAGAATTTTCCAGAATTAATAATGGGTTTCATACAAATTGGGTTGTATATTTGGACAGCGCTGGGCAAGATGAATCCAACCCAATTTGAATCACTAAATTTGGAGCTTCCTAGCAAAAGTTATGGGGTTCTAAAGTTTGAACTAAATCTGGAAATTCCAATTAATTCGGGAAACATTCAAACTCTGACTGTGGGTCCCTCCTACACGTTTTGGCTGCTGGAATCACGCCACACGGGGCCACAGGACCCTTCCCGCGCCACCACACTGGATCCCGGGCCGCAGCGGATCGACTATTTAAAATATCGCCATTGACATGCGGGGCCCCCAGTCGTCTTCCTCCTCCCGACGCCCGCGCAATCCCGCCGCCGAGCTCGCCGGAGTTCTTACCGGGAGGGGCCTCCGGTGCTTGGAACTTGCTGATTCTCGCCGCCGGTGCCTATCTCGGCCTGGGGAACACGGTGGTGCCCTCATCAGAGCTTGACAACAACCGGAACAGTGCTCCCGCCGGCAACAGCGGCCGGGAGCTGACTGGCGACGTCGAACTCGGCATCCCCTGCACCTTTTTCGATGCGGTTTGCTCGGGGAGCTCCGCTGACACCTTCTGGTCACGGACATGGACACCAATCCCCGTGAAAACAGCTGCAACTACGACCTCACCGGTGACCTAGGCCAGATATCGGCTGTGCTCAGAAAACATCGAAGAACCGTAACCCTAGCCCATGGTTCTTGCTGGTTTTTGGTCCTAGGGGTCGTGGTAGGGTGTAGAACGTGTGCGTAGCTCGGAATCCCTGGTGGTGAACTATCTACCCCGAATTTCCTCGTTTTGCAACCTTCGGTATTTTGAACACCGAAAGAGTAAACGGCCAAATACAACCCCGACGACGGACGAGAGGAGGAACGGTCGGCACTAGCGTGTCACGCACCTTGTAGCGGACCTTTTTCGTATAGCTCGCCGGGCTCGGGACGGGCTCTAGCTCTCGGAAGCCGGGGATCAACGGCAGTCGGCGTTCTGTTCTTGCGCGGAACCGAGGAAAGAGATCGGGTGGGGGTTGTTCTCATCCGGGAAACAGAAGAAAAGGTGGCGTGGGCTGTGCGCTGGCCTTTGAGCCGCGGTTTTGGCACCGTGAGGTGGCCGTGCGATGCCTCGGTGGCTCGCCGCCTCTCCAGTTCCTTGCGCGCGAAGCAGAGGCCGGCTGCAGCAACCGACTGAACTCATGTATGTGCAACTGACATGTGGGCCTCCCCTTCTCTCCTTTTCTCTAATATTTCTTTTCTGTTTTTGCTGAATATCTCGCCAGCTACTCACAATTTAATGTGAGACTTAGCCCCCAAGTTTTGGTTCAAATTTGAGTTCTCCATTTTGAAATTTTGTTGGTGCAATTTGCTTCATCTTTAAACTGAAATTCAAATTCAGTTTTGAATTATTGCAAATTTGGCTCCCGACAAGATAAACTCCAATGGGGATGAAAATTGGTGGGCTGACTCATAAAAATGTGCTGAGTTTGAATATGAAGCTAACTTTTGAATTTGAGTGATGGAAGTTGCTGCAATTTGAATTTACATTCAAATTGGCCCCTTTTTCAAATACCTCCAAAAGTGCCTCACAAAGTGTTGGATTTGCATGAAATTTTGCCTGAACCTTCCCAAGACTTTTTAAGTTCTAGGAGTGAGCTCAACCTCTCATGTTCATGTGTAGAAATCCTACTTTGTGAAAGTGAAGGCTTTCCCCTCTCATCACTCTTTTTTTTGATGGAGGTTACTTGCTGTTCACAATATTTCCTAAGATATCCACAACAAAAACTATGGTGTAGTGAAGTGAAGAAAAGTTTTTGCAAGTCCCTTTTCTTGGGCTTTTACATCCCTCCCCCTTTAAAAGAATCTCGTCCCGAGATTATAAAAGAAGGGACAGCGATGTAATAGGGACTTACCCGTGCTGAGATGCCATAAACTCCGGGTAATTTGAGCGAAGGAATTCCTAGCTCTCCCACGTCGCTTCTTCGGCGGTGTGGTTGCTCCAGAGTATTTTGTAGAACCACAATGTTCTGCTACGCGTGGTTCGGGCTTTCTCATCAATAATTTCCACCGGATATTCATCATATGTCAAATCTGGTTTCAGCTCGCCGATGTCTTCGGTCCGGACAGCAGCGGTGTGCTTTAGACATTTTCGCAGTTGCGAAACATGGAACACGTCATGGACACCAGTAAGGGATGCCGGTAACTCCAATCGATACGCCACTGGTCCACACTTCTCTGTGATGTCATAGGGTCCAATAAAACGGGGAGTGAGCTTCCCCTTCACGCCGAACCGGTGCACGCCCTTCATCGGAGACACACAGAGGTACACGTGTTCACTGACGTCAAAGTGCAACGGTCTACGCCTCTTATCAGCGTAGCTCTTCTGCCGGGATGGAGCGGCCTTCAAGTTAGCTTGAATCGTCCGAACGCGCTCTTCAGCGTCGTTCACTACATCAACCCCGAATGTGACCCTTTCACCGGACTCGCACCAATTTAATGGGGTGCAGCATTTGCGACCGTAGAGAGCTTCGTAGGTGCCATCTTGATGCTCGCCTGATAGCCATTGTTGTATGAGAATTCTGCCAATGGTAGGTGATCATCCCAGTTCCTACCATGGATGGCACATGCTCTCAACATGTCTTCCAGAACCTGATTCACCCTCTCTGTCTGGCCATCTGTCTGAGGGTGGTAAGCGGAGCTTCTAATCAGTTTAGTACCCAAAGCAGCATGCAGCTGCTCCCAAAAGCGAGATACAAACAAAGCACCTCGGTCTGAGACTATGGTCTTGGGTACACCGTGCAAGCATAGAATCCTGGCAATATATAACTCCGCATATCTGTTGGCATGGAAATGTGTATGTACGGGGATGAAGTGAGCTGACTTGGTCAGTCGGTCAACGATCACCCAAATGGAATCATGCTTGTTGGATGTTAGGTGTAATCCCACAATAAAATCCATGCTCACGTCCTCCCATTTCCATGCTGGAATTTTCAGGGGTTGCAGCAGCCCTGATTTCCTCATGTGATCAGCCTTCACTTGTCTACATGTATCACACTCGGATACGTACTTCGCTACCTCCCGCTTCATCCGTGTCCACCAAAATTTCTTTTTCAAATCTCGGTACATTTTGTTGCTTCCCGGATGAATGGAGTATTTAGACAAGTGGGCTTCATCGAGGATCTTATTCCTCAGCTCCATATCCTGGGGTACGACTATGCGGTCATTGAACCATAGCGTCCCCTCATCATCCTTCTGGAAACATTTATCTCCCCATTGTCTATCCGTCTCCGGAGATGTGCCATGCCTTTATCAGTTTTCTGAGCTGCAATGATGTCCTCCCTAATAGTAGGGATGAGGGCAAGGTTGTAAAGCGACCCATAAGGAACCAAGTATAAACTTGGCTCTTCCTCCTCCACCGGTATAATGGTGAGGTGATGGACATGTGATTTCCGACTCAGTGCGTCGGCAACCACATTCGCCTTGCCGGGGTGGTAATGGATCTCAATCTCATAGTCCTTGATTAATTCTAACCACCTCCTTCGCCTCATATTCAGCTCCATCTGGGTGAAGATGTACTTCAAGCTCTTGTGGTTGGTGTAGAGATGCACCAGATTCCCCAGGAGATAGTGCCTCCACATTTTCAGCGCCAAAACCACTGCAGCAAGCTCAAGATCATGAGTGGGATAATGCTGCTCATGGTTCCGAAGTTGGCGTGAGCCATAGGCGACCACACGTCCTTCCTGCATCAACACGCAGCCGAGCCCAATACCGGACGCGTCACAATACACGTCGTAGGGCTTTGTTGTATCCGGCTGAGCTAAGACCGGGGCTGTGGTGAGATGCTTCACCAATGCTTGGAACGCTCCTTCACACGCTGTGTTCCAAACATATTTCGTTCCCTTCTTCAGCAATTCTGTCATCGGTTTAGCGAGCTTGGAGAAGCTTGGAATGAATCTCCGATAGTATCCCGCTAAGCCGAGGAAGCTTCTGACTTTATGAACTGAAGTGGGAGCTTTCCATTTCAGTACTTGCTCTATCTTTCTTGGGTCAACTGCAATGCCTTCCGCTGAGATGATATGTCCCAAGAATGGCACTTGGCTGATCCAAAACTCGCATTTACTGAACTTGGCGTAGAGCTTGTGCTCTCGTAATTGTTGAAGAACGATCCACAAGTGTTCGGCATGTTCGGCTTCCGTCTTGGAGTAAACCAAGATATCGTCGATGAACACTACCAAGAACTTGTCCAGCTCCGGCATGAACACTGAGTTCATGAGATACATGAAATGGGCTGGAGCATTTGTGAGACCAAAGGACATGACGAGCTATTCATATAATCCGTATCTCGTCGAGAAGGCCGTCTTCAGGATATCCTCTGCCCGGATCTTTATCTGGTGATATCCAGAGCGAAGGTCCATCTTGGAGAACACACTGGCACCCACAAGTTGATCAAACAATATGTCGATGCGGGGCAGTGGGTACTTATTCTTGATGGTGACGGCGCTGAGCGGCCGGTAATCCACACACAGCCTCAAGGTTTCATCTTTCTTCTTTACGAACAGCGCCGAGCATCCCCAAGGCGAGGAACTCGGCCTAATGAAACCTTTGCTCAACAGATCATTGAGCTGTTCTTTTAATTCAGCCAGCTCGTTTGGAGCCATCTTGTATGGCCTCCGTGATATGGGCGTAGTCCCGGGTGCAAGTTCAATCTTAAACTCGACATCCCGCTCAGGTGGCATGCCCGGAAGATCATCCGGGAACACGTCGGGGTACTCCCGGACTACGGGAATGTCCTTCAACTTGAGAGCTTCAGTATTGTTGATCGCTGAAACCTCTCGGACTGGATTATCTAATAGGAGGGACTGCCGACGGTGCAGTGGGGAGTTGAGGTGAACCGTCCATGCTAGGGTTTCCAGGACAGCGCCATGGTAGCCTAGCCATGACATTCCCAAGATTGCATCAATCTTCTGCCCCTCAAGGATAATCATAGTGGTGGGATATATCTTCCCACCTAAGCACAGTGGTGCTTTTGGAACCATCATCGTTGCTGAAATCCTTCCTCCCGGTGAGCAGATCATATAAGAACACTCGGTTGGGAAGGCTTCCAGCTGATGCTTAACCACATATGATGCACTTATGAAGTTGTGGGTTGCAGCCGAATCCAAAAGTATGATGATGGCTTGACGGTTGAGAGTGAACGTACCCGCCAGCACGTTGTCTCCTTCTGGGGCATCCTCATTGTCGAGGTTGCGGACGCCACCAGTCCGCTGACCATCCTTCTTGACCGGAGGTCGGCCTCGAGCACTGCCCTGGAACTGGGCTTGCCCGCTGTTCTGCTGCCACTGGGGACTGTCCTTCGCGAAGTGGCCCGCCTGGCCACACGTGAAGCAAGTGAAACGGGGTGGTCCCCCGCTGATCGGTGGACGGAATCCCGGGGCGCGTTGTGGTGGTGGGAACGCCCGGGGTACCATCTGTTGCTGCTGCTGCTGTCTTGGTGGTGGCATCGGCGGACAGAACGGAGGTGACTGAAACGGACGTCCCCCGAACCGCTGAGGTCGCGCCGGTGGATGCCACTGCTGCCCGGATGGTGTCCGATACACCATACGTTACTTCTGAGTCGCGCCACCACCACTGCTAGGTGGAGCGCTGTGCTTCCTCTGCTCAGCTGCCAACTCCCGCTGAGCATCCTCTTGCATGATCGCGGCATTGACTAGGTTGTTGAATGTGCCACGATTCCACTGAACGAGATGTGTCTTCATCTCGGGGTGTAACCCCCGATAAAAGTGCTCCTGCTTTTCTCCTCAGTGGAGATGTAGTCCGACGCATATTGCGCCAGATGGTTGAAGGCACGGGAGTAGTCATGGGCACTCCTCCCGTCCTGCTTCAGTTCCAAAAATTCTTGGAACTTCCTCTTCATGATCCCAGGAGAGATATGATAGCCGCGGAACGCCTCCCGGAATTCCTCCCATTCCACGGTATGGCCAGCCGGACGTGAGGTGGCATAGTTCGCCCACCACGTGCTAGCGGCACCGTGAAGCTGTTGTGCTGCGAACAGAGTCTTCTGCCGCTCCGTGCATTGGAGCAGCCCGAACTTGGACTCGATGGTCCGCAGCCAGTTGTCAGCCTCTAGTGGTTCTTCCGCTTCGGTGAACACTGGAGGGTGCGTACTCATGAAATCCGAGTACGATACCTCACGGGGCTCACGAGGCCCTCTGTCTTGACGCCCCCCCCCCCTCCCCGCCTGGGACGTATTCTGCACGATCGTGCGAAGCAGGTCGGTCTGCTCCTCACGACCTCCCACCAGTGCCGCTATCACATCCGCTAGAGTAAGCGGAGGCGGCGGTGGTGGTTGCTGCTGCGGGGTGCTGTCGTAGGCTGGTGGCTGGGAGTCATCGCCTCCCTGTTGGCTAGAGCCACCCACCTCATGCGTGGTCCCAGTGCGAACCATCTGCAACCATGCGACAATAACATCAGTCCCGCAACATAATGCATGCAGTCGAATAAATTAGGCGTAAACCATAATGACAGTAAACATGCGATACATCTCGTATGTAGATAATGTAATAACTTTGCACAAGCTACAGCATTATCAGACCAAATACAAGCTAGTTTAATCCAACTTAATGAACCTCCTCTTTGGAAGCTCACCACAACTAGGTTTGGTCACTACGAGACGTTACTATCGCGTTGTCATTCCGTATACCCCCCTTTTATCTTCAATACGACACAAACATGGTCTCTAGTAAAACACATTTGAGTGAGACCTACACTCAAATCTTTCACTAGTTGAAGACAAGCTCTCATGAGTATGTTCTACCCCGTTGGCAGTACATTAAACCACTTCTAGGGTACAACAATCTCTCCCATGAGTTCAACTGTCATTCCTCTATTAGAATGACTAGTTTCTACATATCCAAGATTTTGTTCTCGTTCTGTGCATTTTCATGACTCAAGCTGAATACCAAAGTTAAGGTTAACTTCAGTATCTTTCCAACGAGTATTTACATGCCCTCAGATCAGCTATGGTGGAAAAGTTATGGTAATTCAAAGTCAGCAGAATTTCTGGAAGCATTTTAACAGCACCTCCCTTGGAAAGTTGCTGTTTTCAACTCTGGTTTCCACTGAAATCTGTGCTGAAATTTCAGACACTTGGAATTACAAAGATGTAACACATCTTCTACCCTTTCTAAATATGTATCATATGACAATTTTAGATTTTTCTACTGGGAGTTATGTTTAAAAAACAGAACAGTCCAGAGAATGTTTAACTCTGTCCTGATTCTGGACAGTTTACATTCCTCTGGGATTTAAGCCATCTTAAGGTGTGTTTCAGCTCTGGAAGTCTACAACAAAGTTGTAGAGTACTCAAATACCATTCCAGAAATATATACCACACCTCCCTGGGCTAAAATATTTGTGAGTTGTGCTCTGTTGAAATTCAGCAAACTTGCTGCCCAAAACAGAGCACTCCGTTTTTCATCCCTTTGACTATCCTGCTCCACTATCCCATTCTTATACCCAACCAGGGTTCTAAACGTTGAACCTATAGATTTTAATTCCTTGTTATCATTATTTTACATGCATATGCCTCGGATATCTCGGTACTGCGTTCATCACAAAAGAAAATCCTAACCGGATTATACCGGCATATACGTCTCAAGTGTGGCACTAAACGGTCTCTCGCACACGTTTACTACACGGATCCATACGTGGTTAGTACCTGCAGAAAACCACACAATAGTGATGCACGCAAAGGTTGTTCATTTCAGGCAGTTCCATATTTAAAAGTAAATACAAACGCCCGTATCATTGTCATACGGCCGTCCTTAAGTCACGTCTTAAGGTACGTGATCGTGTTTCAACACCACACGATGGGGAACCCGAGTATGTCATGAACGGGTCGTCACGGTTGGGAATGTTATCAGCCCAACAAATACCACCTACTGTCCTGCAGGGCACGCCGATGGCAAGCGCTGCGTATGTCTCCCTGGGCTACTTCCAGACGAACACACTCTCGCGTTACTGACTACGCGATGAGGTCTCCACTTACTTGCCTAATGCACGCTAGAGATCAGCGTTATATATGAACTCAGGAACATGAAGAGTCTAAGAGTTTCATATTAACGTCTCACACCAAGCTGTGAGACCTATCCCTGAACCACGTTCCTCGTCAGGGGAGCTAACCGGAATTGAACCGCTTTCGGTGGTGTTCCTTACCAATCTTACCAGAGCGTAGGTGCATCATTACATAATTGAAATGCAGAATTATAACACATAGGTTGGTCTGTGCCACTTTAAGTAACTATGCTATTATAGTCCTTACTTGGGCAAACTACCGGATCCTCACCGCAAACCTAAGTTTTCCCATAATACAGTCCTTTAGTACTGTGCTATCCCCAATGCAGCTCTGATACCAGGCTGTGGCGGACGGGTGTCCGCCCGTCCAGGATCGCAGAGGGTGGTGCCGCACGATGCGTCACCCAACAGCACACGTCATAAGGACACAATATATTACGTGGGAAAACAACTGAACTGTACAAACGGTACAATACTCAGATACAAACTATTGTCTTTATTACACAGCGGAAGTCTACTATTCTACAACTCACGCCCGCCTACCTAGCAAAAGTCGGCTGCCCAGCCCTAGGGCAACCCACACTAGCTGCACTCCTCAGCTCAGCGCGGTGTGTACGGCTCCCACTCAGCCGTGGTCTCCGACGGAGGGTAACCCTCGCCGGTGGACTCATACTCCGAGTCCGTGGGTGGCTCCTCACCTGAAAAAACACTTAAGCAGCAACCGTGAGCACGAGGGCTCAACAAGGCTTCACCGACTCGCCTAAGCATGGAATTCTACATGAGGTGTACAATGACATAGGATAGTAATATTGCAGCAAAAGGGACACGCCTACAAGTTCATCCTTAGTTTATCTTTTAGCCACATGTTAACAGTTCGGGAATCTGAAATTTAGTAAGGAATATTTGGTGGCACACATGTAGCAATACAATTATATCATCACAGCAATATTAAATCATCATATTTCATACATTAACCTACGTCACGACTCAGTGACCAAGTGGTACTCTTCACCGCGAGGGACGGTGAATCGACTCGATATACACCTGCAGGGAAACCCAAAGAGCACGTCACATACGCCCACCCGTGGAGCTGCAGAGCACGCTCACTCGATGTCGTACGGGACAACCTTTCACCCAACAGCCCATACGTCGAACCGGTCGCACCGAAACGAGCAGGAGGTTCCCCACACGGAACATCTCGCTATGCCCGTTGGCAGATTTCCACCTTACTGCCCTCAGCCTACTCCTATAAATCGGTGCGTTATGCCTCGACGCCCGGAGGTTTAGGCTACATCGGTTTATCGGGGCCCATATATCCGATATGCCTTTGGATGTTCAAACTTGATCAGCGTGGGCCGCACACGGATCGGTCCTCAATCGACACGGACAGGGCCGCGCACACAAGACTCCCTCTTGCTGCGCCCTAGCCCCTGCCTAGTCTCATTTTCATTAATAAAATGATCTCGCATCACTCGAACCAAAACAGTGTGTTCCCAAGCCTAAACTCGCGAGTAGATTCCAACTACTTGACTTGTACCGAAGTCCTATGAAACATTAAGCATAGCCTGTCTACTCGAGGTCTTAGACACTACCCTCACTCTTATGGAAATTTTCTGGTCATGCAAGTGGGGTTTTCATCCATCCTACACCTAATGCACATTCACACTTCATATGACACATGTAAACAAATTAAAACTTTATAAAAAGTTAATGCAAACCGGGGCTTGCCTTGTTTCTGCTGGTCAGTGGTTAGTTCTTCTTCCGGAAGTAGGAAGTCAAGAACTTCCGGAGCCTCCTCACCTTCAGCGACTACACGTTAATAATATACTACATGTTAATGAATATGCACATGAGTTTATAGTAATGCTTCTGCTATTAGCTCTATTAACCAGTTTCTAACAACTAGAACTCTGTTTAAGAATTTAAAAGGAAACTGGGGCCAGTGGGTTGAGCTTGGACCTAAGCACATGATTAAGTGCTAAGTGGTTTTCCCCCTCTTCCATAGTAATCCCTTAAGTGATTAAACAGGACAGGGATGACCCAGAGCTCCAATGGATTTGAGAATTTTTGTGCGAGTTCCTTGTCACATGAAAACCCTCTGGACCAAAATTTAGCACTTCTCATTGAGTGGTTTGCTCCGAATAATTCTCTCAGCAAATAAACAAAGCAGAATCAATTCTGAGGTAACACCCCTGTTCATGCCCAACTTAGTGAACTACAATTTCAAGTATAGCTCATAGAGTTTGCATGAATTTTTCCTAGCATTTTTGGAGCTAAGATTTGTCCAGAACTGAATTTCCATGTTTTTGGAAATTCTCTGAAAATGTTTCTGTATTCTATTGAACACAGCACCTTCAAATCTGAATTGTCCTGATCAAATCAATTCCAAATGGTCTGAAACTTTAACAGGGGTTCACTAACCTCCTAAAGGATATTCTGGCAAAGTGTGAGGATTTTTGGATGAACCAAACTCCCTCTAAAATTCTTTTGCTGAAAAGATTTAAAGAATTTTCCAGAATTAATTAATGGGTACCAATTGGGTTATATATTTGTACAGAGCAAGGCATGATGAATCCAACCCAATTTGAATCACTAAATTTGGAGCTTCCTAGCAAAAGTTATGGGGTTCTAAAGTTTGAACTAAATCTAGAAATTCTAATTAATTCGGGAAACATTCAAACTCTGACAGTGGGTTCCTCCTACACGTGTCGGCTGCTGGAATCACGCCACACGGGGCCACAGGATCCTTCCCGCGCCACCACACTGGATCCCGGGCCGCAGCGGATCGACCATTTAAAATATCGCCATTGACATGTGGGGCCCCCAGTCGTCTTCCTCCTCCCGACGCCCGCGCGATCCCGCCGCCGAGCTCGCCGGAGTTCTCGCCGGGAGGGGCCTCCGGTGCTTGTAACTTGCTGATTATCGCCGCCTGTGCCTATCTCGGCCTGGGGAACACAGTGGTGCCCTCATCAGAGCTTGACAACAACCGGAACAGTGCTCCCGCCGGCAACAGCGGCCGGGAGCTCACCGGCGACGTCGAACTCGGCATCCCCTGCACCTTTTTCGATGCGGCTTGCTCGGGGAGCTCCTCTGACACCTGCTGGTCACGGACATGGACACCGATCCCCGTGAAAACGATGGCAACTACGACCTCACCGGTGACCTAGGCCGGATATCGGCTGTGCTCAGAAAACTTCGAAGAACTGTAACCCTAGCCCATGGTTCTTGCTGGTTTTTGGTCCTAGAGGTCGTGGCAGGGTGTAGAACGTGTGCGTAGCTCGGAATCCCTGGTGGTGAACTATCTACCCCGAATTTCCTCATTTTGCAACCTTCGGTATTTTGAACACCGAAAGAGTAAACGGCCAAATACTACCCCGACAATGGACGAGAGGAGGAACGGTCGGCACTAGCGTGTCACGCACATTGTCGCGGACCTTTTTCGTATAGCTCGCCGGGCGCGGGACGGGCTCTAGCTCTCGGACGCCGGGGATCAACGGCGGTCGGCGTTCTGTTCTTGCGCGGAACCGAGGAAAGAGATCGGGTGGGGGTTGTTCTCGTCCGGGAAACAGGAGAAAGGGTGGTGTGGGCTGTGCGCTGGCCTTTGAGCCGCGGTTTTGGCACCGTGAGGTGGCCGTGTGATGCCTCGGTGGCTCGCCGCCTCTCACGTGCCTTGCGCGCGAAGCAGAGGCCGGCTGCAGCAACCGACTGAACTCATGTATGTGCAACTGACATGTGGGCCTCCCCTTCTCTCCTTTTCTCTAATATTTCTTTTCTGTTTTTGCTGAATATCCCACCAGCTACTCACAATTTAATGTGAGACTTAGCCCCCCAAGTTTTGGTTCAAATTTGAGTTCTCCATTTCGAAATTTGGTTGGTCCAATTTGCTTCATATTTAAACTGAATTTCAAATTCAGTTTTGAATTATTGCAAATTTGGCTCCAGAAAAGAAAAATGTGCTGAGTTTGAATATGAAGCTATCTTTTGAATTTGAGTGATGGAAGTTGCTGCCATTTGAATTTACATTCAAATTGGCCCCCTTTTCAAATACCTCCAAAGTGCCTCACAAAGTGTTGGATTTGCATGAAATTTGGCCTGAACCTTCCCAATAATTTTTATGTTTTAGGGGTGAGCTCAACCTCTCATGTTCATTTGTAGAAATCCTACTTTGTGAAAGTGAAGGCTTTCCCGTCTCATCACTCTTTTTTTTTGAATGAGGTTACTTGCTCTTCACAATATTTCCTAAGATTTCCACAACGAAAACTATGGTGTGGTGAAGTGAAGAAAAGTTTTTGCAAGTCCCTTTCCTTGGGCTTTTACAAAGGGTACGCTTTGGCTAGGAAAAAGAATTTGTGTGCCTCACATGAAACACCTCCGCGACATGATATTGAAGGAGGCACATGATTCACCCTATTCTATACATCCCAGAAGTACCAAAATGTACAAGGACTTAAAAACTTGTTATTGGTAGGATGGTATGAAGAGGGATATAGCCGAATAAGTTGCCCTATGCGACACATGCCAACGGGTGAATGCCGAACATAAAAAACCCACTGGATTGTTGCAATCCTTGAAGGTACCCGAAAGGAAGTGGGAGGACATCAGTATGGATTTTATCGTTGGATTGCCACGTACTCAGTCGGGTTACGACTCCATCTTGGTTATCGTTGACTGATTGACAAAAACCGCCCGTTTTCTCCCCATAAGGGCCAATTACAACGTTGCACAATTAGCAGAGTTGTACATGGAGCAGATCGTGTGCCAACACCGAGTTCCGAGGAGGATAGTCTCAGATCGAGGTTCTCAGTTTACCTCTAGATTTTGGAGGAAGCTGCAGAAAGCCATGGGTACACGACTGGATTTTAGCTCCGCCTGTCACCCACAAACTGCTGGACAAACCGAAAGGACAAACCAAATTCTAGAGGACACGTTAAGAGCTTGCGCCTTAAAACGTGGGTGTAGTTGGATAGAAGTTTACCGTATGCTGAATTCTCCTATAACAACAGCTATCAAGCTAGCTTGAAGATGTCGCCTTTCGAAGCATTATATGGTAGACGGTGTAGAACGACACTGTTTTGGAACGAGACCGGAGAGAACCAGGTGTTTGGACCCGAAGTACTACAAGAAGCTGAAAAGAAAGTCCAAACGGTACGGGAGAACTTAAAGGCTGCTCAGTCACGACAGAAAGGCTATGCGGACAATAGGCGTAGGAAGTTGACCTTTGAAGTAGGAGACTTCGTATACCTTAAGGTATCGCCTATCCGAGGCCAACGACGTTTCAACATCAAAGGCAAGCTAGCACCTCGCTACATCGGATCATTTATGATTTTGGACAAGCGAGGAGAAGTAGCCTATCAACTAGAGCCCCCAACCCACCTCTCCGACGTACATGACGTGTTTCAAGTATCCCAGCTCAAGAAGTGCTTAAGAGTACCAGAGGAACAAGTATCAATGGGAGAGCTTGAACTTCAAGAGGATCTGACTTATGCGGAACACCGTGTCCGAATCTTGGACGTAAAGCAAAGGGTCACCCGGAACAAGGTGATTAGATGGTGCAAGGTACAATGGAGCCATCACACCGAAGATGAAGCCACATGGGAACGTGAAGAGGATATCAAGGCAGAATTTCCCCATCTATTCTCCACTAATGAATCTCGAGGGCGAAATTCAATTTAAGGGGGGTAGATTTGTGACACCCTCATCTCTGGTGTCAACATATATTCATGTTTTATGTAACACCCCAAATTTTGATTCAAAACCCTAAACCATGTTCAGAGGGGAATTTAAAAATTTTTGGACGTGTTGCATGTTTTGCAAAAATTCAAATTCAAACTGGAATTCAAATTAGACTCAAAACAGAAAAGAAATGGAAAAAGAAAAAGAGAAAACGGGAAAAAACCGGCCAGTGGGCCGAAACCCGCCAGCCGGCCCAGTTTCCCCCACGCCAGCCCGCCCCCGCGCGCCCGCGCTGTCTCTCACAGACGGGTGGGACCCACCTGTCATCCCTAACCCCGCGACCCCGGACTCTCCCGCGCGCGCGCGATCTTAACCGATTGGAAACCGCGTCCCTCAGCCCGAATTCCGGTCCCAGAAGAATCAAACTCGATCACAACCGACCCACCGCCCTTCCCCGGCTATAAAAACCCCAGCCCCGATCGGTTTTTCCTACGCGATCGCCGATTTTTACTCCGGTGAGCACCGAGACTTCGCCGGTGAATTCTGGCCGATCTAAGCTCGAAAACTCTGATCTAACTCGCTGGTCTTGATCCACCGCCTCCGGGGAGCTTTGCAGGTGCAGAAAACTCAGAGAATTACGGTGTAAACACAGCGTCGACGAGCTTCGCCGTGGTTTTGCCTCAGACCTCGCCGCCGATCACTTTCCAGGACCCCCGAGCTCAAGAAAACCCCCAAGGTGAGATCCCTGACATCCCCTCTACCGATCTATGCCATAAGATCACAGTTCTAGGCAGAATTCTCGAGGATCCGAAACTTTCCGGCGAGATCGCCGCTTCCCGCCGCCGTGCGCCGCCGGCAGCGCCGCCCGCGCTCGATCAGAGCGACGTGGCCGCTTGTGCGCCGTTTATTTTAAATCGCACGGTAGACATTAAAACCCCGCGTACCGGTTCGATGTTATAATCTCAGCCGTCGGTTTAAAATCGGACGGTCCACGTCAGCCCCGCGTTATAAAGACTGGAATTCTTACGTGCTACCCCCTGGGGTTCTCGGGAAATAAGAGCTAGCCCCGGAAACTTCTCATCTAGCCCCTGGAACTCCAGAAAATCATGTAAATTCATTTAAAAATCAGTTTTAGCCCCTGGGCTTAATAGAAATTAGGAAAAACACCTCTGATAAGTGTAGCTAGACCCCTGGAAATTATGAAAATAATATTATAGACCCTGTAATGGGGTGAGTTCATTATTTTAGCTCTGTTTAGTATTTAATTTAGAAAATAGAATATGTAACTAGTGTTTAAAAATTAAAATGTGGGACAAACATAATTGTCAAAATTAATTAAAAACTTTCTCAGTACTTAGAAAACTTTGGAGTGAGATAAAAAAATATATTGGGCTGAAATGAATCTGTTTCATTTAATATTCACATTATTTAGTATAGGGACACATTTTTAAGTAAAGAATAGCTATAGAAAAATAGGGAAAATAATTATGAAATAGTTTACATCAGAGGCCAAGGTCAAAATATGTTATTGAATTATTTAGGAGCAAAACCTATACTGTTTAGATGATGAGTATTACTAATTTCATAATAAAATACACAATTATGCATAGGAATATAAATCTGAAAATATAGCAACTAGTAAATGATAAATGGAGTTTTTAAATTTCAAAGAGTTCAGTTTAGGGTTGATAGAAATTATGAATGCACATATGGAGAAGAAACATACTTTTCTTACATAATTGGTAGTTTAATATAAGGAATTTATTTAAAACTGAAACACACACACCCATATATATATATATATATATAGTATGTAAGTATAAATATGAACACCAAAGTAGGAGTCATACACATATAAATAAAAGTGTGTGCAAGCCACAGATCAACACACAAAGTAACCACAACACATATAATGGTGAATGGATTTCATAAATATGAATGTGTGGTTTGTATGAAGTAAGAAGTGTGAACTATGTCTTATGATTGTTGTTTTTCTTTTGCTATGTGTGATGGTATGAAGTAGAACCTGTTCAAGAGCAAGTTATTCCTTTCCAAGATCAGGACTACCCATTTCAAGAGCAGCAAGAAGGAGGCAAGTGTCCTTGACCACTTTGATCCTATGCTAGGATGTGTAGCTAGAATTAATTGCATTGTCAATTTAAATATGAAGCCCATGCTAGGAAGTTTCCCTAGAATTGCATTACCTTATTTCCTTGTAGCTTGGGTTGGGATTTATTTTATCATGTCATTTAATATTATGCATATGCTTAGCCATGCTTAGAATGGGATAATTGGGATATGAGATCATCAGTTTATATTACCATACTCTTGAATGAGATATTGTGAGTTATGTAGAGGTAGGGATCAAGGCAAGTTGGATGTTTTGGTTGTGTGCTGGGTGCACGAGACTTGGGTTTGTGTTTAGTACTTGCCTGGATCCTAAGGACCGGTTCATGGAGCATGTAACCCGGCTTTACAGTGCCAACCACATGCTGAGATGGGGCAGCTTGGCCAATTAATTAGGTGTATCCCCGGCGTAGTATGGGTGTGTTGGATGGTGCGGGGAATAGGTGTCAGCTGGACTACCATATGAACCGCAAGGCTCAAGAGGGGGCCACTGCAGAGGGGTTGGAGCCTCTTGTATGCTGTTAGGGGTGAAACCTCAGTGAGCCCACGCTCGTCGGGAATCCCTTTGTAAAGGCTTCGTAGTGATCTCCTGGCTTCACACATGGGAAGTGTGAATGTGGATCGTAGCCACTGGCATAATGGAGGTTCTTTTAGTCCACCCGGCAACGGGGGATGAAATCACTACATGTGGGTACAGTGGTACAAACTCTGCAGAGTCAAAACTGTCTTGACAGCCGTGCTAACGGTCAAGAGCGGCCTGGACTTATTCATGATTAGGGGATTGATGGTTTTGGAAGTTAAGCGGGGAGCTTAACATTGGAAATGATGTTTGGATTATGATGATGGGATGGGAGTTTGGGACCATTTCACCTGTGTAGTAATGTAGGTGCTTAATAAGCTAAGGTGATAGGCATTAATTGCGTAGTGCTTTAGCCATGAGTTCAACCTCTCCTTGTTCTAGCCATGCATGATATAATTTTTCCCACACTTGCTGAGTACCATTGGTACTCAACCTTGCATATTTGTTGGTTTATATTGCTGCTCAGGTCAAGATAATGAGGTGGTGTATAATGACCAAGATTTTGGACCCGAGGAAGGTTTTTAGGTTCATGAAGACCCCCGGGCAACGCCTGTGATGGAGCCCTAAAGAATAATATTCCGCTGCTAGTTTATTTACTTGTGATGAACTTATTATTGTCCATCGAGACATTTGCTATGTAAGACTTATTTATATTCGACACCTGGCTTGTAATAAATGATGCTTCACTATTTGTCATCACATGTATGAGAAAATGATCCTGGCATACATGTGATATTCACTTGGTTGTTCTTCGGAAGAACCGGGTGTGACAGAGGTGGTATCAGAGCCAAGGTTGCCCGTAGGAACGTGGACCTAGGTAGAAATGGACTTATTTAAGGGCCCTATTTTCTTAAAAAACTATTTTCCAAGGTGTGGGTTGAAAAGTGTTATTTAAAGAGTTATTTTCTTCATCTTACCCCAACTTTCATTCAAAATAGGATTTTTGTTTGAGAGTTTATCTAACCTAATTTTAAATTCTTTTTGTTTTAGATGGTTCGCATGATTCGCACCGCTCGCAAATCCACAGGAGGGAGAGTTCCCGTAGTTGCCCTTGCCGAAAGAGAGGAGAGTCGTCCAGTGACGTACCTTTCCTACGGATTGGCAGTAGGAGACTTGTTGCGCCGTCTTCGGCGTATGCTCGAAGCCGCCGGCAATACGGGCAAGCTCATCATCCACTATAACTCCACCAGGACCATCCGTGAGAAGAGGGAAGAATGGAGTTCGGAGATGAGGATTATACACGAGAATCAGCTGCTTAAGATTCACCACTCTCCAGCTTGTCGAGCAACACAAGTTGACGCAGAGAAAGATGTCACCTGGGAGGCCATCACCTGCCAGAGTCACATCTATCGTCGCCACTTGGACAAAACTGAGTACATGTATGTCCTCCAACGTGAGAGTGGTACCACGGAGTACAAGTACCCACCGGTGCAGCAAGGGACTTCCCATGAGCACATGGACTTATGCTTGGAGGATGCTGCTATGCTCAGCACTCGACTGCAGCAGTGTCAACAAGAGCTTTAGGATGTCCGAGACACCCTGAAGGAAACAGAGGCGTTGCTGCGAGCTTGTTTAAAGGCGAGAGAAAGAGGAGATGGGAATGAACTGTGTGTCACCGTGAGTGATCCATGGACTCCTGACTCCCTGGATCGCCGAGCGATCAGGCGTCGTCGCACTTCTCCACCAGCAGCCTCCCCACCCAAAGCAGAGTCGGAAGGTAGCCGAAATGAGGAGGAAGATCCCGAGGAGCCAGCTCAAGAGGACGAGTAGTGTAGAGTCTTTCCCCTAGCTAGCAAGAGGTCGAGTAGTCGAGTCGTTACGTAGTTAATGGTGTGATAATGCTTGATGTGTGACGTGAGTTGTGGAAGCCATGAGCAATTGTCCACAGCCTCGTCTTCGAATTGTTTTGCTTTGGTGTGTAAACCCACAGGAAATAATAGTGCATTTGTTTGGTGTGAGATATAAACCCTCATAAAATTTTAACAAAGCCTCAACACTTCAAAGTACAAACAAGTGAAAGTAGTAAGACGATACTAAATGCTTTCAAATTAACATTGGTTGATTCTGCCAGATGGCCGGAAGAGGAAAAGGACGTGCTGCCAACCCCGCCAACAACAATGATGAGGCATGCAACCCTCATCTTTCTGGGGGCCAGGACAGGGGTGGTCGCCGTGAAGAAGTTGACCCTCTCCACCAAATGCTGGAGAATCAAAATCAGCTCATCTAGAACTTGACTCAAGTGGTGGCCAACTTGCATCAAGTTCCACCTCCACAAGCTGCACCACGCCAACCAAGGTTGAGTGAGTTTCTAGGAACTCAACCTCCAAAGTTTGCAAGTGCTGCTGAACCTCTGGAGGCAGATGATTGGCTGAAGACCATTGAAAGTAAGATGAGGATTATACAATGCCAAGGGTATGAGAGGGTGCTGTTTGCCTCTCATCAATTGCATGGACCTGCTGCTGATTGGTGGACCGCCTACGTGGCCGCCCATCATGACCCTGAGAGCATCACCTGGGAAGAGTTCAAGCGTAGCTTCCGCAACCATTACATCCCGAGAGGTGAACTCAAAAACAAGAGGAAGGAGTTTTTGGGACTGCAGCAGGGAAACATGACGGTGAGGGAATACCTCACTAAATTTACTCAACTATCCCGTTATGCTCCACGAGACATAGAGACTGATGAGCAGAAACAAGATTGTTTCGTGGAAGGACTTACCGCAGAGATGCAGTGTGCAATGTCCTCAAATGAGTATGAGAGCTTTCAAAAGATGGTGGATAGAGCATTTGTGGTGGAAAGGAAGCTAAAGGCCCTGGAAAATGAGAATAAGAGGAAGGCTGGGTGGTCACATCAAGCCTCATGGAGCAACACCCGCCCACGTATGATGCAGCAACCTACGGGGCAGACGAGCCGTGCTGCGGTACCCTATTCAGCACCAAGAGGGTACAACCCAAACTACAGGCCTCCCGCAGCACCAGCACAGCCGCAGCGTCAGTTTGTGCAGCAGCCTCGCCCCGCATATCCACCTCGACCAGCAGCGCAAGGACCCCCAAACCAACCCCAAGACAACAAGGGCCAGGCATCTAAGATTGGGGTGCAATGTTTCAGCTGTGGTGAAGTGGGGCACTACGCCCATAAATGCCCAAAGAAGAAGCCTGTGCCGCCACAGCAGCAAAATGTAATGAGAGGACGGGTGAACCACGTCACTATGGAGGAAGCACAAGAGGCACCCGACGTGGTAGTTGGTAAGTTTCCTGCCAATTTACATCTTGCAACTCTGCTGTTTGATTCTGGTGCTACCCACTCGTTCATTGCTCAAGGGTTTATTAAGAAACATGACCTAGCAACCACACAAATGAACCATATGCTAGCGGTAAACTCTCCAGGAGGAGAAATAAGGACAAGACAAGTGTGTCCTAAAGTGAACCTAGACATTAATGGGGTAGTATTTACGGCTAACCTCATAGTGATAGATTCAGAAGGGATAGATATTATTTTGGGTATGGATTGGTTGACCAAACATAAAGGAATCATCCATTGTTCGACCAGAACGGTGGAATTAACTCACCCCAGTGGCACCAGAGTAAAGTTCATAACAATACACGAGCCTAGGAGGGACATTAAATTAAATCAAGTGGAGGTGAAAGTTGAGGAAATCAGGACTATCAGGGAATATCCAGATGTTTTTCCGGAGGAGTTGCCAGGTATGCCTCCCGACTGTGACGTGGAATTCGCAATTGAGCTAGTACCGGGAACAGCCCCGATATACAAGAGACCTTATCGAATGGACTCCAAGCAGCTAGAAGAGCTCAAGGATCATTTGAGAGAATTGACGGAGAAGGGGTATGTTCGCCCTAGTTCCTCACCGTGGGGAGCTCCGGTGATATTTGTGCCTAAGAAAGATGGAACCCAAAGGTTATGCGTGGATTACCGTGCCTTGAATGAGGTAACCATCAAGAACAAGTACCCATTACCCCGAATTGAAGACTTGTTTGATCAGTTGAGGGGAGCTTGTGTGTTCTCGAAAATTGATCTCAGGTCGGGATACCACCAACTCAAGATAAGGCAATCTGATATTCCCAAGACAGCTTTCGTATCTCGGTACGGACTGTATGAATACACTGTCATGCCTTTCAGGCTAACCAATGCCCCGGCATATTTCATGTACCTCATGAACAAGGTATTCATGGAATATTTGGACAAATTTGTGGTGGTTTTCATAGATGATATTCTCGTCTTCTCCAAAGATGAAGAAGAACATGAGAAACATCTAAGGTTGGTGTTACAGAGGCTGAGAGAACACCAACTATATGCCAAGTTGAGCAAGTGTGAGTTTTGGCTGAAGAGAGTTCCCTTTTTAGGACATATAATCTCGGAGGGAGGAATCTCCGTAGATCTCGCCAAAATCGAGGATATCCAGAAGTGGAAGACCCCTGAAAATGTCGGGGAAGTTCGAAGCTTTTTGGGACTGGCTGGATACTATCGATGGTTTATTGAGGGATTCTCCAAGATCTCAAGACCTCTCACCAAACTGTTGGAAAAGGGAATCACATTCACCTGGACGCCACAGTGCGATACAAGCTTTCAGGAGCTAAAGAAGAGATTGACAACAGCCCCAGTGTTGGTTATGCCAGATATGCAAGAGAATTTCACAGTGTACTGTGATGCCTCTGGAAATGGGTTGGGATGTGTTCTCATGCAAGAAGGACATGTCGTGGCATATGCATCCCGGCAGCTTCGGAAGCACGAGAAGAACTATCCTACACATGAACTAGAACTAGCTGCAGTGGTACACGCGTTGAAAATTTGGTGGCACTATTTGATGGGGAAGAGGACAGAGATATATACGGATCATAAGAGTTTGAAGTACATATTCACACAGCCAGATCTCAACCTCAGACAAAGGAGATGGTTAGAGCTAATCAATGACTTTGATGTGGGCATCAACTATCATCCCGGGAAAGCAAACGTCGTGGCCGATGCTTTGAGTCGGAAAGTGCAGGTCAATAAGTTGAGCTTGAAGGACATGCCTGCAGAATTGAAGGACGAGGTTATAAGGCTCAATCTGTGTCTAGTAAATAGTGGTGAAGCCATCGCCATGGAAGTGGACTCCACACTCGAGCGAGACATACGCGAGGGCCAAAAGAATGATGAGAGGATACAAGAGATCAGACAGCTCATCAAGGAAAATAAAGCTCCTGGTTTTAGAGAGGATGAACAAGGAACGGTGTGGCACGGGAAAAGGATCTGTGTGCCAGAAGTAAAGGAGATCCGTGAATTAATTTTGAAGGAGGCTCACGATTCTGACTATTCAATTCATCCTGGGAGTACGAAGATGTACCAGGACCTCAAGGACAGGTATTGGTGGTATGGCATGAAGCGAGATGTCACGGAACATGTTGCCCTATGTGACACATGTCAGTTGGTGAAAGCAGAACATCAACGACCCGCGGGATTATTGCAACCACACAAAGTGCCTGAATGGAAGTGGGAAGAAATCAGCATGGATTTTGTCGTGGGATTGCCTAGGACCCAATCCGGGTATGATTCAATATGGGTCATTATTGATAGGCTGACCAAGGTAGCTCATTTCATCCCCGTGAAAGAAAGCTACAGCGGATCCAAATTAGCAGAATTGTACATGTCAAGGATTGTGTGTTACCATGGAGTGCCAAAGAAGATAGTGTCGGACCGAGGGACACAGTTCACCTCGAGGTTTTGGCAAAAGTTGCATGAAACCATGGAAACCCATCTGAATTTCAGCTCTGCCTATCATCCCCAAACTGACGGGCAGACGGAGAGAACCAATCAGATCCTTGAAGATATGTTAAGGGCATGTGCACTCAAAAACAATAGGAGTTGGGACAAGAACTTACCGTATGCGGAGTTTTCCTATAACAACAGCTATCAAGCTAGTATGAAGATGTCACCGTTTGAAGCTTTGTATGGAAGGAAGTGCAGAAATCCCCTATTTTGGAACCAAACAGGAGAAAGTAAAGTGTTTGGTCCAGAAGTGCTACAAGAAGCCGAGGCGAAGGTGAGGGATATTCGCAACAACTTGAGGATAGCACAAACACGCCAGAAGAGTTATGCTGATGTACGAAGAAGAGAGCTCGTTTTCAACGTGGGAGACTATGTTTATCTCAAGGTGTCCCCTATCAGAGGACTTCGTCGGTTCAAGGTGAAAGGGAAGTTGTCACCTCGATACATCGGACCCTTTCAAGTTTTGGAAAGAAAAGGTGAAGTGGCGTACCAACTAGAGTTACCGGTTCATCTATCGGACGTGCACGATGTATTCCATGTGTCACAACTCAAGAAATGTCTGAGGACGCCTGAAGAGGTGTTACCCATGAATGAAGTGGATGTAGCTGAGGATTTGTCTTATGCCGAGCAACCATACAAGATTTTGGAGACAATGGAACGCCTCACCAGAAATAAAAGAATCCGGATGTGCAAGGTGCAGTGGAAGCATCACTCAGAAGAGGAAGCCACCTGGGAACGGGAAGATGAGCTTAAGGCACAATTTCCGGAATTGTTTTCTTAGAAACACCAATCTCGAGGACGAGATTTCTTTTAAGGGGGGTAGAGCTGTAACACCCCAAATTTTGATTCAAAACCCTAAACCATGTTCAGAGGGGAATTTAAAATTTTTTGGACGTGTTGCATGTTTTGCAAAAATTCAAATTCAATCTGGAATTCAAATTAGACTCAAAACAGAAAAGAAATGGAAAAAGAAAAAGAGAAAACGGGAAAAAACCGGCCAGTGGGCCGAAACCCGCCAGCCGGCCCAGTTTCCCCCGCGCCAGCCCGCCCCCGCGCGCCCGCGCTGTCTCTCACAAACGGGTGGGACCCACCTGTCATCCCTAACCCCGCGACCCCGGACTCTCCCGCGCGCGCGCGATCTTAACCGATTGGAAACCGCGTCCCTCAGCCCGAATTCCGGTCCCAGAAGAATCAAACTCGATCACAACCGACCCACCGCCCTTCCCCGGCTATAAACACCCCAGCCCCGATCGGTTTTTCCCACGCAATCGCTGATTTTTACTCCGGTGAGCACCGAGACTTCGCCGGTGAATTCTGGCCAATCTAAGCTCGAAAACTCTGATCTAACTCGCTGGTCTTGATCCACCGCCTCCGGGGAGCTTTGCAGGTGCAGAAAACTCGGAGAATTACGGTGTAAACACAGCGTCGACGAGCTTCGCCGTGGTTTTGCCTCGGACCTCGCCGCCGATCACTTTCCAGGACCCCCGAGCTCAAGAAAACCCCCGAGATGAGATCCCTGCCCTCCCCTCTACCGATCTATGCCACAAGATCACAGTTCTAGGCAGAATTCTCGAGGATCCGAAACTTTCCGGCGAGATCGCCGCTTCCCGCCGCCGTGCGCCGCCGGCAGCGCCGCCCGCGCTCGATCAGAGCGACGTGGCCGCTTGTGCGCCGTTTATTTTAAATAGCACGGTAGACTTTAAAACCCCGCGTACCGGTTCGATGTTATAATCTCAGCCGTCGGTTTAAAATCGGACGGTCCACATCAGCCCCGCGTTATAAAGACTGGAATTTTTACGTGCTACCCCCTGGGGTTCTCGGGAAATAAGAGCTAGCCCCGGAAACTTCTGATCTAGCCCTGGAACTCCAGAAAATCATGTAAATTCATTTAAAAATCAGTTTTAGCCCCTGGGCTTAATAGAAATTAGGAAAAACACCTCTGATAAGTGTAGCTAGACCCCTGGAAATTATGAAAATAATATTATAGACCCTGTAATGGGGTGAGTTCATTATTTTAGCTCTGTTTAGTATTTAATTTAGAAAATAGAATATGTAACTAGTGTTTAAAAATTAAAATGTGGGACAAACATAATTGTCAAAATTAATTAAAAACTTTCTTAGTACTTAGAAAACTTTGGAGTGAGATAAAAAAATATATTGGGCTGAAATGAATCTGTTTCATTTAATATTCACATTATTTAGTATAGGGACACATTTTTAAGTAAAGAATAGCTATAGAAAAATAGGGAAAATAATTATGAAATAGTTTACATCAGAGGCCAAGGTCAAAATATGTTATTCAATTATTTAGGACCAAAACCTATACTGTTTAGATGATGAGTATTACTAATTTCATAATAAAATACACAATTATGCATAGGAATATAAATCTGAAAATATAGCAACTAGTAAATGATAAATGGAGTTTTTAAATTTCAAAGAGTTCAGTTTAGGGTTGATAGAAATTATGAATGCACATATGGAGAAGAAACATACTTTTCTTACATACTTGGTAGTTTAATATAAGGAATTTATTTAAAACTGAAACACACACACCTATATAGTATGTAAGTATAAATATGAACACCAAAGTAGGAGTCATACACATATAAATAAAAGTGTGTGCAAGCCACAGATCAACACACAATGTAACCACAACACATATAATGGTGAATGAATTTCATAAATATGAATGTGTGGTTTGTATGAAGTAAGAAGTGTGAACTATGTCTTATGATTGTTGTTTTTCTTTTGCTATGTGTGATGGTATGAAGTAGAACCTGTTCAAGAGCAAGTTATTCCTTTCCAAGATCAGGACTACCCATTTCAAGAGCAGCAAGAAGGAGGCAAGTGTCCTTGACCACTTTGATCCTATGCTAGGATGTGTAGCTAGAATTAATTGCATTGTCAATTTAAATATGAAGCCCATGCTAGGAAGTTTCCCTAGAATTGCATTACCTTATTTCCTTGTAGCTTGGGTTGGGATTTATTTTATCATGTCATTTAATATTATGCATATGCTTAGCCATGCTTAGAATGGGATAATTGGGATATGAGATCATCAGTTTATATTACCATACTCTTGAATGAGATATCGTGAGTTATGTAGAGGTAGGGATCAAGGCAAGTTGGATGTTTTGGTTGTGTGCTGGGTGCACGAGACTTGGGTTTGTGTTTAGTACTTGCCTGGATCCTAAGGACCGGTTCATGGAGCATGTAACCCGGCTTTACAGTGCCAACCACATGCTGAGATGGGGCAGCTTGGCCAATTAATTAGGTGTATCCCCGGCGTAGTATGGGTGTGTTGGATGGTGCGGGGAATAGGTGTCAGCTGGACTACCATATGAACCGCAAGGCTCAAGAGGGGGCCACTGCAGCGGGGTTGGAGCCTCTTGTATGCTGTTAGGGGTGAAACCTCAGTGAGCCCACGCTCGTCGGGAATCCCTTTGTAAAGGCTTCGTAGTGATCTCCTGGCTTCACACATGGGAAGTGTGAATGTGGATCGTAGCCACTGGCATAATGGAGGTTCTTTTAGTCCACCCGGCAACGGGGGATGAAATCACTACATGTGGGTACAGTGGTACAAACTCTGCAGAGTCAAAACTGTCTTGACAGCCGTGCTAACGGTCAAGAGCGGCCTGGACTTATTCATGATTAGGGGATTGATGGTTTTGGAAGTTAAGCGGGGAGCTTAACATTGGAAATGATGTTTGGATTATGATGATGGGATGGGAGTTTGGGACCATTTCACCTGTGTAGTAATGTAGGTGCTTAATAAGCTAAGGTGATAGGCATTAATTGCGTAGTGCTTTAGCCATGAGTTCAACCTCTCCTTGTTCTAGCCATGCATGATATAATTTTTCCCACACTTGCTGAGTACCATTGGTACTCAACCTTGCATATTTGTTGGTTTATATTGCTGCTCAGGTCAAGATAATGAGGTGGTGTATAATGACAAAGATTTTGGACCCGAGGAAGGTTTTTAGGTTCATGAAGACCCCCGGGCAACGCCTGTGATGGAGCCCTAAAGAATAATATTCCGCTGCTAGTTTATTTACTTGTGATGAACTTATTATTGTCCATCGAGACATTTGCTATGTAAGACTTATTTATATTCGACACCTGGCTTGTAATAAATGATGCTTCACTATTTGTCATCACATGTATGAGAAAATGATCCTGGCATACATGTGATATTCACTTGGTTGTTCTTCGGAAGAACCGGGTGTGACATTTTATGAAGAGAAAACACTTTAAGAAAAGTAGGAACAGAGAAAATTATCAAAAGGATAGCCAATAAGAGCCGAATCCAGCTCTCAGAGAGCGCCAAAGACAACTTCCGCGGCCCGCTGGCCACGTGGCGTGTTCGGAGCTCATCCCTGCGAAGTGGGGAGAGGTCCGCCGCTAAGGTAGGCTACGTGGAAGGCTCGGTGCTCATCTCCGCAAAAGGGGAGAGGTCCGACCCTGTGGGACATGTGTTTCCCCCGGAGCTAGTCATCATGGAAATCAGAGGACTGGTCACGCGGGATACGTGTCGATCTCGGAGCTCACCTTCGAGAGGTCCGGTGCTATCGAAAACGTGTCGCCACCGGAGCTTATCTCCGTGAGGTCCGTCGCTGCTAGACATGTGTTAATCTCGGAGTTCGTCTCTGAGAAGAAAGGAAAGTCTGGCGCTACTTGACACGTGGCGTACGCGGAGCTCACCTCCGAAGGAGAGGGAAGTCTTGCCCACTTGACACGCGGCACAACCGGAGCCCGTCTCTGCGGTAAGGGAGAAACCAGGACCCGGTGAACACGTGGAGCCTCCGGAGCTCCTCACCGAGGAGGTAACGAGTTCTAGGAACGGTTCTTGGAATCTGTACGCCTAGAAATACCGGAACAGAAACCGACCTGAATTCCACGATGATACCGCACCAAAACAACTAAAGATAAGTTGTAAGATTCAAACAGGACTCATATTCAGGATACAATCAGATTAGGACTCTTCTCTTCCCGATTATAAATAGAACCCAGAACCTCTGGCCGAAACCACAAACTTCTTTTCCAACTCCTGAGCCGACGACTTAGAGCACTAAGTCCGAACCCGCCAAGTAGACCATCGCCAGAGTGCAGCAAGGAAGATCGCCGGAGGAAAGCCAAACGATCTGAGGAGGACCTCGAGACAGAGAAGAACGTAAGGTAGGTCTCCAATACCACCTTATGACATCGTTGTGTTTTTTTTGCATCTGTTCTTTGGTTCCTTCGAACAGAAGCCTTCTCGTGGACAGATCACTTGATGATCAGATTGATCTAGAGACAAGATCATCGCCACGTCCATCTTTGATCCGAACACCTCTGTCCATGCAAGCCATGCAAGAACACGCACAAACCAATCTAATAAAACTAATCATAGGATGGCATGCATGTGCATCATCGCATCTAGTATAAGGTTTGTGCATGATATTGATTGCTGTGAGTCTTGTATGCACGTGATCCTACATAGCAGGACAAGCTCAGGGAGCTGTCTACGACGAACTGCAGCAACAAGGTTTTGAGATCCAAGAACAACCGGAACCGCAAGAACAAGGCAAGTGCTCCTTGACCATATTGATCCTATGTTTTGGGTGAAACTGTTTTGTTTTGCGAAAAGGTGTGCGTGCTAAGTCAAACATGATGGGAAACCCTTATATAGGAGTTTACTAGCTTTGGTTAAACCACCCTTGTCGCCAGGGAAGTTTATGAGTCGGGTATGGTTTTTGGTTTATGCTTCGCTGAGTCCATGGGATTGGGAAGCGAGATAGATGTGTCTAGCTAACTGCACTCGTAAGGATAATGAGGAACTGATGATGTTAATGAACATGGATCTGAGGGAGATATAGGCAAGCCTGGGTTTGTGAATGAGGTAGCTTGAGATGGTGGTTTACTTGCCGTAGATCTAAGGACCGGTTCATGCATGCACATGCCAGGATAACAGTGCCACCACAAGGCCATGTATGGGTGTGGCTTAGCTGAGTAATTTGGTAAGTTGCTAGAGTGTTATGGACTGTGGAAGGCGCGGGGAATGGGAGTCAAGGAGGACTGCCCTAGGAACTGCATGGCACAAGAGGGGGCCCGTGGGTGGGAGAATTGGAGATTCTAGCCTACCGGTGAAACCTTAGTGAGTCCATACATCTAGTAACCCCTTTGTAAAGGCTATTTCGTGATCTCTTGACCATACAACGACGGTTGTGTACTGGTATAATGGAGGTTCTGCAGTCGCCGACGGGTGACGAAATCACAAACTTGTGTGTAAAGAGGTGCAAACTCTGCAGAGTCTAAAACTATCATGATAGCCGAGCTTACGGTCACGAGCGCCTGGCCAACTGCCATGATTAGTTGGGATGGTTATTGGGATGGTTCTTGCTTATGGTTATTGTTTTTGGTTATGGTTTGGTTTTGGGACTGTTGAGTCCGGGTGATAAGATGGTTGCATGACTGTTGAGTCATGGCAACGAGATTGGTCTCGGTGTGAGACGAATTTGTTTATGAGATAAGATGGTAGCGATTACGAGAAGGTACTCATGAGATGGTAGCAAATACGAGGAGGTACTCGTGAGAAAGAATAAGGTTGGTTAATGTTCGGATGGAACACGGAAAGTGATGGAGGTATGTTGATAATTTAATACATGCTGGGATTACATTCATTTAAAGTTAAGCTGCTGTTTTATCATTGTGGGGACCACCCCGTGGTTCACCCACTCCAGGATCGCATAGGGTGGTGCCGTGCAATGCAGCACCCAACAGCACACATGAAAAGAATAAAGAACAACCTACAAACTTTTATCTGATATAAAATAGCGGAAGTCTTTTACAAAATATAACTATACAGCGGAAGTAATGTACATTAGTAGCCTCTCATCCTAGCTATGCAAAAGTGCAGCCGTCCAGCCCGGGGACGCTACACACTAGCAGCAAGTAACCGGAGATCACGGCGGCGTGCTGTAACACCCTCATCTCGGGTATCAGCATATGTTCATGTTTTATGAAGAAGAAAAACATTTTATGAAAAGGAGGAACAGAGACAAGTATCAAGAGGATGGCCAATAAAGCACTCCAGGAACACCGAAACGCAACTTCCACGGCCAGCAGACCACGTGGCGCGTTCGGAGCTCATCCCCGAGAGATTGGGAGAGGTCCGACGCTAAACTAGGCTACGTGGCAGGCTCGGGGGTCACCTCCGTGATTGGAAAGTGGTCCGACCCTGTGGGACATGTGCTGCCCGCGGAGCTAGCCTCTGCGGAAGAAGCAAAGGCATTTTTCATAGGACACGTGTCAATCTCGGAGCTCATCTCAGAGAGAAGTCTGGGTCTATCGAACACGTGTCGCCACCGGAGCTTATCACCGGAAGGTCCGTCGCAAGACACGTGGCGTGCGCGGAGCTCGTCTCCGAAGAAGAGGGAGGTCTCGCTCGTCACACGTGGCACAACCGGAGCTCGTCTCTGCGGGAGAAGAGACACCAGGCTCGGAAGGACACGTGGAGCTTCCGGAGCACATTACCGCGGAGGTAACGAGTCTGGAGCAATTTTTACACATGAAGATATCGATACGCAATGGGAACCGATCCAAACTCCACAATGTTGCCAAATATAAGACGTCAGGATCTAACAAAGATCTGAATAAGACTCTTATTCGGGATCCAATCAGATTAGTACTCTTCTCTTCCCGATTATAAATAGAACCCAAAACCTCTGGCCGAAACCACGAACTTCTCTTTCAACTCCTGAGCCGACGACTTAGCGCTCTAGCCCTAACTCGCCGAGCAAAACATCACCGAAAGCACAACAAGGGAGATCATCGGAGGAGAACCAAGCGGTCTGAGGAGGACCCGAAGACAAGAAGAACGTGAGGTAGGACTTCAATACCACGTTACGACATCATGTTGTTCATCTCTTGCATCTGTTCTTCAATTCCTTTCGAACAGAAGCTTTCTCGTGGGCAGATTACTCGATGATCAGTTTGATCTAAAGGCAAGATCATCGCCACGACCACCTTTGATCCAAACACCTCTGTCCATGCAAGCCATGCAAGGGCACACCAATCTAATAAAAAATCGTAGGATAGTCTGCATGTGCATCATCGCATCTAGTTTAGGGTTTGTGCATAATATTGATTGCTGTGAAATTGTGTGCACGTGAATCCTACATAGCAGGACAAACTCAGTAAGCTGTCTACGACGAGCTGCAGCAACAAGGTTTTGAGAATCAAGAACAACCGGAACCGCAAGAACAAGGCAAGTGCTCCTTGACCATGTTGATCCTATGTTTGAGTAAAACTGTTTTGTTTTGCGAAAAGGTGTGTGTGCTGAGTCGAAAATGATGGGAAACCCTTTTTATAGGAGTTTACTAGTTTTGATTAAACCATCCTTGTCGCCAGGGAAGTTTATGAGTCGGGTATGGTTTTTGCTTTATGCTTCACTGAGTCCATGGGATTGGGAAGCGAGATAGATGTGTCTAGCTAACTGCACTCGTAATGATAATGAGAAACTGATGTTAATAATGGACATGGATCGGAGGGAGATCTAGGCAAGCCTGGGTTTGTGAATGAGGTAGCATGAGATGGTGGTTTTACTTGCCGTAGATCTAAGGACCGGTTCATGCATGCACATGCCAGGATAACAGTGCCACCACAAGGCCAAGTATGGGTGCGGCTTAGCTGAGTAATTAGGTAAGTTGCTAGGGTGTTATGGACTGTGGAAGGCGCGGGGAATGGGAGTCGAGTGAGGACTGCCCTGGGAACTGCATGGCACAAGAGGGGGCCTGTGGGTGGGAGAATTGGAGATTCTAGCCTGCCGGTGAAACCTTAGTGAGTCCATATATCTAGTAACCCCTTTGTAAAGGCTATTTTGTGATCTCTTGACCATACACCGACGGATGTGTACTGGTATAATGGAGGTTCTGCAGTCGCCGACGGGTGACGAAATCACAAACTTGTGGGTAAAGAGGTACAAACTCTGCAGAGTTATTAAAACTATCATGATAGCCGAGCTTACGGTTACGAGCACCTGGCTAAACTGCCATGATTAGATGGTATGGTTATTGGGATGGTTATTGGAATGGTTATTGGGAAGGTTCTTGGTTATGGTTATCGGTTATGGTTTGGTTTGGAATTGTTAAGTCTGGATGATGAGATGGTTGCATGACTGATGGGTCATAACATGAGATTGGTCTCGGTGCGAGACGAGGTTGTTTTATGAGACGAGATGGTAGCGAATACGAGGAGGTATTCGTGAGTATGAGTAGAGGATTGGTTAATGTTCGGATGGAACACGGGAAGTGATGGAGGTATGTTGGTAATTTAATACATGCTGGGACTACATTCATCTAAAGTTAAGTTGCTGATTTTATCATAATCTTATAAATTTTGCTTTTCTGCAAATAAGCCTTTTATACCTACCTTGTTTATGAGCTGCATATCATGTGTTATTCCCGCACTTGCTGAGTACATCATTGTGCTCAAACTTGCATTATCATTTCTCCATCAACAGCAAGAGAAGACTACTATGAAGACCGGGTAGAGCATTATGGCGTGTGATCTGTTCTCAACCTTGCCTGTGGAGGGAATAGAGATGGAGCCACTTCTGCTTAGCTTTGCTTCCGCATTAGTTTTTGCTTCCGCCTTTAAATAAGATTTCCGCTGCATAGAAATAAGACTTCCGCTGTGAGCATGAGTCCAAGACTCATGAGGATTTGTAATAAACTCTGTTATTCGTGGTAATATATAATCTGAATTCAGTTTGTGGAACGTATGTGTATGTGTGATGAACATCCTAGGCACACATATGCATTAGTTCTCGGTTCCGTGGTTTTCCACAGAATTGAGGGCGTCACAGATTGGTATCAGAGCCACGGGTTGACAGTAGGTTACACGCCTAGATAGAAACCTTGGGTTGATATTAGAATCACGGGTTAACAGCAAGTTATACCCCTAAATAGAAGCTACGCGGACCAAAGGATGCATCCTAGGATGAATAGCTTAGATTGGCCTTGAAACCACCTTGACATAGGAAACCATCCTTGAATAGGAGTTGAGTGGGCCCTTGTGATGATTATTTGTGAATATGTGCTTAGTGTGAGTTGTGGGACGCCTCAACAACGTTGCCCATATCCACACGTAAGAAGAAAGAGGAGTGAAATGCTTCGGCACTTGATCACATCCTCATAAGGACTAATATATATAGTCCAAACTCCCCTTGATGCATATAGTTGAAAGGACCGACCTAACTTTCTAACCTTCTATTCTATTTCGTTCTCCCTCACAGATGGTGAGAGGAAACGCCAGCCGAAGGAACGTCCAGGAAGATGACCATGAGGAAGTTCCTGCTAACCCCGGAGCTGGCGAAAACAACCTAGAAAGGTTGATGGCCATGCAAAACTAGCTTATGCAAACCATGATCCAAACTTTGGGTCAGTTGCAGGCCAACCAACACCCCGTTCCGGCACCACCGCCACCACCACCACCGGCTCATAACAGGCTGGGAGAGCTCATGAGGACTCGACCACCCACCTTTGCTCAAGCAAGCGATCCAATGGAGGCCGATGATTGGTTGAAATCTATGGAGAAGAAGCTTGCCATTGTTCAGTGCAACGACCGAGAGAAGGTTCTCTTTGCGTCGCACCAACTGATGGGAGCAGCTGCTGACTGGTGGGATGCTTTGAGCAACGCCCATGCCAACCCGGAGACTATCACTTGGACTGAGTTCAAGGAAAGTTTCCGCTCCCACTACATCCCTGTTGGCGTAATGATGCTCAAGAGGCAGGAGTTTGAAGGTCTCCGCCAAGGGCAGAAGAGTGTGAACGAATACCTCAACAAGTTCATACAACTGTCCCGGTATGCCCCCGAAGATGTCAACTCAGATCAGAGGAAGCAGTACCTGTTCATGAGAGGGTTGAACAATGAGATCCAAGTTCAGCTCCTCAACAATGACTACGTAAGCTTCCAGAAGCTGGTTGATAAGGCTATTGTGGTGGAAAACAAGATCCGAGAGATCGAGCGCGAGTGCAAAAGGAAGATCCCATACCAGCCCCAAGGGAGCAACGTACGACCTAGATACATGCCCCCTGCACCGCAGTATGGATCGACCGCTCCTACGTACAGCCCTGGTCAGCCACCACAGCAACGACTCGTTGCACCGGCACCTCGTGTGCCCATGCCTCCTGCACCCCGGCCTAACAATGGCGCTCCTGTTCAAAACTCCCGCCCCAACGTACCTGCTGCCATAGGCAACAGGGCATGCTTTGCATGCGGGAAAGCAGGTCACTTCGCTAACCAATGCCCGAAGAGAGGCCCTGGACAGCAAGGTAACGTGCCCAATCAGAACCAGCGACCAAACGGAGGGGACCACCAAGGGAACCGTGGACCACAGAACTATGCTCGTGGCCATGTTAACCATGTCACTGCTGAGGAAGCACAACAGGCTGAGGACGTCGCAATTGGTATGTTCCTTGCCAACTCCAACCCGGCCACCATTTTATTTGATTCCGGAGCATCGCATTCCTTCATATCATCCAAATATGTTGCCAAGCATCATCTACCCATATCCCGCTTAGAAGGTGCTATGTTAGTTAATTCTCCCGGAGGAGAAATGGGGACTAATATAGTATGTCCTAAAGTAAGCCTTAAAATAAGGGGGGTAGACTTCCTTGCCAACCTTATTGTTCTGGACTCCCACGGAATTAACATCATACTCGGAATGGACTGGTTAAGCAAGCACAATGGGGTAATCCAATGTGCTGAGAGAAGCGTGCAGTTGATGAACGAACACGGTATCTGTGTCGAGTTTGAGTCAGCCCAGAAAGCGACCGAACGGGCGAACCTGAACCATGTTGAAGGAGTAGCATTGGACAAAATTCCAGTGGTTCAGGAATTTTCGGATGTGTTCCCGGAAGAACTTCCAGGTATGCCACCTGACCGGGACATTGAGTTTGCCATAGATTTGGTACCTGGAACTGCACCCATAGCTAAGAGACCATAGAGGATGCCTGTCAACGAGTTAGTTGAACTCAAGAAGCAAATTCAAGAACAGTTGGAGAAGGGTTTTATCCGTCCAAGTTCGTCACCATGGGGAGCCCCGGTACTCTTCGTGGACAAGAAGGACGGAACCCAAAGAATGTGCGTGGACTACAGGTCTCTCAACGAGGTAACAATCAAGAATAAATACCCTCTGCCCCGTATAGAGGACCTGTTCGATCAAACGAAAGGAGCCCAAGTGTTCTCCAAGATTGATCTTCGGTCGGGATATTTCCAGCTGAAGATTAAGCCCTCCGATATACCTAACACAGCCTTTCGGACGCGGTATGGTTCATATGAATATACCGTTATGTCTTTTGGATTGACGAATGCACCCGCATACTTCATGTACCTTATGAATAAGGTTTTCATGGAGTACTTGGACAAGTTCGTCGTAGTTTTCATCGACGACATTATGGTGTATTCAAAAAGTAAGGAGGAGCATGAAGAACATCTGAGATTGACCTTGCAGAAGTTGCGCGAGCATCAGTTGTATGCCAAGCTCAACAAGTGTCAATTTTGGCTAAGGGAAATATCTAGGCCACATCATCTCCAAGGAAGGGGTATCGGTTGATCCTGGAAAGGTGAGAGATGTTCTGAAGTGGGACCAACCGAATAGCGTGAGGGATATTCGGAGTTTCCTTGGGATGGCAGGATACTATCGGCGCTTCATTAAAGACTTCTCTAAGATAGCAAAACCTATGACGGAGTTGCTAATGAAGGGAAAAGTCTTTCAATGGACACAAGCCTGCCAAGAAAATTTTGAGGAACTCAAGAAAAGGCTAACCACAGCACCAGTTCTGGTATTGCCAGACGTAAGCAAGAGCTTCGACATATATTGTGACGCATCCAGACAAGGGCTCGGATGTGTGCTCATGCAGGAAGGGCAAGTGGTAGCCTATGCCTCACGACAATTAAAGAAGCATGAGCTTAACTATCCTACGCACGACTTGGAGTTAGCAGCAGTGGTGCATGCATTGAAGATTTGGAGACATTATATCCTCGGTCATCGATGTGAGATCTATACGGATCATAAAAGCCTCAAGTACATATTTACACAAACGGACTTGAATTTGAGGCAACGTCGATGGTTAGAACTCATCAAGGATTATGAGGTAGGAATCAATTACCACCCCGGGAAGGCTAATGTAGTAGCTGACGCATTGAGCAGAAAGGGAGCATGCCACCAACTCACGGTTCGGGAGCTACCACCCGAACTACGTAAGGAGTTTGAACAGTTACACCTCGGATTCTTGAATAACATGGAAATGATGGAAATCCACTCCTCATTGGAGCAAGAAATAAGAAAGGGACAAGCAACGGATGAGGGGATCAAGGAGATCACAGAAAGAATCCGACAAGGGATAGAAAAGGATTTCAAGGAGGATGAAAAGGGTACGCTTTGGCTAGGAAAAAGGATTTGTGTGCCAAACATAAAACACCTTCGCGACATGATATTGAAGGAGGCACATGATTCACCCTATTCTATACATCCAGGGAGCACCAAAATGTACAAGGATTTGAAAACTTGCTATTGGTGGGATGGTATGAAGAGGGATATAGCCGAATACGCTGCCCTATGCGACACATGCCAACGGGTAAAAGCCGAACATCAAAAACCCGCTGGATTGTTGCAACCTTTGAAAATACCTGAATGGAAACGGGAGGACATCAGTATGGACTTTATTGTCGGATTGCCACGAACTCAGTCAGGATACGACTCCATCTGGGTCATTGTGGACCGGTTGACGAAAACCGCCCATTTTCTTCCGGTAAAGACCAGTTACAACGCTACACAGTTGGCAGAGTTGTACATGGAGCAGATCGTGTGCCGTCATGGAATTCCGAAGAGGATAATTTCAGATCGAGGTTCTCAGTTTACCTCTAGATTCTGGAGGAAGTTGCAGAAAGCCATGGGTACACGACTGGATTTTAGCTCCGCCTATCACCCACAAACAGATGGGCAAACCGAGAGGACAAACCAAATTTTGGAGGACATGCTGAGAGCTTGCGCCTTGAAACGTGGGCGTAGTTGGGATAGAAGTTTACCGTATGCCGAGTTCTCCTATAACAACAGCTATCAAGCTAGCTTGAAGATGTCGCCTTTCGAAGCCTTATATGGTAGACGGTGTAGAACGCCGCTGTTCTGGAACGAGACTGGAGAGAACCAGGTGTTTGCACCCAAAGTACTACAAGAGGCTAAAAAGCAAGTCCAAACGATACGGGAGAACTTAAAGGCTGCTCAGTCACGACAGAAAGGCTATGCGGACAATAGGCGTAGAAAGTTGACCTTTGAAGTTAGAGACTTCGTATACCTTAAGGTATCGCCTATCCGAGGCCAACGACGTTTTAACGTCAGAGGCAAACTAGCGCCTCGCTACATCGGACCATTTAAGATTTTGGGTAAGCGAGGGGAAGTAGCCTACCAACTAGAGCTCCCAAACCACCTCTCCGACGTACATGACGTGTTTCATGTATCCCAGCTCAAGAAGTGCTTGAGAATACCAGAGGAACAAGTGTCAATGGGAGAACTTAACCTTCAAGAGGACCTGACTTACGCAGAACACCCTGTCCGAATCTTTGACGTAAAGGAAAGGGTCACCCGAAACAAGGTGATTCGATGGTGCAAGGTACAATGGAGTCATCATACTGAAGCTGAAGCCACATGGGAACGCAAAGAGGACATTAAGACAGAATTTCCCCATCTATTTTCTACTAACGAATCTCGAGGACGAGATTCAATTTAAGGGGGGTAGATTTGTAACACCCTCATCTCGGGTATCAGCATATGTTCATGTTTTATGAAGAAGAAAAACATTTTAAGGAAAGGAGGAACAGAGACAAGTATCAAGAGGATGGCCAATAAAGCTCTCCGAGAACACCGAAACGCAACTTCCACGGCCAGCAGACGACGTGGCGCGTTCGGAGCTCATCCCCGAGAGATTGGGAGAGGTCCGACGCTAAACTAGGCTACGTGGCAGGCTCGGGGGTCACCTCCGTGATTGGAAAGAGGTCCGACCCTGTAAGTGCATCTAGGATATCCCTTGTGGGTTTTGGCTAATTGATGACGAACATATGAGATCCTAATGAAACTATTAAGATGATTGCAGGATAAACAAAGTGAACTGGCTCGGCACACACACAAAAAGGTGAAAAAATAGAGTGGTGCCCAAAAAGGAAGAAGTTAGTGAAATTTAGAGAAGCAAAGTAGATATAAATGTATAGGTGGTGTGTGAGAGAGACACATCCCAAGAGCTCATGACTTTGCGTAGGGGTAAGGGGTTTAAAAATCAACTAAAATCCACTGAAAACCGGACTAGTCCGTTCATGGACCGGACTAGTCCGTTTAACTTTCTGAAAGACGCAAACATAGTGCACCGGACTAGTCCGCCTCGTGAACCGGACTAGTCCGGTCAGCTCACTGAAACGCAACCGGACAAGTCCGGTTTTAGACCGGACTAGTCCGGTCATGTCTCTGTTGTCCTCCTTAGAGGACTACGGACTAGTCCATCCAGCAACAGGACTAGTCCGCTAAAGTTTCTGAAAACTCATCTCACATAGTACCGGACAAGTCCGGTTTGTGGACCGGACTAGTCCGGTTAACCCACTGGAAGTAGGCCGGACAAGTCCGATCATATACCGGACTAGTCCGGTAGTAGGTTTAACAACGGAAACTTTTTGGAAAAGCCTATAAAAAGAGGTCCTTCAGCTTTTCCCCAATAAGACACGACTCATACTGTCAAAACTTGAAACCCTAGCACCGCCACCTGTCCCAAGAGCCCAAAAACACATCTCCCACACATCTAAGGTGCAAAAAGGTGAAGATCAATAAAATACTTAGATTTGGGATTGGGAGATCGTCGTTCCTTCATTGTGATCTCTCTACACTCATATTCTGAATTGTAATCTTTTTGAGTGTATTTGATCAACTTCTCATTGTAAGTCTTGTGGGAGCCCTCAACGTGTGAGGTAGCTCCATAAAAACGGTGATTACACTTGATAGTGAAGTCAAGTCGGCCTGTGTGGTGACTTGAAGAGGAAAAGGGTTGAGAACCCGGCTCTGTGTGAGTTTCCTCAACGAGGACGTAGATCTCTTGGTGAGATCGAACCTCGGTAAAAATTCGTGTCTTTTGTCTCTCATTTGGTTTACATCTTGACACATTAGATTACTAGTTTGCTAGTCATCGTTTGAGTTCTTTACAAGTTTGCACGTGCATCCATACTATAAATTTAAGTTATAAAAACTGTTGTTCTTATTCCGCTGCTATAAGATAAAACTTGTGCGACACACTTAATCAACTCAAATAATTCAGCACACCGGACTAGTCCGCCCACACAACCGGACTAGTCCGGTCAGTCAAATTTCTAACAACTTTATTAAGTGTGCAGGAATTCTTTAAAGGCCTATTCACCCCCCCCCCCCCCCCTCTAGGCCACATTCAATTGGTATCAGAGCCAAGTTCTCCATCAACGAGACTCACATCTCGGAGAGATCAATGGCCTCTGAGAAGAACAACGATATCCCGAAGACGAGCAACAACGATGAGGAGCAAGAAGCCAAAGCCTTCGATGTGCTGAAAGAAAACCCACATGACGATGAAGAAGTGAGGCAGCTAAAAGCACTCCTGAGAAAGAAACTGCTGGCACAAAAAGGAAAAGAGGAAGAAAAGACGATGGGGAGTGGTCATCACGACTACTCCCGGTATCCTTACAACTACAACCGACTCAATTCAAATAATCATTATCTCTCTATTCCTATGGGAATGCCTCCAAAGTTTTAATGGAAGTGACTACACCATGTGGAAGTACAACATGAAGATGCATCTGATATCCCTGAACCCTAGTCTGTGGCACATTGTTTGCACAGGCATCGATATTCCGGACACGGATGATGAACTCACCCCAGAACAAGAACAGGAGATTCACAGAAATGCACAAGCCGTCGCCGTGATCGCATCATCACTAAGCAGAGAGGAATTCACCAAGATCGATGGGTTAGAAAGTGCAAAAGAAATCCGGGATACCCTCAAGACAGCTCACGAAGGAAATAGGTCAGTTCGTGAAGCCAAAATCGAAATGCTTGAAGGAGAGTTGGGAAGATTTGCTATTGAAGAAGGCGAATCACCTCAAGACATGTACAACCGGATGAAAGCACTCATCAACAGAATTCGTGCGTATGGAAGTAAGAAATGGACAGATCACGAAATGGTCAAAAGAATGATTAGAGCCTTCATGCCAAGAAACGTCACACTTTGCTCAATGATTAGAGAAAGCCCCGGGTTTCACAAAATGACTCCCGATGAGTTATTGGGAAAGATCATAAATCATGAAATGATGGAGAAAGAGGCTCAATACGTCAAAGACTTAGCCGAGCTCACCTCTTCTAAAAAGAAAGAAGTTGCCCTCAAAGCAACGTGCAGACCCAAACTCAAAGAAACTCGTGAAGACCAAGACGATGGAGATACAAGCGATGAAAGCACCGATCTTGATGACGAAGAAATGGTACTCTTCATCAAAAAGTTCAAACGCATGATGAAGACAAGACACGGCAACAATTCACATGAAGGCAAAAGCAAGGATAAAGGAAAATCCAAGGCTCGACGCACTTGCTACAACTACGGAGAGTATGGTCACTTCATGGTGGACTGTACTTATGAGGAAAACAAAAAGAAGAAGGAAACAAGATCTCAAGAAAAGAAAATTTTCAGAAAAAGAAGACAATCCCATCAAGCTCACATTGGGAAGGAGTGGGACTCAAACGACGAGTCCTCCTCCGATGAAGAAGAAGAGGTGGCCACAATTGCAGTCAAGAAACCAACTACGAGAGCCACACTCTTTCCGAACATGGGAGGACGGGACATGAACATCCACACTTGTCTTATGGCTAAGGAAGGCAAGAAAAAGGTTAGACTTACTTCTCCTATACTAAATTCCTCCATTGATGACTTTGATAGCTCTAGTGATAATGAAGAATTATTTAGAGGGCTAAGTAAAATTGCTTTAAAGAAAATGGAAATGTTGTCGAACGAAATCTTTGAAAAGGAGGAACTTGTCAACCGACAAGAAGATATGCTCATCCGTGAAAGGAAGAGATATCAAGAAGTTGAAAAGCTTCTTGAGCTTGAAAGAGAGAAGAATGAGTCACTTGAGTTAGAGCTAACCTTGAGTAAGGAAACTTACTCAAAGTTAGAGAACTCGCACATTGCAATCAAGGAAGAACTTGCTAACTTGTCAAAAGTTAACAAAATCCTTGAGGTGCAAGTTGAGTCCCTCAAACAAAGTGACTCCTCTTCCTCCAAGAGCTCTTCCTCCAAAGATATGCGCTCGACAACAGTAAGAACCTGCACTTGCTCTAGTAAGAAGAATGTAATTTCTAATGCTTTAACCCCACATGACATGCATTCTTCTCAAAACGGCATCTTTGATAAGGAGAAGATCGAATATGCAAGAAGTGCATATATGATCACTAGACCTTCCAATGTCAAAGATGGACTTGGCTTCGACAGGAATAGACACATGTCTACCTCTAATCATGCTAAGAATAGAATCATTTTTGTTAAAGAAAAATCCCATGAATCTGAGCTACAAACATTATTCCATACATTTGATGCTTCTTATGTTCTCATGAAAAACAAGTATGGAAAAGTCATTGCTAAATATACAGGGCCACGCCACAAGAACTTAAAAACTTGTGTGTGGGTGCCCAAGACTCTTGTGACTAACCTGAGAGGACCCAAGCAAGCTTGGGTACCTAAAACCCAGAAATAATTCTGTTTTGCAGGCTTACTCCTCCGGTGGATCTAAGTGGGTGCTAGACAGCGGATGCACAAATCATATGACCGGAGAGAGAAGTATGTTTGTGGAATACGAGTGCAACAAGGATCCAAGTGAAGGAATATACTTTGGAGATAACAGTCAAGGAAAGGTCCTTGGTAGTGGTAACATTGAAATATCCTCTCAACACACCTTATCTAATGTTTTACATGTAGATTCTCTAGATTATAATCTTTTATCAATATCTCAACTATGCGACAAAGGTTACAACTGTTTATTCACTAATGAGGGTGTGACCGTCTTTAGAAGAAGCGATGGCTTGATTGCATTCAAGGGATTGTTGAAGGGAAAGCTTTATCTTGTTGACTTCAACAAAGATAAAGCCGAACTCAACACTTGCTTGGTTGCTAAGACCAACATGGGATGGCTGTGGCATAGACGGCTAGCCCATGTTGGAATGAGAAATCTGCAGAAACTTCTAAAAGGTGGTCACATACGTGGTCTTAAGGATGTGGTTTTTGAAAAAGACTGGCCGTGCAGCGCTTGTCAAGCAGGAAAACAGGTTGGAGCACCACACCCCGCCAAAAATGTGATGACCACCGCTAAACCGCTGGAACTTCTCCACATGGATCTCTTTGGTCCAATTGCGTACATCAGCATCGGCGGTAACAAATACGGTTTAGTAATTGTTGATGATTTTTCAAGATTTACCTGGGTATTTTTCTTGTATGACAAATCAGAAACTCAAGGAATCCTCAAGAAGTTCTTGAAAAGAGCTCAAAATGAATTCTCATCAACAGTAAAGAATATCAGAAGTGACAATGGGACAGAATTCAAGAACACCCAAGTTGAAGAATATCTCAATGAAGAAGGTATAAAGCATGAATTCTCGGCACCCTATTCTCCTCAACAGAATGGGGTGGCCGAAAGGAAGAACCGAACATTGATCGAAATGGCGAGAACAATGTTGGATGAATACAAGATGTCAGACCGGTTTTGGGCAGAAGCGGTGAATACCGCTTGTCATGCCACAAATCGGTTGTACCTTCATTGACTTCTGAAGAAAACTCCATATGAGCTTCTCACGGGTAAAAAGCCTAACGTTTCTTATTTCAAAGTTTTTGGTTGCAAATGTTTTATTCTGAACAAGAAACCAAGGGCTTCGAAGTTTGCTTCGAAGTCCGATGAAGGATTCTTGCTCGGATATGAATCGAACGCCTACGCCTATCGTGTCTTCAACAAAGTGTCCGGCCTTGTTGAAGTAGCGCGTGACGTAGTGTTCGATGAAACTAACGGCTCACATGTGGAGCAAGTCGATAAGTCTATGCTAGATAAGGAGGAAGCTCCATGTGAAGCCCTGAAGAAAATGGCACTTGGTGATATCCTACCACGATAGGAGACACAAGATGAATTTCATCAAGGAAGCAATGATCAAGGGGGAGCTCCTACACAAGATCAAGTTGAGGAAGATCAAGAAAATCAAGATGATCATGGAAGCAATGATCTAGGGGGAGACATGACACATGAAGACAATGAAGAACAAACAACTATAAAAAATCCACACCCAAGAGTACATCAGTGTGTGCAAAGGGACCATCCTGTCAACAACATCATTGGAGATATTGCTAAGGGAGTAACTACTAGATCTCAAATTGCAAATTTTTGTGAACATTATTCTTTTGTGTCTTTTCTGGAGCCATACAGGGTAGAAGAAGCCTTAAGGGATCCAGACTGGGTGATTGCGATGCAAGAGGAGTTGAACAACTTCAAAAGAAATGAAGTGTGGGAGCTGGTGGAAAGACCAAGGGCGAACATCGTTGGAACCAAATGGGTCTTTCGGAACAAACAAGATGAACATGGAGTAGTGACAAGAAATAAAGCAAGGTTGGTGGCCAAAGGTTATTCTCAAGTGGAAGGTTTGGATTTCGATGAAACCTTCGCTCCTGTACCTAGACTTGAGTCCATTCGCATTTTATTGGCATATGCTACTCACCATAATTTTAAGTTGTATCAAATGGACGTCAAGAGTGCCTTTCTGAATGGTCCGATAAAGGAGGAAGTCTATGTGGAGCAGCCACCGGGGTTCGAAGATCAGAAGTATCCCAACCATGTCTATAAACTGCGTAAGGCTCTCTATGGCCTCAAACAGGCTCCTCGAGCCTGGTATGAGTGCCTTAGAGATTTTCTGATTCAAAATGGATTCAAAATTGGTAAAGCTAACTATACACTCTTTACTAAACATTTTGATGATCATTTATTCGTATATCAAATTTATGTTGATGATTATCTTTGGATCCACTAACAAGTCCTTCTGTGAAGAATTTAGCAAAATAATGACAGACAGGTTCGAGATGTCAACGATGGGTGAATTGAAGTTCTTCTTGGGATTTCAAGTGAAGCAACTGAGAGAAGGTACATTTATAAGCCAAACTAAATATACACAAGACATTCTCAAGAAATTCAATATGGACAAAGCCAAGCCCATCAAGACACCCATGGCCATCAACGGACATCTCGACCTCAATGAAGATGGTCCAAATGTGGACCAAAAGGTATATCGGTCCATGATTGGTTCCTTACTATACTTATGTGCATCTAGGCCAGATATTATGCTTAGTGTTTGCATGTGTGCAAGGTTTCAAGCCGCACCCAAAGAGTGTCACTTAATTGCTGTAAAAAGAATCCTAAGGCATCTTGTGCACACACCCAACTTGGGCCTTTGGTATCCCAAAGGATCCAAGTTTAACTTGATAGGGTACTCCGACGCTGACTATGCGGGATGCAAAGTCGATAGAAAGAGCACGTCAGGGACTTGTCAATTTCTTGGTAGGTCCCTAGTTTCTTGGTCATCTAAAAAGCAAAACTCCATTGCTCTTTCCACAGCGGAAGCAGAGTATGTTGCAGCCGGTAGTTGCTGTGCGCAACTGCTCTGGATGCAACAAACTCTTAAGGACTACGGCTACAATCTAAGTCATATCCCGCTTCTATGCGATAATGAAAGTGCTATAAAAATTGCACACAACCCGGTAGAGCACTCAAGAACTAAGCACAAAGACATCCGTCATCACTTTGTTAGAGATCATTCATTAAAATATGACATAGCTATTTCACATGTTAGGACTGAAAAACAACTTGCAGATATTTTTACCAAACCATTAGATGAGAAAAGGTTCTGTGAACTAAGAAATGAGCTAAACATTCTTGACTCTCGAAATGTGGCTTGAAACATTGCATACCTGGTTGCAACTAAAATTGTTCCTCCGTACTGTCAAAAATGCTCCTCCTCTCCTTTGTACTCAGAAAACTATTCTTAATGAATAAATCTTGTGGATTATGACCATTGTTTTATTGTTGATTGTATACTGGTCGTAATCACCAAGACTACTTGCAAAATTGTTGTCCTTGGATCACTATTAGTTATCTATATATATATATCAAGTCTGTTGAAAACGGACTAGTCCGATTCCCAACCGGACTAGTCCGGACAGACAACAATTAGGTTAAACTCAGGGGTACCGGACTAGTCCGCTACCAGGACCGGACTAGTCCGGTCAGTCGGATATAGAAGCAGTCAGCCGGACCAAACGCCTCCCTCTCCACTCATAATCACTTTGCAACGCCTCCCTCTCCACTCATAATCACTTTGCAACACCCTCTCTCCTAAACCCTAGCTCTCAAAGTGATTTTCGAGTTGAGCCCTCAAACTCGGAGTTTTCTCCGTGAAAAAGCCTCTTCTCGACGAGGGGATCCTACTTTCCGGACACATCCGGATTGATTTCCACTCCTTCAACGCGAATCTTCAAATCTTGGTAAATCCCCCCAAAACCCAAAATCTCAATTTTTCTAGCTCTAGCTAGTTTCCTTTGATTTCAAAAGGATGTACATTGCATAAATAGATGTATTTCTACCACTTTCCTACCCTTGTATCCATAGATAGGAGATTTGCTTCAAATAAAACACTCAAGTTAGGGTTCTTATGCTAGGCCGGACTAGTCCGGCGTCCAGATGCGTACAAGTCTGGTCCACCGGACTAGTCCGCACTCTGAAACCGGACATGTCCGGTCTCTGACAGCTGAACTCCTACATTCCCATTTGAAGTCGATAAGGTGTCCGTTTGCATCTAATCCTTAAACTCCTTGTCAGGCATCATGTCTTCAGGATCAGATGACAGCTCTTTTCACATTGACGAAGAAGTTCAACGTGAAACAGTGAGGAGAGCTAAGGAGGAAGTGATGAAGAAGAGACATGACGTCAATGCTCACTCTCCACCCTCCGACGACAATCTTCCTAAGAAGAGAAAAGTCATTATCAAAAGGCCTCAAAGGAAAGATGCTGCTGAGGGCTCATCAGGGCCAACAAGAGTTCTCAATAAAGGGAAGGGACTTGCTAGTGGCCCCATTGGGCCCTTGAAATTGAAAAATCCCGTTCATCGCAACAGGCAGCCTTCAAGTGAAGATTTCACTGGAAAAGGGAATGAGCTAGCTGATAACTTCAGAAAGATTGAAGTGTATGGACGACCTAAACAATGTTCTGATCCTAGGTTCTGGAGCTACTTCCATGCAGACTACTACGAGCACGTGTACATGAAGATGAAGAATCCCGTAGTAGAGAGTCAATGGCTGAATGTTGACTACCTGAAGTCGAAGAAGTATCCCGCATTTTGTGAGATGGTGGAGGCCTTAGAGAGGCACGGTCTGACGGACCTGCTATCCTTTGAGTATGACTGGAACAATGAAGTCATTACTCAGTTTTACTCCACTCTGTACTTTGCTCGGGATGATGGAGACAGTCTTACTTGGATGACTCATGGTTCAAGGTACAGTGTCACTTATGATGAATTTGCTAGGATTCTTCACCTCCAAAACACTTTGGATCATGAACTGGTCATTCATAATCTGAAACCCCTGGAGGAGGAACTTGAATTTCTCTATGACACAAGGATGCCATATGTCCCTCCAACCATCAAATATCTAAAGCCCTTCTTTGTGGTTCTAAATAGAGTCTTGAGAAAGACGATAGCTCCGAAGGATGGAGATGCAGGAACTATACAAGGAACCTTGAGAACTCTCATGAAAGTCATTAGTGGGAGGAGACCATTCAATGTCTTTGAGTATATCTACAATGACATTGTGAACATCTCAATTACCCCCAATAGGTTCTGTGGATACGCACCGTACATCATGTACATGATTGAGAAGGTGACAGGACTCGAGTTTGTCAAGGATGTCAAGCATACGGGGTTGAAGCCGCAAAAACCCACCGAGTACACTCTCCCTCCGGCTCCAGCTGCCCCCTCCTCTCCACCAATGGAGAGGAGATCAAAGCAAGCTCATGATGACACTAGGTCTGCAGCTGCTCCTCCTGGCTCTCCACCTGCCCAAGAATCATCTAGCGGCATCCTCAAGATGCTCTCCTCTATCTTTGCCTGCTGCCGTAAGATCGAAGACAGGCAACGCAAAGAAAAGCTTGCAAGGAAGAGACATCAACAGTACGTCAATGCAAATATCAAGTCTATCTGTGCAAAGCTTGAGATTGAGCCTGTTGGATCACCGCCTGCCTCCGAGGACTCAGAGGAAGATCCTGCTCCCGTGGATGATGAAGATGAAGATCAGACTGAGACTGACGGAGGAGGCAGCGATGAGTGACTTCCCTCAATTTTTCTCTTTTTGGTGTCTTGATGGCAAAGGGGGAGAGATTGAGATGGAAGATTGAGATTAGACTTGGACTATTTTTCTATCTAGTATTAGTCATTAAGATCTTGTGTGATCAAGGACATGTACCTAATCTTGTAATGCACTATTTCTTTTCCTATTTGTGAAGTACTATGCTCTAATGCCCACTTACATGTTCACTACTGGTTGTCTTTAATTTAGCACATTTTGTTTATCACACACCTGTGAGGCACCCCACCATAAGGTGTGTACATATGTGAGAAGTTTTTTGTGAATTCTTTATTGTTCTCATGTGTACGCACCTTATGAAAATCAACCTTTTATTCTCAATTGTGATATCTCAAATGGTTGTCATCAATCACCAAAAAGGAGGAGATTGTAAGTGCATCTAGGATATCCCTTGTGGGTTTTGGCTAATTGATGACGAACATATGAGATCCTAATGAAACTATTAAGATGATTGCAGGATAAACAAAGTGAACTGGCTCGGCACACACACAAAAAGGTGAAAAAATAGAGTGGTGCCTGAAAAGGAAGAAGTTAGTGAAATTTAGAGAAGCAAAGTAGATATAAATGTATAGGTGGTGTGTGAGAGAGACACATCCCAAGAGCTCATGACTTTGCGTAGGGGTAAGGGGTTTAAAAATCAACTAAAATCCACTGAAAACCGGACTAGTCCGTTCATGGACCGGACTAGTCCGTTTAACTTTCTGAAAGACGCAAACATAGTGCACCGGACTAGTCCGCCTCGTGAACCGGACTAGTCCGGTCAGCTCACTGGAACGCAACCGGACAAGTCCGGTTTTAGACCGGACTAGTCCGGTCATGTCTCTGTTGTCCTCCTTAGAGGACTACGGACTAGTCCATCCAGCAACAGGACTAGTCCGCTAAAGTTTCTGAAAACTCATCTCACATAGTACCGGACAAGTCCGGTTTGTGGACCGGACTAGTCCGGTTAACCCACTGGAAGTAGGCCGGACAAGTCCGATCATATACCGGACTAGTCCGGTAGTAGGTTTAACAACGGAAACTTTTTGGAAAAGCCTATAAAAAGAGGTCCTTCGGCTTTTCCCCAATAAGACACGACTCATACTGTCAAAACTTGAAACCCTAGCACCGCCACCTGTCCCAAGAGCCCAAAAACACATCTCCCACACATCTAAGGTGCAAAAAGGTGAAGATCAATAAAATACTTGGATTTTGGATTGGGAGATCGTCGTTCCTTCGTTGTGAGCTCTTGGGGTTTGATCTCTCTACACTCATATTCTGAATTGTAATCTTTTTGAGTGTATTTGATCAACTTCTCATTGTAATTCTTGTGGGAGCCCTCAACGTGTGAGGTAGCTCCATAAAAACGGTGATTACACTTGATAGTGAAGTCAAGTCGGCCTGTGTGGTGACTTGAAGAGGAAAAGGGTTGAGAACCCGGCTCTGTGTGAGTTTCCTCAACGAGGACGTAGATCTCTTGGTGAGATCGAACCTCGGTAAAAATTCGTGTCTTTTGTCTCTCATTTGGTTTACATCTTGACACATTAGATTACTAGTTTGCTAGTCATCGTTTGAGTTCTTTACAAGTTTGCACGTGCATCCATACTATAAATTTAAGTTACAAAAACTGTTGTTCTTATTCCGCTGCTATAAGATAAAACTTGTGAGACACACTTAATCAACTCAAATAATTCAGCACACCGGACTAGTCCGCCCACACAACCGGACTAGTCCGGTCAGTCAAATTTCTAACAACTTTATTAAGTGTGCAGGAATTCTTTAAAGGCCGATTCACCCCCCCCCTCTAGGCCACATTCAGACCCTGTGGGACATGTGCTGCCCGCGGAGCTAGCCTCTGCGGAAGAAGCAAAGGCATTTTTCATAGGACACGTGTCAATCTCGGAGCTCATCTTAGAGAGAAGTCCGGGTCTATCGAACACGTGTCGCCACCGGAGCTTATCACCGGAAGGTCCGTCGCAAGACACGTGGCGTGCGCGGAGCTCGTCTCCGAAGAAGAGGGAGGTCTCGCTCGTGACACGTGGCACAACCGGAGCTCGTCTCTGCGGGAGAAGAGATACCAGGCTCGGAAGGACACGTGGAGCTTCCAGAGCTCATTACCGCGGAGGTAACGAGTCTGGATTGATTTTTACACATGAAGATATCGGTACGCAACGGGAACCGATCCAAACTCCACAATGTTGCCAAATATAAGACGTCAGGATCTAACAAAGATCTGAATAAGACTCTTATTCAGGATCCAATCAGATTAGGACTCTTCTCTTCCCGATTATAAATAGAACCCAAAACCTCTGGCCGAAATCACGAACTTCTCTTTCAACTCCTGAGCCGACGACTTAGCGCTCTAGCCCTAACTCGCCGAGCAAAACATCACCGAAAGCACAACAAGGGAGATCATCGGAGGAGAACCAAGCGGTCTGAGGAGGACCCGAAGACAAGAAGAACGTGAGGTAGGACTTCAATACCACCTTACGACATCATGTTGTTCATCTCTTGCATCTGTTCTTCAATTCCTTTCGAACAGAAGCTTTCTCGTGGGCAGATTACTCGATGATCAGTTTGATCTAAAGGCAAGATCATCGCCACGACCACCTTTGATCCAAACACCTCTGTCCATGCAAGCCATGCAAGGGCACACCAATCTAATAAAAAAATCGTAGGATAGTCTGCATGTGCATCATCGCATCTAGTTTAGGGTTTGTACATAATATTGATTGCTGTGAAATTGTGTGCACGTGAATCCTACATAGCAGGACAAACTCAGGAAGCTGTCTACGACGAGCTGCAGCAACAAGGTTTTGAGAATCAAGAACAACCGGAACCGCAAGAACAAGGAAAGTGCTCCTTGACCATGTTGATCCTATGTTTGAGTAAAACTGTTTTGTTTTGCGAAAAGGTGTGTGTGCTGAGTCGAAAATGATGGGAAACCCTTTTTATAGGAGTTTACTAGTTTTGATTAAACCATCCTTGTCGCCAGGGAAGTTTATGAGTCGGGTATGGTTTTTGCTTTATGCTTCGCTGAGTCCATGGGATTGGGAAGCGAGATAGATGTGTCTAGCTAACTGCACTCGTAATGATAATGAGAAACTGATGTTAATAATGGACATGGATCGGAGGGAGATCTAGGCAAGCCTGGGTTTGTGAATGAGGTAGCATGAGATGGTGGTTTTACTTGCCGTAGATCTAAGGACCTGTTCATGCATGCACATGCCAGGATAACAGTGCCACCACAAGGCCAAGTATGGGTGCGGCTTAGCTGAGTAATTAGGTAAGTTGCTAGGGTGTTATGGACTGTGGAAGGCGCGGGGAATGGGAGTCGAGTGAGGACTGCCCTGGGAACTGCATGGCACAAGAGGGGGCCCGTGGGTGGGAGAATTGGAGATTCTAGCCTGCCGGTGAAACCTTAGTGTGTCCATACATCTAGTAACCACTTTGTAAAGGCTATTTTGTGATCTCTTGACCATACACCGACGGATGTGTACTGGTATAATGGAGGTTCTGCAGTCGCCGACGTGTGACGATATCACAAACTTGTGGGTAAAGAGGTACAAACTCTGCAGAGTTATTAAAACTATCATGATAGCCGAGCTTACGGTTACGAGCACCTGGCTAAACTGCCATGATTAGATGGGATGGTTATTGGGATGGTTATTGGAATGGTTATTGGGAAGGTTCTTGGTTATGGTTATCGGTTATGGTTTGGTTTGGAATTGTTAAGTCTGGATGATGAGATGGTTGCATGACTGATGGGTCATAACATGAGATTGGTCTCGGTGCGAGACGAGGTTGTTTTATGAGACGAGATGGTAGCGAATACGAGGAGGTATTCGTGAGTATGAGTAGAGGATTGGTTAATGTTCGGATGGAACACGGGAAGTGATGGAGGTATGTTGGTAATTTAATACATGCTGGGACTACATTCATCTAAAGTTAAGTTGCTGATTTTATCATAATCTTATAAATTTTGCTTTTCTGCAAATAAGCCTTTATACCTACCTTGTTTATGAGCTGCATATCATGTGTTATTCCCGCACTTGCTGAGTACATCATTGTGCTCAAACTTGCATTATTATTTCTCCATCAACAGCAAGAGAAGACTACTATGAAGACCGGGTATAGCATTATGGCGTGTGATCTGTTCTCAACCTTGCCTGTGGAGGGAATAGAGATGGAGCCACTTCTGCTTAGCTTTGCTTCCGCATTAGTTTTTGCTTCCGCCTTTAAATAAGATTTCCGCTGCATAGAAATAAGACTTCCGCTGTGAGCATGAGTCGAAGACTCATGAGGATTTGTAATAAACTCTGTTATTCGTGGTAATATATAATCTGAATTCAGTTTGTGGAACGTATGTGTATGTGTGATGAACATCCTGGGCACACATATGCATTAGTTCTCGGTTCCGTGGTTTTCCACAGAATTGAGGGCGTCACACGTGCATGGCTCCAGCTCGGCCGTGTACCCCGACGGGGACATCGCCTCGTCCTCGGAACCTTCCTCATAACTCTCACCTGCACACAGATCAAATATTGCAACCGTGAGCACGAAGGCTCAGCAAGTCTTAACCGTCAACCCTAGGCATGGAACTCTACGTGCAAGGATATGTAAAATGGGAAAAGGAATTTGTGACAAAGACACGCCTATAAGTTGGTCCTTACTTTCAGTTTTATAGCAGCAGATTCATGTGCCTTAGGCAGCCCTCACATGGGAAGTCCACAATCAAACAAGAAACGCTTTCCTCCGATGTGGTGATGCCCAAAGTGGAATATAAACTTAATTTGCTCTATAACTACAACAATCAAGGTATTCAAGACATTATTAGGTCAATACAGCATTTTCAGTTGGCTTATTTCACTTCTTACTATGTCACAGCACAGTGAACAAACGGGTACTCAAATAACCGCGAGGGACGGTGATTGCAATCAAGACACACCCGGATAACACGTTACATACACCCAATTTCAGAAGCGTGATTCCACACCCCTTCCTACTCTGTTGTATGCAACAACCTTTCAAAGGCAACCCAAATGACGAACCGGTCCATCCGTAACGGGTAGGAGGTCCCTGCGTGGAGCGTGACTGTGCCCACCGGCAGATTTACACCTTGCTACCCTCAACCCACTCCTATTTACGGTTGGGTAAGCCTCGACACCCAGGTTAACCAATTACATCGGTTTCCTGGTTCCCATATGCCAGTATGCATCCGGTACTGTTCGATACTTGTCCAGCAGGGCCGCATACGGACGGTCCTCACCCGACGCCAACAGGGCTACGCACGTGAGGCCTCTACTCACTGCTTCCTATCCCCCCAGCTGGGTCTCATTTTCATAACTTAAGCCATTTTCTACCTCTTTTCATTCCGTGTAATAAGTACTATCTCGCGAGTAGCTTTCAACCACTCGACTTCTACCGAGATCCTAAACATTATCATGGAAGTATCTACTCGTCGAGTTTGTAAACTACCCAACCCTTTATAGGATTTAAAGAGGCTATGCAAGTGGGGTTTCAATCACCCTAACTATAATGCATACATTTCAACCTAGACATAAGTGATACAAATGAAAAACTTTACAAAAGGTACTTAAGTGCAAACCGGGGCTTGCCTGGTTCCGAGTTAAAGGGGAAGTCAGCTTCTGGTGGAAGGACGTCCAAAGGCTCCGGCGTATCCTCAACTTCGGTCACTATTATGAAATGTAATAAAATACATGTATAAGTATTAAGGCTTTATAAGAATTGAACTACTATTCATAGCTATTGCTATTTAGGATCCTTAATTGGTTTTGGGAATTTTACAGTGGATACTAGACTCTCTAAGGATGATTTGAGCCAAATTTGGAGATATGTCATTGCACAATGTAGTCTTCAAAATTCCCACAAGTACAATGCTTCTCTGAATTTTGAGCCCAATTCAGGAGCTTTGACATAGCTAATGGTGGAATATCTGATTAGGGTAAGTCTCCATGGTTCTAACAAAATTTGTTTCACCATTTTTGGAGCTACCATCAGAGAGATATGAATTTTTGAAGTTGGACAGGAGTTCTGAAAAAGCTTCTGTTTAAATTTGAATTTCCAAATAAAGGCTGAACTTGGGAAGGCAGTTTTGCCCAGCAAATTACCTCCAATGAAGCCCAAATTTTTACTGGAGATCAGTAACTATGAAGAGGATTTGCTGCCCAAATTTGGGACTATTACATAAAGAATTGCTCCTATAATAAATCCCTAAAGGATTTATTAAAAACAATTCTACAGAAATTCCTGAGCAATTTCATAGCCTAAAATTGGTTTCTCTGTGAAGTACTCCTCATGAGGATTCCAACAAAATTGGTCTCACTCCTTTTGGAGTTTTCTACACAAAGTTATGGGCTTGCAAGGATCAGCTAATTCCTGGAATTATTTCTCTAATAGAAACTTCAAATAATTGGGCTGGGCCCACTGTTTTAAATCGGACCAGTGAGATTTCGGCAACACCGGTGGCTATGGAGTTAACCCGCGCAGCCACAGCCGATCCCGAGCCGTGCCCCGATCCGGCGCCAACCCGGTGCCACTGACAGGTGGGGCAGGCCCCCACCTTCTTCAACCTCGCACCAACAGAGGATTCCGCGGCGGTTGCTCCGGCGAGGGTGGCGGAAACGGCTCTCCCGGCCATCTCCCGGGCCTAAACTCGCCGCTCCCCCATATTCAACCGTGCTGAACACTGTGGGAGGGTCGCCGGCGGCCGTGGCTCACCGGAAACCATCGCGCACCGGTGGCAGCAAGGTTTTGAACTCCGGCGAGGTCGGGAACCCTTATTCCTCCATCATACGATCGATTCTCGGGCTCTAGAGAATCAGTATGATGTAGGAGCCCGTAAGGGTCCTGGCCGCCGGTGAAACTGCCAGCAACCGAGGGCTCCATGGCGACCCGAGGTGCTTTTGCACCGGCGACTAAGAAAACAGCTAGGGCTCCCTCGTTTCTTGATGTTTTTGCTTGGTTCTTCATCGAGGAGAGGCGCTAGGAATTAGAGAAGCTCTGTGAAAGCTTACTCGAGGTCTAAAGGATCGTGCACCATGAATTTTTGGTTAGATCGAGCCCTATCCGTCGGTGTACAGTTTGAGAAAATGGCGAAATCCTCGCCACCAGTCCTAGCAAACGCTAAACGGCCTCCGGCTACACGACCAGGACATGTCCACGCACCTTTCTTGTATAGGAAGTCGGGGAAGAGGGTGGCCGGGTGCTGCTGTCGACGGAGAGCCGAAACGGCGAGGTCCGGGCACCTTGAAGCTTTGGCGCCAATCCGCGCTTCTCGAGCAGTTTGGACCGGCAAACCTCGAAGGGGCTTTGGCGAGGGCTAGAGCACGTCCAGGCGCTACTTTTTGCTATGGATGGCCCGAGCAGCCGAGCTCAGCATGCGGTGGTCAATCTGGAAGGAAGGCTATCGGTGGTGCTCGTTCTGGACAAAGCAGCCGCGGCAACCGAGCTGAGGAGGAGGAGAAGTAGCGCTGGGGTACTCGGGCGGCCGCTCTTATCGCCCACGCGCGCGCGCCGACGTCGGCCAGAGAGAACCAGCTCGGTGGCTCGGTGAGGACGTCGGGTGGAGCGCTTTTCTGGGAGCTGTTGCGCCGCGATCAACCGGGAACAGAGAGAGAGAGAGGGAAAAACAGTCGGTTTGTTTGCTTTACGTGGCTGACAATTGGGCCCCACCTCCCTCTTTGTTTAGTCAAACTTTTCTGATATTTTCCCCTCCAGCAACTCAACATTAAAAGCTTTACTTCATCCCAAAGTTAAGTTTGAATTTGCAGAATTCAAATGGTTTGAATTCTGATGTAGAATTTGAATGGGGTTTGATCATTTGAATTTGAAAAGGAGTTTGAATTCTCCACTTTGTATTGCCTCAGAAATATAGCAAACCAGCCCCAAATTTCCAATTTTTGGCATGGCTGCTCATTCAAAGGTGGAGAACACATTTGTGAAACCCAATTTTCAAACTGAGGGAATTGGAATTTGAAACTGAATTTGAAATTCAGATTAGAGGGCTTTTCCTTTTAATCCAAACAAATATTGAAACTCCTCCAAATAAGCTGAAATTTGGAAGGTTGAATATTTGGACTATGAAGATCCAAGTTATGAATTTAGATCTCCATGTTTGGAAGTTTTGGGAAGTCTAAACCCTCACTTTGAACTCACACAATTATAATTCAAAGTTTTAATTCCCCTCATTTTTCGTAAGTGTATATGAGCCGAATTTTCATGCTACCACTTTTGGGGATTTTACATCCCTCCCCCCTTAAAAAGAACCTCATCCCAAGATTCTAAAGGAAAAGCAAAGTGGGGAAAACTTTACCGGGTATATGATGATAGCAAGTCCGGATAATACTCGCGTAGATAATCCTCGCTTTCCCATGTCGCCTCATCAGCGGTATGGTTACTCCACAAGACCTTGTAGAACCATAAGGTCCGGTTTCTTGTGGCGCGAGTCCTTTCATCGATGATCCGGATGGGATACTCCGTGTACGTGAGGTCCGGTTGAAGGACTTCTATGTCTTCAGTGCGGATTCCAGCCGAGAGTTTGAGGCACTTCCTCAGCTGAGAGATGTGGAAGACGTTGTGAATACCTGCGAGCGACGCTGGTAACTCCAGGCGATAGGCCACGGGTCCGCATCTTTCAGTGACGGTGAACGGACCAATGAACCGCGGCGCAAGTTTACCCTTCACTCTGAAACGGTGAACTCCCTTCATCGGAGACACACGGACATAAACATGGTCCCCGATGTCGAAGTGGAGAGGGTGGCGTCTTTTATCCGCATAGCTCTTCTGACGAGATTGAGCAGCCTTAAGATTGGCTTGTATTACTCGCACTCGTTCTTCAGCTTCATTCACAAGTTCAATGCCGTAGATAACTCGCTCGCCGGACTCACACCAGTTGAGAGGTGTGCGACATTTCCGGCCATAGAGAGCTTCATACGGCGCCATCTTGATGCTAGCTTGATAGCCATTGTTGTAAGAAAACTCCGCCAACGGCAAATGTTCGTCCCAATTCTTGTCGTGGTGGATGACACAAGCGCGTAGCATGTCTTCAAGCACTTGATTCACCCGTTCAGTTTGACCATCCGTTTGCGGGTGATACGCGGAGCTTCGGATCAGTTTGGTCCCCAACGATGCGTGCAGCTGTTCCCAAAACCGAGAGACGAACAGCGCACCGCGATCTGAAATGATGGAGCGGGGAACACCGTGCAAACATAAGATCTTTGCAATGTACAGCTCCGCATATTGCTTGGCCACGTACTTTGTATGTACGGGGATGAAATGAGCCGACTTGGTTAGTCGATCGACTATCACCCAAATCGAGTCATATTTGTGAGACGTGAGAGGTAACCCGACTATAAAGTCCATGCTAATATCCTCCGACTTCCACGCCGGAATGTTAAATGGTTGCAGCTGTCTGGCTTTACGCATATGGTCGGCCTTGACACGCCGACACGTATCACATTCGGATACGTATTCCGCGATTTCTCTTTTCATCCGTGTCCACCAAAACCTGGTTTTCAGATCCTGGTACATCTTTTTGCTGCGCTGATGAATAGAATACTTGGACAGATGAGCTTCGTCCAAGATTTTCTTCCGAAGCTTCATGTCACGGGGTACCACTACACGCTCTTTAAACCATAGAGTGTCGTGTACATCTCTTCAGAAGCATTTCATTTCGGCATTCTCCATCCTTCTCCGAATGTGCGACATTCCCATGTCCTTCTTCTGAGCTTCCATAATCTCCTCTCTTATGGTTGGGATGAGAGCAAGATTATATAACGCCCCATATGGAACCAAGTACAGACTCGGCTCCTCCTCTTCAATTGGGGTGATGGACAGACTGTTGACATGAGATTTGCGGCTTAATGCATCGGCAACCACGTTTGCCTTCCCGGGATGGTAGAGAATCTCAATCTCATAGTCTTTGATCAGTTCTAGCCATTACCGTTGCCGCATATTCAACTCCTTTTGAGTGAAGATATACTTCAAACTCTTGTGGTCAGTGTAGAGGTGCACAAAGTTCCCAAGCAAATAGTGCTTCCACATCTTCAAGGCCAATACCACAGCAGCGAGCTCAAGATCATGAGTCGGATAGTGCTGCTCGTGGTTACGATGTTGGCGTGAGATATAGGCGACCACTCTTCCTCCTTGAATCAATACACAGCCAAGCCCGATGCCAGACGCATCACAATATACATCGAAGGGCTTGGTTGTGTCCGGTTGAGCTAACACTGGGGCTGTTGTAAGATGTTTCACTAATGCCTCGAAAGCTTCTTCACAAGCTGAGCTCCAAACATATTTGATCCCCTTCTTCAACAGTTCAGTCATCGGCTTAGCAAGCTTGGAGAAGTTCGGTATGAATCTCCGGTAATATCCAGCTAACCCGAGGAAACTTCTGACTTCATGGACTGATGTGGGGGACTTCCATTTCAGCACTTGTTCGATCTTGCTTGGATCAACTGCAATGCCTTCTGCAGAAATGATATGACCAAGGAATGGTACTTGGCTGATCCAAAACTCGCACTTGCTGAGCTTGGCATAAAGCTTATGGTCTCTTAATCGTTGAAGTACGATATGCAAGTGTTTGGCGTGTTCTTCTTCAGACTTGGAGTAGACCAAGATGTCATCTATGAACACCACCACAAACTTGTCCAACTCCGGCATGAACACTGAGTTCATAAGATACATGAAGTGTGCTGGGGCGTTGGTGAGACCAAAGGACATGACGAGGTATTCATACAACCCATATCTCGTCGAGAAGGCCGTCTTTGGAATATCTTCCGCTCGGATCTTGATTTGATGATACCCTTAGCAAAGATCTATCTTTGAAAACACACTTGCACCCACAAGTTGATCGAATAATATATCGATGCGGGGCAGTGGATATTTATTCTTGATGGTGACGGCGTTGAGAGGTCGGTAGTCCACACACAACCTCAAGGTTTCATCCTTTTTCTTCACAAACAGCGCCGAGCATCCCCATGGCGAGGAACTCGGTCGAATGAAACCCTTCTTCATCAAATCGTTGAGCTGCTCCTTCAGTTCAGCCAGCTCATTCGGAGCCATTTTGTACGGTCTCCGTGATATCGGCGTCGTCCCAGGTACAAGTTCAATCTTGAACTCGACATCTCTTTCGGGTGGCATGCCCGGAAGATCATCCGGAAAGACATCCGGGTCTTCACGGACGACACGAATATCTTCAAGTTTCGTGGCTTCCGTGTTATATGTGGCTGGGGTTTCTTGAACCGAACGGTCAAGAACAAGAACATGTGGTTCATGAAGTGGAGAGTTTAAATGAACCACACGTGGAATGATGTCAAGAACAGCACCATGGCGATGTAGCCATGACATTCCTAAAATGACATCGAGTTTTTGACTTTCTAACATGATTAGAGAAGTCGGGTATAAATTTCCACCCAACTGTAATGGTGCTCTATAGACCATTCTATCAGCTGTTATTTTCCCACCCGGAGAACATATCAAATATGAATTATTTGTGGGAATGATAGGCAGTTGATATTTGATAACATAAGACTTACTTATGAAATTATGGGTGGTACCGGAGTCCAAAAGTATGACTACGGGATGATCTAGGTAAGAGGACGTACCCCCGAGGACGGGTTCGCCTTCCGGCACGTCTTCGATAGCTAAGTGGTGGATGTTGCTTGGTTTTAGTGCTGGTTTCTTGGGCTGGTTGCGGGGCAGATTAGCACCGTGATATGGTGCCGCACCCCTGCTCTGTCGCGGCTCGGGGCAGTCTCTTGAAATGTGCCCGACACGGCCACACGTGTAGGACATGTAAGGTGTCGGGGTCCCGCCGACTTGAGGACGGAATCCCGGTGCACGCTGTTGAAACTGAGGTGCACGCGGAACCATCCTTTGCTGCTGCTGTTGCTGTGGTGGATACGTGGGTCGAAAGCCCGGCGCATTATATTGCCGACCGCGAAACGGAGGCGGTCGCGCCGGTGGCTACCATCTCTGACCGGATGGTGAGCGATACACCACGCGGTATTTCTGTGGCGTCCCACCACTGCTGCTTGTCAGCATGCTGCATTTCCTCTTATCAGAACCGCGCTCGCGCTGAGCATTCTCTTGTAGAATCGCGGCATTAACTAGATCATTGAATGTGCCGCGATTGCTCTGGGTGAGATGGACCTTCATCTTTGAATTCAGGCCCCGGAAGAATGCATTGCGCTTGTTGTCTTCCGTACCCACAAATCCTGGCGCATACTGTGCCAGCCGGTTGAATAACCTGGAGTACTCATGAGCACTCCTCTCGCCTTGTCGTAGCGCCAGGAACTCCTGGAGCTTCATTTCCATCACACCGGGAGGTATGTAATAGGCGCGGAACGCCTCCCGGAACTCCGTCCAGGTGACGGCATGGCCAGCCGGTAAGGAGGCGGTGTAGCTCGCCCACCAGGTACCGGCTTCTCCTAGAAGCTGTTGCACTGCGTACAGCGCCTTCTGATGTTCGGTGCATCGTAGCAGCCCGAACTTTGCCTCCAGAGTGCGGATAAAGCTGTCCGCCTCCAAAGGTTCTTCGGCCTCCGTGAAGACAGGTGGATGGGTCGCCATGAATTCTGAATACGAGCTTTGTTGGGGCTGGCGTTGCCCATTGTCTTGGCGTCCTCCCTGATGGGACGCATTCTGCTACACCAACATCCGCAGTAACTTGGTTTGCTCGTCGCGCGAGCCGAGCACTGAGCGAGAACCTCCGCAAGATTCCTTGGAAGTTCTGGCGGTGGAGGAGGTGGTTGCTGCTGCGTCGTGGTCTGCTCCGGAGGTGGAGACTCATCACCACGAACTTGACTCGGACCTCCCTCCTCTTGCGTTGAACGTGTCTGCACCATTCTGCATTCAGACCATTCAAACGATCAGCACATGTTGGTTTATTTCATCCAGTCTATACAATAGTGATGCGAGAATGGAATAAATAGTACGCATAACAGTCACACATGTGGATAAAGTAAAAACTTTATGCAACATATACATCCCTGGACCGTGTCACACGATCGAGTTCCAAAGTATTGAACTTTATGGCTTAAAAGTTCATTTCGACCATCGGGGTCACCACGGGATGTTAAGTGTGTTAGCATGCATAATTCCTCGCTATTGTACTGGACCCAAACATGTACTAACTCGAAGTGATATGTCAATGCATCAACTCTTCGACTCCAACTTGCTGTTTTACAACAGCCACTGGACGTCGAACGGTGAAACTAAGTGTTTTGGTCGAAATACAGAAAATTCCAGAGAGCTTTTGGTCTGCCCTGTTTCTGGACAGTACCTACTCATCTGAGATTTTCATCCATTTGGAGGGAGATTTTGTTCTGGATCTCTACAGAAAAGTTGTAGAGGACTTCAAAACTTTTCCAGAATGGTATCCCACACCTCCATTGGTTCAACCAATCTCAAGTTATGCCCTGTTCAAGTTCAGAAAAATTTCTGCCGAAAACAGGGGAGATTGTTCCTAAGTTTTTGAGATTGAATCTATACTCCCAATTGACTCTTAGTTCAATATAGGAGTTTACTAACCCCTAAATGAAATCCTAAACTTCATTTTGACTCCTTTCTTTGAAAACAAACTTTTATGCAGTCGGTACTACGTTTCCTTACCAAAGAAAAATCCTAAACCGGTATTCCGGCATATACGTGTCAAATGGTGGAACTAAAGTCGTCACTCACAAACGGTTTCTACACGTCATGCACTAACGTGGTTAATGTACCTGCAGCAGAACACACAATAATGGTGCACACAATGGTTTTTGGCATTTCAGGCAGTTCCATATCATAATAAAAACATACGGTCCGTATCATTGCCATATGGATCGTCCTTGAGTCAAGCCACGTCTCAAGGTACATGGTCGTGTTTTCACACCACACGACGGGGAACCCGAGTAGAGCGCAAACGGGTCGTCACGGTTGCGAATTTTATCAACCCAACGGATATCACCTACTGCCTCATGACCATTGAGGCATGCCGATGGCGAGCGCTGCGTATGGCCCTTTGAACATTGAACGTTCAAGAGTTGCATACTATCGTGTTGCTTACCACACGATGGGGTATTCTCACTTTTGCCTAAAGCACGCTGGAGATCAGCGTTTTCATATTCTCTCAGAACCATTAAGAGGTTCAGAGACTCATATTTACTACCGTGCCAAGCCACGGTATATCATTCCATACTATTACTCGTATGGCGAGTTACCGCAATTGATCCGCCTGCGGTGGCGTACCTTACCTCGTATCTGATGCCGGAACGTCGTTACAGAATATATAACAAGTAAGTTAGCTTTTCCACCTTAGTAGCTACTACTATCATAGACCTGATGTGGGCTTAATGACTAATCCTCACTCGACTACTCCTAAGTTTTCAAAATAAGCTCTTTTCGAGCGTGCTATTCCCAATGAGGCTCTGATACCACGACTGTGGGGACCACCCCGTGGTTCACCCACTCTAGGATCGCATAGGGTGGTGCCGTGCGATGCGGCACCCAACAGCACACATGAAAAGAATAAAGAACAACATACAAACTTTTATCTGATATAAAACAGCGGAAGTCTTTTATAAAATATAACTATACAGCGGAAGTAATGTACATTAGTAGCCTCTCATCCTAGCTTTGCAAAAGTGTAGCAGTCCAGCCCGGGGACGCTACACACTAGCAGCAAGTAACCGGAGATCACGGCGGCGTGCATGGCTCCAGCTCGGCCGTGTACCCCGACGGGGGCATTGCCTCGTCCTCGGAACCTTCCTCATAACTCTCACCTGCACACAGCTCAAATATTGCAACCGTGAGCATGAAGGCTCAGCAAGTCTTAACCGTCAACCCTAGGCATGGAACTCTACGTGCAAGGATATGTAAGATGGGAAAAGGAATTTGTGACAAAGACACGCCTATAAGTTGGTCCTTACTTTCAGTTTTATAGCAGCAGATTCATGTGCCTTAGGCAGCCCTCACATCGGAAGTCCACAATCAAACAAGAAACACTTTCCTCCGATGTGGTGATGCCCAAAGTGGAATATAAACTTAATTTGCTCTATAACTACAGCAATCAAGGTATTCAAGACATTAATAGGTCAATACAACATTTTCAGTTGGCTTATTTCACTTCTTACTATGTCACAGCACAGTGAACAAGCGGGTACTCAAATAACCGCGAGGGACGGTGATTGCAATCAAGACACACCCGGATAACACGTTACATACACCCAATTTCAGAAGCGTGATTCCACACCCCTTCCTACTCTGTTGTATGCAACAACCTTTCAAAGGCAACCCAAATGACGAACCGGTCCATCCGTAACGGGTAGGAGGTCCCCGCATGGAGCGTGACTGTGCCCACCGGCAGATTTACACCTTGCTACCCTCAACCCACTCCTATTTACGGTTGGGTAAGCCTCGACATCCAGGTTAACCAATTACATCGGTTTCCTGCTTCCCATATGCCAGTATGCATCCTGTACTGTTCCATACTTGTCCAGCAGGGCCGCACACGGACGGTCCTCACCCGACGCCAACAGGGCTACGCACGTGAGGCCTCTACTCACTGCTTCCTATCCCCCAGCTGGGTCTCATTTTCATAACTTAAGCCATTTTCTACCTCTTTTCATTCCGTGTAATAAGTACTATCTCGCGAGTAGCTTCCAACCACTCGACATCTACCGAGATCCTAAACATTAGCATGGCAGTATCTACTCATCGAGTTTGTAAACTACCCAACCCTTTATAGGATTTAAAGAGGCTATGCAAGTGGGGTTTCAATCACCCTAACTCTAATGCATACATTTCAACCTAGACATAAGTGATACAAATGAAAAACTTTATAAAAGGTACTTAAGTGCAAACCGGGCCTTGCCTGGTTGCGAGTTAAAGGGGAAGTCAGCTTCTGGTGGAAGGACGTCCAAAGGCTCCGGCGTATCCTCAACTTCGGTCACTATTATGAAATGTAATAAAATACATGTATAAGAATTGAACTACTATTCATAGCTATTGCTATTTAGGATCCTTAATTGGTTTTGGGAATTTTACAGTGGATACTAGACTCTATAAGGATGACTTGAGCAAAATTTGGAGATATGTCATTGCACAATGTAGTCTTTAAAATTCCCACAAGTACAATGCTTCTCTGAATTTTGAGCCCAATTCAAGAGCTTTGACATAGCTAATGGTGGAAGATCTGATTAGGGTAAGTCTCCATGGTTCTAACAAAATTTGTTTCACCATTTTTGGAGCTACCATCAGAGAGATATGAATTTTTGAAGTTGGACAGGAGTTCTGAAAAAGCTTCTGTTTAAATTTGAATTTCCAAATAAAGGCTGAACTTGGGAAGGCAGTTTAGCCTAGCAAATGGCCTCCAATGAAGCCCAAATTTTTACTGGAGTTCAGTAACTATGAAGAGGATTTGCTGCCCAAATTTGGTACTATTATATAAAGAATTGCTCCTATAATAAATCCCTAAAGGATTTACTAAAAACAATTCTACAGAATTCCTGAGCAATTTCATAGCCTAAAATTGGTTTCTCTGTGAAGTACTCCTCATGAGGATTCCAACAAAATTGGTCTCACTCCTTTTAGAGTTTTCTACACAAAGTTATGGGCTTGCAAGGATCAGCTAATTCCTGGAATTATTTCTCTAATAGAAACTTCAAATAATTTGGCTGGGCCCACTGTTTTAAGTCGGACCAGTGAGATTTCGGCAACACCGGTGGCTACGGAGTTAACCCGCGCAGCCACAGCCGATCCCGAGCCGCACCCCGATCCGGCGCCAACCCGGTGCCACTGACAGGTGGGTCAGGCCCCCACCTTCTTCAACCTCGCGCCAACAGAGGATTCCGCGGCGGTTGCTCCGGCGAGGGTGGCAGAAACGGCTCTTCCGGCCATCTCCCGGGCCTAAACTCGCCGCTCCCCCGTATTCAACCGTGCTGAACACTGTGGGAGGGTCGCCGGCGGCCGTGGCTCACCGGAAACCATCGCGCACCGGTGGCAGCAAGGTTTTGAACTCTGGCGAGGTCGGGAACCCTTATTCTTCCATCATACGATCGATTCTCGGGCTCTAGAGCATCAGTGAATGATGTAGGAGCCCGTAAGGGTCCTGGCCGCCGGTGAAACTGCCGGCAACCGAGGGCTCCACGGCCACCCGAGGTGTTTTTGCACCGGCGACTAAGAAAACAGCTAGGACTCCCTCGTTTCTTGATGTTTTTGCTTGGTTCTTCGTCTAGGAGAGGCGCTAGGAAGTAGAGAAGCTCTGTGCAAGCTTACTCGAGGTCTAAAGGATCGTGCACCACACATTTTTGGTTAGACCGAGCCCTATCCGTCGGTGTACAGTTTGAGAAAATGGCAAAATCCACGCCACCGGTCCTAGCAAACGCTAAACGGCCTCTGGCTACACGACCAGGACATGTCCACGCACCTTTCTTGTATAGGAAGTCGGGGAAGAGGGTGGCCGGGTGCTGCTGACGACGGAGAGCCGAAACGGCGAGGTCCGGGCACCTTGAAGCTTTGGCGCCAATCCGCGTTTCTCAAGCAGTTCGGACCGGCAAACCTCGAAGGGGCTTTGGCGAGGGCTAGAGCACGTCCAGGCGCTACTTTTTGCTATGGATGGCCCGAGCAGCCGAGCTCAGCAGGCGGTGGTCGATCGGGAAAGAAGGATATTGGTGGTGCTCGTTGTGGACAAAGCAGCCGAGGCAACCGAGCTGAGGAGGAGGAGAAGTAGAGCTGAGGAGAAGGCTATCAGCGGCCGCTCTTATTGCCCACGCGCGCGCCGACGTCGTCCAGCGAGAACCAGCTCGGTGGCTCAGTGAGGACGTCGGGTGGAGCGCTTTTCTGGGAGCTGTCGCGCCGCGATCAACCGGGAACAGAGAGAGAGGGAAAAACAGTCGGTTTGTTTGCTTTAGGTGGCTGACAATTGGGCCCCACCTCCCTCTTTGTTTAGTCAAACTTTTCTGATATTTTTCCCTCCAGCAACTCAACATTAAAAGCTTTACTTCATCCCAAAGTTAAGTTTGAATTTGCAGAATTCAAATGGTTTGAATCCTGATGTAGAATTTGAATGGGGTTTGATCATTTGAATTTGAAAAGGAGTTTGAATTCTCCACTTTGTATTGCCTCAAAAATATAGCAAACCAGCCCCAAAATCTCCAATTTTTGGCATGGCTGCTCATTCAAAGGTGGAGAACACATTTGTGAAACCCAATTTTCAAACTGAGGGAATTGGAATTTGAAACAGAATTTGAAATTCAGATTAGAGGGCTTTTCCTTTTAATCCCAAACAAATATTGAAACTCCTCCAAATGAGCTGAAATTTGGAAGGTTGAATATTTGGACTATGAAGATCCAAGTTATGAATTTAAATCTCCATGTTTGGAAGTTTTGGGAAGTCTAAACCCTCACTTTGAACTCACACTATTATAATTCAAAGTTTTAATTCCCCTCATTTTTCATAAGTGTATATGAGCCGAATTTTATTGCTACCACTTTTGGGGATTTTACATCATGGTTTTATAAATCCGCTTTTCTGCAAATAAGCCTTTTATAGCTACCTTGTTATGAGCTGCTTATCATGTTTTCCCGCACTTGCTGAGTATCATTCTACTCAAACTTGCATTATTATTTCACCATCAGCAACAGGAGAAGCCTACTATGAAGACAAAGTGGAGCATTAAGGCGTGTGATCTGTTCTCAACCTTGCCTATGGAGGGAGTAGGGATAGAGCCACTTCTGCTTAGATTTGCTTCCGCATTAGAATAAAGACTTCCGCTGCATAGAAATAAAGACTACCGCTGTAAGCATGAGTCCAAGACTCATGATGTATTGTAATAAACTCTGTTATTCGTGGTAATATATAATCTGAATTCAGTTTGTATAACGTATGTGTATGTGTGATGAACATCCTGGGCACACATATGCATTAGTTCTCGGTTCCGTGGTTTCCCACAGAATTGAGGGCGTCACACATCTCCGGCTGGCGGAGGATCTGTGCCGCAGCGTCCGGAAGCTGCGGCGGCTTCGCCGGCCCCCAAGACGATGCAGGCTTCTCCTGTGCCGGTCGGACCAGCTGCTGCGGTGGCGGCGGCAGCACCCACACGTCTTCCCTTGCCAGCTCGGAAGCGGCAGTTGTCGAAGGCTCTGCGGTGCCGGCTGGCGGCGTCCAGCCCTCTAGTGTCGAGATGGGAGGAGCAGCCTCGGGTCCTATGGCGGGCAGTGAACAGGGGTGCGTCGAGAGCGGCCCCGCTCCGGTGCCGGCTTCTCCAGATCAGAGCCTCATCCCAGTCGCCGGGATTCCTTCCTCTCTCTGGAGCCAGTGAGGCAGGGCCCCGTCACGGAGCGGGAGGAAGTCGCCAGGGCCGAAGTCGAGGGTGTGGCCGCCCTCGTAACCTCTAGGTTCCGGCGTGAGTCCGGGGACTCCTAGGCCTTGTACCTTTTCTTTTTTGCTTTTGTTGAGTATGTAGTCCAGCTCATGGAGCCTTGAATGAATAGACTCTTGATTATTGTGTCTGTTCCTTATCTTCCTCTTGGCTTGGCCTGCCAGAGTCCTTAGCTCCGCAAGGTACTCAGAGGTCTTCACCAATCCTGAAGCCTTGCACAGACACCTTCCTCGGGTCCTTGTTGTGTTAAGGGCCCGAGGGGTCTTTGAAGCTCGCCCCGTGATGACGGGGGGAGGTTCGGATCTGCTGGCCACGTGACGGGCCCGGAGCACCTCTAAGGAGAGGGTGGTCCGGCCCCGCGGGACACGTGGAGCCTTCGGAGCCCGCCCCTGCGGAGGGGGTGGGGTCCGGTTCTGCCGGGCACGTGGCGGGTCCGGAGCTATCCTCTGAGGAGAGGGGAGCTCCGGCCCCGCCGGACACGTGGGGCCTTCGGAGCCCGCCCCTGCGGAGGTGGCGGGGCCCGGTTTGTTCCTCCGGTCTTGAGTTGGAGTCGTCGGGAGCTCCGGTTTTTCCCTGCATGGTCCCTCTAGTGGCCCCCTGGTAGGTGTGGTCAATTGTTTGGACACACCTATCATACTCCTGCGGGGGAGCTAAAGCCGGGAGGTCCTGCACACAAGTAGAGGAAACGTAATTCTCCTCGGGGGCTCTCCCTTCCCTATCTAATAGTCTTATTTGGCTTACGGTCCTGGTCCGGTATAGGTGCCTGGGTACTTCAGTGCACCCGGCGCCGGGGGTCCGGTTCCCTCCAATGTCAGGGTACGACCGTCCGGCCCCTAGTACTGGACCGTAACGCTGGGGAGGCAGGGTTCACAGGCTTTTGATTCGGAACCAGGCAAAGCAGGCTGTACTCCCCTGGACCTCCGAAGAGCAGGGTGCACACACTTTGGGTCTGAACCAGGCAAAGCAGGCTACGCACCCCGGACTCCCCATGCACAACGCAGGTTTTTCCTGGAGGTGACCAACTGGCGTCGCAGCACCTGACTGGGGGAGGCCCGAAAGGCCCATGGCCATCGGCAGGTACCTCAAGCGCGACCGTCTTCGGTAGGATAGCAAATGCCGACTAGGGATGAGAGTGGGAAAGGAGAGCTAAATGTACGGTGAGCACACATGGAAAGTGCGGTCATAAATATTAATGCGTAATTTAAATCAGCACGAAAGGAAGAGCGTAGTAGGGTGAGCATACAGGTTTTTCCCTGTATGAACGTCCATAGGAGGAAGGCAGGCTAAACATGGAGGCAACGACCACCCCATTATTAGGTGAAGCAAGATCCTACGCGCTTAGGGTCGGAACCAGGCCAAGCTGGACGTAGTCCTGGATCGTCCCCTGGGGCTTAGTTGCTCTGAGCGCTGTTCCTAGACTCTATGGGATCTATTACAGAAAGGAAAAGACCTGTGCTACCAATGCTCTGAGGATAGAACTTACAGTGGTGTTCTATGTTCCAAGGGTTCGGGAGCGGATCCCCATCCTTGGTGGGGAGGCGTGCGCACCCGGGGTGGCAAACTTTTGTGACTCGGAAGGGACCTTCCCAGCTAGGGGAGAGTTGTCGGTCCCTTTGCGAGAAAGTATGCGCCGCGGCACCAGGTCGCCTCCCTGGAGCTCCCGGACATGCTTGGTCCTTTGGCAGTAGCGCCGGAGCACCAGCCGGGACCGTGCGTTGCAAAGCGTTGCTTGTAATCATGCCTCGTCGACGAGGTCGATGTCTTCAAGCCGGAGCTGGTCCTGCGCGGCTTCTCCCGGGAGCCCCGGGGTATCTTCCTCAATTAGCTCAGGCTGACAAGAGGTAGGCGGACCCGGACCCTTCTTGGGGGACCCAGGATGTCTTCCTCCATTGGCTCAGGCCGACAGGAGGATGACAGGTCCAGGGCGGTTCCCTGGAGGTGAGGCCGAGGCACGGGGGCGTGCACTCTGGTGGAGCTGGCCCGGCTCTGCACCGCCGGGGGCTGGTGCTCGGGCTGCTGCAAATGCTTGGAGCTTTTCCAAGGCTGACACTGCAGCAGTGCGGTCTCCACAGATCTTGAGGACGCCTGTTGGTGTAGGCATTTTCAAGACGAGGTAGCCGTACTGGGCTACCGCCATGAACCGGTACAGGGATGGCCTGCCGATGATGGCGTTGAAGGGGAGATCGATCTCCGCCGCGTCGAACAGAATGTATTCTGTCCGGTAGCTATCCGGTGCTCCGAAGGTGACCAGAAGGCTGATGTTGCCGTAGGGGACGACTTGTCCCGGCCCTACCCCTGAGAACGGGCTCTGGGGGGTGAGCTTGGCCATTGGGATTTGCAGCTTCTGGAAAGCTGCGTGGCTGATGAGGTTCAGGCCGGCCCTGCCGTCTACCAAAACGTTTTACATCTTCACGTTGGCGATGGTGGGGGCTACCAAGAGCGGTAGCTGCCCGGCCCCAGCCATGTTCTTGGGGCAGTCGGTGGCAGCGAATCTGATGGGGGTCCCCATCCACTTAAGGTGTGGTGCTGCACTTGGGATAGGAGCCACCGACGCCACTGCTCGGCGCATAGTCTTGACTGCGCTCCGAGACTAGGGGTCAGAGGACCCATCGTAGATGACGTAGAGCGTCTTCCGGTGCTCGTCGTCGCTGGAGCTGGAGCCCTCGTGGTCGTGCACCACCTTAACAGCGCGCTGGGGCTCCTGGAACTCCATCTGCTGGTCGACATTGTCGTGGGCATCGACCTTCTGCTTGCCCTCCCTGCGACGAAAGGGAGGGGCGTCCGCACGCGGTTGCTTCCCATTGCGGAAGCGCTCCGTGAGCTTCTGGATCTCCCGGCACTCAGCAGCAGTGTGGCTGCTGGTGTTGTGCACGGGGCACGGCTCGCCGTAGTCACTGTCTGGGGCAGGTGACTGCCGCTGCCTTTTGTCGGGACGTGGCCCCCCCCCTCCGGTGGGTGCTGCAGCTGCAGCAACTGGAGCTTCGATCGGCAGCATGATCTTGCCGCCGGCCTTCTTGACTTTTCTGCCGCTCCCATGGGGAGTAGCGCTTGGTCTGGGCTGCTCACCATCTTCGGAGACTGGCTGTGAGTGCCAGTTACGCCCTTCTGCTGTCCTGTTGCACTTGTCCCCCAGGCTGAAGAGCTCTGAGACGTCGTGCACTTCTCTGGTCGTGAGCTTCTCGAGCATCTTCTTGTCCCTTACACCCTGCCGGAATGCCACCACCACAGAAGCATTTTGGATGTGGGGGATGGTGTTCCGTACCTGGGAGAACCGCTGGATGAAGGAGCGCAGCGACTCTCCAGGTTGTTGTTGGATGGCGTGGAGGTTGAGCTCCGTGCCAGGCCTGGTGTAGGAGCTGCCGAAGTTTGCAGTAAACTGCCGGCAGAGCTCTCCCCAGGAGGTTATGGAACCCTGGGGGAGATTCATGAGCCAAGACCGCGCTGGGCCGGTCAAGGCGACGGGGAAGTAGTTTGCCATGACGGCCTCATCCCCTCCTGCAGCATGGATGGCGGTGGAGTAGATCTGAAGGAACTCTGCCGGGTTGACGCTGCCGTCGTATTTCTCGGGCAGGTGCGGCCAGAACTTGCGCGGCCACTTCGCGAAGCGAAGGTGTGGCGCCAGGGCCACACATCCTGCTCCTGTTGCTGCAGGTGTTGGTGCCGCGAACGCTTGGTCCGCTGTTGGCACCATGTACCCCGGCATGGGCAAAGGTGCGCCATAAACCGGGGGCGCCATTTGCAGGGCATATGGCTGAGGCATATGCTGCGTGGCATATATTGGGCACAGATTGCGTTGTGAACATCTGCGGCCCAGGCTGGGTCGAGGCGGTCGACATGTTTTCGCCAGCCTCTTGGTTGCGACGCCTTTCTCGCTGTCGCTCAATGACCACACGGGCATCTTTGCCCAGGTGGCGTCGTTCCAGCTCTGACCTCAGGTCTGCTGATGGGAGCCTGGTGGAGTGAGAGTCTGCCATCTGCCCATCAACCGCTGGTGTGCGCGACAGCGACACGGCCGGCTGACTGGGACATCGTCCCCGCCGAAGCTGAGGGTTGGCGGCGGTGACGACAAGATGGTCTACGTTGCGAATCCACTGCTGGGTCGCTGTCTGAGGCGCGTCCCCAGCAGGTGGATTGCGTAGAGGCACCCATGCTGCAGCTAGTGCACTCCCATGGGAGACAGTCAGCGCTGCAGCAGATCTTGGGCTTGCTGGAGTCTGCGCTGCAGGAGTCGGCTGCTGGCTTCCATCTTGTCCCGACACACTCTGTCCCGAGTGTGTCGGGACGTAGTACCTGCTGTTCACCGTTCGTTGGGAACGTGGGCGAGGAGAGCTTGCCGCTGAAGGAAGCTTTGTCATCTTTGCCGGCGTAAGCTCGTCGCGCAAGGGAAAAGCCCCCTACCTGGCGTGCCAAATGTCAAAGTGTGCCGTCGACACTTCTCCCGGGCCTGCACTGGGCAGCTCGCGGAGGTTCTTTTTCAGAGGGGCTAGTCACACACAGAGAGCTTATGCGTTAGGGACGAAGGAAGGAGATGGTTGACACAGAGATTTTTTACGTGGTTTAGGCCACCGGAGCGTAAAACCCTACGTCCACCGTGAGCAGAGGTGCTCGTTGTATTGCCTGAGTGTTGAGCGTGTGAGTGTGCAAGAAGCCTAATGGAGTTCGAACCGCTGGTATGCGAACCCTAGTGGGAGTTGAGCAAAATGTCGAACCCCTTGCAACGTTGTCTACCCGAGCCTTTTATAGTCCAAGGCTCGGACGGTTTACAAGGTGGGCTCGGGACCCGACAGGTGGTCCCGAGCAGATTGCCTGCCATCTACTGTATCCTGCAGTTACGCCGGTAGTTGTCACTGGCGAGGGCTTCTCAGTCTTCGTCTTGCTGCCCTGCCCACGCCGCAAGCTAAGCGCAGTGGTTGATGATGGCAGGGGCGGCAGGGGATGTCTTGTCGCTGTGTTTATTGGTGTAGAGCCTCTGACGTGCCGTGCCAGTCTTCACTGCGATGCGACAAGGCACAACGGCACCTGACAGCAGCGTGCTCCGCGTCTCCGCGCCTTGGGAAGGCGCGGGTCTTGAATACCTTGTACGGGCAAGGTATGGTGTGTCTTTACTCTTGCCGCCTACCGCGTGGGGGCAGGTAGCGCTGTTCTGCTGGCCACATGGCGGACCCGGAGCCCTCCTCTGAGGAGAGGGAGGTTGGGCCCCGCTAGACATGTGGAGCCTTCGGAGCTCTCCCCGCGGAGGGGGAGGTCCGGCTCTTCTGGCCACGTGGCAGGCCCGGAGCTCTCCGCTGAGGAGAGCGTGGTCTATCCCGCTGGACACGTGGAGCCTTCGGAGCTCTCCCCGCGGAGGGGGGAGGTCCGGTTCTGCTAGCCACATGGCGGGCCCGGAGCTCTCCCTTCAGGAGAGGGAGGTCCGGCCCCGCTGGACACATGGGGCCTTTGGAGCTCTCCCTGCGGAGAATGGAGGTCCGGCTCTGCTGGTCACATGGCGGGCCCGGAGCTCTCCTCTGAGGAGAGGGAGGTCCGGCCCCGCTGGACACGTGGGGCCTTCGGAGCTCTCCCTGCGGAAAAGGGAGGTCCGGCTCTGCTGGCCACGTGGCGGGCCCAGAGCTTTCCTCCGAGGAGAGGGAGGTCCGGTCCCGCAGGACACATGGGGCTTCCGGAGCTTGCCCCTGCGGAAGGGACAAAGTCCTTAGACGATTTCTCCTGTGCGCGGGGGTACCCATATTGAGGGTACCGACAGTGATGATCTTGACTCAAGATCTAGATCAATACCACCGTCAAAACCAATCAAGACGTGATCTGTCCACACAAAAAAGGTTCTGTCTGAAGGAAACGAAGAAAACGTATGCGACGATGTCGTAAGATGGGTAACTAAGACCTACCTCACTTCTCTTATGATCGTCGGCTCTTTTCTAGTGACGGCGAGGTGTGACGGGGTTCGTCGGTGGCTCACCAGAGACTGAACTCCGGCGAAGGGGGTAACTCGGCGAGTTGGAAGCTAAGGCCTCCAAGTCGTTGACTCCGGAAATGGAAAATAGGTACGTGGTTGCGGCCAGGGGTTTTGGGTTCTATTTATAAGGGGTGAAAGAAGAGTCCTACTCCAATTGGAGCTCAAATAAGAGTCCTATTCAATTTTTTCGGATCTTATCAAACTTATCTCTAATTGATTTGGTGCGGCAGCAACGTGGGGAAATTGTGTCGGTATCCTCCGTACCGGGTGCTCCCGCGTACAGGAGGAATAACTGCCGAAGGACCTCGCATCTCCACAGTGGTGAGCTCCGGAGGCGCCACGTGTCCAGCGGGGGCCGGTCCTTGCTTCTCCTCAGAGGCGAGCTCCGTACCTACCACGCGTCCAGCGAGGCGGGGCCTCCCTTTTCCTCAGAGGTGAGCTCCGCGTGCGCCACGTGTCTGGCGGGGCGGGGTCTCCCTTTTCCTCAGAGGCAAGCTCCGCGTGCGCCACGTGTCTGGCGGGGCGGTGCCTCCCCTCTCTACAGAGGCGAGCTCCTGTGGCGACACGTGTCCAACAGCGTCAGACCTCCCTTCTCCTCGGAGGTGAGCTCCGAGGACGACACATGTCCAGGAGTGTCGAACCTCCCTTCTCCTCAGAGGTGAGCTCCGAGGACGACACGTGTCCAGCAGGGCCGGACCTCTCGGAGGCGAGCTCCGAGAGTGATACGTGTCCAGCAGGGTCGGACCTCTCGGAGGCAAGCTCCGAGGGTGACACGTGTCCAGCGGGGCCGGACCTCTCGGAGGCAAGCTCCGAGAGTGACACTGTCCAGCGGGGGCGGACCTCTCGGAGGCGAGCTCCGAGGGTGACACGTGTTCAGCGGGGCCGGACCTCTCGGAGGCGAGCTCCGAGAGTGACACGTGTCCAGTGGGCCAGACCTCATCCCCTCCGCAGGGGTGAGTTCCGAAGTCGACACTTGTCTGGCGAGGCCGGACCTCATCCCTTCCGCAGGGGTGAGCTCCGTAAGTGCCATGTGTCCCGCAGGGCCAGGAAACTGTCGACAGCGCTTCTTGGCAAACAGGAATTGGCTCTTTTTCAGCTATATTTTTCCCATTCCTACTTCTTTCATAATGTTTCTCTATATGAAACATGTATGCATGCAGGGAAGTGAATTTGAGGGTGTTACAGATACTACATTGGCCTTTCCGGGGTAATAATTTATTCCAACATCATAATCCTTGATGACTTCCAACCATCGGCGTTGCCTCAAATTTAGATCCGTTTGCGTGAATATATACTTGAGGCTTTTGTGATCCGTATAGATCTCACATCAATGGCCAAGGATATAATGCCTCCAAATCTTTAGGGCATGTACCACCGCTGCAAGTTCCAAGTCATGTGTGGGGTAATTCAGCTCGGGTTTCTTTAGTTGCCTCAATGCATAGGCTACCACTTGTCCTTCTTGCATGAGCACACATCCAAGCCCTTGTCTTGATGCGTCACAATATATATCGAAACTCTTGCTTACGTCCGGCAATACCAAAACCAGCGCTATGGTTAGTCTTTTCTTGAGCTACTCAAAGCTTTCTTGACACATTGGTGTCCACTGAAATGCTTTTCCCTTCATTAGCAATTCAGTCATAGGCTTTGCTATTTTGGAGAAATCCTTGATGAACCGTCGGTAGTATCCAGCCATCCCAAGGAAACTCCGAATATCTCTCAAATCTGTGGTTGGTTCCACTTCAGAACATCTCCCACTTTTCCGAGATCGACCGATACTCCTCTCTCCGAGATGATGTGGCCTAGGAACGATATCTCCTTTAGCCAAAACTGACACTTGCTGAACTTGGCATACAATTGATGCTCTCGCAGTTTCTGCAATGTCAATCTCAAATGTTCTTCATGTTCTCCCTCACTTTTTGAATACACCATGATATCGTCAATGAAAACCACGACGAACTTGTCCAAGTACTCCATGAAGACCTTATTAATGAGGTACATAAAATATGCGGGTGCATTCATTAACCCAAAATACATAACGGTAATATTCATACGAACCATACCGTGTTCAAAATGCAGTCTTGAGTATGTCGGAGGGCTTAATCTTCAGCTGGAAGTATCCTGACCGAAGATCAATCTTGGAGAAAATTCGGGCACCTTTCATATGGTTGAATAGGTCTTCTATATGGGGCAGCAGGTATTTATTCTTGATCGTCACCTCATTGAGAGACCTATAATCCACACACATCTTTTGGGTTCCATCCTTCTTGTCTACGAAGAGCACGGGGGCTCCCCATGGTGACGAGCTTGGGCGTATAAAACCCTTTTCTAGCTGCTCCTGAATTTGCTTCTTAAGTTCCAGTAGTTCATTAACGGGCATCCTATATGGCCTCTTCGCTATAGGTGCAGTTCCAGGGACTAAATCAATGGCAAATTCGATGTCCCGGTCAGGTGGCATACCAGGAAGTTCTTCAAGGAACACATCTGAAAATTCTTGAACCAGCGGGATGCTTTCCAATGTTTCTTCTTCGACATGGTTCAACGCTGCCTTATCGGTTGCCGGTTGCTCATTTGAAAATTGCACGCTCCTCTCAGCACATTGGTTTACTCCGTTGTGCTTGCTTAACCAATCCATTCCAAGTATTGTATCAATCACTTGGGAATCTAAGACGATAAGGTTGGCAAGAAAGTCTACCCCCCTTATTTTAAGGTTTACTTTCAGACATACTATATTAGTCCTCATCTCTCCACCGGGAGAATTAACCGACATAGTGTGTTTCATGTGTGATATGGGCAGATTATACTTGGCAACATACTTGTATGATATGAATGAATGCGATGCTCCGGAATCAAATAAAAAGTGGCTGGGTTGGAGTTGGCATGGAACATACCAATCACGACGTCCTCAACTTGTTGGGATTCCTCAGCAGAGACATGATTCGAGTTTCCACGAGCGTAGTTCTGCTGCCCATGGTTACCTTGATTAGCTCCTCCGTTCGGCCGTGGGTTCTGCTTGGGCACGTTGCTTGGCTGTCCAAGGCCTTTCTTCGGGCATTGACTTGCAAAGTGTCCTGCCTCTCCGCATGAAAAGCATGCTTTGTTGCCCAAAACAGCAGGAATGTTGGGGCAAGGCTGGTTTTGAGCATAGGCGCCCATGTCGGGACGGGGTGCAGGAGGCAAAGGCATAAGAGATGCTTGCATAACAGGACGTTGCTGCGGTGGCTGATTAGGGCGAGGTGGGTTTGCAGGGCAGAAAGTAGAAGCGGACGAGCCATACTGTGGTGTTTCTGGGGGCATGAAAAGGGGACGTACATTGCTCCCTTTTGGCTGGTATGGCATCTTCCTCTTGCCCTCTTGCTTGATCTCACGGATCATGCTCTCAACCACTATAGCTTTGTCAACGAGCTTCTGGAAGTTTGCATAATCATTGTTGAGAAGTTGTACTTGGATCTCATTGTTCAATCCTCTCATGAACAAGTATTGCTTCCTTTGATCCGAGTTGACGTCTTCGGGAGCATACCTTGACAGCTGCGTGAACTTGTTGAGGTACTCATTCACGCTCTTCTTTCCTTGGCGGAGACCTTCGAACTCTTGCCTTTTAAGCATCATGACTCCAGCAGGGACGTAATGAGAGCGGAAACTCTCCTTGAACTCGGCCCAAGTGATTGTCTCCTGGTTTTCATGATCATTGCAGAGAGCGTCCCACCAGTCAGCGGCTGCTCCCATGAGTTGGTGCGATGTGAAGAGAACTTTCAACCGATCATCGCACTGAACAATAGCAAGCTTCTTTTCCATGGATTTCAACCAATCATCAGCCTCCATGGGATCATTAGCTTGTGCAAAAGTAGGCAGTCGAGTCCTCATGAACTCTCCCAATCTGTTGTGAGCCGGCGGCGGTGGTGGTGGTGGTGGTGCAGGAACGGGGTTAGGGTTGTAGTTGTTGTTGGCTTTCAGCTGTCCTAAAGTTTGTATCATAGTTTGCATGAGCTGGTTTTGCATAGCCATCAACCGTTCAAGGTTGTTTGCATCAGCCCCGGGGTTGGCATTTTCAGGAACTTCAACGTGGCCATCCTCTTGTGGTTCATGTTTCCACGAACGTTCCTCCTTTGACAGCTGGCGTTTTCCCTCACCATCTGTGAGAGAGAGTTGGGTAGAATAGAAAAGAGAAGTTTAGATTGATCCCCCAACTATATGCATCAAGGCTATGCACTAAATATCTTCTTTTATTAATTTTTGCCTATATGAGGATGTGAACACATGCCGAAGCATCTCACATCTCTCTACTATGTGTGGATGCGGACTTTCGAAGAAGCGTCCCACATCCCACACTAGCACACAACCACAAGCAATCATCACAAAAGTTCAACACACCACTCCTATTCACGCTACTACAATTTAAACGTTCCTATTACCGCTTATTCAATGGGAATCCTAAACTTAAGCATGTGAACTGGTGTTGTTCCCGCCGTGTGATGGGGGTGGTCCATCGGACACCTCAATGGGGTTAAGTGCACTCCCACGTGGTGGTGAACGAGTACTTTTGCGTGTCATGCTCCGGATCACCGGAATCTATAAATAGGACATGAGAAACTTTAGAGAAGGAAGAAAATAGCTCCAAAACATCAGAAGCTATGAAGCAAGAAAACAAAAGTGTTGTTGTCCAAAAGAAGAGAAAAGGAGGGGCTGAAAATAGCATTTGCGGTGGCTGAATTGACAAGTAAAGTGCAGCAGCAAGCAATTTTTGAAAATAAAAGTTTAGAGGGATGTTCCTATGTGTTTTATAGTGTCCATTCTACCTAGGCTTGCGTCCTACGGTCAACGTGGCTCTGATACCAATCTGTGACACCTGGTTCTGAAAACAGAACCGAGTTAATGCATATGTGTGCCTAGGATGTTCATCACACATACACAAATAATCCACGAACTGAATTCAGAATATAACCACGAATAAATAGTGTTTAAGTACTTTATTATATTGACTCATTGTCTCATTCATAAATCTCTAACTTATTCTTTCAGCGGAAGTCTCTAAACGACAGCGGAAAATAACTAAACAACAGCGGCTCCATCTCCAACTCCACAGGCAAGTTGACGGTAGTTCGCACGCCTAGTACTCCACATGGTCCTCGAAGTACTCTTCTCCTGTTGTTGATGTTGATGTGATGATGCAAGGGTGAGTACATGTCGTACTCAGCAAGTGCGGGAAAAGTATGACATGTAGCTTACAACAAGGTAGGAATAAAAAGGCTCATTGCAGGAAGCAAATTTTATTTCACAAACATGATAAAAACAACAACTATTTCTAAGTGATAGTTATCCCAACATGACCAAGTAAATCAGCATCTTTTTCTCCATCATAACTCACCCTTTCTCAAGTCTCAACCAGCCATTAACCTTTCTCAAGTTCATCTCATACTCATAAACATTCATAACCATCTCATATTCATGTAACCGAAGCCAAACCGATTTTCATGACTCAAAAACCGTCCCAAAACCAATCCCAATGACCATACCATAACCATACCGAACATCCATCCCAAGTTTTCCCTTCTAATCATGTGAGTTGGCCAGGTGCTTGTGACCGGAAGCACGGCTATCATGATAGTTTTACACTCTGCAGAGGTGGCACCACTTTACCCACAAGTTTGTGATTTCGTCACCCATCAGCGACTGCAAAACCTCCATTATACCAGTAGACAACCTTTAGTGTATGGCCAAAAGATCACAAAATAGCCTTTACAAAGGGGCTACTAGATGTATGGACTCACTAAGGTTGCACCGGCAGGCTCGAATCACCATTCTCCCACCCACGGGCCCCCTCTTGTGCCATGCAGTTCCCAGGGCAGTCCTCTCTCGAGTCCCGTTCCCTGCGCCATCCACGGTCCATAACAAGCTAACAACACACCTAATTAGTCAGCTAAGCCGCACCCATATTTGGCCTTGTGGTGGCACTGTTTTCCTAGCATGTGCTGGCATGAACCGGTCCTTAGATCTACGGCAAGTAAACCACCATTTCATTCAACAACATCCATGAACCAAGCTTTTCTAGATCTTCCCCGATTCCATGCTCATTATCATCAACAAGTTCTCATTATCATTATTCATATGAGTGCAGTAGCTAACCATGTTTTAATTCCGCTTCCTGTATCCTGTGGATTAAGCGAAGCAAAAAGCAAAAATGACCATACTTGACCATACACAGCCTTGCCCCTCCTCAATAGCGTCGTTCCGCTCTTTAGTGAGGACCTCATTCTGCTGGGTCAGACCCTGTATTTGTTGTTGTAAAGGCGTGATGTCGACACGGCTTTTCTTCTTCGCCTTCTTCAGATGATGCAACTGATTGTGTTGTTCGTTCAGTCGCTTGATCGTCGGAAGGAGAACATTGCGGAGTGCGCTGTGAGCAATCTCAAAATGATCTCCACGGCTTGTGCTTTCTTTGAGCTTTGCAGAAAGATAATCCGTATGAACAACTTGGCTGTCCATCACGGCCTTTCCTGCTCAAAACTGGAGGCTGAGATTCGCCTCCGCAAGATTGTACCTTGGGCAACCCGGCTCGGTTGCCTCTATGTACCTTCCCTCCCACACATGATTAGCTCGTCCCTCCACCAGAACGAGTACTTATGGAGTACCCTCCATAGATCTCACATGTAGTTGGCAGAAACGCGACATGGTGTCGCGGGCTGCCACTTGCTACATCCCCTCCGGCTGTCTACCTCTCACCGTAACTGTGAACGGTGCCCAACTGGGTGGCGTGCGTCCTGCAGGAACTTTAACATGGATCATCCACGTCTTGTTCCCCTCCTCGCCTCCTTCCTTGGCGAAGTACGGCGGCATCTTGCTGTACCCGAAATATTGAAGCATTTGCCTCAATGTTTCCGGATAGCCGCCGCAGTGAGAACAGTGGGATTCCACCCATCCGTTCCCCAACTGTCTATCCACTGTCATCTGTAAAAACATATTTGAGAAATATCAAATATTTATTTGAACAGTAAACCATTGAGTTCTAACATAAAATATGTCATTGAACCCATAAAACTTCGAAGCATAGTTCAAACTTAAACAAGTTTTACTGCTGATCTGCTGTCCACTATGACAGCCCTGACCAGTTTCCATTTCAACCTGATTTAGACCATGCTATCTGCAAAACCAATTCTGGAGCTCAACATCAAAGTTAATGTTATCTTCAAAAGCTTTCCAGAAAGTATTTTCTTGGCCTAAGATCTGTTCTGATTCAAAAGTTATGAGATTTCAATGTTGACAGAATTTCAGGAGGAAATTGGACAGCAGCTCCCTGCTTGAGGTACTGATTTGATCCAAGAATTCCAGTTAACTCTACACCAAATTTGACATAACTTTCTGTTACAAAGTTGTAACCCATCTCATGAAAATTTCAGAACTACCTCATTTTCTATTTTTCGATTTTTATGCAGTACGTTATGCTCAATTTACAGAGAGTTACAGAGAGTATTTGCTCTGCCCTGTTTTCTGGACAGTTTCAACTCTACTGTATTTTTCGATTGGTTAAGGGATGAAACATGTAAAAGTCCCAAAACTTGTAAATGGAAAACTTGAGCTATGAATAAAGATAAGTTTAAATACAAGAAATGGGACTTGCAAAAACTTTTGTTTACTCATGAAAGTGTTGCCATGTCCCATAAAACTTTGAATTCAGTTTGAACAACAAGGGTCACTTCAAAAAGAAGAAGGGCATTTCCAAAAAGGGGAATTTCAAACTGATGCGTAAGAAGTTGTATTTGCAGTGGCCAACTTGAATATCATAGGGCATATTTAAATTCCTCAGGTCCAAATTATGAGGTAGCCAAATTTTGAGAAAATTTGGAGGTGCTTTGATATGAGTATCAGAGGGGCCTATGAATTTCTTTGAAATTTGAATTTAAATTGGAACTGAAGAACATCATGTCAAAACTCCAAACAGCTTTTGAATCTGAGCTCTTCAGGATTTAAATTTGCATTGTGCCAAATTTGGAGATCTTTGGAAGAGAGGAGCTGTGGGACCCAATTGTCATTGAGAGGAGAAAACTTAGCATAGAAGTATCTGTTATCTGATCAGACTCACTCGAACCGACTGAGTTCAGTACGCGCGCCACCGAGCTGCTCGGCAAACCGACGTCCTGCTGTTCTCACGATCAGGGCGCCGAGTGGAGAAAAGATCATCGGGTGCACCCCCCCTCTCAGTGGATAAACACTCCCGGTCCTTTCTCTCTTCGTTGCACCGAGTCCCGCAACAGTTTCTGCCGCACCGAGCTCCGGCGTCCCGACTTGTCGCCACGGCGCGACCCGAGTTTTGACGCCCGGCCGAGAGCACAGGCAGCGTCGCCCGTGCCCCCTCGAGCTTCCTGGATCATTTCCCCAACGTGCCGTGGTTGATACAAAGTTGCCGAGCACGTTTTCTTGCCGGAAAACGGACCTAGACGCCTCGACACCACAGCAAGACCTTGTTGCGTTTCACGAGCAACTAAGCCCCGGTGAAGGTCAGTAATCATCTGCTCGTGCTGTCCCTCCAATTTGGTGCTATCTCGTGGGCGCAGCCGGCCGGAATTTGGTGTTTCTCACCAGCGGGTTCTTCGGACCGCCGCGCCAAAATCTGAAAATTAGCCTCCTATAGTTAGTTGTTTCCAGTTATGATATACGGGCATGTTCTATAGACTCTGACGGTCCTCCTCGTCCAATCGGTGCTTGTTTTCATCAACCCTAGTCGTGGAACACTGTGTTTTTCACTGCCGTCGGAAAATCCACCTCGGGCGCACCGTGGGGACCTATTTCGAGCCATTTCCAATCCAAACCAAGTCCATGTAAAGCATGCCCACGACTCACTGATGCTTTAGGAGCAAACGGCGCAGCGTTTTGTGTGGCACCGCACCCTAGCGACGTCGCAGGAGTTGCTGCAGTCACTGTCGCCGTCGTCCCTAGGGTTCCGGCCATCCTCGATCTGAGATGACACCGGCAGCGTGTTCCTTGCGTGAAAATATGCAGTGGAGGCGAAAACTAGCAAGTTCTGAGGACCAGAACCCCTTTCCGGCGAGGGCTCTGGCGAGCTCAGCGGTGGGGGTCGCGCGGGAGCCGGAGGAAGACGAAGGGGGTCGGCCCCACTCGTCAGCGGCTGGAGTTAAACATGCGGGATCCTCTGTGGCCTCGGATCAAACTGTGACAACGCGGGAACGGGTCTGTTGCCCCGTGTGGCTCAGTTCCAGCAGCTGACACGTGTGCGATAGGCCCACGGTCAGAATTTAAACTTTTCCCCGATTTATTTGGATTTCCAGATTCAGTTCAAACTTTAGAACATCATAACTTTTGCTAGGAAGCTCCAAATTTAGTGATTCAAATTGGGTTGGATTCAAGATGAAAAGCTCAATCCAAATATGCAGCCCAATTCGCATGAAAACCAATAGAAAGTTCTGGAAAATTCTTTAAATCTTTTCAGCAAAAGAATTTTAGAGGGCGTTTGGTTCATCCAAAAATCCTCAAATCTTGCCAGCATATTCTTTAGGATGTTAGGAGACCCTGTAAAAGTTTCAGATCATTTGAAGTTTATTTAGTTAGGGTAATTCAGATTTCAAGTTTCTGTATTCAAATGAATACAGAAACATTTTCAGTGAATTTCCAAAATTTGGAAATTCAGTTCTGGGCATTCCTTAGCTCCAAAAATCCTAGGAAAATTCATGCATGCTCCCTAAGCTATGTATGAAATTGTAGTTTACTTGAATTTGCATGAAAGTGCAAATTTATTCAGAATTAATTCCTTTTTGCCTAAATGCATAGGGAATTGTTCTGGGTGATCTACTTAGTGAAATATTCTGAATTTTGGTCCAGAGGACTTTCTTGTGACAAGGAACGCACATGAAAATGTTCATCTCCATTGGAGCTCTGGATCACAACTATCCTGTTCAACCTATTTAGATGAGTAGCACACAAGTGGAGAAATGTAATTATTACTTGATCATGTTGCTTCACCCAAACCAAACCAGTAGCCCCAGTGTCATTTTAAATTCTTAAACAGAGTTCCAGTTTTAAACTTGTCTTTAGCACTTGTTAGCAAAAGTTTTACAATTAAACATGTATGCATATTCATAACGTGTAGTGATTAAACGTGGAAAGTGAAGAAGGAGAAGTTGAGCTTGGATCAAGGAACAAGAAGGGCAGGGATTAACTTCAAGTCATCAGCAACTAACTTCATATTATCTGACTTTAGTCACCTGCAAAACCAAGCCAAGCCCCGGTTTGCATTTAAGTTGTTTTTTAAAGTTTCTACTGTGTTCACTACTATGGGTCAAAGTTTGTATGTGCATTAGGTCAAGGATGTTTTATACTCCACTTGCATGACCAAAAAGAACCCTGGGATCAAGGGTAGAATGGTTTCGTCGCTGTAGAATAAGGCCATGCTAAATAGGCTAGGACATCCGGTAGAAGACAAGTAGTTGGAATCTACTCACGAGTTATAGTTCAGGGTTTTATAAGTGTGGTTGGAAGAGAGTGGCAAACTAAAGTTTACATTTCTAAACATGAGACCGGGCAGAGGGGTTAGGCAGCAACAAGACGAGGTCTTGGTCGAGTAGCTCTGCCTGTGTCGGTTAAGGACCGATGCGTGTGCCGCATCCAGGAGCAAGTATTGAGTTTTGTACCGGATGCTTACTGATATATGAGAACAAGGAAACCGATGTACCAGGTTCACTGGGTTGTAGAGGCATACCACATCGTCTCGTTAGACCTATGAGCCCGAGACGGCGCGACCGGTTCTACAGTCTAGTGTCCTAAGAAAGGTTGCCACATACGACGTAATGAAGGATGCCAGATTTGGGTCTTCAGAGGCAGGCGCATGTGTCGAGTTATTCGGGTAGTGTTTGATTCGAATCACCGTCCATCGCGGTTATTTATTACCGCTTGCTCCCATGTTGTGACATAGTAATCAGCTTGTGTGGAAACAGTTTGCAAAGTTTAACTGCTGCTATGATTATTGTAAGTTGCATGAAAACCTTGTTTGAAGTAGAGAATAGAGCAAACTAAAGTTAATTTCCACCTTGGGACAAGTGACATTGGAATGAAGCATTTCTTGTTTGATTGTGGAGTTCCAATGTTGCTGGGCGCAAGGTCACTACTATTATGGCTAAAATCTAAAAGTTAAGGATGAACTCGTAGGCGAGTCTTTTCACAGATTACAGGATTAGATCTTAAGTTACCCTCATGTAGAGTTGCATGCTTTAGGTGAGACGGTTAAGTCTTGCCGAGCCTTTGTGCTCACTCTTGCTATATAAGTGGTTTTGCAGATAAACCTCGACGCTATAAAAAAGGTTATCTGGTGAGACTCGGGAACTTCCGAGTCATGTCACACTTGGAGAACCTAGCCGCTGCCATGTCTTCATGTTGCTAGCGAGAGGAGTCCGCGGGATGGATGTCACACCCGGTTTCTCCGAAGAACAACCGAGTGAATATTACATGTATGCCAGGATCATTTTCTCATACATGTGACAACAAATAGTGAAGCATCATCATATTACAAGCCAGGTGTTTGGATATAAATAAGTCTTACATAGCATACGTCTCGATGGACGATAACAAGTTCATAACATGTAAATAAAACAGCAGCGGAATATAAATCTTGTGGGCTCCATCACAGGTGTCGCCCGAGGGACTCCGTGAACCTAGAAACCTTCTTCGGGTCTGAAGTCTTGGTCATTGAACATCACGTCATCCCCTTGACCTGAGCAGCAATTTAAACGAATAGGAAAGCAAGCTTGAGTACCGTTGGTACTCAGCAAGTGTGGGAAAGTTATGTCATGCATGGCTAGAGCAAGGAGAGGTTGAACTCATGGTTAAAGCACTACGCAATTAATACCTATCACCTTAGCTTATTAAGCACCTACATTACTACAAAGGTGAAATGGTCCCAATCCCTCACCCATCATCAATATCAAGTAACCAAAATCTCATCTCCAATGTTAAGCTTCCCGCTTAACATCCTCAACTTCCAAATTCATCATATTCTAATCATGAATAAGTCCAAGCTGCTCTTGACCGTAAGCACGGCTGTCATGACAGTTTTGACTCTGCAGAGTTTGCACCACTGTACCCACATGTAGTGATTTCATCCCCCGTTGCCGGCTAGACTAAGAGAACCTCCATTATGCCAGTGGCCGTGAACCACGTTCACACTTCCCAGGTGTGTAGCAAGGAGATCACTACGAGGCCTTTACAAAGGGATTCCGGACGAGCATGGGCCCACTGAGGTTTCACCCCTAACAGCATACAAGAGGCTCCAACCCCGCTGCAGTGGCCCCCTCTTGAGCCTGGCGGTTCATAAGGTAGTCCAGCTGACACCTATTCCCCGCACCATCCAAACACCCATACTACGCCGGAGATACACCTAATTAATTGGCCAAGCTGCCCCATCTCAGCATGTGGTTGGCACGGTAAAGCCAAGTTACATGCTCCATGAACCGGTCCTTAGGATCCAGGCAAGTACTAAACATAAACCTCAGTCTCGTGCACACAGCACCAACCAAATCATCCAACTTGTCTCGATCCCTACCTCTACATAACTCATAATATCTCATTCAAGAGTAAGGTAAATAAGTTGATGATATCATATCCCACTTATCCCATTCTAAGCATGGCTAAGCATAAGTAATATGAATGAATGACATAGTAAAATAAATCCCAACCCAAGCTATAAGGAAACAAGATAATGCAATTCTAGGGAAACTTCCTAGCATGGGTATCATATTCCAAATTGACCATGCAATTAAATTCTAACTACACATCCTAGTATAGGATCAAAGTGGTCAAGGACACTTGCCTTCTTCCTGCTGCTCTGGGAATGGAAAGTCTTGGTCTTGGAAGCGGAGAACTTGCTCTGGGGCAGGTTCTACTCATGCCAATACACATAGCAAAAGAAAACAACAATCCATAAGCCATAGTCCACGCTTTCACTTCATGCAAACCACACATACATAAATATGAAAGTCATTCACATTTCTAAGTGTTGTGGTAACCCTAGATGTGTTGATTTTAGGCCTACATGCATTTAAACATATATACATTATTTCTAACTTTTGTATTTAGATTTCTATTTGCACACTATATATGAATTTCCAATTTGAACAAATTCTTTATATTTAATTAATACACTTCTGAGCCACAAAGTTTGCATGAAAGATAATTTCCTACTCCAAATAGGTTTACAGATCTTCTACAAAATACTAAACTGAAGTTTTTGGATTTGGAGACCTCATTTATCGTTTCCTAATTATGCATACTTATTTTCCTATATTTTCAGATTTATTTTCTATGCCTAAAAGTGAATTTTAATATTAAAATAGTAAGGCATATCACCTAAACAGAATATGTTCTGATCTAAAATGTTCAATAAAATATTTTTGAACTTCCTCTCTGATGTGAAACAATTTAAATTTATTTTACTAGTTTTTAGAATTATTTCCTAGCCTAAAATGTGTCTCTAGAGATAATAAAAATGAGCAATACTTAGGCAGATTTCATTTCAGCCTAAAATCTATTTTTAACTCATTCTAAAGTTTTCCAATTGCTAGGAGAGTTTAAATTTATATTTGCACATGTGTTTGCATCACCATTTAAATTTAAATCCTAGTCACATGTTCAAATTTCTAAATTTAATATTCCTATAGGGTCTAAAACGCAAATCCACCCTTCTGCAGGGTTTAATTTACTATTTTAAATTTTCAGGTGCCTAATTACACATAACAGAGGGGTCTTCCTAATTTTTATTAAGTTCAGGGGCTAAAACTGAGTTTTAAATGAATTTACATAAATTTCTGAAGGTCCAGGGGCTAGATCAGAAGTTTCCGGGGCTAGCTCGTGTTTTTTGAGATCCCCAGGGGGTAGCGCATAAGAATCCCGGCCTTTATAATGCGGGGCTGACGTGGGCCGTTGGATTTAAAATAGACGGCTCAGATTAGATTGTCGAAGCGGTACGCGTCGATTTAATTTCTACCGTGCAATTTAAAATAGACGGTCCTCAAGGGGCCACGTCGCCCTGGCCGGAGCCAGCCCGCGCGCGCGGCGGCGGGGGCGGCGATCTCGCCGGCGCAGCCTCGGTTTTTGCCGCTACACGCTAGAACTCGCATATTTTTGCACGGATCAGCTGCGGAGGGGTAGGGGATGCTCACCTAGAGGTTTTCCTGCACTCGGAGGCCCTGGAAGGCGGTCGGCGGGGTCGAAGTCCGGCAATGGCACTCGGTGCTCGTCGGAGCGACTGTTGGGGCGCAAGACACGTCGTTTCCTTCACCTGCAGGGCTCCCGACGGCGGTGGAACGTAACAAGCCCGTTAGATCAGAGAAATCGGGCGAAGGTTGGGAGAAAACGGAAGAGAGGGTCTCGGTCTCACCGGTACTGAAGCGAGTCGATCGGGGAGGAAACAAAGGTGATCGTCGGCTTATAAATGGGCGAGGGAGGGCGGCGGGTCTGTTGAGATCACGCTGGGGTGCCCGGGACCGAGAATCGGGGCTGGGAACGCGGGTTCCGGGGGGTTGGTTTTGATCGGGCGCGAGAGAGGGCCGGGGTCGGTTGGGGCACGCGGGGGAAGAAGATGGCGGGCGGGCCCCGCGTGTCAGAGAGAGGGAGAGAGGGGGGGCGCGGGTTTGGGCTGGCTGGCGCGCGGTCTTGGGCCAGCTGAGCGGATTTCAGCCCACTGGTCATTTTTCTTTTTCCTTTTCCTTTTCTTTTTCTGTTTTGATTTGAATTTGAATTCCAGTTTGAATTTGAATTGCTTTATCACATGCATTACGTCCAAAAAATTTTAAATTCCCCTCTTTAGCAGGTTTTGGGGTGTTACAGCTCTACCCCCCCTTAAAAGAAATCTCGTCCTCGAGATTTGTGATTCTAGGAAAACAAATCCGGAAACTGGGCCTTAAGCTCGTCTTCTCGCTCCCATGTGGCTTCAGCTTCCGAGTGATGCTTCCACTGCACCTTGCACATTCGGATTCTTTTATTTCTTGTTAGGCTTTCCATTGTCTCCAAAATCTTGACCGGTTGCTCAGCATAAGAAAGATCCTCTCATACGTCCACCTCATTCATGGGTAACATTTCTTCGGGCATTCTTAAACATTTCTTCAGCTGTGACACATGGAATACATCGTGCACATCTGATAAGCGAGACGGTAGTTCTAGTTGATATGTCACTTCGCCTTTCCTCTCCAAATCAGAAAGGGTCCGATGTATCGAGGCGATAATTTCCCTTTCACCTTGAACCGACGAAGTCCTCAGATAGGGGACACCTTGAGATAGACATTGACCCCCACGTTGAAAATAATCTCTCTTCTCCGTACATCGGCATAACTCTTTTGTCGGGTCTGTGCTATCTTCAAATTGTTGCAAATTTCCCTCACTTTCGCCTCGGCGTCTTGTAGTACCTCAGGCCCAAACACTTTACTTTCCCCTTTTTGGTTCCAAAATAGTGGAGTTCTCCACTTCCTCCCATACAAAGCCTCAAAGGGTGACATCTTCATACTAGCCTGATAGCTGTTGTTATAGGAGAACTCCGCATACGGTAAGTTCTTATCCCAACTCCTATTGTTTTTGAGCGCACACGCTCTCAGCATATCCTCAAGTATCTGATTGGTTCTTTCCGTCTGCCCGTCAGTCTGGGGGTGATAGGCAGAACTAAAATTTAGATGAGTTCCAATGGTTTCATGAAACTTCTGCCAGAACCTTGAGGTGAACTGTGTCCCTCGATCTAACACTATCTTCTTTGGCACTCCATGAAAACACACGATCCTTGACATGTACAATTCCGCCAATTTGTATCCGCTATAGCTTTCTTTCACGGGGATGAAATGAGCTACCTTGGTTAGCCTGTCGATGATGACCCATATCGAATCATATTCCGATTGGGTAATGGGTAGTCCCACTATGAAGTCCATAACTATTTCTTCGCATTTCCATTCAGGCACTTTGAGTGGTTGCAATAGTCCCGCGGGTCGTTGATGTTCTGCTTTCACCAACTGACATGTGTCACATAGGGCAACATGTTCCACGACATCTTGCTTCATGCCATACCCACAATATCTGCTCTTGAGGTCATGATACATCTTCATACTCCCAGGATGAATGGAATAGTCGGGATCATGAGCTTCCTTCAAAATCAATTCACGGATCTCCTTCACTTCAGGCACACAGATTCTTTTCCCATGCCACACTTTACCTTGTTCATCTTCTCTGAACCCAGGGGCTTTATTTTCTTTGATGAGTTCTCTAATCTCTTGTATCTTCTTGTCATTCTTCTGACCGTTGCGTATGTCTTGCTCTAATGTGGAGTCCACTTCCATGGCGATGGCCTCACCACTATTCACCAGACATAGATTGAGTTTTGCAATCTCTTCCTTGAATTCTGTAGGCATGTCCTTCGAACTCAACATGTTGACCTGCACTTTCCGGCTTAAAGCATCCGCCACGACGTTTGCTTTCCCGGGATAATAGTTGATGCCCACATCAAAGTCGTTGATTAACTCTAACCATCTCCTTTGTCTAAGATTCAGATCTGGCTGTGTGAAAATGTACTTTAAGCTCTTATGATCCGTATATATCTCTGTCCTCTTTCCCATCATGTAATGCCGCCAAATCTTCAATGCGTGTACCACTGCGGCTAGCTCTAGGTCATGTGTAGGATAGTTCTTCTCATGCTTTCGGAGCTGCCGGGACACGTAGGCCACGACATGCCCCTCTTGCATGAGAACACATCCCAACCCGTGTCTAGATGCATCGCAGTACACCGAAAAATTCTTCTGCATATCCGGCATAACTAGCACTAGGGCTGTTGTCAATCTTTTCTTCAACTCTTGAAAACTCGTCTCGCACTATGGTGTCCATGTGAATGTGATTCCCTTCTCTAACAATTTGGTGAGGGGTCTCGAGATCTTGGAGAAACCCTCAATAAACCGTCGATAATACCCAGCCAATCCTAAGAAGCTTCGAACTTCCCCGACATTTTCAGGGGTCTTCCACTTCTGCACATCCTCGATCTTGGCGGGGTCTACGGAGATTCCTCCCTCCGAGATTATATGTCCTAAGAAGGGAACTCTCTTTAGCCAAAACTCACACTTGCTTAACTTGGCATATAGTTGGTGTTCTCTCAACTTTTGCAACACCAATCTTAAATGTCCCTCATGTTCTTCTTCATCTTTGGAGAAGACGAGAATGTTATCAATGAAAACCACCACAAATTTGTCTAGGTATTCCATGAATACCTTGTTCATGAGATACATGAAATATGTCGGGGAATTAGTTAGTCCAAACGGCATGACGGTGTATTCATACAGCCCGTACCAAGATACAAAAGCTGTCTTTGGAATTTCGGTTTACCTTATCTTCAGTTGGTGGTATCCCGACCTGAGATCAATTTTTGAGAACACACAAGCTCCCCTCAACTGATCAAATAAGTCTTCAATGCGGGGTAATGGGTACTTGTTCTTGATGGTTACTTCGTTCAACGCACGGTAGTCCATGCATAACCTTTGGGTTCCGTCCTTCTTGGGCACAAATATCACTGGAGCTCCCTATGGTGAGGAACTAGGACGAATATACCCCTTCTCTGTCAATTCTCTTAAATGTTCTTGAGCTCTTCCAGCTGTTTGGAGTCCATCCGTTAAGGCCTCTTGTATATTGGGGCTGTTCCAGGCACTAGTTCAATCGCGAATTCCACCTCACGATTGGGAGGCATACCTGGCAGCTCCTCCGGAAAAACATCTGGATACTCCCGGATAATCCTTATCTCTTCCACTTCCACCTCAACTTGATTGAGTTTAAGGTCCCTCCTAGGTTCTTGTACGGCTATGAACTTCACTTTTGTGCCGCTAGGGTGAGTTAGTTCCACCGTTCTTGTCGAACAATAGATGATTCCTTTATGTTTGGTCAACCAATCCATACCCAAAATAATATCTATCCCTTGTGAGTCTATCACTATGAGGTTTGCAGTAAATACTACCCCATTAATGTCTAGATTCACCTTGGGACACACTTGTCTTGTCCTTATTTCTCCCCCTGGAGAGTTCACTGCTAACATATAGTTCATTTTTGTTGTTGCTAGATCATGCTTCTTAACAAACCCTTGAGCAATGAACGAGTGGGTAGCACCAGAATTGAACAATAGGGTTGCAATGTGTAAATTGGCAGGAAACTTACCAATTACCACGTCAGGTGCCTCTTGCGCTTCCTCCATGGTCATGTGGTTCACCCGTCCTCGCATCACATTCTGCTGTTGTGGCTGCATGGGCTTCTTCTTTGGGCACTTATGGGCGTAGTGCCCCACTTCACCACAGTTGAAGCATTGCACCTCAATCTTAGGTGCCTGGCCTTTGTTATCTTGGGGTTGGTTCAGTGGTCCTTGTCCTGCTGGTCGAGGTTGATAAGTGGGGCGTGGCTGTTGCACAAACTGATGCTGCGGCTGTGCTGGTGCTGATGGAGGCCTGAAGTTCGGGTTGTACCCTCTCGGTGTCGGGTAGGGTACCACAGCACGACTCGTCTGCCCTGCAGGTTGCTGCATCAGACGTGGACGCGTGTTGCTACTTGAGGCTTGGTGTGACCATCCCGCCTTCTTCTTGTTTTCATTCTCCAAGGCCTTCAGCTTCCTCTCCACGATGAATGCCCTGTCTACCATCTTTTGGAAGCTTTCATACTCGTTGGAGGACATTGCACATTGCATCTCCATAGTAAGTCCTTCCACAAAACAGTCCTGTTTCTGCTCATCGGTTTCGATATCCCGTGGTGCATAACGGGATACTTGGGTGAACTTAGTGAGGTATTCCCTCACAGTCATGTTTCCTTGCTGCAGCCACAAGAACTCCTTTCTCTTGTTTTTGAGTTCACCCCTTGGTATGTAGTGGTTGCGGAAACTGCGCTTGAACTCTTCCCAAGTGATGTTCTCGGGGTCGTGATGGGCTGCCACGTAAGTGGTCCACCAATCGGCAGCAGGTCCATGCAGCTGGTGAGAGGCAAACAGCACCCTCTCATACCATTGGCATTGTATGATCCTCATCTTGCTCTCAATGGTCTTTAGCCAATCATCTGCCTCCAGAGGTTCAGCAGCACTTGCAAACTTTGGGGGTTGAGTTCCCAGAAACTCACTCAACTTTGGTTGGTGTGGTGGAGCTCGTGGGGGTGGAGCTTGGTATAAGTTGGCCACCACTTGAGTTAAACTCTGGATGAGCTGATTCTGATTTTCGAGCATTTGGTGGATAGGATCAGCTCCTTCACGGCGACCACCCTTGTCTTGTCCTCCAGAAAGGTGAGGATTGCTGGCCTCATCGTTGTTGTTGGTAGGGTTGGCACCACGACCTTTTCCTCTTCCAGACATCTATCATGATTAACCAAGTGTTAACTTAAAGCATTACGTATTAACTTCCCAAATTGCTTGTTTAAACTTAAGCTTTTGAGGCCTTAATATTTAAACAATTTCTGAAGATTTCTCGTAGATCTTTGGGAGTCACGTCTCACGTGAAAATAAATGCACTCTTGATTCATAAGAGTTCACACATCAAAGCAAAGCAAACTAAAGACAAGGTTGTGGACAAATGCCCATGGCTTCCACAACTCATGTCACACACCAAACATTAACACACAAATAAATAAGGTATTGACTTGACTACTCGATAACCTGCTGAAATAAGGGAAATGACTCTAAACAACTCGTATCACTGAGTTGGCTCGTCGGGGTCTTCCTCATTATTGCGGCTGCCCTATGATTCCGCTTTAGGTGGGGAAGCTGCTGGTGGAGAAGTGCGGCGACGCTTGCTCGCCCGGCGGTCTGGGGAGTCAGGAGTCCACGTGTCATTCACGGTGACACACGGTTCATTACCATCTCCTCTTTCTCTCGCCCTCAAGCTGGCGCAAAGCAACGCCTCAGTCTCCTTCAGGGTGTCACGAACATCCTGAAGCTCCTGCTGGCACTCCTACAGTCGAGTGTTGAGCATAGCAGCATCCTCCAAGCACAAGTCCATATGCTGCACTGGCGGGTACATGTACTCCGTGGTGCCACTCTCACGCTGGAGGACATACATGTACTCAGTCCTGTCCAGGTGACGACGGTTGATGTAACTCTGGCAGGTGATGGCCTCCCAGGTGACATCCTTCTCAGCATCGGCCTGAGTCGCCCGACAAGCTGGAGAGCAGTGGATCTTGAGCAGCTGATTTTCATGGATAATCCTCATCTCTGAGCTCCATTCTTCCCGCTTCTCACGGATGGTCCTGGTGGAGCAGTAGTGTATGATCAGCTTGCCCACATTGCCGGCGGCGTGGAGCATACGCCGAAGACGGCGCAACAAGCCTCCTACTGCCAACCCGTAGGAGTGGTACATCACCGGACGGTTCACCTCTCTCAAGGCAAGGGCAACTACAAGAACTCTCCCTCCGGTGGACATGCGAGCGGTGCGGATCATGCGAACCATCTAAAACATAAAGCATTTAAAATTAAGTTAGATAAGAGATAAATAAAAATTGTATTTTGAATAAAAGTTGGGGCAAGATGAATAAAGTGACCCCATTAAATAACACTTTCAACCCACACCTTTGTAAAATAGTTTTTAAGAAAATAGGGTCTATAAATCCGTCCATTTCTACCTAGGTCCACGTTCCTACGGGCAACCTTGGCTCTGATACCACTTCTATCACACCCGGTTTCTCCGAAGAACAAACGAGTGAATATCACATGTATGCCAGGATCATTTTCTCATACATGTGACGACAAATAGTGAAGCACCATCATATTACAAGCCAGGTGTTCGAATATAAAGAAGTCTTACATAGCATACGTCTCGATGGACGATAATAAGTTCATAACATGTAAATAAAACAGCAGCGGAATATAAATCTTGTGGGCTCCGTCACAGGTGTCGCCCGAGGGACTCCGTGAACCTAGAAACCTTCTTCAGGTCCGAAGTCTTGTTCATTGAACACCACGTCATCCCCTTGACGTGAGCAGCAATTTAAACCAACAGGAAAACAAGCTTGAGTACCGTTGGTACTCAGCAAGTGTGGGAAAGTTATGTCATGCATGGCTAGAGCAAGGAGAGGTTGAACTCATGGTTAAAGCACTACACAATTAATACCTATCACCTTAGCTTATTAAGCACCTACATTACTACATAGGTGAAGGGTCCCAATCCCTCACCCATCATCAATATCAAGTAACCAAAATCTCATCTCCAATGTTATGCTTCCCGCTTAACATCCTCAACTTCCCAATTCATCATCATCTAATCATGAATAAGTCCAAGCCGCTCTTGACCGTGAGCACGGCTGTCATGACAGTTTTGACGCTGCAGAGTTTGCACCACTGTACCCACATGTAGTGATTTCATCCCTCGTTGCCGGGTGGATGAAAAGAATCTCCATTATGTCAGTGGCCGCGAACCACGTTCACACTTCCTAGGTGTGTAGCCAGGAGATCACTACGAGGCCTTTACAAAGGGATTCCCGACGAGCGTGGGCCCACTGAAGTTTCACCCCTAACATCATACAAGAGGCTCCAACCCTGCTGCAGTGGCCCCGTCTTGAGCCTTGCGGTTCATAAGGTAGTCCAGCTGACACCTATTCTCCGCACCATCCAAAACACCCATACTACGCCAGAGATACACCTAATTAATTGGCCAAGCTGCCCCATCTCAGCATGTGGTTGGCACGGTAAAGCCAGGTTACATGCTCCATGAACCGGTCCTTAGGATCCAGGCAAGTACTAAACACAAACCCGAGTCTCGTGCACACAGCACCAACCAAATCATCTAACTTGCCTCGATCCCTGCCTCTACATAACTCATAATATCTCATTCAAGAGTAAGGTAAATAAGTTGATGATATCATATCCCACTTATCCCATTCTAAGCATGGCTAAGCATAAGTAATATTAATGAATGACATAGTAAAATAAATCCCAACCCAAGCTACAAGGAAACAAGATAATGCAATTCTAGGGAAACTTCCTAGCATGGGTATCATATTCCAAATTGACCATGCAATTAAATTCTAACTACACATCCTAGTATAGGATCAAAGTGGTCAAGGACACTTGCCTTCTTCCTGCTGCTCTGGGAATGGAAAGTCTTGGTCTTGGAAGGGGAGAACTTGCTCTGGGGCAGGTTCTACTCATGCCAATACACATAGAAAAAGAAAACAACAATCCATAAGCCATAGTCCACACTTTCACTTCATGCAAACCACACATACATACATATGAAAGTCATTCACATTTCTAAGTGTTGTGGTTACCCTAGATGTGTTGATTTTAGGCCTACATGCACTTTTAAACATATATACATTATTCTAACTTTTGTATTCAGATTTCTATTTGCACGCTATATATGAATTTCCAATTTGAACAAATTCTTTATATTTAATTAATACACTTCTTAGCCACAAAGTTTGCATGAAAGATAATTTCCTACTCCAAATAGGTTTTCAGATCTTCTACAAAATCCTAAACTGAAGTTTTTGGATTTGGAGACCTCATTTATCATTTCCTAATTATGCATATTTATTTTCCTATATTTTCAGATTTATTTTGTATGCCTAAAAGTGAATTTTAATATTAAAATAGTAAGGCATATCACCTAAACAGAATAGGTTCTGATCTAAAATGTTCAATAAAATATTTTGAACTTCCTCTCTGATGTGAAACAATTTAAATTTATTTTACTAGTTTTTAGAATTATTTCTAGCCTAAAATGTGTCTCTAGAGATAATAAAAATGAGCAACACTTAGGCAGATCTCATTTCAGCCTAAAATCTATTTTTAACTCATTCTAAAGTTTTCCAAGTGCTAGGAGAGTTTAAATTTATATTTGCACATGTGTTTGCATCACCATTTAAATTTAAATCCTAGTCACATGTTCAAATTCCTAAATTTAATATTCCTATAGGGTCTAAAAGGCAAATCCACCATACTGCAGGGTTTAATTTACTATTTCCGAAATTTTCAGGGGCCTAATTACACATAACAGAGGGTTTTCCTAATTTTTATTAAGTCCAGGGGCTAAAACTGAGTTTTAAATGAATTTACATAAATTTCTGAAGGTCCAGGGGCTAGATCAGAAGTTTCCGGGGCTAGCTCGTGTTTTTCGAGATCCCTAGGGGGTAGCGCGTAAGAATCTCGGCCTTTATAATGCGGGGCTGACGTGGGCTGATGGATTTAAAACAGACGGCTCAGATTAGATTGTCGAAGCGGTACGCGTCGATTTAATTTCTACCGTGCGATTTAAAATAGATGGCCCTCAAGGGGCCACGTCGCCCTGGCCGGAGCCAGCCCGCGCACGCGGCGGCGCGCGGCGGCGGGGGCGGCGATCTCGCCGGTGCAGCCTCGGTTTTTGCCGCTACACGCTAGAACTCACATCTTTTTGCACGGATCGGCTGCAGAGGGGTAGGGGATGCTCACCTAGGGGTTTTCCTGCACTCGGAGGCCCTGGAAGTCAGTCGGCGGCGTCGAAGTCCGGCAATGGCACTCGGTGCTCGTCGGAGCGACTGTTGGGGCGCAAGACACGTCGTTTCCTTCACCTGCAGGGCTCCCCGGCGGCGGTGGAACGTAACAAGCCCGTTAGATCAAAGAAATCGGGTGAAGGTTGGGAGAAAACGGCAGAGAGGGTCTCGGTCTCACCGGTACTAAAGAGTCGATCGGGGAGGGAACAAAGGCGATCGTCGGCTTATAAATGGGCGAGGGAGGGCGGCGGGTCTGTTGAGATCATGCTGGGATGCCCGGGACCGAGAATCGATGCTGGGACGCGAGAGAGGGTCGGGTTCGGTTGGGACGCGCGGGGGAAGAAGATGATGGGCGGGCCCCATGTGTCAGAGAGAGGGAGAGAGGGGGGCGCACGGGTTTGGGCTGGCTGGCGCGCGGTCTTGGTCCGGCTGAGCGGGTTTCGGCACACTGGCCGTTTTTCTTTTTCCTTTTCCTTTTGTTTTTCTGTTTTGATTTGACTTTGAATTCCAGTTTGAATTTGAATTGCTTTATCACATGCATTACGTCCAAAAATTTTTAAATTCCCCTCTTTAGCAGGTTTTGGGGTGTTACACTGGACCTCTTCTCGAGTGCTTCTTAGAGATTCGACGTGAGCTGTTTATAGACTTCCGCTGTAGCTATTTTATGTAAACTATTTACAAAGAACAATAGTAAGCTTCCACTTTTGATTAATGTAATAGAGTGTTCCTTATATGTGTGCTGTTGGGTGCCGCATAACACGGCACCACCCAATGCGATTCCCGGGCAAGGTGCCCTGTCCCCGTTACATGATCGGGACGGCGGGGTCCTCGTCTGCGGTGTATCAGAGCCGCATTGGTAATACGCACGGAATAAGGATCGTATTACGACAAAAACATACGATACGGTGAGGAAACGGTATTAGGCCCACATAAGGACTATAGTAGTATAGTTACTTAAAGTGGCATTGCTAACTTACTTGTTATAATTCTGAATTTTGATTATGTAACGACGCACCTTCGCTCAGGTAAACATTGTAAGGAACGCCACCGAAAGCGGTTCAATTTCGGTTAGCTCCCCTGACGAGGAATGTGGTTCAGGGATAGGTCTCACAGCTTGGTGTGAGACGTTAATATGAAACTCTTGGACTCTTCATGTTCCTGAGATCATATGAAACGCTGATCCCTAGTGCATTAGGCAAGTAAGTGGAGACCCCATCATGTGGTCAGTAACGCGATAGTGTGTTCGTCTGGAATTAGCCCAGCAGAACATACACAGCGCTTGCCATCGGCATGCCCTGCAGGGCAGTAGGTGGTATCCCTTGGGTTGATAACATTCCCAACCATGACGACCTGTTCATGATATACTCGGGTTCCCCGTCGTGTGGTGTAGAAACACGATCACGTACCTTGAGACGTGGCTTAACTCAAGGACGGCCGTATGACAATGATACGGGCGTTTGTATTTACTTTTAAATATGGAATTGCCTGAAATGAAACAACCTTTGAGTGCACCACTATTGAGTGTTTTTCTGCAGGTACCAACCACGTAAGTATCCCGTGTAGTACACGTGTGCGAGAAATGGTGTTAGTGCCACTGATGATACATATATGCCGGTATAATCCGGTTAGGATTTTCTTTGGTGATGCTACGTAGTACCGACATATTTCTTACGGTGCATCGACACCGTACTACACTTAATAACCTCTTCCCTATTAAGAAATGATCCATGAACTAACTTTCAACTAAAAATGGAAGTTTGAAACAAGTATTAGTTACTGAACTCTTATTTTGAGCTAAGATTCAAATGAGAGCATGACTAGGCGTCAAAGTTTTCAAAAACAGAGTGCTCTGTTTCTGGCAGAAATTCTTGCTGGAATTTAACAGAGCATAGCTCTGAGTAGCTTGATCCAATTAAGGTGTGTGATAAAGTTCTGGAAATATTTCCAAGTGCTCTACATCTTCTTTGTAGACCTCCACAGCAAAATCACAGGTTAAGTTGGTGAAAAGTCTAGTTGGAGGAAAACTGTTCAGAACCAGGACAGCAGCAAAACTTCTCTGGACCTTTCTGTTTTTAAGCCATAACTTCCTGTAGAAAAATCCTTAAGGAGCCTATGAGTACTCGTTGGAAAGATACTGAACTTTACTAAAACTTTGGTATTGAACTCAAGTCAAGAATCTGTAGATAACTTGAGAAAAATTTGGAGTTTGTGTGAACTGGTCAGGGTAGTCCACCTGATTAGTTTAGCGTACTTAAGATTTGTTTAAACATGAATGTGGTTATGCTTTCATAAAGTTCATGACATGTTCATGTTTTACTTATCTTTACTTACTACTGAAATAGAATTTTGATTGACTCAGAATTTTATTTCGTGCAGTATGGTATGTGCACACTCTCAAATGGAGATTGGAGGTTCAAGTCGAGGTGGGAATGACTCGACTTCATCACAAGAGCCATCGCCAACCGGATTGGCCGAAATTATGGCAAGGATTAATGAAATTCTCCAAACTCTAATTCAGCAAGGCATAAATAGAGAAGCTCAACATCACATGCCAACCCCGAGAACTTATCTGGATTTCTTGGCGACACAACCGCCGGTATTCTCTGAGGCGGCTGACCATTGTGAAGCAAATCACTGGTTACATGTCACTGAGTCCAAGTTTGGGTTTATCCAATGTGATGAATTTTCGAAGACCCTATTTGTCGCTCAGCAGCTTCACGGCTTTGCTGGAGCATGGTGGCAGAGTACCTTGCTGTCCAACTAGCAGGGCATCGTGTCGCATGGGCGGAGTTCCAGGTTGCATTTCGTGCTCGTTTCATTCCTGCAGGCACAATGCAAACCAGTCTGGATGAATTCTGGAGTCTGAAGCAAGGGGAAATGAGTTTTATTGAGTATGCAAAGGAATTCAATCGCTTAGCTCAATATGTCCTGGATTATGTGAAGTCACCAGCCATGAAGGGTTATCATTTTTATCGAGGGCTGACTGCTAGGCTGCGATGTGAGTTGGCTCAAGTAGCCAAGAGAACTTTGATGAGTTTGTTAGCTGTGCTATCACTCAGGAATATTATCCCAGCCTCTACCTTAATGAGAAGAGGGAGAGGGACTCATCACAGCATGAATGCAATCATCTACCTCAAAAGTAACGGTGGGTAATCCGTTCACCTTCTGGTCGAGAGGTTCCACAAAAGGTGCAATCATTCCTAGAGTATGACGACTCGTATACTCCACAGAGATCTTATTCACCTCCACCGCAGCAGCAACTTATTTCTCCTGCACCTCAGTACCAACAAGGTGCACCAGAATGTTATCTCCCTCAAGAGGTTGAAGATGAACAAGGTGATTTCTCAGCTAAACCAAGTACTGTTCCACTTCATATTGACAACGAGCTCAACGTCAATGAAGTGACTGAACCGAGCAGCAACATTGTGTCTGCCGGTCAAGCTCCAAAGAGTGATCTTGGACAGCAAAGAAAGGCCATGTCCAAAGTGGGAACCATTAATTATGTGTCAATCGATGATCTGCCAAAGGGAGGGCCTGTTCTTGCCGGCAGGTTCACCTTAAATGACAAGCCGGTTGTCATTTTATTCGACTCTGGTGCAACACATAACTTCATTAGCAGGGTGACGGTGATCCGGGATCAGATCTCCACAACTATCACAAAATGTTCTTACCTTATTCATTCGCCAGGTGGAGACATATCAACTAATGAAGTCGTTTCTCGAGCACCACTTTGTTTGGATGGAAAAATTTATCCCACCACCCTCATTATTCTCGAAGACCAAGGAATCAATTCCATATTGGGAATATAATGGTTGACCTTCCATAAGGCTGTTCTGGACATCGAGGACAGGAGTGTTCACTTGGACTCTCCACTTCACGGACATCAAACATTGTATCTCGGCGAAGCGGTTTCCAAAGACCCGGAAGTATGTAATGCCGAGGCTTGCAAGTTAGAAGACATTCCTGTAGTCCGTGAATATCCGGACGTGTTTCCCGAAGATCTTCCAGGCTTACCACCTAAGCGCGAGGGGGAATTCAAAATAGAGTTGAAACTGGGAACCACGCCGATCTCTCGGAGACCATACAAAATGGCTCCGAATGGACTAGCAGAACTGAAGGAGCAACTCAAAGATCTGATGAAAAAGGGGTTTATTCGTCCAAGTTCATCACCATGGGGTTGCTCAGCTTTATTTGTGAAGAAGAAGGATGAGACGCTGAGGCCATGCGTCGATTATCATCCTTTAAATGCTGTGACAATAAAGAACAAGTGTCCACTACCCAGAATTGATATTCTTTTCGATCAGCTGGTGGGTGCTAAAGTCTTCTCTAAGATGGACTTAAGGTTGGGATATCATCAAATCAAGATTCGCATGGAAGATGTCCCGAAAACAGCACTCTCGACAAGATATGGGCTCTATGAGTATCTTGTCATGTCATTTGGGTTGACCAATGCTCCGGTTAACTTGAGGTATCTTATGAACTCGGTGTTCATGCCAGAGCTGGATCAGTTCGTCGTGGTATTCATCGACGACATGTTGGTCTATTCCAAATCAGATGAGGAACACGCTAACCATTTGCATGTTGTGCTCCAACAACTGAGATATCACAAGCTCTATGCAAAGTTTAGTAAATGTGAATTCTGGATCAACCAAGTGCCGTTTCTTGGACATATTATTTCAGCGGAAGGCATTGCTGTTGATCCAAGCAAGATTGAACAAGTGCTGAAGTGGAAATCTCCAACATCAGTCCATGAAGTTCGTAGCTTCTTGGGTTTGGCGGGATATTACCGGAGGTTCATCCCGAGCTTCTCAAAAATCTCCAAACCTATGACGGAGCTACTGAATAAGGGCATCAAATATGATTGGAGCAAGCCATGTGAGGCTTTTCAAGCGTTGGTGCAACACCTCCCCACAGCCCCGGTTCTAGCCCATCCGGATACAACCAAGCCTTATGATGTTTATTGTGATGCATACGGCATCGGGATTGGTTGTGTACTCATGCAAGGAGGACGCGTGGTCGCATATGGATCACGGCAATTACGGAGTCATGAGTAACATTATCCAACTCATGATCTCGAGCTTGCTGCTGTGGTATTAGCTTTGAAGATGTGGAGACATTACCTATTGGAAAATCTGGTTCATCTCTACACCGACAACAAAAGCTTGAAGTACATATTCACTCAAAAAGAGTTGAATATGCGGCAACGGCGATGGTTGGAGCTGATCAAAGACTATTAGATTGAAATTCATTATCACCCGGGCAAGACAAATGTGGTTGCCGATGCACTTAGCCGGAAGTCTCATATTCATAACCTGACCATTACGCCAATAGAAGAGGAAGAACCAAGTCTCTACTTGGTTCCATATGAAGCCCTACATAATCTAGCTCTCATACCCACAATAAGAGAGGAGGTTATGGAAGGTCAAAAGAAAGACAAGGGCATGGCTCATTTCAAAAGTAGGTTGAAGAACGGGGAGATGAAATGTTTCCGGTTAGATGATGAAGATATGGTTCAAGGACCGGATAGTCGTAACCCATGATATAAGGCTGCGGAAGAAAATTTTGGATGAGGCTCACTTATCCAAATTTTCTATTCATCCTGGCAGCAATAAAATGTATCAAGACCTCCGGAAGAAGTTTTGGTGGACATGTATGAAACGTGAAGTTGCAAAATATGTTTCAGAATGTGATACGTGTCGAAGAGTTAAGGCCGACCATGTGAAGAAGTCGGGCCTGTTGCAACCACTACAAATACTGGCATGGAAGTGGGAAGACTTGAGTATGGATTTCATCGTTGGGTTGCCGATGACCTCCCACCATCATGATTCGATTTGGGTAATCGTTGACCGATTAACCAAGTCAGCACGTTTCATTCCGGTGCATACCAACTACAGCGCCAAGCAATATGCGGAGTTATACAAAGCACAAATCTTGTGCTTGCATGGAGTTCCCCGTACCATTGTATCCGACAGAGGATCGCTGTTCGTGTCCCGCTTCTGGGAACAGCTACATGCATCCTTGGGAACTAAACTGATTCAAAGCTCCGCGTATCACCCTCAAACCGATGGGCAAACGGAGAGGGTGAATCAAATCCTTGATGATATGCTAAGGGCGTGTGCCATCCACCACGGTAAGAGCTGGGATGATCACTTACCTTTGGCGGAGTTCTCGTATAACAACGGTTATCAAACGAGCATAAAAATGGCACCGTATGAAGCTCTCTACGGCCGGAAGTGCCGCACACCCTTGAACTGGTGTGAATCCAGTGAGAGAGTCATTTACGGGATTGATCTCGTAAATGAACCTGAAGAGTGGGTAAGGCTTATTCAATCAAATATTAAAGCTGCTCAGTCCAGACAAAAGAGCTATGCGGTTAAGAGACGCCGTCCTTTGAACTTCCATGTTGGGGACCATGTATACCTCCGCGTCTCTCCTATGAAGGGCATTCACCGATTCGGAGTGAAAGGGAAATTAGCTCCGCGTTTTATCGGTCCCTTCACCATCATTGAAAGGTGTGGACCTGTGGCATACCGTTTGGAGCTACCGGCAGCCTTAGCCAGAGTTCATAACGTCTTCCACATATCCCAGTTGCGGAAGTGTTTGAAAGTTCCAACAGAGATTCTCACAGAAGGTATAGCAGAATTGAATCCGGACCTCACATATGTTGAGCATCCAACCCGGATAATTGATGAAAAGACTCGCGAGACCAGAAACCGGACGCTGCGATTTTTCAAGGTGCTATGGGAAAATCACATGTCCGACGAAGGTTCATGGGAAAGCAAGGAATATTTACAACGCAATCATCCGGAGTTGCTAGAGGCTTATATTTAGTAGTTGTCCTCTCCACGTTATCCTTAATCATGAATCTCGGGACGAGATTCTTTTTAAGGGGGGAGGAATGTAAAAGTCCCAAAACTTGTAAATAGAAAACTTGAGCTATGAATAAAGTTAAGTTTAAATACAAGAAATGGGACTTGCAAAAACTTTTGTTTACTCATGAAAGTGTTGGCATGTGCCATAAAACTTTGAATTCAGTTTGAACAACAAGGGTCACATCAAAAAGAAGAAGGGCATTTCCAAAAAAGAGAATTTCAAACTGATGTGTAAGAAGTTTTATTTGCAGTGGCCAACTTGAAAATCAGAGGGCATATTTAAATTCCTCAGGTCCAAATTATGAGGTAGCCAAATTTTGAGAAAATTTTGAGGTGCTTTGATATGAGTATCAAAGGGGCCTATGAATTTCTTTGAAATTTGAATTTAAATTGGAACTGAAGAACATGTCAAAACTCCAAACAGCTTTTGAATCTGAGCTCTTCAGGATTTAAATTTTCATTGTGCCAAATTTGGAGATCTTTGGAAGAGAGGAGCTGTGGGACCCAATTGTCATTGAGATGAGAAAACTTAGCACAGAAGTATCTGTTATCTGATCAGACTCACTCGAACCGACTGAGTTCAGTACGCGCGCCACCGAGCTGCTCGGCAAACCGACGTCCCGCTGTTCTCACGATTAGAGCGCCGAGTGGAGAAAAGATCATCGGGTGCACCCCCCTCTCAGTGGATAAACACTCACGGTCCTTTCTCTCTTCGTTGCACCGAGTCCCGCGACAGTTTCTGCCGCCCCGAGCTCCGGCGTCCCGACTTGTCGCCACGGCGCGACCCGAGTTTTGACGTCCGGCCGAGAGCACAGGCAGCATCGCCCGCACCCCCTCGAGCTTCCCGGATCATTTCCCCAATGTGCCGTGGTCGATAACAAGTCGCCAAGCGCGTTTTCTTGCCGGAAAACGGACCTAGACGCCTCGACACCACAGCAAGACCTTGCTGCATTTCACGAGCAACTAAGCCCCGGTGAAGGTCAGTAATCATCCGCTCGTGCTGTCCCTCCAATTTGGTGATATCTCGTGGGCGTAGCCTGCCGGAATTTGGTGTTTCTCACCGGCGGGTTCTTCGGACCGCCGCGCCAAAATCCGAAAATTAGCCTCCTGTAGTTAGTCGTTTCCAGTTATGATCTACGGGCATGTTCTATACACTCTGACGGTCCTCCTCGTCCAATCGGTGCTTGTTTTCATCAACCCTAGCCGTGGAACACCGTGTTTTCACTGCCGTCGGAAAATCCACCTCGGGCGCACGGTGGGGACCTATTTCGAGCCGTTTCTGATCCAAACCAAGTCCATGTAAAGAATGCCCACGACTCACTGATGCTTTAGGAGCAAACGGCGCAGCGTTTTGTGTGGCACCGCGCCCTAGCGACGTCGCCGGAGTTGCCGCAGTCACTGTTGACGTCACGCCTAGGGTTCCGGCCATCCTCATTCTGAGATGAGACCGGCAGCATGTTCCTTGCGCAAAAATATGCAGTGGCGGCGAAAACTAGCAAGTTCTGAGGACCAGAACCCCTTTCCGGCGAGGGCTCCGGCGAGCTCGGCGGCGGGGGTCGCGCGGGAGCCGGAGGAAGACGAAGGGGGTCGGCCCCACTCGTCAGCGGCTGGAGTTAAACATGCGGGATCCTCTGTGGCCTCAGATCAATCTGTGACAACGCGGGAACGGGTCTGTGGCCCCGTGTGGCTCAGTTCCAGCAGCTGACACGTGTGCAATGGACCCACGGTCAGAATTTAAACTTTTCCCCGATTTATTTGGATTTTCAGATTCAGTTCAAACTTTAGAACCTCATAACTTTTGCTAGGAAGCACCAAATTTAGTGATTCAAATTGGGTTGGATTCAGGATGAAAATCTTTATCCCAATATGCAGCCCAATTTGCATGAAAACCAATAGAAAATTCAGGAAAATTCTTTAAAATTTTCAGAAAAAGAATTTTAGAGGGAGTTTGGTTCATCCAAAAATCCTAAAATTTTGCCAGAATATTATATAGGATGTTAGGATACTCCTGTAAAAGTTTCATCTCATTTGGAGTTGATTTAGTTAGGGTAATTCTGATTTCAAGTTTCTGTATTCAAATGAATACAGAAACATTTTCAGAGAATTTCCAAAACTTGGAAATTCAGTTCTGGGCATTCCTTAGCTACAAAACTCCTAGGAAAATTCATGCATGCTCCCTGAGCTATGTATGAAATTTTAGTTCACTTGAATTTGCATGAAAGTGCAAATTTATTAAGAATTAATTCCTTTTTGCCTAAATGCTTAGGGAATTGTTCTGGGTTATCTACTTAGTGAAATATTCTGAATTTTGGTCCAGAGGATTTTCTTGTGACAGGGAACTCACATGGAAATTTTCAGCTCCATTGGAGCTCTGGATCACCACTATCCTGTTCAACCTATTTAGATGAGTAGCACACAAGTGGTGAAATGTAATTATCACTTGATCATGTTGTTTCACCCAAACCAAACCACTAGCACCAGTATCATTTTAAATTCTTAAACAGAGCTCCAGTTTTAAACTTCTCTTTAGAACTTGTTAGCAAAAGTTTTACAATTAAACATGTATGCATATTCATAATGTGTAGTGATTAAACGTGGAAAGTGAAGAATGAGAAGTTGAGCTTTGATTAAGGAACAAGAAGGGCAGGGATTAACTTCAAGTCATCAGCAACTAACTTCATATTATCTGACTTTAGTGACCTGGGTTTGCATTTAAGTTGTTTTCTAAAGTTTTTACTGTGTTCACTACTATGGGTCAAAGTTTTTATGTGCATTAGGTCAAGGATGTTTTATACTCCACTTGCATGACCAAAAAGAACCCTGGGATCAAAGGTAGAATGGTTTCATCGCTGTAGAATAAGGCCGTGCTAAATAGGCTAGGACATCCGGTAGAAGACGAGTAGTTGGAATCTACTCGCGAGTTATAGTTCAGGGTTTTATAAGTGTGGTTGGAAGAGAGAGGCAAACTAAAGTTTACATTTCTAAACATGAGACCGGACAGAGGGGTTAGGCAGCGACAAGACGAAGTCTTGGTCGAGTAGCTCTGCCTGTGTCGGTTAAGGACCGATGCGCGTGCCACGTCCAGGAGCAAGTATTGAGTTGTGTACCGGATGCTTACTGATATATGGGAACCAGGAAACTGATGTACCAGGTTCACTGGGTTGTAGAGGCATACCACATTGTCTCGTTAGACCTATGAGCCCGAGACGGCGCGACCGGTTCTACAGTCTAGTGTCCTGAGAAAGGTTGCCACATACGACGTAATGAAGGACGCCAGATTTGGGTCTTCAGAGGTGGGCGTATGTGTCGAGTTATCCGGGTAGTGTTTGATTCGAATCACCGTCCATCGCGGTTATTGATTACCGCTTGCTCCCATGTTGTGACGTAGTAATCAACTTGTGTGGAAACAGTTTGCAAAGTTTAACTGCTGCTATGATTATTGTAAGTTGCATGAAAATCTTGTTTGAAGTAGAGAATAGAGCAAACTAAATTTAATTTCCACCTTGGGACAAGTGACATTGGAATGAAGCGTTTCTTGTTTGATTGTGGAGTTCCAATGTTGCTGGGCTCAAGGTCACTACTGTTATGGCTAAAATCTGAAAGTTAAGGATGAACTCGTAGGCGAGTCTTTTCGCAAATTACAGGATTAGGTCTTAAGTTACCCTCATGTAGAGTTGCATGCTTTAGGAGAGACGGTTAAGTCTTGCTGAGCCTTTGTGCTCACTCTTTCTATATAAGTGGTTTTGCAGGTAAACCTCGACGCTATAAAGAAGGTTGTCTGGTGAGACTCGGGAACTTCTGAGTCATGTCACACATGGAGAAGCTAGCCGCTACCATGTCTTCGTGTTGCTAGCGAGAGGAGTCCGAGGGCTGGACCTCTTCTCGAGTGCTTCTTAGAGATTCGACGTGAGCTGTTTATAGACTTCCGCTGTAGCTATTTTATGTAAATTATTTACAAAGAACAATTGTAAGCTTCCGCTTTTGATTTATGTAATACAGTGTTCCTTATATGTGTGCTGTTGGGTGCCGCATAACACGGCACCACCCAATGCGATTCCCGGGCAAGGTGCCCCGTCCCCGTGACGTGATAAGGACAGCGGGGTCCTCGTCAAAATATCTCTGGACATCAACAGAAAAGTTGTAAAGCTCTTCCAAATCTTTCCATAAAGGTATCACATGACCCCATCCTCGAAAAAACTCAACCTCTAACCTCTGATTAACTTCAGCCTTATTTCAGCTGAAAACAGGGGACTCTGTTCTTAGTATCCTAGAAATTGAAAACTTGTTAACTTTGAATGTCCTGGTTAAGGGAAGGAGTTACATCACAATTTTAGTACTCTAGATTGAAACTTTTCAGTTTTACAATGAAGTTGCTCATTTAGTGGGCTGTGACGTCGATGCGTCACCAGTTCATGTCGGTACTACGTCCTTACAAAGAAAAACATATACCGGAACGAGCCCATCCCTCCACCGGAACGCGTGCGTATGGAGTACCCTCCATCGCTCTCACGTGTAGCTGGCAGAAACGTGACATGGTGTCACGGGCTGCCACTTTCCACATTCCCTCGGGTTGTCTACTTCTCACCGTAACGGTGAACGGCGCCCAACCGGGTGGCGTAGGTCCTGCAGGAACTTCGACATGGATTGTCCACGTCTTGTTCCCCTCCTCACCTTCTTCCTTGGTGAAGTACTGCGGCATCTGGTTGTACCCGAAATATTGAAGCATCTGCCTCAATGCTTCCGGATAGCCGCTGTGGTGAGAACAGTGAGATTCCACCCACCCGTTCTCGAACTGTTTATCCGCTGTCATCTGTAAAAATATATTTGAGAAATGTAAAATATTTATTTGAACAGTAAACCATTGAGCTATAACATGAAACATGTCATTGAACTCATAAGACTTGGAATCATAGTTCAAATTTAAACAAATTTGACTGCTGATCTGCTGTCCAACATAACAGTCCTGACCAGTTTCCATTTCAACCTGATTTAGGCCATGCTAAATGCAAAACTAATTCTGGAGCTCCACATCAAACTTAAAGCTAACTTCAATAGATTTCCAGAAAGTATTTGCTTGGCCTAATATCTGTCCTGGTTCAAAAGTTATGAGATGTCAAACTTAATAGAATTTCTAGAGAAAATTGGACAGCACCTCCCTGCTTTAGGTACTGATGTGATCCAAGAATTCCAGTTAATTCTGCTCTGAATCTGACAAGACTTTCTGTTAAAAAGTTGTAACCCATCTCATAAGCTTTCCAGAACTACCTTATTTTCTATTTTTAGACTTTTATGCAGGAAGTTATGCTAAATTTACAGAGAGTTTACAGAGAGCGTTTGCTCTGCCCTGTTTTCTGGACAGTTTCAACTCTACTGCATTTTTCGATTGGTTAAGGGGTGAAACACCTCTGGACCTCAACAGAAAAGTTGTAAAGCTCTTCCAAATCTTTCCATAAAGGTATCATATGACCCCATCCTGGAGAAAACTCAACCTATAACCTCTGATTAACTTAAGCCTTATTTCAGCTGAAAACAGGGGACTCTGTCCTTAGTATCCTAGAAGTTGAAAACTTGTTAACTTTGAATGTCCTGGTTAAGGGAAGGAGTTACATCACAATTTTAGTACTCTAGATTGAAACTTTTCAGTTTTACAATGAAGTTGCTCATTTAGTGGGGTGTGACGTCGATGCGTCACCAGTTCATGTCGGTACTACGTCCTTACAAAGAAAAACCTATACCGGACTTAGCCGGCTTCGTTAGTTCAGTGGCACTAAACGTCTCTCGCACACGAATGCTACACGTCTACCGATTCGTGATCAGACTACCTGCAAATAACTCACATAATCGTCAGACTCGGCTGCACACCGAGCCTGGTATCCATACAGTTCATACACCCGGCTGTCATCACTCTCTCGGATGTTCTCGAGCCAAACACGCCTTGAGCTACGTGTTCACGTTACATACCACGTGACGGAGTCTCCCAAATTGCCCAAAGCACACCAGGGACATACGTTGCACGAATACCCCAAACGACATGAAGAGTCGTAGAGGATATTAAAGCGGGTCGGGTTACCTGCCACCCGTGGGGCTCCACCCTTCAGCTTGTGTGCACTGGTGGACAGCGCTTACGTGCATCCCCAAGACATAAAGCGTCCGGAGATGCACGATTTTCCAACATAAGAAAATAGGTTAGTATGCCACTTTCTATACACTAATAACATTCTTATATGGGCTACTAACTTGTTCCTCACTGAATTTTTGGAAAAGATGACTTTTGTAGTGCGTTAAACCTCAAGCGATCTCTGATACCACGGTGACGCGTCCCCAACGACCTTGTCGAGCCAGGATCACGCTGAGGGGTGCTGTGTTGCACATCACCGGATAACGCACATCAAAGATACAAAGTGGAAGCAAAGTTTTATTACATAAATAGGTTTATGAACATTTGTACAACAAAATATGTTCAGTCTACAATCACGGGCGTAGACTACGCATCGAGTTCACATTCAGCCCGTGAACGTGTCACCGCTAGCACGCACACACATTAAAACGGCGGCGTGCACGACTCCCACTCGACGGGGTTCCCCTCCTAGGGTTCCGTATCCTCCTCGGGAGTCCCTTCCTCATAGACCCCTGCAAAAGCTTCAAACACAAGCAGTGAGCACGATGGCTCAACAAGACTGACCCGTCTCTCCTATACATGAAACTTCTACATGAATGGTTTTAGGGTACATGAGGTAAAATAAGTTGCAAAGGACCCGCCTAATCAATGGAACCTTACTTTCAAGTTTTAGCAGCAGGTTGTGGAGAACCTTACGCTAAGGCACATGAGAGAGTCGCAATCAAACAAGAAATGCATTTCTCTCATGTACTTTGCCCAAAGTTGAAAAGAAATTTAATTAGCTCTAAACTACAACAAGACATTAACAAGCAAGGTATATCTTTAAAATCAGCAAACTTTTAACATGAATCTAGCCTGTTCTTTCTACGTCACAGTACAGTGAACAAGTGCTACTCACTGACCGTGATGGACGGCGATTATAATCGATTTACACCTGCAGGGTTACCCGAATAACCCGTCACGTACGCTCGTACTCGATGTTGCCTACAGCAACCATCACGGATGTCGTACGCAACCACCTTTCACCCGTCAGCCAAATGTTGAACCGGTCCAATCGTCCCGAGCAAGAGGTCTCTGCGCGCGCATCCACAGTGCCTCCAGCCGATTTACACCTCGAGCTCTCAACCTACTCTCTGAACGACCAGCTATACCTCAACACCCAGCTACCCGAGTTACATCGGTTTCCCAGTTCCCATATAGCCGGTAGGTCTTCGGTACTGTTCTAGCTTGTTCAACAGCACTACAGGAATCCCGACAATAGACGACGGCCAAAAACTGTCGTCAATAAGCACAGTACCATTGTCAATAACTTATTGACGACGGTAAACTGTTATAGACGACGGTTTATGGCTGTCGTCAATTATTAGTCGTCAATAAGCTTATTGACGACAGCTAAAGTTGGCTGTCGTCAATAAGCTACAGCAGCTTATTTGTAAAAGCCCAAGAAAAGGGACATGCAAAAACTTTTCATCACCTCCCAACACCACAGTTCTTGTTGTGGATAGATGGGGAAAAAATGGGAAGAGCAAGTAACCTCCATCAAAAAAAGGGATTAGAGGGGGAAAGCCTACACTTTCACAAAGTAGGGTTTCTACACATGAACATGAGAGGTTGAGCTCACCCATAGAACTTAAAAAGTCTTGGGAAGGTTCAGACCAAAGTTCATGTAAATCCAACACTTTTTGAAGTACTTTTGGAGGTATTTGAAAAAGAGGCCAATTTGAATGTAAATTCAAATTGCAGCAACTTTCATCCCTCAAATTCAAAAGTTAGCTTCATATTCAAGCTCAGCACATTTTTCTGAGTAAGCCCACAAATTTTCATCCTCATTGGAGTTCAACTTGTCAAGAGCTAAATTTGCAAGAATTCAAAACTGAATTTAAATTTCAGTTTAAACATGCAGTAAATTTAGCCAAACACAGTTCAAATTTGAGGATTCAAATTATAACTAAGACTTGGTGACTAAGTCTCACATTAAATTGTGAGTAGCTGAGGATATTTTGGGCACAACAGAATTCAGAAAATTGGGAAAAACAAAAGAATAAGAGGGGAGGCCCACATGTCAGCAGACTTCGGACTGAAGTCTCCTCGGTTGATTTTTTTCCTCGGCCGAGGCCTCACGCGCGCACCAGCACGATCGCCCGGTGGCCGACCGACTCAATCCGGTGCCACCTCCTGCTCGGGGAGAGGCTAAGGGCGCAGGGTGGACGCAGGGCTCGAGTATACCCCGACCACGTGGAGACCTCGCACTTCCCCTTTCTTCCTCGCACGATCGAGGCTTTCCGCCAGGCCGACCTCACTGATCACCGGCGCCCGGCCAGCACAGGCGCTCTCGTGCCCGGCGAGCAACACAAGAAAGAACCACATCGAGGTACTGATCACAACCGTATGGACCTGACCCTCTCTCTCGCACGATCGGCAAAGTATTTGGGGGATTAGTGCGTCGGGGTGTTTAGAACCGAACCATGAGAAATCCGGAAATTCGGAGCAAGTAAGCCACCACTCCTTAGGCCGAGCTAAAGACATAATCTAGACTCGCCCACGCGTCTCTGGGATCAGAAATCATCGAGTTTCATCGAGTAGGGGCGATGTTCTTCGAGCTTTTTGCATCAGCGCCGATTTCCGGTCTAGGTCACCGGTGAGGTCGTAGTTGCAGCTGTTTTCAGAGATCGGTGCCCATATCCGTGATCAGCGGGTGTCAGCGGAGCTCCCCAAGCAAACCGCATCGAAAAAGGTGCAGGGGATGCTGAGTTTGACGTCGCCGGTGAGCTCCCGGCCGCTGTTGCCGGCGGGAGCACTGTTTTGGCCGTTGTCAAGCTCCGGTGAGAGCACCAGCGTGTTCTCCGAGTCGAGTTAGGCACAGGCGGCAAGTTCCGTCGAAGTTCGGGCAGTGAAACGCCCGGCGGCGAGCGCTCCGGCGAGGCGCTGCCGCGGGAGCTGCGGGAGAGCGCGAGGTAGACGAAGGGGGGTCCGGGTCCACCGGTCAGCCTCTGATCTCGCGCGGGGATCGGTTTGCGGCCAGGATTCGGTGCGGCAGCGCGGGAAAAACCCCGTGGGCCGCGGTGTGGCCGCATTCTGAGTGGGCCGGATCGAGGAGTGGGACCCACCCGCAGGATTTAAACATTTTTGGAATTTCCAGTTTTAGTTCAAACTTCAAATGCATAGAACTTTGGCTAGGAAACTCCAAATTCGATGAACCAAATTTTGCTGAACTCAGAATTCTGAGTACTTTCCAGCAATACCAAATTCAGCTCATGAAAGTAAATAGTTTTCCAGAATTAAATCCATACAATTTAAACTGTTAGGAATTTTATCTGAAGAACTACTTTATGAAAAAGTCTGAAATTCGGCTGAGAGGTTCATTAGAAAATCCATGAATCCCAGTATAATTTTCAGACTCATCCAAGTTCATTTAGTTACCCTAATGGGGTGATTAAGAGAACTGCCCTGAGAAAATAGAAAAATGTACAGAAACATTTTTCAGATTTTTCTCCAATCTTAATTAGGGCATAACTTTCAGTAGAATTCTTCAAATGACATGAAACCACTTCCATTAGAATCATTTTGAATTCTAGTTTCCAGAAAGTAATGGTTGTAGCCATGAAAACCCCTGGAATTACTTAGAGGCTCAATTATTGGCCAAATAGGTTTTTATTTGTACAAAGCTCAAAGGAACTTTGTTTCAAATGAAACTCGGTCAAGACTCTGGTTAGGACCCTACCAAGCCACAATAAAAATTTCAGAACCAAAGGGCAGGGCTAGCTAGAGTTATTAGTAGTTAAGTATTCAAGTTTACACATTGCATTTAAATTTACATGTCGTATTTCAATACATGTGTAGTCACTGAAGAAGAGACTCCGGAAGTGCTGGACTTGCTTCTTATGGACGAAGAACTAACCCCAGACCAGCAGCAACAAGGCAAGCCCCGGTTTGCATTAACCTTTTTATAAGTTTTAATTTCTTTACATGTGTCATGTGAAGTATGATTGTGCATTAGGTATAGGATGGATGGAACCCCACTTGCATGACCAGAATTTTTCCATAAGAGTGAGGGTAGTGTCTAAGACCTCAAGTAGACAGGATTTGCTTAATGTTTCATAGAACTTCGGTACAAGTCGAGTAGTTGGAATCTACTCGCGAGATAGGCTTGGGACACACGGGTTCGGTTGAGTGATGTGAGATCACTTTAGTAATGAAAACGAGACTAGGAAGGGCTAGGGCGCAGCAAGAGGGAGTCTTGTGTGTGCAGCCCTGTCCGTGTCGATTGAGGACCGATCCGTGTGCGGCCCATGCTGATCAAGTTTGAAAGTACCGAAGGCATATCGGATATATGGGCCCCGATAAACCGATGTAGCCTAAACCTCCGGGCATCGAGGCATAGCACACCGATTTAGAGGTGTAGGTTGAGGGCAGCAAGATGGAAATCTGCCAACGTGCATAGAGAGATGCTCCGTGTGGGGAACCTCCTGCTCGTTTCGGTGCGACCGGTTCGACGTTTGGGCTGTTGGCTGAAAGGTTGTCCCGTACGACATCGAGTGAGCGTGCTGTGCAGCTCCACGGGTGGGCGTACGTGACGTGCTCTTTGGGTTTCCCTGCAAGTGTATATCGAGTCGATTCGCCGTCCCTCGCGGTGAAGAGTACCACTTGGTCACTGAGTCGTGACGTAGTTTAATATATGAAATATGTTTATTCAATATTGCTGATATGATATAATATTGTATTGCTACATGTTTGCCACCAAATATTGCTTCTTAAATTTCAGCTTCCTGAACTGTTAACTTGTTGCTAAAAGCTGAATTAAGGATGAACTTGTAGGCGTGTCCATTTGCTTCAATATTACTACCCTATGTCATTGTACCCCTCATGTAGAGTTTCATGCTTAGGTGAGTCGGTTAAGCCTTGCTGAGCCTTCGTGCTCACGGTTGCTGCGTGAGTGTTTTTCAGGTGAGGAGCCACCCATAAACTCGGAGTACGATTCCACCGGCGAGGGTTACCCTCCGTCGGGGACCACGGCTGAGTGGGAGCCGTACACGCCGCGCTGAGCTGAGGAGTGCAGCTAGTGTGGGTTGCCCTAGGGCTGGGCAACCGAATTTTGCTAGATAGGCGGGCGTGAGTTGTATAAAAGAAACTTCCGCTGTGTAATAAAGACCCTAGTTTGTAACTGAGAAGTGTACTACTTTGTACATTCAGTTTGTTTTCCCCTGTAATATAATGTGTTCTTATGACGTGTGCTGTCCGGTGTCGCATCACGCGGCACCACCCTCTGCGATCCTGGATGGGCGGATTCCGGTCCGCCACATTATTGACGATGGCCATGGTTTGGATCTCGTCAATAAGCTAGCTTATTGACGACGGTCAGGGTTTGGCTGTTGTCAATAAGCCAACTTATTGACGACGGTTTGTTTGTACCGTCGTCAATAACAATGGCTTATTGACGACGGTTTCTGGTACCTAGCCGTCGTCAATACTAATGGCTTATTGACGACTGCCAAGTACCAGAAACCGTCGTCAATAAGGTTTGCAATTTTTTTTAAAAAAACAGAAAATCCTGCCCAGGCTTCGAGGCCAGCCCTGGCTCGATGGCCATATCACAGGCAATCAAAACATACATCACAGGCAGGCACAAAAACACTATACGCACGCCACACTACCCTACGCTACCCTGACCACTGCCACCAGAGTCTAGGAAGTCGTCGCGCGCTCGTCCAAACGCTGGATGCTGAGGGGATGGAGTTTCCTGAGCCTGCGTCGCCGATCCCTGTGATGTACATGTATAGTTAGACAAATTAGAAGTTCACAAATGTGTATATGACTAAATAAACTCATTACAAGTTAGAATTGAGCAAGTTAGCTAGATTTGGCTATGTTTGAGTAAGTTTGCTCATATTTTACTAAGTTTGAGAAGTATGGACTAGTAGTGTTTATGTTTGAGCTAGTTCAGCTAGTTTTGGCTATGTTTGAGTAAGTTTGCTCATATTTGACTATGGTTGAGTAAGTTGTACCATATTTTACTCAGTTTGAGGATGTTTAACTAGTTTTCCCTAAGTTTGAGTAAGTTTGATCAAATTCAACTAAATTTGAGCAAGTTTAACTAGTTGCAGCTATTATGAGAAATTTTTGTACCTGTGCTCCTAACGTCTGCCCCTGTGGTAGCTGTATCGATGGTGGCACCCACTGAGGAAAGACAGCCGGCTGTCCTGCGGCCATAGCCTGCAAATATGAAGTAAATTATTATACATGTCATTCATATATTAGAAACGTTGAGTACAACGATCTGAAGTTACCTGCATGGCAGCTTGCAGCTGTAGCATGTACGAGTGTTGATACTCGTCCCTAGCCCGGAGCTCGGCTGCCTTCCTATCGTTCGTGAACCTCAGCGCGGGACGGTGGTGCGCGGCGGCAGGGTGGGGCATGGCGGCGGAGGCGGCGCGGCTCGGCGAGGGTGAGGCGGAGCGGTGCTGCGGCAGTCGGCGGATCTCGCGCGTGAGCGGGGAGGGGGAGGGGGACTTACCTCGGGCCGGGGACGGGCGGCAGCAATGGGGGCGGCCAGCGGCGACGGGGACGGACGGCACGAGTCGGGACGCGGCACTGGCCGCCTCCCGGCTCGCGTACGGGTTATATTTGCCGTTGTTGACGACGGTGCTAGGTGACCGTCATCTATAAGGAACTAGTTGACGACGGTGCTAGGTCACCGTCGTCAATAACTCCTCGGGTGGGCCCAGATTAGGTTAAATACGACGGCCCCCGTCGTCAATAATTTATTGAGGTGGTGGCGGAGGTCAGCTCGGGGCAGGGCTGAGAGTCTAGCTCGGGCTCGGGCTGAGCAGCCCAGGTGCCCACGACCGTCAGATCTAATCCGACAATCCACACGTTCTATGAGGGTCATGAAAAACGGCCCTCAACCCTAATACACTCATTTTCATCCCCCTCCCTCTCTCCTCTCCAAAGCACAGGATGCGGCGCCGCGAGGAATCGGCAGCGTGAGGCATCGGCGGTGGAAGCTCGAGGGGCCGGCATTGCAGCGACGGCGGCGGGCGGAGGCGGCGCCGGCATCGGCGACGCTCAGCCAGGCGAGGCGAGCCGCCCTGGCATCCCCCCGCCACCGACTGGACGCCTAGGCGTTGGTACGCTGTCGGTGACGGCGGGGGCTGGTGGCAGCGGGGCCGGGGGTAAAGCAAAAACAATGTGCTTAAACAACTAATCAATCAATTAACTAAATTAAATAACTAAAATCAGAAACAATTACTAATTTAAACCAAATAATTAACAATTAAACTAATTATCTACTAAATACATACAAGGCACGTAAAGGGAAAAAAAGAACAGAGAAAAGGGTCAATCACACGCTAGAACTGCATACACGACATAAGCTGGTCTACGCTCAGTTCAAATTAGTTCAGGGGTGGACAATAAATATGTAGGTAACATTAACAGAGGTATTTTGCACTCCTGGCACAAGGCCTGGCCATCACTGTAGCTAAATATCCAAGTGACCAAGATGCGTAAGCATTTCATGCCTTAATTTATATGGTTTAGACCAAAGAATGTGGAGTCATAGCCGTTGCTGCCGGCCTCCATGTTAAAACGAAGCAGATGAGACTGAGGTGCTATATGCTGTTCATCAGCACACGACACTAGAGTAGAACTCTCTCCGCGTGGTGAATGAAGGTCGCCACAGTCCTCGCTGGTGCTGGAGAACTGTATAAGACGAGATGCTTGCTGTACAGGATCAGGAAATTTTAAATTTTTATCTAATCTAACAGAGGCGGGGGAAAGAGGAGGGGGACAGAGGGGGGAGGGGGCGGGACAGAGGCGGCCGGGCGGGCCGGCGGCTCAGCCGCAGGGGGGGAGCAGGGGGAGGGCCAGAGGGGGAGTGGCCGGGCTGGAGGGGGACGGGGAAGGAGCCGGAGAGGCCGGACGGGGGGAGGACGGTGAGGCCGGGCGGCGAGTAAAGCGGGGGAGAGGCCGGAGGGGTAGGGGGACGGGGGAGGGGCCGGAGGCCGGACAGGGGGAGGACAGCGAGGCCGGCCGGCCAGTGGCCGGAGGCGCGGCCTGGGCCGAGGAAAGCGAGGGAGAGGCCGGAGGGGAGGGGGACTTACCTCGGGCCGGGGACGGGCGGCGGCGGGGACGGGAGGCGTCGACGGGGACGGCTGGCGAGAGTCAGGAGGCAGCACTGGCCGCCTCCCGGCTCGCGTACGGGTTATATGTGCCATTATTGACAACGGTGCTAGGTAACCGTCGTCTATAAGGGACTTGTTGACGACAATGCTAGGTCACCGTTGTCAATAACTCCTCAGGTGGGCCCGGATTAAGTTAAAGACGACGGCCCCGTCGTCAATAATTTATTGACGACGGTGCTCGTCTAGCCGTCGTCAATAACTATGTTATTGATGATGGCTAGACAAAGCCGCCGTCAATAATATTAAAGATGACGGCCCCATCGTCAATAAATTTGACCGTCGTCAATGATCATTTTTTCTGTAGTGCAGGCCCGCGCATGGCTCGGTCCTCAATCGACACAAACAGAGCTATAGCACCCAGGCCCCAATGTCCTGCTGCCCTTACTCTCCGCTCGGTCTCACTTTTCTTGTCATGTGTTTCATTTGTTATCTTTACCCGAGCGATGTGTCTCTAGCCTATTCTCGCGAGTAGTTCCAACTCCTCGACTTGTACCGAATCCTACACTGTCTTAGCATTGCAGTAGCTAACGAGGTTTTCAAACCTAATCCCAACCCAGGGTTTTCTTGGCTATGCATTTGGGTTTCAAACAAGACTCTAATGCAAGAATTTATTGAGTGCTCAAAGTAAGTTCTCAAAACAGTAAAACTTTGTAAAAAGGTTAATGCAAACCGGAGCTTGTCTTGCTGCTCTTGGTCGTAGGTTAGCTGTTCCTCTGGAGTGACAAAGTCTAAGACTTCGGGTTGCTCCTCAACCTTAGCGACTACATATGATAAATACAAATATGTATCAAGTTGAATGCATTTGTATTGAAGTTAAACTTGTGAGGACTATAAGTCTTACTAGACAGACCCAATGACTCTGAAATTTTTACTGTGGTTTGGATACAACCTAAACAGAGACTTGGCCAGGTTTTATCTGCAGCAAAGCTCATTTGAGCTCTCCGGAAGTTCGGTCTGCGCCGAGTGAAAGGGAAAACTGAAATTCGTCGCCGGTGATCAAACACTCGGGCTGTGATTTGGGGGTGAGCAGAACCAGTCTCTAACGCGTCCGAGGACGCCTTAGCTTGGGCATGGCTCGCTCCCGTTTGGGCTGTCCACGGTTGCCTGAGGTGTGGCGAACTTAGGTCACTGGAAAGAACTTTCGGTATGGGCGGGTTCATCCGAGTTCAGCTAATTTCCTACGATAGGGAAGGAAAGGGAGGGCCTCTAGTACCGTTTTGCAGCTTGGAGGGAGTGGAGAGGCTGTGATCGTGGGCTTTTCTGATCAATCCCGAGTGAGGCAACACTTTTCTTGCACGAGAGGCGATGACTGCTCAGTTCTGCCTCGGGTCGGCTCGGCTGCGGAGATAAGAAGGGCAGAGAGGTGGTTCAGCGGCTTGGGGCAGCAAGCAGCTGCTGGCCTCGACGGCCTGGCGCGGTGGCGACCAAGGTGGAAGCCCGAGACCCAAGTACTCGGTGCTTCAGTCATTTCTTTGATCTGTGAGGCTGACATGTGGGCCCAAGCCCGGTTTTAACCACCAAATTAACTTCCTCGAATTTGCTAAACTTAGCTCATGTCAAGATCAACTCCAAATGGAGTGAAAATTGGTGTGTGGGCTCACAAAATTGTGCTGAGTAAGAATATACCTCCCACTTTTGAATTCAGGGGATGGATGTAGTTTGAATTTGAATTTGAGTTCAAACTACCCTCCTTCTAGTTATTCCCAAAAAGACCTCAAAAGGCTTTGGATTTAGGTGAAATTTGGCATGGATGTTTCTATCAAGGTGTAGGAGTTTTTCATATGCCCAGCCCCTATATGATGCATGTGGGAAATGCCACTTTTGCATTTTATGAGTTTATTCTCTAATGAGCATGTTGATGGTGTTTACTTGCTCTTCAAATGTATTCATAAAGTTTCTTCAAATGAAGTGTGTGTGTGGGGTGATGAACACTTTGAATGTGTACCAAAAACTTAGGCCCTTACATTGTAGTTCTGCGATCGTTCGGAGATCGAGTCGAAATCCTCAAGGTTTCGGTGCCTCTCTCCCCGTGGCTTGGTCGCAACCAACCTTGGCTGGTATAAAGCTAGTTATCTCGGATTGTGGCTCAGTGGTCGTTCGGAAATCGAGTTGAAGTTCTCAAATACTTTGGTGTCTCTCTCCCCGTCACTTGGTCGCATCAAACCTTGGCAGGTATAAAGCTAGTTACCCCGCTGTTTTCAGCTAGTTGCCATTGTTGGTTCCGCTGTCCGATCTTTCCATTTGCCCTTCGTCGTACCTACTGGCACGAAAATCAGGCCACCCCCCGGGTTTCACCCTATCAAAACTGGAGCTTGCCTTTCTGCTGGTTGTAAAAGCCCAAGATTTTACTTGCTAGAGTGTTCATCACCTCACCACAAACCAGTTCATTTTGTGGATAACTCATTAACACATGTGAAGAGCAAGTAATCACCATCAAGAGGTTGATTAGAGGAAGAACTTACAAATTCAAAAGTAGGATCTCACACATATAAACATGAGTGGCTGAGCTCACCATTAGGCCTAAAACATTCTTAGTAATGCTCATGCAAAATTTCATGCGAGTTCAAATCCTTTTGAGGCACTTTTGGATACATTTGTAAAAAGGGCTAATTTGAATGCAAATTCAAATTTCTGTTACTTTCATCACTTGGATTCAAAAGTTGACTTCATATTCAAAATCAGCACATTTTTCTGAGTTAGTCCACCAATTTTCATCCAAATTGGAGTTCATCTTGTCGGGAGCTTCATTTGAAGTAATTCAAAACTGAATTTGAAATTCAAATTCAAATGTGAATCAAATTTAGACAAAAAAACTCCAATTTGAGGAATTCAAATTCATTCCATGACTTTGTGGCTAAGTCTACAATTTAATTGTGAGTAGCTGAGATATTTGCAGCAAAGAATGGAAATGAATTAGAGGGGATAAGTGGGCCCACATGTCCGTGACTGAAAACAGAGGAAACCGACTCAGCCGAGCCAAAGTTCTCTCGGTGATTGCCGCTCGGCCACGTCTCACCTGCGCTCATCCCCAATTCTACACCTCACCGTAATTTTGGGCGCTGAGGGGTCCAGCACGACTCCCAGCTGCGTTCTTCTCCTCCCCACTGAACCGAGCCGAGCACCACGCGCTCTGTTTCTGCTCCCGTGTTTTTACCGCCTCTGGACACTCTCTGCTCACCGGTGCCACGCCGTTCTAAGCCGTATCATGGGAAACCACCAATAGCAAAGAGATGCTTCCCAGACTGCTAAAACCTCTGGTGAAAAACATTCTTCATTCCATCCACTGTCGAGGGAGAATTTCTCTTTTTACCTTGCGAGTGTTGATAGAACTGATGTGCTCAAACAGCTAAAATTCTTGACGGCTAGTTGATCATCGCTTATCTTGAGTGCACCACATGTTCTAGAGGTCCCTACGGTCATCTAGGATCATCTAGCACTGAAAAACATCGAGTATAGGCTCTGTTCTTCGGAATTTTCGGGTCGCCGTCGATTTTTGACCTAGGTCGACGGTGAGCTCCTACCTCCGGCTGTTTTCAGGGCAAACCGGATCCAGATCCGTGCTTGGCATGTCACCACAGAGCTCTAGGAGGAAATCGATTCCAAAACAAGGCTTGGTAGAGCTCGGGCGACATCGCCGGAGTTCATGCCGCCGCTGTCGCCGTCGCCGACTAGGTTCCAGCCACCTAGAGACCTAGCCGCCACCACCAACGAGTTCCCCGACGTCTAAAACCTATAGGCGGCGAGTAACATCCCCAGAGAAGGCCAGGAACGCCGTTCCGGCAGACCTCGCCGGCGCGCGCCGCCATCCGAGCATCGGGCGTGGGGTAGAAGAAGGCTGAGGCGGTGGGGACCGCAGTCAGAGTTTTAAACATTTCCAACAATTTCAGATTTTAGGTCAAACTTCAAATGCCCATAAATTTTACTAGGATGGTCCAAATTTAGTGAAACAAATTTATTTGGATTCAGCTCTCGGAGTACTTTCCAGAAAAATAAGTTTCAGCTCATGAAACCCATTATTTTCCAGAATCAATTCCCTAAATTTAAACTGTTGGGAATTTTATCTGGAGAATTTTTTTATGGAAAATTATGAAATTTGGTTGGGATGTTCATTTGAAAATCCTCGTGTCACATGAAAAATTTCAGGTCCATCCAAGTTCATTTAGTCCCGCTAATGGTGTGATTAAGTGAACTGCCCAGAGAAAATAGAAAAATGTACAGAAACATTTTTTAGAATTTCTCAAATATTGATTAGATCATAACATCATCTAGGATTCTTCAAATTACATGAAACCAACTCCATAAGAACCATGTCAAACTCTAGTTTCCAGAAAGTAATGGTTTGATCCGTGAAAATCCCTGGAAATCCTTAGAAGCTCTAGTAATGGCCATTTAGACCTTTATTTGTGCAGGGCTCAAATGAGCTTTGTTTGAAATGATATTTGGCCAAGTCTCTGGTTATGTTCTTACCAAGGCACAGTAAAAAATTCAGAGCCAAAAGGGATGTCTAGCTAGAGTTATGGTCTTTATATGCTAAATTCAACACGTTTGCATTTAATTTGACACATATCGTTAATTTGATTGCCTGTAGTCGCTGAACGCGAGGAAACCCCGGAGATATTGGACTTCATACCTACGGAGGAGACACTAACCCCTGACCAGCAGCAACAAGGCAAGCCCTGGTATGCATTTAACTATTTTTATCAAGTTTTTGTTTTATATTCACTTAGAGTGAGGTATGTATGTGCATTAAGTTTAGGATGGCTGGAACTCTAATTGCATAACCAGATTATTCCAAAGAGAGTGAGGGTAGTGTCTAGGTCCTCTAGTAGATCATGCTTTGCTTAATGTTTATAGACTTTGGTACAAGTCGAGTAGTTGGAATCTACTCGCAAGTATAGGGTTCGTCACACACGGGATTGGTTCGAGATGTGAGACAACTTTAGTAAGAAAATGAGACTAGGCAGAGGCTAGGACACAGCAAGAGGAAGTCTTGTGTGCCTAGCCCTGTCCGTGTTGATTGAAGACTGATCCGTGTGCGGTCCCGTTGAACAAGTTTGAATTTACCGAAGGCATATCAGATATATGGGGTCCGATAAACTGATGTAACCTATACCTCCGGGCGTCGAGGCATAACGCAGCGATTTATAGGTGCAGGTTGAGGGCAGCAAGGTGGAAATACGCTAATGGGCATAGAGAGATGCTCCGTGTAGGGAACCTCCTATCCGTTTGGGTGCCACCAGTTCGACGTTTGGGCTTTTTGGTGAAAGGTTGTTCCATACGACATCGAGTGAGTGTGCTGTGCAGCTCCACGGATGGGCGTACTTGACATGCTATTCAGGTATCCTTGCAGGTGTATAACGAGTCGATTCTCCGTCCCTCGCGGTTATGAGTACTGCTTGTTCACTGTGTCGTGACGTAGGTAAAAATATGGAATGTGTGATATAATACTGCTGATATGAATAACTTGTATTGCTACATGTGTGCCATCAAATAGTGCTCACTAAATTTCAGATTCATGAACCATTAACTTGTGGCTAAAATATCAATTAAGGATGAACTCGTATGCCTATCTTTTGCTGCAAATTGCCATCCTACATTTGTTATGACCTGCATGTAGAGTTTCTTGTGTAGGAGAGTCGGTTAAGACTTGCTGAGCCATCGTGCTCACGGTTGCTGCTATAAGTGTTTGCAGGTGAGGAGTACCCCACGGACTTGGAGTACGAGTCCAGCGGCGAGGGCTACCCTCCGTCGGGGACAACGGCTGTGTGGGAGCCGTACACGCCGCGGTGATGCTGAGTGCAGCTAGTGTGGGTTGTCCGTAGGGCCGGACAACCAACTTTTGCTAGTTAGGTGTTGACGTGAGTTGTACAAATACTTTCTGCTGCAGTAGACTCTGTAAATAGAGGTAAACTGAAGGTTTGTACTACTTTTGTACAAATTCAGCATGTTTTCAATGTAATACTATGTTATCTTATCGTGTGTGCTGTTGGGTGTCGCATCGTGCAGCACCACCCTCTGTGATCCTAGAATGTACAGATTTTGGTCCGTCACACTGGCCGTCGATTAAGTTCTCCTCCGGAGGGATGCAATCCAATATCTCTGGGGCTTGTTCGATTTCAGCGACTACACAAATTGGAAATAACAATGCATGTCAAATTGAATGCAAATGTGTTCAATTTAGAATGTGAAGACTATAACTCTAGCTAGACATCACTTCTGACTCTGAAAGTTTTACTGTGGTTTGGTGACAACCTAAACAGGGACTTGGCCAAATCTCATCTGAAACAAAGCTAATTTGAGCCCTGCACAAATAAATGTATAATTGGACTTAATTAGATCTTCTAATGTTTTTAGGGGTTTTCATGAAGAAAGCCTTGATTTTCTTGAAACTAGAGTTTATGATGTTTCTAATGGAATTGGTTTCATGTAATTTGAAGAAACGTATAGAATGTTATGAGCTAATGAAGTTTGAGAAAATTCTGAAAAAGTGTTTCTGTACATCTTTCTATTTTCTCAAAGCAGTTCACTTAATCCCACAATTAAGTGAACTAAATGAACTCGGATTGATCTGAAATTTTTCATGTGACTCCAAGATATTAAAAGGAACTCCATGGACAAATTTGAGAATTTTCCACAAGGTGGATCTCGAGTTAAAATTCCCATCAGTTTTAACTTGAGGGAATTAATTATGGAAAAAATTGTGTTTCAAGGACTGAAACTTATTTTGCTGGAATGTACTCAGAAAGCTGATTCCAACAAAATTTGGTTCACTGAATTTGGACATTCCTAGCAAATGTTATGGGCTTCTAAATTTGGGGAAATTCTGGAAAAATGAAAAGGCACTGCACACACTGCCAGTGTGCCCCCTCGGTCAGGTTCTTCTTCAACCTCGCGCCGAGGGCGCGCGCGCACCGGACATAATGATGACTCTCTTCGTTCTCCGGCTACGGTGGACCATTTTCAACGAACTTTCATGCTACATGCTCCTCAGGACATGCCGTGGCGGCCGAGCAACGTGGTGCAGCATGAAAACGCCGGGAACTATGTCGCACCGGCGGAATTGGTGAGCGGCATGGCGCCGATGGTGAACGCCGTGTCCTAAGCCTCTTATGATGACCTAAGGGGCCGTAAAGCATCACTGGAGTTCGTGGAAGATGATGGTACACTCCAACCTCGCGGAAAACGATCGGAAATAGGAGTTCGACAGTGACCCGAGCCCTTTTTGCTGCCGGCAGCGAGTTTTCGTCGCACTGCTCAAGTGATGGATGTTTTCTTGTGTTTTGGGAAAGGGTGATCGTTAGGGGTCCTAGTTGCTGTTTGTTAAACCGAAGATGGGATGATCAATCACCTGTGGAGAATTTCCCGGTTGGAGATCTATCGGTTCTACACGGCGATCGGCGCCAAATTTGAAATTCTGGCTAGCCGGCGCTAGGAGGGAGCTAGGGGGTCCTAGAGGACCTACTAGACATCTGTGCTAACCTTTTGGTGGATTTGATCATGCTGGAGGAGCTCTGAGCTGGCAGGGCGATGGTGATCAGTGGAAGCGCGGTTGCGATGAACAGAGGAGGAAGAAGGAGCTCGGTGCAGCTCGTAGGACGCCGATCACGAGCTGTCAATGCGTCGAGGACGTCGAGTGAAGGCCAGCGCAGCTTCTGAGCTGCTCAGCCAAGCGTCAAAGCTACCGGAGCGGTCTAGCACCGATGGCAGCAGAGGAGGTGGCCGTGTGGCGGGGTTCTTCGGTCGAGAACGCGAGCAGAAAAGCAAACTCGGTTTGTGCAGCGAGAGGATTGCTTCGGGGGGATGAAAGCACCGAGGCTGGTCTCCAGCGTGATGGAAACACGAGGAGGTGGCCGATTGGTTCAGCATCGGTGGCGCGCGCGTAGTATAAGGTCCCAAAAATGTAAAGGCAATAAAAAGAGGGTTGACAACCATTATGTTTGGAATGCCTGAAAATGGGACTTACAAAAACTTTATACACGTGATGATATACATGGGTGTCCAACCAAAGGAGCTCTCATGTTCATTTGAAATGTTTTAGGCCAAGGTTGAATTAACACCATGTGTAAAGTTATCATGTGTAAGAGGGAGTCTAAATTCAAATTTGAACTCAAATGTTTTAGGATCGAAGTACACATGTAAATCTACCAGAGGGGGGTGAATGGTAGATAAAAACTTTTCAGCGGAAGCAACAAAACACCCCTCAGCAGAAAACCGATCTGTTAAAGAAACCCTGTGTGCGACTAACCTAAACGTGTTCAACTGTGACAAAACTAGTATAGATTGTAGAGATTCAATTCACGAAGACGTCACAATAAGAATCATGAAAATCCGTTGAGAGAAACTCAAGTTACGATCGAAAGATCGAACAAAGGTCAATCTGTCCTACGCGAGAAAAACAGTTCTGGAATACTGCAAAGAAACTCGTGTATATCAGAAACCACAAATTCAATGACCGTGAAATTTTCACAGATGATAGATAATTAAGTTTTGAAGACAACCCAAAAAGAATCACATCAATTGGATCTGTCAAACTCGAGTTATGATAAAACCACCGAAGCAAGGTAGTGCTGATCAGAAACTAGACGAGAAATACTTGTCTGAAACAAGTCGGACGAACAAGGCACAAAAGTTCCTTTACAATACGAATTTTATTTATAAAAACACAAGAGGAACAGCCCCAAAGTCATGCTATCCATGAGCCTTGGCCTCCCTTGCTTATATAACCAGCTCTATGGCCAATCCAATTCTAACTAGGACTACTACTCCTACTTTGATTCAAACTGTAACTTTCCAATACTGCTCAAGACTCTTCTATGCAGATAGAAGCAATCTTAGGACTTCCAAACACCTTAGGAACGTCCCTAACATTCCTAAAACAACTCTACGTCATGCCTAACACGAAATCCTGTTATAACCAACTCGAAACTTTCCATAAACAAACCATAACCGCCTCAGCCACAGCCTGAGTGCAAAATCCAGCTGGTTGAACCTTTTCAACCATATCTCCACTTCCATATCTCTTCACCACGCCTTGGAACCATGTTGCCACGTCCATGCACTCCTTGCACACGTGCAAACACCTTCCAACAACGTTCACGATACCTTCATATGCATTGTTCTTGATCCAAACATGTTGCGCGACCTCCCGATCAACTCAACCACAATTCCTCCCGAACTTGGTTGTTGAACCTCATCTTCTCCATAAGACTAGTTCAATGGATCCCGTCACCAGCCATGTCTTGAACTCAAGCAACACCTGCACATGAATAAACAACTAATACTTCCGAGCACAAGTCCTCGACTTGACTCAAGTTAGTTCCGAAACTACAACATCTTACGTGAGCACCTCACATAAGCATGTTGTAAACCATAGCAAAATGATATCAGCCATAACCACCAAAATACACCAAAAACTTAGTAAAATAATACTATGCAAACTTTCCATAAGAGTAAAGCAAGTTCGAATCATTGCAATCAAGCTCCGAACCTTACCAAAGCTAACCGGACCTTGAACCGGAGCTTACCAAAGATAGTCGGACCCAGCGCCGGAGCTTACTAAATCTTAGTCGGACCTAGCATGGAACTTACCAAAGCTAGTCGGACCTAGCACCAGAGCTTGTAGGATCGAAGTACACGTGTAAAGCTACCATAGGGGGTGGGGTGAATGGTAGATAAAAACTTTTCAGCCGAAGCAACAAAACACCACTCAGCAGAAAACCGATCTGTTAAACAAACCATGTGTGCGACTAATCTAAACGTGTTCAACTGTGACAAAACTAGTATAGATTGTATAGAATCATGTCACGAACACGTCCCAACAAGAATCATGAAAATCCATTGAGAGAAACTAAAGTTACGATCGAAAGATCGAAGAAAGGTCAATCTGTCCTACGCGAGAAAAACAGTTCTGGAATACTGCAAGAAACTCGTATAGATCAGAAACCACAAATTAAACGACCGTGAAATTTTCACAGATGATATATAATTAAGTTGTCAAGACAACCCAAAATTAATCACATCAATTGGATCTGTAAAACTCGAGTTATGATAAAACCACCGAAGCAAGGTAGTGCTGCACAGAAACTCGACGAGAAAAACTTGTCTGAAACAAGTCGGACGAACAAGGCACAAAAGTTCCTTTAGAATACGAATTTTATTTATCAAAACACAAGAGGAACAGCCCCAAAGTCGTGCAACCACGAGCCTTGGCCTCCCTTGCTTATATAACAAGCCCTAAGGCCAACCCAATTCAAACTAGGACTCCTACTTCTACTTGGATTCAAACTGTAACTTTCCAATACTGCTCAAGACTCTTCTACACGCAGATAGAAGCAATCTTAAGACTTCCAAACACCTTAGTATCGTCCCAAACATTCCTAAAACAACTCAAATTCGTGACCCACACGAAATCCTATCATAACCAACTCAAAACTTTCCATATTTGAGTCAAACACGACTCAGCCGTAGCCTGATTCCATAACCTAGTCGGTTGGACCTCTCCGACCAATTCTTTACGTCCACATCTCTTCATCACGCCCTGGAACCATGCAGCCACGTCCATGCACTCCTTGAACCCGTGCAAACATCTTCCAACGACGTCCAAGATACCTTCATATGCATTGTTCTTTATTCAAACATACTGCACAACCTACCGATCATCTCAACCGGAATTCCTCCCAACTTGGTTGTTGAACCTCATCTTCTCCCTAAGACTAGTTCAATGCATCCCGTCGCCAGCCATATCTTGAACTCAAGCAACACCTGCACATGAATAAACAACCAATACTTCCGAGCACAGGTCCTTGACTTGACTCTCGTTAGTTCCGAAACTACAACATCTTACGTGAGCACCTCGCATAAGCATGTTGTAAACCATAGCAAAATGATATCAGCCATAACAACCAAAACACACCAAAAACTTAGTAAAATAATACTAAGCAAACTTTCCATAAGAGTAAAGCAAGTTCGAAACATTGCAAGTTAAAAGCAAAACCATTGCAATCATGCTCCAAACCTTAACAAAGCTAACCGGACCTTGAACCTGAGCTTACCAAAGCTAGTCGGACCTAGCACCGGAGCTTACTAAAGCTTAGTCGGACCTAGCACGGAACTTACCAAAGCTAGTCAGACCTAGCACCGGAGCTAGCAAAAACAAGTCATACCTAGCCAAAATAAGTCAGACCTAGACAAAACAAGTCGGACCTTACGTCGGACCTATCGTCAGACCTTGCAGGAGCTCGGACCTAGAGTTGGACCTTGTTAAAAAGGTGTTTTGGTAGTATTCAAAACTTTTATCGTCAAAGCCAATGTGTTCAGCACACATAGGTCTCACAATCTCCCCCTTGATGAATGCATTGGCAACACAACTTAAATCCGAACATTGGCTTATTCACATGAAAAGTTTTGAAAACAATTTCTCCCCTTTTGTAAATCAGAAATAAAATGAGAAGAAAAAAATACCAAAAATTCTCCCCATGAGAAGAATCGTGCCAAAACACTTATGAATGTGCGCAATGTGTGATCAATTTCTCCCCCTTTGACAATGCATTCAGCAAGGTACAAAAGAGAAATTTTAATTTGTTATGAGCATATTATAACATATACATATAAAACAAAGCTCATCCAAATCATACTATCAAGTAACTTACACAATCACATCAATGAGATACATAAAGTAGTGTAAGCCATGCTAGAGATCAAGTGTAATTTTCAATTTAAGCAAGTCATGATCTCACAAACTTAACTATTTCAAGACCTGAAAGCATGACACTTGTTGCTGCATTTTATTTATCATTTAAAGCACAAATTTTGATCTTATGACATTTGCAAAAGATTATATGCAGCATCAGCCTTTTCCTAACCAAGCAAGCAAAGCCTATGTCATTTGACAGTCAGAAGCTTAAGGACATGGTTTTTGTCATACACAACTCTTTTCAAGTTCATATCTAAGTGCAATGATAAGCCATCTCAAAAGAAGAAGTACGATGCATGCATATTCTCTTGATCTTTTCTCATTTTTTTATTTGAACATAAAAACTCAACATGTGAGTTGATAACTTGATTAATTCTTTATGATTAAAAGCACTTGATGTAAAAGTCCCAAAAATGTTTATGAATAAAAACCAAGGTTTGAGCTCATATGTGTGGCAAAGACATGAAAAATGGGACTTGCTAAAACTTTTCTTCATGCAAAGTAATACATGGATGACCATCCAAAATGAGGCTCATATTTTTATTTAAAAGTGTTGAACCAATAAGGAGTTAAATACCTCTTTGCATGTAAGTTTAAAAATCAGATTTGAGATTCAAAGTTCACACATGTGGTGACCAAAAACTTTGAATGAACATGCAGCCATATAGTTGGATTATAGGGAAAAGTTTTGTCACCAACTTTGCATTTGTATGGTGGGCTCAAAAAGGAGTTAAAGAGAAGCATTTGCAAATTCTAGCCAAATTCAAATTTGTCATACATATTCAAACTGAATTTGGAGAATTCAAATTCTAGCCACCCTTTTTAAACTCAGCATTCTGGGAATTGTGAGGATCAGCTTGAGAAGATATTTGGTAAAACAATGTGTGGTGGGACCCACATGGCAGTGACCTGGAGATTCAAAGTTCACACCCACGAGCGGGATTCACTGTATGCCACCGAGAGGAACCGGCGCCACCTCTTGCTGCCTGCCCCCATGCGCTGACCCCCCCCCCCCCCCCCGAGGCGGTGCCCTCGTGCTTCTCCACGTGCTCACGTCCCCTCAGCCGAGCAAAGCCCCAGTTGTTCTCCTCCCCTCGCGAGCGCACGAGCAGCAGCTGCTTTCCACCTCTGCCTCTCGGTCCGGTCGAGGAAACGGCAATGCAACCGTGTCTTCCCTTCACTGAGCTGCTAAACATCACCGCAAGCTCGGCCTCCACCTCCCTGACCCAAGAGCAAGCAAGCTTCGGCCCCCGGTGCCCGAGATAGACCGCCGCCGCGGTGATGTAATTCAAGGAAGTGATCGGGCGCACGTGGACAGCTCGCCACAGCGGTCTTCACGGCCAAGCAAGGGCGGCAACGGGAGCGCACGGCCACCGCACTGCCCTCACCCAAAGCACCAGCCGTGCCGTGAAGCATCGACGGCCAATTTGAATATCTTGTCCCGACAGCTTCACAGCGAGCTCCCAGTACAGTTCCTCAAAATTCCTCCTCTCCAATCTTTCTTAGGGTATCAAACTTGGGACTGAGAAGCTGGACTAGCCAGCGATCACTTTCCCTTTTGCATCCAGCGCATGAAAACACCTCAGACCGACGAATTTCGAGCTCTACTGAGGGTGTTCATGGCGGACCCATTCGGTCGCACGATGACAACACCCTTGCGACCATTTCCGAGCAAGCTTGCGACCATGTCGGTTCTTCCTAAGACCCACTGGTGCTGTAGAGCTCGTCGGCACAGGTTTTGGTGGGCTGGAGACCTTGGGCGACGCTGCCATCCTCCACAGTAGCTGCCGCACGTCGCCAGCCATTTTCCGTCCGCAGGCAGCCTAAACCGACCCCGCAGCCGTGTTCGTCGGTGCCCTAAACCCCCTGGCGGCGAGTCCTGGTTCGGATAGTGGCCGGGAACGCCGGTCCGGCGAGCCTCCGGTTGCTCCAGCGAGGGGGAGCGCGGGGGCGCGAAAGGAGAGCCGAAGGAAGAAGAAGACTGGTGGGCCCCATCTGTCAGCAGCAGGAAATTTAAACCTGTGATCGGGTGTGGCCAGGATCCCGTGTGTTGGCGCGCTGGGAAGCTGTGGCCCCGGTGTGGTCCAGTCCTGATTAGCTGGAATTTGAATAAGCAGGCCCTGTGGGATTTTCTGTAGGAAAACAATTCCAGTGGGTGCTCAAACTTTGGAAAATCATAGCTCCATGTAGAAAGCTCCAAAATGAGTGATTCCAATTGGGTTGGATTCATCTCTCCGAGTTCTATCCAAATATGAGCTCAGATTTATATGAAAGTCAATATTATATTCTGAAAAATTCTTGGCAGGTTTTTTGAAAAAGATTTATTGAGGGAGTTTGGTTTATCCAAAAATCCACAATATTTTCCAGAGTATTCTTTAGCATAGTATTGAACTTCTAGCAAAATTTCAGCTCATTTGAAGATCATTTGAGTAGGATTTTTCCAAAAACAAACTGCTGTGTTCATAACAGTCCAGAAACATTTTTAGAAAATGTTTCTAACTTCAAAAATCTATTCTGAGCAATCCATAGCTCCAAAAATCATAGAAAAATTTGGGTAATCTCTCATAGAAAATGTACATTACTTCAGAATTAATTCTTTTGATTAGAATTGCTTAAAGAATTATTCTGGGAAAACTACTCAGGTAAAAGGGCTGAGTTTTGGACCAGATTATTGTCATGAGACCAAGAACTCACATGCAACTTATCAGCCCAAGTTGAGCTGTGGAACTCCCTATTCCTATTCTCCATACTTATGTATATGTGGATATACATGAGGGACATTATGAGAATTATGGTGAACACAATTTAACTCCACATTAGCTGCAATTTGGCAAGCTAAATCCTTAGGTACTATAGAACCTGCTGTACAAGTTTTGAAGCCATTGGAGTTCTTGTTCTTCAGTTGCACTCAAATCTTTTCAGCTTATCTATTATGTTCATTAGGGATAATGGTTAGTGTATAGCTAAGACCTTAAGGTCGGTTTAGTTTAAGTTTGTTTCTTTGCACAACAGAGACAAACCAAGCCATTCTTGGCTTTTCCACACAACCTCTGTTCCTAAGAAATTAATTCCATAACTTCTTTCCATTACATTCCACAAAGCATGTGCATATGCATTTCAATAGGAACCACAACGAAGGGGATTCAAAGGAGTGATTCATTGAAGTGGATCAAGCTCCGGAGAATCAAGGGTGGATCAGCAAGGACACTAACTGTTTATATACGACTACCCTGCAAAACAGGCATGCTCCGGTTTGCATTTAACAGCTATTAAGTTTTTATTTTGTATTCACTTTTGGTTAAGATTTGAACTGTGCATTAGGTCTAGTGTTTGATACTCCTCTTGCATAGCGAAATGACCCATGGAGTATTGGCTAGGTGTCTTCACCGTGTAGAACTGCCATGCTTAAGTACGGTTTGGTAGAAGTCGAGTGGTGAGATGCTACTCGCATGTTCAGGAACAACAGGAGCATACAGGATTGGTTCAAAAATGAGTTAGCAAGTTAAAGTTGAGATCGGAAGGTAGTAGGAGCAGCAGGACATAGGGACCTGGGTGCTATAGACCTGTCCGTGTCGTTCAAGGACCGATCCTTATGCGGCCCTGTTGAACAAGTTTGAGTTGTGTACCAGACTCATGCTGGCTATATGGGACCCAGTAAACCGATGTACGTCAGGAAGCTGTCGTTAGGACTTTTCGGGTCGCCTCAGGTGGACGGCCGGTGTGCAGTATGTGGGGAACATTCTCATGACATCTCATGTCGGCAGGTGCACCATGAGAGTGGCTACTGTACGGGGCGACTTGATCGATTCAGCGGGGTTGAAACGGGGGAAATGCTGCCACGTACGATGTCAGTGATGGTTGTTGTAGGCAACGTCGAGTGCGGGCGTACGTCTCGTGTAGTCCGGGTGTTATTGATTCGAATCACCGTCACTCGTGGAATGGACCGAGCATACTTGTTCTCACAGTCGTGACGTAGTAAGAACTTGCATGACTAAGGAACTAATCATATTGATGTGAAGTATTATACTAGTTTTGTATTGGATCTTGATGAATAGGCTAGTGCAAACTCGATTCTTTTATGCCATGAGCAATTTACATCGGGGGAAAGCGTTTCTTGTTTGATTGTGGACTCCCGATGTGGTGTGCCCAAGGTTACTTAAAATGCCGCACTTAATACCTGAAAGTAAAGATTCACTTTTAGGCGAGTTTAATTATGCTCATGCCATCGTATTTTAGGTTCATAACCTCACATAGAGTTTCATGTTTAGGGTGACGGTTAAGTCTTGCTGAGCGTTATGCTCATGGATGCTATCTGAGTTGTTTTGCAGGTATTTGACTTCATGCTTAAGAGAAGGGATGCCGATGAGACTCAGGAACCTCCAAGTGTTTACTCAAAGAGCATCCTCGCCGCTGCAGATTGCTCTTCGTGTTGCTAGTAAGAGACAGTACACGGGCTGGACTGTTTCTTTGTTGCTAAGATAGAGATGAGTCGTGAGAGTTATAGTCTTCCGCTGTAGCTTACTCTGATACAAGTATTTGTAAAACTTTCTTGTACGCTTCCGCAAACTATTTATGTAATATGATGAGTTTCTTCAACCCGTGTGCTGTTGGATGCCGCATATCACGACACCACCCAACGAGGTCCTGTGGTCCTTAACAGCGTGGTATCAGAGCCGCGTTGGGAATAGCACATGGATTGAGCATCATATTACGTTAATAACTTAGGATACGGTGAGATAACGGTACTAGGCCTACATAAGGACTACTATTAGCTTAATATGAAGGTGGCAAGCTAAGTTATTTGTTATGTTGGAAAATCGTGCATCTCGGGACGTCTATGTCTTGGGGGGTGCACGTATGCGCTGTCCACCAGTGCGCACAAGCTGAAGGGTGGATCCTCACGGGTGGCAGGTAACCCGACTCGCTTTGGTATCCTCTATGACTCTTCATGTCGTTTGGGGTATTCGAGCAACGCCATTCCCTGACGTGCGTGGTGCAATTTGGGAGACCCCTTCACGTGGTCAGTAACGTGAACACGTAGCTCAAGGCGTGTTTGGCTTGAGAACACCTGGGCGAGTGATGACGGCCGGGTGTACGAACTGTATGGATACCGGGTTCGGTGTGCAGCCGAACCTGATGATTGAGTGTGTTTTATGTAGGTACTAACTACGAAAACCTTAGTGCTTGTAGAACACGTTTGCGAGGGACCGTTTTACTGCCACCTAAGGATTCGTATATGCTGGTGTAATCCGGTTAGGTTTTTCTTTGGTGAGGCAACGTAGTACCGTCATATGTCTTACGGTGCGTCATCACCGTACTACACTTAATGGTATTCTTTCCTATGAAGAAATCATTCATGACTAACTTTCAAACTAAAAATGGATGTTGGAAAGCACATAATAGTTACTGAGCTCTTCATTTGGCCTAAGTTTCAAAGAAGAGAATTGCTAGGCTTCTTTTGATCCGAAAACAGAGTGCTCCGTTCTGGCAGAAATTTTTGCTGGATTTTGACACAGCATAACTCGGTGTATATTGACCCAAAAAAGTTGTATGATACAGTTCTGGAAAGGTTATGAAACTTACAACGATTTTGTAGTTCATAGTTTGTTCAGAATTGTACCCCATTTGTATGTAAAACTGTGATGAAAACAGCGACATACAAAGGAGGTGCTGGCAAATTTATCCAGAAATTCTGTCAACTTTGAACGTTCATAACTTCTGATTAACGGATGATCCAGAGGCATGTGAGTACTCGTTGGAACGATACTGGAGTTAACTTTAACTTTGGTATTCAACTTGAGTTATGAAAATGCTAGTAACTGGATCAAATTCTGGGTTAAGTACAGAAAGGTCTGTTCGGTACAGAATAAGGGACTGAATATGTTGGCTTTAGAAAGATGTGTAAACATGAAATTTTGTTATGCTTTCATAATGTTTTAGCATGTTCTTGTTTTACATACTTTCACATACTGCTGAGATCAAGTTTTGACTCCCCTCAAAATTATGCTTTTGCAGTATGGTGCGTAGTCATTCTCCAAGTCAGGCTGAAGGTTCTCGTCGAGACGTGGATGACTCGACTCCACCACGGGCACCGCCATCAACGGTATGGGCGGATGTCATGACTCAAATGGTCGAGTCAAGTCAAGAGAACACAAGACTACTCCAAGCCTTGGTACAACAGGGCTTACTCCAACATGCGCAACCGGACGTTCCACCTCGGAACGCATATTTGGATTTCTTGGCGACACAACCGCCAATCTTCACGGAAGCCAATGAAACAGTGGAAGATGAACAGTGGCTTGGAGTTATGGAGTCCAAGTTTGGAGTGTTTGAGTGCGACGAATATCAGAAGACATTATTTGCAGCTCAACAGCTCCATGGAGCCGCCGGAAATTGGTGGTTCGCTTATCTTGCCACCATTCCGGAAGGCCATCAAGTGGAATGGATGGAATTTCATGAAGCATTCCGTGCTCGTCACATTCCTATGGGTTTTATCAAGGCCCAACAGCAAGAATTCAGAAACTTGAAGCAGGGGGACATGAGTGTCCTCGATTATGTCAGACGATTCAACCTTCTGGCACAATATGCTCCTGCTTATGCGACGAGCGAAGCTGCAATGTGTGACTACTTTTTCTATGGCTTGAGTGCCATACTAAAAGAGAAGTTAGCTTTGTTCAATCAAGGCAGTTACACCGAGTTGATCAGTGCTGCTCTGCTGCAAGAACAAGCGACACGTGAGTGTGAAGCAGAGAAGAGGGACCGGGAGGATATGCGAGAAGACACACCAGTTGTTCCTCGCAAATACCGTGTGGTGTATCACACACCATCCGATGAAATATGGCAAACACCAGTGAGATCAACTCCGTACAGATTTCCTGCTCAAGAATCATGTCTTGAAGCAACACCTTTGTCGCAGCAACGAATGACACCTGTCACATCATTGCTGAAACCAAGTACATCAACTTCTCAACTACAAGTAAACGAAGAACCGGGGAAACCTCCGTGTTCTTATTGCCACCATTCAGGGCATTTTAGGCAGGAATGCCGGGAGAAGTTGTTGAACAATAGACAACCATCATCATCAATTGGTATGCCGCCACCTGCTCAAGTCAACATAACTGCCTTGCAATCCGGGAGTGTGCAACATTTTGCTATTGAGGATGTCCCAGAGGGAGCACCAGTGTTAGCGGGAATGTTTACTCTCAAAGAAGTGCCTGTGCTTGTACTTTTTGATTCAGGTGCAACCCACAATTTTATCAGCAAAACATGCGTGGATCAGCACCAATTGTCCACCAATACTCCCACAACGAGTTTTCTCATACGTTCACCGGGAGGAAATATCTCTGCCAATCAGATTGTGTCCTGAGCAGCTTTGTGTTTGGGCGGAAAAATATACCCAACATCGCTGATTATGTTGGATCGGCAGAAGATAGACATTATATTGGGGATGTCTTGGTTAAATCGTCACGGTGCCATTCTCAATATCGGTAACCGGACTGTCCAGATTGACTCGCCGATTCACGGACAGCACATGCTGTTTTTTGACAGCGGAGATCCAGATATGGTAGAGGCCTACCACACGGAAGCGCTGAAGCTTGAAGATATTCCGGTGGTACGTGATTATCCCGACGTATTTCCCGACGATTTACCGGGCATGCCGCCCGAACGGGATGTCGAGTTCAAGATTGAACTGGCCCCGGGAACGACGCCTATCTCACGAAGGCCTTACAAGATGGCACCTAATGAGCTAGCGGAGTTAAAAGAGCAAGTGAATGAACTCATGAGCAAACGTTTCATACGACCAAGTTCTTCACCTTGGGGTTGCTCTGCGCTGTTCGTTAAGAAGAAGGACGAAACACTACGGCTATGTGTTGATTACCGTCCTCTAAATGCTGTCACGATCAAGAACAAGTATCCTTTGCCCCGCATAAACATCCTGTTCGATCAACTTGTGGGTACAAAGGTATTTTCGAAGATGGATCTTCGGTCGGGGTATCATCAAATCAAGATCCAACCGGAGGACATACCGAAGACAGCTTTCTCGAAGAGATACGGACTCTATGAGTACCTCGTCATGTCATTTGGGTTAACCAACGCTCCGGCACACTTCATGTACTTGATGAATTCAGTGTTCATGCCAGAGTTAGAAAAGTTTGTCGTGGTGTTCATCGACGACATATTGGTGTACTCCAAATCTGAAGAAGAGCACGCTGAACATCTGCGTATCGTGCTTCAACGGTTGCGGGAGCACCAATTATATGCCAAGTTCAGCAAGTGCGAATTTTGGATTGATCAAGTGCCTTTCCTGGGCCATATTATTTCAGCAGAAGGTATTGCCATGGACCCCAGCAAGATTGAACAAGTGCTGAAGTGGGCATCTCCCAAATCCGTCCACGAGGTCCAAAGTTTCCTAGGTTTAGCGGGATATTATCGGAGGTTCATTCCGAGCTTCTCAAAAATTGCTAAATCAATGACGGAGCTGCTGAAGAAGGGCACTAAATACATGTGGAATGCAGCATGTGAAGCCGCATTCAAAACTTTGGTGAAACATCTCACAACAGCTCCAGTTCTTGCTCAGCCAGACACGATGAAGTCATTTGATGTATACTGTGATGCATCTGGCATCGGTCTCGGCTGTGTTCTGATGCAAGAAGGGCGTGTATCGCCTATGGGTCTCGTCAACTGCGAAACCACGAGCAGCATTATCCAACTCACGATCTCGAGCTTGCTGCAGTGGTGTTGGCGTTAAAGATGTGGAGGCATTATCTACTTGGTAATCTTGTTCACCTCTACACCGACCATAAAAGCTTGAAGTATATGTTCACGCAGAAGGAGCTGAATATGAGACAACGGAGATGGTTGGAGCTCATCAAAGATTATGAAATTGAGATCCACTATCATCCGGGAAAAGCCAATATGGTTGCCGACGCGCTTAGTCGGAAAGCCCACGTTCACAACTTGGCGGCTGCTGAGTTGGAAGAAGAAGAACCAAGTCTCTGTGTCATTCCGTATGGCGCGCTTTACAATCACGCGCTCATTCCAACAATCCGTGAAGAGATTGTTGAGGCTCAAAGAAGAGACAATGGTATGTCTCACATACGGAGAAGACGAGACAACGGAGAGGTGAAATGTTTCCGGAAGGATGAGAACGGTACAATATGGTTCAACGACCGTATAGTGGTACCGCGTAATATGAAACTCCGGATGAAAATTTTGGATGAAGCCCACTGTCACACCCGGTTTTTCCGAAGAACAACCGAGCGAATATCACATGTATGCCAGGATCATTTTCTCATACATGTGATGACAAATAGTGAAGCATCATTTATTACAAGCCAGGTGTTGAATATAAATAAGTCTTACATAGCAAATGTCTCGATGGACAATAATAAGTTCATCACAAGTAAATAAACTAGAAGCGGAATATTATTCTTGAGGGCTCCTTCACAGGCGTTGCCCGGGGGTCTCCATGAACCTAGAAACCTTCTTCGGGTCCAAAGTCTTGGTCATTATACACCACCTTATTATCTTGACCTGAGCAGCAATATAAACCAACAAATATGCAAGGTTGAGTACCAATGGTACTCAGCAAGTGTGGGAAAATTATATCATGCATGACTAGAACAAGGGGAGGTTGAACTCATGGTTAAAGCACTACGCAATTAATACCTATCACCTTAGCTTTTTAAGCACCTACATTACTACACAAGTGAAATGGTCCCAATCTCTCATCCCATCATCATAATCGAATAACCATAACATCATTTCCAATGTTAAGCTCCCCGCTTAACATCCACAACTTCCCAAAACCATCAATCCTCTAATCATGAATAAGTCCAAGCCGCTCTTGACCGTGAGCACGGCTGTCATGACAGTTTTGACTCTGCAGAGTTTGTACCACTGTACCCACATGTAGTGACTTCATCCCCCGTTGCCGGGTGGACTAAAAGAACCTCCATTATGCCAGTGGCTACGAACCACATTCACACTTCCCAGGTGTGTAGCCAGGAGATCACTACGAAGCCTTTACAAAGGGATTCCCGACGAGCGTGGGCCCACTGAGGTTTCACCCCTAACAGCATACAAGAGGCTCCAACCCCGCTGCAGTGGCCCCCTCTTGAGCCTTGCGGTTCATATAGTAGTCCAGCTGACACCTATTCCCCGCACCATCCAACACACCCATACTATGCCGGGGATACACCTAATTAATCGGCCCAGCTGCCCCATCTCAGCATGTGGTTGGCACGGTAAAGCCAGGTTACATGCTCCATGAACCGGTCCTTAGGATCCAGGCAAGTACTAAACATAAACCCGAGTTTCGTGCACCCAGCACACAACCAAAACATCCAACTTGCCTTGATCCCTACCTCTACATAACTCACAATATCTCATTCAAGAGTATGGTAAAATAATCTGATGATCTCATATCCCAAACATCCCATTCTAAGCATGGCTAAGCATATGCATAATAATAAGTGACATGATAAAATAAATCCCAACCCAAGATACAAGGAAACAAGTTAATGCAATTCTAGGGAAACATCCTAGCATGGGTTTCATATTTCAATTGACAATGCAAATAATTCTACCTACACATCCTAGTATAGGATCAAAGTGGTCAAGGACACTTGCCTCCTTCCTGCTGCTCTTGAAATGGGTAGTCCTGATCTTGGAAAGGAATAACTTGCTCTTGAGCAGGTTCTACATCATACCATCACACATAGCAAAAGAAAAACAACAATCCATAAGACATAGTTCACACTTCCACTTCATACAAACCACACATTCATATTTATGAAAGTCATTCACCATTATATGTGTTGTGGTTACTCCATGTGTGTTGATTTGTGGCTTGCATGCACTTTTAATCATGTGTATATGATTCCTACTTTTGTGTTCACATTTATACTTACATACTATATATATGAGTTTCCAATTTAAATAAATTCCTTATATTCAATTACTACACCTTTTAGCTATCAAGTATGCATGAAAGGTATTTTCCTTCTCCATATGTGTCTTCATAATTTCTACCAACCCTAAACTGGATTCTTTGGATTTTTAGAAACTCCATTTATCATTTATTAGTTGCTATATTTTCAGATTTATTTCCTATGCCTAAGTGTGAACTTTATTATAAAAATAACAAGACACATCATCTAAACAGAATAGGTTCTGATCTAAACTATTTGCTAATATATTTTTGACCTTTTCCTCTGATGTAAACTATTTTACAATTATTTTCCCTAATTTCCAGAACTATTCTTTACTTAAAAATGTGTCCCTAAATGTGAATAATAAATTAAACAGATTCATTTCAGCCCAAAATATGTTTTTATCTCACTCCAAAGTTTTCTAAATACTGAGAAAGTTTTTAATTTAATTTTGACAATATGTTTGTACCACTTTTTAAATTTTAAACACTAGCCACATATTCAATTTCCCAAATTAAATATTAAACAGGGCTAAAAAGGTAAACTCACCCCACTACAGGGTCTATAATATTATTTTAAGAATTCTCAGGGGTCTAGCTACACATAACAGAGGAATTTTTCCTAATTTTTATTAAGTCCAGGGGCTAAAACTGATTTTTAAATGAATTTACATGATTTTCTGAAGTTCCAGGGGCTAGATCAGAAGTTTCCGGGGCTAGCTCTTATTTCCCGAGAACCCCAGGGGGTAGCACGTAAGATTTCCAGTCTTTATAACGCGGGGCTGACGTGGACCGTCCGATTTTAAACTGACAGCTGAGATTATAACGTCGAACCGGTACGCGGGGATTTAAACCCTACCGTGCGATTTAAAATAAACGGCGCACAAGCGGCCACGTCGCTCTGATCGAGCGCGGGCGGCGCTGCTGGCGGCGCACGGCGGTGGGAAGCGGCGATCTCGTCGGAGACTTTCGGATCTTCGAGAATTCTTTCTAGAACTGTGATCTTATGGAATAGATCAGTGGAGGAGAGGTCGGGGATCTCACCTCGGGGGTTTTCTTGAGCTCGGAGGTCCTAGAAGGTGATCGGCGACGAGGTCCGAGGTGAATTCACGGCGAGGCTCGTCGGCGCTGTGTTTACACCGCAAGTCACCGAGTTTTCTGCACCTGCAAGGTTCCCCGGAGGCGGTGGATCAAGACCAGCGAGTTAGATCGGAATTTCCGAACGTAGATCGGCCAGAATTCGCCGGAGAAGGCTCAGGTTCTCACCGGAGGAAAAACAGCAGATCGCGTGGGAAAAACAGAACGAGGCCGGGGTTTTTATAGACGAGGCCGGGGTTTGCGTCGCCCCCGAGCGAAATTCGGCTGGGATACGCGAGAATTCCCGATCGGTTTCGATTCGGGTGAGAGAGTCCGGCGCAGGCGCGAGGTAGACGATGAACTGGCGGCCCCGCCTGTCAGTGGGAGGAAGCGGCGCGCGCGGCTGCGGGCTGGCGCGGGCGCTGGTTGGGCCGGCTGGTGGGTTTCGGCCCACTGGCCAGTTTTTTTTTCTGTTTTCCTTTTTCTTTTTCTATTTCTTTTCTGTTTTGAGTTTAATTTGAATTCCAGTTTAAATTTGAATTTTTCCAAAACATGCAACACGTCCAAAAAATTTTAAATTCCCCTCTTAACATGATTTAGGTTCTTAACAAGATTTTTGGGGTGTTACAGCTCTACCCCCCTTAAAAGAAATCTCGTCCTCGAGATTGGTGGTTCTAAGAAAACAATTCCGGAAATTGTGCCTTGAGCTCATCTTCCCGCTCCCAGGTGGCTTCCTCTTCTGAGTGATGCTTCCACTGCACCTTGCACATCCGGATTCTTTTATTTCTGGTGAGGCGTTCCATTGTCTCCAAAATCTTGTATGGTTGCTTGGCATAAGACAAATCCTCAGCTACGTTCACTTCATTCATGGGTAACACCTCTTCAGGCGTCCTCAGGCATTTATTGAGTTGTGACACATGGAATACATCGTGCACATCCGATAGACGAGCCGGTAATTCTAGTTGATACGCCACTTCGCCTTTCCTCTCCAAAACTTGAAAGGGTCCAATGTATCGAGGTGACAACTTCCCTTTCACCTTGAACCGACGAAGTCCTCTGATAGGGGACACCTTGAGATAGACATAGTCTCCCACGTTGAAAACGAGCTCTCTTCTTCGTACATCGGCATAGCTCTTTTGACGTGTCTGTGCTATCCTCAAATTGTTGCGAATTTCCCTCACCTTGGCCTCGACTTCTTGTAGTACTTCTAGACCAAACACTTTACTTTCCCCCGTTTGGTTCCAAAATAGGGGAGTTCTGCACATCCTCCCGTACAAAGCTTCAAACGGTGACATCTTCATACTAGCTTGATAGCTGTTGTTATAAGAAAACTCCGCATACGGTAAGTTCTTGTCCCAACTCCTATTGTTTTTTAGTGCACATGCCCTCAGCATATCTTCAAGGATCTGATTGGTTCTCTCCGTCTGCCCGTCAGTTTGGGGATGATAGGCAGAACTAAAGTTCAGATGGGTTCCCATGGTTTCGTGCAACTTCTGCCAGAACCTTGAGGTGAACTGTGTCCCTCGATCCGACACAATCTTCTTTGGCACTCCATGGTAACACACGATCCTTGACATGTACAACTCTGCCAATTTGGATCCGCTGTAGCTTTCCTTCACGGGGATGAAGTGAGCTACCTTGGTTAGCCTATCAATGATGACCAATATCGAATCATACCCTGATTGGGTCCTAGGCAATCCCACGATGAAATCCATGCTGATTTCTTCCCATTTCCATTCAGGCACTTTGAGTGGTTGCAATAATCCCGCGGGTCGTTGATGTTCTGCTTTCACCAACTGACATGTGTCACATAGGGCAACATGTTCCGCGACATCTCGTTTCATGCCATACCACCAATACCTGCTCTTGAGGTCCTGGTACATTTTCGTACTCCCAGGATGAATGGAATAGTAAGAATCATGAGCCTCCTTCAAAATCAATTCACGGATCTCCTTCACTTCTGGCACACAGATTCTTTTCCCGTGCCACACCGTTCCTTGTTCATCCTCTCTAAAACCAGGGGCTTTACTTTCATTGATGAGTTGTCTGATCTCTTGTATCTTCTCATCATTCTTTTGACCCTTGCGTATGTCTCGCTCTAGTGTGGAGTCCACTTCCATGGCGATGGCTTCACCACTATTTACTAGACATAGATTGAGCCTTATAACCTCGTCCTTCAATTCTGCAGGCATGTCCTTCAAGCTCAACTTATTGACCTGCACTTTCCGACTCAAAGCATCGGCCACGACGTTTGCTTTCCCGGGATGATAGTTGATGCCCACATCAAAGTCATTGATTAGCTCTAACCATCTCCTTTGTCTGAGGTTGAGGTCTGGCTGTGTGAAAGCGTACTTCAAACTCTTATGATCCGTATATATCTCGGTCCTCTTCCCCATCAAATAGTGCCGCCAAATTTTCAACGCGTGTACCACTGCGGCTAGTTCTAAATCATGTGTAGGATAGTTTTTCTCGTGCTTCCGAAGCTGCCGGGATGCATATGCCATGACATGCCCTTCTTGCATGAGAACACATCCCAACCCGTTTCCAGAGGCATCGCAGTACACTGTGAAATTCTTCTGCATATCTGGCATAACCAACACTGGGGCTGTTGTCAATCTTTTCTTTAGCTCCTGAAAACTCGTCTCGCACTGTGGCGTCCATGTGAATTTGATTCCCTCCTCCAACAGTTTGGTGGGAGGTCTCGAGATCTTGGAGAATCCCTCAATAAACCGTCGATAGTATCCAGCCAATCACAAGAAGCTTCGAACTTCCCCGACGTTTTCAGGGGTCTTCCACTTTTGTATATCCTCGATTTTGGCAGGATCCACGGAGATTCCTCCCTCCGAGATTATATGTCCTAAGAAGGGAACTCTCTTCAGCCAAAACTCACACTTGCTCAACTTGGCATATAGTTGGTGTTCTCTTAGCCTCTGCAACACCAACCTTAGATGTTTCTCATGTTCTTCTTCATCTTTGGAGAAGACGAGAATGTCATCTATGAAAACCACCACAAATTTGTCCAGATATTCCATGAATACCTTATTCATGAGATACATGAAGTATGCCGGGGCATTAGTTAGCCCGAAAGACATGACGGTGTATTCATACAGTCCGTACCGAGATACGAAAGCTGTCTTGGGAATATCAGTTTGCCTTATCTTAAGTTGGTGGTATCCCGACCTGAGATCAATTTTCGAGAACGCACAAGCTCCCCTCAACTGATCAAACAAGTCTTCAATGCGGGGTAATGGGTACTTGTTCTTGATGGTTACTTCATTCAAGGCACGGTAATCCACGCATAACCTTTGGGTTCCGTCCTTCTTGGGCACAAATATCACCGGAGCTCCCCATGGTGAGGAACTAGGGCGAATATACCCCTTCTCCGTCAATTCTCTCAAATGATCCTTGAGTTCTTCTAGCTGCTTGGAGTCCATCCGATAAGGTCTTTTGTAAATCGGGGCTGTTCCAGGTACTAGCTCAATTGCGAATTCCACTTCACGATCGGGAGGCATACCTGGCAACTCCTCCGGAAAAACATCTGGATATTCCCTGATGGTCCTGATTTCCTCAACTTTCACCTCAACTTGATTTAATTTAATGTCCCTCCTAGGCTCGTGTATTGTTATGAACTTTACTCTTGTGCCACTAGGGTGAGTTAGTTCCACCGTTCTGGTCGAACAATGAATGATTCCTTTATGTTTGGTCAACCAATCCATACCCAAAATAATATCTATCCCTTGTGGATCTATCACTATGAGGTTAGCAGTAAATACTACCCCATTAATGTCTAGGTTCACTTTGGGACACACTTGTCTTGTCCTTATTTCTCCACCTAGAGAGTTTACAGCTAGCATATGGTTCATTTGTGTTGTTGCTAGGTCATGCTTCTTAACAAACCCTTGAGCAATGAACGAGTGGGTAGCACCAGAATCAAACAGCAGGGTTGCAATATGTAAATTGGCAGGAAACTTACTAACTACCACGTCGGGTGCCTCTTGTGCTTTCCTTCATAGTGACGTGGTTCACCCGTCCTCTCATTACATTCTGATGTTGTGGCTGCGTGGGCTTCTTCTTTGGGCACTTATAGGCGTAGTGCCCCACTTCACTACAGCTAAAACATTGCACCCCAACCTTAGGTGCCTGGCCTTTGTTGTCTTGGGGTTGGTTTGGGGGTCCTTGCACTGCTGGTCGAGGTGGATATGCGGGGCGAGGCTTCTGTACGAACTGACGTTGTTGCTGTATTGGTGCTGCCGGAGGCCTGTAGTTCGGGTTGTACCCTCTTGGTGCTGAGTAGGGTACCGCAGCACGGTTCGTCTGCCCTGCAGGTTGCTGCATCATACGTGGGCGGGTGTTGCTCCCTGAGGCTTGATGTGACCACCCGGCCTTCCTCTTATTCTCATTTTCCAAGGCCTTTAGCTTCCTTTCTACCACAAATGCTCTGTCCACCATCTTTTGGAAGCTTTCATACTCATTTGAGGACATTGCACACTGCATCTCTGCGGTAAGTCCTTCCACGAAACAATCTTGTTTCTTCTCATCAGTCTCTATGTCCTGTGGGGCATAACAGGATAGTTGAGTAAATTTAGTGAGGTATTCCCTCACCGTCATGTTTCCCTGCTGCAGTCCCATAAACTCCTTCCTCTTATTTTTGAGTTCACCTCTTGGGATGTAATGGTTGCGGAAGCTACGCTTGAACTCTTCCCAAGTGAAGTTCTCAGGGTCATGATGGGCAGCCACGTAGGCGGTCCACCAATCAGCAGCAGGTCCATGTAATTGATGAGAGGTAAACAGCACCCTCTCATACCCTTGGCACTAGATGATACTCATCTTGCTTTCAATGGTCTTTAGCCAATCATCTGCCTCCAGAGGTTCAGCAGCACTTGCAAACTTTGGAGGTTGAGTTCCTAGAAACTCACTCAACCTTGGTTGGCGTGGTGCAGCTTGTGGAGGTGGAACTTGATGCAAGTTGGCCACCACTCGAGTCAAGTTCTGGATGAGCTGATTTTGATTCTCCAGCATTTGGTGGAGGGGATCAACTCCTTCACGGTGACAAGCCCGGTCCTGGCCTCCAGAAAGATGAGGGTTGCAGGACTCATCGTTGTTGTTGGCGGGGTTGGCAGCACGTCGTTTTCCTCTTTCGGCCATCTGGCAGAACCAACCAACGTAAATTTGAAAGCATTTAGTATCATCTTACTACTTTCACTTGTTTGTACTTTGAAGTGTTGAGGCTTTGTTATACTTTTCTGAGGGTTCATTTCTCACACAAAAATAAATGCAATATTATTTCATATGGGTTCACACACCAAAGCAAAACAATCTAAAGACGAGGCTGTGGACAATTGCTCATGGCTTCCACAACTCATGTCACACAACAAGCATTAACACAACATTAACTAACGTAACGACTCTACTACTCGACATCCTTCTAATTTAAGGAAAAGACTCTACGCTACTCGTTTTCTTGAGCTGGCTCCTCGGGATCTTCCTCATCGTTTCGGCTGCCTTCTGACTCAGCTTTGGGTGGGGAGGCTGCTGGTGGAGAAGTGCGACGACGCCTGATCGCCTGGCGATCTGGGGAGTCAGGAGTCTATGTATCATTCACGGTGACACACAGTTCATTTCCATCTCCTCTTTCTCTCGCCCTTAAGCAGGCTCGCAGCAACGCCGCCGTTTCCTTCAGGGTGTCCCGAACATCCTGAAGCTCTTGTTGACACTCCTGCAGTCGAGTGCCGAGCATAGCAGGATCTTCCAAGCACAAGTCCATGTGCTCATTAGAAGTCCCTTGCTGCACCGGCGGGTACTTGTACTCCGTGGTACCACTCTCACGCTGGAGGACATACATGTACTCAGTCCTGTCCAGGTGGCGACGATAGATGTGACTCTGGCAAGTCATGGCCTCCCAGGTGAAATCTTTCTCCGCATCGACCTGTGTTGCTCTACAAGCTGGAGAGCGGTGGATCTTAAGCAGCCGATTTTCGTGTATAATCCTCATCTCTGAGCTCAATTCTTCCCTCTTCTCCCGGATGGTCCTGGTGGAGTTATAGTGGATGATTAGCTTGCCCGTATTGCCGGCGGCTTCGAGCATACGCCGAAGACGGCGCAACAAGCCTCCTACTGCCAATCCGTAGGAAAGGTACGTCACCGGACGGCTCTCCTCTCTTTCGGCAAGGGCAACTACAGGGATTCTCCCTCCTGTGGACTTGCGAGCGGTGCGAATCATGCGAACCATCTAAAACAAAAAGCATTTAAACTTAGGTTAGATAAACTTTTAAACAAAAATCCTATTTTGAATGAAAATTGGGGTAAGATGAAGAAAGTGACTCATTAAATAACACTTTTCAACACACACCTTGTAAAAATAGTTTTTAAGAAAATAAGACCCTCAAATACGTCCATTTCTACCTAGGTCCACGTTTCTACGGGCAACCTTGGCTCTGATACCACTTCTGTCACACCCGGTTTTTCTGAAGAACAACCGAGTGAATATCACATGTATGCCAGGATCATTTTCTCATACATGTGATGACAAATAGTGAAGCATCATTTATTACAAGCCAGGTGTCGAATATAAATAAGTCTTACATAGCAAATGTCTCGATGGACAATAATAAGTTCATCACAAGTAAATAAACTAGCAGCGGAATATTATTCTTGAGGGCTCCTTCACAGGCGTTGCCCGGGGGTCTCCATGAACCTAGAAACCTTCTTCGGGTCCAAAGTCTTGGTCATTATACACCACCTCATTATCTTGACCTGAGCAGCAATATAAACCAACAAATATGCAAGGTTGAGTACCAATGGTACTCAGCAAGTGTGGGAAAATTATATCATGCATGGCTAGAACAAGGGGAGGTTGAACTCATGGTTAAAGCACTACGCAATTAATACCTATCACCTTAGCTTATTAAGCACCTACATTACTACACAGGTGAAATGGTCCCAATCTCTCATCCCATCATCATAATCAAACAAACATAACATCATTTCCAATGTTAAGCTCTGTAAAGGTCCCAAAAATGTGAATACAAAGAAACACGAGTTTGCACAAATGTTGGAGTCATGTGTATGAAAAAGGGGCTTAGTTGAAATTTTTTTCCCACATACGATAACATTGGTGAGAATTCTTCTAAACAAACTTAGGGTTGCTGCATGTATGGACCTCATGTAGATTAAAACCCCAGAAATGAAGAGCTCAAGTGCAAGGGAAGGGTTTAAAAATCAGAGATGGACTAAAGGTAAATTCGAACTTCAAGTGAGGGAAGGACACAATGAGAAATTCAAAACTGTTGTGTCCAAACTATTGTTTGCAGCAGCTAACACAAGGATCAAGTGGCATATTTGGATTCCTTAGGTCCAAATTAGTGGGGAGGCAAAGTTTCATTAATTTTTTGAAAAGTCTTGCTGCCCATTTTTCCAAAGGGAGTCAAATGTGCAAAGAATTCAAATGAACATTTGAATTTGCATGGAATTTGTCCAAACTTGTCAAATGAGCTCAGTTTCCAATTTTTAAACATTTGGATGGATTATTTGTCAAACTGTGGAGATATTTGTGAGAAAAATGAGATGGGATAAGAAGGGGGCAGTGGGACCCACAAGTCATAGTGCTATTAGACTTGCACCCTAAGTCTCCTCTGTCTTTCACTCCATCGAGGAAGTTTCTCCCCGGGCGACACCGAGCAGCTCGGGCCATGGTCACCGCCGCCACCTCCTGCTTTTCCGAGACCCACCTCGCCCTTATCTCTCACGCGTGTGGCACAACACGAATTCTTCTCTTCACCGTAGCTTGCATCGCTCTGTTCTTTCGCCCTCCCGCAAGCAGCGGCGCCCGCTCGGTTCTCCCGATCGCACTCCACCGCCGGTTGCCGTTGGGTCATGAGCTCCACAGCAAAAAGTGTTGTCCAAGCGTGCTCTAGATTGCTAGCAGTGTCTCACCACAGCCTCATGCTCGTGTCTACCGAAAACCGGTAGAGTGTCGTTGCTTCCGTGTTGAACGGTGAAGAACACGAGCCCGGTTGCCGTGGACAGCCTGAACCGCGGCAAGTCAAGCCCAAGCGAGCTCACTCAGCGGTGCGCCGGTGATCCTAGCTACTCCTCCCCGAAGCTCAGTCCAAGCCGTTGCTCCTCGGAGGATAATTTCGGGAATTACTCTCGGGTGGCCAAAACGACCCCGAGGTAAGAAATTGTGCAATTCGGTGTTGATTCTTGATGGTTTTGCGTCACACTTCGCACAGAAGTTTCCCCTATAGCTAGAGTACCTCCTCCCTCGATCCTAGGTTGAGAAATTAAGGGTAGGGTGAGAATTCCACGTTTTTGCCACGGAAAAATTTCCGGGCCAAGTCGGCCGCACGGTGCCGACGGGGTTAAAGTCCTCGCTGATGGTTTTGGGGGCCAATTCTAGCGGCTACACGTTCCCCTGGTGCTCTAGAGACAAAGAATCGATCGTTTGGTGGACAATTCGCCTTGCACCGGCTCGCCGGAACCCTAATCGTTGCTGACCCCGGTGCGCAAGGTTTTCCGGCGATCTATGGCCGCCGGCGAGCCTCCCAACGTGTTCACCAGGTCAGAATATGGAGGGGCGGCGAGCAAGGGGCCGGGAGGTGGCCGGTAAGGTCGTTCCGGTGAGGCTCGTCGGAGGGCGCCGCCGCGAGTTCTGTTCGGCCGGAGGTAGGAGATGACCCGGTGGGTCCCGCAGGTCAGCGACGGATGTTTTAGTCTTTGATCGGCTGTGGCGCGGGGATCACGTGTGGAGGCACGGGAAATACTCAGTAGCCCCGTGTGGCTTGCCCGGACGCGTGACACCTGTCCCCGGACCCACAGCCAGTATTTGAACATTTTGGGGAATTTCAGTTTTCAGTTCAAACTTTGAATAGCTACAACTTTGGGTAGGAGAATCCAAAAATTGTGAAACAAATTTTGTTGGCTTCCTCTGATAGAGTACTATCCAAATGTAGAACCCAATTTGTATGAAACCCTTTATTTAATTCTGTAAAATTCTTTAAAGCTTTCTAGCAAAAGAATTTTAGAGGGAGTTTGGTTAATCCAAAAATCCTCAAATTTTGCCAGAATAGTCTTTAGGGTATTGGTGAACCCCTGTAAAAGTTTCATCTCAATTGGAGCTTATTTAAGCAGGGAAATTTAGATTTGAAGATGCTGTATTCAAATAATACAGAAACATTTTCAGAGAATTTCCAAAACTTGGAAATTCAATTCTGGGCAGATATTAGCTCCAAAAATGCTAGGAAAATTCATGCAAACTCTATGAGCTATAATTGAAATTGTGGTTCACTAATTTTTGCATGAACATGGGTGGGATCTCAGAATTAATTCTTCGTTGCTTAATTGCTTAGAAAATTATTCTGAACAAACCACTCAATGAAAAGTGCTAATTTTTGGTCCAGAGGACTTTCTTGTGACAAGGAACTCACATGAAAATTCTCAGATCCATTGGAGCCCTGGATCACCCCTGTGCTTTTAACCTCCTAAAGTAATCAATATAGAAGAGGGGGAAAACCACTTAGCCTTTAATCATATGCTTAGATCCAAACCTAAACCACTAGCACTAGTGTCATTTTAAATTCTTAAACAGAGTTCCAGTTTTTGAAAACTTGTTATTAGGACTTGTAGCAAAGTCTTTACAATTAAACGATATGCATATTCATCACGTGTAGTATCTATGTGGAGGAGTTGAAGTCATCGGAGTAGAAATCAAGGAAAGAGGAAAGAGGTTGATCAAGCACCAAGTGCTCTTCACTAACTGCATATATATATAAGTCACCTGCAAAACAAAGGCAAGCCCCGGTTTGCATCAAAACATTACAAGTTTCTATTTGTATTCACTTATTATGTCTAGCATTTTGTTTATTGCATTAAGTCTAGGTGGTATGACACTCCAAATGCATGACCCAGAAAATCCTGGAGTTTAATGTAGGATATGTTATCAATTAAGTATAACTGCTGATCTCAACAAAAATGGATTAAAAGAAGCAGAACTCGAGTGGGCAGATTCCTACTCGTGAACGGGGATTTAGGGGGATCTATCGGAAGAATTGGGAATTGATCCTCATAGTTGGGAATGGAGACCGGGCAGTGGATGGAAGGTCAAGGACGTGGTCCTGTGAGCCTAGTCTATGTCTGAGTCGATTAAGGCCCGTTCTCGTGTGCGGCCCGTTGGGCAAGTTTGAGTTGTGTACCGGATGCATACTGGCTATATGGGACCCAGGAAACCGATGTAACATGTTAACCTGGGTGTCGAGGCATACCTCACCGTCTGATGCCGATGCTGAAAGGATAGAGAAGTCTGCTCTACGAGGGTTTGCCGTAGAGAGACTTAATCCCAGTCGGTGGGACCGGTTCGACATTTGGGTGTCGTGTGAAAGGTGGCCACGTACGACGTCAGTGACGATTGCTGTGTGCAACGTCGAGTACGGGCGTACGTGTCATGTCAGCCGGGTGTTTTTGATTGCAATCACCGTCGCTCGCGGTAGTGAGCATACTTGTTCTCTGCGTCGTGACGTAGTAATAAACCAGGAAATATTTAATATGCTTCGTGGGTAATCCTCATAATGGAGATGAGGAACGATCAACACTTCACTAAATTTAATTTCCACCTTGGGCTAGAAGCGTCGAGGCAAAGCGTTTCTTGTTTGATTGTGGAGTCTCGACGTTGATGGCGCAAGGTCTGTATGAGTCTAGGGTAGTTCACTAAAGTTACTTTCACCTCGGGCAAGTGACATCGAGATGAAGCGTTTCTTGTTTGATTGTGGAGTCTCGATGTAAGTTGCGTGAGGTCTATAAAAGTTGATTAAAACTGGAATTAAGGACTCTCCTTTAGCTCAAGTTCATCGTTTATGAAAAATGCTATAATCAGCCCTCTATTTCCATCATATAGAGTTTCATGACTAGGGTGACGGGTCAGTCTTGCTGAGCTTCGTGCTCACAGATACTGCACAAGTTGTTTGCAGGAAATAACTGTACGCTGAGATGTACGGGTGCCTAAGGAGATTCGGAACTCTCCGAGTGGTGAACTCAGGGCAACCCCTGCCGCTGCTACTGTGATAGTGTTGCTAGTGAGAAGGTTCCGCGGGCTGGACACCTTCTCTGTTGCTTAGCATAGATATGAGTCGTGAGTTGTAATAGTCTTCCGCTGTAGTTTATTTGAGAAGTATTTGTAAAGTCAAAACTTTGTAAGTTTCCGCTTGATTTAGGTAATATGATGCTTTATTATGTGTGCTGTTGGGTGCCGCATCGCACGACACCACCCAATGCGATTCCCAGGTGAGGTATCCCGTCCCCGTGAGTGATCGGGACGGCGGGGTCCTCACAGCGTGGTATCAGAGCCGCATTGGTAATAGCACACGGAATAAGGATTGTATTACGACAAAAACTTAGGATACGGTGAGGAAACGATATTAGGCCCACATAAGGACTATAGTAGTATAGTTACTTAAAGTGGCAGAACTAACTTATGTGTTATAATTCTGAATTTTGATTCTGTAACGACGCACCTACGTTCTGGTAAGAATGGTAAGGAACGCCACCGAAAGCGGTTCAATTTCGGTTAGCTCCCCTGACGAGGAAAGTGGTTCAGGGAAAGGTCTCACAGCTTGGTGTGAGACGTTAATATGAACTATTGGACTCTTCATGTTCCTGAGTTCATATGAAACGCTGATCCCTAGCGTGCATTAGGCAAGTAAGTGGAGACTCCATCATGTGGTCAGTAACGCGATAGTATGGTCTGCTGGAAATAGCCCAGGAGGACATACGCAGCGCTTGCCATCGGCGTGCCCTGCAGGGCAGTAGGTGGTATCCGTTGGGTTGATAACATTCCCAACAGTGACGACCCGTTCATGACATACTCGGGTTCCCCGTCGTGTGGTGTTGAAACACGATCGCGTACCTTGATACGTGACTTAACTCAAGGACGGCCGTATGGAAATGATACGGGCGTTTGTATTTACTTTCAACTATAGAACTGCCTGGAATGAAACAACCCTTGAATGCACCACTATTGAGTGTCTTCTGCAGGTACTAACCACGTACGTATCCCGTATAGTACGCGTGTGTGAGAGACCGTTTAGTGCCACTGATTATACGTAGATACCGGTATAATCCGGGTTATGATTTTTCTTTTGGCGAGGAACGTAGTACCGACATGCTTCTTACGGTGCATCGACACCGTACCACACATAATAACCTCTTCCCTATGAAGAAATGATTCATGAGCTAACTTTCAACTAAAAATGGAAGTTTGAAACGAATATTAGTTATTGAACTCTCCTTTTGAGCTAAGATTCAAATGAGAGAGTGTCTAGGTGTTAAAGATTTCAAAAACAGAGTGCTCTGTTTCTGGCAAAAATTTTTGCTGGACGTTTACAGAGCATAACTCTGAGTAGCTTTAACCAATTAGGTGTATGATACAGTTCTGGAAAGATTTTCAAGTGCTCTACAACGTTCTTGTAGACCTCCAGAGCAAAATCACAGATTAAGTTGGTGAAAAGTTCAGTTGAAGGCAAACTGTTCAGAACCAGGACAGTAACAAAGCCTCTCTGAACCTTTCTGTTTTTAAGCCATAACTCCCTGTAGAAAAATCCCTAGTAGGCCTTTGGATACTCGTTGGAAAGATATTAAAGTTAACTTTAACTTTGATATTCAACTTGAGTTACGAAAGTGCTTTTAACTGGATCAGAATTTGATCTGTTTGAGGACCAATCAGTCGGCTTGTAAATCCTTGCTGTAGATACATCAGTTTGCGCCTGAATCATTTTGCTTACATGTTGAGGTTTCATTATCAGTGTTACACTACTTTGTTTATGGAATAAATCAAGTGATAGTGTTGAACTGATAATGAACTCTTGCAATTGCAGAATGGTGCGAACTTGTTCCATGAGTGAGGTGGGTGGTTCCAGTGATGGTCGTGGTGATAACTCTCCACAGCAGGAGCAGCGAGCTCCGCAACAGCAACCTCCCCCAGGACCTTCACCCACGGTCACAATGGCGGACATTCTGGCCGCCATGACGGGTGCAAGCGATGAGCGAACCGACTTGCTCCGCACCCTGGTGATGAATACATCCCGCCAAGGGGGATGTCAAGACGAAGACTTGCGCCAACCACAACTGAATTCCTATGTTGAGTTCTTGGCAACTCAACCACCGGTTTTCATTGAATCCGAGGATCCTATGGTGGCGGATAGCTTGATCCGTACCATTGAATCTAAGTTCGGGTTGCTTCAATGCACCGAACAGCAGAAGGTTTTATACGCAGCGCAACAACTTCACGGGTCCGCCAGTGCATGGTGGGCAAATCAACTCGCCTCCTTACCAGATGGACATGACTTTACATGGGCAGAATTCCGGAAGGCGTTTCTCGCGTATCACGTTCCTTCCGGAATAATTCAGCGGAAACTCGAGGAGTTTCTGGCCTTAAAACAAGGAGGGAGGGGTGCATACGAGAATTCGCGAGTGTTCAACAAGCTGGCGCAGTATGTGCCTCAACATGTGAACACCGAAGCACAAAAGTGTGAATGGTTCTTCCGCAGTCTCAATCCCAAGCTAAAGGAGAGACTCGTTTTAGCTGACCGAAAGAACTTCAACGAATTGATGAGTGCTGCCATCATGGTTGAAGATGCTCAACGGGAAGTTCAGGCTGAGAAAAGAAAGAACCATGTACCACCGGAGAGTAGCAGTGGTGCTCCGCAGAAATACAGGGTGGTAGACAGTACCTTGAACTGTCAGCTGATACAGCCGGCTCGACGACTCCAGAAATATTCCAGTCGATCATCCCAATACACTGAATACGGACAGCTGCAACAACGGTATATGCAGCCACGTTATTCTGCTCCTCAAGTGTTCTTGCCACAGCAGAATACCACTAATGTCCATGCACAGAGCAACCAGGAACCGGCTGAGAAACCGTGCTTCACGTGCGGGTACTTGGGTCACATCAGCAGAAAGTGTCCAGAAAGGATACGCCACAAGGAAACTTCACCGGGGCGGGGTATAAATCAACCCCGTGCTCAGCATCAAGGAACAGCACCAAAATCCGGGTGCATTTATCATACAGCTCTAGAGGATGTCCCAGATGGGGCACCTGTACTAGCGGGAATGTTCACCCTCAATGGACTGCCCGTGTTAATTTTATTTGACTCTGGAGCTACACACAATTTCATCAGCAGGTTGTTTGTGTGCAAATCTGAGCTCTCCACCTCTACACCGAAGGATCACTACCTTATCCGCTCACCGGGTGGAAATATAGCTGCGAATGAAGTAGTAATCAAAGCACCCTTGTGCTTAGGTGGAAACTTATACCCCACCACCCTCATTGTGTTAGTGGGGCAGAAGATCGACGTGATTCTAGGAATGGCGTGGATGAACTACCACGGGGCTGTTCTTGATATTGGTCCACGGATTGTTAGTTTGGACTCTCCCATCTACGGTCTCCAAACGCTCATACTTGAAGCCGTGGATTCTAAAAATCCAGTGGTATACCACAGTGTGACCACAAAACTGGAGGATATTCTAGTGGTCCGTGAGTACCCAGATGTGTTTCCCGACGATCTTCCAGGGATGCCGCCTGAGAGGGATGTGGTATTCAAGATCGAGTTAGCACCGGGAACCACACCAATATCTCGGAGGCCGTACAAAATGTCTCCGAAGGAATTAGCTGAACTGAAAGAACAGATAAGGACTTAATGGACAAAGGGTTCATCCGACCAAGCTCATCGCCATGGGGCTGTTCAGCCCTCTTTGTGAAGAAAAAGGATGAGTCACTTCGATTATGTGTGGATTATCGGCCGCTGAATGCAGTGACGATCAAAAATAAATATCCGTTGCCCCGGATCGATATATTATTTGATCAGTTAGTGGGTGCCAAGGTATTCTCCAAGATGGACTTACGGTCTGGTTATCATCAGATAAAGATCAGAGCGGAGGATATACCGAAGACAGCCTTCTCGACTAGATACGGGCTATATGAGTATCTAGTCATGTCTTTCGGGCTAACAAATGCACCCGCACATTTCATGTATCTCATGAATTCTGTATTCATGCCAGAGTTGGATCAGTTCGTCGTGGTTTTCATCGATGACATTCTCGTATACTCCAAATCGGAGGGGGAGCACACCAAACATCTCCATATTGTGCTCCAACGCCTACGAGAACATAAGCTGTATGCCAAATTCAGCAAGTGTGAATTTTGGATCAGCAAAGTACCATTCTTAGGCCACATTATTTCAGCAGAGGGTGTGGCTGTGGATCCAACAAAAATTGAGCAAGTCTTGAAGTGGGAGTCTCCAACATCGGTTCATCAAATCCGCAGTTTCTTAGGACTAGCGGGTTATTACCGGAGATTTATTCCCAGCTTCTCGAAGGTGGCTAAACCAATGACAGAGTTATTAAAGAAGAACAGCAAGTATGTGTGGACAGAGGCCTGTGAAGAGGCATTTCAAACTCTAAAGAAACATCTCACAACGGCACCGGTGTTAGCCCAACCGGATACAACAAAGCCATTTGATGTTTATTGCGATGCCTCAGGCATTGGACTTGGCTGCGTCTTAATGCAAGATAGACGCGTGATCGCGTATGGGTCTCGTCAACTCCGCAACCATGAGCAGCACTACCCCACTCATGACCTAGAGCTTGCTGCGGTGGTGCTTGCGTTGAAGATGTGGAGGCACTATTTACTTGGAAATTTAGTGCACCTCTACACCGACCACAAGAGCCTCAAATATATATTCACTCAGAAGGATATTAATATGAGGCAGCGGAGATGGCTGGAATTAATTAAAGACTATGAGCTCGAGATCCATTACCATCCGGGCAAAGCTAACGTGGTGGCTGATGCACTCAGTCGTAAGTCCCACGTTAATAACTTGGTAGTTGTTCCGGATGAGAATGAAGAACCAAGCTTGCGGGTGATTCCGTATGGAGCGTTGTATAATCTTGCTCTGGTTCCTACCATTAGAGAAGAGATTGTACAAGCCCAGAAGAGGAATAAAGGAATGCGGAAAATCCGGGCAAGAATCAATGAGGATAAAATGAAGTGTTTCCGGGAAGATGAACAAGGTGTGTTATGGTTTAACAACCGTATCGTGGTACCCCGGAACCTGAAGCTAAGGAAGAAAATCCTCGATGAAGCTCATATGTCCAAGTACTCGATACATCCAGGGAGCAATAAGATGTATCAAGACCTGAAGACAAAATTTTGGTGGACTCGGATGAAGCGAGAAATTGCCAAGTATGTATCCGAGTGTGATACATGTCGGCGAGTCAAAGCTGACCACATAAAGAAGGCAGGAATGCTACAACCATTAAGTATCCCGGCATGGAAGTGGGAGGACATCAGCATGGACTTTATTGTTGGACTACCTCTCACGTCCAGAAGGCATGACTCCATTTGGGTGATTGTTGATCGCTTAACAAAATCAGCCCACTTCATCCCAGTGAGTACAAGATTTTCAACTAAGCAATATGCAGAGTTGTATCTTTCAAGGATTGTGTGCTTACACGGAGTCCACATGACCATCATATCGGACCGAGGCTCAATATTTGTTGCTCGTTTCTGGGAGCAACTACATGAATCTCTGGGAACAAAATTAATCAGAAGCTCAGCATACCATCCTCAGACCGACGGTCAAACAGAGAGGGTGAATCAAATTTTAGAAGATATGCTGAGGGCATGTGCCATAGATCATGGAAAGATCTGGGATAACCATTTGCCATTAGCTGAGTTCTCTTACAACAATGGTTACCAATCCAGTATTAAAATGGCACCATACGAAGCGCTTTATGGCAGGAAGTGCCGCACAACACTCAATTTGTGTGAATCGGGCGAGAGAGTGATTTTCGGCATTGATCTTGTCAAAGATGCCGAAGAACGGGTCCAGCTGATTCAAGAGAACCATAGAGCCGCTCAATCTCGCCAGAAGAGCTATGCGGACCCGCGACGCCGACCCTTGTGTTTTGAAGTCGGAGATCACGTCTATCTCCGAGTATCACCGATGAAGGGAATTCATCGATTTGGGGTCAAGGGAAAGCTAGCGCCACGCTTTGTGGGTCCGTTCCTTATTACAGAACGGTGTGGGCCGGTAGCCTACCGTTTGGAGCTGCCGCCATCCTTATCGGGCATCCACGACATCTTCCATGTCTCGCACTTGAGAAAGTGTTTGAAGAAGCCGACAGATATCCTTTCGGAAGACATGGAAATATTGCAACCGGACCTCACCTACACCGAGAAGCCCATCAAGATTATCGACGAGAAGAGCCGGATCACTCGAAATCAGGCTTTGAAATTTTACAAAGTCCTGTGGAGTAATCACACACCGGAAGAAGCGACGTGGGAAAGTGAAGATTACCTCCACAAGAACTATCCGGAACTTCTGTCGTAGTTGTTGTAATTACCTTCCGTCTCGTCTTTCTTTTGTAATCTCGGGATGAGATCTTTTAAGGGGGGAGGATTGTAAAGGTCCCAAAAATGTGAATACAAAGAAACATGAGTTTGCACAAATGTTGGAGTCATGTGTATGAAAAAGGGGCTTAGTTGAAATTTTTTTCCCACATATGATAACATTGGTGAGAATTCTTCTAAACAAACTTAGGGTTGCTGCATGGATGGACCTCATGTAGATTAAAACCCCAGAAATGAAGAGCTCAAGTGCAAGGGAAGGGTTTAAAAATCAGAGATGGACTAAAGGTAAATTCAAACTTCAAGTGAGGGAAGGACACAATGAGAAATTCAAAACTGTTGTGTCCAAACTATTGTTTGCAGCAGCTAACACAAGGATCAAGTGGCATATTTGGATTCCTTAGGTCCAAATTAGTGGGGAGGCAAAGTTTCATTAATTTTTTGAAAAGTCTTGCTGCCCATTTTTCCAAAGGGAGTCAAATGTGCAAAGAATTCAAATGAACATTTGAATTTGCATGGAATTTGTCCAAACTTGTCAAATGAGCTCAGTTTCCAATTTTTAAACATTTGGATGGATTATTTGTCAAACTGTGGAGATATTTGTGAGAAAAATGAGATGGGATAAGAAGGGGGCAGTGGGACCCACAAGTCATAGTGCTATTAGACTTGCACCCTAAGTCTCCTCTGTCTTTCACTCCATCGAGGAAGTTTCTCCCCGGGCGACACCGAGCAGCTCGGGCCACGATCACCGCCGCCACCTCCTGCTGTTCCGAGACCCACCTCGCCCTTATCTCTCACGCGTGTGGCACAACACGAATTCTTCTCTTCACCGTAGCTTGCATCGCTCTGTTCTTTCGCCCTCCCACAAGCAGCGGCGCCCACTCGGTTCTCCCGATCGCACACCACCGCCGGTTGCCGTTGGGTCATGAGCTCCACAGCAAAAAGCGTTGTCCAAGCGTGCTCTAGATTGCTAGCAGTGTCTCACCACAGCCTCATGCTCGTGTCTACCGAAAACCGGTAGAGTGTCGTTGCTTCCGTGTTGAACGGTGAAGAACACGAGCCCGGTCGCCGTGGACAGCCTGAACCGCGGCAAGTCAAGCCCAAGCGAGCTCACTCAGCGGTGCGCCGGTGATCCTAGCTACTCCTCCCCGAAGCTCAGTCCAAGCCGTTGCTCCTCGGAGGATAATTTCGGGAATTACTCTCGGGCGGCCAAAACGACCCCGAGGTAAGAAATTGTGCAATTCGGTGTTGATTCTTGATGGTTTTGCGTCACACTTCGCACAGAAGTTTCCCCTATAGCTAGAGTACCTCCTCCCTCGATCCTAGGTTGAGAAATTAAGGGTAGGGTGAGAATTCCACGTTTTTGCCACGGAAAAATTTCCGGGCCAAGTCGGCCGCACGGTGCCGACGGGGTTAGAGTGCTCGCTGATGGTTTTGGTGGCCAATTCTAGCGGCTACACGTTCCCCTGGTGCTCTAGAGACAAAGAATCGATCGTTTGGTGGACAATTCGCCTTGCACCGGCTCGCCGGAACCCTAATCGTTGCTGACCCCGGTGCGCAAGGTTTTCCGGCGATCTATGGCCGCCGGAGAGCCTCCCAACGTGTTCAGCAGGTCAGAATATGGAGGGGCGGCGAGCAAGGGGCCGGGAGGTGGCCGGTAAGGTCGTTCCGGTGAGGCTCGTCGGAGGGCGCCGCCGCGAGTTCTGTTCGGCCGGAGGTAGGAGATGACCCGGTGGGTCCCGCAGGTCAGCGACGGATGTTTTAGTCTTTGATCGACTGTGGCGCGGGGATCGCGTGTGGAGGCGCGGTAAATACTCAGTAGCCCCGTGTGGCTTGCCCCGACGCGTGACACCTGTCCCCGGACCCACAGCCAGTATTTGAACATTTTGGGGAATTTCAGTTTTCAGTTCAAACTTTGAATAGCTACAACTTTGGGTAGGAGAATCCAAAAATTGTGAAACAAATTTTGTTGGCTTCCTCTGATAGAGTACTATCCAAATGTAGAACCCAATTTGTATGAAACCCTTTATTTAATTCTGTAAAAGTCTTTAAATCTTTCTAGCAAAAGAATTTTAGAGGGAGTTTGGTTAATCCAAAAATCTTCAAATTTTGCCAGAATAGTCTTTAGGGTATTAGTGAACCCCTGTAAAAGTTTCATCTCAATTGGAGCTGATTTGAGAAGGGAAATTTAGATTTGAAGATGCTGTATTCAAATAATACAGAAACATTTTCAGAGAATTTTCCAAAACTTGGAATTTCAATTCTGGGCAGATATTAGCTCCAAAAATGCTAGGAAAATTCATGCAAACTCTATGAGCTATAATTGAAATTGTGGTTCACTAATTTTTGCATGAACATGGGTGGGATCTCAGAATTAATTCTTCGTTGCTTAATTGCTAAGAAAATTATTCTGAACAAACCACTCAATGAAAAGTGCTAATTTTTGGTCCAGAGGACTTTCTTGTGACAAGGAACTCACATGAAAATTCTCAGATCCATTGGAGCACTGGATCACCCCTGTGCTTTTAACCTCCTTAAGTGATCAATATCGAAGAGGGGGAAAACCACTTAGCCTTTAATCATATGCTTAGATCCAAACCTAAACCACTAGCACCAGTGTCATTTTAAATTCTTAAACAGAGTTCCAGTTTTTGAAAACTTGTTATTAGGACTTGTAGCAAAGTCTTTACAATTAAACGATATGCATATTCATCAAGTGTAGTATCTACGTGGAGGAGTTGAAGTCATCGGAGTAGAAATCAAGGAAAGAGGAAAGAGGTTGATCAAGCACCAAGTGGTCTTCACTAACTGCATATATATATAAGCCACCTGCAAAACAAAGGAAAGCCCCGGTTTGCATCAAAACATTACAAGTTTCTATTTGTATTCACTTATTATGTCTAGCATTTTGTTTATTGCATTAAGTCTAGGTGGTATGACACTACAAATGCATGACCCAGAAAATCCTGGAGTTTAATGTAGGATATGTTATCAATTAAGTATAACTGCTGATCTCAACAAAAATGGATTAAAAGAAGCAGAACTCGACTGGGCAGATTCCTACTCGTGAACGGGGATTTAGGGGGATCAATCGGAAGAATTGGGAATTGATCCTCATAGTTGGGAACGGAGACCGAGCAGTGGATGGAAGGTCAAGGACGTGGTCCTGTGAGCCTAGTCTATGTCTGAGTCGATTAAGGCCTGTTCTCGTGTGTGGCCCGTTGGGCAAGTTTGAATTGTGTACCGGATGCATACTAGCTATATGGGACCCAGGAAACCGATGTAACATGTTAACCTGGGTGTCGAGGCATACCTCACCGTCTGATGCCGATGCTGAAAGGATAGAGAAGTCTGCTCTACGAGGGTTTGCCATAGAGAGACTTAATCCCAGTCGGTGGGACCGGTTCGACATTTGGGTGTCGTGTGAAAGGTGGCCACGTACGACGTCAGTGACGGTTGCTGTGTGCAACGTCGAGTACGGACGTACGTGTCGTGTCAGCCGGGTGTTTTTGATTGCAATCACTATCGCTCGCGGTAGTGAGCATACTTGTTCTCTGCGTCGTGACGTAGTAATAAACCGGGAAATATTTAATATGCTTCGAGGGTAATCCTCATAATGGAGATGAGGAACGATCAACACTTCACTAAATTTAATTTCCACCTTGGGCTAGAAGCGTCGAGGCAAAGCGTTTCTTGTTTGATTGTGGAGTCTCGACGTTGATGGCACAAGGTCTGTATGAGTCTAGGGTAGTTCACTAAAGTTACTTTCACCTCGGGCAAGTGACATCGAGATGAAGCGTTTCTTGTTTGATTGTGGAGTCTCGATGTAAGTTGCGTGAGGTCTATAAAAGTTGATTAAAACTGGAAGTAAGGACTCTCCTTTAGCTCAAGTTCATCGTTTATGAAAAATGCTATAATCTGCCCTCTATTTCCATCATATAGAGTTTCATGACTAGGGTGACGGGTCAGTCTTGCTGAGCTTCGTGCTCACAGATACTGCACAAGTTGTTTTGCAGGAAATAACTGTACGCTGAGATGTACGGGTGCCTAAGGAGATTCGGAACTCTCCGAGTGGTGAACTCAGGGCAACCCCTGCCGCTGCTACTGTGATAGTGTTGCTAGTGAGAAGGTTCCGCGGGCTGGACACCTTCTTTGTTGCTTAGCATAGATATGAGTCGTGAGTTGTAATAGTCTTCCGCTGTAGTTTATTTTGAGAAGTATTTGTAAAGTCAAAACTTTGTAAGTTTCCGCTTGATTTAGGTAATATGATGCTTTATTATGTGTGCTGTTGGGTGCCGCATCGCACGGCACCACCCAATGCGATTCCCGGGCGAGGTATCCCGTCCCCGTGAGTGATTGGGACGGCGGGGTCCTCACAAGCTCCCCGCTTAACATCCACAACTTCCCAAAACCATCAATCCTCTAATCATGAATAAGTCCAAGCCGCTCTTGACCGTGAGCACGGCTGTCATGACAGTTTTGACTCTGCAGAGTTTGTACCACTGTACCCACATGTAGTGATTTCATCCCACATTGCCGGGTGGACTAAAAGAACCTCCATTATGCCAGTGGCTACGAACCACATTCACACTTCCCAGGTGTGTAGCCAGGAGATCACTACGAAGCCTTTACAAAGGGATTCCCGATGAGCATGGGCCCACTGAGGTTTCACCCCTAACAGCATACAAGAGGCTCCAACCCCGCTGCAGTGGCCCCCTCTTGAGCCTTGTGGTTCATATGGTAGTCCAGCTGACACCTATTCCCCGCACCATCCAACACACCCATACTACGCCGGGGATACACCTAATTAATTGGCCAAGCTGCCCCATCTCAGCATGTGGTTGGCACGGTAAAGCCAGGTTACATGCTCCATGAACCGGTCCTTAGGATCCAGGCAAGTACTAAACACAAACCCGAGTCTCGTGCACCCAGCACACAACCAAAACATCCAACTTGCCTTGATCCCTATCTCTACATAACTCACAATATCTCATTCAAGAGTATGGTAAAATAAACTGATGATCTCATATCCCAAACATCCCATTCTAAGCATGGCTAAGCATATGCATAATAATAATTGACATGATAAAATAAATCCCAACCCAAGCTACAAGGAAACAAGTTAATGCAATTCTAGGGAAACATCCTAGCATGGGTTTCATATTTCAATTGACAATGCAAATAATTCTACCTACACATCCTAGTATAGGATCAAAGTGGTCAAGGACACTTGCCTCCTTCCTGCTGCTCTTGAAATGGGTAGTCCTGATCTTGGAAAGGAATAACTTGCTCTTGAGCAGGTTCTACATCATACCATCACACATAGCAAAAGAAAAACAACAATCCATAAGACATAGTTCACACTTCCACTTCATACAAACCACACATTCATATTTATGAAAGTCATTCACCATTATATGTGTTGTGGTTACTCCATGTGTGTTGATTTGTGGCTTGCATGCACTTTTAATCATGTGTATATGATTCCTACTTTTGTGTTCACATTTATACTTACATACTATATATATGAGTTTCCAATTTAAATAAATTCCTTATATTCAATTACTACACCTTTTAGCTATCAAGTATGCATGAAAGGTATTTTCCTTCTCCATATGTGTCTTCATAATTTATACCAACCCTAAACTGGATTCTTTGGATTTTTAGAAACTCCATTTATCATTTATTAGTTGCTATATTTTCAGATTAATTTCCTATGCCTAAGTGTGAACTTTATTATAAAAATAACAAGACACATCATCTAAACAGAATAGGTTCTGATCTAAACTATTTGCTAATATATTTTTGACCTTTTTCTCTGATGTAAACTATTTTACAATTATTTTCCCTAATTTCCAGAACTATTCTTTACTTAAAAATGTGTCCCTAAATGTGAATAATAAATTAAACAGATTCATTTCAGCCCAAAATATGTTTTTATCTCACTCCAAAGTTTTCTAAATACTGAGAAAGTTTTTAATTTAATTTTGACAATATGTTTGTCCCACTTTTTAAATTTTAAACACTAGCCACATATTCAATTTCCCAAATTAAATATTAAACAGGGCTAAAAAGGTAAACTCACCCCACTACAGGGTCTATAATATTATTTTAAGAATTCTCAGGGGTCTAGCTACACATAGCAGAGGAATTTTTCCTAATTTTTATTAAGTGCCAGGGGCTAAAACTGATTTTTAAATGAATTTACATGATTTTCTGAAGTTCCAGTGGCTAGATCAGAAGTTTCCAGGGCTAGCTCTTATTTCCCGAGAACCCCAGGGGGTAGCACGTAAGATTTCCAGTCTTTATAACGCGGGGCTGACGTGGACCGTACGATTTTAAACCGACGGCTGAGATTATAACGTCGAACCGGTACGCGGGGATTTAAACCCTACCATGCGATTTAAAATAAACTGTGCACAAGCGGCCACGTCGCTCTGATCGAGCGCGGGCGGCGCTGCCGGCGGCGCACGGCGGCGGGAAGCGGCGATCTCGCCAGAGACTTTCGGATCTTCGAGAATCCTTCCTAGAACTGTGATCTTATGGCATAGATCGGTGGAGGAGAGGTCGGGGATCTCACCTCGGGGGTTTTCTTGAGCTCTGAGGTCCTGGAAGGTGATCGTCGACGAGGTCCGAGGTGAATTCATGGCGAGGCTCGTCGGCGCTGTGTTTACACCGCAAGCCACCGAGTTTTCTGCACCTGCAAGGTTCCCCGGAGGCAGTGCATCAATACCAGCGAGTTAGATCGGAATTTCCGAGCGTAGATCGGCCAGAATTCGCCGGTGAAGGCTCGGGTTCTCACCGGAAGAAAAAACAGCAGATCGCGTGGGAAAAACAGAACGAGGCCGGGGTTTTTATAGACGGGGGAGGGCGGCGGGGTGGTTTAGATCGAGTTTGCGTCGCCCCCGAGCGAAATTCGGCTGGGATACGCGAGAATTCCCGATCGGCTTCAATTCGGGTGAGAGAGTCCGGCGCTGGCGCGAGGTAGACGATGAACTGGCGGGCCCCGCCTGTCAGTGGGAGGAAGCGGCGCGCGCGGCTGCGGGCTGGCGCGGGCGCTGGTTGGGCCGGCTGGTGGGTTTCGGCCCACTGGCCGGTTTTTTTTCTGTTTTCCTTTTTCTTTTTCTATTTCTTTTCTGTTTTAAGTTTAATTTGAATTCCAGTTTGAATTTGAATTTTTCCAAAACATGCAACACGTCCAAAAATTTTTAAATTCCCCTCTTAACATGATTTAGGTTCTTAACAAGATTTTTGGGGTGTTACACCACCTGTCGAAGTTTTCCATTCATCCCGGAAGTAACAAGATGTACCAAGATTTAAAACAAAAATTTTGGTGGACGAGGATGAAGAGGGAGATTGCTAAATACGTATCTGAGTGTGATACGTGTAGACGGGTCGAGGCTGATCATATGCGGAAAGCCGGACCGCTACAACCGTTGAAGATACTGGCATGGAAATGGGAGGAGGTGAGTATGGACTTCATCGTCGGATTACCGCTCACATCTAGGAAGCATGACTCGATATGGGTGATCGTTGACCGGTTGACAAAGTCAGCTCATTTCATGCCGGTGAACACTCATTATCGAGCAAGGCAATATGCGGAGTTATTCATCTCCAGAATTATATGCTCACATGGTGTCCCGAAGACCATCATTTCAGATCGAGGTGCGCTGTTTGTTGCTCGTTTTTGGGAACAGCTGCATGCCTCGTTGGGCACCAAGCTGATCAGAAGCTCCGCATATCACCCTCAAACCGATGGACAAACGGAGAGGGTGAATCAAGTGCTCGAGGTCATGTTGACAGCGTGTGCCATCCACCACGGTTGGAATTGGGATGATCACTTACCGTTGGCGGAGTTTTAATACAACAACGGCTATCAAGCGAGTATTAAAATGGCACCGTATGAAGCTCTCTACGGCCGGAAGTGTCGCACACCGCTGAATTGGTGTGAGTCCGGCGAAAGAGTGCTGTTTGGTATTGATCTTGTGAACGAAGCCGAAGACCGAGTTCAGTTGATACAAGTGAACTTGAAGGCTGCACAATCCCGACAGAAGAGCTACGCTGATCAAAGGCGTAGGCCATTACATTTTGACGTCGGAGAGCACGTGTATCTTCGTGTATCTCTGATGAAGGGAATTCACCGGTTCGGTGTAAAGGGGAATCTTACTCCCCGTTTTATTGGTCCCTTTGCTATCACGGAGAAGTGCGGACCCGTAGCCTACTGGCTGGAACTACCGGCAAGTCTAGCGGGTGTACATGATGTGTTTCTTGTGTCACAGCTGCGGAAGTGTCTCAAATTCACCGCTGCTGTTCGCACCGAGGAAATCGACGAGTTGAAACCGGACCCGGCCTAAACCGAGCGACCGGTTCAGATTTTAGATGAAATGGCCCGGGTAACCCGGAACCGGACGATAAAATTTTTCAAGGTGATGTGGAGTAATCATACCGTGGAAGTGGCGACGTGGGAAAGTGAAGATTACCTCCGCACCAACTATCCGGAACTGTTAGCTTTGTACAGTTTGTAATTACCTCTCCCGTCTCGTTCCTCTTTTGTAATCTCGGGACGAGATTCTTTTAAGGGGGGAGGAATGTAAAAGTACCAAAAATGTGTATGAATAAAAACCAAGGTTTGAGCTCATATGTGTGGCAAAGACATGAAAAATGGGACTTGCTAAAACTTTTCTTCATGCAAAGTAATATGACCATCCAAAATGAGGCTCACACTTTTATTTAAAAGTGTTGAACCAATAAGGAGTTAAATACCTCTTTGCATGTAAGTTTAAAAATCAGATTCGAGATGCAGCCATATAGTTGGATTATAGGGAAAAGTTCACACATGTGGTGACCAAAAACATTGAATGAACATGCAGCCATATAGTTGGATTATAGGGAAAAGTTTTATCACCAACTTTGCATTTGTGGGGTGGGCTCAAAAAGGAGTTAAAGAGAAGCATTTGCAAATTCTAGCCAAATTCAAATTTGTCATGCATATTCAAACTGAATTTGGAGAATTCAAATTCTAGCCACCCTTTTTAAACTCAGCATTCTGGGAATTGTGAGGATCAGCTTGAGAAGATATTTGGTAAAACAATGTGGGGTGGGACCCACATGGCAGTGAGCTGGAGATTTAGACTTACACAGGAAGCAATGGACTTTGTCTCTGTGATTCAACACCCACGAGCGGGTTTCACCGTGTGCCACCGAGAGGAACCGGCGCCACCTCTTGCTGCCTGCCCCCATGTGCTGACCCCCCCCCCCCCCCGAGGCGGTGCCCTCGTGCTTCTCCCCGTGCTCACGTCCCCTCAGCCGAGCAAAGCACCAGTTGTTCTCCTCCCCTCGCGAGCGCACGAGCAGCAGCTGCTTTTCACCTCCGCCTCTCGGTCCGGTCGAAGAAACAGCAAAGCAACCGTGTCTTCCCTTCCCTGAGCTGCTAAACATCGCCGCGAGCTCGGCCTCCACCTCCCTGACCTGAGAGCAAGCAAGTTTCGGCCTCCGGTGCCCGAGAACGACCGCCGCCGCGGCGACCTAATTCAAGAAAGTGATCGGGCGCACGTGGACAGCTCGGCACAGCGGTCTTCACGGCCAAGCAAGGGCGGCAACGGGAGCGCACGACCACCGCGCTGCTCTCACCCAAAGCTCCAGCCGTGCCGTGAAGCATCGACGGCCAATTTGAATATCTTGTCCCGACAGCTTCACAGCGAGCTCCCGGTACAGTTCCTCAAAATTCCTCCTCTCCAATCTTTGTTAGGGTATCAAACATGGCACAGAGAAGCTGGACTAGCCGGCGATCACTTTCCCTTTTGCATCCAGGGCATGAAAACGCCTCAGACCGACGAATTTCGAGCTCTACTGAGAGTGTTCATGGCGGACCCATTCGGTCGCACGATGACAACACTCTTGCGGCCGTTTCCGAGCAAGCTTGCGACCATGTCGGTTCTTCCTAAGGCCCACTTGTGCTGTAGAGCTCGTCGGCACAGGTTTTAGCGGGCTGGAGACCTTGGGCGACGCTGCCGATCCTCCACAGTAGCTGCCGCACGTCGCCGGCCATTTTCCGGCCGCAGGCAGCCTAAACCGACCCCGCAGCCGTGTTCCTCGGTGCCGTAAACCCCCTGCCGGCGAGTCCTGGTTCGGATAGTGGCCGGGAACTCCGGTCCGGCGAGCCTCCGGTTGCTCCAGCGAGGGGGAGCGCGCGGGCGCGAAAGGGGAGCCGAAGGAAGAAGAAGACGAGTTGGCCCCATCTGTCAGCAGCAGGAAATTTAAACCTGTGATCGGGTGTGGCCAGGATCCCGTGTGTTGGCGCGCTGGGAAGCTGTGGCCTCGGTGTGGTCCAGTCCTGATTAGCTGGAATTTAAATAAGCGGGCCCTGTGGGATTTTCTGTAGGAAATCAATTCCAGTGAGGGCTCAAACTTTGGAAAATCATAGCTCCCTGTAGAAAGCTGCAAAATGAGTGATTCCAGTTGGGTTGGATTCATCTCTCCGAGTTCTATCCAAATATGAGATCAGATTTATATGAGAGTCAATATTATATTCTGAAAAATTTTTGGCAGGTTTTCTGAAAAAGATTTATTGAGGGAGTTTGGTTTATCCAAAAATCCCCAAATTTTGCCAGAATATTCTTTAGCATAGTATCGACCTTATAGCAAAAGTTCAGCTCATTTGAAGATCATTTGAGTAGGAATTTTACAAAAACAAACTGCTGTGTTCATAAGAGTCCAGAAACATTATTAGAAAATGTTTCTCACTTCAAAAATCTATTCTGAGCAATCCATAGCTCCACAATAGAAAAATTTGGGCAAGCTCTCTGAGACATACTTGAAATTGTAGTTCACTTAATTGAGCATGAAAATGTACATTACTTCAGAATTAATTCTTTTGAGTAGAATTGCTTAAAGAATTATTCTGGGAGAACTACTCGGGTAAAAGGGCTGAATTTTGGACCAGATTATTGTCATGAGACCGAGAACTCACATGCAAATTATCAGCCCAAGTTGAGCTGTGGAACTCCCTATTCCTATTCTCCATACTTATGTATATGTGGATATACATGAGGGACATTATGAGAATTATGGAGAACACAATTTAACTCCACATTAGATGCAATTTGGCAAGCTAAATCCTTAGAGGCCATTGGAGTTCTTGTTCTTCAGTTGCACTCAAATCTTTTCAGCTTATCTATTATGTTCATTAGGGATAATGGTTAGTGTATAGCTAAGACCTTAAGGTCGATTTAGTTTAAGTTTGTTTCTTTGCACAACAGAGGCAAACCAAGCCATTTTTGGCGTTTCCACACAACCTCTGTTCCTAAGAAATTAATTCCATAACTTCTTTCCATTACATTCCATAAAGCATGTGCATATGCATTTCAATAGGAACCACAACGAAGGGGATTGAAAGGAGTGATTCATTGAAGTGGATCAAGCTCCGGAGAATCAAGGGTATCAGCAAGGACACTAACTGTTTATATACGACTACCCTGCAAAACAGGCAAGCTCCGGTTTGCATTTAACAGCTATTAAGTTTTTATTTTATATTCACTTTCGGTTAAGATTTGAACTGTGCATTAGGTCTAGTGTTTGATACTCCTCTTGCATAGCCAAATGACCCATGGAGTATTGGGTAGGTGTCTTCACCGTGTAGAACTGTCATGCTTAAGTACGGTTCGGTAGAAGTTGAGTCGTGAGATGCTACTCGCATGTTCAGGAACAACAGGGGCATACGAGATTGGTTCAAAAATGAATTAGCAAGTTAAAGTTGACATCGGAAGGTTGTAGGAGCAGCAGGACATAGGGGCCTGGGTGCTATAGACCTGTCCGTATCGTTCAAGGACCGATCCGTATGCGGCCCTGTTGAACAAGTTGGAGTTGTGTACCGGACTCATGCTGGCTATATGGGACCCAGTAAACCGATGTACCTCGGGAAGCTATCGTTGGGACTTTTCGGGTCGTCTCAGGCGGACGGCCGGTCTGCAGTATGTGGGGAACATTCTCATGACATCTCACGTCGGCAGGTGCACCATGAGAGTGGCTACTGTACGGGGCGACTTGATCGATTCAGCGGGGGTGAATCGGGGGAAAGGCTGCCACGTACGACGTCAGTGATGGTTGTTGTAGGCAACGTCGAGTGCGGGCGTACGTGTCGTGTAGTCCGGGTGTTATTGATTCGAATCACCGTCGCTCGTGGAATGGACCGAGCATACTTGTTCTCATAGTCGTGACGTAGTATGAACTTGCATGAGTAAGGAACTAATCATATTGATGTGAAGTATTATACTAGTTTTGTATTGGATCTTGATGAATAGGCTAGTGCAAACTCGATTCTTTTATGCCATGAGCAATTTACATCGGAGAAAAGCGTTTCTTGTTTGATTGTGGACTCCCGACGTGGCGTGCCCAAGGTTACTTAAAATTCTGCACTTAATACCTGAAAGTAAGGATTCACTTTTAGGCGAGTTTAATTATGCTTATGCCATCCTATTTTAGGTTCATAACCTCACATAGAGTTTCATGTTTAGGGTGACGGTTAAGTCTTTCTGAGCGTTATGCTCACGGATGCTATCCGAGTTGTTTTGCAGGTATTTGACTTCATGATTAAGAGAAGGGATGCCGATGAGACTCGGGAACCTCCGAGTGTTTACTCAAAGAGCATCCTCGCTGCTGCAGATTGTTCTTCGTGTTGCTAGTAAGAGACAGTCCACGGGCTGGACTGTTTCTTTGTTGCTAAGATAGAGATGAGTCGTGAGAGTTATAGTCCTCCGCTGTAGCTTACTCTGATACAAATATTTGTAAAACTTTCTTGTACGCTTCCGCAAACTATTTATGTAATATGATGAGTTTCTTCAACCAGTGTGCTGTTGGGTGCCGTAAATCACGACACCACCCAACGAGGTCCTGTGGTCCTTAACAGCGTTCATTATGTGATATCCTGACTCCTGGCTTAATAGGATTGATAGAGTACTCATACTATCAAGGTATACCTTCTTTTCTGGAAGCCCACCTGCAAAGGACTCCGGGGTTAAGCGTGCTTGGCCCGGAGGAATTTGGGAATGGGTGACCGACCGGGAAGTTTTCCCGGGTGCGCACGAGTGAGGACAAAGTGCGTAGAAAAGACGAGTGATGGTATGTGGGGCCAGTCTATGATCCTAGAGACAAATAGTATCAGAGCCGACCCTTGCAGTTTCACGGGTGCGTACGGGTCAGTGAGAAGGATACGGTAGCGTACGGGTTAGGGACGTAGGTACGTACGCATGACACGTGGGTCCTCTGTGTGGGACACGGTATGGTATGTATGCTGCTAACCGGACATGCGGTATGCGTATGCCAGTACTGAACGTATGGACGTGGCTAAGAGGGGATGTTCCTGTCTTGGCGTTGACCGACGAGGACGTCGGTCTTCTAAGGGGGGTAGATTGTGTTATATCCTGACTCCCGGCTTAATAGAATTGATAGAGTACTCATACCACCAAGGTATACCTTCTTTTTTGGAAGCCCACCTGCAAAGGACTCTAGGGTTAAGCGTGCTTGGCCCGGAGGAATTTTGGGATGGGTGACCGACCGGGAAGTTTTCCCGTGTGCGCACGAGTGAGGACAAAGTGCACAGAAAAGACGAGTGCTAGTATGTGGGGCCAGTCTATGATGCTAGAGAGCCATTACACTTGTGAGCATGCAATAAGTTCAAAACAGCAAGAAAGTTCGACCATGACCAGATTTAGTGTAATTAATTATTCCAATTACTAGACATGGTAAAAACTACAAAATGTATAACACGAGTAATGTAGTAAGAACTTTCAGCATGAAAAAGGAATCACAAAGTCATATATGCATGAAATACTATGCTCATATTATTTTAGTTTCAGATTCACACATAGACTTCTCAAGTTTCAAAATTCTCCCTCAATTTAAGCCATGAGGATGCATAACCCCTATTTCACTACGAATGTAACAAAAACGAGTGAAATCCAAAGGTTTTGTAAAAATGTCAGCCAATTGTTGTTCGGTATCTACATGTTGAAGCACAATGTTCCCTTTTTCGACATTATCACGGAGAAAGTGATACCTAATTTTAATGTGCTTAGTTCTCGAATGTTGCACGGGGTTTTTAGCAATGCAAATATCACTAGTGTTATCACAAAACAGTGGAACACTATCTAGATCAACCCCATAGTCCTTAAGTGTTTGAACAATCCAAAGAATTTGTGAGCAAGCACTAGCAGCAGCTACATATTCAGATTCGGCTGTGGATTGTGCAACTGAACTTTGTTTTCTAGAGGACCAGGCAACAAGTGAATTACCAAGAAAATGACAAGCACCAGAAGTACTTTTCCTATTAATCCTACAACCCCCAAAATCAGCATCGGAAAAAGCTTTCAAAGTAACGGTTGAGTAAGAAGGAAGAAAAATGCCAAATTCTTGAGTTCCATGTAAGTACCTGAGAATCCTTTTGACGGCTTGACGATGTGAAGCACGTTGGGAGGCTTGGAACCATGCACAAAGACATACGCTGAATTGTATGTCCGGTCTTGATGCCGTGAGATACAAAAGTGATCCGATCATGCTTCTATATTCCTTTTGATCAACGGGATCACAATCTTCATCAAGTTCAAGTGTTGTTGCTGTTCCCATTGGTGTCCGAAGAGGCTTGCTTTTGACCATGTGGAAGCGCCTTAGGAGATCTTTTGTATACTTTGTTTGATACACAAAGGTACCCTCCTTGATTTGCTTGATTTGCAGCCCCAAAAAGTACTTGAGTTCTCCCATCATACTCATCTCAAATTCTGAACTCATAATAGCTGAAAACTTGGACACAAGATCATGAGAAGCACAACCAAAGATAATATCATCCACATACACTTGAACGAATAATGAGTCATTACCATGCTTAAGCACAAAAAGAGTTTTATCAACCTTGCCCATGGTAAACCCTTTTTCAAGTAAGAATGTTTTTAACCTATCATACCATGCTCTAGGGGCTTGTTTGAGACCGTACAAGACTTTGGACAGTTTGTAAACATGATTAGAAAAATTTGGATTTTGAAAACCACGTGGTTGTTTGACATAAACCTCCTCATCTATGTAGCCATTAAGAAAAGCACTTTTAACATCCATTTGATATAGCTTAAAACCTTTAGATGCAGCAAAAGCTAACAAAATTCTTATGACTTTTAATCTAGCAACAGGAGCAAAAGTTTCATCAAAATCTAGACCTTCAACTTGTGTGAAATCTTGAGCAACCAACCTAGCCTTATTCCTAACCACAACCCCATCCTCACTTTGTTTATTTTTAAACACCCATTTAGTTCCAATTAAAGTGTGACCTTGAGGTGGAGGTTCAAGTTTCCAAACATTATTTCTTTCAAAATTTTCTAACTCTTCTTGCATGGCAATAATCCTAGATTCATTAGTGAGTGCGTGTGATATATCTCTGGGTTCAAAAGAAGCAACAAAAGAAGAATGAGCATGAGAATTGGGGTCGAAAAACCTGGATCTTGTAACTCGTTCATGCAAGCATCCAATAATTTGTTGTGGAGGATGACTTTTGAGAATCTGGAGGGGAGTGGACACTTCAAAAGCTTCTTCTTCTTCATATTCATCACAAATAGATGAGCTTGTGACATGAGGAGGATCTGGACCAGAAATGGTGGTCGTCGGTGCTGGCTGTGAATCAAGATCAGGAGCTGGAACAATGTTATTAGCTGCTGAATTTTCGGGCAGCAGCACCACTTCTTCCTCTTCTTCAACGAAAATGCTCTCCCCCTGCGGATATGGATCCGGACCTGCAATATTTGAACGAGTACGTGGGCTAGCTTCATCAAAAGAAACCTCACAAGTCTCCACAATTTTGTTAGTATCAAGTAAAACCACACGGTAGACTATAGTATGAGATGGATAACCAAGAAACATGCTATCAACAGATCTAGCTTCAAATTTATCAAGATTACCATGTTTCTTAACAAAGCATTTGCAACCAAAGGCCCTAAAGTCTGTGACACTAGGCCTATGTCCAAACCTGAGCTCATATGGTGTTTTACCTAGCTTAGCACGCAAGAAAACACGATTTGAGACATAACAAGCGGTTGCAATTGCATCAGCCCAAAGTTTTCTAGGAGTTTGATATTCATCAAGCATAGTCCTAGCCATCTCAACTAAGGTTCCGTTCTTCCTCTCTACAACACCGTTTTGTTGAGGTACATATGGTGAAGAAAATTGATGATGTATTGCATTTTCAGCATAAAAGTGATGAAACGATTGATTTTTAAATTTGGTTCCATTATCACTACTAATTGCTGTTAAATATCCTGGGTGATCAATTGATAATCTAAAAAATAAAGTTCTAAAGTGACTAAAAGCTTCATTCTTAGATGCCATAAAGTAAACCCAAGAGTATCTAGAATAGTCATCAACAATCACAAGAACATACCATTTACCTCCGAAGGATTGAACACGTGAAGGTTCTACGGTGTCAAGGTGTAAAAGTTGACCCGGTTCAGTTGTCATGATCATTGTGAGAGGAGCATGTGAACCTGCAACCATCTTAGCATGTCTCAAAGAAGAGAACACAATTTCTTTGTCCCCTTTAAGCTTAGGCAGCCCACGTATGCGACCAAGAGCACTAACACGCGTGAGATGATCAAAGCCTACATGACCAAGTCTACGATGCCAAAAATATAAATCTTTGTAATCATTTGCAACTAGACATCTATGCTTAGAGGAAGACATATCAAAATCAGCTTTAAAAACTCTTCCAAACCGAGACATGTTAAACATAAGCTCACTATTTGAACCTATAACTTTGCAGCAGTTTTTATTGAAAATAATTTCCAGATTTTCATCTAGCAATTGTGAAATAGAAAACAAGTTGTATTTCAAATTTTTGACAGGTGCCACATCCTTCAAAGTATAGTGATCATTTACTCTAACCGAACCCTTAGCAATTATAGGAGTTGAAGAATTATCGGCAAAAGTAACATTCTCTACACGTGACACAAAAGAGAGAGAGGAGAACCATTCTCTGTCACCGGTCATGTGGCGTGAGCAACCTGAATCCACAATCCAAATGTTCTCCTTCCTCAAGCGTGTAACCTACATAAAAGCACAATACGTCGATGACTCAATACTGGGGTTAGTTAAAAGGCATTTAGGAATTCAGTACTGAGTCACATGATGTCCAGCAGGAATAACATGTGAAAGCTGAGATAAAACAGCAGGTTTATGAGTCAAAGTTTGAGATTTTTTGTTCTTAACTACTGACCTATGAGGTGTTACTTGTGTAGCACGAAAATCAGTAGCTCCGGAGGCAAAAACTGAAGCTCCGGAGGCAAAATCTGAATCTCCTGAGGTAAACTTTGAATATTTCTGACTCATAACACCAGGTTGCATGTTCCTGACATTTGGTTTAGTATGTGCAGCAAATTTTGCATGAGAGTTATAAGATCTAGCTTGCATTCTTTCCTTTTTATGTTGTTTAGCTAGTCTATAACAAAAATCTATGACATGACCATCTCTACCACAATAGGTACAATGAAATTTAACTTTGTGTTCATGTCTAGATGAGCATGCAGTATGCTTATTTGAACCCGAATGTGACAACACTCCTGCAGATTTAAAAACCACTTCTTTTTGTTTAGGAACTGTTTGAATCAAACCACTTCCTAATGATTTTACAATTTTAGGTGGATGTTCCTTAGCATGAGCATGTGAATCAAAACCTAAACCAGTTTCTATCATTGCAAGACTTGGAAGAATTCAGCAGCAAGTTTAGGTTCTTATTCCCATTACAAAACCGATCTAATGTCCTATGCATGTTATCAAGTTTATTTGATAGATCAAGGCAATTTTCACATGAAGTTTTTCGTTTTATTTTGTATTTGGAACAATATTTAACTTCATGAGAACGTAAAGCATTGTTCAATATAGAAATTTCTTTCAAAGCATCTTGTAGTTTCTTATCAAGATCATCGCAAGTAGAACAATACAAATCAATTGTAGAACAACAAACATCTTTCAAGTTTGTATCATTAAGTGCAGCAAGCTTTTTGTTCTTTTCAATTTCAAGTTCAAGTTTATCAAGTGTGGAGGTGTGTGCACTTCTTAGAGAGGACAATTGTTCAAATATTAAATCACATGAGGAACAAGAATCATCACTAGGAATCAAGGATTTTAAACGATTAGTTTCAGATTCTAGTGACTCAATTTTAACAGCATTGTCCCTAAGCTTTTTGTCCTTTTTCTTAACAATAATAGTGGCACGAGAAATAGCATCACACATTTCTTCGCAAGTAGGACATACCTCTTCGTTGTCACTGTTGTGTTCTGCATCCTCCATATTTGATTTTGATTTGCCCGCCATGAAGCACAAGTTTGCCAGATCATCTTCATCTTCATCACTTCCAATGTCTACATCACTCGAGCCAAGTTCTTGAAGTGCGGTGATGAAACTGTTTATCAGTTTGCGTCCTGTAAACACTTTTTTTTCTTGTTGGTGTTGCCAAAAGAGGACTTGACTTTATTCTGCTTTTCATCACGGTTAGAAGGACCTGAAAGGTTAGGGCAATCTGTACGAAAGTGTCCTGTGTTACCACATTCAAAGCATCGTTGAGGTCCGTAGCTTCCTCTCCTTCTAGTTCTCACATTTTGCAATGCTTTTGAGAACATAGTAGAAAGAAGTACTAGCTCCTCCTCTGGAAACTCCTCAATCTGTTCCAGGGTTAGTGAAGACAGCAAAGCAAGTGTATTGCTAGATGATTGTCCGGAGCTAGGCATATCACGTTGAGAGACAAATGCAATAGTCTTATTTGGGTTCTTACGTGATATAATGTCAATTTCATGAGTTTTTAGCTTAGAATAAAGCATATCTAATGTAAGAGTACTCATGACAGTGGATTCACGTATGGATGTTACTTTCATCTCCCAAATTGACATGTCTAATGCACTTAGTAATTGCCTAGCATTTTCAGCATCTGAAAAATTAACATTGACGCTACGCAAGTTGCTGAGGATTTTATTAAAACGAGCAAAGAGGTCATCAATGGACTCACCGGGTTGCATCTCAAAGCGCATGTATTCTTTCTTGAACATATCCTGTCTTACCTCCTTGATCGTGTTGGATCCTTCGCGGTAGTCACAAAGTGCTCTCCACACATCGTACGCCGATCGGAAGTGTGCAACACGGTCGAAGTCGCTCTGAGTTAATCCTTGTATGATCAAGTTCCGAGCCTTGTTGTTGTTGTCGACATCTCTCATGTTTGTAGCCGTGACTTGATCGTTTGAAGGCACATTGTAAGTCTTGTACACCTTTTCCCATATTGCAAAGCCTTGCGCCTGGATAAAATCTTCCATGCGTGCCATCCAAACCTGAAAATCAATAGCACTAAACACACAAGGTTTGGCGGAATATTTCTCCGTGATGATTAGTCAAAACACGTGAAAATCACAAAGATTAGAGCAACCTGGCTCTGATACCAATTGTAGGATCGAAGTACACGTGTAAAGCTACCAGAGAGGGGGTGAATGGTAGATAAAAACTTTTCAGCGGAAGCAACAAAACACCCCTCAGCAGAATACCAATCTGTTAAAGAAACCATGTGTGCGACTAATCTAAGCGTGTTCAACTGTGACAAAACTAGTATAGATTGTAGAGAATCAAGTCACGAAGACGTCACAACATGAATCATGAAAATCCGTTGAGAGAAACTCAAGTTACGATCGAAAGATCGAACAAATGTCAATCTGTCCTACGCGAGAAAAACAGTTCTGGAATACTGCAAAGAAACTCGTGTAGATAAGAAACCACAAATTCAATGACCGTGAAATTTTCATAGATGATAGATAATCAAGTTGTCAACACAATCCGAAAATAATCACATCAATTGGATCTGTAAAACTCGAGTTATGATAAAACCACCGAAGCAAGGTAGTGCTGAACAGAAACTCGACGAGAAAAACTTGTCTGAAACAAGTCGGACGAACAAGGCACGAAAGTTACTTCAGAATACGAATTTTATTTATCAAAACACAAGAGGAACAGCCCCAAAGTCGTGCACCCACGAGCCTTGGCCTCCCTTGCTTATATAACCAGCCCTAAGGCCAACCCAATTCAATCTAGGACTCCTACTCCTACTTGGATTCAAACTGTAACTTTCCAATACTGCTCAAGACTCTTCTACACGCAGATAGAAGCAATCTTAAGACTTCAAAAACACCTTAGTAACGTCCCAAACATTCCTAAAACAACTCAAATTTGTGACCCACACGAAATCCTATCATAACCAACTCAAAACTTTCCATATTTGAGTCAAACACGACTCAGCCGCAGCCTGAGTCCGTAACCTAGTCGGTTGGACCTTTCCGACCAATTCTTTACGTCCACATCTCTTCATCACGCCTTGGAACCATGCAGCCACGTCCATGCACTCCTTGCACACGTGCAAACATCATGCAACGACGTCCAAGATACCTTCATATGCATTGTTTTTGATTCAAACATACTGCGCAACCTCCAGATCAACTAACCACAATTCTGTAAAAGCCCAAGAAAAGGGACTTGCAAAAACTTTTCATCACCTCACAACACCACAGTTTTTGTTGTGGATAGATTGTGAAAAATTGTGAAGAGCAAGTAACATCCATCAAAAGAGTGATTAGGGGAGGAAGCCCTAACTTTCACAAAGTAGAATCTCTACACATGAACATGAGAGGTTGAGCTCACCCCTAGGACTTGAAAGGTCTTGGGAAGGTTCAGGCCAAGTTTCATGTAAATCCAACAACTTTTGAGGCACTTTTGGAGGTATTTGAAAAAGGGGCCAATTTGAATGTAAATTCAAATTGCAGCAACTTTCATCACTCAAATTCAAAAGATAGCTTCATATTCGAAATAAGCACATTTTTCTGAGTAAGCCCACCAATTTTCATCCCCATTGGAGTTCATTTTGTCAAGAGCCAAATTTGCAAGAATTCAAAACTGAATTTGAATTTCAGTTCAAACATGAGGCAAATTCAGCCAAACAAAAATTCAAATGAGAGAACTCAAATTCAAACGAAAACTTGGGGGCTAAGTCTCACATTAAATTGTCAGTAGCTGGGGAGATATTCAGCAAAAATAGAAATGACAAAATTGGAAAAAGAATTAGAGGGGAGGCCTACATGTCAGCAGTCTTAACCGAGAAGTCTACCCACTGATCTTTTCTCCTTCGGCCGAAACCGCGCACCAGAGCACGGCAACACCGGCGCCCGATCGCCTCGGCCAGCCATCTCCTGGTTCTTCTTCGCTCGCGCTGGCAACCGGGCAACGGGTCGCCCCCTCCTCTACGTGACTGCTCCCCACGCAGCTGAGCCGAGCATGTTTCCCTTCTTTCTCCCGACCAGCAAGCGCCCCGGGCTCTGCTCGCACACCGGCGCCGCTCCTCGGATTCCCACTGTACGCCGGCGCCTGCTCGGCCTTTGCCCGAGCCTCCAACACAAAAAAAGGAGCACCAGTGCGTGCTCTAGCTAACCACCCCGCTACTTCGCGGCGTTAGCACTTCGTTCAGCCACAAATCGATGATCGCAGCCGAGGACCGAGGCCACCCGGCGGAAAACCGAGGTTGCTCTCCGTGGACAGCACCCCACGGCCATTTTCACCGCCTGACTTCTACACGAAAAAGGTGCGCCTTCACCTCCAGATCGTGTAGCTGCAACCCTCATAGCAATTGATAGACCGGGCGCAGAGAATTCCTAAGATTTCCGAAAGCTAGTGCATACGGGTAGGGATCGGTCTACCCCAAAATTCTAGCTGCACTGTCCAAACCCAGCTCGGGTGAGCTTGCACACACCTTCCTCACTTCCTAGCGGCCGTCCTCAACCAAGAATCAAGTGATATGGTCCAGAAATGACCGGGTTCTTATTGTTTTTTGGGCCACTATGGGATAACAGCTCGGGTCACCGTGGCGGCCATTTTCGACAATCTCGAGCTCCCGCGGTGCTCTCCGGTCATTTTCCAATCGTTTTGATGCGGTGTAGCGCATTCCCGACCACGCCGGAACCCTAACAGCTGCTGCAACCATCGGACGCCCTGTTCCGGTGAGCTACGGCCGCCGTCGAACCCCGAGCCGAGTTCAGCGTCGCAAGTTAGGGCGGGGCGGCGAGTCTGGGGTCGGGAGATGGCCGGGAAAGCGGTTCCGGCGATGCTCGCCGGAGGGCGCCGCCGCGGGCCCCTGTTTGGCGCGAGGAAGGAGAAGACCTGCCGGGTGGGGCCCCCTGGCAGACATTTAAACATTTTGGGATTTTCAGTTCTAGTTGAAACTTTAGAGAGCCACAACTTGGTGTAGGAGAATCCAAAAATTATGAATAAAATTTTGTTGGATTCCTCTAATAGAGTACAATCCAAATATGAAACCCAATTAGTATGAAACCCATTATTTAATTCTGGAAAATTCTGTAAACTTTTCAGCAAAAGAATTTTGGAGAGAGTTTGGTTCATCCATAAATCCTCAAATTTTGCCAGAATATTCCTTAGGATGTTAGTGAACCACTGTAATAGTTTCAGACCATTTGGAGTTGATTGGCCAGGGCAATTCAGATTTGAAGGTGCTGTGATCATTTGAATACAGAAACATTTTCAGAGAATTTCCAAAACTTGGAAATTCAGTTCTGGGCAGATCTTAGCTCCAAAAATCCTAGGAAAATTCATGCAAAGTCTAGGAGCTATAATTGAAATCGTAGTTCACTAATTTGGGCATGAAAAGGGGTGTTACCTCAGAATTAATTATTCCCTGCTTATTTGCTAAGAAAATTATTCTGAACAAACCAATCAATGAAAAGTGCTATGTTTTGTTCCAGAGTGTTTTCTTGTGACAAGGAACTCACACAAAAATTCTAAACTCCATTGGGGCTCTGGATCACCCCTGTTCTGTTTAACCACTTGAGGTGATCAATATGGAAGAGGGGGAAAACCATTTAGCACTTAATCACGTGCTTAGATCCAAACCCAAACCACTAGCCCCAGTTTCATTTTAAATTCTTAAACAGAGTTCCAGTTGTTAAAAACTTGTTATAGAACTTGTAGCAGTAACATTACAATAAACTTATGTGCATATTCATTAACATGTAGTATTTCATTAACGTGTAGTCACTGAAGGCGAGGAGGCTCCGGAAATGCTCGACTTCCTCCTTCCGGAAGAAGAACTAACTACTGACCAGCAGCAACAAGGCAAGCCCCAGTTTGCATTAATCCTTTTATAAAGTTTTACTTTGTTTACATACGTAGTGTGAAGTGTGTACGTGCATTAGGTGTAGGATGGATGATTACCCAACTGCATAACCATAATTTTTCCCAAGAGTGAGGGTAATGTCTATGCTTAATGATTCATAGGACTTTGGTACAAGTCGAGTAGTTGGAATCTACTCGCGAGCAAGGCTTGGGACACACGGGGTTGGTTCGCGTGATGTGAGATCACCTTAGTAATGAAAATGAGACTTGGCAGGGGCTAGGGCGCAGCAAGAGGGAGTCTTGTGTGCGCAGCCCTGTCCGTGTCGATTGAGGACCGATCCGTGTGCGGCCCACGCTGATCAAGTTTGAACGTACCGAAGGCATATCGGATATATGGGCCCCGATAAACCGATGTAACCTAAACCTCCGGGCATCGAGGCATAACGCACCGATTTATAGGTGTAGGCTGAGGGCAGCAAGGTGGAAATCTGCTAACGGGCATAGAGAGATGCTCCGTGTAGGGAACCTCCTGCTCGTTTCGGTGCGACCTGTTCGACGTTTGGGCTGTTGGGCGAAAGGTTGTCCCGTACGACATCGAGTGAGCGTGCTGTGCAGCTCCACGGGTGGGCGTACGTGACGTGCTCTTTGGGTGTCCCTGCAGGTGTATATCGAGTTGATTCGCCGTCCCTCGCGGTGAAGAGTACCACTTGGTCACTGAGTCATGACGTAGGCTAATGTATGAAATATGATGATTCAATATTGCTGATTGATATAATTGTATTGCTACATGTGTGCCACCAAATATTGCTTACTAAATTTCAGATTCCTGAACTGTTAACTTGTTGCTAAAATATGACTTAAGGGTGAACTTGTAGGCGTGTCCATTTGCTGCAATGTTACTATCCTATGTGCATTGTACACCTCATGTAGAGTTTCGTGCCTAGGTGAGTCGGTTAAGTCTTGTTGAGCCCTCGTGCTCACCGTTGCTGCTTAAGTGTTTTTCAGGTGAGGAGCCACCCACGGACTCGGAGTACGAGTCCACCGGGGAGGGTTACCCTCCGTCGGGGATTACGGCTGAGTGGGAGCCGTACACGCCGTGCTGAGCTGAGACGTGCAGCTAGTGTGGATTGCCCTAGGGCTGGGCAACCGACTTTTGCTAGATAGGCGGGCGTGAGTGGTATAATTTAGACTTCCGCTGTGTAATATAAACAATAGTTTGTAACTGAAGTTTGTACCTTTTTGTACAGTTCAGTTGTTTTTCCCATGTAATATGTTGTGTCCTTATGACGTGTGCTGTCGGGTGTCGCATCGTGCGGCATCACCCTCTGCGATCCTGGATGAGCGGATCCCGGTCCGCCACAGCCTGGTATCAGAGCTGCATTGGGGATAGCACAGTACTTAAGGACTGTCTTACGGGAAAACTTAGGTTTACGGTGAAGATCCGGTAGTTGCCCAAGTAAGGACTATACTAGCATAGTTACTTAAAGTGGCAAAGACTAACCTATGTGTTATAATTCTGAATTTTACTTATGTAACGATGCACCTACGCTCTGGTAAGATTGGTAAGGAACGCTACTGAAAGCGGTTCAATTTCGGTTAGCTCCCCTGACGAGGAACGTGGTTCAGGGATCGGTCTCACAGCTTGGTGTGAGATGTCAATATGAAACTCTTGGACTCTTCATGTTCCTGATTTCATATGAAACGCTGATCCCCAGCGTGCATTAGGCAAGTAAGTGGAGACCCCATCGCGTGGTCAGTAACGCGAGAGTGTGTTCGTCTTGAAGTAGCCCAGGGGGACATACGCAGCGCTTGCCATCGGCGTGCCCTGCAGGGCAGTAGGAGGTATCTCTTGGGTTGATAACATTCCCAACCGTGATGACCCATTCATGACATACTCGGGTTCCCCGTCGTGTGGTGTTGAAACACGATCACGTACCTTGAGACGTGACCTAACTCAAGGACGGCCGTATGGCAATGATACGGGCGTTTGTATTTACTTTTAAATATGGTACTGCCTGAAATGAACAACCCTTGAGTGCATCAACATTGTGTGGTCTTCTGCAGGTACTAACCACGTATGTATCCATGTAGCAAACGTGTGCGAGAGACCGTTTAGTGCCACACTTGAGACGTACATGCCGGTATAATCCGGTTAGGATTTTCTTTTGTGAGGAACGTAGTACCGAGGTATCATAGGCATATGCATGAAAAATAATGATAACAAGGAATTAATCACTAGGTTCAACATCTAGGACCCTGGTTGGTAGAAAAATTGGATAGTGATGAGTGTAGTTCCAAAAGATTGAAAAACATAGAGCTCTGTTTTGGGCAGCAAGTTTGCTGAACATCAACAGAGCACAACTCACAGGTATTTTAGCCCAGGGGGGTGTGGTATATAGTTCTGGAACGGTATTTAAGTACTCTACAATTTTGTTGCAGACTTCCAGAGCTGAAACTCACTTTAAGATGGCTTAAATCCCAGAGGAATGTAAACTGTCTAGAACCAGGACAGGGTTAAACACTCTCTGGACTGTTCTGTTTTTCAAACATAACTCCCAGCCACCGGCCTACGACAGCACCCCGCAGCAGCGACCACCACCGCCCGCCTCCGCTTGCTCTAGCGGATGTGATAGCGGCACTGGTGGGAGGTCGCGAGGAGCAGACCGACCTGCTCCGCACGATCGTGCAGAATACGTCCCAGGCAGGGGGGCGTCAAGACAGAGGGCCTCGTGAGCCCCGTGAGGTGTCGTACTCGGACTTTATGAGTACGCACCCTCCAGTTTTCACAGAAGCTGAAGAACCACTGGAGGCTGACAACTGGCTGCGGACCATTGAGTCCAAGTTCGGGCTGCTCCAATGCACGGAGCTGCAAAAGACTTTGTTCGCAGCGCAGCAGCTTCACGGTGCCGCTGGTGCGTGGTGGGCGAACTATGTCGCCTCACGTCTGGCTGGCCATGCCGTGGAGTGGGAAGAGTTCCGGGAGGTGTTCCGCGCCTATCATATCCCTCCCGGGATAATGAAGAGGAAGTTCCAAGAATTCTTGGAGCTGAAGCAGGGCGCGAGGAGTGCCCATGACTACTCCCGTGCCTTCAACCACCTGGCGCAATATGCGTCAGACTACATCTCCACTGAAGAGAAGAAGCGGGAACATTTCTATCGGGGATTACACCCCGAGATGAAGACACATCTCGTTCAGTGGAATCGCGGCACCTTCAACGACTTAGTCAATGCCGCGATCATGCAAGAGGATGATCAGCGGGAGTTGGCAGCTGAGCAGCGAAAGCGCAGCGCTCCACCTAGCGGTGGGAGTGGCGCTCCCCAGTAGTACTGCATGGTGTATCGGACATGATCCGGGCAGCAGTGGCACCCACCGGCGCGACCTCAACGGTTTGTGGGAAGATCCTTTCAGTCACCTCCGTTCCGACCGCCGGTGCCACCACCGAGACAGCAGCAGCAGACGGCACCCTGAGCATTTCCACAGCCACAACGCGCCCCGGGTTTCCGCCCACCGATCAGCGCGGGGACCGCCCGGTTTCACATGCTTCACGTGTGGCCAGGCAGGCCACTTCGCGAAGGACTGTCCCCAGGGGAAGCAGAGCAGCGGGCAAGCCCAGTTCCAGGGCGGTGCTCGAGGCCGACCTCCGGTCAAAAAGGTTGGTCAGAGGACTGGGGGCGTTCGCCACCTCGACAATGAGGATGCCCCGGAGGGAGACAACGTGCTGGCAGGTACGTTCACTCTCAACAATCAAGCCATCATCATACTGTTTGATTCTGGTGCAACCCACAACTTCATAAGTGCATTATATGTGGTTAAGCATCAGCTGGAAGCATTTCCAACCGAGTGTTCTTATATGATCTGCTCACCAGGAGGAAAGATTTCAGCAACGATGATGGTTCCGAAAGCACCAATGTGCTTAGGTGGGAAGATATATCCCACCACTATGATTATCCTTGAGGGCAGAAGATTGATGCAATCTTTGGAATGTCATGGCTAAGCTACCATGGCGCTGTCCTGGAAACTTTAGCACGGACGGTTCACCTCAACTCCCCACTACACCGTCCGCAGTCCCTCTTATTAGACAATCCAGTCCAGGAGGTTTCAGCAATCAATAATACTGAAGCTCTCAAGTTGGAGGACATCCCCGTAGTCTGGGAGTACCCCGACGTGTTCCCGGATGACCTTCCGGGCATGCCACCTTAGCGGGATGTCAAGTTCAAGATTGAACTTGCACCCGGGACTACACCCATATCACGGAGACCATACAAAATGGCTCCAAATGAGCTGGCTGAACTGAAAGAACAGCTCAATGATCTGTTGAGCAAGGGTTTCATTAGGCCGAGTTCCTCGCCTTGGGGATGCCGGCGCTATTTCTGAAGAAGAAGGATGAAACCTTGAGGCTGTGTGTGGACTATATGAATATCGACGAGATATGGATTATATGAATATCTCGTCATGTCCTTTGGTCTCACAAATGCTCCAGCCCATTTCATGTATCTCAGGAACTCGGTGTTCATGCTGGAGCTGACAATTTCGTGGTAGTGTTCATGGATGATATCTTGGTTTACTCCAAGACAGAAGCCGAACATGCCGAACACTTGAGGATCGTTCTTCAACAATTGCGAGACCACAAGCTCTACGCCAAGTTCAGCAAATGCGAGTTTTGGATTAGCCAAGTGCCATTCTTGGGACATATCATCTCAGCGGAAGGCATTGCGGTTGACCCAAGCAAGATAGAGCAAGTGATGAAAAGGAAAGCTCCCACTTCAGTTCATGAAGTCAGAAGCTTCCTCGGGTGAGCAGGATACTATCGGAGATTCATTCCAAGTTTCTCCAAGCTCGCTAAGCTGATGACAGAATTGCTGAAGAAGTTAACGAAATATGTTTGGAACACGGCGTGTGAAGGGGCGTTCCAAGCATTGGTAAAGCATCTCACCATAGCCCCGGTCTTAGCTCAGCCGGATACAACAAAGCCCTTCAATGTGTATTGTGACGCGTCCGGTATTGGGCTCGGCTGCGTGTTGATGCAGGAAGGACGTGTGGTCGCCTATGGCTCACGCCAACTTCGGAACCATGGGCAGCACTATCTGACTCATGATCTTGAGCTTGCTGCAGTGGTTTTGGCGCTGAAAATGTGGAGGCACTATCTCCTGGGGAATCTGGTGCATCTCTACACCGACCACAAGAACTTGAAATACATTTTCACCCAGAAGGAGCTGAATATGAGGCAAAGGAGGTGGTTAGAATTGATCAAAGATTATGAGATTGAGATCCATTACCACACCGGAAAGGAGAATGTGGTTGCCGACGCGCTGAGTTTTACTTTGTTTACATACGTAGTGTGAAGTGTGTACGTGCATTAGGTCTAGGATGGATGATTACCCAACTGCATAACCAGAATTTTTCCCAAGAGTGAGGGTAGTGTCTAGGGCCTCGAATAGACAGGCTATGCTTAATGATTCATAAGACTTCGGTACAAGTCGAGTAGTTGGAATCTACTCGCGAGTTAGGCTTGGGACACACGGGGTTGGTTCGAGTGATGTGAGATCACCTTAGTAATGAAAATGAGACTTGGCAGGGGCTAGGGTGCAGCAAGAGGGAGTCTTGTGTGCGCAGCCCTGTCCGTGTCGATTGAGGACCGATCCGTGTGCAGCCCACGCTGATCAAGTTTGAACGTACCGAAGGCATATCGGATATATGTGCCCCGATAAACCGATGTAACCTAAACCTCCGGGCGTTGAGGCATAACGCACCGATTTATAGGTGTAGGCTGAGGGCAGCAAGGTGGAAATCTGCTAATGGGCATAGAGAGATGCTCCGTGTAGGGAATCTCCTGCTCGTTTCGGTGCGACCGGTTCGACGTTTGGGCTGTTGGGCGAAAGGTTGTCCCGTACGACATCAAGTGAGCGTGCTGTGCAGCTCCACAGGCGGGCGTACGTGACATGCTCTTTGGGTGTCCCTGCAGGTGTATATCAAGTCGATTTGCCGTCCCTCGTGGTGAAGAGTACCACTTGGTCACTTAGTCGTGACGTAGGCTAATGTATGAAATATGATGATTCAATATTGCTGATTGATATAATTGTATTGCTACATGTGTGCCACCAAATATTGCTTACTAAATTTCAGATTCCTGAACTGTTAACTTGTTGCTAAAAGATGAATTAAGGGTGAACTTGTAGGCGTGTCCATTTGCTGCAATGTTACTATCCTATGTGCATTGTACACCTCATGTAGAGTTTCATTTCTAGGTGAGTCGGTTAAGTCTTGTTGAGCCCTCGTGCTCACGGTTGCTGCTTAAGTGTTTTTCAGGTGAGGAGCCACCCACGGACTCGGAGTACGAGTCCACCGGCGAGGGTTACCCTCCGTCTGGGACTACGGCTGAGTGGGAGCCGTACACGCCGCGCTGAGCTGAGACGTGCAGCTAGTGTGGGTTGCCCTAGGGCTGGGCAACCGACTTTTGCTAGATAGGCGGGCGCGAGTGGTATAATTTAGACTTCCGCTGTGTAATATAAACAATAGTTTGTAACTGAAGTTTGTACCTGTTTGTACAGTTCAGTTGTTTTCCCCATGTAATATATTGTGTCCTTATGACGTGTGCTGTCGGTTGTCGCATCGTGCGGCATCACCCTCTGCGATCCTGGATGAGCGGATCCCGGTCTGCCACAAAATCCTCCCGAACTTGTTTGTTGAACCTCATCTTCTCCCTAAGCCTAGTTCAATGGATCCCGTCGCCAGCCATGTCTTGAAATCAAGCAACACCTGCACATGAATAAACAACCAATACTTCCGAGCACAAGTCCTCTACTTGACTCTCGTTAGTTCCGAAACTACAACATCTTACGTGAGCACCTCACATTAGCATGTTGTAAACCATAGCAAAATTATATCAGCCATAACCACCAAAACACACCAAAAACTTAGTAAAATAATACTAAGCAAACTTTCCATAAGAGTAAAGCAAGTTCGAAATATTGCAAGTTAAAAGCAGAACCATTGCAATCAAGCTCCGAACCTTAACAAAGCTAACTGGACCTTGAACCGGAGCTTACCAAAGCTAGTCGGACCTAGCGCCGGAGCTTACTAAAGCTTAGTCGGACCTAGCACGGAACTTACCAAAGCTAGTCGGACCTAGCACCGGATCTAGCAAAAACAAGTCATACCTAGCAAAAATAAGTCAGACCTAGACAAAACAAGTCGGACCTTACGTCTGACCTATCTTCGGACCTTGCAGGAGCTCGGACCTAGAGTTGGACCTTGTTAAAAAGGTTTTTTGGTAGTATTCAAAACTTTTATCGTCAAAGCCAATGTATTCAGCACACATAGGTCTCACAGAGCTAGCAAAAACAAGTCGGACTTAGCCAAAATAAGTTAGACCTAGACAAAGCAAGTCGGACCTTACGTCGGACCTTGCCGGAGCTACCCAAAACAAGTTGGACCTATCGTCGGACATTGCAGGAGCTCGGACCTAGAGTCAGACCTTGTTAAAAAGGTGTTTTGGTAGTATTCAAAACTTCTATCGTCAAAGCCAATGTATGCAGCATACATAGGTCTCACAAATGTTTCCCTCAAGTTGCTGCCAAAAAGTTTGAGTACACATGTAGCCTCATAACTTTGAGTTCAAGGAAATTAATGGTGGCCACATACTGATCTTAGGGTAGGCTAAAAAGGAGTGAAATATGATCATTTTCAAATTTGAGCGGAATTCAAATTTGAAATTTAAATTAACACTGGGTTTGGTTTATTCAAAATTCAGCCAACGTTTAAACTCCTGAAATATCAGATTGAGGGGATTCACTCGAATGAAGATATTTCGGAGACATTTGGAGGCTAAGAAGAGGAGTAAAGGGGGTAGACTCCACATGTCATTAAGTCACTGTAACTTGCTCCCGAAGACTTTCCTCTGTTCAGTTTCCAACACCATCCGAGCCTCCTCAGAGCGCCACCGAGGGCAGCCACCTCCAGCTTCTTGCATCGAGCTGGCGACCTGCTCATAGGTTTGAGTAGCTCTTTGAGTGATCTGTTGCTCACAAAAACCTCAAACCCGAGTGCTATTTCTTCCCCCACACAGGAACTGAACCGACACTAAGAAATTAAAATTTTGAACTGAACACAACCGAAGGTTAACTCCATGGTAATCAAATTCAGTTTGTGAAATTTGCTGCGAAGTTTGAATTTGAATTTTGGAGTCACTGTTTCTTAGGGGGGATACTGCCGGTGGGACCCGCATGTCACTGAAACAGAGAAAGCTCATATTTGCTTCTGTGTGAGCTTGCCACCGAGTAGCATGCAATATCACCAAGCAGCTTGTGTCTCTGCTTCTTCTCCGAGGCGGTTCACTCCTTTTTTCTCAGCTGTTAGCTAAAGATCATGGGCTGCACAACTCAAGTGGCTCTTCTCGGCCTCGCACGGGCAAAGCCACGTCACATTTTTTCCCTCGCGCGCTCACTCGACCGAAACGGCGCCGCTCCCTGCTGCCTCAGCGCCAGTCACCTTCAAGCCACTGTGGCGCCCGGTTGATCCACATCAAAGTTGCGCCGGAGTCTCCTCTACATCCACAACACGTTTCCAGCTCTTCTCCGGTCTTCCTCCAAATGCTGCCATGCAGTTTTCCTCCGCAACTCGGACCGAAGCCGCCATCACTGCCCCTGGTCTTCCGACTTGTCCAGCGCCTCTCCGGCACAACCAACACCACCCTAAGGTGCGCCATGAGGTCTATATCATGCTCCCAATCTGCCTTTGCCCGTATCCACTGACTTCTAGCTGAAATTTGAAAATTGGCGCCGTTGTACGTGAAGAACCACCGATAAACAAGTCGGGAAGTTCTCCAAACGTGGTTGATCGTTCTTCCTTTGGTTCAAACCATAGCAACCACGGACCCTAGTGGCCCTCCAGACCAAATCCCACAGCAAACCCTCCATCCCACAAGCAGGGCGACGAGAATTCGCCACCGGTGGCAAAAACGGGTTGGTCCTCCGGTGACCACCCTCTTCCTGCCATTTGCTGCAAGAATTGGGGTGTGTTTCATGTTCCACGAGCTCTAGGGGTGCTGTACGGCAGATTGGGCTGTTAAAATAAGCTTGGGACACGCCGGACCGAGTCGATACCGCGCCGCCGAGCGCTGCTGTCGGTGCTGACCTGTTTCCGGCTGTTTTTATGAGGTCTTGCCCGGCAGCTGAGCCACGTGCCAAGGGTCGTGTGGAGCGAAACCTCATCGAAAATGATGGAGAAACGGCGTAGAACGGGGTGTGCCACCCCTCTGTGCCGGCGCACACGCGTTCAGGTCGAGAGGTAGAAGAAGAGTCTGACTGTGGGCCCCCACTGTCAGCTGGGAGGGAATGCTGCTATGGAAAAATAAATCCAGAAATTGTTTCAACTTTGAGAGCCTCTAACTTTTGGTAGGAAGCTACAAAATATAGTGAGACAAATTTTGCTGGAATCCTTAGGAAGTGTACTTTGCAGAGTAACAAAATACTTGCTATGAAAATGCCTAGGATTTTTGGAAAAATTCTTTTTAAATAATCCATTAGTGAGTAATTCCAGGAATATTCCTTTATGAAATATTGCCATTTTTGGGAAGAAATTTTTTTCCTAGTTCCTAATCTCCCGTAAAAATCTTAGGATTTTTGGAGCTGATTGTGACGCCCTTGTTCTGAGAGAGAACCTCTCGGAACTGAGACTGATGCGTATGTGTGCCTAGGATGTTCATCACACATACACACTTAATTCACAAACTGAATTCAGAATATATATAACCACGAATGAATAGATTCAAGTACTTTATTACATCAATCTTTATTGCAGCGGAAGTCTCTAATCTATTCTAGCAGCGGAAGTATTTATTCTAGCAGCGGAAGTCTTCTAACTAGTGCGGGAGCAAACTAAGCAGCAGCAGCGGCTCCATCTCTACTCCACAGGCAAGGTTGAGGATAGATTACACGCCTAATACTCCACATGGTCTTCATAGTACTCCTCAACTGTTGCTGATGATGAAGTAATAATGCAAGTTTCAGTACATGATGTACTCAGCAAGTGCGGGAAAATATGATATGTAGCTCACAGCAAGGTAGGTAAAAAAAGGCTCATTGCATAAAAGCAAAGTTCATTTCAAATCATGATAAAAACAGCAACTAGCTTTAAGTGAATGTAATCCCAACATGTATTTAAACATCAACATACCTCCATCATGATTTACCTCTTTTCATGTCTCTTCCAGACATTAATCTTTCTCAACTTTTTCTCATACTCATGAATACCATCTCGTATTCACTACCATCTCATGAATATCATCTCATATTCACTACCATTTCATCTCACATTCAATTCCGTCTCATAACCGAGACCATTCTCTTTGTTTAGACTCAACAGTCCGAAACCATTCTCATTACCAGACTCAACAGTTCCGAAAACCAAACCATAACCAACCAATAACCAAACCAAAAACCATAACCTGCCAATAACCATCCCATCTAATCATGGAAGTTGGCCATGCGCTTGTGACCGGAAGCACGGCTATCATGATAGTTTTAGACTCTGCAGAGTTTGCACCAATTTACCCACAAGTTTGTGATTTCGTCACCCATCGGCGACTGCAGAACCTCCATTATACCAGTACACAACCGTCGGTGTATGGCCAAAAGATCACAAAATAGCCTTTACAAAGGGGCTACTAGATGTATGGACTCACTAAGGTTTCACCAGCAGGCTAGAATCTTCCATTCTCCCACCTACGGGCCCCCTCTTGTGCCATGCAGTTCACAGGGAAGTCCTCACTCGACTCCCACTCCCCGCGCCTTCCACGGTCCATAACAATCTAGCAACTTACCTAATTAGTCAGCTAAGCCGCACCCATACTTGGCCTTGTGGTGGCACTGTACTCCTGGCATGTGCTCGCATGAACCGGTCCTTAGATCTACGGCAAGTAACCACCATCTCATTCTACCTCATCCACAAACCAAGCTTGCCTAGATCTCCCTACGATTCATGTTCATTAACATCAAGTTCTCATTATCATTATTCTCATGAGTGCAGTAACTCGACACCTTCTATCGCTTCCCATAACCCGTAGATTAGCGAAGCAAAAAGCAAAAACAACCATACCCGACTCATAACTTCCCTGGCGACAAGGGTGGTTAACAAAACTAGTAAACTCCTATAAAAGGTTTCCCATCAAGTTGACTCAAGCATTCACAGTTTTCGCAAATAAAACAGTTTTCAAAACATGGGATCAATATGGTCAAGGGGCACTTTCCTTCTTCCTGTGGCTCTGGTTGTTCTTGTGTCTCGATGTTCTGGTACTGTAGTCCTTCGTAGGTAGCTCCCTGAGCTTGTCCTTCTAATTACGATCACACACATACAAGATTCACAGCAATCAATCATCATGCACAATCCTTATTCAAGATGCAATAGTGCATATGCATGCTAATACTATGGTACAGTTTAGTTTGTACTTGCTCTTGCATGTTTTAATAGGCTTGCATGGGGTTTTACGACGAACAAAGGTGTACAGATCAAATGTAGATGTGGTAATGATCTGGACTCAAGATCTAGATCAAAATGATCAACACATGATCCGTCCACAAAAATGCTTCTGTTTGAAAGGATCGAAGAACAAATGCAAAGAAAACGCGATGACGTCGTAAGGTGGCAATGGAGACCTACCTTACTTCCTTCGGGTCCTTTCTCCTAGAAAAAACAGATCGTCGGCTCTCCTCCGGCGATGGCGATCGTGTCAGGGCTCGTCGGCGGTCTCTTCGGTGGTCAAACTCTGGCGAAGGTGGTTAGCTCGGTGAGTTTGGGGGCTAGGGCTTCTAAATTGTCGGCTTAGAAAAGATGTTACAACCAAGGGGTTGTTTCGGGTTCTATTTATAAGAGGGAAATGAAGAGTCCTACTCTGATCAGAATTCGAATAAGAGTCCTATTCAAATTGTTTTTGAATCTTAACAACTTATCCTCAATTGATTTGGTGCTGTAGCAACATGGAATTCGTGTCGGTTCCCTCCCGTATCGGGTATGCCCACGCGTACAGAAGAAAAACCGCTGTGAGACCTATGTGTGCTGAATACATTGGCAATTAGGATAAAGTTAGCATTAACATTCAAAGTTTTGAATATTGCCAAAACATTCTTCTGTGGCAAGGTCCGACAAGTTCTTTGTTAGGTCCGCCAAGTGTTGGCAAGGTCCGGAGAGCTCCTGCAAGGTCCGAAGAGCATCTGTGAGGTCCGGAGCTTGTTTTTAGGGAGCTCCCGTGAAGTTCAACTCGTAGAACTGCAGCGTCTTGTTTTTTCTTTTAACTCCCAATGTTTCAAACTTGCTTTATGGGAAGGTTTGCTTAGTATTAATTTGCTAAGTTTTTGGTGTGTTTTGGTGGTTATGGCTGTTATCATTTGATATGGTTTGCAACATGCTTATGTGACGTGCTCATGTAAGGTGTTGTGGTTTTCGAACTAACGTGAGTCAAGTCGAGGACTTGTGCTCGGAAGAATTGGTTGTTTATTCATGTGCAGGTGTTGCTTGAGTTCAAGACATGGCTGGTGACGGGATCCTTGGACTAGTCTCAGGGAGGAGATGAGGTTCCAATAACCAAGTTCGGGAGGAGCTGTAGTTGAGTTGATCGGGAGGTCGCGCATCATGTTTGGATCAAGGCCAGTGCATATGAAGGTTGCGTGTACGTCGTTGGAAGGTGTTTGCACGTGTGCAAGGAGTGCATGGACATGGCAACATTGTTCCAAGGCGTGATGAAGAGAAGTGGACGTAAAGAATTGGTCGGAAAGGTCCAACCGGCTGGATTGCGTACTCAGGCTGAGGCTGAGTCGGATATGGCTCAAATATGGAAGATTTGAGTTGGTTATGATAGGATTTCCTGCTAGGCACGAAGTTGAGTTGTTTTAGGAATGTTTAGGACGTTCCTAAGGTGTTTGGAAGTCTCACGATTGCTTCTATCTGCGAATAGGAGAGTCCTGAGCAGTTATGGTAAGTTAGGATACGAGTCCAATTAGGAGTAGGAGTCCTAGATTGGATTGATTAGCCTGAGGGCTGGCTATAAAAGCAAGGGAGGCCAGAGCTCTCGTGGGTAGAGAACTTTGGGCTGTTCCTCTTGTGTTTCTATTGAATAAAGTTCATAGTTTAGGAGCTTTTGTGCCTTGTTCGTCCGATTTGTTTTTCGTCAAGGCTTTCTCGCCGAGTTTCTGGACAGACCGACGTTGCTTCGGTGTTTCGTTCATAACTCGAGTTTTACAGATCCGATTGACGTGATTCTTTTTGGGTTGTCTTCACAACTATATTATTTATTTTCTGTGAAATTTTCACGAGCTTCGGATCTGTAGTTTTTGAGATACACGAGTTTCTTTGCAGCATTGCAGATCTGTTTTATATCGGGTAGAACAGATTAATCTTCGTTTAATGTTTTGATCGTATCTCAAGTTTTACTTCGTGTTTTCAAGTGATTTTTGTTGCATTAGATCCGTGACTTGATTCTCTACCTCTCTACTTGATTTGTCACGGTTGAACACGTTTGAAAACACTTGCACACACGGTTTCTTTAACCGATTGATGTTTTGCTGAGGGGTTTTTGTTGTTTCCGCTGCGAAAAGTTTTAATCTACCATTCACCCCCTCTGGTAGCTTTTCACGTGCTCTTCGATCCTACAATTGGTATCAGAGCCAAGGTGCTCTAATCTTTGTGATTTGCATGTGTTTTGACTAACCATCATGGAGAAGTACTCCGCAAAACCTTGTGTGTTCAATGGCATCGATTTTCAGGTTTGGAAGGCGCGGATGGAGGCCTACATACAGGCGCAAGGCTTCGCCATATGGGAAAACGTCTACCGGAACTTCGATGTAACACCCAACGATCAAGTTACGGCTGCGAACATGAGAGATGTTGACAACAACAACAAGGCTCACAACTTGATCATCCAAGGATTGACTCAAAGCGACTTCGACCGTGTTGCACACCTCCGATCTGCATATGATGTTTGGAAAGCTCTTTGTGACTACCATGAAGGATCCAATACGATCAAGGAGGTAAGGAAATATATGTTCAAGAAAGAATACATGCGTTTTGAGATGCAACCCGGTGAGTCAATTGACGACCTTTTTGCTCGCTTTAATAAAATTCTCAGCAACTTACGTAGTGTCAATGTTAACTTTTCAGATGCTGAAAATGCTAGACAATTGTTAGGAGCATTAGATATGTCAATTTGGGAGATGAAAGTTACATCTATTCGTGAATCTACTGTCATGAGTTCTCTTGCTTTAGACGTGCTTCATTCTAAATTGAAAACTCATGAAATTGACATCATCTCACGTAAAAACCCCAACAAGTCTATTGCATTTGTTTCGCAACGTGACATGTCTAGTTCTAGTCAATCATCATCTAGTGGTGCACTCTCTTTGCTGTCCTCTCTAACCCTTGAACAGATTGAAGAGTTTCCAGAGGAGGAGCTTGCACGCATCTCTACTCGGTTCTCAAAAGCATTGCAAAATGTGAGAACTAGAAGGAGAGGAAGCTCCGGACCTCAACGATGTTTTGAATGTGGTAAGACAGGACATTTTTGTACGGAGTGCCCTAACCTTTCAGGTCCGACTTCATGTGAAGAAAAGCAAACAAGGCCGAAGAAATCGTTTGCAAAGAAAAAGAAGAAGAAAGATTTATCAATGCGCAACATAGTGCATAGTATGATCTCTGCACTTCAAGATTTCGGCTCAAGTGATGTGGACACCGGTAGTGATGAAGATGAAGAAGCTATGGCAAATATGTGCTGCATGGCGAGCAAGTCAAGTTCAAGCTCCGAGGAGGCAGAACACAACAGCCACGATGAAGAGGTATGTCCCACTTGCGAAGAAATGTGTGATGCTATTTCTCGTGCCACTGTTATATTAAAGAAAAAGGATAAAAAACTTAGAAACAATGCTGTTAAAATTGAATCACTAGTGTCGGTACCTGAGATATGGGGTACCCCCGCGCACAGGGTAAAATGCCTAAGGTACTCGCCCTTCTCCGCAGGGAGAGCTCCGAAGGCGCCACGCGTCCGGCGGGGCCGGACCTCCCTCTCCTCAGAGGAGAGCTCCGGGCCCGCCACGTGGCATACAGAAGCCGGACCTCCCACTCCGAGGGAGGTCCGAAGACGCCACGTGGCATACAGAAGCCGGACCTCCCCCTCCGCGGGAGAGAGGTCCGAAGACGCCACGCGTCCAGCGGGGCCGGACCTCCCTCTCTGCAGAGGAGAGCTCCGGGCCCGCCATGTGGCATACAGAGGCTGGACCTCCCCCTCCGCGGGGAGAGGTCCGGAGGCTCCACGTGCCCCATAGGCCTGGCCCTTCTCACCTCAGAGAAGGGCTCCGGACCCGCCACGTGGCCAGAAGGACGGTGCTGCCTGCCCCCGAGCGGTAGGCGGCGGGCGTAAAGGCGCCCCACACCTTGCCCGTACAAGGTATTCAAGGCCCGCGTCTTCCCAAGACGCGGAAACGCGGAGCACGCGTCTGTCAGGTGCCGTTGCGCCCAGTCGCATCACAGACTGGCGCGCGGTGTCAAAACCTGCCAGCTAATAAACGCCGCGAGAAGACATCCCATGCCGCCTGCGCCGTCATCAACCACTACGACTAGCATGCGGCATGGGCAGGGCGGCAAGATGAAGACTCAGAAGCCTTCGACCAGAGGCAACTACCGGCGTAATTACAGATACGGTAGATAATAGACAATCTTCCCGGGACCACCTGTCGGGTCCCTGCTCCCCTTGTAAGCCGCCCGAGTCTTGGACTATAAAAGGCTCGGGTAGGCGTCGATAGCAAGGGTTCGCACTTTGCAACGCATACGCTAGCCATACACTCTCAAGCTGTAACTCACCCCCAAGCTCAGGCCTCCGGCCCTGAGCAGCAAGCAATACAGCGAGCTCCATAGCTCGCCGTGGACGTAGGGTTTTACGCTTCGGCGGCCTGAACCACGTAAAACTCGCCGTGTCAAGCTCTCGCTAACTCGTCCATCTGCGCAAGCTTTCCGCTAGGAGACTAGCCCCGCCGAAAAAAGAACCTCCGCGGGCTGCCCCGTGCAGGCCCAGGGGAAGTGTCGATCGCACACTTCGACATTTGGCGCGCCAGGTAGGGGGCTTTTCCCCTAGCACGAGGAGTTTCTGCCGACAAAGATGACCAAGCTCCCTTCGGCGGCAAGCTCACGTCCCCCGCCTCCGTGGAGAACCGCGACCAGGGGGGAGTACAAGTCAACACACTCGGGACGGAGTGTGTCAGTACAAGCTGGGAGCCAGCAACCGGCTCTGGCAGCGCCGACCAGGGCAATGCCGGCTCCAACCAGCGTCAGATCTTCAGTAGCGCCGGGCGTACCCGGAGGGGGTGCGCTAGCTGCAGCAAGAGCGCTACTGCACAATCCGCCCACTGGGGACGCGCCTCAGGCAGCGACCCAGCGGTGGATTCTCGAGGTAGACCGTCTTGTCGTCGCTGTCGCAAGCCCGCGACTACGGCGGAGACGACACTCTGACAACCCGGCCATGTCGCTGATACGCACGCCGATGGTTGACGAACAGACGGCAGACTCCAGCTCTGCCAGTCATCAATCGATGGATCTGAGGACAGAGCTGGAACGGTGTCGCTCGGGTCAAGATGCCCGGGTATACCTCGAGCAACGCCGAGAAAGGCGTCGCTACCAAGAGGCTGATGAAAGCATGATGTCGGCCTCGACCCATCCTGAAGAGCAGACCTTCGCCATGCGATTTCTGCCCCAGGCCTGCGCCGTGCAGAATTTGCCACAGTCATATGTACTGCAGATGGCGCCCCCGGCCTATGGTGCAGCCTTGCCCGTACCGGGGTACACTGTGCCTAGTGCGAACCCAGTGTTCGCGGCACCAGACCTGCGGTGACAGAAGCAGGGTGTGCAGCCCTCGCGCCCCATCTTCGCTTTTCGAAGTGGCCGCGCAAGATTCGGCCACACCTGCCCGAGAAGTACGACGGCAGCGTCAACCCGGCGGAGTTCCTTCAGATCTACTCCACCGCCGTACTTGCCGCAGGAGGGAATGAAGCCGTCATGGCCAATTACTTCCCTGTCGCCTTGACCGGTCCAGCCCGGTCTTGGCTCATGAACCTCCCCCAGGGTTCCGTCACCTCCTGGGGAGAGCTTTGCCGACAGTTCATGGCCAACTTCGGCAGCTCCTACACCCGGCCTGGCACGGAGCTCGACCTCCACGCCGTCCAGCAGCAACCTGGGGAGTCGCTGCGCTCTTTCATCCAGCGGTTCTCCCAGGTGCGGAACACCATCCCACACATTCAAAATGCTTCTGTGGTGGTGGCGTTCCGGCAAGGCGTCCGGGACAGGAAGACGCTCGAGAAGCTCGCGACCAGGGAGGTCCGCGACGTCTCAGAGCTCTTCAGTTTGGCAGACAAATGCGCCAGAGCAGCCGAAGGACGGAACTGGCACTCGCTGCCATCCTCCGAGTCAGGGGGATTGCCCGGATCTAGTCCTACTCCCTGTGGAGGCAGCAGGAAGGCCAAGAACCGAGGCAGAAGCAAGATAGAGTCACCGACCGCAGCCCCAGTCGTCACTGCAGCGACGCTCGGTGGGGCTCGGGGGCCGCGCCCTGACAAGAAGCAGCGAAGATCACCAATCCCAGAAGGTGATGAGGACAATATGTGCCCCGTGCACGGCAGCTGTCGCCACACTGCTGCCCAGTGCCGGGAGATCCGAAGGCTCGCAGAGCGCTTCCGCAAGGAGAAGCGGCAGCGGGCTGATGCCCTGCCCTTCCGTCCAAAGGAAGATGAGCAGGGGGTAGATGTTCCAGACAACATCGACCACCCAGAGGAGATTCAGGGGCCTCAGCGTGTCGTGAAGGCGGCACGCAATCATGAGGATTCCGGCTCCAGCGACGATGAGCGCCGGAAGAAGCTCTACATCATATACGGCAGGTCCGCCGACCCCTCGTCCCGAAGCGCAGTCAAGACTCTGCGCCGAGCGGTAGCGTCGGTGGCGCCACTCCCAAGTGCTGCACCGCACCTAAAGTGGATGGGGACCCCCATCAGCTTTGATGCCACCGACTGCCCCAGGAACATGGCTGGGGCCGGCCAACTACCGCTCCTGGTGGCCCCTACCATCGCCAACGTGAGAATGTACCACGTTTTGGTGGATGGAGGTGCTGGGCTGAACCTCATCAGCCGTGCAGCTTTCCAGAAGCTGCAGATCCCGAAGGCCAAGCTCACCCCGTCGAGCCCGTTCTCAGGGGTAGGGCCGGGACAGGTTATCCCCTACGGCAACATTAGTCTCCCGGTGACCTTCGGGGCTCCGGACAGCTATCGAACAGGGTACATTCTGTTCGACGTAGCGGAGATAGACCTCCCCTTCAACGGCATAATCGGCAGTCCAGCCCTGTACCGGTTCATGGCTGTAGCCCATTACGGCTACCTTGTCCTGAAGATGCCGACACCGACAGGTGTTCTCAGGATTCGTGGGGACCGCACTGCTGCAGTGTCGGCCCTGGAGAAGCTCCAAGCACTCGCAACAGCTGGGGCATCAGCCCCCGGCAATACGGAGCCGGACCGGCTCCGCCCGAGCGCACGTCACCGTGCTTCCACCACAGCACCCCGGGTGCAACCTCTCGACGAGGGCGGCGTCCCCTTAAAGGTCATCCAAGTCGGCGCCAAAGCTACCCAGACCACCCGGGTAGCCGGGGGCCTGGATAGTAAATAGGAAGGCGCGCTCGTCACCTTCCTCCAGCACAACGTCGACGTGTTTGCATGGCAGCCGTCACAGATGCCGGGGATCCCCAGGAAGGTGATCGAGCACCACTTGAAAGTCTTCCCCGACGCCCGGCCGGTTCAACAGAAGCACCGCAAGCAGTCCATCGAGCGGCAAAACTTCATCCGTGAAGAAGTCAAGAAGCTGCTGGAGGCTGGCTTCATACGGGAGATCCACCACCCCCGATGGTTGGCGAACCCCGTCGTTGTCCCGAAGGCTGGCGGGAAGCTCCGGATGTGCATCGACTACACCAGTCTCAATAAGGCATGTCCTAAAGATCCATTCCCTCTCCCTAGAATAGATCAAATAGTAGACTCAAAGTCAGGCTGTGATATGCTGTGCTTCCTAGACGCCTACTCGGGTTTCCATCAGATCCCCATGTCTAGGGAGGAAGAGGAGCACACCTCCTTCATCACAGTAGACGGCCTTTATTGCTATGTGTCTATGCCTTACGGCCTAAAGAATGCGCTCCCCACCTTTGTACGGGCAATGCACAAAACCTTTGGGGAGTTAATAAGAGACCTGGTTGAGGTGTATGTCGACGACATAGTTGTCAAGGTCAAGCAGGGTCCGTCCCTGCTAGATAACCTAGCTTTAGTCTTTGACAAGTTGCGCTCTACGTGCACCAAGCTGAGCCCAGATAAATGTGTGTTCGGTGTGTCCTCTGGGAAGCTCTTAGGGTTCCTGGTCTCGCACCAAGGGATTGAGGCCAACCCAGAGAAGATCAAGGCCATCGACTTGATGTGGCCCCCTGCCCGCATCAAGGATGTCCAGAAACTCACGGGATGTCTAGCCGCGCTGAGTCGGTTTATACCGAGGCTAGCAGAGCGGGCACTCCCTTTCTTTAAGCTCCTGCACAAGTCAGGCCCTTTTGCCTGGACTGACGAAGCAGAAGAGGCTTTCCAGGAGTTGAAGCGACTCCTGACGACCCTACCTATCATGGTAGCCCCTGAGCCCGGGGAGCACCTATTGCTCTACATCGCAGCGACAACTGAAGTAGTAAGTATGGTCCTCGTCGCAGAGCGGCCGGACCCCTCATCTTCACAACCTGCTCCGGTAGCAGAAGACAGACGCCAGGAGGCTCCGCAGGACCAAGACGGTCTCCCGGACCTCCAAGGCAACCTCCCGGAGGCCCAGGTCGGCCTCCCGGAGGTCCAGGGCGGTCTCCCGGACCTCCAAGATAAACCCCCGGGGGCCCTGCGGGACCCTCCAGGGGCCAAATGGGACCTCCCAGAGGTCCCCCAAGACCCTCTGGAGCTCCCGGACAATCAAGATAGCTTAAGGGCCTCCGGGTCCCAGCTCCCGGAGGCCCCCGTGGGTCCACCCACCTCCAGCGGGCCAGGGCCAATGGACGAGGACCTCCCAGGCCTGAGAAAGAGGGTTCGAACCGTCCAGAGGCCTGTCTACTACATCAGCGAAGTACTTCATGATGCCAAGACAAGGTACCTGGAAGTCCACAAGCTGCTGTATGCGGTGCTCGTGGCCTCCAGAAAGCTCCGCCATTACTTCCAGGCCCACCGGGTCTCGGTAGTCACCTCGTATCCGCTGAAGACAATTCTTCACAGCCCCCATGCGACTGGCAACGTTGCTAAATGGGCGGCGGAGCTGGCGGAGTTTGAGCTGGACTTCCTCCCACGCCATGCAGTCAAGAGCCAAGCACTGGCTGACTTTGTGGTGGAGTGGACACCAACGGAGACTGACCCAGGGGGCCACGGGGGCGGAGAACCGGAGCACCAAGCTCCGGTCTTCACCGAACCCCACTGGACACTCTTCTTCGACGGCTCCTCGCGAAAGCAGGGGGCCGGTGCCGGCGTACTGCTCCTCATCCATCGGGGGAACAGTTTGGGTATATGGTGCGTCTCAATTTCAAGGCAACCAACAACATGGCGGAGTATGAAGCACTCATCTTTGGCCTGCAGACAGCCCTGTCTTTAGGCGCTCGCCAGTTGTTGGCACAGGGCGACTCCCAGCTGGTCATCAAGCAAGTCAAGGGTGAATGCTCCTGCAATGACCCCCAGCTAGCTGCGTATCTGCTTCACGTGCAGATGTTGGAGAAAGAATTCCTCGCCTTGGACCTGCACCACGTACCGCGCGCCGGTAATGCCGCAGCCGACAACCTTTCAACGAAGGCTTCCACCGGAGCCCCTGCGCCCGAAGGAGTCTTCGAGAGGACGTTGTTGCGGCCCACAGCCCGGCCCGCCGAGCCGGGCGAAGGGGGCTTGACCAGCACCTCGAAGCTGGCGGTCCCGGCGGCCCTACAACCGTGGGCGCCGCCAAAGATCGTAAGCGTCACTGGGGACTCCGTGCAACCCAGCGCTCAAGATCCAGAAGCTCAAGTCAGACCCGATGCATGGATCACGGAGATCCAGGACTACTTGAAAGACAACATCCTCCCTGATGAATGTGTAACCGCTGAACGGATTGTGCGTATGGCTAAGAGGTACGCGCTGGTAGAGGGGGATCTCTACCGGCGTGGCGCCAACCACATCCTATTGCGGTGCATAATCCAGGGGGAAGGCTGCGACTTGCTCGCTGAGATCCATGGAGGCGAATGTGGAAGTCATTCTTCCTCACGCACGCTTGTCGGTAAAGCCTTCCGGCATGGCTTCTACTGGCCGACAGCACTCCAGGATGCCGTCAAGCTGGTCGAGAGCTGCAAGGCGTGCCAGTTCCACGCGAAGCAGATCCATACACCGGCTCAGGCGGTACAGATGATCCCGCCCTCGTGGCCGTTTGCCGTGTGGGGGCTGGACATCCTGGGACCATTTCCCAGAACCGTCGGGGGGTTCCGGTACCTCTATGTCGCTATCGACAAGTTCACCAAGTGGCCGGAAGCTACACCAGTTGTCACCATCAATAAACAATCCGTAGTAAAATTCATCAGGTCAATTGTCTGCCGGTTCGGGGTCCAAAACAGGATCATCACTGACAATGCGACCCAGTTCACCAGCGCAGCATTCCAAGACTACTGCGAGGACCTTGGCATTCAGGTATGCTATGCCTCTGTCGCCCACCCGAGGAGGAATGGGCAAGTTGAGAGGGCCAATGCGGAGATTCTCCGGGGCCTCAAGACTCGCACCTTCGCCAGCCTGAAGAAACATGGTGCCAATTGGGTAGATGAACTTCCGAGCACACTATGGGCTAACCGGACATCCCAGAGCCGGGCCACCGGGGAGACACCCTTCTTCATGGTGTACAGGGCTGAAGCTGTACTCCCCCCAGAAATCACCATGAAGTCTCACCGTGTCCGGGCTTACGACGAAGCCACACAGGACAACCTCCGGCGTGGAGAAATCGACCTCGTCGACGAGGCCCGATTACATGCGGCACTCCGTAACGCGCGGTACAGACAGGCGCTTCGGCGCTACCACCAGAGGTCTGTGCGTGCCCGGGAGCTGCAGGAAGGTGACCTGGTGTTGCGGCGCATACTTTCTCGCGAAGGGGCCCACAAACTCTCCCCTAGTTGGGAAGGCCCCTTCCGAGTCGCGAAAGTATGCCGCCCCAGGTGTGTGCGCCTTTCCACCGAGGATGGGGACCTGCTCCCGAACCCTTGGAACATAGAACACCTCCGTAAGTTCTACCCCTAAGGGCAAAAATAGGACAGTACTTTCTTTTTGTAATGAACTCCATAGAGTCCAGGAGCAGCGCTCGGAGCAGCTAAACCCCAGGGGACGGTCCAGGACTACGTTCAGCTTTGCCTGGTTCCGACTCCAAGCGCGTAGAGTCTTGCTTCCCCTCTTAATGGGGTGGGTCGTGGCCTCCATGTTTAGCCTGCCTTCCTCCTATGGAAGGTTGTACGAAAAGAAGTCTGCCCTACTTTGCTCTTTCCTTGTACTCATTTAAATTGTGAATTGAGTTTTTTTATCACCCTTGTAGTACATGGTTGCCATGTGCTCAGCTCCCCCACTCTACTAGTCCCCAAGCACCAAGCATATGGTTGGGGCTGTAAGTCAAATAAGACTATGAGATAAGGGAGGGGGAGCCCCCAAGGAGAATTACGTTTCCTCTACCTGTGTGCAGGACTTCCAGGTTGCGGCAACGGGGACTGCATGAAGTAGGGGGAAAGGAGCTACCAACTACTTCGACCCAGGGCTAGAGGGGGCGGAACCCGGGGGCCCCATGTGTCCAGCAGGCCCGGAACTCTCTCCTCCCTTGAGGAGGGCTCCGGGCTCGCCACGTGGCAGGCGGAAACCGGACCTCTCCCCGCGGTGGGAGAGCTCCGAAAGCCCTGCGGGTTCAACATGGCCGGGGCTCCCGTCTCCCGGTAAAAGCAATCATCAAGTGAGCGCACGCTCTCACGACCCTGCGGCCGTTCGTGCTCCGGCAGCGGTCAATTCGGGACTTAGAGAAAGTGCGCCGATCGGAAGAGACGGAGGTCCCACCTCGGGCTCGCTATCTCCCTCGAGATGGGCCCGGGGGCCACTGTCGGTACCTGAGATATGGGGTACCCCCGCGCACAGGGTAAAATGCCTAAGGTACTCGCCCTTCTCCGCAGGGAGAGCTCCGAAGGCGCCACGCGTCCGGCGGGGCCGGACCTCCCTCTCCTCAGAGGAGAGCTCCGGGCCCGCCACGTGGCATACAGAAGCCGGACCTCCCCCTCCGCGGGAGGTCCGAAGACGCCACGTGGCATACAGAAACCGGACCTCCCCCTCCGCGGGAGAGAGGTCCGAAGATGCCACGCGTCCAGCAGGGCCGGACCTCCCTCTCCGCAGAGGAGAGCTCCGGGCCCGCCACGTAGCATACAGAGGCTGGACCTCCCCCTCCGCGGGGAGAGGTCCGGAGGCTCCACGTGCCCCGCAGGCCTGGCCCTTCTCGCCTCAGAGAAGGGCTCCGGACCCGCCAACTGGCCAGAAGGACGGTGCTGCCTGCCCCCGAGCGGTAGGCGGCGGGCGTAAAGGCGCCCCACACCTTGACCGTACAAGGTATTCAAGGCCCGCGTCTTCCCAAGACGCGGAAACGTGGAGCACGCGTCTGTCAGGTGCCGTTGCGCCCAGTCGCATCACAGACTGGCGCGCGGTGTCAGAACCTGCCAGCTAATAAACGCCGCGACAAGACATCCCATGCCGCCTGCGCCGTCATCAACCACTACTACTAGCATGCGGCATGGGCAGGGCGGCAAGATGAAGATTCAGAAGCCTTCGACCAGAGGCAACTACCGGCGTAACTACAGATACGGTAGATAATAGACAATCTTCCCGGGACCACCTGTCGGGTCCCGGCTCCCCTTGTAAGCCGCCCGAGTCTTGGACTATAAAAGGCTCGGGTAGGCGTCGATAGCAAGGGTTCGCACTTTGCAACTCATACGCTAGCCATACACTCTCAAGCTGTAACTCACCCCCAAGCTCAGGCCTCCGGCCCTTAGCAGCAAGCAATACAGCGAGCTCCATAGCTCGCCGTGGACGTAGGGTTTTACGCTCCGGCGGCATGAACCACGTAAAACTCGCCGTGTCAAGCTCTCGCTAACTCGTCCATCTGCGCAAGCTTTCCGCTAGGAGACTAGCCCCGCCGAAAAAAGATCCTCCGCGGGCTGCCCAGTGCAGGCCCGGGGGAAGTGTCGATCGCACACTTCGACAACTAGAATCTGAAATTAATCGTTTAAAAACTTTGATTCCTAGTGATGATTCTTGTTCCTCATGTGATTTAATTTATGAACAATTATCCTCTTTAAGAAGTGCACACGTATCTACACTTGATAAACTTGAAATTGAAATTGAAAAGAACAAAGAGCTTGCTGCACTTAATGATAAAAATTTGAAAGATGCTTGTTGTTCTACAATTGATTTGCATTGTTCTTCATGTGATGATCTGAATAAGAAACTAAATGATGCTATGAATGAGATTTCTATTTTGAACAATGCTTTACGTGTGCATGAAGTCAAATATTGTTCAAATTGCAAACTAAAAGGAAAAACTTCATGTAAAAACTGCTTTGATCTGTCCAATAAACTTGATGACATGCATAGGACACTAGATCGGTTTTCTAATGCAAATAAGAACCTAAACTTGCTGCTGAATTCTTCCAAGTCTTGTAATGATAAAACTGGTTTAGGTTTTAATTCTCATGCTCATGCTAAGGCACACCCACCTAAAGTTGTAAAGTCATTAGGAAGCGGTTTGATTCAAACAGCTCCTAGACAAAAAGAGGTGATTTTCAAATCTGCAGGAGTACTGTCCCATTCGGGTTCTAATAAACGTGTTGCTTGCTCATCTAGACGTGATAATAAGGTTATTTTTCATTGTACCTACTGTGGTAGAGATGGTCATGTCATGGATTTTTGTTATAGACTAGCTAAACACGATAAGAAACAAATAATACTTGCTAGATCACATAACAACCAAGCAAAATCTGCTAGACCGAATGTTTGGAGCTTGCAACCTGCTGTAATGAGTCAAAGACTTGCTCCCGGACCTACTGTTTTTTGTGCTACATATAACACATCTTCTAAGTCAGTAGTTGGGAACAAAAATTTTCGATATTTGGCTCATAAACCTGCTGTACCTTCTCAGCTTTCGCGTGTTATTCCTGCTGGACGTCGTGTGACTCAGTACTGGATTCCTAAAAGTCTTTTAACTAACCCCAGTATTGAGTCATCGACGTATTGTGCTGCTGTGTAGGTTTCACGTTTGAGGAAGGAGAACATTTGGATTGTGGATTCAGGTTGCTCACACCACATGACCGGTAACAAAGAATGGTTCTCCTCTCTCTCTTTTGTGTCACGTGTAGAAAATGTTACTTTCGCCGATAACTCTTCTACTCCCATAATTGCTAAAGGTTCGGTTAGAGTAAACAATCTCTACACTTTGAAAGATGTGGCACTTGTTAAAAATTTGAAATACAACTTACTTTCGGTTTCACAATTGCTAGATGAAAATAGAGGTTAGCTTTGCTAAAAATTGCTGCAAGGTTGTAGATTCAAAAGGTGAGCTTTTGTTTAACATGTCTAGGTTTGGAAGAGTTTTTAAAGCTGATTTTGCTTTGTCAACTTCTAAGCATCGGTGTCTAGTTGCTAATGATACAAAGGATCTATATTTTTGGCATCATAGACTTGGTCACATAGGCTTTGATCATCTCACTCGTGTTAGTGCTCTCGATCGCATAAGTGGGCTGCCGAAGTTTAAAAAGGACAATGATATTGTGTGCTCTTCTTGTAGACATGCTAAGTTTGTTGCAGGTTCACATGCTCCTCTCACAATGACCATGACAGCTGAACCGGGACAACTTTTACATCTTGACACAGTAGGTCCGACACGTGTTCAATCCTTCGGAGGTAAATGGTATGTGCTTGTGATTGTTGATGATTATTCCAAATATTCTTGGGTTTATTTTATGGCATCTAAGAATGAAGATTTTAGTCATTTTAGAACTCTATTTCTTAGATTATCTATTGATCACCCAGGATCATTAAAAGCAATTAGAAGTGATAACGGAACTGAATTTAAAAAGCAATCCTTTGATCACTTTTGTGCTGAAAATGGAATAGATCATCAATACTCTTCACCCTATGTACCACAACAAAATGGTGTCGTAGAAAGAAAGAACAGGACCTTAGTTGAGATGGCTAGGACTATGCTTGATGAATATCAAACTCCTAGGAAATTCTGGGCTGATGCAATTGCAACCGCTTGTTATGTCTCAAATCGTGTTTTCTTGCGTGCTAAGCTTGGAAAAACCCCATATGAGCTCCGGTTTGGACATAGGCCTAGTGTTACACACTTTAGGGTTTTTGGTTGCAAATGCTTTGTTAAGAAACATGGTAATCTTGATAAATTTGAAGCTAGATCTGTTGATGGCATGTTTTTTGGTTATCCATCTCATACTAGAGGCTACCGTGTGCTTTTACTTGACACTAACAAAATTGTGGAGACTTGCGAGGTTTCTTTTGATGAAGCTAGCCCAAGTACTAGCTCCGATATTGCAGGTCCGGATCCATATCCGCAGGGGGAGAGTATTTTTATTGAAGAAGATGAAGAAGTGGTGCTGCTGCCCGAAAACTCGGAAGTAAATAACGATCAAGCTGCTGATTTTGCACCACAACCAGCACCAACAGTCACTACTGCTGGTTCGGACCTTCCTCAATCAACAAGCTCTCCTAATCAAAGGTCAGAACATGAAGAAGAAGGTACTTGTGAAGTGTCTACTCCCCTCCGAGTACTCAAAAGTCATCCTCCACAACAAATCATTGGAAACTTGCATGAACGAGTCACTCGGTCCAGGTTTTGCGATCCAAACTCTCATGCTCATTCTGCTTTTGTTGCTTCTTTTGAACCCAAGGATATATCACACGCACTCACTAATAAATCTTGGATTAATGCCATGCAAGAAGAGTTAGAAAATTTTGAAAGAAATAATGTTTGGAAACTTGTACCTCCACCTCAAGGTCACACATTAATTGGAACTAAATGGGTATTTAAAAATAAGCAAAGTGAGGATGGGGTTGTGGTTAGGAATAAAGCTAGGTTGGTTCCTCAAGGTTTCACTCAAATTGAAGGTCTAGATTTTGATGAAACATTTGCTCCTTTTGCTAGATTAGAAGCTATAAGAATTTTATTAGCATTCGCTGCATCTAAAGGTTTCAAGGTACATCAAATGGATGTTAAAAGTCTTTTCTTAATGGCTACATAGAGGAGGAGGTTTATGTTAAGCAGCCACCGAGTTTTGAAAATCCAAATTTTCTTAATCATGTTTACAAACTGTCCAAAGCATTGTACGGTCTAAAACAAGCCCCTAGAGCATGGTATGATAGGTTAAAAACATTCTTACTTGAAAAGGGGTTTACCATGCGCAAGGTTGATAAAACTCTTTTTGTACTTAAGCATGGCAATGACTCATTATTCGTTCAAGTGTATGTGGATGATATTATCTTTGGTTGTGCTTCTCATGATGGGAGAACTCACATACTTTTTGGGGCTGCAAATCAAGCAAACAAAAGAAGGAACTTTTGTGCATCAAACTAAGTATACAAAGGACCTTCTTAAGCGCTTCAACATGGACAAATGCAAGCCTCTTCAGACATCAATGGGAACAGCAACAACACTTGAACTTGACGAAGATGGTCACCCAGTCTATAAAAAAGAATACAGAAGTATGATTGGATCACTTTTGTATCTCACGGCATCAAGACCAGACATACAATTCAGCGTATGTCTTTGTGCACGTTTTCAAGCTTCTCCATGTGCTTCACATTGCCAAGCCATCAAAAGGATTCTCAGGTACCTACGTGGAACTCAAGAATTTGGCATTTTTCTTCCTTCTTCCTCAACCGTTTCTTTGAAAGCTTTTTCGGATGCTGATTTTGGGGGTTGTAGGATTGATAGGAAAAGTACTTCGGGTGCTTGTCATTTTCTTGGTAATTCACTTGTTGCTTGGTCCTCTAGAAAACAAAGTTCAGTTGCACAATCCATGGCCGAATCTGAATATGTAGTTGCGGCTATCGCTTGCTCACAAATTCTTTGGATTGTTCAAACACTTAAGGACTATGGGGTTGATTTAGATAGTGTTCCACTGTTTTGTGATAACACTAGTGCAATTTGTATTGCTAAAAACCCCGTGAAACACTCTAGAACTAAGCACATTGACATTAGGTATCACTTTCTTCGTGATAATGTTGAAAAAGGAAACATTGTGCTTCACCATGTCGATACCGAACAACAATTGGCTGATATTTTTACAAAACCTTTGGATTTCACTCGTTTTTGTTTCATTCGTAGTGAAATAGGGGTTCTGCATCCTCATGGCTTAAATTGAGGGGGAGTTTTTGAAACTTTGAAAGTTTATGTGTGAATCTGAAACTAAAATAATATGAGCATAGTATTTCATACATATATGACTTTGTGATTCCTTTTACAGGCTGAAAGTTCTTACTACATTACTCATGTTATACATTTTGTAGTTTTTGCCATGACTAGTAATTGGAATAATTACTTACACTAAATATGGTCATGATCGAACTTTCTTGCTGTTTTGAACTTGTTGCGTGCTCACGAGCGCTTTTAATCATAAAAAAATTAATCAAGTGATCAGCTCACATGTTGAGTTTTCAAATAAAAAAATTGAGAAAAGATCAAGAGAATATGCATGCATCGCACTTCTTCTTTTGAGATTGCTTATCATTGCACTAAGATATGAACTTGGAAGGAATTGTGTATGACTGAAACCATGTTCTTAAGCTTCTGATTGTCAAATGACATAGGCTTGGCTCGGTTGGTTAGAATAAGGCTGATGCGGCATATAATCTCTTGCAAATATCATATGATCAACTTTGTGCCTTAAATCATTATGAATAATAAAAATGCAGCAACAAGTGTCATGTTTTCAGGTTTTGAAATAGTTGAGTAAGGGAGATCATGACTTGCATAAACTGAAAAATACATTTGATCTCTAGCATGGCTTACACTACTTTATGTATCTCATTGATGTGATAGTGTAAGTAACCTGATAGTATGACTTGGATGAGCTTTGTTTTGTATGTATATGTTATAATATGCTCATAACATTTAAAAATTTCTCCTTTGAACCTTGGTGAATACATTGTCAAAGGGGGAGAAATATGTATAAGGAGATATTTTTTTACACTTTGCATATGTTATACACTTTCTTCCTTCTCTGATTTTAAATAATGGGGAGAAATTAATAAAGGGGGAGAAATGAGTTTTCAAAGCTTTTCAAAACTTTTCATAAGCCAATGTTTGGATTTTAATTGGTGTTTCCAATGCATTCATCAAGGGGGAGATTGTGAGACCTATGTGTGCTGAATACATTAGCAATTAGGATAAAAGTTAGTATTAACATTCAAAGTTTTGAATATTGCAAAAACGTTCTTCTGTGGCAAGGTCCGACAAGTTCTTTGTTAGGTCCGCCAAGTGTTGGCAAGGTCCGGAGAGCTCTTGCAAGGTCCGAATAGCTTCTGTGAGGTCCGGAGCTTGTTTTTAGGGAGTTCCCGTGAAGTTCAACTCATAGAACTGCAGCGTCTTGTTTTTTCTTTAAACTCGCAATGTTTCAAACTTGCTTTATGGGAAGGTTTGCTTAGTATTAATTTGCTAAGTTTTTGGTGTGTTTTGGTGGTTATGGCTGTTATCATTTGATATGGTTTGCAACATGCTTATATGACGTGCTCATGTAAGGTGTTGTGATTTTCGAACTAACGTGAGTCAAGTCGAGGACTTGTGCTCGGAAGAATTGGTTGTTTATTCATGTGCAGGTGTTGCTTGAGTTCAAGACATGGCTGGTGACGGGATCCTTGGACTAGTCTCAGGGAGGAGATGAGGTTCCAACAACCAAGTCCGGGAGGAGCTGTGGTTGAGTTGATCGGGAGGTCGTGCAGCATGTTTGGATCAAGGGCAGTGCATATGAAGGTTGCGTGTACGTCGTTGGAAGGTGTTTGCACGTGTGCAAGGAGTGCATGGACGTGGCAACATTGTTCCAAGGCGTGATGAAGAGAAGTGGACGTAAAGAATTGGTCGGAAAGGTCCAACCGGCTGGATTGCATACTCAGGCTGAGGCTGAGTCGGATATGGCTCAAATATGGAAGATTTGAGTTGGTTATGATAGGATTTCGTGCTAGGAACGAAGTTGAGTTGTTTTAGGAATGTTTAGGACGTTCCTAAGGTGTTTGGAAGTCTCACGATTGTTTCTATCTGCGAATAGGAGAGTCCTGAGCAGTTATGGTAAGTTAGGATACGAGTCCAATTAGGAGTAGGAGTCCTAGATTGGATTGATTAGCCTGAGGGCTGGCTATAAAAGCAAGGGAGGCCAGAGCTCTCGTGGGTAGAGAACTTTGGGCTGTTCCTTTTGTGTTTCTATTGAATAAAGTTCATAGTTTCGAGGAGCTTTTGTGCCTTGTTCGTCCGATTTGTTTTTCGTCAAGTCTTTCTTGCCGAGTTTCTGGACAGACCGACGTTGCTTCGGTGTTTCGTTCATAACTCGAGTTTTACAGATCCTATTGACGTGATTCTTTTTGGGTTGTCTTCACAAATCAATTATCTATCATCTGTGAAATTTTGACGAGCTTAGGATCTGTATTTTTTGAGATACACGAGTTTCTTTGCAGCGTTGCAGATCTGTTTTATATCGGGTAGAACAGATTGATCTTTGTTTAATGTTTTGATCGTATCTCAAGTTTTACTTCGTGTTTTCAAGTGATTCTTATTGCATTAGATCCGTGACTTGATTCTCTACCTCTCTACTTGATTTTCACGGTTGAACACATTTGAAAACACTTGCACACACGGTTTCTTTAACCGATTAATTTTTGCCTGAGGGGTTTTTGTTGTTTCCACTGCGAAAAGTTTTAATCTACCATTCACCCCCCCTCTGGTAGCTTTTCACGTGCTCTTCGATCCTACAACCGCTTAAGATATCGTTACCTCCGTAGTGATGAGCTCCAGAGGATCCACGTGTCCAGCAGAGGCCGGGCCTCCCATTTCCGCAGAGGCAGACTCCGGTTGTGCCGCGTGTCAGGAGGGCGGGACCTCCCTCTTCCTCAGAGGCGAGCTCCGCGTGCGCCACGCGTCTTGGTGGGTGGGACCTCCCCTCTCTCCAGAGACGAGCTCCGCGCATGCCACGTGTCCGTGCCGGACCTCCCCTCTCTTAGGAGGTAGCTCCGAGAATGCCACGTGTCCAGTAGTGCCAGACTTCCTTTCTCCTCAGAGACGAGCTCCGAGGTTGACACGTGTCCAATAGTGACAGACCTCCCGGAGGTGAGCTCCGGAGGTGACACGTGTCCAGTAGGACCAAACCTCTCGGAGGTGAGCTCCGAGAGCGACACGTGTCCCGTGCGGCTGGGCCTTTCTTCTCCGTAGTGTCTAGCTCCGAAGGCAACACGTGTCCTGCGGGGCTGGCCTCGCTCCTCCGCAGAGGCTAGCTCCGGGGGCAACACGTGTCCCACGGAGTCACACCACGCCCTTTCCGCGGAGACGATCCCCGAGCCTGCCACGCAGCTAGTTTAGCGGCGGACCTCTCCCCCTTTGCGGGAATGAGCTCTGAAGGTGCCACGTGGTCAGCGGACCACGGGAGTTGTCTTCGGTGCTCTCTGTGAACTGGATTTGGCTCCTTTTGGCTATCTTTTTTCTTCGAAATTGAGGGTGTCATGAATTTACCCCCCTTAAATTTAATCTCGCCCTCGAGATTCGATAGTGGAGAATAGATGAGGGAATTCTGCCTTGAGGTCTTCTTCAAGTTCCCATGTAGCTTCGGCTTCCGTGTGATGGCTCCATTGTACTTTGCACCAACGGATTACTTTGTTCCTTGTGACCCTTTCCTTCACGTCCAAAATTCGGACAGGGTGCTCTACATAGGTAAAATCTTCTTGAAGTTCGAGCTCTTCCATTGGTACTTGCTCTTCTGGTACTCTCAAGCACTTCTTGAGCTAGGATACATGAAACACGTCATGCACGTCGGAGAGTTGCATCGGGAGTTCTAGTTGATATGCTACTTCTCCTCGCTTGTCGAAAATCTTAAATGGCCCGATATAGCGAGGTGCTAGCTTGCCTTTGACGTTGAAACGTCATTGGCCACGGATAGGCGATACCTTAAGGTACACGAAGTCTCCTACTTCGAAAGTCAACTTCCTTCGCCTATTGTCCGCATAGCCTTTCTGTCGTGACTGAGCAGCCTTCAAGTCCCCCCGTATCGTTTGGACTTGCTTGTCAGCTTCTTGCAGCACTTCGGGTCCGAACACTTGCTTTTCTCTGGTCTTGTTCCAAAACAACGGTGTTCTACACCGTCTACCGTACAATGCTTCGAAAGGTGACATCTTCAAGCTAGATTATTGCTGTTGTTATAGGAGAATTCGGCATACGGCAAGCTCCTATTCCAACTACGCCCATGTTTCAAGGCGCAAGCTCTCAACATGTCCTCCAAATTTTGGTTTGTCCTTTCTGTTTGTCCATCAGTCTGCGGGTGGTAAGCGGAGCTAAAATCTAGTCGTGTACCTATAGCTTTCTGCAGCTTCCTCCAAAATCTAGAGGTAAACTGAGAACACCGATCTGAGACTATCCTCTTCGGGGCTCCATGGCGGCACACGATTTTCTCCATGTATAGCTCGGCAAGATCCGCCACGTGGTACGTGGTTTTAACAGGAAGAAAATGAGTTGTTTTCGTCAATCGGTCCATGATAACCCAGATGGTGTCATAACCCGACCGAGTACGTGGCAATCCGATGATAAAATCCATACTGATGTCTTCCCACTTCCACTCGGGTACCTTCAGTAGTTGCAACAGTCCAGCGGGTCTTTGATGTTCGGCCTTCACCCGTTGGCATGTGTCACATTTGGCAACATACTCTGCTATGTCCCTTTTCATACCATCCCACCAATAACAAGTCTTTAGGTCCTTGTACATCTTGGTACTTCTGAGATGTATGGAATAAGGTGAGTCATGTGCCTCCTTCAATATCGTGTCGTGGATGTGCTTCACGTTAGGCACACAAATCTTTTTTCCTAGCCAAAGTGTACCCCTCTCGTCTTCCTTGAAGTCATTTTTTATGCCTTGTTGGATCCTTTCCTTGATCTCCTTGATTTCCTCATCCGTTGCTTGGCCTTGTTCCAATGAAGAGTTGAGTTCCATCACTTCCATCTCGTTCAAGAAACCGAGATGTAACCATTCGAACTCCTTGCGCAGCTCGGGCGGTAGCTCTCGAACCGTGAGTTGGTGACACGCTCATATCGGTACCCTCAATATGGGGTACCCCCACGCATAGGGGAAACTGCCTAAGGACCTCGCCCCACTCCGCGGGGAGAGCTCCGAGGGCGCCACGTGTCTAGCGGGGCCGGACCACCCTCTCCTAAGAGGAGAGCTCCGGTCCCGCCACGTGGCCAGCAGAGCCGGACCTCCCCCCTCTGCGGGGAGAGCTCCGAAGGCTCCATGTGTCCAGCGGAGCCGCCGGACCTCCCTCTCCTCAGAGGAGAGCTTCGGGCCTGCCACGTGGCCAGCAGAGCCGGACCTCCCCCCTCCGCGGGGAGTGCTCCGAAGGCTCCACGTGTCCAGCAGGGCCGGACCTCCCTCTCCTTAGAGGAGAGCTCCAGGCCCGCCACGTGGCCAGCAGAGCTGGACCTCCCCCCCCCTCTGCGGGGAGAGCTCCGAAGGCTCCACGTGTCCAGCGGGGCCGGACCTCCCTTCCTCAGAGGAGAGCTCCGGGCCCGCCACGTGGCCAGCAGAGCCGTGCTACATGCCCCCACGCGGTAGGCAGCAAGAGTAAAGATGCACCATACCTTGTCTGTACAAGGTATTCAAGACCCACGCCTTCCCAAGACGCGGAGACACGGAGCACGCCTCTGTCAGGTGCCGTTGCGCCCAGTCACGTCGCAGTGAAGACTGGCACGCCACGTCAGATGCTGTACGCCAATAAACACAGCGACAAGACATCCCCTGCCGCCCCTGCCATCATCAACTACTACGACTAGCTTGCGGCATGGGCAGGGCGGCAGAATGAAGACTCAGAAGCCTTCGCCAGAGATAACTACCGGCGTAACAGCAATATACGGTAGATCGCAGGCAATCTCCCCGGGACCACCTGTCAGGTCTCAGGCCCACCTTGTATGCCGCCCGAGCCTTGGACTATAAAAGGCTTGGGTAGGTGACGTTAGCAAGGGTTCGCTCCTCAGCCATTCGCACCTGAGGGTTCGACACTTTGCTCAGCTCCCTCTAGGCATTCTAACACTCAGGTCATCCTCAAGCTCTGAACTCCGGTTCTGGGCGCCAAGCAATACAACGAGCACCGCTGCTCACCATGGACGTAGGGTTTTACGCTCCGGCGGCCTGAACCACGTAAAAATCTCTATGTCAAGCTTCTCCTTCCATCGTCCCTAACGCGTAAGCTCTCAGTGAGTGACTAGCCCCTCCGAAAAAGAACCTCCGTGGGCTGCCCAGAGCAGGCCCGGGGGAAGTGTCGACAACACACTTCGACATTTGGCATGCCAGGTAGGGGGCCTTTCCCTTGCGCGACGAGCTTTCACCGACAAAGATGACGAAGCTTCCTTCAGCGGCAAGCTCTCCCCGCCCACGTTCAGAACGAACGGTGACCAGCGGGGACTACGTCTCGACACACTCAGCACGGAGTGTGTCGGTGCAAGCTGGAAGCCAGCAGCCGACTCCGGCAGTGCCGACTCCAGCAAGCCCAAGATCCACTGCAGCACTGAGTGTCTCCCACGGGAGTGCACTAGCTGCAGCACGAGCGCTACTGCAATCCACCTGCTGGGAACGCGCCTCAGTCAGCGACCCAGCAATGGATTCACAACGTAGACCGTCTCGTCGTCACCGCCGCCAACCCTCAGCTTCGACGGAGACGATGTCCCGGTCAACCAGGTGTGTCGCTGACGCGCACGCCAACTGTTGACGGACAGACGGCAGACTCCCACTCCACCAGGCTCCCATCTGCGGACCTGAGGTCGGAGCTTGAGCGATGTCACCTGGGCGAAGACGCCCGCCTGACCATCAAGCGACGCCGAGAGAGGCGTCCCAACCGCGAGGTCGGCGACAGCATAACGACCGCCTCGACTCAGCCTGGCCTGCAGACGTTCGCTACGCGATCTCTGCCCCAGGCATACGCCACGCAGCATATGCCTCAGCCATATGCCCTGCAAGTGGCACCCCCGGTCTATGGCGCAGCCTTGCCCATACCGGGGTACGCGGTGCCGACGGCGAACCAAGCGTTCGCAGCACCAACACCTGCAACAACAGGAGCAGGATGTGCGGCCCTGGCGCCACACCTTCGCTTTGCAAAGTGGCCGCGCATGTTCTGGCCGCACCTGCCCGAGAAGTACGATGGCAGCGTCAACACAGCGGAGTTCCTCCAAATCTACTCCACCGCCATCCTTGCTGCAGGAGGGGATGAGACCGTCATGGCCAACTACTTCCCCGTCGCCTTGACCGGCCGACCACGGTCTTGGCTCATGAATATCCCCCAGGGTTCCATAACCTCCCGGGGAGAGCTCTGCCGGCAGTTTACTTCGAACTTCGGCAGCTCCTACACCCGGCCTGGCACGGAGCTCGACCTCCACGCCATCCAACAACAACCTGGTGACACGCTGCGCTCCTTCATCCAGCGGTTCTCCCAGGTGCGGAACACCATCCCACATATCCAAAATGCTTCTGTGGTGGTGGCATTCCGGCAGGGTGTATGGGACAAGAAGATGCTCGAGAAGCTCGCGACCAGAGAAGTGCGCGACGTCTCAGAGCTCTTCAGCCTGGCCGACATGTGCGCCAGGGCAGCAGAAGGGCGCAACTGGCACTCACAGCCAGTCTCCGAAGCCGGAGAACAGCTCAGACCAAATGCTGGCCCCCATGGGAGCGGCAGAAAGGTCAATAAGGCCGGCGGCAAGATCATGCTGCCGACCGAAGCTCCAGTTGCTGCAGCTGCAGCACCCACCGGAGCTCGGGGGCCACGCCCCGACAAGAGGCTGCGACAGTCACCAGCTCCAGATGGTGACCAAGGCGAGCCATGCCCCGTGCACAACACCAGCAGCCATACTTCTGCTGAGTGCCGGGAGATTCAGAAGCTCGCGGAGCGCTTCCGCAGGGGGAAGCAACTGCATCCTGATGCCCCTCCCTTCCGTCAAAAGGAGGGCAAGCAGAAGGTCGACGCCCAGGACAACGTCGGCCAGCACTTGGAGTTCCAGAAGCCTCAGCGCGCCGTGAAGGCGGTGTGCAACCGTGAGAACTACAGCTCCAGCGGCGACGAGCACCGGAAGGCGCTCTATGTCATCTACGGCGGGTCCTCTGGGTCCCGAAGCGCAGTCAAGACTCTGCGCAGAGTGGTAGCGTCGGTGGCCCCTCTCTCATGTGCCGCGCCGCACCTCAAGTGGTTGGGAACCCCCATCAGCTTCGACGCCACCGACTGCCCCAAGAACATGGCTGGGGCCGGCCAGCTACCGCTCTTGGTAGCACCCATCATCGCCAATGTAAAGATGTACCACGTCCTGGTAGATGGTGGGGCTGGGCTGAACCTCATCAGCCGCGCGGCTTTTCAGAAGCTGCAGATCCCGATGGCCAAGATCACCCCATCGAGCCCATTCTCAGGGGTAGGGCCGGGACAAGTCATCCCCTATGGAAACATCAGCCTTCCGGTGACCTTTGGGGCACCGGACAGCTATCGAACAGAGTACATTCTGTTCGACATGGCGGAGATCGACCTCCCCTTCAACGCCATCATCGGCAGGCCAGCCCTGTACCGGTTCACGGCAGTAGCCCATTATGGCTACCTCGTCTTGAAGATGCCTACACCAACGGGCATTCTCAAGATCTGTGGAGACCGCACTGCTGCGGTGTCAGCCTTGGAGAAGCTCCAAGCACTTCCAGCAGCCCAAGCACCAGCCCCTGGTGGTGCAGAACCGGGCCACCTCCACCCGAGTGCACGACACCGCGCCTCGACCTCAGCACCCCGCGTGCAACCCCTTGACGAGGGCGACATCCCCCTGAAGGTCGTCCAAGTCGGCGCCGATGCTGCCCAAACCACCCGGGTAGCCGGGGGCCTGGACAGCAAATAGGAAGGCGCGCTCATCACCTTCCTCCGGCACAACATTGACGTGTTTGCATGGCAACCGTCGCAGATGCCGGGGATCCCTAGGGAGGTGATCGAGCACCATCTGAAGATCTTCCCTGACGCCCAGCCAGTCCAACAGAAGCCCCGCAAGCAGTCCATCAAGCGGCAAAACTTCATCGGTGAAGAAATCAAGAAGCTGCTAGACGCTGGCTTCATACAGGAAGTCCACCACCCCCGATGGTTGGCGAATCCCGTCGTTGTCCCGAAGGCCGGCGGGAAGCTCCGGATGTGCATCGACTACACCAGTCTCAATAAGGCATGTCCCAATGATCCATTCCCTCTAACTAGAATAGATCAAATAGTAGACTCTACATCAGGCTGTGATATGCTATACTTCCTAGACGCCTACTCGGGCTTTCATCAAATCCTTATGTCTAGAGAATATGAAGAACACACTTCTTTCATCACAGTAGACGACCTGTATTGTTACGTCTCTATGCCATATAGTCTAAAGAACGCTCTCCCCACCTTTGTACGTGCTATGCACAAAACCTTTGGAGAGCTAATAAGAGCTTAGTTGAGGTGTATGTTGATGACATCGTAGTCAAAGTCAGGCAGAGCTCATCCTGGTTAGATAACCTAGCTCTAGTCTTTGACAAACTGCGCTCCACGCGCACTAAGTTGAACCTCGACAAATGTGTGTTCGGCGTATCCTCTGGGAAGCTCCTAGGATTCCTGGTTTCACACCGAGGGATTGAAGCCAACCCAGAGAAGATCAAGGCCATCGACCTGATGCGGCCCCCCACCCGCATCAAGGATGTCTAGAGACTCACAAGATGCCTAGCGAGTTGGTTTATACCAAGACTAGCAGAGCGGGCACTTCCCTTCTTTAAGCTTCTGCGCAAATCTGGTCCTTTTGTTTGGACCGATGAAGCAAAGGAAGCATTCCAGGAGTTGAAGTAGCTCCTGACGATCCTACCCATCATGGTAGCCCCCGAGCCCGAAGAGCACTTGATGCTCTACATCGCGGCAACAACAGAGGTGGTAAGCATGGTCCTCGTCGCAGAGTGGCCGGACCCTTCATCACCACAGCCTGCTCCGGTAGCAGAAGACAAGCACCAGGAGACCCCGGAGGCTCAAGGCGTCCTCCCGGAGCTCCAAGGTGACCTCCCGGAGGTCCAACGGGACCTCCTGAAGCTCCAAGATAACCCCCCGGAGGTCCAAAGGGACCTCCCGGAGGTTCAAGATGGCTTAGAAGCTCCCGGGTCCCAGCTCCTGGAGGCTCCCCCGGACCCATCTACCTCCTCCCGGCCTGATCCAATGAAGCAGGACATCTCAGGCCCAGGGGGGAGGGTCCGGACCATCCAGAGGCCTGTCTACTACATCAGTGAAGTCCTCCACGACGCCAAGACGCGGTACTTGGAGGTCCACAAGCTGCTGCATGTAGTACTCGTGGCATCCAGGAAGCTCCGCCACTGCTTCCAAGCCCACCAGATCTCGGTGGTCACCTCCTACCCGCTGAAGGCCATTCTTCACAGCCCCAACGCGTCCGGCAATGTCGCTAAATGGGCAGCAGAGCTGGAGGAGCTCGAGCTGGACTTCCTTCCTTGCCACGCAGTCAAGAGCCAAGCACTGGCTGACTTCGTGGTCGAGTGGACGCCAACAACGACCGACCCAGGGGGCCACGAAGACGGTGAACCAAAGCCCCGAGCTCCAGTCTTCACCGGGCCTCACTGGGCGCTCTTCTTCGACAGCTCCTTGCAAAAGCAGGGGGCCGGTGCCGGTGTACTGCTTCTCATGCCATCGGGGGAGCAGTTTGGGTACATGGTGCGTCTCAATTTCAAGGCAACCAACAACATGGCAGAGTATGAAGCACTCACTTTGGCCTAAAGACAGCCCTGTCTCTGCGTGCTCGCCAGTTGTTGGCACAGGGCGACTCCCAGCTAGTCATCAAATAAGTTAAGGGTGAATGCTCCTGCAATGACCCGCAGCTAGCTGCTTATCTGCCCCACGTGCAGATGCTGGAGAAAGACTTCCTCGCCTTGGACCTGCGCCATGTACCGCGCGCTGGCAATGCCGCGGCTGACGACCTCTCAATGAAGGCTTCCACTAGGGCCCCTGTGCCTGAGGGAGTCTTCGAGAGGACGTTGCTGCGGCCGACATCCCGGCCTGCCGAGCCAGGCGAAGGGGGCTGGACCAGCACCTCAAGGCTGGCAGTCCCGACGGCCCAGCTACCATGGACGCCGCCAAGGATCGTAAGCGTCACTGGGCACTCCGTGCTACCCAGCGCTCAAGATCCAGAAGCTCAAGTCAGACCCGATGCATGGATCACGGAGATCCGGAACTACTTGAAAGACAATATCCTCCCTGATGAACGTGAATCCGCTGAACGGATCGTGCGCATGGCTAAAAGATACGCGCTGGTAGAAGGGGATCTCTACCGGCGTGGCGCCAACCACGTCCTATTGTGGTGCATAACCCAGGCGGAAGGCTGCGACTTGCTCGCTGAGATCCATGGAGGCGAATGTGGGAGTCACTCTTCCTCACGCACGCTTGTCAGTAAAGCCTTCCGGCATGGCTTCTACTGGCCGACAGCACTCCGGGACGCTGTCAAGCTGGTCAAGAGCTGCAAGGCGTGCCAGTTCCACGCCATGCAGAGCCACACACCGGCTCAGGCGGTACAGATGATCCCGCCCTCGTGGCCGTTCGCGGTTTGGGGGTTGGACATCCTGGGGTCATTCCCCAAAGCCGTCGGGGGATTCTGGTACCTCTACGTCGCCATCGACAAGTTCACCAAGTGGCCGGAAGCTACACCCGTCATCACCATCAACAAGCAATCTGCAGTCGAGTTCATCAAGTCAATCGTCTGCCGGTTCGGGGTCCCAAACAGAATCATCACCGACAACGGGACCCAGTTCACCAGCGCAGCATTCCAAGACTACTGCGAAGACCTTGGCATCTAGGTGTGCTATGCCTCCGTTGCTCACCCAGAGAGCAATGGGCAAGTCGAGAGGGCCAACGCTGAGATCCTTCAGGCCCTTAAGAGTCACACCTATGACGGCTTGAATAAACATGGTGCCAAGTGGGTGGATGAGCTTCCGAGCACCCTGTGGGCTAACCGGACATCCCAAAGCCGGGCCGCCGGGGAGACACCCTTCTTCATGGTGTACGGGGCCGAAGCTGTGCTTCCCCTAGAGATCACCATGAAGTCTCTCCGTGTTTGAGCTTACGATGAAGACGCGCAGGACAACCTCGGGCATGAAGACATTGACCTCGTCGACGAGGCTCGATTACACGCAGCGCTCCGCAACACACGGTACCGGCAGATGCTCCGGCGCTACCACCAAAGGTCCGTACGTGTCCGGGAGCTGCAAGAAGGCGACCTGGTACTACGGCGCATACTTTCTCGCGAAGGGACCAACAAACTCTCCCCCAGCTGGAAAGGTCCCTTCCGGGTCACGGAAGTTTGCCGCCTCGGGTGCGTACACCTTTCCACCAAGGATGGGGATCCGCTCCCGAACCCTTGGAACATAAAACACCTCCGTAAGTTCTATCCCTAGAGAAGTAGTAGGACAGTTCTTTTTCTTTCTGTAATAAATCCCATAGAGTCCAGGAACAGCACTCGGAGCAGCCAAGTCCAAGGGGAAGGTCCAAGACTACGTTTCAGCTTGGCCTGGTTCCGACCCTAAGCGCATAGAGTCTTGCTTCCCTTCTTAATGGGGTGGGTCGTCGTCTCCATGTTTAGCCTGTCTTCCTTCTATGGATATTTATATGGAAAGAAACCTGTCCTGCCACGCTCTTACCCTTGTGCTTAATTAAATTACGCATTATTTTTTATGACCGCACTTTCCATGTCTGCTCACCGTACATCTAGCTCTCCTTTCCCACTCTCATCCCTAGTCGGCATTTGCTATCCTACCGAAGACAGTCGCGCTTAAGGTACCTGCCGATGGCCAGGGGGCCGGACCCCCCACGCCGGGCGCACTGAATTGCCCAAGCCCCATATATCGGATCAGGACCGTAAGCCAAATAAGACTATGAGAAAGGGAAGGGAGAGCCTGTAAAAGTCCCAAATATGTGTATGAATAAAAACCAAGGTTTGAGTTCATATGTGTGGCAAAGACATGAAAATGGGACTTGCTAAAACTTTTCTTCATGCAAAGTAATACATGGATGACCATCCAAAATGAGGCTCACATTTTTATTTAAAAGTGTTGAACCAATAAGGATTTAAATACCTCTTTGCATGTAAGTTTAAAAATCAGATTTGATATTCAAAGTTCACACATGTGGTGACCAAGAACTTTGAATAAAGGTGCAGCCATATAGTTGGAATTATAGGGAAAAGTGGAATCCCAAACTTTTCATTTATAGGGTGGGCTCAAAAAGGAGTTTAAGAGAAGCATTTGTAAATTCTAGCCGAATTCAAATTTGTCATACCAATTCAAACTGAATTTGGAGAATTCAAATTCTAACCAACATTTTAAAACTCAGAATTGTGGGAATTAAGAGGATCAGCTTGAGAAGATATTTGGGGAAGAAATGTGGAGTGGGACCCACATGTCATAGAGTTAAAGGGGCTGCCTTGCACACTAAGTTTCAGCCTCAGTGGGTGATTTCCCCGAGCAGCTCACGGGAGCCACCAAGGAGCTTACCAGCGCCACCTCCTGCTGCCTGCCCCCATGCGCTGACCCACCGAGGTGGTGCCCTCGTGCTTCTCCCTGTGCTCACGTCCCCTCAGCCGAGCAAAGGCTCAGTTGTGCTCCCCCCTGGCGAGCGCACGAACAGCAGCCGTTCTCCCCCTCCGCCTCTCGGTCCGATCAAAGAAACGGCAAAACCACAGCACTCATCCTTCCCCCGAGCTACTGAACATCACCGCGAGCTCGGCCTCTACCTCCCTGAACCGAAAGCAAGAAAGCTATGGCCTCCGTTGCCCGAGAACAAACGCCGCCGCGGCGACCTAGCTCAAGAATGTGATCGGGCGCTCGTGGACAGCCCTCCACAGGGGGTTTCACGGCCAAGCGATCACAGCTACGGACGCGCGCTGGTTCGGTGCTTCTCTCAGCCAAAGCTCCAGCCGTTCCGTGAAGCATCGACGGCCAATTTGAAGAATTTGTCCCGACGGCTTCACAGCGAGCTCCCGGTACCGTTCCTCAAAATTCCCCTCTCCCATCCTCTGCAGGTCATCACACTTTGCACGTAGCATCTGGATTAGCCGGTGATCATTTTCCCTTTTGCATCCATAGAAAGAAAACGCCTCAGACCGACGGAATTCGAGCTCTTCTTGGGTTGTTCATGGCGGACCCATTCGGTCGCACGACGACAACACATTTCCAGCCATTCCCGAGCCACTTCGAGGTCGTGCCGATCCTCCTAGAGGTGCGCTGGTGCTGTAGGGCTCGTCGGCACAGGTTTTGGCGGGCTGGAGACCTTAGGCAACGCTACCGAACCTCCACAGTGGCTGCCGCACGTCGCCGGCCAGTTTCCGGCCGCCGGCAGCCCAAGCAGACCCCACAGTCATCTTCCTCGGTGTCACAAACTCCCTGGCGGCGAGTCCTAGCCCGTGCGGTTGTCGGCGGCAGTGATCTGGCGAGGGGAAAATGCGCGGGCGCGGGAGAGCCGGCGGGAGGTTGAAGAAGCCGTGTGCCTCGGCTGTCAGCAGCTCAGAATTCAAATCCAGGATCGGGTGTGGCCGGGATCCCATGTGCTGGTGTGCAAAACCCCGTGGCCCCGGTGTGGCTTCGTTTCTATTGGCTGGGATTCAAAACAGTGGGTTCAGCCGGATTTTCTGTAGGAAAACAATTCCAGAGTTGGCTAAATATTTGGAAATTCATAGCTCCTGGTAGAAACCTCCAATTTGAATGATTCCACTTGGCTTGGATTCATATCTCTGAGTTCCATCCAAATATGAACTCAGATTTGTATGAAAGTTAATATTATATTCTGGTAAAATTCTTTGAAGATATTTTGAAAAAGAATTATTGAGGGAGTTTGGTTTATCCAAAAATCCCCAAATTTTGCCAGAATATTCTTTAGCATGGTGTTGACCTACTAGCAAATTTTCATCTAATTTGAAGTTCATTTGAGTAGGAATTTGCTAAATGCAAACTACTGTGTTCAAAAAAGTCCAGAAACATTTTCAGAAAATGTTTCCCACTTCAAAAATCTATTCTGGGAAATCCATAGCTCCAGAAATAATAGGAAAATTTAGGCAAGCTCTTAGAGACATAATTGGAATTGTGGTTCACTTAATTGGGCATGAAAATTCACATTACTTCAGAATTAATTCTTTTAAGTACAAATGCTTAAAGAATTGTTCTGGGAGGACTACTCCAGTAAAAGGGCTGAAATTTGGACCAGATTACTTTCATGTGACCAAGAACTTACATGTAAATTATCAGCCCAAGTTGAGCTGTAGAACTTACTGTTGTTATTCTCCATACTTATGTATAGGGAAAAATACATAAGAGATATTGTGCGAATTATGGAGGACACAATATGACTCCACATTAGCTGCAATTTGGAAAGCTAAATCCTTAGGTAGTATAGAACCTGCTGTAAAAGTTTTGAGGCCATTGTAGTTCTTGTTCTTCAGTTGCACTCAAATCTTTTCAGTTCATTAGGGGAAATGATTAGTGTATAGCTAAGGCCTTAAGGTCAATTTAGTTTAAATCTGTTTCTTTGCACAACGGAGGCAACCAAGCCATTCTTGGCTTTTCCACACAACCTCTGTACCTAAGAAATGAATTCTATAACTTCTTTCCAATACAATCTATAAAACATATGCATATGCATTTCAATAGGAACCACAACGAAGGGTATTCAAAGGAGTGATTCATTGAAGTGGATCAAGCTCCAGAGAATCAAGAGTGGATCAGCAAGGACACTAACTGCTTATATACGACTACCCTGCAAAACAGGCAAGCTCCGGTTTGCATTTAACAGCTGTTAAGTTTTTGTGTTGTATTCACTTTTGGTCAGGATATGAATTATGCATTAGGTCTAGTGTTTGATACTCCTCTTGCATAGCCAAATGACCCATGGAGTATTGGGTAGGTGTATTTCACCGTGTAGAACCGCCATGCTTAAGTACGGTTCGGTAGAAGTCGAGTGGTGATATGCTACTCACAGTTTCAGGAAACAACAGGGGCATACGGGATTGGTTCATAATTGAATTAGCAAGTTAAAGTTGAGACCGGAAGGTTGTACGGGCAGCAGGACATAGGGGCCTGGGTGCTGAAGACCTGTCCGTGTCGGTCAAGGACCAATCCGTATGCGGCCCTGTTGAACAAGTTTGAGTTGTGTACCGGACTCATGCTGGCTATATGGGACCCAGTAAACCGATGTACCTCGGGAAGCTGTCGTTGGGACTTTTCGGGTCGCCTCAGGCGGACGGCCGGTGTGCAGTATGTGGGGAATATTCTCATGACATATCATGTCGGTAGGTGCACCATGAGAGTAGCTACTGTACGGGGCGACTTGATCGATTCAGCGGGGGTGAAACGGGGGAAAGGCTGCCACGTATGACGTCAGTGATGGTTGTTGTAGGCAACGTCGAGTACGGGCGTACGTGTCGTGTAGTCCAGGTGTTATTGATTCGAATCACCATCGCTTGCGGAATGTACCGAGCATACTTGTTCTCACAGTCGTGACGTAGTAAGAACTTGCATGAGAAAGGAACAAATCATTTTTATGTGAAGTATCATACTAGCTTTGTCTTGGATCTTGATGAATAGGCTAGTGCAAACTCGATTCTTTTATGCCATGAGCAATTTACATCGGGGGAAAGCGTTTCTTGTTTGATTCTAGACTCCCGATGTGGCATGCCCAGGGTTACTTAAAATGCTGCCATTAATACCTGAAAGTAAGGATTCACTTTTAGGCGAGTTTAATTATGCTTATGTCATCCTATGTTAGGTTCATAACCTCACTTAGAGTTTCATGTTTAGGGTGACGGTTAAGTCTTGCTGAGCGTTATGCTCACGGATGCTATCCGAGTTGTTTTGCAGGTAATTGACTCGTTGCTTATGAGAAGGGATGCCGATGAGACTCGGGGACCTCCGAGTGCTTACTCAAAGAGCATCCTCACCGCTGCAGATTGTTCTTCGTGTTGCTAGTAAGGAACGTCCGTGGGTTGGACTGTTTCTTTGTTGCTAGTTTAGATATGAGTCGTGAGAGTGATAGTCTTCTGCTGTAGTTTACTCTGATATAACTATTTGTAAAACATTCTTGTACGCTTCCGCTAAACTATTTATGTAATATGATGTGTGCTCATCGACCCGTGTGCTGTTGGGTGCCGCATAAAACGGCACCACCCAATGAGGTCCTGTGGTCCCCCCAGCGTGGTATCAGGGCTGTTTCACATGGTATCAGAGCTGCGTTGGGGACAGAGCACGGATTGAGCATCATATTACGTCAAAAACTTAGGATACATTGAGATAACGGTACTAGGCCCACATAAGGACTATTATTAGCATATTATGAAGGTGGCAAGCTAACTTATTTGTTATGTCGGATAATCTTGCATCTCGGGATGTTCAATGTCTTGGGGGGTGCACGTAAGCGCTGTCCACCAGTGCGCACAAGCTGAAGGGTGGAGCCTCACGGGTGGCAGGTAACCCGACTCGCTTTAGTATCCTCTACGACTCTTCATGTCGTTTGGGGTATTCGAGCAACGTGACGTGCGTGGTGCAATTTGGGAGACCCCGTCACGTGGTCAGTAATGTGAAAATGTAGCTCAAGGCGTGTTTGGCTTGAGAACACCTGGGCGAGGGTGATGACGGCCGGGTGTACGAACTGTATGGATACCGGGTTCGGTGTGCAGCCGGGCCTGATGATTGAGTGTGGCTTATGTAGGTACTAACCACGAAAACCTTAGTACGTGTAGAACACATTTGCGAGTGATCGTTTTAGTGCCACCTAAGGATATGTATATGCCGCTGCAATCCGGTTAGGTTTTTCTTTGGTGAGGCAACGTAGTACCGTCATATGTCTTACGGTGCATCGTCAACGTACTACATCGGATAGTATTCTTACCTATGAAGAAATCATTCATGAATAACTTCCAAACTAAAAATGGATGTGATAAAGCACATATTAGTTACTGAGCTGTTCATTTGGACTAAGTTTCAAAGAAGAGACTTGTTAGGCTTCTTTTGATCTCAAAGACAGAGTGCTCTGTTCAGACAGAAAATTTTCTGGGCTTTAACAGAGCGTAACTCTGATTAGCTCGACCCAATGGAGGTGTTTGATACAGTTCTGGAAAGTTTATTAAGTGCTCTACAACATTTCTGTAGAACTCCAGAGCTAAATCTGACACCAACTTGGTTGAATGTCCAGATGAATGGAAACTGTTCAGAAAACAGAGCAGCTGCAAACGTCTCTGGATGTTGCTGTAAATTAGCCGTCACAGTCTGTAGAAAAATTTCTAAGGGTCATACGATACACCGTTGGAAAGGTTAGGAAACTTTCAACGATTTCGTAGTTCATAGTTTGTTCAGAACTGTACCCCATTTGTATGTAAAACTGCGATGAAAACAGCCACATACAAAGGAGGTGTTGGCAAAATTTATCCAGAAAACTCTGTCAAATTTGAACGATCATAACTTCTGGTTAAGGGATGATCCAGAGGCATGTGTGTACTCTTTGGAAAGATACTGGAGTTAACTTTAACTTTGGTATTCAACTTGAGTTATAAAAATGCTAGTAACTGGATCAAATTCTGAGTTAAGTACAGAAAAGTCTGTTCTGTATAGAATAAGGGACTGAATATGTTGGCTTTAGAAAGATGTGTAAACGTGAAATTTTGTTATGCTTTTATAAAGTTTTAGCATGTTCATGTTTTACATACTTTCACATACTGCTGAGATCAAGTTTTGACTCCCCTCAAAAATTATGCTTTTGCAGTATGGTGCGTACTCATTCTCCGAGTATGGCTGAAAGTTCTCGCCAAGACGGTGATGACTCAACTCCACCACGGGCACCGCCATCAACGGTATGGGTGGAGGTCATGGCTCAGATGGTCGAGTCAAGTCAAGAGAACACAAGACTACTTAAAGCCTTGGTACAACAGGGCTTACTCCAGTGTGCACAACAGGACGTTCCACCTCGGAACGCCTACTTGGATTTCTTGGCGACACAACCGCCAATCTTCACGGAAGCCAATGAACCAGTGGAAGCTGATCAGTGGCTTCGAGTTATGGAGTACAAGTTTGGAGTGTTTGAGTGCGACGAATATCAGAAGACATTATTTGCAGCTCAACAGCTCCATGGAGCCGCCGGAAATTGGTGGTTCGCTTATCTTGCCACCGTTCCGGAAGGCCATCAAGTGGAATGGATGGAATTTCGTGAAGCATTCCGTGCTCGTCACATTCCTATGGGTTTTATCAAGGCCCAACAGCAAGAATTCATAAACTTGAAGCAGGGGGACATGAGTGTCCTCGATTATGTCAGACGATTCAACCTTCTGACACAATATGCTCCTGCTTATGCGACGAGCGAAGCTGCAATGTGTGACTATTTTTTCTATGGCTTGAGTGCCATACTAAAAGAGAAGTTAGCTTTGTTTAATCAAGGCAGTTACACAGAGTTGATCAGTGCTGCTCTGCTGCAGGAACAAGCGACACTTGAGAGTCAAGCAGAGAAGAGGGACCTGGAGGATGCGCAAGAAGACACACCAGTCATTCCTTGTAAATACCGTGTGGTGTATCACACACCATCTGATGAGATATGGCAAGCACCAGTGATATCGACTCCGTACAGATTTCCTGCTCAATAATCTTGTCTTGAAGAAACACCTTTGCCGCAGCAACTAATGACACCTGTGGCATCATTGCTGCAGCCGAGTACATCAACTCCTCAACCACAAGTCTACGAAGAACCGGGGAAACCTCCGTGTTCTTATTGCCACCGTTCAGGGCATTTTAGGCAGGAATGCTGGGAGAAGTTGGTGAACACCAGACAGCCATCATCATCAGGTGGTATGCCGCCACCTGCTCAAGTCAACATAACAGCATTGCAATCCGGGAGTGTGCAACATCTTGCTATTGAGGATGTCCCGGAGGAAGCACCAGTGTTAGCAGGCATGTTTACTCTCAAAGACGTGCCTGTTCTTGTACTTTTTGCTTCTGGTGCAACCCACAATTTTATCAGCAAAACATGCGTGGATCAGCGCCAATTATCCACCAATACTCCCACAACGAGTTTTCTTATACGTTCACCGGGAGGAAATATCTCTGCCAATCAGATTGTGTCCCGAGCAGCTTTGTGTTTGGGCGGAAAAATATACCCAACATCGCTGATTATGTTGGATAGGCAGAAGATAGACATAATATTGGGGATGTCTTGGTTAAATCGTCACGGTGCCGTTCTCAATATCGGTAACCGGACTGTCCAGATTGACTCGCCGATTCACGGACAGCACACGCTGTTGTTAGACAGCAAAGATCCAGATATGTTAGAGGCCTACCACACGGAAGCACTTAAGCTTGAAGATATTCCGGTGGTACATGATTATCCTGACGTACTTCCCGATGATTTACCGGGTATGCCACCCGAACGGGATGTCGAGTTCAAGATTGAACTGGCGCCGGGAACGACGCCTATCTCACGAAGGCCTTACAAGATGGCACCTAACGAACTAGCTGAGTTGAAAGAGCAACTGAATGAACTCATGGGCAAGGGTTTCATACGACCAAGTTCTTCCCCTTGGGGTTGCTCAGCGCTGTTCGTTAAGAAGAAGGACGAAACACTACGGCTATGTGTTGATTACCATCCTCTAAATGCTGTCACGATCAAGAACAAGTATCCTTTGCCCCACATCGACATCCTGTTCGATCAACTGGTGGGTGCAAAGGTATTTTCGAAGATGGATCTTCGGTCGGGGTATCACCAAATCAAGATCCGACCGGAGGACGTACCGAAGACAGCTTTCTCGACGAGATACGGACTCTATGAGTACCTCGTCATGTCTTTTGGATTAACCAACGCTCCGGCACACTTCATGTACTTGATGAATTCTGTGTTCATGCCGGAGTTAGACAAGTTCGTCGTGGTATTCATCGACGACATATTGGTTTACTCCAAATCTGAAGAAGAGCACGCTGAACATCTACGCATTGTGCTACAACGGTTCCAGGAGCACCAATTATATGCCAAGTTCAGCAAGTGCGAATTTTGGATTGACCAAGTGCCTTTCCTAGGACATATTATTTTAGCAGAGGGCATTGCCGTGGACCCCAGCAAAATTGAACAAGTGCTGAAATAGGAATCTCCCAAGTCAGTCCACGAGGTCCAAAGTTTCGTAGGTTTAGCAGGGTATTATCGGAGGTTCATTCCGAGCTTCTCAAAAATTGCTAAACCAATGACGGAGCTGCTGAAGAAGGGCACTAAATACATGTGGAGTGCAGCATGTGAAGCCGCATTCAAAACCTTGGTGAAACATCTCACAACAGCTCCAGTTCTTGCTCAGCCGGACACGACGAAGCCATTTGATGTATACTGTGATGCATTTGGCATTGGTCTCGGCTGTGTTCTGATGCAAGAAGGGCGTGTAGTCGCCTATGGGTCTCGTCAACTGCAAAACCACGAGCAGCATTATCCAACTCATGATCTTGAGCTTGCTGCAGTGGTGTTGGCATTAAAGATGTGGAGGCAGTACCTACTTGGTAATCTTGTTCACCTCTACACCGATCATAAAAGCTTGAAGTATATCTTCACGCAGAAGGAGCTGAATATGAGAGACAACGGAGATGGTTGGAGCTCATCAAAGATTATGAAATTGAGATCCACTATCATCCAGGCAAAGCAAACGTGGTTGGTGACGCGGTTAGTTGGAAAGCCCACGTTCACAACCTAGCAGCTGCTGAGTTGGAAGACGAAGAACCAAGTCTCCGTGTCATTCCATATGGCGCGCTTTATAATCTCGTGCTCATTCCAACAATCCGTGAAGAGATTGTTGAGGCTCAAATAAGAGACAGAGGTATGTCTCACATACGGAGAAGACTAGACAACAAAGAGGTGAAATGTTTCTGGAAGGATGAGAACGGTACGATATGGTTTAATGACCGTATAGTGGTACCGTGCAATATGAAACTCCAGAAGAAGATCTTGAATGAAGCCCACCAGTCTAAGTTTTCCATTCATCCCGGAAGTAACATGATGTACCAAGATTTGAAACAGAAATTTTGGTGGACAAGGATGAAGAGGGAGATTGCCAAATACGTATCCGAATGCGATACGTGTAGACGGGTCAAGGCTGATCATATGCGGAAAACCGGACCGCTACAACCTTTGAAGATACCGGCATGGAAATGGGAGGATGTGAGTATGGACTTCATCGTCGGATTACCACTCACATCCAGGAAGCATGACTTGATATGGGTGATCGTCGACCGATTGACGAAGTCGGCTCATTTCATACCGGTGAACACTCATTATCGAGCAAAGCAATGTGCGGAGTTATTCATCTCCAGAATTATATGCTCACATGGTGTCCCGAAGACCATCATTTCAGATCGAGGTGCGCTGTTTGTTGCTCATTTTTGGGAGCAGCTGCATGCCTCGTTGGGCACCAAGCTAATTAGAAGCTCCGCATATCACCCTCAAACCGATGGACAAACTGAGAGGGTGAATCAAGTGCTTGAGGACATGTTGAGAGCGTGTGCCATCCACCACGGTAGGAATTGGGACGATCACCTACCGCTGGCAGAGTTTTCATACAACAACGGTTATCAAGCGAGTATTAAAATGGCACCGTATGAAACGCTCTATGGCTGGAAATGTCGCACACCACTGAATTGGTGTGAGTCCGGCGAAAGAGTTCTGTTTGGGATTGATCTTGTCAACGAAGCCGAAGACCGAGTTCGGTTGATACAAGAGAACTTAAAGGCTGCACAATCCCGACAGAAGAGCTATGCTGATCAAAGGCGTTGTAAAAGCCCAAGAAAAGGGACTTGCAAAAACTTTTCATCACCTCACAACACCACACTTTTGTTGTGGATATCTTGTGAAGAATGGTGAAGAGCAAGTAATCTCCATCAAAAGAGTGATTAGAGGGGAAAGCCTACACTTTCACAAAGTGGGATTTTTACACATGAACATGAGAGGTTGAGCTCACCCCTAGGACTTGAAAAGTCTTGGGAAGGTTCCAGCCAAGTTTCATGCAAATCCAACACTTTTTGAGGCACTTTTGGAGGTAATGGAAAAAGAGGCCAATTTGAATGTAAATTCAAATTGCAGCAACTTTCATCCCTCAAATTCAAAAGTTAGCTTCATATTCAAACTCAGAACATTTTTCTGAGTTAACCAACCAATTTTCACCCCCATTGGAGTTCATCTTATCGGGAGCTAAATTTGCAAGAATTCAAAACTGAATTTGAATTTCAGTTCAAACATGAAGTAAATTTAGCCAAACAAAGTTTAAATTCGAGAACTCAAATTCAAAACAAGACTTGGGGGCTAAGTCTCTCATTCAATGTTTAGTAGCTGGGGGTATTTTAAAGCAGAAGGGGGAGAAAAAAGTAGAGGGGAGAAGAGGGCCCACTGGTCAGCCACCCAGGGATCAAACCGACTCAGGCACGCGGTCGAACACCTCTGCGGGCAACAGCGCACAGGGTCGACCCCGTCCCAACGCGGCCACCGCGCCACCTCCTGCTCTGGGGATGAGGACGCCGGCTACAATACACTCGATCGCACCATGGTCTGCGTGAATTCCCTCCCCATTCTCTCGGTTCCACCCGCACACATCCAAAGCGGCGCACCCGGAGTCACCGCCCTCTGATCGCCGGCGCCCGGACAGCACAGGCTTCCTCGTGCCCGACGCTCAACACAAGAAACAACCGCCATAAGGTGCTGGTTCTGCTCCTCCATACCGTTCAGCATTTTATGCACCGTCGGGGGAGAATTTTCCCGAAGAACGTTTCTAAGTTCTTAAGGCCGAGCTGTACCAAATCCGAAAATTCACGGGGGTTGGCTTATCACCGGGCATACCAAGCTAAACACACGATCTGCACCCTACCACGACCATCCAGGATCAAAAACCAGCAAGAACCATGGGCTAGGGTTACGGTTCTTCGAAGTTTTCTAAGCACAGCCGATATCCGGTCTAGGTCACTGGTGAGGTCGTAGTTGCAGCCGTTTTTACGGGGATCGGTGCCCATGTCCGTGATCAGCGGGTATCAGCAGAGCTCCCCGAGCAAACCGCATCGAAAAAGGTGCAGGGGATGCCGAGTTCGACGTCGTCGGTGAGCTCCCGGCCGCTGTTGCCGGCGGGGGCACTGTTCCGGCTGTTGTCAAGCTCTGGTGAGGGCACCACCGTGTTCCCCAGGCCGAGATAGGCACAGGCGGCAAGAATCAGCAAGTTCCGAGGGCCGGAACCCCTCTCCGGCGAGAGCTCCGGCGAGCTCGGCGGCGGGGTCACGCGGGTGGCTGGAGGAAGACGAAGGGGGGGAGGCCCCACTCGTCAGCGGCTGGAAGTAACGTGTGGGATTTTCTGTGGTCCAGGATCCAGTGTGGCTGCATGGGAAGGAGTCTGTGGCCCCGTGTGGCTCGGCTCCAGCGGTCGACACGTGTGCGATGGACCCACCCGCAGGATTTAAACATTTTTGGAATTTCCAGGTTTAGTTCAAACTTTAAAACCCCATAACTTTTGCTAGGAAGCTCCAAATTTAGTGATTCAAATTTGGTTGGATTCATCTTGCGTAGCTCTATCCAAATATGCAACTCCATTTGTATGAAACCTATTATTTAATTCTGGAAAATTCTTTAAAGCTTTTCAGCAAGAGAATTTTAGAGGGAGTTTGGTTCATTCAAAAATCCCCAAATTTTGCCAGAATGTTCTTTAGGATGTTAGTGAACCACTGTAAAAGTTGCAGACAATTTGGAGTTGATTTGGTCAGAACAATTCAAATTTGAAGGTGCTGTGTTCATTTGAATACAGAAACATTTTCAGAGAATTTCCAAAACTTGGAAATTCAGTTGTGGACAAACCTTAGCTCCGAAAATGCTAGGAAAATTCATGCAAACTCTATGAGCTATAATTGAAATTGTAGTTCACTAAGTTGGGCATGAACAGGGGTGTTACCTCAGAATTAATTCTTCTTTGCTTATTTGCTAAAAGAATTATTCTGAACAAACCACTCAATGAAAAGTTCTAAATTTTGATCCAGAGGGTTGTCTTGTGACAAGGAACTCACACAAAAATTCTCAGCTCCATTGGAGCTTTGGATCACCCCTGTCCTGTTTAATCACTTGAGGGATTAATATGGGAGAGGGGGGAAACCACTTAGCACTTAATCATGTGCATAGGTCCAAACCAAACCACTAAACCCCAGTTCCATTTTAAATTCTTAAACAGAGTTCCAGTTGTTAAAAACATGTATTAGATCAAGTAGCAGAAACATTACAATAAACTCATGTGCATATTCATTAACATGTAGTATTTCATTAACGTGTAATCACTGAAAGCGAGGAAGCTCCAGAGGTACTCGACTTCCTACTTTCGGAAGAAGAGCTAACTACTGACCAGCAGCAACAAGGCAAGCCCCTGTTTGCATTAACCTTTTTATAAGATTTACTTTGTTTACATGTGTCGTATGAAGTATGATTGTGCATTAGGTATAGGATGGATGGAACCCCACTTGCATAACCATAATTTTTCCCTAAGAGTGAGGGTAGTGTCTAAGACCTCGAGTAGACAGGCTATGCTTAATGACTCATAGGACTTCGGTACAAGTCGAGTAGTTGGAATCTACTCGCGAGATAGGATTGGTACACACGGGTTTGGTTCGAGTGAGGTGAGATCACTTTAGTAATGAAAATGAGACTAGGCAGGAGCTAGGGCGCAGCAAGAGGAAGTCTTGTGTGCGCAGCCCTGTCCGTGTCGATTGAGGACCGAGCCGTGTGCGGCCCTGCTGAACAAGTATTGAACGTACCGAAGGCATATCGGATATATGGGCCCCGATAAACCGATGTAGCCTAAACCTCCGGGCGTCGAGGCATAACACACCGATTTATAGGTGTAGGCTGAGGGCAACAAGGTGGAAATCTGCCAACGGGCATCGAGAGATGCTCCGTGTGGGGAACCTCCTGCTCGTTTCGGTGCGACCGGTTCGACGTTTGGGCTGTTGGGTGAAAGGTTGTCCAGTACGACATCGAGTGAGCGTGCTGTGCAGCTCCACGGGTGGGCGTACGTGACGTGCTCTTTGGGTTTCCCTGCAGGTGTATATCGAGTCAATTTGCCGTCCCTCGCGGTGACGAGTACCGCTTGTTCACTGCGTCATAACGTAGATAATTTATGGAATGCGATGATTCAATATTGCTGTTATGATATAATTGTATTGCTACATGTGTGCCACCAAATAATGCTTACTAAATTTCAGATTCATGAACCGTTAACTTTCTGCTAAAAGATGAACTAAGGATGAACTTGTAGGCGTGTCCATTTGCTGCAATATTACTATCCTATGTCATTGTACACCTCATGTAGAGTTTCATGCCTAGATGAGTCGGTTAAGTCTTGTTGAGCCCTCGTGCTTCACGGTTGCTGCTTAATTGTTTTTCAGGTGAGGAGCCACCCACGGACTCGGAGTATGAGTCCACCGGCGAGGGTTACCCTCCGTCTGGGACCACGGCTGAGTGGGAGCCGTACACGCCGCGCTGATCTGAGACATGCAGCTAGTGTGGGTTGCCCTAGGGCTGGGCAACCAACTTTTGCTAGATACGCGGGCGTGAGTTGTACAGAGTAGACTTCCGCTGTATAAAAATAAATACTAGTTTGTAACTGAAGTTGTACCTGTTTGTACAGTTCAGTTTGTTTTTCCCATGTAATATATTGTGTCCTTACGACGTGTGCTGTCGGGTGTCGCATCGTGATGAGCGGGTCCCGGTCCGCCACAGCCTGGTATCAGAGCTGCTTTGGGGATAGCACAGTACTTAAGGATTGTATTATGGGAAGACTTAGGTTTACGGTGAGGATTCGGTAGTTGTCCAAGTAAGGACTATATTAGAATAGTTACTTAAAGTGGCAAAGACTAACCTATGTGTTATAATTCTGAATTTTAATTATGTAACGACGTACCTACGCTCTGGTAAGATTGGTAAGGAACGCTACTGAAAGCGGTTCAATTTCGGTTAGCTCCCCTGACGAGGAACGTGGTTCAGGAATAGGTCTCACAGCTTGGTGTGAGACGTCAATATGAAACTCTTGGACTCTTCATGTTCCTGAGTTCATATGAAACGCTGATCCCTAGCGTGCATTAGGCAAGTAAGTGGAGACCCCATCGTGTGGTCAGTAACGCGAGAGTGTGTTCGTCTGGAAGTAGCCCAGGGGGACATACACAGCGCTTGCCATTGGCGTGCCCTGCAGGGCAGTAGGTGGTATCTGTTGGGTTGATAACATTCCCAACCGTGACGACCCGTTCATGACATACTCGGGTTCCCCGTCGTGTGGTGTTGAAACACGATCACGTACCTTGCGACGTCACTTAACTCAAGGACGGCCGTATGACAATGATACGGGCGTTTGTATTTACTTTTAAATATGGAACTGCCTGAAATGAACAACCTTTGCGTGCATCACTATTGTGTGGTTTTCTGCAGGTACAAACCACGTATGTATCCATGTAGTAAACGTGTGCGAGAGACCGTTTAGTGTCACACTTGAGACGTATATGCCGGTATAATCCGGTTAGAATTTTCTTTTGTGAGGAACGTAGTACCGAGATATCATAGGCATATGCATGAAAAATAATGATAACAAGGAATTAAAAATCTCTAGGTTCAACATTTAGGACCTTGGTTGGGTATAAGAATGGGATAGTGGAGCAGGATAGCCAAAGGGATGAAAAACAGAGTGCTCTGTTTTGGGCAGCAAGGTTGCTGAACTTCAACAGAGCACAAATCACAGGTCTTTTAGCCAAGGGAGGTGTGGCATATATTTCTGGGAAGGTACTTCAGTAATCTACAACTTTGTTGTAGACTTCCAGAGCTCAAACCCACCTTAAGATGGATTAAATCCCAGAGAAATGTAAGCTGTCCAGAATCAGGGCAGAGTTAAAACATTCTCTGGATTGTTATGTTTTTCAAACATAACTCCTGGTAGAAAAATCAAAAAAATTTCATATGATACATCCTTAGAAATAGTAGAAGATGTGTGACATCTTTGCAATTCAAAGTTTCTGAAATTTCAGCACAGATTTCAGTGGAAACTCAAATTGAAAACAGCAACTTCCAAGGGAGGTGCTGTTAAAATTCTTCCAGAAATTCTGTTGACTTTGAATTACCATAACTTTTTAACCAAAGCTGATCTGAGGGAAAATGAATACTAGTTGGAAAGATACGGAGGTTAACTTTAACTTCGGTATTCAACTTGAGTCATGAAACTGCCCAGAAACAGATCGAAACCTGGAATATGTAGAAACTGGTCATTCTGACAGAGGAATGACAGTTGAACTCAATGGAGAGATTGTTGTACCCTAGAGGGGGTTTGAGTACTCCCAATGGGGTAGAACATACTCATGAGAGGTTATCTTCAACTAGTTAAAGATTTGAGTATAGGTCTCACTCAAGTTTCTTTTACTAGAGACCATGTTTGTGTCGTATTGAAGATAAAAGGGTAGTATACGTGATGACAACGCGATAGTAATGTCTCGTAGTGATCAAACCTAGTTATGGTGAGCTTCCAAAGGGAAGGTCCATCAAGTTGGATTGAACTAGTGTGTATTTGGTCTGGTAATTGTGTAGCTTGTGCAAAGTTATTACATTATCTACGTACGAGATGTATCGCATGAATTTATTGTCATTATGTTTTTACGCCTATTTCGTTGACTGCATTGAAGTATGTTGCGGGACTGATGTTTATTCTCGTATGGTTGCAGATGGTTCACACGAGGACCACGTACGAGGTTGGTGGCTCTAGCCAACAGGGAGGCGATGACTCCCAGCCACCGGCCCACGACAGCACCCCGCAGCAGCAGCCACCACCGCCGCCTCCGCTTACTCTAGCGGATGTGATAGCGGCACTGGTGGGTGGTCGTGAGGAGCAGACCGACCTTCTCCGCACGATCGTGCAGAATACGTCCCAGGCGGGGGGGTGTCAAGACAGAGGGCCTCGTGAGCCCCGTGAGGTATCGTACTCGGATTTCATGAGTATGCACCCTCCAGTGTTCACCGAAGCTGAAGAACCACTTTAGGCCGACAACTGGCTGCGGACAATCGAGTCTAAGTTCGGGCTGCTCCAATGTACGGAGTGGCAGAAGACTCTGTTCGCAGCGCAGCAGATTCACGGTGCCGCTAACGCGTGGTGGGCGAACTATGTCGCCTCACGTCCGGCTGGCCATACCGTGGAATGGGAGGAATTCCGGGAGGCGTTCCGCGCCTATCATATCCCTCCCAGGATCATCAAGAGGAAGTTCCAAGAATTTTTGGAACTGAAGCAGGGCGGGAGGAGTGCCCATGACTACTCCCGTGCCTTCAACCATCTGGTGCAATATGCGTCGGACTACATCTCCACTGAGGAGAAAAAGCGGGAGCACTTTTATCGGGGGTTACACCCCGAGATGAAGACACATCTCGTTAAGTGGAATCGCGGCACATTCAACAACCTAGTCAATGCCGCGATCATGCAAGAGGACGCTCAGCGGGAGTTGGCAGCTGAGCAGAGGAAGCGCAGCGCTCCACCTAGCAGTGGTGGTGGCGCGCCTCAGAAGTACCGTATGGTGTATCGGACACCATCCGGGCAGCAGTGGCATCTACCGGCATGACCTCAGCGGTTCGGGGGACGTTCGTTTCAGTCACCTCCGTTCCGTCCGCCGATGCCACCACCAAGATAGCAGCAGCAGCAGCAGACGGCAACGCTAGCGTTTCCACCGCCACAACGCACCCCGGGTTTCCGTCCACCGATCAGCGGGGGACCGCCCCGTTTCACTTGCTTCACGTGTGGCCAGGCGGGCCACTTCGCGAAGGACTGTCCCCAGTGGCAGTAGAGAAGCGGGCAAGCCCAGTTCCAGGGCGGTGCTCGAGGCCGACCTCCGGTGAAGAAGGTTGGTCAGCGGACTGGGGGCGTTCGCCACCTCGACAATGAGGACGCCCCAGAGGGAGACAACGTGCTGGCGGGTACGTTTACTCCCAACCATCAAGCCATCATCATACTTTTTGATTCTGGTGCAACCCACAACTTCATAAGTGCATCATATGTGGTTAAGCATCAGCTGGAAGCCTTTCCAACCGAGTGTTCTTATATGATCTGCCCACCGGGAGGAAAGATTTCAGCAACGATGATGGTTCCGAAAGCACCACTGTGCTTAGGTGGTAAGATATATCCCACCACTATGATTATCCTTGAGGGGCAGAAGATTGATGCAATCTTGGGAATGTCATGGCTAAGTTACCATGGCGCTGTCCTGGAAACCCTATCACGGACGGTTCACCTCAACTACCCATTACACCATCCGCAGTCCCTCGTATTAGATAATCCAGTCCGGGAGGTTTCAGCGATCAACAATACTGAAGCTCTCAAGTTAGAGGACAACCCCGTAGTTCAGGAGTACCCTGACATGTTCCCGGATGATCTTCCGGGCATGCCACCTGAGTGGGATGTCGAGTTCAAGATTGAACTTGCACCCGGGACTACGCCCATATCACAGAGACCATATAAAATGGCTCCAAACGAGCTGGCTGAATTAAAAGAACAGCTCAATGATCTGTTGAGCAAGGGTTTCATTAGGCCGAATTCCTCGCCGTGGGGATGCTCAGCGCTGTTTGTAAAGAAGAAGAATGAAACCCTGAGGCTGTGTGTGGATTACCGGCCGCTCAACGCCGTCACCATCAAGAATAAGTACCCACTGCCCCGCATCGACATATTGTTTGATCAACTTGTGGGTGCATGTGTGTTCTCAAAGATGGACCTTCGCTCTGGATATTACCAGATAAAGATCCGGGCAGAGGATATCCCTAAGACGGCCTTCTCGATGAGATATGGATTATATGAGTATCTCATCATGTCCTTTGGTCTCACAAACGCTCCAGCCCACTTCATGTATCTCATGAACTCGGTGTTCATGCCGGAGCTGGACAAGTTCGTGGTAGTGTTCATTGACGATATCTTGGTTTACTCCTAGACAGAAGCCGAACATGCCGAACACTTGAGGATCGTTCTTCAACGATTACGAGACCACAAGCTCTATGCCAAGTTCAGTAAATGCGAGTTTTGGATCAGCCAAGTGCCGTTCTTGGGACATATCATCTCAGCGGAAGGCAATGCAGTTGACCCAAGCAAGATAGAGCAAGTACTGAAATGGAAAGCTCCCACTTCAGTTCGTGAAGTCAGAAGCTTCCTCGGGTTAGCGGGATACTATCGGAGATTCATTCCAAGCTTCTCCAATCTCGCTAAGCCGATGACAGAATTGCTGAAGAAAGGGACGAAATATGTTTGGAACACGGCGTGTGAAGGAGCGTTCCAAGCATTGGTGAAGCATCTCACCACAGCCCCGGTTTTAGCACAGCCGGATACAACAAAGCCCTTCGATGTGTATTGTGACGCGTCCGGTATTGGGCTCGGCTGCGTGTTGATGCAGGAATGACGTGTGGTCGCTTATGGCTCACGCCAACTTCGGAACCATGAGCAGCACTATCCGACTCATGATCTTGAGCTTGCTGCAGTGGTGTTGGCGCTAAAAATGCGGAGGCACTATCTCCTGGGGAATCTGGTGCATCTCTACACCGACCACAAGAGCTTGAAATACATTTTCACCCAGAAGGAGCTGAACATGAGGCAAAGGAGGTGGTTAGAACTGATCAAAGATTATAAAATTGAGATTCATTACCACCCCGGCAAGGCGAATGTGGTTGCCGACGCGCTGAGTCGGAAATCACATGTCCATAATCTCACCATTACACCGGTGGAGGAGGAAGAGCCGAGTTTATACTTGGTTCCTTATGGATCACTGTACAACCTTGCCCTCATCCCTACCATCAGGGAGGACATCATTGCCGCTCAGAAGACTGATAAAGGCATGGCACATCTCCGGAGACGAATAGACAACGGGGAGATCAAATGTTTCCGGAAGGATGATGAGGGGACACTATGATTCAATGACCGAATAGTTGTATCTGACGCGACCCGCTCAACCGAGACAGGCCACTCGCCCGGGAATCGTATTGGGTGGTGCCGTGTTGTGCGGCACCCAACAGCACACATATGAGGAACAATGTATTACATAAAACAATAGCGGAAGCTTACAAGTTTTTCTTTGTCAATACTTTACATCAAGTAACTACAGCGGAAGTCTATATCAACTCACGTCAAATAACTAAGAGCACTCGAGATGAAGTCCAGCCCGCGGACTCCTCTCGCTAGCAACACGAAGACAAGCAGCAGCGGCTGGGTTCTCCATGTGTTACCTGACTCGGGAGTCCCCGAGTCTCACCGGACAACCTTCTTTTTAGCATAGTTGTTAACCTGCAAAACCACTTATATAGCAAGCGTGAGCACAGAGGCTCAGCAAGTCTGACCCGTCTCTCCTAAACAAGAAACTCTACATGCACGACAGTTACAATTGGGTCGGCTAGATTTGCATAAAGGACTCGCCTAAAGTTGATCCTTAACTTTCAGATTTTAAGCCTCATTGTGCATACCTTGAGCCGAAAAGCATCGCAACTCCACAATCAAACAAGAAACGCTTTGTTGCTATGCTCCTTGCACAAAGTGAAAGTAAACTTTAATGAGCCTATCTCTAATTCAATCATGGTTGCAATACAAGTTATAGCACAGCCTTATCAAGTTCAAAGATAAACAATTCCAGTTGTTACTACGTCAAGACGCAGTGGGCAAGTATGCTCATATAACCGCGAGCGACGGTGATTCGAATCAGTACACGCCCGGACTACACGACACGTACACCCATACTCCGAGTTGCCGGCAGCAACCTCGACTGACGTTGTACGCGGTCACCTTTCCCAAGATCTTCCACATTGGATGCAGTCCAACTGCCCCGAGTACGCAAGCTCCCTCAAGGTACATACCCGCTGTGGTATGTTCTTGAGCGAGGTACCTCCTGCTACCCTGACGCCGAAAGCCTAAGGCAGTTGGAAAAGTTCCACTATGGATCTCCCGAGGTACATCGGTTTCCTGGGTCCCATATAGCCAGTATGCGTCCGGTACACAACTCAAACTTGTCCAACAGGGCCAAGCACGGACGGGCCTTAACCGACACAGGCAGGGCTATGCGCGCACGGCCTGCAACCTGCTGCATCTAAACCTCCCTGCCCGGTCTCCATTTCTTATGTGTGAACTTTCCTCATCTTCTCTAAATTGGACCCGTTCCGAGTACCCCAGCCCTAAACTCGCGAGTAGATTCCAACTACTCGTCTTCTACCGGACCTTTCCTACTAACATTAGCGTAGCCAAATTCCCTCGAGGAGTTGCTAATCTACCCTTTCTCTCATAGGTGTTTCTGGTCATGCAAGTGGGGTTTTCAATATCATCTAGACGTAATGCAAGCAATGATGCAAAGCTATGATTTCTACAAATGAAAATGCTTTATAAAACTGTTCAAATGCAAACCGGGGCTTGCCTGTTTTGCAGGTGACTACTGTTACAATCAGTTAGTGATGATCACTTGGAGCTTGATCACTTGTTTTCCTCCCTCCTTGATCTTCACTTCAAGTCCTTATCACCTTCTTCACGTATATGCTACACGATATGATCATGCATATGTATTTAATTGAAAAGATTTTGCTCATAAGATTTAATGACAGTTTTAAAACTGGAACTCTGTTTAAGAATTTAAAATGACACTGGTGCTAGTGGTTTGGGTTGGGTTTAACACCATGATCAAGTGTTGAGTGCTTCTTCCCACTTAAGTGTTGATCACCTTAAGAGATCACACATGACAGTGGTGATCCAGAGCTCTAATGGAGCTGAGAATTTTCATGGGAGTTCCTTGTCACAAGAAAGTCCTCTGGACCAAAATTTAGCACATTTCATGGAATGGTTTATTCAGAATAATTCTCTAAGTGTTTAGTCAAAGATGAATTAATTCTGAGGTAACATTCATGTTCATGTCAAACTCAGTGAACCACAGTTTCAATTATATTTCATAGAGTCTACATGAATTTTCCTAGGATTTTTGGAGCTAAGAATTTCCCAGAACTGAATTTACAAGTTTTGGAAATTCTCTGAAAATGTTTCTGTATTCATTTGAATACAGGAACTTACAATCTGAATTAACCTGATTAATTCAACTCCAAATGAGCTGAAACTTTTACAGGAGTCTAATAACACCCTACAGAATATTCTGGCAAAACTTGAGGATTTTTGGATAAACCAAACCCCCTCAAAATTTTTTTTCTGAAAAGTTTTAATGAATTTTCCAGAATTAAATAAAGACTTTCATACAAATTGGGTTGCATAATTGGATAGAGTTTTTCAATATGAATTTAACCCAATTTGAATCACTAAATTTGGAGGTTCCTAGCAAAAGTTATGCTCTTCTAAAGTTTGGGGAAAAATCTGGGATTTGAATAAATCCGGGGAAAAGTTTAAACCTGACTGTGGGCCATGGGGCACGTGTCACTTACAGAATCAAAGGCACACAGGGCCACACATATTCCTCTGTGCAGTCACACGGGATCCCAAAGCCACAGAGGATCGGGGTTTTAAACTCTGTCTCACTGATGACTGGGCCCGCCGACCCCTTCTTCTACCTCGGGTCAGTTCCCGCGCTCAGGGTGCCCGCGCCGCCGCCCTCGCCGGAGATCGCCGGAACTCGATCTCCCGGCCTCGGCTCGAGCCCTTGCTCGCCGCCAGAGCCTGACCTGCCCTGCTGAGCACGATGGTAAGGTTTCCCCGAGCCGGCAAAACCCCTATGGTAGCTAGCGACGCTGCGGCAGCCCAGCACTTCATCGGCGACGTCGGCCGGCCATCCTAGTGCACCAACAGTTCGACAAAATGGTGCTACAGCACCAGTGAACGATGGGGAAGCTCGGCCTAGCCTCAAAAACGTTCGGGAACCTTGGTAAATCTGCTTTCACCGTGCGACCGCGGTCCCCCGGTTCGGTTGCCAGTAGAAAATCCCGAAATACTCGCTCTAGGTGCAGTTTGAGGCTAGAAACGTGAAGAGCAAAGGATCGCCTACTACTTTGGACCCTTCGTGCAAACTGTGATGAACAAATATTGAGAATTGAAGAGGAATTCGGGATTACCGTGCCGGAAGGTCAGAGGGAGTACGCCGGAGCAATTTTTCCAAATTCCCTCCCGGTGATGCATGGCACGGTCTGATCTTTGGAGGGGAGCAGCAGGGTGTCTTGGCGCGTCCAGAGGCGCGGGCACTTGGTCATGATACTCACCAGATTGAGCTGTCCATGGACGCCTCCCAATCGATCCTTGTTCGGCCGCCGCACGGCCGTGGTGTACCCGGGGTAGTAGGGCCGATCCTCGGTCGGGGACGCGTTGAGGAGGGAGAGGGAGCTGCGCCGGTGCTATCTGGCTATTGACCAGCTGTTGTTCACGCCCGTTTGAGCCGGCTGTCGAGCAAACGACGGCGGCGGCGTTGGTGCTGTTCAGGGCGCGATGGGAGAAGAAACGGAGTGGTTCCTCGGGGCTGTGGTAAGAGGACACGGCCGAGGTGATAAGAAGAAGAAAGCAGCTCGCCAGGCGCCCACCGGTGAAGCAGGTGGTGGCTCGGCGCTGCCCGGTGTCGATCGGTGCTGACCTCGGTGTCGATCACCCGGGGAGGCAAAACAGAGACCCAACACTGAGATCTTTTGCAAGTTTTCAGTTCACACAATGACATGTGGGACCCACTGATCAGTCCTCCTTATCCCCTCTCCAAATATCTCCCAAGTTTGAATGTTGAGTGAATTCAATTGTGGGAATTCAAATCTGGTATGCATTTGGATAATTGGGCAAGTTTCATCCAAATTCAAACATGCATTTGAATTCTTTGTCTTTTAAAGTCCATTTTGCAAAATGGGTTGCAAACTATTTCCATAAATCATGAAACTTTGCACACCCCCTAATTTGGACTCAAGGAATTCAAATATGAAATCTGATTTTTGTTTTTTCAAACATATGGGAACTTCCCATCCTTGTTTTAGACCCCTCTAGGGTTCCAAGTTCTCAAATGAACACTTGACTTGTGTGAAGAAAGCCCTCATGTGTGTTATCACATGTGGGAAAAAGTTTTAACAAGTCCCAAATTTCATACACATGAAACAAAACTTTGCAAACAAGTGTTTCTTTGTATTCATAATTTTGGGACCTTTACATTCCTCCCCCCTTAAAAGGAATCTCGTCCCGAGATTCAAAAGAGGAACGAGGTGGGAGGTAATTACAAGGTTTATGACAAAAGCTCCGGATAATTCTTGTGGACGTAATCTTCGGTTTCCCATGTCGCCTCTTCCGGGGTATGATTACCCCACAGGACTTTGTAAAATTTCAAAGTCCGGTTCCTGGTGGTCCGGGTCTTTTCGTCGATAATCTGTACAGGTTGCTCGACATAGGTGAGATCCGGCTTTAACTCGTCGATGTCTTCGGTGCGGATGGCAGCTGTAAACTTGAGACACTTCCGCAGCTGGGAAACGTGAAATATGTCGTGAATACCGGCAAGAATTGCCGGTAGTTCCAGCCGGTAGGATACAGTTCCGCACTTCTCCATGATAGTAAATGGACCGATGAATCGGGGAGCAAGTTTCCCCTTGACACCGAACCGATGAATCCCCTTCGTCGGATACACCCGAAGATACACGTGCTCTCCGACTTCGAAATGCAGCGGTCGACGTCTCTGGTCCGTGTAGCTCCTTTGACGAGATTGGGCAGCTTTGAGGTTCTCTTGTATTATCTGAACTTTCTCTTCGGCTTCATTGACAAGATCAACCCCGAACGTTACTCGTTCACCGGATTCGCACCAATTCAATGGTGTACGGCACTTCCGGCCGTATAGAGCTTCATATGGTGCCATTTTGATGGTCGTCTGATATCCGTTGTTGTACGAGAACTCCGCCAGCGGTAAGTGATCATCCCAGCTCTTACCGTGGTGGATGGCACATGCTCTTAGCATATCTTCCAGTATTTGATTCACCCTCTCAGTTTGCCCATCGGTTTGAGGGTGATACGCAGAGCTTCTAATTAACTTCGTCCTCAAGGAGGCGTGTAGCTATTCCCAGAAACGGGCTACGAACAGTGATCCTCTATCTGACACAATGGTGCGGGGAACTCCATGTAAGCACAAGATACGTGCTATGTACAGCTCCGCATACTGCTTTGCGTTGTACCTAGTATGCACAGGGATGAAATGTGCTGATTTGATTAACCGGTCCACGATTACCCAAATTGAATCATGGTTGTGGGAGGTCATTGGCAACCCGACGATGAAGTCCATACTCAAGTCTTCCCACTTCCATGCCGGTACTTGCAATGGCTGCAACAGGCCTGACTTCTTCATATGGTCGGCCTTGACTCTTCGACACGTATCACACTCTGAAACGTAATTTGCAACTTCACGTTTCATACGTGTCCACCAAAACTTCCTCCGGAGATCTTGGTACATTTTATTACTGCCCGGATGAATGGAAAACTTGGACAAATGAGCTTCATCCAAAATTTTCTTCCGTAGCCCCATATCCCGGGGTACTACAATCCGGTCGTTGAACCACAAGGTACCTTCATCGTCCTTCCGGAAGCACTTCATTTCTCCGTTGTCTATTCTCCGCCGGATGTGAGACATACCCTTGTCTTTTCGTTGAGCTTCCATGATCTCCTCTCGGATAGTAGGGATGAGAGCAAGATTATAGAGAGCTCCATACGGGATGACACGGAGGCTTGGTTCTTCATCATCCATTTCAGCAATAGTTAGGTGATGGATATGCGCCTTACGACTGAGCGCATCGGCGACCACATTCGCCTTTCCTGGATGATAATGAATCTCTAGTTCATAATCCTTAATGAGCTCTAGCCATCTTCGTTGCCTCATGTTCAATTCTTTCTGAGTGAAGATGTACTTCAAGCTCTTGTGGTCGGTGTAGAGGTGTACAAGATTTCCGAGCAAGTAATGCCTCCAAATCTTCAAAGCAAGAACCACGGCAGCTAACTCAAGATCATGAGTTGGATAATGCTGCTCGTGAGTTCTGAGTTGACGAGATCCATAAGCAACCACTCGTCTTTCTTGCATCAGCACGCAGCCAAGACCGATGCCAGATGCATCGCAATAAACGTCGAATGGCTTCGTTGTATCCGGCTGAGCAAGAACTGGGGCTGTTGTGAGATGCTTCACTAAAGTCTTGAAAGCTTGTTCACACGCAGCACCCCACACAAATCTGGTATTCTTCTTTAATAATTCCGTCATCGGTTTAGCAATCTTGGAAAAACTCGGAATAAACCTCCGGTAGTAACCCGCTAAACCGAGGAAGCTTCGGATTTCATGTACTGACTTTGGTGACTCCCACTTCTGCACTTGGATAATCTTACTCGGATCTACAGCGATGCCCTCCGCTGAAATGATGTGTCCGAGAAAAGGTACTTGATTAATCCAGAATTCACACTTGCTGAATTTTGCATAGAGCTGATGATCTCGCAATCTTTGTAGCACAATATGCATATGTTCAGCATGTTCTCCCTCTGACTTGGAGTACACCAAGATATCGTCGATGAAGACAACGACGAATTTATCCAACTCCGGCATGAACACTGAATTCATCAGGTACATAAAGTGTGCCGGGGCGTTGGTCAAACCAAAAGACATAACGAGATACTCATACAGCCCGTATCTCGTTGAGAATGCCGTCTTCGGAATATCTTCTGCCCGGATTTTAATCTGATGATATCCGGACCGAGGATCCATCTTCGAAAATACCTTCGCACCAACTAATTGATCGAAGAGCATATCAATGCGAGGTAGTGGATACTTGTTCTTGATGGTAACGGCGTTCAAAGGAAGATAATCAACACAAAGCCGTAGTGTTTTGTCCTTCTTCTTGACAAACAGCGCTGAACAACCCCAAGGTGACGAACTTGGTCGTATAAAGCCCTTGCTCATTAGGTCATTCAGCTGTGTCTTCAATTCTGCCAGTTCATTGGGTGCCATCTTGTACGGCCTTCGTGATATCGGTGTTGTTCCCGGTATAAGTTCAATCTTGAACTCAACGTCTCGTTCGGGCGGCATGCCCGGTAAATCATCGGGAAACACATCCGGATACTCACGTACCACCGGAATGTCCTCTATCTTGACAGCTTCCGTGTGGTTCACTGTTGCAATCTGCTGCCGTCTGGCGCCCAGAATTAATATATGAAGACCGTGCTGTGGGGAGTTGAGCTCAACGGTCCTGGAGCTGATGTTAAGAACCGCTCTGTGGTAATTCAACCACGACATCCCCAAAATGATGTCGATCTTCAGACCTTCAAGAATAATGAGGGTCGTAGGGTATATTTTACCCTCCAAACAAAGGGGTGCTCGGGAGACAACCTCGCTTGCGGTACTGCTGCCCCCGGGCGAAGATATGAGGTATTGCCACTTTGTATAAACGGTTTGGAGCTGATGTTGAGCCACAAAAGATTGGCTAATGAAGTTATGTGTGGCACCGGAATCAAAGAGAACTAAAACCGGTAGCTGATTCAGAGAAAACATCCCTGCTAAAGCGGATTCTCCTTCCAGAACATCATCAATCACAGTATAGTGAATGTTGCCCCTTATCTGCCCTCCTATCTGCAGATTGAGGTACGGGTCGTATTGTTGTAAATATGATGACCCGTAGCCTCGAATTCCCTCCGGACATTGCCTAGCATAATGGCCCTTACGCCCACAAGTAAGACATGGATGCGTCTCTGGTTCTTCGTTGACTTGCGGTGGACTGCTAGGTACATATGGCTGCAGCGATGGAGCACGAACCACCGTCTGATGCTGCGGCAATGGAGGTGGTGCAAGTTGTAGAACTTGACCAGTAATCAATCTCTGAGGAGTTGATCATACAGGTGGCCTCCATCTTTCACCGGATGGCGTTTGATACACCAAACGGTACTTCTGAGGCACATGACTTGTGCTAGCCTGCTCGATCTTACTCATCTTTCTCTTCTCCGCTTGCCACTCAAGTGTCGGCTTCTCTTGAATGAAAGCCGCATCAACCATGTCGGTATAACTGCCGTTATTGTGTACGTCCAGCTTTTCCCGTAATACGGCACTCAGGCCATGGAAGAATAGGTCACACCGTGCCTCTTCTTTTGCCACGTATTCGCGAGCATATTGGGCCAAAAGATTAAATCTTCTGACATACTCGAGGACACTCATGTCCCCTTGCTTCAAGCCCAAAAATTCCTCCCGCTTTGCCTTGACAATACCTAGTGGTATGTAATGAGTACGAAAGGCTTCACAAAACTCCCTCCATGTCACTTGATGGTCCTCCGGAATGGTGGCAAAATGATCCATCCACCAGTTTCCGGCTGCTCCATGGAGTTGTTGAGCGGCAAACTTTGTCTTCTGGTAATCATCACACTGGAATACTCCAAATTTTGACTCCATGACACGAAGCCATTGATCTGCTTCGACAGGTTCGGTGGCTTCAGTAAAGATAGGCGGTTGAGTCGCCAACAAGTCCAGATAAGCGTCCCGAGGTGGAACGACTTGTTGCGTGTTCTGGAGTACGCCTTGCTGTACCAAAGCTTGGAGTAAGCGTGTGTGTTCTTGTGTTGCTTCTTGGAGTAGCCTAGCATTCTCTTGATTAGACTCGACAACTCGAGTCATAAGATCCATCCATCCCGTGGATGGTGGTTCTGACGTTGAATGGAAGCATCACCGCCTCGACGAGAACTTCCGGACCTACTCCTAGAGCGATTACGAACCATACTGCAAAATGTAGTTGAGATGCGTTAAACAAGAACTCAGCAGCATGTGAGACTAATGGAAACATGATTATGTCAAAACTTTATGAAAGCAGTAACAAAATTCATGTTTACAAAACTCCTTAGTAGGCATAGCTATTCAGCCTATCTGTACAGAACAGACCTTTTATGCACTATCTCCAGATTTTGATCTAGTTAAAAGCATTTTCATAACTCAAGCTGAATACCAAAGTTAAAGTTAACTTTAGTATCTTTCCAACAAGTACTCATACGCCCCCAGATCATTTCCGGATTAAAAGTTATGATTTTCGAAGTTTGTCAGAATTCCTGGATAAAATTTGCCAGCACCTCCTTTGTACGTGGCTGATTTTATCACAGTTGTACATGTAAATACAATAAGAACCTGAACAAACTTTGAACTACAACAATGTTGCACATTTCATAACCTTTCCAATGGTGTATCATAGGCTACTTAAGGGTTTATCTACAGAAAGTTATGGCTTAAAAACAGAAAGGTCCAGAGAGGTTTTGTTGCTGTCCTGGTTCTGGACAGTTTACCTTCCTCTGAACTCTCTACCCATTTAGCATGTGATTTAGCTCTGGAGGTCTACAAATAAGTTGTAGATCACATGAAAATCTATCCAGAACTGTATCATAAACCTTAATTGGGATAAGCTACCCAGAGTTATGCTCTGTTAAAGTCCAGCAAGAATTCTGCTGAAAACAGAGCACTCTGTTTTTGAAATCTTTGAAGTCTAATCTTCCTCCCATTTGAATCTTAGCTCAAAATAAGAGTTCAGTAACTAATATTTGTTTCAAACTTCCGTTTTTAGTTGAAAGTTAGTTCATGAGTCATTTCTTCAAAGGAAAGGGGTTATTATGTTTAGTACGGCGTCGATGCACCGTAAGAAGCATGTCGGTACTACGTAGCCTCACCAAAAGAAAATCCTAACCGGATTATACCGGTATAACGTATCTTAGGTGGCACTAAAACGGTCACTCACAAACGTGTACTATACGTCCTACGGTTTCGTGGTTAATCCTGCACAAGTCACACTCAATCGTAAGGTCCGGCTGCACACCGAACCCGGTATCCATACAGTTCTTACACCCGTCCGTCATCACTCGCACAGGTGTTCTCAAGCCAAACACGCCTTGAGCTACGTGTTCACGTTACTAACCACGTGACGGGGTTTCCCAAATTGCACCACGCACGCCTGGGACAGACGTTGCTCGAGTACCCCAAACAACATGAAGAGTCGTAGAGGATACTAAAGCGTATCGGGTTACCTGCCACCCGTGGGGCTCCACCCTTCAGCTTGTGCGCACTGGTGGACAGCGCTTACGTGCACCCCCCAAGACATAAATCGTCCCGAGATGCACGATTTTTCGACATAACAAATAAGTTAGGTTGCCACCTTTATATTAAGCTAATAGTAATCCTTATGTGGGCCTAGTACCGTATCCTCACCGTAACCTAAATTTTTGTCGTAATACCTTCCTTATTCTGTGTGCTATTACCAATGCGGCTCTGATACCACGCTGACGCGACCCGCTCAACCGAGACAGGCCACTCGCCCGGGAATCGCATTTGGTGGTGCCATGTTGTGCGGCACCCAACAGCACACATATGAGGAACAATGTATTACATAAAACAATAGCGGAAGCTTACAAGTTTTTCTTTGTCAATACATTACATCAAGTAACTATAGCGGAAGTCTATATCAACTCACGTCAAATAACTAAGAGCACTCGAGATGAAGTCCAGCCCGCGGACTCCTCTCGCTAGCAACACGAAGACAAGCAGCAGCGGCTGGGTTCTCCATGTTTTACCTGACTCGGGAGTCCCCAAGTCACACCGTACAACCTTCTTTTCAGCATAGTTGTTAACCTGCAAAACCACTTATATAGCAAGCGTGAGCACAGAGGCTCAGCAAGTCTGACCCGTCTCTCCTAAACAAGAAACTCTACATGCACGACAGTTACAATTGGGTCTGCTAGATTTGCATAAAGGACTCGCCTAAAGTTGATCCTTAACTTTCAGATTTTAAGCCTCATTGTGCAGATCTTGAGCCGAAAAGCATCGCAACTCCACAATCAAACAAGAAACGCTTTGTTGCGATGCTCCTTGCACAAAGTGAAAGTAAACTTTAATGAGCCTATCTCTAATTCAATCATGGTTGCAATACAAGTTATAGCACAGCCTTATCAAGTTCAAAGATAAACAATTCCAGTTGTTACTACGTCAAGACGCAGTGGGCAAGTATGCTCATATAACCGCGAGCGACGGTGATTCGAATCAGTACACGCCCGGACTACACGACACGTACACCCGTACTCCGAGTTGCCGGCAGCAACCTCGACTGACGTTGTACGCGGCCACCTTTCCCAAGATCTTCCAAATTGAACGCAGTCCAACTGCCCCGAGTACGCAAGCTCCCTCAAGGTACATACCCGCTGTGGTATGTTCTTGAGCGAGGTACCTCCTGCTACCCTGACGCCGAAAGCCTAAGGCAGTTGGAAAAGTTCCACTATGGATCTCCCAAGGTACATCAGTTTCATGGGTCCCATATAGCCAGTATGCGCCCGGTACACAACTCAAACTTGTCCAACAGGGCCAAGCACGGACGGGCCTTAACCGACACAGGCAGGGCTATGCGCGCACGGCCTGCAACTTGCTGCATCTAAACCTCCCTGCCCGGTCTCCATTTCTTATGTGTGAACTTTCCTCATCTCTAAATTGGACCCGTTCCGAGTACCACAGCCCTAAACTCGCGAGTAGATTCCATCTACTCGTCTTCTACCGGACCTTTCCTACTAACATAAGCGTAGCCAAATTACCTCGAGGAGTTGCTAATCTACCCTTTCTCTCATAGGTGTTTCTGGTCATGCAAGTGGGGTTTTCAATATCATCTAGACGTAATGCAAGCAACGATGCAAAGCTATGATTTCTACAAATGAAAATGCTTTATAAAACGGTTCAAATGCAAACCGGGGCTTGCCTGTTTTGCAGGTGACTACTGTTACAATCAGTTAGTGATGATCACTTGGAGCTTGATCACTTGTTTTCCTCCCTCCTTGATCTTCACTTCAAGTCCTTATCACCTTCTTCACGTATATGCTACACGATATGATCATGCATATGTATTTAATTGAAAAGCTTTTGCTCATAAGATTTAATGACAGTTTTAAAACTGGAACTCTGTTTAAGAATTTAAAATGACACTGGTGCTAGTGGTTTGGGTTGGGTTTAACACCATGATCAAATGTTGAGTGCTTCTTCCCACTTAAGTGTTGATCACCTTAAGAGATCACACATGACAGTGGTGATCTAGAGCTCTAATGGAGCTGAGAATTTTCATGGGAGTTCCTTGTCACAAGAAAGTCCTCTGGACCAAAATTTAGCACATTTCATGGAATGGTTTATTCAGAATAATTCTCTAAGTGTTTAGTCAAAGATGAATTAATTCTGAGGTAACATTCATGTTCATGTCAAACTCAGTGAACCACAGTTTCAATTATATTTCATAGAGTCTACATGAATTTTCCTAGGATTTTTGGAGCTAAGAATTTCCCAGAACTGAATTTACAAGTTTTGGAAATTCTCTGAAAATGTTTCTGTATTCATTTGAATACAGGAACTTACAATCTGAATTAACCTGATTAATTCAACTCCAAATGAGCTGAAACTTTTACAGGAGTCTAATAACACCCTACAGAATATTCTGGCAAAACTTGAGGATTTTTGGATAAACCAAACCCCCTCAAAATTTTTTTTCTGAAAAGTTTTAATGAATTTTCCAGAATTAAATAAAGACTTTCATACAAATTGGGTTGCATAATTGGATAGAGTTTTTCAATATGAATCTAACCCAATTTGAATCACTAAATTTGGAGGTTCCTAGCAAAAGTTATGCTCTTCTAAAGTTTGGGGAAAAATCTGGGATTTGAATAAATCCGGGGAAAAGTTTAAACCTGACTGTGGGCCATGGGGCACGTGTCACTTACAGAATCAAAGGCACACGGGGCCACACATATTCCTCTGTGCAGTCACACGGGATCCCAAAGCCACAGAGGATCGGGGTTTTAAACTCTGTCTCACTGATGACTGGGCCCGCCGACCCCTTCTTCTACCTCGGGTCAGTTCCCGCGCTCAGGGTGCCCGCGCCGCCGCCCTCGCCGGAGATCGCCGGAACTCGATCTCCCGGCCTCGGCTCGAGCCCTTGCTCGCCGCCAGAGCCTGACCTGCCCTGCTGATCACGATGGTAAGGTTTCCCCGAGCCGGCAAAACCCCTATGGTAGCTAGCGACGCTGCGGCAGCCCGGCACTTCATCGGCGACGTCGGCCGGCCATCCTAGTGCACCAACAGTTCGACAAAATGGTGCTACAGCACCAGTGAACGATGGGAAGCTCGGCCTAGCCTCAAAAACGTTCGGGAACCTTGGTAAATCTGCTTTCACCGTGCGACCGCGGTCCCCCGGTTCTGTTGCCAGTAGAAAATCCCGAAATACTCGCTCTAGGTGCAGTTTGAGGCTAGAAACGTGAAGAGCAAAGGATCGCCTACTACTTTGGATCCTTCGTGCAAACTGTGATGAACAAATATTGAGAATTGAAGAGGAATTCGGGATTACCGTGCCGGAAGGTCAGAGGGAGTACGCCGGAGCAATTTTTCCAAATTCCCTCCCGGTGATGCATGGCACAGTCTGATCTTTGGAGGGGAGCAGCAGGGTGCCTTGGCGCGTCCAGAGGCGCGTGCACTTGGTCGTGATACTCACCAGATTGAGCTGTCCACGGACGCCTCCCAATCGATCCTTGTTCGGCCGCCGCACGGCCGTGGTGTACCCGGGGTAGGAGGGCCGATCCTCGGTCGGGGACGCGTTGAGGAGGGAGAGGGAGCTGCGCCGGTGCTATCTGGCTATTGACCAGCTGTTGTTCGTGCCTGTTTGAGCCGGCTGTCGAGCAAACGACGGCGGCGGCGTTGGTGCTGTTCAGGGCGCGATGAGAGAAGAAACGGAGTGGTTCCTCGGGGCTGTGGTAAGAGGACACGGCCGAGGTGATAAGAAGAAGAAAGCAGCTCGCCAGGTGCCCACCGGTGAAGCAGGTGGTGGCTCGGCGCTGCCCGGTGTCGATCGGTGCTGCCCTCGGTGTCGATCACCCGGGGAGGCAAAACAGAGACCCAACACTGAGATCTTTTGCAAGTTTTCAGTTCACACAATGACATGTGGGACCCACTGATCAGTCCTCCTTATCCCCTCTCCAAATATCTCCCGAGTTTGAATGTTGAGTGAATTCAATTGTGGGAACTCAAATCTGGTATGCATTTGGATAATTGGGCAAGTTTCATCCAAATTCAAACATGCATTTGAATTCTTTGTCTTTTAAAGTCCATTTTGCAAAATGGGTTGCAAACTATTTCCATAAATCATGAAACTTTGCACACCCCCTAATTTGGACTCAAGGAATTCAAATATGAAATCTGATTTTTGTTTTCTCACACATATGGGAACTTCCCATCCTTGTTTTGGACCCCTCTAGGGTTCCAAGTTCTCAAATGAACATTTGACTTGTGTGAAGAAAGCCCACATGTGTGTTATCACATGTGGGAAAAAGTTTTAACAAGTCCCAAATTTCATACACATGAAACAAAACTTTGCAAACAAGTGTTTCTTTGTATTCATAATTTTGGGACCTTTACAGTACCCCGGGATATGGAGCTGAGGAAGAAAATCCTCGATGAAGCTCACTTGTCTAAGTACTCCATTCATCCGGGCAGCAACAAAATGTACCAAGATTTGAAAAATAAATTTTGGTGGACACGGATGAAGCGGGAGGTAGCGAAGTACGTATCCGAGTGCGATACGTGTAGACGAGTGAAAGCTGATCACATGAAGAAATCAGGGCTGTTGCAACCACTGAAGATCCCGGCATGGAAATGGGAAGATGTGAGCATGGATTTCATTGTGGGATTGCCCCTAACTTCCAACAAACATGATTCCATCTGGGTAATCGTCGATCGGTTAACCAAGATGGCTCACTTCATCCCGGTGAATACACGTTACAGTGCCGGCAAATATGCGGAGCTGTACATAGTGAAGATTATGTGCTTATATAGGGGTACCCAAGACCATTGTATCGGATCGAGGTGCATTATTTGTATCTCGCTTTTGGGAGCAGCTACACGCTGCATTGGGTACTAAGCTGATCAGGAGCTCCGCCTATCACCCTCAGACCGATGGCCAAACAGAGAGGGTGAATCAAGTATTAGAAGACCTGTTGAGAGCATGTGCCATCCACCACGGTAGGAACTGGGATGATCACATACCGTTGGCGGAATTCTCGTACAACAACGGCTATCAGGCGAGTATCAAGATGGCACCCTACGAAGCTCTCTACGGTCGCAAATGCCGCACCCCATTAAACTGGTGCGAGTCCGGTGAAAGGGTCACATTCGGGGTTGATGTGGTGAACGACGCCGAAGAGCGTGTTCGGACGATCCAAGCTAATTTGAAGGCCGCTCAATTCCGGCAGAAGAGCTACGCTGAAAAGAGGCGTAGACCATTGCACTTTGACGTCGGTGAACACGTGTACCTCCACGTGTCTCCGATGAAGGGCGTGCACCGGTTCGGTGTGAAGGGGAAGCTCGCTCCCCGTTTTGTTGGACCCTATGCTATCACCGAGAAGTTTGGACCAGCGGCGTATAGATTGGAGCTACCGGCATCTCTTGCTGGTGTCCATGACATTTTCCATGTCTCCCAGCTGAGAAAATGTCTGAAACATACCGCTGCTGTTACTACCGAAGACATCGGCGAGTTGCAACCGGATTTGACATATGAGGAATATTGTAAAATCCCCAAAAGTGGTAGCAAGAAAATTCAGCTCATGAACACTTAGGAAAAATGGGGGGAATTAAAACTTTGAATTTTAATGGTGTAAGTTCAATGTGAGGGTTTAGACTTCCCAAAACATCCAAACATGGAGATCTAAATTCATAACTTGGATTTTCATAGCCCAAATATTCACCCTTCCAAATTTCAGCTCATTTGGAAGAGTGTTCATATTTGTTTGGGATTAAAAGGAAAAGCCCTCTAATCTGAATTTCAAATTCAGTTTCAAATTCCAGTTCCCTCAATTTGAAAATTGGGTTTCACAAATGTGTTCTCCACCTTTGAATGAGCAGCCATGGCAAAAATTGGAAATTTTGGAGCTGGTTTGCTATATTTTTGAGGCAATACAAAGTGGAGAATTCAAACTCCTTTTCAAATTCAAATGATCAAACCCCATTCAAAATCTACACCAGAATTCAAACCATTTGAATTCTGCAAATTCAAACTTAACTTTGGGATGAAGTAAAGCCTTTAATGTTGAGTTGCTGGATGGAAAAATATCAGAAAAGTTTGACTAAACAAAAGAGGGAGGTGGGGCCCAATTGTCAGCCACCCACTGGGGCTACCGCCTCAGCCGACGGCGGTCGAACAGCGAGAGCGCGTCAGCTCTCGGTTGAACCCGCGCCCGAGGGAGAACTAGCGCCACTTCCTGCTGCCTCCGTTGCTCGGTTGGATCACGGCAAGGGGTGCGCCGGAGCTGTTTCACTTCTCCCCCAGCTATAACTCGCGCCTCAGCCGTTTCCTTCGCCCAGAACACCGCCGCCGTTCCTCCCGATCACACCGCAGTTACTGAGCTCGGTTGCTCGAGCGCCCCACAGCGGAGAGCTGCGCCCACCAGTGCTCTAGCCATCCAGCACCTCTCCTTTCCTGTCCCGAGCGTGATTCCTCCAGAAATTGGCAAATTAGCCTTGATCCTCAGGTGAACGTGGAAGAACCGAGGGAGGTCACCGTGGAAAGCTCACACCGAGCAAGATTACGGCAAAACAAGTCAGCCCCTCGGTGCGTCCTCGACCCCAGCTGCTCGAGCCCAAAGCTCAGCCCTGGACGTTGATCACAGCAGAAGAATTCCGGGTTTTTCGCCCTGACGGTACAAACTGACCCCGAGGTAGGAAATTGCCAAATTCGTCGTTATTTCGTGTTCTCATTGATTAAAACTGTACACGAAGCTTCCTAACTACTTGGCGCACTTCCTCCCTCGATTTTAGACCTAGACATGGGGTGTAGAGGGAGAATTTCCACGTCTTGATCATGGCGCACCGCCGGACCACCTCGGGCGGACGGTGCCGATAGGGTTCCAGCGATCCTCAATCAGTTTAGACCCCATGTCGAGCTTCTACTCCCTCCACTGGTGCTCTAGAGCCCGAGAACCGATCATTCGGTGGAGGTATGAGGGCTCCTGAGTTCACCGGAGTGCAAAACATTGCTGTCGCCGGTGCGCGGTGGTTTCCGGTGAACTACGGACGCCGCCGACCCACCCAAAGTGCTCAGCGTGGTTAAATATGGGGGAGCAGCGAATTTGACGAAGTTTGGACCATGGGAACCCTGTCCCAGCGAGCCTCGCCGGCGTGCGCCGCCGCGGGAGGCGCGGGCAGCGCGAGGAAGACGAAGGAGGGCCGGGTCCCACCGGTCAGCCTCCGTATACGCGCGGGGATCGGCTTGTGGCGCCGGATCCGGTGCGGCTCCCATGGGAATAACCCCGTAGCCCCCAGTGTTGCTGAAATCTCACTGGTCCGATTTAAAACAGTGGGTCCAGTTCCAATTATTTGAAGTTTCTATTAGGGAAATAATTCCAGGAGTTAGCTGATGTTTGCAAGCCCATGACTTTGGGTAGAAAACTCCAAAAAGAGTGAGACCAATTTTGTTGGAATCCTCATGAGGAGTACTTCACAGAGAAACCAATTTTAGGCTATGAAAATGCCCAGGAATTTCCGTAGAATTGTTTTTAGTAAATCCTTTAGGGATTTATTACATGAGCAATTCTTTATGAAATAGTCCCAAATTTGGGCAGCAAATCCTTTCCATAGTTACTGATCTCCAGTGAAAATTTGGGCTTCATTGGAGATCATTTGCTAGGCTAAACTGCCTTCCCAAGTTCAGCCTTTATTTGGAAATTCAAATTTAAACAGAAACTTTTCAGAACTCCTGTCCAACTTAAAAAAAATCATATCTCTCTGATGGTAGCTCCAAAAATGGTGAAACAAATTTTGTTAGAACCATGGAGACTTACCCTAATCAGATCTTCCATTTCTAGCTATGTCAAAGCTCTTGATTTGGGCTCAAAATTCAGAGAAGCATTGTAATTGTAGGAATTTTAAAGACTACATTATGCAATGACATATCTCCAAATTAGGCTCAAATCATCCTTAGAGAGTCTAGTATCCTCTGTAAAAATCCCAAAGCCAATTAAGGATCCTAAATAACAGTAGCTATGAATAGAAGTTCAATTCTTATAAACCCTTAATACTTACACATATATTTTGCTACATTTTATTTAGTGACCGAAGTTGAGGATACGCCGGAGCCTTTGGACGTCCTGCCACAAGAAGCTGACTTCCCCTTTAACTCGCAACCAGGCAAGCCCTGGTTTGCACTTAAGTACCTTTTATAAAGTTTTCATTTGTATCACTTATGTCTAGGTTGAAATGTATGCATTAGAGTTAGGGTGATTGAAACCCCACTTGCATAGCCTTTTAAATCCTATAAAGGGTTGGGTATTTTACGAACTCGACGAGTAGAGAATGTCATGCTAATGTTTAGGATCTCGGTAGAAGTCGAGTGGTTGGAAGCTACTCGCGAGATAGCTACTCGCGAGATAGTACTTGTGAAAATGAGACCCAGCAGGGGGGATAGGAGACAGTGAGCAGAGGTCTCACGTGCATAGCCCTGTTGGTGTCGGTTGAGGACCGTCCGTGTGCGGCCCTGCTGGACAAGTATCGAACAGTACCGGATGCATACTGGCATATGGGAACCAGGAAACTGATGTAATTGGTTAACCTGGGTGACGAGGCTTACCCAACCGTAAATAGGAGTGGGTTGAGGGTAGCAAGGTGTAAATCTGCCGGTGGGCATAGTCACGCTCCACGCGGGGACCTCCTGCCCGTTACGGATGGACCGGTTCGGCATTTGGGTGGCCTTCGAAAGGTTGGTGCATACAACAGAGTAGGAAGGGGTGTGGAATCAAGCTTCTGAAAGTGGGTGTATGTGACGTGTTATCCGGGTGTGTCTTGATTGCAATCACCGTACCTCGCGGTTATTTGAGTACCCGCTTGTTCACTGCGCTGTTACATAGTAAGAAGTGAAATAAGCCAACTGAAAATGCTGTATTGATCTATAATGTCTTGAATACCTTGATTGCTGTAGTTATAGAGCTAATTAAGTTTATATTCCACTTTGGGAATCACCACATCGGAGGAAAGCGTTTCTTGTTTGATTGTGGACTTCCGATGTGAGGGCTGCCTAAGGCTCATTAAACTGTTGCTATAAAACTAAAAGTAAGGATCAACATGTAGGCGTGTCTTTATTGCAAAGTCCTGTCCTACCTTACACATCCTTGCACGTAGAGTTCAATGCCTAGGGTTGACGGTTAAGACTTGCTGAGCCTTCATGCTCACGGTTGCAATATTTGAGCTGTGTGCAGGTGAGAGTTATGAGGAGGGATCCGAGGACGAGGCGATGCCCCCGTCAGGGTACCCAGCCGAGCTGGAGCCCTGCACGCCGCCGTGATTCTCCGGTTCCTTGCTGCTAGCGTGTAGCGTCCCCGGGCTGGACGGCTGCACTTTTGCATAGCTAGGATGAGAGGCCGTATATGTATATTACTTCCGCTGTATGAATAGGTTTTGTAAAAAGACTTCCGCTGTTTTATATCAAATAAAAGTCTGTATGTTGTTCTCTAATCTTTTCGTCTGTGCTGTTGGGTGCCGCATCGCACGGCACCACCCTATGCGATCTTGGAGTGGGTGAACCATGGGGTGGTCCCCACAGGCGTGGTATCAGAGCCGCATTGGGAATAGCACAATCGAAAAGAGCCTATTTTAAAAATTTAGAAGTAGTCGAGTGAGGATTAGTCAATAAGCCCACATAAGGTCTATGATAGGAGTAGATATTAAGGTGGAAATACTAATATGCTTGCTATACATTCTGTAACGACGCTCCGACGTCAGGTAAGAGGTAAGGTACGCCACCGCAGGTGGATCAATTGCGGTAACTCACCATACGAGTAATTTTATGGAAGGATATATCGTGGCTTGGCACGGTAGTGAATATGAGTCTCCGAACCTCTCTATGGTTCTGGGAGCATATGAAAACGCTGTTCTCCAGCGTGCTTTAGGCAAAAGTGAGAATACCCCATCGTGTGGTAAGCAACACGATAGTATGCAACTCTTGAACGTTCAATGTTCAAAGGGCCATACGGAGTGCTCGCCATCGGCGTGCCTCAACGGTCATGAGGCAGTAGGTGCTATCCGTTGGGTTGATAAAATTCCCAACCGTGACGACCCGTTCGCGCTCTACTCGGGTTCCCCGTCGTGTGGTGTGAAAACACGGCCATGTACCTTGAGACGTGGCTTGACTCAAGGACGATCCGTATGGCAACGATACGGACCGTATGTTTTTATTATAATATGGAACTGCCTGAAATGCCAAAAACCATTGTGTGCACTATTATTGTGTGTTCTTCTGCAGGTACATTAACCACGTTAGTGCATGACGTGTAGAAACCGTTTGTGAGTGATGTCTTTAGTTCCACCATGTGACACGTATATGCCGGAATACCGTTTTAGGATTTTTCTTTGGTGAGGAAACGTAGTACCGACTGCATAAAAGTTTATTTTCAAAGAAAGAGTCACAATGAAGTATAGGAATTCATTTAGTGGTTAGTAAACTCCTATATTGAACTAAGAGTCAATTGGGAGTATAGGTTCAATCTCAAAAGCTTAGGGATAATCTCCCCTGTTTTCGGCAGAAATGTTGCTGAACTTCAACAGGGCATAACTTAATATTTGTTGAACCAATGGAGGTGTGGGATACCATTCTGGAAAGGTTTAGAAGTCCTCTACAACTTTTCTGTATTTCAACCACAACTTCCTGTAGGAAAATTTCCAAGGGTCAAGCAAGACACCGTTGGAAAGTACAGGAAATGTTCTGCAACTTTGTTGTTGAACTCTAGTTCAGATTTTGCCTCTAGGTGGGCAAAACTGTTGGATTATCCAGACTAGTCAGCTGGACCAGAAGCTGGACAGGGCACCATGTTGAAGTGTTTCAACCAAAACACTTAGTTTCATCGCTCGACGTCCAGTGTCTGTTGTAAAACAGCGAGTTGGAGTCAAAAAGTTTTTGCATTCCACGTATCATTTCGAGCGAGTACATGTTTGGGTCCAGTACAATAGCGAGGAATTACGCATGCTAACACACTTAATATCCCGTGGTGACCCCGATGGTCGAAATGAACTTTTAACCCATAAAGTTCAATACTTTGGAACTCGATCGTGTGACACGGTCCAGGGATGTATATGTTGCATAAAGTTTATACTTTATCCATATGTGTGACTGTTATGCGCATTGTTTATCCGAGTCAAGTTCGTGGTGATGAGTCCCCACCTCTGGAGCAGACCACGACGCAGCAGCAACCACCTCCTCCACCGCCAGAACTTCCAAGGAATCTTGCGGAGGTTCTCGCCACAGTGCTCGGCTCGCGTGACGAGCAAACCAAGCTGCTGCGGATGCTAGTCCAGAAAAATGCGTCCCCTCAGGGAGGACGCCAAGACAATGGGCAACGCCAGCCCCAACAAAGTTCATATTCAGAATTCATGGCGACCCATCCACCGGTCTTCACAGAGGCCGAAGAACCTTTGGAGGCGGACAGCTTTATCCGCACTCTGGAGCCAAAGTTCGGGCTGCTAAGATGCTCCGAACACCAGAAGGCGCTGTATGCAGCGCAACAGCTTCAAGGAGAAGCCGGTACCTGGTGGGCGAACTTCACCGCCTCCTTACCGGCTGGCCATGCCGTCACATGGACGGAGTTCCGGGAGGCGTTCCGCGCCTATCACATACCTCCCTGTGTGATGGAAATGAAACTCCAGGAGTTCCTGGCGTTACGACAAGGCGAGAGGAGTGCTCATGAGTACTCCAGGTTATTCAACCGGCTGGCGCAGTATGCGCCAGGATTTGTGGGGACGGAAGACAACAAGCGTAATGCGTTCTTCCGGGGCCTGAATTCAAAGATGAAGGTCCACCTCGCCCAGAGCAATCGCGGCACATTCAACGACCTAGTTAATGCCGCGATTCTACAAGAGAATGCTCAGCGCGAGCGCGGTTCTGACAAGAGGAAACGCAGCGCGCTGATGACAGGCAGTGGTGGAACACCACAAAAATACCGCGTGGTGTATCGCTCACCGTCCGGTCAGAGATGGCAGCCACCGGCGCGACCGCCTCAGTTTCGTGGTCGGCAATATAATGCGCCGGGCTTCCGACCGACGTATCCACCACAGAAACAGCAACAGCAAAGGATGGTCCCGCGTGCGCCTCAGTTTCAACAGCGTGCACCGGGATTTAGTCCTCAAGTCAGTGGGACTCCGACACCTTACACGTACTACACGTGTGGCCGTGTCAGGCATATTTCAAGGGACTGCCCCGAGCCGCGACAGGGCAGGGGTGCAGCACTGTATCAGGGTGCTAATCAGCCCCGTAATCAACCCAAGAAACCAGCATCAAAACCCAGCAACGTCCACCACTTAGCCATCGAAGACGTGCCGGAAGGCGAACCCGTCCTCGCGGGTACGTTCCCTTACCTAGATCATCCCGTAGTCATACTTTTTGACTCCGGTGCCACCCACAATTTCATAAGTCAGTCTTATGTTATTAAATATCATCTACCTATCATTCCCACAAGTAATTCATATTTGATATGTTCTCCGGGTGGGAAAATAACAGCTGATAGAATGGTCTATAGAGCACCATTACAGTTGGGTGGGAATCTATATCCGACTTCTCTAATCACGTTAGAGAGTCAAAAACTCGATGTCATTTTAGGAATGTCATGGCTACATCGCCATGGTGCTGTTCTTGACATCATTCCACGTGTGGTTCGTCTAAACTCGCCACATCATGAACCACATGTTCTTATTCTCGACCGCTCGGTTCCAGAAGCTCCAGCCACATAGAACCAATTCTGAAGATCAACTCACCGGATCATCCGATGATGAAGTAAGTGTTCGTCGGTCAATTTCAACCGAGACTTTACTTCTAAACCAATTCTGAAGATCAATTCACCGGATCATCCGATGATAGTTGAAGTGACATCGGTCGATTAAAAGATCCAACGGGTATATCCAACGGTCACATCTGACACATGACATCAGCTAATTTGGAATTCGACCGATGATCATATAAAGGGGTACATCGGAGGATCCGATGTTCACTGAAAAAGTCTGCCTACTTTTGCAACGGCTATCTCGTGTAGGCTGGCTATAAATACCCCTCCAACCGGTCATTTCGACAAGTCTTGATCACCAGAGCCTCACTACACATTCTCAAGCATTCAAGACCAAGAGCTACCACTTCCACACTTCAAAACCTCTTGTACTCCAACTATAGGTTATATCTAGCTAGAGAGAAGCTTGTGTGCGTCCATTCTTGGTGATTGGAATCTCTAGTCTAGTGAGAGAGAGTGTCTTGGTGACTTTTCTCACCTTGTAAACGTTGGAGGAAGAAGAGATCACCCCGGAGCTTACCAAGGTGTTTGTGGAAGCCCGGAGGATCACTGTTGTACAAGGCTTGAGCTCCACCTTGCCGGAGAAGGCGAACGGAGAAAGATAGTGGATTCCCTCGTCTTGGTGACTTGGGAGTGGCTATACCCTTTGGTGGGTGCCACAACGTGGACGTAGGAAGATTTTTGTGATCTTACCGAACCACGGGAAAAATCGCCGTGTCTCCGAGTCTCCGCGGGAGTTTGCATTTCTCTCCTCACCCCTTACTATTACGCTTTTACTATTCCGCACTTAACTCTCTTGCTTGCGTAGTTAGTTTGCATAGGGAATTGGGCTTCAACCATTAAAGTTTTAAATTGCTCTAAAATTTTAAAAAAGCCCAATTCACCCCCCCTCTTGGGCGTTTCGATCCTTACAATTGGTATCAGAGCTTGGTTGCTCATTGGATCATTCTAGCTTCACCGCTAGAGAGCAAAAATGGCCAAGAATGGGGGTTCGGTTCCTACCTTCGAGGGCAAGAATTTTGCTTATTGGAAAGCACGCATGCGCGCTTACCTTGAGGCAATTGCTCCCGAGGTGTGGGAAGCGACCCATGAGGGGTTTGGAAATCTTGACTATGTTGGAGACCAATTAAAATGGGATGCTAAGGCTAGAAATGCCATATATCAATGCATTAGTCAAGATGTTTTTGCTAGGATTGCTAGCAAGGAAAAAGCATGTGAAATTTGGGCATGTCTAGTTGAAATACATGAGGGCTCATATCGTGTCAAAGAACTCAAATATCACATGCTTAAATCAAAATATGATGAATTTAAGATGTTTCCTCATGAAAACGTTAATCAAATGTTTTCTCGTTTAAATGTGCTCATTGAGGAAATTAACGCACTTGATATTGCTTCTCTTGGCAAGGGACTTATAAATCGCAAGATCCTCATGCTTCTACCCAAGCCCAAGTACAACATTATCAATTCAATGCTCCAAAAAGAGTCACTAGACAACATTGAAGTTTCGGAGCTCATTGGAGAAATCCATGCTCATGAGATGAGCGTACTTGGAATGATGGAGGAGTCATCATCAAAAACCATTGCTCTCAAGGCTTCAACCAAGAAGACAACTCCCAAGAAGAAGAAAGTGGTTGAGCCTAGCTCAAGTGAAGAAGAGCAAGAAACAAGCGAAGATGATGATGATGAGCTTGCTTTGATGATGAGAAAATTCTCACGCCTCAACTCCAAGATTGCAAAGAAGGGATACTCTTTTGATCCCAAAAAGAAAGCCTTCTTGCCAAGAAAAGATGAAAACAAGACGTGCTACAATTGTGGTGATCTAGGCCACATATCATATGACTGTCCAAGACCGGACAAAAGAAAGGAAATTGGCAAGCATCACAAGGTAGAAGAAAGTGATGATGAAGAGGAGGTCAAGCCCAAGCGCTCCTTTGGAAAGAAGAAATTTGACAAAGGCAAGAAAACCAAGCTCTTTCCAAAGAAAAGAAGAGGGCCTCAAAAGGTCTTCATGTGTGAAGCAAATGAGTGGATCACGGATGAAGAGTCAAGCGACGAAGATAGTGAAGATGAAGAAAACTTGGCGGGCCTCGCCATCGTCAACAAGGATGACTCACCTCTTCATCCACCTCCTATGTGCCTAATGGCGAAAGGTAACTCAAAGGTATGTGAAGACTCTAGCGATGATGATGAGGAGCTTTCACCCGATGAATTAGCATCTATGATTAATGAATATCATGCCATGATAAAAAGGGAAAAGGCTAAGGTTAAGGCCCTTGAGCTAGCTCGTGCTAAGCTTGAAAGTGCTAACCTCGATTTGCATGACAAGTGTGTAACCGTACTTAAAGAGCATGACACGCTCAAATCAAATGTCAAACAAATCGAGGATTAAAATGCTACAATCAAGCTTAAGTATCATGAGCTTGACTTAGCTAACTTAGCACTCTTGGCAAAGCACAATGAGTTAGTTCAAGAACATGAAGTGCTTAACCGTGCTTATGAAGCTATTGAACTTAAATTGAAAAACACAAAGAAAGAAACCCTTGATGGCAAAATATCATCTAATTCACATGCCACTAATGTTTTGGATAAGTCTTTGCCTTTGAAAGCAAGCCCTAGGGAGAAGGAGCTAATGGACGAAATTGAAAGTCTTCGCACTAGTGTGGCAAGACTCTCTAAGGGGGAGGACAAGCACAAGGAAATCCTCTACCAACAAGCGAAAAGCTTCAACAAGAGAGGACTTGGATCCTTCCCGATACCCAACAAAGGAAAGGTGCCCTCACCGGAGCTTAGGACAAGCTTCATCAAGGAAGTTGGGTCATATTGCCAACATTGTGAGGTCACCGGACATCACACGAGGGAGTGTCCTCTTCCCAACCGTCCTTCTCCGAAATTGCCTCCTAACTACAAATCTACGTTCAATGATTATCACTATCTATTGAGCAAAGTAGGTGGAAAAGTGAAGGCAAGGTTCATCGGCAAAGACATCAAGGGCATGAAGGGGAAGCTCCCCAAGCAACTTTGGGTTCCAAAAACACTTGTATCACACATACAAGGACCTAAGTTGGCTTGGGTTCCTAAACTCAAAAACTAACTTCATGTGTGTAGGTGAACTACAAAGCCGGAGGAAAGCATTGGGTACTCGATAGTGGGTGCACTCAACATATGACCGGCAATGATGGTATGTTCACCTCCATAGAAAACCCCGACAATCATGAACAAGTCACCTTTGGTGATAACTCAAAGGGGAAGGTAATTGGTTTGGGTAAAATTGCTATTTCTCATGATTTGTCTATCTCTAACGTGCTTTACGTTAAGTCTCTTAGTTTCAATTTACTTTCCATTGCACAATTATGTGATCTTGGACTAACGTGCACATTTGACAAGAATGGTGTTGTGGTGACTAGTGAATTAAGCAAAGAACTAATATTCAAAGGTTTTCGGCATGGACATCTTTACTTGGTGGACTTCTCTAACAAGGATGCTAGCTTGACCAATTGTCTTTTCACCAAGACTAGTTTGGGATGGCTATGGCATCGGCGCATTGCTCACATTGGGATGAGCAAGCTCAAGAAGTCATTCAAGCTTGGGATGGTGACCGGCGTGAAGGATGTCACATTTGAGAAGAACAAGCTTTGTAGCGCATGTCAAGCCGGGAAGCAAGTTGCCTCACACCATCCGTTGAATACAATGGTGTCAACCTCCAAGCCACTTGAACTACTTCACATGGACCTCTTTGGACCGTCCACGTATCAAAGCCTTGGCGGTAACCTCTATTGTCTTGTTATTGTTGATGACTACTCTCGCTATGCTTGGACATTGTTCCTAGGCGACAAGGGTGAAACTCCGGAAATCTTCAAGACCTTCGCTAAACGAGCTCAAAGGGAATTTCAACTTCCCATCATCAAGGTCCGGAGTGACAACGGCACCGAGTTCAAGAACTACAACATTGGGGAGTGGTGTGATCGTGAAGGCGTGAAGCACGAATTTTCGGCCACATACACCCCTCAACAAAATGGTGTCGTTGAAAGGAAGAACAAGACTCTCATCACCCTTGCAAGAGCAATGCTTGATGACTATGGCACGTCGGAGAAGTTTTGGGCCGAAGCAATCAACACGGCGTGCCATGCCGCAAATAGGGTCTATCTTCATCGACTACTTCAAAAGACCCCATATGAGCTTCTCATTGGGAGAAAGCCCAACATCTCCTACTTCCGAGTCTTCGAGTGCAAGTGCTACATCTACCGCAAGAGAAGGCTCGGTAAGTTTGAAAGAAGGTGTGATGTTGGTATCTTTCTTGGTTATGCGTCAAACTCAAAAGCATATCGAGTATTCAACCAAACCTCCGGGTTAGTTGAAGAAAGTTGTGATGTTGAGTTTGATGAGACTAATGGCTCCCAAGAGGAGAGTTTTGGTCATGATGATATAGATGATGAGCCTCTACGAGAAGCTATGAAGAACATGACCATAGGAGACATCAAGCCCGAAGTTGAGGAGAGCCATGATCAAGGGGGAGCCTCAAGTTCCAACATCAACACCTCCATGGCGCCTCAAATTGATGAAGAAGAAGAGAAAAATGATCCATTGCCAATGCAAGATTCACATGCCACACAACACCAAGAAGAAGAAGAAGTCCAAGGTCAAGTCCAACCACAAGACGAGCAAGATGCCTCACCACCACCAAGTGCCTCACAACCTCTTATGAGGCATGGGCGCATCTCCAAGGCACATCCGATGGATCAAATCATCAGAAGTCCGTCACGGGGAGTAAGTACTCGTTCTCGCCATGTTGCTTCATTTTGTGAGCACTACTCCTTTGTTTCGTGTGTAGAACCCACAAATATTGAGGAAGCACTCCAAGATCCCAATTGGGTGATGGCTATGCAAGAAGAACTCAACAACTTCACCCGCAATAAAGTTTGGGTATTGGAGGAGCGACCTAAGGACAAGAACGTCATCGGAACGAAGTGGGTGTACCGCAACAAACAAGACGAGAATGGCGTGGTGGTCCGCAACAAGGCAAGGCTTGTGGCCAAGGGTTTTTCACAAGTTGAAGGACTAGATTTTGGAGAGACATTTGCCCCGGTCGCACGGTTAGAAGCTATTCGCATACTCCTTGCTTTTGCTTCACATCACAATATTATGCTTTACCAAATGGATGTGAAAAGTGCCTTCCTCAATGGTTATATTAACGAGCTTGTTTTCGTTGAGCAACCTCCCGGGTTTGAAGATCCGAGGAATCCTAACCATGTGTATAGGTTACACAAGGCGCTCTACGGGCTCAAGCAAGCACCTAGGGCATGGTATGAACGTCTAAGGGATTTCCTAGTCATGCAAGGATTCAAGATCGGGAGGGTTGATACCACACTTTTCACCAAAGACATCAACGGGGATTTATTTCTTTGTCAAATTTACGTTGATGACATTATTTTTGGCTTAACTAACAAATCTCTTAGCCTTGAGTTTGGCACCATGATGTCTAGGGAGTTCGAGATGTCAATGATTGGAGAGCTCAATTTCTTCCTAGGATTTCAAATCAAGCAACTTCAAGAAGGGACTTTCATCTACCAAGAGAAGTATACCAAAGACCTCTTGAAGAAGTTTGAAATGAAAGATTGTAGCTCAAGAAGTACTCCAATGGCGACAAATTGTCATCTCGACGCGGACATGGACGGTAAACCTATTGATCAATCTCATTACCGTTCCATGATTGGTTCATTGTTATATCTTACCGCATCTAGGCCCGATATCATGTTTAGTGTGTGCTTGTGCGCTCGCTTTCAAGCGGCACCTAAAGAATCGCATCATAAGGCGGTCATTAGGATACTTAGGTATCTCAAGCATACCCCAAGTGTAGGTTTGTGGTACCCCAAGAACCCTAGTTTCCATCTCTTGGGTTACTCGGATTCGGACTTTGCCGGATGCCGTGTGGATCGCAAGAGTACCTCCGATGGGTGCCACTTACTTGGGCGTTCCCTAGTATCTTGGTCGAGCAAAAAGCAAAACTCCGTGGCTTTGTCCACCGCGGAGGCAGAGTATATAGCGGCCGGTGCATGTTGTGCCCAAATTCTATATATGAAGCAAACCCTTTTGGACTTTGGAATTAAATTTGATTGTGTGCCTCTCCTTTGTGACAATGAAAGTGCGGTTAAGATAGCTAGAAACCCCGTTCAACACTCCCGCACTAAGCACATAGATATTCGCCATCACTTCTTACGGGACCATGAGGCTAAAGGAGACATCTCTTTGCAAGGTGTTAGGTCTGAAGAACAATTGGCGGATATCTTCACTAAACCACTTGATGAGAAAACTTTTTCTAGACTTAGAAGTGAATTAAATGTGCTAGATGCATCTAACGTCATGTAAGTTGCCATGTTCATGTAAGGTTGCATATCAAATAGGTCTTGTCTAACTCCCAAAGGATAGGGGCAAGCTAGAAATAGTTTTCCCTGAGGAAGCCTTTGGCAGGTTTAAACTTGGCAAGATAGATTTACATTACGCCTTGCATGATTCCTGCCATATAGACTTGCACGCATTCAATATCTTGCATCATTTTGGTTGGCATTGCATACGGTAGATTGTCACAAAGGGGAACCCACATCATGAGAAGGAGACTTGTTCAAAATGCAATATCTCAACTCATATGATGTGGATAGAGCAAAATTCTAAAGGTACATGCTTTAAAGAGATAGAAGTTTTCCACACTCTAGCTCACAAAGCATGGGCCTTACATTTTCATGGTTTCCCTCCTAACCTTGTGTGTTCTCTTTGCTTAAGGGCTTAGCCAATATGTGGCACTATATTTGAAGCCTTCTATTAGAGGTTAGGAGTTGCCCAAAAAGTCCTAGGACCCATCCTTATCTTTGTGTGTTTAAGTCCAAGGACACATATGGGCAGTCTTAGGTTTTCTGTAGTCATCGGATTATCCGATGCTAGGGCCAGCAGATCATCGGATCAATTGGTGCTTCAGTTCAGTACTCAGATCAAGTCAGATGTCACAAATCAACCGATGAGTTCATTTCAGAAGACATCGGAGCATCCGGTGTTCAGTTTTCTGGTGCCCTGCAGAAATCGATCGATGATCGACACCTCAACATCGGATCATCCGGTGTTCAAAGAGAGTCTTTGGAACAACTCTCTGATGAACTCGACCGATGCATCCTCCGATGATCATCGGTCCATCCGGTGTTTTATGCGCGGCTAGGGTTTGCCCGTACAGTTTAAATAGCGGATCGCCGACCTCCGTCGTTTTTCTTTCTTTCCTCTCGACCTCCGCCGCCGCCCGATGCCCTCGCCACCTTCCTCATGTGCCCCAGCCGCCGCCGCCGCCTCCAGGCTCCGCCGCCGCCCCCAGGCGCCGCCGCCGCCACCAGCTCTCCCCGCGCGCACCGCCTCCCAGCCGCGCGCCGCCTCCCAGCCACCGCGCCGCCTCCAAACCGCAGCCTCTCAGCCGCCGCCGCCTCCCAGCAGCCGCCGCCGCCGCCTCTCCCACGAACGCCACCTCCAGTTGCCGCCAACGCCTCCCAGACATCGCCGCCACCGCCTCTCCCGAGAGCGCCGCCGCCGTTCCACCGCGCCGCCACAATTCCCTCCTCCGCCGCGTCTCCCTCGCCGAGCTTCGCCGCTGAGATGGGTCGCGATCGCAAAGGAAAAGGGAAGGCTATTGAGGAACCCGCCGGGAAAAAGCGCAAGATGTCCAAGGACGCGCGTCGTGCGGAGTTGGCCGCTCGCGCCGCCGAGGAGCGTGAGCGCGGTCATCGCGGTTCCTTACGGATCCGCGAGTCCCGGCAGAGGCAGGAGCAGCCTCCGATCCAGCCGGTGCCTCCCGAGGGCTCCGACGAGGAAGAGACCGAGGTGCCACCCCTGATCCGCCGACGCACCCCGAGGACTCGTGGGGGTGGACAGACTCCTACGGCGAGTCGGCGCCCCTCTGCGGCTGACCGCGCCGAGGACAGAGAGGCCGAAAGGGCCATCCACCTGATGGACACAGCAGTCCGAGTTGCCGAAGAGGTCAGACTCACTGACTACAGGAAGATGAAGGCAAGGCAACTAAAGAAGCTCAGATGGTCAGCGTTGATCGAGGAGTGGTTCCCACGGCCTAGGGACGCTCGAGTGGACTCCCACTTCTGGACCCTGACACAGGCGTCCCTGTACGAGACTTACAGGCGTCGGGGTCACAAGCTATTCCAGCATAACAGCATTGACTGGGATCAGCTTGCAGTGGCAGCAGGACACGGGATCAGGCCACTTTTTGAGAGATACAGAGGCCTTGTGGACCTACTCTCGCACCAGAGGAGTGCCTACGTCGAGGAGTGGGTCAGAGTGTTCTACGCGACACTCTACGTCTCTGAGGGCCGTCGCTCAATTCACTTCATGTTCATGGGGCGGATCCACGACGTATCTCGAGACCTGTTGGGCAGACTGCTTGGTGTGGAGCTCTCTACTACGTGCCTGCACCAGATAGTCTACGGAGACGCAGACCCGCCGAGGAGACCACTGACTGGAGGAGTGGCACCGCCTTTTGAGGAGATCAGAGGTCTGTTCACTCAGCCGTTCACTCTAGACCAGCCGAGGGTGCCAGCGCTTCTCACCCCAGCAGCTCGGACAGTTCACCACATCCTCAGGCGTACCCTGCTACCGAGGTCCGGCTACTTGGAGGGTTTCACGAGCCTTCAGCAGACCATCCTGTTCTATGTGATGAACGGGATGGAGTTCGACATAGTAGACATTCTGATCTGCGAGATGGAGGACGTGATCACCGACGGAGTTGGGATGCTACGACAGCTGGTCTTTGGTCACTGGATCTGTCACCTTCTTCACCAGCTGGTTCCAGAGGACACTCCAGGAGTCTCTCAGCTGACGGAGATGCACGTGACCCGGTTCAGCCACTACCGAGTCCCCACTCCGGGAGACCGCCGCCTTGGCCGCCCCGTCGAGCGTGAGGTTCGAGCCAGACTGTCAGAGGAGGACTGGGCAGAGCTGACTCAGGAGGACGCAGAGCTGGCACAGGCAGAGGATCAGGGAGGAGACCTACAGCACGTATGGTTGGACAGCGACACCAGCGACAGTGTCGAGGAGTACTTCCCTCCTGCTCCTCCCTCACCGAGGCAGCACGACGCAGAGGCAGGAGGCTCAGCAGCTCCACCACCTACACCTCCTCCACTGTCAGAGGCTCAGGTGACTCAGCCGTCAGAACTCACTGCCATACTTCAGCGGATGGCTCAGCAGCAGGAGCAGCAAGCAGCTCGACAGGAGCAGCTTCAGAGGCAGCAGCAGGAGATGCAACTGGAGATCGCCCGTCAGAGGCGAGAGGACACCGACAGGTTCACCAACCTTGTCGACCAGATGACGCGACGCACTCTGGACCAGCAGCAGCAGACTCAGCAGATGCTGTTGGGCATCCTGGGGTTGGTCACCAACCTCTACCAGCAGACAGGAGTCGCTCTTCCACCTCAGCACTCAGGACTCGGTCAGGTTCCAGGTGTACCGCCACTGGCACCAGCTCCAGTACTGCCGCCGACGCCGTTCCAGTCCTCACCCCTTCCGGCAGTACCTCCTCCACCGGCGCCAGCAGTCTCAGCGGATCCACCAGCAGCTCCAGCTCCAGCTCCAGCTCCAGCTCCCCCCGCTCCAGCTCCAGCACCAGCGACCTCCACCTCCAGCAGCTCCGGCGACAGCACCGTCGACGCCGACCGCTTCACCATCGCCAGGAGCGCGCCTGAGTCGTAGTCACTCGACTTTCATTTTTGGTGTCTTGATGCCAAAGGGGGAGAAGAATTAGAGTCAGGGGGAGGGTTAGCTCCGTTCTAGGGGGAGTGTCTATCCTTTTGCTACTATATTTGAGATTGTCCATCCTTTTGCTACTTTATTTGAGATTGTCTGTCATTATTATTTGCTATTATTATACTCCGGGTGCTCCTCTGTGCTCTTACGTTTCATTGATTATTATTTGAGCCTTCGAGCCACTTGTGTTGCAATTTGTACCTGTTATATTTCTTTTTGAGCATTGCGTTTTAATTCCATTAATTCTATGCTCTACTCGTTGTGTTGTCATCAATCACCAAAAAGGGGGAGATTGAAAGCATCTAGGCCCCCGTGAGATATGGTTTCGGTGATTAATGACAACCGTTCGTTATTACTAATGAGTTTGTGGATGCGAGGTTTCACATATATCACATCAACCGTTAATGAACTATCTATTCACACCATCTACTGCTCATTGGATACAAATGGAGACCCCTCAACGATCTATTCTAAGGGGTCATTCGATATGAAGAACTCATACAAACAAATCTATTCTATCAAAATTGGCAACACAAGAAGCTTACACTTTACTGTAATATCATTTCAAACAAGTGTCAAAGAGGTCACTCAAGAAGATTCCAAAAGATCAACTCAAAACAACTCGAAGCAAACAAGTTGCAAGCACCGGAGCATCCGATGTTTTGCAAAATGACTACATCGGTCGAGTTTGAGTTGGCAGAAGAAGAAGACCTCAGAGCACAGTACACACCGGATCATCCGATGTGAAGGAAGTGGAACATCGGTTGTTTTTAACAGAAGGATAATGTCTGAACCAATTCTGAAGATCAACTCACCGGATCATCCGATGATGAAGTAAGTGTTCGTCGGTCAATTTCAACCGAGACTTTACTTCTAAACCAATTCTGAAGATCAATTCACCGGATCATCCGATGATAGTTGAAGTGACATCGGTCGATTAAAAGATCCAACGGGTATATCCAACGGTCACATCTGACACATGACATCAGCTAATTTGGAATTCGACCGATGATCATATAAAGGGGTACATCGGAGGATCCGATGTTCACTGAAAAAGTCTGCCTACTTTTGCAACGGCTATCTCGTGTAGGCTGGCTATAAATACCCCTCCAACCGGTCATTTCGACAAGTCTTGATCACCAGAGCCTCACTACACATTCTCAAGCATTCAAGACCAAGAGCTACCACTTCCACACTTCAAAACCTCTTGTACTCCAACTATAGGTTATATCTAGCTAGAGAGAAGCTTGTGTGCGTCCATTCTTGGTGATTGGAATCTCTAGGCTAATGAGAGAGAGTGTCTTGGTGACTTCTCTCACCTTGTAAACGTTGGAGGAAGAAGAGATCACTCCGGAGCATACCAAGGTGTTTGTGGAAGCCCGGAGGATCACCGTTGTACAAGGCTTGAGCTCCACCTTGCCGGAGAAGGCGAACGGAGAAAGATAGTGGATTCCCTCGTCTTGGTGACTTGGGAGTGGCTATACCCTTTGGTGGGTGCCACAACGTGGACGTAGGAAGATTTTTGTGATCTTACCGAACCACGGGAAAAATCGCCGTGTCTCCGAGTCTCCGCGGGAGTTTGCATTTCTCTCCTCACCCCTTACTATTACGCTTTTACTATTCGGCACTTAACTCTCTTGCTTGCGTAGTTAGTTTGCATAGGGAATTGGGCTTCAACCATTAAAGTTTTAAATTGCTCTAAAATTTTAAAAAAGCCCAATTCACCCCCCCTCTTGGGCGTTTCGATCCTTACAGTAAGTTTGTTCTCTAATGAGCATGTTGATAATTGTTACTTGCTCTTTATTTGTGTTCATCATTCTTCCTCAAATGAGGTGTGTGGTGTGGTGATGAACACTGCAAATGTGTGTCAAAAACTGAGGCCCTTACATTCTTCCCCCCCTTAAAAGAATCTCGTCCCGAGATTATAAGGTGAAAATGAGAGAGAGGACGGTGGAAAATTACCGGATATGCGACGTGAAAAATCCAGGGTAGTTAGTGCGAAGGAATTCTTCGCTCTCCCATGTCACTTCGTCCATGGAGTGATTACTCCATAGAACCTTGTAGAACCACAACGTACGGTTGCGTGTGGTTCGGGCCTTTTCATCAATAATCTGCACCGGTTCCTCTCGATAGGTGAGATCCAGTTGCAGTTCTTCAATGTCTTCCAGCTGAACGGTAGTTGATAGCTTAAGACACTTCCTCAGCTGGGAAATATGAAAGACGTCGTGCACACCGGAAAGTGCTTCTGGTAATTTCAACCGGTATGCCACTAATCCACATCTTTCGGTAATCTGGAATGGACCGATGAATCGGGATGCCAACTTTCCTCTCACCCCAAATCTGTTTACGCCCTTCATTGGAGATACCCGTAGATATACGTGCTCTCCAACTTCGAATTGTAATGGGCGCCTTCTCCGGTCCGCATACTGTTTCTGTCGGGATTGAGCGGCTTTTAGGTTCGCTTGAATCAGTCGAACCTTTTCTTCCGCGTTGTTGACAAGGTCAATCCCGAAGGTAACCCTTTCGCCAGACTCACACCAGTTTAATGGTGTGCGGCATTTTCTTCCGTATAGCGCCTCGTAGGGCGCCATCTTGATGCTGGCTTGGTACCCATTGTTGTACGAGAATTCAGCTAACGGCAAGTGATCATCCCAATTCTTGCCGTGGTTGATAGCGCAAGCTCACAGCATGTCTTCTAAGATTCGATTTACCCTCTCTGTTTGCCCATCCGTCTGCGGGTGGTAGGCTGAACTACGGATCAGCTTCGTCCCCAAGGCAGCGTGTAGCTGCTCCCAAAAATGGGACACAAATAAAGTGCCCCGATCCGATATGATAGTACGGGGTACGCCGTACAAGCATAGGATCCGTGAGATGTACAGTTCAGCGTACTTCTTGGCGTTGTAGTTGGTGTTGACCGGGATGAAATGGGCAACTTTGGTGATCCGATCGACGATCACCCACACCGAATCATGTTTCTGTAAGGTGGTGGGTAAACCGACGACGAAATCCATGCTCACGTCCTCCCACTTCCAGGCAGGAATGCCCAATGGTTGCAGCAGTCCCGGTTTCCGCATATGATCTGCCTTCACCCTTCGGCATGTATCACACTCGGACACGTATTTTGCAACCTCGCGCTTCATCCGTGTCCACTAAAACTTTCTTCTGAGTTCTTGATACATCTTGTTGCTGCCGGGGTGAATAGAAAACTTTGATGAGTGAGCCTCATCAAAGATTTTCTTCCGTAATTCCGGTTTACGGGGTACGACGATCCGGTCCTTGAACCACAGAACGCCGTCTCCGTCCTTCCGGAAACATTTTAACTCCCCACTGTCTACACGTCTCCGTAAATGTAACATGCCCTTGTCATTCTTCTGGGCTGCCGCTATCTCTTCACGGATGGTGGGGATCAAAGCTAGGTTGTAGAGAGCTCCGTGTGGAATCACATGTAATGGTGGTTCACTCTCTTCCAACGGTGTGATGGTCAGATTATTGACGTGTGACTTGCGGCTCAGCGCATCTGCCACTACGTTTGCCTTGCCCGGATGATAATGGATTTCTATCTCGTAATCCTTTATCAGTTCTAACCATCTCCGTTGCCTCATGTTCAGCTCCTTCTGAGTGAATATGTACTTGAGGCTTTTGTGGTCGGTATATAAATGTACGAGGTTACCGAGTAGGTAGTGCCTCCACATTTTGAGTGCGAGTACCATGGCAGCGAGCTCCAAGTCGTGAGTTGGATAATTCTGCTCATGGTTCCTAAGCTGCCGTGATCCATACGCGACCACTCTTCGGTCTTGCATCAGCACACATCCGAGCCCAATGCCGGATGCATCGCAGTACACATCGAACGGTTTTGTTGTGTCTGGCTGTGCCAAAACCGGTGCTGATGTCAGGTGCTTGACTAAAGCCTTGAATGCTGCTTCACATGTTGGACTCCAAACATATTTGGTAGCCTTCTTCAGCAGCTCTGTCATTGGCTTGGCAATCTTCGAGAAGTTTGGAATGAACCTCCGATAATACCCCGCGAGTCCGAGGAAACTCCGTACCTCGTGAACAGTTCTCGGGGACTTCCAATTCAGCACTTGAGTGATCTTGCTCGGGTCCACAGCGATACCTTCCGCTGAGATGATATGCCCGAGGAAAGGCACCTGCGATATCCAAAACACGCATTTGCTGAATTTTGCGTATAACTTGTGATCCCGCAGCCGTTGCAAGACTATACGCAGATGTTTCTTGTGATCTTCCTCCGACTTGGAATATACCAGGATGTCGTCGATGAAGACCACGACAAACTTGTCCAGCTCCGGCATGAATACCGAGTTCATCAAGTACATGAAGTGAGCTGGAGCATTGGTGAGGCCGAAGGACATAACTAGGTACTCATAAAGTCCGTACCTCGTCGAGAAAGCCGTCTTCGGAATGTCCTCAGCCCTTATTTTAATCTGATGGTACCCGGATCTTAAATCCATCTTGGAAAAGATCTTTGCTTCGACCAACTGATCAAACAACATGTCGATCCGTGGCAACGGGTACTTGTTCTTGATGGTTACGGCATTTAATGGACGATAGACCACGCAAAGCCGCAACGTCTCATCCTTCTTCTTGACAAATAATGCCGAACAGCCCCATGGTGAGGAGCTCGGCCTAATAAAACCCTTCTCCAGAAGATCCGTGAGCTGAGTCTTCAGTTCAGCCAACTCCTTGGGCGCCATCTTGTACGGCCTTCGGGATATTGGCATGGTTCCCGGTGCAAGTTCAATTTTGAACTCCACCTCTCTATCGGGTGGCATCCCCGGCAAATCGTCCGGGAATACATCAGGGAACTCTCGGACCACTGGAATGTCTTCCAATCTGATGGTTGTGGCTTGATAGACACTTGGAAGTTTTATTTCTGGACTGTCCAGAAATAATGAGTGAGAACCGTGCACTTCTGAGTTTAAGTGCACGACTCAAAGGATGGTGTCTAAAACAGCGCCGTGGCGGGTTAACCACGACATCCCTAGGATGACATCGACCTTCTGTCCCTCTAAGATAATGAGAGACGTGGGGTACACTCTACCCGCTAAGCATAATGGTGCTTTGGAGACCATTACGCTTGCTGAAATCTTCCCACCCGGTGAACAAATTAAATATGGACTATCGGTGGGTAGTATTGGCAAACTGTGTTTAGCAATGAAAGCTTGGCTAATAAAATTATGCGTGGCGCCTGAATCAAACAGTACTATAGCGGGATGCTGGTGGAGTTGGAACATACCCGCAAGGATTGGCTCGCCCTCCGGCACGTCCTCAATGGCAAGCTGGTGGACAGTGCCGGGTCTAGGGTTTGCCCGCCGCGCATTAGTAGGGTTCCGGGGTCGATTCCTCCCTGGAAACTGTGGTGCCACTCCGCCGCCTTGCCTCTCCGGGCAACTGCTCGCGAAGTGTCCTGGACGACCACACTTGTAACATGTGGCTGCTGCTGGTGGAGTACTCGGTGGACGAAAGCCCCGCATGCGTTGCGGAGGTGAAAACGCACGCGGCATCGCCCACTGCTGCTGTTGTTGTTGCGGTGGTGCTGGCAGTGCCGGCCGGAATGCCGGTGAAGAGTACGGCCGACTGCGGAACGGCATCGACCGCTGTGGTGGTTGCCAGCGTGGACCTGATGGTGGGCGATTCACCATCCGAAACTTCTGAGAAGGACCGCCTCCTTCTCCACTGCTCTGCGGCGCGCTTCGCTTTCTCTCCGCCGCCGCTAACTCCTTGCCGGAGTCCTCCTGAACAATCGCAGCATCAATGATGTCGTTGAGGCTGCCGCGATTGAACATCGCCAATTTGTCCTTCAGGAGCGGGTTAAGCCCCTGGTAAAAGTGGTCTCGCCGCTTCTCATCGGTATCAGCATGATACGACGCATATAGCGCGAGATCGTTAAACGCCCTGGAGTATTCCAGCGCGTTCCGGCTCCCTTGTTGCAGGTGTAAGAACTCCTACGTCTTCCTCTTCATCAGACCTGGCGGTATATGATAGGCCCTGAAGGCCGTCCGGAACTCCGCCCAGGTCATCACTCGGTCGGTGGGCTGTGAAGCACAGAAGTTGGCCCACCACGCGCTCGCGGATCCTTGGAGCTGCTGGACCACGAACTGAGTCTTGCGCTGCTCGCTGATCTGGAGCAGCCCGAACTTCATCTCTATGGCGCGGAGCCAGTTGTCCGCGTCAAGTGGTTCATCCGCCCTTGAGAATACAGGGGGATGAGTTGCCAGGAAGTCGGAGTAGGAGCTCTGTTGGCGCTCCTCACGATCTTGACGTCTCTCTGGGCGAGACGTATTGGCGATGAGAGTCTGCAGCAACTCTGTGTGCTGCTGATGCGAGCCCGCCATTGCCGCGACAATGTCGCCCAATGTAACCGTTGGCAGTGGCGGTGGCAGTGTTTGCGGTTGCTGTTGCTGCTGCTGTCCCGAGGAGTCCTCGGGAGGTGGTTGGGAGGTCTCTCCCCCTTGACTGATACCCCCAACGTCAGGGTTGGCACGAGTACGCGTCATTCTGAAATTCGAAACAGCAGCGATTAGCACATGTCTTACTTAAAATTCCATAAGCAACAGTAGGTATTGAAGTGACACATGATTAATTTGCACAACATTCACATATATTGATAAAGCATAAACTTTATACAAGATACATTATTCTCGGGTCTCCGAGAAGTCGTGCTCATGTCGTCACTACCTATACATACGCTTAATTTACAGAGAGTCTTTACCCTGTCCTGTTTTCTGGACAGTTCCAACTCTACTGCATTTTTCGAGTGGTTAAGTGATGAAACACCTCTGGACCTCAACAGAAAAGTTGTAAAGCTCTTCCAAAGCTTTCCAGAAATGTATCATACGACCCCAATATCGAAAGAACTCAACCTCTAGCCTCTGATTAACTTCAGCCTTGATTCAGCTGAAAACAGAGTGCTCTGTCCTTAACAACCTATAAGTTGAAAACACGTTAACTTTGAATATCCTGTTCAAGGGAAGGAGTTACATAAGGTTTTACTACTTTGGAGCAAAACTTTCAAGTTTTAAATGAATTTGTTCATTTAGTTGGGTGTGACGTCGATGCATCACCAGATTATGTCGGTACTACGTCCTCACAAAGAAAAACCTATACCGGACTTAGCCGGCTTCGTTATTTCAGTGGCACTACTCGTCACTCGCACACGGATGCTACACGTCTACCGTTTCGTGGTCAGGCTACCTTCAGAAACTCAATCAATCGTCAGACTCGGCTGCACACCGAGCCCGGAATCCATACAGTTCGTACACCCGGCCGTCATCACTCGCCCGGATGTTCTCAAGCCAAACACGCCTTGAGTTACGTGTTCACGTCTCAGACCACGTGACGGGGTCTCCCATGTTGCACCACGCACGCCAGGGACAGACGTTGCTCGAATACCCCAAATGACATGAAGAGTCGAAGAGGATACTAAAGCGGGTCGGGTTACCTGCCACCCGTGGGGCTCCACCCTTCAGCTTGTGCTCACTGGTGGACAGCGCTTACGTGCACCCCCCAAGACATGAACGTCCCGAGATGCACGATTTTCCGACATAACAAATAGGTTAATAAGCCACTTTCTATATACTAATAACATCCTTATACGGGCTACTAACTCGTTCCTCACTTGATTTTTGAAAAAGAAGACCTTTGTACTGTGTTAAACCTCAAGGGATCTCTGATACCAACGCTGACACGACCCCACTGGTACTGTCGAGCCAGGATCACGCTGAGGGGTGCTGCATTGCACAGCACCGTATAACACACGTCAAAGGTACAAAGCGGAAGCGGAAATTTTATTACATAAACAAGTTTATGAACATGTTTACATTAAAATAAGTTTAGTCCACACTCGCGGGCGTAGACTAAGCATCAAGTGCACGTTCAGCCCTTGAACGTGTCCTTGCTAGCACACACGCACACTAACTCTGCCGCGTGCACGACTCCCACTCGACGGGGTCCCCCTCCTGGGGTTCCGTCTCCTATTCGGGAGTCCCTTCCTCATAGAACCCTGCAAAAGCTTCAAACACAAGCAGTGAGCACGAAGGCTCAGCAAGTCTGACCCGTCTCACCTAAACATGGAACTTCTACATGAGGGTAATGGGTTACATGAGGTAAAAATCATTTGCAAGCACTCGCCTAATTAGTAGAACCTTACTTTTAAGTTTTAGCAGCAGGTTGTGGAGAACATTACGCGAAGGTAAATGAGAGAGCCGCAATCAAACAACAAACGCATTTCTCTCATGTACTTTGCCCAAAGTTGAAAAGAACTTTAGTTAGCTCTAAGCTACAGCATATCATTAACAATCAATGTCCATCTTTCAATCAGCAACATTTTAACATGTAACTAGCCTGTTCATTCTACGTCACGGTACAGTGAACAAGTGGTACTCACTGACCGCGAGGGACGGCGATTATAATCGATTTACACCTGCAGGGTTACCCGAACAACCCGTCACGTACGCCCGTACTCGATGTTGCCTACAACAACCATCACGGACGCCGTACGCAACTACCTTTCACCCAGCACCGGTCACCCACGCGTCCAAGGGTGCCTTGGCTCGGGCGTGACAACGCCCTGGTTGGGCTGTCCACGGGAGCCCGAGGTGCGGCGGTTCCAAGTTCCGAGTTTGATCTTTCGGCACAGCCGATATCAATCGGTTTCAACCGAATTCTAGCAACGGGGAGGACGGAGGAAGGTCTCTAGTACCTTGCTGGGGCTCTGGAGTGGACGGAGGAAGCTGCGATCGGCGTTCTCCGATCAAGTCCGAGCTGCGGAAGTTTTCGGCCGGCGCTGAGTTCTTGCGGGGAAGAACGATGGTACCTCGGCCGAGGAGGGGGGCAGGCGCCTTAAGAAGGCTCTGCACCGCCTCACGCCCGCGCGTGGGCAAGCAGCTGGTGGCGCGGCGGCTGGCCTCGGTGGCGATCACCGCTGCGGCTCGGCGACCCGAGTGAAAAAGTTTCAGTCGGTTTGATCTGAGCAGTGGCTGACATGTGGGTCCCACCTCCAGTTTTAACCTCTGAAATTTACTCCTAATCACTGTTGTAAACAGTGAACCCCATACTACCCTTGGCAATTCAAATTATTCACCCATGAGCCATTTGAATAGATCAAAGTTCAAATGAGGTTTGGTTTGAATGAATTTCAGCACAAGTTCAGTTTGAAATTCAAATAAAGTTTGAATCTCTCCCCCTTAGCTCATGTCAAGATCAACTCCAAATGGAGTGAAAATTGGTGTGTGAGCTCACAAAAATGTGCTGAGTAAGAATATGCCTTCCACTTTTAAATTCATGGGATAAAAACAGTTCGAATTTGAATATGGTTTCAAACTGCCCTCTTCCTATCTATACCCAAAATGACCTCAAAAAGGTTTTGAATTTGGGTGAAACTTGGCATGGACATCCTTAGCAAAGTGTAGGAGTTTTTATATGTCCAGCCCATCTATATCACATGTGGGAAATACCACTTTTGCAATGTGTAAGTTTGTTCTCTAATGAGCATGTTGATAATTGTTACTTGCTCTTTATTTGTGTTCATCATTCTTCCTCAAATGAGGTGTGTGGTGTGGTGATGAACACTGCAAATGTGTGTCAAAAACTGAGGCCCTTACACTGAACATTTGCGTATTGTACTCCAACGCTTGAGAGATCACAAGCTTTATGCAAATTTCAGTCAATGTGGGTTTGGGATCAGCAAAGTGCCGTTTCTTGGGCATATTATTTCAGTGGAAGGCATCACTGTGGACCCAAGTAAAATTGAGCAAGTGCTGAATTGGAAACCTCCAACATCTGTTCATGAAGTGAGGAGTTTCCTAGGTTTAGTGGGTTATTACCGAAGATTCATTCCGAACTTCTCCAAAGTCGCTAAACCTATGATGGAGCTGTTGAAGAAAAGCACCAAGTACAATTGGAGCAATTCATGTGAACAAGCTTTTCAAACATTAGTGAAGCATCTCACTACAGATCCAGTTTTAGCCCAGCTGGACACCACAAAGCCTTTTGATGTTTATTGTGATGTATCCGGCATTGGTCTGGGTTGTGTGTTGATGCAAGAAGAACGCGGGGTCGCGTATGGATCCTGACAACTTAGGTGTCATGAGCAGAATTATCCGACGCACGACCTTGAACTAGCTGCTGTGGTCCTTGCACTGAAAATGTGGAGACATTATCTACTAGGCAATTTAGTACATCTCTACGTTGACCACAAAGCTTAAAGTACATCTTCACAAAGAAGGAATTGAATATGAGGCAGGAAGATGACTAGAATTGATCAAGGACTATAAACTTGAGATTCATTACCATCCAGGCAAAGCGAATGTGGTTGCCTATGCACTTAGTCGGTGACGCGGCCCCACGGCCTTGTCCAGCCAGGATCACGCTGAGGGGTGCTGCGTTGCACAGCACCGGATAACGCACATTAAAGATACAAAGCGGAAGCAAAGTTTTATTACATAAACCAGTTTATAAACATTTTACAACAAAATAAGTCCAGTCTACACTCACGGGCATTGACTATGCATCGAGTTCACGTTCAGCCCGTGAACGTGTCCCCGCTAGCAAGCACACACACTAACACGGTGGCGTGCATGACTCCCACTCGACGGGGTTCCCCTCCTGGGGTTCCGTCTCCTCCTTGGGAGTCCCTTCCTCATAAACCCCTGCAAAAGCTTCAAACACAAGCAGTGAGCACGAAGTCTCAGCAAGACTGACCCGTCTCTCCTATACATGAAACTTCTACATGGATGGTTTTATGGTACATGAGGTAAAATAAGTTGCAAAGGACTCGCCTAATTATTTGAACCTTACTTTCAAGTTTTAGCAGCAGGTTGTGGAGAACCTTACGCTAAGGCACATGAGAGAGCCGCAATCAAACAATAAATGCATTTCTCTCATGTACGTTGCCCAAAGTTGAAAAGAAATTTAATTAGTGCTAAACTACAACAAGACATTAACAAGCAAAGTATGTCTTTCAAATCAGCAAACTTTTAACATGTATCTAGCATGTTCTTTCTATGTCATGGTACAGTGAACAAGTGGTACTCACTGACCACGAGGGACGGCGATTATAATTTATTTACACCTGCAGGGTTACCTGAATAATCCGTCACGTACGCCCGTACTCGATGTTGCCTACAGCAACCATCACGGACGTCGTAAGCAACCACCTTTCACCGTCAGCCAAATGTTGAACCGGTCCAATCGTCCCGAGCAAGAGGTCTCTGCACGCGCATACACAGTGCCGCCAGCCAATTTACACCTTGAGATCTCAAACTAACCTCTGAACGACCAGCTATGCCTCAACACACAGCTACCCAAGTTACATCGGTTTCCCGGTTCTCAAATAGCCGGTAGGTCTTTGGTACTGTTCTAGCTTGTTCAACAGGCCCGCACACGGCTCGGTCCTCAATCGACAAAAGTGGAGCTATAGCACCCAGGCCCCGATGTCCTGCTGCCCTTACTCTCCACTTGGTCTCATTTTTCTTTCCATGTGTTTCATTTGCTATCTTTACCCGAGCAATGTGCCTCTAGCCTATCCTCGCGAGTAGTTCCAACTACTCGACTTGTACCAAATCCTACACTGTCTTAGCATTGCAGTAGCTAACGAGGTTTTCAAACCTAATCCCAACCCATGGCTTTCTTGGCTATGCATTTGGGTTTCAAACAAGACTCTAATGCAAGAAGTAAGTGGGTGCTCAAAGTAAGTTCTCAAAATAGTAAAATTTATAAAAAGGTTAATGCAAACCAGAGCTTGCCTTGCTGCTCTTGGTCGTAGGCTAGCTGTTCTTCTGGAGTGACGAAGTATAAGACTTCGGTTTCCTCCTCAACCTTAGCGACTACACGAGAGAATATATACATGTATCAATTTGGATGCATTTAAATTGAAGTTCAAACTTGTGAGGGCTATAAGTCTTACTAGACTAACCCAATGACTGTGAAATTTTTACTGTGGTTTAGATACAACCTAAACAGAGACTTGGCCAAGTTTCATTTGCAGCGAAGCTCATTTGATTCCTCCACAAATAATTATGTACTTGACCTTAATTGGGGCTCCTAGGGTGTTCCAGGGATTTTCATGGAGCAAGCCATGCCTTTCTGAAAACTAGATTTTCAGAGGGTTCTAATGGAGTTGATTTAAATTAATTTGAAGATTCCTAGCTAAAGATATGAGCTAAACAATTTCAGAGAAATTCTGAAAATGTTTCTTGACATTTTCTATTTTCTCTGGAACAGTTTTATTAATCACACCATTAGGTGGATCAAATTAGCTCAAATGGATCTGAAATTTTTATGATAGCTCAGGGATATTTTGGTGAACATCCCAGCAAAATTTAAGAAATTTCCTCCAAAGGGTTCTCCAGTTAAAATTCTAAACAATTTAAAATTTGAAGAATTAATTCTGGAGAATTAAGGATTTTCATGAAGTGGTACTTGATTTTCTGGAAATTAGTCAGAGAGCTGAATCCAGCAAAATTTGGTTCACTCGATTTGGAGTTTCCTAGCCAAAGTTATGTGGGTTTGAAGTTTGAATTAAATCTGAAAATCAGGGAAATGTTTAAATTGCTGCGTGTGGGACTGGGGCTACGTGTCAACTTCTCAGCGGTCGACGCACGGGTCTACAGAATTCTTCGTGCGCAGCCACACCTGATCCGGTGCCACAGCAAATCCTGGGGTTTAAAATATCGGCCGCTGACACGTGGGACCGGGGCTTCATCTACCTCCGGCCTCCCGTGCTCGGCCGCCACCCCCCTCGCCAGAGTGCTCGCCGGAGAGCTTCTGCCATGCGCCAAACTCCATGATTTCGGCCGCCTCTGCCTAATTCCATCCGGGGAACATGATACTGGGCTTAGCTCATCGTGACAGTCAACGGAACACGGCCGGCGATGAGCGGCGACTTCGAAATAACTTCGGCCGTGTTGGCCAGACTTCGTAGCACCCAAAACGATCACGCAAAAGGCCGTAGAGCATCAGTGGACCCTATGAAAGACCGACATGATCTTGAAGTAGCTCGGGAGAGGTCCTAAGTAGACTCTCACCGGGCGCCCGACGCTTACTGAGTAAGCCGCCATTGGCATGCTCGGAATTACGCCATGTACAGTGGTCCTCATGCTAGGTGTTGTGAAGCCAACTTGTGCGCCACTAAGTCTAGTTCGTGTAGGAACAGTTTGAGACCCTCTAAACAATTTTGCAGTGAGAATTCGGTGGATCCGCACCCGAAGGTCGGTCTGCGCCGAGTGAAAGGGGACACTGAAATTTGTCGCGGTGATCAAACACTCGGGCTGTGGTTTGGGGGTGAGCAGCACCAGTCTCTAACGCGTCTGAGGATTCCTTAGCTTGGGCGTGACACACTCCCGTTTGGGCTGTCCACGGGAGCCCGAGGTGCGGCAAACTTAGGTTACCGGAAAGAACCCTCGGTATGGTCGAGACCATCCGAGTTCAGCTAATTTCCAACAACAGGGAAGGAGAAGGAGAGCCCTTACAACTGTTTTGTAGCTTGGAGGGAGGAAGTGGAGAGGCTGTGATCATGGGCTTTTCCGATCAACCGAGAGAGCGGCGGCGAGAGCGGCGTTTCTTGCGCGAGGGAGCAACGAAGCGATCGGTTCAGCCTTCGATCGGGTTAGTTGCGGAGATAAGAGGGAGGGTGAGGCGGCAACCAGCTGCTGTACCGATCGATCCTTTGCCGTGGCGGCTGCTGGATCAAGCGAAAGAAACCGAGCTCGGGCTTCAGTCAGTTAAATTTCCTGCTGAGGCTGACATGTGGGTCCCACCAGAGGTTCAACATCTGAAATTAAATTTTCCCCACTGCTCTAAACAGTAGAGACACAAATACCCTCTCATTTTTGAATTATCAACCACAAGCCCATTTGAAGTTGATAGAATTCTAATTGTGAAGTGACTGAATAAATTTCATCACATGTGCAGTTTGAAATTCAAATAAAGTTTGAATTTGCTAAACTTAGCTCATGTCAAGATCAACTCCAAATGGAATGAAAATTGGTGTGTGAGCTCACAAAAATGTGCTGAGTAAGAATATGCCTCCCACTTTTAAATTCATGGGATGGAAATAGTTTGAAATTGAATTTGAGTTCAAACCACCCTCTTTCTAGTTATACCCAAAAGTACTTCAAAAAGGTTTTAAATTTGGGTGAAATTTAGCATGGACATTCCTAGCAAGGTGTAGGAGTTTTTCATATGCCCAGCCCTTATATGATGCATGTGGGAAATGCCACTTTTGCATCTTGTGAGTTTAGTCTCTAATGAACATGTTGATGGTGTTTACTTGCTCTTCGAATGTATTCATCAAGTTTTTTTCAGATGAAGTGTGTGTGTGGTGATGAACACTTTGAATATGTGCAAAAAACTTAGTCCCTTACCATCGGAAAGCCCATGTTCACCATTTATCTTTGGCTGCTAGGGAAGAAGGAGAAGCAAGCCTGCGCTTAGTTCCCTACGGATCGCTGTTCAAACTCGCTCTTATTCTTACAATCCAAGATGAGATTGTAGAGGCTCAGAAGAGAGATAGGGGTATGTCTAATATCTGGAGGAGAGTGGACAGTGGTGAGTTGAAGATGTTCCACAAGGATGAAGTGGGTACTCTATGGTTTAACAACCGTATAGTTGTACCCCGAAACATGAAATTGCGGAGGAAGATATTGGATGAAGCTCATTTTTCCAAGTACTCCATTCATCCGAGAAGCAATAAGATGTACCAGGACATGAAATCTAAGTTCTGGTGGACACGGATGAAAAGAGAGATTGCAAAGTACATATCCGAGTCTGATACGTGTCGGCGGGTTAACGCCGACCATATGAGGAACTCCGGACCACTTCAACCGCTGAAGGTTCCAGCATGGAATTGGGAAGACATAAGTATGGACTTCATCGTCGGTTTACCCATGACCAGCAACAAGCATGATTCTATTTGGATATTCATCGATCTTTTGACCAAGACAGCTCATTTTATTCCAGTCCATACGAAATATGTGGCAACGAAATATGCGGAGCTGTTCCTCTCGAGAATCGTGTGTTTACACGGGGTTCCTCGCACCATTGTCTCTGACCGAGGTGCGTTTTTCGTATCCAGATTTTTGGAGCAACTGCATGCTTCACTGGGAACCAAGTTAATTCGGAGTTCAGCGTATCATCCGACAACCGATGGTCAAACGTATAGAGTAAATCAGATTCTATAGGATATGCTATGGGCATGTGTCATCAATCATAAAAAGAATTGGGATGACCATCTACCATTAGCAGAATTCTCATATAATAACGGTTATCAATCCATCATGAAGATGGACCCGTATGAAGCTCTTTATGGCCGGAAGTGCCGCACACCACTGAATTGGTGTGAGTCCGGCAAGAGAATGGTCTACGGGATTGATCTGGTGAATGAAGCTGAGGAACGAGTGCGAGTGATTCAAGCCCACATAAAGGCTGCTCAATCTCGATAGAAGAGCTATGCAGACAAACGACGTCGACCTCTTCACTTTGACATCGGGGACCACGTGTATCTTCGTTTCTCTCCGATGAAAGGGGTTCATCAGTTTGGAGTGAAGGGAAAACTCACTCCGTGATTCATCGGGCCGTTTGCTGTCACTGAAGTATGCGGACCCGTAGCTTATCGTCTGGAGTTACTGACATCACTTCGGGTATTCACAATGTTTTCCACGTCTCTCAGCTGCGGAAATGTCTTAACTACCCAACCTCAGTTCATAAGGAAAACATTGAGGATCTTCAACTGGACCTTACCTATTATGAGTATCCGATCCAGATTATCAACGGGAAGACCGGCACCACAAGAAATCGGACATTGCGATTTTACAAAGTCTTGTGGAGCAACCACACCACTGATGAAGCCACGTGGGAAAGCGAGGACTTTCATCATTTAAATTTTCCCGACTTGTTTGTACCATATGTCCAGTAGTCATTCTCCCTTCCTTTTTCTTTTTATAATCTCAGGACGAGATCCTTTTAAGTGGGGAGGAATGTAACAGCCCTAACTTTTGTAAAGTTTGATTTCAACTTATGAAACAAAGTTAAGAAGATAAAATAATATGTTTGTGTCACATAAAATTCTGAATACACAAATGGACATGTGAGGGAGTAAAACTTTTCTCTAGCCCATGCTTACACATGTTAACCTAGGGAAAAGACTTTACTCTATAAAATGGCACTCATGTGCACATACTCAATATGTAGAGCATAGAGGGAAAAATTTAAACACCATTTTGAATCTTTTCAAAGAATTCATGTTCAGATTGTCCAAATGCATACAAAGGGATTGACCGATGCATTCCCCATGTATGAATGAGCTCATGATCCAAACTTGGATACTTTTGGACCTTGTATACCAATTAATCCGAGGATTATCCGAGGGAGAGTTCAAATTCAAATTTGAATTTGAAAACTGAACCAAATATGCTCAGAGGGTTAAAAAAGGGGGCGGGCGGCAACTATGGGCCGGGTGATGGCCGGGAAGGGTCTTCCGGCGACCCTCGCCGGAGGGCGCCGCCGGGTACCTGTTGGCGCGAGGTTGAAGATGAGGTCTGACGTGTGGGGCCCATGGCAATGTTTACACTTTTCCAGGGTTTTCATAATTCGGTTTATACTTTGGAGAGCCATAACATTGTGTAGGAATGTCAAAAAATTGTCAAATAAATTTCGTTGGATTACTCTAAGGGAGTACTATCCTAGGGTGCATCCCAATATATATGAAATTACCTGGATTTGTCTCATTAACTAATTTAATGAAAATATTGTAGGAATTATTAAAGGAGTTCTGTTTATTGGAAAATTCTCAAATTTGGGCAGGACCTTCTTCCAAAAATCCTTGAACACCAGTAAAAATTTCAGAGGCATTGGACCTCATTTGCTTGGCCAAAATAAGTGTAAATCCTTCATGTCTCTGAAAAATAGGAAAAATGAACAGAGACATTTTCAGACTTTTTCCCAAGTTTGTATAATCCATATCTCCATGTAGGAAACTCCAAAAATGGTAAAACCAATTCCTATGGACTCAGGACATTTTTTTACTTCACATAACGAATTATTCTGATCAGCTTGAGCCATGTCATGAGCTCAATTTTTCACACTGCCTAACCTTCCATAGAGGCTGTGGTTAAATTTTCAGCTTCGTTGGACCTCTGGAACTTGAGCTACCATCCTTTAGGTTTAAGTGTTCATATAATGCACTTAATCATATGGTGATTACTAGTATCTCCTTTTCACCTAGTTTTCATCATCTCTAAGATTGTAGATCCAACAACATAAACCTTGCTGTTGTTTGTCCGTTTTAGGTGTGAGTTAACTTGTACAACAGCTTTGAACTAGTTTCTAAATTGCTTTTGAAATATATGTGCATTGCAATATAATAGCTTAAGTGACGTCGATGTTCGACAAGGACTCAACTCCGAAGCAAGGATCTCCATGTCGTGACGAGTGTGGCGGATTCTCCGGAGGAAGACTAACTCCTAGCTTCTAACAAAAACGTTGAGCAAGGCAAGCCCTGGTTTGCATATAAGTACCGTATTTAAATTTTGCTTTACTTCACCTCATGTTTATTAGTCTTGATATTGTGCATTATGTCTTGGATGATTGAAACCCACATGCATGGCTATTACATCCCTGAGTAGAAGGTTTAGTGTAGGCTTTGCCACGTCGTAGGTGCTAGGCTAATTTTGTAGCTAGCTCAGTAGAAGTCGAGTAGTAAAAAGCTACTCGCGAGAAAAGTCGAATAATGGAGTTACTCGCGAGAGGTTGATGATAAGAGCACCCTCATGAAAATGAGATGGGGACCGGGATGTTCCTGTAGGATGGAGCGCTCAAGGTTGGTCTCGACCTGCGATGGGTGTGACAATGCTTGAGACCACATTTTGCCTTGACTGGGATGGTAAGGCAAATGTGAAGTTTGGTTGTAGCCCCGTCCGTATCAGTTAAGGACCGCGCCTATGCTGCCCTGCTGGACAAGATTGAGCTGTACCGGATATATAGTGGGGTCTGGGACCCATGAAACCGATGTAACTCGATGGACCGTGATATAGAAACTCATCCTTCACGTGGGAATAGCGTTGAGAAGGCGGGAGGTGTAAATACTTTAGCGGGCAACTTCGACGTGTCCGCGTAGAGGACCATCCTTCTCGGTGCGAAATGTTTTTCTATGTCGGGGCGTCGTGTGAATGGTTGCTGCATACAACGTAAGAAAGAGCTCTTGAGAGAGTGTTTTGAGGCGGGTGTATGTGTCGTGTTTTCTGGGTTGTTATTGACTCGAATCACCGTCGCTCGCGGAAGAGGATTGAGTATACTTGCCCACTGCGCCGTGATGTAGTAAGAAAAGGAACTAAGTCTCTTAACATGATGTTTATGGTTTAATCATTGTATTGGAACCTTGACTGAATAAGATATAGTGCCAACTAAAGTTCATTTCCACCTTAGGCTAGCAACATCGGGATAAGCGTTTCTTGTTTGATTCTAGACTTCCAGTGTTGTGAGGTGTGAGGACCACTAAAATGAAGGCTATAAGAATCTGAATATAAGGATCAAGTTTAGTCAAGCAGCATTTTGCAAATTCATGTTCCTACTGTCTTACTACCCTTGCATGTAGAGTTACATGTTTAGGTTTGACGGTTAAGACTTGTTGAGCCTTAGTGCCCATGGTTGCTTCTGAGTTGTTTTTGTAGGTAGCAGGATGCCTGCTATGAAGAGTGTTGTTCGGTGAGACGATGAACCTCACGGTTTGTTCAACTCATCGGAAACCTAGCCGCTGCCTTTCTTGGTGAAGCTAGTGGGAAGCGTTCAGGGGCTGAACAACTTCTCGTCGGTGTAGATAGGGTCGAGAGTGAGTAGTTTTCCAGTTTTTAATTCCGCTGCATGTGTACAATATGTTGTAAAAGATCTTATCTTGAGTAATAAAAGGGTTTCATATGTTCTTAAGTTTCTTTTCATGCATGCTGTTGGGTGCCGCATCGCACGGCACCACCCAGTGCGATCGCCGGGTCAGGCGCGACAGCGCATTATGAAATATGACAAGATTGATGTGTGTCCAGATAACTGCATGTTTTTCTAGAAAGAACATGCGAAAGAGAAGAAATGTTTACAATGGGGTGAATTGAGGTATGTCGATGTCGTTAATGAAGATGGTGAAAATGTTACGACAGAAGTGGTACGTAAGCAGATTCGATATTTACCCGTGACACCTCGCTTGAAGCGTTTGTTTCTTTCTAAAAAAACTGCCAGACACATGAGATGGCACAAAGAAGGTGTACGTCAGAACAAACAAGCCATGACACACCCATCGGACGGTGAGGCATGGAAGGCGCTGGACTGGTTTGATCCAAAGTTCAGCTGTGATGCGAGAAATGTTATGATTGGGTTGGCGTCAGATGGCTTATCGTCGTTCAGTACAAACCCTTCACCGTACTCTTGTTGGCATGTCTTTGTTATTCCATACAATCTACCACCGGCCCTTTGTATGAAGAATGAGTTCATGTTTCTTAGCCTCATTTTACCTGGGCCTGATCATCCTGGGTCATGTCTGAACGTGATGTTAAAACCACTGATCGAAGAATTGAAAATGGTGTGGACAGGAGTCGAAGCGTACGACAATTACAAGAAGCGGTGATTCAACCTTCGAGCTGCTTATTTATGGTCCGTCCATGATTTCCCGACATATGGCATGTTTTCTGGATGGAACACTCACGGTCGTTTGACATGTCCAATATGTGATTCTGACACTGACTATTTTTTACTTACTCATGGAGGAAAGATATGTTACTTTGATATTCACAGACGTTGGCTTCCTTCGAATCACATGTTTAGACAACAGAGGAATGTATTCAGAAAGGACACCGTTGTCACTAAAGGACCACCGAAAAGTCTTAACGGGTCGGAAATATCTGATATGTTGGATAAATTGTTGCCAGATAAAGATCGTCCTGGATATTTTGTCGGTTTCGGAGATGATCACAATTGGACTCATATATGCGGACTATGGTAGCAACCATATGTGAAGTGTTGATACTAATGCACAACATTGATGTCATGCATCAAGAGCGTAACATGGGAGAATGTATCATAAGCACATGCATGAAAATAACGGGAAAAACGAAAGACAATATAAAGGCTCGAAATGATCAGGTTGAGCTTTGTAACTGTTCAATTCTTGAGCTTTCTTAAAGTGGTGGTAAACCACGTGCTTCCTTCTGTCTTCGACCCAAAGAAAAGAAAGAAGTACTCGAATGGTTGAAAAGTTTGAAATTCCTAGATGGTTACGCTGCTAGTCTGAAACGAGCTGTGAATGTGAAAATGGGAAAACTAAATGGGTTGAAGAGTCATGATTATCACATAATCATGGAATGACTTCTACCTGTTATGTTTCAGGGCCATTTTGACAATGCAGTGTGGAAGGGAAGGTGCTAGCCCAGCCTAGCCACTTCTTTAGACAGCTCTGTGCTAATGAAATCGCGATAGAGATGATGAGTAAGTTGGAGAAGGAGATACCAGTATTATTATGTAAAAGGGCATACCCAGTGCTGAAAGCTCCCACACGTTGTGGGGTCTGGGGAAGGGAATTTCTAGGCAGCCTTCCCCTTGCTTATTTTGCAAGGAGGCTGATTCGAACCCAGAACAAGTATTATTATGTAAGATGGAAATTTTTTTTCCTCCAGGCTTCTCCAATCCAATGCAACATCTCATTACTCATCTTCCATACGAAGCTAAAGTGGGCAGTCCCGTGCAATATAGGTGGATGTATCATATTGAAAGAGCGCTAAGATATACGAAACCAATGGTTCGTAACAGGGCAAAGGTAGAAGGGTGCATCGCCGAAGCATTTACTCTTAAGAAAGTAGGATATTTTAAAGTGTTTAGTTTGATGACGAACACAATGTCAATACTTTGGCAATGCGGTACAATATGGATGATCAACCTCCTTGTAGCGATCTCTCCATTTTTTGCAACAAGAGGCACTGCAGTTGGTAGTTGCAATTCCTACAACTCTACCGCAGAAGAAAGGAATGCTTCTTTCCTCTACATGTATGCTAATATTGATGAGATGGGCAAATATTTTCAGTAAGTGTTTGTCCTACATTTATTCTACTCATCATAATTGGAACAGATCTGTTCTAAAATTTTTCTTTTCGTATAGAGAATTTCACAAACAGGATTGGACACATAAACATCAACCTACAAGCAAACAGGTAGAAGCGATGCGACGAGATGGAATAAACGGAAGACATAACTTCCTATCCTGGTTTCGTGATCATGTAACATTTTCTTATAACTTACGAGTATTTAAAATTTTTCTTACAACTTACGAATATTTATAAAGTTTTCTTATAACTTCATATTTTGGACAGTGCATGAAAGATGCCAACGTCCATGAAGACTTGCGACAACTATCCTACGGATTGGTTAAAGTTAGAAGTTACGATCGATATGACGTCAATGGCTTTCGATTCCGTACAACTCAATTTTAATCTCATCGTCCACTCACGACAACATCAAAAATACCGGAGTTATGACGAGGGCAATCGACTCTCAAGGACGTGAAACTAATTACTATGGTATCATTAAAAAATTCTTGAATTTTCTTTCATCGGTAATAAGGATCTTCGAGCAGTATTCTTTGACTGTGATTGATTTGATAACAATCATGGAATTCGACAAAACCAATTCTGCATGGTGGAAGTCAAACACAAGGAACGGCTGTAACACCCTTAAATTCACTACCATGCATTGCAGACATATTTCATGAAGAGAAGGATTCAAAAAGAATTAGAAATGGAGAAAGGAATATAGAAATGGAGAAAGGAATATAGCAATGGGGAGTAATGAAAATAAAATAGCTAAATTGAGCCAACCCAGATTTTCCTCAAATTTTCCCCTTCCCAAAAATTCCCAAATTCTTCCCAATTTTTCCTGATTTTCCCCAAGTTCCCCATAATTCCCCTAGGGAGGATTTCCCCCACATTTGGCGGGAATTTTCGCCCAAATTGGCTGCACAAATTAAGGGGGAGAACCCTTGGCCGTAGCCCTTGAGGGGGGAAACCCTAAACCCCACCTCTAGGACTCTTTGGTGAAGCCCCCCACCTCTAGGACTCTTTCGTTAAGTCCCCTACCTCTAGGACTCTTTGTCCCCCACCCCTAGGACTCTTTGGTTTAGTCCCCTACCTTTAGGACTCTTTGTTTTCACCCCTAGGACTCTGGTTGAGTCCCATACTTCTAGGACTCTTTGTTTCCACCCCTACGACACTTTTTTCCCTTTATAAATATAACCCCCACCCCCTGGCCGCACCCCTCTCTCCTTTGGTCGCCCCCATGCTGCCAAGCCCCCTTCCTTGCTTCTAAGTCGCCGAGTTTCCCCCTTGCCGGAATTTGGCTGCCGTCGAGCCCCGTCACGCCTCGCCGTCACCGGAAAAGAAGCCCGACGATCTGCCCTACCATAATTTTCCTTAGAAAAATTCCACGCTGCTACTGTTGTTAGGAGGAAGGCCCTGCCACAAGGAGGAAGTGATGTAGGTCTTCATTACCCATCTTACGACGTCGCCGCTGTTTCTACGCTTCTGTTTTTTTCATCCCCTTCGAGCAGAAACTTTTGCGTGTGGACAGATCGTGTTTTGATCAATTTTTGATGGTGGAATTGATCTAGATCTTGTGTCAAGATCATCAACACGTCCACACTTGATCCCTACACCCTTGTTCATCATAAAACACCATGAAAGCCCATTAAAACATGCAAGAACATGTATAAAGTGATTTTATAAACTGCACTATAGGACTTGCATTCCTCTACCCCCATTGCATCTTGCGTAAAGTTTGTGCATGATGATTGATTGCTGTAAATTTTGTATGTGCGTGGTCGTGAGTAAAAGGAAAAGCTCAAGATGCCGTCTATGAAGAACTACAGCACCGAGATTTTGAGACGCTTGAGCAACACGAACCACGGGAGCAAGGCAAGTGCCCCTTGACCATATTGATCCCATGTTTTGAAACTGTTTTGTTTGCGAAAACTCGTATGCTTGAGTCAACTTGATGGGACACCCTTTTACATGAGTTTACTAGTTTTGTTAACCATCCTTGTCGCCGGGAAAGTTGATGAGTTGGGTATGGTCGTTTTTCCATTTTGTTTCGCTTAATTTATGGGATACGGGAAGCTGAATTAAAACATTGTTAGCTACTGCACTCATATGAATAATGATGATGAGAACATGATGATGGTGATAAGCATGGAGTCGGGGAGATCTAGGAAAGCTTGGTTCGTGGATGTTGCTGAATGAGATGATTGTTTACTTGCCGTAGATCTAAGGACCGGTTCATGCGAGCACATGCCAGGAAAACAGTGCCACCACAAGGCCAAATATGGGTGCGGCTTAGCTGACTGATTAGGTGAGTTGCTAGATTGTTATGGACCATTGGATGGTGTGGGGAATTGGAGTCAAGAGGGACTGCCCTGGGAACTACATGGCACAAGAGGAGGCCCGTGGGTGGGAGAATGGAGATTTGAACCTGCCAGTGAAACCTCAGTGGGTCCGTACATTCTAGTAGTCCCTTTGTAAAGGCTATTTTATGATCTCTTGACCATACACCGACGGTTGTGTACTGTTATAATGGAGGTTCTTTCTAGTCACCGATGGATGACGAAATAACGAACTTGTGGGTAAAGTGGTGCCACCTCTACAGAGCGTAAAACTATCATGATAGCCGTGCTTCCGGTCACAAGCACCTGGCCAACTTCCATGATTAGAGGCAAAACTTGGGTATGGTTATGGTATGGTCATTGGGATTGGTTTTGGGACTGTTTTGAGTCATGACAATGAATTTGGTTTCGGTTATATGAATATGAGATGGTTATGAATATTTATGAGTATGAGATGAACTTGAGAAAGATTAATGGCTGGATGAGACTTGATAAATGGTGAATTATGATGAGAGAATGTTGCTGAATTACTTTATTATATTTGGATAAATTTCACCTAGAAATAGTAGCTATTTTTACCTTGTTTGTGAAATAAAATTTGCTTGCTGCAATGATCCTTTTTATTTCCTACCTTGTTGAAAGCTACATGTCATACTTTTCCCGCACTTGCTGAGTAAAACATGTACTCACTCTTGCATTACCACATATACATCAGCTACAGGAGAAGAATTTTTCGAGGAAAATGTGGAGAACTAGGCGTGCGCACTACCATCAACATGCCTGTGGAGTTGAAGTTGGAGCCTGCTGTCTTAGCCATTTTTACGCTGTCATTAGAATCTTCCGCTGCAAGAATAAGTTAGATTTTTATTAGTGAGACATTGAGTCATTGTAATAAAGTACTTAAACACTATTTATTCGTGGTTATATTCTGAATTCTATTTGTGGATTATATGTGTATGTGTGATGAACATCCTTGTCACACATATGCATTCACTTGGTTCTATTTTCGGAACCGGGTGTCACAAATTGGTACCAAAGCCCCGTTGACCGTAGGACGCAAGCCTAGGTAGAATGGAAACCCTAAAACACATAGGAACACCCCTCTAAACTGTTATTTTCGAAAATTGTTTGATGCTGCACCTTACTTATCAATTCAGCCACCGCAAAGTGCTATTTTCAGCCCCTCCTTTTCTCTTCTGACAGCAACACTATTGCTTTCTTGCTTCATAGCTTCTGAATTTTTGGAGTATTTTCTTCTTCTCTAAAGTTTCTCATGTCTTATAGATGCTGGGGATTAGGAGCACAGCCCGCATAAGGACTCGTCCACGACCACGTGGGAGTGCACTTAACCCCATTGAGGCGTCCGATGGACCATATTGGGAGGACATGAAGATGGAACCTCATGAGGAAGATGAAGTCAATAGCTCTATGCGTGAGGAAGAGGACCTGGAAGAGGTGGAACAATTCAAAGATGACATAGAATATGATCCACAAGAACAGCATTGGTACGTACCTCAGGAGCACTTTCACGCTGGCTTACACCCCGTGGAGCCTCATGAAGCTATGTCAGGAGGAGATGAATCTGAAAAGGAGCCACCCCTTGCTGAGGACAAGAATGAAGGTGATGAACGGGCCAACCGTTCAGTTCAAGAATTCCGGTCCGACAGGATGGAAGGAGGACACATATCCAAGGTGCTCAAAGAATTTCTGGATTGCTGCAGCTTATACCCGGAGTATGTTGTCAAGAAAGTCCCTCGTCTTGGACATGAAGAGTAGAAGGCTGAGGTAACCATTCTATCTAATGGGTAGGGTTTTCATACGGCTCTTCACACCCACATGGAGAGCAGAAGCTATTCATGATGCTGCATGGGATGCACTCACCGGACTGTGCTACGCTTTCCATGAGCAGCTTGAGAACACTACCTTTGGGCTGCACCCGTATCGGAAGAGTGGTACTAGGGAGATCATTGGACCCCATGGAGGAGCTCTTTGTAACCCACAAGCTTCTGACAAGTCTTAGAGGTTGCTAGTGGAGTTAGAAAACCGCTATGAAAGCGCACAAGAAGAGATCCGTTACCTCCGCAAGAAGCTGTACTTGCTGGAAAAACAAGAGGAGACTTGTGCCAACGCGGGAACAAATGGAGCACCAGAGTCATCTATCCCTACATGGACTGCTGATTCACCATGGCGTGCGCCCATGTATGGACCACCCCCGTCATACGGCGAGGAAAGCACCGGTTCTCATGATTAAGTTTAGGTTTCCATTGAATAAAGCTGTAATAGGAACGTTTAGATCGCCGTGAGTCAAATAAGAGTAGTGTGCTGAAATTTTTGTGATGATTGCTTGGTTTGTGTGCTGATGTGAGTTGTGGGATGCTTCGACGAATGTCCACATCCACACATAGTAGAGAGATGTGAGATGCTTTGGCACTTGTTCACATCCTCATATAGGCTGATATTAATGAATGAAGTTGCTTAGTTCATACACCTTGATGCATATAGCTGGGAAATCGCTTCTTTCAAATCTGAATTCTAGCTCCTACAAATATAGTATGTCTGAATGTAAGCCTTAAAATAAGGGTGGTAGACTTTCTTGCCATCCTTATTGTCTTGGATTCCCAAGGGATCGACATAATACTTGAAACGGACTGGTTAAGCAAGCACAACAGAGTGATTCAATGTGCTTAGAGGATCGTGCAGTTGACGAGTGGGCACGGTACTCGTAGTGAGTTCGAGGCAGTCCAACCTGCAACCTAGAAGGCCTGCTGAACCGTATCGAAGAAGCAACATTGGAAAGCATTCCAGTGGTTCAAGAATATTCAGATGTGTTCCCGGAAGAACTTCCAGGTATGCCACCTGACCTGCACCTATAGCAAAGAGGCCGTATAGGATGCCCGCTAACGAACTAGTGGAACTCAAGAAGCAAATTCAGGAGTAGATAGAAAAGAGTTTTATACGCCCAAGATCGTCACCATGGGGAGCCCCCTTGCTCTTCGTAGAAAAGAAGGATGGGACCCAACGGATGTGTGTGGATTATAGGTCTCTCAATGAGGTGATGATCAAGAATAAATACCCGCTGCCCCGCATAGAGGACCTATTCGACTAAATGAAAGGTGACTGAATTTTCTCCAAGATTGATCTTCGGTCGGGATACTTCCAGCTGAAGATTAAGCCCTACGACATACCCAAGACTGCATTTCAATCACGGTATGGTTCGTATGAGTATACCGTTATGTATTTTGGGTTAACGAATGCACATGCATACTTTATGTACCTCATGAATAAGGTCTTCATGGATTACTTTGACGCGGCCCCACTGGCCTTGTCGAGCCAGGATCACGCTAAGGGGTGCTGCGTTGCACAGCACCGGATACGCACATTAAAGATACAAAGCGGAAGCAAAGTTTTATTACATGAATAGGTTTATGAACATTTGTACAACAAAATATGTTCAGTCTACACTCAAAGGCGTAGACTACGAATCGAGTTCACGTTCAGCCCGTGAACGTGTCCCCGCTAGCACGCACACACACTAACACGGCGGCGTGCACGACTCCAACTCAACGGGGTTCCCCTCCTGGGGTTCCGTCTCCTCCTCGAGAGTCCCTTCCTCATAGACCCCTGCAAAAGCTTCAAACACAAGCAGTGAGCACGATGGCTCAGCAAGACTGACCGTCTCTCCTATGCATGAAACTTCTACATGAATGGTTTTAAGGTACATGAGATAAAATAAGTTGCAAAGGACCCACCTAATTAATGGAACCTTACTTTCAAGTTTTAGCAGCAGGTTGTGGAGAACCTCACGCTAAGGCACATGAGAGAGCCGCAATCAAAAATGAAACACATTTCTCTCATGAACTTTGCCCAAAGTTGAAAAGAACTTTAATTAGCTCTAAACTACAACAAGACATTAACAAGAAAGGTATATCTTTCAAATCAGCAAATTTTTAATGTGAATCTGGCCTGTTCTTTCTACGTCACGGTACAGTGAACAAGTGGTACTCACTGACCGTGAGGGACAGTGATTATAATTGATTTACACCTGCAGGGTTACCCGAATAACCCGTCACGTACGCCCGTACTCGATGTTGCCTACAGCAACCATCATGGACGTCGTACGCAATCACCTTTCACCCGTCAGCCAAATGTTGAACCAGTCCAATCGTCCCGAGCAAGAGGTCTCTGCGCACGCATCCAAAGTGCTGCCAGCCGATTTACACCTCGAGCTCTCAACCTACCCTCTGAATGACCAGCTATGCCTCAACATCCAGCTACCCGAGTTACATCGGTTTCCCGGTTCCCATATAGCCGGTAGGTCTTCGGCACTGTTCTAGCTTGTTCAACAAGCCCGCACACGGCTCGGTCCTCAATCGACACAAGCGGAGCTATAGCACCCAGGTCCCAAAGTCCTGCTGCCCTTACTCTCCGCTCGGTCTCATTTTTCTTGCCATGTGTTTCATTTGCTATCTTTACCCGAGCGATGTGCCTCTAGCCTATTCTCGCGAGTTGTTCCAACTACTCAACTTGTATCGAATCCTACACTGTCTTAGCATTGCAGTAGCTAACAAGGTTTTTAAACCTAATCCCATCCCAGGGTTTTCTTGGCTATGCATTTGGGTTTCAAACAAGACTCTAATGCAAGAATTTATTGAGTGCTCAAAGTAAGTTCTCAAAAAAGTAAAACTTTGTGAAAAGGTTAATGCAAACCAGAGCTTGCCTTGCTGCTCTTGGTCGTAGGCTAGCTGCTCTTCCAGAGTGACGAAATCTAAGACTTCGGGTTCCTCCTCAACCTTAGCGACTACATGAGAGAACATATACATGTATCAATTTGAATGCATTTAAAGTGAATTTTAAACTTGTGAGTACTATAAGTCTTACTAGACTGACCCAATGACTCTGAAATTTTTACTGTTGTTTGGATACAACCTAAACAGAGATTTGGCCAAGTTTCATTTGCAGCAAAGCTCATTTGAGCTATCCACAAATAATTATGTACTTTACCTTAATTGGAGCTCTTAGGGTGTTCTAGGGATTCTCATGGAGCAAGCCATGACTTTATTAAAACTAGGTCTTCAGAGGGTTCTAACAGAGTTGGTCTCACTTAATTTGAAGGTTCCTAGCTAAATATATGAGCTAAACAATTTCAGAGAAATTCTGAATGTTTCTGGACATTTTCTATTTTCTCTGGAACAGTTTTATTAATCACACCATTAGGTGGATCATATGAGCTCAAATGGATCTTAAATTTTTATGGTAGCTCAGGGATATTTTGATGAACATCCCAGCAAAATTTCAGAATTTTCCATCAAAGGGTTCTCCAATTAAAATTCCAAACAGTTTAAATTTGAAGAATTAATTCTGGAGAACTAAGGACTTTCATGAAGTGAAACTTGATTTGTTGTAAAGTACTCAGAGAGCTGAATCCAACAAAATTGGTTCACTCGATTTGGAGTTTTCTAGCCAAAGTTATGTGGGTTTGAAGTTTGAAATAAATCTGAAAATCGGGGGAAATGTTTAAATTTCTGCGTGTGGGACCGGGCTACGTGTAAACTCCTCAGCGGTCGACACACGGGCCTACGGAATCTTTCGCGCGCAGCCACACCCGATCCGGTGCCACAGCTAATTCCGGGGTTTAAAATATCGGGCGCTGAAACATGGGACCGGGGGCTTCGTCTACCTCCGGCCTCCCTCGCTCGGCCGCCGCCCCCCTCGCCGGAGTGCTCGCCGGAGGGCTTCTGCCGTGCGCCAAACTCCATGATTTTGACCGCCTTTGTCTAACTCCATCCGGGGAACACGATGCTGGGCTCAGCTCGTCATGAAAATCAACGACACATGGCCGGCGACGAGCGGCGGCTTCGGAAGAACTTCGGCCGTGTTGGACGGACTTCATAGCACCCCAACCGATCAAGCAAAAGGCCGGAGAGCATCAGGGGACCCCAGGGAAGCTTGGCATGGGCTTGAAGCAGCTCGGAATAGGTTCTAGGTAAGATCTCAACGTGCGCCCGACGCTTCACGAATAAGCTGCCGTTGGCAAGCCTGGAAATACGCCATGTACAGGGGTTCTCATGCTAGGTATTGTGAAGCCAACTTGTGCGCCGCTAAGTCTAGTTCGTGTAGGAACAGTTTGCGACTCTCTAAACCATTATGGAGTGAGAATTTGGCGGATCCGCACCCAAAGGTCGGTCTGCGCCGAGTGAAAGGGGAAACTGAAATTCATCGCCGGTGATCAAACACTCGGGCTGTGGCTCGGGGGTGAGCAGCACCAGTCTCTAACACGTCCGAGGACACCTTAGCTTGGGCGTGACATGCTCCCGTTTGGGCTGTCCACGGGAGCCCGAGGTGTGACGAACTTAGGTCACCGGAAAGAACCTTAAGTAGGGCTGAGATCACCTGAGTTCAGCTAATCTCCTACGGTGGGGAAGGGGAAGGAGAGCCTCTAGTACCGTTTTGCATCTTGGAGGGAGTGGCGAGGCTGGGATCGTGAGCTTTTCGGATCAATTCCGAGAGAGCGGCAGCAAGAGCGGCGTTTCTTGCGCAAGAGGCGACGACTGCAGAGATAAGGAGGGCAGAGAGGTGGTTCAGTGGCTCGGGTTGTAAGCAGCTGCTGGCCTCGACGGCCTGGCGTGGTGGTGACCGTGGCAGGAGCCCGAGACCCAAGCACTCGGTGCCTCAGTCGGTTCTTTGATCTGTGAAGCTGACATGTGGGTCCCACCCAAGATTTAACCTCTGAAATTAAATTTTCCCCACTGCTCTAAACAGTAGAGACCCAAATACCCTCTCACTTTTGAATTATCAACCACAAGCCCATTTGAAGTTGATAGAATTCAAATTGTGAAGTGTTTGAATAAGTTTCAGCACATATGCAGTTTGAAATTCAAATTGAATTTGAATTTGCTAAACTTAGCTCATGTCAAGATCAAACTCCAAATTGAGTGAAAATTTGTGTATGAGCTCACGAAAATGTGCTGAGTAAGAATATGCCTCCCACTTTTGAATTCATTGGATGGAAGTAGTTTCAATTTTAATTTTGAGTTCAAACAACCCTCTTTCTAGGTATACCCAAAAAGACCTCAAAAGGTTTTGGATTTGGGTGAAATTTTGAATGGACATTCCTAGCAAGGTGTAGGATTTTTTCATATGCCCAGCCCCTATATGATGCATGTGGGAAATGCCACTTTTGCATTTTGTGAGTTTATTCTCTAATGAACATGTTGATGGTGTTTACTTGCTCTTCAAATGTATTCATCAAGTTTATTCAAATGAAGTGTGTGTGTGTGGTGATGAACACTTTGAATATGTGCCCAAAAACTTAGGCCCTTACATTCCTCCCCCCTTAAAAGAATCTCGTCCCGAGATTATAAGGTGAAAATGAGAGAGAGGACGGTGGAAAATTACCGTATATGTGACGTGAAAAAGTCAGGGTAGTTAGTGCGAAGAAATCCTTCGCTCTCCATGTCGCTTCATCTATGGACTGATTACTCCATGGAGCTTTGTAGAACCACAGCGTATGGTTGCGTGTAGTTCGGGCCTTTTCATCAATAATCTGAACCGGTTCCTCCTGATACGTGAGATCCGGTTTCAGTTCTTCTATATTCTCCAGCTGAATGGTAGTTGATAGCTTGAGACATTTCCTCAGCTGGGAGATGTGAAAGACGTCGTGCACACCGGAGAGTGCTTCTGGTAATTCCAGCCGGTATGCTACCGATCCACATCTTTCTGTAATCTGAAATGGACCGACGCATCGGGGTGCTAACTTGCCTCTCACCCCGAATCTGTTCACACCCTTCATTGGAGACACATGTAGATATACGTGATCCCCGACTTCGAATTGTAATGGGCGTCTTCTCCGGTCTGCATACTGTTTTTGTCGGGATTGGGCGGCTTTTAGGTTCGCTTGAATCAGCCGAACCTTTTCCTCCGTGTTATTGACAAGATCACACCAATTCAGTGGTGTGCGGCATTTTCTCCTGTATAGCGCATTGTAAGGCGCCATCTTGAGGCTGGCTTGGTACCCATTGGTGTACGAGAACTCGGCCAACGGTAAGTGATCATCCCAATTCTTACCGTGGTTGATGGCGCAAGCTCGTAGCATGTCTTCTAAAATCTGATTTACCCCTTGGTTTGTCCATCCGTCTGCAGGTGGTACGCTGAACTACGGATCAGCTTTGTTCCCAACGCAGCGTGTAGCTGCTCCCAAAAACAGGACACAAATAAAGTGCCTGATCCGATATGATGGTACAGGGTACGCCGTACAAGCATAGGATCCGTGAGATGTACAATTCAGCGTACTTCTTGGCGTTGTAGTTTGTGTTGACCGGGATTAAATGGGAAACTTTGGTGAGCCGGTCGACGATCACCCACACAGAATCATGCTTCTGAAAAGTAGTGGGTAAACCGACGATGAAGTCCATTATCACATCTTCCTACTTCCAGCTAGGAACGCCCAGTGGTTGTAACAGTCCCGGCTTCCTCATGTGGTCTTCCTTCACCCTTCGACAGGTATCACACTCGGACACGTATTTTGCGATCTCCCGCTTCACCCGTGTCCACCAAAACTTATTTTTGAGTTCTTGATACATTTTGTTACTGCCGGGGTGAATAGAAAACTTTGACAAGTGAGCCTCATCAAAGGTTTTTCTTCCGTAACTATGGGTTACGGGGTACGACGATCCGGTGCTTGAACCATAGGACGCCGTCTCCATCTTTCTGGAAACATTTCAGCTCCCCACTGTCTATACGTCTCCTCAAATGTGACATGCCCTTGTCATGTTTTTTAGCTGCCGCTATCTCTTCACGGATGGTGGGGATCAAAGCTAAGTTGTACAGAGCTCCATGTGGAATCACATGCGATAGTGGCTCGCTCTCTTCCAACAATGCGATGGTTAGATTGTTGACGTGTGACTTGTGGCTCAGCGCATCCGCCACTACGTTTGCCTTGCCAGGGTGATAATGGATCTCTATTTCGTAATCCTTTATCAATTCTAACCATCTTCGCTGACTAATGTTCCGCTCTTTATGAGTGAATATGTAATTGAGGCTTTTGTGGTCAGTATATAGATGCACGAGGTTACCGAGTAGGTAGTGCCTCCACATTTTAAGTGTGAGTACCACGGCAGCGAGCTCCAAGTCATGAGTTGGATAATTCTGCTCATTGTTTCTGAGCTGCCGTGATCCATACGCGACCACTCTTCGGTCTTGCATCAGCACACATCCGAGCCCAATGCCGGATGCATCGCAGTACACACCGAACGGTTTTGTTGTTTCTGGCTGCGCCAAAACCGGTGCTGATGTTAGGTGTCTCACTAATGCCTTCAACGCTGCTTCACATGCTGGACTCCAAACATATTTGGTAGCCTTCTTCAGCAGATCTGTCATAGGCTTGGCAATCTTTGAGAAGTTCGGAATGAACCTCCGATAATATCCCTCGAGTCCGAGGAAACTCCGTACCTCATGAACAGTTATTGAGGACTTCCAGTTCAGCACTTGTGTGATTTTACTCGGGTCTACAGCGATGCCATACGCTGAGATAATATGCCCGAGAAAAGGCACTTGCGATATCCAGAATTCGCACTTGCTGAATTTCGCGTATAGCTTGTGATCCCGCAGCCGTTGCAAGACTATACGCTGATGCTTCTTGTGTTCTTCCTCCGACTTGGAATATACCAATATATCATCGATGAAGACCATGACAAACTTGTCCAGATCCGGAATAAATACCGAGTTCATCAAATATATGAAGTGAGCTGGAGCATTGGTGAGGCCGAAGGACATGACCAGGTACTCATAAAGTCCGTACCTCGTCGAGAAAGCCGTCTTCGGAATATCCTCCGCCCGTATTTTACTCTGATGGTACCCGGATCTTAAGTCCATCTTGGAAAAGATCTTTGCTTCGACCAACTGATCAAACAACATGTCGATCTGTGGCAACGGGTACTTATTCTTGATGGTTATGGCGTTTAATGGACGATAATCCACACAAAGCCGCAACGTCTCGTCTTTCTTATTCACAAATAATGCCGAACAGCCCCATGGCGAGGAGCTCGGCCTAATAAAACCCTTCTCCAGAAGGTCCGTTAGCTGAGTCTTTAGTTCAGCCAACTCCTTGGGCGCCATATTGTACGGCCTTTGGGATATTGGCATGGTTCCCGGCGCAAGTTGAATCTTGAACTCCACTTCTCTGCCGGGCGGCATCCCCAGTAAATCATCCGGGAACACATCAGGGAACTCACGGACTACTGGAATGTCTTCCAATATGATGGTTGTGGATTGATACATACTTGGACGTTTTATTTCTGGACTGTCCAGAAATAAGGAATGAGATTCATGCACTTCTGAGTTCAAGTGCACAATTCGGAGGACGATGTCTAAAACAGCGCCGTGGCGGGTTAACCACGACATCCCTAAGATGACATGGACCTTTTGTCCCTCTAGAACTATGAGAGACATAGGGTATACTCTACACTCTAAGCATAATGGCGCTTTTGGGACCATCATGCTTGCTGAAATCTTCCCACCCGGTGAACAAATCAACTATGGACTATCGGTGGGTAGTATTTGCAAGCTGTATTTAGCAATAAAAGCTTGGCTAATGAAGCTATGTGTGGCGCCTGAATCAAATAACACTATAGCGGGATGCTGGTGGAGTTGGAACATACCCACAAGGATTGGTTCACCCTCCGGCACGTCCTCTATGGCAAGTTGGTAGACAGTGCTGGGCCTAGGGTTTTCCCGCCACACATTAATGGGGTTCCGGGGCTGATTCCTCCCCGGAAGCTGTGGTGCAACTCCGCCGCCTTGCCTCTCAGGACAATTGTTGGCGAAGTGTCCTGGACGACCACACTTGTAGCATGTGGCTCCTGCTTGTCCGGTGCTTGGGGGACGAAAGCCCGGCATGCGCTGCTGAGGTGCATACGCACGCGGCATCGTCCGCTGTTGCTGTTGTTGCTGCGGAGGTGGTACTGGCAGCGCCGGCCTGAATGCCGGTGGAGAATATGGCCGACTGCAGAATGGCATCGGCCTTTGCGGTGGCTGCCAGCATGGACCCGATGGTGGGCGATTCACCATCCGATATTTCTGAGAAGGACCACCTCCTTCTCCTCTGCTTTGTGGCGCGCTTTGCTTCCTTTCCACTGCCGCTAACTCCTTACCGGAGTCCTCCTGAACAATCACAGCATCAATTATAGCATTGAGGCTGCCGCGATTGAACATCGAAAGCTTGTCCTTCAGGAGCGGGTTAAGCCCCTGGTAGAAATGATCCCGCCGCTTCTCGTCCGTATCGGCATGATACGAAGCATATAGCGCAAGATCATTGAACGCCCTGGAGTATTCCAGCGTGTTCCGGCTTCCTTGCTGCAGGGGTAGGAACTCCTGTGTCTTCCTCTTCATGAGACCCGGCGATATATGATAGGCCCTGAAGGCCGTCCTGAATTCCGTCCAGGTCATAACTTGCTCGCTGGGTTGCGAAGCACAGTAGTTCTCCCACCAAGCGCTCGCGGATCCTTGAAGTTGTTGGACCGCGAACTGAGTCTTGAGCTGCTCACTCACTTGGAGCAGCCCGAACTTCATCTACATCGTGTGGAGCCAGTTGTCCGCATCGAGGGGTTCATCCGCCCTTGAGAATACCGGAGGATGAGTAGCCAGAAAATCGGAGTAGGAGCTTTGTTTGCGCTCCTCGCGATCTTGACGCCTCTCTGGTCGAGACGTATTTGCAATAAGGGTTTGCAGCAACTCGGTGTGCTGCTGATGAGAACCCGCCACCGCTGCCACGATGTCAGCCAAATTAACCGTTGGCGGTGGTGGTGGCGGTTGTTGCTGTTGCTGCTGTTGTTGTCCCGATGAATCCTCGGGACGCTGTTGGGAGGTCTCTCCCCCCTGACTGGAACCCCCAACGTCTGGGTTGGCACGAGTACGAGTCATTCTGAAAATTCAAAACTGCAGCGATCAGCACATGTCATACTTAAAATTCCATATGAAACAGCAGGTATTGAAGTGGCACATGAATAATTTGCACAACATTCACATATATTGATAAAGCATAAACTTTATACAAGATACATTATTCTCAGGTCTCTGAGAAGTCGTGCTCATGTCGTCACTACCTATACATACCCTAATGTCTACACAACATGTCACAGATTACAAAAGTTATTGTTCTACCACTCTCGCCGCCCTACTCGGCAACGGTAACCTACTACTCGGAGTAGAACTCGACCTCCTGCGGGTCGTCCTCCTCCGCTACCTCTGCTGGTGGCTCCGGATCGATGACCTCCTCTTCCGGTTCAGGTTCTCCCATTGCCGGAAGACCCAAAACCACAGGTACGGCACCCACCATTGGTATGCCAAATACCGGAGATACGAGGTCCTGCAACACGTGCACCTCGTCCATGGCCTGGTTGTAGTCCTCTTCCCAGCCTTGCCCCTCCTCAATAGCATCATCACGCTCTCGAGTGAGGACCTCATTCTGCTGGGTCAAGGCTTGCACTTGCTGTTGTAAAGCCGTGATATCGACACGGCTTTTCTTCTTCGCCTTCTTCAGACGATGCAACAGATTATGGTGTTCGTTCAGTCGCTTTATCGTCGGAAGGAGAACATTGCGGAGTGTGCTGTGAGCACTCTCAAAATGATCTCCACGGCTGTTGCTCCCTTTGAGCTTCACGGCAAGACATTCCATATGAACAGCTTGGCTGTCCATTACGGCCTTTCCTGCCCTCAGTTGGAGGCTGAGATTTGCCTCCGCGGGGTTGTACCTTGGGCAACCCGGATCTGTTGCCTCCATGTACCTCCCCCCCCCACATGATTAGCTCGTCCCTCCACCGGAATGAGCGCGTATGGAGTGCCCTCCATAGCTCTCACGTGTAGTTTGAAGAAACACGACATGGTGTCGCGGGCTGCCACTTGCCACATCCTCTCCGGCTGTCTACCTCTCACCGTAACGGTGAACGGTGCCAAACCGGGTGGCGGAGGTCCTGCACGAACTTCGACATGTATCGTCCACCTCTTGTCCCCCTCCTCGCCTTCTTCCTTGGCAAAAAACTGCGGCATCTCGCTGTACCTGAAATATTGAAGCATTTGCCTCATCGTTTCCGGATAACCGCTGCGGTGAGAACAGTGGGATACCACCCATCCGTTCTCCAACTGTCTATCCATTGTCATCTGTAAAAACATATTTGAGAAATGTCAAATATTTATTTGAACAGTAAACCATTGAGTTCTAACATAAAACATGTCATTGAACCCATAAATCTTGAAAGCATAGTTCAAACTTAAACAAGTTTGACTGCTGATCTGCTGTCCACTATGACAGCCCTGACCAGTTTCCATTTCAACCTGATTTAGACCATGCTATCTGCAAAACCAATTCTGGGGCTCAACATCAAAGTTAAAGTTAACTTCAAAAGTCCATAAAGTATTTGTTTGGCCTAAGATCTGTCCTGATTCAAAAGTTATGAGATTTCAAAGTTGACAGAATTTCTGGAGAAAATTGGACAGCACCTCCCTGCTTGAGGTACTGATTTGATCCAAGAATTCCAGTTAACTCTACACCAAATTTGACTAAACTTTCTGTTACAAAGTTGTAACCCATCTCATGAAGTTTTCATAACTACCTCTTTTTCTATTTTTGGATTTTTATGCAGTAAGTTATGCTCAATTTACAGAGAATTATAGAGAGTATTTGCTCTGCCCTGTTTTCTGGACAGTTTCAACTCTACTGAATTTTTCGATTGGTTAAGAGATGAAACATCTCTGGACATCAAAAGAAAAGATGTAAATATATTCCAAACCTATCCATAAATGTATCATATGAACCCAACCTCAAAAGAACTCAACCTCTAACCTCTGATTAACTCCAGCCTTAATTCAGCTGAAAACAGGGGGCTCTGTCCTTAGTATCCTATAAGTTGAAAACTTGTTAACTTTGAATATCCTGATTAAGGGAAGAGGTTACAGCAAAGTTTTTGTGCTCTAGATTAAAACTTTCAAGTCTGACCATGAAGTTGATCATTTAGTGTTGTGTGACATCGATGCGTCACCAGATCATGTCGGTACTACGTCCTCACAAAAAAAAACTATACCGGACTTAGCCGGCTTCATTAGTTCAGTGGCACTAAACGTCACTCGCACACGGATGCGACACCTCTACCGTTTCGTCGTTAAACTACCTGCAAATAACTCAAACAATCGTCAGATTTGGCTTCATACCGAGCCCGGTATCCATATAGTTCATACACCCGGACGTCATCACTCGCCCGGATGTTCTCACGCCAAACATGCCTTGAGCTACGTGTTCACGTTACTGACCACTTGACGGGGTCTCCCAAATTGCCCAAAGCACGCCAGGGACAGATGTTGCTCGAATACCCCAAACGACATGAAGAGTCGTAGAGGATATTAAAGCGGGTTGGGTTACCTGTCACCCGTGGGGCTCCACCCTTCAGCTTGTCCGCACTGGTGGACAGTGCATACGTGCACCCCGCAAGACATAAAGCGTCACGAGATGCACGATTTTCCGACATAAGCAAATAGGTTAGTATGCCACTTTCTATATACTAATAACATCCTTATATGGGCTACTAACTCGTTCCTCACCAAATTTTTGAAAAAGATGACTTTCATAGTGGGTTAAACCTCAAGCGAGCTCTAATACCATGCTGACACGGCCCCAACGGCCTTGTCGAGCCATGATCACGCTGAGGGGTACTGCACTGCACAGCACCGGATAATGCACATCAAAGATACAAAGCGGAAGCAAAGTTTTATTACATAAACAGGTTTATGAACATTTGTACAACAAAATATGTTCAGTCTAAAATCACGGGCGTAGACTACGCATCGAGTTCACGTTCAGCCCGTGATCGTGTCCCCGCTAGCACGCACACACACTAATACGGCGGCGTGCACGACTCCCACTCGACGGGGTTCCCCTCCTGGGGTTCCGTCTCCTCCTCGGGAGTCCCTTCCTCATAGACCCCTACAAAAGCTTCAAACACAAGCAGTGAGCATGATGGCTCACCAAGACTGACCCATCTCTCCTATACATGAAACTTCTACATGAATGATTTTAGGGTACATGAGGTAAAATAAGTGGCAAAGGACCCGCCTAATTAATGGAACCTTACTTTCAAGTTTTAGCAGCAGGTTATGGAGAACCTTACGCTAAGGCACATGAGAGAGCCGCAATCAAACAAGAAAGGAATTTCTCTCATGTACTTTGCACAAAGTTGAAAAGAACTTTAATTAGCTCTAAACTTCAACAATACATTAACAAGCAAGGTATGTCTTTCAAATCAGCAAACTTTTAACATGAATCTAGCCTGTTCTTTCTATGTCACGGTACAGTGAACAAGTGGTACTCACTGACTGCGAGGGACGGTGATTATAATCGATTTACACCTGCAGGGTTACCCGAATAACCCGTCACGTATGCCCGTAGTCGATGTTGCCTAGAGCAACCATCACGGACGTCGTACGCAATCACCTTTCACCCGTCAGCCAAATGTTGAACTTCCAATCGTCCTGAGCAAGAGGTCTCTGCGCGCGCATCCACAGTGCTGCCAGCCAATTTACACCTCGAGCTCTCAACCTACCCTCTGAACGACCAGCTATGCCTCAACACCCAGCTACCCAAGTTACATCGGTTTCCCGGTTCGCATATAGCCGCTACGTGTTCGGTACTGTTCTAGCTTGTTCAATAGACCCGCACACGGCTCGGTCCTCAATCAACACAAGTGGAGCTATAGCACCCAGGCCCCAAAGTCATGCTGTCCTTACTCTCCGCTCGGTCTCATTTTTCTTGCCATGTGTTTCATTTGCTATCTTTACCCGAGCGATGTGCCTCTAGCCTATTCTCGCGAGTAGTTCCAACTACTCAACTTGTACCGAATCCTACACTGTCTTAGCATTGCAGTAGCTAACGAGGTTTTCAAACCTAATACCAACCCAGGGTTTTCTTGGCTATGCATTTGGGTTTCAAACAAGACTCTAATGCAATAATTTATTGAGTGCTCAAAGTAAGTTCTCAAAACAGTAAAACTTTTTAAAAAGGTTAATGCAAACTGGAGCTTGCCTTGCTGCTCTTGGTTGTAGGCTAGCTGCTCTTCCGGATTCACGAAGTCTAAGACTTCGGGTTCCTCCTCAACCTTATCGACTACATGAGAGAACATATACATGTATCAATTCGAATGCATTTGAAGTGAAGTTTAAACTTGTGAGGACAATAAGTCTTACTAGACTGACCCAATGACTCTGAAATTTTACTGTGGTTTGGATACAACCTTAACAGAGATTTGGCCAAGTTTCATTTGCAACAAAGCAAATTTGTGCTCTCCACAAATAATTATGTACTTGATCTTAATTGGAGCTCTTAGGGTGTTCTAGGGATTCTCATGGAGCAATCCACGACTTTCTGAAAACTAGGTTTTCAGAGGGTTCTAATAGAGTTGGTCTAACTTAATTAGAAGGTTCATAGCTAAATATATGAGCTAAACAATTTCAGAGAAATTCTGAAAACGTTTCTGGACATTTTCTATTTTCTCTGGAACAGTTTTATTAATCACACCATTAGGTGGATCAAATGAGCTCAAATGGATCTGAAATTTTTATTGTAGCTCAGGGATATTTTAGTGAACATCCGAGCAAAATTTCAGAATTTTCCTTCAAAGGGTTCTCCAATTTAAATTCCAAAAATTTAAATTTTGAAGAATTAATTCTGGAGAACTAAGGACTTTCATGATGTGAAACTTGATTTGTTGGAAAGTACTCAGAGAGGTGAATCCAACAAAATTTGATTCACTCTATTTGGAATTTTCTATTCAAAGTTATGTGGGTTTGAAGTTTGAACAAAATCTGAAAATCGGGGGAAATGTTTAAATTGCTGGGCGTGGGACCAGGCTACGTGTCAACTCCTCAGCGGTCGACACACGGGGCTACGGAATCTTTCGCGCGCAGCCGCACCTGATCCGCTGACACAGCTAATCCCGGAGTTTAAAATATCGGCCGCTGACACGTGGGACCGGGGGCTTCGTCTACCTCCGGCCTCCCACGCTCGGCCGCCGCCCCCATCGCCGAAGTGCTTACCGGAGGGCTTCTGCCGTGCGCCAAACTCCATGATTTTGGCCGCCTCTGCCGAACTCCATCCGGGGAACACGATGCTGGGCTCAGCTCGTCATGAAAATCACCGGCACATGGCCGGCGACGAGCGACGGCTTCGGAAGAACTTCGGCCGTGTCGGCCGGACATCCTAGCACCCCAACCGATCGAGCAAAAGGCCGGAGAGCATCAGGGGACCCTAGTGAAGCTCGGCATGGGATCGAAGCAGCTCGGAATAGGCTCTAGGTAAGCTCTCACCGTGCGCCCGACGCTTCCCGAATAAGCCGCCGTTGGCAAGCCTGGAAATATGCCATGTACAGGGGTTCTCATGCTAGGTATTGTGAAGCCAACTTGTGCGCCACTAAGTCTAGTTCGTGTCGGAATAGTTTGGGACTCTCTAAACCACTATGGAGTGAGAATTTGGCGGATCCGCACCCGAAGTCGGTCCGAGCCGAGTGAATGGGGAAACTGAAATTCGTCGCCGGTGATCAAACACTCGGTCTGTGGCTCGGGGGGTGAGCAGCACCAGTCTCTAACACGTCCGAGGACGCCTTATCTTGGGCGTGACATGATCTCGTTTGGGCTGTCCACGGGAGCCCGAGGTACGGCGAACTTAGGTCACCGGAAAGAACCTTTGTTAGGGCTGAGATCACCCGAGTACAGCTAATCTTCTACGGCGGGGAAGGAGAAGGAGAGCCTCTTGTACCGTTTTTCAGCTTGGAGGGAGTGGAGAGGCTGGGATCGTGAGCTTTTCCGATCAATTCCGAGAGAGCGGCAGCGAGAGCGGCGTTTCTTGCGCGAGGGGCGATGACTGCTCGGTGCTGCCTCGGGTCGGCTCGGCTGCGGAGATAAGGAGGGCAGTGAGGCGGTTCAGTGGCTCGGGTGGTAAGCAGCTGCTGGCCTCGAGAGCCTGCCGTGGTGGCGACCGCGGCGGAAGCCCGAGACCCAAGCACTCGGTGCCTCAGTCGGTTCATTGATCTGTGAAGCTGACATGTGGGTCCCAACCGAGGTTTAACCTCTGAAATTAAATTTTCCCCACTGCTCTAAACAGTAGAGACCCAAATATCCTCTCACTTTTGAATTATCAACCACAAGCCCATTTGAAGTTGATAGAATTCAAATTGTGAAGCGTTTGAATAAATTTCAGCACATATGCAGTTTGAAATTAAAATTGAGTTTGATTTTGCTAAACTTAGCTCATGTCAAGATCAACTCCAAATGGAGTGAAAATTGGTGTGTGAGCTCACAAAAATGTGCTGAGTAAGAATATGCCTCTCACTTTTGATGCATGTGGGAAATGCAACTTTTGCATTTTGTGAGTTTATTCTCTAATGAACATGTTGATGGTGTTTACTTGCTCTTTAAATGTATTCATCAAGTTTCTTCAATTGAAGTGTGTGTGTGGTGATGAACACTTTTAATATGTGCCCAAAAACTTAGGCCCTTACATACTTTGACAAGTTCGTCGTGGTTTTCATCGACGATATCATGGTGTATTCAAAGAGCGAGGAAGAACACAAAGAACACTTGAGGTTAACATTGCAGAAACTGCGAGAGCATCAATTGTATTCTAAGTTCAGCAAGTGTCAATTTTGGCTAAAGGAGATATCGTTTCTAGGCCACATCATCTCCGAGGGAAGAGTATCGGTTGATCCCGGAAAAGTGGGAGATGTTCTGATGTGGAACCAACCACAGAATGTGAGACATATTCAGAGTTTCCTTGGGATGGCTGGATACTACCGCCGGTTCATCAATGATTTCTCCAAAATAGCGAAGCCTATGACTGAATTGCTAATGAAGGGGAAAGCATTTCAATGGACACCAGCATGTTAAGAAAGCTTTGAGGAGCTAAAGAAGAGATTAACCACAGCGCCAGTTTTGGTATTGCCGGATGTGAGCAAGAGCTTCGGTACATATTGTGACGCATCGAGACTAGGACTTGGATGTGTGCTCATGCAAGGAGGACAAGTGGTAGCCTATGCATCGAGACAACTAAAGAAACATGAGCTGATTTACCCCACACATGACTTGGAACTTGCAGCTGTGGTACATGCCTTGAAGATTTGGAGGCATTATATCCTTGGCCACCGATGTGAGGTCTATACGGATCACAAAAGCCTCAAGTATATATTCACGCAAACGGATCTGAATTTGAGGCAAAGTCGATGGTTGGAACTCATCAAGGATTATGATGTTGGAATCAACTATCACCCCGGAAAGGCCAATGTAGTAGCTGATGCGTTGAGCCGAAAGGGAGCATGTCACCAACTCACGGTTCGGGAGCTGCCACCCGAGCTTCATAAGGAGTTCGAACAGTTACATCTCAGGTTCTTGAACGTGATCGAGGTGATCCAACTGAACTAAATGCTGGAACAAGTGATACGAGATGGCCAAGCAATGGATGAAGAAATAAAAGAAATCAAGGAAAGAATCCGACAAGGCATAGAGAAGGATTTCAAGGAAGACAGCAAAGGCACGCTTTGGTTAGGGAAAAGGATTTGTGTGCCTAATGTGAAGCACATCCGCGACACGATACTATAGGAGGCACATGACTCACCTTATTCCATACACCCTGGCTGTACAAAAATGTACAAGGACCTGAAAACATGCTATTGGTGGGATGGTATGAAAAGGGATATCGCTGAATATGTTGCCCTATGCGACACGTGCCATTGGGTGCAGGCCGAACATCAATGACCCGCTGGATTTTTGCAGCCATTAAAAGTGTGGCGGACCGGAATCCGCTCATCCAGGATCGCAGAGGGTGGTGCCACATGATGCGACACCCGACAGCACACATCATAAGAATGATATTATATTACATAGAAAACCAACTGAAATGTACAAAGTAGTACAATACTTCGGTTACAAACTAGTGTTCATACTACAACAGCGGAAACTAAGTTTGTACAACTCACGCCCATCTACCTAGCAAAAGTCGGTTGCCCAGCCCTAGGGCAACCCACACTAGCTGCACTCCTCTAGCTCAGCGCGGCGTGTACGGTTTCCACTCAACCATGGTCACCGATGGAGGGTAGCCCTCACCGATGGACTAGTAACCCGAGTCCGTGGGATACTCCTCACCTGAAAAACACTTATAGCAGCAACCGTGAGCACGATGGCTCAACAAGACTTAACCGACTCACCTAGGCATGAAACTCTACATGCAGTTTACACGAGCATGGGATGGTAAATTTCAGCAAATGGACACACCTACAAGTTCATCCTTAGTTCATCTTTTAGCCACAAGTTAACAGTTCATGAATATGAAATTTACTGAGCAATATTTGGTGGCACACATGTAGCAATGCAATTTTTTTCATAACAGCAATATTGAATCATCACATTTCATATATTAACTGTAAAATACCCAAAAGTGGTAGCAAGAAAATTCAGCTCATGTATACTTATGAAAAACGAGGGGAATTAAAACTTTGAATTATAATGGTGTAAGTTCAAAGTGAGGGTTTAGACTTCCCAAAACTTCCAAACATGGTGATCTAAATGCACAGCTTGAATCTTCATATTCCAAATATTCACCCTTCCAAATTTCAGCTCATTTGGAGGAGTTTTCATATTTGTTTTGGATTAAAAGGAAAAGCCCTCTAATCTGAATTTCAAATTAAGTTTCAAATTCCAATTCCCTCCATTTGAAAATTGGGTTTCACAAATGTGTTCTCCACCTTTGAATTTGCAGCCATGCAAAAAAAAATTGGAAACTTTGGAGCTGGTTTGATATATTTTTGGGGCAATACAAAGTGGAGAATTCAAGCTCCTTTTAAAATTCAAATGATCAAACCCAATTCAAATTCTACACCAGGATTCAAACCATTTGAATTCAGAAAATTCAAACCTTAACTTTGGGGTGAAGTCAGGCCTTTAATGTTGAGTTGCCCAATTGTCAGCCACCCAAAGCAAACAACCCGACTGTTTCCCTCTCTGTTTTCCCGAGCTGATCACAGCGCGCCAGCTCCCGGCACCCGTCGCCCGACGCTTCCACCGAGCTAGTTCACGCTGCCCGACGTCGCCGCGGGGGTGGGCGATAAGAGCGGTCACCCAAGTGCCCCAGCTCTATTTCTCCTCCTCCTCAGCTCGGTTGCCGCGGCTGCTTCGTTCACACCGAACACCACCGATAGCTCTCTCTCACGATCGACCACTGCCTGCTGAGCTCGGCTGCTCGGGCCATCCATAGCAAAAAGTAGCACATGGACGTGCTCTAGCCCTCTCCAAAGTTCCTTTGAGGTATGCCGATCAGAACTGCTCAAAAAACACGGATTGGCGCCAAAGCTCCGAGGTGCACCGGAACTCACCGATCGGCTCACCGTCGACAGCCTCCTCCGGCCACCATCTTCCCCGACATTATGTACGAGAAAGGTGCGTGAGTAGCCCTGGATGGTGTAGCCGCCAGCCGTGTGGCAAATGATTCATCGAGTAGCTCGAATTTCACTGGCCCGAACCCTAGTGTAGAAGGACGAGGCTCGGTTCATACCCAAATTCGAGTTGCACGATCAACCACGCCTCGAGCTCATGTGCACATAGCTTCTGCACTCTCTAGCGCCCATCCCCGACAAAGAACCAAAGAAAACCATCGATTGTTGGCCGTGTTCTAGTCAATTTTTGCGCCGCCATGGGAAAACACTTCGGTTCACCGTCGAGCTACTCCTTGCATGAGTTTTCACCCACTTTTGTGTGCAAGAACGTGCTCCTCACATCACCCTGATGCTTGCGGTGCTCTCCCCAACCGGAATACTCGCCTGCTACGCGAGAATGAAGGCGCCGGGGTGAGGTTTGCCGCTGCCACCGTAGGGGAGATATTTCCGGCCATTTAGCGCCGGCACTGAGCTCACCAGAGTGTTCCTCATCGGATTTTAGGCACAGGCGGCGAGAATTGAGCCGTCTAAGGCATGGGGCAGCCGTTCCGGCGAGCACAGTCGCTCCTCCGGCGAGGAGGCCGGCCGGGCACGAGGTAGAAGAAGGTGAGGGCCTGCCCCACCTGTCAGTGGTACGGGTTAGGCGCCGGATCGGGGTGCGGCTCAGGATCTGCTGTGGCTGCACGGGTTAACTATGTATCCCCCGGTGTTGCCGCAAATTCACTGGTCCGATTTAAAACAGTGGGCCCAGTAGCAATTATTTGAAGTTTCTATTAGGGAAACAATTCCAGGAATTAGCTGATCTTTGCAGGCCCATAACTTTGTGTAGAAAACTCCAAAAAGAGGGAGACCGATTTTGTTGGAATCCCATGACGAGTACTTCAAATAATAACCAATTTTAGGCTATGAAAATGCCCAGGAATTTCTGTAGAATTATTTTTAATAAATTTTTAGGGATTTATTACAAGAGCAATTCTTTATGAAATATTCCCAAATTTGGGCAGAAAATCCTTTTCATAGTTACTGATCTCCAGTAAAAATTTGGGCTTCATTGGAGTTCAATTGCTAGGCTAAACTGCCTTCCCAAGTTCAGCCTTTATTTGGAAAGTCAAATTTAAACAGAAACTTTTCAGAACTCCTATCCAAACTTCAAAAGTTCATATCTCTCTGATGGTAGCTCCAAAAATGGTGAAACAAATTTTGTTATAACCATGGAGACTTACCCTAATCAGACCTTCCATTACTAGCTATGTCAAAGCTCCTGAATTGTGCTCAAAATTCAGAGAAGCATTGTACTTGTAGGAATTTTAAAGACTACATTATGCAATGACATGTCTCCAAATTTGGCTCAAATCATCCTTAGAGAGTCTAGTATCCACAGTAAAAATATCAAAGCCAATTAAGGATCCTAAATAGCAGTAGCTATGAATAGTAGTTCAATTCTTAAAAATCCTTAATACTTACACATCTATTTTGCTACATTTCATTTAGTGAACGAAGTTGAGGACGCACCGGAGCCCTTGGACGTCCTCCCACCTGAAGCTAACTTCCCGTTTCACTCGCAACCAGGCAAGCCCTGGTTTTCACTTAAGTACCTTTTATAAAATTCTTTATTTGTATCACTTATGTCTAGGGTGAATGTTTGCATTAGAGTTAAGGTGATTGAAACCCCACTTGCATAACCTTTTAAATCCTATGAAGGGTGGGTAGCTCACAGAGCCAACGAGTAGACAAGGCCCCGCTAATATGCTTAGGACCTCGGTAGAAGTCGAGTAGTAGGAATCTACTCGCGAGGTAAGGTTTATCACATGGTTTGGTCAGAATAGAAAATGGCTTAAGAGTGGTGAAAATGAGACCCAGAAAGGGGGATAGGAAGCAGTGATCAGAGGTCTCATGTGCGTAGCCCTGTCGGTGTTGATTGAGGACCGAGTCGTGTGGGGGCCTGCTGAACAAGTATCGAACAGTACCGGATGGCATACTGACATAAGCAGGAAACCGATGTAAATGGTTAACCTGGGTGCCGAGGCTTACCCAACCGTAAATAGGAGTGGGTTGAGGGTAGAAAGGTGTAAATCTGCCGGTGGGCACAGTCACGCTCCACGCGGGGACCTCCTGCCCATTACGGATGGACCGGTTCAGTGTTTGGGTTGCCTTTGAAAGGTTGTTGCATACAACAGAGTAGGAAGGGGTGTGGAATCACGCTTCTGAAAGTGGGTGTATGCAACGTGTTGTCCGGGTGTCTCCTGATTGCAATCACCGTCCCTCGCGGTTATTTGAGTACCGCTTGTTCACTGTTTCATGACGTAGTAAGAAGTGAAGTAAGCCAGTTGAATGATAATATGCTGTGATGATATATTAATGTTTTGGAAACCAAGTTTGTTGTAGATGTAGAGCTAATTAAGTTTACTTTCCGCTTTGGGCATTACCACATCGGGGGAAAGCGTTTCTTGTTTGATTGTGGACTTCCGATGTGAGGGCTGCCTAAGGCACATGAATCTGCTGCTATAAAAACTAAAAGTAAGGATCAACTTATAGGCATGTCGTTGTCGCAAATTTCTTTTTCCTATCATAGACATCCCTGCATGTAGAGTTCCATGCCTAGGCTAGACGGTTAAGCCTTGCTGAGCCACCGAGCTCACGGTTGCAATATTTGAGCTGTATGCAGGTGAGAGCTATGAGGAGGGTTCCGAGGACGAGGCGATGCCCCCGTCGGGGTACAGGGCCGAGCTGGAGCCCTGCACGCCACCGTGAATCTCCGGTTCCGTGCTGCTAGTGTGTAGCGTCCCCGGGCTGGACGGCTGCACTTTTGCATAGTTAGGATGAGATGCCACTTATGTATATTACTTCCGCTGTATAAATAAGTTTTGTAAAAAGACTTCCGCTGTTTTATATCAAATAAAAGTTTGTATGTTGTTCTTTAATCTTTTCGTGTGTGCTGTTGGGTGCCGCATCGCACGGCACCACCCTATGCGATCCTGAAGTGGGTGAACCACGGGGTGGTCCCCACAGGCGTGGTATCAGAGCCGCATTGGGAATAGCACGATCGAAAAGAGTTTATTTTTGAAAACTTAGGAGTAGTCGAGTGAGGATTAGTCATTAAGCCCACATAAGGTCTATGATAGTAGTAGTTACTAAGGTGGAAAATCTAACTTATGTGTTATACATTCTGTAATGAGGCTCCAACGTCAGGTAAGAGGTAAGGTACGCCACCACAGGCGGATCAATTGCGGTACCTCGCCATACGAGCAATAGTATGGAATGGTATACCGTGGCTTGGCACGGTAGTGAATATGAGTCTCTGAACCTCTCAATGGTTCTGAGAGCATATAAAAACGCTGATCTCCAGCGTGCTTTATGAAAAAGTGAGAATTCCCCATCGTGTGGTAAGCAACATGATAGTATGCAACTCTTGAACGTTCAATGTTCAAAGGGCCATACGCAGCGCTCGCCATTGGCGTGCCTCAACGGTCATGAGGAAGTAGGTGGTATCCATTGGGTTGATAAAATTCCCAACCGTGACGACCCCGTTCGCGCTCAACTCGGGTTCCCCGTCGTGTGGTGTGAAAACACGACCATGTACCTTGAGACGTGGCTTGACTCAAGGACGATCCGTATGGCAATGATACAAACCGTATGTTTTTACTATGATATGGAACTGCCTGAAATGTCAAAAACCCTTGTGTGCACAATTATTGTGTGTTCTTCTGCAGGAACACTAACCACGTTAGTGCATGACGTGTAGAAACAGTTCGTGAGTGACGTCTTTAGTTCCACCATTTGACACGTATAAGCCGGAATACCGGTTTAGGATTTTTCTTTGGTGAGGAAACGTAGTACCGACTGCATAAAAGTTTATTTTCAAAGAAAAGAGTCAAAATGAAGTTTAGGAATCCATTTAGGGGTTAGTAAACTCCTATAATGAACTAAGAGTCAATTGGGAGTATAGATTCAGTCTCAAAAACTTAGGAATAATCTCCCCTGTTTTCGGCAGAAATTTTGCTGAACTTGAACAGGGCATAACATAAGATTGGTTGAACCAATGGAGGTGTGGGATACCCTTCTGGAAAGGTTTTGAAGTCCTCTACAACGTTTCTGTAGAGCTCCAGATCAAAATCTCCCTCTAATTGGATGAAAAAATCTCAGATGAGTAGGCACTGTCCAGAAACAGGGCAGACCAAAATGCTCTCTGAAAATTTTCTGTATTTCAACCACAACTTCCTGTACAAAAATTTCTAAGGGTCAAGTAAGACACCGTTGGAAATTGCAGGAAATGTGCTACAACTTTGTTGTTGAACACTAGTCCAGATTTTGCCTCTATAGAGGTCAAAACTGTTGAATTATCTAGACTGGTCAGCTGGACCAGAAGCTGAACAGTGGACATCATGTTAAAGTGTTTCAACCAAAACACTTAGTTTCACAATTCAACGTTCAGTGGCTGTTGTAAAACAGCGAGTTGGAGTCGAAAAGTGTATGCATTTGACATATTGTTTCGAGCGGGTACATGTTTGGGTCCAGTGCAATAGCGAGAAATTATGCATACTAACGCACTTAACATCCCGTGGCGACCCCGATGGTCGAAATGAACTTTTAAACCCCTAAAGTTCAATACTTTGGAACTCGATCATGGGACATGGTCCAGGGATGTATATGTTGCATAAAGTTTATACTTTATCCACATGTGTGACTGTTATGTGTACTGTTTATTCCGTTCTCGCATTACTATTGTATAGGCTGGATGAGCTAAACCCACATGTGCTGATCGTTTGAATGGCATGAATGCAGAATGGTGCGGACACGTTCAACACAAGAGGAGGGAGGTCCGAGTCAGGTTCGTGGTGATGAGTCTCCACCTCCGGAGCAAACCACGACGCAGCAGCAACCACCTCCTCCACTGCCAGAACTTCCAAGAAACCTGGCGGAGGTTCTCGCTGCAGTGCTCGGCTCGCATGACGAGCAAACCGAGTTACTGCGGATGCTAGTCCAGCAAAATGCGTCCCATCCGGGAGGACGCCAAGACAATGGGCAACGCCAGCCCCAACAAAGTTCGTATTCAGAAATTCATGAAGACCCATCCACCGGTCTTCACGGAGGCCGAAGAACTTTTGGAGGCGGACAGCTTTATCCGCACTCTAGAAGCAAAGTTTGGGCTGCTATGATGCACCGAACACCCGAAGGCGCTGTATGCAGCGCAACAGCTTCAAGGAGAAGCTTGTACATGGTGGGCGAACTACACCGCCTCCTTACCGGCTGGCCATGCCGTCACATGGATGGAGTTCCGGGAGGCGTTCTTCGCCTATCACATACCTCCCGGTGTGATGGAAATGAAGCTCCAGGAGTTCCTGGCGTTACGGCAAGGCGAGAGGAGTGCTCATGAGTACTCCAGGTTATTCAACCGGCTGGCTCAGTATGCACCAGGATTTGTGGGGATGGAAGACAATAAGCGCAATGCGTTCTTCCGGGGCCTGAATTCCAAGATGAAGGTCCATCTAGCCCAAAGCAATCGCGGCACATTCAACGACCTCGTTAATGCCGCGATTCTACAAGAGAATGCTCAGCGCAGGCGCGGTTCTGATAAGAGGAAACGCAGCGCGCTGACAAGCAGCAGTGGTGGGACGCCACAGAAATACCGCGTGGTGTATCGCTCACCATCCGGTCAGAGATGGCAGCCACCGGCGCGACCGCCTCAGTTTCACGGTCGGCAGTATAATGCGCCGGGCTTTCGACCGACGTATCCACCACAGCAACAGAAGCAGCAAAGGATGGTCCCGCGTGCGTCTCAGTTTCAACAGCGTGCACCGGTAGTCCGTCCTCAAGTCGGCGGGACCCCGACACCTTACACGTGTGGCCGTGTCGGGCACATTTCGAGGGACTGCCCCGAGCCGCGACAGGGCAGGGGTGCAGCACCATATCAGGGTGCTAATCAGCCCCGCAACCAGCCCAAGAAACCAGCACCAAAACCCGGCAATGTCCACCACTTAGCTATCGAAGACGTGCCGGAAGGCGAACTCGTCCTCGTGGGTACGTTTTCTTACTTAGATCATCCCGTAGTCATATTTTTTGACTCCGGTGCCACCCATAATTTCATAAGTCAGTCTTATGTTATTAAATATCAACTGCCTATCATTCCCACAAATAATTAATATTTGATATGTTCTCCGGGTGGGAAAATAACAGCTGATAGAATGGTCTATAGAGCACCATTACAGTTGGGTGGGAATCTATATCCGACTTCTCTGATCATGTTAGAGAGTCAGAAACTTGATGTAATTTTAGGAATGCCATGGCTACATCGCCATGGTGCTGTTCTTGACATCATTCCACGTGTGGTTCATTTAAACTCTCCACTTCATGAACCACATGTTCTTATTCTGGACCATTCGGTTCAAGAAGCTCTAGCCACATATAACACGGAGGCCACAAAACTTGAGGATATTCGTGTGGTCCGTGAATACCCGAATGTCTTTCCGGATGACCTTCTGGGCATGCCACCCGAAAGGGATGTCGAGTTCAAGATTGAACTTGTACCTGGGACGACGCCGGTATCACGGAGACTGTACAAGATGGCTCCGAATGAGCTGGCTGAATTGAAGGAGCAGCTCAATGACTTAATGAAGAAGGGTTTCATTCGACCGAGTTCCTCCTCATGGGGATGCTCGGCGCTGTTTGTGAAGAAGAAGGATGAAACCATGAGGTTGTGTGTGGACTACCGACCTCTCAACGCCGTTACCATCAAGAATAAATATCCACTGCCCCGCATCGATATCTTATTCGATCAACTTGTGGGTGCAAGTGTATTCTCAAAGATGGATCTTCGCTCTGGATATCATCTAATCAAGATCCGAGCAGAGGATATTACGAAGACGGACTGCTCGACGAGATATGGGTTATATGAATACCTCGTCATGTCTTTTGGTCTCACCAATGCCCCGGCACACTTCATGTATCTCATGTGCTCAGTGTTCATGCCGGAGTTGGACAAGTTTGTGGTGGTGTTCATAGATGACATCTTGGTCTACTACAAGTCAGAAGAAGAACACGCCAAGCACTTGCATATCATACCTCAACGATTAAGAGACCATAAGCTTTATGCCAAGTTCAGCAAGTGCGAGTTTTGGATCAGCCAAGTGCCATTCCCTGGTCACATTATTTCTGCAGAAGGTATTGCAGTTGATCCAAGCAAAATCGAACAAGTGCTGAAATGGAAATCCCCCACATCAGTCCATGAAGTCAGAAGTTTCCTCGGGTTAGCAGGATACTACCGGAGATTCATACCAAACTTCTCCAAGCTTGCTAAGCCGATGACTGAACTGTTGAAGAAGGGGATCAATTATGTTTGGAGCTCAGCTTGTGAAGCAGCTTTCCAGGCATTAGTGAAGCATCTTACAACAGCCCCGGTGTTAGCTCAATCGGATACGACCAAGCCCTTTGACGTCTATTTTGATGTGTCCGGCATCGGGCTTGGCTGTGTATTGATGCAAGGAGGAAGAGTGGTCGCCTATGGCTCACATCAACTCCGTAACCACGAGCAGCACTACCCGACTCATGATCTTGAGCTCTCTGCTGTGGTGTTGGCATTGAAGATGTGGAGGCACTATTTGCTTGGGAACTTAGTGCACCTCTACACCGACCACAAAAGTTTGAAGTATATATTCACTCAAAAGGAGTTGAATATGCGGCAACGGAGATGGCTAGAACTGATCAAAGACTATGAGATCGAGATTCACTACCATCCCGGTAAGGCAAACGTGGTTGCCGACGCCCTAAGCCACAAATCCCATGTCAACAGTCTGTCCCTCACCTCACCTGAAGAGGAGGAACCAAGTCTGTACTTGGTTCCATATGGGGTACTATATAATCTTTCTCTCGTCCTGTCCATAGGAGAGGAGATTATGGAAGCTCAGAAGAAAGACGTGGGAATGTCGCACATTCGGAGAAGGATGAAGAATGGCGAAATGAGATGCTTCCGAAGAGATGATAATGGTACACTATGGTTTAAAGACCGTATAGTGGTACCCCGTGACATGAAGCTTCGGAGGAAAATCTTGGACGAAGCTCATTTGTCCAAGTATTCTATTCATCCGAGCAGAAACTAGATGTACCAAGATCTGAAAACAAGGTTTTGGTGGACACGGATGAAAAGAGGAATCGCAAAGTACGTATCCAAATGCGATACGTGTCGGCGGGAGAAAGCCGACCATATGCGTAAAGCCGGACAGCTGCAACCATTGAACATTCCGGTGTGGAAGTGGGAGGATATCAGCATGGACTTCATAGTCGGATTACCTCTCACGTCTCACAAACATGACTCGATTTGGGTGATAGTCGATCGACTAACCAAGTCAGCTCATTTCATTCCCGTACATACCAGTTACGTGGCCAAGCAATATGTGGAGCTTTATATTGCAAGAATCTTATGCTTGCATGGTGTTCCCAACTCCATTATTTCAGATCGCGGTGCGCTGTTTGTCTCTCGGTTTTGGGAACATCTGCATGCATCATTGGGGACCAAACTGATCCGAAGCTCCGCGTATCACCCACAGACAGATGGTCAAACTGAACGGGTGAATCAAGTGCTTGAAGACATGCTACGCGCTTGTGCCATCCACCACGGCAAGAATTGGGATGATCATTTGCCGTTGGCGGAGTTTTCTTACAACAATGGCTATCAAGCTAGCATCAAGATGGCGCCGTATGAAGCTCTCTACGGCCGGAAATGCCGCACACCTCTCAACTGGTGCGAGTCCGGCAAGCGAGTCATCTACGGCATTAAACTTGTGAATGAAGCTGAACAACGGGTGCGAGTAATACAAGCCAACCTCAAGGCTGCTCAATCTCGTCAAAAAAGCTATGCAGATAAAAGACGCCGTCCTCTCCACTTCGACATCGGGGACCATGTTTATGTCCGTGTGTCTCCGATGAAGGGAGTTCACTGTTTCCGAGTGAAGGGTAAACTTGCGCCGCGGTTCATTGGTCCGTTCGCCGTCATTGAAAGATGCGGACCCGTGGCCTATCGCTTGGATTTACCGGCATCAATCGCAGGAGTTCATAATGTCTTCCACATCTCTCAGCTGAGGAAGTGCCTCAAACCCTCCGCTGAAATCCGCACTGAAGACATAGAAGTTCTCCAACCGGACCTCACGTACACGGAGTATCCAATCCGGATCATCGATAAGAAGACTCGCGCCACAAGAAACCGGACCTTATGGTTCTACAAGGTCTTGTGGAGCAACCATACCGCTGATGAGACTACATGGGAAAGCGAGGACTATCTACAAACGTATTATCCGGACTTGCTATCATCATATACCCGGTAAAGTTTTGTCACTTTGCAATTTCTTTGGGAATCTCAGGACGAGATTCTTTTTAAGGGGGGAGGGATGTAAAATCCCCAGAAGTGGTAGCAAGAAAATTCAGCTCATGTATACTTATGAAAAAATGAGGGGAATTAAAATTTTGAATTATAATGGTGTAAGTTCAAAGTGAGGGTTTAGACTTCCCAAAACATCCAAACATGGAGATCTAAATGCACAGCTTGGATCTTCATATTCCAAATATTCACCCTTCCAAATTTCAGCTCATTTGGAGGAGTTTTCATATTTGTTTGGGATTAAAAGGAAAAGCCCTCTAATCTAAATTTCAAATTCAGTTTCAAATTCCAATTCCCTCCATTTGAAAATTGGGTTTCACAAATGTGTTCTCCACCTTTGAATGAGCAGCCATGCCGAAAAAAATTGGAAACTTTGGATCTGGTTTGCTATATTTTTGGGGCAATATAAAGTGGAGAATTCAAACTCCTTTTCAAATTCAAATGATCAAACCCAATTCAAATTCTACACCAGGATTCAAACCATTTGAATTCAGCAAATTCAAACCTTAACTTTGGGGTGAAGTCAGGCCTTTAATGTTGAGCTGCTGGATGGAAAAATATCAGAAAAATTTGACTAAACAAAGGGGGGAGGTGGGGCCCAATTGTCAGCCACCCAAAGCAAACCAACCGACTGTTTCCCTCTCTCTCTGTTTTCCCAAGCTGATCACTGCGCGCCAGTTCCCGGCCGACCCGTCGCCCGACGCTTCCAGCGAGATGGTTCCCGCTGCCCAAAGTCTGCGCGCGCGTGGGCGATAAGAGTGGTCGCCCGAGTGCCCCAGCTCTATTTCTCCTCCTCAGCTCGGTTGCCGCGGCTGCTTCGTTCACACCGAACACCACCGATAGCTCTCTCTCCCGATCGACCACCGCCTGCTGAGCTCCGCTGTTGGGACCATCCATAGCAAAAAGTAGCGCATGGACGTGCTCTAGCCCTCTCCAAAGTTCCTTCTAGGTTTTCCGATCAGAACTGCTCGAAAAAGCGGATTGGCACCAAAGCTCTAAGGTGCACCGGAATTTGCCGATCGGCTCACCGTCGACAGCCTCCTCCGGCCACCCTCTTCCCCAACTTTCTGTGCGGAAAGGTGCGTGAGTAGCCCTGGATGGTGTAGCCGCCAGCCGTGTGGCAAATGATTCATCGAGTAGCTCGAATTTCACTGTTTCCCGAACCCTATGTAGAATGACGAGGCTCGGTTCATACCCGAATTCGGGTTGCACGATCAACCATGCCTCAAGCTCACGTGCACATAGCTTCTGCACTCTCTAGCGCCCAACCCCGACAAAGAACCAAAGAAAACCATCAATTGTTGGCCGTGTTCTAGTCAATTTTCGCGCCGCCATGGGAAAGCAATTTGGTTCACCGTCGAGCTACACCTTGCACGAGTTTTCACCCACTTTTGTGTGCAAGAACGTGCTCCTCACATCACCCTGATGCTTGCGGTGCTCTCCCCAACTGGAATACTCGCCTGCTACGTGAGAACGATGGCGCCAGGGTGAGGTTTGCCGCTGCCACCGTCGGGGAGATATTTCCGGTCATTTAGCGCCGCCACCGAGCTCACCAGAGTGTTCCTCGTCGGATTTTAGGAACAGGCGGCGAGAATTGAGCCGTCTAAGGCACGGGGCAGCCGTTCCGGCGAGGCACAGACGCTCCTCAGGCGAGGAGGCCGGCCGGGCGCGAGGTAGAAGAAGGTGAGGTCCTGCCCCACCTGTCAGTGGCACGGGTTAGGCGCCGGATCGGGGTGCGGCTCAGGATCTGCTGTGGCTGTGCGGGTTAACTCTGTAGCCCCCGATGTTGCCGCAAATTCACTGGTCTGATTTAAAACAGTGGGCCCAGTTCCAATTATTTGAAGTTTCTATGAGGGAAATAATTCCAGGAATTAGCTGATCTTTGCAAGCCCATAACTTTGTGTATAAAACTCCAAAAAGAGTGAGACCAATTTTGTTGGAATCCTCATGAGGAGTAGTCCACAGAGAAACCAATTTTAGGCTATGAAAATGCCCAGGATTTTCTGTAGAATTGTTTTTATTAAATATTTTAGGGATTTATTACAGGAGAATTTCTTTATGAAATATTCCCAAATTTGGGCAGCAAATCCTTTCCATAGTTACTGATCTCCAGTAAAAATTTGGGCTTCATTGTAGTTCAATTCTAGGCTAAACTGCCTTCCCAAGTTCGGCCTTTATTTGGAAAGTCAAATTTAAACAGAAACTTTTCAGAACTCCTGTCCAAACTTCACAAATTCATATCTCTCTGATGGTAGTTTCAAAAATGGTGAAACAAATTTTGTTAGAACCATGGAGACTTACCCTAATCAGATCTTCGATTACTAGCTATGTCAAAGCTCCTGAATTGGGCTCAAAATTCAGAGAAGCATTGTACTTGTAGGAATTTTAAAGACTACATTATGCAATGACATGTCTCCAAATTTGGCTCAAATCATCCTTAGAGAGTCTAGTATCCACTGTAAAAATCCCAAAGCCTATTAAAGATCCTAAATAGCAGTAGCTATGAATAGTAGTTCAATTCTTATAAATCCTTAAAACTTATACATCTATTTTGCTACATTTCATTTAGTGACTGAAGTTGAGGACGCACTGGAGCCCTTGGACGTCCTCCCACCTGAAGCTAACTTCCCGTTTGACTCGCAACCAGGCAAGCCCAGGTTTGCACTTAAGTACCTTTTATATAATTCTTTATTTGTATCACTTATGTCTAGGGTGAATGTTTGCATTAGAGTTAAGGTGATTGAAACCCCACTTGCATAACCTTTTAAATCCTATGAAGGGTTGGGTAGCTTATAGAGCCGACGAGTAGACAAGGCTCCGCTAATATGCTTAGGACCTCGGTAGAAGTCAAGTAGCTGGAATCTACTCGCGAGGTAAGGTTTATCACACGGTTTGGTCAGAATAGAAAATGGCTTAAGAGTGGTGAAAATGAGACCCAGCAGGGGGATATGAAGCAGTGAGCGGAGGTCTCACGTGTGTAGCCCTGTTGGTGTCGATTGAGGACTGAGTCGTGTGCGGGCCTGCTGAACAGGTATTGAACAGTACCCGATGGCAACTGACATAAGCAGGAAACCGATGTAAATGGTTAACCTGGGTGCCGAGGCTTATCCAACCGTAAATAGGAGTGGATTGAGGGTAGCAAGGTGTAAATCTGCCGGTGGTCACAGTCACGCTCCACGCGGGGACCTCCTGCCCATTACGGATGGACCGGTTCGGTGTTTGGGTTGCCTTTAAAAGGTTGTTGCATACAACAGAGTAGGAAGGGGTGTCGAATCACGCTTCTGAAAGTGGGTGTATGCAATGTGTTGTCCGGGTGTCTCCTGATTGTAATCACCGTCCCTCGCGGTTATTTGAGTACCGCTTGTTCACTGTTTTGTGACGTCGTAAGAAGTTAAGTAAGCCAGTTGAATGATAATATGCTGTGATGATATATTAATGTTTTGGAAACCATGTTTGCTGTAGATGTAGAGCTAATTAAGTTTACTTTCCGCTTTGGGCATTACCACATCGGGGGAAAGCGTTTCTTGTTTAATTGTGGACTTCCGATGTGAGGGATGCCTAAGGCACATGAATCTGCTTCTATAAAAACTGAAAGTAAGGATCACCTTATAGGCGTGTCGTTGTCGCAAATTCCTTTTTCCTATCATACACATCCCTGCATGTAGAGTTCCATGCCTAGGCTAGACGGTTAAGCCTTGCTGAGCCATCGAGCTCATGGTTGCAATATTTGGGCTGTATGCAGGTGAGAGCTATGAGGAGGGTTCCGAGGACGAGGCGATGCCCCCGTCGGGGTACACGTCCGAGCTGGAGCCCTGCACGCCGCCGTGAATCTCCGGTTCCGTGCTGCTAGTGTGTAGCATCCCCAGGCTGGACGGCTGTACTTTTGCATAGTCAGGATGAGATGCTACTTATGTATATTACTTCCACTGTATAAATAAGTTTTCTAAAAAGACATCCACTGTTTTATATCAAATATAAGTTTGTGTGTTGTTCTTTAATCTTTCGTGTGTGCTGTTGGGTGCCGCATCGCACGGCACCACCCTATGCGATCCTGGAGTGGGTGAACCATGGGGTGGTCCCCACATTAACCTACGTCACGACTCAGTGACCATGTGGTACTCTTCACCGTGAGGGATGGTGAATCCACTCGATATACACCTTCAGGGATACCCGAAGAGCACGTCACGTACGCCCACCCGTGGAGCTGCACAGCACGCTCACTCGATATCGTACGGGACAACCTTTCACCCAACAGCCCAAACGTCGAACCGGTCGCACCGAAATGGAAAGGAGGTTCCCTACAAGGAGCATCCCTCTATGCCCGTTAGCAGATTTCCACCTTCCTACCCTCAACCTACACCTATAAATCGGTGTGCTATGCCTCGACGCCCGGAGGTTTAGGTTACATTGGTTTACCGGGACCCATATATTCGATATGCCTTCAGTACATTCAAACTTGATCAGCGTGGGCCGCACATGGATCGGTCCTCAATCGACACGGACAGGGCTGCACACACAAGACTTCCTCTTTCTGCGCCCTAACCCCTGCCTAGTCTCATTTTCATTACTAAAGTGATCTCACATCACTCGAACCAATCCTGTGTGTCCCAAGCCTAACTCGCGAGTAGATTCCAACTACTCGACTTGTACCGAAGTTCTATGGATCATTAAGCATAGCCTGTCTACTTGAGGACTTAGACACTACCCTCACTCTAATAGGAAAAATTCTGGTTATGCACTTGGGTGTCATCCATCCTACACCTAATGCACATCCATACCACATACTAATTATTCATAAAGCAAAACTTTGTAAAATTGGTTAATGTAAACCGGGGCTTGCCTTGTTGCTGCTGGTCAGGTGTCAAAGCTTTGTCCGGAAGAAGGAAGTCGAGCACTTCTGGTGCTTCCTCGCCTTCAGTGACTACACGTAAGCCATATGCTATATGTCAATTTAAATGCAATGTTTGGAATTGAACATGTAAAGACTATAACTCTAGCTAGCCCCCCTTTGGTTCTGAAATTTTTATGGTGGCTTGGTAGGGTCTAACCAGAGTCTTGACCAAGTTTCATTTGAAACAAAGTTCATTTGAGCTTTGTACAAATTAAAGCTTATTTGGTCATTAGTAGAGCCTCTAAGGAATTCAAGGGATTTTCATGGCTCCAACCCTTACTTTCTGGAAACTAGAATCTGAGATGGTTCTAATGGAATTGGTTTCATGTCATTTGAAGAATTCTAGACGAAGTTATGCCCTAAACAAGATTTGAGAAAATCTGAAAAATGTTTCTGTACATTTTTTCTATTTTCCCTGGGCAGTTCACTTAATCACACCATTAGGGGGACTAAATAACTTGGATGGGTCTGAAAATTTTCCACTGACTCAAGGGTTTTCAAATAAACCTCTCAGCCAAATTTCAGAATTTTTCATAAAGTAATTCTCCATATAAAATTCCCAACAGTTTAAGTTTAAGGAATTAATTCTGGAAAACTATTAAGTTTAATGAGCTGAAATTTGTGTTATGGAAAGTACTCAAAAAGATGAATTCATCAAAATTTAGTTCACTGAATTTGGAGCTTCCTAGCAAAAGTTATATGCATTTGAAGTTTGATCTAAACTGGAAAATCCCAAAATGTTTAAAATCTGTGGGTGGGCCCCACCACCCGCCTTCTTCCTCCTCGCCCGCGTCCGCGTGTTCGGCGGCGGCGCACTCCGGCGAGGTTCGCCGAAAGTGACTTCCCGACCGCCTCCAGCACTAGAACTGGCCGCCTAGCCCTATCTCGCGACGTGGAACTTGCCTCGGGGGTCGGAGCTCGCCGACGGTGACCGGAAATGGCCGTGCGACGTCAACCACGGAGGTTAAGCTCCGGCGAGGTCGTTCTCGCTCTCTGAGGCATAAAAAGAGTCACGGTTTGCTTGCGGAGCACCAGTGGCTCACGAGGAACCCGACGTGAGCAGCCTCGGAAGCTAAAAATGCCTGCAAACCCACTCTCGATGGCGACCCGAGCCGTGTTTGCACCGGCGGCTATGGAAACTGCTATATCTCGGCCATTTCTGGACGGTTGTGCTCAGTTATTCCTCGAGGAGGGACGCTAGGAGGTGTAGCAGCTACTTGCGAGCTAGCTTGACCATTGATTCAATGTGTAAGCCAAACTTTTGGGTTTTGCTGAACTCGGTCCGTTGCACTAGGGTTCGGGACTTTCTAAAATTCTTGCTACCTGACGGATTATTTGCCGAATGGTTTGCGGCTACACCATCTAGGGATCCCCACGCACCTTTCTTGTGTATCACGCGGTCGGCGAAGATGGCCGGGTGGGGCTGTCGATGGTTAGCCGAAGCACAGCTCCGCCGGTTCCTTCCGGTTTCTTGACTTCGACAGCATAAACCGCGCACAACCGATTGCAACTCGCTGGTGCAGCACGGGGAACAGCTAGAGCACACCTTGGTGCTCCTTTTTGCTGCAGAGACCATGAGCGATCGATGATCGGCACTGGTGCGCGCTGAGGCTCGAATGTGCGGTTGCCGCTGCTGTTTTTCGCGCGCGCGCGGGAGCTGAGCAGAGCGGCGCAGGCGGGGGAGATAGCGAAATCCGTCTGTGCCGTGTATGTGGTGATCGGGAGGGGGCACGAGCTGATCCAAGCGAGCGCTGGCACGTGCGCGAGTGAGGCCGTGAGGTGGCAAAAGCCCCGGCGGCTGATCGACGGCAACCGAGTCGGTTTCCCTCTGAGCACAGTCACTGATCAGTGGGTCCTTCCCCCTCTAATTTCTTTTCCAATTTTTCATTTCTGTTTTCACTGAAAAGATCCCAGCTACTCACAATTGAATGAGAGACTTAGCCTCCAGGTCATTGTTTGAATTTGATTTCCTAAATTTGAAACTGGTTTGGCTAAATTTGCTGGCCATTTGAATTTGATATACAAATTCAGTTTTGAATTAATGCAAATTTAGCTCCCGACACGATGAACTCCAATGGGGATTGTCGAAGTGTAGCTGTTGACACTTCCCCCGGGCCTGCACAGGGCAGCCCACGGAGGTTCTTTTTCAGAGGGGCTAGTCCCCCACGGAGAGCTTAAGCGTGGTGGGACGAAGGAAACAGATGAACACAGGGGTTTTTTACGTGGTTTAGGCTGCCAGAGCGTAAAACCCTACGTCCACGGTGAGCAGAGATGTTCGTTTTGTTGCTTGGTGCTCAGAACCGGAGTTATGAGCTTGAGGATGAGCTGAGTGCAAGAATGATGAATCAGGGTGTTGAGCCAAAATGCCAAACCCCTTGTAACGCTGCCTACACAAGCCTTTTACAGTCCAAGGCTCAAGCGGCTTACAAGGTGGTCCCGGGACCCGACAGGTGGTCCCGGGGAGATTGCCTGCCATCTACCATATCCTTCAGTTACGCCGGTAGCCGTCTCTGGCGAGGGCTTCTGAGTCTTTGTCTTGCCGCCCTGCCCATGCCACAAGCTAGGCGCAGTGGTTGATGATGGCAGGAGCGGCAGGGGATGTCTTGTCGCTGTGTTTATTGGTGTAGAGATTCTGACGTGGCGTGCCAGTCTTTACTGCGATGCGACTGGGCACAACGGCACCTGACAGTGGCGTGCTCCACATCTCCGCGTCTTGGGAAGGTGCGGGTCTTGAATACCTTGTACGGATAAGGTATGGCGTGTCTTTACTCTTGCTGCCTACCGCGCGGGGGCAGGTAGCGCTGTTCTTCTAGCAACGTGGCGGGCCTAGAGCTCTCCTCTAAGGAGTGGAAGGTCCAGCCCCGCTGGACACGTGGAGCCTTCGGAGCTCTCCCAGCGGAGGGGGGGAGGTCCGGCTCCGCTGGCCACGTGGCAGGCCCGGAGCACTCCTCTGAGGAGAGGGAGGTCCGGCCCCACTGGACACGTGGAGCCTTCGGAGCTCTATCTGTGGAGAAGGGAGGTACGGCTCTGCCGGCCATGTGGTGGGGCCAGAGCTTTTCTCTGAGGAGATGGAGGTCTGGCCCCGCTGGACACGTGGAGCCTTTGGAGCTCTTCCTGCGGAGAATGGAGGTCCGGCTCTGCCGGCCATGTGGCGGGCCCGGAACTCTCCTCTGAGGAGAGGGAGGTCCGGCCCCACAGGACACGTGGGGCTTTTGAAGCTTGCCCCTGCGGAAGGGGCAAAGTCCTTAGGCGATTTCCCCTGCGCACGGGGGTACCCCATATTTAGGGTACCGACAGTGGCCCCCGGGCCCATCTCGGGGGAGATAGCGGGCCTGAGGTGGGGCCCCCGTCTCTTCTACTTCGTGCACCTTCTCGAAGACCCACTTTGACCGTTGCTGGAGCACGAACAATCATGGGATCGTGGGGACGTGAGCCCTGCTTGATGGCTACTTTTACTGCGGCGGTTCCCAAGGCTGCCACTACTGCATGTCGCAGCGCTCGTCGCAGCGCTCGTCGCAACGTCTTGTCAGGAACCACCGGGTTCTCCACCTGGGGGCTGACAACCCGGTCCACCGCTTCTATAGGATGGCGTAGACCTGCTTGTCATGGACTCCTGGGCTGGAAGCTGATGCGGTTGTTCCAAGCAGCGTATTCAAAGAGTTTTGATTCGCTTTGAATCGAGTATGGGAAGTTTAAAAGGTGATCTCATATGCATCGCAGGCTTCCCTTTGCACTTCCCCACGCCTTAGCCCTTCCTTGTTTCTTCGAGCTCTTGCGCCTTCGTCTTCCGTGGCTTCCAACTTAACTCCGCCGCGTCTCGCCCGGTCGGCCAAGCTCGGGGTAGTACGCAAGCTGGTGGGCTGGCACGTGGAGGAGCAGAAGCGCTGGCTCCGGCGAGGATATCTTCCCTTGTGTCTGGATAGGGGGGAGATTGTTTTCTTCACCGCCTACGCCTTGGCGGGGTTCGTCCCACCAATTTCTTCCTTCTTCGTGACGCTGCTGGAGACGTACGGTCTCCAGCTTCATCACCTCTCCCCCAACTCCTTCGTGATGGCCGCCGTCTTCGTGCACTTCTGCGAGATGTTCGTGGGAGTGTGTGCTTCGGTGACGCTCTTCCACTACTTCTTCGTGCTGCAGACGACTGGGCGTGGCTCAAAAAATCAGCTGGGGGCGTACTACTTCCAGCATCGCTGCAAGGATCCGAAGATCTCTGGGTACCTTCTACCTTTCGGCGCGGCGAGGTGGGAAGGCTGGAGGGAGAACTGGGTGATCGTGAAGACCGACGAGCATGATCGCCTTCAGCTGCCAACTGGCGGCCCGACCACCGAGCGTCGCTTCTGGGAGGAGATCCCGGAGCTCGAGCCGGAGTACGCGCCGGTCTTGGAGCGGATCCGGTTTCTGGCCAACGAGGGGCTGACGTCCCTGATGGTGCTGATAGACTTCCTGTCACGCCGCATTGCGCCCTTGCAACAGCGCAGCCACCCGGCATGGTACTTCACCGGCGAGCACGACTGCACCAGGTTGGAGACAGGTCTCGGCTCCGACCCATCTGATGAGATGTTGTACGAGATGGTGGAAAGGGTGATCGGCGACTTCATCAATGGCGGCGATCTCACTTTCCCGGCCTCCTGCACTCCTCTCTTCTTGGAGCCGCAGTGGAGGGCGGAGTCGCTGCGGAAGATGCCAAACCTGGATGACATCGGGATCACCGTGCATCAGGTTGGGGACGCCTTCCAGGGGATCTCGATCCCCGGGGTCGAGTGCTCCGGAGCGGAGCGTGAGGCGTCGGCCGATGTCCAACCCACGCCGAGGGTCGACGGAGCTCGGACCGTCGACAAGGGGAAGGGGAAGGAGCCGGCCCCCGGGCAGTCGGAGAAGAAGCGTGCCCGGTCCCCTCCGAGGGCGCAGTTTTTGCCGAGCCAGGGGACTAGGATACCCTTGCGCCCATCTTCAGGAGACGCCGGTTCATCGGGCGGTGACCCCAAGAGACCTCGGGTCTTCCGCTCCGATGGGGCTCCTCTCGGACAGCGGTGGTCCGTGGAGCCCCGGGCGTCCCACCCTCCTTCCTCAGGCGGTGGAGCTCCGAGGGGGGACGCCGGTGCGGCGATGCCCGGGGGTGAGCCGAGGACTCAGGCGCCCCAGCCAGCGAACGTCCCGGCTGCAGGCTCGGCAGGCAGCGGCGCCAGAGGGGACTGCACCAGGACTCAACCGGGGACGCAGGTACCCCGGGCTTCAGGGTCCGGATTGGCGAGCTGCACGAGAGGCTCTGCCGGTGGGAGCCGTACCGCTTCGCCTCCTAGGGGGGCTCCGGGCGGGCCTCCTGCTCTGCCGGTCCAGGTACCTGCGGTGCAGGCGCAGGCGGCGGCGGCAGGCTATGGTGGTGCTGCCCCGGCTCGGAAACCAGGGCTCCATGCCCGTTGGAGCGTTCGCGTCCCACGGTAAGTGTTGTTCTTTCCGGATTTTAAAACTAGTGTTCTTTTCTCCTTTTCTTAGCCTGAAAGCTTCCCATGTTGGCAGGGACTCATCGGCTGCCGGGGGCGAGTCTGTTCCCCTGCCATCTCCGGCTGGCGGAGGATCTGCGTCGCAGCGTCCGGAAGCTGCGGCGGCCTCGCCGGCCCCCAAGCCGGCGCAGGCTCCTTCTGTGCTGGGGGGATCAACTCCTGCCGCGGCGGTGGCTGCACCTGTTCATCCCCCTTCGCCAGCTCAGAAACCAGTGGTTGTCGAGTGCTCGGCGGAGCCTGCTGGCGGCGTCCGAACCTCTGGTGCTAAGGCAGGAGGAGCAGCTGCAGGAGCAGCTGCAGGCCCTCCGGCTTCTCCAGGTCGGCTCCTTATCCCGGTCGCCGGGATGCTGGCATCTCCTCCACCGAATGACGACATGATGGAGGAGGTCAGGGGCGCGACTTTGGCCTCTGCCACCCCGCTGCCCTTGGTGGACGCCTTGGAGCTTGCCCAGGCGAGCGTCGGCAGGTCCAGGAAGCCTTGGAGCGAGAGCGGGAGGTGCTGGCAGGGGAGCGGAACCGCCTCATCAGCTGGGGGCACCTCCTGAGGCAGTGGACTCAGGAGGCTAGGGCGGAGCTCGACTCGAGGCGGTCGAGGCTTGGTGCCATGGAGGCGCTCCTCGATGCTCAGAAGAGGGCCGTCGACCGCCTGGACTCCGAGACCCGGCGGCTCCACCAGGAGACCAGCGAGGCTCATGCCAGGGTCGAGACACGCTCCACTGCCATGGAGGAGCTGCGGCTGTGGCTGGCGCGCCGCGAGTGCGCCGTCGCGGATCGGGAGCGCGCTGTGGCGGTCGAGGAGAAGAAGGTCGCCGCATGGCTGGAGGCTAGCGAGGGTGACCTGAAGGCCCAGGCTGAGGAGCTGGAGCTTCGGGAGGCAGCTCTGGTCGAGAGGGAGGAGCAGGCCTCCCGGGAGCGTCAGGCGGCGCTGGAGCGCGAGCTGGTGGCCGACATTCGGGCGTTAGAGCTGGAGCATCTTGCCAAGGACCTCGAGCTCTGGGAGAGTTTTCTCTCGGCTAAGGAGAAGAGGTTCTCTGAGGAGGGACCTGACACCCTACTGGCAGCCCGCTAAGAGGTGGAGAAGCTCCAGGCTTCATGGTCCGTCGAGGCCCGAGCGGTCTAGAACTTCATCGGCGAGGCGGGGTCTGCCCTGGTACCCCTTGGCTTCAGCCTCGTGAGGAGGGGGCTCCGGCGTAGGAGGTGACCGAGGCGATTCCGGCGCTCGAGTCCATCGGCGCCAAGCTGGACAGGCTCGAAGCTGTGATCGCCGACGAGCTTGAGGCAGAGGGACGGGGCTTGGCGAAGGAGGTCGCCACGCATGTGCTGGCGTGCTTCCGGAGCCGGGATCCTTCCCTCTCTTTGGAGCCGGTAAGACTGGGCCCCGTCGTCGAGCGGGAGGAAGCTGCCAGGGTCGAAGTCGGGGACGTGGCCACCCTCGTAGCTTCCAGGTTCCAGCGGGAGTCCGGGGACTCCTAGGCAGTCGCCCCCGCGGCCGGAATGCCTTGTATCTTTCTTTTTTGTTTTTGTTGAGTCTGTAGTTCAGCTCATGGAGCTTTTATGAATGAAAAGACTCTTGTTTATTGTGTCTGTTCCTTATCTTCTTCTTGGCTTGGCTGTCCGAGTCCTTAGCTCCGCAAGGAACTCGGAGGTCTTCACCAATCTTGAAGTCTTGCACAGAGACCTTCCTCGGTCCTTGTTGTGTTAAGGGCCCAAGGGGTCTTCGGAGCTCGCCCTGTGAGGACGGGGGGAGGTCCAGCTCTGCTGGCCACGTGGCGGGCCTAGAGCTCCTCTAAGGAGAGGGTGGTCCGGTCCTATGATACACGTGGAGCCTTCGGAGCTCGCCCCTGCGGAGGGGGCGAGGTCCGGCTCTGCTGACCATGTGGCGGGCCCGGGGCTATCCTATGAGGAGAGGGGAGCTCCAGCCCCACCGGACACGTGGGGCCTTAGGAGCCCGCCCCTGCGGAGGGGGCAGAGTCCGGTTCCTCCGGTCTTGAGTTGGAGTAGTCAGGAGCTCCAGTCTCTCTTCGCACGGTCCCCGTAGTGGCACCCTGGAAGGTGTGGCCAATGGATTGGGCACACCTACCATACTCCTGCGGAGGAGCTAAGGCCAGGAGGTCCTGCACAAGTAAGGGAACCATAATTCTCCTTGGGGGCTCTCCCCTCCCTATCTCGTAGTCTTATTTGGCTTACGGTCCTGATCCGGTATACGGGGCTTGGGCAATTCAGTGCGCCCGGCGACGGGGGTCCGGCTCCCTCCGAGGTCAGGGTACGACCGTCCGGCCCCTAGTACTGGACCATAACGCTGGGGAGGCAGAGTGCGCAGGCTTTCGGTACGGAACCAGGCAAAGCAGGCTACGCACACTAGACTCCCCATGCACAGCACAGGCTTTTCCTGGAGGTGACCAACTGGCATCACAACACCTGGTTGGGGGAGGCCCGAGAGGCCCCCTGGCCATCTGCAGGTACCTCAAGCGCAACCGTCTTTGGTATGATAGCAAATGCCGACTAGGAATGAGAGTGGGAAAGGAGAGCTAAATGTACAGTGAGCATACATGGAAAGTGCGGTCATAAAAATTAATGCGTAATTTAAATGAGCACAAGGGTAAGAGCGTGGCAGGACAGGTTTCTTTCCATATAAATATCCATAGGAGGAAGGCAGGCTAAACATGGAGACAACGACCCGCCCCATTAAGAAGGGAAGCAAGACTCTACGTGCTTAGGGTCGGAACCAGGCCAAGCTGAAACATAGTCCTGGACCGTCCCCTGGGACATAGCTGCTCCGAGCGCTGTTCCTAGACTCTATGGAATTTATTACAGAAAGAAAAAGAACTGTCCAACTACTGCTCTAGGGATAGAACTTATGGAGGTTTTCAATGTTCCAAGGGTTTGGGAGCGGATCCCCATCCTCGGTGGAAAGGCGTACGCACACGGGGCGGCAACCTTTCGTGACTCGGAAGGACCTTCCCAGCTGGGGGAGTGTTTGTCGGTCCCTTCGTGAGAAAGTATGCGCCGCAGCACCAGGTCGCCTTCTTGGAGCTCCTGAATATGCACGGTTCTTTGGTGGTAGCGCCGGAGCGCCTGCCGGTACCGTGCGTTGCGGAGCGCTGCGTGTAATCGAGCCTCATCGACGAGGTCGATGTCTTCACGGCGGAGGTTGTCCTGCATGGCTTCGTCGTAAGCTCGGACACGGAGAGACCCCATGGTGATTTATGGGGGAAGCACAGCTTCGGCCCCGTACACCATGAAGAAGGGTTTCTCCCCGGTGGGCCGGCTTTGGGATGTCCGGTTAGCCCATAGTGTGCTCGGAAGCTCATCCACCAACTTGGCACCATGTTTCTTCAAGCCGGCATAGGTGCGAGTCTTGAGGCCCCGAAGAATCTCTGCGTTGGCCCTCTCGACTTGCCCATTGCTCTTCAAGTGAGCAACGGAGGCATAGCACACCTGGATGCCGAGGTCTTCGTAGTAGTCTTGGAACGCTGCGCTGGTGAACTAGGTCCCGTTGTCGGTGATGATTCTGTTTGGGACCCCGAACCTGCAGATGATCGACTTGATGAACTTGACTGCGGATCGCTTGTTGATGGTGATGACGGGTGTAGCTTCCGGCCACTTGGTGAACTTGTCGATGGCAACGTAGAGGTACCGGAATCCCCCGACAGCTTTGGGGAATGGCCCCAGGATGTCCAACCCCCATACCGCGAACGGCCACGAGGGCGGGATCATCTGTACCGCCTGAGCCGGTGTGTGGATCTGCTTGGCATGAAACTGGCACACCTTGCAGCTCTTGACCAGCTTGATGGCATCCCGGAGTGCTGTCGGCCAGTAGAAGCCATGCCGGAAGGCTTTGCCGACGAGCGTGTGTGAGGAAGAGTGACTCCCACATTCGCCTCCATGGATCTCAGCAAGCAAGTCGCAGCCTTCCCCCTGGGTTATGCACCGCAATAGGACGTGGTTGGCGCCACGCCCGTAGAGATCCCCTTCTACTAGCGTGTATCTTTTAGCCATGCGCACGATCCGTTTAGCGGATACACGTTCATCAAGGAGGATATTGTCTTTCAAGTAGTCCCGGATCTCCATGATCCATGCAACGAGTTTGACATGAGCTTCTGGATCTTGAGCACTGGGTAGCACGGAGTCCCCAGTGACGCTTACGATACTTGGCGGTGTACATGGTAGCAGGGCCGCCGAGGCCGCCAGCTTCGAGGTGCTGGTCCCGCCCCCTTCGCCCGGCTCGGCAGGCCGGGCTGTGGGCCGCAGCAACGTCCTCTCGAAGACTCCTTCGGGCACCAGGGCTCCGGTAGAGGCCTTCATTGAGACGTCGTCGGCCGCAGCATTCTTGGCGTGCGGTACATGGCGGTCCAAGGCGAGGAAGTCTTTCTCCAGCATCTGCACATGGAGCAGATAGGCAGCTAGTTGCGGGTCATTGCAGGAGCATTCACCCTTGACTTGCTTGATTACTAGCTGGGAGTCGCCCTGTGCCAACAACTGGCGATCGCCAAGAGACAGGGCTGTCTTTAGGACAAAGATGAGGGCTTCATACTCTGCCATGTTGTTGGTTGCCTTGAAATTGAGACGCACCATGTACCCAAACTGCTCCCCCAATGGCATGAGAAGCAGTACCCTGGCATTGACCCCCTGCTTTCGCGAGGAGCCATCGAAGAAGAGCATCCAGTGAGGCCCGGTGAAGACCCAAGCTCGGGGCATTGGTTCACCATCTTCGTGGCCCCCTGGGTTGTTTGGCGATGGCATCCACTCGGCCACGAAGTCAGCCAGTGCTTGGCTCTTGACCGCGTGTCGAGGTAGGAAGTCCAGCTTGAACTCCACCAATTCCGCTGCCCACTTAGCGACGTTGCCGGTTGCGTTAGGGCTGTGAAGGATGGCCTTCAAAGGGTAGGAGGTGACCACCGAGATCCGGTGGGCCTAGAAGTAGTGGCGGAGTTTCCTGGATGCCACGAGTACAGCATACAGCAGCTTGTGGACCTCCAGGTACCTTGTCCTGGCATCATGGAGGACTTCACTGATGTAGTGGACAGGCCTCTGGATGGTTGGGACCCTCCCCCTTGGGCATGAGATGTCTTCCTCCATTGGCTCAGGCCGATAGGAGGTAGACGGGTCCGGGGGTGCCTCCGGGAGCTGGGACCCAGGGGATTCTAGACCGTCTTGGACCTCCGGGAGGTCCCGTTGGACTTCTGGGTGGTCGTCCTGTAACTTTGAGAGGTCGTCTTGTTCTCCTGGGAGGTCCCTTCGGACCTCTTGGGGGTTATCTTGGAGCTCCGGGAGGTTGTCTTGGAGCTCCAGGAGGTCCCGCTGGGCCTCCGGGAGGTCGTCTTGGGCCTCCGGGGTCTCCTGGTGCTCGTCTCCTGCCATCGGAGCAGGCTGCGGTGATGAGTGGTCCGGCCGCTCCACGACGAGGACCATGCTCACCACCTCTGTTGTCGCCGCGATGTACAGCAGCAAGCGCTCTCCGGGCTCGGGGGCTACCATAATGGGTAGGATCGTCAGGAGCTGCTTCAACTCCTGGAATTCTTCTTCTGCTTCGTCGGTCCAGGCAAAAGGGCCGGACTTGCGCAGGAGCTTAAATAAGGGAAGTGCCCGCTCTGCTAGCCTCGGTATAAACCGACTCAGCACGGCTAGGCATCCCGTGAGTTTCTGGACATCCTTGATGCGGGCGGGGGGCCGCATCAGGTCGATGGCCTTGATCTTCTCTGTGTTTTCTTTGATCCTTCAGTGTGAGACCAGGAACCCTAAAAGCTTCCCAGAGGATACACCGAACACACATTTATCTGGGTTCAGCTTAGTGCGCATGGAGCGCAGTTTGTCAAAGACTAGAGCTAGGTTACCTAACAAGGATGAGCTCTGCCCGACCTTAACAACGATGTCATCGACATACACCTCAACTAAGTCTCTTATTAACTCTCCAAAGGTTTTGTGCATAGCACGAACAAAGGTGGGGAGAGAATTTTTAGGCCATAAGGCATAGAGACATAACAATACAGGCCGTCTACTGTGATAAAAGCAGTATGCTCTTCATCTTCTCTAGACATAGGAATTTGGTGAAAACCCGAGTAGGCATCTAGAAAGCATAGCATATCACAGCCTGATGTAGACTCTACTATTTTATCTATTCTAGGGAGAGGGAATGGATCTTTGGGACATGCCTTATTGAGACCGGTGTAGTCGATGCACATCCGGATCTTCCCGCCGCCTTGGGGACGACGACGGGGTTCGCCAACCACCGGGGGTGGTGAACTTCCCGTATGAAGCCAGCGTCCAGCAGCTTCTTGATTTCTTCAAGGATGAAGTTCTGCCGCTCGATGGACTGCTTGCGGGGCTTCTGTTGGATTAGCCGGCCGTCGGGGAAGATCTTCAGATGGTGCTCGATCACCTCCCTAGGGATCCCCGGCATCTGCGACGGCTTCCATGCAAACAGGTCGACGTTGTGCCAGAGGAAGGTGATGAGCGCGCCTTCCTATTTGCTGTCCAGGCCCCCGACTACCCATGTGGTCTGGGCAGCATCGGCGCCGACTTGGATGACTTTCAGGGAGACGACGCCCTCGTCGAGGGGCTGCACACGGGGTGCTGAGGTCGAGGCACGGTGGCGTGCACTCTGGTGGAGCTGGCCCGGTTCTTCACCGCCAGGGGCTGGTGCACGGGCTGCTGCAAGTGCTTGGAGCTTTTCCAAGGCTGACACTGAAGCAGTGCGGTCTCCACGGCTCTTGAGGACGCCTGTTGGTGTAGGCATCTTCAATACAAGGTAGCCATAGTGGGCTACCGCCATGAACCGGTACAGGGCTGGCCTGCCGATGATGGCATTGAAGGGGAGGTCGATCTCCACCACATCAAACCGAATATATTCTGTCCGGTAGCTGTCCATTGCCCCGAAGATGATCGGAAGGCTGATGTTGCTGTAGGGGACAAATTGTCCTGGCCCTACCCCTGAGAACGGGCTCGAGGGGGTGAGCTTGGCCATTGGGATTTGCAGCTTCTGGAAAGCTGCGCGGCTGATGAGGTTCAGGCCGGCTCCGCCATCTACCAGAACGTGGTACATCTTCACATTGGCGATGGTGGGGGCTACCAAGAGCAGTAGCTGCCTGGCCCCAGCCATGTTCTTGAGGAAGTTAGTGGCGTCGAAGCTGATGGGGGTCCCCATCCACTTTAGGTGCGGTGCTGCACTTCGGACAGGAGCCACCGATGCCACTGCTCGGCACAGAATCTTGACTGCACTACGAGACGAGGGGTCAGAGGACCCGCCGTAGATGACGTAGAGCGCCTTCCGGCACTCATCATCGTTGGAGCTGGAGCCCTCGTGGTCGTGCACCACTTTTACGCCGTGCTGGGCTCCTGGAACACCATCTGCTGGTCGACGTTGGCGCAGGCGTCGACCTTCTGCTTGCCCTCCCTCTGACGCAAGGGAGGGGCGTCCGCACGCGGTTGCTTCCCCTTGTGGAAGCGCTCCGCGAGCTTCTGGATTTCCCGGCACTCAGCATCAATGTGGCTGCTGGTGTTGTGCACGTGGCACGGCTCGCTGTGGTCACCGCTAGGGGCTGGTGACTGTCACGGCCTCTTGTCGGGGCGTGGCCCCCGAGCTACGGTTGGTGCTGCAGCTGCAGCAACAGGAGCCTCGGTCGGCAGCATGATCTTGCCGCTGGCCTTCCTGACCTTCTTGCCGCTCCCATGGGGAGCAGCGCTTGGTCTGGGCTGTCCTCCGGCTTCGGAGGCGGGCTGTGAGTGCCAGTTACACCCTTCTGCTTCCCTGGCGCACTTGTCTGCCAGGCTGAAGAGCTCTGAGACGTCTCGCACTTCTCTGGTTGCGAGCTTCTTGAGCATCTTCATGTCCCTTACACCCTGCCAGAACGCCACCACCACAGAAGCATTTTGGATATGGGGGATGGTGTTCCGTACCTGGGAGAACCGCTGGATGAAGGAGCGCAGCGACTCTCCAGGTTGTTGTTGGATGGCATGGAGGTCGAGCTCCGTGCCAGGCCGGGTGTAGGAGCTGCCGAAGTTTGCAGTAAACTGCCGGCAGAGCTCTCCCCAGGAGGTTATGGAACCCTGGGGGAGATTCATGAGCCAAGACCATGCTCGGCCGGTCAAGGAGACGGGGAAGTAATTGGCCATGACGGCCTCTTCCCCTCCTGCAGCAAGGATGGCGGTGGAGTAGATCTGGAGGAACTCCACCGGGTTGATGCTGCCGTCGTATTTCTCTGGCAGTTGTGGCCGGAACTTGCGCGGCCACTTCGTGAAGCGAAGGTGTGGCGCCAGGGCTGCACACACTGCTCCTGTTGCTGCAGGTGTCGGTGCCGCGAGCGCTTGGTCCGCTGTTGGCACCGTGTACCCCGGCATGGGCAAAGGTGCGCCATAAACCGGGGGCGCCATTTGCAGGGCATATGGCTGAGGCATATCCTGCGTGGCGTATGCATGGGGCAGAGAACGCGTAGCGAACGTCTGCGGCGCAGGCTGGGTCAAGGCGGTCGACATGCTGTCGCCAGCCTCTTGGTTGCGACGCCTTTCTCACCGTCGCTCGATGGCCACACGGGCATCTTCGCCCAGGAGTCATCGTTCCAGCTCCGACCTCAGGTCCGCCGATGGGAGCCTGGTGGGGAGGGAGTCTGCCGTCTGCCCGTCAACCGCTGGCGTGGGGCGACAGCGACACATCCGTTTGACTGGGACGTCGTCCCCGCCGAAGCTGAGGGTTGGCGGCGGCGATGACAAGACGGTCTACGTCGCGAATCCACTGCTGGGTCTCTTCCTGGGGCACGTCCCCAGCAGGTGGATTGCGTAGGAGCGCTCGTGCTGCAGCTAGCGCACTCCCATGGGCGACACTCAGCGCTGCAGCAGATCTTGGGATTGCTGGAGTCTGCGCTGCCGGAGACGTCTGCTGGCTTCTAGGTTGCCCCGACACACTCCGTCCCGAGTGTGTCGAGACGTAGTTCCCGCTGGTCACCATTCGTCGGGAACGTGGGCGAGGAGAGCTTGCCTCTGAAGGAAGCTTCGTCATCTTCGTCGGTGTAAGATCATCAAGCAAGGGAAAAGCCTCCTACCTGGCGCACCAAATGTCGAAGTGTATCTGTCGACACTTCCCCCGGGCCTGCACAGGGCAGCCCGCGGGGGTTCTTTTTCGGAGGGGCTAGTCCCCCACGGAGAGCTTAAGCGTAGTGGGACGAAGGAAACAGATGAACACAAGGTTTTTTTACGTGGTTCAGGCCGCCGGAGTGTAAAACCCTACGTCCACGGTGAGCAGAGGTGCTCGTTGTATTGCTTGGTGCTCAGAACCGGAGTTCTGAGCTTTAGGATGAGCAGAGTGCTAGAATGCTGAATCAGGGTGTTGAGCCAAAATGCCGAACCCCTTGTAACGCTTCCTACCCGAGCCTTTTATAGTCCAAGACTCGGGTGGCATACAAGGTGGTCCCGGGACCCGACAGGTGGTCCCGGGGAGATTGCCTGCCATCTACCGTATCCTGCAGTTATGCCAGTAGCTGTCTCTGGCGAGGGCTTTTGAGTCTTCGTCTTGCCGCCCTGCCCACGCCGCAAGCTAGGCGTAGTGGTTGATGACGGCAGGGGCGGCAGGGGATGTCTTGTCGCTGTGTTTATTGGTGTAGATCTTATGACACGGCGTGCCAGTCTTTACTGCGATGCGACTGGGCACAACGGCACCTGACAAAGGCGTGCTCCGCGTCTTGGGAAGGCGCGGGTCTTGAATACCTTGTACGGACAGGGTATGGCATGTCTTTACTCTTTCTGCCTACCGCGCGGGGGCAGGTAGCGCTGTTCTGCTGGCCATGTGGCGGGCCCGGAGCTCTCCTCTGAGGAGTGGGAGGTCGGCCCCGCTGGACACGTCGAGCCTTCGGAGCTCTCCCAGCGGACGGGGGAGGTCCGGCTCCGCTGGCCATGTAGTGGGCCCGGAGCTCTCCTCTGAGGAGAGGGAGGTCCGGCCCCGCTGAACACGTGGAGCCTTCGGAGCTCTCCCTGCGGGGAAGGGAGGTCCGGCTCTGCCGGCCACGTGGCGGGCCCGAAGCTTTTCTCTGAGGAGAGGGAGGTCCGGCCCCGCTGGACACGTGAAGCCTTCGGAGCTCTCCCTGCGGAGAAGGGAGGTCCGACTCTGCCGGCCACATGGCAGGCCCGGAGCTCTCCTCTGAGGAGAGGGAGGTCCGGCTCCGCAGGACACGTGGGGCTTTCGGAGCTTGCCCCTGCGGAAGGGGTAAAGTCCTTAGGCGATTTCCCCTGTGCGCGGGGGTACCCCATATTGAGGGTACCGACAGGGATGAAAATTGGTGGACTAACTCATAAAATGTGTGAGTTTGAATATGAATCCAAATTTTGAATTCAAGTGATGAAAGTGGCTGCAATTTGAATTTGCATTCAAATTGGCCCCTTTTTGAATTGTCTCCAAAAGTGCATAAAAAAAATTGGATTTGCATGAAATGTAGCCTAAGCTTTCCCAAGAATATATAAGGTCTAGGGGTGAGCTCAACCTTTCATGTTTATCTGTAGAAATCCCACTTTTTGAAGTTAGGGCTTTCCCCTCTAATCACCCTTTTGATGGTGGTTACTTGCTCTTCACAAGTGTTCATGAGATATCCATCACAAGAGCTGTGGTTTTGTGAGGTGATGAACAATTTTTTTTGCAAGTCACTTTCTTGGGCTTTTACATTCCTCCCCCCTTAAAAGATTCTCGTCCCGAGATTACAAAAGAAGAGACAGCGATGTAATAGGAACTCACCCGTGATGAGACGCCATGAACTCCGGCTAGTTTGAGCGAAGAAATTCTTTCTCTCCCATGTCGCTTCTTTGGCGGCGTGGTTACTCCACAGTATCTTGTAGAACCAGAGCATTCGGCTACGTGTGGTCCGAGCCTTCTCATCAATAATTGCCACCGTATATTCATCATACGTCAAATCCGGTTGCAGCTCACCAATGTCTTCGGTGGGAACAGCAGTCGTATACTTCGGACATTTTCGCAGTTGTGAAACATGGAAAACGTCGTGAACACCAGCAAGAGATGCCGGCAGTTCCAGTCTATACGCCACTGGTCCACACTTCTCGGTGATGGCATAGGGTCCAATGAATTTGGGAGCGAGTTTCCCCTTCACGCTGAATTGGTACACGTGCTCCCCGACGTTAAAGTGCAGCGGCCTACGCCTCTTATCACCGTAGCTTCTCTGTTGGGATTGAGCGGCCTTCAAGTTGGCTTGAATCATCCAAACGTGCTCTTCGGCGTCGTTCACCACATCAACCCCGAATGTGACCCTTTCACCGGACTCGCACCAGTTCAGTGGGGTGCGGCATTTACGACCGTAGAGAGCCTCCTAGGGTGCCATCTTGATACTCGCTTAATAGCCATTGTTATACGAGAATTCCTCCAACGGTAGATGATCATCCCAGTTTCTACCGTGGTGGATGGCACACACTCTCAACATGTCTTCTAGTACTTGGTTCACCCTCTCAGTCTGCCCATCTGTCTGAGGGTGATAGGCGGCGCTTCTAATCAGCTTAGTACCCAAAGCAGCATGCAACTGCTCCCAGAAACGAGATACAAATAGTGCCCCTCGGTATGAGAGTATGGTCTTGGGTACTCCATGCAAGCATAGAATTCTTGCAATATACAACTCCGCATATCTGTTGGCATGGAAATGTGTATGCACGAGAATGAAGTGGGCTAACTTGGTCAATCGATCAACGATTACCCAAATGGAATCATGCTCGTTGCAAGTCAGGAGTAACCCCACAATGAAATCCATTCTCACATCTTCCCACTTCCATGCTGGGATTTTCAGGGGTTGCAGTAGCCCCTATTTCCTCATATGATCAGCTTTCACTCGTCTACACATATCACACTCGGATATGTACTTCGCCACTTCCTGCTTCATCCGCGTTAACCAAAATTTCTTTTTCAAATATTGGTACATTTTGTTACTGCCAAGATGAATGGAAAACTTAGACAAGTGAGCTTCATCAAGAATCTTCTTTCTCAGCTCTATATTCCTGGGTATGACTATGCAATCATTGAACCACAGTGTCCCCTCATCATCTTTCCGGAAACATTTGATTTCCCCGTTGACTATCCGTCTCCGGAGATGTGCCATGCCCTTGTCAACTTTCTGAGCTGCAATGATCTCCTCCCTAATGGTAGGGATGAGGGCAAGGTTGTAGAGCAATCCATAAGGAACCAAGTATAAACTCGGCTCTTCTTCCTCCACCAGTGTAATGATGAGGTTATGGACATGTGATTTCCAACTCAGCGCGTCGGCAACCACATTCGCCTTGCTGGGGTGGTAATGAATCTCAATATCATAATCTTTGATTAGTTCTAACCACCTCCTTTGCCTCATATTCAGCTCCTTCTAGGTGAAAATATACTTCAGGCTCTTGTGGTCGGTGTAGAGATGCACCAAATTCCCCAGGGGATAGTGCCTCCACATTTTCAGCGCCAAAACTACAGCAGCGAGCTCAAGATCATGAGTCGGATAGTGCTGCTCATGGTTTCGAAGTTGGCGTGAGCTATATGCGACCACACGTACTTCCTGCATCAACAAGCAGCCGAGCACAATACCGGACGCATCACAATACACGTCGAAGGGCTTGGTTGTATCCGGTTGAGCTAAGACCGGGGCTGCTGTGAGATGCTTCACCAATGCTTGGAACGCTCCTTCACATGCCACGCTCCAAACATATTTTGTTCCCTTCTTCAATAATTCTGTCATCGGCTTAGCAAGCTTGGAGAAGCTTGGAATGAATCTCTGATAGTATCCCACTAAGCCAAGGAAGCTTCTGACTTCATGGACAGAAGTGGGAGCTTTCCATTTCAGCACTTGCTCAATTTGCTTGGGTCAACCGCAATGCCTTCCGCTGAGAGGATATGTCCCAAAAATGGCACTTGGCTGATCCAGAACTCACATTTGCTGAACTTGGCATAGAGCTTGTGGTCCCGCAGTCGTTGAAGAACGATCCTCGAGTGCTCGGCGTGTTCTGCTTCTGTATTGGAGGAAACCAATATATCATCAATGAACACTACAATGAACTTGTCCAGCTCCGGCATGAACATTGAGTTCATGAGATACATGAAATGTGCCGGAGCATTGGTGTGACCAAAAGACATGACGAGATATTCATATAAGCCATATCTCATCGAGAAGGCCGTCTTCGGGATATCCTCCGCCCGGATTTTTATTTGATGATATCCAGAGCGAAGGTCCATCTTGGATAACACACTTGCACCCACAAGCTGATCAAACAGGATGTCAATGCGGGGCAGTGGGTATTTGTTCTTTATGGTGATGGCGTTGAGCGGCCAGTAGTCCACACACAGCCTCAAGGTTTCGTCCTTCTTCTTTGCGAACAGCTCCGAGCATTCCCAAGGCGAGGAACTCGGCCTAATGAAACCTTTGCTCAGCAGATCATTGAGCTGTTCTTTCCATTCCGCCAGCTCATTTGGAGCCATTTTGTAGGGTCTCCTTGAGATGGGAGTCATCCCAGGTGCAAGCTCAATCTTGAACTCGACATCCCGCTAAGGTGGCATGCCCGGAAGATCATCTGGAAACACGTCGGGGTACTCCCGGACTACGGGGATACCCTCTTACTTGAGAGCTTCAGTATTATTAATTGCTGAAACTTCCTGGACAGGATTGTCGAACACCATGGAATGTGGACGGTGGAATGGAGAATTCAAATGAACCGTCCGTGTCCGAGTGTCCAGGACAGCGCCATGGTAGTGTAACCATGACATCCCAAAGATTGCATCAATCTTTTACCCCGTAAGGATTATCAAGGTGGTGGGATATATCTTCCCACCTAAGCACAGAGGTGCTTTTGGAATCATCATATTTTCTGAAATCTTCCCTCCCAGTGAGCAGATCATATATGAGCAGTCGGTTGGGAAGACTTGCATTTGATGCTTAGCCACATAGGATGCACTTATGAAACTATGGGTTTCACCCGAATCAAATAATATGATGATTGCTTGATCCTTGACAGTGAACGTACCCGCCAGCACGTTGTCTCCCTCTGGGGCGTCCTCATTGTCGAGGTTGCGAACGCCCCCAGTTCGCTGACCAACCTTCTTGACTGGAACTGGGCTTGCCCACTGCTCTGCTGCCCCAGGGGACAGCCCTTCGAGAAATGGCCCGTCTGGCCACACGTAAAGCAGGTGTAGCGAGGCGGTCCTCCGCTGATCGGCGGACGGAAACCCGGGGCGCGTTATGGCGGTGGAAACGCCCGGGGTACCATCTGCTGCTGCTTCTGTTGTTGCGGTCGTGGTGGTGGCATCGGCAGTTGGAACGGGGGTGACTGGAAGGAACGACCCCCGAACTGTTGAGGTCTCGCCGGTGGATGCCACTGCTGACCGGATGGTGTCCGATACACCATGCGGTATTTCTGGGAAGCTCCACCCCCACTGCTGGGTAGAGTTCTGCGCTTCCGCTGCTCAGCCGCCAACTCTCGCTAAGCGTCGTCTTGCATGTCGCGGCATTAACGAGATCGTTGAAGGTGCCTCGATTGCATTGGACGAGATGCGTCTTCATCTCGGGGTTTAACCCCCGATAGAAGTGTTCTCGCTTCTTCTCCTCGGTGGAGACGTAATCTGACGCATATTGCGCCAGATTGTTGAAGGCACTGGAGTAGTCGTCGCACTCCTCCCGCCCTGCTTCAGCTCCAAGAACTCTTGGAACTTCCGCTTCATTATCCCGGGAGGGATATGGTAGGCGCGGAACGCCTCTCGGAATTCTTCCCACTCCACGGCATGACCAGCCGGCAGTGAGGAGACATAGTCCGCCCACTATGCACCAGCGGCACCTTGAAGCTCCTGCGCCGCTAACAGAGTCTTCTGCCGCTCCGTACATTGGAGCAGCCCGAGCATGGACTCAATTGTCCTTAGCCAGTTGTCAGCCTCTAGGGGTTCTGCTGCTTCAGTGAACACCGGAGGGTGCGTACTCATGAAGTCTGAGTACGTCACATCACGGGGCTCACGAGGCCCCCTCTCTTGACGCCCCCTCTGCCTGGGACGTATTCTGCACGATCGTGCGAAGCAGGTCGGTCTGCTCCTCACGATTACCCACCAGGGCCGCGATCACATCCGCTAGCGTAAGCGGAGGTGGCGGTGGTGGTTGTTGCTGCAGGCTGCTGTCGTAGACAGGTGGATGGGAGTCATCACCCCCCTGCTGGCTAGAGCCACCAATCTCATGCGTGATCCGAGTGGCAACATACTTCATGCAGTCCAATAAAATAGGCATAAAACATAATGACCGTAAAATATGCGATACATCTCGTATACAGATAATGTAATAACTTTGCACAACCTACACCATTACCAGACAAAATACAAGCTTGTTAAATCCAACTTGATGGACTTCCTCTTTGGAAGTTCATCTCAACTAGGTTTGGTCACTACGAGACCTTAAAATCGCTTTGTCATCACGTATGCTACCCTTTTATCTTCAATACGACACAAACATGGTCTCTAGCAAAAGAAACTTTAGCACGACATATACTCAAATCTTTCACCAGTTGAAGATAACCACTCATGAGTATGTTGTACTCCATTGGAAGTACTCAAACCCCCTTGGGTACAATAATCCCTCAAATGAGTTCAACTGTCATCCCTCTGCCCGAATGACCAGTTGCTACATATTCCAAATTTTGATCTGGTGCTGGGCATTTTCATGACTCAAGATGAATACCAAAGTTAAAGTTAACTTCAGTATCTTTCCAACGAGTATTTATTTTCCCTCATATCAGCTCTGGTATGAAAGTTATGGTAATTCAAAGTAAACAGAATTTCTGGAAAAATTTCAACAGCACCTCCTTTGGAAGTTGCTGTTTTCAACTCTAACTTCAGCTCAATTCCGTGCTGCAATTGCAGAAACTTTGAATTACAAAGATGTAAAACATATCCTACCCTTTCCAAAATTGTTTCATATGATAATTTTAGATTTTTTCTACAGGAAGTTATGCTTGAAAAACAGAACAGTCCAGAGAGTGTTTTAAATCTGTCCTGGTTCTGGACAGTTTACAATCATCTGGAACTTCAGCCAGTTTAAGGTGTGATTCAGCTCTGGGAGTCTACAAGAAAGTTTTAGAGCACTTAAACACCTTCCCAGAACTATATCCCACACATCCATTGGCTAAATGATCTGTGAGTTATGCTCTGTCAAAATTCAGCAGACTTGCTGCCCAAAACAGAGCACTCTGTTTTTCAATCCCTTTGACTGCACTGATCAACTATTGAACTTCTCTACCCAAACAGGGTCCTAATTGTTGAAACTTGGTGATTTTAGTTCCTTGTTATCATTATATTTCATGTACATGCCTATGATATGTCGTTACTACGTTCCTCACAAAAAGAAAATCCTAACCGGATTATACCGGCATATACGTCTCAATTGTGGCACTAAACGGGCTCTCGCACACGTATACTACACGGGATACATACATGGTTAGTACCTGCTGAAGAATACCCAATAATGATGCACTGAAAGGTTATTTTCATCTCAGGTAGGTCCATATTTGAAAGTAAATACAAACGCCCGTATCATTGCCATACGGTCATCCTTGAGTTAAGCCACGTCTCAAGGTACGTGATCGTGTTTTAACACCACACAGTGGGGAACCCAAGTAGAGCGCGAACGGGTCGTCATGGTTGGGAATTTTATCACCCCAACAGATACTACCTACTGCCCTGCAGGACACGCCGATGGCAAGCGCTGCATATGTCCTCCTGGGCTATTTCTAGACGAACACACTCTCGCGTTACTGACCACGCGATGGGGTCTCCACTTGCTTGCCTAATGCACGCTAGGGATCAGAGTTTTATATGAACTCAGGAACATGAAGAGTCCAAGAGTTTCATATTGATGTCTCACACCAGGCTGTGAGACCAATCCCTGAACCATGTTCCTCCTCAGGGGAGCTAACCGAAATTCAACCGCTTTCGGTGGCGTTCCTTACCATTTTTACCTGAGCGTATGTGCGTCATTACATAATCAAAATTCAGAATCATAACACATATGTTAGTCTTGCCACTTTAAATAACTATGCTAATATAGTCCTTACTTGGGCAAACTAGCGAATCCTCACCGTAAACCTAAGCTTTCCACATAATACAGTCCTTAATTAGTGTGCTATCCCCAATGCCGCTTTAATACCAGCCTGTGGCGGACCGGAATCCGCTCATCCAGGATTGCAGAGGGTGGTGCCACATGATGCGACACCCGACAGCACACATCATAAGAACGATATTGTATTACATAGAAAACCAACTGAAATGTCCAAAGTAGTACAATACTTCAGTTACAAACTAGTGTTTATATTACAACAGCAGAAACTAAGTTTGTACAACTCACGCCCATTACCTAGCAAAAGTCGGTTGCCCAGCCCTAGGGAAACCCACACTAGCTTCACTCCTCCAGCTCAGCACGGCGTGGACGGTTCCCACTCAACCGTGGTCCCCGACGGAGGGTAGCCCTCGCTGGTGGAATCGTAACCCGAGTCCGTGGGATACTCCTCACCTGAAAAACACTTATAGCAGCAACCGTGAGCACGATGGCTCAACAAGACTTAACCGACTCACCTAGGCATGAAACTCTACATGCAGTTTACACGAGCATGGGATGGTAAATTTCAGCAAATGGACACGCCTACAAGTTCATCCTTAGTTCATATTTTAGCCACAAGTTAACAGTTCATGAATATGAAATTTAGTGAGCAATATTTGGTGGCACACATGTAGCAATGCAATTTTTTTCATAACAGCAATATTGAATCATCACATTTCATATATTAACCTACGTCACGACTCAGTGACCAAGTGGTACTTTTCACCGCGAGGGATGGCGAATCGACTCGATATACACCTGCAGGGATACCCGAAGAGCACGTCGTGTACGCACACCCGTGGAGCTGCACAGCACGCTCACTCGATGTCGTACGGGACAACCTTTCACCCAACAGCCCAATCGTCGAACCAGTCGCACCGAAACGGACAGGAGGTTCCCTACACGGAGCATCTCTCTATGCCCGTTAGCCGATTTCCACCTTGCTTCCCTCAACCTACACCTATAAATTGGTGTGCTATGCCTCGACGCTCGGAGGTTTAGGTTACATCGGTTTACCGGAGCCCATATATCCAATATGCCTTCGGTACGTTTAAACTTGATCAGGGTGGGCCACACAAGGATCGGTCCTCAATCGACACGGACAGGGCTTCGCACACAATACTTCCTCTTGCTGCACCCTAACCCCTGCCTAGTCTCATTTTCATTACTAAAGTGATCTAACATCACTCGAACCAATCCCGTGTGTCCCAAGCCTAACTCGTGAGTAGATTTCAACTACTCGACTTGTACCGAAGTTCTATGAATCATTAAGCATAGCCTGTCTACTCAAAGTACTCCTCTATTGTTGCTGATGTTTAAGTAATAATGCAAGGTTGAGTACATGACGTACTCAGCAAGTGCGGGGAAATATGATATGTAGCTTTCAACAAGGTATGGAACAAAAAGGCTCATTGTAGAAAGCAAAGTTTATTTCACAAACATGATAAAAACAGCAACTATCTTTTAGTGAATTTAATCCCAACATATATTTAAGTAAAACAGCAACATACCTCCTTCATAATTCACCACTTTTCATATCTCAACCAAGCATTAATCTTTCTCAACTTTGTCTCATGCTCATAATAACCATCTCATGTTCATATCCATCTCATAATCATATAACCGAACCAAAACTCATTGTCATGTATTTACAGTCCCAAAACCAATCTCATTACCAAGACTCAACAGTCCCGAAACCAATCCCAAGGCCATACCATAACCATACCAATAACCATCCTGATAACCATCCCATCTAATCATGTGAGTTGGCTAGGCGCTCGTGACTGTAAGCACGGCTATCATGATAGTTTTACACTCTTAAGAGGTGGCACTACTTTACCAACAAGTTTGTGATTTCGTCACCCGTCGGCGACTGCAGAACCTCCATTATACCAGTACACAACCGTCGGTGTATGGCCAAGAGATCACAAAATAGCCTTTACAAAGGGGCTACTAGATGTATGGACTCACTAATGTTTCACCAGCAGGCTCGAATCACCATTCTCCCACCTACGGGCTCCCTCTTGTGCCATGCAGTTCCCAGGGCAGTCCTCTCTCGACTCTCATTCCCCGCGCCTTCCACGGTCCATAACAATCTAGCAACTTACCTAATTAGTCATCTAAGCCGCACCCATATTCGGCCTTGTGGTGGCACTATTTTTCCTGGCATGTGCTGGCATGAACCGGTCCTTAGATCTACGGCAAGTAAACCACCATCTCATTCTACCACATCCACAAACCAAGCTTGCCTAGATCTCCCCCGATTCATGTTCATTATCATAATCAAGTTCTCATTAACATTATTTATATGAGTGCAGTACTTAGACATGTTCTACTTCGCCTTCCCATATCCCGTAGCTTAAGCGAAGCAAAAAGGAAAAACGACCATACCTGACTCATCAACTTTCCCGGTGACAAGGATGGTTAACAAAACTAGTAAACTCCTATAAAAGGGTTTCCCGTCAAGTTGACTCAAACATACATGTTTTCGCAAACAAAACAGTTTCCAAAACATGGGATCAATATGGTCAAGGGGCACTTGCCTTATTTCTGTGGCTTTTGTTTCTCACGTGTCTCGATGTCTTGGTGCTATAGTCCTTCGTAGATAGCTTCCTGAGCTTGTCCTTCTACTCACGACCACACACATACAAGATTCATAGCAATCAATCATCATGCACAACTCTTACTCAAGATGAAATGGTGCAAGTCCTATGATGCTGTTTTATTAGACCAGTTTGTACGTGTTCTTGCATATTTTACTGGGCTTGCATGGGGTTTTATGGTGAACAAGGGTGTAAGGATCAAGTATGGAAGTGGTGATGATCTTGACTCATGATCTAGACCAATTCCACCGTCAAAACCGATCAACACGTGATCTGTCCACACGAAACAGCTTCTGTTCGAAGGAAACGAAGAAAATAGATGCGAAGAAACCGCGATGAAGTCGTAAGAGGGTAACGAAGACCGACCTCCGCCTTCCTCCTAGCATTGGCAGAAGGTCAGATCGTCGGCTCTCTTCCAGCGATGGTGATCGTGACAGGGCTTGTCGGCGATCTCACCGGTGGCTGAACTCCGGCGAAGGGGGTTAACTCGGCGAGTTGGGTGCTAGGGCCTCTAAATTGTCGACTTGGGAAAAGGTGTTACGGCCAAGGGGTTTTCAGGTTCTATTTATAAAAGGAAAAGAAGAGTCCTACTACGATCGGATTTCAAATAAGAGTCCTATTCAATTTGTTTTGGATCTTAACAAATTATCTCCAATTGATTTAGTGCGTAGCAACGTGGAAATCGTGTCGGTTTCCTCAGTACCGGGTATTCCTGTGTGCACAGGAGAAAAACCGCTTAAGGATCTCGTCACCTCCGCAGGGAGAGCTCCGGAGGCTCCACGTGTCCAGCAGGGGCCGGGCCTCCCGTTTTCCTCAGAGGCGAGCTTCGGGTGCGCCGCGTGTCTGGCGGGCGGGACCTCTCTCTCCCTCAGAGGTGAGCTCCGCGTGCGCCACGTGTCTGGTGGGCGGGACCTACCTCTCCCTTAGAGGCGAGCTCCACGTGCGCCATGTGTCTGGCGGGCGGGACCTCCCCTCTCCTCAAAGACGAGCTCCGAGGTCGACATGTGTCCAATGGTGTCGGACCTCCCTTCTCCTCAGATATGAGCTCCGAGGACGACACATGTCCATTGGTCCGGACCTCTCGGAGATGAGCTCCGAGGGTGACAGGTGTCCAGCAGTGTCGGACCTCCCGTAGGCGAGCTCCGAGAGCGACATGTGTCCCGTGGGGCGTACCTCTCGGAGGCGAGCTCCGAGAGCGACACGTGTCCCGTGGGGCGGACCTCATCCCTTTTGCAGGGGTGAGTTCTGAAGTCGACATGTGTCTGGCGGGACAGGACCTCATCCCTTCCGCAGGGGTGAGTTCCGAAGTCGACACGTGTCTGGCGAGACCGGACCTCATCCCTTCCGCAGGGGTGAGCTCCGAAAGCGCCATGTGTCCCGCGGCTGGGCCTCGCTTCTCCGCAGAGACTAGCTCCGAAGGCAACACGTGTCCCGCGGGGCTGAGCCTCGCTTCTCCGCAGAGACTAGCTCTGAAGGCAACACGTGTCCAGCGTGGCCGGACCTCGCCCCTTCCTCAGAGGCGAGCTCCGAGCCTGCCACGTGGACAGCATTGCCTCGGGAAGTGTCGACAGTGCTCCTCGGTGAATTGGAATTGGCTCTTTTTAGCTATCTTTCTCCTGTTCTACTTTATTTAAAATGTTTCTCTAAATGAAATATGTATGCATGCATGGATACGAAATTGAGGGTGTTACAAACCTACCCCCCTTAAACTGAACGTCACCCTCGAGATTCGATAGAGTAGAGAATAGATGAGAGAATTCTGCCTTGAGGTCTTCCTCATGCTCCCATGTAGCCTCAGCTTCCGTGTGATGGCTTGATGAGGACATCACAACAGTGGATACTGAAATTGATATACACGGACCAATCAAAAGATCACGAGCCCGGTTACTAAATCAGCAGGTGAACTCCTTCCTAATTTCCTACCCATGTGAGTTTGATAATGAATTGCTATTTAATGATTTAATTGTTATTAGGAACCATGGACATGATCAACAAGTAAAGGGAGGAGGATTTGGGGATGTGGACAACCAGATGGGACGTCCGCAAGTTGATGGAAACACTCGCCAACTCGGACTCGAGTTCAACTCGGAGTCCAGGAGAAGTCCATCTTAAAACGGACGCCCAGGATGCATACGGACTCCGTTTTTGACGTTCTACATAATCATGGAAATATGAGAAGATAAACTTTGCAATGGTTCTTGTTCCACATTAAAATTCGCCAGGAGTCATTGGGAATTGTCGAAACAAGTCTAATTTGGAGTTCTGTCCGGTGTTGCACCACCGTATTGCGCTTTTGGGCCTTGTATCCCGTATGAGTCCATTAGGGACGCGTCTAAGGGTCTTATGGACGAACCCTAGCCTGTAAATACTGCAGCCGACAGCCATATTCATGGGGTTTTGCTTAGATTAAACACTTTCGCCATTCTATGGTTTCGGAGACCCCAAGTTCGCAATTTCAGATTGCATCTTCATCGTTCTTGCTTGTGTTCTCGGTTGCACCTGCAGGAATAGCCTTCTTGGCGAGGTCAAGCGTGTGAAGCATGGTTGATAACAAACGGAGCAGTGGTGTAGTGATTGCAGGGGTATTTGGGTCTGCTCGAGTGCCTCGGATCATCAACATCGAGATCTCCACTTCAATCGACCTACCTTTCAGAAGATCGTGCCTCAACCGCTTATCAATTGGTATCAGATTTTAGGTTGCCCGTGAGGTACTTTGATTTTCCACTGGATTAGTTTTTATTTTTCATACCTAGAGTCCACAGAAAAAGCCACAAAAAAACATATCGTGTTTACTGATTCCTAGACCATAGTGCCTGCAATTTTCGTTTTTCAGTTTGCATTGTTGAGTTTGAATTCGTGTGGTCGAGTTTTGTTGCTGGTTTAGCTTTGTGTTTTTTTGGGTCGTAGTTATCGGTTTTCTTCCTTGTTTTTCTTGCTGCTCACCTATTCCACAATTCCTAAACAACAAACCGAACCACCATGATTATCGGTTTGCCCTAGCTAGCCGCCTTGCGTGAACTCCTGCATCGCGAGCCCTAGAACAGGTGACAAACCATTGTGCCAGTCCTCCTTAATTCATCACACAACATCCCATCAGGCGCTGTTGCTAAACTCCGATTGTTTATCACATCCTATTGCGAGATCTTCTGCACAACCGAGTTTGAATCAACATAAAAAACAGTAACTCGGGTAGCCTACCTTAAAACGGCCATAACTTTTGCATACAAACTCGAAATCGGGTGAATTTTTTTAAATTGATCTACTCGAAATTTCGCAGCCGATTTTCCACCGCTTCACAGTGTTCGGCGAAATTTGTTTGTCCAAATTCCCCTCGGAAGATAGACTATCCGGCCTCTGAAATTTCAGCCCGGATTTTAAAAAATCTTACTGATTTTCTATAGGCCACATCTTACATCCAATTGAGCTGCAAAGTTGTGTGCTTTCTATTCTCGTACTCTCGAGTAAACAAAAAATATTATAAAAATATAAAAAAAGAAAAAAAATAGTGAAGAGAGCACAGATATTAAAGCATTGACAGCATACCCTTGAAAACAGTTGGCCTATACAGTTGTGCTGTACTTGTTTGGTTATATCTTCCTGATTTTCTATTTGCCTTTCTACTGCCTTTTGTTGTGCTAGGCCTAGAACACTTGTTAACCAGCAACAGTTCCTATATTGAATACTTATTCAACTTTGTTTGCTGTTAACAATTTTTTTGCTTATTAGCCACCATATTGTGCCATCCAAGCTCCACTTTTCCTCTTGAGCAGAACAGGTACCTTTACAATCACTCCACGCTTCATTGGTTCTCACCGTCCACCATTTACCACCTGCTGTGTCGGTAAGAACACTTGTAAGAACGTGGTAAGACGCTTGAGAGACAGAGAGATTGTTTCCTTCCTTCCACTTTTCACATTGCCACTATCCTTTGTAGTTGATAGGGATAACATCTTTTTGTTGTCTTTTGTTTACTACTAACAATGGCAGAAGATAAAAGGGATGATGAATGTGTTCAACATGCTGAGTTGCGTGACATGATGAGGGAAATGACAGATATGTTCACCAAAACACAAGCATCGACAGAGGCGTCATTGATGACCTTGAATCGCCAACTTGCTGATCTTATTGTTCGGATGGATACTCTTGAGGCACGGCTGCCTCTCGCTGAAGATCGTGAAGACGGTGCTTATAATATGGAAGATCATTACAATCAACCACGACTTCCACTTTATATACGAGGTATGGGTGGTAATAATCGTTATAATTACAATGATCGTCATAACAATTTTAATCGCCCTCTTGATGATCCTTTTGCTAAAGTCATATTTACTATACCTTCCTTTTCTGGTGCTTATGATGCTGAGGCATATCTTGATTGGGAGATTACGGTAGAGCAGAAATTTAATTCCCACCTTGTTCCCGAACAACATAGATTTCGTCAAGACACTAGTGAGTTTAAGGATTTTCCTATCATGTGGTGGAATGAATTTGTTAAAACTAGAACTGATCCTCCAACATGGGATAGATTAAAGGAAGCTATGCATATTCGTTGTGTTCCTCCTTTTCAGTGGGACCTTCACAAAAAATTGCAGCGCTTAGACCAAGGTAACATGTCCGTAGAGGAGTATTATCAAGAGTTACAAAAGGGTATGTTGCGCTGTGGGGTAGTAGAGGACATGGATGATAAAATAGCTCGTTTTTATGGGGGGTTGAGGCGTGAAATTTAGGGCATTGTTGATTATAAGGAATATGATACTGTTAACAGATTATTTCAGCTGGCTATGTTGGCAGAAAAAGAATTGCAGGGCCGCCAACAGCAGCAGCACCAACGCACGAGGAGCACCTTCACACCGCGTTCGGCATCTACACCATCCAAAACAGCACCATCTTCGAGTTTTCCTACTGCCACTACACCATCCAATGGTGGCCAACGAACTTCATTTACTGCTCCATTTGCTCGCGCGCCGGAGGGCAGCAAGACGACACCATTCAAGCCTACGTCTTCCACTCCTTCCACGAGTCGAACTTCCAACATTAAGTGTCACTGCTGCCAGGGAGTTGGTTATGTGATGAAAGATTGCCCTAGCAAACGAGCATACATAGCACGAGATGATGGCAGGTATGATAGTACTTTGGATGTTGAAGATGAATATTCTCTTGCTACTAACGTTGCAGGACTAAAAGATGACCACTATAGCACAGATGAAGAGGTACTTGGTACTGCAGCAACGTAAAATTATAGACGCATAATTGTGCAGCATGCTTTGAGCTCCAAAGTTGAGGCGGATGACAAGCTACAACGACACAATCTTTTTCACATGTTTCTCATCGTCAAGGACTGCCGTGTGCACACTATAATTGATAGAGGCAGCTGCAACAACTTGGTGAACACGGATGTGGTCAAGAAACATGGGTTGACAACAAGAGCACACCCTCATCCATACCACATTCAGTGGTTCAACAACAGCGGTAAGGTTAGGGTAACACAAACAGCGAGGGTACATTTTTCGATTGCTTCTTACCATGATTTTGCCGATTTTGATGTCATACCTATGGATGCTTGTTCTTTTTTGTTGGGACGTCCTTGGGAATTTGATACGGAGGCTATTCATCATGGTAGAACTAATAAATATACTCTGATGCATAAAGGAAAGAAAATCACTTCGCTTCCTATGACTCCTGCTGAAATTGTACATTTTGAGAAAAGTAAAACACGTGATGATAAGGCAACAAAATCACTAGACTCTGAAAAACAGCAAGTAATTAAGTTAAAATCACCTTCGTTGCTCACAACTAAATCTGACCTTGCTGATTTATTTAATACCAAGGGGATGTACTACGCTTTAGTATGCAAAGAAGCCATGTTTTCAATTCATGAAGTGTCCATTGCATTGCCCCCTGCTGTTGCTAACCTTTTGCAGGATTTTGCGGATGTTTTTACCCCCGAGATACCCCCTGGATTACCATCTATGAGGGGCATTGAACATAAGATCGACTTGATTCCAGGGGCAAGTTTGCCAAATCGTGCGGCGTACAGGGCGAATCCGGAAGAGACAAGGGAAATTCAGCGACAAGTTCAAGATCTTTTGAACCGCGGGTATATTCGTGAAATCCTTAGTCATTGTTCTGTTCCAGTTCTTTTGGTTCCTAAGAAAGATGGTAGCTAGCGCTTGTGTGTTGATTGTAGAGCGATTAATAACATCACCATTCGATATTGTTATCCTATTCCTCGCTTAGATGACATGCTTGATGAATTGAGTGGTGCTATTATTTTCACAAAAATCGACTTGCATAGTGGTTACCACCAAATTAGAATGACACTAGGAGATGAATGGAAAACTACATTTAAAACCAAGTTTGGACTTTATGAGTGGTTAGTAATGCCTTTTGGTTTAACTAATGCACCTAGCACTTTCATGCGATTAATGAACGAGGTTTTACGTGCTTTTATTGGAAAATTTGTGGTGGTTTACTTCGACGATATCCTCATTTACAGCAAGTCATATGACGAACATCTTAATCATTTACATGCTGTTTTTAGTGTCTTTAGAGATGCACGCTTGTTTGGTAACCTCGAAATGTGCGTCTTTTGCACCAATCGAGTTTCGTTTCTTGGATATGTCGTTTCATCGCAGTGAATTGAGATGGATGAGGCAAAAATTGTGTCGATCACTAGCTGGGCAATTCCATCGACCGTCACGCAGGTGCTTAGTTTTCTTGGTCTTGCAGGTTTTTATCGATGCTCTGTGCGGGATTTCAGCACCATTGCAGCACCTCTCCATGAACTGACGAAGAAGGGAGTGCAGTTTCGATGGGGCGAACAGAAGCAACAAGCTTTTGATGTTCTCAAATCAAAGCTTACACAAGCACCATTGATACAACTTCCTGATTTTGTGTAAGGGCCTCAGTTTTTGACACACATTTGCAGTGTTCATCACCACACCACACACCTCATTTGAGGAAGGATGATGAAGACAAATGAAGAGCAATTAACAATTATCAATATGCTTATTAGAAAACAAACTCACATATTGCAAAAGTGGTATTTCCCACATGTGATATAGATGGGCTGGACATATGAAAACTCCTACACTTTACTAAGGATGTCCATGCCAAGTTTCACCCAAATTCAAAACCTTTTTGAGGTCATTTTGGGTATAGTTAGGAAGAGGGCAGTTTGAAACCATATTCAAATTCAAACTGTTTTTATCCCATGAATTTAAAAATGGGAGGCATATTCTTACTCAGCACATTTTTGTGAGCTCACACACCAATTTTCACTCCATTTGGAGTTGATCTTGACATGAGCTAAGTGGGAGAAATTCAAACTTTGTTTGAATTTCAAACTGAACTTGTGCTGAAATTCATTCAAACCAAACCTCATTTGAACTTTGATCAATTCAAATGGCTCATGGGTGAATAATTTGAATTGCCAAGGGTAGTATGGAGTTCACTGTTTACAACAGTGATTAGGAGAAAATTCCAGAGGTTAAAACTGGAAGTGGGACCCACATGTCAGCCACTGCTCAGATCAAACCGACTGAGACTTTTTCACTCGGGTCGCCGAGCCGCAGCGGTGATCGCCACCGAGGGCAGCCGCCGCGCCAGCAGCTGCTTGCCCACGCGCGGGCGTGAGGCGGTGCAGAGCCTTCTTAAGGCGCCTGCCCCCTCCCCGGGCGAGGCACCGCCGTTCTTCCCCGCAAGAACTCAGCGCCGGCCGAAAATTTCTGCAGCTCGGAATCGATCGGAGAACGCCGATTGCAGCTCCCTCCGTCCACTCCAGAGCCCCAGCAAGGTACTAGAGACCTTCCTCCGTCCTCCCCGTTGCTAGAATTCGGTTGAAACCGATTGATATCGGCTGTGCCGAATGATGAAATTCGGGACTTGGAACCCCCGCACGTTGGGCTCCCGTGGACAGCCCAACCAGGGCGTTGTCACGCCCGAGACAAGGCACCCTTGGACGCGCTGGTGACCGGTGCTGCTCATCCCCGAGCCACAGCTCGAGTGGTTGCTCACCGGCAGCGAATTTCCACTTTTCCCCTTTCTGTGTGCAGAACGACCTTCGGATATGATTCTTTTTAATTCGTGCTCTAGAAAGGATTAGAGGGCCTCAAGCCGCTCTCACATGAGCTAGACACGGTAACGCACAAGTTGCCTTCACAACTCTGGGCCGGAGAACCTCTGTACCCGGCGTAATTTGAGGTCTACCAATGGCGGAATGAACGGGCGACATCGGGCGCACGGTGAGGACCTATTTCGGGCCTTCTCCGAGCTGCCTCGAGCTCATGTCGACCTTCTCTGAGGTCCACTGATGCTCCCCGACCGGTTTCCCAAGTAGCTGAGGTGCTAGGGAAGTCAGCCGACATGGCCGAAGTCATTCCGAGGTGGTGGCTCGTCGCCGACCATGCTCCGGCCATTGTCATGAGCAGCTGACCCTAGAATCCTGTTCCCCGAGTAAAAGTAGGCAGGGGCGGCCAGAATCGAGAAGTTTGGAGCTGTACAGCAGCCGGCGGCGAGCTCTCCAGCGAGGTCCCTCGGCGGCGGAGCGCGGGCGTCGCGAGGTTGAAGAAGGGGTGGACCCCAGCTGTCAGCGGGAGATATTTTGAATTGGGATCCGGCTGCAGCCGGGATCGGGTGTGCTGGCGCGCAAAATCATTGTGGGCCGCGGTGTGCTGTCGCCTCGGCGTGCGACGCGTGTCCCCTGGGCCCACGCGCGAGTTTAAACTTTTTCCCGATTTTCAGATTTCCTTCAAACTTCAAATCCTCATAACTTTGGCTAGAAAGCTCCAAATTGAGTTAACCTAATTTTGCTGGATTCAGCTCTCCGAGTACTTTCCAGCAAATCAAGTTTCACTTCATGAAAACCCTTAATTTTCCAGAATTAATTCCCCAAAGTTTAAAATATTAGGAATTTTAACTGGAGAATCCTTTGGAGGAAAATCCTGAAATTTTACTGGGATGTTCACCAAAATATCCCTGATCTACTATAAAAATTTTAGACCCATTTGAGCTCATTTGATCCACCTGATTGTGTGATTAGTGAAACTGTTCCAGAGAAAATAGAAAATGTTCAGAAACATTTTCTGAATTTTCTCTGAAATTGTTTAGCTCATAACTTTAGCTAGGAACCTTGAAATTAAGTGAGACCAATTCCGTTAGAACCCTCTGAAAATCTAGTTTTCAGAAAGTCATAGTTTGTTTATGAAAATCCTTAGAACACCCTAAGAGTTCCAATTAAGGTCAAGGACATAATTAATTGTGGAGGGCTCATATGAGCTTTGCTGCAACTAAAACTTGACCAAGTCTCTGTTTAGGTTGTAACCAAGCCACAATAAAAGTTTCACAGTCATTAGGTCTGTCTAGCAAAGGTTATAGACTTCACAACTTCAAACTTAATACAAATGCATTAAATTAATACATGTATTGTTTCTATCATGTAGTCGCTAAGGTCGAGGAGGAACCCGATGTCCTAGACTTCGTTACTCCGGAGGAACAGCTAGCCTACGACCAAGATCAGCAAGGCAAGCTCCGGTTTGCATTAACCTTTTTACAAAATTTTATTGTTTTGAGCACATACTTGTTTCCTTTATTCTGTGCATTAGAGTCTTGTTTGGAAGCCCCACTGCATAGCCAAGAGAACCATGGGTTGGGTTTACGATTGCAAACCCCGTTATCTACTGCATTGCTAGGATAGAGTAGGATTCGGTACAAGTCGAGTAGTTGGAACTACTCGCGAGAATAGGCTAGAGGCACATTGCTCGGGTAGAGATAGCACATGATACACATGGCAAGAAAATGAGACCCAGCGGAGAGTAAGGGCAGCAGGACTTTGGGGCCTGTGTGCTGTAGCTCCGCTTGTGTCGATTGAGGACCGAGCCGTGTGCGGGCCTGTTGAACAAGCTAGAACAGTACCGAAGACCTACCGGCTATATGGGAACCGGGAAACTGATGTAACTCGGGTAGCTGGGTATTGAGGCATTGCCCGTCGTTCAGAGGGTAGGTTGAGAGCTTGAGGTGTAAATCGGCTGGCGGCACGGAGATGCGCGTGCAGAGACCTCTTGCTCGGGACGATGGGACCGGTTCAATATTTGGCTAACGGGTGAAAGGTAGTCGCTTACGGCGTCCGTGATGGTTGTTGTAGGCAACATTGAGTACGGGCGTACGTGACGGGTTGTTCGGGTAACTCTGCAGGTGTAAATCGATTATAATCGCCGTCCCTCGCGGTCAGTGAGTACCACTTGTTCACTGTACCGTGACGTAGAAAGAACAGGCTAGTCACATGTTAAAATGTCGCTGATTGAAAGCTGGACATTGATTGTTAATGATATGCTGTAGCTTAGAGCTAACTAAAGTTCTTTTCAACTTTGGGCAAAGTACATGAGAGAAATGTGTTTCTTGTTTGATTGCGGCTCTCTCATGTGCCTTAGCGTAAGGTTCTCCACAACCTGCTGCTAAAACTTGAAAGTAAGGTTCTACTAATTAGGCGAGTCCTTGCAACTGATTTTTACCTCATGTAACCCATTACCCTCATGTAGATGTTCCATGTTTAGGTGAGACGGGTCAGACTTGCTGAGCCTTCGTGCTCACTGCTTGTGTTTGAAGCTTTTGCAGGGTTCTATGAGGAAGGGACTCCCGAAGAGGAGACGGAACCCCAGGAGGGGAACCCCTACAAGTGGGAACCCCGTCAAGTGGGAACCCCAGTATCATGTCGTTTGGGGTATTCGAGCAACGTCTGTCCCCGGCGTGCGTGGTGCAACATGGGAGACCCCGTCACGTGGTCTGAAACGTGAACACGTAACTCAAGGCGTGGTTGGCTTGAGAACATCCGGGCGAGTGATGATGGCCGGTTGTACGAACTGTATGGATTCCGGGCTCGGTGTGCAGCCGAGTCTGATGATTGTTTGAGTTTCTGCAGGTAGCCTGACCACGAAACGGTAGACGTGTAGCATCCGTGTGCGAGTGACGTTTAGTGCCACTGAAATAACGAAGCCGGCTAAGTCCGGTATAGGTTTTTCTTTGTGAGGACGTAGTACCGACATAATCTGGTGACGCATCGACGTCACACCCCAACTAAATGAACAACTTCATTTAAAACTTGAAGGTTTTGATCCAAGGCAGTAAAACTTGATGTAACTCCTTCCCTTGAACAGGATATTCCAAAGTTAACAAGTTTTCAACTTATAGGATGTTAAGGACAGAGCACTCTGTTTTCAGCCAAATCAAGGCTGAAGTTAGCCAGAGGTTAGAGGTTGAGTTGTTTCGAGGTTGGGGTCGTATGATACTTTTCTGGAAAGAGTTGGAAGAGCTTTACAACTCTTCTGTTGAGGTACAGAGGTGTTTCATCCCTTAACCACTCGAAAAATGCAGTAGAGCTGAAACTGTCCAAAAAACAGGGCAGAGCAAAGACTCTCTGTAAACTCTCTGTAAATTAAGCATAACGTCCTGCATAAAAATCCAAAAATAGAAAATGAGGTAGTTCTGGAAAGCTTATGAGATGGGTTACAACTTTGTAACAGAAAGTTTTGTCAGATTAGGAACAGAATTAACTGGGATTCTTGGATCAAATCAGTACCTAAGGCAGGGAGGTGCTGTCCAATTGTTTCCAGAAATTCTGTTAACTTTGACATCTCATAACTTTTGAACCAGGACGGATCTTAGGCCAAGCAAATACTTGCTGGAAATCTATTGAAGTTAGCTTTAACTTTGATGTTGAGCTCCAGAATTAGTTTTGCCTTTAACATGGCCTAAATCAGGTTGGAATGGAAACTGGTCAGGGCTGTCATGGGAACAGCAGATCAGCAGTCAAATTTGTTTAAAATTTGAACTATGTTTCCAAGTTTTATGGGTTCAATGACATGTCTTATGTTATAACTCAATGGTTTACTGTTTAAATAAATATTTGACATTTCTCAAATATATTTTTACAGATGGCAGCAGATAAACAGTTGGAGAAAGGGTGGGTAGTTTCCCACTGTTCTGACCGTAGCGGTTACCCGGAAGCATTGTAGCAAATACTCCAATATTTCGGGTACAATCAGATGCCGCAGTACTTCGCCAAGGAAGAAGGTGAGGAGGGGAACAAGACGTGGACGATCCATGTCGAGGTTCCTGCAGGACCTACACCACCCGGTTGGGTGCCGTTCACCGTCACGGTGAGAGGAAGACAACCGGAAGGGGTGTGGCAAGTGGCAGCCCGTGACACTATGTCACGCTTCTGCCAACTACACGTGCAGGCTATGGAGGGCACTCCATACGCGCTCGTTCCGGTGGAGGGACGGGCTCAGCATGTGTGAGAAGATTTCAGCAAGCGTAATGGTTTCCAAGGCGCCATTATGCTTAGCGGGTAGCAGTGTACCCCACGTCTCTCATTATCTTAGAGGGACAGGAGGTCGATGTCATTCTAGGGATGTCATGGTTAACCCGCCACGGCGTTGTTTTAGACACCGTCCTTTGAGTCGTGCACTTAAACTCAGAGGTGCACGGTTCTCACTCATTATTTCTGGACAGTCCGGAAATAAAACTTCCAAGTGTCTATCAAGCCACAACCATCAGATTAGAAGATATTCCAGTGGTCCGAGAATTCCCTGACGTATTCCCGGATGATTTGCCAGGGATGCCACCCGATAGAGAGGTGGAGTTCAAGATTGAACTTGCACCGGGAACCATGCCAATATCCCGAAGGCCGTACAAGATGGCGCCCAAGGAGTTGGCTGAACTGAAGACTCAGCTCACGGAACTTCTGGAGAAGGGTTTTATTAGGCCGAGCTCCTCGCCATGGGGCTGTTCGGCATTATTTGTCAAGAAGAAGGATGAGACGTTACGGCTTTGCGTGGACTATCGTCCATTAAATGCCATAACCATCAAGAACAAGTACCCGTTGCCACGGATCGACATGTTGTTTGATCAGTTGGTCGAAGCAAAGATCTTTTCCAAGATGGATTTAAGATCCGGGTACCATCAGATTAAGATAAGGGCTGAGGACATTCTAAAGACAGCTTTCTCGACGAGGTACTGACTCTATGAGTAGCTAGTCATGTCCTTCGTCCTCACCAATGCTCCAGCTCACTTCATGTACTTAATGAACTCGGTATTCATGCCGGAGCTGGACAAGTTTGTCGTGGTCTTCATCGACGACATCCTAGTATATTCCAAGTCAGAGGAAGATCACAAGAAACATCTGGTTATAGTCTTGCAACGGCTGCGGGATCACAAGTTGTATGCAAAATTCAGCAAATGTGAGTTTTGGATATCGCAAGTGCCTTTCCTCCGGCATATCATCTCAGCGGAGGGTATCGCTGTGGACCCGAGCAAGATCACTCAAGTGCTGAATTGGAAATCCCCGAGAACTGTTCACGAAGTACGGAGTTTCCTCGGACTCGCGGGATATTATCGGAGGTTCATTCCGAACTTCTCGAAGATTGCCAAGCCAATGACAGAGCTGCTGAAGAAGACTACCAAATATGTTTGGATTCCAGCATGTGAAGCAGCATTCAAGGCTTTAGTCAAGCACCTGACATCAGCACCGGTTTTGGCGCAGCCAGACACAACAAAACCGTTCGATGTGTACTGCGATGCATCCGGCATTGGGCTCGGATGTGTGCTGATGCAAGACCGAAGAGTGGTCGCGTATGGATCACGGCAGCTTAGGAACCATGAGCAGATTTATCCAACTCACGACTTGGAGCTCGCTGCCGTGGTACTTGCACTAAAAATGTGGAGGCACTACCTACTCGGTAACCTCGTACATTTATATACCGACCACAAAAGCCTCAAGTACATATTCACTCAGAAGGAGCTGAACATGAGGCAACGAAGATGGTTAGAACTGATAAAGGATTACGAGATAGAGATCCATTATCATCCGGGCAAGGCAAACGTGGTGGCAGATGCGCTGAGCTGCAAGTCACACGTCAATAATCTGACCATCACACCGTTGGAAGAGAGCAAACCACCACTACATGTGATTCCACACGGAGCTCTCTACATCCTAGCTTTGATCCCCACCATCGTTGAAGAGATAGCGGCAGCCCAGAAGAATGACAAGGGCATGTCACATTTGCGGAGACATGTAGACAGTGGGGAGTTGAAATGTTTCCGGAAGGACGGAGACGGCGTCCTATGGTTCAAGGACCGGATTGTCGTACCCCGAAACCTAGAATTACGGAAGAAAATCTTTGATGAGGCTCACTTATCAAAGTTTTCTATTCACCCCGGCAGCAACAAGATGTATCAAGAACTCAGAAGCAAGTTTTGGTGGACACGGATGAAGCGAGAGACTGCGAAATACGTGTCCGAGTGTGATACATGTCGAAGGGTGAAGGCAGACCACATGCGGAAACCGGGACTGCTACAACCACTGGACATTCCTGCCTGGAAGTGGGAGGACGTGAGCATGGACTTCATCGTCAGTTTACCCACCACCTTGCAGAAACATGATTCGGTGTGGGTGATCGTCGATCGGCTCACCAAAGTTGCCTATTTCATCCCGGTCAACACAAATTACAATGCCATGAAGTACGCTGAACTGTACATCTCACGGATCCTATGCTTATACGGCGTACCCCGTACTATCATATCGGATCGGGGCACTTTATTTGTGTCCCGTTTTTGGGAGCAGCTGCACGCTGCCTTGGGGACGAAGCTGATCGGTAGTTCAGCCTACCACCCGCAGATGGATGGGCAAACGGAGCGGGTAAATCAAATCTTAGAAGACATGCTACGAGCTTGCGCTATCAACCACGGCAAGAATCGGGATGATCACTTGCCGTTAGCCGAGTTCTCGTAAAACAATGGGTACCAAGCCAGCATCAAGATGGCACCCTACGAGGCGCTATACGGAAGAAAATGCCGCACACCATTGAACTGGTGTGAGTCTGGCGAAAGGGTTACCTTCGGGATTGACCTTGTCAACAACGCGGAAGAAAAGGTTCGACTAATTCAAGCGAACCTAAAAGCCGCTCAATCCCATCAGAAACAGTATGCGGACCGGAGAAGGCGCCCATTACAATTCGAAGTTGGAGATCACGTATACCTACGGGTGTCTCCAATGAAGGGCGTAAACAGATTTGGGGTGAGAGGAAAGTTAGCACCCCGCTTCATCGGTCCATTCCAGATTACCGAAAGATGTGGATCGGTGGCATACCGGCTGAAATTACCAGAAGCACTTTCCGGTGTGCACGACGTCTTTCACATTTCCCAGCTGAGGAAGTGTCTCAAGTTATCAACTACCGTTCAGCTGGAAGACATTGAAAAACTGCAACCGGATCTCACCTATCGGGAGGAACCGGTGCAGATTATTGATGAAAAGGCCAGAACCACACGCAACCGTACGTTGTGGTTCTACAAGGTTCTATGGAGCAATCACTCCATGGACGAAGCGACATGGGAGAGCGAAGAATTCCTTCGCACTAACTACCCCAACTTTTTCACGTCGCATAACCGGTAAATTCCCACCGTCCTCTCTCTCATTTTCACCTTATAATCTCGGGACGAGATTCTTTTAATGGGGGAGGAATGTAAGGGCCTCAGTTTTTGACACACATTTGCAGTGTTCATCACCACACCACACACCTCATTTGAGGAAGGATGATGAACACAAATGAAGAGCAAGTAACAATTATCAACATGCTTATTAGAAAACAAACTCAAATATTGCAAAAGTGGTATTTGCCACATGTGATATAGATGGGCTGGACATATGAAAACTCCTACACTTTACTAAGGATGTCCATGCCAAGTTTCACCCAAATTCAAAATGTAAGGGCCTCAGTTTTTGACACATAATTGAAGTGTTCATCACCACACACACACACACCTCATTTGAGGAAAGATGATGAACACAAATGAAGAGCAAGTAACAATTATCAACATGCTCATTAGAAAACAAACTCACACATTGCAAAAGTGGTATTTCCCACATGTGAAATGGATGGGCTGGACATATGAAAACTCCTACACTTTGCTAAGGATGTCCATGCCAAGTTTCACCCAAATTCAAAACCTTTTGAGGTCATCTTGGGTATAGATAGGAAGGGGGCAGTTTGAAAACATATTAAAATCCAAACTGTATTTATACCAGGAATTTGAAAGTGGAAGGCATATTCTTACTCAGCACATTTTTGTGAGCTCACACACCAATTTTCACTCCATTTGGAGTTGATCTTGACATGAGCTAAGGGGGAGAAATTCAAACTTTATTTGAATTTCAAACTGAATTTGTGCTGAAATTCATTCAAACCAAACCTCATTTGAACTTTGATCAATTCAGATGGCTCATGGGGGAATAATTTGAATTGCCAAGGGTAGTATGGGGTTCACTGTTTACAACAGTGATTAGAAGTAAATTTCAGAGGTTAAAAGGAAGGGTGGGACCCACATGTCAGCCTCTACTTCAACACAAACCGACTGAGACTTTTCACTCGGGTCGCCGAGCCGCAGCGGTGATCACCACCGAGGCCAGCCACCGCGCCACCAGCTGCTTGCCCACGCGCGGGAACGAGGCGGTGCAGAGCCTTCTTAAGGCGCCTGCCCCCCCTCCTCGGCCGAGGTACCGACGTGTTTTCCCGCAAGAACCCAGCACTGGCCGAAAGTTTCCGCAGTTCGGACTTGATCGGAGGACGCCGATCGCAGCTCCCTCCTTCCACTCCAGAGTCCCAGCAAGGTACTAGAGACCTTCCTCCATCCTCCCCATTGCTAGAATTTGGTTGAAACCGATTGATATCGGCTGTGCCGAAAGATCAAACTTGGAACTTGGAACCGCCGCACCTCGGGCTCTCGTGGACAGCCCAACCTGGGCGTTGTCACGCCCGAGCCAAGGCACCCTTGGACGCGCGAGTGACCGGTGCTGCTCATCCCCGAGCCACAGCTCGAGTGGTTGCTCACCGGCGGCGAATTTCCACTTCTCCCCTTTCTGTGTGGAGAACGACCTTCGGGTACGATTCTGTTTAATTCGTGCTCTAGAAAGGATTAGAGGGCCTCAGGCCACTCCCACACGAGCTAGACACGGTAACGCACCAGTTGCCTTCACAACTCTGGGCCGGAGAACCTCTGTGCCCGGCGTAATTTAAGGTCTACTAATGGCGGAACGAACGGGGGGTATCGGGCGCACGGTGAGGACCTATTTCGGCCCTTCCCCGAGCTGCCTCGAGCTCATGTCGACCTTCTCTGAGGTCCACTGATGCTCCCCGACCGATTTCCCAAGTAGCTGAGGTACCAGGGGAGTCAGCCGACATGGCCGAAGTCATTCCGATATGGCGGCCCGTCGCCGACCATGCTCCGGCCATTGTCATGAGCAGCTGACCCTAGAATCCGATTCCCCAAGTAAAAGTAGGCAGGGGCGGCCAGAATCATGAAGTTTGGAGCTGCACAGCAGCCGGCGGCGAGCTCTCCGGCGAGGTCCCTCGGCGGCGGAGCGCGGGTGTCGCGAGGTTGAAGAAGGGGGTGGACCCCAACTGTCAGCGGCCGATATTTTGAATCGGGATCCGGCTGCGGCCGGGATCGGGTGTGCTGGCGCGCAAAATCCTTGTGGGCCGCGGTGTGCCATCGCCTAGGCGTGCGACGCGTGTCCCCCTGGGCCCACGCGCGAGTTTAAACTTTTCCCCGATTTTCAGATTTCCTTCAATCTTCAAATCCTCATAACTTTGGCTAGAAAGCTCCAAATTGAGTGAACCAAATTTTGCTGGATTCAGCTCTCTGAGTACTTTCCAGAAAATCAAGTTTCACTCCATGATATTCCTTATTTCTCCAGAATTAATTCCTCAAAATTTAAACTGTTAGGAATTTTAACTGGAGCATCCTTTGGAGGAAAATCCTGAAATTTTGCTGAGATGTTCACCAAAATATCCTTGAAGTACCATAAAAATTTCAGATCCATTTGAGCTCATTTAATCCACCTAATGGGGTGATTAGGGAAACTGTTCCAAAGAAAATAGAAAATGTTCAGAAACATTTTCAGAATTTTCTCTGAAATTATTTGGCTCATATCTTTAGTTAGAGACTTCCAAATTAAGTGAGACCAACTCCATTAGAACCCTCTGAAAATCTAGTTTTCAGGAAGGCATAGTTTGTTTCACGAAAATTCCTAGAACACCCTAAGAGTTCCAATTAAGGTCAAGGACATAATTATTTGTGGAGGGCTCAAATGAGCTTTGCTGCAACTAAAACTTGACCAAGTCTCTGTTTAGGTTGTAACCAAGCCACAGTAAAAGTTTCACAGTCATTAGGTCTATCTAGCAAGGGTTATAGACTTCACAACTTCAAACTTAATACAAATGCATTAAATTAATACATGTATTGTTTCTATCATGTAGTCGCTAAGGTCGAGGAGGAACCCGAAGTCTTAGACTTCGTCACTCCGGAGGAACAGCTAGCCTACGACCAAGAGCAGCAAGGCAATCCCCGGTTTGCATTAACATTTTTACAAATGTTTATTGTTTTGAGCACATCTTTGAATATTGTTCTGTGCATTAGAGTCATGATTGGAAACCCAACTGCATAGCCAAGAAAACCATGGGTTGGGTTTAGGATTGAAAACCTCGTTAGCCACTGCATTGCTAGGATAGAGTAGGATTCGGTACAAGTCGAGTAGTTGGAACTACTCGCGAGAATAGGCTAGAGGCACATTGCTCGGGTAGAGATAGCACATGATACACATGGCAAGAAAATGAGACCGAGCGGAGAGTAAGGGCAGCAGGACTTTGGGGCCTGTGTGCTGTAGCTCCGCTTGTGTCGATTGAGGACCGAGCCGTGTGCGGGCCTGTTGAACAAGCTAGAACAGTACCGAAGACCTACCGGCTATATGGGAACCGGGAAACTGATGTAACTCGGGTAGCTGGGTATTGAGGCATTGCCCGTCGTTCAGAGGGTAGGTTGAGAGCTTGAGGTGTAAATCGGCTGGCGGCACGGAGATGCGCGTGCAGAGACCTCTTGCTCGGGACGATGGGACCGGTTCAATAGTTGGCTAACGGGTGAAAGGTAGTTGCGTACGGCGTCCGTGATGGTTGTTGTAGGCAACATCGAGTACGGGCGTACGTGACGGGTTGTTCGGGTAACCCTGCAGGTGTAAATCGATTATAATCGCCGTCCCTCGCGGTCAGTGAGTACCACTTGTTCACTGTACCGTGACGTAGAAAGAACAGGCTAGTCACATGTTAAAATGTTGCTGATTGAAAGCAGGACATTGATTGTTAATGATATGCTGTAGCTTAGAGCTAATTAAAGTTCTTTTCAACTTTGGGCAAAGTACATGAGAGAAATGCGTTTCTTGTTTGATTGCGGCTCTCTCATGTGCCTTAGCGTAAGGTTCTCCACAACCTGCTGCTAAAACTTGAAAGTAAGGTTCCACTAATTAGGCGAGTCCTTGCAGATGATTTTTACCTCATGCAACCCATTACCCTCATGTAGAAGTTCCATGTTTAGGTGAGACGGGTCAGACTTGCTGAGCCTTCGTTCTCACTGCTTGTGTTTGAAGCTTTTGCAGGGTTCTATGAGGAAGGGACTCCCGAAGAGGAGACGGAACCCCAGGAGGGGAACCCCGTCGAGTGGGAGTCGTGCACGCCGCAGAGTTAGTGTGCGTGTGTGCTAGCAAGGACACGTTCAAGGGCTGAACGTGCACTTGATGCTTAGTCTACGCCCGCGAGTGTGGACTAAACTTATTTTGATGTAAACATGTTCATAAACTTGTTTATGTAATAAAATTTCCGCTTCCGCTTTGTACCTTTGACGTGTGTTATACGGTGCTGTGCAACGCAGCACCCCTCAGCGTGATCCTGGCTCGACAGGACCAATGGGGTCGTGTCACAAAACCTTTTTGAGGTCATTTTGGGTATAGTTAGCAAGAGGGCAGCTTGAAACCATATTCAAATTCAAACTGTTTTTATCCCATGAATTTAAAAATGGGAGGCATATTCTTACTCAGCACATTTTTGTGAGCTCACACACCAATTTTCACTCCATTTGGAGTTGATCTTGACATGAGCTAAGTGGGAGAAATTCAAACTTTGTTTGAATTTCAAACTGAACTTGTGCTGAAATTCATTCAAACCAAACCTCATTTGAACTTTGATCAATTCAAATTGCTCATGGGTGAATAATTTGAATTGCCAAGGGTAGTATGGGGTTCACTGTTTACAACAGTGATTAGGAGTAAATTTCAGAGGTTAAAACTGGAAGTGGGACCCACATGTCAGCCACTGCTCAGATCAAACCGACTGAGACTTTTTCACTCGGGTCGCCGAGCCGCAGCGGTGATCGCCACCAAGGGCAGCCGCCGTGCCAGCAGCTGCTTGCCCACGCGCGGGCGTGAGGCGGTGCAGAGCCTTCTTAAGGCGCCTGCCCCCTCCCCGGCCGAGGCACCGCCATTCTTCCCCGCAAGAACTCAGCGCCGGCCGAAAATTTCCGCAGCTCGGAATCGATCGGAGAACGCCGATCGCAGCTCCCTCCGTCCACTCCAGAGCCCCAGCAAGGTACTAGAGACCTTCCTCCGTCCTCCCCGTTGCTAGAATTCGGTTGAAACCGATTGATATCGGCTGTGCCGAAAGATCAAATTTGGGACTTGGAACCCCCGCACCTCGGGCTCCCGTGGACAGCCAAACCAGGGCGTTGTCACGCCCGAGCCAAGGCACCATTGGACGCGCTGGTGACCGGTGCTGCTCATCCCCGAGCCACAGCTCGAGTGGTTGCTCACCGGCGGCGAATTTCCACTTTTCCCCTTTCTGTGTGCAGAACGACCTTCGGGTACGATTCTGTTTAATTCGTGCTCTAGAAAGGATTAGAGGGCCTCAAGCCGCTCTCACATGAGCTAGACACTGTAACGCACAAGTTGCCTTCACAACTCTGGGCCGGAGAACCTCTGTACCCGGCGTAATTTGAGGTCTACCAATGGCGGAATGAACGGGCGGCATCGGGCGCACGGTGAGGACCTATTTCGGGCCTTCCCCGAGCTGCCTCGAGCTCATGTCGACCTTCTCTGAGGTCCACTGATGCTCCCCGACCGGTTTCCCAAGTAGCTGAGGTGCTAGGGAAGTCAGCCGACATGGCCGAAGTCATTCCGAGGTGGCGGCTCGTTGCCGACCATGCTCCGGCCATTGTCATGAGTAGCTGACCCTAGAATCCTGTTCCCCGAGTAAAAGTAGGCAGGGGCGGCCAGAATCGAGAAGTTTGGAGCTGTACAGCAGCCGGCGGCGAGCTCTCCGGCGAGGTCCCTCGGCGGCGGAGCGCGGGCGTCGCGAGGTTGAAGAAGGGGTGGACCCCAGCTGTCAGCGGGAGATATTTTGAATCGGGATCCGGCTGCGGCCAGGATCGGGTGTGCTGGCGCGCAAAATCATTGTGGGCCGCGGTGTGCTGTCGCCTCGGCGTGCGACTCGTGTCCCCTGGGCCCACGCACGAGTTTAAACTTTTTCCAGATTTTCAGATTTCCTTCAAACTTCAAATCCTCATAACTTTGGCTAGAAAGCTCCAAATTGAGTGAACCAAATTTTGCTGGATTCAGCTCTCCGAGTACTTTCTAGCAAATCAAGTTTCAGTTCATGAAAACCCTTAATTTTCCAGAATTAATTCCCCAAAGTTTAAACTATTAGGAATTTTAACTGGAGAATCCTTTGGAGGAAAATCCTGAAATTTTACTGGGATGTTTACCAAAATATCCCTGATCTACTATAACAATTTCAGACCCATTTTAGCTCATTTGATCCACCTAATGGTGTGATTAGTGAAACTGTTCCAGAGAAAATAGAAAATGTTCAGAAACATTTTCTGAATTTTCTCTGAAATTGTTTAGCTCATAACTTTAGCTAGGAACCTTCAAATTAAGTGAGACCAATTCCATTAGAACCCTCTGAAAATCTAGTTTTCAGAAAGTCATAGTTTGTTTCATGAAAATCCTTAGAACACCCTAAGAGTTCCAATTAAGGTCAAGGACATAATTAATTGTGGAGGGCTCATATGAGCTTTGCTGCAACTAAAACTTGACCAAGTATCTGTTTAGGTTGTAACCAAGCCACAATAAAAGTTTCACAGTCATTAGGTCTGTCTAGCAAAGGTTATAGACTTCACAACTTCAAACTTAATACAAATGCATTAAATTAATACATGTATTGTTTCTATCATGTAGTCGCTAAGGTCGAGGAGGAACCCGAAGTCCTAGACTTCTTTACTCCGGAGGAACAGCTAGCCTACGACCAAGAGCAGCAAGGCAAGCTCCGGTTTGCATTAACCTGTTTACAAATTTTTATTGTTTTGAGCACATACTTGTTTCCTTTATTCTGTGCATTAGAGTCTTGTTTGGAAGCCCCACTGCATAGCCAAGAGAACCATGGGTTGGGTTTAGGATTGCAAACCCCGTTAGCTACTGCATTGCTAGGATAGAGTAGGATTCAGTACAAGTCGAGTAGTTGGAACTACTCGAGAGAATAGGCTAGAGGTACATTGCTCGGGTAGAGATAGCACATGATACACATGGCAAGAAAATGAGACCGAGCGGAGAGTAAGGGCAGCAGGACTTTGGGGCCTGTGTGCTGTAGCTCCGCTTGTGTCGATTGAGGACCGAGCCGTGTGCGGGCCTGTTGAACAAGCTAGAACAGTACCGAAGACCTACCGGCTATATGGGAACCGGGAAACTGATGTAACTCGGGTAGCTGGGTATTGAGGCATTGCCCGTCGTTCAGAGGGTAGGTTGAGAGCTTGAGGTGTAAATCGGCTGGCGGCACGGATATGCGCGTGCAGAGACCTCTTGCTCGGGACGATGGGACCGGTTCAATATTTGGCTAACGGGTGAAAGATAGTCGCGTACGGCGTCCGTGATGGTTGTTGTAGGCAACATCGAGTACGGGCGTACGTGACGGGTTGTTCGGGTAACCCTGCAGGTGTAAATCAATTATAATCGCTGTCCCTCGCGGTCAGTGAGTACCACTTGTTCACTGTACCGTGACGTAGAAAGAACAGGCTAGTCACATGTTAAAATGTTGCTGATTGAAAGCTGGACCTTGATTGTTAATGATATGCTGTAGCTTAGAGCTAACTAAAGTTCTTTTCAACTTTGGGCAAAGTACATGAGAGAAATGCGTTTCTTGTTTGATTGTGGCTCTCTCATGTGCCTTAGCGTAAGGTTCTCCACAACCTCCTGCTAAAACTTGAAAGTAAGATTCTACTAATTAGGCGAGTCCTTGCAACTGATTTTTACCTCATGTAACCGATTACCCTCATGTAGAAGTTCCATGTTTAGGTGAGACGGGTCAGACTTGCTGAGCCTTCGTGCTCACTGCTTGTGTTTGAAGCTTTTGCAGGGTTCTATGAGGAAGGGACTCCCGACGAGGAGACGGAACCCCAGGAGGGGAACCCCGTCGAGTGGGAGTCGTGCACGCCACAGAGTTAGTGTGCGTGTGTGCTAGCAAGGACACGTTCGAGGGCTGAACGTGCACTTGATGCTTAGTCTACGCCCGCGAGTGTAGACTGAACTTATTTTGCTGTAAACTTGTGCATAAACTTGTTTATGTAATAAAATTTTCGCTTCCGCTTTGTACCTTTGACGTGTGTTATCCGGTGCTGTGCAACGCAGCACCCCTCAGCGTGATCCTGGCTCGACAGGACCATTGGGGTCATGTCATTTTGACAAGACATTTGAGCTAGAATGTGATACAAGCGGCATTGGTATTGGAGGTGTTCTCATACAAGGAGGTAAACCCGTTGCATTCTTTAGTGAAAAATTGCATGGTCCTTCTCTGAATTCTTCTACTTATGATAAGGAATTGTATGCCTTAGTGCGAGTTCGACAAACTTGGCAACATTACCTTTGGTCTAAGGAGTTCGTCATACATTACGATCATGAATCTTTGAAGTATCTTAAGTGCCGAAACAATCTGAATAAACAACATGCTAAATGGATTGAGTTCATAGAATCATTTCCATACATCATTAAGCATAAGAAAGGGAAGGAGAATGTTATTGTAGATGCATTATATAGACGTTACACCATGCTGTCCCAACTTGATCATAAAATATTTGGTTTAGAAACAATAAAAGGATTATATCCTACTGATTTGGACTTCAAAGATGCCTTTGAAAATTGTAGAGAAGGAAGAACATGGAATAAATATGTACTACGGGAGGGCCTCCTCTATCGTGCTAACAAGCTATGTGTTCCTGCTAGTTCCTTTCGCCTATTACTTTTGCAGGAAGCACATGGAGGAGGTTTGATGGGACATTTTGGAGTGAAGAAAACGGAGGACATCCTGGCCACACACTTCTTTTGGCCAAAGATGAGACGTGATGTCGAACGCTACGTGTCACGATGCACTACTTGCAATAAAGCTAAGTCTCGACTTAACCCACATGGTCTTTATATGCCTCTTCCTGTTCCTAGTGTACCTTGGCAGGATATTTCCATGGATTTTGTTTTGGAATAGCCTAGGACTAAGAGGGGGAGGGATAGTATTTTTGTGATTGTTGATCGTTTCTCCAAAATGGCACATTTTATACCTTGTCATAAGAATGATAATGCCTCACACATTGCTGATTTGTTTATGATGGAAATTATTCGTTTACATGGTGTGCCAAATACCATTGTTTCTGATCGCGATGCAAAATTTAAGTCATTTTTGGAGAACTTTGTGGTATAAATTGGGAACCAAGCTGCTGTTTTCAACCACATGTCACCCACAAACCAATGGACAAACTGAGGTAGTAAATCGTACTCTATCCACTATGTTGTGGGCTGTTTTAAAAACAAATTTAAAGGGTTAGGAGGATTGTTTACCACATATAGAATTTGCTTACAACAGGTCAGTTCACTCTACTACAAAGGTAAGCCCATTCCAGGTAGTGTATGGTTTCAATCCCCGTGATCCTATTGATTTGTTACTTTTGCCTCCTTCTGAAACTATAAATTTGGATGCTACACAACGCTCTGAATTCATTCTTAAGATGCATGAAACTACAAAGAAAAATATTGAAAGGATGAATGAGAAGTATAGAATTTCTGGTAGTAAAGGTAGAAAAGAAGTAAAACTTGAACCAGGGTACTTGATATGGCTACATTTGAGAAAAGAACAATTCCCTCACTTGAGAAAATCTAAACTTATGCCACGTGCTGCTGGTCCTTTTAAGACTGTTGAAAAGATCAATGACAATGCATATAAGCTTGAGTTGCCTCCTGATTTTGGGGTTAGTCCCACATTTAACATTTCAGATTTACGACCATACATGGGAGAAGAAGATGATCTTGAGTAGAGGACGACTCTGATTCAAGAGGGGGAGGATGACGAGCACATCACAACAGTGGATACTGACATTGATATACAAGGACCAATCACAAGATCACGAGCACGGTTACTAAATCAGCAGATGAACTCGTTCCTAACTTCCTACACATGTGAGTTTGAGAATGGATTGCTATTTAATGATTTAATTGTTATTAGGAACCATGTACATGATCAACAAGTAAAGGGAGGAGGATTTGGGGACGTGGACAATCAGATGGGACGTCCACAAGTAGATGGAAACAGTCGCCAACTCGGACTCGAGTTCAACTCGGAGTCCAGGAGCAGTCCATCTTAAAACGGACGCCCAGGATGCATACGGACTCCGTTTTTGACGTTCTACATATGCATAGAAAGATGAGAAGATAAACTTTCCAATGGTTCTGGTTCCAAACTAAAATTCACCAGGAATCATTGGGAATTGCCGAAACAACTCGAATTCGGATTTTTGTCCGGTGTTGCACCACCGTATTGGGCTTTTGGGCCTTGTATACCGTATGAGTCCATTAGGGACGCATATAAGGATCTTATGGACGAACCCTAGCCTTTAAATACTGCAGCAGCCGGCCATATTTGCGGGGTTTTGCTTAGATTAAACACTTTCGTCGTTCTACGGTTTGTGAGACCCCAATTTCTCAATTTCAGATTGCATCTTCATCGTTCTTGCTTGTGTTCTCAGTTGCACCTGCAGTAATAACCTTCTTGGCGAGGTCAAGCATGTGAAGCACGGTTGATAACCAATGGAGCAGTGGTGTAGTGATTGCAGGGGTATTCGGGTCTGCTCGAGTGCCTCGGATCATCAACGTCGAGATCTCCACTTCAATCGACCTACCTTTCGGAAGATCGGGCCTAAACCTCTCATCATGGCTCCACTGTACCTTGCACCAACGGATCACTTTGTTCCTCATGACCCTTTCCTTCATGTCCAAAAGTTGGACAGGGTGCTCCACATAAGTCAGATCCTCTTGAAGCTCGAGCTCATCCATTGGTACTTGTTCTTCTGGTACTCTCAAGCACTTCTTGAGCTGGGATACGTGAAACACGTCATGCACGTCAGAGAGGTTCGTTGGGAGATCTAGTTGATAAGCTACCTCTCCTTGCTTGCCCAAAATCTTAAATTGCCAAATGTAGCAAGGTGTTAACTTGCCTTTGATGTTGAAACATCGTTGGCCACGGATAGGCGATACCTTAAGGTACACGAGGTCTCCTACTTTGAAGGTCAACTTTCTTCGCCTATTGTACGCATAACCTTTTTGTCGTGACTGAGCAGCCTTCAAGTTCTCCCGTATTGTTTGGACTTGCTTCTCGGTGTCTTGCAGCACTTCAGGTCCAAACACTTGGTTCTCTTCGGTCTCATTCCAGAACAGCGGCGTTCTACACCGTCTACCATACAATGCTTCGAAAGGTGACATCTTCAAGCTGGCTTGGTAGCTGTTATTGTATGAGAACTCAGCATACAGCAAGCTCCTATCCCAACTACACCCATGTTTCAAGGCACAGGCTCTCAACATGTCTTCCAAAATCTGGTTTGTCCTCTCAGTTTGCCCGTCGGTTTGCGGGTGATAAGCGGAGCTAAAATCCAGTCGTGTACCCATAGCTTCATGCAGCTTCTTCCAGAACCTAGAGGTAAACTGGGTACCCCGATCTGAAACTATCCTCTTCCGAAATCCATGACGGCACACGATTTGCTCCATGTACAGCTCAGCTAGTTCTGCAACGTGGTACGTGGTTCTAACAGGAAAAAATGGGCTGTTTTCATCAATCGGTCCACAATAACCCAGATGGAGTCGTAACCCGACCGAGTACATGGTAATCCGACAATGAAATCCATGCTGATGTCTTCCCACTTCCACTCGGGTACTTTCAATGGTTGCAACATTCCAGCGGGTCTTTGATGCTCGGCCTTCACCCGTTGGCACGTATCGCATAAGACATCATACTCAGCTATGTCCCTTTTCATACCATCCCACCCATAACGAGTTTTCAGATCCTTGTACATCTTTGTACTGACGGGCTGTATGGAATAAGATGAGTCATGTGCCTCTTTTAATATCGTGTCGCGGATGTGCTTCACGTTAGGCACACACATCCTTTTCCCTAACCAAAGCGTACCCTTCTCGTCTTTCTTGAAGTCCTTTTCTATGCCTTGTCGGATCCTTTCCTTGATCTCCTTGATTTCCTCATCTGTTGCTTGGCCATCTCGTATCTCTTGTTCCAGCGAGGAGTTGAGTTCTATCACTTCCATCTCGTTCAAAAAACCGAGACATAACTGTTCAAACTCCTTGCGCAGCTCGGGCGGTAGCTCCAGAACCGTGAGTTGGTGACATGCTCCCTTTCGGCTCAATGCATCAGCTACTACATTGGCTTTTCTGGGGTGATAGTTGATTCCAACATCATAATCCTTGATGAGTTACAACCATCGACGTTGCCTAAAATTCAAATCCGTTTGTGTGAATATATACTTGAGGCTTTTGTGATCCGTATAGATCTCACATCGGTGGCCAAGGATATAATGTCTCCAAATCTTCAAGGCATGTACCACGGCTGCGAGCTACAAGTCATGTGTGGGGTAATTCAGCTCGTGTTTCTTTAGTTGTCTCGACGCATAGGCTACCACTTGTCCTTCCTGCATGAGCACACATCCAAGCCCTTGTCTTGATGCGTCACAATATATGTCGAATCTCTTGCTCACCCCGGCAATACCAAAACAGGCGCTGTGGTTAGCCTTTTCTTGAGCTCCTCAATGCTTTGTTGACACGCTGGTGTCCACTAAAATGCTTTTCCCTTCATTAGCAATTCAGTCATAGGTTTTGCTATTTTGGAGAAATCCTTGATGAACCGGCGATAGTATCCAGCCATCCCAAGGAAACTCTGAATATCCCTCACGTTCTGCGGTTCGTTCCACTTCAGAACATCTCCCACTTTTCCGGGATCAACCGATACTCCTTCCTCGGAGATGATGTGGCCTAGGAACGATATCTCCCTTAGCCGAAACTGACACTTACTGAGCTTGGCATACAATTGATGCTCTCGCAGTTTCTGCAATGTCAATCTCAAATGTTCTTCATGTCCTTCCTCGCTTTTCGAATACACCATGATACCGTCAATGAAAACCATGACAAACTTATCCAAGTACTCCATGAAGACCTTATTCATGAGGTACATGAAGTATGCGGGTGCATTCGTTAACCGAAAAGACATAACGGTATATTCATACGAACCATACCGTGTTCGAAATGCAGTCTTGGGTATGTCGGAGAGCTTAATCTTCAGCTGGAAGTATCCCGACCGAAGATCAATCTTGGAGAAAATTCGGGCACCTTTAATTTGGTCGAACAGGTCCTCTATACGGGGTAGCGGGTATTTATTCTTGATCGTCATCTCATTGAGAGACCTATAATCCACACACATCCTTTGGGTCCCATCCTTCTCGTCTATGAAGAGTACGGGGGCTCCTCACGGTGACGAGCTTGGGCGTATAAAACCATTTTCTAGTTGCTCCTGAATTTGCTTCTTAAGTTACACTAGTTCATTAAAGGGCATCCTATATGGCCTCTTTGCTATAGGTGCAGTTCCTGGTACCAAATCAATGGCAAACTCACTATCCCGGTCAGGTGGCATACCTGGAAGTTCTTCCAGGAACACGTCTGAATATTCTTGAACCACCGGAATGCTTTCCAATGTTGCTTCTTCGACGTGGTTCAACGTTGCCTTCTCGGTTGCCGGTTGGGCTGACTCGAACTCAATACGAGTACCGTGCTCATTTGTCAACTGCACGCTAATCTCAGCACATTGGATCATTCCATTGTGCTTGCTTAACCAATCCATTCCAAGTATTATATCAAGCCCTTGAGAATCCAAGACAATAAGCATGGCAAGGAAGTCTACCTTCCTTATTTTAAGGTTTACTTTCGGACATACTATATTAGTCCTCATCTTTCCACCGGGAGACTTAATCAACATAGTACATTTCATGTGTGATATGGGCAGAATATACTTGGCAACATACTTGGATGATATGAATGAATGTGATGCTCCAGAATCAAATAAAACAGTAGCTGGGTTGGAGTTGGCAAGGAACATACCAATCACGACGTCCTCAGCCTATTGCACCTCGTCAGCGGAGACATGATTCGCGTTGCCACGAGCGTAGCTCTGCTGCCCACGGTTACCTTGATTAGCTCCTCCATTCAGCCGTGGGTTCTTCTTTGGCGCGTTGCATGGCTGTCCAAGGCCTTTCCTCGGGCACTGACTTGCAAAGTTTCCTGTCTCTCCGTATGCAAAGCATGCCATGTTGCCCAAGACAGCAGGAACGTTGCGGCGAGGGTGGTTTTGAGCATATGCGCCCATGTTGGGTCGGGGCGCAGGAGGCAAAGGCACACGAGGTGCTTGCATAACAGGACGTTGCTGTGGTGGTTTATTAGGGCGAAAAGTAGAAGTGGACGAGCCATACTGTGGTGCAACTGGGGGCATGAAACCGGGACTTACATTGCTTCCTTGTGGCTGGTATGGCATCTTCCTCTTGCCCTCTTGCTCGATCTCACGGATCTTGCTCTAACCCACTATAGCTTTGTCAACAAGTTTCTGGAAGTTTGCATAGTGGTAGTTGAGCAGCTGAACTCGGATCTTATTGTTCAACCCTCTCATGAACAAGTATTGCTTCCTTCGATCCGAGTTGACGTCTTCTAGAGCATACCTTGAAAGCTGCATGAACTTGTTGAGGTACTCATTCACGCTCTTCTTTCCTTGGCGGAGACCTTCAAACTCTTGCCTTTTAAGCATCATGACTCCAGCAGGGACGTAATGAGAGCGGAAACTCTCCTTGAACTCAGTCCAAATGATAGTCTCCTGTTTGACATGAGCATTGCAAATAGCGTCCCACCAGTTGGCGGCTGCTCCCATAAGTTGGTGCGATGCAAAGAGAACTTTCTCCTGATCATTGCACTGAACAATGGCAAGCTTCTTCTCCATGAATTTCAACCAATCATCAGCCTCCATGGGATCATTAGCTTATGCAAAAGTGGGCGGTCGAGTCCTCATGAACTCTCCTAGTCTGCTGTGAGCCGGCGGTGGTTGCGGTGGTGGTGGTGGTGGTGCAGGAATAGGGTTAGGATTGTGGTTGTTGTTGGCTTGCAGCTGACCCAAAGTTTTGATCATAGTTTGCATGAGCTGGTTTTGCATAGCCATCAATCGTTCAAGGTTGTTTGCACCAGCCCTGGGGTCAGCATTCTCAGGAACTTCAACGTGGCCATCCTCTTGTGGTTCCGGGTTGCCACGAACGTTCCTTCTTTGACGGCCGGTGTTTTGTCTCACCATCTGCGAGAGAGAGTTGAGTGGAATAGAAGCTAGAAGTTTAGATTGATCCCCTCAACTATACGCATCAAGGGTTATGAACTAAATAACTTATTTTATTAATGAGGATGTGAACAAGTGCCGAAACACCTCACATCTCCCTACTATATGTGGATGTGGACGACGCTAAAGCGTCCCACAACTCACACTAAGCACTCAAACACAAGCAAACATCACAAAAGTTTACATCACTCCTATTCAAGCTTATTCAATGGGAGTCCTAAACTTAATCACATGAACTGGTGTTGTTCCTGCCATGTGACGGGGGTGGTCCATGCATGGGTGCACGCCATAGTGAGTTGGCAGTCCATGTACGGTTAGATGCCGTTGATCGAGAACACCAGCGCCATCTATAAATGGGACATGAGAAAACTTTGAGAAGGAAGAAATATCTCCAAAACATCAGAAGTTATGGAGCAAGAAAGCAAGGGTGTCGTTGTCCAAAAGAAGAGACAAGGAGGGGTTGAAAATAGAACCTTGCGGTGGCTGAATCGACAAGGAAGTGCAGCAGCAAGCAATTTTTGAAAATAGAAGTTTAGAGGGGTGTTCCTATGTGTTCTAGGGTGTCCATTCTACCTAGGCTTACGTCTTATGGTCAATGTGGTTCTGATGCCAATCTGTGCACTCTACCTAGGCTTGCGTCCTACGGTCAACGTGGCTCTGATACCAATCTGTGACACCCGGTCCCGTAAAACACGGAACCCAGCTAATGCATATGTGTGCCTAGGATGTTCATCACACATACACATGTATTCCACAAACTGAATTCAGAATATAACCGCGAATAATAGGGTTTAAGTACTTTATTACATCAATCTCTAACTTATTCTTGCAGCGGAAGTCTCTAACTTATTCTAGCAGCAGAAGTCTCTAAACGATAGCGGAAGCAAAACTAACCAGCAGCGACTCCATCTTCAACTCCACACGCAAGTTGACGGTAATTCGCACGCCTAGTACTACACATGATCTTTGAAGTACTCCTCTCCTGTTTCTTATGTTTAAGTAATAATGCAAGGTTGAATACATGACGTACTCAGCAAGTGCGGGAAAATATAATATGTAGCTTTCAACAAGGTATGGAACAAAAAGGCTCATTGCAGAAAGCAAAGTTTATTTCACAAACATGATAAAAACAGCAACTATCTTTAAGTGAATTTAATCCCAACATATATTTAAGTAAAACAGCAACATACCTCCTTCATAATTCACCACTTTTCATATCTCAACCAACCATTGATCTTTCTCGACTTTGTCTCATGCTCATAATAACCATCTCATGTTCATATCCATCTCATAATCATATAACCGAACCAAAACTCATTGTCATGTCTTTACAGTCCCAAAACCAATCTCATTACCAAGACTCAACAGTCCCGAAACCAACCCAAGGACCATACCAAACCCATACCAATAACCATCCCGATAACCATCCCATCTAATCATGTGAGTTGGCCAGGCGCTTGTGACCGTAAGCACGGCTATCATGATAGTTTTACACTCTTAAGAGGTGGCACCACTGTACCCACAAGTTTGTGATTTCGTCACCCGTCGGCGACTGCAGAACCTCCGTTATACCAGTACACAAACGTCGGTGTATGGCCAAGAGATCACAAAACAGCCTTTACAAAGGGGCTACTAGATGTATGGACTCACTAAGGTTTCACATGCAGGCTCGAATCACCATTCTCCCACCTACGGGCCCCCTCTTGTGCCATGCAGTTCCCAGGGTAGTCCTCTCTCGACTCCCATTCCCCGCGTCTTCCACGGTCCATAACAATCTAGCAACTTACCTAATTAGTCAGCTAAGCCGCACCCATATTTGGACTTGTGGTGGCACTGTTTTTCCTGGCATGTGCTGGCATGAACCGGTCCTTAGATCTACGGCAAGTAAACCACCATCTCATTCTACCAAATCCACGAACCAAGCTTGCCTAGATCTCCCCCGACTCATGTTCATTATCATCATCAAGTTCTCATTAACATTATTCATATGAGTGCAGTACTTAGACATGTTCTACTTCGCCTTCCCATATCCCGTAGCTTAAGCGAAGCAAAAAGGAAAAATGACCATACCCGACTAATCAACTTTCCCGGTGACAAGGATGGTTAACAAAACTAGTAAACTCCTATAAAAGGGTTTCCCATCAATTTGACTCAAGCATACATGTTTTCGCAAACAAAACAGTTTCCAAAACATGGGATCAATATGGTCAAGGGGCACTTGCCTTGTTCTTGTGGCTTTTGTTGCTCACGTGTCTCGAAGTCTTGGTGCTGTAGTCCTTCGTAGGTAGCTTCCTGAGCTTGTCCTTCTACTCACGACCATGCACATACAAGATTCACAGCAATCAATCATCATGCACAACTCTTACTCAAGATGCAATGGTGAAAATCCTATGATGCTGTTTTATTATACCAGTTTGTACGTGTTCTTGCATATTTTACTGGGCTTGCATGGGGTCTTATGGTGAACAAGGGTGTAAGGATCAAGTGTGGACGTGGTGATGATCTTGACTCAAGATCTAGATCAATTGCACCGTCAAAAACCGATCAACACGTGATCTGTCCACACAAAACAGCTTCTGTTCGAAGGAAATGAAGAAAACAGATGCGAAGAAACGGCGACGAGGTCGTAAGAGGGTAACGAAGACCTACCTCGGCCTTCCTCCTAGCAATGGCAGCAGGTAAGATCGTTGGCTCTCTTCCAGCGACGGCGATCGTGACGGGGCTCGTCGGCGGTCTCACCGGTGGCTGAACTCCGGCGAAGGCGGTTAACTCGGCGAGTTGGGGGCTAGGGCCTCTAAGTTGTCGACTTGGGAAAAGGTGTTACGACCAAGGGATTTTCGAGTTCTATTTATAGAAGGAAAAGAAGAGTCCTACTCCGATCGGATTTCAAATAAGAGTCCTATTCAATTTGTTTTGGATATTAAAAACTTATCTCCAATTGATTTGGTGTGTAGCAACGTGGAAATCGTGTCGGTTTCCTCAGTACCGGGTATTCCCGCGCGCACATGAGAAAAACCGCTTAAGGATCTCGTCACCTCCGCAGGGTGAGCTCCAGAGGCTCCATGTGTCCAGCGCGGGCCGGGCCTCCCTTTTCCTCAGAGGCGAGCTCCGGGTGCGCCGCGTGTCTGCCAGGTGGGACCTCCCTCTCCCTCAGAGGCGAGCTCCGCATGCGCCACGTGTCTGGCGGGTGGGACCTCCCTCTCCCTCAGAGGCGAGCTCCGCGTGCGCCACGTGTCTGGCGGGCAGGACCTCCCCTCTCCTCAAAGACGAGCTCCGAGGTCGACACGTGTCCATTGGTGTCAAACCTCCCTTCTCCTCAGAGGTGATCTCCGAGGACAACACGTGTCCATCGGGCCGGACCTCTCGGAGACGAGCTCCGAGGGTGACACTTGCCCAGCATTGTCTGAGCTCTCGGAGGTGAGCTCGGAGAGCGACACGTGTCCCGTGGGGCGGACCTCTCGGAGGCGTGCTCTGAGAGCGACACGTGTCCCGTGCGGCGGACCTCTCGGAGGCGACCTCTAAGAGCGACACGTGTCCCGTGGGGCGTACCTCTCAGAGGTGAGCTCCGAGAGCGACACGTGTCCCGTGGGGGCGGACCTCATCCCTTCCGCAGGGGTGAGTTCCGAAGTCGACATGTGTATGGCAGAACCGGACCTCATCCCTTCCGCAGGGGTGAGTTCCGAAGTCGACACGTGTCCCACGGCTGGGCCTCGCTTCTCCGCAGAGACTAGCTCCGAAGGCAACACGTGTCCAGCGGGGCCGGACCTCGTCCCTTCCTCAGAGGCGAGCTCCGAGCCTGCCATGTGGCCAGCATTGCCGCGGGAAGTGTCGACGGTGCTCCTCGGTGAATTGGAATTGGCTCTTTTTAGCTATCTTTCTCCTGTTCTAGTTTATTTAAAATGTTTCTCTATATGAAATATTTACGCATGCATGGATACGAAATTGAGGATGTTACAATTGAACATGTAAAGACTATAACTTTAGCTAGCCCACCCCTTTGGTTCTGAAATTTTTATGGTGGCTTGGTAGGTCCTAACCAGAGTCTTGACCAAGTTTCATTTGAAACAAAGTTCATTTGAGCCTTGTACAAATTAAAGCTTATTTGGTCATTAGTAGAGCCTCTAAGGAATTCCAGGGATTTTCATGGCTCCAACCCTTACTTTCTGGAAACTAGAATTTGAGATGGTTCTAATGGAATTGGTTCCATGTCATTTGAAGAATTCTAGACGAAGTTATGCCCTAAGCAAGATTTGAGAAAATTTAAAAATATTTCTGTACATTTTTTCTATTTCCCTGGGCAGTTCACTTAATCACACCATTAGGGGGACTAAATCAACTTGGATGGGTCTGAAAATTTTACTGTGACTCAAGGGTTTTCCAATGAACCTCTCAGCCAAATTTCAGAATTTTTCATAAAGTGATTCTCCAGATAAAATTCCCAACAATTTAAATTTTAGGGAATTAATTCTGGATAAATGTTAAGTTTCATGAGCTGAAATTTATGTTGCTGGAAAGTACTAAAAAAGCTGAATTCAGCAAAATTTTGTTCCCTGAATTTGGAGCTTCCTAGCAAAAGTTATATGCATTTGAAATTTGAACTAAACTGGAAAATTCCAAAATGTTTAAACTCTGTGGGTGGCCCCACCACCAGCCTTCCTCCTCCTCGTGCGTGCCCGCGTGTTTGGCGGCGGCGCACTACGGCGAAGTTCGTGGGAAGTGACTTCCTGACCGCCCCCAGCGCTAGAACTGGCCGCCTAGCCCTATCTCGCCACGTGGAACTTGCCTCGGGGGTCGGAGCTCGCCGGCGGTGACCAGAAATGGCCGTGCGACGTCAACCACGGAGGTTAGGCTCCGGCGAGGTCCTTCTCGCTCTCCGAGGCATAAAAAGAGTCATGGTTTTCTCGGGGAGCACCAGTGGGTCACGAGGAACCCGACGTGAGCGGCCTCGGAAGCTAAAAATGCCTGCAAACCCACTCTCGACGGCGACCTGAGCCGTGTTTGCACCGGCGGCTATGGAAACTGCTATATCTCGGCCATTTCTGGACGGTTGTGCTCAGTTCTTCCTCGAGGAGGGATGCTAGGAGGTGTAGAAGCTACTTGCGAGCTAGATTGACCATTGATTCAACGTGTAAGCTGAATTTTTGGTTTTTGCCGAACTCGGTCCGTTGCACTAGGGTTTGGGACTTTCTAAAATTCTTGCTACCCAATGGATTATTTGCCAAATGGTTTGCGGCTACACCATCTAGGGATCCCCACAAACCTTTCTTGTGTAGCACGCGGTCGGCGAAGATGGCCGGGTGGGGCTGTCGACTGTGAGTCGAAGCATAGCTCCGCCGGTTCCTTCCGGTTTCTTGACTTCGACGGCGTAAACCACACACAACCAAGTGCAACTCGCTGGTGCAGAACGGGGAACAGCTAGAGCACACCTTGGCGATCCTTTTGTTGCAGAGACCACGAGCGATCGATGATCGGCACTGGTGCGCGCCGAGGCATGAAGGTGCGGTTGCCGCTGCTGTTTCTCGCGCGCGCGGGAGCTGAGTAGAGCGGCGCAGGCGGGGGAGGCAGCGAAATCCGTTTGTGCCATGTATGTGGTGATCGGGAGGGGGCACGAGCTGATCCAAGCGAGTGCTGGCACACGCGCGAGCGAGGCCGTGAGGCGGCAACAGCCCCGGCGGCTGACCGACAGCAACCGAGTCGGTTTCCCTCTGAGCACAGTCACTGATCAGTGGGTCCTTCCCCCTCTAATTTCTTTTCCAATTTTTCATTTCTGTTTTCACTGAAAAGATCCCAGCTACTCACAATTGAATGAGAGACTTAGCCTCCAAGTCATTGTTTTAATTTGATTTCCCTTAATTTGAAACTGGTTTGGCTAAATTTGCTGGCCATTTGAATTTGAAATTCAAATTCAGTTTTGAATTAATGTAAATTTAGCTCCCGACACGATGAACTCCAATGGGGATGAAAATTGGTGGACTAACTCAGAAAAATGTGCTGAGTTTGAATATGAGGCCAACTTTTGAGTTCAAGTGATGAAAGTGGCTGCAATTTGAATTTGCATTCAAATTGGCCCCTTTTTGAATTGTCTCCAAAAGTGCCTCAAAAAGTATCGGATTTGCATGAAATTATGCCTGAGCCTTTCCAAGAATATATAAGGTCTAGGGGTGAGCTCAACCTTTCATGTTTATGTGTAGAAATCCCACCTTTTGATGTTAGGGCTTTCCCCTCTAATCACCCTTTTGATGGTGTTTACTTGCTCTTCACAAGTGTTCATGAGATATCCATCAATGAGCTATGGTGTTGTGAGGTGATGAAGTGAACACTTTTGCAAGTCCATTCTTGGGCTTTTACATACCTACCCCCTTAAAAGAATCTTGTCCCGAGATTATAAATGAGGAGACAGCGATGTAATAGGAACTCACCCGTGATGAGACACCATGAAATCCAGGTAGTTTGAGCGAAGCAATTCCTCGCTCTCCCACGTCGCTTCTTCAGCGGTGTGGTTGCTCCAAAGTATCTTGTAGAACCACAACATTCGGCTACGTGTGGTCTGAGCCTTCTCATCAATAATTTACACCGGATATTCAGCATACGTCAAATCCGGTTGCAGCTCTCCATTGTTGTACGAGAATTCCGCTAGCGGTAGATGATCATCCCAGTTTCTACCGTGGTGGATGGCACACGCTCTCAACATGTCTTCCAGTACTTGGTTCACCCTCTCAGTCTGCCCAACTGTCTGAGGGTGATAGGCAGAGCTTCTAATCAGCTTAGTACCCAAAGCAGCGTGCAACTGCTCCCACAAACGAGATACAAATAGTGCCCCTAGGTCTGAGACTATGGTCTTGGGTACTCCATGCAAGCATAGGATTTTTGCAATATACAACTCCGCATATCTGCTGGCATGGGAATGTGTATGCACGGGAATAAAGTGAGCCGACTTGGTTAACCTGTCAACGATTACCCAAATGGAATCATGCTTGTTGGAAGTCAGGGGTAATCCCACAATGAAATCCATGCTCACATCTTCCCACTTCCATGCTGGAATTTTCAGGGGTTGCAACAGCCCAGATGTCCTCATATGATCTGCTTTCACTCGTCTACACGTATCACACTCGGATACGTATTTAGCCACTTCCCGCTTCATCCGTGTCCACCAAAATCTTCTCTTCAAATCTTGGTACATTTTGTTGCTGCCCGGATGAATGGAGAATTTAGACAAGTGAGCTTCATCAATTATCTTCTTCCTCAGCTCCATATTCCGGGGTACGACTATGCGGTCATTGAACCATAGCGTCCCCTCATCAATTTTCCGGAAACATTTGATTTCCCCGTTGTCTATCCGTCTCCGGAGATGTGCCATGCCCTTGTCCACTTTCTGAGCTGCAATGATCTCCTCCCTAATGGTAGGGACGAGGGCAAGGTTGTAGAGTGATCCATAAGGAACCAAGTACAAGCTCGGCTCTTCCTCCTCCACCGGTGTAATGGTGAGGTTATGGACATGTGATTTCTGACTCAGTGCGTCGTCAACCACATTCGCCTTGCTGGGGTGGTAATGAATCTCAATATAATAATCTTTGATTAGTTCTAAACACCTCCTTTGCCTCATATTCAGCTCCTTCTGAGTGAAAATATACTTCAAGCCCTTGTGGTCGGTGTAGAGGTACACCAAATTCCCCAGGAGATAGTGCCTCCACATTTTCAGCGCCAAAACCACAGCAGCAAGCTCCAGATCATGAGTCGGATAGTGCTGCTCATGGTTTCGAAGCTGGCGTGAGCCATACGCGACCACACGTCCTTCCTGCATCAACACGCAGCCGAGCCCAATACCGGACGCATCACAATACACGTCGAAGGGCTTGGTCGTATACGGCTGAGCTAAGACCGGGGCTGTTGTGAGATGCTTCACCAATGCTTGGAACGCTCCTTCAGATGCCGCGTTCCAAACATATTTTGTTCCCTTCTTCAATAATTCTGTCATCGGCTCAGCAAGGTTGGAGAAGCTTGAAATGAATCTCCGGTAATATCCCGCTAAGCCGAGGAAGCTTCTGACTTCATGGACAAAAGTTGGAGTTTTCCATTTCAGCACTTGTTCTTACTTTGGTCAACCGCAATGCCTTCCGCTGAGATGATATGTCCCAAAAATGGCACTTGGCTGATCCAGAACTCACATTTGCTGAACTTGGCATAGAGCTTGTGGTCCTGCAATCATTGAAGAACGATTCTCAAGTGTTCGGCGTGTTCTGCTTCTGTCTTGGAATAAACCAAGATATCATCAATGAACACCACAACGAACTTGTCCAGCTCCAGCATGAACACCGAGTTCATGAGATACATGAAATGTACCGGAGCATTGGCAAGACCAAAAGACATGATGAGATATTCGTATAATCCATATCTCGTTGAGAAGGCCGTCTTCGGGATATCCTCCGCCCGGATTTTCATTTGGTGATACCCGGTGCGAAGGTCCATCTTGGAGAACACACTTGCACCCACAAACCGATCGAACAGGATGTCAATGCGGGGCAGTGGATACTTGTTCTTAATAGTGACGGCGTTGAGCAGCCGGTAATCCACACACAGCCTCAAGGTTTCATCCTTCTTCTTGACGAACATCGTCGAGCATCCCCAAGGCAAGGAACTCGGTCTAATGAAACCTTTGCTCAACAGATCATCAAGCTGTTCTTTCAATTCAGCCAGCTCGTTTGGAGCCATTTTATACGGTATCCATGATATGGGAGTAGTCCTGGGTGCAAGTTCAATCTTGAACTCCATATCCCGTTCAGGTGACAAACCCGGGAGATCATCAGGGAACACGTCGGGATACTCGCGGACTACCGGGTTGTCCTCTAGCTTGGAAGCTTCAGTAGTATAAGCGGCTGAAACTTCCCGGACTGGATGGTCTAGTATGAGGGACTGCGGACGGTGTAGTGGGGAGTTGAGGTGAACCATCCGTGATAATGTTTCCAGGACAGCGCCATGGTAACTTAGTATTGACATCCCTAAGATTGCATCAATCTTCTGCCCTTCAAGAATAATCATAATGGGGGGATATATCTTCCCACCTAAGCACAGTGGTGCTTTCGGAATCATCATAGTTGCTGAAATCTTTCCTCCCGGTGAGCAGATCATATAAGAGCACTCGGTTGGAAAGGCTTCCAGTTGATGCTTAAACACATATGATGCACTTATGAAATTGTGGGTTGCACCAGTATCAAATAATATGATGATTGCTTGATTGTTGAGAGTGAACGTACCCGCCAGCACGTTTTCTCCCTCTGGGGCGTCCTCATTGTCGAGGTTGCAAACGCCCCCAGTTCGCTGACCAACCTTCTTGACAGGAGGTCGGCCTCGAGCACCGCCCTGATATTGGGCTTGCCCGCTGCTCTGCTGCCCCTGGGGACAGTCCTTCGAGAAATGGCCTGCCTGCCCACACGTAAAGCAAGTGTAGCGAGGCAGTCCTCCGCTGATCGGTTGACAGAAACCCGGGGCGCGTTGTGGCGGTGGAAACGCCCGGGGCACCATCTGCTGCTGCTGCTGCAGTCACGGTGGTGGCATCGGTGGTCAGAACGGAGGTGGCTGGAAAGAACGACCCCCGAACTGCTGAGGTCGCGCCGATGGATGTCACTGCTTACCAGATGGTGTCTGATACACCATGCGGTATTTCTGAGGAGCTCCACCCCCACTGCTGGGTGGAGTGCTGCGCTTTCGCTGCTCAGCCGCCAATTCACGCTGAGCATCTTCTTGCATGATCGCGACATTGATGAGATCATTGAATGTGCCGCAATTGCAATGAACGAGATGTGTCTTCATCTCGGGGTGTAATCCCCGATGGTAGTGCTCTCGCTTCTTCTCCTCGGTACAGACATAATCCGACGCATACTGCGCCAGATGGTTGAAGGCACGGGAGTAGTCGTGGGCACTTCTCCCGCCCTGCTTCAGCTCCAAGAACTCCTAAAACTTCCGCTTCATTATCCCGCGGGGGATATGGTAGGCGCGGAACGCCTCCCAGAATTCTTCCCACTCCACGGCATGGCCAGCCGGCAGTGAGGCGACATAATTCGCCCACCACGCAGCAGCGGCACCGTGAAGCTGCTGCTCCACGAACAGAGTCTTCTGCCGCTCCGTGCATTGGAGCATCCCGAACTTGGACTCGATAGTCCGCAGCCAATTGTCGGCCTCCAGGGGTTCTGGTGCTTCAGTGAACACCGGAGGGTGCGTACTCATGAAGTCCCAGTACGTCACAACATGGGGCTCACGAGGCCCCCTCTCTTGACCCCCCCCCCCCCCCGCCTGGGACGTATTTTGCACGATCGTGTGGAGCAGATCGGTCTGCTCTTCACGATTACCCAGCAGGGCCGCGATCACATCCGCTAGTGTAAGCGAAGGCGTCGGTGGTGGTTGCTGCTGCACGGTACTGTCGTAGGCAGGTGGCTAGGAGTCATCACTCCCCCCCCTGCTGGCTAGAGCCACCGACCTCATGCGTGGCCTGTGTGCAAACCATCTGCAACCATACAACAATAAAAAATCAGTCCCGCAACATACTTCATGCAGTCTAATAAAATAGGCGTAAAATATAATGACAGTAAAACATGCGATACATCTCGTATGCAGATAATATAATAACTTTGCACAAGCTATACCATTACCAGACCAAATACAAGCTAGTTAAATCCAACTTGACGGACTTCCTTTTTGGAAGTTCATCTCAACTAGGTTTGGTCACTACGAGACGTCAATATCGCTTTGTCATCACGTATACTACCCTTTTATCTTCAATACGAAACAAACATGGTCTCTAGCAAAAGAAACTTGAGTAGGACATATACTCATATCTTTCACTAGTTTAAGATAACCACTCATGAGTATGTTCTACCCCATTTGAAGTACTCAAACCCACTAGGGTACAACAATCTCTCAAATGAGTTCAACTGTCATCCCTCTGCCAGGATGACCAGTTTCTACATATTCCAGATTTTGACCTGGTGCTAGGCATTTTCATGACTCAAGCTCAATACCAAAGTTAAATTTAACTTCAGTATCGTTCTAACGAGTATTTATTTGCCCTCAGATCAGATTTGGTTAAAAATTTATGATAATTCAAATCAACAGAATTTCTGGAAGAATTTCAACAGCACCTCCTTTGGAAGTTGCTGTTTTCAACTCTAATGTCCACTGAGTTCTGTGCTGTAATTGCAGACACTTTGAATTACAAAGATGTAAAATATGTCCTACCCTTTCCAAATATGTATGATTTTATAATTTTAGATTTTCCCACAGGAAGTTACGCTTGAAAAACAGAACAGACCAGAGAGTGTTTTGAATCTGTCCTGGTTCTGGACAGTTTACAATCATCTGGAATTTCAGTCAGTTTAAGCTATGATTCAGCTCTGGAAGTCTACAACAAAGTTGTATAACACTTAAACACCTTTCCAGAACTATATCCCACACCTCCATTTGCTAAATAATCTGTGAGTTATGCTCTGTTAAAGTTCAGCAGACTTGCTGCCGAAACAGAGCACTCTGTTTTTCAATCCCTTTGAGCTAAACTGATTAACTACTGAATTTTTCTACCCATCCAGGGTCCTACATGTTGAAACTTGGTGATTTTGGTTCCTGGTTATCATTATCCTTCATGCACATGCTTATGATATGTTGGTACTACGTTCCTCACCAAAAAGAAAATCCTAACCGGATTATACCGGCATATACGTCTCAGTTGTGGCACTAAACGGTCTCTCACACACGTATGGGTCATCACGGTTGGGAATTTTATCAACCCAACAGATACCACCTACTGCCCTGCAGGTCACGCCGATGGCAAGCGCTGTGTATGTCTTCCTGGGCTATTTCCAAACGAACACACTATCGCGTTACTGACCACACGATGGGGTCTTCACTTGCTTGCTTAATGCACGCTAGGGATCAGAGTTTCATATGAACTCAGGAACATGAAGAGTCCAAGAGTTTCATATTAACATATCACATCAAGCTGTGAGACCTATCCCTGAACCACATTTCTCGTCAGGGGAGCAAACCGAAATTGAACCGCTTTCGGTGGCGTTCCTTACCATTGATACCTGAGCGTAGGTGCGCCGTTACATAATTAAAACTCAGAATATAACACCATATGTTAGTCTTGCCACTTTAAGTAACTATGCTAATATAGTCCTTACTTGGGCAAACTAGCGAATCCTCACTGTAAACCTAAGTTGTAATACAGTCCTTAATTAGTGTGCTATCCCCAATGCGGCTCTGATACCAGCCTGTGGCGGACCCGGAATCTGCTCATCCAGGATCGCAGAGGGTGGTGCCGCACGATGCGACACCCGACAGCACACATCATAAGAACAACATTGTATTCCATAGAAAACTAACTGAATATGTACAAACTAGTACAAGACTTCAGTTACAAACTAGTATTTGAGAGGGCCCGACCTCCATCACGGGGTCGTGCCGCCTCGCCCGGGGTTCGCATTGGGTGGTGCCGTGTTATGCGGCACCGAACAGCACATATATAAGGAATCCTGTATTACATAAATCAAAGCGGAAGATTACAATTGTTCTTTGTAAATAATTTACATAAAATAGCTACAGCGGAAGTCTATAAACAGCTCACGTTGAATATCTAAGAAGCACTCAAGAAGAGATCCAGCCCGCGGACTCCTCTCGCTAGCAACACACAGACATGGCAGCGGCTAGGTTCTCCAAGTGTGACATGACTCAAAAGTTTCCGAGTCTCACCGGACAACCTTCTTTATAGCGTCGAGTTTACCTGCAAAACCACTTATATAGCAAGAGTGAGCACAAAGGCTCAGCAAGACTTAACCGTCTCTCCTAGGACATGAAACTCTACATGAAAGTAAACCTAAGACTTAAACCTGTCATTTGCGAAAAGACTCGCCTACGAGTTCATCCTTAACTTTCAGATTTTAGCCATAATAGTAGTGACCTTGCGCCCAGCAACATTGGAACTCCACAATCAAACAAGAAACGCTTCATTCCAATGTTACTTGTCCCAAGGCAAAAAATAACTTTAGTTTGCTCTATCTCTACTTCAAACATGGTTTTCTTGCAATTTATAATTAGCATAACAGCATTTAAAACTTTTGCAAACTATTCCCACCCAACTTGATTACTACGTCACAACACAAGGAGCAAGCGGTAATCAATAACCGCGATGGACGGTGATTCGAATCAAACACTACCCGGATAACTCAACACATACGCCCGCCTCTGAAGACCCAACTCTTGCGTCCTTCATTACGTCGTATGTGGCTACCTTTCGCAGGACACTAGACTGTAGAACCGGTCGTGCCGTCTCGGGCTCATAGGTCTAACGAGACGATGTGGTGTGCCTCTACAATCCAGTGAACCTGGTACATCGGTTTCCTGGTTCCCATATGTCAGTAAGCATCCGGTACACAACTCAATACCTGCTCCTGGGTGCCGCACATGCATCGGTCCTTAACTGACACAGGCAGAGCTACTTGACCAAGACCTCGTCTTGTCACTGCCTAACCATCCTGCCCGGTCTCATCTTTAGAAATGTAAACTTTAGTTTGCCCTCTTTTTCAATCTATACCCAGGTACTCCCGTTTATAACTCGCGAGTAGATTCCAACTACTCGACTTCTACCGGATGTCCTAAGCTATTTAGCACGGCATTCTTCTACAGCGGTGACCCTTATCTACCCCCAACTCCAGGGTTCATTTGGTCATGCATTTGGAGTGTAAAACAACCTTGACCTAATGCCCATACAAACTTAGACCCATAGTAGTGAACAAAGTAAAAACTTGAGAAAACAAGTTCTGCAGGTGACTAAAGTCAGATGATTATGAAGTTAGTTGCTGCTGCCTTGAAGTTGAAGCACTGCTTTCTTGCTTCTTGATCCAATCTCAACTCCTCCTTCTTCACTTTCCACGTTTAAGCACTACACGTTATGAACATGCATATATCTTTAATTGTAAAACTTTTGCTAACAATTTCTAAAGACAAGTTTAAAACTGGAACTCTGTTCAAGAATTTAAAATGACACTGGGGTGGTGCTTTGGATGTGTGTTTAAGCACTATCATCAAGTGAGAATTGAGATTCATCACATGGGTGGTGATCACCTAATTGGTTGAACAGAACACTGCTGATCCAGGACTCCAATGGAGCTGGAAATTTTCTTGTGAGTTCCTTGTCACAAGAAAGTCCTCTGGACCAAAATTCAGAATGTTTCACAGATTAGATCACCCAGAACAATTCCCTAAGCATTTAGGCAAAGAGGAATAAATTCTGAATAAATTTGAACTTTAATGCAAATTCAAGTGAACTACAATTCCATACATAGCTCAGAGAGTATGCCTGAATTTTCCTAGGACTTTCGGAGCTAAGGAATGGCTAGAACTGAATTTCCATGTTTTGGAAATTCTCTGAAAATGTTTCTGTATTCATTTGACTATAGAAATTTGAAATCCGAATTACCCTAAGTAAATCAACTCCAAATGAGCTGAAACTTTTACAGGAGTCTCCTAATATCGTAAAGAATATTCTGGCAAAATTTGGGGAATTTTGGATGAACCAAACTCCCTCTAAAATTCTTTTTCTGAAAACCTTTAAATAATTTTCCAGACTTTTCTATTGATTTTCATGCAAATTAGGTTGCATATTTGGAGAGGGTTTTTCATCTTGAATCCAACCCAATTTGAATCACTAATTTTGGAGCTTCCTAGCAAAAGTTATGAGGTTCTAAATTTGAACCAAATCTGGAATTCAAATTAATCCGTGAAATGTTCAAACTCTGACGGTGGGTCCATCCAACACGTGTCGGTTTCCGAGCTAAGCCACACGGGGTCACAGACTACTTCCCGTGCTGTCGCAAAGGATCCCAGGCCACAGCTGATTGGGGATTTGATTTTTTTCCACCACTGACACGTGGGACCCGCCGGTCCTTCTTCCTCCTCGGCCCGTCCCCTTTCCCGCGCCGACCCCTCGCCGCCAACTCGTCGGGACTCGCTGGAGTCGGCTTCCCGGCTGACTCCCAGCTCGGTACTCGCCGCCTGAGGGTTTTCAGCCACGAGGAATTCAACGGTGCGGTGCATTCGGGCTGCCGCCGACCGGAAACCGGTCGGCGACGTGCGCACACCTCGGTGAGGCTTCGGCACCGTGGCCCGAGCACCCTAGCCCGCCAAAAGCTCAGGGAATTTGCTCTAACGCACCAGTGAAGGTCAGGCAAGCTCGGCATGACCTCAAACTGGCTAGGAAATGGCGGCAACCCGGTTGTCACCGTGCGCCCGCTCGTTCCCGCCATAGCCGCTGATCGGAACACTTGGAATTCGTCGATAACACGGGTTTTCTAGCTAGGTTTGTGAAGGGGATCGGATCGCTAGCCGGTCTAGTTTATTCGTGCATGATTTGATGAGCGAAGAACGACGAACAAATGAGAATTTTGGGTTTTCATACTGGATCATCGGTCTGGGGCCGTCGGCGATATTTTCCCGAATTCTCGCTCGGTGGTTCACGGATTTGCTTGAGGTTTGGAGATGAGCAGCACTGGACCACAGCGCGTCCGGGGACACCGGCACTTGGTCGTGAAAGGCGCTAGACTCAGCTGTCCACGGGAGCTCTCTCCTCGGTTCCCTTTCGGCCGCCGCGCGAACACGGCGCCCCGGCGGCAGAGAGGACCAAACTCGATCGCTTTTGTGGCGGGGAAAAGAAGAGTGGGTGCGAAGTGTTGCTCAGTAGCTCGGAGGGAGGCTGTGCCCGGTGTTTACATGCATCCCCGATCAGAACCGAGGCGGCGGCGAGCTCGACGTTTACCGAGCGCGAGGAAAAGAAGAGAAACAGCGTTGGCTCGGTTCAGAGAGAAGGGATCACGCCGAGGCACGGGCGGGGGTAAGCTGGTTGCCAGCGCGCGAGGGCAGGGGTGAGGCGGTGGCTTCTGTGCTTCGGTGTAACCGCGGTGTCGCTCGGTGAGGTGAGCTGCGTTCGTGTCTGACCGAGAGTAAGACTTAGGCAGTAAGTTTGCTCTCCCCTCTCAATGACAACTGGGGCCCACAACTCCCCTCAGCACCAAAAGATCTCCAACTTTTGACACCTTGCAAATTCAGCTGTGAGGGGTCAAAATTCAAAAGCCAATTTGCCATTTGACAATTTATGCCACAGTTTCAAGTTTAGATTCAAATTTGGAACAAATTTACATGTTCCTTTGATATTCATATCAAAGTCTCTCCAAATTTGCTCAAAACTTGGCTCCCTCATAATTTGGATCTGAGGAATTCAAATATGTCCTCTGATCTTTGAGTTGGCTATTGCAAATATACTTTTTCAAACAACAGTTTGAGTTTTCTCTTTTGAACATGCCCTCCTTCCTTTTTGAAGTGCACCTCTTAATTCAAACTGAACTCAAAGTTTTATTGCACATGCCAACACTTTCATGAGTAACACAAAAGTTTTTGTAAGTCCCCTTTCTTGTATATAAACTCAACTTTATTCATAGCTCAAGTTTTCTATTCACAAGTTTTGGGACATTTACATTCCTCCCCCCTTAAAAAGAATCTCGTCCCGAGATTCATGATTAAGGACAATGTGGAGAGGACAGTTACTCAACATACGCCTCTAACAACTCCGGATGATTGCGTTGCAAATACTCCTCGCTTTCCCGTGTAGCTTCGTCGGACGTGTGATTTTCCCATAGCACTTTGAAAAATCGCAGCGTCCGGTTTCTGGTCTCGCGAGTCTTTTCATCAACTATCCGGGTTGGACGCTCAACATACGTAAGGTCCGGCTTCAAATCTGCTATGCCCTCCGTGAGAACCTCCGTTGGAACTTTCAAACACTTCCGCAACTGAGATATGTGGAAGACGTTATGAACTCCGGCTAAGGCTACCGGTAGCTCCAAACGGTATGCCATGGGTCCACACCTTTCAATGATAGCGAATGGACCGATAAAACGTGGAGCTAATTTCCCTTTCACTCCGAATCGGTGAATGCCCTTCATATGAGATACGCGGAGGTATACGTGGTCCCCAACTTGAAATTCCAAAGGACGACACCTCTTATCCGCATAGCTCTTTCGTATGGACTGAGCAGCTTTTAGATTTTTCTGAATAAGACTCACTCGCACTTTAGCTTCATTTACGAGATCAATCCTGTAAATAACTCTCTCGCCAGATTCACACCAGTTCAAGGGGGTGCGGCACTTCCGGCCGTAGAGAGCTTCATAAGGCGCCATTTTGATACTTGATTGATACCCGTTATTATATGAGAACTCTGCCAACGGTAAGTGATCATCCCAGCTCTTACCATGGTGGATGGCACATGCTCTCAGCATATCTTCAAGTATTTGATTCACCCTCTCTGTTTGCTCATCGGTTCGAGGGTGATACGCGGAGCTTCGAATCAATTTGGTTCCCAAGCATGCGTGTAGCTGCTCCCAGAAATGAGCAACAAACAACGCGCCTCGATCAGAGATGATCGTCCGGGGAACTCCATGTAGGCACAAGATCCGTGCTATGTATAACTCCGCATTCTGCTTGGCGGTGTATCTGGTATGCACGGGGATGAATCGTGCTGATTTGGTTAACCGGTCCACGATTACCCAAATCGAATCATGGTGGTGGGAGGTCATCGGCAACCCAACGCTGAAATCCATACTCAAGTCTTCCCACTTCCATGCCGGTATCTGTAGCGGTTGCAGCAGGCCCGACTTCTTTACGTGGTCGGCCTTAATTCTTCAACACGTATCACATTCTGAAACGTATTTTGCAACTTCACGTTTCATACGTGTCCACCAAAACTTCTTCCAGAAGTCCTGGTACATTTTATTGCTGCCCGGGTGAATAGAAAATTTGGATAAGTGAGCCTCATTCAAAATTTTCTTCCGCAGCCTCATATCACGGGGTAGGACTATCTGGTCCTTGAACCATAGGGTTTCTTCATCATCTAACCGGAACATTTCATCTCCCCGTTCTTCAACCTCCTTTTGATATGAGCCATGCCCTTGTCTTTCTTTTGAGCTTCCATAACCTCCTCTCTTATTGTGGGTTTGAGAGCTAAATTATGTAGAGCTCCATATGGAACCAAGTAGAGACTTGGTTCTTCCTCTTCTGTCGGCGTAATGGTCAGGTTATGAATATGAGACTTCTGGCTGAGTGCATCGGCAACCACATTTGCCTTGCCCGGATGATAATGAATTTCAATCTCATAGTCCTTGATCAGTTCCAACCATCGCCGTTGCCGCATATTCAACTCTTTCTGAGTGAATATGTACTTCAAGCTTTTGTGGTCGGTGTAGAGATGAACTAGATTTCCCAATAGGTAATGTCTCCACATCTTCAAAGCTAATACCACGGCAGCAAGCTCGAGATCATGAGTTGGATAATGTTGCTCATGATTCCGTAATTGCCGTGATCCATATGCGACCACACGTCCTCCTTGCATGAGTACACAACCAAGCCCGATGCCGGACGCATCACAATAAACATCAAAAGGCTTGGTTGTATCCGGTTGAGCTAGAACCGGGCTGTTGTGAGGTGTTTCACCAACGCTTGAAAAGCTTCCTCACATGGCTTGCTCCAATCATATTTGATGCCCTTTTTCAGTAGCTCCGTCATAGGTTTGGAGATATTTGAGAAGCTCGGGATGAACCTCCGATAATATCCCGCCAAACCCAAGAAGCTACGAACTTCATGGACTGATGTTGGAGACTTCCACTTCAGCACTTGCTCAATCTTGCTTGGATCAACAGCAATACCTTCTGCTGAAATAATGTGCCCAAGAAATGGCACTTGGTTGATCCAGAATTCACATTTACTAAACTTTGCATAGAGCTTGTGATCTCTCAAGCGTTGAAGCACAATATACAAATGTTTAGCGTGTTCCTCTTTAGATTTGGAATAGACCAAGATGTCATCGATGAACACCACGACGAACTGATCCAGCTCCGGCATGAACACCGAGTTCATAAGATACATAAAGTGAGCCGGAGCATTGGTCAACCCAAATGACATGACAAGATATTCGTAGAGCCCATATCTTGTCGAGAATGCTGTTTTCGGGATATCTTCCGCTCGAATCTTGATTTGATGATATCCCGACCTTAAGTCCATCTTGGAGAAGACTTTAGCACCCACTAGCTGATCGAAGAGGATATCAATTCTTGGTAGTGGATACTTGTTCTTTATGGTCACAGCATTCAAAGGACGATAATCGACGCATAGCCTCAGCCTCTCATCCTTCTTCTTCACAAATAAAGCTGAGAATCCCCATGGTGATGAACTTGGACGAATAAACCGCTTGTCCATCAGATCCTTGAGTTGCTCCTTCAGCTCGGCTAATTCATTCGGGGCCATTTTGTATGGTCTCCGAGAGATCGGCGTGGTTCCCGGTATCAACTCTATATTGAATTCCACCTCGCGCTCAGGTGGTAGACCTGGAAGATCTTCGGGAAACACGTCCAGATATTCACGGACTACCGGAATGTCTTCTAACTTGTACGCCTTGGCGTTACATACTTCCGGGTCTTTGGAGACCGCTTCGCCGAGATACAATGTTTGACGTCCGTGAAGTGGAGAGTCCAAGTGAACACTCCTGTTCTCGATGTCCAGAATAGCATTATGGAAGGTCAGCCATGATATTCCCAATATGGCATTGATTCCTTGGTCTTCGAGAATAATGAGGGCGGTAGGATAAATTTTTCCACCCAAGCAGAGTGGTGCTCGAGAAACGACTACATTAGTTGAGATGTCTCCACCTGGCGAATGAATAAGGTAAGAACCTTTTGTGATATTGGTGGATATCTGATCCCAGATCACCGTCGCCCTGCTAATGAAGTTATGTGTCGCACTAGAGTCGAATAAAATGACAACCGGCTTGTCATTTAAGGTGAATCTGCCGGCAAGAACAGGTCCTCCCTTTGGCAGATCATCGACTGACACATAATTGACTGTTCCCACTTTTGACATAGCTTTTCTGAGCTGCCCAAGATCACTTTTTGGAACTGGACCCGCATACACGTTGTTGCTGTTCAGATCAGTTGCTTCATTGACATTGAGCTCATTATCAATATGAAGTGGGACAGCACTCGGTTCAGCTGAGAAATCACCTTGATCATCTTCAACCTCCTGAGGGAAAAAGTATTCTGGTGCACCTTGTTGATACTGAGGTGCATAAGAATTAAGTTGCTGCTGCGGTGGAGGTGAATAAGACCTCTGTGGAGTAGAAGAGTCGTCACACTCCCAGAATGATTGCACTTCTTGTGGAATCTCTCGACCGGAAGGTGAACGGATTACCAACCGATACTTCTGAGGTGGATGATTGTCTTCATCCTGTGATGAATCCTTCTCCCTCTTTTCTTTGAGGTAGAGGTTGGAATAATTTTCTTGAGCGATAGCACAGCTCACAAACTCATCAAAATTCTCTTGGCTAACTTGAGCCAATTCGCATCGCAGCCTAGCAGTCAGCCCTCGGTAGAAATGATAACCCTTCAAAGATGATGACTTCACATATTCAGGGACATATTGAGCTAAGCGATTGAATTCCTTCGCATACTCAATGACACTCATGTCCCCTTGCTTCAGACTCCAGAATTCATCCAGGCTTGTTTGTATTATGCCTGCAGGGATGAAAGGAGCACGAAATGCAGCCCCGAACTCCGCCCATGTGACACGATGCCCTACTGGTTGGACAGCAAGATAGTCTGCCCACCATGCTCCAGCAAAGCCGTGAAGCTATTGAGCGGCATATAGAGTCTTTGAGAATTCATCACATTGGATCAACCCAAACTTGGACTCAATGACACGTAACCAGTGATTTGCTTCACAATGGTCAGCCGCCTCAGAGAATACCGGCGATTGTGTCGCCAAGAAATCCAGATACGTGCTCCGGGTTGGCATGTGATGCTGAGCTTCTCTATTTATGCCTTGTTGAACCAGAGTTTGGAGAGTTTCATTCATCTTTGCCATAATTTCAGCCAATCCGGTTGGCGATGGCTCTTGTGATGAAGTCGAGTCATTCCCACCTCGACTTGAACCTCCAATCTCCATTTGAGAGTGTGCGCGTACCATACTGCACAAAACAAAATTTTGAGTCAATCAAAATTCTATCTCAGTAGTAAGTAAAGATAAGTAAAACATGAACCTGTCATGAACTTTATGAAGGCATAACCACATTCATGTCTAAACAAATCTTAAGTACGCTAAACTAATCAGCGGGGCTACCCTGACCAGTTCACACAAACTCCAAATTTTACTCAAGTTATCAACAGATTCTTGACTTGAGTTCAATACCAAAGTTTTAGTAAATTTCAGTATCTTTCCAACGAGCACTTATATGCTCCTTAAGGAATTTATTTTTTCTACAGGAAGTTATGGCTTAACATAAGTGCTTATGCCCCACAAGTTGGGCTCAACATGAGTGCTAAGAGGCAATTTTGGGAGGACTTGGAGGATATGGTTAGTAGCGTACCGATAACCGAGAAACTCCTCATAGGGGGAGATCTTAATGGTCACGTGGGTGCAACTAACCTAGGATTTGAGGGAGTACATGGAGGTTTTGGATGCGGCGATAGAAATCAAGAGGGTAAGGACATCCTAGACTTTGCCGTAGCCTATGATCTGTTGATAGCTAACACTCTCTTTAGGAAGAGGCAATCTCACCTAGTGACCTTTAGTAGTGCCCAACACTCTAGCCAGATTGACTTTTTCCTCACTAGGAGAAAGGATAGACGGGAGTGCCTAGATTGTAAGGTGATCCCGGGGGAGTGTGTTGTGACACAACATAAGCTTGTGGTAGCTGACTTTCGCTTCCATACATGTTCTTTGCGGGACAAAGGTGTCAAAATCACAAGAACAAAGTGGTGGAAGTTGAAGGGAGAATCACAGGATTCCTTTAAAAATAGGGTGATCACAGAAGGACCATGGGCAGAAAATGGAGATGCAGATAGTATGTGGATGAAGATGGCAACTTGCATTAGGAAGGTAGCTAGTGAGGTGTTCAGTGTGACAAAGGGAAAGAAACTTGTAGATAAAGACACTTGATGGTGGAATGAGGATGTACAAAAGTCCATTAAGGAGAAGGAGGAGTGTTACAAGAGTTGGCATAATGATAGAAGCGCAAGCAACATGCTTAAGTACAAAGAGGCTAAGAAGAATGCAAGGCGGGCTGTGAGTAAGGCAAGAGGACAGGCCTATGATAAGTTATATGAGAGACTAGAGACAAAAGAAGGTGAAAAGGAACTATACAAGGTAGCAAAAATCCACGAGAGAAAGATGAGGGATCTCGATAAAGTTAAATGCATCAAAGATGAGACTGACCGCATTCTAGTGAAGGATGAAGAGATTAAGAATAGATGGCGTGATTACTTTAATGGGCTATTCAATGATGGGAAGGGGAGCACTATGGTTGAGTTGGATGACTTCTTTGATGACTCCAACAGGCGGTTCGTGCGGAGGATACAAGAGTTTGAGGTTAAGGAGGCCTTAAAAAGGATGAAAGGAGGAAAGGCCCTCGGCCCTGACGATGTCCCGATTGAGGTGTGGAGATGTCTTGGGGACGTGGCAATAGTATGGCTCACAAAGCTATTCAACCACATTTTTCGGTCAAACAAGATGCCTGAAGAATGGAGGAAAAGTATATTAGTACCTATCTTCAAAAATAAAGGAGACATTCAAAGTTGTACTAATTATCGAGGCATTAAGCTTATGAGTCATACTATGAAGCTTTGGGAGAGTGATTGAACACCGCCTGAGGAAAAGTGACCAATGTCACTAAAAACCAGTTTGGTTTTATGCCTGGGAGATCTACAATAGAGGCGATTTTCTTGCTTCGTCAGCTTATGCAGAGATATAGGGAGCAGAAGAGGGACTTGCATATAGTGTTCCTCGACTTGGAGAAGGCGTACGACAAGATACCAAGGTCAGTCATGTGGTGGGCACTAGAGAAACATAAAGTGCCAACAAAGTACATTACCCTTATCAAGGATATGTACAATAATGTTAGGACAAGTGTGCGCGTAAGTGATAGTGAGACTGATGCATTTCCTATCACGGTAGGACTACATTAAGGATCAGCTTTGAGCCCATACATCTTTTCCTTGGTGATGGATGAGGTGTCGAAGGATATACAAGGGGATATCCCTTGGTGCATGCTCTTTGCTGATGATGTAGTGCTGGTAGATGGAACTAGAGATGGTGTTGATAAGAAATTATTGTTATGGAGACAAACCTTAGAGTCCAAGGGGTTTAGACTTAGTAGGACCAAAACCGAGTATATGAGGTGTGACTTTAGTGGTGTTAGTCGTGAAGAGGGAAATGATAGTCTACAAGGACAAATAGTACCTAGAAGGGACTCTTTCCGATACTTAGGATCAATGTTACAAAGCAATGGCGATATTGATGAGGATGTTTGCCACAGGATCAAGGTAGGATGGATGAAATGGTGACAAGCCTCTAGAATCCTATGTGATAGGAAAGTCCCACAAAAGCTAAAAGGGAAGTTCTATTCGGTGATCAGACCCGCGATGCTCTATGGGGCGGAATGTTGGCCAACTAAAAGGCAACATGCCCAACAAATGAGTGTCGCAGAGATGCGCATGCTACGGTGGATGTGCGGGCACACGAGAAGAGACCGAATAAGGAATGAGGCAATTCGAGATAAGGTAGGGGTGGCGCCGAATGAAGAGAAGTTAGTCCAACATCGACTTAGGTGGTTTGGACATATCCAACGGAGACCTTCAGAAGCACCGGTTAACAGTGGGATTTTAATAGGTAGAGAAAATATTAGGATGGGTAGAGGACGACCAAGGTTGACCTGGGAGGAGGCGGTAAAACGAGATTTGAGAGATTGGAATGTATCCAGAGACTTAGCTCATGATAGGACCGCATGGAAAGTAACAATTCATGTGCCACAATCGTAGTCTTGTTTTTTTTTCTTTTTTCTTTTTTTTCTTTTCTCTTTTCTTTTTCTTTTCTTTTTCTTTTTTCTTTTCTCTTTTCTTTTTCTTTTTTTTCTTTTTTCTTTTCTTCTTTCTTTTTCTTTTTTTTTCTTCTTTTTTCCTTGTTCTTATAACTCTTCGTCTCTTTTACTTCATTGATATTGGGTTTCATGTCTAGACGACCCCAACAGGCTTGGGATAAAGGCTTGGTTGTTGTTGTTGTTGTTGTCATTGTTGAAGTTATGGCTTAAAAACAGAAAGATCCAGAGAGGTTTTTGGTACTGTCCTGGTTTTGAACAGTTTGCCTTCAAATGGACTTTTCACCAACTTAAAGTGTGATCCTGCTCTGGAGGTCCACAAAGAAGTTGTAGAGCACTTGAAAATCTTTCCAGAACTGTATCATACACCTTATTTGGATCAAGCTACTCAGAGTTATGCTCTGTTAAAGTCCAGCAAGAATTTCTGCCAGAAACAGAGCACTCTGTTTTTGAAAACTTTGATACCTAGTTATACTCTGATTTGAATCTTAGCTCAAAATAAGAGTTCAGTAGCTACTACTTGTTCCAAACTTCCATTTTTAGTTGAAAGTTAGTTCATGAGTCATTTCTTCATAGGGAAGAGGTTATTAAGTTTAGTACGGTGTCGATGCACCGTAAGAAACATGTTGGTACTACGTGGCCTCTCCAAAAGAAAAATCCTAACTGGATTACACCGGCATATACGTATTATCAGTGGCACTAAGACGGTCCCTCGCACACGTATACTACACGGGATACGTACGTGGTTAGTACCTGCAGAAGAACACACAATAGTGGTGCACTCAAAGGTTTGTTTCATTTCAGGCAGTTCCATATTTGAAAGTAAATACAAACGCCCGTATCATTGTCATACGGCCATCCTTGAGTTAAGTCACGTCTCAAGGTACGTGATCGTGCTTCAACCCCACACGACGGGGAACCCGAGTATATCATGAACGGGTCATCACGGTTGGGAATGTTATCAACCCAACGGATACCACCTACTGCCCTGCAGGCACGCCGATGGCAAGCGCTGCATATGTCCTCCTGGGCTAATTCCAGAGGAACACACTATCGCGTTACTGACCACACGATGGGGTCTCCACTTACTTGCCTAATTCACGCTAGGGATCAGCGTTTCATATGAACTCAGGGACATGAAGAGTCCAAGAGTTTCATATTAACATCTCACACCAAGCTGTGAGATCTAGCCCTGAACCACTTTCCTCGTCAGGGGAGCTAACCGAAATTGAACCGCTTTCTGTAGCGTTCCTTATGAGCGTAGGTGCGTCGTTACATAATCAAAATTCAGAATTATAACACGTAAGTTAGTTTTTGCCACTTTAAGTAACTATACTACTATAGTCCTTATGTGGGCCTAATACCGTTTCCTCACCGTATCCTATGTTTTTGTCGTAATACAATCCTTATTCCGTGCGCTATTACCAATGCGGCTCTGATACCACGCTGAGAGGGCCCGACCTCCATCACGGGGTTGTGCCGTCTCACCCGGGGATCGCATTGGGTGGTGCCGTGTTATACGGCACCGAACAGCACACATATAAGGAATCCTGTATTACATAAATCAAAGAGGAAGCTTACAATTGTTCTTTGTAAATAATTTACATAAAATAGCTACAGCGGAAGTCTATAAACAGCTCATGTTGAATATCTAAGAAGCACTCGAGAAGATGTCCAGCCCGCGGACTCCTCTCGCTAGAAACACACAGACATGGCAGTGGCTATGTTCTCCAAGTGTGACATGACTCGAAAGTTTCCGAGTCACACCGGACAACCTTCTTTATAGCGTCGAGGTTTACCTGCAAAACCACTTATATAGAAAGAGTGAGCACAAAGGCTCAGAAAGACTTAACCGTCTCTCCTAGGACATGAAACTCTACATGAAAGTAACCTAAGACTTAAACCTGTCATTTGCGAAAAGACTCGCCTACGAGTTCATCCTTAACTTTCAGATTTTAGCCATAATAGTAGTGACCTTGCGCCCAGCAACATTGGAACTCCACAATCAAACAAGAAACGCTTCATTTCAATGTTACTTGTCCCAAGGTGAAAAATAACTTTAGTTTGCTCTATCTCTACTTCAAACATGGTTTTCACGCAATTTATAGTTACCATAACAGCATTTAAAACTTTTGCAAACTATTCCCACACAACTTGATTACTACGTCACAACACAGGGAGCAAGCGGTAATCATTAACCGCGATGGACGGTGATTCGAATCAAACACTACCCGGATAACTCGACACATACGCCCGCCTCTGAAGACCCAACTCTGGCGTCCTTCATTACGTCGTATGTGGCTACCTTTTGCAAGACACTAGACTGTAGAACCGGTCGCGCCGTCTCGGGCTCATAGGTCTAACGAGACGATGTGGTATGCCTCTACAATCCAGTGAACATGGTACATCGGTTTCCTGGTTCCCATATGTCAGTAAGCATCCGGTACACAACTCAATTCCTGCTCCTGGGTGCCGCACACGAATTGGTCCTTAACCAACCCAGCCAGAGCTACTCGACCAAGACCTCGTCTTGTCGCTGCCTAACCATCCTGCCCGGTCTCATCTTTAGAAATGTAAACTTTAGTTTGCCCTCTTTTTCCATCTATACCCAGGTACTCCCGTCTATAACTCGCGAGTAGATTCCAACTACTCGACTTCTACCGGATGTCCTAAGCTATTTAGCATGGCATTCTTCTACAACGGTGACCCTTATCTACCCCCAACTCCAGGGTTCGTTTGGTCATGCATTTGGAGTGTAAAACAACCTTGACCTAATGCCCATACAAACTTAGACCCATAGTAGTGAACAAAGTAAAAACTTCAGAAAACAAGTTAAATGCAAACCAGGGCTTGCCTTGGTTTTGCAGGTGACTAAAGTCAGATGATTATGAAGTTAGTTGCTGCTGCCTTGAAGCTGAAGCACTGCTTTCTTGCTTCTTGATCCAAGCTCAACTCCTCCTTCTTCACTTTCCACGTTTAAGCACTACTCGTTATGAACATGCATATATCTTTAATTGTAAAACTTTTGCTAACAAGTTCTAAAGATAAGTTTAAAACTGGAACTCTGTTCAAGAATTTAAAATGACACTGGGGTGGTGGTTTGGGTGTGTGTTTAAGCACTATCATCAAGTGAGAATTGAGGTTCATCACTTGGGTGGTGATCACCTAATTGGTTGAACAGAACACTGCTGATCCAGGGCTCCAATGGAGCTGGAAATTTTCTTGTGAGTTCCTTGTCACAAGAAAGTCCTCTGGACCAAAATTAAGAATGTTTCACAGATTAGATCACCCAGAACAATTCCCTAAGCATTTAGGCATAAAGGAATTAATTCTTATTAAACTTGCACTTTCATGCAAATACAATTGAACTAAAATTTCATATATAGCTCAGGGAGTATGCCTGAATTTTCCTAGGATTTTTGGAGCTAAGGAATGGCTAGAACTACGGATTTTTGGAACTAAGGAATGGCTAGAACTAAGGCTAGAACTAAGGGAGCTAAGGATTTTTGGAGCTAAGGAATAGCTCAGGGAGTATGCCTGAAGTTTTGGAAATTCTCTGAAAATGTTTCTGTATTCATTTGAATACAGAAACTTGAAATCCGATTTACCCTAACTAAATCAACTCCAAATGAGCTGAAACTTTTACAGGAGTCTCCTAATATCCTAAAGAATATTCTGGCAGAATTTAGGGATTTTTGGTTGAACCAAACTCCCTCTAAAATTCTTTTGCTGAAAAGCTTTAATGAATTTTCCAGAATTTTGTGTTGATTTTCTTGCAAATTTGGTTGCACATTTGGAGAGGGTTTCTCATCCTGAATCAAACCCAATTTGAATCACTAATTTTGGAACTTCCTAGAAAAGTTATGAGGTTCTAAAGTTTGAACCAAATCTGGAATTCAAATTAATCCGGGAAATGTTCAAACTCTGACGGTGGGTCCATCCAACACGTGTCGGTTGCCGGAGCTAAGCCACACGGGGTCACAGACTACTTCCCGCGCTGTCGCAAAGTATCCTGGGCCACAGCTGATTGGGGATTTGATTTTTTTCTGCCACTGACACGTGGGACCCGCCGGTCCTTCTTCCTCCTCGGCCCGTCCCCTTTTCCGCGCCGCCCCATCGCCGGCAACTCGTCGGGGCTCGCCGGAGTCGGCTTCCCGGCCGTCTCCCGGCTCGGTACTCGGCGCCTGAGGGTTTTCAGCCACGAGGAATTCAACATGCGGTGCATTCAGGCTTCCGGCGACCGGAAACCGGTTGGCGACGTGCGCACACCTCGGTGAGGCTTCGGCACCGTGGCCCGAGCACCCTAGCCCGCCAAAAGCTCGGGGAATTTGCTCTAAATCACCAGTGAAGGTCAGGCAAGCTCGGCATGGCCTCAAACTGTCTAGGAAATGGCGGCAACCCGGTTGTCACCGTGCGCCCGCGCGTTCCCGCCATAGCCGCCGATCGGAACGCTTGGATTTCGTCGCTAACACGGGTTTTCTAGCTAGGTTTGTGAAGGGGATCGGGTCGCTAGCCGGTCTAGTTTATTCGTGCATGATTTGATGAGCTAAGAACGATGAACAAATGAGAATTTTGGATTTTCATACCGGATCATCGGTCTGGGGCTGTCGGTGATATTTTCCCGAATTCTTGCTCGGTGGTTCACGGATTTTCTTGAGGTTTGGAGGTGAGCAGCACGGGGCCACAGCGCGTCCAGGGACGCCGGTACTTGGTCGTGACAGGCGCTAGACTCAGCTGTCCACGGGAGCTATCTCCTCGGTTCCCTTTCGGATGCCGCACGAACACGGCGCCCCGGCGGCAGAGAGGACCAAACTCGGTCGCTTTTGTGGAGGGGAGAAGAAGAGTGGGCACGCGGTGTTGCTCAGTAGCTTGGAGGGAGGCTGTGCCCGTTGTTTACATGCATCCCCGATCAGAACCGAGGCGGCGGCGAGCTCGACGTTTACCAAGCGTGAGGAGAAGAAGAGAAACAGCGTTGGCTCGGTTCAGAGAGAAGGGATCACGCCGAGGCAGGGGGGGCGGTAAGCTGGTTGCCAGCACGCGAGGGCGGGGGTGAGGCGGTGGCTTCTGTGCTTCGGTGTAACCGCGGTGTCACCCGGTGAGGTGATCTGCGTTTGTGTCTGACCGAGAGTAAGACTTAGGCAGTAAGTTTGTTCTCCCCTCTCAATGACAACTTGGGCCCACAACTCCCCTCAGCACCAAAAGATCTCCAACTTTTGACACCTTGAAAATTCAGCTGTCAGGGGTCCAAATTCAAAAGCCAATTTTCCATTTGACAATTTGTGCCACAGTTTCTGTCACACCCGGTTTTTCCGAAGAACAACCAAGTGAATATCACATGTATGCCAGGATCATTTTCTCATACATGTGATGACAAATAGTGAAGCATCATTTATTACAAGCCAGGTATCGAATATAAGTAAGTCTTACATAATAAATGTCTCAATGGACACTAATGCTTCATCACAAGTAAATAAACTAGCAGCGGAATATTATTCTTTAGGGCTCCATCACAGGCGTTGCCCGGGGGTCTTCATGAACCTAAAAGCCTTCCTCGGGTCCAAAATCTTGGTCATTATACACCATCTCATTGTCTTGACCTGAGCAGCAATATAAACCAACAAATATGCAAGGTTGAGTACCAATGGTACTCAGCAAGTGTGGGAAAATTATATCATGCATGGCTAGAACAAGGAGAGGTTGAACTCATGGTTAAAGCACTACGCAATTAATACCTATCACCTTAGCTTATTAAGCACCTACATTACTACACAGGTGAAATGGTCCAAATCTCCCATCCCATCATCATAACCAAATAACCATAACATCATTTCCAATGTTAAGCTCCCCGCTTAACTTCCAAAACCATCAATTCTCTAATCATGAATAAGTCCAGGCCGCTCTTAACCGTGAGCACGGCTGTCAAGACAGTTTTGACTCTGCAGAGTTTGTACCACTGTACCCACAAGTAGTGATTTCATCCCCCGTTGCCGGTTGGACTAAAAGAACCTCCATTATGCCAGTGGCTACGAACCACATTCACACTTCCCAGGTGTGTGGCCAAGAGATCACTACGAAGCCTTTACAAAGGGATTCCCGACGAGCGTGGGCCCACTGAGGTTTCACCCCTAACAGCATACAAGAGGCTCCAACCCTGCTGCAGTGGCCCCCTCTTGAGCCTTGCGGTTCATATGGCAGTCCAGCTGACTCCTATTCCCCGCACCATCCAACACACCCATACTACGTCAGGGATACACTTAATTATTTGGCTAAGCTGCCCCATCTCAGCATGTGGTTGGCACTGTAAAGCCGGGTTACATGCTCCATGAACCGGTCCTTAGGATCCAGGCAAGTACTAAACACAAACCCAAGTCTCGTGCACCCAGCACACAACCAAAACATCCAACTTGCCTTGATCCCTACCTCTACACAACTCACAATGTCTCATTCAAGAGTATGGTAATATAAACTGATGATCTCATTTCCCAAATATCCCATTCTAAGCATGGCTAAGCAAATGCATGTAAATAAATGACATGACAAAATAAATCCCAACCCAAGCTACAAGGAAACAAGGTAATGCAATTCTAGGGAAACTTTCCTAGCATGGGTTTCATATTTCATTTGACAATGCAAATAATTCTATCTACACATCCTAGCATAGGGTCAAAGTGGTCAAGGACACTTGCCTCCTTCTTGCTGCTCTTGAAATGGGTAGTCTTGGTCTTGGAATTGAATAACTTGTTCTTGAGCAGGTTCTACTTCATACCATCACACATAGCAAAAGAAAAACAACAATCATAAGACATAGTTCACACTTCTACTTCATACAAACCACACATTCACATTTATGAAAGTTTCTTTACCATTTTATGTGTTGTGGATACTCTATGTGTGTTGATTTGGGGCTTGCATACACTTTCATTTACATGTGTAGGATTCCTACTTTGGTGTTCATATTTATACTCACATACTATATATATATATATACATGTATATATGTGTGTTTCAGTTTTAAATAAATTCCTTATATATTAAACTACCAAGTATGTATGAAAAGTATTTTTCTTCTCCATATGTGCCTTCATAATTTCTATCAACCCTAAACTGAATTCTTTGTACTTTAGAAACTCCATTTATCATTTACTAGTTTCTATATTTCAGATTTATATTCTTATGCATAATTGTGCATTTTATTATTAAATTAGTAATACACACTACCTAAACAGATTAGGTTCTGGTCCTAAATAATTTAAGATCATATTTTGACCTTGGCTTCTGATGCATACTATTTCATAATTATTTTCCCTATTTTTCTTTAACTATTCTTTACTTAAAAATGTGTCCCTATACTATTAAATGTGAATAATAGATGAAACAGATTTATTTCAGCCCCAAAAATATATTTTTATCTCACTTCAAAGTTTTCTAAGTACTGAGAAAGTTTTTAATAATTTTGACAATTAGGTTTGTCCCCCTTTTTAATATTTAAACACTAGTTACATACTCAATTTTCTAAATTAAATACTAAACAGGGCTAAAATAATGAATTCACCCCATTACAGGGTCTATAATATTATTTTCATAATTTCCAGGGGTCTAGCTACACTTTTCAGAGGTGTTTTTCTTAATTTCTATTAGGTCCAGGGGCTAAAACTGATTTTTAAATGAATTTACATGATTTTCTGGAGTTCCAGGGGCTAGATCTGAAGTTTCCGGGGCTAGCTCTCAATTCCAGAGAACCCCAGGGGGTAGCACGTAAGAATTCCAGTCTTTATAACGCGGGGCTGACGTGGACCGTCTGATTTTAAACCGACGGCTGAGATTATAACATCGAACCGGTACGCGGGGTTTTAAAGTCTACCGTGCGATTTAAAATAAACGGCGCACAAGCGGCCACGTCGCTCTGATCGAGCGCGGGCGGCGCTGCCGGCGGCGCACGGCGGCGGGAAGCGGCGATCTCGCCGGAAACTTTCGGATCCTCGAGAATTCTGCCTAGAACTGTGATCTTATGGCCTAGATCGGTAGAGGGGGGGTCAGGGATCTCACCTCGGGGGTTTTCTCGAGCTCGGGGGTCCTGGAAAGTGCTCGGCGGCGAGGTCCGAGGCAAAACCACGGCGAAGCTCGTCGGAGCTGGATTTGCACCGTAAGTCTTCGGGTTTTCTGCACCTGCAAAGTTCCCCGGAGGCGGTGGATCAAGACCAACGAGTTAGATCAGAGTTTCCGAGCTTAGATCGGCCAGAATTCACCGGCGAAGTCTCGGTGCTCACCGGAGTGAAAATCGGCAATCGCGTGCGAAAAACTGATCGGATCGGTTGCTTTTATAGCCGGGGGAGGGCGGTGGTTCTGTTGTGATCGAGTTAGAGTCCTCAGGTTCCAGAATTCGGCTGCGGGACGCGGTTTCCCGATCGGTTGCGATCGCGCGCGCGCGGGGAGAAGTCCGGGGTCGCGGGGTTAGGGATGACAGGCGGGTCCCACCCGTCAGCGAGGGGCAGCGCGGCGCGCGCGGGGGCGGGCTGCGCGGGTTTTGCTGGGCCGGCTGGGGTTTCGGCCCACTGGCCAGTTTTTTTCCCGGTTTTCCTTTTTCTTTTTCCATTTCTTTTCTGTTTTGAGTCAAATTTGAATTCCAGTTTGAATTTGAATTTTTGCAAAACATGCAACACGTCCAAAAAATTCTAAATTCCCCTCTGAACATGGTTTATGGTTCTGAATCAAAATTTGAGTCTTGACTAAAAATTTGGGGTGTTACAGCTCTACCCCCCTTAAAAGAAATCTCGTCCTCGAGATTGGTGTTTCTAAGAAAACAATTCCGGAAATTGTGCCTTAAGCTCATCTTCCTGTTCCCAGGTGGCTTCTTCTTCTGAGTGATGCTTCCACTGCACCTTGCACATCCGGATTCTTTTATTTCTGGTGAGGCGTTCCATCGTCTCCAAAATCTTGTATGGTTGCTCGGCATAAGACAAATCCTCAGCTACATCCACTTCATTCATGGGTAACACCTCTTCAGGCGTCCTCAGGCATTTCTTGAGTTGTGACACGTGGAACACATTGTGCACGTCCGACAGATGAACCGGCAACTCTAGTTGGTACGCCACTTCGCCTTTTCTTTCCAAAACTTGAAAGGGTCCGATGTATCGAGGTGACAACTTCCCTTTCACCTTGAACCGACGAAGTCCTCTGATAGGGGACACCTTGAGATAAACATAGTCTCCCACGTTGAAAACGAGCTCTCTTCTTCGTACATCAGCATAACTCTTCTGGCGTGTCTGTGCTATCCTCAAGTTGTTGCGAATCTCCCTCACCTTTGCCTCGGCTTCTTGTAGCACTTCTGGACCAAACACTTTACTTTCTCCTGTTTGGTTCCAAAATAGGGGAGTTCTGCATTTCCTTCCATACAAAGCTTCAAACGGTGACATCTTCATACTAGCTTGATAACTGTTGTTATAGGAAAACTCCGCATACGGTAGGTTCTTGTCCCAACTCCTATTGTTTTTAAGTGCACATGCCCTTAACATATCTTCAAGGATCTGATTGGTTCTCTCCGTCTGCCCGTCAGTTTGGGGATGATAGGCAGAACTAAAATTCAGATGGGTTCCCATGGTTTCATGCAACTTTTGCCAAAACCTCGAGGTGAACTGTGTCCCTCGGTCCGATACTATCTTCTTTGGCACTCCATGGTAACACACAATCCTTGACATGTACAATTCTGCCAATTTGGATCCGCTGTAGCTTTCTTTCACCGGAATGAAATGAGCTACCTTGGTTAGCCTATCAATAATAACCCATATTGAATCATACCCGGACTGGGTCCTAGGCAATCCCACGACAAAATCCATGCTGATCTCTTCCCACTTCCATTCAGGCACTTTGAGTGGTTGCAGCAATCCCGCGGGTCGTTGATGTTCTGCTTTCACCAACTGACATGTGTCACATAGGGCAACATGTTCCGCGACATCTCGCTTCATGCCATACCACCAATACCTGCTCTTGAGGTCCTGATACATCTTCGTACTCCCAGGATGAATGGAATAGTCGGAATCGTGAGCCTCCTTCAAAATTAATTTACGAATCTCCTTTACTTCTGGCACACAGATCCTTTTCCCGTGCCACACCGTTCCTTGTTCATCCTCTCTAAAACCAGGAGCTTTATTTTCCTTGATGAGCTGTCTGATCTCTTGTATCTTCTCATCATTCTTTTGTCCCTCGCGTATGTCTTGCTCAAGTGTGGAGTCCACTTCCATGGCGATGGCTTCACCACTATTTACTAGACATAGATTAAGCCTTATAACCTCGTCCTTCAATTCTGCAGGCATATCCTTCAAGCTCAACTTATTGACCTGCACTTTCCGACTCAAGGCATCGGCCACGACGTTTGCTTTCCCGGGATGATAGTTGATGCCTACATCAAAGTCATTGATTAGCTCTAACCATCTCCTTTGTCTAAGGTTGAGATCTGGCTGTGTGAATATGTACTTCAAACTCTTATGATCCGTATATATCTCTGTCCTCTTTCCCATCAAATAGTGCCGCCAAATTTTTAACGCGTGTACCACTGCAGCTAGTTCTAAGTCATGTGTAGGATAGTTCTTCTCGTGCTTCCGAAGCTGCCGGGATGCATAAGCCACGACATGTCCCTCTTGCATGAGAACACATCCCAACCCGTTTCCAGAGGCATCGCAGTACACCGTGAAATTCTTCTGCATATCTGGCATAACCAACACGGGGGCTGTTGTCAATCTCTTCTTTAGCTCTTGAAAGCTCGTATCGCACTGTGGCGTCCAGGTGAATGTGATTCCCTTTTCCAACAGTTTGGTGAGAGGTCTCGAGATCTTGGAGAATCCCTCAATAAACCGTCGATAGTATCCAGCCAATCCCAAAAAGCTTCGAACTTCCCCGACATTTTCAGGGGTTTTCCATTTCTGGATATCTTCGATTTTGGCGGGATCTACGGAGATTCCTCCCTCCGAGATTATATGTCCTAAAAAGGGAACTCTCTTTAGCCAAAACTCACACTTGCTCAACTTGGCATATAGTTGGTGTTCTCTCAGCCTCTGTAACACCAACCTTAGATGTTTCTCATGTTCTTCTTCATCTTTGGAGAAGACGAGAATATCATCTATAAAAACCACCACAAATTTGTCCAGATATTCCATGAATACCTTGTTCATGAGGTACATGAAATATGCCGGGGCATTGGTTAGCCCAAAAGGCATGACAGTGTATTCATACAGTCCGTACCGAGATACGAAAGCTGTCTTGGGAATATCAGATTGCCTTATCTTGAGTTGGTGGTATCCCGACCTGAGATCAATTTTCGAGAACACGCAAGCTCCCCTCAACTGATCAAACAAGTCTTCAATGCGGGGTAATGGGTACTTGTTCTTGATGGTTACCTCATTCAAGGCACGGTAATCCACGCATAACCTTTGAGTTCCATCTTTCTTAGGCACAAATATTACCGGAGCTCCCCATGGTGAGGAACTAGGGCGAACATACCCCTTTTCCGTCAATTCTCTCAAATGATCCTTGAGCTCTTCTAGCTGCTTGGAGTCCATTCGATAAGGTCTTTTGTATATCGGGGCTGTTCCCGGTACTAGCTCGATCGCGAATTCCACGTCACGGTCGGGAGGCATTCCTGGCAACTCCTCCGGAAAAACATCTGGATATTCCCTGATAGTCCTGATTTCCTCAACTTTCACCTCCACTTGATTTAATTTAATGTCCCTCCTAGGCTCGTGTATCGTTATGAACTTTACTCTTGTGCCACTAGGGTGAGTTAGTTCCACCGTTCTGGTCGAACAATGGATGATTCCATTATGTTTGGTCAACCAATCCATACCCAAAATAATATCTATCCCTTGTGAATCGATCACTATGAGGTTAGCGGTAAATACTACCCCATTAATGTCTAGGTTCACTTTGGGACACACTTGTCTTGTCCTTATTTCTCCACCTGGAGAATTTACCGCTAGCATATGGTTCATTTGTGTGGTTGCTAGGTCATGCTTCTTAACAAACCCTTGAGCAATGAACGAATGGGTAGCACCAGAATCAAACAGCAGAGTTGCAAGGTGTAAATTGGCAGGAAACTTACCAACTACCACGTCGGGTGCCTCTTGTGCTTCCTCCATAGTGACGTGGTTCACCCGTCCTCTCATTACGTTCTGCTGCTGTGGCTGCGTGGGCTTCTTCTTTGGACACTTATGGGCGTAGTGCCCCACTTCACCACAGCTGAAACATTGCACCCCAATCTTAGATGCTTGGCCCTTGTTGTCTTGGGGTTGGTTTGGGGGTCCTTGCACTGCTGGTCGAGGTGGATATGCAGGGCGAGGCTGCTGCATAAACTGACGTTGCGGCTGTGCTGGTGCTGCGGGTGGCCTGTAGTTTGGGTTGTACCCTCTTGGTGCTGAATAGGGTACCGCAGCACGGCTTGTCTGCCCCGTAGGTTGCTGCATCATACGCGGGCGGGTGTTGCTCCCTGAGGCTTGATGTGACCACCCAGCCTTCCTTTTATTTTCATTTTCCAGGGCCTTCAGCTTCCTTTCCACCACAAACGCTCTGTCCACCATCTTTTGAAGGCTTTCATACTCATTGGAGGACATTGCACACTGCATCTCTGCGGTAAGTCCTTCCACGAAACAATCTTGTTTCTGCTCATCTGTCTCTATGTCTCGTGGAGCATAACGGGATAGTTGAGTGAATTTAGTGAGGTATTCCCTCACCGTCATGTTTCCCTGCTGCAGTCCCAAAAACTCTTTCCTCTTGTTTTTGAGTTCACCTCTTGGGATGTAATGGTTGCGGAAGCTACGCTTGAACTCTTCCAAAGTGATGCTCTCAGGGTCATGATGGGCGGCCACGTAGGCGGTCCACCAATCAGCAGCAGGTCCCTGCAATTGATGAGAGGCAAACAGCACCCTCTCATACCCTTGGCATTGTATGATTCTCATCTTACTTTCAATGGTCTTCAGCCAATCATCTGCCTCCAGAGGTTCAGCAGCACTTGCAAACTTTGGAGGTTGAGTTCCTAGAAACTCACTCAACCTTGGTTGGCGTGGTGCAGCTTGTGGAGGTGGAACTTGATGCAAGTTGGCCACTACTTGAGTCAAGTTCTGGATGAGCTGATTTTGATTCTCCAGCATTTGGTGGAGAGGATCAACTTCTTCACGGCGACCACCCCGGTTCTGGCCTCCAGAAAGATGAGAGTTGCATGCCTCATCATTGTTGTTGGCGGGGTTGGCAGCACGTCCTCTTCCTCTTCCGGCCATCTGGCAGAATCACAAATGTAGATTTGAACGCATTTAGTATCATCTTACTACTTTCACTTGTTTGTACTTTGAAGTGTTGAAGTTTTGTTAAATCTTACGAGGGTTTTATATCTCACACCCAATAAATGCACTATTATTCCCTGTGGGTTTACACACCAAAGCAAACAATCTGAAGACGAGGCTGTGGACAATTGCTCATGGCTTCCACAACTCACGTCACACACCAAGCATTATCACACCATTAACTACGTAACGACTTGACGACTCGACCTCTTGCTAGCTAGGGGAAAGACTCTACATTACTCATCCTCTTGAGCTGGCTCCTCGGGATCTTCCTCCTCATTTCGGCTACCTTCTGACTCTGCTTTGGGTGGGGAGGCTGCTGGTGGAGAAGTGCGACGACGCCTGATCGCTCGGCGATCCGGGGAGTCAGGGGTCCATGGATCACTTACGGTGACACACAGTTCATTGCCATCTCCTCTTTCTCTCGCCTTTAAGCAAGCTCGCAGCAATGCCTCCGTCTCCTTCAGGGTGTCTCGGACATCCTGAAGCTCTTGTTGACACTCCTGCAGTCGAGTGCTGAGCATGGCAGCATCCTCTAAGCACAAGTCCATGTGCTCATGGGAAGTCCCTTGCTGCACCGGTGGGTACTTGTACTCCGTGGTACCACTCTCACGTTGGAGGACATACATGTACTCAGTTTTGTCCAAGTGACGACGATAGATGTGACTCTGGCAGGTGATGACCTCCCAGGTGACATCTCTCTCCGCGTCAACTTGTGTTGCTCGACAAGCTGGAGAGTGGTGAATCTTAAGTAGCTGATTCTCGTGTATAATCCTCATCTCCGAACTCCATTCTTCCCTCTTCTCACGGATGGTCCTGGTGGAGTTATAGTGGATGATGAGCTTGCCCGTATTGCCGGCGGCTTCGAGCATACGTCGAAGACGGCGCAACAAATCTCCTACTGCCAATCCGTAGGAAAGGTACGTCACTGGACGACTCTCCTCTCTTTCAGCAAGGGCAACTACGGGAACTCTCCCTCCCGTGGATTTACGAGCGGTGCGAATCATGCGAACCATCTAAAACAAAAGAATTTAAAATTAGGTTAGATAAAATTTCAAACAAAAATCCTATTTTTGAATGGAAGTTGGGGTAAGATGAAGAAAATGACTCTTTTAATAACACTCTTTCACCCACACCTTGGAAAATAGTTTTTAAGAAAATAGGGCCCTTAAATACGTCCATTTCTACCTAGGTCCACGTTCCTACGGGCAACCTTGGCTCTGATACCACCTCTGTCACACCCGGTTTTTCCGAAGAACAACCAAGTGAATATCACATGTATGCCAGGATCATTTTCTCATACATGTGATGACAAATAGTGAAGCATCATTTATTACAAGCCAGGTATCGAATATAAGTAAGTCTTACATAATAAATGTCTCAATGGACACTAATGCTTCATCACAAGTAAATAAACTAGCAGCGGAATATTATTCTTTAGGGCTCCATCACAGGCGTTGCCCGGGGGTCTTCATGAACCTAAAAGCCTTCCTCGGGTCCAAAATCTTGGTCATTATACACCATCTCATTGTCTTGACCTGAGCAGCAATATAAACCAACAAATATGCAAGGTTGAGTACCAATGGTACTCAGCAAGTGTGGGAAAATTATATCATGCATGGCTAGAACAAGGAGAGGTTGAACTCATGGTTAAAGCACTACGCAATTAATACCTATCACCTTAGCTTATTAAGCACCTACATTACTACACAGGTGAAATGGTCCAAATCTCCCATCCCATCATCATAACCAAATAACCATAACATCATTTCCAATGTTAAGCTCCCCGCTTAACTTCCAAAACCATCAATTCTCTAATCATGAATAAGTCCAGGCCGCTCTTAACCGTGAGCACGGCTGTCAAGACAGTTTTGACTCTGCAGAGTTTGTACCACTGTACCCACAAGTAGTGATTTCATCCCCCGTTGCCGGTTGGACTAAAAGAACCTCCATTATGCCAGTGGCTACGAACCACATTCACACTTCCCAGGTGTGTGGCCAAGAGATCACTACGAAGCCTTTACAAAGGGATTCCCGACGAGCGTGGGCCCACTGAGGTTTCACCCCTAACAGCATACAAGAGGCTCCAACCCCGCTGCAGTGGCCCCCTCTTGAGCCTTGCGGTTCATATGGCAGTCCAGCTGACTCCTATTCCCCGCACCATCCAACACACCCATACTACGTCAGGGATACACCTAATTATTTGGCTAAGCTGCCCCATCTCAGCATGTGGTTGGCACTGTAAAGCCGGGTTACATGCTCCATGAACCGGTCCTTAGGATCCAGGCAAGTACTAAACACAAACCCAAGTCTCGTGCACCCAGCACACAACCAAAACATCCAACTTGCCTTGATCCCTACCTCTACACAACTCACAATGTCTCATTCAAGAGTATGGTAATATAAACTGATGATCTCATTTCCCAAATATCCCATTCTAAGCATGGCTAAGCAAATGCATGTAAATAAATGACATGACAAAATAAATCGCAACCCAAGCTACAAGGAAACAAGGTAATGCAATTCTAGGGAAACTTTCCTAGCATGGGTTTCATATTTCATTTGACAATGCAAATAATTCTATCTACACATCCTAGCATAGGGTCAAAGTGGTCAAGGACACTTGCCTCCTTCTTGCTGCTCTTGAAATGGGTAGTCTTGGTCTTGGAATTGAATAACTTGTTCTTGAGCAGGTTCTACTTCATACCATCACACATAGCAAAAGAAAAACAACAATCATAAGACATAGTTCACACTTCTACTTCATACAAACCACACATTCACATTTATGAAAGTTTCTTTACCATTTTATGTGTTGTGGATACTCTATGTGTGTTGATTTGGGGCTTGCATACACTTTCATTTACATGTGTAGGATTCCTACTTTGGTGTTCATATTTATACTCACATACTATATATATATATATACATGTATATATGTGTGTTTCAGTTTTAAATAAATTCCTTATATATTAAACTACCAAGTATGTATGAAAAGTATTTTTCTTCTCCATATGTGCCTTCATAATTTCTATCAACCCTAAACTGAATTCTTTGTACTTTAGAAACTCCATTTATCATTTACTAGTTTCTATATTTCAGATTTATATTCTTATGCATAATTGTGCATTTTATTATTAAATTAGTAATACACACTACCTAAACAGATTAGGTTCTGGTCCTAAATAATTTAAGATCATATTTTGACCTTGGCTTCTGATGCATACTATTTCATAATTATTTTCCCTATTTTTCTTTAACTATTCTTTACTTAAAAATGTGTCCCTATACTATTAAATGTGAATAATAGATGAAACAGATTTATTTCAGCCCCAAAAATATATTTTTATCTCACTTCAAAGTTTTCTAAGTACTGAGAAAGTTTTTAATAATTTTGACAATTAGGTTTGTCCCCCTTTTTAATATTTAAACACTAGTTACATACTCAATTTTCTAAATTAAATACTAAACAGGGCTAAAATAATGAATTCACCCCATTACAGGGTCTATAATATTATTTTCATAATTTCCAGGGGTCTAGCTACACTTTTCAGAGGTGTTTTTCTTAATTTCTATTAGGTCCAGGGGCTAAAACTGATTTTTAAATGAATTTACATGATTTTCTGGAGTTCCAGGGGCTAGATCTGAAGTTTCCGGGGCTAGCTCTCAATTCCAGAGAACCCCAGGGGGTAGCACGTAAGAATTCCAGTCTTTATAACACGGGGCTGACGTGGACCGTCTGATTTTAAACCGACGGCTGAGATTATAACATCGAACCGGTACGCAGGGTTTTAAAGTCTACCGTGCGATTTAAAATAAACGGCGCACAAGCGGCCACGTCGCTCTGATCGAGCGCGGGCGGCGCTGCCGGCGGCGCACGGCGGCGGGAAGCGGCGATCTCGCCGGAAACTTTCGGATCCTCGAGAATTCTGCCTAGAACTGTGATCTTATGGCCTAGATCGGTAGAGGGGGGGTCAGGGATCTCACCTCGGGGGTTTTCTCGAGCTCGGGGGTCCTGGAAAGTGCTCGGCGGCGAGGTCCGAGGCAAAACCACGGCGAAGCTCGTCGGAGCTGGATTTGCACCGTAAGTCTTCGGGTTTTCTGCACCTGCAAAGTTCCCCGGAGGCGGTGGATCAAGACCAACGAGTTAGATCAGAGTTTCCGAGCTTAGATCGGCCAGAATTCACCGGCGAAGTCTCGGTGCTCACCGGAGTGAAAATCGGCGATCGCGTGCGAAAAACTGATCGGATCGGTTGCTTTTATAGCCAGGGGAGGGCGGTGGTTCTGTTGTGATCGAGTTAGAGTCCTCAGGTTCCAGAATTCGGCTGCGGGACGCGGTTTCCCGATCGGTTGCGATCGCGCGCGCGCGGGGAGAAGTCCGGGGTCGCGGGGTTAGGGATGACAGGCGGGTCCCACCCGTCAGCGAGGGGCAGCGCGGCGCGCGCGGGGGCGGGCTGCGCGGGTTTTGCTGGGCCGGCTGGGGTTTCGGCCCACTGGCCAGTTTTTTTCCCGGTTTTCCTTTTTCTTTTTCCATTTCTTTTCTGTTTTGAGTCAAATTTGAATTCCAGTTTGAATTTGAATTTTTGCAAAACATGCAACACGTCCAAAAATTTCTAAATTCCCCTCTGAACATGGTTTATGGTTCTGAATCAAAATTTGAGTCTTGACTAAAAATTTGGGGTGTTACAGTTTCAAGTTTAGATTCAAATTTGGAACAAATTTACAAGTTCCTTTGATATTCATATCAAAGTCTCTCCAAATTTGCTCAAAACTTGGCTCCCTCATAATTTGGATCTGAGGAATTCAAATATGTCCTCTGATCTTTGAGTTGGCTATTGCAAATATACTTTTTCAAACAACAGTTTCAGTTTTCTCTTTTGAACATGCCCTCCTTCCTTTTTGAAGTGCACCTCTTAATTCATACTGAACTCAAAGTTTTATTGCACATGCCAACACTTTCATGAGTAACACAAAAGTTTTTTGTAAGTCCCCTTTCTTGTATATAAACTCAACTTTATTCATAGCTCAAGTTTTCTATTCACAAGTTTTGGGACTTTTACAGTATTTGGATTACAAAATCGGAAGCTAAGTTTATACAACTCACGCCCACCTATCTAGCAAAAGTTGGTTGCCAAGCCCTAGGGCAACCCACACTAGCGGCACTCCTCAGCTCAGCGCGGCGTGTACGGCTCCCACTCAGCCGTGGTCCTCGACGGAGGGTAGCCCTCGCCGGTGGACTCGTAACCCGAGTCCGTGGGGTAGTCATCACCTGAAAAACACTTACAACAACAACCGTGAGCACGATGGCTCAATAAGACTTAACCGACTCACCTAGGCATGAAACTCTACATGCAGTTTACAACGAACATAGGATGGTAATTTATATCAAACCGACATGCCTACAAGTTCATCCTTATTTTATCTTTTAGCCACAAGTTACAGTTCATGAATCAAGTAAGCAATATTTTGTGGCACACATGTAGCAATTCAATTTTTCTCATAACAGCAATACTGAATCATCACATTTCATATATTAACCTACATCGCGACTCAGTGACCACGTGGTACTCATCACCGTGAGGGACGGCGAATTGACTCGATATACACCTGCAGGGACACCTGAAGAGCACGTCACGTACGCCCACCCGTGGAGCAGCACAGCACGCTCACTCGATGTGGTACGGGACAACCTTTCACCCAACAGCCCAAACGTCAAACCGGTCGCACCGAAATGGACAGGAGATTCTCTAAACGGAGCATCTCTCTATGCCCGTTAGCAGATTTCCACCTCGCTGCCCTCAATATACACTTATAAATCGGTGCGTTATGCCTCGACGCCCGGATCTTTAGATTACATCGGTTTACCGGGGCCCATATATCCGATATGCCTTTGGTACGTTCAAACTTGATCAGCGTAAGCCGCACATGGATCGGTCCTCAATCCACAGGGACAGGGCTGCGCACACAAGACTTCCTCTTGCTGCACCCTAGCCCCTGCCTTGTCTCATTTTCTTACTAAAGTGATCTCGCATCACTCGAACAAATCCCGTGTGCCCCAAAACCTAAACTCGCGAGTAGATTCCAACTACTCGGCTTGTACCAAAGTTCTATGAACATTAAGCATAGTCTGTCTATTCAAGGACTTAGAAACTACCCTCACTCTTGTAGGAAAATTCTGGTTATGCACTTGGGTTTCATCCATCCTACACCTAATGCACATAGATACCCCATACTAAGTATACATAAAGCAAAACTTTGGAAAATTGGTTAATGCAAACCGGGGCTTGCCTTGTTGTTGCTGGTAAATGGTTAGGGCTTTGTCCGGAAGGAGAAAGTCAAGCACCACCGGAGTTTCCTCGCCTTCAGCGACTACACGTAAGCAATATGCTATATGTCAATTTACATGCAATGTGGTAACTTGAATATGTAAAGACCATAACTCTTGCTAGCCCTCCCCTTTGGCTCTGAAATTTTTATGGTGGCTTGGTACGGTCCTAACCAGAGTCTTTACCAAGTTTCATTTGAAACAAAGGTCATTTGAGCTTTGTACAAATAAAAAAAATTTTGGTCATTAGTATAGCCTCTAAGTATTTTTAAGGACTTTCATGGCTCAGACTCTTACTTTCTGGAAACTAGAGTTTGAGATTATTTTAATGGACTTGGTTTCATGTCATTTGAAGAATCCTAGATGAAGCTATGCCCTAGTCAAGATTTGAGAAAATCTGAAAAATGTTTCTGTACTTTTTTCTATTTTCTCAGGGCAGCTCAATTAATCACACTATTAGGGGGACTAAATTAACTTGGATGAATCCGAAATTTTTACTGTGACTCAAGGATTTTCCATTGAAGCACCCATCCAAAGTTTAGAATTTTTCATAAAGTAATTCTCCAGATAAAATTCCTAACAGTTTAAATTTTAGGGAATTAATTCTGGAAACTTATTAAGTTTCATAAGCTGAATTTTTTTCTGGAAAGTACTCAAAAATATGAATCCAACAAAATTTGGTTCACTAAATTTGGAGCTTCCTAGCAGAAGTTATATGCATTTGAAGTTTGAATCAAATCTGAAAATTCAAATAAAAGTTTAAACCGGCTGGTGGGTCCCAGGGCTACGTGTCCGCTCTGCAGCCAAGCCATACAGGGGTCCACAGAATTTCCCACGTAGTCGCATGAGATCCCGATGCCACAGCCGATCCGGGGCGGTTTTAGCAGAGACCGACACGTGGGGCCCGCGGGGCTTCGTCTACCTCGCGCTCCAGCGGCTCCCCGCCGCCCCTTTCGCCAGAGTACTTGCCGGGAGGCTGTTCCCGTGACCGGAACTCAACCAAACTGGCCGCCCCCGCCTGAAATTGCTCGGGGAACCCGTTGCTGACCTTGTCGCCGGCCGGTGATCACCGGAATTGGTTGTGCGATGGCGACAATCCACGGGGTGAGTTCAGCGATGTCAGTATGGCGCTGTCTTGCCTCAAAGTCCCCTCTGTTGGCTCCTACAGCACCGCCATGACCTACGGAGCAACGACCCAGCCTCGATGCTGCTCAAGGTTGCACCAAACCGGACTTCACCGTGCGACCTAGGTCTAAACCCGGCGATGAACGAAAAACCCAAGGGACTCAGTGGTTTCTCGCTGGTTTCCCGTGATTCTTGACCGTATGAATTTGCACTGACGTTTCTAGCTGGTTGTCGAATCTGGGCAGCGATTGCTTGACCGGTTAGCCCGAATTTTCCGTTTAACCGAACACGGGCTATATCACATGCTATCGGCAAGAACTGGAATTCCGGCAAGCACACTCTATGGCATGCGGCCGGGGTTGTCGGACTGAAAGTGCACTCCTAGGCGAACCTTTTGTCATGCCCAACTCGGCGTAAGATCAAACCTAGCAGCCGGACGATGAGTTTTTCGTAGCGGCGTCTTTACACGGCGCCGAAGGGAAACAGGGAGCTCGTAGTCGGTTTACCGTGGGTGTGGCGCCGGGTTGTTGCGTCGACCACATCGAGGAGGCTTCGGCGAAGCTCTGGGTGAGCTCAGATCAACGTGCCAACCTCGGAGATGTACGGACCCCGTAGAACCAAGGGTTGTCGAGGGTGCGGCGGTGTTTTTTCATCGATGGGCTCGGGAACTGGCAGAGCAGCACGTAGAGTCAGTTGAGGAGGTGAGAAATATCACTGGTTGCCGATATGTCGACGCATACCGTGGCCTGGGCTGCTCGGGAGGTGGCATCCGGGAATTGCCCCCGTGGCGCGCTGCGCTCGATCAACTCAGTGAGAAACAGAGCACCGCTCGGTTGTGAATTAGCTCTCCCACTGACCTGTGGGCCCCATCTCTCCCCCCTAATACTTTTCCAAATTCCACTGTAAATATCCCAGCTACTGTCAATTGAATGAGAGACTTAAGCACCAAGTCATAGTTTGAATCTGATTTCCTCAATTTGAAATTAGTTTGGCTAAATTTGCTCCCATTTGAATTTGAAATTGAAATTCAGTTTTGAATTAATGCAAATTTAGCTCCCGGCAAGATGAACTCCAATGAGGATGAAAATTGGTGGACTAACTCAGAAAAATGTGCTGAGTTTGAATATGAAGTCAACTTTTGAATTCAAGTGATGAAAGTGGTTGCAAATTGAATTTGCATTCAAATTGGCCCCTTTTTGAAATGTCTCCAAAAGTGCCTCAAAAGTCTTGGATTTGTATAAAATTTGGCTTGAGCCTTCCCAAGACTATTTAAGATCTTGGGGTGAGCTCAACCTTTCATGTTTATGTGTAGGACTCCTATTTTATTGAAGTTAGGGCTTTCCCCTCTAATCACCCTTTTGATGGTGTTTACTTGCTCTTCACAAGTGTTCATGAACTAACCACCAATGAGCTGTGGTGTTGTGAGGTGATGAAATGAACACTTTTGCAAGTCCATTCTTGGGCTTTTACAGTGAAGTAAAGGGTCACGAGAAACCAAGTAATCCGTTGGTGCAAGGTACAATGGAGCCATCACACGGAAGCCGAAACTACATGGGAACGTGAGGAAGATCTCAAGTCAGAATTCCCCCATCTTTTCTCCACTCTATCGAATCTCAAGGGCAAGATTCATTTTAAGGGGGGTAGGTTTGTAACACCCTAAAATTCACTACCATGCATTGCATACATTTTTCATGTAGAGAAAAGCATTTAAAAAGAAGTAGAAATGGAGAAAGGAATGTAGAAATGGAGAAAGGAATATAGAAATGGAGAAAGGAATTGTAGAAATGGAGAAAGGAATATAGAAATGGGGAAAGGAATATAGAAATGGAGAAAGGAATGTAGAAATGGAGAAAGGAATATAGAAATGGAGAAAGAAATTGTAGAAATGGAGAAAGGAATATAGAAATGGAGAAAGCAATATAGAAATGGAGAAAGGAATATAGAAATGGAGTGTAATGAAAATAAAATAGCTAAATTGAGCCAACCCAAATTTTCCCCAAATTTCCCCCTTCCAAAAATTCCAAATTTCTTCCTTATTTTCCCCAAATTCCCCTAGGGGAGATTTTCCCCACATTCTGGGGGAATGTTTCGCCGAATTGGCCGCACCAATTAAAGGGGAGACCCCTTGGCTGCAGCCCTTGAGGGGGGAAACCCTATCCCCCATCTCTAGGACTCATTTGTGAAGTCCCCCACCTCTAGGACTCTTTGGTTAAGTACCCTACCTCTAGGACTCTTTGTCCCCCACCCCTAGGACTCTTTGGTTTAGTCCCCTACCTTTAGGACTCTTTGTTTCCACCCCTAGGACTCTTTGGTTGAGTCCCATACTTCTAGGACTCTTTGTTTCCACCCCTAGGACTCATTTTCCCCTCTTATAAATATAACCCCAACCCCCTGGCCGCACCCCTCTCTCTTTTGGTCGTCCCCCCTGCTGCCAAGCCTCATTCCTTGCTGCCAAGTCGCCGAGTTTCCCCCTTGCCATAATTTGGCCGCCGTCGAGCCCAGTCACGCCTCGCCGTAGCCGGAAAAGAAGCCCGACGATCTGCCCTACCATAATTTTCCATAGAAAAATTCCCCGCTGCTGCCTTTTCTAGGAGGAAGGCCCTGCCACAAAGAGGAAGTTAGGTAGGTCTTCATTACCCATCTTACAACGTCGCTGCTGTTTCTACACATCCATTTTCTTCATCCCCTTCGAGTAGAAACTTTTGCGTGTGGACAGATCATGTTTTGATCGATTTTTGGCGGTGGCATTGATTTAGATCTTGTGTCAAGATCATCACCACGTCCACACTTGATCCCTACACCCTTGTTCATTATAAAACCCCATGAAAGCCCATTAAAACATGCAAGAACACGTATAAACTGGTTTTATAAACTAGACTATAGGATTTGCATTCATCTACCCCATTGCATCTTGATTAAAGTTTGTGCATGATGATTGATTGCTGTAAATTTTGTATGTGTGTGGTCGTGAGTAGAAGGACAAGCTCAAGAGGCCGTCTATGAGGAACTACAGCACCAAGATTTTGAGACGCTTGAGCAACACGAACCACGGGAGAAAGGCAAGTGCCCCTTGACCATAATGATCCCATGTTTTGAAACTATTTTCTTTGCGAAAACTTGTATGCTTGAGTCAACTTGATGGGACACCCTTTTATAGGAGTTTACTAGTTTTTTTAACCATCTTTGTCACCGGGAAAGTTGATGAGTCGGGTATGGTCGTTTTTCCCTTTTTGCTTTGCTTAATTTATGGAATATGGGAAGCTGAATTAAAACATGGTTAGCTACTGCACTCATATGAATAATGATGATGAGAACTCGATGATGTTGATAAGCATGGAATCGGGGAGATCTAGGCAAGCTTGGTTCGTGGATGTTGCTGAATGAGATGGTGGTTTACTTGCCGTAGATCTAAGGACCAGTTCATGCGAGCACATGCCAGGAAAACAGTGCCACCAGAGGCCAAACATGGGTGCGGCTTAGCTGACTAATTAGGTGTGTCGCTAGATTGTTATGGACCGTTGGATGGTGCGGGGAATGGGAGTCGAGAGGGACTGCCCTGGGAACTACATGGCACAAGAGGGGGCCCGTGGCTGGGAGAATGGAGATTCAAGCCTGCCGGTGAAACCTCAGTGGGTCCGTACATTCTAGTAGCCCCTTTGTAAAGGCTATTCTGTGATATCTTGACCATACACCGACGGTTGTGTACTGGTATAATGGAGGTTCTTTCTAGTCGCCGACGGGTGACGAAATCACGAACTTGTGGGTAAAGTGGTGCCACCTATGTAGAGCGTAAAACTATCATGATAGCCGTGCTTACGGTCACAAGCACCTGCCCAACTTCCATGATTAGAGGCAAAACATGGGTATGGTTATGGTATGGTCATTGGGATTGGTTTTGGGACTGTTTTGAGTCATGACAATAAATTTGGTTTCGATTATATGAATATGAGATGGTTATGAATATTTATGAGTATGAGATGAACTTGAGAAAGATTAATGGCTGGATGAGACTAGCTAAATGGTGAATTATGATGAGAGAATGTTGCTGAATTACTTGATTATAATGGGATAAATTACACCCAGAAATAGTTGCTGTTTTTACCTTATTTGTGAAATAAAATTTGCTTGCTGCAATGAGCCTTTTTATTTCCTACCTTGTTGAAAGCTACATGTCATACTTTTCCCGCACTTGCTGAGTACGACATGTACTCACCCTTGCATTACTATACAGGAGAAGAATATTTCAACGAACATGAGGAGAACTAGGCGTGCGCACTACCGTCAACATGCCTGTGGAGTTGAAGTTGGGGTCTGCTGTCTTAGCCATTTTTACGCTGTCGTTAGAATCTTCAGCTGCAAGAATAAGTTAGATTTTTATGAGTGAGACATTGAGTCATTGTAATAAAGTTCAAATTCAAAGTTCGCCGCAAATTGTGGACAAACTTTTGAATACTCTTGCAGCCTATACTCTTGACATAAGGGAAATTTAGGGTGGCAAACTTTTAATTTTTAGAGTGGGCTAAAAAGGAAGTGAATATGAGCCTTTGCAAATTCAAACTGAATTAAAATTTGCAATGCAACTTAAAACTGAATTCAGCGCATTCAAATCCTAGTCAACTTTTAAACTTCAAAACTTTTGAATGGAATAAATTGACATGAGGAGATCTTTTTGGAGAGGAGGAAAGTGGGGGACCCACATGTCATTGAGCTAAACATGTGACTTGCAACCAAAGCACCTGAAGTTGTGGTTCTCTGTTTTTCCACATCAACGGGGAGCTCCACCCGGACGCCACCGAGAGAGCTGCTGCAGAGCCTCCTCCTGCTCCACTTTCAATCGCTGGCACAAGTGTGTGTATTTTCTTGTGCTCTCGACGTGATCTACTTCTCCACAGACCGAGCAAAGCGCCCTTCGCTACCTCCTCGCGAGCAACACACGAACAGATCCCACCCACACCGCCGTACCTCGGAGATCAACCGGGAAACCGAGAAAACTTGCGCTCACTCTCCTCCGAGCTGTTAAACAGCACCGCGAGCCCATTTCCCACTTTCTCGACACACAAACAGCCAAGTTCCGTCATTTCCCGAGCCCTAGAACACTTCATCCACGGCGGCCTAAAGAGAACCGGCGATCGGGCGCACGTGGACAGCTCGCCACAGCGACTTTCACGCCCGAGCAAGCACGGCCACAGGAGCGCCCTACCTCGGTGCTGCTCTCCTCCAAAACATGGAGCAAACCATGGATCATCGCCGGCAAATTTGAGGTTTTTGCTCCGGCGGGTGCAAACCGAGTAACCGGTACGGGACCTCAAAATTCTCACTCGTTACTCCTTTTTATATCATCAAATTTTGCACACGCGGGCCGGACTAGCCGGCGATAATTTTCCTTTTAGCAAGATGGGCTTGAAATCGACTCGGAGCGGTGTATTCCGAGCTTTACCGAGCACGTTCATGGAAGAAACGATCGGGCGCACGGTGACCACCAACTTGCCGCCATTTCAGAGCCATGTTGAGGCCTTGTCGATCTTCCTAGTAGTGCCCTGGTGCTGTAGAGCAAGTTGGACGAGCTGTTGGCGAGCTAGAAAGGCCGGCCGATGGCGCTGATGGTATTCCGGCCACCGGCAGCTCAACCTAGCCCCACCATCATGTTCCCCGGCATCCCAAACGCCCTAGCAGCAAGCCTCCGGTCGGGTGATGGCCTGAATCGGGTCGCCGGTGATCAGCAGTTTGCTCTAGCGGGGGGGGGGGGGGGGGGGGGGGCGGCGCGCGCGAAGAAGAAGAAGGCGGGAGGTAGGAGAAGGAGTCAGGCCCCACGCGTCAGTGACTTTATTTTAAACTTTTGATAAGCTGTGGCTCAGATCATGTGTGGCTGCGCGCGCTGGACCGTGTAGCCCCAGTGTGGCTCGGATATGAGTGGCTGGAGTTTAAACACGTGGGCCCAATTGATTTCCAATAGTAAAACAATTTCAGATTTGGTTCCAACTTTGGAAATCATATATTTGTGCAGGAACCTCCAAATTGAGTGATTCAAATTGGATTGGATTCATTCTGCACAGATCTATCCAAATATGAACCCCAATTTGTATGAAAGTCAATATTAAATTCTGGAAAATTCTTTGAAGGTTTTCTGAAAAAGAATTATTGAGGAAGTTTGGTTTATCCAAAAATCAAATTTTGCCAGAATGTTATTTAGGATATTGTTGACCTTCTAGCAAATTTTTAGCTCATTTGAAGATGCTTTGAGTAGGAATTTGCTAAATACAAACTGCTGTGTTCATAAGGGTCCAGAAACATTTTCAGAAAATGTTGCCCACTTGTGAAATCTATTCTTGGAAATCATAGCTCCAAAAATCATCACAAAATTTAGGCAAGCTCTCTGAGTCATACTTTAAATTGTAGTTCACTGGATTCGTTATGAAAATGCACATTACTCCAGAATTAATTATTTTGATTAGAAATGCTTAAGGAATTGTTCTGTAGGAACTACTCAAGTAAAAGGCCTGCATTTTGGGTAAAATTACTTTCATGTGACCAGGAACTCACATGCAAATTATCAGATCAAGTTGATCCTTAGATCTCCCTGTTATTGTTCTCCATGCTTATGTATGTGGAAAAAATACATAAGAGCATTGTAGGAATTATGCAGAACACAAGTTTACTGAACATCAGCTGCAATTTGGCAAGATAAATCTCTGTGTAGTTTATGACTTCCTGTAAAAATTTATAAGTCATTGGAGATCAGCATCTTGAGTTATGTCCAAATCATTCTAGTTCTTCTCTTATGTTCATTATGGAACTTAGTTAGTTAGAAACTAAAACACTAAGACAGATTAAGTCTTTCATGTTTCTTTGCACAACAGAGGCTAACAAAGCCATTTTTGGCATTTACACACAGCCTCTGTTCTTAAGGAATCACGTCTTTAACTCTTGGAAATGCATTGTAAAATTTGTGCATATACATGTCATTAGGATTCACAATGAAGGGGATTTGAAGGAGTGATTCATTGAAGTGGATCAAACTCCGGAGGATCAAGGGATTGACCAGCAAGGATCACTAAATGCTTATATATACTACTACACTGCAAAACAGGCAAGCTCCGGTTTGCATTTAACAGCTTTTAAGTTTTCACTTTGTATTCACTCTTTGGTTAGGATATGAAATGTGCATTAGGTCTAGTGTTTTGATACTCCTCTTGCATGACCAAATGAACCCATGGGGTATTGGGTAGGTGTCTTTTCACCGTGTAGAACTGCCATGCTTAAGTAAGGTTTGGTAGAAGTAGAGTGGTGAGATGTTACTCGCATGATCAGGAAAACAGGGGAATACAGGATTGGTTCAGAAAATTCTTAGCATGTTAAAGTTGAGACCGGCAGGTTGTAGGGGCAGCAGGACATAGGGGCCTGGGTTCTATAGACCTGTTCATGTCGGTCAAGGACCGATCCGTATGCGGTCCTGTTGAGCAAGTTTGAGTTGTGTACCGGACTCATGCTGGCTATATGGGACCCAGTAAACCGATGTACCTCGGGAACCTTGCGTTGAGCCTTTTCAGGTCGCCTCAGGTGAGAGGGCCGGTGTGCAGTATGTGGGTAACACTCTCATGGCATCTCATGTTGGTAGGTGCACCATGAGGGTGGCTACTGTACGAGGCGATTTGATTGATTCAACGGGGGTGAAACGGAGGAAAGGCTGCCGCGTACGATGTCAGTGATGGTTGCTGTAGGCAACATCGAGTACGGGCGTATGTGTCGTGTATTCCGGGTGTTATTGATTCGAATCACCGTCGCTTGCGGAAAAGGACCGAGCATACTTGTTCTCACAGTCATGGCGTAGTAAGAACTTGCATGAGAAAGGAACTAATCATTATGGTTTAAAGTTCATATTATCTTTGTGATGTATCTTTGATGAATAGTTAGAGCAAACTCGATTCATTTTCACCGTGAGCAAATTACATTGGGGGAAAGCATTTCTTGTTTGATTGTGGACTCCCGATGTGGCGTGCCCAAGGTTACTTTTAAAATTGCTGCAAGTAATACCTGAAAGTAAGGATTCACTTTTAGGCGAGTTTAATTATGCCTATCGCTATCCCACTTTATATTCATAACCTCATGTATAGTTTCATGGCTAGGTTTGACGGTTAAGTCTTGCTAAGCTTTATGCTCATGGATGCTATCCGACTTTTTTTGCAGGTATTGACTTCATTCTTATGAGAATGGGTGCCGATGAGACTCTGAAACCTCCGAGTGGTTACTCAAGAGCATCCTCGATGCTGCAGATTGTTCTTCGTGTTGCTAGTAAGAAATGTCCGCGGGCTGGACTGTTTCTTTGTGGCTAAGTTAGAAATGAGTCGTGAGAGTTGTAGTCTTCCGCTGTAGTAATATTTGAGATATGTATTTGTAAAATACTCTTTTTACTCTTCCGCAACGCTTTGTGTAATACGATGTTGTCCTCGACCCGTATGGTTCTGGGTGCCGCATCGCAGGGCACCACCCGACGCATTCCTCAGGCGAGCGGCACAGTCCCGTGAATGCGCGGGCGGTCCGGGCCCCTTGACAACTTTCACGGTGAGACACGTTCCGAAGCTGTAGAAGATGAAGTGGTGGATGATAGCACGGTGTCGATAGGATGGACGAGATGCTTGAAGCCATAGATCCTGTTTGAAGGAGGATTCCTAGAACGGAGGTTGAAATGTTATTTAAGCTTCTCAAAGCTTCCGAAGAGCCACTGCATGAACACGCAAAAGTGACTCTTCTTATTTTCATGACCAGACTTATGGAAATAAAGTCTAAGTATTTTGTAAAAGTCCCAAAAACTTGTAAAAGGAAAACTTGAGTTGTGAATAAAGTTGAGTTCAAATTCAAGAAATGGGACTTGTTTAAACTTTTCCACATATGATAATACACATGAGAGATCTTCTAAACAAGCTTATTGTTACTTACATGCTTGGACCCTAGGTGGATCAAAACCACATATTTGGAGTCTCATGTGCAAGGGAAGGTTCAGAAATCAGATTTGTGAACTAGATGTGCAACTGAAATTTCAAATGAGGGAACCACAATAGAAATTTGCAAACTGTTGGTTCAAAATTCTTATTTGCAGTGGCCAACTAAAAACTCAGAGGGCATATTCAAATTCTTCAGGTTCGAATTAGTGAGAATGCAAATTTTGAGAAAGTTTGGAGTTGCTTTGATATGAATATTAAAGAGGCTTATGAATTTCCTTGAAATTTGAATTCAAATTTGACACTGAAGTACACCTTGTCAAATTTTCCATAGGACATTCAAATTGGAGATATTTTGGGGGAGAATTGTGGGACCCACTTGTCATTGAGAAGAGGAAACTTGCAACCAAAGTCTCTGTTGACCGGATTGCACTCAAACCAACTGAAGTGGCTGCAGGCGCCACCGAGGCTTCACGGGGAGGACACCGCCTTGCTCTACTCTTGCGCTGGTGACCTGCTCGGCGTTCCACTCCCATCTCAGCGTGTTCAGTTTGCCCACTAACCCAAGCTGCGGTACCCTGCCTCTTCCTTGAGCAACAGCCGAACAGAGCATCGCCGCTACCTCTGTGCTCCGATCAAAAATCGGCAAAAGTCGCACACATCGCCTCCCCGAGCTGAAAAACGGCAAAGCCTGTTCGTCCTTCACCTCCTCAGCGCGACAAACCGCGGCTCCCGGCGTTCCCCACCCTATAACAGTGGGTGTTGCGGCAACCCGAGGGTAATTGACTTGCAAGCTCACGTGGACAGCTCACCACATTGGGTTTCACGCTCAAGCAAAGACGCTCAGAGGTGCGCTGGACCACCGTGGTGCTTCTCCCCAAAGCTCAGCTCAAGCGGTGATCTCTAGCGGCCGAATTCAAAGTTTTTCTCCCGGTGTACAACCACGGACCCTTCGGTAAGGATCTCAAAAATTCACGCTTAATTCTCACTTAGAGATCACCAAATCATGCACAAATGAGCTAGACTTGTTGGCGATCCAATCTCCTTCACAATCCTAGCTTGAAACCCGTTGTTAGCGTCTCATTTCAAGTTTTCCCGAGCTCAACCAAGGTGGAACTCTTCGGGCGCACGGTGAACACCAACTTGCCGCCATTTCCGAGCCATGTTGAGTCCATGCCGAGCTAGCCCATCCCTCACTGGTTCCTTATTGTGGTTTGGTCGAGCTTGTGGTAGGCTAGAAGGGCAAGGCGATGTCGCCGAACTTGCACCGAGCCGCCGCATCGTCGAGAGCTGTGTGCGAGCCGTCGTCGGCTGGGGGAAGTCTCCCCAACGTGTTCAGAGCACGGTTTTAGGCCCTAGCAGCGAGGGAAAGCTAGCGAGGTGGCCGGAGTAGGGGGTTCCGAGAAGCTCCGGCGACCTAGCGGCGCGTGCGCGCGAGAGAGAAGTCGGGATGAAGAAGAAGGAAGTCGGCCCCACACGTCAGCCGCACATTTAAATTGAATCAGATTCTCTGTGGCCCCGGATCATTCTGTGGCTGTGCGGGTTCACTCCGTGACTCTGTGTGTCTTCGGCTGAGAACACGCCACGTGCACGGGACCCACTAGCAGAGTTTAAACATTTCCAGATTTTTTTCTAATTCAGTTTAAACTTTGAAGAGCCATAACTTTGTGTAGGAATGTCCAACAATTGTCAAAATAATGTTTGTTGGATTCCTCTCAGAGAGTACTATCCAGGGGTGCAGCCCAATAATTATGAAAATCTCTGGAATTGGCTCATTAATTCATATAAGGGAAATCTTGTAGGAATTTTCCAGGAGTTATGTGTATTGGAAAATTCCAAAATTTGGGCAGAGGATCCTTCTAAATATACTTGAACTCCACTAAAAATTTCAGAGGCATTGGACCTAATTTGCTTGGCCAAATGAGGTGTTAATTCTTTATGCCTCTGAAAATTGGAAAATAGAATAGAGCTCCTTTTCAGTTTCTCACCAATTCTTGTAAAGGTCATATCTTGGTGTAGGAACCTCCGGGTTGGATTCAGATTGAAAAACTCTATCCAAATATACAACCCAATTTGTATGAAAATCATTATTAAATTCTGGAAAGCTCTTTAAAGCTTTTCAGCAAAAGAATTTTAGAGGGAGTTTGGTTCATCCAAAATACCTCAAATTTTTCCAGAATATTCTTTAGGGTGTTGGTGAACTCCTGTAAAATTTTAAGCTCATTTGGAATTGATTTTGTTAAGAGAATTCTGATTTCATGTTGCTATGTTCAAATGAATACAGAAACAATTTCAGAGAATTTTAAAAACATGAAATTCAGTTCTGAGCAATTCTTAGTTCCCAAATTACTAGGAAATTTCAAGCATGCTCCCTGAGCTATGTTTGAAATTGTGGTTCACTTGAATTTGCATGAAGGTGCAAATTTATTCAGAATTAATTCCTTTTTGCCTAAATGCTTAGGGAATTGTTCTGAGTGATACAATCATTGAAAAATTATAAATTTTGGTCCAGATTACTTTCTTGTGACAAGGAACTCACAGAAAAATTATCAGATAAATTTGATCTATGGATCAGTACTTTTTGATACAACAGTCCTAGGTGAAAATGCAACAATTAGGAAGAACACTTAGCACTTGATTAGGTGGATTAACCCAAACCCAAACCACTAGCACCAGTGTCATTTTAAATTCCTAAACAGAGTTCAAGTTTTAAACTTGTCTTTAGAACTTGTTAGCAAAAGCTTCCCAATTAAACACATATGCATATTCATAACGTGTAGCCTCTACTTGAAGATTGTGAAGCAGTTGAAGTGGAGATCAAAGAGGGAGGAAAGCGAGTGATCAAGCCTCAAGTGGTCTTCACTAACTGAAGAGATACTTGGTCACCTGCAAAACCAAGGCAAGCTCTGGTTTGCATTAAGTTGTTTTATAAAGTTTTTACTTTGTTCACAATTATGGTTTAGAGTTTGTATGTGCATTAGGTCAGGGATGTTTTATACTCCAAATGCATGACCAAAGAAACCCTGGAGTCAAGGGTAGAAGAATTTCTCCGCTGTAAAGGTTGCCGTGCTAAATAGGTTATGACATCCGGTAGAAGTTGAGTAGTTGGAATCTACTCGCGAGTTTTAGTTCGGGATTACCCGGGTATGATTTAAAGAGGCAAACTAAAGTTTAAGTTTCCAAAGATGAGACCGGGCAGAGAGGGTAGGCAGCGACAAGACAAGGTCTTGGTCGAGTAGCTCTGCCTCTATCGGTTAAGGACCGTTCTCGTGTGCGGCCCTGGGAGCAAGTATTGAGTTGTGTACCGGATGCTTACTGCTATCTGGGACCCAGGAAACCAATGTACCAGGTTAAGTGGATTGTAGAGGCATACCACATCGTCTCGTTAGACCTATAAGCCCGAGACTGCGCGACCGATTCTACAGTCGAGTGTCCTGCGAAAGGTTGCCACTTACGATGTAATGAAGGACGCCAGATTTGGGTCTTCATAGGCGGGCGTATGTGTCGAGTTATCCGGGCAGTGTTTCATTCGAATCACCGTCCCTCGCGGTTATGAGTACCGTTTGCTCACTGCACTGTGACGTAATAATCAAGTTGTCTGAGAACAGTTTGCAAGTTTAAAGTGCTTCTATTATAATTGGAATTGCATGAAAACCCTGTATGAAGTAGTGATAGAGCAAACTAAAGTTAATTTCCACCTTGGGACAAGTAACATTGGAATGAAGCGTTTCTTGTTTGATTGTGGAGTTCCAATGTTGCTGGGTGCAAGGGAACTACTGTGTTGGCTAAAATCTGAAAGTTAAGGATGAACGTGTAGGCGAGTCTTTATGCAACTTATATGGTTATGTCTTAAGTTACCTTCATGTAGAGTTGCATGCTTTAGGAGAGACGGTTAAGTCTTGCTGAGCCTTTGTGCTAACTCTTGCTATATGAGTTGTTTTGCATGTTAACATCGACGCTTATAAAGAAGGTTGTCCGGTCAGACTCAGAAACTTCGGAGTCACGTAACACAAGGAGAACCCAGTCGCTGCAATGTCTTCATGTTGCTAGCGAGAGGAGTCCACGGGCTGGTCCTCTTCTCGAGTGCTCATTAGTTATTTGACGTGAGTTGATTGTGGTCTTCCGCTGTAGCTATTTTATGTAAATATTTACAAAGAACATTTGTAAGCTTCCGCTTTTGATTTATGTAATACAATTTTCTTTATATGTGTGCGGTTGGGTGCCGCATAACAGGGCACCACCCAATACGATTCCCGGGCGAGCGACACGGCCCCATGACGGGTGCCAGGGTCCCTCACATATTTCTTCTCGAACAATTGTTACAACGATCTCATCAAATTGATCAGCGATATCCTTCCTCAGCCGCATAAAGTGCCGAAAGATATGTACCAGTCCAAGAAATTGATTTCTGGTCTTGGTATGAAATATGAGAAGATTGATGTTTGCCCAGCCAACTGCATGCTTTTTTGGAAAGGGCACACCAACAAGAAGAAGTGCTTACAATGTGGCAAATCGAGGTTTGTCGAGGTTGATAATCACGAAGGAGAGCGTGGACAGACTAAAGTCGCACATAAGCAGCTTCGTTACTTTCCTGTCACACTTCGGTTGAAGTGCTTGTTTCTCTCGAAAAGAACTGTCAGACATATGAGATGGCACAAAGAAGGTGTATGTGAGAACCTCGGAGTCATGGTGCACCCATCAGACGGTGAGGCATGGAAGGAGTTGGACCGCTTCAATCCAAATTTCACGAACGATGCAAGAAATATTCGCATCGGGTTAGTGACAGATGGCTTCTCACCGTTCAGTACAAACGCCACACCATACTCATGTTGGCACGTGCTTGCTATTCCATACAACTTACCACCATTTCTCTGTATAAAGTATGAATTAATGTTCCTTTTCCTCATCGTTCCAGAAACAGATCATCCTAGTTCACGACTCAATGTGATGTTGAAGCCGTTGATTGAAGAGTTGAAATTGTTATGGACAGGAATCGAAGCGTACGATTGTTACAAAAAACATAAATTCATCCTTTGAGTTGCATACTGGTGGTCTGTTCATGATTTCCCAGCATACGGATTGTTTTCCGGCTGGAGTACTCATGGTTGTTTGACATGTCCAATATGTGCTACGGACACATTATGTTTTCATCTTAGTCATGGTGGCAAGATATGTTACTTCGATTGTCGTCAACGTTGGCTACCTCTGAATCACGTGTTAAGACAATAGAGGAATGCCTTCAGAAAGAACATCGTTGCCACAAAAGGACCACCACGACGTTTGAACAGGTCAGAGATATGTGCCATGTTGGACAAGCTAGTGCCAGATGAAAATCGTCCTTGATATTTTGTTGGTCACGGGGAGGACCACAATTTGACTCATGTATGTGTATTATGGGAACTACCATATGTGAAGTCCTCAATTCTAATGCATAACATTGATGTCATGCACCAGGAGCGTAATATGAGCGAATGCATCATAAGCACATGCTTGGATGTGACAGGCAAAACAAAAGACAATATTAAGGCTCGAAATGATTTTGCAGAGGTTTGTAACCGCCCAAGTCTTGAGCTCTCTGAAACCGTTGGCAAACCACGCGCTACTTTATGTCTTAGACCTATAGAAAAGAAAGAAGTCTTACAGTGGTTGAAAATTTTGAAATTCCCAGATGGTTCTGCTGTTAGCCTGAGACGAGCTATGAATGTGAAGACGGGAAAGCTCACTGGGTTGAAAAGTCATGATTATCACATAATCATGGAAAGACGTGCTGGTTATGTTTCGGGGCTACCTTGACGATGCAGTGTGGAAGGTGTTAGCCGCGCTGAGCTATTTTTATATACAACTTTGTGCGAAAGAAATCACAAAGGATATGATGGAGAAGATGGAAAAGGAGATGCCAATTTTGGTATGTAAGATGGAAAAAGTTTCCCTCCAGGGTTTCTTCAACCCAATGCAACACCTCCTAATTCATCTTCCATATGAAGCTAAAGTGGGTGGCCATGTTCAATATAGGTGGATGTACCACATTGAAAGAGCACTCAGGTGTCTTAAACTAATGGTTCACAATAGAGCAAGGGTTGAAGGATGCATCGCTGAAGCATTTACATTTAAGGAGATAGGCTACTTCTCAAGTGTTTACTTTGCAGACGAACACAATGTTAATGCTCCTACGCTGCGTTACAATGTCGATGAAGCACCCCCTCTTAGCGGCCACTCCATTTTTCATATGAGAGGCACCACCGTTGATAGTGGCATGAGGTACAACGCCACAACAGAAGAAAAGACGGCTGCTTTGCTCTATATCTACGCTAATATGTACGGGATGGACAAATATTTTCAGTAAGTGTTTCTTCACCATCTATACTAATTGGTACTAGTTTGCCATACATATATTTTAATTGTTATTTTTCATTATATATACTAATAGGATGTCGTCGAGCAGTGGTAGAGGAAAGGGAAAGGCGCGGAGTGTAGCTAGAGGTTTCCCGCGTAGGGCAGCTGACGTATTTCAGGGTAGTATGTCTAGCGGACTTTCTGCTAGACGGGCTGCTTTGATAAGTCAGCTACCGGAGCAGAGAGGCGTAGCAGTCGCCTTACAGCAGTCAGATGAGGTAAATATCATTTCGTGAATCTTATAATGTCAACAATGACTTCATTCATCCACATTACTGTTCTTTTAAATTATCAGGAGGACTCTAGGTCCAAGGACTCAGAGACGAGAGGTCCTCTGAAGCCAGCACAGGCTGATGACCACCCTTCGGGGTCCGGTACCCAGCCTGTGGGCCTGCCTGTTGACCCGCTTCTAGACTCTTACGGTGACCACTCCTCCGGGTAACCTGACGTTGAGCCACCTCAGAGGCGTCAGACTAGGAGGAGTCACTATGTGGCTCCTCCTCCAGTTTCTACAAACCCAGATGACCGAATCTTTATTCGTCTGGTTGGTGATATGTAACTAAATCTCTAACTCTTCAATTTTGATTATTTTAGTGTTATAGATGTATTGATTTATCATTCTCTATCAGGTCTTGGTACGATGACTCGTTCACGGGTCAAGGACGCCACAAGCAGGTGAACAATGTCCTTGGGCGGCTTATCCATTTGCACTACCCTAGTGTAGTGAACGGAGTCCCCACCACGTCGTGGGACGATTACGCCACCGCCAGCACGTTGCTCACGGCAACCACCAGGAGGCTGCGTGGTCCAACTTCATGGTAAGCATTAAATATATATTTCTATAATACAAGTATATAATATGGTTAATACCAATCTTGTATATAAATAAGTTTTTCCAGGCACGGTACCGTTTGGAGGACGAGGGCGAGGTGGACTACGCCACAGCCGTGTTCCATAAGAACGCCCAAAAGCTCGTTATGCAGTCGCTATCGAATGCAAGAATTCAAACGAGGAGAGCATACATGAAGCTGCATCTGGAAGAGGGTGACCTGGGTGCATTCAGGAACGTGGCTCCCAGGTACTTGATGGCGGAGCAGTATGCAGAGGTAAATTGTAAAATATTTTTTAAATGTGGAAGAAACACAATAGGTTAAAGATTATAGAACCTAATAATAAATGTATGCAGGTCGGTGTAGCCTGGTTTGACGGCCGCCTGGAGGACTACCGTGACCTGTGTGCTCTGTTGGCGAGTCAGGGGTTCCAGGAACTCTCTAGGACCCGCCGACAGAGCAGACGGACGGATGAGAAGCACACGTTTGGTGCGGACGGCTACTTACTTTTGGATAAACGTAGGGTAAGTGTGATTACTATTGTTTTCTAATATGTTTAAATTATTCATTGTACTAACACATATATATAGGAGCACGAGACCGGTTAGGAGCCGACTCCGATTCAGGTCTGGAAGAGGGGTCACAGGGGAAGTGACCCATCACAGCCTGACTAACTGTGTTCTCAGGCGGCGTCAGAAGCGCTGGTGAGTTGTTTTGTATTTGTATTAACTTTTCTAAAAAAGTTTTTATGATATTATTTTTTCGTATTTGTAGGCAAGGTATGGGCAGTTGGCGGAGCGACTTCACGGTGAAGATTTCGATTGGCATAGCGCGTCTATCATCCCAGAAGCCGTGTATGCAACCGGAGGCAGGAAACCTCATGGACGGTAAGTTCTCTAATTTTTTTTAATGTCAATGAATTTGAGATACAAAAATTTAATAATCTTTCTTCTTTTGTAGTTTCGCTATCTTTGATGGAGTTGTCGACTCGAGGGAGGCACATCCTTCCTCAAGTTGCTCTTCATTGTGACAGACCGGAGCGAGGCAGGCTAGCTCCTTGGATCTCTAGAGTGTCCGGTAGGAGCTCCGCAGGACACAGGAGGAGCTCCGGCTTAAAAGGGAGAGTCAAGCCGCGGATAAGAGGGCCAGGGACGAGTATCAAGCCTCGTTCATGCTACAGATGCAAGCAGCAATGCAGGTATGTACTGGGTCTTTTACTTAATATTTCTAACATATCAATGATGGCTATGTGATAATGTTTGTGTTCACAGGCTATGGCGGCAGGGCAGTCGGCCGTATTCCACGGTGGCAGTCCCCAAAGGAACCACAGGCCCGTTTACCGGAGCAGAGGTACAAATTTACTCAAACTTAAACAACACAGCAATATTTGATAAATTCACCAAATTCCTTAGAATATCACCAAACTTAGTCAAACATAGACAATTCTAGTTTAACTTGATCAATTATAGGTTATAGTAAGCTAACTTAGGCAAACTAGCATTTTTAAACTCATAACTTGTCTAACTATACTTATACATAACAGTGCTCTACGACCGAGGCTCACATGCCATCGCCGCAGCTACCGGGAGGACGAAGGCTCAAGGACGACTTCCCGGGTTCTGGAGGTAGCGGACGTGGTATGGCGTAGGGTGGTGTGTGTCTATAGTGTTCATGAATTACTATTATGTTTATAATGTTGCGACTTGCTGTGTGAGCTGGCCATTGAGCCAGGGATGGCCTCGAAGCCAGGTTAGAATTTTCTCATTTTAAAAAATTACCAACCTTATTTATGACGGGTTTCTGGTCACGGCCGTCGTAAATAAGCCATAGTTATTTACAACGGCCTGCCCCATCATAAATAGTACCAAACTTATTTACAACGGGGCCGTCATGAATAAAGTGGAGTATTCACGACAGCCCCGTCGTGAATAAATCCCCTGCGCCATGTGGCAGCTGGGGAGCTTATTCGTGACGGGACTATTTAGCCGTCGCGAATAAGCTTATTTATGATGGGAGCCGTCGTTAACAACCTTATTAAATACTAATTATCAGTGATGGAAACCGTCGTGAATATGGCTACCCCATCGCGAATAACTTATTCACGACGGTTTAGCCTTTATTAACGACTGTTTTCAGCCGTCGTTAATTGATTATATTCCTGTAGTGTTCACCAAGTGTTGAACCGGTCCTCTCGTCCTGAGCAGGAGGCCCCTACATGGAGCAACCTACGTGCCCGGTAGCAGATTTACACCTTGCTGCTCTCAACCAACCCCTTTGGATGACAAGCAATGCCTCAACATATCGCTACCGGAATTACATCAGTTTCCCGGTTCCCATATAGCCGTTATGTCTTCGGTACAGTTCTAGCTTGTTCAACAGGCCCGCACACGGCTCGGTCCTCAACCGACACAATCAGAGCTACGGCAACACAAGCCCCAACATCCTGCTGCTCCTACTATCTGCTCGGTCCCATTTTCATGTCATATGGTTCATGAGCTATCTCAACCCGAGTGGTGTGCTTCTAAGCCTATTCTCGCGAGTAGTTCCAACTACTCGACTTGTACCGAGTCCTATACCATTGTAAGCATTGCTGTGGCTACTCGAGGTTCAAAACCTAGACTCAAACTCCCTGATTATCTTGGCTGTGCAAGTGGGTTTCAAATCAAGACTCTAATGCACAAAACATTGAACTCGTAACGTAAGTGAGAAAAGTAAAACTTTGTAAATAAGTTAATGAAAACTGGAGCTTGCCTTGCTGCTGGTCATCGATTAAATTGTCCTATGGAGGTATGCAATCCAATATCTCGGGGGCTTGTTCGATTTCAGCGACTACACAAATTGGAAATAACAATGTATGTCAATCAATGCAAGTGTGATGAATTTCGAATGTGAAGACTATAACTCTAGCTAGACATTACTTCTGGTTCTGAGATTTTTACTGTTGCTTTGTGACAACCTAAACAGGGACTTGGCCAAATTTCATCTGAAACAAATCTCATTTGAGCCCTGCACAAATAAATGTATAATTGGCCATAATTAGATCTTCTAATGTTTTCTATTGATTTTCATGAAGCAAGCCACTACTTTATGGAAACTAGAGTTTATGATGGTTCTAATGGAATTTTATTTTCATGTAATTTGAAGAATCCTAGAGAAAGTTATGAGCTAACGAAGTTTGAGAAAATTCTGAAAAATGTTTCTGGACATTTTTCTATTTTCTCAGGGCAGTTCACTTAATCCCACAATTAAGTGAACTAAATAAAGTCGGATTGATATGAAATGTTTCATGTGACTCAAGGATATTAAAAGTAACATCCTGGCCAATTTGATAATTTTCCACTAAGTCGATCTCCATTTAAAATTCCCAACAGTTTAAAATTGAGGGAATTAATTCTGGAAAAATAATGTGTTTCAAGGACTCAAACTTGTTTTTCTGGAAAGTACTCGGAGAGATGAATCCAACAAAATTTTGTTCACTGAATTTGGACATTCCTAGCAAATGTTATGGCCTTCTAAAGTTTGGAGAAATTCCGGAAAAATGAAAAGGCACTGCACACACTGCCAGTGGGCCCCCTTGTTCAGGTTCTTCTTCAACCCCGCGATGAGGGCTCGCGCGCACTGGACAGAGGGATGACGCTCTTTGTTCTCCGGCTACGGTGGACCATTTTCGATGAACTTTCATGCTACACGCTTCTCAGGACATGCCCTAGCGGCTGCACAACGTGGTGCAGCATGAAAACACCGGGAACTAGGTCGGCACCGGTGGCGGCGGTCAGCGGCGCAGCACCGACGATGAACGCTGTGTCCCAAGCCTCTTCCTGTGACCTAAGTGGCCGTAAAGCATCACTGGAGTTTGCAGAAGATAATGGTACACTCCAACCTCGCGACAAACGATCGGAAATAAGAGCTCGATGGTGTCCCGAGCCCTTTTTGCCGGCGGCGGCGAGTTTGCGTCGCACTGCTCGAGGGATGGATGTTTTCTCGTGATTTTGGGCCAGGGTTATCATCAGGAGTCCTAGTTGCTGTGATTAAACTGAAGTTGGGATGATCAACCACTTGTGGAGAATTTTCCGGTTGGTGCTCTATCGGTTCTACACGGCGATCGGCGCCAAATTTGAAATCTGAGCCGGCGCTAGAAGGGAGCTAGGGGGCACCTTAGTTGCTACTAGACATCCGTGCTAAACTTTGGGTGTATTTGATCACGCCGGAGGAGCTCTGAGCTGGTCGGGTGACGGCGATCAGTAGAAGCGCAGTTGCGATGAACAGAGGAGGAAGAAGGAGCACGTAGGACGCCGATCATGAGCTGTCAATGCGTCGAGAATGTCGAGTGAAGTCCGGCGCAACTTCTGAGCTGCTCAGCCCAGCGTCAAATCCACCGGAGCGGTCTAGCACCGATGGCAGCAGAGGAGGCGGCCGTGCGGCGGGGTTCTTCGATCGAGTGCGCGAGCAGAGAAGCAAACTCGGTATGTGCAGCGAGAGGATTGCTTCGTGGGAGATGAAAGCACCGAGGCTGGTTTCCAGAACGATGGAAACACGTGGAGGTGGCTCATCGGTTCAGCTTGGTGGCGCGCGTAGGAGACCCGAAGAAAAGAGCAGCGCGGCTGTGAGGCGGTTCTTCTCAGTGTGTAGCTGATAGGGGGGTCCCACCTCCACAATTTTGTCCTCAATACTTCAATTTCTACTGCTCCAAATATTGGGGACCTTCTATCCTTTGCAATTTGATCAAACCACACAATGGCCATTTGAATTTGAATAATTCAAAGTGCAGATTGATTTGAATAAAAGTGCAGCAAATGTGAAAGCTGAAATTCAAATTTACTTTGAATTTGCTCCAAATGGCTCATGTCAAGATCAATCCCAAACAGGATGAAATTTGGTGGATGATCTCATAAAAATATGCTAAGTGTGAATATGAATTCCTCTTTTGAATTCATGTGATGGAAGTAGTTTGAAGTTGAATTTAAATTTAAACTAGCCCTTTTAATAGATGTGTCCAAAAGTACCTCAAAAAGGTTTGGATTTGCAAAAAAAATGGCATGAGCATTTCTAAGAAAGTTTAGGATGTAACTGTGAGCTCGGCCTCTCATGAAACATGGGTCCTTTACAATCCAATTGTTTCCTTGTCCCTAACCGGCACAGCTTTAGCTGGTTCACATCGTTATCACCCAATTCTGTACTAACTTGGTCGTGTCTAGAACAAAAGTTCCATGAGTACTTCTTCACAAGTGTGGTAGAGCTAAGATTGATCCATCTAACTGCGGTGAGAGAAAGACATAATGAACTTGTGGTTAAATACGTCAAACGGTTTAGGGAAACACGAAACAAATGTTTTAGCCTAACCATAGGGAAAAAAGATTTCGCCGATCTAGCGTTTGCAGGGCTGTTACCTTACCTCATGGAGAAGATGGACAGTGTCGAGTTTGGGGACGTCAATCAGGAACTGCAACACACTGTGGCACACGAGAACCGAGCCAAAGAGGCTAAGGCACTGTGAGGACCCAGCGGTCCCGATGAACCTGGATCACGCTGAGCGGTGCTGCGATGGACAGCACCGGATAACACGCATAAAAGGCGCTAAGCGGAAGCAAAATTTTATTACAGAAACTTGTTTATGAACATAGTTACATCAAAATAACGTTAAGTCTACACTCGCGGGCATAGACTAAGCAAAAAGAGTTCACGTTCAACCCATGAGCGTGTCCTCACTAGCACACACACCACACCAACACGGCGGCGTGCACGGCTCCCACTCGACGGTGTTACCCTCTTGGGGTCTGTCTCCTCCTCGGGAGCCTCCTCCTCATAGAACCCTGCAAACTCTTCAAACACAAGCAGTGAGCACGATGGCTCAGCAAGACTGACCCATCTCATCTAAACATGAAACTCTACATGCCGGATTTGCAATGGATAATTGGAAAGTATATTGCAAAAGACACGCCTAATTAGCTGAATCTTACTTTCAAGTTTTAGCTACAAGTTAGTGGGGAACCTTGTGCCAAGACACATAAGAAATCCGCAATCAAACAAGGAACGCATTTCTTTTATGTGCTTTGCCTAAGGTTGAAAAGAAATTTGATTTGCTCTAAACTAAAGCATTTCATTAACAAACAACGTAAAGCTTTCACATAGAAACTTTTATCATGACAACTAGCCTGTTCTTTCTACGTCAAGGTACAGTGAATAAGTGGTACTCACTGACCGCAAGGGACGGCGATTATAATCGATTTACACCTGCAGGGTTACCCGACCGTCACGTACGCCCGTACTCGCTGTTGCCTACGACAACCATCAGGACGTCGTACGCAACCACCTTTCATCTGTTAGCCAAGTGTTGAACCGGTCCTATTGTCCCGAGTAGGAGGTCTCTATGCGGAGCATCCTCGTTATCCGCTAGCCGATTTACACCATGCTGCTCTCAACCTACCCTCATGCCTCAACATATCGCTACCCGAATTACATCGGTTTTCCAGTTTCCATATATCCGGTAGGTCTTTGGTACTGTTCTAGCTTGTTCAACAGGCCCGAACAGGGCTCGGTCCTCAATCGACACAAGTAGAGCTATGGCACCCAGGCCCCAAAGTCCTGCTGCCCTTACTCTCCGCTCGGTCTCATTTTCTTGCCATGTGATTTATTGTCTATCTTTCTAACTGAGTGGTGTGCCTCTAGCCTATTCCCGTGAGTAGTTCCAACTACTAGTCTTGTACCGAAACCTATACCATTTTAGCATTGCAGTGGCTACTCGAGGTTTAAAACCTAAGCCTAAAACCACTGGTTCTCTTGGCTATACATTTTGGTTTCCAATAAAGACTCTAATGCATAATTGTAGGAAATGCATAAAGTAAGTGATCAAAACATAAGACATTGTAAATGGTTAATACAAACCGGAGCTTGCCTTGCTGCTGGTCATGGGCTAATTGTTCTTCCGGAGTTTAGCGACTACACGAAATAAACATGCGATGCGTGTCAAATTTGAATGTAATTGAATTAGTTTGATAATGTACAGACTATAAGTAAAGCTAGACAGACCTTTTTCCACTTAAATTTTTACTGAAATTTGGTGACAACCTAAACAGGGACTTGGCCAAATTTCATTTGAAGCAAAGCTCATTTGAGCCCTGCACAAATAAATGTGTAATTGGTAATATTTAGAGCTCTTATTGTTTTCTAAGGATTTTCATGGAGCAAGCAATGACTTTTTGGAAAATAGAGTTTCAAAGGGTTCTAATGGAGTTGTTTTTATCTAATTTGGAGGATCCTAGCAAAAGATATGAGCTAAACAAGTTCAGAGAAAATCTGAAAAATGTTTCTGGACATTTTTCTTTTTCTCTGGACCAGTTTAATTAATCACACCATTATGGGGGACTGAATTTTGTTTGATGGACCTTAATTTTTTATGGTGACTCAGGGATAATAGCAGGAACATCCTGGCAAAATTTCAGAATTTTCCATCAAAGGAATCTCCAGTTAAAATTCCCAACAGTTTAAATTTGGAGAATTAATTCTGGAGAAATAAGGGTTTTCATGGAGTGAAACTTATTTTGCTCGAAATTACTAAGAGAGCTGAATCCAAAAAAATTTTGTTCACTCAATTTGGACAATCCTAGCCAAAGTTATGGGCTTCTAAACTTTTGGAGGGAAAACTGGAAAATCAGCTCGATTTGTTTTAACGGCTGATACCCGGGGCCTACAAAACAGTGCCGTATTCAACCTCCCGCCGTCGCCCGAGCGCGAGCCGGGACAGCGGCAGTGGCACAGCCCGTTATCCGGCTACGGTGGACCTTTTTCGGTGATCTTTCTCGCTACACGCTTCTCATCCCAAGCCCTAGCGGCCGGACAAGTTTATGCAGCATGCCATCAACGGGAAACCGGTCGGCATCGACGACAGCGATCCGTGGTGCGATACCAACGATGACCAATGCGTCCCAAGCTTCTACCGATGCCCTAAGTGGCCGTAAAGCACCGCTGTAGCTCGAGGAAGGTGATGGTGGACTCAAACCCCACAGAAAACGGCCGGAGCTATGAGCTCAACAGCGACCTGAGCCATTTCGGCCGGCGGCGGCGAGTTTGCATTGCTCTGCTTGTAGGATGGAGGTTTCTTCATGGTTTTTGGGTCAGGGTGGTCGTGAAGGGCCCTATTGCTATAGCTAGACTAGAATCGGAGTTGCCCAACCATGCAAGGCGAATTTCCCATTTTGGTTGGCTTCAGATCTACACAGTAATTATCAGAAAATATGAAATTCCAGCTAGCCGGCGCTAAGAGGGAGCTATGGATTTCAGGAGGAGCTACTATACATCGAAGCTAACCTCTGTGAGCAGTTGGTTGTGTCGGAGGAGCTCGGAGCTGTCCGGGCGATGGTGTTTAGTCGGAGGCGCGTCGGTGGTGAACATGGGAGGTCAAAACGCCTCGGTGAAGCTCGAAGGAAGTCGATCACGCGCTACCGAGGGCTGGAGCACGACGGGTGAAGGTCGGAGGTTCCGTTTCTGGCCTCAGCTCGTGGTGACAACTTCAGTTTTGGCCAGTCGACGGTGAGGTGGGAGCTCGGTTGTGCAGCGAGGTTCTTTGGAGTTTCGGTGCGGAAAGGCGTCAAACCAGTGGAGAAATGGGCTTTGGGCGTCGGTTGCTCGAGGATTAGCAGCAGGGAATGTCGCCAACTGCAGAGTTTGGCAAGCAAGAGGTGGTGCTGGTCTCCAGCACCATGGCGCTTGCGGTCGCGCGGAAGAAACCGAGCGCTCTCGGTGGAGTCGGTTGAAGCCTCTGTTCCACTGACTGGTGGGTCCCATTTCCAATTTTCGTCCCACAAAATTAAATTTTCACTTTTGCACAATATTTGGGACCCTCCTACCCCTCACAATTTGATCAAACCACTGAATCAACCATTGAAGTTTAAATGATTCAAAATGAAGTAATGGTTTGAATGAATTTGCTTCAAATGACAAACTGAAATTCAAAATAAATTTGAATTTGCTACATATAGCTCATGTCAAGATCAATCCCAAATGGGATGAAAATTGGTGGGGGAGCTCATAAAATGTGCTGAGTATGAATAAGAATCCCACTTTTGAATTCATGGGATGAAAGGAGTTTGAATTTGAATTTAAATTTAATCTAGCCTTTTAATTAGTGTACCCAAAAGTACCTCAAAGAGGTTTGGATTTGGGTGAAATTTGGCATGATCATTCCAAACAAAGTTTAGGAGTTAATCATATGCTCATCCCCCATATGATGCATGTGGGAAATACTACTTTTGCATTTTCTGAGTTCATCTCCTAATAAATCTATTTATGGTGGTTACTTTCTCTTCAAATGTGTATATAAGTTTACCACAATTGAGCTGAGGTGTGGGTGTGATGAACACTTATAGCAAGTGAAAAATCTGGGCCCTTATAGGCACATGGCCAGTTCAAGGAGATCAACCATAGGGACCGGGAGAGGCAACACATCAACCAACTCGAAGAGGATTCGGCCAGTGACGAAGAGATGGAAGTATGTGTGGACGAATGGGTTGAAAACCATAATAACAAGCCTCTGGCTTGCACTTCCTTGAAGCCCAACCCTTGAAAGAAGGAGGGGATGAAGTTCACCTTCGATGTAACAAAGTGTGACAAGCTTTTCAACCTGTTACTACAAAACAAAGTGATCAAGTTGAACAATGGCATGCTATCCCTTCACCCGAGCAGCTGGCCAACAGACTCTTTCCCGCCGATTTGAGGACGGAATCCCGGTGCACGCTGTTGAAACTGAGGTGCACGCGGGACCATCCTTTGCTGCTGCTGTTGCTTTGGTGGATACGTTGGTCGGAAGCCCGGCGCATTATATTGTCGACCGTGAAACTAAGGCGGTCGCGGCGGTGGCTGCCATCTTTGACCGGATGGTGAGCGATACACCACGCGGTATTTTTGTGGCGCTCCACCACTGCTGCTCGTCAGCGTCATGCGTTTTCTCTTATCAGAACTGCGCTCGTGCTGAGCATTCTCTTGTAAAATCGCGGCATTCACAAGGCCGTTGAAGGTGCCGCGATTACTTTGGGTGAGATGGACCTTCAGTTTTGAATTCAGGCCCCGGAAGAATGCGTTGCGCTTGTAGTCTTCCGTTCTCACAAATCCTGGCGCATACTGCACCAGCCGGTTGAATAACCTGGAGTACTCATGAGCACTCCTCTCGCCTTGTCGTAGCGCCAGGAACTCCTGGAGCTTCCTTTCCATAAAATCGGGAGGTATATGGTAGGCACGGAATGCCTCCCGGAACTACGCCCATGTGACGGCATGGCCAGCCGGTAATGAGGTGATGTAGTTCGCCCACCATGTACCGGCTTCGCCTTGGAGCTGTTGCGCTGCATACAGCGCCTTCTGGTGTTTGGTGCACTGTAGCAGCCCGAACTTTGCCTCCAGACTGCGGATAAAGCTGTCCGCCTCTAAAGGCTCTTCGGCCTCCGTGAAGATCAGTGGATGGTGACCAGGAATTCTGAATAAGAACTTTGTTGGGGCCGGTGTTGCCCATTGTCTTGACGTCCTCCCTGATGGGACGCATTATGTTGCACCAGCATCTGCAACAACTCGGTTTGCTCGTCGCGTGAGCCGAGCACTGAGGCGAGAACCTCCGCAAGGTTTCTTGGAAGTTCTGGCGGCGGAGGAGGTGGTTGCTGCTGCGTCATGGTTTGCTCCGGAGGTGGAGACTCATCACAACAAACCTGACTCGGACCTCCCTCCGCTTGCGTAGACCGTGTACGCACCATTCTGCATTCATACCATTCAAACGATCAGCACATCTTGGTTTATTGCATCCAGTTTATACAAAAGTAGTGCGAGAATGGAATAAATAATGCGCATAACAATCACACATATGGATAAAGTATAAACTTTATACAACATATACATCCCGGGACCATGTCACACGATCGAGTTCCAAAATGATGAACATTATGGGTTAAAAGTTCATTTCGACCATTGTGGGTTGCCACAGGATGTTAAGTGTGTTAGCCTGCGTAATTCCTCGCTATTGTACTGTACCCTAACATGTCCTCGCTCGAAATGATATTGTTAATGCGTCAACTTTTTGACTCCAACTTTCTGTTTTACAACAGCTGCTGGACGTCGAATTGTGAAACTAAGTTTTTTGGTTGAAACACTTCAACATGGTGTTCACTGTCCAGCTTCTGGTCCAGCAGGCCAGTTGGAAGAATTTTAACTCTTTTGGCCACCTTGGAGGCAAAATATGGACCAGAGTTCAACAACAAAGTTGTATTAAACTCTCTAAGGAATCCAGATTGTATTTATGTGCCTCCATAGCCTCCCTAGTTTGTGAGTTATGATCTCCACAAGTTAAAGAATTTTCTCAGGAATTTTGACAGCACCTCCTTTGCAAGGGGCTGTATTGTTCACAAAGTTCCATCATATTCTGCCCTCAATCTAGGAAAACACTGAAATACAACATTGTAGCACATTTTCTATACTTTCCAACGATGTCTTGCTTGACCCTTAGAAAATTTTCTACAGAAAGTTGTGGTTGAAATACAGAAAATTCCAGAGAGCATTCTGGTCTGCCCTGTTTCTGGACAGTGCCTACTCATCTGAGATTTTCATCCATTTGGATGGAGATTTTGTTCTGGAATTCTACAGAAAAGTTGTAGAGGACTTCAAAACCTTTCCATAATGTTATCCCACGCCTCAATCGGTTCAACCAATCCTATGTTATATCCTGTTTAAATTCAGCACAGTTTCTGCCGAAACAGGGGAGGTTGTTCCTAAGTTTTTGAAATTGAATCTATGCTCCCAATTGACTCTCAGTTCAATATAGGAGTTTACTAACCCCTAAATGGAATCCTAAACCTCATTTTAACTCTGTTATTTAAAAATATCCTTTTATGCAGTCTCGGTACTACGTTTCCTCACTAAAGAAAAATCCTAAGCCGGTATTCCGGCATATACGTGTCATATGGTGGAACTAAGAACGTCACTCACAAACGGTTTCTAAACGTCATGCACTAACGTGGTTAATGTACCTGCAGAAGAACACCCAATAATGGTGCACACCAAGGTTTTTTACATTTCAGTCAGTTCCATATCATAATAAAAACATACGGTCCGCATCATTGTCATACGGATCGTCCTTGAGTCAAGCCACATCTCAAGGTACACGGTCGTGTTTTCACACCACACGATGGGGAACCCGAGTAGAGCGCGAACGGGTCGTCACGGTTGGAAATTTTATCAACCCAACGGATATCACCTACTGCCTCATTACCGTTGAGGCACACCGATGGCGAGCGCTGCGTATGGCCCTTTGAACATTGAACATTCAAGAGTTGCATACTTTCGTGTTGCTTACCATATGATGGGGTATTCTCACTTTTGCCTAAAGCACGCTGGAGATCAGCGTTGTCATATGCTCTCAGAACTATGGGGAGGTTCAGAGACATATTAACTACCGTGCCAAGCCACGGTATATCCTTCCATACTATTTCTCGTATGGCAAGTTACCGCAATTGATACACCTGCGGTGGCGTACCTTACCTCTTACCTGATGTCGGAGCGTTGTTACAGAATGTATAACAAGTATGTTAGCATTTCCACCATAATATCTACTACTATCATAGATCTTATGTGGGCATATTGACTAATCCTCACTCAACTACTTCTAAGTTTTCAAAATAGGCTCTTTTCGAGTGTGCTATTCCCAATGCGGCTCTGATACCACGTCTGTGGGGACCACCCCGTGGTTCACCCACTCTAGGATCGCATAGGGTGGTGTCGTGCGATGCGGCACCCAACAGTACACACGAAAAGAATTTAAGAACAACATACAAACTTTTATTTGATATAAAACAGCGGAAGTCTTTTACAAAACTTAATTATCAGCAGAAATATTATACATAGATGGCCTCTCATCCTAACTATGTAAAAGTGCAGCCGTCCAGCCTGGGGACGCTACACACTAGCAGCAAGTAACCGGAGATCACGGCGACGTGTACCCTGACGGGGGCATCGCCTCGTCCTCGGAACCCTCCTCATAGCTCTCCCCTGCCACTACAGGAAACATAGCAATTAACGAGGGTGAAAAACTGTCATAAATAAGCACATTACCCTCGTAAATAAGCTATCTGCGATGGTATTTACTTATTTACAAGGGGTTTTAGCCGTCAAAAATAAATCGACGTAAATAAGCTTATTTACGTCGGTGCCGACGTAAATAAGCTTATTTACGAATACGTTGCCCTATGCGACAAATGCCAACGGGTAATATCCGAACATCAAAAACCCGCTGGATTGTTGCAACCCTTGAGAATACCCGAATGGAAATGGGAGGACATCAGTATGGACTTCATCGTTGGGTTACCATGTACTCAGTCGGGATACGACTCCATCTGGGTCATTGTGGACCGATTGACGAAAACTGCCCATTTTCTTCCGGTAAAGACCAGTTACAACGTTGCACAATTGGCAGAATTGTACATGGAGCAGATCGTGTGCCGCCACGGAGTTCCGAAGAGGATAATCTCAGATCGAGGTTCTCAGTTTACCTCTAGATTCAGGAGGAAGCTGCAGAAAACCATGGGTACACGACTGGATTTCAGCTCCGCCTACCATCCACAAACAGATGGACAAACCGAAAGGACGAACCAAATTTGTACATTTTGGGGCTTCCTGGATGTATGGAATAGGGTGAATCATGTGCCTCCTTCAATATTATGTCGCGGAGGTGTCTTATGTTCGGCACACAAATCCTTTTTCCTAGCCAAAGCGTACCCTCTTCATCTTCCTTGAAATCCTTCTCTATTCCTTGTCGGAGTCTTTCCTTCATCTCCCTGATTTCCTCGTCCGTTGATTGGCCCTCTCTTATTTCTTGCTCCAATGGGGAGTGGATTTCCATTATCTCCACGTTATTCAAGAATCTGAGGTGTAACCGTTCGAACTCCTTCTGCAGTTCGGGTGGTAGCTCCCGGACCGTGAGTTGGTGACATGCTCCCTTTCTGCTCAATGCATCAAATACTACATTGGCCTTTCCGGGGTGGTAGTTGATTCCAATATCATAATCCTTGATGAGTTCTAACCATCGACGTTGCCTCAAATTCAAGTCTGTTTCCGTAAATATGTACTTGAGGCTTTTATGATCCGTATAGATCTCACATCGATGACCAAGGATATAATGTCTCCAAATCTTCAATGCATGCACCACTGCTGCTAGCACCAAGTCATGCGTGGGATAATTAAGATCGTGCTTCTTTAATTGCCGTGAGGCATAGGCTACCACTTGTCCTTCCTGCATGAGCACACATCCGAGCCCCTGTCTGGATGCGTCACAATATATGTCAAAGCTCTTGCTTACGTCTGGCAATACCAGAACTGGTGTTGTGGTTACCCTTTTCTTGAGTTCCTCAAAACTTTCTTGGCAGGCTGGTGTCCCTTGAAAGACCTTTCCCTTCATTAGCAACTCCGTCATAGGTTTTTCTATCTTAGTGAAGTTTTTAATGAAACGCCGATAGTATCCTGCCATCCCAAGGAAACTCCGAATATCCCTCACGCTCTTCGGTTGGTCCCACTTCAGAACATCTCTCACCTTTCCAGGATCAATCGATACCCCTTCCTTGGAGATAATGTGGCCTTTGAAAGATATTTCCTTTAGCCAAAATTGACACTTGTTGAGCTTGGCATACAAATGATGCTCATGCAACTTCTGCAGGGTCAATCTCAGATGTTCTTCATGCTCCTCCTCACTTTTTGAATACACCATAATGTCGTCGATGATAACCACGACGAACTTGTCCAAGTACTCCATGAAAACCTTGTTCATAAGGTACATGAAGTATGCGGGTGCATTCGTCAATCCAAAAGACATAAGGGTATATTCATATGAACCATACCGTGTCCGAAAGGCTATCTTAGGTATATCAGAGGGCTTAATCTTCAGCTGGAAGTATCCCGACCGAAGATCAATCTTGGAGAATACTCGAGCTCCTTTCATTTGATCGAACAGGTCCTCTATACGTGGTAGAGGGTATTTATTCTTGAGATTATGCGTAGATTATCGTCCATTGAATGCTGTCACTATCAAGAATAAATATCCACTACCGCACATCGATATTTTGTTCGATCAACTAGTGGGTGCAAAGGTATTCTCCAAGATGGATCTTAAGTCCAGGTATCACCAGATAAAAATCCAGGCAGAAGATGTACCAAATATGGCGTTCTCCACAAGATATGGGCTTTATGAATATCTTGTCATGTCTTTTGGGTTGACCAATGCTCCGGCTCATTTTATGTATCTCATGAACTCGGTGTTCATGCCGGAGTTAGATAGGTTTGTCGTGGTTTTCATCGAAGACATATTGGTCTATTCAAAGTCAGAAGAAGAACACACTGAACATTTGCGTATTGTACATCAACGTTTGAGAGATCACAATCTATATGCAAAATTCAGTAAATGTGAATTTTGGATCAGCAAAGTGCCGCTTCTTGGGCATATTATTTTAGCGGAAGGCATCGCTGTGGGCCCATGTAAAATCGAGCAAGTGCTGAAATGGAAATCTCCAAAATCTGTTCATGAAGTGAGGAGTTTACTAGGTTTAGCGGGTTATTACAGAAGATTCATTCCAAATTTCTCCAAAGTCACTAAACCTATGACGGAGCTGTTGAATAAAAGCACCAAGTATGATTGGAGCAATTCATGTGAACATGCTTTTCAAACTTTAGTGAAGCATCTCACCACAGCTCCAGTTTTGGCCCAGCCGGACACAACAAAGCCGTTTGACATTTATTGTGACGCATACGGCATCGGTTTGGGTTGTGTGGTGATGCAAGAAGGACACATGGTCGTGTATGGATCCCGACAACTCAGGGCTCATGAGCAGAATTACCCGACGCGCGATCTTGAACTAGCTGCAGTGGTCCTTACATTGAAAATGTGGAGACATTATTTACTTAGCAATCTAGTACATCTCTACACTGACCACAGAAGCTTGAAGTACATCTTCACACATAAAGAACTGAATATGAGGCAGCGAAGATGGCTCGATTTGATCAAGGATTATGAACTTGAGATTCATTACCATCCGGGCAAATCAAATGTTGTTGCTGACACACTTAGTCGGAAAGCCCACGTTCACCATTTAGCCATGGCTGCACAGGAAGAAGGAGAACCAAGCCTGCGCTTAGTTCCCTACGGATCGCTGTTCAATCTTGCTCTTATTCCTACAATCCGAGATGAAATTCTAGGGGCTCTGAAGAGGGACAGGGGTATGTCTCACATCTGGAGGAGAGTGGACAGTGGTGAGTTGAAGATGTTCCACAAGGATGAAAAGGGTACTCTCTGGTTTAACAACAGAATAGTTGTACCCCGGAAAAATGAAATCGTGGAGGAAGATATTGGATGAAGCACATTTGTCCAAGTACTCCATTCATCCAGGATGTAACAAGATGTACCAGGATTTGAAATCTATGTTCTGGTGGACACGGATGAAAAGAGAGATTACAAAATATGTATCCAAGTGTGATACGTGTCGGCGGGTTAAAGCCGACCATATGAGAAAAGCTGGACCACTTCAACCGCTGAAGGTTCCAACATGGAAGTGGGAAGACATAAGTATGGATTTCATCGTCGGATTACCCCTGACCAGCAACAAGCATGATTCTATTTGGGTAATCATCGATCGTTTGACCAAGACAGCTCATTTTATTCCAGTCCATATGAAATATGTGGCAGAGAAGTATGCGGAGCTGTTCATCTTGAGAATCGTTTGTTTACACAAGGTTCCCCGTACCATCCTCTCTGACCGTGGTGCATTATTCGTATCCAGATTTTGGGAGCAACTACATTATTCATTGGGAACCAAGTTAATTCGGAGTTCAGCATATCATCCGCAAACTAACGGTCAAATAGAAAGGGTAAATCAGATTTGGAGGATATGCTACAGGCATGTGTCATCAATCATGGGAAGAATTGGGATGACTATCTACCGTTAGCAGAATTCTCATATAATAACGGTTATCAACCTAGCATCAAAATGGCCCCGTATGAAGCTCTTTATGTCCGAAAGTGCCGCACACCACTGAATTGGTGTGAGTCCGGCGAGAGAGTGGTCTACGGGATTGATCTTGTGAATGAAGCCGAGGAGCGAGTGCGAGTAATTCAAGCCAACTTAAAGGCTGCTCAATCTCGGCAGAAAAGTTGTGCAGACAAAAGACGTCGACCTCTTCACTTCGACATCGGGGACAACGTTTATCTTCGTGTCTCTCCGATGAAAGGGGTTCATCGTTTTGGAGTGAAGGGAAAACTTGCTCCGAGATTCATCAGGCCGTTTGCTGTCACTGAAATATGCGGACCCGTGGCCTATCGTCTGGAGCTACCGATGTGACACCTGGTTCCGAAAATGAACCAAGTGAATGCATATGTGTGCCACGGATGTTCATCACACATACACATGTATTCCACAAACTGAAATTCAAAATATAACCACGTACCAATAATGTTTAAGTACTTTATTACATTGAATCAATATCTCACTCATGAATATCTATCTTATTCTTGCACAGGAAGATTCTAACGACAGCGAAAATAACTAAAGACAGCAGGCTCCACCTTCAACTCCACAGACATGTTGACGGTAGTGCGCACGCCTAGTACTCCACTTGTTCCTCAAAGTACTCTTCGCCTATAGCTTATGTATATGTGTGGGAAGGCAAGGGTGAGTACATGTCGTACTCAGCAAGTGCGGGAAAAGTATAACATGTAGCTGACAACAAAGTAGGCAATAAAAAGGTTCATTGCATCAAGCAAATTTTATTTCACAAACACGTTAATAACAGCAACTATCTCTAGGTGAGTTGTATCCCATCATAACCAAGTATTTCATCAACATTCCTTCATCATAATTCACCATTTATCATGTCTCAACCAGCCATTAACCTTTCTCAAGTTCATCTCATACTTATAAATATTCATAACCATCTCATATTCATATCACCGAAACCAAACTCATTTTCATGACCCAAAACAGTCCCAAAACCAATCCCAATGACCATACCCGAATATCCATCCCATGTTTTGCCTCTAATCATGGAAGTTGGCCATGTGCTAGTAACCGGAAGCACGACTATCATGATAGTTTTACACTCTAAAGAGGTGGCACCACTTTACCCACAAGTTTCTGATTTTGTCACCCGTCGGTGACTAGAAAGAGCCTCCATTATACCAGTACACAACTGTCGGTGTATGGTCAAGAGATCACAAAATAGCCTTTACAAAGGGGCTACTAGTATGTACGGACCCACTGAGGTTTCATCAGCAGGCTCGAATCTCCATTCTCCTACCCACGGTCCCCTCTTGTGCCATGCAGTTCTAAGGGTAGTCCTCATCGACTCCCATTCCCCGCGCCATCCAATGGTCCATAACAAGCTAGCAACACACCTAATTAGTCAGCTAAGCCGCACCCATATTTGGTCTTGTGGTGGCACTGTTTTCCTAGCATGTGCTTGCATGAACCGGTCCTTAGATCTACGGCAAGCAAACCACCATCTTATTCAGCAACATCCACGAACCAAGATCGACATATCTCCCTGATTCCATGCTCATCAACATTTTCAAGTTCTCATCATCTTTAATATCATGATTGCAGTAGCTAACAAGTTTTATTTCAGCTTCCCATATCCCGTAAGTTAAGGGAAGCAAAAAGGAAAAACGACCATACCCGACTCATCAACTTTCCCAGCGACAAGAATGGTTAACACAACTAGTAAACTCCTTTAAAAAGAGTGTCCCATCAAGTTGACTCAAGCATACGGGTTTTCGCAAGCAAAACAGTTTCGAAAACATAGGATCAATATGGTCAAGGGGCACTTACCTTGCTCCCGTGGTTCGTGTTGCTCAAGCGTCTCGAAGTCTTGGTGCTATAGTTCCTCGTAGACGGCCTCTAGAGCTTGTCCTTCTACTCACGACCACACACATACAAAATTTACTGCAATCAATTGTCATGCTCAAACTTTACTCAACATGCAATGAGGTGCATGAATGCAATTCCTATGGTGCAGTTTTACAAAACCAGTTTGTACGTGTTCTTGCATGTTTTAGTAGGCTTCCATGTGGTTTTATGGTGATCAAGGTTGCTGGGATCAAGTGTGGACGTGGTGATGATCTTGACACAAGGTGTAGATCAATTCCTCCGTCAAAAGTTGACCAAAACATGGTCTGTCCACACGCAGAAGTTTCTGCTCGAAGGGGGCGAAGAAAACGGGTGCGTAGAAACAGCGGCGACGTTGTAAGAGGGGTAACGAAGACCTACCTCACTTCTTCCTTGCGGCAGGGCCTCCCTCCTTGGGAAAAATTTGGGAAGTTAGGGGAAGGTGGAAATTTGGGGAATAATTGGGGTGGCTCAATTTGGCTATTTTATTTTCACTATTTTCCATTTCTATTTCCTTTTATCATTTTAGTAGCTTCTATATTCTTTTCTTCATTTCTTCTTCTTTTTAAATGCTTCTCTACATGAAAAATGTATGCAATGCATGGTAGTGAAATTGAGGGTGTTACAAACCTACCCCCCTTAAAATGAATATCGCCCTCGAGATTCGATAAAGTGGAGAAAAGATGGGGGAATTCCACCTTGAGATCTTCCTCACGTTCCCATGTAGTCTCGGCTTCCGGGTGATGGCTCCGTTGTACCTTGCACCAATGGATTACTTTGTTCCTTGTGATCCTTTCCTTCATGCCCAAGATTTTGATGGGGTGTTCCGTGTAGGTCAGATCCTCTTGAAGATCTAGCTCATCCATTGGTACTTGTTCTTCCGGTACTCCTAGGCATTTCTTGAGCTGGGATACGTGAAACACGTCGTGCACATTGGAGAGGTGCGTTGGCAGCTCTAGTTGATAGGCTACCTCTCCTTGCTTGCCCAAAATCTTAAATGGCCCGATGTAGCGAGGTGTTAATTTCCCTTTGATATTGAACCGTCATTGGCCTCGGATAGGTGACACCTTAAGGTACACGAAGTCTCCAACTTCGAAGGTCAATCTTCGTCGCCTATTGTACGCATAACTCTTTTGTCGCGACTGAGCAGCCTTCAAGTTTCCACGTATCATTTGGATTTGCTTTTCGGCGTCTTGCAGCACTTCGGGTCCAAATACTTGGCTTTCTCCGGTCTCATTCCAGAACAGCGGTGTTCTACACTGTCTACCATACAATGCTTTGAAAGGTGACATCTTCAAGCTGGCTTGGTAACTGTTGTTGTACGAGAATTCAGAATATGCAAGCTTTTATCCCAACTATTCCCATGTTTCAAGGCGCAATCTCTCAACATGTCTTCTAAAATCTGATTTGTCCTCTCGGTTTGCCCGTCGGTTTGTGGGTGATATGCGGAGCTGAAATTAAACCGTGTACCCATGGCTTCGTGCATCTTCTTCCAGAACCTAGAGGTAAATTGAGAACCTCGATCTGAAACTATCCTCTTCGGAACTCCATGGCAACACATGATTTGCTCCATATACAGCTCGGCTAGTTGTGCCACGGTGTATTTGGTTCTAACAGGAATAAAGGGGGCTGTTTTCGTCAATCAGTCCATGATAACCCAAATAGAGTCATAGCCGGACTGAGTTCATGGCAATCCGACTATGAAATCCATACTGATGTCTTCCCACTTCCACTCGGGTATTTTCAATGGCTGCAATAATCAAGCGGGTCTTTGATGTTCGGCCTTCATCCGTTGGCATGTATCGCATAAGGCAACATATTCAGCAATATCCCTTTTCATACCATCCCACCAATAGCATGTTTTCAGGTCCTTGTACATCTTGGTACAGCCGGGGTGTATGGAATAAGGTGAGTCATGTGCTTCACGTTAGGCACAGAAATCTTTTTCCCTAACCAAAGCGTGCCATTCTCATCTTCCTTGAAATCCTTCTCTATCCCTTGTCGAATTCTTTCCTTGATTTCCTTTATTTCCTCATACGTTGCTTGGCCATCTCGTATCTCTTGTTCCAGCGTTGAGTTCAGTTCTACCACCTCCATCTCGTTCAAGAACCCGATATGTAACCATTCAAACTCCTTACGCAGCTCGGGTGGCAGCTCCCGAACTGTGAGCTGGTGACATGCTACCTTTTGGCTCAACGTATCAGCTACTACATTGGCCTTTCCGGGGTGATAGTTGATTCCAACGTCATAATCCTTGATGAGTTCCAACCATCGACACTGCCTCAAATTCAGATCCGTTTAGTGAATATATACTTGAGTCTTTTGTGATCCATGTATACCTCACATCGGTGACCAAGAATATAATGCCTCCATATCTTCAAGGCATGTACCACGGATGTAAGTTCCAGGTCACGTGTGGGGTAATTCAGCTCATGTTTCTTTAATTGCCTCGACGCATAGGATACCACTTGGCCTCCTTGCATGAGCAGACATCCAAGCCCTTGTCTTGATGCATCACAATATATATCGAAACTCTTGCTCACGTCCGGCAATACCAAAACCGGCTCTGTTGTTAATCTCTTCTTTAGCTCTTCAAAGCTGTATTGACATGCTTGTGTCCACTGAAATGCTTTCCCTTTCATGAGAAATTCAGTCATAGGCTTCGGTATTTTGGAGAACTCCTTGATGAACCGACGGTAGTATCCAGCCATCCCAAGGAAACTCCGAATAAACATCCCTTACTTTTCCGGGATCAACCGATACTCCTCTTTCGGAGATGATGTGGCCTAGGAACAATATCTCCTTCAGCCAAAACTGACACTTGCTGAACTTAGCATACAATTGATGCTCTCTTAGTTTCTGCAATGTCAATCTCAAGTGTTCTTCATGTTCTTCCTCGCTTTTTGAATACACCATAATATCATTGATGAAAACCACAATGAACTTGTCCAAGTACTCCATGAAGAACTTATTCATGAGGTACATAAAGTATGTGGGTTCATTCGTTAACCCAAAAAGACATAACGGTATATTCATACGAACCATACTGTGTTCGAAATACAGTCTTGGGTATGTCGGATGGCTTAATCTTGAGCTGGAAGTATCCCGACCGAAGATCAATCTTGGTGAAAATTCGGGCACCTTTCATTTGATCGAATAAGTCCTCTATGCGGGGCAGCGGGCATTTATTCTTGATCGTCACCTCGTTGAGAGACCTATAGTCCACACACATCCTTTGGGTCCCATCTTTCTTGTCCATGAAGAGCACGGGGGCTTCCCACGGTGACGATCTTGGCGTATAAAACCCTTTTCTAGCTGCTCCTGAATTTGCTTCTTGAGCTCGCCTAATTCATTAGCAGGCATCCTATATGGCCTCTTTGCTATAGGTGCAGTTCCAGGTACTAAATCAATGGCAAATTCAACGTCCCGGTCAGGTGGAATACCTGGAAGTTTTTTCTGAGAACACATCTCAATATTCTTGAACCACCAGAATGCTTTCCAATGTCACTTCTTCGATGTGGTTCAGCACTGCCTTCTCCGTTGTAGGTTGGGCTGCCTCAAACTCACTACGAGTACCGTGCCTACTCGTCAACTGCACGATCCTCTGAGCACATTGAATCACTCCGTTGTGCTTGCTTAACCAGTCCATTCCAAGTATTATGTCAATCCCTTGGGAATCCAAGACAATAAGATTGGCAAGAAAGTCTACCCCCATATTTTAAAGCTTACTTTTGGACATACTATATTAGTCCTCATCTTTCCACCGGGAGAATTAACCAACATAGTTTGTTTCATATGAGATATGGGCAGGTTATACTTGGCAACATACTTGAATGAGATGAATGAATGCGATGCTCCAGAATCAAATAAAACAGTGGCTAAGTTGGAGTTGGCAAGAAACATACCAATCACGACGTCCTCAGCTTGTTGTGCTCCCTCAGTGGAGACGTGATTCACATTGCCACGAGCATAGTTTTGCTGTCCATGGTGTAGGATCGAAGAGAACGTGAAAAGCTACCAGAGGGGTGCTGAATGGTAGATTTAAATATTTTAGCGGAAGCAACAAAAACCCCCTCAGCAGAAAATTGATCTGTTAAAGAAAATGTGTATTTGAATGATCTAAATGTGTTCAACCATGACAAAAGTGGTATATATTATAGAGAATCAAGTCACGAATACACGACAACAAGAATCACGGAAATCCGTCAAGAAAAACTCAAGTTATGATCGAAAGATCAAACGAGGGTCAATCTGTTCTACTCGAGTAAAAACCAGATCTGCAACACTTCAAAGAAACTCGTGTAGATCAGAAACTATAAATCCAATGACGGTGAAATTTTCACATATGATAGATAATCAAGTTGTGAAGAAAACCCAAAAAGAATAACGTTAATTAGATCTGTAAAACTCGAGTTATGATCAAAACAACGAAGCACTGTTGTGCTGTCCAGAAACTTGACGAGAAAGACTTGACAAAAACAAGTCGGACGAACAAGGCAAAAAAGCTCCTCTAAATTATGAACTTTATTGATCAAAATATAAGAGGAACAGCCCAAAGTCTTCTTGCCACGAGCTCTGGCCTCCCTTGCTTATAACCAGCCCGGAGGCCAACCCAATTCAAACTAGTACTCTAATCCTACTCAGTTTCTGAATCGAAACTTTCCATAACTGCTCAAGACTTTTCTATATGCAGATAGAAGCAATATTAAGACTTCCAAACACCTTAGGAACGTATCCCACATTTCTAAAACAACTCAACTTCGTGTCTCACACGAAATCCTATCATAACCAACTCAAATCTTTCCATATTTGAGCCATAACCGACGCAGGCACAACCTGAGTCCATAATCCAGCCGGTTGGACCTTTCCTACCAATTCTTTACGTCCACATCTCTTCATCACGCCTTGGAACCATGTTGCCACGTCCATGCACTCCTTGCACACATGCAAACACCTTCCAACGACGTCCACGATACCTTCATATGCATTGTTCTTGATCCAAACATGCTGCATGACCTCCCGATCAACTCAACCACAATTCCTCCCAAACTTGGTTGTTGAACCTCATCTTCTCCCTAAGACTAGTTCAATGGATCCCGTCACTAGCCATATCTTGAACTCAAGCAACACCTGCACATGAATAAACAACCAATACTTTCGAGCACAAGTCCGCGACTTGACTCACGTTAGTTCCGAAAACCACAACACCTTACGTGAACATCTCACATAAGCATGTTGCAAATCATAGCAAAATGTTAACCACCGTAAACAGCCATAACACTTCAAAAACTTAGTAAAAGAATACTAAGAAAACTTTCCATAGATGTAAAGCAAGTTCGAAACATTTGCATGGTAAAAATAGAACCATTGCGATTTAGCTCCGGACCTTGAGCCGGAGCTTACCAAAGATAGCAGAACCTAGCACCGGAACTTACCAAAGCTAGTCGGACCTACCGCCAGAGCTAACCAAACACATGTCGGACCTAGCCATAGCAAGTCGGACCTTACGTCGGATCTTGTCGGAGCTCCGACCTAGAGTCGGACCTTGACAAAAAGAGTGTTTTGGCAGAATTCAAAACTTTTATCGTCATAGCCAATGTATTCAGCACACATTGGTCTCACAATCTCCCCCTTGATGAATGCATTGGCAACACCACTTAAAATCCGAACATTGGCTTATTCACATGAAAAGTTTTGAAAACAATCAAATGAGATAGAAATTTTGAAACAAAAATTTCTCCCACTATACATATTTCTCCCCCTTTGTAAATCAGAAATAAAATAAGAATAAAAACAAAAATTCTCCCCCTGAGAAGAATCGTGTCAAAACACTTGTGAATCGTGCAATGTGTGATCAATTTCTCCCCCTTCGTCAATGTATTGAGCAAGGTTCAAAAGAGAAATTTTAATTGTTATGAGCATATTTATAACATATACATATAAAACAAAGCTCATCCAAGCCATACTATCATGTAACTTACACTATGACATCAATGAGATACATAAAGTAGTGTAAGACATGCTAGAGATCAAGTGTAATTTTCAATTTAAGCAAGTCATGATCTCACAAACTTAACTATGTCAAGACCTGAAAGCATGACAGTTGTTGCTGCATTTTAATTATTTTTCAAAGCACAAATTCAGATCATATGACATTTGCAAGAGATTATATGCCGCATCAGCCTTATTCTAACCAACCAAGCCAAGCCTATGTCATTTGACAATCAGAAGCTTAAGGACATGGTTTTAGTCATACACAACTTCTTCCAAGTTCATATCTAAGTGCAATGATAAGCCATCTCAAAAGAAGAAGTGCGATGCATGCATATTCTCTTGATCTTTTTCTCAATTTTTCATTTGAACATAAAAGCTCAACATGTGAATAGTTGATTGATTATTTTTTCATTATTAAAAGCACTTGTGAGCATGCAACAAGTTTAAAACTGCAAGAAAGTTCGATCATGACCAGATTTAGTGTAAATATATTCCAATTACTAGTCATGGCAAAAACTACAAAATGTATAACATGAGTAATGTAGTAAGAACTTTCAGCATATAAAAGGAATCATAAAGTCATATATGTATGAAATACTATGCTCATATCATTTTAAATTCAGATTCACACATAGACTTCCCAAGTTTCAAAACTCCCTCTCAATTTAAGCCATGAGGATGTATAACCCCTATTTCACTACGAATGAAACAAAAACGAGCGAAATCCAAAGGTTTTGTAAAAATGTAAGCCAATTGTTGTTCGGTATCTACATGGTGAAGTACAATGTTTCCTTTTTCAACGTTATCATGGAGAAAGTGATACCTAATGTCAATGTGCTTTGTTCTCAAATGTTGCGCGGGGTTTTTAGCAATGCAAATGGCACTAGTGTTATCACAAAATAGTGAAACACTGTCTAGATCAACCCCATAGTCCTTAAGTGTTTGAACATTCGAAAGAATTTGTGAGCAAGCGCTAGCAGCAGCTACATATTCAGATTTGGCTGTGGATTGTGCAATTGAATTTTGTTTTCTAGAGGATCAAGCAACAAGTTAATTACCAAGAAAATGACAAGCACCCGAAGTACTTTTCCTATCAATTCTACAACCCCCAAAATCAACATCTGAAAAAGCTTTCAAAGTAACGGTTGAGGAAGAAGGAAGAAAAATCCCAAATTCTTGAGTTCCATGTAAGTACCTGAGAACTCTTTTGACGGATTGACGATGTGAAGCACGTGGGGAAGCTTGAAATCGTGCACAAAGACATACGCTGAATTGTATGTCCGGTCTTGATGCCGTGAGGTACAAAAGTGATCCAATCATACTTCTATATTCTTTTTGATCCACAGGTTCACCATCTTCATCAAGTTCAAGTGTCGTTGCTGTACCCATTGGTGTCCGAAGAGACTTGCTTTTGTCCAAGTTGAAGTGCTTAAGAAGGTCTCTTGTATACTTCGTTTGATGCACAAAAGTACCCTCCTTGGTTTGCTTGATTTGCAGCCCCCAAAAGTATGTGAGTTCTCCCATCATACTCATCTCAAATTCTGAACTCATCATAGCTGAAAACTTGGACACAAGATCATGAGGAGCACAACCAGAGATAATATCATCCACATACACTTGAACGAATAATGAGTCATTGCCATGCTTAAGCACAAAAAGAGTTTTATCAACCTTGCCCATGGTAAACCCCTTTTCAAGTAAGAATGTTTTTAACCTATCATACCATGCTCTAGGGGCTTGTTTAAGACCATACAAGGCTTTGGACAGTTTGTAAACAAGATTAGGAAAATTTGGATTTTCAAAACCCGGTGGTTGCTTGACATAAACCTCCTCATCTATGTAGCCATTTAGAAAAGCACTTTTAACATCCATTTGATATAACTTGAAACATTTAGATGCAGCAAATGCTAACAAAATTCTTATGGCTACTAATCTAGCAACAGGAGCAAAAGTTTCATTAAAATCTAGTCGTTCAACTTGTGTGAAACCTTGAGCAACCAACCTAGCCTTTTGTTTATTTTTAAACACCCATTTAGTTCCGATTAGAGTTTAACCTTGAGGTGGAGGTACAAGTTTCCAAACATTATTTCTTTCAAAAATTTCTAACTCTTCTGCATGGAAATAATCCAAGATTCATTAGTGAGTGTGTGTGATATATCTTTGGGTTCAAAAGAAGCAACAAATGCAGAATGAGCGTGAGAGTTTGGATCACAAAACCTGGACCGCGTGACTCGTTCGTGTAAGCTTCCAATCATTTGTTGTGGAGGATGACTTTTGAGGACCTGGAGGTGAGTAGACAATTCACAAGCTCCTTCTTCTTCATGTTCATCACAAATTGAAGAACTTGTGACTTGAGGACGATCTGGACCAGCAATGGTGGTTGTCGTTGCTGGTTGTGAATCAAAATCAGGAGCTGGAACAATGTCATTAGCTCCTGAATTTTTGAGCAGTAGCATCACTTCTTCCTAGTACCTGGGCTAGCTTCATCAAAAGAAACCTCACAAGTCTCCACAATTTTGTTAGTTTCATGTAAAAGCACACGGTAGCCTCTAGTATGAGATAGGTAACCAAGAAACATGCCATCAACGGATCTAGGTTCAAATTTATCAAGATTACCACGTTTCTTAACAAAGCATTTGCAACCAAAGACCCGAAAGTGTGTGACACTAGGCCTATGTCCAAACCGAAGTTCATATGGTGTTTTACCTTGCTTAGCACGCAAGAAAATACGATTTGAGACATAACAAGCAGTTGCAATTGCATCAGCCCAAAATTTTCTAGGAGTTTGATATTCATCAATCATAGTCCTATCCATCTCAACTAATGTTCTGTTCTTTCTCTCTACAAAACCGTTTTGTTGAGGTACATATGGTGAAGAAAATTGATGATCTATTCCATTTTCAGCACAAAAGTGATCAAACGATTGATTTTTAAATTCGGTTCCATTATCACTTCTAATTGCTTTTAAAGATCCTGGGTGATCGATTGATAATATAAGAAATAAGGTTCTAAAGTGACTAAAAGTTTCATTCTTAGATGCCATAAAATAAACGCAAGAGTATCTAGAATAGTCATCAATAATCACAAGAACATACCATTTAGCTCCGAAGGATTGAACACGTGAAGGTCCTACGGTGTCAAGGTGCAAAAGTTAACCCGGTTCAGTTGTCATGGTCATTGTGAGAGGAGCATGTGAACCTGCAACCATCTTAGCATGTCTACAAGAAGAGCACATAATTTCTTTGTCCCCTTTAAGCTTAGGCAGCCCACGTATGCGATCAAGAGCACTAACACGTGTGAGATGATCAAAGCCTACGTGACCAAGTCTACAATGCCAAAAATATAAGTCTTTTGAATCATTAGCAACTAGACATCTATGCTTAGAGGATGACATATCAAAATCAGCTTTAAAAACTCTTCCAAACCGAGACATATTAAAAATGAGCTCACTATTTGAATCTACAACCTTGCAACAATTTTTAGTGAAAATAATTTCCAGATTTTCATCTAGCAATTATGAAACAGAAAGCAAGTTGTATTTCAAAATTTTAACAAGTGCCACATCTTTTAAAGTGTAGTGATTATTTACTCTAACCGAACCCTTAGCAATTATAGGAGTTGAAGAATGATCGGTAAAAGTAACACTTTCTACATGTGACACAAAAGAGAGGGAGGAGAACCATTCTTTGTTACCAGTCATGTGGCATGAGCATCCTGAATCCACAATCCAAATGTTCTCCTTCCTCAAGCGTGTAACCTACATAGAAGTAAAATACGTCAATGACTCAATACTGGGGTTAGTCGAAAGGCATTTAGGAATCCAGTACTGAGTCACATGACGTCCAGCAGAAGTAACACGCAAAGGCTGAGATAAAACAGCAGGTTTATGGGCCAAAGTTTGAAGGTTTTTGTACCCAACTACTGACCTACGAGGTGTTACCTGAGTAGCACTAAAAACAGTAGGTCCGGAAGCAAACTTTGCATGTTTTTGACTCATTACAGCAGGTTGCATATTCCTAACATTCGGTTCAGCACACACAACAGGTTTTGCACAGTTGTTATGTGATCTAGCAATCATTCTTTCCTTTTTCTATTGCTTAGCTAGTCTATAACAAAAATCTATGTCATGACCATCTCTACCACAGTAGGTAAAACAAAATTTAACTTTATGTTCATGTCTAGATGAGCAGACAACATGTTTATTTGAAACAGAATGAGACAACACTCCTGCAGATTTAAAAACCACTTCTTTTTTTGTTTAGGAACTGTTTTAATCAAACCACTTCCTAATGACTTTACAATTTTAGGCGGATGTGCTTTAGCATGAGCATGGGAATCAAAACTTAATCCAATTTTATCATTGCAAGATTTAGAAGAATTCAACAGAAAGTTCAGATTCTTATTCCCATTATAAAACCGCTCTAGTGTCCTATTCATGTCATCAAGTTTTTTAGACAAGTGTAGCCAGTTTTGTCATAAAGTTTTTCCTTTTAGTTTGCAATTAGAACAATACTTAACTTCCTGAGAACATAAAGCATTGTTCAATATACAAATTTCATTCATAGCATCTTGTAGTTTATTATTAAGATCATCACAAGTAGAACAATGCAAATCAATTGTAGAACAACAAGCATCTTTCAAGTTTTTATCATTAAGTGCAGCAAGCTCTCTGTTCTTTTCTTTCTCTAACTCAAGTTTATCAAGTGTGGATGTATGTGCACTTCTTAGAGAGGACAATTGTTCATATATTAAATCACATGAGGAACAAGAATCATCACTAGGAATCAAAGATTTCAAACGATTAATTTTAGATTCCAGTGATTCAATTTTAATAGCATTGTCCCTAAGCTTTTTGTCCTTTTTCTTAACTATAACAGTGGCACGAGAAATACCATCACACATTTCTTCGCAAGTAGGACATACCTCTTCATTGTCGCTGTTGTGTTCTGCCTCCTCCATAGTTGAACTTGACTTGTCCGCCATGAAGCATAAGTTTGCCAAATCATCTTCATCTTTGTCACTTCCGATGTCCACATCGCTCGAGCCAAGTTCTTGAAGTGCGGAGATAAAGCTATTTACCAACTGGCATCCTATAAAATCCTTCTTCTTTTTCTTATTGTTTGCAGAGGAGTGCTTCGTCCTAGTTTGCTTTTCATCACGGGAAGTAGGATCTGAATGGTTAGGTCAATCTGTAAGAAAATGTCCTGTCTTACCACATTCGAAGCATCGTTGAGGTCCAGCACTTCTTCTCCTTCTAGTTCTCACATTTTGCAATGCTTTTGAGAACCAAGTAGAGATGAGTGCAGGTTCTTCCTCTGAAAACTCTTCAATCTGTTCAAGGGTTAGAGAGGACAACAAAGAAAGTAAACCACAATATGAAGATTGACTAGAGCTAGGCAAGTCACGTTGTGAAATAAATGCAAGAGACTTGTTGGGGTTCTTACGTGATATTATATTAATTTCATGAGTTTTTAACTTAGAATATAGCATATCTAATGTAAGTGTACTCATGACAGTAGATTCACGAATAGATGTAACTTTCATCTCCCAAATTGATATGTCTAATTCACTTAGTAATTGCCTAGCATTTTCAGCATCTAAAAAATTAACATTGACACTACGCAAGTTGCTGAGAATTTTTATTGAAGCGAGCAAATATGTCATCGATTGAATCACCGGGTTGCATCTCGAAGCGCATGTATTCTTTCTTGAACATATCTTGTCTTACCTCCGTGATCATGTTGGATCCTTCGTGGTAGTCACAAAGTGCTTTCCACACATCATATGCAGATCGGATGTGTGCAACATGGTCGAAGTCACTTTGAGTTAATCCTTGTATGATCAAGTTCCGTGCTTTGTTGTCGTTGTCAACATCTCTCATGTTCGAAGTCATGACTTGATCGTTTGATGGCACATCATAAGGCTTGTATACCTTTTCCCATTTTGTGAAGCCTTGTGCCTGGATGAAAGCCTCCATACGTGCCTTCGAAACCTGAAAATCAATGCCACTGAACACACAAGGTTTTGCGGAGTATTTCTCCATGATGATTAGTCAAAACACGTGCAAATCACAAATATTAGAGCACCGTGGCTCTGATACCAATTGTAGGATCGAATAGCACGTGAAAAGCTACCAGAGGGGGGTGAATGGTAGATTTAAACTTTTTAGCGGAAGCAACAAAAACACCCTCGGCAGAAAATCGACCTGTTAAAGAAACCGTGTATGCAACTGATCAAAATGTGTTCAACCGTGACAAAAGTGGTATATATTATAGAGAATAAAGTCATGAAGACATTACAATAAGAATCACGGAAATCCATCAAGAAAAACTCAAGTTATGATCGAAAGATCAAACGATGGTCAATCTGTTCTACTCGAGTAAAAACCAGATCTGCAATACTGCAAAGAAACTCGTGTATATCAGAAACTACAAATCCAAGGACCGTGAAATTTTCACAGATGATATATAATCAAGTTGTGAAGACAACCCAAGAAGAATCACGTTAATTGGATCTTTAAAACTCGAGTTATGATCAAAATAACGAAGCACTGTCATGCTGTCCAGAAACTCGACAAGAAAGACTTTATAAAAGCAAGTCAGACGAACAAGGCACAAAAGCTCCTCTAAATTACGAATTTTATTGATCAAAACATAAGAGGAACAACCCAGAGTCTTCTTGCCACGAGCTCTGGCCTCCCTTGCTTATATAACCAGCCTGGATGCAAACCCAATTCAAACTAGGACTCTAATCCTACTCAGTTTCTGAATCAAAACTTTCCATAACTGCTCAAGACTCTTCTATACGCAGATAGAAGCAATATTAAAACTTCCAAACACCTTAGGAACGTATCCCACATTTCTAAAACAACTCAACTTCGTGTCCCACACAAAATCCTATCATAACCAACTCAAATCTTTCCATATTTGAGCCATAACCGACTCAGGCGCAGCCTGAGTCCATAATCCAGCCGGTTGGACCTTTCCTACCAATTCTTTACATCCACATATCTTCATCACGCCTTGGAACCATGTTGCCACGTCCATGCACTCCTTGCACATGTGCAAACACCTTCCAACGATGTCCATGATACCTTCATATGCATTGTTCTTGATCCAAACATGCTGCGCGATCTCCCGATCAACTCAACCACAATTCCTCCCGAACTTGGTTGTTGAACCTCATCTTCTCCCTAAGACTAGTTCAATGGATCCCGTCACCAGCCATATCTTGAACTCAAGCAACACCTGCACATGAATAAACAACCAATACTTTCGAGCACAAGTCCGTGACTTGACTCACGTTAGTTCCAAAAACCACAACACCTTACGTGAACACCTCACATAAGCATGTTGCAAACCATAGCAAAATGTTAACCACTGTTAACAGTCATAACACTTTAAAAACTTAGTAAAGGAATACTAAGCAAACTTTACATAGATATAAAGCAAGTTTGAAATATTTGCATGGTAAAAAGAGAACCATTGCGATTTAGTTCCGGACCTTGCCAAAGCTAACCGGACCTTGAGCTGGAGCTTACCAAAGCTAGCAGAACCTAGCACCGGAACTTACCAAAGCTAGTTGGACCTACCAACGGAGCTAACCAAACACATGTCGTACCTAGTGAAAGTGCATCTAGGCATCCCTTGTGGGTTTTGGTTGATTTATGACAAACACATGAGACCCTAACAAAATCGTTGAGATGAGCGCAGGTTTTTTTAGAAATTAGGAAGAAAGCGCAAAAAGAAAGGAGAATGAGGATCTAAAATGATAAGAGCTCAGGAGCTGAAAAGATTAGATTACTTAGTATGGAGTGTGTTGGAGAAACACACCCAAAGATCTCAAGTGAAAGAAATCACACTAACTGCACAAAAATCAGCATGTGCGGACTAGTCCGATTTCTCTCTGACTAGAAAACGGACAAGTCCTCCAGGCGCGGACTTGTCCTCAGTTCTCACTTTCTACACACAGCGGACTTGTCCGATATGGACCGGACTAGTCTGATATGTCTCTTACTAGAGAACGGACAAGTCCGCCAAGTCCGGACTTGTCCATAATCTACAAAGTTCTCGCCACAACGGACTAGTCCGATATGGACCGGACTAGTCCGATTTGTCTCTGAGTAGACAACAGACTAGTCCGCACTCTTACAGACTAGTCCGGTATCTCACAACACTTAGGGTTTTCCACACGCCGCACACCGGACTAGTCCGGAGTCCACCACGGACTAGTCCGGACATCGCAAACCCTAACGGTAACCTTTGGAAACCCTAGTATAAATAGAGGTGTACGGCCATACTACAACCTCTCTCGATCTCCTGTGCCGTCACACCTTCCAAGAGCCCAAAATTCACATCTCTCCACACATTCTAACTCTAAAAGAATCAAATCTTTGATGATTAGCAATTGATCAAAGGAGAGACTTGTTCTGCACATCTTGAGCTCTTGGGTTTGATCTCTCGCACACTCTTGTTCAATTATTGTACATATTTTGAGTGTGCTTGGTGGTATTCATTCATTGTAATTCTTGGGAAGCCCTCAACTTGTGAGAAGGCCCCTTGAACAATTTATTTGCCCTTTGTGATTAGTGGAAGAGAATCGGCCTTCGTGGCGATTCGACGAGGGTAGGGTTGGTGAAGACCTGGTCCTTCGTGGACTCCTCAACGGAGATGTAGATTTCCTTCGTGGAATCGAACCTCGGGATAAAATCTTGTCTCTTGCTCTGGTGTTTTATGGTTCATCGTATTCTAGGGTTTACTTATCTCGTGTAATTCACGTTGAAACATTGAAACTAAAGTTGATCTCTGTCATTCATTGTTTCACCGTTGTAATACATCTAAGTTCCCAATTAATTTCCGCTGCATAGGGTACTAGAAGTGAAAATATTGATCAACCTTGATCTTTCTAGTCCACGCATACCAGACTAGTCTGATTTCCCTGTATTTGATAAATCTATTAAGTGTTTCAGGGATTCACAAAGAATCGAAAAGCCTATTCAACCCCCTCTAGGCTACATTCAATTGGTATCAGAGCCAAACTCTTCAAAAGAGACTCACCACTCGAAGAGACAATGTCGGACATCAAGGATGTACACAAGAAGATCGACGATGAAAAGGGTGTTGATGAAAGGACTCAAAAGCTAAAGAAGCTACTCAACGTCATTCAAGACAGTGAGGACGATGATGAGGAGGTGCTCCAACTCAAGGCTCTTCTATGGAAGAAGGCACTCTCCCCAAAAGGGAAGAAGAAGATCGATGATGAAAAGAAGAACAAAGGGGGTAGTCACATAGACTACTCCAGATATCCTTTTGACTATGAACGTTTGAATTCTAACAATAGTCATTACTTATCAATTCCTCTAGGGAAAGCACCTTACTTTGATGAAAATGACTATTCAATGTGGAGACAAAATATGAAAATGCACCTGATATCTCTTAACCCAAGTTTGTGGCATATAGTGTGCACAGGGATAGATATCCCGGATGATGATGAAGAGCTGACTCCAAGCCAAGAACAAGCCGTTCATTGGAATGCTCAAGCTGTCGCTGTGATCACGTCATCACTGAGCCGAGACGAGTTCACCAAGGTGGATGGACTCGAAATTGACAAGGACATATGGGACACACTACAAACCGCACATGATGGTGACCGTCATGTACACGAAGCCAAGATAGAAATGATTGAAGGTGAATTGGGAAGATTCGCGATAGAAGAAGATGAATCACCACAAGATATGTACAATCGACTGAAGAATCTTATCAACAAAGTCCGAGTTTATGGCAGCAAAAAGTGGAATGACCATGAGGTCGTGAAGTTGATTCTCATAGCGTTCATGCCTAGCAACATGACTCTTTGCTCTATGATTAGAGAAAGCCCAGGGTATCGGAAAATGACCCCAGACGTACTTCTTGGCAAGATCATCAACTTTGAAATGATGGAGAAGCAAGCCAAGCATGTCAAGGAAATTGCCGATCTTACCTCGGCAAAGAAGAAGGAGTTGCTTTGAAGTCAACTTGTAAACCCGTATCCAAAGAAGCTCGAGAAGCTCATGGAGAAGACGACAGTGATGATGAAAGTAGTGATATTGATGAAGAAGACATGATCTTGTTCATGAAGAAGTTCAAGAAAATGATGAGAAGAAGAAAGGGTAGCAGTTCAAACAAAGGAAGACAAAGGGACAAACAAAGACCCAAGATGAGGAGACTAAAGACAACAAGCCTCAACCAAAAAAATGTTCAAGAAGAAGAAGCAATATGGCCAAGCGCATCTAGGGAAGGAGTGGGACTCCAATGATGAATCCTCATCCGAAGAAGAAGAGGAGATGGCCACCATAGCCATAAAGAAGACTACCAAGAAATCTACTCTCTTCCCAACCATGGGCGCATGGAAGGACACCGACAACACTTGTCTAATGGCAAAGGAAGGTAAAAGAAAGGTAACAACTAAATCTTCCTTCTCGCATTCTTTTACTACTAATAGTGATAATTCTAGTGAGGATGATAGCAGCGATGAAAATGAATATATGCTTAGGGGTTTAGACCAAAAGACAGCTGCTAAGATGAAATTTCTATTTGATAAGCTTGTTGATATGGAGAAGTTAGTCAATCGTCAGGAAGATATGATCATCTCCCAAAAGGAGGAATATCTTGAGATTGAAAAGCTTCTTGAACTTGAAAAGGAGTGAAGTAAATCACTAGAACTTGAGTTAGATTCAAGCAAGGAAGCTTGCTTGAAGTTAAAAGACTCAAACGCCACCATCAAGGATGAACTTGCTAACTTAACCAAAGTTAACAAGATCCTTGAGGTACAAGTTGAGTCACTCAAGCAAAGTGGTTCTTCATCCACTTCAAGCTCATCTTCTCAACATATAAAATCTGAAACTAGTATTACTTGTGCTTGTGCCAAAAGTGACACTAACTTGAAGAAAAAGCCAAACTCGACAAAGGACAAGCAATCTTCTCAAAGTGGCATATTTGACAAGGAGAAGATCAAGTATGCACGCAGTGCATACTCGGTCACAAGACCTCAATGTCAAATATGGCATTGGATATTCTTATGGTGAAAAGCAAAACGCTAGAAGCCACAAGAATAACAAGGGTTGCATTGCCTTTGTCAAGGGAAACTCTTCTCAAGATAGAAAACTTAATAATGTTGATAAATTTAACACTGTGAACACATATGAAAAACAACTTCTATTTAGAACTTTTGATGCTTCAAATGTACTTATGAAAAGTAATCTTGGAAGAGTTTATGCTAAATATGTTGGGCCACGCCATTGGAACACCAAGTCTCATGTGTGGGTGCCCAAATCACTTGTGACTAACCTCAAAGGACCCAAGCAAGCTTGGGTACCTAAGACTAAGGCATAATTTGTCTTTTGCAGACTTATTCATCCGGTGGAGCAAAATGGGTGCTCGATAGTGGATGCACCAATCACATGACCGGAGAAAGAAGAATGTTCGTGGAATATGAAGAAAATGAAGATCTAAGCGAAGGCATTTACTTTGGTGATAATAGTCAAGGAAGAGTGCTTGGTACCGGTAAAATTGCAATTTCATCACAACATACTCTCTCTCATGTTTTACACGTTGACTCCTTGGATTATAACCTTTTTTCCACATCTCAATTATGTGACAAGGGTTATAATTGTTTATTCACTAATGAGGGTGTGACTGTCTCTAGAAGGAGTGATAACTCAATTGCATTCAAGGGTGTGTTAAAGGGAAAACTTTATCTAGTTGACTTCAACAAAGATAAAGCCGAACTTGACACATGCTTTATTGCAAAGACAAACATGGGTTGGCTGTGGCATAGACGGCCAGCACATGTTGGTATGAGGAATATTCAAAAACTCCTTATAGGCGATCACGTCCGAGGTTTAAAGGATGTTGTTTTTGAGAAAGCCTGTGGCGGACCGGAATCCGCTCATCCAGGATCTCAGAGGGTGGTGCCGCACGATGCGACACCCGACAACACACATCATAAGGACAACATTGTATTACATAGGAAACCAATTGAATTGTACAAAGTAGTACCAGACTTCAGTTACAAACTAAGTAAGGAAATTACAACAGCGGAAGCTAAGTTTATACAACTCACGTCCGTCTACCTAGCAAAAGTCGGTTGCCCAGCCCTACGGGCAAAGCGCACTAGCTGCACTCCTTAGCTCAGCGCGGCGTGTACGGCTCCCACTCAGCCGTGGTCCCCGACGGAGGGTAGCCCTCGCCGGTGGACTCGTAGCCCGAGTCCGTGGGGTACTCCTCACCTGAAAAACACTTATAGCAGCAACCATGAGCATGATGGCTCAACAAGACTTAAACGACTCACCTATGCATGAAACTCTATATGCAGTTCACAACGACAATGGGATGGTAATTTGCAGCAAACGGACAAGCCTACAAGTTCGTCCTTATTTCATCTTTTAGCCACAAGTTAACAGTTTATGAATCTGAAATTTTAGTGAGCAATATTTGGTGGCACATATGTAGCAATACAATTTAATCATATCAGCAATATTGATTCATACCATTTCATATATCAACTACGTCACGACACAGTGAACAAGCGGTACTCATAACCACGAGGGACGGTGAATCGACTTGATATACACCTGCAGGGATACCCGAATAGCACGTCACGTACGCCCACCCGTGGAGCTGCACAGCATGCTCCCTCGATGTCGTACGGGACAACCTTTCACCCAACAGCCCAAACGTTGAACCCGTTGCACCCAAACGGACAGGAGGTCCCCTACATGAAGCATCTCTCTATGCCCGTTAGTGGATTTCCACCTTGCTGCCCTCAACCTGCACCTATAAATCGGTGCGTTATGCCTCGACGCCCGGAGGTATAGGTTACATCGATTTATCGGACCCCATATATCCGATATGCCTTCGGTACATTCAAACTTGCTCAGCGGGGCCGCATACGGATCGGTCCTCAATCGACACGGACAGGGCTGCACCCACAAGACTTCCTCTTGCTGCGCCCTAGCCCCTGCCTAGTCTCATTTTTCTTACTAAAATGATCTCACAGCACTCGAACCAATCCCATGTGTCCCGACTCCTAAACTTGGAGTAGATTCCAACTACTCGACTTGTACCGAAGTTCTATGATCATTAGGCACAGCGTATACTACTCGAGGACTTATACACTACCCACACTCTTGTGGGAATAATCTGGCCATGCACTTGGGTTTCATCCATCCTACACCTAATACACATACATACCACATACTAATTATGCATAAAGCAAAACTTGTAAAATTGGTTAATGCAAACCGGGGCTTGCCTTGTTGCTGCTGGTTTGTGGTTAGGGCTTCGTCTGGAAGAAGAAAGTCGAGTACTTCCGGAGTTTCTTCGCCTTCAGAGACTACACGTAAACGATATACTATATGTAATTTTAAATGCAACGTTTGAAATTTAACATGTAAAGACCATAACTCTAGCTAGCCCTCCCCTTTGGATCTGAAATTTTTATGGTGTCTTGGTAGGGTCCTAACAAGGGTCTTGACCAAGTTCCATTTGAAACAATGTTCATTTGAGCTTTGTACAAACTAAAGCCTAATTGGTCATTAGTAGAGCCTCTAAGGAATTCCAGGGGTTTTCATGGCTCCAACCACTACTTTATGGAAACTAGAATTTGACATGTTTCCAATGGAATTGGTTTCATGTCATCTGAAGAATTCTAGATGAAGTTATGCCCTAAACAAGATTTGAGAAAATCTGAAAAATGTTTCTGTACATTTTTCTATTTTCTCAGGGCAGTTCAATTAACCACACGAATGAACTTGGATGGGTCTGAAATTTTTACTGTGACTCAAGGATTTTCCAATGAACCTCCCAGCAAAATTTCAGAATTTTTCATAAAGTAATTCTCCAGATAAAATTCCAAACAGTTTAAAGTTTAGGGACTTAATTCTGGAAAACCATTAAGTTTCATGAGCTGAAACTTGTGTTGCTGGAAATTACTCAAAAAGCTGAATTCAGCAAAATTTAGTTCACTAAATTTAGAGCTTCCTAGCAAAAGTTATATGCATTTGAAGTTTGAACTAAACTGGAAAATCCCAAAATGTTTAAACTCTACGGGCGGGCCCCACTGTTTAAACCGGACCACTGAGATCGCGGCCACACCGCAGCCCAAGTGGTTTTACCAGTTCTGCTGCATCAGATCCTGGCCGCAAAGTGGATCCCCGCTGGAATCAGGGACTGACCAGTGGACCCGGCCCCCCCTTCATATAACTCGCGACACCCGCGACTCCCGCGGCGGCGCTTCGCCTGAGAATTCGCCGCCGGCCATTTCACTGCACGACTATCGACGGATTTCGCCGGCTGTGGCCAACTTTGGTCGGAGAACACGTTGGTGCACTCACCGAAGCTCGGCGATGGCCGGAACCAGGCTCGCAACGGTGACAATGGCGATCCCCACTCCGGCGATGTCGCCCGAGCTACTCAGGGCCTTATTTTCAGAACGGTTTGCTCCTACAGCTCCACTGCGCCAGCCGGGGCCAACCGAGCAGCTCGGTGTCTAGTGCTGCGGAGGCCCGGAGAACAGAGCTCGCCCGATAGTTTGCTTCACTCAGAAGCTTAACTGACTTGTGGGCCCTTTTCTCCCCTCTAATCCCTTCTCCCCCTTCTGCTGCAAATATCTCAACCACTAAAAATTGAATGGTAGACTTTGCCACCAAGTCATGGGGTGAAATTTGAATTCCTCAATTTGAAACTGGTTTGGTTAAATTTGCTGCACATTTGAACTGAAATTCAAATTCAGTTTCGAATTAATGCAAATTTAGCTCCCGATGAGATGAACTCCAATGAGGATGAAAATTAGTGGACTAACTCAGAAATATGTGCTGAGTTTAAATATGAAGTCAACTTTTGAATTGAAGTGATGAAAGTGGCTGCAATTTGAATTTGCATCCAAATTGGCCCCTTTTTGAATTGTCTCCAAAAGTGCCTCAACAAGTATTGGATTTGCATGAAATTTGGCCTGAGCCTTCCCAAGAATATATAAGGTCTAGGGGTGAGCTCAACCTTTCATGTTTATGTGTAGAAATCCCACTTTTTGAAGTTAGGGCTTTCCCCTCTAATCACCCTTTTGATGGTGGTTACTTGCTCTTCACAAGTGTTCTTGAGATATCCACCACATAAGCTGTGGTGTTGTGAGGTGATGAACATTTCTTTGCAAGTCACGTTCTTGGGCTTTTACATCCCTCCCCCCTTAAAAGAATCTCGTCCTGAGATTGTAAAAGAAGAGACGACGATGTAAGAGGAGATTACCTGTGACGAGACGCCATGAAATCCGGGTAGTTGGAGAGAAGGAAGTCCTCGCTCTCCCACGTCGCTTCTTTGGCAGTGTGGTTATTCCACAGTATCTTGTAGAACCACAGCTTTCGGCTATACGTGGTTTGAGCCTTCTCATCAATAATTGCTACCGGATATTCAGCATACGTCAAATCCGGTTGCAGCTCGCCGATGTATTCGGTGGGAACAGCAGCCGTATACAGACATTTTCGCAGTTATGAAACATGGAAAATGTCATGAACACCAGCGAGAGATGCCGGTAGCTCCAGTCTATACGCCGCTGGCCCACACTTCTTGGTGATAGTATAGGGTCCAATAAACCTGGGAGCGAGTTTCCCCTTCACGCCGAACCGGTGCACCCATTTCGTTGGAGATACACGGAGATACACGTGTTCCCCGACGTCAAAGTGCAGCGGCCTACGCCTCTTATCAGTGTAGCTTTTCTGCCGGGATTAAGCGGCCTTCAAGTTGGCTTGAACCATCCGAACGTGCTCTTCGGCGTCGTTCACCACATCAACCCCGAACGTGACCCTTTCACCGGACTCGCACCAGTTTAATGGGGTGCGGCATTTGCGACCATAGAGAGCCTCATATGGTGCCATCTTGGTACTCGCTTGATAGCCATTGTTGTACGAGAATTCCGCCAACAGTAGATGATCATCCCAGTTTATACCGTGGTGGATGTCACACACTCTCAATATGTCTTCTAGTACTTGGTTCACCCTCTCCGTTTGCCCATCTGTCTGAGGGTGATAGGCAGAGCTTCTAATCAGCTTAGTACCCAATGCAGCGTGCAACTGCTCCCAAAAACGAGACACAAATAGTGCCCCTTGATCTGAGATTATGGTCTTGGGTACTCCATGCAAGCACAAGATTCTTGCAATGTACAACTCCGTATACTTGCTAGCATGGTAGTTGGTATGCACTGGAATGAAGTGAGCTGACTTGGTTAACCGGGCAACGATTACCCAAATGGAATCATGCTTGTTGGAAGTCATGGGTAATCCCACAATGAAATCCATGCTCACATCTTCCCATTTCCATGCCGGGATTTTCAGAGGTTGCAGCAGCCCTGTTTTTCTCAAGTGATCTGCCCTCACTCGTCTACACGTATCACATTCCGATACGTATTTGGCGATTTCCCGTTTCATCCGCGTCCACCAAAATTTACTCTTCAATTCTTGGTACATTTTGTTGCTGCCCGGATGAATGGAGAATTTAGACAAGTGGGCTTCATCAAGGATCTTATTTTTCAGCTCCATGTTCCGGGGTACGACTATGCGGTCATTGAACCACAGCGTCCCCTCATCATCCTTCCGGAAACATTTGATTTCCCCATTGTCTATCCGTCTCCGGAGATGTGCCATGCCCTTGTCAACTTTCTGAGGTGCAATGATCTCCTCCCTAATGGTAGGGATGAGGGCAAGGTTGTAGATTGATCCATAAGGAACCAAGTATAAACTCGGCTCTTCCTCCTCCACCACATTCGCCTTGCCTCATATTCAGCTCCTTCTGGGTTAAAATATTCTTCAAGCTCTTGTGGTCGGTGTAGAGATGCCCCAAATTCCCCAGGAGATAGTGCCTCCACATCTTCAGCGCCAAAACCACAGCAGCGAGCTCAAGATCATGAGTCGGATAGTGCTGCTCATGGTTTCGAAGTTGGTGTGAGCTATATGCGACCACATGTCCTTCCTGCATCAATACACAGCCGAGCCCGATACCGGACGCATCACAATACACGTCGAAGGGCTTGGTCGTATCCGGTTGAGCTAAGACCGGGGCTGTTGTGAGATGCTTCACTAATGCTTGGAACGCTCCTTCACATGTCGTGTTCCAAACATATTTTGTTCCCTTCTTCAATAATTCTGCCATCAGCTTAGCAAGCTTGGAGAAGCTTGGAGTGAATCTCCTGTAATATCACGCTAAGCCGAGGAAGCTTCTGACTTCATGAACAGAAGTGGGAGCTTTCCATTTCAGCACTTGTTCAATCTTGCTTGGGTCAACCGTGATGCCTTCCGCTGAGATGATATGTCCCAAAAATGGCACTTGGCTGATCCAAAACTCACATTTGCTGAACTTGGCATATAACTTATGGTCCCGCAATCGTTGAAGAACGATTCTCAAGTGTTCGGCGTGTTCTGCTTCTGTCTTGGAGTAAACCAAGATATCATCAATGAACACCACGACGAACTTGTCTAGCTCCGGCATGAACACCGAGTTCATGAGATACATGAAATGTGCCGGAGCATTAGTGAGACCAAAAGACATGACGAGATATTCATATAATCCATATCTAATCGAGAAGGCCGTCTTCGGGATATCCTCCGCCCGGATTTTTATTTGATGATATCCGGAGCGAAGGTCCATCTTGGAAAACACACTTGCACCCACAAGCTAATCAAACAGGATGTCAATGCGGGGCAGTGGGTATTTGTTTCTTGATGGTGATGGCGTTGAGCAGCCGGTAATCCACACACAGCCTCAAGGTTTCATCCTTCTTCTTTACGAACAGCGCCGAACACACCCAAGGCGAGGAACTCGGCCTAATGAAACCTTTGCTCAAAAGATCATTGAGCTGCTCTTTCAATTCAGCCAGCTCATTCGGAGCCATTTTGTTGGGTCTCCTTGATATGGGAGTAGTCCCGGGTGCAAGCTCAATCTTGAACTCCACATCCCGCTCAGGTGGCATGCCCGGAAGGTCATCTGGAAACACGTCGGGGTACTCCCAGACTACAAGGATGTCCTCTAACTTGAGAGTTTCAGTATTATGCGTTGCTGAAACTTCCAGGACTGGATTGTCTAGTATGAGGGACTGCGGACGGTATAGTGGAGAGTTGAGGTGAATCGTCCATGATAAGGTTTCTAGGACAGCGCCATGGTAACTTAGCCATGACATCCCTAAAATTGCATCAATCTTCTGCCCCTCAAGAATAATCATAGTGGTGGGATATATTTTCCCACCTAAGCACAGTGGTGCTTTCGGAATCGTCATAGTTGCTGAAATCTTTTCTCCCGGTGAGCAGATCATATAAGAGCACTCGGTTGGAAAGGCTTCCAGTTGACGCTTAACCATATATGATGCACTTATGAAGTTGTGGGTTGCTCCCGAATCAAATAATATGATGATTGCCTGGTCGTTGAGAGTGAACGTACCCGCCAGCATGTTTTCTCCCTCCGGGGTATCCTCATTGTCGAGGTTGCGAACGCCCCCAGTTCGCTGACCAACCTTCTTGACCATAGGTCGGCCTCGAGCACTGCCCTGGAACTGGGTTTGCCCGCTTCTCTGCTGCCCCTGGGAACAGTCCTTCGAGAAATGGCCCGCCTGGCCACACGTAAAGCAAGTGTAGCGAGGCGGTCCTCCGCTGATCGGCAGATGGAACCCCGGGGCGGTTGTGGCGGTGCAAATGCCCGGGGCACCATCTGCTGCTGCTGTTGCGGTCGCGGTGGTGGCATAGGCAGTCGGAACGGGGGTGACTGGAAAGAACGACCCCCGAACTGCTGAGATCGCGCCGGTGGATGCCACTGCTGACCGGATGGTGTCCGATACACCATGCGGTATTTCTGAGGAGCTCCACCCCCACTGCCGGGTGGAGTGCTGCGCTTTCGCTGCTACGCCGCCAGTTCACACTGAGCGTCTTCTTGCATGATCGCGGCATTGACAATATCATTGAATGTGCCTCGATTGGTCCCCGATAGAAGTGCTCTCGCTTCTTTTCCCCAGTGGAGACGTAATCTGACGCATACTGTGCCAGATGGTTGAAGGCACGGGAGTAGTCGTGGGCACTCCTCCCGCCCTGCTTCAGCTCCAAGAACTCTTGGAACTTTCGCTTCATTATCCCAGGAGGGATATGGTAGGCACGGAACGCCTCCCGGAATTCTTGCCACTCCACGGCATGGCCAGCCGGCAGTGAGGCGACATAGTCCACCCACCACGCACCAGCGGCACCGTGAAGCTGCTGCACCACGAACAGAGTCTTCTGCCGCTCCGTACATTGGAGCAGCCCGAATTTGGACTCAATTGTCCGCAGCCAGTTGTCGTCCTCCAGGGGTTCTGCTGCGTCTGTGAACACCGGAGGGTGCGTACTCATGAAGTCCGAGTACGTCATAACATGGGGCTCACGAGGCCCCCTCTCTTGACTGCCCCCCCCCCCCCCGCCTAGGACGTATTTTGCACGATCGTGCAGAGCAGGTCGGTCTGCTCCTCACGATTACCCACCAGGGCCGCGATCACGTCCGCTAGTGTAAGAGGAGGCGGCGGTGGTGGTTGTTGCTGCGGGGTGCTGTCATAGGCAGGTGGCTGGGAGTCATCAACCCCCTGCTGGCTAGAGCCACCAACCTCATGCGTAGCCCGAGTGCGAACCATCTGCAACCATACGACAATAAAAATCAGTCCCGCAACATACTTCATGCTGTCCTATAAAATAGGCGTAAAACATAATGACAGTAAAATATGCGATACATCTCGTATACAGATAATGTAATAACTTTGCACAAGCTACACCATTACCAGACCAAATACAAGCTAGTTAAATCAAAATTGACGGACTTCCTCTTTGGAAGTTCATCCCAACTAGGTTCGGTCACTACGAGACGTTAATATCGCTTTGTCATCACGTATACTACCCTTTTATCTTCAATACGACACAAACATGGTCTCTAGAAAAAGAAACTTGAGTAGGACATATACTCAAATCTTTCACTAGTTGAAGATAACCACTCATGAGTATGTTCTACCCCAATGGAAGTACTTAAACCCCCTAGGGTACAACAAACTCTCAAATGAGTTCAACTGCCATCCCTCTGCCAGAATGACCAGTTTCTACATATACCAGATTTTGATCTGATGCTGGGCATTTTCATGACTCAATCTGAATACCAAAGTTAAATTGAACTTCAGTATATTTCCAACGAGTATTTATTTGCCCTCATATCAGCTCTGGTTAAAAAGCTATGACAATTCAATGTCAACAGAATTTCTGGAAGAATTTCAACAGCACCTCCTTTGGAAGTTGCTGTTTCCATCTCTAATTTCCACTGAATTCCATGCTGCAATTGCAGAAACTTCGAATTACAAAGATGTAACACATCTCCTACCCTTTTCAAAAATGTATTATATGACAATTTTAGATTTTTCTACTGGAAGTTATGCTTGAAAAACAGAACAGTCCAGAGAGTGTTTTGAATCTGTCCTGTTTCTAGACAGTTTACAATCATCTGGAATTTTAGCCAGTTTAAGGTGAGATTCAGCCCTGGAAGTCTACAACAAAGTTGTAGAGTATTTAAACAACTTTCCAGAACTGTATCCCACACCTCCATTGGCTAAATAATCTGTGAGTTATGCTCTGTCAAAGTTCAGTAGACTTGCTGCCAAAACAGAGCACTCTGTTTTTCAATCCCTTTGAGCTAAACTGATCAACTATTGATTTTTTCTACCCAACCAGGGTACTACATGTTGAAACTTGGTGATTTTAGTTCCTGGTTATCCTTATCTTTCATGCACATGCTGATGATATGTCTGTACTACGTTCCTCACAAAAAGAAAATCCTAACCGGATTATACCGGCATATACGTCTCAATTATGGCACTAACCGGTCTCTTGCACACGTATACTACACGATTTACATACGTGGTTAGTACCTGCAGAAAATCACACAATAATGATGCACTCAAGGGTTATTTTCATTTCAGGCATGTCCATATTTGAAAGTAAATGCAAACGCCCGTATCATTTCCATACGGCCGTCCTTGAGTTAAGCCACGTCTCAAGGTACGGGTTCGTGTTTTAACACCACACAACGGGGAACCCGAGTAGAGCGCGAACGGGTCGTCACGGTCGGGAATTTTATCACCCCAACAGATACCACCTACTGCACTGCAGGGCACGCCGATGGCAAGCGCTGTGTATGTCCTCCTGGGCTATTTCCAGACGAACACACTATCGCGTTACTGACCACACAATGGGGTCTCCACTTGCTTGCCTAATGCACGCTAGGGATCAGCATTTCATATGAACTCAGGAACATGAAGAGTCCAAGAGTTTCATATTAACGTCCCACACCAAGCTGTGAGACCTATCCCTGAACCACATTCCACGTCAGGGGAGCTAACCGAAATTAAACCACTTTTGGTGGCGTTCCTTACCATTCTTACCTGAGCGTAGGTGTGTCGTTACATAATCAAAATTCAGAATTATAACACATATGTTAGTCTTGCCACTTTAAGTAACTATGCTAATATAGTGCTTACTTGGGCAAACTACCGAATCCTCACCATAAACCTAAGTTTTCCCATAATACAGTCCTTAATTAGTGTGCTATCCCCAATACGGCTCTGATACCAGCCTGTGGCGGACCGGAATCCGCTCATCCAGGATCTCAGAGGGTGGTGCCGCACGATGCGACACCTGACATCACACATCATAAGGACAACATTGTATTACATAGGAAACCAACTGAATTGTACAAAGTTGTACCAGACTTCAGTTACAAACTAAGTAAGGAAATTACAACAGCGGAAGCTAAGTTTATACAACTCACGCCCGTCTACCGAGCAAAAGTTGGTTGCCCAGCCCTACGGGCAACCCACACTAGCTGCACTCCTCAGCTCAGCGCGGCGTGTACGGCTCCCACTCAGCCGTGGTCCCCGATGGAGGGTAGCCCTCGCCGGTGGACTCGTAGCCCGAGTCCGTGGGGTACTCCTTACCTGAAAAACACTTATAGCAGCAACCGTGAGCACGATGGCTCAACAGGACTTAACCGAATCACCTATGCATGAAACTCTATATGCAGTTCACAACGACAATGGGATGGTAATTTGCAGCAAACGGACACGCCTACATGTTTGTCCTTATTTTATCTTTTAGCCACAAGTTAACAGTTTATGAATCTGAAATTTTAGTGCGCAATATTTGGTGGCACACATGTAGCAATACAATTTAATCATATCAGCAATATTGATTCATACCATTTCATATATCAACTACGTCACGACACAGTGAACAAGCGGTACTCATAACCGTGAGGGACGGCAAACCGACTCGATATACACCTGCAGGGATACCCGAATAGCACGTCACATACACCCACCCGTGGAGCTGCACAGCACGCTCCCTCGATGTCGTACGGGACAACCTTTCACCCAACAGCCCAAACGTCGAATCGGTCGCACCCAAACGGACAGGAGGTTCCCTACACGGAGCATCTCTCTATGCCCATTAGCGGATTTCCACCTTGCTGACCTCAACCTACACCTATAAATCGGTGTGTTATGCCTCGACGCCCGGAGGTATAAGTTACATCGGTTTATCGGACCCCATATATCCGATATGCCTTCGGTACATTCACACTTGCTCAGCGGGGCCGCATACGGATCGGTCCTCAATCGACATGGACAGGGCTGCGCCCACAAGACTTCCCCTTGCTGCGCCCTAGCCCCTGCCTAGTCTCATTTTTCTTACTAAAATGATCTCACAGCACTCGAACCAATCCCATGTGTCCCGACTCCTAAACTCGCGAGTAGATTCCAACTACTCGACTTGTACCGAAGTTCTATGATCATTAAGCACAGAGTATACTACTCAAGGACTTATACACTTCCCACACTCTTGTGGGAATAATCTGGCAATGCACTTGGGTTTCATCCATCCTACACCTAATGCACATACATACCACATACTAATTATGCATAAAGAAAAAACTTGTAAAGTTGATTAATGCAAACTCGGGCTTGCCTTGTTGCTGCTGGTCAGTGGTTAGGGCTTCGTCTGGAAGAAGAAAGTCGAGTACTTCCGGAGTTTCTTCGCCTTCAGCGTCTACACGTAAACGATATACTATATGTCAATTTAAATGCAACGTTTGAAATTTAACATGAAAAGACCATAACTCTAGCTAGCCCTCCCCTTTAGCTCTGAAATTTTTATGGTGGCTTGGTAGGGTCCTAAACAGGGTCTTGACCAAGTTCCATTTGAAACAAAGTTCATTTGAGCTTTGTACAAATTAAAGCCTAATTGGTCATTAGTAGAGCCTCTAAGGAATTCCAGGGGTTTTCATGGCTCTATCCATTACTTTATGGAAACTAGAATTTGACATGGTTCCAATGGAATTGGTTTCATGTCATTTGAAGAATTCTAGATGAAGTTATGCCCTAGACAAGATTTGAGAAAATCTGAAAAATGTCTCTGTACATTTTTCTATTTTCTCAGGGCAGTTCAATTAACCACACAAATGAACTTGGATGGGTCTGAAATTTTTACTGTGACTCAAGGATTTTCCAATGAACCTCCCAGACAAATTTCAGAATTTTTCATAAAGTAATTCTCCAGATAAAATTCCAAACAGTTTAAAGTTTAGGGACTTAATTCTGGAAAACCATTAAGTTTCATGAGCTGAAACTTGTGTTGCTGGAAATTACTCAAAAATCTGAATTCATCAAAATTTAGTTCACTAAATTTGGAGCTTCCTAGCAAAAGTTATATGCATTTGAAGTTTGTAATACATTGGAAAATCCCAAAATGTTTAAACTCTACGGGCGGGCCCCATTTTTTAAACCGGACCACTGAGATCGCGGCCACAACGCAGCCCACGTGGTTTTACCCGTGCTGCTGCATCAGATCCTGGCCGCATAGTGGATTCCTGCTGGAATCAGGGACTGACCAGTGGACCCGACCCCCCTTCATCTAACTCGCGACACCCGCGACTCCGGCGGCGGCGCTTCGCCGGAGAATTCGCCGCCGGCCATTTCACTGCACGACTATCGATGGATTTCACCGCCTGTGCCCAACTTTGCTCGGAGAACACGTTGGTGCACTCACCAAAGCTCGGCGATGGCCAGAACCACGCTCGCAACGGTGACAGCGGCGATCCCCACTCCGGCGATGTCGCCTGAGCTACTCAGGGCCTTATTTTCAGAATGGTTTGCTCCTACAGCTCCACTGCGCCAGCCGGGGCCGATCGAGCAGCTCGGTGTCGAGCGCTGCGGAGGCCCAGAGAACATAGCTCGCCCGATAGTTTGCTTCACTCAGAACCTTAACTGACTTGTGGGCCCTTTTCTCCCCTCTAATCCCTTCTCCCCCTTCTGCTGCAAATATCTCAACCACTAAAAATTGAATGGTAGACTTTGCCACCAAGTCATGGGGTGAAATTTGAATTCCTCAATTTGAAACTGGTTTGGTTAAATTTGCTGCACATTTGAACTGAAATTCAAATTCAGTTTTGAATTAATGCAAATTTAGCTCCCGACGAGATGAATTCCAATGAGGATGAAAATTAGTGGACTAACTCAGAAATATGTACTGAGTTTGAATATGATGTCAACTTTTGAATTTAAGAGATGAAAGTGGCTGCAATTTGAATTTGCATTCAAATTGGCCCCTTTTTGAATTGTCTCCAAAAGTGCCTCAACAAGTATTGGATTTGCATGAAATTTGGCCTGAGCCTTCCCAAGAATATATAAGGTCTAGGGGTGAGCTCAACCTTTCATGTTTTTGTGTAGAAATCCCACTTTTTGAAGTTAGGGCTTTCCCCTCTAATCACCCTTTTCATGGTGGTTACTTGCTCTTCACAAGTGTTCATGAGATATCCACCACATGAGCTGTGGTGTTGTGAGGTGATGAACATTTCTTTGCAAGTCACTTTCTTGGGCTTTTACAAAGACAGGCCTTGCATAGCGTGCCAAGCAGGGAAGCAAGTAGGAGCACCCCATCCCGTGAAGAATGTCATGACTACAACAAGACCGCTTGAGCTCTTCCACATGGATCTATTTTCCATTGCTTACATAAGCATCGGCGGTAATAAATACGGTCTAGTCATTGTTGATGATTTTTCACGCTTCACGTGGGTTTTCTTTTTGCATGAAAAGACAGAAACTCAAGGAACTCTCAAGAAGTTCATCAAGCGTGCCCAAAATGAATTCTCATTGAAGATCAAGAACATACGAAGTGACAATGGGACAGAATTCAAGAACACCCAAGTTGAGGAGTATCTAGACGAAGAAGGGATAAAGCACGAATTTTCAGCACCATATACTCCTCAACAAAACGGAGTAGCCGAAAGGAAGAACAGAACTCTCATTGAGATGACGAGGACAATGCTCGATGAATACAAGACTTCGGACAGGTTTTGGGCTGAAGCTGTTAACACCGCTTGTCACGCCATAAACCGACTATATCTTCATCGGTTGCTCAAGAAAACTTCATATGAACTACTCACGGGTAACAAGCCGAATATTTCATATTTTGGAGTTTTTGGTTCAAAATATTATATTTTAAACAAGAAGCCAAGGGCTTCGACGTTTGCTTCAAAGTCCGATGAATGTTTCTTACTTGGCTATGATTCGAACTCCTACGCTTATCGTGTCTTCAACATAACCTTTGGACTTGTTGAAGTAGCACGTGACGTAGTGTTCGATGAAACTAACGGCTCTCAAGAAGAGCAAGTTGATCAACGTGTGCTAGATCAAGAAGAAGCTCCATGTCAAGCATTGAGAAGAATGGCATTGGGCGATGTTTGACCACAAGTTCCACCTTCAAATGCGAATGAAGAAAATGAACCACAGGTGGAGGAAAATGATCAAGGGGGGGCTTCCATACAAGATCAACCTCAAGAAAATCAAGAAGATCAAAAAATCAATGAGGGCAACTATCCAGGGGGAGAAGAAGATGATAATGAAGATTCAAGACCACAAGTGCCACATCCAAGAGTACACCAAAGCATCCAAAGAGATTACCCCGTCGACAACATAATCGGTGACATCCAAAAGGGAGTAATAACTCGATCTCGCATAGCTAATTTTTGTGAACACTATTCTTTTGTATCTTCTTTGGAACTGTACATGGTTGAGGATGCATTAAAAGATCCGGATTGGGTGATGGCGATGCAAGAAGAATTGAACAACTTCAAAATGAACGAAGTGTGGGAGCTTGTTGAAAGACCCAAGTCCAACGTCGTCGGTACTAAATGGGTCTTCCGCAACAAGCAAGACAAACATGGAGTGGTAACAAGGAACAAGGCACGACTTGTGGCAAAAGGGTACTCACAAGTCGAAGGTTTGGATTTCGACGAGACTTTTGCTCCCGTAGCTAGGCTTGAATCGCTTCGTATATTACTTGCATATGCTACTCACCATGATTTCAAGCTTTATCAAATGGACGTGAAAAGCGCCTTCAATGGACCGATCAAGGAGGAGGTGTACATAGAGCAACCACCTGGTTTTGAAGATCAAGAGTACCCCGACTATGTGTTCAAACTGCATAAGGCTCTCTATGGCCTCAAACAAGCTCCTAGAGCTTGGTATGAGTGACTTAGAGATTTTTTGATTGAAAATGACTTCAAGATTGGAAAAGCTGATTACACTTTGTTTACTAAACACTTTGATGATGATCTCTTCATGTGCCAAATCTATGTTGACGATATTATATTTGGTTCAACTAACAAATCCTTTTGTCAAGAATTTAGTAAGATTATGACAGGTAGATTCAAGGTGTCCATGATGGGAGAGTTGAGGTACTTTTTGGGATTCCAAGTGAAGCAACAAAAGGACGGGACATTCATAAGCCAAACAAAGTACACTCAAGACATTCTCAAGATGTTTGGAATTGACAAATCAAAGCCCATAAAGACTCCCATGGCGACAAATGGACACTTGGATCTCAATGAAGACGGACCAAATGTGGATAAAAAGGTATATCGTTCCATGATTGGCTCCTTACTTTATTTATGTGCATCTAGGCCTGATATCATGTTGAGTGTATGTTTGTGTGCAAGGTTTCAAGCCAATCATAAGGAATGTCATTTGACAGCCGTTAAAAGGATCTTGAGATATTTAGTTCATATACCCAACCTAGGCCTTTGGTATCCCAAAGGTTCAAAATTCAATCTCATTGGATACTCCGATGCAGATTATGCCGGATGCAAGGAAGATAGAAAAAATACTTCCGGTACTTGCCAATTCCTGGGTAGATCCTTAGTTTCTTGGTCCTCCAAGAAACAAAATTCAATTTCCTTATCCATGGCCGAAGCGGAGTATGTTGCAGCTGGGAGTTGTTGTGCACAACTCCTTTGGATGCGACAAACTCTAAGGGATTACGGTTACAATATGAGCCATATTCCACTACTTTGTGACATTGAGAGTGCAATTAAAATTGCCCGTAACCCTGTTGAGCACTCTAGAACCAAACACATAGATATCCGGCATCATTTTTTGAGAGATCACTCAATGAAAGGAGACATACCATTTCCCATGTCAACACTGAAAAAAACTAGCCGATATCTTTACCAAGCCACTTGATGAAAAATGCTTTTGTGAGCTCCGAATTGAAATAAATATCCTTGATGCTCGGAACGTGGCTTGAAAACTTGTATACCTGTATGCCATCCTCAAAATCATGTTAATTGTGTTGAAAAATCATCTCTCTCTATTTTTATCCTAAAAATGTTAGTTACTTGATCTTGATGAATTATGGTCATAGCTTGATTGTTGTATGTTTACTGATCATATTCATCAAGAATATTTGTGTGTCTTTGTCCCCTATTACTTACTCGGAACCAATGAATACATACATATATAAGTGTTTTGTACTTTTCTGTACAAGGGACCACGGACTAGTCCGTGGTCACACCGGACTAGTCCGCACATTGCAGACTAGTCCGCACTTGGTCCGCTAGTCCGGACTAGTCCGGTTCGACCACGGACTAGTCCGATATTTTGACTCCATAACGCTAGGGCCGGCTCAGACCTAATCTCCTTCAACCTCACAACTCCTCAGCCTGATGATGAAGACGAAGAAAGGATCAACAACGAGGAGTGAGCCGGCAACGACAAGTAGATCCCTCCTCTCCTTCTTTTTGGTGCCTTGATGCCAAAGGGGGAGAGATTGAGGGGGAGTCTTAGACCATAGGTTCTTCTTTTTGTGTCCTAGTTTAAGAAATGGGTTTTTGTAAGACTTATGTTATCATTATACTTTTGGACATGTGCTGTGAAATGATGACTATGTTATGCTTATGATTAATGGTTTATGTTTAAAACTGCTATGTAGGCTTGAGACTCTTGATGATATTATGATTATTCTTATTATGATATTCACATCAAAATTATTGCTCACACACATAGTTTTGCACCCCACCATAAAGAGTGCACATATGTCTTATGTCTACATTGCCCATTTTGCTCAAAGCTCATATGTGCACACTTTATGAAAATCTGAATTTTTTATCATATTTGTGTGATCTCAATTGGTGTCATCAATCACCAAAAAGGGGGAGATTGAAAGTGCATCTAGGCATCCCTTGTGGGTTTTGGTTGATTTATGACAAACAAATGAGACCCTAACAAAATCGTTGAGATGAGCGCAGGTTTTTTTAGAAATTAGGAAGAAAGCGCAAAAAGAAAGGAGAATGAGGATCTAAAATGATAAGAGCTCAGGAGCTGAAAAGATTAGATTACTTAGTATGGAGTGTGTTGGAGAAACACACCCAAATAGCTCAGGTGAAAGAAATCACACTAACTGCACAAATATCAGCATGTGCGGACTAGTCCGATATCAACCAGACTAGTCCGATTTCTCTCTGACTAGAAAACGGACAAGTCCTCCAACTGCAGACTTGTCCTCAGTCCTCACTTCCTCCACACAGCGGACTAGTCTGATATGGATCGGACTAGTCCGATATGTCTCTGACTAGAGAACGGACAAGTCCGCCAAGTCCGGACTTGTCCATAATCTACAAAGTTCTCACCACAGCGGACTAGTCTGATATGGACCGGACTAGTCCGATTTGTCTCTGAGTAGACAATGGACTAGTCCGAACTCTTACGGACTAGTCCGGTATCTCACAACACTTAGTGTTTTCCACACGCCACACACCGTGTAAAAGTCCCAAAACTTGTAAATGGAAAACTTGAGCTATGAATAAAGTTGAGTTTAAATACAAGAAATGGGACTTGCAAAAACTTTTGTTTAATCATATAAGTGTTGGCATGTGCAATAGGACTTTAAATTCAGTTTGAACTAAAAGGTTCACTCCAAAGAGAAGACGGCCATTTTCAAAAAGGAAAATTCAAACTGTTGTTTAAGAAGGGGTATTTGTAATGGCCAACTCAAAAATCAGATGACATATTTGAATTCCTCAGGTACAAATTATGGGGGAGCCAAATTTTGAGAAAATTTGGAGGTGCTTCGATATTAGTAAAAAAGGGGCCTATGAATTTCTTTGAAATTTGAACTGAAGAACACCATGTCAAAATTCCTAACAGCTTTTGAATCTGAGCTCTTCAGAATTTAAATTTGCATTATGCCAAATTTGGAAGACCTTTTGGGGAGGAGCATGGGTGGACCCACTTGACATTGAGCCAAATAAACTTGCTCCTTAAGTTTTCTCTGCCTGTTCACTGGGGCCCAGTTGTCTGTGAGAGGAAACCCCGGTCTCTGTTTTTCCTCTCCCGAACACTTGACAGCAGCAGCACAGCAGCAACAGCGCACGCGCCCGAGGCTTCCCGGCTGTCTCCACGAGTGAACCGCCTCGGTTGCGATCGATACAAATATGCCTGCCGGCCACTGCCCCAGTCACACGCTCCTCGCAACTGCCGCACACTCTCTCACTTGAATACTGCCTCCCCGAGCGGTTTCTTCCCTGACGGCGTGCGCTCGATCGGTTCACCGCCGTCCGGCTATACCACACCGCTGCACAGCGCGGTGAACCTCTCCGCAGCATCGCCAGACCTCACTGAACGTGGCCGACGCAAGGAACCGGTGCTAAACCCACGGGAACCTCGGCGTCGAGCTCAGTTTGTCTCCATGGCACCGAGGAAAGTCGCCGTGGCAAGATCATGTCGCCCGGCCACCGTAGAGCTTCTCCCATCGAGTTGCAAAAGCAAAAAGGTTCGCCTATACCTCTTCTCGCTTCGCCGCAGCCTCGGCTGCCTGTCATGTACGGTGCTCGCCGGAATTTTGTTTTTTCAGATGACATACAATAATGACCGAGGGGCACGTTCAGAGGATCAAGAACCACCGAGAACCATCGAGCAAAGCTGCTGTTCATCGGGTTTTCCGATTTTCGCCGGATTTTGACCTAGCCCGACTGTGAGGTCATACTCCCGGCGAGTTTTAGTGAGATCGGCGGTTGGATCCGTGTCCTCCTCGGTGCAGTGGTGCTGTACGCGCAAACGGCTACGTGTTTAGTGTGGTATAGCGCCCTAGCGGCGTCGCCGGAGTTGCCGCAGCCACTGTCGCCGTCGCGCCTAGGGTTCCGGCCATCCTCGATCTGAGATGAGACCGGCAACGTGTTCCTCGCACGAGAATGCGTGGGGGCGGTAAAAATCAGTGAGTTCCGAGCATGGGAACCTCCTTCCGGCGAGAGCTCTGGCGAGCTCGGCGGCAGGGGTCGCGCGGGAGTGGGAGGAAGACGAAGGGGGGTCGGCCCCACTCGTCAGTGGAGGGAGTTAAACGTGCGGGATCCTCTGTGGCCTCGGATCGGACTGTGACAACGCGGGAACTATTCTGTGGACCGTGTGGCTCAGCTCCAGCGGTGGACACGTGTACCTGGGACCCGCGGTCAGAATTTAAACATTTCCCAATTCAATTTGAATTCCAAATTCAGTTCAAACTTTAGGACCTCATAACTTTTGCCAGGAAGATCCAAATTTAGTGTTTCAAATTGGGTTGGATTCAGGATGAAAAACTCTATCCAAATATGCAACCCAATGTTCATGAAAACCAACAGAAAATTCTGGAAAATTCTTTAAATCTTTTCAGAAAAAGAAATTTTAGAGGGGGTTTGGTTCATCCAAAAATCCCCAAATTTTGCCAGAATATTATGTAGGCTATTAATGAACTCATGTAAAAGTTTCAGCTTATTTGGAGTTGATTTATTTAGGGTAATTCTGATTTCAAGTTTCTGTATTCAAATGAATACAGAAACATTTTCAGGGAATTTCGAAAACTTGGAAATTCAGTTCTGGGAATTCCTTAGCTCCAAAAATCCTAAGAACAGTCATGCATTCTCCCTGAGCTATGTTTGAAATTGTAGATCACTTGAGGTTGCATGAAAGTGCAAATTTATTCAGAATTAATTCCTTTTTGCCTAAATGCTTAGGGAATTGTTCCGAGTGATCTACTCATTGAAAAATTCTGAGTTTTGGTCTAGATGACTTTCTTGTGACAAGGAACTGACAAGAAAATTTGATGGTCCATTTGAGCCATGGATCAGTCCTGTTCTGTTCAACCTCATTAGGTGATCAACACCCAAGTGATGAACCTCACTTTTCACTTGATGATAGTGCTTAAACACACACCCAAACCACTAGCCCCAGTGCCATTTTAAATTCTTAAACAGAGTTCCAGTTTTAAACTTGTCTTTAGCACTTGTTAGCAAAAGTTTTATAATTAAACATGTATTCTTATTCATAACGTGTAGTGATTAAACGTGGAAAAGTGAAAAAGGAGTTAAGCTTGGATCAAGGAGCAAGAAGGGCAGGGATTGAGCTTCAAGTCATCAGCAACTAACTTCATATTTATCTGACTTTAGTCACCTGCAAAACCAAGGCAAGCCCCGGTTTGCATTTAAGTTGTTTTATAAAGTATTTCATTTGTTCACTACTATGGGTCAAAGTTTGTATGTGCATTAGGTCAAGGATGTTTTATACTCCACATGCATAACCAAAAATGAACCTTGAGGTAAAGGGTAGAGAGGTATCATCGCTGTAGAATAAGGCCATGCTAAATAAGCTAGGGATTCCGGTAGAAGTCGAGTAGTTGGAATCTACTCGCGAGCTATATTTCAGGATTACATAAGTGGGGTTAGAAATGAGGCAAACTAAAGTTTACGTTTCTAAAGATGAGACCGGACAGGAGGGTTAGGCAGCGACAAGACGGGGTCTTGGTCATGTAGCTCTGCCTGTGTCGGTTAAGGACCAATGCGTGTGCCGCATCCAGGAGCAAGTATTGAGTTGTGTACCGGATGCTTACTGATATATGGGAACCAGGAAACCGATGTACCAGGTTCACTGGATTGTAGAGGCATACCACATCGTCTCGTTAGACCTATGAGCCTGAGATGGCGCGACCGGTTCTACAGTCTAGTGTCCTGAGAAAGGTTGCCACATACGATGTAATGAAGGACACCAGATCTGGGTCTTCAGAGGCGGGCATATGTGTCGAGTTATCCGGGTAGTGTCTGGTTCGGATCACCGTCCCTCGCGGTTATTGAGTACCGCTTGCTCCCATGTTGTGACGTAGTAATCAACTTGTGTGAAAACAGTTTGCAAAGTTTAATTGCTGCTATGATCATTGTAAATTGCATGAAAACCCTGTTTGAAGTAGAGATAGAACAAACTAAAGTTATTCTCCGCCTTGGGCCAAGTAACATTGGAATGAAGCGTTTCTTGTTTGATTGTGGAGTTCCAATGTTGCTGGGCGCAAGGTCACTACTATTATGGCTAAAATCTGAAAGTTAAGGATGAACTCGTAGGCGAGTCTTTTCGCAAATTACAGGATTAGGTCTTAGGTTACCCTCATGTAGAGTTGCATGCTTTAGGAGAGACGGTTAAGTCTTGCTGAGCCTTTGTGCTCACTCTTGATATAAGAGTGGTTTTGCAGGTTAATACGACGCTATAAAGAAGGTTGTCCGGTGAGACTCGGAAACGTCCGAGTCATGTTACACATGGAGGACCTAGTCGCTGCCATGTCTTCGTGTTGCTAGCGAGAGGAGTCCGCGGGCTGGACCTGTTCTCGAGTGCTTCTTAGTTATTCGACATGAGCTGTTTATAGACTTCCGCTATAGCTATTTTATGTAAATTATTTACAAAGAACAATTGTAAGCTTCCCTTTTTGATTTATGTAATACAGTGTTCCTTATACGTGTGCTGTTGGATGCCGCATAACACGGCACCACCCAATGCGATTCCCGGGCGAGGTGCCCCGTCCCCGTGACGTGAACCGGGATGCCGGGCCCCTTCAGTGTGGTATCAGAACCGCATTGGTAATAGCGCATGGAATAACGATCGTATTACGACAAAAACTTAGGATACGGTGAGAAAACGGTATTAGGCCCACATAAGGACTATAGTAGTATAGTTACTTAAAGTGGCAGCACTAACATATTTGTTATAATTCTGAATTTTGATTATGTAACGATGCACCTACGCTCAGGTAAGCATGGTAAGGAACGCCACCGAAAGCGGTTCAATTTCGGTTAGCTCCCCTGACGAGGAAAGTGGTTCAGGGCTAGATCTCACAGCTTGGTGTGAGATGTTAATATGAAACTCTTGGACCCTTCATGTTCCTGAGTTCATATGAAACGCTGATCCCTAGCGTGCATTAGGCAAGTAAGTGGAGACCCCATCGTGTGGTCAGTAACGCGATAGTGTGTTCGTCTGGAAATAGCCCAGGGGGACATACGCAGCACTTGCCATCGGCGTGCCCTGCAGGGCAGTAGCTGGTATCCGTTGGGTTGATAACATTCCCAACCGTGACGACCCGTTCATGAGATACTCAGGTTCCCCATCGTGTGGTGTTAAAACACGATCACGTACCTTGAGACGTGGCTTAACTCAAGGACGGCCGTATGGCAATGATACGGGCGTTTGTATTTACTTTCAAATATGGAACTGCCTGAAATGAAATAACCTTTGAGTGCACCACTATTGAGTGTTCTTCTGCAGGTACTAACCACGTACGTATTCCGTGTAGTACACATGTGCGAGAGATCATCTTAGTGCCACTGAGAACATGTATATGCCGATATAATCTGGTTTAGGATTTTCTTTTGGTGAGGCAATGTAGTATCGACATGATTCTTACGGTGCATCGGCACCGTACTAAACATATAATCCTCTTCCCTATGAAGAAATGATTCATGAATTAACTTTCAACTAAAAATGGAAGTTTGAAACCAATATTAGTTACTGGACTCTTATTTTGAGCTAAGATTCAAATGAGAGAAGGTCTAGGTTTTAAAGATTTCAAAAAACAGAGTGCTCTGTTTCTGGTAGGGATTCTTGCTGGACTTTAACAGGGCATAACTCTGAGTAGCTTTAACCAATTAAGGTGTATGATACAGTTCTGGAAAGATTTTCAAGTGCTATACAACTTCTTTGTAGACTTCCAGAGCAAAATCACACATTAAGTTGGTGAAACGTCCAGTTGAAGGCAGACTGTTCTGAGCCAGGACAGTACCAAAAACCTTTCTGGACCTTTCTGTTTTTGAGCCATAACTTCCTGTAGGAAAACCCTTAAGGAGCATATAAGTACTCGTTAGAAAGATACTGAAGTGTACTAAAACTTTGGTATTGAACTCAAGTCAAGAACCTGTAGATAACTTGAGTAAATTTTGGAGTTTGTGTGAACTGGTAAGGATAGTCCCGCTGATTAGTTTAGCGTACTTAAGATTTGTTTAAAACATGAATGTGGTTATGCTTTCTTAAAGTTCATGATATGTTCATGTTTTACTTATCTTTACTTACTACTGAGATAGGATTTTGATTGACTCAAAATTTTGTTTCGTGCAGTATGGTACGCACACATTCCCAAATGGAGCGTGGAGGTTCGAGTTGAGGCGGGAATGGCTCAACTTCATCACAAGAGCCATCGCCAACCGGATTGGCGGAAATGATGGCGAAGATGAATGAAACTCTCCAAACTCTAGTTCAGCAAGGGATAAATAGAGAAGCTCAACATCACATGCCAACCCCGAGCACTTATCTGGACTTCCTGGCGACACAACCGCCGGTATACCCCGAGGCGGCTGACCATTGTGAAGCAAATCACTAGTGACGTGTCATTGAGTCCAAGTTTGGGTTGATTCAATGTGATGAATTCCAGAAGACTCTATTTGCCGCTCAACAGCTTCACGGCTTTGCTGGAGCATGGTGGGCAGAATATTTTGCTGTCCAACCAGCAGGGCATCGTGTCACATGGGCAGAGTTCCAGAATGCGTTTCGTGCTCGCTTCGTTCCTGCGGGCATAATACAAACAAGTCTGGATGAATTCTGGAATCTAAAGCAAGGTGACAGGAGCGTTATTGAGTATGCGAAGGAATTCAATCGCTTAGCTCAATATGTCCCTGACTATGTGAAATCACCATCCTTGAAGGGTTATCATTTTTATCGAGGGCTGACCGCTAGGCTGCGATGTGAATTGGCTCAAGTTAGCCAAGAGAATTTTGACGAGTTTGTGAGCTGTGCTATCACTCAGGAATATTATTCCAATCTCTACCTCAAAGAAAAGAGGGAGAGGGACTCATCACAGGATGAATGCAATCATCTACCTCAGAAGTATCGGTGGGTAATCCGTTCACCTTCCGGTCGAGAGGTTCCACAAAAAGTGCAGTCATTCTTGGAGTATGACGACTCGTATACTCCACAGAGATCTTATTCACCTCCACCGCAGCAGCAACTTATTTCTCATGCACCTTAGTATCAACAGGGTGCACCAGAATGCTATTTCCCTCAAGATGCTGAAGATGACTCCGGTGATTTCTCCGCTGAACCGAGTGCTGTCCCACTTCATATTGACAATGAACTCAACGTCAATGAAGCAACTGAACCGAGCAGCAACATTATGTCTGCGGGTCCAGTTCCAAGGAGCGATCTTGAACAGCAAAGAAAAGCCATGTCCAAAGCGGGAACAGTCAATTATGTGTCAGTCGATGATCTGCCAAAGGGAGGACCTGTTTTTGCTGGCAGGTTCAACTTAAATGACAAGCCGGTTGTCATTTTATTCGACTCTGGTGCAACACATAACTTCATTAGCAGGGCGACGGTGATCCGGGATCAGATCTCCACAACTGTCACAAAAGGTTCTTACCTTATTCATTCGCTAGGTGGAGACATATCGACTAATGAGGCCGTTTCATGAGCACCACTTTGTTTGGGTGGAAAAATCTATCCTACCACCCTCATTATTCTCGAAGACCAAGGAATAAATGCCATATTGGGAATATCATGGTTGACCTTCCATAAGGCTGTTCTGGACATCGAGAACAGGAGTGTTCACTTGGACTCTCCACTTCACGGGCGTCAAACATAGTATCTCGGCAAAGCGGTTTCCAAAGACCCGGAGGTATGTAATGCCGAGGCTTGCAAGTTAGAAGACATTCCGTTAGTCCGTGAATATCCGGACGTGTTTCCCGAAGATCTTCCAGGCTTACCACCTGAGCGCGAGGTGGAATTCAAAATAGAGTTGATACCGGGAACCACGCCGATCTCTCGGAGACCATACAAAATGGTTCCGAATGAACTGGCAGAACTGAAGGAGCAACTCAAAGATCTGATGGACAAGGGGTTTATTCGTCCAAGTTCGTCACCATGGGGTTGCTCAGCTTTATTTGTGAAGAAGAAAGATGAGACGCTGAGGCTATGCGTGGATTATCGTCCTTTAAATGTTGTGACAATAAAGAACAAGTATCCACTACCCAGAATTGATATTCTTTTCGATCAGCTGGTGGGTGCTAAAGTCTTCTAAGATGGACTTAAGGTCGGGATATCATCAAATCAAGATTCGCATGGAAGATGTCCCGAAAACAGCATTCTCGACAAGATATGGGCTCTATGAGTATCTTGTCATGTCATTTGGATTGACCAATGCCCCGGCTCACTTTATGTATCTTATGAACTCGGTGTTCATGCCGGAGCTGGATCAGTTCGTCGTGGTATTCATCGACGACATCTTGGTCTATTCCAAATCTGAATAGGAACACGCCAAACATTTGCATATTGTGCTCCAACGACTGAGAGATCACAAGCTTTATGCAAAGTTTAGTAAATGTGAATTCTGGATCAACCAAGTGCCGTTTCTTGGACATATTATTACAGAGGAAGGCATTGCTGTTGATCCAAGCAAGATTGAACAAGTGCTGAAATGGAAGTCTCCAACATCAGTCCATGAAGTTCGTAGCTTCTTGGGTTTGGCGGGATATTATTGGAGGTTCATCCAGGGCTTCTCAAAAATCTCCAAACCTATGACGGAGCTACTGAAAAAGGGCATCAAATATAATTGGAGCAAGCCATGTGAGGAAAGCTTTTCAAGCGTTGGTGAAACACCTCACAACAGCCACCGTTCTGGCTCAACCGGATACAACCAAGCCTTTTGATGTCTATTGCGATGCGTCCGGCATCGGACTTGGTTGTGTACTCATGCAAGGAGGACGTGTCGTCGTATATGGATCACGGCAGTTACGGAATCATGAGCAACATTATCCAACTCATGATCTCGAGCTTGCTGCCGTGGTGTTATCTTTGAAGATGTGGAGACATTACCTATTGGGAAATCTGGTTCATCCCTACACCGACCACAAAAGCTTGAAGTACATATTCACTCAAAAAGAGTTGAATATGCGACAACGGCGATGGTTGGAGCTTATCAAGGACTATGAGATTGAAATTCATTATCATCCGGGCAAGGCAAATGTGGTTGCCGATGCACTCAGCCGGAAGTCTCATATTCATAACTTGACCATTACGCCGATAGAAGAGGAAGAACCAAGTCTCTACTTGGTTCCATATGGAGCCCTACATAATCTAGCTCTCATACCCACAATAAGATAGGAGGTTATGAAAGCTCAAAAGCAAGACAAGGGCATGGCTCATATCAAAAAGAGGTTGAAGAACGGGGAGATGAAATGTTTCCGGTTAGATGATGAAGACGCCCTATGGTTCAAGGACCGGATAGTCGTACCCCGTGATATGAGGTTGCGGGAGAAAATTTTGGATGAGGCTCACTTATCAAAATTTTCTATTCATCCTGGCAGCAATAAAATGTACCAAGACCTCCGGAAGAAGTTTTGGTGGACACGTATGAAACGTGAAGTTGCAAAATACGTTTCAGAATGTGATACGTGTCGAAGAGTTAAGGCCGACCATGTGAAGAAGTCGGGCCTGTTGCAACCACTACAAGTACCGGCATGGAAGTGGGAAGACTTGAGTATGGATTTCATCGTTGGGTTGCCGATGAACTCCCACCACCAGGATTCGATTTGGGTAATCGTTGACCGATTAACCAAATCAGCACGTTTCATTCCGGTGCATACCAACTACAGCGCCAAGCAATATGCGGAGTTATACATAGCACGAATCTTATGCTTGCATGGAGTTCCCCGTACCATTGTCTCCGACAGAGGATCGCTGTTCGTATCCCGTTTCTGGGAACAGCTACATGCATCCTTGGGAACCAAATTGATTCGAAGCTCCGCGTATCACCCTCAAACTGATGGGCAAACTGAGAGGGTGAATCAAATCATTGGAGATATGCTAAGGGCGTGTGCCATCCACCACGGTAAGAGCTGGGATGATCACTTACTGTTGGCGGCGTTCTCGTATAACAACGGTTATCAAACGAGCATAAAAATGGCACCTTATGAAGCTCTCTACGGCCGGAAGTGCCGCACACCCTTGAACTGGTGTGAATCTGGCGAGAGAGTGATTTACGGGATTGATCTCGTAAATGAAGCTGAAGAGCGGGTAAGGCTTATTCAAGCAAATCTTAAAGCCGCTCATTCCAGGCAAAAGAGCTATGCGGATAAGAGGCTTCGTCCTCTGAACTTTCAAGTTGGAGACCACGTATACCTCCGCGTATCTCCTATGAAGGGCATTCACCGATTCGGAGTGAAAGGGAAATTAGCTCCGCATTTTATCGGTCCTTTCGCCATCATTGAAAGGTGTGGACCCGTGGCATACCGTTTGGAGCTACCGGCAGCCCTAGCCAGAGTTCATAATGTCTTCCACATATCTCAGTTGTGGAAGTGTTTGAAAGTTCCAACAGAGATTCTCACGGGAGACATAGCAGATTTGAAGCCGGACCTCACTTATGTTGAGCATCCAACCCGGATCATTGATGAAAAGACTCGCGAGACCAGAAAACGGACGCTGTGATTTTTCAAGGTGCTATGGGAAAATCATACATCCGACGAAGGTACATGGGAAAGCCAGAAATATTTACAACGCAATCATCCAGAGTTGTTAGAGGCTTATGTTGGATAGTTGTCCTCTCCACGTTGTCCTTAATCATGAATCTCAGGACGAGATTCTTTTAAGGGGGGGAGGAATGTAAAAGTCCCAAAACTTGTAAATGGAAAACTTGAGCTATGAATAAGGTTGAGTTTAAATATAAGAAATGGGACTTGCAAAAACTTTTGTTTAATCATATAAGTGTTGGCATGTGCAATAGGACTTTAAATTCAGTTTGAACTAAAAGGTTCACTCCAAAGAGAAGAGGGCCATTTTCAAAAAGGAAAATTCAAACTGTTGTTTAAGAAGGGGTATTTGTAATGGCCAACTCAAAAATCAGATGACATATTTGAATTCCTCAGGTACAAATTATGAGGGAGCCAAATTTTGAGAAAATTTGGAGGTGCTTCGATATTAGTATAAAAGGGGCCTATGAATTTCTTTGAAATTTGAATTTAAATTTGAACTGAAGAACACCATGTCAAAATTCCAAACAGCTTTTGAATTTGAGCTCTTCAGAATTTAAATTTGCATTATGCCAAATTTGAAAGACCTTTTGGGGAGGAGCAGGGGTGGACCCACTTGCCATTGAGCCAAATAAACTTGCTCCTTAAGTTTTCTCTGCCTGTTCACTGGGGCCCAGTTGTCTGTGAGAGGAAACCCTGGTCTCTGTTTTTCCTCTCCTGAACACTTGACAGCAGCAGCACAGCAGCAACAGCGCACGCGCCCGAGGCTTCCCAGCTGTCTCCACGAGTGAACCGCCTCGGTTGCGATCGACACAAATATGCCTGCCGGCCACTGCCCCAGTCATACGCTCCTCGCAACTGCAGCACACTCTCTCACTCGAATACTGCCTCCCCGAGCGGTTTCTTCCCCGACGGCGTGCGCTCGATCGGTTCACCGCCGTCCGGCTATACCACACCGGTGCACAGCGCGGTGAACCTCTCCGCAGCATCGCCAGACCTCACTGAACGTGGCCGACGCAAGGAACCGGTGCTAAACCCACGGGAACCTCGGCGTCGAGCTCAGTTTGTCTCCACGGCACCGAGGAAAGTCGCCGTGGCAAGATCATGTCGCCCGGCCACCGTAGAGCTTCTCCCATCGAGTTGCAAAAGCAAAAAGGTTCGCCTATACCTCTTCTCGCTTCACCGCAGCCTCGGCAGCCTGTCATGTACGGTGCTCGCCGGAATTTTGTTTTTACCGACGACATACAATAATGACCGAGGGGCACGTTCAGAAGATCAAGAACCACCGAGAACCATCGAGCAAAGCCGCTGTTCATCGGGTTTTCCGATTTTCGCCGGATTTTGACCTAGCCCGATTGTGAGGTCATACTCCCGGCGAGTTTTAGTGAGATCGGCGGTTGGATCCGTGTCCTCCTCGGTGCAGTGGTGCTGTACGCGCAAACGGCTACGTGTTTAGTGTGGTATAGCGCCCTAGCGGCGTCGCCGGAGTTGCCGCAGCCACTGTCGCCGTCGCGCCTAGGGTTCCGGCCATCCTCGATCTGAGATGAGACCGGCAACGTGTTCCTCGCACGAGAATGCGTGGGGGCGGCGAAAATCAGTGAGTTCCGAGCATGGGAACCTCCTTCCAGCGAGAGGTCCGGCGAGCTCGGCGGCAGGGGTCGCGCTGGAGCGGGAGGAAGACGAAGGGGGGTCGGCCCCACTCGTCAGCGGAGGGAGTTAAACGTGCGGGATCCTCTGTGGCCTCGGATCGGACTGTGACAACGCGGGAACTATTCTGTGGCCCGTGTGGCTCAGCTCCAGCGGTGTACACGTGTACCTGGGACCCGCGGTCAGAATTTAAACATTTCCCAACTCAATTTGAATTCCAAATTCAGTTTAAACTTTAGGACCTCATAACTTTTGCTAGGAAGATCCAAATTTAGTGTTTCAAATTGGGTTGGATTCAGGATGAAAAACTCTATCCAAATATGCGACCCAATGTGCATGAAAACCAATAGAAAATTCTGGAAAATTCTTTAAATCTTTTCAGAAAAAAGAATTTTAAAGGGGGTTTGGTTCATACAAAAATCCCCAAATTTTGCCAGAATATTATGTAGGCTATTAATGAACTCATGTAAAAGTTTCAGCTTATTTGGAGTTGATTTATTTAGGGTAATTCTGATTTCAAGTTTCTGTATTCAAATGAATACAGAAACATTTTCAGGGAATTTCGAAAACTTGGAAATTCAGTTCTGGGAATTCCTTAGCTCCAAAAATCCTAAGAACAGTCATGCATGCTCCCTGAGCTATGTTTGAAATTGTAGATCACTTGAGTTTGCATGAAGTGCAAATTTATTCAGAATTAATTCCTTTTTGCCTAAATGCTTAGGGAATTGTTCCGAGTGATCTACTCATTGAAAAATTCTGAGTTTTGGTCTAGATGACTTTCTTGTGACAAGGAACTGACAAGAAAATTTGAAGGTCCATTTGAGCCATGGATCAGTCCTGTTCTGTTCAACCTCATTAGGTGATCAACACCCAAGTGATGAACCTCACTTCTCACTTGATGATAGTGCTTAAACACACACCCAAACCACTAGCCCCAGTGTCATTTTAAATTATTAAACAGAGTTGCAGTTTTAAACTTGTCTTTAGTACTTGTTAGCAAAAGTTTTATAATTAAACATGTATTTTATTCATAACGTGTAGTGATTAAACATGGAAAAGTGAAAAAGGAGTTAAGCTTGGATCAAGGAGCAAGAAGGGCAGGGATTGAGCTTCAAGTCATCAGCAACTAACTTCATATTTATCTGACTTTAGTCACCTGCAAAACCAAGGCAAGCCCCGGTTTGCATTTAAGTTGTTTTATAAAGTATTTCATTTGTTCACTATTATGGGTCAAAGTTTGTATGTGCATTAGGTCAAGGATGTTTTATACTCCACATGCATAACCAAAAATGAACCTTGAGGTAAAGGGTAGAGAGGTATCATTGCTGTAGAATAAGGCCATGCTAAATAAGCTAGGGCCTCCGGTAGAAGTCGAGTAGTTGAAATCTACTCGCGAGCTATAGTTCAGGATTACATAAGTGGGGTTGGAAAAGAGGCAAACTAAAGTTTACGTTTCTAAAGATGAGACCGGGCAGGAGGGTTAGGCAGCGACAAGACGGGGTCTTGGTCGAGTACCTCTGCCTGTGTCGGTTAAGTACCGATGCGTGTGCCGCATCCAGGAGCAAGTATTGAGTTGTGTACCCGATGCTTACTGATATATGGGAACCAGGAAACCGATGTACCAGGTTCACTGGATTGTAGAGGCATACCACATCGTCTCGTTAGACCTATGAGCCCGAGACGGCGTGACCGGTTCTACTGTCTAGTGTCCTGAGAAAGGTTGCCACATACGACGTAATGAAGGACGCCAGATCTGGGTCTTCAGAGGCGGGCGTATGTGTCGAGTTATCCGGGTAGTGTTTGGTTTGGATCACCGTCCCTCGCGGTTATTAAGTACCGCTTGCTCCCATGTTGTGACGTAGTAATCAACATGTGTGGAATCAGTTTGCAAAGTTTAATTGCTGCTATGATCATTGTAAATTGCATGAAAACCCTGTTTGAAGTAGAGATAGAGCAAACTAAAGTTATTCTCCGCCTTGGGCCAAGTAACATTGGAATGAAGCGTTTCTTGTTTGATTGTGGAGTTCCAATGTTGCTGGGCGCAAGGTCACTACTATTATGGCTAAAATCTGAAAGTTAAGGATGAACTCGTAGGCGAGTCTTTTCGCAAATTACAGGATTAGGTCTTAGGTTACCCTCATGTAGAGTTGCATGCTTTAGGAGAGACGGTTAAGTCTTTCTGAGCCTTTGTGCTCACTCTTGCTATATGAGTGGTTTTGCAGGTTAATACGACGCTATAAAGAAGGTTGTCTGGTGAGACTCGGAAACGTCCAAGTCATGTTACACATGGAGGACCTAGCCGCTGCCATGTCTTCGTGTTGCTAGCGAGAGGAGTCCGCGGGCTGGACCTCTTCTCGAGTGCTTCTTAGTTATTCGACGTGAGCTTTTTATAGACTTCCGTTGTAGCTATTTTATGTAAATCATTTACAAAGAACAATTGTAAGCTTCTGCTTTTGATTTATGTAATACAGTGTTCCTTATATGTGTGCTGTTGGGTGCCGCATAACACGGCACCACCCAATGCGATTCCCGGGCGAGGTGCCCCGTCCCCACGACGTGAACCGGGATGCCGGGCCCCGTCACACCGGACTAGTCCGGAGTCCATCACGGACTAGTCCAGACATCACAAACCCTAACGGTAACCTTTGGAAACCCTAGTATAAATACAGGTGTACGGCCATACTACAACCTCTCTCGACCCCCTGCACCGTCACACCTTCCAAGAGCCCAAAATTCACATCTCTCCACACATTCTAACCCTAGAAGGATCAAATCTTTGAGGATTAGCAATTGATCGATGGAGAGACTTGTTCTACACATCTTGAGCTCTTGAGTTTGATCCCTCGCACACTCCTGTTCATTTATTGTACATATTTCGAGTGTGCTTGGTGGTATTCATTCATTGTAATTCTTGGGGAGCCCTCACCTTGTGAGAAGGCCCCTTGAACGATTTATTTGCCCTTTGTGATTAGTGGAAGAGAATCGGCCTCCGTGGCGATTCGACGAGGGTAGGGTTGGTGATGACCCAGTCCTTCCTGGACTCCTCAACGGGGACGTAGATTTCCTTCGTGGAATCGAACCTTGGGATAAAATCTTGTCTCTTGCTCTTGTGTTTTATTGTACATCATATTCTAGTGTTTACTTAATCTCGTGTAATTCACATTGAAACATTGAAACTAAAGTTGATCTCTGTCATTCATTGTTTCACTGTTGTAATACATCTAGGTTCTTAATTTATTTCCTCTGCATAGGGTACTAGAAGTGAAAATATTGATCAACCTTGATCTTTATAGTACACGCATACCAGACTAGTCCGCACAGTACCGGACTAGTCCGATTTCCCTAGATTTTATAAATCTATTAAGTGTTTCAAGGATTAATAAAGAATCGAAAAGCCTATTCACCCCCCTCTAGGCTACATTCACCTAGCCATAGCAAATTGGACCTTACGTCGGATATTGTTAGAGCTCGGACCTAGAGTCAGACCTTGACAAAAAGCGTGTTTTGGCAGAATTCAAAACTTTTATCGTCATAGCCAATGTATTCAGCACACATAGGTCTCACACACGGTTACCTTGCATAGCTCCTCCATTCGGCCGTGGGTTCTGCTTATGTGCGTTGTTCGGCTGTCCAAGGCCTTTCTTCAGGCACTGACTTGCAAAGTGTCCCGCCTCTCCGCATGAAAAACATGCCTTGTTGCCTATAACAGCAGGAATGTTGGGGCGAGGCTGGTTTTGAGCATAGGCCCTCATGTTTGGACGGGGCGCAGGAGGCATAGGCATACGAGGTGCTTGCATAACCGGACGTTGCTGAGGTGGCTGATTAGAGCGAGGTGGATTTGCCGGGCGAAAAGTAGAAGCGGACGAGCCATAGTGTGGTGCAGCTGGTGGCACGAAACGGGGACGTACATTGCTCCCTTGTGGCTGTCCTTGATATGACATCTTCCTCTTGCCCTCTTGTTCAATCTTGTGGACCTTGCTCTCCACCACAATATCTTTGTCAACGAGCTTTTGGAAGTTTGCATAGTCATTGTTGAGCAGCTGAACTTGAATTTCATTGTTCAATCCTCTCATGAACAAGTACTGCTTTCTTTTTTCCGAGTTGACATCTTCTGGAGCATACCTTGACAGTTGCGTGAACTTGTTGAGATACTCATTCACGCTCTTCCTTCCTTGGCGGAGACCTTCAAACTATTGCCTTTAAACATCATGACTCCTGCAGGGACATAGTGAGAGCGGAAACCCTCCTTGAATTCAGCCCAAGTGATAGTCTCCTGGTTGAGATGAGCATTGCAAAGAGCGTCCCACCAATCAGCGGCTGCTCCCATAAGGTTGTGCGATGCGAATAGAACTTTCTCCCGATCATTGCACTGAACAATAGCAATCTTCTTTTCCATAGACTTCAGCCAATCATCAGCCTCCATAGGATCATTAGCTTGTGCAAAAGTAGGCGGCCTAGTCCTCATGAACTCTCCCAATCTGTTGTGAGCTGGCGGTGGTGGTGGTGGTGGCAGTGGGGGTGCAGGAATGGGGTTAGGATTGTTGTTGTTTGGCCTGCAGCTGTCCCAATGTTTGTATCATAGTTTGCATGAGCTGGTTCTGCATAGCCATCAAACGCTCAAGGTTACTTGCATCAGCCCCGGGGTTGGCATTTTTAGGAACTTCAACATTGCCATCCTCCTGTGATTCGTTGTTACCATGATCGTTCCTTTGTTGGCGGTTGGAGTATTCCCTCACCATCTGTGAGAGAGAGAGTAGAGTAGGAAATAAAGATTTAGAATGATCCCCCAACTATATTCATCAAGGTGTATGAACTAAGTATCTTCTTTTATTAACTTCAGCCTATATGAGGATGTGAACACGTGCCGACGCATCTCACATCTCTCCACTATGTGTGGATGTGGACATTCGTCGAAGCGTGCCACAACTCACACCAGCACACAAACACAAGCAATCATCAAAAAAATTTCTGCACACCACTCTTATTTAATCCTACTACGATCTAAACGTTCCTATTACAACTTATTCAATGTGAAACCTAAACTTAATTGTGTGAACCGGTGTTGTTCTCGCCGTGTGACGGGGGTGGTCCATACATGGGCACACGCCATGGTGAGTTGGCAGTCCATGTAGGGATTGATGACGCTGGTGCTCCATTTGTTCCCTCGTTGGCACGAGTCTCCTCTTGTTTTTCCAGCAAGTACAACTTCTTGCGGAGGTAACAGATCTCTTCTTGTGCGCTTGCACAGCGGTTTCCTAACTCCACGAGCAACCTCTGAGACTTGTCAGCAACTTGTGCGTTGGAAAGAGCTCCTTCATAGGTTCCAATGATCTCCCTTGTACTACTCTTCTGATACGGGTGCAGCCCAAAAGTAGTGTTCTCAAACTACTCACAGAAGGCATAGCACAGTCCGGTGAGTGCATCCCATGCAGTATCATCGATAGCTTCTTCCCTTGTAGCTCTCCATGTCGGTGCGAAGTGCTGAGTGACAACCCTACCGTTAGATAGGATGATTACTTCAGCCTTCCACTCTTCATGTCCGAGACGAGGGACTTTCTTGAGGAGATACTCCGGGTATAAGCTGCAGCAATCAAGAAACTCTTTAAACTCCTTGGATATGTGTCCTCCTTCCATCCTGTCGGACCGGAATTCTTAAACTGAACGGTTGACCCATTCATCACCTTCATTTTCGGCCTCAGCAGGGGATGGCTCCTCTTCAGATTCATCCCCTTCTGACATAGCTTCATGAGGCTCCACTGGGTGTAAGCCTGCGTGAAACTGCTCCTGAGGTGCATACGAATGCTGTTCTTCTTGTGGAACATCTTCCTTGTCATCTTCGATTGGTTCTACTTCTTCCGGATCCTCTTCCTCATGCATAGAGCTACTGACCTCATCTTCCTCATGGGGTTCCATCTTCACCTTCTCCCAATATGGTCCATCGGACACCTCAATGGGGTTTAGTGCACTCCCAAGTGGTGGTGGACGAGTCCTTATGCGTGCTGTGCTCCTAGTCACCGCAATCTATAATTAATACATGAGAAACTTTAGAGAAGAAGGAAATAACTCCAAAACTTCAGAAGCTATGAAGCAAGAAAACAAAAGTGTTGCTGTCCAAAAGAAGAGAAAAAGAGGGGCTGAAAATAGCACTCTGCGGTGGCTGAATTGACAGGTAAAGTGCAGCAGCAAGCAATTTTCAAAAATAATAGTTTATAGGGGTGTTTATAAGTGTTTTAGAGTTTTCATTCTACCTAGGATTGCATCGTATGGTCAACGTGGCTCTGATACCAATCTGTGACACCCGGTTACGAAAATGAACCAATTGAATGCATATGTGTTCTCAGGATGTTCATCACACATACACATGTATTCCACAAACCGAAATTCAGAATATAACCACATATGAATAATGTTTAAGTACTTTATTACATTGACTCAATGTCTCACTCATAAATATCTATCTTATTCTTGCAGCGGAAGATTCTAACGACAGCGGAAATAACTAAAGACAGCAGGCTCCAACTTCAACTCCACAGGCATGTTGACGGTAGTGCGCATGCCTAGTACTCCACTTGTTCCTCGATGTACTCTTCTCCTGTAGCTGATGTATATGTGCGGGAATGCAAGGGTGAGTACATGTCGTACTCAGCAAGTGCGTGAAAAGTATGACATGTAGCTTACAACAAGATAGGAAATAAAAAGGTTCATTGCAGCAAGCAAATTTTATTTCACAAACACGTTAAAAACAGCAACTATCTCTAGGTGAATTTAATCCCATCATAACCAAGTATTTAATCAACATTCCTTAATAATAATTCACAATTTAGCATGTATCAACCAGCCATTAACCTTTCTCAAGTTCATCTCATACTCATAAATATTCATAACCATCTCATATTCATATCACCAAAACCACACTCATTTTCATGACCCAAAACAGTCCCAAAACCAATCTTAATGACCATACCCGAATATCCATCCCAAGTTTTGCCTCTAATCATGGAAGTTGGCCAGGTGCTTGTAACCGGAAGCACGGCTATCATGATAGTTTTACACTCTGCAGAGGTGGCACCACTTTATCCACGAGTTTGTGATTTCATCACCCGTCGGCGACTAGAAAGAGCCTCCATTATACCAGTACACAACCTTCGGTGTATGGCCAAGAGATCATAAAGTAGCCTTTACAATGGGGCTACTAGTATGTATGGACCCACTGAGGTTTCACCGGCAGGCTCGAATCTCCATTCTGCCACCCACGGGCCCCCTCTTGTGCAATGCAGTTCCCAGGGCAGTCCTCATCGACTCCCATTCCCTGCGCCATCCAATGATCCATAACAAGCTAGCAACACACCTAATTAGTCGGCTAAGCCGCACCCATATTTGGCCTTTGTGGTGGCACTGTTTTCCTGGCATGTGCACACATGAACCAGTCCTTAGATCTATGGCAAGCAAACCACCATCTCATTCAGCAACATCCACGAACCAAGCTCACCTAGATCTCCCCGATTCCATGCTCATCAACGTTATCAAGTTCTCATCATATTTAATATCATGAGTGCAGAAGCTAACAAGTTTTATTTCAGCTTCCTGTATCCCGTAAGTTAAGTGAAGCAAAAAGGAAAAATGACCATACCCGACTCATCAACTTTCCCGGCGACAAGGATGGTTAACAAAACTAGTAAACTCCTATAAAAAGGGTGTCCCATCAAGTTGACTCAAGCATACGGGTTTTCGCAAGCAAAACAGTTTCAAAAACATAGGATCAATATGGTCAAGGGGCACTTGCCTTGCTCCCGTGGTTCGTGTTGCTCAAGCATCTCGAAGTCTTGGTGCTGTAGTTCCTCGTAGACGGCCTCTTGAGCTTGTACTTCTACTCACGACCACACACATACAAAATTTACAGAAATCAATTGATATGCACAAACTTTACTCAAGATGCAATGAGGTGAATGAATGCAATTCTTATAGTGCAGTTTTATAAAACCAGTTTGTACGTGTTGTTGCATGTTTTAGTAGGCTTCCATGGGGTTTTATGGTGATCAAGGTTGCTGGGATAAAGTGTGGACGTGGTGATGATCTTGACACAAGGTGTAGATCAATTCCACCGTCAAAAATTGACCAAAACATTGTCTGTCCACAAGCAGAAGTTTCTGCTCGAAGGGAGCAAAGAAAACGGGTGCGTAGAAACAGCGGTGACATTGTAAGAGGGGTAACGAAGACCTACCTCAATTCTTCCTTGCGGCAGGGCCTCCCTCCTTGCAATGGCAGCAGCGGAGGATTTTTCGTGGAGAAATATGGGGCTGTGGGTAGGGCAGAACATCGGGGGCTTCTTCTCCGGTGATGGCGAGGCGTGACGGGGCTCGACGGCGGCCGAATTCCGTCAAGGGGGGCATACTCAGTGACTTCGCAGCAAGGGGGCATGGCTGGCATTAGGGGGGGCGGCGGAAAAAAAAGAAAGAGGGTGGGCGGCTAGGGGCGGAGTTTATAAGTGGGAAAAAGAGTCCTATGGGTGGGGAACAAAAGAGTCCTAGAGGTGGGTGTAAGTGCATCTAGGTATCCCCGTGGGTTTTGGATGATTGATGACGACAAATTAAGAGAATAATAAGCTGAGATGATCATAAGCACAGGACATTTCCAAGGCGGACACCTAAACTCTCAAAAAGGAAAAAGATGAAGAACGGCGTCGAAGACTCGAAGAGTAGAAATTAGGGTTTCACTTGAGTCTTTAGTAGGCTAGCCGTGTAAAAGTGAGAGTGTGTGTGTCAAGTGCATTGAGATCATAGAAGAGAGCTCAAAGCGTTAGAAGTGTCAAATCCTTAGTGGAGAGTGGTAGAGAGGTAAAGTTGGGTAGGCCGGACTTGTCCGGGCCAGAGGCCGGACTAGTCCGGAAGCCCCACGGCTTAGTCCGTTTTGGGGCGGACTAAGAGTTCCTGACTGAGTTCGGACTTGTCCGTTTTGGGACGGATTAGTCCATTTCTCTATTGAAAAGAGTGTTTTGGGACTAAGTCCTGGTAGACCGGACTTGTCCGCCTCGGTGGCCGGACAAGTCTGGTGTAGCCAGACTAGTCCGTTTTCACCCGGACAAAGAGTCACTGTGTGAGTTTGGGCTAGTCCGTTCTGAGACGGACTAGTCCGCATGGTTGTGAGATGAGAGCTCCCACGGCTAAGTTGTAACACCCTCAAATTCATTTCCATGCATTGCATACATTTTTCATGTAGAGAAACATTATAAAAGAAGTAGAAATGTAGAAAGAACTATAGAAATGGAGAAATAACCATAGAAATGGAGAAAAGAACCATAGAAATGGAGAAAGAACCATAGAAATGGAGGAAGGAACCATATAAATGGAGAAAGAACCATAGAAATGGAGGAAGGAACCATAGAAATGGAGGAAAAAAACCACAGAAATGGAGAAGGGAATATAGAAATGGAGAATGGGGCATAGAAATGGAGAAGGGCAATGTAGAAATGGAGAATGGGACATAGAAATGGAGAGGGGAATGTAGAAATGGAGAATGGGACATAGAAATGGAGAGGGGAATGTAGAAATGGAGCAAGTGACATAGAAATGGTGAGGAATGGGAAAAGGATAGCTGAAATAAGCCATTCCCCAAATTTCCCACAAATTTTCCAAATTCCCCAATTCCACAAAAGGGGAATTTTCCCCACATTTGGGAGGGTAAAATCCCCAAGGCTGCCGCACCTAACTGAATAGATAAGTTTGTTGAGATCTAAAGTTGAGTAGGACTCTTATTTGAGCTCCAATTGGAGTAGGACTCCTCTTTTTCCCCTTATAAATATAACCCCCACCCCCATGGCCGACCCCTCTCTATTTTGGACGTCCTCCCCCTGCTTCCAAACCCCCTTCCTTGCTGCCAAATCGCCAAGTTTCCCCCCGGCCGGAATTTGGCCGCCGTCGAGCCCCGTCGAGCCCTGCCGTCGCCGGAGAAGAAGCCCGACGATATGTCCTGCCCCAGTCTTCCATAGAAAAATTCCTCACTGCTGCCATTGCTAGGAGGAAGGCCTTTCCACCAAAAGGAAGTGAGGTAGGTCTTCATTACCCATCTTACGACGTCGCCACAGTTTCTACGCATCCGTTTTATTTGCCCCCTTCAGACAGAAACTTCTACGTGTGGACAGATCGTGTTTTGATCGATTTTTTACGGTGGAATTGATCTATATCTTGGGTCAAGATCATCACCACGTCCACACTTGATCCCTACACCCTTGTTCATCATAAAAACCCATGAAAGCCCATGAAAACATGCAAGAACACGTACAAACTGGTTTAATAAAACAGCACCATAGGATTTGCATCCATCTACTCCATTGCATCTTGAGTAAAGTTTGTGCATGATGATTCATTGCTGTGAATTTTGTATGTGCGTGGTCGTGAGTAGAAGTACAATCTCAAGAGGCCATCTATGAAGAACTACAGCACCAAGACTTCGAGACGCTTGAGCAACAAGAGCCACGGGAGCAAGGCAAGTGCCCCTTGACCATATTGATCCCATGTTTTGAAACTATTTTGTTTGCGAAAACGTGTACGCTTGAGTCAACTTGATGGGACACCCTTTTATAGGAGTTTATTAGTTTTGTTAAACCATCCTTGTCGCCGGGAAAGTTGTTGAGTCGGGTATGGTCATTTTTCCTTTTTGCTTCGCTTAATCTACGGGATACGGGAAGCTGAATTAAAACATGTTTAGCTATTGCTCTCATATGAATAATGAAGATGAGAACTTGATGATGATAATGGGCATGGAATCAGGGATATCTAGGCAAGTTTGGTTCGTGAATGTTGCTGGATGAGATGGTGGTGCTTGCCGTAGACCTAAGGACCGGTTCATGCGAGAATATGCTAGGACAACAGTGCCACCACAAGGCCATGTATGGGTGCGGCTTAGCTGATTAATTAGGTGTGTTGCTAGCTTGTTATGGACCGTGGATGGCGCGGGGAATGGGAGTCGAGGAGGACTGCCCTGCGAACTGCATGGCACAAGAGGGGGCCCGTGGGTGAGAGAATGGTGATTCGAGCCTGCCGGTGAAACCTCAGTGAGTCCATACATCTAGTAGCCCCTTTGTAAAGGCTATTTTGTGATATCTTGGCCATACACCGACGGTTGTGTACTGGTATAATGGAGGTTCTGCAGTCACCAACGGGTGACAAAATCACGAACTTGTGCGTAAAGTGGTGCCATCTCTACAGAGTGTAAAACTATCATGATAGCCGTGCTTCCAGTCACAAGTACCTGGCCAACTTCCATGATTAGAAGGAAAACTTGGAATGGATATTCGGTATGGTTATGGTATGGTCATTGGGAATGGTTTTTGGGACTGTTTTGAGTCATGACATGAGTTTGGCTTTGGCTATATGAATATGGATGGTTATGAATATTTTATGAGCATGAGATGAACTTGAGAAATATTAATGGCTGGATGAGACTTGATAAATGGTGAATTACGATGAAAGAATGTTGCTGTTTTACTTGGTCATATTGGATTAATTCATCTAGACTTAGTTGCTGTTTTTACCATGTTTGTGAAATAAAATTTGCTTGCTGCAATGAGCCTTTTTATTCCATACCTTGTTGAAAGCTACATGTTATACTTTTCCCGCACTTGCTAAGTACGACATGTACTCACCCTTGCATTACCACATAAACATCAGCTACAGGAAATGAGTAATTCAAGGACCATGTGAAGTACTAGGCGTGCGAACTACCGCCAACATGCCTGTGGAGATGAAGATTGGAGCCTGCTGTCTTTAGTCACTTTCCGCTGTCGTTAGACACTCCCGCTGCAAGAATAAGTTAGAAATTCATGAGTGAGACTTTGAGCTATTGTAATAAAGTACTTAAACACTATTTATTCGTGGTTATATTCTGAATTCAGTTTGTGGATTACATGTGTATGTGTGATGAACATCCTGGGCACACATATGCATTCACTTGGTTCTATTTTCAGAACCGGGTGTCACATAAGTCTTGGTGGGCTGGACTTGTCCGCTTGAGTGGCCGGACTAGTCCGGATCCTCCAGACTTGTCCGTTCTCACCCGGACAAAGAGTTCGTGTGTGAGATCGGACTAGTCTATTGTAAGGCGAACTAGTCCGGACTTTTGGTAGGTGGCAACAGTTGACTTCGGGACCTCTATAAAAGGAGATGCCCCGATTTCATTTACAACGCCCCTGGAACCCTAGCGCCGCCACAGCCTTCCTAGAGCCTCTCCAAGCCTTCTCCATTTCCTACTCACCCTCTTGAATCAAATCTTGAGTGAATTTGGGTGTGTGAGAAGAGGAGAAGGAAGAACTTCGCGTTTAGGCCCTTGGAGTGATCTCGTGCACTTGGTGTGATCTGTGGCTTGTGAGATCTATGAAGTTTGTGGAAGTGATCAAGTGGGAGCCTCGGATTGTGAGCAGCCCCAAAACTTTGTAGGTTCACCCCTGAGATAGTGAAGAACCGGGTTGGCCTTAGTGGTGACTTGGTGAGGAAAGGGTTGTTAGACCCGGTCCTTTGTGGACTCCTCAACGGGGACGTAGATTCCTGAGTGGAATCGAACCTCGAGAAAAAAATTCTTGGCGTCTCTCTTGCATTTTCATTTCTTTGAACGTCAAGATTGCTTAGGGTTTACTTTGATTATTTCACTATTAGAGTATACATCATTACAATCTTGCAATCTATTTTAATATTCTATCACACTTGTCGTATAGGATTGCTAGTTGATTTATCCACACTTAGTGAAACTAAAATCTGAAAGAAAACCCATAAAAGTAAAGTTATAGGTCTTTCCAACAGTTTGACTAGACTAGTCCGCCCCTGAGCCAGACTAGTTCGGCCCCTTTTAGGCTTTTCAGCAAGCTGACTGGACTAGTCTGCTCCTGAGCCAGACTAGTCCAGCCCTTGTGATCTAATCTTATTTAATTAAGTCATTTCAGGTATTTTAGCCTATTCACCCCCCTCTAGGCAATTTCAATTGGTATCAGAGCAGGTCTCTCCATCAAGAGTCTAACCACTCGAAGAGAAGATGGCCGGAGCTGAGGGATACGAGATTCCGCCGACGTCGCAAGGCGAAAACACATATGACAATAAAAAGAATGCTGATGTGCTGAAAGACCACTCAAGTGACGACGAAGAAGTTCGCCAGCTCAAGGCACAACTTCGCGAGAAGCTAGGTCACTCAAGTACTACTCCAAATATCCTTTCAACTATGAACGATTAAATTCTAACAATCATTATTTATCTATTCCTCTTGGCAAACCTCCTCAATTCGATGGAAATGATTACTCAATGTGGAAGCATAATATCAAGATGCATTAATATCCTTAAACCCTAGCTTGTGGCAAATTCTCTTAACAGGTGTCCATCTTCCAAGGAATGAAGAAGACGTTATCTCGGAGCAAGCCATTCTACTTCATCGCAATGCTCAAGCAGTTGGGGTCATCACCGCATCCTTGACTCGAGAAGAGTTCAACCGAGTCGATGGATTGGAGGTGGCCAAAGACATATGGGACACACTCAAGACGGTACATCAAGGTAATCGAGTCATTAGAGAGGCCAAGATTGAGATGATAGAAGGAGAGCTTGAGAGGTTCACCATCATGGATGTTGAGTCCCCTCAAAACATGTACAACCGTCTCATGGTCCTCGTCAACAAGATCCGATCTTTTGGATGCACCCGGTGGACGGATCATGAGGTGGTGAAAGAGGATGCTTCGGGCATTCATGCCTCAAAACATTGCTCTTTGATCTTTGATCCGTGAGAGCCTGGGATATGCTCAAATGACCCCGGAGGAAGTGCTTGGAAGAATCATCAACAACGAAATGATGGAGAAGGAAGCCATGTTCTACAGCGACCTCCAAAGGCTCGCCTCTTCAAAGAAGAAAGTGTAAAAGCCCAAGAAAAGGGACTTGCAAAAACTTTTCATCACCTCACAACACCATAGTTTTTTTTGGGGATAGCTTGTGAAAAATTGCGAAGAGCAAGTAACCTCCATCAAAGGAGGGATTAGAGGAGAAAGCCCTAACTTTCACAAAGTAGGATCTCTACACATGAACATGAGAGGTTGAGCTCACCCCTAGGACTTGAAAAGTCTTGGGAAGGTTCAAGCCAAGTTTCATGCAAACCCAACACTTTTTGAGGCAATTTTGGAGGCATTTGAAAAAGAGGCCAATTTGAATGCAAATTCAAATTGCAGCAACTTTCATCACTTAATCAAAAGTTAGCTTCATATTCAAACTCAGCATATTTTTCTGACTAAGCCCACCAATTTTCATCCCCATTGGAGTTCATGTTGTCAAGAGCTAAATTTGCAATAATTCAAAACTGAATTTTAATTTCAGTTTAAACATGAAGCAAATTTAGCCAAACACAGTTCAAATTTGAGAACTCAAATTCAAACCAAGACTTGGTGATTAAGTCTCACATTCAATTGTGAGTAGCTGGGGATATTTTGGCACAAACAGAATTGAGAAAAATGAAAAAGGAATTAGAGGTGAGGCCCCACCTGTCAGCAGTCTTAACAGAGAAGTCTCTTCAGTGATTTTTCCCTCTCTCGGCCAAGACCGCGCGCCAGCTGCGGCCAGCACCGGCGTCCGACCGCCTCACCCCTGCCACCTCCTGCTCGGCGACCGAACGCACGGGTGCACGACGCGGTTAAAGCCCCAGCCCACGTGAGCCCGGCCTCATCTCCTCCGCTCTGCCCGCTCTCACCCGAAACGAAAAACGTTGCCAGCCGCTCCCCTCGGCTCCTCGTCGCGCCGTTGATCCAGGCGATCTCGCGACCGGAGCTCAACAGCAAAGATCGCGCCGGGGACTGCTCGAACTCACGGTGAAGACCCTGCCCTTTTTCATGCTCTGTAGGGACAGTATTTCCCCATCTAGTCCTCGGTGTTCAACAAAACGAGTGAGCTGAAATCTGAAATTCACGGCGATCGGTCCTTCACTGCGTAAACCCAGCCAAGCACATGTTCTACACGTTCCAACGGCCATCTAGAATCCAAGACCATCGAAAACCGTCGAGTCTTTGCGCTGCTATCCGAGTTTTTCGAGCAACTGCCGTTTTAGCCCTAGGTCGATGGTGAGGTCCTAGTTCCGGCCATTTCCATGGCCAACCGAGCTCATATTCGTGCTCAGCATGCCCTAGCGGAGCTGTAGGAGCAAACCGTTTGAAGAATAAGGCCCTGAGTAGCCCGGGCGACATCGCCGGAGTAGAGAGAACCTCTGCCACCGTCGCGGGCTTGGTTCCGGCCATCGCCGAGCTTCGGTGAGGGCACCAACGTGTTCTCCGAGTCAAGTTAGGCACAGGAGGCAAGTTTCGTCGAAGGTCGGGCGGTGGAACGCTCGGCGGCGAGAGCCCCGGCGAAGCGCCACCGTGGGAGCTGCGGGATGGCGCGAGGTAGACGAAGGGGGGTCGGGTCCACCGGTCAGCCCCTGGTCTCGCGCGGGGATCCAGTTGCGGCCGGGATTCGGTGTGGCAGCGCGGATAAAAACCCGTGGGCCGCGGTGTGGCCGCATTCTGAGTGGGCCGGCTTAAGGAGTGGGCCCCACCCGCAGAATTTAAACATTTTGGGAATTTCCAGTTTTAGTTCAAACTTCAAATGAATAGAACTTTTGCTAGGAAACTCCAAATCCAATGAACCAAATTTTTCTGAACTCAGAATTCTGAGTACTTTCCAGCAATATCAATTTCATCTCATGAAACTTAATAGTTTCCCAGAATTAAATCCCTAAAGTTCAAACTGTTAGGAATTTTATCTGGAGAACTACTTTATGAAAAATTCTGAAATTTGGCTGAGAGGTTCATTGGAAAAACCTTGAGTCACAGTAAAGTTTTCAGAAGCATCCAAGTTCATTTAGTCCCCCTAATTGAGTGATTAAGAGGACTGCCCTGAGAAAATAGAAAAATATACAGAAACATTTTTCAGATTTTCTCAAATCTTAATTAGGGCATAACTTTCAGTAGAATTCTTCAAATGACATGAAACCAATTCCATTAGAACCTTCTTAAATTCTAGTTTCCAGAAAGTAATGGTTGGAGTCATGAAAACCTCTGGAATTCCTTAGAGGCTCAAATATTGACCAAATGGGCTTTTATTTGTACAAGGTTCAAATGAACTTTGTTTCAAATGAAACTTGGTCAAGACTCTGGTGAGGACCCTACCAAACCACCATAAAAATTTCAGAACAAAAGGGGAGGGTTAGATAGAGTTATTAGTAAGTATGTATTTAAGTTACACTTTGCATTTAAATTGACATGTAGCATATTTATTAACGTGTAGTCGCTGAAGGCGAGGAGACTCCGGAAGTGCTCGACTTCCTCCTTCCGGAAGAAGACCTAACGACTGACCAGCAGCAACAAGGCAAGCCCTGGTTTGCATCAACCGCCTTTATAAAGTTTTTGCTTTGTTCACATGTCTAGTGTGAAGTATGAATGTGCATTAGGTGTAGGATGAATGGAACCCCACTTGCATAACCAGAATTTTTCCCTAAGAGTGAGGGTAGTGTCTAAGACCTCTAGTAGACAGGCTATGCTTATTCTTAGGACTTCGATACAAGTCGAGTAGTTGGAATCTACTCGCGAGTTAGGCTTGGGAGACACGGGTTTGGTTCGAGTGATGTGAGATCACTTTAGTAATGAAAATGAGACTAGGCAGGTGCTAGGGCACAGCAAGAGGAAGTCTTGTGTGCGCAGCCCTGTCCGTGTCGATTGAGGACCGATCCGTGTGCAGCCCTGCTGAACAAGTATTGAACGTACCGAAGGCATATCGGATATATGGGCCCCGATAAACCGATGTAGCCTAAACCTCCGGGCGTCGAGGCATAGCACACCGATTTATAGGTGTAGGTTGAGGTCAGCAAGTTGGAAATCTGCTAACGGGCATAGAGAGATGCTCCGTGTAGGGAACCTCCTGTCCGTCTCGGTCGGACCGGTTCGACGTTTGGGCTGTTGGGTGAAAGGTTGTCCCGTACGACATTGAGTGAGCGTGCTGTGCAGCTCCACAGGTGGGCGTACGTGACGTGCTCTTTGGGTTTCCCTGTAGGTGTATATCGAGTCGATTCGCCGTGCCTCGTGGTGACGAGTACCGCTTGTTCACTGCATCGTAACATAGATAATTTATAGAATGTTATGATTCAATACTGCTGTTATGATATAATTGTATTGCTACATGTGTGCCACCAAATATTGCTTACTAAATTTCAGATTCCCGAACTGTTAACTTGTGTCTAAAAGATGAACTAAGGATGAACTTGTAAGCGTGTCCATTTGATGCACTGTTACTATCATATGTTCATTGTACACCGCATGTAGAGTTTCATGCCTAGGTGAATCGGTTAAGTCTTGTTGAGCCATCGTGCTCACGGTTGCTGCTTAAGTGTTTTTCAGGTGAGGAGCCACCCACGGACTCGGAGTACGAGTCCACCGGCGAGGGTTACCCTCCGTTGGGGACCACGGCTGAGTGGGAGCCGTACACGCCGCGCTGAGCTGAGACGTGCAGCTAGGGTGGGTTGCCCTAGGGCTGGGCAACCGACTTTTGCTAGATAGGCAGGCGTGAGTTGTATAATTTAGACTTCCGCTGTGTAATATAAACAATAGTTTGTAACTGAAGTTTGTACCTGTTTGTACAGTTCAGTTGGTTTTCCCATGTAATATAATGTGTCCTTATGACGTGTGCTGTCGGGTGTCGCATCGTGCGGTACCACCCTCTGCGATCCTGGATGAGCGGATCCGGGTCCGCCTCAGAAAGATGTTGCTTTCAAAGCAACATCCTCATCACAAGACTTCAAAGCAAGTGATGATGAGGGTCTCAACACCGATGAAGAAGAGACGCTCTTCATCAACAAATTTAAGAGGATGATGAGAAGAAGGAAGGGGAGCAACCATTATGAGAACAAGAACAAGGAAAGGTCCAAGCCCAAGACAAAAAGAGCATGCTACAACTGTGGTGAATATGGACACTTCATTGTGGATTGTCCATATGAAGAGAGTAAGAAGAAGAAGGAGGGAAAGTCCCAAGAGAAGAAATTCTTCAAGAAGAAGAAGCCATCAGGACATGCTCACCTTGGGAAGGAATGGGACTCAAACAAAGACTCATCCTCTAAGGATGAAGAGAAAGTGGCAACACTTGCCATTGGAAGGAGCAAGATCTTCCCAAACCTTGAAGACTTCAAGTACACATGTCTCATGGCTAAGGAGGGAAGAAGAAAGGTTAAATCTAAACCATCCTCCTCTACCTCTTCACTTGATAGCTTTGATAGTAGTAGTGAAAATGAATCCATGCTTAAGGATCTAAGTAGGAGCACCTTGAAAAAGATGAGATTGTTGTCAGAAGAAATCTTTGAGAAGGATGAAATCATCAACCGTCAAGAAGACATGTTCATCCTTGAAAAGGACAGATGTCATGAGCTTGAAGAGCTCCTTGAGGTTGAAAGGGAAAGAAGCAAGGCACTTAAGCGTGAACTCGCTTTGAGCAAGGAAACTTGCTCAAATCTTGAGGACACAATGAAAGTGCATCTAGGCATCCCTTGTGGGTTTTGGTTGATTTATGACAAACAAATGAGACCCTAACAAAATTGTTGAGATGAGCGCTGGTTCTTAAAGAAGTTAGGAAGAAAGCACAAAAAGAAAGGAGAATGAGGATCCAAATTGATAAGAGCTCAGGAGTTGAAAAGATTAGATTACTTAGTATTGAGTGTGTTGGAGAAACACACCCCAAGAGCTCAAGTGAAAGAAATCACACAAACTGCACAAAAATCAACATGTGCGGACTAGTCCGATATCTACCGGACTAGTCCGATTTCTCTCAGACAAGAAAACGGACTAGTCCGATATGGACCGGACTAGTCCGATTTTGTCTCTGGTTAGACAACGGACTAGTCCAGTATCTCACAACACTTAGGGTTTTCCACACGCTGCACACCGGACTAGTCCAGTGTCCATGTCACACCCGGTTTTTCCGAAGAACAACCAAGTGAATATCACATGTATGCCAGGATCATTTTCTCATACATGTGATGACAAATAGTGAAGCATCATTTATTACAAGCCAGGTGTCGAATATAAATAAGTCTTACATAGCAAATGTCTCGATGGACAATAATAAGTTCATCACAAGTAAATAAACTAGCAGCGGAATATTATTCTTGAGGGCTCCGTCACAGGCGTTGCCAGGGGGTCTCCATGAAACTAGAAACCTTCTTCGGGTCCAAAGTCTTGGTCATTATACAACACCTCATTATCTTGACCTGAGCAGCAATATAAACCAACAAATATGCAAGGTTGAGTACTGATGGTACTCAGCAAGTGTGGGAAAGTTATGTCATGCATGGCTAGAACAAGGGGAGGTTGAACTCATGGTTAAAGCACAACGCAATTAATACCTATCACCTTAGCTTTTTAAGCACCTACATTACTACACAGGTGAAATGGTCCCAATCTCCCATCCCATCACCATAATCAAATAACCATAACATCATTTCCAATGTTAAGCTCCCCGCTTAACATCCAAAACTTCCAAAACCATCAATCCTCTAATCATGAATAAGTCCAAGCCGCTCTTGACCGTGAGCACGGCTGTCATGACAGTTTTGACTCTGCAGAGTTTGTACCACTGTACCCACATGTAGTGATTTCATCCCCCGTTGCCGGGTGGACTAAAAGAACCTCCATTATGCTAGTGGCTACGAACCACATTCACACTTCCTAGGTGTGTAGCCAGGAGATCACTACGAAGCCTTTACAAAGGGATTCCCGACGAGCATGGGCCCACTAAGGTTTCACCCCTAACAGCATACAAGAGGCTCCAACCCCGCTGCAGTGGCCCCCTCTTGAGCCTTGCGGTTCATATGGTAGTCCAGCTGACACCTACTCCCCGCACCATCCAACACACCCATACTACACCGGGGATACACCTAATTAATTGGCCAAGCTGCCCCATCTCAGCATGTGGTTGGCACGGTAAAGCCAGGTTACATGCTCCATGAACCGGTCCTTAGGATCCAGGCAAGTACTAAACAGAAACCCGAGTCTCGTGCACCCAGCACACAACGAAAACATCCAACTTGCCTTGATCCCTACCTCTACATAACTCACAATATCTCATTCAAGAGTATGGTAAAATAAACTGATGATCTCATATCCCAAATATCCCATTCTAAGCTTGGCTAAGCATATGCATGATAATAAATGACATGACAAAATGAATCCCAACCCAAGCTACAAGGAAACAAGGTAATGCAATTCTAGTGAAACATCCTAGCATGGGTATCATATTTCAATTGACAATGCAAATAATTCTATCTAAACATCCTAGTATAGGATCAAAGTGGTCAAGGACACTTGCCTCCTTCCTGCTGCTCTTGAAATGGGTAGTCCTGATCTTGGAAAGGAATAAGTTTCTCTTGAGCAGGTTCTACATCATACCATCACACATAGCAAAAGAAAAACAACAATCCATAAGACATAGTTCACACTTCCACTTCATACAAACCACACATTTATATTTATGAAAGTCATTCACCATTATATGTGTTGTGGTTACTCTATGTGTGTTGATTTGTGGCTTGCATGCACTTTTAATCATGTGTATATGATTCCTACTTTTGTGTTCACATTTGTACTTACATACTATATATATATATATATATGTGAGTTTCCAATTCAAATAAATTCCTTATATTCAATTACTATACCTTTTAGCTACCAAGTATGCATGAAAGGTATTTTCCTACTCCATATGTGTCTTCAGAAATTTCTACCAACCATAAACTGAATTCTTTGGATTTTAGAAACTTCATTTATCATTTACTAGTTGCTATATTTTCAGATTTATTTCTTATGCTTAAATGTGAGCTTTATTATGAAAATAACAAAATACATCATCTAAACAGAATAGATTCTGATCTAAAATATTTACTAATATATTTTTGACCTTTGCCTCTGATGTAAACTATTTTACAATTATTTTCCCTATTTTCCAGAACTATTCTTTACATAAAAATGTGTTCCTAAATGTGAATAATAAATTAAACAGATTCATTTTAGCTCAAAATATATTTTTATCCCACTCCAAAGTTTTCTAAATACTGAGAAAGTTTTTAATTTGATTTTGACAATATGTTTGTCCCCCTTTTTAAATTTTAAACACTAGCCACATATTCAATTTCCTAAATTAAATATTAAACAGAGCTAAAAAGTTAAACTTACCCCACTACAGGGTCTATAATATTATTTAAAGAATTTTCAGGGGTCTAGCTACTCATGACAGAGGTGTTTTTCCTAATTTTTATTAAGTCCAGGGGCTAAAACTGATTTTTAAATGAATTTACATGATTTTCTGAAGTTCCAGGGGCTAGATCAGAAGTTTCCGGGGCTAGCTCTTATTTCCCGAGAACCCCAGGGGGTAGCACGTAAGATTTCCAGTCTTTATAACGTGGGGCTAACGTGGACCGTCCGATTTTAAACCGACGGCTGAGATTATAACGTTGAACCGGTACGCGGGGATTTAAACCCTACCGTGCGATTTAAAATAAACGGCGCACAAGCGGCCACGTCGCTCTGATCGAGCGCGGGCGGCGCTGCCGGCGGCGCACGGCGGCGGGAAGCGGCGATCTCGCCGGAAACTTTTGGATCTTCGAGAATTCTTCCTAGAACTGTGATCTTATGGCATAGATCGGTGGAGGGGAGGTCTGGGATCTCACCTCGGGGGTTTTCTTGAGCTCAGAGGTCCTGGAAGGTGATCGGCGACGAGGTCCGAGGTGAATTCACGGCGAGGCTCGTCGGCGCTGTGTTTACACCGCAAGTCACTGAGTTTTCTGCACCTGTAAGGTTCCCCGGAGGCGGTGGATCAAGACCAGCGAGTTAGATCGGAATTTCCGAGCGTAGATCGGCCAGAATTCACCGGAGAAAGCTCGGATTCTCACTGGAGTAAAATCGGCGGATCGCGTGGGAAAAACAGAACGAGGCCATGGTTTTTATAGACGGGGGAGGGCGGCGGGGTGGTATAGATCGAGTTCGCGTCGCCCTGATCGAAATTCGGCTGGGATTTGCAGAAATCCGGATCGGTTTGGATTCGGGGTGAGAGAGTCCGGCGCGGGCTCGAGGTAGACGAAGAACTGGCGGGCCCCACCTGTCAGCGGAAGGAAAGAGCGCGCGCGGCTGCGGGCTGGCGCGGTTGCTGGGTGGGCCGGCTGGTGGGTTTCGGCCCGCTGGCCGGTTTTTTTTTCTATTTTCCTTTCTCTTTTTCTATTTCTTTTCTGTTTTGAGTTTAATTTAAATTCCAGTTTGAATTTGAATTTTTGCAAAACATGCAACACGTCCAAAATTTTTTAAATTCCCCTCTTAACATGATTTAGGGTCTTAACAAGATTTTTGGGGTGTTACAGCTCTACCCCCCTTAAAAGAAATCTCGTCCTCGAGATTGGTGGTTCTAAGAAAACAATTCCGGAAATTGTGCCTTGAGCTCATCTTCCCGCTCCCAGGTGGCTTCCTCTTCCGAGTGATGCTTCCACTGCACTTCGCACATCCGGATTCTTTTATTTCTGGTGAGGCGTTCCATTGTCTCCAAAATCTTGTATGGTTGCTCGGCATAAGACAAATCCTCAGCTACATCCACTTCATTCATGGGTAACACCTCTTCAGGCGTCCTCAGGCATTTCTTGAGTTGTGACACATGGAACACATCGTGCACATCCGATAGACGAGCCGGTAACTCTAGTTGATACGCCACTTCGCCTTTCCTTTCCAGAACTTGAAAGGGTCCGATGTATCGAGGTGACAACTTTCCTTTCACCTTGAACCGACGAAGTCCTCTGATAGGGGACACTTTGAGATAGACATAGTCTCCCACGTTGAAAACGAGCTCTCTTCTTCGTACATCGGCATAGCTCTTTTGGCGTGTCTGTGCTATCCTCAAGTTGTTGCGAATTTCCCTCACCTTCGCCTCGGCTTCTTGTAGTACCTCTGGACCAAACACTTTACTTTCCCCTGTTTGGTTCCAAAATAGGGGAGTTCTGCATTTCCTCCCGTATAAAGCTTCGAATGGTGACATCTTCATACTAGTTTGATAGCTGTTGTTATAGGAAAACTCCGCATACGGTAAGTTCTTATCCCAACTCCGATTGTTTTTTAGTGCACATGCCCTCAGCATATCTTCAAGAATCTGATTGGTTCTTTCCGTCTGCCCATCAGTTTGGGGATGATAGGCAGAACTAAAGTTCAGATGGGTTCCCATGGTTTCGTGCAACTTCTGCCAGAACCTCGAGGTGAACTGTGTCCCTCGATCCGACACTATCTTCTTCGGCACTCCATGGTAACACATGATCCTTGACATGTACAACTCCGCCAATTTGGATCCGCTGTAGCTTTCCTTCACGGGGATGAAGTGAGCTACCTTAGTTAGCCTATCGATGATGACCCATATCGAATCATATCCTGATTGGGTCCTGGGCAGTCCCACTATGAAATCCATACTGATTTCTTCCCATTTCCATTTAGGCACTTTGAGTGGTTGCAATAATCCCGCGGGTCGTTGATGTTCTACTTTCACCAACTGACATGTGTCACATAGGACAACATGTTCCGCGACATCTCGCTTCATGCCATACCAGCAATACCTGCTCTTGAGGTCCTGGTACATTTTCGTACTCCCAGGATGAATGGAATAGTCAGAATCATGAGCCACCATCAAAATCAATTCACGGATCTCCTTTACTTCTGGCACACAGATTCTTTTCCCGTGCCACACCGTTCCTTGTTCATCTTATCTAAAACCAGGATCTTTATTTTCCTTGATGAGTTGTCTGATCTCTTATATCTTCTCGTCATTCTTTTGACCCTCGCGTATGTCTCGCTCGAGTGTGGAGTCCACTTCCATGGCGATGGCTTCACCGCTATTTACCAGGCATAGATTAAGCCTTATAACCTCGTCCTTCAATTCTGCAGGCATGTCCTTCAAGCTCAACTTATTGACCTGCACTTTCCGACTTAAAGCATCGGCCACGACGTTTGCCTTCCCCATCAAATAGTGCCGCCAAATTTTCAACGTGTGTACCACTGCGGCTAGTTCTAGGTCATGTGTAGGATAGTTTTTCTCGTGCTTCCGGAGCTGTCGGGATGCATAAGCCACAACGTGCCCTTCTTGCATGAGAACACATCCCAACCCGTTTCCAGAGGCATCGCAGTACACCGTAAAGTTCTTCTGCATATCTGGCATAACGAGCACTGGGGCTGTTGTCAATCTCTCCTTTAACTCCTGAAAACTCGTTTCGCACTGCGGCGTCCATGTGAATGTGATTCCCTTCTCCAACAGTTTGGTGAGAGATCTCGAGATCTTAGAGAATCCCTCTATAAACCGTCGATAGTATCCAGCCAATCCCAAGAAGCTTCGAACTTCCCCGACATTTTCAGGGGTCTTCCACTTCTGTATATCCTCAATTTTGGCAGGATCCACGGAGATTCCTCCCTCCGAGATTATATGTCCTAAGAAGGGAACTCTCTTCAGCCAAAACTCACACTTGCTTAACTTGGCATATAGTTGGTGTTCTCTCAGCCTCTGCAACACCAACCATAGATGTTTCTCATGTTCTTCTTCATCTTTGGAGAAGACGAGAATGTCATCTATTAAAACCACCACAAATTTGTCCAGATATTCCATGAATACCTTGTTCATGAGATACATGAAGTATGTCGGGGCATTAGTTAGCCAGAATGGCATGACAGTGTATTCATACAGTCCGTACCGAGATACGAAAGCTGTCTTGGGAATATTAGATTGCCTTATCTTGAGTTGGTGGTATCCCGACCTGAGATCAATTTTCGAGAACACACAAGCTCCCCTCAACTGATCAAACAAGTCTTCAATGCGGGGTAATGGGTACTTGTTCTTGATGGTTACCTCATTCAAGGCACGATAATCCACACATAATCTTTGGGTTCCGTCCTTCTTGGGCACAAATATCACCGGAGCTCCCCATGGTGAGGAAGTAGGGCGAATATACCCCTTCTCCGTCAATTGTCTCAAATGATCCTTGAGTTCTTCTAGCTGCTTGGAGTCCATCCGATAAGGTCTCTTGTATATCGGGGTTGTTCCAGGCACTAGCTCAATTGCAAATTCCACTTCACGATCGGGAGGCATACCTGGCAACTCCTCCGGAAAAAACATCTGGATATTCCCTGATGGTCCTGATCTCCTCCACTTTCACCTCAACTTGATTTAATTTAATGTCCCTCCTAGGCTCATGTATTGTTATGAACTTTACTCTTGTGCCATTAGGGTGAGTTAGTTCCACCGTTCTGGTCGAACAATGGATAATCCCTTTATGTTTGGTCAACCAATCCATACCCAAGATAATATCTATCCCTTGTGAATCTATCACTATGAGGTTAGCAGTAAATACTACCCCATTAATGTCTAGGTTCACCTTGGGACACACTTGTCTTGTCCTTATTTCTCCCCCTAGAGAGTTTACAGCTAGCATATGGTTCATTTGTGTTGTTGCTAGGTCATGCTTCTTAACAAACCCTTGAGCAATGAACGAGTGGGTAGCACCAGAATCAAACAGCAGGGTTGCAAGGTGTAAATTGGCAGGAAACTTACCAACTACCACGTCGGGTGCCTCTTGCGCTTCCTCCATAGTGACGTGGTTCACCCGTCCTCGCATCACATTCTGCTATTGTGGCTGCGCGGGCTTCTTCTTTGGGCATTTATGGGCGTAGTGCCCCACTTCACCGCAGCTAAAACATTGCACCCCAACCTTAGGTGCCTGGCCTTTGCTGTCTTGGGGTTGGTTTTGAGGTCCCTGTACTGCTGGTCGAGGTGGATATGCAGGGCGAGGCTGCTGTACAAACTGACGTTGCGGCTGTGCTGGTGCTGCCGTAGGCCTGAAGTTTGGGTTGTACCCTCTTGGTGCTGAGTAGGGTACCGCAGCACGGTTCGTCTGCCCTGCAGGTTGCTGCATCAGACGTGGGCGGGTGTTGCTCCCTGAGGCTTGATGTGACCACCCGACCTTCCTCTTATTTTCATTTTCCAAGGCCTTTAGTTTCCTTTCCACCACAAACACTCTGTCCACTATCTTTTGGAAGCTTTCATACTCATTTGAGGACATTGCACACTGCATTTCTGCGGTAAGTCCTTCCACGAAACAATCTTGTTTCTGCTCATCAGTCTCTATGTCCCGTGGGGCATAACGGGATAGTTGAGTAAATTTATTGAGGTATTCCCTCACCGTCATGTTTCCCTGCTGCAGTCCCAAAAACTCCTTCCTCTTGTTTTTGAGTTCACCTCTTGGGATGTAATGGTTGCGGAAGCTACGCTTGAACTCTTCCCAAGTGATGTTCTCAGGGTCATGATGGGCAGCCACGTAGGCGGTCCACCAATTAGCAGCAGGTCCATGCAATTGATGAGAGGCAAACAGCACCCTCTCATACCCTTGGCACTGGATGATCCTCATCTTGCTTTCAATGGTCTTTAGCCAATCATCTGCCTCCAGAGGTTCAGCAGCACTTGCAAACTTCGGAGGTTGAGTTCCTAGAAACTCACTCAACCTTGGTTGGCGTGGTGCAGCTTGTGGAGGTGGAACTTGATGCAAGTTGGCCACCACTTGAGTCAAGTTCCGTATAAGCTGATTCTGATTCTCCAGCATTTGGTGGAGAGGATCAACTCCTTCACGGCGACCACCCCGGTCCTGGCCTCCAGAAAGATGAGTGTTGCATGCCTCATCGTTGTTGTTGGCGGGGTTGGCAGCACGTCCTTTTCCTCTTCCGGCCATCTGGCATGATCAACCAATGTTAATTTAAAAGCATTTAGTATCATCTTACTACTTTCATTTGTTTGTACTTTGAAGTGTTGAGGCTTTGTTATACTTTTCTGAGGTTTCATATCTCACACAAAAATAAATGCAATATTATTTCATGTGGGTTCACATACCAAAGCAAAAACAATCTAAAGACGAGGCTGTGGACAATTGCTCATGGCTTCCACAACTCACGTCACACACCAAGCATTAACACACCATTAACTTAACGTAACGACTCGACTATTCGACATCTTGCTAACTAAGGGAAGGACTCTACACTATTCGTTTTCCTGAGATGGCTCCTCGGGATCTTCCTCATCATTTCGGTTGCCTTCTTACTCTGCTTTGGGTGGGGAGGCTGCTGGTGGAGAAGTGCAACGACGCCTGATCGCTCGGTGATCCGGGGAGTCAGGAGTCCATGTATCATTCACGGTGACACACAGTTCATTCCCATCTCCTCTTTCTCTCGCCCTTAAGCAGGCTCGCAGCAACACCTCCGTTTCCTTCAGGGTGTCCCGGACATCCTGAAGCTCTTGTTGACACTCCTGCAGTCGAGTGCTGAGCATAGCAGCATCCTCCAAGCACAAGTCCATGTGCTCATGGGAAGTCCCTTGCTGCACCTGCGGGTACTTGTACTCCGTGGTACCACTCTCACGCTGGAGGACATACATGTACTCAGTCCTGTCCAGGTGGCGACGATAGATGTGACTCTGGCAAGTGATGGCCTCCCAGGTGACATCTTTCTCCGCATCGACCTGTGTTGCTCTACAAGCTGGAGAGCGGTGGATCTTAAGCAGCAGATTTTCGTGTATAATCCTCATTTCTGAACTCCATTCTTCCCTCTTCTCTCGGATGGTCCTGGTGGAGTTATAGTGGATGATTAGCTTGCCCGTATTGCCGGCGGCTTCGAGCATACATCGAAGACGTCGCAACAAGCCTCCTACTGCCAATCCGTAGGAAAGGTACGTCACCGGACGGCTCTCCTCTCTTTCGGCAAGGGCAACTATGGGAACTCTCCATCCTGTGGACTTGCGAGCGGTGCGAATCATGCGAACCATCTAAAACAAAAAGCATTTAAACTTAGGTTAGATAAACTTTTAAACAAAAATCCTATTTTGAATGAAAATTGGGGTAAGATGAAGAAAGTGACTCATTAAATAACACTTTTAAACACACACCTTGTAAAAATAGTTTTTACGAAAATAAGGCCCTTAAATACGTCCATTTCTACCTAGGTCAACGTTCCTATTGGCAACCTTGGCTCTGATACCACTTCTGTCACACCCGGTTTTTCCGAAGAACAACCAAGTGAATATCACATGTATGCCAGGATCATTTTCTCATACATGTGATGACAAATAGTGAAGCATCATTTATTACAAGCCAGGTGTCGAATATAAATAAGTCTTACATAGCAAATGTCTTGATGGACAATAATAAGTTCATCACAAGTAAATAAACTAGCAGCGGAATATTATTCTTGAGTGCTCCGTCACAGGCGTTGCCCGGGGGTCTCCATGAACCTAGAAACCTTCTTCGGGTCCAAAGTCTTGGTCAGTATAAACCACCTCATTATCTTGACCTGAGCAGCAATATAAACCAACAAATATGCAAGGTTGAGTACCGATGGTACTCAGCAAGTGTGGGAAAGTTATGTCATGCATGGCTAGAACAAGGGGAGGTTGAACTCATGGTTAAAGCACTACGCAATTAATACCTATCACCTTAGCTTTTTAAGCACCTACATTACTACACAGGTGAAATGGTCCCAATCTCCCATCCCATCACCATAATCAAATAACCATAACATCATTTCCAATGTTAAGCTCCCCGCTTAACATCCAAAACTTCCAAAACCATCAATCCTCTAATCATGAATAAGTCCAAGCCGCTCTTGACCGTGAGCACGACTGTCATGACAGTTTTGACTCTGCAGAGTTTGTACCACTGTACCCACATGTAGTGATTTCATCCCCCGTTGCCGGGTGGACTAAAAGAACCTCCATTATGCCAGTCGCTACGAACCACATTCACACTTCCCAGGTGTGTAGCCAGGAGATCACTACGAAGCCTTTACAAAGGGATTCCCGACGAGCGTGGGCCCACTGAGGTTTCACCCCTAACAGCATACAAGAGGCTCCAACCCCGCTGCAGTGGCCCCCTCTTGAGCCTTGCGGTTCATATGGTAGTCCAGCTGATACCTACTCCCCGCACCATCCGACACACCCATACTACGCCGGGGATACACCTAATTAATTGGCCAAGCTGCCCCATCTCAGCATGTGGTTGGCACGGTAAAGCCAGGTTACATGCTCCATGAACTGGTCCTTAGAATCCATGCAAGTACTAAACACAAACCCGAGTCTCGTGCACCCAGCACACAACGAAAACATCCAACTTGCCTTGATCCCTACCTCTACATAACTCACAATATCTCATTCAAGAGTATGGTAAAATAAACTGATGATCTCATATCCCAAATATCCCATTCTAAGCATGGCTAAGCATATGCATGATAATAAATGACATGACAAAATGAATCCCAACCCAAGCTACAAGGAAACAAGGTAATGCAATTCTAGGGAAACATCCTAGCATGGGTTTCATATTTCAATTGACAATGCAAATAATTCTATCTAAACATCCTAGTATAGGATCAAAGTAGTCAAGGACACTTGCCTCCTTCCTGCTGCTCTTGAAATGGGTAGTCCTGATCTTGGAAAGGAATAACTTGCTCTTGAGCAGGTTCTACATCATACCATCACACATAGCAAAAGAAAAACAACAATCCATAAGACATAGTTCACACTTCCACTTCATACAAACCACACATTTATATTTATGAAAGTCATTCACCATTATATGTGTTGTGGTTACTCTATGTGTGTTGATTTGTGGCTTGCATGCACTTTTAATCATGTGTATATGATTCCTACTTTTGTGTTCATATTTATACTTACATACTATATATATATGAGTTTCCAATTTAAATAAATTCCTTATATTCAATTACTATACCTTTTAGCTACCAAGTATGCATGAAAGGTATTTACCTACTCCATATGTGTCTTCAGAAATTTCTACCAACCCTAAACTGAATTCTTTGGATTTTAGAAACTTCATTTATCATTTACTAGTTGCTATATTTTCAGATTTATTTATTATGCTTAAATGTGAGCTTTATTATGAAAATAACAAAATACATCATCTAAACAGAATAGATTCTGATCTAAAATATTTACTAATATATTTTGACCTTTGCCTCTGATGTAAACTATTTTACAATTATTTTCCCTATTTTCCGGAACTATTCTTTACTTAAAAATGTGTCCCTAAATGTGAATAATAAATTAAACAGATTCATTTTAGCTCAAAATATATTTTTATCCCACTCCAAAGTTTTCTAAATACTGAGAAAGTTTTTAATTTGATTTTAACAATATGTTTGTCCCACTTTTTAAATTTTAAACACTAGCCACATTTTCAATTTCCTAAATTAAATATTAAACAGAGCGAAAAAGATAAACATACCCCACTACAGGGTCTATAATATTATTTTAAGAATTTTTAGGGTCTAGCTACTCATAACAAAGGTGTTTTTCCTAATTTTTATTAAGTCCTGGGGCTAAAACTGATTTTTAAATGAATCTACATGATTTTCTGAAGTTCCAGGGGCTAGATCAGAAGTTTCCGGAGCTAGCTCTTATTTCTCGAGAACCCCAGGGGGTAGCACGTAAGATTTCCAGTCTTTATAACGCGGGGTTGACGTGGACCGTCCGATTTTAAACCGATGGCTGAGATTATAACGTTGAACCGGTACGCGGGGATTTAAACCCTACCGTGCGATTTAAAATAAACGGCGCACAAGCGGCCACGTCGCTCTGATCGAGCGCAGGAGGCGCTGCCGGTGGCGCACGGCGGCGGGAAGCGGTGATCTCGCCGGAAACTTTCAGATCTTCGAGAATTCTTCCTAGAACTGTGATCTTATGGCATAGATCGGTGGAGGGGAGATCTGGGATCTCACCTCGGGGGTTTTCTTGAGCTCGGAGGTCCTGGAAGGTGATCGGCGACGAGGTCCGAGGTGAATTCACGGCGAGGCTCGTCGGCGCTGTGTTTACATCGCAAGTCACCGAGTTTTCTGCACCTGCAAGGTTCCCCGGAGGCGGTGGATCAAGACCAGCGAGTTAGATCGGAATTTCCGAGCGTAGATCGGCCAGAATTCACCGGAGAAAGCTCGGTTTCTCACCGGAGTAAAATCGGCGGATCGCGTGGGAAAAACAGAACGAGGCCGTGGTTTTTATAGACGGGGGAGGGCGGCGGGGTGGTTTAGATCGAGTTCGCGTCGCCCCCGAGCGAAATTCGGCTGGGATTTGCAGAAATCCGGATCGGTTTGGATTCGGGGTGAGAGAGTCCGGCGCGGGCTCGAGGTAGACGAAGAACTGGCGGGCCCCACCTGTTAGCGGAAGGAAAGAGCGCGCTCGGCTGCGGGCTGGCGCGGTTGCTGGGTGGGCCGGCTAGTGGGTTTCGGCCCACTGGCCGGTTTTTTTTTCTGTTTTCCTTTTTCTTTTTCTATTTCTTTTCTGTTTTGAGTTTAATTTGAATTCCAGTTTGAATTTGAATTTTTGCAAAACATGCAACACGTCCAAAAATTTTTAAATTCCCCTCTTAACATGATTTAGGGTCTTAACAAGATTTTTGGGGTGTTACAGTCCACCACGGATTAGTCCGGACATCGCAAACCCTAACGGTAACCTTTGGAAACCCTAGTATAAATAGATGTGTACGGCCATACTACCAATACTCTTGACCCCCCTGCACCGTCACACCTCCCAAGAGCCCAAAATTCACATCTCTCCACACATTCTAACCCAAAAAGGATCAAATATTTGAGGATTAGCAATTGATCAAAGGAGAGACTTGTTCTACACATCTTGAGCTCTTGGGTTTGATCTCGCACACACTCTTGTTCATTTTTTGTTCATCTTTTGAGTGTGTTTGGTGGTAGTCATTTATTGTAATTCTTGGGGAGCCCTCAACCTGTCATAAGGTCCCTTGAACGATTTATTTGCCCTTTGTGATTAGTGGAAGAGACGAGGGTAGGGTTGGTGAAGACCCGGTCATTCGTGGACTCCTCAACGGGGACGTAGATTTCCTTCGTGGAATCAAACCTCGGAATAAAACTTTTCTCTTTCTCTTGTTCATTTATTGTTCATCATATTCTAGGGTTTACTTAATCTGGTGTAATTCATGTTGAAACATTGAAACTAAAGTTGATCTCTATCATTCATTGTTTCACTGTTATAATATATCTAAGTTCCCAATTAATTTCCGCTGCATAGGGTACTAGAAGTGAAAATATTGATCAACCTTGATCTTTCTAGTCCACACATACAAGACTAGTCCGCACAGTACCAGACTAGTCCGATTTGTCTCTGACTAGAAAACGGACTAGTCTGCACTCTACCGGACTAGTCTGATTTCCCTATATTTGATAAATCTATTAAGTGTTTCAGGGATTAACAAAGAATCAAAAAGCCTATTCCCCCCCTCTAGGCTACATTCAATTGGTATCAGAGCCAAACTCTTCAAAAGAGACCCACCGCTCGAAGAGACGATGTCGGACATCAAGGATGTACACAAGAAGATCAACGATCAAAAGGGTGATGATGAAAGGACTCAAAAGCTAAAGAAGCTACTTGACGCCATTCAAGACAGTGAGGACGATGATGAGGAAGTGCTCCAAATCAAGGCTCTTCTACGGAAGAAGGCACTCTGCCCAAAAGGGAAGAAGAAGATCAATGATGAAAAGAAGAAAGGGGGTAGTCACACAGACTACTCCCGGTATCCTTTTGACTATGAACGTTTGAATTCTAACAATAGTCATTACTTATCAATTCCTCTAGGGAAAGCACCTTACTTTGATGGCAATGACTACTCAATGTGGAGACAAAACATGAAAATGCACCTTATGTCTCTTAACCCAAGTTTGTGGCATATAGTATGTACAGGGATAGATATCACGGATGATGATGAAGAGCTGACTCCAAGCCAAGAATAAGCCGTTCATCGGAATGCTCAAGCTGTAGATGTGATCACATCATCACTGAGCCGAGACGAGTTCACCAAGGTGGATGGACTCAAAATTGCCATGGAGATATGGGACACACTACAAACCGCACATGAAGGTGACCGTCATGTACGTGAAGCCAAGATAGAAATGATTGAAGGTGAATTGGGAAGATTCGCGATAGAAGAAGATGAATCACCACAAGATATGTACAATCGACTGAAGAATATTATCAATAAAGTCCGAGCTTATGGCAGCAAAAAGTGGAATGATTAGAGAAAGCCCCAGGTACCGGAAAATGACCACAGACGAACTTCTTGGCAAGATCATCAACTTTGAAATGATGGAAAAGCAAGCCAAGCATGTCAAGGAAATTGCCGATCTCACCTCGGCAAAGAAGAAAGGAGTTGATTTGAAGTCAACTTGTAAACCCGTATCAAAAGAAGCTCGAGAAGCTCATGAATAAGACAACAGTGATGATGAAAGTAGTGATATCGATGAAGAAGACATGATCTTGTTCATGAAGAAGTTCAAGAAAATGATGAGAAGAAGAAAGGGTAGCAGCTCAAATGAAGGAAGACAAAGGGACAAACAAAGATCCAAGATGAGAGGGCCGTGCTACAACTGTGGAGAATATGATCACTTCATAGTAGATTGTCCATTTGAAGAAAATAAGAGGAAGACTAAAGACAACAAGCCTCAACCAAAGAAAATGTTCAAGAAAAAAAAGCAATATGGCCAAGAGCATCTAGCGAAGGAGTGGGACTCCAATGATGAATCCTCATCCGAAGAAGAGGAAAAGATGGCCACCAAAGCCATAAAGAAGACTACGAAGAAATCCACTCTCTTCCTGTGACGCCCTCGTTTCCGTAGAACACAGAACCGAGAACTGATGCATATGTGTGCCTAGGATGTTCATCACACATATAAATATGTTCCACAAACTGAATTCAAAATATATATTACCACAAATAACAGGGTTTATTACAATGTCTCATGAGTCTTGGACTCATGCTAGCAGCGGAAGTCTATCTTAGCAGCGGAAGTCTAAATCTAACAGTGGAAGTCTTCTATCTAGTGCGGAAGCAAACTAAGCAGCAGCAGCGGCTCCATCTCTACTCCATTCCCACAGGAAAGGTTGAGGGTGAATTACACGCCTAATGCTCCACTTGGTCTTCATAGTATTCTTCTCCTGTTGCTGATGATGAACTAATAATGCAAGTTTGAGTACATGATGTACTCAACAAGTGCGGGAAAATATGATATGTAGCTCACAGCAAGGAAGGTAATAAAAGGCTCATTGCAGAAAGCAAAGTTTGTTTCTCAAAACACGATAAAAACAGCAACTTAACTTTAAGTGAATGTAATCCCAAACATGTATTAAAATACCAACATACCTCCATTATGTTTCATCACTTTCCATGTCCCAATCAGACATTAATTTTTCTCAACTTTGCTCATGAATACCTTCTTGTATTCACTACCATCTCATGAATACCATCTCATATTCACTATCTTTTCATCTCATAAACAATTCTGTCTTACACCGAGACCAATCTCGTTGCCATGACTCAACAGTCATGCAACCAATCTTATCACCCAGACTCAACAGTCCTAAAAATCCAAACCATAACCAAACCAATAACCAACTACCATCCAAAACAATCCAAAAAACCATCCCAACTAATCATGGAATTTGGCCAGGCGCTCGTGACCGTAAGCTCGGCTATCATGATAGTTTAAGACTCTGCTGAGTTTGCACCTCTTTACCCACAAGTTTGTGATTTCGTCACCCGTCGGCGACTGCAAAACCTCGATTATACCAGTACACAACCGTCGGTTTATGGCTAAGAGATCACAAAATAGCCTTTACAAAGGGGCTACTAGATGTATGGACTCACTATAACAATATAGCAACTTACCAAATTACTCAGCTAAGTCACACCCATACTTGGCCTTGTGGTGGCACTGTTATCCTGGCATGTTCTCGCATGAACCGGTCCTTAGATCTACGGCAAGTAAACCACCATCTCATTCAACGTCATCCACAAACCAAGACTTGCCTAGATCTCCCTCCAATTCATGTTCATTAACAACATCAGTTTCTCATTATCATTACGAGTGCAATTAGCTAGACACATCTATATCGCTTCCCATATCCCATGGACTTAGCGAAGCATAAAAGCAAAAACTATACTCGACTCAATAACTTTCCTGGTGACCAGAGTGGCTAAACAAACTAGTAAACTCCTATGAAAGGGTTTCCCATCATGTTTGACTCAAGCACACACACCTTTTCGCAAACAAAACAGTTTTCCAAAATATGGGATCAATATGGTCAAGGAGCACTTGCCTTGTTCTTGCGGTTCCTGTTGCTCAAATTCTTGCTGTTGTAGTCCGTCGTAAGTAGCTCCCTGAGCTTGTCCTTCTATACGTGATCACGCACATACACAAGATTCATAGCAATCAATCATCATGCACAACTCTACTTTAAGATGCAATGATGCACATGCATGTTAATCCTATGATGCAGTTTAGTTTATACGTGTTCTTGCATGGCTTGCATGGTTTTTACGATGAACAGAGATGTTCGGATCAAATATGGATGTGGCGATGATCTAGACTCAAGATCTAGATCAGACCGATCAACACGTGATCCGTCCACGAGAAAGCTTCTATTCGAAGGGATCAAAAAGAACAGATGCAAAGAAAACGTGATGATGTCGTAAGGTGGTATTGGAGACCTACCTTACTTCCTTCAGGTCCTTCCTCCTAGCAAGAACAGATCGTCGGCTCTCTTCCGGTGGTGGCGATCGTGTCTAGACTCGTTGGTGGTCTCCCCGGTAGTCAAACTCCGGCGAAGGGGTTTACTCGGCAAGCTGGGGGCTAGGGCTCTAAGTTGTCGGCTCAGGAGGTGAAAAAGAAGTACGTGGTTGCGTCCAAGGGTTCTGGGTTCTATTTATAATCGGGAAGAGAAGAGTCCTAATCTGATCGGAATTTGAATAAGAGTTCTACTCAAATTGTTTTTGAATCTTAACAACTTATATTTAATTGATTTGGTGCGGTAACATTGTGGAAATTGTGTCGGTTTCCTCAGTACCGGGGATTCCCATACGTACAGAAGCAAAAACCGCTTCAAATCTCGTCACCTACGTGGTGATGAGCTCTGGAGGCTCCACGTGTCCTACAGAGGCCTGAGCTTCCCTTTTCCGTAGAGGCGAGCTCTAGTTGTGCCGCGTGTCAGCCGGGCGAGACCTCGCCCTCTCCCTCAGAGGTGAGCTCCGCGTGCGCCACGCATCTTGGCGAGCGGGAACCTCCTCTCTCCCTCAGAGGTGAGCTCCGCGTGCGCCACGTGTCTGGTGGGTTGGGACCTCCCCTCTCAATAGAGGCGAGCTCCGTGATCGCCATGTGTCAGTTCCGGACCTCCCCCTCTCTTCGGAGGTGGCTCCAAGTGTGCCATGTGTCAGTTCCGGACCTCCCCTCTCTTCGGAGGTAAGCTCCGAGAATGCCACATGTCCAGTAGCGCCAGACTTCCTTTCTCCCTAGATACGAGCTCTGAGGTTGACACGTGTCCAACAGTGTCAGACCTCCCGGAGATGAGCTCCGGAGGTGACACGTGTTCGATAGTGTTGGACCTCCCGGAGACGAGCTCCGGGAGCGACACGTGTCTGACGGGGCCGAACCTCTCGGAGGTGAGCTCCGAGAGCGACACGTGTCCCGTGCGGCTGGTCCTCTCTTTTCCGCGGTGACTAGCTCCGAGGGCGACACGTGTCCTGCAGGTCTTGCCTCGTTCCTCCGCAGAGGCTAGCTCCGGGGGCAACACGTGTCCCACAGAGTTCGACCTCTCCCCCTTCGCGGGGATGAGCCCCGAGCCTGCCACATAGCCAGTTTAGCGGCGGATCTCTCCCCACTTGCATAGATGAGCTCCGAACACGCCACGTGGCCAGCGAGCTGCGGGAATTGTCTTCGGCGCTCTTTGTGAACTGGATTTTGCTCTTTTTGGCTATCTTTTTTATATTTTCTCTGTTTCTACTTATTTTAAAATGATTTCTACATATAAAATATGAATATATGCAGAACCCAAAAAATGAGGGTGTCACAAATCTACCCCCCCTTAAATTGAATCTCGCCCTCGAGATTCGTTAGTGGAGAATAGATGAGGGAATTCTCCCTTCTCGGCTGTTGGTTGGGCTGACTCACACTCGATATGAGTACCGTGCTCGTTTGTCAACTGCACGCTCCTCTCAGCACATTGGATTACTCCGTTTTGCTTGCTTAACCAGTCCATTCCGAGTATTATGTCAAGCCCTTGGGAATCCAAGACAATGAGGTTGGCAAGGAAGTCTACCCCCTTATTTTATGGTTTACTTTTGGACATACTATATTAGTCCTCATCTCTCCACTGGGAGAATTAACCAGCATAGTATATTTCAAGTGTGATATGGGTAGATTATACTTGGCAACATACTTGGATGATATGAAAGAATGCGATACTCTGGAATCAAATAAAATGGTGGTTGGGTTGGAGTTGGCAAGGAACATACCAATCACGACATCCTAAGCCTGTTGCGCTTCCTCAGCAGAAACATGGTTCACGTTGCCGCGAGCATAGTTCTGCTGTCCACGGTTGCCTTGATTGGCTCCTCCGTTCGGCCGGGGGTTCTGCTTGGGGACGTTGCCTTGCTGTCCAGGACCTCTCCTCGGGCACTCCCTCGCAAAGTGTTCCGTCTCTCCGCATGAAAAGCATGCCTTGTTGCCCACGACAGCAGGTACATTGGGGCGGGGGTTTTGAACAGGAGCACCCATGTTGGGTCAGGGCGCTGGAGGCAAAGGCACACGGGGTGCTTGTGCAACGGGTCGTTGCTGTGGTGGCTGATTAGGGCGGTATGCAGGAGCGGTCGATCCATACTGCGGTGCAGCTGGGGGCATGTACCGAGGACGTACGTTGCTCCCTTCTGGCTGGTATGACATCTTCCTTTTGCCCTCCTGCTTGATCTCTCGGATCTTGCTCTCAACCACTATAGCCTTGTCAACCAGTTTTTGGAAGTTAGCATAGTTATTGTTGAGAAGTTGAACCTGTATCTCATTGTTCAACCCTCTCATGAACAGGTACTGCTTCCTTTGGTCTGAGTTGACATCTTCGGGGGCATACCATGACAGTTGCGTGAACTTGTTGAGGTACTCATTCACGCTCTTCTGTCTTTGGCGGAGACCTTCAAACTCTTGTCTTTTGAGCATCATTACACCCGCAGAGATGTAATGAGAGTGGAAACTCTCCTTGAACTCAGTCCAAGTAATAGTCTCCGGGTCGACATGAGCGTTGCATAGGGCATCCCACCAGTCAGCGGCAGCTCCCATGAGTTGGTGCGACGCGAAGAGAACTTTCTCTCGGTCATTGCACTGGACAATGGCAAGCTTCTTCTCCATGGACTTCAACCAATCGTCGGCCTCCATGGGGTCATTAGCTTGAGCAAAAGTGGGTGGTCGAGTCCTCATGAACTCTCCCAGTCTGTTGTGAGCCGCTGGTGGTGGCGGTGGTGGCGGTGGTGCGGGAACGGGGTTGTTGTTGTTGGCCTGCAGCTGACCCAAAGTTTAGATCATGGTTTGCATAAGCTGATTCTGCATGGCCATCAACCGTTCCAGGTTGTTTTCACCAGCTCCGGGGTTAACAGGAACTTCATCGTGGCCATCCTCTTGGTTGCCACGGACGTTCCTTCCTTGGCGGCCAGCGTTTCCTCTCACCATCTGTGAGAGAGAATGGAATAGAATAGAGGTTAGAATGTTAGATGGATCCCCCTATCTATATGCATCAAGGTGAATAGACTATATATATTAGCCCATATGAGAATGTGAACAAGTGCCGAGGCATCTCACACCTCTTCCTACTTATGTGTGGATATGGACAACGCTTGAGACGTCTCACAACTCACACTAAGCACACGATCACAAGCAATCATTACAAGGTTCAGCACACAACTCTTATTCAAGGCTTATTCGATAGGGGTCCTATAGGGTTTTTGGGGTGATACCAATCCGTGATTTCACCCAATGTCAAGGTGGTTTGGGGTGATACCAATCTGTGATCCAACTATGGCTTCTCCTAGGTTTGCATCCTATGTCAAGGTGGTTCCAATGCCAATTTATGCATCCTAGGCTTGCATCCAACGGTCAGCGTAGCTTCTAATACCATTCTGTTACTAGGGGTGCGTCCTACAGTCAACGTGGTTCAGCTACCAATCTGTGACCATTCTAGGCTTGTGACCCATAGTCAACCGTGGTAGCTTGGTACAATCTATGGATTCTACCAATCCGTGACTAGGCATGGCAGCTCTAATATCAATCTGTGACCTATCTAGGTGTGTGATCTACGATCAACCCGTGATAGGTTGATACCAATTTGTGTTTCCTAGCTAGGCGTGTAACCTACCGTCAACCATGGCTCTGATACCAATCTGTGAATTGTATCTAGGTGTGTAACCTACCCTCAACCGTGGCTCTGATACCAATCTGCGACGCCCTCATTTCTGTAGAACACAGAACCGAGAACTGATGCATATTTGTGCCCAGGATGTTCATCACACATATACATATGTTCCACAAACTGAATTCAGAATATATATTACCACGAATAATAGGGTTTATTACAATGTCTCATGAGTCTTGGACTCATGCTAGCAGCAGAAGTCTATCTTAGCAGCGGAAGTCTAAATCTAACAACGGAAGTCTTCTATCTAGTGCGGAAGCAAACTAAGCAGCAGCAGCGGCTCCATCTCTACTCCATACCCACAGGCAATGTTGAGGGTGAATTACACGCCTAATGCTCCACTTGGTCTTCATAGTATTCTTCTCCTGTTGCCGATGATGAAGTAATAATGCAAGTTTGAGTACATGATGTACTCAGCAAGTGCAGGAAAATATGATATGTAGCTCACAGCAAGAAAGGTAATAAAAGGCTCATTGCAGAAACCAAAGTTTGTTTCTCAAAACACGATAAAAACAACAACTTAACTTTAAGTGAATGTAATCCCAACATGTATTAAAATACCAACATACCTCCATTATGTTTCGTCACTTTCCATGTCTCAACCAGGCATTAATTTTTCTCAACTTTGCTCATGAATACCTTCTCGTATTCACTACCATCTCATGAATACCATATCGTATTCACTACCTTTTCATGTCATAAACAATTCCATCTCACACCGAGACCAATCTCGTTGCCATGACTCAACAGTCATGCAACCAATCTTATCACCCGGACTCGACAGTCCCGAAAATCCAAACCATAACCAAACCAATAACCAAATACCATCCAAAACCATCCCGAAAACCATCCCAACTAATCATGGAAGTTGGCCAGGCGCTCGTGACTGTAAGCTCGGCTATCATGATAGTTTAAGACTGTACAGAGTTTGCACCTCTTTACCCACAAATTTGTGATTTCATCACCTGTCGGCGACTGCAGAACCTCCATTATACCAGTACACAACCGTCGGTGTATGGCCAAGAGATCACAAAATAGCCTTTACAAAGGGGCTACTAGATGTATGGACTCATTAAGGTTTCACCAGCAGGCTAGAGTCTCCAATTCTCCCACCCATGGGCCCCCTCTTGTGCCGTGCAGTTCCCAGGGAAGTCCTCACTCGACTCCCATTCCCCGCTCCTTCCACGGTCCATAACAATATAGCAACTTACCAAATTACTTAGCTAAGCCGCACCCATACTTGGCATTGTGGTGGCACTGTTATCCTGCCATGTTCTCGCATGAACCGGTCCTTAGATCTACTGAAAGTAAACCACCATCTCATTCTACCTCATCCACAAACCAAGGCTTTCCTAGATCTCCCTCCGATTCACATTCATTAACAACATCAGTTTCTCATTATCATTACGAGTGCAGTTAGCCTAGACACATCTATCTCGCTTCTCATATCCCATGGACTCAGCGAAGCATAAAAGCAAAAACCATACCCGACTCAACAACTTTCCCGGTGACAAGGGTGGCTAAACAAACTAGTAAACTCCTATGAAAGGGTTTCCCATCATGTTTGACTCAAGCACACACACCTTTTCGCAAACAAAACAATTTTCCAAATATGGGATCAATATGGTCAAGGAGCACTTGCCTTGTTCTTGCGGTTCCTGTTGCTCAAATTCTTGCTGTTGCAGTCCGTCGTAAGTAGCTCCCTGAGCTTGTCCTTCTATACGTGATCACACACATACACAAGATTCATAGCAATCAATCATCACACAACTCTACTTTAAGATGCAATGATGCACATGCATGTGAATCCTATGATGCAGTTTAGTTTATACGTGTTCTTGCATGGCTTGCATGGTTTTTACGATGAAGAGAGGTGTTTGGATCAAATGTGGACGTGGCGATGATCTGGACTCAAGATCTAGATCAGACCGATCAACAAGTGATCTGTCCATGAGAAAGCTTTTGTTCGAAGGGATCGAAGAGAACAGATGCACAGAAAACGCGATGATGTCGTAAGATGGTATTGGAGACCTACCTTACTTCCTTCAGGTCCTTCCTCCTAGCAAGAACAGATCGTCGGCTCTCTTTCGGCAGCGGCGATCGTGTCTGGACTCGTCGGTGGTCTCCCCGATGGTCAAACTCCGGCGAAGGGGTTTACTCGGCGAGCTGGGGGCTAGGGCTCTAAGTTGTCGGCTCAGGGGGTGGAAAAGAAGTACGTGGTTGCGGCCAAGGGTTCTGGGTTCTATTTATAATCGGGAAGAGAAGAGTCCTAATCTGATCAGAATTCGAATAAGAGTTCTATTCAAATTGTTTTTGAATCTTAACAACTTATGTTTAATTGATTTGGTGCGGTAACATTGTGGAAATCGTGTCGGTTTCCTCAGTACCGGGGATTCTCATGCGTACAGAAGCAAAAACCGCTTTAAATCTCGTCACTTCTGTGGTGATGAGCTCCGGAGGCTCCACGTGTCCTATAGAGGCCCGAGCTTCCCTTTTCCTCAGAGGCGAGATCTGTTTGTGCCGCGTGTGAGGCGGGCGAGACCTCTCTCTCCCTCAGAGGTGAGCTCCGCGTGCGCACGCATCCTGGCGGGCGGGAACCTCCTCTCTCCCTCAGAGGCGAGCTCCAGTGCACCACGTGTCTGGTGGGTCGGGACTTCCCCTCTCAACAGAGGCAAGCTCCGCGATCGCCACGTGTCAGTTCTGGACCTCCCCCTCTCTTCGGAGGTGGCTCCGAGTGTGCCATGTGTCAATTCCGGACCTCCCCTCTCTTCGGAGGTAACCTCAGAGAATGCCACGTGTCTAGTAGCGCCAGACCTCCTCTCTCCTCAAAGACGAGCTTCGAGGTTGACACATGTCCAACAGTGTCAGACCTCCCGGAGATGAGCTCCGGAGATGACGTGTCCGATAGTGTCGGACCTCCCAGAGACAAGCTCCGAGAGCGACACGTGTCTGACAGGGCCGGACCTCTCGGAGGTGAGCTCCGAGAGCGACACGTGTCCCGTGCGGCTGGTCCTCTCTTTTCCACGGTGACTAGCTTCGAGGGCGACACGTGTCCTGCGGGGATGGCCTCGTTCCTCCGCGGAGGCTAGCTCCGGGGGCAACACGTGTTCCACGGGGTCGGACCTCTCCCCCTTCACGGGGATGAGCCCCGAGCCTGCCACATAGCCAGTTTAGCGGCGGACCTCTCCCCACTTGCGGAGATGAGCTCCGAACACGCCACGTGGCCAGCGAGCCGCGGGAGTTGTCTTCGGTGCTCTCTGTCAACTGGATTTTGCTCTTTTTGGCTATCTTTTTGATATTTTCTCTGTTTCTACTTATTTTAAAATATTTTCTACATATAAAATCTGAATATATGCAGAACCCGAAAAATGAGGGTGTCACACTTGCCAACCATGGGCGCATGGAAGGACGACGACAACACTTGTCTAATGGCAAAGGAAGGTAAAAGAAAGGTAACAACTAAATATTCCTTCTCGCATTCTTTTACTAGTGATAGTGATGATTCTAGTGAGGATGATAGCAGTGATGAAAATGAATATATGCTTAGAGGTTTAGACAAAAAGACAGCTGCTAAGATGAAATTTCTATTTGATAAGCTTGTTGATATGGAGAAGTTAGTCAATCGTCAGGAAGATATGATCATCTCCCAAAAGGAGGAATATCTTGAGATTGAAAAGCTTCTTGAACTTGAAAAGGAGCAAAGTAAATCACTAGAACTTGAGTTAGCTTCAAGCTAGGAAGCTTGCTTGAAGTTAAAAGAATCAAACATCACCATCAAGGATGAACTTGCTAACTTAACCAAAGTTAACAAGATCCTTGAGGTACAAGTTGAGTCACTCAAGAAAAGTGGTTCTTCATCCACTTCAGGCTCACCTTCTCAACATATAAAATCTGAAACTAGTATTACATGTGTTTGTGCCAAAAGTGACACTAACTTGAAGAAAAAGCCAAACTCAACAAAAGACAAACAATCTTCTCAAAGTGGCATATTTGACAAGGAGAAGATCAAGTATGCACGCAGTGCATACTCGGTCACAAGACCTTCTAATGTCAAATATGGCATTGGATATTCTTATGGTGAAAAGAAAAATTCTAGAAGCCACAAGAATAACAAGAGTTGCATTGTCTTTGTCAAGGGAAACTCTTCTCAAGTTAGAAAACTTAATAATGTTGATAAATTTAACACCGTGAACACATATGAACAACAACTTCTATTTAGAACTTTTGATGCTTCATACGTACTTGTGAAAAGTAATCTTGGAAGAGTTTATGCCAAATATGTTGGTCCACGCCATGGGAACACCAAGTCTCATGTGTGGGGGCCCAAATCACTTGTGACTAACCTCAAAGGACCCAAGCAAGCTTGGGTACCAAAGACCAAGGCATAATTTGTCTTTTGCAGACTTATTCATCTGGTGGAGAAAAATGGGTGCTAGATAGTGGATGCACCAATCACATGACCGGAGAAAGAGGAATGTTCGTGGAATATGAAGAAAATGAAGATCCAAACGAAGGCATTTACTTTGGTGATAATCTTGAAGGAAGAGTGCTTGGTACCGGTAAAATTGCAATTTCATCACAACATACTCTCTCTCATGTTTTACACGTTGACTCCTTGGATTATAACCTTTTGTCCATATCTCAATTATGTGACAAGGGTTATAATTGTTTATTCACTAATGAGGGTGTGACTGTCTTTAGAAGGAGTGATAACTCAATTGCATTCAAGGGTGTGTTTAAGGGAAAACTTTATCTAGTTGACTTCAACAAAGATAAAGCTTAACATGACACATGCTTGATTGCAAAGACCAACATGGGTTGGCTGTGGCATAGACGGCTAGCACATGTTGGTATGAGGAATCTTCAAAAACTCCTTAAAGGCGATCACATCCGAGGTTTAAAGGATGTTGTTTTTGAGAAAGACAAGCCTTGTAGAGCGTGCCAAGCAGGGAAGCAAGTAGGAGCACCCCATCCCGCGAAGAATGTCATGACTACAACAATATCGCTTGAGCTCCCCAACATGGATCTACTCGGTCTAATTGCTTACATAAGTATTGGCAGTAATAAATACGGTCTAGTCATTGTTGATGATTTTTCATGCTTCACGTGTGTTTTCTTTTTGCATGATAAGGCAGAAACTCAAGGAACCCTCAAGAAGTTCATCAAGCGTGCCCAAAATGAATTCTCATTAAAGATCGAGAACATATGAAGTGACAATGGGACAGAATTCAAGAACACCCAAGTTGAGGAGTATCTAGACGAAGAAGGGATAAAGCACAAATTTTCAGCACCATATACTCTTCAAAAAAACGGAGTAGCCAAAAGGAAGAACAGAACTCTCATTGAGATGACGAGGACAATGCTCAATGAATACAAGACTTCGGACAGGTTTTGGGCTGAAGCGGTTAACACCGCTTGTCACGCCATAAACCGACTATATCTTCATCGGTTGCTCAAGAAAACTTCATATGAACTACTCACGGGTAACAAGCCGAATATTTCATATTTTTGAGTCTTTGGTTCAAATAGTTATATTTTAAACAAGAAGCCAAGGGCTTCGAAGTTTGCTTTGAAGTCCGATGAAGGTTTCTTAATTGGCTATGATTCGAACTCCTACGCTTATCGTGTCTTCAAGAAAACCTACGGACTTGTTGAAGTAACACGTGACGTAGTGTTCGATGAAACTAACGGCTCTGAAGAAGAGCAAGTTGATCAATGTGTGCTAGATCAAGAAGAAGCTCCATGTCAAGCATTGAGAAGAATGGCATTGGGCAATGTTCGACCACAAATGCCACCTTCAAATGCGAATGAAGAAAATGAACCACAGGTGGAGGAAAATGATCAAGGGGGAGCTTCGATACAAGATCAACCTCAAGAAAATCAAGAAGATCAAAACATCAATAAGGGCAACTATCCAGGGGGAGAAGAAGATGATAATGAAGATTCAAGACCACAAGTACCACATCCAAGAGTACACCAAAACATCCAAAGAGATCACCCCGTCGACAACATAATCGGTGACATCCAAAAGGGAGTAATAACTCGATCTCGCATAGCTAATTTTTGTGAACACTGTTCTTTTATATCTTCTTTGGAACCATACAGGGTTGCGGATGCATTAAAAGATCTGGATTGGGTGATGGCGATGCAAAAAGAATTGAACAACTTCAAAAGGAACGAAGTGTGGGAGCTTGTTGAAAGACACAAGTCCAACGTCGTCGGCACTAAATGGTTCTTCCGCAACAAGCAAGACAAACATGGAGTGGTAACAAGGAACAAGGCACGACTTGTGGCAAAAGGGTACTCACAAGTCGAAGGTTTGGATTTCGACGAAACTTTTGCTCCCGTAGCTAGGCTTGAATCGATTCGTATACTACTTGCATATGCTACTCACCATTATTTCAATCTTTATCAAATGGATGTGAAAAGCGCCTTTCTCAACGGACCGATTAAGGAGGAGCTGTATGTGGAGCAACCACCCGGTTTTGAAGATCAAGAGTACCCCGACAATGTGTTCAAACTGCATAAGGCTCTCTATGGCCTCAAACAAGCTCCTAGAGCTTGGTATGAGTGCCTTAGAGATTTTTTTATTGAAAATAACTTCAAGATTGGAAAAGCTGATTACACTTTCTTTACTAAACACTTTGATGATGATCTCTTCATTTGCCAAATCTATGTTGATGATATTATATTTGGTTCAACTAACAAATCCTTTCGTCAATAATTTAATAAGATTATGACAGATAGATTCGAGATGTCCATGATGGGAGAGTTGAGGTACTTTTTGGTTTTCCAAGTGAAGCAACAAAAGGACGGGACGTTCATAAGCCAAACAAAGTACACTCAAGACATTCTCAAGAAGTTTGGAATGGACAAAGCAAAGCCCATAAAGACTCCCATGGCGACTAATGGACACTGGATATCAATGAAGACGGACCAAATGTGGATCAAAAGGTATATCGTTCCATGATTGGCTCCTTACTTTATTTATGTGCATCTAGGCCTGATATCATGTTGAGTGTATGTTTGTGTGCAAGGTTTCAAACCAATCCTAAGGAATGTCATTTGACAGCCGTTAAAAGGATCTTGAGATATTTGGTTCATACACCCAACCTAGGCCTTTGGTATCCGAAAGGTTCAAAATCCAATCTCATTGGATACTCCAATGCAGACTATGCCGGATGCAAGGTAGATAGAAAAAGTACTTCCGGTACTTGCCAATTCCTAGGTAGATCCTTAGTTTCTTGGTCCTCCAAGAAAAAAATTCAATTGCTTTATCCACGGCCAAAGCGGAGTATGTTGCAGACGGGAGTTGTTGTGCACAACTTCTTTGGATGCGACAAACTCTAAGGGATTACGGTTACAATATGAGCCGTATTCCACTCCTTTGTGACAATGAGTGCAATTAAAATTGCCCATAACCCTGTTGAGCACTCTATAACCAAACACATAGATATCCAGCATCATTTTTTGAGAGATCACTCAATGAAAGGAGACATAGCCATTTCCCATGTCAACACTGAAAAACAACTAGCCGATATCTTTACCAAGCCACTTGATGAAAAACGCTTTTGTGAGCTCCGAAATGAACTAAACATCCTTGATGCTCGGAACCTGGCTTGAAAATTTGCATCCCTGTATGACATCCTCAAAATCATGTTAATTGTGTTGAAAAATCATCTCTCTCTATTTTTTCCTAAAAACTATGTTAGTTACTTGATCTTGGTGAATTATGGTCATAGCTTGATTGTTGTATGTTTACTGATCATATTCATCAAGAATATGTGTGTATTTGTCCCCTATTTCTTATTAGGAACCATTGAATACATATATATATAAGTGTTTTGTACTTTTCTGTACAAGGGACCACGGTCTAGTCCGCACATTGCAGACTAGTCCGCACTTGGTCCGCTAGTCCGGACTAGTTCGCACATTGCAGACTAGTCCGCACTTGGTCCGCTAGTCTGGACTAGTCCGGTTTGACCACAGACTAGTCCGATATTTCGACTCCATAACCCTAGGGCCGGCTCAGACCTAATCTCCTTCAACCTTACAACTCCTCCCACGCTCTCTCTCCTCACTCAAGTGCTCCCAAGGCGTATTTGCGAGTTCTCCATCAAATCCACTCAAATCTCAGTGGGAATCAATCTCCACTGCAAGGGGATCGAAGACCCCAGACTATTCTGCATCAAGAACTCCTTCAACGCCTCAAATCCAAGGATTTGGTAAACTTCTCTTCAAACCCTAGAACCTTCAATTTTCCTTGTTTTTGCTCAATTAGCTTAGCTCCTCCAGTCAATACATGCTCTATTGATGTATTCCATGTACCCTAGATCATATTTGCATTGAATAACCTAAAATTTCGACAAGTTAGGGTTTGAGCAGCCTCATAACGGACTAGTCCGTTCTTAGGGCGGACAAGTCCGGTACTCCGGACTAGTCCGACCCTGAACACCGGAGAAGTCTGGTATGCCCTGATCAAAACCTTAACTTATATCAATACAATGCAACTCCTTGTCATCCTTGATTATTCATATCCTTTATATCTTCCTTGTCAGAAATCATGTCGGGGTCGAATGAGAATCTCTCCGACTTTGAAGCCGAGATGGATCAAGATGTGATGTCTCATATTCCGGAGTCTCGCTCCAACAAGAGACAAGAGCATGCTGCCGAGCCTTCGCTCACCCCACCTAGGGTGCGTCGAAAGGTTACAATAAAGAGACCAGCTTCAAAAGCATATATGGCTGGTTCTAGCTCGGCGGCTCAACGCCAAACCAAGGGCAAGGGAAAGGGACTTGCTTCTAGCCATATTGGTCCCATTAAGATGACAGCTCCAAGACAGGGGGAATAGGAATCCCTCGGAGGAGAAGTTCAATGGCAAGGGGAGTGATGTGGCATGGATCCTGAGGAAGATTGACGCCTCTAGCACTGGCAAAAAGGCAGCTGACAAGAGATTTTGGAGCAACTTTCACTTGGACTACTACAGTTCGGTGTACCTTCAAATGAAGACTCCAGTGGTCCGCAGTCGATGGATCGACTGTACATATTTTGAAAGGAAGAGTTGTGAAGCCTTTGAGGAGGTATTAGAGGCAGTAGAGAGACACAAACTCAAGGACTTGCTCTCCTTTAGATACAACTAGAATGATGAGATCAGCACCCAGTTCTATGCAACTTGCCACTTTGCCCACGATGGAGAAGACAAAGTGACTTGGATGACACATGGATCCAAGTACACAGTTACCTATGTTGAGTTTGCCAGACTGTTGCACCTTGAGGACACTAGTACAACGAGAATGTAATTCACAATCTTGGTGTTGTGGAGAAGGACAAGATGGAATTCCTCTATGATACTCGACTTCCATACAATCCTCCCTCAACCAAGAGCATGAAGCCCTTCTTCATTGTTCTCAACAGAGTGCTCCAGAAGACCACTGCTCCAAAGGATGGAGATGCCGAGAGTGTCCAAGGTTACTTGAGAACCTTGATGAAAGTAATTAGCAGGAGGAGAAAGTTTGATATCTTCGACTACATTTGGAATGACATGGTGAACATATCCTACACACCAAACCGTTCCTGTGGCTATGCACCATACTTGATGTTCATGATTGAAAAAGTTATACAAATTGAGTTTGTAAAGGATGTGGAGCACACTGCTCTAATGCCTCAGAAGCCCCCTCAAGCCTCTCTCCCAGCTGCTCCCTCACCTGGCTCACCTGAAGAACATCCAGAGAGAGCTCAAGAAGATGCAAGGCCTTCACCCCAAGACTAGGGCCCCTCCTCACAAAGGATCCCCTAGTGGGATTATGAAGTATTTGGCTGCTATCTTTGGTTCTTGCCGCAAAACTGAGGTGAAACTTCATAAGATGAACAAGGCAAGAAAAGAAGAAATGAGATACATGAAGGCCAATGTCAAAGCAATATGCCAAAAACTGGAGATTGAGCCCATTGGATCTCCGTCATCTCAGAGGACTCTGCATCTGACTTCACAGAGCTTCCTCCTGTCTCTCCATCAGAGCGTGCCTACTTTGGCTCCCGAGGCACGACGAGTGATTCTTCTCCTCCTCCTCCTTCTCAGCCGGATGATGAAGACGAAGAAAGGACCAACAGCGAGGAGTGAGCCGGCGACGACAAGCAGATCCCTCCTCTCCTTCTTTTTGGTGCCTTGATGCCAAAGGGGGAGAGATTGAGGGGGAGTGTTGGGTCGTAGGTTCTTCCTTTTGCGTCCTAGTTTAAGAAATGAGTTTTTGTAAGACTTATGCTATCATTATGCTTTTGGACATGTGCTGTGAAATGATGACTATGTTATGCTTTTGATTAATGGTGTATGTTTAAAACTGCTATGTAGGCTTGAGATTCTTGATGATTTTATGATTACGCTCATTATGATATTCATATCAAAATTATTGCTCACACACATAGTTTTGCACCCTACCATAAAGAGTGCACATATGTCTTATGTCTACATTGCCTATTTTGCTCAAAGCTCATATGTGCACACTTTATGAAAATCTAAATTTTTTTATCATATTTGTGTGATCTCAATTGGTTGTCATCAATCACCAAAAAGGGGGAGATTGAAAGTGCATCTAGGCATCCCTTGTGGGTTTTGATTGGTTTATGACAAATAAATGAGATCCTAACAAAATTGTTGAGATGAGTGCAAATTCTTAAAGAAATTAGGAAGAAAGTGAAAAAAGAAAGGAGAATGAGGATCCAAATTGATAAGAGCTCAGGAGTTGAAAAGATTAGATTACTTAGTATGGAGTGTGTTGGAGAAACACACCCCAAGAGCTCAAGTGAAACAAATCACACTAACTGCACAAAAATCAGCATGTGCGGACTAGTCCGATATCAACCGGACTAGTCCGATTTCTGTCACACCCGGTTTGTCCCAAAGAACAACCGAGTGAATATCATATGTATGCGAGGATCATTATCTCATACATGTGATGACAAATAGTGAAGCATCATTTATTACAAGCCAAGTGTTCGAATATAAAGAAGTCTTACATAGCATATGTCTCGATGGACGATAAAATGTTCATAACATGTAAATAAAGCAGAAGCGGAATATAAATCTTGTGGGCTCCGTCACAGGCGTTGCCCGTGGGACTCCGTGAACCTAGAATCCTTCTTAGGGACCAAAGTCTTGGTCATTGAACACCACATCATCCCCTTGACCTTAGCATCAATTTAAACCAACAGAAAAGCAAGTTTTAGTACCGTGGGTACTCAGCAAGTGTGGGAAAGTTATGTCATGCATGGCTAGAGCAAGGAGAGGTTGAACTCATGGTTAAAGCACTACGCAATTATTACCTATCACCTTAGCTTATTAAGCACCTACATTATTACATAGGTGAAATGGTCCCAATCTCCCAACCCATTATCGAGTAAACATAGTCTCATCTCCAATGTTAAGCTCCCCGCTTAACATCCTCAACTTCCTAATCCATCATCCTCTAATCATCAATAAGTCCAAGCCGCTCTTGACCGTGAGCACGGCTGTCATGACAGTTTTGACTCTGCAGAGTTTGCACCACTGTACCCACATGTAGTGATTTCATCCCGCGTTGCCAGGTGGACTAAAAGAACCTCCATTATGCCAGCGGCCGCGAACCACGTTCACACTTCCCAGGTGTGTAGCCAGGAGATCACTACGAGGCCTTTACAAAGGGATTCCCGACGAGCGTGGGCCCACAGAGGTTTCACCCCTAACAGCATACAAGAGGCTCCAACCCCGCTGCAGTGGCCCCCTCTTGAGCCTTGCGGTTCATATGGTAGTCCAGCTGACACATATTCCCCGCACCATCCAAACACCCATACTACGCCGGGGATGTACCTAATTAATTGGCCAAGCTGCCTCATCTCAGCATGTGGTTGGCACGGTAAAGCCAGGTTACATGCTCTATGAACCGGTCCTTAGCATTCAGGCAAGTACTAAACACAAACCCGAGTCTCGTGCACATAGCACCAACCAAATTATCCAACTTGCCTCGATCCCTACCTCTACATACTCATAACATCTCATTCAAGAGTAAGGTAAATAAGTTGATGATATCATATCCCACTTGTCCCATTCTAAGCATGGCTAAGCATAAGTATGTAAATAAATGATATAATAAAATAAATCCCAACCCAGGCTACAAGGAAATAAGATAATGAAAATCTAGGGAAACTTCCTAGCTTGGGTATCATATTCCAAATTGACAATGCAAATAATTCTAGCTACACATCCTAGTATAGGATCAAAGTGGTCAAGGACACTTGCCTTCTTCCTGCAGCTCTGAGAATGGAAAGTCTTAGTCTTGGAAGGGGAGAACATGCTCTGGGGCAGGTTCTACACATGCCAATACACATAGCAAAAAGAAAACAACAATCCATAAGCCATAGTTCACACTTTCACTCATGCAAACCACACATACATACATACTAAAGTCATTCACATGTTTAGGTGTTGTGGTTACCCTAGATGTGTTGATTTTAGGCCTACATACACTTTTAAACATATATATATATATATATATATATATATATATTATTTCTAACTTTTGTATTCAGATTTCTAGTTGCACACTATATATCAATTTCCCATTTGAACAAATTCTCCATATTTAATTAATACACTCCTCAGCCACAAAATTTGCATGAAAGAAAGTTTCCTACTTCAAATAGGTTTTCAGATCTTCTTCAAAATCTCAATTTGAATTTTTTGAAAATAAAGACCTCATTTAATATTTTCAAATTTTGCATACTTATTTTCCTATACTTTTAGATTTATTTTCTATGACTAAAAGTAAATTTCAATATTAAAATAGTAAGACATATCATCTAAACAGAATAGGTTCTGATCTAAAATGTTCAATAAAATATTTTTGAACTTCCTCTCTGATGTGAAACAATTTAAATTTATTTTACCAGTTTTTAGAATTATTTCCTAGCCTAAAATGTGTCTCTAGAGATAATAAAAATGAGCAACACTTAGGCAGATTTCATTTCAGCCTAAAATCTATTTTTAACTCATTCTAAAGGTTTTCCAAGTGCTAGGAGAGTTTAAATTTATATTTGCACATGTGTTTGCATCACCATTTAAATTCAAATCCTAGTCACATGTTCAAATTTCTGAATTTAATATCCTATAGGGTCAAAAAGGCAAATCCACCCTACTGCAGGGTTTAATTTACTATTTCCTAAATTTTCAGGAGCCTAATCACACATAACAGAGGGGTTTTCCTAATTTTTATTAAGTCCAGGGGCTAAAACTGATTTTTAAATGAATTTACATGAATTTCTGAAGGTCCAGGGGCTAGATCAGAAGTTTCCCGGGCTAGCTCGTGTTTTCCGAGATCCCCAGGGGGTAGCGCGTAAGATTCCCGGCCTTTATAACGCGGTGCTGACGTGGGCCGTTGGATTTAAAACAGGCGGCTCAGATTAGATCGCCGAAGCGGTACGGGTAGATCTAATGGGAACCGCACGATTTAAAATGGACGGGCCACAGGGGGCCACGTCGCCCTGGCCGGAGCCATCCCGCGCGTGCGGCGGCGCGCGGCAGCGGGGGCGGTGATCTCGCCGGCGCAGCTTCGGTTCCTTGCCGCTACACGCTAAAACTTGCAGTTTTTCGCACTGATCGACTGCGGAGGGGTAGGGGAAACTCACCTAGGGGTTTTTCCGGCTTGGGGAGGTCGGAATTCGGCTCTGCAATGGCGATGGTTGAAGCTGCTCCTCGGTGCTCGTCGGAACTGATGCTAGGGCGCGAAACTTGTCGCTTCCTTCACCTGCAGGGCTTCCTGGAGGCGGTGGAGCACGGCAGGCTCGTTAGTCCAGCAAAAAACGGAAGAGGGAGCTGGAAAAAGGGCAGCAGAGGCGGCGGTTCTCACCTCGCATCGGGTGTGGCCGATCGGGGAGGAAGGGGCGGATTTTCAGCGTTTAAATGGCGAGGGAGGGCGGCGGGGTCTGTTGAGATCGCACTGGGGTGCCCGGGACCGAGAATCGGGGCTGGGAGCGCGGGTTCCGGAGGGGCGGTTGTGATCGGGCGCGAGAGAGAGCCGGAGCGGTTGGGGCGCGCGGGGAAAGGGATGACATGCGGGCCCCACGCATCAGAGAGAGGGAGAGAGGGAGGGGGGCGCGGGTTTTGGGCCGGCTGGATGGGTTTCGGCCACTGGCCGGTTTTTCCTTTTCCTTTTTCTGGTTTGATTCAAATCTAAGTTCCAGTTTGAATTTGAATTGCTACACCACATGCAATACGTCCAATTTTTTTTTAAATTCCCCTCTTTAGCAGGTTTTGGGGTGTTACAATTTCTCTCTGACTAGAAAACGGACTAGTCCGATATGGACCAGACTTGTCCGATTTTGTGTCTGGATAGACAACGGACTTGTCCGCACTCCTATGGACTAGTCCGGTATCTCACAACACTTAGGATTTTCCACACGCCGCACACTGGACTAGTCCGGAGTCCACCACGGACTAGTCCGGACATCGCAAACCGTAACGGTAACCTTTGGAAACCCTAGTATAAATAGAGGTGTACGGCCATACTACCGATACTCTCGACCCCCTGCGCCGTCACACCTCCCAAGAGCCCAAAATTCACATCTCTCCACACATTCTAACCCAAAAAGGATCAAATCTTTGAGGATTAGCAATTGATCAAAGGAGAGACTTGTTCTACACATCTTGAGATCTTGGGTTTGATCTCTCGCACACTCTTGTTCATTTATTGTTCATCTTTTGAGTGTGTTTGGTGGTAGTCATTCATTGTAATTCTTAGGGAGCCCTCAACCTGTGAGAAGGCCCCTTGAATGATTTATTTGCCCTTTGTGATTAGTGGAAGAGAATCGGCCTCCGTGGCGATTCGATGAGGGTAGGGTTGGTAAAGACCCGGTCCTTCGTGGACTCCTCAACAGGGACGTAGATTTCCTTCGTGGAATCAAACCTCGGGATAAAACTTGTCTCTTGCTCTTGTTCATTTATTGTTCATCATATTCTAGGGTTTACTTAATCTTGTGTAATTCACTTTGAAACATTGAAACTAAAGTTGATCTTTGTCATTCATTGTTTCACTATTATAATACATCTAAGGTCCAATTAATTTCCGCTGCATAGGGTACTAGAAGTGAAAATATTGATCAACCTTGATATTTCTAGTCCACGCTTATCGGACTAGTCCGATTTGTCTCTGACTAGAAAACGGACTAGTCCGCACTCTATCGGACTAGTCCGATTTCCCTGTATTTGATAAATCTATTAAGTGTTTCAGGGATTAACAAAGAAGCGAAAAGTCTATTCACCCCCCCTCTAGGCTACATTCACACAACTATTGTGCTCAAGGATGAAATTGTTAACTTGACAAAAGTCAACAAGATCCTTGAAACACAAGTTGAGTCTCCCAAGATCAATGCACCTTCTTCCTCTATGATTCCACCCCCCTCAAAGAAATCTTCCGAAGCAACTCAAATTTGCAAGTGCTCAAACTTAATCCTAAAACTCAAAGATGAACTCAAGTTGGCACAAAACAAGCAATCACCGAAAGGTAGGATCTTTGACAAGGAAAAATCGGCATATGCACGAAGTGCATATATCGATATAAGACCTCCACATGTCAAAGATGGTCTTGGTTATTCTCGGGAGTGGAAGCAACATGCTAAAACTCCGAAGAAAGGGAAAGACTTGATTGTATTTGTCAAGGAGGGTTCATTCAACAAAGAAAATGTAAAGAACATTGCAAAATCATCTAACATGCCTAAAAATGAACCTCATCCTTTGTTCCATGACTTTGATGCTTCATATGTTTTATTGAGAAACAAATTTGGAAAGATCTATGCTAGGTATGTTGGGCCACTCCGCAAGAGTCCAAAACCTTGTGTGTGGATGCCCAAGTGCCTCTTGACTAACATGAAAAAGGACCCAACTCCGTTTGGGTACCAAAAGGGTAAGTCATAACTCTATTTTGTAGGCTTACTCCTCCGGTGGATCAAAATGGGTACTCGACAGTGGATACACAAACCATATGACTGGACAGAGAAGGATGTTTGTGTAATATGAGGAAAACAAAGATCCAAGTGAAGGAATATACTTTGGGGACAATAGCCAAGGGAAAATCCTTGGCACTGGTAAAATTGCTATCTCTCCCCCATCATACTCTTTCAAATGTTTTGCATGTTGACTCCCTTGATTATAACCTTCTATCCATATCCCAACTATGTGATAAAGGTTACAATGGTATTTTCACTAACGAGGGTGTGACTATCTTGAGAAGAAGCAATGACTCAATCGGCTTTAGGGGCGTGCTCAAGGGAATGCTTTATCTTGTGGATTTCACCACGGACAAAGCTCAACTTGACATGTGCTTAATGGCGAAGACCAACATGGGATGGCTTTAGCATAGACGGCTAGCCCATGTTGGGATGAGAAACTTGCAAAAACTTCCCAAGGGAGAACACATTCGAGCCTTGAAAAATGTTGTTTTTGATAAGGACGGGCCATGTAGTGCTTGTCAAGCCGGAAACAAAGTTGGAGTTAAACATCCATCCAAAAATGTCATGATGACTACAAGACCTTTGGAGCTACTTCACATGGACCTCTTTGGTCCAATCGCCTACATAAGCATCGACAGTAACAAATATGGTCTTATTGTTGTAGATGATTATTCTCGTTTCACTTGGGTGTTCTTTTTGCATGACAAAGGCGAAACTCAAAGTGTGCTCAAGAAATTCTTGAGAAGAGCCCAAAACGAGTTCTCCTTAAGAATCAAGAACATGAGGAGCGATAACGGCACCGAGTTCAAGAACACTCAAGTGGAAGAATACTTGGATGAAGAAGGCATCAAGCATGAGTTTTCAGCCCCCTACTCCCCTCAACAAAATGGGGTGGCTGAAAGGAAGAATAGAACTCTTATTGAGATTGCAAGAACCATGCTTGATGAGTACAAGATGTCGGACCGGTTTTGGGCGGAAGCGGTTAACACCGCTTGCCATGCCATAAACCGGTTGTATCTTCATCGACTTTTGAAGAAGATGTCTTACAAACTTCTAACCGGTAACAAACCAAACATATCTTATTTTCGTGTCTCTTGGAGCAAATGTTATATTCTAAACAAGAAGCCTAGGAATTCGAAGTTTGCCTCAAAGTCTGATGAAGGTTTCTTGCTTGGTTATGACTCAAACACCTACGCATATCGTGTCTTCAACAAATCCTCCGGAATTGTTGAAATAGCGAGAGACGTAGTGTTTGATGAGACTAATGGCTCCCAAGTGGAGCAAGTTGATCAATGTGTGATAGATAGAGAAGAGGCTCCACAAGAAGCACTTAAAAGGATGGCACTTGGAGACATTTTTCCTCAAGAACATCCTCTAGACTCAAATAATCACCCAACAAACGAAGATATGTCTCCCTCTCATGATCAAGCTCAAGATGAGCAAGGCCAACCTCAACAATATCAAAATGATCAAAGTCAAGAAGGAGGATTGGATCAAGGGGGAGACGAAGAAAAGAGCGACAATGAAAACGAAGATCAAAGAGTTCAACCACCTCATCCAAGAGTGCACCAAAGTGTTAACCGGATCATCCCGTCGACAACATACTAGGAGATATCTCCAAAGGGGTGACCACTCGCTCTCGAATGGCTAACTTTTGTAAACACTACTATTTTGTTTCATCCTTGGAGCCCCGCAAGGTAGAAGAAGCACTACAAGATCCAGATTGTGTGGTGGCCATGCAAGAGGAACTCAATAATTTTGAAAGAAATGAACTGTGGGAACTTGTAAAGCGACCCAATGCAAATGTTGTGGGAACCAAGTGGGTATTCCGCAACAAGCAAGACGAGTATGGGGTTGTAACAAGAAACAAGGCAAGACTTGTTGCAAAGGGCTATACACAAGTAGAAGGTTTGGATTATGATGAAACTTTTGCTCACGTAGCTAGGCTTGAATCAATTCGTATCTTGCTTGCTTTTGCTACTCACCATGATTTCAAGCTATACCAACTGGATGTGAAAAGCGCTTTCCTCAACGGTCCGATCAAGGAGGACGATAAGTATCCTAACCATGTCTTTAAACTTCGGAAAGCCCTCTATGGCCTCAAACAAGCTCCTAGAGCTTGGTATGAGTGTCTTAGAGACTTTCTTATTAAAAATGGTTTTAGGATAGGAAAGGCCGACTATACACCCTTCACTAAGCATTTTAACGATGATGTATTTGTGTTCCAAATATATGTCGATGACATTATATTTGGTTCTACTAACAAAGCTTTTTGTGATAAGTTTTCAAAGACAATGACCAAAAGGTTTGATATGTCAATGATGGGGTAATTGAAGTTCTTCCTAGGATTTCAAGTGAAACAACTCAAGGAAGGAACGTTCATGGGTCAAACCAAGTATACTCAAGACATACTCAAGAGGTTCGACATGGACAAAGGCAAACCCATCAAGACTCCCATGGGAACGAACGGACATCTTGACCTTAATGAAGATGGTCCATGTGTGGACCAAAAGGTATTTCCTTCCATGATAGGTTCTTTGCTTTACCTTTGTGCATCTAGGCCCGACATAATGCTTAGTGTATGTATGTGTGCACAGTTCCAAGCCGCTCCTAAGGAGTGTCACTTGACGGCCGTTAAGCAGATTCTTAGATATTTGGTTCACACTCCTAACCTATGACTTTTGTATCCCAAAGGATCCAAGTTCAATCTCATTGATACTCCGATGCCGATTATGCCGGTTGTAAGGTAGATAGGAAGAGCACGTCAGGGACTTGCCAATTCCTTGGTAGGTCCTTGGTCTCGTGGTCTTCAAAGAAACAAAATCCCATTGCCTTATCCACAGCCGAGGCGGATTACATCGCAGCCGGGAGTTGTTGTGCACAACTCCTATGGATGCGACAAACTCTTAGGGACAATGGTTACACTTTGAGCCATATTCCAATCCTATGTGAAAATGAGAGTGCCATCAAGATTGCTCACAATCCTGTGGAGCATTCTAGAACCAAACACATTGATATCCGTCACCATTTCCTGCGAGATCACACTATCAAGGGAGATATCGTTATCTCTCATGTTAGGAGTGATAAGCAATTGACGGCCATTTTCACAAAACCCCTTGATGAGAAACGCTTTTGTGACCTAAGGAGTGAACTGAATATCCTAGATTCTCAAAACATTGCTTGAGGCGTGCACATCTGGTTGTTGCTTGTTTATAAACTTCAAAAATCCACATGTTTTCAACATACTACCCTAATTCCCTTTACTCCGTGAAAACTATGTTCAAAAGGACTCCTTGTCAAATATGGTCATTGATTGTTTGATGTATGCTTACTGACCATGTTTGCCAAAGATATTTGCAAAAACTTGTCCAAAAAGGATCATATTCTTGACCTAAAATTCAAATTATATGAATTTCAGCATATAGTCGGACTAGTCCGCCCATGGGACGGACAAGTCCGTGTGACACCCTCATTTTTTATTTCTGCATGTATTCATGTTTCATGTAGAAAAACATTTTTAAAATAAGTAGAAACAGAGAAAATATTAAAAAGATAGCCAAAAAGAGCCAAATCCAATTCACAGAGAGCGTCGAAGACAACTCCCGCGGCTCGCTGGCCACGTGGCGCCTTCGGAGCTCATCCTCGCAAAAAGGGGGGAGGTCCGCCGCTAAACTGGCTACGTGGCAGGCTCGGGGTTCATCCCCCCAAAGGGGGAGAGGTCCGACCTCGTGGGGCACGTGTTGCCCACGGAGATAGCCTCTGTGGAGGAGCGAAGGGCAGCCCCGCAGGACGCGTGTCGCCTTCGGAGCTAGTCGCCGCGGAAAAGAGAGGACCAGCCGCGCGGGACATGTGTCGCTCTCAGAGCTCATCTCCGAGAGGTCCGACCCACGGGACACGTGTCGCTCTCGGAGCTCACCTCCGAGAGGTCCGGTCCTATTGGACACGTGTCACCTCCGAAGCTTACCTACGGGAGGTCCGACGCTGGTGGACGCGTGTCACCTCCGGAGCTCATCTCCGGGAGGTCCGTCACTGCTGGACACGTGTCGACCTCGGAGCTCATTTTTGAGAAGAAAGGAAGTCTGGCGCTGTTAGGACACGTGGCACTATCGGAGCTCACCTCCGAAGAGAGGGGAGGTCCGGCTCTGACACATGGCACATCCGGAGCCACCTCCAAAGAGAGGGGAGGTCTGGAACTGACACGTGGCATTCGCAGAGCTCGCCTCTGTTGAGAGGGGAGGTCCCGACCCACCAGACACGTGGCGCACGCGGAGCTCACCTCTGAGGAAGAGGGAGGTCTCGCCCGCCTGACACGCGGCACAACCGGAGCTTGTCTCTGCGAAAAAGGGAGCCTAGGTTCCTGCAGGACACGTGGAGCCTCCGGAGCCCATCACCGCGAAGGTGACGATATCTGAAGCGGTTTTTGCTTCTGTACGCATGGGAATACCGGTTCGGGAGGAAACCGACACGAATTCCATTTTGCTACCGCACCAAATCAACTAAGGATAAGGTGTTAAGATTCAAAAACAATCTGCATAGGGCTCTTATTTGAATTCTGATCAGATTAGCACTCTTCTCTTCCCAATTATAAATAGAACCGAAAACCTTTGGCAGCAACCACGAACATCTTTTCTACCTCCTGAGCTGACAACTTAGAGCCCTAGCCCCCAGCTCGCTGAGTAAACCCCTTCACCGGAGTTTGACCACCAGAGAGATCGCCGAAGAGCCTAGAGACGATTGTCATCGCCGGAGAAGAGCCGACGATCGGTTTCGCTGCCATTGCTAGAAGGAAGGACCTGAAGATAGTAAGGTAGGTCTCCAATACCACCTTACGACATCATCGCGTTTTCTTTGCATCCGTTCTTCGATTCCTTTCGAACAGAAGCTTTTTCGTGGACAGATCACATGTTGATTGGTTTGATCTAGATCTTGAGTCAAGATCATCGCCACGTCCACAATTGATCTTTACACCTTTGTTCATCGTAAAAGCCATGCAAACATGCAAGAACACGTACAAACTAAACTGCACCGTAGGATTAGCATGCATATGCATCATTGCATCTTAAAGTAGAGTTTGTGCAAGGTATTGATTGATATGAATATTGCATGTGCGTGATCGCGAATAGAAGGACAAGATCAGGGAGCTGTCTACGACGAGCTGCAACAACAAGGTTCTGAGATCCAAGAGCAACAGGAACCGCAAGAACAAGGCAAGTGCTCCTTGACCATATTGATCCCATATTTTGGAATACTGTTTTGTTTGCGAAAAAGTGTGTGTGCTGAGTCAAATTGATGGGAAACCCTTTCATAAGAGTTTACTAGTTTTGGTTAAACCACCCTTGTCGCCGTGAAAGTTATTGAGTCGGGTATGGTTTTTACTTTTTGCTTCGCTGAGTCCACGGGATTTTGGGAAGCGAGATAGATGTGTCTAGCTAACTGCACTCGTAAGAATAATGAGAAACTGATGTTGTTAATGCACATGAATTGGAGGGAGATCTAGGCAAGCCTGGGTTTGTGAATGAGGTAACATGACATGGTGGTTTACTTACCGTAGATCTAAGGACCGGTTCATGCGAGCCATGCCAGGATAACAGTTCCACCACAAGGCCAAGTATGGGTGCGGCCTAGCTGAGTAATTAGGTAAGTTACTAGATTGTTATGGACCGTGGAAGGCGCGGGGAATGGGAGTCGAGTGAGGACTGCCCTGGGAACTGCAAGGCACAAGAGGTGGCCTGTGGGTGGGAGAATTGGAGATTCTAGCCTGCCGGTGAAACCTTAGTGAGTCCATACATCTAGTAGCCCCTTTGTAAAGGCTATTTTGTGATCTCTTGGCCATACACCGATGGTTGTGTACTGTTATAATGGAGGTTGTGCAGTCGCCGACGGGTGACGAAATCACTAACTTGTTGGTAAAGTGGTACAAACTCTACAGAGTCAAACTATCATGATAGCTGAGCTTACGGTCATGAGCGCCTGGACAACCCACATGATTAGATGGGATGGTTATTAGGAGGGTATGGTTTTTGGTTTGGTTTTGGTTTGGTAATGGATTTGGTTTTTGGGACTGTTGAATCCGGATGATGAAATTTGTTGCATGACTGTTGAGTCATGGCAACGAGATTTGGTATCGGAATGAGACAGAATTGGATGGTAGTGAATACGAGATGGTATTCATGAGATGGTAATGAATACGAGAAGGTATTCATGAGCAAAGTTGAGAAAGATTAATGTCTGGTTAAGACATGGAAAGGGATGAACCGTAATGGAGGTATGTTAAAGTTTTCCCGCACTTGCTGAGTACATCATGTACTCAAACTTGCATTATTACTTCATCATCAGCAACAGGAGAGGAGTACTATGAAGACCAAGAGGAGCATTAGGCGTGTAATCTATCCTCAACCTTGCCTGTGGGGATGGAGTAGAGATGGAGCCGCTGTTGCTTCTTAGATTGCTTCCGCACTAGTTAGAAGACTTCCGCTGCTAGATTTAGATTTCCGCTGCTAGCATGAGTCCAAGACTCATGAGACATCGTAATAAAACTCTGTTATTCGTGGTAATATATATTCTGAATTCAGTTTGTGGATGATATGTGTATGTGTGATGAACATCCTGGGCACACATACGCATCAGTTCTCGGTTCTGTGTTCTACAGAAACGAGGGCGTCACAGATTGGTATCAGAGCCAAGGTTTACGGTAGGTTGCACGCCTAGATAGAAAACACAAATTGGTATCAACCTATCATGTGTTGATCGTAGATCACACACCTAGATAGGTCACAGATTGACATTAGAGCTGCCATGCCTAGTCCCAGATTGGTATAATCCACAGATTGGTACCAAGTTACCACGGTTGACTGTAGGTCACAAACTTAGAATGATTACAGATTGGTAGCTGAACCACGGTGACCTAGGATGCACCCCTAGTAACTGATTGGTATTAGAAACCATGCTGACCATAGGATGCATGCCTAGGATGCATAGATTGGCATTGGAACCACCTTGACATTGGGTGCAAGCCTAGGAGAAGCCATAGTTGAATCACAGATTGGTATCACCCCAAACCACCTTGACATAGGGTGAAATCACAGATTGATATCACCCCAAAAATCCTATAGGACCCCCATTGAAAAAGCCTTGAATAGGAGTTGTGTGCTGAACCTTGTGATGATTGTTTGTGCTTGTGTGCTTAGTGTGAGTTGTGGGACATATCAAGCGTTGTCCATATGCACACATAAGTAAAGAGGTGTGAGATGCTTCCGCACTTGTTCACATCCTCATATGGGCTAATATATATTCCAATCCACCTTGATGCATATAGTTGGGAGGGATCCATCTAAATTTCTAAACCTCTATTCTATCCAATTCTACTCAAAGATGGTGAGAGGAAACGCCGGCCGACAAGGGAGGAACGTCCGCGGCAATCAAGAAGAGGACCATGTCGAAGTTCCTAAGAATGACAACCCTGGAGCTGGTGCAAACAATCTAGAACGGTTGATGGCCATGCAAAATCAGCTTATGCAGACAATGATCCAAACTTGGGTCAGTTGCAAGCCAACAACGACAACCCCGTTCCTGCACCACCGCCACCACCACCGCCACCACCACCGGCTCACAATAGATTGGGAGAGTTCATGAGGACTCGACCACCCACTTTTGCTCAAGCTAATGATTCCATGGAGGCCGACGATTGGTTGAAATCCATGGAGAAGAAGCTTGCCATAGTTCAGTGCAATGACCGAGAGAAAGTTATCTTCGCGTCGCACCAACTCATGGGAGCAGCCGCTGACTGGTGGGATTCCCTTTGTAACGCTCACGTCGACCCGGAAACTATTACTTGGACTGAGTTCAAGGAGAGTTTCCGATCTCATTACATCCCTGCGGGAGTAATGATGCTCAAGAGACAAGAGTTCGAAGGTCTCCACCAAGGACAGAAGAGAGTGAATGAGTACCTCAACAAGTTCACGCAACTGTCACGGTATGCCCCTGAGGATGTCAACTCGGACCAACGGAAGCAGTACTTGTTCATGAGAGGGTTGAACAATGACATCCAGGTTCAACTGCTCAACAATGACTATGCTAGCTTCCAGAAGCTAGTTGACAAGGCTATAGTGGTTGAGAGCAAGATCCGGGAGATCGAGCAAGAGGGCAAAAGAAAGATGCCATACCGGCCACAAGGAAGCCACATGGGAGCGTGAAGAAGACATCAAGACAGAATTCCCTTATCTATTCTCCACTAATGAATCTCGAGGGCGAGATTAAATTTAAGGGGGTAGATTTGTGACACCCTCATTTTTCGATTTCTGCATGTATTCATGTTTCATGTAGAAAAACATTTTAAAAATATATACAAAAAGAGAAAATATTAAAAAGATAGCCAAAAAGAGCCAAATCCAATTCACAGAGAGCGCCGAAGACAACTCTCGCGGCTCGCTGGCCACGTGGCGCCTTCGGAACTCATCCTCGCAAAAGGGGAGAGGTCCACCGCTAAACTGGCTACATGGCAGGCTCGAGGCTCATCCCCGCAAAGGGGGAGAGGTCCGACCTCGTGGGACACGTGTTGCCCCCGGAGCTAGCCTTTGTGGGGGAGCAAAGGCCAGCCCCGCAGGACACGTGTCGCCTTCGGAGCTAGTCGCCGTGGAAAAGAGAAGACCAGCCGTGCGGGACACGTGTCTCTCTCAGAGCTCATCTCCGAGAGGTCCGACCCGCGGGACACGTGTCGCTCTTGGAGCTCACCTCCAAGAGGTCCGGTCCTTTTTGGACACGTGTCACCTCCGGAGCTTACCTCCGGGAGGTCCGACGCTGATGGACTCATGTCACCTCCGGAGCTCATCTCGAGGAGGTCTGTCACTGTTGGACATGTGTCGACCTCGGAGCTCGTTTTTGAGGAGAAAGGAAGTCTCGCGCTGTTAGGACATGTGGCACTATTGGAGCTCACCTCCGAAGAGAGGGGAGGTCCAACTCTAACACATGGCACATCCGGAGCTACCTCCAAAGAGAGGGGAGGCCCGGAACTGACACGTGGCATTCATAGAGCTCGCCTCTATTGAGAGGGGAGGTCCCGACCCACCAGACACGTGGCGCACACGGAGCTCACCTCTGCGGAAGAGGGAGGTCTCGCTCGCCTGACACGCGACACAACCGGAGCTTGTCTCTGCGGAAAAGAGAGCCCAGGTTCCCGCAGGACACGTGGAGCCTCCGGAGCCCATCACCGCGAAGGTGATGAGATCTGAAGCAGTTTTTGCTTTTGTACGCGTGGGAATCCCGGTACGGGAGGAAACCGACACGAATTCCACGTTGCTACCGCACCAAATCAACTAAGGATAAGTTGTTAAGATTCAAAAACAATCTGAATAGGACTCTTATTCGAATTACGATCAGATTAGGACTCTTCTCTTCCTGATTATAAATAGAACTGAAAACCTTTGGCCGCAACCACGAACTTCTTTTCTACCTCCTGAGCCGACAACTTAGAGCCTTAGCCTCCAGCTCGCCGAGTAAACCCCTTCGCCAGAGTTTGACCACCAGAGAGATTGCCGACGAGCCCAGAGACGATTGCCATCGCCGGAGAAGAGCCGACGATCTGTTTTGCTGCCATTGCTAGAAGGAAGGACCCGAAGATAGTAAGGTAGGTCTCCAATACCACCTTACGACATCATCACGTTTTCTTTGCATCTGTTCTTTGATTCCTTTTGAACAGAAGCTTTTTCGTGGACAGATCACATGTTGATCGGTTTGATCTAGATCTTGAGTCAAGATCATCACCACGTCCACAATTGATCTTTACACCTCTGTTCATCGTAAAAGCCATGCAAACATGCAAGAACACGTACAAACTAAACTGCACCGTAGGATTAGCATGCATATGCATCATTGCATCTTAATGTAGAGTTTGTGCATGGTATTGATTGCTATGAATCATGTATGTGTGTGATCACGAATAGAAGGAGAAGCTCAGGGAGCTGTCTACGACGAGCTGCAACAACACGGTTTTGAGATCCAAGAGCAACAGGAACCGCAAGAACAAGGCAAGTGCTCCTTGACCATATTGATCCCATATTTTGGAAAACTGTTTTGTTTGCGAAAAAGTGTGTGTGCTGAGTCAAATTGATGGGAAACCCTTTCATAGGAGTTTACTAGTTTTTGTTAAACCACCCTTGTCACCGGGAAAGTTATTGAGTCGGGTATGGTTTTTACTTTTTGCTTCGCTGAGTCCACGGGAATTTGGGAAGCGAGATAGATGTGTCTAGCTAACTGCACTAGTAAGAATAATGAGAAACTGTTGTTGTTAATGCACATGAATCGGAGGGAGATCTTGGCAAGCCTGGGTTTGTGAATGAGGTAGCATGAGGTGATGGTTTACTTGCTGTAGATCTAAGGACCGGTTCATGCGAGCCATGCCAGGATAACAGTGCCACCACAAGGTCAAGTATGGGTGCAGCTTAGCTGAGTAATTAGGTAAGTTACTAGATTGTTATGGACCGTGGAAGGCGCGGGGAATGGGAGTCAAGTGAGGACTGCCCTGGGAACTGCAAGGCACAAGAGGGGGCCCGTGCGTGGGAGAATTGGAGATTCTAGCCTGCTGGTGAAACCTTAGTGAGTCCATACATCTAGTTGCCCCTTTGTAAAGGCTATTTTTTGATCTCTTGTCCATACACCGACGGTTGTGTACTGGTATAATGGAGGTTATGCTGTTGCCGACGGGTGACAAAATCACAAACTTGTGGGTAAAGTGGTACAAACTCTGCAGAGTCTAAAACTATCATGATAGCCGAGCTTACGGTCATGAGCGCATAGACAATCAACATGATTAGAGGGGATGGTTATTGGGAGGTTATGGTTTTGGGTTTGGTTTTGGTTTGGTATTGGATTTGGTTTTTGGGACTGTTGAGTCTGGGTGATGAAATTGGTTGTATGACGGTTGAGTCATGGCAACGAGATTTGGGTCTCGGAATGAGACGGAATTGGATGGTAGTGAATACGAGATGGTATTCATGAGATGGTAGTGAATACGAGAAGGTATTCATGAGCAAAGTTGAGAAGGACTAATGTCTGGTTGAGACATGGAAAGGGATGAATCGTAATGGAGGTATGTTAAAGTTTAAATACATGTTGGGATTACATTCACTTAAAGCTGAGTTGCTGTTTTTATCGTGTTTGAGAAATAAACTTTGCTTTCTACAATGAGCCTTTTTATACCTTCCTTGCTGTGCGCTACATATCATATTTTCCGGCACTTGCTGAGTACATCATGTACTCAAACTTGCATTATTACTTCATCATCAGCAATAGGAGAGGAATACTATGAAGACCAAGAGGAGAATTAGGCGTGTAATCTATCCTGAACCTTGCCTGTGGGGATGGAGTAGAGATGGAGCCGCTGCTGCTGCTTAGATTGCTTCCTCACTAGTTAGAAGACTTCCGCTGCTAGAATAAAGACTTCCGCTGCTAGATTTAGATTTCTGCTGCTAGCATGAGTCCAATACTCATGAGACATTGCAATAAAACCCTGTTATTCGTGGTAATATATATTCTGAATTCAGTTTGTGGATGATATGTGTATGTGTGATGAACATCCTAGGCACACATACGCAGCAGTTGTCGGTTCTGTGTTCTACAGAAATGAGGGCGTCACAGTCCGGGCTGTCAAGGTCATACTTCTCAGCAGACAAGTCCAAACCGGACTAGTCCGCCTGGGAGGCCGGACAAGTCCGGCCCTAGAGAAGTCCGGCTCTGGTTTGCCAACCGGACTTGTCCGAGCACCAGGCTGGACTAGTCTGGCCCCTAGGGACTTAACCTCCCAGGGGCGGCCAGACCCCTCTCTCACCCTTCACACTCTCACTTTCAACCCTCTCAAGCCGAAAATGCCCCAATTGGCGATTTTCGCTTTCCTCCACCAAAAATCTCGTAAAATCCACGGATTGGAGCCCTAAGGAGTGCGGAAATCCTTCCCCGTGCTTCGTTTCTCAAGATTCGACTTTGATTTCATCACATTTGAAGTTTTGAAGAGGTATTATAGACCTAACCAAAAATCCTTTCTTTTCTTCATTCTTAGGTCTTTTGCTAGAAACCTCTTCACAAATGTTGTTCCTAGTGTCAATGCGATCATAGCCTAGGAGCATTGCAACCTAATTCGAAGTTTTTGCGAAAAATTGTTAGGGTTAGGGCTCTTCCTGTATAACCCGGACTAGTCCGGGTTCGGGCGGACAAGGCCGTTCTCGGGCGGACTAGTTCGGCCCTTAAACAGACAAGTCCGGTTCACACAGGACAAAATCCAACTTTAGCCATTTTTAGTGAATTCTTTTGCAATACTCCACTTCCTTGACCTCTTATCTCTTGTTTCTCAGGAAATATGTCGGACTCTAAACAAAGCTCTCCTATTCCAAGTCCCACAACCAAGGAGGCTCGACGAGCCCTTCATCAGCACATTGCCGAAGAGAGGACGGCAAAGAAGGCCCAAGTGGCTAAAGAAGTCGTCCAGCGATAGGCAAGAACAAAGAGGAAGCGTGACCTCAACGAGGAGGCACAAATTGCCCAAGCCGTTGAAGAATCCTTGAAGGATCAACAGAGAAAGAAAAGGGCCGAACGTGAAGCCCAAAGCTCCCAAGCTGCCAGTGCCTCAGAGCCCAAGAGGAACAGACTCGTCACTTTGGGAGATAAACAGCGAGAAAAGGAGAAGGAGAAGGAATCCGAGGGTAGGATTCCTCGTGATCCAAAGAAGGGCAAGGCTCCACTTCCTGAGGAGCCCAAGAACAAAAAGGTAACTGCCAAAGCACCAACAAACAGGGGAGGAGTGATAGTAATCAGGGAGAAAGGGCAACCGAAGCCCATCGGCCCCTTGAAGACGGCTGCCCCTGCTAGAGATCCAAACCGGCAGCCCAACAATCCGACATTTGTATTCAAAGGAAAGGGGGCTGAGAAGGTGAGAAGGCTGAGGATGGACACCATCTATGACTATGAGAAGCACACAGCCGACCCTAGGTTTTGGTGTGACTTCCACTGCGATTACTACCGCTTGGTGTACCTAAAGATGAAGACCCTAGTTGCTCACGCTCAATGGGTAGATTGGGACTACATGGCCAAAAGGAAGCATAAAGCCTTTGATGCCGTGATTGAAGCCGCAGAGTGCCATCAAATCAAGAAAATCATGGGCTTCAAGTATGACTAGAACATTGAGGTGATCATACAGTTTTACACCACTGTGTACTTCTCCACCTACGGTGATCGGAAAATCACCTGGATGACTCATGGAGAGCAGTACTCAGTCACCTATGAGAGGTTTGACCAGATACTTGGCCTTGAGGAGCACTTGGACCATGAGATTATTATTTCCAACCTCAAGGTAGTAGACAGGGATCAGCTTGACTATATGTATCCTAGTCATGTTCCCTATGAGGCCGGGCTTGCTAGGAACATCAAGCCATTCTATAGCATCCTCAACCAGATTTTGAGGAGAACTATATCCCTTAAGGATGGAGATGCAGGGGTGATTCAAGGAAACTTAAGGCATTTCCTCCTCTTGATAGACGGTGAAGAGAAGTTCAACCTTGTTGAGCATATCTATGATGACATCTTCAACATCTCTCACACTCCCAACCGCTCATGTGGATATGCACCGTACATCATGTGCCTAATTGAGATGGTGTCAGGGGTTGTCTTTGTCAAGGATGTCACTCCTCGACCTCTCCATCCTCAGCTATCCCCCATTGTGCCAGAACCCTCAAAGAGGAGAAATGCTCAACCTCCTTCCAGCTCAGCGGCTCCCCCATCTTCTCCTCCTCCGTAGTCCATGAGCGGATTCTTCAAGTGCGTCAACCCACTTTTTGCCTATTGTCGGTGTATGGATGTCCGGACTCGACGCATGGAGAGGCATCTGGAGAAGTACCTCAAGGCTGTATGTGACAAGCTTGAGGTACCTATGTCTCCTCCCGAGGAGAGTGATGGGGAACTCACTCCATATCCAGAGTTCACCGCTGATGAGCTCGCCTAGTTTAGGGAAGATGGAAGCTCCTCCAAGGTTGTGCCTCCATCCACCACCACCGACGATGAGGAAGAGGATATGGAGGCTACGGAGAGCGATGAAAATGGCGATGAAGAAGAAGACGAAGAAGATGACGAGTAGACTTAGGCATATCTTCTTCCCTCTTTTCGTTTTTGGTGCCTTGATGCCAAAGGGGGAGATATGGGAAAAGGATGTCTTTTTTTATCATCTTCTAGTCTTGTAATAGATCTTTTGGACATCTATGTTTTGGACATGACTATCTTGTAATAGATCTCTGGACATGGCTATCTATGTTTATGCATGATATCTTTTGTGTAACACTACGTGTTGGATTTTATAGCTGTTTTATGCTTATTGTCTTATCACACTTTTTGAGCACAACACGTAGGCACCCCACCATAACATGTGAATGTATGCCAACTTCTCCTCTTTTACTCTTGCATACATCCAGGGGGAGTTTTACATGCATACACTTGTTATGAAAATCAAATTTTTACCTCTTATGTTGAAACTCAATGTGTTGTCATCAATCACCAAAAAGGGGGAGATTGTAAGTGCATCTAGGTATCCCCGTGGGTTTTGGATGATTGATGACGACAAATTAAGAGACTAATGAGCTGAGATGATCATAAGCACAGAACCTTTCCAAGGTGGACACCTAAACCCTCAAAAAGGAAAAAGATGAAGAACAGCGTTGAAGACTCGAAGAGTAGAAATTAGGGTTTCACTTGAGTATTTAGTAGGCTAGCCGTGTAAAAGCGAGAGTGTGTGTGTCAAGTGCATTGAGACCATAGAATAGAGCTCAAATCATTAGAAGTGTCAAATCCTTAGTGGAGAGTGGTAGAGAGGTACGTCCATTTTGGGGCGGACTAAGAGTTCCTGACTGAGTTCGGACTTGTCCGTTTTGGGATGGATAAGTCCATTTCTCTGTTCAAAAGAGTGTTTTGGGACTAAGTCCTGGTAGACCGGACTTGTCTGCCTTAGTGGCCGGACTAGTCCGGTGTAGCCAGACTAGTCCATTTTCACCCAAAAAAGAGTCCATGTGTGAGTTCGGGCTAGTCCGTTCTGAGGCAGACTAGTCCGCATGGTTGTGAGATGAGAGCTCCCACGGCTAAGTCTTGGTGGACCGGACTTGTCCGCCTGAGTGGTCGGACTAGTCCGGGTCCTCCAGACTTGTCCGTTCTCACCCGGACAAAGAGTTCCTGTGTGAGATCGGACTAGTCCGTTGTAAGGCGGACTAGTCCAAACTTTTAGTAGGTGGAAACAGTTGGCTTCGGGACCTCTATAAAAGGAGATGCCCCGACTTTATTTACAACGCCCCTGGAACCCTAGCGCCGCCACAGCCTTCCTAGAGCCTCTCTAAGTCTTCTCCATTGCCTATTCACCCTCTTGAATCAAATCTTGAGTGAATTTGGGTGTGTGAGAAGAGGAGAAGGAAGAACTTCACGTTTAGGCCCTTGGAGTGATGTCGTGCACTTGGTGTGATCTATGGCTTGTGAGATCTGTGAAGTTTGTGGAAGTGATCAAGTGGGAGCCTCGGATTGTGAGCAGCCCCAAAACATTGTAAGTTCACCCCTGAGATAGTGAAGAACCGGGTTGGCCTTAGTGGCGACTTGGTGAGGAAAGGGTTGTTAGACCCGGTCCTTTATGGACTCCTCAACGGGGACGTAGATTCCTGAGTGTAATCGAACCTCGGGAAAAAATTCTTGGCGTCTCTCTTGCATTTACATTTCTTTGAACGTCAAGATTGCTTAGGGTTTACTTTGATTATTTCACTATTAGAGTATACATCATTACAATCTTGCAATCTATTTCAATATTCTATAACACTTGTCGTATAGGATTGCTAGTTGGTTTATCCACACTTAGTTAAACTAAAATCTGAAAGAAAACCAATAAAAATCAAGTTTTAGGTGTTTCCAACAGTTTGACCAAACTAGTCCGCACCTGAGCAAGACTAGTCCGGCCCCTTTTAGGCTTTTCGACAAGATAACCGGACTAGTCCGCTCCTGAGCCAGACTAGACCGGCCCTTGAGGTCTAATCTTGTTTAATTAAGTCATTTCAGGTATTTTAGCCTATTCACCCCCCTCTATGCAATTTCAGTGGGGGACTAACCAAAGAGTCCTAGAGGTGGGGGACTAACCAAAGAGTCCTAGAGGTGGGAGACTAACCAAAGAGTCATAGAGGCGGGTGTCACACCCGGTTTCTCCGAAGAATAACCGAGTGAATATCACATGTATGCCAGGATCATTTTCTCATACATGTGATGACAAATAGTGAAGCATCATTTATTACAAGCCAGGTGTCAAATATAAATATGTCTTACAAAGCATACGTCTCGATGGACAATAATAAGTTCATAACATGTAAATAAACTAGCAGCGGAAAATTTATTCTTGTGGGCTCCGTCATAGGCGTTGCCCGGGGGACTCCATGAACCTAGAATCCTTCTTCGGGTCCGAAGTCTTGATCATTAAACACCACATCATCCCCTTGACCTGAGCAGCAATTTAAACCAACAAATATGCAAGTTTGACGTTGGTACTCAGCAAGTGTGGGAAAGTTATGTCATGCATGGCTAGAGCAAGGAGAGGTTGAACTCATGGTTAAAGCACTACGCAATTATTACCTACCACCTTAGCTTATTAAGCACCTACATTACTACACAGGTGAAATGGTCCCAATCTTCCATCCCATCATCATAATCAAATAACCATAACATCATTTCCAATGTTAAGCTCCCCGCTTAACATCCACAACTTCCAAAGTCATCCTCCTCTAATCATGAATAAGTCCAAGCCGCTCTTGACCGTGAGCACGGCTGTCATGATAGTTTTGACTCTGCAGAGTTTGCACCACTGTACCCACATGTAGTGATTTCATCCCCCGTTGCCGGGTGGACTAAAAGAACCTCCATTATGCCAGTGGCTACGAACCACATTCACACTTCCCAGGTGTGTAGCCAGGAGATCACTACGAAGCCTTTACAAAGGGATTCCAGACGAGCGTGAGCCCACTGAGGTTTCACCCCTAACAACATACAAGAGGCTCCAACCCCGCTGCAGTGGCCCCCTCTTGAGCCTTGCGGTTCATAAGGTAGTCCAGCTGACACCTATTCCCCGCACCATCCAACACACCCATACTACGCCGGGGATACACCTAATTAATTGGCCAAGCTGCCCCATCTCAGCATGTGGTTGGCACGGTAAAGCCAGGTTACATGCTCCATGAACCGGTCCTTAGGATCCAGGCAAGTACTAAACACAAAACTGAGTCTCGTACACCCAGCACCAACCAAATCATCCAACTTGCCTCGATCCCTACCTCTACATAACTCATAATATCTCATTCAAGAGTAAGGTAAATAAATTGATGATCTCATACCCCAATTATCCCATTCTAAGCATGGCTAAGCATAAACATATAAATAAATGACATGATAAAATAAATCCCAACCCAAGCTACAAGGAAACAAGATAATGCAATTCTAGAGAAACTTCCTAGCATGGGTTTCATATTTCAATTGACAATGCAAGTAATTCTATCTACACATCCTAGCATAGGATCAAAGTGGTCAAGTACACTTGCCTTCTTCCTGCTGCTCTGGGAATGGAAAGTCTTGGTCTTGGAAGGGGAGAACTTGCTCTGGGGCAGGTTCTACTCATGCCAACACACATAGCAAAAGAAAACAACAATCCATAAGACATAGTTCACACTTTCACTCCACACATACATACATATGATAGTCATTCACATTTCTAAGTGTTGTGTTTACTCTAGCTGTGTTGATTTTTAGCCTTCATGCACTTTTAAACATATGTATATTATTTCTAACTTTTGTATTTCAGATTTCTGTTTGCACACTATATATGAATTTTCAATTTGAATAAATTCTTTATATTTAATAAATATACTTCTTAACTACCAAGTTTGCATGGAAGGTATTTTCCTACTCCAAATGGGTTTTCAGATCTTCTACCAAATCCTAAACTGAAATCTTTGGATTTGGAAACTTCATTTATCATTTCCTAGTTTGCATACCTATTTTCCTATATTTTCAGATTTATTTTCTATGCCTAAATGTGAACTTTATTATGAAAATAGTAAGACACCTCATCTAAAAGAATAGGTTCTGATCTAAAATATTAAATAATATATTTTTGAACTTCTCCTCTGATGTGAACTAATTTAAATTTATTTTACAAATTTTCATAATTATTTCCTAACCTAAAAATGTGTCTCTATAACTAATAAATGTGAACAATCAATTAGACAGATTCATTTCAGCTTAAAATCTACTTTTAACTCATTCTAAAGTTTTCCAAGTGCTAGGAGAGTTTAAATTTGAATTTACAATGTGTTTGCCTCATATTTTTAAATTTAAATCCTAATCACATATTCAATTTTCTGAATTTAATATCATATAGGGTCAAAAAGGTAAATCCACCCTACTACAGGGTCTAATTTATTATTTCATACATTTCTAGGGATCTAGCTACACATAACAGAGGGGTTTTCCTAATTTTTATTAAGTCCAGGGGCTAAAACTGATTTTTAAATGAATTTACATGAATTTCTGAAGTTCTAGGGGCTAGATCAGAAGTTTCAGGGGCTAGCTCGTATTTTCCGAGATCCCCAGGGGGTAGCGCGTAAGAATCCCGGCCTTTATAATGCGGGGCCGATGTGGACCGTCCGATTTAAAACAGACGGCTGAGATTATAACGTCGAACCGGTGCGCGGGGGTTTTACGTCTACCGTGCGATTTAAAATAGACGGCGCACAAGCGGTCACGTCGCCCTGGCCGGAGCCAGCCCGCGCCGCCCGGCGGCGCGCGGCGGCAGGAGGCGGTGATCTTGCCGGAAAACTTCGGATCTTCGTCTATTCCTCCTAAAACTGGGATTTCATGGCATAGATCGGTAGAGGGGAGGTCGAGGATCTCACCTCGGGGTTTTTCTTGAGCTCGGAGGCCCTGGAAGGCGGTCGGCGACGAGGTCCGAGATGGAATCACGATGATGCACGTCGGAGTTGTGTTTAGAGCGCAATCTACCGAGTTTTCTGCACCTGCGTGTTTCCCCAGGGGTGGTGGAACAAGATCGGCGTGTTAGATCAGAAATCCCGAGCGAAGGTTGAGAGAAAAAGGTGATCGGAGCTTTGGTTCTCACCGGGAGGAAAAACAGCCGATCGGGTGGGGAAAACGGGGCGATGCCGACGTTTATATAGACGGGGGAGGGTGGTGTGTCGGTTGTGATCGAGTTGGAGTCGTCCGGGACCAGAATTCGGCTGGGGAACACGGTTTTCCGGGGCAGTTTGGATTCGGGAGAGAGAGGTGTCCCGGGGTCGGCCGATCGCGCGCGAGGAAGAAGATGACGGCGGGCCCCGCATGTCAGTGAGAGGGAAAAGGGGCGCGGGGGTATGGTGGGCCGGCTGGTGGGTTTCGGCCCACTGGCCGGGGTTTTCTGTTTTTCTTTTATTTTCCATTTCTTTTCTGGTTTTGATTTGAATTTGAATTTCTGCACCACATGCAATACGTCCAAAAATTTTAAAATTCCCCTCTTAATAGAATTTTGGGGTGTTACAGCTCTACCCCCCTTAAAAGAAATCTCATTCTCGAGATTGGTGGTTCTAGGAAAACAATTCCGGAAACTGTGCCTTAAGCTCGTCTTCTCACTCCCATGTGGCTTCCTCTTCCTAGTGATGCTTCCACTGCACCTTGCACATCCGGATTCTTTTATTTCTTGTGAGGCATTCAATTGTCTCCAAAATCTTGAACGGTTGCTCGGCATAAGACAGATCCTCTGCTACGTCAACCTCATTAATGGGTAACATCTCTTCAGGCGTCCTCAGACATTTCTTTAGCTGTGACACATGGAATACATCGTGCACATCCGATAGGCGAGCCGGTAGTTCGAGTTGATATGCCACTTCGCCTTTCCTCTCCAGAGTCTGAAAGGGTCCGATGTATCGAGGTGATAATTTCCCTTTCACCTTGAACCAACGAAGTCCTCGGATAGGGGACACCTTGAGATAAACATAGTCCCCCACGTTGAAAACGAGCTCTCTTCTCCGTACATCGGCATAGCTCTTTTGTCGTGTTTGTGCTATCCTCAAGTTGTTGCGGATTTCCCTCACTTTCGCCTCGGCTTCTTGTAGTACCTCGGGCCCAAACACTTTACTTTCCCCCATTTGGTTCCAAAATAGGGGAGTTCTGCACTTCCTCCCATACAAAGCCTCAAATGGTGACATCTTCATACTAGCCTGATAGCTGTTGTTATAGGAGAACTCCGCGTACGGTAAGTTCTTATCCCAACCCCGATTGTTTTTGAGTGCACACGCTCTCAGCATGTCTTCAAGGATCTGATTGGTCCTTTCCGTTTGTCCGTCAGCTTGAGGATGATAGGCAGAGCTAAAATTCAGATGAGTTCCCATGGTTTCATGTAACTTCTGCCAGAACCTTGAGGTGAACTGTGTCCCTCGATCTGACACTATCTTCTTTGGCACTCCATGGTAACACACGATCCTTGACATGTACAACTCCGCCAATTTGGATCCGCTGTAGCTTTCTTTTACGGGAATGAAATGAGCTACCTTGGTTAGCCTGTCGATGATGACCCATATCGAATCATATCCTGATTGGGTCCTGGGTAGTCCCACTATGAAATCCATACCGATTTCTTCCCATTTCCATTCAGGTACTTTGAGTGGTTGCAATAATCCCGCTGGTCTTTGATGTTCTGCTTTCACCAACTGACATGTGTCACATAGGGCAACATGTTCTGCGACATCTCGCTTCATGCCATACCACCAATACCTGCTCTTGAGGTCATGATACATCTTCATACTCCCAGGATGAATGGAATAGTCTGAATCATGAGCTTCCTTCAAGATCAATTCATGGATCTCCTTCACTTCAGGCACACAGATTCTTTTCCTGTGCCACACTGTACCTTGTTCATCCTCTCTGAAACCAGGGACTTTATTATCCCTGATGAGTTTTCTGATTTCTTGTATCTTCTCATCATTCTTTTGACCATCGCGTATGTCTTGCTCTAATGTGGAGTCCACTTCCATGGTGATGGCTTCACCACTATTCACCAGGCATAGATTGAGTCTTATAACATCGTCCTTCAATTCTGCAGGCATGTCCTTCGAGCTCAACCTATTGACCTGCACTTTCCGGCTTAAAGCATCTGCCACGACATTCGCTTTCCCAGGATGATAGTTGATGCCCACATCAAAGTCGTTGATTAGCTCTAACCATCTCCTTTGTCTGAGGTTGAGATCTGGCTGTGTGAAAATATACTTTAGGCTCTTATGATCCGTATATATCTCTGTCCTTTTCCCCATCAAATAATGTCGCCAGATCTTCAATGCGTGTACCACTGCAGCTAGCTCTAGGTCATGTGTAGGATAGTTCTTCTCGTGTTTCCGGAGCTGCCGGGACGCATAAGCCACGACATGCCCCTCTTGCATGAGAACACATCCCAACCCGTTTCCAGAGGCATCGCAGTACATCAAAAAGTTCTTCTGCATATCTGGCATAACTAGCACTGGGGCTGTTATCAATCTTTTCTTTAGCTCTTGAAAACTCGTCTCACACTGCGGTGTCCATGTGAATATGATTCCCTTCTCCAACAATTTGGTGAGGGGTCTCTAAATCTTGGAGAAACCCTCGATAAACCGTTGATAATACCCCGCCAATCCTAAGAAGATTCGAACTTCCCCGACATTCTCAGGGGTCTTCCACTTCTGTACATCCTCGATCTTGGCGGGATCTAAGGAGATTCCTCCCTCCGAGATTATATGTCATAAGAAGGGAACTCTCTTCAGCCAAAACTCACACTTGCTCAACTTGGCATACAGCTGATGTTCTCTCAGCTTTTGCAACACCAACCTTAGATGTTCCTCATGTTCTTCTTCATCTTTGGAGAAGACAAGAATGTCATCAATGAAGACCACCACAAATTTGTCCAGATATTCCATGAATACCTTGTTCATGAGGTACATGAAGTATGCCGGGGCATTAGATAGCCCGAAAGGCATGACAGTGTATTCATACAGTCCGTACCGAGATACGAAAGCTGTCTTTGGAATATCAGTTTGCCTTATCTTAAGTTGGTGGTATCCCGACCTGAGATCAATTTTCGCGAACACACAAGCTCCCCTCAACTGATCAAACAAGTCTTCAATGCGGGGTAATGGGTACTTGTTCTTGATGGTTACTTCATTCAACGCACGGTAGTCTACGCATAACCTTTGGGTTCCGTCCTTCTTGGGCACAAATATCATTGGAGCTCCCCATGGTGAGGAACTAGGACGAATGTACCCCTTCCCTGTCAATTCTCTTAAATGATCCTTGAGTTCTTCCAGCTGTTTGGAGTCCATCCGATAAGGTCTCTTGTATATCGGAGCTGTTCCAGGCACTAGCTCAATCGTGAATTCCACTTCACGATCGGGAGGCATACCTGGCAACTCCTCCGGAAAAACGTCTGGATATTCCCTGATAATCCTGATCTCCTCCACTTTCACCTCAACTTGATTTAATTTATGTCCATCCTAGGCTCTTGTATTGTTATAAACTTTACTCTTGTGCCACTAGGGTGAGTTAGTTCCACCGTTCTGGTCGAACAATGGATGATTCCTTTATGTTTGGTCAACCAATCCATGCCCAAAATAATGTCTATCCCTTGTGATCTATCACTATGAGGTTGGCAGTAAATACTACCCCATTAATGTCTAGATTCACCTTGGGACACACTTGTCTTGTCCTTATTTCTCCCCCTGGGGAGTTTACTGCTAGCATATGGTTCATTTGTGTCGTTGCTAAATCATGCTTCTTAACAAACCCTTGGGCAATGAACGAGTGGGTAGCATCAGAATCGAACAACAGGGTTGCAATGTGTAAATTGGCAGGAAACTTACCAACTACCACGTCAGGTGCCTCCTGCGCTTCCTCCATGGTCACGTGGTTCACCCGTCCTCGCATCACATTCTGCTGTTGCGGCTGCACGGGCTTCTTCTTTGGGCACTTATGAGCGTAGTGCCCCACTTCACCACAGTTGAAGCATTGTACCCCAACCTTAGGTGCCTGGCCTTTGTTGTCTTGGGGTTGGTTCGGTGGTCCTTGTACTGCTGGTCGATGTTGATATGTGGGGCGAGGCTGCTGTACAAACTGATGTTGTGGCTGTGTTGGTGCTGACGGAGGCCTGAAGTTCGGGTTGTACCCTCTCGGTGCGGAGTAGAGTACCGCAGCACGGCTCGTCTGCCCTGCGGGTTGCTGCATCAGACGTGGGCGTGTGTTGCTACCCGAGGCTTGGTGTGACCATCCTGCCTTCCTCTTGTTTTCATTTTCCAAGGCCTTCAGCTTCCTTTCCACAACAAATGCTCTGTCCACCATCTTTTGGAAGCTTTCATACTCGTTGGAGAACATTGCACACTGCATTTCCTCTGTAAGTCCTTCCACAAAGCAATCTTGTTTCTGCTCATCAGTCTCTATGTCCCGTGGTGCATAACGGGATAGTTGGGTGAATTTAGTGAGGTATTACCTCACCGTCATGTTTCCTTGCTGCAGCCCCAAGAACTCCTTTCTCTTGTTTTTAAGTTCACCCCTTGGTATGTAATGGTTGTGGAAGCTACGCTTGAACTCTTCCCAAGTGATGTTCTCAGGGTCATGATGGGCGGCCACGTAAGCGGTCCACCAATCAGCAGCAGGTCCATGCAATTGGTGAGAGGCAAACAACACCCTCTCATACCCTTGGCATTGTATGATCCTCATCTTGCTCTCAATGGTCTTTATCCAATCATCTGCCTCCAGAGGTTCAGCAGCACTTGCAAACTTTGGAGGTTGAGTCCCTAGAAACTCACTCAACCTTGGTTGGCGTGGTGCAGCTTGTGGAGGTGGAGCTTGGTGCAAGTTGGCCACCACTTGAGTCAGGCTCTGGATGAGCTGATTCTGATTTTCAAGCATTTGGGGGATGGGATCAACTCCTTCCCGACGACCACCCCTGTCTTGTCCTCCAAAAAGGTGAGGGTTGCCGGCCTCATCGTTGTTGTTGGCGGGATTGGCACCACGACCCCTTCCTCTTCCGACCATCTATCATGATCAACCAAATGTCAATTTAAAGCATTACGTATTAACTTACCAATTTTGCTTGTTTAAACCTTAAAATTTTGAGACCTTATTTCATTTATATTTTCTGAGGATTTTATGTCTTACGCGAACATAAATGCACTCTTAATTCATATGGGTTCACACACGAAAGCAAAACAACCTGAAGACGAGGTTGTGGACAAACGCCCATGTCTTCCACAACTCACGTCACACACCAAGCATTAACACACCATTAACTAAGGTAACGACTCGACTACTCGACAACCTGCTAAACTAAGGGAAAGGACTCTACACTACTCGTATCACTGAGCTGGATCCTCGGGATCTTCCTCGTTATTGCGGCTGCCCTCTGACTCCGCTTTAATGGGGAAGCTGCTGGTGGAGAAGTGCGGCAACGCCTGCTCGCCCTATCAAGGGGTGCAGCTCAATATTTATGAAAATCCCTGGATTTAGCTCATTAATTCATTTAAGAGAAAGATAGGGAATTTATTACAGGAGTTCTATTTATTGGAAAATTCCCAATTTTGGGCAGAAGCTTCCTCTAAATATAATTGAACTCCAGTAAAAATTACAGAGGCATTGGAGCTCATTTGCTTGGCCAAATGTGGTGTCAATCGATTATGTCTCTGAAAAATAGGAAAAAGGACAGAAACATTTTCAGACTTTTCCCCAAACTTGTAAAATTCATATCTCCATGTAGGAAACTCCAAAAATGGTAAAGCCAATTCCTATGGACTCAGAACACTTTGTACTTCATAAAAAGTCTGCTTTTCAGCATAGGAAAGCTTAATATGTAGGGGGCAAAGGCAGATTAGGTAGAACCACATAAGGATTTGTTGTGCTCACCTTGAGCCATTTCATGAGCTCAATTTTTGCACATTGCCTAAATACCTTCCCTGTAAGCTGTGGTTAAATTTTCAGCTTCATTGGATGTGGGGAACCCCTCCCGAGATCCACACTCCAGGATACATATTGGGTGGTGCCGTGCGATGCGGCACCCAACAGCATACACGAAAAGAACCATAAAGTACAAAGCCTTTTATTTCTCAAGATAGTGTCATTTACAAAATATTGTACCACGAGGATACACGCAGAGGAATATACATACACACTTACTCTTGGTCCTAACTATGCAAAAGATAAGACGTCCAGCCAGCGGATGCTCCTTACTAGCTTGCACAAAGATGAGTGCAGCGGCAGGGTTTCCGGTGAGTCTCTGATGGCTCACTGAACAACCATCTTCATAGCAAATTTAATAACCTGCAAAACACCTTCTACACCATCCACTAGGGCTCTAGAGCAAAAAATCTGAAAGTTTGGTGAAGTGTTGAGCTCAGCCGACCTCGCCCGAACCCTAGCGGGAGCTGTCGCCGTGAAGCACCCATTTCCGGGCATCGCCGGGCGCCAGCGACCCTTCAAACGGGTTCAGCGTGATGACTTGGGGGCAGGCGGCAAGTTTCAGCCGGGGCGGTGGCTGGAAAGCCGGTTCTGGCAACCCTCGCCGGAGACCGCCGCCGCCCGACTCTGTTTGGCGCGAGGTAGGAGACGCACTGTGGCGTGGGGGCCACTGGTAGGGATTTGAATTTTTCTCTGTTTTCAGATTTCCATTCAAATTCAAACAGCCACAACTTTGTGTAGAAGTGTCCAAAAATTACCAAATAAATTGCGTTGGATTCCTCTTAGAGAGTACTATCAAGGGGTGCAGCCCAATATTTATGAAAATCTCTGGATTTAGCTTAATAATTCATTTAAGAGAAAGATAGGGAATTTATTACAGGAGTTCTATTTATTGGAAAATTCCCAATTTTGGGCAGAAGCTTCCTCTAAATATAATTGAAATCCAGTAAAAATTGCAGAGGCATTGGACCTCATTTGCTTGGCCAAATGTGGTGTCAATCGTTTATGTCTCTGAAAAATAGGAAAAAGGACAGAAACATTTTCAGACTTTTACCCAAACTTGTAAAATTCATATCTCCATGTAGGAAACTCCAAAAATGGTAAAGCCAATTTCTATCGACTCAGAACACTTTGTACTTCACAAAAAGTCTGCTTTTCAGCATAGGAAAGCTTAATATCTAGGGGGTAAAGGCAGATTAGGTAGAAACGCATAAGGATTTGTTGTCATCACCTTGAGCCATTTCATGAGCTCAATTTTTGCACACTGCCTAAATACCTTGCCTGTAAGCTGTGGTTAAATTTTCAGCTTCATTGGATGTGGGGAACCACTTCCGGGATCCACACTCCAGGATACACATTGCGCACGGCACCCAACAGCATACACGAAAAGAACCATAAAGTACAAAGTCTTTTGTTTCTCAAGATAGTGTCATTTACAAAATATTGTACCACGAGGATACACGCAGCATAATATACATACACACTTACTCTTGGTCCTAACTATGCAAAAGAGAAGACGTCCAGCCCGCGGACGCTCCTTACTAGCTTGCACAAAGATGAGTGCAGCGGCAGGGTTTCCGGTGAGTCTCTGATGGCTCACTGAACAAACATCTTCATAGCAAATTTTATAACCTGCAAAACACCTTCTACACCATCCACTAGTGCTCTAGAGCCAAAAATCTGAAAGTTTGGTGAAGAGTTGAGCTCAGCCGACCTCGCAGGAACCCTAGCGGGAGCTGTCGCCGTGGCGCACCCATTTCCGGACATCGCCGGACGCCAGCGACCCTTCAAACGGGTTCAGCGTGTCGACTTGGGGGCAGGCGTCAAGTTTCGGCCAGGGCGGTGGCTGGAAAGCCGGTTCCAGCGACCCTCGCCGGAGACCGCCGCCGCCAGACTCTGTTTGGTGCGAGGTAGGAGACGCACTGTGGCGTGGGGGCCACTGGTAGGGATTTAAATTTTTCTCTGTTTTCAGATTTCCATTGAAATTCAAACAGCCACAACTTTGTGTAGAAGTGTCCATAAATTACCAAATAAATTGCGTTGGATTCCGCTTAGAGAGTACTATCAAGGGGTGCAGCCCAATATTTATGAAAATCCCTGGATTTAGCTCATTAATTCATTTAAGAGAAAGATAGGGAATTTATTACAGGAGTTCTGTTTATTGGAAAATTCCCAATTTTGGGCAGAAGCTTCCTCTAAATATAATTGAACTCCAGTAATAATCGCAGAGGCATTGGACCTCATTTTCTTGGCCAAATGTGGTGTCAATCGTTTATGTCTCTGAAAAATTGGAAAAAGGACAGAAACATTTTCAGAATTTTACCCAAACTTGTAAAATTCATATCTCCATGTAGGAAACTCAAAAAATGGTAAATCCAATTCCTATGGACTCAGAACACTTTGTACTTCAAAAAAAAGTCTGCTTTTCAGCATAGGAAAGCTTAATATCAAGGGGGTAAAGGCAGATTAGGTAGAACCACATAAGGATTTGTTGAGATCACCTTGAGCCATTTTATGAGCTCAATTTTTGCACACTGCCTAAATACCTTCCCTGTAAGCTGTGGTTTAATTTTCAGCTTCATTGGATTTGGGGAACCCCTTCCGGGATCCACACTCGAGGATACACATTGGGTGGTGCCGTGCGATGCGGCACCCAACTGCATACACGAAAAGAACCACAAAGTACAAAGTCTTTTATTTCTCAAGATAGTGTCATTTACAGAATATTATACCACAAGGATACACGCAGCAGAATATACATACACACTTACTCTTGGTCCTAACTATGCAAAAAAGAAGACGTCCAGCCCACGGACGCTCCTTACTAGCGTGCACAAAGATGAGTGCAGCGGCAGGGTTTCCGGTGAGTCTCTGATGGCTCACTGAACAACCATCTTCATAGAAAATTTAATAAACTGCAAAACACCTTCTACACCATCCACTAGTGCTCTAGAGCAAAAAATCTGAAAGTTTCGTGAAGTGTTAATCTCAGCCGACCTCGCCGGAATCCTAGCGGGAGCTGTCGCCAGGACGCACCCATTTCCGGGCATCGCCGGACGCCAGCGACCCTTCAAACGGGCTCAGCGTGTTGACTTGGGGGCAGGCGGCAAGTTTCGGCCGGGGCGGTGGCTTGAAAGCGGGTTCCGGCGACCCTCGCAGGAGACCGCCGCCGCCCGACTCTGTTTGGCGCGAGGAAGGAGACGCACTGTGGCGTGGGGGCCACTGGTAGGGATTTGAATTTTTCTCTGTTTTCAGATTTCCATTCAAATTCAAACAGCCACAACTTTGTGTAGAAGTGTCCAAAAATTACCAAATAAATTGCGTTGGATTCCTCTTGGAGTGTACTATCAAGGGCTGCAGTCCAATATTTATGAAAATCCCTGGATTTAGCTCATTAATTCATTTAAGAGAAATATAGGGAATTTATTACAGGATTTCTGTTTATTGGAAAATTCCCAATTCTTAGAAGAAGCTTCCTCTAAATATAATTGAACTCCAGTAAAAATTGCAGAGGCATTGGACCTCATTTGCTTGGCCAAATGTGGTGTCAATCGTTTATGTCTCTGAAAAATAGGAAAAAGGACAGAAACATTTTCAGACTTTTACCCAAACTTGTAAAATTCATATCTCCATGTAGGAAACTCAAAAAATGGTAAATCCAATTCCTATGGACTCAGAACACTTTGTACTTCACAAAAAGTCTGCTTTTCAGCATAGAAAAGCTTAATATCTAGGGGTAAAGGCAGATTACGTAGAACCACATAAGGATTTGTTGTGATCACCTTGAGCCATTTCATGAGCTCAATTTTTGCACACTGCCTAAATACCTTCCCTGTAAGCTGTGGTTTAATTTTCAGCTTCATTGGATGTGGGGAACACCTTCCGGGATCCACACTCGAGGATACACATTGGGTGGTGCCGTGCGATGCGGCACCCAACAGCATACACGAAAAGAACCATAAAGTACAAAGTCTTTTATTTCTCAAGATAGTGTCATTTACAAAATATTGTACCACGAGGATACACGCAGCAGAATATACATACACACTTACTCTTGGTCCTAACTATGCAAAAGAGAAGACGTCCAGCCTGCGGACGCTCCTTACTAGCGTGCACAAAGATGAGTGCAGCGGCAGGGTTTCCGGTGAGTCTCTGATGGCTCACTGGACAACCATCTTCATAGCAAATTTAATAACCTGCAAAACACCGTCTACACCATCCACTAGTGCTCTAGAGCAAAAAATCTGAAAGTTTAGTAAAGTGTTGATCTCAGCCGACCTCGCCGGAACCCTAGCGGTAGCTGTGGCCGTGACGCACCCATTTCCGGGCATCGCCGGACGCCAGCGACCCTTCAAACGGGTGCAGCGTGTCGACTTGGGGGCAGGCGGCAAGTTTCGGCCGGTGCGGTGGCTGGAAAGCCGGTTCCGGTGACCCTCGCCGGAGACCGCCGCCGCCCGACTCTGTTTGGCGCGAGGTAGGAGACGCACTGTGGCGTGGGGGCCACTGGTAGGGATTTGAAATTTTCTCTGTTTTCAGATTTCCATTCAAATTCAAACAGCCACAACTTTGTGTAGAAGTGTCCAAAAATTACCAAATAAATTGCGTTGGATTCCTCTTAGAGTGTACTATCAAGGGGTGCAGCCCAATATTTATGAAAATCCCTGGATTTAGCCCATTAATTCATTTAAGAGAAAGATAGGGAATTTATTACAGGAGTTCTGTTTATTGGAAAATTCCCAATTTTGGGCAGAAGCTTCCTCTAAATATAATTGAACTCCAGTAAAAATTGCAGAGGCATTGGACCTCATTTTCTTGGCCAAATGTGGTGTCAATCGTTTATGTCTCTGAAAAATAGGAAAAAGGACAGAAACATTTTCAGAATTTTACCCAAACTTGTAAAATTCATATCTCCATGTAGGAAACTCAATAAATGGTAAATCCAATTCCTATGGACTCAGAACACTTTGTACTTCACAAAAAGTCTGCTTTTCAGCATAGGAAAGCTTAATATCTAGGGGGTAAAGGCAGATTAAGTAGAACCACATAAGGATTTGTTGTGATCACCTTGAGCCATTTCATGAGCTCAATTTTTGCACACTGCCTGAATACCTTCCCTGTAAGCTGTGGTTTAATTTTCAGCTTCATTGGATATGGGGAACCCCTTCCGGGATCCACACTCTAGGATACACATTGGGTGGTGTTGTGCGATGCGGCACCCAACAGCATACACGAAAAGAACCATAAAGTACAAAGTCTTTTATTTCTCAAGATAGTGTCATTTACAAAATATTGTACCACGAGGATACACGAAGAGGAATATACATACACACTTACTCTTGGTCCTAACTATGCAAAAGATAAGACGTCCAGCCCGGGGACGCTCCTTACTAGCTTGCACAAAGATGAGTGCAGCGGCAGGGTTTCCGGTGAGTCTCTGATGGCTCACTGAACAAACATCTTCATAGCAAATTTTATAACCTGCAAAACACCTTCTACACCATCCACTAGTGCTCTAGAGCCAAAAATCTGAAAGTTTGGTGAAGAGTTGAGCTCAGCCGACCTCGCCGGAACCCTAGCGGGAGCTGTCGCCGTGGCGCACCCATTTCCGGACATCGCCGGACGCCAGCGACCCTTCAAACAGGTTCAGCGTGTCAACTTGGGGGCAGGCGGCAAGTTTCGGCCAGGGCGGTGGCTGGAAAGCCGGTTCCAGCGACCCTCGCCGTAGACCGCCGCCGCCCGACTCTGTTTGGTGCGAGGTAGCAGACGCACTGTGGCGTGGGGGCCACTGGTAGGGATTTGAATTTTTCTCTGTTTTCAGGTTTCCATTGAAATTCAAACAGCCACAACTTTGTGTAGAAGTGTCCATAAATTACCAAATAAATTGCGTTGGATTCCTCTTAGAGAGTACTATCAAGGGGTGCAGCCCAATATTTATGAAAATCCCTGGATTTAGCTCATTAATTCATTTAAGATATAGATAGGGAATTTATTACAAGAGTTCTGTTTATTGGAAAATTCCCAATTTTGGGCAGAAGCTTCCTCTAAATATAATTGAACTCCAGTAATAATTTCAGAGGCATTGGACCTCATTTGCTTGGCCAAATGTGGTGTCAATCGTTTATGTCTCTGAAAAATAGGAAAAAGGACAGAAATATTTTCAGACTTTTACCCAAACTTGTAAAATTCATATCTCCATGTAGGAAACTCAAAAAATGGTAAATCCAATTCCTATGGACTCAGAACACTTTGTACTTCACAAAAAGTCTGCTTTTCGGCATTGGAAAGCTTAATATCTAGGGGGTAAAGGCAGATTAGGTAGACCCACATAAGGATTTGTTGTGATCACCTTGAGCCATTTCATGAGCTCAATTTTTGCACACTGCCTAAATACCTTCCCTGTAAGCTGTGGTTTAATTTTCAGCTTCATTGGATACGGGAAACCCCTTCCGGGATCCACACTCAAGGATACACAATTGGTGGTGCCGTGCGATGCGGCACCCAACAGCATGCACGTAAAGAACCATAAAGTACAAAGTATTTTGTTTCTCAAGATAGTGTCATTTACAAAATATTGTACCACGAGGATACCGCAGCGGAATATACATACACACTTACTCTTGGTCCTAACTATGCAAAAGAGAAGACGTCCAGCCCGCGGACACTCCTTACTAGCTTGCACAAAGATGAGTGCAGCGGCAGGGTTTCCGGTGAGTCTCTGATGGCTCACTGAACAAACATCTTCATAGCAAATTTTATAACCTGCAAAACACCTTCTACACCATCCACTAGTGCTCTAGAGCCAAAAATCTGAAAGTTTGGTGAAGAGTTGAGCTCAGCCAACCTCGCCGGAACCCTAGCGGGAGCTGTCGCCGTGGCGCACCCATTTCCGGGCATCGCCGGACGCCAGCGATCCTTCAAACGGGTTCAGCGTGTCGACTTGGGGGCAGGCGGCAAGTTTTGGCCGAGGCGGTGGACGGAAAGCCGGTTCCGGCGACCCTCGCCGGAGACCGCCGCCGCCCGACTCTGTTTGGTGCGAGGTAGGAGACGCACTGTGGCGTGGGGGCCACTGGTAGGGATTTGAATTTTTCTCTGTTTTCAGATTTCCATTCAAATTCAAACAGCCACAACTTTGTGTAGAAGTGTCCAAAAATTACCAAATAAATTGCGTTGGATTCCTCTTAGAGAGTACTATCAAGGGTGCAGCCCAATATTTATGAAATTCCCTAGATTTAGCTCATTTATTCATTTAAGAGAAAGATAGGGAATTTATTACAGGAGTTCTGTTTATTGGAAAATTCCCAATTTTGGGCAGAAGCTTCCTCTAAATATAATTGAACTCCATTCATAATTGCAGAGGCATTGGACCTCATTTGCTTGGCCAAATGTGGTGTCAATCGTTTATGTCTCTAAAAATAGGAAAAAGGACAGAAACATTTTCAGACTTTTACCCAAACTTGTAAAATTCATATCTCCATGTAGGAAACTCCAAAAATGGTAAAGCCAATTTCTATGGACTCAGAACACTTTGTACTTCACAAAAAGTCTGCTTTTCAGCATAGGAAAGCTTAATATCTTGGGGGTAAAGGCAGATTAGGTAGAACCACATAAGGATTTGTTGTCATCACCTTGAGCCATTTCATGAGCTCAATTTTTGCACACTGCCTAAATACCTTCCCTGTAAGCTGTGGTTAAATTTTCAGCTTCATTGGATGTGGGGAACCCCTTCCGGGATCCACACTCCAGGATACACATTGGGTGCCGTGCGATGCGGCACCCAACAACATATACGAAAAGGACCATAAAGTACAAAGTCTTTTGTTTCTCAAGATAGTGTCATTTACAAAATATTATACCATGAGGATACATGCAGCAGAATATACATACACACTTATTCTTGGTCCTAACTATGAAAAAGAGAAGACGTCCAGCCCGCGGACGCTCCTTACTAGCTTGCACAAAGATGAGTGCAGCGGCAGGGTTTCCGGTGAGTCTCTGATGGCTCACTGAACAAACATCTTCATAGCAAATTTTATAACCTGCAAAACACCTTCTACACCATCCACTAGTGCTCTAGAGCAAAAAATCTGAAAGTTTGGTGAAGAGTTGAGCTCAGCCGACCTCGCCGGAACCCTAGCGGGAGCTGTCTCTGTGGCGCACCCATTTCCGGACATCGCCGGACGCCAGCGACCCTTCAAACAAGTTCAGCGTGTCAACTTGGGGGCAGGCGGAAAGTTTTGGCCAGGGCGGTGGCTGGAAAGCCGGTTCCAGCAACCCTCGCCGGAGACCGCCGCCGCCCGACTCTGTTTGGTGCGAGGTAGGAGACACACTGTGGCGTGGGGGCCACTGGTAGGGATTTGAATTTCTCTCTGTTTTCAGGTTTCCATTGAAATTCAAACAGCCACAACTTTGTGTAGAAGTGTCCATAAATTACCAAATAAATTGCGTTGGATTCCTCTTAGAGAGTACTATCAAGGGGTTCAGCCCAATATTTATGAAAATCCATGGATTTAGCTCATTAATTCATTTAAGAGAAAGATAGGGAATTTATTACAGGAGTTCTGTTTATTGGAAAATTCCCAATTTTGGGCAGAAGCTTCCTCTAAATATAATTGAACTCCAGTAATAATTGCAGAGGCATTGGACCTCATTTGCTTGGCCAAATGTGGTGTCAATCGTTTATGTCTCTGAAAAATAGGAAAAAGGACAGAAACATTTTCAGACTTTTACCCAAACTTGTAAAATTCATATCTCCATGTAGGAAACTCAAACAATGGTAAATCCAATTCCTATGGCTCAGAACACTTTGTACTTCACAAAAAGTCTGCTTTTCAGCATAGGAAAGCTTAATATCTAGGGGGTTAAAGGCAGATTAGGTAGAACCACATAAGGATTTGTTGTGATCACCTTGAGCCATTTCATGAGCTCAATTTTTGCTCACTGCCTAAATACCTTCCTTGTAAGCTGTGGTTAAATTTTCTGCTTCATTGGATGTGGGGAACCCCTTCCGGGATCCACACTCGAGGATACACATTGGGTGGAGCCATGCGATGTGGCACCCAACAGCATACACGAAAAGAACCATAATGTACAAAGTCTTTTGTTTCTCAAGATAGTGTCATTTACAAAATACTGTACCATGAGGATACACGCAGCGGAATATACATACACACTTACTCTTGGTCCTAACTATGCAAAAGGGAAGACGTCCAGCCCGCGGACGCTCCTTACTAGCTTGCACAAAATGAGTGCAGCGGCAGGGTTTTCGGTGAGTCTCTGATGGCTCACTGAACAACCATCTTCATAGCAAATTGTATAACCTGCAAAACACTAATATTGCAACCGTGAGCACGATGGCTCAGCAAGACTTAACCGACACTCCTAACCATGAAACTCTACATGCAGGGATTCTTAACGTAGGAAAAATATGATGCAATAAAGACACGCCTACATGTTAATCCTTACTTTTAATTTAATAGCAGCAGATTATTATGCCTTAGACAGCCCTCACATCAGAAGTCCACAATCAAACAAGAAACGCTTTCCTCCGATGTGGCGATGCCCAAAGTGGAATATAAATTTAGTGAGCTCCGCAACTATAGCATACATGGTTGGCAATACAATGAATTTGGGAACTTCACATCAGCAATGATTCATCTCACTTCATCCTGAAATATTTACTACGTCACAACTCAGTGAACAAGTGGTACTCATATAACCGCGAGGGACGGTGATTTGAATCAGGACACACCTGGAACACACAACACATACACCCACCTCGAAAGACTCACACACGAGCTCTTTCTTACATTGTATGCAGCAACCTTTCACCGGTCACTCCAATGCCGAACCAGTTCTGCCGACCCATTAGAAGGGCCACTACCCGGAACACATCGAAGTTGCTCCGCTAGCGGGTTTACACCTCTGACACCAACCCCCAAAGAACGGCCGTATAAGTTTTGACACAAGAGTACCCGAGTTACATCGGTTTCCTGGACCCCATAATTCCACTATGCATCCGGTACTGTTCAAACTTGCTCAGCAGGGCGGCATACGCATTGGTCCTTAACCGACACACACAGAGCTATGTCAACACAGGCCCAACGTCCTGCTGCTCCTACTCTCTGTCGTGTCTCATTTTCCATTCTAGTTATTCCATTCTCTAGAATCATACCCCGTTGAACCAACATCCTAAACTCGCGAGTAGCTTCCAACTACCCGACTTGTACCGGATCCTATACAACTTAAGCCTAGCCGAAACTACACGAAGGTAACCTATTCTACCCTTTAACTTCAAGAGTTTGTGGGTCATGCATTTGGAGTATCAATCACCTTGACCTAATGCACAATACATACTAGACCCCTAAAAGTGATACAAAGTAAAATGTAACTAAAAAGCTGTTAAATGCAAAACGGGGCTTGCCTTATGTTGCTGCAGGTTTAATTCTACTTTATAGTCAGTATCTTGGCGATGATTTAATCTTCAACTTGCTGATCCGAGTCGAGTTCTACGTCGAACTCCTTCGTCGTATTTCCTACCGACATGAATATGCACAGTTTTATATTGCGAGTAAATGAATTATAAAACAGATGTGTGTTATGAACTAATAATGGTTTAAACCAACTCTAAAGTGAGATATGAGCTCTGTTATGGACAGAAACAGAGGATAAATTTAGGTGGCCAATGGGTATTTGTGGGAGTAAAATTCAAAGAGTCATATCTAATGGACATAAGAAAGGTAGTGGAAAGAACCAGCAGAAAACTGGAGAAGACGATATTAACTTGCTCTGAAATTTCTACAGTAGTCCATAGATCATACAAAGGTATGGCTTGCAAAATTACAGACAAAGTTGATGTAAGATGTGGCCTAGGGAATTTTCTTAACTATTTGGCTTCTCTGAATTCCTATGGCAATTATATTGTCTTGTCATGCTCCAAATTTAGTTTTTCAGAAACTTGGGAGTCTCATGAGTCCATAGGACTTGGTTTCACCATTTTTGGAGCTTTCTACACAGATATATGGAATTTAGAAGTTGGAGCTAAAAGCTGAAAAATCTTTCTGTTATCTTTCCTAATTTTCAGAGACATACAAGATTGAATCAACATTTGGCCAAGCAAATGAAGTCCAATGCCCCTGAAAATTTTACTGTAGTTCAAGGATTTTTGGAAGAATGTCCTGCCCAAATTTGGGAATTTTCCAATAAAAAGAACTGTAAAAATTCCTACAAAATTTTCTTTAGTTAAATTAATGAGCCAAATCTAGGGATTTTCATAAACAGTGGTGGACAGGGCCAGTGGCAGTTCCCTCCAGCGAGGGTTGCCGGAAGGCCCTTCCCAGCCGTCTCCCGGCCCCATACTGGCCGCCCCCACCCCCCCATTTTCCGCCACGCTGGACATGTTGGTGAGGTCGTCGGCAGCCGGAGCTCACCGGAAAACAGTGCGCACCAATGACAGCAAGAACTAGGGTTCCGGCGAGGTTGCGGCGGCTCATTTTTCACCAAACGATCGGTTCTTGGGCTCTAAAGCACCAGGGGATCATGTAGAAGATCGACATGAGGTCTAAACGAGCCGGGGAGCACTCCAAACCCATCGGCACCGTGCGCCTGACGTGGTCCGACGATACTCCCATGAAAAGAACTCGGATTCCTTGCTCTACACTAAATTTCTCGGTCTAAAATCGATGGAGGAGGTGTTCTAGGTAGTTAAGATCTTGTGTGCCGAGTTTGGAACACAACCAACATGAATTGAGGACGAATTTTGCAATTTCTTACCTCGGGGTCAGTTTGTGCCGCCCGGGAGAAAAACTTAAAATTCTCCCTCTGTGATCAATGGCTAGGGCTGAGTTTTGGAGGTGAGCGAGCGAGAGGAGAAACAGTTCACGGGACTGGGAGCTACGCGCTTATCCTTCGGTCACCGGATCATCCGAGCAGGAGGTAGCGTCGACCGATGTCGGTGGCTTCGGCTGTCGCGAGGTGGCGCGAGCTGAAGACCCGAGAGAGTCGGTTTGCAATCTGTGAGACTGACTGGTGGGGTCCACAGTCACAACTCTCCCTCTCTCTGTGCTTTAGGATCCCCACCCTTATTTTGTCCGACAATTCCCAAAATTGGAGGGTAGACCAAAAGGAATATGAGAAACACAATGGTGCACTCAAATTTAAATTTCGCTGAAGTTGGAATTTGAAACTGAGATTTAAATTCAAAATCGACTTTTCTCCCATTTTAAATCCAACGACTAGGAAATCCTTTCCAAATGATCTTAAAATTTTTGCCGAGCTACCCGTGGTTGTGTGGAGAACCAACTGGTAGCTTTAGATCTCCGTGCTCGGGAATTTTTGTGCAAGTTCAAGTTTAGATTTGGAGCTCACACCTTTAAATTCAAAAGTTTAAATTCCCTCTCATTTTCTCGGTGTGAATTGCAGCTACATTTGCTAGAATTTTGGGATTTCACATCCCTCCCCCCTTAAAAAGTATCTCGTCCCGAGATTCCAACAGAAGAGACAATGCGGTAAAGGAAGAATTACCTTATATGAGCGGACAGCAAGTCCGGGTAGTTCGAACGGAGGTATTCATCATCCTCCCATGTTTCTTCTTCTACGATATATTGCTCCATAATACCTTATAAAATTGGAGCGTCCGATTCCTGGTCGACCGAGACTTTTCATCAATAATCTGGATTGGATGCCCAGTATAGGAGAGATCCGGTTGCAATGTCTCGAGATCTTCAGTGCGGATAGCAGTGGTATTCTTGAGATATTTCTGAAGTTGGGAGACGTGAAATATGTCATGCACCCCAGTGAGGTTTGTTGGAAGCTCAAGCCGGTAGGCTACGGGTCCACATTTCTCCGTGATAGCAAATGGCCCGATAAACCGGGGAGCGAGCTTTGCTTTTACACAAAATCGGTGAACTCCCTTCATTGGAGATACACGGAGATATACGTACTCTCCGACGTTGAAGTTCAGCGGTCGACGTCGCTGGTCTGCATAACTCTTCTGTCGAGATTGAGCAGCCTTTAAATTTGCTTGTATGACCCGAACTTGTTCTCCGGCGTCATTGACAAGGTCAATCCTGAATGTTACCCTCTCACCGGATTCACACCAATTCAACGGTGTGCGACATCTCCGGCCGTAGAGAGCCTCATACGGTGTCATCTTGATACTCGTTTGATAACTGTTGTTGTACGAGAATTCTGCCAACGGTAGATAAGCATCCCAGTTCTTACAGTGGTGGATGGCATACGCTCTCAACATATCTTCCAAGACTTTATTCACCCTCTCGGTTTGTCCATCGATTTGAGGGTGATATGCGGAGCTTATAAGCAATTTGGTTTCCAAAGATGCGTGCAGCTGTTCCCAGAAACAAGAAATGAACAGTGCACCCCGATCTGAAACTATGGTTCTTGGAACTCCATGCTGGCATAAGATCCGTTCAATGTATAACTCCACATATTTCTTGGCATTGAATCCCACATTCACCGGTATGAAGTGTGCTGACTTGGTTAATCGGTCAACGATTACCCAAACTGAAACATGCTTCCGAGATGTGAGCGGCAGTCCGACAATAAAATCCATACTCACATCCTCCCACTTCCATGCCGGAATATGGAGGGGCTGCAGCAAACTAGGTTTCTTCATGTGATCTGCTTTCACCCTTCGACACGTATCGCAATCGGATACGTATTTAGCTATTTCTCGCTTCATCTGTGTCCACCAAAACTTGTTTCTCAAATCTTTTACATCTTGTTGCTGCCTGAATGAACGGAAAATTTTGATAAATGAGCTTTGTCTAATATCTTCTTACGAAGCTTCATGTCCCTTGGTACGACTACGATTCTTGAACCATAGCGTACCATTCTCATCTTTTCGGAAGCACTTTACCTCTCCTTTGTCTATTCTCTTCCGGATATGTGCCATGCCCTTATATTTCTTTTGTGCCTCTACAATTTCATCAGGAATTGTAGGAATGAGGGCAAGGTTGAACAATGACCCATAGGAAACCAAGCGCAGGCTCGGTTCTTCTTCTTCCATTGCAGCCATGTTTAGATTATGCACATGTGGTTTCCGAATAAGTGCGTCGGCAACCACATTCTCTTTTCTAGGATGGTAATGAATCTCTATTTCATAATCCTTGATTAACTCTAACCATCTTCGCTGCCTCATATTTAACTCCTTTTGTGTACATATATATTTCAAACTCTTGTGGTCGGTGTAGAGGTGGACTAAGTTTTCAAGCAAATAGTGCCTCCACATTTTTAGAGCAAGAACCACAGAAGCTAGCTCGAGATTATGTGTCGGATAATTCTGCTCATGATTCCGAAGCTGCCTGGATCCATATGCGACCACTCGCCCTTCTTGCATGAGCACGCAGCCAAGGCCGATGCTGGATGCATCGCAATAAACATCAAAAGCCTTAGTTGTATCGGGCTGTGCCAACACGGGGGCTGTTGTGAGGTGCTTTACCAATGCTTTGAACGCCTCCTCACATGCTTCACTCCACACATATTTCTTGCCTTTCTTCAGAAGTTCCGGCATCAGTTTATAAACTTTGGAGAAATTCAGAATGAATCTCCGGTAGTACCCCGCTAAACCGAGAAAGCTACGGACTTCGTGGACTGATTTCGATGAAATCCAATTCAGCACTTGGATGATCTTGCTCGGATCAACCACAATGCCCTCCGCAGAAATGATGTGCCCAAGAAATTTCACTTGGTTGATCCAGAACTAACACTTTCTGAATTTTGCATATAGTTTGTGATCCCATAGGCGTTGGAGCACAATATGCAAATGTTCGGAGTGTTCTTCTTCCGATTTAGAATATACCAAGATATCATCGATGAAGACCATGACGAACTTGTCCAGCTCTGGCATGAAGTACATAAAATGAGCCGGAGCATTAGTGAGTCTAAATGACATGGCGAGATACTCATATAACCCGTATCTCGTCGAGAATGCCGTCTTGGGTATGTCTTCCGCCCGGATTTTTGTCTGGTAATATCCGGACCGAAGATCCATCTTCGAGAAAACCTTAGCACCCACTAGTTGATCGAAAAGCATATCGATACGTGGTAGTGGATACTTGTTCTTGATAGTTACGGCATTGAGCGGACGATAGTCCACATAGAGCCTCAGAGGCTCATTCCTTTTCTTGATGAACAGCACGGAGTATCCCCATGGTGATGAACTGGATCGAATGAAGCCTTTGCTTAACAAATCATCTAGCTGCTCTATCAGCTCCGCGAGTTCCTTCGGTGCCATTTTATAGGGCCTCCAAGAGATGGATGTGGTTCCCGGTGCTAGTTCAATTTTGAACTCCACTTCACGTTCAGGCGGCATGCCCGGTAGGTCATCAGGAAACACGTCCGGGTATTCCCAGACCACTGGAATATCCTCCAATTTCTTAGCTTCAACGGTGTGGACAGCAGTAACTTCCGGTGCAACATTTGTCAGAATCAACATGTGTTGCCCGTGCTTCTTTGAATTCAGCTGCACCATTCATGAACTAATATTAAAGATAGCTTGGTGATGTGTCAACCAAGCCATTCCCAAGATGATGTCAATCCGCAAGCCTTCCAGGATGATAAGAGTAGTAGAAATATCCACCCATCCAAACATATAGGCGCTCGAGCAACAATTCTGCCAGCTGTCCTACTACCTCCCGGTGAATTAACTTGATACGATGCGGCCAAGGTGATTGCTGGTATTCAGTGCTTAACCACATAATCTTTGCTGATAAAATCATGTGTAGCACCAGAGTCGAACAACACGAACGTGGGCTGATCCCGTAGGCTGAACATACCCGCAAACACGGGTTCTCCCACGGGAACATCTTCAACTGCCATATAGTTTACGTTTCCCACTTTCAGTGATGTCCTCCTTGGCTGACCATGGAATTTCTTTGCAGCTTGAGATGACATGATACTGCTGCTTTGCTGGGTCACAGGAAACTCTTGAGGAATATGCTCTACATCGCTACAAGTACTATACGATGCGAGCTCAGAATCTTCATAATATGGAAGTGGTTGATATCCTTGTGCACTTTGCTGAGGTAGGGGTGCACAAATACTCATTTGCTGCTGTTCCAGCAGTGGCTGAACATCCATGGTTGAATATGGACAGAATTGGATCTGAGGTGGTCCGTCAAAGGACTGAATTTCCACCCCGGATGGTAAGTAATATATCACCGGTTGTTCTTGAGGATAATCATCCCTACTTGCCGGTGATAATCTTCTTTTCCTCTTACTTTCCTTATGCTCGAGTTCAGCTATTTCTTGAATCATAGCGGCATTAACTAACTCGGTATAATTCCCTTTATTGCATTGTGCCACTTTCTTCCGAAGCTTCACATCGAGGCCTCGGAAGAAGTAATGACACTTCATCGTCCCTTTATCCACATAAGCGGATGCATATTGCACTAAACGGTTAAATTCCGTAAAGTACTCCATAACACTCATGCCTCCTTGCTTGAGTTCATAGAACTCTTCAACTCTAGTTTTGACGATGCCCTCACAGATATGACGTGCACGGAAAGCATTACAAAACTCCCTCCACATCACATGATGGCCTTCAGCGATCTAGCAAGATATTCAGACCACCAAGCCCCAGCGGATCCATGAAGTTGCTGAGCGGCAAATAAAGCCTTCTCATATTCATCACACTGGAGCATTTCCAGTTTAGATTCAATCACCCGGAGCCAATGATCTGCCTCCAAGGCTTCTTTAGCTTTCGAGAATACCGGTGGTTGTCTTGCTAGAAAATCCAGATAAGTATTCATTGTGGGGTTTTGCTGGGAGGTCTCATGTCGGATGCCTTGCTGCACCAACATCTCAAGAGACTCAGCCATTCTTCCCAACACCTCCGCCAGTCCGGTTGATGATGGCAGTGATCGTCGCTGCGACGAATCATTTCCATCCCGGCTAGAACCACGAACCTCATACCCGTAATGAGTATGATCCATAATGCAAGAGCAAGCAATTTACGGTTAATATCCAAGAGTGTACTCAGCTTTAACTTGAAATTATTAACCGCAAAAGTGTCACATCAACTGTGCAGCATATATGAAGGAACCAAGGTTTTTGACAATTCTGAAATATAATCAATGATTGTTTCAAGTTTGTCGAACACTTACATCAACATCAAGGAATGATGAAAGATAACTAATGACTATGTCATGGAACTTATAGAAGTATAAAAACCTTCATGTCCACAACTAGTCTCAAGTTACATGGGCAATGAACAATGCTCTGTTCAGAATGACCATTTGGCCTTACTCTCAGAATTTGATTATAGAAATTGCAGTTTAATATCTCATGTTTAATATCAAAGTTTTAGATAACTTCAATATCTTTCCAACGAGTATTTATTTGCCTTCATATCAGTTCTGGATCAGGAGTTATGATATTTCAAAGCTGACAGAAATCTGGAACAATTTTCACAGCACCTCCTCTGAAAGTGTCTGTTTTGTCCGCAAGATTTCATAAAGTTCTACCCCAAATCTGTAGAAACTTTGAACTACAAAGTCGTAGCACATATCACAAACATTCCAACTATGTCTTACGTGACCCTTAGATATTTTTCTACAAGAAGTTTTGGTCGAAATACAGAAAATTCCAGAGAGCATTTTTGGGCTGCCCTATTTTTGGACAGTTAACACTCATCTGATATTTTCATCCATTTGGAGGGAGATTCTGTTCGGGAGTTCCACAGAAACGTTGTAAAAGACTTCAAAACCTTTCCAAAAATGTATCCCTAACATCCATTGGTTCAACCAAACAAAAGTTAGGCCCTGTTCAATTTCAGAAACAATTCTGCCAAAAACAGGGGGGGGATTGTTTTTATGTCTTTGTGAATGATTCTATACTCCCAATTGACTCTTAGTTCAATATAGGAGTTTATTAACCCTTAATGGAATCCTAAACTCCAATATTTCTTTTTTCTTTGAAAACTTACTTTTTCATGCAGTTAAGAACATATTACGGTACTACGTTGCCTCTCCAAATCAAAAATCCTAACTGGCGTTACACCGGCATATACGTCACAAGTGGTGGCACTAAAACGATCACTCACACACATTTTCTAAACAAGATGTTCTAACATGGTTAAGGTACCTGCATAAAAACAATCAATAGTGATACACACAAGAGGGTTGTCATTTCAGGCAGGTCCATATCATAGTAAAAACATATGCCCCGTATCATTGCCATGCGGCCGTCCTTGAGTCAAGCCACGTCTCAAGGTACATGATCAGGTTATTCACCACCCGATGGGGGCTCCACACTTTTGCAATAAAGCACACCGGTGGAACAGCGCTTTCGTAAGCCTCATAGGATATGAAGTCCTAGAGAAGCTACTTCGTGTTACAAACCACACGATGGGGTCTCCTCCTTCTGCCCCTGGGTTTGCGCACTGGAGTCTAGTGCATTTCATATGTCTCTAAGACATGACGAGTCTTAGAAAACATATTCACTTCCCGTCCATTGCTGAACAGAACATCCCACACTACTTTCCTCGTATGGGGGAGCTAACCGAAATTGACCTGCTTTCGGTGGCATTCCATACCATTCTTACCTCCACGTAGGTGCATCGTTACGGAATTGAAATACTGAATAATAACACACTATTAGCTCGCCACATTAAGTAACTATACTACTAATAGTCCTTATGTGGGCATACTACACGTTCCTCACTTGCATACTTCTAAGGTTTAAAAAATAAGCTCTTTTCATGCGTGCTATTCCCAATGCGGCTCTGATACCACGCCTGTGGGGAACCCCTTCCGGGATCCACACTCCAGGATACACATTGGGTGGTGTCGTGCGATGCGGCTCCCAACAACATACACAAAAAGAACCATAAAGTACAAAGTCTTTTATTTCTCAAGATAGTGTCATTTACAAAATATTGTACCACGAGGGTACACGCAGCGGAATATACATACACACTTACTCTCGGTCCTAACTATGCAAAAGAGAAGACGTCCAGCCCGCGGATGCTCCTTACTAGCTTGCACAAAGATGAGTGCAGCGGCAGGGTTTCCGGTGAGTCTTTGATGGCTCACTGAACAAACATCTTCATAGCAAATTTTATAACCTGCAAAACACTAATAATGCAACCGTGAGCACGATGGCTCAGCAAGACTTAACCGACACTCCTAACCATGAAACTCTACATGCAGGGATTCTTAACATAGGAAAAATATGATGCAATAAAGACACACCTACATGTTAATCCTTACTTTCAATTTAATAGAAGAAGATTATTATGCCTTAGGCATCCCTCACATTGGAAGTCCACAATCAATCAAGAAACGCTTTCCTCCGATGTGGTGATGCCCAAAGTGGAATATAAACTTAGTGAGCTCTACAACTATAGCATACATGGTTGGCAATACAATGAATTTAAGAACTTCTTCTGGAAATAATTACTACGTCACAACTCAGTGAACAAGTGGTACTCATATAACCGCGAGGGACGGTGATTCGAATCAGGACACACCTGGAACACACGACACAGACACCCACCTTGAAAGACTCACACAGGAGCTCTTTCTTACGTTGTATGCAGCAACCTTTCACCCGTCACTCCAATGCCAAACCAGTTCTGCCGACCTATCACAAGGGCCACTAACCGGAACACATCGAAGTTGCTCTGCTAGCGGGTTTACACCTATGACACCAACCCCCAAAGGACGGTCGACACGAGAGTACACGAGTTACATTGGTTTCCTGGACCCCATAATTCCACTTTGCATCCGGTACTGTTCAAACTTGCTCAGCAGGGCGGCATACGAATCGGTCCTTAACCGACACAAACAGAGCTATGGAAACACAGGCCCAACGTCCTGCTGCTCCTACTCTCTGTCCGGTCTCATTTTCCATTCCAGTTATTCCATTCTCTAGAATCGTAACCCGCTGAACTAACATCCTAAACTTGCGAGTAGCTTCCAACTACCCGACTTGTACCGGATCCTATACAACTTATGCCTAGCCGAAACTACACGAAGGTAACCTATTCTACCCTTTAACTCCAAGGGTTTGTGGGTCATGCATTTTGTGTATCAATCACCTTGACCTAATGCACAATACATACTAGACCCTTAAAAGTGATACAAAGTAAAATTTAACTAAAAAGCTGTTAAATGCAAAATGGGGCTTGCCTTATGATGCTGCAGGTTTAATTCTACTTTATAGTCAGTATCTTGGTGACGATTTAATCTTCAACTTGCTGATCCGAGTCGAGTTCTTCGTCGAACTCCTTCGTCGTATACCCTACCGACATGAATATGCACAGTTTTATATTGCGAGTAAATGAATTATAAAACAGATGTTTGTTATGAACTAATAATGGTTTAGACCAACTCTAAAGTTACAGATGAGCTCTGTTATGGACAGAAACAGAGGATAAATTTAGGTGGCCAGTGGATGTTTGTGGGAGTAAAATTCAAAGAGTTATATCTAATAGACATAAGAAAGGTAGTGGAAAGAACCAGTAGAAAACTGGAAAAGATGATCTTAACTTGCTCTGAAATTTTTACAGTGGTCCTTAGATCATATAGAGGTATGGCTTGCAAAATTTCAGACAAAGTTGATGTAAGATGTAGCCTAGGGATTTTTCTTAACTATTTGGATTCTCTGAATTCCTATGGCAACTATATTGTCTTGTCATGCTCCAAATTTGGTTTTTCAGAAACTTAGGAGTCCCATGAGTCCATAGGACTTGGTTTCACCACTTTTGGAGCTTTCTACACTGAGATATGGAATTTAGAAGTTGGAGCTAAAAGCTGAAAATCTTTCTGTTATCTTTCCTAATTTTAAGAGACATAGAAGATTGAATCAACATTTGGCCAAGCAAATGAAGTCCAATGCCCCTGAAAATTTTACTGTAGTTCAAGGACTTTTGGAAGAATGTACTGCCCAAATTTGGGAATTTTCCAATAAAAGGAACTCTTGTAAAAATTCCTACACAATTTTGTTTAATTGAATTAATGAGCCAAATCCAGGTATTTTCATAAATATTCGGCTGTACCCCTGGATAGTACTCTTTGAGAGGAATCCATCAAAATTTATTTGACAATTTTTGGACATTCCTACACAAAGTTATGGCTCTCCAAAGTTTGAACTGAGTTGGGGAAATCTGGAAATATTTAAACCCGACAGTGGGTCCCACTCGCCAGTTTTCATCTTCAACCTCGCGCCAGACAGGGCCAGTGGCGGCTCCCTCCAGCGAGATTCGCCAGAAGGCCCTTCACAGCCGTCTCCCAGCCCCATACTCGCCGCCCCTCCATTTTCCACCACGCTGGACATGTTGGTGAGGTCGCCGGCAGCCGGAGCTCACCGGAAAACAGTGCACACCGATGACAGCAGGAACTAGGGTTCCGGCGGCTCATTTTTTCACCATACGATTGGTTCTTGGGCTCTAAAGCACCAGGGGATCGTGTAGAAGATTGACACGAAGTCTAAACGAGACGGGGAGCTCTCCAAACCCATCGGAACCGTGCGCCCGACGTGGTGCAGCGATACTCCCTTGAAAAGAACTCGGATTCCTTGCTCTACACTCAATTTCTCTGTCTAAAATCTTTGGAGGAGGTGTTCTATGTAGTTAATATCTTGTGTGCCGAGTTTGGAACACAACCAACATGAATTGAGGATAAATTTTGCAATTTCTTACCTCGGGGTCAGTTTGTGCCGCCCGGTCGAAAATCTGGTAATTCTCCCTCTGTGATCAATGGCTAGGGCTGAGTTTTGGAGGTGAGCAACTAGGCTCGTGGGTGCACCGAAGGGTAGGTTTTCTTGGGCTTGATATTCCTCGGTTTGGGATGCCCACGGAAGCTGAGCTCATTTTCTTTGGTGTGCAACACGGGAGCAGCGGCAACTTGCCATTTTCCGGTGCAAGCAAGCTCGGAACCGTGGGGATAAGCTGCTAGCCGGCTAGAGCACTCGTGGGCAAAGATTTTTTCTGTGGAGATCTCGAGCAAAGGAAGTTCGGTTGGTGGCTGGCCATGGGAAGAACAGAGCGCAGCGCCAGCGTCGGTGTTCTCGGGAGAGCGTCACGTGAGCAAGCGAGAGGAGAAACAGTTCACGGGGCTGGGAGCTACGCGCTTATCCTTTGGTCACCGGATCATCCCGGGCAGGAGGTGACGTCGACCGACATCGGTGGCTTTGGCTGTCGGGAGATGGCGCGAGCTGAAGACCCGAGAGAGTCGGTTTTCAATCTGTGAGACTGACCGGTGGGGTCCACAGCCACAACTCTCCCTCTCTCTGTGCTTTAGGATTCCCAACCATATTTTTTCCGACAATTCCCAAAATTGGAGGGTAGACCAAAAGGAATATGAGAAACACAATGGTGCACTCAAATTTAAATTTCGGTGAAGATGGAATTTGAAACTGAGATTTAAATTCAAAATTGACTTCTCTCCCATTTTAAGTCCAACAAGTAGGAAATCCTTTCCAAATGATCTTAAACTTTTGCCGGGCTACCCGTGGATATGTGGAGAACCAACTGGTAGCTTTAGATCTCCGTGTTCGGGAATTTTTGTGCAAGTTAAAGTTTAGACTTGGAGCTCACACCTTTAAATTCAAAAGTTTAAATTCCCTCTCATTTTCTCGGTGTGAATTGCAGCTACATTTGCTAGAATTTTGGGATTTCACATTGGACTCCTGGAACTTGAGCTACCATTCTTTAGGCCTAAGTGTTCATATGAGGACTTAATCACATGGTGATTAATGTTACCTCCCTTTTCACCTAGCATTCTTCCTCTCTAAGGTTGTAGATCCAACAACAGAAACTTTGCTGTTGTTTCCCCTCTTATGTGTGAGTTAACTTGTACAACAGTTCCTAAAGCATTTTCTAAGTAAATTTTGAATATATGTGCATTTCATCTCAGTAGCTCGTAACGTCGACGTTCGGCGAGAATTCAACTCCGCAGCGAGGATCTCCAGCTTATGACGAGTTTGGCAGATTCTCCGGAGGAAGACTAAATCCTAGTCTCTAACAAAACCGTTGAGCAAGGCAAGCCCCGGTTTGCATATAATTACCGTTTTAAATTTTGCTTTACTTTCACCTAATGTTGTGTAACACCCCAAAACCTGCTAAAGAGGGGAATTTAAAAATTTTTGGACGTATTGCATGTGGTGCAGAAATTCAAATTCAAACTGGAATTCAAATTCAAATCAAAACAGAAAAGAAAAGGAAAAAGAAAAAGAAAAACCCCAACCGGCCAGTGGGCCGAAACCCGCCAGCCGGCCCAATCCCCCGCGCCAGCCCGAACCCGCGCCCCGTCTCTCCCTCTCACTGACACACGGGGCCGTCGTGTCATCTCCTTCCCTCTCGCCCCCAACGGCCCCGGACTCTTCTCTCGCACCCTATCGCAACTGACCTCCGGAAAACCGCGCCCCAGCCCGATCTTCGGCCCCGGGCGATGCTACTTATCCAAACTGACCCGCCGCCGCCTCCCCTCTTGCAATTCACGCAAGGAAAACTCGCCGAATTCCCCAGCGCCGCTCCACTCTTCTCTCCGGTGAGAACCGAAGCTTCGATCACCGTTTTTTCGATCCTTGCTCGGATTTTCTGATCTAATGCGCTGATCATGTTCCACCGCCCCCGTGGAGTCACGCAGGTGAAGAAAACCCTGTGTTTTGCACTCTAGACGCAGCTGCGGCGAGCACCGCCACGTTTTCATCTCGGACCTCGCCGCCGACCACCTTCCAGGGCCTCCGAGCTCAAGAAAAACCCCGAGATGAGATCCCTGACCTCCCCTCTACCATTCTATGCCAAGAAATCCAAGTTTTAGGAAGTATAGACGAAAACCCGAAGATCTCCGGCGAGATCGCCGCCTCCCGCCGCCGCTCGCCGCCGGGCAGCGCCGCCCGCACACGGCTAGGGCGACGTGGCCTCTTGAGGGCCGTCTATTTTAAATCGCACGGTAGAAATAAAACCCCTGCGTACCGGTTCGGCAATCTAATCTGAGCCGTCTGTTTTAAATCAGACGGTCCACGTCAGCCCCGCGTTATAAAGGCCGGGATTCTTACACGCTACCCCCTGGGGATTTCAGAAAACACGAGCTAGCCCCAGAAACTTCTGATCTAGCCCTTGGAACTTCAGAAATTCGTGTAAATTCATTTAAAAACCAGTTTTAGCCCCTGGACTTAATAAAAATTAGTAAACCCCCTCTGTTATGTGTAGTTAGACCCCTGGAAATTTAGGAAATAGTAAATTAGACCCTGCAGTAGGGTGGATTTACCTTTTTGACCCTATATGATATTAAATCCAGAAATTTGAATATGTGACTAGGATTTAAATTTAAAAGGTAAGGCAAACACATGTGCAAATTAAAATTTAAACTCTCCTAGCACTTGGAAAACTTTAGAATGAGTTAAAAGTAGATTTTAGGCTGAAATGAGATCTGCCTAAGTGTTGTTCATATTTATTAGTTCTAGAAACACATTTTTATGCTAGGAAATAAGTCTGAAAACTGATAAAATAAATTTAAATTAGTTCCCATCAGAGGAGAAGTTAAAAAATATATTATTTAATATTTTAGATCAGAACCTATTCTGTTTAGATGATATGTCCTACTATTTAATATTAAAACTCACTTTTAGGCTTAGAAAATAAATCTGAAAAATATAGGAAAATAGGTATGCATAATTAGAAAATGATAAATGAAGTCTCCAAATCCAAAAACTTCAGTTTAGGATTTGGTAGAAGATCTGAAAACCTATTTGGAGTAGAAAATTACCTTTCATGCAAACTTGGTAGCTAAGAAGTGTATTAATTAAATATAAAGAATTTTTTCAAATTGGAAATTCATATATAGTGTGCAAACAGAAATCTGAATACAAAAGTTAGAAATCATATACATATGTTTAAAAGTGCATGTAGGCCAAAAATCAACACATGTAGAGTAACCACAACACTAAGAAATGTGAATGACTTTCATAGGTATGTATGTGTGGTTTGTATGAAGTGAAAGTGTGAACTATGTCTTATGGATTGTTGTTTTCTTTTGCTTTGTGTATTGGCATGAGTAGAACCTGCCCCAGAGCAAGTTCTCCCCTTCCAAGACCAAGACTTTCCATTCTCAGAGCAGCAGGAAGAAGGCAAGTGTCCTTGACCACTTTGATCCTATTCTAGGATGTGTAGATAGAATTATCTGCATTGTCAATTGAAATATGAAACCCATGATAGGAAGTTTCCCTAGAATTGCATTATCTTGTTTCCTTGTAGCTTGGGTTGGGATTCATTTTCTCATGTCATTTATTTATATGCTTATGCTTAGCCATGCTTAGAATGGGATAATTGGGATATGAGACCATCAATTTATTTACCTTACTCTTGAATGAGATATTATGAGTTATGTAGAGGTAGGGATCGAGGCAAGTTGGATGATTTGGTTGGTGCTGGGTGCACGAGACTCGGGTTTGTGTTTTGTACTTGCCTGGATCCTAAGGACCGGTTCATGGAGCATGTAACCTGGCTTTACCGTGCCAACCACATGCTGAGATGGGGCATCTTGGCCAATTAATTAGGTGTATCCCCGGTGTAGTATGGGTGTTTTGGATGGTGCGGGGAATAGGTGTCAGCTGGACTATCATATGAACCGCAAGGCTCAAGAGGGTGCCACTGCAGCGGGGTTGGAGCCTCTTGTATGCTGTTAGGGGTGAAACCTCAGTGTGCCCACGCTCGTCGGGAATCCCTTTGTAAAGGCCTCGTAGTGATCTCCTGGCTACACACCTGGGAAGTGTGAACGTGGTTCGCGGCCACTGGCATAATGGAGGTTCTTTTAGTCCACCCGGCAACGGGGATGAAATCACGACATGTGGGTACAGTGGTGCAAACTCTACAGAGTCAAAACTGTCATGATAGCCGTGCTCACGGTCAAGAGCGGCTTGGACTTATTCATGATTAGAGGATGATGGATTGGAAAGTTGTGAATGTTAAGCGCGGAGCTTAACATTGGAAATGATGTCATGCTTATTTGATTTTGATGATGGGTTGGGAGATTGGGACCATTTCACCTGTGTAGTAATGTAGGTGCTTAATAAGCTAAGGTGATAGGTATTAATTGTGTAGTGCTTTAACCATGAGTTCAACCTCTCCTTGCTCTAGCCATGCATTACATAACTTTCCGACACTTGCTGAGTACCCACGATACTCAAATTTGCTTTTCTGTTGGTTTATATTGCTGGTCAGGTCAAGAGAATGATGTAGTGTTTAATGACCAAGACTTTGGTCCCGAGGAAGGATTCTAGGTTCACTGAGTCCCCCGGGCAACGCCTGTGACGGAGCCCACAAGATTTATATTCCGCTGCAGTTTTATTTACATGTCATGAACTTATTATCGTCCATCGAGACGTATGCTATGTAAGACTTATTTATATTCAACACCTGGCTTGTAATAAATGATGCTTCACTATTTGTCATCACATGTATGAGAGAATGATCCTGGCATACATGTGATATTCACTCGGTTGTTCTTCGGAGAAACCGGGTGTGACATGTTGTTAGACTTGATATTGTGCATTACATTTAGGATGCCTGAAACTCCAATTGCATTACCATGAAATCCCTGAGTAGATGGTTAACATAGGCTTTGCCTCATTGTAGATGTGAGTCTAATGTTGTAGCTAGCTCGGTAGAAGTCGAGTAGTAAAAAGCTACTCGTGAGAAAGGTCGAGTAATGGAGTTTACTCACGAGAAGTTGATGATAAGAGCACCCTCATGAAAAATGAGATGGGGATGGGGGAGTTCCTCTAGGATGGAGCGCTCAAGGTTGTCTCGACCTGCGATGGGTGTGACAATGCTTGAGACCACATTGGGCCTGGGCCAGGAGGGTAAGGCAAATGTGGGGGTTGGTTTTTAGCCCCATCCGTGTTGGTTAAGGACCGCGCGTATGCGGCCCTGCTGGACAAGATTGAGCTGTACCGGATATATAGTGGGGTATGGGACCCATCAAACTGATGTAACTCGATGAACTGTGATATAGAAACTCATTCTTCACATGGGAATGGCGTTGAGAAGGCGGGAGGTGTAAATCCTTTAGCGGGCAACATCGACGTGTCCGCATAGAGGACCATCCTGCTCGGCGCGAAATGTTTTTCTATGTCGGGGTGTCGTGTGAAAGGTTGCTGCATACAGCATAAGAAAGAGTGATTCTTTCTAGGTGGGTGTATGTGTCGTGTATTCCGGGTTGTTATTGATTCGAATCACCGTCGCTCGCGGAAGAGGATTGAGCATACTTGCCAACTGCGCCATGACGTAGTAAGAAGAGGAACTAAGTCTCTTAGCATGTTGTTTATGGCTTAATCATTGTATTGGAACCTTGACTGAAGTAGATATAGTGCCAACTAAATTTCTATTCCACCTTATGCTAGCAACATCAGGATAAGCGTTTCTTGTTTGATTGTGGACTTCCGGTGTTGTGAGGCATGAGGACCACTAAATTGAATGCTATGAGAATCTAAATATAATGATCAAGTTTAATCAAGCTTCTTTATGCAAAGTTCATATTCCTACTGTCTTACGACCCCCTGCATGTAGAGTTACATGTTTAGGATTGACGGTTAGGACTTGTTGAGCCTTAGTGCTCATGGTTGCTTCATAGTTGTTTTTGCAGGTAGCAGGATGCCTGCTACGAAGATGGTTGTTCGGTGAGACGTCGAACCTCACGGTTCATTTAACTCACCAGAAAACTAGCCGCTGCCTTACTTTGGTGAAGCTAGTAGGAAGCATTCACGGGCTGAATGACTTCTCTTCGGCGTAGTTAGGGTCGAGAGTGAGTAAGTGTACAATTTTAAATTTCCGCTGCGTGTGTACAACTTATGTACAATATGTTGTAAAAGATCTTATCTTGAGTAATAAATCGTTTCATATGTCCTTACCGTCTTTTCGTGCATGCTGTTGGGTGCCGCATCGCACGGCACCACCCAGTGCGATTACTGGAGTGCAGACCCCGGACAGGGCCGTGGCAATTGTTGTTTCATATCTTCCATTAGCAGCAGCCAATTTAAAAATCTGATTCCACATTTGAATTCCTCAGGTCCAAATCAGTGGGACTGCAGAAGTTTAAAATTTTTTGGAGATGCTTTACTAAGTATTTCAAAGAGGGCATTGAATTGCATTGGAATTCAAATTCAAATTTTAATTTGGATGAAACTTTGTTGAATGTCGAAATGATTTTCAGAATTGAACTCTACAAATTTGATTTGGATCACCTGCCAAAGTTGAGAGCTTTTAGAGGATAAGGAGGGGGAATAATTGGGGGACCCACATGTCAGCTACACAAAGGAAATTGCAGTCGGTTTCTCTGTTTCCTCTCGAACACACCGAGTCCTGAGCGCGCGCCACCGAGGGGCAGCACTGCTGCCACCTCCAAGCTGTTCCAGCAGCGCTGTGGAGCTGCTTCACAGCCACATATATGTCCAGCCCTTCGATCATCGGTTTCACAACCCTAACACCCCTTTTGCATATTCCTCACGGTGGCCAAGAACTCCCCGAAGAACTCAGCTCCCATGGGCAGCTCAAACCACACCGTGTCAAGCCGAGCAAAACCACCCGAGGCGCACCGGAGAACCCAGTTTCTCCTCCCCAAACCACAGTCCTAGCCATGGATCTTTGAGCTCCAATTCGGAAATTTTTTCCCGGACCATGCAAACAAACCTCTCAGTATGAATTAGGGAAATTTGCCCTCAATTCTTGTTTCTAGTCCATCAAATTGTGCACACTCAATCTCCACTAGCTAGTGATCCTTCTCCCCCCAAAAACCTAGCTTAAAACCCGATGTAGGTGACCAGTTTCAAGTTTTTCCAACATGCCCTTTGGTGTCCATGTCGAGCTTCCCCATGCTCCACTGTTGCTGTAGAGCCAAAAACTCGCAAGTTTGGAGGTGTAGGGAGGTTGGCCGACGTCGCCGAAATTCTCCCGCAGCCGCCGCCCGTGGCACGGCACTTTCTGGCAACTTGCAGCCAAAATGGAGCCCACCAATGAGTTAGGACCCCCAAAAACCTTTAAGCGGCCAATCCCGAGGACCCCGGTGCCCGGGAACCCTACTCCGGCGAGGGCGCCGCTGGAGACGCCGCCCGCTGGAGGTAGGGGATGACCGGGTGCGGCCCAGGCGGCAGTGACATAAATTGGTCTATGGGATCCTCTGTGGCTGCGACATCTATTGTGGTTACAGTCGAAATTTGTGTGGACTGCGGTATTGCTGCGCTGAAGAGTCGCGACGTCATCGGTAGGTCCCGCTGTCAGGGATTTGAACTTTTCAATTTTTATTTGGATTCTAGAATTTAGTCAAACTTTGGAACACCGTAACTTCTTGTACAAGTGTCCAAAAATCCTCAAATAAATCTCGGTAGAATCCTCTCAATTAGTACTATCCAGTGGTGCATCATAATTTGTATGAAAGTCCCTGAATTTGTCTCATTGATTCCCTTAAAAAAGCTTAGAAATTTTGTTCTAGGAGTTCTGTTAATTGGAAAATTCCCAGTTTTGGTCAGAACCTTCATATAAACATCCTTGAACTCCAGTAAAAATTTCAGCGTCATTTGACTCCATTTTCTAGACCAAATGGTGTTTTAATCTTCTATATCTCTTAAAAATAGGAAAAACAACAGAAACGTTTTCAGCTTTTTACCAAATCTTGTACACTCAATATCTCCATGTAGGAAGCTCCAAAAGTGATGAAAAAAATCATATAGACTCAAAAAATTCAGTACTTAATAGAAAGTCTAATTTGCAGCTTGTCAAAGTTCCAGGTTTTGATCATTTAACCAGGGAAGCCAAATCACTTAGGAAATTAATTAGGACACAACTTCCATCCAATTTATCTGAAATTTTGTGAGATGAGCCCCTGTGGACTATAGGAATTTCTATAAAAATTTATAAGTCATTGGAGTTCATGTTCTTCAGTTGCTTGCAAATCTTTTCAGCTCATCTCATATGTCCATTAAGAAACATAGACCACTTTAGGACTGAACTTCCTATGTGAAGATTGATTTTTCCCTCTATTCTCTCTGCACAACAGAGGCAACAAATTCCTTCTTCACACTCCAAAACATTCCTCTATTCTTAACAAATTAAATTATTTAATTACCTAACTTGCATTAGTAAACTATGCATTTTCATAACGTGTAGTGTTGACGTGGAGCTTCGTTGAGCCATTGAAGCTTGGATCAAGAATCAAAAAGATCAAGTGATTAAGCGTCAAGTGATAAGCAAGCTAACTGATATATATATAGTACTAGTCACCTGCAAAACAAGGCAAGCCCCAGTTTTCATTTAACAGCTATTAAGTTTTACTTTGTATACACTATGTGGTTAGGAATGAAATGTGCATTTTATCTAGGTGATTGGATACTCCACTTGCATGACCGGAGAATCCAATGGAGTAATTGGGTAGTAGTCATGTCCTCGCGTACAAACTGCTATGCTTAATGTTGTATAGGGTTCGGTAGAAGCCAAGTAGTAGGAATCTACTCGTATGGCTAGGAATTAGTGCACACGGGATTGGTTCAAGAATTGGCTTAGTAGTATGAATTTGAGACTGGGCAGGCTGTAGAGGCAGCAGGACATAGGGGCCTGAGTGCATTCGCCCTGCCCGTGTCGGTTGAGGACCGATCCGTGTGCGGACCTGTTGGACAAGTTTGAGTTGTGTACTGGAAGCATGCTGGGTATATGGGACCCAGTAAACCGAAGTACCTTGGGAAGACTGCGTTGAAACTTTTTCGATCGCCTCAGGCGTTCGGCCGTAGCACAGTAGTGGGTAACTCGCTCATGACATCCTCACGACAGAGGGTGCACTATGAGGTAGGACTACTGTCCCAGATGATTGATTTGATTCGGCGTGGTTGGAACTTGGGAAAGGATGCCACGTACGACGTCTGTGGAGTGCACAGAGGTGACTTCCAGCACGGGCGTACGTGTTGTGTAGTTCAGGCGTATTTTGATTTGAATCACCGTGGCTCGTGGATATTTGATCATACTTGTTCTCACAGTCATAATGTAGTAATTACTTGCAATTGAGATAGGAACTAATCACTGTTTTTATGAAGTTATTATATCATTTTATTGTGATCTTGTATGGATTAAATTAGTGCAAACTAAATTCAGTCTCAACCTTGAGAAACTAAAATCGGTACGAAGTGTTTCTTGTTTGATTGTGCACTTCCGATGTTGAGGTGGCCAAGGCTATTAATCTGCTGCTAATGAAATTTGAAAATAAGGATTCACATTTAGGCAAGTCCATTATGAAATTTGCTATCCTATGTTTATGTCTTTACCCTCATGTAGAGTTCCATGTTTAGGAAACAGTTAAGTCTTGCTGAGCCCTAGTGCTCACAGTTGCTACACTAGTTGTTTTGCAGGTATTAACCGCTATGCCTATGAGTATGGTTGTCCGATGAGCCTCAGAACCCTCCGAGTGGTATACTCATGAGAAACCCTGCCGCTGCATTATGTCTTTGTGTTGCTAGTGACGAGCGTCCACGGGCTGCACGGCTTCTCTGTGGCTTAGTATAGATATGAGACATGAGTTGTATTTAGTCTTCCGCTGTAGTTTATTTTGATATAAATATTTGTAAACTGAATATTTTTTAAAGCTTCCACAATGATTTATGTAATATGATGCCTCTACTATGTGTGCTGTTGGGTGCTGAATTGCACGGGATCACCCAATGCGATTCCCGGGATGTGAGGACCTCGGGGTCCCCATAGAACCAATATGTTAAAGAAACAAGTGTGTGCAATCGACCTAAACGTGTTCAACCATGAGAAAATCAGTAGAGATTATAGAGAATAAAGTCACGGAGACCCCACAACAAGAATCACGAAAATTCGTCGAGTAAAACTCAAGTTATGATCAAAAGATCAAACAATGGTCAATCTGTTCTACCCGAGTAAAAAACAGATCTGCAACGCTGCAATGTAACTTGTGTAACTCAAAAACCACAAATCCAATGACTGTGAAATCACTATAGGAAACATAGGTAATTTCATGGGCCAGAAACACATGAAAGTAGCTAGAAGGCCACGAAAATAAACTGTCAAAAATAAGCATATTGTTGTGGGCCTGTTTCGGCACACGAAAATGGACTATTTTCATGGGCCACGCCTCGGCCCTAGAAAATAATCCCAAATTATTTTCATGGGCCCATGAGGAAAATATTTGGGGTTATTTTTGTGGGCCGAGGCGTGGGCCACGAAAATAATTTGGGGTTATTTTCGTGTGTTTCTTTGTGGCCCACGAAAATAATTTGACATTATTTTCGTGTGTTTCTTTGTGGCCCACAAAAATAATTTGGCATTATTTTCGTGTGTTTCTTTGTGGCCCACAAAAATGATAGCATATTACATAAACAATAAAGCAAATAAACTGAATCATACACATAAACAGAATAATATATCAACCAAATAAACATAATACATTTTCATCCTTCAACCACATAAACCGAACCAAATTCATTTCAAATTAGAACGTTCGTCCAAACATATTTACCATACACAACATTCACGAGCACAAATATTACATGGTCAATACAACATTTTTTCCAAAGTAAGTATTACTTTAAGTTTTACAAACAGGCCAACAAACTTCCTCTAAACCCTAATCTTCCCGCTCGTCGTTGTACCTGTATCAAGCCAAAGTGTTAGCATGACTGGATAAAATTAAGTTGGATGATATATATTCTTTCGATGGTTTCAAAAAGTGTCCCCCATAAGAAAGAAATGCAATGGAATCTGATCTAAAAATTATCCTTTTTTGATGTCATTGGTTGAATCCAATTTGCACTCGTCACTTACATAAAGAAAGAACAGAGGAGTAGTCATTACCACATTTTTCTGGTTATAGCATTAGCGTGCTTACTACTTCTAGTAGTAAATTCATTTGTATTTTAAGTGTTATATCATGGGATTTTGTATGAGAATACCATTAGCTCTAGTCGTTATAAGTTCATTTGAATGTGTTGCACTTCATTTTCTTATAAGAAAATTTAGAGTTCATTTGTTGACTTAATCTTTTATCTTACTCAAACAATGAGTATGCATTCCGTTTCCCCTAAAAAGTGACTATTAAGGCATGCATTAAAATAAGAATAGTAAACATTCAGTGAACAACTTACCCAGTTGCTAGAGCCATGAGCAAAGAACTGATCGATAGAGTCGTCTTCTCCACCCTGTCCTCCTGAAGACAGAGTGTGCAAATGCAAAACATGTGGACTCTGCAGGTTTTGTGCCCTTGACGATGATCCCTTACAATAAAAAATGATACATGTTAAAAGTACACTAACAATTTACAATAAAAATGAAGGAGAACATAACGAGTATATATATACCCGTGTTCCAGCGGGAATAGGCGGTGTAGACATCGGTTGCGAGAAATACGTCGGTAACTGTGGAGGCGACGGTAGCAATGGCATGGCGCCAGGCAGTCCAAACTGAGAAAGGTATCCCTAAAATATTTCAAAACTGTTTAGCACAATTCTTCTCTAAATTGTATAATAAATACTTGAACTCTGAGTAATTTACCTGAATCTGTTGTTGCCATGCTGCGATATTTGAGAAGTAGTCATTTTGTGCTTTTATGCACTCTTCTTGTCGTCTCATGCAGTCCTCTATTTGTTTGAATCGAGGCTCACCTTTGTAACGCGTATGCCGAGAAGAACTCTGTCCGCTCTATGTTGACCTTGACTCCGAGAGAACCACATCATACCATTGAACATTGAATACCTACAATGGTAATTATAAGGTTGACACTTGAAAAACAATTTATAAGAATGAAAGAATAAAATAGATACAATTTCAACTCCCGTGACGCTTTCCCCCCACTGGATTGGTATAAAGCAACGACGTCTACGTCTAGCTTTCTCCAATCGTAGTCATCTCCATGATGTCAGACTACCTCTTTACCATATTTCTCCTGCACCAAAAAATAATTCTAAACAAAATATAAAGAAATTTTATCGTTTAATCATGAACTTCAGTAATATGATGCACCAAGTTCTGAGTGGCTGCCAGGGTGCATAGTTGAGTGTCGTTAGTGCCCCTGTGTCCTTTTATATAAGCACCGATGAAGTAGGGCTCCTAGACACTTTCATCAGCCTACACAAACATATTAAAAATATGAATTCGCTAAAGCATACATAATATGAACAAATTGTAGATTTACTAAACTAACCATTCGTTTCAAAAGGCAAATATGACCATCTCCACCATACCAATAAAGAACTTGACCACCGGCCTCACGATTGATTCTTTTGAGGTAGATTTCTCTTTATACTCCCCCGATGCCTAATAAGCACATAAAGCATATAAGCGGCAGAGCATTTAACCATCCATAGAATTATTACCTGACGGTATTGATCCTCCTCTAAGTAAATTTTGGAACAGACACTTGTTCATCATTTGTCCAAGCTTCTCCTTCTAATACAGGCACACAGTTATGATTTGTGCATTGGATATCATGTCATTCACAACTTTGGATGTTGCTCTATAAAAGATTACATGTGCTTGTGACTCGAAAGCAGCGTCATGGTCATCGGTCAAGCGATATCATTCCTTCAAAGACAACATTAAATCCATTAGGAAAATATCATCAAGTAAACATGATGCATTATAAGAAAATCATATCCAAAAATCATGCCATGCGGCTCCAGCCACATTTTCGTGCACGACATTTGGAGCAATCTTGTAGTGCTCCCAATTCATTGCTTGTTTTTCTTTGTTTTTTATAGTCACAAGACCTGGAAAATGGTGGCGACATATAGCACCCAACACCGCATTAGACTGCCTACGATCTCGTTTACCATCCCAATCCAAGTCATCCTATTGTCTGCAAGTAATATTAAAAAGATATTACATTTGTCAAAAAATCTGTATCACCAATTTGATAGTTAATTATATATTTACTAATCAGTCACCGACAGGAGTGATCCTTATTCTTTGTCGTGGAGGCACAACCAACGGGAGAGTGTTTGAAGACCGATATCTGAATGATGGTGCCAAATCTCCCATATCCCTGTCTCCCCCCTTGTCACCATCCTCATCATCATCCTCAGCTTCCTCCTCAATATAGTCTCTTACCCCAGGTTGTTGCTCTTCCCGCGCAGAAACAACTACCCCTAAATCTTTCTGACGTTCCTCATGACCCTCCGCCTACTGGATCTCCTGCTCCACCTGTAATTACAGAAATTAGGTTTCTAATGATGATATATTTAATAATACAACAAAATTATGGAGGCACAAACCTGTTCGTTAGCTTCTTCCATGCATCTTCTAAATGCTTCTCGTCTGCTACTATTTGAAACAATACCATGAAAAAGAGAGTCCTGACTATGAGAGGAGCTTTCGGATCGGCTCCCAGACTTGCTTGAGGAGCCAAAAAGGCCCTTAGAAATATTCTTCAAACCACGTGGCATCCTGTTGAAATGAAAAATTAGTAATAAATACATAAACATAAAGTAGTAAAAGAAAATAGAACTGCAACATAAAATATTTTCATGATTAAAATTCATCATGTTCTGAAGTTCCTCCGGAAATGTTCGCCTACCAACTTTCTTCTTCTGTCCAAACCTAACTTTTTTAGTTTTTGGCGCTTTCTTTTAGCCACTAAAACCTCCCTCTTCATTGTCTTCAACATTGCCTACTAATGTATCGAGACCTATACCCATATGCAGGAAAATCATGAACCGTCCACAAGTATGCAACTCGTAAGTTGAAGTTCTGTTTTTTGTATCTATCATACGCTTCTACCCCAGTCTATAATTCTTTTAATTACTCAATCAATGGTTGAAGAAACACCCCTAAACACTTTACTGGATGTTTACGACCAGGAATTATTAGAGACAAGAACATGTACTCGTATTTCATACACATATCCGGTGGAAGGTTGTATGGAACAGCAAAGACTGGCCAACATGAGTATGAGGCTACAGAAGTGTTGAACGGTGTGAAACCATGGGTAGCCAAACCATACGGACATTTTTAGCATTTTTGCAAAATTTTTGCAACGGTTGTTTTGCTGCCACTTTTGTCTGTACTAATTCACCATCCTCATTTGTGACCTCAATGTATTGTGATTGTTTGCAAACTGAGCAATGTGTCACATTTGCATTCTCCTTTCAGAAAAGCATACAATTGTTATGACAACAATCAATCTTTTCATATTTCATACCAAGCCCTGCCAACAATTTCTTTGACTATTACATGTCTCTCGGCAACTTATGATTTGTCGGAAGAATATACGATATCAAGTCGCTTAGATCATAATAGCACCTATTCGAAAAATTATACTTTGATTTAATAGACATGAGCTGAGTCATGGTCACAAGTACAGACACTTTAGTGTGCTCATGCAACTCTTCATGTGATGCTGAGAGAATTCTATAAAACTCTTCAAATTCGGGTCTAGGAATTTCCACAAATTCATCAGCACCAAATTCACGATCTAGTGCTTCGACCATGCCACCAATTCTGTCCTCGTTTCCATCTTCCCTCACATCAACATCAGCATTGCTATGGTACAAATCACCATGCTCATACCATGTTTCATAACGTGGCATAAAACCAAATCTACAAAGGTCTCGTTCCATCTCCAACTTTTCCTTGCATAAAAAGTTATGATACTTGTTGCACGTACATTTCACAAAACGGTTGGTCGGTAATGAGAAAGCACGACTGATAAAAACCTTAGTATTGATGGCCCATTTATTGGAAGACACAACATTTTTTGGCCAACCATCATACATCCATCGCCGATCATCACCCATGTTCCGGTAATTATGCAGGGTTTTGGTGAGGATCAAACTGCATAGTGAGGCTAGACAAGCGCAAGAATTATTTGAGGATGCTGAAAATGCTATTCAAGAAGATGACTCTAGTGATAAATATGAAATAGGAGATGAACAACTATGTCTTGTATGCTTAAGAAAGGGAAGGAAAATCTTTTATTCCTTGTGGGCATCTTATCTGCTGTTGCAAATGTGCATTAAGAATGGAACTTGAGACTAAGCCATTGTGCCTTATGTGTCAGCAGGACATCAAATATGTGATCGGAATTTATAATCCCTGAGGTACATTGTAATCTTTAGTATTTTTGAGGGGATGGCTAATCGTGTTTATATGACATATTTTTCCTCTGTATAAATTACAAAGCACTGAAGTGAAATTATTAACTGTCTTTTTGTAGTTGCTCAACTAGTGGTTGAATTTCTTAGGGGAATTAAAAGTGAATTGTTGACACAACTCCACATTTGACTTTACCTAGATGTTTTTTTCCTTGGTTAGCATCACCTTGATCCTAGAACATACTATATAAAATTGCATGTTGGACAAACTTTATCCATCTAGGAGAGTGTGATCTTGCTTAAAAGCTTATGAACATTGGCAATGGCTGTTCGCATTATGTTTCTAGTATGGAAATTTTTCACTCTCTGCCATCTATTTAAAGGGCAATGTATGGTTACCTGCATGGTGCGGAGGCGGCAAAACGAAGGTCAGGGCGTCCGAAGTGGCTGTGCGGTCAGGGAGGAAACTCAGAACATGTGGTGATGTGCCAACCTGAACAATAAATACACTCTCAACCTCAGAACACATACGAGTGCAGTATAGAAAGTAAACAGAAGCAACAATTTTGTTAACCATGTGTGGTTTTCTAGTGCAACGTTATCAAGGTCCAAGGAAACTATATACAGATAGAAGCATTATCTTTTAGTAATCTTTGAACAGTTACAAGGACCATCAACAACCATATAAGTTGCAGTTACAAGGATCACCTATGAGAAGTATGCTGTAAGCATGGACACATGAATAATATTAATGATCAGGTAGATGGAAACATGCAGAGTTATATTCATGTTATCCTAAAACTAGACGAGGCTTAAACAGTAGTCTAATGAAAAGAAACATCCACAAGGAAAAAGTTCTTACAATTTTTCTCAGATCCAAAAGATTTGTTACTGCTGCAGGGAATGGACCAACTATTGACATGCATAAACTTCCCTGGAAAAACATACATAACATGTTTACTTGGGAAGGTACAGGTAAGAAAAAATGCATAAAGCTCCGTAAAGCAAGAATCAAAATTTTGCAGGTGATATATGTAAGCAGCAGCCATATAACGTCACAGATGTGCAAATGTGTATCTATCTACAAGCATGAAACTAAAAAATGAAGTAGTAAAGAAGCAGGTAATGTTGTTTCTAAAACTGGTACTTGAGTTGTTAACATTGTCACAATCTAGGGTAACAGAAGTGGATGGCATGACATTAGCAGATTACATTAGCCCACAAAGAAAGTATGTGGTTCTGCTTTTCAAATGCTTGTCATCTGTCTCTTTAAAGTCCAGAACACGAACTTTAAAAGAAATCTACTTGCTGACCTATAGTGTTATAGCTATGGTTGCTCATCATCACACCCCCCTCCCGGTCATGAAAGAAAAATTATTATAGAAGTTCAATAATGCTCTTTGGTACTCATATTTTTGTCTCCTACATGTGTTACAGGTATGGTTGCTCATCGGTCACAACTAAACATTGCATCGTTGATTTCTACAAACTTTAATCTTGCTTCATAAAACATACGTACCTATACACGGACGCAGCAGTTGCTCGGAGCAGAGGCGGACTCCCACGGCGGTCAGGGCGACGGCGAAGATGGTCTGCCACAATGTCGCCAGAGCTGCGGCACACGGGCTAAGGCCAAGGCGGCACCGAGCTTTGATAGACACTGGTGAGGGCTTAGGAGCATTAACTGAGGCAAGCATGGCCCCGAGGACTGGCGGCCGGGGCGAGCACAACCCCGAGGACCGTCGGCTGGGATGAGCAGGCAGTCGGAGCGAGTACGGCCCTGAGGACCAGCAGCCGGGGAAAGACCCCAAGGCGAGCAGGCAGCCGGGTCAGCAGGAGCGTTGGCTGAGGCACGCGGCTGTGTTGAGAGAGGCCCGAGGAGCACCGGCCGCGGTGATGACGGCCCCAAGGATTGGCGGCCAGGGCGAGCTTGGCTATGACAAGAGGCGGCGTGATCCCTACTCCCAGCGACGTGGTGTGGTCAGCGAGGTGCAGCATGTTCTATCGGCGGCCGGGAGCAAGGAACAATTGAGATCGCGCGGGTTAGGGCCGAAGATATCGGGCATATTGTCGTGAGCTAGGAGGAAGACCCACGACAATAGATCTACTTTCGTGAGCTCACCCAATTGACAAGTAATTTCATGAACCTAAACCCTAAAACCCCAAACCCTAACCCTAGCGCCGGGCACACGAAAATATTCCTTGATTTCATACTGCCCTGAAACCCAACTATAATTTCGTGGGCCAGCACAGAAACCCACAAAAATATGTTCTAATTCCGTGAGCCTCTCTGTGACACCCGGTGCCGAAAAATGAACCAAGTGAATGCATATGTGTGCCCAGGATGTTCATCACACATACACATGTATTCCACAAAGTGAATTCAGAATATAACCACAAAAAAATAGTGTTTAAGTACTTTATTACAATGTCTCAATATCTCACTCATGAATATCCAACTTTTTAGCATCAGAAGACTCTAAATGATAGCGGAAAATGGCTAAGACAGCATGCTCCAAATTCAACTCCACAGGCATGTTGACGGTAGTGCGCATGCCTAGTACTCCACATGTTCCTCGAAGTACTCTTCTCCTGCTGCTGATGTCTATGTGGGAATGCAAGGGCGAGTACATGTCGTACTCAGCATGTGCGGGAAAAGTATGACATGTAGCTTACAACAAGGTAGGCAATAAAAAGGCTCATTGCAGAAAGCAAATTTTATTTCACAAACACGTTAAAAACAGCAACTATCTCTAGGTGAGTTTAATTCCATCATAACCAAGTATTTCATCAACACTCCTTCATCATAATTTGCCATTTATCAAGTCTCAACCAGCCATAATATTTCTCAAGTTCATCACATACTCATAAATATTCATAACCACCTCATATTCATATAACCAAAACCAAACTCATTTTCATGACCCAAAACCTATCCCAATGAACATAACATAACCATGCCCAAGTTTTGCCTCTAATCATGGAAGTTGGCCAGGTGCTTGTGACTGGAAGCACGTCTATCATGATAGTTTTATACTCTGCAGAGGTGGCACCACTTTACCCACAAGTTTGTGATTTCGTCACCCATCGGCGACTAGAAAGAACCTCCATTATACCAGTACACAACATTCGGTGTATGGCCAAGAGATCACAAAATTGCCTTTACAAAGGGGCTACTAGTATGTACGGACCCACTGAGGTTTCACCGGCAGGCTCGAATCTCCATTCTCCCACCCACGGGCCCCCTCTTGTGCCATGCAGTTCCCAGGGCAGTCCCTCTCGACTCCCATTCCCCTTGCCATCCAACAGTCCATAACAAGCTAGCAACATACCTAATTAGTCAGCTAAGCCGGACCCATATTTGGCCTTGTTGTGGCACTGTTTTCCTGGCATGTGCTTGCATGAACCGGTCCTTAGATCTATGGCAAGTAAACCACCATCTCATTCAGCAACATCCATGAACTAAGCTTGCCTATATCTCCCTGATTCCATGCTCATCAACATCATCAAGTTCTCATCATCTTTAATATCATGAGTGCAGTAGCTTACTAGTTTTATTTCAGCTTCCCGTATCCCGTAAGTTAAGCGAAGCAAAAGGAAAAATGACCATACCCGACTCATCAACTTTCCCGGTGACAAGGATGATTAACAAAACTAGTAAACTCCTATAAAAAGGTGTCCCATCAAGTTGAAACAAGCATACGGGTTTTCGCAAGCAAAACAGTTTCGAAAACGTAGGATCAATATGGTCAAGGGGCACTTGCCCTGCTCCTGTTGTTCGTGTTGCTCAAGCGTCTCGAAGTCTTGGTGTTGTGGTTCCTCATAGACGGCCTCTTGAGCTTATCTTTCTACTCACGACCACGCACATACAAAATTTACAGCAATCAATTGTCATGCACAAACTTTACTCAAGATGCAATGAGGTGAATGAATGCAATTCCTATGGTGCAGTTTTATAAAACCAGTTTGTACGTGTTCTTGCATGTTTTAGTAGGCTTCCATGGGGCTTTATAATGAACAAGGGTGCTTGGATCAAGTGTGGACGAGGTGATGATCTCAAAAAAAGATGTAGATCAATTCCACGGTCAAAAAATTGACCAAAACATGATCTGTCCACACACAGAAGTTTCTGCTTGAAGGGGGCGAAGAAAACGGATGCTTAGAAACAGCAGCGACGTCGTTAGAGGGGTAATGAAGACCTACCTCAATTCTTCCTTGTGGCAGGGCCTCCCTCCTAGCAATGGCAGCAGTGGGGGATTTTTCCGTGGAGATTTATGGCTAGGGCAGAACGTCGTGCTTCTTCTCCGGCGACGGCGAGGCGGGACGGGGCTCGACGGCGGCCAAATTCTGGCAAGGGGGGAACTCGGCGACTTGTGCAGCAGGGGACTTGGCGACTTGGGGAAGCAAGGGGGGCGGCCAAAAAAAGATATGGTGTGGCTAGGGGGGTGGGGGTTTATCTTTATAAGGGGGAAAAAGAGTCCTAGGGGTGGAAACAAAGAGTCCTAGAAGTATGGGACTCAACGAAAGAGTCCTAGGGGTGGACACAAAGAGCCCTAAAGGTAGGGGACTCAACCAAAGAGTCCTAGGGGTGGGGGCAAAGTCCTAGAGGTGGGGGACTTAACCAAAGAGTCCAAGAGGTGGGGGACTTCACCAAAGAGTCCTAGAGGTGGGGGACTTCACCAAAGAGTCCTAGAGGTGGGGGACTAGGGTTCCCCCGTCAAGGGCTGCGGCCAATTCGCGGGAAAATTCCCCCCAAATGTGGGGGGAATTCCCCCTAGGTGAATTTGGGGAAAATCAGGAAAAATTGGGAAGAATTTGGGAATTTTTGGGAAGGGAGAAATTTGGGGAAAAATTGGGGTGGCTCAATTTGGCTATTTTATTTTCATTACATTCCATTTCTATATTCCTTTCTCCATTTCTTCTTATTTTTAAATGCTCCTCTAAATGAAAAATGTATGCAATGCATGGTAGTGAAATTAAGGATGTTACACTCTCTGAAACCCATGAAAATATTCCTTGATTTCATGCATTTCACTGAAACGCTGCTATAATTTCATGGGCTGACACAGAAACCCACAAAGATTTGTCCAAATTTTGTGAGATTTGCGAACGGCCGACAAAACTATCTCTTATTTTCATGAGCCTTTGTGCAGGCCGACAAAAATATTACTTATTTTCGTGGGCCTTAGGGAAGACCGACGACAATATTAGTTATTTTTGTGAGCTACCGTATGGCTCGCGAAATAAATTTGTTTTCATGGGGGCCCATGAAACTAATTTGGCCCATGAAAAAATATCGTTTTCCTGTAGTGATTTTTCATAGATTATAGAGCTTCAAGTTTTTAAGACAACGCAAAAAGAATCACGGCAATTGGATCAATAAAACGAGAGTTCTAATTGAAACACCGAAGCAACTTCTGGCTGTCCAGAAACGCGATGAGAAAAACTTGCCAAAAACAAGCCGGGAAGGACACGGCACAAAAGCTCCTATAAACTAAAAATTTTATTGATAAAAAACACAGGAGGAACAGCCCAAAGTCGTGTCCCACGAGCTCTGGCCTCCCTTGCTTATATAACCAGCCCTTAGGCCAACCCAATCCAGACTAGGACTCCTACTCCTATTCAGTTTCAACCAAAACTTTCCATAACTGCTCAAGACTCTTCCGTACGCAGATAGAAACAATCTTAAAATTTCCAAACACCTTAGGAACGTCCCAAACATTCCTAAATCAGCTCAATTTCGTGCCTACCACGAAATCTAACCAAACCAAACTCGAAACCTTCCATAGACACAAGATAACCACCTCAGCAGCCTAAGGCATAATCCAGCCGGTTGGACCTTCTCCGGCCATATCTTCACGTCCATATCTCTTCACCATGCTTTGGAACAATGTTGCCACGTCCATGCACCCCTCGCACACATGCAAATACTTGCCAAAACGTCCATGATACCTTCATATGCATTGTTCTTGATCCAAACATGCTGCGGGACCTCCCGGTCAACTCAACCACAATTCCTCCTGAACTTGGTTGTTGAAACTCGTCTCCTGCCTAAGACTAGTTCAATGGATCACTGTCACCAGCAATGTTTTGACCTAAAGCAACACATGCACATGCATAAACAAGCCAATCTTCCGAGCACAAGTCCTCGTCTTGACTCACATTAGTTAGAAAACCACTACACCTTATATGAGCACCTCACATAAGCATGTTGCAAACATAGCAAGATAATACCCACCCTGATCAGCCAAAACACATCAAAAACATAGTAAATGAATACTTAGCAAACTTCCCATAGGCCAAAAACAAGTTTGAAACATTGCAAGTTAAAAACATAACAGCCGCACAATTTTTTCAGCACGTAGGATGTTCGGACAGTCCAAAACAGCCACTATGCATTACACAAAGAAAAGTTCGGACAATCCATAGTGAAAAACACGTGCAGCTCATGTGTGTGACAAGTTCGGACATTCTGAAACGAGTTCCCATAAGTTCGGACAATACGAAGTGATCTTCTCAGATATATTCAAACTTTGCATGTAAACACTCACTTTTAACATAATTACCAATGTATTCAGCACATAGGTCTCACAGACGTGTTGGCAATAGATGACTGGAGGCCAGTGTTGATAGAATGTATTAAAGATCCTAATACATGCAGGGATAGACAGGTTTGATGCCAAACTTTGAAGTACACACTGATCAATGATGAATTATATTGCCGAACTATAGACGGGCTTCTGTTGAAATGTCTAAACAAAGAATAAGCCAAGGAAGCCATGGGTGAAGTGCACGAGGGACTTTGTGGTCCACACCAGTCAGCTCATAAGATGAGGTGGATGCTTAAGAGAGCAGGGTTTTATTGGCCAACCATGCAAGGAGATTGTTTCAAGTACTATAAAGGATATGAAGCTTGCCAAATATTTGAAGATATCCAGTTGGCCCCGGCTAGCATGTTACATCCCATTGTAAATCCATGGCCATTCAGAGGATGGGCTTTGGATTTTATTGGTGAGATACATCCTTCATCGTCCAAGAAACATCGTTTCGTGTTGGTTGCTACGGATTACTTCACTAAGTGGAAAGAAGCTGTGCCCTTGAAGAACAATACCTACAAAGAGGTGACTGATTTTGTCCTAGAGCATATAATATATAGATTCAATGTTCCACAAACTTTAACTACACATCAAGTAGGAGCATTATTTTCATACCAATTTATAGAATTTGCTGAGTATTTTAAGATAAAGTTGTTGAATTCCTCACCATATTATGCTCATACTAATGGACAAGTGTTGATGGTCGTTAAGTACTGATTTCGACCATCAATATTACTCAATCTGTGAAGGAATAAACATTTCTTGCACGCGTTACCTGTAAAAGTCCCAAAAATTTAAATGCAATAAACTGAAGGTTGAACGCCATTTGGTTTTGAATTCATGAAAATGGGACTTACAAAAACTTCCTACACGTAATGATGCACATGAGTGTCCAACCAAACAAGCTCCAACGTCCAATTGAAATGTTTTAAGCCAAGGTCAAACTACACACCATGTGTAAAGTTCTCATGTGCAAGAGGGAGTTGAAAATCCAGATTTTTAACTCAATTTGTTCACTTAAATTCAAAAGTGGTCATTACAAAAATGGAATACAAACTGTTGTTGCAAATTTCCCATTTGCAGCAGCCAAATTAAAAGTTTGATTTCATATTTGAATTCCTCAGGTCGAAATTAGTATGAATGCAATGTTTGATGAGGTTTAGAGGTACTTTGCTATTCATTTCCAAGAGGAGTTTGAATTTAATTGGATTTTGAATTCAAATTTGAATTTGGAGTAAACCTTGTCAACTCCGAATGGATTTCAGAATTTGACTCCACATAATTGAATTGGATCATTTGCCAAGTTTGATGTCTTTTAGAGGATGAGGATGAGCTGAATTGTGGAACCCACTGGTCAGCCACAACACACAAAAGATCAAAACAGTCGGTTCTCTATTTTTGCTGTCGAACGCACCGAGTCTTCACCGGGCGACACCGAGGGAGCGCTGCTGTCACCTCCCAGCTGCTTGAGCAGCGCTGGAGAGCAGCTCAGCGCCCTTTTCACCTTCCTACGTGCTCAATTTGTCCACAAATCGAAACCCCGATGCTCTGCCTCTCCCTCGAGCTACACCAAGAAGCACCACCACCGCCGCCTCGGTTTCGATCGGGAGCCGGCGATCACGTGCGTACAACGCCTCACAGAGCAGCAAAATGATACCCTAGCTTCGTCCTTCCCCTCCTCGACGCATATTGATCGAGCTTCGGCCTCCCCAACCTGAGAATGCCTTCTTCTCGCGGCGACTGCACAAGACCGAAGTTTGTGGCTCATGTGGACAGGTCGCACCAGAGTCTTTCCCGCCTGAGAAAGAGCACTCAGAAGAGCGCCAGACAATCACGCTGCTCTTCCCCGAAGCGTAGAACGAGCCGTGGATCATCGAGTTGGAATTCGACGATTTTCTTCCAGCCGGTGCAAGGGTAAGAATGCGTAAAATTCTCGCTCAAATCTCGTTAATGGTTCTTCAGACGATGCTCACATGCTCTAGACTTGCTAGCGATCTTCCACGACTGAAACCCTAGCTTAAATCCGCAGGTAGAAGCACAATTCTAAGTTTTTTCAAACGGTGATCATGGCGGGAACCTCGGGCGCACGGTGACCACAGGGTTAGTGATCTTCCCGCACCCTCTTGCGTCCATGTGGACCTGTCCCATGCGCCACTGGTGCTGTAGAGCCGAAAACCCGAGTGTTTGGATGTCTAGAAGAGGCGGCCGACGTCGCCAAAGTGCTTCCTTAGCCGTCGCATGACAGTTCCGCCCATCGCTGTTGGCGCCGAGGACGGCAGCATATTCCCCGTGTGAAATTAGGTAGAGGCGGCGAGAATTAGGAAGTTTGGAGCACGGGAACCCCCTCCCGGTTAGGTCTCCGGCGAGGTGGGCGGCGGCCGAGCGCGGGGGAGCGAGGAGGGAAATAAAATCACGGGCCCCACGCGTCAGCCTCTGTTTTTACTAAATCGGATTTTCTGTGCCAGCGGATCAGTTTGTGGCTACGCGCATTTAACCCTGTGGCCCCGTGTGTTCTGCTCCCTTGTGGTGCCACGTCATCAAGGGACCCGCTGTCAGAGTTTAAACATTTCCTGGTTTATTTGAATTCCATATTTCAATCAAACTTTAGAAGCTCATAACTTTTGCTAGGATACTCCAAATTGAGTGATTCAAATTGAGTTAGATTCAGCTCAGATATATATATATATATATATATATATATATATATATATATATATATATATATATATCCAAATTTGCAATCCAATTAGTACGAAAGTCAATAATAAATTCTGGAAATTTCTTTGAAGCTTTTCAGTAAAAGAATTATTGAGGGAGTTTGGTTCATCCAAAATTTCCCAAATTTTGCTAGAATATTCTTTAGTACATTATATAACTCCTGTTAAATTTAAGCTCATTTGGTGTTGATGTGAGTAGGAAAATTCAGAGCACAAACTTCTGTACTCAAATGGGTTCAGAAACTTTTTCAGAAATTTTACACAGCTTGTAAAATAAGTTCTAACTCATTCTCAGCTCCAAAAATCCTTGAAAAATTCATACATGCTCTATGAGCTACTATTGAAATTTTAGTTTACTTGGTTTTCCATGAACATGCAAATTACTTCAGAATTAGTTCCTTTTATCCTAAATGCTTAGGGAATTGTTCTGGGTGAACTACTCAATGAAAAGTCCTGAATTATGGTCCAGAATCCTTTCTTGTGACAAGGAACTTACATGAAAAGTTTCATCTCCATTATATGTGATGGACCGAAATCCGTACATTCCAGGATCACAGAGGGTGATGTCGCATGATGCGATACCAAACAGCACACACGATAAGGAAAACATAGTATTACATTGGAACTTACTGAATTTTTACAAGAGTAGTACAAACCTTCAGTCTACATCTACTTTATAGAGTCTACTGCAGCGGAAATTATTTATACAACTCACGCATACACCTAACTAGCGAAAGTTGGTTGTCCAGCACTACGGACAACCCACACTAGCTACACCTAGCTTCACTGCAGCGGGTACGGCTCCCACACAGCCGTAGTCCCCGATGGAGGATAGCCCTCACCGGTGGACCCGTACTCTGAGTCCGTGGGGTACTCCTCACCTGCAAACACGCCTAGCAGCAACCGTGAGCACGATGGCTCAGCAAGTCTTAAGCGACTCTCCTACACATGAAACTCTACATGCAAATCATACTCAAAAATAGGATGTAAATTTGCAGCAACGGACACGCCTACAAGTTCATCCTTAATTCATCTTTTAGCCACAATTTAATGGTGCGACGGACAGAAATCCATACATTCCAGGATGACAGAGGGTGGTGCCGCAGGATGCGACACCTGACAGCACACACGATAAGGAAACATAGTGTTACATTGAAACTTACTGAATTTGTACAAGAGTAGTACACACTTTCAGTTTACATCTAATTTACAGAGTCTACTACAGCGGAAAGTATTTATACAACTCACGCCTACTCCTAACTAGCAAAAGTTGGTTGTCCAGCCCTACGGACAACCCACACTAGCTACACACCGCTTAACCACGGCGTGTACGGCTCCCACACAGCCGTAGTCCCCGACGGAGGATAGCCCTCGCCGGTGAACTTGTACTCCAAGTCTGTGGGGTACTCCTCACCTGCAAACACTGATAGAAGCAATCGTGAGCACGATGGCTCAGCAAGTCTTAACCGACTCTCCTACACATGAAACGCTACATGCAAGTCGTACTCGAATATAGGATGAAAGCTTGCAGCAAAAGGACATGCCTACAAGTACATCCTTAATTCAACTTTTAGCCACAAGTAAACGGTTCACAAATCTGATATTTAGTGAGCAATATTTGGTGGCACACATCTAACAATACAAGTTATTCATATCAGCAGTAATGTATCCCAACATTCCATATTTTTACCTACGTCGCGACTCAGTGACCAAGGGGTACTCATTACCACGAGGGACGGTGAATCGACTCGATATACACATGCAGAGATACCCGAATAGCACATCACATACGCCCATCCTTGGAGCTGCAATGGCACGCTCCACCGATGTCGTACGGGACAACCTTTCACCAAATAGCCCAAACATCAAACCGTCGCACCAAAATGGACAGGATGTTCCCTACATGGAGCATCTCTCTATGCCCGTTAGAGGATTTACACCTTGCTGTCCTCAACCTACACCTATAAATCGGTGCGTTATGCCTCGACACCCGGAGGTATAGGTTACATCAGTTTATCGGACCCCATATATCCGATATGCCTTCGGTACATTCAAACTTGATCAGCGTGGGCCGCACACGGATCGATCCTCAATCGACACGGACAGGGCTACACACACAAAAGTTCCTCTTGCTGCGCCCTACGCCCCTGCCTAGTCTCATTTTTCTTACTAAAGTTATCTCACATTTCCAACCAATCCCGTATGTGGCGAACCCTATACTCGCGAGTAGATTCCAACTACTCGACTTGTACCGAAGCCTTTTTTTCATTAAGTAAGGCATATACTATGCAATGACTTAGACACTACCCTCTCTCGCTTTAGGATAATCTGGTTATGCAAGTAGAGTTGCAAATATCCTACACCTAATGCACATACATACCTCAAGATAAGTGAATATAAATCCAAAACTTGATAAAATTTGTTAAATGCAAACAGGGGCTTCCTTTGTTGCTGCTGGTAAGTTGTTAGTGTCTCCTCTGGAGGTATGAAGTCCAGTATCTCCGGGATTTCTTCGCTGTCCGCAACTACACGTAATCAAATAATGATATGTGTCAAATTAAATGCAAATGTGTTGAATTTAGCATATAAAGACCATAACTATAGCTAGACATCCCTTTTGGCTCTGAAATTTTGGGTTGGTAAGAACTTAACCAGAGACTTGGCCAAATTTCATTTGAAACAAAGCTTGTTTGAGCCCTGCACAAATAAAGGTCTAAATGGCCATTACTAGAGCTTCTAAGGATTTTCAGGGATTTTCATGGATCAAACCATTACTTTCTGGAAACTAGAGTTTGAGATGGTTCTAATGGATTTGGTTTCATGTAACTTGAAAAATCCTAGAGAAAGTTATGCCCTAATCAAGATTTGAGAAAATTATGAAAAAATGTTTCTGTACATTTTTCTATTTTCTCCGGGCAGTTCACTTAATCATATCATTAAGGGGACTAAATGAACTCGGATGAATCTGAAATATGGCATGATACTCAAGGATATTACAGTGAACATCCTATAAAAATTAGAGAATTTTCCACAAAGTGGATCTCCCGGGAAAATTCCCAACAGTTTAAATTTTACGGAATTAATTCTGGAAAACTAAAGACTTTCAAAGGATGAAACTTGTTTTGCTGAAAAGTACTAAGCGAGCTGAATCCAACAAAATTCGTTTTACTAAATTTGGACAATTATACACAAAGTTATGAAGTTCTAAAGCTTGGGCTGATTCCTGATTAATTTTCCTAAGTAAAATTCCTTCCCGCGCCTAAACAGAGACTGACAGCGGGCCCCACGAGCTTAGTTCAATTTCAACTGCCGCGCGCGCGCTTTGTGGGTTGCTGACACGTGAGGCCAGGGTCTTCATCTACCTCGCTACGCCGCCACCCCCAGCCGCCGGAGCTCCGGCAAGGTCGGCGTTCCCGGCGACCTAGCTTGCCAGAGACGGTGAAACTTGCCGCCGCCACCTAATTGTAAGGGCCTCAGTTTTTGACACTCATTTGCAGTGTTCATCACCACACCACACACCTCATTTGAGGAAGAATGATGAACACAAATAAAGAGCAAGTAACAATTATCAACATGCTCATTAGGGAACAAACTCACATATTGCAAAAGTGGTACTTCCCACATGTGATATAGATGGGCTGGACATATGAAAACTCCTACACTTTGCTAAGGATGTCCATGCCAAGTTCCACCCAAATTCAAAACCTTTTTGAGGTCATTTTGGGTATGGTTAGGAAGGGGACAGTTTGAAACCATATTCAAATTCAAACTGTTTTCACCCACTGAATTTGAAAGTGGAAGGCATATTTTTGCTCAGCACATTTTTGTGAGCTCACACACCAATTTTCACTCCATTTGGAGTTGATCTTGACATGAGCTAAGGGAGAGAAATTCAAACTTTATTTGAATTTCAAACTGCACTTGTGCTGAAATTCATTCAAACCAAACCTCATTTGAACTTTGATCAATTCAAATGGCTCTTGGGTGAATAATTTGAATTGCCAAGGGTAGAATAGGGTTCACTGTTTACCACAGCTGTTAGGAATAAATTTCAGAGGTTAAAAGAGAAGTGGGACCCACATGTCAGCCTCAGCCTCAAAGCAAACCGACTGAAACACAGTTCAGTCGGTTCCCGGCAGCTGTGCGCGCGCGCCACCGAAGGGGGCAGCCGGCGCCAGCTCCTGCTGCGTGCCCCAAGCCGGAGACCAGCCGGCCGGGCTATTTATTCCCTCCCCGGCGTGCTTCAGTCACCATTTCCTCGAGCTGCCGACGCACACGACTTGTTTTTCCACTGCCATCGCCGCCGCTCGAGTTCCTGCTTGATCAAGCCGATCGCAGCTCCCTCTTTCCATTCCAAGGTCCCAGCAAGGTACTAGCAACCATCCTCCATCCTTCCCATTGATAGAAATCGATTGAAACCGAGTGATATCGGCTGTGCCGAAAGATCAAACTCGGAACTGGAAACCGCCGCACCTCGGGCTCTCGTGGACAGCCCAACCTGGGCGTTGTCACGCCCGAGCCAAGGCACCCTTGGACGCGCAAGTGATCGGTGCTGCTCATCCCCGAGCCACAGCTCGAGTGGTTGCTCACCGGCGGCGAATTTCCATTTTTCCCCTTTCTGTGTGCAGAACGACCCTCGGGTACGATTCTGTTTAATTCGTGCTCTAGAAAGGATTAGAGGGCCTCAGGCCACTCCCACACGAACTAGACACGGTGACGCACAAGTTGCCTTCACAACTCTGGGCCGGAGAACTTCTGTGCCCGGCGTAATTCAAGGTCTACTAATGGCGGAACGCACGGGGGGTATCGGGCGCACGGTGAGGACCTATTTCGGGCCTTCCCCGAGCTGCCCCGAGTTCATGTCGACCTTCTCTGAGGTCCACTGATGCTCCCCGACCGGTTTCCCAAGTAGCTGAGGCACTAGGAGCATCAGCCGACATGGCCGAAGTCGTTCCGATATGGCGGCTCGTCGCCGACCATGCTCCGGCCGTTGTCATGAGCAGCTGACCCTCGGATCATGTTCCCCAAGTAAAAGTAGGCAGGGGCGGCCAGAATCAAGAAGTTTGAAGCTGTACAGCAGCCGGCGGCGAGCTCTCCGGCGAGGTCCCTCGGCGGCGGAGCGCGGGTGTCGCGAGGTTGAAGAAGGGGGTGGACCCCAGCTGTCAGCGGCCGATATTTTGAATCGGGATCCGGCTGCGGCCGGGATCGGGTGTGCTGGCGCGCAAAAGCCTTGTGGGCCGCGGTGTGCTGTCGCTTCGGCGTGCGACGCGTGTCCCCTGGGCCCACGCGCGAGTTTAAACTTTTCCCCGATTTTCAGATTTCCTTCAAACTTCAAATCCTTATAACTTTGGCTAGAAAGCTCCAAATTGAGTGAACCAAATTTTGCTGGATTCAGCTCTTTGAGTACTTTCCAGAAAATCAAGTGTCACTTCATGAAATTCCCTAATTCTCCAGAATTAATTCCTTAATGTTTAAACTGTTAGGAATTTTAACTGGAGAATCCTTTGGCGGAAAATCCTGAAATTTTGCTGAGATGTTCACCAAAATATCATTGAGCTACCATAAAAATTTCAGATCCATTTGAGCTCATTTAGTCCACCTAATGGTGTGATTAGTAAAACTGTTCCAGAGAAAATAGAAAATGTTCAGAAACATTTTCAGAATTTTCTCTGAAATTGTTTAGCTCATATCTTTAGTTAGAGACTTCCAAATTAAGTGAGACCAATTCCATTAGAACCCTCTGAAAATCTAGTTTTCAGAAAGTCATAGTTTGTTTCATGAAACTACCTAGAACACCCTAAAAGCCTTTAATTAAGGTCAAGGACATAATTATTTGTGGAGGGCTCAAATGAGCTTTGCTGCAACTAAAACTTGACCAAGTCTCTGTTTAGGTTGTAACCAAGCCACAGTAAAAGTTTCACAGTCATTAGGTCTATCTAGTAAAGGTTATAGACTTCACAACTTCAAAGTTAATACAAAAGCATTTAATTAATACATACATTGTTCTTATCATGTAGTCGCTAAGGTCGAGGAGGAACCCGAAGTCCTAGACTTCGTTACTCCGGAGGAACAGCTAGCCTACGACCAAGAGCAGCAAGGCAAGCCCCGGTTTGCATTAACCATTTTATAAATTTTTATTGTTTTGAGCACATACTTGTTTTCTTTATGTTGTGCATCAGAGTCTTGTTTGGAAACCCCACTGCATAGCCAAGAAAACCATGGGTTGGGGTTTAGGATTGCAAACCCCGTTAGCCACTGCATTGCTAGGATAGAGTAGGATTCGGTACAAGTCGAGTAGTTGGAACTACTCGCGAGAATAGGCTAGAGGCACATTGCTCGGGTAGAGATAGCACATGAAACACATGGCAAGAAAATGAGACCGAGCGGAGAGTAAGGGCAGCAGGACTTTGGGGCCTGTGTGCTGTAGCTCCGCTTGTGTCGATTGAGGACCGAGCCGTGTGCGGGCCTGTTGAACAAGCTAGAACAGTACCGAAGACCTACCGGCTATATGGGAACCGGGAAACTGATGTAACTCGGGTAGCTGGGTATTGAGGCATTGCCCGTCGTTCAGAGGGTAGGTTGAGAGCTCGAGGTGTAAATCAGCTGGCGGCACAGAGATGCGCGTGCAGGGACCTCTTGCTCGGGACGATGGGACCGGTTCAATATTTGGCTAACGGGTGAAAGGTAGTCGCGTACGGCGTCCGTGATGGTTGTTGTAGGCAACATCGAGTACGGGCGTACGTGACGGGTTGTTCGGGTAACCCTGCAGGTGTAAATCGATTATAATCGCCGTCCCTCGCGGTCAGTGAGTACCACTTGTTCACTGTACCGTGACGTAGAAAGAACAGGCTAGTTACATGTTAAAATGTTGCTGATTGAAAGTTGGATATTGATTGTTAATGATATGTTGTAGCTTAGTGCTAACTAAAGTTCTTTTCAACTTTGGGCAAAGTACATGAGAGAAATGCGTTTCTTGTTTGATTGCGGCTCTCTCATGTGCCTTAGCGTAAAGTTCTCCACAACCTGCTGCTAAAACTTGAAAGTAAGGTTCTACTAATTAGGCGAGTCCTTGCAAATGATTTTTACCTCATGCAACCCATCACCCTCATATAGAAGTTTCATGTTTAGGTGAGACGGGTCAGACTTGCTGAGCCTTCGTGCTCACTGCTTGTGTTTGAAGCTTTTGCAGGGTTCTATGAGGAAGGGACTCCCGAAGAGGAGACGGAACCCCAGGAGGGGAACCCCGTCGAGTGGGAGTCGTGCACGCCGCAGAGTTAGTGTGCGTGTGTGCTAGCAAGGACACGTTCGAGGGCTGAACGTGCACTTGATGCTTAGTCTACGCCCGCGAGTGTGGACTAAACTTATTTTGATGTAAACATGTTGATAAACTTGTTTATGTAATAAAGCTTCCGCTTCCGCTTTGTACCTTTGACGTGTGTTATGCGGTGCTGTGCAACGCAGCACCCCTCAGCGTGATCCTGGCTCGACAGGACCAGTGGGGTCGTGTCAGCGTGGTATCAGAGCTCGCTTGAGGTTTAACACAGTACAAAGGTCTTCTTTTTCAAAAATCCAGTGAGGAACGAGTTAGTAGCCCGTATAAGGATGTTATTAGTATATAGAAAGTGGCTTAGTAACCTATTTGTTATGTCGGAAAATCGTGCATCTCGGGACGTTCATGTCTTGGGGGGTGCACGTAAGCGCTGTCCACCAGTGCGCACAAGCTGAAGGGTGGAGCCCCACGGGTGGCAGGTAACCCGACCCGCTTTGATATCCTCTACGACTCTTCATGTCGTTTGGGGTATTCGAGCAACGTCTGTCCCTGGCGTGCGTGGTGCAACATGGGAGACCACGTCACGTGGTCTGAAACGTGAACACGTAACTCAAGGCGTGTTTGGCTTGAGAACATCCGGGCGAGTGATGACGGCCGGGTGTACAAACTGTATGGATTCCGGGCTCGGTGTGCAGCCGAGTCTGATGATTGTTTGAGTTTCTGCAGGTAGCCTTACCACGAAACGGTAGACGTGTAGCATCCGTGTGCGAGTGACGAGTAGTGCCACTGAACTAACGAAGCCGGCTAAATCCGGTATAGGTTTTTCCTTTGTGAGGACGTAGTACCGACATAATCTGGTGACGCCTCGACGTCACACCCAACTAAATGAACAACTTCATTTAAAAACTTGAAGGTTTTGATCCAAAGTAGTAAAACTTGATGTAACTCCTTCCCTTGAACAGGATATTCAAAGTTAATAAGTTTTCAACTTATAGGATGTTAAGGACAGAGCACTCTGTTTTCAGCTAAATCAAGGCTGAAGTTAATCAGAGGTTAGAGGTTGAGTTCTTTCGAGGTTGGGGTCGTATGATACATTTCTGGAAAGCTTTGGAGGAGCTTTACAACTTTTCTGTTGAGTTCCAGAGGTGTTTCATCCCTTAACCACTCGAAAAATGCAGTAGAGTTGAAACTGTCCAGAAAACAGGACGGAGCAAAGACTCTCTGTAGACTCTCTGTAAATTAAGCATAACTTCTTGCATAAAAATCCAAAAATAGAAAATGAGGTGGTTCTGGGAAGCTTATGAGATGGGTTACAACTTTGTAACAGAAAGTTTTGTCAGATTAGGAACAGAATTAACTGGAATTCTTGGATCAAATCAGTACCTAAGGCAGGGAGGTGCTGTCCAATTATTTCCAGAAATTCTGTTAACTTTGACATCTCATAACTTTTGAACCAGAGCAGATCTTAGGCCAACCAAATACTTTCTGGAAAGCTATTGAAGTTAACTTTAACTTTGATGTTGAGCTCCAGGACTGGTTTTGCTTTTAACCTGGCCTAAATCAGATTGTTATGGAAACTGGTCAGGGCTGTCATGGGAACAGCAGATCAGCAGTCAAATTTTTTTAAAAATTTGAACTATGTTTCCAAGTGTTAAGGGTTCAATGACATATCTTATGTTATAACTCAATGGTTTACTGTTTAAATAAATATTTGACATTTCTCAAATATATTTTTACAGATGGCAGCAGATAAACGGTTGGAGAACGGGTGGGTAGTTTCCCACTGCTCTGACCGTAGCGGCTACCCGGGAGCATTGTGGCTAATGCTCCAATATTTCGGGTACAACCAGATGCCGCAATACTTCGCCAAGGAAGAAGGCGAAGAGGGGAACAAGACGTGGACGATCCATGTCGAGGTTCCTGCAGGGCCTACGCCACCCGGTTGGGTGCCATTCACCGTCACGGTGAGAGGAAGACAACCGGAAGGGATGTGGCAAGTGGCAGCCCGTGACACTATGTCACGTTTCTGCCAACTACACGTACAGGCTATGGAGGGAACTCCATACGCACTCGTTCCGGTGGAGGGACGAGCTCAGCATGTGTGGGAAGAAAGGTACCTAGAGGCAACAAACCCGAGTTGCCCAAGGTACAACCCCGCGGAGGCAAATCTCAGCCTCCAAATGAGGGCGGGAAACGCTGTGATGGACAGCCAAGCTGTTCATACGGAGCATCTCGCCACCAAGCTCAAGGAGAGCACAAGCCGTGGAGATCATTTTGAGAGTGCTCACAGTGCACTCCGCAATGTGCTCCTTCCGACGATCAAGCGACTGAATGAACAACACAATCAGTTGCGTCGTCTGAAGAAGGCAAAGAAGAAGAGCCGTGTTGACATTGCGGCGTTGCAAGAGCTGGTGCAGACCCTAACCCAGCAGAATGAGGACATTGCTCAAGAGCGGGACGACGCTATTGAGGAAGGACAAGGCTGGGAAGAGGACTACAACCAGGCTATGGACGAGGTGCATGCATTGCAGGACCTCGTGCCCCCGGTATTGGGCATACCGGTAGTCTTGGGTCTTCCAGCCATGGGAGAACCCGGAATGGGAGAAGAGGTGGTAGATCCAGAGCCACCAGCAGAGGTACCGGAGGAGGACGACCCACAGGAGGTCGAGTTCTACTCCGAGTAGGGGGTTACGGTTGCCAAGTAGGGCAGTTAGGGTAGCGTAACCCAACTTTTGTAATCGGTGACATGTCGTGTAGACAGTAGCGTATGTATAGGTAGTGACGACATGAGCACGACTTCTCGGAGATTCGAGAATAATGTATCTTGTATAAAGTTTATGCTTTATCAATATATGTGAATGTTGTGCAAGTTAATCATGCGTCGCTTCAATACCTACTGCTGTTATGGAATTTAGGGAAGACATGTGCTAATTGCTGCTAGTTGAATTTCAGAATGACGCGTACTCGTGCCAACCCTGACGTTGGGGGTACCAGTCAAGGGGGAGAGACCTCCCAACCGCCTCCCAAGGACTCCTCGGGACAGCAGCAGCAACAGCAACAGCAAACACCGCCACCGCCACTGCCAATGGTTACATTAGCCGACATTGTCGCGGCAATGGCGGGTTCACATCAGCAGCACACAGAGCTGCTGCAAACATTAATTGCGAATACGTCTCGCCCAGAGAGACGTCAAGATCGTGAGGAGCGTCAACAGAGCTCCTACTCCGACTTCCTGGCGACTCATCCCCCTGTATTCTCAAGGGCGGATGAACCACTTGACGCGGACAACTGGCTCCGCGCCATAGAGATGAAGTTCGGGCTGCTCCAAATCAGCGAGCAGCGCAAGACTCAGTTCGCGGTCCAGCAGCTCCAAGGATCCGCGAGCGCGTGGTGGGCCAACTTTTGTGCTTCACAACCCACCGACCGAGTGATGACCTGGGCGGAGTTCCGGACGGCCTTCCGGGCCTATCATATACCGCCCGGTTTGATGAAGAGGAAGACGCAGGAGTTCCTACACCTGCAACAAGGGAGCCGGAACGCGCTGGAGTACTCCAGGGCGTTCAACGATCTCGCACTCTACGCGTCGTATCACGCAGATACGGACGAGAAGCGGCGGGACCACTTTTACCAGGGGCTTAACCCGCTCCTGAAGGACAAGCTGGCGATGTTCAATCGCGGCAGCCTCAACGACATAATTGATGCTGCGATTGTTCAGGAAGACTCCGGCAAGGAGTTGGCGGCGGCAGAGCGAAAGCGAAGCGCGCCGCAGAGCAGCGGAGAAGGAGGCGGTCCTTCTCAGAAGTTTCGGATGGTGAATCGCCCACCATCAGGTCCGCGCTGGCAGCCACCACAGCGGTCGATGCCGTTCCGCGGTCGGCCGTATTCTTCACCGGCGTTCCGGCCGGCACTGCCAGCACCACCGCAACAACAACAGCAGCAGCGGGCGATGCCGCGTGCGTTCGCACCTCCGCAACGCATGCCGGGCTTTCGTCCCCCGAGTACTCCACCAGCAGCGGCCACATGTTACAAGTGTGGTCGTCCAGGACACTTCGCGAGCAGTTGCCCGGAGAGGCAAGGCGGCGGAGTGGCACCACAGTTTCCGGGGAGGAATCAACCCCGGAACCCTACTAATGCGCGGCGGGCAAACCCTAGGCCCGGTACTGTCCACCAGCTTGCCATTGAGGACGTGCCGGAGGGCGAGCCAATCCTTGCGGGTATGTTCCAACTCCACCAGCATCCCGCTATAGTACTATTTGATTCAGGCGCCACGCATAATTTTATTAGCCAAGCTTTCATTGCTAAACACAGCTTGCCAATACTACCCACCGATAGTCCATATTTAATTTGTTCACCGGGTGGGAAGATTTCAGCAAGCGTAATGGTCTCCAAAGCACCATTATGCTTAGCGGGTAGAGTGTACCCCACGTCTCTCATTATCTTAGAGGGACAGAAGGTCGATGTCATCCTAGGGATGTCGTGGTTAACCCGCCACGGCGCTGTTTTAGACACCGTCCTTCGAGTCGTGCACTTAAACTCAGAAGTGCACGGTTCTCACTCATTATTTCTGGACAGTCCAGAAATAAAACTTCCAAGTGTCTATCAAGCCACAACCATCAGATTGGAAGACATTCCATTAGTCCGAGAATTCCCTGATGTATTCCCGGATGATTTGCCGGGGATGCCACCCGATAGAGAGGTGGAGTTCAAGATTGAACTTGCACCGGGAACCATGCCAATATCCCGAAGGCCGTACAAGATGGCGCCCAAGGAGTTGGCTGAACTGAAGACTCAGCTCACGGACCTTCTGGAGAAGGGTTTTATTAGGCCGAGCTCCTCGCCATGGGGCTGTTCGGCATTATTTGTCAAAAAGAAGGATGAAACGTTGCGGCTTTGCGTGGACTACCGTCCATTAAATGCCGTAACCATCAAGAACAAGTACCCGTTGCCACGGATCGACATGTTGTTTGATCAGTTGGTCGAAGCAAAGGTCTTTTCCAAGATGGATTTAAGATCCGGGTACCATCAGATTAAGATCAGGGCTGAGGACATTCCAAAGACAGCTTTTTCGACAAGGTACGGACTTTATGAGTACCTGGTCATGTCCTTCGGCCTCACCAATGCTCCAGCTCACTTCATGTACTTAATGAACTCGGTGTTCATGCCGGAGCTGGACAAGTTTGTCGTGGTCTTCATCGACGACATCCTGGTATATTCCAAGTCGGAGGAAGATCACAAGAAACATCTGCGTATAGTCTTGCAACGGCTGCGGGATCACAAGTTATACGCAAAGTTCAGCAAATGCGAATTTTGGATATCGCAAGTGCCTTTCCTCGGGCATATCATCTCGGCGGAGGGTATCGCTGTGGACCCGAGCAAAATCACGCAAGTGCTGAATTGGAAATCCCCGAGAACTGTTCATGAGGTACGGAGTTTCCTCGGACTCGCGGGATATTATCGGAGGTTCATTCCGAACTTCTCGAAGATTGCCAAGCCAATGACAGAGCTGCTAAAGAAGGCTACCAAATATGTTTGGAGTCCAGCATGTGAAGCAGCATTCAAGGCTTTAGTCAAGCACCTAACATCAGCACCGGTTTTGGCGCAGCCAGACACAACAAAACCGTTCGATGTGTACTGCGATGCATCCGGCATTGGGCTCGGATGTGTGCTGATGCAAGACCGAAGAGTGGTTGCGTATGGATCACGACAGCTTAGGAACCATGAGCAAAATTATCCAACTCACGATTTGGAGCTCGCTGCCGTGGTACTTGCACTGAAAATGTGGAGGCACTACCTACTCGGTAACCTCGTACATTTATATACCGACCACAAAAGCCTCAAGTACATCTTCACTCAGAAGGAGCTGAACATGAGGCAACGAAGATGGTTGGAACTGATAAAGGATTACGAGATAGAGATCCATTATCATCCGGGCAAGGCAAACGTTGTGGCAGACGCGCTAAGCCGCAAGTCACACGTCAATAATCTGACCATCACACCGTTGGAAGAGAGCGAACCACCACTACATGTAATTCCACACGGAGCTCTCTACAACCTAGCTTTGATCCCCACCATCCGTGAAGAGATAGCGACAGCCCAGAAGAATGACAAGGGCATGTCCCATTTGCGGAGACGTGTAGACAGTGGGGAGTTGAAATGTTTCCGGAAGGACGGAGACGGCGTCCTATGGTTCAAGGACCGGATCGTCGTACCCCGAAACCCGGAGTTACGGAAGAAAATCTTTGATGAGGCTCACTTATCAAAGTTTTCTATTCACCCCGGCAGCAACAAGATGTATCAAGAACTCAGAAGCAAGTTTTGGTGGACACGGATGAAGCGAGAGACTGCAAAATACGTGTCCGAGTGTGATACATGTCGACGGGTGAAGGCAGACCACATGCGGAAACCGGGACTGCTGCAACCACTGGGCATTCCTGCCTGGAAGTGGGAGGACGTGAGCATGGATTTCGTCGTCGGTTTACCCACCACCTTACAGAAACATGATTCTGTGTGGGTGATCGTCGATCGGCTCACCAAAGTTGCCCATTTCATCCCGGTCAACACCAACTACAACGCCAAGAAGTACGCTGAACTGTACATCTCACGGATCCTATGCTTATATGGCGTACCCCGTACCATCGTATCGGACCGGGGCACTTTATTTGTGTCCCGTTTTTGGGAGCAGCTACACGCTGCCTTGGGGACGAAGCTGATCCGTAGTTCAGCCTACCACCCGCAGACGGATGGGCAAACGGAGCGGGTAAATCAAATCCTAGAAGACATGCTACGAGCTTGCGCTATCGACCACGGCAAGAATTGGGATGATCACTTGCCATTAGCCGAGTTCTCGTACAACAATGGGTACCAAGCCAGCATCAAGATGGCGCCCTACGAGGCGCTATACGGCAGGAGATGCCGCACACCACTGAACTGGTGTGAATCTGGCGAGAGGGTTACCTTCGGGATTGATCTTGTCAACAACGCGGAAGAAAAGGTTCGATTAATTCAAGCGAACCTAAAAGCCGCTCAATCCCGACAGAAACAGTATGCGGACCGGAGGAGGCGCCCATTACAATTCGAAGTTGGAGATCACGTATACCTACGAGTGTCTCCAATGAAGGGCGTAAACAGATTTGGGGTGAGAAGAAAGTTAGCACCCCGATTCATCGGTCCATTCCAGATTACCGAAAGATGTGGATCGGTGGCATACCGGCTAAGATTACCAGAAGCACTTTCCGGTGTGCACGACGTCTTTCACATTTCCCAGCTGAGGAAGTGTCTCAAGCTATCAACTACCGTTCAGCTGGAAGACATTGAAGAACTGCAACCGGATCTCACCTATCGGGAGGAACCGGTGCAGATTATTGATGAAAAGGCCCGAACCACACGCAACCGTACGTTGTGGTTCTACAAGGTTCTATGGAGTAATCACTCCATGGACGAAGCGACATGGGAGAGCGAAGAATTCCTTCGCACTAACTACCCCGACTTTTTCACATCGCATATTCGGTAAAATTTCCACTGTCCTCTCTCTCATTTCACCTTATAATCTCGGGACGAGATTCTTTTAAGGGGGGAGGAATGTAAGGGCCTCAGTTTTTGACACTCATTTGCAGTGTTCATCACCACACCACACACCTCATTTGAGGAAGAATGATGAACACAAATAAAGAGCAAGTAACAATTATCAACATGCTCATTAGGGAACAAACTCACATATTGCAAAAGTGGTACTTCCCACATGTGATATAGATGGGCTGGACATATGAAAACTCCTACACTTTGCTAAGGATGTCCATGCCAAGTTCCACCCAAATTCAAAACCTTTTTGAGGTCATTTTGGGTATGGTTAGGAAGGGGACAGTTTGAAACCATATTCAAATTCAAACTGTTTTCACCCACTGAATTTGAAAGTGGAAGGCATATTTTTGCTCAGCACATTTTTGTGAGCTCACACACCAATTTTCACTCCATTTGGAGTTGATCTTGACATGAGCTAAGGGAGAGAAATTCAAACTTTATTTGAATTTCAAACTGCACTTGTGCTGAAATTCATTCAAACCAAACCTCATTTGAACTTTGATCAATTCAAATGGCTCTTGGGTGAATAATTTGAATTGCCAAGGGTAGAATAGGGTTCACTGTTTACCACAGCTGTTAGGAATAAATTTCAGAGGTTAAAAGAGAAGTGGGACCCACATGTCAGCCTCAGCCTCAAAGCAAACCGACTGAAACACAGTTCAGTCGGTTCCCGGCAGCTGTGCGCGCGCGCCACCGAAGGGGGCAGCCGGCGCCAGCTCCTGCTGCGTGCCCCAAGCCGGAGACCAGCCGGCCGGGCTATTTATTCCCTCCCCGGCGTGCTTCAGTCACCATTTCCTCGAGCTGCCGACGCACACGACTTGTTTTTCCACTGCCATCGCCGCCGCTCGAGTTCCTGCTTGATCAAGCCGATCGCAGCTCCCTCTTTCCATTCCAAGGTCCCAGCAAGGTACTAGCAACCATCCTCCATCCTTCCCATTGATAGAAATCGATTGAAACCGAGTGATATCGGCTGTGCCGAAAGATCAAACTCGGAACTGGAAACCGCCGCACCTCGGGCTCTCGTGGACAGCCCAACCTGGGCGTTGTCACGCCCGAGCCAAGGCACCCTTGGACGCGCAAGTGATCGGTGCTGCTCATCCCCGAGCCACAGCTCGAGTGGTTGCTCACCGGCGGCGAATTTCCATTTTTCCCCTTTCTGTGTGCAGAACGACCCTCGGGTACGATTCTGTTTAATTCGTGCTCTAGAAAGGATTAGAGGGCCTCAGGCCACTCCCACACGAACTAGACACGGTGACGCACAAGTTGCCTTCACAACTCTGGGCCGGAGAACTTCTGTGCCCGGCGTAATTCAAGGTCTACTAATGGCGGAGCGCACGGGGGGTATCGGGCGCACGGTGAGGACCTATTTCGGGCCTTCCCCGAGCTGCCCCGAGTTCATGTCGACCTTCTCTGAGGTCCACTGATGCTCCCCGACCGGTTTCCCAAGTAGCTGAGGCACTAGGAGCATCAGCCGACATGGCCGAAGTCGTTCCGATATGGCGGCTCGTCGCCGACCATGCTCCGGCCGTTGTCATGAGCAGCTGACCCTCGGATCATGTTCCCCAAGTAAAAGTAGGCAGGGGCGGCCAGAATCAAGAAGTTTGAAGCTGTACAGCAGCCGGCGGCGAGCTCTCCGGCGAGGTCCCTCGGCGGCGGAGCGCGGGTGTCGCGAGGTTGAAGAAGGGGGTGGACCCCAGCTGTCAGCGGCCGATATTTTGAATCGGGATCCGGCTGCGGCCGGGATCGGGTGTGCTGGCGCGCAAAAGCCTTGTGGGCCGCGGTGTGCTGTCGCTTCGGCGTGCGACGCGTGTCCCCTGGGCCCACGCGCGAGTTTAAACTTTTCCCCGATTTTCAGATTTCCTTCAAACTTCAAATCCTTATAACTTTGGCTAGAAAGCTCCAAATTGAGTGAACCAAATTTTGCTGGATTCAGCTCTTTGAGTACTTTCCAGAAAATCAAGTGTCACTTCATGAAATTCCCTAATTCTCCAGAATTAATTCCTTAATGTTTAAACTGTTAGGAATTTTAACTGGAGAATCCTTTGGCGGAAAATCCTGAAATTTTGCTGAGATGTTCACCAAAATATCATTGAGCTACCATAAAAATTTCAGATCCATTTGAGCTCATTTAGTCCACCTAATGGTGTGATTAGTAAAACTGTTCCAGAGAAAATAGAAAATGTTCAGAAACATTTTCAGAATTTTCTCTGAAATTGTTTAGCTCATATCTTTAGTTAGAGACTTCCAAATTAAGTGAGACCAATTCCATTAGAACCCTCTGAAAATCTAGTTTTCAGAAAGTCATAGTTTGTTTCATGAAACTACCTAGAACACCCTAAAAGCCTTTAATTAAGGTCAAGGACATAATTATTTGTGGAGGGCTCAAATGAGCTTTGCTGCAACTAAAACTTGACCAAGTCTCTGTTTAGGTTGTAACCAAGCCACAGTAAAAGTTTCACAGTCATTAGGTCTATCTAGTAAAGGTTATAGACTTCACAACTTCAAAGTTAATACAAAAGCATTTAATTAATACATACATTGTTCTTATCATGTAGTCGCTAAGGTCGAGGAGGAACCCGAAGTCCTAGACTTCGTTACTCCGGAGGAACAGCTAGCCTACGACCAAGAGCAGCAAGGCAAGCCCCGGTTTGCATTAACCATTTTATAAATTTTTATTGTTTTGAGCACATACTTGTTTTCTTTATGTTGTGCATCAGAGTCTTGTTTGGAAACCCCACTGCATAGCCAAGAAAACCATGGGTTGGGGTTTAGGATTGCAAACCCCGTTAGCCACTGCATTGCTAGGATAGAGTAGGATTCGGTACAAGTCGAGTAGTTGGAACTACTCGCGAGAATAGGCTAGAGGCACATTGCTCGGGTAGAGATAGCACATGAAACACATGGCAAGAAAATGAGACCGAGCGGAGAGTAAGGGCAGCAGGACTTTGGGGCCTGTGTGCTGTAGCTCCGCTTGTGTCGATTGAGGACCGAGCCGTGTGCGGGCCTGTTGAACAAGCTAGAACAGTACCGAAGACCTACCGGCTATATGGGAACCGGGAAACTGATGTAACTCGGGTAGCTGGGTATTGAGGCATTGCCCGTCGTTCAGAGGGTAGGTTGAGAGCTCGAGGTGTAAATCAGCTGGCGGCACAGAGATGCGCGTGCAGGGACCTCTTGCTCGGGACGATGGGACCGGTTCAATATTTGGCTAACGGGTGAAAGGTAGTCGCGTACGGCGTCCGTGATGGTTGTTGTAGGCAACATCGAGTACGGGCGTACGTGACGGGTTGTTCGGGTAACCCTGCAGGTGTAAATCGATTATAATCGCCGTCCCTCGCGGTCAGTGAGTACCACTTGTTCACTGTACCGTGACGTAGAAAGAACAGGCTAGTTACATGTTAAAATGTTGCTGATTGAAAGTTGGATATTGATTGTTAATGATATGTTGTAGCTTAGTGCTAACTAAAGTTCTTTTCAACTTTGGGCAAAGTACATGAGAGAAATGCGTTTCTTGTTTGATTGCGGCTCTCTCATGTGCCTTAGCGTAAAGTTCTCCACAACCTGCTGCTAAAACTTGAAAGTAAGGTTCTACTAATTAGGCGAGTCCTTGCAAATGATTTTTACCTCATGCAACCCATCACCCTCATATAGAAGTTTCATGTTTAGGTGAGACGGGTCAGACTTGCTGAGCCTTCGTGCTCACTGCTTGTGTTTGAAGCTTTTGCAGGGTTCTATGAGGAAGGGACTCCCGAAGAGGAGACGGAACCCCAGGAGGGGAACCCCGTCGAGTGGGAGTCGTGCACGCCGCAGAGTTAGTGTGCGTGTGTGCTAGCAAGGACACGTTCGAGGGCTGAACGTGCACTTGATGCTTAGTCTACGCCCGCGAGTGTGGACTAAACTTATTTTGATGTAAACATGTTGATAAACTTGTTTATGTAATAAAGCTTCCGCTTCCGCTTTGTACCTTTGACGTGTGTTATGCGGTGCTGTGCAACGCAGCACCCCTCAGCGTGATCCTGGCTCGACAGGACCAGTGGGGTCGTGTCACTAATGTCGGACGCTGAACACGATGGACACCTCGCTGTCACTGGCTAACCGCCGTAGCTCGCCGGCGACGAGCGCTATGCCACTGCACCTCATCGGCACCGTGTTCCCGTCGCTCCGGCAACCCTCTTCGCGCGCTAATCGCGTCACCACGTTCAGGGCAGCCTCAGGAAGCTTGGCATGACCTCGGTTTCGACCCAAACAGCCGGCAAACCGGACCTCATCGGCGACCCCGTATTCCGCCGAACTGTTTCTCAGTGAAACTAGGGTTCCGGTGGATCTTTCTCGCCGGTTTTTGATCGAGGAGGAGCGCAAGGACCTCTAGAACGTGCGTGGTGTGCAGCTCGAGCGGCGGTTGCCTCTATGCAACAAATTTCACCATCGATCAATCACTAACCCTAATACACCCCGTGGAGGGAATTGACATATATTCGCTCTATACTGCATGAAACGGCAAACGGTTTCCTCTTACAGCTGTAGCATGACTAGGCACACCTTTTCTTTTACGGTGGCGGTGCGTGAAGAAGCCAGGATCGGCTGATCGCCGGTGGACAGAGAGAGCGACGATGATTTCGTTCGCGGGAGACGAAGAATAGCACGTGATGCGGTTTCGCTCGGAACTGGAGAGAACGGTGAAGCAGCTCAGTGTGCTGGACTTTGATCCGATGTTTTCGCCGTGAGGTGGAGTTGCCCAAGCGTGCTGGCGGCCTGCAGTGGATCGTCGGTCGCCTGTACAGAGCAGTTTTAGTCACTTACAGTGGGCCCTCTTCCCCTCTTATCTCTTTTCTGTTGTTTTTACTGCAAATATCTCAGCTACCAACAATTAAATTGTAGACTTAGCCACAAAGTCATGAGATAAATTTGAATTCTTCAAATTGGAGTTGGTTTGGCTAAATTTGATTCACACTTGAATTTGAATTTCAAATTCAGTTTTGAATTAATTCAAATGTAGCTCCCGATAAGATCAATTCCAATGAGGATTAAAATTGGTGGACTAACTCAGAGAAAATGTGCTGAGTTTGAATGTGAAGTCACCTTTTGATCCAAGTGATGAAAGTAACTGAAATTTGAATTTGCATTCAACTTAGCCGTTTTTACAATTGTATACAAAAGTGCCTCAAAATGGTTTGAATTTGAATGAATCTTGGCATGAGTATTCCTAAGAATGTTAAGGCCTAATGGTGAGCTCAGCCCCTCATGTTTACATGTGTGAAATCCTATTTTCGGGATTTGTGAGTTTTTCCTCTAATCAACCTTTGAAAGTATTTACTTGCTTTTAACATGTGTTCATAAGCTCTCCACAAGATGAGCTGTGGTGTGGTTATGTGATGAACACTCTAGCAAGTAAAATCTTGGGCTTTTACATCCCTCCCCGCTTAAAAGAATCTCGTCCCGAGATTTCAAAAAGAAGAGACAAAGATGTAAGAGGAATTACCCGTGATTATACGCCATGAAATCCAGGTAGTTTGAGCTTAAGAAAATCTTCACTATCCCGCGTCGCTACCTCAACGGTGTGGTTGCTCCACAAGATCTTGTAGAACCACCGCATTCAGTTATGCGTGGTCCGAGCTGTGGCAGACCGGAATCCGCTCATCCAGAATCGTAGAGGGTGGTGCCGCACGATGCGACACCCGACATCACACATCATAAGGGTACATTGTATTACATAGAAAACAAACTGAAACTGTACAAAGTAGTACACTGCTCAGTTACAAACTAATGTTTACATTACACAGCGGAAGTTAAATTTGTACAACTTACGCCCGCCTATCTAGCAAAAGTCGGTTGCCCAGCCCTAGGGCAACCCACACTAGCTGCATTCCTCAGCTTAGCACGGCGTGTACGGTTCCCACTCAGCCTGGTCCCCGACGGAGGGTAACCCTCGCCGGTGGACTCGTAACCCGAGTCCGTGGGTGGATCCTCACCTGAAAAACACTTAAGCAGCAACCATGAGCACAATGGCTCAACAAGACTTAACCGACTCACCTAGGCATGAAACTCTACATGTAGGGTACAACAAACATGGGACGGTAAAATTTCAGCAAACGGACACGCCTACAAATTCATCCTTAGTTCATCTTTTAGCCACAAGTTAACAGTTCATGAATATGAAATTTAGTAAGCAATATTTGGTGGCACACAAGTAGCAATACAACTATATCATGACAGCAATATTGAATCATCACGTTTCATATATTAGCCTACGTCACGACTCAGTGACCAAGTGGTACTCTTCACCGCGAGGGACGGCGAATCGACTCGATATACACCTGCAGGGACACCCAAAGAGCTCGTCACGTACGCCCACCCATGGAGCTGCACAGCACGCTCACTCGATGCCGTACGGGACAACCTTTCACCCAACAGCCCAAACATCGAACTGGTCGCACCGAAACGAGCAGGAGGTTCCCTACACGGAGCATCTCTCTATCCCCCTTAGCAGATTTCCACCTTGCTGCCCTAAGCCTACACCTATAAATCGGTGCATTATGCCTCGACGCCCGGAGGTTTAGGTTACATCGGTTTATCGGGGCCCATATATCCGTTATGCCTTCGGTACGTTCAAACTTGATCAGCGTGGGCCACACACGGATCGGTCCTCAATCGACACGGATAGGGCTGCGCACGCAAGACTTCCTCTTGCTGTGCCCTAGCCCCTGCCTAGTCTCATTTTCATTACTAAAGTGATCTCACCTCACTCGAACCAATCCCGTGTGTCCCAAGCCTAACTCGCGAGTAGATTCCAACTACTCAACTTGTACCGATGTCCTATGAATCATTAAGCATAGCCTGTCTACTCGAGGACTTCGACACTACCCTCACTCTTTTAGGAAACATGTGGTTATGCCTTTGGGTTTCATCCACCCTACACCTAATGCACATCCATACCTCACACTAAACATGTAAACAAAGCAAAACTTTATAAAAGGGGTTAAAGCAAAACGGGGATTGCCTTGTTGCTGCTGGTCAGTGGATAGGGCTTCATCCGGAAGAAGGAAGTCGAGAACTTCCGGAGTTTCCTCGCCTTCAGCGACTACACATAAACGATATACTATATGTCAATTTAAATGCAATGTTTAGAATTGGATAAGTAATTACCATAACTCTAGCTAGCCCTCCCCTTTGGTTTTGAAATTTTTATGGTAGATTGGTAGGGTCCTAACCAGAGTCTTGACCAAGTTTCATTTGAAACAAGGTTCATTTGAGCTCTGTACAAATAAAAGCCTATTTGGTCAATATTAGAGCCTCTAAGGAATTCCAGGGGTTTTCATGGCTCCAACCATTACTTTCTGGAAACTAGAATTTGAGATGGTCCTAATGGAATTGGTTTCATGTCATTTGAAGAATTCTAGAGGAAGTTATGCCCTAATCAAGATTTGAGAAAATCTTAAAAATGTTTCTGTACATTTTTCAATTTTCTCAGGCAGATCACTTAATCACACCATTAGGGGGATTAATGAACTTGGATGGGTCTGAAATTTTTACTGTGACTAAAGGATTTTCCAGTGAACCTCTCAGTCAAATTTCATAATTTCTCATAAAGTAGTTCTCCAGATAAAATTCCTAAGAGTTTAGAATTTAGGGAATTAATTATGGAAAACTATTAAGTTTCATGATCTGGAATCTGTGTTGCTGGAAAGTACTCAAAATTTTGAGTTCAGAAAAATTTGGTTCACTGAATTTGGAGCTTCCTAGCAAAAGTTATGTGCATTTGATGTTTGCACTAAAACTGGAAATTCCTAGAAAAGTTCAAACTCTGCGTGCGGGCCCCACAACACAGTACCGTCTTACTCCTCGCGCCAACGGCCCGCTGCGGCGGTAATCTCCGGTGAGCCCCTCGGACCCCGACTTTCCTGCCTTCCTCAGCCCGGAGACTTGCCGCCTCCCCCTTTTGGACCACGGGCAACTCATCCCCGAGGTCGGCCGCGGACTCCGGTCACTGGAAACCCATCAGCGACGGGCGGCAGTGGCGGTTGGAGTCCGGCAACATTGCCCTCGTGCTAGGAGGGCTCAAACACTTCGGTCTTTCTCCCTAGATCACCGTGGTGACCTCCTAAACACCGGTGTGGACTCAAATCAGCTCAACAGAGGCCGCAACTACAAGCTCATTGGCGACCTAAGATGAAAATCGGCGCTGATGCAAAAAAATCTCGAAGAACATCACCCAGACTCGATGAAACTTGATGGTTTTTTATCCTAGATACGTGTGGGTGAATCTAGACCATGGGTTTAGCTTGGTCCAGGGAGTAGTGGCTTGCTTGCTACGAATTTCCGGATTTCGTGTGGCTCGGTTCTAAACACACCGACACACTAATCAACCAAATTCCCTACCGATCGTGCGAGAGAGAGGGCGAGGTTGGTACGGTTGTTGTCAGCACCTCGGAGCGGACCTTTCTCGTGTAGCTCGTCGGGCACGATAGCGCCTGTGCCGCCCGGGCGCCGGTGATCAGCGAGGTCGACCCGCGGGGAAATGTTTCAGTCGTGCAAGGGAGAAGGGAGAGTGCGAGGACTGCACGTGGTCGCGTGGTTACTTGATCCCGGTGTCTCCCCTGTGTCCTTAGCCTTCCCCTGAGCAGGAGGTGGCACCAGCTGTGGCGGTCGGGCGCCGGTGCGGACGTGCTGGCGCGCGAGGCTTCGGCCGGTGAAAAAAATCAACCGAAGGAAACTTCAGTGTGAAGGCTTCTGACATGTGGGTCCCTCCCCCCTAATACTCTCCTAATTTTTCATCTCTGTTTTTGCTGAAAATATCCCCAGCTACTCACAATTGAATGTGAGACTTAATCACCAAGTCACAGTTTGAATTTGGTTTCTCAAATTTGAAATTTGTTTGGCCAAATTTGCTTCACATTTGAACTGAAACTCAGATTCAGTTTTGAATTATCGCAAATTTGGCTCCCGAGAAGATGAAGTCCAATGGGGATGAAAATCGTTGGACTAACTCAGAAAAATGCACTGAGTTTGAATATGAAGCCAACTTTTGAATTCAAGTGATGAAAGTTTCTGCAATTTGAATTTGCATTCAAATTGGCCCCGTTTGAATTGTCTCCAAAAGTGCCACAAAAAGTGTTGGATTTGCATAGAATTTGGCCTGAGCCTTACCAAGAATATATAAGACCTAGGGGCGAGCTCAACCTTTCATGTTCATGTGTAGCAATCCCACTTTTTGGAAGTTACGGTTTTCCCCTCTAATCACCCTTTTGATGGTGGTTACTTGCTCTTCACAAGTATTCACAAGATATCCACAACAAAAGCTGTGGTGTGGCGAGGTGATGGAAAGTTTTTGCAAGTCCCTTTTCTTGTGCTTTTACATCCCTCCCCCTGAAAAGAATCTCGTCCCGAGATTACAAAAGAAGAGACAGCGATGTAATAGGAACTCACCCGTGCTGAGACGCCATGAACACCGGGTAATTTGAGCGAAGGAATTCCTCGCTCTCCCACGTCGCTTTTTCGGTGGTGTGGTTGCTCCAGAATATCTTGTAGAACCACAACGTTCGGCTACGTGTGGTCCGGGCTTTCTCGTCAATAATTGCCACCGGATATTCATCATATGTCAAATCCGGTTGCAGCTCGCCGATGTCTTCAGTGGGAACAGCAGCCGTATGTTTCAGACATTTCCGCAGTTGTGAAACATGGAAAACGTCGTGAACACCAGCAAGGGATGCCGGTAGCTCCAGTCTATACGCCGCTGGTCCATACTTCTCGGTGATAGCATAGGGTCCAATGAATCGGGGAGCGAGTTTCCCCTTCATGCCGAACCGGTGCACGCCTTTCATCGGAGATACCCGGAGATACACGTGTCCCCCGACGTCAAAGTGCAACAGCCTACGCCTTTTATCAGCGTAGCTTTTCTGCCGGGATTGAGCGGCCTTCAATTGGCTTGTATCATCCGAACGCGTTCTTCGGCGTCGTTCACCACATCAACCCCAAATGTGACCCTTTCACCGGACTCGCACCAGTTTAACGGGGTGCGGCATTTGCGACCGTAGAGAGCCTCATACGGTGCCATCTTGATACTCGCTTGATAGCCATTGTTGTACGAGATTTCCGCCAACGGTAGGTGATCATCCCATTTGCTACCGTGGTGGATGGCACATGCTCTCAACATGTCTTCCAGTACTTGGTTCACCCTCTCTGTTTGGCCATCTGTCTGATGATGATCGGTGGAGCTTCTAATCAGCTTAGTACCCAAAGCAGCATGCAACTGCTCCCAGAAACGAGACACAAATAGTGCCCCTCGGTCTGAGACTATGGTCTTGGGTACTCCATGCAAGCATAGGATTCTTGCAATATACAACTCCGCGTGTCTGTTGGCATGGAAATGTGTATGCACGGGAATGAAGTGAGCCGACTTGGTTAACCGGTCAACGATCACCAAAATGGAATCATGCTTGTTGGAAGTCAGGGGTAATCCCACAACGAAATCCATGCTCACATCCTCCCATTTCCATGTTGGAATTTTCAGGGGTTGCAGCAGCCCTGATTTTCTCATATGATCAGCTTTCACTCGTCTACACATATCACACTCGGATACGTACTTAGCCACTTCCCGCTTCATCCGTGTCCACCAAAATCTTTTTCAAATCTTGGTACATTTTGTTGCTGCCCGGATGAATGGAGTATTTAGACAAGTGAGCTTCGTCAAGAATCTTTTTCCTCAGCTCCATATCTCGGGGTACGACTATGCGACCATTGAACCACAACGTCCCCTCATCATCCTTCCGGAAACACTTGATTTCACCGTTGTCTATCTGTCTCCGGAGATGTGCCATACCCTTGTCAACTTTCTGAGCTGCAATGATGTCCTCCCTAATGGTAGGGATGAGGGCAAGGTTGTAGAGTGACCCATAAGGAACCATGTATAAACTCGGCTCTTCCTCCTCCACCGGTGCTATGGTGAGGTTATGGACCTGTGATTTCCGACTCAGTGTGTCGGCAACCACATTCGCCTTGCCGGGGTGGTAATGAATCTCAATTTCATAGTCTTTGATTAGCTCTAACCACCTCCTTTGACTCATATTCGGCTCCTTCTGGGTGAAAATATACTTCAGGCTCTTGTGGTCGGTGTAGAGATGCACCAAATTCCCCAGGAGATAGTGCCTCCACATCTTCAATGCCAAAACCACAGCAACAAGCTCAAGATCATGAGTTGGGTAGTGCTGCTCATGGTTTCAAAATTGGCGTGATCCATAGGCGACCACACGTATTTCTTGCATCAACACACAGCCGAGCTCGATGCCGGACGCATCACAATACACGTCGAAGGGCTTGGTTGTATCCGGTTGAGCTAAGACCGGGGCTGTCGTGAGATGCTTCACTAATGCTTGAAACGCTCCTTCACACGCCGTGTTCCAAACATATTTTGTTCCCTTTTTCAGCAACTCTGTCATCGGCTTAGCAAGCTTGGAGAAGCTCGGAATGAATCTCCGATAGTATCCCGCTAAGCCGAGGAAGCTTCTGACTTCATGGACTGAAGTGGGAGCTTTCCATTTCAGCACTTGCTTGATTTTGCTTGGGTCAACCACTATGCCTTCCCCTGAGATGATATGTCCCAAAAATGGCACTTGGCTGATCCAAAACTCACATTTGCTGAACTTGGCGTAGAGCTTGTGGTCTCGCAATCGTTGAAGAACGATCCTCAGGTGTTCGGCGTGTTCTGCTTCTGTCTTGGAGTAAACCAAGATATCATGAATGAACACCACCACGAACTTGTCCAGCTCCGGCATGAACACCGAGTTCATGAGATACATGAAATGGTCTGGAGCATTAGTGAGACCAAAAGACATGACGAGATATTCATATAAGCCATATCTCGTCGAGAAAGCCGTCTTCGGGATATCCTCCGCCCGGATTTTTATTTGATGATATCCAGAGCGAAGGTCCATCTTGGAGAATACACTTGCACCCACAATCTGATCAAACAAGATGTTAATACGGGGCAGTGGGTATTTGTTATTGATGGTGACGGCGTTGAGCGGCCGGTAGTCCACACACAGCCTCAAGGTTTCATCCTTCTTCTTTACGAACAGCGTTGAGCATCCCCAAGGCGAGGAACTCGGCCTAATAAAACCTTTGCTCAACAGATCATTGAGCTGTTCTTTTAATTCAGCCAGCTTGTTTGGAGCCATTTTGTATGGTCTCCGTGATATGGGCGTAGTCCCGGGTGCATGCTCAATCTTGAACTCGACATCCCACTCAGGTGGCATGCCCGGAAGATCATCCGGAAACACGTCGGTGTATTCTCGGACTACGGGGATGTCCTCTAACTTGAGATCTTCAGTATTATTAATTGCTGAAACTTCTCGGGCTGGATTATCTAATAGGAGGGACTGCAGACGGTGTAGTGGGGAGTTGAGGTGAACCGTCCATGATAATGTTTCTAGGACAGCACCATGGTATCTTAGCCATGACATCCCTAAGATTGCATCAATCTTCTCTCCCTCAAGAATAATCATAGTGGTGGGATATATCTTCCCACCTAAGCACAGTGGTGCTTTCGGAATCATCATAGTTGCTGAAATCTTTCCTCCCGGTGAGCAGATCATATAAGAACACTCAGTTGGAAAGGCTTCCAGTTGATGCTTAACCACATATGATGCACTTATGAAGTTGTGGGTTGCACCTGAAACAAATAGTATGATGATCGCTTGATCGTTGAGAGTGAACGTACCCGCCAGCACGTTGTCTCCCTCTTGGGCATCCTCATTGTCGAGGTGGCGAACGCCCCCAGTCCGCTGACTAACCTTCTTGCCAGGAGGTCGGCCTCGAGCACCGCCATGGAATTGGGCTTGCCCGCTGCTCTGCTGCCCCTGGGGACAGTCCTTCGAGAAATGGCCCGCCTGGCCACACATAAAGCATGTGTAGCGAGGTGGCACTACGCTGATCGGGGGACGAAAACCCGGGGTGCGTTGTGGCGATGGAAACGCCTGGGGTACCATCTGCTTCTGCTGTTGCGGTCGCGGTGGTGGTATCGGCGGTCAGAACGAGGGTGGCTGAAATGAATGACCCCCGAACTGCTGAGGTCGTGCCGGTGCATGCCACTGCTGACCTGATGGTGTCCGATACACCCTGCGGTATTTTTGGGGAGCTCCACCCCCACTGCTGGGTGGAGTGCTGCGCTTCCGCTGCTCAGCCGCCAACCCTCGCTGAGCGTCTTTTTGCATGATCGTGGCATTGACTAGATCGTTGAACGTGCCGCGATTGCATTGGACGAGATGCGTCTTCGTCTCAGGGTGTAACCCCCGATAGAAGTGCTCTCGCTTCTTCTCCTCAGTGGAGACATAATCTGACGCATATTGCGCTAGATGGTTGAAGGCACGGGAGTAGTCATGGGCACTCCTCCCGCCCTGCTTCAGCTCCGAGAATTCTTGGAACTTCCTCTTCATTATCCCGGGAGGGATATGGTAGGCGCAGAACGCCTCCCGGAACTCTCCCCACTCCACGGCCTGGCCAGCCGGATGTGAGGCGACATAATTCGCCCACCACGCACCAGTGGCACCATGAAGCTGCTGCACCGCGAACAGAGTCTTTTCCCGCTCCGTACATTGGAGCAGCCCGAACTTGGACTCAATTGTCCGCAGCCAGTTGTCAGCCTCCAGGGGTTCTGCTGCTTCCGTGAACACCGGAGGGTGCGTACTCATGAAGTCCGAGTACGTCACATCACGGGGCTCACGAGGCCCCTTCTCTCGACGCCCCCCTGCCTGGGACGTATTCTGCACGATCGTGCGGAGCAGGTCGGTCTTCTCCTCACAACCACCCACCAGTGCCACAATCACATCCGCTAGCGTAAGCGGAGGCGGCGGTGGTGGTTGTTGCTGCGGAGTGCTGTCGTAGGCAGGTGGCTGGGAATCATCACCCCCCTGCTGGCAAGAGCCTCCAATCTCATGCGTGGTCCGAGTGTGAACCATCTGCAACCATACGACAATAAACATCAGTCCCGCAACATACTTCATGCAGTCCAATAAAATAGGCGTAAAACATAATGACAGTAGAACATGCGATACATCTCGTATATAGATAATGTAATAACTTTGCACAAGCTACACCATTACCAGACCAAATACAATCTAGTTAAATCACATTTGATGGACTCCCTCTTTCGAAGTGCATCTCAACTAGGTTTGGTTACTACGAGACATTAATCTCGCTTTGTCATCACGTATACTACCCTCTTCAATACGACACAAACATGGTCTCTAGCAAAAGAAACTTGAGTAAGACATATACTCAAATCTTTAACTAGTTGAAGATAACCACTCATGAGTATGTTCTACCCCATTGGAAGTACTTAAACCCCCTAGGGTACAACAGCCTCTCAAATGAGTTCAACTGTCATCCCTCTGTCAGAATGACCAGTTTCTATGTATCCCAGATTATTATCTGGTTCTGGGCATTTTCATGACTCAAGCTGAATACAAAGGTTAAAGTAAACTTCAGCATCTTTCTAACGAGTATTTATTTGCCCTCAGATAAGCTCTGGTTTAAAAGTTATGGTAATTCAAAGTCAACAGAATTTCTGGAACAATTTTAACAGCACCTCCCTTGGACGTTGCTGTTTTCAATTCTGGTTTCCACTGAATTCCATGCTGAAAATACAGAAACTTTGAATTACAAAGATGTAACACATCTCCTACCCTTTCCATATGATAATTCCAGATTTTTCTACAGGAAGTTATGCTTGAAAAACAGAACAGTCCAGAGAGTGTTTTAAATCTGTTCTAGTTCTGGACAGTTTACAATCCTCTGGGATTTAAGCCATCTTAAGGTGTGATTCAGCCCTGGAAGTCTACAAAAAAGTTGTATACTTCTTAAACAGCTTTCCAGAACTATATCCCACACCTCCATTGGCTAGTTTATCTGTGAGTTATGCTCTGTCAATTTCAGCAACTTTCTGCTCAAAACAGAGCACTCTGTTTTTTTCCATCCCTTTGACTACAGGGATCAACTATTAAATTTTTCAATCCAACCAGGGTCCTAAATGTTGAAACTTAGTGATTTTTGTTCCTTGTTATCATTATTTTTCATGCACATTCCTATGATATGTCGGTACTACGTTCCTCACAAAAAGAAAATCCTAACAGGATTATACCGGCATATACGTCTCAATTGTGGCACTAAACGGGCTCTTGCACACGTATACTACACGGGATACATACGTGGTTAGTACCTGCAGAAGACCACACAATAATGATGCACTCAAAGGTTATTTTCATTTCAGGCAGGTCCATATTTGAAAGTAAATACAAACCCCCGTATCATTGCCATACGGCCGTCCTTGAGTTAAGCCACGTCTCAAGGTACGTGACCGTGTTTCAACACCACACGATGGGGAACCCGAGTAGAGCATGAACGGGTCGTCATGGTTGGGAATTTTATCACCCCAACAGATACCACCTACTGCCCTGCAGGGCACGCCGATGGCCAGCGCTGCGTATGTCCCCCTGGGCTATTTCCAGACAAACACACTTTCGCATTACTGACCACGCGATGGGGTCTCCACTTACTTGCCTAATGCACGCTAGGGATCAGCATCCATACTCAGGAACATGAAGAGTCCAAGAGTTTCATATTAACGTCTCACACCAAGCTGTGAGACCTATCCCTGAACCACATTCCTCGTCAGGGGAGCTAACCAAAATTGAACCGCTTTCGGTGGCATTCCTTACCATTCTTACCGGAGCGTAGGTGCGTCGTTACATAATTAAAATTCAGAATTATAACACATATGTTAGTCTTGCCACTTTAAGTAACTATGCTAATATAGTCCTTACTTGGGCAAACTAGCGAATCCTCACAGTAATCCTATGTTTTCCCGTAATACAGTCCTTTATTAATGTGCTATTCCCAATGCCACTCTGATACCAGCCTGTGGCGGACCGGAATCCGCTCATCCAGGATCGCAGAGGGTGGTGCCGCACGATGCGGCACCTGACAGCACACATCATACGGGTACATTATATTACATAGAAAACAAACTGAAATTGTACAATGTAGTACACTGCTCAGTGACAAACTAATGTTTACATTACACAGCGGAAGTTAAATTTGTGCAACTCACGCCCGCCTATCTAGGAAAATTCGGTTGCCCAGCGTTAGGGCAACCCACACTAGCTGCATTCCTCAGCTTAGCACAGCGTGTACGGCTCCCACTCAGCCGTGGTCCCCGACGGAGGGTAACCCTCGCCGGTGGACTCATAACCCGAGTCCGTGGGTGGCTCCTCACCTGAAAAACACTTAAGCAGCAACCATGAGCACAATGGCTCAACAAGACTTAACCGACTCACCTAGGCATAAACTCTACATGTAGGGTACAACGAACATGGGACGGTAAAATTTCAGAAAACGGACACGCCTACAAATTAATCCTTAGTTCATCTTTTAGCCACAAGTTAACAGTTCATGAATCTGAAATTTAGTAAGCAATATTTAGTGGCACACAAGTAGCAATACAATTATATCATGACAGCAATATTGAATCATCACGTTTCATATATTAGCCTATGTCACGACTCAGTGACCAAGTGGTACTCTTCACCATGAGGGACGGTGAATCGACTCGATATACACCTGCAGGGACACCCAAAGAGCACGTCACGTACGCCCACCCGTGGAGCTGCACAGCACGCTCACTCGATGCCGTACGGGACAACCTTTCACCCAACAGCCCAAACGTCGAACCGGTCGCACCGAAACAAGCAGGAGGTTCCCTACACGGAGCATCTCTCTATGCCATTAGCAGATTTCCACCTTGCTGCCCTCAGCCTACACCTATAAATTGGTGCGTTATGCCTCGACGCCCGGAGGTTTAGGTTACATCGGTTTATCGGGGCCCATATATGCGATATGCCTTCGGTACGTTCAATCTTGATCAGCGTGGGCCGCACACGGATCGGTCCTCAATCGACACGGACAGGGCTGCGCACACAAGACTTCCTTTTGCTGCGCCCTAGCCCCTGCCTAGTCTCATTTTCATTACTAAAGTGATCTCACCTCACTCGAACCAATCCCGTGTGTCCCAAGACTAACTCGCGAGTAGATTCCAACTCTCGACTTGTACCGAAGTCCTATGAATCATTAAGCATAGCCTGTCTACTCGAGGACTTAAACACTACCCTCACTCTTTTAGGAAACATCTGGTTATACCTTTGGGTTTCATCCACCCTACACCTAATGCACATCCATTCCTCACACTAAACATGTAAACAAAGCAAAACTTTATAAAATGGGTTAATGCAAAACGGGGCTTGCCTTGTTGCTGCTGGTCAGTGGTTAGGGCTTCGTCCGGAAGAAGGAAGTCGAGCACTTCCAGAGTTTCCTCGCCTTCAGCGACTACACATAAACGATATACTATATGTCAATTTAAATGCAATGCTTAGACTTGGATAAGTAATTACCATAACTCTAGCTAGCCATTCCCTTTGGTTTTGAAATTTTTATGGTGGCTTGGTAGGGTCCTAACCAGAGTCTTGACCAAGTTTCATTTGAAATAAGGTTCATTTGAGCTTTGTACAAATAAATGCCTATTTGGTCAATATTAGAGCCTCTAAGGAATTCCAGGGGTTTTCATGGCTCCAACCATTACTTTCTGGAAATTAGAATTTTAGATGGTCCTAATGGAATTTGTTTCATGTCATTTGAAGAATTCTAGAGGAAGTTAGGCCCTAATCAAGATTTGAGAAAATCTGAAAAATGTTTTTGTACATTTTCTATTTTCTCAGGCAGATCAATTAATCACACAATTAGGGGGACTAAATTAACTCGGATGGGTCTGAAATTTTTACTTTGACTCAAGGATTTTCCAGTGAACCTATCAGCAAAATTTCAGAATTGTTCATAAAGTAGTTCTCCAGATAAAATTCCTAACATTTTAAGTTTTAGGGAATTAATTCTGGAAAACTATTAAGTTTCATGAGCTGAAATTTATGTTGCTCGAAAGTACTCAAAATTCTGAGTTCAGCAAAATTTTGTTCACTGAATTTGGAGCTTCCTAGCAAAAGTTATGTGCAATTGAAGTTTGCACTAAAACTGGAAATTCCTAAAAAAGTTCAAACTCTGCGTGCGGGCCCCACACACAGTACCGTCTTCCTCCTCACGCCAACGGCCCGCTGCGGCGGTAATCTCCGGAGAGCCACTCAGACCCCAAATTTCCTGCCTTCCCCAGCCCTGAGACTTGCCGCCTCCCCCTTTTGGACCACGGGCAACTCATCCCCGAGGTCGGCCGGGGACTCCGGTCACCGAAAACCCATCAGCAACGGGCGGCAGTGGCGGTTGGAGTCTGGCAACGTCGCCCTCATGCTAGGAGGGCTCAAACACTTTGCTCTTTCTCCCTAGAGCACCGTGGCGACCTCCTAAACACCGGCGTGGACTCAAATCAGCTCAACAGAGGCCGCAACTACGAGCTCATCGGCGACCTAAGATGAAAATCGGCGCTGATGCAAAAAAATCTCGAAGAACATCACCCAGACTCGATGACACTCGATGGTTTTTGATCCTATAGACGCGTGGGTGAGTCTAGACCTTGTCTTTAGCTCGGTCCAGGGAGTAGTGGCTTGCTTGCTACGAATTTCCGGATTTCGTGTGGCTCGGTTCTAAACACACCGACACACTAATCAACTTAATTCCCTGCCGATCGTGCGAGAGAGAGTGCGAGGTCGGTACGGTTGAGATCAGCACTTTGGAGCGGACCTTTCTCGTGTAGCTCATCGGGCACGATAGCGCCTGTGCCGCCCGGGCGTCGGTGATGAGCGAGGTCGACCCGCGGGGAAATGTTTCAGTCGTGCAAGGGAGAAGGGAGAGTGCGAGGACTGCACGTGGTGGCGTGGTTACTTGATCCCAGTGTTTCCCCTGCGTCCTTAGCCTCCCCCCGAGCAGGAGGTGGCACCAGCTGTGGCGGTCGGGCGCCGGTGCAGACGTGCTGGCGCGCGAGGCTTCGGCCGGTGAAGAAAAATCAACCGAAGAAAACTTCAGTGTGAAGGCTTCTGACATGTGGGTCCCTCCCCCCTAATAGTCTCCTAATTTTTCATCTCTGTTTTTGCTGAAAAATCCCCAGCTACTCACAATTGAATGTGAGACTTAATCACCAAGTCACAGTTTGAATTTGGTTTCTCAAATTTGAAATTTGTTTGGCCAAATTTGCTTCACATTTGAACTGAAACTCAAATTCAGTTTTGAATTATCGCAAATTTGGCTCCCGAGAAGATGAAGTCCAATGGGGATGAAAATCGTTGGACTAACTCAGAAAAATGTGCTGAGTTTGAATATGAAGCCAACTTTTGAATTCAAGTGATGAAAGTTGCTGCAATTTGAATTTGCATTCAAATTGGCCCCTTCTGAATTGTCTCCAAAAGTGCCTCAAAAAGTGTTGGATTCGCATGGAATTCGGCCTAAGCCTTCCAAAGAATATATAAGGCTTAGGGGCGAGCTCAACCTTTCATGTTCATGTGTAGCAATCCCACTTTTTGGAAGTTACGGCTTTCCCCTCTAATCACCCTTTTGATGGTGGTTACTTGCTCTTCACAAGTATTCACAAGATATCCACAACGAAAGCTGTGGTGTGGTGAGGTGATGGAAAGTTTTTGCAAGTCCCTTTTCTTGGGCTTTTACACGAGCCTTCTCATCAATAATTTGTAAAGCCCAAGAAAGTGACTTGCAAAAAAAAATTGTTCATCACCTCACAACACCACAGCTCTTGTGATGGATATCTCATGAACACTTGTGAAGAGCAAGTAACCACCATCAAAAGGGTGATTAGAGGGGAAAGCTCGAACTTCAAAAAGTGGGATTTCTACACATAAACATGAAAGGTTGAGCTCACCCCTAGACCTTATATATTCTTGGGAAGGCTCAGGCAAAATTTCATGCAAATCCAATACTTTTTGAGGCACTTTTGGAGACAATTCAAAAAGGGGCCTATTTCAATACAAATTCAAATTGCAGACACTTTCATCACTTGAATTCAAAAGTTGGCTTCATATTCAAACTCAACACATTTTTCTGAGTTAGTCCACCAATATTCATCCCCATTGGAGTTCATCGTGTCGGGAGCTAAATTTGCATTAATTCAAAACTGAATTTGAATTTCAAATTCAAATGGCCAGCAAATTTAGCCAAACCAGTATCAAATTTAGGGAAATCAAATTCAAACAATGACTTGGAGGCTAAGTCTCTCATTCAATTGTGTGTAGCTGGGATCTTTTCAGTGAAAACAGAAATTTAAAATTGGAAAAGAAATTAGAGGGGGAAGGACCCACTCATCAGTGACTGTGCTCAGAGGGAAACCGACTCAGTTGCCGTCGGTCAGCTGCCGGGGCTGTTGCCGCCTCACAGCCTCGCTCGCGCACGTGCCAGTGCTCGCTTGGATCAGCACGTCCCCCTCCCGATCACCACGTACACGGCACAAACGGATTTCGCTGCCTCCCCCGCCTGCGCCGCTCTGCTCAGCTCCCGCGCGCGAAAAACAGCAGCGGCGACCGCACCTTCGAGCCTCGGCGCGCACCAGTGACGATCATCGATCACTCGTCATCTCTGCAGCAAAAAGGAGCACCAAGGTGTGCTCTAGCTGTTCCCCGTGCTGCACCAGCGAGTTGCACCCGGTTGTGCGCGGTTTACGCCGTCAAAGTCAAGAAACCGGAAGAAACCAGCGGAGCTGTGCTTCGGCTCACCGTCGACAGCCCCCGGCTATCTTCGCCGACCGCGTGCTACACAAGAAAGGTGCGTGGGGATCCCTAGATGGTGTAGCCGCAAACCATTTGGCAAATAATCCATCGGGTAGCAAGAATTTTAGAAAGTCCCGAACCCTAGTGCAATGGACCGAGTTAGGCAAAAACCAAAAATTTGGCTTACACGTTGAATCAATGGTCAAGCTAGCTCGCAAGTAGATTCTACATCTCCTAGCGTCCCTCCTAGAGGAAGAACAGAGCACAACCGTCCAGAAACGGCCGAGATATAGCAGTTTCCATAGCCGCCAGTGCAAACACGGCTCGGGTCGCCGTCGAGAGTGGGTTTGCATGCATTTTTAGCTTTCGAGGCTGCTCACGTCGGGTTCGTCGTGACCCACTGGTGCTCCCCGAGCAAACCGTGACTCTTTTTATGCCTCAGCGAGCGAGAACGACCTCGTCAGAGCCCTAACCTCCGCGGTTGACGTCGCACGGCCATTTCCGGTCACCGCCGGCGAGCTCCGACCCCCGAGGCAAGTTCCACATGGCGAGATAGGGCTAGGTGGCCAGTTCTAGCGCTGGGGGCGGTCGGGAAGTCACTTCTGGCGAACATCACCGGAGTGCGCCGCCGCCGGACACGAGGGCACGCGCGAGGAGGAAGAAGGCGGGTGGTGGGGCCCACCCGCAGAGTTTAAACATTTTGGGATTTTCCATTTTACTTCAAACTTCAAATGCATATAACTTTTGCTAGGAAGCTCCAAATTCAGTGAACTAGATTTTGCTGAATTCAGCTTTTTGAGTAATTTCCAGCAACATAAATTTCAACTCATGAAACTTAATAGTTTTCCAGAATTAATTCCCTAAAATTTAAAGTGTTGGGAATTTTATCTGGAGAATTAATTTATAAAAAATTCTGAAATTTGGCTGAGAGGTTCATTGGAAAATCCTTGAGTCACAGTAAAATTGTCATACCCATCCAAGTTCATTTAGTCCCCCTAATGGTGTGATTAAGTGAACTGCCCAGGGAAAATAGAAAAAATGTACAGAAACATTTTTTAGATTTTCTCAAATCTTGTTTAGGGCATAACTTCGTCTAGAATTCTTCAATTGACATGAAACGAATTCCATTAGAACCATCTCAAATTCTAGTTTCCAGAAAGTAAGGGTTGGAGCCATGAAAATTCCTGGAATTACATAGAGGCTCTACTAATGACCAAATAAGCTTTACTTTGTACAAAGCTCAAATGAACTTTGTTTCAAATGAAACTTGGTCAAGACTCTGGTTAGGACCCTACTAAGCCACCATAAAAATTTCAGAACCAAAGGGGAGGGCTAGCAAGAGTTATAGTGTTTACATGTTCAATTCCAAATATTGCATTTAAATTGACATATAGCATATGGCTTACGTGTAGTCGCTGATGGCGAGGAAGCTCCGGAAGTGCTTGACTTCCTTCTTCCGGATGAAGCCTTGGCACATGACCAGCAGCAACAAGGCAAGCCCCGGTTTACATTAACCAATTTTACAAAGTTTTGCTTTATGAATAATTAGTATGTGGTATGGATTTGCATTAGGTGTAGGATGGATGACACCCAAGTGCATAACCAGAATTTTTCCTATAAGAGTGAGGGTAGTGTCTAAGTCCTCGAGTAGAAAGGCTATGCTTAATGATTCATAGAACTTTGGTACAGGTCGAGTAGTTGGAATCTACTCGCGAGTTAGGCTTGGGACACACGGGATTGGTTCGAGTGATGTGAGATAACTTTAGTAATGAAAATGAGACTAGGCAGGGGTTAGGGCGCAGCAAGAGGAAGTCTTGTGTGCGCAGCCCTGTCCATGTCGGTTGAGGACCGATCCGTGTGTGGCCCACGCTGATCAAGTTTGAACGTACCGAAGGCATATCGGATATATGGGCCCTGGTAAACCAATGTAACCTAAACCTCCGGGCGTCGAGGCATAGCACACCGATTTATAGGTGTAGGTTTAGGGCAGCAAGGTGGAAATCTGCTAACGGGTATAGAGAGATGCTCTGTGGAGGGAACCTCCTGTCCGTTTCGGTGCGACCGGTTCGACGTTTGGGCTGTTGTGTGAAAGGTTGTCCCGTACGACATCGAGTGAGCGTGTTGTCCAAATCCACGGGTGGGCATACGTGACGTGCTCTTCGGGTATCCCTGCAGGTGTTTATCGAGTCAATTTGCCGTCCCTCGTGGTGAAGAGTACCACTTGGTCACTGAGTCGTGACGTAGGTTAATATATGAAATGTGATGATTCAATATTGCTGTTATGAAAAAAATTGCATTGCTACATGTGTGCCACTAAATATTGCTCACTAAATTTCATATTTATGAACTGTTAACTTGTGGCTAAAAGATGAACTAAGGATGAACCTGTAGGCGTGTCCATTTGCTGAAATTTACCATCCCATGCTCGTGTAAACTGCATGTAGAGTTTCATGCCTAGGTGAGTCGGTTAAGTCTTGTTGAGCCATCGTGCTCACGGTTGCTGCTATAAGTGTTTTTCAGGTGAGGAGTATCCCACGGACTTGGGTTACGAGTCCACCAGCGAGGGTTACCTTCCGTCGGGGACCACGGTTGAGTGGGAACCGTACACGCTGCGCTGGGCTGGAGGAGTGCAGCTAGTGTGGGTTGCCCTAGGGCTGGGCAACCGACTTTTGCTAGGTAGATGGGCGTGAGTTGTACAAACTTAGTTTCCGCTGTTGTAATATAAACACTAGTTTGTAACTGAAGTACTGTACTACTTTGTACATTTCAGTTGGTTTTCAATGTAATACAATATCGTTCTTATAATGTGTGCTGTCAGGTGTCGCATCGTGTGGCACCACCCTCTACGATCCTGGATGAGCGTATTCCGGTCCGTCACAAGCTGGTATCAGAGCGGAATTGGTGATAGCACACTAATTAAGGACTGTATTACGGGGAAAGCTTAGGTTTACGGTGAGGATTCGCTAGTTTGCCCAAGTAAGAACTATATTAGCATAGTTACTTAAAGTGGCAAGACTAATATATGTGTTATGATTCTGAATTTTGATTATGTAATGACGCACCTACGCTCAGGTAAAAATGGTATGGAACGCCACCGAAAGTGGTTCAATATCGGTTAGCTCCCCTGACAAGGAACGTGATTCAGGGATAGGTCTCACATCTTGGTGTGAGATGTCAATATGAAACTCTTGGACTCTTCATGTTCCTGAGTTCATATGAAACGCTGATCCCTAGCGTGCATTAGGCAAGTAAGTGGAGACCCTATCGCATGGTCAGTAACACGAGAGTGTGTTCGTCTGGAAATAGCCCAGGAGGACATACACAACGCTTGCCATCGGCGTGCCCTGCAGGGCAGTAGGTGGTATCTGTTGGGGTGATAAAATTCCCAACCGTGACGACCCGTTCGCGCTCTACTCGGGTTCCCCGTCATGTGGTGTTAAAACACGATCACGTACCTTGAGACGTGGCTTAACTCAAGGACGGCCGTATGGCAATGATACGGGCATTTGTATTTACATTCAAATATGGACCTGCCTGAGACAAAAATAACCTTCGAGTGCATCATTATTGGGTGTTCCTCTGCAGGTACTAACCACATATGTATCCCGTGTAGTATACGTGTGCGAGAGCCCGTTTAGTGCCACATTTGAGACGTATATGCCGGTAAAATCCGGTTACGATTTTTTTTTGTGAGGAACATAGTACCGACATATCATAGGCATGTACATGAAAGATAATGATAACAAGGAACTAAAATCACTAAGTTTAAACAATTAGGACCCTGGATGCGTAGAGAAGTTCAATAGTTGATCAGTGTAGTGAAAGGGATTGAAAAACAGAGTGCTCTGTTTTGGGCAGCAAGTCTGCTGAATTTTGACAGAGCATAACTCACAGATCATTTAGCCAATGGAGGTGTGGGATATAGTTCTGGGAAGGTGTTTAAGTTCTCTACAACTTTCTTGTAGACTCCCAGAGCTGAATCACACCTTAAACTTGCTGAAGTTCCAGATTATTGTAAACTGTCCAGAACCAGGACAGATTTAAAACACTCTCTGCACTGTTCTGTTTTTCAAGCATAACTTCCTGTAGAAAAATCTAAAATTATCATATGAAACATTTTTGGAAAAGGGTAGGAGATGTGTTACATCTTTGTAATTCAAAGTTTCTGCAATTGCAGCACGGAATTGAGCTGAAATTAGAGTTGAAAACAGAAACTTCCAAAGGAGGTGCTGTTGAAATTCTTCCAGAAATTCTGTTGACTTTGAATTACCATAACTTTCAAACCAGAGCTGATATGAGGGAAAATAAATACTCGTTGGAAAGATACTTAAGGTAACTTTAACTTTGGTATTCAGCTGGAGTCATGAAAATGCACAGCACCAGATCAAAATTTGGAATATGTAGAAACTGGTCATTCGGGCAGAGGGATGACAGTTGAACTCATTTGAGGGATTGTTGTACCCAAGGGGGTTTGATTACTTCCAATGGGGTAGAACATACTCATGAGTGGTTATCTTCAACTGGTGAAAGATTTGAGTATTTGTCGTGCTCAAGTTTCTTTTGCTAGAGACCATGTTTGTGTCGTATTGAAGATAACAGGGTAGCATACGTTATGACAAAGCGATTTTAACGTCTCGTAGTGACAAAACCTAGTTGAGATGAACTTCCAAAGAGGAAGTCCGTCAAGTTGGATTTAACTTGCTTGTATTTGGTCTGGTAATGGTGTATCTTGTGCAAATTTATTACATTATCTGTATACAAGATGTATCGCATGTTTTACGGTCATTATGTTTTAATCCTATTTTATTGGACTGCATGAAGTATGTTGCGGGACTGATGTTTATTGTCGTATGGTTGCAGATGGTTCGCCCTCGGACCACGCATGAGATTGGTGGCTCTAGCCAGCAGGGGGGTGATGACTCCCAGCCACCTGCCTGTAAAAGCCCAAGAAAGGGACTTGCAAAAAGTGTTCATCACCTCACAACACCAAAGCTCTTGTGATGGATATCTCATGAACACTTGTGAAGAGCAAGTAACCACCATCAAAAAGGTGATTAGAGGGGAAAGCCCTAACTTCCAAAAAGTAGGATTTGTGCACATAAACATGAAAGGTTGAGCTCACCCCTAGACCTTATATATTCTTGGGAAGGCTCAGGCCAAATTTCATGCAAATTCAATACTTTTTGAGGCACTTTTGGAGACAATTCAAAAAGGGGCCAATTTGATTGAAAATTAAATTGCAGCCACTTTCATCACGTGAATTCAAAAGTTGACTTCATATTAAAACTCAGCACATTTTTCTGAATTAGTCCACCAATTTTCATCCCCATTGGAGCTCATCTGGTCAGGAGCCAAATATGCATGAATTCAAAACTGAATTTGAATTTCAAATTCAAATGGCCGGCAAATTTAGCCAAACCAGTTTCAAACTTAGGAAATAAAATTAAAACAATGACTTGGAGGCTAAGTCTCTCATTCAATTGTGAGTAGCTGGGATATTTTCAGTAAAAACAGAAATGAAAAATTGGAAAAGAAATTAGAGGGGGAAGGGCCCACTGGTCAGTGACTGTGCTCAGAGGGAAACCGACTCGGTGGCCGTCGGTCAGCCGCCGGGGCTGTTGCCGCCTCACGGCCTTGCCAACGCGTGTCTGGATCAGCTCGTGCTCCCCTCCCGATCACCACATACACGGCACAAACAGATTACGCTGCCTCCCTCGCTTGCGCCGCTCTGCTCAGCTCCCGCGCGCGAGAAAACCTGCAGCTGCGACCGCACCTCCGAGCCTCGCCGCGCACCGGTGCCGATCATCGATCGCTCGTGGTCCCTGCAGCAAAAAGGAGCGCCAAGGTTGGCTCTAGCGGTTCCCCATGCTGCACCAGCGAGTTGCACTCGGTTGTGCGCGGTTTAAGCCGTCGAAGTCAAGAAACCGGGAGGAACCGGCGGAGCTGTGCTTCGGCTCACCGTCGACAGCCCAATCCGACCATCTTCCCCGACCACGTGCTACACAAGAAAGGTGCGTGGGGATCCCTAGATGGTGTAGCCGCAAACCATTCGGCAAATAATCCATCGGGTAGCAAGAATTTTAGAAAGTACCGAACCCTAGTGCAACGGACCGAGTTCAGCAAAAACAAAAAAAATCGACTTACACGTTGAATCAACGGTCAAGATAGCTCACAAGTAGCTTCTACACCTCCTAGCGTCCCTCCTCGAGGAAGAACTGAGAACAACCGTCCAGAAATGGCCGAGTTATAGCAGTTTCCATAGCCGCCGGTGCAATCACGGCTCGGGTCGCCATCGAGAGTGGTTTTGCAGGCATTTCTAGCTTCCGAGGCTTCTCACGTCGGGTTCCTCGTGACCCACTGATGCTCCCGTAGAAAACCGTGACTCTTTTCATGCCTCAGAGAGCGGAAATGACCTCACCGGAGCCCTAACCTCCGCGGTTGACATCACACTGCCGGTTCCGGTCACCGCCGGCGAGCTCCGACCCCCGAGACAAGTCCCGCGTGGCAAGGTAGGGCTAGGCGGCCAGTTCTAGCGCTAGGGGCGGTCGGGAAGTCAGTTCTGGCAAACCTCGTCGGTGTGCGCCGCTTCCGAACACGCGGGCGCGCGCGGGGAAGAAGAAGACGCGGGTGGGACCCGCCCGCAGGGTTTAAACTTTATTTGAATTTTCCAGTTTTAGTTCAAACTTTAAATGCATATAACTTCTGCTAGGAAGCTCCAAATTCAGTGAACCAAATTTTGCTGAACTCAGCTTTTTGAGTACTTTCCAGCAACACAAATTTCAGCTCCTGAAACTTAATAGTTTTCCAGAATTAATTCCCTAAACTTTAAACTGTAGGGCATTTTATCTGGAGAATTGCTTTATGAAAAATTCTGAAATTTGGCTGGGAGGTTCAATGGAAAATCCTTGAGTCACTGTAAAATTTTCAGACCCATCCAAGTTTATTTAGTCTCCCTAATAGTGTGACTAAGTAAACTGCCCTGAGAAAATAGAAAAATGTACAGAAACATTTTTCAGATTTTCTCACACCTTGTTTAGGGCATAACTTCATCTAGAATTCTTCAAATGACATGAAACCAATTCTATTAGAACCATCTCAAACTCTAGTTTCCAGAAAATAATGGTTGGAGCCATGAAAACCCCTGGAATTCCTTAGAGGCTCCAATATTGACCAAATAGGCTTTTATTTGTACAAGGCTCAAATGAACTTTGTTTCAAATGAAGCTCGGCCAAGACTCTGGTTAGGACCCTACCAAGCCACCATAAAAATTTCAGAGCCAAAGGGGAGGGCTAGCTAGAACTATGGACTTTATATATTCAAGTTCAAACATTGCATTTAAGTTGACATATAGTATATCGTTTACGTGTAGTCGCTGAAGGGGAGGAAACTCCAGAAGTGCTCGACTTCCTTCTTCCGGACGAAGCCCTAACCACTGACCAGCAACAAAAAGGCAACCCTGGTTTACATTGAACCATTTTACAAAGTTTTGCTTTGTTATATACTTAGTATGAGATATATGAATGTGCATTAGGTGTAGGATGGATGAAACCCAAGTGCATAACCAGAATTTTCCTATAAGAGTGAGGGTAGTGTCTAAGTCCTCGAGTAGACAGGCTATGATTAATGATTCATAGAACTTCGGTACAAGTCGAGTAGTTGGAATCTACTCGCGAGTTAGGCTTGGGACAGACGGGATTGGTTCGAGTGAGGTGAGATCACTTTAGTGATGTAAATGAGACTAGGCAGGGGCTAGGGCGTAGGAAGAGGAAGTCTTGTGTCCGCAGCCCTGTCCGTGTCGAGTGAGGATCGATCCATGTGCGGCCCACGCTGATCAAGTTTGAACGTACCGAAGGCATATCGGATATATGGGCCCCGGTAAACCGATGTATCCTAAACCTCCGGGCGTCGAGGCATAACGCACCAATTTATAGGTGTAGGCTGACGGCAGGAAGGTGGAAATCTGCTAGCGGGCATAGAGAGATGCTTTGTGTAGGGAACCTCCTGCTCGTTTTGGTGCGACCGGTTCGACGTTTGGGCTGTTGGGTGAAAGGTTGTCCCGTACGATATCGAGTGAGCGTGCTGTGCAGCTCCACGGGTGGGCGTACGTGATGTGCTCTTCGTGTGTCCCTGCAGGTGTATATCGAGTCGATTCACTGCCCTCGCGGTGAAGAGTACCACTTGGTCACTGAGCCGTGACATAGGTTAATACATGAAATGTGATGATTCAATAATTCTGTTATGATAAAAATTGTATTGCTACATGTGTGCCACCAAATATTGCTCACTAAATTTCAGATTTCATGAACTGTTAACTTGTGGCTAAAAGATGAACTAAGGATGAACTTGTACGCGTGTCCATTTGCTGAAATTTAGCATCCCATGCTCGTGTAAACTGCATGTAGAGTTTCGTGCCCAGGGGAGTCGGTTGAGTCTTGTTGAGCCATCGTGCTCAGGGTGGCTGCTATAAGTGTTTTTCAGGTAAGGAGCATCCCACGGACTCGGGGTACGAGTCCACCGGCGAGGGTTACCCTCTGTTGGGGACCACGGCTGAGTGGGAGCCGTACACACCGCGCTGAGCTGAGGAGTGCAGCTAGTGTGGGTTGCCCTAGGGCTGGGCAACCGACTTTTGCTAGATAGACGGGCGTGAGTTGTACAAATTTAGTTTCCGCTGTGTAATATAAACACTAGTTTGTAACTGGAGTATTGTACGACTTTGTACATTTCAGTTTGTTTTCTATGTAATACAATTTGTCCTTATGATGTGTGCTGTCGGGTGTCGCATCGTGCGGCACCACCCTCTGTGATCCTGGATGAGCGGATTCTGGTCCGCCGCAGGCTGGTATCAGAGCTGCATTGGGGATAGCACATTAATTAAGGACTGTATTACGGGAAAACTTAGGTTTACGGTGAGGATTCGCTAGTTTGCCCAAGTAAGTACTATATTAGCATAGTTACTTATTGTGGCAAGACTAACATATGTGCTATAATTCTGAATTTTGATTCTGTAGCGACGCACCTACGCTCAGGTAAGAATGGTAAGGCACGCCACCGAAAGCGGTTCAATTTCGGTTAGCGCCCCTGACGAGGAATGTGGTTCAGGGTAGGTCTCACAGCTTGGTATGATACGTCAATATGAAACTCTTGGACTCTTCATGTTCCTGAGTTCATATGAAACGCTGACCCCTAGTGTACATTAGGCAAGTAACTGGAGACCCCATCGTGTGGTCAGTAATGCGATAGTGTGTTTGTCTGGAAATAGCCCAGGAGGATATAGGCAGCGCTTGCCATCTGCGTGCGCTGCAGGGCAGTAGGTGGTATCGGTTGGGGTGATAAAATTCCCAACCGTGACGACCCGTTCGCGCTCTATTCGGGTTCCCCGTCGTGTGGTGTTAAAACACGATCACGTACCTTGAGAAGTGGCTTAACTCAAGGACGGCCGTATGGCAATGTTATGGGCGTTTGTAATTACTTTCAAATATGGCCCAGCCTGAAATGGAAAATACCCTTTGAGTGCACCATTATTGTGTGGTCTTCTGCAGGTACTAACCACGTATGTATGTCGTGTAGTATACGTGTGCGAGAGCCGTTTAGTGCCACAATTGAGACGTATATGCCGGTATAATCCGGTTAGGATTTTCTTTTTGTGAGGAACATAGTACCGACATATCACAGGCATGTGCATGAATGATAATGATAACAAGGAACTATCACTAGTTTCAATATTTAGGATCCTGGTTGGGTAGAAAAATTCAATAGTGGATCAGTGTAGCTCCAAGGGATTGAAAAACAGAGTGCTCTGTTTTGGGCAGCAAGTTGGCTGAACTTTGACAGAGCATAAGTCACAGATTATTTAGCCAATGGAGGTGTGGGATATAGTTCTAGAAAGGTGTTTAAGTACTATACAACTTTGTTGTGGACCCCCAGAGCTGAATCACAACTTAATATGGCTTAAATTCCAGAAGAAAGTAAACTGTCCAGAACCAGGACAGAGTTAAACTACTCTCTGAGCTGTTCTGTTTTGCAGGCATAACTTCCTATAGGAAAATCTAAAATTATCATATGATATATTATTGGAAAGGGTAGGAGATGTGTTACATCTTTGTAATTCAAAGTTTCTGAAATTTCAGCACAGAACTAAGTGGAAATTAGAGTTGAAAACAGCAACTTCCAATGGAGGGGCTGTTGAAATTCTCCCAGAAATTCTGTTGACTTTGAATTACCATAACTTTTTAACCAGAGCTGATCTGAGGGCAAATAAATACTCGTTGGAAATATACTGAAGTTAACTTTAACTTTGGTATTCAGCTTGGGGGATGAAAATGCCCAGAACCAGATCAAAATCTGGAATATGTAGGAACTGGTCATTCGGGCAGAGGTGTGACAGTTGAACTCAATTGAGAGATTGTTGTACCTTATGGGGTTTAAGTACTTCCAATGGGGTAGAACATACTCATGAGCAGTTATCTTCAACTAGTGAAAGATTTGAGTGTATGTCCTGCTCAAGCTTCTTTCGCTAACGACCATGTTTGTGTCGTATTGAAGATAAAAGGGTAGTATACGTGATGACAAAGCGATTTTAACGTCTCGTAGTGACCAAACCTAGTTGAGATGAACTTCCAAAGAGGAAGTCCATCAAATTGGATTTAACTAGCGTGTATTTGGTCTGGTAATGGTGTAGCTTGTGCAAAGTTCTTGCATTATCTGTATACGAGATGTATCGCATGTTTTTACTGTCATTATGTTTTACGCCAATTTATTGGACTGCATGAAGTATGTTGCGGGACCATAAGCTATATGCCAAGTTCAGCAAATGCGAGTTTTGGATCAGCCAAGTGCCATTTTTGGGACATATCATCTCAGCGGAAGGCATTGCGGTTGACCCAAGTAAAATTGAACAAGTGCTGAAATGGAAAGCCCCTACTTCTGTCCATGAATTCAGAAGCTTCCTCGTCTTAGCAGGATATTACCGGAGATTCATTCCAAGCTTCTCCAAGCTTGCTAAACCTATGACAGAATTGTTGAAAAAGGGAGCAAAGTATGTTGGGAACTCAGCATGTGAAGGAGTGTTCCAAGCATTAGTGAAGCATCTCACAACAGCCCCGGTCTTAGCTCAATAGGATACAACTAAGCCCTTCGACGTGTATTGTGATGTGTCCGGCATCCGGCTCAGCTGCGTGTTGATGCAAGAAGGACGTGTGGTCGCATATGGCTCATGCCAACTTCATAACCATGAGCAGCATTTCCCAACTCATGATCTTGAGCTTGCTGCTGTGGTTTTGGCGTTGAAGATGTGGAGGCACAATCTCCTGGGGAGTTTGGTGCATCTCTACACCGATCAAAAGAGCCTGAAGTATATTTTCACCCAGAAGGAGCTGAATATGAGGCAAAGGAGGTGGTTAGAACTATTCAAAGATTATGAGATTGAGATTCATTACCACCCCGGCAAGGCGAATATGGTTACCGACGCGCTGAGTCAGAAATCACATGCCCAGAACCTCACCATTACACCGGTGGAGGAGGAAGAGCCGAGTTTATACTTGGTTCCTTATGGATCGCTCTACAACCTTGCCCTCATCCCTACCATTAGGGAGGAGATCATGGCAGCTCAGAAAGTTGAAAAGGGCATGGCACATCTCCAGAGACAGATAGACAACGGGAAATCAAATGTTTCCGGAAGGATGATGAGGGGACGTTGTGGTTCAATGACCGCATAGTCGTACCCCGGGATATGGAGCTGAGGAAGAAGATTATTGATGAAGCTCACTTGTCTAAATACTCCATTCATCCGGGCAGCAACAAAATGTACCAAGATTTGAAAAAGAAATTTTGGTGGACACGGATGAAGCGGGAAGTGGCGAAGTACGTATCCGAGTGCGATACGTGTAGACGAGTGAAAGCTGATCATATGAGGAAAACAGGGCTGCTGCATCCCCTGAAAATTCCAGCATGGAAATGGGAAGATGTGAGCATGGATTTCATTGTGGGGTTACCCCTGACTTCCAACAAGCATGATTCCATTTGGGTAATCGTTGATCGATTGACCAAGTCAGCCCACTTCATTCCCGTGCAGACACATATCCATGCCAACAGATATGCGGAGTTGTATATTGCAAGAATCCTATGCTTGCATGGGGTACCCAAAACCATAGTCTCGGATCGAGGTGCATTATTCGTGTCTCGTTTTTGGAAGCAGTTGCACGCTGCATTGGGTACTAAGCTGATTAGAAGCTCCGCCTATTACCCTCAGACAGACGGTCAAACAGAGAGGGCGAACCAAGTACTAGAAGACATGTTAGAGCGTGTGCCATCCACCACGGTTGAAACTGGAATGATCATCTATCATTGGCGGAATTATCGTACAATAACGGCTATCAAGCGAGTATCAAGATGGCACCCTATGAGGCTCTCTACGGACGCAAATGCCGCACCCCACTGAACTGATGCGAGTCAAGTGAAAGGGTCACATTTGGGGTTGATGTGGTGAACGATGCCGAAGAGCGCGTTCGGATGATTCAAGCCAACTTGAAGGCCGCTCAATCCCGGTAGAAAAGCTACGCTGATAAGAGGCGTAGGCCTCTGCACTTTGACGTCGGGGAGCACGTGTACCTCCGTGTATCTCCGATGAAAGGCGTGCACCGGTTCGGCGTGAAGGGGAAACTCGCTGCCCAATTCATTGGACCCTATGCCATCACCGAGAAGTGTGGACCAGTGGCGTATAGACTGGAACTGCCGGCATCTCTTGCTGGTGTTCACGACGTTTTCCATGTTTCACAACTGCGAAAATGTCTGAAGTATACGGCTTCTGTTCCCACCAAAGACATCGATGAACTGCAACCGGATTTGACATATGATCAATATCCGGTGGCAATTATTGATGAGAAGGCTCGGACCACACGTACCCGAACGTTGTGGTTCTACAAGATACTCTGGAGTAACCACACCACCAAAGAAGCGACGTGGGAGAGCGAGGAATTTCTTCGCTCAAACTACCCGGAGTTCATGGCGTTCCAGCACGGGTGAGTTTCTATTACATCGCTGTGTCTTTTTTTGTAATCTCAGGACGAGATTCTTTTAAGGGGGGAGGGATGTAAAAGCCCAAGAAAGGGACTTGCAAAAATTGTTCATCACCTCACAACACCACAGCTTTTGTGATGGATATCTCATGAACACTTGTGAAGAGCAACTAACCACCATCAAAAAGGTGATTAGAGGGGAAAGCCCTAACTTCCAAAAAGTAGGATTTCTACACATAAACATGGAAGGTTGAGCTCACCCCTAGACCTTATATATTCTTGGGAAGGCAAAGGCCAAATTTCATGCAAATCTAATACTTTCTGAGGCACTTTTGGAGACAATTCAAAAAGGGGCCAATTTGAGTGCAAATTCAAATTGCAGCCACTTTCATCACATGAATTCAAAAGTTTACTTCATATTCAAACTCAGCACATTTTTCTGAGTTAGTCCACATATTTTCATCCCCATTGGAGCTCATCTGGTCGGGAGCCAAATTTTTTGCATGAATTCAAAACTGAATTTGAATTTCAAATTCAAATGGCCAGCAAATTTAGCCAATGCACATTCAAACAAAGGAAATCAAATTCAAACAATGACTTGGAGGCTAAGTCTCTCATTCAATTGTGAGTACCTGGGATATTTTCAGTAAAAACAGAAATGAAAAATTGGAAAAGAAATTAGAAGGGGGAAGGGCCCACTTGTCAGTGACTGTGCTCAGAGGGAAACCGACTCGGTGGCCGTCGGTCAGCCGCCGGGGCTGTTGCCGCCTCACGGCCTCGCCAGCGCGCATCTGGATCAGCTCGTGCCCCCCCTCCTGATCACAACGTACACGGCACAAACAGATTTCGCTGCTTCCCTCACCTGCGCCGCTCTGCTCAGCTCCCGCGTGCATGAAAACCTGCAGCGGCGACCGCACCTCCGAGCCTCGGCACGCACCGGTGCCGATCATCGATCGCCCATGGTCCCTGCAGCAAAAAAGAGTGCCAAGGTGTGCTCTAGCGGTTCCCCGTGTTGCACCAGTGAGTTGCACTCGGTTGTGCGCGGTTTAAGCCGTTGAAGTCAAGAAACCGGGAGGAACCGGCGGAGCAGTGCTTCGGCTCACCGTCGACAGCCCAATCTGGCCATCTTTCCTGACCACGTGCTACACAAGAAAGGTGCGTGGGGATACCTAGATGGTGTAGCCGCAAACCATTCGGCAAATAATCAATCGGGTAGCAAGAATTTTAGAAAGTACCGAACCCTAGTGCAACGGACCGAGTTCAGTAAAAACAAAAAATTCGACTTACACGTTGAATCAATGGTCAAGCTAGCTCGCAAGTAGCTTATACACCTCCTAGCGTCCCTACTCGAGGAGGAACTGAGCACAACTGTCCCGAAATGGCCGAGTTATAGCAGTTTCCATTGCCACCGGTGCAAACACGGCTCGGGTCGCCGTCGAGAGTGGGTTTGCAGGCATTTCTAGCTTCCGAGGCTGCTCACATCGGGTTCCTCGTGACCCACTGATGCTCCCCAAGCAAACCGTGACTCTTTTCATACCTCAGAGAGTGGGTATGACCTCGCTGGAGCTCTAACCTCCGCGGTTGACGTCGCACGGCCGTTTCCGGTCACCGCCGGCGAGCTCCGACCCCCGAGACAAGTCCCACATGGCAAGATAGGGCTAGGCGGCCAGTTCTAGCGCTGGGGGCGGTCGGGAAGTCAGTTCTGGCGATCCTCGTCGGAGTGCGCCGCTTCCGAACACGCGGGCGCGCGCGGGGAAGAAGAAGACGCGGGGTGGGACCCACCCGCAGGGTTTAAACTTTATTTGAATTTTCCAGTTTTAGTTCAAACTTTAAATGCATATAACTTCTGCTAGAATGCTCCAAATTCAGTGAACCAAATTTTGCTGAACTCAGCTTTTTGAGTACTTTCCAGCAACATAAATTTCAGCTCATGAAACTTAATAGTTTTCCAGAATTAATTCCCTAAACTTTAAACTGTAGGGCATTTTATCTGGAGAATTGCTTTATGAAAAATTCTGAAATGTGGCTGGGAGGTTCAATGGAAAATCCTTGAGTCACTGTAAAATTTTCAGACCCATCCAAGTTCATTTAGTCTCCCTAATAGTGTGATTAAGTAAACTGCCCTGAGAAAATAGAAAAATGTACAGAAACATTTTTCAGATTTTCTCACACCTTGTTTAGGGCATAACTTCATCTAATATTCTTCAAATGACATGAAACCAATTCCATTAGAACCATCTCATATTATAGTTTCCAGAAAGTAATGGTTGGAGCCATGAAAACCCCTGGAATTCCTTAGAGGCTCCAATATTGACCAAATAGGCTTTTATTTGTACAAGGCTCAAATGAACTTTGTTTCAAATGAAGCTCGGTCAAGACTCTGGTTAGGACCCTACCAAGCCACCATAATGAATTTCAGAGCCAAAGGGGAGGGCTATCTAGAATTATGGACTTTATATAGTCAAGTTCAAACATTGCATTTAAGTTGACATATAGTATATCGTTTACGTGTAGTCGCTGAAGGCGAGGAAACTGTGGAAGTGCTCGACTTCCTTCTTCCGGACGAAGCCCTAACCACTGACCAGCAGAAACAACGCAAGACCCGGTTCACATTGAACCATTTTACAAAGTTTTTCTTTGTTATATACTTAGTATGAGGTATATTAATGTGCATTAGGTGTAGGATGGATGAAACCCAAGTGCATAACCAGAATTTTCCTAAAAGAGTGAGGGTAGTGTCTAAGTCCTCAAGTAGACAGGCTATGCTTAATGATTCATAGAACTTCGGTACAAGTCGAGTAGTTGGAATCTACTCGCAAGTTAGGCTTAGGACACACGGGATTGGTTCGAGTGAGGTGAGATCACTTTAGTGATGAAATGAGACTAGGCAGGGGCTAGGGCATAGCAATAGGAAGTATTGTGTGCGCAGCCCTGTCCGTGTCGATTGAGGACCGATCCGTGTGCGGCCCATGCTGATCAAGTTTTAATGTACCGAAGGCATATCGGATATATGGGCCCCGGTAAACTGATGTATCCTAAACCTCTGGGCGTCGAGGCATAACACACCGATTTATAGGTGTAGGCTGAGGGCAGCAAGGTGGAAATCTGCTAACGGGCATAGAGAGATGCTCTGTGTAGGGAACCTCCTGCTAGTTTTGGTGCGACCGGTTCGACGTTTGGGCTGTTGGGTGAAAGGTTGTCCCGTACGACATCGAGTGAGCGTGCTGTGCAGCTCCACGGGTGGGCGTACGTGACGTGCTCTTCGGGTATCCCTGCAGGTGTATATCGAGTCGATTCACCGTCCCTCGGGGTGAAGAGTACCACTTGGTCACTGAGTCGTGACGTAGGTTAATACATGAAATGTGATGATTCAATATTGCTGTTATGATAAAAATTGTATTGCTACATGTGTGCCACCAAATATTGCTCACTAACTTTCAGATTTCATGAACTGTTAACTTGTGGCTAAAAGATGAACTAAGGATGAACTTGTAGGCATGTCCATTTGCTGAAATTTACCATCACATGCTGGTGTAAACTGCATGTAGAGTTTCATGCCAAGGGTAGTCGGTTAAGTCTTGTTGAGCCATCGTGCTCACGGTGGCTGCTATAAGTGTTTTTCGGGTGAGGAGCATCCCACGGACTCGGGGTACGAGTCCACCGGCGAGGGTTACCCTCCGTCGGGGACCACGGCTGAGTGGTAGCCGTACACGCCGCGCTGAGCTGAGGAGTGCAGCTAGTGTGGGTTGCCCTAGGGCTGGGCAACCGACTTTTGCTAGATAGATGGGCGTGAGTTGTACAAATTTAGTTTCCGCTGTGTAATATAAACACTAGTTTGTAACTGGAGTATTGTACGACATTGTACATTTCAGTTGGTTTTTTATGTAATACAATGTGTGCTTATGATATGTGCTGTCGGGTGTCGCATCGTGCGGCACCACCCTCTGTGATCCTGGATGAGCGGATTCCGGTCCGCCGCACTGCCTACGACAGCACCCTGCAGCAACAATCACCACCGCCGCCTCCACTTACGCTAGCGGATGTGATCGCGGTCCTGGTAGGTAATCATGAGTTGCAGACCGACCTGCTCCACACGATCGTGCAGAATACGTCCCAGGCGGGGGGGGGGGGGCGTCAAGAGAGGGGGCCTCGTGAGCCCCGTGATGTGACGTACTCGGACTTCATGAGTACGCACCCTCCGGTGTTCACTGAAGCAGCAGAACCCCTGGAGACCGACAACTGGCTGCGGACAATTGAGTCCAAGTTCGGGCTGCTCCAATGTACGGAGCGGCAGAAGACTCTGTTCGCGGCGCAGCAGCTTCACGGTGCCGCTGGTGCGTGGTGGGCGAACTATGTCGCCTCACTGCCGGCTGGCCATGCCGTGGAGTGGGAAAAATTCCGGGAGGCGTTCCGCGCCTACCATATCCCTCCCGGGATAATGAAGCGGAAGTTCCAAGAGTTCTTGGAGCTGAAGAAGGGCAGGAGGAGTGCCCACGACTACTCCCGTTCCTTCAACCATCTGGCGCAATATGCGTCGGATTACGTCTCCACCGAGGAGAAGAAGCGAGAGCACTTATATCGTGGGTTACACCCTGAGATGAAGATGCATCTCGTCCAAGGCAATCGCGACACCTTCAACGATCTCGTTAATGCCACGATCATGGAAGAAGACGCTCAGCGAGAGTTGGTGGCTGAGCAGCGGAAGCGCAGCACTCCACCCAGCAGTGGGGGCTCCCAAGAAATACCGCATGGTGTATCGGACACCATCCGGTCAGCAGTGGCATCCACCGGCGAGACCTCAACAGTTTGGGGGTCATTCCTTCCAGCCACTCCCGTTCCGACCGCCGATGCCACCACCGCGACCGCAACAACAGCAGCAGCAGCAGATGGTACCCCGGGCATTTCCACCGCCACAAAGCGCCCCGGGTTTCCGTCCACCGATCAGCAGAGGACCACCTCGCTACACCTGCTTTACGTGTGGCCAGGCAGGCCATTTCTCGAAGGACTGTCCCCAGGGGCAGCAGGCAAGCCCAGTTCCAGGGAGGTGCTCGAGGCCGACCTCCGGTCAAGAAGGTTGGTCAGCGAACTGGGGGCGTTCACAACCTCGACAATGAGGACGCCCCAGACGGAGAGAACATGCTGGCGGGTACGTTCACTCTCAACGATCAAGCAATCATCATATTATTTGATTCGGGTGCAACCCACAGTTTCATAAGTGCATACTATGTGGCTAAGCATCAAATTCAAGTATTCCCAACCGACTGCTCATATATGATCTGCTCACCGGGAGGGAAGATTTCAGCAAATATGAGGATTCCAAAAGCACCTATGTGCTTAGGTGGGAAGATATATCCCACCACCTTGATAATCCTTACGGGGCAAAAGATTGATGCAATCTTAGGGATGTCATGGTTACGCTACCATGGCGCTGTCCTGGACACTCGGACACGGACGGTTCATTTGAATTCTCCATTCCACCGTCCGCATTACATGGTGTTAGACAATCCTGTCCAGGAAGTTTCAGCAATTAATAATACTGAAGCTCTCAAGTTAGATGATATCCCCGTAGTCCGGGAGTACCCCGACGTGTTTCCGGATGATCTTCCAGGCATGCCACCTGAGCGGGATGTCGAGTTCAAGATTGAGCTTGCACCCAGGACGACTCCCATCTCAAGGAGACCCTACAAAATGGCTCCGAACTAGCTGGTGGAATTGAAAGAACAGCTCAATGATCTGTTTAGCAAAGGTTTCATTAGGCCGAGTTCCTCGCCTTGGGGATGCTCGGCGCTGTTCATAAAGAAGAGGGATGAAACCTTGAGGCTGTGTGTGGACTACCGGCCGCTCAATGCCGTCACCATCAAGAACAAATACCCACTGCCACACATTGCCATCCTGTTTGATCAGCTTGTGGGTGCAAGTGTGTTCTCCAAGATGGACCTTCGCTCTGGATATCATCAAATAAAAATCCGGGCGGAGGATATCCCGAAGACGGCCTTCTCGACGAGATATGGATTATATGAATATCTCGTCATGTCTTTTGGTCTCACCAATTCTCCGGCACATTTCATGTATCTCATGAATTCGGTGTTCATGCTGGAGCTGGACAAGTTCGTTGTGGTGTTCATTGATGATATCTTGGTTTACTCCAAGACAGAAGCAGAACACGCCGAACACTTGAGGATTGTTCTTCAATGACTGCGGGACCACAAGCTCTATGCCAAGTTCAGCAAATATGAGTTCTGGATCAGCCAAGTGCCATTTTTGGGACATATCATCTCAGCGGAAGGCATTGCGGTTGACCCAAGCAAAATTGAGCAAGTGCTGAAATGGAAAGCTCCCACTTCTGTCCATGAAGTCAGAAGCTTCCTCGGCTTAGCTGGATACTATCGGAGATTCATTACAAGCTTCTCCAAGCTTGCTAAGCCGATGACAGAATTATTGAAAAAGGGAACAAAATATGTTTGGAACGCGGCATGTGAAGGAGCGTTCCAAGCATTGGTGAAACATCTCACAACAGCCCCGGTCTTAGCTCAACCGGATACAACCAAAGCCCTTCGACGTGTATTGGTGATGCATCCGGTATTGGGCTCGGCTGCGTGTTGATGCAGGAAGGACGTGTGGTCGCATATGGCTCACGCTAACTTCGAAACCATGAGCAGCACTATCCGACTCATGCTCTTGAGCTCACTGCTGTAGTTTTGGCGCTGAAAATGTGGAGGCACTATCTCCTAGGGAATTTGGTGCATCTCTACACCGACCACAAGAGCCTGAAGTATATTTTCACCCAGAAGGAGCTGAATATGAGGCAAAGGAGGTGGTTAGAACTAATCAAGGATTATGAGATTGAGATTCATTACCACCCCGGCAAGGCGAATGTGGTTGCCAACGCGCTGAGTCAGAAATCACATGTCCATAACCTCACCATTACACCGGTGGAGGAAGAAGAGCCGAGTTTATACTTAGTTCCTTATGGATCGCTCTACAACCATGCCCTCATCCCTACCATTAGGGAGGAGATCATTGCAGCTCAGAAAGTTGACAAAGGGCATGGCACATCTCCGGAGATGGATAGACAACGGGGAAATTAAATGTTTCTAGAATGATGATGAGGGGATGCTGTGGTTCAATTGACGCGGCCCCACGGCCTTGTCGAGCCAGGATCACGCTGAGGGGTGCTGCGTTGCACAACACTGGATAACACACATCAAAGATACAAAGCGGAAGCAAAGTTTTATTACATAAACCAGTTTATGAACATGTTACAACAAAATAAGTCCAGTCTACACTCACGGGCGTTGACTATGCATCGAGTTCACGTTCAGCCCGTGAACGTGTCCCCGCTAGCACGCACACACACTAACACGGTGGCGTTCACGACTCCCACTCAACGGGGTTCCCCTCCTGGGGTTCCGTCTCCTCCTCGGGAGTCCCTTCCTCATAAACCTCTACAAAAGCTTCAAACACAAGAAGTGAGCACGATGGCTCAGCAAGACTGACCCGTCTCTCCTATACATGAAACTTCTACATGGATGGTTTTAGGGTACATGAGGTAAAATAAGTTGCAATGGACCCGCCTAATTATTTGAACCTTACTTTCAAGTTTTTGCAGCAGGTTGTGGAGAACCTTACGCTAAGGCACATGAGAGAGCCGCAATCAAACAAGAAATGCATTTCTCTCATGTACTTCGCCCAAAGTTGAAAAGAACTTTAATTAGCTCTAAACTACAACAAGACATTAACAAGCAAAGTATGTCTTTCAAATCAGCAAACTTTTAACATGTATCTAGCCTGTTCTTTCTACATCACGGTACAGTGAACAAGTGGTACTCACTGACCATGAGGGACGGCGATTATAATCGATTTACACCTGCAGGGTTACCCAAAAAAACCCGTCACGTACACCCGTACTCGATGTTGCCTACAGCAACCATCATGGACGTCGTACGCAACCACCTTTCACCCGTCAGCCAAATGTTGAACTGGTCCAATCGTCTTGAGCAAGAGGTCTCTGCGCGTGCATCCACAGTGCTGCCAGCCGATTTACACCTCGAGATCTCAACCTACCCTCTGAACGACCAGCTATGCCTCAACACCCAGCTAGCCAAGTTACATTGGTTTCCCGGTTCCCATATAGCCGGTAGGTCTTTGGTACTGTTCTAGCTTGTTCAACAGGCCCGCACTCGGCTCAGTCCTCAATCGACACAAACGGAGCTATAGCACCCAGGCCCCAACGTCCTGCTGCCCTTACTTTCCGCTCGGTCTCATTTTTCTTGCCATGTGTTTCATTTTCTATCTTTACCCGAGCAATGTGCCTCTAGCCTATCCTCACGAGTAGTTCCAACTACTCGACTTGTACCGAATCCTACACTGTCTTAGCATTGCAGTAGCTAAGAAGGTTTTCAAACTTTATCCCATCCCATGGCTTTCTTGGCTATGCATTTGGATTTCAAACAAGACTCTAATGCAAGAAGTAAGTGGGTGCTCAAAGTAAGTTCTCAAAATAGTAAATTTTTTATAAAAAGGTTAATGCAAACCGGAGCTTGCCTTGCTGCTCTTGGTCGTAGGATAGCTGTTCTTCCAGAGTTATGAAGTCTAAGACTTTGGGTTCCTCCTAAACTTTAGCGACTACACGAGAGAATATATACATGTATCAATTTGCATGCATTTAAATTGAAGTTTAAACTTGTGAGGGCTATAAGTCTTACTGGACAGACCCAATGACTCTGAAATTTTTACTGTGGTTTGGATACAACCTAAACAGGGACTTGGCCATGTTTCATTTGTAGCGAAGTTCATTTGAGCCCTCCACAAATAATTATGTACTTGATCTTAATTGGGGCTCATAGGGTGTTCTAGGGATTTTCATGAAGCAAGCCATGCCTTTCTGAAAACTAGATTTCAGAGGGTTCTAATGGAGTTGGTTTCAATTAATTTGAAGATTCCTAGCTAAAGATATGAGCTAAACAATTTCTGGACATTTTCTATTTTCAGAGAGTTCTAATGGAGTTGGTTTCAATTAATTTATGAAAATGTTTCTGAACATTTTCTATTTTCTCTGGAACAGTTTTATTAATCACACCATTAGGTGGATCAAATGAGCTCAAATGGATCTGAAATTTTTATGGTAGCTCAGGGATATTGTTGTAAACATCCCAGAAAAATTTCAGAAATTTCCTCCAAAGGATTCTCCAGTTAAAATTCTAAACAGTATAAATTTTGAAGAATTAATTCTGGAGAATTAAGGATTTTCATGAAGTGAAACTTAATTTGCTGAAAAGTACTCAGAGAGCTGAATCCAACAAAATTTGTTCACTCGATTTGGAGTTTCCTAGCCAAAGTTATGTTGGTTTGAAGTTTGAATTAAATCAGAAAATCGGGGAAATGTTTAAATTGCTGCGCGTGGGACCGGGGCTACGTGTCAACTTCTCAGCGGTCGACACACGGGGCTACAGAATCCTTCACGCGCTGCTGCACCCGATCCGGTGCCACAGCAAATCCCGGAGTTTAAAATATCGGCCGCTGACACGTGGGACCAGGGGCTTCGTCTATCTCCGGCCTCCCGCGCTCGGCCTCCGCCCCCCTCGCCGGAGGGCTTCTTCCATGCGCCAAACTCCATGATTTAGGCTGCCTCTGCCTAATTCCATCCGGGGAACATGATACTGGGCTTAGCTGGTCGTGACAGTCACCAGAACACGGCGGCGACGAGCGGCGGCTTCGGAAGAACTTCAGCCATGTTGGCCGGACTTCCTAGCACCCAAAACGATCGAGCAAAAGGCCGTAGAGCATCAGTGGACCCTAGGAAAGACCGACATGAGCTTGAAGCAGCTCGGGAGAGGTCCTAAGTAGGCTCTCACCGGGCGCCCGACGCTTCTCGAGTAAGCCGCCATTGGCAAGCTTGGAATTACGCCATGTACAGGGGTCCTCATGCTAGGTGTTGTGAAGCCAACTTGTGCGCCACTAAGTCTAGCTCGTGTAGGAACAGTTTGAGACCCTCTAAACAATTTTGGAGTGAGAATTTGGCGGATCCGCACCTGAAGGTCGGTCTGCACCGAGTGAAAGGGTACACTGAAATTCGTCGCCGGTGATCAAACACTCGGGCTGTGGTTTGGGGGTGAGCAGCACCAGTCTCTAACGCGTCCGAGGATGCCTTAGCTTGGGCATGACACGCTCCCATTTGGGCTGTCCACACGAGCCCGAGGTGCGGCGAACTTAGGTCACCGGAAAGAACCCTCGGTATGGTCGAGACCATCCGAGTTCAGCTAATTTCCAACAACGGGGAAGGAGAAGGAGAGCCCTTAGTACCGTTTTGTAGCTTGGAGGGAGTGGAGAGGCTGTGATCGTGGGCTTTTCCGATCAACCGAGAGAGCGGCGGCGAGAGCAGCGTTTCTTGCGCGAGGGAGCAACGAAGCGATCGGTTCTGCCTTCGATCGGGTCGGCTGCGGAGATAAGAGGGAGGGTGACGCAGCTCAGTGGTCGGGGCGGCAACCAGCTGCTGTCCCGATCGATCTTTCGCCGTGGCGGCTGCTGGATCGAGCGCAAGAAACTGAGCTCAGGCTTCAGTCGGTTAAATTTGCTGCTGAGGCTAACATGTGGGTCCCACCTGAGGTTTAACCTCTGAAATTAAATTTTCCCCACTGCTCTAAACAGTAGAGACCCAAATACCCTCTCATTTTTGAGTTATCAACCACAAGCCCATTTGAAGTTGATAGAATTCAAATTGTGAAGTTATTGAATAAATTTCAGCACATATGCAGTTTGAAATTCAAATAAAGTTGAATTTGCTAAACTTGGCTCATGTCAAGATCAACTCCAAATGGAATGAAAATTGGTGTGTGAGCTCACAAAAATGTGATGAGTAAGAATATGCCTCCCACTTTTGAACTTATGGGATGGAAGTAGTTTGAATTTGAATTTGAGTTCAAACTACCCTCTTTCTAGTTATACCCAAAAAGACCTAAAAAGGTTTTGGATTTGGGTGAAATTTGGCATGGACATTCCTAGCAAGGTGTAGGAGTTTTTCATATGCCCAGCCCCTATATGATGCATGTGGGAAATGCCACTTTTGCATTTTGTGAGTTTATTCTCTAATAAACATGTTGATGGTGTTTACTTGCTCTTCAAAGATGTTCATATCATTTACTCAAATGAGGTGTGTGTGGTGTGATGAGCACTTTGAATGTGTGCAAAAACTTAGGCCCTTACATCAATGACCGCATAGTCGTACCCCGGAATATAGAGCTGAGAAAGAAGATTCTTGATGAAGCTCACTTGTCTAAGTTTTCCATTCATCCGGGCAGCAAAAAAATGTACCAAGATTTGGAAAAGAAATTTTGGTGGACGCGGATGAAGCGGGAAGTGGTGAAGTACGTATCCGAGTGTGATACGTGGAGAAGAGTGAAAGCAGATCATATGAGGAAATCAGGGCTACTACAACCCCTGAAAATCCCAGCATGGAAGTGGGAAGATGTGAGCATGGATTTCATTGTGGGGTTACCCCTGACCTCCAACAAGCATGATTCCATTTGGGTAATCGTTGATTGATTGACCAAGTCAGCCCACTTCATTCCCGTGCATACACATTTCCATGGATTTCATTGCAAGAATCCTATGCTTGCATGGAGTACCCAAGACCATAGTCTCAGACCGAGGGGCACTATTTGTATCTCGTTTCTGGGAGCAGTTGCATGCTGCTTTGGGTACTAAGCTGATTAGAAGCTCCGCCTATCACCCTCAGACAAATGGGTAGACTGAGAGGGTGAACCAAGTACTAGAAGACATGTTGAGAGCGTGTGCCATCCACCACGTTAGAAACTGGGATGATCATCTACCGTTGGCGGAATTCTCGTATAACAATGGCTATCAAGCGAGTATCAAGATGGCACCCTACGAGGCTCTCTACGGTCATAAATGCCGCACCCCATTTAACTGGTGCGAGTCCGGTGAAAGGGTCACATTCGAGGTTGATGTGGTGAATGACGCCGAAGAGCACGTTCGGATGATTCAAGCCAACTTGAAGGCCGCTCAATCCCAACAGAAAAAGCTACACTGATAAGAGGCGTAGGCCGCTGCACTTTGACGTCGGGGAGCACGCGTACCTCCGTGTATCTCCAATGAAGGGCATGCACCGATTCGGCATGAAGGGGAAACTCGCTCCATGATTCATTGGACCCTATGCCATCACCGAGAAGTGTGGACCAGTGGCGTATAGACTGGAACTCCCAGCATCTCTTGCTGGTGCTCATGATGTTTTCCATGTTTCACAACTGCGAAAATGTCTGAAGCATACGGCTGCTGTTTCCACCGAAGACATCGGCGAGCTGCAACCGTATTTGACGTATGATGAATATCCGGTGGCAATTATTGATGAGAAGGCTCGGACCACACGTAGCCGAATGCTGTGGTTCTACAAGATACCCTGGAGTAACCACACCGTCGAAGAAGCGACGTGGGAGAGCGAGGAATTTCTTCGCTCAAACTACCCGGAGTTCATGGCGTCTCATCATGGGTGAGTTCCTATTATATCGCTGTCTCTTATTTTGTAATCTCGGGACGAGATTCTTTTAAGGACAGAGGGATGTAAAAGCCCCAGAAAGTGACTTGCAAAAAAAAATTGTTCATCACCTCACAACACCACAGCTCTTGTGATGCATATCTCATGAACACTTGTGAAGAGCAAGTAACCACCATCAAAAGGTTGATTAGAGGGGAAAGCCGTAACTTCAAAAAGTGTGATTTCTACACATAAACATGAAAGGTTGAGCTCACCCCTAGACCTTATATATTATAGGGAAGGCTCAGGCCAAATTTCATGCATATCCAATACTTTTTGAGGCACTTTTTGAAAAAGGGGCCAATTTGAATGCAAATTCAAATTGCAGCCACTTTCAGCACTTGAATTCAAAAGTTGGCTTCATATTCAAACTCAGCACATTTTTCTGAGTTAGTCCACCAATTTTCATCCCCATTGGAGTTCATCGTGTCGGGAGCTTAATTTGCAGTAATTCAAAACTGAATTTGAATTTCAAATTGAAATGGCCAGCAAATTTAGCCAAAACAGTTTCAAATTTAGGGAAATCAAATTCAAAAAATGACTTGGAGGCTAAGTCTCTCATTCAATTGTGAGTAGCTGGGATCTTTTCGGTGAAAACAGAAATGAAAAATTGGAAAAGAATTAGAGGGGGAAGGACCCACTGATCAGTGACTGTGCTTAGAGGGAAACCGACTCGGTTGCCGTCGGTCAGCCGCCGGGGCTGTTTCCGCCTCACGGCCTCGCTCGTGCGCATGCCAGCGCTCGCTTGGATCAGCTCGTGCCCCCTCCCGATCACCACGTACACAGCACAAACGGATTTCTCTGCCTCCCCCGCCTGTGCCGCTCTGCTCAGCTCCCGCGCGCGCGAAAAACAGCAGCGGCGACCGCACCTTCGAGCCTCGGCGCGCACCAGTGCCAATCATCGATCGCTCATGGTCTCTGCAGAAAAAAGGAGTGCCGAGGTGTGCTCTAGCTGTTCCCCGTGCAGAACCAGCGATTTGCACTCGGTTGTGCGTGGTTTACGCCGTCGAAGTCAAGAAACCGGAAGGAACCGGCGGAGCTGTGCTTCGGCTCACCGTCGACAGCCCCACCCAGCCATCTTCGCCGACCGCGTGCTACACAAGAAAGGTGTGTGGGGATCCCTAGATGGTGTATCCGCAAACCATTCGGCAAATAATCCATTGGGTAGCAAGAATTTTAGAAAGTCCCGAACCCTAGTGCAACGGATTGAGTTCGGCAGAAACCAAAAATTTGGCTAGCACGCAAGTAGCTTCTACACCTCCTAGCGTCCCTCCTAGAGGAAGAACTGAGAACAACCATCCAGAAATGGCCGAGATATAGCAGTTTCCATAGCCGCCGGTGCAAACACGGCTCGGGTCGCCGTCGAGAGTGGGTTTGCAGGCATTTTTAGCTTCCGAGGCTGCTCACGTCGGGTTCCTCATGAACCACTGGTGCTCCCCGAGCAAACCGTGACACTTTTTATGCCTCAGAGAGCGAGAACGACCTCGCCGGAGCCCTAACCTCCGTGGTTGACGTAGCACGGCCATTTTCGGTCACCGCCGGAGAGCTCTGACCCCCGAGGCAAGTTCCACGTGGCGAGATAGGGCTAGGCGGCCAGTTCTAGCGCTGGGGGCGGTCGGGAAGTCACTTACGGTGAACCTCGCCAGAGTGCGCCGCCGCCGAACACACGGGCGCGCACGAGGAGGAAGAAGGCGGGTGGTGGGGCCCACCCGCAGAGTTTAAACATTTTGGGATTTTCCAGTTTAGCTCAAACCTCAAATGCATATAACTTTTGCTAGGAAGCTCCAAATTCAGTGAACTAAATTTTGCTGAATTCAGCTTTTTGAGTACTTTCCAGCAACATAAATTGCAGCTCATGAAACTTAATAGTTTTCCAGAATTAATTCCCTAAATTTTAAATTGTTGGAAATTTTATCTGGAGAATTACATTATTAAAAATTCTGAAATTTTGCTGAGATGTTCATTGGAAAATCCTTGAGTCACAGTAAAATTTTCAGACCAATCCAAGTTCATTTAGTCCCCCTAATGGTGTGATTAAGTGAACTTCCTAGGGAAAATAGAAAAAATGTACAGAAACATCTTTCAGATTTTCTCAAATCTTGTTTAGGGCATAACTTCGTCTAGAATTCTTCAAATGACATGAAACCAATTCCATTAGAACCATCTTAAATTCTAGTTTGCATAAAGTAAGGGTTGGAGCCATGAAAATCCATGAAATTCCTTAGAGGCTCTACTAATGACCAAATAAGCATTAATTTGTACAAAGCTCAAATAAATCTTGTTTCAAATGAAACTTTGTCAAGAATCTGGTTAGGACCCTACCAAGTCACCATAAAAATTTCAGAACCAAATTGGAGGGCTAGCTAGAGTTATAGTCTTTACATGTTCAATACCAAACATTGCATTTAAATTGACATATAGCATATGGCTTACGTGTAGTCGCTGAAGGCGAGGAAGCTCTGGAAGTGCTCGACTTCCTTCTTCCGGACGAAGCTTGACACCTAACCAGCAGCAACAAGGCAAGCCCCGGTTTACATTAACCAATTTTACAAAGTTTTGCTTTATGAATTATTAGTATGTGGTATGGATATGCATTAGGTGTAGGATGGATGACACCCAAGTGCATAACCATAATTTTTCCTATAAGAGTGAGGGTAGTGTCTAAGTCCTCGAGTAGACATGCTATGCTTAATGATTCATAGAACTTCGGTACAGGTCGAGTAGTTGGAATCTACTCACGAGTTAGGCTTGGGACACACGGGATTGGTTCGAGTGATGTGAGATCACTTTAGTAATGAAAATGAGACTAGGAAGGGGTTAGGGCGCAGCAAGAGGAAGTCTTGTGCGCGTAGCCCTGTCCGTGTCGATTGAGAACCGATCCGTATACGGCCCACGGTGATCAAGTTTGAACGTACCGGAGGCATATCGGATATATGCGCCCCGGTAAACCAATGTAACCTAAACCTCAGGGCGTCGAGGCATAGCACATTGATTTATAGGTGTAGGTTGAGGGCAGCAAGGTAGAAATCTTCTAACGGGCATAGAGAGATGCTCCGTGTAGGGAACCTCCTGTCCGTTTTGGAGCGACCGGTTCGACGTTTGGGCTTTTAGGTCAAAGGTTGTCCCGTACGACATCGACTGAGCATGCTGTGCAGCTCCATGGGTGGGAGTACGTGACGTGCTCTTCGGGTATCCCTGCAGGTGTATATCGAGTCGATTCGCCATCCCTCGCGGTGAAGAGTACCACTTGGTCACTGAGTCATGACGTAGGTTAATATTTGAAATGTGATGATTCAATATTGCTGTTATGAAAAAAAATTGCATTGCTACATGTGTGCCACCAAATATTGCTCACTAAATTTCATATTCATGAACTGTTAACTTGGGGCTAAAAGATGAACTAAGGATGAACATGTAGGCATGTCCATTTGCTGAAATTTACCATCCCATGCTCGTGTAAACAGCATGTAGAGTTTCACGCTTAGGTGAGTCGGTTAAGTCTTGTTGAGCCATCGTGCTCACGGTTGCTGCTATAAGTGTTTTCAGGTGAGGAGTATCCCATGGACTCGGGTTACTAGTCCACCGGTGAGGGATACCCTCCGTTGGGGACCACGGTTGAGTGGGAACCGTACACGCCGCGCTGAGCTGTTGGAGTGCATCTAGTGTGGGTTGCCCTATGGCTGGGCAACCGACTTTTGCTAGTAGATGGGCGTGAGTTGTACAAACTGAGTTTCCGCTGTTGTAATATAAACACTAGTTTGTAACTGAAAGATTGTACTACTTTGTACATTTCAGTTGGTTTTCTATGTAATACAATATCGTTCTTATGATGTCTGCTGTCAGGCGTCGTATCGTGTGGCACCACCCTCTGCGATACTGGATGAGCGGATTCCGGTCCGCCACATAATTTCCACCGGATATTCAGTGTGTTAAATCCGGTTGCAACTCACCAATGTATTTAGTGGGAACATCAGCTGTTTACTTTAGACATTTCTAGAGTTGTGAGACATGGAAAACATCGTGAACACCAGCGAGAGATGCCGGTAGTTCCAGTCTATACGCCACTGGTCCACATTTCTCGGTGATGGCATAGGGCTCAATAAATCGGGGAGCGAGTTCCCCCTTCACACCAAATCGGTGCACGCCTTCCATCGGAGAAACACGGAGGTAGACGTGTTCTCTGACATCGAAGTGCAGCGGCATACACCTCTTATCAGCGTAACTTTTCTGTCAGGATTGAGCGGCTTTCAAGTTTGCTTGAATCACCCAAACTCGATCTTCGGCATCGTTCACTAGATCAATCCCGAACTTTACCCTTCCACCGATTTGCACCGATTCAATTGTGGCAGCTCTCTAGGATCATATACTAGCCCCACATACCAACACTCGACTTTTCTGCGCACTTTGTCCTCACTCATGGGCGCCCAGGAAGACTTTCCGATCGGTTACCAATCCCCAAATTTCTCCAGGCCAAGTACACTTAACCCCGGAGTCCTTTGCAGGTGGGCTTCTCGAAAAGAAGGTATACCTTGATGGTATGAGTATTCTATAAATCCTATTAAGCCAAGAGCCAAGATATCACACAACCATATCCTTCTCACTGACCCGTACGCACCCGTGAAACTATGAGGGTTAGCTCTGATACCATTTGTGGCAGCTCTCTAGGATCATAGACTAGTCCCACATACCAACACTCGACTTTTCTGGGCACTTTGTCCTCACTTGTGCGCACCCGGGAAGACTTCCCAGTCGGCCACTCATCCCCATATTTCTCCCGGCCCAGCACGCTTAACCCCGGAGTCCTTGATGGTATTGTAACAGCCCTGACTTTTATAAAGTTTGATTGCAACTTATGAAACAAAGTTAAGGCGGAGAAAGACTATATTTGTGTCACATAAAACGATGAACACACAAATGGACATGTGAGGGAGTTAAAAAATTTCTCTAGCCCATGCACTACACATTTAACCTCGGGAAAAGACTTTACTCCCTAAATGGCACTCATGTGCACATACTCCATGTGTAGAGAATGGAGGGAAATTTAAACACCATTTTGAATCTTTTAAAAGGATTCATATCCATATTGTCTAAATGAATCCAAATGAATTCACCAATGCATTCCCCATGTATCAATGAGCTCACAATCCAAATTTGGATAAATTTGGAGCTCATGTACCATTTATTCGAAGGAATAGTTGAGAGCACCTTCAAATTCAAATTTGAATTTGAATTATGAACCAAACAGGCTCAATTTCAAAATCTGATTTCAGATTCAAATTCCTTACATTTTGTTTGGTCTACCATCCAATTTTGGTCGAATTTGGACGAAGGCGGTGCGGGAATTTTAAAGCACGGAGGATAAGAGAGAGTGAGGGACTGGGACCTGCAAATTGCCTAGAGGGGGGTGAATAGACTAATAAAACCTGAAACTACTGAAAACAGCAGATTAAACCTGAAGGGGTCGGACTAGTCCGGTCTGGGGGCGGACTAGTCTGGTCTAGGTATAGAGATTGCATTTTAAGGATTTCTTTTCAAGTTTGTTTAAGCGGAAGGTATGTAAGTAGTCTAACAATCTAACCAACTAATTTGTGAATGAAAAAACTGATTAGATTGCAAAACACACAACCATAGAGCAATTTACAAGTTTGAGAGAGACAAAAACTAACAAGTAACTTTAGTGAATGAGGGAGAAGGTAAAGGAATCAAGAGACACGATTTATCCCAAGGTTCGATTCCACAAAGGAATCTACGTCCCCGTTGGGGAGTCCACAAAGGACCGGGTCTTTTCTAACCCTTCCGTCACCGAGCGGTCACCAAGATCAAGCCCGTGCTCTTTCACTATCAATCAAGTGTGAATACAATATTATTAGGGGCTACTCAAAATTTGAGGCACCCTACAACAACCTAGAAGTTTTAAGAATCAAAATACAGCAGTCAAAAACTCAAATTAACAATTAGAGTGCAAGAGATTCAAACCGATATCTCAAACGTCGATCACCATGTCCCTCCTCTCATAAATCCACAAACCCCTTAAGATCCAATCTTAGGGGTTAAGAAGGTCAGGAGAGAGTCTTAGAAGAGCTCAAGGAAAGAGTTTTCAGTGCTAGGGTTTCATTTCTGCTCATTAGAAGCAGGGGGATCCCTTTTTGTAGAGATCCCGACATCTAGCCGTTACACCTACTAAAGTTCGGACTAGTCCGGTCAGAACCCCGGACTAGTCCGTTCTTCGGGGATCACTTACGTCACAAAGGCTAGCATCTAAAGTCACATGAACTTTGAATTCAAACAGTCGTAAATTCCTGGACTAGTCCGCTGAGCAGCGGACTAGTCCGATGTCACACAGAAACCTTTGTTCTGGATGAGAACGGACTAGTCTGGCAGAGAGCGGACTAGTCCGGCCTCAAAGGCGTACTAGTGCGGTCTTACCAGACTTAGTCTCGATAACTCTCTAATCTCATATTGCGGACTAGTCTGGCCTTATCCTGACTAGTCCGAGCTCACACAAGAACCTTTGTTCCGTCCTAAACAGGACTAGTCTAAAGGAACCGGACTAGTCCGGCCAGAGGAGTGGACCAGTCCGAGGTCACTCAGAGACTCTTTCTCCGGACCTAAGCGGCTTAGTCCGCTTAGTAGACTAGTCCGGCCGTGTGTCCGGACAAGTCCGGTCTACGTCCTCAGTCATGCCTATACTATTTCCTCCCAAGATTCCAACTAAAAATTGAGCTCTCTAATGATTCTCAAGCACTCTAAAAGAGAAGACCCTGTACACAACTAGAAAATGTGAAACTCAATACAAAAATTATATTTTGTACTCTTGCAACTCTTCTTCTTTTCCTTTTTTTGCTTATTGAGATACTCTACTTTCATTCTTATGTTAGGGACCTGTGCTCATACTCAGTAAAACTCATTAGTTTCTTAATTGTCGTCATCAATCATCCAAAACCCATGGGGATTACCTAGATGCACTTTTAATCTCCCCCTTTTTGGTGATTGATGACAACACATTAAGACTCTCAATTAATGGATATAAGAGTTTATTTTCATAATACATGTGTGTATGGTTCACTCCCCCTAAATGTGTGCACAAGAGTTTGTCAAGAAAAATATGCACATGAATGAGTTATATGGGGACTTCATACACACATGTTTTATGGTGGGGTGTCTAAGTGTGATGTGATAAAATGAGTGTTAAATACATTGAGGGGAATGTAAATAACATCTACTAACAAGATCATTTCAATATGGCATAATATGAAGACATAATGTGGCATAGTCATTACAAAATAACATACGTGGCATAGTCATTACAAAATAACATAACGTGGCATAGTTATTACAAACCAAGACAAGACAAGAATTTTAAAAAGCTAGACTACTCCCCCTTGTTCTCTCCCCCTTTGGCATCAAAGCACAAAAAAGGAAAAGAACAAAGAGAAGGGCCTAATCGCTATCATCTTCATCTTGATCTTTAGCTTGGTCACTTTGAGTTTCCTCATCCTCATCCTCATCGTCGTCTTCATCCTCATCCTCATGATGAGTGTGGGAGGTACGAGGAGCAGTAGAGGAGGAACCACCTTCACCAAAGTAGGCAAGCTCATCCTTGGTGAGAGTGGGAAACTTTGTCACTCCTTCATCTTTCGATGATGGTGGATACATAGGTATCTCCATCTTGTCGCACATTGCCTTGAGATACTTCTCTTGGCGTTGCTTCATTTTCTGCATGCGAACTTCCACCTTCCGGCATGAGGAGAAGATGGTCTTGAATATTTTGAGCAGCCCACTAGAAGAGCCACTCGAAGATGGAGGAGCAGATGGCCCAGCTGAAGAGGATGGAGCTGCAGAGGAGCTCCTACCCAAAGACACAGGAAGGCGAGGAAGAGGAGTCGACATTTGTGGACGTAGCTTCCTGTGCTTCACTTCCTTTACAAATTCCATGCCTGTGACTCTCTCTATCATGCACATGATATATGGCGCATATCCACATGACCTATTTGGGGTGTAAGAGATGTTGAAGATGTCGTTGTAGATGTAGTCGAAGATGTTGAACCGCTCTTCTTCATTGAATAGCTTCAACAAGTTTCTTAGGTACCCTTGTATCATCCCCGTATCGCCATCTTTGGGAGCTAGTGTCTTCCTCAGGATTCGGTTGAGCACTCCAAAGAAGGGCTTGATGTTGTGAGTTGTGGATGGCTCATAGGTGAGATATGAGGGATACATAAAGTCCAAGTCATCCTTTCCCAAGGTCCTTTCATTGTGAACTATGATCTCATAGTTCAAATGCTCCTCAAGCCCAAGGATCCTCGCAAACTCATCGTAGAACACTGAGTACACCTCACCATTTGTCATCCAATTGATCTTTCTGTTTCCATAGGTGTGAAAGTAGCATGTGGTGTAGAATTGGACTATCACCTCCATATTCCAGTCATACTGAAAAGCCATCAAATCCTTGATCCCTTGTCGTTCAACCGCTTCAATCACTGCATCAAAAGCTTGATGCTTCTTGTTTTCCATGTAGGGCCAATCTACCCACCGAGCATCGACTACCGGGGTCTTCATTGGAAGATAGACGAGCCGGTAGTAGTCACAATGGAAGTCACACCAGAAACGAGGGTCTGGTGTGACCTTCTCATACTTGTATACCTCTTCTTCTCTGAGCCTTCTGGCTTTCTCAGCTCCCTTCCCTTTGAAAGTTGCACTTGCCAAATTTGGTTGGCGGTTTGAATTGTGCATTGGTGGTGCTCTCTCAAGTGGCCCAATCGGTCCTTTTGGGGGATTCTCCCTTTCCCGTCTAGGGTTGTCACGAATGACAAGTCCCCTATTGGCCAAAGCCTTTTTCTGGGAGGATCTTCTGCTTTTCCTTTCCCTTTATCTTGGGACGTCCTTTGTGACTGAGCTTGTTGTTTCTCCTTCAAGGTCACCAGCCTCTTCCTTCTTGGAGGATCAGCGGACTGAGAAGCTTGTGCTTCCCTGTCAGCCCATCTCTTTGTTCGAGCCTCCCTTGCCACAGCCTCACCCGCTTCTACTTTCGCTGATGCATGATAGGCGGCTTGGCGAGCCGCTTCGGCCTCAGGGTTGGGAAGAGGAATGTCTCTGGATCCTGACATGATCTGGTGATAGAGGAAAGAGAAAGATTAGATGTGAGAGTATTGCGTTTGAATTAGTGCACATCCCCAAAGTTAGGGGCTAAAACTACATCAGCTGGACTTGTCCGGACCCGGGGCGGACTAGTCCGCCCTGGCTGGACACTCCAGTTGGTGTCCGGACTAGTCCGGACTCTATAGTTTTAAACCCTAACTTAAGCGATTTGAGCACAAATTCAACAAACTAGACGCAATATTACGAGCAATTGCAATGATATGGCGTAAGGATATCAGGGAAGGCCTAAGGCACTAGAAGTATGACCTAGAAACAAGGGATTTGAGGGAGAGCTCCAAAATCACCAATGGGGGCGAGTTTTGGAGGAGAGGAGAGGTGTAGAAGTGAATGGGAGAGGGAGGGGGTTCGGCCCTGACCCTTGGAGGCTAAGTCTCCAGGGGCCGGACTAGTCCGGTTTACTGTCTAGACTAGTCCGGTACGTCGGACTGGGTCCGGACTAGTCTGCTGTCCGGACTTGTCCGGATGCAGTCCGGACTAGTCCGTTTTGGACTTGTATGCTGCATCCCGGACTATTCAAGATATCCAGACTTGTCCGGCCTGTGGGGCGGACTAGTGCGGCTCTTGAAGGCTCAAAAATTCTTATATATTAGAATTTTGCCAAGAGTGATTACGGTGAATTTACTTGCACCTTCTATTAGATAGCTATGGTCAATATATATCAAAGCACACAAGTAGATGATGACCATAATATAGTCAAAAATAATATGAGAGAAAAATTAGAGGTGGAACAAGTTTTTCACAATCGTGCATATTTTTGAAGTTTGTGAATTTTTTTTAAGATTCCTAATTACTAGCATTCAGATGCACAATATTTCAAGTCACATTCCTAGAGTCTAGGATATTTAGCTCATTTTGAAGCTCACAAATCGTTTTTCATCTAGTGGATTGGTGAAAATATCGGCTAGTTATTTTTTGGTTCTTACATGTGAGATAGCTATGTCCCCCTTTATAGAATGGTCTCTCAAAATGTGATGCCGGATGTCTATGTGTTTGGTCCTAGAGTGCTCAACAGGATTATGGGCTATCTTAATGGAACTCTCATTGTCGCATAGGAGTGGAATGTGGTTCATATTGTAACCATAATCCCTTAGAGTTTGTTGCATCCAAAGAAGTTCAGCACAACAACTTCCGGCTGCAACATACTCCGCTTCGGCTGTGGAAAGGGCGATGGAATTTTGTTTCTTGGATGACCATGATACTAGGGACCTACCTAAGAATTGACGAGTCCCTGAGGTGCTTTTTCTATCTACTTTACATCCGGCTTAATCCGCATCGGAATATCCGATGAGATTAAACTTAGACCCCTTTGGATACCACAATCCTAGGTTAGGTGTGTGAACTAAATATCTTAAGATTCTTTTAACGGCAGTTAAATGACATTCTTTACGTGATGCTTGAAATCTTGCACATAAACATACACTAAGCATGATATCGGGCCTAGATGCACAAAGATAAAGCAATGAACCAATCATAGAACGATATACCTTTTGATCCACGCTTGGTCCATCTTCATTGAGATCAAGGTGCCCGTTTATTGCCATTGGTGTCTTGATGGGTTTGGCCTTGTCCATGTTAAACTTCTTGAGTATGTCTTGTTTGTACTCGTTTGACTAATGAACGTGCCTTTCTTCAGTTGCTTGACTTGAAATCCTAGGAAGAACTTCAAATCTCTCATCATAGACATCTCAAACCTATCCGTCATTATCTTACTAAACTCATTACAAAAAGATTTGTTAGTTGAACCAAATATAATGTCATCAACATATATTTGGCTCAAAAAGAGATCATCATCTACATTCTTTGTGAAAAGAGTGTAATATTCCTTGCCCATCTTAAAACCATTATCAATAAGAATGTCTCTAAGACACTCATACCAAGCTATAGGGGCTTGCTTGAGGCCATAGAGAGCTTTATGCAATTTAAACACATAATTAGGATATTATTGATCTTCAAACCCGGGTGGTTGCTCCATGTACACCTCCTCCTTGATTGGACCGTTTAGGAAGGCGCTTTTCACATCCATTTGATAAAGCTTGAAATCATGGTGAGTAGCATAGGCCAATAGAATACGAATTCACTCAAGCCTAGCTTCGGGAGCAAAGGTTTCATTGAAGTCCAAACCTTTGACTTGAGCATATCCCTTTGCCACAAGTCGGGCCTTGTTTCTTGTCACCACTCTGTGTTCGTCTTGCTTGTTGCAGAACACCCACTTGGCGCCTACCACATTTGCATTTGGTATTTTCACCAGCTCCCGCACTTGGTTTCTTGTGAAGTTGTTCAACTCTTCTTGCATGGCCACCACACAATCCAGATCCTTGAGTGATTCTTCCACCTTAAATGGTTCCAAGTAAGACAAAAAGAGTAATGTGCATAAAAATTAGCCATTCGAGAACGTGTTGTTACCCCTTTCGTGATATCTCCAAGGATGTTGTCAATGGGGTGATCCCGTTGAATGCTTTGATGAACCCTTGGGTGAGGCACTTGAGTTCTTGAGTGGTCTTCCTCTTCTTCATCTCCCCCTTGATCAACATCATGGTCTCGATTTTCTCCTTCTTGAATTTGGTCGTCTTGATCTTGGGGTTCTTGAGTTTGATCTTGTGTGAGAGGCGCCACTTGTTATGAACTTGGAGCATCTTGTCCTACATCTTATTGAGGACGGACATCTCCAAGCCCCATTCTTCTTAGTGCTACACATGGTGCTTCTTCTTCATCTAACATACATTAATCAACTTGCTCCACTTGGGAGCCATTAGTTTCATCAAACACCACGTCACGTGCAATCTCAACACAACCGGAGGCGGTGTTGAAAACACTTAGGCGCAGGTGTTTGATTCATAACCAAGTAAGAAACCTTCATCGGATTTCAAAGCGAACTTTGAAGTCCTAGGCTTCTTGTTGAGAATGTAGCATTTACTTCCAAAAACACAAAAGTAAGAGATGTTGGGTTTGTTACCGTTTAGGGGCTCGTATGGAGTTTTCTTCAAAAGTCGATGGAGATAGAGGAGGTTTGTGGCGTGGCAAGCGATGTTGACCGCTTCCGCCCAAAACCGATCTGATGAGAAATCTAGGCCCGATCTTCCGAAAGGTAGGTCGATTGAAGTGGAGATCTCGACGTAGCGTCTTACCACGTTCTTACAAGTGTTCTTACCAACACAGCAGGTGATAAACGGTGGACGGTGAGAACCAATGAACCGTGGAGTGATTACAAAGGTACCTGTTCTGCTCAGGAGGAAAAGTGGAGATTGGATGGCACAATATGGTGTCTAATAAGCAAAAATCGTTAACAAAGTTGAATAAGTATTTAATGTAGGAACTGTTGCTGGTTAACAAGTGTTCTAGGACTAGCACAAAACAAGCCTGTATAAAGGCAAATAGAAGATAAGCAAGATATAACCAACAAGTACAGCACAAGTGTATATGCCAACTGTTTTCAAGTGTGCGCTGTCAATGCTTTAATATCTGTGCTCTCTTCACTATTTTTTCTTCTTTTTTTAAATATTTTTATGATATTTTTTGATTACTCAAGAGCACGAAAATAGGAAGCACACAACTTTGTAGCTCAATTGGATGTAAGATGTGGCCTATAAAAAATCAGGAAGATTCTTTAAAATTCATGCTGAAACTTCGGAGGCCGGATAGTCTATCTTCCGAGGAGAATTTGGCCAAATAAATTTCGCCGAACACGGCAAAGCCGTGGAAATTTGGTTGCAAAATTTCGTAGATCAATTTAAAAAAATCGCCCGATTTTGAGTTCGTATGCAAAAGTTATGGCCATTTTAAGGTAGGCTATCCGAGTTACTGTTTTTTATGTTGATTCGATTTCGGTTTTGAAACAGATCTCGCAATAGGATGTGAAAAACAATTGGAGTTTAGCAACGGAAAGTGATGGGATGTTGTGTGATGGATCAAGGAGGACTGGCACAATGGTTCGTCACCAGTTCTAGGGCTGGCGATGTGGGAGTTCACGCAAGGCAGCTAGCTAGGGCAAAACCGTTGATCGTGGTGGATCGGTTTGTTGTTTAGGGATTGTGGAATAGATGAGCAGAAAGAAAAACAAGGAAGAAAAATGATAACTATGACCCAAAAACACAAAGCTAAACCAGCTACAAGACTCAACCACACGAATGCAAACTCAACAATGCAAAGTGAAAAACGAAACTTGCAGGCACTATGGTCTAGGAATCGGTAAACACGATATGTTTTTTGTGGTTTTTTTCTGTGGACTATAGGTATGAAAAACAAAACTAATCTAGTGGCAAATCAAAGTACCTCACGGAAAACCTGAAATCTGATACCAATTGATGAGAAATTTAGGCCCGATCTTCAGAAAGGTAGGTCGATTGAAGTGGAGATCTCAACGTTGATGATTCGAGGCACTCGAGCAGACCCGAATACCCCTGCAATCACTACACCCCTGCTCCATTGGTTATCAACCGTGCTTCACACGCTTGACCTCGCCAAGAAGGCTATCCCTGCAGGTGCAACCAAGAACACAAGCAAGAACAATGAAGACGCAATCTGAAATTGCAAAATTGGGGTCTCACAAACTGTAGAACGGCGAAATTGTTTAATCTAATCAAAACCCACCAAATATGGCCGGCGGATACAGTATTTAAAGGCTACGGTTTGGCCATAAGACCCTTAGACGCATCCCTAATGGACTCATACGGGATACAAGGCCCAAAAGCCCAATACAGTGGCGCAGCAACGGACAAAACTCTGAATTTGATTTGTCTCGACAATTCCCAATGACTCCTGGCTAATTTTAATGTGGGACAAGAACCATTAGAAAGTTTATCTTCTCATCTTTTGTCACACTCGTTTTCTCCGAAGAACAACCGAGTGAACATCACATGTATGCCAGGATCATTTTCTCATACATGTGACGACAAATAGTGAAGCATCATCATATTACAAGCCAAGTGTTCGAATATAAATAAATCTTACATAGCATAATGTCTCGATGGACGATAATAAGTTCATGACATTTAAATAAAACAGCAGCGGAATATAAATCTTGTGGGCTCCGTCACAGGCGTTGCCTGGGGGACTCCGTGAATCTAGAAACCTTCTTCAGGTCCAAAATCTTGGTCATTGAACACCACATCATCCCCTTGACCTGAGCAACAATTTAAACCAACAGAAAAGTAAGTTTGAGTACCGTTGGTACTCAGCAAGTGTGGAAAAGTTATGTCATGCATGGCTAGAGCAAGGAGAGGTTGAACTCATGGTTAAAGCACTACGCAATTAATACCTATCACCTTAGCTTATTAAGCACTTACATTACTACACAGGTGAGATGGTCCCAAATCTCTCAACCCATCATCCAAAATCAAGTAACCATAACATCATTTCCAATGTTAAGCTCCCCGCTTAACATCCTCAACTTCCCAATTCATCATCCTCTAATCATGAATAAGTCCAAGCCGCTCTTGACCGTGAGCACAGCTGTCATGACAGTTTTGACTCTGAAGAGTTTGCACCATTGTACCCACATGTAGTGATTTCATCCCCCAATGCCGGGTGGACTAAAAGAACCTCCATTATGCCAGTGGCCGCGAACCACGTTCACACTTCCCAGGTGTGTAGCCAGGAGATCACTACGAGGCCTTTACAAAGGGATTCCCGACGAGCGTGGGCCCACTGAGGTTTCACCCCTAACAACATACAAGAGGCTCCAACCCCGCTGCAGTGGCCCCCTCTTGAGCCTTGCGGTTCATATGGTAGTCCAGCTGACACCTATTCCCCGCACCATTCAAAACACCCATACTACACCGGGGATACACCTAATTAATTGGCCAAGCTGCCCCATCTCAGCATGTGGTTGGCACGGTAAAGCCATGTTACATGCTCCATGAACCGGTCCTTAGGATCCAGGCAAGTACTAAACACAAACCCGAGTCTCGTGCACACAGCACCAACCAAATCATCCAACTTGCCTCGATCCCTACCTCTACATAACTCATAATATCTCATTCAAGAGTCAGATAAATAAGTTGATGATATCATATCCCACTTATCCCATTCTAAGCATGGTTAAGCATAAGTATGTAAATAAATAATATAATCAAATAAATCCCAACCCAAGCTATAAGGAAACAAGATAATGCAATTATAGGGAAACTTCCTAGCATAGGTATCATATTCCAATTTGGCCATGCAATTAAATTCTAACTACACATCCTTGTATAGGATCAAAGTGGTCAAGGACACTTGCCTTCTTCCTGCTGCTCTGGGAATGGAAAGTCTTGGTCGTGCAAGGTGAGAACTTGCTCTGGGGCAGGTTCTACTCATGCCAATACACATAGCAAAAGAAAACAACAATCCATAAGCCATAGTCCACACTTTCACTCATGCAAACCACAAATACATACATATTAAAGTCATTCACATGTTTATGTGTTGTGGTCACCCTAGATGTGTTGATTTTAGGCCTACATACACTTTTAAACATGTGTATATCATTTCTAGCTTTTGTATTCAGATTTCTAATTGCACAATATATATGCATTTCCAATTTGAACAAATTCTCTATATTTAATTAATGTACTTCTTAGCCACAAAATTTGCATGAAAGAAAGTTTCCTACTCCAATTAGGCTTTAAGATCTTCTACAAAATCCTAAATTGAAGTTTTTGGATTTGGAGACCTCATTTATCATTTTCTAATTATGCATACTTATTTTCCTATATTTTCAGATTTATTTTCTATGCCTAAAAGTGAACATTAATATTAAAATAGTAAGACATATCACCTAAACAGAATAGGTTCTGAGCTAAAATGTTCAATAAAATATTTTTGAACTTCCTCTCTGATGGGTACCAATTTAAATTTATTTTACCCATTTTCAGAATTATTTCCTAGCCTAAAAATGTAATCCAGAAATAATAAAAGTAAGCAGCACTTAGTCAGATCTCATTTCAGCCTAAAATCAGTTTTTAACTCATTCTAAAGATTTTCCAAGTGCTACGAAAATTTAAATTTGTATTTGCACATGTGTTTATATACCTTTTTAATTTAAATTCTACTCATATGTTCAAATTTCTGAATTTAATATCTTATAGGGTCTAAAAGGCAATTGCACCCTACTGCAGGGTTTAATTTACTATTTCCTAAATTTTCAGGGGCCTAATTACACATACCAGAGAGGTTTTCCTAATTTTTATTAAGTCCAGGGGCTAAAACTGATTTTTAAATGAATTTACATGAATTTCTGGAGGTCCAGGGGCTAGATCAGAAGTTTCCGGGGTTAGCTCATGTTTTCCGAGATCCCCAGGGGGTAGCGCCTAAGATTCCCGGCCTTTATAATGCGGGGCCGACGTGGACCGTCCGATTTAAAACAGACGACTGAGATTATAACGTGAAGCGGTATGGGTTAGATCTAGTAGGAACCGCACGATTTAAATTGGACGGGCCTCAGGGGGGCACGTCGCCCTGGCCGTGCGCGGGCGGCGTTGCCCGGCGGCGCGCGGCGGCGGGACGCGGCGATCTCACCGGAGAACTTCGGGTTTTCGTCTACACTCCCCAAAACTTGGATTTCATGGCATAGAACGAAAGAGGGGAGGTAGGGGATCTCACCTCGGGGTTTTTCTTGAGCTTGGAGGCCCTGGAAGACGGTCGGCGACGAGGTCCGAGGTGAAAGCGCGGCGGTGCTCGCCGGAGCTGTGTCTAGAGCGCAAAACACCGGGTTTCCTTCACCTGCGAGACTCCCCGGAGGCGGTGGAACATGATCAGCACGTTAGATCAGGAAATTCGAGCAAGGATCGAAGGAAAACGGCGGTGGAAACTTCGGTTCTCACCGGGAGGAAAAACAGCCGATCGGGAAGGAAAAAGGGGCGATCGTCGGCGTTTAAATGGGCGAGGGAGGGCGGCGGGGTCTGTTGAGATTGCGCTGGGGTGCCCGGGACCGAGAATCGGGGCTGGGAGCGCAGGGTTCGGGAGGGCGGTTGTGATCGGGTGGGAGAGAGAGACAGGGCTGTTGGGGGCGCGCGGGGAAAGGGATGACATGCGGGCCCCGCGCGTCAGAGGGAGGGAGAGAGGGAGGCGGCGCGCGCGAGTTTTTTTTGGGCCGGCTGGGTGGGTTTCGGCCCACTGGGCGGTTTTTTTCCTTTTCCTTTTTCTTTTTCCTTTTCCTTTTTCTGGTTTGATTCAAATCTAATTTCCAGTTTGAATTTGAATTGCTACACCACATGCAACACGTCCAAAAATTTTTAAATTCCCCTCTTTAGCAGGTTTTGGGGTGTTACATCTTTCCATGCATATGTAGAACGTCGAAAACGGAGTCTATATGCATCCTGGGCGTCCGTTTTAAGATGGACTGCTCCTGGACTCCGAGTAGAACTCAAGTCCAAGCTGGCGACTGTTTCCATCAACTTGTGGACGTCTCATCTGGTTCTCCACGTCCCTAAAACCTCCTCCCTTTACTTGTTGACCATGTCCATGGTTCCTAATAACAATTAAATCATTGAATAGCAATCCATTCTCAAACTCACATGGGTAGGAAGTTAGGAACGAGTTCACCTGCTGATTTAGTAACCGTGCTCGTGCTCTTGTGATTGGTCCTTGTATATCAATGTGAGTATCCACTATTGCGATGTCCTCATCACGATCCGAAGTCTTGTACTCATCAAGCATGGTTCTTGCCATCTCTATGAGTGTGCGGTTCTTTCTTTCGGCCATCCCATTTTGTTCAGGGGAGTAGGGGGCCGAAAACTCATGCTTGATGCTCTCTTCATCCAAGTATTCTTCCACTTGAGTGTTCTTGAATTTGGAGCCGTTGTCACTCCTTATCTTCTTGATTCTTAAGGAAAACTCATTTTGAGCTCTCCTCAAGAACTTCTTGAGGACACTTTGAGTTTATCCCTTATCATGCAAGAAAAACACCCAAGTGAAACAAGAATAGTCATTAACAATTACTAAACCATATTTGTTACCGCCAATGCTTATGTAGGTGACAGGGCCGAAGAGGTCCATGTGAAGCATCTCCAATGGTCTTTTGGTCGTCATCATATTCTTGGTGGGATGAGCTGCTCCAGTTTGTTTTCTTGCTTGACACACGCTACATGGCCTATCTTTCTCAAAAACAACATCTTTTAGTCCATCGATGTGATCCGCCTTTAGAAGTTTTTGTAAGTTTCTCATGACAACATGGGCTAGTCTCCTATGCCACAACCATACCATGTTGGTTTTTGCTATTAAGAATGTGTCAAGTTGAGCTTTATCCGTGGAGAAATCCACTAAGTAAAGCTCTCCCTTTAACACACCCTTAAAGGCAATCGAGTTGTCACTTGTTCTAGAGACGGTCACACCCTCGTTAGTAAACAAGCAAATATAACCTTTCTCACATAGTTGAGATATGGACAATAGGTTATAATCTAGTGATTCAACATGTAGAACATGAGAAAGAGAGTGTTGAGAAGAGATTGCAATTTTACCAATACCGAGCACCCTTCCTTGGCTATTGTCGCCGAAGTAGATGCCTTGACTTGGACCATCATTTTCTTCATACTCAACGAACACCTTTCTCTCTCCGGTCATATGATTAGTGCACCAACTATCTAGAACGCATTTAGTGCCACCGGAGGAGTAGGCCTTCAAAACAATTTAAGCTTTGATCTTAGGTACCCAAACTCGGTTGGGACCTTTGAGGTTAGTCACAAGGCATTTGGGCACCCACACACAAGTTCTTGGACTCTTGTGGAGTGGCCCAATATATTTAGCATATACTCTACCATACTTGCTCTTCATAAGAACATAAGATGCATCAAAATTATGAAATACGGTAGAGTTTATATTTTTGGCAACTTCATGTGAGGTAGATGCGAGGTTGTTATTCTTGACTTGAGTTGAGTTTTCTTTGACAAAAGCTACACACTTGTTATTATTTTTAAGGATTCTAGCGTTTTGCTTTCCTCCCCTAGTATAACCAAGTCCATCTTTGATAAGAGGAGATCTTGTGATTGAGTATGTACTACGTGCATATTTGATCTTCTCCTTATCAAAGATCCCACTTTTGTGTGTATTCTTGCTTTGTGCCTCTTTGAGCTCATTTTTCAAGTTTAGAACAAGATTAACACATTTGCAAGTTTTGGATTCCATATTTGTTGAGAAGGAGTTCTTGGAGGATGAAGTAGTTGAGACACTCAACTTAAGTGAGTTGAGTTGTGCTTCAAGATTCTTGTGAGTTTTGGTCAAACTCACAAGTTCATCTTGAAGTACTACATTCTTACTCTTAAGTTCAACACAAGCTTCCTTGCTTATGGCAAGTTCCCTTTCAAGTGCTCTACTTTTCTCTCTCTCAAGTTCATGAAGTTTCTCAATCTCAAGGTTTCTTTCCTTTTCAAGTATAAGCAATTCTTCTTGTTGACTGAGAAGCTCTTCTTGTTCAAATATTTCATCCGATAGCATTTTCATTTTAGCTATAGCATTTTTGTTGAAGCCTTTAAACATGAATTCATTTTCACTACTGCTATCAAAGTCATCATCATCTGAGTATGTAACTTGGAAGGTTTGGATATTACCTTACGCTTTCCATCGTTTGCCATGAGGCATGTGTGGCTTGGGCTCTTCCAATCACCCTTGTTTGGCAAGAGTGATTTCTTCATGGTTGGCCTCTTGATGGCAACGGTTGCCACTTTTTCTTCATCTTCAGAAGAGGATTCTTCATTTGAGTCCCACTCTTCTCCAATGTGAGCTTGTCCGTAAGCCTTCTTATTTTTGAAGATCTTCTTGTATTGAGGATTCCCATCCTTCTTCTTCCTCTTGTCATCTTCCTTGCTATGGGGGCAATTCACAATGAAATGCCTGTATTCGCCGTAGCTGTAGCAAGTCTTCTTTGTTCTTGACTTGCCCTTGTCTTTGATCTTGTTCTTATAGTGGTGGCTTCTTCTTCTCCTCATAAACCTTTTAAATCTTTTGATGGAGAAGGCCATTTCTTCATCATCTATGTCTGTGCTCTCATCATCACTCTCATCATCATCACTTGTGAGTTGCATTTCTTTTCCCTTGGTCTTGGATGTGGCCTTGAGAGCAATGCCCTTCTTCTTGGATGAGGTGATCTTTGCTAGGTCGTTGACGTGTTGGGCTTCCTTCTCCATCATCTCATGGTTGATGATCTTCCCTAACACTTCATCCGGAGTCATCATGTGAAAGTTTGGACTTTCCCGAATTAGAGTGCATAGGGTCACATTGCGAGGCGTAAAACCTCTAATCATTCTATTGACCACCTCATGATCATTCCATTTCTTCATCCGTATGCCCGACTCTTGTTGATGAGAGTTTTGAGCCGGTTGTACATTTCTTGAGGTGTTTCGCCTTCTTCCATGGCGAACCTTCCAAGCTCTCCTTCGATCACCTCGATCTTGGCTTCCCTCACGGATCGGTTTCCTTCATGTGCGATCTTGAGGGTGTCCCAAATATATTTGGCAAGCTCTAACCCATCCACCTTGTTGAATTCTTCAAGGCTTAGGGATGAGTTGAGCATGGCCGCCGCTTGTGCATTGCGGTAGATTTGTTGTTCTTGCTCTTGGGTGAGTTCATCCTCGTCTTCGGGGATATCTATACCTGTACAAACAACATGCCAAAGACTTGGGTTTAAGGAAATTAGATGGAACTTCATGTTGTGCTTCCACATGGTATAGTTAGTTCCATCAAAGTGAGGAAGTTTGCCCAAGGGAATTGACAAATAACTAGAATGAGAATTTATACGTTCATAATTAAATAGATATCGCGAGTAGTCTTGTTGACTACTCTTGAGCTTCTTCTCCATTTTCTCCTTCTTTTTCTTCTTAGCTTCCTCCTTCTTCTTCTTGAGGAGATCCACGAGATGAAGAACTTCTTCATCTTCTTCCGAGCTTGAGACGTCTTGTGGAGGAGTAACCGCTGAAGGCGGGTTAGACCTTGCTCTTCGAAGTTGCTCGGACTTGCTCCTTTTCCCTTGATAAGATCAATTTGGCTACTGGTCTTGTCCCCCATCTCCTCTCCAAGCGGTTAAGCTTTTGTGGATAGTTAGGCTCTGATACCAATTGAAAGTTGGCTAGAGTGGGTGAATAGGCTAATAAAATCTGAAACTACAGAAAACAGTGGATTAAACCTGAAGGGGCCGGACTAGTCCGGTCTAGGGGCGGACTAGTCCGGTCTAGGTATAGAAACTGCGTTTTTAAAGATTTCTTTTCAAGTTTGTTTAAGTGTAAGGTATGTAAGTAGTCTAACAATCTAACCAACTAATTTGTGAATGAAAAATTGATTAGATTGCAAGACTCACAACCATAGACCAATTTACAAGTTTGAGCGAGACAAAACCTAACAAGTAACTTTAGTGAATGAGCGAGAAGGTAAAGGAGTCAAGAGAAACGATTTATCTCGAGGTTCGATTATACACCGGAATCTACGTCCCCGTTAAGGTGTTTCACAAAGTACCGGGTCTTTTCCAGCCCTTCCCTCACCGAGCGATCACCAAGATCAAGCCCGACTCTTTCACTATCAATCATGTGTGAATACAATATTCTTAGGGGCTACGCACAATTTGAGGCTCCCTACAAAAACCTAGAGGTTCTAGGAATCAACATACAACAGTCAAGAACTCAAATTAACAATTAGAGTGCAAGGGATTCAAACCGAGAGCTCAAACATCAATCACCATGTCTCTCCTCTCACAAATCCAAAAACCCCTTAAGATCCAATCTTAGGGGTCAAGAAGGTGAGGAGAGAGTCTTAGAAGAGCTCAAGGAAAGATTTTTCGGCGCTAGGGTTTCAGTTCTGCTCGTTAGAAGCCGGGGGTCCCTTTTTATAGAGATCCCAACATCTAGCCGTTACACCTACTAAAGTCCGGACTAGTCTGGTCAGAACCCTAGACTAGTCCATTCTTGGGGGACCACTTACGTAACAAAGGCTACCAACTAAAGTCCCATGAACTTTGAATTCAAACGGTCATAAATTTCGGGACTAGTTCGCTGAGCAGCGGACTAGTCCGATCTCACACAAGAACCTTTGTTCCGGATGAGAACGGACTGGTCTGGCAGAGAGCGGACTAGTCCGGCCTCAAAGGCGGACTAGTCCGGTCTTACAAGACTTAGTCTTGATAACTCTCTAATCTCAGATTGCAGACTAGTTTGGCCTTATCCGAACTAGTCCGAGCTCACACAGCAACCTTTGTTCCATCCTAAATCGGACTAGTCTAAAGGAACCGAACTAGTCCGAGGTCACTCAGAGTCTCTTTCTCTGGACCTAAATATCTTAGTCCGCTTAGCGGACTAGTCCGGCCATGTGTCCGGACAAGTCCGGTCTACGTCCTCAGTCATGCCTATGACTATTTCCTCCCAAGATTCCAACTTAAATTTGAGCTCTCTAATGATTCTCAAGCACTCTAAAAGAGAAGACCCTATACACAACTAGAAAATGTGAAACTCAATAGAAAAATTCTATTTTCTACTCTTGCAAGTCTTCTTCTTTTCCTTTTTTTTTTGCTTCTTGAGAGACTCCACATTCATTCTTATGTTAGGGACTTGTGCTCATACTCAGTAAAACTCATTAGTTTCTTAATTGTCATCATCAATCATCCAAAACCCATGGGTATTACCTAGATGCACTTTCAGGACCCACATGTCAGCTACTCAACACAGAGAACCGCCTCTGTTTTTCCTGTCGGTTGCATACACGAGCAACAGAGTGCCGGCAGAAGACTTCCCGGTGAAGTTTTGGCGCCACCTCCTGCTTGCTCAGTCATGTGCTCGGCCTAATCTCCCACACACCGAGTGTACTGAAGCATTTTTTGCTTTCTCCCCGTTCTATCTCACCTTAGGTGGTTTGCCTCGCGAAGAACACAGCCGGCCCACGCGCTCTCTATTCTTCCTCCGATCACCACAGCCATGTAGCTCGGTTGATCGAGCTCTCCACACGAAAAATCTTCGCACACGAGTTCTCAAACAGGCTAGCGACGTTTCCCCATGGTTCCATGCTCGCTTGCGCCTAAAAACGGCAAAGTTGCCGCTGCTCCCGAGTGAACACCGAAGCAAACACGTTCGGTCACCGTGGACAGCCCGAACCGAGGAAGATCAAGCTCAAGCGAGCCACTCCATTAGTGAACCCACGACCGGAGCTGCTCATGCCCGAATGTCAGCCCTAGCCATTGATCACAGAGCGAGAATTTGAAGATTTTCTCCAGGGCGGCACAAACCGACACCGAGGTAGGAGTTTGCAAAATTCATATTCAATTCGTGTCCAAACTCAACACACGGGATCTTAACTAGCTTGCACACCTCCTCCATGGATTCCAGACAGAGATATGGGGTGTAGAGGGAGAAATTCCATGTTTTATCGAGGGAGCACCTTCGGACACTGTCGGCTGCACGGTGCCGATGTAGTTGGAGTGCTCCCCGGTCCGTTTAACCTCCATGTCTACCTTCTACACGTTTCCCTGGTGCTCTAGAGCCAAATATCCAAACGTTTAGTGTAGAATTCACCTTGCACGGGCTCACCGGAACCCTAATCCTTGCTGTCACCGTCACGCATGGGTTTCCGGGCATTGCCGACCGCCGGCGACCCTCTAGATGAGTTCAACGGCATGGGAAATGGGGGGGCGGCAAGATTTGGCTCGGGAGGCGACCGGGAAGGCCGTTCCGGCGACCCTGGACGGAGGGCGCCGCCGCTGTGCCCTGTTTGGCACGAGGTTGAAGATGAGGGATGACGGGTGGGACCCACGGGCAGGGTTTAAACATTTTCAGGATTTTCAGAGAATAGTTCAAACTTTGAAGAGCCATAACGTTATGTAGGAGTGTCCAAAAATCGTCAAACAAATTTTGTTGGATTCCTCTATGAGAGTACTATTCAGGGGTGCAGCCAAATGTTTATGAAAATCACGGGATTTGGCTCATTAATTCATACAAAAAAAATTTGTAGGATTTATTCCAGTAGTTCTGTGTATTGAAAAATTCCCAAATTTGGGCAGGACATCCTTCCAAATATATTCGAACTCCAGTAAAAAATTCAGAGGCATTGGACCTCATTTGATTGGACAAATGTTGTTCCAGTGCTCTATATCTCTGAAAAATGGGAAAAATGAACAGACACATTTTCAGACTTTTACCCAAGCTTGTAAAATTCATATCTCCATGTAGGAAACCCCAAAAATGGTAAAACCAATTCATATGGACTCAGGACATTTTTAATTCACAAAAAGTCTACCTTGCAGCATAGGAAAGTTTAAGATCTAGGAGGTAAAGGCAGATTGGTGAAAATCACATAAGGAATTATTGTGATCACATTGAGCCATTTCATGAGCTCAATTTTTGCATACTTTCTAAATACCTTCCCTAGAATCTGTGGCTAAATTTTCAGCTTCACTGGACCTATGAAACTTGAGCTACCACCCTTTAGGTTTAGGTGTTCATATAATGGACTTAATCACATGGTTGTTAATAGTACCTCCATTGCACTTAGCATCTTTTTCTCTAAGGATGTAGAGCCAACAACAGAAACCTTTCTGTTGTTTATCCCTCTTATTTGTGAGTTAACTTGTACAACAGTTTGGAATCATTTTCTAAATTGATCTTGAATACATGTGCATAAATCATATTAATAGCTCACGTGACGTCGATGTTCGATGAGGACTCGACTCCGCAGCGAGGATCACCATCTCGTGACAAGTTTGGTGGATTCTCCGGAGGAAGACTAACTCCTAGCTTCTAACAAAACCATTGAGCAAGGCAATCCCCGGTTTGCATATAATTACCATTTTAAATTTTGTTTTACTTCACCTCATGGTTATTAGACTTGATACTGTACATTATGTCTAGGATGATTGAAACCCACTTGCATGGCCATTACCTCCCTGAGTAGAAGGTTTAGTGTAGGCTTTGCCTCATAGTAGATGGCTCGGCTAATATTGTATCTAGCTCGGTAAAAGTCGGGTAGTAAAAAGCTACTCGCGAGAAAGGTCGAGTAATGGAGTTACTCGCGAGAGGTTGATGATAAGAGCACCCTCTTGAAAAATGAGATGGGGACGGGGAGTTCCTGTAGGATGGAGCGCTCAAGGTTGGTCTCGACCTGCCATGGGTGTGACAATGCTTGAGACCACATTGGGCCTGGGCCGGGATGGTAAGGCAAATGTGGAGGTTGGGTTTAGCCCCATCCGTGTCAGTTAAGGACCGCGTGTATGCGGCCCAAGATTGAGCTGTACCGGATATATAGTGGGGTATGGGACCCATGAAACCGATGTAACTCGATTGACCATGATATAGAAACTCATCCTTCACGTGGGAATGGCGTTGAGAAGGCGGGAGGTGTAAATCCTTTAGCGGGCAACTTCAACGTGTCGGCCTAGAGGACCATCCTGCTTGGCGCGAAACGTTTTTCTATGTCGGGGTGTCATGTGAAAGGTTGCTGCATACAACGTAAGAAATAGCTCTTGTGAGAGTATTTCAAGGCTGCTGTATGTGTCGTGTATTCTGGGTTGTTATTAATTCGAATCACCGTCGCTCACGGAAGAGGATTGAGCATACTTGCCCACCGCGCCGTGACGTAGTAAGAAGAGGAACAAAGTCTCTTAACCTGCTGTTCATGGATTAATCATTTTATTGGAACCTTGGCTGAATTAGATATAGTGCCAACTAAAGTTCATTTTCACCTTAGGCTAGCAACATCGGGATAAGCGTTTCTTGTTTGATTGTGTTCTTCCGGTGTTGCGCAGTTTGAGTGCGCCATCACCTTCCTCGAGCTCCAGTGGTGCTTTACGGCCACTTCGGGCATCGATAGAAGCATGGGACACGTTGGTCATCATCGGCGATGCATCACCGATCGCCGCCGTCGATGCCGACTGGTTTTCTAGCGATGGCATGCTGCACAACCTTGTCCAGCTGCTAGGGCTTGGTCTGAGGAGCGTGTAGCGTGAATGATCACCGGAAATGGTCCACCGTAGCCCAGAGCGGACTGCGCCACGGCCTCTGTTCATCACGCGCTCAGGCGCCAGAGGGAGGTTGAAGATGACGCTGTGTGGTGGGCCCGGTTGTCAGCCGTTTAAACTTTTCCCCGATTTTCAGTTTCTAGTTCAAACTTCAAACCCACGTAACTTTGGCTAGGAAACTCCAAATAGAGTGAACCAAATTTTGTTGCATTCAGATCTCTGAGTAATTTTTAACAAATTAAGTGTCATGGTATGAAAGTCCATGTTTCTCCAGAATTAATTCTTCAAATTTTAAAATGTTTAGAATTTTAACTGGAGAACCCTTTGATGGAAAATTCTGAAATTTGGCCAGGATGTTCCTCATAATATCCCTGAGCTACAATAAAAATTTCAGATCCAGTTGAGCTCATTTGATCCACGTAATGGTGTGGTTAATTAAACTGTTCAAGAGAAAATGAAAAATGTCCAGAAACATTTTTTCAGATTTTTTTTGAATTTGTTTAGCTCATAACCTTTGATAGAAAGCTTCAAATTAGGTGAAACCAACTCCATTGGAACCCTGTGAAAATCTAGTTTCCATAAAGTCATGGCTTGCTGCATGAAAATCCCTAGAACACCCTAAGAGCTCTAATTAAGGCCAAATACACATTTTTTTGTGGAGGTCTCAAATGATCTGTGCTGCAAATGAATTTTTTTCAAGTCCCTGTTTAGGTTGTATCCAAACCCCAGTAAAAATTTAGGAGTCATTGGGCCTGTCTACCATACTTATAGTCTTAACAATACCAACTTCAAATTCGAATGCATTTACATTGACACGCATACATATTTATATTGTGTAGTCGTTAAGGTTGAAGAGGAGCCGGATGTGTTGGATTTCATCACCCTGTATGAACAGCTAGCATACGACCAGCATCAGCAAGGCATGCTCTGGTTTGCATTAGCCTTTTATAAACTTTATTGTTTTGAGAACTTACATTGAGTATCCACCCTATTTATGCATTAGCGTCTTGTTTGAAAACCCAAATGCATAGCCAAGAAAACCCTGGTTTTGGCCTTAGGTTTCTAAACCTCGAGTAGCCACTGCAATGCTAATATAGAGTAGGATTTGGTACAAGTCGAGTAGTTGGAACTGCTCGCGAGAATAGGCTAGAGGCACACCACTCAGTTAGAGATAGCAAATGGAACACATGGCAAGAAAAATGAGACTGAGCGGAGAGTAAGGGCAGCGGGACGTTGGGGCCTGGGTGCCATAGTTCCGCTTGTGTCGATTGAGGACCAAGCCGTGTGCGGGCCTGTTGAACAAGCTAGAACAGTACCAAAGACCTACCGGATATATGGGAACTGGGAAACCGATGTAACTCAGGTAGCGATTTGTTGAGGCATTGCTTGTCGTCCAGAGGGTAGGTTGAGAGCTTGACGTGTAAATCGGCTGGCTGCACTGTGGATGCGCGCGCAGAGACCTATTGCTTGGGATGATAGGACCGGTTCAACAATTGGCTGATGGATGAAAGGTGGTTGCATACGACGTCCGTGATGGTTTCTGTAGGCAACATCGAGTACGGGCGTACGTGACGGGTTATTCGGGTAACCCAGCAGGTGTAGATTGATTATAATCGCCGTCCCTCACGGTCAGTGAGTAGCACTTGTTCACTATACCGTGACATAGGAATAACAGGCTAGTTCCATGTTAAAACATTGTTGTTTGAAGGCTTTACTTTGGTTGTTAATGAATTGTTGTAGTTTAGAGCTAATTAAAGTTCTTTTTAACCTTGGGCATACCACATGAGAGAAATGTGTTTCGTGTTTGATTGCGGCTGTCTTATGTGCCTTAGCACGAGGTTCTTCCATGACTTGCGCTAAAAACTTGGAAGTAAGATTTAACTAATTAGGCGTGTCCTTTGCAACTTACATTCCATTACACCATGCAAACCCAGCATGTAGAGTTTCATGTATAGAAAAGGCGGGTGAGTCTTGCTGAGCCATCGTGCTCACTGCTTGGTTTTGAAGTGTGTGCAGGATGCTATGAGGAGGAGGCTCCCGAGGAGGAGACGGAACCCCAAGAGGGCAACCCCATCAAGTGGGAGTCGTGCACGCCGCCGTGTTAGTGTGTGTGTGCTAGTGGGAACACGTTCACGGGCTGAACGTGAACTCTTTTGCTTAGTCTACGCCCGTGATATGGCGGAGCGGAATCCGCTCATCCAGGATCGCAGAGGGTGGTGCCGCGCGGTGCGACACCCGACAGCACACGTCATAAGAACACATTATATTACATGGGAAAAACAACTGAATGTACAAAATAGTACACTTCTCAGTTACAAACTAGGGTCTTTATTACACAGCGGAAGTTTCTTTTATACAACTCACGCCCGCCTATCTAGCAAAAGTGACCGCCCAGCCCTAGGGCAACCCACACTAGCTGCACTCCTCAGCTCAGCGCGGCGTGTACGGCTCCCACTCAGCCGCGGTCCCCGACGGAGGGTAACCCTCGCCGGTGGACTTGTACTCCGAGTCCGTGGGTGGCTCCTCACCTGAAAAACACTTAGGCAGCAACCGTGAGCACGAAGGCTCAACAAGACTTAACCGACTCACCTAAGCATGAAACTCTACATGAGGGCTACAATGACATAGGGTAGTAATATTGCAGCAAATGGACACGCCTACAAGTTCATCCTTAATTCATCTTTTAGCAACAAGTTAACAGTTCATGAAGCTGAAATTTAGTAAGCAATATTTGGTGGCACACATGTAGCAATACAATTATATCATAACAGCAATATTGATCATAACATTTCATTCATTAGTCTACGTTACGACGCAGTGAACAAGCGGCACTCGTCACTGCGAGGGACGGCGAATCGACTCAATATACACCTGCAGGGAAACCCAAAGAGCACGTCACGTACGCCCACCCGTGGAGCTGCACAGCACGCTCACTCAGTGTCGTACGGGACAACCTTTCACCCAACAGCCCAAACGTCGAACCGGTCGCACCGAAACGAGCAGGAGGTTCCCCACACGGAGCATCTCTCTATGCCCGTTGGCAGATTTCCACCTTGCTGCCCTCAACCTACACCTATAAATCGGTGTGCTATGCCTCGACGCCCGGAGGTTTAGGCTACATCAGTTTATCGGGGCCCATATATCCGATATGCCTTCGGTACATTCAATACTTGTTCAGCAGGGCCGCACACGGATCGGTCCTCAATCGACACGGGCAGGGCTGCGCACACAAGACTTCCTCTTGCTGAGCCCTAGCCCCTGCCTAGTCTCATTTTCATTACTATAGTGATCTCACATCACTCAACCGAACCCATGTGTCCCAAGCCTATCTCGCGAGTAGATTCCAATTACTCGACTTGTACCGAAGCCCTATGACTCATTAAGCATAGCCTGTCTACTCGAGGTCCTTGACTCTACCCTCACTCTTTTAGGAACCTTTGGTTATGCAAGTGGGGTTTCATTCATCCTATACCTAATGCACATACATACTTCATATGACACGTGTAAACAAAGTAAGACTTATAAAAGGTTAATGCAAACCGGGGCTTGCCTTGTTGCTGCTGGTCAGGAGTTAGTTCTTCGTCCGGAAGAAGGAAGTCCAACACTTCCGGAGTCTCCTTCAACGGCTACACGTTAATGAAACACTATATGTTAATTTAGATGCAAATGTGAGTTTAGGGTAAGACTTCTACTATTAGTCCTAATAACCAGCCTCTAACATCTGGAACCTTGTTTAAGAATTTAAAGGTGAACTGAGTGTTGGTGGTTTGGCTTAGACTTAATCCCCCTGGTTAAATGCTAAGTGGTCTTCCCCCTTTTCCATATTAATCCCTCAAGTGGTTAAACAGGACGGGGGTGATCCAGAGCTCCAATGGAGCTGAGAATTTTTGTGTGAGTTCCTTGTCACAAGAAAACTCTCTGGACCAAACACTAGCACTTTTCATGGAGTGGTTTGCTCAGAGTAATTCTCTTAGCAAATAAGCAAGGAACAATTAATTCTGAGGTCATACCCCTGTTCATGCCCAACTTAGTGAACTACAATTTCAATTATAGCTCATAGAGTTTGTATGAATTTTCCTAGCATTTTTGGAGTTAAGATTTGCCCAGAACTGAATTTCCAAGTTTTGGAAATTCTCTGAAAATGTTTCTGTATTCAAATGAACACAGCACCTTCCAATTTGAATTCCTATGACCAAATCAACTCCAAATGGTCCGAAACTTTTACAGGGGTTTACTAATGTCCTAAAGAACATTCTGGCAAAATTTGGGGATTTTTGGATGGACCAAACTCCCCCTAAAATTCTTTTGCTGAAAAGCTTTAAAGAATTTTCCAGAATTAATTAATGGGTTTCATATAAATTGGGTTGTATATCTGTACAGAGCTAGGCAAGATGAATCCAACCCAATTTGAATCACTAAATTTGGAGCTTCCTAGCAAAGGTTATGGATTTCTAAAGTTTGAGTGGAAACTGGAATTGTTTTACTATTGGAAAAGAACCGGGCCCACTCTTTAAATCTCAGCCAGTGAGAAACAAGAACACACAGGGTTACTGGGTTTCCCCTGTTGTAGTCACAAAAGATCGGCAGCCACAGAAGATCTCAGCTCTACCGCCGAGTGGCTGACAGGTGGGGTCGGCGCTTCGTCTTCAACCTCCCGCTCCCCTCTTCCCGCGCGCGCCTCTCTCGCCGGGGTTCTTCCTCCCCCCCTCGGTTCCTCCTTCCTAAGCGATCTTCCGGCCTGGCTTTCGCCGCCTAGGGGTTTTGAGGGTCGGGGAAACCGTTTCCGAGGTCGTTGTGAGCTCTAACGGTTCACAGAAGTCGGGCGACGGACGGCGGCCTCGGACCGGGTCCGGCGACGTCGGTCATCCTCTCTGCTGGCTTAATTTCCCATCTCTCTCACCCTAGAGCATCAGTGGCTCATGGCAAAGGACGTCCCATATGCCAAAGAGCTTGGAAACTCCTCCAAACCCTATGTCACCGTGCGCCCCCGGTTGAAAACCGGCGGCAGAGAGTAAAACTTGAATAGCACCGTGGAGGCTCCACAAATCCTAGTTCTTTTCAGTCTCGGCGACTCGCACCGAGGTCTGTGGCCTACCCTATGACTAGAATGGCTAGAGAACACACATGGGTCGTGAATTTTGGAAGATCAATCCCCCCTGACCTATGGACATGTCCTCGGTGTTTCACAAATTCCCGCGGCTCCCATGGAGGGATGGACTGGGGCTTTCGGCTGCGTGAAGAGAAGGAGTAGGCACACCTTTTTGCTATTTAACTCGGGGTGTGATGGGCTCTGTATTTCCGGAACGTCGAGGAGGCCCGGCGGTGGCACAAACTGAAATTTCCGATGGTGGTTGGTGCTGTGCGCCACACACAGAGGGTGAGGGATCGGCTTGGTAGCTCGGTGAGGTCCAGCAGCGTCCCGTGCACGCTCTCACGATCACCGGTGGTCGTGGGAGGTCCTAGAGGTACTGATCTACGTGCAGGCGCGAAGAGTGGTCGGCGGCGATCGTTTTTCCGGCCTGGTGCAGCTGCTCTCGGGGGAAAACGGGGAGAAGGCGAGTGGAGTACTCGGTTTTCTTCACTGAGGTGTTACACGCACGAAGCATCAAGTGCAGGGGGTGGCACGTCGACGCCTCGGTGGCTCGCCGCCTCGCCTGTTTCCTTGCGCGCGAAGTCGAGACCCGACTGCAGCAACTCACTGTGTACTCGGGTGTGCAGCTGACATGTGGGCCTCCCCCTTTCTTCTTTTTCCCTAATATTTCTTTTCTGTTTTTGCTAATTATCCCACCAGCTACTCACAATTTAATGTTAGACTTAGCTCCCAAGTCTTTGTTTGAATTTGAATTCTCAAATTCAAACTTTGTTTGGTTAAATTTGCTTTATATTTAAACTGAAATTCAAATTCAGTTTTGAATTCTTGCAAATTTAGCTCTTGACAAGGTGAGCTCCAATGGAGATGAAAATTGGTGGGTTTACTCAGAAAAATGTGCTTAGTATAGATATGGAGCTAACTTTTGAATTTGGGTGATGAAAGTTGCTGCAATTTGAATTTACATTCAAATTGGCCTCTTTTTGAAATAACCCAAAAGTGCCTCAAAAATTGTTGAATTTGCATGAGCTTTGGACTGAACCTTCCCAAGACTTTAAATTCTAGGGGTGAGCTCAACCTCTCATGTTCATGTGTAGAAACCCTACTTTGTGAAAGTGAAGGCTTTCCCCTCTAATCATTGTTTCGATGGAGGTTACTTGCTCTTCACAACATTTCCTAAGGTGTCCACAATAAAAACTGTGGTGTGGTGAGGTGAAGAAAAGTTTTTGCAAGTCCCTTTTCTTGGGATTTTACACGTGAGTGTAGACTTGACGTATTTTGTTGTAAATATGTTCAAAATGATTTATTGCAATAAAACTTTTGCTTCCGCTTTGTACCTTTTATGTGTGTTATCCAGTGCTGTGCAACACAGCAGCCCTCAGCGTGATACGGGCTAGTCGAGACCGGTTGGGCCCTCGCCGCGTGGTATCAGAGCTCGCTTAAGGTTTAACGCACTAAAAATGTCATCTTTTTCAAAAACTCGGTGAGGAACGAGTTAATAGCCCATATAAGGATGTTATTAGAGTATAGCAAGTGGCAAACCTAACCTAAGTGCTTATGTCGGAAAATCATGCATCTCGGGACGTCATATGTCTTGGGGGTGCGTGTAAGCGCTGTCCACCAGTGCGCACAAGCTAAAGGGTGGAGCCTCACGAGTGGCAGGTAACTCGGCCAGCTTTAGTATCCTCTACAACTCTTCATGTCGTTTGGGGTATTCGAGCAACGCCCTTCCATGGTGTGCTACAGGCAAGTTTGGGAGACCCCGTCACGTTGTTAATAACGTGAACACGTAGCTCAAGGTGTGATTGGCTTGAGAACAACCGTGCGAGTGATGACGGATGGTTGTACGAACTGTATTGGGACCGGGTTCGGTGTGCAGTCGAGCCCGACGATTGTGTATTATTTGCAGGTAGTCTGACAATGAATTGGTAGACGAGTAGCACACATTTGCGAGAGACGTTTAGTGCCACTGAACTAACGAAGTCGGGTAAGTCCGGTATAGTTTTTTCTTTGTGAGGAACGTAGTACCGACATGAACTGGTGACGCTTTGACGTCACACCCCACTAAATGATTAACATCATTGTAAAACTTGAAGATTTTGATCTCGAGCACTAAAACTGTGACTTAACTTCTTTCCTTAATCAGGATGTTCAAAGTTTAGAAGTTCTCAACTTATAGGATATTAAGGACAGATCCCCTGTTTTCAGCTGAAATAAGGCTGAAGTTAAACAGAGGTTAGAGGTTGAGTTGTTTCGAGGTTGGGGTCATATGATACATTTGTGGAAAGCACTGGAAGAGCTTTACAACTTTTATATTGATGTCCAGAGGTGTTCAATCCCTTAACCAGTCGAAAAATACAGTAGAGTTGAAACTGTCCAGAAAACAGGGCAGAGCATATACTCTCTGTAACTCTCGGTAAAATGAGCATAAATTCCTGCACAAAAATCCAAAAATATAAAATGAGGTAGTTCTGAAAATTTAATGGGATAAGTTATAACTTTGTAACAGAAAGTTTTGTCGAATTCGTTGTATAATTAACTGGAATTCTTGGACCAAATTAGTACCTCAAGCAGGGCGGTGCTGTCCAATTTTCTCCAGAACTTATGTCAAATTTGACATCTCATAACTTTTGAACCAGGACAGATTTGAGGATAAGCAAATACTTTCTGGAACTCTATTGATGTTAGCTTTAACTTTGATGTTGAGCTCCAGAATTGGTTTTGCCTTTAGCATGGTCTAAATCAGGTTGAAATAGAAACTGGTCAGGGCTGTCAGTTTGGGCAGCAGACCAGCAATCAAATCTGTTCTAAGTTGGAATTGTGTTTCCATTTTTTATGAGTTCAATGACATGTTAATGTTATAACTCAATGATTTACTGTTGAAATTCATATTTGACCTTTTCAAATATATTTCCACAGATGACAGCGGATAAACAACTGGAGAACGGGTGGGTGGCATCCCACTGTTCTGAACGCAGCGGTTATCCGGAACTGTTGAAGTTAATGCTTCAATATTTCGGGTACGTGGAGAAGCCGTGTTACCTCGCAAAGGAGGAAGGAGAGGAGGGGAACAAGACATGGATCATCCATCTCGATGTTCCAGCAGGACCTACGCCACCCGGTTGGGCACCGTTCACCGTCACGGTGAAAGGAAGACAACCGGAGGAGATGTGGCATGTGGCAGCCCGCGAGACCATGTCGCGTTTCTGCCAGCTACACGTGAGAGCTATGAAGGGCACACCATACACGCTTGTCCCGGTGGAGGGGCTAGCTAACCACGTGTGGAGGGAGAGGTACTTAGAGGCAATAGATCCCGGTTGCCCAAGCTACAACCCCACGGAGGCAAACCTCAGCCTCCAGTTGATGGCAGGGAGGACGTTGATAGACAGCCAAGCTGTTCACACGGATCGACTTGCCGTGGAGCTCAAGGAGAGCACCAGCCGCCGAGGCCATTTTGAGAGTGCTCACAGCGCACTCCGTAATGTTCTCCTTCCGACGATAAAGCGACTGAACGAACAACACAATCAGTTGCGTCGCCTAAAGAAGGCGAAGAAGAAAAGCCGTGTTGACATTGCGGCTTTACAGCAGCAAGTACAGGCCTTGACCCAGCATAATGAGGTCCTCACTCAAGAGCGTGATGACGCTATTGAGTCTGAGAAGAGGACTACAACCAAGCCATGGACGAGGTGCATGCGTTGCAAGACCTCGTACCTCCGGTAGTGGGCCTACCAATGGTAGGTGCGTACTTGTAAGGGCCTCAGTTTTTGACACATATTTTAAGTGTTCATCACAATACACACACACCTCATTTGAGGTAAGTTGAATGAACACAAATGAAGAGCAAGTAACCACCATCAACATGCTCATTAGAGAACAAACTCACATATTGCAAAAGTGGTATTTTCCACATGTGATATAGGTGGGCTGGACATATGAAAACCCCTACACATTGCTAAGGATGTCCAGGCCAAGTTTCACCCAAATTCAAAACCTTTTTGAGGTCATTTTGGGTATAGTTAGAAAGAGGGCAGTTTGAAACCATATTCAAATTCAAACTGTTTTTATCCCATGAATTTAAAAGTGGGAGGCATATTCTTATTCAGCACATTTTTGTGAGCTCACACACCAATTTTCACTCCATTTGGAGTTGATCTTGACATGAGCTAAGTGGGGCAAATTCAAACTTTATTTGAATTCAAAACTGAACTTGTGCTAAAATTCATTCAAACCAAACCCAATTTGATTTCTAATCAATTCAAATGGCTCATGGGTGAATAATTTGAATCACCAGGGGTATTATGGGGCTCACTGTTTACAACAGTGATTAGGAGTAAATTTCAGAGGTTCAAACCCCGGGTAGGACCCACATGTCATAGAGGGAAGGAGGAGAAACTTGCACCCAAAGTCAGAGTCTCGGTGGGAACTTCCACCGAGCAGCTGCCAACTCCACGCTCGGGAGCAGCTGCGCTCGCCACCGAGGAGCAGCAGCGCCACCAGCTGCTTCCCGCGGCCACATGCGAGCCCAAGGGCGGTTCCAGGGCCCTCTTAAGGTGCTCCACGGGGGCAGGCACCGATCATTTCCTCCTCTCCCGTAATCACCGAGCCACCAACCTGCCGCCTCTCTGCTCGATCGGAGAACCGCAAAACCAGCTCACCTTCTCCCTCCCCGAGCTGCTAGACGGTCACCTCAGATCGCACTCCACCTCCCCAACGCCAGAAACCCCGAGCTCCGACCTCCTTTGCCCGAAAACGATCGCCACTGCGGCGACCTAGCCTCAGCCGAGAGTCAGGCGCCCATGGACAGCGTTCCACAGGCGTTTTCACGGTCCAGAAAGAGAGGTAACAGGAGCGCGCGACCACCGTGCTGCTCTCCTCCATGTTTGGAAGCAAACCGTGAAGAATCCACAGGGAATTTCCAGTTTTTGCTCCGGCGACCGTAAACCGAGCTTCTGGTACGGATTCTTCAAATTCTCGCTCTATGATCTTTTGGTGGTTATCAAATCTTGCACATAGACGCTGGACTAGCCGGCGATCAAGTTCTTTTCTGCATCCGTGGCGTGAAACTGTCTAGGAGTGATGAATTTCGAGCTCGATCAAGGGCGGTCATGGCGGGCACGATCGGTCACACGGTGCCGACCGACTTGCCGCCATCCCTGAACCATTTTGACACCTTGTCGAGCTTTCTAGAGATACACTGATGCTGTAAACCGATTGTTCGAGGTTTTGGCGGGTTAGAACCCACGGTCGACGGCGCCGAACCTCAACCGAGGCCGCGGCACGTCGCCGAGCTATTTCCGGTCACCCCCTGCCCGACCTGACACCACCGACGTGTTCCACGACGTCGACAACCCCCTGGCGGCGAGTTTCAGACCATGGGAGGTCCGGCAGCGGTGAGCCGGCGAGCTCCGGGTCTGCTCCGGCGAGGTCGGCGGCGCGGGCGCAAGAGAACGGCGGGAGGAAGACGAAGCCGGCTGGCCCACGTGTCAGCGGCTGAAGAATTTAAATCGGGATTGGGTGTGGCCGGGATCGGGTGTGGCCGGGATCGGCTGTGCTGGCGCGCAAATACCCTATGGGCCTCAGTGTGCTGGACACCTCCGCACTCAATACGTGTCCCGCGGACCACCGAGAGTTTAAACTTTTTCCCCCGATTTTCAGATTTCTTCCAAACTTGAAATCCTCATAACTTTGGCTAGAAAGATCCAAATCAAGTGAACCAAATTTTGTTGGATTCAGCTCTCTGAGCACTTTCCAGAAAATCAAGTTTCATTTCATGAAAATCCTTATTTCTCCAGAATTAATTCCTCAAATTTAAACTGTTTGGAATTTTAACTGGAGAATCCTTTGGAAGAAAATCCTGTAATTTTGCTGGGATGCTCACCAAAATATCCCTGAACTACCATAAAAATTTCAGATCCATTTGAGCTCATTTGATCCACCTAATGGTGTGATTAGTGAAACTGTTCCAGAGAAAATAGAAAATGTTCAGAAACATTTTCAGAATTTTCTCTGAAATTGTTTAGCTCATATCTTTAGCTAAGAACCTTCAAATTAAGTGAGACCAACTCCATTAGAACCCTCTGAAAATCTAGTTTTCAGAAAGTCATAGTTTGTTTCATAAAAATCCTTAGAACACCCTAAAAGCCTTCAATTAAGGTCAAGTACATGATTAATTGTGGAGGGCTCAAATGAGCTTTGCTGCAACTAAAACTTGACCAAGTCTCTGTTTAGGTTGTAGCCCAGCCACAGTAAAAGTTTCACAGTCATTGGGCTTGTCTAGTAAGAGTTATAGACTTCCCAAGTTTAAAAGTTAATACAACTGCATTTAAATTAATACATGTATTGCTTCTACCATGTAGTCGCTAAGGTCGAGGAGGAATCCGAAGTCCTAGACTTCGTTACTCTGGAGGAACAGCTAGCCTACGACCAAGAGCAGAAAGGCAAGCTCCGGTTTGCATTAACCGTTTTTACAAATTTTTATTGTTTTGAGCACATACTTGATTACTTTATTCTTTGCATTAGAGTCTTGTTTGGAAACCCCACTGCATAGCCAAGAAAACCATGTGTTGGGTTTAGGATTGCAAACCCCGTTAGCTACTGCAATGCTAAGATAGAGTAGGATTCGGTACAAGTCGAGTAGTTGGAACTACTCGCGAGCATAGGTTAGAGGCACTCGACTCGGGTAGTGATAGCACATGAAACACATGGCAAGAAAATGAGACCAAGCGGAGGGTAAGAGAAACAGGACTTTGGGGCCTGTGTGCTATAGCTCCGCTTGTGTCGATTGAGGACCGAGCCTTGTGCGGGACTGTTGAACAAGCTAGAACAGTATCGAAGACCTACCGCCTATATGGGAACCGGGAAACCGATGTAACTCGGGTAGCTGGGTGTTGAGGCATAGCTGGTCGTTCAGAGGGTAGGTTGAGAGCTCGAGGTGTAAATCAGCTGGCGGCACTGAGATGCGCGTGCAGAGACCTCTTGCTCGGGACGATTGGACCGGTTCAACATTTGGCTAACGGGTGAAAGGTAGTAGCGTACGGCGTCCGTGATGGTTGTTGTAGGCAACATCGAGTACGGGCGTACGTGACGGTTTGTTCGGGTAACCCTGCAGGTGTAAATCGATTATAATCGCCGTCCCTCACGGTCAGTGAGTACCACTTGTTCGCTGTACCGTGACGTAGAAAGAACAGGCTAGTTGCATGTTAAAATATTGCTGATTGAAAGATGGACTTGATTGCTAATGATTTGCTGTAGTCTAGAGCTAACTAAAGTTCTTTTCAACTTTGGGCAAAGTACATGAGAGAAATGCGTTTCTTGTTTGATTGCGGCTCTCTCATGTGCCTTAGCGTAAGGTTCTCCACAACCTGCTGCTAAAACTTGAAAGTAAGGTTTTACTAATTAGGCGAGTCCTTGCAAATGATTTTTACCTCATGTAACCCATCACCCTCATGTAGAAGTTCCATGTTTAGGTGAGACGGGTCAGACTTGCTGAGCCTTCGTGCTCACTGCTTGTGTTTGAAGCTTTTGCAGGGTTCTATGAGGAAGGGGCTCCCGAAGAGGAGACGGAACCCCAGGAGGGGAACCCCGTCGAGTGGGAGTCGTGCACGCCGCAGAGTTAGTGTGCGTGTGTGCTAGCAAGAACACGTTCAAGGGCTGAACGTGGACTTGATGCGTAGTCTATGCCCGTGAGTGTAGACTGGACTTATTTTAATGTAAACATGTTCATAAACTTGTTTATGTAATAAAATTTCGCTTCCGCTTTGTACGTTTGACGTGTGTTATCCGGTGCTGTACAACGCAGCACCCCTCAGCGTGATCCTGGCTCGACAAGACCGTTGGGGTCATGTCAGCGTGGTATCAGAGCTCGCTTGAGGTTTAACGCACTACAAAGGTCATCTTTATCAAAAATCCAGTGAGGAACGAGTTAGTAGCCCGTATAAGAATGTTATTAGCATATAGAAAGTGGCATACTAACCTAATTGTCTATGTCGGAAAATCGTGTATCTCGGGACGTTTATGTCTTGGGGGGTGCACGTAAGCGCTGTCCACCAGTGCGCACAAGCTGAAGGGTGGAGCTCCACGGGTGGCAGGTAACCCGACTCGCTTTAATATCCGCTACGACTCTTCATGTCGTTTGGGGTATTCGAGCAACGTCTATCCCTGGCGTGTGTGGTGCAATTTGGGAGACCCCGCCACGTGGTCTGAAATGTGAACACGTAACTCAAGGCGTGTTTGGCTTGAGAACATCCGGGCGAGTGATGACGGCCGGGTGTACGAACTGTATGGATTCCGGGCTCGGTGTGTAGCCGAGTCTGACGATTGCTTGAGTTTCTGCAGGTAGCCTGACCACGAAACGGTAGACGTGTAGCATCCGTGTGCGAGTGACGTTTAGTGCCACTGAATTAACGAGGCCGGCTAAGTCCGGTATAGGTTTTTCTTTGTGAGGACGTAGTACCGACATAATCTGGTGACGCATCGACGTCAAACCCCATTAAATGAACAACTTCATTTAAGACTTGAAGGTTTTGATCTAAAGTACTAAAACTTGATGTAACTCCTTCCCTTGAACAGTATATTCAAAGTTAACAAGTTTTCAACTTATAGGTTGTTAAGGGCAGAGCACTCTGTTTTCAGCTGAATCAGGCTGAAGTTAATCAGAGGATAGAGGTTGAGTTATTTTGAGGTTGGGGTCATATGATACATTTCTGGAAAGCTTTGGAAAATCTTTACAACTTTTCTGTTAAGGTCCAGAGGTGTTTCATCCCTTAACCAATCGAAAAATGCAGTAGAGTTGAAACTGTCCAGAAAACAGGACAGAGTAAAGACTCTCTGTAAACTCTCTGGAAATTAAGCATAACTTCCTTCTTAAAAACCCAAAAATAGAAAATAAGGTAGTTCTGGAAAGCTTATGAGATAGGTTACAACTTTGTAACATAAAGTTTTGTCAGATTAGGAACAGAGTTAACTGGGATTCTTGGATCAAATCAGTACCTAAAGCAGGGAGGTGCTGTCCAATTTTCTCCAGAAATTCTGTTAAATTTGACATCTCATAACTTTTGAACCAGGACAGATCTTAGGCCAAGCAAATACTTTCTGGAAAGCTATTGAAGTTAGCTTTAACTTTGATGTTAAGCCTCAGAAATGGTTTTGCTTTAGCATGGCCTAAATCTGGGTGATATGGAAACTGGTCAGGGCTGTCATGTTGAACAGCAGATCAGCAGTCAAATTTGCTTAAAATTTGAACTATGTTTCCAAGTTTTATGGTTTCAATGACATGTCTTATGTTATAACTCCATAGTTTACTGTTTAAATAAATATTTTACATTTCTCAAATATATTTTTACATATGACAGCAGATAAGCAGTTGGAGAACGGGTGGGTGGTATCCCACTGTTCTCACCACAGCAGTTATCCCGAAACATTGAGGCAGATGCTTCAATATTTTGGATATAACCAGATGCCACAGTACTTCACCAAGGAAGAAGGCGAAGAGGGGAACAAGACGTGGACAGTCCATGTCAAAGTCCCTGCAGGACCTACGCCACCTGGTTGGGTGCCGTTCACCGTTACGGTGAGAAGAATACAACCGGAAGGGAGGTGGCAAGTGGCAGCCCGTGACACTATGTCACGTTTCTGCCAACTACACGTGCAGGCTATGGAGGGCACTCCATACGCGCTCGTTCCGGTGGAGGGACGGGCACAGCATGTGTGGGAAGAGAGGTACCTAGAGGCAATGGACCCGAGTTGCCCAAGGTACAACCCCGCGGAGGCAAACCTCAGCCTCTAGATGAGGGCGGGAAACGCCGTGATGGGCAGCCAAGCTGTTCATACGGAGCATCTCGCCACAAAGCTCAAGGAGAGCACGATCTGTGGATACCATTTCGAGATTGCTCACAGCGCACTCCGTAATGTGCTCCTTCTGACGATCAAGCGACTGAATGAACAACACAATCGATTGCATCGTCTGAAGAAGGCGAAGAAGAAGAGCCGTGTCGACATCGCGGCGTTGCAAGAACTGGTACAGAATCTGACCCAGCAGAATGAGGACCTTGCTCAAGAGCGAGACGACGCTATTGAGGAAGGCCAAGGCTGGGAAGAGGACTACAACCAAGCCATGGACGAGGTGCATGCATTGCAGGACCTCGTACCTCCGGTGTTGGGAGTACCGGTGGTCTTGGGCCTTCCAGCAATGGAAGAACCCGGGATGGGAGAAGAGGTGGTAGATCCAGAGCCACCAGCAGAGGTATCGGAGGAGGACGACCCACAGGAGGTTGAGTTCTACTCTGAGTAGGGGGTTACGGTTGCCAAGTAGGGCAGCTAGGGTAGCGTAACCCAACTTTTGTAATCGGTGACATGTCGTGTAGACAGTAGCGTATGTATAGGTAGTGACGACATGAGCACGACTTATCGGAGACCCGAGAATAATGTATCTTGTATAAAGTTTATGCTTTATCAATATATGTGAATGTTGTGCAAATTAATCATGTGTCACTTCAATACCTACTGTTACATATGGAATTTTAAGTAAGACATGTGCTAATCTCTGCTGTTTTGAGTTTCAGAATGACGCGTACTCGTGCCAATCCTGATGTTGGGGGTACTAGCCAAGGGGGAGAGACCTCCCAACAGCCTCCTGAGGACTCCTCGGGACAGCAGCAGCAGCAACAGCAACAGCAAACACCGCCACCGCCACTGCCAACGGTTACATTGGCCGACATCATCGCCGCAATGGCGGGTTCACATCAGCAGCACATGGAGTTGCTGCAAACGCTTATCGCTAATACGTCTCACCCAGAGAGACGTCAAGACCGTGAGGAGCGGCAACAGAGCTCCTACTCCGACTTCCAGGCGACTCATCCCCCGGTATTCTCAAGGGCGGATGAACCTCTTGACGCGGACAACTGGCTCCGCGCGATAGAGATGAAGTTCGGGCTGCTCCAGATAAGCGAGCAGCATAAGACTCAGTTCGCGGTCCAGCAGCTCCAAGGATCCGTGAGCGCGTGGTGGGCCAACTTCTGTGCTTCACAGCCCACCGACCGAGTGATGACCTGGACAGAGTTTCGGACGGCCTTCAGGGCCTATCACATACCGCCAGGTTTGATGAAGAGAAAGACGCAGGAGTTCTTACACCTGCAACAAGGGAGCCGGAACGAGCTGGAATACTCCAGGGCATTCAACGATCTTGCGCTCTACGCATCGTATCACGCAGACACCGACGAGAAGCGGCGGGACCATTTTTACCAGGGGCTTAACCCGCTCCTGAAGGACAAGTTGGCGATGTTCAATCGCGGCAGCCTCAACGACATCATTGATGCTGCGATTGTTCAGGAGGACTCCGGCAAGGAGTTAGCGGCGGCGGAGAGAAAGTGAAGCGCACCGCAGAGCAGCGGAGAAGGAGGCGGTCCTTCTCAGAAGTTTCGGATGGTGAATCGCCCACCATCAGGTCCACGCTGGCAGCCACCACAACGGTCGATGCCGTTCCGCAGTCGGCCGTATTCTTCACCAGCATTCAGGCCGGCACTGCCAGTACCATCTCCGCAACAACAACAGCAGCGGGCGATGCCGCGTGCGTATGCACCTCAGCAACGCATGCCGGGCTTTCGTCTCCCAAGCACTACACCAGCAGCGGCCACATGTTACAAGTGTGGTCGTCCAGGACACTTCGCGAGCAGTTGCCCGGAGAGGCAAGGCGGCGGGGTGGCACCACAGTTTCCAGGGAGGAATCAACCCCGGAACCCTACTAATGCGCGGCGGGCAAACCCTAGGCCCGGTACTGTCCACCAGCTTGCCATAGAGGACGTGCCGGAGGGTGAGCCAATCCTTGCGGGTATGCTCCAACTCCACCAGCATCCCGCTATAGTACTATTTGATTCAGGCGCCACGCATAGCTTCATTAGCCAAGCTTTCATTGATAAATATAGCTTGCAAATACTACCCACCGATAGTCCTTATGTGATCTGTTCACCGGGTGGGAAAATTTCAGCAAGCATGATGGTCCCAAAAGCGCCATTATGCAGAGGGTAGAGTCTACCCTACGTCTCTCATAAGCCTAGAGGGACAAAAGGTCGATGCCATGCTAGGGATGTCGTGGTTAACCCGCCACGGCGCTGTTTTAGACACCGTCCTCCGAATCGTGCATTTGAATTCAGAAGTGCACGAATCTCATTCTTTATTTCTGGACAGTCCAGAAATATAACTTCCAAGTGTCTATCAAGCCATAACCATCAGATTGGAAGATATTCCAGTGGTCCGAGAGTTCCCTGACGTGTTCCCGGATGATTTGCCGGGGATGCCGCACGATAGAGAGGTGGAGTTCAAGATTGAACTTGCACCGGGAACCATGCCAATATCCCAAAGGCCGTACAAGATGGCGCCCAAGGAGTTGTCTGAACTGAAGAATCAGCTCACGGACCTCCTGGAAAAGGGTTTCATTAGGCCGAGCTCCTCACCATGGGGCTGTTCGGCATCATTTGTCAAGAAGAAGGATGAGACGTTGCGGCTTTGCGTGGACTATCGTCCATTAAATGCCGTAACAATCAAGAACATGTACCCGTTGCCATGGATCGACATGTTGTTTGATCAGTTGGTCAAAGCAAAGATCTTTTCCAAGATGGATTTAAGATCCGGGTACCATCAGATTAAGATAAGGGCTGAGGACATTCCAAAGACAGCTTTCTCGACAAGGTACGGACGTTATGAGTACCTGGTCATGTCCTTCGGCCTCACCAATGCTCCAGCTCACTTCATGTACTTGATGAACTCGGTATTCATGCCGGAGCTGGACAAGTTTGTTGTGGTCTTCATCGACGACATCCTGTTATATTCCAAGTCGGGAGAAGATCACAAGAAGCATCTGCGTATAGTCTTGCAACGGCTGCGGGATCACAAGCTATACGCGAAATTCAGCAAATGCGAGTTTTGGATATCGCAAGTGCCTTTTCTCGGGCATATCATCTCAGCGGAGGGTATCGCTGTAGACCCGAGCAAGATCACTCAAGTGCTGAATTGGAAATCCCCGAGGACTGTTCACGAGGTACGGAGTTTCCTCGGACTCGCGGGATATTATCGGAGGTTCATTCCGAACTTCTCGAAGATTGCCAAGCCAATGACAGAGCTGCTGAAGAAGGCTACCAAATATGTTTGGAGTCCAGCATGTGAAGCAGCATTCAAGGCTTTAGTCAAGCACCTGACATCAGCACCGGTTTTGGCGCAGCCAGACACCACAAAACCGTTCGATGTGTACTGCGATGCATCCGGCATTGGGCTCGGATGTGTGCTGATGCAAGACCGAAGAGTGGTCACGTGTGGATCACGGCAGATTAGAAACCATGAGCAGAATTATCCAACCCACGACTTGGAGCTCGCTGCCGTGGTACTTGCACTGAAAATGTAGAGGCACTACCACTCGGTAACCTCGTACATTTATATACCGACCACAAAAGCCTCAAGTACATATTCGCTCAGAAGGAGCTGAACATGAGGCAACGAAGATGGTTAGAACTGATAAAGGATTATGAAATAGAGATCCATTATCATTCGGGTAAGGCAAACGTAGTGCCTGATGCGCTGAGCCGCAAGTCACACGTCAACAATCTGACCATCACACCGTTGGAAGATAGCGAACCCCCACTACATGTAATTCCACATGGAGCTCTCTACAACCTAGCTTTGATCCCCACCATCCGTGAAGAGATAGCAGCAGCCCATAAGAATGACAAGGGCATGTCACATTTGCGGCGACGTGTAGACAGTGGGGAGTTGAAATGTTTCCGGAAGGAAGGAGACGGCGTCCTATGGTTCAAGGACCAGATCGTCGTACCCCGTAACCCGGAATTACGGAAGAAGATCTTTGATGAGGCTCACTTGTCAAAGTTTTCTATTCACCCCGGCAGCAACAAGATGTATCAAGAACTCAAAAGCAAGTTTTGGTGGACACGGATGAAGCGAGAGACTGCAAAATACGTGTCCGAGTGTGATACATGTCGAAGGGTGAAGGCAGACCATATGCGGAAACTGGGACTGCTGCAACCACTGGGCATTCCTGCCTGGAAGTGGGAAGACGTGAGCATGGATTTCATCGTCGGTTTACCCACCACCTTGCAGAAACATGATTCTATGTGGGTGATCGTCGATCGGCTCACCAAAGTTGCCCATTTCATCCCGGTCAACACCAACTACAACGCCAAGAAGTACGCTGAACTGTACATCTCACGGATCCTATGCTTGTACGGCGTACCCCGTACTATCATATCGGATCGGGGCACTTTATTTGTGTCCCGTTTTTGGGAGCAGCTGCACGCTGCCTTGGGGACGAAGCTGATCCGTAGTTCAGCATACCACCCGCAGACGGATGGGCAAACCGAGCGGGTAAATCAGATCCTAGAAGACATGCTACGAGCTTGCGCTATCAACCACGGCAAGAATTGGGATGATCATTTGCCGTTAGCCGAGTTCTCATACAATAATGGTTAACAAGCCAGCATTAAGATGGCGCCCTATGAGGCGCTATACAGGAGGAAATGTCGCACACCATTGAACTGGTGTGAGTCTGGCGAAAGGGTTACCTTCGGGATTGACCTGGTCAACAATGTGGAAGAATGGTTTGACTTATTCAAGCGAACCTAAAAGCCGCCCAATCCCGTCAGAGACAGTATGCGGACTGGAGAAGAAGCCCATTACAATTTGAAGTGGGGGATCACGTATATCTACGTGTGTCTCCGATGAAGGGCGTAAACAGATTTTGGGTGAGAGGAAAGTTGGCACCCCGATTCATCGGTCCATTCCAGATTACCGAAAGATGTGGATCAGTGGCATACCGGCTAAAATTACCAGAAGCACTTTCGGGTGTGCACGACGTCTTTCACATTGCCCAGCTGAGGAAGTGTCTTAAGCTATCAACTACCGTTCAGCTGGAAGATATGGAAGAACTGCAACCGGATCTCACCTATCGGGAGGAACCGGTGCAGATTATTGATGAAAAGGCCCGAACCACACGCAACCGTATGTTGTGGTTCTACAAGGTTCTATGGAGTAATCACTCCGTGGACGAAGCGACATGGGAGAGCGAAGAATTTCTTCCCGCTAACTACCCCAACTTTTTCACGTCGCATATCCGGTAATTTTCCACCGTCCTCTCTCTCATTTTCACCTTATAATCTCGGGACGAGATTCTTTTAAGGGGGGAGGAATGTAAGGGCCTCAGTTTTTGACACATATTTGAAGTGTTCATCACCATACACACACACACACACCTCATTTGAGGTAAGTTGAATGAACACAAATGAAGAGCAAGTAACCACCAGCAACATGCTCATTAGAGAACAAACTCACATATTGCAAAAGTGGTATTTCCCACATGTGATATAGGTGGGATGGACATATGAAAACTCCTACACATTGCTAAGGATGTCCAGGCCAAGTTTCACCCAAATTCAAAACCTTTTTGAGGTCATTTTCGGTATAGTTAGAAAGAGGGCAGTTTGAAACCATATTCAAATTCAAACTGTTTATATCCCATGAATTTAAAAGTGGGAGGCATATTCTTATTCAGCACATTTTTGTGAGCTCACACACCAATTTTCACTCCATTTGGAGTTGATCTTGACATGAGCTAAGTGGGGCAAATTCAAACTTTATTTGAATTCAAAACTGAACTTGTGCTGAAATTCATTCAAACCAAACCCAATTTGAATTCTAATCAATTCAAATGGCTCATGGGTGAATAATTTGAATCACCAGGGGTATTATGGGGCTCACTGTTTACAACAGTGATTAGGAGTAAATTTCAGAGGTTAAAACCCCGGGTGGGACCCACATGTCATAGAGGGAAGGAGGAGAAACTTGCACCCAAAGTCAGAGTCTCGGTGGGAACTTCCACCGAGCAGCTGCCGACTCCACGCTCGGGAGCAGCTGCGCTCGCCACCGAGGAGCAGCAGCGCCACAAGCTGCTTCCCGCGCCCACACGCGAGCCCAAGGGCGGTTCCAGGGCCCTCTTAAGGTGCTCCACGGGGGCAGGCACCGATCATTTCCTCCTCTCCCACGATCACTGAGCCACCAACCTGCTGCCTCTCTGCTCGATCGGAGAACCATCAAACCAGCTCGCCTTCTCCCTCCCCGAGCTGCTAGACGGTCTCCTGAGATCGCACTCCACCTCCCCAACGCCAGAAACCCCGAGCTCCGACCTCCTTTGCCCGAAAACGATCGCCACCGCGGTGACCTAGCCTCAGCCGAGAGTCAGGCGCCCGTGGACAGCGTTCCACAGGTGTTTTCACGGTCCAGCAAGAGAGGTAACAGGAGCGCGTGACCACCGTTCTTCTCTCCTCCAAGTTTGGAAGCAAACCGTGAAGAATCCACAGAGAATTTCCAGTTTTTGCTCCGGCGACCGTAAACCGAGCTTCCGGTATGGATTCTTAAAATTCTCGCTCTATGATCTTTCGATGGTTATCAAATCTTGCACGTAGATGCTGGACTAGCCGGCGATCAAGTTCTTTTCTGCATCCGTGGTGTGAAACTGTCTAGGAGTGACGAATTTCGAGCTCGATCAAGGGCGGTCATGGCGGGCACGATCGGTCACACGGTGCTGACCGACTTGCCGCCATTCCTGAACCCTTTTGACACCTTGTCGAGCTTCCTAGAGATACACTGATGCTGTAGGACCGATTGTTCGAGGTTTTGCCGGGTTAGAACCCACGGTCGACGGCGCCGAACCTCAACCGAGGCCGCGGCACGTCGCCGAGCTATTTCCGGTCACCCCCAGCCCGACCTGACACCACCGACGTGTTCCTCGACGTTGACAACCCCCTGGCGGCGAGTTTCAGACCATGGCAGGTCCGGCAGCGGCGAGCCGGCAAGCTCCGGGTCTGCTCCGGCGAGGTCGGCGGCGCGGGCGCGAGAGAACGGCGGGAGGAAGACGAAGCCGGCTGGCCCACGTGTCAGCGGCTGAAGAATTTAAATCGGGATCAGGTGTGGCTGGGATCGGCTATGCTGGCGCGCAAATACCCTGTGGGCCTCAGTGTGCCGGACACCTCCGCGCTCAACACGTGTCCCCGCGGCCCCCGAGAGTTTAAACTTTTCCCCCTGATTTTCAGATTTCTTCCAAACTTCAAATCCTCATAACTTTGGCTAGAAAGCTCCAAATCAAGTGAACCAAATTTTGTTGGATTCAGCTCTCTGAGCACTTTCCAGCAAATCAAGTTTCACTTCATGAAAATCCTTATTTCCCCAGAATTAATTCCTCAAAATTTAAAATGTTTGGAATTTTAACTGGAGAATCCTTTGGAAGAAAATCCTGAAATTTTTCTGGGAAGCTCACCAAAACATCCCTGAACTACCATAAAAATTTCAGATCCATTTGAGCTCATTTGATCCACCGAATGGTGTGACTAGTGAAACTGTTCCAGAGAAAATAGAAAATGTTCAAAAACATTTTCAGAATTTTCTCTGAAATTTTTTAGCTCATATCTTTAGCTAGGGACCTTCAAATTAAGTGAGACCAACTCCATTAGAACCCTCTGAAAATCTAGTTTTCATAAAGTCATAGTTTGTTTCATAAAAATCCTTAGAACACCCTAAAAGCCTTCAATTAAGGTCAAGTACATGATTAATTGTGGAGGGCTCAAATGAGCTTTGCTGCAACTAAAACTTGACCAAGTCTCTGTTTAGGTTGTAACCCAGCCACAGTAAAAGTTTCACAGTCATTGGGCTTGTCTAGTAAGAGTTATAGACTTCACAAGTTTAAAAGTTAATACAACTGCATTTAAATTAATACATGTATTGCTTCTATCATGTAGTCGCTAAGGTCGAGGAGGAACCCGAAGTCCTAGACTTCGTTACTCCGGAGGAACAGCTAGCCTACGACCAAGAGCAGCAAGGCAAGCTCCGGTTTGCATTAACCGTTTTTACAAATTTTTATTGTTTTCAGCACATACTTGATTACTTTATTCTTTGCATTAGAGTCTTGTTTGGAAACCCCACTGCATAGCCAAGAAAACCATGGGTTGGGTTTAGGATTGCAAACCCCGTTAGCTACTGCAATGCTAAGATAGAGTAGGATTTGGTACAAGTCGAGTAGTTGGAACTACTCGCGAGCATAGGTTAGAGGCACTCGACTCGGGTAGTGATAGCACATGAAACACATGGCAAGAAAATGAGACCAAGCGGATGGTAAGGGCAACAGGACTTTGGGGCCTGTGTGCTATAGCTCCGCTTGTATCGATTGAGGACCGAGCCGTGTGCGGGCCTGTTGAACAAGCTAGAACAGTACCGAAGACCTACCGGCTATATGGGAACCGGGAAACCGATGTAAATCGGGTAGTTGGGTGTTGAGGCATAGCTGGTCGTTCAGAGGGTAGGTTGAGAGCTCGAGGTGTAAATCGGCTGGCGGCACTGAGATGCGCGTGCAGAGACCTCTTGCTCGGGACGATTGGACCGGTTCAACATTTGGCTAACGGGTGAAAGGTAGTTGCGTACGGCGTCCGTGATGGTTGTTGTAGGCAACATCGAGTACTGGCGTACGTGACGGGTTGTTCGGGTAACCCTGCAGGTGTAAATCGATTATAATCACCGTCCCTCACGGTCAGTGAGTACCACGTGTTCACTGTACCGTGACGTAGAAAGAACAGGCTAGTTGCATGTTAAAATATTGATGATTGAAAGATGGACTTGATTGCTAATGATTTGCTGTAGTCTAGAGCTAACTAAAGTTCTTTTCAACTTTGGGCAAAGTACATGAGAGAAATGCGTTTCTTGTTTGATTGCGGCTCTCTCATGTGCCTTAGCGTAAGGTTCTCCACAACCTGCTGCTAAAACTTGAAAGTAAGGTTTTACTAATTAGGCGAGTCCTTGCAAATGATTTTTACCTCATGTAACCCATCACCCTCATGTAGAAGTTCCATGTTTAGGTGAGACGGGTCAGACTTGCTGAGCCTTCGTGCTCACTGCTTGTGTTTGAAGCTTTTGCAGGGTTCTATGAGGAAGGGGCTCCCGAAGAGGAGACGGAACCCCAGGAGGGGAACCCCGTCGAGTGGGAGTCGTGCACGCCGCAGAGTTAGTGTGCGTGTGTGCTAGCAAGAACACGTTCAAGGGCTGAATGTGGACTTGATGCGTAGTCTACGCCCGTGAGTGTAGACTGGACTTATTTTAATGTAAACATGTTCATAAACTTGTTTATGTAATAAAATTTTGCTTCCGCTTTGTACCTTTGACGTGTGTTATCCGGTGCTGTGCAACGCAGCACCCCTCAGCGTGATTCTGGCTCGACAAGACCGTTGGGGTCGTGTCACGTACCCGTGGTTTTAGGTATCCCGGCGATGTGGGAACCTGAACCAGAAGAGGAGGTCACAGACCCTGAGTAGCGGAGGAGGACGACCGGCAGGAGGTCGAGTTCTACTCCGAGTAGTGAGTTACCGTTGCCAAGTAGGGCAGCGAGGGTGGTGTGTAGAAACTTTTGTAATCGGTGACATGTCGTGTAGATAGTAGCATGTGTATAGGTAGTGACGACAAGAGCACGACTTCTCGGGGAACCGAGAATAAAGTATCTAGTATAAAGTTTATGCTTTATCAGTATATGTGAATGTTGTGCAAGTTTATCCATGTGTCACTGCAATACCTACTGTTTTATATGGAATTTTAAGAATGACATGTGCTGATAGCTGCTGTTTTGAATTTCAGAATGACTCGTACACGCTCCAACACTGAGATTGGTGGGTCTAGTCAGGGGGGAGATGCCTCCCAACAGCCTCCCGAGACTTCCTCGGTACAGCAACAGCAACAACCGCCACCGCCACCGCCAACAGTTACATTGGCCGAGATTGTTGTGGCCATGGAGGGCTCACATCAGCAGCATACAGAGCTTCTGCAAACTTTTATTGCAAATACGTCTTGACCAGAGAGGAATCAAGACCGACAGGAGCATCAACAAAGCTCCTACTCCGACTTTCTGGCTACTCATCCCCCGGTATTCTCAAGGGCAGATGAACCCCTCGATGTGGACAACTGGCTCCGCACGATGGAGATGAAATTCGGGCTGCTCCAAGTGAGTGAGCAGCACAAGACTCAGTTCGTGGCTCAGCAGCTTCAAGGGTCCGCGAGCGCTTGGTGGGCAAACTTCTGTGCCTCTGTACCCACCGAGCGGGTAATGACCTGGGCGGAGTTCCAGACGGCCTTCAGGGTGTGAGACCTATGTGTGCTGAATACATTGGCAATTAGGATAAAAGTTAGCATTCAAAGTTTTGAATATTGCCAAAACATTCTTCTGTGGCAAGGTCTGACAAGTTCTTTGTTAGGTCCGCCAAGTGTTGGCATGGTCCGACGCAAGGTCCGGAGAGCTCCTGCAATGTCTGAAGAGCTTCTGTGAGGTCCGGAGCTTGTTTTTAGGGAGCTCCCGTGAAGTTCAACTCGTAGAACTGCAACGTCTTGTTTTTGCTTTTAACTTGCAATGTTTGAAACTTGCTTTATGGGATGGTTTGCTTAGTATTAATTTGCTAAGTTTTTGGTGTGTTTTGGTGGTTATGGCTGTTATCATTTGATATGGTTTGCAACATGCTTATGTGACGTGCTCATGTAAGGTGTTGTGGTTTTCGAACTAACGTGAGTCAAGTCAAGGACTTGTGCTCGGAAGAATTGGTTGTTTATTCATGTGCAGGTGTTGCTTGAGTTGAAGACATGGCTGGTGATGGGATCCTTGGACTAGTCTCAGGGAGGAGATGAGGTTCCAACAACCAAGTTCGGGAGGAGCTGTGGTTGAGTTGATCGGGAGGTCGCGCATCATGTTTGGATCAAGGGCAGTGCATATGAAGGTTGCGTGTACGTCGTTGGAAGGTGTTTGCACGTGTGCAAGGAGTGCATGGACGTGGCAACATTGTTTCAAGGCGTGATGAAGAGAAGTGGACGTAAAGAATTGGTCGGAAAGGTCCAACCAGCCGGATTGCGTACTTAGGCTGAGGCTGTCGGATATGGCTCAAATATGGAAGATTTGAGTTGGTTATGATAGGATTTCGTGCTAGGCACGAAGTTGAGTTGTTTTAGAAATGTTTAGGATGTTCCTAAGGTGTTTGGAAGTCTCACGATTGCTTCTATCTGCGAATAGGAGAGTACTGAGCAGTTATGTTAATTTAGGATACGAGTCCAATTAGGAATAGGAGTCCTAGATTGGATTGTTTAGCCTGAGGGCTGGCTATAAAAGCAAGGGAGGCCAGAGCTCTCATGGGTAGAGAACTTTGGGCTGTTCCTCTTGTGTTTCTATTGAATAAAGTTCATAGTTTCGAGGAGCTTTTGTGCCTTGTTCGTCCGACTTGTTTTTTCATCAAGTCTTTCTCGCCGAGTTTCTGGACAGACCGACGTTGCTTCGGTGTTTCTTTCATAACTCGAGTTTTACAGATCCGATTGACGTGATTGTTTTTGGGTTGTCTTCACAACTCAATTATCTATCATCTGTGAAATTTTCACGAGCTTCGGATCTGTAGTTTTTGAGATACACGAGTTTGTTTGCAGCGTTGCAGATCTGTTTTATATCGGGTAGAACAGATTGATCTTCGTTTAATGTTTTGATCGTATCTCAAGTTTTACTTCGTGTTTTCAAGTGATTCTTGTTGCATTAGATCCGTGAATTGATTCTCTACCTCTCTACTTGATTTGTCACGGTTGAACACGTTTGAATACACTTGCACACACGGTTTCTTTAACCCATTGATTTTTGCTGAGGGGTTTTTGTTGTTTCCGCTGCGAAAAGTTTTAATCTACCATTCACCCCCCTCTGGTAGCTTTTCACGTGCTATTTGATCCTACAATTGGTATCAGAGCCAAGGTGCTCTAATATTTGTGATTTGCACGTGTTTTGTCTAACCATCATGGAGAAGTACTCAGCAAAACCTTGTGTGTTCAATGGCATCGATTTTCAGGTTTGGAAGGCGCGGATGGAGGCCTAAATACAGGCACAAGGCTTCGCCATATGGGAAAAGGTCTACCGGAACTTCGATGTACCACCCAACGATCAAGTTACGGCTGCGAACATGAGATATGTTGACAACAACAACAAGGCTCGCAACTTGATCATCCAAGGATTGACTCAAAGCGACTTTGACCGTGTTGCACACCTCCGATCTGCATATGATGTTTGGAAAGCTCTTTGTGACTACCATGAAGGATCCAATACGATCAAGGAGGTAAGGCAAGATATGTTCAAGAAATAATACATGCGTTTTGAGATGCAACCCGGTGAGTCAATTGACGACCTTTTTGCTCGCTTTAATAAAATTCTCAGCAACTTGTGTAGTGTTAATGTTAACTTTTCAGATGCTGAAAATGCTAGACAATTGTTAGGAGCATTAGATATGTCAATTTGGGAGATGAAAGTTACATCTATTCGTGAATCTACTGTCATGAGTTCTCTTACTTTAGACGTGCTTTATTCTAAATTGAAAACTCATGAAATTGACATCATCTCACGTAAAAACCCCGACAAGTCTATTGCATTTGTTTCGCAACGTGACATGTCTAGTTCTAGTCAATCATCATCTAGTGGTGCACTCTCTTTGCTGTCCTCTCTAACCCTTGAACAGATTGAAGAGTTTCCAGAGGAGGAGCTTGCACTCATCTCTACTCAGTTCTCAAAAGCATTGCAAAATGTGAGAACTAGAAGGAGAGGAAGCTCCGGACCTCAACGATGTTTTGAATGTGGTAAGACAGGCATTTTCGTACGGAGTGCCCTAACCTTTCAGGTCCGACTTCATGTGAAGAGAAGCAAACAAGGCCGAAAAAATCGTTTGCAAAGAATAAGAAGAATAAAGATTTATCAATGCGCAACATAGTGCATAGTATGATCTCTGCACTTCAAGATTTCGGCTCAAGTGATGTGGACACCGGTAGTGATGAAGATGAAGAAGCTATGACAAATATGTGCTGCATGTCGAGCAAGTCAAGTTCAAGCTCCGAGGAGGCAGAACACAACAGCGACGATGAAGAGGTATGTCCCACTTGCGAAGAAATGTGTGATGCTATTTCTCGTGCCACTGTTATATTAAAGAAAAAGGATAAAAAACTTAGGAACAATGCTGTTAAAATTGAATCACTAGAACCTGAAATTAATCGTTTAAAACCTTTGATTCCTAGTGATGATTCTTATTCCTCATGTGATTTGATTTATGAACAATTATCCTCTTTAAGAAGTGCACACGCATCTACAATTGATAAACTTGAACTTGAATTTGAAAAGAACAAAGAGCTTGCTGCACTTAGTGATAAAAATTTGAAAGATGCTTGTTGTTCTACAATTGATTTGCATTGTTCTTCATGTGATGATCTGAATAAGAAACTAAATGATGCTATGAATGAGATTTCTATTTTGAACAATGCTTTATGTGTGCATGAAGTTAAATATTGTTCAAATTGCAAACTAAAAGGAAAAACTTCATGTGAAAACTGCTTTGATCTGTCCAAAAAACTTGATGACATGCATAGGACACTAGATCGGTTTTCTAATGCAAATAAGAACCTAAACTTGCTGCTGAATTCTTCCAAGTCTTGTAATGATAAAACTGGTTTACGTTTTAATTCTCATGCTCATGCTAAGGCACACCCACCTAAAGTTGTAAAGTCATTAGGAAGCGGTTTGATTCAAACAGCTCCTAGACAAAAAGAGGTGATTTTCAAATCTGCAGGAGTACTGTCCCGTTCGGGTTCTAATAAACGTGTTGCTTGCTCATCTAGACATGATAATTAAGTTATTTTTCATTGTACCTACTGTGGTAGAGATGTTCATGTCATGGATTTTTGTTATAGACTAGCTAAACACTATAAGAAACAAAGAATACTTGCTAGATCACATAACAACCAAGCAAAATCTGCTAGACCGAATGTTCGGAGCTTGCAACCTGCTGTAATGAGTCAAAAACTTGCTCCCGGACCTACTGTTTTTTGTGCTACATATAACACATCTTCTAAGTCAGTAGTTGGGAACAAAAATTTTTGATGTTTGGCTCATAAACCTGCTGTACCTTCTCAGCTTTCGCGTGTTATTCCTTCTGGACGTCGTGTGACTCAGTACTGGATTCCTAAAAGTCTTTGAACTAACCCCAGTATTGAGTCATCGACGTATTGTGCTGCTGTGTAGGTTTCACGTTTGAGGAAGGAGAACATTTGGATTGTGGATTCAGGTTGCTCATGCCACATGACCGGTAACAAAGAATGGTTCTCCTCTCTCTCTTTTGTGTCACGTGTAGAAAATGTTACTTTCGCCAATAACTCTTCTACTCCCATAATTGTTAAAGGTTCATTTAGAGTAAACAATCTCTACACTTTGAAAGATGTGGCACTTGTTAAAAATTTGAAATACAACTTGCTTTCGGTTTCACAATTGCTAGATGAAAATCTAGAGGTTAGCTTTGCTAAAAATTGCTGCAAGGTTGTAGATTCAAAAGGTGAGCTTTTATTTAACATGTCTAGGTTTGGAAGAGTTTTTAAAGCTGATTTTGATTTGTCAACTTCTAAGCATCGGTGTCTAGTTGCTAATGATACAAAGGATCTATATTTTTGGCATCGTAGACTTGGTCACATAGGCTTTGATCATCTCACTCGTGTTAGTGCTCTCGATCGCATACGTGGGCTGTCGAAGCTTAAAAAGGACAATGATATTGTGTGCTCTTCTTGTAGACATGCTAAGTTTGTTGCAGGTTCACATGCTCCTCTCACAATGACCATGACAGCTGAACCGGGACAACTTTTACATCTTGACACAGTAGGTCCAGCACGTGTTCAATCCTTCGGAGGTAAATGGTATGTGCTTGTGATTGTTGATGATTATTCCAGATATTCTTGGGTTTATTTTATGGCATCTAAGAATGAAGCTTTTAGTCATTTTAGAACTTTATTTCTTAGATTATCTATTGATCACCCAGGATCATTAAAAGCAATTAGAAGTGATAACGGAACTGAATTTAAAAACCAATCCTTTGATCACTTTTGTGCTGAAAATGGAATAGATCATCAATACTCTTCACCCTATGTACCACAACAAAATGGTGTCGTAGAAAGAAATTTGAGATGGCTAGGACTATGCTTGATGAATATCAAACTCCTAGGAAATTTTGGGCTGATGCAATTGCAACTGCTTGTTATGTCTCAAATCGTGTTTTCTTCCGTGCTAAGCTTGGAAAAACCCCATATGAGCTCCGGTTTGGACATAGGCCTAGTGTTACACACTTTAGGGTTTTTGGTTGCAAATGCTTTGTTAAGAAACATGGTAATATTGATAAATTTGAAGCTAGATCTGTTGATGGCATGTTTATTGGTTATCCATCTCATACTAGAGGCTACTGTGTGCTTTTACTTGACACTAACAAAATTGTGGAGACTTGCGAGGTTTCTTTTGGTGAAGCTAGCCCAAGTATTAGCTCCGATATTGCAGGTCCGGATCCATATCCGCAGGGGAGAGTATTTTTATTTAAGAAGATGAAGAAGTGGTGCTGCTGCCCGAAAACTCGGAAGTAAATAACGATCAAGCTGCTGATTTTGCACCACAACCAGCACCAACAGTCACTACTGCTGGTTCGGACCTTCCTCGATCAACAAGCTCTTCTAATCAAAGGTCCGAACATGAAGAAGAAGGTTTTTGTGAAGTGTCTACTCCCCTCCGAGTACTCAAAAGTCATCCTCCACAACAAATCATTAGAAGCTTGTATGAACGAGTCACTCGGTCCAGGTTTTGCGATCCAAACTCTCATGCTCATTCTGCTTTTGTTGCTTATTTTGAACCCAAGGATATATCACACGCACTCACTAATGAATCTTGGATTAATGCCATTCAAGAAGAGTTAGAAAATTTTGAAAGAAATAATGTTTGGAAACTTGTACCTCCACCTCAAGGTCACACATTAATTGGAACTAAATGGGTATTTAAAAATAAGCAAAGTGAGGATGGGGTTGTGGTTAGGAATAAAGCTAGGTTGGTTGCTCAAGGTTTCACTCAAATTGAAGGTCTAGATTTTGATGAAACATTTGCTCCTGTTGCTAGATTAGAAGCTATAAGAATTTTATTAGCATTTGCTGCATCTAAATGTTTCAAGTTATATCAAATGGATGTTAAAAGTGCTTTTCTTAATGGCTACATAGAGGAGGAGGTTTATGTTAAGCAGCCACCGGGTTTTGAAAATCCAAATTTTGCTAATCATGTTTACAAACTGTCCAAAGCCTTGTACGGTCTAAAACAAGCCCCTAGAGCATGGTATGATAGGTTAAAAACATTCTTACTTGAAAAGGGGTTTACCATGGGCAAGGTTGATAAAACTCTTTTTGTACTTAAGCATGGCAATGACTCATTATTCGTTCAAGTGTATGTGGATGATATCATCTTTGGTTGTGCTTCTCATGATCTCGTGTCCAAGTTTTCAGCTATGATGAGTTCAGAAGTTGAGATGAGTATGATGGGAGAACTCACATACTTTTCGGGGCTGCAAATCAAGCAAACAAAAGAAGGAACTTTTGTGCATCAAACTAAGTATACAAAGGACCTTCTTAAGCGCTTCAACATGGACAAATGCAAGCCTCTTCGGACACCAATGGGAACAGAAACAACACTTGAACTTGACGAAGATGGTGACCCGGTCGATAAAAAAAATACATAAGTATGATTGGATCACTTTTGTATCTCACGGCGTCAAGACCGGACATACAATTCAGCGTATGTCTTTGTGCACGTTTTCAAGCTTCTCCACGTGCTTCACATCGCCAAGCCATCAAAAGGATTCTCAGGTACCTACATGGAACTCAAGAATTTGGCATTTTTCTTCCTTCTTCCTCAACCGTTTCTTTGAAAGCTTTTTCGGATGCTGATTTTGGGGGTTGTAGGATTGATAGGAAAAGTACTTCGGGTGCTTGTTATTTTCTTGGTAATTCACTTGTTGCTTGGTCCTCTAGAAAACAAAGTTCAGTTGCACAATCCACGGCCGAATCTGAATATTTAGCTGCGGCTAGCGCTTGCTCACAAATTCTTTGGATTGTTAAAACACTTAAGGACTATGGGCTTGATTTAGATAGTGTTCCACTGTTTTGTGATAACACTAGTGCAATTTGTATTGCTAAAAACCCCATGAAACACTCTAGAACTAAGCACATTGACATTAGGTATCACTTTCTTTGTGATAATGTTGAAAAAGGAAACATTGTGCTTCACCATGTCGATACCGAACAACAATTGGCTGATATTTTTACAAAACCTTTGGATTTCACTCGTTTTTGTTTCATTCGTAGTGAAATAGGGGTTATGCATCCTCATGGCTTAAATTGAGGGGGAGTTTTTGAAACTTTGAAAGTCTATGTGTGAATCTGAAACTAAAATAATATGAGCATAGTATTTCATACATATATGACTTTGTGATTCCTTTTACAGGCTGAAAGTTCTTACTACATTACTCATGTTATACATTTTGTAGTTTTTGCCATGACTAGTAATTGGAATAATTACTTACACTAAATCTGGTCATGATCGAACTTTCTTGCTGTTTTGAACTTGTTGCGTGCTCACAAGTGCTTTTAATCATAAAAAAATTAATCAAGTGATCAGCTCACATGTTGAGTTTTCAAATAAAAAATTGAGAAAAGATCAAGAGAATATGCATGCATCGCACTTCTTATTTTGAGATTGCTTATCATTGCACTAAGATATGAACTTGGAAGGAATTGTGTATGACTAAAACCATGTCCTTAAGCTTCTGATTGTCAAATGACATAGGCTTGGCTTGGTTGGTTAGAATAAGGCTGATGTGGCATATAATCTCTTGCAAATATCATATGATCAACTTTGTGCCTTAAATGATTATGAATAATAAAAATGAAGCAACAAGTGTCATGTTTTCAGGTTTTGAAATAGTTGAGTAAGGGAGATCATGACTTGTTTAAACTGAAAAATACATTTGATCTCTAGCATGGCTTACACTACTTTATGTATCTCATTGATGTGATAGTGTAAGTAACCTGATAGTATGACTTGGACGAGCTTTGTTTTGTATGTCTATGTTATAATATGCTGATAACATTTAAAATTCTCTCTTTTGAACCTTGCTGAATATATTGTCAAAAGGGGAGAAATATGTATAAGAAGAGATTTACACTTTCTTCCTTCTCTGATTTTAAAAAATGGGGAGAAATTAATAAAGGGGGAGAATTGAGTTTTCAAAGCTTTTCAAAACTTTTCAAAAGCCAATGTTCGTATTTTAATTGGTGTTGCCAATGCATTCATCAAGGGGGAGATTGTGAGACCTATGTGTGCTGAATACATTGGCAATCAGGATAAAAGTTAGCATTCAAAGTTTTGAATATTGCCAAAACATTCTTCTGTGGCAAGGTCCGACGAGTTCTTTGTTAGGTCCGCCAAGTGTTGGCAAGGTCCGACGCAAGGTCCGGAGAGCTCCTGCAAGGTCCGAAGAGCTTCTGTGAGGTCCGGAGCTTGTTTTTAGGGAGCTCCCGTGAAGTTCAACTCGTAGAACTGCAGCGTCTTGTTTTTGCTTTTAACTCGCAATGTTTCAAACTTGCTTTATGGGAAGGTTTGCTTAGTATTAATTTGCTATGTTTTTGGTGTGTTTTGGTGGTTATGGCTGTTATCATTTGATATGGTTTGCAACATGCTTATGCGACGTGCTCATGTAAGGTGTTGTGGTTTTCGAACTAACGTGAGTCAAGTCGAGGACTTGTGCTTGGAAGAATTGGTTGTTTATTCATGTGGAGGTGTTGCTTGAGTTCAAGACATGGCTGGTGACGGGATCCTTGGAATAGTCTCAGGGAGGAGATGAGGTTCCAACAACCAAGTTCGGGAGGAGCCGTGGTTGAGTTGATCGGGAGGTCGCACAGCATGTTTGGATCAAGGGCAGTGCATATGAAGGTTGCGTGTACGTCGTTGGAAGGTGTTTGCACGTGTGCAAGGAGTGCATGGATGTGGCAACATTGTTTTAAGGCGTGATGAAGAGAAGTGGACGTAAAGAATTGGCCGGAAAGGTCCAACCGGCTGGATTGCGTACTCAGGCTGAGGCTGAGTCGGATATGGCTCAAATATGAAAGATTTGAGTTGGTTATGATAGGATTTCGTGCTAGACACGAAGTTGAGTTGTTTTAGAAATGTTTGGGACGTTCCTAAGGTGTTTGGAAGTCTCACGATTGCTTCTATCTGCGAATAGGAGAGTTCTGAGCAGTTATGGTAAGTTAGGATACGAGTCCAATTAGGAGTAGGAGTCCTAGATTAGATTGTTTAGCCTGAGGGCTGGCTATAAAAGCAAGGGAGGCCAGAGATCTCGTGGGTAGAGAACTTTGGGCTGTTCCTCTTGTATTTCTATTGAATAAAGTTCATAGTTTCGAGGAGCTTTTGTGCCTTGTTCGTCCGACTTGTTTTTTCGTCAAGTCTTTCTCGCCGAGTTTCTGGACAGACCGACATTGCTTCGGTGTTTCGTTCATAACTCGAGTTTTACAGATCCGATTGACGTGATTCTTTTTGGGTTGTCTTCACAACTCAATTATCTATCATCTGTGAAATTTGCACGAGCTTCTGATCTGTAGTTTTTGAGATACACGAGTTTCTTTGCAGCGTTGCATATCTGTTTTATATCGGGTAGAACAGATTGATCTTCGTTTAATGTTTTGATCGTATCTCAAGTTTTACTTCGTGTTTTCAAGTGATTCTTGTTGCATTAGATCCGTGACTTGATTCTCTACCTCTCTACTTGATTTTTCACGGTTGAACATGTTTGAAAACACTTGCACAGACGGTTTCTTTAACCGATTGATTTTTGCTGAGAGGTTTTTGTTGTTTCCGCTGCGAAAAGTTTTAATCTACGATTCACCCCCCTCTGGTAGCTTTTCACATGCTCTTCGATCCTACACAGGGCCTATCACATACCGCCGGGTCTGATGAATAGGAAGACACAAGAATTCTTCCATCTGCAACAAGGCAGAAGAAACACGCTGGAATACTCCAGGGCATTCAATGATCTCGCGCTTTACGCCTCCTATCACGCCGATACCAACGAAAAGAGGTGGGATCACTTTTACCAGGGGCTGAGTCCACTCCTGAAGGACAAGCTGACAATGTTCAATTGCGGCAGCCTCAATGACACTATTGATGCTGCGATTGTACAAGAGGACCCCGGTAAGGATTTAGCGGTGGCGGAGAAGAAGTGAAACGCGCCGCAGAGCAGTGGAGAGGGAGGTGGTCCTCCCCAAAAAATACCGAATGGTGTATCGCTCACCATCGGGTCAACGCTGGCTGTAAAAGCCCAAGAAAGTGAAGTGCAAAAAACTGTTTATCACCTCACAACACCACAGCTCTTGTGATGGATATCTCATGAACACTTGTGAAGAGCAAGTAAACATCATCAAAAGAGTGATTAGAGGGGAAAGCCTTAACTTCAAAAAGTGGGATTTCTATACATAAATGTGAGAGGTTGAGCTCACCCCTAGACCTTATATATTCTTGGGAAGGCTCAAGCCAAATTTCATGCAAATCCAATACTTTTTGAGGCACTTTTGGAGACATTTCAAAAAAGGGCGAATTTGAATGCAAATTCAAATTGCAGCCACTTTCATCACTTGAATTCAAAAGTTGACTTCATATTCAAACTCAGCACATTTTTCTAAGTTAGTCCACCAATTTTCATCCTCATTTGAGTTCAGCTTGGCAGGAGCTAATGTGAGCAAATTCAAACTGAATTTAAATTTCAGCCTCACATATGCTCAAATTCCTCCAAACCCAAGTTTAATTTGAATCATTCAAATTCAGAGACCCAAACATGTTGTTTGATCAAATTACCAGGGACAAGGGGGTCACACAAATTAAGAGCAGTAAGAAATAAATTTTGGAGGACAATTTTGGAGCCTGTGGGGCCCTCCTGTCAGCCACACTACAGTGCAAACCGACTGAACTCGGTGTACTCGGTTCCCACGCGTGCAGTGAGAAGGGGGCGCGGTGACTTCGCGCTGAAGGCCACCGAGCGGCGCCGGCCAGCTCCTGCTTCGGTGTGGGAGGTGGCTCAACAGGTGTTGCGCCCTCCACTGCCTTCGGTTGGCTATAAAAGGCACGAGATCGGCCTGCGAGCTACTCTTTCGTGCACTTCAGTAAACAGCCGCCTAGCCGCCCGAGTTCCGATCCCGTGCAAACCAAGCTGCGATCGTCCTCTGCCCTCGACGTCCATAGAATAGTGGAGCGCTAGCTCGTCCTCAAGCTCACCGCGCAAACCGTTCTAAGGTTCGACCTTTGTGATAAAGAATTTCCCAGTTTAGGATTGGGAGCTCATTTCGGGACCCGATTAGGTTTAGGAGAAATTTGGGAGGATCGTCGTGTGAGAGGGCATACAGAGCTGAGAAATGGCACCTAGAGGTTCTTGCGCCCCTCCTCGATCAAAAACCGAAAAGAAACCACCGCCGGAACCATAGGTTCACCGAGGAACAGCTCGGCGGAAGAGGGGGTCGCCGGTGAGGTCCGGTTCGCCGGCTGTTTCGGCCCCAACCGAGGTCATGCCGAGCTTCCCGAGGCTTCCCTGAACGTGGTGACGCGATTAGCGCGCGAAGGGGGTGGTTAGGAGGACGGGAACACGTTGCTGACGTTGCACAGAGACATAGCACTCGTCGCTGGCGAGCTACGGCAGTTAGCCGGTGGCGGCATGATGTCCAGCGTGTTCAGCGTCCGAAGTTACGTGGGGGCGGCAAGTCTCACCGTCGCCGGCGAGCTAGATCACCGGGAACGCCGACCTCGCCGTTGCTCCGGCGGCTCGGGGCGGCGGCGTCGGGAGGTAGACGAAGGAGCGGGTCCCACATGTCAGCCACTGAGCTAAATGCGCGCCTGCGCGGTTAGTTTAAATTAAACAGGTGGGCCCCGCTGTCAGTCTCCGGTTAAGCGCGGGAGGCGATTTTCTGTAGGAAACTAATTCAGGGATCAGCCCAAACTTTAGAAATTCATAATTTTGGTTAGAAATGTCCAAATACAGTGAACCAAATTTTGTTAGATTCATCTTTTTGAGTACTTTCCAGAAAAAATAAGTTTCAGCTCATGAAACCAAATAGTGTTACATAATTAATTCCATAAATTTAAACTGTTGGGAATTTTATCTGGAGAAATACTTTATAAAAAATTCTAAAACTTGGCTGGGAGGTTCTTTGGAAAGTCCTTGAGTCACAGTAAAATTTTCATACCTATCCAAGTTCATTTAGTCCCCTTAATGGTGTGATTAATTGAACTGCCCTGAGAAAATAGAAAAATGTACAGAAACATTTTTCAGATTTTCTCAAATCTTGTTTAGGGCATAACTTCATCTAGAATTATTCAAATGACATGAAACCAATTCCATTAGAACCACCTCGAATTCTAGTTTGCAGAAAGTAATTATTGGAACCATGAAAACCCCTAGAATTCCTCAGAGGCTCTGCTAATGACCAAATAGGTTTTAATTTGTACAAAGCTCAAATGAACCTTGTTTCAAATGAAGCTTGGTCAAGACTCTGGTTAGGACCCTACCAAGCCACCATAAAAATTTCAGAACCAAAGGGAAGGGCTAGCTAGAGTTATAGACTTTAAGTATTCTGTCGGTACCCTCAATACCGGGTACCCCCGCGCACAGGATGAAATCGCCTAAGGACCTCGCACCCTCTGCAGGGGTTAGCTCCGAGGGCGCCACGTGTCCGGCAGGGCCAGAGCTCCCCTCTCCTCAGAGGACAGCTCCGGGCCTGCCACGTGGCCCAGAAGGCCGGACCTCGCCCCCTCCGTAGGGGCGAGCTCCGAAGGCGCCACGTGTCCAGTAGGGCCGGAGCTCCCCTCTCCTCAGAGGATATCTCCGAGCCTGCCACGTGGCCCAGGAGGCCGGACCTCGCCCCCTCCGCAGGGTTGAGCTCCGGAGGCTCCACGTGTCCAGCAGGGCCGGAGCTCCCCCTCCTCAAAGGATAGCTCTGGGCCTGCCACGTGGCCCAGGAGGCCGGACCTCGCCCCCTCCGCAGGGGCGAGCTCCGAAGGCTCCACATGTACAGCGGGGCCGGAGCTCCCCTCTCCTCAGAGGTGAGCTCCGGGCCCGCCACGTGGCCAGCAGAGCAGCGCTACCCGCCCGGCGCGGTAGGCAGTGGGAGTAAAGGCGCGCCATGCCTTTACCGTACAAAGCATTCAAGACCCGCGCCTTCCCAAGGCGCGGAGGCGCGGCGCACGCCTGTCAGGAGGTACTGTGACCCGTCACAGTCAAGACAGGCGCATAGTGTCAGAAGCTGCAGACCATTGAAGGCAGCGACAAGACACAGACAAGGCATGCCCTGCCGCCCCTGCCATCACCAACGGCTACACGCTACACCTAGCCTGCGGCATGGGCAGGGTGGCAGGACGAGGACCCCGAAGCCAGCGCCAAGACATAGTAGCTGGTAGGAAATCACTCCGGGGCCACCTGTCGTGTCCCGGGGCCCACCTTGTAAGCCACCCGAGCCTTGGTCTATAAAAGGCTCTGGTAGGAAACGTTACAAGGGGTTCGGACTCGGCTGAGTCCAGCTCCCTCTAGGCCATCCACATACTAAAGGAAACCAGTGCTCCGAGCACTCCCGTGGACATAGGGTTTTACGCTCCGGCGGCCCGAACCACGTAAATCCCTGTGTCAACCATCTCCTTCCTTCGCCCACTCCAGCGAGACCCTCGTGAGAGGACTAGCCCCTCCGAAAAAGAAACTCCACGGGCTGCCCAGAGCTGGCCCGGGGTAAGTGTCGACTGCAGACGCTTCGACATATTCAATTTCAAATGTTGCATTTAAATTGACATATAGCATATGGCTTACGTGTAGTCGCTGAAGGCGAGGAAACTCCGGAGGTGCTCGATTTCATTCTTCTGGACGAAGCCCTAACCACTAACCAGCAGCAAAAAGGCAAGCCCCGGTTTACAGTAACCAATCTTACAAAGTTTTGTTTTATGAATACTTAGTATGTGGTATTGATGTGCATTAGGTGTAGGATGGATGAAACCGAAGTGCATAACCTGATCTTTCCACATGAGTGAAGGTAGTGTCTAAGTCCTCGAGTAGACAGGCTATGCTTTATGATTCATAGAACTTCGGTACAAGTCGAGTAGTTGGAATCTACTCGTGAGTTAGGCTTCGGGACACACGGGATTGGTTCGAGTGATGTGAGATCACTTTAGTAATGAAAATGAGACTAGGCAGGGGCTAGGGCGCAGCAAGAGGAAGTCTTGTGTGTGCAGTCCTGTCTGTGTTGATTGAGGACCGATCCGTGTGCGGCCCTGCTGAAAGTATTGAACGTACCGAAGGCATATCGGATATATGGGCCCCGATAAACCGATGTAACCTATACCTCCGGGCGTCGAGGCATAACTCATCGATTTATAGGTGTAGGCTGAGGGCAGCAATGTGGAAATCTGCTAACAGGCATAGAGTGATGCTCCCTGTAGGGAACCTCCTGCTCGTTTCGGTGCGACCGGTTCGACGTTTGGGCTGTTGGGTGAAAGGTTGTCCCGTGCGACATTGAGTGAGCATGCTGTGCAGCTCCACGGGTGGGCATACGTGACGTGCTCTCTGGGTATCCCTGCAGGTGTATATTGAGTCGATTCGCCATCCCTCGCGGTGACGAGTACTGCTTGTTCACTGCGTCGTAACATAGATAACTTATGGAATGTTATGATTCAATTTTGCTGATATGTATAACTGTATTGCTACATGTGTGCCACCAAATATTGCTCACTAAATTTCAGATTACTGAACAGATAACTTGTGGCTAAAAGATGAACTAAGGATGAACTTGTAGGCGTGTCCATTTGCTGCTAATTACCATCCCATGTTTGTTATACACTGCATGTAGAGTTTCATGCCTAGGAGAGTTGGGTAAGTCTTGTTGAGTCATCGTGCTCATGGTTGCTGCTTAAGTGTTTTTCAGGTGAGGAGTATCCCATGGACTCGGGCTACGAGTCCACCGGCAAGGGCTGCCCTCCGTCGGGGACCACGGTTGAGTGGGAACCGTACACGCCGTGTTGAGCTGGAGGAGTGCAGCTAGTGTGGGTTTCCCTAGGGCTGGGCAACCGACTTTTGCTAGGTAGATGGGCGTGAGTTGTACAAACTTAGCTTCTGCTGTTGTAATATAAACATTAGTTTGTAACTGAAGTATTGTACTACTTTTGTGGCGGACCAGAATCCGCTCATCCAGGATCGCAGAGGGTGGTGCCACACGATGCAACACCCGACAGCACACATCATAAGGACACCTTTTATTACATGGGAAACCAACTGAACTGTACAAACAGGTACAATCTTCAGTTACAAACTATTGTTTAGATTACACAGCGGAAGTCTAAATTGTACAACTCACGCCCGCCTATCTAGCAAAAGTTGGTTGCCCAGCCCTAGGGCAACCCACACTAGCTGCACTCCTCAGCTCAGCGCGGCGTGTACGGCTCCCACTCAGCCGTGGTCCCCGACGGAGGGTAACCCTCGCCGGTGGACTCGTAACCCGAGTCCGTGGGTGGCTCCTAACCTGAAAACACTTAACCAGCAACCGTGAGCACGATGGCTCAACAAGACTTAACCGACTCACCTAGGCATGAAACTCTATATGCAGATAACAATAACATGGGATGGTAAGATCTCGGCAAATAGACACTGTAAAAGTCCCAAAAATGTGAATGAATAAAAACTAAGGTTCAAATTCATATGTGTGGCAAAGACATGAAAAATGGGACTTGCTAAAACTTTTCCTTCATCCAAAGTAATACATGGATGAGCATCCAAAATGAGGCTCACATTTTTATTTAAAGGTGTTGAACCAATAAGGAGTCAAATACCTCTTTGCATGCAAGTTTAAAAATCAGATTTGAAATTCAAAGTTCACACATGTGGTGGCAAAGAACTTTGAATAAACATGCAGCCATATAGTTGGAATTTGTAGGGAAAAGTTTGATCACAAACTTTCCATTTGTAGGGTGGGCTCAAAAAGGGAGTTAAAGAGAAGAATTTGCAAACTTCAACCAAATTCAAATTTGGCAAGCAAATTCAAACTGAATTGGAGAAGTTCAAATTCTAGCCACCCCTTTTAAACTTATAATTCTGGGAATTGAGAGGATCAGCTTAAGAAGATATTTGGGAGGTAAATGTGGAGTGGGACCCACATGTCATAGAGCTAAAGAGGGTACCTTGCACACTAAGTCTCGGCCTCGGTGGGAAATTTCACCGAACAGCTCGCGTGAGCCACGAGCAGCTTCCACCGTGGAGGCACTGGGAGGCTCGGCAGCGCCACCAGCTGCTTCATTTCCCCACGCGTGGCGCCCAGAGGCGGTTCAGCGGCTTGATCACCTCTGCTGGCCGAAGCAAAGCCCACTCGTCTTCTCCTCCTCACGGGCGACACTGGACAGAGCCGTTCTTTCCCTCGCTGCTCAGCCGAGCGCAAGAACGGCAAAACCACCACGCTCTTCCCTCCCCTGAGCTGCTAAACATTGCCCCGAGCTCAACCTCCACCTCCCTGTCCCGAAAGCAAGCGAGCTACAACCTCCTGTGCCTGAGAACCCTCGCCACAGCGGCAACCTAACGTCGGACGCCGATCAGGCGCACGTGGGCAGCTCGCCACAGCGGTCTTCACGGCCAAGCAAGGGCGGCAACCGGAGCGCACGGCCACCGCGCTGCTCTCACCCAAAGTTCAGTCCATGCCATAAGTGATTGACAGTGAATTTTCAAGTTTTGCTCCGGCGGCCTCATCCCGAGCTTCCGGTATGATTCCTTCAAATTCTTGCTCTCTGATCCTCCTTTAGTCATCAAATTTGGCACATAGACGCTGGATTAGCTGGCGGTCATTTCTCCTTTAGTATCCAGCGCATGAAAACACCTCAGTGCGATGGAATTCGAGCTCTACTAGGGGTGTTCATGGCGGACACATTCGGTCGGACGATGACAACCTATTTGCAGCCACTCCAGAGCCACTTTGAGGTCGTGCCGATCTTCCTAGGGCTACGCTGGTGCTGTAGAACTCATCGGCACAGGTTTTGGCAAGCTGGAAACCTCAGCCGACGCTGCCCAACCTCCACAGTAGCCGCCGCACGTCGCCGAGCTGGTTCCGGCCACCGGCAGCCCAAGATGAACCCACCATCGTGTTCCTCGGTGCCCTAAACCCCCTGGCAGCGAGTCCTAGTTGGGATGGCGGCCGGGAACGCCGTTCCGGCGAGCATCCATTGGCTCCGGCGAGGGGGAGCGCGCAGGCGCGAGAGAGGGAGCCGAAGGAAGAAGACGACGGGTGGGTCCCGTCTGTCAGCAGGAGAAATTTAAACCCACGATCAGTTGTGGCTGGGATCCAGTGTTTTGGCGCGCTGGGAAGCTGTGGCCCCGGTGTGGCCCAATCCTGATTGGCTGGGATTTAAAACAGTGGGTCAAGCCAAATTTTCAGTACGAAAACAATTCAAGAGTTGGCTCAAAATTTGGAAATTCATAGCTCCTGGTAGAAACCTACAATTTGAGTGATTCCACTTGGGTTGGATTCATCTCTCTGAGTTCTATCCAAATATGAACTCAGATTTGTATGAAAGTTAATATTATATTCTGGAAAATTCTTTGAAGTGTTTCTGAAGAATTATTGAGGGAATTTGGTTAATCCAAAAATACCCAAATTTGGCCAGAATATTCTTTGGCATACTGTTGACCTTCTAGCAAAATTTCAGCTCATTTGAAGATCATTTGAGGGGGAATTTGCTAAATACAAGATGCTTTGTTCATAAGGGTTCAGAAACATTTTCAGAAAATGTTTCCAACTTATATAATCTATTCTGGGCAATCCATAGCTCAAAAAATCATAGGAAAATTTAGGAAAGCTCTCTGAGACATACTTGAAATGATAGTTCACTTAATGGAGCATGAAAATGCACATTACCTCAGAATTAATTCTTTTGAGTAGAAATGCTTAAAGAATTGTTCTGAAAGAACTACTTAAGTAAAAGGTCTGAATTTTGGACCATATTACTCTCATGTGACCAAGAACTTACATGTAAATTATCAGCTCAAGTTGAGCCCTAGAACTCCCTGTGCTTATTCTCCCTACTTATGTATAGGTGGAAATACATGAGAGACATTGTGAGAATTATAGAGGACACAATTTATCTCCACCTTAGCTGCAATTTGGCAAGCTAAATCCTTAGGTAGTATAGAACCTGCTGTAAAGGTTTTGAGGCCATTGGAGTTCTTGTTCTTCAGTGGCACTCAAATCTTTTCAGTTTATCTATTAGGTTCATTAGGGAAAATGGTTAGTGTATAGCTAAGGCCTTAAGATCAATTTAGTTTAAGTCTGTTCTTAGCACAACAGAGGCAAACCAATTCATTCTTGGCTTTTCCACACAACCTCTGTTCCTAAGAATCGCATTCTATAACTTCTTTCCATTACATTCTATAAAACATGTGCATATGCATTTCAATAGGAACCACAACGAAGGGGATTCAAAGGAGTGATTCATTGAAGTGGATCAAACTCCGGAGAATCAAGGGTGGATCAGCAAGGACACTTACTGATTATATACGACTACCCTGCAAAATACGCAAGCTCTGGTTTGCATTTAACAGCTATTAAGTTTTTATTTTGTATTCACCTTTGGTTAAGATTTGAACTGTGCATTAGGTCTAGTGTCTGATACTCCTCTTGCATAGCCAAATGACCCATGAGTATTGGGTAGGTGTCTTTCACCGTGCAGAACTGCCATGCTTAAGTAAGGTTCGGTAGAAGTCGAGTGGTGAGATGCTACTCGCAGTTTCAGGAACAGCAGGGGCATACGGGATTGGTTCATAAATGAATTAGCAAGTTAAAGTTGAGACCGGAAGGTTGTAAGGGCAGCAGGACATAGGGGCCTGGGTGCTATAGACATGTCCGTGTCAGTCAAGGACCGATCCGTATGCGGCCCTGTTGAACAAGTTTGAGTTGTGTACTGGACTCATGTTGGCTATATGGGACCCAGTAAACCGATGTACCACGGGAAGCTGTCGTTGGGACTTTTCGGGTTGCCTCAGGCGGACGGCCGGTGTGCAGTATGTGGGGAACATTCTCATGACATCTCACGTCGGTAGGTGCACCATGAGGGTAGCTACTATACGGGGCGACTTGATCGATTCAGCGGGGGTGAAACGGGGGAAAGGCTGCCACGTACGACGTCAGTGATGGTTGTTGTAGGCAACGTCGAGTACGGGTGTACGTGTCGTGTAGTCCGGGTGTTATTGATTCGAATCACTGTCGCTCGCGGAATGGACCAAGCATACTTGTTCTCACAGTTGTGACGTAGTAAGAACTTGCATGAGAAAGGAATTAATCATTTTGATGTGAAGTGTCATACTAGCTTTGTATTGGATCTTGATGAATAGGCTAGTGCAAACTCGATTCTTTTATGCCATGAGCAATTTACATCGGGGGAAAGCATTTCTTGTTTGATTGTGGACTCCCGATGTGGCGTGCCCAGGGTTACTTAAAATGCTGCCATTAATACCTGAAAGTAAGGATTCACTTCTAGGCGAGTTAAATGATGCTCATACCATCCTATTTTAGGTTCATAACCTCACCTAGAGTTTCATGCTTAGTGTGACGGTTAAGTCTTGCTGAGCGTTATGCTCACGGATGCTATCCGAGTTGTTTTGCAGGTAATTGACTTCATGCTTATGAAGGGATGCCGATGAGACTCGGGAACCTCCGAGTGCCTACTCAAAGAGCATCCTCGCCGCTGCAGATTGTCTTCGTGTTGCTAGTAAGAAACGTCTGCGGGCTGGACTGTTTCTTTGTTGCCAAATTAGAGATGAGTCGTGAGAGCTATAGTCTTCCGCTGTAGTTTACTCTGATATATTATTTGTAAAACATTCTTGTACGCTTCCACAAACTATTTATGTAATATGATGTGTTTTCATTGAACCGTGTGCTGTTGGGTGCCGCATATCACGGCACCACCCGATGAGGTCCTGTCCCTCACAGCGTGGTATCAGAGCTGCGTTGGGATTAGCACAGGGGTTGAGCATCATATTACCTTAAAAATTTAGGATACGGTGAGATAACGGTACTAGGCCCACATAAGGACTACTATTTGCATATGATGAAGGTGGCAACCTAACTTATTTGTTATGTCAGAAAATTGTGTATTTCGGGACGGTTTATGTCTTGGGGGTGCACGTTAGCGCTGTCCACCAGTGCGCACAAGCTGAAGGGTGGAGCCTCACGGGTGGCAGGTAACCCGACCCGCTTTAGTATCCTCTACGACTCTTCATGTCGTTTGGGGTATTCGAGCAACGTCTGTCCCTGGTGTGCGTGGTGCAATTTGGGAGACCCCGTCATGTGTTCAGTAACGTGAACACGTAGCTCAAGGCGTGTTTGGCTTGAGAACACCTGGGCGAGTGATGACGGCCGGATGTACGAACTGTATGGATACCGGGTTCGGTGTGCAGCCAGACCTGATGATTGAGTGTGGCTTATGTAGGTGCTAACCACGAGAACCTTAGTGCGTGTAGAACACGTTTGTGAGTGGCCATTTTAGTGCCACTTAATGATACGTATATGCCAGTGTAATCCGGTTAGGTTCTTCATTGGTGAGGCAACGTAGTACCGTCATATGTCTTACGGTGCATCGTCACCGTACTACACTGGATAGTCTTCTTTCCTATGATGAAATCATTCATGACTAACTTACAAACTAAAAATGGATGGTGGAAAGCACATATTAGTTACTGAGCTCTTCAAGTTGAACTAAGTTTCAAAGAAGAGGCTTGCTAGGTTTCCATAGATTTCAAAAACAGAGTGCTCTGTTCTGGCAGAAAGTTCGCTGGAATTTGACAGAGCATAACTCTGAGTAGCTTGATCAAATGGAGATGAATGATACAGTTCTGGAAAGGTTTTTCAGTTCTTTACAACTTTTATGTAGACCTCCAGAGCAAAATCAGAAGCCAACTTGGTTGATTGTACAGATGAATGCAAACTGTTCAGAAAACAGAGCAGCTGCAAACTTCTCTGGATGTTTCTGTAAATTAGCCATAACATTCGGTAGAAAAATTTCTAAGGGCCATATGATACACCGTTGGAAAGGTTATGCAACTTGCAACGATTTTGTAGTTCATAGTTTGTTCAGAATTGTACGCCATTTGTATGTAAAACTGTGATGAAAACAGCCACATACAAAGGAGGTGCTGGAAAAAATTTATCCAGAAATTCTGTCAACTTTGAACGATCATAACCTCTGATTAAGGGATGACCCAGAGGCATGTGAGTACTCGTTGAAAATATACTGAAGTTAACTTTGACTTTGGCATTCAACTTGAGTTATGAAAATGCTAGTAGCTGGATCAGAATCTAAGTTAAGTACAGAAAGGTCGGGTGTGTACAGGATAGGGGGATTGTTTTAGGTTGGTTTTAGAAAGATGTGTAAACATGAAGTATTGTTATGCTTTCATAAAGTTTTAACATGTTCATGTTTTACATACTTTGACATACTGCTGAGATCAAGTTTTGACTTCCCTCAAAAATTATGCTTTTGCAGTATGGTGCGTACTCATTCGCCGAGTAGGGCTGAAGGTTCTCGCCGAGATGATAATGACTCGACTCCACCACGGGCACCGCCATCAATGGTATGGGCGGATGTCATGGCTCAGATGGTCGAGTCAAGTCAAGAGAACACAAGACTACTCCAAGCCTTGGTACAACAGGGCTTACTCCAACATGCACAACAGGACGTTCCACCTCGGAACGCCTATTTGGACTTCTTGGCGACACTACCGCCAATTTTCACGGAAGCCAACGAACCAGTGGAAGCTGATCAGTGGATTCGGGTTATGGAGTCCAAGTTTGGAGTGTTTGAGTGTGATGAGTATCAGAAGACATTATTTGCAGCTCAACAGCTCCATGGAGCCGCCGGGAATTGGTGGTTCTCTTATCTCGCCACCGTTCCGGAGGGCCATCAAGTGGAATGGGCGTTATTTTGTTAAGCATTCCATGCTCGTCACATTCCTATGGGTTTTATCAAGGCCCAACAGCAAGAGTTTAGGAACTTGAGGCAGGGGGACATGAGTGTCCTCGATTATGTCAAAAAGTTCAACCTTTTGGCACAATATGCTCCTGCTTATGCGACGAGTGTGCAAGGTGTGACTACTTCTTCTATGGCCTGAGTGCCATATTAAAAGATAAGTTGGTTTTGTTCAATGAAGGCAGTTACACCGAGTTGATCAGTGCTGCCCTGCTGCAAGAACAAGAGACACTTGAGTGTCAAGCAGAGAAGAGGGACCGGGAGGATGTGCAAGAAGACACACCAGTTGTTCCTCGTAAATACCGTGTGGTGTATCACACACCATCCGATGAAATATGGCAAGCACCAGTAAGATCAACTCCGTACAGATTTCCTGCTCAAGAATCTTGTCTTGAAGCAACACCATTGCCGCAGCAACGAATGATACCTGATGCATCATTGCTGCAGCCAAGTACATCCACTTCTCAACCACAAGTCAACGAAGAACCAGGGAAACCTCCGTGTTCTTATTGCCACCGTTCTGGGCACTTTAGGCAAGAGTGCCGGGAGAAGTTGTTGAACACCAGACAGCCATCATCATCAGGTGGTATGCCGCCACTTGCTCAAGTCAACATAGTAGCATTGCAATCTGGGAGTGTGCAACATCTTGCTATTGAGGATGTCCCGGAGGGAGCACCGGTGTTAGCAGGCATGTTTACTCTCAAAGACGTGCCCGTGCTTGTACTTTTTGATGCCGGTGCCACCCACAATTTTATCAGAAAATCATGCGTGGATCAGCACCAATTATCCACCAATATTCCCACAACGAGTTATCTTATACGTTCACCGGGAGGAAATATCTCTGCTAATCAGATTGTGTCCCGAACAGCTTTGTGTTTGGGTGGAAAAATATACCCAACATCGCTGATTATGTTGGATAGGCAGAATATAGACATAATATTGGGGATGTCTTGGTTAAATCATCACGGTGCCGTTCTCAATATCGGTAACCGGACTGTCCTGATTGACTCGCCGTTTCACGGGCAGCACACGCTGTTTTTAGACAGTGAAGACCCAGATATGGTAGAGACCTACCACACGGAAGCGCTGAAGGTTGAAGATATTCCGGTGGTACGTGATTATCCCGACGTATTTCCTAATAATTTACCGGGTATGCCACCCGAACGGGACGACAAGTTCAAGATTAAACTGGCGCCGGGAACGACGCCTATCTCACGAAGGCCTTACAAGATGGCACCTATCGAGCTAGCGGAGTTGAAAGAGCAACTGAATGAACTCATGAGCAGGAGTTTCATACGACCAAGTTCTTCACCTTGGGGTTGCTCAGTGCCGTTCGTTAAGAAGAAGGACGAAACACTACGGCTATGTGTTGATTACCGTCCTCTGAATACTGTCACGATCAAGAACAAGTATCCTTTGCCCCGGATCGACATCCTGTTCGATCAACTTGTGGGTGCAAAGGTATTTTCGAAGATGGATCTTCAGTCGGGGTATCATCAAATCAAGATCCGACCGGAGGATATACCGAAGACAGCTTTCTCGACGAGATACGGACTCTATGAGTACCTCGTCATGTCATTTGGATTAACCAACGCTCTGACACACTTCATGTACTTGATGAATTCTGTATTCATGCCGGAGTTAGAAAAGTTCGTCGTGGTATTCATTAACGACATATTGGTTTACTCCAAATCTGAAGAAGAGCACGCTGAACATCTGCGTATCGTGCTACAACGGTTGCGGGAGCACCAATTATATGCCAAGTTCAGCAAGTGCGAGTTCTGGATTGATCAAGTGCCTTTCCTAGGCCATATTATTTCAGCATAAGGTATTGCCATGGACCCCAGCAAGATTGAACAAGTGCTGAAGTGGGAATCTCCCAAATCAGTCCACGAGGTCCGAAGTTTCCTAGGTTTAGCAGGGTATTATCGGAGGTTTATTCCGAGCTTCTCAAAAATTTCTAAACCAATGATGGAACTGCTAAAGAAGGGCACAAAATACATGTGGAATGCAGCATGTGAATCCGCATTCCAAACTTTGGTGAAACATCTCACAACAGCTCCAGTTCTTGCTCAGCCGGACACGACGAAGCCATTTGATGTATACTGTGATGCATCCGGCATCGGTCTCGGCTGCGTTCTGATGCAAGAAGGGCGTGTAGTCGCCTATGGGTCTCGTCAACTGCGAAACCACGAGCAGCATTACCCAACTCACGATCTTGAGCTTGCTGCAGTGGTGTTGGCGTTAAAGATGTGGAGGCATTATCTGCTTGGTAATCTTGTTCACCTCTACACCGACCATAAAAGCCTGAAGTATATCTTCACGCAGAAGGAGCTGAATATGAGACAACAGAGATGATTGGAGCTCATAAAAGATTATGAAATTGAGATCCACTATCATCCGGGAAAAGCAAACGTGGTTGCCGACGCGCTTAGTCTGAAAGCCCACGTTCACAACTTGGCGACTGCTGAGTTGGAAGCTAAAGAACCAAATCTCCGTGTCATTCCGTATGGCACACTTTACAACTTCGCGCTCATTCCAACAATCCGTGAAGAGATTGTTGAGCCTCAAAGAAGAGACAGAGGTATGTCTCACATACGGAGGAGACTAGACAGCGGAGAGGTAAAATGTTTCCGGAAGGATGTGTAAAAGTCCCAAAACATGTAAATAGAAAACATGAGCTATGAATAAAGTTGAGTTTATATACAAGAAATGGGACTTACAAAAACTTTTGTTTACTCATGAAAGTGTTGGCATGTGCAATAAAACTTTGAATTCAGTTTGAATTAAGAGGGTCACTTCAAAAAGAAGAAGGGCATTTTCAAAAGAGGAAATTCAAACTGTTGTTTAAGAAGTTGTATTTGCAATGGCCAACTGAAGCATCAGAGGGCATAAATGAATTCTTCAGGTTCAAATTATGGGGAAGGCAAACTTTGGGCAAATTTGGAAGTGCTTTGGTAGGTATATCAAAGGGGCTTGTAAATTTATTCCAAATTTGAATTTAAATTTGAAACTGTGGCACAACTTGTCGAATGGCCAAATGGCTTTTCAATTTGGATCCCTCATAGCTGAATTTGCAATGTGTCAAAATTTGGAGATCTTTTGGGGCAGAGAGGAGCTGTGGGCCCCAATTGTCATTGAGGGGGGAGATAAAAACTTACTGCCTAAGTCTTCAGTCTCTGTTTATCGGCTCACACCCGAGCTACCGACCCAGCTCCCGGCGCCACCGAGGCAGCAGTCACCGCCACCTCCTGCTCGAGCTTACCTCCCGCCCCACGTGCGGGCGCCAGAGGCGGTTCACCCGGCGTTTATCCTCCCCACCGAGGCAAACACGAAGTCTCTCACTCGTGCTCGCGGTTTCTTCTGCTTCCGCGCCCGAAAAAAAACAGCCGCCGGCGACGCCTCTGTTTCCTTCGGTTGTTCACCAGCTCGTGTCCTCTTCTGCTCGAGCCGTACACACAAAAAGGGAGCGCTAACGAGTGTACAAGATCCTCCACAGCTTGGCCCCGACGTTCCTGGCTCGTGGGGCGCCCAAATAAACGATCAACACGAGATACTGAAGCTCACCGGCGAAAGGGCAACTCGGGTCACCATGGGCAGCTCATACCGAGGATTTTCACGGCCGAGCAAGCACCCTCCGAGACGCGCCAGGACTTCACGCTGCTCTCCCCCGAGTTTCAGCTCGAGCCGTGCAACGTAGCTCGGGAATTTCCAGTTTTCCTCTCGGGCGAGGGAAACCTAACCGCGGGTAAGAGTTTCAAAAATCGATGCTTAATTCTTGGTTAGAGTTGTTCATTTTGTGCACAAAGGACTTATAGAGGATAGGGAACCTTTTTCCTTCGCACCCCTAGCTTAGCAGTGACTAGGGGCAGCTAATTTCGAGTTCTTCCATCAGCGGCCATGGCTGGGACACTCGGGCACACGGTGAACCCCCACTTGCCGCCATTTCCAAGCAATATTGAGGCCTTGCCGAGCTAGCCTGTCCTTAACTTGTTCTTTAGAGCAAATCCCCCGAGCCTTTGGCGGGTTAGGGTGGTCGGGCCACGACGCCGAAGCTGTACCGAGGGGTGCGCACGTCGCCGACCGATTTCCGGTCACCGGCAGCCCAAGATCACCGAACCATTGAATTCCTCATAGCTGGAAACCCCCAGGCGGCAAGTACCGAGCCGAGAGGCGGCCGGGAAGCTGGGTCCGGCGAGCTCCGATGAAGTTCCGACGAGGGGGCGGCGCAGGAAAAGGAACCGGTCCGAGGAAGAAGACGACCGGCGGGTCCCACATGTCAGGGGTGAAAAGTTAAATACCTGATCAGCTGCGGCCCCGGAATCCAGTGTGGTGGCGCGGGAAAGGTCCTGTGGCCCCGTGTGGCGCGGTTCCAGCAGCTGACACGTGGGCGATGGGCCCGCGGTCAGAGTTTAAACATTTCCCCGGTTTATTCAAACAACAGATTTGATTCAAACTTTGGGAGGGCATAACTTTTGCTAGGAAACTCCACAATTAGTGATTCAGATTGGGTTGGATTCAGGATGAAAAACTCTATCCAAATATGCAACCCAATTTGCATGAAGTCCAATAGAAAATTATGGAGAATTCTTTAAAGCTTTTCAGTAAAAGAATTTTAGAGGGAGGTTGGTTCAACCAAAAATCCCCAAATTTTGCCAGAATATTCTTTAGGATGTTAGGAGACTCCTGTAAAAGTTGCATCTCATTAGGATTTGATTTAGTTAGGGTAATTGTGATTTCAAGTTTCTGTATTCAAATGAATGCAGAAACATTTTCAAGAATTTCTAAAACTTGGAAATTCAGTTCTGGGCATTTCTTAGCTCCCAAAATCCTAGGAAAATTCATGCATGATCCCTGAGCTAGAGATGAAATTTTAGTTCACTTTAATTTGCATGAAAGTGCAAATTTATTTAGAATTAATTCCTTTTTTCCTAAATGCTTAGGGAATTGTTCTGGGTGATCTACTTAGTGAAACATTCTGAATTTTGGTCCAGAGGACTTTCTTGTGGCAAGGAACTCACATGAAAATTTCCAGCTCCATTGGAGCCCTGGATCAGTAGTGTTCTGTTCAACCAATTAGGTGATCACCACCCAAGTGATGAACCTCACTTCTCACTTAATGACAGTGCTTAAACACACACCCAAACCACTAGCACCAGTGTCATTGTAAATTTTTAAACATAGTTCCAGTTTTAAACTTGGCTTTAACATTTGTTAGCAAAAAGTTTTACAATTAAACATGTATACATATTCATAACGTGTAGTGATTAGACGTGGAAAGTGAAGAAGGAGGAGTTGAGCTTGGATCAAGAAGCAAGAAGGCAGTGATTCAGCTTCAAGGCAGCAGCAACTAACTTCATAATCATATGACTTTAGTCACCTGCAAAACCAAGGCAAGCCCCGGTTTGCATTTAATTTGTTTTTAAAGTTTTCCTTTGTTTACCACTATGGGTCAAAGTTTGTATGTGCATTAGGTCAAGGATGTTTTACACTCCACTTGCATAACCAAAAAAAAATGAACCCTGAGGTCAAGGGTAGAAGGGTGTCATCTCTGTAGAATAAGGCCATGCTAAATAGCCTAGGACATCCGGTAGAAGACGAGTAGTTGGAATCTACTCGCGAGCTTTGTTTCAGGATCACATAAGGGTGGTTGGAAAGAGAGGCAAACTAAAGTTTACATTTCTAAAGATGAGACCGGGCAGGAGGGTTAAGTAGCGACAAGACGAGGTCTTGGTCGAGTAGCTCTGCCTGTGTCGGTTAAGGACCGAAGTGTATGCGGCCCTGGGAGCAAGTATTGAGTTGTGTACCGGATGCTTACTGATATATGGGAATCAGGAAACCGATGTACCGGGTTCACTGGATTGTAGAGGCATACCACATCGTCTTGTTAGACCTATGAGCCAGAGACGGCGCGACCGGTTCTACAGTCTAGTGTCCTGCGAAAGGTTGCCACATACGACGTAATGAAGGACGCCAGAGTTGGGTCTTCAGAGGCGGTCGTATGTGTCGAGTTATCCGGGTAGTGTTTGATTCGAATCACCATCCCTCGCGGTTATGAGTACCGCCTGCTCACTGCGCTGTGACGTAGTAATCAAGTTGTGTGGAAATAGTTTGCAAAGTTTTAAATGCTGTTATGATAATGGTAAATTGCATGAAAACCATGTTTGAAGTAGAGATAGAGCAAATTAAAGTTATTTTTCCACCTTGGGACAAGTAACATTGGAATGAAGCGTTTCTTATTTGATTGTGGAGTTCCAATGTTGCTGGGCTCAAGGTCTACTATTATGGCTAAAAATCTGAAAGTTAAGGATGAACTCGTAGGCGAGTCTTTTCGCAAATTACAGGATTAGGTCTTAAGTTACCCTCATGTAGAGTTGCATGCTTTAGGAGAGACGGTTAAGTCTTGCTGAGCCTTTGTGCTCACTCTTGCTATATAAGTGGTTTTGCAGGTAAACCTCGACGCTATAAAGAAGGTTGTCCGGTGAGACTCGGGAACCTCTGAGTCATGTCACACTTGGAGAACCCAGCCACTGCTATGTCTTCGTGTTGCTAGCAAGAGGAGTCCGCGGGCTGGACCTCTTCTCGGGTGCTTCTTAGTTATTCGACGTGAGATGTTTATAGACTTCCGCTGTAGCTATTTTATGTAAATTATTTACAAAGAACATTTGTAAGCTTCTGCTTTGATTTATGTAATACATTGTTCCTTATATGTGTGCTGTTGGGTGCCGCATAACACGGTACCACCCAATGCGATTCCCGGGCAAGGTGCCCCGTCCCCGTGACTGAGCGGGACGGCGGGGTCCCGTCAGCGTGGTATTAGAGCCGCATTGGTAATAGCGCACGAAATAAGGATCGTATTACAACAAAAACTTAGGATACGGTGAGGAAATGGTATTAGGCCCACATAAGGACTATAGTAGTATAGTTACTTAAAGTGGCATTGCTAACTTACTTGTTATAATTCTGAATTTTGATTCTGTAACGATGCACCTACGCTCAGGTAAGCATGGTAAGGAACGCCACCAAAAGCGGTTCAATTTCGGTTAGCTCACCTGACGAGGAAAGTGGTTCAGGGATAGGTCTCACAGCTTGGTGTGAGACGTCAATATGAAACTCTTGGACTCTTCATGTTCCTGAGTTCATATGAAACGCTGATCCCTGGCGTGCATTAGGAGAGTAAGTGGAGACCCCATCGTGTGGTCAGTAACGCGATAGTGTGTTCGTCTGGAAATAGCCCAGGAGGACATACGCAGCGCTTGCCATCGGCGTGCCCTGCAGGGCAGTAGGTGGTATCTGTTGGGTTGATAACATTCCCAACCGTGACGACCCGTTCATGATATACTCAGGTTCCCCGTCATGTGGTGTTGAAACATGATCACGTACCTTGAGACGTGACTAAACTCAAGGATGGCCGTATGACAATGATACGGGCGTTTGTATTTACATTCAATTATGGTACTGCCTGAAATGGAACAACCATTGAGTGCACCACTATTGAGTGTTTTTCTGCAGGTGCTAACCATGTACGTATCCCGTGTAGTACATGTGTGCGAGAGACCTTCTTAGTGCCACTGATAAAACGGATATGCCGGTATAATCCGGTTTAGGATTTTCTTTTGGTGAGGCAACGTAGTACCGACATGTTCTTACGGTGCATCGACACCGTACTACACTTAATAACCTCTTCCCTATGAATAAATGATTCATGAACTAACTTTCAACTAAAAATGGAAGTTTGAAACAAGTATTAGTTACTAAACTCTTATTTTGAGCTAAGATTCAAATGAGAGTATAACTAGGCGTCAATGTTTTAAAAAAACAGAGTGCTCTGTTTCTGGCAGGAAATCTTGCTGGAATTTAACAGAGCATAACTCTCTGTAGATTTAACCAATTAAGGTGTATAATACAGTTCTGGAAATATTTTCAAGTGCTCTACAACTTCTTTGTAGACCTCCAGCCCAAAATTACACGTTAAGTGGGTGCAAAGTCCAGTTGAAGGCAAACTGTTCAGAACCAGGACAGTAGCAAAAACCTCTCTGGACCTTTCTGTTTTTAAGCCATAACTTCCTGTAGGAAAATCCTTAAGGAGCCTATGATACACCGTCTGAAATATACTGAAGTTTACTAAAACTTTGGTATTGAACTAAAGTAAAAAATCTGTAGATAACTTGAGTAAAATTTGGAGTTTGTGTGAACTGGTCAGGGCAGTCCCACTGATTAGTTTAGCGTACTTAAGATTTGTTTAAACATGAATGTGGTTATGCTTTCATAAAGTTCATGATATGTTCATGTTTTACTTATCTGTACTTACTACTGAAATAGGATTTTGATTGACTCAAAATTTTGTTTCGTGCAGTGTGGTACGCGCACACTCTCAAATGGAGGTTGGAGGTTCAAGTCGAGGTGGGAATGACTCGACTTCATCACAAGAGCCATCGCCAACCGGATTGGCCGAAATTATGGCAAAGATGAATGAAACACTCCAAACTCTAGTTCAGCAAGGTAAATTGAGAAGCTCAACGTCACATGCCAACCCAGAGCACGTATCTGGATTTCTTGACGACACAACCGCCGGTATTCTCTGAGGCGGCTGACCATTGTGAAGCAAATCACTGGTTACGTGTCATTGAGTCCAAGTTTGGGTTGATCCAATGTGATGAATTTTCGAAGACCCTAATTGCCGCTCAGCAGCTTCACGGCTTTGCTGGAGCATGGTGGGCAGACTACCTTGCTGTCCAACCATGGGCGGAGTTCCAGGCTGCATTTCGTGCTCGTTTCATCCCTGCGGGCATAATGCAAAGCATCCTGGATGAATTCTGGAGTCTGAAGCAAGGGGACATGAGTGTTATTTAGTATGCGAAGGAATTTAATCGCTTAGCCCCTGACTATGTGAAATCACCAACCTTGAAGGGTTATCATTTCTACCGAGGGCTGACCGCTAGGCTGCGATGCGAATTGGCTCAAGATAGCCAAGAGAACTTTGATGAGTTTGTGAGCTGTGCTATCACTCAGGAATATTATTCCAATCTCTACCTCAAAGAGAAGAGGGATAGGGACTCATCACAGGAGGAAAGCAATCATCTACCTCAGAAGTATCGGTGGGTAATCCGTTCACCTTCCGGTCGAGAAGTTCCACAAAGAGTGCAGCCATTATTGGAGTATGACGACTCGTATACTCCACAGAGGTCTTATTCACCTCCACCGCAGCGGAAACTTATTTCTCAGGCACCTCAGTATCAACAAGGTGCACCGGAAAGCTATTTCCCTCAAGATGCTGAAAACGAACAAGGTGATTTCTCAGCTGAACCAAGTGCTGTCCCACTTCACATTGAAAATGAGCTCAACGTCAATGAAGCAACTGAACCGAGCATCAACATTGTGTCTGCGGGTCCAGTTCCACAGTGTGTTCTTGGGCAGCAAAGAAAAGCTATGTCCAAAGTGGGGACAGTTAATTATGTGTCAGTCGATGATCTGCCAAAGGGAGGACCTGTTCTTGCTGGCAGGTTCACCTTAAATGACAAGCCGGTTGTCATTTTATTCTACTCTGGTGCAACACATAACTTCATTAGTAGGGCGACGGTGATCCGGGATCAGATCTCCACAACTGTCACAAAAGGTTCTTACCTTATTCATTCACCAGGTGGAAACATATCAATAATGAAGTCGTTTCTCGAGCACCACTTTGTTTGGGTGGAATAATTTATCCTACCACCCTCATCATTCTCGAAGACCAAGGGATCAATGCCATATTGGGAATATCATGGTTGGCCTTCCATAAGGCTGTTCTGGACATCGAGAACAGGAGTGTTCACTTGGACTCTCCACTTCACGGACGTCAAACATTGTATCTCGGCGAAGCGGTTTCCAAAGACCCAAAAGTATGTAATGCCGAGGCTTGCAAGTTAGAAGACATTCCGGTAGTCTGTGAATATCCGGACGTGTTTCCCGAAGATCTTCCAGGCCTACCACCTGAGCGTGAGGTGGAGTTCAAAATAGAGTTGATACCGGGAACCACGCCGATCTCTCGGAGACCATACAAAATGGCTCCGAATGAATTAGCCGAGCTGAAGGAGCAACTCAAAGATCTGATGGACAAGGGGATTATTCGTCCAAGTTCATCACCATAGGGTTGCTCAGCTTTGTTTGTGAAGAAGAAGGATGAGACGCTGAGGCTATGCGTCGATTATCGTCCTTTGAATGCTGTGACAATAAAGAACAAGTATCCACTACCAAGAATTGATATTCCCTTGGATCAACTAGTGGGTGCTAAAGTCTTCTCCAAGATGGACTTAAGGTCGGGATACCATGAAATCAAGATTCGAGCGGAAGATATCCCGAAAACAGCATTCTCGACAAGATACGGACTCTATGAGTATCTTATCATGTCATTTGGTTGACCAATGCTCCGGCTCACTTTATGTACCTTATGAACTTGGTTTTCATGCCGGAGCTGGATCAGTTCGTCGTGGTATTCATCGACGACATCTTGGTCTATACCAAATCTGAAGAGGAACACGCTAAACATTTGCATATTGTGCTTCAACGCTTGAGAGATCACAAGCTTTATGCAAAGTTTAGTAAATGTGAATTCTGGATCAACCAAGTGCCGTTTCTTGGACATATTATTTCAGCATAAGGCATTGCTGTTGATCCAAGCAAGATTGAACAAGTGCTGAAGTGCAAGTCTCCAACATCAGCCCATGAAGTTCGTAGCTTCTTGGGTTTGGCGGGATATTACCGGAGGTTCATCCCGAGCTTCTCAAAAATCTCCAAACCTATGACTGAGCTACTGAAAAATGGCATCAAATATGATTGGAGCAAGCCATGTGAGGAAGCTTTTCAAGCGTTGGTGAAATACCTCACAACAGCCCCGGTTTTAGCTCAACCGGATACAACCAAGCCCTTTGATGTTTATTGTGATGCGTCCGGCATCGGACTTGGTTGTGTACTCATGCAAGGAAGACGTGTGGTCGCATATGGATCACGGAAATTACGGAATCATGAGCAACATTATCCAACTCATGATCTCGAACTGGCTGCGGTGGTATTAGCTTTGAAGATGTGGAGACATTACCTATGGGGAATCTGGTTCATCTCTACACCGACCACAAAAGCTTGAAGTACATATTCACTCAAAAAGAGTTGAATATGCGGCAACGGCAATGGTTGGAGCTGATCAAGGACTATGAGATTGAAATTCATTATCATCCGGGCAAGGCAAATGTGGTTGCCGATGCACTCAGCCGGAAGTCTCATATTCATAACCTGACCATTGCGCCGATAGAAGAGGAAGAACCAAGTCTCTACTTGGCTCCATATGGAGCTCTACATAATCTGGCTCTCATACTCACAATAAGAGAGGAGGTTATGGAAGCTCAAAAGAAAGACAAGAGCATCGCTCATATCAAAAGGAGGTTGAAGAACGAGGAGATGAAATGTTTCCGGTTAGATGATGAAGACGCCCTATGGTTCAAGGACCGGATAGTCGTACCCCGTGATATGAGGATGCGGAAGAAAATTTTGGATGAGGCTCACTTATCCAGATTTTCTATTCACCCGGGCAGCAATAAAATGTACCAAGACCTCCGGAAGAAGTTTTGGTGGACACGTATGAAACGTGAAGTTGCAAAATACGTTTCAGAATGTGATACGTGTCGAAGAATTAAGGCCGGCCACGTGGAGAAGTCGGGCCTGCTGCAGCCGCTACAAATACTGGCACGGAAGTGGGAAGACTTGAGTATGGATTTCATCGTTGGGTTTCCGATGACCTGCCAGCACCATGACTCGATTTGGGTAATCGTGGACCGGTTGACCAAATCAGCACGCTTCATCCCCGTGCATACCAGATACACCGCCAAGCAGTATGCGGAGTTATATATAGCACGGATCTTGTGCCTACATGGAGTTCCCCGGACGATCATCTCCGATCGAGGCGTGTTGTTTGTGGCTCGTTTCTGGGAGCAGCTACACGCATCCTTAGGAACGAAATTGATTCGAAGCTCCGCGTATCACCCTCAAACCGATGGGCAAACTGAGAGGGTGAATCACATACTTGAAGATATGCTGAGAGCATGTGCCATCCACCACGGTAAGATCTGGGATGATGACTTACTATTGGCAGAGTTCTCATATAACAACGGGTATCAATCAAGTATCAAAATGGCGCCTTATGAAGCTCTCTACGGCCGGAAGTGCCGCACACCCTTGAACTGGTGTGAATCCGGGGAGAAAGTTATTTACGGGATTGATCTCGTAAATGAAGCTGAAGAGTGGGTAAGGCTTATTCAAGCAAATCTTAAAGCCGCTCAGTCCAGACAAAAGAGCTATGAGGATAAAAGGTGTCGTCCTATGGAATTTCATGTTGGGGACCATGTATACCTCCGCGTATCTCCTATGAAGGGCATTCACTGATTCGGAGTGAGAGGAAAATTAGCTCCGCGTTTCATCGGTCCCTTCATCATCATTGAAAGGTGTGGACCCGTGGCATACCGTTTGGAGCTACTGGTAGCCTTAGCCGGAGTTCATAACGTCTTCCACATATCTCAGTTGCGGAAGTGTTTGAAAGTTCCAATGGAGATTCTCACGGAAGACATAGCAGATTTTTAATGTTTTCCTTTGTTTACCACTATGGGTCAAAGTTTGTATGTGCATTAGGTCAAGGATGTTTTACACTCCACTTGCATAACCAAAAAAAATGAACCTTGAGGTCAAGGGTAGAAGGGTGTCATCTCTGTACAATAAGGCCATGCTAAATAGGCTAGGACATCCGGTAGAAGACGAGTAGTTGGAATCTACTCGCGAGCTTTGTTTCAGGATCACATATGGGTGGTTGGAAAGTGAGGCAAACTAAAGTTTACATTTCTAAAGATGAGACCGGGCAGGAGGGTTAAGTAGCGACAAGACGAGGTCTTGGTCGAGTAGCTCTGCCTGTGTCGGTTAAGGACCGAAGCGTATGCGGCCCTGGGAGCAAGTATTGAGTTGTGTACCGGATGCTTACTGATATATGGGAACCAGGAAACCGATGTACCGGGTTCACTAGATTGTAGAGGCATACCACATCGTCTCGTTAGACCTATGAGCCCGAGACGGTGCGACCGGTTCTACAGTCTAGTGTCCTTCGAAAGGTTGCCACATACGACGTAATGATGGACGCCAGAGTTGGGTCTTCAGAGGCAGGCGTATGTATCGAGTTATCCGGGTAGTGTTTGATTCGAATCACCGTCCCTCGCGGTTATGAGTACCGCTTGCTCACTGCGCTGTGACGTAGTAATCAAGTTGTGTGGAAATAGTTTGCAAAGTTTTAAATGCTGTTATGATAATGGTAAATTGCATGAAAACCATGTTTGAAGTAGAGATAGAGCAAATTAAAGTTATTTTTCCACCCTGGGACAAGTACATTGGAATGAAGCGTTTCTTGTTTGATTGTGGAGTTCCAATGTTGCTGGGCGCAAGGTCACTACTATTATGGCTAAAAATCTGAAAGTTAAGGATGAGCTCGTAGGCGAGTCTTTTCGCAAATTACAGGATTAGGTCTTAAGTTACCCTCATGTAGAGTTTCATGCTTTAGGAGAGAAGGTTAAGTCTTGCTGAGCCTTTGTGCTCACTCTTGCTATATAAGTGGTTTTGCAGGTCAACCTCGACGCTATAAAGAAGGTTGTCTGGTGAGAATCGGGAACTTTCGAGTCATGTCACACTTGGAGAACCCAGCCGCTGCTATGTCTTCGTGTTGCTAGCGAGAGGAGTCCGCGGGCTGGACCTCTTCTCGGGTGCTTCGTAGTTATTCGACATCAGATGTTTATAGACTTTCACTGTAGCTATTTTATGTAAATTATTTACAAAGAACATTTGTAAGCTTCCGCTTGATTTATGTAATACATTGTTCCTTATATGTGTGCTGTTGGGTGCCGCATAACATGGCACCACCCAATGCGATTCCTGGGCAAGGTACCCCGTCCCTGTGACTGAGCGGGACGGCGGGGTCCCGTCAGGATGAGAACGGTATGATATGGTTTAACGACCGTATAGTGGTACCGCGCAGTATGAAACTCCAGAAGAAGATCTTGGATGAAGCCCACCTGTCTAAGTTTTCCATTCATCCCAGAAGTAACAAGATGTACCACGATTTGAAACAGAAATTTTGGTGGACCAGGATGAAGAGGGAGATTGCTAAATACGTATCCGAATGCGATACGTGTAGACGGGTCAAGGCTGATCATATGCGGAAAGCCGGACCGCTACAACCTCTGAAGATACCGGCATGGAAGTGGGAGGATGTGAGTATGGATTTCATCGTCGGATTACCGCTCACATCCAGGAAGCATGACTCGATATGGGTGACCGTCGACCGGTTGACGAAGTCAGCTCATTTCATACCGGTGAACACTCGTTATCGAGCAAGGCAATATGCGGAGCTATACATCTCCAGAATTATATGCTCACATGGTGTTCCGAAGACCATCATTTCAGATTGAGGTGCGCTGTTTGTTGCTCGTTTTTGGGAGCAGCTGCATGCCTCGTTGGGCAGCAAGCTGATTAGAAGCTCCGCATATCACCCTCAAACTGATGGACAAAATGAGAGGGTGAATCAAGTGCTTGAAGATATGTTGAGGGCGTGTGCCATCCACCACGGTAAGAATTGGGATGATCACTTACCGCTGGCGGAGTTTTCATACAACAACGGTTATCAAGCGAGTATTAAAATGGCACCGTATGAAGCTCTCTACGGCCGGAAGTGTCGCACACCGCTGAATTGGTGTGAGTCCGGCGAAAGAGTGCTGTTTGGGATTGATCTTGTGAATGAAGCCGAAGACCGAGCTCGGTTAATACAAGAAAACTTTAAGGCTGCACAATCCCGACAGAAGAGCTACGCTGATCAACGACGTAGGCCATTGCATTTTGACGTCGGAGAGCACGTGTATCTTCGTGTATCTCCGATGAAGGGAATTCACCGGTTCGGTGTAAAGGGGAAACTCTCTCCCCGTTTTATTGGTCCTTTTGCTATCACGGAGAAGTGCGGACCCGTAGCCTACCGGCTGGAATTACCGGCAAGTCTAGCGGGTGTTCATGATGTATTTCATGTGTCACAGCTGCGGAAGTGCCTAAAATTCACCGCTGCAGTCCATACCGAGGAAATCGATGAATTGAAACTGGACCTTACCTACACCGATCAACCGGTTCAGATTTTGGATGAAAAGACCCGGGTAACACGGAACCGGACGATCAGATTTTTCAAAGTGCTGTGGAGTAATCATACCGCGGAAGAGGCGACGTGGGAAAGTGAAGATTACCTCCACACAAACTATCCAGAACTTTTACCTTTGTACAGTTTGTAATTACCTCCCTCGCCTCGTTCGGCTTTGTAATCTCGGGACAAGATTCTTTGAAGGGGGGAGGAATGTAAAAGTCCCAGAAATGTGAATGAATAAAAACTAAGGTTCGAATTCATATGTGTGGCAAAGACATGAAAAATGGAACTTGCTAAAACTTTTCCTTCATGCAAAGTAATACATGGATGAGCATCCAAAATGAGGCTCACATTTTTATTTAAAGGTGTTGAACCAATAAGGAGTTAAGTACCTCTTTGCATGCAAGTTTAAAAATCAGATTTGAAATTCAAAGTTCACACATGTGGTGGCCAAGAACTTTGAATAAACATGCAGCCATATAGATGGAATTTGTAGGGAAAAGTTTGATCACAAACTTTTCATTTGTAGGGTGGGCTCAAAAAGGGAGCTAAAGAGAAGAATTTGCAAACTTCAACCAAATTCAAATTTGGCAAGCAAATTCAAACTGAATTGGAAAAGTTCAAATTCTAGCCACCCCTTTTAAACATAGAATTCTGGGAATTGAGAGGATCAGCTTGACAAGATATTTGGGAGGTAAATGTGCAGTGGGACCCACATGTCATAGAGCTAAAGAGGGTGCCTTGCGCACTATGTCTCAGCCTCGGTGGGAAATTTCACCGAACAGCTCGCGTGAGCCACGAGCAGCTTCCACCGTGGAGGCACTGGGAGGCTCGGCAGCGCCATCAGCTTCTTCATTTCCCCACGCGTGGCGCCCAGAGGCGGTTCAGCGGCTTGATCACCCCCCCCTGGCCGAAGCAAAGCCCACTCGTCTTCTCCTCCTCACGGGCCACACTGGACAGAGCCGTTCTTTCCCTCGCTGCTCAGCCAAGCACAGGAACGGCAAAACCACCGCCCTCTTCCCATCCCTGAGCTGCTAAACATTGCCCCGAGCTCAACCTCCACCTCCCTGACCCGAAAGCAAGCGAGCTACGGCCTCCTGTGTCCGAGAACCATCGCCACAGCGGCAACCTAACGTCGGACGCCAATCAGGCGCACGTGGGCAGCTCACCACAGCGGTCTTCACAGCCAAGCAAGGGCGGCAACAGGAGTGCACGGCCACCGTGCTGCTCTCACCCAAAGTTCAGTCCATGCCGTAAGTGATTGACGGCGAATTTCGAAGTTTTGCTCCAGCGGTCTCATCCCGAGCTTCCGGTACGATTCCTTCGAATTCTTGCTCTCTGATCCTCCTTTAGTCATCAAATTTGACACATAGACGCTGGTTTAGCCGGCGGTCATTTCTCCTTTAGTATCCAGCGCATGAAAACGCCTCAGTGCAACGGAATTCGAGCGCTACTAGGGGTGTTCATGGCGGACACATTCGGTCGCACGATGACAACCTATTTGCAGCTACTCCCGAGCCACTTTGAGGTCGTGCCGATCTTCCTAGGGCTATGCTGGTGCTGTAGAACTCATCTGCACAGGTTTTGGCAAGCTGGAAACCTCAGCCGACGCTGCCGAACCTCCACAGTAGCCGCCGCACGTCGCCGAGCTGGTTCCGGCCACCGGCAGCCCAAGATGAACCCACCATCATGTTCCTCGGTGCCCTAAACCCCCTGGCGGCGAGTCCTAGTTCGGATGGCGGCCGGGAACGCAGGTCCAGCGAGCATCCGTTCGCTCCGGCGAGGGGGAGCGCGTGGGCGCGACAGAGGGAGCCGAAGGAAGAAGACGACGGGTGGGTCCCGTCTGTCAGCAGCAGAAAATTTAAACCCACGATCATTTGTGGCTGGGATCCAGTGTGTTGGCGCACTGGGAATCTGTGGCCCCGGTGTGGCCCAATCCTGATTGGCTGGGATTTAAAACAGTGGGTCCAGCCGAATTTTCAGTAGGAAAACAATTCCAGAGTTGGCTCAAACTTTGGAAATTCATAGCTCCTGGTAGAAACCTCCAATTTGAGTGATTCCACTTGGGTTGTATTCATCTCTATGAGTTCTATCCAAATATGAACTCCGATTTGTATGAAAGTTAATATTATATTCTGGAAAATTCTTTGAAGTGTTTCTGAAAAAGAATTATTGAGAGAATTTGGTTTATCCAAAAATGCCCAAATTTGGCCAGAATATTCTGTGGCATAGTGTTGACCTTCTAGAACAATTTCATCTGATTTTAAGATCATTTGAGGGGGAGTTTGCTAAATACAAGATGCTGTGTTCATAAGGGTCTAGAAACATTTTCCAAAAATGTTTCCAACTTATATAATCTATTCTGGGCAATCCATATCTCCAAAAATCATAGGAAAATTTAGCCAAGCTCTCAGAGACATACTTGAAATGATAGTTCACTTAATTGAGCATGAAAATGCACATTACCTCAGAATTAATTCTTTTGAGTAGAAATGCTTAAAGAATTGTTCTGGAAGAACTACTCAAGTAAAAGGTCTGAATTTTGGACCAGATTACTATCATGTGACCAAGAACTCACATGTAAATTATCAGCTCAAGTTGTGCCCTAGAACTCCCTGTGCTTATTCTCCATACTTATGTATAGGTGGAAATACATGAGAGACCTTGTGAGAATTATAGTGGACACAATTTATCTCCACCTTAGCTGCAATTTGGCAAGCTAAATCCTTAGGTACTATAGAACCTGCTGTAAAGGTTTTGAGGCCATTGGAGTTCTTGTTCTTCAGTGGCACTCAAACCTTTTCAGTTTATCTATTAGGTTCATTAGGGAAATGGTTAGTGTATAGCTAAGGCGTTAAGGTCAATTTAGTTTAAGTCTGTTCCTTGCACAACAGAGGCAAACCAAGCCATTCTTGGATTTTCCACATAACCTCTATTCCTAAGAACTTCATTCTATAACTTCTTTCCATTACATTCTATAAAACATGTGCATATGCATTTCAATAGGAACCACAACGAAGGGGATTCAAAGGAGTGATTCATTGAAGTGGATAAAGCTCCGGAGAATCAAGGGTGGATGAGCAAGGACACTAACTGATTATATACGACTACCCTGCAAAACAGGCAAGCTCCGGTTTGCATTTAACCTTTGGTTAAGATTTGAACTGTGCATTAGGTCTAGTGTTTGATACTCCTCTTGCATAGCCAAATGACCCATGGAGTATTGGGTAGGTGTCTTTCACCGTGTAGAACTGCCATGCTTAAGTACGGTTTGGTAGAAGTTGAGTGGTGAGATGCTACTCGCAGTTTCAGGAACAGCAGGGGCATACGGGATTGGTTCATAAATGAATTAGCAAGTTAAAGTTGAGACCGGAAGGTTGTAAGGGCAGCAGGACATAGGGGCCTGGGTGCTATAGACCTGTCCGTGTCAGTCAAGGACCGATCCGTATGCGGCCCTGTTGAACAAGTTGGAGTTGTGTACCGGACTCGTGCTGGCTATATGGGACCCAGTAAACCGATGTACCTCGGGAAGCTGTCGTTGGGACTTTTCGGGTCGCCTCAGGCGGACGGCCGGTGTGCAGTATGTGGGGAACATTCTCATGACATCTCACGTCAGTAGGTGCACCATGATGGTGGCTACTGTACGGGGCGACTTGATCGATTCAGCGGGGGTGAAACGGGGGAAAGGCTGCCACGTACGACGTCAGTGATGGTTTTTGTAGGCAACATCGAGTACGGGCGTACGTGTCGTGTAGTCCGGGTGTTATTGATTCGAATCACCGTCGCTCACGGAATGGACCGAGCATACTTGTTCTCACAGTTGTGACGTAGTAAGAACTTGCATGAGAAAGAAACTAATCATTTTGATGTGAAGTGTCATACTAGCTTTGTATTGGATCTTGATGAATAGGCTAGTGCAAACTCGATTCTTTTATGCCATGAGCAATTTACATCGAGGGAAGCGTTTCTTGTTTGATTGTGGACTCCCGATGTGGCGTGCCTAGTGTTACTTAAAATGCTGCCATTAATACCTGAAAGTAAGGATTAACTTCTAGGCGAGTTAAATGATGCTCATACCATCCTATTTTAGGTTCATAGCCTCACCTAGAGTTTCATGCTTCGGTTAAGTCTTGCTGAGCGTTATGCTCACGGATTCTATCCGAGTTGTTTTGCAGGTAATTGACTTCATGCTTATGAAGGGATGCCGATGAGACTCGGGAACCTCCGAGTGCCTACTCAAAGAGCATCCTCGCCGCTGCAGATTGTCTTCGTGTTGCTAGTAAGAAACGTCCGCGGGCTGGACTGTTTCTTTGTTGCCAAATTAGAGATAAGTCGTGAGAGTTATAGTCTTCCGCTGTAGCGTACTCTGATATACTTATTTGTAAAACAATCTTGTATGCTTCCGCAAACTATTTATGTAATATGATGTGTTTTCATCGAACCGTGTGCTGTTGGGTGCCGCATATCATGGCATCACCCGACGAGGTCCTGTCCCTCATAGACACGCCTATAGTTTATCCTTAGTTCATCTTTTAGCCACAAATTAACAGTTCATGAATATGAAATTTAGTGATCAATATTTAGTGGCACACATGTAACAGTCCAATTATATCATAACAGCAATATTGCATCGTCACATTTCATACATTAGCCTACGTCACGACTCAGTGAACAAGCGGTACATGTGACCGCGAGGGACGGCGAATCGACTCGATATACACCTGCAGGGAAACCCAAAGAGCACGTCAAGTACGCCCACCCGTGGAGCTGCACAGCACGCTCACTCGATGTCGTACGGACAACCTTTCACCCAACAGCCCAAACGTCGAACCGGTCGCACCGAAATGAGCAGGAGGTTCCCTACACGGAGCATCTCTCTATGCCCGTTAGAAGATTTCCACCTTGCTGCCCTCAGCCTACACCTATAAATCGGTGCGTTATGCCTCGACGCCCGGAGGTATAGGTTACATCGGTTTATCGGGGCCCATATATCCGATATGCCTTCGGTACGTTCAATACTTGTTCAGCAGGGCCGCACGAGGATCGGTCCTCAATCGACACGTACAGGGCTGCGTACAAAAGACTTCCTCTTGCTGCGCCTTAGCCCCTGCCTAGTCTCATTTTCATTACTAAAGTGATCTCACATCACTCGAACCAATCCCGTGTGTCCCAAGCCTAAATCGCGAGTAGATTCCAACTACTCGACTTGTACCAAAGTCATAAGAATCATTAAGCATAGCCTGTCTACTCGAGGTCTTAGACACTACCGTCACTCTTATAGGAAAATTCTGGTCATGCACGTGGGATTCCATTCATCCTACACATAATGCACGTCCATACTTCATACGAATATGTAAACAAAGCAAAACTTTATAAAAGGGTTAATGCAAACCGGGCTTGCCTTCTTGCTGCTGGTCAGTGGTTAGGTCTTCGTCCGGAAGGAGGAAGTCGAGCACTTCCGGAGTCTCCTCGCCTTCAGCGACTACACGTTAATGAGATACTACATGTCATTTCAAATGCAATCTGTAAACTTGAATGAGTAATTACTAATAACTCTAGCTAGCCCTCCCCTTTGGCTCAGAAAATTATATGGCGGCTTGGTAGGGTCCTAACCAGAGTCTTGACCAGGTTTCAATTGAAACAAAGTTCATTTGAGCTTTGTACAAATAAAAACCTAATTGGTCAATATTAGAGCCTCTAAGTAATTCCAGGGGTTTTCATGGCTTCAACCATTACTTTCTGGAACCTAGCATTTGAGATGGTTCTAATGGAGTTGGTTTCATCTCATTTGAAGAATCCTAGAGGAAGTTATGCCCTAAACAAGATTTGAGAAAATCTAAAAAATGTTTCTGTACATTTTTCTATTTTCTCAGGGCAGTTCAATTAATCACCCCATTAGGTGGACTAAATGAACTTGGATGAGTCTGAAAATTTTACTGTGACTCAAGGATTTTCCCATGAACCTCTCAGCCAAATTTCAGAAATTTTCATTAAGTAATTATCCAGATAAAATTCCCAACAGTTTAAACTTTAGGGATTTAATTCTAGAAAACTATTAACTTTAATGAGCTGAAATTTGTATTGCTGGTAAGTACTCACCATCCTGAGTTCAGCAAATTTGGTTCACTGAATTTGGAGCTTCCTACCCAAAGTTATGAATTTCTAAAGTTTGGCTGATCCCTGAATTATTTTCCTACAGAGAATCCTCTCCCGCGCTAAACCAGAGTCTGACAGCGGGGCCCGCCCGTTTAATTTGAACTAACCGCGCGCTCGCGCGCGATTAGCACAGCGGCTGACATGTGGGACCCCACACTTCGTCTACCTCCCGACGCCGCCGCCCCGAGCCATCGGAGCTCCGGCGAGGTCGGCATTCCCGGTGATCTAGCTCGCCGGCGATGGTGAGACTCGCCGCCCCCACATAATTTCGGACGCTGAACACTCTGGACACCCTGCCGCTGCCGGCTAACCGCCGTAGCTCGCCGGCGACGAGCTCTATGCCTCTGTGCTACCTTGGCAACGTGTTCCCGCCCTCCTGACCATCACCTTCGCGCGCTAATCACGTCACCATGTTCACGGGGGCCTCGGGAAGCTCGGCATGACCTCGGTTGGAACCGAAACGGCCGGCAACCCGGACCTCACCGGCGACCCCCTCTTCCGCCAATCCGTTCTATGGTGAACCTAGGGTTCCGGCGGTGGTTTCCTTACGGGTTTTGATTGAGAAGGGTCGCAAGAACCTCTAGATGCTCTCTCACAGCTCCGTTTGACCTCCCACCCGACAATCTTCCCAAATTTCTCCTAAACCTAATCGGGTCCCGAAATGAGCTCCCCGCCCTAAACTGGAAAATTCTCCGCGCACAAAGGTCGAAACTTGGAACGGTTTGCGCGGTGGTCTCGAGGACAAGCTAGCGCTCCACTTTCCTATGGAGGTTGAGGCCGGAGGATGATCACAGCTCAGGTGGCAAGCGATCGGAGCTCGGGCGATTAGGCGGCTGGTTGCGGAAACTCGCGAAAACAGAAACTCCCGGCGGTCTCATGCCTTTTATCGGCCACTGAGGGCGGTGGAGGGCGTGACACCTGCTGTGCCACCTCCCACGCTGAAGCAGGAGCTGGCCGGCTGAGGCTGTCGGGCGCCGACGCCGTGGCTGGCTGGCGAGCGTGCTCGGTCGAGAGAGAGTCGGCTGAGGATGCTTCTGTGCTAAGTCTACTGACAAGTGGGCCCTATTCTCCCCTCTAATTCTTTCTCCCCCTTATGCTGCAAATATCCAAATTTGCTTCACATTTAAACTGAAATTCAAATTCAGTTTCGAATTATTGCAAATTTGGCTTCCCAGAAGATGAACTCCAATGGGGATGAAAATTGGTGGACTAACTCAGAAAAATGTGCTGAGTTTGAATATGAAGCTAACTTTTGAATTTGAGTGATGAAAGCTGCTGCAATTTGAATTTACATTCAAATTGGCCTCTTTTTCAAATGCCTCCAAAAGTGTCTCAAAAAGTGTTGGATTTGCATGAAACTTGGCTTGAACCTTCCCAAGACGTTTCAAGTGCTAGGGGTGAGCTCAACCTTTCATGTTCATGTGTATAAATCCTACTCTGTGAAAGTTAGGGCTTTCCCTACTAATCACCCTTTTGATGGAGGTTACTTGCTCTTCACAAATCTTCACAAAATATTCACAACAAAACTGTGGTGTTGTGAGGTGATGAAAAGTTTTTGTAAGTCCCTTTTCTTGGGCTTTTACAACTTTGTACATTTCAGTTTGTTTTTATGTAATACAATATCATTCTTATGATGTGTGCTGTCGGGTATCGTATCGTGTGGCACCACCCTCTGTGATCCTGGATGAGCGGATTCCTGTCCTTCACAGGATGGTATCAGAGCCGCATTGGGGACAGCACAATAATTAAGGACTGTATTACGGAAAAACTTAGGTTTACGGTGAGGATTCGCTAGTTGCCCAAGTAAGGACTATATTAGCATAGTTACTTAAAGTGGCAAGACTAACATATGTGTTACAATTCTGAATTTTGATTCTGTAACGACACACCTACGCTCAGGAAAGAATGGTAAGGCACGCCACCGAAAGCGGTTCAATTTTGGTTAGCTCCCCTGACGAGGAATTGTCACACCTGGTTTCTCCGAAAAACAACCGAGTGAATATCACATGTATGCCAAGATCATTTTCTCATACATGTGATGACAAATAGTGAAGCATCATTTATTACAAGCCAGGTGTCGAATATAAATAAGTCTTACATAGCATATGTCTCGACGGACGATAATAAGTTCTTCACAAATGAATAAACTAGCAGCGGAATATTATTCTTGTGGGCTCCGTTACAGGCGTTGCCCGGGGGTCTCCATGAACCTAGAAACCTTCTTCGGGTCCAAAGTCTTGATCATTAAACACCACTTCGTTATCTTGACCTGAGCAGCAATATAAACCAACAAATATGCAAGGTTGAGTACCGATGGTACTCAGCATGTGTGGGAAAGTTATTTCATGCATGGCTAGAGCAAGGAGAGGTTGAACTCATGGTTAAAGCACTACGCAATTAATACCTATCACCTTATCTTATTAAGCACCTACATTACTACACAGGTGAAATGGTCCCAATCTCCCATCCCATCATCATAATCAAATAACCATAACATCATTTCCAATGTTAAGCTCCCCGCTTAACATCCTTAACTTCCACACATAACTCCTCTAATCATGAATAAGTCCAAGCCGCTCTTGACCGTGAGCTCGGCTGTCATGACAGTTTTGACTCTGCAGAGTTTGCACCACTGTACCCACATGTAGTGATTTCATCCCCCGTTGCCGGGTGGACTAAAAAAACCTCCATTATGCCAGTGGCTACGAACCACATTCACACTTCCCAGGTGTGTAGCCAGGAGATCACTACGAAGCCTTTACAAAGGGATTCCCGACGAGCGTGGGCCCACTGAGGTTTCACCCCTAACAGCATACAAGAGGCTCCAACCCCGCTGCAGTGGCCCCCTCTTGAGCCTTGCGGTTCATATGTTAGTCCAGCTGACACCTATTCCCCGCACCATCCAACACACCCATACCACACCGGGGATACACCTAATTAATTGGCCAAGCTGCCCCATCTCAGCATGTGGTTGGCACGGTAAAGCCAGGTTACATGCTCCATGAACCGGTCCTTAGGATCCAGGCAAGTACTAAACACAAACCCGAGTCTCGTGCACCCAGCACCAACCAAATCATCCAACTTGCCTTGATCCCTACCTCTACATAACTCACAATGTCTCATTCAAGAGTGTGGCAAATAAACTGATGATCTCATATCCCAATTATCCCATTCTAAGCATGGCTAAGCATAAGCATATGAATAAATGACATGATAAAATAAATCCCAACCCAAGCTACAAGGAAAACAAGGTAATGCAATTCTAGGGAAACTTCCTAGCATGGGTTTCATATTTCAATTGACAATGCAAATAATTCTAGCTACACATCCTAGTATAGGAACAAAGTGGTCAAGGACACTTGCCTTCTTCTTGCTGCTCTGAGAATTGAAAGTCTTGGTCTTGGAAGGGAAGAACTTGCTCTGGAGCAGGTTCTACTCATACCATCACACATAGCAAAAGAAACACAACAATCCATAAGACATAGTTCACACTTCCACTTCATACAAACCACACATTCACATTTATGAAAACATTCACATTTCTATGTGTTGTGGTTACTCTATGTGTGTTGATTTTGGCTTCCATGCACTTTTAAACATGTGCATATGATTTCTACTTTTGTATTCATATTTATGTTGCATACTATATATGAATTTCCAATTTAAATAAATTCCTTATATTCAATTGATACACCTTTTAGCTACCAAGTGTGCAAGGAGGGTATTTTCCTACTCCAAATGTGTCTTCAGACCTTCTACCAACCCTAGACTGAATTCTTTGGATTTTGGAAACTTCATTTATCATTTTCTAGTTATTCATACCTAGCTTGCTATAGTTTCAGATTTATTTCCATTGCCTAAATATGAACTTTATTATGAAAATAGTAAGACACCTCATCTAAACAGTATAGGTTTTGGGTCTAAAATATTAATTAATATATTTTTGAACTTCTCCTCTGATGTGAACTATTTTACATTTATTTTACTAATTTTCAGAATTATCCTCTACTTAAAAATGTGTCCCTATAACTAATAAATGTGAATAATCAATTAGACATATTCATTTCAGCCAAAAATCTATTTTTATCTCACTCCAAAGTTTTCCAAGTACTTGGAAAGTTTTTAATTTGAATTTACAATGTTTTTGTCCTATCTTTTAAATTTTACATACTAAACACATATTCAAATTCCTAAATTTAATATCACATAGGGTTAAAAAGGTAAACTCACCCCACTACAGGGTCTATTATATTATTTTAAGAATTTCCAGGGGTCTAACTACACATAACAGAGGGGTTTTCCTAATTTTTATTAAGTCCAGGGACTAAAACTGATTTTTAAATGAATTTACATAATTTTCTGATGTTCCAGGGGCTAGATCAGAAGTTTCCAGGGCTAGCTCGTGTTTTCCGAGATCCCCAGGGGGTAGCGCGTAAGAATTCCGGCCTTTATAACGTGGGGCTGATGTGGACCGTCCGATTTAAAACAGACGGCTGAGATTATAACGTCGAACCGGTACGCGGGGATTTAAATTCTACCGTGCGATTTAAAATAGACGGCGCACAAGCGGCCACGTCGCTCTGATCGAGCGCGGGCGGCGCTGCCCGGCGGCGCACGGCGGCGATCTCGCCGGAGAGTTACAGATCTTCGTCAATTCTTCCTAGAACTGTGATTTTATGGCATAGATCGGTAGAGGGGAGGTCGGGGATCTCACCTCGGGGGTTTTCTTGAGCTCGGAGGTCCTGGAAAGCGGTCGGCGACGAGGTCCGAGGTGAATTCATGGCGAGGCTCGTCGGCGCTGTGTTTGAAGCTCAAACCACCAAGTTTTCTGCACCTGCGCGGTTCCCCGGAGGCGGTGGATCAAGATCAGCGCGTTAGATGAGAAATCCCGAGCAAAGATCGAGCGAAATTGGCCGGAGTAACTCAGGTTCTCACCGGAAGGAAAAACGGCGGATCGTGGGGAAAAACGGGGAGATGCCAGGGTTTCTATAGCCAGGGAAGGGCGGCGGGTTTGTTTAGATCGAGTTGGTGCCTTCTGGGACCGGGAGTCGAGCTAAGGGACGCGTAAATCCGGTCGGTTACGATTGCGCGTGCGCGGGGAAGAGTGCGGGGTCGGCGCGAGCGGGGGTTGGGGATGACAGGTGGGTCCCGCCTGTCTGTGAGAGGGAAACGGGCGCGCGGCTGTGGGCTGGCGCGGGGGTGAGGTGGGCCGGCTGGTGGGTTTCGGCCCACTGGCCGGGGAGGTTTATTTTTTTCTTTTTCTTTTTCATTTCTGTTTGGAGTTTAATTTGAATTCCAGTTTGAATTTAAATTTTTGCAGCACATGCAATACGTCCAAGATTTTTTAAATTCCCCTCTTAACAGGTTTTGGGGTGTTACAGGAATGTGGTTCAGGGATAGGTCTCACAGCTTGGTGTGAGACGTAAATATGAAACTCTTGGACTCTTCATGTTCCTGAGTTCATATGAAACGCTGATTCCTAGCGTGCATTAGGCAAGTAAGTGGAGACCCCATCATGTGGTCAGTAACGCGATAGTGTGTTCGTCTGGGAATAGCCCAGGAGGACATACGCAGTGCTTGCCATCGGCGTGCCCTGCAGGGCAGTAGGTGGTATCTGTTGGGGTGATAAAATTCCCAACCGTGACGACCCGTTTGCGCTCTACTCGGGTTCCCCGTCGTGTGGTGTTAAAAAACAATCACGTACCTTGAGACGTGGCTTAACTGAAGGACGGCCATATGACAATGATACGGGTGTTTCTATTTACTTTTAAATATGGACCTGCCTGAAATGAAAATAACCTTTGAGTGCATCATTATTGGGTGTTCTTCTGCAGGTACTAACCATATCTATCCCGTGTAGTATACGTGTGCGAGCAATCGTTTAGTGCCACAATTGAGACGTATATGCCGGTATAATCTGGTTAGGATTTTCTTTTTGTGAGGAACGTAGTACCGATATATCATAAGCATGTGCATGCAAGATAATGATAATAAGGAACTAAAATCACCAAGTTTCAACATCTAGGGCCCTGATTGGGTAGAAAAATGCTATAGTTGATCAGCATAGCTACACGGGACTGAAAAACAGAGTGCTCTTTTTTGGGCAGCAAGTTTGCTGAACCTTGACAGGGCATATCTCAAAGATCATTTAGCCAATGGAGGTGTGGGATATAGTTCTGGAAAGGTGTTTAAATGCTCTACAACCTTCTTGTAGACTCCCAGAGCTGAATCACAACTTAAATTGGCTGAAATTCCAGATGATTGCGAATTGTCCAGAACCAGGACAGGTTTAAAATACTCTCTGGACTGTTCTGTTTTTCAAGTATAACTTCTTGTATAAAAATCAAAATTTTTCATATGATACATTTTTGGAAAGGGTAGGAGATGTGTTACATCTTTGTAATTCAATGTTTCTGCAATTGCAGCACGGAATTGAGCTGAAATTAGAGTTGAAAACAGCAACTTCCAAAGGAGGTGCTGTTGAAATTCTTCCAGGAATTCTGTTGATTTTGAATTATCATAACTTTTTAACCAGAGCTGATATGAGGGTAAATAAATACTCGTTTGAAAGATACTTAAGTTAACTTTGACTTTGGTATTCAGCTTGATTCATGAAAATGCATAGCACCAGATCAAAATCTGGAATATGTAGAAACTGGTCATTCTGGCAGAGGGATGACAGTTGAACTCATTTGAGAGACTGTTGTACCCTAGGGGGTTTAAGTACTTCCAATGGGGCAGAACATACTCATGAGTGGTATATTCAACTAGTGAAAGATTGAGTATATGTCTTACTCAAGTTTCTTTTGCTAGAGACCATGTTTGTGTCGTATTGAAGATAAAAGGGTAGTATACGTGATGACAAAGCGATGTAACGTCTCGTGGTGACCAAACCTAGTTGTGATGAACTTCCAAAGAGGAAGTCCATCAAGTTGGATTTAACTAGATTGTATTTGGTCTAGTAATGGTGTAGCTTGTGCAATGTTATTACATTATCTGTATACGAGATGTATCTCATGTTTTACTGTCATTATGTTTTTTGCCTATTGGACTGCATCAAGTATGTTGCGGGACTGATGTTATTGTCGTATGGTTGCAGATGGTTCACACTCGGACCACGCATGAGATTGGTGGCTCTAGCAAGCAGGGGGGTGATGAGTTCCAGCCGCCTGCCTACGACAGCACCCCGCAGCAACAACCACCACCGCCGCCTCCGCTAGCAGATGTGATCGCGGCCCTGGTGGGTAATCGTGAGAATACGTCCCAGGCGGGGGGGGGGGGGGCGTCAAGAGATGGGGCACCATGAGCCCCGTGATGTGACGTACTCGGACTTCATGAGTACGCACCCTCCGGTGTTCACTGAAGCAGCAGAACCCCTGGAGGCCGACAACTGGCTGCGGACAACTGAGTCCAAGCTCGGGCTGCTCCAATGTACGGAGCAGCAGAAGACTCTGTTCGCGGCGCAGCAGCTTCACGGTGCCACTGGTACGTGGTGGGCGAACTATGTCGCCTCACTGCCGGCTGGCCATGCCGTGGAGTCGGAAGAATTCTGGGAGGCATTCCGCGCCTACCATATCCCTCCCAGGATAATGAAGCGGAAGTTCCAAGAGTTCTTGGAGCAGAAGCAGGGCGGGAGGAGTGCCCACGACTACTCCCGTGCCTTCAACCATCTGGCGCAATATGCGTCGGATTACGTCTCCACCGAGGAGAAGAAGCGAGAGCACTTCTATCGGGGGTTACACCCCGAGATGAAGACGCATCTCATCCAATGCAATCGCGGCACCTTCAACGATCTCGTTAATGCCGCGATCATGCAAGAAGACGCTCAGAGAGAGTTGGCGGCTGAGCAGTGGAAGCGCAGCACTCCACCCAGCAGTGGGGGTGGAGCTCTCCAGAAATACCGCATGGTGTATCGGACACCATCCGGTCAGCAGTGGCATCCACCGGCGAGACCTCAACAGTTTGGGGGTCGTTCCTTCCATCACCCCCGTTCCGACAGCCGATGGCACCACCGCGACCGCAACAACAGCAGCAGCAGCAGGTGGAACCCCGGGCATTTCCACTGCCACAATGCGCCCCGGGTTTCCGTCCATCGATCAGCGGAGGACCGCCTCGCTACACTTGCTTTACGTGTGGCCAGGCGGGCCATTTCTCGAAGGACTGTCCCCAGGGGCAGCAGAGCAGCGGGCAAGCCCAGATCCAGGGTGGTGCTCGAGGCCGACCTCCGTTCAAGAAGGTTGGTCAGCAAACTGGGGGCGTTCGCAACCACGACAATGAGGACGCCCCAGAGGGAGACAACGTGCTGGCGGGTACGTTCACTCTCAACGATCAAGCAATCATCATATTATTTGATTCGGGTGCAACCCACAACTTCATAAGTGCATCATATGTGGTTAAGCATCAACTGGAAGCCTTTCCAACCGAGTGCTCTTATATGATCTGCTTACCGGGAGGAAAGATTTCAGAAACTATGATGATTCCGAAAGCACCACTGTGCTTAGGTGGGAAGATATATCCCACCACTATGATTATTCTTGGGGGGCAGAAGATTGATGCAATCTTAGGGATGCCATGGCTAAGTTACCATGGCGCTGTCCAAGAAACGTTATCACGGACAGTTCACCTTATCTACCACTACACCGTCCGCAGTCCGTCATATTAGACAATCCAGTACCGGGAAGTTTCAGCAATTAATAATACTGAAGCTCTCAAGTTAGAGGACATCCCCGTAGTCTGGGAATACCCCGACGTGTTTCCGGATGATCTTCCGGGCATGCCACCTGAGCGGGATGTGGAATTCAAAATTGAGCTTGCACCCGGGACTACTCCTATCTCATGGAGACCATACAAAATGGCTTCGAACGAGCTGGCTGAATTGAAAGAACAGCTCAATGATCTGTTGAGCAAGGGTTTCATTAGGCCGAGTTCCTCGCCTTGGGGATGCTCGGCGCTGTTCGTAAAGAAGAAGGATGAAACCTTGTTGTGTGTGGACTACCGGCCGCTCAACTTCGTCACAATCAAAAACAAATACCCACTGCCCCGCATTGACATTCTGTTTGATCAGCTTGTGGGTGCAAGTGTGTTCTCCAAGATGGACCTTCGTTCTGGATATCATCAAATAAAAATCCGAGTGGAGGATATCCCAAGGACGGCCTTTTTGATGAGATATGGCTTATATGAATACCTCGTCATGTCTTTTGGTCTCACTAATGCTCTGGCACATTTCATGTATCTCATGAACTCGGTGTTCAAGCCGGAGCTGGACAAGTTCGTTGTGGTGTTCATTGATGATATCTTGGTTTATTCCAAGACAGAAGCAGAACACACCGAACACTTGAGGACCATTCTTCAATGACTGCGGGACCATAAGCTATACGCCAAGTTCAGCAAATGTGAGTTTTGGATCAGCCAAGTGCCATTTTTGGGACATATCATCTCAGCGGATGGCATTGCGGTTGACCCAAGCAAAATGGAGCAAGTGCTGAAATGGAAAGCTCCCACTTCAGTCTATGAAGTCAGAAGCTTCCTCGGCTTAGCGGGATACTATCGGAGATTCATTCCAAGTTTCTCCAAGCTTGCTAAGCCGATGACAGAATTATTGAACAAGGGAACAAAACATGTTTGGAACACGGCATGTGAAGGAGCGTTCCAAGCATTAGTGAAGCATCTCACAACAGCCCCGGTCTTAGCACAACCGGATACAACTAAGCCCTTCAACGTGTATTGTGATGCGTCCGGTATCGGGCTCGGCTGCGTGTTGATGCAGGAAGGACGTGTGGTCGCGTATGGCTCATGCCAACTTAGAAACCATGAGCAGCATTATCTGACTCATGATATTGAGCTCGCTGCTGTGGTTTTGGCGCTGAAAATGTGGAGGCACTATCTCCTGGGGAATTTGGTGCATCTCTACACCGACCACAAGAGCCTGAAGTATATTTTCTCCCAGAAGGAGCTGAATATGAGGCAAAGGAGGTGGTTAGAACTAATCAAAGATTATGAGATTGAGATTCATTACCAACCTGGCAAGGCGAATGTGGTTGCCGATGCACTGAGTCGGAAATCACATGTCCATAACGTCACCATTACACCGGTGGAGGAGGAAGAGCCGAGTTTATACTTGGTTCCATATGGATTGCTCTACAACCTTGCCCTCATCCCTACAATTAGGGAGGAGATCATTGCAGCTCAGAAAGTTGATAAGGGCATGGCACATCTCCGGAGACAGATAGACAACAGGGAAATCAAATGTTTCCAGAAGGATGATGAGGGGACGCTGTGGTTCAATGACCGCATAGTCGTACCACGGGATATGGAGCTGAGGAAGAAGATTCTTGATGAAGCTCACTTGTCTAAATACTCCATTCATCCGGGCAGCAACAAAATGTACCAAGATTTGAAAAAGAAATTTTGGTGGACACGGATGAAGCGGGGAGTGGCGAAGTACGTATCCGAGAGTGATACGTGTAGACGAGTGAAAGAGGACCATATGAGGAAATCAGGGCTGCTGCAACCCCTGAAAATCCCGCCATGGAAATGGGAAGAAGTGAGCCTGGATTTCATTGTGGGATTACCCCTGACTTCCAACAAGCATGATTCCATTTGGGTAATCGTTGACCGATTAACTAATTCGGCTCACTTCATTCCTGTGCATACACGTTACAATGCCGGCAAATATGCGGAGCTGTACATAGCGAGGATTCTATGCTTATATGGGGTACCCAAGACCATAGTCTCAGATCGAGGTGCATTATTCGTGTCTCGTTTTTGGGAGCAGTTGCACGCTGCATTGGGTACTAAGCTAATCAGAAGCTCCACCTATCATCCTCAGACAGATGGTCAAACAGAGAGGGTTAACCAAGTACTAGAAGACATGTTGAGAGCGTGTGCCATCCACCACGGTAGAAACTGGGATGATCATCTACCGTTGGCGGAATTCTCATACAATAATGGCTATCAGGCGAGTATCAAGATGGCACCATATGAGGCTCTCTATGGTCGCAAATGCCGCACCCCATTAAACTGGTGCAAGTCCGGTGAAAGGGTCACATTCGGGGTTGATGTGGTGAACGACGCCGAAGAGCGCATTCGGATGATTCAAGCCAACTTGAAGGCCGCTCAATCCCGACAGAAAAGTTACGCTGATAAGAGGCATAGGCCGCTACACTTTGACATCGGGGAGCACGTGTGCCTCCGTGTATCTCTGATGAAAGGCGTGCACCGATTCGGCGTGAAGGGGAAGCTCGCCCCCAGATTAATTGGACCCTATGCTATCACCGAGAACTGTGGACCAGTGGCGTATAAACTGGAGCTACTGGAATCTCTTGCTTGTGTTCATGACATTTTCCATGTTTCACAACTACGAACATGTCTGAAATATACGGCCGCTGTTCCCACTGAAGATATCGGTGAGCTGCAACCGGATTTGACGTATGATGAATATCCGGTGGCAATTATTGATGAGAAGGCTTGGACCACACGTAGCCGAACACTGTGGTTCTACAAGATACTGTGGAGTAACCACACCACCGAAGATGCGACGTGGGAGAGCGAGGAGTTCCTTCGCTCAAACTACCCGGAGTTCATGGCGTCTCATCACGGGTGAGTTCCTTTTACATCGCTGTCTCTTCTTTTGTTATCTCACGACGAGATTCTTTTAAGGGGGAGGGATGTAAAAGCCCAAGAAAGTGAAGTGCAAAAAAATGTTTATCACCTCACAACACCACAGCTCTTGTGATGGATATCTCATAAACACTTGTGAAGAGCAAGTAAACATCATCTAAAGAGTGATTAGAGGAGTCAAGCCTTAACATCAAAAAGTGGGATTTCTACACTTAAACGCGAGAGGTTGAGCTCACCCCTAGAACTTATATATTACTGGGAAGGCTCAAGTCAAATTTCATGCAAATCCAATACTTTTTGAGGCACTTTTGGAGACATTTCAAAAAAGGGCCAATTTGAATGCAAATTCAAACTGCAGCCACTTTCATCACTTGAATTCAAAAGTTGACTTCATATTCAAACTCAGCACATTTTTCTGAGTTAGTCCACCAATTTTCATCCTCATTTGAGTTCAGCTTGGCAGGAGCTAATGTGAGCAAATTCAAACTGAATTTGAATTTCAGCCTCACATATGCTCAAATTCCTCCAAATCCAAGGTTAATTTGAATCATTCAAATCCAGAGACCCAAACATGTTGTTTGATCAAATTACCAGGGACAAGGGGGTCACACAAATTAAGAGCAGTAAGAAGTTAATTTTGGAGGACAATTTTGGAGCCTGTGGGGCCCCTCCTGTCAGCCACACTGGAGTGTGAACCGACTGAACTCGGTGTACTCGGTTTCCATGCATGCAGCGAGAAGGGGGCATGGTGACTTCACGCTGAAGGCCACCGAGCGGCGCTGGCCAGCTCCTGCTTTGGTGTGGGAAGTGGCTCCACAGGTGTTGGGCCCTCCACTGCCTTCGGTTTGCTATAAAAGGCACGAGATCGGCCGGCGAGCTACTCTTTCCCGCACTTCAGTAAACAGCCGCCTAGCCGCCCGAGTTTCGATCCCGTGCAAACCAAGCTGCGATCGTCCTCTGACACGACCCCACAGTCTTGTCGAGCCAGGATAACGCTGAGGGGTGCTGCGTTGCCCAGCACCAGATAACACACATCAAAGGTACAAAGCGGAAGCAAATTTTTATTACATAAACAGGTTTATGAACACTTTTACAACAAAATATGTTGAGTCTACATTCACGGGCGTAGACTACGCATCAGGTCCAGTTCAGCCCATGAACGTGTCCTTGCTAGCACACACGCACACTAACACGGCGGCGTGCACGACTCCCACTCGACGGGGTTACCCTCCTGGGGTTCCGTCTCCTCTTCGGGAGTCCCTTCCTCATAGAACCCTGCAAAAGCTTCAAAAACACAAGCAGTGAGCACGAAGGCTCAGCAAGACTCACCCGTCTCTCCTAAACATGGAACTTCTACATGAGGGGTGATGGGTACATGAGATAAAAACAAGTTGCAAAGGACTCGCCTAATTAGTGGAACCTTACTTTCAAGTTTTAGCAGCAGGTTGTGGACAACCTTACGCTAAGACACATGAGAGAGCCGCAATCAAACAAGAAACGCATTTCTCTCATGTACTTTGCCCAAAGTTGAAAGGAACTTTAATTAGCTCTAAACTACAGAAATCATTAACAATCAAGTCCATCTTTCAATCAGCAACATTTTAACATGTAACTAGCCTGTTCTTTCTACGTCACGGTACAGTGAACAAGTGGTACTCAGTGACCGCGAGGGACGGCGATTATAATCGATTTCACCTTCAGGGTTACCCGAATAACCCGTCACGTACGCCCATACTCGATGTTGCCTACAGCAACCATCACGGACGCTGTACGCAACCACCTTTCACCCGTCAGCCAAATATTGAACCGGTCCCATCGTCCCGAGCAAGAGGTCTCTGCACGCGCATCTCAGTGCCGCCAGCCGATTTACACCTCAAGCTCTCAACCTACCCTCTGAACGACGGGCAATGCCTCAATACCCAGCTACCCGAGTTACATCAGTTTCCCGGTTCCCATATAGCCGGTAGGTCTTCGGTACTGTTCTAGCTTGTTCAACAGGCCCGCACATGGCTCGGTCCTCAATCGACACAAGCGGAGCTATAGCACACAGGCCCCAAAGTCCTGTTGCCCTTACTCCCCGCTCGGTCTCATTTTTCTTGCCATGTGTATCATGTGCTATCTCTACCCGAGTCGAGTGCCTCTAGCCTATGCTCGCGAGTAGTTCCAACTACTCGACTTGTACCGAATCCTACACTAGTTAAGCATTGCAGTAGCTAACGGGGTTTGCAATCCTAAATCCCAACCCATGGTTTTTCTTGGCTATGCAATTGGGTTCCAAACAAGACTCTAATGCAAGGAACCATCATACTCAAGTAAGTGCTCAAAACAATAAAAATTTGTAAAAAGGTTAATGCAAACTGGAGCTTGCCTTGCTGCTCTTTGTCATAGGCTAGCTGCTCCTCCGGAGTAACAAAGTCTAGGACTTCGGGTTCCTCCTCGACCTTAGCGACTACATGATATAAGAAGTACATGTATTAATTAAATGCATTTGAATTGAGTTTTAAACTTGTGAACCTTCTAAGTCTCACTAGACCGACCCAAATACTGTGAAACTTTTACTGTGGCTTGTTTACAACCTAAACAGAGACTTGGTCAAGTTTTAGTTGCAGCAAAGCTCATTTGAGCCCTCCACAATTAATTATGTCCTTGACCTTAATTGGACCTCTTAGGGTATTCTAGGAATTTTCATGGAACAAGCTATGACTTTCTGAAAACTAGATTTTCAGAGGGTTCTAATGGAGTTGGTCTCACTTAATTTGAAGGTTTCCAGCTAAAGATATGAGCTAAACAATTTCAGAGAAAATTCTGAAAATGTTTCTGAACATTTTCTATTTTCTCTGGAACAGTTTCACTAATCACACCATTAGGTGGATTAAATGAGCTCAAATGGATCTAAAAATTTTATGGTAGTTCAGGGATATTTTTTTGAACATCCCAGCAAAATTTCAGATTTTTCCACCAAAGGATTCTCCAGTTAAAATTCCAAACAGTTTAAACTTTGAGGAGTTAATTCTGGAGAATTAAGGATTTTCATGAAGTGAAACTTGATTTGCTGTAAAGTGCTCAGAGATATAAATCCAAAAAAATTTGGTTCACTCAATTTGGAGTTTCCTAGCCCAAGTTATGAGGGTTTGAAGTTTGAATGAAATCTGAAAATCGGGGAAAAGTTTAAATCTGTCGGTGGGCCACGGGGACACGTGTTGGGCACGGAGGCGTCAGCATACTGAGGCCTACAGGGTTTTTGCATGCCAGCACATCAGATCCCAGCCGCAGCCCGATCCCGATTTAAAATATCTGCCGCTGACAGCTGCGGTCCACCCCCTTCGTCTACCTCCCGCCGCCCGCGCTCTGCCGCCGGGGTACCTCGCCGGAGAGCTCGCCGGCAGCCTCTGTGGAGCTCCAAGATTCATGATTCCGGCCGCCCCTGCCTACTTTCACTCGGAGAACATGATTCCGGGCTCAGCTCGTCATGACAACGACCGGCAGATGGTCGGCGACGAGCGGTGGCTTCGGAAAGACTTCGGCCGTGTGGGCTGACTTCCCTAGCACCACAACTGACCGAGAAAACGGCCGGAAAGCATCAGTGGTACCTCAGGAACCTCGGCATGGGCTCAAGGCAGCTCGGGAGAGGTCCGAAGTAGTCCCTCACCGTGCGCCCGATGCATTCCGCATGCTCCGCTGTCGGTAAACTTCGAAATATGCCGGTTACAGAGGTTCTCAGGCCAAAGGTTGTGAAGGCAACTTGTGCGCTACCTTGTCTAGTTTTTGTGGGAGCGGATTGAGGCCCTCCAATCCTTCTTAGAGTATGGATTCGACAGAACCGCACCCGAAGGTCGGTCTGTACCCATAAAGGGGAAAACTGGAAATTCACTACCGGTGAGCAAGCACTCGGGCTGTGGCTCGGGGGTGAGCAGCACCGGTCACCAGCGCGTCCAAGGGTGCCTTGGCTCGGGCATGATCACCTCCCGGTTGGGCTGTCCACGGGAGCCCGAAGTGCGTCGGTTTTAGGTCACCGAATTGAACTCTCGATATAGCCGAGATCGACAGTTTCAGCTGAGTTCTAGCAACGGGGAAGAACGAGGAAGGTTCCTAGTACCTTGCCGTAGCTCTGGAGGGGACGGGGAGGCTGTGATCCAAGCTCTCCGATCGGTTCTGAGCGGCGGAAGAATGTTTCCCGGCGCTGTGTTCTTGCGGGGAGAAAATGGCGAGGGCTTCGGCCGAGGAGGGTGGGGGGCGCCTTAAGAAGGCTCTGAACCGACTTGTGCCGTGCGTGGCCAAGAAGCTGCTGGCGCGGCGGCCTCCCCCGGTGGCGATCGCAGCTGAAGCCCGAAGACCCGAGTGAGAAAGTCTCAGTCGGTTGAATCACTTCAGTGACTGACATGTGGGTCCCACCCGGGGTTTTAACCTCTGAAATTAACTTTGCTCTACTGCTCTAAACAGTGGAGACCAAACTAACCTCAAGTATTTGAATTATCTGGCCCAAGGCCATTGGAATGGGGTAGAATTCAAACTGATTTGGGTTTGACTAAATTTCAGCACACATGTAGTTTGAAATTCAAATAAGGTTTGAATTTGCTACATTTAACTCATGTCAAGCTCAACTCCAAATGGAGTGAAAATTGGTATATGAGCTCATAAAAATGTGCTGAGCAAGAATATGTCTCCCACTTTTGAATTTATGGGATGAAAACAGTTTGAATTTGCATTTGAGTTCAAACTGCCCTCCTCCTAGCTATACACCAAAAGTACCTCAAAAGGTTTTGAATTTGGGTGAAACTTGGCATGGACATTCCTAGCAATGTGTAGAAGTTTTCATATGCCCAGCCCCTGTATATCACATGTGGGAAATACCACTTTTGCAATATGTGAGTTAGTTCTCAAATGAGCACGTTGATGGTGGTTACTTGCTCTTCAAATGTGTTTATCAACTTGCTTCAAATGAGGTGTGTGTGTGGGGATGACACTTCAAACATGTGTCAAAAACTGAGGCCCTTACATTCCTCCCCCCTTAAAAGAATCTCGTCCCGAGATTATAAGGTGAAAATGAGAGAGAGGACGGTGGAAAATTACCGGATATGCGATGTGAAAAAATCAGGGTAGTTAGAGCGAAGAAATCCTTCGCTCTCCCATGTCGCTTCGTCCACGGAGTGATTACTCCATAGAACTTTGTAGAACCACAACATGCGGTTGCGTGTGGTTCGGACCTTCTCGTCAATGATGTGAACCGGTTCCTCCCGATAGGTGAGATCCGGTTGCAGTTCTTCAATGTCCTCCAGCTGAACGGTAGTAGATAGGTTGAGACACTTCCTCAGCTGGGAAATGTGAAAGACGTCATGCACACCGGAAAGTGCTTCTTGTAATTTCAGACGGTATGCCACTGATCCACATCTTTCGGTAATCTGGAATGGACCGATGAATCGGGGTGCCAACTTTCCTCTCACCCCAAATCTGTTTACGCCTTTCATTGGAGACACCGGTAGATATACGTGACCCCCCACTTCGAATTGTAATGGGCGTCGTCTCCGGTCCGCATACTGTTTCTGCCGGGATTTGGCGGCTTTTAGGTTCGCTTGAATCAGCCGAACCTTTTCTTCCGCGTTGTTGACAAGGTCAATCCCGAAGGTGACCCTTTCGCCAGACTCACACCAATTCAGTGGTGTGCGGCATTTCCTTCCTTATAGCGCCTCTTAGGGCACCATCTTTATGCTGGCTTGGTACCCATTGTTGTACGAGAAATCGGCTAACGGCAAGTGATCATCCCAATTCTTGCCGTGGTTGATAGCGCAAGCTCGTAGCATGTCTTCTAATATCTGATTTACCTGCTCGGTTTGCCAATCCGTCTGCGGGTGGTATGCTGAACAGATCAGCTTCATTCCCAAGGCAGCATGTAGCTGCTCCCAAAAACGGGACACAAATAAAGTGCCCCGATCCGATATGATGGTACAGGGTACGCCGTACAAGCATAGGATCCGTGAGATGTACAGTTCAGCGTACTTCTTGGCGTTGTAATTGGTGTTGACCGGGATGAAATGGGCAACTTTGGTGAGCCGGTCGACGATCACCCACACATAATCATGTTTCTGAAAAGTGGTGGGTAAACCGACGATGAAGTCCATGCTCACATCCTCCCACTTCCAGGCAAGAACGCCCAGTGGTTGTAGCAGTCCCGGTTTCCGCATATGATCCGCCTTCACCCTTCGACATGTATCACACTTGGACACACACTTTGCGATCTCCCGCTTCATCCGTGTCCACCAAAACTTGCTTCTGATTTCTTGATACATTTTGTTGCTTCCGGGGTGAATAGAAAATTTTGATAAGTGAGCCTCATCAAAAAATTTCTTCCGTAACTCCGGGTTACGGGGTACGACGATCTGGTCCTTGAACCATAGGATGCCATCTCCGTCCTTCCGGAAACATTTCAACTCCCCACTGTCTACACGTCTCCGCAAATACGACATACCCTTGTCATGTTTCTGAGCTTCCGCTATCTCTTCACGGATGGTGGGGATCAAAGCTAGGTTGTAGAGAGCCCCGTGTGGAATCACATGTAGTGATGGTTCGCTCTCTTCCAACGGTGTGATGGTCAGATTGTTGATGTTTTACTTGCGACTCAGCGCATCTGCCACTATGTTTGCCTTGCCCGGATGATAATGGATCTCTATTTCGTAATCCTTTATCAATTCTAACCATCTTCTCTGCCTCATGTTCAACTCCTTCTGAGTGAATATTTACTTGAGGATCTTGTGGTCGGTATATAAATGTACGAGGTTACCGAGTAGGTAGTGCCTCCACATCTTGACTGAGAGTACCACGGCAGCGAGCTCTAAGTCGTGGGTTGGATAATTTTTCTCATGGTTTCTAAGCTGCCGTAATCCATACGCGACCACTCTTCGGTCTTGCATCAGCACACATCCGAGCCCGATACCGGATGCATCGCAGTACACATCGAACGGTTTTGTTGTGTCTGGCTGCGCCAAAACCAGTGCTGATGTCAGGTGCTTAACTAAAGCCTTGAATGCTGCTTCACATGTTGGACTCCAAACATATTTGGTAGCCTTCTTCAGCAGCTCCGTCATAGGCTTGGCGATCTTTGAGAAGTTCGGGATGAACCTCCGATAATATCCCGCGAGTCCGAGGAAACTCCGTACCTCGTGAACAGTCCTCGGGGATTTCCAATTCAGCACTTGAGTTATCTTGCTCGGGTTTACAGCGATACCCTCCGCTGAGATGATATGCCCGAGAAAGGACACTTGCGATATCCAGAATTCGCACTTGCTGAATTTTGCGTATAGCTTGTGATCCCGCAGCCGTTGCAAGACTATACGCAGATGCTTTTTGTGATCTTCCTCCGACTTAGAATATACCAGTATGTCGTCGATGAAGACCACGACAAACTTGTACAGCTCCGGCATGAATACCGAGTTCATTAAATACATGAAGTGAGCTGGAGCATTGGCGAAGGACATGACCAGGTACTCATAATGTCCGTACCTCGTCGAAAAAGCCGTCTTCGGAATGTCCTCCGCCCTTATCTTAATCTGATGGTACCCGGATCTTAAGTCCATCTTGGAAAAGATCTTCGCTTCGACCAACTGATCAAACAACATGTCGATCCGTGGAAACGGGTACTTGTTCTTGATGGTTACGGCATTTAATGGACCATAGTCCATGCAAAGCCGCAACGTCTCATCCTTCTTCTTGACAAATAATGCCGAACAGCCCCATGGCGAGGAGCTCGGCCTAATAAAACCCTTCTCCAGGAGGTCCGTGAGCTGAGTCTTCAGTTCAGCCAACTCCTTGTGGCTCCATCTTGTACGGCCTTCGGGATATTGGCATGGTTCCCGGTGCAAGTTCAATCTTGAACTCCACCTCTCTATCGGGTGGCATCCCTGGTAAATCATCCGGGAACACGTCAGGGAACTCTCGGACCACTGGAATGTCTTCCAATCTGATGGTTGTCGACTGATAGACACTTGGAAGTTTTATTTCTGGACTGTCCAGAAATAAGGAGTGAGATCCGTGCACTTCTGAATTTAAGTGCACGACTCGAAGGACGGTGTCTAAAACAGCGCCCTGGCGGGTTAACCACGACATCCCTAGGATGACATCGACCTTTTGTCCCTCTAAGATGATGAGAGACGTGGGGTAGACTCTACCCGCTAAGCATAATGGTGCTTTGGAAACCATTACGCTTGCTGAAATCTTCCCACCCGGTAAGCAAATTAAATATGGACTATCGGTGGGTAGTATTTGCAAGCTGTGTTTAGCAATGAAAGTTTGGCTAATAAAATTATGAGTGGTGCCTGAATCAAACAATACTATGGCGGGATGCTGGTGGAGTTGGAACATACCCGTAAGGATTGGCTCACCCTCCGGCACGTCCTCTATGGCAAGCTAGGGGACGGTGCTGGGCCTAGGGTTTGCCCGCCGCGCATTAGTAGGGTTCCGGGGTTGATTCCTCCCCGGAAACTGTGGTGCAACTCCGCTGCCTTGCCTCTCTGGACAACTGCTGGCGAAGTGTCCTGGACAACCACACTTGTAACATGTGGCCGCTGCTTGTGCGGTGCTCGGGGGACGAAAGCCCGGCATGCGCTGCTGAGGTGCATACACACGCGGCATTGTCCGCTGCTGCTGTTGTTGTTGCGGAGGTGGTACTGGCAGTGCCGGCATGAATGCCAGTGAAGAGTACGGCCGCCTGTGGAACGGCATCGATCTATGTGGTGGCTGCCAGCGTGGACCTGATGAAGGGCGATTCACCATCCGAAACTTCTGAGAAGGACCGCCTCCTTCTCCGCTGCTTTGCGGCGCGCTTTGCTTTCTCTCTGCCACCGCTAACTCCTTGCCGGAGTCCTCCTAGACAATCGCAGCATCAATGATTTCGTTGAGGCTGCCACGATTGAACATCGCCAGCTTGTCCTTCAGGAGCGGGTTAAGCCCCTGGTAAAAGTTGTCCCGCCGCTTCTCGTCAGTATCGTCGTGATATGACGCATAAATAGCGAGATCGTTGAACGCCCTGGAGTATTCCAGCGCGTTCCGGCTCCCTTGCTGCAGGTGTAGGAATTCCTGTGTCTTCCTCTTCATCAGACCTGGTGGTATGTGATAGGCCCTGAAGGCCGTCCGGAACTCCGCCGAGGTCATAACTCGGTCGGTGGGCTGTGAAGAACAGAAGTTTGCCCACCACGCGCTCGCGGATCCCTGGAGCTGTTGGATCGCGAACTGAGTCTTGCGCTGCTCACTTAATTAGAGCAGCCCGAACTTCATTTCTATCACGCGGAGCGAGTTGTCCGCGTCGAGAGGTTCATCCGCCCTTGAGAATACTGGGCGATGAGTCGCTAGGAAGTCGGAGTAGGAGCTCTGTTGACGCTCCTCACGATCTTGACGTCTCTCTGGGCGAGACGTATTGGCGATGAGAGTTTGCAGCAACTCCGTGTGCTGATGATGAGAACCCGCCATTGCCGCGACAATGTCGGCCAATGTAACCGTTGGCAGTGGCGGTGGCGGTGTTTGCTCTTGCTGTTGCTGCTGTTTCTGCTGCTGTCCTGAGGAGTCCTCGGGAGGCGGTTGGGAGGTCTCTCCCCCTTGGCTAGTACCCCCAACGTCCGGGTTGGCACGAGTACGAGTCATTCTGAAATTCAAAACAGCAGCGATTAGCACACGCCATACTTAAAATTCCATATGCAACAGTAGGTATTGAAGTGACCCATGAGTAATTTGCACAACATTCACATATATTGATAAAGAGTAAACTTTATACAAGATACATTATTCCCGGGCCTCCGAGAAGTCGTGCTCATGTCGTCACTACCTATACATACGCTAATGCCAACACGACATGTCACCGATTACAAAAGTTGGGTTACACTACTCTAGCTGCCCTACTTGGCAACTGTAACCCCCTACTCGGAGTAGAACTCAACCTCCTGCGGGTCGTCCTCCTCCGGTACCTCTGCTGGTGGCTCTGGATCTACCACCTCTTCTCCCATCTTGGGTTCTCCCATTGCTGGAAGGCCCAAGACCACCGGTATGCCCAATACCGGAGGTACGAGGTCCTGCAATGCATGCACCTCGTCCATGGCCTGGTTGTAGTCTTCTTCCCAGCCTTACCCTTTCTCAATAGCATCAGCCCGCTCTTGAGTAAGGTCCTCATTCTGCTGGGTTAAAGTCTGCACCAGCTCTTGTAACGCCGTGATGTCGACACGTCTTTTCTTCTTCGCCTTCTTCAGACGATGCAACTGATTATGCTGTTCATTCAGTCGCTTGATTCGGAAGGAGCACATTGCGGAGTGCGCTGTGGGCACTCTCGAAATGGTCTCCACGGCTTGTGCTCTTCTTGAGCCTTGCGGTGAGATGCTCCATATGAACAGCTTGGCTGTCCATCACGGCGTTTCCTGTCGTCATCTGGAGGCTAAGGTTTGCCTCCGCGGGGTTGTACCTTGGGCAACCGGGATCGGCTGCCTCCCGGTACCTCCCTTCCCACACATGATGAGCCCGTCCCTCCACCGGAACAAGCGCGTATGGAGTGCGCTCCATAGCCTTCACGTGTAGTTGGCAGAAACGTTACATGGTGTCACGGGCTGCCACTTGCCACATCCCTTCCGGTTGTCTACCTCTAACCGTGACGGTGAACGGCATCCAACCGGGTGGCGTAGGTCCTGCAGGGACTTCGACATGGATTGTCCACGTCTTGTTCCCCTCCTCGCCTTCTTCCTTGACGAAGTACTGCAGTATCTGGTTGTACCCGAAATATTGAAGCATCTGCCTCAATGCTTCCGGATAGCCGCTGCGGTAAGAACAGTGGGATTCCACCCAGCCGTTCTCGAACTGCTTATCTGCTGGCATCTGTAAAAATATATTTGATAAATGTCAAATATTTATTTAAACAGTAAACCATTGAGTTATAACATAAGACATGTCATTGAACCCATAATACTTGGAAACATAGTTCAAATTTAAACAAATTTGACTGCGGGTCTGCTGTCCAACATGACAGCCCTCACCAGTTTCCATTTCAACCTGATTTAGGCCATGCTAAAGCAAAACCAATTCTGGAGCTCAACATCCAAGTTAAAGTTAACTTCAATAGCTTTGCAGAAAGTATTTGCTTGGCCTAAGATCTGTCCTGTTTCAAAAGTTATGATATGTCAAAGTTAACAGAATTTCCGGAGAAAAATTGACAGCACCTCCCTGCTTTAGGTACTGTTTTGATCCAAGAATTCCAGTTAATTCTGCTACCAATCTGAGAAAACTTTCTGTTACAAAGTTGTAACCCATCTCATAAGCTTTCCAGAACTACCTCGTTTTCTATTTTTAGAATGTTATGCAGGCAGTTATACTCTATTTGCAGAGAGTTTACAGAGAGTCTTTGCTCTGCCCTGTTTTCTGGAAAGTTTCAACTCTACTGCATTTTTCGATTGGTTAAGGGTTGAAACACCTCTGGACATCAACAGAAAAGTTGTAATGATTTTCCGAAGTTTTTCAGAAATGTATCATATAATCCCAACCTCGAAAGAACTCAACCTCTATCCTCTGATTAACTTCAGTCTTAATTCAGCAGAAAACAGAGTGCCCTGTCCTTAGCAACCTATAAGTTGAAAACTTGTTAACTTTGAATATCCTTATTAAGGGAAGAGGTTACAGCAAAGTTTTAATGCTCCAGATTAAAACTTTCAAATTTTACAATGAAGTCGTTCATTTAGTGGGGTGTCACGTCGATGCGTCACCAGATCATGTCGGTACTACGTCCTCACAAAGAAAAACCTATACCGGACAAAGCCGGCTTCATTAATTCAGTGGCACTAAACATCACTCACACACGGATGCTACACGTCTACCATTTCATGGTTAGACTACCTGCAGAAACTCAAACAATCATCAGACTCGGCTGCACACCGAGCCCGGTATCCATACAGTTCGTACTCCTGGCCGTCATCACTCGCCGGGATGTTCTCAAGCCAAACACGCCTTAAGTTACGTGTTCATGTTTCAGACCACGTGACGGGGTCTCCCAAATTGCACCAGGCACACCAGGGACAGAGGTTGCTCGAATACACCAAACGACATGAAGAGTCGTAGAGGATATCAAAGGCGGGTCGGGTTACCTGCCACCCGTGGGGCTCCACCCTTCAGCTTGTGTGCACTGGTGGACAATGCTTACATCTACCCCCCAAGACATACACGTCCCGAGATGCACGATTTTCCGACATAATCAATTAGGTTAATATGCCACTTTCTATACACTAATAACACCTTTATATGGGCTACTAACTCGTTCCTCACTGGATTTTTTGAAAAAGATGACCTTTTTAGTGCGCTAAACCTCAAGCGAGCTCTGATACCAACGCTGACATGACCCCACGGTCTTGTCGAGCCAGGATCACGCTGAGGGGTGCTGCGTTGCACAGCACCGGACAACACACATCAAAGGTACAAAGCGGAAGCAAAAACTTTTATTACATAAAGTGGTTTATGAACATTTTTACATCAAAATAGGTTCAGTCTACACTCACGGGCGTAGACTACGCATCAAGTCCACGTTCAGCCCGTGAATGTGTCCTTGCTAGCACACACGCACACTAACACGGTGGCGTGCACGACTCCCACTCGATGGGGTTACACTCCCGGGGTTCCGTCTCCTCTTCAGGAGTCCCTTCCTCATAGAACCCTGCAAAAGCTTCAAACACAAGCAGTGAGCACGAAGGCTCAGCAATACTGGCCCGTCTCTCCTAAACATGGAACTTCTACATGAGGGATGATGGGTACATGAGATAAAAACAAGTTGCAAAGTACTCGCCTAATTAGTGGAAACTTACTTTCAAGTTTTAGCAGCAGGTTGTGGAGAACCTTATGCTAAGGCACATGAGAGAGCCGCAATCAAACAAGAAACGCATTTCTCTTATGTACTTTGCCCAAAGTTGAAAGGAACTTTAATTAGCTCTAAACTACAGCAATCATTAACAATCAAGTCCATCTTTCAATCAGCAACATTTGAACATGTAACTAGCCTGTTCTTTCTACGTCACGGTACAGTGAACAAGTGGTACTCACTGACCACGAGGGATGGCGATTATAATCGATTTCACCTACAGGGTTACCCGAATAACCCATCACGTACGCCAATACTCCATGTTGCCTACAGCAACCATCACGGACGCTGTACGCGACCACCTTTCACCCGTCAGCCAAATATTGAACCGGTCCCATCGTCCTGAGCAAGGGTTCTCTGCACGCGCATCTCAGTGCCGCCAACCAATTTACACCTCAAGCTCTCAACCTACCCTCTGAATGACGGGCAATGCCTCAATACCCAGCTACCCGAGTTACATCAGTTTCCCGGTTCCCATATAGCTGGTAGGTCTTCGGTACTGTTCTAGCTTGTTCAACAGGCCCGCACACGGCTCGGTCCTCAATCGACACAAGCGGAGCTATAGCACACAGGCACCAAAGTCCTGTTGCCCTTACTCTCCGCTCGGTCTCATTTTTCTTTCCATGTGTATCATGTGCTATCTCTACTCTAGTCGAGTGCCTCTAGCCTATTCTCGCAAGTAGTTCCAACTACTCGACTTGTACCGAATCCTACACTATCTTAGCATCGCAGTAGCTAACGGGGTTTGCAATCTTAAATCCCAACCCATGGTTTTTCTTGGCTATACAATTGGGTTTCCAAACAAGACTCGAATGCAAGGAACCATCGTACTCAAGTAAGTGCTCAAAACAATAAAAATTTGTAAAAAGGTTAATGCAAACCGGAGCTTGCCTTGCTGCTCTTGGTCGTAGGCTAGCTGCTCCTCCGGAGTAACAAAGTCTAGGACTTCGGTTTCCTCCTCGACCTTAGCGACTACATGATATAAGAAGTACATGTATTTATTAAATGCATTTGAATTGAGTTTTAAACTTGTGAACCTTCTAAGTCTCACTAGACTGACCCAAATACTGTGAAACTTTTACTGTAGCTTGGTTACAACCTAAACAGAGACTTGGTCAAGTTTTAGTTGCAGCAAAGCTCATTTGAGCCCTCCACAATTAATTATGTCCTTGACCTTACTTGGACCTCTAAGGGTATTCTAGGAATTTTCATGGAACAAGCTATGACTTTCTGAAAAGTAGATTTTCAGAGGGTTCTAATGGAGTTGGTATCACTCAATTTGAAGGTTCCTAGCTAAAGATATGAGCTAAACAATTTCAGAGAAAATTCTGAAAATGTTTCTGAACATTTTCTATTTTCTCTGGAATAGTTTCACTAATCACACCATTAGGTGGATTAAATGAGATCAAATGGATCTGAAATTTTTATTGTAGTTCAGGGATATTTTGGTGAACATCCCAACAAAATTTCAGAATGTTCCTCCAAAGGATTCTCCAGTTAAAATTCCGAACAGTTTAAATTTTGAGGAATTAATTCTGGAGAATTAAGGATTTTCATGAAGTGAAACTTGATTTGCTGGAAAGTGCTCAGAGAGCTGAATCCAACAAAATTTGGTTCACTCAATTTGGAGTTTCCTAGCACAAGTTATGAGGATTTGAAGTTTGAATGAAATCTGAAAATCGGGGAAAAGTTTAAATCTGCCGGCGGGCCACGGGAACACGTGTTGGGCGCGGAGGCGTCAGCACACTGAGGCCTACAGGGTTTTTGCACGTCAGCACATCAGATCCCAGCCGCAGCCCGATCCCAATTTAAAATATCAGCCGCTGACAGCTGGGGTCCACCCCCTTCGTCTACCTCCCGCCGCCCGCGCTCTGCCGCCGGGGTACCTCGCCGAAGAGCTCGCCGGCAGCCTCTGTGGAGCTCCAAGCTTCATGATTCCGGCCATCCCTGCCTTCTTTCACTCGGAGAACACGATTCCGGGCTCAGCTCGTCATGACAACGACCGGCACATGGTCGGCGACGAGCGGCGGCTTCGGAAAGACTTCGGCCGTGTCGGCCGACTTCCCTAGCACCCCAACTGACCGAGCAAACGGCCGGAAAGCATCAGTGGTACCTCAGGAACCTCGGTATGGGCTCAAGGCAGCTCGGGAGAGGTCCGAAGTAGTCCCTCACCGTGCGCCCGATGCTTTCCGCATGCTCCGCCATCGGTGAACTTCGAAATACGCCAGTTACAGAGGTTATCAAGCCAAAGGTTGTGAAGGCAACTTGTGCGCTACCGTGTCTAGTTTGTGTGGGAGCGTATTGAGGCCCTCCAATCCTTTCTAGAGTATGGATTCGACAGAACCGCACCCGAAGATCGGTCTGTACCCAGAAAGGGGAAAACTGGAAATTCGCCCCCGGTGAGCAAGCACTCGGGCTGTGGCTCGGGGGTGAGCAGCACCGGTCACCAGCGCGTCCAAGGGTACCTTTGCTCGGGCATGATCACCTCCCGGTTGGGCTGTCCACGGGAGCCCAAAGTGCGGCAGTTTTAGGTCACCGAATTGAACTCTCGGTATAGCCGAGATCGACAGGTTTCAGCTGAGTTCTAGCAACGGGGAAGAACGAGGAAGGTTCCTAGTACCTTGCCGTAGCTCTGGAGGGGACGGGGAGGCTGTGATCCAAGCTCTCCGATCGGTTCTGAGCGGCGGAAGAAAGTTTCCCGGCGCTGTGTTCTTGCGGGGAGAAAATGGCGAGGGCTTCGGCCGAGAAGGGGGGGGCGCCTTAAGAAGGCTCTGAACCGACTTGTGCCCGCGCATGGCCAAGCAGCTGCTGGCGCGGCGGCCTCCCTCGGTGGCGATCGCAGCTGAAGCCCGAAGACCCGAGTGAGAAAGTCTCAGTCGGTTGAATCACTTCAGTGACTGACATGTGGGTCCCACCCGTGGTTTTAACCTCTGAAATTAACTTTGCTCTACTGCTCTAAACAGTGGAGACCAAACTAACCTCAAGTATTTGAATTATCTGCCCCTGAGCCATTTGAATGGGGTAGAATTCAAATTGGTTTGGGTTTGACTAAATTTCAGCACACATGTAGTTTGAAATTCAAATAAGGTTTGAATTTGCTACATTTAACTCATGTCAAGCTCAACTCCAAATGGAGTGAAAATTGGTATATGAGCTTACAAAAATGTGCTGAGCAAGAATATGTCTCCCACTTTTGAATTTATGGGATCAAAACAGTTTGAATTTGCATTTGAGTTCAAACTGCCCTCCTCCTAGCTATACCCCAAAAGTACCTCAAAAGGTTTTGAATTTGGTTGAAACTTGGCATTGACATTCCTAGAAATGTGTAGAAGTTTTCATACGCCCAGCCCCTGTATATTACATGTGGGAAATACCACTTTTGCAATATGTGAGTTAGTTCTCAAATGAGCATGTTGATGGTGGTTACTTGCTCTTCAAATGTGTTTATCAACTTGCTTCAAATGAGGTGTGTGTGTGGGGATGACACTTCAAACATGTGTCAAAAACTAAGGCCATTACATCCTCTTCCCTCGACGTCCATAGAAAAGTGGAGCGCTAGCTCGTCCTCAAGCTCACCGTGCAAACCGTTCCAAGGTCCGACCTTTGTGCGCAAAGAATTTCCCAGTTTAGGATTGAGAGCTCATTTCGGGACCCGATTAGGTTTAAGAGAAATTCGGGAGGATCGTCATGTGAGACGGCATACAGAGCTGAGAAATGGCACCTAGAGATTCTTGCGCCCCTCCTCGATCAAAAACCGAAAAGAAACCACCGCCTGAACCATAGGTTCACCGAGGAACAGCTCGGCAGAAGAGGGGGACGCCGGTGAGGTCCGGTTCGCCGGCTGTTTCTGCCCCAACCGAGGTCATGCCGAGCTTCCCGAGGCTTCCCTGAACGTGGTGACGCGATTAGCGCGCGAAGGGGTGGTTAGGAGGATGCGGGCATGATGTCCAGCGTGTTCTGCGTCCGATGTTACGTGGGGGCGGCAAGTCTCACCGTCGCCGGCGAGCTACATCGCCGGGAACGCCGACCTCGCCGGAGCTCCGGCAGCTCGGGGCGGCGGCCTCGGGAGGTAGACGAAGGCGTGGGTCCCACGTGTAAGCCACTGAGCTAAACGCGCGCGCGCGGTTAGTTGAAATTAAACAGGCGGGCCCCGCTGTCAGTCTCCGGTTAAGCGCTGGAGGCGATTTTCTGTAGGAAAATAATTCAGGGATCAGCCCAAACTTTAGAAATTCATAACTTTGGTTAGAAGTGTCCAAATCCAGTGAACCAAATTTTGTTGCATTCATCTTTTTGCTTTCCAGCAAAACAAGTTTCAGCTCATGGAACCAAATAGTGTTCCAGAATTAATTCCCTAAAATTTAAACTGTTGGGAATTTTATCTGGAGAACTACTTTATAAAAAATTCTGCAACTTGGCTGGGAGGTTCATTGGAAAATCCTTGAGTCACAGTAAAATTTTCAGACCCATCCAAGTTAATTTAGTCCCCCTAATGGTGTGATTAAGTGAACTGCCCTGAGAAAATAGAAAAATGTACAGAAACATTTTTCAGATTTTCTCAAATCTTGTTTAGGGCATAACTTCATCTAGAATTCTTCAAATGACATGAAACCAATTCCATTAGAACCATCTCAAATTCTAGTTTCCAGAAAGTAATGATTGGAGCCATGAAAACCCCTATAATTCCTTAGAGGCTCTACTAATGACCAAATAGGCTTTAAGTTGTACAAAGCACAAATGAACCTTGTTTCAAATGAAACTTGGTCAAGACTCTGGTTAGGACCCTACCAAGCCACCATAAAAATTTCAGAACCAAAGGGAAGGGCTAGCTAGAGTTATAGACTTTCAGTATTCAATTTCAAACGTTGCATTTAAATTGACATATAGCATATGGCTTACGTGTAGTCGCTGAAGGCGAGGAAACTCCGGAGGTGCTCGATTTCATTCTTCCGGATGAAGCCATAACCACTTACCAGCAGAAACAAGGCAAGCCCCGGTTTACAGTAACCAATTTTACAAAGTTTTGCTTTATGAATACTTAGTATGTGGTATGGATGTGCATTAGGTGTAGGATGGATGAAACCCAAGTGCATAACCAGATGTTCCAACATGAGTGAGGGTAGTGTCTAAGTCCTCGAGTAGACAGTCTATGCTTAATGATTCATAGAACTTCGGTACAAGTCGAGTAGTTGGAATCTTTTCGCGAGTTAGGCTTCGGGACACATGGGATTGGTTCGAGTGATGTGAGGTCACTTTAGTAATGAAAATGAGACTAGGCAGCGGCTAGGGCGCAGCAAGAGGATGTCTTGTGTGCGCAGTCCTGTCCGTGTCGATTGAGGACCGATCCGTGTGTGGCCCTGCTGAACAAATATTGAACGTGCCGAAGGCATATCGGATATATGGGCCCCGATACACCGATGTAACCTATACCTCCGGGCGTCGAGGCATAACACACCGTTTATAGGTGTAGGCTGAGGGCAGCAAGGTGGAAATCTGCTAACGGGCATAGAGAGATGCTCCGTGTAGGGAACCTCCAGCTCGTTTTGGTGCGACCGGTTCGACGTTTGGGCTGTTGGGTGAAAAGTTGTCCCATATGACATCGAGTAAGCGTGCTGTGCAGCTCCACGGGTGGGCGTACGTGACGTGCTCTTTGGGTATCCCTGCAGGTGTATATCGAGTCGATTCGCCGTCCCTCGCGGTGATGAGTACCGCTTGTTCACTGAGTCGTAACATAGATAAATTATGGAATGTTATGATTCAATTTTGCTGATATGTATAACTGTATTGCTACATGTGTGCCACCAAATATTGCTCACTAAATTTCAGATTACTGAACAGATAACTTGTGGCTAAAAGATGAACTAAGGATGAACTTGTAGGCATGTCCATTTGCTGCTAATTACCATCCCATGTTCGTTATACACTGCATGTAGAGTTTCATGCCTAGGAGAGTCGGTTAAGTCTTGTTGAGCCATCGTGCTCATGGTTGCTGCTTAAGTGTTTTTCAGGTGAGGAGTATCCCACGGACTCGGGCTACGAGTCCACCAGTGAGGGCTGCCCTCCGTCGGGGACCACGGTTGAGTGGGAACCGTACACGCTGCACTGAGCTGGAGGAGTGCAGCTAGTGTGGGTTGCCCTAGGACTGGGCAACCAACTTTTGCTAGGTAGATGGGCGTGAGTTGTACAAACTTAGCTTCCACTGTTGTAATATAAACACTAGTTTGTAACTGAAGTATTGTACTACTTTATACATTTCAGTTGGTTTCTATGTAATACAATATCGTTCTTATGCTGTGTGCTGTCAGGTGTCGCATCGTGTGGCACCACCCTCTGCGATCCTGGATGAGCGGATTCCGGTCCGCCACACTGGCAGCCACCACAGCGGCCGATGCAATTCCGCAGTCGGCAATATTCTCCACCGGCGTTCCGGCTGGCATTACCAGCGCCACCTCTGCAGCAACAACAGCAGCAGCGGGCGATGCCGCGTGCATTTACACCTCAGAAGTGCATGCTGGACTTTCTTCCTCCAAGCACGGGCCAGACGTCAACCGCATGCTACAAATGCGGTCGCCCAGGGCACTTCGCCAACAACTGCCCCAAAAGGCAAGGTGGCAGAGTGGACCACAGTTTCTGGGGAGGAATCAGCCCCAGAACCCCATTAATGCGTGGCGGGCAAATCCTAAGCCCGGCACCGTCCACCAACTCGCCATAGAGGACATGCCGGAGGGGGAGCCAATCCTTGCCGGTATGTTCCAACTCTACCAGCATCCCGCTATAGTTTTATTTGACTCAGGCACCACGCATAATTTCATTAGCCAAGCTTTTATTGCTAAACACAGCTTGCAAATACTTTCCACTGAAAGTCCTTACTTGTTTTGTTCACTGGGTGGGAAAACTTCAGCAAGCATGATGGTTTCGAAAGCGCCATTATGCTTAGCAGGTATTGTATACCACACGTCACTCATAGCTTTAGAGGGGCAGAAGGTCGATGTGTGACACCCTCATTTTTTATTTCTGCATGTATTCATGTTTCATGTAGAAAAACATGTCAAAATAAGTTGAAACGGAAAAAGAATAAAAAAGATAGCGAAAAAGAGCAAATTCCAGTTCACCGAGAAGCGCTGAAGACAACTCCCACGGCTCGCTGGCCACGTGGCGTGTTCGGAGCTCATCTCTACAAAGGGGGAGAGGTCCACCGCTAAACTGGCTACGTGGCAGGCTCAGGGCTCATCCCCGCAAAGGGGGAGAGGTCCGACCTCCGTGGTACACGTGTTGCCCGTGGAGCTAGCCCCTACGGAGGAGCGAGGCCAGCCCTGCAGGACACGTGTCGCCTTCGGAGCTAGTCACCTTGGAAAAGAGAGGACCAGCCGCACGGAACACGTGTCGCTCTCAGAGCTCACCTCCGAGAGGTCCGGCCCCGTCAGACACATGTCACCTCCGGAGCTCACCTCCGGGAGGTCCAGCACTACCGGACACGTGTCGACCTCGGAGCTCGTCTCAGAGGAGAAAAGAAGTTCGGCGCTACTTGACACGTGGCATTCTCGGAGCTCACTTCCGAAGAGAGGGGAGGTCCGGAATTGACACATGGCACACTCGGATCCACCTCCGAAGAGAGGGGGAGGTCCGGAACTGACACGTGGCGTTCGCGGAGCTCGCCTCTGTTGAGAGGGGAGGTCCCGACCCACCAGACACGTGGCGCACGCGCAGCTCGCCTCTGAGGGAGAGGGAGGTCCCGCTCGCCAGGACGCGTGGCGCATGCGGAGCTCGCTTCTGAGTAAGAGGGTGGTCTCGCCCGTCTGACACGCGGCACAACCAGAGCTCGCCCCTGAGGAAAAGGGAAGCCCAGGTCTTCGCAGGACACGTGGAGCTTCCGGAGCTCACCGCCGCGAATGTAACGCGATTCTGAAGCGGTTTTTCTTCTGTACGCCTGGGAATCCACGGTACTGAGGAAACCGACACGACTTCCACAATGTAACCGCACCAAGTCAACTAAAGATAAGTTGTTAAGATCCAAAAACAATTGGAATAGGACTCTTATTTGAATTCCGATCAGAGTAGGACTCTTCTCTTCCCGATTATAAATAGAACGGAAAACCTTTGGCCGCAACCACAAACTTCTTTTCCACCTCCTGAGCCGACAACTTAGAGCCCTAGCCCCCAGCTCACCGAGTAAAACTCTTTCGCCAGAATACAACCGCCGGAGAGACCGCCGACGAGCCTGAATCACGATCGCCATCGCCGGAGGAGCCCGACGATCTGTTTTGCTAGGAGGAAGGACCCGAAGAGAGTAAGGTAGGATTCCAATACCACCTTACGACATCATCGGGTTTTCTTTGCATCTGTTCTTCGATCACTTCGAACAGAAGCTTTTTCGTGGACATATCACGTGTTGATCGGTTCGATCTAGATCTTGTGATGATATCATCGCCACGTCCACAATTGATCTTTACACCTTTGTTCATCGTAAAACACATGCAAACCATGCAATAACACGTACAAACTAAACTGCATCATAGGATTAACATGCATATGCATCATTGCATCTTAAGGTAGAGTTTGTGCATGATGATTGATTGCTATGAATCTTGTATGTGCGTGATCGCGTATAGAAGGACAAACTCAGGGAGCTACCTACGACAGACTACAACAGCAAGAATTTGAGCAACATGAACCGTGAGAACAAGGCAAGTGCTCCTTGACCATATTGATCCCATGTTTTGGAAAAACTATTTTGTTTTGCGAAAAGGTGTGAGTGCTCGAGTCAACATGATGGGAAACCCTTTCATAGGAGTTTACTAGTTTTGGTTAAACCACCCTTGTCGCCAGGGAAGTTTATGAGTCGGGTATGGTTTTTGATTTTATGCTTCGCTGAGTCCATAGGATATGGGAAGCGTGATAGATGTGTCTAGGTAACTGCACTCGTAAGAATAATGAGAAACTGATGTTGTTAATGAACATGAATCGTAGGGAGATCTAGGCAAGCCTGGGTTTGTGAATGAGGTAGAATGAGATGGTGGTTACTTGCCATAGATCTAAGGACCAGTTCATGCCAGCCATGCCAGGATAACAGTGCCACCACACGTCCATGTTTGGGTGCGGCTTAGCTCAGTAATTAGGTAATTTACTAGATAGTTATGGACCGTGGAAGCCGCGGGGAATGGGAGTCGAGTGAGGACTGCCCTGGGAACTGCATGGCACAAGAGGGGGCCTGTGGGTGGGAGAATTGGAGATTCTAGCCTGCCGGTGAAACCTTAGTGAGTCCATACATCTAGTAGCACCTTTGTAAATGCTATTTTGTGATCTCTTGGCCATACACCGACGGTTGTGTACTGGTATAATGGAGGTTCTGCAGTCGCTGACGGGTGACGAAATCACAAACTTGTGGGTAAAGTGGTACAAACTCTGCAGAGTCTAAAACTATCATGATAGCCGATCTTACGGTCACGAGCGCCTAGAAAACTCACATGATTAGTTGGGATGGATTTTGGGATGGTTTTGGATATGGTTTAGTTTTCGGGACTGTTGAGTACAGGTTATAAGATTGGTTGCATGACTGTTGAGTAATGGCAACGAGATTGGTCTCGGTGTGAGACGGAAATGTTTATGAGATGAAAAGGTAGTGAATACGAGATGGTGTTCATGAGATGGTATCGAACGCGAGAAGGTATTCGTGAGCAAAGATGAAAAAGATTAATGTCTGGTTGAGACATGGAAAGTGATGGAACATAATAGAGGTATGTTGGTAGTTTAATACATGTTGGGATTAAATTCACTTAAAGCTAAGTTACTGTTTTTATCGTGTTTCGAGAAATAAACTTTGCTTTCTGCAATAAGCCTTTTTATACCTTCCTTGTTGTGAGCTACATATCATATTTTCCTGCACTTGCTGAGTACATCATGTACTCAAACTTGCATTATTACTTCACCATCAGCAACAGGAGAGGAGTACTATGAAGACCGCGTGGAGTACTAGGAGTGTGATTCCCCGTCAACTTGCCTGTGGGAATGGAGTAGAGATGGAGCCGCTGCTGCTGCTTAGTTTGCTTCCGCAATAGTTTAGAAGACTTCCGCTGCTAGATTAAGACTTCTGCTGCTAGCATGAGTCTAAGACTCATGAAACATTGTAATAAACCCTGTTATTCATGGTTATATATATATTATGAATTCAGTTTGTGAGGTATATGTGTATGTGTGATGAACATCCTGGGCACACATACGCGTCAGTTCTCGGTTCAGTGTTCAACAGAATTGAGGGCGTCACAGATTGGTATCAGAGCTACTACGTTGACAGTAGGTCACACGCCTAGATAGAAAGCACAGATTGGTATCAACCTACCACGGGTTGATCATAGATCACACACCTAGATTCGTCACAGATTGATATTCGAGCTGCCATGCCTAGTCATAGATTGGTACAATCCACAGATTGGTACCAAGCTACCATGGTTGACTGTAGGTCACAAACCTAGAATAATCACAGATTTTTTATAGAGCCACGTTGACTGTAGGACGCACCCCTACTCACAGATTGGTATTAGAAGCCACACTGACCATGGGATGCAAGCCTAGGATGCATAGATTGGCAATGGAACCACCTTGACATAGGATGCAAGCCTAGAAGAAGCCATAGTTGGATCATAGATTGGTATCACCCCCAAACCACCTTGACATAGGGTGAAGTCACAGATTGGTATCACCCTAAACCATATATGACCCCCATTGAATAAGACTTGAATAGGAGTTGTGTGCTGAACCTTGTAATGATTGCTTGTGACTGTGTGCTTAGTGTGAGTTGTGGGACGTTTTAAGCGTTGTCCATATCCACACATAGTAGAGAGGTGTGAGATGCCTCGGCACTTGTTCACAACCTCATATGGGCTAATATATATAGTTTATCCACCTTGATGCATATAGTTAGGGGGATCCATCTAACCTTCTAACCTCTATTCTATTCCGATCTCTCTCATAGATGGTGAGAGGAAACGCCGGCCGCCAAGGAAGGAACATCTGTGGCAACCAAGAGGATGGCCACGATAAAGTTCCAGTTAACCCCGGAGCTGGTGAAAACAACTTGGAACGGTTGATGGCCATGCAGAAGCAGCTTATGCAAACCATGATCCAAACTTTTGGTCAGCTGCAGGCCAACAACAACAACCCCGTTCCAGCACCACCGCCACCACCGCCGGCTCACAACAGACTGGGAGAGTTCATGAGGACTCGACTGCCTACTTTCTCACAAGCTAATGACCCCATGGAGGCCGACGACTGGTTGAAGTCCATGGAGAAGAAGCTTGCCATCATCCAGTGCAATGACCGAGAGAAAGTTCTCTTCGCGTCGCACCAACTCATGGGAGCAGCCGCTGACTGGTTGGATGCCCTTTGTAACGCTCACATCAACCCGGAGACTATTACTTGGACTGAGTTCAAGGAAAGTTTCTGTACCCATTACATCCCTATTGGAGTAATGATGCTCAAGGGACAGGAGTTCGAAGGTCTCCGCCAAGGACAAAAAAGCGTGAATGAGTACCTCAACAAGTTCACACGACTGTCCCGGTACGCCCCCGAAGATGCCAACTCGGACCAACGGAAGCAGTACCTGTTCATGAGAGGGTTGAACAATGAGATCCAGGTTCAACTTCTCAACAATGACTATGCGAGCTTCCAGAAGCTGGTTGACAAAGCTATAGTAGTTGAGAGCAAGATCCGAGAGATCGAGAGAGAGGGCAAAAGAAAGATGCCATACCAGCCGCAAGGGAGCAACGTACGCCCTCGGTACATGCCCCCAAATACACCGCAGTATGGATCGACCGCTCCTGCATACCGCCTTAATCAGCCACCACAGCAACGACCCGTTGCACAAGGACCTCGTGTGTCTTTACCTCCTGCGCCCCGACCCAATGTGGGCAATCCTGCTCAAAACCCCCGCCCCAACATAACCTGCTGCCGTGGGCAACAGGGCATGCTTTGCATGCGGAGAAACAGGACACTTCGCAAGCCAGTGCCCGAGGAGAGGTCCTGGACAGCAAGGGAACCGTGGACAGAAGAACTACGCTTGCGGCAACGTGAACCATGTCTCTGCTGAGGAAGCACAACAGGCTGAGGACGTCGTAATTGGTATGTTCCTTGCCAACTCCAACCCAACCACCATCTTATTTGATTCCGGAGCATCGCATTCCTTCATATCATCCAAGTATGTTGCCAAGTATAATCTACCCATATCACACTTGAAATATACTATGTTGGTTAGTTCTCCCGGTGTAGAGATGATGACTAATATAGTATGTCCAAGGGTAAACCTTAAAATAAGGGGGGTAGACTTCCTTGCCAACCTCATTGTCTTGGATTCCCAAGGGCTTGACATAATACTCGGAATGGATTGGTTAAGCAAACACAACGGAGTAATCCAATGTGCTGAGAGGAGCGTACAGTTGACAAATGAGCACGGTACCCGTATCGAGTTCAAGTCAGCCCAATCAAAAGCCGAGAAGGCAGAATTCTCTCATCTATTCTCCACTAACGAATCTGGAGGGCGAGATTCAATTTAAGGGGGTAGATTTCTGACACCCTCATTTTCGATTTCTGCATGTATTCATGTTTCATGTAGAAAAACATGTCAAAATAAGTTGTAACAGAAAAAGAATAAAAAAGATAGCCAAAAAGAGCAAATTCCAGTTCACCGAGAAGCGTCGAAGACAACTCCCGTGGCTCGCTGGCCACGTGGCGTGTTCGGAGCTCATCTCCACAAAGGGGGAGAGGTCCGCCGCTAAACTAGCTACGTGGCAGGCTCGGGGCTCATCCCCGCAAAGGGGGAGAGGTCCGACCTCCATGGGACACGTGTTGCCCCCGGAGCTAGCCCCTGCAGAGGAGCGAGGCCAGCCCTGCAGGACAAATGTCACCTTCGGAGCTAGTCACCACGGAAAAGAGAGGAACAGCCGCACGGGACACGTGTCGCTCTCGGAGCTCACCTCCGAGAGGTCCGACCCCGTCAGACACGTGTCACCTCCGGAGCTCACCTCTGGGAGGTCCAACACTACCGGACACGTGTCGACCTCAGAGCTTGTCTCTAAGGAGAAAGGAAGTCCGGCGCTACTTGACATGTGGCATTCTCGGAGCTCACCACCGAAGAGAGGGGAGGTCCGGAATTGACACATGGCACACTCGGAGCCACCTCTGAAGAGAGGGGGAGGTCCGGAATTGACACATGGCGTTCGCGGAGCTGGCCTCTGTTGAGAGGGGAGGTCCCGACCCACCAGACACGTGGCGCACGCGGAGCTCGCCTCTGAGGGAGAGGGAGGTCCCGCCCGCCAGGACGCCTGGCGCACACGGAGCTCGCTTCTGAGTAAGAAGGATGTCTCGCCCGCCTGACACGCGGCGCAACCAGAGCTCACCCCTGAGGAAAAGGGAAGCCCAGGTCTCCGCAGGACACGTGGAGCTTCCGGAGCTCACCGCCGTGAAGGTAACGCGATTATGAAGCGTTTTTTCTTCTGTACGCGTGGGAATCCCCGGTACTCAGGAAACCGACATGACTTCCACAATGTTACCGCACCAAATCAACTAAAGATAAGTTGTTAAGATCCAAAAACAATTTGAATAGGACTCTTATTCAAATTCCGATCAGAGTAGGACTCTTCTCTTCCCAATTATAAATAGAAACGAAAACCTTTTGCTGCAACCACGAACTTCTTTGCCACCTCCTGAGCCGACAACTTAGAGCCCTAGCCCCCAACTCGCTGAGTAAACCCCTTCACCGGAGTATAACCGCCGGAGAGACCACCGACGAGCCTGAATCATGATCGCCATCGCCGGAGGATCCCGACGATCTGTTTTGCTAGGAGGAAGGACCCGAAGAGAGTAAGGTAGGATTCCAATACAACCTTACGACATCATCGCGTTTTCTTTGCATCTGTTCTTCGATCCCTTTAAACAGAAGCTTTTTCATGGACAGATCACGTGTTGATCGGTTCGATCTAGATCTTGTGATGAGATCATCGCCACGTACACAATTGATCTTTACACCTTTGTTCGTCGTAAAACCCATGCAAGCCATGCAAGAACACGTACAAACTAAATTGCATCATAGGATTAACATGCATATGCATCATTGTATCTTAAGGTAGAATTTGTGTATGATGATTGATTGCTATGAATCTTGTATGTGCGTGATCGCGTATAGAAGGACAAGCTCAGGGAGCTACCTACGACGGACTACAACAGCAAGAATTTGAGCAACAGGAACCGCAAGAACAAGACAAGTGCTCCTTGACCATATGGATCCCATGTTTTGGAAAAAAACTATTTTGTTTTGCGAAAAGGTGTGAGTGCTTGAGTCAACATGATGGGACACCCTTTCATAGGAGTTTACTAGTTTTGGTTAAACCACCTTGTCGCCAGGGAAGTTTATGAGTCGGGTATGGTTTTTTGCTTTTATGCTTCGCTGAGTCCATGGGATATGGGAAGTGTGATAGATGTGTCTAGCTAACTGCACTCGTAAGAATAATGAGAAACTGATGTTGTTAATGAACATGAATCAGAGGGAGATCTAGGCAAGCCTGAGTTTGTGAATGAGGTAGAATGAGATGGTGGTTACTTGCCATAGATCTAAGGACCGGTTCATGCCAGCCATGCCAGGATAACAGTGCCACCACAAGGCCAAGGATGGGTGCGGCTTAGCTGAGTAATTAGGTAAGTAACTAGATTGTTATGGACCGTGGAAGGCGCGGGGAATGGGAGTCGAGTGAGGACTGCACTGGGAACTGCATGGCACAAGAGGGGCCCCGTGGGTGGGAGAATTGGAGATTCTAGCCTGCCGGTGAAACCTTAGTGAGTCCATACATCTAGTAGCCCCTTTGTAAATGCTATTTTTTGATCTCTTGGTCATACACCGACGGTTGTGTACTGGTATAATAGAGGTTCTACAGTCGCCGACGGTTGACGAAATCACAAACTTGTGGGTAAAGTGGTACAAACTCTGCAGAGTCTAAAACTATCATGATAGCCGAGCTTACGGTCACGAGCGCCTGGACAACTCACAAGATTAGTTGGGATGGATTTTCGGATGGTTTTGGGATGGTTTTGGATATCGTTTGGTTTTTGGGACTGTTGAGTCCGGGTTATGAGATTGGTTGCACGACTGTTGAGTCATGGCAACGAGATTGGTCTCGGTGTGAGACGGAAATGTTTATGAGATGAAAAGGTAGTGAATACGAGATGGTATTCATGAGATGGTATCGAATACGAGAAGGTATTCGTGAGAAAAGATGAAAAAGATTAATGTCTGGTTGAGACATGGAAAGTGATGAAACATAATGGAGGTATGTTGGTATTTTAATAAATGTTTGGATTACATTCACTTAAAGCTAAGTTGCTGTTTTTATCGTGTTTCGAGAAATAAACTTTGCTTTCTGCAATAAGCCTTTTTATACCTTCCTTGTTGTGAGCTACATATCATATTTTCCCGCACTTGCTGAGTACATCATGTACTCAAACTTGCATTATTACTTCGTCATCAGCAACAGGAGAGGAGTACTATGAAGACCACGTGGAGTACTAGGAGTGTGATTCCCCGTCAACTTGCCTGTGGGAATGGAGTAGAGATGGAGCCGCTGCTGCTGCTTAGTTTGCTTCCGCAATAGTTTAGAAGACTTCCACTGCTAGAATAAAGACTTCCGCTGCTAGATTAAGACTTCCGCTGCTAGCATGAGTCCAAGACTCATGAAACATTGTAATAAACCCTGTTATTCGTGGTTATATATATATATATATATATATATATATATATATATATATATATTTTGAATTCAGTTTGTGAGGTATACGTGTATGTGTGATGAACATCCTGGGCACACATACGCATCAGTTCTCAGTTCTGTGTTCTACAGAATTGAGGGCGTCACACGGTGTCACCTTAGGGATGTCGTGGTTAACCCGCCACGGCGCTGTTTTAGACACCATCCTCCGAGTCGTGCATTTACACTCAGAAATGCACGAGTCTCACTCATTATTTCTGGACAGTCCAGAAATAAAACTTCCAAGTGTATATCAATCCACGACCATCAGATTGGAAGACATTCCAGTAGTCCGTGAGTTCCCAGACATGTTCCCGGATGATCTCCCGGGGATGCCGCCCGACCGAGAGGTGGAGTTCAAGATTGAACTTGCACTGGGAACTATGCCAATATCCCGAAGGCCGTACGAGATGGCGCCAAAGGAATTAGCGGAACTGAAAATTCAGTTGACGGACCTGTTTGAGAAGGGATTTATTAGGCTGAGCTCCTCACCATGGGTCTGTTCGGCACTATTTGTGAAGAAGAAGGATGAAACGTTACGGCTTTGCGTGGACTATTGTCCACTAAACACAGTAACTATCAAGAATAAGTACCCGTTGCCACGGATCAACATGTTGTTTGATCAGTTGGTCAAAGCAAAGATCTTTTCCAAGATGGACTTAAGATCCGGGTACCATCAGATTAGGATACGGGCTCAGGATATATCGAAGACGGCTTTCTCGACGAGGTACTGACACGACCCCACGGTCTTGTGGAGCCTGGATCACGCTGAGGGGTGCTGTGTTGCACAGCGCCGAATAACACACGTCAAAGGTACAAAGCGGAAGCGAAACTTTTATTACATAAAGTGGTTTATGAACATTTTTACATCAAAATAGGTCGAGTCTACACTCACGGGCGTAGACTACGCATCAAGTTCACGTTCAGCCCGTGAACGTGTCCTTGCTAGCACGCACGCACACTAACACGGCGGCGTGCACGACTCCCACTCGACGGGATTCCCCTCCTGGGGTTCCGCCTCCTCTTCGGGAGTCCCTTCCTTATAGAACCCTGCAAAAGCTCCAAACACAAGCAGTGAGCACGAAGGCTCAGCAAGACTGACCCGTCTCTCCTAAACATGGAACTTCTATATGAGGGGTGATGGGTTTATGAGATAAAAACAAGTTGCAAAGGACTCGCCTAATTAGTGGAACCTTACTTTCAAGTTTTAGCAGCAGGTTGTGGAGAACCTTACGCTAAGGCACATGAGAGAGCCGCAATCAAACAAGAAACACATTTCTCTCATGTACTTTGCCCAAAGTTGAAAGGAACCTTAATTAGCTCTACACTACAGCATATCACTAACAATCAATGTCCATCATTGAATCAGCAAGATTTTAACATGTAACTAGCCTGTTCTTTCTACGTCACGGTACAGTGAACAAGTGATACTCACTGACCACGAGGGACGGCGATTATAATTGATTTACACCTGCAGGGTTACCCGAATAACCCGTCACGTACGCCCGTACTCGATGTTGCCTACAGCAACCATCACGGATGCCGTACGCAACTACCTTTCACCCGTTAGCCAAATGTTGAACCGGTCTAATCGTCCCGAGTAAGAGGTCTCTGCACGCGCATCTCAGTGCCGCCAGCCGATTTACACCTCGAGCTCTCAACCTACACTCTGAACGACCAGCTATGCCTCAACACCTAGCTACCCGAGTTACATCGGTTTCCCGGTTCCCATATATCCGGTATGTCTTCGGTACTGTTCTAGCTTGTTCAACAGGCCCGCACACGGCTCGGTCCTCAATCGACACAAATGGAGCTATAGAACACAGGCCCCAAAGTCCTGCTGCCCTTACTCTCCGCTCGGTCTCATTTTTCATGCCATGTGTATCATGTGCTATCTCTACCCGAGTCGAGTGCCTCTAGCCTATGCTCGCGGGTAGTTCCAACTACTCGACTTGTACCGAATCCTACATAAACTTAGCATCACAATAGCTAACGGGGTTTTCAATCCTAGTCCCAACCCATGGTTTTCTAGGCTATGCAATTGGGTTTCCAAACAAGACTCTAATGCAAGGATTAATGGTACTCAAGTAAGTGCTCAAAACAATAAAAATTTGTAAAAAGGGTTAATGCAAACCGGAGCTTGCCTGCTTTGTAGGGTAGTAGTATATAATATAAGTTAGTGATCTTCAATCCCTTGATCTTTCTGAACTTGCTCAACTGATCCACTTGTCAAGGGACGGCTCCGTCGAAGTCCTTCATCGTGAACCCTATCGACATGTATATGCATAGTATTTTATAATGTAATTTAAAGGCTTAGAGATTAAAACTTCTTAAGAACAGAGGTTGTGTAGAGATCCTAGGATGAAGTTGTTGCCTCTGTTGTGCAAAGAACTCAAAGAAACTAAATCTACCTTAGATGTTTCATTACATTTCTAGCTAAGTTTCTAATGCCGTATATGATGAGCTCTAATGATCTGGACATAACTAAAGATCCTGATCTCCAATGACTTCGAAATTTTTACAGTAAGTCATACACTACACAGGGACTTAGCTTGCTAAATTGCAGCTAAAGTGGAAAGAAATTGTGTCTCGCACAATTTTCACCCCAACCCTATGTTGTTCTTCACATCCAATAGAATGGAGAACAAGGACAGGGAGACTCAAGGCTCAACTTGAGAAGAAAATTTGCATGTGAGTTCCTGGTCACATGAAAGTGTTCTGGACCAAAAATGAACACTTTTCATTGAGGGTTTTATTCAGAATAATTCCCTAAGCAATTAAGCACAAAGAAATTAATTCTGAATTAACTCACATGTTCATGCCCAAATTAGTGAACTAAAATTTCAATTATAGTTCATAGAGTCTGCATGAATTTTCCTATGGTTTTTGGAACTAAGAATTGACCAGAATTGAATTTTTTTAACTCTGGGACAATTTCTGAAAAGTCTCTGTATTCATTTGAATACAGTACATTGAAATCTGAATTCTCCAACATAATTCAACTCCAAATGAGCTGAATGTTTTACAGGAGTTCAATAACATCCTAATAATGATTCTGGCACAATTTGAGGATTTTTGGATAAACCAAACTCCCTCTAAAATTCTTTTGCTGAAAAGCTTTAAAGAATTTTCCAGAATTAAATAAGGACTTTCATACAAATTGGGTTGCATATTTGGATAGAGTTTGTCAACCTGAATCTAACCCAATTTGAATCACTAAGTTTGGAGGTTTATAACCAAAGATATGACCTCCACAAGAATTGGGGAAAATCTGGAAATGAGCTTTGTTCTATTTTGCATTTTTCAGAGACATAAGGAATTAACCCCACATTTGACCAAGCAAATGCGGTACAATGCCTCTCAAATTTTTACTGGAGGTCAAGTGTTTTTTGAAGAATCTCCTGCCCAAATTTGGGAATTTTCCAACACATAGAACTCCTGGAATAAATCCCACAAATTTTCCTTATGTGAATTAATGAGCCAAATCCTGGGATTTTCATAAATATTGGTCTGCATCGCTGGATAGTACTCTTTGAGCGGAATCCAACAAAATTTGTTTCACAATTTTTGGACATTCCTACACAAAGTTGTGACTCTTCAAAGATTGAACTGGAAACTGAAAGCCCTAAAATGTTTAAAACGCTGACAGTGGGTCCGAACTACGTGTCACTCACTGGCACAAAGACGCACGGGGCCACACGTTTCCATACGCGCAGTCGCACCGGATCCAATCGCCACATAAGATAAGGGTTTTAAACTTTCTCTCACTGACGACTGGGCCCGCCGACCCCTTCTTCAACCTCGGGTCAGTTCCCGCGCCCGGGTGCCCGCGCCGCCGCCCTTGCCGGAGATCGCCGGAAACCGATCTCCCGGCCCCTGCTTGAGCCCTTGCTCGCCGCCAGGGCCTATCCTGCCCCGCTGAGCACGATGGTGAGGTTTCCTAGAGCCGGCGAAGCCTCTACAGTAGCTAGCGGCGATGCGGCAGCTCGTCACATCATCGGCGACGTCGGCCGGCCATCCTAGTGCGCTAAAAGCTCGGCAAAACGGTGCTACAGCACCAGTGAACTATGTGGGAGCTCGACCTAGCCTCAAAAACGTTCGAGAACGATGGCAAATATGCTTTCACTGTGCGACCGCGGTCCCCCGGTTCGGTTGCCGGTAGAAAACCACGAAATACTCGCTCTAGGTGCAGTTTGAGGCTAGAACCGTGAAGAGCAAAGGATCGCCTACTACTTTGGACCCTTCATGCAAACTGTGACAAATAAAGATTGAGAATTGAGGTGGAATTTGGGATTACCATGCCGGAAGGTCGAATTAAGTACGCCGGAGCAACTTTTCCAAATTCTCTCCCGGTGGTGCATGGCATGGTCTGAGCTTGGGAGGGGAGCAGCACGGTGCCTTGGCGCGTCCAGAGGCGCCGGTACTTGGTCGTGACACTCACCAGATTGAGCTGTCCACGGATGCCTCCCAATCTATCCTGGTTTGGCCGCCGCACGGACGTAGTGTCCCCGGGGTAGGAGAGCCGATCATCGGTCAGGGGCGCGTCGAGGAGGACGAGGGTGACGCCCTGGTGCCATCTTTCTACTCACTAGCCTCAGTTCGTGGGAAATTTGGAAGTCACCGAGCGAGCGGTGGTGTGGCGGAGGCGAGTTTACTCGGCTCAGTGTGAGGGAGGGAGAGCCTCGGTGCTCTGTCTGTGAGCAGAGGAGAACACGTTATGGATGGATGAGGTCGCTGAGGGGGCCTGTATCGGCGTTGGAGTCGGTTGCGGGGCGGTCGACCAGCTGCCGGTGTGCTGTCGCGAGCAGCTGCTGTCGATCTCCCGAAGGCAGCAAAACAGAGACCCAATTCCTCTGCAGAGATACTTTGGTACATATGACAAGTGGGCCCCATCTCCCCCTTATCTCCTCAAAATATCCCAAAAATTTGCAGCTGATGAAATTCAACCGCGTGGAGTTGAAAACTAAATTGCATTTGGATAATTGGGCACAATTCATTCAAATTCAAATAGGTATTTGAATTCATTGTTCATTTGGGTCTAATTGGAAAAATGGGTAGAAATTATCTTCAAATGTTCATGAGACTTTGCCTACCCCCTAACTTGGACCTATAGAATTCAACTATGAAGCCTGCTCATTGATTTAGCTGCTGCAAATGAGATTTTTAATAAAACAGTTTTGAAAACCATTGTGTTAATCTCATTTGAATCTTTTTGAGTGGAACCAACTTACTCCAAAATCTGAATTTAGCTCTCTCACACATATGGGTACTTCCCTACTTGGTTTCAAATTCCTTTTTGTTCCCTGTTTTCAAATAACCATTTAACTTGTGTGGAGGGAGCTTTCATGTGTATTATCACATGTAAAAAAAAAGTTTAAACAAGTCCCATTTTTCCTACATATGAAACTAACTTTGTGCAAACATAAGTTTCTTTGTGTTCATATTTTTGGGACCTTTACATTCCTCCCCCCTTAAAAGAATCTCGTTCCGAGATTATAAGGTAAAAATGAGAGGGAGGATGGTGGAAAAATCATAGGATGTGCGACGTCAATGGTCGGGATGAGTGGCGCGAAGAAATCCTTCGCTCTCCCATGTCGCTTCAACCTTGGAGTAACCACTCCATAAAACTTTATAGAACCAAAGCGTATAATCGCGTGTGGTTCGGTCCCTTATGTCGATGATCTGAACTAGTTCCTCCTGATGCGTGAGATCTGGTTTCAGTTCCTCGATGTTCCCTAGCTGAGTGGTGATTAAACACTTGAGACACTTCCTCAGCTGAGAATTATGGAAGATGTCATACACACCGGGGAATATTGTTGGTAATTCCAGCCGGTATGCAACGGAGCCACATTTTTCCAAAACCTGGAATGGACCGATGAATCGGGGTGAATAGAAACTTTAACAAGTGAACCCCTTCCAAAAAAATTTACTTTCTAAATTCCGGGTTACGGGGTATGACAATTCTGTCCTGAAACCACAGGATGTCGTCTCCGTCTTTCCGGAAACGTTTCAACTCCCCACTCTCTATATGTCTCCGCAAATGTGACATGGCCCTGTCCTGTTTCTGGCTGCCACCCTTTCTTCACGGATGGTGGGGATAAAAGCTAAATTGTAGAGAGCTCTAGGGGGAACCACACGTAATAGTGGCTCGCTCTCTACAAACGGCGTGATGGTCAGATCGTTGACGTGTGACTTGCATCTTAGTGCATTTGCAACTACGTTTGCCTTGCCCGGATGATAATGGATCTCTATTTCGTAATCCTTTATCAATTCTAACCATCTTCGCTGCCTCATGTTCAGCTCTTTCTGAGTGAATATGTACTTGGGGCTTTGGTGGTCGGTATATAAGTGTACGAGGTTACCGAGTAGGTAGTGCCTCCACATTTTAAGTGCAAGTGCCACGGCAGCGAACTCCAAATCGTGAGTTGGATAATTCTTATCAGGGTTTCTGAACTGCCGTGATCCATACGCGACCACTCTTTGGTCTTGCATCAGCACACATCCGAGCCCAATGCCGGATGCATCGCAGTACACATCGAACGGTTTTGTTGTGTCTGGCTGCGCCAAAACCGATGCTGATGTCAGGTGCTTGACTTAAGCTTTGAATGCCGCTTCACATGCTGGACTCCAAACATATTTGGTAGCCTTCTTTAGCAGCTCTCTCATAGGCTTAGTAACCTTCGAGAAGTTCAGGATGAACTTCCGATAATGTCCCACGAGTCCGAGGACACTCTGTACCTCGTGAACAGTTCTCGGGGACTTTCAATGCAGCACTTGTGTGACCTTACTCGGGCCTACAGCGATGCCCTTCGCTGAGAAGATATGCCCGAGAAAAAGTACTTTTGATATCTAGAATTCGCACTTGCTGAATTTCGCGTATAGCTTGTGATCCCGCAGCCTTTGCAAGACTATACACCGATGCTTCTCGTGTTCTTCCTCCGACTTGGAATAAACCAGCAGGTCATCGAGGAAGGCCACGACAAACTTTTCCAGCTCCGGCATGAATACCGAGTTCATTAGATACATGAAGTGAGCTGGAGCGTTGGTTGAACCAAGCAACATGACAAGGTACTCATAAATACCGTACCTCGTCGAAAAGCTGTCTTTAGAATATCCTCAGCCCGCATCTTAATCTGATGGTACCCTGATCTTAAATCCATTGTGGAAAAGATCTTTGCTTCGACCAACTGATCAAACAATACGTCGATCTGTGGTAACGGGTACTGGTTCTTGATTGCCACAGTGTTAAGCAGACGAGCACTACACAAAGTCCCTAGTGTCACACACTTTAGGGTCTTTGGTTGCAAATGCTTTGTTAAGAAACATGGTAATCTTGATAAATTTGAAGCTAGATCTGTTGATGGCATGTTCTTGGTTATCCATCTCATACTAGAGGCTACCGCGTGCTTTTACTTGATACTAACAAAATTGTGGAGACTTGTGAGGTTTCTTTTGATGAAGCTAGCCCAGGTACTAGTTCAAATATTGCAGGTCCGGATCTACATCCGCAGGGGGAGAGTATTTTCGTTAAAGAAGAGGAAGAAGTGGTGCTGCTGCCCGAAAATTCAACAGCTAATGACATTGTTCCAGCTCCTGATCTTGATTCACAGCCAGCTTCGACGACCACCATTGCTGGTCTAGATCCTCCGCACGTCACAAGCTCGTCTATTTGTGATGAACATGAAGTAGAAGAAGCTTGTGAAGTGTCCACTCCCCTCTGGATTCTCAAAAGTCATCCTCCACAACAAATTATTGGACGGTTGCATGAACGATGTAAAGGCCTAGGTTTTTTACACATTCAAAGTGTTCATCACTACACACACACACCTCATTTGAAGAAAGTTGATGAACACATTTGAAGAGCAAGTAACCATTATCAACATGCTCATTAGAGAATAAACTCACAAAATGCAAAAGTGGTATTTCCCACATGCATCATCTAGGGGCTGGGCATATGAAAAACTCCTACACCTTGCTAGTAATGTCCATGCCAAGTTTCACCCAAATTCAAAACCTTTTTGAGGTCCTTTTGGGTATAGGTAGAAAGATGGTGGTTTGAACTCAAATTCAAATTGAAACTATTTTTATCCCATGAATTCAAAAATGGGAAGCATATTCTCACTCAGCACATTTTGTTGAGCTCACACACCAATTTTTACTCCATTTGGAGTTGATCTTGACATGTGCTAAGTTTAGCAAATTCAAACTTTATTTGAATTTCAAACTGAATATGTGCTGAAACTTAGTCAAACCAAACCCAATTTGAATTCTAACCAATTCAAATGGCTCAGGGGTAAATAATTCAAATCACCATGGGCATTGTGGGGATTACATTTTACAACAGTAATAGAGAGTTAACTTCAGAGGTTAAAAAGGGAAGGGGACCCACATGTCAGCCACTGAGGAGAATTCAGCCGACTGAAGACTGCACTCGAGTTCTTGCGCTGAACCGAGCTGCCACCATGGCAAAACAGCGAGGACAGCAGCTGCTTGCCGCCCTCGGCCGATGAACCGCCTCTCGGGGCCTTTATCTACGCGCCCGAGCGGTCGCCGGTGCATCTCACCGCTGCCCCGTTGCGTTCCCACCCAGAAAGCTGAAACTCCTCGCCGCTCGGTTGAGCTTTCGGTCCCTCATCGCCCGGCCGATCCAGTGATCCTCCCGGCGATATGAGACCAGCACCAGGTGCGCCAAGCCATCCTCGACACCATCGCGCTGGTTCCAGGCCCTGAGCAGTCCTTCCCGGGCTTCCCCGCGATGATCTTTCATTTCCCGGTTCAGCTCGAGCCGCCACCGTGGGAACAATCCGTCCGGCCACTACAGCCTACCGTTCGCCGAGCTGTGAACAGCAGAAAGGTTCGCCTTCAGTCCCTCTTTCATTACCGCATGCTACGGCGGCATGACTTAGACTCCTCACGCCGGAATTTCATGATTTCACGACGGTGTGCCAGAAGGGAGCTCGAACCGATTCAAAAAATTCGTAGTCTACACCACACCACTCATCTTCTCGTGGAGTGGATCACTTCTAGGTGCCCGTACGAGTCCATAGGAACAGAAACCGCGAAGAACCGTGGAGGGAAACCGCTGTTCTTTGAGTTTTAGGAAAAATCCCGATTTCCGGCCTAGGTCGCACGGTGACAGCCAAACACAACCCTTCCCGAGCTCCGTGGAGCTCATGTCGACCTTTCCTAGGGTCCACTGGTGCTCGACGACCCTTAGCTCGATCAGTTGGGGTGCTAGGGAGGTCGGTCGACACGGCCGAAGTTCTCCCGAAGCTGCCGCTCGTCGCCAACCATGTGCCGGCCATTTTCATGACGAACTGAGCCCGGAATCATGTTCCCCAAGTGGAATTAGGCAGGGGCGGCCAGAATCATGAAGCTTGGAGCACCACAGAGGCTGCCGGCGAGCTTTCCGGCGAGGTGTCGCGGCGGCCGAACGCGGGCGTCGGGAGGAAGAAGAAGCCTGGTGGCCCACGTGTCAGCGGCTCGGATTTTAAATCTGGGATCAGTCTGCAGCTCGGACCCGGTGTGCTGGCACGCAAAAATTCCGTGGACCCCGGTGTGCCATCGCCTCAGCGCCCAACACGTGTAACCGTGGTCCCACCGGCAGCTTTAAACTTTTCCTGATTTTCAGATTTCATTCAAACTTCAAATCCTCATAACTTGGGCTATGAAACTTCAAATCGAGTGAACAAAATTTTGTTGGATTCAGCTCTCGATGTAATTTCCAGCAAACCAAGTTTCACTTCATGAAAATCACTATTTCTACAGAATTAATTCTTCAAAATTTAAACTGTTTGGAATTTAAACTGGATAATCCTTTGGAGGAAAGTTCTGAAATTTTGCTGGGATGTTCACCAAAATATCCCTGAACTACCATAAAAATTTCAGATCCATTTGAGATCATTTAATCCACCTAATGGTGTGATTAATGAAACTGTTCAAGAGAAAATAGAAAATGTCCAGAAACATTTTCATAATTTCTCTGAAATTGTTTAGCTCATATCTTTAGCTAGGAACCTTCAAATTAAGTGAGGCCAACTCCATTAGAACCCTCTAAAAATCTAGTTTTCAGAAAGTCATGGCTTGCCCCATGAAAATCCCTAGAACACCATAAGAACTCCAAGTAAGGTCAAGTAAATAATTATTTGTGGAGAGCTCAAATGAGCTTTTCTGCATCTAAAACTTGGCCAAGTCTCTGTTTAGTTTGTAACCAAGCCACAATAAAAATTTCAAAGTCATTGGTTCTGTCTAGTGGGACTTACAACCTTCACAAGTTTAATTCCAATCAAATGCATTTAAATTGATACATACACTTTTTACCTCATGTAGTCGCTAAGGTTGAGGAGGAGTCTGAAGTCTTAGACTTCGTGACTCTAGAAGAGAAGCTAGCCTACGACCAAGAGCAGCAAGGCAAGCTCCGGTTTGCATTAACCTCTTTATAAAATTTTTATTGTTTTGAGCACTTCCTTTGAGTACCACTTATCTCTTGCATTGGAGTCTTGTTTAAAACCCAAATGCATAGCCAAGAAAACCATGATTTGGAACTACTCGCGAGAATAGGCTACAGGCACATAGCTCGGGTAAAGATAGCAAATGAAACACATGGCAAGAAAAATGAGACCGAGCGGAAAGTAAGGGCAGCAGGACTTTGGGGTCTGTGTGCTATAGCTCTGCTTGTGTCGATTGAGGACCGAGCCGTGTGCGGGCCTGTTGAACAAGCTAGAACAGTACCGAAGACCTACAGGCTATATGGGAACCGGGAAACTGATGTAACTCGGATAGCTGCGTGTTGAGGCATAGCTGGTCGTTCAGAGGGTAGGTTGAGAGCTTGAGGTGTAAATCGGCTGGCGGCACTGAGATGCGCGTGCAGAGACCTCTTGCTCGGGACGATTGGACCGGTTCAACATTTGGCTGACGGGTGAAAGGTGGTTGCGTACGACGTCCGTGATGGTTGCTGTAGGCAACATCGAGTACGGGCGTACGTGACGGATTGTTCGGGTAACCCTGCAGGTGTAAATCGATTATAATCGCCGTCCCTCGCAGTCAGTGAGTACCACTTGTTCACTGTACCGTGACGTAGAAAGAACATGCTAGTTACATGTTAAAATGTTGCTGATTGAAAGATGGACTTTGATTGTTAATGATTTGTTGTAGTTTAGAGCTAACTAAAGTTCTTTTCAACTTTTGGCAAAGTACATGAGAGAAATGCGTTTCTTGTTTGATTGCGGCTCTCTCATGTTCCTTAGCGTAAGGTTCTCCACAACCTGCTGCTAAAACTTGAAAGTAAGGTTCCACTAATTAGGCGAGTCCTTGCAAATGATTTTTACCTCATGTAACCTATCAACCCTCATGTAGAAGTTTCATGTTTAGGAGAGACGGGTCAGTCTTGCTCAGCCTTCGTGCTCACTGCTTGTGTTTGAAGCTTTTGCAGGTTTCAATGAGGAAGGGACTCCCGAGGAGGATAAGGAACCCCAGGAGGGGAACCCCGTCGAGTGAGAGTCGTGCACACCGCCGTGTTAGTGTGTGTGCGTGCTAGCGGGGACACGTTCACGGGCTGAACGTGAACTCGATGCGCAGTTTACGCCCGTGAGTGTAGACTGGACATATTTTATTGTACAAATGTTCATAAACCTTTTTATGTAATAAAACTTTGCTTCCGCTTTGTACCTTTGATATGTGTTATCTTGTGCTCTGCAACGCAGCACCCCTCAGCGTGATCCTGGCTCGACAAGACCGTGGGTTCGTGTCAAAATAGTTACAAGATCCAGGTTTTTCGATCCCAATTCTCATGCTCATTATGCTTTTGTTGCTTCTTTTGAACCCAAAGATATATCACAAGCACTCACTAATGAATCTTGGATTATTGCCATGCAAGAAGAGTTAGAAAATTTCGAAAGAAATAATGTTTGGAAACTTCTATCTCCACCTCAAGGTCACACTTTAATTGGAACTAAATGGGTGTTTAAAAATAAACAAAGTGAGGACGGGGTTGTGATTAGGAATAAGGCTAGGTTGGTTGCTCAAGGTTTCACACAAGTTGAAGGTCTAGATTTTGATGAAACTTTTGCTCTTATTGCTAGATTAGAAGCCATAAGAATTTTGTAAGCTTTTGCTGCATCTAAAGGTTTTAAGCTATATCAAATGGATGTTAAAAGTGCTTTTATTAATGGCTACATAGATGAGGAGGTTTATGTCAAACAACCACCTGGTTTTGAAAATCCAAATTTTCCTAATCATGTTTACAAACTGTCCAAAGCCTTGTACGGTCTCAATCAAGCCCCTAGAGCATGGTATGATAGGTTAAAAACATTCTTACTTGAAAAGGGGTTTACCATGGGCAAGGTTGATAAAACTCTTTTTGTGCTTAAGCATGGCAATGACTCACTATTCGTTCAAGTGTATGTGGATGATATTATCTTTGGTTGTGCTTCTCATGATCTTGTGTCCAAGTTTTCAGCTATGATGAGTTCAGAATTTGAGATGAGTATGATGGGAGAACTCACGTACTTTTTGGGTCTGCAAATCAAGCAAACCAAGGAGGGTACCTTTGTGCGTCAAATAAAGTATACAAAAGATCTCCTAAGGCGCTTCAACATGGACAAAAGCAAGCCTCTTCGGACACCAATGGGATCAGCAACAACACTTGAATTTGATGAAGATTGTGATCCCGTCGATCAAAAAGAATATAGAAGCATGATTGGATCACTTTTGTATCTCACGGCATCAAGACCGGACATACAATTCAGCGTATGTCTTTGTGCAAGGTTTCAAGCCTCCCCACGTGCTTCACATCGTCAAGCCGTCAAAAGGATTCTCAGTTACTTACATGGAACTCAAGAATTTGGCATTTTTCTTCCTTCTTCCTCAACCGTTACTTTGAAAGCTTTTTCCGATGCTGATTTTGGGGGTTGTAGGATTGATAGGAAAAATACTTCAGGTGCTTGTCATTTTCTTGGTAATTCACTTGTTGCCTGGTCCTATAGAAAACAAAGTTCAGTTACACAATCCATAGCCGAACCTGAATATGTAGCTGCTGCTAGTGCTTGCTCACAAATTTTTTGGATTGTTCAAACACTTAAGGACTATGGGGTTGATCTAGATAGTGTTCAACTATTTTGTGATAACACTAGTGCCATTTGCATTGCTAAAAACCCCGTGAAACATTCGAGAACCAAGCACATTGACATTAGGTACAATTTCACCATGATAATGTCGAAAAAGGGAACATTGTGCTTCACCATGTAGATACCGAACAACAATTGGCTGATATTTTTACAAAACCTTTGGATTTCACTCGTTTTTGTTACATTCATAGTGAAATAGGGGTTATGCATACTCATGGCATAAATTGAGGGAGAATTTTGAAACTTGGGAAGTCTATGTGTGAATCTGAAATTAAATAATATGAGCATAGTATTTCATGCATATATGACTTTGTGATTCCTTTTTCATGCTGAAAGTTCTTACTACATTACTCGTGTTATACATTTTGTAGTTTTTATCATGTCTAGTAATTTGAATAATTACTTACACTAAATCTGGTCATGGTCAAACTTTCTTGCTGTTTTGAACTTGTTGCATGCTCACAAGTGCTTTTAATCATAAAGAATTAATCAAGTAATCAACTCACATGTTGAGTTTTTATGTTCAAATAAAAAAATGAGAAAAGATCAAGAGAATATGCATGCATCGCACTTCTTTTGAGATGGCTTATCATTGCATTTAGATATGAACTTGAAAGGAGTTGTGTATGACTAAAACCATGTCCTTAAGCTTCTGACTGTCAAATGACATAGGCTTGGCTTGGTTGGTTAGAATAAGGCGGATGCTGCATATAATCTCTTGCAAATGTCATAAGATCAAAATTTGTGCTTTAAAAGTTAAATAAAATGCAGCAACAAGTGTCATGCTTTCAGGTCTTGAAATAGTTAAGTTTGTGAGATCATGACTTGCTTAAATTGAAAATTACACTTGATCTCTAGCATGGCTTACACTACTATATGTATCTCATTGATGTGTTAGTGTAAGTTACTTGATAGTATGATTTGGATGATCTTTGTTTTATATGTATATGTTATAATGTGCTCATAACAAATTAAAATTTATCTTTTGTACCTTGCTGAATACATTGTCAAAGGGGGAGAAATTGATCACACATTGCACACATTCACAAGTGTTTTGGCAGGATTCTTCTTAGGGGGAGAATTTTTGGTATTTTTGTTTTTCTTCTCATATTTTTTCTGATTTGCAAAGGGGGGGAAATTGTTTTCAAAACTTTTCATGTGAATGAGCCAATGTTCAGATTTTAAGTGGTGTTGCCAATGCATTCATCAAGGGGGAGATTGTGAGACCTATGTGTGCTGAGTACATTGGCTTTGATGATAAAAGTTTTGAATACTACCAAAACACCTTTTTTAACAAGGTCTGCCTCTAGGTCCGAGCTCCTGCATGGTCCGACGATAGGTCCGACTTGTTTTGGGTAGCTCCGGCAAGGTCTGACGTAAGGTCTGACTTGCTTTGTCTAGGTCTGACTTATTTTGGCTATGTCCGACTAGTTTTTGCTAGCTCCGGTGCTAGGTCCGACTAGCTTTGGTATGTTCCGTGCTAGGTCCGACTAAGCTTTAGTAAGCTCCGGCGCTGGGTCCGACAGCTTTGGTAAGCTCCGGTTCAAGGTCCGGTTAGCTTTGGTAAGGTTCGGAGCTTGATTGCAATTGTTCTGCTTTTAACTTGCAATGTTTCGAACTTGCTTTACTCTTATGGAAAGTTTGTTTAGTATTATTTTACTAAGTTTTTGGTGTGTTTTGGTGGTTATGGCTGATATCATTTTGCTATGGTTTACAACATGCTTATGTGAGGTGCTCACGTAAGATGTTATAGTTTCGGAACTAACGAGAGTCAAGTCGAGGACTTGTGCTCGGAAGTATTGGTTGTTTATTCATGTGCAGGTGTTGCTTGAGTTCAAGACATGGCTGGTGATGGGATCCATTGAACTAGTCTTAGGGAGAAGATGAGGTTCAACAACCAAGTTCGGGAGGAATTGTGGTTGAGTTGATCGGGAGGTTGTGCAGTATGTTTGAATCAAGAACAATGCATATGAATGTATCTTGGACGTCATTGGAAGATGTTTGCACGTGTGCAAGGAGTGCATGGACGTGGCTGCATGGTTCCAAGGTGTGATGAAGAGATGTGGACATAAAGAATTGGTCGGAAAGGTCCAACCGACTAGGTTATGGACCCAGGCTGTGGCTGAGTCGTGTTTGACTCAAATATGGAAAGTTATGAGTTGGTTATGATAGGATTTCGTGTGGGTCACGAATTTGAGTTATTTTAGGAATGTGGGATATGTTCCTAAGGTGTTTTGAAGTCTTAATATTGCCTTTATCTACGTATAGAAGAGTCCTAAGCAGTATTGGAAAGTTACAGTTTGAATCCAAGTAGGCGGAGTGCTAGTTTGAGTTGAGTTGGCCTTCGGGCTGGTTATATAAGCAAGGGAGGCCAGAGCTCGTGGTACATAACTTTGGGGCTGTTCCTCTTGTGTTTTTATAAATAAAATTCGTATTCTAAAGGAACTTTTGTGCCTTGTTCGTCCGACTTGTTTCAGACAAGTTTTTCTCGTCGAGTTTTTGTTCAGCACTACCTTGCTTCGGTGGTTTTATCATAACTCGAGTTTTACAGATCCAATTGATTCTATTCTTTTTGGGTTGTATTTACAACTTGATTATCTATCATCTGTTAAAATTTCACGGTCATTGAATTTGCGGTTTCTGATCTACACGAGTTTCTTTGCAGTATTCTGGAACTGTTTTTCTAGCGTAGGACGGATTGACCTTTGTTCGATCTTTCGATCGTAACTTGAGTTTCTCTCAATGGATTTTCATGATTCTTGTTGTGACGTCTTCGTGACTTGATTCTCTACAATCTATACTAGTTTTGTCAAAGTTGAACTTTAGGATCGAAGAGCACGTGAAAAGCTACCAGAGGGGGGGTGAATGGTAGATTAAAACTTTTCGCAGCGGAAACAACAAAAACCCCTCAGCAAAAAATCAATCGGTTAAAGAAACCATGTGTGCAAGTGTTTTCAAACGTGTTCAACCGTGACAAATCAAGTAGAGAGGTAGAGAATCATGTTACGGATCTAATGCAACAAGAATCACTTGAAAACACGAAGTAAAACTTGAGATACGATCAAAACATTAAACGAAGATCAATCTGTTCTACCCGATATAAAACAGATCTGCAACACTGCAAAGAAACTCGTGTATATCGAAAACTACAGATCCGAAGCTCGTGAAAATTTCACAGATGATAGATAATTGAGTTGTGAAGACAACCCAAAAAGAATCACGTCAATCGGATATGTAAAACTCGAGTTATGAACAAAACACCGAAGCAACGTCGGTCTGTCCAGAAACTCAGCGAGAAAGACTTACGAAAAACAAATCGGACGAACAAGTCACAAAAGCTCCTCAAAACTATGAACTTTATTCAATAAAAACAAAAGAGGAACAGCCCAATGTTCTCTCTCCACGATAGCTCTGGCCTCCCTTGCTTTTACAGCCAGCCCTTAGGCTAATCAATCCAATCTAGGACTCCTACTCCTAATTGGACTCGTATCCTAACTTACCATAACTGCTCAGGACTCTCCTATTCGCAGATAGAAGCAATCGTGAGACTTCCAAACATCTTAGGAACGTCCTAAACATTCCTAAAACAACTTAACTTCATGCCTAGCACGAAATCCTATCATAACCAACTCAAATCTTCCATATTTGAGCCATATCCGACTCAGCCTCAGTCTGAGTACGCAATCCAGCCGGTTGGACCTTTCCGACCAATTCTTTACGTCCACTTCTCTTCATCACGCCTTGGAACAATGTTGCCACGTCCATGCACTCCTTGCACACGTGCAAACACCTTCCAATGACGTACACGCAACCTTCATATGCACTGCACTTGATCCAAACATGCTGCGCGACTTCCCGATCAACTCAACCACAACTCCTCCCGAACTTGGTTGTTGGAACCTCATCTCCTCCCTGAGACTAGTCCAAGGATCCCGTCACCAGCCATGTCTTGAACTCAAGCAACACCTGCACATGAATAAACAACCAATTCTTCCGAGCACAAGTCCTCGACTTGACTCACGTTAGTTCGAAAACCACAACACCTTACATGAGCACGTCACAAAATCTTGTTGCAAACCATATCAAATGATAACAGCTATAACCATCAAAACACACCAAAAACTTAGCAAATTAATAGTAAGCAAACCTTCCCATAAAGCAAGTTTGAAACATTGCGAGTTAAAAGCAAAAACAAGACGCTGCAGTTCTACGAGTTGAACTTCACGGGAGCTCACTAAAAACAAGCTCCGGACCTCATAGAAGCTCTCCGGACCTTGCAGGAGCTCTCCGGACCTTGCCAACACTTGGCGGACCTAACAAAGAACTTGTCGGACCTTCCCACAGAAGAATGTTTTGGCAATATTCAAAACTTTGAATGTTAATGCTAACTTTTATCCTAATTGCCAATGTATTCAGCACACATAGGTCTCACAATCTCCCCCTTGATGAATGCATTGGCAACACCAATTAAATACGAACATTGGCTTATGAAAAGTTTTGAAAAGCTTTGAAAACTCATTTCTCCCCCTTTATTAATTTCTCCCCATTTTTTAAAATCAGAGAAGGAAGAAAGTGTATAACATATGCAAAGTGTAAAAAAAATCTCTCCTTATACATATTTCTCCCCCTTTGACAATGTATTCAGCAAGGTTCAAAAGAGAAATTTTTAAATGTTATGAGCATATTATAACATATACATACAAAACAAAGCTCATCCAAGTCATACTATCAGGTTACTTACACTATCACATCAATGAGATACATAAAGTAGTGTAAGCCATGCTAGAGATCAAATGTATTTTTCAGTTTAAGCAAGTCATGATCTCCCTTACTCAACTATTTCAAAACCTGAAAACATGACACTTGTTGCTGCATTTTTATTATTCATAATCATTTAAGGCACAAAGTTGATCATATGATATTTGCAAGAGATTATATGCCATATCAGCCTTATTCTAACCAACCAAGACAAGCCTATGTCATTTGACAATCAGAAGCTTAAGGACATGGTTTTAGTTATACACACTTCCTTCCAAGTTCATATCTTAGTGCAATGATAAGCAATCTCAAAAGAAGAAGTGCGATGCATGCATATTGTCTTGATCTTTTCTCAATTTTTTATTTGAAAACTCAACATGTGAGCTGAGCACTTGATTAATTTTTTATGATTAAAAGCACTTGTGAGCACGCAACAAGTTCAAAGCAGCAAGAAAGTTCGATCATGACCAGATTTAGTGTAAGTAATTATTCCAATTACTAGTCGTGGCAAAAACTACAAAATGTATAACATGAGTAATGTAGTAAGAACTTTCAGCCTGTAAAAGGAATCACAAAGTCATATATGTATGAAATACTATGCTCATATTATTTTAGTTTCAGATTCACACATGGACTTTCAAAGTTTCAAAAACTCCCCCTCAATTTAAGCCATGAGGATGCATAACCCCTATTTCACTACGAATGAAACAAAAACGAGTGAAATCCAAAGGTTTTGTAAAAATATCAGCCAATTGTTGTTCGGTATCGACATGGTGAAGTACAATGTTTCCTTTTTCAACATTATCATGAAGAAAGTGATACCTAATGTCAATGTGCTTAGTTCTAGAGTGTTTCACGGGGTTTTTAGCAATACAAATTGCACTAGTGTTATTACAAAACAGTGGAACACTATCTAAATCAACCCCATAGTCCTTAAGTGTTTGAACAATCCAAAGAATTTGTGAGCAAGCGCTAGCCGCAGCTACATATTCAGATTCGGCCGTGGATTGTGCAACTGAACTTTGTTTTCTAGAGGACCAAGCAACAAGTGAATTACCAAGAAAATGAAAAGCACCCGAAGTACTTTTCCTATCAATCCTACAACCCCCAAAATCAGCATCCGAAAAAACTTTCAAAGAAACGGTTGAGGAAGAAGGAAGAAAAATGCCAAATTCTTGAGTTCCATGTAGGTACCTGAGAATCCTTTTGATGGCTTGGCGATGTGAAGCACGTGGAGAAGCTTGAAAACGTGCACAAAGACATACGCTGAATTGTATGTCCGGTCTTGACGCCGTGAGATACAAAAGTGATCCAATCATACTTCTGTATTCTTTTTTATCGACCGGGTCACCATCTTCGTCAAGTTCAAGTGTTGTTGCTGTTCCCATTGGTGTCCGAAGAGGCTTGCATTTGTTCATGTTGAAGCGCTTAAGGAGGTCCTTTGTATACTTAGTTTGATGCACAAAAGTTCCTTCTTTTGTTTGCTTGATTTGCAGCCCCAAAAAGTATGTGAGTTCTCCCATCATACTCATCTCAAATTCTGAACTCATCATAGCTGAAAACTTGGACACGAGATCATGAGAACCACAACCAAAGATAATATCATCCACATACACTTGAACGAATAATGAGTCATTGCCATGCTTAAGTATAAAAAGAGTTTTATCAACCTTGCCCATGGTAAACCCCTTTTCAAGTAAGAATGTTTTTAACCTATCATACCGTGCTCTAGGGGCTTGTTTTAGACCGTACAAGGCTTTGGACAGTTTGTAAACATGATTAGGAAAATTTGGATTTTCAAAACCCGGTGGCTGCTTAACATAAACCTCCTCCTCTATGTAGCCATTAAGAAAAGCACTTTTAACATCCATTTGATATAACTTGAAACCTTTAGATGCAGCAAATGCTAATAAAATTCTTATAGCTTCTAATCTAGCAAAAGGAGCAAATGTTTCATCAAAATCTAGACCTTCAATTTGAGTGAAACCTTGAGCAACCAACCTAGCTTTATTCCTAACCACAACCCCATCCTCACTTTGCTTATTTTTAAATACCCATTTAGTTCCAATTAATGTGTGACCTTGAGGTGGAGGTACAAGTTTCCAAACATTATTTCTTTCAAAATTTTCTAACTCTTCTTGCATGGCATTAATCCAATATTCATTAGTGAGTGTGTGTGATATATCCTTAGGTTCAAAAGAATCAACAAAAGCAGAATGATCATGAGAGTTTGGATCGCAAAACCTGGACCGAGTGACTAGTTCATGCAAGCTTCCAATGATTTGTTGTGGAGGATGACTTTTGAGTACTCGGAGGGGAGTAGACACTTCACAAGCACCTTCTTCTTCATGTTCGGACCTTTGATTAGGAGAGCTTGTTGATTGAGGAAGGTCCGAACCAGCAGTAGTGACTGTTGGTGCTGGTTGTGGTGCAAAATCAGCAGCTTGATCGTTAGTTACTTCCGAGTTTTCGGGCAGCAGCACCACTTCTTCATCTTCTTCAATAAAAATACTCTCCCCTTGCGGATATGGATCCGGATCTGCAATATCGGAGCTAGTACTTGGGCTAGCTTCATCAAAAGAAACCTCGCAAGTCTCCACAATTTTGTTAGTGTCAAGTAAAAGCACACGGTAGCCTCTAGTATGAGATGGATAACCAAGAAACATGCCATCAACAGATCTAGCTTCAAATTTATCAAGATTACCATGTTTCTTAACAAAGCATTTGCAACCAAAAACCCTAAAGTGTGTAACACTAGGCCTATGTCCAAACCGGAGCTCATATGGGGTTTTTCCAAGCTTAGCACGCAAGAAAGCACGATTTGAGACATAACAAGCGGTTGCAATTGCATCAGCCCAAAATTTCCTAGGAGTTTGATATTCATCAAGCATAGTCCTAGCCATCTCAACTAAGGTCCTGTTCTTTCTTTCTACGACACCATTTTGTTGTGGTACATAGGGTGAAGAGTATTGATGATCTATTCCATTTTCAGCACAAAAGTGATCAAAGGATTGGTTTTTAAATTCAGTTCCGTTATCACTTCTAATTGCTTTTAATGATCCTGGGTGATCAATAGATAATCTAAGAAATAAAGTTCTAAAATGACTAAAAGCTTCATTCTTAGATGCCATAAAATAAACCCAAGAATATATGGAATAATCATCAACAATCACAAGCACATACCATTTACCTCCGAAGGATTGAACACGTACCGAACCTACTGTGTCAAGATGTAAAAGTTGTCCCGGTTCAGCTGTCATGGTCATTGTGAGAGGAGCATGTGAATCTGCAACAAACTTAGCATGTCTACAAGAAGAGCACACAATATCATTGTCCTTTTTAAGTTTCGGCAGCCCATGTATGCGATCGAGAGCACTAACACGAGTGAGATGATCAAAGCCTATGTGACCAAGTCTACGATGCCAAAAATATAGATCCTTTGTATCATTAGCAACTAGATACCGATGCTTAGAAGTTGACAAATCAAAATCAGCTTTAAAAAATCTTCCAAACCTAGACATGTTAAACAAAAGGTCACCTTTTGAATCTACAACCTTGCAGCAATTTTTAGCAAAGCTAACCTCTAGATTTTCATCTAGCAATTGTGAAACCGAAAGCAAGTTGTATTTCAAATTTTTAACAAGTGCCACATCTTTCAAAGTGTAGAGATTGTTTACTCTAACCGAACATTTAGCAATTATGGGAGTAGAAGAGTTATCGGCGAAAGTAACATTTTCTACACGTGACACAAAAGAGAGAGAGGAGAACCATTCTTTGTTACCGGTCATGTGGCGTGGGCAACCTGAATCCACAATCCAAATGTTCTCCTTCCTCAAACGTGAAACCTACACAGCAGCACAATACGTCGATGACTCAATACTGGGGTTAGTTAAAAGACTTTTAGGAATCCAGTACTGAGTCACACGACGTCCAGCAGGAACAACACGCGAAAGCTGAGAAGGTACAGCAGGTTTATGAGCCAAACATCGAAAATTTTTGTTCCCAACTACTGACTTAGAAGATGTGTTATATGTAGCACAAAAAACAGTAGGTCCGGGAGCAATTTTTTGACTCATTACAGCAGGTTGCAAGCTCCGAACATTCGGTCTAGCAGATTTTGCTTGGTTGTTATGTGATCTAGCAAGTATTCTTTGTTTCTTATCGTGTTTAGCTAGTCTATAACAAAAATCCATGACATGACCATCTCTACCACAGTAGGTACAATGAAAAATAACCTTATTATCATGTCTAGATGGGCAAGCAACACGTTTATTAGAACCCGAATGGGACAGTACTCCTGCAGATTTGAAAATCACCTCTTTTTGTCTAGGAGCTGTGTGAATCAAACCGCTTCCTAATGACTTTACAACTTTAGGTGGGTGTGCCTTAGCATGAGCATGAGAATTAAAACCTAAACCAGTTTTATCATTACAAGACTTGGAAGAATTCAGCAGCAAGTTTAGGTTCTTATTTGCATTAGAAAACCGATCTAGTGTCCTATGCATGTCATCAAGTTTATTGGACAGATCAAAGCAGTTTTCACATGAAGTTTTTCGTTTTAGTTTGCAATTTGAACAATATTTAACTTCATGCACACGTAAAGCATTGTTCAAAATAGAAATCTCATTCATAGCATCATTTAGTTTCTTATTCAGATCATCACATGAAGAACAATGCAAATCAATTGTAGAACAACAAGGTTCTTTCAAATTTTTATCATTAAGTGCAGCAAGCTCTTTGTTCTTTTCAATTTCAAGTTCAAGTTTATCAAGTGTAGATGCGTGTGCACTTCTTAAAGAGGATAATTGTTCATAAATTAAATCACATGAGGAACAAGAATCATCACTAGGAATCAAAGTTTTTAAACGATTAATTTCAGATTCTAGTGATTCAATTTTAACAGCATTGTCCCTAAGTTTTTTATCCTTTTTCTTTAATATAACAGTGGCACGAGAAATAGCATCACACATTTCTTCGCAAGTGGGACATACCTCTTCATCCTCGCTGTTGTGTTCTGCCTCCTCGGAGCTTGAACTTGACTTGCTCGCCATGCAGCACATATTTGCCATAGTTTCTTCATCTTCATCACTACCGGTGTCCACATCACTTCAGCCGAAATCTTGAAGTGCAGAGATCATACTATGCACTATATTGCGCATTGATAAATCTTTATTCTTCTTATTCTTTGCAAACAATTTCTTCGGCCTTGTTTGCTTTTCTTCACGTGAAGTCGGACCTGAAAGGTTACGGCACTCCGTACGAAAATGTCCTGTCTTACCACATTCAAAACATCGTTGAGGTCCGGAGCTTCCTCTCCTTCTAGTTCTCACATTTTGCAATGCTTTTGAGAACCGAGTAGAGATGAGTGCAAGCTCCTCCTCTGGAAACTCTTCAATCTGTTCAAGGGTTAGAGAGGACAGCAAATAGAGGGCACCACTAGATGATGATTGACTAGAACTAGACATGTCACGTTGCGAAACAAATGCAATAAACTTGTTGGGGTTTTTACGTGAGATGATGTCAATTTCATGAGTTATCAATTTAGAATAAAGCACGTCTAAAGTAAGAGAACTCATGACAGTAGATTCACGAATAGATGTAACTTTCATCTCCCAAATTGACATATCTAATGCTACTAACAATTGTCTAGCATTTTCAGCGTCTGAAAAGTTAACATTGACACTACGCAAGTTGCTGAGAATTGTATTAAAGCGAGCAAAAAGGTCGTCAATTGACTCACCGGGTTGCATCTCAAAACGCATGTATTCTTTCTTGAACATATCTTGCCTTACCTCCTTGATCGTATTGGATCCTTCATGGTAGTCACAAAGAGCTTTCCAAACATCATATGCAGATCGGAGGTGTGCAACACGGTCGAAGTCGCTTTGGGTCAATCCTTGGATGATCAAGTTGCGAGCCTTGTTGTTGTTGTTGTCAACATCTCTCATGTTCACAGCCGTAACTTGATCGTTGGGTGGTACATCGAAGTTCCTGTAGACCTTTTCCCATATGGCGAAGCCTTGCGCCTGTATGTAGGCCTCCATCCGCGCCTTCCAAACCTGAAAATCGATGCCATTGAACACACAAGGTTTTGCGGAGTACTTCTCCATGATGGTTAGTCAAAACATGTGCAAATCACAAAGATTAGAGCACCTTAGCTCTGATACCAATTATAGGATCGAAGAGCACGTGAAAAGCTACCAGAGGGGGGGTGAATGGTAGATTAAAACTTTTCGCAGCAGAAACAACAAAAACCCCTCAGCAAAAAATTAATCGGTTAATGAAACCATGTGTGCAAGTGTTTTCAAACGTGTTCAACCGTGACAAATCAAGTAGAGAGGTAGAGAATCAAGTCACGGATCTAATGCAACAAGAATCACTTGAAAACACGAAGTAAAACTTGAGATACGATCAAAACATTAAACGAAGATCAATCTGTTCTACCCGATATAAAACAGATCTGCAACACTGCAAAGAAACTCGTGTATATTGAAAACTACAGATCCGAAGCTCGTGAAAATTTCACAGATGATAGATAATTGAGTTGTGAAGACAACCCAAAATGAATCACGTCAATCGGATCTGTAAAACTCGAGTTATGAACGAAACACCGAAGCAACGTCCGTCTGTCCAGAAAATCGGCGAGAAAGACTTGACGAAAAACAAATCGGACGAACAAGGCACAAAAGCTACTCGAAACTATGAACTTCACTCAATAGAAACACAAGAGGAACAGCCCAAAGTTCTCTCTCCACGAGAGCTCTGGCCTCCCTTGCTTTTATAGCCAGCCCTCAGGCTAATCAATCCAATCTAGGACTCCTACTCCTAATTGGACTCGTATCCTAACTTACCATAACTGCTCAGGACTCTCCTATTCGCAGATAGAAGCAATCGTGAGACTTCCAAACACCTTAGGAACGTCCTAAACATTACTAAAACAACTCAACTTCGTGCCTAGCACAAAATCCTATCATAACAAACTCAAATCTTCCATATTTGAGCCATATCCGACTCAGACTCAGCCTGAGTACGCAATCCAGCTGGTTGGACCTTTCCGACCAATTCTTTACGTCCACTTCTCTTCATCACGCCTTGGAACAATGTTGCCACGTCCATGCACTCCTTGCACACGTGCAAAAACCTTCCAACGACGTACACACAACCTTCATATGCACTGCCCTTGATCCAAACATGCTGCGCGACCTCCCGATCAACTCAACCACAGCTCCTCCCGAACTTGGTTGTTGGAACCTCATCTCCTCCCTGAGACTAGTCCAAGGATCCCGTCACCAGCCATGTATCGAACTCAAGCAACACCTGCACATGAATAAGCAACCAATTCTTCCGAGCACAAGTCCTCGACTTGACTCACGTTAGTTCGAAAACCACAACAACTTACATGAGCACGTCACATAAGCATGTTGCAAACCATATCAAATGATAACAGCCATAACCACCAAAACACACCAAAAACTTAGCAAATTAATACTAAGCAAACCTTCCCATAAAGCAAGTTTGAAACATTGCGAGTTAAAAGCAAAAACAAGACGCTGCAGTTCTACGAGTTGAACTTCACGGGAGCTCCCTAAAAACAAGCTCCGGACCTCACAGAAGCTCTCCGGACCTTGCAGGAGCTCTCCGGACCTTGCCAACACTTGGCGGACCTAACAAAGAACTTGTCGGACCTTGCCACAGAAGAATGTTTTGGCAATATTCAAAACTTTGAATGTTAATGCTAACTTTTATCCTAATTGCCAATGTATTCAGCACACATAGGTCTCACATGAACATGTTTATCTTAGTCGCACACAAGGTTTCTTTAACAGATTGGTTTTCTGCTGAGGGATGTTTTGTTGCTTCCGCTGAAAAGTTTTTATCTGCCATTCACCCCCCCTCTGGTAGCTTTACACGTGTACTTCGATCCTACAAAGCGAACTTAGAAGCCGCCCAATCCCGACAAAAACAGTATGCAGACTGGAGAAGACGTCCTTTGCCATTTGAAGCCGGGGATCACGTGTGTCTACGTGTGTCTCCAATGAAGTGCGTGAACAGATTCGGGGTCAGAGGAAAGTTGGCACCCCGATTCATAGGTACATTCCAGATTCTGGAAAGATTGGGATCCGTTGCATACCGGCTTGAATTACCAGCGACAGTCTCCGGTGTGCATGACATCTTCCACATTTCTCGGCTGAGGAAGTGCCTCAAGCTTTCAACCACCGTTCAGCTGAGAAATATCGAAAAACTGAAACCGGATCTCACCTATTGGGAGGAACCGGTTCAGATTATCGATAAGAAGGCCCGAACCACACGCAAACGTACATTGTGGTTCTATAAAGTCCTCTGGAGTAATCACTCCGTGGATGAAGCAACATGGGAGAGCGAAGGATTTCTTCACGCCAACTACCCTGACTTTTTAACGTCGCACATCTGGTAATTTTTCCACCGTCCTCTCATTTTTACCTTATAATCTCGGGATGAGATTCTTTTAAGGGGAGGAATGTAAGATCCCAAGTTCTTTCATTTGCTAGAAGTGTACATCTGTAACACCCAAAAATCCTGTTAAGAGGGGAATTTAAAAATTTTTGGACGTGTTGCATGTGTAGCAAAAATTCAAATTCAAACTGGAATTCAATTTAAACTCAAAACAGAAAAGAAATAGAAAAAGGAAAAGGAAAACAGAAAAAAAACCGGCCAGTGGGCCGAAACCCACCAGCCGGCCCACCGATCCCGCGCCAGCCCGCAGCCGCGCGCGCCCCCCCTTCTTCCCACTGACATGCGGGGCCCGCCAACCTTTCTTCCTCCTCGCGCCCGCGCCCGAGCTCGGCCGGACTCTCTCACCCGAATCAAAACCGACCAGAAAATCTCGCGTATCCCAGCCAACTTCCGGACCCCGAAGACTCCAGCTCGATCTAAACCAAACCGCCGCCCTTCCCCCGTCTATAAAAACCCCGGCATCGTCCCGTTTTTCCCCACGATCCGCCGATTTTCTCTCCGGTGAGAACCCGAGCCCCTCCGGCGAATTCTGCCCGATCTATGCTCGGGAATTCCGATCTAACTCGCTGGTCTTGATCCACCGCCTCCGGGGAACCTCGCAAGTGCAGAAAACGTGGTGGTTTGCAGTTCAAACACAGCGCCGACGAGCCTCGCCGTGAATTCACCTCGGACCTCGTCGCCGACCGCCTTCCAGGACCTCCGAGCTCAAGAAAACCCCCGAGGTGAGATCCCCGACCTCCCCTCTACCGATCTATGCCATAAAATCACAGTTCTAGGAAGAATTTACGAAGATCCTAAACTCTCCGGCGAGATCGCCGCCTCCCGCCGCCGTGCACTGCCGGGCAGCGCCGCCCGCGCTCGATGAGAGGGACATGGCCGCTTGTGCGCCGTTTATTTTAAATCACACGGTAGAGTTTAAATCCTCGCGTACCGGTTCGATGTTATAATCTCAGCCGTCTGTTTTAAATCGGACGGTCCACGTCAGCCCCGCGTTATAAAGACTGGAATTCTTACACGCTACCCCCTGGGGTTCTCGGAAAATAAGAGCTAGCCCCGGAAACTTCTGATCTAGCACCTGGAACTTCAGAAAATCATGTAAATTCATTTAAAAATCAGTTTTAGCCCCTGGACTTAATAAAAATTAGAAAAAACCCCTCTGTTATGTGTAGCTAGACCCCTGAAAATTCTTAAAATAATATTATAGACCCTGTAGTGGGGTGAGTTTACCTTTTTAACCCTATTTGATATTAAATTTAGGAAATTGAATATGTGGTTAGTATTTAAAATTTAAAAGGTGGGACAAACATATTGTCAAATTCAAATTAAAAACTTTCCCAATACTTAGAAAACCTTGGAGTGAGATCAAAATAGATTTTTGGCTGAAATGAATCTGTTTAATTGATTATTCACATTTATTAGTTAGAGGGACACATTTTTAAGTAGAGAATAATTCTGAAAATTAGAAAAATAAATGTAAAATAGTTTACGTCAGAGGAAAAGATCAAAAATATAATATTAACTATTTTGTATCAGAACCTATTCTGTTTAGATGATGTGTCTTACTATTTTCATAATAAAGTACACATTTAGGCATAGAAAGTAAATTTGAAAATATAGCAAGCTAGATATAAATAATTAGAAAATGATAAATGAAGATTCCAAAATACAAAGAATTCAGTTTAGGGTTGGTAGAAGTTCTGAAGACACATATGGAGTAGTAAAATACCTTTCATGCATACTTGGTAGCTAAAAGGTTTAGTAATTGAATATAAGGAATTTATTTAAATTGGAAACTCATATATATAGTATGCAAGTATAAATGTGAATACAAAAGTAGGAATCATATACACATGATTAAAAGTGCATGTAAGCCAAAGATTAACACACATAGAGTAACCACAACACATAGAATTTGTGAATGACTTTTATACATGTGAATGTGTGGTTTGTATGAAGTGGAAGTGTGAATTATGTCTTATGGATTGTTGTTTTTCTTTTGCTATGTGTGATGGTATGATGTAGAACCTGCTCCAGAGCAAGTTCTTCCTTTCCAAGATCAGGACTACCCATTCCAAGAGCAGCAGGAAGGAGGCAAGTGTCCTTGACCACTTTGATCCAATACTAGGATGTGTAGATAGAATTAATTGCATTGTCAATTGAAATATGAAACCCATGCTAGGAAGTTTCCCTATAATTTCATTACCTTGTTTCCTTGTAGCTTGGGTTGGGCTTTATTTTATCATGTCATTTATTATTATGCATATGCTTAGCCATGCTTAGAATGGGATAATTGGGATATGAGATCATCAATCTATTTACTTTACTCTTGAATGAGATGTTATGAGTTATGTAGAGGTAGGGATCAAGGCAAGTTGGATGATTTGGTTGGTGCTGGGTGCACGAGACTCGGGTTTGTCTTTAGTACTTGCCTGGATCCTAAGGACCGGTTCATGGAGCATGTAACCTGGCTTTACCGTGCCAACCACATGCTGAGATGGGGAAGCTTGGCCAATTAATTAGGTGTATCCCCGGCGTAGTATGGGTGTGTTGGATGGTGCGGAGAATAGGTGTCATCTGGACTACCATATGAACCGCAAGGCTCAAGAGGGGGCCACTGCAGCGGGGTTGGAGCCTCTTGTATGCTGTTAGGGGTGAAACCTCAGTGGGCCCACGCTCGTCGGGAATCCCTTTGTAAAGGCTCCGTAGTGATCTCCTAGCTACACACCTGGGAAGTGTGAATGTGGTTCGTAGCCACTGGCATAATGGAGGTTCTTTTAGTCCACCCGACAACGGGGGATGAAATCACTACATGTGGGTACAGTGGTGCAAACTCTGTAGAGTCAAAACTGTCATGACAGCCGTGCTCACGGTCAAGAGCGGCTTGGACTTATTCATGATTAGAGGATTGATGGTTTTGGAAGTTGTGGATGTTAAGCGGGGAGCTTAACATTGGAAATGATGTTATGGTTATTTGATTATGATGATGGGATGGGAGATTGGGACCAATTCACCTGTGTAGTAATGTAGGTGCTTAATAAGCTAAGGTGATAGGTATTAATTGCGTAGTGCTTTAACCATGAGTTCAACCTCCCCTTGTTCTAGCCATGCATGACATAACTTTCCCACACTTGCTGAGTACCATCGGTACTCAACCTTGCATATTTGTTGGTTTATATTGCTGCACAGGTCAAGATAATGAGGTGGTTTATAATGAATGACCAAGACTTTGGACCCGAAGAAGGTTTCTAGGTTCATGGAGACCCCCGGGCAACGCCTGCGACGGAGCCCTCAAGAATAATATTCCGCTGCTAGTTTATTTACTTGTGACGAACATATTATTGTCCATCGAGATATTTGCTATGTAAGACTTATTTATATTCGACACCTGGCTTGTAATAAATGATGCTTCACTATTTGTCATCACATGTATGAGAAAAAGATCCTGGCATACATGTGATATTCACTCGGTTGTTCTTCGGAGAAACCGGGTGTGACAACATCACACCCACATCTCACCTCATTTGTGGTAATCACATGAACACATTAGAAGAGCAAGTAACAACCATCAATAGATTAATTAGGAGATGAACTCACAATATGCAAAAGTGGTATTTCCCACATGTATCATATAGGGATGAGAACATGATCAACTCCTAAACTTTTTTTGGAATGCTTATGAGAAGATTAGGCCCGATCTTCTGAAAGGTAGTTCGATTGAGGTGGAGAACTCAATGTTGATGATTTGTGGCACTCGAGCAGCTTGAACACCCCTGCAATCACTACACCACAGCTCCGTTGGTTATCAACCATGCAGCACATGCTTGACCTCGACAAGAAGGCTAATCCCTGCAAGTGCAACCGAGAACGCGAGCAAGAACGTAGAAGACGCGATCTAAAAATCACGAAGTTGCGGTCTCACAAAAACCATAGAACGGCGGCTGTTTATCTAATCAAAACCCGCTGTTTGTGATGGCGGCTAGGGGGTATAAAGGAGGTTGAGGATGACCAGGGGGTGCTGGGGTCGTGACCTAACCCTAAGACACGTAAATAATGAACTTGGACTAGATACAAGGCCCAATGGCCCAACTAGATGATGCAACACCCTGACAGACTCTAAACTTGATATTTTTTCGAAGATTCCCTTCTACTCCGAAGGAATTTTGACGTGGGACCAGTGCCATTGGCAAGTTTATTCTCTCAGCTTTCGGTGCATATGTAGAACGTCAAAAACGGAGTCCGTATGCATGCTGGGCGTCCGTTTTAAGGTGGACTGTTCCTGGATTCCGAGTTGATCTCGAGTCCGCGTTGTAAACTATCTCATCAACTTGTGGATGTCTCATATGGTTCTCCATGTTCCGAAGTCCTCTACCCTTCACTTGATGATCTTCTCGAATGTTCCTGATAACATTTAAATCATCACATAGCAATCTATTCTCAAACTTATATGCAAAGGATGTTAGGAATGAGTTCACCTGCTGATTAAGTAATCGTGCTCGTGCTCTTGTCATTGGTCCTTGTAGTTCAATGTGTGTATCCGCTGTTGTGATGTCCTCATCATCCTTCCCCTGTTGAATCGGAGTCGTCCTCGACTCAAGTTCATCTTCTTCTCCGAAATATGGACACAAATCTGAAATGTTAAATGTGGGACTAACAGTGAAATCGGTAGGCAAATCAAGCTTATATGCATTATCATTAATCTTTTCAACAATCTTAAAAGGACCAGCAGCGCATGATATAAGTTTAGATTTTCTCAAGTCAGGAAATCGCTCTTTTCTCAAATGTAACTACACCAAATCCCCCGGTTTAAGTTTTACTTCATTTCTACCTCTACTACCTGCAATCCTAAACATCTCATTCATCCTTTCTATATTTTTCTTTGTGTTTTCTTAAGAATGAATTTAGATCGTTGTGTAGCATCCAAATTTATAGTTTCAGAAGGAGGTAAATGTAGTAAATCGATAGCAGCACGGGGATTGAAACCATACACTACCTGGAATGGATTTACCTTCGTCGTGGAGTGAACGGATCTGTTGTAAGCAAATTCTATATGTGGTAAACACTCCTCCCACAACTTTAATTTTGTTTTCAATATAGCCCGCAACATAGTGGATACGATTAACTACCTCGGTTTGTCCGTCCGTTTGTGGATGACATGTAGTTGAAAACAGCAACTTGGTGCCTAATTTATACCACAAGGTTCTCCAAAAATGACTTAAAATTATTGCATCACGATCAGAAACAATGGTATTTGGCACACCATGTAAACGAACAATTTCAGTCATAAACAAATCAGCAATGTTTGAAGCATTATCGCTCTTATGACATGGTATAAAGTGCGCCATTTTAGAGAAACTATCAACAACCACAAAAATACTACCCCTCCCCCTCTTAGTCCTAGGCAATCCCAAAACAAAGTCCATATAAATATACTCCCAAGGTGCACTAGGAACAGGAAGAGGCATATGGAGACCATGTGGGTTAAGGCGAGACTTAGATTTATTGCAAGTAGTGCATCGTGACACGTAGCGCTAGACATCATGCCTCATCTTTGGCCAAAAGAAGTGTGTGGACAACACGTCCTCAGTTTTCTTCACTCCAAAATGTCCCATCAAACCTCCTCCATGTGCTTCCTGCAAAAGCAATAGACGAACGGAGCTAGCTGGAACGCATAGCTTGTTAGCACGATAGAGGAGTCCATCTCGCAGCACATATTTATTCCATGTTCTTCCTTCTACAATTTTCAAAAGCATCTTTTAAGTCCAAATCAGTAGGGTATAATGCTTTTATTGTTTCCAAACCAAAGATTTTGTGATCAAGTTGGGACAGCATGGTATATCGTCTAGACAATGCATCGGCAATGACATTTTCCTTCGCGTTCTTATGCTTCATGATGTATGGAAACAACTCTATAAACTCAATCCATTTAGCATGTCATTTATTCAGATTATTTTGACACTTAGGATACTTCAATGATTCATGATCGGTATGTATGACAAACTCCTTAGACCAATGATAATATTGACAAGTTCGTAAAACTCGCACTAATGCATACAATTCCTTAACATAAGTAGAATAATTCAGAGAAGGATCATGCAGTTTATCACTAAAGAAAGCAACGGGTTTACCTCCTTGTATGAGAACGCCTCCAAATGCCGCTTGCATCGCATTCGAGCTCAAAGGTCTTGTCAAAATCAGGAAGTTGCAGCAATGGTGCTTGTGTAAGCTTTGATTTGAGAGAATCAAAACTTGTTGCTGCTGTTCGCCCCATTGAAATGGCACTCCTTTCTTTGTTAGCTCGTGGAGAGGTGCTGCAATGGTGCTGAAATCCCGCACAAAGCGACGATAAAAACCTGCAAGATCAAGAAAACTACGCACCTGTGTGACGGTTGTTGGAGTTGGCCAGCTAGTGATTGCAACAAGTTTTGCCTCATCCATCTCAATTCCCAGCGAGGAAACGACATAGCCAAGAAACGATACTCGATTTCTGCAAAAGATGCACTTTTCGAGGTTACCAAACAAGTGTGCATCTCTCAACAGAAAAAACAGCAAGTAAATGTGAGAGATGTTCGTCATATGATTTGCTGTAAATGAGGATATCATCGAAGTAAATCACCACAAATTTTTCTAATAAAAGTACGTAAAACCTCGTTCATTAGTCGCATAAAAGTGCTAGGTGCATTAGTTAAACCAAAAGGCATGACTAACCACTCATAAAGGCCAAATTTTGTTTTAAATGCAGTTTTCCATTCATCTCCTAATGCCATTCTTATTTGGTGGTAACCACTATGCAAGTCAATTTTTATAAAAATGATAGCACCACTCAGATCATCAAGCATGTCATCTAAGCGAGGAATAGGATAATGATATCGAATTGTGATGTTATTAATCGCTCGACAATCAACACACATGCGCCAACTACCATCTTTCTTAGGAACTAAAAGAACAAGAACGGAACAAGGGCTAAGGCTTTCACGAATGTACTCGCGGTCCAAGAGAACTTGAACTTGTCGCTGAATTTCCTTAGTCTCCTCCGGATTCGCCCTGTACGCCGCACGATTTGGCAAACTTGCTCCCAGAATAAAGTCGATCTTGTGTTCAATTCCCCTCACGGGTGGCATCCCAGGGGGTATCTCAGAGGGAAACACATCCTCAAATTCCTGTAAATTGTTAGCAACAGCAGGGGGCAATGCAATAGACAATTCATGAAGTGAAAACATGACTTCTTTGCATACTAAAGTGTAGCACATCCCCTAAGCATCAAATAAATCAGCAAGATTAGATTTAGTTGTGAGCAATGAAGGTGGTTTTAATTTAATGACTTGCCCTTTTTCAGATTTTAGTTTTGTTGCTTTATCATCGTTAATTTTACTCTCCTCAAAACGCACAATTTCAGCAGGGGCCATTGGAAGCAAAGTGATTTTCTTTCCTTTATGCATCAGAGTATATTTATTGGTTCTACCATGATAAATAGCATCCGTATCAAATTCCCAAGGATGACCCAATAAAAGAGAACAAGCATCCATAGGCACGACATCAAAATCAGCAAAATCATTGTAAGAACCAATTGAAAAATTTACTCTTGCTGTTTGAGTTACCCGAACCTTACCGCTGTTGTTGAACCATTGAATGTGGTATGGATGAGGGTGTGCTCTTGTTGTCAATCCTAGTTTGTTGATGACATCCATGTTCACCAAGTTATTGCAGCTGCCTCCATCAATTATAGTGTGTATGCGACAATCCTTGACGATGAGGAACATGTGAAAGAGATTGTGTCGTTGTAGCTTGTCGTTGGACTCCACTTTGGAGCTCAAAGCACGCTGCACAATGATGCTCCTATACTTCTCCGTCGCTTTTGTACCAAGTACCCCTTCATCGAAGCTATATTGGTCATCATTTGTGCCTGCAATGTTAGTAGCAAGAGAATATTCATCTTCAACATCTGAAGTACTATCATACCCGCCATCGTTGCGTGCCATGTATGCTCGCTTGCTTGGGCAATCTTTGATCATGTGACCAAGTCCCTGACAGCGATGATACTTGATGTCGGAAGTGTGACTCGTAGAAGGTGTTGAAGACGTAGGCTTGAATGGTGTCGTCTTGCCACCATCATGCACGCGAGGAGGCGCAGCAGCAGGTTCTGATCATTGACCTCCATTGGATGGCGTAGTGACTGCACGAAAACTAGAAGATGGTGCTGTTTTGGGTGGTGTAGAAGTTGAACACGGCGTGAAGGTGCTCCTTGTGCGATGTTGTTGTTGTTGGTGTCCCTGCAATTCTTTTTCTGCCAACATAGGAAGCTGAAACAATATGTTAACAGTATCATATTCCTTGTAATCAACAATGTCCTAAATTTCACGTCTCAACCCCCCATATAACGAGCTATTTTATCATCCATGTCCTCTACTACCCCACAGCGCAACATACCTTTCTGTAACTCTTGATAATACTCCTCTACGGACATGTTACTTTGGTTTAAGCGTTGCAATTTTTTTGAAGATAGCGCTGAAAAAAAAAGGAGGGACAAATCGAACTCGCATAGCATCTTTTAGTCTCTCCCATGTTGGAGGATCAGTCCTAGTTTTAACAAGTTCATTCCACCATATGATAACAAAATCTTTAAACTCACTAGCAGCTTGACGAACCTTATGTTGTTCAGTAACAAGATGGTCATTAAATTTTTGCTCTACTATCATCTCCCAATCAAGATAAGCCTCAGCATCATAAGCACCAAAAAAAGAGGGCATAGTAAATTTCACTTTAGCAAAAGGACCATCAGGAGGGCGATTATAATTGTTATAACGATCATTGTAATTGTAACAACTATTACCTCCCATACCTCGACGCTGAAATGGACGTCATGGATGGTCAGCAAAGTCTTCACATCGGAAGCATCATCGTCACGTGCTTCAACAGGAGGCAATCGCACCTCCATATTATCCATCCGAACAGCAAGGTCGGCGACTTGGCGAGTCAAGTTCGCTAGTGTATTCTCTGTTGTCCACATCATGTCACAAAGCTTTGCATGTAAAACACAATCACTCTCCCTGTTGTTGTTCTCCTCATCGTTGTTCCCTGACATGGTTAGTTGTGAAACAAAAAAAAACAACAAAAAGTGTTATTCCTATCAACTAGAAAGGGCAGTGATAAGGCCCAATGGCCCAACTAGGTGACGCAACACCCCAACAGACTCTAAACTTGATATTGTTTCGATTATTCCCTTCGACTTGGAAGGAATTTTTACGTGGGGCCAATGCCATTGGCAAGTTTATTCTGTCAGCTTTCCGTGCATATGTAGATCGTTAAGAACGGAGTCCGTATGCATGCTGGGCGTCCGTTTTAAGGTGGACTGTTTCTGGATTCCGAGTTGAACTCGAGTCCGAGCTGTAAACTATCTCCATCAACTTGTGGACGTCCCAGCTGGTTCTCCACGTTCCGAAGTCCTCTACCCTTCACTTTATAATCTTCTCCAATGTTCCTGATAACAATTAAATCATTACATAGCAATCTATTCTCAAACTTATATGCAAAGAAAGTTAGGAACGAGTTCACCTGCTGATTTAGTAATCGTGCTCGTGCTCTTGTCATTGGTACTTGTAGTTCAATGTGTGGATCCGCTGTTGTGATGTCCTCATCAAATGCTCATGCCAAATTTCACCCAAATCCAAAACTTTTTGAGGTACTTTTGGGTAGAATTGTTAAAAGGCTAGTTTGAATTTAAATTTAAATTCAAACTCCTTTCATCCCATGAATTCAGAAGTGGGATTAATATTCACAATCAGCACTTTTTTATGAGCTCACACACTAATTTTCACTCCATTTGGAGTTGATCCTGATATGAGCTAATTTGAGCAAATTCAAACCAAATTTGAACTTCAATTTCAAATGTGCTGCAAATACATCCAAACCAGTTCACAATTTGAATCATTCAAATTCAAATGGGCATTTGGTGAATTGGTCAAATTGGCAAGGATATTAGTGTCCTGAATATTTGGAGCAGTAGGGATTTAATTTGTGAGATCAAAATTTGGGAGTGGGGCCCTCCTATCAGCCTCACAGTGAAATGAACAGACTGAAGCCACTGAGCTCGGTTTCTTGCGCGCAGCAGAGCAGACGCCACGGCGAGAACGCCCTGCCACCAGCTGCCCACGTGCTCTGGTCACCGAGCCGTATCCCAGAACCCTCATCCTCAACCTCAGATGAGCCCTGAACCATTTCCTCGCTCACAGTCCTGGTTGCTTCGCCCTCGCACGAAAGAAAAGCGCCGCTCACCAGAACCCTCTTCTCCACCGTCGACCCGCCGAAGCGACGGCTTGCACGCTGAGCTGAGGTTGCAAACGAGGTCGCCGACCTTCACTCGACGTTTTCCAGCCCTTGGCAGAATGTGATCAGCTTCCTTCGAGCTTCACCACACCATTTCTTCTTCCTCGGTTCAACCCGAGCCGTCGCCATGAGAACACCTCATCCGGCCACCACAGCCCGTCTTTCCCCGAGCTGTTAACAGAAAAGAGGTTCGTCAAGGTCTTCTCTTCCCTCACCACATGCTCCGGCTGCATGCCATGGACTGCGTTCACCGTAATTTGATGATTTTGCGCCGGTGTACAAAAGAGACCACCGGCCAACTTTGTAAAATTCATGCTACACGCCACATCACTCATCACCAAACCTTGCAAACTACTTTTAGATGCCCGTGCGAGTCCATAGGATCAGAAACTTCGGAGAACTATCGAGTATAGCCGCTGTTCTCTGAGTTTGCTGGTTTTCCCGATTTTGACCTAGGTCGCACGGTGACATGCTAGTTAGAGCCGTTTCCGAGCTCCGTTGAGTTCATGACGACCTTTCCTAGGGTGCATTGATGCTTTACGACCTTTTGCTCGAGCGTTTGGGGTGCTAGGGTATCTGGCCGACACGGCCGAAGTTCTTCCAAAGCCGCGGCATGTCGCCGGCCATGTTCTGGTCACCGTCAACCACCGCCGGCCCCACCAACGTGTTCCTCGTGTCGGACTAGGCCATAGCGGCAAGTTTCGTGAACCTTGGCGCAGGGGATCGGCCGGCGGCAAGCTTCGCCGTAGTGCGCCACCGCGGGATTGTCAGCGGGGGGGGGGGGGGGGCGACAGGAAGACGAAGATAGCAGGTCCCAGCTGTCAGCCGCTGTCTGAAGCGCGCGCGGTCCCACTGTCAGCGCGGGAATCAATTTTCCGTTAGAAAATAAATCCGAATTCAGCTCCAACTTTAGAAATCCATAACTTTGGCTAGAAATGTTGAAATTGAGTGAACTAAATTTTGTTGGATTCAGCTCTCAGAGTACTTTCTATCAAAACAAGTTTCACTACATGAATACATTTATTTCTCCAGAATTAATTCTCCAAAATTTAAACTGTCTAGAATTTTAACTGGAGAACCCTTTAGTGGAAAAATATGATATTTGGCCAGGATGTTCCTTGTAATATACCTGAGCTACCATAAAAAATTCAGATCCATTTGAGCTATTTTGGTCCACCTAATGGTGTGATTAATGAAACTGGTCAAGAGAAAAAGAAAAATGTCCGGAAACATTTTTCAGATTCCCCCTGAACTTGTTTAGCTCATATCTTCTGCTAGGAATTTTCAATTTAGATGAAACCAATTCCATTGGAACCCTCTGAAAATATAGTTTCCAGATAGTCATGGCTTGCTCCATGAAAATCCTTAGAAAACCCCAATTGCTCTAATTAAGGCAAAATATACATTTATTTGTGCAAGGCTCAAATGAGCTTCGCTTCAAATGAGATTTGGCCAAGTTCCTATTTAGGTTGTATCCAAACCACAGTAAAAATTTGAGAGTCAATAGCACTGTCAATCTATACTTATAGCCTTCACAATTTGAAATTCAACTCATATGCATTTAAATTGACACACATTATATGTTGTCTTGTCTAATCGCTAAGATCGAAGTGGAGCCAGAGGTGTTAGACTTCATAACTCCGGAATAACAACTAGCATGCGATCAGCAGCATGGCAAGCTCCAGTTTGCATTAGCCATTTCATAAAGTCTTTTGTTTTTAGAACTTACTTTAAGTATTTCTTACAATTGTGCATTAGAGTCTTGTTTGAAAACCCAAATGCATAGCCAAGAGAACTAGGGTTTTGGGCTTAGATTTTAAACCTCGAGTAGCTACTGCAATGCCAAATCGGTGTAGGATTCAGTACAAGTCGAGTAGCTGGAACTACTCGTGAGAATAGGCTAGAGGCACACAACTCGGTTCGAGATAGCAAATGAATCACATGGCAAGAAAAATGAGACTGAGCGGAGAGTAAGGGCTGTAGGACTTTAAGGCCTGGGTGCTGTAGCTCTGCTTATGTCGATTGAGGACCGAGCCGTGTGCGGGCCTGTTGAACAAGCTAGAACAGTGCCGAAGACCTACCGGATATATGGGAGCCGGAAAAACCGATGTAATTCGGGTAGCGATCTGTTGAGGCATTGCTTGTCATCCATAGGGTAGGTTGAGCGCAGAGACGTGTATATCAGCTTGCGGGCACGGTGGATGCTCTGCACAGAGATCTCCTGCTCGGGAGGATAGGACCGGTTCAACACTTGGCTGACGGATGAAAGGTGGTTGCGTACGACGTCCGTGGTGGTTGCTGTAGGCAACATCGAGTATGGGCGTACATGACGGGTTATTCGGGTAACCCTGCAGGTGTAAATTGATTATGATCACTGTCCCTCGCGGTCAGTGAGTACCACTTGTTCATTGTACCGTGACGTAAAAAGAACAAGCTAGTGTCATGTTAAAAGATTTCTGGTTGAAAGCTATACATTGCTTGTTAATGATTTTATGTAGTTTAGAGCAAATTAATGTTCTTTCCAACCTTATGCAAAGCACATAAGAGAGATGTGTTTCTTGTTTGATTGCAGCTTTCTTATGCGTCTTAGCACGAGGTTCTCCAACAACTTGTTGCTAAAACTTGAAAGATTCACTAATTAGGTGTGTCTTTTGCAATATACATTCCATTATACACTGCAAATCCAGCATGAAGAGTTTCATGTGTAGGTAAGACGGGTCAGTATTGCTGAGCCATCATGCTCACTACTTGTGTTTGAAGCATTGTGTGTTATCCAGTGTTGTGCAACGCAGCACCCCTCAGTGTGATCCTAGCTAGTTGAGACCGTCGAGTTCTCGCAATAAGCATTTCAGTACTTTGTAACTGAATCTAGTGGTTCTTGGGGAAGCCCACCTGAACCGACACTTGTTATGTATATGATGCGGTTCAATGGACCCTTATTGGAACCTCGTTGCCCTCGTTTTCGCTTGGCAGAATTTGAAGATTCAACCATTAGAGATCCTTCTATGGTTTTAGGAGCCGAAGTCACCTAGTCATTGTTTGGGCAGTTAAGCGAGGTAGAAAAGAATTATAAGGCTTCATATACTTGACAACCAACATTAACTTAAACTGCTGGAGTTGAGATTCATCATCCATACCTCGTCGGCAGGATCATATTCCGGGTCGAGATCCTCTGAATCTTTTTAATTTTTATATTTGGAAAAGGATCCGATGGATTGTGATACGAGCCTGAACTGCAAGTCACTAAACTCAACATCGTCAGCTTCATTGTTACTACCAGCACCAGTCTTCTTAGGGCTTTCCATGTTAGAACTTGAAGACCAACAGAAGAGGTTCCTTGTTATAGTACTGAGTTATTACAAAGACATCCTAATATGTAAAATCACATCCTAATATATAAAATAGAGTGAACATGGTGGATTTACAAATACAACATGTATCCCTGTTATAGTACTCAATGATTATAAAGACAACATGGACTTCCTGTTAGCACAACAAGACTATCTCCTTTAACACAACTATTCTAAACACCTAATTGGTGCAGGTATGAACACACACGGAAAATGTAGAATAAACAATTGAGCTAAATTTGCTTTGCTTTCTGATGCAAACAATTAATTTGTTATCTAAACAATTTGCTTTCGGGTCCACCTTCAAATAAAACCAAAACAATTAATCTAAGCAATTGTCAAGGTCTCTAAACAAGTAATCTAAACAATATAAAAGGGGGGCTCGGCGCAGTGGGAGAGCGACGGCGGTGGGGATGCGCACGGTGGTGGTAGATGTCGGGAAGGAGGAGGCGGTGTGGGGAGTATTATGGCGCGGGGGTGCGGCGGCGATGGTGCCTGAGGGGGACAGAAAGGGGGAGAGAGGTGGCGGCGAGGGCAAGGACGACACTCGGCCGGCGGTGAGGGCGAGGAGGGAGGCGGCACAGGGAGGGGGAGGGAAGGAGGCGGCACAGGTGTAACACCCTCAATTTCACTACCATGCATTGCATACATTTTCCATGTAGATAAGCATTTAAAAAGAAGTAGAAATGGAGAAAGAACCATAGAAATGGAGAAAGAACCATAGAAATGGAGAAAAAACAACAAAAATGGAGAAAGAACCATAGAAATGGAGAAGGGAATATAGAAATGGAGAACGGGACATAGAAATGGAGAGAAATGGAAATAAGATAGGTGAATTGAGACATTTCAAAGTTTCCCAAAATTCCAAATCTTCCCAAAATTCTCCAAAAGGGGAATTTCCTCCATATTTGGGGGGATTTGCCCCCAAATTGGCCGCAGCCTCGGGGGGGGGGGGTGATTTCCCCCAAATTGGCCAAATTGGCCGCAGCCCTAGAGGGGGGAAAACCCTAGGACTCTTTGGGATGATTTCCGTCTTGCTAGGACTCTTTGGTTGACTCCCAACTTGATTAGGACTCTTCTTTTCGCGCTTATAAATACAGCCCCCACCCCCCTACAACATTGGCCGCAACCACCCCCCCCCCAAACTTGCCGAGTTGCCCCTGCCCCCCCCCAACTCGCCGAATTGAGCCCCCTCCCTTGCCGGATTTTGGTCGCCGGCGAGTCCCACCGATGAGTCCCACACTTCACCCCAGCACCCTTGTTCATCATAAAACCCGATGGAAGCCCATTAAAACATGCAAGAACACGTACAAACTGGTTCTATAAAACTGCACTATAGGATTTGCATTCATCTACCCCATTGGATCTTGAGTAAAGTTTGTGCATGATGATTGAGCAACACAAACCACGGGAGCAAGGCAAGTGCCCATTGACCATATTGATCCCATGTTTCAAAACTGTTTTGTTGCGAAAACGTGTATGCTTGAGTCAACTTGATGGGACATCCTTTTTATATGAGTTTACTAGTTTTGTTAACCATCCTTTTCACCGGAAATGTTGATGATTCAGGTATGGTCGTTTTTCTTTTTTGCTTCGCTTAATTTACGGGATACGGGAAGCTGAAATAAAACTTGTTTAGCTACTGCACTCATATGAATAAGACGGGTAAGACGGGTCAGTATTGCTGATCCATCATGCTCACTACTTGTGTTTGAAGCATTGTGTGTTATCCAGTGTTGTGCAACGCAGCACCCCTCAGTGTGATCCTAGCTAGTTGAGACCGTCGAGTTCTCGCAATAAGCATTTCAGTACTTTGTAACTGAATCTAGTGGTTCTTGGGGAAGCCCACCTGAACCGACACTTGTTATGTATATGATGCGGTTCAATGGACCCTTATTGGAACCTCGTTGCCCTCGTTTTCGCTTGGCAGAATTTGAAGATTCAACCATTAGAGATCCTTCTATGGTTTTAGGAGCCGAAGTCACCTAGTCATTGTTTGGGCAGTTAAGCGAGGTAGAAAAGAATTATAAGGCTTCATATACTTGACAACCAACATTAACTTAAACTGCTGGAGTTGAGATTCATCATCCATACCTCGTCGGCAGGATCATATTCCGGGTCGAGATCCTCTGAAGTCTTTTTAATTTTTATATTTGGAAAAGGATCCGATGGATTGTGATACGAGCCTGAACTGCAAGTCACTAAACTCAACATCGTCAGCTTCATTGTTACTACCAGCACCAGTCTTCTTAGGGCTTTCCATGTTAGAACTTGAAGACCAACAGAAGAGGTTCCTTGTTATAGTACTGAGTTATTACAAAGACATCCTAATATGTAAAATCACATCCTAATATATAAAATAGAGTGAACATGGTGGATTTACAAATACAACATGTATCCCTGTTATAGTACTCAATGATTATAAAGACAACATGGACTTCCTGTTAGCACAACAAGACTATCTCCTTTAACACAACTATTCTAAACACCTAATTGGTGCAGGTATGAACACACACGGAAAATGTAGAATAAACAATTGAGCTAAATTTGCTTTGCTTTCTGATGCAAACAATTAATTTGTTATCTAAACAATTTGCTTTCGGGTCCACCTTCAAATAAAACCAAAACAATTAATCTAAGCAATTGTCAAGGTCTCTAAACAAGTAATCTAAACAATATAAAAGGGGGGCTCGGCGCAGTGGGAGAGCGACGGCGGTGGGGATGCGCACGGTGGTGGTAGATGTCGGGAAGGAGGAGGCGGTGTGGGGAGTATTATGGCGCGGGGGTGCGGCGGCGATGGTGCCTGAGGGGGACAGAAAGGGGGAGAGAGGTGGCGGCGAGGGCAAGGACGACACTCGGCCGGCGGTGAGGGCGAGGAGGGAGGCGGCACAGGGAGGGGGAGGGAAGGAGGCGGCACAGGTGTAACACCCTCAATTTCACTACCATGCATTGCATACATTTTCCATGTAGATAAGCATTTAAAAAGAAGTAGAAATGGAGAAAGAACCATAGAAATGGAGAAAGAACCATAGAAATGGAGAAAAAACAACAGAAATGGAGAAAGAACCATAGAAATGGAGAAGGGAATATAGAAATGGAGAACGGGACATAGAAATGGAGAGAAATGGAAATAAGATAGGTGAATTGAGACATTTCAAAGTTTCCCAAAATTCCAAATCTTCCCAAAATTCTCCAAAAGGGGAATTTCCTCCATATTTGGGGGGATTTGCCCCCAAATTGGCCGCAGCCTCGGGGGGGGGGGGTGATTTCCCCCAAATTGGCCAAATTGGCCGCAGCCCTAGAGGGGGGAAAACCCTAGGACTCTTTGGGATGATTTCCGTCTTGCTAGGACTCTTTGGTTGACTCCCAACTTGATTAGGACTCTTCTTTTCGCGCTTATAAATACAGCCCCCACCCCCCTACAACATTGGCCGCAACCACCCCCCCCCCCAAACTTGCCGAGTTGCCCCTGCCCCCCCCCAACTCGCCGAATTGAGCCCCCTCCCTTGCCGGATTTTGGTCGCCGGCGAGTCCCACCGATGAGTCCCACACTTCACCCCAGCACCCTTGTTCATCATAAAACCCGATGGAAGCCCATTAAAACATGCAAGAACACGTACAAACTGGTTCTATAAAACTGCACTATAGGATTTGCATTCATCTACCCCATTGGATCTTGAGTAAAGTTTGTGCATGATGATTGAGCAACACAAACCACGGGAGCAAGGCAAGTGCCCATTGACCATATTGATCCCATGTTTCAAAACTGTTTTGTTGCGAAAACGTGTATGCTTGAGTCAACTTGATGGGACATCCTTTTTATATGAGTTTACTAGTTTTGTTAACCATCCTTTTCACCGGAAATGTTGATGATTCAGGTATGGTCGTTTTTCTTTTTTGCTTCGCTTAATTTACGGGATACGGGAAGCTGAAATAAAACTTGTTTAGCTACTGCACTCATATGAATAAGACGGGTAAGACGGGTCAGTATTGCTGATCCATCATGCTCACTACTTGTGTTTGAAGCATTGTGTGTTATCCAGTGTTGTGCAACGCAGCACCCCTCAGTGTGATCCTAGCTAGTTGAGACCGTCGAGTTCTCGCAATAAGCATTTCAGTACTTTGTAACTGAATCTAGTGGTTCTTGGGGAAGCCCACCTGAACCGACACTTGTTATGTATATGATGCGGTTCAATGGACCCTTATTGGAACCTCGTTGCCCTCGTTTTCGCTTGGCAGAATTTGAAGATTCAACCATTAGAGATCCTTCTATGGTTTTAGGAGCCGAAGTCACCTAGTCATTGTTTGGGCAGTTAAGCGAGGTAGAAAAGAATTATAAGGCTTCATATACTTGACAACCAACATTAACTTAAACTGCTGGAGTTGAGATTCATCATCCATACCTCGTCGGCAGGATCATATTCCGGGTCGAGATCCTCTGAAGTCTTTTTAATTTTTATATTTGGAAAAGGATCCGATGGATTGTGATACGAGCCTGAACTGCAAGTCACTAAACTCAACATCGTCAGCTTCATTGTTACTACCAGCACCAGTCTTCTTAGGGCTTTCCATGTTAGAACTTGAAGACCAACAGAAGAGGTTCCTTGTTATAGTACTGAGTTATTACAAAGACATCCTAATATGTAAAATCACATCCTAATATATAAAATAGAGTGAACATGGTGGATTTACAAATACAACATGTATCCCTGTTATAGTACTCAATGATTATAAAGACAACATGGACTTCCTGTTAGCACAACAAGACTATCTCCTTTAACACAACTATTCTAAACACCTAATTGGTGCAGGTATGAACACACACGGAAAATGTAGAATAAACAATTGAGCTAAATTTGCTTTGCTTTCTGATGCAAACAATTAATTTGTTATCTAAACAATTTGCTTTCGGGTCCACCTTCAAATAAAACCAAAACAATTAATCTAAGCAATTGTCAAGGTCTCTAAACAAGTAATCTAAACAATATAAAAGGGGGGGCTCGGCGCAGTGGGAGAGCGACGGCGGTGGGGATGGTGGGGAGGGGCAGCGCACGGCGGTGGTAGATGTCGGGAAGGAGGAGGCGGTGTGGGGAGTATTATGGCGCGGGGGTGCGGCGGCGATGGTGCCTGAGGGGGACAGAAAGGGGGAGAGAGGTGGCGGCGAGGGCAAGGACGACACTCGGCCGGCGGTGAGGGCGAGGAGGGAGGCGGCACAGGGAGGGGGAGGGAAGGAGGCGGCACGGGTGTAACACCCTCAATTTCACTACCATGCATTGCATACATTTTCCATGTAGATAAGCATTTAAAAAGAAGTAGAAATGGAGAAAGAACCATAGAAATGGAGAAAGAACCATAGAAATGGAGAAAAAACAACAGAAATGGAGAAAGAACCATAGAAATGGAGAAGGGAATATAGAAATGGAGAACGGGACATAGAAATGGAGAGAAATGGAAATAAGATAGGTGAATTGAGACATTTCAAAGTTTCCCAAAATTCCAAATCTTCCCAAAATTCTCCAAAAGGGGAATTTCCTCCATATTTGGGGGGATTTGCCCCCAAATTGGCCGCAGCCTCGGGGGGGGGGGGGTGATTTCCCCCAAATTGGCCGCAGCCCTAGAGGGGGGAAAACCCTAGGACTCTTTGGGATGATTTCCGTCTTGCTAGGACTCTTTGGTTGAGTCCCAACTTGATTAGGACTCTTCTTTTCGCGCTTATAAATACATCCCCCACCCCCCTACAACATTGGCCGCAACCAGCCCCCCAAACTTGCCGAGTTGCCCCTGCCCCCCCCCCCCCCCCCCCCAACTCGCCGAATTGAGCCCCCCCCCTTGCCGGATTTTGGTCGCCGGCGAGTCCCACCGATGAGTCCCACACTTCACCCCAGCACCCTTGTTCATCATAAAACCCGATGGAAGCCCATTAAAACATGCAAGAACACGTACAAACTGGTTCTATAAAACTGCACTATAGGATTTGCATTCATCTACCCCATTGGATCTTGAGTAAAGTTTGTGCATGATGATTGAGCAACACAAACCACGGGAGCAAGGCAAGTGCCCATTGACCATATTGATCCCATGTTTTGAAACTGTTTTGTTGCGAAAACGTGTATGCTTGAGTCAACTTGATGGGACATCCTTTTTATATGAGTTTACTAGTTTTGTTAACCATCCTTTTCACCGGAAATGTTGATGATTCAGGTATGGTCGTTTTTCTTTTTTGCTTCGCTTAATTTACGGGATACGGGAAGCTGAAATAAAACTTGTTTAGCTACTGCACTCATATGAATAAGACGGGTAAGACGGGTCAGTATTGCTGATCCATCATGCTCACTACTTGTGTTTGAAGCATTGTGTGTTATCCAGTGTTGTGCAACGCAGCACCCCTCAGTGTGATCCTAGCTAGTTGAGACCGTCGAGTTCTCGCAATAAGCATTTCAGTACTTTGTAACTGAATCTAGTGGTTCTTGGGGAAGCCCACCTGAACCGACACTTGTTATGTATATGATGCGGTTCAATGGACCCTTATTGGAACCTCGTTGCCCTTGTTTTCGCTTGGCAGAATTTGAAGATTCAACCATTAGAGATCCTTCTATGGTTTTAGGAGCCGAAGTCACCTAGTCATTGTTTGGGCAGTTAAGCGAGGTAGAAAAGAATTATAAGGCTTCATATACTTGACAACCAACATTAACTTAAATGCTGGAGTTAAGATTCATCATCCATACCTCGTCGGCAGGATCATATTCCGGGTCGAGATCCTCTGAAGTCTTTTTAATTTTTATATTTGGAAAAGGATCCGATGGATTGTGATACGAGCCTGAACTGCAAGTCACTAAACTCAACATCGTCAGCTTCATTGTTACTACCAGCACCAGTCTTCTTAGGGCTTTCCATGTTAGAACTTGAAGACCAACAGAAGAGGTTCCTTGTTATAGTACTGAGTTATTACAAAGACATCCTAATATGTAAAATCACATCCTAATATATAAAATAGAGTGAACATGGTGGATTTACAAATACAACATGTATCCCTGTTATAGTACTCAATGATTATAAAGACAACATGGACTTCCATTTAGCACAACAAGACTATCTCCTTTAACACAACTATTCTAAACACCTAATTGGTGCAGGTATGAACACACACGGAAAATGTAGAATAAACAATTGAGCTAAATTTGCTTTGCTTTCTGATGCAAACAATTAATTTGTTATCTAAACAATTTGCTTTCGGGTCCACCTTCAAATAAAACCAAAACAATTAATCTAAGCAATTGTCAAGGTCTCTAAACAAGTAATCTAAACAATATAAAAGGGGGGCTCGGCGCAGTGGGAGAGCGACGGCGGTGGGGATGGTGGGGAGGGGCAGCGCACGGTGGTGGTAGATGTCGGGAAGGAGGAGGCGGTGTGGGGAGTATTATGGCGCGGGGGTGCGGCGGCGATGGTGCCTGAGGGGGACAGAAAGGGGGAGAGAGGTGGCGGCGAGGGCAAGGACGACACTCGGCCGGCGGTGAGGGCGAGGAGGGAGGCGGCACAGGGAGGGGGAGGGAAGGAGGCGGCACGGGTGTAACACCCTCAATTTCACTACCATGCATTGCATACATTTTCCATGTAGATAAGCATTTAAAAAGAAGTAGAAATGGAGAAAGAACCATAGAAATGGAGAAAGAACCATAGAAATGGAGAAAAATCAACAGAAATGGAGAAAGAACCATAGAAATGGAGAAGGGAATATAGAAATGGAGAACGGGACATAGAAATGGAGAGAAATGGAAATAAGATAGGTGAATTGAGACATTTCAAAGTTTCCCAAAATTCCAAATCTTCCCAAAATTCTCCAAAAGGGGAATTTCCTCCATATTTGGGGGGATTTGCCCCCAAATTGGCCGCAGCCTCGGGGGGGGGGGGGTGATTTCCCCCAAATTGGCCAAATTGGCCGCAGCCCTAGAGGGGGGAAAACCCTAGGACTCTTTGGGATGATTTCCGTCTTGCTAGGACTCTTTGGTTGAGTCCCAACTTGATTAGGACTCTTCTTTTCGCGCTTATAAATACAGCCCCCACCCCCCTACAACATTGGCCGCAACCACCCCCCCAAACTTGCGGAGTTGCCCCTGCCCCCCCCCAACTCGCCGAATTGAGCCCCCCCTTGCCGGATTTTGGTCGCCGGCGAGTCCCACCGATGAGTCCCACACTTCACCCCAGCACCCTTGTTCATCATAAAACCCGATGGAAGCCCATTAAAACATGCAAGAACACGTACAAACTGGTTCTATAAAACTGCACTATAGGATTTGCATTCATCTACCCCATTGGATCTTGAGTAAAGTTTGTGCATGATGATTGAGCAACACAAACCACGGGAGCAAGGCAAGTGCCCATTGACCATATTGATCCCATGTTTTGAAACTGTTTTGTTGCGAAAACGTGTATGCTTGAGTCAACTTGATGGGACATCCTTTTTATATGAGTTTACTAGTTTTGTTAACCATCCTTTTCACCGGAAATGTTGATGATTCAGGTATGGTTATTTTTCTTTTTTGCTTCGCTTAATTTACGGGATACGGGAAGCTGAAATAAAACTTGTTTAGCTACTGCACTCATATGAATAAGACGGGTAAGACGGGTCAGTATTGCTGATCCATCATGCTCACTACTTGTGTTTGAAGCATTGTGTGTTATCCAGTGTTGTGCAACGCAGCACCCCTCAGTGTGATCCTAGCTAGTTGAGACCGTCGAGTTCTCGCAATAAGCATTTCAGTACTTTGTAACTGAATCTAGTGGTTCTTGGGGAAGCCCACCTGAACCGACACTTGTTATGTATATGATGCGGTTCAATGGACCCTTATTGGAACCTCGTTGCCCTCGTTTTCGCTTGGCAGAATTTGAAGATTCAACAATTAGAGATCCTTCTATGGTTTTAGGAGCCGAAGTCACCTAGTCATTGTTTGGGCAGTTAAGCGAGGTAGAAAAGAATTATAAGGCTTCATATACTTGACAACCAACATTAACTTAAACTGCTGGAGTTAAGATTCATCATCCATACCTCGTCGGCAGGATCATATTCCGGGTCGAGATCCTCTGAAGTCTTTTTAATTTTTATATTTGGAAAAGGATCCGATGGATTGTGATACGAGCCTGAACTGCAAGTCACTAAACTCAACATCGTCAGCTTCATTGTTACTACCAGCACCAGTCTTCTTAGGGCTTTCCATGTTAGAACTTGAAGACCAACAGAAGAGGTTCCTTGTTATAGTACTGAGTTATTACAAAGACATCCTAATATGTAAAATCACATCCTAATATATAAAATAGAGTGAACATGGTGGATTTACAAATACAACATGTATCCCTGTTATAGTACTCAATGATTATAAAGACAACATGGACTTCCTGTTAGCACAACAAGACTATCTCCTTTAACACAACTATTCTAAACACCTAATTGGTGCAGGTATGAACACACACGGAAAATGTAGAATAAACAATTGAGCTAAATTTGCTTTGCTTTCTGATGCAAACAATTAATTTGTTATCTAAACAATTTGCTTTCGGGTCCACCTTCAAATAAAACCAAAACAATTAATCTAAGCAATTGTCAAGGTCTCTAAACAAGTAATCTAAACAATATAAAAGGGGGGCTCGGCGCAGTGGGAGAGCGACGGCGGTGGGGATGCGCACGGTGGTGGTAGATGTCGGGAAGGAGGAGGCGGTGTGGGGAGTATTATGGCGCGGGGGTGCGGCGGCGATGGTGCCTGAGGGGGACAGAAAGGGGGAGAGAGGCAGCGGCGAGGGCAAGGACGACACTCGGCCGGCGGTGAGGGCGAGGAGGGAGGCGGCACAGGGAGGGGGAGGGAAGGAGGCGGCACGGGTGTAACACCCTCAATTTCACTACCATGCATTGCATACATTTTCCATGTAGATAAGCATTTAAAAAGAAGTAGAAATGGAGAAAGAACCATAGAAATGGAGAAAGAACCATAGAAATGGAGAAAAAACAACAGAAATGGAGAAAGAACCATAGAAATGGAGAAGGGAATATAGAAATGGAGAACGGGACATAGAAATGGAGAGAAATGGAAATAAGATAGGTGAATTGAGACATTTCAAAGTTTCCCAAAATTCCAAATCTTCCCAAAATTCTCCAAAAGGGGAATTTCCTCCATATTTGGGGGGATTTGCCCCCAAATTGGCCGCAGCCTCGGGGGGGGGGGGGGGGTGATTTCCCCCAAATTGGCCAAATTGGCCGCAGCCCTAGAGGGGGGAAAACCCTAGGACTCTTTGGGATGATTTCCGTCTTGCTAGGACTCTTTGGTTGAGTCCCAACTTGATTAGGACTCTTCTTTTCGCGCTTATAAATACAGCCCCCACCCCCCTACAACATTGGCCGCAACCACCCCCCCAAACTTGCGGAGTTGCCCCTGCCCCCCCCCAACTCGCCGAATTGAGCCCCCCCCTTGCCGGATTTTGGTCGCCGGCGAGTCCCACCGATGAGTCCCACACTTCACCCCAGCACCCTTGTTCATCATAAAACCCGATGGAAGCCCATTAAAACATGCAAGAACACGTACAAACTGGTTCTATAAAACTGCACTATAGGATTTGCATTCATCTACCCCATTGGATCTTGAGTAAAGTTTGTGCATGATGATTGAGCAACACAAACCACGGGAGCAAGGCAAGTGCCCATTGACCATATTGATCCCATGTTTTGAAACTGTTTTGTTGCGAAAACGTGTATGCTTGAGTCAACTTGATGGGACATCCTTTTTATATGAGTTTACTAGTTTTGTTAACCATCCTTTTCACCGGAAATGTTGATGATTCAGGTATGGTCGTTTTTCTTTTTTGCTTCGCTTAATTTACGGGATACGGGAAGCTGAAATAAAACTTGTTTAGCTACTGCACTCATATGAATAATGATAATGAGAACTTGATGATGTTAATGAGCATGGAATCGGGGAGATCTAGGTAAGCTTGGTTCGTGGATGTTGCTGAAAGAGATGGTGGTCTACTTGCCGTAGATCTAAGGACCGGTTCATGTGAGCACATGCCAGGAAAACAGTGCTACCACAAGGCCAAATATGGGTGCGGCTTAGCTGACTAATTAAGTGTGTTTCTAGCTTGTTATGGTCCTTTGGATGGCGCGAGGAATGGGAGTCGATGAGGACTGTCCTGGGAACTGCATGGCACAAGAGGGGGCCCGTGGGTGGGAGAATGGAGATTTGAGCCTGCCGGTGAAATCACAGTAGGTCCGTACATCCTAGTAGTCCCATTGTAATGGCTATTCTGTGATCTCTTGGCCATATAACGAAGATTTTGTACTGGTACAATGGAGGTTCTTTCTAGTCGTCGACGGGTGACGAAATCATGAACTTGTTGGTAAAGTGGTGTCACCTCTGCAGAGTGTAAAACTATCATGATAACTGTGCTTCCGGTTAGGAGCACCTGGCCAATTTCCATGATTAGAGGCAAACCTTTGGATGTTTATTCGTTTATGGTTATGGTATGGTCATTGGATTGGGTTTGGGGCTGTTTTGGGTCATGAAAATGAGTTTGGTTTCCGTTATATGAATATGAGATGGTTATGAATAATTATGAGTATGAGACGAACTTGAGAAAGATTATTGGCTGGTTGAGACTTGATAAATGGCGAATTATGATGAAAGAATGTTGCTGGCTTACTTGGTTATGATTGGATTAAACTCACTAAGAAATAGTTGCTGTTTTTACCATGTTTGTGAAATAAAATTTGCTTGCAGCAATGAGCCTTTTTATTCCCTACCTTGTTGTAAGCTACATGTCATACTATTCCCGCACTTGCTGAGTACGACATGTACTCACCCTTGCATTCCCACATATACATCAACTACAGGAGAAGAGTACTTTGAGCAACATGTGGAGTACTAGGCGTGCACACTACCGTCAACATGCCTGTGGAGTTGAAGATTGGAGCATGCTGGTTTAGTCATTTTCCGCTGTCGTTTGAGTCATCCGCTGCAAGAATAAGTTAGATATTCACGAGTGAGACATTGAGTCATTGTAATAATGTACTTAAACAATATCTATTCGTGGTTATATTTTGAATTCAGTTTGTGGATTACATGTGTATGTGTGATGAACATCCTGAGCACACATATGCATTCACTTGGTTCTATTTTCAGAACCGGGTGTCACAGCGTGGGACAGAGAAGGGAGGAGGGAGAGAAGGGAGGAAAGAGGCGAACGTACATAGATGGTAATGGCGATGGCGACGGTCATGAAGCTCGGTGGCCAGGACGGTGAGGATGAAGCTTGGCAGCGAGAACGGCGATGACGAAGCTCGGCGGTGAGGACGGCGAGGATGAAGGTTGGCGGCAAGGACGGCAAGGACAAAGCTCGGTGGCGAGGGTTTTGGCAGCGAGGGTTTTGGCGGCAAAGGAAAATTTTGGCAGCCTGACGGCATCTAAGTGAAATCTCCAGGGTTGGGTTTTTTCGAGGAGACCGTGCGGCCTTATACAGGCACAGGTTTCACAGGCGGCTCTTCGTTAAACACCGCCTGTGAAGATGTATTAGTGCAGGCGGTTTGTAAATTGTAATTTAGAACCGCCTGAGCGGTCTAATATAGCCGCGATTTCACAACCGGCTCTTAGTTAAACACCACTTGTGAAAAATGTTTAAATTATGTTATTTCTTTGCGGCATTATATAGGCGCATATTTCACTAGCGGCTCTTAGTTAAACACCGCCTGTGAAAAATGTTTAAATTATATTTGTCCGTTGTCACTTCGCGTGCAGAGATAATAAATGTGCACCGTTGCCACAATGAACATATAGAACCGCAATCACATTACAATTTAGAGATAAACATTAACATTTCATATTTTATACACATTGCGTGCCGTCTAAACTATACATTTCAGACTTGTATTCCTATGAAGCTCCCATCGATCGATCTAAACTGTACCGTCGAGCTTGCTACTAAGCACGTCTCTTATATTCCTCTGGATCCTAAAAATAACATTGACATTCTTTAAAATTGACAAATGTCGAATGAGGAATGATATATAACCTAGGTTGCTCACTAACACAAAGTTACTAACCTTGATAAGTAGATTATAGCAATCATTTTCATCATCGGGCACATTTGGCTGATGAAGCAAACGCTGAACTTCAAGTAGTAAATTCTGACATTAATACTAGGACACCACCCCTACGAAATATCAATTTAAGCAACATAAGAAACCACTTCAAATAAGTTCGGCAACAATTACTAATTACTTGAGCAAAATAAGTCTATCTTACAATCTCTTGAACAAGAACCGCAAGGAAGAGAAATCCTGAGTGATGGACATTCGGGTGGAAGAAACCAGGTGGAAAGGCGCATCCCGGAGGTACCAAGGGATAGTAATCCGAGAAGGAGATTGTTAGTGGGTTGTAACCACCTTCCCTGTCAGTCTACAAAGGAAATTCATTAATAAGGGAACGATGGTTATACTGGATTGTGCTTATTCTTCATGACTTACCCCTTCTTTACCGGGTACAATGCACTGCCACTTCATTAAGTCTCCCGACTCAGGCTTCGTAGAGAAACCCTATGCAGAGAATTAGACAACAAGTGACACAAATGGCAAGCCATGAAAAAATACCAAAAACAAACAAGACAAAAAAGCAAAACTACAGAGTGACCGGTGTGCCATATGTACATACATGAGGGTGGTTCTTGCGCCACGCCAAGCGCTCCTCCTTGAGTCAGCCATGTGCCAAGTCATTAACAAAGTTCCCAGCCATGAACGATGATGACGATGTAGAATAGGAGGAAGTAGTGACGGAGACGATGACGATGGTGATGGCGAACAGTGGACGGCAGGCGGCGGTCGCACTAGAGTTGGTCGATCGCTAAAGTGTTCGAAGAGAGAGCGGCTAGAGTGTGACGGAAGGGAAACACACGGCCCGAGGAGGATGAGGTGCAGAGAACTTAATTTCGGTCGGCACGGTGGTGCAGAGAAGTGTGACCGGTGTGCGAGATCCTCCTTCCTCCTCGAAGATCAATTAAACACCGTCTGTGAAGATGTATTATCATAGGCAGTTTTCAATATAGAACCGCCTGTGAAAAAAGAGACAGCGGCTGTAGTTGGACGGAAGGAAAACACACGCCCCTTGGAGGAGGAGGTGTGGAGAACTTAATTGTGTCCAGTGGTGAAGAGATGGGCGAGATAAAAGAGGTCTTCCATTGTTGACACTGGGAGACGAGCGGACCGAGGAGGAAGAGCTGTAGAGAACTTAATTTCCTCCCTCTTCGCAGGCGGTTTTTAATATAGAATTGCCTGTGAAAAAGTTTACTAAGTTTATTAAGTTTAGGATTAATGAGAACAGTAATGTGACACCCGGTTCCGAAAACAGAACCAAGTTAATGCATATGTGTGCCCAGGATGTTCATCACTCATACACATGTAATCAACAAATCGAATTCAGAATATAACCACGAATAAATAGTGTTTAAGTACTTTATTACATTGACTCATTGTATCACTCATGAATCTCTAACTTATTCTTGCAGCAGAAGACTCTAAACGACAGCGGAATATCAATATAGGCAGCAGGCTCCAATTTCAAATCCACAGACATATTGACGGTAGTTTGCACGCCTAGTACTCCACATGGTCCTCGAAGTACTCATCTCCTGTTGATGATGTTTATGTGATAATGCAAGGGTGAGTACATGTCGTACTCAGCAAGTGCGGGAAAAGTATGACATGTAGCTTATAACAAGGTAGGGAATAAAAAGGCTCATTGCAGCAAGCAAATTTTATTTCACAAACATAATAAAACAGCAACTAAGTCTAGGTGAGTTTAATCCCAATATAACCATTTAAAACAGCAGCATTCTTTCATCATAATTCACCATTTATCAAGTCTCATCCAGCCATTATTCTTTCTCAAGTTCATCTCAAGCTCATAAATATTCATAACCATCTCATATTCATATAACCAAAACCAAACTCATTATCATGACTCAAAACAGTTCCAAAACCAATCCCAAAGACCATACCATAACCATACCGAATATCCATTCCATGGTTCCCCTCTAATCATGGAAGTTGGCCCGATGCTTGTGACTGGAAGCACGGCTATCATGATAATTTTACACTCTGCAGAGGTGGCACCACTTCGCCCACAAGTTCGTGATTTCGTCACCCGCCGGCGACTGCAGAACCTCCATTATACCAGTACACAACCGTCGGTGTATAGCCAAGAGATCACAAAATAGCCTTTACAAAGGGGCTACTAGATGTATGGACTCACTGAGGTTTCACCGACAGGCTCGAATCACCATTCTCCCACCCACTGGCCCCATCTTGTGCCATACAGTTCCCAGGTCAGTTCTCCTCGACTCCCATTCCCCGCGCCATCCACGGTCCATAACAAGCTAGCAACACACCTAATTAATCATCTAAGCCGCACCCATACATGGCCTTGTGGTGGCACTGTTTTCCTGGCATATTCTCGCATGAACCGGTCCTTGGATCTACGGCAAGTACCACCATCTCATTCAGCAACATCCACGAACCAAGCTTGCCTATATCTCCCCGATTCCATGATCATTATCATCATCAAGTTCTCATCATCATTATTCGTATGAGTGCAGTAGCTGACCATGTTTTAATTCAGCTTCCCGTATCTCGTGGATTAAGCGAAGCAAAAAGTAAAAATGTCCATACCCGACTTATCAACTTTCCCGGCGACAAGGATGGTTAACAAAACTAGTAAACTCCTATAAAAGGGTGTCCCATCAAGTTGACTCAAGCATACGAGTTTTCGCAAGCAAAACAGTTTCAAAACATAGGATCAATATGGTCAAGGGGCACTTGCCTTGCTCCCATGGTTCTTGTTGTTCGAGCGTCTCGAAGTCTTGGTGCTGTAGTTCCTCGTTGATGGCTTATTGAGCTTGTCCTTCTACTCACGACCACGCACATACAAAATTTACAGCAATCAAACATCATGCACAAACTTTACTCAAGATGCAATGGGGTAGATGAATGCAATTCCTATGGTGCAGTTTTATTAAACCAGTTTGTATGTGTTCTTGCATGTTTTAATGGGCTTTCATGGGGTTTTATGATGAACAAGGGTGCTGGGGTGAAGTGTGGATGTGGTGATGATCTTTACTCAAGATCTAGATCAATTCCACCATCAAAAATCAATCAAAACACGATCTGTCCACACGGAAAAGTTTTTGTTTGAAGGGGGCGAAAAAAATGGATGCGTAGAAAGAGCGGTGACATCGTAACATGGGTAATGGAGACCTACCTCACTTCCTTTTGGTGGCAGGGCCTTCCTCCTAGCAATGGCAGCAGTGGGGAATTTTTCTATGGAAAATTTTGGTAGGACAGATCTTCTTCTCCAGCGACGGCGGGGCTCGACGGTGGCCAAATTCCGGCAAGGGGGGGAACTTGGCGACTTGGCAGCAAGGAAGGTGGCTTGGCAGTAGGGGGGACGACCAAAAGAGAGGGGTCGGCCAAGGGGGTGGAGGTTATATTTATAAGGGGGAAAAGGAGAGTCCTACTCCAATTGGAGCTCAAATAAGAGTCCTACTCAATTTTGGATCTCAACAAACTTGTATTTTAAGTTAGGTGCGGCAACCTTGGGGATTTTATCTCCCCAAATGTGGGGAAAATTCCCCTTTTGTGGAATTGGGGAATTTGGAATTTTGCGGGAAATTTGGGGAAATTTGGGAATGGCTTATTTCAGCTATCTTTTTCCCATTCCTCACCATTTTTATGTCACTTGCTCCATTTCTACATTCCCCTCTCCGTTTCTATGTCCCATTCTCCATTTCTACATTCCCCTCTCCATTTCTATGTCCCATTCTCCATTTCTACATTCCCCTCTTCATTTCTATGTTCCATTCTCTATTTCTACATTGCCCTTCTCCGTTTGTATGCCCCATTCTCCATTTCTATATTCCCTTCTCCATTTCTGTTGTTTTTCCTCCATTTTTATTGTTCCCTCCTCCATTTCTATGGTTCTTTCTCCATTTCCATGGTTCCTTCCTCCGTTTCTATGGTCCGTTCTCCATTTCTATGTTTCTTTTCTCCATTTCTATGGTTCTTTCTCCATTTCTATAGTTCTTTCTCCATTTCTATAGCTCTTTCTCCATTTCTACTTCTTTTATAATGTTACTCTACATGAAAAATGTATGCAATGCATGGAAATGAATTTGAGGGTGTTACAAGTAACACGGGACAAACCCACGGTAACATCTGGTTAGAAGAGTAACAGGGAACAAACATACGGTAACATTGTGACCAGAGTAACACGGGACACATCAAGGATAACATATGTACAAGTGTTTTTACTTTTTCTTTAATCTTGGATCGAGCATACCAATAATTATACCAGCAAAAAACAACAACAGGGAAATGTTGCATCAGGATCATAGTTAAGTAAGAGGAAAATAAAGTAGGATTACCATGGGCACATTCATCCGAGAAAGTATTTCAAAAGAGGCTATTAAGGGTACTGCACAAACATCCGGTCCACATACATTGTCCATAAAAACTGAAGAATAGAACTTCAAGTTTAGAACATAATAACTAATATGAAAGCACATCGAGGAGTTATCACATCCAGCCATGGTTCCTCGCCATTCGACGGTGCCAACTCTTCTTCTTATCACTATGTCTTTCAGAATTAGAGAGCCCAACTTCCACAACATGACGTTGGATGGAGTTGATGTCTTCCCATTTCTATTTATGCTTCATGTTGGGACAGACTGGGCATATGATGTAGCCGCTTGGGTGCTCGATGATGTGCAGATCGTCACCGTGTGGGACTGGCAATTTATAGCCATGATACTGGTCATCATCGGAGTCCTGTGTGATATCTTTGCTCCCGGCTTAATAGGATTGATAGAATACTCATACCGTCAAGGTATACCTTCTTTTCTGGAAGCTCACCTGCAAAGGACTCCAGGGTTTAGCGTGCTTGGCCCGGAGAAATTTGGGGATGGGTGACCGACCGAGAAGTTTTTCCGGGTGCGCACAAGTGACGACAAAGTGCGCAGGAAGGACTAGTGTTTGTTTGTGGGCATAGTCTATGATACTAGAGAGCTGCCACAAATGGTATCAGAGCCGACCCTCGTAGTTTCACAGGTGCGTACGGGTCAGTGAGAATGATATGGTAGCGTACGGGTCAGGGACATAGGTACGTACGCATGACGCGTGGGTCCTCTGTGAGGGACACGGTATGGGTACGTATGCTGCTAACAAGACTTACGGTATGCGTATGCTATTACTGAATGTACAGACGTGGCTAAGAGGGGACATTCCTGTCTTGGCGTTGACCGACGAGGACATTGGTCTTCTAAGGTGGGTGGATTGTGTGATATCCTGGCTCCCGACTTAATAGGATTGATAGAATACTCATACCATCAAGGTATATCTTCTTTTCTGGAAGTCCACCTGCAAAGGACTCCGGGGTTAAGCATGCTTGGCCCGCAGAAATTTGGGGATGGGTGACCGACCAGGAAGTTTTTTCGGGTGCACACGAGTGAGGATAATGTGCGCAGAAAAGACTAGTGTTGGTCTGTGGGGATAGTATATGATCCTAGAGGGCTGCCACATCCGTGCTGACGTACACTGGCGAGGGGCACTGCTCCCGGACAAAAGATGGCGAGGAAGCCTGACGGGAGAGCAACAACACGCAAATCTCGTAAGAGGTAAACGCATCGATGCAGGCATACTACACCTGCTGTGGCGACAGGATCACCTTATCCCACTTATCACACTTGATGTCCTTCGCCTTGTCGATGTCACATTCATCACCTTGAGCGCCAGGGTCTTGAGCGATGCCAACATGAGTTCCGACCGGTGCAACACCTTCACGGCGAGGTCCTGGAACTCAACCACATTTGCTACCTCGTAGCCGTAGTCCTCGCGCAGCCGCTTTACGTCGCTACTGATACCGACGGTGGAAAATCTGTTGTGTTGATATGCGAAGAAGTTTTTCAGGGAACTCTCCGGGACATAGTCCGCGTGAATGATCTGGAAGACAAGGCAGTGGCGGCCCACGCAGAGTTGCAGGACGGTCGTCTTATACGACTTGCGCCCGTCCGGGTTCTTGACGTCGTACCACTCTGTGTCCAGGCCGACGATAAGGGGCTCCAAGTTGTTCCCACAAACATGCAAAAGGAGGCGCTCCACGTCGGTGCCGGAGGATGTGACGGTGGTCTCGATAACGGTGCCGTTCAACATGACCTCAGTGGTATAGGTCGCCAACTGTGTTAGCTTGCATTTTCCACCTTGATCATGATCACCGGCAGGGAGGCGAGACGAGGATCCTACAGACGCCATGGTTGTGAAGAGCGAGGAAGATGGAAGGGCGCTGCGAGGAAGATGAGGAAGGGCGCGGCAACTGGTTATTATAAGGGGGTTTAAGATTTTAGCGGTTGCAGCACCATTGACGAGGCGCAATAACTGAATTATGGACAATTTGAATTTTGACATGTTGGTTTGCTTTAAAAAAATTAATAAAATTCATACATGTATAAATAAGACAATATGTCCATACAAACCAACTTTTGGAAGATCCATTTTTTAGGAGATATGACAATCTGAATAATATATGCATATAAATTAATGCTATATTTACCAAAACATAACAATGTTACCTATATAAGTTTTAAACTTTTTGTTCCATCTGGTATATATTAAATTTTGAAGAATATAAAAAAAGAATCATTAAGTTTGGACTCAATTTGCAGAATTTATACATGTTTGAGTATTTACATTGGAATCTAAATAAAAAATGAAGCAAAGGAAGAAGAAATTGAAGAGCAGACCTATAAAGAGGCAATTATCGCAGGCGGTTTTTAATATAGAACCGCCTGTGAAACAAGTTTACTAAGTTTATGATTAATTAATATTCTTGATCAAAATTAGGGGGCTTGTAAAGGCCAAATTCCTAGTTCTTGTATTAGTATTACAGGTGCCCATTAAATTTCACTTGGAAAAACCTTTGAAATTGGTCAGAACATGAAAAACAAATAAATAGGAAATTTGTCATTTTTGTATCTTGCATAATAAATTGATTTTGTGAGTGCATTTTTCTATGGGATTGTCGGTACCCTCAATGTGGGGTACCCCCGCGCACAGGGGAAACTGCCTAAGGACCTCGCCCTTCTCCACAGGGAGAGCTCCGAAGGCGCCATGTGTCCAGCGGGGCCTGACACCCCTCTCCTCAGAGGTAAGCTCCGGGCCCGCCACATGGCCAACTGAGCCGGAACTCCCCCTTCCGCGGGGAGAGCTCCGGAGGCTCCACGTGTCCAGCGGGGCCGGACCTTCCTCTCCTCAGAGGTAAGCTCCGGGCCCGCCACGTGGCCAACTGAGCCAGACCTCCCCCCTCCGCGGGGAGAGCTCTGGAGGCTCCACGTGTCCAGCAGGGCCGGAACACCCTCTCCTCAGAGGAGAGCTCCGGACCCGCCATGTGGCCAGCAGAGCCGGACCTCCCCCCTCCGTGGGGAGAGCTCCGAAGGCTCCACGTGTCCAGCAGGGCCGGACCTCCCTCTCCTCAGAGGAGAGCTCCGGGCCCGCCACGTGGCCAGCAGAGCAGCGCTGCCTGCCCCCGCGCGGTAGGCAGCAGGAGTAAAGATGCGCCATACCTTGCCCGTACAAGGTATTCAAGACTCGCGCCTTCCCAAGGCGCGGAGACGGGGAGCACGCCTCTGTCAGGTGTCGTTGCGCCCAGTCACATCACAGTGAAGGCTAGAACGCCGTGGCAGAGTCTATACGCCAATAAACACAGCAACAAGACATCCCCTGCCACCCCTGCCATCATCAACCACTAAGACTAGCTGGCGGCATGGGCAGGGCGGCAGAACGAAGACTCGGAAGCCCTCGCCAGAGACAACTACCGGCGTAACTGCAGATACGGTAGATGAAAGGCAATCTCCCCGGGACCACCTGTCGGGTCCCGAGCCCACCTTGTAAGCCGCCCGAGCCTTGGACTATAAAAGGATCGGGTAGGCAACGTTAGCAATGGTTCGCATTTTGACCCACTCTCCCATAGGTTCGATTCTTTGCACACTTAGGCTCCAGCATCCGAGCACTTAGGTCATCCTCAAGCTCAGGACTCCGGTTTTGAGCACCAAGCAATATAACGAGCACCTCTGCTCACTGTGGACGTAGGGTATTACGCTCCGACGGCCTGAACCACGTAAAAATCCCTGTGTCAAGCTTCTCCCTCAATCGTCCCTAACGCGTAAGCTCTCCGTGAGTGACTAGCCCCTCCGAAAAAGAACCTCCGCGGGCTGCCCAGAGCAGGCCCGGGGGAAGTGTTGGCTACACACTTCGACATTTGGCGCGCCAGGTAGGGGGCTTTTCCCTTGCGCGACGAGCTTCTGCCGACGAAGATGACGAAGCTTCCTTCAGCGGCAAGCTCTCCCCGCCCATGTTCGCGACGAACGGTGACCAGCGGGGACTACGTCTCAACACACTCAGGACGGTGTGTGTCGGCGCAAGCTGGGAGCCAGCAGCCGACTCCGGCAGTGCAGGCTCCAGCGAGCGTGAGATCCACTGCAGCGCTGAGTGTCTCCCACGGGGGTGCACTAGCTACAGCATGAGCGCTACTGCACAATCCACCTGCTGGGGACGCGCCTCAGTCAGCGACCCAGCAGTGGATTCGCAACGTAGACCGTCTCGTCGTCGCCGCCGCCAACCCTCAACTTCGGCGGGGACGACGTCCCAGTCAACCGGCTGTGTCGCTGACACGCACGCCAACGGTTGACAGGCAGACGGCAGATTCCCGCTCCACCGGGCTCCCATCGGCGGACCTGAGGTCGGAGCTGGAACAACGCCACTTGGGTAAAGATGCCTGAGTGCTCATCGAGCGACGGCGAGAAAGGCGTCGCAACCAAGAGGCCGGAGACAGCATGTCGACCGCCTCGACCCAGCCTGAGGCGAAGACGTTCGCCACGCGATCTCTGCCCCAGGCATACGCCACGCAGCATATGCCCTGCAAATGGTGCCCCCGGTCTATGGCGCAGCCTTGCCCATACCGGGGTATACGGTGCCGGCAGCGAACCAAGCATTCGCGGCACCAACACCTGCAGCAACAGGAGCAGGATGTGCGGCCCTAGCACCACACCTTCGCTTCGCGAAGTCGCCGCGCAAGTTCTGGCCGCACCTGCCCGAGAAGTACGATGGCAGCGTCAACCCGGCGGAGTTCCTCGAGATCTACTCCACCGCCATCCTTGCTGCAGGAGGGGACGAGGCCGTCATGGCCATCTACTTCCCCTTCGCCTTGACCGGCCCAGCCCGGTCATGGCTCATGAATCTCCCCCAGGGTTCCATAACCTCCTGGGGAGAGCTCTGCCGGCAGTTCACTGCTAACTTCGGCAGCTCCTACACCCGGCCTGGCACGGAGCTCGACCTCTATGCCATCCAGCAGCAACCTGGAGAGACGCTGCACTCCTTCATACAGCGGTTCTCCCAGGCATGGAACACCATCCCACACATCCAAAATGCTTCTGTGGTGGTGGCGTTCCGGCAGGGTGTACGGGACAAGAAGATGCTTGAGAAGCTCGCGACCAGAGAGGTTCGCGACGTCTCAGAGCTCTTCAGCCTGGCGGACAAGTGCGCCAGGGCAGCAGAAGGGCGGAACTGGCATTCACAGCCAGCCTCCGAATCAGGAGGACAGCCCAGATCTGGCGCTGCTTCCCATGGAAGTGGCAAGAAGATCAAGAACCGGGGCGGTGGCAAGATGAAGCCACCGACCGCAGCTCCCGTTGCTGCAGCAGCAGCACCCAGCAGAGCTCGGGGGCCACGCCCCGATAAAAGGCAGAGACGGTCACCAGCTCCAGATGGTGACCAAGGCGTGCCATGCCCCGTGCACGACACCAGCAGCCATACCGCTGCCGAGTGCTGTGAGATTCAGAAGCTCGCGGAGCGCTTCCACAAGGGGAAGAAACCGCGTGCTGACGCCCCTCCGTTCCGTCAAAGGGAAGGCAAGCAGAAGGTTGACACCCAAGACAATGTCGACCACCAAGTGGAGTTCCAGGAGCCTCAGCGCACCGTGAAGGCGGTGCGCAACCATGAGGACTCCAGCTCCAGCGATGACGAGCGCCGGAAGATGCTCTACGTCATCTACGGCGGGTCCACTGACCCCTCGTCCCGAAGCACGGTTAAGACCCTGCGCCGAGCGGTAGCGTCGCTGGCTCCTCTCCCAAGTGTCGCGCCGCACCTCAAGTGGATGGGAATCCCCATCAGCTTCGATGCCACTGACTGCCCCAGGAACATGGCTGGGGCCGGCCAACTACCGCTCTTGGTAGCACCCACCATCGCCAACGTGAGGATGTACCACGTTCTGGTAGATGGTGGGGCTGGGCTGAACCTCATCAGCTGCGCAGCTTTCCAGAAGCTGCAGATCCCGAGGGCCATGCTCACCCCATCGAGCCCGTTCTCAGGGGTAGGGCCGGGACAAGTCGTTTCCTACGGCAACATCAGCCTTCCGGTGACCTTTGGGGCACCGGACAGCTATCGTACAGAGTACATTCTGTTCGATGTAGTGGATATCAGCCTCCCCTTCAACGCCATAATCGGCAGGCCAGCCCTGTACCGATTCATGGCAGTAGCCCACTACGGCTACCTCGTCCTGAAGATGCCTACACCAACAGGCGTCCTCAAGATTCGTGGAGACCACACTGCTGCAGTGTTAGCCTTAGAGAAGCTCCAAGCACTTGCAACAGCCCGAGCACCAGCCCCTGGTAGTGCAGAACCAGGGCGGCTCCACCCTAGTGCACGCCACCGTACCTCTACCTCAGCACCCCGCGTGCAACCCCTCGACGAGGGCGACGTCCCCCTGAAGGTCGTCCAAGTCAGCGCCGATGCTGCCCAGACCACCCGGGTAGCCGGGGGCCTGGACAGCAAATAGGAAGGCGCGCTCATCACCTTCCTCCGGCACAACGTCAACGTGTTTGCATGGCAGCCGTCGCAGATGCCGGGGATCCCTAGGGAGGTAATCGAGCACCATCTGAAGATCTTCCCCGACGCCCGGCCAGTCCAACAGAAGCCTCGCAAGCAGTCCATCAAGCGGCAGAACTTCATCCGAGAAGAAATCAAGAAGCTGCTGGACGCTGGCTTCATACGGGAAGTCCACCACCCCCGGTGGTTGGCGAACCCCGTCGTCGTCCCAAAGGCCGGTGGGAAGCTCCAGATGTGCATCGACTACACCAGTCTCAATAAGGCATGTCCCAAAGATCCATTCCCCCTCCCTAGAATAAATCAAATAGTAGATTCGACATCAGGCTGTGATATGCTATGCTTCCTAGACGCCTACTCGGGTTTTCATCAGATCCCTATGTCTAGAGAAGATGAAGAGCACACTTCCTTCATCACAGTAGACGGCCTGTATTGTTATGTCTCTATGCCTTATGGCTTAAAGAATGCTCTCCCCACCTTTGTACGTGCAATGCACAAAACCTTTGGAGAGCTAATAAGAGACTTAGTCGAGTTGTATGTCGATGACATCATTGTCAAGGTCAGGCAGAGTTCATCCTTGTTAGATAACCTAGCCCTAGTCTTTGACAAACTGCGCTCCACGGGCACTAAGCTGAACCCCGACAAGTGTGTGTTCGGTGTATCCTCTGGGAAGCTCCTAGGATTCCTAGTCTCACACCGAGGAATTGAGGCCAACCCAGAGAAGATCAAGGCCATCGACCTGATGCGGCCACCCGCCCGCATCAAAGATGTCCAGAAACTCACGGGATGCCTAGCCGCGCTTAGTCGGTTCATACCGAGGCTAGCAGAGCGAGCGCTCCCCTTCTTTAAGCTCCTGCGCAAATCCGGTCCATTTGCTTGGACTGACGAAGCAGAAGAAGCTTTCCAGGAGTTGAAGCAGCTCCTGACGACACTACCCATCATGGTAGCCCCCGAGCCCGAAGAACATTTGCTGCTCTACATCGCGGCAATAACTAAGGTGGTGAGCATGGTCCTCGTCGAAGAACGGCCGGACCCCTTGTCACCGCAGCCTGCTCCGGTAGCATAAAACAAGCACCAGGAGACCCCGGAGGTCCAAGACGACCTCCCTGACCGACGACCTCCCGGAGGTCCAACGGGACCTCCCGGAGCTCCAAGACAACCTCCCGGAGGTCCAACGGGACCTCCCGGAGCTCTAGGATAAACCCCGGTGACCCAAAGGAACCTCCCAAGAGGAGAATACATCCTCCCGAGGGTCCAGGATGACCACCTGGAAAACCAGCGGGATCTCCCGGAGGTCCGAGACGGACTAGGAGCCTCCGAGTCCCAGCTCCCAGAGGCTCCCCCAGACCCGTCTACCTCCTGTCGGCCTGAGCCAATGGATGAGGGCATATCAGGCCTAGAGGGGAGGTTCGGAACCATCCAGAGGCGTGTCTACTACATCAGCGAAGTCCTCCACGATGCCAAGACAAGGTACCTGGAGGTCCACAAGCTGCTGTATGCAGTACTTGTGGCATCCAGGAAGCTCCGCCACTACTTTCAAGCCCACCGGATCTCGGTGGTCACCTCCTACCCGCTGAAGGCAATCCTTCACGGCCCCAACGCGACCGGCAATGATGCTATGTGGGCAGCGGAATTGGCGGAATTTGAGCTGGACTTCCTTCCTTGCCATGCGGTCAAGAGCCAAGCACTGGCTGACTTCGTGACCGAGTGGACGCCAACGAAGACTAACCCAGGGGGCCACGAAAACGGTGAATCAAAGCCCCGAGCTCCGGTCTTCACCGGTCCTCACTGGACGCTCTTCTTCAACGGCTCCTCGCGAAAGCAGGGGGCTAGTGCTGGCGTACTGCTTCTCATGCCATCGGGGTTGCAGTTTGGGTACATGGTGCGTCTCAATTTCAAGGCAACCAACAACATGGCAGAGTATGAAGCGCTCATCTTTGGCCTAAAGACAGCTCTGTCTCTGGGCGCTCGCCAGTCGTTGGCACAGGGCGACTCCCAGCTAGTCATCAAGCAAGTTAAGGGTGAATGCTCTGGCAACGACCCACAGCTAGCTGCTTATCTGCTCCACGTGCATATGTTGGAGAAAGACTTCCTCGCCTTGGACCTGCGTCATGTACCGCGCGCTGGCAATGCCGCGGCCGACGACCTCTCAACAAAGGCCTCCACCGGAGCCCCTGTGCCCCCGGTGCTCGAAGGAGTCTTCGAGAGGACGTTGCTGCGGCCCACAGCCCGGACTGCCGAGCCGTGCGAAGGGGGCTGGACCAGCTCCTCGAAGCTGGCGGTCCCAGTGGCCCTGCAGCCATGGACGCCGCCAAGGATCATAAGCGTCACTGGGGACTCTGTACAGCCCAGCGCTCAAGATCCAGAAGCTCAAGTCAGACCCGATGCATGGATCACGGAGATCCGGGACTACTTGAAAGACAACATCCTCCCTGATGAACGTGTATCCGCTGAAAGGATCGTGCGCATGGCTAAAAGGTATGCGCTGGTAGAAGGTGATCTCTACCGGCATGGCGCCAACCACGTCCCATTGCGGTGCATAACCCAAGGGGAAGGCTGCGACATGCTCACTGAGATCCATGGAGGCGAATGTGGGAGTCACTCTTTCTGACGCACGCTCGTCGGTAAAGCCTTCCTGCATGGCTTCTACTGGCCGACAGCACTCCAGGATGCCGTCAAGCTGATCAAGAGCTGCAAGGCGTGCCAGTTCCACGCCAAGCAGATGCATACACCGGCTCAGGCGGTTCAGATGATCCCATCCTCGTGGCCGTTAGCCGTGTGGGGGTTGGACATCCTGGGACCATTCCCCAAAGCCGTTTGGGGGGTTCTGGTACCTCTACGTCGCCATCGACAAGTTCACCAAGTGGCCAGAAGCTACACCCATCGTCATCATCAACAAGCAATCCGTAGTAAAGTTCATCAAGTCGATCTTCTGCCAGTTCGGGGTCCCAAACAGAATCATCACCGACAACGGGACCCTGTTCACCAGCAGCGTTCCAAGACTACTGCGAAGATCTCGACATCCAGGTGTGCTATGCCTCCGTTGCTCGCCCAGAGCAATGGGCAAGTCGAGAGGGCCAACACCGAGATTATTCGGGGCCTCAAGACTTGCACCTATGTCGGCTCGAAGAAGCATGGCGCCAAGTGGGTGGACGAGCTTCCAGGCACACTGTGGGCTAACCGGACATCCCAAAGCCGGGCCACCGGAGAGACATCCTTCTTCATGATATACGGGGCCGAAGCTGTGCTTCCCCCAGAGATCACCTTGGGGTCTCTCCTTGTCCGAGCTTATGATGAAGCCGTGCAGGACAACCTCCGGCGTGAATACATCAACCTCGTCGACGAGGCTCGATTACACGCAGTGCTCCGCAGCGCACGGTACCGGCAAACGGTCCGGCGCTACCACCAAAGGTCCGTGCGTGTCCGGGAGCTGCAAGAAGGCGACCTGGTGCTACGGCGCATACTTTCTCGCAAAGGGACCGACAAACTCTCCCCCAGCTGGGAAGGTCCCTTCCGAGTCACGAAAGTTTGCCGCCCCGGGTGCGTACGCCCGAAGGATGGGGATTCGCTCCCGAACCCTTGGAACATAGAACACCTCCGTAAGTTCTATCCCTAGAGCAATAGTAGGACAGTACCTTTTCTTTCTGTAATAGATTCCATACAGTCCAGGAACAGCACTAGGAGCAGCTAAGCCTCAGGCGACAGTCTAGGACTACGTTCAACTTGGCCTGGTTCCGACTCTAAGCGCGTAGAGTCTTGCTTCCGTTCTTAATGGGGCGGGTCGTTGCCTCCATTTTTAGCCTAACTTCCTCCTATGGATATTTATATGGAAAGAAACCTGTCCTGCTTTGCTCTTGCCCTTGTCCTCATTTAATTACGCATTAATTTTTATGACCACACTTTCTGTGTATGCTCACCATACACTCAGCTCTCTTTTTCCATTCTCATCCCTAGTCGGCATTTGCTATCCTACCAAAGACGGTCGCGCTTGAGGTACCTGCCAATGGCCAGGGGGCCTCTCGGACCTCCCCCAGTCAGGTGTTGCGATGCCAGTTGGTCCAGTACTAAGGGCCGGGCGGTCGTACCCTGACCTCGGAGGGAGCCGGACCACCAGCGCCGGGCGCACTGAATTGCCAAAGCCCCGTATACCGGATCAGGATCGTAAGCCAAATAAGACTATGAGATAGGGAAGGGACATCCTCAAGGAGAATTACACTTCCCTTACTTGTGTGCAGGGCCTCCCAGCCTTAGCTCCCCTGCAGGAGTATGGTAGGTATGCCCAATCCATTGGCCACACCGACCAGGGGGCCACTACGGGGACCGCGCAAGGAAGGACCGGAGCTCCAACGCAAGACCAAAGCATCCGGACCTCGCCCCCTCCGCAGGGGCGGGCTCCAAAGGCCCATGTGTCCGGCGGAGCCGGAGCTCCCCTCTCCTCAGAGGGTATCTCCAGGCCCGCCACGTGGCCAGCAGAGCCGGGCCTCGCCCCCTCCACAGGGATGAGCTCCGAAGGCTCCACGTGTCCCGCAGGGTCGGGCCTTCATCTTCTCAGAGGAGTGCTCCAGGCCTGCCACGTGGCCGGCAGATCTAGGCCTCCCCGTTCTCACGGGGCGAGCTCCGGAGACCCCTTGGGCCCTTAACACAAGGACCCGACGAAGGTGTCTGTGCAAGACTTCAAGATTGGTGAAGACCTCCGAGGGCCTTGCGGAGCTAAGGACTCGGCCAGGCCAAGCCAAGAAGAAGATAAGCACAAACGCAAAAAACAAAAGAGCATGTTCATTCATTCAAGGCTCCATGAGCTGGATTACAAACTCAACAAAAGCAAAAACGAAGAGATAAAGGGCCTCCTTGCCGCAGGGCGACTGCATAGGAGTCCCCGGACTCCCGCTGGAACCTAGAGGCCACGAGGGCAGCCATGTCGCCGACCTCAGCCATGGCAGCTTCCTCCCGCTCGATGACGGGGCCTAGTCTCACCGGCTCCAGATAGAAGGAAGGGTCTTGACTCCAGAAGCACGCCATCACGTGTGTGGCGACCTCATTCGCCAGGCCTCGTCCCTCCGCCTCAAGCTCATTGGCGATCACCGCCTCGAGCCTGCCCAGCTTGGCGCCGATGGACTCATGCGCCGGGATTACCTCAAGCACCTCCTGTGCTGGGGCCTCCGTCCGCACCAGGCTGAAACCGAGGGGAACCAGGGCGGACCCCACCTCAGCAACAAAGCTCAAGACCGCTCGGGCCTCGACAGACCGCGAAGCCTGGAGTTTCTCCACCTCTTGGCGGGCCGCCAGCTCACGGTCAAGCGCCGCCTGGCGCTCCCGGGAGGTCTTCTCCTCCCACGCGGCAACAGAGGACTCGCAGAGCCCTAGCTCCTCGGCCCGAGCCCTCAGCCTGCCCTCGCTGGCCTTGAACCGTGCGGTGACTTTCTTCTCCTCGACCGCCACGGCACGCTCCCGATCCACGACGGTGCACTCGCGGCGAGCCACCTGCAGCCGCAGCTCCTCCACGGCAGTATAACGTGCTTCAGCCCTGGCGCGAGCTTCGCGGGTCTCCTGGCAGAGCCGCCGTGTCTCCGAGCCCAGGCAGTCGATGGCCCTCTTCTGAGCATCCAGCAGCGCCTCCATGGCATCAAGCCTCAAGTCGAGCTCTGCCTTAGCCTCCTGGGTCCGCTGCTTCAGGAGATGCTCCCAGCTATGGAGGCGCTCTCTCTCTCCAGCCAGCGCCTCCCGCTCCCGCTCAAAGGTGGCCTGGACCTGCCGGACGGCAGCCTGGGCAAGCTCCAAGGCATCCGTTAGGGGCAGCTGGGCGGCAAAAGCAGGAGCCGCGCCCCTGACCTCCCCCGTAGGAGCCACGACCGATGGAGGTGCCGGTGCCTCGGCAACTGAGGCGAGGCGCCGATTTGGGGAAGCCAGGGGGCCAGCAGCTGCACCCACAGCTGCCCTTCCAGCCTCAGCACCGGACTTCCGAGTTGGCGAAATAGGACGAGCGGTGCTACTGCTGCCACCACGGGGGATGGTCCCGCCGTCACAGAAGAAGCCCCCGCCTACTTGGGGGCCGTCGGAGCCGCCGCAGCTCCCGGACGCTGTGGAGCAGAGCCCCTGCTGGCCGGAGATGGCCGGGGAACAGATTCGCTCCCGGCAGCCGGTGAGTCCCTGCCGACATAAGAAGCTTTCAGGCTAAGAAAGGAGAGAGGAACACCACTTCTAATAGCCGGAAAGAGCAACACTTACCGTGGGACGTGAGCGCTCCAACGGGCTTGGAGCCCCGGCCTCTGAGCCGGGACAGAACCACCAGAACCTGCCGCCGGCGCCTGCGCCTGCGCCGCAGGCACCCGGACCGGCGGAGTAGGAGGCAGAGCAGTAGGGCCCCCGTCAGTGGCACCCCTAGCGCTGCTCGCCGATCAGACCCCTGAGGCCTGGGGCACCTGCGCCCCCGGATGAGTCCCAGCGCTGCCCCTTCCGACGCCGCTGCTGCCCGAGCCTGCAGCCGGGACGCTCGCTGGCTGTGGTGCCTGAGCCCTCGGCTCACCCCCGGGCATCGCCCCACCGGCGTCCCTCCTTGAAGCTCCCCCGCCTGAAGAAGGGAAGCGGGACGCTTGGGGCTCCTCGGACCGCCGCTGTCGGAGAAGAGACCCGCCGGAGCTGGAGACCCGAGGTCTCTTTGGGTCGCCACCTGACGAACGAGAACCTCCGGAAGATGGGCGCAAGGGTACCACGGCCCACTGGCTTGGCGCAAACGACGCCCTCGGAGGGGACTGGGCACGTTTCTTCTCTGGCTGCCCGGGGGCCGGCTCCTTTCCCTTCCCCTTGTCGACGGTCTGAGCTCCGTCGACCCTCAGTACGGGTTGGGCAGCGGTAGACGCCTCGCGCTCCGCCCCGGAGCGCTCGACCCCAGGAATCGAGATCCCCCGGAGGGCATCCCCAACCTGACGAATGGCAATCCCAATGTCGTCAAGGTTCGGCATCTTCCGCAGCAGCACCGCCCTCTTCTGCGGCTCCAAGAAGAGAGGAGTGTCAGAGGCCGGGAAGGTGAGGTCGCTGCTCACCTTGGCCACCATCTCGTACAGCACCTCGTCAGATGGGTCGGAGCCGAGACCCCTGTCCAGCCTGGTGCAGTCGAGCTCCCGGTGTAGTACCATGCCTGGCAGTTGCGTTGCTGCAAGGGCGCAATACGGCACGACAGCAAATCTATCAGCACCATCAGGGACGTCAGCCCCTCGTTGGCCAGGAACCGGATCCGCTCCAATACCGGCGCGTACTCCGGCTCCAGCTCCGGGATCTCCTCCCAGAAACGACGCTCGGTGGTCGGGCCGGCAGTTGGCAGCTGCAGGCGATCATGCTTGTCGGTCTGCACAATCACCCTGTTCTCCCTCCAGTTTTTCCACCTCGACGCACCGAAAGGTAGAAGGTACCCAGAGGCCTTCGGATCCTTGCAGCGATGCTGGAAGTAGTACGCTCCCAGCTGATTCTTCGAGCTGCGACCGGTCTTCCGCAACACGAAGAAGTAGCGGAAGAGCGTCACCGAAGCGTACACCCCCACGAACATCTCGCAGAAGTGCACGAAGACGGTGGCCATCGCGAAGGAGTTGGGGGAGAGGTGCTGGAGCTAGAGACCGTACGTCTCTAGTAGCGTCACGAAGAAGGAAGAAATTGGCGGGACGAACCCCGCCATGGCGTAGGCGGTGAAGAAGACTATTTCCCCCTTCTCCAAGAGCAGGGGGAGAGATCCCTGCCGGAGCCAGCGCTTCTGCTCCTCCGCGTGCCAGCCCAGCAGCCTGCGCACTGACCTGAGCTCGGCCGACCGAGCGAGACGCGGCGGAGGCAAGTTGGAAGCCATGGCAGTAGAAAGCTCAAGAACAGGGAAGACAAGGGCGCAAGAGCTCAAGGAATATGCAAGCGCTAGGAAGTGCAAAGGGAAGCCGCGATGTGGGTAAGATCCCCTTTTAAACTTCCCAGGCGGTTCAAAGCGATTCGAAACTCTTCGAATACGCCGCTTGGACAACTGCTTCAGCTTTGAGACCAAGCGTCGATGACAAGTGGACCCAAGCCATCCAGCTGAAGCGGTGGGCCAAGAAGTCAGTCTCCCAAGGAAGATGAGCCGGCAAGACGCTTCGGCGGTTCCCGAAAAGGCGCTGCGACGTGCAGAAGTGGCAGCCTTGGGAACCACCGCAGTAAAAGCAGCCATCAAGTGGGGCACATGCTCCCATGATCCTGCGACTGTTCATGCTCCGGCAATGGTCAATGCGGGTCTTCGAGAAGGTGCGCGAAGTAGAAGAGACGGGGGCCCGACCTCGGGCTCGCTATCTCCCCCGAGATGGGCCCGGGGGCCACTATCGGTACCCTCAATATGGGGTACCCCCGCGCACATGGGAAACTGCCTAAGGACCTCGCCCTTCTCCACAGGGAGAGCTCCGAAGGCGCCATGTGTCCAGCGGGGCCGGACACCCCTCTTCTCAGAGGTAAGCTCCGGGCCCGCCACAAGGCCAACTGAGCCGGACCTCCCCCTTCCGCGGGGAGAGCTCCGGAGGCTCCACGTGTCTAGCGGGGCCGGACCTTCCTCTCCTCAGAGGTAAGCTCCGGGCCCTCCACGTGGCCAACTGAGCCAGACCTCCCCCCTCCGCGGGGAGAGCTCCTGAGGCTCCACGTGTCCAGCGGGGCCAGACCACCCTCTCCTCAGAGGAGAGCTCTGGACCCGCCACGTGGCCAGCAGAGCCGGACCTCCCCCCTCCGCGGGGAGAGCTCCGAAGGCTCCACATGTCCAGCAGGGCCGTACCTCCCTCTCCTCAGAGGAGAGCTCCGGGCCAGCCACGTGGCCAGCAGAGCAGCGCTGCCTGCCCCCGTGCGCTAGGCAGTAGGAGTAAAGACGCGCCATACCTTGCCCATACAAGGTATTCAAGACCCGCGCCTTCCCAAGGCGCGGAGACGCGGAGCACTCCTCTGTCAGATGTCGTTGCGCCCAGTCACATCACAGTGAAGGATGGCGCGCCGCGGCAGAGGCTGTAGGCCAATAAACACAACGACAAGACATCCCCTGCCGCCCCTGCCATCATCAACCACTACGACTAGCTGGCGGCATGGGCAGGGCGGCAGAACGAAGACTCGGAAGCCCTCGCTAGAGACAGCTACCGGCGTAACTGCAGATACGGTAGATGGCAGGCAATCTCCCCGGGACCACCTGTCGGGTCACGGGCCCACCTTGTAAGTCACCCGAGCCTTGGACTATAAAAGGCTTGGGTAGGGAACGTTAGCAAGGGTTCGCATTTTGACCCACTCTCCCGTAGGTTCAACTCTTTGCACACTTATGCTCCAGCATCCGAGCACTTAGGTCATCCTCAAGCTCAAGACTCCGGTTCTGAGCACTAAGCAATACAACGAGCACCTCTGCTCACCGTGGACGTAGGGTATTGCGCTCCGGCGGCCTGAACCACGTAAAAATCCCTGTGTCAAGCTTCTCCCTCAATCGTCCCTAACGCGTAAGCTCTTCGTGAGTGACTATCCCCTCCGAAAAAGAACCTCCGCAGGCTGCCTAGAGCAGGCCCTGGGGAAGTGTCGGCTACACACTTTGACAGGGACGTTTTAGTCATCATAACGACCTCTGATTTTTTTCAGATTTTCACAAAATTGTTTGAACCAATGTGTGTTCAAAATTTGAAGAATGCCTCATATGTATATGAGTGTTTCATTAGAATGAGGGATATTTGAATTTTGTCATGTTGGATTGCTTTAAAAAACAAACAAAATTCATACATGTATAAATAAGACAATATGTTCATAAAAACAAACTTTCAGTAGAAGATCCATTTTTGTTAGGAGATATGACAATCTGAATAACATGTGCATATAAATTAATGCTATATTTACCAAAATATAACAATGTTACCTATATAAGTTTTAAACTTTTTGTTCCATCTGGTATATATTAATTTTTGAAGAATATAGAAAAAAGAATCATCAAGTCTGGACTAAATTTGCAGAATCTATTCATGTTTGAGTATTTACATTAAAATCAAAATAAAAAAAACGAAGCAAAGGAAGAAGAAATTGAAGAGCGGACCTATGAAGAGGCAATTATCGTAGACGCTTTTTATTTTAGAACTGCCCGTGAAACAAGTTGATTAATTTTAGGATTAATTAATATTCTTCATAAAAATAAGGGGACTTGTAAAAGCCCAAATTCCATGTTCTTGTAATATGATTTAGTATTACAGGTGTCCATTAAATTTCACTTGGAACAACCATTGAAATTGGTCAGAACATGAAAAAAAATAAATAGAATATTTGTCATTTTTGTATCTTGCATAATACATTGATTTTATGAGTGCATTTTTCTATGGGACTTTTTAGTCATCATACCAACCTCTATGATTTTTTCAAATTTTTACAAAATTGTTTGAATCAATATGTGTTCAAAATTTGAAAAATGCCTTATATGTATATGAGCATTTAATTAGAATGATGGATAATTTGAATTTTGCCATGTTGGGATGCTTTACAAAAATTAACAAAATTCATACATGTATAAATAAGATAATATGTTCATAAAAACCGTCTTTCATTGGAAGATCCATTTTTTAGGAGATATGATAATCTGAATAATATGTGCATATAAATTAATGCCATATTTACCAAAACATAACAGTGTTACCCATATAAGTTTTAAACTTTTTGTTACATCTGGTATATATTAATTTTTAAAGAATATATAAAAAGAATCATCGAGTTTGGACTTAATTTGCATAAACTATACATGTTTGAGTATTTACATTGGAATCTAAATAAAAAATGAAGCAAAGGAAGAAGACAAAGAGCAGACCTATGAAGAGGCAATTATCGTAGAAGGTTTTTAATATAGAACCTCCTTAATACCGGAATGTGATAATGGACGACTATATAAAGCACCGCTCGGGCACCGCAAAAACCTAACTCGGGAGATTTCACATCGATGCCGTTAGGCTGTCACAAAATACATTTGCCCCTCATCGCCGCCGCCACCATCCTGGCTGTCGCCACCACCGCCATCCTCTCCCTTGCTGCCGAGCCCAAGTCGCCATCCTCGCCCTCGCCTCCAAGCGCGCGCACATCGTCATCCTCGCCTCCAAGTGCCATCATACGCTAGCATTATGAACCTTGTGTTCAACTTTCAGCCTTCAGTTGCATTCAAGAAATGGTTACTATCATATTTTTATTTTTACACTTTGACGTAGAATATGGACCGCCGACCGTCGATGTACAACATGCCAAGACCAGATCCTATGTACATTCAAAATGTTGCAAATTTTATTGAAGCGTTCTAGAGACATGCGAAGATGCAAAAGATAGGTTACATATTATGTCCATGTATCGAATGTGAAAATAAGATTGCTTGGATAGATACTATAGTAACCCAATCTCATTTGATGAAAAGGGGTTTCAAAAAAAACTACACAATATGGACAGAGCATCGTGAGTTAGATACGAATGAGGTGGATAAAAATGATGAGAAAGGTTCTGATGACGATAATGATCATATCGATTATGGTAGTGACAATCAGGATTATGATGATGATGAGTTTGATTGTGAGGAGATGTTGCATCACATCGAACCACATCTATTGATTTCTATAGGAGCAAGTAAAGGTTTAAGTAAAATAGAGACATTGCAGAATGAGGCAACGGAGCTCTTATATGATGAATCAAAGGGTTGTGATAAAGAGTTTACTACATTGTGTGCAGTCCTAGATCTACTAAAGTAGAAAGCCACACACGGATGGTCCGATTGTAGTTTCTCTGATCTTTTCAATCTTTTGGCAAAAATTCTTCTAAATCCCAATAAACTGCCCAGAAGTACATATAAGGTGAAGAAACTTCTTTGCTCGATATCACTAGGTGTGACAAAAATACACGCTTGTGTGAACCATTGTATTCTGTATCGCAAGGAGCATGAGCTTGCAACTAGATGCCCCATCTGCGATGTCAGTAGATACAAGAAGGACTACAATCACCATTATGTTACCAACATGAATAAGACCCTTAAGAATAAGAAGAATATTATTGGCCCTAAAGGTGACGCTGATGATACTTCTGACGATGCAAGCGGGAAGAATAAGAGAAAAATTCCTGCCTTGGTGATGTGATACCTTCTAGTAATTGATCGCTTGAAGCGTTTGTTCTCAAACCCTAGGGAGGCTGAACTTATGCATTGGCATTCCGAGCGATGCAGGAAGAATGAAAAACATATTCGACACCCTGGTGATGCAACCCAGTGGAAAAAATTTGATATTTAGTATCCAGAGTTTGCAAAGGAAATCAGAAATGTATGGTTTGCCTTGGGTACAGACAGAATGTATCCGTTTGGTGAAAAAAGGAACAACACAACACATAGCCCGTGGTATTAACTATGTACAACCTACCGACGTGGTTGTGTCACAAAAGGAAATATATTTTGTTATCTATTCTTGTAGAAGGTCCGAAACAACCCGGCATCAAAATTTATGTGTTCTTGGAACCTCTAATAGAAGATATGGCAAAACTGTGGAATGAAGGGGTACGTACATGGGATGAGTACAAGCAAGAGTATTTCACGCTAAGAGCAATGATATTTGTTAGATTGCATGATTATACCGGACTGTTTACATTATCGGGACAAATGAAAGGGAAAAAAGGTTGTGCAAGGTGCGTGGATGGAACTGGATTTTTGTACCTCACTTCATCTAGAAAAACGGTGTACATGAGACACAGGCGGTTCTTTATAGATACACACAAGTATAGGAAGATGAAACAGCAATTTGATAACACAATTAAAAATGATACTGCACCTAAACCTTACAGTGGAAAACTCATGTTCGAAATGGTCAAGAACATTCAGGTTGCTTTTGGTAAGGGCAAAAAATGTAAAGGAACGAAGTGAAAGAAAATTACATCTTCTGGAGATACAACTGACACGACTTTCAAGAAACAACCAATTTTCTTCAAGTATCTTTCGTACTAGAAGAACTTAGAAATTTGACATAGTATTGATTTGAGGCACGTTACAAAGAATGTATTTGACAGCGTCATTGGAATCTTACTGGAAATGCCGAGGAAAACAAAGGACGGATTAAAATCACGTATGGACCTAGTAAATATTGATATGAGACCAGAGCTTCACCCGGTAGAAAAGGCCAACGGGAAGCATTACCTTCCCCCAGACAACTACAACTTGACACTACAGGAGAAAAAGGTAATTTGTGAATGCTTGTGTGGGATCAGAGTGCCCACAAGTTTCTCATCCAATATCCGCAAACTAGTCTCGATGAAAGACTTGTCTTTATTCGGCTATAATTCTCACGACTGTCACATGATGATGACAATGTTCCTTGGCATTGCAATAAGGGTCATAAAACCTGAGCATGTAAAAGTTGTCATCACATGTTTGTGTTACTTTTTAAATGCAGTGTCGCTAAAGAGATAGCCTGGGAAGACTTAGACTACTAAAAGCGTCCATTATCTAGACTATGTACAAGCTTGAGACGTGTTTCCCACCATCCTTTTTCGATATGCCAATACACCTAATCATATATCTTGTTGATCAGATAAAAGTATTGTGGCCACTATATTTACATCTTATGTTTCCGTTGGAGAGATATTTAGGAGTATTAAAGGGTTACATGTGGAACCGTGCTAACCCAGAGGGTTCAGTTATGGAATGATACACTACTGAAGAAGTGATTGAGGGTTGCGCTGATTACATCAAAGATGGAAAGCCGATAGGTGTGCCTATACCAGTACATGAGGGTAGACTATGTGGGAGAGGCAAAGTGGGTAGGAAAACTTTTATCGTTCAGGATTACAAATTAGTGCAGTGTGCACATTTTGGTGTACTACAACAGCTCGCAATAGCTGAGTCGTAGATTGAGGAACACGAAATTGAGCTTCGTCGAAAAAACCAAGGCCGCACAAAGGACTGGATTCTGAAAGAGCACAGAAGACGTTTCACTTAATGGTTAATGGACAAAAATATACCATACGAAGACTCTGATGAAGAGGAAACAAGGAAGAAGTTAGATTCTTGCTCATCTGCATTGCTGACATCATGGCAAACATATGACATCAATGATTACATATTTTACACTAAGGAAAAAAACGGTAAGTGTGTTGCACAAAATAATGGTGTTTGTATAGTGGCTTATGATCCACAAGGGCAGAATACCACATACTTCGGGTTCATAGGGGAAATATGGGAACTCGATAATAGCGAAAGAATGCAAATGACTGTGTTTAAGTGCCAATGGGTCAAACATCCTGATGGTGTGAAAGTGGACAACTACAGTGACACACCCGGTTTTTCCGAAGAACAACCAAGTGAATATCACATGTATGCCAGGATCATTTTCTCATACATGTGATGACAAATAGTGAAGCATCATTTATTACAAGCCAGGTGTCGAATATAAATAAGTCTTACATAGCAAATGTCTCGATGGACAATAATAAGTTCTTCACAAGTAAATAAACTAGTAGCGGAATATTATTCTTGAGGGCTCCATCACAGGCATTGCCCGGGGGTCTCCATGAACCTAGAAACCTTCTTCGGGTCCAAAGTCTTGGTCATTATACACCACCTCATTATCTTGACCTGAGCAGCAATATAAACCAACAAATATGCAAGGTTGAGTACCGATGGTACTCAGCAAGTGTGGGAAAGTTATGTCATGCATGGCTAGAACAAGCGGAGGTTGAACTCATGGTTAAAGCACTACGCAATTAATACCTACCACCTTAGCTTATTAAGCACTTACATTACTACACAGGTGAAATGGTCCCAATCCCCCATCCCATCATCATAATCAAATAACCATATCATCATTTCCAATGTTAAGCTCCCCGGTTAACATCCACAACTTCCAAAACCATCAATCCTCTAATCACGAATAAGTCCAAGCCGCTCTTGACCATGAGCACGGCTGTCATGACAGTTTTGACTCTGCAGAGTTTGTACCACTGTACCCAAATGTAGTGATTTCATCCCCCATTGCCGGGTGGACTAAAAGAACCTCCATTATGCCAGTGGCTACGAACCACATTCACACTTCCCAGGTGTGTAGCCAGGAGATCACTATGAAACCTTTACAAAGGGATTCCCGACGAGCGTGGGCCCACTGAGGTTTCACCCCTAACAGCATACAAGAGGCTCCAACCCCGCTGCAGTGGCCCCCTCTTGAGCCTTGCGGTTCATATGGTAGTCCAGCTGACACCTACTCCCCGCACCATCCAACACACCCATACTACGCCGGTGATACACCTAATTAATTGGCCAAGCTGCCCCATCTCAGCATGTGGTTGGCACTGTAAAGCCAGGTTACATGCTCCATGAACCGGTCCTTAGGATCCAGGCAAGTACTAAACACAAACCCACGTCTCGTGCACCCAGCACACAACCAAAACATCCAACTTGCCTTGATCCCTACCTCTACATAACTCACAATATCTCATTCAAGAGTATGGTAAAGTAAACAGATGATCTCATATCCCAAATATCCCATTCTAAGCATGGCTAAACATATGCATAACAATAAATGACATGATAAAATAAATCCCAACCCAAGCTACAAGGAAACAAGGTAATGCAATTCTAGGGAAACTTCCTAGCATGGGTTTCATATTTCAATTGACAATGCAAATAATTCTACCTACACATCCTAGTATAGGATCAAAGTGGTCAAGGACACTTGCCTCCTTCCTGCTGCTATTGGAATGGGTAGTCCTGATCTTGGAAAGGAAGAACTTGCTCTTGAGCCGGTTCTACATCATACCATCACACATAGCAAAAGAAAAACAACAATCCATAAGACATAGTTCACACTTCCACTTCAAACAAACCACACATTCACATTTATGAAAGTCATTCACAATTTTATGTGTTGTGGTTACTTTATGTGTGTTGATCTTTGGCTTACATATACTTTTAATCATGTGTATATGATTCCTACTTTTGCATTCACATTTATGCTTACATACTATATATATGAGTTTCCAATTTAAATAAATTCCTTATATTCAATTACTACACCTTTTAGCTACCAAGTATGCATGAAAGGTATTTTCCTTCTCCATATGTGTCTTCAGAATTTCTACCAACCCTAAACTGAATTCTTTAGCTTTTAGAAACTTCATTAATTCATTTACTAGTTGCTATATTTTCAGATTTATTTCTTATGCCTAAATGTGAACTTTATTATGAAAATAACAAAATACATCATCTAAACAGAATAGGTTCTGATCTAAAATATTTACTAATATATTTTTGACCTTTTCCTATGATGTAAACTATTTTACATTTATTTTCCCTATTTCCAGAACTACTCTTTTACTTAAAAAGGTGTCCCTATAACTAATAAATGTGAATAATACAGTAAACAGATTCATTTCAGCCCAAAATATATTTTTATCTCACTCCAAAGTTCTCTAAGTACTGAGAAAGTTTTTAATTTAATTTTGACAATATGTTTGTCCCACTTTTTAAATTTTAAACACTAGCCACATATTCAATTTTCCTAAATTAAATATTAAACAGGGCTAAAAAGGTAAACTCATCCCACTACAGGGTCTATAATATTATTTTAACAATTTTCAGGGGTCTAGCTATACATAACAGAGGAGTTTTTCCCAATTTTTATTAAGTTCAGGGGTTAAAACTGATTTTTAAATGAATTTACATGATTTTCTGAGGTTCCAGAGGCTAGATCAGAAGTTTCCGGGGCTAGCTCTTATTTCCCGAGAACCCCAGGGGTAGCACGTAAGATTTCCAGTATTTATAACGCGGGGCTGACGTGGACCGTCCGATTTTAAACCGACGGCTGAGATTATAACGTCGAACCGGTACGCGGGGATTTAAACTGTACCTTGCGATTTAAAATGGATGGCGCACAAGCGGCCACGTCGCTCTGATCGAGCGCGGGCGGCGCTGCCGGCGGCGCACGGCGGCGGGAAGCGGCGATCTCTCCGGAGAGTTTCGGATCTTCGGGAATTCTTCCTAGAACTGTGATTTTATGGCATAGATCGGTGGAGGGGAGGTCGGGGATCTCACCTCGGGGGTTTTCTTGAGCTCGGAGGTCCTGGAAGGTGATCGGCGACGAGGTCCGAAGTGAAACCACGGTGAGGCTCGTCGGCGCTGTGTTTGAACCGCAAGTCACCGAGTTTTCTGCACCTGCAGGGTTCCCCGGAGGCGGTGGATCAAGACCAGCGAGTTAGATCGGAATTTCCGAGCGTAGATCGGCCAGAATTCGCCGGAGAAGGCTCGGGTTCTCACCGGAGTAAAAACGACGGATCGCGTGGGAAAAACAGAACGAGGTCGGGGATTTTATAGACGGGGGAGGGCGGCGGGGTGGTTTAGATCGAGTTCGCGTCGCCTACGAATGGAATTCGGCGGGGATGCGCAGGAATCCGGGTCGGTTTTGATTCGGGGTGAGAGAATCCCGGTGCGGGCGCGAGGTAGAAGAAGGGCTGGTGGGCCCCGCCTGTCAGTGGGAGGAAGAGGCGCGCGCGGCTGCGGGCTGGCGCGGGGCTGGTTGGTCCGGCTGGTGGGTTTCGGCCCACTGGCCGGTTTTTTTCTGTTTTTCTTTTTTTTCTATTTCTTTTCTGTTTTGAGTTTAATTTGAATTCTAGTTTGAACTTGAATTTTTGCAAAACATGCAACACGTCCAAAAATTTTTAAATTCCCCTCTTAACATGATTTAGGGTCTTAACAAGATTTTTTGGGTGTTACAGCTCTACCCCCCTTAAAAGAAATCTCGTCCTCGAGATTGGTGGTTCTAAGAAAACAATTCCGGAAATTGTGCCTTGAGCTCATCTTCCCGCTCCCAGGTGGCTTCCTCTTCTGAGTGATGCTTCCACTGCACCTTGCACATCTGGATTCTTTTATTTCTGGTGAGGCGTTCCATTGTCTCCAAAATCTTGTATGGTTGCTCGGCATAAGACAAATCCTCAGCCACGTCCACTTCATTCATGGGTAACACCTCTTCAGGCGTCCTCAGGCATTTCTTGAGTTGTGACACATGGAATACGTCGTGCACATCCGATAGGCGAGCCGGTAACTCTAGTTGATACGCCACTTCGCCTTTCCTCTCCAGAACTTGAAAGGGTCCGATGTATCGAGGTGACAACTTCCCTTTCACCTTGAACCGACGAAGTCCTCGGATAGGAGACACCTTGAGATAGACATAGTCTCCCACGTTGAAAACGAGCTCTCTTCTTCGTACATCGGCATAGCTCTTTTGGCGTGTCTGTGCTATCCTCAAATTGTTGCGAATTTCCCTCACCTTCGCCTCGGCTTCTTGTAGTACTTCTGGACCAAACACTTTACTTTCCCCTGTTTGGTTCCAAAATAGGGGAGTTCTACACTTCCTCCCATACAAAGCTTCAAACGGTGACATCTTCATACTAGCTTGATAGCTGTTGTTATAGGAAAACTTCGCATACGGTAAGTTCTTGTCACAACTCCTATTGTTTTTGAGTGCACATGCCCTCAGCATATCTTCAAGGATCTGATTGGTTCTCTCCGTGTGCCCGTCAGTTTGGGGATGATAAGCAGAACTAAAGTTCAGATGGGTTCCCATGGTTTCATGCAACTTCCGCCAGAACCTCGAGGTGAACTGTGTTCCTCGATCCGACACTATCTTCTTTGGCACTCCATGGTAACACACGATCCTTGACATGTACAACTCTGCCAATTTGGATCCGCTGTAGCTTTCTTTCACGGTGATGAAATGAGCTACCTTGGTTAGCCTGTCGATGATGACCCATATCGAATCATATCCTGATTGGGTCCTAGGCAATCCCACAATGAAATCCATGCTGATTTCTTCCTATTTCCGTTCAGGCACTTTGAGTGGTTGCAATAATCCTGCGGGTCGTTGATGTTCTGCTTTCACCAACTGACATGTGTCACATAGGGCAACATGTTCCGCGACATCTCGCTTCATGCCATACCACCAATACCTGCTCTTGAGGTCCTGGTACATCTTCGTACTCCCAGGATGAATGGAATAGTCATAATCATGAGCCTCCTTCAAAATCAATTCATTGATCTCCTTTACCTCTGGCATACAGATTCTTTTCCCGTGCCACACCGTTCCTTGTTCATCCTCTCAAAAACCAGGAGCTTTATTTTCCTTGATGAGTTGTCTGATCTCTTGTATCTTCTCGTCGTTCTTTTGACCCTCGCGTATGTCTCGCTCGAGTGTGGAATCCACTTCCATAGCGATGGCTTCACCACTATTTACCAGGCATAGATTGAGCCTTATAACCTCGTCCTTCAATTCTGCAGGCATGTCCTTCAAGCTCAACTTATTGACCTGCACTTTCCGACTTAAAGCATCGGCCACGACGTTTGCTTTCCCAGGATGATAGTTGATGCCCACATCAAAGTCATTTATTAGCTCTAACCATCTCCTTTGTCTGAGGTTGAGATCTGGCTGTGTGAAATTGTACTTCAAACTCTTATGATCCGTATATACCTCTGTCCTCTTCCCCATAAAATAGTGTCGCCAAATTTTCAACGCGTGTACCACTGCGGCTAGTTCTAGGTCATGTGTAGGATAGTTCTTCTCATGCTTCCGAAGTTTTCGGGATGCATAAGCCACGACATGCCCTTATTGCATGAGAACACATCCCAACCCGTTTCTAGAGGCATCGTAGTACACTGTGAAATTCTTCTGCATATCTAGCATAACCAACACTGGGGCTGTGGTCAATCTTTTCTTTAACTCCTGAAAACTCGTCTGGCACTGTGGCGTCCATGTGAATGTGATTCCCTTCTCCAACAGTTTGGTGAGAGGTCTCGAGATCTTGGGGAATTCCTTAATAAACCGTCGATAGCATCCAGCCAATCCCGAGAAGCTTCGAACTTCCCCGACATTTTCAGGGGTCTTCCACTTCTGTATATCCTCGATTTTGGCAGGATCCACGGAGATTCCTCCCTCCGAGATTATATGTCCTAAGAAGGGAACTCTCTTCAGCCAAAACTCACACTTGCTCAACTTGGCATATAGTTGGTGTTCTCTCAGCCTCTGCAACACCAACCTTAGATGTTTCTCATGTTCTTCTTCATCTTTGGAGAAGACGAGAATGTCATCTATGAAAACCACCACAAATTTGTCCAGATATTCCATGAATACCTTGTTCATGAGATACATGAAGTACGCCGGGGCATTAGTTAGCCTGAAAGGCACGACAGTGTATTCATACAGTCCGTACCGAGATACGAAAGTTGTGTTGGGAATATCAGATTGCCTTATCTTAAGTTGGTGGTATCCCGACCTGAGATCAATTTTCGAGAACACACAAGCTCCCCTCAACTGATCAAACAAGTCTTCGATGCGGGGTAATGGGTACTTGTTCTTGATGGTTACTTCATTCAAGGCACTGTAATCCACGCATAACCTTTGGGTTCCGTCCTTCTTGGGCACAAATATCACCGGAGCTCCCCATGGGGAGAACTAGGGCGAATATACCCCTTCTCCGTCAATTCTCTCAAATGATACTTGAGTTCTTCCAGCTGCTTGGAGTCCATCCGATAAGGTCTCTTGTATATCGGGGTTGTTCCAGGCACTAGCTCAATTGCGAATTCCACTTCACGATCGGGAGGCATACCTGGCAAATCCTCCGAAAAAACATCTGGATATTCCCTGATGGCCCTGATCTCCTCCACTTTCACCTCAACTTGATTCAATTTAATGTCCCTCCTAGGCTCATGTATTGTTATGAACTTTACTCTTGTGCCATTAGGGTGAGTTAGTTCCACCGTTCTGGTCGAACAATGGATGATTCCTTTATGTTTTGTCAACCAATCCATACCCAAGATAATATCTATCACTTGTGAATCTATCACTATGAGGTTAGCAGTAAATACCACCCCATTAATGTCTAGGTTCACTTTGGGACACACTTGTCTTGTCCTTATTTCTCCACCTGGAGAGTTTACGGCTAGCATATGATTCATTTGTGTGGTTGCTAGGTCATGCTTCTTAACAAACCCTTGAGCAATGAACGAGTGGGTAGCACCAGAATCAAACAGCAGGGTTGCAATGTGTAAATTGGTAGGGAACTTACCAACTACCATGTCGGGTGCCTCTTGTGCTTCCTCCATAGTGACGTGGTTCACCCATCCTCTTATTACATTCTGCTGTTGTGGCTGCGTGGTCTTCTTCTTTGGGAACTTATGGGCATAGTGCCCCACTTCACCACAGCTAAAGCATTGCACCCCAACCTTAGGTGCCTGGCCTTTGTTGTCTTGGGGTTGGTTTGGAGGTCCCTATACTACTGGTCGAGGTGGATATGCGGGGCGAGGCTGCTGTACAAACTGACGTTGTGGCTGTTCTGGTGCTGCCGGAGGCCTGTAGTTCGGGTTGTACCCTCTTGGTGCTGAGTAGGGTACCGCAGCACGGTTTGTCTGCCCTGCAGGTTGCTGCATCAGACGTGGGCGGGTGTTGCTACCCGAGGCTTGGTGTGACCACCCGGCCTTCCTCTTGTTCTCATTTTCCAAGGCCTTCAGCTTCCTTTCTACCACAAATGCTCTGTCCACCATCTTTTGGAAGCTTTCGTACTCGTTGGAGGACATTGCACACTGCATTTCTGCGGTAAGTCCTTCCACGAAACAATCCTGTTTCTGCTCATCAGTCTCTATGTCCCGTGGGGCATAACGGGAGAGTTGAGTAAATTTAGTGAGGTATTCCCTCACAGTGATGTTTCCTTGCTGCAATCCCAAGAACTCCTTCCTCTTGTTTTTGAGTTCACCCATTGGTATGTAATGGTTGCGGAAGCTACGCTTGAACTCTTCCCAAGTGATGTTCTCAGGGTCATGATGGGCGGCCACGTAAGCGGTCCACCAATCAGTAGCAGGTCCATGCAATTGATGAGAGGCAAACAGCACCCTCTCATACCCTTGGCACTGTATGATCCTCATCTTGCTCTCAATGGTCTTTAGCCAGTCATCTGCCTCCAGAGGTTCAGCAACACTTGCAAACTTCGGAGGTTGAGTTCCTAGAAACTCACTCAACCTTGGTTGGCGTGGTGCAGCTTGTGGAGGTGGAACTTGATGCAAGTTGGCCACCACTTCAGTCAAGTTCTGGATATGTTGATTTTGATTCTCCAGCATTTGGTGGAGGGGATCAACTCCTTCACGGCGACCACCCCTGTCCTGGCCTCCAGAAAGATGAGGGCTGCAGGCCTCATCGTTGTGGTTGGCGGGGTTGGCAGCACGACCTTTTCCTCTTCCCGCCATCTAGCATGATCAACCAAATGTTAATTTAAAGCATTACTTATTACCTTACTACTTTCACTTGTTTGTACTTTAAAGTGTTGAGGCTTTGTTATACTTTTCGGAGGGTTCATATCTCGAAAATAAATGCAATATTATTTCATGCGGGTTCACACACCAAAGCAAAACAATCTGAAGACGAGGCTGTGGACAATTGCTCATGGCTTCCACAACTCACGTCACACACCAATCATTAACACACCATTAACTAAGATAACGACTCAACTACTCGACATCCTGCTAAACTAAGGAAAGGACTCTACACTACTCGTATTCACTGAGCTGGCTCCTCGGGGTCTTCCTCATCATTGCGACTGCCTTCTGACTCTGCTTTGGGTGGGGAGGCTGCTGGTGGAGAAGTGCGACGACGCCTGATCGCCCGGCGATCTGGGGAGTCAGGAGTCCAGGTATCATTCACGGTGACACACAGTTTATTCCCATCACCTCTTTCTCTCACCCTTAAGCAGGCTCGCAGCAACGCCTCCGTTTCCTTCAGGGTGTCCCGAACATCCTGAAGTACTTGCTGACACTCCTGCAGTAGAGTGCTGAGCATAGCAGCATCCTCCAAGCACAAGTCCATGTGCTCATGGGAATTTCTTTGCTGCACTGGCGGGTACTTATACTCCGCGGTACCACTCTCACGCTAGAGGACATACATGTACTCAGTCCTGTCCAGGTGTCGACGATAGATGTGACTTTGGCAGGTGATGGCCTCCCAGGTGACATCCTTTTCCGCATCGACCTGTGTCGCTCGACAAGCTGGAGAGCGGTGGATCTTGAGCAGCTGATTTTCATGGATTATCCTCATTTCTGAACACCATTCTTCCCGCTTCTCCCGGATGGTTCCGGTGGAGCTATAGTGTATGATTAGCTTGCCCGTATTACCGGCGGCTTCGAGCATACGTCGAAGACGGCGCAATAAGCCTCCTACTGCCAATCCGTAGGAAAGGTACGTCACCAGACGGCTCTCCTCTCTTTCGGCAAGGGCAACTACGGGAACTCTCCCTCCTGTGGACTTGCGAGGGGTGCGAATCATGCGAAGCATCTAAAACAGAAAACATTTAAACTTAGGTTAGATAAACTTTTAAACAAGAATCCTATTTTGAATGAAAGTTGAGGTAAGATGAAGAAAGTGACTCATTAAATAACATTTTTCAACACACACCTTGTAAAATAGTTTTTAAGAAAATAGGGCCCTTAAATACGTCCATTTCTATCTAGGTCCACGTTCCTACGGGCAACCTTGGCTCTGATACCACTTCTGTCACACCCGGTTTTTCCGAAGAACAACCAAGTGAATATCACATGTATGCCAGGATCATTTTCTCATACATGTGATGACAAATAGTGAAGCATCATTTATTACAAGCCAGGTGTCGAATATAAATAAGTCTTACATAGCAAATGTCTCGATGGACAATAATAAGTTCTTCACAAGTAAATAAACTAGCAGCGGAATATTATTCTTGAGGGCTCCATCACAGGCGTTGCCCGAGGGTCTCCATGAACCTAGAAACCTTCTTCGGGTCCAAAGTCTTGGTCATTATACACCACCTCATTATCTTGACCTGAGCAGCAACATAAACCAACAAATATGCAAGGTTGAGTACCGATGGTACTCAGCAAGTGTGGGAAAGTTATGTCATGCATGGCTAGAACAAGGGGAGGTTGAACTCATGGTTAAAGCACTACGCAATTAATACCTACCACCTTAGCTTATTAAGCACCTACATTACTACACAGGTGAAATGGTCCCAATCTCCCATCCCATCATCAGAATCAAATAACCATATCATCATTTCCAATGTTAAGCTCCCCACTTAACATCCACAACTTCCAAAACCATCAATCCTCTAATCATGAATAAGTCCAAGCCGCTCTTGACCGTGAGCACGGCTGTCATGACAGTTTTGACTCTGTAGAGTTTGTACCACTGTACCCACATGTAGTGATTTCATCCCCCATTGCCGGGTGGACTAAAAGAACCTCCATTATGCCAGTGGCTACGAACCACATTCACACTTCCCAGGTGTGTAGCCAGGAGATCACTACGAAGCCTTTACAAAGGGATTCCCGACGAGCGTGGGCCCACTGAGGTTTCACCCCTAACAGCATACAAGAGGCTCCAACCCCGCTGCAGTGGCCCCCTCTTGAGCCTTGCGGTTAATATGGTAGTCCAGCTGACACCTACTCCCCGCACCGTCCAACACACCCATACTACGCCGGGGATACACCTAATTAATTGGCCAAGCTGCCCCATCTCAGCATGTGGTTGGCACTGTAAAGCCAGGTTACATGCTCCATGAACCGGTCCTTAGGATCCAGGCAAGTACTAAACACAAACCCAAGTCTCGTGCACCCAGCACAGAACCAAAACATCCAACTTGCCCTTGATCCCTACCTCTACATAACTCACAATATCTCATTCAAGAGTATGGTAAAGTAAACTGATGATCTCATATCCCAAATATCCCATTCTAAGCATGGCTAAGCATATGCATAACAATAAATGACATGATAAAATAAATCCCAACCCAAGCTACAAGGAAACAAGGTAATGCAATTCTAGGGAAACTTCCTAGCATGGGTTTCATATTTCAATTGACAATGCAAATAATTCTACCTACACATCCTAGTATAGGATCAAAGTGGTCAAGGACACTTGCCTCCTTCCTGCTGCTCTTGCAATGGGTAGTCCTGATCTTGGAAAGGAAGAACTTGCTCTTGAGCAGGTTCTACATCATACCATCACACATAGCAAAAGAAAAACAACAATCCATAAGACATAGTTCACACTTCCACTTCAAACAAACCACACATTCACATTTATGAAAGTCATTCACAATTTTATGTGTTGTGGTTACTTTATGTGTGTTGATCTTTGGCTTGCATATACTTTTAATCATGTGTATATGATTCCTACTTTTGCATTCACATTTATGCTTACATACTATATATATGAGTTTCCAATTTAAATAAATTCCTTATATTCAATTACTACACCTTTTAGCTACCAAGTATGCATGAAAGGTATTTTCCTTCTCCATATGTGTCTTCAGAATTTCTACCAACCCTAAACTGAATTCTTTAGCTTTTAGAAACTTCATTAATTCGTTTACTAGTTGCTATATTTTCAGATTTATTTCTTATGCCTAAATGTGAACTTTATTATGAAAATAACAAAATACATCATCTAAACAGAATAGGTTCTGATCTAAAATATTTACTAATATATTTTTGACCTTTTCCTCTGATGTAAACTATTTTACATTTATTTTCCCTATTTCCAGAACTATTCTTTTACTTAAAAAGGTGTCCCTATAACTAATAAATGTGAATAATACAGTAAACAGATTCATTTCAGCCCAAAATATATTTTTATCTCACTCCAAAGTTTTCTAAGTACTGAGAAAGTTTTTAATTTAATTTTGACAATATGTTTGTCCCACTTTTTAAATTTTAAACACTAGCCACATATTCAATTTTCCTAAATTAAATATTAAACAGGGCTAAAAAGGTAAACTCACCCCACTACAGGGTCTATAATATTATTTTAACAATTTTCAGGGGTCTAGCTATACATAACAGAGGAGTTTTTCCTAATTTTTATTAAGTTCAGGGGTTAAAACTGATTGTTAAATGAATTTACATTATTTTCTGAGGTTCCAGGGGCTAGATCAGAAGTTTCCAGGGCTAGCTCTTATTTCCCGAGAATCCCAGGGGGTAGCATGTAAGATTTCCAGTCTTTATAACGCGGGGCTGACGTGGACCGTCCGATTTCAAACCGACGGCTGAGATTATAACGTTGAACCGGTACACGGGGATTTAAACTCTACCTTGCGATTTAAAATGGACGGCGCACAAGCGGCCACGTCGCTCTGATCGAGCGCGGGCGGCGCTGCCGGCGGCGCACGGCAGCGGGAAGCGGCGATCTCGCCGGAGAGTTTCGGATCTTCGGGAATTCTTCCTAGAACTGTGATTTTATGGCATAGATCGGTGGAGGGGAGGTCGGGGATCTCACCTCGGGGGTTTTCTTGAGCTCGGAGGTCCTGGAAGGTGATCGGCGACGAGGTCCGAAGTGAAACCACGGCGAGGCTCGTCGGCACTGTGTTTGAACCGCAAGTAACCCAGTTTTCTGCACCTGCAGGGTTCCCCGGAGGCGGTGGATCAAGACCAGCGAGTTAGATCGGAATTTCCGAGCGTAGATCGGCCAGAATTCGCCGGAGAAGGCTCGGGTTCTCACCAGAGTAAAAACGGCGGATCGCGTGGGAAAAACAGAACGAGGTCGGGGTTTTTATAGACGGGGGAGGGCGGCGGGGTGGTTTAGATCGAGTTCGCGTCGCCTACGAACGGAATTCGGCGGGGATGCACAGGAATCCGGGTCGGTTTTGATTCGGGGTGAGAGAATCCCGGCGCGGGCGCGAGGTAGAAGAAGGGCTGGCGGGCACCGCCTGTCAGTGGGAGGAAGAGGCGCGCGCGGCTGCGGGCTGGCGCGGGGCTGGTTGGGCCGGCTGGTGGGTTTCGGCCCACTGGCCGGTTTTTTTCTGTTTTCCTTTTTTTTTCTATTTCTTTTCTGTTTTGAGTTTAATTTGAATTCCAGTTTGAATTTGAATTTTTGCAAAACATGCAACACGTCCAAAAAATTTTAAATTCCCCTCTTAACATGATTTAGGGTCTTAACAATATTTTTGGGGTGTTACATACAGGCTGACACTGGTAGACTTGAAAAAAAGTGGGTTATAAAGATGATCCGTAGGTTCTCGCCGATCGTGTTGCACAAGTTTTTTATGTACAGGATCCAGGAACTGTGGAGATGCACGTAGTTGTTTCTAAAAAGAAAATAATTGTTGGGGTTGGGAATGTGGGAGATAATGACGAGGAATATAATAAATAGGAAGATATGTACCTTTTCATCGATCCAGACAACATCAAGCGCGTAGAAAGAAGCATTAAAAAGGATTTGAAACCCTATATGCGAGAAGATGTCAATGCTAGAAAAAATGTATGACATATATTTTATATATTTGTAATATTGTAATAAAGATTTAATATTTTAATTTGACAAATTTTCTCTTTTACTATTTGAATTTTGACATGTTGTAATGCTTTAAGAAAATTAACAAAATTCATACAGTGAAATATTGACTTTGAGTTGGCCGTAGACTTTAACAGTGAAATACACTGCGCTTGAAAGCCATGGCCGGTTGAGTGCTGCTTCATCAATATGTGTACGTGTGAGCTCCGTTTTTCGTCTGTTCGTGTGCGTATATAATTTTCCTCTGTTTTTCCTATAAGTAAAGTCTGCTTGTGAAAACGTTTTGAACAACATGCACAAGGGGCGGACCCTGTCTGGTGTGACAATCCCTGGCACGAGAACACCACTTGCGAGACCTGTCATCACCGAGCTGCCAGTTGGAGGGGCTCCAGAGGCTCAAGCCAGGGGTGTGTGACTTCGTCTATCAAGCTCCACGTACATCAACCAGCCAGAAACAGATGCTGGTGAGAGCAGTAGCACGGAGCCGATCCATGAAACCGACTGATGGATACTAGAGCTTTTGGAGAGAAGGTAAGTTGTGTAGGAGATGATGCATTTGCACAACTTGACATTTTGGGGCCCTGTAATGCATGCTACCATGTGAGACATATTTTGTTGCTAGAACTTTGGTGGACTGGTGCATGCTACAATTTTCGTAGGCGGTTCTATACCTACGACTAGCCACCTGTGAAAAATATTTATCACAGGCGGTTTGTAATGTAAAGAGTATCCGCCTATGAAGAATCTTTATCGCAGGCGGTTCTTTATCTACGGTTGTCCGCCTGTGAAGAATGTTTATCACAGGTGGTTTGTAACATAAGGTTATCCTCCCGTGTAACACTAAGGATGCATGTACTGCACGCGTGGCGCGTTCTCCTCGTGCGCGCCGTAACCGAAAAGGTAAGGCGCGCACGCCCGGTCGCTTCAGCCAAGGCCAATATTGCAAGCGGCTCCTACTCAACGGTCTTCCTATATCGTGTAGTCGTTGCCATTCGCTTGTAGAATTTGAAGCGATCCAACCTCTCCTTTTCCGCACCATTATAACTTGCACCTTCCCCTTCTCTGCAGTCTGCACCACCATCGTAGTCTTCCTCTTCCCGCTAGTCTTCGTCTTCGGTTACAGCGTGCACGCCCGGTCGCTTCAGCCATCTGTATTAATGGCCAATATTGCAAGCGGCTCCTACTCAACGGTCTTCCTATATCGTGCGGTCGTTGCCATTCGCTTGTAGAATTTGAAGCGATCCGACCTCTCCTTCTTCGCACCATTATAACATGCACCTTCCCCTTCTCTGCAGTGTGCACCACCATCGTAGTCTTCCTCTTCCCGCGAGTCTTCGTCTTCCTTGCCGCACCGTAGCCCTATTGTCAATGGCACCACCGACGAAGCACTCCCGACCATGCTCTCCACTCGCTGCGCAATTTCAACACGTCCGGACTAGTCCGATATCAGCCGGACTACTCTGATTTTCTTTCTGACCAGAAAACGGACTAGTTCGATATCATCCGGACAAGTCCGATTTTGTCTCTGGACAGAAAACGGACTAGTCCGCAATATCACGGACTAGTCCGATATCTCATGACACTTAGGGTTTTCTAAACACCGCACACCGGACTAGTCCGGAGTCAACCACGGACTAGTCCGGACACCACAAACCCTAACGTACCCATTGGAAACCCTACTATAAAAAGAGGTGTACGGCCACACCAACACAACTTTTGACACCCCCTGCACCGTCACACCTCCCAAGAGCCCAAAATTCACCTCTCTCCATACATTCTATCCAAAGAAGGATCAATTCTTGTGGATTGGCAGTTGATCAAAGGAGAGACTAGTTCTACACCTCTTGAGCTCTTGGGTTTGATCTCTCGCACACTTTTCTTTGTTAATTGTTCATCTGTTGAGTGTGTTGAGCCATGTTCATTCATTCGTTGTAATTCTTTGGGAGCCCTCAACTTGTGAGAAGGCCCCTTGAACAATTTTATTGCCTTTTGTGATCAGTGGAAGAGAATCGCCCTTTGTGGCGATTCGACGAGGGTAGGGTTGGAGAAGACCCGGTCCTTAGTGAACTCCTCAATGCGGACGTAGATTGCCTTCGTGGAATCGAACCTCGGGATAAACACTTGTTTCCTACTCTTGTGCATTAATTGTTCATCATATTCTAGTGTTTAATCTATCCTTTGAAACTCACATTCAACTATTAAAATCAAAGTTGTTTCTTGTTATTCATTGTGTCACTATTGCAATACATCCAAACTAACGATTAATTTCCGCTGCATAGAGTATTAAAAGTGAACATTGATCAACCTTGATCTCCCTAGTCCACGCATACCGGACTAGTCCGCTCAGTACCGGACTAGTCCGATTTTTCTCTGTTTAGAAAACGGACTAGTCCGCACTCTACCGGACTAGTCCAATTTCCCTGTATTTGATAGACTACTAAGTGTTTCAGGTTTCAACAAAGCGTCAAAAAGCCTATTAACCCTCCCTCTAGGCTACATTCAATTGGTATCAGAGCCAAACTCTTCAAAAGAGACTCACCGCTCGAAGAGACGATATGGACGTCAAGGAAGCACACAAGAAGATCGACGACAAAAAGAGAAATGATGAAAGAACTCAAAAGCTAAAGAAGCTACTCGACGCCATTCAAGACAGTGAGGACGATGATGAGGAGGTGATCCAACTCAAGGCTCTTCTACGGAAGAAGGCAATCTCCCCAAAAGCGAATAATAACACCGATGATGAAAAGAAGAAGAAAAGGGGTAGTCACACAGACTACTCCCGATATCCTTTTGATTATGAACGTTTGAATTCTAACAATAATCATTACTTATCAATTCCCTTAGGGAAAGCACCTTACTTTGATGGCAATGACTATTCAATGTGGAGACAAAACATGAAAATGCACCTTATATCTCTTAACCCAAGTTTGTGTCATATAGTGTGTATAGGGATAGATATCCCGGATGATGACGAAGAGCTGACCCCAAGCCAAGAACAAGCCATTCATCGGAATGCTCAAGCTGCAGCTGTGATCACGTCATCACTAAGTCGAGACGAGTTCACCAAGGCGAATGGACTCGAGATTGCCAAGGAGATATGGGACACACTACAAACTACACATGAAGGTGATCATCACGTACGCGAGGCCAAGATAGAAATGATTGAAGGTGAATTGGGAAGATTCACGTTAGAAGAAGATGAATCACCACAAGATATGTACAATCGACTAAAGAATCTTATCAACAAAGTCCGAGCTTATGGCAGCAAGAAGTGGAATGATCATGAGGTTGTGAAGTTAATTCAAAGAGCATTCATGCCTCGCAACGTAACCCTTTGCTATATTATCAGAGAAAGCCCCAAGTACTGGAAAATGACCCCAGACAAACTTCTTGGCAAGATCATCAACTTTGAGATGATAGAGAAGCAAGCCAAGCATGTTAAGGAAATTGCCGATCTCACCTCGGCAAAGAAGAAAGGAGTCGCTTTGAAGTCAACTTGTAAACCTGTATCAAAGGAAGCTCGAGAAGCTTATGGAGAAGACGACAGCGATGATGAAAGCAGTGATATCAATGAAGAAGACATGATCTTGTTCATGAAGAAGTTCAAGAAAATGATTAGAAGAAGAAAGGGCAACAGCTCAAATGAAGGAAGACAAAGGGACAAACAAAGACCCAAGATGAGACGGGCATTCTATAACTGCGGAGGATACGATCACTTCATAGTAGATTTTCCACATGATTAAACAAGAAGAAGACATAGGATGACAAGTCTCAACCAAAGAAAATGTTCAAGAAGAATAAGAAATATGGCCAAGCGCATCTAGGGAAGGAGTTAGACTCCAATGATGAATCTTCATCTGAAGAAGAAGAGGAGATGGCCACCATAGCCACAAAGCAGACTACCAAGAAATCCACTCTCTTCCCAACCATGGGCGCATGGAAGGACACCGACAACACCTGTCTAATGGCAAAGTAAGGTAAACGAAAGGTACCAACTAAATCTTCCTTCTTGCATTCTTTCACTAGTGATAGTGATAATTCTAGTGAGGATGATAGCAGTGATGAAGATGAATATATGCTTAGGGGTTTAGACAAAAAAACAGCTGCTAAAATGAAATTTCTACTTGATAAGCTTGTTGATATGGAGAAGCTAGTCAATCGTCAGGAAGATATGATCATCTCCCAAAAGGAGGAATATCTTGAGATTGAAAAGCTTCTTGAATTTGAAAAGGAACAAAATAAATCACTAGAGCTTGAATTAGCTTTAAGCAAGGAAGCTTGCTTGAAGCTAAAAGACTCAAACACCACCATCAAGGATGAACTTGCTAACTTAACCAAAGTTAACAAGATCCTTGAGGGACAAGTTGAGTCACTCAAGTAAAATAGTTCTTTATCAACTACTAGCTCACATTCTCAACACACAAAGTCTAAAACTAGCATTACTTGTATTTGTGCCAAAAATGACACTAACATGAAGAAAAAGCCAAACTTGACAAAGAACAAGCAATCTTCTCAATGTGGTATATTTGGCAAGGAGAAGATCAAGTATGCACACAATGCATACTCGGTCACAAGACCTCCTAATGTCAAATATGGCATTGGATATTCTAATTGTGAAAAGCACAATGCTAGAAACCACAAGAATAACAAGGGTTGCATTGCCTTTGTCAAGGGAAACTCTTCTCAAACTACAAAGCTTAGTAATGTTGAAAAATTTAACAATGTGAACACATATGAACAACAACTTCTATTTAGAACCATTGATGTTTCATATGTACTTATGAAAATTAATCTTGGAAGAGTTTATGCTAAAAATATTGGGCCACGCCATGGGAATACCAAGTCTCATGTGTGAGTGCCCAAATCACTTGTGACTAACCTCAAAGGACCCAAGCAAGCTTGGGTACCTAAGACCAAGGCATAATTTATTTTTTGCAGAATTATTCATCCGGTGGAGCAAAATGGGTGCTAGATAGTGGATGGACCAATCACATGACCGGAGAAAGAAGAATGTTCATGGAATATGAAGAAAATGAAAATCCAAGTGAAGGCATTTACTTTGGTGATAATAGTCAAGGAAAAGTGCTTAGTACCGGTAAAATTGCAATTTCATCACGACATACTCTCTCTCATGTTTTACATGTTGACTCCATGGATTATAATCTTTTGTCCATATCTCAATTATGTGACAAGGGCTATAATTGCTTATTCACTAATGAGGGTGTGACTGTCTTTAGAAGGATTGATAACTCAATTGCATTCAAAGGTGTGTTGAAGGGAAAACTTTATCTAGTTGTCTTCAAAAAAGATAAAGCTGAACTTGACACATGCTTGATTGCAAAGACCAACATGGGTTGGCTGTGGCATAGACAGCTAGCACATGTTGGTATGAGGAATCTTCAAAAACATCTCAAAGGCGATCACATCCGAGGTTTAAAGGATGTTGTTTTTGAGAAAGACAGGCCATGTAGAGCATGTCAAGCAGGAAAGCAAGTAGGAGCACCCCATACCGCAAAGAATGTCATGACCACAACATGACCGCTTGAGCTCCTTCACATGGATCTATTTGGTCCAGTTGCCTACATAAGCATCGGCGGTAATAAATACGGTCTAGTCATTGTTGATGATTTTTCACGTGGGTTTTTTTGCATGATAAGATAGAAACTCAAGGAACCCTCAAGAAGTTCATCAAGCGTGCCCAAAAAGAATTCTCATTGAAGATCAAGAACATATGAAGTGACAATGGGACAGAATTCAAGAACACTCAGGTTGAAGAGTATCTAGATGAAGAAGGAATAAAGCACGATTTTTCAGCACCATATACTCCTCAACAAAATGGAGTAGCCGAAAGGAAGAACAGAACTGTTATTGAGATGTCGAGGACAATGCTCGATGAATACAAGACTTCGGACAGGTTTTGGGCTGAAGCGGTTAACACCGCTTGTCACGCCATAAACCGACTATATCTTCATCGGTTGCTCAAGAAAACCTCTTATGAACTACTCACGGGTAACAAGTCAAATATTTCATACTTTCGAGTTTTTGGTTCAAAATGTTATATTTTAAATAAGAAGCCAAGGGCCTCAAAGTTTGTTTCAAAGTCCGATGAAGGTTTCTTACTTGGCTATGATTCGAACTCCTACGCTTATCGTGTCTTCAACAAAACCCCCGGACTTGTTGAAGTAGCACGTAACGTAGTGTTCGATGAAACTAACGGCTCTCAAGAAGAGCAAGTTGATCAGTGTGTGCTAGATCATGAAGAAGTTCCATGTCAAGCATTGAGGAGAATGGCTTTGGGCGATGTTCGACCACAAGTGCCACCTTCAAATGCGAATGAAGAAAATGAACCACAGATGGAGGAAAATGATCAAGGGGGAGCTTCCATACAATATCAACCTCAAGAAAATCAAGAAGGCCAAAACATCAATGAGGGCAACTTTCCAAGGGGAGAAGAAGATGATAATGAAGACTCAAGACCACAAGTGCCACATCCAAGAGTACACCAAAGCATCCAAAGAGATCACCCTGTTGACAACATAATCGGTGACATCCGAAAGGGAGTAATAACTCGATCTCGCATAGCTAATTTTTGTGAACACTATTCCTTTGTATCTTCTTTGGAACCATACAGGGTCAAGGATGTATTAAAATATCCAGACTAGGTGATGGCGATGCAAGAAGAATTGAACAACTTCAAAAGGAACGAAGTGTGGGAGCTTGTTGAGAGACCCAAGTCCAATGTCGTCGGCACTAAATGGGTCTTCCGCAACAAGCAAGATGAATATGGAGTGGTAACAAGGAACAAGGCACGACTTGTGGCAAAAGGGTACTCACAAGTCAAAGGTTTGGATTTCGATGAGACTTTTGCTCCCGTAGCTAGGCTTGAATCAATTCGTATATTACTTGCATATGCTACTCACCACGATTTCAAGCTTTATTAAATGGACGTGAAAAGCGCCTTTCTCAACCGACCGATCAAGGAGGAGGTGTACGTGGAGCAACCACCTGGTTTTGAAGATCAAGAGCACCCCGACTATGTGTTCAAACTACGTAAGGCTCTCTATGGCCTCAAACAAGCTCCTAGAGCTTGGTATGAGTGCCTTAGAGATTTTTTGATTGAAAATGACTTCAAGATTGGAAAAGCTGATTACACCCTGTTCACTAAACACTTTGATGATGACCTCTTCATTTGCCAAATCTATGTTGGCGATATTATATTTGGTTCAACTAACAAATCCTTTTGTCAAGAATTTAGCAAGATTATGACAGATAGATTTGATATGTCCATGATGGGGGAGCTGAGGTACTTCTTGGGATTCCAAGTGAAGCAACAAAAGGACGGGACGTTCATAAGCCAAACAAATGTCACACCCGGTTTCTCCGAAGAACAACCGAGTGAATATCACATGTATGCCAGGATCATTTTCTCATACATGTAATGACAAATAGTGAAGCATCATTTATTACAAGCCAGGTGTCGAATATAAAAATGTTTTACAAAGCATACGTCTCGATGGATGATAATAAGTTCATAACATGTAAATAAACTAGCAGCGGAATGTTATTCTTTTGGGCTACGTCACAGGCATTGCCCGAGAGACTCCATGAACCTAGAATCCTTCTTCGGGTCTGAAGTCTTGGTCATTGAACACCACATCATCCCCTTGACCTGAGCAGCAATTTAAACCAACAAATATGCAAGTTTGAGTACCGTTGGTACTCAGCAAGTGTGGGAAAGTTATGTCATGCATGGCTAGAGCAAGGATAGGTTGAACTCATGGTTAAAGCACTACGCAATTAATACCTATCACCTTAGCTTATTAAGCACCTACATTACTACATAGGTGAAATGGTCCCAATCTCCCAACCCATCATCATAATCAAATAACCATAACATCATTTCCAATGTTAAGCTCCCCGCTTAACATCCACGACTTCCAAAGTCATCATCCTCTAATCATGAATAAGTCCAAGCCGCTCTTGACCGTGAGCACGGCTGCCATGACAGTTTTGACTCTGCAGAGTTTGCACCACTGTACCCACATGTAGTGATTTCATCCCCCGTTGCCGGGTGGACTAAAAGAACCTCCATTATGCCAGTGGCTACGAACCACATTCACACTTCCCAGGTGTGTAGCCAGGAGATCACTACGAAGCCTTTACAAAGGGATTGCCGACGAGCGTGGGCCCACTGTCGTTTCACCCCTAATAGCATACAAGAGGCTCTAACCCCACTGCAGTGGCCCCCTCTTGAGCCTTGCGGTTCATATGGTAGTCCAGCTGACACCTACTCCCCGCACCATCCAACACACCCATACTACGCCGGGATACACCTAATTAATTGGCCAAGCTGCCCCATCTCAGCATGTGGTTGGCACGGTAAAGCCAGGTTACATGCTCCATGAACCGGTCCTTAGGATCCAGGCAAGTACTAAACACAAACCCGAGTCTCGTGCACCCAGCACCGACCAAATCATCCAACTTGCCTCGATCCCTACCTCTACATAACTCATAATATCTCATTTAAGAGTAAGGTAAATAAATTGATGATCCCATATCCCAATTATCCCATTCTAAGCATGGCTAAGCATAAGCATACGAATAAATGACATGATAAAATAAATCCCAACCCAAGCTACAAGGAAACAAGGTAATGCAATTCTAGGAAAACTTCCTAGCATGGGTTTCATATTTCAATTGACAATGCAAATAATTCTATCTACACATCCTAGCATAGGATCAAAGTGGTCAAGGACACTTGCCTTCTTCCTGCTGCTCTGAGAATGGAAAGTCTTGGTCTTGGAATGGGAGAACTTGCTCTGGGGCAGGTTCTACTCATGCCAATACACATAGCAAAAGAAAACACAATCCATAAGACATAGTTCACACTTTCACTTCATACAAACCACACATACATACCTATGAAAGTCATTCACATTTCTATGTGTTGTGGTTACTCTACATGTGTTGATTTTTGGCCTACACTCACCTTTAAACATATGTATATTATTTCTAACTTCTATGTTCAGGTTTCTATTTGCACACTATATATGAAGTTCCAATTTGAACAAATTCTTTATATTCAATTATTACACTTCTTAGCCACAAAGTTTGTATAAGAGGTATTTTCCTATTCCAAATAGGTTTTCAGATCTTCTACCAAATCCTAAGCTGAAGTTTTTAAATTTGGAGACTTCATTTATCATTTTCTATTTATGCATACCTATTTTCCTATATTTTTCAGATTTATCATCTATGTCTAAAAGTGAGTTTTAATATTAAATAATAGGACATATCTTCTTAACAGAATAGGTTCTGACCTAAAATATTAAAAATATATTTTTAAACTTCTCCTCTGATGTGAGCTAATTTAAATTTATTTTATCAGTTTTCAGAATTACTTCCTAGTCTAAAAAGGTATTTCTAGAACTAATAAATATGAACAACAATTAGACAGATTCATTTCAACCAAAAATATATTTTTAGTTTATTCTAAAGTTTCCAAGTGCTAGGAGAGTTTAAATTTGAACTTGTACATATGTTTTCCTTACCTTTTAAATTTAAATCCTAGTCACATATTCAAATTTCTGAATTTAATATCATATAGGGTCAAAAAGGTAAATCCTCCCTACTACAGGGTCTAATTTATTATTTTACAAATTTCCAGGGGTCTAACTACAAATAACAGAGGGGTTTTGCTAATTTTTATTAAGTCCAGGGGCTAAAACTGGTTTTTAAATGAATTTACACAAATTTCTGAAGTTCCAGGGGCTAGATCAGAAGTTTCTGGGGCTAGATTGTGTTTTCCGAGATCCCTAGGGGGTAGCGCGTAAGATTTCCGGCCTTTATAACGCAGGGCTGATGTGGGCCGTTGGATTTAAAACAGACGGCTGAGATTATAACGCGAAGCGGTACGGCGTAGATCTAATAGGAACCGCACGATTTAAAATGGACGGGCCTCAGGGGGCCACGTCGCCCTGACCGTGCGCGGGCGGCGCTGCCCGGCGGCGCACGGCGGCGGGAGGCGGCGATCTCGCGGGAGATCTTCGGATATTCGTCTATACCTCCTAAAACTGGGATTTCATGGCACAGATCGGTAGAGGGGATGTCGAGGATCTCACCTCGGGGTTTTTCTTGAGCTCGGAGGTCCTGGAATGCGGTCGGCGCGGCGAGGTCCGAGATGAAATAGCGGCGGTGCTTGCCGGAGCTGCGTCTAGGGTGCAAAACACCGAGTTTTCTGCACCTGCGTGACTCCCCGGAGGTGGTGGAACATGATCGGCGCGTTAGATCAGAAAACCCGAGCAAGGATCGAGAGAAAACGGTGATCGGAGCTTCGGTTCTCACCGGAGAGAAAATTGGAGTGCGCTGTGGAATTCAGCGAGTTTCTGTGCGAGAATTTCATGAGGGGAGGCGGCGGAGGATCGACTTGGTTAAATAGCAGCGTCCGGGGCCAGAGATCGGGCTGTTGGCTCGGTTTTTCGGAGGTTGTTTGGATTCGGGAGAGAGGAGAGTCCCGGGGTCGGCCGAGCGCGCGGAGGTGGGGGATGACATGCAGGCCCCGCGTGTCAGTGAGAGGGATAGAGAGGCGCGGGTTCGGGGCTGGCGCGGGGAGAGTGGGCCGGCTGGTGGGTTTCGGCCCACTGGCCGGTGGGGTTTTCTTTTTTTCTTTTTCTTTTTCCATTTCTTTTCTGTTTTGGTTTGAATTGAAATTCCAATTTGAATTTGAATTTCTGCACCACATGCAATACGTCCAAAAATTTTTAAATTCCCCTTTTAACAGAATTTTGGGGTGTTACAGCTCTACCCCCTTAAAAGAAATCTCGTCCTCGAGATTGGTGGTTCTAAGAAAACAATTCCGGAAACTGTGCCTTAAGCTCGTCTTCTCGCTCCCATGTGGCTTCCTCTTCCGAGTGATGCTTCAACTGCATCTTGCACATCCGGATTCTTTTATTTCTTGTGAGGCGTTCCATTGTCTCCAAAACCTTGACCGGTTGCTCGGCATAAGACAGATCCTCTCCTACATCAACCTCATTCATGGGTAACATCTCTTCAGGCGTCCTCAGACATTTCTTGAGCTGTGACACATGGAATACATCGTGCACATCCGATAAGCGAGCCGGTAGTTCTAGTTGATATGCCACTTCGCCTTTCCTCTCCAGAACCTGAAAGGGTCCGATGTATCGAGGTGATAACTTCCCTTTCACCTTGAACCGATGTAACACCCTAAAATTCTGTTAAGAGGGGAATTTAAAAATTTTTGGACGTATTGCATGTGGTGCAGAGATTCAAATTCAAATTGGAATTCAAATTCAAATCAAAACCAGAAAAGAAATGGAAAAAGAAAAACAGAAAACCCCGGCCAGTGGGCCGAAACCCACCAGCCGGCCCACCTTTTCCCGCGCCAGCCCACAGCCACGCGCTCCTCTCTCCCGCTCACTGACACGTGGGGCCCACCGTCATCTTCTTCCTCGCGCGCGCTCGGCCGACCCCGGACTTCTCTCTCTCCCGAATCCAAACAGCCCTGGAAAACCGCGTTCCCCAGCCGAATTCTGGTCCCGGACGACTCAAACTCAATCACAACCGACACGCCGCCCTCCCCCGTCTATATAAACGCCGGCATCGCCCCGTTTTCCCCACCCGATCGGCTGTTTTTCCTCCCGGTGAGAACCGAAGCTCCGATCACCTTTTTCTCTCGACCTTCGCTCGGGATTTCTGATCTAACGCGCCGATCTTGTTCCACCGCACCCGGGGAAACACGCAGGTGCAGAAAACTTGGTAGATTGCGCTCTAAACACAACTCTGACGTGCATCACCGCGATTCCATCTCGGACCTCGTCGCCGACCGCCTTCCAGGGCCTCCGAGCTCAAGAAAAACCCCGAGGTGAGATCCCCGACCTCCCCTCTACTGATCTATACCATGAAATCCCAGTTTTAGGAGGAATAGACGAAGATCCAAAGTTTTCCGGCGAGATCGCCGCCTCCCGCCGCCGCGCGCCACCGGGCAGCGCGGGCTGGCTCCGGCCAGGGCGACGTGGCCGCTTGTGCGCCGTCTATTTTAAATCGCACGGTAGACATAAAACCCCCGCGTACAGGTTCGACGTTATAATCTCAGTCGTCTGTTTTAAATCGGACGGTCCACGTCGGCCCCACATTATAAAGGCCGGGATTCTTACGCGCTACTCCCTGAGGATCTCGGAAAATACGAGCTAGCTCCGAAAACTTCTGATCTAGCCCCTGGAACTTCAGAAATTCATGTAAATTCATTTAAAAATCAGTTTTAGCCCCTGGACTTAATAAAAATTAGGAAAACACCTCTGTTATCTGTAGCTAGACCCCTGGAAATTTATGAAATAATAAATTAGACCCTCTAGTAGGGTGGATTTACCTTTTTGACCTTATATGATATTAAATTCAGAAAATTGAATATGTGATTAGGATTTAAATTTAAAAAGATGAGGCAAACACATTGTAAATTCAAATTTAAACTCTCCTAGCACTTGGAAAACTTTAGAATGAGTTAAAAGTAGATTTTAAGCTGAAATGAATCTGTCTAATTGATTGTTCACATTTATTAGTTATAGGGACACATTTTTAGGTTAGGAAATAATTCTAAAAATTGGTAAAATAAATTTAAATTAGTTCACATCAGAGGAGAAGTTCAAAAATATATTATTTAATATTTTAGATCAGAACCTATTCTGTTTAGATGAGGTGTCTTACTATTTTCATAATAAAGTTCGCATTTAGGCATAGAAAATAAATCTGAAAATATAGGAAAATAGGTATGCATAACTAGGAAATGATAAATGAAGTTTCCAAATCTAAAGATTTCAGTTTAGGATTTGGTTGAAGATCTGAAAACCCATTTGGAGTAGGAAAATACCTTCCATGCAAACTTGGTAGTTAAGAAGTATATTAATTAAATATAAAGAATTTATTCAAATTGAAAATTCATATATAGTGTGCAAACAGAAATCTGAAATACAAAAGTTTGAAATCATATACATATGTTTAAAAGTGCATGAAGGCTAAAAATCAACACAGCTAGAGTAAACACAACACTTAGAAATGTGAATGACTATCATATGTATGTATATGTGGAGTGAAAGTGTGAACTATGTCTTATGGATTGTTGTTTTCTTTTGCTATGTGTGTTGGCATGAGTAGAACCTGCCCCAGAGCAAGTTCTCCCCTTCCAAGACCAAGACTTTCCATTCCCAGAGCAGCAGGAATAAGGCAAGTGTACTTGACCACTTTGATCCTATGCTAGGATGTGTAGATAGAATTACTTGCATTGCCAATTGAAATATGAAACCCATGCTAGGAAGTTTCCGTAGAATTGCATTATCTTGTTTCCTTGTAGCTTGGGTTGGGATTTATTTTATCATGTCATTTATTTATATGTTTATGCTTAGCCATGCTTAGAATGGGATAATTGGGGTATGAGATCATCAATTTATTTACCTTACTCTTGAATGAGATATTATGAGTTATGTAGTGGTAGGGATCGAGGCAAGTTGGATGATTTGGTTGGTGCTGGGTGCACGAGACTCGGGTTTGTGTTTAGTACTTGCCTGGATCCGAAGGACCGGTTCATGGAGCATGTAACCTGGCTTAACCGTGCCAACCACATGCTGGGATGGGGCAGCTTGGCCAATTAATTAGGTGCATCCCCGGCGTAGTATGGGTGTGTTGGATGGTGCGGGGAATAGGTGTCAGCTGGACTACCTTATGAACCGCAAGGCTCAAGAGGGGGCCACTGCAGCGGGGTTGGAGCCTCTTGTATGCTGTTAGGGGTGAAACCTCAGTGGGCTCACGCTCATCGGGAATCCCTTTGTAAAGGCTTCGTAGTGATCTCCTGGCTACACACCTGGGAAGTGTGAATGTGGTTCGTAGCCACTGGCATAATGGAGGTTCTTTTAGTCCACCCGGCAATGGGGGATGAAATCACTACATGTGGGTACAGTGGTGCAAACTCTGCAGAGTCAAAAATGTCATGACAGCCGTGCTCACGGTCAAGAGCGGCTTGGACTTATTCATGATTAGAGGATGATAACTTTGGAAGTTGTGGATGTTAAGCGGGGCGCTTAATATTGGAAATGATGTTATGGTTATTTGATTATGATGATGGGTTGGGAGATTGGGATCATTTCACCTGTGTAGTAATGTAGGTGCTTAATAAGCTAAGGTGGTAGGTAATAATTGTGTCGTGCTTTAACCATGAGTTCAACCTCTCCTTGCTCGAGCCATGCATGACATAACTTTCCCACACTTGCTGAGTACCAACGGTACTCAAACTTGCATATTTGTTGGTTTAAATTGCTGCTAAGGTCAAGGGGATGATGTGGTGTTCAATGACCAAGACTTCGGACCCGAAGAAGGATTATAGGTTCATGGAGTCCCCCGGGCAACGCCTGTGACGGAGCCCACAAGAATAATATTCCGCTGCTATTTTTATTTACATGTTATGAACTTATTATCGTCCATCGAGACGTATGCGTTGTAGGACATATTTATATTCGACACATGGCTTGTAATAAATGATGCTTCACTATTTGTCATCACATGTATGAGAAAATGATCCTGGCATACATGTGATATTCATTCGGTTGTTCTTTGGGACAAACCGGGTGGGACAAAAAGTGGTATCAGAGCCAAGGTTGCCCGTAGGAACGTGGACCTAGGTAGAAATGGACGTATTTAAGGACCCTATTTTCTTAAAAACTATTTTACAAAGGTGTGGGTTAAAAAGTGTTATTAAATGGGGTCACTTTATTCCTCTTACCTCAACTGTTATTCAAAATAGAAGTTTTGTTTAAAATCTTATCTAACACAATTTTAAATGCTTTATGTTTTAGATGGTTCGCATGGTTCGCACCGCTCGCAAGTCCACAGGAGGGAGAGTTCCGGTAGTAGCCCTTGCCTTGAGAGAGGAGAATCGTCCGGTGACGTACCTCTCCTACGGATTGGCAGTAGGAGGCTTGTTGCGCCGTCTTCGACGCATGCTCCAAGCCGCCGGCAATACGGGCAAGCTAATCATACACTACAGCTCCACCCGAACTACCTGTGAGAAGTGGGAAGAATGGAGTTCAGAAATGAGGATTATCCACGAAAATCAGCTGCTCAAGATCCACCGCTCTCCAGCTTGTCGAGCGACACAGGTCGATGCGGAGAAGGATGTCACCTGGGAGGCAATCACCTGCCAGAGTCACATCTATCATCGCCACCTGGACAGGACTGAGTACATATATGTCCTCCAGCGTGAGAGTGGTACAACGGAGTACAAGTACCCGCCAGTGCAGCAGGGGACTTCCCATGAGAACATGGACTTGTGCTTGGAGGATGCTGCTATGCTCAGCACTCGACTGCAGGAGTGTCAGCAGGAGATTCAGGATGTACGTGACACCCTGAAGGAGACTGAGGTGTTGCTTCGAGCCAGCTTGAGGGCGAGAGAAAGAGGAGATGGGAATGATCTGTGTGTCACCGTGAATGACACATGGACTGCTGACTGCCCAGATCGCCGGGCGAGCAGGCGTCGCCGCACTTCTCCACCAGCAGCTTCCCCACCCAAAGCGGAGTCAGAGGGCAGCCGCAATAACGAGGAAGATCCCGAGGAGCCAGCTCAGTGATATGAGTAGTGTTGAGTCCTTTCCCTTAGTTTAGCAGGTTGTCGAGTAGTCGAGTCATTACCTTAGTTAATGGTGTGTTAATGCTTGGTGTGTGACGTGAGTTGTGGAAGCCATGGGCGTTTGTCCACAACCTCTTCTTCAGGTTGTTTTGCTTTGGTGTGTGAACCCATATGAATCAAGAATGCATTTATGTTCGTGTAAGACATGAAATCCTCAGAAAATATAAATGAAATAAGGTCTCAAAATTTTAAAGTTTAAACAAGCAAAATTGGTAAGTTAATACGTAATGCTTTAAATTGACATTTGGTTGATCATGATAGATGGCCGAAAGAGGAAGGGGTCGTGGTGCCAACTCCGCCAACAACAACGATGAGGCCAGCAACGCTCACCTTTCCGGAGGACAAGACAGGGGTGGTCATCGGGAAGGAGTTGATCCCATCCACCAAATGCTTGAAAATCAAAATCAGCTCATCCAGAGCCTGACTCAAGTGGTGGCCAACTTGCACCAAGCTCCACCTCCACAAGCTGCACCACGCCAACCAAGGTTGAGTGAGTTTCTAGGGACTCAACCTCCAAAGTTTGCAAGTGCTGCTGAACCTCTGGAGGCAGATGATTGGCTAAAGACCATTGAGAGCAAGATGAGGATCATACAATGCCAAGGGTATGAGAGGGTGCTGTTTGCCTCTCACCAATTGCATGGACCTGCTGCTGATTGGTGGACCGCTTACGTGGCCGCCCATCATGACCCTGAGAACATCACTTGGGAAGAGTTCAAGCATAGCTTCCGCACCCATTACATACCAAGGGGTGAACTTAAAAACAAGAGAAAGGAGTTCTTGGGGCTGCAGCAAGGAAACATGACGGTGAGGGAATACCTCACTAAATTCACCCAACTATCCCGTTATGCACCACGGGACATAGAGACTGATGAGCAGAAACAGGATTGCTTTGTGGAAGGACTTACAGCGGAAATGCAGTGTGCAATGTCCTCCAACGAGTATGAAAGCTTCCAAAAGATGGTGGACAGAGCATTTGTTGTGGAAAGGAAGTTGAAGGCCTTGGAAAATGAAAACAAGAGGAAGGCGGGATGGTCACACCAAGCCTCAGGTAGCAACACACGCCCACGTCTGATGCAGCTACCCGCAGGGCAGACGAGCCGTGCTGCGGTACCCTACTCCGCACCGAGAGGGTACAACCCGAACTTCAGGCCTCCGTCAGCACCAACACAGCCACAACGTCAGTTTGTACAGCAGCCTCGCCCCACATATCAACCTCGACCAGCAGTACAAGGACCACCGAACCAACCCCAAGACAACAAAGGCCAGGCACCTAAGGTTGGGGTACAATGCTTCAACTGTGGTGAAGTGGGGCACTACGCTCATAAGTGCCCAAAGAAGAAGCCCGTGCAGCCGCAACAGCAGAATGTGATGCGAGGACGGGTGAACCACGTGACCATGGAGGAAGCGCAGGAGGCACCTGACGTGGTAGTTGGTAAGTTTCCTGCCAATTTACACATTGCAACCCTGTTGTTCGATTCTGGTGCTACCCACTCGTTCATTGCCCAAGGGTTTGTTAAGAAGCATGATTTAGCAACGACACAAATGAACCATATGCTAGCAATAAACTCCCCAGGGGGAGAAATAAGGAAAAGACAAGTGTGTCCCAAGGTGAATCTAGACATTAATGGGGTAGTATTTACTGCCAACCTCAAAGTGATAGATTCACAAGGGATAGACATTATTTTGGGCATGGATTGGTTGACCAAACATAAAGGAATCATCCATTGTTCGACCAGAACGGTGGAACTAACTCACCCTAGTGGCACAAGAGTAAAGTTTACAACAATACAAGAGCCTAGGAGGGACATTAAATTAAATCAAGTTGAGGTGAAAGTGGAGGAGATCAGGATTATCAGGGAATATCCAGACGTTTTTCCGGAGGAGTTGTCAGGTATGCCTCCCGATCGTTAAGTGGAATTCACGATTGAGCTAGTGCCTGGAACAGCTCCGATATACAAGAGACCTTATCGGATGGACTCCAAACAGCTGGAAGAACTCAAGGATCATTTAAGATAATTGACTGGGAAGGGGTACATTCGTCCTAGTTCCTCACCATGGGGAGCTCCAGTGATATTTGTGCCCGAGAAGGACGGAACCCAAAGGTTATGCGTAGACTACCGTGCGTTGAATGAAGTAACCATCAAGAACAAGTACCCATTACCCCGCATTGAAGACTTGTTTGATCAGTTGAGGGGAGCTTGTGTGTTCTCGAAAATTGATCTCAGGTCGGGATACCACCAACTTAAGATAAGGCAAACTGATATTCCAAAGACAGCTTTCGTATCTCGGTAACTGTATGAATACACCGTCATGCCTTTTGGGCTAACTAATGCCCCGGCATACTTCATGTACTTCATGAACAAGGTATTCATGGAATATCTGGACAAATTTGTGGTGGTCTTCATTGATGACATTCTCGTCTTCTCCAAAGATGAAGAAGAACATGAGGAACATCTAAGGTTGGTGTTGCAAAAGCTGAGAGAACATCAGCTGTATGCCAAGTTGAGCAAGTGTGAGTTTTGGCTGAAGAGAGTTCCCTTCTTAGGACATATAATCACGGAGGGAGGAACCTCCGTAGATCCCGCCAAGATCGAGGATGTACAGAAGTGGAAGACCCCTGAGAATGCCGGGGAAGTTCGAAGCTTCTTAGGATTGGCGGGGTATTATCGACGGTTTATCGAGGGTTTCTCCAAGATTTTGAGACCCCTCACCAAATTATTGGAGAAGGGAATCATATTCACATGGACACCGCAGTGTGAGACGAGTTTTCAAGAGCTAAAGAAAAGATTGACAACAGCCCCAGTGCTAGTTATGCCAGATATGCAGAAGAACTTTTCGGTGTACTGCGATGCCTCTGGAAACGGGTTGGGATGTGTTCTCATGCAAGAGGGGCATGTCGTGGCTTATGCGTCCCGGCAGCTCCAGAAACACGAGAAGAACTATCCTACACATGACCTAGAGCTAGCTGCAGTGGTACACACATTGAAGATCTGGCGGCATTATTTGATGGGGAAAAGGACAGAGATATATACGGATCATAAGAGCCTAAAGTATATTTTCACACAGCCAGATCTCAACCTCAGACAAAGGAGATGGTTAGAGCTAATCAACGACTTTGATGTGGGCATCAACTATCATCCTGGGAAAGCGGATGTCATGGCAGATGCTTTAAGCCAGAAAGTGCAGGTCAATAGGTTGAGCTCGAAGGACATGCCTGCATAATTGAAGGACGATGTTATAAGACTCAATCTATGTCTGGTGAATAGTGGTGAAGCCATCGCCATGGAAGTGGACTCCACATTAGAGCAAGACATACGCGATGGTCAAAAGAATGATGAGAAGATACAAGAAATCAGAAAACTCATCAAGGATAATAAAGCCCCTGGTTTCAGAGAGGATGAACAAGATACGGTGTGGCACGGGAAAAGAATCTGTGTGCCTGAAGTGAAGGAGATCCGTGAATTGATCTTGAAGGAAGCTCATGATTCCGACCATTCCATTCATCCTGGGTGTACGAAGATGTATCATGACCTCAAGAGCAGATATTGGTTGTATGGCATGAAGCGAGATGTCGCGGAACATGTTGCCCTATGTGACACATGTCAGTTGGTGAAAGCAGAACATCAAAGACCATCAGGATTATTGCAACCACTCAAAGTACCTGAATGGAAATGGGAAGAAATCGGTATGGATTTCATAGTGGGACTACCCAGGACCCAGTCAGGATATGATTCGATATGGGTCATCATCGATAGGCTAACCAAGGTAGCTCATTTCAGTCCTGTAAAAGAAAGCTACAACGGATCCAAATTGGCAGAGTTGTACATGTCAAGGATCGTGTGTTACCATGGAGTGCCAAAGAAGATAGTGTCAGATCGAGGGACACAGTTGACCTCAAGGTTCTGGCAGAAGTTACATGAAACCATGGGAACTCATCTGAATTTTAGCTCTGCCTATCATCCTCAGACTGACGGACAAACGGAAAGGACCAATAAGATCCTTGAGGACATGCTGAGAGCGTGTGCACTCAAAAACAATCGGAGTTGGGATAGGAACTTACCGTATGCGGAGTTCTCCTATAACAACAGATATCAGGCTAGTATGAAGATGTCACTGTTTGAGGCTTTGTATGGGAGGAAGTGCAGAACTCCCCTATTTTGGAACCAAACGGGGGAAAGTAAAGTGTTTGGGCCCGAGGTACTACAAGAAGCCGAGGCGAAAGTGAGGGAAATCTGCAACAACTTGAGGATAGCACAAACACGACAAAAGATCTATGCCGATGTACGGAGAAGAGAGCTCGTTTTCAACGTGGGGGACTATGTTTTTCTCAAGGTGTCCCCTGTCCGAGGACTTCGTCGGTTCAAGGTGAAAGGGAAATTATCACCTCGATACATCGGACCCTTTCAGATTCTGGAGAGGAAAGGCGAAGTGGCATGTCAACTCGAACTACCGGCTCGCCTATCGGATGTGCACGGTGTATTCCATGTGTCACAGCTAAAGAAATGTCTGAGGATGCCTGAAGAGATGTTACCCATTAATGAGGTTGACGTAGCAGAGGATCTGTCTTATGCCGAGCAACTGTTCAAGATTTTGGAGACATTGGAATGCCTCACACGAAATAAAGGAATCCGGATGTGCAAGGTGCAGTGGAAGCATCACTCGGAAGAGGAAGCCACATGGGAGCGAGAAGACGAGCTTAAGGCACAGTTTCCGGAATTGTTTTCCTAGAACCACCAATCTCGAGGACGAGATTTCTTTTAAGGGGGGTAGAGCTGTAACACCCCAAAATTCTGTTAAGAGGGGAATTTAAAAATTTTTGGACTTATTGCATGTGGTGCAGAAATTCAAATTCAAATTGGAATTCAAATTCAAATCAAAACCAGAAAATAAATGGAAAAAGAAAAAGAAAAAAAGAAAACCCCGGCTAGTGGGCCGAAACCCACCAGCCGGCCCACCTTTTTCCGCGCCAGCCCACAGCCGCGTGCTCCTCTCTCCCGCTCACTGACACGCGGGGCCCGCCGTCATCTTCTTCCTCGCGCGCGCTCGGCCGACCCCGGACTTCTCTCTCTCCCGAATCCAAACTGCCTCGGAAAACCGCGTTCCCCAGCCGAATTCTGGTCTCGGACGACTCCAACTCGATCACAACCGACACGCCACCCTCCCCCATCTATATAAACGCCGGCATCGCCCCGTTTTCCCCACCTGATCGGCTGTTTTTCCTCCCGGTGAGAACCGAAGCTCCGATCATCTTTTTCTCTCGACCTTCGCTCGGAAATTCTGATCTAACGCGCCGATCTTGTTCCACCGCCCCTGGGGAAACACGCAGGTGCAGAAAACTCGGTAGATTGCGCTCTAAACACAACTCCGACGTGCATCACCGCAATTCCATCTCGGACCTCGTCGCCGACCGCCTTCCAGGGCCTCCGAGCTCAAGAAAAACCCCGAGGTGAGATCCCCGACCTCCCCTCTACCGATCTATGCCATGAAATCTCAGTTTTAGGAGGAGTAGACGAAGATCCGAAGTTTTCCGGCGAGATCGCCGCCTCCCGCCGCCGCGCGCCGCCGGGCAGCGTGGGGTGGCTCCGGCCAGGGCGACGTGGCCGCTTGTGCGCCGTCTATTTTAAATCGCACGGTAGACATAAAACCCCCGCGTACCGGTTCGACGTTATAATCTCAGTCGTCTGTTTTAAATCGGACGGTCCACGTCAGCCCCGCATTATAAAGGCCGGGATTCTTACGCGCTACCCCCTGGGGATCTCGGAAAATACGAGCTAGCCCCGGATACTTCTGATCTAGCCCCTGGAACTTCAGAAATTCATGTAAATTCATTTGAAAATCAGTTTTAGCCCCGGACTTAATAAAAATTAGGAAAACCCCTCTGCTATGTGTAGCTAGACCCCTGGAAATTTATGAAATAATAAATTAGACCCTGTAGTAGGGTGGATTTACCTTTTTGACCCTATATGATATTGAATTCAGAAAATTGAATATGTTATTAGGATTTAAATTTAAAAAGATGAGGCAAACACATTGTAAATTCAAATTTAAACTCTCCTAGCACTTGGAAAACTTTAGAATGAGTTAAAAGTAGATTTTAAGCTGAAATGAATATGTCTAATTGATTGTTCACATTTATTTGTTATAGGGACACATTTTTAGGTTAGGAAATAATTCTAAAAATTGGTAAAATAAATTTAAATTAGTTCACATCAGAGGAGAAGTTCAAAAATATATTATTTAATATTTTAGATCAGAACCTATTCTGTTTAGATAAGGTGTCTTACTATTTTCATAATAAAGTTCATATTTAGGCATAGAAAATAAATCTGAAAATATAGGAAAATAGGTATGCATAACTAGGAAATGATAAATGAAGTTTCCAAATCCAAAGATTTCAGTTTAGGATTTGGTAGAAGATCTGAAAACCCATTTGGAGTAGGAAAATACCTTCCATGTAAACTTGGTAGTTAAGAAGTATATAAATTAAATATAAAGAATTTATTCAAATTGAAAATTCATATATAGTGTGCAAACAGAAATCTGAAATACAAAAGTTAGAAATCATATACATATGTTTAAAAGTGCATGAAGGCTAAAAATCAACACAGCTAGAGTAAACACAACACTTAGAAATGTGAATGACTATCATATGTATGTATGTGTGGAGTGAAAGTGTGAACTATGTCTTATGGATTGTTGTTTTCTTTTGCTATGTGTGTTGGCATGAGTAGAACCTGCCCCAGAGCAAGTTCTCCCCTTCCGAGACCAAGATTTTCCATTCCCAGAGCAGCAGAAAGAAGGCAAGTGTACTTGACCACTTTGATCCTATGCTAGGATGTGTAGATAGAATTACTTGCATTGTCAATTGAAATATGAAACCCATGCTAGGAAGTTTCCCTAGAATTGCATTATCTTGTTTCCTTGTAGCTTGGGTCGGGATTTATTTTATCATGTCATTTATTTATATGTTTATGCTTAGCCATGCTTAGAATGGAATAATTGGGGCATGAGATCATCAATTTATTTACCTTACTCTTGAATGAGATATTATGAGTTATGTAGAGGTAGGGATCGAGGCAAGATGGATGATTTGGTTGGTGCTGGGTGCACGAGACTCGGGTTTGTGTTTAGTACTTGACTGGATCCTAAGGATCGGTTCATGGAGCATGTAACCTGGCTTTACCGTGCCAACCACATGCTGAGATGGGGCAGCTTGGCCAATTAATTAGGTGTATCCCCGGCGTAGTATGGGTGTGTTGGATGGTGCGGGGAATAGGTGTCAGCTGGACTACCTTATGAACCGCAAGGCTCAAGAGGGGGCCACTGCAACGGGGTTGGAGCCTCTTGTATGCTGTTAGGTGTGAAACCTCAGTTGGCTCACGCTCGTCGGGAATCCCTTTGTAAAGGCTTTGTAGTGATCTGTTGGCTACACACCTGGGAAGTGTGAATGTGGTTCGTAGCCACTGGCATAATGGAGGTTCTTTTAGTCCACCCGGCAACGGGGGATGAAATCACTACATGTGGGTACAGTGGTGCAAACTCTGCAGAGTCAAAACTGTCATGACAGCCGTGCTCACGGTCAAGAGCGGCTTGGACTTATTCATGATTAGAGGATGATGACTTTGGAAGTTGTGGATGTTAAGCGGGGAGCTTAACAATGGAAATGATGTTATGGTTATTTGATTATGATGATGGGTTGGGATATTGGGATCATTTCACTTGTGTAGTAATGTAGGTGCTTAATAAGCTAAGGTGGTAGGTAATAATTGTGTAGTGCTTTAACCATGAGTTCAACCTCTCCTTGCTCGAGCCATGCATGACATAACTTTCCCAAACTTTCTGAGTACCAACGGTACTCAAACTTGCATATTTGTTGGTTTAAATTGCTGCTCAGGTCAAGGGGATGATGTGGTGTTCAATGACCAAGACTTCGGACCCGAAGAAGGATTCTAGGTTCATGGAGTCCCCCGGGCAACGCCTGTGACGGAGCCCACAAGAAGAATATTCCGCTGCTATTTTTATTTACATGTTATGAACTTATTATCGTCCATCGAGATGTATGCGTTGTAAGACATATTTATATTCGACACCTGGCTTGTAATAAATGATGCTTCACTATTTGTCATCACATGTATGAGAAAATGATCCTGGCATACATGTGATATTCATTCGGTTGTTCTTTGGGACAAACCGGGTGTGACAACCGACGAAGTCCTCGGATAGGTGACACCTTGTGATAGACATAGTCCCCCACGTTGAAAACGAGCTCTCTTCTCCGTACATCGGCATAGCTCTTTTGTCGGGTTTGTGCTATTCTCAAGTTGTTGCGAATTTCCCTCACTTTCGCCTGGGCTTCTTGTAGTACCTCGGGCCCAAACACTTTACTTTCCCCTGTTTGGTTCCAAAATAGTGGAGTCCTGCACTTCCTCCCGTACAAAGCCTCAAATGGTAACATCTTCATACTAGCCTGATAGCTGTTGTTATAGGAGAACTCCGCATACGGTAAGTTCTTATCCCAACTCCTGTTGTTCTTGAGCGCACACGCTCTCAACATATCCTCAAGGATCTGATTAGTTCTTTCCGTCTGTCCGTCAGTCTGGGAATGATAGGCAGAACTAAAATTTAGATGAGTTCCTATGGTTTCATGCAACTTCTGCCAGAACCTTGAGGTGAACTGTGTCCCTCGATCTGACACTATCTTCTTTGGCACTCCATGGAAACACACGATCCTTGACATGTATAATTCTGCCAATTTGGATCCGCTGTAGATTTCTTTCACGGGGATGAAATGAGCTACCTTGGTTAGCCTGTCGATGATGACCCATATCGAATCATAACCCGATTGGGTCCTAAGCAGTCCCACTATGAAATCCATACCTATTTCTTCCCATTTCCATTCAGACACTTTGAGTGGTTGCAATAATCCCGCGGGTCGTTGATGTTCTACTTTCACCAACTCACATGTGTCACATAGGGCAACATGTTCCGCGACATCTCGCTTCATGCCATACCACCAATACTTGCTCTTGAGGTCATGGTACATCTTCGTACTCCCAGGATGAATGGAATAGTCGGAATCATGAGCTTCCTTCAAAATCAATTTACGGATCTCCTTCACTTCAGGCACACAGATTCTTTTCCCGTGCCACACCGTACCTTGTTCATCCTCTCTGAAACCAGGGGCTTTATTATCCTTGATGAGTTCTCTTATTTCTTGTATCTTCTCATCATTCTTTTGACCATCGCATATGTCTTGCTCTAATGTGGAGTACACTTCCATGTCGATGGCTTCACCACTATTCACCAAACATAGATTGTGTTATATAACCTCTTCCTTCAATTCTGTAGGCATGTCCTTCAAGCTCAACCTATTGACCTGCACTTTTCGGCTTAGAGCATCCGCCACGACGTTCGCTTTCCCAGGATGATAGTTGATGCCCACATCAAAGTCGTTGATCAGCTCTAACCATCTCCTTTATCTGAGGTTGAGATCTGGCTGTGTGAAAATATACTTTAAGCTCTTATGATCCGTATATATCTCTGTCCTCTTCCCCATCAAGTAATGCCGCCAAATCTTCAACTCGTGTACCACTGCAGCTAGCTCTAGGTCATGTGTACGATATTTCTTCTCGTGTTTCCGGAGCTGCCGGGACGGATAAGCCACGACATGCCCCTCTTGCATGAGAACACATCCCAACCTGTGTCCAGAGACATCGCAGTACACCGAAAAGTTCTTCTGCATGTCTGGCATAACTAGCACTGGGTCTGTTGTCAATCTTTTCTTTAATTCTTGAAAACTCGTCTCACACTGCGGTGTCCATGTGAATGTGATTCCCTTCTCTAACAATTTGGTGAGGGGTCTCAAGATCTTGTAGAAACCCTCAATAAACCGTCGATAATACCCAGCCAATCCTAAGAAGCTTCGAACTTCCTCGACATTCTCAGGGGTCTTCCACTTCTGTACATCCTCGATCTTGGCGGGATCTACGGAGATTCCTCCCTCCGTGATTATATGTCCTAAGAAGGGAACTCTCTTCAGCCAAAACTCACACTTGCTCAACTTGGCATATAGTTGGTGTTCTCTTAGCTTTTGCAACACCAACCTTAAATGCCTCTCATGTTCTTCTTCATCTTTGGAAAAGACGAGAATGTCATCAATGAAAACCAACACAAATTTGTCCAGATATTCCATGAATACCTTGTTCATGAGATACATGAAGTATGCCGGGGCATTAGTTAGCCCGAAAGGCATGACGGTGTATTCATACAGTCCGTACCGAGATACGAAAACTGTATTTGGAATATCAGTCTGTCTTATCTTAAGTTGGTGGTATCCCGACCTGAGATCAATTTTCGAGAACACACAAGCTCCCCTCAACTGATCAAACAAGTCTTCAATGCGGGGTAATGGGTACTTGTTCTTGACGGTTACTTCATTCAACGCACGGTAGTCTATGCACAACCTTTGGGTTCCGTCCTTCTTGGGCACAAATATCACTGGAGCTCCCACTGGTGAGGAACTAGGATGAATGTACCCCTTCTCTGTCAATTCTCTTAAATGTTCCTTGAGTTCTTCCAGCTGTTTGGAGTCCATCCGATAGGGTCTCTTGTATATCGGAGCTGTTCCAGGCACTAGCTCAATCGCGAATTCCACTTCACGATCAGGAGGCATACCTGGCAACTCCTCCGGAAAAACGTCTGGATATTCCCTGATGATCCTGATCTCCTCCACTTCCACCTCAACTTGATTGAGTTTAATGTCCTTCCTGGGCTGCTGTATGGTTATGAACTTTACTCTGGTGCCACTAGGGTGAGTTAGTTCCACCGTTCTTGTCGAACAATGGATGATTCTTTTATGTTTGGTCAACCAATCCATATCCAAAATAATATCTATCCCTGGTGAATTTATCACTATGAGATTTGCAGTAAATACCACCCCATTAATGTCTAGATTCACCTTGGGACACACTTGTCTTGTCCTTATTTCTCCCCCTGGTGAGTTTACTGCTAGCATATGGTTCATTTGTGTTGTTGCTAGATCATGCTTCTTAACAAACCCTTGGGCAATGAACGAGTGTAGCACCAGAATCGAACAACAGGGTTGCAATGTGTAAATTGGCAGGAAACTTACCAACTACCATGTCGGGTGCCTCTTGCGCCTCCTCCATGGTCACGTGGTTCACCCGTCCTCGCATCACATTCTGCTGTTGCGGCTGCACGGGCTTCTTCTTTGGGCACTTATGTGCGTAGTGCCCCACCTCGCCACAATTGAAGCATTGCACCCCAACCTTAGGTCCCTGGCCTTTGTGGTCATGGGATTGGTTCTGTGGTCCTTGCACTGCTGGTCGAGGTTGATATGTGGGACGAGGCTGCTGTACAAACTGACGCTGCGGCTGTGCCGGTGCTGATGGAGGCCTGAAATTTGGGTTGTACCCTCTGGGTGCTGAGTAGGGCACCACAGCACGGCTCGTCTGCACTGCGGTTGGTTGCATCAGTCGTGGGCATGTGCTGCTACCCGAGGCTTGGTGTGACCGTCCCGCCTTCCTCTTGTTTTCATTTTCCAAAGCCTTCAGCTTCCTCTCCACAACAAATGCTCTGTCCACCATCTTTTGGAAGCTTTCATACTCGTTGGAGGACATTGCACGCTGCATCTCCGCCGTAAGTCCTTCCACAAAGCAGTCCTGTTTCTGCTCATCAGTCTCAATGTCCCATGGTGCATAACGGCATAGTTGGGTGAATTTAGTGAGGTATTCCCTCACAGTCATGTTTCCTTGCTGCAGCCCCAAGAACTCCTTTCTCTTGTTTTTGAGTTCACCCCTGGGTATGTAATGGTTGCGGAAACTATGCTTGAACTCTTCCCAAGTGATGTTCTCAGGGTCATGATGGGCGGCCACGTAAGCGGTCCACCAATCAGCAGCAGGTCCATGCAATTGGTGAGAGGCAAACAGCACCCTCTCATACCCTTGGCATTGTATGATCCTCATCTTGCTCTCAATGGTCTATAGCATATCATCTGCCTCCAGAGGTTCAGCAGCACTTGCAAACTTTGGAGGTTGAGTCCCTAGAAACTCATCCAACTTTGGTTGGCGTGGTGCAGCTTGTGGAGGTGGAACTTGGTGCAAGTTGGCCACCACTTGAGTTAGGCTCTGGATGAGCTGATTTTGATTTTCATGCATTTGGTGGATGGGATCAACAACTTCACGGCGACCACCCCTGTCTTGTCCTCCAGAAAGATGAGGGTTGTCGGCCTCATCGTTGTTGTTGGCGGGGTTGGCACCACGACCCTTTCCTCTTCCAGCCATCTATAATGATCAACCAAATGTTAATTTAAAGCGTTTCGTATTAAATTCCCAATTTGCTTGTTTAAACTTTAAACTCATGGGGTCTTATTATATTAACATTTTCTGAGAGTTTCACGTCTTACGCGAAAATAAATGCACTCTTAATTCATAGGGGTTCACACATCAAAGCAAAACAACCTGAAGACGAGGTTGTGGACAAATGCCCATGGCTTCCACAACTCACGTCACACACCAAACGTTAACACCCCATTAACTAAGGTATTGACTCGCCTACTCGATAACCTGCTGAACTATTGGAAAGGACTCTACATGACTCGTATCACTGAGCTGGCTCCTCGGAATCTTGCTCATTATTGCGGCTGCCCTCTGACTCCGCTTTGGGTGGGGAAGCTGCTGGTGGAGAAGTGCGGCGACGCCTGCTCGCCTGGCGATCTGGGGAGTCAGGAGTCCATGTGTCATTCACGGTGACACACAATTTATTCCCATCTCCTCTTTCTCTCGCCCTCAAGTTGGCTCGAAGCAACGCCTCAGTCTCCTTCAGGGTGTCACGAACATCCTGAAGCTCCTGCTGACACTCCTGCAGTCGAGTGCTGAGCATAGCAGCATCCTCCAAACACAGGTCCATGTGCTCATGGGAAGTCCCCTGCTGCACTGGCGGGTACGTGTATTCCGCGGTACCACTCTCACGCTGGAGGACATACATGTACTCAGTCCTGTCCAGGTGACGACGGTAGATGTAACTTTTGCAGGTGATGGCCTCCAAGGTGACATCCCTCTCGGCATCAACCTGTGTCGCTCGACAAGCTGGAGAGCGGTGGATCTTGAGCAGCTGATCTTCATGGATAATCCTCATCTCTGAACTCCATTCTTCGCGCTTCTCACAGATGGTCTGGGTGGAGCTGTAGTGTATGATTAGCTTGCCCGTATTGCCGACAGCATGGACCATACGCCGTAGACGGCGCAACAAGCCTCCTACTGCCAGTCCGTAGGAGTGGTACGTCACCAGACGATTCTCCTCTCTTAGGGCAAGCGCAACTACAAGAACTCTCCCTCCGGTGGACTTACAGGCGGTGTGGATCATGCGAACCATCTAAAACATAAAGCATTTAAAATTAAGTTAGATAAGAATTAAATAAAAATTGTATTTTGAATAAAGTTGGGACAAGGTGAATAAAGTGACCCATTAAATAACACTTTTCAACCCACACCTTTGTAAAATAGTTTTTAAGAAAATAGGGTCCTTAACTACGTCCATTTCTACCTAGGTCCACATTCCTACGGGCAACCTTGGCTCTGATACCACTTCTGTCACACCCGGTTTCTCCGAAGAACAACCGAGTGAATATCACATGTATGCCAGGATCATTTTCTCATACATGTGATGACAAATAGTGAAGCACCATTTATTACAAGCCAGGTGTCGAATATAAATATGTATTACAAAGCATACATCTCGATGGACGATAATAAGTTCATAACATGTAAATAAACTAGCAGCGGAATGTTATTCTTGTGGGCTACGTCACAGGCGTTGCACGAGGGATTCCATGAACCTAGAATCCTTCTTCGGATCCGAAGTCTTGGTCATTGAACACCACATCATCCCCTTGACCTGAGCAGCAATTTAAACCAACAAATATGCAAGTTTGAGTACCGTTGGTACTCAGCAAGTGTGGGAAAGTTATGTCATGCATGGCTAGAGCAAGTAGAGGTTGAACTCATGGTCAAAGCACTACGCAATTAATACCTATCACCTTAGCTTATTAAGCATCTACATTACTACATAGCTGAAATGGTCCCAATCTCCCAACCCATCATCATAATCAAATAACCATAACATCATTTCCAATGTTAAGCTCCCCACTTAACATCCAAAACTTCCAAAGTCATCATCCTCTAATCATGAATAAATCCAAGCCGCTCTTGACCGTGAGCACGGCTGTCATGACAGTTTTGACTCTGCAGAGTTTGCACCACTGTACCCACATATAGTGATTTCATCCCCCGTTGTCGGGTGGACTAAAAGAACCTCCATTATGCCAGTGGCTACGAACCACATTCACACTTCCCAGGTGTGTAGCCAGGAGATCACTACGAAGCCTTTCCAAAAGGATTCCTGACGAGCGTGGGGCCACTGAGGTTTCACCCCCTAACAGCATACAAGAGGCTCCAACCCCGCTGCAGTGGCCCCCTCTTGAGCCTTGCGGTTCATATGGTAGTCCAGCTGACACCTACTCCCCGCACCATCCAACACACCCATACTACGCCGGGGATACACCTAATTAATTGGCCAAGCTGCCCCATCTCAGCATGTGGTTGGCACGGTAAAGCCAGGTTACATGCTCCATGAACCGGTCCTTAGGATCCAGGCAAGTACTAAACACAAACCCGAGTCTCGTGCACCCAGCACCAACCAAATCATCCAACTTGCCTCGATCCCTACTTCTACATAACTCATAATATCTCATTCAAAAGTAAGGTAAATAAATTGATGATCCCATATCCCAATTATCCCATTCTAAGCATGGCTAAGCATAAGCATACGAATAAATGACATGATAAAATAAATCCCAACCCAAGCTACAAGGAAACAAGGTAATGCAATTTTAGGGAAACTTCCTAGCATGGGTTTCATATTTCAATTGACAATGCAAATAATTCTATCTACACATCCTAGCATAGGATCAAAGTGCTCAAGGACACTTGCCTTCTTCCTTCTGCTCTGGGAATGGAAAGTCTTGGTCTTGGAAGGGGAGAACTTGCTCTGGGCAGGTTCTACTCATGCCAATACACATAGCAAAAGAAAACACAATCCATAAGACATAGTTCACAGTTTCACTTCATACGAACCACACATACATATCTATGAAAGTCATTCACATTTCTAAGTGTTGGGGTTACTCTACATGTGTTGATTTTTGGCCTACATTCACCTTTAAACGTATGTATATTATTTCTAACTTCTCTGTTCAGGTTTCTATTTGCACACTATATATGAAGTTCCAATTTGAACAAATTCTTTATATTCAATTATTACACTTCTTATCCACAAAGTTTGTATAAGAGGTATTTTCCTATTCCAAATAGGTTTTCAGATCTTCTACCAAATCCTAAGCTGAAGTTTCTAAATTTGGAGACTTCATTTATCATTTTCTATTTATGCATACCTATTTTCCTATATTTTTCAGATTTATCTTCTATGTCTAAAAGTGAGTTTTAATATTAAATAGTAGGACATATCTTCTAAACAGAATAGGTTCTGACCTAAAATATCAAAAATATATTTTTAAACTTCTCTGATGTGAGCTAATTTAAATTTATTTTATCAGTTTTCAGAATTACTTCCTAGCCTAAAAAGGTATTTCTAGAACTAATAAATATGAACAACAATTAGACAGATTCATTTCAACCAAAAATCTATTTTTAGTTTATTCTAAAGTTTTCCAAGTGCTAGGAGAGTTTAAATTTGAACTTGTACATATGTTTGCCTTACCTTTTAAATTTAAATCCTAGTCACATATTCAAATTTCTGAATTTAATATCATATAGGGTCAAAAAGGTAAATCCTCCCTACTACAGGGTCTAATTTATTATTTTACAAATTTCCAGGGGTCTAACTACACATAACAGAGGGGTTTTGCTAATTTTTATTAAGTCCATGGGCTAAAACTGGTTTTTAAATGAATTTATACGAATTTCTGAAGTTCCAGGGGCTAGATCAGAAGTTTCCGGGGCTAGCTCGTGTTTTCTGAGATCCCCAGGGGTAGTGCGTAAGATTCCCGGCCTTTATAACGCGGGGCTGATGTGGGCCGTTGGATTTAAAACAGACGGCTGAGATTATAACGCGAAGCGGTACGGGGTAGATCTAATAGGAACCGCACGATTTAAAATGGACGGGCCTCAGGGGGCCACGTCGCCCTGGCCGTGCGCAGGCGCCGCTGCCCGGCGGCGCGCGGCGGCGGGAGGTGGCGATCTCGCCGGAAATCTTTGGATTTTCGTCTATACCTCCTAAAACTTGGATTTCATGGCACAGATCGGTATAGGGGAGGTCGGGGATCTCACCTCGGGGTTTTTCTTGAGCTCAGAGGTTCTGGAGGGCGGTCGGCGGCGAGGTCCGAGATGAAATAGCGGCGGTGTTTGACGGAGCTGCGTCTAGGGTGCAAAACACCGAGTTTTCTGCACCTGCGTGACTCCCCGGAGGCGGTGGAACATGATCGGCGTTAGATCAGAAAACCTGAGCAAGGATCGAGAGAAAACGGTGATCGGAGCTTCGGTTCTCACCAGAGAGAAAATTGGAGTGCGCTGGGGAATTCGGCGAGTTTCTGTGCGAGAATTTCACGAGGGGAGGCGGCGGAGGATCGACTTGGTTAAATAGCAGCGTCCGGGGCCAGAGATCGGGCTGTTGGCGCGGTTTTTCGGAGGTTGTTTGGATTCGGGAGAGAGGAGAGTCCCGGGGTCGGCCGAGCGCGCTGAGGTGGGGATGACATGCGGACCCTGCTTGTCAGTGAGAGGGAGAGAGAGGCGCGGGTTTGGGGCTGGCGCGAGGAGAGTGGGCCGGCTGGTGGGTTTCGGCCCACTGGCCGGTGGGGTTTTTCTTTTTTCTTTTTCTTTTTCCATTTCTTTTCTGTTTTGGATTGAATTTAAATTCCAATTTGAATTTGAATTTATGCACCACATGCAATACGTCCAAAAAATTTTAAATTCCCCTCTTAACAGAATTTTGGGGTGTTACAACAAAGTACACCAAGGACATTCTCAAGAAGTTTGGAATGGACAAAGCAAAGCCCATAAAGACTCCGATGGCGACAAATGGACACTTGGATCTAAATAAAGACGGACCTAATGTGGATCAAAAGGTATATCGTTCTATGGTCGGCTCCTTACTTTATTTATGTGCATCTAGGCCTGATATCATGTTGAGTGTATGTTTGTGTGCAAGGTTTCAAGCCAATCCTAAGGAATGTCATTTCACAACCATTAAAAGGATCTTGAGATATTTAGTTCATACACCCAACCTAAGCATTTGGTATCCCAAAGGTTCAAAATTCAATCTCGTTGGATACTCCAATGCAGATTATGCCGGATGCAAGGTAGATAGAAAAAGTACTTCTGGTACATGCCAATTCCTAGGTAGATCCCTAGTTTCTTGGACCTCCAAGAAACAAAATTCAATTGCTCTATCCACAGCAGAAGCGGAGTATGTTGCAGCCGGGAGTTGTTGTGCACAACTCCTTTGGATGCGACAAACTCTAAGGGATTACGGTTACAATATGAGCCATATTCCACTGCTTTGTGACAATGAGAGTGCTATCAAAATTGCCCAACACCCTGTTGAGCACTCTAGAACCAAACATATACATATCCGGCATCATTTTTTGAGAGATCACTCAATGAATGGAGACATAGCCATTTCCTATGTCAACACTGAAAAACAACTAGCCGATATCTTTACCAAGCCACTTGATGAAAAACACTTTTGTGAGCTCCGAAATGAACTAAATATCCCTGATGCTCGAAATGTGGCTTGAAAACTTGCATATCTGTATGCCATCCTCGAAATCATGTTAATTATGTTGAGAAAGCATCTCTCTCTATTTTTCTCTTAAAAACTATGTTAGTTACTTGATCTTGGTGAATCATGGTCATAGCTTGATTGTTATATGTTTACTGATCATATTCATCAAGAATACCTATGTGCCTTTGTACCTTATTTCCCAATAGAAACCCTTGAATATATATATATATATATATATATATATATATATATATATATATATATATATGTTTTATACACCTCTGTACAAGGGACCACGGACTAGTCCGTGGTCACCCCGGACTAGTCCGCACTGGCAGACTAGTCCGCAGTTAGTCCGGACTAGTCCGGACAACCACGGACTAGTCCGATTTTCTCAGTGGACAGAAAACAGACTAGTCCGATATGGTCCGGACTAGTCCGATATTTTGACTCCATAACCCTAGGGACGGCTCAAACCTAATCTTCTTCATCCTCACAACCCTCCCTTCTCTCTCTCTCTCCTCACTCGAGAGCTCCCAAGGTGGATTTGCGATTTCTCCATCAAAACCATCCAAATTTCCGTGGGAAACGTTCTCCACCGCAATGGGATCAAAGACCCCTGACTAGTCCGGATCAAAAACTCTCTCAACGCCTCGAATCAAAGGATTTGGTAAACTTCTCTCCAAACCCTAGAACCTTCGATCTTTCTTGTTTTTGCTCAATTTTATCAGCTTCTCTAATCAATACATGCTTTATTGATGTATTCCATGTACCGTAGATCACATTTGCATTGAATAATATCAAATTTCAACAAATTAGGGCTTGAGCAGCCAGATAACGGACTAGTCCGTTATTAGGGCGGACAAGTCCGGTACTGCAGACTAGTCTGTCCCTGAACACCGGACTAGTCCGATATGCCCTGATTCATAGATCTTGTTAGGGAATCCTAGCTTATGTCAACTCAATGCAATCCTTTGTCATTCTTGATTATTCATACCCACTTTATCTTCCTTGTCAGAAAACATGTCGGGATCATATGAGAGTCTCTCTGACTTTGAGGCCGAGATGGATCAAGATATGATGTCTCAACCTCAGGAGTCTCGCTCCAAAAGAGACAAGATCATGCTGTCGAGCCCTCGCTCACCCCACCTAGGGTTCGCCGAAAGGTCACAATCAAGAGACCAGCATCATGGGCAAATGTGGCTGGTTCTAGCTCGGCGGCTCAACGCTAAATCAAGGGCAAGGGAAAGGGGCTTGCTTCCGGCCAGATCGCGCCGTCTCGGCATTATAGGTCTAACGAGACGATGTGGTATGCCTCTACAATCCAGTTAATCTGGTGCCTCTACAATGCAGTAAGCATCTGGTACACAACTCAATACTTGCTCCCAGGTCCGCACACGGCTCGGTCCTTAACCGACACAGGCAGAGCTACTCGACCAAGACCTCGTCTTGTCGCTGCCTAACCCTCCTGCCCGGTCTCATCTTTGGAAATGTAAACTTTAGTTTGCCTCTTTTAAATCGTACCCGTGTGATCCCGAACTATAGCTCGCGAGTAGATTCCAACTACTCGACTTCTATCGGATGTCATAACCTAATTAGCATGGCATTACTCTACAGAGGGGATACGACGTCTACCCTTGACTCGAGGGCTTCTTTGGTCATGCAATTGGAGTATAAACCATCCTTAACTTAATGCACATACAAACTCTAAACCTTCATAGTGAACAAAGTAAAACTTTATAAAACAACTAGATGCAAACTGGAGCTTGCCTTTGTTTTGCAGGTGACTAAAGTCAGATAATTAAGAAGTTAGTTTCTGATGACTTGAAGCTTAATCACTGCCCTTCTTGCTCCTTGATCCAAGCTTCACTTCTTCTCCACTTTTCCACATTCAATCACTACACGTTATGAATATGCATATATGTTTAATTGTAAAGTTTTTGCTAACAAGTTCTAAATAAAAGTTTAAAACTGGAACTCTGTTTAAGAATTTAAAATGACACTGGTGCTAGTGGTTTGGGTTTGGGTTAAGCAACATGATTAAGTGATAAGTGCATTTCATCACTTGTGTGTTACTCATCTAAGAGGTTAAACAGGACAGTGATGATCCAAAGCTCCAATGGAGCTGAAAATTTTCTTGTGAGTTCCTTGTCACAAGAAATAATCTGGATCAAAATTTAGAATTTTTCAATGAGTAGACCACTCAGAACAATTCCCTAAGCATTTAGGCAAAAAGGAATTAATTCTGAAACAATTTGCACTTTCATGCAAATTCAAGTGAACCACAATTTCAAACATAGCTCAGGGAGCATGCATGAATTTTCCTAGGATATTTGGAGCTAAGAATTTCCCAGAACTAAATTTCCAAGTTTTGGGAATTCTCTGGAATTGTTTCTGTATTCATTTAAACACAGAAAATTAAAATCAGAATTATCCTAAGTAAGTCAACTCCAAATTAGCTGAACCTTTTACAGGAGTTCAATAACATCCTAGAGAATATTCTGGCAAAATTTGAGTATTTTTGAATGAACCAAACTCCCTCTAAAATCTTTTGCTGAAAAGATTTACAGAATTTTCGAGAATTAAATAAGGATTTTCATACAAAGTATGTGACTTATTTGGATGTAGTTTTTCAATCTGAATCCAACCCAATTTGAATCACTAAATTTGGAGTTTCCTAGCAAAAGTTATGAGATTCTAAAGTTTGAATTGAATTTGGGGATTCAAATAAACCGGGAAAAGTTTAAATCCTGCGTGTGGGTCCAGGGGTCCACGTGTCACTCGCTGGAACAAGCCACACGGGGCCACAGAACCACTCCTGTGCAGCCACATCCCGATCCGTGGCCACAGAAGATCTGAGTTTCAAATCCTTCTCACTGACGGCTGGGCCCGGGTACCCTTGTTTAACCTTCGGCCTCCCGCGCCCGCGCGCCGCCGGGCTCGCCGGAGATCACCGGATATCGGTCTCCCGGCCATCCCCCACGCCCATACTTGCTGCTAGGCCCTAATACCACTTGAGGAACCCACTGGTATGATCTACCCGAGCCGGCAAAGCATTCATATTAGCTCGTGGCGTGTGGCGGCTACGGAACCCTTTCGGCACCGTCGGCCGGCCGACCTATCCCGCCAAACAAGCATCCAACCTGCGCTAAAGCACCCTGGAAGCTTAGGCGAGACCGACACGGCTTGAAAATGGCTCGGGAACGGATGCAAATCGGTTGTCACCGTGCGCCCATGGAGCACCGCCATAGACGTGCTTGGTAAACATCAAAATTGTGTTGTGTACGTGTGTTTCTGAGCTTGGGTTGTGAAGAGAAAACGATCGCTGGCTAATCCAGCCTCTGTGTGCAAGAGTTGGTCATATAAGAATGAAGAACGAGTGAGAATTTTGGATTTTCATACTAGAACATCAGTTTGTGGCCGCCGGCATAACTTTCTCGAATTCTCGCTGGCTAGTCCACGGCTGGGGTTGCGGTTTGGGTGGAAGCAGCATGGACTAGCCACGCTCCCATGGCTGTCCTCGCTTGGGTATGAAAGTCCACGGCATGGGCTTTCCACGGGAACACCGAGCTGCCGTGAAGTTAGGTCGCCGCGGAGAAGAGCTATTCTCGGGTTGGGAAGGCGGCAACTCACTGGATTTTGCACTTAGGAGGTGTAGGAGGAGTTCATGGTGTAGTTTTTGCAGATTAGCTGGCCTCTGCACGCCCGAGTTCCCCGGCTCCCGATCAAGACCAAGGTGGCGGCGTGCATTCTGTGTTTGGCGTGTGCGCACGAGGAGGAGGCGAAGTCCATTGCTTCAGCCTGTGCGAGAGAGGATCACGCTGAAAATGAAGGAAGCATCCAAGGAGGTCGCCAGCGCGGTAAATTTCACGAGGAAGTGGCTCGGTTCAGACACGGTGGCGCCCGGAGACGAATTCAGCATCAGGGAGGTGTGACTTAGTGTGCAAGACTAAATGTCTCACCTATAGGTGGGGTCCACCCCTATTTTCCCTCTTGTTATCCCCCCAAAATCCTCACAACATTTTGGCAGGTAATAAATTCCAATTTGGGGAGCTCAAATTTGGGAATTCATTTGGACATATGGCAGAGTTTCATCCAAGTTCAAATTTGAATTTGAATTCAAATACCCTTTTATGTCCTCTTGCAAAAGCTTAGCCAAAACACTTCCAAATGTGGTAAAAATTTGTGTTCCAACAAATTTGGAGCTGAGGATTTCAAATATGGACTTAACTTTTAAATTTGGTTACTGCAAATATAAACTTTAAACCCACAGTTTGAAAACCTCATTTATGATGACCCCTTTGAATTTGAGTGTAACATTTGGTTTGCTCATAGCCCATGCTTCATTCCCTCTTGGTCCTAATCTGAACCTCACAAGTTCAGTTTGAATTTGTCTTAACATTTGGAATTCAGCACGAACTCGAACATAGTCCTAATTCACTGTTTTTTAGCACACCCTCAAATCAGAAGTTTGCCACCATACATCTCCTCAATTTCAAATGTATGAGGTTCCATGTGTATCCAAAAATTTGGGGGCACTTTGAGGTGATCATTTGAGTCTAAAGACCTACTTTTAATTCTTTCTCATGCACCTGTATGATTTACACATGGGTTTAACTCCACCTTGGTCCAACATATTCAAAGGAATGCTTGAACCCATGTAGTTGCACCTCATGTACCCCATCCCGTGCAAGCAAGTTTTTGTAAGTCCCATTTTCCATGAACCCGAAACACAATAACTTTCAGTCATCCGTTTCTTTGCATTCACATTTTTGGGACATCTACAGTAGCAAATCTTCAAGCACTTGATTCACCCATTCAGTTTGACCATCCGTCTGCGGGTGATACGCGGAGCAACAGATCAGTTTGGTCCCCAATGACGCGTGCAGCTGTTCCCAAAACTGAGTGACGAACAGCGCACCGCGATCTGAAATAATGGAGCGGGGAACACCGTGCAAGAACAATATCCTTGCGATATACAACTCCACATATTGCTTGGCCATGTACTTTGTATGTACGGGGATAAAATGTGCCGACTTGGTTAGTCGATCGACTATTACCCAAATCGAGTCATGCTTGTGAGACGCGAGATGTAAACCAACTATGAAGTCCATGCTGATATCCTTCCACTTCCACGCTGGAATGTTCAATGGTTACAGCCGGCCGGCTTTACCCATATGGCCGGCTTTCACCCGTTGACACGTATCACATTCGGACACATACTTTGCGATTTCTCTTTTCATCCGTGTCCACCAAAACCTGGTTTTGAGATCACGGTACATGTTGTTGCTGCCCGGATGAATAGAATACTTGGACAAATGAGCTTCGTCCAGGATTTTCTTTCCGAAGCTTCATGTCACGGGGTACCACTATACGGTCTTTAAACCATAGAGTGTCGTGTTCATCCCTTCGTAGGCATTTCATTTCGCCATTCTTCATTCTTCTCCGAATGTGCGACATTCCCACGTCTTTCTTCTGAGCTTCCATAATCTCCTCTCATATGGTAGGGACGAGAGCAAGATTATATAATGCCCCATATGGAACCAAGTACAAACTCGGCTCCTGCTCTTCAAATGGGGTGATGGACAGCTGGTTGACGTGAGATTTGCAGCTTAAGGCATCGACAACTACTCTTGCCTTTCCGGGATGGTAGTGAATCTCGATCACCTAGTCTTTGATCAGCTCTAGCCATCTCCTTTGCCGCATTGAACTCCTTTCGAGTGAATATATATTTCAGACTCTTGTGGTCGGTGTAGAGGTGCACTAAGTTCCGAAGTAAATAGTGCCTCCACATTTTCAATGCCAACACCACAGCAGCGAGCTCAAGATCATTTGTCGGATAGTGCTGCTCGTGGTTACGAAGTTGACGTGAGCCATAGGCGACCACTCTTCCTCCTTGCATCAGTACACAGCCAAGCCCGATGTCAGACGCATCACTATATACGTCGAAGGGCTTAGTCGTATCCGGTTGAGCTAACACCGGGGCTGTTGTAAGATGCTTCACCAATGCTTGGAAAGCTCCTTCACATGCTGAGTTCCAAACATATTTGATCCCCTTCTTCAACAATTCAATCATTGGCTTAGCAAGCTTGGAGAAGTTCGGTATGAATCTCCGATAATATCACGCTAAACCGAGGAAACTCCTGACTTCATGGATAGATGTGGGGACATCAATTTCAGCACTTGCTTGATTTTTCTTGGATCAACTGCAATGCCTTCCGCAGAAATAATATGCCCAAGAAATGACACTTGGCTGATCCGAAACTCGCACTTGCTGAACTTGGCATAAAGATTATGGTCTCGCAATCGTTGGAGCACGATATGCAGGTGTTCGGCGTGTTCTTCTTCAGACTTGGAGTAAACCAAGATGTCGTTGATAAACACCACCACAAACTTTTCCAACTCCTGCATGAACACTGAGTTCATGAGATACATGAAATGTGCCAGGGCATTGGTGAGACCAAAAGACATGACGAGGTATTCATACAGCCCATATCTCGTCGAGAAGGCCATCTTCATAATATCCTCCGCTCGGATCTTGATTTGGTGATATCCGGAGCGAAGATCCATCTTTGAAAATACACTCGCACCCACAAGTTGATCGAATAAGATGTCGATGCGGGGCAGTGGATATTTATTCTTGATGGTGACGGCGTTGAGAGGTCGGTAATCCACACACAACCTCAGGGTCCCATCCTTCCTCTTCACAAACAGCGCCGATCATCCCCATGACGAGGAACTCGGTCAAATGAAACCCTTCTTAATTAAATCATTGAGCTGCTCCTTTAATTCAGCTAGCTCATTCGGATCCATGTTGTACGGTCTCCGTGATATCGGTGTCGTCCCGTGTACAAGTTCAATCTTGAACTCGACATCCCTTTTGGGTGGCATACCCGGGAGATCCTCCTGAAATACGTCTGGGTATTCACGGACCTCACAATATCCTCAAGTTTTGTGGCTTCCGTGTTATATGTGTCTGTAGCTTCTTAACCCGAACGGTCAAGAATGAGAACATGTGGTTCATCAAGTGGAGAGCTTAAACAAACCACACGTGGAATGATGTCAAGAACAGCACCATGGCGATGTAGCCATGAGATTCCTAAAATGACATCGAGTTTTTGACTCTCTAACATAATTAGAGAAGTCGGATATAGATTCCCACCCAATTGTAATGTTGCTCTATAGACCATCCTATCAGCTTTTATTTTCCCACCCGGAGAGCATATCAAGTATGAACAATTTGTGGGAATGATAGGCAATTAATATTTAATAACATAATTTGACTTATGAAATTATAGGTGGCACCGGAGTCAAAAAGTATGACTACGGGATGATCTAAATAAGAAAATGTACCCGAGAGGACGGGTTCGCCTTCTGGCTCGTCTTTCATGGCTAAGTGGTGGACGTTGCCGGGTTTTTGTGCTGGTTTCTTGGGCTGATTACGGGGCTGGTTTGCCCCCTGATACGGTGCTGCACCCCTGATCTGTCGCTGCTCAGGGCAGTCCTTCGCCATATGCCCGACACGGCCACACATGAAGCACGTGTAAGGTGTCGGGGTCCCTCCGAATTGTGGACGGAGTCCCGGTGCACGTGGTTGAAACTGAGGCGCACGTGGGACGATCCTTTGCTGCTGTTGTTGCTGTGGCGGATACGATGGTCGGAAGCTTGGCGCATTATATTGTCGACCACGAAACTGAGTCGGTTGCGCCGGTGGCTGCGATATCTGACCGGATGGTGAGCAATACACCACGCGGTATTTTTGTGGCGCCCCACCACTGCTGCTTGCCAGCGCGCTGCGTTTCCTCTTATCAGAACTGAGCTCACGCTGAGCATTCTCTTGTAAAATCGTGGCATTAACAAGGTCGTTAAATGTGCCATGATTGCTTTGGGCGAGATGGACCTTCATTTTGGAATTCAAGCTCCGGAAGAACGTGTTTCACTTATCTTCCTCCGTTCCCACAAATCCTAGCAAACTCCCGATTTTCAGATTTAGTTCAACTTCAAACCCACATTACTTTGGCTAGCAAACCCCAAATCGAGTGAACCAAATTTTGTTGGATTCATCTCTCTGAGTACTTTCCAACAAATCAAATTTCACCTCATGAAACTTTTAATTTTCTTCATAATTAATTCTTCAAATTTTAAAATGTTTAGAATTTTAACTGGAGAACCCTTCAGAGGAAAATTCTGAAATTTGGCCAGGATGTTCACAATAATATCCTTGAGCTACCATAAAAATTTCAGATACATTTGAGTTCATTTGATCCACCTAATGGTGTGATTAATAAAACTGTTCCAGAAAAAATGAAAAATGTCCAGAAATATTTTTCAGAAATTCATTGAACTTGTTTAGCTCATATATTTGGCTAGGAACCTTCAAATTAAGTGAAACCAACTCCATTAGAACCCTCTGAAAATCTAGTTTTCATAAAGTCATGGCTTCCTCCATGAAAATCGCTAGAACACCCTAAGAGCTCCAATTAAGGCCAAGTACACAATTATTTGTGGAGAGCTAAAATGAGCTTTGCTGCAAATGAAACTTGGTCAAGTCTCTAGGTTTTATCCAAACCACAGTAAAAATTTCAGAGTCATTGGTCTTGTCTAGCAGTACTTATCGTCTTATAAAATTCAATGTCAAATTCAAATGCATTCAAATTGATACATGTATGTATTATCTCATGTGGTCGCTAAGGTTGACGAGGAGCCCGATGTAAAAGTCCCAAAACGTGTGTATGAATAAAACCTAGGTTTAAATTCATATGTGTGGCAAGGACATGAGAAATGGGACTTGCTAAAACTTTTCTTCTTGCAAAGTTATACATGGATGATTGTCAAAAATGAGGTTCACATCTTTATTTGAATGTGTTGAACCAATAAGGATTTAAATACCTCTTTGCATGAGATTTTAAAAATCAGATTTCAAATTCAAAGTTCACACAATGGTTGGAACTTTTAATAACCATGTAGCCCTAGAGTTGGAAATTTGGGAAAAAGTGGATGACAAACTTTTCATTTTTAGGGGGGCTCCAAAAAGGAATTGTGGAAGCATTTTCAAATTGCATCCAAATGCAAATTTGCTGTGCATGTTTAAACTGAAGTTGGGGAAATTCAATTGTTAACCCACAATTAAAATTCAAACTTTGGGTTTTGGGGAGATCAACATGAGAAGATATTTGGGAGGAAAATGTGAGGTGGGACCCACAAGTCAGTGAACAACTTTTCACTTGCAAACGAAGCAAAAGTCTCTGTTTTACTCGAACTGACCGAGAGCTGCCCGGGCACCACCGAGGAAGCCACCGCGCCACCACCTGCTCGTTGCCCCAATGCGCTGTAGACCGAATGAGTGCCCCCCCTCGTGCCTCAACGTGATCTTTACCACCCCTGACCGAAGGAAAACCCATTTGCCTTCTCCCCCACGTGAGCTGCACCGAGCAGAGCTCCTCTGCCCTTCCGCCTCTCGATTTGATTGGGAAATCGGCAGCAACCCTCGTGCCACCCTCCTCTGAGATGCTAAACAACACCCTGAGCTCAATACACACCTCCCCAACCTAGGAACCGGTGAGCTCCGGCCTCCTCTGCCCGAGAACAAACTCCACAGCGGCGACCTAGCTCAAGCGGACGGTCGGGCGCTCATGGACGCCCTCCACAGGGGTTTTCACGGCCAAGTGATCACGGCTATGGGAGTGCGCTACTGAGGTTATACTATCCTCCAATTCTTGGAGCAAACCGTGCAGCATCGACGATGAATTTGAAGATTTTGCTCCGGCAAGTTCAACCTGAGCAGCCGGTACGGTTTCTTCGAATTCCCGTTCTCTGATCCTCCATAGGTCCTCAAATCTTGCACGTAGCAGCTGGACTAGTCGGCGATCAAAAATCCCTTTAGCATCCATCGCATGAAAACACCTCAGAGCAACGGATTTCGAGCTCTACTGAGGGTGTTCTTCGCAGAACCGATCGGGCGCACGGTGCCGATCCGTTTACCGCCGTTTCCGAGCTAACTCAGGGCCTTGCCGAGCTTGGCAATCAACTACTGATGCCATAGAGCTAGTTGGTCGAGGTTTTGGCAGGCTAGAAACCTCGGGCGACGGCGCCGATCTTCAACCGAGGCTGCCGCACGTTGCCGAGGCATCTCCGGTCGTCAGCAGCCATAGATAACCCCACAGCCGTGTTCCTCGACGTCGCAAACCCCCTGGCGGCGAACTTCAGCTCGAGCGGTGGCCGGAAACGGCAAACCGTCGAGTAGCAGTTTGCTCCGGCGAGCTGAGCGCGGGCGCGAGGAGAGCGGCCAGAGGTTGAAGAAGGGGTGACGGGCCTGTCTGTCAGCGGTGGAAATTTTAAACTGGGATCAGTTGTGGCCCGGATCCGGTGTACTGGCGCGCGGAGAACTCTGTGAACCCGGTGTGGCTGCAATTCTACTGGCTGAGATTTAAACATGTGGGCCCAGTAGACTTTTCTGTAGGAAAATATTTCCAGAGATGGCTCAAACTTTGGAAAATCAATGTTATTCCAATTGGATTGGATTCATTTTTCAAAGTCCTACCAAAATATGAACTCAGATTTGCATGAAAGTCAATATATAATTCTGGAACATTCTTGGAAGTTTTTATGAAAAAAAATTATTGAGGGAGTTTGGGTTATCCAAAAATCCTCAACTTTTGCCAGAATATTATTTAGCATATTTTTGGCCTTCTAGCAAATTTTCAGCTCATTTGAAGATCATTTGTGTAGCAATTTGCTAAATACAAAGTGCTGTGTTCATAAGAGTCCAGAAACATTTTCAGAAAATGTTTCCCCCTTGCAAAATCTATTCTGGGAAATCCATAGATCCAAAAATCATAGGAAAATGTAGGCAAGCTCTCTGAAGCATATTTGAAATTGTAGTTCACTTAATTGGGCATGAAAATGCACATTACTTCAGAATTAATTCTTTTGAGTAGAAATGCTTAAAGAATTGTGCTGGAGGAACTACTCAAGTAAAAGGGCTGAATTTTGGACCAATTTACTCTCATGTGACCAGAAACTCACATGTAAATTATCAGCTCAAGTTGAGCCCTATAACTCCCTGTTCTTATTCTCCATACTTATGTATAGGTGGAAATACATGAGAGACATTGTGAGAATTATAGAGAACACAATTTGACTCAACATTAGCTGCAATTTGGCAAGCTAAATCCCTAGGTAGTATAGAACCTGCTGTAAAAGTTTTGAGGCCATTGGAGTTCTTGTTCTTCAGTTGCATCCAAAATTTTTCAGCTCATCTATTATGTTCATTAGGAAAGTTAGTTAGTGTCAAGCTAAAACTTTAAGACCAAGATAGTTCATTTCTGTTTCCTTGCACAACAGAGGCAAACCAAGCCATTCTTGGCTTTTCCACACGACCTCTGTTCCTAAGGAATTAAGTCTTAACTTCTTTCCATTCATTATATAAAACATGTGCATATGCATTTCTGTAACACCCCAAAACCCTGTTAAGAGGGGAATTTAAAAATTTTTGGACGTATTGCATGTGTTGCAAAAATTCAAATTCAAACTGGAATTCAGATTAAACTCAAAACAGAAATGAAAAAGAAAAAGAAAAGGAAAAAATAAACCCCCCGGCCAGTGGGCCGAAACCCACCAGCCGGCCCATTTATTCCCGCGCCAGCCCGCAGCCGCGCGCCCTCCCCTCCTTCCCACTGACACGCGGGACCCGCCAACCCTTCTTCCTTCTCGCGCCCGCGCTCGGCCGGCCGGACTCTTCTCACCTCCGAATCGAAACCGCCCCGGATCCTCGCGTATCCCAGCCGAATTTCGTTCCTGGACGACGCAAACTCGATCACAACCGAACGCCGCCCTCCCCCGGCTATATAAACACCAGCATCTTCCCGATATTCACCCGTGATCGGCTGTTTTTCTTCCCGGTGAGAACCCGAGTTTCTCCGGCCAATTTCGGTCGATCTTCGCTCGGGATTTCTCATCTAACGCGTTGATCTTGATCCACTGCCTCTGGGGAACCGCGCAGGTGCAGAAAACTCGGTGGTTTGCACTTCAAACACAGCACCGACGAGCCTCGCTGTGAATTCACCTCGGACCTCGTCGCCGACCGCTTTCCAGGACCTCCGAGCTCAAGAAAACCCCTGAGGTGAGATCCCCGACCTCCCCTCTACCGATCTATGCCATAAAATCACAGTTCTAAGAAGAATTGACGAAGATCCAAAACTCTCCGGCGAGATCGCCGCCTCCCGCCGCCGTGCGCCGCTGGGCAGCGCAGGCCCACGCTCGATCAGAGCGACATGGCCGCTTGTGCGCCGTCTATTTTAAATCGCACGGTAGAATTTAGATCCCCGCGTACCGGTTCGACGTTATAATCTCAGCCGTCTGTTTTAAATCGGACAGTCATGTCAGCCCCGCGTTATAAAGGCTGGAATTCTTACGCGCTACCCCCTGGGGTTCTCGGAAAATATGAGCTAGCCCCAGAAACTTCTGATCTAGCCCCTGGAACTTCAGAAAATCATGTAAATTCATTTAAAAATCAGTTTTAGCTCCTGGACTTAATAAAAATTAGGAAAACCTCTCTGTTATGTGTAGTTAGACCCCTGGAACTTTTTAAAATAATATAATAGACCCTGTAGTGGGGTGAGTTTACCCTTTTTAACCCTATGTGATATTAAATTTAGGAATTTGAATATGTGTTTAGTATTTAAAATTTAAAAGATGGGACAAACACATTGTAAATTAAAATTAAAAACTTTCCTAGTACTTGGAAAACTTTGGAGTGAGATAAAAATAGATTTTTTGCTGAAATGAATCTGTCTAATTGATTGTTCACATTTATTAGTTATAGGGACACATTTTTAAGTAGAGAATAATTCTGAAAATTAGTAAAATAAATGTAAAATAGTTCACATCAGAGGAGAAGTTCAAAAATATATTATTTAATATTTTAGATTGGAACCTATTCTGTTTAGATGGGGTGTCTTACTATTTTCATAATAAAGTTCACATTTAGGCATAGGAAATAAATCTGAAAATATAGCAAGCTAGGTATGAATAACTAGAAAATGATAAATGAAGTTTCCAAAATCCAAAGAATTCAGTTTAGGGTTGGTAGAAGGTCTGAAGACACATTTGGAGTAGGAAATACCCTCCATGCACACTTGGTAGCTAAAAGGTGTATCAATTGAATATAAGGAATTTATTTAAATTGGAAACTCATATATAGTATGCAACATAAATATGAATACAAAAGTAGAAATCATATGCACATGTTTAAAAGTGCATGTAAGCCCAAAAATCAACACACGTAGAGTAACCACAACACATAGGAATGGGAATGGCTTTCATAAATGGGAATGTGTGGTTTGTATGAAGTGGAAGTTTGAACTATGTCTTATGGATTGTTGTTTTCTTTTGCTATGTGTGATGGTATGATGTAGAACCTGCTCCAGAGCAAGTTCTTCCTTTCCAAGATCAGGACTACCCATTCCTAGAGCAGCTGGAAGAAGGCAAGTGTCCTTGACCACTTTGTTCCTATACTAGGATGTGTAGAAAGAACTATTTGCATTGTCAATGGAAATATGAAACCCATGCTAGGAAGTTTCCCTAGAATTGCATTACCCTGTTTCCTTGTATCTTGGGATGGGATTTTGTTTTATTATGTCATTCATTCATATTACTTATGCTTAGCCATGCTTAGAATGGGATAATTGGGATATGAGATCATCAATTTGTTTACCTTACTCTTGAATGAGATATTATGAGTTGTGTAGAGGTAGGGATCAAGGCAAGTTGGATGATTTGGTTGGTGCTGGGTGCACGAGACTCGGGTTTGTGTTTAGTACTTGCCTGGATCCTAAGGACCGGTTCATGGAGCATGTAACCTGGCTTTACCGTGCCAACCACATGCTGAGATGGGGCAGCTTGGCCAATTAATTAGGTGTATCCCCGGCGTAGTATGGGTGTGTTGGATGGTGCGGGGAATAGGTGTCAGCTGGACTACCATATGAACCGCAAGGCTCAAGAGGGGGCCACTGCAGCGGGGTTGGAGCCTCTTGTATGCTGTTAGGGGTGAAACCTCAGTGGGCCCACGCTCGTCGGGAATCCCTTTGTAAAGGCTTTGTAGTGATCTCATGGATACACACCTGGAAAGTGTGAATGTGGTTCGTAACCACTGGCATAATGGAGGTTCTTTTAGTCCACTCGGCAACGGGGGATGAAATCACTACATGTGGGTACAATGGTGCAAACTCTGCAGAGTCAAAACTGTCATGACAGCCGTGCTCACGGTCAAGAGCGGCTTGGACTTATTCATGATTAGAGGAGTGATGGTTTTGGAAGTTAAGGATGTTAAGCGGGGAGCTTAACATTGAAAATGATGTTATGGTTATTTGATTTTGATGATGGGATGGGAGATTGGGACCATTTCACCTGTGTAGTAATGTAGGTGCTTAATAAGCTAAGGTGATAGGTATTAATTGCGTAGTGCTTTAACCATGAGTTCAACCTCTCCTTGCTCTAGCCATGCATGACATAACTTTCCCACACTTGCTGAGTACCATCGGTACTCAACCTTGCATATTTGTTGGTTTATATTGCTGCTCAGGTCAAGATAATGAAGTGGTGTTTAATGATCAAGACTTTGGACCCGAAGAAGGTTTCTAGGTTCATGGAGTCCCCCGGGAAACGCCTGTAATGGAGCCCTCAAGAATAATATTCCGCTGCTAGTTTATTTACTTCTGATGAACTTATTATTGTCCATCGAGACATTTACTATGTAAGACTTACTTATATTCGACACCTGGCTTGTAATAAATGATGCTTCACTATTTGTCATCACATGTATGAGAAAATGATCCTGGCATACATGTGATATTCACTTGGTTGTTCTTCGGAAAAACCGGGTGTGACAATGCGCTGAGTCGTAAGTCACACATCAACAATCTGACCATCACCCCGTTAGAAGAAGGCGAGCCACCATTGCATGTGATCCCACATGGAGCTCTTTACAACTTAGCTTTGATCCCCATCATCCGTGAAGAGATAGCGGCAGCTCAGAAACATGACAAGGGCATGTCGCATTTGCGGAGGCGTGTAGACAGTGGGGAGCTGAAATGTTTCCGGAAAGACGGAGATGACGTCCTATGGTTCAAGGACCGGATTGTCGTACCCCGTAACCCGGAGTTACGGAAGAAAATGTTTGATGAGGCTCACTTGTCAAAGTTTTCTATTCACCCGGCAGCAACAAAATGTATCAAGAACTCAGAAACAAGTTTTGGTGGACACAAATGAAGTGGGAGATCACAAAGTACGTGTTCGAGTGTGATACATGTCGAAGGGTGAATGCAGACCACATAAGAAACACAGGGACTGTTACAACCACTGGGCGTTCCTGCCTGGAAGTGGGAAGACGTGAGCATGGACTTCATCGTCGGTTTACCCACCACATTTCAGAAACATGATTCCGTGTGGGTGATCGTCGACCGGCTCACCAAAATTGCCCATTTTATCCTGGTTAACACCAACTACAACGCCAAGAAGTATGCTGAATTGTACATCTGCACGAATCCTATGCTTGTATGGCGTACACCGCACCATTATATCGGATCGGGGCACTTTATTTGTGTCCCGTTTTTGGGAGCAGCTACATGCTACGTTGGGGACGAATCTGATCCGTAGTTCACCGTACTACCCGCAGACGGATGGGCAAACCGAGTGGGTAAATCAGATTCTAGAGGACATGCTACGAGCTTGTGCTATCAACTACGGTAAGAATTGGGATGATCACTTACCGTTGTCCGAGTTCTCGTACAACAATGGGTACCAATCCAGCATCAAGATGGCGCCTTACGAGGCGCTATATGGGAGAAAATGCCGCACACCACTGAATTGGTGTGAGTCTGACGAAAGGGTCACCTTCGGGATTGCTCTTGTCAACAATGCAGAGGAAAAGGTTCAGCTGATCCAAGTGAACCTAAAAGCCACCCAATCCCGACAAAAACAATATGCGGACCGGAGAAGACGCCCGTTACAATTCGAAGTCGGGGATCACGTGAATCTACGTGTATCCCCAATGAAGGGCGTAACCGATTTGGGGTGAGAGGAAAGTTGACACCCCGATTCATCGGTCCATTCCAGATTATGAAATGATGTGGATCAGTAGCATACGGGCTGGAATTGCCAGCAACACTTTCTGGTGTGCATGACGTCTTTCACATTTCTCAGCTGAGGAAGTATCTTAAGCTATCAACTACCATTCAGCTGGAGGATATTGAAGAACTGAAAATGGATCTCACGTATCGGGAGGAACCAGTTTAGATAATTGATGAAAAGGCCCGAAACACACGCAACCGTACATTGTGGTTATACAAAGTTCTACGGAGTAATCACTCCGTAGACGAAGCGACATGGGAGAGCAAAGGGTTCCTTCGCGCTAACTACCCCGATTTTTTTTCGCGTCGCACATACGATAATTTTTCCACCGTACTCAAACTTATTTTCACCTTATAATCTCAGGACGAGAATCTTTTAAGGGCGGAGGAATGTAAGGGCCCAAGTATTTGCACACAATCAAAGTGTTCATTACACCACACACACTTACTTTGAGGACAACTTATGAACACATTTGAAGAGCAAGTAACCACAATCAATATGGTCATTAGATGAATGGACTCACAAAAGGCAAAAGTGGTATTTTCCACATGCATCATATAAGGGCTGAGCTTATGGAAAACTCCTACACCTTGCTAGGAATCCTTATGCCAAAATTCACCCAAATCCAAAACATTTTTGAGGTGTTTTTGGGTATAACTAGAAAGAGGCTAGTTTGAACTCAATCTCAAATTCAAACAACTTTTATTCCATGAATTCAAAAGTGGGAGGCATATTCACACTCAGCACATTTTTGTGAGCTCATACACCAATTTTCACTCCATTTGGAGTTGATCTTGACATGAGCTAATTTTAGCAAATTCAAATTCAATTTGAATATCAAACTGCATATGTGCTGAAAATATATTCAAACACTTCACAATTTGAATTCTATCAAGTTCTAAAGGGCATTTGGTAGATAATTCAAATTCTAAAGTGTATTAGTGGGACTACAGTTTGGAGCAGTGGGAGGAAGTTAATTTCAGAGGTTAAAATGGAAGTGGGTCCCACTTGTCAGCCCCACAAGTCAGTTAACTGACTGAAGCAACCGGGACTCGGGTCTTGCGCGCGCTCACACGGGCGCCACGGTGCTGCACGCTGCTGCCACCCCCTGATCGCCGATCCTAGATGCAAACTGACATCCCAGCTCGTTATCATCCTGTCCCGGACGCCACAGAGCCGCCTCACTGCTGTGCCGACGTCTCCTTGCGCTGAAAACACAAAGAGAACCGCCGCACCTCCGAAACCACCACCTCGCCATTGACCGGCCAAACCCGTCCTTCCCACCGTGAGCAGAGGCCACGAAGGGCACCGCTGACCTTTGCTTGACGTGCTCCAGCCCTCAGCTGCTCGTGATCAGCTCCTTTCGAGCTTGTCCAACCCGATCCTCCATTGCTCTGTCAACCCGAAGCTCCTCCGACTTGACACCATCGTCTGAGCAGCTCCAAGCTTCTCCAGCACAGAAAACTGGTCTCTGAGGTTAGCATCGAAGTCTAGTAGCTCTCCCCGAGCTCCCTAGCTCCACCTTAGCGATGATTAGCCGGAATTTCAATTTTCTCGACGATCGCCGTATAGAACACCGAGAACCAAAACCTGAAATTCATCTCGATCACTTGATCACTGGAAATCCTGGTCAAGCTGAGGCTAGGGTAGCACCGCACAGTTACCTCAGCCAAATCCTAGCGATGATGATCAACCCCATGAGCAGAGCACCGTATTTTGGCCACCACCGGTGAAAACAGCTCGGGTCGCCGGTGAAATCTACTTCCCAGCGATCTCCGGCCAAGAGAAGGGCAGGGTTAGCTTCCCTGTGCCCCAGTGGTGCTTTGCGACCTGTTGGCTGATTGTGTTCACTGCCGAGATGAGCTAGCACCGTCGGACCCGAGCCCAGTTCCGCCGCCACCGTCGCCGACTACGTTCCCGGCGATGTCGAGGTGCGAGAAGTTGCCCGGCGTGTGCGCTGTGCTCCAAAGATCATGTAGGAAGAAACCATGTCGAGAATTAGGAAGTAATGGCCAAAGACGAGCCACACCACTTTCACTGTGCATCGCGCTCGGGCGCTGGCGGGAGGTTGAAGAAGACACTGTGTGTGGGACCCACGTGCAGTGTTTTTAACATTTTCCCGATTTTCAGATTTAGTTCAACTTTAAACCCACATAACTTTGGCTAGGAAACTCCAAATCGAGTGAACCAAAATTTGTTAGATTCAGCTCTCTGATTACATTCCAACAAATCAAGTTTCACGTTATGAAAATCCTTATTTCTCTAGAATTAATTCTTGAAATTTTAAACTGTTTAGAATTTTAACTGGAGAACCCTTTGGAGGAAAATTCTGAAATTTGGACAGGATGTTCACCATAATATCCTTGAGATACCATAAAAATTTCAGATCCATTTGAGCTCATTTGAGGCACCTAATGGTGTGATTAATAAAACTGTTCCAGAAAAAATGAAAAATGTCCAGAAACATTTTTCAGAAATTCTTTGAACTTGTTTAGCTCATAACTTTGGCTAGGAACCTTCAAATTAAGTGAAACCAACTCCATTAGAACCCTCTGAAAATCTAGTTTTCATAAGGTCATGACTTACTCCATGAAAATCCCTAGAACACCCTAAGAGCTCCAATTAAGGCCAAGTACACAATTATTTGTGGGAAGCTCAAATATGCTTTGCTGCAAATGAAACTTGGTCAGGTCTCTGCTTAGGTTGTATCCAAACCACAATAAAAATTTCAGAGTCATTGGTCTTGTCTAGCAGTACTTATGGTCTTATCAAATTCAAATGCATTCAAATTGATACATGTATGTATTATCTCATGTAGTCGCTAAGGTTGAGGAGGAGCCCGAAGACTTAGACTTCATCACTCCAGAGGAACAGCTAGCCTATGACCAAGAGCAGCAAGGCAAGCTCCGGTTTGCATTAGCCTTTTTACAAATTTTACTGTTTTGAGAACTTACTTTGAGAAAGCACTTTAATCTTGGCATTAGAGTCTTGTTTGAAAACCCAAATGCATAGCCAAGAAAACTGTGGGTTGGGCTTAGGTATGTAAACCTTGATTAGCTACTGGAATGCTAAGATAGAGTAGGATTCGATACAAGTCGAGTAGTTGGAAATGCTCGCGAGAATAGGCTAGGGGCACACTATTCGGGTAAAGATAGCAAATGGATCACATGGCCGGAAAAATGAGACTGAGCGGAGAGTAAGGGCAGCAGGACGATGGGGCCTAGGTGCCATAGCTCCACTTGTGTTGATTGAGGACCGAGCCGTGTGCAGGCCTGTTGAACAAGCTAGAACAGTACCGAAGACCTACCGGATATATGAGAACTGGGAAACCGATGTAACTCGGGTAGCTGGGTGTTGAGGCATTGCTTGTCGTCCAGAGGGTAGGTTGAGAGCTTGAGGAGTAAATTGGCTGGTGGCACTGTGGATGCGCGCGCAGCAACCTCTTGCTCGGCACGATAGGACCGGTTCAATATTTGGCTGACGGGTGAAAGGTGGATGCGTACGACGTCCGTGATGGTTGCTGTAGGCAACATCGAGTGCGGGCGTACGTGATGGGTTATTCGGGTAACCCTGCAGGTGTAAATCGATTATAATCGCCATCCCTCACGGTCAGTGAGTACCACTTGTTCACTGTACCGTGACGTAGAAAGAACAGGCTAGAGTCATGTAAAAGTTGCTGATTGAAAGCTATACCTTGATTGTTAATGACTTGCTGTAGTTTAGAGCTAATTAAAGTTCTTTTCGACCTTGGGCAAAGTACATGAGAGAAATGAGTTTCTTGTTTGATTGCGGCTCTCTCATGTGCCTTAGCGTGAGGTCCTCCATAACTTGCTGCTAAAACTTGAAAGTAAGGTTCAAATAATTAGGTGAGTCCTTTGCAACTTATTTAACTCATGTACCATGAAACCCCTCATGTAGGAGTTTCATGTATAGGAGAGACGGGTCAGACTTGCTGAGCCATCGTGCTCACTGCTTGTGTTTGAGGCTTTTACAGGGGTTTATGAGGAAGGGACTCCCGAGGAGGAGACGGAACCCCAAGAGGGAAATCCCGTCGAGTGGGAGTCGTGCACGCCGCCGAGTTAGTGTGCGTGTGTGCTAGCGGGGACACGTTCACGGGATGAACGTGAACTCTATGCGTAGTCTACGCCCGCGAGTGTAGACTGAACATATTTTGTTGTAAAAATGTTCATAAACTCGTTCATGTAATAAAACTTTGCTGCTGCTTTGTACCATTTTATGTGTGTTATCCGGTGTTGTGCAATGCAGCACCCCTCAGCGTGATCCTGGTTTGACGAGGCCGTGAGGCCCTGTAAAAATGATATATTGGATGCATAAACTTTTTGACTCCAACTCGCTTTTTTACAACAGCCGCTGGATATCGAAAGGTGAAACTAATTGTTTTAGTTGAAAAACTTCAACATGGTGTTCACTGTCCAGCTTCTGGTCCAGCTGACCAGTCTGGATAATTCAACTGTTTTGAGCACTTTGGAGGCAAAATCTGGACTAGAGTTCAACAACAAAATTGTAGTAGACTCAAAAAGGAATTCAGATTGTATTTATTTGCCTCCGTAGCCTTCCTAGTTTATGAGTTATGAGTTCTACAAGTTTACAGAATTTTCTCTGGAATTTTGACAGCACCTCGTTTGCATGTGGCTGTTTTGCTCACAAAATTCCATCATATTCTGCCCTCAATCTAGGAAAACACTGAACTACAAGTTGTAGCACATTTCTACACTTTCCAACGGTGTCATACTTGACCCTTAGAAATTTTTCTACATAAAGTTGTGGTCGAAATACAGAGAATTCCAGAGAGCATTTTGGTCTGTCCTGTTTCTGGACAGTGCCTACTCATCTGAGATTTTCTTCCGTTTGGAGGGAGATTTTGTTCTGGAGTTCTACAGAAAAGTTGTAGAAGACTTGAAATCCTTTCCAGAATAGTATCCCGCATCTCTATTGGTTCAACCAATCCTAAGTTGTACCCTGTTTAAATTCAGCAAAGTTTCCGCCGAAAACAGGGGAGATTGTTCCTAAGTTTTTGAGATTGAATCCATACTTCCAATTGACTCTCAGTTCATTATGGGAGTTCAATAACCCCTAAATGGAATCCTAAACTTCATTTTGAACTCTTTTATTTGAAATTATACTTTTATGCAACTAACACTCATCTCGGTACTACGTTTCCTCACAAAAGAAAAATCCTAAGCTGGTATTCTGGCATATACGTGTCAAATGTGGAACTAAGAATGTCGCTCACAAACGGTTTCTAAACGTCATGCACTAACATGGTTATTGCACCTGCATAAGAACACACAATAATGGTGCACACAAAGGTTTTTGACATTTCAGGCAGTTCCATATCATAATAAAAAATTACGGTCCGTATCATTGCCATACGGATCGTCCTTGAGTCAAGCCACGTCTCAAGGTACATGGTCGTGTTTTCACACCACACGATGGGGAACCCGAGTAGAGTGCAAACGGGTTGTCACAGTTGGAAATTTTATCAACCCAATGGATACCACCTACTGTCTCATGACCGTTGAGGCACGCCGATGGGAGCGCTGCGTATGGCCCTTTGAACATTGAACATTCAAGAGTTGCATACTATCGTGTTGCTTACCACACGATGGGGTATTCTCGAGAACCATGAAAAGGATCAGAGACTCATATTCACTACCGTGCCAAGCCACGGTAAACCATTCCATACTGTTGCTCGTATGGCGAGCTTACCGCATTTGATCTGCCTGCGGTGGCGTACCTTACCTCTTACCTGACGTCGGAGCATCGTTACAGAAGGTATAACAAGTATGTTACCATTTTCACCATAATATCTACTACTATCATAGACCTTATGTGGGCATAGTGACTAATCCTCACTCGACGACTTCTAAGTTTTCAAAATAGGCTCTTTTCAAGTGTGCTATTCCCAATGCGGCTCTGGTATCACGTCTGTGGGGGAACACCCCGTGGTTCGCCCACTCCGGGATCGCAGACGGTGGTGCCGTGCGATACCGAACCCAACAGCACACACGAAAAGATTAAGAACAATATATAACTTTTATTTTACATATAAACAGTGGAAGTCTTTGACAAACTTAATTATTTAGCGGAAGTCTTGTTACTAGTTAAACTCTCAGCCTAGCTATGCAAAAGTGCAGCCATCCAGCCCGGGGACGCTACACGCTATCAACATACAACCGGTGATCACGGCGGCGTGCAGGGCTCCAGCTCGGCCGTGTAACCTGACGGGGGCATCGCCTCGTCCTAGGAACCTTCCTCATAACTCTCACCTGCCCACAGCTGAAATATTTCAACCGTGAGCACGATGGTTCAGAAAAGCTTAACCGAGACCCTAGTCATCGAACTCTACATGCAGGGATTATTAAGATAGGAAAAAGGATGTTCCGATAAGGAAATGCCTACATGTTAGTCCATACTTTCAGTTTTATTGCAGCAGATTAATGAGCCTTAGGAAGCCCTCACATCGGAAGTCCACAATCAAACAAGAAACGCTTTTCTCCGATGTGGTGATGCCCAAAGTGGAAGATAAACTTAATTAGCTCTACAACTACAGCATACAAGGTTTCAAGACATTAATAGTTCAGTGCAGCATATTTATCTGGCTTATATCACTTCTTACTATGTCACGGCGCAGTGAACAAGCGCTACTCAAATAACCACGAGGGACGGTGATTGCAATCAGGAGACACCCGGATAACACGTCACATACACCCACTTTGAGAAGTGTGGTGCTACACGCGTTCCTACTCTGTTGTATGCAACAACCTTTCAAAGGCAACCCAAACGCTGAAACGGTCCATCCTTAACATGAAGGAGGTCCCCGCGTGGAGCGTGTCTGTGCCCACCGGCAGATTTACACCTTGCTACCCCCAACCCACTCCTATAAAACGGTTGGGTAAGCCTCGGCACCCTAGTTAACCTATTACATCGGTTTCCTGGTTCCTGTTCGATACTTGTCCAGTAGGGCCACACATGGCTCGGTCCTCAATCGACACCAACAGGGCTATGCACGTGAGACCTCCGCTCACTGCATCCTATCACCCCCTGCTGGGTCTCAGTTTCACAATCTTGAGCCATTATCTACATCTTTCCATATCGTGTAAATAAATACCTATCTCGCGAGTATATTCCAACCACTTGATTTCTACCGAGATCCTAAGAACATTAGCATGGCATTCTCTACTCGTCTAGTTTGTAAACTATTCAACCCTCCATAGGATTTAAAGGTTATGCAAGTGGGGTTTCAATCACCCTAACTCTAATGCGAGCAATTCACCCTAACATAAGTGATACAAATGAAAAATTTTCAAATGTACTTGATGCAAACCGGGGCTTGCCTGGTTGCGAGTTAAATAGAAAGTCAGCGTCTGGTGGGAGGACGTCCAACGGCTCCGGTGCGTCCTCAACTTCGGTCACTATATGAAATATAGCAAAATATATGTATAAGTGCTAATGAAGTATAAGAATTAAACTTCTATTCATCGCTACTGCTATTTAGGATCCTTAATTGGCTTTGGGATTTTTCCAGTGGATACTAGACTCTCAAGGACGATCTGGGCAAAATTTGGAGAAATTTCATTGCACCTTGTGGTCTCCAAAATTCCCACAAGTACAAGGATTCTCTGAATTTTGAGCCCAAATCTGGAGTTTTAACATGTCTAACAGTGGAAGATATAATTAGGATAAGTCCCCAAGGTTCTAACAAAATTTGTTTCACCATTTTTGGAACAACCAACAGAGAGACGTGAATTTTTGAAGTTGATAATAAATGCTGAAAATGTCTCTGTTTATTTTCCCATTTTTCAGAGACATAAAGGATTGACACCACATTTGGCCAAGAAAATGAGGTCCAATGCTTCTGAAATATCTACTGGAGTTCAAGGATTTTTGGAAGAATGTCCTGCCCAAATTTGGGAATTATCCAATAAACAGAACTCCTGCAAAAATTCCGACAAGATTTTCCTTAAATGAATTAATGAGCCAAATACTCTCTGATAGTACCATTGGGCTGCACCAGTGTATAGTACTCCCTGATAGGAATCCAACAAAATTTGTTTGACAATTTTTGGACATTCCTACACAAAGTTATGGCTGTTCAAAGTTTGAAATGGAATAGGGAAATCTGGAGATGCTTAAACGCACCGGCGGGCCCCACATGTCAGCATCCTCTTCCAACTCGCGCCAAACAGAGGACCCGGTGGCGCCCTCCGGCGAGGGTGGCCAGAACAGCATTCCCGGCCGCCTCCCGGGCCAAATCTTGCCCCCCCCCCCATTTTTCAACCCGCTGAGCACGATGGTGGTGTCACCGGCGGCCAAAACTCGCCGGAAATACGCGCGCACCGGTGACTGCAAGGGTTAGAACTCCGGCGAGGTCAGGATGCTTCATTCCTCCACCAATCGATCGGCTCTCGGTCTCTAGAGCACCAGTGGGAGATGTAGGAGCTAGGCATGGCAACCAATTCCGCCGGGGAGCCCTCCAAACCCATCGGCACCATGCGCCCGAAGTGGTCCGAAGGTTTTCCGCGGCAAGAACGTGGAATTCTCGCTCTACACTTAATTTACTGGCCTAGAACCGAGGGAGGAAGGGAGCTAGCTAGTTTAGAACATGTGTGTGAAGTTTGAACCACTCACAACACGAATTGAAGATGAATTTGGCAACTCTTTACCTCGGTGTCGAGTTGCGCTGCCCGGGGGAAAATTTCCAAATTCTCCTCTGAGGAGTCATGGATTGGGCTTAGTTTTGGGGGTGAGCAGCTCCGGTCGTAGGTGAACCGATGGGTTGGATCGCTCGAGCGTGAGCTTCTCCGGTTTGAGCTGTCGACAGCGACCCAACTCGGTTTCTTCGGTTTTTAACACGGGCGCAACTAGAACTTCAGACTCCCGCGCGCAAAGGAGAGGGAAGACCCGGGACTTGGCACTAGCAGCTGCTAAAGCACATGTTGGTGATGGTTTTTTCTGTGGGAAGCTCGAGCAACCGAGCTCTGGTTGCTGTGGTTGATCGGGGAGGAACCGAGCGGCTGGTTTGTCGTGAGGCAAACAACCGAGGCAAGAGCGAGCTGGAGGAAGCGAAGTAGCTTCGGTGCATGCTCTGTAGTGATCCAGCCGAGCAAAAGATCGCGTAGCAGGAGGTGGCACGGGAGAAAATCGGCCGAGGTCGGCTCCGGCGGCTGCTGCTCTCGTGCTCACCCGAGAGACAAAAACAGAGCCGGTTGTGAAGAGTGTGTGCCTGACAAAGGTGTCCCACCTCCTCATTTCTTTACTCATTTTTTCCACAGATCTTTCTTTTTTACCACATCTACTCAAACTTGAATGCTTTACTTCACCTTAAAGTCATGGTTTGAAATGTTGAATTCAAATTATTTGAATTCTTGTGTGGAATTCGAATTGAGTTTGGTTATTGGAATTTGAATTCTCCTTTTGCATTGTTCCAAAAACATAGCAAACCAACTCCAATGTTTCTGAATTTTGGCATGGCTGCTAATTCAAATGTGGAGAACACATCTGTGGAACCAAATTTGCGTATTGAGGAAATTGGGATTTGAAACTGAAATTTAAATTCAGATTAGAGGGCTTCCTCTTTTAATCCCAAACAAATATTAGAACTCCTCCAAATGAGCTGAAATTTGGAAGTTTGAATATTTGACATATGAAGATCCATGATATGAATTCAGATCTCCATGTTTGGAAGTTTAGGGAAGTTTAAATCACCACTTTGAACTCACACCATTATAATTCAAAGTTTTAATTCCCCTCATTTTTCCTAAGTGTAAAAGGGCTGAATTTCTTGCTACCACTTTTTGGGGATTTTACAATTTCCCTTTTGAACATTGCTGAAATATGTATAGGGGGAGAAAATTTTGTTTCAAAATTTCTTTCTCACTTGATTGTTTTCAAAACTTTTCATGTGAATAAGCCAATGTTCGGATTTTAAGTGGTGTTGCCAATGCATTCATCAAGGGGAAGATTGTGAGACCTATGTGTGTTGAATACATTGGCTATGACGATAAAAGTTTTGAATTCTGCCAAAACACTCTTTTTTTCAAGGTCCGACACTAGGTCCGAGCTCCGACAAGATCCGACGTAAGGTCCGACTTTCTATGGCTAGGTCCGACATGTGTTTGGTTAGCTCCGGTGTAGGTACGACTAGCTTTGGTAAGTTCCGGTGCTAGGTTCTGCTAGATTTGGTAAGCTCCGGCTCAAGGTACTGTTAGCTTTGACAACGTCAGGAGCTAAATCGCAATGGTTCTTTTTACCATGCAAATGTTTCGAACTTGCTTTATATCTATGGAAAGTTTTCTTAGTATTCTTTTACTAAGTTTTTGAAGTGTTATGGCTGTTTACGGTGGTTAACATTTTGCTATGGTTTGCAACATGCTTATGTGAGGTGTTCACGTAAGGTGTTGTGGTTTTCGGAACTAACGTGAGTCAAGTCGCCGACTTGTGCTCAAAAGTATTGGTTGTTTATTCTTGTGCAGGTGTTGCTTGAGTTAAAGATATGGCTGGTGACATGATCCATTGAACTAGTCTTAGGGAGAAGATGATGTTCAACAACCAAGTTCAGGAGGAATTGTGGTTGAGTTGATCGGGAGGTCGTGCAACATGTTTGGATCAAGAACAATGCATAAGAAGGTATCGTGGACGTCGTTGGAAGGTGTTTGCAGGTGTGCAAGGAGTGCATGGGCGTGGCAACATGGTTCCAAGGCGTGATGAATAGATGTGGACGTAAAGAATTGGTAGGAAAGGTCCAACCGGTTGGATTATGGACTCAGGCTGCGTATAGAAGAGTCTTGAGCAGATATGGGAAGTTTCGATTCAGAAACTGAGTAGGATTAGAGTCCTAGTTTGAATTGGGTTAGCCTCCGGGCTGGTTATATAAGCAATGGAGGCCAGAGCTCGTGGTAAGACGACCTTGGGATGTTCCTCTTATGTTTTGATCAATATAATTCGTAATTTAGAGGAGCTTTTCTGCCTTGTTCGTCCGACTTGTTTTTGTCAAGTCTTTCTTGTCGAGTTTCTGGACAGCACCACAGTGCTTCGGTGTTTTGATCATAAATCCAGTTTTACAGATCCAATTGACGTGATTCTTTTTGTGTTGTCTTCATAACTTGATTATATATCATCTTTGAAAATTTCACCGTCATTGCATTTGAAGTTTCTCATATACACGAGTTTCTTTGCAGTGTTGCAGATCTGGTTTTTACTCGAGTAGAACAGATTGACTCTCGTTTGATCTTTCGATCATAACTTGAGTTTTTCTTGACGGATTTCAGTGATTCTTGTTGTTGTGTCTTCGTGACTTGATTCTCTATAATATATACCACTTTTTTCACGGTTGAACATATTCAGATCAGTCGCATACACGGTTTCTTTAACAGATCGATTATCTGCTGATTGGGGTTTTTGTTGCTTCCCCTAAAAAGATTTAAATCTACCATTCACCCCCTCTGGTAGCTTTTCACGTGCTCTTCGATCCTTCACATTTATCTTGGAAACTCGAGGTGCAAACGACCCCGGCAAGAGAACCTACCCAAGCCCAAGGATCAGCGGGAGGCAGTTTTACCTTGAAAACCCAAAATGCGGACACCCGGGTGGGAATCCAGTTTGGGAGACCAAGTTTACCTCACGGCCGCAAGATAAACAAGCTAAACCGCAAGATACAAAGGCCGGAGCAACACTTAGTAGTCTCGGGTGGATGTAAACAATGCAAATTTTTATGTTTTTGTCGTGTCAACGTTCGAGAAGGTGTCTGCACGATACTTTCATGTATACGTGCCTTGGAGAAAATAAAAGATTAGAGAGTCCTAGTTTAAACTTAGAACAGATAGAGTTTTCGAGATTTGTACCGAGGCTATATAAAGGTAGCCTTCTGTCGAGAATAACAAGCCGAATTCCGATCAAAAACTTTCATTGTTTACTTGTTCTTTTGTTCTTCGTGGTTCTTAGTCGTAGTCCATAGCTCTTTGGTGCTTTGCCGAGAAAAGCATCCGGGTTCTCTCCACGAAAGTGAGACTTATCACGTTTCTATCGCAGAAACTCCATGTTTATCAAAGTTTCAGTGACTAACACCGAGATTCATCACAAAACAGGTGACTCCAACGATCTGTTCACCAACAGGCACAAACCACAACTTTTACTCAGAAGAACACATATAACACGGCTGCTAGGGTGACTCCCACACAGCTAAGTGCTCCCTATTCATATCAATAGCCCTTAGGAAACCGAAATTAACTATAAAACCGCTAAAGGGTTCAACTAGGACACCAACTAACCTACACGTACTCTATCTATTGGCATATAAATCAGAATACTAACCTTCTAAAACTCTTTGGGCGCAGCCACGAGAGTTACAGATACAAACAACTCAAATTCAGACCCTAACATTGACTCTAGCCCAAATTTGCAATCAACTCGGAACCAACTGTTTTCTGGCCAAAACAGTCTGATTTCCTATCAAAACTAACGCACGAAACCATCTGATTTAGACTCCAATTCTGATTCATGTCTAAACCTACCTTAAACAACCTTTTTCATGTTTGAACGTGCTAAAATCACGCCATAATGTTGGGCCAACCTCCACATAATTCAAACAACTTCACCACTCCATGGAACCATGTTGAGACGACCATTCACTCTTTCCACACGTGCACACCTTCCAAGCACGTTGTTGACGGTTGTTAAATACCAATTTTGACCGTCAACTCAATTATGTGAAGGGGTAAACATTTTTTTCACACATTATCCTTAGAAATAACGCAGTTCCACTTATACATGGAAAGAATTGTGCATGCATGTAATATATGTAGAATTGAGGAGGATTAATGGGCTAATCCTTAACTATACACTTCCAACCAATTAGAGGACGACGCGTGGCAGTCCATGGATCCAATGGCCCACCTACAGGGGTACCCCTGATAATCCAATGGTGTATCACTGGGGAAACACCTGAGGGCCCACATGGAAGCCACCCAAACGAAAACAAGGACAAAGGGAACCAAGCCATGGTCGGCATAACCCCTGGTTCGGCCGACTTGGTCACTCCCCAAACTTGGTGATCTTCCACGTGTCAACTCCCTGTGGCTGCCTGAATGTGGTTCTGTCCGCTTCACACATAATTAGTGGCAGGAACTGATGTCAACTCGTGTATAAATAGGACCCCACCTCACTTCACTGCACATCACTCGAGTAATCACTCTCTTGTGTACAAACTTTATCCAAATCCTTAGTGGAGCATAGGCCGTAGGAAGGAGCCTCTAGTTCCCATGTCCTTGTTGGAAAAGGTATGGCTCATGTATATTTTCTTTCATTTGTGACATTATTCTTAATTATGATATTAGTCTTCTTTTATCGAATGCTTGGGTGAAGTGCTTCTTGGTTCAATGATATTTAGGTTAGTCAATGGCTTAGGATGATATTTGTTTTGCAACTCTAAGGTATTTACTTAGCATGCAAGTGTGGTGCTTGGATAGTTAAGTAACATCGAATGTCTCGTGGACCCACGGATTGTAGGGATAGGCGGCAGGTGGTGACAGCCCTGTCCGTTCATTGTAATCCCCCACGTTCGGCTACACCACAGACTCTTAGCAGGAGTCTCTCTGGTAAATCAAGGGTAAGCCCGTTCCCGATATGTTAGACCACTAAGCCTTAGTATTCACTACTAGCATACCCATATTTACACTTTTAGGCTATGCATATGCATATTAGAAGCACATGAGGAACGACCTTTCCATAGCTTAACTCCAACTAGGACTATCTTATCTTTAGTAGTAGATTGCTTAACTATGTGTCACACTACCCTTGATATCTTTTTATGCATCCTACTTGGCTTCATACTAGAACACCCTATTGTATCCATGATCTTGCCACACTTCACCTTCCTTTGGGAAATACGATACCCTAGGGAATGCACTTGGGTGATATGCCACAGCGGTATTTTCCGTGAGCTTGCGGAACTCATCTTGCTTTGACCCCAGGTTAGCCTAGTTGTCACAAGCATTGTTGGCATCCACTGCTAGAATCAACTGTAGACGTTAGGAAATACCAACACACGTCAACCTTCATTTTCCATCGTCCAAACATGTTGGAATCATGTCACAACCTCATGCCATCCCTGTACATATGTCCGTGATTTTCACACACATTTGCATCACCACCTGACATGTCGTAAGCACCTTAATATGCACAATTCTTTTTCCAAACATGTTGCATGATACCTTTCATCGTCTAAACCATGATTCCTCCTGAATTTTGTTGTTGAATCTCAATTTATCCCTAAGTTTAGTTAAAGGATCACAATCACCAGCTATTTCTTGGTGTCAATCAACACCTGGACATGAGCAAGCAACCATTCTATGGAGCGTAGTTCCGATACCTGACCCTTGTTAGTCCAAACCACAACACATTGCATTGACAGCCTCGCATACACTTGTTGTCCAAATTAAAACCACCATAACACATCAAAAACCCAGTCCATAGTCACTAAACATTCTATCCTAAAACTTAAAACGACTAACACATACCATGTCAAACCACACGTCAAGCAAAAAGTGTATCTCCAAAACATTATATGAAACTCACTCAAATGCCTTTTGCCAATGTATTCAGTACACCAAGATTTGACCATCTCCCCATTGATGAATGCATTGGCAATACTACCTAGAGCTGAATATTGCCTCATTCGCATTTCATGAAATGTTCTGACAAAAAAATTTCTCCACCTTTATGAAGAATCTCTCCCACATAACAAGTTGTCCCTTTGGGTACAATGTGTAAAATACTTGTGAATGTGTGATAAAATTTCTCCCACTTTAACAATATATTCATCAACATACAAAACAGAGAAAATTTAAATCTGATATGAGCGTAATATGACATTAGAACAAAGCTCATCCAAGCTATACAATCAAGTAACTTACACTATCACATCAATGTAATACATAAAATAGTGTAAGTCATACTAGAGATCAAATGTAATTAATTTAAGCAAGCTATGATCTCACTAAGTCAACTATTTCAAAACTTGAAAGTTTGACACAAATTGTTGTATTTTTCTTTATATTTCAATTTAACAGTAAAAATTGCATGTATCAAGAAATTATATGCAACATCGGCCTTATACTAACCAACCATGTCAAGCCTATGTCAATGGAAAATCAGAAGCTTAAGGACATGGTTTCAGTCATACACAACTCCTTCTAAATCCATATCTAAATGCAATGATAATAAATCTAAAAGAAGAAGTGTGATGTAAGCATATTCTCTTCGTCTTTCTAGTGTTTTTGACATTGATAAAAAAATCAAAATATGAGCTACTGTATGCTTATTTTTTTAATATTGTAAGCATTAATTGTAAAAGCCCAAGAAGTGACTTGCAAAAATGTTCATCACCTTACAACACCACTGCTCATTTGGTGGACAGCTCATGAACATTTGTGAAGAGCAAGTAAACACAATCAAGAGGTTGATTAGAGGGAAAACCCATAACTCCAAAAAGTAGTTGCTTACACACATAAACATGAGAGGATGAGTTCACTAGTGGGTCCTAAATATTTTTAGGATTGCTCGTGCCAAGTTTTCTGTAAATCCAAACTCTTTTGAGCCACTTTTGGAGACATTTGTAAAAAGTACTATTTGAATGCAAATTCAAATTTCAACTAGTTTTCAGCACTTGAATTAAAAAGTTGATTCCATATTCAAACTCAGCACATTTTTCTGAGTTAGTCTCCCAATTTTCATCCCCATTGGAGCTCATCTTGTCGGGAGCTAAATTTGCATTAATTCAAAAACTGAATTTGAATTTCAAATTCAAATGTGAAACGAATTTGGCCAACTCAATTTAAAACTGAGGAATTCAAATCCATCCCCTGAATTGATGGCTAAGCCTTCCATTCAAGTTTGAGTAGCTGAGATATTTGCACCAATAAAGGAGAGGATTAGGGGGAAAGCAAGGGCCCACCTGTCAGCCTATTGCACTGATCAAGGAGCACTCACACAGGCTCTGTTGCTATGGGATACTTCATCGGACGCCACCGAGCAGCTGCCGAACAGCCACCATGGTGAGCTGGTGTCGTGCTGGAGGCTAGCGCCGGGTCCTTTGCTTGCCCACAAAGCCACCTCTCGCAGCTCACATGGAAACCCTGCTGGCTTTCGCACACACTCAACCGAAAGTACCACAGTTTCGGCCGCTCTCTCGGGTCCTCGCTGCACAGCCGATCTAAGCGCTCTCATGACTGACGATCAACAGCAACTAGACGCGTCAGAGGCTGCTCGAACTCACGGTGAAAACCCTACCCCTTTTCGTGCCCTGTCGGGGGAGAATTTCCCCGTTTATTTCTCGGTGTTCAAAGAACCGAGCTAGCCAAGAATCCAAAATTCGTGGTGATCCATCCACCACCGCGTATGCCAATCTAACCACATGTTCTACACGTGCCCACGGCCACTTAGGATCAAAGACCATCAGAAACCGTTGAGTTTCGGCGCTGCTATTTGAGTTTTTCGAGTATCCGCCGTTTTAGCCCTAGGTTGACGACGAGGTGCTAGCTCCGGCCGTTTCTATGGAAAACCGAGTTCATTTTCGTGCTCAGCATACAACCGCGGAGCTGTAGGAGCAAACTCTTCCAAAAATAGGGCCCTGGGTAGCTCGGGCGACATCGCCGGAATGGGGGTCACCGCTGTCACTGTCGCGAGCGTGGTTCCGTCCATCGCCGAGCTTCGGTGAGTGCACCAACGTGTTCCCCGTGCAAAGTTGGGCACAGGCGGCAAAATCTGTCGAAGGTCATGCGGTAAAATGGCCGGCGGCGAGCTCTCCGGCGAAGCGCCGCCGCGGGGATCGCGGGTTACCGCGAGGAAGACGAAAGGGGTGCCGGGTCCACCGGTCAGTCTCTTTTTTCCAGCGGGGATCCGTTTTGCGGCTGGGATCCGGTGTGGCAGTGCTGGTAAATCCCCGTGGGCCGCGGTGTGGCTGCGATCTCAGTGGGCCGGTTTAAAGAGTAGGGCCCACAACCCGAGTTTAAACATTTCTATGATTTTCAGATTTGGTTCAAACTTGAAATGCCTATAACTTGTGCTCGGAAGCTCCAAATTCAGTGAACAAAATTTTGTTGGATTCATCTTTTTTAATACTAACCAGCAAAAAAGTTTCAGCTTATGAAACTTATTCTTTTTCCAGAATTAATTCCCTGAAATGTAAACTGTTGGGAATTTTATCTGGAGAATTATTTTATGGAAAATTCTGAAATTTGGCTTGGATGTTCATTTGAAAATCCTTGAGTCACAGTAAAAATTTCACAGCCATACAAGTTCATTTATTCCCCCTAATGGTGTGATTAAGAGAACTGCCCTGAGAAAATGGAAAATGTACAGAAGCATTTTTCAGAGTTTCTCAAAGCTTGTTTAGGGCATAACTTCATCTAGAATTCATCAAATGACATGAAACCAATTCCATTGGAACCATCTAAAATTCTAGTTTCCAGAAAGTAATGGGTTGAACCATGAAAATCCCTGGAAATCCTTAGAGGCTCTAATAATGACCAAATAGGCTTTTATTTGTACAGAGCTCAAATGAACTTCGTTTCAAACGAAACTTGGTTAAGACTCTGGTTAGGACCCTACCAAGACACCATAAAAATTTCAGAGCCAAAGGGAAGGGTTAGCTAGAGTTATGGTCTTTACATATTCGCTTTAACACATTGCATTTAAATTGACATATAGTATATTGCTTACGTGTAGTCGCTGAAGGCGAGAAAACCCCCCGAAGTGCTGGACTTTCTCCTTCCGGACGAAGCACTAACCACTGACCAGCAGAAACAAGGCAAGCCCTGGTTTGCATTAACAAGTTTTACCAAGTTTTGCTTTATGTATACTTAGCATGAGGTATGTATATGCATTAGGTGTAGGATGGATGAAACCCTAATTGCATAACCAGATTATTCCTACAGGAGTGAGGGTAGTGTCTAAGTCCTCGAGTAGTGAGGCTATGCTTAATGTTCATAGAACTTCGGTACAAGTCGAGTAGTTAGAATCTACTCGGGAATATAGGTGTCGGGACACACGGGATTGGTTCGAGTGATGTGGGATCACTTTAGTAAGAAAATGAGACTAGGCAGGGGCTAGGGCACAGCAATAGGAAGTCTTGTGAGCGCAGCCCTGTCCGTGTCGATTGAGGACAGATCCGTGTGCGGCCCTGCTGAACAAGTATTGAACGTCCCGAAGGCATATCGGATATATGGGCCCCGATAAACCGATGTAACCTATACCTCCGGGCGTCAAGGCATAATGCACCGATTTATAGGTGTAGGTTGAGGGCAGCAAGGTTGAAATCCATTAACAGGCATAGAGAGATGCTTCGTGTAGGGAACCTCCTGTCCGTTTGGGTGTGACCGGTTCGACGTTTGGGCTGTTTGGTGAAAGGTTGTCCCGTACGACATCGAGTGAGCGTGCTGTGCAGCTCCACGGGTGGGCGTACGTGACATGCTCGTCGGGTATACCTGCAGGTGTATATCGAGTCGATTCACCATCCCTCACGGTGATGAGTACTGTTTGTTCACTGAGTCGTGACGTAGGTTAATACATGAAATGATATCATTCAATATTGCTGTTATGATTAAATTGTATTGCTACATGTGTGCCACCAAATATTGCTTACTAAATTTCATATTCCATGCACTGTTAACTTGTGGCTAAAAGATGAATTAAGGATGAACTTGTAGACGTGTCCTTTGCTGCAATGTGCCATCCTATGTGTGTATAACCTGCATGTAGAGTTTCATGTATAGGTGAGTTGTTTAGTCTTGCTGAGCCATCGTTCTCATGGTTGCTGCTATAAGTGTTTTTCAGGTGATGACTACCGCCAGACTCGGGTTACGAGTCCACCGGCGAGGGCTACCCTCCATCGGGGACGACGGCTGAGTGGGAGCCGTACACGCCGCACTGAGGAGGAGTGCAGCTAGTGTGGGTTGTCCATAGGGCCGGGCAACCGAATTTTGCTAGATAGATGGGCGTGAGTTGTATAAATTAGCTTCCGCTGTTGTAATCTCAATACTAGTTTGTAACTGAAGTCTTGTACTATGTGGAACATATTCAGTTGGTTTTCTATGTAATACAATGGCGTTCTTATGTTGTGTGCTGTCGGGTGTCGCATCGTGCGGCACCACTCTCTGAGATCCTGGGCGAGCGGATTCCGGTCCGCCACAGGCTGGTATCAGAGCTGCTTAGGGGATAGCACACTAATTAAGGACTGTATTACGGGAAAACTTAGGATTACGGTGAGGATTCGCTAGTATGCCCAAGTAAGGACTATACTAGCATAGTTACTTAAAGTGGCATGACTAACATATGTGTTATAATTCTGAATTTTAATTAAGTAATGACGCACCTACGCTCAGGTAAAATGGTAAGGAACGCCACCGAAAGCGGTTCAATTTTGGTTAGCTCCCCTGACGAGGAATCTGGTTCAGGGATAAGTCTCACAGCTTGGTGTGAGACGTCAATATGAAACTCTTGGACTCTTCATTGTGGGGACCACCTCGTGGTTCACCCACTCTAGGATCGCATAGGGTGGTGCCGTGCGATGCGGCACCCAACAGCACACACGAAAAGAATTAAGAACAACATACAAACTTTTATTTGATATAAAAAATCGGAAGTCTTTTACAAAATATAATTAACAGCGGAAGTATTATACATAGATGGCCTCTCATCCTAACTATGCAAAAGTGCAGCCGTCCAGCCCGTGGACGCTACACACTAGCAGCAAGTAACCCGAGATCACGGCGGCGTGCAGGGCTCCAGCTCGGCCGTGTACCCCGATGGGGGCATTGCCTCATGCCTGGAACCTTCCTCATAACTCTCACCTGCACACAGCTCAAAATATTGTAACCGTGAGTGCGATGGCTCAGCAAGGCTTAACCGACTAGGCTAGGCATGGAACTCTACATGTAAGGATATGTAAGATAGGAAACAGGACTTTGCAATAAAGACACACCTACATGTTGATCCTTACTTTCAGTTTTATAGCAACAGTTTAATGAGCCTTAGGCAGCCCTCACATCGGAAGTACACAATCAAACAAGAAACACTTTCCTCTGATGTGGTGATGCCCAAAGCGGAAAATAAACGTAATTAGCGCTACCTCTAAAGCAGACATGGTTTCCAAAACATTAATATTTCATCACAGCATATTATCATTCATCTGGCTTATTGCTCCTCTTACTACGTCACAGAACAGTGAACAAGCGGTACTCAAATAACCGCCAGGGACAGTGATTGCAATCAGGTGACACCCGGACAACACGTTGCATACACCCACTTTCAGAAGCGTGATTCCACACCCCTTCCTATTCTGTTGTATGCAACAACCTTTCAAAGACAACCCAAATACCGAACCGGTCCATCCGTAACGGGCAGGAGGTCCCCGTGTGAAGCGTGACTGTGCCCGCCGGCAGATTTACACCTTCCTACCCTCAACCCACTCCTATTTACGGTTGGGTAAGCCTCGGCACCCAGGTTAACCAATTACATCGGTTTCCTGCTTATGTCAGTATGCCATCCGGTACTGTTCGATACTTGTTCATCAGGCCCGCATACGACTCGGTCCTCAATCAAGGCTATGCACGTGAGACCTCCGCTCACTGCTTCCTATCCCCCCTGCTGGGTCTCATTTTCTCCACTCTTAAGCCATTTTCTATTCTGACCAAACCGTGTGATAAAACCTTACCTCGCGAGTAGATTCCAACTACTCGACTTCTACCTAGATCCTAAGCATATTAGCAGGGACTTGTCTACTCATCGGGTCTGTAAGCTAACCAACCCTTCATAGGATTTAAAAAGTTATGCAAGTGGGGTTTCAATCACCCTAACTCTAATGCATACATTTCAACCTAGACATATGATACAACTGAAAAACTTTATAAAAAGTACTTAAGTCCAAACCGGGGCTTGTTTGGTTGCGAGTCAGAGGAGAAGTTAGCGTCAGGTGGCAGGAGGTCCAAGGGCTCCAGTGTTTCTTTGACTTCGGTCACTATATGAGATGTAGCAAAATATATGTGTAAGTGCTTATGAAATATAAGAACTCACTTCTATTCATAGCTACTGCTATTTATGTTCCTTAATTGGCTTTGGAATCTTTACAGTGGATACTAGACTCTCTAAGGATGATCTGAGCGAAAATTGGAGAAATGTCATTGTACATTGTAGTCTCCAAAATTCCCACAAGCACAAGGCTTCTCTGAATTTTGAGCCCAAATCAGAAGCTTTGACATAGCTAACAGTGGAAGATCTGTTTAGGGTAAGTCTCTATGGTTCTAACAAAATTTGTTTCACCATTTTTGGATCTACCAACAGAGAGATATGAATTTTTGAAGTTGGATAGAAGTTCTGAAAAAAGTTTCTTTTAAATTTGAATTTCCAAATAAGGGCTGAACTTTGGAAGTCAATTTAGCCTAGCAAATGAAATCCAATGAATCCCAAATTTTTACTGGAGATCAGTAACTATGAAAAAGATTTGCTTCCCGAATTTGGGAATGTTTCATAAAGAATTGCTCCTGTAATAAATCCGTAAATGATTTACTAAAAACAATTCTACCGAAATTCCTGGGCATTTTCATAGTAAGCAATTTTTTCCTCTGTGAAGTACTCCTTATGAGGATTCCAACAAAATTATGGGTCTCCAAAGTTTGAACTGAATTAGGAAAATCTGGAAATGTTTAAATCCTGGCTGTGGGCCCCACCCGTCAGCTCCCTCTTCTACCTCGCTCCAAACAGAGGAACCCGCGGCGTTGCTCCGGTGAGGGTGGCGGGAAAGGCCTTCCCAGCCGTCTCCCGGCCCCATACTGGCCGACCCCCTATTTTCCGGCACGCTGAACACCGTAGTGGGGTCGCCGGCGGCCGACTCTCCCCGGAAACCACCACGCACCGGCAACAGTGAGACCTAGATCTCCGGCGATGTCGCGGTGGCCCATTCATTCATCGAATGATAGAGATTTTAGCTCTAGAGCATCAGTGGATGGTGTAGAAGCTCGATATGCAGTCTAAACTGATCGGGGAGCGCTGCAAACCCATCGGCACCATGCGCCCGATGGGGTCCGGCGGTGCGCCATGGTCAAGACGCGGAAATTCTCCCTCTACACCCCAAATCTAGGTTTAAAATCGATGGAGGAAGTGCGCCAAGTAGTTAGGAAGCTTTGTGCACAGTTTAAATCAACGATAACATGAACTAATGAAGAATTTGGCAAATTCTTACCTTGGGGTCGGTTTGTACCGCCTGGGAGAAAAACTCGAAATTCTTCTGCTGTGATCAATGTTCAGGGCTGATCTTTGGGCTCGAGCAGCTGGGGTCGAGGATGCACCTAGGGGCTGGCTTGTTTTGGCGTGATCTTGCTCGGTGTGAGCTGTCCACGGTGATCTCTCTCGGTTTTTCTGTGTTCACCCGAGAACCGCGGCAACTTTTCTGTTTCCCGGTGCAATCAAGCTCGGGGCCGTGGGAAGAAGTGGCTAGCCAGCTAGAGCACTGGTGGGCGCAGCTCTTCGCTGTTGGCAGCTCGAGCAACCGAGCTCGTTGGCTGTGGTGTGCTCGGGAGGAAACGGCCGGCGGTGTTCGGTGCGAATGAAACGGCTCCGGCGCAACACGAGCTGAGGGGGGAAGAAAAATAGGGCTGGGGCACTCGGGCGGCTTCTATGATCGCCCACGCGCGCGCCAACGTTGGGGGCAGCGAGAACCAGCTCGGTGGAGCCTCGGGCGCGGGTAGCAGACGAGCGCTGGCGCGCTGTGATTGACCGAGGTGAAAAACAGGTCTGTTTACTCTTTTGTGTGGCTGACAATTGGGTCCCACCACCTCAAATTTTTATCCAATTTTCCACTGATATTTCTCCCCCAGCTACTCAACATTTAAGGCTATGCTTTGCCTAAAAGTTAAGGTTTGAAAAGTTGAATTCAAATGATTTGAACTCTGTTGTGAAGTTTGAATTGAATATGGTCATTTGGATTTGAAATAGAATTTGAATTTCTGCCTTTTGCATTGTTCCAAAACCTAGCAAACCAACTCCAAAATTTCTGATTTTTGGCATGGCTGCTAAATCAAATGTGAAGAACACATTTGTGGAACCAAATTTGAAAATTGAGGAAATTGGAATTTGAAACTGAATTTGAAATTCCGATTAGAGGGTTTCTCCTTTTAACCCCAAACAAATATTGAAACTCCTCCTAATGAGCTGAAATTTGGAAAGGTGAATATTTGGAATATGAAGATCCAAGTTATGGCTTTAGATCTCCATGTTTGGAAGTTTTGGGAAGTTTGAATCCTCACTTTGAACATACATCGTTATAATTCAAAGTTTTAATTCCCCTCATTTTTCCTAAGTGTACATGAGCTGAATTTTTCTTGCTACCACTTTTTTGGGATTTTACATCCCTCCCCCCTTAAAAAGAATCTCGTCCCGAGATTCCAAAAGAAATGCAAAGTGGGGAAACGTTACTGGGTATATGATGATAGCAAGTCCGGATAATATGTCCGTAGATAGTCCTCGCTTTCCCATGTTGCCTCATCAACGGTATGGTTACTCTACAAGACCTTGTAGAACCATAAGGTCTGGTTTCTTGTGGCGCAAGTCTTTTCATCGATAATCCGGATTGGATACTCCGTGTACGTGAGGTCCGGTTGAAGAACTTCTTTGTCTTCAGTGCGGATTTCAGCGGAGGGTTTGAGGCACTTCCTCAGCTGAGAGATGTGGAAGACATTGTGAATCCCTGCAAGTGACGCCGGTAAATCCAAGCGATAGGCCACGGGTCCGCATTTTTCAATGATGGCGAACGGGCCAATGAATCGCGGCGCAAGTTTACCCTTCACTCTGAAACAATGAACTCCCTTCATCGGAGATACACGGACATAAACATGGTCCCCGATGTGGAAGTGGAGAGGGCTGCGTCTTTTATCCGCGTAGCTTTTCTGACGAGATTGAGCAGCCTTGAGGTTGGCTTTTATTACTCGCACTCGTTCTTCAGCCTCATTCACAAGTTCAATGCCGTAGATAACTCGCTCGCCGGACTCGCACCAGTTAAGGGGTGTGCGGCATTTCCGGCCATAGAGAGCTTCATACGTCGCCATCTTAATGCTAGCTTGATAGCCATTGTTGTAAGAATACTCCGCCAACGGCAAATGATCGTCCCAATTTTTGCCGTGGTGGATGGCACAAGCGCGTAGCATGTCTTCCAGCACTTGGTTCACCCGTTCAGTTTGACCATCCGTCTGCGGGTGATACGCGGAGCTTCGGATCAGTTTGGTCCCCAATGACGCGTGCAGCTGTTCCCAAAACCGAGCGACAACGCGATCTGAAATAATGGAGCGGCGAACACCGTGCAAGCAAATATTCTTGCAATATAAAGCTCCGCATATTTCTTGGCCACGTAGCCCGTATGTACGGGAATAAAATGTGTCGACCTGGTTAGTCGATCGACTATCACCCAAATCGAATCATGGTTGTGGGAGGTGAGAGGTAACCCAACTATGAAGTCCATGCTGATATCCTCCCATTTCCACGCCGGAATGTTCAATGGCTACAGCTGTCCGGCTTTATGCATATGCTCGGCTTTCACTCGCCGACACGTATCACATTCGGATACGTACTTTGCGATTTCTCTTTTCATCTGTGTCCACCAAAACCTGGTTTTCAGATCTTGGTACATCTTGTTGCTGCCCAGATGAATAGAATACTTGGACAAATGCGCTTCATCCAAGATTTTCTTCCGAAGCTTCATGTCACGGGGTACCACTATACGGTCTTTAAACCATAGAGTACCGTTATCATCCCTTCGGAAGCATTTCATTTCGCCCTTCTTCATTCTTCTCAGAATGTGCGACATTCCCATGTCTTTCGTTTGAGCTTCCATAATCTCCTCTCGTATGGTAGGGACGAGGGCAAGATTATATAATGCCCCATGTGGAACCAAGTACAGACTCGGCTCCTCCTCTTCAAGTGGGGTGATGGATAGGTTGTTGACATGAGATTTGCGGCATAAGGCATCGGCAACCACATTTGCCTTACCGGGATGATAGTGAATCTCGATCTCATAGTCTTTGATCAGTTCTAGCCATTTCCGTTGCCGCATATTCAACTCCTTTTGAGTGAATATATATTTCAGATTTTTGTGGTCGGCGTAGAGGTGCACTAAGTTTCCAAGCAAATAGTGCCTCCACATCTTCAAGGCTAATACCACAGCAGCGAGCTCAAGATCGTGAGTCGGATAGTGCTGCTCGTGGTTACGAAGTTGACATGAGCCATAGGCGACCACTCTTACTCCTTGCATCAATACACCAAGCCCAATACCGGACGCATCACAATATACGTCGAAGGGCTTGGTTGTATCCGGTTGAGCTAACACCGGGGCTGTCATAAGATGCTTCACTAATGCTTGGAAAGCTTCTTCACAAGCTGAGCTCCAAACATATTTGATCCCTTTCTTCAACAGTTCAGTCATCGGCTTAGCAAGCTTGGAGAAGTTCAGTATGAATCTCCGGTAATATCCTGCTAACCCGAGGAAACTCCTGACTTCGTGGACTGATGTGGGGGATTTCCATTTCAGCAATTGTTCGATTTTGCTTGTATCAACTGCAATGCCTTCTGCAGAAATAATATGACCAAGAAATGACACTTGGCTGATCCAAAACTCGCACTTTCTGAAGTTGGCATAAATTTTATGGTCTCACAATCCTTGAAGAATGATATGCAGATGTTTGGCGTGTTCCTCTTCAGACTTGGAGTAAACCAAGATGTCGTCTATGAACACCACCACAAATTTGTCCAACTCCAGCATGAACACTGAGTTCATGAGATACATGAAGTGTGCCGGGGCGTTGGTGAGACCAAAGGACATGACGAGGTATTCATATAGCCCATATCTCGTCGAGAAAGCCATCTTCAAATATCCTCCGCTCGAATCTTGATTTGGTGATATCTGGAGCGAAGATCCATCTTTGAAAATACACTCGCCCCTACAAGTTGATCGAATAAGATGTCAATGCGAGGCAGTGGATATTTATTCTTGATGGTGACGGCGTTAAGAGGTCGGTAGTCCACACACAACCTCAGGGTTTCATCCTTCTTTTTCACAAACAGCCCGAGCATCCCCATGGCGAGGAACTCGGTCGAATGAAACCCTTCTTCATTAAATCGTTGAGCTGCTCCTTCAGTTCAACCAGCTCATTTGGATCCATCTTGTACGGTCTTCGTGATATCGGCGTCGTCACAGGTACAAGTTCAATCTTGAACTCGACATCTCTTTCGGGTGGCATGCCCGGAAGATCATCCGGAAAGACATCCGGGTATTCACGGACCACACAAATATCCTCAAGTTTTGTGGCTTCCGTGTTATATGTGGCTGGAGTTTCTTGAACCGAATGGTCAAGAATAAGAACATGTGGTTCATGAAGTGGAGAGTTTAAACGAACCACACATGGAATGATGTCAAGACCAGCACTATGGCGATGCAGCCATAACATTCCTAAAATGACATCAAGTTTTTGACTCTCTAACATGATTAGAGAAGTCGGATATAGCTTCCCACCCAATTGTAATGGTTCTCTATAGACCATTCTATCTGCTGTTATTTTCCCACCCGGAGAGCATATCAAGTATGAACTATTTGTGGGAATGATAGGAAGTTGATATTTAATAACATAAGACTGACTTATGAAATTATGGGTGGCACCGGAGTCAAAAATTATGACTACGGGATGATCTAAATAAGAGAACGTACCCGCGAGGACGGGTTTGCCTTCTGGCATGTCTTCGATGGCTAAGTGGTGGATGTTGCCGGGCTTTGGTGCTGGTTTCTTGGGCTGATTGTGGGGCTGATTACACCCTGATACGGTGCTGCACCACTGCCCTGTCGCGGCTCGGGGCAGTCCCTCGAAATATGCCCGACAAGGCCACACGTGAAGCACATATAAGGTGTCGGTGTCCCGCCGATTTGAGGATGGAATCCCGGTGCACGCTGTTGAAACTGAGGCGCACGCGGAACCATCCTTTGCTGCTGCTGTTGCTGTGGTGGATACGTCGGTCGGAAGCCGGGCGCATTATATTGTTGACCGCGAAACTGAGGCGGTCGCGCCGGTGGCTGCCATCTCTGACCCGATGGTGAGCGATACACCACGCGGTATTTTTGTGGCGCCCCACCACTGCTGCTCGTCAGCACACTGCGTTTCCTCTTATCAGAACCGCGCTCGCGCTGAGCATTCTCTTGTAAAATTGCAGCATTAACGAGGTCGTCGAAGGTGCCGCGATTACTTTGGGCGACATGGACCTTCATTTTTTAAGTTCATGCAATGGAAGAATGCATTGCGCTTGTCTTCCTCCATTCTCACAAATCCTGGCGCATACTGTGCCAGCCGGTTGAATGACCTGGAGTACTCATGAGCACTCCTCTCACCTTGTTTTAGCGCCAGGAACTCCTGGAGCTTCCTTTCCATAACACCGGGAGGAATGTGATAGGCACGGAACGCCTCCCAGAACTCCATCCATGTGACGGCATGGCCAGCCGGTAATGAGGCGATGTAGTTCCCCCACCATGTACCGGCTTCGCCTTGAAGCTGTTGCGCTGCGTACAGCGCCTTGTGGTGTTCGGTGCACTGTAGCAGCCCGAACTTCGCCTCCAGAGTGCGGATAAAGATGTCCGCCTCTAAAGGATCTTCGTCCTCCATGAAGACCGGTCGCATTCTGCTGAACTAGCATCCGCAGCAACTCGGTTTGTTCGTCGCGCGAGCTGAGCACTGCAGCAAGAACCTCCGTAAGATTTCTTGGAAGTTCTGGCGGTGGAGGAGGAGGTTGCTGCCGCGTCGTGGTTTGCTCCGGAGGTGGAGACTCATCACCACGAACCTGACTCGGACCTCCCTCCTCTTGCGTGGACCGTGTACACACCATTCTGCATTCATACCATTCAAATGATCAGCACATGTCGGTTTAGCTCATCCAGCCTATACAATAGTTGCGAGAATGGAATAAATAATGCGCATAACAATCACACATATGGATAAAGTATGAACTTTATACAACATATACATCCCTGTACCAGGTCACACGATCGAGTTCCAACACGATGAACTTTATGGGTTAAAAGTTCATTTCAACCATCGTGGGTCGCCACGGGATGTTAAGTGTGTTAGCATGCGTAATTCCTCGCTATTGTACTGGACCCAAACATGCATTAGCTTGAAGTGATATATCAAATGCATAAACTTTTCTACTCCACTTGCTGTTTTACAACAGCCACTGGACATCGAATTGTGAAACTAATTGTTTTGGTTGAAACACTTAAACATGGTGTTCACTGTCCAGCCTCTGGTCCAGCTGACCAGTCTGGATAATTCAACTGTTTTGGCCACTTGGGAGGCAAAATCTGGACTCGAGTTCAGCAACAAGATTGTAGTAGACTCGAAAAGGAATCCAGATTATAATTATTTGCCTCCATAGCCTTCCTAGTTTGGGAGTTATGATCTATACAAGTTGACAGAATTTTTTCAGGAATTTTGACAGCACCTCCTTTGCAAGGGGCTGTATTGTTCACAAAATTCTATCATATTCTGCTCTCAATATAGGAAAACACTGAACTACAAAGTTGTAGCACATTTCCTATACTTTCAAACGATGTCTTGTTTGACCCTTAGAAATCTTTCTACAGAAAGTTGTGGTTGAAATACTGAAAATTCCAGAGAGCATTTTTTGACTGCCCTGTTTCTGGACAGTGTATACTCATCTGAGATTTTCATCCATTTGGAGGGAGATTATGTTCTGGACAGAAAAGTTGTAGAGGACTTCAAAACCTTTCCAGAATGTTATCCCACACTTCTATTGGTTCAATCAATCCTAAGTTATGCCCTGTTTAAGTTCAGCAAAGTTTCTGCCGAAAACAGGGGAGGTTGTTCCTAAGTCTTTGAGATTGAATCTATACTCCCAATTGACTCTTAGTTCAATATAGGAGTTAACTAACCCCTAAATGGAATCCTAAACCTCATTTTAACTCTTTTATTTAAAAATATCCTTTTATGCAGTCTCGGTACTATGTTTCCTCAACAAAGAAAAATCCTAAACCGGTATTCCGGCATATACGTGTCAAAGGGTGGAACTAAAGACGTTACTCACAAATGGTTTCTACACGTCATGCACTAACGAGGTTAATGTACCTGCAGAAGAACACACAATAATGGTGCACACAAAGGTTTTTGACATTTCAGGCAGTTCCATATCATAAAAAAAGCATACGGTTCGTATCATTGCCATACGGATCGTCATTGAGTCAAACCACGTCTCAAGGTACATGGTCATGTTTTCACACCACACGACGGGGAACCTGAGTAGAGCGTGAATGGGTCATCACGGTTGGGAATTTTATCAACCCAACGGATACCACCTACTGCCTCATGACCGTTGAGGCGCGCCGATGGCGAGCGCTACGTATGGCCCTTTGAACATTGAACGTTCAAGAGTTGCATACTATCGTGTTGCTTACCACACGATGGGGTATTCTCACCTTTGCCTAAAGCATGCTGGAGATCAGCGTTTTCATATGCCCTCAGAACCATAGAGAGGTTCAAAGACTCATATTAACTACCGTGCCAAGCCACGGTATACCATTCCATACTATTACTCGTATGGCGAGTTACCGCAATCGATCCGCCTGCGGTAGCGTACCTTACCTCTTACCTAACGTCAGAACGTTGTTACAGAATGTATAGCAAGTATGTTAGCATTTCCACCATAATATCTACTACTATCATAGACCTTACGTCGGCTTAATGACTAATACTCACTCGACTACTTCTAAATTTTCAAAATAGGCTCTTTTTGAGAGTGTTATTCCCAATGCGCCTCTGATACCACGTTTGTGGGGACCACCCTATGCGATCCTGGAGTGGGTGAACCACGGGGTGGTCCCCACAGACGAAATATTGCAACTGTGAGCACGATGGCTCAGCAAGGCTTAACCGACTAGCCTAGGCATGGAACTCTACATGTAAGGATATGTAAGATAGGAAACAGGAACTCTACATGTTGATCCTTACTTTCAGTTTTATAGCAACAGTTTAATGAGCCTTAGGCAGCCCTCACATCGGAAGTCCACAATCAAACAAGAAACGCTTTCCTCCGATGTGGTGATGCCCAAAGCGGAAAATAATCTTAGTTAGCGCTACCTCTACAGCAGACGTGGTTTCCAAAACATTAATATTTCATCACAGCATATTATCATTCATATGGCTTATTGCTCTTCTTACTACGTCACAGAACAGTGAACAAGCGGTACTCAAATAACTGCGAGGGACGGTGATTGCAATCAGGAGACACCCGGACAACACGTTGCATACACCCACTTTCAGAAGCGTGATTCCACACCCCTTCCTACTCTGTTGTATGCAACAACCTTTCAAAGGCAACCCAAATACCGAACCGGTCCATCCGTAACGGGCAGAAGGTCCCCGCGTGGAGCGTGACTGTGCCCACCGGCAGATTCACACCTTGCTACCCTCAACCCACTCCTATTTACGGTTGGGTAAGCCTCAGCACCCAGGTTAACCAATTACATCAGTTTCCATCTTATGTCAGTATGCCATCCGGTACTGTTTGATACTTGTTCATCAGGCCCGCACACGACTCGGTCCTCAATCGACACCAACAGGGCTACGCACGTGAGACCTCCGGTCACTGCTTCCTACCACCCCTGCTGGGTCTCATTTTCTCCACATTTAAGCCATTTTCTATTCTGACCAAACCGTGTGATAAAACCATACCTCGCGACTAGATTCCAACTACTCGACTTCTACCGAGATCCTAAGCATATTAGCAGGGCCTTGTCTACTCGTCGGGTTTGTAAGCTACCCAACCCTTCATAGGATTTAAAAGGTTATGCAAGTGGGGTTTCAATCACCCTAACTCTAATGCATACATTTGAATCTAGATATAAGTGATACAAATGAAAAACTTTATAAAAAGTACTTAAGTGCAAACCGGGGCTTGCCTGGTTGCGAGTCAGAGGAGAAGATAGCGTCGGGTGGTAGGACGTCCAAGGGCTCCGGTGTCTCTTCGACTTCGGTCACTATATGAGATGTAGCAAAATGTATGTATAAGTGCTTATGAAATATAAGAACTCACTTCTATTCATAGCTACTGCTATTTATGTTCCTTAATTGGCTTTGGAAATTTTACAGTGGATACTAGACTCTCTAAGGATGATCTGAGCAAAAATTGCAGAAATGTCATTGTACATTGTGGTCTCCAAAATTCCCACAAGCACAAGGCTTCTCTGAATTTTGAGCCCAAATCAGGAACTTTGACATAGCTAACAGTGGAAGATCTGATTAGGGTAAGTCTCCATGGTTCTATCAAAATTTGTTTCACCATTTTTGGAGCTACCAACAGAGAGATATGAATTTTTGAAGTCGGGTAGAAGTTCTGAAAAAGTTTCTGTTTAAATTTGAATTTCGAACTAAGGGCTGAACTTTGGAAGGCAATTTAGCCTAGCAAATAAACTCTAATGAAACCCAAATTTTTACTTGATATCAGTAACTATGAAAAATATTTTCTGCCCAAATTTGGGAATGTTTCATGAAGAATTGTTCCTGTAATAAATCCCTAAAGTATTTAATAAAAACAATTCTACAGAAATTCCTGTGCATTTTCATAGCAAGCAATTTATTCCTCTGTGTAGTACTCCTTATGGGGATTCCAACAAAATTGGTCTCACCACTCTTGGAGTTTTCTACACAAAGTTATGGGTCTCCAAAGTTTGAACTGAATTAGTAAAATCTGGAAATGTTTAAATCCTGGCTGTGGGCCCCACCCGTCAGATCCCTCTTCTACCTCGCGCCAAACAGAGGAACCCGCGGAGTTGCTCCGGCGAGAGTGGCGGGAAAGGCCTTCCCAGCAGTTTCCGGGCCCCATACTGGCCGCCCCCCTATTTTGCGGCACGCTGAACACCCTAGTGGGGTCGCCAGCGGCCGACTCTCCCCGGAAACCACCGCGCACCGGCAACAGTGAGACCTTGGTCTCCGGCGATGTCGTGGCGGCCCATTCCTTCATCAAATGATCAGGATTTTGTCTCTAGAGCATCAGTGGATGGTGTAGAAGCTCGACATGGAGTCTAAACTGATCGGGGAGCGCTGCAAACCAATCGGCACCGTGCGCCCGATGGGGTCCGGCGGTGCGCCATGGTCAAGACATGGAAATTCTCCCTCTACACCCCATATCTAGGACTAAAATTGATGGAGGAAGTGTTCCAAGTAGTTAGGAAGCTTTGTGCACAGTTTGAATCAACGAGAACATGAACTAACGAAGAATTTGGCAAATTCTTACCTCGGTGTCGGTTTGTACCGCCCGGGAGAAAAACTCGAATTTCTTCTGCTGTGATCAATGTCCAGGCCTGAGCTTTGGGCTCGAGCAGCTGGGGTTGAGGATGCACCGAGGGGCTGGCTTGTTTTGGCATGATCTTGCTCGGTGTGAGCTGTCCACGGCGACCTCTCTTGGTTTTTCTGTGTTCACCCGAGAACCACGGCAACTTTGCTGTTTCCCGGTGCAATCAAGCTCGGGACCGTGGGAAGGAGTGGCTGGCAAGCTAGAGCACTGGTGGGTGCATGTCACACCCGGTTTTTCCGAAGAAACAACCAAGTGAATATCACATGTATGCCAGGATCATTTTCTCATACATGTGATGACAAATAGTGAAGCATCATTTATTACAAGCCAGGTGTCGAATATAAATAAGTCTTACATCGTAAATGTCTCAATGGACAATAATACGTTCATCACAAGTAAATAAACTAGCAGCGGAATATTATTCTTTAGGTCTCCATCACAGTCGTTGCCCGGGGTCTTCATGAACATAAAAGCCTTCCTCGGGTCCAAAATCTTGGTCATTATACACCACCTCATTATCTTGACCTGAGCAGCAATATAAACCAACAAATATGCAAGGTTGAGTACCAATGGTACTCAGCAAGTGTGGGAAAATTATATCATGCATGGCTAGAACAAGGGGAGGTTGAACTCATGGTTAAAGCACTACGCAATTAATACCTATCACCTTAGCTTATTAAGCACCTACATTACTACACAGGTGAAATGGTCCCAATCTCCCATCCTGTCATCATAATCCAATAACCATAACATCATTTCCAATGTTAAGCTCCCCGCTTAACTTCCAAAACCATCAATCCTCTAATCATGAATAAGTCCAGGCCGCTCTTGACCGTGAGCACGGCTGTCAAGACAGTTTTGACTCTGCAGAGTTTGTACCACTGTACCCACATGTAGTGATTTCATCCCCCGTTGCCAGGTGGACTAAAAGAACCTCCATTATGCCAGTGGCTACGATCCACATTCACACTTCCCAGGTGTGCAGCCAGGAGATCACTACGAAGCCTTTACAAAGGGATTTCCGACGAGCGTGGGCCCACTGAGGTTTCACCCCTAACAGCATACAAGAGGCTCCAACCCCGCTGCAGTGGCCCCCGCTTGAGCCTTGCGGTTCATATGGTAGTCCAGCTGACACCTACTCCCCGCACCATCCAACACACCCATACTACGCCGGGGATACACCTAATTAATTGGCCAAGCTGCCCCATCTCAGCATGTGGTTGGCACTGTAAAGCCAGGTTACATGCTCCATGAACCGGTCCTTAGGATCCAGGCAAGTACTAAACACAAACCCAAGTCTCGTGCACCCAGCACACAACCAAAACATCCAACTTGCCTTGATCCCTACCTCTACATAAATCACAATATCTCATTCAAGAGTATGGTAAAATAAACTGATGATCTCATATCCCAAATGTCCCATTCTAAGCATGGCTAAGCATATGCATGTAAATAAATGACATGACAAAATAAATCCCAACCCAAGCTACAAGGAAACAAGGTAATGCAATTCTAGGGAAACTTCCTAGCATGGGTTTCATATTTAACTTGACAATGCAAATAATTCTATCTACACATCCTAGCATAGGATCAAAGTGGTCAAGGACACTTGCCTCCTTCTTGCTGCTCTTGAAATGGGTAGTCCTGATCTTGGAAAGGGATAACTTGCTCTTGAAGAGGTTCTACTTCATACCATCACACATAGCAAAAGAAAAACAACAATCATAAGACATAGTTCACACTTCTACTTCATACAAACCACACATTCACATTTATAAAAGTTCTTTACCATTATATGTGTTGTGGTTACTTTATGTGTGTTAAGTTGTGGCTTGCATACACTTTTATTCATGTGTATATGATTCCTACTTTGGTGTTCACACTTATACTTACATACTATATATATATATATATATATATATATGTGTTTCAAACTTTAAATAAATTCCTTATATTCAACTACTACACCTTTTCACTACCAAGTATGTATGAAAAGTATTTTTCTTCTCCATATGTGCCTTCAGAATTTCTACCAACCCTAAACTGAATTCTTTGGATTTTAGAAACTCCATTTATCATTTACTAGTTGCTATATTTTCAGATTTATTTTTCTATGCATAAATGTGTACTTTCTTATGAAATTAGTAATACATATCATCTAAACAGAATAGGTTCTGGTCCTAAATAATTTAATAACACATTATGACCTTTGCCTCTGATGTAAACCATCTCATAATTATTTTCCCTATTTTTTCTATAGCTATTCTTTACTTAAAAATGTGTCCCTATACTAAATAATGTGAATAATAAATGAAACAGATTCATTTCAGCCCAAAATATATTTTTATCTCACTCCAAAGTTTTCTAAGTACTGAGAAAGTTTTTAATTAATCTTGACAATTATGTTTGTCCCACTTTTTAATTTTTAAATACTAGTCACATATTCAATTTTCTAAATTAAATACTAAACAGGGCTAAAATAATGAACTTACCCCATTACAGGGTCTATAATATTATTTTCATAATTTCCAGGGGTCTAGCTACACTTATCAGAGGTGTTTTTCCTAATTTTTATTAAGTCCAGGGGCTAAAACTGATTTTTAAATGAATTTACATGATTTTCTGGAGTTCCAGGGGCTAGATCTGAAGTTTCCGGGGCTAGCTCTTATTTCCCGAGAACCCCAGGGGGTAGCACGTAAGAATTCCAGTATAACGCGGGGCTGACGTGGACCGTCCGATTTTAAACCAACGGCTGAGATTATAACATCGAACCGGTACGCGGGGTTTTAAAGTCTACTGTGCGATTTAAAATAAACGGCGCACAAGCGGCCACGTCGCTCTGATCGAGCGCGGGCGGCGCTGCCGGCGGCGCACGGCGGTGGGAAGCAGCGATCTCGCCGGAAAGTTTCGGATCCTCGAGAATTCTGCCTAAAACTGTGATCTCATGGCATAGATCGGTAGAGGGGAGGTCAGGGATCTCACCTCGGGGGTTTTCTCGAGCTCGGGGGTCCTGGGAAGTGCTCGGCGGCGAGGTCCGAGGCAAAACCACGGCGAAGCTCGTCGGCGCTGGGTTTTCACCGTAAGTCTCCAAGTTTTCTGCACCTGCAAAGTTCGCCGGAGGCGGTGGATCAAGACCAGCGAGTTAGATCAGAGTTTCCGAGCTTAGATCGGCCAGAATTCACCGGCGAAGTCTCGGTGCTCACCGGAGTGAAAATCGGCGATCGCGTGAGAAAAACCGATCGGGGCTGGGGTTTTTATAGCCGGGGGAGGGCGGTGGGTCTGTTGTGATCGAGTTTGAGTCGTTTGGGACCAGAATTCGGACGGCGGGACGCGGAAATCCGGTCGGTTGCGATCTCGCGTGCGGGAGAGAGTCCGGGGTCGCGGGGTTAGGGATGACAGGCGGGTCCCACCCGTCTGTGAGAGACGGCGCGGGGAAACTGGGCCGGCTGGCGGGTTTCGGCCCACTGGCCGGTTTTTTTCCCGTTTCTCTTTTTCTTTTTCCATTTATTTTCTGTTTTATGTATAATTTGAATTCCAGTTTGAATTTGAATTTTTGCAACACATGCAACACGTACAAAAAAATTTAAAGTCCACTCTGAACATGGTTTAGAGTTTTGAATCAAAATTTGGGGTGTTACAGCTCTACCCCCCTTAAAAGAAATCTCGTCCTCGAGATTGGTGTTTCTAAGAAAACAATTCCGGAAATTGTGCCTTGAGTTCATCTTCCCGTTCCCAGGTGGCTTCCTTTTCTGAGTGATGCTTCCACTGCACCTTGCACATCCGGATTCTCTTATTTCTGGTGAAGTGTTCCATTGTCTCCAAAATCTTGTATGGTTGCTCGGCATAAGACAAATCTTCAGCTACATCCACTTCATTCATGGGTAACACCTCTTCAGGCGTCCTCAGGCATTTCTTGAGTTGTGACACATGAAATACATCGTGCACGTCCGATAGATGAACCGGTAACTCTAGTTGGTACGCCACTTCGCCTTTCCTTTCCAAAACTTGAAAGGGTCCGATGTATCGAGGTGACAACTTCCCTTTCACCTTGAACCGACGAAGTCCTCTGATAGGGGACACCTTGAGATAAACATAGTCTCCCACGTTGAAAACGAGCTCTCTTCTTCGTACATCAGCATAACTCTTCTGGCGTGTTTGTGCTATCCTCAAGTTGTTGCGAATCTCCCTTACCTTCGCCTCGGCTTCTTGTAGCACTTCTGGACCAAACACTTTACTTTCTCCTGTTTGGTTCCAAAATAGGGGAGTTCTGCACTTCCTTCCATACAAAGCTTCAAACGTTGACATCTTCATGCTAGCTTGATAGCTGTTGTTATAGGAAAACTCCGCATACGGTAAGTTTTTGTCCCAACTTCTATTGTTTTTGAGTGCACATGCCCTTAACATATCTTCAAGGATCTGATTGGTTCTCTCCGTCTGCCCGTCAGTTTGGGGATGATAGGCAGAGCTGAAGTTCAGATGGGTTCCCATGGTTTCATGCAACTTTTGCCAAAACCTCGAGGTGAACTGTGTCCCTCGGTCCGACACTATCTTCTTTGGCACTCCATGGTAACACACAATCCTTGACATGTACAATTCTGCCAATTTGGATCCGCTGTAGCTTTCTTTCACAGGGATGAAATGAGCTACCTTGGTTAGCCTATCAATAATGACCCATATTGAATCATACCCGGATTGGGTCCTAGGCAATCCCACGACAAAATCCATGCTGATTTCTTCCCATTTCCATTCAGGCACTTTGAGTGGTTGCAGTAATCCCGCGGGTCGTTGATGTTCAGCTTTCACCAACTGACATGTGTCACATAGGGCAACATGTTCCGCGACATCTCGCTTCATGCCATACCACCAATACCTGCCTTTGAGGTCCTGGTACATCTTCGTACTCCCAGGATAAATGGAATAGTCGGAATCGTGAGCCTCCTTCAAAATTAATTCACGGATCTCCTTTACTTCTGGCACACAGATCCTTTTCCCGTGCCACACCGTTCCTTGTTCATCCTCTCTAAAACCAGGAGCTTTATTTTCCTTGATGAGCTGTCTGATCTCTTGTATCTTCTCATCATTCTTTTGGCCCTCGCGTATGTCTTGCTCGAGTGTGGAGTCCACTTCCATGGCGATGGCTTCACCACTATTTACTAGACATAGATTGAGCCTTATAACCTCGTCCTTCAATTCTGCGGGCATGTCCTTCAAACTCAACTTATTGACCTGCACTTTCCGACTCAAAGCATCGGCCACGACGTTTGCTTTTCCGGGATGATAGTTGATGCCCACATCAAAGTCATTGATTAGCTCTAACCATCAAAGTCATTGGTGTTCTCTCAGCCTCTGTAACACCAACCTTAGATGTTTCTCATGTTCTTCTTCATCTTTGGAGAAGACGAGAATATCATCTATGAAAGCCACCACAAATTTATCCAGATATTCCATGAATACCTTGTTCATGAGGTACATGAAATATGCAGGGGCATTGGTTAGCCCGAAAGGCATGACAGTGTATTCATACAGTCCGTACCGAGATACGAAAGCTGTCTTGGGAATATCAGATTGCCTTATCTTGAGTTGGTGGTATCCCGACCTGAGATCAATTTTCGAGAACACACAAGCTCCCCTCAACTGATCAAATAAGTCTTCAATGCGGGGTAATGGGTACTTGTTCTTGATGGTTACCTCATTCAAGGCACGGTAATCTACGCATAACCTTTGGGTTCCGCCTTTCTTGGGCACAAATATCACCGGAGCTCCCCATGGTGAGGAACTAGGGCGAATATACCCCTTCTCTGTCAATTCTCTCAAATGATCCTTGAGCTCTTCTAGCTGCTTGGAGTCCATTCGATAAGGTCTCTTGTATATCGGGGCTGTTCCCGGTACTAGCTCAATTGCGAACTCCACGTCACGGTCGGGAGGCATACCTGGCAACTCCTCCGGAAAAACATCTGGATATTCCCTGATAGTCCTGATTTCCTCAACTTTCACCTCCACTTGATTTAATTTAATGTCCCTCCTAGGCTCGTGTATTGTTATGAACTTCACTCTGATACCACTGGGGTGAGTTAGTTCCACCGTTCTGGTCGAACAATGGATGATTCCTTTATGTTTGGTCAACCAATCCATACCCAAAATAATATCTATCCCTTGTGAATCTATCACTATGAGGTTAGCAGTAAATACTACCCCATTAATGTCTAGGTTCACTTTGGGACACACTTGTCTTGTCCTTATTTCTCCTCCTGGAGAGTTTACGGCTAGCATATGGTTCATTCGTGTGGTTGCTAGGTCATGCTTCTTAACAAACCCTTGAGCAATGAACGAGTGGGTAGCACCAGAATCAAACAGCAGAGTTGCAAGATGTAAATTGGCAGGAAACTTACCAACTACCACGTCGGGTGCCTCTTGTGCTTCCTCCATAGTGACGTGGTTCACCCGTCCTCTCAGTACATTCTGCTGCTGTGGCTGCGTGGGCTTCTTCTTTGGACACTTATGGGCGTAGTGCCCCACTTCACCACAGCTGAAACATTGCACCCCAATCTTAGGTGCTTGGCCTTTGTTGTCTTGGGTTTGGTTCGGGGGTCCTTGCACTGCTGGTCGAGGTGGATATGCAGGGCGAGGCTGCTGTACAAACTGATGTTGCGGCTGTGCTGGTGCTGCGGGAGGCCTGTAGTTTGGGTTGTACCCTCTTGGTGCTGAATAGGGTACCGCAGCACGGCTCGTCTGCCCCGTAGGTTGCTGCATCATACGTGGGCGGGTGTTGCTCCCTGAGGCTTGATGTGACCACCCAGCCTTCCTCTTATTCTCATTTTCCAGGGCCTTTAGCTTTCTTTCCACCACAAATGCTCTGTCCACCATCTTTTGAAAGCTCTCATACTCATTTGAGGACATTGCACACTGCATTTCGGCGGTAAGCCCTTCCACGAAACAATCTTGTTTCTGCTCATCAGTCTCTATGTCCGGTGGGGCATAACGGGATAGTTGAGTGAATTTAGTGAGGTATTCCCTCACCGTCATGTTTCCCTGCTGCAGTCCCAAAAACTCTTTCCTCTTGTTTTTGAGTTCACCTCTTGGGATGTAGTGGTTGCGGAAGCTACGCTTGAACTCTTCCCAAGTGATGCTCTCAGGGTCATGATGGGCGGCCACGTAGGCGGTCCACCAATCAGCAGCAGGTCCATGCAATTGATGAGAGGCAAACAGCACCCTCTCATACCCTTGGCACTGTATGATCCTCATCTTACTTTCAATGGTCTTCAGCCAATCATCTGCCTCCAGAGGTTCAGCAGCACTTGCAAACTTTGGAGGTTGAGTTCCTAGAAACTCACTCAACCTTGGTTGGCGTGGTGCAGCTTGTGGAGGTGGAACTTGATGCAAGTTGGCCACCACTTGAGTCAAGTTCTGGATGAGCTGATTTTGATTCTCCAGCATTTGGTGGAGAGGGTCAACTTCTTCACGGCGACCACCCCGGTCCTGGCCTCCAGAAAGATGAGGGTTGCATGTCTCATCGTTGTTGTTGGCGGGGTTGGCAGCACGTCCTTTTCCTCTTCCGGCCATCTGGCAGAATCAACCAATGTCAATTTGAAATCATTTAGTATCATCTTTCTACTTTAATTTGTTTGTACTTTGAAGTGTTGAGGCTTTGTTATACTTTTACGAGGGTTCATATCTCACACCAAATAAATGCACTATTATTTCCTGTGGGTTCACACACCAAAGCAAAACAATTCGAAGACGAGGCTGTGGACAATTGCTCATGGCTTCCACAACTCATGTCACACACCAAGCATTATCACACCATTAACTACGTAACGACTCGACTACTCGACCTCTTGCTAGCTAGGGGAAAGGCTCTACACTACTCGTCCTCTTGAGCTGGCTCCTCGGGATCTTCCTCCTCATTTCGGCTACCTTCTGACTCCGCTTTGGGTGGGGAGGCTGCTGGTGGAGAAGTGCGACGACGCCTGATCGCTCGGCGATCCGGGGAGTCAGGAGTCCATGGATCACTCACGGTGACACACAGTTCATTCCCATCTCCTCTATCTCTCGCCTTTAAACAAGCTCGCAGCAACGCCTCCGTTTCCTTCAGGGTGTCTCGGACATCCTGAAGCTCTTGTTGACACTCTGCAGTCGAGTGCTGAGCATAGCAGCATCCTCCAAGCACAAGTCCATGTGCTCATGGGAAGTCCCTTGCTGCACCGGTGGGTACTTGTACTCCGTGGTGCCACTCTCACGTTGGAGGACATACATGTACTCAGTTTTGTCCAAGTGGCGACGATAGATGTGACTCTGGCAGGTGATGGCCTCCCAGGTGACATCTCTCTCCGCGTCAACTTGTGTTGCTCGACAAGCTGGAGAGTGGTGAATCTTAAGCAGCTGATTCTCGTGTATGATCCTCATCTCCGAACTCCATTCTTCCCTCTTCTCACGGATGGTCCTGGTGGAGTTATAGTGGATGATTAGCTTGCCCGTATTGCCTGCGGCTTCGAGCATACGTCGAAGACGGCGCAACAAGTCTCCTACTGCCAATCCGTAGGAAAGGTACGTCACTGGACGACTCTCCTCTCTTTCGGCAAGGGCAACTACGGGAACTCTCCCTCCCGTGGACTTGCGAGCGGTGTGAACCATGCGAACCATCTAGAACAAAAAGAATTTAAAATTAGGTTAGATAAACTTTTTAATCAAAAATCCCTTTTGAATGAAAATTTGGGGTAAGATGAGGAAAATGACTCCTTAAATGACACTCTTCAACCCACACCTTGGAAAATAGTTTTTAAGAAAATAGGGCCCTTAAATACGTCCATTTCTACCTAGGTCCACGTTCCTACGGGCAACCTTGGCTCTGATACCACTTCTTTCACACCCGGTTTTTCCGAAGAAACAACCAAGTGAATATCACATGTATGCCAGGATCATTTTCTCATACATGTGATGACAAATAGTGAAGCATCATTTATTACAAGCCAGGTGTCGAATATAAATAAGTCTTACATCGTAAATGTCTCAATGGACAATAATACGTTCATCACAAGTAAATAAACTAGCAGCGGAATATTATTCTTTAGGGCTCCATCACAGGCGTTGCCCGGGGTCTTCATGAACCTAAAAGCCTTCCTCGGGTCCAAAATCTTGGTCATTATACACCACCTCATTATCTTGACCTGAGCAGCAATATAAACCAACAAATATGCAAGGTTGAGTACCAATGGTACTCAGCAAGTGTGGGAAAATTATATCATGCATGGCTAGAACAAGGGGAGGTTGAACTCATGGTTAAAGCACTACGCAATTAATACCTATCACCTTAGCTTATTAAGCACCTACATTACTACACAGGTGAAATGGTCCCAATCTCCCATCCCGTCATCATAATCCAATAACCATAACATCATTTCCAATGTTAAGCTCCCCGCTTAACTTCCAAAACCATCAGTCCTCTAATCATGAATAAGTCCAGGCCGCTCTTGACCGTGAGCACGGCTGTCAAGACAGTTTTGACTCTGCAGAGTTTGTACCACTGTACCCACATGTAGTGATTTCATCCCCCGTTGCCGGGTGGACTAAAAGAACCTCCATTATGCCAGTGGCTACGATCCACATTCACACTTCCCAGGTGTGCAGCCAGGAGATCACTACGAAGCCTTTACAAAGGGATTCCCAACGAGCGTGGGCCCACTGAGGTTTCACCCCTAACAGCATACAAGAGGCTCCAACCCCGCTGCAGCGGCCCCCTCTTGAGCCTTGCGGTTCATATGGTAGTCCAGCTGACACCTACTCCCCGCACCATCCAACACACCCATACTACGCCGGGGATACACCTAATTAATTGGCCAAGCTGCCCCATCTCAGCATGTGGTTGGCACTGTAAAGCCAGGTTACATGCTCCATGAACCGGTCCTTAGGATCCAGGCAAGTACTAAACACAAACCCAAGTCTCGTGCACCCAGCACACAACCAAAACATCCAACTTGCCTTGATCCCTACCTCTACATAACTCCCAATATCTCATTCAAGAGTATGGTAAAATAAACTGATGATCTCATATCCCAAATGTCCCATTCTAAGCATGGCTAAGCATATGCATGTAAATAAATGACATGACAAAATAAATCCCAACCCAAGCTACAAGGAAACAAGGTAATGCAATTCTAGGGAAACTTCCTAGCATGGGTTTCATATTTAACTTGACAATGCAAATAATTCTATCTACACATCCTAGCATAGGATCAAAGTGGTCAAGGACACTTGCCTCCTTCTTGCTGCTCTTGAAATGGGTAGTCCTGATCTTGGAAAGGGATAACTTGCTCTTGAACAGGTTCTACTTCATACCATCACACATAGCAAAAGAAAAACAACAATCATAAGACATAGTTCACACTTCTACTTCATACAAACCACACATTCACATTTATAAAAGTTCTTTACCATTATATGTGTTGTGGTTACTTTATGTGTGTTAAGTTGTGGCTTGCATACACTTTTATTCATGTGTATATGATTCCTACTTTGGTGTTCACACTTATACTTACATACTATATATATATATATTTGTGTTTCAAACTTTAAATAAATTCCTTATATTCAACTACTACACCTTTTCACTACCAAGTATTTATGAAAAGTATTTTTCTTCTCCATATGTGCCTTCAGAATTTCTACCAACCCTAAACTGAATTCTTTAGATTTTAGAAACTCCATTTATCATTTACTAGTTGCTATATTTTCAGATTTATTTTTCTATGCATAAATGTGTACTTTCTTATGAAATTAGTAATACATATCATCTAAACAGAATAGGTTCTGGTCCTAAATAATTTAATAACACATTATGACCTTTGCCTCTGATGTAAACCATCTCATAATTATTTTCCCTATTTTTTTCTGTAGCTATTCTTTACTTAAAAATGTGTCCCTATACTAAATAATGTGAATAATAAATGAAACAGATTCATTTCAGCCCAAAATATATTTTTATCTCACTCCAAAGTTTTCTAAGTACTGAGAAAGTTTTTAATTAATCTTGACAATTATGTTTGTCCCACTTTTTAATTTTTAAATACTAGTCACATATTCAATTTTCTAAATTAAATACTAAACAGGGCTAAAATAATGAACTTACCCCATTACAGGGTCTATAATATTATTTTCATAATTTCCAGGGGTCTAGCTACACTTATCAGAGGTGTTTTTCCTAATTTTTATTAAGTCCAGGGGCTAAAACTGATTTTTAAATGAATTTACATGATTTTCTGGAGTTCCAGGGGCTAGATCTGAAGTTTCCGGGGCTAGCTCTTATTTCCTGAGAACCCCAGGGGGTAGCACGTAAGAATTCCAGTATAACGCGGGGCTGACGTGGACCGTCCGATTTTAAACCGACGGCTGAGATTATAACATCGAACCGGTACGCGGGGTTTTAAAGTCTACCGTGCGATTTAAAATAAACGGCGCACAAGCGGCCACGTCGCTCTGATCGAGCGCTGGCGGCGCTGCCGGCGGCGCACGGCGGCGGGAAGCGGTGATCTCGCCGGAAAGTTTCGGATCCTCGAGAATTCTGCCTAAAACTGTGATCTCATGGCATAGATCGGTAGAGGGGAGGTCAGGGATCTCACCTCGGGGGTTTTCTCGAGCTGGGGGGTCCTGGGAAGTGCTCGGCGGCGAGGTCCGAGGCAAAACCACGGCGAAGCTCGTCGGCGCTGGGTTTTCACCGTAAGTCTCCGAGTTTTCTGCACCTGCAAAGTTCGCCGGAGGCGGTGGATCAAGACCAGCGAGTTAGATCAGAATTTCCGAGCTTAGATCGGCCAGAATTCACCGGCGAAGTCTCGGTGCTCACCGGAGTGAAAATCGGCGATCGCGTGAGAAAAACCGATCGGGGCTGGGGTTTTTATAGCCGGGGGAGGGCGGTGGGTCTGTTGCGATCGAGTTTGAGTCGTTTGGGACCAGAATTCGGACGGTGGGACGCGGAAATCCGGTCGGTTGCGATCGCGCGTGCGGGAGAGAGTCCGGGGTCGCGGGGTTAGGGATGACAGGCGGGTCCCACCCGTCTGTGAGAGACGGCGCGGCGCGCGCGGGGGCGGGCTGGCGCGGGGAAACTGGGCCGGCTGGCGGGTTTCGGCCCACTGGCCGGTTTTTTTCCCGTTTCTCTTTTTCTTTTTCCATTTCTTTTCTGTTTTAAGTATAATTTGAATTCCAGTTTGAATTTGAATTTTTGCAAAACATGCAACACGTCCAAAAAATTTTAAATTCCACTCTGAACATGGTTTAGATTTTTGAATCAAAATTTGGGGTGTTACAGTGCAGCTCTTCGCTGTTGGGCGCTCGAGCAACCGAGCTCGGTTGCTGTGGTGTGATCGGGAGGAAACGGCCGGCGGTGTTCGGTGCGAATGAAACGGCTGCGGCGCAACACGAGCTGAGAGGGAAGAGAAATAGGGCTGGGGCACTCGGGCGGCTGCTCTGATTGCCCACGCGCGCACCGACGTCGGGGGCAGCGAGAACCAGCTCGGTGGATCCTCGGGCGCTGGTAGCAGCCGAGCGCTGGCGCGCTGTGATCCACCGAGGTGAAAAACAGGTCGGTTTACTCTTTTGTGTGGCTGACAATTGGGTCCCACCACCTCAAATTTTTATCCAATTTTCCACTGATATTTCTCCCCCAGCTACTCAACATTTAAGGCTATGCATTGCCTCAAAGTTAAGGTTTGAAAAGTTGAATTCAAATGATTTGAATTCTGTTGTGGAGTATTAATTGAATATGGTCATTTGGATTTGAAATGGAATTTGAATTTTTTTCCTTTTGCATTGTTCCAAAACCTAGCAAAGCAACTCCAAAATTTCTGATTTTTGGCATGGCTGCTAAATCAAATGTGGAGAACACATTTGTGGAACCAAATTTGCAAATTGAGGAAATTGGAATTTGAAACTGAATTTGAAATTCAGATTAGAGGGCTTCTCCTTTTAATCCCAAACAAATATTGAAACTTCTCCAAATAAGCTGAAATTTGGAAAGGTGAATATTTGGAATATGAAGACCCAAGTTATGCCTTTAGATCTCCATATTTGGAAGTTTTGGGAAGTTTGAATCCTCACTTTGAACTTACACCGTTATAATTCAAAGTTTTAATTCCCCTCATTTTTCCTAAGTGTACATGAGCTGAATTTTTCTTGCTACCACTTTTTGGGGATTTTACATTCATGTTCCTGAGTTTCATATGAAACGCTGATCCCTAGAATGCATTAGTCAAGAAAGTGGAGACCCCATCGTGTGGTCAGTAACGCGATAGTGTCTTCTTCTGGAAATAGCCTAGGTGGACATACGCATCGCTTGCCATCGGCGTGCCCTGCCGGGCAGTAGGTGGTATCTGTTGGGTTGATTAAATTCACAAACGTGACGACCCGTTCGCGCTCTACTCGGGTTCCCCGTCGTGTGGTGTGAAAACACGATCACGTACCTTGAGACATGGCTTAACTCAAGGACGACCATATGGCAATGATACGGGCGTATGTAATTACTTTCAAATATGGACCTGCCTGAAATGAAAACAAACCTTGGGTGCATCATTATTGAGTGTTCTTCTGCAGGTACTAACCACGTATGTATCCCGTGTAGTATACGTGTGAGAGAGACCGTTTAGTGCCACAATTGAGAAGTATATGCCGGTATAATCCGGTTAGGATTTTCTTTTTGTGAGGAACGTAGTACCGACATGTAATAGGAATTTGCATTAAAGATAATGGTAACAAGGAACTAAAATAACCAAGTTGCAATATTTAGGACCCTGGTTGGGTAGAAAAATTCAATAGTTGATCAGTTTAGCTCAAAGGGATTGAAAAACAGAGTGCTCTGTTTTGGCAGTAAGTCTGCTGTACTTTAACAGAGCATAACTCACAGATCATTGAGCCAATGGAGGTGTGGGATATAGTTCTGGAAATTAGTTTGAATACTCTACCACTTTGTTGTAGACTTCAAGAGTATAATCCCACCTTAAATTGGTTGAAATTCCAGATTATTGTAAACTGTCCAGAACCAGGACAGGTTCAAAAACTCTCTGGAGTGTTCTGTTTTTCAAACGTAACTTCCTTTAGAAAAATCTAAAATTATCATATGATACATTTCTGGAAAGGGTAGAAGATGTGTTACATCTTTGTAATTCAAAGTTTCTGCAATTGCAGCACGGTATTCAGTGGAAATTAGAGATGAAAACAGCAACTTCCAATGGAGGAGCTGTTGAAATTCTTCAGAAATTTCTGTTGGCTTTGAATTATCATAAGTTTTTAACCAGAACTGATCTGAGGGAAAATAAAAAATCTTTGGAAATACTGAAGTTAACTTTAACTTTGGTATTCAACTTGAGTTATGAAAATGACATGTACCAGGTCAAAATCTGGAATATGTAGAAAATGGTCATTCTGGCAGAGGGATGACAGTGAACTCAATTGAGAGATTGTTGTACCCTAAGGTGTTTGAGTACTTACAATGTGGTAGAACATACTCATGATTGGTTATCTTCAACTAGTGAAAGATTTGAGTAGGTTTCTTACTCAAGTTTCTTTTGCTAGAGGCCATGTTTGTGTCGTATTGAAGATAAAAGGGTAGTATACGTGATGACAAAGTGATATTAACGTCTAGTAGTGACCAAACCTAGTCGTGATGAACTTCCAAAGAAGAAGTCCGTCAATGTGGATTTAACTAGCTGGTATTTGGTCTGGTAATGGTGTAGCTTGTGCAAAGTTATTATCTATATACGAGATGTATCGCATGTTTTTACTGTCATCATGTTTTACGCCTATTTTATTGGACTGCATGAAGTATGTTGCGGGACTGATTTTTATTGTCGTATGGTTGCAGATGGTTCGTACACGGGCCACGCATGAGGTCGGTGGCTCTAGCCAGAAGGGGGGTGATGACTCCCAGCCACCTGCCTACGACAGTACCCCGCAGCAACAACCACCACCGCTGCCTCCGCTTACACTAGCGGATGTGATCACGGCACTGGTGGGCAATCGTGAGGAGCATACCGACCTACTCCGCACGATCGTGCAAAATACGTCCCAGGCGGGGGGGGGGGGGCGTCAATAGAGGGGGCCTCGTGAGCCCCACATGGTGACGTACTCGGACTTCATGAGTACACATCCTCCGGTGTTCACCGAAGCAGCAGAACCCCTGGAGGCCGACAACTGGCTGCGGACGATCGAGCCTAAGTTCGGGCTGCTCCAATGCATGGCGCGGCAGAAGACTCTCTTCGCGGTGCAGCAGCTTCACGGTGCCGCTGGTGCATGGTGGGCGAACTATGTCGCCTCACTGCTGGCTGGCCACGCCGTGGAGTGGGAAGAATTCTGGGAGGCGTTCCGCGCCTACCATATCCCTCCCGGGATAATGAAGAGGAAGTTCCAAGAATTCTTGGAGCTGAAGCAGGGCGGGGGAGTGCCCACGACTACTCCCGTGCCTTCAACCGTCTGGCACAGTATGCGTCGGATTATGTCTCCACCGAGGAGAAGAAACGGGAGCAGTTCTATCGGGGGTTAAAGCCCGAGATGAATACGCATCTTGTACAATGCAATTGTGGCACGTTCAATGATCTCGTCAATGCCGCGATCATGCAAGAGGATGCACAGCGAGAATTGGCGGCTGAGCAGCAAAAGCGAAGCGCTCCACCAAGCAGCTGGGGTGGAGCTCCTCAAAAATACCGCATGGTGTATCGGACACCGTCCGGTCAGCAGTGGCATCCACCGGCGCGACGTCAGCAGTTCGGGGGTCATTCTTTCCAGCCACCCCCGTTCTGACTGCCGAAGCCACCACCGCAACCACAACAGCAGCAGCAGATGGTATCCTGGGCGTTTCCACCGCCACAACGCGCCCCGGGTTTCCATCCGCCGATCAGCGGAGGACCGCCTCGCTACACAAGCTACACGTGTGGCCAGGCGGGCCATTTTTTGAAGGACTGTCCCCAGGGGCAGCAGAGCAGCGGGCAAGCCCAATATCAGGGCAGTTCTCGAGGCCGACATCCGGTCAAGAAGGTTGGTCAGCAAACCGGGAGCGTTCGCAACCTCAACAATAAGGACGCCCCGGAGGGAGAAAACGTGCTGGTGGGTACGTTCACTCTCAACGATCAAGCAATTATCATATTATTTGGTTCTGGTGCAACCCACAACTTCATAAATGCATCATATGTGGTTAAGCATCAACTGGAAGCCTTTCCAACCGAGTTCTCTTATACGATCTGCTCACAGGGAGGAAAGATTTCAGCAACTATGATGATTCTGAAAGCACCACTGTGCTTAGGTGGGAAGATATATTCCACTACTATGATTATTCTTGAGGGGCAGAAGATTGATGCAATCTTAGGGATGCCATGGCTAAGTTACCATGGCGCTGTCCTAGAAACATTATCACGGATGATTCACCTCAACTCCCCACTACACCGTCCGCAGTCCCTCCTACTAGACAATCCAGTTCCGGAAGTTTCAGCTACCTATACTACTGAAGCTTCCATGTAAGAGGACATCCCTGTAGTCCGAGAGTATCCCGACGTGTTTCCGGATGATCTTCCGGGCAAGCCACCTGAACGGGATGTGGAGTTCAAGATTGAACTTGCACCCGGGACTACTCCCATATCAGGAGACCATACAAGATGGCTCCGAATGAGCTCGCTGAGTTGAAAGAACAGCTCAATGATTTGTTGAGCAAGGGTTTCATTAGGCCGAGTTCCTCGCCTTGGGGATGCTCGGTGCTGTTTGTCAAGAAGAAGGATGAAACCTTGAGGCTGTGTGTGGATTACCGGACGGTCAACGCCGTCACCATCAAAAACAAATATCCACTGCCCCGCATTGACATACTGTTTGATCAGCTTGTGGGTGCAAGTGTGTTCTCCAAGATGGACCTTCGCTCCGGGTATCATCAAATAAAAATCCGGGCGGAGGATATCCCGAAGACGGCCTTCTCGATGAGATATGGCCTATACGAATATCTCGTCATGTCTTTTGGTCTCACCAATGCTCCGGCAAATTTCATGTACCTCATGAACTCGGTGTTCATGCCGAAGCTGGACAAGTTCATTCTGGTGTTCATTGATGATATTCTGGTCTACTCCAAGAAAGAAGCAGACCACGCCGAACACTTGAGAATCATTCTTCAACGATTGCGGGACCATAAGCTCTATGTCAAGTTCAGCAAATGTAAGTTTTGGATCAGCATAGTGCCATTTTTGGGACATATAATTTCAGCGGAAGGCATTGCGGTTGATCCAAGCAAAATTGAACAAGTGCTGAAATGGAAAGCTCCCACTTCTGTCCATGAAGTCAGAAGCTGAAACACCCTCAAATTCATTTCCATGCATTGCATACATTTTTCATATAGAGAAACATTATAAAAGAAGTAGAAATGGAGGAAGGAACCATAGAAATGGAGAAAGAATCATAAAAATGGTGGGGGATGGGAAAAATATAGCTGAAATGAGACAATTCCAATTCGTCGAAGTGCCCTGTCGACACTTCCCCCGGCCCCGCTGGACACGTGGTGCCCTCGGAGCTCACCCCTGCGGAGGGGGTGAGGTCCGGCGCTGCTGGCCACGTGGCAGGCCCGGGGATCGCCTCTGAGGAGAGGGAGGCCCGGCCCCGCTGGACACATGGCGCCCTCGGAGCTCGCCTCTGAGGAGAAGGGAGGCCTGACCCCTCTAGACACGTGGCGCCCTCGGAGCTCACCCCTACGGAGGGGGTGAGGTCTGGCACTGCTGGCCACGTAGCAGGCCCGGAGCTTGCCTCTGAGGAGAAGGGAGGCCCGGCCCCTCTGGACATGTGGCACCCTCGGAGCTCACCCCCTGCGGAGGGGGTGAGGTCCGGCACTGCTAGCCACGTGGCAGGCCCGAAGCTCGCCTCTGAGGAGAAGGGAGGCCTGGCCCCGCTGGACACGTGGCGCCCTCGGAGCTCGCCTCTTAGGAGAAGGGAGGCCCGGCCCCGCTGGACACGTGGCGCCCTCGGAGCTCACCTCTAAGCAGAAGGGAGGCCCAGCCCCGCTTGACACATGGCGCCTTCAGAGCTCGCCCCTGCGGAGGGGGCGAGGCCCGGCTCTGCTGGCCGCATGGCAGGCCCGGAGCTCGCCTCTGAGGAGAGGCGAGGCCCAGCCTCGCTGGAGACTTGGCGCCTTCGGAGCTCACCCCTGTGGAGGGGGCGAGGTCCTTGGGCGGTTTTTCTCCTGTGCGCGGGGCTACCCGGTACTGAGGGTACCGATACAATTTCCCCAAAATTTTCCCCACATTTGGGGGGATAAAATCCCCAAGGCTGCCGCTCCTAACTGAAAAGATAAGTTTGTTGAGATCCGAAATTGAGATGGACTCTTATTTGAGCTCCAATTGGAGTAGGACTCTCCCTTTTTCCCCGTTATAAATATAACCCCCACCCCCTGGCCGAAATCCTCTCTATTTTGGACGTCCTCCCCCCCTGCTACCAAGCCCCCTTCCTTGCTGCCAAGTTGCCAAGTTCCCCCCTTGCCGGAATTTTGCCGCCGTTGAGCCTCGTCGAGCTCCGCCGTCGCTAGAGAAGAAGTCTGACGATCTGTCCTGCCCTAATCTTCCATAGAAAAATTCCCCACTGCTGCCATTGCTAGGAGGAAGTCCCTGCACCCAAAAGGAAGTGAGTTAGGTCTTCATTACCCATCTTAAGACGTCACCGCTGTTTCTACACATCCGTTTTCTTCGCCCCCTTCAGACAGAAACTTTTACATGTGGACAGATCATGTTTTGATCGATTTTTGACGGTGGAATTGATCTAGATCATGGGTCAAGATCATCACCACGTCCACACTTGATCCCTACATCCTTGTTCATCATAAAAACCCATGAAAGCCCATTAAAACATGCAAGAACACGTACAAACTGGTTTAATAAAACAGCACCATAGGATTTGCATCCATCTACTCCATTGCACCTTGAGTAAAGTTTGTGCAAGATGATTGATTGCTGTGAATTTTGTATGTGTGTGGTCGTGAGAAGAGGGACAAGCTCAAGAGGCCATCTACGAAGAACTACAGCACTAATATTTCGAGACGCTTGAGCAACAAGAGCCACGGGAGCAAGGCAAGTGCCCCTTGACCATATTGATCCCATGTTGTGAAACTGTTTTGTTTGCGAAAACGTGTACACTTGAGTCAACTTGATGGGACACCCTTTTATAGGAGTTTACTAGTTTTGTTAACCATCCTTGTCACCGGGAAGTTAATGAGTCGGGTATGGTCATTTTTCCTTTTTGCTTCGCTTAATCTACGGGATACGGGAAACTTAATTAAAACAAGTCTAGCTACTGCACTCATATTAATAAATATCATGAGAACTTGATGATGATAATTAGCATGAAATAGGGGAGATCTAGGCAATCTTGGTTCGTGGATGTTGCTGAATGAGATGGTGGTTTACTTGCCGTAAATCTAAGGACCGGTTCATGCCAGCACATGCCAGGAAAACAGTGCCACCACAAGGCCAAATATTGGTGTGGCTTAGCTGACTAATTAGGTGTGTTGCTAGCTTGTTATGGACCGTGGATGGCGTGGGGAATGGGAGTCGAGAGAGGACTGTCCTTGGAACTGCATGGCACAAGAGGGGGCCCGTGGGTGGGAGAATGGTGATTCGAGCCTGCCGGTAATTCCTCAGTGAGTCCATACATCTAGTAGCCCCTTTGTAAAGTCTATTTTGTGATCTTTTGGCCATACACCGATGGTTGTGTACTTGTATAATGGAGGTTCTGTAGTCGCCGACTGGTGACAAAATCACAAACTTGTGGGTAAAGTGGTGCCACCTCTGCAGAGTGTAAAACTATCATGATAGGCGTGCTTCCGGTCACAAGCACCTGGCCATCTTACATGATTAGAGGGAGAACATGGGATGGATGTTCGGTATGGTTATGGTATGGTCATTGGGATTGGTTTTGGGACTGTTCTGAGTCATGACATTGAGTTTGGTTTCGGTTATACGAATATGAGATGGTTATGAATGTTTATGAGTATGAGATGAACTTGAGAAAGATTAATGGCTGGTTGAGACTTGATAAATGATGAATTATGATGTAGAAATTGATGCTGAATTACTTGGTCATGTTGGGATAAATATCGCTTAGAAATAGTTGCTGTTTTTATCATGTTGTGAAATAAAATTTGCTTGCTGCAATGAGCCCTTTTTATTCCTACCCTGTTGTAAGCTACATGTCATACTTTTCCCGCACTTGCTGAGTATGACATGTACTCACCCTTGCATTATCACATAAACATCAGCAACAGGATAAGAGTACTTCAAAGACCATGTGGAGTACTAGGGGTGCGAACTACCGTCAACATGCATGTGGAGTTGAAGATGGAGCCTGCTGCTATTTATTTATTTCCGCTGTCGTTTAGAGACTTTCGCTGCAAGAATAAGTTAGAGATTCATGAGTGAGACAATGAGTCGATGTAATAAATGTAACAGCCCTAACTTTTGTAAAGTTTGATTTCAACTTATGAAACAAAGTTAAGGCGATCAAAGGCTATACTTGTTTCACATGAAATGACAAACACACAAATGGACATGTGAGAGAGTTAAAAATTTCCTCTAGCCCATGCTCAACACATGTTAACCTAGGAGAAAGAATTAGACTTCCAAAAACTCTAACTCATGTGCACCTTCTCTATGAGTAGAGTGGAGGAAATTTAAATGCAATTTGAATCCTTTTAAAAGGATTCCTATTCAGATTGTACAAAGGCCCATATGTGAGAGCATAGATGCATTTCTCATGTATTCAAGAGCCTAAGTTTCAAATTTGGAGAATTTTAGGTTTCATATACTATTTATTCCGAGGATTAAATGAGGGCACGTTCAAATTCAAACTTAAATTTGAATTTTGAACCAAACATACTCAATTTCAAAATCTGATTTCAGATTTGAGTTCCTCATAATTCTTTTGACCTATCCTCCAAATTTGATCAAATTTAGAGCTCGTTTGCTATTTTAAATCGAAATGGGGAAAAAGAGGGAGACTTGTGGCTGTGGACCCCACCGGTCAGTCTCACGAGAGCAGAAACCGACTCAGCCCTGTTCTTCGTCGATGGAGAGCTCGACAGCAGCAGCTCGTGCTGGCTACCCCAATGCCACCTCCTGCTTCGATCTTTTGCCGTCCTAATCCACGCCCAGGAGTGCAGCAACGCCATTTTGCCTTCTCCCAACCGAGCTCCCGCTCTCTGTTCGTCCTCCCGAGCAGAACAGCGCCCCTCCTTCTCTCAATCCTACACAGCCACCTGAGCGACGGATGATCGAGGTCTCCACAGCAAAGATCATCTCATACACATTCTCTAGCCGGCTAGACACTTTACCCCGCAGTCCTGAGCTCACCGGCGCCTAGAAACGGCAAAGTTTCCACTGTCCCAAACTGAAACTGAAGAAGCTGGAACTGGACGCCGTGGACAGCCCAAACCAGCAGGGATCACGCCCAAGCAAGCCACCCCATCTGTGCACCAACAAGTCTAGTTTCTCACCTCCAAAGATCAGCCCCAGCCATTGATCACAGAGGGAGAATTTCAAGTTTTTCTCCCGGGCGGCAGAAACGGACCTTGAGGTAAGGAATTGTAAAATTCGTCCTCAATTCGTGTTTGTTGGGTCTCAAACTTCACACACAGGTTGTTAACTGCCTAGCACACCTCCTCCATCGATTTTAGACCAAGAAATTGAGTGTAGAGTGAGCAATCCGAGCTCTTTTAGAGGGTATGCCGCTGGACCCTATCGGGTGCACGGTGCCGATAGGTTTAGAGCCATCTCCAGCTGGTTTAGACCTCATGCCGGTCTTCTACATGATCCCCTGGTGCTGTGGAGCTCAAGAACCGACCATTTGGTGGAGAATTCACCGTGCAAGACCTCGCCGGAGCTCTAGGGTTTGCTGTGGCCGGTGCGCCCTATTTTCCGGCGAGTTTCAGCCGCCGGGGACCTCACCAACGTGTTCAGCGTGGGGAAATATGGGGGGGCGGCCAGCAGGGGGTCTGGAGGTGGCTGGGAACTTGTTTTCTGGCGACCTCGCCGGAGTGGGCCGCCACTGCCCTGTTGGGCGCGAGTCTGGAGGTTAGGGATGACAGGTGGGACCCACTGTCAGCATTTAAACATTTTCCAGATTTTCCCACTCTAGTTCAAACTTTGGAGAGCCATAACTTTGTGTAGGAGTGTCCAAAAATTGTGAAACAAATTTTGTTGGATTCCCCTAAAAGAGTACTATCCAGGGGTGCAGGCCAATGTTTATGAAAATCCCTGGATTTGGCTCATTAATTCATTTAAATAAAACATTGTATGAATTTTTACAGGAGTTCTGTTTATTGGAAAATTCCCAAATTTTGACAGGACATTCTTCCAAAATTCCGTGAACTCCAGTAAAAATTTCAGAGGCATTGGACCTAATTTGCTTGGTCAAATAATGTGTTCATTACTTATGTCTCTGAAAAATAGGAAAATAAACAGAGACAATTGCAGCTTTTCACCATTCTTTGTAAAATCCATATCTCCATGTAGGAAACTCCAAAAATGGTAAAACCAATTCCTATGGACTCAGGACATTTTGTACTTCACAAAAAGTACACTTTGCTGCATAGGAATGCTTAATATCTAGGGGGTAAAGGCAGATTAGTGAAAATCACATAAGGAATTATTGTGATCACCTTGAGCCATTTCATGAGCTCAATCTTTGCACACTGCCTAAATATCTTCCATAGAGGCTGTGGTTAAATTCTCAGCTTCACTGGACCTCTGGAACTTGAGCTACCATCTTTTAGGTTTAAGTGTCCATATAATGGACTTAATCACATGGTGATTACTAGTATTCCTTTTCAACCTAGCATTCTTCTTCTCTAAGGTTTAGATCCAACAACAGAAACCTTGCTGTTGTTTATATCTCTTATGCGTGAGTTAACTTGTACAACAACAGTTTTGAATCATTTTCTAAATTGCTTTTGAATACATGTGCATAAATCATCTTAATAGCTCACGTGACGTCGACGTTCGACGAGGACTCAACTCCGCAGCGAGGATCTCCATCTCGTGACGAGCTTGGCGGATTCTCCGGAGGAAGACTAACTCCTAGCTTCTAACAAAACCGTTGAGCAAGGCAAGCCCCGGTTTGCATATCGTTACCGTTTTAAATTTTGCTTTACTTCACATCATGTTTATTAGATTTGAGTGCATTATGTCTAGGACGATTGAAACCCACTTGCATGCCTATTACATCCCTCATTAGAAGGTTTAGTGTAGGCTTTGCCTCGTTGTAGATGCTAGGCTAATGTTGTAGCTAGCTCGGTAGAAGTCGAGTAGTAAAAAGCTACTCGCGAGAAAGTTCGAGTAAGGAAGATACTCGCGAGAGATAAATGATAAGAGCACCCTCATGAATATGAGATGGGGACGGGGATGTTCCTGTAGGATGGAGTGCTCAAGGTTGATCTCGACCTGCGATGGGTGTGACAATGCTTGAGACCACATTTGGCCTGGACCGGGATGGTAAGGCAAATGTGGAGGTTAGTTGTAGCCCCGTCCGTGTCGGTTAGGGACCGTATGTATGCGGCCCTGCTGGACAAGATTGAGCTGTACCGGATATATAGTGGGGTATGGGACCCATGAAACCGATGTAACTCGATGGACCGTGATATAGAAACTCATCCTTCGCGTGGGAATGGCGTTGAGAAGGCGGGAGGTGTAAATCCTTTAGCGGGCAACTTCGACGTGTCCGCGTAGAGGACCATCCTGCTCGGCGCGAAGCATTTTTCTATGTCGGGGTGTCGTGTGAAAGGTTGCTGCATACAACGTAAGAAAGAGCTCTTGAGAGAGTCTTTCGAGACGGGTGTATGTGTCGTGTATTCCGGGTTGTTATTGATTCGAATCACCGTCGCTCGCGGAAGAGGATTGAGCATACTTGCCCACTGCGCCGTGACTTAGTAAAAAGATGAACTAAGTCTCTTAACTTGCTGTTTGTGGATTAATCACTGTATTGAAACCTTGACTGAAGTAGATATAGAGCCAACTAAATTTCACTTCCACCTTAGGCTAGCAACATCGGGATAAGCGTTTCTTGTTTGATTGTTGACTTCCGATGTTGTGAGGCGTGAGGAACACTAAAATGAAGGCTAAAAGAATCTGAATATAAGGATCAAGTTTAGTCGAGGTGCATTTTGCAAATTCCTATTCCTACTGTCTTGCTACCCCTGCATTTAGAGTTGCATGTTTAGGAGTGACGGGTAAGTCTTGTTGAGCCTTAGTGCTCACGGTTGCTTCTGAGTTGTTTTTGCAGGAAGCAGGATGCCTGCTATGAAGAGGGTTGTTCGTTCAACTCATCGGAAACCTAGCCGCTGCCTTTCTTTGGTGAAGCTAGTAGGAAGCGTTCACGGGCTGAACGACTTCTCTTCGGCGTAGATAGGGTCGAGAGTGAGTAGAATGTCCAGCAAATGTTAATTTCCGCTGCGTGTGTACATTATGTTGTAAAAGAAATTATCTTGAGTAATAAAAATGGTGTTGTTATGTTTCTTACGCCTCTTTTCGTGCATGCTATTGGGTGCCGCATCGCACGGCACCACCCACTGCGATTCCCGGGCCGGGCGGCCACAGACGTGGTATCAGAGCCGCATTGGGGATAGCACGCATGAAAAGAGCATATTTTTGAAAACTTAGGAGTATACGAGTGAGGAACGTATAGTATGCCCACATAAGGATTATTATAAGCATAGTACTTAAGGTGGCAAGCTAACAGTGTGTTATCATTCAGTATTTCAATTCTGTAACGACGCACCTACGTGAAGGTAAGAATGGTAAGGAATGCCACCGAAAGTGGATCAATTTCGGTTAGCTCACCCATACGAGGAAAGTAGTGTGGGATGTCCCGTTCAGCAATGGACAGGAAGTGAATATGTTTTCTAAGACTCCTCATGTCTTAGAGACATATGAATGGCACTAGCCTCTAGTGCGCAAACCCAGGGGCAAGAGGAGGAGACCCCATCGTGTGGTTTGTAACACGAAGTATGTTCTCTAGGACTCTTTATGTTCCACCGGTGTGCTTTATTGCAAAGGTGTGGAGCCCCCGTCGGGTGGTGAATAACCCGATCATGTACCTTGAGACGTGGCTTGACTCAAGGACGGCCCGTATGGCAATGATACGGGGCGTATGTTTTTACTATGATATGGACCTGCCTGAAATGATAAACCAATGTGTGCATCATTATTGAGTGATTTTCTGCAGGTACCTTAACCACGTTAGAACATGTCGTGTAGAAAACGTTTGTGAGTGATCGTTTTAGTGCCACCACTTGAGACGTATAAGCCGGTATAAAGCCGGTTAGGATTTTAATTTGGTGAGGAAACGTAGTACCGTGATATGTTTTGAACAGCAGGAAAAGAATGTTTGAAAAAAAAAGAGTAAATTTGGAGTCTAGGATTCTATTAGGGGTTAACGAACTCCTATATTGAACTAAGAGTCAATTGGGAGTATAGAATTATTCACAAAACTTAGGAGAAACCTCCCCTGTTTTCGGCAGAAATTTGCTGATATTGAACAGGACATAAATTTTGTTTGGTTGAACCAATGGAGGTGAATGATACATTTCTGGAAAGCTATTGAAGTCTTTTATAACTCTTCAGTAGAACTCCAGATCAGAATCACCCTCCAAATGGATGAAATTCTCAGAGGAGTGTGAACTGCCCAAAAACAGGGCAGGCACAAATTGCTCTCTGGAAATTTCTGTATTTCGACCATAACTTTCTATAGAAAAATTTCTAAGGGTCATGTAATACACCGTTGGAAAGCTTGTGATATATGCTATGACTTTGTAGTTCAAAGTTTCTCCAGATTTGGAGTTTAAAGTGATGAAATCTTGCGGACAAAACAGCCACTTTCAAAGGAAGTGCTATCAAAATTGTTCCAGATTTCTGTTAACTTTGAAATATCACAATCTTTGATCCAGAACATATATGAAGGCAAATGAATACTCGTTGGAAACATATTGAAGTTAACTATAACATTGATATTCAGCTTGAGATGTGAAATTGCCATTTTCATATTCAAATTCTGGGGTTGAGACCAATTGGTCATTCGGAACAGAGTAGTGCTTATTGCCTATGTAACTTAAGACTTGTTGTGGACAGGGATGTTTCAGACTTCTCTAAGCTCCATAACATGTTCTTGAGTTAATTTTCAGTTTGTCCTACTGTTGGAATTAAGGGTTTGGACAAACTTGCTCACATTTGATAGATTTCAGTATTGTCAAACCATAGTTAGCTTGTGTAATGCTGCAATATTGATGTGATGCTTTTACGGTTTTGTTTTCAATTCAAGTTGAGTTTAAACTTTGAATTTTAACCGTAAATTGCTCACTCTTGCAGCATGGATCGTGCTCATTCCAGGAGTGAGGTTGGTGAGTCGAGTCACGGCGAAAGTAATTCGCCACGACAAGAAGTGCCGACATCATCAACCGGATTGGCAGAAATCTTGGCAAAGAAGGCTGAGTCTCTGGATCTGTTGGTGCGACAAAGCATACGGCAGGAGACACTACAGCAAAATCCTCCGCCAAGCACTTATCTGGATTTTCTAGCAAGACAACCACCGGTTTTCTCGGAAGCGAAAGAACCGTTGGAGTCGGCTCATTGGCTCCAATGTATTGAAGCCAAGTTCGATACGCTTGAGTGCGATGAATATCAGAAGACCATATTTGCCGCTCAACAACTCCATGGAGCTGCTGGAGCTTGGTGGGCGGAGTACATCGCTACTCTTCCAGAAGGTCATCGAGTGACGTGGAATGAATTCCGGAATGTTTTCCGGGCACGTCACGTTTGTTCAGGAATTCTTCGAACAAAGTATCAAGACTTTCTGGAGTTAAAGCAAGGAGAAAGGAGTGCGTACGAGTACTTCAAGGAGTTTGAAGACTTGATGCAATACGCAACTCATATGGTTGACTCGGAAGCGTTGAAGTGCGAGTATTTCTTCCGAGGTTTGAATGTCAAACTTAAGGAACAAGTGACCTTGTTCAATAACGGTATTTATAATGAGTTGGTAAATGCCGCTATCATTAAGGAAGACATGCATCTTCGTTGTGAAGCGGAACTGAAAAGAAGTATACCGCCGGATAGTGACATCGAGGTTCGTCCGAACTATCGAGTGCGGTATTACTCGCCAGTTAGGCAACAAATTCAGCCTGTGGTGCAACTCTCACAACCACGGCTGGAGTTGATCACTTATGAGCCTCCACCTCAACAGCAGCGGACAGAAATTATTCGTGCAACCCTACCGCAACCAGCTACGCACGAATTATCTCCACCTCGTGTTAGTAGAGAGCTGAGGATTTCTACAACACGAAACCGTCGTGGTGCTGAGCAGAGTCACACTCGTGTGTTGTCTCAGCAATGCTCAGATCAGCACCGCGAACCTTCACAGAAGAATCTTTCAAAAGCTGGCAGGGTAAATTACACTGCTATTGAGGATATTGCTAAAGGCGAACCAGTTTTGGTGGGCATGTTCACGTTACATGAACAGCCCACTTTCATTTTGTTTGATTCCGGAGCCACCCACAATTTTATTAGCAGAGACTATGTGCTGAAGAATAATCTTCCCTTCAGCACAGTTAAGTATCCGTTTCATATCAGCTCACCCGGAGGCAAGATATCAACAGATGAGATGGTCTCTCGGGCACCTTTATGTTTGGGTGGAAACATCTATCCTGTGAGCCTTATCATACTCAAAGGCCAAAGGATTGATATTATCTTGGGGATGTCATGGTTGACACATTATGGAGCTATCTTTGACATCAGCTCTCGAACTGTCCAACTGAATTCCCCAATACACGGTTTCAACACATTGAAGCTTGTGGATCCATCACAACAAGTTGCAGCAGTGCATCAGATTGAAGCTCCTAAAATTGAGGATATTCCAGTGGTATGTGAATATCCAGATGTGTTTCCCGAAGACTTGCCGGGCATGCCGCCCGAACGTGATGTAGAGTTCAAGATTGAACTAGCACCGGGAACAACACCTATTTCTCGGCGACCATACAAAATGGCACCGAAGGAGCTAGCAGAATTGAAGGAGCAGCTTAATGACCTCACGGACAAAGGTTTTATACGCCCAAGTTCATCACCTTGGGGCTGTTCCGCACTCTTTGTGAAGAAAAAGGACGAGACTTTGAGACTATGTGTAGATTATCGTCCACTGAATGCTGTCACTATCAAGAATAAGTATCCACTACCGCGCATTGATATTTTATTTGATCAACTAGTGGGTGCTAAGGTATTTTCCAAGATGGATCTTCGGTCCGGGTATCACCAGATAAAAATCCGGGCAGAAGATGTACCTAAGACGGCGTTCTCGACAAGATATGGTCTTTATGAATATCTTGTCATGTCCTTTGGGTTGACCAATGCTCCGGCTCACTTTATGTATCTCATGAACTCTGTGTTCATGCCGGAGTTAGACAAGTTCGTCGTGGTTTTCATCGACGACATTTTGGTCTATTCACAGTCAGAAGAAGAACATGCTGAACATTTGCGTATTGTACTCCAACGCTTGAGGGATCACAAGCTATATGCAAAGTTCAGTAAATGTGAGTTTTGGATCAGCAAAGTGCCATTTCTTGGGCATATTATTTCAGCGGAAGGCATCGCTGTGGACCCAAGTAAAATCGAGCAAGTGCTGAATTGGAAATCTCCAACATCTGTTCATGAAGTGAGGAGTTTCCTTGGTTTAGCGGGTTATTACCGGAGATTCATTCCCAGCTTCTCCAAAGTCGCTAAACCTATGACGGAGCTGTTAAAGAAAAGCACCAAATATGATTGGAGCGATTCATGTGAACAAGCTTTTCAAACTTTAGTGAAGCATCTCACTACAGCTCCAGTTTTGGCCCAGCCGGACACCACGAAGCCTTTTGATGTCTATTGTGATGCATCCGGCATTGGTTTGGGTTGTGTGTTGATGCAAGAAGGACGTGTGGTTGCGTATGGATCCCGACAACTCAGGGGTCATGAGCAGAACTACCCGACGCACGACCTTGAACTAGCTGCAGTGGTCTTAGCATTGAAAATGTGGAGACATTATCTACTAGGCAATCTAGTACATCTCTACACTGACCACAAAAGCTTGAAGTACATCTTCACACAGAAGGAACTGAATATGAGGCAGCGAAGATGGCTCGAATTGATCAAGGACTATGAACTTGAAATTCATTACCATCCGGGCAAAGCGAATGTGGTTGCCGACGCACTTAGTCGGAAAGCCCACGTTCACCATTTAGCCATGGCTGCACATGAAGAAGGAGAACCAAGCCTGCGCTTAGTTCCCTACGGATCGCTGTTCAACCTCGCTCTTATTCCTACAATCCGAGATGAGATTGTAGAGGCTCAGAAGAGAGACAGGGGTATGTCTCATATCCGGAGGAGAGTGGACAGCGGTGAATTGAAGATGTTCCGCAAGGATGAAGAGGGTACTCTATGGTTTAACAACCGTATAGTTGTACCCCGAAACGTGAAATTGCGGAGGAAGATATTGGATGAAGCACATTTATCCAAGTACTCCATTCATCCGGGAAGCAATAAAATGTACCAGGACTTGAAATCTAAGTTCTGGTGGACACGGATGAAAAGAGAGATTGCGAAGTACGTATCCGAGTGTGATACGTGTCGGCGGGTTAAATCCGACCATATACGGAAAGCCGGACCACTTCATCCCCTGAAGGTTCCAGCATGGAAGTGGGAAGACATAAGTATGGACTTCATCGTCGGTTTACCCATGACCAGCAACAAGCATGATTCTATTTGGGTAATCGTCGATCGTTTGACCAAGACAGCTCATTTTATTCCAGTCCATACTAAATATGTGGCAAAGAAGTATGCGGAGCTGTTCATCTCGAGAATCGTGTGTTTACACGGGGTTCCCCGCACCATCGTGTCTGACCGAGGTGCGTTGTTCATATCCAGATTTTGGGAGCAACTGCATGCTTCCTTGGGAACCAAATTAATTCGGAGTTCAGCGTATCATCCGCAAACTGATGGTCAAACGGAGAGGATAAATCAGATTCTGGAGGATATGCTACGGGCATGTGTCATCAATCATGGGAAGAATTGGGATGACCATCTACCGTTAGCAGAATTCTCATATAATAACGGTTATCAATCCAGCATCAAGATGGCCCCGTATGAAGCTCTTTATGGCCGGAAGTGCCGCACACCACTGAATTGGTGTGAGTCCAGCGAGAGAGTGGTCTACGGGATTGATCTTGTGAATGAAGCCGAGGAACGAGTGCGAGTGATCCAAGCCAATTTAAAGGCTGCTCAATCTCGGCAGAAGAGTTATGCAGACAAACGACGTCGACCTCTTCACTTCGACATCGGGGACCATGTGTACCTTCGTGTCTCTCCGATGAAAGGGGTTCATCGGTTTGGAGTGAAGGGAAAGCTTGCTCCGCGATTCATCGGGCCGTTTGCTGTCACTGAGATATGCGGACCCGTGGCCTATCGTCTGGAGTTACCGGCGTCACTTTCGGGTATTCACAATGTTTTCCATGTCTCTCAGCTGCGGAAATGTCTTAAGTACCCAACCGCAGTTCATATGGAGAACATTGAGGATCTTCAACCGGATCTCACTTATTCGGAGTATCCGATACAGATTATTGACGAGAAGACTCGCGCCACAAGAAATCGGACATTGCGATTTTACAAAGTCTTGTGGAGCAACCACACCGCTGATGAAGCCACGTGGGAAAGCGAGGATTTTCTCCGTTTAAATTTTCCCGACTTGTTTGTACCATATGTCCAGTAGTCATTCTCCCTTCTTCTTTCTTTTTGTAATCTCGGGACGAGATTCTTTTAAGGGGGGAGGAATGTAACAGCCCTAACTGTAAAGTTTGATTTCAACTTATGAAACAAAGTTAAGGCGATCAAAGGCTATAATTGTTTCACATGAAATGACAAACACACAAATGGACATGTGAGAGAGTTAAAAATTTCCTCTAGCCCATGCTCAACACATGTTAACCTAGGAGAAAGAATTAGACTTCCAAAAACTCTAACTCATGTGCACCTTCTCTATGAGTAGAGTGGAGGAAATTTAAATGCAATTTGAATCCTTTTAAAAGGATTCCTATTTAGATTGTACAAAGGCCCATATGTGAGAGCATAGATGCATTTCTCATGTATTCAAGAGCCTAAGTTTCAAATTTGGAGAATTTTAGGTTTCATATACTATTTATTCCGAGGATTAAATGAGGGCACGTTCAAATTCAAACTTAAATTTGAATTTTGAACCAAACATACTCAATTTCAAAATCTGATTTCAGATTTTAGTTCCTCATAATTCTTTTGACCTATCCTCCAAATTTGATCAAATTCAGAGCTCGTTTGCTATTTTAAACGAAATGGGGGAAAAGAGGGAGACTTGTGGCTGTGGACCCCACCGATCAGTCTCACCAGAGCAGAAACCGACTCAGCCCTGTTCTTCGTCGATGGAGAGCTCTACAGCAGCAGCTCGTGCTGGCTACCCCAATGCCACCTCCTGCTTCGATCTTTTGCCGTCCTAATCCACGCCCAGGAGTGCAGCAACGCCATTTTGCCTTCTCCCAACCGAGCTCCCGCTCTCTGTTCGTCCTCCCGAGCAGAACAGCGCCCCTCCTTCTCTCAATCCTACACAGCCACCTGAGCGACGGATGATCGAGGTCTCCACAGCAAAGATCATCTCATACACATTCTCTAGCCGGCTAGACACTTTACCCCGCAGTCCTGAGCTCACCGGCGCCTAGAAACGGCAAAGTTTCCACTGTCCCGAACTGAAACTGAAGAAGCTGGAACTGGACGCCGTGGACAGCCCAAACCAGCAGGGATCACGCCCAAGCAAGCCACCCCATCTGTGCACCAACAAGTATAGTTTCTCACCTCCAAAGATCAGCCCCAGCCATTGATCACAGAGGGAGAATTTCAAGTTTTTCTCCCGGGCGGCAGAAACGGACCTTGAGGTAAGGAATTGTAAAATTCGTCCTCAATTCGTGTTTGTTGGGTCTCAAACTTCACACACAGGTTGTTAACTGCCTAGCACACCTCCTCCATCGATTTTAGACCAAGAAATTGAGTGTAGAGTGAGCAATCCGAGCTCTTTTAGAGGGTATGCCGCTGGACCCTATCGGGTGCACGGTGCCGATAGGTTTAGAGCCATCTCCAGCTGGTTTAGACCTCATGCCGGTCTTCTACATGATCCCCTGGTGCTGTGGAGCTCAAGAACCGACCATTTGGTGGAGAATTCACCGTGCAAGACCTCGCCGGAGCTCTAGTGTTTGCTGTGGCCGGTGCGCCCTATTTTCCGGCGAGTTTCAGCCGCCGGGGACCTCACCAACGTGTTCAGCGTGGGGAAATATGGGGGGGCGGCCAGCAGGGGGTCTGGAGGTGGCTGGGAACTTGTTTTCCGGCGACCTCGCCGGAGTGGGCCGCCACTGCCCTGTTGGGCGCGAGTCTGGAGGTTAGGGATGACAGGTGGGACCCACTGTCAGCATTTAAACATTTTCCAGATTTTCCCACTCTAGTTCAAACTTTGGAGAGCCATAACTTTGTGTAGGAGTGTCCAAAAATTGTGAACCAAATTTTGTTGGATTCCCCTAAAAGAGTACTATCTAGGGGTGCAGGCCAATGTTTATGAAAATCCCTGGATTTGGCTCATTAATTCATTTAAATAAAACATTGTATGAATTTTTACAGGAGTTCTGTTTATTGGAAAATTCCCAAATTTTGACAGGACATTCTTCCAAAATTCCTTGAACTCCTGTAAAAATTTCAGAGGCATTGCACCTAATTTGCTTGGTCAAATAATGTGTTCATTACTTATGTCTCTGAAAAATAGGAAAATAAACAGAGACAATTGCAGCTTTTCACCATTCTTTGTAAACTCCATATCTCCATGTAGGAAACTCCAAAAATGGTAAAACCAATTCCTATGGACTCAGGACATTTTGTACTTCACAAAAAGTACACTTTGCAGCATAGGAATGCTTAATATCTAGGGGGTAAAGGCAGATTAGTGAAAATCACATAAGGAATTATTGTGATCACCTTGAGCCATTTCATGAGCTCAATCTTTGCACACTGCCTAAATATCTTCCATAGAGGCTGTGGTTAAATTCTCAGCTTCACTGGACCTCTGGAACTTGAGCTACCATCTTTTAGGTTTAAGTGTCCATATAATGGACTTAATCACATGGTGATTACTAGTATTCCTTTTCAACCTAGCATTCTTCTTCTCTAAGGTTTAGATCCAACAACAGAAACCTTGCTGTTGTTTATATCTCTTATGCGTGAGTTAACTTGTACAACAACAGTTTTGAATCATTTTCTAAATTGCTTTTGAATACATGTGCATAAATCATCTTAATAGCTCACGTGACGTCGACGTTCGACGAGGACTCAACTCCGCAGCGAGGATCTCCATCTCGTGACGAGCTTGGCGGATTCTCCGGAGGAAGACTAACTCCTAGCTTCTAACAAAACCGTTGAGCAAGGCAAGCCCCGGTTTGCATATCGTTACCGTTTTAAATTTTGCTTTACTTCACATCATGTTTATTAGATTTGAGTGCATTATGTCTAGGATGATTGAAACCCACTTGCATGCCTATTACATCCCTCATTAGAAGGTTTTGTGTAGGCTTTGCCTCGTTGTAGATGCTAGGCTAATGTTGTAGCTAGCTCGGTAGAAGTCGAGTAGTAAAAAGCTACTCGCGAGAAAGTTCGAGTAAGGAAGATACTCGCGAGAGATAAATGATAAGAGCACCCTCATGAATATGAGATGGGGACGGGGATGTTCCTGTAGGATGGAGTGCTCAAGGTTGGTCTCGACCTGCGATGGGTGTGACAATGCTTGAGACCACATTTGGCCTGGACCGGGATGGTAAGGCAAATGTGGAGGTTGGTTGCAGCCCCGTCCGTGTCGGTTAAGGACCGTATGTATGCGGCCCTGCTGGACAAGATTGAGCTGTACCGGATATATAGTGGGGTATGGGACCCATGAAACCGATGTAACTCGATGGACCGTGATATAGAAACTCATCCTTCGCGTGGGAATGGCGTTGAGAAGGCGGGAGGTGTAAATTCTTTAGCGGGCAACTTCGACGTGTCCGCGTAGAGGACCATCCTGCTCGGCGCGAAGCGTTTTTCTATGTCGGGGTGTCGTGTGAAAGGTTGCTGCAAAACGTAAGAAAGAGCTCTTGAGAGAGTCTTTCGAGGCGGGTGTATGTGTCGTGTATTCCGGGTTGTTATTGATTCGAATCACCGTCGCTCGCGGAAGAGGATTGAGCATACTTGCCCACTGCGCCGTAACTTAGTAAAAAGATGAACTAAGTCTCTTAACTTGCTGTTTGTGGATTAATCACTGTATTGAAACCTTGACTGAAGTAGATATAGAGCCAACTAAATTTCACTTCCACCTTAGGCTAGCAACATCGGGATAAGCGTTTCTTGTTTGATTGTCGACTTCCGATGTTGTGAGGCGTGAGGACCACTAAAATGAAGGCTAAAAGAATCTGAATATAAGGATCAAGTTTAGTCGAGGTGCATTTTGCAAATTCCTATTCCTACTGTCTTGCTACCCCTGCATTTAGAGTTGCATGTTTAGGAGTGACGGGTAAGTCTTGTTGAGCCTTAGTGCTCACGGTTGCTTCTGAGTTGTTTTTGCAGGAAGCAGGATGCCTGCTATGAAGAGGGTTGTTCGTTCAACTCATCGGAAACCTAGCCGCTGCCTTTCTTTGGTGAAGCTAGTAGGAAGCGTTCACGGGCTGAACGACTTCTCTTCGGCGTAGATAGGGTCGAGCGTGAGTAGAATGTCCAGCAAATGTTAATTTCCGCTGCGTGTGTACATTATGTTGTAAAAGAAAATCTAGAGTAATAAAAATGGTGTCGTTATGTTTCTTACGCCTCTTTTCGTGCATGCTATTGGGTGCCGCATCGCACGGCACCACCCACTGCGATTCCCGGGCCGGGCGGCCACAATAAAGTACTTAAACACTATTTATTCGTGGTTATATTCTGAATTCAGTTTGTAGATTACATGTGTATGTGTGATGAATATCCTGGGCACACATATGCATTAACTTGGTTCTGTTTTCGGAACCTGATGACACAGAAGCTTCCTCGGTTTAGCGGGATATTACCGGAGATTTATTCCAAGCATTACCAAGATTGCTAAGCCGATGACAGAATTACTCAAAAAGTGAACAAAATATGTTTGGAACGCAGCATGTGAAGGAGCGTTCCAAGCATTGGTGAAGCATCTCACAACAGCCCCGGTCTTAACTCAACCGGATACGACCAAGCCCTTTGACATGTATTGTGACGCGTCCAGTATCGGGCTCGGCTGCGTTTTGATGCAGGAAGGACGTGTGGTCGCGTATGGCTCATGTCAGCTTCAAAACCACGAGCAGCACTATCTGACTCATGATCTTGAGCTCGCTGCGGTGGTTTTGGCGCTGAAAATGTGGAGGCACTATCTCCTGGGGAATTTGGTGCATCTCTACAACAACCACAAGATCTTGAAGTATATCTTCACCCAGAAGGAGCTGAATATGATGCAAAAGAGGTGGTTAGAACTAATCAAAGATTATGAGATCGAGATTCATTACCACCCCGGCAAAGCGAATGTGGTTGCCGACGCGCTGAGTCAGAAATCACATGTCCATAACCTCACCATTACACCGGTGGAGGGGGAAGAGCCGAGTTTATACTTGGTTCCTTATGGATCACTCTACAACCTTGCTCTCATCCCTACCATTAGGGAGGATATCATTGCAGCTCAGAAAAGTTGACAAGGGCATGGGCCATCTCCGGAGGCGGATAGACAACGGGGAAATCAAATGTTTCCGGAAAGATGATGAGGGGACGCTGTGGTTCAATGACCGCATAGCTGTACCCCGGAATATGGAGCTGAGGAAGAAGATCCTTGATGAAGCTCACTTGTCTAAATTCTCCATTCATCCGGGCAGCAACAAAATGTACCAAGATTTAAAGAGAAAATTTAGGTGGACACGGATGAAGCGGGAAGTGGCTAAATACGTATCTGAGTGTGATACATGTAGACGAGTGGAAGTGGATCACATAAAGAAATCAGGGCTGTTGCAACTGTGAGACCTATGTGTGCTGAATACATTGGCAATTAGGATAAAAGTTAGCATTAACATTCAAAGTTTTGAATATTGCCAAAACATTCTTCTGTGGCAAGGTCTGACAAGTTCTTTGTTAGGTCCGCCAAGTGTTGGCAAGGTCCGGAGAGCTCCTGCAAGGTCCGGAGAGCTTCTGTGAGGTCCGGAGCTTGTTTTTAGGGAGCTCCCGTGAAGTTCAACTCGTAGAACTGCAGCGTCTTGTTTTTGCTATTAACTCGCAATGTTTCAAACTTGCTTTATGGGAAGGTTTGCTTAGTATTAATTTGCTAAGTTTTTGGTGTGTTTTGGTGGTTATGGCTGTTATCATTTGATATGGTTTGCAACATGCTTATGTGACGTGCTCATGTAAGGTGTTGTGGTTTTCGAACTAACGTGAGTCAAGTCGAGGACTTGTGCTCGGAAGAATTGGTTGTTTATTCATGTGCAGGTGTTGCTTGAGTTCAAGACATGGCTGGTGACGGGATCCTTGCACTAGTCTCAGGGAGGAGATGAGGTTCCAACAACCAAGTTCGGGAGGAGCTGTGGTTGAGTTGATCGGGAGGTCGCGCAGCATGTTTGGATCAAGGGCAGTGCATATGAAGGTTGCGTGTACGTCGTTGGAAGGTGTTTGCACGTGTGCGAGGAGTGCATGGACGTGGCAACATTGTTCCAAGGCGTGATGAAGAGAAGTGGACGTAAAGAATTGGTCGGAAAGGTCCAACCGGCTGGATTGCGTACTCAGGCTAAGGCTGAGTCGGATATGGCTCAAATATGGAAGATTTGAGTTAGTTATGATAGGATTTCGTGCTAGGAACGAAGTTGAGTTGTTTTAGGAATGTTTAGGACGTTCCAAAGGTGTTTGGAAGTCTCACGATTGCTTCTATATGCGAATAGGATAGTCCTGAGCAGTTATGGTATGTTAGGATACGAGTCCAATTAGGAGTAGCAGTCCTAGATTGGATTGTTTAGCCTGAGGGCTGGCTATAAAAGCAATGGAGGCCAGTGCTCTCATGGGTAGAGAACTTTGGGTTGTTCCTCTTGTGTTTCTATTGAATAAAGTTCATAGTTTCGAGGAGCTTTTGTGCCTTGTTCGTCAGATTTGTTCTTCGTCAAGTCATTCTCGCCGAGTTTCTGGACAGACCGATGTTGCTTCGGTGTTTCGTTCATAACTCGAGTTTTACAGATCCGATTGACGTGATTCTTTTTGGGTTGTATTCACAACTCAATTATCAATCATATGTGAAATTTTCACGAGCTTCGGATCTGTAGTTTTTGAGATACACGAGTTTTTTGCAGCGTTGCAGATCTGTTTTATATCGGGTAGAACATATTGATCTTCGTTTAATGTTTTGATTGTATCTCAAGTTTTACTTCGTGTTTTCAAGTGATTCTTGTTGCATTAGATCCGTGACTTGATTCTCTACCTCTCTACTTGATTTGTCACGGTTGAACACGTTTGAAAATGCTTGCACACACGGTTTCTTTAACCGATTGATTTTTTGCTGAGGGGTTTTTGTTGTTTCCGCTGCGAAAAGTTTTAATCTACCATTCACCCCCCTCTGGTAGCTTTTCACGTGCTCTTCGATCCTACAATTGGTATCAGAGCCAAGGTGCTATAATCTTTGTGATTTGCACGTGTTTTGACTAACCATCATGGAGAAGTACTCCGCAAAACCTTGTGTGTTCAATGGCATCGATTTTCAGGTTTGGAAGGCGCGGATGGAGGCCTACATACAGGCGCAAGGCTTCGACATATGGAAAAAGGTCTACCGGAACTTCGATGTACCACCCAACGATCAAGTTACGGCTGCGAACATGAGAGATGTTGACAACAACAACAAGTCTCACAACTTGATCATCCAAGGATTGACTCAGAGCGACTTCGACCGTGTTGCACACCTCCGATCTGCATATGATGTTTGAAAAGCTCTTTGTGACTACCATGAAGGATCCAATACGATCAAGGAGGTAAGGCAAGATACGTTCAAGAAAGAATACATGCGTTTTTAGATGCAACCCGGTGAGTCAATTGATGACCTTTTTGCTCACTTTAATAAAATTCTCAGCAACTTGCGTAGTGTCAATGTTAACTTTTCAGATGCTGAAAATGCTAGACAATTGTTAGGAGCATTAGATATGTCAATTTGGGAGATGAAAGTTACATCTATTCGTGAATCTACTGTCATGAGTTCTCTTACTTTAGACGTGCTTTATTCTAAATTGAAAACTCATGAAATTGACATCATCTCACGTAAAAACCCCAACAAGTCTATTGCATTTGTTTCGCAACGTGACATGTCTAGTTCTAGTCAATCATCATCTAGTTGTGCACTCTCTTTGCTGTCCTCTCTAACCCTTGAACAGATTGAAGAGTTTCCAGAGGAGGAGCTTGCACTCATCTCTACTCGGTTCTCAAAAGCATTGCAAAATGTGAGGACTAGAAGGAGAGGAAGCTCCGGACCTCAACGATGTTTTGAATGTGGTAAGACAGGACATTTTCGTACGGAGTGCCCTAACCTTTCAGGTCCGACTTCACGTGAAGAAAAGCAAACAAGGCCGAAGAAATCGTTTGCAAAGAATAAGAAGAAGAAACATTTATCAATGCGCAACATAGTGCATAGTATGATATCTGCACTTCAAGATTTTGGCTCAAGTGATGTGGACACCGGTAGTGATGAAGATGAAAAAGCTATGGCAAATATGTGCTGCATGGCGAGCAAGTCAAGTTCAAGCTCCGAGGAGGCAGAACACAACAGCGACGATGAAGAGGTATGTCCCACTTGCGAAGAAATGTGTGATGCTATTTGTCGTGCCACTGTTATATTAAAGAAAAAGGATAAAAAACTTAGGAACAATGCTGTTAAAATTGAATTACTAGAATATGAAATTAATCGTTTAAAAACTTTGATTCCTAGTGATGATTCTTGTTCCTCATGTGATTTGATTTATGAACAATTATCCTCTTTAAGAAGTGCACACGCATCTACACTTGATAAACTTGAACTTGAAATTGAAAAGAACAAAGAGCTTGCTGCACTTAATGATAAAGATTTGAAAGATGCTTGTTGTTCTATAATTGATTTGCATTGTTCTTCATGTGATGATTTGAATAAGAAACTAAATGATGCTATGAATGAGATTTCTATTTTGAACAATGCTTTACGTGTGCATGAAGTTAAATATTGTTCAAATTGCAAACTAAAAGGAAAAACTTCATGTGAAAACTGCTTTGATCTGTCCAATAAACTTGATGACATGCATAGGACACTAGATCGGTTTTCTAATGCAAATAAGAACCTAAACTTGCTGCTGAATTCTTCCAAGTCTTGTAATGATAAAACTGGTTTAGGTTTTAATTCTCATGCTCATGCTAAGGCACACCCACCTAAAGTTGTAAAGTCATTAGGAAGCGGTTTGATTCAAACAGCTCCTAGACAAAAAGAGGTGATTTTCAAATCTGCAGGAGTACTGTCCCATTCGGGTTCTAATAAACGTGTTGCTTGCTCATCTAGACATGATAATAAGGTTATTTTTCATTGTACCTACTGTGGTAGAGATGGTCATGTCATGGATTTTTGTTATAGACTAGCTAAACACGATAAGAAACAAAGAATACTTGCTAGATCACATAACAACCAAGCAAAATCTGCTAGACTGAATGTTCGGAGCTTGCAACCTGCTGTAATGAGTTAAAAACTTGCTCCCGGACCTACTGTTTTTTGTGCTACATATAACACATCTTCTAAGTCAGTAGTTGGGAACAAAAATTTTTGATGTTTGGCTCATAAACCTGCTGTACCTTCTCAGCTTTCGCGTGTTATTCCTGTTGGATGTCGTGTGACTCAGTACTGGATTCCTAAAAGTCTTTTAACTAACCCCAGTATTGAGTCATCGACGTATTGTGCTGCTGTGTAGGTTTCACGTTTGAGGAAGGAGAACATTTGGATTGTGGATTCAGGTTGCTCACGCCACATGACCGGTAACAAAGAATGGTTCTCCTCTCTCTCTTTTGTGTCACCTTTAGAAAATGTTACTTTCGCCGATAACTCTTCTACTCCCATAATTGCTAAAGGTTCGGTTAGAGTAAACAATCTCTACACTTTGAAAGATGTGGCACTTGTTAAAAATTTGAAATACAACTTGCTTTCGGTTTCACAATTGCTAGATGAAAATCTAGAGGTTAGCTTTGCTAAAAATTGCTGCAAGGTTGTAGATTCAAAAGGTGAGCTTTTGTTTAACATGTCTAGGTTTGGAAGAGTTTTTAAAGCTGATTTTGATTTGTCAACTTCTAAGCATCAGTGTCTAGTTGCTAATGATACAAAGGATCTATATTTTTGGCATCGTAGACTTGGTCACATAGGCTTTGATCATCTCACTCGTGTTAGTGCTCTCGATCGCATACGTGGGCTGCCGAAGCTTAAAAAGGACAATGATATTGTGTGCTCTTCTTGTAAACATGCTAAGTTTGTTGCAGGTTCACATGCTCCTCTCACAATGACCATGACAGCTGAACCGGGACAACTTTTACATCTTGACACAGTCGGTCCGACACGTGTTCAATCCTTCGTAGGTAAATTGTCCGGATCCATATCCGCAGGGGGAGAGTATTTTTATTGAAGAAGATGAAGAAGTGGTGCTGCTGCCCGAAAACTCTGAAGTAAATAATGATCAAGCTGCTGATTTTGCACCACAACCAGCACCAACAGTCACTACTGCTGGTTCGGACATTCCTCAATCAACAAGCTCTCCTAATCAAAGGTCCGAACATGAAGAAGAAGGTGCTTGTGAAGTGTTTACTCCCCTCCGAGTACTCAAAAGTCATCCTCCACAACAAATCATTGGAAGCTTGCATGAACGAGTCACTCGGTCCAGGTTTTGCGATCCAAACTCTCATGCTCATTCTGCTTTTGTTGCTTCTTTTGAACCCAAGGATATATCACACGCACTCACTAATGAATCTTGGATTAATGCCATGCAAGAAGATTAGAAAATTTTGAAAGAAATAATGTTTGGAAACTTGTACCTCCACCTCAAAGTCACACATTAATTGGAACTAAATGGGTATTTAAAAATAAGCAAAGTGAGGATGGGGTTGTGGTTAGGAATAAAGCTAGGTTGGTTGCTCAAGGTTTCACTCAAATTGAAGGTCTAGATTTTGATGAAATATTTGCTCCTGTTGATAGGTTAGAAGATATAAGAATTTTATTAGCATTTGCTGCATCTAAAGGTTTCAAGTTATATCAAATGGATGTTAAAAGTGCTTTTCTTAATGGCTACATAGAGGAGGAGGTTTATGTTAAGCAGCCACCAGGTTTTGAAAATCCAAATTTTCCTAATCATGTTTACAAACTGTCCAAAGCCTTGTACGGTCTAAAACAAGCCCCTAGAGCATGGTATGATAGGTTAAAAACATTCTTACTTGAAAAGGGGTTTACCATGGGCAAGGTTAATAAAACTCTTTTTGTACTTAAGCATGGCAATGACTCATTATTCGTTCAAGTGTATGTGGATGATATTATCTTTGGTTGTGCTTCTCATGATCTCGTGTCCAAGTTTTCATCTATGATGAGTTCAGAATTTGAGATGAGTATGATGGGAGAACTCACATACTTTTTGGGGCTGCAAATCAAGCAAACAAAAGAAGGAACTTTTGTGCATCAAACTAAGTATACGAAGGACCTTCTTAAGCGCTTCAACATGGACAAATGCAAGCCTCTTCGGACACCAATGGGAACAGCAACAACACTTGAACTTGACGAAGATGGTGACCCGATCGAAAAAAAGAATACAGAAGTATGATTGGATCACTTTTGTATCTCACGACGTCAAGACCGGACATACAATTCAGCGTATGTCTTTGTGCACGTTTTCAAGCTTCTCCACGTGCTTCACATCGCCAAGCCATCAAAAGGATTCTCAGGTACCTACATGGAACTCAAGAATTTGGCATTTTTCTTCCTTCTTCCTCAACCATTTCTTTGAAAGCTTTTTAGGATGCTGATTTTGGGGGTTGTAGGATTGATAGGAAAAGTACTTCGGGTGCTTGTCATTTTCTTGGTAATTCACATGTTGCTTGGTCCTCTAGAAAACAAAGTTCAGTTGCACAATCCACGGCTGAATCTGAATATGTAGCTGCGGCTAGCGCTTGCTCACAAATTCTTTGGATTGTTCAAACACTTAAGGACTATGGGGTTGATTTAGATAGTGTTCCACTGTTTTGTGATAACACTAGTGCAATTTGTATTGCTAAAAACCCCGTGAAACACTATAGAACTAAGCACATTGACATTAGGTATCACTTTCTTCGTGATAATGTTGAAAAAGGAAACATTGTGCTTCACCATGTCGATACCGAACAACAATTGGCTGATATTTTTACAAAACCTTTGGATTTCACTCGTTTTTGTTCCATTCGTAGTGAAATAGGGGTTATGCATCCTCATGGCTTAAATTGAGGGGGAGTTTTTGAAACTTTGAAAGTCTATGTGTGAATCTGAAACTAAAATAATATGAGCATAGTATTTCATACATATATGACTTTGTGATTCCTTTTACAGGCTGAAAGTTCTTACTACATTACTCATGTTATACATTTTGTAGTTTTTGCCATGACTAGTAATTGGAATAATTACTTACACTAAATCTGGTCATGATCGAACTTTCTTGCTGTTTTGAACTTGTTGCGTGCTCACAAGTGCTTTTAATCATAAAAAATTAATCAAGTGATCAGCTCACATGTTGAGTTTTCAAATAAAAAAATTGAGAAAAGATCAAGAGAATATGCATGCATCGCACTTCTTCTTTTGAGATTGCTTATCATTGCACTAAGATATGAACTTGGAAGGAATTGTGTATGACTAAAACCATGTCCTTAAGCTTCTGATTGTCAAATGACATAGGCTTGGCTTGGTTGGTTAGAATAAGGCTGATGCGGCATATAATCTCTTGCAAATATCATATGATCAAATTTGTGCCTTAAATGATTATGAATAATAAAAATGCAGCAACAAGTGTCATGTTTTCAGGTTTTGAAATAGTTGAGTAAGGGAGATCATGACTTGCTTAAACTGAAAAATACATTTGATCTCTAGCATGGCTTACACTACTTTATGTATCTCATTGATGTGATAGTGTAAGTAACCTGATAGTATGACTTGGATGAGCTTTGTTTTGTATGTATATGTTATAATATGCTCATAACATTTAAAAATTTCTCCTTTGAACCTTGCTGAATACATTGTCAAAGGGGGAGAAATATGTATAAGGAGAGATTTTTTTACACTTTGCATATGTTATACACTTTCTTCTTCTCTGATTTTAAAAAATGGGGAGAAATTAATAAAGGGGGAGAAATGAGTTTTCAAAGCTTTTCAAAACTTTTCATAAGCCAATGTTCGGATTTTAATTGGTGTTGCCAATGCATTCATCAAGGGGGAGATTGTGAGACCTATGTGTGCTGAATACATTGGCAATTAGGATAAAAGTTAGCATTAACATTCAAAGTTTTGAATATTGCCAAAACATTCTTCTGTGGCAAGGTCCGACAAGTTCTTTGTTAGGTCCGCCAAGTGTTGGCAAGGTCCGGAGAGCTCCTGCAAGGTCCAGAGAGCTTCTGTGAGGTCCGGAGCTTGTTTTTAGGGAGCTCCCGTGAAGTTCAACTCGTAGAACTGCAGTGTCTTGTTTTTGCTTTTAACTCGCAATGTTTCAAACTTTCTTTATGGGAAGGTTTGCTTAGTATTAATTTGCTATTTTTTTGGTGTGTTTTGGTGGTTATGTCTGTTATCATTTGATATGGTTGGCAGCATGCTTATGTGACGTGCTCATGTAAGGTGTTGTGGTTTTCGAACTAACGTGAGTCAAGTCGAGGACTTGTGCTCGGAAGAATTGGTTGTTTATTCATGTGCAGGTGTTGCTTGAGTTCAAGACATGGCTGGTGACGGGATCCTTGGACTAGACTCAGGGAGGAGATGAGGTTCCAACAACCAAGTTCGGGAGGAGCTGTGGTTGAGTTGATCGGGAGGTCGCGCAACATGTTTGGATCAAGGGCAGTGCATATGAAGGTTGCGTGTACGTCGTTGGAAGGTGTTTGCACGTGTGCAAGGAGTGCATGGACGTGGCAACATTGTTCCAAGGCGTGATGAAGAGAAGTGGATGTAAAGAATTGGTCGGAAAGGTCCAACCGGCTGGATTGCGTACTCAGGCTGAGGCTGAGTCGGATATGGCTCAAATATGGAAGATTTGAGTTTGTTATGATAGGACTTCATGCTAGGCACAAAGTTGAGTTGTTTTAGGAATGTTTAGGACGTTCCTAAGGTGTTTGGAAGTCTCACGATTGCTTCTATCTGCGAATAGGAGAGTCCTGAGCAGCTATGGTAAGTTAGGATACGAGTCCAATTAGGAGTAGGAGTCCTAGATTGGATTGTTTAGCCTGAGGGCTGGCTATAAAAGCAAGGGAGGCCAGAGATCTCGTGGGTATAGAACTTTGGGCTGTTCCTCTTGTGTTTCTATTGAATAAAGTTCAGAGTTTCGAGGAGCTTTTGTGGCTTGTTCGTCTGATTTGTTCTTCGTCAAGTATTTCTCGCCGAGTTTCTGGACAGACCGATGTTGCTTCGGTGTTTCGTTCATAACTCGAGTTTTACAGATCCGATGGACGTGATTCTTTATGGGTTGTATTCACAACTCAATTATCTATCATTTGTGAAATTTGCACGAGCTTCGGATCAGTAGTTTTTGAGATACACGAGTTTCTTTGCAGCATTGCAGATCTGTTTTATATCGGGTAGAACAGATTGATCTTCGTTTAATGTTTTGATCGTATCTCAAGTTTTACTTCGTGTTTTCAAGTGATTCTTGTTGCATTAGATCTGTGACTTGATTCTCTACCTCTCTACTTGATTTTTCACGGTTGAACACGTTTGAAAATACTTGCACACACGGTTTCTTTAACCGATTGATTTTTTGCTGAGGGGTTTTTGTTGTTTCCGCTGCGAAAAGTTTTAATCTACCATTCACCCCCCTCTGGTAGTTTTCACGTGCTCTTCGATCCTACAGCAACCCCTGAAAATCCCGGCATGGAAATGGGAAGATGTGAGCATGGATTTCATTGTGGGGTTACCCCTGACTTCCAACAAGCACGATTCCATTTGGGTAATTGTTGACCGATTAACCAAGTCGGCTCACTTCATTGCCGATCATACACATTGCCATGCCAGCAAATATGCGGAGTTGTACATTGCAAGGATTCTATGCTTACATGGGGTACCCAAGACCATAGTCTCAGATCGAGGCGCACTATTTGTATCTCGTTTCTAGGAGCAGTTGCACGCCGCATTGGGTACTAAGATGATTAGAAGCTCCGCCTATCACCCTCAGACAGATGGGAAAACTGAGAGGGTGAACCAAGTACTAGAAGACATGTTGAGAGCATGTGCCATCCACCACAGTAGAAACTGGGGTGATCATCTACTGTTGGTGGAATTCTCGTACAACAATGGCTATCAAGCGAGTATCAAGATGGCACCATATGAGGCTCTCTACAGTCACAAATGCCACACCCCATTGAACTGGTGTGAGCCTGGTGAAAGGGTCACGTTCGGGGTTCATTTGGTGAACGATGCCGAAGAGAGTTTTCGGGTAATTCAAGCCAACTTGAAGGCTGTAAGGGCCTAAGTTTTTGGTACATACTCAAAGTGTTTCATCACACCCCACACACACTCCATTTGAAGAAAGTTGATGAACACATTTGAAGAGCAAGTAACCACCATCAACATGATCATTAGAGAACAAACTCACACAATGCAAAAGTGGCATTTCCCACATGCATCATTTAGGGGCTGGGCATATGAAAAACTCCTACACCTTGCTAGGAATGTCCATGCCAGGTTTCACCCAAATTCAAAACCTTTTTGAGGTCCTTTTGGGTATAGCTAGAAAGAGGGTGGTTTGAACTTAAATTCAAATTCAGACTGTTTTCATCCCATGAATTCAAAAGTGGGAGGCATATTCTTACTCAGCACATTTTTGTGAGCTCACACACCAATTTTCACTCCATTTGGAGTTGATCTTGTCATGAGCTAAGTTTAGCAAATTCAAACTTTATTTGAATTTCAAACTGAATATTTGCTGAGATCTAGTCAAACCAAACCCAATTTGAATTCTAACCAATTCAAATGGCTCAGGGGTAGATAATTCAAATCACCATGGATATAAGAGGGATTACTGTTTATAACAGTAAGAGGGAGTTAAGTTCAGAGGTTAAAAGGGAAATGGGACTCACATGTCAGCCACTGGAGAGAATTCAACCGACTGAAAACTGATCTCGGTTTGTTGCGCCCGACTGAGCTACCGCCACGGCAAGGAAACGGCGAGGACAGCAGCTGTTTGCCGCCCTCGGCCGCTGAACCGCCTTTCAGGGCCTTTATCTACGCGCCCGACCTGTCTCCAGTGTTACTCACCGCTGTCCCGACGCGTTCTCGCCCAGCAAACCAAAAGCCCTCGCCGCTCGGTGGAATCCTCGGTCCCTTGTCGCCCGGCCGATCCTGTAGCTTCCACGGTGAGCTGAGACCAGCACCGGGTGCGCCAAGTATTCCTTGACGCCCTCGCGCCGGTTCCAGACCCGGAGTAGTCCTTCCTGAGCTCCACCGCGACGTTCTTTCATTTCCCGGTTCAGCTCGAGCTGCCATCGCGGGAACGATCCGTCCGGCCACCACAGCCTGCCGTTCGCCGAGCTGTGAACAGCAAAAAGGTTCGCCTTCAGACCCTCTTTCATTACCGCAAGCTCCGGCGGCATGACATAGACTGCTCACGCCGGAATTTCATGATTTCGTGACGGTGTGCAAAAAGGAAGCCCCGATAGATTCGCAAAATTCGTAGTACACACCGCACCACTCATCCTCTCACGGGGGGAAGCACTTCTTGGTGCCCGTGCGAGTCCATAGGAGCAGGAACCACGAAGAACCGTTAAGGGAAGCCACTGTTCTTCGAGTTTTAGAAGAATTCCCGAATTCCGGCCTAGGTCGCACGGTGACAGCCTAGTACAGCCATCCCCAAAGCTCCGTGGAGCCCATGTCGATCCTTCCTAGGGTCCACTGGTGCTCGACGACCTTTTGTTCGATCAGATGAGGTGCTAGGAAGGCCGGCCGACACGGCCGAAGTTCTTCCGAAGCTACCGCTCGTCGCCGACCATGTGCCGGCCATTTTCATGACAAGCTGAGCCCAGAATCATGTTCCCCGAGTGGATTTAGGCAGGGGCGGCCAGAATCATGAAGTTTGGAGCACCACAGAGGCCGCCGGCGAGCTCTCCGGCGAGGTGTCGTGGCGGGAGAGCGCGGGGGGCGAGAGGAAGACGAAGGGGGTGGGTCCCGGCTGTCAGCGGCAGATATTTTAAAACCGGGATCTGCTGTGGCACGGATCGGGTGCGGCTGTGCACGAAGGAATCTGTAGCTGCGTGTGTCATCCGATGAGGAGCCGACACGTAGCCCCGGGTCCCACGCGCAGTGATTTGAACTTTTCCCAATTTTCAGATTTCATTCAAACTTCAAATCCTCATAACTTTGGCTAGGGACATCCAAATCCTGTGAACCAAATTTTTTTGGATTCAGCTCTATGAGTACTTTCCAGCAAATCAAGTTTCATTTCATGAAAATCCTTATTTATCCAGAATTAATGCTTCAAAATTTAAACTGTTTAGAATTTTAACTGAAGAACCATTTGGAGGAAAATTCTGAAATTTTACTGGCTATTCAACAAAATATCCCTGAGCTACCATAAAAATTTCAGATCCATTTGAGCTCATTTGATCCACCTAACGGTGTGATTAATAAAACTGTTCCAGAGAAAATAGAAAATGTCCAGAAACATTTTCATAATTTCTCTGAAATTGTTTAGCTCAAATCTTTAGCTAGGAACCTTGCAATTAAGTGAGACCAACTCCATTAGAACCCTCTGAAAATCTAGTTTTCAGAAAGTCATGGCTTGCTCCATGAAAATTCCTAGAAAACCCTGAGAGCTCCAAGAAAGGTCAAGTACATAATTAATTGCGGGGGGCTCAAATGAGCTTTGCTGCAACTAAAACTTGGCCAAGTCTCTGTTTAGGTTGTAAACAAACCACAGTAAAAATTTCAGAGTCATTGGGTCTGTCTAGTAAGACTTATAATACATGTACTTGTTATCTCATGTAGTCGCTAAGGTCGAGGAGGAACCCGAAGTCTTAGACTTCGTTACTCCGGAAGAGCAGCTAGCCTACGACCAAGAGCAGCAAGGCAAGCTCCGGTTTGCATTAACCTTTTAAATAAATTTTTATTGTTTTGAGAACTTACTTTGAGTACCATTACTTCTTGCATTAGAGTCTTGATTGAAACCCCAAATGCATAGCCGAGAAAACCATGGGTTGGGGTTAAGATTGAAAACCCCGTTATCTACTGCAATGCTAAGATAGTGTAGGATTTGGTACAAGTCAAGTAGTTGAAACTACTCGCGAGGATAGGCTAGAGGCACTGGACTTGGGTAGAGATAGCACATGATACACATGGCAAGAAAAATGAGACCGAGCAGAGAGTAAGGGCAGCAGGACTTTGGGTCCTGTGTGCTATAGCACCGCTTGTATCGATTGAGGACCGAGCCATGTGCGGGCCTGTTGAACAAGCTAGAACAGTACCGAAGACCTACCAGCGATATGGGAACCGGGAAACCGATGTAACTCAGGTAGCTGGGTATTGAGGCATTGCCTGTCGTTCAGAGGGTAGGTTGAGAGCTTGAGGTGTAAATCGGCTGGCGGCACTGAGATGCGCGTGCAGAGACCCCTTGCTCGGGACGATAGGACCGGTTCAATATTTGGCTAACGGGTGAAAGGTGGTTGCGTACGACGTCCGTGATGGTTGTTGTAGGCAACATCGAGTACGGGCGTACGTGACGGGTTATCCGGGTAACCCTGCAGGTGTAAATCGACTATAATCGCCGTCCCTCACGGTCAGTGAGTACCCCATGTTCACTGTACCGTGACGTAGAAAGAACATGCTAGTTACATGTTAAAATGTTGCTGATTGAAAGATGGACGTTTATTGTTAATGATTTGCTGTAGTTTAGAGCTAATTAAAGTTCCTTTTAACTTTGGGCAAAGTACATGAGAGAAATGCGTTTCTTGTTTGATTGCGGCTCTCTCATGTGCCTTAGCGTAAGGTTCTCCACAACCTTCTGCTAAAACTTGAATGTAAGGTTCCAATAAGTAGGCGAGTCCTTTGCAACTTACTTTACCTCATGCACCTATCACCCCTCATGTAGAATTTTCATGTTTAGGAGAGACGGGTCAGTCTTGCTGAGCCTTCGTGCTCACTGCTTGTGTTTGAAGCTTTTGCAGGGTTCTATGAGGAAGGGACTCCCGAGGAGGAGACGGAATCCCAGGAGGGAAACCGCGTCAAGTGGAACTCGTGCACGCCGCCATGTTAGTGTGCGTGCATGCTACCAAGGACACGTTCACGGGATGAACGTGAACTTGGTGCTTAGTCTACGCCCGTGAGTGTAGACTGAACATATTTTGTTGTAAAAATGTTCATAAACCTGTTTATGTAATAAAACTTTGCTACCGCTTTGTAACTTTGATGTGTGTTATCCGGTGTTGTGCAACGTAGCACCTCTCAGCTTGATCCTGGCTCGACAAGACCGTGGGGTCATGTTAGCATTGGTATCAGAGCTCGCTTGAGGTTTAACGCAATACAAAGGTCATCTTTTTCAAAAATCCAGTGAGGAACGAGTTAGTAGCCCATATAAGGATGTTATTAGTATATAGAAAGTGGCATACTAACCTATTTGCTTATGTCGGAAAATCATGCATCTCGGGACGCTTTATGTCTTGGGGGGTGCACGTAAGCGCTGTCCAACAGTGCGCACAAGCTGAAGGGTGGAGCCCCACGGGTGGCAGGTAACCTGACCCGCTTTAGTATCCTCTACGACTCTTCATGTCGTTTGGGGTATTCGAGCAACGTCTGTCCCTGGCGTGCGTGGTGCAATTTGGGAGACCCCGTCACGTGGTTAGTAACATGAACACGTAACTCAAGGCATGTTTGGCTTCAGAACATCCGGGCGAGTGATGACGGCTGGCTGTACGAACTGTATGGATACCGGGCTCGATGTGCAGCCGAGTCTGACGATTGTGTGAGTTATCTGCAGGTAGTCTAACCACAAAATGGTAGACGTTTAGCATCCGTGTGCGAGAGATGCTTAGTGCCACTGATATAACGAAGCCGGCTAAGTCCGGTATAGGTTTTTCTTTGTGAGGACGTAGTACCGACATGATCTGGTGACACATCGATGTCACACCCCATTAAATGAGCAACTGCATTGTAAAACTTGAAAGTTTTAATCCAGAGCACTAAAACTTGATGTAAATCCTTTCCTTAATCAGGATATTCAAAGTTAACAAGTTTTCAACTCATAGGATACTAAGGACAGAGTCCCCTGTTTTCAGCTGGATTAAGGATGAAGTTAATCAGAGGTTAGAGGTTGAGTTATTTTGAGGTTGGGGTCATATGATACATTTATAGAAAGATTTTTAAGAGCTTTATAACTTTTCTGTTGAGGTCCAGAGGTGTTTCATCTTTTAACCAATCGAAACATGCAGTAGAGTGAAAACTGTCCAGAAAACAGGGCAGAGCAAAAACTCTCTGTAACTCACTGTAAATTGAGCATAACTTCTTACATAAAAAAAACAAAAATAGAAAATGAGCTAATTCTGAAAATTTCATGAGATGGGTTACAACTTTGTAACAGAAAGTTTTGTCAGATTGTGAGCAGAATTAACTGGAATTCTTGGATCAAATAAGTACCTTAAGCAGGGAGGTGCTGTCCAATTTTCTCCAGAAATTCTATAAACTTCGACATCTCATAACTTTTAAACCAGGACTGATCTTAGGCAAAGAAAATACTTTCTGTAAAGATATTGAAGTTAGCTTTAACTTTTATGTTGAGCTCCAGAATTGGTTTTGCTTTTAGCATGGTCTAAATTAGGTTGAAATGGGAACTGGTCAGGGCTGTCATATTGGACAGCAGATCAACCGTCAAATTTCTTTGAGTTTGAACTATGTTTCCAAGTTTTATGGGTTCAATGACATGTTTTATGATATAACTCAATGGTTTACTGTTCAAATAAATATTTGACATTATGTTTCTACAGATGGCAGCGGATAGAGAGTTGGAGAACGGGTGGATGGTGTCCCACTGTTCTCACCGCAGCGGCTATCCGGAAACGTTGAGGCAAATGCTTCAATATTTTGGGTACAGCAAGATGCCGCAGTACTTCGCCAAGGAAGAAGGCGAGGAGGGGAACAAGACTTGGACGATCCTTGTCGAAGTTCCTGCAGGACCTACGCCACCCGGTTGGGCGCTGTTCATCGTCACGGTGAGAGGTAGACAACCGGAGGGAATGTGTCAAGTGGCAGCCCGTGACACCATGTCGCGTTTCTGCCAACTACACGTGAGAGCTATGAAGGGCACTCCATACGCGCTCGTTCCGGTGGAGGGACGGGCTAATCACGTGTTGGAAGGGAGGTATATGGAGGCAACCGATCCGGGTTGTCCAAGGTACAATCCCGCGGAAGCAAACCTTAGTCTCCAATTGAGAGCAGGAAAAGCCGTGATGGACAGCCAAGCTGTTCATACGGATTGTCTTGCTGCGAAGCTCAAGGAGAGCACAAGCCATGGAGACCATTTCAAGAGTGCTCACAGCGCACTCCGCAATGTGCTCCTTCCAACGATTAAGCGACTGAACGAACAGCATAATCAGTTGCATCGTCTGAAGAAGGCGAAGAAGAAAAGCCGTGTCGATATTGCGGAGTTGCAAGAACAGGCCCAGCAGAATGAGGTCCTTACTCAAGAGCGGGACGATGCTATTGAGGAAGGGCAAGGCTGGGAAGATGACTACAACCAGTCCATGGACGATGTAGAAAAAGAAAACTTTATCTGTTACACGTGAGATAAGGTTGTTAGCCGGTCCTTAGCCTGCAACCAAGTCCATCGTGCATGCATCACGATCCTATCGATCACACCGGCTCCACTGATCGATAGGATCGGTTGTTACGCTCAGCATGTATAAATAAATGTGTAACTCAAGAGCAATACAACTAAAACATTTTCTCTATATGGTATCAGATATCATCGATCTTCCACTTCTTCCGTCACCTCTCAATGCCGACGAGTTCTATTTCTTCTCCGACTGGCTCGTCTGCATCACACCACACCATCCCATTCGTTGATTCACAACAAAATTCTACAGCTGCAGCCACCATTCTGCACGTCAATATTCGGGCACATGTACCCGTCGTCCTTGACTATGGTGAATCAGATTTTTCTATTTGGAGCTCCTTCTTCGATGCTACGTTTCACAAATTTGGGCTGATCGACCACATCGACGGCACCATCGATGCTCAGAATATGTGGCATAATGCCGAATGGCTGCAAATTGATCAATGTATAGTATCTTGGCTATACAATTCGATCACTCCTAATCTCAAGAAGATGGTGCGAGTTTCTCGTCCCACGGCCTACGTATTGTGGTCTGCTATTTGAGGCTTATTCCTTGATAATGCAGATCAACGTGCCGTTTATGCTCTTCAGGAATTTCATAGTCTTTTTCAAGGTGACCTCTCCATGTCTGAATATTTCGGTCATCTCAAGGAACTTGCCCATCTTCTTCGAGATGTTGGTCATCCTCTCTCTGAATCTTCCATGGTGATCAATGCATTGCGTGGTTTAAGTTCTAAATTTAGCCATGCAATCTCGGTGCTCACTGTCCACAAGCCCTTGCCATCCTTTCTGTTTGTCCGAAATTATCTGCTGCAGGATGAACATAGGCAAGCACACACCGCAAAGATGAAGGCCAATACTGCTCTGTTGGCGACATTCTCCGCAGCGGGTTCTGCACCAACATCAACACCGACTCCTCGGCCACCAGCCTCCTCTCCTGCTTCTTCCACGCCCCCTACAAACAACAACAGATGAGGCCACGGGAGGAAGCGCCGCAAATCCGACGGACGTCAATCCACCCCACCTGGCTTCGGTGCTCCTGGAACTCAAGTCAGTGGTGGTGCAGGACGTGGCAATCCGCCACCTTGGTCTCCTAACACATGGACTGGGGTTGTACAGGCCTGGCAAATGCCCATCTGGAGACCCACACAGGCTGGACTCCTTTGACTTCGTCCCGGCAATCTTCAACAGCAGGTGTTCCATGCATCATCTACACCAGGCTATCTTGATCAAGGTGCTCAACAATCACAAGTCCCGGCTGGACTTTTGACAGCGCTACAAACTCTTCCTCCAACAAGTCAGTACCAAGGCAATGGGGAGTGGATCCTCTACATGGGCGCCAGTTCTCACATGGCAAACGATTCGGGTATCATTAACTCTATCTTCTCACCCAATGCTAATACGCAAATTGTGGTAGGAAATGGCACACGTATCCCTGTCATCATATGGGTCACACACAAATTCCAATTAACTCCTCACTGTTGCATCTAAAGAATGTCCTTATTTCTCCAAACTTAATCAAAAACTTGATCTCAGTCCGTGCTCTCACAAAAGATAATTCTGTTGCCGTGACCTTTGACCCTTTTGGTTTCTCTATTAAGGATTTTCGCACAGGAACGACTGTTCTCTGATGTGATTCCACTTGTGACCTCTACTCACTTCGTCATCCATCCAGCAAACCACATCGAAGCTTCTATGCACAGCTCAGTACCTCCATCTGGCATGCAAGGCTGGGTCACCTGGGCCATGGTTAACTTCATCGCATTCTTCGCACATTCAGCTTTTCATGTGTTTAAGACAGCCATACATGTGAATCTTTCCGAATGGGCAAGCATGTGAGACTACCCTTCTCATATTCCTCAAATACTTCTATTTTTCCTTTTCAGCTATTACATTGTGATGTATGGACATCACCAATAAGTAGCAATTCTGGATTCAAATATTATCTTGTGCTTCTTGATGATTTCTCACACTTTGTTTGGACATTTCCCCTTCGGTTCAAATCTGATGTCCTACCCACACTGATATCTTTCCACGCATTTGTACTTATTCAATTCCAACGTCCTGTTGTCTGTCTCCAAACAGACAATGGAAAAGAATTTGATAACCAAGCGTCTCGGGACTTTCTTGCTAAGCACGGCATTGCTCTACAGCTCACATGTCCATATACCTCACAGCAAAATGGCCGCGCCGAAAGTGTTCTACGAACACTCAATGATAGCATGAGGACACTGCTACTTCATGCCGGTGCACCATTTACTTTCTGGCCCGATGCGTTATCCACCGCTACATATCTACTTAACCGTCGACCATGTCGTGTTCGCAATAATATCACTCCTCATGAAATGCTGCTTGGACACCCACCCACATATGATCATATACGTGTCTTCGGCAGTTTATGTTATCCCAACATGACATCCACTGCTCAACATAAACTGGCTCCAAGTTCCACACCCTGTATTTTCATTGGTTATCCAGCAGAAACAAAGGGGTACCATTGCCATCAACACGCCGAGTACTGACATCCAGACATGTTGTCTTTGATGAGAATGTATTTCCTTTCAGGAACATGCAAGTACATACGCCATGTGAACAAGTTGATGGATCAAAGATCACAGACACGTATCCAGTATTTGTTCCAACTCCAGTACGTGCACCTAGAGCTTCTCTCAGGCCAGCAAATCCTGATGCAGCACGTCATCAACAGCTCTCAGTGGCCGGTACGCCCTCCGCTTCCACAGTGCCATGCAGATCAGCCTCCTTGAGTGCACCTGGCGCTCCACACAATTCAGGGAGTCCTGCTGACTCACGTCAACAGACTTCCTCCGGGGTTGTTCCTACTACCACGGCATCTACGCCGGCATGTAGACACATTCCTTCTGTGGGAACAGCACAGTCTACTGCTTCTCCATCTACGGAACATGAGCCCTCGTCAGATGTTCCGACCGAAGCTCCTTCACGGCATCACATGATAACATGGGCCCGCGATGGAATATATCAACCAAATCCATGTTACGCTCATTCCGCTACTGCCCAGACTCCACCACCAACATCTGTTCGTGCAGCATTACGGGATCCACTATGGCTGGCTGCCATGCAGGAGGAGATGGAAGCCCTTCATGCAAACAAGACCTGGACTCTTGTTCCACGTCCAGCTGGTGTTAACATCATCACTGGAAAATGGATCTTCAAAAACAAGTACAATGCTGATGGAAGTCTATCAAGACGCAAAGCCCGTTGGGTTGTTCGTGGATTCACTCAACGACAAGGTATTGACTTTGATCAAACCTTCTCACCAGTTGTCAAGCCGGCCACAATTAGAACAGTACTTCATCTTGCTATATCTTGTCAGTGGCCCGTACATCAATTTGACATGAAAAACGCATTTCTACATCGGCATTTGTCTGAGCGCGTGTACTGCTTGCAACCGGCAGGATTCATTGATAAAAACCATCCAGACTATGTGTGCCAATTATCCAAATCCATCTACGGACTGAAACAAGAACCGCGAGCGTGGTTTCAAACGTTTGCGTGTGAGGTACAAAATCTAGGATTCAAGGGTTCCGTCTTGGACTCTTCTCTGTTTATTCTATGGCAAGGAAATGATTTGGCTTATCTTCTCCTATACGTGGATCATATTATACTTACCTCCTCATCGACCGCACTGCTACGTCGATTCATGCAACATCTTCAGCAGAAATTTTCAATGAAAGACTTAGGTTCACTGCACCATTTTCTTGGCATTCAAGTACACCGTACTGCAACTGGATTTCTCCTCGATCAAACCAAATATGCTGAAGACATTCTGGAACGTGCTGGTATGATCAATTGTAAACCAGTGTCCGCTCCAGTCGACACAAAGCCAAAGGTTTCTTCCAATGATGGCACTCTAACAAATGATGCATCTTTTTATAGAAGCATCACAGGAGTGTTGCAATATCTAACGCTTACACGACCTGACATAGCCTATGCTGTTCAGCAAGTTTGTTTACATATGCATGCTCCTCGGAATACACATTGGACCCTTGTCAAGAGGATACTTCGTTACATCAAAGGAACACTATATCATGGTCTACACATTCGGGCTTCATCTAGCATCTCCTTAACAGCCTACTCTGACGCCGATTGGGCCGGGTGTCCAGATACCTGACGTTCAACTTCAGGCTATTGTGTTTTTCTAGGAGAATCTCTCATATCATGGTCTTCAAAAAGACAAACAACGGTGTCACGATCCAGCGCCAAGGCAGAATATAGGGCAGTGGCGAATGTAGCTGCAGAATGTTGTTGGTTACGGCAGCTCCTACAAGAACTTCATGTTCCTATCTCTAAGGCAACAATTATCTACTGTGTTAATGTTTCTGCGGTATATCTGACCCAAAATCTTGTTCATCATCGGCGCACGAAACATATTGAGCTAGATATTCATTTTGTTCGTGAAAAGGTTGCCGTCCAAGAGATCAAGGTTCTACATGTTCCAACCAATCTGCAGTTTGCTGATATCATGACAAAGGGCCTGCCTACATCTACATTTGAAGACTTTAGAAGCAGTCTGTGCTTGCTTCCACCAAAGCATAGACTGAGGGGGGTGTAGAAACAGAAAACTTTATCTGTTACACGTGAGATAAGGTTGTTAGCCGGTCCTTAGCCTGCAACCGAGTCCATCGCGCATGCATCACGATCCTATTGATCACACCGGCTCCACTGATCGATAGGATCGGTTGCTACGCTCAGCATGTATAAATAAACGTGTAACTCAAGAGCAATACAACGAAAAAATTTTCTCTATAGACGAGGTGCACGCGTTGCAGGACCTTGTACCTCCGGTGATGGGCATACCGGTGGTAGGTGCCGTACCCGTGGTCTTGGGTCTTCCGGCAATGGGAGAACCCGAGATGGGAGAGGAGGTTGTAAACCCAGAGCCACCAGCAGAGGTACCAGAGGAAGACGACCCACAGGAGGTCGAGTTCTACTCCAAGTAGGGGGTTACTGTTGCCAAGTAGGGCAGCAAGGGTGATGTAACACAAACTTTTGTAATCGGTGACATGTCGTGTAGACAGTAGCGTATGTATAGGTAGTGGCGACATGAGCACGCCTTCTCGGAGATCCGAGAATAATGTATCTTGTATAAAGTTTATGCTTTATCAATATATGTGGATGTTGTGCAAATTATTCATGCGTCACTTCAAATACCTACTGTTTCATATGGAAGTTTTAAGTATGACATGTGCTGATCGCTGCTGTTTTGAATTTCAGAATGACTCGTACTCATGCCAACCCGGACGTTGGGGGTTCTAGTCAAGGGGGAGAAACCTCCCAACAGCCTCCCAAGGACTCCTCGGGACAGCAACAGCAACAGCAGCAACAGCAACAGCAAACACCACCACCGCCAACGGTTACATTGGCCGATATCGTTGCGGCAATGGTGGGTTCTCATCAGCAGCACACGGAGTTGCTGCAAACTCTCATCGCAAATACGTCTCGACCAGAGAAACGTCATGATCGTGAGGAGCGTCAACAGAGCTCCTACTCCGATTTTCTAGCGACTCATCCCCGGAATTCTCAAGGGCGGATGAAACCCTCGATGCGGACAACTGGCTCCGCACGATGGAGATGAAGTTCGGGCTGCTCCAAGTGAGTGAGCAGCGCAAGACAGTTCGCGGTCCAACAGCTCCAGGGATCCGCGAGCGCATGGTGGGCGATGTACTGTGTTCACAGCCCACCGACCGAGTTATGACCTGGACGGAATTTAGGACGGCCTTCAGGGCCTATCACATACCGCCGGGTATCATGAAGAGGAAGACACAGGAGTTCTTATGCCTGCAACAAGGGAGCTGAAACGCGCTGGAATATTCCAGGGCGTTCAACGATCTCGCGCTCTACGCTTCATATCACGCTGATACTGACGAGAAGCGGCGGGAACACTTCTACCAGGGGCTTAATCCGCTCCTGAAGGCTAAACTGGCGATGTTCAATCGCGGCAGCCTCAACAATAAATTGATGCTGCGATTGTTCAGGAGGACTCCGGCAAGGAGTTAGCGGCGGCGGAAAGAAAGCGAAGCGCGCCGCAAAGTAGCGGAGAAGGAGGCGGTCCTTCTCAGAAATTTCGTATGGTGAATCACCCACCATCAGGTCCACGCTGGCAGCCACCACAGAGGTCGGTGCCATTCCGCAGTCGGCCCTATTCCCCACCGGCGTTCAGGCTGGCACTGCCAGCACCACCTCCGCAGCAACAACAGCAGCGGGCGATGCCGCGTGCGTATGCACCTCAGCAGCACATGCCGGGCTTTCGTCCCCCAAGCACCGGACAAGCAGCAGCCACCAGCTACAAGTGTGGTCGTCCAGGAAACTTCGCCAGCAGTTGTCCGGAGAGGCAAGGCGGCGGAGTTGCACCGCAACTTCCGGGGCGGAATCAGCCCCAGAACCCTACTAATGCGCGGCGGGCAAACCCTAGGCCTGGCACCGTCCAACAACTTGCCATAGAGGACGTGCCGGAGGGTGAGCCAATCCTTGCAGTTAAGTTCCAACTCCACCAGCATCCCGCCATAGTATTGTTTGATTCAGGCGCCACGCACAATTTTATTAGCCAAGCTTTCATTGTGAAACACAGCTTGCAAATACTACCCACCGATAGCCCATATTTGATTTGTTCACCGGGTGGGAAGATTTCAGCAAGCGTAATGGTTCCAAAGCACCATTATGCTTAGCGGGTAGACTGTACCCTACGTCTCTCATAATTTTAGAGGGACAAAAGGTCGATGTCATATTAGGGATGTCGTGGTTAACCTGCCACGGCGCTGTTTTAGACACCATCCTTCGCATCGTGCACTTGAACTCAGAAGTGCACGGATCTCACCCCTTATTTCTGGACAGTCCAGAAATAAAACTTCCAAGTGTCTATCAATCCACAAACATCAGATTGGAAGATATTCCAGTGGTCCGAGAGTTCCGTGACGTGTTTCCGGATGATTTACCGGGGATGCCGCCTGACAGAGAGGTTGAGTTCAAGATTGAACTTGCACCGGGAACCATGCCAATATCCCGAAGGACTTACAAGATGGCGCCCAAGGAATTGGCTGAGCTGAAGACTCAGCTAACGGACCTGCTGGAGAAGGGTTTTATTAGGCCAAGCTCCTCGCCATGGGGCTGTTCGGCATTATTCGTAAAGAAGAAAGATGAGACGTTGCGGCTTTGCGTGGACTATCGTCCACTAAATGCCGTAACCATCAAGAACAAGTACCCGTTGCCACGGATCGACATGTTGTTTGATCAGTTGGTCGAAGCAAAGATGTTTTCCAAGATGGATTTAAGATCCGGGTACCACCAGATTAAAATACGGGCTGAGGGTATTCCGAAGACAGCTTTCTCGACGAGGTACGGACTTTATGAGTACCTGGTCATGTCCTTCGGCCTCACCAACGCTCCAGCTCATTTCATGTATTTGATGAACTCGGTATTCATGCCGGAGCTGGAAAAGTTTGTCGTGGTCTTCATCGATGACATATTGGTATATTCCAAGTCGGAGGAAGAGCACAAGAAACATCTGCGTATAGTCTTGCAACGGCTGCGGGATCACAAGCTATACGCGAAATTCAGCAAGTGAGAGTTCTGGATATCGCAAGTGCCTTTTCTCAGGCATATTATCTCAGCGGAGGGAATCGCTGTAGACCCGAGTAAAATCACACAAGTGCTGAATTGGAAGTCCCCGAGAATAGTTCACAAGGTACGGAGTTTCCTCAGACTCGCGGGATATTATCGGAGGTTCATTCCGAACTTCTTGAAGATTGCCAAGCCGATGACGGAGCTGCTGAAGAAGCCTACCAAATATGTTTGGAGTCCAGCATGTGAAGCAGCATTCAAGGCTTTAGTGAAGCACCTAACATCAGCACCGGTTTTGGCGCAGCCAGACACAACAAAACCGTTCGATGTGTACTGCGATGCATCCTGCGTTGGGCTCGGATGTGTGCTGATGCAAGACCGAAGGGTGGTCGCGTATGGGTCACAGCAGCTAAGAAACCATGAGCAGAATTATCCAACTCGCGACTTGGAGCTCGCTGCTGTGGTACTTGCACTTAAAATGTGGAGGCACTACCTACTCGGTAACCTCGTACATTTATATACCGACCACAAAAGCCTCAAGTACATATTCACTCAGAAGGAGCTGAACATGAGGCAGCGAAGATGGTTAGAGTTGATAAAGGATTACGAAATAGAGATCCATTCTCACCCCGGCAAGGAAAAGGTAGTGGCGGATGCGCTGAGTCGCAAGTCACATGTCAACAATCTGACCATCACACTGTTGGAAGAGAGCGAGCCACCATTGCATGTGATTCAACATGGGGCTCTCTACAACATAGCTTTGATCCCCACCATCTGTGAAGAGATAGCGGCAGCTCAGAAACATGACAAGGGCACGTCGCATTTACAGAGACATGTAGACAGTGGGGAGCTTAAATGTTTCCGGAAAGACGGAGACGGCGTCCTATGGTTCAAGGATTGGATCGTCGTACCCCGTAACCCGGAGTTACGGAAGAAATTTTTTGATGAGGCTCACTTGTCAAAATTTTCTATTCACCCCGGCAGCAACTAAATGTATCAAGAACTCAGAAGCAAGTTTTGGTGGACACGGATGAAGCGGGAGATCGCCAAGTACATGTCCGAGTGTGATACATGTCGAAGGGTGAAGGCAGATCATATGCGGAAACCTGGACTGCTACAACCACTGGGCGTTCCTGCCTGGAAGTGGGAGGACGTGAGCATGGACTTCATCGTCGGTTTACCCATCACCTTTCAGAAACATGATTCTGTGTGGGTGATCGTCGACCGGCTCACCAAAGTTGCCCATATCATCCCGGTCAACACCAACTACAACGCCAAGAAGTATGCTGAACTGTATATCTCACGGGTCCTATGTTTGTACGGCGTACCCCGCACCATAATATCGGATCGGGGCACTTTATTTGTATCCCGTTTTTGGGAGCAGCTACACGCTGCATTGGGGACGAAGCTGATCCGTAGTTCAGCATACCACCCGCAGACGGATGGGCAAACCGAGCGGGTAAATCAGATTCTAGAAGATATGCTACGAGCTTGCGCTATCAACCACGGCAAGAATTGGGATGATCACTTTCCGTTAGCCGAGTTCTCGTACAACAATGGGTACCAAGCCAGCATCAAGATGGCGCCTTACGAGGCGTTATACGGGAGAAAATGCCGCACACCACTGAATTGGTGTGAGTCTGGTGAAAGGGTTACCTTCGGGATTGATCTTGTCAATAACGCGGAGGAAAAGGTTCGGCTGATTCAAGCGAACCTAAAAGCCCCCCAATCCCGACAGAAGCAATATGCGGACAGGAGAAGACGGCCATTACAATTCGAAGTCGGGGATCACGTATACCTATGTGTGTCTCCAATGAAGGGCATGAACCGATTCGGGGTGAGAGGAAGGTTGGCACCACGATTCATCGGTCCATTTCAGATTACAGAAAGATGTGGATCGGTAGCATACTGGCTGAAACTACCAGAAGCACGTTCCGGTGTGCACGACGCCTTTCATATTTCCCAGCTAAAGAAGTGTCTTAAGATATCAACTATCACTCAGCTGGAGGACATAGAAGAACTGAAACCGGATCTCACGTATCGGGAGGAACCGGTTCAAGTTATTGATGAAAAGGCACGAACCACACGCAACTGTACGTTGTGGTTCTACAAAGTTGTGTGGAGTAATCACTCCGTGGACGAGGCGACATGGGAGAGCGAAGGATTTCTTCACGCTAACTACCCCGACTTTTTCACGTCGCATATACGGTAACTTTCCACCGTCCTCTCTCTTATTTTCACCTTATAATCTCGGGACGAGATTCTTTTAAGGGGGGGAATGTAAGGGCCTAAGTTTTTGGCACATACTCAAAGTGTTTCATCACACCCCACACACACTCCATTTGAAGAAAGTTGATGAACACATTTGAAGAGCAAGTAACCACCATCAACATGATCATTAGAGAACAAACTCACACAATGCAAAAGTGGCATTTCCCACATGCATCATTTAGGGGCTGGGCATATGAAAAACTGCTACAACTTGCTAGGAATGTCCATGCCAAGTTTCACTCAAATTCAAAACCTTTTTGGTGTCCTTTTGGGTATAGCTAGAAAGAGGGTGATTTGAACTCAAATTCAAATTCAAACTGTTTTCATCCCATGAATTCAAAAGTGGGAGGCATATTCTTACTCAGCATATTTTTGTGAGCTCACACACCAATTTTCACTGCATTTGGAGTTGATCTTGTCATGAGCTAAGTTTAGCAAATTCAAACTTTATTTGAATTTCAAACTGAATATGTGCTGAGATCTAGTCAAACCAAACCCAATTTGAATTCTAACCAATTCAAATGGCTCAGGGGTAGATAATTCAGAGGGAGTTAAGTTCAGAGGTTAAAAGGGAGATGGGACCCACATGTCAGCCACTGGAGAGAATACAACCAACTTAAGACTGATCTCGGTTTCTTGCGCCCGACCGAGCTGCCGCCATGGCGAGGAAACAGCGAGGACAGCAGCTGCTTGCCACCCCTCGGCCGCTGAACCGCCTCTCGGGGCCTTTATCTGCGCGCCCGAGCTGTCTCCAGTGCTCCTCACCGCTGTCCCGACGCGTTCTCGCCCAGCAAACCAAAAGCCCTCGCCGCTCGGTGGAATCCTCAGTCCCTCGTCGCCCGGCCGATCCTGTGGCTTCCACGGCGAGCTGAGACCAGCACCGGGTGCGCCAAGTATTCCTAGACGCCCTCGCGCCGGTTCCAGGCCCGGAGCAGTCCTTCCCGAGCTCCACCGCGATGTTCTTTCATTTCCCGCTTCAGCTCGAGCCGCGATCGCGGGAACGATCCGTCCGGCCACCACAGCCTGCTGTTCGCCGAGCTGTGAACAGCAAAAAGATTCGCCTTCAGACCCTCTTTCATTACCGCAAGCTCCGGTGGTATGACATAGACTGCTCACGCCGGAATTTCATGATTTCGTGAAGGTGTGCAAAAAGGAAGCCCGGATCGATTCGCAAAATTTGTAGTCCACACCGCACCACTCATCCTCTCATGAGGGGAAGCACTTCTTGGTGCCCGTGCAAGTCCATAATAGCAGGAACCACGAAGAACCGTCGAGGGAAGCCACTGTTCTTCGAGTTTTAGAAGAATTCCCGAATTCTGGCTTAGGTCGCACAGTGACAGCCTAGTACAGCCATCCCCGAGCTCCGTGGAACCCATGTTGATCCTTCCTAGGGTCCACTGGTGTTCAACAACCTTTTGTTCGTTCAGATGAGGTGCTAGGAAGGCCGGCTGACACGGCCGAAGTTCTTTCGAAGCTACCGCTCGTCGCCGACCATGTGCCGGCCATTTTCATGACAAGCTGAGCCCAGAATAATGTTCCCTGAGTGGGTTTAGGCAGGGGCGGCCAGAATCATGAAGTTTGGAGCACCACAGAGGCTGCCGACGAGCTCTCCGGCGAGGTGTCGCGGCGGCAGAGCGCGGGAGGCGAGAGGAAGACGAAGGGGATGCGTCCCAGCTGTCAGCGGCAGATATTTTAAAACTGGGATCTGCTGTGGCACGGATCGGGTGCGGCTGCACGCGAAGGAATCTGAAGCCGCGTGTGTCATCCGATGAGGAGCCGACACGTAGCCCCGGGTCCCACGCGCAGTTGTTTGAACTTTTCCAGATTTTCAGATTTCATTCAAACTTCAAATCCTCATAACTTTGGCTAGGGACATCCAAATCGAGTGAACCAAATTTTGTTGGATTCAGCTCTCTGAATACTTTCCAGAAAATCAAGTTTTACTTCATGAAATCCATATTTATCCAGAATTAATTCTTCAAAATTTAAACTGTTTAGAATTTTAACTGAAGAACCCTTTGGAGGAAAATTCTGAAATTTTGCTGGGATATTCACCAAAATATCCATGAGCTACCATAAAAATTTCAGATCCATTTGAGCTCATTTGATCCACCTAATGGTGTGATTAATAAAACTGTTCCCGAGAAAATAGAAAATGTCCAGAAACATTTTCAGATCTTCTCTGAAATTGTTTAGCTCATATCTTTAGCTAGGAACCTTCAAATTAAGTGAGACCAACTCCATTAGAACCCTCTGAAAATCTAGTTTTCAGAAAGTCATGGCTTGCACAATGAAAATTCTTAGAAAACCTTAAGAGCTCCAAGTAAGGTCAAGTACATAATTAATTGTGGAGGGCTCAAATGAGCTTTGCTGCAACTAAACCTTGGCCAAGTCCATGTTTTGGTTGTAACCAAACCACAGTAAAAATTTCATAGGCATTGGGTCTGTCTAGTAAGACTTATAAACTTCACAAGTTTAAATTCCATTCAAATGCATTTAAATTAATATATGTACTTGTTATCTCATGTAGTCGCTAAGGTCGAGGAGGAACCCGAAGTCTTAGACTTCGTTACTCCGGAAGAGCAGTTAGCCTACGACCAAGAGTAGCAAGGCAAGCTCTGGTTTGCATTAACCTTTTAAATTAATTTTTATTATTTTGAGAACTTACTTTGAGTACCATTACTTCTTGCATTAGAGTCTTGATTGAAACCCCACATGCATAGCTAAGAAAACCGTGGGTTGGGGTTAAGATTGAAAACCCCGTTAGCTACTGCAATGCTAAGATAGTGTAGGATTCGGTACAAGTCGAGTAGTTGGGACTACTCGCGAGGATAGGCTAGAGGCACTCGACTCGGGTAGAGATAGCACATGATACACATGACAAGAAAAATGAGACCGAGCGGAGAGTAAGGGCAGCAATACTTTGGGGCCTGTGTGCTATAGCTCCGCTTGTGTCGATTGAGGACCGAGCCGTGTGCGGGCCTGTTGAAGAAGCTAGAACAGTACCGAAGACCTACCGGCTATATGGGAACCGGGAAACCGATGTAACACGGGTAGCTGGGTATTGAGGCATTGCCTGTCGTTCAGAGGGTAGGTTGAGAGCTTGAGGTGTAAATCGGCTGTTGGCACTGAGATGCGCGTGCAGAGACCTCTTGCTCGGGACGATAGGACCGGTTCAATATTTGGCTAACGGGTGAAAGGTGGTTGCATACGATGTCCGTGATGGTTGTTGTAGGCAACATCGAGTACGGGCGTACGTGACGGGTTATTTGGGTAACACTGCAGGTGTAAATCGATTATAATCACCGTCCCTCGCGGTCAGTGAGTACCACTTGTTCACTGTACCATTACATAGAAAGAACATGCTAGTTACATGTTAAAATGTTGCTGATTGAAAGATGGACTTTGATTGTTAATGATTTGCTGTAGTTTAGAGCTAATTAAAGTTCCTTTTAACTTTAGGCAAAGTACATGAGAGAAATGCGTTTCTTGTTTGATTGCGGCTCTCTCATGTGCCTTAGCGTAAGGTTCTCCACAACCTGCTGCTAAAACTTGAAAGTAAGGTTCCACTAAGTAGGCAAGTCCTTTGCAACTTACTTTACTTCATGCACCTATCACCCCTCATGTAGAAGTTTCATGTTTAGGAGAGACGGGTCAGTCTTGCTGAGCCTTCGTGCTCACTGCTTGTGTTTGAAGCTTTTGCTGGGTTCTATGAGGAAGGGACTCTCGAGGAGGAGACGGAACCCCAGGAGGGGAACCCCGTCGAGTGGGAGTCGTGCACGCCGCCGTGTTAGTGTGTGTGCGTGCTAGCAAGGACACATTCACGGGCTGAACTTGAACTTGGTGCGTAGTCTATGCCCGTGAGTGTAGACTGAACATATTTTGTTGTAAAAATGTTCATAAACCTGTTTATGTAATAAAACTTTGCTTCCCCTTTGTACCTTTGATGTGATTATCCGGTGCTGTGCAACGCAGCACCCCTCAGCGTGATCCTGGCTCGACAAGACCGTGGGGTCATGTCAAAGGCCACCCAATCCTGACAGAAAAGATAGGCTGATAAGAGGCGTAGGCCAATACACTTCGATGTTGGGAAACACGTGTAGCTTCGTGTATCTCCGATGAAGGGCGTACACCGATTCGGCATGAAGGGGAAGCTCACTCCCCGATTTATTGGACCCTATGCTATCACGGAGAAGTGTGGATCAGTGGCGTATAGACTGGAGCTATCAGCATCTCTCGCTGGTGTTCACGACATTTTCCATGTTTCACAACTACGGAAATGTCTGAAGTATACGGCTGCTGTTCCCACCGAAGACATTGGCGAGTTGCAACCGAATTTGACATATGCTGAATATCCGGTGGCGATTATTGATGAGAAGGCTCGGACCACAGGTAGACGAACGCTGTGGTTCTACAAGATACTATGGAGCAACCACACCGCTGAAGAAGCGACGTGGGAGAGCGAGGAATTCCTTCACTCAAACTACCCGGATTTCATGGCGTCTCATCACGGGTAATTCCTCGTACATCTTCGTCTCTTCTTTTATAATCTGGGGACGAGATTCTTTTAAGAGGGGAGGGATGTAAAAGCCCAAGAAGTGACTTGCAAAAATGTTCATCACCTTACAACACCACAGCTCATTTGGTAGACAGCTCATGAACATTTGCGAAGAGCAAGTAAACACAATCAAGAGGGTGATTAGAGGGAAAACCCATAACTCCAAAAAGTAGTAGCTTACACACATAAACATGAGAGGATGAGTTCACTAGTGGGTCATAAATATTTTTAGGATTTCTCATGCCATGTTTCCTGTAAACCCAAACTCTTTTGAGCCACATTTGGAGACATTTGTAAAAAGGAATATTTGAATGCAAATTCAAATTTCAACTAGTTTTCAGCACTTGAATTCAAAAGTTGACTCCATATTCAAACTCAGAACATTTTTCTGAGTTAGTCCCCCAAATTTCATCCCCATTGGATTTCATCTTGTCGGGAGCTAAATTTGCATTACTTCAAAAACTGAATTTGAATTTCAAATTCAAATGTGAAAAGAATTTGGCCAACCCAATTTCAAACTGATGAATTCAAATCCATCGCCTGAATTGATGGCTAAATCTTCCATTCAAGTTTGAGTAGCTGAGATATTTGCACCAACAAAGGAGAGGATTAGGGGGGAACCAAGGCCCCACTTGTCAGCCTATTGTACTGATCAAGGAGCACTGACACGGGCTCTGTTGCTACGGGATACTTCATCGGGCGCCACCGAGCACCTGCCGAACAGTCACCGCGGCGAGCTGGTGTCGTGCTGGAGGCTAGCTCTGGGCCCTTTGCTTGCCCACGAAGCCACCTCTCGCAGCTCACACGGAAACCCTGCCGGCTTTCGCTCGTGCTCAACCGAAAGTACCACCGTTTCGGCCGCTGTCTCGGGTCCTCAGTGCACCACCAATCTAAGCGCTCTTGTGACCGACGATCAATAGCAACTAGACGCGCCAGAGGCTGCTCGAACTCACGGTGAAAACCCTACCCCTTTTCGTGCCCTGTCGGAGGAGAATTTCAACGTTTATTTCTCGGTGGTAAAAATGTCCGGCGGTGAGCTCTCCGGCGAAGCGCCGCAGCGGGGATCGCAGGTTGTCGCGAGGACGACGAAGGGGGGCCGGGTCCACCGGTCAGTCTCTGTTTTCCAGCGGGGATCTGTTTTGCGGCTGGGATCCGGTGTGGAAGCATGGGTAAATTCCCGTGTGCCACGGTGTGGCTGCAATCTCAGTGGGCCGGTTTAAAGAGTGGGGCCCTAAACCCGAGTTTAAACATTTCTATGATTTTCAGATTTGGTTCAAACTTCAAATGCCTATAACTTGTGCTAGGAAGCTCCAAATTCAGCGAACCAAATTTTGTTGGATTCATATTTATGAATACTAACCAGCAAAACAAGTTTCAGCTTATGAAACTTATTCTTTTTCCAGAATTTATTCCCTAAATTGTAAATTGTTGGGAATTTTATCTGGAGAATTCTTTTATGGAAAATTCTGAAATTTGACTGGGATGTTCATTTGAAAATCCTTCAGTCATAGTAAAAATTTCAGATCCATCAAAGTTCATTTAGTCCCACTAATGGTGTGATTAATAGAACTGCTCTTAGAAAAAGGAAAAATGTACAGAAACATTTTTCAGAGTTTCTCAAAGCTTGTTTAGGGCATAACATCATCTAGAATTCTTCAAGTTACATGAAACCAATTCCATTAGAACCATCTCAAATTCTAGTTTCCAGAAAGTAATGGGTTGAACCATGAAAATCCATGGAAACCCATAGAGGCTCTAATAATGACCAAATAGGCTTTTATTTGTACAGAGCTTAAATGAACTTTATTTCAAATGAAACTTGGTCAAGACTCTAGTTAGGGCCCTACCAATTCACCATAAAAATTTCAGAGCCAAAGAGGAGGGTTAGCTAGAGTTATGGTCTTTACATATTCACTTTAACACATTGCATTTAAATTGACATATAGTATATTGGTTACGTGTAGTCGCTGAAGGCGAGGAAACCCCGGAAGTGCTGGACTTTCTCCTTCCGGATGAAGTACTAACCACTGACCAGCAGCAACAATCAAAGCCCTGGATTGCATTAACAAGTTTTACCAAGTTTTGCATTATGTATACTTAGCATGAGGTATGTATATGCATTAGGTGTAGGATGGATGAAACCCCAATTGCGTAACAAGATTATTCCTACAAGAGTGAGGGTAGTTTCTAAGTCCTCGAGTAGTCAGGCTATTCTCAATGTTCATAGAACTTCGGTACAAGTCGAGTAGTTGGAATCTACTCGCGAGTATAGGTGTCGGGACACATGGGATTGATTCGAGTGATGTGAGATCACTTTAGTAAGAAAATGAGACTAGGCAGGGGCTAGGACGCAGCAAGAGGAAGTCTTGTGGGTGCAGCCCTGTCCGTGTCGATTGAGGATTGATCCGTGTGCGGCCCCGCTGAACAAGTATTGAACGTACCAAAGGCATATCGGATATATGGGCCCCGATGAACAGATGTAACCTATACCTCCGGGCATCGAGGCATAACGCACTGATTTATAGGTGTAGGTTGAGGGCAGCAAGGTGGAAATCCGCTAACAGGCATAGAGAGATGCTCCGTGTAGGGAACCTCCTGTCCATTTGGGTGCGACCGGTTTGACATTTGGTCTGTTTGGTGAAAGGTTGTCCCATACGACATCGAGTGAGCGTGCTGTGCAGCTCCACGGGTGGGCGTACGTGACGTGCTCTTCGGGTATCCCTGTAGGTGTATATCGAGTCGATTCGCCATCTTTCGCGGTGATGAGTACCGCTTGTTCACTGAGTCGTGACGTAGGTTAATGAAAGTGCATCTAGGCATCCCTTGTGGGTTTTGGTTGATTTATGACAAACAAATGAGACCCTAACAAAATTGTTGAGATGAGCGCAGGTTCTTAAAGAAATTAGGAAGAAAGCACAAAAAGAAAGGAGAATGAGGATCCAAATTGATAAGAGCTCAGGAGTTGAAAAGATTAGTGTCACAGCCCTAACTTTTGTAAAGTTTGATGTCAACTTATGAAACAAAGTTAAGGCGATAAAAGACTATAGTTGTGTCACATGAAATGATGAACACAAATATGGACATGTGAGGGAGTTAAAAATTTTCTCTAGCCCATGCTCAACACATGTTAACCTAGGGGGAAAAAGTTCACTTCCAAAACTCTAACTCATGTGCACCTCCTCTATGAGTAGAGTGGAGGGAATTTAAACACAATTGGAATCTTTTGAAAGGATTCCTATTCAGAGTGTCTAAAGGCCTATATGTGAGATCATAGATGCATTTATCATGTATTCAGGGGCCTAAGTTTGAAATTTGGAAATTTTAGGTTTCATATACTATTTATTCCGAGGACTAAATGAGGGCACGTTCAAATTCAAACTTAAATTTGAACCAAACAAACTCAATTTCAAAATATGATTTCAGATTTGAGTTCCTCATAATTCTTTTCACCTATCCTCCAAGTTTGATCAAATTCGGAGCTTGTTCGCTATTTTAAACGGAATTAGGAGATAAGAGGAGAGAATTGGGGCCCACATGTCAGCCACCCCACAGTGCAAACCGCCTCTGTTTTGAGTTTCTTCGGATGAGAGCGCACCCACAGCCGGTGCAATCCACTCCTGATGCCAGCTCCTTCTTCCCTCGTGGGTTCGGTCTGGTCCTCACACAAGACAGTGCACGAAGCCAATTTCCCTCTTCTTCCCCGTTCTGTCTGCTCCCGTGAGATTTTCTCCCGAGCAGAACAGAACCAGCCGCTGCTCTGTTCCTCTGATCGCCCAACTGAACCAAGCTCCCTTTGCTCGAGCTCCCCACAGCAAAAGCCTTCGCCCGTGAGTGCTCTAGCCGGCTAGCAACCTCACCTCGGTAATCCATGCTTGCTTGCGCCTAGAAACAGTTCGTTTGCTGCTGCTTCCGTGTTGAAACGGAAGTGAACCGAACTGGTCACCGTGGCCAGCCCAAACCAGGAGTGATCACGCCCAAGCAAGCCACCCCATCGGTGCACCTACAATCCTAGTTGCTCACCTCCGCAGCTCAGCCCTAGCCATTGATCACAGAGGGAGAATTTCAGGATTTTCTCCCGGGCGGCAAAAACTGACCGTGAGGTAAGGAATTGCAAAATTCGTCCTCAAATCGTGGTTGTTGTGTTTCAAACTTCACACACAGGATGTTAACTGCCTGGCACACCTTCTCCATCGATTTTAGACCAAGAAATTGAGTGTAGAGCGAGGAATCCGAGTTCTTTTTGAGAGTATACCTCTGGACCATATCGGGCGCACGGTGCCGATAGGTTTGGAGTGCTCCCCGGCTTGTTTAGACTTCATGTCGGTCTTCTACACGATCCCCTGGTGCTTTAGAGCCCAAGAACCGATTATTTGGTGGAGAATTCACTGTGCACAACCTCGCCGGAGCCCTAGGGTTTGCTGTGCCAGTGCGCCCTGTTTTCTGGCAAGTTTCAGCCGCCGCCGACCTTACCAACGTGTTCAGCGGGGGAAAATGGGGGGGGGCGGCCACCAGGGGGTCCGGAGGTGGATGGGAAGTGCCTTTCCGGTGACCTCGCCGGAGGGAGCCGCCACTGCCCTGTTTGGCGCGAGGCTGAAGGTTAGGGATGACTGGTGGGACCCACTATCGGCATTTAAACATTTTCCTGATTTTCCCGATTCAGTTCAAACTTTGGAGAGCCATACTTTGTGTAGGAGTGTCCAACAATTGTGAAACAAATTTTGTTGGATTCCTCTCAACGAGTACTATCCAGGGGTGCATCCCTATATTTATAAAAATCTTTGGATTTGGCTCATTAATTCATTTAAGGAAAATCTTGTAGGAATTTTTACAGGAGTTATGTTTATTGGAAAATTCCCAAATTTGGACAGTACATTCTTCCAAAAACTCTTGAACTCCAGTAAAACTTTTAGAGGCATTGGATCTCATTTGCTTGGTCAAATGATATGTTCATTCCTTATGTCTCTGAAAAATGGGAGAAATGAACAGAGACATTTTCAGCTTTTCCCCAATCTTTGTAAAATTCATAGATCCACGTAGGAAACTCCAAATGTGGTAACCAATTCCTATGGACTCAGGACATTTTGTACTTCACAAAAAGTCTACTTTGCAGCCTAGGAAAGGTTAATATCTACGGGGTAAAGGCAGATTAGTGAAAAAACATAAGGATTTGTTGTGCCCACATGAAGCCATTTCATGAGCTCAATTTTTGCACACTGCCTAAATAGCTTCCATAGAAGATGTGGTCAAATTTTCAGATTCATTGGACCTATGGAACTTGAGCTACCATCTTTTAGGGTTAAGTGTTCATATAATGGACTTAATCACATGGTGATTACTAGTATCTCCTTTTCACCCTAGTTTTCATCATCTTTAAGGTTGTAGATCCAACAACAGAAACCTTGCTGTTGTTTGTCCCTCTTATGTGTGAGTTAACTTGAACAACAGTTTTGAAACAGTTTCTAAATTGCTTTGAAATACATGTGCATCCTTCATCTTAATAGGTCACGTGACGTCGACATTCGACGAGGAATCAACTCCGCAGCGAGGATCTCCATATCGTGACGAGTTTGGAAGATTATCCGGAGGAAGACTAACTTCTAGCTTCTAACAAAACCGTTGAGCAAGGCAAGCCCCGGTTTGCATATCGTTACCGTTTTAAATTTTGCTTTACTTCACCTCATTTGTATTAGACTTGATATCGTGCATTATGTCTAGGATGTTTGAAACCCACTTGCATGGCTATTACATCCCTGAGTAGAAGGTTTAGTGTTGGCTTTGCCTCGTCTTAGATGCTAGGCTAATGTTGTAGCTAGCTCGGTAGAAGTCGAGTAGTAAAAAGCTACTCGCGAGAAAGTTCGAGTAATGGAGTTACTCGCGAGAGGTTGATGATAAGAGCACACTCATGAAAATGAGATGGGGACGGGGATGTTCCTGTAGGATGGAGTGCTCAAGGTTGGTATTGACCTGTGATGGGTGTGACAATGCTTGAGACAACATTTGGCCTGGACCGGGATGGTAAGGCAAATGTGGAGGTTGGTTGTAGCCCCGTCCGTGTCGGTTAAGGACCGTATGTATGCGGCCCTGCTGGACAAGATTGAGCTGTACCGGATATATAGTGGCGTATGGGACCCATGATACCGATGTAACTCGATGGACCATGATATAGAAACTCATCCTTCGCGTGGGAATGGCGTTGAGAAGGCAGGAGGTGTAAATCCTTCAGCGGGCAACTTCGACGTGTCCGCGTAGAGGACCATCCTGCTCGGCGCGAGACGTTTTTCTATGTCGGGGTGTCGTGTGAAAGGTTGATTGATGCATACAACGTAAGAAAGAGCTCTTGAGAGAGTCTTTCGAGGCGGGTGTATGTGTCGTGTATTCCGGGTTGTTATTGATTCGAATCACCGTCGCTCGCGGAAGAGGATTGAGCATACTTGCCCACTGCACCGTGACGTAGTAAGAAGAGGAACTAAGTCTCTTAACATGCTGTTTATGGATTAATCATTGCATTGGAACCTTGACTGAAGTAGATATAGAGCCAACTAAATTTCATTTCCACCTTAGGCTAGCAACATCGGGATAAGTGTTTCTTGTTTGATTGTGGACTTCCAGTGTTGTGAGGCGTGAGGACGACTAAAATGAAAACTATAAGAATCTGAATATAAGGATCAAGTTTAGTCTAGCAGCATTTTGCAAATTTCCTGTTCCTACTGTCTTACTATCCCTGCATGTAGAGTTACATGTTTAGGATTGACGATTAAGACTTGCTGAGTCTTAGTGCTCACGGTTGCTTCTGAGTTTTTTTTGCAGGTAGCAGGATGCCTGCTATGAAGAGGGTTGTTCGGTGAGACGACGAACCTCACGGTTCGTTCCACTCGCCGGAAACCTAGCCGCTGCCTTTCTTTGGTGAAGCTAGTAGGAAGCGTTCACAGGTTGAACGACTTCTCTTCGGCGTAGTTAGGGTCAAGAGTGAGTAGATTGTCCAGCTAGTTTTAATTTCCGCTGCGTGTGTACTTATGTTGTAAAAAAACTTATCTTGAGTAACAAAATGATTCGTTAGGTTCTTACGTGTCTATTCATGCATGCTGTTGGGTGCCGCATCGCACGACTCCACCCACTGCGATCACCGGGCCATCACAGCATGGTATCAGAGCCGCATTGGGAATAGCACGCATGAAAAGAGCATATTTTTGAAAACTTAGGAGTATACGAGTGAGGAACATATAGTATGCCCACATAAGGAGTATTATTAGCATAGTTACTTAAGGTGGCAAACTAACAGTGTGTTATCATTCAGTATTTCAATTCTGTAACGACGCACCTACGTGGAGGTATGAATGGTAAGGAACGCCACCGAAAGCGGATCAATTTCGGTTAGCTCACCCATACAAGGAAAGTAGTGTGGGAGGTCCTGTTCAGCAATAGATGGGAAGTAAATATGTTTTCTAAGACTCTTCATGTCTTAGAGACATATGGATGGCACTAGCCTCCAGTGCGCAAACCCAGGGGCAAGAGGAGGAGAGCCCATCGTGTGGTTTGTAACACGAAGTATGTTCTCTAGGACTCTTCATTTCCTATGAGGCTTACGAAAGTGCTGTTCCACCGGTGTGCTTTATTGCAAAGGTGTGGAGCCCCCGTCGGGTGGTGAATAACCCGATCATGTACCTTGAAACATGGCTTGACTCAGGGACGGCCCGTATGGCAATGATACGGGGTGTATGTTTTTACTGTGATATGGACCTGCCTATAATGACAAACCATTGAGTGCATCATTATTGAGTGATTTTCTGCAGGTACCTTAACCACGAGTAGTACATGCTGTGTAGAAAACGTTTGTGAGTGATCGTCTTAGTGCCACCACTTGAGACATATATGCCGGTAAAAAGCCGGTTAGATTTTTATTTTGGTGAGGCAACATAGTACCGTGATATGTTTTGAACTGAATGAAAAGGAAGGTTTGAAAAGAAAAAGAGTAAATTTGGAGTCTAGGATTTCATTAGGGGGTAATGAACTCCTATATTGAACTAAGAGTCAATTGGGAGTATAGATTTATTCACAAAGACTTAGGAACAACCTCCCCTGTTTTCGGCAGAATTTTTGCTGAAGTTGAACAGGACATGACTTTTGTTTGGTTGAACCAATGGAGGTGAGTGATACATCTCTGGAGATCTGTTGAAGTCTTCTACAACTCTTATGTATAACTCCAGATCAGAATCACCCTCCAAATGGATGAAATTCTCAGATGAGTGTGAACTGCCGAAAAACAGGGCAGGCACAAATTGCTCTCTGGAAATTTCTATATTTCGACCATAACTTTCTGTAGAAAAAATTTGTAAGATTCATGTAATACACAGTTGGAAAGTTTAGGAATTGTGCTACATTGTAGTTCAAAGTTTCTCCAGATTTGGAGTTTAATTGTATGAAATCTTGCGGACAAAACAGCCACTTTCAAAGGTGGTGCTGCCAAAATTGTTCCAGATTTCTGTTAACTTTGAAATATCAAAACTTTTTATACAAAACTGATATCAAGGCAAATGAATACTTGTTGGAAATATATTGAAGTTAACTATAACATTGATATTCAACTTGAGACATGAAATTGCCATTTTCATATTAAAATTCTGGGATTAAGACCTAATGGTAATTCTGAACAGATTAGTGCTTATTGCATAACTTAGGACTTGTTGTGGACAGGGATGTTTTAAACTTCTCTAAGCTCCATAACATGTTCTTGAGTTGTTTTTCAGTTTGTACTACTGTTGGAACTAAGGGTTTGGACAGAGTTGTTAAAGTTGGTAGATATCAGAATTGTCGAAACCCTGGTTACATTTTGTAGTGCTGCAATATCTATGTGATGTTTTTACGGTTAATGTTTTTTAATTCAAGTTGGGTTTAAACTTTGAAAGTAACCGTAAATTGCTCACTCTTGCTGCATGGATCATGCTCATTCTAGGAGTGAGGTTGGTGAGTCGAGTCACGGTGAAAGTAATTCGCCACGACAAGAAGTGCCGACATCATCAACTGGATTGGCGGAAATCATGGCAAAGATGGCTGAGTCTCTGGATCTGTTGGTGCAACAAAGCATACGACAGGAGACACTACAGAAAAATCCCCCACCAAGCACTTATCTGGATTTTCTAGCAAGACAACCACCGGTTTTCTCGGAAGCGAAAGAACCGTTGGAGTCGGCTCATTGGCTCCAATGTATTGAAGCCAAGTTTGATATGCTTGAGTGCGATGAATATCAGAAGACTCTATTTGCCACTCAACAACTCCACGGAGCCGCTGGAGCTTGGTGGGCGCAGTACATCGCTACTCTTCTTGAAGGTCATCGCGTGATGTGGGATGAATTCCGGGATGTTTTCCGGGGACGTCACATTTGTTCGGGACTTCTTCGAACAAAGTATCAAGACTTTCTAGAATTAATGCAAGGAGAAAGGAGTGTCTACGAGTACCTCAAGGAGTTTGAAGACTTGATGCAATACGACACTCATATGGTAGACTCGGAAGCTTTGAAGTGTGAATACTTCTTCCGAGGTCTGAATGTCGATCTTAAAGAACAAGTGACCTTATTCAATAACGGTATTTACAATGAGTTGGTAAATGCCGCCATCATTAAATAAGACATGCATCTCTGTTGTGAAGCGGAGCTGAAAAGGAGTATACCGCCATACAGTGATATCGAGGTTCCTCCGAACTATCGAGTATGGTATTACTCGCCAGTTAGGCAACAAATTCAGCCAGTGGTGCAACTCTCACAACCACGGCTGGAGTTGATCACTTATGAGCCTCCACCTCAACAGCAGCAGTCAGAAATTATTCGTGCAACCCTACCGCAACCAGCTACGCACGAATTCTCTCCACCTCGTGTTAGTAGGGAGCTGAGGATTTCTACAACACGAAACCGTCGTGATGCTGAGCAGAGTCACACTCGTGTGTTGTCTCGTCAATGCTCAGATCAGCATCATGAACGTTCAAAGAAGAAGTTTTCAAAAGCTGGCAGGGTTAATTACACTGCTATTGAGGACATTGCAAAAGGCGAACCAGTTTTAGCGGGCATGTTCATGTTACATGAACAGCCCACTTTCATTTTCTTTGATTCCAGAGCCACCCACAATTTTATTAGCAGAGACTATGTGCCGAAGAATAATCTTCCATTTAGCACAGATAAGAATCTGTTTCATATCAGCGCACCCGGAGGCAAGATATCAGCAGATGAGATGGTCACACGGGCACCTTTATGTTTGGGTGGAAACATCTATCCGGCGAGCCTTATCATACTCAAAGGCCAAAGGATTGAGATTATCTTGGGGATGTCATGGTTGACACATTATGGGGCTATCTTTGACATCAGCTCTCGGACTGTTCAACTGAATTCCCCAATACATGGTTGCAACATATTGAATCTTGTGGATCCATCACAACGTGTTGCAGCGGTGCATCAGATTGAAGCTCCTAAAGTTCAGGATATTCCAGTGATATGTGAATATCCAAATGTGTTTCCCGAAGACTTGCCGGGCATGCCGCCTGAACGTGATGTTGAGTTCAAGATTGAACTAGCACCGAGAACAACACCTATTTCTCGGTGACCATACAAAATGGCACCGAAGGAGCTAGCAGAATTGAAGGAGCAGCTGAATGACCTCATGGATAAAGGTTTTATACGCCCAAGTTCATCACCTTGGGGCTGTTCCGCACTCTTCGTGAAGAAGAAGGACGAGACTTTGAGACTATGCGTAGATTATCATCCACTGAATGCTGTCACTATCAAGAATAAGTATCCACTACCGCGCATTGATATCTTTTTTGATCAACTAGTGGGTGCTAAGGTATTCTCCAAGATGGATCATCGGTCCGGGTATCACCAGATAAAAATCCGGGCAGAAGACGTACCTAAGACGGCGTTCTCGACAAGATATGGTCTTTATGAATATCTTCTCATATCTTTTCGGTTAACCAATGCTCTGGCTCATTTTATGTATCTCATGAACTCTGTGTTCATGCCAGATTTAGTCAAGTTTGTCGTGGTTTTCATCGACGACATCTTGGTCTATTCAAAGTCAGAAGAAGAACATGCTGAACATTTGCGTGTTGTACTCCAACGGTTGAGGGATCACAAGCTATATGCAAAGTTCAGTAAATGTGAGTTTTGGATCAGCAAAGTTCCGTTTCTTGGGCATATTATTTCAGCGGAAGGCATCACTGTGGACCCAAATAAAATCGAGCAAGTGCTGAATTGGAAATCCCCAACATCTGTTCATGAAGTGAGGAGTTTCCTAGGTTTAGCGGGTTATTATCGGAGATTCATTCCAAACTTCTCCAAAGTCGCTAAACCTATGATGGAGCTGTTGAAGAAAAGCACCAAGTATGATTGGAGGAATTCATGCGAACAAGCATTTCAAACTTTAGTGAATTATCTCACTACAGCTCCAGTTATGGCCCAGCCGGACACCACGAAGCCGTTTGATGTTTATTGTGATGCATCCGGCATTGCTTTGGGTTGTGTGTTGATGCAAGAAGGACGCGTGGTCGCGTATGGATCCCGACAACTCAGGGGTCACGAGCAGAATTAATCGACACACGACCTTGAACTTGCTGCAGTGGTCTTAGCATTGAAATTGTGGAGACATTATCTACTAGGCAATCTAGTACATCTCTACACTGACCACAAAAGCTTGAAGTACATCTTCACACAGAAAGAACTGAATATGAGGCAGCGAAGATGGTTTGAATTGATCAAGGACTATGAACTTGAAATTCATTACCATCCGGGCAAAGCGAATGTGGTTGCTGACGCACTTAGTCGGAAAGCCCACGTTCACCATTTAGCCATGGCTGCAGATGAAGAAAGAGAACCAAGCCTGCGCTTAGTTCCCTACGGGTCGCTGTTCAACCTCGCTCTTATTCCTACAATCCGAGATGAGATTGTAGAGGCTCAGAAGAGGGATAGGGGTATGTCTCATATCCGAAGGAGAGTGAACAGCGGTGAATTGAAGATGTTCCGCAATGATGAAGAGGGTACTCTATGGTTTAACAACCGAATAGTTGTACCCCGGAACATGAAATTGTGGAGGAAGGTATTGGACGAAACGCATTTATCCAAGTACTTTATTCATCCGGGATGCAATAAGATGTACCAGGACTTGAAATCTAAGTTCTGGTGGACACGAATGAAGAGAGAGATTGTGAAATACATATCCGGGTGTGATACGTGTTGGCGGGTTAAAGCCAACTGTATGAGGAAAGCCGAACCACTTCAACCGCTGAAGGTTCCAGCATGGAACTGGGAAGACATAAGTATGGACTTCATCGTCAGTTTACCCATGACCAGCAACAAGCATGATTCTATTTGGGTAATCGTCGATCGTTTGACCAAGACATCTCATTTTGTTCCAGTCCATACGAAATATGTGGCAAAGAAGTATGCGGTGCTGTTCATCTCGAGAATCGTGTGTTTACACGGGGTTCCCCGCACTATCGTGTCTGACCAAGGTGCGTTATTCGTATCAAGATTTTGGGAGCAACTGCATGCTTCCTTGGGAACCAAGTTAATTCGGAGTTCAGCATATCATCCGCAAACGGATGGTCAAACGGAGAGGATAAATCAGATTCTGAAGGATATGCTACGGGCATGTATCATCAATCATGGGAATAATTGGGATGACCATCTACCATTAGAAGAATTCTCATATAATAACCGGTATCAATCCAGCTCAAGATGGCTCTGTATGAAGCTCTTTACGGCCGGAAGTGCCACACACCGCTGAATTGGTGTGAGTCCGGCGAGAGAGTGGTCTACGGGATTGATCTGGTCAATGAAGCCGAGGAACTAGTATGAGTGATTCAAGCCAATTTAAAGGCTGCTCAATCTCGGCAGAAGAGCTATGCAGACACATGACGTCGACCTCTTCACTTTAACATCGGGGACCACGTGTACCTCCGTGTCTCTCCGATGAAAGGGATTCATCGTTTTGGAGTGAAGGGAAAACTAGCTCCACGATTCATCGGGCCGTTTGCTGTCACTGAGATATGCGGACCCGTGGCCTATCGTCTGAAGCTACCGACGTCACTTTCAGGTATTCACAGTGTTTTCCACGTCTCTCAACTGCGGAAATGTCTTAAGTACCCAGCCACGGTTCATATGGAGAACATTTGAGGATCTTCAAGTGAATCTCACTTATTCTGAGTATCCGATACAGATTATCGATGAGAAGACTCGCGCCACAAGAAATCGGACTTTGCGATTTTACAAAGTCTTGTGGAGCAACCACACCGCTGATGAAGCCACGTGGGAAAGCGAGGATTTTCTCCGTCTAAATTTTCGAGACTTTTTTGTACCATATGTCCAGTAGTTTTTCTTCCTTCCTATTTCTTTTTGTAATCTCGGGGCGAGATTCTTTTAAGGGGAGAGGGATGTAACAGCCCTAACTTTTGTAAAGTTCGATGCCAACATATGAAACAAAGTTAAGGCGATAAAAGACTATAGTTGTGTCACATGAAATGATGAACACAAATATGGACATGTGAGGGAGTTAAAAATTTTCTCTATCCCATGCTCAACACATGTTAACCTAGGGGAACGAATTTCACTTCCAAAACTCTAACTCATGTGCACCTCCTCTATGAGTAGAGTGGAGGGAATTTAAATGCAATTTGAATCTTTTGGAAGGATTCCTATTCAGATTGTCCAAAGGCCTATATGTGAGATCATAGATGCATTTCTCATGTATTCAAGAGCCTAAGTTTCAAATTTGGAGAATTTTAGTTTTCATATACTATTTATTCCGAGGATTAAATGAGGGAACGTTCAAATTCAAACTTGAATTTGAATTTTGAACTAAACAATCTCAATTTCAAAATCTAATTTCAGATTTGAGTTCCTCATAATTCTTTTGACCTATCCCCCTAGTTTGATCAAACTCGGAGCTTGTTTGCTATTTTAAACAGAATTAGGAGATAAGAGGGGAGAATTGGGGCCCACATGTCAGCCACCCCACAGTGCAAACCGCCTCTGTTTTGAGTTTCTTCGGATGAGAGCGCACCCACAGCTGGTGCAATCCACTCCCGACGCCAGCTCCTTCTTCCCTTGTGGGCTCGGTCTGATCCTTACACGAGACAGTGCACGAAGCCAATTTCCCTCTTCTTCCCCGTTCTGTGTGCTCCGGTGAGGTTTTCTCCCGAGCAGAACAGAACCAGCCGCTGCTCTGTTCCTCTGATCGCCCAACTGAACCAAGCTCCCTTTGCTCAAGCTCCCCACAGAAAAAGCCTTCACCCGTGAGTGCTCTAGCCGGCTAGCAACCTAACCCCGGTAATCCATGCTTGCTTGCGCCTAGAAACAGTTCGTTTGCTGCTGCTCCCGTGTTGAAACGGAAGTGAACCGAACTGGTCACCATGGCCAGCCCAAACCAGGAGTGATCATGCCCAAGCAAGCCACCCCATCGGTGCACCTACAAGCCTAGTTTCTCACCTCTGAAGCTCAGTCCCAGCCATTGATCACAGAGGGAGAATTTCAGGATTTTCTCCCGGGCGGCAGAAACTGACCGTGAGGTAAGGAATTGCAAAATTCGTCCTCAAATCGTAGTTGTTGTGTTTCAAACTTCACACACAGGATGTTAACTGCCTGGCACACCTTCTCCATCGATTTTAGACCAAGAAATTGAGTGTAGAGCGAGGAAACCGAGTTCTTTTTGAGAGTCTACCTCTGGACCATATCGGGCGCACGGTGCCGATAGGTTTGGAGTGCTCCCCGGCTTGTTTAGACTTCATGTCGGTCTTCTACACGATCCCCTGGTGCTTTAGAGCCCAAGAACCGCCTATTTGGTGGAGAATTCACCGTGCACAACCTCGCCGGAGCCCTAGGGTTTGCTGTGCCAGTGCGCCCTGTTTTCTGGCAAGTTTCAGCCGCCGGCGACCTTACCAACGTGTTCAGCGGGGGAAAATGGGGGGGGGGGGGCGGCCAGCAGGGGGTACGGAGGTGGATGGGAAGTGCCTTTCCGGCGACCTCGCCAGAGGGAGCCGCCACTACCCTGTTTTGCGCGAGGCTGAAGGTTAGGGATGACTGGTGGGACCCACTGTCGGCATTTAAACATTTTCCCGATTTTCCCGATTCAGTTCAAACTTTGGAGAGCCATAACTTTGTGTAGGAGTGTCCAACAATTGTGAAACAAATTTTTTTGGATTCCTCTCAACGAGTACTATCCAGGGGTGCATCCCTATATTTATAAAAATCTTTGGATTTGGCTCATTAATTCATTTAAGGAAAATCTTGTAGGAATTTTTACAGGAGTTATGTTTATTGGAAAATTCCCAAATTTGGACAGGACATTCTTCCAAAAACTCTTGAACTCCAGTAAAACTTTTAGAGGCATTGGACCTAATTTGCTTGGTCAAATGATATGTTCATTCCTTATGTCTCTGAAAAATGGGAGAAATGAACAGAGACATTTTCAGCTTTTCCCCAATCTTTGTAAAATTCATAGATCCACGTAGAAAACTCCAAATGTGGTAAAACCAATTCCTATGGACTCAGGACATTTTGTACTTCACAAAAAGTCTACTTGCAGCCTAGGAAAGGTTAATATCTACGGGGTAAAGGCAGATTAGTGAAAAAACATAAGGATTTGTTGTGCCCACATGAAGCCATTTCATGAGCTCAATTTTTGCACACTGCCTAAATAGATTCCATAGAAGCTGTGATTAAATTTTCAGCTTCATTAGACCTATGGAACTTGAGCTACCATCTTTTAGGGTTAAGTGTTCATATAATGGACTTAATCACATGGTGATTACTAGTATCTCCTTTTCACCCTAGTTTTCATCATCTTTAAGGTTGTAGATCCAACAACAGAAACCTTGCTGTTGTTTGTCCCTCTTATGTGTGAGTTAACTTGAACAACAGTTTTGAAACAGTTTCTAAATTGCTTGGAAATACATGTGCATCCTTCATCTTAATAGCTCACGTGACGTCGACGTTTGATGAGGAATCAACTCCGCAGCGAGATCTCCATATCGTGACGAGTTTGGCAGATTCTCTGGAGGAAGACTAACTTATAGCTTCTAACAAAACCGATGAGCAAGGCAAGCCCCGGTTTGCATATCGTTACCGTATTAAATTTTGCTTTACTTCACCTCATTTGTATTAGACTTGATATTGTGCATTATGTCTAGGATGTTTGAAACCCATTTGCATGGCTATTACATCCCTGAGTAGAAGGTTTAGTGTAGGCTTTGCCTCGTCGTAGATGCTACGCTAATGTTGTAGCTAGCTCGGTAGAAGTCGAGTAGTAAAAAGCTACTCGCGAGAAAGTTTGAGTAATGCAGTTACTCGCGAGAGGTTGATGATATGAGCATGCTCATGAAAATGAGATGTTGACGGGGATGTTCCTGTAGGATGGAGTGCTCAAGGTTGGTCTCGACCTGTGATGTGTGTGACAATGCTTGAGACTACATTTGGCCTGGACCGGGATGGTAAGGCAAATGTGGAGGTTGGTTGTAGCCTCGTCCGTGTCGGTTAAGAACCGTATGTATGCGGCCCTGCTGGACAAGATTGAGCTGTACCGGATATATAGTGGGGTATGGGACCCATGAAACCGATGTAACTCGATGGACCGTTATGTAGAAACTCATCCTTCGCGTGGGAATGGCGTTGAGAAGGCGGGAGATGTAAATCCTTTAGCGGGCAACTTCGACGTGTCTGCGTAGAGGACCATCCTGCTCGGCGCGAAACATTTTTCTATGTCGGGGTGTCGTGTGAAAGGTTGCTGCATACAACGTAAGAAAGAGCTGTTGAGAGAGTCTTTCGAGGCGAATGTGTGTGTCGTGTATTCCGGGTTGTTATTGATTCGAATCACCGTCGCTCGCGGAAGAGGATTGAGCATACTTGCCCACTGCGCCGTGACGTAGTAAGAAGAGGAACTAAGTCTCTTAACATGCTGTTTATGGATTAATCATTGCATTGGAACCTTGAGTGAAGTACATATAGAGCCAACTAAATTTCATTTCCACTTTAGGCTAACAACATCGGGATAAGCGTTTCTTGTTTGATTGTGGACTTCCGGTGTTGTGAGGCGTGAGGACCACTAAAATAAGGCTATAAGAATCTGAATTTAAGGTTCAAGTTTAGTCAACCTGCATTTTGCAAATTCCTGTTCCTACAGTCTTACTACCCCTGCATGTAGAGATACATGTTTAGGATTGACGGTTAAGACTTGCTGAGCCTTAGTGCTCACTGTTGCTTCTGAGTTGTTTTTGCAGGTAGAAGGATGCCTGCTATGAAGAGGTTTGTTCGGTGAGACGACGAACCTCATGGTTCATTCCACTCGCCGGAAATCTAGCCGCTGCCTTTCTTTGGTGAAGCTAGTAGGAAGCATTCACGGGCTGAACGACTTCTCTTAGGCGTAGTTAGGGTCGAGAGTGAGTAGATTGTCCATGTAGTTTTAATTTCCGCTGCGTGTGTACTTATGTTGTAAAAGAACATATCTTGAGTAACAAAATGGTTCGTTATGTTCTTAGGTCTCTTTTCGTGCATGCTGTTGGGTGCCGCATCGCACGGCACCACCCACTGCGATCACCAGGCCATCACAATTAGATTACTTAGTATGGAGTGTGTTGGAGAAACACACCCCAAGAGCTCAACTGAAAGAAATCACACTAACTGCACAAAAATCAGCATGCGCGGACTAGTCCGATATCAAACGGACTAGTCCGATTTCTCTCTGACTAGAAAACGGACTAGTCCGATATGGACCGGACTAGTCCAATTTTGTCTCTAGATAGACAACGGACCAGTCCGCACTCTTACGGACTAGTCCGGTATCTCACAACACTTAGGGTTTTCCACACACTGCACACCGGACTAGTCCGGAGTCCACCACGGACTTGTCCGGACATCGCAAACCCTAACGGAAACCGTAGTATAAATATAGGTGTACAACCATACTACCCCCTCTCTCGACCCCCTTCACCGTCACACCTCCCAAGAGCCCAAAATTCACATCTCTCCACACATTCTAACCCAAAAAGGATCAAATCTTTGAGGATTAGCAATTGATCAAAGGAGAGACTTGTTCTACACATCTTGAGCTCTTGGGTTTGATCTCTCGCACACTCTTGTTCATTTATTGTTCATCTATTGAGTGTGTTTGGTGGTAGTCATTCATTGTAATTCTTGGGGAGCCCTAAACCTGTGAGAAGGCCCCTTGAACGATTTATTTGCCCTTTGTGATTAGTGGAAGAGAATCGGCCTCCGTGGCGATTCGACGAGGGTAGGGTTGGTGAAGACCCGGTGCTTCTTGGAATCCTAACGGGGACGTAGATTTCCTTTGTGGAATCGAACCTCGGGATAAAACTTGTCTCTTGCTCTTGTTCATTTATTGTTCATCATATTCTAGGGTTTACTTAATCTTGTGTAATTCACATTGAAACATTGAAATCAAAGTTGATCGTTGTCATTCATTGTTTCACTGTTATAATACATCTAATTCCCAATAAATTTCCGCTGCATAGGGTACTAGAAGTGTAAATATTGATCAACCTTGATCTTTCTAGTCCACGCATGCCGGACTAGTCCGCACAGTACCGGACTAGTCCGATTTGTCTCTGACTAGAAAACGGACTAGTCCACACTCTACCGGACTAGTTCGATTTCCCTATATTTGATAAATCTATTAAGTGTTTTAGGGATTAACAAAGAATCAAAAAGCCTATTCACCCCCCTCTAGGGTACATTCAATTGGTATCAGAGCCAAACTCTTCAAAAGAGACTCACCGCTCGAAGAGACGATGTCTGGCATCGAGGATGTACACAAGAAGATCGATGATGAAAAGGGTGATGATGAAAGGACTCAAAAACTAAAGAAGCTACTCGACGCCATTCAAGACAGTGAGGACGATGATGAGGAGGTGCTCCAACTCAAGTCTCTTCTATGGAAGAAGGCACTCTCCCCAAAAGGGAAGAAGAAGATCGATGATGAAAAGAAGAAGAAAGGGGGTAGTCACACAGACTACTCCCGATATCCTTTTGACTATGAACGTTTGAATCTAACAATAGTCATTACTTATCAATTCCTCTAGGGAAAGCACCTTACTTTGATGGCAATGACTATTCAATGTGGAGACAAAACATGAAAATGCACCTTATATCTCTTAACCCAAGTTTGTGGCATATAGTGTGTACAGGGATAGATATCCCGGATGATGATGAAGAACTGACTCCAAGCCAAGAACAAGCCATTCATCGGAATGCTCAAGCTGTAGCTGTGATCACGTCATCACTGAGTCGAGATGAGGTCACCAAGGTGGATGGACTCGAAATTGCTAAGGAGATATGGGACACACTATAAACCGCACATGAATGTGACCGTCATGTACGCGAAGCCAAGATAGAAATGATTGAAGGTGAATTGGGAAGATTCGCGATAGAAGAAGATGAATCACCACAACATATGTACAATCGACTGAAGAATCTTATCAACAAAGTCCGAGCTTATGGCAGCAAAAAGTGGAATGATCATGAGGTCGTGAAGTTGATTCTCAGAGCATTCATGCCTCGCAATGTGACTCTTTGCTCTATGATCAGAGAAAGCCCCGGGTATCGGAAAATGACCCCAGACGAACTTCTTGACAAGATCATCAACTTTGAAATGATGGAGAAGCAAGCCAAGCATGTCAAGGAAATTGCCGATCTCACCTCGACAAAAAAGAAAGGAGTTGCTTTGAAGTCAACTTGTAAACCCGTATCAAAAGAAGCTCGAGAAGCTCATGGAGAAGACAACAGTGATGATGAAAGTAGTGATATCGATGAAGAAGACATGATCTTGTTCATGAAGAAGTTCAAGAAAATGATGAGAAGAAGAAAGGGTAGCAGCTCAAACGAAGGAAGACAAAGGGACAAACAAAGATCCAAGATGAGACGGGCGTGCTACAACTGCGGAGAATATGATCACTTCACAGTAGATTGTCCATATGAAGAAAATAAGAGGAAGACTAAAGACAACAAGCCTCAACCAAAGAAAATGTTCAAGAAGAAGAAGCAATATGGCCAAGCGCATCTAGGGAAGGAGTGGGACTCCAACGATGAATCCTCATCCGAAAAGAAGAGGAGATGGCCACCATAGCCATAAAGAAGACTACCATGAAATCCACTCTCTTCCCAACCATGGGCGCATGGAAGGACAACGACAACACTTGTCTAATGGCAAAGGAAGGTAAAAGAAAGACTTATTCATCCGGTGGAGCAAAATGGGTGCTAGATAGTGGATGCACCAATCACATGACTGGAGAAAGAAGAATGTTCGTGGAATATGAAGAAAATGAAGATCCAAGCAAAGGCATTTACTTTGGTGATAATAGTTAAGGAAGAGTGCTTGTGTAAGGGCCTCAGTTTTTGACACACATTTGCAGTGTTCATCACCACACCACACACCTCATTTGAGGAAGAATGATGAACACAAATGAAGAGCAAGTAACAATTATCAACATGCTCATTAGAGAACAAAATTACACATTGCAAAAGTGGTATTTCCCACATGTGATATAGATGGGCTGGACATATGAAAACTCCTACACTTCACTAAGGATGTCCATGCCAAGTTTCACCCAAATTCAAAACCTTTTGAGGTCAGTTTGGGTATAGTTAGGAAGAGGGCAGTTTGAAACCTTATTCAAATTCAAACTGTTTTTATCCCATGAATTTAAAAGTGGAAGGCATATTCTTACTCAGCACATTTTTGTGAGCTCACACACCAATTTTTCACTCCATTTGGAGTTGATCTTGACATGAGCTAAGGGGGAGAAATTCAAACTTTATTTGAATTTCAAACTGAACTTGTGCTGAAATTCATTCAAACCAAACCTCATTTGAACTTGGATCAATTCAAATGGCTCATGGGTGAATATTTTGAATTGCCAAGGGTAGTATGGGGTTCACTGTTTACAACAGTGATTAGGAGTAAATTTCAGAGGTTAAAATGGGGGGTGGGACCCACATGTCAGCCTCCACTTCAACACAAACCGACTGAAACACAGCTCAATCGGTTCCCGGGTGCAGTGTGCGCGCGCCACCGAGGGGGGCAGCTGGCGCCAGCTCCTGCTGCGCGCCCCAAGCCGGAGACCAGTCGCCGGGCTACTTATCCCCTCCCCGGCGTGCTTCGATCGCCCATTCCCCGAGCTGCCGACATACTCGGCCTGTTCTTCCACTGCAACCGCCGCCGCTCGAGCTCACGCTTGATCAAGCCGATCACTCGCGAGCACAGCCTCCTCCACAGCAAAACGGCACCAAGAGGTCGTGAGCAACCTCCTAGACCCCGTGTTGTCCAGTGAGCAAGCGTCCTCGAGCTGTACGAGCCATTTCTCCGGCGAGCAGAACATCGCCGCCGATCGGGCTCCCGTGGACAGCACGGCACAGCCGTTGTCACGTCCTCTTCTCTACACAAGAAAGGTGCATGATTGTATGTAGATGGAGTAGCCAAAAGCCGTTTGGCGATTGATCAACCCTCGGCTGAGAATTTCCAAATTTACTCTTGATCAGTTCATAAGGACCGAGCTCACCTTCGGGTGAAATTCATGCTCTATGCACGAGGGTTGGACGATCTCGTTACCTAGTAGCTTCTACGCACGATAGCGCCCACGCTCGAACTGGAATTAGAGAAAACCATCGAGAATCGGCCATGATATGGCTGTTTTCCCCGCCGCCATGGCTGAACACCTCGGCTCACCGTCGAGAGCCTAGTTGCCGGTATTTCTAGCTTCCACCCAGCCCTGGTTCGTGTTTCCCATGCTCTACTGATGCTCTCCGACCGATTTCCGGTCGATTTGGTGCACGGGAGAGCGGGACCGACCTCACCGGAACCCTAGCAGGTGCTGTCATCGGTGCGCACGGGTTTCCGGTCATCGCCGGCGGCCGGCGACCCCACCATCGAGTCCAGGGGGTCAGTAAAGGGGTAGGCGGCAAGTTTCGGGCCGGGGGGTGGCCGGGTACTCAGTTCCGGCAAGGGTCGCCGGAGATCGCCGCCGCCGCGCAGTTGGCGCGAGGAGGGAGACGACGCACTGTGTGCGGGGCCCACAAGCCAGAGTTTAAACTTTTTCCCGAATTTCAGTTTCAGTTCAAACTTCAAATCCTTATAACTTTGGCTAGAAAGCTCCAAATTGAGTGAACCAAATTTTGCTGGATTCAGCTCTCCGAGTACTTTCCAGAAAATCAAGTTTCACTTCATGAAAACCCATAATTTTCCAGAATTAATTCCTCAAATTTTAAAGTGTTAGGAATTTTAACTGGAGAATCCTGTGGAGGAAAATCATGAAAGTTTGCTGGGATATTCACCGAAACATCCCTGAACTACCATAAAAATTTCAGATCCATTTGAGCTCATTTAATCCACCTAATGGTGTGATTAGTGAAACTGTTCCAGAGAAAATAGAAAATGTTCAGAAACATTTTCAGAATTTTCTCTGAAATTGTTTAGCTCATATCTTTAGTTAGGGACTTCCAAATTAAGTGAGACCAACTCCATTAGAACCCTCTGAAAATCTAGTTTTCAGAAAGTCATAGTTCGTCTCATGAAAATTCCTAGAACACCCTAAGAGTTCCAATTAAGGTCAAGGACATAATTAATTGTGGAGGGCTCAAATGAGCTTTGCTGCAACTAAAACTCGACCAAGTCTCTGTCTAGGTTGTAACCAAGCCACAGTAAAAGTTTCACAGTCATTAGGTCTGTCTAGCAAAGGTTATAGACTTCACAACTTCAAAGATAATACAAATGCATTTAAATTAATACATACATTGCTCTTATCATGTAGTCGCTAAGGTCGAGGAGGAACCCAAAGTCCTAGACTTCGTTACTCCGGAGGAACAGCTAGCCTACGACCAAGAGCAGCAAGGCAAGCTCCGGTTTGCATTAACCATTTTACAAATTTTTATTGTTTTGAGCACATACTTGTTTCCTTTATTCTGTGCATTAGAGTTTTGTTTGGAAACCCCACTGCATAGCCAAGAAAACCATGGGTTGGGGTTTAGGATTGCAAACCCCGTTAGCTACTGCATTGCTAGGATAGAGTAGGATTCGGTACAAGTCGGGTAGTTGGAACTACTCGGGAGAATAGGCTTGAGGCACATTGCTCGGGTAGAGATAGCACATGATACACATGGCAAGAAAATGAGACCGAGCGGAGAGTAAGGGCAGCAGGACTTTGGGGCCTGTGTGCTGTAGCTCCGCTTGTGTCGGTTGAGGACCGAGCCGTGTGCGGGCCTGTTGAACAAGCTAGAACAGTACCGAAGACCTACCGGCTATATGGGAACCGGGAAACTGATGTAACTCGGGTAGCTGGGTATTGAGGCATTGCCCGTCGTTCAGAGGGTAGGTTGAGAGCTCGAGGTGTAAATCGGCTGGCGGCACAGAGATGCGCGTGCAGAGACCTCTTGCTCGGGATGATGGGACCGGTTCAATATTTGGCTAACGGGTGAAAGGTAGTCGCGTACGGCGTCCGTGATGGTTGTTGTAGGCAACATCGAGTACGGGCGTACGTGACGGGTTGTTCGGGTAACCCTGCAGGTGTAAATCGATTATAATCGCCGTCCCTCGCGGTCAGTGAGTACCACTTGTTCACTGTACCGTGACGTAGAAAGAACAGGCTAGACACATGTTTAAATGCTGCTGATTGAAAGCTGGACAGTGATTGTTAATGATATGCTGTAGCTTAGAGCTAATTAAAGTTCTTTTCAACTTTGGGCAAAGTACATGAGAGAAATGCGTTTCTTGTTTGATTGCGGCTCTCTCATGTGCCTTAGCGTAAGGTTCTCCACAACCTGCTGCTAAAACCTGAAATTAAGGTTCTACTAATTAGGCGAGTCCTTGCAAATGATTTTTACCTCATGCAACCCATTACCCTCATGTAGAAGTTCCATGTTTAGGTGAGACGGGTGAGACTTGCTGAGCCTTCGTGCTCACTGCTTGTGTTTGAAGCTTTTGCAGGGTTCTATGAGGAAGGGACTCCCGAAGAGGAGACGGAACCCCAGGAGGGGAACCCTGTCGAGTGGGAGTCGTGCACGCCGCAGAGTTAGTGTGTGTGTGTGCTAGCAAGGACACGTTCGAGGGCTGAACGTGCACTTGATGCTTAGTCTACGCCCGCGAGTGTAGACTGAACTTATTTTGATGTAAACATGTTCATAAACTTGTTTATGTAATAAAACTTCCGCTTCCGCTTTGCACCTTTGAGGTGTGTTATACGGTGCTGTGCAACGCAGCACCCCACAGCGTGATCCTGGCTCGACAGGACCAATGGGGTCGTGTCAGCGTTGGTATCAGAGCTCGCTTGAGGTTTAACACAGTACAAAGGTCTTCTTTTTCAAAAATCCAGTGAGGAACAAGTTAGTAGCCCGTATAAGGATGTTATTAGCATATAGAAAGTGGCATATTAACCTATTTGTTATGTCGGAAAAATCGTGCATCTTGGGACGTTCATGTCTTGGGGGGTGCACGTAAGCGCTGTCCACCAGTGCGCACAAGCTGAAGGGTGGAGCCCCACGGGTGGCAGGTAACCCGACCTGCTTTGATATCCTCTACGACTCTTAATGTCGTTTGGGGTATTTAAGCAACGTATGTCCCTCGCGTGCGTGGTGCAACATGGGAGACCCCGTCACGTGGTCTGAAACGTGAACACGTAACTCAAGGCGTGTTTGGCTTGAGAACATCCGGGCGAGTGATGACGGCTGGGTGTACCAACTGTATGGATTCCGGGCTCGGTGTGCAGCCGAGTCTGATGATTGTTTGAGTTTCTGCAGGTAGCCTGACCACGAAACGGTAGACGTGTAGCATCCGTGTGCAAGTGACGAGTAGTGCCACTGAACTAACGAAGCCGGCTAAGTCCGGTATAGGTTTTTCCTTTGTGAGGACGTAGTACCGACATAATCTGGTGACGCATCGACGTCACACCCCATTAAATAAACAACTTCATTTAAAAACTTGAAGGTTTTGATCCAAAGTAGTAAAACTTGATGTAACTCCTTCCCTTGAACAGGATATTCAAAGTTAACAAGTTTTCAACTTATAGGTTGTTAAGGACAGAGCACTCTGTTTTCAGCTGAATCAAGGCAGAAGTTAATTAGAGGCTAGAGGTTGAGTTCTTTCGAGATTGGGGTCGTATGATACATTTCTGGAAATCTTTGGAAGGGCTTTACAACTTTTCTGTTGAGGTCCAGAGGTGTTTCATCCCTTAACCACTTGAAAAATGCAGTAGAGTTGGAACTGTCCAGAAAACAGGACAGGGTAAAGACTCTCTGTAGACTCTTTGTAAATTGAGCATAACGTCCTGCATAAAAATCCAAAAATAGAAAATGAGGTAGTTCTGGAAAGCTTATGAGATGGGTTACAACTTGGTAACAGAAAGTTTTGTCAGATTAGGGACAGAAGTAACTGAGATTGTTGGATCAAATCAGTACCTAAGGCAGGGAGGTGCTGTCCAATTGTTCCCAGAAATTCTGTTAACTTTGACATCTCATAACTTTTGAACCAGGACATATCTTAGGCCAAGCAAATACTGGCTGGAAAGCTATTGAAGTTAGCTTCAACTTTGATGTTGAGCTCCAGGACTGGTTTTGCTTTTAACCTGGCCTAAATCAGGTTGAAATGGAAACTGGTCAAGGCTGTCATGGGAGCAGCAGATCAGCAGTCAAATTTGTTTAAAAATTTGAACTATGTTTCCAAGTGTTATGAGTTCAAGGACATATCTTATGTTATAACTCAATGGTTTACTGTATAAATAAATATTTGACATTTCTCAAATATATTTTTACAGATGGCAGCAGATAAACGGTTGGAGAACGGGTGGGTAGTTTCCCACTGCTCTGACCGTAGCGGCTACCCGGAAGCATTGTGGCAAATGCTCCAATATTTCGGGTACACCCAGATGCCGCAATACTTTGCCAAGGAAGAAGGCGAAGAGGGGAACAAGACGTGGATGATCCATGTCGAGGTTCCTGCAGGACCTACGCCACCCGGTTGGGTGCCATTCACCGTCACGGTGAGAGGTAGACAACCGGAAGGGATGTGGCAAGTGGCAGCCCGCGACACTATGTCACGTTTCTGCCAACTGCACGTGCAGGCTATAGAGGGCACACCATACGCACTCGTTCCGGTGGAGGGACGAGCTCAGCATGTGTGGGAAGAGAGGTACCTGGAGGCAACAGACCCGAGTTGCCCAAGGTACAACCCCGCGGAGGCATACCTCAGCCTCCAAATGAGGGCGGGAAACGCTGTGATGGACAGCCAAGCTGTTCATACGGAGCATCTCGCCACCAAGCTCAAGGAGAGCACAAGCCGTGGAGATCATTTCGAGGGTGCTCACAGCGCACTCCGCAATGTGCTCCTTCCGACGATCAAGCGACTTAATGAACAACACAATCAGTTGCGTCGTCTGAAGAAGGCAAAGAAGAAGAGCCGTGTTGACATCGCAGCGTTGCAAGAGCTGGTGCAGACCCTAACCCAGCAGAATGAGGACCTTGCTCAAGAGCGGGACGACGCTATTGAGGAAGGACAAGGCTGGGAAGAGGACTACAACCAAGCTATGGACGAGGTGCATGCCTTGCAGGACCTCGTGCCCCCGGTATTGGGCGTACCGGTAGTCTTGGGTCTTCCAGCCATGGGAGAACCCGGAATGGGAGAAGAGGTGGTAGACCCCGAGCCACCAGCAGAGGTACCGGAGGAGGACGACCCACAGGAGGTCGAGTTCTACTCCGAGTAGGGGGTTACGGTTGCCAAGTAGGGCAGCTAGGGTAGCGTAACCCAACTTTTGTAATCGGTGACATGTCGTGTAGACAGTAGCGTATGTATAGGTAGTGACGACATGAGCACGACTTCTCGGAGATCCGAGAATAATGTATCTTGTATAAAGTTTATGCTTTATCAATATATGTGAATGTTGTGCAAATTGATCATGTGTCACTTCAATACCTACTGTTGCGTATGGAATTTTTAGTAAGACATGTGCTAATTGCTGCTGTTTTGAATTTCAGAATGACGCGTACTCGTGCCAACCCTGACGTTGGGGGTACCAGTCAAGGGGGAGAGACCTCCCAACCACCTCCCGAGGACTCCTCGGGACAGCAGCAGCAACAGCAAACACCGCCACCGCCACTACCAACGGTTACATTGGCCGACATTGTCGCGGCAATGGCGGGCTCGCATCAGCAGCACACAGAGTTGCTGCAGACTCTCATCGCCAATACGTCTCGCCCAGAGAGACGTCAAGATCGTGAGGAGCGCCAACAGAGCTCCTACTCCGACTTCATGGCGACTCAACCCCCTGTATTCTCAAGGGCGGATGAACCACTTGACACGGACAACTGGCTCCGCGCCATAGAGATGAAGTTCGGGCTGCTCCAAATCAGCGAGCAGCGCAAGACTCAGTTCGCGGTCCAGCAGCTACAAGGATCCGCGAGCGCGTGGTGGGCCAACTTCTGTGCTTCCCAGCCCACCGACCGAGTGATGACCTGGGCGGAGTTCCGGACGGCCTTCAGGGCCTATCATATACCGCCCGGTTTGATGAAGAGGAAGACGCAGGAGTTCCTACACCTGCAACAAGGGATCCGGAACGCGCTGGAATACTCCAGGGCGTTCAACGATCTCGCGCTCTACGCGTCGTATCACGCGGATACAGACGAGAAGCGGCGAGACCATTTTTACCAGGGGCTTAACCCGCTCCTGAAGGACAAGTTGGCGATGTTCAATCGCGGCAGCCTCAACAACATCATTGATGCTGCGATTGTTCAGGAGGACTCCGGCAAGGAGTTGGCGGCGGCAGAGCGAAAGCGAAGCGCGCCGCAGAGCAGCGGAGAAGGAGGCGGTCCTTCTCAGAAGTTTCGGATGGTGAATCGCCCACCATCAGGTCCACGCTGGCAGCCACCACAGCGGTCGATGCCGTTCCGCAGTCGGCTGTATTCTTCGCTGGCATTCCGGCTGGCAATGCCAGTACCACCGCAACAACAACAGCAGCAGCGGGCGATGCCGCGTGCGTTTGCACCTCAGCAACGCATGCCGGGCTTTCGTCCACCGAGTACTCCACCATCAGCGGCCACATGTTACAAATGTGGTCGTCCAGGACACTTCGCGAGCAGTTGCCCGGAGAGGCAAGGCGGCGGAGTGGCACCACAGTTTCCGGGGAGGAATCAACCCCGGAACCCTACTAATGCGTGGCGGGCAAACCCTAGGCCCGGCACTGTCCACCAACTTGCCATTGAGGACGTGCCGGAGGGCGAGCCAATCCTTGCGGGTATATTCCAACTCCACCAGCATCCCGCTATAGCACTGTTTGATTCAGGCGCCACGCATAATTTTATTAGCCAAGCTTTCATTGCTAAACACAGTTTGCCAATACTACCCACCGATAGTCCATATTTAATTTGTTCACCGGGTGGGAAGATTTCAGCAAGCGTAATGGTCTCCAAAGCACCATTATGCTTAGCGGGTAGAGTGTACCCCACGTCTCTCATTATCTTAGAGGGACAGAATGTCGATGTCATCCTAGGGATGTCGTGGTTAACCCGCCACGGCGCTGTTTTAGACACCGTCCTTCGAGTCGTGCACTTAAACTCAGAGGTGCACGGTTCTCACTCATTATTTCTGGACAGTCCAGAAATAAAACTTCCAAGTGTCTATCAAGCCACGACCATCAGATTGGAAGATATTCCGGTGGTCCGAGAGTTCCCTGATGTATTCCCGGACGATTTGCCGGGGATGCCACCCGATAGAGAGGTGGAGTTCAAGATTGAACTCGCACCGGGAACCATGCCAATATCCCGAAGGCCGTACAAGATGGCGCCCAAGGAGTTGGCTGAACTGAAGACTCAGCTCACGGACCTTCTGGAGAAGGGTTTTATTAGGCCGAGCTCCTCCCCATGGGGCTGTTCGGCATTATTTGTCAAGAAGAAGGATGAGACGTTGCGGCTTTGCGTGGACTACCGTCCATTAAATGCCGTAACCATCAAGAACAAGTACCCGTTGCCACGGATCGACATGTTGTTTGATCAGTTGGTCGAAGCGAAGATCTTTTCCAAGATGGATTTAAGATCCGGGTACCATCAGATTAAAATAAGGGCTGAGGACATTCCGAAGACGGCTTTCTCGACGAGGTACGGACTTTATGAGTACCTAGTTATGTCCTTCGGCCTCACCAATGCTCCAGCTCACTTCATGTACTTGATGAACTCGGTATTCATGCCGGAGCTGGACAAGTTTGTCGTGGTCTTCATCGACGACATCCTGGTATATTCCAAGTCGGAGGAAGATCACAAGAAACATCTGTGTATAGTCTTGCAACGGCTGCGAGATCACAAGTTATACGCAAAATTCAGCAAATGCGAGTTTTGGATATCGCAAGTGCCTTTCCTCGGGCATATCATCTCAGCGGAGGGTATCGCTGTGGACCCGAGCAAGATCACGCAAGTACTGAATTGGAAATCCCCGAGAACTGTTCATGAGGTACGGAGTTTCCTCGGACTCGCGGGATATTATCGGAGGTTCATCCCGAACTTCTCGAAGATTGCCAAGCCAATGACAGAGCTGCTGAAGAAGGCTACCAAATATGTTTGGAGTCCAACATGTGAAGCAGCATTCAAGGCTTTAGTCAAGCACCTGACATCAGCACCGGTTTTGGTGCAGCCAGACACAACAAAACCGTTTGACGTGTACTGCGATGCATCCGGCATTGGGCTCGGATGTGTGCTGATGCAAGACCGAAGAGTGGTCGCGTATGGATCACGGCAGCTTAGGAACCATGAGCAGAATTATCCAACTCACGACTTGGAGCTCGCTGCCGTGGTACTTGCACTGAAGATGTGGAGGCACTACCTACTCAGTAACCTCGTACATTTATATACCGACCACAAAAGCCTCAAGTACATATTCACTCAGAAGGAGCTGAATATGAGGCAACGAAGATGGTTAGAACTGATAAAGGATTACGAGATAGAAATCCATTATCATCCGGGCAAGGCAAACATAGTGGCAGATGCGCTGAGCCGCAAGTCACACGTCAATACTCTGACCATCACACCGTTGGAAGAGAGTGAACCACCACTACATGTGATTCCACACGGAGCTCTCTACAACCTAGCTTTGATCCCCACCATCCGTGAAGAGATAGCGGCAGCCCAGAAGAATGACAAGGGCATGTCACATTTACGGAGACGTGTAGACAGTGGGGAGTTGAAATGTTTCCGGAAGGACGGAGACGGCGTCCTATGGTTCAAGGACCGGATCGTCGTACCCCGAAACCCGGAGTTACGGAAGAAAATCTTTGATGAGGCTCACTTATCAAAATTTTCTATTCACCCCGGCAGCAACAAAATGTATCAAGAACTCAGAAGCAAGTTTTGGTGGACACGGATGAAGCGGGAGACTGCAAAATACGTGTCCGAGTGTGATACATGTCGAAGGGTGAAGGCAGATCATATGCGGAAACCGGGACTGCTGCAACCACTGGGCATTCCTGCCTGGAAGTGGGAGGACGTGAGCATGGATTTCGTCGTCGGTTTACCCACCACCTTGCAGAAACATGATTCTGTGTGGGTGATCGTCGATCGGCTCACCAAAGTTGCCCATTTCATCCCGGTCAACACCAACTACAACGCCAAGAAGTACGCTGAACTGTACATCTCACGGATCCTATGCTTGTACGGCGTACCCCGTACTATCATATCGGATCGGGGCACTTTATTTGTGTCCCGTTTTCGGGAGCAGCTACACGCTGCCTTGGGGACGAAGCTGATCCGTAGTTCAGCCTACCACCCGCAGACGGATGGGCAAACCGAGCGGGTAAATCAAATCCTAGAAGACATGCTACGAGCTTGCGCTATCAACCACGGCAAGAATTGGGATGATCACTTGCCGTTAGCCAAGTTCTCGTACAACAATGGGTACCAGGCCAGCATCAAGATGGCGCCCTACGAGGCGCTATACGGAAGAAAATGCCGCACACCATTGAACTGGTGTGAGTCTGGCGAAAGGGTTACCTTCGGGATTGACCTTGTCAACAACGCGGAAGAAAAGGTTCGACTAATTCAAGCGAACCTAAAAGCCGCTCAATCCCGTCAGAAACAGTATGCGGACCAGAGAAGGCGCCCGTTACAATTCGAAGTTGGAGATCACGTATATCTACAGGTGTCTCCAATAAAGGGCGTAAACAGATTTGGGGTGAGAGGAAAGTTAGCACCCCGATTCATCGGTCCATTCCAGATTACCGAAAGATGTGGATCGGTGGCATACCGGCTGAAATTACCAGAAGCACTTTCCGGTGTGCACGACGTCTTTCACATTTCCCAGCTGAGGAAGTGTCTCAAGCTATCAACTACCGTTCAGCTGGAAGACATTGAAGAACTGCAACCGGATCTCACCTATCGGGAGGAACTGGAGCAGATTATTGATGAAAAGGCCCGAACCACACGCAACCGTACGTTGTGGTTCTACAAGGTTCTATGGAGTAATCACTCCATGGACGAAGCGACATGGGAGAGTGAAGAATTCCTTCGCACTAACTACCCCGACTTTTTCACGTCGCATATCCGGTAATTTTCCACCGTCCTCTCTCTCATTTTCACCTTATAATCTCGGGACGAGATTCTTTTAAGGGGGGAGGAATGTAAGGGCCTCAGTTTTTGACACACATTTGCAGTGTTCATCACCACACCACACACCTCATTTGAGGAAGAATGATGAACACAAATGAAGAGCCAGTAACAATTATCAACATGCTCATTAGAGAACAAACTTACACATTGCAAAAGTGGTATTTCCCATATGTGATATAGATGGGCTGGACATATGAAAACTCCTACACTTCACTAAGGATGTCCATGCCAAGTTTCACCCAAATTCAAAATCTTTTGAGGTCAGTTTGGGTATAGTTAGGAAGAGGGCAGTTAGAAACCTTATTCAAATTCAAACTGTTTTTATCCCATGAGTTTAAAAGTGGAAGGCATATTCTTACTCAGCACATTTTTGTGAGCTCACACACCAATTTTCACTCCATTTGGAGTTGATCTTGACATGAGCTAAGGGGGAGAAATTCAAACTTTATTTGAATTTCAAACTGAACTTGTGCTGAAATTCATTCAAACCAAACCTCATTTGAACTTGGATCAATTCAAATGGCTCATGGGTGAATATTTTGAATTGCCAAGGGTAGTATGGGGTTCACTGTTTACAACAGTGATTAGGAGTAAATTTCAGAGGTTAAAATGGGGGGTGGGACCCACATGTCAGCCTCCACTTCAACACAAACCGACTGAAACACAGCTCAATCGGTTCCCGGGTGCAGTGTGCGCGCGCCACCGAGGGGGGCAGCCGGCGCCAGCTCCTGCTGCGCGCCCCAAGCCGGAGACCAGTCGCCGGGCTACTTATCCCCTCCCCGGCGTGCTCCGATCGCCCATTCCCCGAGCTGCCGACATACTCGGCCTGTTCTTCCACTGCAACCGCCGCCGCTCGAGCTCACGCTTGATCAAGCCGATCACTCGCGAGCACAGCCTCCTCCACAGTAAAACGGCACCAAGAGGTCGTGAGCAACCTCCTAGACCCCGTGTTGTCCAGTGAGCAAGCGTCCTTGAGCTGTACGAGCCATTTCTCCGGCGAGCCGAACATCGCCGCCGATCGGGCTCCCGTGGACAGCACGGCACAGCCGTTGTCACGTCCTCTTCTCTACACAAGAAAGGTGCGTGATTGTATGTAGATGGAGTAGCCGAAAGCCGTTTGGTGATTGATCAACCCTCGGCCGAGAATTTCCAAATTTACTCTTGATCAGTTCATAAGGACCGAGCTCACCTTCGGGTGAAATTCGTGCTCTATGCACGAGGGTTGGACGAGCTCGTTACCTAGTAGCTTCTACGCACGATAGCGCCCACGCTCGAACTGGAATTAGAGAAAACCATCGAGAATCGGTCATGATATGGCTGTTTTCCCCACCGCCATGGCTGAACACCTCGGCTCACCGTCGAGAGCCTAGTTGCCGGTATTTCTAGCTTCCACCCAGCCCTGGTTCGTGTTTCCCATGCTCTACTGATGCTCTCCGACCGATTTCCGGTCGATTTGGTGCACGGGAGAGCGGGACCGACCTCACTGGAACCCTAGCAGGTGCTGTCATCAGTGCGCACGGGTTTCCGGTCATCGCCGGCGGTCGGCGACCCCACCATCGAGTCCAGGGGGTCAGTAAAGGGGCAGGCGGCAAGTTTCGGGCCGGGGGGTGGCCGGGTACTCAGTTCCGGCAAGGGTCGCCGGAGATCGCCGCCGCCGCGCAGTTGGCGCGAGGAGGGAGACGACGCACTGTGTGCGGGGCCCACAAGCCAGAGTTTAAACTTTTTCCCGAATTTCAGTTTCAGTTCAAACTTCAAATCCTTATAACTTTGGATAGAAAGCTCCAAATTGAGTGAACCAAATTTTGCTGGATTCAGCTCTCCGAGTACTTTCCAGCAAATCAAGTTTCACTTCATGAAAACCCTTAATTTTCCAGAATTAATTCCTCAATGTTTAAACTGTTAGGAATTTTAACTGGAGAATCCTGTGGAGGAAAATCCTGAAATTTTGCTGTGATATTCACCAAAATATCCCTGAACAACCATAAAAATTTCAGATCCATTTGAGCTCATTTAATCCACCTAATGGTGTGATTAGTGAAACTGTTCCAGAGAAAATAGAAAATGTTCTGAAACATTTTCAGAATTTTCTCTGAAATTGTTTAGCTCATATCTTTAGTTAGGGACTTCCAAATTACGTGAGACCAACTCCATTAGAACCCTCTGAAAATCTAGTTTTCAGAAAGTCATAGTTTGTCTCATGAAAATTCCTAGAACACCCTAAGAGTTCCAATTAAGGTCAAGGACATAATTAATTGTGGAGGGCTGAAATGAGCTTTGCTGCAACTAAAACTCGACCAAGTCTCTGTTTAGGTTGTAACCAAGCCACAGTAAAAGTTTCACAGTCATTAGGTCTGTCTAGCAAAGGTTATAGACTTCACAACTTCAAAGATAATACAAATGCATTTAAATTAATACATACATTGCTCTTATCATGTAGTCGCTAAGGTCGAGGAGGAACCCGAAGTCCTAGACTTCCTTACTCCGGAGGAACAGCTAGCCTACGACCAAGAGCAGCAAGGCAAGCTCCGGTTTGCATTAACCATTTTACAAATTTTTATTGTTTTGAGCACATATTTGTTTCCTTTATTCTGTGCATTAGAGTTTTGTTTGGAAACCCCACTGCATAGCCAAGAAAACCATGGGTTGGGGTTTAGGATTGCAAACCCCGTTAGCTACTGCATTGCTAGGATAGAGTAGGATTCGGTACAAGTCGGGTAGTTGGAACTACTCGCGAGAATAGGCTAGAGGCACATTGCTCGGGTAGAGATAGCACATGATACACATGGCAAGAAAATGAGACCGACCGGAGAGTAAGGGCAGCAGGACTTTGGGGCCTATGTGCTGTAGCTTCACTTGTGTCGGTTGAGGACCGAGCCGTGTGCGGGCCTGTTGAACAAGCTAGAACAGTACCGAAGACCTACCGGCTATATGCGAACCGGGAAACTGATGTAACTCGGGAAGCTGGGTATTGAGGCATTGCCCGTCGTTCAGAGGGTAGGTTGAGAGCTCGAGGTGTAAATCGGCTGGCGGCACAGAGATGCGCGTGCAGAGACCTCTTGCTCGGGATGATGGGACTGGTTCAATATTTGGCTAACGGGTGAAAGGTAGTCGCGTACGGCGTCCGTGATGGTTGTTGTAGGCAACATCGAGTACGGGCGTACGTGATGGGTTGTTCGGGTAACCCTGCAGGTGTAAATCGATTATAATCGCCGTCCCTCGCGGTCAGTGAGTACCACTTGTTCACTGTACCGTGACGTAGAAAGAACAGGCTAGACACATGTTAAAATGATGCTGATTGAAAGCTGGACAGTGATTGTTAATGATATGCTGTAGCTTAGAGCTAATTAAAGTTCTTTTCAACTTTGGGCAAAGTACATGAGAGAAATGCGTTTCTTGTTTGATTGCGGCTCTCTCATGTGCCTTAGCGTAAGGTTCTCCACAACCTGCTGCTAAAACTTGAAAGTAAGGTTCTACTAATTAGGCGAGTCCTTGCAAATGATTTTTACCTCATGCAACCCATTACCCTCATGTAGAAGTTCCATGTTTAGGTGAGACGGGTCAGACTTGTTGAGCCTTCGTGCTCACTGCTTGTGTTTGAAGCTTTTGCAGGGTTCTATGAGGAAGGGACTCCCGAAGAGGAGACGGAACCCCAGGAGGGGAACCCCGTCGAGTGGGAGTCGTGCACGCCGCAGAGTTAGTGTGCGTGTGTGCTAGCAAGGACACGTTCGAGGGCTGAACGTGCACTTGATCCTTAGTCTACGCCCGCGAGTGTAGACTGAACTTATTTTGATGTAAACATGTTCATAAACTTGTTTATGTAATAAAACTTCCGCTTCCGCTTTGCACCTTTGACGTGTGTTATACGGTGCTGTGCAACGCAGCACCCCTCAGCGTGATCCTGGCTCGACAGGACCAATGGGGTCGTGTCAGCTTGGTACCGGTAAAATTGCAATTTCATCACAACATACTCTCTTTAAAGTTTTACACGTTGACTCCTTGGATTATAACCTTTTGTCCATATCTAAATTATGTGACAAGGGTTATAATTGTTTATTCACTAATGAGGGTGTGACTGTCTTCAGAAGGAGTGATAACTCAATTGCATTCAAGGGTGTGTTAAAGGGAAAACTTTATCTAGTTGACTTCAACAAAGATAAAGACGAACTTGACACATGCTTGATTGCAAAGACCAACATGGGGTGGCTGTGGCATAGACGGCTAGCAAATGTTGGTATGAGGAATCTTCAAAACTCCTTAAAGGCGATTCATGCAACATCTTCAGCAGAAATTTTCAATGAAAGACTTAGGTTCACTGCACCATTTTCTTGGCATTCAAGTACACCGTACTGCAACTGGATTTCTCCTCGATCAAACCAAATATGCTGAAGACATTCTGGAACGTGCTGGTATGATCAATTGTAAACCAGTGTCCGCTCCAGTCGACACAAAGCCAAAGGTTTCTTCCAATGATGGCACTCTAGCAAATGATGCATCTTTTTATAGAAGCATCACAGGAGTGTTGCAATATCTAACGCTTACACGACCTGACATAGCCTATGCTGTTCAGCAAGTTTGTTTACATATGCATGCTCCTCGGAATACACATTGGACCCTTGTCAAGAGGATACTTCGTTACATCAAAGGAACACTATATCATGGTCTACACATTCGGGCTTCATCTAGCATCTCCTTAACAGCCTACTCTGACGCCGATTGGGCCGGGTGTCCAGATACCTGACGTTCAACTTCAGGCTATTGTGTTTTTCTAGGAGAATCTCTCATATCATGGTCTTCAAAAAGACAAACAACGGTGTCACGATCCAGCGCCAAGGCAGAATATAGGGCAGTGGCGAATGTAGCTGCAGAATGTTGTTGGTTACGGCAGCTCCTACAAGAACTTCATGTTCCTATCTCTAAGGCAACAATTATCTACTGTGTTAATGTTTCTGCGGTATATCTGACCCAAAATCTTGTTCATCATCGGCGCACGAAACATATTGAGCTAGATATTCATTTTGTTCGTGAAAAGGTTGCCGTCCAAGAGATCAAGGTTCTACATGTTCCAACCAATCTGCAGTTTGCTGATATCATGACAAAGGGCCTGCCTACATCTACATTTGAAGACTTTAGAAGCAGTCTGTGCTTGCTTCCACCAAAGCATAGACTGAGGGGGGTGTAGAAACAGAAAACTTTATCTGTTACACGTGAGATAAGGTTGTTAGCCGGTCCTTAGCCTGCAACCGAGTCCATCGCGCATGCATCACGATCCTATTGATCACACCGGCTCCACTGATCGATAGGATCGGTTGCTACGCTCAGCATGTATAAATAAACGTGTAACTCAAGAGCAATACAACGAAAAAATTTTCTCTATAGACGAGGTGCACGCGTTGCAGGACCTTGTACCTCCGGTGATGGGCATACCGGTGGTAGGTGCCGTACCCGTGGTCTTGGGTCTTCCGGCAATGGGAGAACCCGAGATGGGAGAGGAGGTTGTAAACCCAGAGCCACCAGCAGAGGTACCAGAGGAAGACGACCCACAGGAGGTCGAGTTCTACTCCAAGTAGGGGGTTACTGTTGCCAAGTAGGGCAGCAAGGGTGATGTAACACAAACTTTTGTAATCGGTGACATGTCGTGTAGACAGTAGCGTATGTATAGGTAGTGGCGACATGAGCACGCCTTCTCGGAGATCCGAGAATAATGTATCTTGTATAAAGTTTATGCTTTATCAATATATGTGGATGTTGTGCAAATTATTCATGCGTCACTTCAAATACCTACTGTTTCATATGGAAGTTTTAAGTATGACATGTGCTGATCGCTGCTGTTTTGAATTTCAGAATGACTCGTACTCATGCCAACCCGGACGTTGGGGGTTCTAGTCAAGGGGGAGAAACCTCCCAACAGCCTCCCAAGGACTCCTCGGGACAGCAACAGCAACAGCAGCAACAGCAACAGCAAACACCACCACCGCCAACGGTTACATTGGCCGATATCGTTGCGGCAATGGTGGGTTCTCATCAGCAGCACACGGAGTTGCTGCAAACTCTCATCGCAAATACGTCTCGACCAGAGAAACGTCATGATCGTGAGGAGCGTCAACAGAGCTCCTACTCCGATTTTCTAGCGACTCATCCCCGGAATTCTCAAGGGCGGATGAAACCCTCGATGCGGACAACTGGCTCCGCACGATGGAGATGAAGTTCGGGCTGCTCCAAGTGAGTGAGCAGTGCAAGACAGTTCGCGGTCCAACAGCTCCAGGGATCCGCGAGCGCATGGTGGGCGATGTACTGTGTTCACAGCCCACCGACCGAGTTATGACCTGGACGGAATTTAGGACGGCCTTCAGGGCCTATCACATACCGCCGGGTATCATGAAGAGGAAGACACAGGAGTTCTTATGCCTGCAACAAGGGAGCTGAAACGCGCTGGAATATTCCAGGGCGTTCAACGATCTCGCGCTCTACGCTTCATATCACGCTGATACTGACGAGAAGCGGCGGGAACACTTCTACCAGGGGCTTAATCCGCTCCTGAAGGCTAAACTGGCGATGTTCAATCGCGGCAGCCTCAACAATAAATTGATGCTGCGATTGTTCAGGAGGACTCCGGCAAGGAGTTAGCGGCGGCGGAAAGAAAGCGAAGCGCGCCGCAAAGTAGCGGAGAAGGAGGCGGTCCTTCTCAGAAATTTCGTATGGTGAATCACCCACCATCAGGTCCACGCTGGCAGCCACCACAGAGGTCGGTGCCATTCCGCAGTCGGCCCTATTCCCCACCGGCGTTCAGGCTGGCACTGCCAGCACCACCTCCGCAGCAACAACAGCAGCGGGCGATGCCGCGTGCGTATGCACCTCAGCAGCACATGCCGGGCTTTCGTCCCCCAAGCACCGGACAAGCAGCAGCCACCAGCTACAAGTGTGGTCGTCCAGGAAACTTCGCCAGCAGTTGTCCGGAGAGGCAAGGCGGCGGAGTTGCACCGCAACTTCCGGGGCGGAATCAGCCCCAGAACCCTACTAATGCGCGGCGGGCAAACCCTAGGCCTGGCACCGTCCAACAACTTGCCATAGAGGACGTGCCGGAGGGTGAGCCAATCCTTGCAGTTAAGTTCCAACTCCACCAGCATCCCGCCATAGTATTGTTTGATTCAGGCGCCACGCACAATTTTATTAGCCAAGCTTTCATTGTGAAACACAGCTTGCAAATACTACCCACCGATAGCCCATATTTGATTTGTTCACCGGGTGGGAAGATTTCAGCAAGCGTAATGGTTCCAAAGCACCATTATGCTTAGCGGGTAGACTGTACCCTACGTCTCTCATAATTTTAGAGGGACAAAAGGTCGATGTCATATTAGGGATGTCGTGGTTAACCTGCCACGGCGCTGTTTTAGACACCATCCTTCGCATCGTGCACTTGAACTCAGAAGTGCACGGATCTCACCCCTTATTTCTGGACAGTCCAGAAATAAAACTTCCAAGTGTCTATCAATCCACAAACATCAGATTGGAAGATATTCCAGTGGTCCGAGAGTTCCGTGACGTGTTTCCGGATGATTTACCGGGGATGCCGCCTGACAGAGAGGTTGAGTTCAAGATTGAACTTGCACCGGGAACCATGCCAATATCCCGAAGGACTTACAAGATGGCGCCCAAGGAATTGGCTGAGCTGAAGACTCAGCTAACGGACCTGCTGGAGAAGGGTTTTATTAGGCCAAGCTCCTCGCCATGGGGCTGTTCGGCATTATTCGTAAAGAAGAAAGATGAGACGTTGCGGCTTTGCGTGGACTATCGTCCACTAAATGCCGTAACCATCAAGAACAAGTACCCGTTGCCACGGATCGACATGTTGTTTGATCAGTTGGTCGAAGCAAAGATGTTTTCCAAGATGGATTTAAGATCCGGGTACCACCAGATTAAAATACGGGCTGAGGGTATTCCGTAGACAGCTTTCTCGACGAGGTACGGACTTTATGAGTACCTGGTCATGTCCTTCGGCCTCACCAACGCTCCAGCTCATTTCATGTATTTGATGAACTCGGTATTCATGCCGGAGCTGGAAAAGTTTGTCGTGGTCTTCATCGATGACATATTGGTATATTCCAAGTCGGAGGAAGAGCACAAGAAACATCTGCGTATAGTCTTGCAACGGCTGCGGGATCACAAGCTATACGCGAAATTCAGCAAGTGAGAGTTCTGGATATCGCAAGTGCCTTTTCTCAGGCATATTATCTCAGCGGAGGGAATCGCTGTAGACCCGAGTAAAATCACACAAGTGCTGAATTGGAAGTCCCCGAGAATAGTTCACAAGGTACGGAGTTTCCTCAGACTCGCGGGATATTATCGGAGGTTCATTCCGAACTTCTTGAAGATTGCCAAGCCGATGACGGAGCTGCTGAAGAAGCCTACCAAATATGTTTGGAGTCCAGCATGTGAAGCAGCATTCAAGGCTTTAGTGAAGCACCTAACATCAGCACCGGTTTTGGCGCAGCCAGACACAACAAAACCGTTCGATGTGTACTGCGATGCATCCTGCGTTGGGCTCGGATGTGTGCTGATGCAAGACCGAAGGGTGGTCGCGTATGGGTCACAGCAGCTAAGAAACCATGAGCAGAATTATCCAACTCGCGACTTGGAGCTCGCTGCTGTGGTACTTGCACTTAAAATGTGGAGGCACTACCTACTCGGTAACCTCGTACATTTATATACCGACCACAAAAGCCTCAAGTACATATTCACTCAGAAGGAGCTGAACATGAGGCAGCGAAGATGGTTAGAGTTGATAAAGGATTACGAAATAGAGATCCATTCTCACCCCGGCAAGGAAAAGGTAGTGGCGGATGCGCTGAGTCGCAAGTCACATGTCAACAATCTGACCATCACACTGTTGGAAGAGAGCGAGCCACCATTGCATGTGATTCAACATGGGGCTCTCTACAACATAGCTTTGATCCCCACCATCTGTGAAGAGATAGCGGCAGCTCAGAAACATGACAAGGGCACGTCGCATTTACAGAGACATGTAGACAGTGGGGAGCTTAAATGTTTCCGGAAAGACGGAGACGGCGTCCTATGGTTCAAGGATTGGATCGTCGTACCCCGTAACCCGGAGTTACGGAAGAAATTTTTTGATGAGGCTCACTTGTCAAAATTTTCTATTCACCCCGGCAGCAACTAAATGTATCAAGAACTCAGAAGCAAGTTTTGGTGGACACGGATGAAGCGGGAGATCGCCAAGTACATGTCCGAGTGTGATACATGTCGAAGGGTGAAGGCAGATCATATGCGGAAACCTGGACTGCTACAACCACTGGGCGTTCCTGCCTGGAAGTGGGAGGACGTGAGCATGGACTTCATCGTCGGTTTACCCATCACCTTTCAGAAACATGATTCTGTGTGGGTGATCGTCGACCGGCTCACCAAAGTTGCCCATATCATCCCGGTCAACACCAACTACAACGCCAAGAAGTATGCTGAACTGTATATCTCACGGGTCCTATGTTTGTACGGCGTACCCCGCACCATAATATCGGATCGGGGTACTTTATTTGTATCCCGTTTTTGGGAGCAGCTACACGCTGCATTGGGGACGAAGCTGATCCGTAGTTCAGCATACCACCCGCAGACGGATGGGCAAACCGAGCGGGTAAATCAGATTCTAGAAGATATGCTACGAGCTTGCGCTATCAACCACGGCAAGAATTGGGATGATCACTTTCCGTTAGCCGAGTTCTCGTACAACAATGGGTACCAAGCCAGCATCAAGATGGCGCCTTACGAGGCGTTATACGGGAGAAAATGCCGCACACCACTGAATTGGTGTGAGTCTGGTGAAAGGGTTACCTTCGGGATTGATCTTGTCAATAACGCGGAGGAAAAGGTTCGGCTGATTCAAGCGAACCTAAAAGCCCCCCAATCCCGACAGAAGCAATATGCGGACAGGAGAAGACGGCCATTACAATTCGAAGTCGGGGATCACGTATACCTATGTGTGTCTCCAATGAAGGGCATGAACCGATTCGGGGTGAGAGGAAGGTTGGCACCACGATTCATCGGTCCATTTCAGATTACAGAAAGATGTGGATCGGTAGCATACTGGCTGAAACTACCAGAAGCACGTTCCGGTGTGCACGACGCCTTTCATATTTCCCAGCTAAAGAAGTGTCTTAAGATATCAACTATCACTCAGCTGGAGGACATAGAAGAACTGAAACCGGATCTCACGTATCGGGAGGAACCGGTTCAAGTTATTGATGAAAAGGCACGAACCACACGCAACTGTACGTTGTGGTTCTACAAAGTTGTGTGGAGTAATCACTCCGTGGACGAGGCGACATGGGAGAGCGAAGGATTTCTTCACGCTAACTACCCCGACTTTTTCACGTCGCATATACGGTAACTTTCCACCGTCCTCTCTCTTATTTTCACCTTATAATCTCGGGACGAGATTCTTTTAAGGGGGGGAATGTAAGGGCCTAAGTTTTTGGCACATACTCAAAGTGTTTCATCACACCCCACACACACTCCATTTGAAGAAAGTTGATGAACACATTTGAAGAGCAAGTAACCACCATCAACATGATCATTAGAGAACAAACTCACACAATGCAAAAGTGGCATTTCCCACATGCATCATTTAGGGGCTGGGCATATGAAAAACTGCTACAACTTGCTAGGAATGTCCATGCCAAGTTTCACTCAAATTCAAAACCTTTTTGGTGTCCTTTTGGGTATAGCTAGAAAGAGGGTGATTTGAACTCAAATTCAAATTCAAACTGTTTTCATCCCATGAATTCAAAAGTGGGAGGCATATTCTTACTCAGCATATTTTTGTGAGCTCACACACCAATTTTCACTGCATTTGGAGTTGATCTTGTCATGAGCTAAGTTTAGCAAATTCAAACTTTATTTGAATTTCAAACTGAATATGTGCTGAGATCTAGTCAAACCAAACCCAATTTGAATTCTAACCAATTCAAATGGCTCAGGGGTAGATAATTCAGAGGGAGTTAAGTTCAGAGGTTAAAAGGGAGATGGGACCCACATGTCAGCCACTGGAGAGAATACAACCAACTTAAGACTGATCTCGGTTTCTTGCGCCCGACCGAGCTGCCGCCATGGCGAGGAAACAGCGAGGACAGCAGCTGCTTGCCACCCCTCGGCCGCTGAACCGCCTCTCGGGGCCTTTATCTGCGCGCCCGAGCTGTCTCCAGTGCTCCTCACCGCTGTCCCGACGCGTTCTCGCCCAGCAAACCAAAAGCCCTCGCCGCTCGGTGGAATCCTCAGTCCCTCGTCGCCCGGCCGATCCTGTGGCTTCCACGGCGAGCTGAGACCAGCACCGGGTGCGCCAAGTATTCCTAGACGCCCTCGCGCCGGTTCCAGGCCCGGAGCAGTCCTTCCCGAGCTCCACCGCGATGTTCTTTCATTTCCCGCTTCAGCTCGAGCCGCGATCGCGGGAACGATCCGTCCGGCCACCACAGCCTGCTGTTCGCCGAGCTGTGAACAGCAAAAAGATTCGCCTTCAGACCCTCTTTCATTACCGCAAGCTCCGGTGGTATGACATAGACTGCTCACGCCGGAATTTCATGATTTCGTGAAGGTGTGCAAAAAGGAAGCCCGGATCGATTCGCAAAATTTGTAGTCCACACCGCACCACTCATCCTCTCATGAGGGGAAGCACTTCTTGGTGCCCGTGCAAGTCCATAATAGCAGGAACCACGAAGAACCGTCGAGGGAAGCCACTGTTCTTCGAGTTTTAGAAGAATTCCCGAATTCTGGCTTAGGTCGCACAGTGACAGCCTAGTACAGCCATCCCCGAGCTCCGTGGAACCCATGTTGATCCTTCCTAGGGTCCACTGGTGTTCAACAACCTTTTGTTCGTTCAGATGAGGTGCTAGGAAGGCCGGCTGACACGGCCGAAGTTCTTTCGAAGCTACCGCTCGTCGCCGACCATGTGCCGGCCATTTTCATGACAAGCTGAGCCCAGAATAATGTTCCCTGAGTGGGTTTAGGCAGGGGCGGCCAGAATCATGAAGTTTGGAGCACCACAGAGGCTGCCGACGAGCTCTCCGGCGAGGTGTCGCGGCGGCAGAGCGCGGGAGGCGAGAGGAAGACGAAGGGGATGCGTCCCAGCTGTCAGCGGCAGATATTTTAAAACTGGGATCTGCTGTGGCACGGATCGGGTGCGGCTGCACGCGAAGGAATCTGAAGCCGCGTGTGTCATCCGATGAGGAGCCGACACGTAGCCCCGGGTCCCACGCGCAGTTGTTTGAACTTTTCCAGATTTTCAGATTTCATTCAAACTTCAAATCCTCATAACTTTGGCTAGGGACATCCAAATCGAGTGAACCAAATTTTGTTGGATTCAGCTCTCTGAATACTTTCCAGAAAATCAAGTTTTACTTCATGAAATCCATATTTATCCAGAATTAATTCTTCAAAATTTAAACTGTTTAGAATTTTAACTGAAGAACCCTTTGGAGGAAAATTCTGAAATTTTGCTGGGATATTCACCAAAATATCCATGAGCTACCATAAAAATTTCAGATCCATTTGAGCTCATTTGATCCACCTAATGGTGTGATTAATAAAACTGTTCCCGAGAAAATAGAAAATGTCCAGAAACATTTTCAGATCTTCTCTGAAATTGTTTAGCTCATATCTTTAGCTAGGAACCTTCAAATTAAGTGAGACCAACTCCATTAGAACCCTCTGAAAATCTAGTTTTCAGAAAGTCATGGCTTGCACAATGAAAATTCTTAGAAAACCTTAAGAGCTCCAAGTAAGGTCAAGTACATAATTAATTGTGGAGGGCTCAAATGAGCTTTGCTGCAACTAAACCTTGGCCAAGTCCATGTTTTGGTTGTAACCAAACCACAGTAAAAATTTCATAGGCATTGGGTCTGTCTAGTAAGACTTATAAACTTCACAAGTTTAAATTCCATTCAAATGCATTTAAATTAATATATGTACTTGTTATCTCATGTAGTCGCTAAGGTCGAGGAGGAACCCGAAGTCTTAGACTTCGTTACTCCGGAAGAGCAGTTAGCCTACGACCAAGAGTAGCAAGGCAAGCTCTGGTTTGCATTAACCTTTTAAATTAATTTTTATTATTTTGAGAACTTACTTTGAGTACCATTACTTCTTGCATTAGAGTCTTGATTGAAACCCCACATGCATAGCTAAGAAAACCGTGGGTTGGGGTTAAGATTGAAAACCCCGTTAGCTACTGCAATGCTAAGATAGTGTAGGATTCGGTACAAGTCGAGTAGTTGGGACTACTCGCGAGGATAGGCTAGAGGCACTCGACTCGGGTAGAGATAGCACATGATACACATGACAAGAAAAATGAGACCGAGCGGAGAGTAAGGGCAGCAATACTTTGGGGCCTGTGTGCTATAGCTCCGCTTGTGTCGATTGAGGACCGAGCCGTGTGCGGGCCTGTTGAAGAAGCTAGAACAGTACCGAAGACCTACCGGCTATATGGGAACCGGGAAACCGATGTAACACGGGTAGCTGGGTATTGAGGCATTGCCTGTCGTTCAGAGGGTAGGTTGAGAGCTTGAGGTGTAAATCGGCTGTTGGCACTGAGATGCGCGTGCAGAGACCTCTTGCTCGGGACGATAGGACCGGTTCAATATTTGGCTAACGGGTGAAAGGTGGTTGCATACGATGTCCGTGATGGTTGTTGTAGGCAACATCGAGTACGGGCGTACGTGACGGGTTATTTGGGTAACACTGCAGGTGTAAATCGATTATAATCACCGTCCCTCGCGGTCAGTGAGTACCACTTGTTCACTGTACCATTACATAGAAAGAACATGCTAGTTACATGTTAAAATGTTGCTGATTGAAAGATGGACTTTGATTGTTAATGATTTGCTGTAGTTTAGAGCTAATTAAAGTTCCTTTTAACTTTAGGCAAAGTACATGAGAGAAATGCGTTTCTTGTTTGATTGCGGCTCTCTCATGTGCCTTAGCGTAAGGTTCTCCACAACCTGCTGCTAAAACTTGAAAGTAAGGTTCCACTAAGTAGGCAAGTCCTTTGCAACTTACTTTACTTCATGCACCTATCACCCCTCATGTAGAAGTTTCATGTTTAGGAGAGACGGGTCAGTCTTGCTGAGCCTTCGTGCTCACTGCATGTGTTTGAAGCTTTTGCTGGGTTCTATGAGGAAGGGACTCTCGAGGAGGAGACGGAACCCCAGGAGGGGAACCCCGTCGAGTGGGAGTCGTGCACGCCGCCGTGTTAGTGTGTGTGCGTGCTAGCAAGGACACATTCACGGGCTGAACTTGAACTTGGTGCGTAGTCTATGCCCGTGAGTGTAGACTGAACATATTTTGTTGTAAAAATGTTCATAAACCTGTTTATGTAATAAAACTTTGCTTCCCCTTTGTACCTTTGATGTGATTATCCGGTGCTGTGCAACGCAGCACCCCTCAGCGTGATCCTGGCTCGACAAGACCGTGGGGTCATGTCAAAGGCCACCCAATCCTGACAGAAAAGATAGGCTGATAAGAGGCGTAGGCCAATACACTTCGATGTTGGGAAACACGTGTAGCTTCGTGTATCTCCGATGAAGGGCGTACACCGATTCGGCATGAAGGGGAAGCTCACTCCCCGATTTATTGGACCCTATGCTATCACGGAGAAGTGTGGATCAGTGGCGTATAGACTGGAGCTATCAGCATCTCTCGCTGGTGTTCACGACATTTTCCATGTTTCACAACTACGGAAATGTCTGAAGTATACGGCTGCTGTTCCCACCGAAGACATTGGCGAGTTGCAACCGAATTTGACATATGCTGAATATCCGGTGGCGATTATTGATGAGAAGGCTCGGACCACAGGTAGACGAACGCTGTGGTTCTACAAGATACTATGGAGCAACCACACCGCTGAAGAAGCGACGTGGGAGAGCGAGGAATTCCTTCACTCAAACTACCCGGATTTCATGGCGTCTCATCACGGGTAATTCCTCGTACATCTTCGTCTCTTCTTTTATAATCTGGGGACGAGATTCTTTTAAGAGGGGAGGGATGTAAAAGCCCAAGAAGTGACTTGCAAAAATGTTCATCACCTTACAACACCACAGCTCATTTGGTAGACAGCTCATGAACATTTGCGAAGAGCAAGTAAACACAATCAAGAGGGTGATTAGAGGGAAAACCCATAACTCCAAAAAGTAGTAGCTTACACACATAAACATGAGAGGATGAGTTCACTAGTGGGTCATAAATATTTTTAGGATTTCTCATGCCATGTTTCCTGTAAACCCAAACTCTTTTGAGCCACATTTGGAGACATTTGTAAAAAGGAATATTTGAATGCAAATTCAAATTTCAACTAGTTTTCAGCACTTGAATTCAAAAGTTGACTCCATATTCAAACTCAGAACATTTTTCTGAGTTAGTCCCCCAAATTTCATCCCCATTGGATTTCATCTTGTCGGGAGCTAAATTTGCATTACTTCAAAAACTGAATTTGAATTTCAAATTCAAATGTGAAAAGAATTTGGCCAACCCAATTTCAAACTGATGAATTCAAATCCATCGCCTGAATTGATGGCTAAATCTTCCATTCAAGTTTGAGTAGCTGAGATATTTGCACCAACAAAGGAGAGGATTAGGGGGGAACCAAGGCCCCACTTGTCAGCCTATTGTACTGATCAAGGAGCACTGACACGGGCTCTGTTGCTACGGGATACTTCATCGGGCGCCACCGAGCACCTGCCGAACAGTCACCGCGGCGAGCTGGTGTCGTGCTGGAGGCTAGCTCTGGGCCCTTTGCTTGCCCACGAAGCCACCTCTCGCAGCTCACACAGAAACCCTGCCGGCTTTCGCTCGTGCTCAACCGAAAGTACCACCGTTTCGGCCGCTGTCTCGGGTCCTCAGTGCACCACCAATCTAAGCGCTCTTGTGACCGACGATCAATAGCAACTAGACGCGCCAGAGGCTGCTCGAACTCACGGTGAAAACCCTACCCCTTTTCGTGCCCTGTCGGAGGAGAATTTCAACGTTTATTTCTCGGTGGTAAAAATGTCCGGCGGTGAGCTCTCCGGCGAAGCGCCGCAGCGGGGATCGCAGGTTGTCGCGAGGACGACGAAGGGGGGCCGGGTCCACCGGTCAGTCTCTGTTTTCCAGCGGGGATCTGTTTTGCGGCTGGGATCCGGTGTGGAAGCATGGGTAAATTCCCGTGTGCCACGGTGTGGCTGCAATCTCAGTGGGCCGGTTTAAAGAGTGGGGCCCTAAACCCGAGTTTAAACATTTCTATGATTTTCAGATTTGGTTCAAACTTCAAATGCCTATAACTTGTGCTAGGAAGCTCCAAATTCAGCGAACCAAATTTTGTTGGATTCATATTTATGAATACTAACCAGCAAAACAAGTTTCAGCTTATGAAACTTATTCTTTTTCCAGAATTTATTCCCTAAATTGTAAATTGTTGGGAATTTTATCTGGAGAATTCTTTTATGGAAAATTCTGAAATTTGACTGGGATGTTCATTTGAAAATCCTTCAGTCATAGTAAAAATTTCAGATCCATCAAAGTTCATTTAGTCCCACTAATGGTGTGATTAATAGAACTGCTCTTAGAAAAAGGAAAAATGTACAGAAACATTTTTCAGAGTTTCTCAAAGCTTGTTTAGGGCATAACATCATCTAGAATTCTTCAAGTTACATGAAACCAATTCCATTAGAACCATCTCAAATTCTAGTTTCCAGAAAGTAATGGGTTGAACCATGAAAATCCATGGAAACCCATAGAGGCTCTAATAATGACCAAATAGGCTTTTATTTGTACAGAGCTTAAATGAACTTTATTTCAAATGAAACTTGGTCAAGACTCTAGTTAGGGCCCTACCAATTCACCATAAAAATTTCAGAGCCAAAGAGGAGGGTTAGCTAGAGTTATGGTCTTTACATATTCACTTTAACACATTGCATTTAAATTGACATATAGTATATTGGTTACGTGTAGTCGCTGAAGGCGAGGAAACCCCGGAAGTGCTGGACTTTCTCCTTCCGGATGAAGTACTAACCACTGACCAGCAGCAACAATCAAAGCCCTGGATTGCATTAACAAGTTTTACCAAGTTTTGCATTATGTATACTTAGCATGAGGTATGTATATGCATTAGGTGTAGGATGGATGAAACCCCAATTGCGTAACAAGATTATTCCTACAAGAGTGAGGGTAGTTTCTAAGTCCTCGAGTAGTCAGGCTATTCTCAATGTTCATAGAACTTCGGTACAAGTCGAGTAGTTGGAATCTACTCGCGAGTATAGGTGTCGGGACACATGGGATTGATTCGAGTGATGTGAGATCACTTTAGTAAGAAAATGAGACTAGGCAGGGGCTAGGACGCAGCAAGAGGAAGTCTTGTGGGTGCAGCCCTGTCCGTGTCGATTGAGGATTGATCCGTGTGCGGCCCCGCTGAACAAGTATTGAACGTACCAAAGGCATATCGGATATATGGGCCCCGATGAACAGATGTAACCTATACCTCCGGGCATCGAGGCATAACGCACTGATTTATAGGTGTAGGTTGAGGGCAGCAAGGTGGAAATCCGCTAACAGGCATAGAGAGATGCTCCGTGTAGGGAACCTCCTGTCCATTTGGGTGCGACCGGTTTGACATTTGGTCTGTTTGGTGAAAGGTTGTCCCATACGACATCGAGTGAGCGTGCTGTGCAGCTCCACGGGTGGGCGTACGTGACGTGCTCTTCGGGTATCCCTGTAGGTGTATATCGAGTTGATTCGCCATCTTTCGCGGTGATGAGTACCGCTTGTTCACTGAGTCGTGACGTAGGTTAATGAAAGTGCATCTAGGCATCCCTTGTGGGTTTTGGTTGATTTATGACAAACAAATGAGACCCTAACAAAATTGTTGAGATGAGCGCAGGTTCTTAAAGAAATTAGGAAGAAAGCACAAAAAGAAAGGAGAATGAGGATCCAAATTGATAAGAGCTCAGGAGTTGAAAAGATTAGTGTCACAGCCCTAACTTTTGTAAAGTTTGATGTCAACTTATGAAACAAAGTTAAGGCGATAAAAGACTATAGTTGTGTCACATGAAATGATGAACACAAATATGGACATGTGAGGGAGTTAAAAATTTTCTCTAGCCCATGCTCAACACATGTTAACCTAGGGGGAAAAAGTTCACTTCCAAAACTCTAACTCATGTGCACCTCCTCTATGAGTAGAGTGGAGGGAATATAAACACAATTGGAATCTTTTGAAAGGATTCCTATTCAGAGTGTCTAAAGGCCTATATGTGAGATCATAGATGCATTTATCATGTATTCAGGGGCCTAAGTTTGAAATTTGGAAATTTTAGGTTTCATATACTATTTATTCCGAGGACTAAATGAGGGCACGTTCAAATTCAAACTTAAATTTGAACCAAACAAACTCAATTTCAAAATATGATTTCAGATTTGAGTTCCTCATAATTCTTTTCACCTATCCTCCAAGTTTGATCAAATTCGGAGCTTGTTCGCTATTTTAAACGGAATTAGGAGATAAGAGGAGAGAATTGGGGCCCACATGTCAGCCACCCCACAGTGCAAACCGCCTCTGTTTTGAGTTTCTTCGGATGAGAGCGCACCCACAGCCGGTGCAATCCACTCCTGATGCCAGCTCCTTCTTCCCTCGTGGGTTCGGTCTGGTCCTCACACAAGACAGTGCACGAAGCCAATTTCCCTCTTCTTCCCCGTTCTGTCTGCTCCCGTGAGATTTTCTCCCGAGCAGAACAGAACCAGCCGCTGCTCTGTTCCTCTGATCGCCCAACTGAACCAAGCTCCCTTTGCTCGAGCTCCCCACAGCAAAAGCCTTCGCCCGTGAGTGCTCTAGCCGGCTAGCAACCTCACCTCGGTAATCCATGCTTGCTTGCGCCTAGAAACAGTTCGTTTGCTGCTGCTTCCGTGTTGAAACGGAAGTGAACCGAACTGGTCACCGTGGCCAGCCCAAACCAGGAGTGATCACGCCCAAGCAAGCCACCCCATCGGTGCACCTACAATCCTAGTTGCTCACCTCCGCAGCTCAGCCCTAGCCATTGATCACAGAGGGAGAATTTCAGGATTTTCTCCCGGGCGGCAAAAACTGACCGTGAGGTAAGGAATTGCAAAATTCGTCCTCAAATCGTGGTTGTTGTGTTTCAAACTTCACACACAGGATGTTAACTGCCTGGCACACCTTCTCCATCGATTTTAGACCAAGAAATTGAGTGTAGAGCGAGGAATCCGAGTTCTTTTTGAGAGTATACCTCTGGACCATATCGGGCGCACGGTGCCGATAGGTTTGGAGTGCTCCCCGGCTTGTTTAGACTTCATGTCGGTCTTCTACACGATCCCCTGGTGCTTTAGAGCCCAAGAACCGATTATTTGGTGGAGAATTCACTGTGCACAACCTCGCCGGAGCCCTAGGGTTTGCTGTGCCAGTGCGCCCTGTTTTCTGGCAAGTTTCAGCCGCCGCCGACCTTACCAACGTGTTCAGCGGGGGAAAATGGGGGGGGGGGGGCGGCCACCAGGGGGTCCGGAGGTGGATGGGAAGTGCCTTTCCGGTGACCTCGCCGGAGGGAGCCGCCACTGCCCTGTTTGGCGCGAGGCTGAAGGTTAGGGATGACTGGTGGGACCCACTATCGGCATTTAAACATTTTCCCGATTTTCCCGATTCAGTTCAAACTTTGGAGAGCCATACTTTGTGTAGGAGTGTCCAACAATTGTGAAACAAATTTTGTTGGATTCCTCTCAACGAGTACTATCCAGGGGTGCATCCCTATATTTATAAAAATCTTTGGATTTGGCTCATTAATTCATTTAAGGAAAATCTTGTAGGAATTTTTACAGGAGTTATGTTTATTGGAAAATTCCCAAATTTGGACAGTACATTCTTCCAAAAACTCTTGAACTCCAGTAAAACTTTTAGAGGCATTGGATCTCATTTGCTTGGTCAAATGATATGTTCATTCCTTATGTCTCTGAAAAATGGGAGAAATGAACAGAGACATTTTCAGCTTTTCCCCAATCTTTGTAAAATTCATAGATCCACGTAGGAAACTCCAAATGTGGTAAAACCAATTCCTATGGACTCAGGACATTTTGTACTTCACAAAAAGTCTACTTTGCAGCCTAGGAAAGGTTAATATCTACGGGGTAAAGGCAGATTAGTGAAAAAACATAAGGATTTGTTGTGCCCACATGAAGCCATTTCATGAGCTCAATTTTTGCACACTGCCTAAATAGCTTCCATAGAAGATGTGGTTAAATTTTCAGATTCATTGGACCTATGGAACTTGAGCTACCATCTTTTAGGGTTAAGTGTTCATATAATGGACTTAATCACATGGTGATTACTAGTATCTCCTTTTCACCCTAGTTTTCATCATCTTTAAGGTTGTAGATCCAACAACAGAAACCTTGCTGTTGTTTGTCCCTCTTATGTGTGAGTTAACTTGAACAACAGTTTTGAAACAGTTTCTAAATTGCTTTGAAATACATGTGCATCCTTCATCTTAATAGGTCACGTGACGTCGACATTCGACGAGGAATCAACTCCGCAGCGAGGATCTCCATATCGTGACGAGTTTGGAAGATTATCCGGAGGAAGACTAACTTCTAGCTTCTAACAAAACCGTTGAGCAAGGCAAGCCCCGGTTTGCATATCGTTACCGTTTTAAATTTTGCTTTACTTCACCTCATTTGTATTAGACTTGATATCGTGCATTATGTCTAGGATGTTTGAAACCCACTTGCATGGCTATTACATCCCTGAGTAGAAGGTTTAGTGTTGGCTTTGCCTCGTCTTAGATGCTAGGCTAATGTTGTAGCTAGCTCGGTAGAAGTCGAGTAGTAAAAAGCTACTCGCGAGAAAGTTCGAGTAATGGAGTTACTCGCGAGAGGTTGATGATAAGAGCACACTCATGAAAATGAGATGGGGACGGGGATGTTCCTGTAGGATGGAGTGCTCAAGGTTGGTATTGACCTGTGATGGGTGTGACAATGCTTGAGACAACATTTGGCCTGGACCGGGATGGTAAGGCAAATGTGGAGGTTGGTTGTAGCCCCGTCCGTGTCGGTTAAGGACCGTATGTATGCGGCCCTGCTGGACAAGATTGAGCTGTACCGGATATATAGTGGCGTATGGGACCCATGATACCGATGTAACTCGATGGACCGTGATATAGAAACTCATCCTTCGCGTGGGAATGGCGTTGAGAAGGCAGGAGGTGTAAATCCTTCAGCGGGCAACTTCGACGTGTCCGCGTAGAGGACCATCCTGCTCGGCGCGAGACGTTTTTCTATGTCGGGGTGTCGTGTGAAAGGTTGATTGATGCATACAACGTAAGAAAGAGCTCTTGAGAGAGTCTTTCGAGGCGGGTGTATGTGTCGTGTATTCCGGGTTGTTATTGATTCGAATCACCGTCGCTCGCGGAAGAGGATTGAGCATACTTGCCCACTGCACCGTGACGTAGTAAGAAGAGGAACTAAGTCTCTTAACATGCTGTTTATGGATTAATCATTGCATTGGAACCTTGACTGAAGTAGATATAGAGCCAACTAAATTTCATTTCCACCTTAGGCTAGCAACATCGGGATAAGTGTTTCTTGTTTGATTGTGGACTTCCAGTGTTGTGAGGCGTGAGGACGACTAAAATGAAAACTATAAGAATCTGAATATAAGGATCAAGTTTAGTCTAGCAGCATTTTGCAAATTTCCTGTTCCTACTGTCTTACTATCCCTGCATGTAGAGTTACATGTTTAGGATTGACGATTAAGACTTGCTGAGTCTTAGTGCTCACGGTTGCTTCTGAGTTTTTTTTGCAGGTAGCAGGATGCCTGCTATGAAGAGGGTTGTTCGGTGAGACGACGAACCTCACGGTTCGTTCCACTCGCCGGAAACCTAGCCGCTGCCTTTCTTTGGTGAAGCTAGTAGGAAGCGTTCACAGGTTGAACGACTTCTCTTCGGCGTAGTTAGGGTCAAGAGTGAGTAGATTGTCCAGCTAGTTTTAATTTCCGCTGCGTGTGTACTTATGTTGTAAAAAAACTTATCTTGAGTAACAAAATGATTCGTTAGGTTCTTACGTGTCTATTCATGCATGCTGTTGGGTGCCGCATCGCACGACTCCACCCACTGCGATCACCGGGCCATCACAGCATGGTATCAGAGCCGCATTGGGAATAGCACGCATGAAAAGAGCATATTTTTGAAAACTTAGGAGTATACGAGTGAGGAACATATAGTATGCCCACATAAGGAGTATTATTAGCATAGTTACTTAAGGTGGCAAACTAACAGTGTGTTATCATTCAGTATTTCAATTCTGTAACGACGCACCTACGTGGAGGTATGAATGGTAAGGAACGCCACCGAAAGCGGATCAATTTCGGTTAGCTCACCCATACAAGGAAAGTAGTGTGGGAGGTCCTGTTCAGCAATAGATGGGAAGTAAATATGTTTTCTAAGACTCTTCATGTCTTAGAGACATATGGATGGCACTAGCCTCCAGTGCGCAAACCCAGGGGCAAGAGGAGGAGAGCCCATCGTGTGGTTTGTAACACGAAGTATGTTCTCTAGGACTCTTCATTTCCTATGAGGCTTACGAAAGTGCTGTTCCACCGGTGTGCTTTATTGCAAAGGTGTGGAGCCCCCGTCGGGTGGTGAATAACCCGATCATGTACCTTGAAACATGGCTTGACTCAGGGACGGCCCGTATGGCAATGATACGGGGTGTATGTTTTTACTGTGATATGGACCTGCCTATAATGACAAACCATTGAGTGCATCATTATTGAGTGATTTTCTGCAGGTACCTTAACCACGAGTAGTACATGCTGTGTAGAAAACGTTTGTGAGTGATCGTCTTAGTGCCACCACTTGAGACATATATGCCGGTAAAAAGCCGGTTAGATTTTTATTTTGGTGAGGCAACATAGTACCGTGATATGTTTTGAACTGAATGAAAAGGAAGGTTTGAAAAGAAAAAGAGTAAATTTGGAGTCTAGGATTTCATTAGGGGGTAATGAACTCCTATATTGAACTAAGAGTCAATTGGGAGTATAGATTTATTCACAAAGACTTAGGAACAACCTCCCCTGTTTTCGGCAGAATTTTTGCTGAAGTTGAACAGGACATGACTTTTGTTTGGTTGAACCAATGGAGGTGAGTGATACATCTCTGGAGATCTGTTGAAGTCTTCTACAACTCTTATGTATAACTCCAGATCAGAATCACCCTCCAAATGGATGAAATTCTCAGATGAGTGTGAACTGCCGAAAAACAGGGCAGGCACAAATTGCTCTCTGGAAATTTCTATATTTCGACCATAACTTTCTGTAGAAAAAATTTGTAAGATTCATGTAATACACAGTTGGAAAGTTTAGGAATTGTGCTACATTGTAGTTCAAAGTTTCTCCAGATTTGGAGTTTAATTGTATGAAATCTTGCGGACAAAACAGCCACTTTCAAAGGTGGTGCTGCCAAAATTGTTCCAGATTTCTGTTAACTTTGAAATATCAAAACTTTTTATACAAAACTGATATCAAGGCAAATGAATACTCGTTGGAAATATATTGAAGTTAACTATAACATTGATATTCAACTTGAGACATGAAATTGCCATTTTCATATTAAAATTCTGGGATTAAGACCTAATGGTAATTCTGAACAGATTAGTGCTTATTGCATAACTTAGGACTTGTTGTGGACAGGGATGTTTTAAACTTCTCTAAGCTCCATAACATGTTCTTGAGTTGTTTTTCAGTTTGTACTACTGTTGGAACTAAGGGTTTGGACAGAGTTGTTAAAGTTGGTAGATATCAGAATTGTCGAAACCCTGGTTACATTTTGTAGTGCTGCAATATCTATGTGATGTTTTTACGGTTAATGTTTTTTAATTCAAGTTGGGTTTAAACTTTGAAAGTAACCGTAAATTGCTCACTCTTGCTGCATGGATCATGCTCATTCTAGGAGTGAGGTTGGTGAGTCGAGTCACGGTGAAAGTAATTCGCCACGACAAGAAGTGCCGACATCATCAACTGGATTGGCGGAAATCATGGCAAAGATGGCTGAGTCTCTGGATCTGTTGGTGCAACAAAGCATACGACAGGAGACACTACAGAAAAATCCCCCACCAAGCACTTATCTGGATTTTCTAGCAAGACAACCACCGGTTTTCTCGGAAGCGAAAGAACCGTTGGAGTCGGCTCATTGGCTCCAATGTATTGAAGCCAAGTTTGATATGCTTGAGTGCGATGAATATCAGAAGACTCTATTTGCCACTCAACAACTCCACGGAGCCGCTGGAGCTTGGTGGGCGCAGTACATCGCTACTCTTCTTGAAGGTCATCGCGTGATGTGGGATGAATTCCGGGATGTTTTCCGGGGACGTCACATTTGTTCGGGACTTCTTCGAACAAAGTATCAAGACTTTCTAGAATTAATGCAAGGAGAAAGGAGTGTCTACGAGTACCTCAAGGAGTTTGAAGACTTGATGCAATACGACACTCATATGGTAGACTCGGAAGCTTTGAAGTGTGAATACTTCTTCCGAGGTCTGAATGTCGATCTTAAAGAACAAGTGACCTTATTCAATAACGGTATTTACAATGAGTTGGTAAATGCCGCCATCATTAAATAAGACATGCATCTCTGTTGTGAAGCGGAGCTGAAAAGGAGTATACCGCCATACAGTGATATCGAGGTTCCTCCGAACTATCGAGTATGGTATTACTCGCCAGTTAGGCAACAAATTCAGCCAGTGGTGCAACTCTCACAACCACGGCTGGAGTTGATCACTTATGAGCCTCCACCTCAACAGCAGCAGTCAGAAATTATTCGTGCAACCCTACCGCAACCAGCTACGCACGAATTCTCTCCACCTCGTATTAGTAGGGAGCTGAGGATTTCTACAACACGAAACCGTCGTGATGCTGAGCAGAGTCACACTCGTGTGTTGTCTCGTCAATGCTCAGATCAGCATCATGAACGTTCAAAGAAGAAGTTTTCAAAAGCTGGCAGGGTTAATTACACTGCTATTGAGGACATTGCAAAAGGCGAACCAGTTTTAGCGGGCATGTTCATGTTACATGAACAGCCCACTTTCATTTTCTTTGATTCCAGAGCCACCCACAATTTTATTAGCAGAGACTATGTGCCGAAGAATAATCTTCCATTTAGCACAGATAAGAATCTGTTTCATATCAGCGCACCCGGAGGCAAGATATCAGCAGATGAGATGGTCACACGGGCACCTTTATGTTTGGGTGGAAACATCTATCCGGCGAGCCTTATCATACTCAAAGGCCAAAGGATTGAGATTATCTTGGGGATGTCATGGTTGACACATTATGGGGCTATCTTTGACATCAGCTCTCGGACTGTTCAACTGAATTCCCCAATACATGGTTGCAACATATTGAATCTTGTGGATCCATCACAACGTGTTGCAGCGGTGCATCAGATTGAAGCTCCTAAAGTTCAGGATATTCCAGTGATATGTGAATATCCAAATGTGTTTCCCGAAGACTTGCCGGGCATGCCGCCTGAACGTGATGTTGAGTTCAAGATTGAACTAGCACCGAGAACAACACCTATTTCTCGGTGACCATACAAAATGGCACCGAAGGAGCTAGCAGAATTGAAGGAGCAGCTGAATGACCTCATGGATAAAGGTTTTATACGCCCAAGTTCATCACCTTGGGGCTGTTCCGCACTCTTCGTGAAGAAGAAGGACGAGACTTTGAGACTATGCGTAGATTATCATCCACTGAATGCTGTCACTATCAAGAATAAGTATCCACTACCGCGCATTGATATCTTTTCTGATCAACTAGTGGGTGCTAAGGTATTCTCCAAGATGGATCATCGGTCCGGGTATCACCAGATAAAAATCCGGGCAGAAGACGTACCTAAGACGGCGTTCTCGACAAGATATGGTCTTTATGAATATCTTCTCATATCTTTTCGGTTAACCAATGCTCTGGCTCATTTTATGTATCTCATGAACTCTGTGTTCATGCCAGATTTAGTCAAGTTTGTCGTGGTTTTCATCGACGACATCTTGGTCTATTCAAAGTCAGAAGAAGAACATGCTGAACATTTGCGTGTTGTACTCCAACGGTTGAGGGATCACAAGCTATATGCAAAGTTCAGTAAATGTGAGTTTTGGATCAGCAAAGTTCCGTTTCTTGGGCATATTATTTCAGCGGAAGGCATCACTGTGGACCCAAATAAAATCGAGCAAGTGCTGAATTGGAAATCCCCAACATCTGTTCATGAAGTGAGGAGTTTCCTAGGTTTAGCGGGTTATTATCGGAGATTCATTCCAAACTTCTCCAAAGTCGCTAAACCTATGATGGAGCTGTTGAAGAAAAGCACCAAGTATGATTGGAGGAATTCATGCGAACAAGCATTTCAAACTTTAGTGAATTATCTCACTACAGCTCCAGTTTTGGCCCAGCCGGACACCACGAAGCCGTTTGATGTTTATTGTGATGCATCCGGCATTGCTTTGGGTTGTGTGTTGATGCAAGAAGGACGCGTGGTCGCGTATGGATCCCGACAACTCAGGGGTCACGAGCAGAATTAATCGACACACGACCTTGAACTTGCTGCAGTGGTCTTAGCATTGAAATTGTGGAGACATTATCTACTAGGCAATCTAGTACATCTCTACACTGACCACAAAAGCTTGAAGTACATCTTCACACAGAAAGAACTGAATATGAGGCAGCGAAGATGGTTTGAATTGATCAAGGACTATGAACTTGAAATTCATTACCATCCGGGCAAAGCGAATGTGGTTGCTGACGCACTTAGTCGGAAAGCCCACGTTCACCATTTAGCCATGGCTGCAGATGAAGAAAGAGAACCAAGCCTGCGCTTAGTTCCCTACGGGTCGCTGTTCAACCTCGCTCTTATTCCTACAATCCGAGATGAGATTGTAGAGGCTCAGAAGAGGGATAGGGGTATGTCTCATATCCGAAGGAGAGTGAACAGCGGTGAATTGAAGATGTTCCGCAATGATGAAGAGGGTACTCTATGGTTTAACAACCGAATAGTTGTACCCCGGAACATGAAATTGTGGAGGAAGGTATTGGACGAAACGCATTTATCCAAGTACTTTATTCATCCGGGATGCAATAAGATGTACCAGGACTTGAAATCTAAGTTCTGGTGGACACGAATGAAGAGAGAGATTGTGAAATACATATCCGGGTGTGATACGTGTTGGCGGGTTAAAGCCAACTGTATGAGGAAAGCCGAACCACTTCAACCGCTGAAGGTTCCAGCATGGAACTGGGAAGACATAAGTATGGACTTCATCGTCAGTTTACCCATGACCAGCAACAAGCATGATTCTATTTGGGTAATCGTCGATCGTTTGACCAAGACATCTCATTTTGTTCCAGTCCATACGAAATATGTGGCAAAGAAGTATGCGGTGCTGTTCATCTCGAGAATCGTGTGTTTACACGGGGTTCCCCGCACTATCGTGTCTGACCAAGGTGCGTTATTCGTATCAAGATTTTGGGAGCAACTGCATGCTTCCTTGGGAACCAAGTTAATTCGGAGTTCAGCATATCATCCGCAAACGGATGGTCAAACGGAGAGGATAAATCAGATTCTGAAGGATATGCTACGGGCATGTATCATCAATCATGGGAATAATTGGGATGACCATCTACCATTAGAAGAATTCTCATATAATAACCGGTATCAATCCAGCTCAAGATGGCTCTGTATGAAGCTCTTTACGGCCGGAAGTGCCACACACCGCTGAATTGGTGTGAGTCCGGCGAGAGAGTGGTCTACGGGATTGATCTGGTCAATGAAGCCGAGGAACTAGTATGAGTGATTCAAGCCAATTTAAAGGCTGCTCAATCTCGGCAGAAGAGCTATGCAGACACATGACGTCGACCTCTTCACTTTAACATCGGGGACCACGTGTACCTCCGTGTCTCTCCGATGAAAGGGATTCATCGTTTTGGAGTGAAGGGAAAACTAGCTCCACGATTCATCGGGCCGTTTGCTGTCACTGAGATATGCGGACCCGTGGCCTATCGTCTGAAGCTACCGACGTCACTTTCAGGTATTCACAGTGTTTTCCACGTCTCTCAACTGCGGAAATGTCTTAAGTACCCAGCCACGGTTCATATGGAGAACATTTGAGGATCTTCAAGTGAATCTCACTTATTCTGAGTATCCGATACAGATTATCGATGAGAAGACTCGCGCCACAAGAAATCGGACTTTGCGATTTTACAAAGTCTTGTGGAGCAACCACACCGCTGATGAAGCCACGTGGGAAAGCGAGGATTTTCTCCGTCTAAATTTTCGAGACTTTTTTGTACCATATGTCCAGTAGTTTTTCTTCCTTCCTATTTCTTTTTGTAATCTCGGGGCGAGATTCTTTTAAGGGGAGAGGGATGTAACAGCCCTAACTTTTGTAAAGTTCGATGCCAACATATGAAACAAAGTTAAGGCGATAAAAGACTATAGTTGTGTCACATGAAATGATGAACACAAATATGGACATGTGAGGGAGTTAAAAATTTTCTCTATCCCATGCTCAACACATGTTAACCTAGGGGAACGAATTTCACTTCCAAAACTCTAACTCATGTGCACCTCCTCTATGAGTAGAGTGGAGGGAATTTAAATGCAATTTGAATCTTTTGGAAGGATTCCTATTCAGATTGTCCAAAGGCCTATATGTGAGATCATAGATGCATTTCTCATGTATTCAAGAGCCTAAGTTTCAAATTTGGAGAATTTTAGTTTTCATATACTATTTATTCCGAGGATTAAATGAGGGAACGTTCAAATTCAAACTTGAATTTGAATTTTGAACTAAACAATCTCAATTTCAAAATCTAATTTCAGATTTGAGTTCCTCATAATTCTTTTGACCTATCCCCCTAGTTTGATCAAACTCGGAGCTTGTTTGCTATTTTAAACAGAATTAGGAGATAAGAGGGGAGAATTGGGGCCCACATGTCAGCCACCCCACAGTGCAAACCGCCTCTGTTTTGAGTTTCTTCGGATGAGAGCGCACCCACAGCTGGTGCAATCCACTCCCGACGCCAGCTCCTTCTTCCCTTGTGGGCTCGGTCTGATCCTTACACGAGACAGTGCACGAAGCCAATTTCCCTCTTCTTCCCCGTTCTGTGTGCTCCGGTGAGGTTTTCTCCCGAGCAGAACAGAACCAGCCGCTGCTCTGTTCCTCTGATCGCCCAACTGAACCAAGCTCCCTTTGCTCAAGCTCCCCACAGAAAAATCCTTCACCCGTGAGTGCTCTAGCCGGCTAGCAACCTAACCCCGGTAATCCATGCTTGCTTGCGCCTAGAAACAGTTCGTTTGCTGCTGCTCCCGTGTTGAAACGGAAGTGAACCGAACTGGTCACCATGGCCAGCCCAAACCAGGAGTGATCATGCCCAAGCAAGCCACCCCATCGGTGCACCTACAAGCCTAGTTTCTCACCTCTGAAGCTCAGTCCCAGCCATTGATCACAGAGGGAGAATTTCAGGATTTTCTCCCGGGCGGCAGAAACTGACCGTGAGGTAAGGAATTGCAAAATTCGTCCTCAAATCGTAGTTGTTGTGTTTCAAACTTCACACACAGGATGTTAACTGCCTGGCACACCTTCTCCATCGATTTTAGACCAAGAAATTGAGTGTAGAGCGAGGAAACCGAGTTCTTTTTGAGAGTCTACCTCTGGACCATATCGGGCGCACGGTGCCGATAGGTTTGGAGTGCTCCCCGGCTTGTTTAGACTTCATGTCGGTCTTCTACACGATCCCCTGGTGCTTTAGAGCCCAAGAACCGCCTATTTGGTGGAGAATTCACCGTGCACAACCTCGCCGGAGCCCTAGGGTTTGCTGTGCCAGTGCGCCCTGTTTTCTGGCAAGTTTCAGCCGCCGGCGACCTTACCAACGTGTTCAGCGGGGGAAAATGGGGGGGGGGGCGGCCAGCAGGGGGTACGGAGGTGGATGGGAAGTGCCTTTCCGGCGACCTCGCCAGAGGGAGCCGCCACTACCCTGTTTTGCGCGAGGCTGAAGGTTAGGGATGACTGGTGGGACCCACTGTCGGCATTTAAACATTTTCTCGATTTTCCCGATTCAGTTCAAACTTTGGAGAGCCATAACTTTGTGTAGGAGTGTCCAACAATTGTGAAACAAATTTTTTTGGATTCCTCTCAACGAGTACTATCCAGGGGTGCATCCCTATATTTATAAAAATCTTTGGATTTGGCTCATTAATTCATTTAAGGAAAATCTTGTAGGATTTTTTACAGGAGTTATGTTTATTGGAAAATTCCCAAATTTGGACAGGACATTCTTCCAAAAACTCTTGAACTCCAGTAAAACTTTTAGAGGCATTGGACCTAATTTGCTTGGTCAAATGATATGTTCATTCCTTATGTCTCTGAAAAATGGGAGAAATGAACAGAGACATTTTCAGCTTTTCCCCAATCTTTGTAAAATTCATAGATCCACGTAGAAAACTCCAAATGTGGTAAAACCAATTCCTATGGACTCAGGACATTTTGTACTTCACAAAAAGTCTACTTGCAGCCTAGGAAAGGTTAATATCTACGGGGTAAAGGCAGATTAGTGAAAAAACATAAGGATTTGTTGTGCCCACATGAAGCCATTTCATGAGCTCAATTTTTGCACACTGCCTAAATAGCTTCCATAGAAGCTGTGATTAAATTTTCAGCTTCATTAGACCTATGGAACTTGAGCTACCATCTTTTAGGGTTAAGTGTTCATATAATGGACTTAATCACATGGTGATTACTAGTATCTCCTTTTCACCCTAGTTTTCATCATCTTTAAGGTTGTAGATCCAACAACAGAAACCTTGCTGTTGTTTGTCCCTCTTATGTGTGAGTTAACTTGAACAACAGTTTTGAAACAGTTTCTAAATTGCTTGGAAATACATGTGCATCCTTCATCTTAATAGCTCACGTGACGTCGACGTTTGATGAGGAATCAACTCCGCAGCGAGATCTCCATATCGTGACGAGTTTGGCAGATTCTCTGGAGGAAGACTAACTTATAGCTTCTAACAAAACCGATGAGCAAGGCAAGCCCCGGTTTGCATATCGTTACCGTATTAAATTTTGCTTTACTTCACCTCATTTGTATTAGACTTGATATTGTGCATTATGTCTAGGATGTTTGAAACCCATTTGCATGGCTATTACATCCCTGAGTAGAAGGTTTAGTGTAGGCTTTGCCTCGTCGTAGATGCTACGCTAATGTTGTAGCTAGCTCGGTAGAAGTCGAGTAGTAAAAAGCTACTCGCGAGAAAGTTTGAGTAATGCAGTTACTCGCGAGAGGTTGATGATATGAGCATGCTCATGAAAATGAGATGTTGACGGGGATGTTCCTGTAGGATGGAGTGCTCAAGGTTGGTCTCGACCTGTGATGTGTGTGACAATGCTTGAGACTACATTTGGCCTGGACCGGGATGGTAAGGCAAATGTGGAGGTTGGTTGTAGCCTCGTCCGTGTCGGTTAAGAACCGTATGTATGCGGCCCTGCTGGACAAGATTGAGCTGTACCGGATATATAGTGGGGTATGGGACCCATGAAACCGATGTAACTCGATGGACCGTTATGTAGAAACTCATCCTTCGCGTGGGAATGGCGTTGAGAAGGCGGGAGATGTAAATCCTTTAGCGGGCAACTTCGACGTGTCTGCGTAGAGGACCATCCTGCTCGGCGCGAAACATTTTTCTATGTCGGGGTGTCGTGTGAAAGGTTGCTGCATACAACGTAAGAAAGAGCTGTTGAGAGAGTCTTTCGAGGCGAATGTGTGTGTCGTGTATTCCGGGTTGTTATTGATTCGAATCACCGTCGCTCGCGGAAGAGGATTGAGCATACTTGCCCACTGCGCCGTGACGTAGTAAGAAGAGGAACTAAGTCTCTTAACATGCTGTTTATGGATTAATCATTGCATTGGAACCTTGAGTGAAGTACATATAGAGCCAACTAAATTTCATTTCCACTTTAGGCTAACAACATCGGGATAAGCGTTTCTTGTTTGATTGTGGACTTCCGGTGTTGTGAGGCGTGAGGACCACTAAAATAAGGCTATAAGAATCTGAATTTAAGGTTCAAGTTTAGTCAACCTGCATTTTGCAAATTCCTGTTCCTACAGTCTTACTACCCCTGCATGTAGAGATACATGTTTAGGATTGACGGTTAAGACTTGCTGAGCCTTAGTGCTCACTGTTGCTTCTGAGTTGTTTTTGCAGGTAGAAGGATGCCTGCTATGAAGAGGTTTGTTCGGTGAGACGACGAACCTCATGGTTCATTCCACTCGCCGGAAATCTAGCCGCTGCCTTTCTTTGGTGAAGCTAGTAGGAAGCATTCACGGGCTGAACGACTTCTCTTAGGCGTAGTTAGGGTCGAGAGTGAGTAGATTGTCCATGTAGTTTTAATTTCCGCTGCGTGTGTACTTATGTTGTAAAAGAACATATCTTGAGTAACAAAATGGTTCGTTATGTTCTTAGGTCTCTTTTCGTGCATGCTGTTGGGTGCCGCATCGCACGGCACCACCCACTGCGATCACCAGGCCATCACAATTAGATTACTTAGTATGGAGTGTGTTGGAGAAACACACCCCAAGAGCTCAACTGAAAGAAATCACACTAACTGCACAAAAATCAGCATGCGCGGACTAGTCCGATATCAAACGGACTAGTCCGATTTCTCTCTGACTAGAAAACGGACTAGTCCGATATGGACCGGACTAGTCCAATTTTGTCTCTAGATAGACAACGGACCAGTCCGCACTCTTACGGACTAGTCCGGTATCTCACAACACTTAGGGTTTTCCACACACTGCACACCGGACTAGTCCGGAGTCCACCACGGACTTGTCCGGACATCGCAAACCCTAACGGAAACCGTAGTATAAATATAGGTGTACAACCATACTACCCCCTCTCTCGACCCCCTTCACCGTCACACCTCCCAAGAGCCCAAAATTCACATCTCTCCACACATTCTAACCCAAAAAGGATCAAATCTTTGAGGATTAGCAATTGATCAAAGGAGAGACTTGTTCTACACATCTTGAGCTCTTGGGTTTGATCTCTCGCACACTCTTGTTCATTTATTGTTCATCTATTGAGTGTGTTTGGTGGTAGTCATTCATTGTAATTCTTGGGGAGCCCTAAACCTGTGAGAAGGCCCCTTGAACGATTTATTTGCCCTTTGTGATTAGTGGAAGAGAATCGGCCTCCGTGGCGATTCGACGAGGGTAGGGTTGGTGAAGACCCGGTGCTTCTTGGAATCCTAACGGGGACGTAGATTTCCTTTGTGGAATCGAACCTCGGGATAAAACTTGTCTCTTGCTCTTGTTCATTTATTGTTCATCATATTCTAGGGTTTACTTAATCTTGTGTAATTCACATTGAAACATTGAAACTAAAGTTGATCGTTGTCATTCATTGTTTCACTGTTATAATACATCTAATTCCCAATAAATTTCCGCTGCATAGGGTACTAGAAGTGTAAATATTGATCAACCTTGATCTTTCTAGTCCACGCATGCCGGACTAGTCCGCACAGTACCGGACTAGTCCGATTTGTCTCTGACTAGAAAACGGACTAGTCCACACTCTACCGGACTAGTTCGATTTCCCTATATTTGATAAATCTATTAAGTGTTTTAGGGATTAACAAAGAATCAAAAAGCCTATTCACCCCCCTCTAGGCTACATTCAATTGGTATCAGAGCCAAACTCTTCAAAAGAGACTCACCGCTCGAAGAGACGATGTCTGGCATCGAGGATGTACACAAGAAGATCGATGATGAAAAGGGTGATGATGAAAGGACTCAAAAACTAAAGAAGCTACTCGACGCCATTCAAGACAGTGAGGACGATGATGAGGAGGTGCTCCAACTCAAGTCTCTTCTATGGAAGAAGGCACTCTCCCCAAAAGGGAAGAAGAAGATCGATGATGAAAAGAAGAAGAAAGGGGGTAGTCACACAGACTACTCCCGATATCCTTTTGACTATGAACGTTTGAATCTAACAATAGTCATTACTTATCAATTCCTCTAGGGAAAGCACCTTACTTTGATGGCAATGACTATTCAATGTGGAGACAAAACATGAAAATGCACCTTATATCTCTTAACCCAAGTTTGTGGCATATAGTGTGTACAGGGATAGATATCCCGGATGATGATGAAGAACTGACTCCAAGCCAAGAACAAGCCATTCATCGGAATGCTCAAGCTGTAGCTGTGATCACGTCATCACTGAGTCGAGATGAGGTCACCAAGGTGGATGGACTCGAAATTGCTAAGGAGATATGGGACACACTATAAACCGCACATGAATGTGACCGTCATGTACGCGAAGCCAAGATAGAAATGATTGAAGGTGAATTGGGAAGATTCGCGATAGAAGAAGATGAATCACCACAACATATGTACAATCGACTGAAGAATCTTATCAACAAAGTTCGAGCTTATGGCAGCAAAAAGTGGAATGATCATGAGGTCGTGAAGTTGATTCTCAGAGCATTCATGCCTCGCAATGTGACTCTTTGCTCTATGATCAGAGAAAGCCCCGGGTATCGGAAAATGACCCCAGACGAACTTCTTGACAAGATCATCAACTTTGAAATGATGGAGAAGCAAGCCAAGCATGTCAAGGAAATTGCCGATCTCACCTCGACAAAAAAGAAAGGAGTTGCTTTGAAGTCAACATGTAAACCCGTATCAAAAGAAGCTCGAGAAGCTCATGGAGAAGACAACAGTGATGATGAAAGTAGTGATATCGATGAAGAAGACATGATCTTGTTCATGAAGAAGTTCAAGAAAATGATGAGAAGAAGAAAGGGTAGCAGCTCAAACGAAGGAAGACAAAGGGACAAACAAAGATCCAAGATGAGACGGGCGTGCTACAACTGCGGAGAATATGATCACTTCACAGTAGATTGTCCATATGAAGAAAATAAGAGGAAGACTAAAGACAACAAGCCTCAACCAAAGAAAATGTTCAAGAAGAAGAAGCAATATGGCCAAGCGCATCTAGGGAAGGAGTGGGACTCCAACGATGAATCCTCATCCGAAAAGAAGAGGAGATGGCCACCATAGCCATAAAGAAGACTACCATGAAATCCACTCTCTTCCCAACCATGGGCGCATGGAAGGACAACGACAACACTTGTATAATGGCAAAGGAAGGTAAAAGAAAGACTTATTCATCCGGTGGAGCAAAATGGGTGCTAGATAGTGGATGCACCAATCACATGACCGGAGAAAGAAGAATGTTCGTGGAATATGAAGAAAATGAAGATCCAAGCAAAGGCATTTACTTTGGTGATAATAGTTAAGGAAGAGTGCTTGTGTAAGGGCCTCAGTTTTTGACACACATTTGCAGTGTTCATCACCACACCACACACCTCATTTGAGGAAGAATGATGAACACAAATGAAGAGCAAGTAACAATTATCAACATGCTCATTAGAGAACAAAATTACACATTGCAAAAGTGGTATTTCCCACATGTGATATAGATGGGCTGGACATATGAAAACTCCTACACTTCACTAAGGATGTCCATGCCAAGTTTCACCCAAATTCAAAACCTTTTGAGGTCAGTTTGGGTATAGTTAGGAAGAGGGCAGTTTGAAACCTTATTCAAATTCAAACTGTTTTTATCCCATGAATTTAAAAGTGGAAGGCATATTCTTACTCAGCACATTTTTGTGAGCTCACACACCAATTTTTCACTCCATTTGGAGTTGATCTTGACATGAGCTAAGGGGGAGAAATTCAAACTTTATTTGAATTTCAAACTGAACTTGTGCTGAAATTCATTCAAACCAAACCTCATTTGAACTTGGATCAATTCAAATGGCTCATGGGTGAATATTTTGAATTGCCAAGGGTAGTATGGGGTTCACTGTTTACAACAGTGATTAGGAGTAAATTTCAGAGGTTAAAATGGGGGGTGGGACCCACATGTCAGCCTCCACTTCAACACAAACCGACTGAAACACAGCTCAATCGGTTCCCGGGTGCAGTGTGCGCGCGCCACCGAGGGGGGCAGCTGGCGCCAGCTCCTGCTGCGCGCCCCAAGCCGGAGACCAGTCGCCGGGCTACTTATCCCCTCCCCGGCGTGCTTCGATCGCCCATTCCCCGAGCTGCCGACATACTCGGCCTGTTCTTCCACTGCAACCGCCGCCGCTCGAGCTCACGCTTGATCAAGCCGATCACTCGCGAGCACAGCCTCCTCCACAGCAAAACGGCACCAAGAGGTCGTGAGCAACCTCCTAGACCCCGTGTTGTCCAGTGAGCAAGCGTCCTCGAGCTGTACGAGCCATTTCTCCGGCGAGCAGAACATCGCCGCCGATCGGGCTCCCGTGGACAGCACGGCACAGCCGTTGTCACGTCCTCTTCTCTACACAAGAAAGGTGCATGATTGTATGTAGATGGAGTAGCCAAAAGCCGTTTGGCGATTGATCAACCCTCGGCTGAGAATTTCCAAATTTACTCTTGATCAGTTCATAAGGACCGAGCTCACCTTCGGGTGAAATTCATGCTCTATGCACGAGGGTTGGATGATCTCGTTACCTAGTAGCTTCTACGCACGATAGCGCCCACGCTCGAACTGGAATTAGAGAAAACCATCGAGAATCGGCCATGATATGGCTGTTTTCCCCGCCGCCATGGCTGAACACCTCGGCTCACCGTCGAGAGCCTAGTTGCCGGTATTTCTAGCTTCCACCCAGCCCTGGTTCGTGTTTCCCATGCTCTACTGATGCTCTCCGACCGATTTCCGGTCGATTTGGTGCACGGGAGAGCGGGACCGACCTCACCGGAACCCTAGCAGGTGCTGTCATCGGTGCGCACGGGTTTCCGGTCATCGCCGGCGGCCGGCGACCCCACCATCGAGTCCAGGGGGTCAGTAAAGTGGTAGGCGGCAAGTTTCGGGCCGGGGGGTGGCCGGGTACTCAGTTCCGGCAAGGGTCGCCGGAGATCGCCGCCGCCGCGCAGTTGGCGCGAGGAGGGAGACGACGCACTGTGTGCGGGGCCCACAAGCCAGAGTTTAAACTTTTTCCCGAATTTCAGTTTCAGTTCAAACTTCAAATCCTTATAACTTTGGCTAGAAAGCTCCAAATTGAGTGAACCAAATTTTGCTGGATTCAGCTCTCCGAGTACTTTCCAGAAAATCAAGTTTCACTTCATGAAAACCCATAATTTTCCAGAATTAATTCCTCAAATTTTAAAGTGTTAGGAATTTTAACTGGAGAATCCTGTGGAGGAAAATCATGAAAGTTTGCTGGAATATTCACCGAAACATCCCTGAACTACCATAAAAATTTCAGATCCATTTGAGCTCATTTAATCCACCTAATGGTGTGATTAGTGAAACTGTTCCAGAGAAAATAGAAAATGTTCAGAAACATTTTCAGAATTTTCTCTGAAATTGTTTAGCTCATATCTTTAGTTAGGGACTTCCAAATTAAGTGAGACCAACTCCATTAGAACCCTCTGAAAATCTAGTTTTCAGAAAGTCATAGTTTGTCTCATGAAAATTCCTAGAACACCCTAAGAGTTCCAATTAAGGTCAAGGACATAATTAATTGTGGAGGGCTCAAATGAGCTTTGCTGCAACTAAAACTCGACCAAGTCTCTGTCTAGGTTGTAACCAAGCCACAGTAAAAGTTTCACAGTCATTAGGTCTGTCTAGCAAAGGTTATAGACTTCACAACTTCAAAGATAATACAAATGCATTTAAATTAATACATACATTGCTCTTATCATGTAGTCGCTAAGGTCGAGGAGGAACCCAAAGTCCTAGACTTCGTTACTCCGGAGGAACAGCTAGCCTACGACCAAGAGCAGCAAGGCAAGCTCCGGTTTGCATTAACCATTTTACAAATTTTTATTGTTTTGAGCACATACTTGTTTCCTTTATTCTGTGCATTAGAGTTTTGTTTGGAAACCCCACTGCATAGCCAAGAAAACCATGGGTTGGGGTTTAGGATTGCAAACCCCGTTAGCTACTGCATTGCTAGGATAGAGTAGGATTCGGTACAAGTCGGGTAGTTGGAACTACTCGGGAGAATAGGCTAGAGGCACATTGCTCGGGTAGAGATAGCACATGATACACATGGCAAGAAAATGAGACCGAGCGGAGAGTAAGGGCAGCAGGACTTTGGGGCCTGTGTGCTGTAGCTCCGCTTGTGTCGGTTGAGGACCGAGCCGTGTGCGGGCCTGTTGAACAAGCTAGAACAGTACCGAAGACCTACCGGCTATATGGGAACCGGGAAACTGATGTAACTCGGGTAGCTGGGTATTGAGGCATTGCCCGTCGTTCAGAGGGTAGGTTGAGAGCTCGAGGTGTAAATCGGCTGGCGGCACAGAGATGCGCGTGCAGAGACCTCTTGCTCGGGATGATGGGACCGGTTCAATATTTGGCTAACGGGTGAAAGGTAGTCGCGTACGGCGTCCGTGATGGTTGTTGTAGGCAACATCGAGTACGGGCGTACGTGACGGGTTGTTCGGGTAACCCTGCAGGTGTAAATCGATTATAATCGCCGTCCCTCGCGGTCAGTGAGTACCACTTGTTCACTGTACCGTGACGTAGAAAGAACAGGCTAGACACATGTTTAAATGCTGCTGATTGAAAGCTGGACAGTGATTGTTAATGATATGCTGTAGCTTAGAGCTAATTAAAGTTCTTTTCAACTTTGGGCAAAGTACATGAGAGAAATGCGTTTCTTGTTTGATTGCGGCTCTCTCATGTGCCTTAGCGTAAGGTTCTCCACAACCTGCTGCTAAAACCTGAAATTAAGGTTCTACTAATTAGGCGAGTCCTTGCAAATGATTTTTACCTCATGCAACCCATTACCCTCATGTAGAAGTTCCATGTTTAGGTGAGACGGGTGAGACTTGCTGAGCCTTCGTGCTCACTGCTTGTGTTTGAAGCTTTTGCAGGGTTCTATGAGGAAGGGACTCCCGAAGAGGAGACGGAACCCCAGGAGGGGAACCCTGTCGAGTGGGAGTCGTGCACGCCGCAGAGTTAGTGTGTGTGTGTGCTAGCAAGGACACGTTCGAGGGCTGAACGTGCACTTGATGCTTAGTCTACGCCCGCGAGTGTAGACTGAACTTATTTTGATGTAAACATGTTCATAAACTTGTTTATGTAATAAAACTTCCGCTTCCGCTTTGCACCTTTGAGGTGTGTTATACGGTGCTGTGCAACGCAGCACCCCACAGCGTGATCCTGGCTCGACAGGACCAATGGGGTCGTGTCAGCGTTGGTATCAGAGCTCGCTTGAGGTTTAACACAGTACAAAGGTCTTCTTTTTCAAAAATCCAGTGAGGAACAAGTTAGTAGCCCGTATAAGGATGTTATTAGCATATAGAAAGTGGCATATTAACCTATTTGTTATGTCGGAAAAATCGTGCATCTTGGGACGTTCATGTCTTGGGGGGTGCACGTAAGCGCTGTCCACCAGTGCGCACAAGCTGAAGGGTGGAGCCCCACGGGTGGCAGGTAACCCGACCTGCTTTGATATCCTCTACGACTCTTAATGTCGTTTGGGGTATTTAAGCAACGTATGTCCCTCGCGTGCGTGGTGCAACATGGGAGACCCCGTCACGTGGTCTGAAACGTGAACACGTAACTCAAGGCGTGTTTGGCTTGAGAACATCCGGGCGAGTGATGACGGCCGGGTGTACCAACTGTATGGATTCCGGGCTCGGTGTGCAGCCGAGTCTGATGATTGTTTGAGTTTCTGCAGGTAGCCTGACCACGAAACGGTAGACGTGTAGCATCCGTGTGCAAGTGACGAGTAGTGCCACTGAACTAACGAAGCCGGCTAAGTCCGGTATAGGTTTTTCCTTTGTGAGGACGTAGTACCGACATAATCTGGTGACGCATCGACGTCACACCCCATTAAATAAACAACTTCATTTAAAAACTTGAAGGTTTTGATCCAAAGTAGTAAAACTTGATGTAACTCCTTCCCTTGAACAGGATATTCAAAGTTAACAAGTTTTCAACTTATAGGTTGTTAAGGACAGAGCACTCTGTTTTCAGCTGAATCAAGGCAGAAGTTAATTAGAGGCTAGAGGTTGAGTTCTTTCGAGATTGGGGTCGTATGATACATTTCTGGAAATCTTTGGAAGGGCTTTACAACTTTTCTGTTGAGGTCCAGAGGTGTTTCATCCCTTAACCACTTGAAAAATGCAGTAGAGTTGGAACTGTCCAGAAAACAGGACAGGGTAAAGACTCTCTGTAGACTCTTTGTAAATTGAGCATAACGTCCTGCATAAAAATCCAAAAATAGAAAATGAGGTAGTTCTGGAAAGCTTATGAGATGGGTTACAACTTGGTAACAGAAAGTTTTGTCAGATTAGGGACAGAAGTAACTGAGATTGTTGGATCAAATCAGTACCTAAGGCAGGGAGGTGCTGTCCAATTGTTCCCAGAAATTCTGTTAACTTTGACATCTCATAACTTTTGAACCAGGACATATCTTAGGCCAAGCAAATACTGGCTGGAAAGCTATTGAAGTTAGCTTCAACTTTGATGTTGAGCTCCAGGACTGGTTTTGCTTTTAACCTGGCCTAAATCAGGTTGAAATGGAAACTGGTCAAGGCTGTCATGGGAGCAGCAGATCAGCAGTCAAATTTGTTTAAAAATTTGAACTATGTTTCCAAGTTGACACGACCCCACTGGTCCTGTCGAGCCAGGATCACGCTGAGGGGTGCTGCGTTGCACAACACCGTATAACACACGTCAAAGGTACAAAGCGGAAGCGGAAGCTTTATTACATAAACAAGTTTATTAACATGTTTACATCAAAATAAGTTTAGTCCACACTCGCGGGCGTAGACTAAGCATCAAGTGCACGTTCAGCCCTCGAACGTGTCCTTGCTAGCACACTCGCACACTAACTCTGCGGCGTGCACGACTCCCACTCGACGGGGTTCCCCTCCTGGGGTTCCGTCTCCTCTTCGGGAGTCCCTTCCTCATAGAACCCTGCAAAAGCTTCAAACACAAGCAGTGAGCACGAAGGCTCAGCAAGTCTGACCCGTCTCACCTAAACATGAAACTTCTATATGAGGGTGATGGGTTGCATGAGGTAAAAATCATTTGCAAGGACTCGCCTAATTAGTAGAACCTTACTTTCAAGTTTTAGCAGCAGGTTGTGGAGAACTTTACGCTAAGGCACATGAGAGAGCCGCAATCAAACAAGAAACGCATTTCTCTCATGTACTTTGCCCAAAGTTGAAAAGAACTTTAGTTAGCACTAAGCTACAACATATCATTAACAATCAATATCCAACTTTCAATCAGCAACATTTTAACATGTAACTAGCCTGTTCTTTCTACGTCACGGTACAGTGAACAAGTGGTACTCACTGACCGCGAGGGACGGCGATTATAATCGATTTACACCTGCAGGGTTACCCGAACAACCCGTCACGTACGCCCGTACTCGATGTTGCCTACAACAACCATCACGGACGCCGTACGCGACTACCTTTCACCCGTTAGCCAAATATTGAACCGGTCCCATCGTCCCGAGCAAGAGGTCCCTGCACGCGCATCTCTGTGCCGCCAGCTGATTTACACCTCGAGCTCTCAACCTACCCTCTGAACGACGGGCAATGCCTCAATACCCAGCTACCCGAGTTACATCAGTTTCCCGGTTCCCATATAGCCGGTAGGTCTTCGGTACTGTTCTAGCTTGTTCAACAGGCCCGCACACGGCTCGGTCCTCAATCGACACAAGCGGAGCTACAGCACACAGGCCCCAAAGTCCTGCTGCCCTTACTCTCCGCTCGGTCTCATTTTCTTGCCATGTGTATCATGTGCTATCTCTACCCGAGCAATGTGCCTCTAGCCTATTCTCGCGAGTAGTTCCAACTACTCGACTTGTACCGAATCCTACTCTATCCTAGCAATGCAGTGGCTAACGGGGTTTGCAATCCTAAACCCCAACCCATGGTTTTCTTGGCTATGCAGTGGGGTTTCCAAACAAGACTCTGATGCACAACATAAAGAAAACAAGTATGTGCTCAAAACAATAAAAATTTATAAAATGGTTAATGCAAACCGGGGCTTGCCTTGCTGCTCTTGGTCGTAGGCTAGCTGTTCCTCCGGAGTAACGAAGTCTAGGACTTCGGGTTCCTCCTCGACCTTAGCGACTACATGATAAGAACAATGTATGTATTAATTAAATGCTTTTGTATTAACTTTGAAGTTGTGAAGTCTATAACCTTTACTAGATAGACCTAATGACTGTGAAACTTTTACTGTGGCTTGGTTACAACCTAAACAGAGACTTGGTCAAGTTTTAGTTGCAGCAAAGCTCATTTGAGCCCTCCACAAATAATTATGTCCTTGACCTTAATTAAAGGCTTTTAGGGTGTTCTAGGTATTTTCATGAAACAAACTATGACTTTCTGAAAACTAGATTTTCAGAGGGTTCTAATGGAATTGGTCTCACTTAATTTGGAAGTCTCTAACTAAAGATATGAGCTAAACAATTTCAGAGAAAATTCTGAAAATGTTTCTGAACATTTTCTATTTTCTCTGGAACAGTTTTACTAATCACACCATTAGGTGGACTAAATGAGCTCAAATGGATCTGAAATTTTTATGGTAGTTCAAGGATATTTTGGTGAACATCTCAGCAAAATTTCAGGATTTTCCTCCAAATGATTCTCCAGTTAAAATTCCTAACAGTTTAAACTTTAAGGAATTAATTCTGGAGAATTAAGGAATTTCATGAAGTGACACTTGATTTTCTGGAAAGTACTCAAGGAGCTGAATCCAGCAAAATTTGGTTCACTCAATTTGGAGCTTTCTAGCCAAAGTTATAAGGATTTGAAGTTTGAAGGAAATCTGAAAATCGGGGAAAAGTTTAAACTCGCGCGTGGGCCCAGGGGACACGCGTCGCACGCCGAAGCGACAACACACCGCGGCCCACAAGGCTTTTGCGCGCCAGCACACCCGATCCCGGCCGCAGCCGGATCCCGATTCAAAATATCGGCCGCTGACAGCTGGGGTCCACCCCCTTCTTCAACCTCGCGACACCCGCGCTCCGCCGCCGAGGGACCTCGCCGGAGAGCTCGCCGCCGGCTGCTGTACAGCTTCAAACTTCTTGATTCTGGCCGCCCCTGCCTACTTTTACTTGGGGAACATGATCCGAGGGTCAGCTGCTCATGACAACGGCCGGAGCATGGTCGGCGACGAGCCGCCATATCGGAACGACTTCGGCCATGTCGGCTGACGCTCCTAGTGCCTCAGCTACTTGGGAAATCGGTCGGGGAGCATCAGTGGACCTCAGAGAAGGTCGACATGAACTCGGGGCAGCTCGGGGAAGGCCCGAAATAGGTCCTCACCGTGCGCCCGATACCCCCCGTGCGTTCCGCCATTAGTAGACCTTGAATTACGCCGGGCACAGAAGTTCTCCGGCCCAGAGTTGTGAAGGCAACTTGTGCGTCACCGTGTCTAGTTCGTGTGGGAGTGGCCTGAGGCCCTCTAATCCTTTCTAGAGCACGAATTAAACAGAATCGTACCCGAGGGTCGTTCTGCACACAGAAAGGGGAAAAGTGGAAATTCGCCGCCGGTGAGCAACCACTCGAGCTGTGGCTCGGGGATGAGCAGCACCGATCACTTGCGCGTCCAAGGGTGCCTTGGCTCGGGCGTGACAACGCCCAGGTTGGGCTGTCCACGAGAGCCCGAGGTGCGGCGGTTTCCAGTTCCGAGTTTGATCTTTCGGCACAGCCGATATCACTCGGTTTCAATCGATTTCTATCAATGGGAAGGATGGAGGATGGTTGCTAGTACCTTGCTGGGACCTTGGAATGGAAAGAGGGAGCTGCGATCGGCTTGATCAAGCAGGAACTCGAGCGGCGGCGATGGCAGTGGGAAAAGCAGTCGCGCACGTCGGTAGCTCGGGGAAATGGTGACTGAGGCACGCCGGGGAGGGAATAAATAGCTCGGCCGGCTGGCCTCCGGCTTGGGGCACGCAGCAGGAGCTGGCGCCGGCTGCCCCCTTCGGTGGCGCGCGCGCACAGCAGCCGGGAACCGACTGAACTGTGTTTCAGTCGGTTTGCTTTGAGGCTGAGGCTGACATGTGGGTCCCACTCCTCTTTTAACCTCTGAAATTTATTCCTAACAGCTGTGGTAAACAGTGAACCCTATTCTACCCTTGGCAACTCAAATTATTCACCCAAGAGCCATTTGAATTGATCAAAGTTCAAATGAGGTTTGGTTTGAATGAATTTCAGCACAAGTGCAGTTTGAAATTCAAATAAAGTTTGAATTTCTCCCCCTTAGCTCATGTCAAGATCAACTCCAAATGGAGTGAAAATTGGTGTGTGAGCTCACAAAAATGTGCTGAGCAAGAATATGCCTTCCACTTTTAAATTCAGTGGGTGAAAACAGTTTGAATTTGAATATGTTTTCAAACTGCCCCTTTCCTATCTACACCCAAGATGACCTCAAAAATGTTTTGAATTTGGGTGAAACTTGGCATGGACATCCTTAGCAAAGTGTAGGAGTTTTCATATGTCCAGCCCATCTATATCACATGTGGGAAGTACCACTTTTGCAATGTGTGAGTTTGTCCCCTAATGAGCATGTTGATAATTGTTACTTGCTCTTTATTTGTGTTCATCATTTTTCCTCAAATGAGGTGTGTGGTGTGGTGATGAACACTGCAAATGAGTGTCAAAAACTGAGGCCCTTACATTCCTCCCCCCTTAAAAGAATCTCGTCCCGAGATTATAAGGTGAAATGAGAGAGAGGACGGTGGAAATTTTACCGAATATGCTATGTGAAAAAGTCGGGGTAGTTAGTGCGAAGGAATTCTTCGCTCTCCCATGTCGCTTCGTCCATGGAGTGATTACTCCATAGAACCTTGTAGAACCACAACGTACGGTTGCGTGTGGTTCGGGCCTTTTCATCAATAATCTGCACCGGTTCCTCCCGATAGGTGAGATCCGGTTGCAGTTCTTCAATGTCTTCCAGCTGAACGGTAGTTGATAGCTTGAGACACTTCCTCAGCTGGGAAATGTGAAAGACGTCGTGCACACCGGAAAGTGCTTCTGGTAATCTTAGCCGGTATGCCACCGATCCACATCTTTCGGTAATCTGGAATGGACCGATGAATCGGGGTGCTAACTTTCCTCTCACCCCAAATCTGTTTACGCCCTTCATTGGAGACACTCGTAGATATACGTGGTCTCCAGCTTCGAATTGTAACGGACGCCTTCTCCGGTCCGCATACTGTTTCTGTCGGGATTGAGCGGCTTTTAGGTTCGCTTGAATTAATCGAACCTTTTCTTCCGCGTTGTTGACAAGATCAATCCCGAAGGTAACCCTCTCGCCAGACTCACACCAATTCAATGGTGTGCGGCATTTTCAACCGTATAGCGCCTCGTAGGGCGCCATCTTGATGCTGGCTTGGTACCCATTGTTGTACGAGAACTCGGCTAACGGCAAGTGATCATCCCAGTTCTTGCCGTGGTCGATAGCGCAAGCTCGTAGCATGTCTTCTAAGATTTGATTTACCCGCTCCGTTTGCCCATCCGTCTGCGGGTGGTAGGCTGAACTACGGATCAGCTTCGTCCCCAAGGCAGCGTGGAGCTGCTCCCAAAAACGGGACACAAATAAAGTGCCCCGGTCCGATACGATAGTACGGGGTACGCCGTATAAGCATAGGATCCGTGAGATGTACAGTTCAGCGTACTTCTTGGCGTTGTAGTTGGTGTTGACCGGGATGAAATGGGCAACTTTGGTGAGCCGATCGACGATCACCCACACAGAATCATGTTTCTGTAAGGTGGTGGGTAAACCGACGACGAAATCCATGCTCACGTCCTCCCACTTCCAGGCAGGAATGCCCAGTGGTTGCAGCAGTCCCGGTTTCCGCATGTGGTCTGCCTTCACCCGTCGACATGTATCACACTCGGACACGTATTTTGCAGTCTCTCGCTTCATCCGTGTCCACCAAAACTTGCTTCTGAGTTCTTGATACATCTTGTTGCTGCCGGGGTGAATAGAAAACTCTGATAAGTGAGCCTCATCAAAGATTTTCTTCCGTAACTCCGGGTTTCGGGGTACGACGATCCGGTCCTTGAACCATAGGACGCCGTCTCCGTCCTTCCGGAAACATTTCAACTCCCCACTGTCTACACGTCTCCGCAAATGTGACATGCCCTTGTCATTCTTCTGGGCTGCCGCTATCTCTTCACGGATGGTGGGGATCAAAGCTAGGTTGTAGAGAGCTCCATGTGGAATCACATGTAGTGGTGGTTCGCTCTCTTCCAACGGTGTGATGGTCAGATTATTGACGTGTGACTTGCGGCTTAGCGCGTCTGCCACAACGTTTGCCTTGCCCGGATGATAATGGATCTCTATCTCGTAATCCTTTATCAGTTCTAACCATCTTCGTTGCCTCATGTTCAGCTCCTTCTGAGTGAATATGTACTTGAGGCTTTTGTGGTCGGTATATAAATGTACGAGGTTACCGAGTAGGTAGTGCCTCCACATTTTCAGTGCAAGTACCACGGCAGCGAGCTCCAAATCGTGAGTTGGATAATTTTGCTCATGGTTCCTAAGCTGTCGTGATCCATACGCAACCACTCTTCGGTCTTGCATCAGCACACATCCGAGCCCAATGCCGGATGCATCGCAGTACACATCGAACGGTTTTGTTGTGTCTGGCTGCGCCAAAACCGGTGCTGATGTTAGGTGCTTGACTAAAGCCTTGAATGCTGCTTCACATGCTGGACTCCAAACATATTTGGTAGCCTTCTTCAGCAGCTCTGTCATTGGCTTGGCAATCTTCGAGAAGTTCGGAATGAACCTCCGATAATATCCCGCGAGTCCGAGGAAACTCCGTACCTCATGAACAGTTCTCGGGGATTTCCAATTCAGCACTTGCGTGATTTTGCTCGGGTCCACAGCGATACCCTCCGCTGAGATGATATGCCCGAGGAAAGGCACTTGCGATATCCAAAACTCGCATTTGCTGAACTTTGCGTATAACTTGTGATCCCGCAGCCGTTGCAAGACTATACGCAGATGTTTCTTGTGATCTTCCTCCGACTTGGAATATACCAGGATGTCGTCGATGAAGACCACGACAAACTTGTCCAGCTCCGGCATGAACACCGAGTTCATTAAGTACATGAAGTGAGCTGGAGCATTGGTGAGGCCGAAGGACATGACCAGGTACTCATAAAGTCCGTACCTTGTCGAAAAAGCTGTCTTTGGAATGTCCTCAGCCCTGATCTTAATCTGATGGTACCCGGATCTTAAATCCATCTTGGAAAAGACCTTTGCTTCGACCAACTGATCAAACAACATGTCGATCCGTGGCAACGGGTACTTGTTCTTGATGGTTACGGCATTTAATGGACGGTAGTCCACGCAAAGCCGCAACGTTTCATCCTTCTTTTTGACAAATAATGCCGAACAGCCCCATGGCGAGGAGCTCGGCCTAATAAAACCCTTCTTCAGAAGGTCCGTGAGCTGAGTCTTCAGTTCAGCCAACTCCTTGGGCGCCATCTTGTACGGCCTTCGGGATATTGGCATGGTTCCCGGTGCAAGTTCAATCTTGAACTCCACCTCTCTATCGGGTGGCATCCCCGGCAAATCATCCGGGAATACATCAGGGAATTCTCGGACCACTGGAATGTCTTCCAATCTGATGGTTGTGGCTTGATAGACACTTGGAAGTTTTATTTCTGGACTGTCCAGAAATAATGAGTGAGAACCGTGCACTCCTGAGTTTAAGTGCACGACTCGGAGGACGGTGTCTAAAACAGCGCCGTGGCGGTTTAACCACGACATCCCTAGGATGACATCGACCTTCTGTCCCTCTAAGATAATGAGAGACGTGGGGTACACTCTACCCGCTAAGCATAATGGTGCTTTGGAGACCATTACGCTTGCTGAAATCTTCCCACCCGGTGAACAAATTAAATATGGACTATCGGTGGGTAGTATTGGCAAGCTGTGTTTAGCAATGAAAGCTTGGCTAATAAAATTATGCGTGGCGCCTGAATCAAATAGTACTATAGCGGGATGCTGGTGGAGTTGGAACATACCCGCAAGGATTGGCTCGCCCTCCGGCACGTCCTCAATGGCAAGCTGGTGGACAGTACCGGGCCTAGGGTTTGCCCGCCGCGCATTAGTAGGGTTCCGGGGTTGATTCCTCCCCGGAAACTGTGGTACCACTCCGCCGCCTTGCCTCTCCGGGCAACTGCTCGCGAAGTGTCCTGGACGACCACACTTGTAACATGTGGCCGCTGCTGGTGGAGTACTTGGTGGACGAAAGCCCGGCATGCGTTGCGGAGGTGCAAACGCACGCGGCATCGCCCGCTGCTGCTGTTGTTGTTGCGGTGGTGCTGGCAGTGCCGGCCGGAATGCCGGTGAAGAATACGGCCGACCGCGGAACGGCATCGACCGCTGTGGTGGCTGCCAGCGCGGACCTGATGGTGGGCGATTCACCATCCGAAACTTCTGAGAAGGACCGCCTCCTTCTCCGCTGCTCTGCGGCGCGCTTCGCTTTCGCTCTGCCGCCGCCAACTCCTTGCCGGAGTCTTCCTGAACAATCGCAGCATCAATTATGTTGTTGAGGCTGCCGCGATTGAACATCGCCAGCTTGTCCTTCAGGAGCGGGTTAAGCCCCTGGTAAAAGTGGTCCCGCCGCTTCTCGTCCGTATCTGCGTGATACGACGCGTAGAGTGCGAGATCGTTGAACGCTCTGGAGTACTCCAGCGCGTTCCGGCTCCCTTGTTGCAGGTGTAGGAATTCCTGCGTCTTCCTCTTCATCAAACCGGGCGGTATATGATAGGCCCGGAAGGCCGTCCGGAACTCCGCCCAGGTCATCACTCGGTCGGTGGGTTGTGAAGCACAAAAGTTGGCCCACCACGCGCTCGCGGATCCTTGGAGCTGCTGGACCGCGAACTGAGTCTTGCGCTGCTCGCTGATTTGGAGCAGCCCGAACTTCATCTCTATGGCGCGGAGCCAGTTGTCCGCGTCAAGTGGTTCATCCGCCCTTGAGAATACAGGGGGATGAGTCGCCAGGAAGTCAGAGTAGGAGCTCTGTTGGCGCTCCTCACGATCTTGACGTCTCTCTGGGCGAGACGTATTCGCAATTAACGTTTGCAGCAGCTCTGTATGCTGCTGATGTGAACCCGCCATTGCCGCGACAATGTCGGCCAATGTAACCGTTGGCAGTGGCGGTGGCGGTGTTTGCTGTTGCTGTTGCTGCTGCTGTCCCGAGGAGTCCTCGGGAGGTGGTTGGGAGGTCTCTCCCCCTTGGCTAGTACCTCCAACATCGGGGTTGGCACGAGTACGCGTCATTCTGAAATTCAACACAGCAGCAATTAGCACATGTCTTACTCAAAATTCCATAAACAGGAGTAAGTATTGAAGCGACGCATGATTAACTTGCACAACATTCACATATATTGATAAAGCATAAACTTTATACAAGATACATTATTCTCGGATCTCCGAGAAGTCGTGCTCATGTCGTCACTACCTATACATACGCTACTGTCTACACGACATGTCACCGATTACAAAAGTTGGGTTACGCTACCCTAGCTGCCCTACTTGGCAACCGTAACCCCCTACTCGGAGTAAAATTCGACCTCCTGTGGGTCGTCCTCCTCCGGTACTTCTGCTGGTGGCTCTGGATCTACCACCTCTTCTCCCATTCCGGGTTCTCCCATTGCTGGAAGACCCAAGACAACCGGTATGCCTAACACCGGGGGCACGAGGTCCTGCAATGCATGCACCTCGTCCATAGCCTGGTTGTAGTCCTCTTCCCAGCCTTGTCCTTCCTCAATAGCGTCGTCCCACTCTTGAGCAAGGTCCTCATTCTGCTGGGTTAGGGTCTGCACCAGCTCTTGCAACGCCGCAATGTCAACACGGCTCTTCTTCTTTGCCTTCTTCAGACGACGCAACTGATTGTGTTGTTCATTCAGTCGCTTGATCGTCGGAAGGAGCACATTGCGGAGTGCACTGTGAGCACTCTCAAAATGATCTCCACGGCTTGTGCTCTCCTTGAGCTTGGTGGCGAGATGCTCCGTATGAACAGCTTGGTTGTCCATCACAGCGTTTCCCGCCCTCATTTGGAGGCTGAGATTTGCCTCCGCGGGGTTGTACCTTGGGCAACTCGGGTTTGTTGCCTCTAGGTACCTCTCTTCCCACACATGCTGAGCTCGTCCCTCCACCGGAACGAGTGCGTATGGAGTTCCCTCCATAGCCTGCACGTGTAGTTGGCAGAAACGTGACATAGTGTCACGGGCTGCCACTTGCCACATCCCTTCCGGTTGTCTTCCTCTCACCGTGACGGTGAATGGCACCCAACCGGGTGGCGTAGGCCCTGCGGAAACCTCGACATGGATCGTCCACGTCTTGTTCCCCTCTTCGCCTTCTTCCTTGGCGAAGTATTGCGGCATCTGGTTGTACCCGAAATATTGGAGCATTAGCCACAATGCTCCCGGGTAGCCGCTACGGTCAGAGCAGTGGGAAACTACCCACCCGTTCTCCAACCGTTTATCTGCTGCCATCTGTAAAAATATATTTGAGAAATGTCAAATATTTATTTAAACAGTAAACCATTGAGTTATAACATAAGATATGTCATTGAACCCTTAACACTTGGAAACATAGTTCAAATTTTTAAACAAATTTGACTGCTGATCTGCTGTTCCCATGACAGCCCTGACCAGTTTCCATATCAATCTGATTTAGGCCAGGTTAAAAGCAAAACCAGTCCTGGAGCTCAACATCAAAGTTAAAGTTAACTTCAATAGCTTTCCAGAAAGTATTTGGTTGGCCTAAGATCTGCTCTGGTTCAAAAGTTATGAGATGTCAAAGTTAACAGAATTTCTGGGAACAATTGGACAGCACCTCCCTGCCTTAGGTACTGATTTGATCCAAGAATTCCAGTTAATTCTGTTCCTAATCTGACAAAACTTTCTGTTACAAAGTTGTAACCCATCTCATAAGCTTCCCAGAACCACCTCATTTTCTATTTTTGGATTTTTATGCAGGAAGTTATGCTTAATTTACAGAGAGTCTACAGAGAGTCTTTGCTCCGTCCTGTTTTCTGGACAGTTTCAACTCTACTGCATTTTTCGAGTGGTTAAGGGATGAAACACCTCTGGAACTCAACAGAAAAGTTGTAAAGCTCCTCCAAAGCTTTCCAGAAATGTATCATACGACCCCAACCTCGAAAGAACTCAACCTCTAACCTCTGATTAACTTCAGCCTTGATTTAGCTGAAAACAGAGTGCTCTGTCCTTAACATCCTATAAGTTGAAAATTTATTAACTTTGAATATCCTGTTCAAGGGAAGGAGTTACATCAAGTTTTACTACTTTGGATCAAAACCTTCAAGTTTTTAAATGAAGTTGTTCATTTAGTTGGGTGTGACGTCGAGGCGTCACCAGATTATGTCGGTACTACGTCCTCACAAAGGAAAAACCTATACCGGATTTAGCCGGCTTCGTTAGTTCAGTGGCACTACTCGTCACTCGCACACGGATGCTACACGTCTACCGTTTCGTGGTAAGGCTACCTGCAGAAACTCAAACAATCATCAGACTCGGCTGCACACCGAGCCCGGAATCCATACAGTTTGTACACCCGGCCGTCATCACTCGCCCGGATGTTCTCAAGCCAAACACGCCTTGAGTTACGTGTTCACGTTTCAGACCACGTGACGGGGTCTCCCATGTTGCACCACGCACGCCAGGGACAGACGTTGCTCGAATACCCCAAACGACATGAAGAGTCGTAGAGGATATCAAAGCGGGTCGGGTTACCTGCCACCCGTGGGGCTCCACCCTTCAGCTTGTGCGCACTGGTGGACAGCGCTTACGTGCACCCCCCAAGACATGAACGTCCCGAGATGCACGATTTTCCGACATAACAAATAAGTTAATAAGCCACTTTCTATATACTAATAACATCCTTATACGGGCTACTAACTCGTTCCTCACTGGATTTTTGAAAAAGAAGACCTTTGTACTGTGTTAAACCTCAAGCGAGCTCTGATACCACGCTGACACGACCCCACTGGTCCTGTCGAGCCAGGATCACGCTGAGGGGTGCTGCGTTGCACAACACCGTATAACACACGTCAAAGGTACAAAGCGGAAGCGGAAGCTTTATTACATAAACAAGTTTATTAACATGTTTACATCAAAATAAGTTTAGTCCACACTCGCGGGCGTAGACTAAGCATCAAGTGCACGTTCAGCCCTCGAACGTGTCCTTGCTAGCACACTCGCACACTAACTCTGCGGCGTGCACGACTCCCACTCGACGGGGTTCCCCTCCTGGGGTTCCGTCTCCTCTTCGGGAGTCCCTTCCTCATAGAACCCTGCAAAAGCTTCAAACACAAGCAGTGAGCACGAAGGCTCAGCAAGTCTGACCCGTCTCACCTAAACATGAAACTTCTATATGAGGGTGATGGGTTGCATGAGGTAAAAATCATTTGCAAGGACTCGCCTAATTAGTAGAACCTTACTTTCAAGTTTTAGCAGCAGGTTGTGGAGAACTTTACGCTAAGGCACATGAGAGAGCCGCAATCAAACAAGAAACGCATTTCTCTCATGTACTTTGCCCAAAGTTGAAAAGAACTTTAGTTAGCACTAAGCTACAACATATCATTAACAATCAATATCCAACTTTCAATCAGCAACATTTTAACATGTAACTAGCCTGTTCTTTCTACGTCACGGTACAGTGAACAAGTGGTACTCACTGACCGCGAGGGACGGCGATTATAATCGATTTACACCTGCAGGGTTACCCGAACAACCCGTCACGTACGCCCGTACTCGATGTTGCCTACAACAACCATCACGGACGCCGTACGCGACTACCTTTCACCCGTTAGCCAAATATTGAACCGGTCCCATCGTCCCGAGCAAGAGGTCCCTGCACGCGCATCTCTGTGCCGCCAGCTGATTTACACCTCGAGCTCTCAACCTACCCTCTGAACGACGGGCAATGCCTCAATACCCAGCTACCCGAGTTACATCAGTTTCCCGGTTCCCATATAGCCGGTAGGTCTTCGGTACTGTTCTAGCTTGTTCAACAGGCCCGCACACGGCTCGGTCCTCAATCGACACAAGCGGAGCTACAGCACACAGGCCCCAAAGTCCTGCTGCCCTTACTCTCCGCTCGGTCTCATTTTCTTGCCATGTGTATCATGTGCTATCTCTACCCGAGCAATGTGCCTCTAGCCTATTCTCGCGAGTAGTTCCAACTACTCGACTTGTACCGAATCCTACTCTATCCTAGCAATGCAGTGGCTAACGGGGTTTGCAATCCTAAACCCCAACCCATGGTTTTCTTGGCTATGCAGTGGGGTTTCCAAACAAGACTCTGATGCACAACATAAAGAAAACAAGTATGTGCTCAAAACAATAAAAATTTATAAAATGGTTAATGCAAACCGGGGCTTGCCTTGCTGCTCTTGGTCGTAGGCTAGCTGTTCCTCCGGAGTAACGAAGTCTAGGACTTCGGGTTCCTCCTCGACCTTAGCGACTACATGATAAGAACAATGTATGTATTAATTAAATGCTTTTGTATTAACTTTGAAGTTGTGAAGTCTATAACCTTTACTAGATAGACCTAATGACTGTGAAACTTTTACTGTGGCTTGGTTACAACCTAAACAGAGACTTGGTCAAGTTTTAGTTGCAGCAAAGCTCATTTGAGCCCTCCACAAATAATTATGTCCTTGACCTTAATTAAAGGCTTTTAGGGTGTTCTAGGTATTTTCATGAAACAAACTATGACTTTCTGAAAACTAGATTTTCAGAGGGTTCTAATGGAATTGGTCTCACTTAATTTGGAAGTCTCTAACTAAAGATATGAGCTAAACAATTTCAGAGAAAATTCTGAAAATGTTTCTGAACATTTTCTATTTTCTCTGGAACAGTTTTACTAATCACACCATTAGGTGGACTAAATGAGCTCAAATGGATCTGAAATTTTTATGGTAGTTCAAGGATATTTTGGTGAACATCTCAGCAAAATTTCAGGATTTTCCTCCAAATGATTCTCCAGTTAAAATTCCTAACAGTTTAAATTTTAAGGAATTAATTCTGGAGAATTAAGGAATTTCATGAAGTGACACTTGATTTTCTGGAAAGTACTCAAGGAGCTGAATCCAGCAAAATTTGGTTCACTCAATTTGGAGCTTTCTAGCCAAAGTTATAAGGATTTGAAGTTTGAAGGAAATCTGAAAATCGGGGAAAAGTTTAAACTCGCGCGTGGGCCCAGGGGACACGCGTCGCACGCCGAAGCGACAACACACCGCGGCCCACAAGGCTTTTGCGCGCCAGCACACCCGATCCCGGCCGCAGCCGGATCCCGATTCAAAATATCGGCCGCTGACAGCTGGGGTCCACCCCCTTCTTCAACCTCGCGACACCCGCGCTCCGCCGCCGAGGGACCTCGCCGGAGAGCTCGCCGCCGGCTGCTGTACAGCTTCAAACTTCTTGATTCTGGCCGCCCCTGCCTACTTTTACTTGGGGAACATGATCCGAGGGTCAGCTGCTCATGACAACGGCCGGAGCATGGTCGGCGACGAGCCGCCATATCGGAACGACTTCGGCCATGTCGGCTGACGCTCCTAGTGCCTCAGCTACTTGGGAAATCGGTCGGGGAGCATCAGTGGACCTCAGAGAAGGTCGACATGAACTCGGGGCAGCTCGGGGAAGGCCCGAAATAGGTCCTCACCGTGCGCCCGATACCCCCCGTGCGTTCCGCCATTAGTAGACCTTGAATTACGCCGGGCACAGAAGTTCTCCGGCCCAGAGTTGTGAAGGCAACTTGTGCGTCACCGTGTCTAGTTCGTGTGGGAGTGGCCTGAGGCCCTCTAATCCTTTCTAGAGCACGAATTAAACAGAATCGTACCCGAGGGTCGTTCTGCACACAGAAAGGGGAAAAGTGGAAATTCGCCGCCGGTGAGCAACCACTCGAGCTGTGGCTCGGGGATGAGCAGCACCGATCACTTGCGCGTCCAAGGGTGCCTTGGCTCGGGCGTGACAACGCCCAGGTTGGGCTGTCCACGAGAGCCCGAGGTGCGGCGGTTTCCAGTTCCGAGTTTGATCTTTCGGCACAGCCGATATCACTCGGTTTCAATCGATTTCTATCAATGGGAAGGATGGAGGATGGTTGCTAGTACCTTGCTGGGACCTTGGAATGGAAAGAGGGAGCTGCGATCGGCTTGATCAAGCAGGAACTCGAGCGGCGGCGATGGCAGTGGGAAAAGCAGTCGCGCACGTCGGTAGCTCGGGGAAATGGTGACTGAGGCACGCCGGGGAGGGAATAAATAGCTCGGCCGGCTGGCCTCCGGCTTGGGGCACGCAGCAGGAGCTGGCGCCGGCTGCCCCCTTCGGTGGCGCGCGCGCACAGCAGCCGGGAACCGACTGAACTGTGTTTCAGTCGGTTTGCTTTGAGGCTGAGGCTGACATGTGGGTCCCACTCCTCTTTTAACCTCTGAAATTTATTCCTAACAGCTGTGGTAAACAGTGAACCCTATTCTACCCTTGGCAACTCAAATTATTCACCCAAGAGCCATTTGAATTGATCAAAGTTCAAATGAGGTTTGGTTTGAATGAATTTCAGCACAAGTGCAGTTTGAAATTCAAATAAAGTTTGAATTTCTCCCCCTTAGCTCATGTCAAGATCAACTCCAAATGGAGTGAAAATTGGTGTGTGAGCTCACAAAAATGTGCTGAGCAAGAATATGCCTTCCACTTTTAAATTCAGTGGGTGAAAACAGTTTGAATTTGAATATGTTTTCAAACTGCCCCTTTCCTATCTACACCCAAGATGACCTCAAAAATGTTTTGAATTTGGGTGAAACTTGGCATGGACATCCTTAGCAAAGTGTAGGAGTTTTCATATGTCCAGCCCATCTATATCACATGTGGGAAGTACCACTTTTGCAATGTGTGAGTTTGTCCCCTAATGAGCATGTTGATAATTGTTACTTGCTCTTTATTTGTGTTCATCATTTTTCCTCAAATGAGGTGTGTGGTGTGGTGATGAACACTGCAAATGAGTGTCAAAAACTGAGGCCCTTACACAAGTGTTATGAGTTCAAGGACATATCTTATGTTATAACTCAATGGTTTACTGTATAAATAAATATTTGACATTTCTCAAATATATTTTTACAGATGGCAGCAGATAAACGGTTGGAGAACGGGTGGGTAGTTTCCCACTGCTCTGACCGTAGCGGCTACCCGGAAGCATTGTGGCAAATGCTCCAATATTTCGGGTACACCCAGATGCCGCAATACTTTGCCAAGGAAGAAGGCGAAGAGGGGAACAAGACGTGGACGATCCATGTCGAGGTTCCTGCAGGACCTACGCCACCCGGTTGGGTGCCATTCACCGTCACGGTGAGAGGTAGACAACCGGAAGGGATGTGGCAAGTGGCAGCCCGCGACACTATGTCACGTTTCTGCCAACTGCACGTGCAGGCTATGGAGGGCACACCATACGCACTCGTTCCGGTGGAGGGACGAGCTCAGCATGTGTGGGAAGAGAGGTACCTGGAGGCAACAGACCCGAGTTGCCCAAGGTACAACCCCGCGGAGGCATACCTCAGCCTCCAAATGAGGGCGGGAAACGCTGTGATGGACAGCCAAGCTGTTCATACGGAGCATCTCGCCACCAAGCTCAAGGAGAGCACAAGCCGTGGAGATCATTTCGAGGGTGCTCACAGCGCACTCCGCAATGTGCTCCTTCCGACGATCAAGCGACTTAATGAACAACACAATCAGTTGCGTCGTCTGAAGAAGGCAAAGAAGAAGAGCCGTGTTGACATCGCAGCGTTGCAAGAGCTGGTGCAGACCCTAACCCAGCAGAATGAGGACCTTGCTCAAGAGCGGGACGACGCTATTGAGGAAGGACAAGGCTGGGAAGAGGACTACAACCAAGCTATGGACGAGGTGCATGCCTTGCAGGACCTCGTGCCCCCGGTATTGGGCGTACCGGTAGTCTTGGGTCTTCCAGCCATGGGAGAACCCGGAATGGGAGAAGAGGTGGTAGACCCCGAGCCACCAGCAGAGGTACCGGAGGAGGACGACCCACAGGAGGTCGAGTTCTACTCCGAGTAGGGGGTTACGGTTGCCAAGTAGGGCAGCTAGGGTAGCGTAACCCAACTTTTGTAATCGGTGACATGTCGTGTAGACAGTAGCGTATGTATAGGTAGTGACGACATGAGCACGACTTCTCGGAGATCCGAGAATAATGTATCTTGTATAAAGTTTATGCTTTATCAATATATGTGAATGTTGTGCAAATTGATCATGTGTCACTTCAATACCTACTGTTGCGTATGGAATTTTTAGTAAGACATGTGCTAATTGCTGCTGTTTTGAATTTCAGAATGACGCGTACTCGTGCCAACCCTGACGTTGGGGGTACCAGTCAAGGGGGAGAGACCTCCCAACCACCTCCCGAGGACTCCTCGGGACAGCAGCAGCAACAGCAAACACCGCCACCGCCACTACCAACGGTTACATTGGCCGACATTGTCGCGGCAATGGCGGGCTCGCATCAGCAGCACACAGAGTTGCTGCAGACTCTCATCGCCAATACGTCTCGCCCAGAGAGACGTCAAGATCGTGAGGAGCGCCAACAGAGCTCCTACTCCGACTTCATGGCGACTCAACCCCCTGTATTCTCAAGGGCGGATGAACCACTTGACACGGACAACTGGCTCCGCGCCATAGAGATGAAGTTCGGGCTGCTCCAAATCAGCGAGCAGCGCAAGACTCAGTTCGCGGTCCAGCAGCTACAAGGATCCGCGAGCGCGTGGTGGGCCAACTTCTGTGCTTCCCAGCCCACCGACCGAGTGATGACCTGGGCGGAGTTCCGGACGGCCTTCAGGGCCTATCATATACCGCCCGGTTTGATGAAGAGGAAGACGCAGGAGTTCCTACACCTGCAACAAGGGATCCGGAACGTGCTGGAATACTCCAGGGCGTTCAACGATCTCGCGCTCTACGCGTCGTATCACGCGGATACAGACGAGAAGCGGCGAGACCATTTTTACCAGGGGCTTAACCCGCTCCTGAAGGACAAGTTGGCGATGTTCAATCGCGGCAGCCTCAACAACATCATTGATGCTGCGATTGTTCAGGAGGACTCCGGCAAGGAGTTGGCGGCGGCAGAGCGAAAGCGAAGCGCGCCGCAGAGCAGCGGAGAAGGAGGCGGTCCTTCTCAGAAGTTTCGGATGGTGAATCGCCCACCATCAGGTCCACGCTGGCAGCCACCACAGCGGTCGATGCCGTTCCGCAGTCGGCTGTATTCTTCGCTGGCATTCCGGCTGGCAATGCCAGTACCACCGCAACAACAACAGCAGCAGCGGGCGATGCCGCGTGCGTTTGCACCTCAGCAACGCATGCCGGGCTTTCGTCCACCGAGTACTCCACCATCAGCGGCCACATGTTACAAATGTGGTCGTCCAGGACACTTCGCGAGCAGTTGCCCGGAGAGGCAAGGCGGCGGAGTGGCACCACAGTTTCCGGGGAGGAATCAACCCCGGAACCCTACTAATGCGTGGCGGGCAAACCCTAGGCCCGGCACTGTCCACCAACTTGCCATTGAGGACGTGCCGGAGGGCGAGCCAATCCTTGCGGGTATATTCCAACTCCACCAGCATCCCGCTATAGCACTGTTTGATTCAGGCGCCACGCATAATTTTATTAGCCAAGCTTTCATTGCTAAACACAGTTTGCCAATACTACCCACCGATAGTCCATATTTAATTTGTTCACCGGGTGGGAAGATTTCAGCAAGCGTAATGGTCTCCAAAGCACAATTATGCTTAGCGGGTAGAGTGTACCCCACGTCTCTCATTATCTTAGAGGGACAGAATGTCGATGTCATCCTAGGGATGTCGTGGTTAACCCGCCACGGCGCTGTTTTAGACACCGTCCTTCGAGTCGTGCAGTTAAACTCAGAGGTGCACGGTTGTCACTCATTATTTCTGGACAGTCCAGAAATAAAACTTCCAAGTGTCTATCAAGCCACGACCATCAGATTGGAAGATATTCCGGTGGTCCGAGAGTTCCCTGATGTATTCCCGGACGATTTGCCGGGGATGCCACCCGATAGAGAGGTGGAGTTCAAGATTGAACTCGCACCGGGAACCATGCCAATATCCCGAAGGCCGTACAAGATGGCGCCCAAGGAGTTGGCTGAACTGAAGACTCAGCTCACGGACCTTCTGGAGAAGGGTTTTATTAGGCCGAGCTCCTCCCCATGGGGCTGTTCGGCATTATTTGTCAAGAAGAAGGATGAGACGTTGCGGCTTTGCGTGGACTACCGTCCATTAAATGCCGTAACCATCAAGAACAAGTACCCGTTGCCACGGATCGACATGTTGTTTGATCAGTTGGTCGAAGCGAAGATCTTTTCCAAGATGGATTTAAGATCCGGGTACCATCAGATTAAAATAAGGGCTGAGGACATTCCGAAGACGGCTTTCTCGACGAGGTACGGACTTTATGAGTACCTAGTTATGTCCTTCGGCCTCACCAATGCTCCAGCTCACTTCATGTACTTGATGAACTCGGTATTCATGCCGGAGCTGGACAAGTTTGTCGTGGTCTTCATCGACTACATCCTGGTATATTCCAAGTCGGAGGAAGATCACAAGAAACATCTGTGTATAGTCTTGCAACGGCTGCGAGATCACAAGTTATACGCAAAATTCAGCAAATGCGAGTTTTGGATATCGCAAGTGCCTTTCCTCGGGCATATCATCTCAGCGGAGGGTATCGCTGTGGACCCGAGCAAGATCACGCAAGTACTGAATTTGAAATCCCCGAGAACTGTTCATGAGGTACGGAGTTTCCTCGGACTCGCGGGATATTATCGGAGGTTCATGCCGAACTTCTCGAAGATTGCCAAGCCAATGACAGAGCTGCTGAAGAAGGCTACCAAATATGTTTGGAGTCCAACATGTGAAGCAGCATTCAAGGCTTTAGTCAAGCACCTGACATCAGCACCGGTTTTGGTGCAGCCAGACACAACAAAACCGTTTGACGTGTACTGCGATGCATCCGGCATTGGGCTCGGATGTGTGCTGATGCAAGACCGAAGAGTGGTCGCGTATGGATCACGGCAGCTTAGGAACCATGAGCAGAATTATCCAACTCACGACTTGGAGCTCGCTGCCGTGGTACTTGCACTGAAGATGTGGAGGCACTACCTACTCAGTAACCTCGTACATTTATATACCGACCACAAAAGCCTCAAGTACATATTCACTCAGAAGGAGCTGAATATGAGGCAACGAAGATGGTTAGAACTGATAAAGGATTACGAGATAGAAATCCATTATCATCCGGGCAAGGCAAACATAGTGGCAGATGCGCTGAGCCGCAAGTCACACGTCAATACTCTGACCATCACACCGTTGGAAGAGAGTGAACCACCACTACATGTGATTCCACACGGAGCTCTCTACAACCTAGCTTTGATCCCCACCATCCGTGAAGAGATAGCGGCAGCCCAGAAGAATGACAAGGGCATGTCACATTTACGGAGACGTGTAGACAGTGGGGAGTTGAAATGTTTCCGGAAGGACGGAGACGGCGTCCTATGGTTCAAGGACCGGATCGTCGTACCCCGAAACCCGGAGTTACGGAAGAAAATCTTTGATGAGGCTCACTTATCAAAATTTTCTATTCACCCCGGCAGCAACAAAATGTATCAAGAACTCAGAAGCAAGTTTTGGTGGACACGGATGAAGCGGGAGACTGCAAAATACGTGTCCGAGTGTGATACATGTCGAAGGGTGAAGGCAGATCATATGCGGAAACCGGGACTGCTGCAACCACTGGGCATTCCTGCCTGGAAGTGGGAGGACGTGAGCATGGATTTCGTCGTCGGTTTACCCACCACCTTGCAGAAACATGATTCTGTGTGGGTGATCGTCGATCGGCTCACCAAAGTTGCCCATTTCATCCCGGTCAACACCAACTACAACGCCAAGAAGTACGCTGAACTGTACATCTCACGGATCCTATGCTTGTACGGCGTACCCCGTACTATCATATCGGATCGGGGCACTTTATTTGTGTCCCGTTTTCGGGAGCAGCTACACGCTGCCTTGGGGACGAAGCTGATCCGTAGTTCAGCCTACCACCCGCAGACGGATGGGCAAACCGAGCGGGTAAATCAAATCCTAGAAGACATGCTACGAGCTTGCGCTATCAACCACGGCAAGAATTGGGATGATCACTTGCCGTTAGCCAAGTTCTCGTACAACAATGGGTACCAGGCCAGCATCAAGATGGCGCCCTACGAGGCGCTATACGGAAGAAAATGCCGCACACCATTGAACTGGTGTGAGTCTGGCGAAAGGGTTACCTTCGGGATTGACCTTGTCAACAACGCGGAAGAAAAGGTTCGACTAATTCAAGCGAACCTAAAAGCCGCTCAATCCCGTCAGAAACAGTATGCGGACCAGAGAAGGCGCCCGTTACAATTCGAAGTTGGAGATCACGTATATCTACAGGTGTCTCCAATAAAGGGCGTAAACAGATTTGGGGTGAGAGGAAAGTTAGCACCCCGATTCATCGGTCCATTCCAGATTACCGAAAGATGTGGATCGGTGGCATACCGGCTGAAATTACCAGAAGCACTTTCCGGTGTGCACGACGTCTTTCACATTTCCCAGCTGAGGAAGTGTCTCAAGCTATCAACTACCGTTCAGCTGGAAGACATTGAAGAACTGCAACCGGATCTCACCTATCGGGAGGAACTGGAGCAGATTATTGATGAAAAGGCCCAAACCACACGCAACCGTACGTTGTGGTTCTACAAGGTTCTATGGAGTAATCACTCCATGGACGAAGCGACATGGGAGAGTGAAGAATTCCTTCGCACTAACTACCCCGACTTTTTCACGTCGCATATCCGGTAATTTTCCACCGTCCTCTCTCTCATTTTCACCTTATAATCTCGGGACGAGATTCTTTTAAGGGGGGAGGAATGTAAGGGCCTCAGTTTTTGACACACATTTGCAGTGTTCATCACCACACCACACACCTCATTTGAGGAAGAATGATGAACACAAATGAAGAGCCAGTAACAATTATCAACATGCTCATTAGAGAACAAACTTACACATTGCAAAAGTGGTATTTCCCATATGTGATATAGATGGGCTGGACATATGAAAACTCCTACACTTCACTAAGGATGTCCATGCCAAGTTTCACCCAAATTCAAAATCTTTTGAGGTCAGTTTGGGTATAGTTAGGAAGAGGGCAGTTAGAAACCTTATTCAAATTCAAACTGTTTTTATCCCATGAGTTTAAAAGTGGAAGGCATATTCTTACTCAGCACATTTTTGTGAGCTCACACACCAATTTTCACTCCATTTGGAGTTGATCTTGACATGAGCTAAGGGGGAGAAATTCAAACTTTATTTGAATTTCAAACTGAACTTGTGCTGAAATTCATTCAAACCAAACCTCATTTGAACTTGGATCAATTCAAATGGCTCATGGGTGAATATTTTGAATTGCCAAGGGTAGTATGGGGTTCACTGTTTACAACAGTGATTAGGAGTAAATTTCAGAGGTTAAAATGGGGGGTGGGACCCACATGTCAGCCTCCACTTCAACACAAACCGACTGAAACACAGCTCAATCGGTTCCCGGGTGCAGTGTGCGCGCGCCACCGAGGGGGGCAGCCGGCGCCAGCTCCTGCTGCGCGCCCCAAGCCGGAGACCAGTCGCCGGGCTACTTATCCCCTCCCCGGCGTGCTCCGATCGCCCATTCCCCGAGCTGCCGACATACTCGGCCTGTTCTTCCACTGCAACCGCCGCCGCTCGAGCTCACGCTTGATCAAGCCGATCACTCGCGAGCACAGCCTCCTCCACAGTAAAACGGCACCAAGAGGTCGTGAGCAACCTCCTAGACCCCGTGTTGTCCAGTGAGCAAGCGTCCTTGAGCTGTACGAGCCATTTCTCCGGCGAGCCGAACATCGCCGCCGATCGGGCTCCCGTGGACAGCACGGCACAGCCGTTGTCACGTCCTCTTCTCTACACAAGAAAGGTGCGTGATTGTATGTAGATGGAGTAGCCGAAAGCCGTTTGGTGATTGATCAACCCTCGGCCGAGAATTTCCAAATTTACTCTTGATCAGTTCATAAGGACCGAGCTCACCTTCGGGTGAAATTCGTGCTCTATGCACGAGGGTTGGACGAGCTCGTTACCTAGTAGCTTCTACGCACGATAGCGCCCACGCTCGAACTGGAATTAGAGAAAACCATCGAGAATCGGTCATGATATGGCTGTTTTCCCCACCGCCATGGCTGAACACCTCGGCTCACCGTCGAGAGCCTAGTTGCCGGTATTTCTAGCTTCCACCCAGCCCTGGTTCGTGTTTCCCATGCTCTACTGATGCTCTCCGACCGATTTCCGGTCGATTTGGTGCACGGGAGAGCGGGACCGACCTCACTGGAACCCTAGCAGGTGCTGTCATCAGTGCGCACGGGTTTCCGGTCATCGCCGGCGGTCGGCGACCCCACCATCGAGTCCAGGGGGTCAGTAAAGGGGCAGGCGGCAAGTTTCGGGCCGGGGGGTGGCCGGGTACTCAGTTCCGGCAAGGGTCGCCGGAGATCGCCGCCGCCGCGCAGTTGGCGCGAGGAGGGAGACGACGCACTGTGTGCGGGGCCCACAAGCCAGAGTTTAAACTTTTTCCCGAATTTCAGTTTCAGTTCAAACTTCAAATCCTTATAACTTTGGATAGAAAGCTCCAAATTGAGTGAACCAAATTTTGCTGGATTCAGCTCTCCGAGTACTTTCCAGCAAATCAAGTTTCACTTCATGAAAACCCTTAATTTTCCAGAATTAATTCCTCAATGTTTAAACTGTTAGGAATTTTAACTGGAGAATCCTGTGGAGGAAAATCCTGAAATTTTGCTGTGATATTCACCAAAATATCCCTGAACAACCATAAAAATTTCAGATCCATTTGAGCTCATTTAATCCACCTAATGGTGTGATTAGTGAAACTGTTCCAGAGAAAATAGAAAATGTTCTGAAACATTTTCAGAATTTTCTCTGAAATTGTTTAGCTCATATCTTTAGTTAGGGACTTCCAAATTACGTGAGACCAACTCCATTAGAACCCTCTGAAAATCTAGTTTTCAGAAAGTCATAGTTTGTCTCATGAAAATTCCTAGAACACCCTAAGAGTTCCAATTAAGGTCAAGGACATAATTAATTGTGGAGGGCTCAAATGAGCTTTGCTGCAACTAAAACTCGACCAAGTCTCTGTTTAGGTTGTAACCAAGCCACAGTAAAAGTTTCACAGTCATTAGGTCTGTCTAGCAAAGGTTATAGACTTCACAACTTCAAAGATAATACAAATGCATTTAAATTAATACATACATTGCTCTTATCATGTAGTCGCTAAGGTCGAGGAGGAACCCGAAGTCCTAGACTTCGTTACTCCGGAGGAACAGCTAGCCTACGACCAAGAGCAGCAAGGCAAGCTCCGGTTTGCATTAACCATTTTACAAATTTTTATTGTTTTGAGCACATATTTGTTTCCTTTATTCTGTGCATTAGAGTTTTGTTTGGAAACCCCACTGCATAGCCAAGAAAACCATGGGTTGGGGTTTAGGATTGCAAACCCCGTTAGCTACTGCATTGCTAGGATAGAGTAGGATTCGGTACAAGTCGGGTAGTTGGAACTACTCGCGAGAATAGGCTAGAGGCACATTGCTCGGGTAGAGATAGCACATGATACACATGGCAAGAAAATGAGACCGACCGGAGAGTAAGGGCAGCAGGACTTTGGGGCCTGTGTGCTGTAGCTTCACTTGTGTCGGTTGAGGACCGAGCCGTGTGCGGGCCTGTTGAACAAGCTAGAACAGTACCGAAGACCTACCGGCTATATGCGAACCGGGAAACTGATGTAACTCGGGAAGCTGGGTATTGAGGCATTGCCCGTCGTTCAGAGGGTAGGTTGAGAGCTCGAGGTGTAAATCGGCTGGCGGCACAGAGATGCGCGTGCAGAGACCTCTTGCTCGGGATGATGGGACTGGTTCAATATTTGGCTAACGGGTGAAAGGTAGTCGCGTACGGCGTCCGTGATGGTTGTTGTAGGCAACATCGAGTACGGGCGTACGTGATGGGTTGTTCGGGGTAACCCTGCAGGTGTAAATCGATTATAATCGCCGTCCCTCGCGGTCAGTGAGTACCACTTGTTCACTGTACCGTGACGTAGAAAGAACAGGCTAGACACATGTTAAAATGATGCTGATTGAAAGCTGGACAGTGATTGTTAATGATATGCTGTAGCTTAGAGCTAATTAAAGTTCTTTTCAACTTTGGGCAAAGTACATGAGAGAAATGCGTTTCTTGTTTGATTGCGGCTCTCTCATGTGCCTTAGCGTAAGGTTCTTTACAACCTGCTGCTAAAACTTGAAAGTAAGGTTCTACTAATTAGGCGAGTCCTTGCAAATGATTTTTACCTCATGCAACCCATTACCCTCATGTAGAAGTTCCATGTTTAGGTGAGACGGGTCAGACTTGTTGAGCCTTCGTGCTCACTGCTTGTGTTTGAAGCTTTTGCAGGGTTCTATGAGGAAGGGACTCCCGAAGAGGAGACGGAACCCCAGGAGGGGAACCCCGTCGAGTGGGAGTCGTGCACGCCGCAGAGTTAGTGTGCGTGTGTGCTAGCAAGGACACGTTCGAGGGCTGAACGTGCACTTGATCCTTAGTCTACGCCCGCGAGTGTAGACTGAACTTATTTTGATGTAAACATGTTCATAAACTTGTTTATGTAATAAAACTTCCGCTTCCGCTTTGCACCTTTGACGTGTGTTATACGGTGCTGTGCAACGCAGCACCCCTCAGCGTGATCCTGGCTCGACAGGACCAATGGGGTCGTGTCAGCTTGGTACCGGTAAAATTGCAATTTCATCACAACATACTCTCTTTAAAGTTTTACACGTTGACTCCTTGGATTATAACCTTTTGTCCATATCTAAATTATGTGACAAGGGTTATAATTGTTTATTCACTAATGAGGGTGTGACTGTCTTCAGAAGGAGTGATAACTCAATTGCATTCAAGGGTGTGTTGAAGGGAAAACTTTATCTAGTTGACTTCAACAAAGATAAAGACGAACTTGACACATGCTTGATTGCAAAGACCAACATGGGGTGGCTGTGGCATAGACGGCTAGCAAATGTTGGTATGAGGAATCTTCAAAACTCCTTAAAGGCGATCACATACGAGGTTTAAAGGATGTTGTTTTTGAGAAAGACAGGCCATGTAGAGCGTGCCAAGCAGGGAAGCAAGTAGGAGCACCCCATCCCGCAAAGAATGTCATGACGACGACAAGACCACTTGAGATCTTCCATGGATCTATTCGGTCCAATTGCTTACATAAGCATCGGCGGTAATAAATACGGTCTAATCATTGTTGATGATTTTTCACGCTTCACGTGGGTTTTCTTTTTGCATGATAAGACCGAAAATCAAGGAACCCTCAAGAAGTTCATCAAGTGTGCCCAAAATGAATTCTCATTGAAGATCAAGAATATACGAAGTGACAATGGGACAGAATTCATGAACACCCAAGTTGAGGAGTATCTAGACGAAGAAGGGATAAAGCACAAATTTTCAGCACCATATACTACTCAACAAAACAGAGTAGCCGAAAGAAAGAACAGAACTCTCATTGAGATGACGAGGACAATGCTCGATGAATACAAGACTTCAGACAGGTTTTGGGCTGAAGCGATTAACACCGCTTGTCATGCCATAAACCGACTATATCTTCATTGGTTGCTCAAGAAAACTTCATATGAACTACTCACGGGTAACAAGCCGAATATTTCATATTTTCGAGTTTTTGGTTCAAAATTTTATATTTTAAACAAGAAGCCAAGGGGTTCGAAGTTTGCTTTGAAGTCCGATGAAGGCTTCTTACTTGGCTATGATTCGAACTCCTACGCTTATCGTGAAACCTCAGGACTTGTTGAAGTAGCACGTGACGTAGTGTTCCATGAAACTAACGGCTCTCAAGAAGAGCAAGTGGATCAATGTGTGCTAGATCAAGAAGAAGCTCCATGTCAAGCATTGAGAAGAATGGCATTGGGAGATGTTCGACCACAAGTGCCACCTTCAAATGCGAATGAAGAAAATGATCAAGGGGGAGATTCTGTAAAAGCCCAAGAAAAGGGACTTGCAAAAACTTTTCTTCACCTCACAACACCACAGTTTTTATTGTGGACACCATAGGAAATGTTGTGAAGAGCAAGTAACCTCCATCAAAAGAATGATTAGAGGGGAAAGCCTTCACTTTCATAATGTAGGGTTTCTACAAATGAGCATGAGAGGTTGAGCTCACCCCTAGGATTTAAAAAGTCTTGGGAAGGTTCAGTCCAAAGCTCATGCAAATTCAACAATTTTTGAGGCACTTTTGGGTTATTTCAAAAAGAGGCCAATTTGAATGTAAATTCAAATTGCAGCAACTTTCATCACCCAAATTCAAAAGTTAGCTCCATATCTATACTCAGCACATTTTTCTGAGTGAACCCACCAACTTTCATCTCCATTGGAGCTCATCTTGTCAAGAGCTAAATTTGCAAGAATTCAAAACCGAATTTGAATTTAAGTTTGAATATGAAGCAAATTTAACCAAACAAAGTTTGAATTTGAGAATTCAAATTCAAACATAGGCTTGGTGACTAAGTCTCACATTAAATTGTGAGTAGCTGAGGATATTTTGGCACAACAGAATTCAGAAAATTGGAAAAAAAAAAAGAGTTAGAGGGGAGGCCCACTGGTCAGTAGACTTAGCACCGAAGTCTCTTCAGCCGACTCCTCGACCGAGCGCGCTCGCCAGCTGCAGCCAGCGGCGGCGACCGACCACCTCGGCCGGCCAGCTCCTGCTTCGGCAGAGGAGGTGGCACAGCAGGTGTCGCGCTCTCCCCTGGCCTCAGGAGCCTATAAAAGGCCCGAGACCGCCGGCGAGTTACTGACTTTCGCGAAGTTCTGTAACCAGCAGCCTAGTCGCCCGAGCTCCGATCGTGTGCCACCCCAGCTGTGATCATCTTCCGGCTTCGACCTCCATAGGAAAGTGAAGCGCTAGCTCGTCCTCAAGACCACCGCGCAAACCGTTCCAAGGTTCGACCTCTGTGCGCGGAGAATTTCTCAGTTTAGGGCGAGTAGCTCCTTTCGGGACCCGATTAGGTTTAGCAGAAATTTGGGAAGCATAGTGGGTGGGAGGCCGAACGGAGCTGTGAGAGAGCATCTAGAGGTTCTGGCGACCCTTCTCGTTCGAAAACCGGAAGGAAATCACCGCTGGAACCCTAAGTTCACCGTAGGACAGTAGGGCGGAGGAGGGGGTCGCCGGTGAGGTCTGGGTTGCCGGCCGTTTAGGGCCCAACAGAGCTCATGCCGAGTTTCCCGAGGTTTCCCTGAGTGTGGCGACGCGATTAGCGCACGAAGAAAACGGTCAGAAGGGCGGGAACACATTGCCGAGGTAGCACAGAGGCATAGGGCTCGTCGCCGGCGAGCTATGGCGGTTAGCCGGCGGCGACATGGTGTCCAGCGGGTTCAGCACCCGAGATTACGTGGGGGCGGCGAGTTTCGTCGGCTCCGGTGAGCTAGATCGCCGGGAACGCTGACCTCGCCGGAGCTCCGGCGGCTCGGGGCGGCGACGTCGGGAGGTAGACGAAGGGCGCGGCCCCACCTGTCAGCCCCTGTGTTAATCGCGCGCGAGCGCGCGCGGTTAGTTCAATTTAAATGGGCGGGCCCCGCTGTCAGCCTCTGGTTTAGCGCGGGAGGGGATTTTTCTGTAGGAAAATAATTCAGGGATTAGCTCAAACTTTAGAAATCCATAACCTTGGCTAGGAAGCTCCAAATTTAGTGATTCAAATTGGGTTGGATTCATCTTGCCTAGCTATATCCAGGAATACAACCCAATTTGTATGAAACCCATTAATTAATTCTGGAAAATTCTTTAAAGTTTCTGAGCAAAAGAATTTTAGAGGGAGTTTGGTCCATCCAAAAATCCCCAAATTTTGCCAGGATGTTCTTTAGGACATTAGTAAACCCCTGTAAAAGTTTCAGACCATTTGGAGTTGATTTGGTCAGAGCAATTCAAATTTGAAGGTGCTGTGTTCATTTGAATGCAGAAACATTTTCAGAGAATTTCCAAAACTTGGAAATTCAATTCTGGGCAAACCCTGACTCCAAAAATGCTAGGAAAATTCATGCAAACTCTATGAGCTATAATATAAATTGTAGTTCATTAAGTTGAGCATGAACAGGGGTATTACCTCAGAATTAATTCTTCCTTGCTGATTTGCCAAGAGAATTATTCTGAGCAAACCACTCCATGAAAAGTGCTAATGTTTGGTCCAGAGAGTTTTCTTGTGACAAGGAACTCACACAAAAATTCTCAGCTCCATTGGAGCTCTAGATCACCCCTGTCCTGTTTACCCACTTAAGGGATTAATATGGAAAAGGGGGGAAAACCACTTAGCATTTAACCATGTGATTAAGTCCAAGCCAAACCACCAACACCAGTTCATATTTAAATTCTTAAACAAAGTTCCAGATATTAGAGGCTGGTTATTAGAACCAATAGTATAAGTCTTACTCTAAACTCACTTTTGCATATAAATTAACATGTAGTATTTCATTAACGTGTAGCCGTTGAAGAAGAGACTCCGGAAGTGCTGGACTTCCTCCTTCCGGACGAAGAACTAACTCCTGACCAGCAGCAACAAGGCAAGCCCCGGTTTGCATTAACCCTTTTTAAAAAGTTTTACTTTGTATACATGTGTCATATGAAGTATGTATGTGCATTAGGTATCGGATGAATGAAACCCCACTTGCATAACCAAAGTTTTCCTAAAAGAGTGAGGGTAGTGTCAAGGACCTCGAGTAGACAGGCTATGCTTAATGAGTCATAGGACTTCGGTACAAGTCGAGTAGTTGGAATCTACTCGCGAGATAGGCTGGGGACACACGGGTTCGGTTGAGTGATGTGAGATCACTTTAGTAATGAAAATGAGACTAGGCAGGGGCTAGGGCGCAGCAAGAGAGAGTCTTGTGTGCGCAGCCCTGCCCGTGTCGATTGAGGACCGATCCGTGTGCGGCCCTGCTGAACAAGTATTGAACGTACCGAAGGCATATCGGATATATGGGCCCCGATAAACCGATGTAGCCTAAACCTCCGGGCGTCGAGGCATAGCACACCGATTTATAGGTGTAGGTTGAGGGCAGCAAGGTGGAAATCTGCCAACGGGCATAGAGAGATGCTCCGTGTGGGGAACCTCCTGCTCGTTTCGGTGCGACCGGTTCGACGTTTGGGCTGTTGGGTGAAAGGTTGTCCCGTACGACATCGAGTGAGCGTGCTGTGCAGCTCCACGGGTGGGCGTACGTGACGTGCTCTTTGGGTTTTCCCTGCAGGTGTATATCGAGTCGATTCGCCGTCCCTCGCGGTGACGAGTACTGCTTGTTCACTGCGTCGTAACGTAGACTAATGGATGAATTATGGTGATTCAACGATGCTGATTGATATAATTGTATTGCCACATGTGTGCCACCAAATACTGCTTACTAAATTTCAGATTTCATGAACTGTTAACTTGTTGCTAAAAGATAAACTAAGGATGAACTTGTAGGCGTGTCGTTTTGCTGAAATGTTACTATCCTATGTCCATTGTACACCTCATGTAGAGTTTCATGCTTAGGTGAGTCGGTTAAGCCTTGCTGAGCCTTCGAGCTCACGGTTGCTGCTTAAGTGTTTTTCAGGTGAAGAGCCACCCACGGACTCGGAGTACGAGTCCACCGGCGAGGGTTACCCTCCGTCGGGGACCACGGCTGAGTGGGAGCCGTACACGCCGCGCTGAGCTGAGGAGTGCAGCTAGTGTGGGTTGCCCTAGGGCTGGGCAACCGACTTTTGCTAAATAGGCGGGCGTGAGTTGTATAGTGTAGTCTTCCGCTGTGTAATAGAACAATAATTGTAACTGAAGTTTGTACTTATTTGTACAGTTTCAGCTGTTTTTCCCATGTAATATATTGTGTTCTTATGACGTGTGCTGTCGGGTGTCGCATCGCGCGGCATCACCCTCTGCGATCCTGGATGAGCGGATTCCGGTCCGCCACAGCCTGGTATCAGAGCTGCAGTGGGGATAGCACAGTACTAAAGGACTGCATTATGGGAAAAACTTAGGTATACGGTGAGGATTCGGTAGTTGCCCAAGTAAGGACTATATTAGCATAGTTACTTAAAGTGGCAAAGACTAACTTATGTGTTATAATTCTGAATTTCAATTATGTAACGACGCACCTACGCTCTGGTAAGTATGGTAAGGAACGCCACCGAAAGCGGTTCAATTTCGGTTAGCTCTCCCTGACGAGGAACGTGGTTCAGGGATTGATCTCACAGCTCGGTGTGAGATGTCAATATGAAGCTCTTGGACTCTTCATGTCCCTGAGTTCATATGAAACGCTGATCCCTAGCGTGCATTAGGCAAGTAAGCGGAGACCCCATCGCGTGGTCAGTAACGCGAGAGTGTGTTCGTCTGGAAATAGCCCAGGAGGACATACGCAGCGCTTGCCATCGGCGTGCCCTGCAGGGCAGTAGGTGGTATCTGTTGGGTTGATAACATTCCCAACCGTGACGACCCGTTCATGACATACTCGGGTTCCCCGTCGTGTGGTGTTGAAACACGATCACGTGCCTTGAGACGTGACTTAGCTCAAGGACGGCCGTATGAAAATGATACGGGCGTTTGTAATTACTTTTAGATATGGAACTGCCTGAAATGAACAAACTTTGAGTGCACCATCATTGTGTGGTCTTCTGCAGGTACTAACCACGTATGTATCCGTGTAGAAAACGTGTGCGAGAGACCGTTTAGTGCCACACTTGAGACGTATATACCGGTATGATCCGGTTAGGATTTTCTTTTGTAAGGAACGTAGTACCGAGATATTGTAGGCATATGCATGAGTATAATGATAACGAAAAAAATTAAAAAAAAATCTATAGGTTCAACAGTTAGGACCCTGGTTGGGTATAAGAATGAGATAGGGATGAGTGTAGTTCCAAAAAGACTGAAAAACAGAGTGCTCGGTTTTGGGACAGCAAGTTTGCTGATCTTCAACAGGGCATAACTCACAGGTCTTTTAGCCCAGGGAGGTGTGCTATATAGTTCTGGGAAGGTATTCAAGTACTCTACAACTTTGTTGTAGACTTCCAGAGCTGAAACTCGCCTTAAGATGGCTAAAATCCCAGAGGAATGTAAACTATTCAGAATCAGGGCAGAGTAAAACATCCTCTGAACTGATCTGTTTTTCAAATATAACTCCCAGTAGAAAAATCTAAAATTGTCATATAATCCATCCTTAGAAAGAGTAGAAGATGTTTGACATCTTTGCAATTCAAAGTTTCTGAAGTTTCAGCACAGAATTTAGTGGAAATCAGGATTGGAAACAGCCACTTCCAAGGGAGGTGCTGTTAAAATTCTTCCAGAAATTCTGCTAACTTTGAATTAACATAACTTTTTAATCAAAGCTGATCTGGGGGCAAATGAGTACTCGTTGGAAAGATACTAAAGTTAACTTTAACTTTGGTATTCAACTTGAGTCATGAAAATGCCCATAACCGGATCAAAACTTGGAATAGGTAGAAACTGGTCATTCTGACAGAAGAATGACAGTTGAACTCATTGAAGGGTGTTGTACCCTAAGGGTGTTATACGTGATGACAACGCAATAATAATGTCTCGTAGAGACCAAACCCAGTTATGGTGAGCTTCCAAAGAGGGGGTTCATCAAGTTGGATTAAACTAACTTGTGTTTGGTCTGGTAATGGGGTAGCTTGTGCAAAGTTATTACATTATCTACTTACGAGATATTTTGCATGTTTGGTTGTCATGATGTTTTTACGCCCAGTTCTATTGGACTGCATGCAAAATGTTGCGGGACTGATGTTTAATGTCGTATGGTTGCAGATGGTTCGTACTAGGACCACGCACGAGGTTGGTGGCTCTAGCCAAGGTGGAGGCGATGACTCCCAGCCACCGGCCTACGACAGCACCCCGCAGCAGCAGCCACCACCGCCGCCTCCGCTTACTCTAGCGGATGTGATAGCGGCATTGGTGGGAGGTCGTGAGGAGCAGACCGACCTGCTCCGCACGATCGTGCAGAATACGTCCCAAGCGGGAGGACGTCAAGAGCGAGGGCCTCGTGAGCCCCGCGAAGTGTCGTACTCGGATTTCATGAGTACGCACCCTCCAGTGTTCACCGAAGCTGAAGAACCACTGGAGGCGGACAACTGGCTGCGGACTATCGAGTCCAAGTTCGGGCTGCTCCAGTGTACGGAGCGGCAGAAGACGCTGTTCGCAGCACAGCAGCTCCACGGTGCCGCTGGTGCGTGGTGGGCGAATTATGTCGCCTCACGTCCGGCTGGCCATGCCGTGGAATGGCAAGAGTTCCGGGAGGCGTTCCGCGCCTATCACATTCCTCCCGGAATAATGAAGAGAAAGTTCCAAGAATTTTTGGAACTGAAGCAGGGCGGGAGGAGTGCCCACGACTACTCCCGTGCCTTCAACCATCTGGCGCAGTATGCGTCAGACTACATCTCCACGGAGGAGAAGAAGAGGAAGCACTTCTATCGGGGGTTACATCCCGAAATGAAGACCCACCTCGTACAATGGAACCGCGGCACATTCAACGATCTAGTCAATGCCGCCATCATGCAAGAGGACGCTCAGCGGGAGTTAGCAGCTGAGCAGAGGAAGCGTAGCGCTCCACCTAGCAGCGGTGGGAGTGGCGCTCCCCAGAAGTACCGTATGGTGTATCGGACACCATCCGGGCAGCAGTGGCAACCACCGGCGCGACCGCAACGGTTCGGGGGACGTCCCTTCCAGGCACCTCCGTTCCGTCCGCCGATGCCACCACCAAAACAGCAGCAGCAGCAGACGGTACCCCGGGCGTTTCCACCGCCACAACGCGCCCCAGGTTTCCGTCCACCGATCAGCGGGGGACCGCCCCGTTTCACCTGCTTCACGTGTGGCCAGGCGGGCCACTTTGCGAAGGACTGTCCCCAGGGGCAGCAGAGCAGCGGGCAAGCCCAGTTTCAGGGCGGTGCTCGAGGCCGACCTCCGGTGAAGAAGGTTGGTCAGCGGACTGGAGGCGTCCGCAACCTCGACAATGAGGACGCCCCAGAGGGAGACAACGTGCTGGCGGGTACGTTTACTCTCAACCATCAAGCCATAGTCATATTATTTGATTCGGGTGCAACCCACAGCTTTATAAGTGCATCCTATGTGGCTAAACATCAATTGCAAGTCTTCCCAACCGACTGCACTTATATGATATGCTCACCGGGAGGGAAGATTTCAGCTAATATGATGATTCCAAAGGCACCTCTGTGCTTAGGTGGGAAGCTATATCCCACCACCTTGATAATCCTTATGGGACAAAAGATTGATGCAATCTTAGGGATGTCATGGCTGCAATACCATGGCGCTGTCCTAGAGACTCGGACACGGACGATTCACTTAAATTCTCCATTCCACCGTCCGCATTCCATGATGTTAGACATGCCAGTCCGGGAAGTTTTAGCAATTAATAATGCTGAAGTTCTCAAGTTAGAAGACATCCCTGTAGTCCGGGAGTATCCTGATGTGTTCCCGGATGATCTTCCGGGCATGCCACCTGAGCGGGATGTCGAGTTCAAGATTGAACTTGCACCCGGGACTACGCCCATATCACGGAGACCATACAAGATGGCTCCAAATGAGCTGGCGGAACTGAAAGAACAGCTCAATGATCTGTTGAGCAAGGGTTTCATTAGGCCGAGTTCCTCGCCTTGGGGATGCTCGGCGCTATTCGTGAAGAAGAAGGATGAGACCCTGAGGCTGTGTGTGGATTACCGGCCGCTCAACGCCGTCACCATCAAGAATAAGTACCCACTGCCCCGTATTGACATCTTGTTTGATCAACTTGTGGGGGCAAGTGTATTCTCAAAGATGGACCTTCGCTCTGGATATCACCAGATCAAGATCCGGGCGGAGGATATCCCGAAGACGGCATTCTCGACGAGATACGGCTTATACGAATATCTCGTCATGTCCTTTGGTCTCACAAATGCTCCAGCCCATTTCATGTATCTCATGAACTCGGTGTTCATGCCGGAGCTGGACAAGTTCGTGGTAGTGTTCATCGACGACATCTTGGTTTACTCCAAGACCGAAGCTGAACATGCCGAACACTTGCGGATCGTTCTTCAACGATTGCGAGACCACAAGCTCTACGCCAAGTTCAGCAAATGCGAATTTTGGATCAGCCAAGTGCCATTTTTGGGACATATCATCTCAGCTGAAGGCATTGCGGTTGACCCAAGTAAAATAGAGCAAGTGTTGAAATGGAAAGCTCCCACTTCAGTCCATGAAGTCAGAAGCTTCCTCGGGTTAGCGGGATACTATCGGAGATTCATCCCAAGTTTCTCCAAGCTCGCTAAGCCGATGACAGAGTTGCTGAAGAAAGGAAAAAAATATGTTTGGAACACGGCGTGTGAAGGAGCATTCCGAGCATTGGTGAAGCATCTCACAACAGCCCCGGTATTAGCTCAGCCGGATACAACAAAGCCCTTCGACGTATATTGTGACGCGTCCGGTATTGGGCTTGGCTGCGTGTTGATGCAGGAAGGACGTGTGGTCGCTTATGGCTCACGCCAACTTCGGAACCATGAGCAGCACTACCCGACTCACGATCTTGAACTTGCTGCCGTGGTGTTGGCACTGAAAATGTGGAGGCACTATCTCCTGGGGAACTTGGTGCATCTCTACACCGACCACAAGAGCTTGAAATACATTTTCACCCAGAAGGAGCTGAACATGAGGCAGAGGAGGTGGTTAGAACTGATCAAAGATTATGAGATTGAGATCCATTACCACCCCGGCAAGGCGAATGTGGTTGCCGATGCGCTGAGTCGGAAATCACATGTCCATCACCTCACCATTACACCGGTGGAGGAGGAAGAGCCAAGTTTATACTTGGTTCCTTATGGATCGCTGTACAACCTTGCCCTCATCCCTACTATTAGGGAGGACATCATTGCAGCTCAGAAAACGGATAAAGGCATGGCACATCTCCGGAGACGGATAGACAATGGAGAGATTAAATGTTTCCGGAAAGATGATGAGGGGACGCTGTGGTTCAATGACCGCATAGTCGTACCCCGAGATATGAAGTTGAGGAAAAAGATCCTCGATGAAGCTCACTTGTCCAAATACTCCATTCATCCGGGCAGCAACAAAATGTACCAAGATTTGAAAAAGAAATTTTGGTGGACACGGATGAAGCGGGAGGTAGCTAAGTACGTATCCGAGTGCGATACGTGTAGACGAGTGAAAGCTGATCACATGAAGAAATCAGGGCTGTTGCAACCCCTGAAGATTCCGGCATGGAAGTGGGAAGATGTGAGCATGGATTTCATTGTAGGATTACCTCTAACAGCCAACAAGCATAATTCCATATGGGTAATCGTTGATCGGTTAACCAAGACGGCTCACTTCATTCCGGTGAATACACGTTACAATGCCGGCAAATATGCGGAGCTATACATAGCAAAGATTCTATGCCTATACGGGATACCCAAGACCATTGTCTCAGATCGAGGTGCATTATTTGTATCTCGCTTTTGGGAGCAGCTACACGCTGCATTGGGTACTAAGTTGATCAGGAGCTCCGCCTATCACCCTCAGACGGATGGTCAGACAGAAAGGGTGAATCAAGTCCTGGAAGACATGTTGAGAGCATGTGCCATCCACCATGGTAGGAACTGGGATGATCACCTACCCTTGGCGGAATTCTCGTACAACAACGGTTATCAGGCGAGTATCAAAATGGCACCTTACGAAGCTCTCTATGGTCGTAAATGCCGCACCCCATTAAATTGGTGCGAGTCCGGTGAAAGGGTCACATTCGGGGTTGATATGGTGAACGACGCCGAGGAGCGCGTTCGGACAATTCAAGCCAATTTGAAGGCCGCTCAATCCCGACAGAAGAGCTACGCTGATAAGAGGCGTAGGCCGTTACACTTTGACGTTGGGGAACACGTGTACCTCCGCGTATCTCCAATGAAGGGCGTGCACCGATTCGGTGTGAAGGGGAAGCTCGCTCCCCGTTTCATTGGACCCTACGCTATCACCGAGAAGTGTGGACCAGCAGCGTATCGATTGGAGCTACCGGCATCTCTGGCTGGTGTCCATGATATTTTCCATGTTTCGCAACTGCGAAAATGCTTGAAGCATACAACTGCTGTTCCTACCGAAGACATCGGCGAGCTGAAGCCGGATTTAACATATGATGAATATCCGGTGGGAATTCTTGATGAGAAAGCCAGGACCACGCGTAGCAGAACGTTGTGGTTCTACAAAATACTCTGGAGTAACCACACCGCCGAGGAAGCGACGTGGGAGAGCGAGGAGTTCCTTCGCTCAAATTACCCGGAGTTTATGGCTTCTCAACACGGGTAAGTCCCTATTATATCGCTATCTCTTCTTTTATAATCTCGGGACGAGATTCTTTTAAGGGGGGAGGGATGTAAAAGCCCAAGAAAAGGGACTTGCAAAAACTTTTCTTCACCTCACAACACCACAGTTTTTATTGTGGACACCATAGGAAATGTTGTGAAGAGCAAGTAACCTCCATCAAAAGAATGATTAGAGGGGAAAGCCTTCACTTTCATAATGTAGGGTTTCTACAAATGAGCATGAGAGGTTGAGCTCACCCCTAGGATTTAAAAAGTCTTGGGAAGGTTCAGTCCAAAGCTCATGCAAATTCAACAATTTTTGAGGCACTTTTGGGTTATTTCAAAAAGAGGCCAATTTGAATGTAAATTCAAATTGCAGCAACTTTCATCACCCAAATTCAAAAGTTAGCTCCATATCTATACTCAGCACATTTTTCTGAGTGAACCCACCAACTTTCATCTCCATTGGAGCTCATCTTGTCAAGAGCTAAATTTGCAAGAATTCAAAACCGAATTTGAATTTAAGTTTGAATATGAAGCAAATTTAACCAAACAAAGTTTGAATTTGAGAATTCAAATTCAAACATAGGCTTGGTGACTAAGTCTCACATTAAATTGTGAGTAGCTGAGGATATTTTGGCACAACAGAATTCAGAAAATTGGAAAAAAAAAAAGAGTTAGAGGGGAGGCCCACTGGTCAGTAGACTTAGCACCGAAGTCTCTTCAGCCGACTCCTCGACCGAGCGCGCTCGCCAGCTGCAGCCAGCGGCGGCGACCGACCACCTCGGCCGGCCAGCTCCTGCTTCGGCAGAGGAGGTGGCACAGCAGGTGTCGCGCTCTCCCCTGGCCTCAGGAGCCTATAAAAGGCCCGAGACCGCCGGCGAGTTACTGACTTTCGCGAAGTTCTGTAACCAGCAGCCTAGTCGCCCGAGCTCCGATCGTGTGCCACCCCAGCTGTGATCATCTTCCGGCTTCGACCTCCATAGGAAAGTGAAGCGCTAGCTCGTCCTCAAGACCACCGCGCAAACCGTTCCAAGGTTCGACCTCTGTGCGCGGAGAATTTCTCAGTTTAGGGCGAGTAGCTCCTTTCGGGACCCGATTAGGTTTAGCAGAAATTTGGGAAGCATAGTGGGTGGGAGGCCGAACGGAGCTGTGAGAGAGCATCTAGAGGTTCTGGCGACCCTTCTCGTTCGAAAACCGGAAGGAAATCACCGCTGGAACCCTAAGTTCACCGTAGGACAGTAGGGCGGAGGAGGGGGTCGCCGGTGAGGTCTGGGTTGCCGGCCGTTTAGGGCCCAACAGAGCTCATGCCGAGTTTCCCGAGGTTTCCCTGAGTGTGGCGACGCGATTAGCGCACGAAGAAAACGGTCAGAAGGGCGGGAACACATTGCCGAGGTAGCACAGAGGCATAGGGCTCGTCGCCGGCGAGCTATGGCGGTTAGCCGGCGGCGACATGGTGTCCAGCGGGTTCAGCACCCGAGATTACGTGGGGGCGGCGAGTTTCGTCGGCTCCGGTGAGCTAGATCGCCGGGAACGCTGACCTCGCCGGAGCTCCGGCGGCTCGGGGCGGCGACGTCGGGAGGTAGACGAAGGGCGCGGCCCCACCTGTCAGCCCCTGTGTTAATCGCGCGCGAGCGCGCGCGGTTAGTTCAATTTAAATGGGCGGGCCCCGCTGTCAGCCTCTGGTTTAGCGCGGGAGGGGATTTTTCTGTAGGAAAATAATTCAGGGATTAGCTCAAACTTTAGAAATCCATAACCTTGGCTAGGAAGCTCCAAATTTAGTGATTCAAATTGGGTTGGATTCATCTTGCCTAGCTATATCCAGGAATACAACCCAATTTGTATGAAACCCATTAATTAATTCTGGAAAATTCTTTAAAGTTTCTGAGCAAAAGAATTTTAGAGGGAGTTTGGTCCATCCAAAAATCCCCAAATTTTGCCAGGATGTTCTTTAGGACATTAGTAAACCCCTGTAAAAGTTTCAGACCATTTGGAGTTGATTTGGTCAGAGCAATTCAAATTTGAAGGTGCTGTGTTCATTTGAATGCAGAAACATTTTCAGAGAATTTCCAAAACTTGGAAATTCAATTCTGGGCAAACCCTGACTCCAAAAATGCTAGGAAAATTCATGCAAACTCTATGAGCTATAATATAAATTGTAGTTCATTAAGTTGAGCATGAACAGGGGTATTACCTCAGAATTAATTCTTCCTTGCTGATTTGCCAAGAGAATTATTCTGAGCAAACCACTCCATGAAAAGTGCTAATGTTTGGTCCAGAGAGTTTTCTTGTGACAAGGAACTCACACAAAAATTCTCAGCTCCATTGGAGCTCTAGATCACCCCTGTCCTGTTTACCCACTTAAGGGATTAATATGGAAAAGGGGGGAAAACCACTTAGCATTTAACCATGTGATTAAGTCCAAGCCAAACCACCAACACCAGTTCATATTTAAATTCTTAAACAAAGTTCCAGATATTAGAGGCTGGTTATTAGAACCAATAGTATAAGTCTTACTCTAAACTCACTTTTGCATATAAATTAACATGTAGTATTTCATTAACGTGTAGCCGTTGAAGAAGAGACTCCGGAAGTGCTGGACTTCCTCCTTCCGGACGAAGAACTAACTCCTGACCAGCAGCAACAAGGCAAGCCCCGGTTTGCATTAACCCTTTTTAAAAAGTTTTACTTTGTATACATGTGTCATATGAAGTATGTATGTGCATTAGGTATCGGATGAATGAAACCCCACTTGCATAACCAAAGTTTTCCTAAAAGAGTGAGGGTAGTGTCAAGGACCTCGAGTAGACAGGCTATGCTTAATGAGTCATAGGACTTCGGTACAAGTCGAGTAGTTGGAATCTACTCGCGAGATAGGCTGGGGACACACGGGTTCGGTTGAGTGATGTGAGATCACTTTAGTAATGAAAATGAGACTAGGCAGGGGCTAGGGCGCAGCAAGAGAGAGTCTTGTGTGCGCAGCCCTGCCCGTGTCGATTGAGGACCGATCCGTGTGCGGCCCTGCTGAACAAGTATTGAACGTACCGAAGGCATATCGGATATATGGGCCCCGATAAACCGATGTAGCCTAAACCTCCGGGCGTCGAGGCATAGCACACCGATTTATAGGTGTAGGTTGAGGGCAGCAAGGTGGAAATCTGCCAACGGGCATAGAGAGATGCTCCGTGTGGGGAACCTCCTGCTCGTTTCGGTGCGACCGGTTCGACGTTTGGGCTGTTGGGTGAAAGGTTGTCCCGTACGACATCGAGTGAGCGTGCTGTGCAGCTCCACGGGTGGGCGTACGTGACGTGCTCTTTGGGTTTTCCCTGCAGGTGTATATCGAGTCGATTCGCCGTCCCTCGCGGTGACGAGTACTGCTTGTTCACTGCGTCGTAACGTAGACTAATGGATGAATTATGGTGATTCAACGATGCTGATTGATATAATTGTATTGCCACATGTGTGCCACCAAATACTGCTTACTAAATTTCAGATTTCATGAACTGTTAACTTGTTGCTAAAAGATAAACTAAGGATGAACTTGTAGGCGTGTCGTTTTGCTGAAATGTTACTATCCTATGTCCATTGTACACCTCATGTAGAGTTTCATGCTTAGGTGAGTCGGTTAAGCCTTGCTGAGCCTTCGAGCTCACGGTTGCTGCTTAAGTGTTTTTCAGGTGAAGAGCCACCCACGGACTCGGAGTACGAGTCCACCGGCGAGGGTTACCCTCCGTCGGGGACCACGGCTGAGTGGGAGCCGTACACGCCGCGCTGAGCTGAGGAGTGCAGCTAGTGTGGGTTGCCCTAGGGCTGGGCAACCGACTTTTGCTAAATAGGCGGGCGTGAGTTGTATAGTGTAGTCTTCCGCTGTGTAATAGAACAATAATTGTAACTGAAGTTTGTACTTATTTGTACAGTTTCAGCTGTTTTTCCCATGTAATATATTGTGTTCTTATGACGTGTGCTGTCGGGTGTCGCATCGCGCGGCATCACCCTCTGCGATCCTGGATGAGCGGATTCCGGTCCGCCACAGATTCCATACAAGATCAACCTGAAGAAAATCAAGAAGATCAAAACATCAATGAGGGCAACTATCCAGGGGGAGAAGAAGATAATAATGAAGATTCAAGACCACCAGTGCCACATCCAAGAGTACACCAAAGCATCCAAAGAGATCATCCCGTCGAGAACATAATCGATGACATCCAAGAGGGGGTAATAACTTGATCTCGCATAGCAAATTTTTGTGAACACTACTCTTTTGTATCTTCTTTGGAACCATACAGGGTTGAGGATGCATTAAAAGATCTGGATTGGGTGATGCCGATGCAAGAAGAATTGAAAAACTTCAAAAGGAACAAAGTGTGGGAGCTTGTTGAAAGACCCAAGTCCAAAGTCGTCGGCACTAAATGGGTCTTCCGTAACAAGCAAGACGAACATGGAGTGGTAACAAGGAACAAGGCACGACTTGTGGCAAAAGGGTACTCACAAGTCAAAGGTTTTGAATTCAATGAGACTTTTGCTTCCGTAGCTAGGCTTGAATCGATTCGTATACTACTTGCATATGCTACTCACCATGATTTCAAGCTTTATCAAATGGATGTGAAAAGTGCCTTTCTCAACGGACCGATCAAGGAGGAGGTGTACGTGGAGCAACCACCCTGTTTTGAAGATCAAGAGTACCCTGACTAAGTGTTCAAACTGCGTAAGGCTCTCTATGGCCTCAAACAAGCTCCTAGAGCTTGGTTTGAGTGCCTTAGAGATTTTTTGATTGAAAATGACTTCAAGATTGGAAAAGCTGATTACACTTTGTTTACTAAACACTTTGATGATGATCTCTTCATTTGCCAAATCTATGTTGATGATATTATATTTGGTTCAACTAACAAATCCTTTTTTCAAGAATTTAGTAAGATTATGACAGATAGATTCGAGATGTCCATGATCGGAGAGTTGAGGTACTTTTTGGAATTCCAGGTGAAGCAACAAAAGGACGGGACGTTCATAAGACAAACAAAGTACACTCAAGACATTCTCAAGAAGTTTGGAATCGACAAAGCAAAGGCCATAAAGACTCCCATGGCAACAAATAGACACTTGGATCTCAATGAAGACGGACCAAATGTAGATCAAAAGGTATATCGTTCCATGATTGGCTCCTTACTTTATTTATGTGCATCTAGGCCTGATATCATGTCGAGTGTATGTTTGAGTGCAAGGTTTCAAGCCAGTCCTAAGGAATGCCATTTGACAGCCATTAAAAGGATCTTGAGATATTTAGTTCATACACCCAACCTAGGCCTTTGGTATCCCAAAGGTTCAAAATTCAATCTCATTGGATACTCCGATGCAGATTATGCCGGATGCAAGGTAGATAGAAAAAGTACTTCCGGTACTTGCCAATTCCTAGGTAGATCCTTAGTTTCTTGGTCCTCCAAGAAACAAAATTCAATTGACTTATCCACGGCCGAAGCGGAGTATGTTGCAGCCAGGAGTTGTTGTGCACAACTCCTTTGGATGCGACAAACTCTAAGGGATTAGGATTACAATATGATCTGTATTCCACTCCTTTGTGACAATGAGAGTGCAATTAAAATTGCCCATAACCCTGTTGAGCACTCTAAAACAAAACACATAGATATCCGGCATCATTTTTTGAGAGATCACTCAATGAAAGGAGACATAGCCATTTCCCATGTCAACACTGAAAAACAACTAGCCGATATCTTTACCAAGCCACTTGATTAAAAACGCTTTTGTGAGCTCCGAAATGAACTAAATATCCTTGATGCTCGGAATGTGGCTTGAAAATTTGCATACCTGTATGCCATCCTCAAAATCATGTTAATTGTGTTGAAAAATCATCTCTGTCTATTTTTTCTAAAAACTATGTTAGTTACTTGATCTTGGTGAATTATGGTCATAGCTTGATTGTTGAATGTTTACTGATCATATTCATCAAGAATATCTGTGTGTCTTTGTCCCCTATTTCTTATTAGGAACCATTGAATACATATATATAAGTGTTTTGTACTTTTCTATACAAGGGACCACGGACTAGTCCGTGGTCACCCCGGACTAGTCCGCACATTGCTGACTAGTCCGCACTTGGTCCGCTAGTCCAGACTAGTTCGGTTCGACCACGGATTAGTCTGATATTTCGACTGTATAACCCTAGGGCCGGCTCAGACCTAATCTTCTTCAACCTCACAACTCCTCCCACGTTCTCTCTCCTCACTCAAGTGCTCCCAAGGCGGATTTGCGAGTTCTCCATCAAATCCACCCAAATCTCCGTGGGAATCGATCTCCACTGCAAGGGGATCGAAGGCCCCGAACTAGATCGCATCAAGAACTCTTTCGACGCCTTGAATTGAAGGATTTGGTAAACTTCTCTCCCTACCCTAGAACCTTCGATTTTTCTTGTTTTTGCTCAATTAGCTTAGCTCCTCCAGTCAATACATGCTCTATTGATATATTTCGTGTACCCTAGATCATATTTGCATTGAATAACCTCAACTTTCGACAAGTTAGGGTTTGAGCAGCCTCATAACGGTCTAGTCCGTTCTTAGGGCGGACAAGTCCGGTACTCTGGACTAGTCCGACCCTGAACACCGGACAAGTCCGGTATGCCCTGATCAAAACCTTAGCTTATATCAATTCAATGCAATCCCTTGTCATCCTTGATTATTCATATCCTTTATATCTTCCTTGTCAGAAATCACGTTGGGATCGAATAAGAATCTCTCCGACTTTGAAGCCGAGATGGATCAAGATGTGATGTCTCATATTCCGGAGTCTCGCTCCAACAAGAGGCAAGAGCATGCTGCAGAGCCTTCGCTCACCCCAGCTAGGGTGCATCGAAAGGTTACAATCAAGAGACCAGCTTCAAAAGCAAATATGGCTGGTTCTAGCTCGGCGGCTCAACGCCAAACCAAGGGCAAGGGAAAGGGACTTGCTTCCAGCCCGATTGGTCCCTTTAAGATGACAGCTCCAAGACAGGGGAATAGGGATCCCTCATAGGAGAAGTTGAATGGCAAGGGGAGCGATGTGGCATGGAACCTGAGGAAGATTGATGCCTATAGCACTGGCAAAAAGGCAGCTGACAAGAGATTTTGGAGCAACTTTCATTCGGACTACTATAGTTCAGTGTACCTCCAAATGAAGACTCCAGTGGTCCGCATTCAATGGATCGACTGAACATATTTTGAAAGGAAGAGCTGTGAAGCCTTTGAAGAGGTATTAGAGGCTGCAGAGAGACACGGACTCAAGGACTTGCTCTCCTTCAGATACAACTGAAATGATGAGATCATCACCCAGTTCAATGCAACTTGCCACTTTGCCCACGATGGAGAAGACAAAGTGACTTGGATGACACAAGGATCCAAGTACACACTTGCCTATGTTGAGTTTGCCAGACTGCTGCAGCTTGAGGACACCGGCAGCAATGAGATTGTGATTCACAATCTTGGTGTTGTGGAGAAGGACAAGATGGAATTCCTCTATGATACTCGACTTCCATATAATCTTCCCTCAACCAAGAACATGAAGCCCTTCTTCATTGTTCTCAACAGAGTGCTCCGGAAGACCATTGCTCCAAAGGATGGAGATGCCGGGAGTGTTCAAGGTTACTTGAGAACCTTGATGAAAGTAATTAGTAGGAGGAGAAAGTATGATATCTTCGACTACATTTGGAATGACATGGTGAACATATCCTGCACACCAAACCGTTCCTGTGGCTATGTACCATACTTAATGTTTATGATTGAAAAAGTCACAGGAATTGAGTTTGTGAAGGATGTGGAGCACACTACTCTAAGGCCTCAGAAGCCTCCTCAAGCCTCTCTCCTAGCTGCTCCATCACCTAGCTCACATGAAGAACACCCAGAGAGAGCTCAAGAAGATGCAAGACCTTCACCCAAGACTAGGGCCCCTCCTAACAAAGGGTCCTCTAGTGGGATTATGAAGTATTTGGCTTTTATCTTTGGTTCTTGCCGCAAAACTGAGGTGAAGCTTCATATGATGAACAAGGCAAGAAAAGAAGAAATGAGATACATGAAGGCCAATGTCAAAGCAATATGCCAAAAACTGGAGATTGAGCCCATTGGATCTTCAGTCATCTCAGAGGACTCTGCATCTGACTTCACAGAGCTTCCTCCTCTCTCTCCATCAGAGCATGCCTACTTTGGCTCCTGGGGCATGACGAGTGGTTCTTCTCCTCCTCCTCCTCCTCCTCCTAATCCCTATGATGAAGACGAAGAAAGGACCGACAACGAGGAGTGACCCGGCGATGACAAGTAGATCCCTCCTCTCCTTCTTTTTGGTGCCTTGATGCCAAAGGGGGAGAGATTGATGGGGAGTCTTAGGTCGTAGGTTATTCCTTTTGCGTCCTAGTTTAAGAAATGAGTTTTTGTAAGACTTATGATATCATTATGCTTTTGGACATGTGCTGTGAAATGATGACTATGTTATGCTTTTGATTAATGGTGTATGTTTAAAACTGCTATGTAGGCTTGAGACTCTTGATAATTTTATAATTATGCTCATTATGATATTCATATCAAAATTATTGCCCACACACATAGTTTTGCACCCCACCATAAAGAGTGCACATATGTCTTATGTCTACATTGCCTATTTTGCTCAATGCTCATATGTGCACACTTTATGAAAATCTAATTTTTTTATCATATTTGTGTGATCTCAATTGGTTGTCATCAATCACCAAAAAGGGGGAGATTGAAAGTGCATCTAGGCATTCCTTGTCGGTTTTGTTTGACTTATGACAAACAAATGAGACCCTAACAAAATTGTTGAGATGAGCGCAGGTTCCTAAAGAAATTAGGAAGAAAGAACAAAAAGAAAGGAGAATGAGGATCCAAATTGATAAGGGCTCAGGAGATGAAAAGATTAGATTACTTAGTATGGAGTGTGTTTGAGAAACACACCCCAAGAGCTCAAGTGAAAGGAATCACACTAACTGCACAAAAATCAGCATGTGCGGACTAGTCTTGTATCAACCGGACTAGTCTGATTTCTCTCTTACTAGAAAACGGACTAGTCCGATATGGACTGAACTAGTCCGATTTTGTCTCTAGATAGACAACGGACTAGTCCGCACTCTTACGGACTAGTCCGGTATCTCATAACATTTATGGTTTTCCACACGCCGCACACAGGACTAGTCCGGAGTCCACCACGGACTAGTACGGACATCGCAAACCCTAACGGTAACCTTTGGAAACACTAGTATAAATAGAGGTGTATGGCCATACTACCCCCTCTCTTGACACCCTGCACCGTCACACCTCCCAAGAGCCCAAAATTCACATCTCTCCACACATTGTAACCCAAAAAGGATCAAATATTTGAGAATTAGCAATTGATCAAAGGAGAGACTTGTTCTACACATCTTGAGCTCTTGGGTTTGATCTCTCGCACACTCTGTTTATTTATTGTTCATCTTTTGAGTGTGTTTTGTGGTAGTCATTCATTGTAATTTTTGGGGAGCCCTCAACCTGTGAGAAGGCTCCTTGAACGATTTATTTGCCCTTTGTGATTAGTGGAAGAGAATCGACCTCCGTGGCGATTCGACGAGGGTAAGGTTGGTGAAGCGCCGGTCCTTCGTGGACTCCTCAACGGGGACAAAGATTTCCTTCGTGGAATCGAACCTCGGGATAAAACTTGTCTCTTGCTCTTTTTCATTTATTGTTCATCATATTCTAGGGTTCACTTAATCTTGTGTAATTCACATTGAAACGTTGAAACTAAAGTTGATCTCTGTCATTCATTGTTTCACTGTTATAATACATCTAAGTTCCCAATAAATTTCCGCTGCATAGGATACTAGAAGTGAAAATATTGATCAACCTTGATCTTTCTAGTCCACGCATACCAGACTAGTCCGCACAGTACCGGACTAGTCCGATTTGTCTCTGACTAGAAAACGGACTAGTCCACACTCTACCGGACTAGTCCGATTTCATTGTATTTGATAAATCTATTAAGTGTTTCAGGGATTAGCAAAGAATCAAAAGCCTATTCACCCCCTCTAGGCTACATTCAGTTAATATATGAAATGATATGATTCAATATTGCAGTTATGATTAAATTGTATTGCTACATGTGTGCCACCAAATATTGCTTACTAAATTTCATATTCCATGAACTGTTAACTTGTGGCTAAAAGATGAATTAAGGATGAACTTGTAGACGTGTCCTTTGCTGCATTGTGCCATCCTATGTTGGTATAACCTGCATGTAGAGTTTCATGTGTATGTGAGTCGGTTAAGTCTTGCTGAGCCATCGTGCTCACGGTTGCTGCTATAAGTGTTTTTCAGGTGATGACTACCCCACGGACTTGGGTCACGAGTCCACCGGCGAGGGCTACCCTCCGTCGGGGACCACGGCAGAGTGGGAGCCGTACACGCCGCGCTGAGCTGAGGAGTGCAGCTAGTATGGGTTGTCCATAGTGCTGGGCAACCGAATTTTGCTACATAGATGGGCGTGAGTTGTATAAACTTAGCTTCCGCTGTTGTAATCTCCATACTAGTTTGTAACTGGAGTCTTGTACTATGTTGTATATATTCAGTTGGTTTTCTATGTAATACAATGTCGTTCTTATGATGTGTGCTGTCGGGTGTCGCATCATGCGGTACCACCCTCTGGGATCCTGGGCGAGCGGATTCTGGTCCGCCACATTAATGAGCATGCAACAAGTTTAAAAAGCAAGAAAGTTCAATCATAACAAGATTTATTGTAAGTATTTAGTAAGGACTTTCAGAATGTATAAGAAATCGTGAAGTCATATATGTATGAAATACTATGCTCATATCATATTTTAAATTCAGATCCACACTTAGACTTCCCATGTGTCAAAAATTTCAGAAACTCCCATCAACACAAGCCAAGTGCATAGCATCCCCAAGTTCTCCCCAATAAAAGCAAAATGAGAAGAAAGCAATTTTTTGTACTCCCTTCGTTCTCTTTTATTTGACGTTGGTTAGTTCAAAAATTAACTAAGAGCGTCAAATAAAAAGGAATGAAGGGAGTAACAAGTTTGCCACCTGATGTTCACTATGCACATGATGAAGCACTATGATCTCTTTTTCAGTTTTACAGTAAAAGAAATCATAATCAATTGTAACATGCTTCAGATAAAATGTTGTACAAAATTCAAAGAAAACAATAAAATTCGACTGACAAGTGAGAGTCAAAAAGCAACTAACCTGTACTGAGTGGCACCAATTATAGATTCCCATTGTAGCACCGTGTCACACGTTGATGAAGACTTCAACCATCTGCCCAGCTCAATTATTTGATCGTGTTAGGGAGTTGCAACCTTCTTTACTTCTTTGATAAAAAAATACACTCACCCAAGTGTATGCACTTGAATCATGTGACTTGTCCAAATTATGTGGAGGCGTATAAACTACTTTGATCGTTGTGGTGTAATAGTTGGAGTTGTAAAACATATTCAAGGTGTTGTACATTTTGTCCAAGATGAACACGTGAAGGAGGAGAATCACTTTTCTCGTGACCGAACATATGTTGAACAAGTTCAGAATCTTCTAATTCAAAAGTTCTCATTTTCTTGTAAGACAACCTACAAGAAATACAATTCGTCGTTGCCTCAGTGCTGGGGTTAGTGAAATGACATTCGTATCTCGCACTTTGTCAGACAACGAACAATAGGCAACACATAAGAAAGCTGAGAAAATACAACAGATTTATGAGCCAAAACATATTGATTTTTGCGTACAACTACTGACCTATGAGGTGTGGCATATGTAGTATGAAGAACAGTAGGCTGGAAAGCAAATTTTGCATGTTTATTACTCAATACTGCAAGGTGTGCTTTTAACACCAAAAACAGGAAGTGTACCTCGATTGTTATGACATCCAGCTACCTTTTTCTCCTATTCATGTTATTTAGCTAGTCTATAACAAAAATCAATTACATGACCATCTCTACCTGTGACACCCGGTTCCGAAGATGAACCAAGTAAATGCGCATGTGTGCCCAGGATGATCATCACACATACACATGTACTTCACAAACTGAAATTCAGAATATAACCACGTACATATAGTGTTCAAGTACTTTATTACATTGACTCATTGTCTCACTCATGAATATGTAACTTATTCTTGCAGTGGAAGACTCTAAACGACAGAGAAAAATGGCTAAGGCAGCAGGCTCCAACTTCAACTCCACAGGCATGTTCACGGTAGTGCGCACGCCTAATACTCCACATGTTCCTCGAAATATTCTTCTCCTGTAGCTGATTTATATGTGGGAATGCAAGGGTGAGTACATATCATACTCAGCAAGTGCGGGAAAAGTATGACATGTAGCTTACAACAAGGTAGGGAATAAAGAGGTTCATTGCAGCAAGCAAATTTTATTTCACAAACATGGTAAAACAGCAACTATTTCTAGGTGAGTTAAATCCCAACATAACCAAGTAATTCAGCAACATTCTTTCATCATAAATCACCATATATCAAGCCTCAACCAGCCAATACTCTTTCTCAAGTTCATCGCATACTCATAAATATTCATAACCGTCTCATTTTCATAGAACCGAAACCAAATTCATTGTCATAACCCAAATACAGTCCCAAAACCAATCCCAATGACCATACCCGAATAACCATCCCATGTTTTGCCTCTAATCATGGAACATGGCCAGGTGCTTGTGTCCGGAAGCATGGCTATCATGATAGTTTTACACTCTGCAGAGGTGGCACCACTTTACCCACAAGTTTGTGATTTCATCACCCGTCGGCGACTAGAAAGAACCTACATTATACCAGTATACAACCGTTGGTGTATGGCCAAGAGATCACAAAATAGCCATTACAAAGGGGCTACTAGAATGTACGGACCCACTGAGGTTTGACCGGCAGGCTAGAATCTCCATTCTCCCACCCATGGGCCCCCTCTTGTGCCATGCAGTTCCTAGGGAAGTCCTTTTCGACTCCCATTCCCCGCGCCATCCAACGGTCCATAACAAGCTAGCAACACACCTGATTCATCACCTAAGCCGCACCCATATTTGGCCTTGTGATGGGACTGTTTTCCTGGCATGTGCTTGCATGATCCGGTCCTTAGATCTACGGCAAGCAAACCACCATCTCATTCAGCAACATCCATGAACCAAGCTCGCCTAGATCTCCCTGATTCCATGCTCATTAACATCATAAAGTTATCATCATCATTATTCATATGAGTGCAGTAGCTAACAAGTTTTATTTCAGCTTCCCATATCCCGTAAGTTAAGCAAAGCAAAAAGGAAAACGACCATACCCGACTCATCAAATTTCCCGGCGACAAGGATAGTTAACAAAACTAGTAAACTCCTATTAAAGGGTGTACCATCAAGTTGACACAAGCATACGAGTTTTCGCAAGCAAAACCGTTTCAAAACATTGGATCAATATGGTGAAGGGGCACTTGCCTTGCTCCCGTGGTTCGTGTTGCTCAAGCGTCTCAAGGTCTTGGTGCTGTAGTTCCTCGTAGACGGCCTCTTGAGCGAGTCCTTCTACTCACGACCACACACATACAAAGATTACCGCAATCAATTATCATGCACAAACTTTACTCAAGATGCAACGAGGTTGATGGATGCAATTCCTATGGTGCAGTTTTATAAAATCAGTTTGTACGTGTTCTTGCATGTTTTAGTAGGCTTCCATGGGGTTTTATGATGAACGTGGCTGCTGGGATCAAGTGGGGACGTGGTTAATATCTTGACACACTTTGTAGATCAATTGCACCATCAAAAATCGACCAAAACATGGTCTGTCCACACGCAGAATTTTCTGCTTGCAGGGGGTGAAGAAAACGGGTGCGTACAAACTGCAGCGACGTTGTAAGAGGGGTAACGGAAACCTACATCACTTGTTCCTCCTCGCTTCCAGGCGGCAGAACCTTCGTTGTCACACCCGGTTTTTCCGAAGAACAACCAAGTGAATATCACATGTATGCCAGGATCATTTTCTCGTACATGTGATGACAAATAGTGAAGCATCATTTATTACAAGCCAGGTGTCGAATATAAGTAAGTCTTACATAGTAAATGTCTCGATGGACAATAATAAGTTCATCACAAGTAAATAAACTAGCAGCGGAATATTATTCTGTAGGGCTCCATCACAGGCGTTGCCCGGGGGTCTCCATGAACCTAGAAACCTTCTTCGGGTCCAAAGTCTTGGTCATTATACACCACCTCATTATCTTGACCTGAGCAGCAATATGAACCAACAAAATATGCAAGGTTGAGTACCAATGGTACTCAGCAAGTGTGGGAAAATCATATCATGCATGGCTAGAACAAGGAGAGGTTGAACTCATGGTTAAAGCACTATGCAATTAATTCCTATCACCTTAGCTTTTTAAGCACCTACATTACTACATAGATGAAATGGTCCCAAGCTCTCATACCCTCATCATAATCAAATAACCATAACATCATTTCCGATGTTAAGCTCCCCGCTTAACATTCACAACTTCCAAAACCATCAATCCTCTAATCATGAATAAGTCCAAGCCGCTCTTGACCGTGATTTCATCCCCCGTTGCCGGGTGGACTAAAAGAACCTCCATTATGCCAGTGGCTACGAACCACATTCACACTTCCCAGGTGTGTAGCCAGGAGATCACTACGAAGCCTTTACAAAGGGATTCCCGACGAGCGTGGGCCCACTGAGGTTTCACCCCTAACAGCATACAAGAGGCTCCAACCCGGCTGCAGTGGCCCCCTCTTGAGCCTTGTGGTTCATATGGTAGTCCAGCTGACACCTATTCCCCGCACCATCCAACACACCCATACTACGCCGGGGATACACCTAATTAATTGGCCAAGCTGCCCCATCTCAGCATGTGGTTGGCACTGTAAAGCCAGGTTACATGCTCCATGAACCGGTCCTTAGGATCCAGGCAAGTACTAAACACAAACCCGAGTCTCGTGCACCCAGCACACAACCAAAACATCCAACTTGCCTTGATCCCTACCTCTACATAACTCATAATATCTCATTCAAGAGTATGGTAATATAAACTGATGATCTCATATCCCAAATATCCCATTCTAAGCATGGCTAAGCATATGCATGTAAATAAATGACATAATAAAATAAATCCCAACCCAAGCTACAAGGAAACAAGGTAATGCAATTCTAGGGAAACATCCTAACATGGGTTTCATATTTTCAATTGACAATGCAAATAATTCTAGCTACACATCCTAGCATAGGATCAAAGTGGTCAAGGACACTTGCCTCCTTCTTGCTGCTCTTGAAATGGGTAGTCCTGATCTTGGAAAGGAATAACTTGCTCTTGAGCAGGTTCTACATCATACCATCACACATACCAAAAGAAAAACAACAATCATAAGACATAGTTCACACTTCTACTTCATACAAACCACACATTCACATTTATGAAAGTTCTTTACCATTATATGTGTTGTGGATACTCTATGTGTGTTGATTTGTGGCTTGCATACACTTTTATTCATGTGTATATGATTCCTACTTTGGTGTTCACACTTATACTTACATACTATATATATATATATATATATGTGTGTGTGTTTCAGACTTTAAATAAATTCCTTATATTCAACTACTACACCTTTTCTCTACCAAGTATGTATGAAAAGTATTTTTCTTCTCCATATGTGCCTTCAGAATTTCTACCAACCCTAAACTGAATTCTTTGGATTTTAGAAACTCCATTTATCATTTACTAGTTGCTATATTTTCAGATTTATTTTTCTATGCATAAATGTGTACTTTATTATGAAATTAATAATACACATCATCTAAACAGAATAGGTTCTGGTCCTAAATAATTTAATAACACATTTTGACCTTTGCCTCTGATGTAAACCATCTCATAATTATTTTCCCTATTTTCTAAAACTATTTATTACTTAAAAATGTGTCTCTAATTGTGAATAATAAATTAAACAGACTCAATTCAGTCCAAAATATGTTTTTATCTCACTCCTAAATTTCCTAAACACTGAGAAAATCTTTAACTAAATTTTGACAACTATGTTTGTCCCACTTTTTAATTTTTAAACACTAGTTACATATTCAATTTTCTAAATTAAATACTAAACAGGGCTAAAATAATGAACTCACCCCATTACAGGGTCTATAATATTATTTTCATAATTTCCAGGGGTCTAGCTACACTTATCAGAGGTGTTTTTCCTAATTTTTATTAAGTCCAGGGGCTAAAACTGATTTTTAAATGAATTTACATGATTTTCTGGAGTTCCAGGGGCTAGATCTGAAGTTTCCGGTGCTAGCTCTTATTTCCTGAGAACCCCAGGGGGTAGCACGTAAGAATTCCAGTCTTTATAACGTGGGGCTGACGTGGACCGTCCGATTTTAAACCGACGGCTGAGATTATAACGCCGAACCGGTACGCGGGGTTTTAAAGTCTACCGTGCGATTTAAAATAAACGGCGCACAAGCGGCCACGTCGCTCTGATCGAGCGCGGGCGGCGCTGCCGGCGGCGGGAAGCGGCGATCTCGTCGGAAACTTTCGGATCCTCGAGAATTCTGCCTAGAACTGTGATCTTATGGCATAGATCGGTAGAGGGGAGGTCGGGGATCTCACCTCGGGGGTTTTCTTGAGCTCGGAGGTCCTGGAAGGTGATCGGCGGCGAGGTCCGAGGCAAAACCACGGCGAAGCTCGTCGGCGCTGTGTTTACACCGCAAGTCACCGAGTTTTCTGCACCTGCAAGGTTCCCCGGAGGCGGTGGATCAAGATCAGCGAGTTAGATCGGAGTTTCCGAGCTTAGATCGGCCGGAATTCACCGGAGAAGTCTCGGTTCTCACCGGAGTAAAAATCGGCGATCGCGTGGGAAAAACAGAACGGGGCCGGGGTTTTTATAGACGGGGGAGGGCGGCGAGGTGGTTTAGATCATGTCCGTTTCCTCCTCCAGCGAAATTCGGCTGTGATCCGCAGCAGTTCCGATCGGTTTGGATTCGGTGAGAGAGAGTCCGGCACGGCGCGAGGTGGAAGACGAAGCCCGGGTGGGTCCCTCCTGTCAGCGTGAGAAAACGCGGGCGCGCGGCTGCGGGCTGGCGCGGGGTAAGTTGGGCCGGCTGGTGGGTTTCGGCCCACTGGCCGGTTTTTTTCTGTTTTCTCTTTTTCTTTTTCCATTTCTTTTCTGATTTGAGTTTAATTTGAATTCCAGTTTGAATTTGAATTCCCCTCTTAACATGATTTAGTGTTTTGAATCAAAATTTTGGGGTGTTACAGCTCTACCCCCCTTAAAAGAAATCTCGTCCTCGAGATTGGTGTTTCTAAGAAAACAATTCTGGAAATTGTGCCTTGAGCTCATCTTCCCGTTCCCAGGTGGCTTCCTCTTCTGAGTGATGCTTCCACTGCACCTTGCACATCCGGATTCTTTTATTTCTGGTGAGGCGTTCCATTGTCTCCAAAATCTTGTATGGTTGCTCGGCATAAGACAAATCCTCAGCTACATCCACTTCACTCATGGGTAACACCTCTTCAGGCGTCCTCAGACATTTCTTGAGTTGTGACACATGGAATACATCGTGCACGTCCGATAGATGAACCGGTAACTCTAGTTGATACGCCACTTCGCCTTTCCTTTCCAAAACTTGAAAGGGTCCGATGTATCGAGGTGACAACTTCCCTTTCACCTTGAACCGACGAAGTCCTCTGATAGGGGACACCTTGAGATAAACATAATCTCCCACGTTGAAAACGAGCTCTCTTCTTCGTACATCGGCATAGCTCTTTTGGCGTGTTTGTGCTATCCTCAAGTTGTTGCGAATCTCCCTCACCTTTGCCTCGGCTTCTTGTAGCACTTCTGGACCAAACACTTTACTTTCTCCTGTTTGGTTCCAAAATAGGGGAGTTTTGCACTTCCTTCCATACAAAGCTTCAAACGGTGACATCTTCATACTAGCTTGATAGCTGTTGTTATAGGAAAACTCCGCATACGGTAAGTTCTTGTCCCAACTTCTATTGTTTTTGAGCGCACATGCCCTTAACATATCTTCAAGGATCTGATTGGTTCTCTCCGTCCGCCCGTCAGTTTGGGGATGATAGGCAGAGCTGAAGTTCAGATGGGTTCCCATGGTTTCATGCAACTTCTGCCAAAACCTCGAGGTGAACTGTGTCCCTCGGTCCGACACTATCTTCTTTGGCACTCCATGGTAACACACGATCCTTGACATGTACAATTCTGCCAATTTGGATCCGCTGTAGCTTTCTTTCATGGGAATGAAATGAGCTATCTTGGTTAGCCTATCAATGATGACCCATATTGAATCATACCTGGATTGGGTCCTAGGCAATCCCACGACAAACTCCATGCTGATTTCTTCCCATTTCCATTCAGGCACTTTGAGTGGTTGCAATAATCCCGCGGGTCGTTGATGTTCTGCTTTCACCAACTGACATGTGTCACATAGGGCAACATGTTCCGCGACATCTCGCTTCATACCATACCACCAATACCTGCTCTTAAGGTCCTGATACATTTTCGTACTCCCAGGATGAATGGAATTGTCAGAATCATGAGCCTCCTTTAGAATCAATTCACGGATCTCCTTTACTTCTGGCACACAGATTCTTTTCCCGTGCCACACCGTTCCTTGTTCATCCTCTCTAAAACCAGGACCTTTATTTTCCTTGATGAGCTGTCTGATCTCTTGTATCTTCTCATCATTCTTTTGGCCCTCGCGTATGTCTCGCTCGAGTGTGGAGTCCACTTCCATGGCGATGGCTTCACCACTATTTACTAGACATAGATTGAGCCTTATAACCTCGTTCTTCAATTCTGCAGGCATGTCCTTCAAGCTCAACTTACTGACCTGCACTTTCCGACTCAAAGCATCGGCCACAACGTTTGCTTTCCCGGGATGATAGTTGATGCCCACATCAAATTCATTGATTAGCTCTAACCATCTCCTTTGTCTGAGGTTGAGATCTGGCTGTGTGAAAATGTACTTCAAACTCTTATGATCCGTATATATCTCGGTCCTCTTCCCCATCAAATAGTGCCGCCAAATTTTCAACGCGTGTACCACTGCGGCTAGTTCTAGGTCATGTGTAGGATAGTTCTTCTCGTGCTTCCGAAGCTGCCGGGATGCATATGCCACGACATGTCCTTCTTGCATGAGAACACATCCCAACCCATTTCCAGAGGCATCGCAGTACACTGTGAAATTCTTCTTCATATCTGGCATAACCAACACTGGGGTTGTTGTCAATCTCTTCTTTAGCTCCTGAAAGCTCGTCTCGCACTGTGGCGTCCAGGTGAATGTGATTCCCTTCTCCAACAGTTTGGTGAGAGGTCTCGAGATCTTGGAGAATCCCTCAATAAACCGTCGATAGTATCCAGCCAATCCCAAAAAGCTTCGAACTTCCCCGACATTTTCAGGGGTCTTCCACTTCTGGATATCCTCGATTTTGGCGGGATCTACGGAGATTCCTCCCTCCGAGATTATATGTCCTAAAAAGGGAACTCTCTTCAGCCAAAACTCACACTTGCTCAACTTGGCATATAGTTGGTGTTCTCTCAGCCTCTGCAACACCAACCTTAGATGTTTCTCATGTTCTTCTTCATCTTTGGAGAAGACGAGAATGTCATCTATGAAAACCACCACAAATTTGTCCAGATATTTCATGAATACCTTGTTCATGAGGTACATGAAGTACGCCGGGGCATTGGTTAGCCCGAAAGGCATGACAGTGTATTCATACAGTCCATACCGAGATACGAAAGGTGTCTTGGGAATATCAGATTGCCTTATCTTGAGTTGGTGGTATCCCGACCTGAGATCAATTTTCGAGAACACACAAGCTCCCCTCAACTGATCAAACAAGTCTTCAATGCGAGGCAATGGGTACTTGTTCTTGATGGTTACCTCATTCAAAGCACGGTAATCCACGCATAGCCTTTGGGTTCCGTCTTTCTTGGGCACAAATATCACCGGAGCTCCCCATGGTGAGGAACTAGGGCGAATATACCCCTTCTCCGTCAATTCTCTCAAATGATCCTTGAGCTCTTCTAGCTGCTTGGAGTCCATCCGATAAGGTCTCTTGTATATCGGGGCTGTTCCCGGTACTAGCTCAATTGCGAATTCCACTTCACGGTCGGGAGGCATACCTGGCAACTCCTCCGGAAAAACATCTGGATATTCCCTGATAGTCCTGATTTCCTCAACTTTCACCTCCACTTGATTTAATTTAATGTCCCTCCTAGGCTCGTGTATCGTTATAAACTTTACTCTTGTGCCACTGGGGTGAGTTAGTTCCACCGTTCTTGTCGAACAATGGATGATTCCTTTATGTTTGGTCAACCAATCCATACCCAAAATAATATCTATCCCTTGTGAATCTATCACTATGAGGTTAGCAGTAAATACTACCCTATTAATGTCTAGGTTCACTTTGGGACACACTTGTCTTGTCCTTATTTCTCCACCTGGAGAGTTTACGGCTAGCATATGGTTCATTTGTGTGGTTGCTAGGTCATGCTTCTTAACAAACCCTTGAGCAATGAACGAGTGGGTAGCACCAGAATCAAACAGCAGAGTTGCAAGGTGTAAAATGGCAGGAAACTTACCAACTACCACGTCAGGTGCCTCTTGTGCTTCCTCCATAGTGACGTGGTTCACCCGTCCTCTCATTACATTCTGCTGTTGTGGCGGCGCAGGCTTCTTCTTTGGGCATTTATGGGCGTAGTGCCCCACTTCACCACAGCTGAAACATTGCACCCCAATCTTAGATGCCTGGCCTTTGTTGTCTTGGGGTTGGTTTGGGGGTCCTTGCACTGCGGGTCGAGGTGGATATGCGGGGCGAGGCTGCTGCACAAACTGACGTTGCGGCTGTGCTGGTGCTGCCGGAGGCCTGTAGTTCGGGTTGTACCTTCTTGGTGCTGAGTAGGGTACCGCAGCACGGTTCGTCTGCCCTGCAGGTGGCTGCATCAGACGTGGGCGGGTGTTGCTCCCTGAGGCTTGATGTGACCACCCGGCCTTCCTCTTATTCTCATTTTCCAAGGCCTTTAGCTTCCTTTCTACCACAAATGCTCTGTCCACCATCTTTTGGAAACTTTCATACTCATTTGAGGACATTGCACACTGCATCTCTGCAGTAAGTCCTTCCATAAAACAATCTTGTTTCTGCTCATCAGTCTCTATGTCCCGTGGGGCATAGCGGGATAGTTGAGTAAATTTAGTGAGGTATTCCCTCACCGTCATGTGTCCCTGCTGCAGTCCCAAAAACTCATTCCTCTTGTTTTTGAGTTCACCTCTTGGGATGTAATGGTTGCGGAAGCTACACTTGAACTCTTCCCAAGTGATGTTCTCAGGGTCATGATGGGCGGCCACATAGGCGGTCCACCAATCAGCAGCAGGTCCATGCAATTGATGAGAGGCAAACAGCACCCTCTCATACCCTTGGCACTGTATGATCCTCATCTTACTTTCAATGGTCTTCAGCCAATCATCTGCCTCCAGAGGTTCAGCAGCACTTGCAAACTTTGGAGGTTGAGTTCCTAGAAACTCACTCAACCTTGGTTGGCGTGGTGCAGCTTGTGGAGGTGGAACTTGATGCAAGTTGGCCACCACTTGAGTCAAGTTCTGGATGAGCTGATTTTGATTTTCCAGCATTTGGTGGAGAGGATCAACTTCTTCACGGCGACCACCCCGGTCCTGGCCTCCAGAAAGATGAGGGTTGCATGCCTCATCATTGTTGTTGGCGGGGCTGGCAGCACGTCCTTTTCCTCTTCCGGCCATCTGGCAGAATCAATCAAGGTTAATTTGAAAGCATTTTGTATCATCTTACTACTTTCATTTGTTCGTACTTTGAAGTGTTGAGGCTTTGTTATACTTTTACGAGGGTTCATATCTCACACCAAATAAATGCACTATTATTTCATGTGGGTTCACACACCAAAGCAAAACATTCTGAAGACGAGGCTGTGGACAATTGCTCATGGCTTCCACAACTCACGTCACACACCAAGCATTATCACACCATTAACTATGTAACGACTCGACTACTCGACCTCTTGCTAGCTAAGGGAAAGACTCTACACTACTCGTTCTCTTGAGCTGGCTCCTCGGGATCTTCCTCCTCATTTCGGCTACCTTCTGACTCTGCTTTGGGTGGGGAGGCTGCTGGTGGAGAAGTGCGACGACGCCTGATCGCTCGGCGATCCAGGGAGTCAGGAGTCCATGTATCATTCACGGTGACACACAGTTCATTCCCATCTCCTCTTTCTCTCCCCTTTAAGCAAGCTCGCAGCAATGCCTCCGTTTCCTTCAGGGTGTCTCGGACATCCTGAAGCTCTTGTTGACACTCCTGCAGTCGAGTGCTGAGCATAGCAGCATCCTCCAAGCACAAGTCCATGTGCTCATGGGAAGTCCCTTGCTGCACTGGTGGGTACTTGTACTCCGTGGTACCACTCTCACGTTGGAGGACATACATGTACTCAGTTTTGTCCAAGTGGCGACGATAGATGTGACTCTGGCAGGTGATGGCCTCCCAGGTGACATCTTTCTCCGCATCGACCTGTGTCGCTCTACAAGCTGGAGAGTGGTGGATCTTAAGCAGCTGATTTTCGTGTATTATCCTCATCTCTGAACTCCATTCTTCCCTCTTCTCACGGATGGTCCTGGTGGAGTTATAGTGGATGATTAGCTTGCCCGTATTGCCGGCGGCTTCGAGCATATGCCGAAGACGGCGCAATAAGCCTCCTACTGCCAATCCGTAGGAAAGATACGTCACCGGACGGCTCTCCTCTCTTTCGGCAAGGGCAACTACGGGAACTCTCCCTCCTATGGACTTGCGAGCGGTGCGAATCATGCGAACCATCTATAACAAAAAAAAATTAAAATTAGGTTAGATAAACTTTTTTTAAACAAAAATCCTATTTTGAATGAAAATTTGGGGTAAGATGAAGAAAATGACTCCTTAAATAACACTCTTCAACCCACACCTTGGAAAATAGTTTTTAAGAAAATAGGGCCCTTAAATACGTCCATTTCTACCTAGGTCCACGTTCCTACGGGCAACCTTGGCTCTGATACCACCTTCTGTCACACCCGGTTTTTCCGAAGAACAACCAAGTGAATATCACATGTATGCCAGGATCATTTTCTCATACATGTGATGACAAATAGTGAAGCATCATTTATTACAAGCCAGGTGTCGAATATAAGCAAGTCTTACATAGTAAATGTCTCGATGGACAATAATAAGTTCATCACAAGTAAATAAACTAGCAGCGGAATATTATTCTGTAGGGCTCCATCACAGGCGTTGCCCGGGGGTCTCCATGAACCTAGAAACCTTCTTCGGGTCCAAAGTCTTGGTCATTATACACCACCTCATTATCTTGACCTGAGCAACAATATGAACCAATAAAATATGCAAGGTTGAGTACCAATGGTACTCAGCAAGTGTGGGAAAATCATATCATGCATGGCTAGAACAAGGAGAGGTTGAACTCATGGTTAAAGCACTATGCAATTAATTCCTATCACCTTAGCTTTTTAAGCACCTACATTACTACATAGATGAAATGGTCCCAAGCTCCCATACCCTCATCATAATCAAATAACCATAACATCATTTCCGATGTTAAGCTCCCCGCTTAACATTCACAACTTCCAAAACCATCAATCCTCTAATCATGAATAAGTCCAAGCCGCTCTTGACCGTGAGCACGGCTGTCACGACAGTTTTGACTCTGCAGAGTTTGTACCAGTGTACCCACATGTAGTGATTTCATCCCCCGTTGCCGGGTGGACTAAAAGAACCTCCATTATGCCAGTGGCTACGAACCACATTCACACTTCCCAGGTGTGTAGCCAGGAGATCACTACGAAGCCTTTACAAAGGGATTCCCGACGAGCGTGGGCCCACTGAGGTTTCACCCCTAACAGCATACAAGAGGCTCCAACCCCGCTGCAGTGGCCCCCTCTTGAGCCTTGCGGTTCATATGGTAGTCCAGCTGACACCTATTCCCCGCACCATCCAACACACCCATACTACGATGGGGATACACCTAATTAATTGGCCAAGCTGCCCCATCTCAGCATGTGGTTGGCACTGTAAAGCCAGGTTACATGCTCCATGAACCGGTCCTTAGGATCCAGGCAAGTACTAAACACAAACCCGAGTCTCGTGCACCCAGCACACAACCAAAACATCCAACTTGCCTTGATCCCTACCTCTACATAACTCATAATATCTCATTCAAGAGTATGGTAATATAAACTGATGATCTCATATCCCAAATATTCCATTCTAAGCATAGCTAAGCATATGCATGTAAATAAATGACATAATAAAATAGATCCCAACCCAAGCTACAAGGAAACAAGGTAATGCAATTCTAGGGAAACATCCTAACATGGGTTTCATATTTTCAATTGACAATGCAAATAATTCTAGCTACACATCCTAGCATAGGATCAAAGTGGTCAAGGACACTTGCCTCCTTCTTGCTGCTCTTGAAATGGGTAGTCCTGATCTTGGAAAGGAATAACTTGCTCTTGAGCAGGTTCTACATCATACCATCACACATAGCAAAAGAAAAACAACAATCATAAGACATAGTTCACACTTCTACTTCATACAAACCACACATTCACATTTATGAAAGTTCTTTACCATTATATGTGTTGTGGGTACTCTATGTGTGTTGATTTGTGGCTTGCATACACTTTTATTCATGTGTATATGATTCCTACTTTGGTGTTCACACTTATACTTACATACTATATATATATATGTGTTTCAGACTTTAAATAAATTCCTTATATTCAACTACTACACCTTTTCTCTACCAAGTATGTATGAAAAGTATTTTTCTTCTCCATATGTGCCTTCAGAATTTCTACCAACCCTAAACTGAATTCTTTGGATTTTAGAAACTCCATTTATCATTTACTAGTTGCTATATTTTCAGATTTATTTTTCTATTCATAAATGTGTACTTTATTATGAAATTAATAATACACATCATCTAAACAGAATAGGTTCTGGTCCTAAATAATTTAATAACACATTTTGACCTTTGCCTCTGATGTAAACCATCTCATAATTATTTTCCCTATTTTCTAAAACTATTTATTACTTAAAAATGTGTCCCTAATTGTGAATAATAAATTAAACAGACTCAATTCAGTCCAAAATATGTTTTTATCTCACTCCTAAATTTCCTAAACACTGAGAAAATCTTTAACTAAATTTTGACAGCTATGTTTTCCCACTTTTTAATTTTTAAACACTAGTTACATATTCAATTTTCTAAATTAAATACTAAACAGGGCTAAAATAATGAACTCACCCCATTACAGGGTCTATAATATTATTTTCATAATTTCCAGGGGTCTAGCTACACTTATCAGAGGTGTTTTTCCTAATTTTTATTAAGTCCAGGGGCTAAAACTGATTTTTAAATGAATTTACATGATTTTCTGGAGTTCCAGGGGCTAGATCTGAAGTTTCCGGGGCTAGCTCTTATTTCCCGAGAACCCCAGGGGGTAGCACGTAAGAATTCCAGTCTTTATAACGCGGGGCTGACGTGGACCGTCCGATTTTAAACCGACGGCTGAGATTATAACGCCGAACCGGTACGCGGGGTTTTAAAGTCTACCGTGCGATTTAAAATAAACGGCGCACAAGCGGCCACGTCGCTCTGATCGAGCGCGGGCGGCGCTGCCGGCGGCGCACGGCGGCGGGAAGCGGCGATCTCGCCGGAAACTTTCGGATCCTCGAGAATTCTGCCTAGAACTGTGATCTTATGGCATAGATCGGTAGAGGGGAGGTCGGGGATCTCACCTCGGGGGTTTTCTTGAGCTCGGAGGTCCTGGAAGGTGATCGGCGGCGAGGTCCGAGGCAAAACCACGGCAAGTCACCGAGTTTTCTGCACCTGCAAGGTTCCCCGGAGGCGGTGGATCAAGATCAGCGAGTTAGATCGGAATTTCCGAGCTTAGATCGGCCGGAATTTACCAGAGAAGTCTCGGTTCTCACCGGAGTAAAAATCGGCGATCGCATGGGAAAAACAGAACGGGGCCGGGGTTTTTATAGACGGGGGAGGGCGGCGAGGTGGTTTAGATCATGTCCGTTTCCTCCTCGAGCGAAATTCGGCTGTGATCCGCAGCAGTTCCGATCGGTTTGGATTCGGTGAGAGAGAGTCCGGCGCGGCGCGAGGTGGAAGACGAAGCCCGGGTGGGTCCCTCCTGTCAGCATGAGAAAACGCGGGCGCGCGGCTGCGGGCTGGTGGGTTTCGGCCCACTGGCCGGTTTTTTTCTGCTTTCTCTTTTTCTTTTTCCATTTCTTTTCTGATTTGAGTTTTAATTTGAATTCCAGTTTCAATTTGAATTTTTGCAAAACATGCAACACGTCCAAAAATTTTTAAATTCCCCTCTTAACATGATTTAGTGTTTTGAATCAAAATTTTGGGGTGTTACATTCGTCCTTGCAATGGCAGCAGCTGGAGATTTCCTATGGAGAATTACGAGGCTGCGGCTAGGGCAGAACGTCGGGGGCTTCTTCTCCGGCGACGGCGAGGTGTGACGGAGCTCGACGGTGGCCAAACTCCAGCTAGGGAGGGGGGCGGCGACTTGGCTGGCAGCAAGGGAGGGCGGCGGCCAAAATAGAGAGGTGGGAGTGGCGGCTAGGGGGAGGCTTTTATTTATAAATGGGGAAAAAAGCTAGGGTTCCTAGGGTTTTAGCAACCCAATTATCGAATGGCTGAGATTTAATTTTAAAAGAGGTGGGAGCTAGGGGCTGGTATTTTATTATTTATTTTACACCAATGGCTGAGATTAGTTGAAAAATAAAAGCCCACAAAAATCCAAAAGGGTGGTGGCTAGGGTTTCCCCCCTTAATGGGCTGGGGCCAAGGGGTGGGGCCCATTAGGGTCCCCCCCCCCTAATTGGGGCGGCCAAAATTGGGGGAAATTCCCCACAAATGTGGGGAAAAATTCCCTGGGGGGATTTTGGGGAATTTGGGAAAATCAGTAAAGTTGGAAAAAAATTAAGGAAATTAGGGGAGAGGGGAATTTGGGGGAAAAATAGGAAATTTTGGGGGAAAATTGGGGGTGGCAAAATTTTGCTATTTTATTTATTTTTATTTTTATTTATGTTCCTTTTCTATTTATTTTCATTATTTCCGTTTTTATTTCCTATTATTATTTTATTTGCTTCTATATTCCTCTCTTTATTCTTCTTCTTTTTAAATGCTTCTCTATATAAAAAATGTATGCAATGCATGGTAGTAATTTTGAGTGCGTTACACTACCTCGGAAGGTACAACGAAATCTAACTTTATGTTCATGTCTAGATGAGCAAGCAACCTGTTTCTTAGCATCTAAATGAGACAACACCCCTGCTGATCTAAAATCACCTCTTCTTGCTTATGAATTGTTTGAATCAAATCATTTCACAGTGTCTTTACAACCATGGGTGGGTTAGCCTTAGCATGAGCATCATAAACAAAACATAAACTATTTTTTCATTGCTAAACATACAAGAATTCAGAAGCGAGTTTAGGTTCTTATTCCCACTACAAAACTACTCTAGTCCTACATGTATCATCCTATTTTTTTGACATGTCTAGGCAATTTTGCCATGAAGTTTTTATTTAAACTTACAATTAGAACAAGTATAAACCTTATGTGTGTGCAAAGCATTGCTCAAAGCAAATATTTCAATTTTACCATCATGCAACTTGATATTTAAATCATAGCAGCTATAACAATGCAAGTCATTGATAGAACAACTAGTATCTATCATGTTTTTCTTATGAATTATAACAAGACTCTAGCTCAAACTTAGAAAGTGTGCAGGCATGCGCATTTCATAAAGAAAACAATCGTTCATTAATCAGCTCTCAAGAAGAAAAAGAATCATCATTACGCGTCAAAGATATCATATGTTCAATTTGAGATCCTAGTGAATTTTGATTTTATATTCTTTCATCCTGAGTTTTTTGTCCTTTTTCTAAGTGTCAAGACGAATAACATCAGGTGATAGATCATCATAGGAAGGTTTTACCTTATTATACTAGTTGTTGTTATTGTCCTTCTTGGTGCTTGAGCTAGCTTGTCTTGCCATAAGACACAAACTCGCTAATGTTTGCTTCTTATTGATGTTCCTAGGGTAAGTGTCTTCATCTTCAGTAGTTTTAGTGTCTACATCGCTCATGTTGATTTATTCTAGCAAAGAAAGGAGACGATGCACCACCTTGCGGTTAACAAAACCCTTTGTAGGATCGAAGAGCACCTGAAAAGCTACCAGAGGGGGGGTGAATGGTAGATTAAAACTTTTCGCAGCGGAAACAACAAAAACCCCTCAGCAAAAATCAATCGGTTAAAGAAACTGTGTGTGCAAGTGTTTTCAAACGTGTTCAACCGTGACAAATCAAGTAGAGAGGTAGAGAATCAAGTCACGGATCTAATGCAACAAGAATCACTTGCAAACACGAAGTAACATTAAACGAAGATCAATCTGTTCTACCCGATATAAAACAGATCTGCAACGCTGCGAAGAAACTCGTGTATCTCAAAAACTACAGATCCGAAGCCCATGAAAATTTCACATATGATATATAATTGAGTTGTGAAGACAACCCAAAAAGAATCACGTCAATCGGATCCTTAAAACTCGAGTTATGAACGAAACACCAAAGCAACGTCGGTCTGTCCAGAAACTCGGCGAGAAAGACTTGACGAAAAACAAGTCGGACGAACAAGGCACAAAAGCACCTCGAAACTATGAACTTTATTCAATAGAAACACAAGAGGAACAGCCCAAAGTTCTCTACCCACGAGAGCTCTGGCCTCCCTTGCTTTTATAGCCAGCCCTCAGGCTAAACAATCCAATCTAGGACTCCTACTCCTAATTGGACTTGTATCCTAACTTACCATAACTGCTCAGGACTCTCCTATTCGCAGATAGAAGCAATCATGAGACTTCCAAACACCTTAGGAACGTCCTAAACATTCCTAAAACAACTCAACTTCGTGCCTAGCACGAAATCCTATCATAACGAACTCAAATCTTCCATATTTGAGCCATATCCGACTCAGCCTCAGCCTGAGTATGCAATCCAGCCGGTTGGACCTTTCCGACCAATTCTTTACGTCCACTTCTCTTCATCACGCCTTGGAACAATGTTGCCACGTCCATGCACTCCTTGCACACGTACAAACACCTTCCAACGACGTACACGCAACCTTCATATGCACTGCCCTTGATCCAAACATGCTGCGCGACCTCCCGATCAACTCAACCACAGCTCCTCCCGAACTTGGTTGTTGGAACCTCATCTCCTCCCTGAGACTAGTCCAAGGATCCCGTCACCAGCCATGTCTTGAACTCAAGCAACACCTGCACATGAATAAACAACCAATTCTTCCGAGCACAAGTCCTCGACTTGACTCACGTTAGTTCGAAAACCACAACACCTTACATGAGCACGTCACATAAGCATGTTGCAAACCATATCAAATGATAACAGCCATAACCACCAAAACACACCAAAAACTTAGCAAATTAATACTAAGCAAAACCTTCTCATAAAGCAAGTTTGAAACATTGCGAGTTAAAAGCAAAAACAAGACGCTGCAGTTCTACGAGTTGAACTTCACGGGAGGTTCCTAGAAACAAGCTCCGGACCTCACAGAAGCTCTCCGGACCTTGCGTCGGACCTTGCCAACACTTGGCGGACCTAACAAAGAACTTGTCGGACCTTGCCACAGAAGAATGTTTTGGCAATATTCAAAACTTTGAATGTTAATGCTAACTTTTATCCTAATTGCCAATGTATTCAGCACACATAGGTCTCACAATCTCCCCCTTGATGAATGCATTGGCAACACCAATTAAAATCCGAACATTGGCTTATGAAAAGTTTTGAAAAGCTTTGAAAACTCATTTCTCCCCCTTTATTAATTTCTCCCCGTTTTTCAAAATCAGAGAAGGAAGAAAGTGTATAACATATGCAAAGTGTAAAAAAAATCTCTCCTTATACATATTTCTCCCCCTTTGACAATGTTTTCAGCAAGGTTCAAAAGAGAAAATTTTAAATGTTATGAGCATATTATAACATATACATACAAAACAAAGCTCATCCAAGTCATACTATCAGGTTACTTACACTATCACATCAATGAGATACATAAAGTAGTGTAAGCCATGCTAGAGATCAAATGTATTTTTCAGTTTAAGCAAGTCATGATCTCCCTTACTCAACTATTTCAAAACCTGAAAACATGACACTTGTTGCTGCATTTTTATTATTCATAATCATTTAAGGCACAAAGTTGATCATATGATATTTGCAAGAGATTATATGCCGCATCAGCCTTATTCTAACCAACCAATCCAAGCCTATGTCATTTGACAATCAGAAGCTTAAGGACATGGTTTTAGTCATACACAATTCCTTCCAAGTTCATATCTTAGTGCAATGATAAGCAATCTCAAAAGAAGAAGTGCGATGCATGCATATTCTCTTGATCTTTTCTCAATTTTTTATTTGAAAACTCAACATGTGAGCTGATCACTTGATTAATTTTTTATGATTAAAAGCACTTGTGAGCACGCAACAAGTTCAAAACAGCAAGAAAGTTCGATCATGACCAGATTTAGTGTATGTAATTATTCCAATTACTAGTCATGGCAAAAACTACAAAATGTATAACATGAGTAATGTAGTAAGAACTTTCAGCCTGTAAAAGGAATCACAAAGTCATATATGTATGAAATACTATGCTCATATTATTTTTAGTTTCAGATTCACACATAGACTTTCAAAGTTTCAAAAACTCCCCATCAATTTAAGCTATGAGGATGCATAACCCCTATTTCACTACGAATGAAACAAAAACGAGTGAAATCCAAAGGTTTTGTAAAAATATCAGCCAATTGTTGTTCGGTATCGACATGGTGAAGCACAATGTTTCCTTTTTCAACATTATCACGAAGAAAGTGATACCTAATGTCAATGTGCTTAGTTCTAGAGTGTTTCACGGGGTTTTTAGCAATACAAATTGCACTAGTGTTATCACAAAACAGTGGAACACTATCTAAATCAACCCCATAGTCCTTAAGTGTTTGAACAATCCAAAGAATTTGTGAGCAAGCGCTAGCTGCAGCTACATATTCAGATTCGGCCGTGGATTGTGCAACTGAACTTTGTTTTCTAGAGGACCAAGCAACAAGTGAATTACCAAGAAAATGACAAGCACCCGAAGTACTTTTCCTATCAATCCTACCACTCCCAAAATCAGCATCCGAAAAAGCTTTCAAAGAAACGGTTGAGGAAGAAGGAAGAAAAATGCCAAATTCTTGAGTTCCATGTAGGTACCTGAGAATCCTTTTGATGGCTTGGCGATGTGAAGCACGTGGAGAAGCTTGAAAACGTGCACAAAGACATACGCTGAATTGTATGTCCGGTCTTGACGCCGTGTGATACAAAAGTGATCCAATCATACTTCTGTATTCTTTTTTATCGACCGGGTCACCATCTTTGTCAAGTTCAAGTGTTGTTGCTGTTCCCATTGGTATCCCAAGAGGCTTGCATTTGTCCATGTTGAAGCGCTTAAGAAGGTCCTTTGTATACTTAGTTTGATGCACAAAAGTTCCTTCTTTTGTTTGCTTGATTTGCAGCCCCAAAAAGTATGTGAGTTCTCCCATCATACTCATCTCAAATTCTGAACACATCATAGCTGAAAACTTGGACACGAGATCATGAGAAGCACAACCAAAGATAATATCATCCACATACACTTGAACGAATAATGAGTCATTGCCATGCTTAAGTACAAAAAGAGTTTTATCAACCTTGCCCATGGTAAACCCCTTTTCAAGTAAGAATGTTTTTAACCTATCATACCATGCTCTAGGGGCTTGTTTTACACCGTACAAGGCTTTGGACAGTTTGTAAACATGATTAGGAAAATTTGGATTTTCAAAACCCGGTGGCTGCTTAACATAAACCTCCTCCTCTTTGTAGGCATTAAGAAAAGCACTTTTAACATCCATTTGATATAACTTGAAACCTTTAGATGCAGCAAATGCTAATAAAATTCTTATAGCTTCTAATCTAGCAACAGGAGCAAATGTTTCATCAAAATCTAGACCTTCAATTTGAGTGAAACCTTGAGCAACCAACCTAGCTTTATTCCTAACCACAACCCCATCCTCACTTTGCTTATTTTTAAATACCCATTTAGTTCTAATTAATGTGTGACCTTGAGGTGGAGGTACAAGTTTCCAAACATTATTTCTTTCAAAATTTTCTAACTCTTCTTGCATGGCATTAATCCAAGATTCATTAGTGAGTGCGTGTGATATATCCTTGGGTTCAAAAGAAGCAACAAAAGCAGAATGAGCATGAGAGTTTGGATCGCAAAACCTGGACCGAGTGACTCGTTCATGCAAGATTCCAATGATTTGTTGTGGAGGATGACTTTTGAGTACTCGGAGGGGAGTAGACACTTCACAAGCACCTTCTTCTTCATGTTCGGACCTTTGATTAGGAGAGCTTGTTGATTGAGGAAGGTCCGAACCAGCAGTAGTGACTGTTGGTGCTGGTTGTGGTGCAAAATCAGCAGCTTGATCGTTATTTACTTCCGAGTTTTCGGGCAGCAGCACCACTTCTTCATCTTCTTCAATAAAAATACTCTCCCCCTGCGGATATGGATCCGAACCTGCAATATCGGAGCTAGTACTTGGGCTAGCTTCATCAAAAGAAACCTCACAAGTCTCCACAATTTTGTTAGTGTCAAGTAAAAGCACACGGTAGCCTCTAGTATGAGATGGATAACCAAGAAACATGCCATCAACAGATCTAGCTTCAAATTTATCAAGATTACCATGTTTCTTAACAAAGCATTTGCAACCAAAAACCCTAAAGTGTGTAACACTAGGCCTATGTCCAAACCGGAGCTCATATGGGGTTTTTCCAAGCTTAGCACGCAAGAAAACACGATTTGAGACATAACAAGCGGTTGCAATTGCATCAGCCCAAAATTTCCTAGGAGTTTGATATTCATCAAGCATAGTCCTAGCCATCTCAACTAAGGTCCTGTTCTTTCTTTCTACGACACCATTTTGTTGTGGTACATGGGGTGACGAGTATCAATGATCTATTCCATTTTCAGCATAAAAGTGATCAAAGGATTGGTTTTTAAATTCAGTTCCGTTATCACTTCTAATTGCTTTTAATGATCCTGGGTGATCAATAGATAATCTAAGAAATAAAGTTCTAAAATGACTAAAAGCTTCATTCTTAGATGCCATAAAATAAACCCAAGAATATCTGGAATAATCATCAACAATCACAAGCACATACCATTTACCTCCGAAGGATTGAACACGTGCCGGACCTACTGTATCAAGATGTAAAAGTTGTCCCGGTTCAGCTGTCATTATTGTGAGAGGAGCATGTGAACCTGCAACAAACTTAGCATGTCTACAAGAAGAGCACACAATATCATTGTCCTTTTTAAGCTTCGGCAGCCCACGTATGCGATCGAGAGCACTAACACGAGTGAGATGATCAAAGCCTATGTGACCAAGTCTACGATGCCAAAAATATAGATCCTTTGTATCATTAGCAACTAGACACCGATGCTTAGAATTTGACAAATCAAAATCAGCTTTAAAAACTCTTCCAAACCTAGACATGTTAAATAAAAGCTCACCTTTTGAATCTACAACCTTGCAGCAATTTTTAGCAAAGCTAACCTCTAGATTTTCATCTAGCAATTGTGAAACTGAAAGCAAGTTGTATTTCAAATTTTTAACAAGTGCCACATCTTTCAAAGTCTAGAGATTGTTTACTCTAACCGAACCTTTAGCAATTATGGGAGTAGAAGAGTTATTGGCGAAAGTAACATTTTCTACACGTGACACAAAAGAGAGAGAGGAGAACCATTCTTTGTTACCGGTCATGTGGCGTGAGCAACCTGAATCCACAATCCAAATGTTCTCCTTCCTCATACGTGAAACCTACACAGCAGCACAATACGTCGATGACTCAATACTGGGGTTAGTTAAAAGACTTTTAGGAATCCAGTACTGAGTCACACGACGTCCAGCAGGAATAACACGCGAAAGCTGAGAAGGTACAGCAGGTTTATGAGCCAAACATCGAAAATATTTGTTCCCAACTACTGACTTAGAAGATGTGTTATATGTAGCACAAAAAACAGTAGGTCCGGGAGCAAGTTTTTGACTCATTACAGCAGGTTGCAAGCTCCGAACATTCGGTCTAGCAGATTTTGCTTGGTTGTTATGTGATCTATCTAGTATTCTTTGTTTCTTATCGTGTTTAGCTAGTCTATAACAAAAATCCATGACATGACCATGACACGACCCCACAGTCTTGTCGAGCCAGGATCACGCTGAGGGGTGCTGCGTTGCACAGCACCGGATAACACACGTCAAAGGTACAAAGCGGAAGCGAAACTTTTATTACATAAACAAGTTTATGAACATGTTTACATCAAAATAAGTCCAGTCTACACTCACGGGCGTAGACTACGCATCAAGTCCACGTTCAGACCTTGAACGTGTCCTTGCTAGCACACACACACACTAACTCTGCGGCGTGCACGACTCCCACTCGACGGGGTTCCCCTCCTGGGTTCCGTCTCCTCTTCGGGAGTCCCTTCCTCATAGAACCCTGCAAAAGCTTCAAACACAAGCAGTGAGCATGAAGGCTCAGCAAGTCTGACCCGTCTCACCTAAACATGGAACTTCTACATGAGGGGTGATGGGTACATGAGGTAAAAATCATTGGCAAGGTCTCGCCTGATTAGTAGAACCTTACTTTCAAGTTTTAGCGGCAGATTGTGGAGAACCTTATGCTAAGGCACATGAGAGAGCCGCAACCAAACAAGAAACGCATTTCTCTCATGTACTTTGCCCAAAGTTGAAAAGAACTTTAGTTAGCTCTAAACTACAAGAAACCATTAACAAGCAAAGTCCATCTTTCAATCAGCAGCATTTTAACATGTAACTAGCCTGTTATTTCTACGTCATGGTACAGTGAACAAGTGGTACTCACTGACCGCGAGGGACGGCGATTATAATCGATTTACACCTGCAGGGTTACCCGAACAACCCGTCACGTACGCCCGTACTCGATGTTGCTTACAACAACCATCACGGACGCCGTACGCAACCACCTTTCACCCATCAGCCAAATATTGAACCGGTCCCATCGTCCTGAGCAAGAGGTCTCTGCACGCGCATCTCCGTGCCGCCAGCCGATTTACACCTCGAGCTCTCAACCTACCCTCTGAACGACGGGCAATGCCTCAATACCCAGCTACCCGAGTTACATCAGTTTCCCGGTTCCCATATAGCCGGTAGGTCTTCGGTACTGTTCTAGCTTGTTCAACAGGCCCGCACATGGCTCGGTCCTCAATCGACACAAGTGGAGCTACAGCACACAGGCCCCAAAGTCCTGCTGCCCTTACCCTCCGCTTGATCTCATTTTCTTGCCATGTGTTTCATGTGCTATCACTACCCGAGTCGAGTGCCTCTAGCCTATGCTCGCGAGTAGTTCCAACTACTCGACTTGTACCGAATCCTACACTATCTTAGCATTGCAGTAGCTAACAGAGTTTGCAATCCTAAACCCAACCCATGGTTTTCTTGGCTATGCAGTTGGGTTTCCAAACAAGACTCTAATGTAAAGAATAAAGTAATCAAGTATGTGCTCAAAACAATAAAAACTTGTAAAAGGTTAATGCAAACCGGAGCTTGCCTTGCTGCTATTGGTCGTAGGCTAGCTGTTCCTCCGGAGTAACGAAGTCTAGGACTTCGGGTTCCTCCTCGACCTTAGCGACTACATGATAGAAGCAATACATGTATTAATTTAAATGCAGTTGTATTAACTTTTAAATTGTGAGGTCTATAACTCTTACTAGACAAGCCCAATGACTGTGAAATTTTTACTGTGGCTTGGTTACAAGCTAAACAGAGATTTGGTCAAGTTTTAGTTGCAGCAAAGCTCATTTGAGCCCTCCACAATTAATTATGTCCGTGACCTTAATTGAAGGCTCTTAGGGTGTTCTAAGGATTTTCATGAAACAAACTATGACTTTCTGAAAACTAGATTTTCAGAGGGTTCTAATGGAGTTGGTCTCACTTAATTTGGAAGTTCCTAACTAAAGATATGAGCTAAACAATTTCAGAGAAAATTCTGAAAATGTTTCTGAACATTTTCTATTTTCTCTGGAACAGTTTCACTAAAACTCCGCCTATGTTGTAATGACATAGCCGGTCCCAAGCCCGGGTAAAGGAGGAGGGGGTTGTGATAGGCTTGGCGAGCCAACAACTACACTTAGCCACTCTCATGGAAATGAAACCCAATAGAAATTCGTTGGGGCGTAACCCTCTTAGCGACGCGCCATATCGGAACCCGGGTATGGTGTTAAGTGGGCAAGGGCCGGGTCGCCACCGCCTTAGTGGCGCGCCATATCGGAACCCGGATATGGTGTTAAATGAGCAAGGGCCGGATCGCCATCACCTTAGTGGCGCGCTACATCATCGCCCAGATGTAGTGATAAGTGAGCAAGGGTCTTTGCATCTTACTCGACGGGTGCAAAGCGTAAGGAAGCTAGCCGAGGAACATAGATTTCGGGTGGGTAGTTGGAATGTAGGATCCTTGACGGGGAAGCTACGTGAGTTAGTAGATGTTGCCATTAGGAGACGAGTAAATATCCTTTGTGTACAAGAGACTAGATGGGCGGGTCAAAAGGCGAGAGAAGTCGAGAATACCGGTTTCAAGCTTTGGTATTCTGGTTCGGCTGGGACTAGGAATGGCGTAGGTGTTCTAATAGATAAGAGTCTTAAGGATGGAGTAGTGGATGTTCGAAGACGAGGGGATAGGATCATCTTAATCAAGATAGTAATTGGGGACATTGTCTTGAACGTCATTAGTGCTTATGCCCCACAAGTTGGGCTCAACATGAGTGCTAAGAGGCAATTTTGGGAGGACTTGGAGGATATGGTTAGTAGTGTACCGATAACCGAGAAACTCCTCATAGGGGGAGATCTCAATGGTCATGTGGGTGCAACTAACCTAGGATTTGAGGGAGTACATGGAGGTTTTGGATGCGGCGATAGAAATCAAGAGGGTAAGGACATTCTAGACTTTGCCGTAGCCTATGATCTGTTGATAGCTAACACCCTCTTTAGGAAGAGGCAATCTCACCTAGTGACCTTTAGTAGTGCCCAACACTCTAGCCAGATTGACTTTGTCCTCACTAGGAGAAAGGATAGACGGGAGTGTCTAGATTGTAAGGTGATCCCGGGGGAGTGTGTTGTGACACAACATAAGCTTGTGGTAGCTGATTTTCGCTTCCATACATGTTCTTTGCGGGACAAAGGTGTCAAAATCACAAGAACAAAGTGGTGGAAGTTGAAGGGAGAATCACAAGAATCCTTTAAAAATAGGGTGATCACAGAAGGACCCTGGGCAGAAAATGGAGATGCAGATAGTATGTGGATGAAGATGGCAACTTGCATTAGGAAGGTAGCTAGTGAGGTGTTCGGTGTAACAAAGGGAAAGAAACTTATAGATAAAGACACTTGGTGGTGGAATGAGGATGTACAAAAGGCCATTAAGGAGAAGAAGGAGTGTTACAAGAGTTGGCATAATGATAGAAGCGCAAGCAACATGCTTAAGTACAAAGAGGCTAAGAAGAATGCAAGGCGGGTTGTGAGTAAGGCAAGAGGACAAACCTATGATAAGTTATATGAGAGACTAGGGACAAAAGAAGGTGAAAAGGACATATACAAGATAGCAAAAATCCGCGAGAGAAAGATGAGGGATCTCAATCAAGTTAAATGCATCAAAGATGAGACTGACCGCATTCTAGTGAAGGATGAAGAGATTAAGAATAGATGGCGTGATTACTTTAATGGGCTATTCAATGATGGGAATGAGAGCACTATGGTTGAGTTGGATGACTCCTTTGATGACTCCAACAGGCGGTTCGTGCGGAGGATACAAGAGTTTGAGGTTAAGGAGGCCTTAAAAAGGATGAAAGGAGGAAAGGCCCTCGGCCCTGACGATGTCCCTATTGAGGTGTGGAGATGTCTTGGGGACGTCGCAATAGTATGGCTCACAAAGCTATTCAACCACATTTTTCGGTCAAACAAGATGCCTGAAGAATGGAGGAAAAGTATATTAGTACATATCTTCAAAAATAAAGGAGATATTCAAAGTTGTACTAATTATCGAGGTATTAAGCTTATGAGTCATACTATGAAGCTTTGGGAGAGAGTGATTGAACACCGCCTGAGGAAAGTGACCAATGTCACTAAAAACCAGTTTGGTTTTATGCCTGGGAGGTCTACAATGGAGGCGATTTTCTTGCTTCGTCAGCTTATGGAGAGATACAGGGAGCAGAAGAAGGACTTGCATATGGTGTTCATCGACTTGGAGAAGGCGTACGACAAGATACCAAGGTCAGTCATGTGGTGGGCACTAGAGAAACATAAAGTGCCAACAAAGTACATTAATCTTATCAAGGATATGTACAATAATGTTAGGACAAGTGTGCGCGTAAGTGATAGTGAGACTGATGCATTTCCTATCACGGTAGGACTACATCAAGGATCAGCTTTGAGCCCATACATCTTTTCCTTGGTCATGGATGAGGTGTCGAAGGATATACAAGGGGATATCCCTTGGTGCATGCTCTTTGCTGATGATGTAGTACTGGTAGATGAAACTAGAGATGGTGTTGATAAGAAATTAGAGTTATGGAGACAAACCTTAGAGTCCAAGGGGTTTAGACTTAGTAGGACCAAAACCGAGTATATGAGGTGCGACTTTAGTGGTGTTGGTCGTGAAGAGGGAAATGTTAGTCTACAAGGACAAATAGTACCTAGAAGGGACTCTTTTCGATACTTAGGATCAATGTTACAAAGCAATGGCGATATTGATGAGGATGTTTGCCACAGGATCAAGGTAGGGTGGATGAAATGGCGACAAGCCTCTGGAATCCTATGTGATAGAAAAGTCCCACAAAAGCTAAAAGGGAAGTTCTATAGGACGGTGATCAGACCCGCGATGCTCTATGGGGCGGAATGTTGGCCAACTAAACGGCAACATGTCCAACAAATGAGTGTCGCAGAGATGCGCATGCTACGGTGGATGTGTGGGCACACGAGAAGAGACCGAATAAGGAATGAGGCGATCCGTGATAAGGTAGGGGTGGCGCCGATTGAAGAGAAGTTAGTCCAACATCGGCTTAGGTGGTTTGGACATATCCAACGGAGACCTTCAGAAGCACCGGTTAACAGTGGGATTTTAAGAGGTAGAGAAAATATTAGGAGGGGTAGAGGACGACCAAGGTTGACCTGGGAGGAGGCGGTAAAACGAGATTTGAGAGATTGGAATGTATCCAGAGACTTAGCTCATGATAGGACCGCATGGAAAGTAGCAATTCATGTGCCAGAATCGTAGTCTTGTTTTTTTTTTCTTTTTTTTCTTTTCTCTTTTTCTTTTCCTTTTTTCTTATTTCTTTTCTCTTTTCTCTTTTTCCTTTTTCTTTTTTCCTTTTTTTTCTTTTTCCTTTTTTTTCTTTTTCCTTTTTTTTCTTTTTTCCTTGTTCTCATATCTCTTCCTCTGTTTTACTTCATTGATATTGGGTTTCATGTCTAGCCGACCCCAACAGGCTTGGGATAAAGGCTTGGTTGTTGTTGTTGTTGTTGTCTGGAACAGTTTCACTAATCACACCATTAGGTGGATTAAATGAGCTCCAATGGGTCTGAAATTTTTATGGTAGTTCTGTGATATTTTGGTGAACATCCCAGCAAAATTTCAGGATTTTCGTCCAAAGGATTCTCCAGTTAAAATTCCTAACAGTTTAAACTTTGAGGAATTAATTCTGGAGAATTAAGGGTTTTCATGAAGTGAAACTTGATTTGCTGAAAAGTGCTCAAAGATCTGAATCCAACAAAATTTGGTTCACTAGATTTGGAGCTTTCTAGCCAAAGTTATGAGGATTTGAAGTTTGGAAGAATTCTGAAAATCGGGGAAAAAGTTTAAACTCTCGGGGGCCCGCGGGGACACGTGTCGAGCGCGGAGGTGTCCGGCACACCGGAGATACCAAACGTGTCGAGCGTGGAGGTGTCCGGCACACCGGAGCTCACAGGGTATTTGCACGCCAGCACAGCCGATCCCCGTCCACACCCGATCCTGATTTAAATTCTTCAGCCGCTGACACGTGGGCCAGCCGGCTTCGTCTTCCTCCCGCCGTTCTCTCGCGCCCGCGCCGCCGACCTCGCCGGAGCAGACCCGGAGCTCGTCGGCTCGCCGCTGCCGGACCTCCCATGGTCTGAAACTCGCCGCCAGGGGGTTGTCGACGTCGAGGAACACGTCGGTGGTGTCAGGTCGGGCTGGGGGTGACCGGAAATAGCTCGGCGACGTGCCGCGGCCTCGGTTGAGGTTCGGCACCATTGACCGTGGGTTCTAACCTGCCAACACCTCGAACAAATGGTCCTACAGCATCAGTGTACCTCTAGGAAGCTCGACAAGGTGTTAAAAGGGCTCAGGGATGGCGGCAAGTTGGTCGGCACCATGTGACCGATCGTGCCCGCCATGACCGCCCTCGATCGAGCTCGAAATTCGTCACTCCTAGACAGTTTCACGCCATGGATGCAGAAATGAACTTGATCGCTGGCTAGTCCAGAGTCTATGTGCAAGATTGATAACCTCCGAAAGATCATAGAGCGAGAATTTAAAGAAACCGTACCGGAAGCTCGGTTTACGGTCGCCGGAGCAAAAACTGGAAATTCTCTGTGGATTCTTCATGGTTTGCTTCCAAACTTGGGGGAGAGCAGCACGGTGAACGCGCGCTCCTGTTGCCTCTCTTGCTGGACCGTGAAAACGCCTGTGGAACGCTGTCCACGGGCGCCTGACTCTCTGCTGAGGCTAGGTCGCCGCGGTGGCGATCGTTTTCGGGCAAAGGAGGTCGGAGCTCGGGGTTTCTGGTGGGGAGGAGGTGGAGTGTGACCTCAGGTGGCTGTCTAGCAGCTCAGGGACGAATGACGAGATGGTTTTGCTGGTTTTTCCGATTGAGCAGAGAGCTGCGGTGAGAAACAATGCCGCTGCTTGGGTTTGCCCGCGAGAAGATAAAGCCGGCCGACTCCTGCTCAGTGGAGGCGGTGCCGGTCGCGTGGGGGCGCGAGCACGCCGCCCTGGGTGCCAGCGCGCGTAGAGAGAAGCAGCTGGTGGCGCCGGTAGCTGCTCGGTGGCACAGCCGACAGCTGCTCGGTGGAATTTCCCACCGAGGCTGTGACTTTGTGTGCAAGTTTTGCCTCCTTCTCTCTATGACATGTGGGTCCCACCCTGGGTTTTAACCTCTGAAATTTACTCCTAATCACTGTTGTAAACAGTGAGCCCCAAAATACCGCTGGTGATTCAAATTATTCACCCATGAGCCATTTGAATTATCAAAGTTCAAATTGGGTTTGATTTGAACGAATTTCAGCACAAGTTCAGTTTTGAATTCAAATCAAGTTTGAATTTGTCCCATTTAGCTCATGTCAAGATCAACTCCAAATGGAGTGAAAATTGGTGTGTGAGCTCACAAAACTGTGCTGAGTAAGAATATACCTCCCACTTTTAAATTCATGGGCTAAAAACAGTTTGAATTTGAATATGGTTTCAAACTGCCCTCTTTCTAACTATACCCAAAATGACCTCAAAAAGGTGTTGAATTTGAGTGAAACTTGGCATGGACATCCTTAGCAAAGTGTTGGAGTTTTCTTATGTCCAACCCACATATATCACATGTGGGAAATACCACTTTTGCAATGTGTGAGTTTGTTTTCTAATGAGCATGTTGATGGTGGTTACTTGCTCTTCATTTGTGTTCATCATCTTTCCTCAAATGAGATGTGTGGTGTGGTGATGAACACTTCAATTTTTTGTCAAAAACTGAGGCCATTACATTCCTCCCCCCTTAAAAGAATCTCGTCCCGAGATTATAAGGTGAACATGAGAGAGAGGACGGTGGAAAATTACCGGATATGCGACGTGAAAAAGTTGGGGTAGTTGGTGCGAAGAAATTCTTCGCTCTCCCATGTCGCTTCGTCCATGGAGTGATTACTCCATAGAACCTTGTAGAACCACAATGTACGGTTGCGTGTGGTTCGGGCCTTTTCATCGATAATCTGCACCGGTTCCTCCCGATAGGTGAGATCCGGTTGCAGTTCTTCAATGTCTTCCAGCTGAACGGTAGTTGATAGCTTGAGACACTTCCTCAGCTGGGAAATGTGAAAGACGTCGTGCACACCGGAAAGTGCTTCTGGTAATTTCAGCCGGTATGCCACCGATCCACATCTTTCGGTAATCTGGAATGGACCGATGAATCGGGGTGCTAACTTTCCTCTCACCCCAAATCTGTTTACGCCCTTCATTGGAGACACCCGTAGGTATACGTGATCTCCAACTTTGAATTGTGATGGGCGCCTTCTCCGGTCCGCATACTGTTTCTGACGGGATTGAGCGGCTTTTAGGTTCGCTTGAATCAGTCGAACCTTTTCTTCCGCATTGTTGACAAGGTCAATCCCGAAGGTAACCCTTTCGCCAGACTCACACCAGTTCAATGGTGTGCGGCACTTCCTACCGTATAGCGCCTCGTAGGGCGCCATCTTGATGCTGGCTTGGTACCCATTATTGTACGAGAACTCGGCTAACGGCAAGTGCTCATCCCAATTCTTGCCGTGGTTGATAGCGCAAGCTCGTAGCATGTCTTCTAAGATCTGATTCACCCGCTCGGTTTGTCCATCCGTCTGCGGGTGGTATGCTGAACTACGGATCAGCTTCGTCCCCAAGGAAGCGTGTAGCTGCTCCCAAAAACGGGACACAAAGAAAGTGCCCCGATCCGATATGATAGTACGGGGTACGCCGTACAAGCATAGGATCCGTGATATGTACAGTTCAGCGTACTTCTTGGCGTTGTAGTTGGTGTTGACCGGGATGAAATGGGCAACTTTGATGAGCCGATCGACGATCACCCACACAGAATCATGTTTCTGCAAGTTGGTGGATAAACCGACGATGAAGTCCATGCTCACATCCTCCCATTTCCAGGCAGGAATGCCCAGTGGTTGCAGAAGTCCTGGTTTCCGCATGTGGTCTGCCTTCACCCTTCGACATGTATCACAAGCGGACACGTATTTTGCAGTCTCTCACTTCATCCGTGTCCACCAAAACTTGCTTCTGAGTTCTTGATACATCTTGTTGCTGCTGGGTGAATAGAAAACTTTGATAAGTGAGCCTCATCAAAGATTTTCTTTCGTAATTCCGGGTTACGGGGTACGACGATCCGGTCCTTGAACCATAGGACGCCGTCTCCGTCCTTCCGGAAACATTTCAGCTCCCCACTGTCTACACGTCTCCGCAAATGTGACATGCCCTTTTCATTCTTCTGGGCTGCCGTTATCTCTTCACGGATGGTGGGGATCAAAGCTAGGTTGTAGAGGGCTCCGTGTGGAATCACATGTAGTGGTGGCTCGCTCTCTTCCAACGGTGTGATGGTCAGATTATTGACGTGTGACTTGCGGCTCAGCGCATCTGCCACTACGTTTGCCTTGCCCGGATGATAATGGATCTCTATTTCGTAATCCTTTATCAATTCTAACCATCTTCGTTGCCTCATGTTCAGATCCTTCTGAGTGAATATGCACTTGAGGCTTTTGTGGTCGGTATATAGATGTACGAGGTTACCGAGTAGGTAGTGCCTCCACATTTTGAGTGCGAGTACCACGGCAGCGAGCTCCAAGTCGTGGGTTGGATAATTCTGCTCATGGGTTCTAAGCTGCCGTGATCCATACGCGACCACCCTTCGGTCTTGCATCAGCACACATCCGAGCCCAATGCCGGATGCATCGCAGTACACATCGAACGGTTTTGTTGTGTCTGGCTGCGCCAAAACCGGTGCTGATGTCAGGTGCTTGACTGAAGCCTTGAATGCTGCTTCACATGTTGGACTCCAAACATATTTGGTAGCCTTCTTCAGCAGCTCTGTCATTGGCTTGGCAATCTTCGAGATGTTCGGAATGAACCTCCGATAATATCCCGCGAGTCCGAGGAAACTCCGCACCTCATGAACAGTTCTCCGGGATTTCTAATTCAGCACTTGAGTGATCTTGCTCGGGTCCACAGAGATACCCTCCGCTGAGATGATATGCCCGAGAAAAGGCACTTGCGATATCCAGAACTCGCATTTGCTGAATTTCGCGTATAACTTGTGGGCCCGCAGCCGTCGCAAGACTATACGCAGATGTTTCTTGTGATCTTCCTCCGACTTGGAATATACCAGGATGTCGTCGATGAAGACCACGACAAACTTGTCCAGCTCCGGCATGAATACCGAGTTCATTAAGTACATGAAGTGAGCTGGAGCATTGGTGAGGTCGAAGGACATGACCAGGTACTCATAAAGTCTGTACCTCGTCGAGAAAGCCGTCTTCGGAATGTCCTCAGCCCTTATGTTAATCTGATGGTACCCGGATCTTAAATCCATCTTGGAAAAAGATCTTTGCTTTGACCAACTGATCAAACAACATGTCGATCCGTGGCAACGGGTACTTGTTCTTGATAGTTACAGCATTTAATGGACGATAGTCCATGCAAATCCGCAACGTCTCATCCTTCTTCTTGACAAATAATGCCGAGCAGCCCCATGGCGAGGAGCTTGGCCTAATAAAACCATTTTCCAGCAGGTCCGTGAGCTGAGTCTTCAGTTCAGCCAACTCCTTGGGCGCCATCTTGTACGGCCTTCGGGATATTGGCATGGTTCCCGGTGCAAGTTCAATCTTGAACTCCACCTCTCTATCGGGCGGCATTCCCGGCAAATCATCCGGGAATACGTCAGGGAACTCTCGGACCACTGGAATATCTTCCAATCTGATGGTTGTGGCTTGATAGACACTTGGAAGTTTTATTTCTGGACTGTCCAGAAACAATGAGTGAGAACCGTACACCTCTTAGTTTAAGTGCACGACTCGAAGGACGGTGTCTAAAACAGCGCCGTGGCGGGTTAACCATGACATCCCTAGGATGACATCAAGCTTCTGTCCCTCTAAGATAATGAGAGACGTGGGGTACACTCTACCCGCTAAGCATAATGGTGCTTTGGAAACCATTACGCTTGCTGAAATCTTCCCACCCGGTGAACAAATTAAATATGGACTATCGGTGGGTAGTATTGGCAAGCTGTGTTTAGCAATGAAAGCTTGGCTAATAAAATTATGTGTGGCGCCTGAATCAAACAGTACTATAGCGGGATGCTGGTGGAGTTGGAACATACCCGCAAGGATTGGCTCACCCTCCGGCATGTCCTCAATGGCAAGCTGGTGGACGGTGCCGGGCCTAGGGTTTGCCCGCCGCGCTTTAGTAGGGTTCCGGGGTTGATTCCTCCCCGGAAACTGCGGTGCCACTCTGCCGCCTTGCCTCTCCGGGCAACTGCTCGCGAAGTGTCCTGGACGACCACACTTGTAACATGTGGCCGCTGCTGGTGTAGTGCTCGGGGGACAAAAGCCCGGCATGCGTTGCTGAGGTGCAAACGCACGCGGCATCGCCCGCTGCTGCTGTTGTTGTGGAGGTGATCCTGGCAGTGCCGGCCTGAATGCCGGTGAAGAGTACGGTCGACTGCAGAACGGCATCGACCGCTGTGGTGGCTGCCAGCGTGGACCTGATGGTGGGCGATTCACCATCCGAAACTTCTGAGAAGGACTGCCTCCTTCTCCGCTGCTTTGTGGCGAGCTTCGCTTTCGCTCCGCCGCCGCTAACTCCTTGCCGGTGTCCTCCTGAACAATCGCAGCATCAATGATGTCGTTGAGGCTGCCGCGATTGAACATCGCCAACTTGTCCTTCAGGAGCGGGTTAAGCCCCTTGTAAAAATGGTCCCGCCGCTTCTCGTCGGTATCAGAATGATACGACGCATATAGCGCGAGATCGTTAAACGCCCTGGAGTATTCCAGCGCGTTCCGGCTCCCTTGTTGCAGGTGTAAGAACTCCTGCGTCTTCCTCTTCATTAAACCTGGCGGTATATGAGGCCCAGAAGGCCGTCCGAAACTCCGTCCAGGTCATCACTCGGTCGGTGGGCTGTGAAGCACAGAAGTTGGCCCACCATGCGCTCGCGGATCCTTGGAGCTGCTGGACCGCGAACTGAGTCTTGCGCTGCTCGCTTATCTGGAGCAGCCCGAACTTCATCTCTATGGCGCGGAGCCAGTTGTCCGTGTCAAGTGGTTCATCCGCCCTTGTGAATACTGGGGGATGACTAGCCAGGAAGTCGGAGTAGGAGCTCTGTTGGCGCTCCTCACGATCTTGACGTCTCTCTAGGCGAGACGTATTGGCGATAAGCGTTTGCAGCAACTCCGTGTGCTGCTGATGTGAACCCGCCATTGTCACGACGATGTCGGCCAATGTAACCGTTGGCAGTGGCGGTGGCGGTGTTTGCTGTTGCTATTGCTGCTGCTGTCCCGAGGAGTCCTCGGGAGGTGGTTGGGAGGTCTCTCCCCCTTGGCTAGTACCCCCAACATCAGGGTTGGCACGGGTACGCGTCATTCTGAAATTCAAAACAGCAGCAATTAGCACATGTCTTACTTAAAATTCCATAAGCAACAGTAGGTATTGAAGTGACACATGATTAATTTGCACAACATTCACATATATTGATAAAGCATAAACTTTATACAAGATACATTATTCTCGGGTCTCCGATAAGTCGTGCTCATGTCGTCACTACCTATACATATGCTACTGTCTACACGACATGTCACCGATTACAAAAGTTGGGTTACGCTACCCTAGCTGCCCTACTTGGCAACCGTAACCCCCTACTCGGAGTAGAACTCAACCTCCTGTGGGTCGTCCTCCTCCGGTACCTCTGCTGGTGGCTCTGGATCTACCACCTCTTCTCCCATCCCGGGTTCTTCCATTGCTGGAAGGCCCAAGACCACCGGTACTCCCAACACCGGAGGTACGAGGTCCTGCAATGCATGCACCTCGTCCATGGCTTGGTTGTAATCTTCTTCTCAGCCTTGTCCTTCCTCAATAGCGTCGTCTCGCTCTTGAGTAAGTTCCTCGTTCTGCTGGGTCAGATTTTGTACCAGTTCTTGCAACGCCGCGATGTCGACGCGGCTTTTTCTCTTCGCCTTCTTCAGACGATGCAACTGATTGTGTTGTTCGTTCAGTCGCTTGATCGTCGGAAGGAGCACATTGCGGAGTGCGCTGTGAGCACTCTCGAAATGGTCTCCACGACTCGTGCTCTCCTTGAGCTTCGTGGTGAGATGCTCCGTATGAACAGCTTGGCTGTCCATCACGGCGTTTCCCGCCTTCATCTGGAGGCTGAGATTTGCCTCCGCGGGGTTGTACCTTGGGCAACTCGGGTCCGTTGCCTCCTGGTACCTCCCTTCCCACACATGCTGAGCCCGTCCCTCCACCGGAATGAGTGCGTATGGAGTGCCCTCCATAGCCTGCACGTGTAGTTGGCAGAAACGTGACATGGTGTCACGGGCTGCCACTTGCGACACCCCTTCCGGTTGTCTTCCTCTCACTGTAACGGTGAAGGGCACCCAACCGGGTGGCGTAGGTCCTGCAGGGACCTCGACATGGATCGTCCACGTCTTGTTCCCCTCTTCGCCTTCTTCCTTGGTGAAGTATTGTGGCATCTGGTTGCACTCGAAATATTGGAGCATTTGCCACAATGCTTCCGGGTAGCCGCTATGGTGAGAACAGTGGGACATCACCCACCCGTTCTCCAACTTCTTATCTGCTGTCATCTGTAAAAATATATTTGAGAAATGTAAAATATTTATTTAAACAGTAAAACATTGAGTTATAACATAAGACATGTCATTGAACCCATAAAACTTGGAAACACAGTTCAAATTTTTAAACAAATTTGACTGCTGATCTGCTGTTCAACATGACAGCCCTGACCAGTTTCCATATCAACCTGATTTAGGCCATGTTGAAGACAAAACAAATTTTGGAGCTCAACATCAAAGCTAAAGCTAACTTCAATAGCTTTCCAGAAAGTATTTGCTTGGTCTAAGATCTGTCCTGGTTCAAAAGTTATGAGATGTCAAAGTTAACAGAATTTCTGGAGAAAATTGGACAGCACCTCCCTGCTTTAGGTACTTATTTGATCCAAGAATTCCAGTTAATTCTGTTCCTAATCTGACAAAACTTTCTGTTATAAAGTCGTAACCCATCTCATAAGCTTTCCATAACTACCTCACTTTCTATTTTTGGATTTTTATGCAGGAAGTCATGTTCAATTTACAGAGAGTATTTGCTCTGCCCTGTTTTCTGGACAGTTTCAACTCTACTGCATTTTTCGAGTGGTTAAGGGATGAAACACCTCTGGACCTCAACAGAAGAGTTGTAAAGCTCTTCCAAATATTTCCATAAATGTATCATATGACCCCAACCTCGAAAGAACTCAACCTCTAACCTCTGATTAACTTCAGCCTTGATTCAGCTGAAAACAGAGTGCTCTGTCCTTAACAACCTATAAGTTGAAAAGTTGTTAACTTTGAATATCCTGTTCAAGGGAAGGAGTTTCATCAGGTTTTACTACTTTAGATCAAAATCTTCAAGTTTTAAATGAAGTTGTTCATTTAATGGGGTGTGACGTCGATGCGTCACCAGATTATGTCGGTATTACGTCCTCACAAAGAAAAACCTATACCGGACTTAGCCGGCTTCGTTAATTCAGTGGCACTACACGTCACTCGCACACGTATACTACACGTCTACCGTTCCGTTGTCAGGCTACCTGCAGGTACTCAAACAATCATCAGACTCGGCTACACACCGAGCCCGGAATCCATACAGTTCGTACACCCGGCCGTCATCACACGCCCGGATGTTCTCAAGCTAAACACGCCTTGAGTTACGTGTTCACGTTTCAGACCACGTGACGGGGTCTCCCAAATTGCACCACGCACGCCAGGGATAGACGTTGCTCGAATACCCCAAACGACATGAAGAGTCGTAGAGGATATCAAAGCGGGTTGGGTTACCTGCCACCCGTGGGGCTCCACCCTTCAGCTTGTGCGCACTGGTGGACAGCGCTTACGTGTACCCCCCAAGACATAAACGTCCCGAGATACACGATTTTCCGACATAATCAAATAAGTTAATATGCCACTTTCTATATACTAATAACATCCTTATACGGGCTACTAACTAGTTCCTCGCTGGATTTTTGAAAAAGATGACCTTTGTAGTGCGTTAAACCTCAAGCGAGCTCTGATACCAACGCTGATACGACCCCACGGTCTTGTCGAGCCAGGATCACGCTGAGGGGTGCTGCGTTGCACAGCACCGGATAACACACGTCAAAGGTACAAAGCGGAAGCGAAACTTTTATTACATAAACAAGTTTATGAACATGTTTACATCAAAATAAGTCCAGTCTACACTCACGGGCATAGACTACGCATCAAGTCCACGTTCAGCCCTTGAACATGTCCTTGCTAGCACACACGCACACTAACTCTGCGGCGTGCACGACTCCCACTCGACGGGGTTCCCCTCCTGGGGTTCCGTCTCCTCTTCGGGAGTCCCTTCCTCATAGAACCCTGCAAAAGCTTCAAACACAAGCAGTGAGCATGAAGGCTCAGCAAGTCTGACCCGTCTCACCTAAACATGGAACTTCTACATGAGGGGTGATAGGTACATGAGGTAAAAATCATTGGCAAGGACTCGCCTGATTAGTAGAACCTTACTTTCAAGTTTTAGCGGCAGATTGTGGAGAACCTTATGCTAAGGCACATGAGAGAGCCGCAATCAAACAAGAAACGCATTTCTCTCGTACTTTGCCCAAAGTTGAAAAGAACTGTAGTTAGCTCTAAACTACAACAAACCATTAACAAGCAAAGTCCATCTTTCAATCAGCAGCATTTTAACATGTAACTAGCCTGTTTTTTCTACGTCACGGTACAGTGAACAAGTGGTACTCACTGACCGCGAGGGACGGCGATTATAATCGATTTACACCTGCAGGGTTACCCGAACAACCCGTCACGTACGCCCGTACTCGATGTTGCCAACAACAACCATCACGGACGCTGTACGCAACCACCTTTCACCCGTCAGCCAAATATTGAACCGGTCCCATCGTCCCGTGCAAGAGGTCTCTGCACGCGCATCTCCGTGCCGCCAGCCGATTTACACCTCGAGCTCTCAACCTACCCTCTGAACGACGGGCAATGCCTCAATACCCAGCTACCCGAGTTACATCAGTTTCCAGGTTCCCATATAGCCGGTAGGTCTTCGGTACTGTTCTAGCTTGTTCAACAGGCCCGCACACGGCTCGGTCCTCAATCGACACAAGCGGAGCTACAGCACACAGGCCCCAAAGTCCTGCTGCCCTTACCCTCCGCTTGGTCTCATTTTCTTGCCATGTGTTTCATGTGCTATCACTACCCGAGTCGAGTGCCTCTAGACTATGCTCGCGAGTAGTTCCAACTACTTGACTTGTACCGAATCCTACAATATCTTAGCATTGCAGTAGCTAACGGGGTTTGCAATCCTAAACCCAACCCATGGTTTTCTTGGCTATGCAGTTGGGTTTCCAAACAAGACTCTAATGCAAAGAATAAAGTAATCAAGTATGTGCTCAAAACAATAAAAACTTATAAAAGGTTAATGCAAACCGGAGCTTGCCTTGATGCTCTTGGTCGTAGGCTAGCTGTTCCTCCGGATTAACGAAGTCTAGGACTTCGGGTTCCTCCTCGACCTTAGCGACTACATGATAGAAGCAATACATGTATTAATTTAAATGCAGTTGTATTAACTTTTAACTTGTGAGGTCTATAACTCATACTAGACAAGCCCAATGACTGTGAAATTTTTACTGTGGCTTGGTTACAACCTAAACAAAGATTTGGTCATGTTTTAGTTGCAGCAAAGCTCATTGGGCCCTCCACAATTAATTATGTCCTTGACCTTAATTGAAGGCTCTTAGAATGTTCTAAGGATTTTCATGAAACAAACTATGACTTTCTGAAAACTAGATTTTCAGAGGGTTCTAATGGAGTTGGTCTCACTTAATTTGGAAGTTCCTAACTAAAGATATGAGCTAAACAATTTCAGAGAAAATTCTGAAAATGTTTCTGAACATTTTCTATTTTCTCTGGAACAGTTTCATTAATCACACCATTAGGTGGATTAAATAAGCTCCAATGGGTCTTAAATTTTTATGGTAGTTCAGGGATATTTTGGTGAACATCCCAGCAAAATTTCAGGATTTTCCTCCAAAGGATTCTCCAGTTAAAATTCCTAACAGTTTAAATTTTGAGGAATTAATTCTGGAGAATTAAGGGTTTTCATGAAGTGAAACTTGATTTTCTGAAAAGTGCTCAAAGATCTGAATCCAACAAAATTTGGTTCACTAGATTTGGAGCTTTCTAGCCAAAGTTATGAGGATTTGAAGTTTGGAAGAATTCTGAAAATCGGGGAAAAAGTTTAAACTCTCGGGGGCCCGCGGGGACACGTGTCGAGCGCGGAGGTGTCCGGCACACCGGAGATACCACACGTGTCGAGCGAGGAGGTGTCCGGCACACCGGAGATCACAGGGTATTTGCGCGCCAGCACAGCCGATCCCCGTCCACACCCGATCCCGATTTAAATTCTTCAGCCGCTGACACGTGGGCCAGCCGGCTTCGTCTTCCTCCCGCCGTTCTCTCGCGCCCACGCTGCCGACCTCGCCAGAGCAGACCCGGAGCTCGCCGGCTCGCCGCTGCCGGACCTCCCATGTTCTGAAACTCGCCGCCAAGGGGTTGTCGACGTCGAGGAACACGTCGGTGGTGTCAGGTCGGGCTGGGGGTGACCGGAAATAGCTCGGCGACGTGCCGCGGCCTCGGTTGAGGTTCGGCGCCGTTGACCATGGGTTCTAACCCGCCAACACCTCGAACAAACAGTCCTACAGCACCAGTGTACCTCTAGGAAGCTCGACAAGGTGTCAAAAGGGCTCAGGGATGGCGGCAAGTTGGTCGGCACCATGTGACCGATCGTGCCCGCCATGACCGCCCTCGATCGAGCTCGTAATTCGTCACTCCTAGACAGTTTCACGCCATGGATGCAGAAAAGAACTTGATCGCCGGCTAGTCCAGCGTCTATGTGCAAGATTTGATAACCTCCGAAAGATCATAGAGCGAGAATTTAAAGAAACCGTACCGGAAGCTCGGTTTACGGTCGCCGGAGCAAAAACTGGAAATTCTCTGTGGATTCTTCACGGTTTGCTTCCAAACTTGGGGGAGAGCAGCATGGTGAACGCGCGCTCCTGTTGCCTCTCTTGCTGGACCGTGAAAACGCCTGTGGAACGCTGTCCACGGGCGCCTGACTCTCGGCTGAGGCTAGGTCGCCGCGGTGGCGATCATTTTTGGGCAAAGGAGGACGGAGCTCGGGGTTTCTGGTGGTGGGGAGGTGTAGTGCGACCTCAGGTGGCTGTCTAGCAGCTCAGGGACGAAGGAGGAGATGGTTTTGCTGGTTTTTCCGATTGAGCAGAGAGCTGCGGCGAGAAACAATGCCGCTGCTCGGGTTTGCCCACGAGAAGATAAAGCCGGCCGACTCCTGCTCAGTGGAGGCGGTGCCGGTTGCGTGGGGGCACGAGCACGCCGCCCTGGGCGCCAGCGCGCGTAGAGGGAAGCAGCTGGTGGCACCGGTAGCTGCTCGGTGGCACAGCCGACAGCTGCTTGGTGGAATTTCCCACCGAGGCTGTGACTTTGTGTGCAAGTTTCGCCTCCTTCTCTCTATGACATGTGGGTCCCACCAGGGGTTTTAACCTCTGAAATTTACTCCTAATAACTGTTGTAAACAGTGAGCCCCAAAATACCCCTGGTGATTCAAATTATTCACCCATGAGCCATTTGAATTGATCAAAGTTCAAATTGGGTTTGATTTGAACGAATTTCAGCACAAGTTCAGTTTTGAATTCAAATCAAGTTTGAATTTGTCCCATTTAGCTCATGTCAAGATCAACTCCAAATGGAGTGAAAATTGGTGTGTGAGCTCACAAAAATGTGCTGAGTAAGAATATACCTCCCACTTTTAAATTCATGGGATAAAAACAGTTTGAATTTGAATATGGTTTCAAACTGCCCTCTTTCTAACTATACCCAAAATTACCTCCAAAAGGTGTTGAATTTGGGTGAAACTTGGCATGGACATCCTTAGCAAAGTGTAGGAGTTTTCTTATGTCCAACCCACCTATATCACATGTGGGAAATACCACTTTTGCAATGTGTGAGTTTGTTTTCTAATGAGCATGTTGATGGTGGTTACTTGCTCTTCGTTTGTTTTCATCATCTTTCCTCAAATGAAGTGTGTGGTGTGGTGATGAACACTTCAATTTTGTGTCAAAAACTGAGGCCCATACAGACCATCTCTACCACAGTAGGTACAATGAAAAATAACCTTATTATCATGTCTAGATGAGCAAGCAACACATTTATTAGAACCCGAATGGGACAGTACTCCTGCAGATTTGAAAATAACCTCTTTTTGTCTAGGAGCTGTTTGAATCAAACCGCTTCCTAATGACTTTACAACTTTAGGTGGGTGTGCCTTAGCATGAGCATGAGAATTAAAACCTAAACCAGTTTTATCATTACAAGACTTGGAAGAACTCAGCAGCAAGTTTAGGTTCTTATTTGCATTAGAAAACCGATCTAGTGTCCTATGCATGTCATCAAGTTTATTGGACAGATCAAAGCAGTTTTCACATGAATTTTTTCCTTTTAGTTTGCAATTTGAACAATATTTAACTTCATGCACACGTAAAGCATTGTTCAAAATAGAAATCTCATTCATAGCATCATTTAGTTTCTTATTCAGATCATCACATGAAGAACAATGCAAATCGATTGTAGAACAACAAGCATCTTTCAAATTTTTATCATTAAGTGCAGCAAGCTCTTTGTTCTTTTCAATTTCAAGTTCAAGTTTATCAAGTGTAGATGCGTGTGCACTTCTTAAAGAGGATAATTGTTCATAAATCAAATCACATGAGGAACAAGAATCATCACTAGGAATCAAAGTTTTTAAACGATTAATTTCAGATTCTAGTGATTCAATTTTAACAGCATTGTTCCTAAGTTTTCAATCCTTTTTCTTTAATATAACAGTGGCACGAGAAATAGCATGACACATTTCTTCGCAAGTGGGACATACCTCTTCATCGTCGCTGTTGTGTTCTGCCTCCTCGGAGCTTGAACTTGACTTGCTCGCCATGCAGCACATATTTGCCATAGCTTCTTCATCTTCATCACTACCGGTGTCCACATCACTTGAGCCGAAATCTTGAAGTGCAGAGATCATACTATGCACTATGTTGCGCATTGATAAATCTTTCTTCTTATTCTATGCAAACGATTTCTTCGGGCCTTGTTTGCTTTTCTTCACGTGAAGTCGGACCTGAAAGGTTAGGGCACTCCGTACAAAAATGTCCTGTCTCACCACATTCAAAACATCGTTGAGGTCCGGAGCTTCCTCTCCTTCTAGTTCTCACATTTTTGCAATACTTTTGAGAACCGGGTAGATATGAGTGCAAGCTCCTCTGGAAACTCTTCAATCTGTTCAAGGGTTAGAGAGGACAGCAAAGAGAGTGCACCACTAGATGATGATTGACTAGAACTAGACATGTCACGTTGCGAAACAAATGCAATAGACTTGTTGGGGTTTTTACGTGAGATGATGTCAATTTCATGAGTTTTCAATTTAGAATAAAGCACGTCTAAAGTAAGAGAACTCATGAGAGTAGATTCACGAATAGATGTAACTTTCATCTCCCAAATTGACATATCTAATGCTCCTAACAATTGTCTAGCATTTTCAGCATCTGAAAAGTTAACATTGACACTACGCAAGTTGCTGAGAATTTTATTAAAGCGAGCAAAAAGGTCATCAATTGACTCACCGGGTTGCATCTCAAAACGCATGTATTCTTTCTTGAACATATCTTGCCTTAACTCCTTGATCGTATTGGATCCTTCATGGTAGTCACAAAGAGCTTTCCAAACATCATATGCAGATCGGAGGTGTGCAACACGGTCGAAGTCGCTTTGAGTCAATCCTTGGATGATCAAGTTGCGAGCCTTGTTGTTGTTGTCAACATCTCTCATGTTCGCAGCCGTAACTTGATCGTTGGGTGGTACATCGAAGTTCCGGTAGATCTTTTCCCATATGGCGAAGCCTTGCGCCTGTATGTAGGCCTCCATCCGCGCCTTCCAAACCTGAAAATCGATGCCATTGAACACACAAGGTTTTGCGGAGTACGTCTCCATGATGGTTAGTCAAAACACATGCAAATCACAAAGATTAGATCACCTTGGCTCTGATACCAATTGTAGGATCGAAGAGCACGTGAAAAGCTACCAGAGGGGGGGTGAATGGTAGATTAAAACTTTTCGCAGCGGAAACAATAAAAACCCCTCAGCAAAAATCAATCGGTTAAAGAAACCGTGTGTGCAAGTGTTTTCAAATGTGTTCAACCATGAAAAATCAAGTAGAGAGGTAGAGAATCAAGTCACGGATCTAATGCAACAAGAATCACTTGAAAACACGAAGTAAAACTTGAGATACGATCAAAACATTAAACGAAGATCAATCTGTTCTACCCGATATAAAACAGATGTGCAACGCTGCAAAGAAACTCGTGTATATCAAAAACTACAGATCCGAAGCTCGTGAAAATTTCACAGATGATAGATAATTGAGTTGTGAAGACAACCCAAAAAGAATCACGTCAATCGGATCTGTAAAACTCGAGTTATGAACGAAACACCGAAGCAACGTCGGTCTGTCCAGAAACTCGGCGAGAAAGATTTGACGAAAAACAAGTCGGACGAACAAGGCACAAAAGCTACTCGAAACTATGAACTTTATTCAATAGAAACACAAGAGGAACAGCCCAAAGTTCTCTACCCATGAGAGCTCTGGCCTCTCTTGCTTTTATAGCCAGCCCTCAAGCTAAACAATCCAATCTAGGTCTCCTACTCCTAATTGGACTCGTATCCTAACTTACCATAACTGCTCAGGACTCTCCTATTCGCAGATAGAAGCAATCGTGAGACTTCCAAACACCTTAGGAACGTCCTAAACATTCCTAAAACAACTCAACTTCGTCCCTAGCACGAAATCCTATCATAACCAACTCAAATCTTCCATATTTGAGCCATATCCGACTCAGCCTCAGCCTGAGTACGCAATCCAGCCGGTTGGACCTTTCCGACCAATTCTTTACGTCCACTTCTCTTCATCACGCCTTGGAACAATGTTGCCACGTCCATGCACTCCTTGCATACGTGCAAACACCTTCCAACGACATACACGCAACCTTCATATGCACTGCCCTTGATCCAAACATGCTGCGCGACCTCCCGATCAACTCAACCACAGCTCCTCCCGAACTTGGTTGTTGGAACCTCATCTCCTCCCTGAGACTAGTCCAAGGATCCCGTCACCAGCCATGTCTTGAACTCAAGCAACACCTGCACATGAATAAACAACCAATTCTTCCGAGCACAAGTCCTCGACTTGACTCACGTTAGTTCGAAAACCACAACACCTTACATGAGCACGTCACATAAGCATGATGCAAACCATATCAAATGATAACAGCCATAACCACCAAAACACACCAAAAACTTAGCAAATTAATACTAAGAAAACCTTCCCATAAAGCAAGTTTGAAACATTGCGAGTTAAAAGCAAAAACAAGACGCTGCAGTTCTACGAGTTGAACTTCACGGGAGCTCCTTAAAAACAAGCTCCGGACCTCACAGAAGCTCTACGGACCTTGCGTCGGACCTTGCCAACACTTGGCGGACCTAACAAAGAACTTGTCGGACCTTGCCACAGAAGAATGTTTTGGCAATATTCAAAACTTTGAATGTTAATGCTAACTTTTATCATAATTGCCAATGTATTCAGCACACATAGGTCTCACACCCTTCTTCTTGTTGTTGTTGGAGGAGGAGGGCTTGAACCTTGTTGATTTCTCATCTGAAGGAGTAGGAACTAAAAGGTTAGTACAATTTGAACAAAAATTTCCTGAATCACCATATTTAAAACACCTTCAAGAACCACCTACCTCTCTCCTTCTAATTCTCACGTTTTGCAAATTCTTTTGAGAACCGATTTGAGAGAAGTGCTAGCTCTACCTCCAGTAAATCCTTAACCTGTTCAAGGGTTAGAGACAACAAAGCAAGTGTGCCACATGGTTAACATTAGCTAAAATTATGCATGTTACGTTGAGATATGAAAGCAAGTGACTTGTTTGGGTTCCTACGCGTTATAATATCAAGTTCATGAGTTTTTATCTTGGAATACAACATATCAAGTGTAAGAGTACTAATGAGAACAGATTCACATATAGAACTGACTTTTATCATGTGAGGGCCCGACCGCATTCACGGGCCGTGCCGCTCGTTCGGGATTTGCATTGGGTGGCGCCATGATATGCGGCACCCAACAGCACACATATAAGTAAAACTTTATCACATAAATCAAAAGCGGAAGTTTACAAGTGTGCTTTGTAAATAACTTACATCAAATAGCTACAGCGGAAGACTATACTCATCTTACGTTGAATAACTACTAAGCACTCGAGAATATGTCCAGCCCGCGGACTCTTCTCGCTAGCAACACGAAGACAACTGCAGCGGCTGGGTTCTCCATGTGTTATACGACTCGGAAGTATCCGAGTCTCACCGGACAACCTCCTCATAGCATGATGTAAACCTGCAAAACCACTCATATAGCAAGCGTGAGCACATAGGCTCAGCAAGACTTATCCATCTCTTCAAAGCAAGAAACTCTACATGCACGACGGATTGAATAAGGTAGCTAAGTTTGCATAAAGGACACACCTACAGTTCATTCTTAACTTTCAGATTTTAGCCTCATTTTAACGACCTTGAGCCGAACAGCATCGCAACTCCACAATCAAACAAGAAAAGCTTTGCTACGATGCTTCTTGCACAAAGTGAAGTAATGTTTAATTAGCACTATCTCTAATTCAAGCATGGTTACAATACAATTTCAAACGCAAGTCTTACCAAGTTCAAAGGAATTCACTTCAGTTCTTACTACGTCAAGACGCAGTGGGCAAGTATGCTCATATGACCGCGAGCAACGGTGATTCAAATCAGTACACGCCTGGACTACACGACACATATACCGATACTCCAAGTTGCCGGCAGCATCCTTGACTGATGTTGTACGTAGCCACCTTTCCAAAGTTCTTCCACACAGGACGCAGTCCAATCACCCCGAACAGCAAGCTCCAAGGTACATACCCGCAGTGATATGTTCTTGAGCTAGTTACCTCCTCCTGTACTGATGCTGAAAGCCTAAGCCGATAAGAAAAGTTCCAATGTGGATCTCACAAGGTAAATCAGTTTCCTGGGTCCCATATAGCCAGTATGCGTATGGTACACAACTCAAACTTGTCCAACAGGGCCAAGTACGAACGGGCCTTAACCGACACAGGCAGGGCTATGCACGCACGGTCCGCAGCCTGCTGCATCTAAATGTAAGGGCCTATGTTTTTCACACATCCAAAGTGTTCATCACACGGCACACACCTAATTTGAGGAAAAGTTATGAACACATTTGAAGAGCAAGTAACCACAATCAATATAGTCATTAGAGGATGAACTCACAAAATGCAAAAGTGGCATTTCCCACATGCATCATATAAGGGCAGAGCATATGGAAAACTCCAATACCTCGCTAGGAATGATCATGCCAAAATTCACACAAATCCAAAACCTTTTTGATGTATTTTTTATTGTAACTAGAAAGAGGCTAGTTTGAACTCAAAATTAAATTCAAACTACTTTTATCCCATGACTTCAAAAGTGGCAGGCATATTCATACTCAGCACATTTTTGTGAGCTCACACACCAATTTTCACTCCATTTGGAATTGATCTTAAAATGAGCTAATTGTAGCAAATTCAAACTCAATTTTAATTTCAAACTGCACATGTGCTGAAAATATATTCAAACACTTTACGATTTGAATTCTATCCAATTCAAATGGCCAGTTGGTAAATAATTCATATGGCAAAGGGTATTTGGGTCTCTACTGTTTAGAGCAGTGGGGAAATTGAATTCCAGAGTTTAAAAGGGGAGTGGGATCAGCCTCACTTGCAATTTTAACCGGCTGAAGAGCTGAGCCTGGGTTCTTGCGCTCGACCGAGCAGCCACCACGGCGAGAAACGGCGAGGACAGCAGCTGGTTACTGCCCTGGACACTGAACCGCCTCTCTGCCCCCCCCCCCCCTTATCTGCGAGCCCGAGTTGGCAAAAGGTCAAATGCCTCCTTCACTTGCTCCCTCGCGCAAGAAACTGACCATAGCCGCCGCTACTCCGCTGATCCTCGGCCACCCGCCAAATTTGCGTGTGAGCCTCGGCTGAGCAGCAAAATGGCACCACCGGACTCTCCAGAATCCCCTCAAACCATCACCGAGTGAGCTCATGCTCCCTACATCGAGAAACACTCGTTTCCGCGGCGGCCGATACAAAACCGAGAGGAGGTGCTCTCGTGGGCAGCCTCACCCCGGGCTTGTCACGGCCAAGCAAAGCTACTTCTGGACGCGCAAGGACCTCCTACAGCTCACCTCCAAAGCTTGAGCTGAGAGGTTGAGCGTCGACGGTGAATTTTGCAGTTTGCTTCCAGCCGGAGCTAAGTCACATTTGGGTAAGAAACTTTAAAATTCCTGTTTGGTTCTCGTTTAGATTCCACAAAACTTCACACACAGGGACTAGACTCAGTGGCGCATAAGTATGCTTCACGAAACATAGCATGAAAACCCCTGTGCATGGCGTATTTCCATGTTTTCCGACGGCGGCTTTATCGGGAAGCATCGGGCGCACGGTGAGGCCCACCTTGGAGCTATTCCTGGGCCTGTCCACCACCATGCCAAGCTTGCCGAGCCACCACTGGTGCTGTAGAGCCACTCCACCAAGCTTTTGGCAGGCTAGCACGTCGGAGCGACGTTGCCGAACTCTTCCCGAGCCGCCGCACCGTCGCGGGCTCGGTTAGAGCTAACGTCGAGATGGGGAAACCCTCCCAGCATGTTCAGCGCACAAACTTAGGGGCTGGCGGCGAGTTAGGGCACGGTAGCTGATCATACGATCGAGTTGGGCGGTGCTCCGGTGACCTCAGCGGCGCTACCGCGCGGGAGGAGCGAGGTAGACGAAGACCGGGGCCGGGGCATCTGTCAGTGGGAGGAAACCGTGGGATTGGATCTCCTGTGGGCACGGAGCAGCTGTAGCAGCGCGGTAATTAAACCGTAGCCCCGTGTGTTATCGGTTCAGCACACGACACGTGTCCCTTGGACCCACAGGCAGATTTAAACATTTCCCCTATTTTCAGATTTAGGTCAAACATCAATCCCACAGATCTTTGGCTAGGAAACTCCAAATTGAGTGAACCAAATTTTGCTGGATTCAGCTCTCTGAGTACTTTCCAAAAAAATAAAGTTTCACTTTATGAAAATCCTTATTTCTCCATAATTAATTCCTCAAATTTTAAACTGTTTAGAATTTTTACTGGAGAACCCTTTGGAGGAAAAACAAACACATGGCAAGAAAAATGAGACTGAGCGAAGAGTAAGGGCAGCAGGACGTTGGGGCCTGGGTGTCATAGCTCCGCTTGTGTCGATTGAGGACCAAGTCGTGTGCAGGCCTGTTGAACAAGTTAGAACAGTACTGAAGACCTACCAGATATATGGGAACCGGGAAACTGATGTAACTCGGATAGCTGGGTGTTGAGGCATAGCTGGTCATTCAGAGCGTAGATTGAGAGATTGAGGTGTAAATCGGCTGGCGGCACTGCAGATGCGCGCGCAGAGACCTCTTGCTCGGGACGATTGGACCGGTTCAACATTTGGCTGATGGGTGAAAGATGGTCGCGTACGACGTCCGTGATGGTTGCTGTAGGAAACATCGAGTACTGACGTACGTGACTGGTTATTCGGGTAACCCTTCAGGTGTAAATCGATTATGATCGCCGTCCCTCATGGTCAGTCAGTACCACTTGTTCACTGTACCATAACATAGAAAGAACAGGCTAGATACATGTTAAAAGTTTGCTGATTTGAAAGATGTACATTGATTGTTGATGACTTTCTGTAGTTTAGAGCTAATTAAAGTTCTTTTCGACCTTGGGCAAAGTACATGAGAGAAATACGTTTCTTGTTTGATTGCGGCTCTCTCATGTGCCTTAGCGTGAGGTTCTCCACAACCTGCTGCTAAAACTTGAAAGTAAGGTTCAAATAATTAGGCGAGTCCATTGCAACTTATTTACCTCATGTACCCTAAAACCCTTCATGTAGAAGTTTCATGTATAGGAGAGACGGGTCAGACATGCTGAGCCATCGTGCTCGCTGCTTGTGTTTGAAGCTTTTGCAGGGGTTTATGAGGAAGGGACTCCCGAGGAGGAGATGGAACCCCAAGAGGGAAACCCCGTCGAGTGGGGGTCGTGCACGCCACCGTGTTAGTGTGTATGCATGCTAGCGGGCACACGGTCACGGGTTGAACGTGGACTCGATGCGTAGTCTACGTCCGTGAGTGTAGACCGAACTATTTTGTTGTAAAAATGTTCATAAAGTGGATTATGTAATAAAACTTTGCTTCTGCTTTGTATCTTTGATGTGCGTTATCCAGTGCTGTGCAACGCAGTGTAAAATCCCCAAAAAGTGGTAGCAAGAAAAATTCAGTTCATGTACACTTAGGAAAAATGAGGGGAATTAAAATTTTGAATTATATATCGGTGTGAGTTCAAAGTGGTGATTTAAACTTCCCAAAACATCCAAAAATGGAGATATAAATTCATAACTTGGCTCTTCATATTTCAAATATTCAACCTTCCAAATTTCAGCTCATTTGGAGGGGTCTTAGTATTTGTTTGGGATTAAAAGAGGAAGCTCTCTAATCTGAATTTCCAATTCAGTTTAAAATTCAAATTTCCTCAATTTTCAAATTTGGTTTCACAAATGTGTTCTACACATTTGAGTTAGCATCCATGCAAAAAATGAGAAACTTTGGAGTTGGTTTGCTATGCTTTTGGAGCAATGCAAAAAGGAGAATTCAAATTTCATTCAAATTGAAAGGATCAAACACAATTCAAACTCCACACCATAATTCAAACCATTTGAATTCAGCAAATTCAAACCTTAACTTTGGGGTGAAGTAAGGCATTCAATTATGAGTAGCTGGGGGAAAAATTGGATTAAGAAAATAAAGTGGTGGATCCCAACAGTCAGCCTCACAAATTCATCTTTTCCCTTTCTCTGTTTTCCCGGTTGATCACAGCGCGCCAGCTCCCGGCAAGCCCTCCACCCGATGCTTCCACCGAGCTGCTTCCTCGCTGCTCCTGACGTCAGTTCGTGCACATGGTGATCAAAGTGGCAGCCCGAGTGCCTGTTCTCGCTTAAACCCGATACACCGCAGCCTCCCCAGCACCGTGCTTGAGCGCTCACAAGAGAAACACCGTGTGCCCGTCTCTATCATCGTTGCTGCTCGGCCTCCGGCCACTTTAGCACCCAGCTGAGCTGACCAGAGAGTGCGCCGACCTTCACTGGACGTCATCCGCACCTTCAATGCTCGTGCCCGGCCTTCTCCGATTGGTGTCAACCAGTTTTACTCCAGCAAAACAGAGCCGACATCGCACCTCGCTGCTTCACGTCTTCCAGCCGATCCAACGCCTCTCCTGCACGACCAACACCTCCCTAAGGTGCACCAAGGTGTGTAGATCATGCTACCGCAGTCCCCTTGCTCTTCCCCGTCGCCGGCTCGCCGGAATTTGTGTTTTGGTGCTGGTACACGTGAAGAACCGATCAAACCAAACCGGAAAATTCTTCCAACATGTTTGATCATTCTTCTTTCGGTTCAAGCCATAGTATCACACCATCCTAGCGCCCTCCCATGCTGAAGCACGAAGGGGATCACTTCTTCTTCACCCCGGGCGACGAGAATCCGTCGCCGCCGGCCAAAACACCTCAGTTCACCGTGGAACTCCCATTTGCGGGCATTCCCAGCTCGGGCCAGGGGTAGCATCATGATCTATGTATTCAAGGGGTGGTGTACAGCCCCTTCGATCATCGGTTGAGGCTTGGGACGTGTGTTTCATCGCCGGCGCCGCGCCACCGAGCCGCCTCGCCGTTGCCGATGAGTTTCCCAGCGTTTTCATGCTTCAAAACCTTGCTCGGCTGCTAGGCCGTGATCCAAGGGTGATGTAGCAAAAAACCGCAGGGAGAATGGTCGAGAAACGGGCGAGAACATGGCGCACCATCGTCGGGTCTGGCGAGCGCGCGCGGGGCCTGTCGAGAGGTGGAAGAAGAATCTGACCAGTGGGCCCCCCTTTGAGTCTCTGTGTAAATTTCCAAGAGAGTTATTCAAGTTTGAAAAATCCATAACTTTGTGTAGGTAACTCCAAAAAGGGTGAGACCAAATTATTTGGAATCCTCATGAGGCGTACTTCACAGAGAAACAAATTGCTTGCTATGAAAATGCTCAGAAATTTCTGTAGAACTGTTTTTAGTAAATCCTTTAGAGATTTATTCCAGGAGCAATTCTATATGAAACATTCCCAAATTTGGATAGCAAATCCTTTTCATAGTAACTGATCTCCAGGAAAAATTTGAGCTTCATTGGAGTTCATTTTGCTAGACTAAATTGCCTTCCAAAGTTCAGCCTTTATTTGAAAAGTCAAATTCAAACAGAAACTTTTCAGAACTCCTGTCCAACTTCAAAATTTCATATCTCTCTGTTGGTAGCTCCAAAAATGGTGAAACAAATTTTTTTACAGCCATAGAGACTTACCCTAATCACATCTTCCACTGTTAGTTTTGTCAAAGCTCCTGATTTGGGCTCAAAATTTGGAGAAGCCTTATACTTGTAGGAACTTTGGAGACTACATTGTGCAATGACATTTCTCCAAATTTTGCTCAGATCATCCTTAGAGATCTAGTATCCACTGTAAAAATCCCAAAGCCAATTATGGATCCTTAATAGCAGTAGCTATTAATAGAAGTTTACTTCTTATAAGTCCTTAACACTTATACATATATTTTGCTACATTTCATTTAGTGACCGAAGTTGAGGACGCACCGGAGCCGTTGGACGTCCTCCCACCAGAAGCTGACTTCTCATTTAACTCGCAACCAGGAAAGCCCCGGTTTGCATTTAAGTACTTTTGTAAATTCTTTATTTGTATCACTTATGTCTAGGGTGAATGCTTGCATTAGAGTTAAGGTGAATGGAACCCCACTTGCATAACCTTTTAAATCCTATGGAGGGTTGGGTAGTTTACAGACTCGACGCATAGAGAATGCCGTGCTAATATGCTTAGGATCTCGGTAGAAGTCGAGTAGTTGGAATCTACTCGCGAGGTAAGGCTGTATCACACTGTTTGGTCAGAATAGAAAATGGATTAAGAGTGGTGAAAATGAGACCCAGCAGGGGGGATAGGAAGCAGTAAGCGGAGGTCTCACGTGCGTAGCCCTGTTGGTGTCCGTTGAGGACCGAGTTGTGTGCAGGCCTGCTGAACAAGTATCGAACAGTACCGGATGGCATACTAACATAAGCAGAAAACCGATGTAATTGGTTAACCTGGGTGCCGAGTCTTACACAACCGTAAATAGGAGTGGGTTGAGGGTAGCAACGTGTAAATCTGCCGGTGGGCACAGTCACGCTCCACGCGGGGACCTCCTGCCCATTACGGATGGACCGGTTTCGTATTTGGGTTGCCTTTGAAAGGTTGTTGTATACAACAGAGTAGGAAGGGGTGTGGAATCACGCTTCTGAAAATGGGTGTATGCAACGTGTTGTCCGGGTGCGTCCTGATTGCAATCACCGTCCCTTGCGGTTATTTGAGTACCGCTTGTTCACTGTTCTGTGACGTAGTAAGAAGAACAATAAGCCAGATGAATGATAATATGCTTTGATGAATTATTAATGTTTTGGAAACCATGTCTGCTGTAGATGTAGAGCTAATTAAGTTTACTTTCCACTTTGGGCATCACCACATCGGAGGAAGCGTTTCTTGTTTGATTGTGTACTTCCGATGTGAGGGCTGCCTAATGCATATGAATCTGTTTCTATAAAACTGAAAGTAAGGACCAACTTCTAGGCGTGTCTTTGTTGCAAAGTCCGTGGACGAGGCGGTGCCCCCGTCGGGGTACATGGCCGAGCTGGAGCCCTGCACGCTGCCGTGATCTAAGGTTTGATGTTGCTAGTGTGTAGCATCCCCGGCTGGACAGCTACACTTTTGCTTTGCTAGGATGAGAGAGTAGTAAATAATACTTCCGCTGTGTAATTATGTTTTGTAAAAGACTTCCGCAGTTTTATATCAAATAAAAGTTTGTATGTTGTTCTTAATTCTTTTCTTGTGTGCTGTTGGGTTCCGCATCGCACGGCACCACCCTCCGCGATCCTGGAGTGGGTGAACCACGGGGTGGTCCCCACAGACGTTGTATCAGAGCCGCATTGGGAATAGCACTCTTGAAAAGAGCATATTTTGAAAACTTAGAAGCAGACGAGTGAGGATTAGTCATTAAGCCCACATAAGGTCTATGATAGTAGTAGATATTAAGGTAGAAAAAGCTAACATACTTGTTATACATTCTGTAACGACGCTCCGACGTCAGGTAACAGGTAAGGTACCTACCGCAGGCGGATCAATTGCGGTAACTTGCCATACGAGTAATAGTATGGAAGTATATACCGTGGCTTGGCGCGGTAGTTAATATGAGTCTCTGAACCTTCTCATGGTTCTGAGAGCATATGAAAACGCTGATCTCCAGCGTGCTTTAGGAAAAATTGAGAATACCCCATCGTGTGTTAAGGAACACGATAGTATGCAACTCTTGAACGTTCAATGTTCAAAGGGCCATACGCAGCGCTTGCCATCGGCGTGCCTCAACGGTCATGAGGCAGTAGGTGGTATCCGTTGGGTTGATAAAATTCCCAACCGTGACGACCCATTCACGCTCTAATCGGGTTCCCCGTCGTGTTGTGTGAAAACACGACCATGTACCTCGAGACGTGACTTGACTCAAGGACGATCCGTATGGTAATGATACGGACCGTATGTTTTTATTATGATATGGATCTGCCTGAAATGTCAAAAACCTTTGTGTGCACCATTATTGTGTGTTCTTCTTCAGGTACATTAACCACGTTAGAGCATGACGCTTAGAGATCGTTTGTGAGTGACGTTCTTAGTTCCACCATTTGACACGTATATGCCGGAATACCGGCTTAGGATTTTTCTTTGGTCAGGAAACGTAGTACCGAGATGAGTATTAATTGCATAAAAAGAATATTTTTAAAGAAAAGAGTCAAAATTAAGTTTAAGATTCCATTTAGGGGTTATTGAACTCCTATATTGAACTAAGAGTCAATTGGGAGTGTTGATTCATTTCAAAAGACTTAGGAACAACCTCCCCTGTTTTCGGCAGAAACTTTGCTGAACTGAAACAGGATATAACATAGGATTGGTTGAACCAATGTAGGTGTGGGATACCATTCTGGAAAGGTTTTGAAATCATCTACAACTTTTCTGTAGAACTCCAGAACAAAATCTCCCTCCAAATGGATGAAAATATCAGATGAGTAGGTACTGTCTAGAAACAGGGCATACCAAAATGCTCTCTGGAACTTTCTGTATTTCGACCACAACTTTCTGTAGAAAAATTTCTAAGGGTCAAGTAAGACATCGTTGGAAAGTATAGGAAATATGCTACAACTTTGTAGTTCAGTGTTTTCCTATATTGACGGCAGAAGATGATGGAATTTTGTGAGTAAAACAGCCACTTGCAACGGGGGTGCTGTCAAAATTCCTAAGAAAATTCTGTCAACTTGTAGGAGTCATAACTAATAAACTAGGAAGGCCATAGAGGCAAATAAATACAATATGAATTCCTTTTTTAGTCTACTACAACTTTGTTGTGGAACTCTAGTCCAGACTTTGCCTTCAAGGTGGCCAAAACAGTTGAATTATCCAGACTAGTCAGTTGGACCAGAAGCTGGACAGTGAACACCATGTTGAAGTGTTTCAACCAAAACACTTAGTTTCACAATTTGACGTCCAGTGGCTGTTGTAAAACAGCGAGTGGAGTTGAAAAGTGGATGCATTCCAAATATCATTTCGAGTGAGGACATGTTAGGGTCCAGTACAATAGCGAGACATTACGCATGCTAACACACTTAACATCCTGTGGCGACCCACGATGGTCGATATGAACTTTAACCCATAAAGTTCAAAACTTTGGAACTCGATCGTGTGACATGGTCCAGGGATGTATATGTTGCATAAAGTTTATACTTTATCCATATGTATGATTGTTATGCGTATTATTTATTCCATTCTCGCACAACTATTGTAAACACTGGATGAAACAAACCAACATGTGCTGATCATTTGAATGGTATGACTGCAGAATGGTGCGCACACGGTCCACGCACGAGGAGGGAGGTCCGAGTCAGGTTCGTGGTGATGAGTCTCAACCTCCGGAGCAAACCATGACGCATCAGCAGCCACCTCCTCGACCTCCAGAACTTCCAAGAAACCTTCCGGAGGTTCTCGCTGCAGTGCTCGGCTCACGCGACGAGCAAACCGAGTTGCTGCGGATGCTGGTGCAACAGAATGCGTCCCATCCAGGAGGACACCAAGACAATCGGCAACGCCAGCCCCAACAAGTTCTTATTCGGAATTCCTGGCGACCCATCCACCGGTATTCACAGAGGCCGAAGAGCCTTTGGAGGCGGACAGCTTTATCCGCACTCTGGAGTCGAAGTTCGGGCTGCTACGGTGCACCGAACACCAGAAGGCGCTGTACGCAGTGCAACAGCTTCAAGGGGAGGCCGCTACATGGTGGGCGAACTACACCGCCTCCTTACCGGATGGCCATGCCGTCACATGGACGGAGTTCCGGGAGGCGTTTCACGCCTATCACATACCTCCCGGTGTTATGGAAAGGAAGCTCCAGGAGTTCCTGGCGTTGAAACAAGGCGAGAGGAGTGCTCATGAGTACTCCAGGTCATTCAACCGGGTGGTGCAGTATGCGCCAGGATTTGTGAGAACGGAGGAGGACAAGCGCAACCCGTTCTTCTGGGGCCTGAATTCCAAGATGAAGGTCCATCTCGCTCAAAGCAATCGTGACACATTCAATGACCTAGTTAATGCCGTGATTTTACAAGAAAATGCTCAGCGCGAGCGCGGTTCTGATAATAGGAAACTCAGCGCGCTGACGAGCAGCAGTGGTGGGGCGCCACAAAAATACCATGTGGTGTATCGCTCACCATTCGGTCAGAGATGGCAGCCACTGGCGCGACCGCCTCAGTTTCACGGTCAGCAATATAATGCGCCGGGCTTCCGACCGACGTATCCACCACAGCAACAGAAGCAGCAAAGGATGGTCCCGCGTGTGCCTCAGTTTCAATCGCGTGCACCGGGATTCTGTCCTCAAGTCGGAGGGACCCCGACACCTTACACGTGCTTCACGTGTGGCCGTGTTGGGCATATTTCGAGGGACTGCCCCGAGCCGCGACAGGGCAGGGGTGCAGCACCGTATCAAGGTGCTAATCAGCCCCGCAATCAGCCCAAGAAACCAGCACCAAAACCCGGCAACATCCACCACTTAGCCATCGAAGAGGTGCTGTAAGGCGAACCCGTCCTTGCTGGTACGTTTTCTAATTTAGATCATCCCATAGTCATACTTTTTGACTCCGGTGCCAGCCATAATTTCATAAGTCAGTTTTATGTTATTATATATCAATTGCCTGATATGCTCTCCGGGTGGCAAAATGACAGCTGATAGGATGGTTTATAGAGCACCATTACAATTGGGTGAGAATCTATACCCGACTTCTCTAATCATGTTAGAGAGTCAAAAACTCGATGTCATTTTAGGAATGTCATGGCTACATCATCATGGTGCTGTTCTTGACATCATTCCGCGTGTGGTTCGTTTAAATTCTGCACTCCACGAACCACATGTTCTTATTCTTTACCATTCGGTTCAAGAAGCTCCAGCCACATATAACACAGAACCCACAAAACTTGAGGATATTCTTGTGGTCCGAGAATAACCGGACATCTTTCCGGATGATCTTCCGGGCATGCCACCCGAAAGAGATGTCGAGTTCAAGATTGAACTTGTACCTAGGATGACACCGATATCACGGAGACCGTACAAGATGGCTCCGAATGAGCTAGCTGAACTGAAGGAGCAGCTCAATGATTTAATGAAGAAGGGTTTCATTCGACCGAGTTCCTCACCATGGGGATGCTCGGCGCTGTTTGTGAAGAAGAAGGATGAAACCTTGAGGTTGTGTGTGGACTACCCACCTATCAACACCGTCACCATAAAGAATAAATATCCACTGCCCCGCATCGATATATTATTCGATCAACTTGTGGGTGCGAGTGTATTTTCAAAGATGGATCTTCACTCCAGATATCACCAAATGAAGATCCGAGCGAAGGATATTCCGAAGAGGGCATTCGCGATGAGATACGGATTGTATGAATACCTCGTCATGTCCTTTGGTCTCACTAATGCCCCGGCACACTTCATGTATTTTATGAACTCAGTGTTCATGCCAGAGTTGGATAAGTTAGTGGTGGTGTTCATAGATGACATCTTGGTCTACTCCATGTCTGAAGAGGAACACGCCAAACATCTGCATATCATACTTCAATGATTGCGAGACCCTAAGCTTTATGCCAAGTTCAGCATGTGCGAGTTTTGGATCAGCCAAGTGCCATTCCTTGGTCACATTATTTCTGCAGAAGGCATTGCAGTTGATCCAAGCAAAATAGAACACGTGCTGAAATGGAAGTCCCCCACATCAGTCCACGAAATCAGAAGTTTCCTCGGGTTAGCAGGATATTATCGGAGATTCATACCAAACATCTCCAAGCTTGCTAAGCCGATGACTGAACTGTTGAAGACGGGGATCAAATATGTTTGGAGCTCAGCTTGTGAAGAAGCTTTCCAAGCATTAGTGAAGCATCTTACAACAGCGCCGGTGTTAGCTCGACCAGATACAACCAAGCCCCTCGATGTATATTGTCATGCGTCTGGCATCGGGCTTGGCCATGTATTGATGCAAGGAGGAAGGGTGGTCGCCTATGGCACATGTCAACTTCGTAACCATGAGCAGCACTATCCGACGCATGATCTTGAGCTCGCTGCTGTGGTGATGGCCTTGAAAATGTGGAGGCACTATTTACTCGGGAACTTAGTGCATCTCTACACTGACCACAAGAGTTTGAAATATATATTCATTCAAAAGGAGTTGAATATGCGGCAACGGAGATGGCTAGAACTGATCAAAGACTATGAGATCGAGATTCACTACCATCCCAGACAGGCAAACGTGGTTGCCGATGCCTCAAGCCGCAAATCTCATGTCAACAATCTGTCCATCACCCCACTCGAAGAGTTGGAGCCGAGTCTATACTTGGTTCCACATGGGGCATTATATAATCTTGCTCCCATCCCTACCATAAGAGAGGAGATTATGGAAGCTCAGAAGAAAAACATGGGATTGTCGCACATTCGGAGGAGAATGTAGAATGGCAAAATGAAATGCTTACGAAGAGATGAACACGGCACTCTATGGTTTAAAGACTGTATAGTGGTGCCCCGTGACATGAAGCTTCAGAAGAAAATCTTGGACGAAACTCATTTGTCCAAGTATTCTATTCATCCGGGCAGCAAAAAGATGTACCAGGATCTGAAAACCATGTTTTGGTGGACGCGGATGAAAAGAGAAATTGCAAAGTACGTATCTGAATGTGATACGTGTTGGCATGTGAAGGCCGACCATATGCGAAAAGCCGGACAGCTGCAACCATTGAACATTCCGGCGTGGAAGTGGGAGGATATCAGCATGGACTTCATAGTCGGGTTACCTCTCACATCTCACAAACATGACTCGATTTTTGTGATATTCGATCGACTTACCAAGTCGGCTCATTTTATTCCAGTACATACAAGTTACGTGGCCAAGCAATATGCGGAGCTGTATATTGAAAGGATCTTGTGCTTGCACGGTGTTCCCCGCTCCATTATTTCAGATCACGGTGCGCTGTTTGTCGCTTGGTTTTGGGAACAGCTGCACGCATCATTGGGGACCAAACTTATCTGAAGTTCCGCGTATCACCAGCAAACAGATGGTCAAACTGAACGGGTGAACCAAGTGCTGGAAGACATGCTATGCGCTTGTGCCATCCACCACGGCAAAAATTGGGATGATCATTTGCCATTGGCGGAGTTTTCTTACAACAATGGCTATCAAGCTAGCACCAAGATGGCGTCGTATGAAGCTCTCTAAGGCCGGAAATGCCGCACACCACTTAACTGGTGCGAGTCTGGCGAGCGAGTTATCTACGACATTGAACTTGTGAATGAGGCTGAAGAACGAGTGCGAGTAATACAAGCCAACCTCAAGGCTGCTCAATCTCATCAGAAGAGCTATGCGAATAAAAGACGCCGCCCTCTCCACTTTGACATCGGGGACCATGTTTATGTCCGTGTGTCTCAGATGAAGGGAGTTCATCATTTCGGAGTGAAAGGCAAACGTGCACTGCGGATCATTTGTCCGTTTGCCATCATCGAAAAATGCGGATCCGTGGCCTATCGCTTGGAGTTACCGGCGTCGCTCGCAGGAATTCACAACGTCTTCCATATCTCTCAGCTGAGGAAATGCCTCATACCCTCGGCTGAAATCCGCACTGAAGACATAGAAGTTCTTCAACTGGACCTCACGTACATGGAGTATCCAATCCGGATTATCGATGAAAAGACTCGCGCCACAAGAAACTGGACCTTATGGTTCTACGAGGTCTTGTGGAGTAACCATACCGCTGATGAGGCGACATGGGAAAGCGAGGACTATCTACAAGCTATCATCATATACCCGGTAAACTTTCCCCACTTTACATTTCTTTTGGAATATCGGGACAAGATTCTTTTTAAGGGTGGAGGGATGTAAAATCTGCAAAAAGTGGTAGCAAGAAAAATTCAGTTCATGTACACTTAGGAAAAATGAGGGGAATTAAAACTTTGAAATATCGGTGTGAGTTCAAAGTGGTGATTCAAACTTCCCAAAACTTCCAAACATGGAGATCTAAATTCATAACTTGGGTATTTATATTTCAAATATTCAATCTTCCAAATTTCAGCTCATTTGGAGGGGCTTTAATATTTGTTTGGGATTAAAAGAGGAAGCTCTCTAATCTGAATTTCAAATTCCAATTTCATCAATTTGCAAATTTGATTCCACAAATGTGTTCTACACATTTGAGTTAGCAGCCATGCCAAAAATAAGAAACTTTGGAGTTGGTTTGCTATGCTTTTGGAGCAATGCAAAAAGGAGAATTCAAATTTCATTCAAATTCAAAGGATCAAACACAATTCAAACTCCACACCAGAATTCAAAGCATTTGAATTCAGCAAATTCAAAACTTAACTTTGGGGTGAAGTAAGGCATTCAATTATGAGTAGCAGGGGGAAAAATTGGATTCAGAAAATAAAGTGGTGGGGCCCAACAGTCAGCCTCACAAATTCATTTTTTCCCTCTCTCTGTTTTCCCGGTTGATCACAGCGCGCCAGCTCCTGGCAAGCCCTCCGCCTGACGCTTCCACTGAGCTTCTTCCTTGTTGCTCCCGACATCGGTTCGTGCGCGTGGTGATCAAAGCGGCAGCCCGAGTGCCTGTTCTCGCTTATCCCCGATACATCGCAGTCTCCCCAGCCCCGTGCTCGAGCGCTCACGAGAGAAACACCGTGCGCCCGTCTCTGTCATCGTTGCTGCTCAGCCTCCGGCCACTTTAGCGCCCAGCTGAGCTTACCAGAGAGTGTGCCGACCTTCACTGGACGTCATCCGCACCGCCACAGCTCGTGCCCGGCCTTCTCCGATCGGTGTCAACCAGTTTTCCTCCGGCAAAACAGAGCTGACGTTGCACCTCGCTGCTTCACGTCTTCCAGCCAATCCAATGCTTCTCCCGCAGGACCAACACCTCCCTAAGGTGCGCCAAGGTGTGTAGATCATGCTACCGCAGTCCCCTTGATCTTCCCCATCGCTGGCTCACCGGAATTTGTGTTTTGGTGCCGGTACACGTGAAGAATCGATCAAACCAAACCGGTAAATTCTTCCAACACGCTTGATCGTTCTTCCTTCGGATCAAGTCATAACATCACACCATCCTAGCGCCCTCCCACGCCGAAGCACAAAGGGAATCACCTCTTCTTCACCCCGGGCCACGAGAATCCGTCGCCGCCGGCCAAAACACCACAGTTCACCGTGGCGCTCCCATTTGCGGCATTTGCAGCTCGGGCCAGGGGTAGCATCATGATCTACGTACTACAGGTGTCGTGTACGGCCCCTTCGATCATTGGTTGAGGGTTGGGACATGCGGTTCATCATCGGCGCCGTGCCACCGAGCCGCCTCGCCGTTGCCTATGAGTTTCCCGGGGTTTTCATGCTTCAAAACCTTGACCGGCTGGTAGGCCGTGATCCAAGGGTGATGTAGCAAAAAACCGCAGGGAGAATGGTTGAGAAACAGGCGAGAACATGGCGCGCAGAAAACCACAGGAAGCATCTGACCAGTGCCCCCCCCCCTTGAGTCTCTGTGTAAATTTCTAACAGAAAGTTATTCAAGTTTGAAAAATCCATAACTTTGTGTAGGAACTCCAAAAAGGGTGAGACCAAATTTGTTGGAATCCTCATGAGGATTACTTCACACAGAAACAAATTGCTTGCTATGAAAATGCCCAGAAATTTCTGTAGAATTGTTTTTAGTAAATGTTTAGAGATTTATTCCAGGAGCAATTCTTTATGAAACATTCCCAAATTTGGGCAGCAAATCCTTTTCATAGTAACTGATCTCCTGTAAAAATTTGAGCTTCATTGGAGTTCATTTGCTAGACTAAATTGCCTTCCAAAGTTCAGCCTTTATTTGAAAAGTCAAATTTAAACAGAAACTTTTCAGAACTCCTGTCCAACTTCAAAAATTCATATCTCTCTGTTGGTAGCTCCAAAAATGGTGAAACAAATTTTGTTAGAACCATGGAGACTTACCCTAATCAGATCTTCCACTGTTAGCTATGTCAAAGCTCCTGATTTGGACTCAAAATTTAGAGAAGCCTTGTACTTGTAGGAATTTTGAAGACTACATTGTGCAATGACATTTTTCCAAATTTTACTCAGATCATCCTTAGAGAGTCTAGTATACACTGTAAAAATACCAAATCCAATTAAGGATCCTTAATAGCAGTATCTATGAATGGAAGTTTACTTCTTATAAGTCCTTAACACTTGTACATATATTTTGCTACATTTCATTTAGTGACCGAAGTTGAGGACGCACCGGAGCCGTTGGACGTCCTCCCACCAGAAGCTAACTTCTCATTTAACTCGCAACCAGGCAAGCCCGGGTTTGCATTTAAGTACTTTTGCAAATTCTTTATTTGTATCACTTATGTCTAGGGTGAATGCTTGCATTAGAGTTAGGGTGAATGAAACCCCACTTGCATAACCTTTTAAATCCTATGGAGGGTTGGGTAGTTCACAGACTCGACACATAGAGAATGCCGTGCTAATATGCTTAGGATCTCGGTAGAAGTCGAGTAGTTGGAATCTACTCGCGAGGTAAGGCTGTATCATACGGTTTGGTCAGAATAGAAAATGGATTAAGAGTGGTGAAAATGAGACCCAGCAGGGGGGACAGGAAGCAGTGAGCAGAGGTCTCACGTGCGTAGCCCTGTTGGTGTCGGTTGAGGACCAAGTCGTGTGCGGGCCTGCTGAACAAGTATCAAACAGTACCGGATGGCATACTGACATAAGCAGGAAACCAATGTAATTGGTTAACCGGGGCGCCGAGGCTTACCCAACCGTAAATAGGAGTGGGTTGAGGGTATCAAGGTGTAAATCTGCCGGTGGGCACAGTCACGCCCCACGCGGCGATCTCCTCCCCATTACGGACGGACCGGTTCGGTATTTGGGTTGCCTTTGAAAGGTTGTTGCATACAACAGAGTAGGAAGGGGTGTGGAATCACGCTTCTGAAAGTGGGTGTATGCAACCTGTTGTCCGAGTGTTTCCTGATTGCAATCACCGTCCCTTGCGTTTATTTGAGTACAGCTTGTTCACTGTTTTGTAACGTAGTAAGAAGAACAATAAGCCAGATCAATGATTATATGCTGTGATGAATTATTAATGTTTTGGAAACCACGTCTGCTGTAGATGTAGAGCTAATTAAGTTTACTGTTCACTTTGGGCATCACCACATCGGAGGAAAGCATTTCTTGTTTGACTGTGGACTTCCGATGTGAGGGCTGCCTAAGTCATATGAATCTGTTGCTATGAAACTTAAAGTAAGGATCAACTTCTAGGCGTGTCTTTGTTGCAAAGTCCTTTTTCCTATCTTACACATCCCTGCATGTAGAGTTCCATGACTAGGGTGTCGGTTAAGCCTTGCTGAGCCATCGTGCTTACGGTTGCAATATTTGAGCTGTGTGCAGGTAAGAGCTATGAGAAGGGGTCCGAGGACGAGGCGGTGCCCCCGTCAGGGTACATGGCCTAGCTGGAGACCTGCACGCCGCCGTGATCTCTAGTTTGATGTTGCTAGTGTGTAGCGTCCCCGGGCTGGACAGCTACACATTTTCTTAGCTAGGATGAGAGAGTAGTAAATAATACTTCCGCTGTGTAATTATGTTTTGTAAAAGACTTCCGCTGTTTTATATCAAATAAAAGTTTGTATGTTGTTCTTAATTCTTTTCTTGTGTGCTGTTGGGTGCCGCATCACCACCACGCTCTGCGATCCTGGAGTGGGTGAACCACGGGGTGGTCCCCACACGCAGCATCCCTCAGCGTGATCCTGGCTCGACGAGGCCGTGGGGCTCTCGCACTAAATCTCCCTGCCCGGTATCATTTTCTCACTTGTGAATTTTCCTCACTGATTCTTTTCATAACCCATTCTGATGAAACCAAGCCCTAAACTCGCGAGTAGATTCCAACTACGCGGCTTCTACCTATCCTTCCATACTAGCATTTAGCATAGCCCAAATCCACTCAAGGAGGTGCTAATCTACTCTTTCTCTCTTGGGTAAATCTGGTCATGCAAATGGGTTTTCAATATCATCTAGACATAATGCAATCAATAATTCATAGCTATGATCTCTAGAAATGAAAAGACTTTATAAAATTCCTCGAATGCAAACCTGGGCTTGCCTTTTTTGCAGGTGACTAGTATATAATCAGATAGTGTAGTCGATCACATGATGCTTGATCACTTGATCACCGGGTTCCTTGATTCCCACTTCAATTTCTTCACAAGTCTTCACGTCGATGCTATACGTCATGAAAATGCACATGTATTTAATTATAAAGTTTTTTATAACAAGCCTAATGATAAGTTTAAAACCAGAACTCTTAAAGAATTTAAAATGAAACTGGTGCTAGTGGATGGAGTGGGGTTTAGCAAAATGATCAAGTGCTAAGTGCTTTTCCTAATTGGAATGACTTCAACTAAGCAAAGTGTATTGTAAAGGACTGATCCAAAGCCCAACCTACACTGAAATTTTTCATGTGAGTTCCTTGTCACAAGAAAGTGTTCTGGACCAAAAGTTAGCACTTTTCATGGAGCGGTTTATTCAGAACAATTCTCTAAGTAATTAAGAAAAAAGAAATTAATTCTGATGTAACTCACATGTTCATGTCAAACTTAGTGAACTACAATTTAAATTACAGTTAATAGAGCCTTCATGAATTTTACTAGGATTTCTGGAGCTAAGAATTGCCCAGAACTGAATTTCTAATTTTTGGGGATTTTCTGAAAAAGTTTCTGTATTCATTTAAACACAGCGATTTGAAATCTGAATTTTTCTAATCAAATAAATTCCAAATGAGCTGAAAATTTTACAGGAGTTCAATAATATCATAGTATTGATCTGGAAAATTTTGAGGATTTTTTGATGAACCAAACTCCCTATAAAAAATTCTTTTTCTGAAATATTTAAAGAATTTTCCAGAATTATTTATTGACTTTCATACAAATTGGGTTGCATATTTGGATAGAGTATTTCAACATGAATGTAACCCAATTTGAATCACTAAATATGGAGTTTCCTAGCAAGAGTTAAGCTCTTCCAAAGTTTTGAGGAAATCTGGAATTTAAATTAAATCGGGAAAATTTTAAAACCCTGACAGCGGGCCCGGAGCTACGTGTCACTTTCTGAGACGAAGACACACGGGGCCACAGGGACATCGGTGCGTAGTAAAAAAGTGATCCAAGGCCGCAGAAAATCCCAGCTCTAATTCCTCTCTCACTGACCGCGGGCCCAGCCACTTTTTTCGACCTCTCACCGTCCTGCGTTGGTCCGGTGCCCACCTCGCCGGAGCTATCACTGGGAGGGTCTTCCCGTGCCCCAAACTCAACAATTCTCGTCGACTCTACCTAAAATCGTTGGGGGAACACGCTGCCACCCTTGGCGCCGCCCGGCGATCACCGGAAATGGCCTTGTGACGCCGACCTCTTTAGTGGCAAGTCCGGAGATGTCGCGAGGACGTTGTAGTGTCCCAAACTTCCTTCGGTTAGCTCCTACAGCATCACCATGACTTAGGGAGCAACGTCCAAGGCTCTGATCTCACGAGAAACGTCGGCAAATACAAGTTCACCATGCGACCTAGGTGAAATTCGGTGAAAACTCGAAAAACTCGAAGAACCGAAGGTTTCCTCGATGGTTCTCCCTGGTTCTTGACCCCACGAACTCGCACGGACGTGTACCACTGGTTTTCTAGAGTATGTGATGAGTGGTGCATTGTGTCATACTAATTTCCCGATTTTCTTCTCGCGGTTCATATCGCATGTCGGCAGGAAAACTAAAATTCCGACGAGCACAGTTTGTGACAAGCTGCCGTGTATTGCGGTGAAGCAAGAGAAGGTCTAGGCGAACCTTTTGGCTTTTGAAGCTCGGTGGAAGATAAACTGTGGCGACTGGGCGACGGTTTCTTGTGACCGGCGGCTCGCTGTGGCGTCGGTTAGAAAACCGAGCTCGGCGCCTGGGTTACAGTGGGAGAAACATCGAGTTCTTGCATCGGATACGTTGAGGAGGACACGGTGATGCTGTGGGGAGGCTCAACTCGGTTTGCAATCCGCAGAGACGGCCGGGCGCTGGTGACCGGTTGTCGCGGCTGTCGGCGGCAGAGACTCTCGTGGAAGAGGCAGCAGCGAGTGAAAAACGGGAGAGGCAGTCGAGCAACTCGTTTTGCCGAGTGTTGGGTTGGCTGGGAAGATTTTACCAGCGCTGTGAGGCAGTTTGTCGTGTGCTCGGTCAGAATCATCGCGAGCGCGCGCGCTGGGGGCTCTGTTAGCGGCGTCGAATACTCAGAAGAGGTAAAACAGGGACTGCTCACTCTATTGAAGATCTTTTGGGGTATATGACAATTGTGTCTCACACTCCACCTTATCTCACCAAACTCTCTTAAATTTGGCACATGATCAAATTCAGTTCTGTTGGGCTACAATTTGAACTCCATATGGATAATTGGTCAAGTTTCATCCAAATTCAAATTTGTATTTGAATTCATTGCAATTTAAAGTCCTTTTGGAAAATGGGTAGCAAAACATCTCCAAAATTTATGAGACTTTGCATACCCACTAATTTGGACCTAAGGAATTCAAATATGAAATATGATTTTAAATTTAGCTGCTGCAAATGAGAGTTTGAACACAACAGATGCATTTCCATTGTGTTGCCCTCATTTGAAATTTGACTTGAACAATTTTGTTCCAAAATCTGATTTGCGACTTTCTCTTGCACATTATAACTTCACATCTGTGGTTTTACATTCACCTTGGTTCCAAGCATGCAATTAAACATTTTCTTGTGTATAGAGAGATCTCATGTGTATCAACACATATGAAAAAGTTTAAACAAGTCCCAATTTTCATACATATGAAACCAACATGCATTCAAACTTCAGTTTCTTTGTATTCATATTTTTGGGACCTTTACATATCTCCCATATTAACATGTCTAAGTACTTAGCATATGTCTACCATTTTCAACATTTGAATATACAACATCAACACTATGCAAGTTGCTAAGTATTTTATTAACACGTGCAAAGAAATCATCAATCGGCTCATCGGGCGGCATCTCAAATCGCATTTATCCTTTGTTGTACATGTCTTGACGTACCTCCTTTACTGTATCAGAGCCCTCATGATAATCTCACAAAGCCTTCCACATATCGTATGCAGAATTCAAAAGTGACCCTGATGACCATAAAATCTTTACATATAATAGAAAATCGAGTTGTGAAGCCAACACAAAAAAATAAAGTCAATTAGATGTGTAGAATGAAAGTTATGGCCAAAAGATTGAAGCAACACTTATCTGAGTGAAACCGACAGACAAAACTAGAAGAAAATGACATGGGTGATCACATCGCAAAAGCTCAGCACAAACCTCGACTTTTACTTAGCATAGACATAAAATTAAGTTGTCAGAGTGCCTCCCACGTAGCCAAGTCCTCCCTATTTACATCCACAATGCTCAAGACAACCGAAACCAACTAGGACAACTCTAAAGAATTCTATTCAACTAAGGCCTACTAATCTACTTGGACTCTATCTATTGGCACATAGATCAGAGTTCTAACCTTCCAAAACTGTTTAGGCGCAGCCACAATTGTTATGGACACCTTCACCACGCCTTGGAACAATGTTGCCACGTTCATGCACTGTTTGCACACGTGCACATCTTCCAAACACGTTCAACCTTTATTTATAATCGTTCAAACATGTTCAAATCATGTCAGAAAGCTCGTGTCATCCCTGCACTTGTGCCAATGACTTAAACACACATTTGCTTCACCACTTTGTAAAGGTCCCAAAATTATGAATACGAAGAAACACTTGTTTCCAAAGTTTTGTTTCATGTGTATGAAATTTGGGACTTGTTAAAACTTTTTCCCACATGTGATAACACACATGAGGGCTTTCTTCACACAAGTCAGATGTTCATTGGAGAACTTGGAACCCCAGAGGGGTCTAAAACAAGGATGGGAAGTTCCCATATGTGTGAGAAAACAAAAATCAGATTTGGAACAATTTGTTCAAACAAAAATTTAAATGAGAAAAACACAATGGAATTCAAAACTGTTGTGCTAAAAATCTCATTTGCAGCAGCCAAAATAAAAATCAGATTTCATATTTGAATTCCTTGAGTCCAAATTAGAGGGTGTGCAAAGTTTCATGATTTATGGAAATAGTTTGCAACCCATTTTGCAAAATGGACTTTAAAAGACAAAGAATTCAAATGCATGTTTGAATTTGGATGAAACTTGCCCAATTATCCAAATGCATACCAGACTTGAATTCTCACAATTGAATTCACTCAACATTCAAACTTGGGAGATATTTGGAGAGGGGATAAGGAGGACTGATCAGTGGGTCCCACATGTCATTGTGTGAACTGAAAACTTGCAAAAGATCTCAGAGATGGGTCTCTGTTTTGCTGCCTTCAGGGGAGCGACAGCAGCTGCTGCTCGGGACAGCACGCCCGCAGCTGGTCGGCCGCCCCCGCAACCGACTCCAGCGCCGATACAGCCCCCCCCAAGCGTCCTCATCCATCCACAACGTGCTCTCCCTCTGCTCACGGACCGAGCACAGAGGCTTTTCTTCTTCCCTCGCGCCCTGAGCAACACCAGCGCCGCCGCCGTCGTTTGCTCGACAGCCGGCCCAAACGGGCGCAAACAGCAGCTAGTCAGTAATCGGATAGCACCGGCGCAGCTCCCTCTCCCTCCTCACCGCGTCCCTGACCGGTGATCGGCTCTCCAACCCCGGGAGCAACGCGGCCGCGCGAAGGCCGAATAGGACCTGATAAGGAGGCTTCCGTGGGCAGCCCAACCGGGCGCTTGTCACGGCTAAGTACCAGCGCCTCTGGACGCGCCAAGGCACCCTGCTGCTCCCCTCCAAAGATCAGAACGTGCCATGCATCACCGGGAGGGAATTTGGAAAAATTGCTCCGGCGTACTCCCTCTGACCTTCCGGCATGGTAATCCCGAATTCCTCTTCAATTCTCAATATTTGTTCATCACAGCTTGCCTGAAGGATCCAAAGTAGTAGGCGATCCTTTGCCCTTCACGGTTCTAGCCTAAAACTGCACATAGACCGAGTATTTCATGGATTTCTACCGGCGACCGAACCAGGGGACCGCAGTCGCACGGTGAAGGCATGTTTGCCATCATTCTCGAACATTTTTGAGGCTAGGCCGAGCTTCCCCATCTTTCACTGGTGCTTTAGCACCATTTTGTCGAACTGTTGGTGCAGTAGGATGGCCGGTCGACGTCGCCGATGAAGTGCCGGGCTGCCGCAGCGTCGCTAGCCACCATAGAGGTTTTGCCGGCTCGGGGAAACCTTACCATCGTGCTCAGCAGGGCAGGTTAGGCTCTGGCGGCGAGCAAGGGCTCGAGCAGAGGCCGGAATATCGAGTTCCGGCGATCTGCGGCGAGGGCGGCGGCGCGGGCACCCGGAGCGCGGGAACTGACCCGAGGTAGAAGAAGGGGTCGGCGGGCCCAGTCGTCAGTGAGAGAGAGTTTAAAACCCTGATCCTCTGTGGCTGTGGGATCCCGTGTGACTGCACGGAGGAATATGTGTGGCCCCGTGTGCCTTTGATTCTGTAGGTGACACGTGCCCTATGGCCCACAGTCAGGTTTAAACTTTTCCCCGGATTTATTCAAATCCCAGATTTTTCTCCAAACTTTAGAAGAGCATAACTTTTGCTAGGAACCTCCAAATTTAGTGATTCAAATTGGGTTAGATTCAGATTGACAAACTCTATCCAAATATGCAACCCAATTTATATGAAAGTCTTTAGTTAATTCTGGAAAATTCATTAAAGCTTTTCAGTAAAAGAATTTTAGAGGGAGTTTGGTTTATCCAAAAATCCTCAAATTTTGCCAGAATATTCTTTAGGGTGTTATTAGACTCCTGTGAAAGTTTCAGCTCATTTGGAGTTGAATTGATCAGGGTAATCCAGATTGTAAGTTTCTGTATTCAAATGAATACAGAAACATTTTCAGGGAATTTCCAAAACTTGTAAATTCAGTTCTGGGAAATTCCTAGCTCCAAAAATCCTAGGAAAATTCATGTGGACTCTATAAACTATAATTGAAATTGTGGTTCACTGAGTTTGACATGAACATGGATGTTACCTCAGAATTAATTCATCTTTGACTAAACACTTAGAGAATTATTCTGAATAAACCATTCCATGGAAGGGGCTAAATTTTGGTCCAGAGAACTTTCTTGTGACAAGGAACTCACATGAAAATTCTCAGCTCCATTAGAGCTCTGGATCACCACTGTCATGTGTGATCTCTTAAGGTGATCAACACTTAAGTGGGAAAAGCACTTAATAAGTGATCTTAGTGTTTAAGCCCAACCCAAATCACTAGCACCAATGTCATTTTAAATTCTTAAACAAAGTTCCAGTTTTAAAATGGTCATTAGATCTTATCAACAAAAGCTTTTCAATTAAATACATATGGATGATCATATCGTGTAGCATATACGTGAAGAAGGTAAGAAGAACCTGAGGTGAAGATCAAGGAGGGAGGAAATCAAGTGATCAAGCTCCAAGTGATCATCACTAACTGATTGTAACAGTAGTCACCTGCAAAACAGGCAAGCCCCGGTTTGCATTTGAACCGTTTTATAAAGCATTTTTATTTGTAGAGATCATAGCTTTGCATCATTGATTGCATTACGTCTAGATGATATTGAAAACACCACTTGCATGACCAGAAACACCTAAGAGAGAAAGGGTAGAATAGCAACTCCCCGAGGGAATTTGGCTACGCTAATGTTAGTAGGAAAGGTCCGGTAGAAGACGAGTAGTTGGAATCTACTCGCGAGTTTAGGGCTGGTTTACTCGGAACGGGTCCGAATTAGAAAAGGTGAGGAAAGTTCACACATAAGAAATGGAGACCGGGCAGGGAGGTTTAAAGGCAGCAGGTTGCAGGCCGTGCGTGCATAGCCCTGCCTGTGTCGGTTAAGGCCCGTCCGTGCTTGGCCCTGTTGGACAAGTTTGAGTTGTGTACCGGGCACATACTGGCTATATGGGACCCAGGAAACCGATGTACCTTGGGAGATCCATAGTGGAACTTTTCCAACTGCCTTAGGCTTTCGGCGTCAGGGTAGCAGGAGGTACCTCGCTCAAGAACATACCACAGCGGGTATGTACCTTGAGGGAGCTTGCGTACTCGGGCCAGTTGGACTGCGTCCAATGTGGAAGATCTTGGGAAAGGTGGCCGCGTACAACGTCAGTCGAGGTTGCTGCCGGCAACTCGGAGTACGGGTGTACGTGTCGTGTAGTCCGGGCGTGTACTGATTCGAATCACCGTCGCTCGCGGTCATATGAGCATACTTGCCCACTGCGTCTTGACGTAGTAACAACTGGAATTATTCTTTTGAACTTGATGAGGATGTACTATAACTTGTATTGCAACCATGATTGAATTAGAGATAGGCTCATTAAAGTTTACTTTCACTTTGTGCAAGGAGCATCGCAACAAAGCGTTTCTTGTTTGATTGTGGAGTTGCGATGCTTTTCGGCTCAAGGTTTGCACAATGAGGCTTAAAATCTGAAAGTTAAGGATCGACTCTAGGCGAGTCCTTTATGCAAGTCTAGCCAACCCAATTGCATCCGTCGTGCATGTAGAGTTTCTTGCTTAGGAGAGACGGGTCAGACTTGCTGAGCCTATGTGCTCACGCTTGATATATAAGTGGTTTTGCAGGTTAACAACGATGCTGAAAAGAAGGTTGTCCGGTGAGACTCGGGGACTCCCGAGTCAGGTAACACATGGAGAAACCAGCCGCTGCTACTTGTCTTTGTGTTGCTAGCGAGAGGAGTCCGCGGGCTGGACTTCATCTCGGGTGCTCTTAGTTATTCGACGTGATTTGATAAAGACTTCCGCTGTAGTTACTTGATGTAAAGTATTTACAAAGAAAAACTTGTAAGCCTCCGCTATTGTTTTATGTAATACATTGTTCCTCATATGTGTGTTGTTGGGTGCCGCATAATACGGCACCACCCAATGCGATTCCCGGGCGAGTGGCCTGTCTCGATTGAGCGGGTCGCGTCAGCGTGGTATCAGAGCTCGCTTGAGGTTTAACACAGTACAAAGGTCTTCTTTTTCAAAAATCCAGTGAGGAACGAGTTAGTAGCCCGTATAAGGATGTTATTAGTATATAGAAAGTGGCTTAGTAACCTAATTGTTATGTCGGAAAATCGTGCATCTCGGGACGTTCATGTCTTGGGGGGTGCACGTGAGCGCTGTCCACCAGTGCGCACAAGCTGAAGGGTGGAGCCCCACGGGTGGCAGGTAACCCGATCCGCTTTAGTATACTCTACGACTCTTCATGTCGTTTGGGGTACTCGAGCAACGTCTGTCCCAGGCGTGCGTGGTGCAATTTGGGAAACCCCGTCACGTGGTTAGTAACGTGAACACGTAGCTCAAGGTGTGTTTGGTTTGAGAACACCTGTGCGAATGATGACGGACGGGTGTAAGAAATGTATGGATACCGGGTTCGGTGTGCAGCCGGGCCTGATGATTGAGTGTGACTTATGCAGGATTAACCACGAAACCGTAGCACGAATAGAACACGTTTGCGAGTGATCGTTTTAGTGCCACCTAAGACACGTTGATACCGGTATAATCCGGATAGGATTTTCTTTTGGCGAGGCTACGTAGTACCGACATGCTTCTTACGGTGCGTCGACGCCGTACTAAACATAATAACCCCTTTCCTTTGAAGAAATGACACATGAACTAACTTTCAAATAAAAATGGAAGTTTGAAACAAATATTAGTTACTGAACTCTTATTTTGAGCTAAGATTCAAATGAGAGGAAGATTAGACTTCAAAGATTTCAAAAACAGAGTGCTCTGTTTTCGGCAGGAATTTGTGCTGGACTTCAACAGAGCATAACTCTGAGTAGCTTGACCCAATTAAGGTGTAAGATACAGCTATGGAAAGATTTTCAAGTGATCTACATCTTCTTTGTAGACCTCCAGAGCTAAATCACATGCTAAATGGGTAGAAAGTTCAGAGTAAGGTAAACTGTCCAGAACCAGGACAGCAACAAAACCTCTCTGGACCTTTCTGTTTTTAAGCCATAACTTTCTGTAGATAAACCCTTAAGAAGCCTATGATACACCATTGGAAAGATTATGAATGTGCAACATTGTTGTAGTTCAAAGTTTGTTCAGGTTCTTATTGTATTACATATACAACTGTGATAAAATCAGCCATGTACAAAGGAGGTGCTGGCAAATTTTATCCAGGAATTCTGTCAACTTTGGAAAAATCATAACTTTTACTCCGGAGATGATCTGGGGGCATATGAGTACTCGTTGGAAAGATACTGAAGTTAATTTTAACTTTGGTATTCAACTTGAGTTATGAAAATGCTCTTAACTAGATCAAAATGTGGAGATAGTGCATAAAGGTCTGTTCTGTACAGATAGGCTGAATAGCTATGCCTACTAAGGAGTTTTGTAAACATGAATTTTGTTACTGCTTTCATAAAGTTTTGACATAATCATGTTTCCATTAGTCTCACATACTGATGAGTTCTTGCTTAACTCATCTCAACTACATTTTGCAGTATGGTTCGTAATCGCTCTAGGAGTAGGGCCGGAAGTTCTCGTCGAGGTGGTGATGCTTCTATCCCACCATCGGAACCACCATCCACGGGATGGATGGATCTTATGACTCGAGTCGTCGAGTCTAATCAAGAGAATGCTAGGCTACTCCAAGAAGCAACACAAGAACACACACGCTTACTCCAAGCTTTGGTACAGCAAGGCGTACTCCAGAACACGCAACAAGTCGTTCCACCTCGGAACGCTTATCTGGACTTCTTGGCGACTCAACCGCCTATCTTTACTGAAGCCACCGAACCTGTCGAAGCAGATCAATGGCTTCGTGTCATGGAGTCAAAATTTGGAGTATTCCAGTGTGATGCCAGAAGACAAAGTTTGCCGCTCAACAACTCCATGGAGCCGCCGGAAACTGGTGGGTGGATTATGTTGCCACCATTCCGGAGGGCCATCAAGTAACATGGAGAGAGTTTTGTGAAGCCTTTCGTACTCGTTACATACCACTAGGTATTGTCAAGGCAAAGCGGGAGGAATTTTTGGGCTTGAAGCAAGGGGACATGAGTGTCCTCGAGTATGTCAGAAGATTTAATCTTTTGGCCCAATATGCTCCCGAATATGTGGCGAAAGAAGAGGCACGGTGTGACCTATTTTTCCATGGTCTGAGTGCCATATTACGGGAAAAGCTGGCCGTACACAATAACGGCAGTTACACCGACATGGTCGATGCGGCTTTCATTCAAGAGAAGCCGACACTTGAGTGGCAAGCGGAGAAGAGAAAGATGAGTAAGATCGAGCAGGCTAGCACAAGTCATGTGCCTCAGAAGTACCGTTTGGTGTATCAAACGCCACCCGGTGAAAGATGGAGGCCACCTGTACGATCAACTCCTCCGAGATTGATTGCTGGTCAAGTTCTACAACTTGCACCACCTCCACTGCCGCAGCATCAGACGGTGGTTTGTGCTCCATCGCTGCAGCCATATGTACCTAGCAGTCCACCGCAAGTCAACGAAGAACCGGAGAGGCATCCGTGTCTTACTTGTGGGCGTAAGGGCCATTATGCTAGGCAATGTCCGGAGGGAACTCGAGGCTACGGGTCGTCATATTTACAACAATACGACCCGTACCTTAATCTGCAGATAGGAGCGCAGATAAGGGGCAATATTCACTATACTATGATTGATGATGTTCCGGAAGGAGAAGCCGCTTTAGCAGGGATGTTTTCTCTGAATCAGCTACCGGTTTTAGTTCTCTTTGATTCCGGTGCCACAAACAACTTCATTAGCCAATCTTTTGTGGCTCAACATCAGCTCCAAACCGTTTATACAAAGAGGCAATACCTCATATCTTCGCCCGGGGGCAGCAGTACCGCAAGCGAGGTTGTTTCCCGAGCACCTCTTTGTTTGGGGGGTAGAATATACCCTACGACCCTCATTATCCTTGAAGGTCTGAGGATTGACATCATTTTGGGGATGTCGTGGTTAAATTACCACAGAGCGGTTCTTAACATCAGCTCCAGGACCGTTGAGCTCAACTCCCCACAGCACGGTCTTCATATATTACTTCTGGGCGCCAGACAGCAACAGATTGCAACAGTAAACCACACGGAAGTTGTTAAGATAGAGGACATTCCGGTGGTACGTGAGTATCCTGATGTATTTCCCGAGGATTTACCGGGCATGCCGCCCGAACGAGACGTTGAGTTCAAGATTGAACTTATACCGGGAACGACACCAATATCACGAAGGCCGTACCAGATGGCACCCAATGAACTGGCAGAATTGAAGACACAGCTGAATGACCTAATGAGCAAGGGCTTTATACGACCAAGTTCATCACCTTGGGGTTGTTCAGCGTTGTTTGTCAAGAAGAAGGACGAAACACTACGGCTTTGTGTTGATTATCGTCCTTTGAATGCCGTTACCATCAAGAACAAGTATCCACTACCTCGCATTGATATGCTCTTCGATCAATTAGTGGGTGCGAAGGTATTTTCAAAGATGGATCTTCGGTCCGGATATCACCAGATTAAAATCCGGGCAGAAGATATTCCGAAGACGGCATTCTCAACGAGATACGGGCTGTATGAGTATCTCGTTATGTCTTTTGGTTTGACCAACGCCCCGGCACACTTTATGTACCTGATGAATTCAGTGTTCATGCCGGAGTTGGATAAATTCGTCGTTGTCTTCGTCGACGATATCTTGGTGTACTCCAAGTCAGAGGAAGAACATGCTGAACATCTGCATATTGTGCTACAAAGATTGCGAGATCATCAGCTCTATGCAAAATTCAGCAAGTGTGAATTCTGGATTAATCAAGTACCTTTTCTCGGACACATTATTTCAGCGGAGGGCATCGCTGTAGATCCGAGTAAGATTATCCAAGTGCAGAAGTGGGAGTCACCAAAGTCAGTACATGAAATCCGAAGCTTCCTCGGTTTAGCGGGTTACTACCGGAGGTTTATTCCGAGTTTTTCCAAGATTGCTAAACCAATGACGGAATTATTAAAGAAGAATATTAGATTTATGTGGGGTGCTGCGTGTGAACAAGCTTTCAAGACCTTAGTGGAGCATCTCACAACAGCCCCAGTTCTTGCTCAGCCTGATACAACGAAGCCATTCGACGTTTATTGCGATGCATCTGGCATCGGTCTTGGCTGTGTGCTGATGCAAGAAAGACGAGTGGTCGCTTATGGATCTCATCAACTCAGAACTCACGAGCAGCATTATACAACTCATGACCTTGAGTTAGCTGCCGTGGTCCTTGCTTTGAAGATGTGGAGGCATTTCTTGCTCGGAAATCTTGTACACCTCTACACCGACCACAAGAGCTTGAAGTACATCTTCACTCAGAAAGAATTGAACATGAGGCAACGAAGATGGCTAGAGCTCATTAAGGATTATGAACTAGAGATTCATTATCATCCAGGAAAGGCGAATGTGGTCGCCGATGCGCTCAGTCGTAAGGCGCATATCCATCACCTAACTATTGCTGAAATGGATGATGAAGAACCAAGCCTCCGTGTCATCCCATATGGAGCTCTCTATAATCTTGCTCTCATTCCTACTATCCGAGAGGAGATCATGGAAGCTCAACGAAAAGACAAGGGTATGTCTCACATACGGCGGAGGGTAGACAACGGAGAAATGAAGTGCTTCCGGAAGGACGATGAAGGTACCTTGTGGTTCAACGACCGGATTGTAGTACCCCGGGATATGGGACTACGGAAGAAAATTTTGGATGAATCTCATTTGTCCAAGTTTTCCATTCATCCGGGCAGTAATAAAATGTACCAAGATCTCCGGAAGAAGTTTTGGTGGACACGTATGAAACGTGAAGTTGCAAAGTATGTTTCAGAGTGTGATACGTGCCGAATAGTCAAGGCCGACCACATGAAGAAGTCAGGCCTGTTGCAGCCATTGCAAGTGCCGGCATGGAAGTGGGAAGACTTGAGTATGGACTTCATCGTCGGGTTGCCGATGACCTCCCACAACCATGATTCGATTTGGGTAATTGTGGACCGATTAACCAAATCAGCACATTTCATTCCTGTGCATACTAGGTACAACGCAAAGCAGTATGCGGAGCTGTACATAGCACGGATCTTGTGCTTACATGGAGTTCCCCGCACCATTGTGTCAGATAGAGGATCGCTGTTCGTAGCCCGTTTCTGGGAACAGCTACATACCTCCTTGGGGACAAAGTTGATTAGAAGCTCTGCATATCACCCTCAAACCGATGGGCAAACTGAGAGGGTGAATCAAATACTAGAGGATATGCTAAGAGCATGTGCCATCCACCACGGTAAGAGCTGGGATGACCACTTACCGCTGGCGGAGTTCTCGTACAACAACGGATATCAGACGAGCATTAAGATGGCACCATATGAAGCTCTATACGGCCGGAAGTGCCGTACACCATTGAATTGGTGCGAATCCGGTGAACGAGTAACATTCGGGGTTGATCTTGTCAATGAAGCCGAAGAGAGAGTTCGGATAATACAAGAGAACCTCAAAGCTGCCCAATCTCGTCAAAAGAGCTACGCGGACCAGAGACGTCGACCGCTGCATTTTGAAGTCGGAGAGCACGTGTATCTTCGTGTGTCTCCGATGAAGGGGATTCATCGGTTCGGTGTCAAGGGGAAACTTGCTCCCCGATTTATCGGTCCATTTACTATCACGGAGAAGTGCGGAACTGTAGCCTACCGGCTGGAACTACCGGCAAGCCTTGCCAGTATTCATGACATATTTCACGTGTCCCAGCTGCGGAAGTGTCTCAAGTTTACAGCTGCCATCCGCACCGAAGACATCGACGAGTTAAAACCGGATCTCACCTATGTCGAGCAACCTGTACAGATTATCGACGAAAAGACCCGGACCACCAGGAACCGGACTTTGAAATTTTACAAAGTCCTGTGGAGTAATCATACCCCGGAAGAGGCGACGTGGGAATCCGAAGATTACATCCACAAGAATTACCCGGAGTTTTTGTCACAAACCTTGTAATTACCTCCCACCTCGTTCCTCTTTTGAATCTCGGTACGAGATTCCTTTAAGGGGGGAGGAATGTAAAGGTCCCAAAATTATGAATACGAAGAAACACTTGTTTGCAAAGTTTTGTTTCATGTGTATGAAATTTGGGACTTGTTAAAACTTTTTCCCACATGTGATAACACACATGAGGGCTTTCTTCACACAAGTCAGATGTTCATTGGAGAACTTGGAACCCTAGAGGGGTCTAAAACAAGGATGGGAAGTTCCCATATGTGTGAGAAAACAAAAATCAGATTTGGAACAATTTGTTCAAACAAAAATTTAAATGAGAAAAACACAATGGAATTCAAAACTGTTGTGCTAAAAATCTCATTTGCAGCAGCCAAAATAAAAATCAGATTTCATATTTGAATTCCTTGAGTCCAAATTAGAGGGTGTGCAAAGTTTCATGATTTATGGAAATAGTTTGCAACCCATTTTGCAAAATGGACTTTAAAAGACAAAGAATTCAAATGCATGTTTGAATTTGGATGAAACTTGCCCAATTATCCAAATGCATACCAGACTTGAATTCTCACAATTGAATTCACTCAACATTCAAACTTGGGAGATATTTGGAGAGGGGATAAGGAGGACTGATCAGTGGGTCCCACATGTCATTGTGTGAACTGAAAACTTGCAAAAGATCTCAGAGATGGGTCTCTGTTTTGCTGCCTTCAGGGGAGCGACAGCAGCTGCTGCTCGGGACAGCACGCCCGCAGCTGGTCGGCCGCCCCCGCAACCGACTCCAGCGCCGATACAGCCCCCCCAAGCGTCCTCATCCATCCACAACGTGCTCTCCCTCTGCTCACGGACCGAGCACAGAGGCTTTTCTTCTTCCCTCGCGCCCTGAGCAACACCAGCGCCGCCGCCGTCGTTTGCTCGACAGCCGGCCCAAACGGGCGCAAACAGCAGCTAGTGAGTAATCGGATAGCACCGGCGCAGCTCCCTCTCCCTCCTCACCGCGTCCCTGACCGGTGATCGGCTCTCCAACCCCGGGAGCAACGCGGCCGCGCGAAGGCCGAATAGGACCTGATAAGGAGGCTTCCGTGGGCAGCCCAACCGGGCGCTTGTCACGGCTAAGTACCAGCGCCTCTGGACGCGCCAAGGCACCCTGCTGCTCCCCTCCAAAGATCAGAACGTGCCATGCATCACCGGGAGGGAATTTGGAAAAATTGCTCCGGCGTACTCCCTCTGACCTTCCGGCATGGTAATCCCGAATTCCTCTTCAGTTCTCAATATTTGTTCATCACAGCTTGCCTGAAGGATCCAAAGTAGTAGGCGATCCTTTGCCCTTCACGGTTCTAGCCTAAAACTGCACATAGACCGAGTATTTCATGGATTTCTACCGGCGACCGAACCGGGGGACCGCAGTCGCACGGTGAAGGCATGTTTGCCATCATTCTCGAACATTTTTGAGGCTAGGCCGAGCTTCCCCATCTTTCACTGGTGCTTTAGCACCATTTTGTCGAACTGTTGGTGCACTAGGATGGCCGGTCGACGTCGCCGATGAAGTGCCGGGCTGCCGCAGCGTCGCTAGCCACCATAGAGGTTTTGCCGGCTCGGGGAAACCTTACCATCGTGCTCAGCAGGGCAGGTTAGGCTCTGGCGGCGAGCAAGGGCTCGAGCAGAGGCCGGAAGATCGAGTTCCGGCGATCTCCAGCGAGGGCGGCGGCGCGGGCACCCGGAGCGCGGGAACTGACCCGAGGTAGAAGAAGGGGTCGGCGGGCCCAGTCGTCAGTGAGAGAGAGTTTAAAACCCTGATCCTCTGTGGCTGTGGGATCCCGTGTGACTGCACGGAGGAATATGTGTGGCCCCGTGTGCCTTTGATTCTGTAGGTGACACGTGCCCTATGGCCCACAGTCAGGTTTAAACTTTTCCCCGGATTTATTCAAATCCCAGATTTTTCTCCAAACTTTAGAAGAGCATAACTTTTGCTAGGAACCTCCAAATTTAGTGATTCAAATTGGGTTAGATTCAGATTGACAAACTCTATCCAAATATGCAACCCAATTTATATGAAAGTCTTTAGTTAATTCTGGAAAATTCATTAAAGCTTTTCAGTAAAAGAATTTTAGAGGGAGTTTGGTTTATCCAAAAATCCTCAAACTTTGCCAGAATATTCTTTAGGGTGTTATTAGACTCTTGTGAAAGTTTCAGCTCATTTGGAGTTGAATTGATCAGGGTAATCCAGATTGTAAGTTTCTGTATTCAAATGAATACAGAAACATTTTCGGGGAATTTCCAAAACTTGTAAATTCAGTTCTGGGAAATTCCTAGCTCCAAAAATCCTAGGAAAATTCATGTGGACTCTATAAACTATAATTGAAATTGTGGTTCACTGAGTTTGACATGAACATGGATGTTACCTCAGAATTAATTCATCTTTGACTAAACACTTAGAGAATTATTCTGAATAAACCATTCCATGGAAGGGGCTAAATTTTGGTCCAGAGGACTTTCTTGTGACAAGGAACTCACATGAAAATTCTCAGCTCCATTAGAGCTCTGGATCACCACTGTCATGTGTGATCTCTTAAGGTGATCAACACTTAAGTGGGAAAAGCACTTAATAAGTGATCTTAGTGTTTAAGCCCAACCCAAACCACTAGCACCAATGTCATTTTAAATTCTTAAACAAAGTTCCAGTTTTAAAATGGTCATTAGATCTTATCAACAAAAGCTTTTCAATTAAATACATATGCATGATCATATCGTGTAGCATATACGTGAAGAAGGTGAGAAGAACCTGAGGTGAAGATCAAGGAGGGAGGAAATCAAGTGATCAAGCTCCAAGTGATCATCACTAACTGATTGTAACAGTAGTCACCTGCAAAACAGGCAAGCCCCGGTTTGCATTTGAACCGTTTTATAAAGCATTTTTATTTGTAGAGATCATAGCTTTGCATCATTGATTGCATTACGTCTAGATGATATTGAAAACCCCACTTGCATGACCATAAACACCTAAGAGAGAAAGGGTAGAATAGCAACTCCCCGAGGGAATTTGGCTACGCTAATGTTAGTAGGAAAGGTACGGTAGAAGACGAGTAGTTGGAATCTACTCGCGAGTTTAGGGCTGGTTTACTCGGAACGGGTGCGAATTAGAAAAGGTGAGGAAAGTTCACACATAAGAAATGGAGACCGGGCAGGGAGGTTTAAAGGCAGCAGGTTGCAGGCCGTGCGTGCATAGCCCTGCCTGTGTCGGTTAAGGCCCGTCCGTGCTTGGCCCTGTTGGACAAGTTTGAGTTGTGTACCGGGCACATACTGGCTATATGGGACCCAGGAAACCGATGTACCTTGGGAGATCCATAGTGGAACTTTTCCAACTGCCTTAGGCTTTCGGCGTCAGGGTAGCAGGAGGTACCTCGCTCAAGAACATACCACAGCGGGTATGTACCTTGAGGGAGCTTGCGTACTCGGGCCAGTTGGACTGCGTCCAATGTGGAAGATCTTGGGAAAGGTGGCCGCGTACAACGTCAGTCGAGGTTGCTGCCGGCAACTCGGAGTACGGGTGTACGTGTCGTGTAGTCCGGGCGTGTACTGATTCGAATCACCGTCGCTCGCGGTCATATGAGCATACTTGCCCACTGCGTCTTGACGTAGTAACAACTGGAATTATTCTTTTGAACTTGATGAGGATGTACTATAACTTGTATTGCAACCATGATTGAATTAGAGATAGGCTCATCAAAGTTTACTTTCACTTTGTGCAAGGTGCATCGTAACAAAGCGTTTCTTGTTTGATTGTGGAGTTGCGATGCTTTTCGGCTCAAGGTTTGCACAATGAGGCTTAAAATCTGAAAGTTAAGGATCGACTCTAGGCGAGTCCTTTATGCAAGTCTAGCCAACCAAATTGCAACCGTCGTGCATGTAGAGTTTCTTGCTTAGGAGAGACGGGTCAGACTTGCTGAGCCTATGTGCTCACGCTTGCTATATAAGTGGTTTTGCAGGTTAACAACGATGCTGAAAAGAAGGTTGTCCGGTGAGACTCGGGGACTCCCGAGTCAGGTAACACATGGAGAAACCAGCCGCTGCTACTTGTCTTCGTGTTGCTAGCGAGAGGAGTCCGCGGGCTGGACTTCATCTCGGGTGCTCTTAGTTATTCGACATGAGTTGATAAAGACTTCCGCTGTAGTTACTTGATGTAAAGTATTTACAAAGAAAAACTTGTAAGCCTCCGCTATTGTTTTATGTAATACATTGTTCCTCATATGTGTGTTGTTGGGTGCCGCATAATACGGCACCACCCAATGCGATTCCCGGGCGAGTGGCCTGTCTCGATTGAGCGGGTCGCGTCACACTTGACACGACTCAATCACGTTCACACGCATTGTTCTTGATCCAAACATGTTGCATTACACATTTGATAGTCTCAACCGCAATTCCTTCCAAATTTGATTATTGGACCTCAACTTCTCTCTACGTTTAGTTCAAAGAACCCGATCAACAACAATGACTTGACCTCAAACAACACCTGCATAAGAGCAAACAACCATTCTTTGAGAGCACAAATATGAGACTTGACTCTCATTAGTCCAAACCACAACACTTTGTATGGCAATCTCCAAAAAACATGTTGCTCACATTCAAACAACCAAAATCACCACAACACGTCAAAAACTCAATCCATAAGCACCAAACATTCTCTCCTACACATCAAAGACAACCTTTACACATCCAATGTCAAATCACACATCAAGCATAGAGTGTATGCCCAAAACTTTACATGAACCTCACTAGAATACCTTTTACCAATGTATTTAGCATACCTTCGTCTCAAAGTAGGCACAGAATTGGGGTCTCGATCACATATTAGGATACCTTCATCAAATGCATCGTTCCCACGGATGAAGTTGTGAAGCCACATTGTAGCTACGACAATCATTTTTTGCCTGTCCATTGGATAGGTTAGCATCTTGAGAAGAATTTTCCAATTTATCTTCCATATACCAAAGGTGCACTCGACAACATTACACCAAAATTGAGTGCAAGTGGTTAAATTCCTCTTGCTCACCATGAGGTGTAGGACCACTTCTCCAGTCCGGAGCATGGTGTCTCTAACCTTTGTTTGGTGCTAAATAGCCATCTCTATTAAAATAGCCAACATCAACAAGGTAATATTTTCCTATAATATGTGAACAAAGTTGAGCTTTAAGCCATGAATATATACATTAGAAAAAGAGAAGACAAGATATGACTAAAACGTACCAAGAGGAGGATTTGGAAAATATCTTCATCCGCTTCAACTACACTCTACAACACATTTGTACTCATGCATAGAACCCGGCCATCCAATAGATGAATATATGAAATGGATATCAAAATAAATAACTACCATCACATTTTGGGTAGGTTAACCAGATCTTCCAATGCATCTAATGTAGTCGTTCTTTAGTGGGATTGCATTAAGATGAGTGTCGTTAATGGCACCAATGCAATCCTTAAACTGTGGCCACACCCTTTGGTCATTTGTAATCCTACTATGCGTTGTGGATATTAGGATCCTTGGGTTATATATATATATATATATTGTGTATACATTGTCACCATGCAATTTAAGACTTCAATGAATTTTCTACTAATTGTCTCACTAGAATGCTTAAAATCTTTCATAACAGCAGAGTTGGACCAACAATGACCAACAAATCACAACAAATAATCTAAGAGATTCCATAGAACTCATATGGATAGTGGAAGTCAGACCATAATCACTCACCAACACATCATTAAGTGTTCTTTTGTGCCTAGAACAACACCACATTATTTGCAAAGCCATGACATTATTGGTACGTCAAAAGCAATTGACTTATAAGGGGAACCTCAAATTTAAACACCCAAAAATACCCTCCCTTCTTGCAAAAGATTCACAAGATGTAGTGCTCTTCTCACTCAATGTAATAAGTTTGCTTAGTTGATCTTGCACCCAATGTACCCCTAAGACTTCGGTTTCTTACCCTTGTCCGTTTAGACAGCACAAGCAGACCGCTTTCCTTTGGCACTAGGAGGTGTGATCTCTGCACACTCATCACCGGCTGCATAATATTTGTCCTGGCCATCCTCATTATTTGGATTTTAAGCCTACCGAGACCAAGGTGCAGCACCATTTGAAGGAGCCCACAGTGGTCATATGTTGTGTTCCAAATGTCTTTATTCATGATAGCCAATTACTCTTTGTTGGGAATGGGTCTCTTTAACTTAGCAGTGCCATTATATTGCTAGTATCATAGAAGAAAAATAAAATGTTAGACCTGTAATAAAAGTTTGCATAACATTATAAACACAAAAATCAAACATATATATGGGTTACCAGTTTCCTTCTTCCACCACTCATCTAGTGCTTTGTAGGTCTTCTTTATAGGGCCCCACTCTATACCAGTTTACTTTTCCAATCTTTTCTAATAGCTATATTCTTTTTGTCTTAACCTATTTATTCTTGAACTGCATTTTGGTATAAGAGAGGCATGTCCTTTCATAAACTTATCTATCATATTTTAATACACAATCCTATTCATGTGGGTACCAGAACGATTGTGAGCCACCACTTCTCCGCAAACAATTCACAAACTATCCCAGTGTGGGTTAGGCGCACAAATTGGTTGTATATTTTGCGGGTGACCGAAAAACAAGGTATTGGAGGCCATTTTAGTTTGGGAATCCAAGATGTGGGCGACTGAACGGAAGATTTAACCGGAACCCGAAGTTCATCTTGGGGGAAGCGGTTCTACCTTGGAAATCCAAGATACGGGCGCTCAAGTGGAAGAACCAGCTGGAAATAAGATTTACCTCGCGGCCACAAGATAAGCATTAAAACCGCAAGATACTGATGCCGAGGAAGGACTTAGAGAATTTTGGCTTAGTTCGACAATGTATCATTTAGCATTTATTCGTGTCATTGTAAAGATAGTTTCTAGAAGATGTCAGCACGACATATTCATGTGTACGTGCCTTAGGGATAAGATTAGGTAGATTTTAAATTACAGATAGATAATTGTCGAGATTAGCTAGGATCTTCAGGATGTATTGGGCTATATAAAGGAAGCCATTTGCCGAGATGTACCAAGTCAAAATCAACAAACAAATTCCTGATTACTTTTTCGTATCTTTACTTTTTCTTCGTAGTTCTTAGTTACTTTATAGTTCTTTGATACTTTGCTGAGTAAAGTATCCGGTCATTCTCCACGAAAGTGAGAACCTATCTCGTCTACCATAAAAACCTTTGAGTTTCATCTACGTTTTGGTGATCACCGCCAGAACACACCAACAGAATTGGCGACTCTAGTTGGGAGCGATGTAAGGTGCATCAAGCTTCGCTCCTACTTGACAATCCGTGCGGTTTTTGTACCGATCAACCTGGAGAAAGCATGGCCAAAGCATCGAGCAGGAAAGACAACGGTGGCCGTCGACGCTAGCAACGTCATCAGCGTACAACTAGAAGATCTAATGCAGGAGGACCGGGAACGCATCCAGGAAGAGCTTTAGCGAGAGATCGATCAAGAAAAGATGGCGTGGCAGCAGTCTAAGCTGGCATGCTTCCAAAACACCCGGGGAGGCATCATCTAGAAGGCTGACACGCAGGAAGCAACTTCATGCAAGGTAAACACGACATTCTCAGTCGAGGATCTTATGCATCTATTAGACGTGTTGGTAATTAGTAAGTACGGTGCTGACTTTGAGCAGATGGCACTCACAGTAGCCATTAGATTGAAAAACAATTTTGATTAATTTAAAGCCGATTTTGAGCAGAGCATAGACAAAAACTTGCATCGGCAGATCCGATCTATAATTCAACAGGTCCCAGAGGAAGTCGGGGGTAAATATGTAGATCCTAACACGAGTAGTGCGACGATTAACTTAACAAACACTTTACCACCTTGCATGCCGCCAACTTTCACCCCAGCTAGGCAACCAGCAGTAACTGTTCAACATCCATACTATCAAATTGTGGTCTATGGACCTGCCATACCACCCACAGGGAACAATGTACCACTTCGGTCGGTACCCAACACGGTTTTAACTCCAGTGCAACCACAGTTGTACCGTGAAACCTTACCAACCCTCCTACTGCTCCACGCGATTACCTTAGGGATCCAGTGGCTAGAACACTCAGGGAGCTCGGGATCACGACCAGAGGACACATTAGAACGTATTAAAAACCATATCTGGAGTATTTCAACACTGTCCCGTATCCTAAAAGGTTTCGGGTGTCTAATTTCTCTAAGTTTACTTGAAAGGATTCAAAAACCACGCAGGAGCACATCAGCCAATTCCTGATCAAAACTAGAGACATAGGTGTGACGGACCGAAATCCGTACAATCCAGGATCGCAGAGGGTGATGCCGCACGATGCGACACCTGATAGCACACACGATAAGGAAAACTTAGTATTACATTCAAACTTACTGAATTTGTACAAAAGTAGTACAAAACTTGAGTTTACATCTACTTTACAGAGTTTACTGCAGCGGAAATTATTTATACAACTCACACCTAACCCTAACTAGCAAAAGTTGGTTGTCCAGCTTTGACACCCAGTTCCAAAAATAGAACCAAGTGAATGCATATGTATGCCAAAGATGTTCATCACACATACACATGTAATCCACAAACTGAATTCAGAATATAACCACAAATAAATAGTGTTTAAGTACTTTATTACAATGACTCAATGTCTCACTCATGAATGTCTATCTCATTCTTGCAGCGGAAGACTCTAAACGACAGCGGAATATCAATAAAGGAAGCAGGCTCCAACTTCAACTCCACAGGCATGTTCACGGTAGTTAACATGCCTAGTACTCCACATGGTCCTCGAAATACTTTTCTCCTGTTGCTGATGTTTATGTGATGATGCAAGGGTGAGTACATGTCATACTCAGCAAGTGCGGGAAAAGTATGACATGTAGCTTACAACAATGTATGGAGTAAAAAGGCTCATTGCAGCAAGAAAATTTTATTTCACAAACATGGTAAAAACATCAAATAAGTCTAGATGTATTAAATCCCAATATAACCAAGTAATCAGCAACATTCTTTCACCATTATTCTTTCACCATAATTCACCATTTATCAAGTCTCAGTCAGCCATTAATCTTTCTCAAGTTCATCTCATACTCATAAATATTCAAAACCATCTCGTATTCATATAACCGAAACCAAACTCAACGTCATGAATCAAAACAGTCCCAAAATCACTCCCAATGACCATACCATAACCATACCGAATATCCATCCCATGTTTTCCCTCTAATCATGTGAGTTGGCCAGGTGCTTGTGACCGGAAGCACGGCTATCATGATAGTTTTACACTCTGCAGAGGTGGCACCACTTTACCCACAAGTTCGTGATTTCGTCACCTGTCGGTGACTGCAGAATCTCCATTATACCAGTACACAACTGTCGGTGTATGGCCAACAGATCACAAAATAGCCTTTACATAGGGGCTACTAGATTTATGGACTCACCGAGGTTTCACTGGCAGGATCGAATCACCATTCTCCCACCCACGGGCCCCCTTTTTTGCCATGCAGTTCCCAGCGCAGTGCCTCCGGACTCCCATTCCCCGCTCCATCCACGGTCCATAACAAGCTAGAAACACACCTAATTAGTCAGCTAAGCCACACCCATATTTGGCCTTGTGATGGCACCGTTTTCCTGGCATGTGCTGGCATGAACCGGTCCGTAGATCTATGGCAAGTAAACCACCATGTCATTCAGCGACATCCACGAACCAACCTTGCCTTGATCTGTCCGATTCCATCCACATTAACATCACCATGTTCTCATCATCATTATTCATATGAGTGCAGTAGCTAACCACGTTTTAATTCAGCTTCCCGTATACCGTAAATTAAGCGAAGCAAAAAGGAAAAACGACCATACCCGACTCATCAACTTTCCCGTGCGACAAGGATGGTTAACAAAACTAGTAAACTCCTATAAAAGGGTGTCCCATCAAGTTGACTCAAGCGTATACGTTTTCGCAAACAAAACAGTTTCAAAACATGGGATCAATATGGTCAAGAGGCACTTGCCTTGCTCCCGTGGCTCTTGTTGCTCAAGCGTCTCGAAGTCTTGGTGCTGTAGAACCTCGTAGATTGCCTCTTGAGCTTGTCCTTCTACTCACGACCATGCACATACAAAATTTACAGAAATCAATCAGCATGCACAAACTTTACTCAACATGCAATGGGGTAGATGAATGCAAATCCTATGGTGCTGTTTTATTAAACCAGTTTGTACGTGTTCTTGCATGTTTTAATGGGTTTTCATGGGGTTTATGATGAACAAGGATGTAGGGATCAAGTGTGGACGTGGTGATGATCTTGACCCAAGATCTAGATCAATTACACCGTCAAAAATCGATCAAAATGCGATCTGTCCACACGAAAAAGTTTATGTCCGAAGGGGGCGAAAGAAACGGATGCATAGAAAAAGTGATGATGTCGTAAGATGGGAAATGGGGACCTACCTCACTTCCTTTCGGTGGCAGGGCCTTCCTTCTAGCAATGTCAGCAGCGAGGAATTTTTCTATGGCAGATTTGGGCAGGACAGACCGTCGGTTCTTTTCCAGCGATGGTGAGGCGTGACGGGGCTCATCGGCGGGTCTCGACGACGGGGCTCGACGGAGGGGTTTCGACGGCAGGCTCGACGGTTGGGCTTGACGGCGTGGCTCGACGGTGGGGCTCGTCGGCGGGGCTCACCGGCGGGGTTCACCGGCAACCAAACTCCGGCGAGGGTGTGCCAACTCGGCGAGTTGGGGGCCAGGGGCTCCAAGTCGCCGACTTGGAAGGGGGGGGATGGGGGGGCTGCGGTCAAAAAGGGGGGGGGGTGGTTTGGGTTCTATTTATAAGGGGGGAGAGGGAGGAGTCCTATTTCAATTGGAACTCAATCTTAACAAACTTATCCCCTTTTGATTTGGTGCGGCAGCAATGGGGATTAAATTCCCCAAATGTGGGGAAAATTCCTTTTTTATTGGGGAATTGGGGAATTTGGAGATTTAGGGAAAAATTTAGGAAATTGGAAATGGATCATTTCAGCTATCTTTTTCTCATTCCTCACCATTTCTATGTCGCATGCTCCATTTCTAAATTCCCCTCTCCATTTCTATGTCCCATTCTCCATTTCTACATTCCCCTCTCCATTTCTATGTCCCATTCTCCATTTCTACATTCCCCTCTCCATTTATTTGCCCCATTCTCCAATTCTATATCCCCTTCTCCATTTCTATGGTTTTTCCTCCATTTCTATGGTTCTATCTCCATTTCTATAGTTCCTTCCTCCATTTCTATGGTTCTTTCTCCATTTCTATGGTCCCTTCCTCCATTTCTATGGTTCTTTCTCCATTTCTATAGTTCTTTCTCCATTTCTATAATTCTTTCTCCATTTCTACATCTTTTATAATGTTTCTCTACATGAAAAATGTATGCAATGCATGGAAATGAATTTGAGGGTGTTACAAACCTACCCCCATTAAACTGAATCTTGCCTCGAGATTTGATAGAGTAGAAAATAGATGAGGGAATTCTGCCTTGAGGTCCTCCTCACGCTCCCATGTAGTTTCGGCTCCCGTGCGATAGCTCCACTGTACCTTGCACCAACGTATCACTTTGTTCCTCGTGACCCTTTGCTTCACGTCCAAAATTTTGATGGGGTGCTCCGCATAGGTCAGATCCTCTTGAAGCTCGAGCTCATCCATCGGTACTTGTTCTTCCGATACACTTAAGCATTTCTAAAGTTGGGATACGTGAAACACGTCGTGCATGTCGGTGAGGTGCGTTGGCAGCTCTAATCGATAGGCAATCTCTCCTCGCTTGTCTAAAATCTTGAATGGCCCGATGTACCGAGGTGCTAACTTGCCCTTGACGTTTAACCGTCGTTGGCCTCGGATAGGCGATACCTTAAGATACTTGAAGTCTCCCACTTCGAAGGTCAATTTTCTTTGCCTATTGTCCGCATAACCTTTTTGTCGTGACTGAGCATCCTTCAAATTTTCTAGTATCGTTTGGACTTGCTTCTCGGCGTCTTGCAGAACATCGGGTCCAAATACTCTACTCTCTCCGGTCTCATTCAAGAACAGCGGCGTTCTACACAGTCTACCATACAATGCTTCGAAAGGTGACATCTTCAAGCTGGCTTGATAGCTGTTATTGTACGAGAATTCAGCGTACGACAAGCTCCTATCATCTACGCCCATGTTTCAGGCGCAAGCTCTCAACATGTCTTCCAAAATTTGATTTGTCCTCTCAGTTTGCCCTGTCGGTTTGCGGGTGATAAGCGGAGCTGAAATTCAGTCGTGTACCCATAGCTTCATGCATATTCTTCCAGAGCCTAGAGGTAAATTGAGTACCCCGATCTGACACTATCCTCTTCGGAACTGCATGGCGACACACGATCTGCTCCATATACAGCTCGGCTAGTTCTGCGACATGGTACGTGGTTCTAACAGGAAGGAAATGGGCTGTTTTCATCAATCGGTCCACAATAACCCAGATGGAGTCGTAACCAGACCGAGTACGTGGCAATCCGACAATGAAATCTATGCTGATGTCTTCCCGCTTCCACTCAGGTACTTTCAGTGGCTGCAACAGTCCAGCGGGTCTTTGATATTCGGCCTTCACCCGTTGGCACGTGTTGCATAAGGCAACATATTCAGCTATGTCCCTTTTCATACCATCCCACCAATAGCAAGTTTTCAGGTCCTTGTACACCTTTGTACAGCCGGGATGTATGGAATAAGGTGAGTCATGTGCCTCCTTTAATATCGTGTCGCGGATGTGCTTCACTTTAGGCACACAAATCGTTTTCCCTAACCAAAGCGTGCCTTTCTCGTCTTCCTTGAAATCCTTTTCTATGCCTTGTCGGATTCTTTCCTTGATTTCCTTTATTTCCGTATCCGTTGCTTGGCCATCTCGTATCTCTTGTTCCAGCGAGGAGTTGATTTCTTTCACTTCCATCTCGTTCAAGAACCCGAGATGTAACCGTTCAAACTCCTTGCGCAGCTCGGGTGGCAGCTCCCGAATCGTGAGTTGGTGACATGCTCCTTTTCGGCTCAACGCATCAGCTACTACATTGGCTTTTGTGATCTGTATAGATCTCACATCGGTGGCCAAGGATGTAATGCCTCCAAATCTTCAAGGCATGTACCACGGCTGCAAGTTTCCAAGTCATGTGATGGGTAATTCAGCTCATGTTTCTTTAGTTGTCTCGACGCATAGGGTACCACTTGTCCTTCTTGCATGAGCACACATCCAAGCCCTTGTCTTGATGCGTCACAATATATGTCAAAGCTTTTGCTCATGTCTGGCAATACCAAAACGGCCGATGTGGTTAGTATTTTCTTGAGCTCCTCTAAGCTTTCTTGGCACACTGGTGTCCACTGAAATGCTTTTCCCTTCATTAGCAATTCACTCATAGGCTTCGCTATTTTGGAGAAATCCTTAATGAACCGGTGGTAGTATCAGCCATCCCAAGGAAACTCCAAATATCTCTCACATTCTGCGGTTGTTCCACTTTAAAACATCTCCCACTTTTCCGGGATCAACCGATACTCCTCCCTCGGAGATGATGTGGCATAGGAACGATATCTCCTTTAGCCAAAATTGACACTTGCTGAACTTGGCATACAATTGATGCTCTCGCAGTTTCTGCAACGTCAACCTCAAGTGTTCTTCGTGTTCTTCCTCGCTTTTTGAATACACCATGATATCGTCAATGAAAACCACGACGAACTTGTCCAAGTACTCCATGAAGACCTTATTCATGAGGTACATAAAATATGCAGGTGCATTCGTTAACCCAAAAGACATAACGGTATATTCATACGAACCATTAGGTGTTAGAAATGCAGTCTTTGGTATGTCGGAGGGCTTAACCATCAGCTGGAAGTAGCCCGACCGAAGATCAATCTTGGAGAAAATTCAGGCACCTTTCATTTGGTCGAACAGGTCCTCTATACGGGGCAGCGGGTATTTATTCTTGATTGTCACCTCATTGAGAGACCTATAATCCACACACGTCCTTTGGGTGCCGTCCTTCTTGTCTATGAAGAGCACGGGGGCTCCCCATGGTGACGAGCTTGGGCGTATAAAACCCTTTTCTAGCTGCTCCTGAATTTGCTTCTTAAGCTCCACTAGTTCATTAGCGGGCATCCTATACAGACTTTTCGCTATAGGTGCAGTTCCAGGTACTAAATCAATGGCAAATTAAATATCCCGGTCAGGTGGCATACCTGGAAGTTCTTCCGGGAACACATCTGAAAATTCTTGAACCACCGGATTGCTTTCCAATGTCGCTTCTTCGACGTGGTTCACAGCTGCCTTCTCAGTTGTAGGTTGGGCTGGTTCCGAAAATAGAATCAAGTGAATGCATATGTGTGCCCAGGATGTTCATCACACATACACGTTTAACCCACAAACTGAATTCAGAATATAACCACTAATAAATAGTGTTTAAATACTTTATTACATCGACTCATTGTCTCACTCATGAATCTCTAACTTATTCTTGCAGCGGAAGTCTCTAAACGACAGCGGAAAAAACTAAACAGCAGGCTTCAGTCTTCAACTCCAAAGGCATATAGAAAGTAGTCCGCACGCCTAGTACTCCACATGGTCCTCGAAGTATTCATCTCCTGTAGCTGATGTTTATGTGGTAATGCAAGGGTGAGTATATGTCGTACTCAGCAAGTGCGGGAAAAGTACGACATGTATCTTACAACAAGGTAGGAAATAAAAAGGCTCATTGCAGTAAGGAGCTTTTATTTCACAAACATGATAAAAACAAAAACTATTTCCAAGTGAAATTTATCCCAACATGACCAAGTAATTCAGCAACATTTTCTCATCATAATTCACCACTTATCAAGTCTCATTCAACCATTAATCTTTGTCAAGTTCACCTCATATTCATAAACATTCATAACCATCTCATATTCATATAACCAAAACCAAACTCATTTTCATGACTCAAAACAGTCCCAAAACCAATCCCAATGACCATTCCATAACCATACCAAATATCCATCCCAAGTTTTCCCTCTAATCATGTCAGTTGCCCAGGTGCTTGTGACCGGAAGCACGTCTATCATGATAGTTTTACACTCTGCAGAGGTGGCACTACTTTACCCACAAGTTCGTGATTTCATCACCTGTCGGCGACTGCAGAACCTCCATTATACCAGTACACAACCGTCGGTTTATGTCCAAGAGATCACAAAATAGCCTTTACAAAGGGGCTACTAGATGTATGGACTCACTGAGGTTTCACCGGCAGGCTCAAATCACCATTCTCCCACCCACGGGCCCCCTCTTGTGCCATGCAGTTCCCAGGGCAGTCACTCTCGACTCCCATTCCCCGCGCCATCCATGGTCCATAACAAGCTAGCAACACACCTAATTAGTCATCTAAGCCGCACCCATATTTGGCCTTGTGGTGGCACTGTTTTCCTGGCATGTGCTGGCATGAAGCGGTCCTTAGATCTACGGCAAGTAAACCACCATCTCATTCAGCAACATCCACGAACCAAGCTTGCCTGAATCTCCCCGATTCCATTCTCATTAACATCATCAAGTTCTCATCATCATTATTCATATGAGTGCAGTAGCTACACATGTTTTAATTCAGCTTCCTGTATCCCGTAGATTAAGCAAAGCAAAAAGAAAAAATGACCATACCCGACTCATCTACTTTCCCGGCGACAAGGATGGTTAACAAAACTAGTAAACTCCTATAAAAGGGTGTCCCATCAAGTTGACTCAAGCATACGAGTTTTCGCAAACATAACAGTTCCAAAACATGGGATCAATATGGTCAAGGGGCACTTGCCTTGCTCCCGTGGCTGTTGTTGCTCAATCATCCCGAAGTCTTAGTCCTTTAGATCTTCGTAGATGGCCTCTTGAGCTTGTCCTTCTACTCATGACCATGCACATACAAAATTCACAGCAATCAATCATCATGCACAAACTTTACTCAAGATGCAATGGAGTAGATGGATGCAAATCCTATAGTGATGTTTTATTAAACCACTTTGTACGTGTTCTTGCATGTTTTAATGGGCTTTCATGGGTTTTTGTGATGAACAAGGGTGTAGGGATCAAGTGTGGACGTGGTGATGATCTTGACCCAAGATCTAGTTCAATTCCACCATAAAAAATCGATCAAAATATGATCTGTCCACACGTAAAAGTTTCTGTCCAAAGGTGGCAAAGAAAACGGATGCATAGAAACAGCGGTGATGTCGTAAGATGGGTAATGAAGACCTATCTCACTTCTTTTTGGTGGCAGGGCCTTCCTCCTAGCAATGGCAGAAGTGGGGAATTTTTCTATGGAAGATTAGGGCAGGACAGATCGTCGGGCTTCTTCTCCGGCGATGGCGGGGCTCGACGGCGGCCAAATTACGGCAAGGGGGGGAACTTGGCGACTTGGTAGCAAGGAAGGGGGCTTGGCAGCAGGGGGGGCGACCAAAAGAGAGAGGGGTCGGCCAAGGGGGTGGGGGTTATATTTATAAGAGGGAAAAGGAGAGTCCTACTCCAATTGGAGCTCAAATAAGAGTCCTATTCAATTTTTTTGGATCTTAACAAACTTATCTTTTGTGGTGCGGCAGCCTTGGGGATTTTATCCGCAAAATGTTGGGAAAATTCCCTTTTTGGGGAATTGGGGAATTCCAAAATTTTGGGGGAAATTTGGGAATAGCTCATTTCAGCTATCTTTTTCCCATTCCTCACCATTTCTGTGTCACTTGCTCCATTTCTACATTGCCCTCTCCATTTCTATGTCCCATTCTTTATTTCTACATTCCCCTCTCCATTTCTATGTCCCATTCTTTATTTCTACATTCCCCTCTCCATTTCTATGTCCCATTCTCCATTTCTACATTCCCCTCTCCATATCTGTGTCCCATTCTCCATTTCTACATAGCCCTTCTCCATTTCTATGCCCCATTCTCCATTTCTTTATTCCCTTGTCCATTTCTGTGGGTTTTCCTCCATTTCTATGGCTCCTTCCTCCATCTCTATGGTTCTTTCTCCATTTCTATGGTCCCTTCCTCCATTTCTATGGTTCTTTCTCCATTTGTATGGTTCTTTTCTCCAATTCTATGGTTCTTTCTCCATTTCTATAGTTCTTTCTCCATTTCTATAGTTCTTTCTCCATTTCTAGGGTCATTTCTCCATTTATACTTCTTTTAAAATGCTTCTCTACATGAAAAATGTATGCAATGCATGGAAATAAATTTGAGGGTGTTACAGCTGCCTCAAACTCAATACGCGTATCGTGCTCACTCGTCAACTGCATGATCCTCTGAGCGTATTGAATTACTCCATTGTGCTTTCTTAACCAGTCCATTCCAAGCATTATGTCAATCCCATGGGAATCCAAGACAATAAGGTTGGCAAGAAAGTCTACCCCCCTCATTTTAAGGCTTACTTTCAGACATACTATATTAGTAGGAGCTAGATTTCAGAATTGAAAGAAGTGATTTCCCAACTATATGCATCAAGGTGTATTAACTAAGCAACTTCTTTTATTAATTTTAGCCTATATGGGGATGTGAACACTTGCCGAAGCGTCTCACATCTCTCCACTATGTGTGGATGTGGACATTCGTCGAAGCGTTTCACAACTCACACCAAGCACATAAACACAAGCAATCATCATGACATTTAAGCACACCACTCTTATTCAAGCTACCGCAATCTAAATGTTCCTATTACAGCTTTATTCAACGGAAACCTAAACTTAATTGTGAGAACCGGTGCTGTTCTCGCCGTGTGACGGGGTGGTCCATACAGGGGCGCACGCCATGCACTACAAGAATACGCTATATTTTCGTGGGCCAAAGGTATTTTCGTCGGCACCGAAGAAAATAAATACGTTTTCGTGAGCCATAAGGTAGCTCACAAAAATAAGAAGTATTTTCGTCGGCTTTATCACATGCTCACGAAAGTAATCCTTATTCTCGTCAGCCAGGTACAAACTCACGAAACTAAGGTACATTGTCGTCGGCCAAACAACGGGCTCACGAAACTAATCTTTTCTTTCCTTGGCCAGCCACATGCTCATGAAATTGTAGCAGGTTAGTTACACGGGGACATGAAATCGTTGAGATATTATCGTCGGCCGAACAGATAGCTCACGAAAGTACACAGCCTATTTTCGTCAGTTTAGGGCCTAGCTCACGAAGTTACAGCAATGTTGTATTGTCGCACACAACTCAAGGCCTATTTTCGTCGGCCTGATAAAGAGCTCACGAAATTGCGACAGATCTTCATGGGTTTCCATGCTGGCCCACGAAATTACAGCACTGTTGCAGCTGGGCACACAATTCAATGCTCATTTTCGTGGGCCTGATGAAGAGCTCACGAAATTATGGAAGATCTTCATGGGTTTCCGTGCTGGCCCATGAAATTACAGCACTGTTGCAGCTCGGCACACAATTCAATGCTTATTTTTGTCAGCCCGCAGACAAGCTCACGAAATTAAGGCGAATCTTCGTGGGTTTCCGTGCTGGCCCACGAAATTGTGTTAGGGTTTCACGGCGGGTATGAAATCGAGCACTTATTTTCGTCGGCTTGAAGGGGGGCTCACGACATTAGGGAGATGTATTTTCGTCGGCCTTGGTCCTGGCTCATGACATTGATCAATTTATTCACCCCGGTCCTCTCAATCTTTGCTGTTTCTTCCTCCCGGCTGCTGACAAAAAAAGTGAAGCGCCGCCTCGCTGTATCCCAACCTCGCCCCGACCGCCATGCTGCCATCTCTGCAGGCCTTGCTCGCCCCGGCCGCTGGACTTTGTGGCTCGCTCCTCGGACCCACCCTCGTGCTCGCCCCGGCCGTCTGCTCGCCCCGCCCACCTGATCGCATGGGTGGCACTCGCCCCGGCCGGCAGTCCTCGGGGTCGCGCTCGTCCCGGCCGCCCGTCCTCGAGGCTACCGCTGCTCAGTCCGGCCACCGGTCGTCGAGACCGCACTCATCCCAGCCTGCTCAGTCCGGCCACCGGTCATTGAGGCCGCGCTCATCCCAGCCAACGGTCTTAAGCTCGGTGCCCGGGAGCCACCGCACCAGCCACATTGTTATGGCAGACCGTCTTTAAGTCGCCCTGACCGTCTCGAGTCCGCCTGTGCTTGGAGCAACCGCTGCGTTTGAGTGTAGGTACTTATGTTTTATGAAGCAAGATTATAGTTTGTAGAAATTAATGATGCAATGTTTCATGATTGAACTATCATAGTTTGTAAAAAATATTAATTACAAAGAGCATGACTGAACCAGCATAATTTTAGTTTCATGATCGGGAGGGTGGTGTCAATGACCAACCATAGCTATAACACTTTAAAAGCAAGTAGATTTCTGTTAAAGTTTGTGTGCTGGACATTAAAGAGACAAATGTCAAGCATAAGGAGATTTTGACCAGTTGCTTAGACTTGATGTGGAATTTTGTCGAGAGAGTGTATGTGATTCATGGAGCACTAGTTATAGCATTTGAATGATTATTTGTAACCCGGATTACTTGCCATTATACACATTGATATACAAAACAACATTTATAGCTGATAGTGAAGTATAGCCGTATAGCTGATAGAACTACATGTATAGATGATGGTTGTTATTTGCATCACAGGGACTCCTTTTCGAGTTGTATATATGCTATTTAATCTTCTTTTGTAAACAACATAGTTTATATGCTTCTATTGTAAATATCTATCTGATGTGGAATAATACGATACTGAAACTCTCTTTCACTTGATTATTTAGTACACTAGTAACCTTTGTATATTTTTCAGAATTGTACGTAGTGCAAGGAAAGTACATCAATTGACCGCACCGTCGCTTCCATTGCACTGATTGTTGCCTTTCTGCCTCAGCACATTGCAGGTAACAAGTTTGGTTTCATTAAAATCTAGTTTCCTTGAACTTATTTAACCTTTTAATATAATATTAGCATTTTGATATCTCAGGTCTTTGTTCTTACATTTTATTGTATAGACCATGAGTAATCATAGACGATGGATGTATGAGGGTTGGCGGAAGAATGTTGCGCCTTCTAACGAATGGGCCATTAATATTAAGGCCTTTATCAGTCGTGCTTTCTCGTTATAGACCAACCATTTTGTGAAATGTCCGTGCAACAAATGTCGTAACTCTTTATGCAAGGAAAAGTTGGAGATGGAACGAGACCTTTGTAGATTTGGTTTTATGCCTGGTTACGAAATATGGTATGAGCACGGTGAGTTGTACCATAGCAATGCTGCTGTTGATGTGAGGGAAGATTAAACCGAGGATAGAATAGGTGACATGGTCGAAGCACTACATCGTGACTGTGGTGCTGATGAATCTGTGAAATTCCTGGACCCGAAGTTGAAGAGTTCTATAGAATTCTCTCAGCATCACATGAAGAGTTGCATGAGCACACTAAAGTGTATGTACATGCAATCGTGACTCGGCTCATGTCTATAAAATCATAGTATAATTTGCCAACAAGTGCTATGATGATATAAGCGACTTGATATCGGACATTCTTTCGACAAATCATAAGTTGCCGAGAGACATGTACCAATCCAAGAAATTGTTGGCAGGGCTTGGTATGAAATATGAAAAGATTGATTGTTGTCGTAACAATTGTATGCTTTTCTGGAAGGAGAATGCAAATGCGACACATTGCTCAGTTTGTAAACAATCAAGATACATTGAGGTCACAAATGAGGATGGTTAATTAGTACAAACAAAAGTGGCAGGGAAACAACTTCGTTACATGCCTCTTGCACCTAGGTTGAAACGGTTGTTTCTATCTAAATCAACAGCAAAACACATGCGGTGGCAGAAGGATGGTTTGCGTAAACAAAGGGAGTAATGACACACCCATCTGATGCTCAGGCTTGGAAGGCATTGGACTCTTTTGATACAGATTTTGCAAAAGATGCTAGAAATGTTCGTATTGGTTTGGCTACCGATGGTTTCACACCGTTCAACACTTCTGCAGCCTCATACTCATGCTGGTCAGTCTTTGCTATTCCATACAACCTTCCACCTGCTATGTGTATGAAATATGATTACATGTTCTGTTCTCTAATAATTCCCGGTCGTAAACATCCAGGAAAACGTTTAGGGGTGTTTCTTCAAGCATTGATCAAGGAATTAAAAAAATTATGGAATGGAGTAGAAGCGTATGATAGCTATAAAAAGTAGAACTTCAACTTACGAGCTGCATACTTGTGGTCGGTTCATGATTTTCCTGCATATCGTGTTTTCTCAGGATGGAGCACACATTGTAAACCCTGTTGTCCCATCTGTGGTTCAGACTCTGATTGCTTTAGACTTACTCATGGGGGCAAAGTGTGTTTTTTTATTGCCACCGACGTTTTCTTCCAGCAAATCATTCGTTTAGGAGGCAAAACAATACATTCCGGAAGAATACTATTGTAACAAAGGGTCCGCCAAAATGATTGTCTAGTGGTGAGATTGTTGAATGGCTCAATAAACTTGTCCCTACAGATGATTGGTTTGTAGGTTTTGGTCAGGACCACAACTGGACTCATATATGCCGCTTATGGGATCTTCCTTATGCTAAGTCGTTGCTACTCCTGCACAACATCGATGTCATGCATCAGGAACACAATGTAGCTGAAAGCATCATTAGCACATGTTTTAATTTGAAAAAGACAAAAGATAATCTGAAGGCTCAAAAAGATTTAGCAAAAATTTGTAATGGTCCATCCCTAGAAATCAGTCAAGATGGTAGTGGTAAGCAAAGAATGCCACGTGCTCTGTTTTGTCTTAAAGTTAAAGAAAAGTAAGAGGTGCTGAACTGGTTGCAATAATTGAAGTTTCCAGACGGTTACTGTGCTGGGTTGAGACACACAATAGATCTCGAAAATTGGGTATTAAATAATTTGAAAAGACATGATTATCATATAATCATGGAAATACTTATTCCTGTAATGTTTTGCGGATATGTGCATCAGGATGTGTGGAGAGAACATGCAAATCTTAGCTTTTTTATAGACAATTATGTGCTAAGGAAATTACAGTTGAAATGATGGAAAAATTAGAAAAAGAAATATCTTCACTCATATGCAAAATGGAGAAGGTATTCCCGCCAGGATTCATGAATGTAATGCAGCATCTACTTGTGCATTTGACTTATGAAGCTAAAGTTTGTGGGCCCATGCAATATCGATGGATGTATCACATTGAAAGAGCACTAAAAAAACTTAGAGCAACGGTTTTGAATAAAGCAAGAGTAAAAGGGTGTATTGCAAAAGCATTTGCTCTAAAAGAGGTAGCATACTTCTCAAATACCTTTTTTCAGACCAACACAATGTGTATGCTCTCACAATGCGGTACAACATAGATGAAGAAACTCCTTGCGGTAATCTAAGTATTTTTGGATGGAAAGGAAAAACAGTTGCTGGCAGCAGTAGGAATGTGGTTTCAGAAGAAGAATGGAATTCATGTATGTTATACGTGTACACAAATATTGAAGAGATGGATCAATATTTTGTGTAAGTCTTTTTTAAGTATTGGAAGGCTACAAATCTGAAACTATAGTAGGTGATGTTCTAATGTACCCGTACTTCTCATTATGCAGCAAGTTCGACAAACAATATTGGAAGTCTACACGTCAACCAACAAGCAAACAATTAGATAAGTTGCGTTGTGATGGTATTCATGTAGGGCCTAACTTCGTCAATTGGTTTCGAAAACATGTAATATTTTCTTCTTATATGTTACTTGTATCCTCTTTCTAGGTTAATATGTTTAATAAAACTAATACTTTCTAAAATTTCAAGTGCATGGTAGATGCAAATGTTCAAGAGGACATATGACAACTTTCTCAAGGTACAATAACAGCAAAGAGTTTCGGTCATTATGACGTAAATGGGTCCCGATTTCGTTTAGCCAAATTTGAAGAAAAACACCCTCTTGCGGCCATGACAAATAGTGGGGTTTTGACTAGAGCATGTGATGCACAGAGACAAGAAACAAACTACTATGGGATTATTCAGGACTTTGTGGAGTTCAAATTTGGGGTTTCAAAAGATCTTATAGTTACATTCTTTCATTGTGAATGGTTTGATAATAATAGAGGAACACGGCAAGATGAATTTGGTATAGTCGAGGTAAAACATGAAGAAAGACTTTGTGGATGTGATAACTATGTTCTTGCTCATCAAGTTGAGTTGGTTTACTATCTACCGTATATTTGTCCAAAGTTGAATGCTTGGTGGGTCGTGTACAAAGTTAATCCACGAGAACGTTTATATGCCCCAAGTGATGTTGGTTATCGAGATGAACAGGATGAAGTGTATCAAGAAGATGATGTCCCACTATTATTTAATATTGATGATGGTATAGGACTCGATACATAAGTAGGTGATGTTGAAGACAATGAAGTGACGGATGTTTTAGTGGTTGAAAGAAAGCGACAAAGGAGTACAAAAGTAAAGGTTCAACAAATGAAGAAAGATGGTCGGCGAAACAGTACTGAAGAAACTTCGGATCATCATGAATTTTAATCCTGTAAATATTCTATATTACAGTTATAATTGCTTCTATTACTTTATGTCTTATGTATTTTTTCTAACCAATTTTCCTTTTGAACAGGATGCCACATGGTGTGAAGAGTATCGCTAAGGGGCTTTTTGGCTCCTCAAGCAAGTCTAGGAGCCGGTCCACAACCTCTTCTCGTAGCCAGGATTCTCTTTTTCAGGGTAGTGCCTCAAATAATAGCAGACGAGAAGCATTTAGGAGATGCATGGAAGAAACTCACGAGCAGGTTTGTCTTTCTGTATGTTAATTGTATTAACCTCTCGCCATTATGTGAAACCTAATTTCTATAATTACACGTGGAGCAGGAGATTGAGGAGCCAGATGGTCACGAGGAACGTCAAGAAGATATAGGGGGCGTGCTTCTGCGCGGGAAGAACAACAAACAGGAGTGAACGACTATATTGATGAGGAAGTTGAGAATGATGACGAGGGGGATGACGAGGGGGATAAAGGAGATATGGGAGACTTGGCGCCATCATTTAGGTATCGGTCTACAAACTCTCTCCCGCTGGATGTGCCTCCACAACAACGAATAAGGATCAATCCTATCGGTGACTGGTTAGTATATATTATTTATTAGTACTTAGTGATATGAATTTTTTGACAAATATAATATTAAGTTAAAATGATTTACAGGCAATGGGATGACTTGGATTGGGATGACAAACAACACCGTAGGCAGCCTAATGCGGTGTTGGATGCCATTTGTCATCACCATTATCCCGGTCTTGTTACTATAAAAGGCGAAGAAAAACCTGTAACAAATTGGGAGCATTACAAGATTGCTCCACATGCCGTGCATGAAAATGTAGCAGGAGCCGTTTGGCACGACTTTTGGGTATGGTTCTCTTATAGTTCATCATATTTACTCGATAATATTTTTTACAACAACAACCAAGCCTTTATCCCAAGCCTGTTGGGGTCGGCTAGACATGAAACCCAATATCAATGAAGTAAAACAGAGGAAGAGATATAAGAACAAGGGGAAAAAAAGGAAAAAAAAGAAAAAAAAGGAAAAAAAGAAAAAGGAAAAAGAGAAAAGAGAAAAGAAATAAGAAAAAAGGAAAAGAAAAAGAGAAAAGAAAAAACAAGACTACGATTCTGGCACATGAATTGCTACTTTCCATGCGGTCCTATCATGAGCTAAGTCTTTGGATACATTCCAATCTCTCAAATCTCGTTTTACCGCCTCCTCCCAGGTCAACCTTGGTCGTCCTCTACCCCTCCTAATATTTTCTCTACCTCTTAAAATCCCACTGTTAACCGGTGCTTCTGGAGGTCTCCGTTGGATATGTCCAAACCACCTAAGCCGATGTTGGACTAACTTCTCTTCAATCGGCGCCACCCCTACCTTATCACGAATCACCTCATTCCTTATTCGGTCTCTTCTCGTGTGCCCACACATCCACCGTAGCATGCGCATCTCTGCGACACTCATTTGTTGGACATGTTGCCGTTTAGTTGGCCAACATTCCGCCCCATAGAGCATCGCGGGTCTGATCACCGTCCTATAGAACTTCCCTTTTAGCTTTTGTGGGACTTTCCTATCACATAGGATTCCAGAGGCTTGTCGCCATTTCATCCACCCTACCTTGATCCTGTGGCAAACATCCTCATCAATATCGCCATTGCTTTGTAACATTGATCCTAAGTATCGGAAAGAGTCCCTTCTAGGTACTATTTGTCCTTGTAGACTAACATTTCCCTCTTCACGACCAACACCATTAAAGTCGCACCTCATATACTCGGTTTTGGTCCTACTAAGTCTAAACCCCTTGGACTCTAAGGTTTGTCTCCATAACTCTAATTTCTTATCAACACCATCTCTAGTTTCATCTACCAGCACTACATCATCAGCAAAGAGCATGCACCAAGGGATATCCCCTTGTATATCCTTCGACACCTCATCCATGACCAAGGAAAAGATGTATGGGCTCAAAGCTGATCCTTGATGTAATCCTACCGTGATAGGAAATGCATCAGTCTCACTATCACTTACGCGCACACTTGTCCTAACATTATTGTACATATCCTTGATAAGGGTAATGTACTTTGTTGGCACTTTATGTTTCTCTAGTGCCCACCACATGACTGACCTTGGTATCTTGTCGTACGCCTTCTCCAAGTCGATGAACACCATATGCAAGTCCTTCTTCTGCTCCCTATATCTCTCCATAAGCTGACGAAGCAAGAAAATCGCCTCCATTGTAGACCTCCCAGGCATAAAACCAAACTGGTTTTTAGTGACATTGGTCACTTTCCTCAGGCGGTGTTCAATCACTCTCTCCCAAAGCTTCATAGTATGACTCATAAGCTTAATACCTCGATAATTAGTACAACTTTGAATATCTCCTTTATTTTTGAAGATAGGTACTAATATACTTTTCCTCCATTCTTCAGGCATCTTGTTTGACCGAAAAATGTGGTTGAATAGCTTTGTGAGCCATACTATTGCGACGTCCCCAAGACATCTCCACACCTCAATAGGGACATCGTCAGGGCCGAGGGCCTTTCCTCCTTTCATCCTTTTTAAGGCCTCCTTAACCTCAAACTCTTGTATCCTCCGCACGAACCGTCTGTTGGAGTCATCAAAGGAGTCATCCAACTCAACCATAGTGCTCTCATTCCCATCATTGAATAGCCCATTAAAGTAATCACGCCATCTATTCTTAATCTCTTCATCCTTCACTAGAATGCGGTCAGTCTCATCTTTGATGCATTTAACTTGATTGAGATCCCTCATCTTTCTCTCGCGGATTTTTGCTACCTTGTATATGTCTTTTTCACCTTCTTTTGTCCCTAGTCTCTCATATAACTTATCATAGGTTTGTCCTCTTGCCTTACTCACAACCCGCCTTGCATTCTTCTTAGCCTCTTTGTACTTAAGCATGTTGCTTGCGTTTCTATCATTATGCCAACTCTTGTAACACTCCTTCTTCTCCTTAATGGCCTTTTGTACATCCTCATTCCACCACCAAGTGTCTTTATATATAAGCTTCTTTCCCTTTGTCACACCGAACACCTCACTAGCTACCTTCCTAATGCAAGTTGCCATCTTCATCCACATACTATCTGCATCTCCATTTTCTGCCCAGGGTCCTTCTGTGATCACCCTATTTTTAAAGGATTCTTGTGATTCTCCCTTCAACTTCCACCACTTTGTTCTTGTGATTTTGACACCTTTGTCCCGCAAAGAACATGTATGGAAGCGAAAGTCAGCTACCACAAGCTTATGTTGTGTCACAACACACTCCCCCGGGATCACCTTACAATCTAGACACTCCCGTCTATCCTTTCTCCTAGTGAGGACAAAGTCAATCTGGCTAGAGTGTTGGGCACTACTAAAGGTCACTAGGTGAGATTGCCTCTTCCTAAAGAGGGTGTTAGCTATCAACAGATCATAGGCTACGGCAAAGTCTAGGATGTCCTTACCCTCTTGATTTCTATCGCCGCATCCAAAACCTCCATGTACTCCTTCAAATCCTAGGTTGGTTGCACCCACATGACCATTGAGATCTCCCCCTATGAGGAGTTTCTCGGTTATCGGTACACTACTAACCATATCCTCCAAGTCCTCCCAAAATTGCCTCTTAGCACTCATGTTGAGCCCAACTTGTGGGGCATAAGCACTAATGACGTTCAAGACAATGTCCCCAATTACTATCTTGATTAAGATGATCCTATCCCCTCGTCTTCGAACATCCACTACTCCATCCTTAAGACTCTTATCTATTAGAACACCTACGCCATTCCTAGTCCCAGCCGAACCAGAATACCAAAGCTTGAAACCGGTATTCTCGACTTCTCTCGCCTTTTGACTCGCCCATCTAGTCTCTTGTACACAAAGGATATTTACTCGTCTCCTAATGGCAACATCTACTAACTCACGTAGCTTCCCCGTCAAGGATCCTACATTCCAACTACCCACCCGAAATCTATGTTCCTCGGCTAGCTTCCTTACACTTTGCACCCGTCGAGTAAGATGCAAAGACCCTTGCTCACTTATCACTACATCCGGGCGATGATGTAGCGCGCCACTAAGGTGATGGCGATCCGGCCCTTGCACCCTCGATAATATTTTTTAATAGATTAAATATTGTCCTTAAAGGAACAATATCGCTTGCCCGATGACCATGACGCTGCTCTCGAATCACAAACACATAAAGTCTTTCAAAAAGCATCACGCAAAGATGTAAATGACATGATATCCAATGCACGAATCACAGCTGTGTGCATGTACTACAAAGAGAAGCTTGGACAAATAATGAACTAGCATTTAGGAGCTTCAAAAGTTTACCTAGAAGAGGATCAATACCGTCAGGTAATGATTCCTTGGATGGTTAAGTGTTATGACGCTTATTATGCTTTCTGTTTTTATTGGGCATCGAAGGAGTATAAAGATAAATCTATGTCGAAAAGAATGAACCGTGAAGCCGGTGGTCAAGTTCTTCATCGTTACGGTGGAGATGGTTATAGTCGTCTTTCAAAATGAATGGTGAGTTTAGTATATTTACAATATGTTGATAGTATATATGTTTTAAAGCATTTATGTTTTTTAATATATGCTTCTAGGCTGATGAAAGTGGTGAGGAGCCATCTTTCATTGATACTTATATAAAAGGGCATAGAGGCACCGACGAAAATCAACTTTGCACTCCGACAGCCACTCAAAACTTGGTGCGTCATAGCACTCAAGTTAATGATTCCACAATAACATTGTTGTAAAGTTTGTTCACAATTATATTTTTCCTACAAGAGAAATATGTTAAATAGGTGGTGCGACGTCACGGAGATGACTATGATTGGAGAAAGCAAGACGTCGACGTCATTGCTTTGTACCAATCGAGTGGAGGAAAGCGTCACGGGAGGTAACTTGTAATTGTGATACATAAAGCGTTTCTTTATTCTAATAGATAAATTGGTTTTAAAGTGTCAATCTTACAATTGTGATTGTAGCTATTCAATGTTTAATGGTATCATGAACTCTGATGTGGTTCTCTCGGAGTCACGGTCAACACAGAGCGGAAAGAGTTCTACACAGCGATTGCGTTCAGAAATTGATTCTCGGTTAAGAATAGTGGAGGAACGCATGAGACAACAGGAGAAGTTTATAAAATCACAAAATGACTACTTCTCAAGTCTTGCAACATGACAACAACAAATGCAGGTACGTTATTAAGAGTTGAATTAATTATATAATCAATTTAGATAAAGATTGTGATTAACAGTTTAGAAACAATTTAGGGATGCTTTTCTCAACTTGGATTGTCTGTCGCCATGCCACCGCTGCCGCCGCCTCCACAGTTTCCGACGTATCCCCCGCAGCCGATATCTACACCCCCCGTTACCACTAGAACACATGTATATATACTCGTTAGCTTTTACTTTTTATTATAAAATGATAGTAATATTGTAGCATGTTTTATTTTTGTTGTATGGGATCATCGCCAATGCCAGTTAGAAATTTGCAAACTCCGTCTTCAGGGGGACAATGTGAAGAATACAACTCTATCGATCAGTACTTTGCTCCTGGCGGTAGCAACTAGGTAGAGATAAACATCTTTGCTAAATGATTACTATTATGTGATATTAATTGGTTGGCATTTTCGTCTAATAGCTTATAATCACACTCGCAGGTTGCTTAAGGAAAATACTATTTGTTGCTAAAAGCGAGAGGTTGACGGTCGATCTTTGTGTTCAATGTGTGTTAATGGTCAAACATGAATGTATCATACGTTGTAATAAAACGTTTTATGTATTAAATGTGCGTTGAATATGATTATATGTGGAACTTAATGCTGTTTTCTGTACTGAATTTGCGTTGAATATGTTTATATATGTCTGTGTGTTAAAGTGTGATGAAATGTGTCAAAAAAATAATGGTTCAGGCAATATTAAATTCTTATTTTCTTGGGCCAGCAAAAAGCCACGACTATATGACCATAATATTTTCGTGGGTCTGAGATGGCACATGACAATATGGTCAAAATATTTTCATGGGCCTGCTCTGGCCCATGAAAATATGTATTTTTGTGGGCCTGCTCTGGCCCATGAAAATAAGTATTTTCATGAGCCATAGCTGGCCCATGAAAATACATATTTTTATGGGCCAAAGGGGGCCCACAAAAATACCTATTTTCATGGGCCAGAGCAGGCACACGAAGATAGTTATATTGTCGTGAACTCGAGCTAGCCGACGAAAATATACATATTTTCATGGGCGGCTCACGAAAACACATCTATTTTTGACAGGTTAATTTCGTCGGCCTTGGGCACACGAAAATAATGGGAAAATCCACGAAAATATATATTGTCGTAAGCTTTTTCGTTATTGTCGTGGGTTTCCGACCCACGAAAATAAGTCAGTTTTCTGTAGTGATGGTTAGTCGGCAGTCCATGTAGGGTTAGATGACGCTGGTGCTCCATTCGCTCCCGTGTTGGCGAAGTGTCTCCTCCTTCCAGCAAGTATAGCTTCTTGCGGAGGTAACGGATCTCTTCTTGTGCGCTTGCGTAGCGGTTTCCTAACTCCACGTGCAACCTCTGAGACTTGTCAGCAGCCTGTGGGTTGGAAAGAGCTCCTGCATGGGGTCCAATGATCTCCCTTGTACCACTATTCCGATACGGGTGCAGCTCAAAAGTTGTGTCCTCAAGCTGCTCATGGAAGGCGTAGCACAGTCCGGTGAGTGCATCCCATGTAGCATCATCGATAGCTTCTGCCATTGTAGCTCTCCATGTGGATGCAAAGTGCCGGGTGACAACCCTACCGTTAGATAGGATGGTTACTTCAGCCTTCCACTCTTCATGCCCGAGACGAGGGACTTTCTTGAGAAGATATTCTCGATATAAGCTGCAGCAATCCAGAAATTCTTTGAGCTCCCTGGATATGTGTTCTCCTTCCGTTCCATCGGACCGAAATTCTTGATCTGAATGGTTGGCCCATTCATCTCCTTCATTATTGGTCTCAGCAAGTGGTGGCTCCTCCTTGGGTTTATCTCCTCCCGTCATAGTTTCATGAGGCTCCACGGGGTGTAAGCCCGCGTGAAATTCCTCCTGAGGGGCATACCAGTGCCGCTCTTGTGGATCATCCTCCATATCGTCTTCGAATTGTTCCACCTCTTCCAGGTCCTCTTCCTCATGCATAGAGCTATTGACTTCCTCTTCATCATGAGGTTCCGTCTTCACCTCCTCCAAATATGGTCCATTGGACACCTCAATGGGGTTAAGTCCACTCCCATGTGGTGGTGGACGAGTTCTTATGCGTGCTGTGCTCCTAATCACCGGCATCTATAAATGAGAAACTTTAGAGAAGAAGAAAATAACTCCAAAGCTTCAAAAGCTATGAAGCAAGAAAATAAAAGTGTCGATGTCCTAAAGAAGAGAAATGGAGGGGCTGAAAATAGCACTTTGCGGTGGCTGAATTGACAAGTAAAGTGCAGCAGCAAGCAATTTTCAAAAATAGCTGTTTAGAGGGGTGTGCCTATGTGTTTTAGAGTGTCCATTCTACCTAGGCTTGCGTCCTATGGTCAACGTGGCTCTGATACCAATCTGTGACACCCGGTTCTAAAAATAGAACCAAGTGAATGCAAATGTGTGCCTAGGATGTTCATCACGCATACAAATGTAATCCACAAACTGAATTCAGAATATAACCACGAATAAATAGTGTTTAAGTACTTTATTACAATGACTCAATGTCTCACTCATGAATGTCTATCTTATTCTTGCAGCGGAAGACTCTAAACAATAGCGGAATATCAATAAAGGCAACAGGCTCCAACTTCAACTCCACAGGAATGTTGATGGTAGTTCGCACGCCTAGTACTCAACATGGTCCTCGAAGTACTCTTCTCCTGTTGCTGATGTTTATGTGATGATGCAAGGGTGAGTACATGTCGTACTCAGCAAGTGCGGGAAAAGTATGACATGTAGCTTACAACAAGGTATGGAGTAAAAAGGCTCATTGCAGCAAGCAAATTTTATTTCACAAACATGGTAAAACAGCAACTAAGTCTAGATGTATTAAATCCCAATATAACCAAGTAATCAGCAACATTCTTTCATCATTATTCTTTCACTATAATTCACCATTTATCAAGTCTCAATCAGCCATTAATCTTTCTCAAGTTCATCTCATGCTCATAAATATTCATAACCATCTCATATTCATATAACCGAAACCAAACTCAATTTCATGACTCAAAACAGTCCCAAAATCACTCCCAGTGACCATACCATAACCATACCGAATATCCATCCCAAGTTTTCTATCTAATCATGTGAGTTGGCCAGGTGCTTGTGACCGGAAGCACGCCTATGATGATAGTTTTACACTCTATAGAGGTGGCACCACTTTACCCACAAGTTCGTGATTTCATCACCCAACGGCGACTGCAGAACCTCCATTATACCAGTACACAACCGTCGGTGTATGGATTAGAGATCACGAAATAGCCTTTACAAAGGGGCTACTAGATGTATGGACTCACTGAGGTTTCACCTGCAGGCTCAAATCACCATTCTCCCATGCACGGGCCCCCTCTTGTTCCATGCAGTTCCCAGGGCAGTCCCTCTGGACTCCTATTCCCCGCGCCATCCACGGTCCATAACAAGCTAGTAACACACCTAATTATTCAGCTAAGACGCACCCATATTTGGCCTTGTGGTGGCACTGTTTTCCTGGCATGTGCTGGCATGAACCGGTCCTTAGATCTACAGCAAGTAAACCACCATCTCATTCAGCGACATCCACTAACCATCAAGTTGACTCAAGCATACGAGTTTTTGCAAATAAAACATTTTCGAAACATGGGATCAATATGGTCAAGGGGCACTTGCCTTGCTCCCGTGGCTCTAGTTGCTCAAGCGTCTTGAAGTCTTGATGCTGTAGTTCTTCGTAGATGACTTCTAGATCTTGTCCTTCTACTCACGACCACGCACATACAAATCGGAGAGATCTAGGCAATCTTGGTTTGTGAATGTAGCTGGATGAGATGGTGGAACTTGCCGTAGATCTAAGGACCGGTCCATGCAAGAATATGCCAGAAAAGCAGTGCCACCACAAGGCCATGTATGGGTGCGGCTTAGCTGATTAATTAGGTTTTTTGCTAGCTTGTTATGGACCGTGGATGGCGCGGGCAATGGGAGTCGAGGAGGACTGCCCTGGGAACTGCATGGCACAAGAGGCAGCACACTGGTGGGAGAATGGTGATTCAACCCTACCGGTGAAACCTCAGTGAGTCCATACATCTAGTAGCCCCTTTGTAAAGCCTATTTTGTGATCTCTTGGCTATACACCGACGGTTGTGTACTGGTATAATGAAGGTTCTGCATTCGCCGACGGGTGACGAAATCACGAACTTGTGGGTAAAGTGATGCCACCCCTGCAGAGTGTAAAAGTATCATGACATCCGTGCTTCCGTTCACAAGCACCTGGACAACTTCCATGATTAGAGGGAAAACTTGGGATGTTTATGACACAGCCTCATCGGCCTTGTCGAGCCAGGATCACGCTGAGGGGTACTGTGTTGCACAGCACCGGATAACGCACGTCAAAGATACAAAGCGGAAGTAAAATTTTATTACATAAACCAGTTTATGAACATTTTTACAACAAAATAGTCCCATCCACACTCACAGGCGTAGATAAGCATTGAGTTCACGTTCAGCCCATGAACGTGTGCCCACTAGCACGCACACACACTAACACGGTGGCGTGCACAACTCCCACTCGACGGGGTTCCCCTCCTGGGGTTCCGTCTCCTCCTCAGGAGTCCCTTCCACATAGAACCCTGCAAAAGCTTCAAACACAAGCAGTGAGCATGATGGCTCAGCAAGACTGACTCGTCTCTCCTATACATGGAGCTTCTACATGTTGGGTACAGGGTACATGAGGTAAATAATTTGCAAAGGACTCGCCTAATTATTTGAACTTTACTTTCAATGTTTTAGCAGCAGGTTGTGGAGAACCTTACGCTAAGGCACATGAGAGAGCCGCAATCAAACAAGAAACACATTTCTCTCATGTACTTTTCCCAAAGTTGAAAAGAACTTTAATTAGCTCTAGGCTACAACAAGACATTAACATGTAAAGTATAACTTTCAAATCAGCAAACTTTGAACATGTATCTAGCCTGTTCTTTCTACGTGACGGTACAGTGAACAAGTGGTACTCACTGACCGCGAGGGACGGCGGTTATAATCGATTGACACCTGCAGGGTACCCGAATAATCCGTCACGTACGCCCGTACTCGATGTTGCCTACAGCAACCGTCACGAACATCGTACACAACCACCTTTCACCCATCAGCCAAATATTGAACCGGTCCTATTGTCCCGAGCAAGAGGTCTCTGCACGCGCATCAACAGTGCTGCCATCCAATTTATACCTCGAGCTCTCAACCTACCCTCTGAATGACAGACAATGACTCAATACCCAGCTACCCGAGTTACATCGGTTTCCCGGTTCCCATATAGCCGGTAGGTCTTCGGTACTGTTCTAGCTTGTTCAACAGGCCCGCACACGGCTCGGTCCTCAATCGACACAAGTGGAGCTATAGCACCCAGGCCCCAAAGTCCTGCTGCCTTACTCTCCGCTCGGTCTCATTTTTCTGGCCATGTGTTTCTTTGCTATTTTTACCCGAGCGATGTGCCTCTAGCCTATTCTCGCGAGTAGTTCCAACTACTCGGCTTGTACCGAATCCTACTCTATCTTAGCATTGCAGTTGATAACGAGGTTTTCAATCCTAATCCCAACACATGGTTTTCTTGGCTATGCATTTGGATTTCGAACAAGACTCTAATGCAAGAAATAAGTGGTACTCAAAGGAAGTTCTCAAAACAACAAAAATTTGTAAAGAGGTTAGTGCAAACCGGAGCTTGCCTTGCTGCTCTTGGTCATAGGCTAGCTGCTCTTCCAGAGTGAATTTAAATGCATTTGATTGAATTTAACTTGTAAAGACTATAAGTCTTACTAGACAGACCCAATGACTCCGAAATTTTTAATGTGGTTTGGTTACAATCTAAACAGAGACTTGGCCAAGTTTCATTTGCAGCAAAGCTCACTTGAGCTCTCCACAAATAATTATGTACTTGACCTTAATTGGAGCTTCAAGGGTGTTCTAGGGATTTTCATGGGGCAAGCCATGACTTTCTGAAAACTAGATTTTCAGGGAGTTCTAATGGAGTTGGTCTAACATAATTTGAAGATTCCTAGTTAAAGATATGAGCTAAACAATTTTAGAGAATTTCTGAAAATGTTTCTGGACATTTCTATTTTCTCTGGAACAGTTTTATTAGTCACACAATTAGGTGGATCAAATAGCTCGAATGTATCTGAATTTTTTATGGTAGCTCCGAGATATTTTGGTGAACATCCCAGAAAATTTTCAGAATTTTCCTCCAAAGGGTTCTCCAGTTAAAATTCTAACCAGTTTTAAATTTGAAGAATTAATTCTGGAGAAATAAGAATTTTCATGAAGTGAAACTTGATTCGCTGGATATTACTCGGAGAGATGAATCCAAAAAAATTTGGTTCATTTGATTTGGAGCTTCCTAGTCAAAGTTATGTGGGTTTGAAGTTTGAACTAAATCTGAAAACCAGGAAAAAGTTTAAACTGATGTGCGTGGGACCGGGCTACGTGTCAACTTCTCAGCGGTCGACACACGGGGCTACGGAATCCTTCACGCGCAGCCGCACTCGATCCGGTGCCACAGCAGATCCCGGGGTTTAAAATATCGGCCGCTGACACGTGGGACCAGGGGCTTCATCTACCTCCGGCCTCCCACGCTCGGCCGCCGCGACCCCTCGCTGGAGAGCTCGCCTGTGGCCCCTGCCATGCACCAAACTCCATGATTTTGGCCGCCTCTTCCTAACTCCATCCAGGGAACACGATGCTGGGCTCAGTTCGTCATGACAATCACCGGAACACGGCCGGCGATGTGCGGTGGCTTCAGAAGGACTTCGGCCATGTCGGCCGGCCTTCCTAGCACCCCAAACAATTGAGCAAAAGGCCGTTGAGCATCTGTGGACCCTAGGAAAGATCCACATGGGCTCCATGGAGCTCGGAAATGGCTGTACTAGGCTGTCACCGTGCGACCTATGCTGGAAATTGGGAATTCTTCTAAAACTCGAAGAACAGTGGTTTCCCCCAATAGTTCTTCGTGGTTTCGGCTCCTATGGACTCGCACGGACACATAGAAGTGCTTCCCTTTGTGAGAGGATGAGTGGTGCGGTATGTGTTATGAATTTTGCGAATCGGTCCGGGCATCCCTTTTGTACACCGTCGCAAAGTCGTGAAATTCCGGCGTGGTTAGTTTATGTCACGCCGCAGGGGCTTGCGGGAATGAAATAGGGACTGAAGGCAAACCTTTTTGCTTTTCACCGCTGGGAGAATGGCGGGCTGTGGTGGCCGGACGGGTCTTCCCCGTGACGGCGGCTTAGGCTGAACTGAAGAATAGAAGAACGTCGCCGTTTTTTCACCGTAGCGGCAGCTCGGTCGGGCGCAAGAAACTGAGATCAAGTCTTCAGTCGGTTAAACTGTTTAGTGAGGCTGACATGTGGGTCCCACCCCAGTTTTAATCTCTGAAATTGAATTTCCCCCACTGCTCTAAACAGTAGAGACCCAATTAACCTTGGTCATTTGAATTATCTACCCTCTGGCCATTTGAATTGGGTAGAATACAAATTGGGTTTTGTTTGACCAAATTTCAGCACATATGCAGTTTGAAATTCAAATGAAGTTTGAATTTGCTAAACTTAGCTCATGTCAAGATCAACCCCAAATGGAGTGAAAATTGGTGTGTGAGCTCACAAAAATGTGCTGAATAATAATATGCCTCCCACTTTTGAATTCATGGGATGGAAATAGTTTGAATTTGAATTTGAGTTCAAACTACCCTCTCTCTAGTTATATCCAAAAGGACTTCAAAGAGGTCCTGAATTTTGGGTAAAATTTTGCTTGGACATTCCTAGCAAGGTGTAGGACTTTTCCATATATCCTGCCCCTATATGATGCATGTGGGAAGTACCACTTTTCCATTTTGTGAGTTTATTCTCTATTGATCACGTTGATGGTGTTTACTTGCTCTTCAAAGATGTTCATCAAATTTCTTCAAATGAAGTGTGTGTTTGGTGATGGACACTTTGAATATGTGCCAAAACATAGGCCCTTACATTCCTCCACCCTTAAAAGAATCTCGTCCTGAGATTATAAGGTGAAAATGAGAGAGCGGACGGTGGAAAATTACCCTATATGCGACGTGAAAAAGTCGGGGTAGTTAGCGCGAAGAAATCCTTCGCTCTCCCATGTCGCTTTGTCTATGGAGTGATTACTCCATTGAACTTTGTAGAACCACAACGTACGGTTGCGTGTGGTTCAGGTCTTTTCATCTATAATCTGAACCGGTTCCTCCCGGTACGTGAGATCTGGTTTCAGTTCTTCTATATCCTCCAGCTGAATGGTAGTTGATAGCTTGAGACACTTCCTCAGCTGGGAGATGTGAAAAACGCCGTGCACACCAGCGAGTGCTTCTGGTAAATTCAGCCGGTATGCTACTGATCCATATCTTTTGGTAATCTGAAATGGACCGATGAATCGGGGTGCCAACTTTCCCCTTACCCCGAATCTGTTCACGCCTTTCATTGGAGACACACGTAGGTATACGTGATCCCCGACTTTGAACTGTAATGGGTGTCTTCTCTTGTCCACATATTTTTTTTGTCGGGATTGAGCGGCTTTTAGGCTCACTTGAATCAGCCGAACCTTTTTCTCCGCGTTGTTGACAAGATCAATCCCGAAGGTAACCCTTTCGCCAGACTCACACCAATTCTGTGGTGTGCGGCATTTCCTCCCGTATAGCGCCTCGTAAGGTGCCGTCTTGATGCTGGCTTGGTACCCATTGTTGTACGAGAACTCAGCCAACGGCAAGTGATCATCCCAATTCTTGCCGTTATTGATAGCGCAAGCGCGTAGCATATCTTCCAAAATTTGATTTACTCGCTCAGTTTGTCCATCCGTCTGCGGGTGGTATGCTGAGCTACGGATCAGCTTCGTCCCCAACGCAGCATGTAGCTGCTCCCAAAAACGGGACACAAATAAAGTGCCCCGATCCGATATTATGGTGCGGGGTACGCCGTATAAGCATAGGATCCGTGAGATGTATAATTCAGCATACTTCTTGGCGTTGTAGTTTGTGTTGAACGGGATGAAATAGGCAACTTTGCTGAGCCGGTCGATGATTACCCATACTGAATCATGCTTCTGAAAAGTGGTGGGTAAACTGACAATGAAGTCCATGCTCACATCCTCCCACTTCCAGGCAGGAACGCCCAGTGGTTGTAGCAGTACCGGTTTCCGCATATGATCTGCCTTCACCCTTCGACATGTATCACACTCGGACACGTACTTTGCGATCTCCCACTTCATCCGTGTCCACCAAAGCTTGCTTCTGAGTTCTTGATACATTTTGTTGCTTCCGGGGTGAATAGAAAACTTTGACAAGTGAGCCTCATCAAAGATTTTCTTCCGTAACTCCGGGTTATGTGGTACGGCGATCCGGTCCTTGAACCATAGGACGCCGTCTCCGTCTTTCCGGAAACATTTCAGCTCCCCACTGTCTATACGTCTCTGCAAATGAGACATGCCCTTGTCATTTTTCTGGGCTGCCGCTATCTCCTCACGGATGGTGGGGATCAAAGCTAAGTTGTAGAGAGCTCCATTTGGAATCACATGCAATGGTGGTTCACTCTCTTCCAACTGTGTGATGGTCAGATTGTTGATGTGTGACTTGCGGCTCAGTGCATCCGCCACTACGTTTTCCTTGCCGGGGTGATAATGGATCCCTATTTCGTAATCCTTTATCAATTCTAACCATCTTCGCTTCCTCATGTTAAGCTCCTTCTGAGTGAATATGTACTTGAGGCTTTTGTGGTCAGTATATAAATGTACGAGGTTACCGAGTAGGTAGTGCCTCTACATTTTAAGTGCAAGTACCACGGCAGCGAGCTCCAAGTCGTGAGCTGGATAATTCTGCTCATGGTTTCTGAGCTGCCGTGATCCATACGCGACCACTCTTCGGTCTTGCATCAGCACACATCCGAGCCCAATGCCGGATGCATCACAGTACACATCAAACGGTTTTGTTGTGTCTGGCTGCACCAAGACCGGTGCTGATGTTAGGTGCTTCACTAATGCCTTGAACGCTGCTTCACATGCTGGACTCAAAACATATTTGGTCGCCTTCTTCAGCAGCTCTGTCATAGGCTTGGCAATTTTTGAGATGTTCGAAATGAACCTCCGATAATATTCCACGAGTCCGAGGAAACTCCGTACATCGTGAACAGTTCTCGGGGACTTCCAATTCAGCACTTGTGTGATTTTACTCGGGTATACAGCGATGCCCTCCACTGAGATGATATGCCCAAGAAAAGGCACTTGCGATATCCAGAACTCGCACTTGCTGAATATCACGTATAGCTAGTGATCCCGCAGCCGTTGCAAGACTATACGCAGATGCTTCTTGTGTTCTTCCTCCGACTTGGAATATACCAATATGTCGTCGATGAAGGCCACGACAAACTTGTCCAGCTCCAGCATGAATACCGAGTTCATCAAATACATGAAGTGAGCTGGAGCGTTGGTGTGGCCAAAGGACATGACCAGGTACTCATAAAGCCCGTATCTCATCGAGAAAGCCGTCTTCGGAATGTCCTCAGCCCGTATCTTAATCTGGTGGTACCCGGATCTTAAGTCCATCTTGGAGAAGATCTTTGCTTGGACCAACTGATCAAACAACATGTCGATCCGTGGCAACGGGTACTTGTTCTTGATGGTTACAGCGTTTAATGGACGATAGTCCACGCAAAGCCGCAGCGTCTCGTCTTTCTTTTTCACAAATAATGCCGAACACCCCATGGCGAGGAGCTCGGCCTAATAAAACCCTTCTCCAGCAGGTCCGTTAGCTGAGTCTTCAGTTCAGCGAATTCCTTGGGCACCATCTTGTACGGCCTTCGGGATATTGGCATGGTTCCCGGCGCAAAACTCAATCTTGAACTCCACCTCTCTGTCGGGCGGCATCCCCGGCAAATCATCTGGGAACACGTCAGGGAACTCACGGACCACGGGAATGTCTTCCAATTTTATGGTTGTGGATAAATACACACTTGGAAGTTTTATTTCTGGACTGTCTAGAAATAAAGATTGTGACTCGTGCATATCTGAGTGTAGATGCATGACTCGGAGGACGGTGTCTAAAACAGCGCCGTGGCGGGTTAACCACGACATCCCTGAGATGGTATCGACCTTCTATCCCTCTAGAACTATGAGAGACGTATGGTACACTCTACCCGCTAAGCATAATGGTACTTTAGAAACCATCATGCTTGCTGAAATCTTCCCACCCGGTGAACAAATCAAATATGAGCTATCGGTGGGTAGTATTTACAAGCTGTGTTTAGCAATGAAGGCTTGGCTATAAAATTATGCATGGTGCCTGAATGAAACAATATTATGTGGGGATGCTGGTGGAGTTGGAACATACCCGCAAGGATTGGTTCACCCTCCGGCACGTCCTCTATGGCAAGTTGGTGGACGGTGTCGGGCCTAGGGTTTGCCCGCCGCGCATTAGTGGGGTTCTGGGGAAGATTCCTCCCCGGAAGTTGCGGTGCAACTCCGCCGCCTTGCCTCTCCGGACAACTGCTGGCGAAGTGTCCTGGATGACCACATTTGTAGCATGTGGCTGCTGCTTGGCCGGTGCTCGGGGGACGAAAGCCCGGCATGCTCTGCTGAGGTGCATACGCACACGGCATCGCCCGCTGCTGTTGTTGTTGTTGCGGAGGTGGTGCTGGCAGTGCCGGCCGGAATGCCGGTGGACAATACGGCCGACTGCAGAATGGCATCGACCTCTGCGGTGGCTGCCAGCGTGGACCCGATGGCGGGCGATTCACCATCCGATATTTCTGAGAAGGACCACCTCCCTCTCCGCTGCTTTGCGACGCGCTTCGCTTCCTTTCCACCGCCGCTAACTCCTTGCCGGAGTCCTCCTGAACAATCGCAGCATTAATTATATCGTCGAGGCTGCCTCGATTAAACATCACCAATTTGTCCTTCAGATGCGGGTTAAGCCCCTGGTAGAAATGATCCCACCGCTTCTCATAGGTATCGGCGTTATACGAAGCGTATAGCGCAAGATCATTGAACGCCCTGGAATATTCCAGCGCGTTCCGGCTTCCTTGTTGCAGGCGTAGGAACTCCTGCATATTCCACTTCATGATACCCGGCGGTATGTGATAGGCTCTGAAGGCCGTCCTGAATTCCGTCCAGGTCATAACTCGCTCGGTGGGTTGCGAGGCGCAGAAATTTTCCCACCAAGCACTCGCGGATCCCTGAAGCTGTTGGACTGCGAATTGAGTCTTACGCTGCTCACTCACCTGGAGCAGCCCGAACTTCATCTCCATCGCGCGAAGCCAGTTGTCCACATCGATGGGTTCATCCACCCTTGAGAATACAGGGGGATGAGTAGCCAGGAAATCAGAGTAGGAGCTGTGTTGGCGTTCCTCACGATCTTGACGTCTCTCGGGTCGAGACGTATTTGCAATAAGGGTCTGCAGCAACTCTGTGTGCTGCTGATGCGAGCCCGCCATCGCTGCCACAATGTCAGCCAAAGTAACCGTTGGCGGTGGCAGTTGCTGCTGTTGCTGCTGTTGCTGTCCCGAGGAGTCCTCGGGAGGTTGTTGGGAGGTTTCCCCCCCCTGACTGGAACCCCCAACTTCCGGGTTGGCACGAGTACAAGTCATTCTGAAATTCAAAACAGCAGCGGTCAGCACATGTCATACTTAAAATTCCATATGAAACAGTAGGTATTGAACTGATGCATGAATAATTTGCACAACATTCACATATATTGATAAAACATCAACTTTATACAAGATACATTAGTCTCGGATCCCTGAGAAGTCGTGCTCATATCGTCACTACCTATACATGCACTACTGTCTACACGACATGTCATCGATTACAAAAGTTTAGGTTACATCACCCTTGCTGCCCCACTTGGCAACAGTAACCCCCTACTCGGAGTAGAACTCGACCTCCTGCGGGTCGTCTTCCTCCGGTACCTCTGCTGGTGGCTCTGGGTCCACAACCTCCTCTTCCGGCTCGGGTTCCCCCATTGCCGGAAGACCCAAGACCACGGGTACGGCACCTACCACCGGTATGCCCATTACCGGAGGTACGAGGTCCTGCAACACGTGCACCTCGTCCATGGATTGGTTGTAGTACTCTTCCCATCCTTGCCCCTCCTGAATATCGTCGTCCCGCTCTTGAGTAAGGACCTCGTTCTGCTGGGTCAGAGCCTGCATCTGTTGTTGCAAAGCCGTGATGTCGACACGGCTTTTCCTCTTCGCCTTCTTCAGACGATGCAACTGATTATGTTGTTCGTTCAGTCGCTTAATCATCGGAAGGAGCACATTGCGAAGTGCGCTATGAGCACTCTCGAAATGGTCTCCACGGCTGTTGCTCCCCTTGAGCTTCATGGCGAGACACTCCGTATGAACAGCTTGGCTGTCCATCACGGCCTTTCCCGCCCTTATCTGGAGACTGAGGTTTGCCTCCGCGGGACTGTACCTTGGGCAACCCGGATCGGTTGCCTCCATGTACCTCACCTACCACACGTGATTATCCCGTCCCTCCACCGGAATGAGCGCGTATGGAGTGCCCTCCATAGCTCTCATGTGCAGTTGGCAGAAACGCGACATGGTGTCGCGGGATGCCACTTGCCACATTCCCTCCGGTTGTCTACCCCTCACCGTAACGGTGAATGGCGCCCAACCGGGTGGCGTAGCCCCTACAGGAACTTCGACATGGATCATCCACGTCTTGTTCCCCTCCTTGCCTTCTTCCTTGGCGAAGTACTGCGGCATCTTGCTGTACCCGAAATATTGAAGCATTTGCCTCAATGCTTCCGGATAGCCGCTGCGGTGAGAACAGTGGGACACCACCCACCCGTTCTCTAACTGTCTATCCGCTGTCATCTGTAGAAACATATTTGAGAAATGTAAAATATTTATTTGAACAGTAAACCATTGAGTTATAACATAAAACATGTCATAGAACTCATAAAACTTGGAAACATAGTTCAAATTTATACAAACTTGACTGCTGATCTGCTGTCCAACACAACAGTCCTGACCAGTTCCATTCCAACCTGATCTAGACCATACTAAGGGCAAAACCAATTCTGGAGCTCAACATCAAAGTTAAAGCTAACTTCAATATTTTTCCAGAAAGTATTTGCTTGGCCTAAGATCTGTCCTGGTTCTAAATTTACGAGATGTCAAAATTTAACAGAATTTCTGGAGAAAATTGGACAGCACCTCCCTGCTTTAGGTACTGATTTGATCCAAGGATTCCAGTTAATTATACTCCCAATCTGACAAAACTTTCTGTTACAAAGTTGTAAACCATCTCTTAATCTTTTCAGAACTACCACATTTTCTATTTTTGGATTTTTATGCAGGAAGTTATACTTAATTTTCATAGAGTTACTGAGAGTGTTTGCTCTGCCCTGTTTTCTGGACAGTTTCAACTCTACTGCATTTTTCGATTGGTTATAGGATGAAACACCTCTGGACCTCAACAGAAAAGTTCTAAAGCTCTTCCAAAGCTTTCCAGAAATGTATCATATGACCCCAACCTCGAAAGAACTCAACCTCTAACCTCTGATTAACTTCAGCCTTAATCCTGCTGAAAACAGGGGACTCTGTCCTTAGTATCCTATAAGTTGAAAACTTGTTAACTTTGAATATCCTGATTAAGGGAAGGAGTTACATCAAGTTTTTAGTACTATGGTTTAAAACTTTCAAGTTTTACGATGCAGTTGCTCATTTAGTGGGGTGTGACGTTGATGCGTAACCAGAGCATGCCGGTACTACGTCCTCACAAAGAAAAACCTATACCGGACTTAGCCGGCTTCGTTAGTTCAGTGGCACTAAGCGTCTCTCGCACACGGATGCTACACATATACTGTTTCGTGGTTAGAATACCTGCAGATAACTCACACAATCGTCAGACTCGGCTGCAAACCGAGCCCGGTATCCATACAGTTCGTACACCCGGCCGTCATCACTCGCCCGGATGTTCTCAAGCCAAGCACGCCTTGAGCTACGTGTTCACGTTACTGACCACGTGACGGGGTCTCCCAAATTGCCCAAAGCACGCCAGGGACAGACGTTGCTCGAATACCCCAAACGACATGAAGAGTCGAAGAGGATATTAAAGCGAGTCAGGTTACATGCCACCCGTGAGGCTCCACCCTTCAGCTTGTGCGCACTGGTGGACAGCGCTTACGTGCACCCCCAAGACCTAAATCGTCCCGAGATGCACGATTTCCGACATAAGCAAATAGGTTAGTATGCCACTTTCTATACACTAATAACATCTTTATATGGGCTACTAACTCGTTCCTCACCAGATTTTTGAAAAAGATGACCTTTGTAGTGCGTTAAACCTCAAGCGAGATCTGATACCACGCTGACATGACCCCATCGGCCTTGTCGAGCAAGGATCACGCTGAGGGGTACTGCGTTGCACAACACCGGATAACGCACGTCATATATACAAAGAGGAAGCAAAGTTTTATTACATAAACCAGTTTATGAACATTTTTACAACAAAATAGTCCCGTCCACACTCATGGGCGTAGACTAAGCCTTGAGTTCACGTTCAGCCCGTGAACGTGTCCCCACTAGCACGCACACACACTAACACGGCGGTGTGCACGACTCCCACTCGACGGGGTTCCCCTCCTGGGGTTCCGTCTCCTCCTCGGGAGTCCCTTCCTCATAGAACCCTGCAAAAGCTTCAAACACAAGCAGTGAGCACGATGGCTCAGCAAGACTGACCCGTCTCTCCTATACATGGAACTTCTACATGTTGGGTACAGGTTACATGAGGTAAATAATTTGCAAAGGACTCGCCTAATTATTTGAACCTTACTTTCAATGTTTTAGCAGCAGGTTGTGGAGAACCTTACGCTAAGGCACATGAGAGAGCCGCAATCAAACAAGAAACGCATTTCTCTCATGTACTTTGCCCAAAGTTGAAAAGAACTTTAATTAGCTCTAGGCTACAACAAGACATTAACAAGTAAAGTATAACTTTAAAATCAGCAAACTTTTAACATGTATCTAGCTTGTTCTTACTACGTCACGGTACAGTGAACAAGTGGTACTCACTGACTGCGAGCGACGGCGATTATAATCGATTACACCTGCTGTGTTATCCAAATAACCCGTCACGTACGCCCATACTTGATGTTGCCTACAGCAACCATCACGGACGTCGTATGCAACCACCTTTCACCCGTCAGCCAAATATTGAACCGGTCCTATCGTCCCGAGCAAGAGGTCTCTGCGTGCACATCCACAGTGCCTCCAGCCGATTTACATCTCGAGCTCTCAACCTACCCTCTGAACGACAGGCAATGCCTCAATACCCAGCTACCCGAGTTACATCAGTTTCCCAGTTCCCATATAGCCGGTAGGTCTTCGGTACTGTTCTAGCATGTTCAACAGGCCCGCACACGGCTCGGTCCTCAATCGACACAAGCGGAGCTATAGCACCCAGGCCCCAAAGTCCTGCTTCCCTTACTCTCCGCTCGGTCTCATTTTTCTGGCCATGTGTTTCATTTGCTATTTTTACCCGAGCGATGTGCCTCTAGCCTATTCTCGCGAGTAGTTCCAACTACTCGACTTGTACCGAATCCTACTCTATCTTAGCATTGCAGTGGCTAACGAGTTTTTCAATCCTAATCCCAACCCATGGTTTTCATGGCTATGCATTTGGGTTTCAAACAAGACTCTAATACAAGAAATAAGTGGTACTCAATGAAAGTTCTCAAAACAATAAAAATTTGTAAAGAGGTTAATGCAAACTGGAGCTTGCCTTGCTGCTCTTGGTTGTAGGCTAGCTGCTCTTCCAGAGTGACGAAGTCTAAGACTTCGGGTTCCTCCTCAACCATAGAGACTACATGAGGTAACAAGTATATTTATCAATTTAAATGCATTTTAATGAACTTAACTTGTAAAGACTATAAGTCTTACTAGACAGACCCAATGACTCTGAAATTTTTACTGTGGTTTGGTTACAACCTAAACAGAAATTTGGCCAAGTTTCATTTGCAGCAAGGCTCACTTGAGCTCTTCACAAATAATTATGTACTTGACCTTAATTGGAGCTTCTAGGGTGTTCTAGGGATTTTCATGGGGCAAGCCATGACTTTCTGGAAACTAGATTTTCAGGGAGTTCTAATGGAGTTGGTATCAATTAATTTGAAGGTTCCTAGTTAAAGATATGAGCTAAACAATTTCAGAGAATTTCTGAAAATGTTTCTGGACATTTTCTATTTTCTCTGGAACAGTTTTATTAATCACACCATTAGGTGGATCAAATGAGCTCAAATGGATCTGAAATTTGTATGGTAGCTCTGATACATTTTGGTGAACATCCCAGAAAAATTCCAGAATTTTCCTCCAAAGGGTTCTCCAGTTAAAATTCTAACCAATTTGAACTTTGAAGAATTAATTCTAGAGAAATAAGGATTTTCATGAAGTGAAACTTGATTTGCTAGATGGTACTCAGAGTGCTGAATCCAACAAAATTTGGTTCATTCAATTTGGAGCTTCCTAGCCAAATTTATGTGGGTTTGAAATTTGAACTAAATCTGAAAATCGGGAAAAAGTTTAAACTGCTGCGCGTGGGACCGGGCTATGTGTCAACTTCTCAGCGGTCGACACACGGGGCTACGGAATTCTTCGCGCGCAGCCGCACCCGATCCGGTGCCACAGCAGATCCCGGGTATTAAAATATTGGCTGCTGACATGTGGGACCGGGGGCTTCGTCTACCTCCGGCCTCCCGCGCTCGGCCGCCGCGACCCCTCGCCGGTGGCCTCTGCCGTGCACCAAACTCCATGATTTTGGCTGCCTCTGCCTATCTCCATCCGGGGAACACGATGCTGGGCTCAGCTCGTCATGACAATCACCGGAACACGGCCGGCGACGTGCGGTGGCTTCGGAAGGACTTCGGCCATGTTGGCCGGCCTTCCTAGCACCCCAAACAATTGAGCAAAAGGCCGTCGAGCATCAGTGGACCCTAGGAAAGATCGACATGAGCTCCATGGAGCTCGGAAATGGCTGTACTAGGCTGTCACCGTGCGACCTAGGCCGGAAATCGGGAATTCTTCTAAAACTCGAAGAACAGTGGTTGCCCCCAATAGTTGTTCGTGGTTTCGGCTCCTATGGACTCGCACGAACACCTAGAAGTGCTTCCCTTTGTGAGAGGATGAGTGGTGCGGTATGTGTTATGAATTTTATGAATTGGTCCAGGCATCCCTTTTGTACACCGTCGCAAAGTCGTGAAATTCCGGCGTGGTTAGTTTATGTCACGCCGCCGGGGCTTGCAGAAATGAAAGAGGGACTGAAGGCAAACCTTTTTGCTATTCACCTCTCGGAGAATGCCGGGCTGTGGTGGCCGGACGGGTCTTCCCCGTGACTGCGGCTTGGGCTGAACTGAAGAATAGAAGAACGTCGCGGTGGAGCTCGGGGAGGTTTGATCAGGGTCAAACCGGTGCGATGGCGTCAAGGAGGACTCGGCGCACTCGGTGATGGTCTCAGATCGCCGTGACAACTACAGGATCGGCTGGGCGACGTGGGACCGAGAGCTCAGCCGTGCGGCGAGGTGTTTCGGTTTTCTGGGTGAGAGCACGTCGGAACAGCGGTGAGAATCAACGGGGACAGCCCGGGCGCGTAGATAAGGGCCCTGAGAAGCGGTTCAGCGGCCAGGGGCGGCAAGCAGCTGCTGTCCTCGCCGTGGCGGAAGCCCGGTCGGGCGCAAGAAACCAAGATCAAGTCCTCAGTCGGTTAAACTGTTTAGTGAGGCTGACATGTGGGTCCCACCCCAGTTTTAACCTCTGAAATTGATTTTCCCCCACTGCTCTAAACAGTAGAGACCCAATTAACCTTGGTCGTTTGAATTATCTACCCTCTGGCCATTTGAATTGGGTAGAATTCAAATTGGGTTTTGTTTGACCAAATTTCAGCACATATGCAGTTTGAAATTCAATTGAAGTTTGAATTTGCTAAACTTAGCTCATGTCAAGATCAACCCCAAATGGAGTGAAAATTGGTGTGTGAGCTCACAAAAATGTGCTGAGTAATAATATGCCTCCCACTTTTGAATTCATGGGATGGAAATAGTTTGAATTTGAATTTGAGTTCAAACTACCCTCTCTCTAGTTATATCCAAAAGGACTTCAAAGAGGTCCTGAATTTTGGGTAAAACTTTGCATGGACATTCCTTGCAAGGTGTAGGACTTTTCCATATATCCTGCCCCTATATGATGCATGTGGGAAGTACCACTTTTGCATTTTGTGAGTTTATTCTCTAATGATCATGTTGATGGTGTTTACTTGCTCTTCAAATATGTTCATCAAATTTCTTGAAATGAAGTGTGTGTGTGGTGATGGACACTTTGAATATGTGCCAAAAACTTAGTCCCTTACAGTTTATTTGGTATGATTATGGTATGGTCATTGGGATTGGTTTTGGGACTGTTTTGAGTCATGACAATGAGTTTGGTTTTGGCTATATGAATATGAGATGTTTATGAATATTTATGAGCATGAGATGAACTTGAGAAAGATTAATGGCTGGATGAGACTTGATAAATGGTGAATTATGATGAAAGAATGTTGCTGTTTTACTTGGTTGTATTGGGATTAAATTCATCTAGAGATTGTTGCTGTTTTTACCATGTTTATGAAATAAAATTTGCTTGCTGCAATGAGCCATTTTATTCCATACCTTGTTGTAAGCTACATGGTATACTTTTGCCACACTTGCTGAGTACGACATGTACTCACCCTTGCATTACCACATAAACATCAGCTACAGGAGATTAGTACTTCGAGCACCATGTGGAGTACTAGGTGTGCGAACTACCGTCAATATGCCTGTGGAGTTGAAGATTGGAGCCTGCTATTTAGTTATTTCCGCTGTCATTTAGAAACTTCCGCTGCAAGAATAAGTTATAGATTCATGAGTGAGACTTTGAGTCATATTAAAAAAATACTTAAACACTATTTATTCGTGGTTATATTTTGAATTCAGTTTGTGGACTATATGTGTATGTGTGATGAACATCCTGGGCACGCATATGCATTCACTTGGTTCTATTTTTGGAACCGGGTGTCACAGATTGGTATCAAAGCCACGTTGACCATAGGATGCAAGCCTAGGTAGAATGGACACTCTAAGACACATAGGAACACCCCTCAAAACTGCTATTTTCGAAAATTGCTTGCTGCTGCACTTTACTTGTCAATTCAGCCACCGCAAAGTGCTATTTTCAGCCCCTCTTTTCTCTTCTTTCGGACAGCAACACTTTTGCTTCCTTGCATCATAGCTTTTGAAGTTTTGGAGTTATTTCCTTCTTCTCTAAAGATTATCATGTCTTATTTAGAGATGCCGGTCACTAGGAGCACATCACGCATGAGAACTCGTCCACCACCACTTGGGAGTGCACTTAACCCCATTGAGGTGTCCGATGGACCATATTGGGAAGAGGTGAAGATGGAACCTCATGATGAAGATGAAGTAAATATCTCTATGCATGAGGAAGAGGACCCGGAAGAGGTGGAACCATTCGAAGATGATATGGAGGATGATCCACAAGAGCGACATTGGTACGCCCCTCAGGAGGAGTTTCACGCGGGCTTACACCCCGTGGAGCATCATGAAGCTATGACGGGAGGAGATGAACCCAAGGAGGAGCCACCCCTTGCTGAGGCCGAGAATGAAGGTGATGAATGGGCCAACCATTCAGTTCAATAATTTTGGTCCGACAGAACGGAAGGAGGACACATATCCAGGGAGCTCAATGAACTTCTGGATTGCTGCAGCTTATACCCGGAGTATCTCCACAAGAAAGTCACTCGTCTCAGACATGAAGAGTGGAAGGCTGACGTAACCATCCTATCTAATGGTAGGGTTGTCACTCGGCACTTCACACCTACATGGAGAGTTACAAGGGCAGAAGCTATCGATGATGCTGCATGGGAAGCACTCACCGGACTGTGCTACGCCTTCCGTGAGCAGCTTGAGAACACTACCTTTGAGCTGCACCCATTTCAGAAGAGTGTTACAAGGGAGATCATTGGACCCCTTCAAGGAGCTCTTTTCAACCCACAAGATGCTGACAAGTCTCAGAGGTTGCTCGTGGAGTTAAGAACTCGTTATGCAAGTGCACAAGAAGAGATCCGTTACCTCCGCAAGAAGCTGTATTTGCTAGAAAACCAAGAGGAGACTCGTGCCAACGTGGGAACAAATGGAGCACCAGCGTCATCTATCCCTACATGGACTGCTGACTCACCATGGCGTGCGCCCATGTATGGACCATCCCCGTCACACGGCGAGAACAGCACCGGTTCTCACGATTAAGTTTAGATTTCCCATTGAATAAAGTTGTAATAGGAACATCTAGACGTTGTAGGCTGAAATAGGAGTAGTGTGCAGAATTTTATGATGATTTCTTGTGTTTGTCTGCTGGTGTGAGTTGTGGGATGCTTCGGCAAATGCCCACATCCACCCATAGTGTAGAGATGTGAGATGCTTCGGCACGTGTTCACATCCTCATATAGGCTGATATTAATAAAAGGAGTTGCTTAGTTCATACACCTTGATGCATATAGTTGGAAAATTGCTTCATTCAAATCTGAATTCTAGCTCCTACAAATATATTATGTCCAAAAGTAAACATTAAAATAAGGGGGGTAGACTTTCAGCCAACCTTATTGTCTTGGATTCACAAGGGATTGATATAATACTTGGAATGGACTGGTTAAGCAAGTACAACAGAGTGATTCAATGTGCTGAGAGGATCGTGCAGTTGACAAGTGAGCACGGTACTCATATTGAGTTCGAGGCAGCCCAACCGGCAACCGAGAAGGCAGTGCTGAACCACGTCGAAGAAGTGACATTGGAAAGCATTCCGGTGGTTCAAGAATATTCAGATGTGTTCCTGGAAGAACTTCCAGGTATGCCACCTGACCGGGACATTGAATTTGTCATTGATTTAGTACCTGAAACTGCACCTATAGCGAAAAGGCCGTATAGGATGCCCGCTAATGAACTAGTGGAGTCCCCGTGCTCTTTGTGGACAAGAAGGATGGGACCCAAAGGATGCGTGTGGATTATAGGTCTCTCAATGAGGTGACGGTCAAGAATAAATACCCGCTGCCCCGTATAGAGGACCTGTTCGACCAAATGAAAGGTGCCTGAATTTTCTCCAAGATTGATCTTCGGTCGGGCTACTTCCAGCTGATGGTTAAGCCCTCCGACATACCAAAGACTGCATTTCTAATACCTAATGGTTCATATGAATATACCGTTATGTCTTTTGGGTTAACGAATGCACCCGCACTTTATGTACCTCTTGAATAAGGTCTTCATGGAGTACTTGGAAAAGTTTGTCGTGGTTTTCATCGACAATATCATGGTGTATTCAAAAAGCAAGGAAGAACACGAAGAACACTTGAGGTTGACGTTGCAGAAACTGCGACAGCATCAATTGTATGCCAAGTTCAGCAAGTGTCAATTTTAGCTAAGGGAGATATCGTTCCTAGGCCACATCATCTCTGAGGGAGGAGTATCGATCGATCCCGGAAAAGTGGGAGACGTTTTAAAGTGGAACCAACCGCAGAATGTGAGAGATATTTGTAGTTTCCTTGGGATGGCTGGATACTACCGCCGGTTCATCAAGGATTTCTCCAAAATAGCGAAGCCTATGACTGAATTTCTAATGAAGGGAAAAGCATTTCAGTGGACACCAGCGTGTCAAGATAGCTTTGAGGAGCTCAAGAAGAGACTAACCACAGCGCCGGTTTTGGTATTGCCGGACATGAGCAAAAGCTTCGACATATATTGTGACGCATCAAGACAAGGGCTTGGATGTGTGCTCGTGCAAGAAGGACAAGTGGTAGCCTATGCGTCGAGACAACTAAAGAAACATGAGCTGAATTATCCCACACATGACTTGGAACTTGCAGCCGTGGTACATGCCTTGAAGATTTGGAGGCATTATATCCTTGGCCACCGATGTGAGATTCACACAGATCACAAAAGCCTCAAGTATATATTCACGCAAACGGATCTGAATTTGAGGCATCGTCGATGGTTGGAACTCATCAAGGATTATGATGTTGGAATCAACTATCACACCGGAAAGGCCAATGTAGTAGCTAATGCGTTCAGCCGAAAGGGGAGTGTCACCAACTCACGGTTCGGGAGCTGCCACCCGAGTTGCGCAAGGAGTTGGAACGGTTACATCTCGGGTTCTTGAACGAGATGGAGGTGATAGAACTGAACTCCTCGCTGGAACAAGAGATACGAGATGGCCAAGCAACGGATGAGGAAATCAAGGAAAGAATCCGACAAGGCACAGAAAAGGATTTCAAGGAAGACGAGAAAGGCACGCTTTGGTTAGGGAAAAGGATTTGTGTGCCTAACGTGAAGCACATCCTCGACACGATATTAAAGGAGGCACATGACTCACCTTATTTCATACGCCCAGGTTGTACAAAGATGTACAAGGACATGAAAACTTGCTATTGGTAGGATGGGATGAAAACGGTCATAGCTGAATATGTTGCCTTATGTGATACATGCGAACGGGTGAAGGCCGAACATCAAAGACCTGCTGGATTGTTGCAGCCATTGAAAGTACCCGAGTGGAAGTGGGAAGACATCAGCATGGATTTCATCATCGGAGGTCCATGTACTCAATGGGTTATGACTCTATTTGGGTCACCATGGACCGATTGACAAAAACAGCCCATTTCCTTCCTGTTAAAACCAAGTACAGCATTGCACAACTAACCGAGCTGTATATGGAGCAAATCGTGTGTCGCTTGGAGTTCTGAAGAGGATAGTTTCAGATCAGGGATCTCAATTGACCTCTAGATTCTGAAAGAAGCTGCATGAATCCATGGGTACACGACTGAATTTCAGCTCCGATTAGCACCCGCAAACCGACGGGTAATCTGAGAGGACAAATCAAATTTTGGAATACATGTTGAGAGCTTGCGCCTTGAAACATGGGCGTAGTTGGGATAGGAGCCTTCCATACGCTGAATTCTCATAAAACAACAGCTACCAAGCCAGCTTGAAGATGTCACCTTTCGAAGCATTGTATGGTAGAAGGTGTAGAACGCCGCTGTTCTGTAACGGGACCGGAGATAGCCAAGTGTTTGGACCCGAAGTGCTGCAAGTCGCCAAGAAGCAAGTCCAAACGATACGAGAAAATTTGAAGGCTGCTCAGTCACGACAAAAAGGTTATGCGGAGAATAGGCAAAGAAAATTGACCTTTGAAGTAGGAGACTTCGTGTATCTTAAGGTATCGCCTATCCAAGGCCAATGACGGTTCAATGTCAAGGGCAAATTAGCACCTCGCTACATCGGGCCATTCAAGATTTTGGTCAAACGAGGACAAGTAGCCTATCAATTAGAGCTGCCAACGCACCTCTCCAACGTACACGACGTGTTTCATGTATCCCAACTCAAGAAGTGATTAAGAGTACCGGAAGAACAAGTACTGATGGATGAGCTCGAGCTTCAAGAGGATCTGACCTCTGCGGAGCACCCCGTCAAAATTAAACCGCCACACGCGCGCTTTGCCGGGTCGCCGACACGTGGGGCAGGGGTATTCATCTATCTCGTGACGCCGCCGCCCCGAGTCACCGGAGCTCCGACGAGGTCGGCATTTCCGGCGATTTAGCTCGCTGGCGACGGTGAAACTCACCGCCCCACCTAGTTTCAGACGCTGAACACGATGGACACAACGCTGCCGACGGCCAACCGCCGTAGTTCGCCGGTGTAACACCCTAAAATTCATTTCCATGCATTTCATACATTTTTCATGTAGAGAAACATTATAAAAGAAGTAGAAATGGACAAAGAACTATAGAAATGGAGAAAGAACTATAGAAATAGAGAAAGAACCATAGAAATGGTGAAACAAACCATAGAAATGGAGAAAGAACCATAGAAATGAAGGGACCATAGAAAAGGAGAAAGAACAATAGAAATGGAGGAAGGAACCATAAATGGAGGAAAAACCACAGAAATGGAGAAGGGAATATAGAAATGGAGAATGTGGCAAAGAAATGGAGAAGGGCAATGTAGAAATGGAGAATGGGACATAGAAATGGAGAGGGGAATGTAGAAATGGAGAATGGGACATAGAAATGGAGAGGGGAACGTAGAAATGGAGAATGGGACATAGAAATGGAGAGCGGAATGTAGAAATGGAGCAAGTGACATAGAAATGGTGTGGAATGGGGAAAAGATAGCTGAAATGAGTCATTCCCAAATTTCCCCCCAAATTTCTAAATTCCCCAATTCCCAAAAAGGGGAATTTTCCCTACATTTTGGGGATAAAATCCCCAAGGCTGCCGCACCACAAGAGATAAGTTTGTTAAGATCCAAAAAAGTTGAATAAGACTCTTATTTGCGCTCCAATTGGAGTAGGACTCTCCCTTTTCCCCCTTATAGATATAACCCCCACCCCCTGGCCGAAATTCTCTCTATTTTGGATGTCTCCCCCCTGCTGCTAAGCCCCCTTCCTTGCTTTCAAGTCACCAAGTTTCCCCCCTTGCTGGAATTTGGCCGCCGTTGAGCACTGTCGAGCCCCGCCGTCACCGGAGAAGAAGCCCGACGATCTGTCCTGCTCTAATCTTCCATAGAAAAATTCCCCACTGCTGCCATTGCTAGGAGGAAGGCCCTGCCACCAAAAGGAGGTGAGGTAGGTCTCCATTACCCATCTTACGACGTTTTCGCTGTTTCTACGCATCCGTTTTCTTCGCCCCCTTCGAGCAGAAACTTTTGCGTGTGGACAGATTGTGTTTTGATCGGTTTTTGATGGTGGAATTGATCTAAATCTTGTGTCAAGATCATCACCACGTCCACACTTGATCCCTACACTCTTGTTCCTCATAAAACACCATGAAAGCCCATTAAAATATGCAAGAACACGTACAAACTGGTTTAATAAAACAACACCTTAGGATTTGCATTCATCTACCCCATTGCATCTTGAATAGAGTTTGTGCATGATGTTTGTTTTCTGTAAATTTTGTATGGGCATGGTCGTGAGTAGAAGGACAAGATCAAAAAGCCATCTACGAAGAACTACAGCACCAAGACATCGAGACGCTTGAGCAACAAGAGCCACGGAGCAAGGCAAGTGCCCCTTGACCATATTGATCACATGTTTTGAAAATGTTTTGTTTGCGAAAACTCGTATGCTTGAGTCAACTTGATGGGACACCCTTTTTATAGGAGTTTACTGGTTCTGTTAAGCATCCTTGTCGCCGGGAAAAGTTGATGAGTCGGGTATGGTCGTTTTTCCTTTTTTGCTTCGCTTAATTCACGGGATACGGGAAGCTGAAGTAAAACATGTCTAGCTACTGCACTGATATGAATAATGATGATGAGATCTTAATGATGTTAATGGGCATGGAATCGGGGAGATCTAGGCAAGCTTAGTTCGTGAAGGTTGCTGGATGAGATGGTGGAACTTGCCGTAGATCTAAGGACTGGTTCATGCGAGAATATGCTAGGAAAACAGTGCCATCACAAGGCCAAGTATGGGTGTGGCTTAGCTGATTAATTAGGTGTGTTACTAGCTTGTTATGGACCATGGATGGCGCGGGGAATGGGAGTCGAGGAGGACTGCCCTGGGAACTGCATGGCACAAGAGGGGGGCCGTGGGTGGGAGAATGGTGATTCGAGCCTGCCAGTGAAACCTCAGTGAGTCCATACATCTAGTAGCCCCTTTGTAAAGGCTATTTTGTGATCTCTTGGCCATACACCGACGGTTATGTACTGGTATATTGGAGGTTCTGCAGTCACCGACGGGTGATTAAATCACGAACTTGTAGGTAAAGTGGTGCCACCTCTACAGAGTGTAAAACTATCATGATAGCCGTGCTTTCGGTAACAAGCACCTGGCCAACTTCCATGACTAGAGAGAAAACTTGGGATGTTTATTTGGTATGGTTATGGTATGGTCATTGGGATTGGTTTTGGGACTGTTTTAAGTCATGAAAATGAGTTTGGTTTCGATTATATGAATATGAGATGGTTATGAATATTTATGAGTATGAGATGAAATTAAGAAAGATTAATGGCTGGTTGAGACTTGATAAATGGTGAATTATGATGAAAGAGTGTTGCTGTTTTACTTGGTTATATTGGGATTAAATTCATCTAGAGATAGTTTTTGTTTTTACCACGTTTATGAAATAAAATTTTCTTGCTGCAATGAGCCTTTTTATTCCATACCTTGTTGTAAGCTACATGTCGTACTTTTCCCGCACTTGCTGAGTACGACATGTACTCACCCTTGCATTACCAAATAAGCATAAGCTACAGTAGATGAGTACTTTGAGCACCATGTGGAGTACTAGGTGTGCGAACTACCGTCAACATGTCTGTGGAGTTGAAGATTGGATCCTGCTATTTAGTTATTTCCGCTGTCGTTTAGAGACTTCCGCTGCAAGAATAAGTTAGAGATTAATGAGTGAGACTTTGAGTCATTGTAATAAAGTACTTAAACACTATTTATTCGTGATTATATTCTGAATTCAGTTTGTGGACTATATGTATATGTGTGATGAACATCCTGGGCACACATATGAATTCACTTGGTTCTATTTTTTGAACCGGGTGTCACAGCCGGCGACGAGCGCTATGCCACTTCACCTCATCGGCACCGTGTTCCCGTCGCTCCGGCCACCATCGTTGCGCGCTAATCGTGTCACCATGTTCAGGGCAGCCTCGGGAAGCTTGGCATGGCCTCGGTTTGGACCCAAAAGGCCGGAAAACCAGACCTTACCAGCAACCCCCTCTTCCGCTGAACTGCTCCTAGGTGAAACTAGAGTTCCGGTGGGTCTTTCTCGGCAGTTTTTGATGGAGGAGGAGCGCAAGGATCCCGAGAGGAAATTTCTAAACCCGGTTTGAGCTGCCACGCGATGATTCTCCCAAATCCTCCCTAGACCTAATCGGGCCTCGAAATGTGATCCCGATACTAAACTGTTAAATTCGTTGCGTACGAGGGACGAACCTAAGAACAGTTTGTGCAATTATCTCAAGAACAAGCTGGCGCACAACTTTGCTACAGACGTCGAGATTGGAGAATGATTGTAGCTTGGGTTGCATAGGGTCAAAATCCGGGCGGCTAGGCGGTGTGTTGTCGAAACGATCGGAAAAGGAGCTCGCCGGCCCACACCGTCCCTTTTATAGCCAACTAAGGTGAGTGGAGGGTGCAGCACCTGTTGAGCCACCTCCCACGCTGAAGAAGGAGCTGGCCGGCGCTTCTCAGTGGACTTTAACGCGAAGGCACGGCACCTGCTCCCACTGAGCGTGCGAACACACATAGGAGGCTGACATGTTGGTCCCTCAGTCCCTAATACTCATCCACCGAATTTGCTTAATTTCTGTGAACCCCAATGCCCCTGTAATTTGCTAGAATTCAACAATGGACATTTGAGAATTTGAATCCCTCAGATTGGAGCTGCTTTGGCGGAATTTGATTCACACTTGAATTTGAATTCCAAATTCAGTTTGGAATAAATTCAAATATAGCTCCCGACAAGATCAACTCCAATAGAAATTAAAATTGGTGGAGTAAGTCCGAAAAATGTGCTGAGTTTAAATATGAATCCACCTTTTGAATCCAGGTGATGAAAGTAGCTGGAATTTGAATTTATATTAAAACTAGCCCTTTTGAGAATTGTATCCAAAATGCCTCAAAAAGGTTTGGATTTGCATGAAACATAACATGAATATTCCTAAGCATGTTTAGGACCTAGTTGTGAGCTCAGCCTCTCATGTTTACATGTGGGAAATCCTACTTTTGGATTTGTGAGTTTTCTTTTTAATCCTCCTATTGATGGTGGTTACTTGCTCTTCACATGTGTTCATGAGGTCTCCACCAAATGAGCTGTGGTGTGGTTGATGTGATGAACACTTTAGGAAGTGAAATCTTGGGCCTTTACATACCTCCCCCTTAAAGGAATCTCGTCCCGAGATTACAAAAAGAAGAGATGACGATGTAAGAGGAATTACCCACGGCGAGATGCCAAGAAATCCGGATAATTTGAAAGAAGGAAATCTTCTGTCTCCCACGTCGCTTCCTCAGCGGTGTGGTTGCTCCACAAGATCTTGTAGAACCACAGCATTCTGTTACACGTGGTCCTAGTCTTCTCATCAATAATTTCAACCGGATATTCAGCGTAGGTTAAATCCGATGGTAACTTGCCTATGTCTTCAGATGGGAACAGCAGCTGTATACTTCAGACATTTTCAGAGTTGTGAGACATGGAAAACGTCAAGAACACAAGCGAGAGATGCTGGTAGTTCCAGTCTATACACCATTGGTCCACATTTCTCGGTGACGGCATAGGGTCCAATAAATCAGGGAGTGAGTTTCCCCTTCACGCCGAATCGGTGCACGCCCTTCATCGGAGACACATGGAGATAAATGTGTTCTCTGACGTCGAAGTGCAGCGGCCTATGCCTCTTATCAGCGTAACTTTTCTGTCAGGATTGGGTGGCTTTCAACTTTGCTTGAATCACCTGAACTCGCTCTTCGGCGTCGTTCACTAGATCAATCCCGAACGTGACCCTTTCACTGGATTCACACTAATTAAATGGAGTGCGTCATTTGCGGTCGTAGAGAGCCTCATATGGTGCCATCTTGATACTCGCTTGATAGCCGTTGTTATACAAGAATTCTGCCAACGGTAGATAATCATCCCATTGTTACAGGTGGATGGCACACGCTCTCAGCATGTCCTCTAGCACTTGATTCACCCTCTCAGTTTGTCCATCTGTCTGAGGATGATATGCGGAGCTTCTAATAAGCTTGGTACCCAAAGAAGCGTGCAACTGCTCCCAGAAACGAGCCACGAACAGTGCACCTCGATCTGAGATTATTGTTTTTGGTACTCCATGCATGCACAAGATTTTTGCAATGTACAACTCCGCATACTTGCTAGCATGGTAATTTGTATGCACAGGAATTAAGTGAGCCTACTTGGTTAACCGTCAACGATTACCCAAATGGAATCATGCTTGTGAAAAGTCATGGGTAATCCCACAATTAAATCCATGCTCACATCTTCCCATTTCCATGCTGGAATTTTCAAGGGTTGCAGCGTCCCTGATTTCCTCATGTGATCCGCCTTCACTCGCCTACACGTCACACTCGGATACGTATTTTGCAATTTCCCGCTTCATCTGTGCCCACCAAAATTTACTTTTTAAATCATGGTACATTTTGTTGCTGCCAGAATGAATGGAAAACTTAGACAACTGAGCTTCATCTAGGATCTTCTTTCTCAGCTCCATATTCCGGGGTACGACTATACGGTCATTGAACCATAGCGTCCCCGCTTCATCCTTCAAGAAACATTTGATATCACCGCTGTCTATTCATTTCTGGAGGTGTACCATGCCTTTGTCAATTTTCTGATCTGCAATAATATCCTCCCGAATGGTAGGGATGAGGGCCAGGTTGTAGAGTGATCCATATGGAACTAAGTATAAACTCGGTTCTTCTTCTTCTATCGGTGTAATCGTGAGGTTATGGACATGTGATTTCCGACTCAGCGCGTTGGCAACCACATTGGCCTTGCCGGGGTGGTAATGAATCTCAATTTCATAGTCTTTGATTAATTCCAACAACCTCCTTTGTCTCATATTCAGCTCCTTCTGAGTGAAGATATATTTTAAGCTCTTGTGGTCGGTGTAGAGATGCACCAAGTTTCCAAGAAGATAGTGTCTCTACATTTTCAGCGCCAATACCACAGCAGCAAGCTCAAGATCATGAGTTGGATAGTGCTGCTCGTGGTTTCAAAGTTGGCGTGAGACATACGCGACCACCCGTCTTTCTTGCATCAACATGCAGCCAAGCCCGAAACCGGACGCATCACAATATACATCAAAAGGCTTGGTCGTATCCGGTTGAGCTAAGACCGGGCCTGTTGTGAGATGCTTCACCAATGCTTGGAATGCTCCTTCACATGCGGAGATCTACTTATATTTCGTCCCCTTCTTCAATAATTCAGTCATCGGCTTAGCAAGCTTGGAGAAGCTCGGGATGAACCTCTGGTAATATCCCGCTAAACCGAGGAAGCTTCTGACTTCATGGACAGAAGTGGGGGCTTTCCATTTCAGCACCTGTTCAATCTTGCTTGGATCAACCGCAATGCCTTCCGCTGAGATGATATGTCCCAAAAATGGCACTTGGCTGATCCAAAACTCCCATTTGCTGAACTTGGGATAGAGCTTATGGTCCCGCAATCGTTGAAGGACGATACGCATGTTTTTGGCGTGTTCTTCTTCCGACTTGGAGTAAACCAAGATGTCATCTATGAACACCACCACGAACATGTCCAACTCCGGCATGAACAACTGAGTTCATGAGGTACATGAAATGTGACGGGGCGTTGGTGAGACCAAAAGACATGACGAGATATTCATATAGTCCATATCTCGTCGAGAATGCCGTCTTCGGAATATCCTCTGCTCGAATTTTTATTTGATGATACCCGGAGCGAAGGTCCATCTTTGAAAATGCACTTGCACCCACAAGTTGATCAAACAGGATATCAGTATGGGGCAGTGGATATTTGTTCTTGATGGTGATGGCGTTGAGTATTCGGTAATCAACACACAACCTCAAGGTTTCATCTTTCTTCTTTACGAACAGCGCCGAACATCCCCATGGCGAGGAACTCGCTCGAATGAAACCTTTACTCAACAAGTCATTGACTTGTTCCTTCAATTCAGCCAGCTCATTCTGAGCCATCTTATACGGTCTCCGCAATATTGGTGTTGTCCCGGGTGCAAGTTCAATATTGAACTCAATATCCCGTTCAGGTGGCATGCCCAGGAGATCATTCGGAAACACATCGGGGTATTCTCGAACTATGGGGATGACAACCAACATGGGAGCTTCAGTATTATAGGCGGCTGAAACTTCCGGGACAATGGTGTCTAATACGAGTGAATGCGGACGGTGGAGTGGAGAGTTGAGGTGAGCCGTCCGTGATAAGTTTCCAGGACAGCGCCATGGTATCTTAGCCATGACATTCCTATGATTGCATAAATCTTCTGCCCCTCAAGGATAATCGTAGTAGTATGATATATCCTCCCACCCAAGCACACTGGTTCTTTTGCAATAATCATATTTGCTGGAATCTTCCCTCCCGGTGAGCAAATCATATAAGAGCACTCGGTTGGAAAGACTTGCAGTGGATGCTTAGCCACATATGATGCACTTATGAAGTTGTGGGTTGCACCAGAATCAAATAGAATTATGAATGCGCGATCGTTGAGAGTGAACATACCCACCAGCACAGTCTCTCCTTCCGAGATGTTCTCATTGTCGAGGTAGTGAATGCTCCCGGGTCACTGACCTCCCTTCTTGGCCAGTGGTCGGCCTCGAGAAACATCCTGATGTTGGGCTTGCCCGTTGCTTTGCTGCCCCTGTGGTCATTCCTTGGAGAAATGGCCGTCCTGGCCACACGTGAAGCATATGTAGCGAGGCGGTCCTCCGCTGACCGGTGGACAGAATCCTGGGGCGCGTTGTTGCTGCGGAAATGCCATCTGCTGCTGCTGCTGCTGTTGCGGTTGCGGTGGTGGCATCGGCGGTGGGAATGGGGTTGGTTGATAAGAACGACCCCAAACGGTTGTGGTCGTGCCGGTGGATGCAACTGTTGACCCGATGGTGTCCGATACACCATTCGGTTTTTTTGGGAGTTCCACCCCTTCTGCTCTGTGCAGCGCTGCGTTTACTCTGCTCAGCAGCAAACTCTCGCTGAGCATCCTCTTGAAGAATCACCGCATTCATGAGGTCGTTGAAGATGTCACGATTGCATTGCATGAAATGTGTCTTCATCTCGGGATTCAGACCCCGATAGAATTTCTCGATCTTTTTCTCTCCTCGGTGAAGATGTAGTCCGACTCATACTGTGCCAGATGGTTGAAGACGCAGGAGTATTTATGGGCACTCCTTCTGCCTTGTTTCAGTTCCAAGAACTCTTGGAACTTCCTCTTCATCATACCTGGAGGTATGTGAAAGGCGTGGAACGCCTCCCAAAACTCTTGCCATTCCACTACGTGGCCAGCAGGTAGTGAGGCAAAATAATTTGCCCACCATGCACCGGCAGCACCGTGAAGTTGCTGCATCACGAAGAGAGTCTTCTGCCGCTCCGTGCAATGGAGCAGCCCGAACTTACACTCAATAGTCCGTAGCCAGTTGTCGGCCTCCAGTGGTTCTGCCGCTTCGGTGAACACTGGAGGATGCATACTCATGAAATCCGAGTATGTGTTGACGTGGGGCTCACGAGTCCCCCTTTCTTGATGCTTCCCCGCCTGGGACGTATTCTGGACAATCGTGCGGAGCAGGTCGGTCTGCTCCTCACGAGAGCCAACCAGCGCCGATATCACATCTGCTAGCCTAAGCGGAGGCGGTGGTTGTTTCTGCAGGGTGTTGTCGTGTTGGCGATATGCCCAAGAGGCAATCATCACAATTCGGATAAAGGCCTGATGGATATTTGATCCATAAGAAATTAGGGTACTAATGGGTCTGTGACCTAAAAGCCCATTAGCGCGCCTATAAATATGAGGGGTAGGGTTAGGGGCAGAACTCTCCACCACATAACAGCCCCAGCCGCCGAAACCCCTGTCGCGCGCGCCGTGCTAGCACACCGACGCACGGCGTTCCTCCCTGTACGTGTTGACTCTGTGGAGGCGCTGCTGTTACTGCTGCGCTGATTGGCTACGACACGCATCTACGATCCGCTGCGCTGCGCGTCTAGTGGTAACGATCCATGACCTTCTTACTCGCATGTTTCCTGGGTGATACGGTTGAATTGCTAGAGTAGCGCATCGCCTATTTCCCTACATATCGTAGGCTTGTGGCTGGGAGTCATCACCCCCTTGTTGACTCGAGCCCCTGAACTCTTGCGTGGCCCGGGTACGAACCATCATGCAACCATGGCGACAATCAAATCAGCCACACAGCATACTCCATGCAGTCCATAATTTAGTAGTAAAGCAATGACAGTAAAATGCGATACGTATCATATATGGATAATGTAATAACTTTGCACAAGCTACACCATTACCAGACCAAATACATAATAGTGAAATCCAAATTGATGGACTTCCTCTTTCGATGTTCATATCAACTAGATTTGGTCACTACAAGACGTTAATATCGCTTTGTCATGACTTATACTACCCTTTTATCATCAATACGACCCAAACATGGTCTCTAGTAAAAAGAACTTGGGTGGGTAAAATACTCAAATCCTTAACTAGTTGAAGATAATAACTCCTGAGTATGTCCTATCCCATTGGGTGTAATTAAACCTCAATAGGTACAACAATCCCTCAAGTGAGTTAAACTGTTCATCCCTTTGCCCAAAATCACCAGTTTTCTACTTATCCCAGCTTTTGAACTGCTACATGGCATTTTCCTCACTCAAGTTGAATACCAAAGTTGAAGTTAACTTCAGTATATTTCCAACGAGTATTCATTTGCCCTTAGATAAGCTTTGGATAAAAAGTTATGCTAACTCAAAATTGACATAATTCCTGGGAGAATTTCAACAGCACCTCCTTTGAACATTGCTGTTTTCAACTCCAAATTCCAATGAATTCTGTACAGCAACTGAAAAAACTTTGAATTACAACGATGTAAAACCTCTCCTATCCTTTCCAAAAATGTATCCTATGACTATTTTATATTTTTCTATAACATGGTATGCTTAAAAAACAGACTAGTCCACAGAGAGTTTTGAATCTGTCCTGGTTCAAGACAGTTTACACTTATCTGGAATTTCCACCATTTTGATGCGTGATTCTGTTCTGGGAGTCTACAACAAAGTCGTAGCGCACTTCCTCATCTTTCCAGAACTATATCCCACACCTCCATTGGCAAAATAACTTGTGAGTTATGCTCTGTTAAATTCCAGCAAACTTTAGGCCAGAAACAGAGCACTCTGTTTTTCAAGTCCCTTGGGCTGAACTACTCAATTTTTGAATTTTTCTTCAAAACCAGAGTCCTAAGAACTAAAATTGGTAATATTAGTTCCTTTTCAGAGTTGTTTTCATAATTATTATATGTCGGTACTACGTTTCTCACAAAATGGAAAATCCTAACCGGATTATACCGGCATATACGACTCAACCGTGGCACTAAAATGGTCTCTCGCAAATGTGTGCTACACGAGATACGTATGTGGCTAGCACCTGCAGAAGAACACTCAATAATAACTCACTCAAATGGTTTGTCATTTCAGGCAGGTCCATAATTGAAATTAAATACATACGCCCGTATCATTGCCATACGGCCGTCCATGAGTAAAGCCACGTCTCAAGGTACATGGCCGGGTTATTCACCACTCGACGGAGGGCTCCACACCTTTGCAATTAAGCACACCTGTGGATCAGCCTTTTCGTATGCCCCATAGGACATAAAAAAGTCCTAGAGCACATACTTCATGTTATAAACCACACGATGGGGTCTTCTCCTCTTGTCCTAGGTTTGCGCACTGGAGGCTAGTGCCGTTCATATGTCTCTAAGACATGAAGAGTCTTAGAAAACATGTTCACATTCCATCTGTTGCCAAATGGAACATCTCATGCTACGTTTCTCGCATGAGAGAGCTAACCGAAATTCACCGCTTCCGGTGGCGTACCTTACCTCTTACCTGAACGTAGGTGCGTCACTATATAATCCAAATACAAAATTATAACAAGTAAGTTAGTCATACCACTTTAAGTAACTATACTAATATAGTCCTTATTTGGGCAGACTAGCGATTTCTCACTGTAATCCTAAGTTTTCCAGTAATATTGTCCTTATTTAGTGTGCTATCCCTTAAGCAGCTCTGATGCCAGCCTGTGACGGACCGAAATCCTTATAATCCAGGATCACAGAGGGTGATGCCGCACGATGCGACACCTGACAGCACACACGATAAGGAAAACATAGTATTACATTCAAACTTACTGAATTTGTACAAAAGTAGTACAAACCTTCATTTACATCTACTTTACAGAGTTTACTGCAGCGGAGATTATTTATACAACTCATGCCTAACCCTAACTAGCAAAAGTCGGTTGTCCAGCCCTACGGACAACCCACACTATCTACACCCAGCTACAAGGTGGCATGGACAGCTCCCGCACAGCCATAGTTCCCAATAGAGGATAACCTTTGCCGGTGAAACCATACACTGAGTCAGTGGGGTACTCCTCACCTGCAAACAGTCATAGCAGCAACCGTGAGCACGATGGCTCAGCAAGTCTTAACCGACTCTCCTACACAAGAAACTCTACATGCAGGTCATACCAAAGGTAGGATGGAAGTTTGCAGCAAAGGACACGCCTATAAGTTCATCCTTCATCTTTTAGCCACAGGTTAACGGTTCATAAATCTGAAATTTAGTGAGCAATATTTGGTGGCACACAAGTTGCAATACAATTTATTCATAACAGCAGTAATGCATCACAATCATTCCATATATTTACTACGTCACGACACAGTGAATAAGCGGTACTCATTACCGCGAGGGACGGCGAATCGACTCGATATACACCTGCAGGGATACCTGAATAGCACATCATGTACGCCCATCCTCAGGGCTGCACGGCATGTTCAACCGATGTCATACGGGACAACCTTTCACCAAACAGCCCAAACATCAATCCGGTCACACCCAAACGAGCAGGATGTTCCCTATACGGAGCATCTCTCTATGCCTGTTACCGAATTTCTACCGTGCTGCCCTCAACCTACACCTATAAATTTCTGCGTTATGCCTCGACGCCAGGAGGTATAGGTTACATCAGTTTATCGGTCCCCATATATCCGATATGCCTTCGGTACATTCAAACTTGTTCAGCGGGGTCGCACAAGGATCGGTCCTCAATTGACACGGCAGGGACACGCGCACAAGACTTCCTCTTGCTGCATCCTATGCCCTGCCTAGTTTCATTTTTATTACTAAAGTTATCTCCCATCTCGAAACAATCCCGTATGTGGCAAATCCTACACTCATGAGTAGATTCCAACTACTCGACTTGTACCGAAGCCTATAAGACATTAAGCAAGGCATATGCTACGCGAGGACTTAGACACTACCCTCACACACTTTAGGATAATGTGTTTATGCAATTAGAGTTTCAGTCATCCTACACCTAATGCACATACATACCTCAAGCAAGTCGAATATAAAGCGAAAACTTGATCAAAATTGTTAAATGTAAACCGGGGCTTGCCTTGTTTGTAACACCCTCAAATTCATTTCCATGCATGCATACATTTTTCATATCTAGAAACATTAAAAAAGAAGTAGAAATGGAGAAAGAATCATAAAAATGATGGGGAATGGGAAAAAGATAGCTGAAATGAGCTAATTCCAATTTGTCTAAGTGCGCTGTCGACACATCCCCGGGCCGCGGGACACGTGGCGCCCACGGAGCTCACCTCCACGGAGGGGGTGAGGTCCGGCACCGCGGAACACGTGCCGCCCTCGGAGCTCACCTCCGTAGAGGGGGTGAGGTCCGGCACCGCTGTACACGTGTCGCCCTCGGAGCTCACCTCCGCGGAGGGGGTGAGGTCCAGCACCGCTGGACACGTGTCGCTCTCGGAGCTCACCTCCGCGGAGGGGGTGAGGTCCGGAACCGCTGGACACGTGTTGCTCTCAGAGCTCACCTCCGCAGAGGGGGTGAGGTCCAGCACCCGCTGGACACGTGGCGCCCTCGGGGCTCGCCTCTGAGGAGAAGGGAGGCCTAACCCTGCTGGACGCGTGGCATCATCGGAGCCCGCCCCTGCGAAGGGGGCGAGGCCCGGCTCCGCTGGCCGCGTGGCAGGCCCGGAGCTCGTCTCTGAGGAGGGTGGCTTGCCCCGCTGGACACGTGGCGCATTCAGAGCTCACCCCTGCGGAGGGGGCGAGGTCCTTAGGCGGATTTTTCTCCTGTGTGCTGGGGTACCCGGTAATGAGGGTACCGACACAATTTTCCCAAATTTTTCCCACATTGCTGCCGCACCAAACTGAAAAGATAAGTTTGTTGAAATCCAAAGTTGAGTTGGACTCTTATTTGAGCTCCAATTGGAGTAGGACTCCTCTTTTTCCCCTTATAAATAGAACCCAAAACCCCTTCTTTGGCCGTAACCCCTTTATTCCTCCCAAGTCGGTGACTTGGAGGCCCTAGCCCCCAAATCGACGAGTTAACCCCCCCCCCCCCATGCCGGACTTCAGTCGCCGGTGACCCCCTGCTGCTGCCATCGCTAGGAGGAAGACCCTGACACCAAAGGGAAGTGAGGTAGGTCTTCGTTGCCCATCTTACAACGTCGTCGATGTTTCTACGCATCCATTTTCTTCACTCCCTTCGAACCGAAACTTTTTTGTGTGGACAGATCAGGTTTTGATCGGTTTTTGACGGTGGGATTCATCTAGATCTTGAGTCAAGATCATCACCACGTCCACACTTGATCCCGACACCCTTGTTCGTCATAAAACCCCATGAAAGCCATTAAAACATGCAAGAACATGTACAAACTGGTTTAATAAAACAGCACCATAGGATTTGCATTCATCTACACCATTGCATCTTGAGTAAAGTTTGTGCATGATGTTTGATTGCTGTAAATTTTGTATGTGTGTGGTCGTGAGTAGAAGGACAAGCTCAGGAAGCCATCTATGAAGAACTACAGCACCATGACTTCGAGACGCTCGGACAACAAGAGCCACGGGAGCAAGGCAAGTGCCCCTTGACCATATTGATCCCATGTTTTGAAACTGTTTTGTTTGCGAAAACATGTACGCTTGAGTTAACTTGATGGGACACCCTTTTATAGGAGTTTACTAGTTTTGTTAACCATCTTTGTCGCCGGGAAAGTTGATGAGTCGAGTATGTTCGTTTTTCCTTTTTGCTTCGCTTAATCTACGGGATACGAGAAGCTGAGTTAAAACATTGTTAGCTACTGCACTCATACGAATAATGATAATGATAACTTGATGATGTTAATGAGCATGAAATCGGGGGGAGATCTAGGCAAGCTTGGTTCGCGGATGTTGCTGAATGACATGGTGGTTTACTTGCCGTAGATCTAAGGACCGGTTCATGCCAGCACATGCCAGGAAAACAGTGCCACCACAAGGTAAAATATGGGTGCGGCTTAGCTGACTAATTAGGTGTGTTGCTAGCTTGTTATGGACCGTGGATGGCGCGGGGAATGGGAGTCGAGAGAGGACTGCCCTAGGAACTGCATGGCACAAGATGGGGTCCGTGGGTGGGAGAATGGTGATTCGAGCCTGCCGGTGAAACCTTAGTGAGTCCATACATCTAGTAGCCCCTTTGTAAAGGCTATTTTGTGATCTCTTGTCCATACACCGACGGTTGTGTACTGGTATAATGGATGTTCTGCAGTCGCCGACTGGTGACGAAAATCACAAACTTGTGGGTAAAGTGGTGCCACCTCTGCTGAGTGTGAAACTATCATGATAGCCGTGCTTACGGTCACAAGAACCTGGCCAACTCACATGATTAGAAGGGAAAACTTGGGATGGATATTCGGTATGGTTATGGTATGATCATTGGGATTGGTTTTGTGACTGTTTTGAGTCATGAAAACAAGTTTGGCTTCGGTCATATGAACATGAGATGGTTTTGAATGTTTATGAGTATGAGATGAACTTGAGAAAGGTTAATGGCTGGTTGAGACTTGAGAAAAGGGTGAGTTATGACGGAGAAAAAGATGCTGAATTACTTGGTCATGTTAGGATAAATATCACTTAGAAATAGTTGCTGTTTTTATCATGTTTGTGAACTAAAATTTGCTTGCTGCAATGAGCCTTTTTATTCCTACCTTGTTGTAAGCTACATGTCATACTTTTCCCGCACTTGCTGAGTATGACATGTACTCACCCTTGCATTATGACATAAACATCAGCAACAGGAGAAGAGTACTTCGAGGACCATGTGGAGTACTAGGCGTGCGAACTACCATCAACATGCCTGTGGAGTTGAAGATGAGGCCTGCTGATATTTAGTTATTTCCGCTGTCATTTAGAGACTTCCGCTGCAAGAATAAGTTAGAGATTCATGAGTAAGACATTGAGTAGATGTAATAAAGTACTTAAACCCTATTTATTCGTGGTTATATTCTGAATTCAGTTTGTGGATTACATGTGTATGTGTGATGAACATCCTGGGCACACACATGCATTAGCTCGGTTCTGTTTTCAGAACTGGGTGTCACATTGTTGCTGCTGGTCAGTGGTTAGATTCTATTCTGGAGGGATGAAATCCAATATCTCCGGGGATTTCTTGCCTTCAACGACTACACGTAATCAAATTAAAGATATGTGTCAAATTTAATGCAACTTTGTTGAATTAACAAATATGAAGACCATAACTCTATATAGACATCCCTTATGAATCTGAAATTTTTACTGTGGCTTGGTGACAACCTAAACAGAGACTTGGCCAAACTTCATTTGAAACAAAGCTCATTCGAGCCCTGCACAAATAAATGTCTAAATGGCCATTACTAGATATTCTAAGGATTTCCAGGGATTTTCATGGAGCAAGCCAGTACTTTTTGGAAACTAGAGTGTATGGTGGTTCTAATGGAGTTAGTTTCATGTATTTTGGATAATCCTACAGAAAATTATGATCTAATAAAGTTTGAGAAAATTGTGAAAAATGGTTCTGTATATTTTTCTATTTTGTCAGGGCAGTTCACTTAATCACACAATGAGGTTGACTTAATGAACTCGGATGGATCTGAAATTTGGCATGAGGTTCAATGATATTAAAATGAACATCCTAGCCAAATTTGAGAATTTTCCACAAAGTGGAGCTCCAGGAAAAATTCCCAACAGTTTAAAATTTAGGGAACTAATTCCGAAAATAAAGACATTCAAAGGATGAAACCTGTTTTGCTTGAAATTACTCAGAGAGCTGAATCCAACAAAATTTGGTTCACTAAATTTGGGCAATCCTACAGAAAGTTATGAATTTCTAAAGCTTGGGCTGATTCCTGATTTATTTTCCTACAGAAAATCCTTCCGGCGCTTAAACAGTCGCTGACAGCAGGCCCCGCGCGCTTTGCCGGCTCGCTGAAACATGGGGCCGGGGTCTTTGTCTACCTCGCGACGCCGCCGCCCCGAGTCACCGGAGCTCTGACGAGGATGCCGTTCCCGGCGATCTAGCATGCCGACGACGATGAAACTCGCCGCCCCCACCTAGTTTCGGATGCTGAACACGATGAACACATTGCTGCCGACAGCCAACTGCCATAGCTCGCCGGCGACGAGCGCTATGCCACTGCAACTCATCGGCACCGTGTCCCCGTCGCTCCGGCAATCCTCTTCGCGCGCTAATCGCGTCACCACATTCAGGGCAGCCTTGGGAAGCTTGGCATGGCCTCGGTTTGGATCCAAAAGGCCGGCAAACCAGACCTCACCGGCAACCCCCTCTTCCGCTGAATTGCTCCTCGGTGAAACTATTGTTCCGGTGGGTCTTTCTTGCCAGTCTTTTATCGTGGAGGAGTGAAAGGATCCCTAGAGGCGATTTCCAAACCCGGTTTGAGCTCCCATGTGACGATTCTCCTGAATTCTCCCTAGACCTAATTGGGCCCTAAAATGAGCTGCCGATACTAAACTGTTAAATTCGTTGAGTACGACAGACGAACCTAAGAACGGTGTGTGCTGTGAGATCAAGAACAATCTGGCGCACAACTTTGCTATGGACGTCGAGATCGGAGAATGATTGTAGCTCTGGTTGCACGGGGTCGAAATCTGGGCGGATAGGCGGTGTGTTGCGGAAATGATCAGAAAAGGGGCTCGCCGGCCAACACCGTCCCTTTTATAGCCAACTGAGGTGAGTGGAGGGTGCAACACCTGTTGAGGCACCTCCCACGCTGAAGCAGGAGCTGGCCGGCGCCTCTCGGTGAACTTCGACGTGAAGGCACGGCGCCCGCTCCCACTGAGCGCGTGAACACACAGAGGAGGCTGACATGTGGGTCCCTCAGTCCCTAATACTCATCCACTGAATTTGCTTAATTTCTATGGACCCCAATGCCACTCTAATTTGCTAGAAATCCACAATGGACATTTGAGAATTTGAATACCTCAGATTGGAGCTACTTTGGCTAAATTTGATTCACACTTGAATTTGAATTCCAAATTTTGTTTGGAATTAATTCAAATATAGCTCTCAACAAGATCAACTCCAATGGATATAAAATTGGTGGAGTAACTCAGAAAAATGTGCTGAGCTTGAATATGAATCCACCTTTTAAATACAGCTGAAGAAAGTAGCTGGAATTTTAATTTATATTAAAACTATCCCTTTTGAGAATTGTATCCAAAATGCCTCAAAAAGGATTGGATTTGAATGAAACTTGGCATGAGCATTCCTAAGCATGTTTATGACCTAATTGTGTGCTCATCCTCTCATGTTTACATGTAGGAGATCCTACTTTTGGATTTGTGAGTTTTTCTTTTAATCCTCCTATTGATGGTGGTTACTAGCTCTTCATATGTGTTCATGAGGTCTCCACTAAATGAGCTGTGGTGTGGTTGATGTGATGAACACTTTAGGAAGTGAAATCTTGGGCCTTTACGTCCCTCCCCCCTTAATAGAATCTCGTCCCGAAATTACAAAAATAAGAGATAACAATGTAAGAGGAATTACCCATGACGAGATGCCAAGAAATCCGGATAATTTGAGTGATGGAAATCTTCGCTCTCCCACGTCGCTTCCTCAGCGGTGTGGTTTCTCCACAAGATCTTGTATAACCACAGCGCTCTGTTACGCATGGTCCTAGTCTTCTCATCAATAATTTCAACTGGATATTCAGTGTAGGTTAAATCCGGATATTTAGCAAGTGAAATCTTGGGCCTTTACAGTAGGAATCACAGACATTTATAGGATCATATTGTTTCCCTTATCCCTAACCGGCACGGTCTATAATTATTTTATGGAAGGGCCCAAGTTTTTCACTTGCTAAAAGTGTTCATCAGCCCACACACCTCAGCTCATTTATGGTAATCACATGAACACATTTGAAAAGCATGTAACCACCATCAATAGAGTGATTAGAAGATGAACTCACATAATCCAGAAGTGGTATTTCCCACATGCATCATATAGGGTCTGAGCAAACTATTAACTCCTAATCTTTGTTAGGAATGCTCATGCCAATTTCCACACAAATCCAAATCTCTTTGAGGTACTTTTGGATACAATCATTAAAAGGCTAGTTTCAACTTAAATTTAAATTCAAACTCTTTTCAATCACATGAATTCAAAGAGGGATTCATATTCACACTCAACACATTTTTATGAGCTCATCCACCAATTTTCATTCCATTTGGAGTTGATCTTGACATGAGCTATTTTGAGCAAATTCAAACCAAAATTTGAATTTCAGCTTTACATGTGCTGCAAATTCATCCAAACCATTTCATACTTTGAATGGTTTGATCAAATTACCAAGGACAGTGTGGTCAAATATTTAGAGCAGTACGAAAATTCAATTTGAAGGACAAGAAATTGAATTGGGACCCACTGTCAGTGGCTCACACGAGCAGAACCGCCTCACACCCAAGCGCTCTGTTATTCGGGCCTGATGTGCAGACGCCACCTTGGGGAATTCCATAGGCCACCTCCTGCTTCACTCGATCGCGCTGGAGACCAGCTGCTCCACACCTTATCACTCCTCGGCATGCTCCATTTTCTCACGAACAGAGACAGAGAGACTTTCTTCCTTCCTCGTGCCGAGCTCACACAAACCATCGCCGCCGCCTCGGTCTTGACCGTGAGCCGGCTGCTCACTTGCGAACAGAGCCCCCTCAGTAGCAAAACGGCACTGTGGGCTCGTGCACGATCTCCTCGACACCAAACCAAACTGTGATTGGCGTCCACAACCCTAGAACTCCTCCTTCTCGCGGCGGCCACACAAGAACCCCAACTTGGGCTCACGTCGACAGCCCTAACGGAATATTGTCATGCCCGAGCAGGAGCACTCACAGACGCGCCATATCATCGTGCTGCTTTCCTCCAAACCTCAGCCCAAGCCGTTGATCATCGCCGGAGTATTCCCAGTTTTACTTCCGGCCAGTGCAAACCGAGTCTCCGGTAAGAATTTCTAGAATTGCTAGAGATCCTCCATGAACCAAAAATCCTAGATAAAACCCTATGTAGGGATGCTATTTTGATGTTTTCCGACGGTGTACCATCGGTACAACCTCGTATGCACGGGACAAGCAACTTAGAGCCATCCCCAAGCTCATGTGCTTCCAAATTGATGATCTATAGGTTCCACTGATGCTTTAGGACTGTTTGCTCGAGCGTTTGGGGTGCTGGGGAGGTTGGCCGACGTAGCCGAACTTCTCCCGAAGCCGCCGCACGTCGCCGGCCATTTTCCGGTCACCGGCAGCCCGAGCTCATCGCTTAAATGGATTCCTCGTACCTGAAAATACCAAGGCGGCAAGAATCATGAATTTTGGAGCCCTGCAAAGCCCCTCCATTAACTTGTCGAAATCTGCAGAAGAGTTGAAACTTTCAAGAAAACAGGGCAGAGTAAATACTCTCTGTAACTCTCAGTAAAATGAGCATACTGTCCGGCGTTAAAATACAAAAATATAAAATGATACATTTATGAAAATTTCATGAGATCTGTTACAACTTCTAACAGAAAGTTTTGTCAAATTCGGTATAGAATTAACTGGAATTCTTGGATCAAGTCAGTACCTCAAGCAGGGAGGTGCCGCCCAATTTTCTCCAGATGCTGTCAACTTTGACACCTCATAACTTTTAAACCAGGACCGATCTGAGGAAAACAAATACATTATGGAAATCTATTGAAGTTAGCTTTAACTTTGATGTTGAACTCCAGAACTGATTTTACCCTTTACATGGTCTAAATCAGAGTCGAAGGGAAACTGGGCAGCACTGTCATTTTGGGCAGCAGACCAGAAATCAAATTTGTTCTAAGTTTGATTTATGTTTCCACAATTTTCTGAGTTCAATGACAGGTTTTATGTTATAACTTACTGTTTTACTGTAGAAAAGAATATTTGACCTTTTCGAATATTTTTCTATGTATGGTATCTTTTGTAACAGAGACATGTCACTAGAAAGACAGAAGCGTGTGATTATGTGGTGACAACATGAGCACAACGCCTCGGGTGGTCAAAAGTGGCTGTAATTTTGCCCCGAGAATCATGTATCTTGTATAAAGTTTTTCCTTTATCAATATATGTGAATGTTGTGCAATTTTCTCAATGTGTTCCTGCAGTACCTACTGTTTTCCATGGAGTTTTGAGTATGACATGTACTGACAATTGCTGTTTTGAATTTCAGAATGACTCGCACTCGTTCCAACCCTGAGGTTGGGGGTTCCAGTCAGGGAGGAGATGCCTCCCAACAGCCTCCTGAGACTTCTTCGGGACAGCAACAGCAGCAACAACAACCACCACCACCACCAACGGTCATGTTGGCAGACATAGTTGCGGCCATGGCGGGCTCGCACCAGCAGCACACCGAGTTTCTGCAGACGCTGATTGCGAATATGTCTCGTCCTGAGAGACGTCAAGACCGAGAGCATCGCCAACAAAGCTCCTACTCGGATTTACTGGCTACACATCCCTGGTATTCTCGCGGGTGGATGAGCCCATCGATGCGGACAACTGGCTCCGCACGATGGAGATGAAATTCGAGCTTCTCCGTGTTAGGAGCAGCAAAAGACACAATTCGCGGCCCAGCAACTTATGGGGTCTACGAGCGCTTGGTGGGCAAATTTTTGTGCCTCTTAACCCACCGAGTGGGTTCTGACCTAGGCAGAGTTCCGGATGGCCTTCAGGGCCTATCACATACCGCCGGGTCTCATGAAGAGGAAGATGCAAGAATTCCTCCACCTGCAAAAAGGCAACAGGAATGCACTGGAGTATGACCGGGCGTTCAACGATCTTGCTCTTTATGCATCGTATCACGCTGATACCGATGAAAAGAGACGGGAACTCTTCTACCAGGGGCTGAATCCGCTCCTGAAGGACAAAGTAGCGATGTTCAATCGCGGCAGCCTCAGTGAGATGATTGATGCTGCGATTGTTCAGGAGGACTCCAGCAAGGAGTTGGCTGCGGCAGAAAAGAAGCGCAGCATGCCCCAGAGATGCGGGGAGGGAGGAGGTCCTCCCCAAAAATATAGGATGGTGTATCGCACACCATCGGGTCAACGGTGGCAGCCACTACAGCGACCAATGCAGTTCCTCAATCGGCCGTATCCACAGCCGGTGATCCGACCGGCATTACCAGCACCTCCGCAGCAACAACAGCAGCAGCGGGCGATGCCGCGTGCGTTTGCACCTCAGCAGTGCATGCCGGGCTTTCATCCCCCAAGCACCAGCCAGCCACGTGCGGTCGCCAGGGGAACTTTTCAAACAATTGCACCGAGAAGCAAGGCAGCAGAGTGGCACCACCGTTTCCGGGGAGAAATCGGCCCTGGAATACCAACAATGCACGGCAGGGCAAACCACAAGCCCGGCAATGTTCACCAACTCGCCATATAGGACGTGTGTACAAGTCCCAAAAATGTCAATGTAAGAAACGGATGTTTGAACGTCATTATGTTTCGGGTTAATGGAAAATGGGACTTACAAAATTTTTCTTACATGGGATGGTATACGTGGGGTTCAACAACACGGGTTCAAGCATTCATTGGAATGTGTTGGACCAAGATGGAGTTAAACTCATGTGTAAATCATGTGCATGAGAAAGAATTAAAAGAAGATCTTTAGAATCAAAGGCTCAGCTCAAATTGCCGCCAAATTTTGAATACACATGGAACCTCATACAATTAAAATTGAGGAGATTTACGGTGGCAACTTTCTGCTTTTAGGGTGAGCCAAAAAGGAGTGAATTATGCTCATATTTGAATTTGTGCTGAATTCAAATTTGAGGGGCAAATTCAAACTCAACTTGTGAGGTTAAGATTAGGACCAATAGGGAATCAAGCATGGGCTATGAGAAAACCAAATGTTGCACTTGAATTTAAACGGGTCATCACAAAGGAGGTTTTTAAACTGTGGGTTCAAAGTTTATATTTGCAGCAACCAAATTTAAAAGTTGAGTCCATGTTTGAAATCCTCAGCTCCAAAATTGTGGGAATACAAATTTTTACCACATTTGGAAGTGTTTTGGCTAAGCTTTTGCAATAGGACATAAAAGGGTATTTGAATTCAAATTCAAATTCAAACTTGGATGAAACATTGCCATATGTCCAAATGAATTCCCAAATTTGAGCTCCACATATTGGAAATTATTACCTACCAAAATGAGGAGATATTTTTGAGGATGTTGGGGGATAAGAAGGGGGAAAAGAGGGGTGGACTCCACCTGTCAGTGAGCCATTTAGTCTTGCAAACTAAGTCACACCTCCCTGTTTCACACGAGCAGCTGAATTCATCTCCGGGCGCCACCGAGGCTGAACCGAGCCACCCCCTCATGAAAACATACCACGCTGGCGACCACCTTTGCATGATTCCTTCATTTTCAGATTGATCCTTTCTTGCACAGGCCGAAGCAACGGACTTTGCCTCCTCCTCGTGTGCACATGCCAAACACAGAATGCACGCCACCGCCTCGGTCTTGATCGGGAGCTGGTGAACTCGGGCGTGCAGGGGCCGGCTGAGCTGCAAAACCGCACCGTGAACTCGTCCTACACCTCCTCAGTGCAGAACCCCACGAGTTGCGGCCTTACATCCCCGAAAACAGTCTGTCCTAACGGCGACCTAAAGCAACCGTAGCTCAGGCTTTCGTGGACAGCTCGCACCAAGGCTTTTCACGGCCGAGCGAGCACACTCCGAGACGCACCGAATCATCACGCTGCTCCTCCCCAAATTTCAGCTCAAGCCATGCAGCATAGCTTGAGAATTTCGAGTTCTTCTCTCGGACGGGGAAAAGCCTACCGCGGGTAAGGATCTTCGAAATTAATGCTCAATTTATTGTTATATTTGATCATTTTGCGCACACATGAGCTAGACTGGGTAGGGAACCTTTTTCCTTTTGGAACCTAGCGTATAACCGGAGGGCCGTGGCTAATTTCAAGTTTTTCCATCGGCGGCCATAGCAGGGACGCTCGGGCGCACGGTGGAACCCTACCCAGAGCCGTTTCCAATAAAAAAGGAGTAAATGTCGAGCATGGCCACGACTCACTGATGCTGTAGGAGAACGCGGGTTTGGGGGTCTAGAGAGGGCACGCGACATCGTCGGAGCAAGAACCGAGCCGCCGCACGTCGCCCGGTGGTTTAGAGCCATCGCCGGCCTCCGGTGTAAAAAACCAAGAAAGTGACTTGCAAAAAAAAATTGTTCATCACCTCACAACACCACAGCTCTTGTGATGGATATCTCATGAACACTTGTGAAGAGCAAGTAACTACCATCAAAAGGGTGATTAGAGGGGAAAGCCCTAACTTCAAAAAGTGGGATTTCTACACATAAACATGAAAGGTTGAGCTCACCCCTAGACCTTATATATTCTTGGAAAGGCTCAGGCCAAATTTCATGCAAATCCAATACTTTTTGAGGCACTTTTGGAGACAATTCAAAAAGGGGCCAATTTGAATGCAAATTCAAAATGCAGCCACTTTCATCACTTGAATTCAAAAGTTTGCTTCGTATTCAAACTCAGCACATTTTTCTGAGTTCGTCCACCAATTTTCATCCCCATTGGAGTTCATCGTGTCGGGAGCTAAATTTGCATTAATTCAAAACTGAATTTGAATTTCAAATTCAAATGGCCAACAAATTTAGCCAAACCAGTTTCAAATTTAGGGAAATCAAATTCAAACAATGACTTGGACACTAAGTCTCTTATTCAATTGTGAGTAGCTGGGATCTTTTCAGTGAAAACAGAAATAAAAAATTGGAAAATAAATTAGAGGGGGAAGGACCCACTGATCAGTGACTGTGCTCAGAGGGAAAACGATTCGGTTGCCGTCGGTCAGCCGCCGGGGCTGTTGCCGCATCATGGCCTCACTCGCGCACGTGCCAGCACTCGCTTGGATCAGCTCGTGCCCCCTCCCAATCACCACGTACACGGCACAAACGGATTTCGCTGCCTCCCCCGCCTGCGCCGTTCTGCTCAGCTCCCGCGCGCGTGAAAAACAGCAGCGGCGACCACACCTTCGAGCCTCGGCGCGCACCAGTGCCGATCATCGATCGCTCGTGGTCTCTGCAGAAAAAAGGAGCACCAAGGTGTGCTCTATATGTTCCCCTTGCTGCACCAGCAAGTTGCACTCGGTTGTACGCGGTTTACGCCGTCGAAGTCAAGAAACCGGAAGGAACCGGCGGAGCTGTGCTTTGGCTCACCGTCGACAGCCCCACCTGGCCATCTTCGCCGACCGCGTGCTACACAAGAAAGGTGCGTGGGGATCCCTAGATGGTGTAGCGGCAAACCATTTGGCAAATAATCCATCGGGTATCATGAATTTTAGAAAGTCCCGAGCCCTAGTGCAACGGACCGAGCTCGGCAAAAACCAAAAATTCTGCTTACACGTTGAATCAATGGTCAAGATAGCTCGCAAGTAGCTTCTACACCTCCTAGCGTCCCTCCTCCAGGAAGAACTGAGCACAACCGTCCAGAAATGGCCGAGATATAGCAGTTTCCATAGCCGCCGGTGCAAACACGGCTCAGGTCACCGTCGAGAGTGGGTTTGCAGGCATTTCTAGCTTCTGAGGCTGCTCACGTCGGGATCCTCGTGACCCACTGGTGCTCCCCGAGCAAACCGTGACTCTTTTTATGCCTCAGAGAGCGAGAACGACCTCGCCGGAGCCCTAACCTCCGTGGTTGACGTCGCATGGCCATTTCCGGTCACCGCCGGCGAGCTCCGACGCCCGAGGAAGTTCCACGTGGCGAGATAGGGCTAGGCGGCCAGTTCTAGCGCTGGAGGCGGTCGGGAAGTCACTTATGGCGAACCTCGCCAGAGTGCGCCACCGCCGAACACAAGGGCGCGCGCGAGGAGGAAGACAGCGGGTGGTGGGGCCCACCCGCAGAGTTTAAACATTTAGGGATTTTCCAGTTTAGTTCAAACTTCAAATGCATATAACTTTTGCTAGGAAGCTCCAAATTCAGTGAACTAAATTTTGCTGAATTTATCTTTTTGAGTACTTTCCAGCAACACAAATTTCAGCTCATGAAACTTAATAGTTTTCCAGAATTAATTTCCAAAATTTTAAATTGTTGGGAATTTTATCTGGAGAATTACTTTATGAAAACTCCTGAAATTTGGCTGAGAGGTTCATTGGAAAATACTTGAGTCACAGTAAAATTTTCATACCCATCCAAGTTTATTTAGTGTCTCTAATTTTGTAATTAAATGAACTGCCGAGGGAAAATAGAAAAAATGTACAGAAACATTTTTCAGATTTTCTCAAATCTTGTTTAGGGCATAACTTCGTCTAGAATTCTTCAAATGACATGAAACCAATTCCATTAGAACCATCTCAAATTCTAGTTTCGAGAAAGTAACGGTTGGAGCCATGAAAATCTCTGGAATTCCTTAGAGGCTCTACTAATGACCAAATAAGCTTTAATTTGTACAAAGCTCAAATGAACTTTGTTTCAAATGAAACTTGGTCAAGACTCTGGTTAGTACCCTACCAAGCCAAGATAAAAATTTCAGAAGCAAAGAGGATGGCTAGCTAGAGTTATAGTCTTTACATGTTCAATTCCAAATATTGCATTTAAATTGACATATAGCATATGGCTTACGTGTAGTCGCTGAAGGCGAGGAAGCTCCGGAACTGCTCGACTTCCTTCTTCCGGACGAAGACTTGACACCTAACCAGCAGCAACAAGGCAAGCCCCGGTCAACGTTAACCAATTTTACAAAGTTTTGCTTTATGAAGAATTAGTATGTGGTGTGAATGTGCATTAGGTGTAGGATGGATGACACCCAAGTGCATAACCAGAATTTTTCCTATAAGAGTGAGGGTAGTGTCTAAGTCCTCGAGTAGACAGGCTATGCTTAAGGATTCATAGATCTTCGGTACAAGTCGAGTAGTTGGAATCTACTAGCGAGTTAGGCTTGGGACACACGGGATTGGTTTGAGTGATGTGAGATCACTTTAGTAATGAAAATGAGACTAGGCAGGGGTTAGGGTGCAGCAAGAGAAAGTCTTGTGTGTGCAGCCCTGTCCGTGTCGATTGAGGACCGATCCGTGTGCGGCGCACGCTGATCAAGTTTGAACGTACCGAAGGCATATCGGATATATGGGCCGCGGTAAACCGATGTAACCTAAACCTCCGGGCGTTGAGGCATAGCACACCGATTTATAGGTGTAGGTTGAGGGCAGCAAGGTGGAAATCTGCTATTTGGCATAGAGAGATGCTCCGTGTAGGGAACCTCCTGTTCGTTTCAGTGCGTCCGGTTCGACGTTCGGGCTGTTGGGTGAAAGGTTGTCCCGTACGACATCGAGTGAGCGTGCTGTGCAGCTCCACCGGTGGGCGTACGTGACGTGCTCTTCGGGTATCCCTGCAGGTGTATATCGAGTCGATTCACCGTCCTTCACGGTGAAGAGTACCACTTGGTCACTTAGTCGTGACGTAGGTTAATATATGAAATGTGATGATTCAATATTGCTGTTATGAAAAAATCGCATTGCTACATGTGTGCCACCAAATATTGCTCAATAAATTTCATATTCATGAACTGTTAACTTGTGGCTAAAATATGAACTAAGGATGAACTTGTAGGCGTGTCCATTTGCTGAAATTTACCATCCCCTGCTCGTGTAATCTGCATGTAGAGTTTCATGCCTAGGTGAGTCGGTTAAGTCTTGTTGAGCCATCGTGCTCACGGTTGCTGCTATAAGTGTTTTTCAGGTGAGGAGTATCCCACGGACTCGGGTTACGAGTCCACCGGCGAGGGCTACCCTCCGTTGGGGACCGCGGTTGAGTGGGAACCGTACACGCCGCGCTGAGCTGGAGGAGTGCAGCTAGTGTGGGTTGCCCTATGGCTGGGCAACCGACTTTTGCTAGGTAGATGGGCGTGAGTTGTACAAACTTAGTTTCCGCTGTTGTAATGTAAACACTAGTTTGTAACTGAAGTATTGTACTACTTTATACATTTCAGTTGGTTTTCTATGTAATACAATATCTTTCTTATGATGTGTGCTGTCAGGTGTCGCATCGTGTGGCACCACCCTCTGCGATCCTGGATGAGCGGATTCCGGTCCGCCACATCTGGTGACCACAGGGACAAGTTCCTCATGTTCGAATTGGGGCTAGCGGCGAGTTTCTGGCTGTGATTCCATCGGGGAAATGGAAATCAGTGGAGCGCTGCCGTGCCGGCGAGCGGGAAAGCGCGCGCGGGAAAGGGGGACTCGGGAGGAAGAAGACGCCTCCAGTCCCACCGGTCAGTGGCTGTTAGTTGAAACCGGGATCTGCTGTGGCTATTTGATTTACTGTGGCTACAGCCAAAAAACCTGTGAACCGCGGTGTGGCTGCACCGAGGAGCTGACACGTCACACAGGACCCACGGTCAGAATTTAAATTTTTCCCAGTATATTTGAGCCCCCAAATTCAATTGAAACTTTAGAACCTCATAACTTGTGCTAGGAAGCTCCACATTTAGGGATTCAAATTGGGTTAGATTCAGCATGTAAATATCTATCTAAATATGCAACCCAATCTGTATTAAAGTCATTAATTAATTCTGGAAAATTCTTTAAAGCTTTTCAGAAAAATAATTTTAGAGGGAGTTTGGTTCATCCAAAAATCTTCAAATTTTCCCAGAACAATCTTTAGGACATTACCGAACTTCTGTAAAAGTTTCAGCTCACTTGGAGCTGATTTGGTTAGAAGAATTCTGATTTCAAGTTGCTGTGTTCAAATGAATACAGAAACATTTTCAGAAAATTTCCAAAACATGGAAATTCAATTCTGGGCAATTCCTAGTTCCAAAATTCATAGGAAAATTCATGCTTGATCCCTGAGCTATGTTTCTATTTGTGGTCTACTTGAATTTGCATGAAAGTGCAAATTTATTCAGAATTAATTCCTTTTTCCCTAGATACATAGGGAATTGTTCTTGATGAACTTCTAACTGAACAATTCTGAATTTTGGTCCAGAATGTCTTCTTGTGACAAGGAACTCACAGGACAATTCTCAGATAAATTTGAGCTATGGATCAATACTTTTTTATACAACAGTCCTAGGTAAAAATGCAACAATTAGGAAGAACACTTGGCACTTGATTAGGTGGATTAACCCACAACCAAACCACTGGCACCAGTGTCATTTTATATTCTTAAACAGAGTTCCAGTTTTAAACTTGTCTATAGAGCTTGTTAGCAAAAGCTTTACAATTAAATACATATGCATATTCATAACGTGTAGCCTCTACGTGAAGATTGTGAAGCAATGGAAGTGGAGATCAAAGACGAAGGAAAGCGAGTGATCAAGCCTCAAGTGGTCTTCACTAACTGAATAGATACTAGTCACCTGCAAAACCAAGGCAAGCTCCGGTTTGCATTTAAGGTGTTTTATAAAGTTTTTACTTTGTTCAAAATTATGGTTTAGTGTTTGTATGTGCATTAGGTCAGGGATGTTTTATACTCCAAATGCATGACCGAAGAAGCCCCTGAGTCAAGGGTAGAAAACGTATCCCCTCTGTAGAATAATATCGTGCTAAATAGGCTATGACATCCGGTAGACATCGAGTAGTTGGAATCTACTCGCGAGTTATAGTTCGGGATCACACGGGTATGATTTAAAGAGGCAAACTAAAGTTTAAGTTTCCAAAGATGAGGGCGGGCAGAGAGTGTAGGCAGTGACAAGACGAGGTCTTGGTCGAGTAGCTCTGCCTGTGTCGGTTAAGAACAACTCTCGTGTGCGGCCCTGGGAGCAAGTATTGAGTTGTGTACCGGATGCTTACTGCTATATGGGACCCAGGAAACCGATGTACCAGGTTAACTGGATTGTAGAGGCATACCACATCGTCTCGTTATACCTACTAGCCCGTGACGGCACGACCTTCTACAGTCGGGTGTCCTGCAAAAGGTTGCCACATACGACGTAATGAAGGACGTCAGATTTGGGTCTTTATAGGCGGGCGTATGTATCGAGTTATCCGGACAGTGTTCGATTCGAATCACCGTCCCTCGCGGTTATGAGTACCGCTTGCTCACTGCGCTGTGATGTAATAATCAAGTTGTGTGAGAACAGTTTGCAATTTTAAATTGCTGCTATGATAATTGGAATTGCATGAAAACCATGTATGAGGTGGTGATAGAGCAAATTAAAGTTAATTTCCACCTTGGGACAAGTAACATTGAAATGAAGCGTTTCTTGTTTGATTGTGGAGTTCCAATGTTGCTCGGCGCAATGTCACTACTGTGATGGCTAAAATCTGAAAGTTAAAGATGAACGTGTAGGCGAGTCTTTATGCAACTTAATTGTTTACTGTCTTAAGTTACCTTCATGTAGAGTTGCATGCTTTAGGAGAGACGGTTAAGTCTTGCTGAGCCTTTGTGCTCACTCTTGCTATATGAGTGGTTTTGTACGTTAACATAGACGTGTATGATGAAGGTTGTCTGGTGAGACTCGGAGACTCCGAGTCATGTAACACTTGGGAAACCAGCCACTGCCATGTCTTGGTGTTGCTAGCGAGAGGAGTCCGCGGGCTAGACCTCTTCTCGAGTGCTCATTAGTTATTCGACGTGAGTGGTTTGTAGTCTTCCGCTGTATCTGTTTGATGTAAATTATTTGCAAAGAACATTTGTAAGCTTCCTCTGTTGATTTATGTAATACAGTTTCCTTATATGTGTGCTGTTGGGTGCCGCATAACACGGCACCACCCAATGCGATTCCCGGGCGAGCGGCACGGCCCCGTGACACGGGTGCCGGGGTCCTCCTCAGCGTGGTATCAGAGCCGCATTGGTAATAGCGCATGGAATAAGGACCGTATTATGACAAAAACTTAGGATTACGCTGAGGAATCGCTAGTATGCCCAAATAAGGACTATAGTAGTATAGTTACTTAAAGTGGCATGACTAACATACTTGGTATAATTCTGAATTTTGATTATATAACGACGCACCTACGCTCAGGTAAGCATGGTAAGGAACGCCAACGAAAGCGGTTCAATTTCGGTTAGCTCCTCTGACGAGGAAAATGGTTCAGGGATAGGTCTCACAGCTTGTTGTGGGACGTGAATATGAACCTCTTGGACTCTTCATGTTCCTGAGTTCATATGGAACACTCGTCCCTGGCGTGCATTAGGCAAGAAAGTGGAAACCCCATCGTGTGGTTGGTAACACGATAGTGTGTTCTTCTGGAAATAGCCAAGGAGGACATACACAGCGCTTGCCATCGGTGTGCCCTGCAGGGCAGTAAGTGGTATCTGTTGGGTTGATAAAATTCCCAACCGTGACGACCCATTCGCGCTCTACTTGGGTTTCCCGTCGTGTGCTGTAAAAACACGATCACGTACCTTGAGACGTGGCTTCACTCAAGGATGGCCGTATGGTAATGATACGGGCGTATGTATTTACTTTTAAATATGGACCTGCCTGAAATGACAACAACCCTTGAGTGCATCACTATTGAGTGTTCTTCTGCAGGTACTAACCACGTATGTATACCATGTAGTACACATGTGCGAGAAATCGTTTAGTGCCACAACCGAGACGTATATGCCGGTATAATCCGGTTAGGATTTTCCTTTTTGTTAGTAACGTAGTACCGACATGTTTCTTACGGTGCATCGACACCATACTACACTTAATAACCTCTTCCCTATGAAGCAATGATTCATGAACTAACTTTCAACTAAAAATGGAAGTTTTAAACAAATTTTAGTTATTAACTCTTATTTTGAGCTAAGATTCAAATGAGAGAATGACTAGGCTTCAAAGGTTTCAAAAACAGAGTGCTCTGTTTCTGGCAGGAATTCTTGCTAGATTTTAACAGAGATTAACTCTGAGTAGATTTAACCAATTAAGGTGTATGATACAGTTCTGGAAATAATTTCAAGTGCTCTACAATTTCTTTGTAGACCTCCAGAGCAAAAGCACACGTTAAGTTGGTGAAAAGTCCAGTTGAACGCAAACTGTTCAGAACCAGGACAACAACAAAACATCTCTGGACCTTTCTGTTTTTAAGCCATAACTTTCGGTAGTAAAATCCTTAAGGAGCCCATATACACCGTTGGAAAGTTTATGAATTGTGCAACATTGTTGTAGTTCAGAGCTTGTTCAGATTTTTATTGTATTTACATATACAACTGTGATGAAAATAGCACACATACAAAAGAGATGCTGGCAAATTTTATCCAGGAATTCTGTCTACTTTGAGCAATCATAACTTCTTATCCAGAAACGATCTAGAGGCATATGAGTACTCTTTGGAAAGATAGTGAAGTTAACTTTATCTTTTGTATGCAACTTGAGTTATGAAAATGCTGTTAAACGGATCAAAATCTGGGTGAGGACAGAAGAGTCCGTTCTGTACAGCAAAGAGAACGGGTTAGGCCTACCCCACAGAAGTGATTAACCTCGATGATAGTCCGGTGGGACGTGAATATCCGATGATCTTCCAAGGAGTTACCGGGCGGACCGCTCCAACGAGACGTCAAGTTCAAGATTGAACTGACGCCGGAAACAACACCAATTTCACAGAGGCCGTATAAGATGGCACCCATTGAACTAGCGGCGTTGAAGGAGCAACTAAGTGAACCCATGAGCAAAGGTTTTATATGACCAAGCTCATCACCTTGGGATTTCTCTGCGCTGTTCGTTAAGAAGAATGATGAGACACTACGATTAAGTGTTGATTATTGTTTGCTCGATGCCGTCACCATAAAGAGCAAGTACCCTGCCCCGCATCAATAGTTTATTCGATCAACTAGTTTGTGCAAGGGTATTCTCGAAGATGGTTGGAGCTAAGAAAAGATTATGAAATAGAGATCCACTCCCATCCGGGAAAAGTGAGCATGGTTGCCGATGTGTTAGTCGGAAGAACCCACGGTCACAACTTGGCAATTGCTGAGTTGGAAGAAGAGGAACCAAGTATCCGTGTCATTCCGTATGGAGCACTCTATAACATTGCTCTCGTTCCAACAATCTGAGGAATGATTACTGAGGTTCAAAGGAGAGACAAGGGTATGTCTCACATACGGAGAAGAATAGACAATGGAGAGATGAGGTGGTTCAGGAAGGACAATGAGGGTACTCTATGGTTTAAAGACCGTATAGTTATACCTCGTAAGATTAAGCTCTACGGCTAGAAATGTCGCACACCGCTGAAGTGGTGTGACTACGGCGAAAGAGTACTGTTTGGGGTGATTAGTCAACAAAGCCGATGACCGAGTTCGGACAGTAGAAGCGAACTTGGAGGCTGTGCAATCCCGACAGAGAAGCTACGATGGTCAAAGGCGTAGACCGTTGCATTTCGATGACGAAGAACACGTTTATCTTCGCGTGTCTCCAAGGAAAGGAATTCACCGGCCCGATGTAAAGGCGAGATATTGCTCCCTGAACTTAGGATACATTTACTATCACGGAGAAGCGCGGACCCATAGCGTACCGGCTGGAACTACCGGCATGTCTTGCGGGTGTCCACGACATAGTCATGTGTCACAGCTGCGGATGTGCCTCAAAGTTACCATTGCTGCCCGCACCAAAGCAATCGACAAGTTGAAGCCAGATCGTGCCTACCCGAGCGACCGGTTCAGACTATTGATGAAAGGATCCGGAACACCTGGAACCGGACATTAGGATTGTACAAGGTGCTGTGGAGTAATCATACCATGGAGGAAACAACGTGGAAAGTAAAGATTACCTCTGCATGAACTATCCGGAACTTTTATCGTTGAACAGTTTGGAAATACCTCTCCCGTTTCGTTCTTCTTTTGGAATCTCGGGACGAGATTCTTTTTAAGGGGGAAGGAATGTACAAGTCCCAAAAACGTGAATGTAAAGAAATGGATGTTTGAACGTCATTGTCTTTCGGGTTCATGGAAAATGGAACTTACAAAAACTTTCTTACATGGGATGGTATACGTTGGGTTCAACAACACGGGTTCAAGCATTCATTGAAATGTGTTGGACCAAGGTGGAGTTAAACTCATGTGTAAATCATGTGCATGAGAAAGAATTAAAAGAAGATCTTTAGACTCAAAGGCTCAGCTCAAATTGCAGCCAAATTTTGAATACACGTGGAACCTCATACATTTGAAATTGAGGAGATTTATGGTGGCAACTTTCTGCTTTTTTGGGTGAGCCAAAAAGGAGTGAATTATGCTCATATTCAAATTTGTTCTGAATTCAAATTTGAGGGGCAAATTCAAACTGAAATTATGAGGTTCAGATTAGGACCAAGATAGAATCAAGCATGGGATATGAGCAAACCAAATGTTGCACTCAAATTCAAATGGGTCATCACAAATGAGGTTTTCAAACTGTGGGTTCAAAGTTTATATTTGCAGCAACCAAATTTAAAAGTTGAGTCCATATTTGAAATCCTCAGCTCCAAATTTGTGGGAATACAAATTTTTACCACATTTGGAAGTGTTTTGGCTAATCTTTTGTAATAGGACATAAAAGGGTATTTGAATTCAAATTAAAATTTGAACTTGGATGAAACTTTGCCATATGTCCAAATGAATTCCCAAATTTGAGCTCCACATATTGGAATTTATTACCTACCAAAATGACGAGATATTTGTGAGGATTTTGGGGGATAAGAAGAGGGAAAAGAGGGGTGGACCCCACCTGTCAGTGAGCCATTTAGTCTTGCACACTAAGTCACACCTCCCTGTTTCACCCGAGCAGCAGAATTCATCTCCGGGCGCCACCGATGCTGAACCGAGCCACCTCCTCATGAAAATTTACCGTGCTGGCGACCACCTTGGACGCTTCCTTCGTTTTGAGCTTGATTCTCTCTCGCACAGGCCGAAGCAACGGACTTCACCTCCTCCTCGTGCGCATACGCCAAACACAGAATGCATGCTGCCGCCTCGGTCTTGATCGGGAGCTGGTGAACTCGGGTGTGCAGGGGACGGCTGAGCTGCAAAACTGCACCGTGAACTCATCCTATACCTCCTCAGTGCAGAACCCCGCGAGTTGCGGCCTTACATCCCCCAAAAACAGTCTGTCCTTGCGGCGACCTATACCAACCGTAGCTCGGCTTTTGTGGACAGCTCGCACCAAGGCTTTTCACGGCCGAGCAAGCACACTCTGAGACGTGCCAGATCATGAAGCTGCTCCTCCCCAAATTTCAGCTCAAGCCGTGCACCATAGCTCGAGAATTTTGAGTTCTTCTCTTGGACAGGGGAAAAGCCTACCGCGGGTAAGGATCTTCAAAATTAATGCTCAATTTTTTGTTAGAGTTGATCATTTTGCGTACACATGATCTAGAATGGTTAGGGAACCTTTTGCCTTTTGGAACCTAGCGTATAACCGGAGGGCCATGGCTAATTTCATGTTTTCCCATCGGCGGCCATGGCTGAGGGGGCCCGGCCTCGATCACGGGGCCGTGCCGCCTTGCCCGAGAATCGCATTGAGTGGTGCCGTGTTATGCGGCACCCAACAGCACACATATAAGGAACAATGTATTACATAAATCAAAGCGGAAGCTTACAATTGTTCTTTGGAAATAATTTACATAAAGTAGCTACAGCGGAAGTCTATAAACAGCTCACGTTGAATATCTAAGAAGCACTCGAGAAGAGGACCAGCCCGCGGACTCATCTCGCTAGCAACACGAAGACATGGCAGTGGCTAGGTTCTCCAAGTGGGACATGACTCGGAAGTTCCCGAGTCTCACCAAACAACCTTCTTTATAGCGTCGATGTTTACCTGCAAAACCACTTATATAGCAAGAGTGAGCACAAAGGCTCAGCAAGACTTAACCGTCTCTCCTATAGCATGCAACTGTACATGAGGGAAACTTAAGACCTAATCCTGTAATTTGCGAAAAGACTCGCCTACGAGTTCATCCTTAACTTTCAGATTTTTAGCCATTATAGTAGTGACCTTGCGCTCAGCAACATTGGAACTCCATAATCAAACAAGAAACGCTTCATTCCAATGTTACTTGTCCCAAGGTGAAAAATAACTTTAGTTTACTCTATCTCTACTTCAAACATGGTTTTCATGCAATTTATAGTTAGCATAACAGCATTTAAAACTTTGCAAACTATTCCCACACAACTTGATTACTACGTCACAGCGCAGTGAGCAAGCGGTACTCATAACCACGAGGGACGGTGATTCGAATCAAACACTACCCAGATAACTCGACACATACACCTGCCTCTGAAGACCCAACTCTGGCGTCCTTCATTACATCGTATGTGGCAACCTTTCTCAGGCCACTAAACTGTAGAACCGATCACGCCATCTCGGGCTCATAGGTCTAAGGAGACGATGTGGTATGCCTCTACAATCTAGTGAACCTGGTACATCGGTTTCCTGGTTCCCATATATCAGTAAGCATCCGGTACACAACTCAGTACTTGCTACCAGGGCCGCATACGCTTCGGTCCTTGACCGACACGGGCAGACCTACTCGACCAAGACCTCTTTTTGTCGCTGTGTAACCCCTCTGCCCGGTCTCATCTTTAGAAATGTAAACTTTAGTTTGCTCCCCTTCCCAATCACACTTATGATATTCTGAACTATAGCTCGCGAGTAGATTCCAACTACTCGTCTTCTACCGGATGCCCTAGTCTATTTAGCATGGCCTTATTCTACAGCGATGACACAATTCTACCCTTGACCTCTGGGTTCATGTTTGGTTATGCAAGTGGAGTATAAAACATCCTTGACCTAATGCACACACAAACTTTGACCAATAATAGTGAACAAAAGGAAAACTTTAAAACAACTTAAATGCAAACCGGGGCTTGCCTTGGTTTTGCAGGTGACTAAAGTCAGATAAGATGAAGTTAGTTGCTGATGATGACTTGAAGCTTAATCCCTGCCTTCTTGCTCCTTGATCAAATCTTCACTTATCCACGTTTAACCACTACACGTTATGAATATGCATACATGTTTAATTGTAAAACCTTTGCTAACAAGTTCTAAAGACAAGTTTAAAACTGGAACTCTGTTTAAGAATTTAAAATGACACTGGTGCTAGTGGTTTGGGTTTGTGTTTAAGTACTATGATCAAGGAATGAGTGGGGTTTCATCACTTGGGTGGTGATCACCTAATGGGTTGAATAGAACACTACTGATCCAGGGCGCCAATGGAGCTGGAAATTTTCTTGTGAGTTCCTCGTCACAAGAAAGTCCTCTGGACCAAAATTCAGAATGTTTCACTAAGTAGATCACCCAGAATAATTCCCTAAGAATTTAAGCAAAAAGGAATTAATTCTGAATAAATTTGCACTTTCATGCAAATTCAAGTGAACTACAATTTCACACATGGCTCAGGGAGTATGCCTGAATTTTTCCAGGATTTTCGGAGCTAAGGAATGCCTAGAACTGTATTTCCAAGTTTGGGAAATTCTCTGAAAATGTTTCTGTATTCATTTGAATACAGAAAATTGAAATCAGAATTAACCTAACTAAATCAAATCCAAATGAGCTGAAACTTTTAGAGGAGTCTCCTAATATCCTAAATAATATCCTGGGAAAATTTGGGGATTTTTGGATGAACCAAACTCCCTCAAAATTCTTTTGCTGAAAATCTTTAAAGAATTTTCCAGAATTTTCTATTGGTTTTCATGCAAATTGGGTTGCATATTTGCATAGAGTTCTTCATCCTGAATCCAACCCAATTTGAATCACTAAATTTGGAGCTTCCTAGCTCATGTGATGAATTTCTAAACTCTGTTTGAAATCTGGAATTAATTTCCTACAGACAATCTAACTGGACCCACTGGTTAAAAGGGCAGCCAATAGAATTCGAGGACACACGGCTACAGGGTTTTGCCCGCGCACAGCCACACTGGATCACACGCCACAGCCAATCCAGATTTTAAATCTTCAGCTGCTGACACGTGGGCCCGATGGGGGTCTTCTTCTTCCTCGGCCGGTTTCCCGCGCCCGCGCCTCCCCCTCGCCGGCGCTCCACTGGAGCTTGCCGGACCTGGCTTCCCGGCCGCCTCTCGGCCGAAGACTCGCCGCCTGTGAGTTTGGGAGGTCGGGGAACATGTCCATGGGGTTGGCTCGGGCTGCCGGTGGCCGGACTACCCTGGGCGACGAGCCGCGGCCTTCGGTGACGATCGGCACCGTCGCCCGGCCCTTGTAGCCCGCTAACAGCTCAACCGAACCGCCCAAAAGCACCAGCAGAGGATGGGTTAGCTTGGCATGGCCTTAACGTGGCTCGGAAACGGTGGCAAACCGGTTGTCACCGTGCGCCCGAATGGCGTTGTGACGTCCGAGCTCGGGGACGCGAGAAATAGCTCACCATCTGTCGATTTCTAGACAGGGTTATGAAGGGAACTTAGCTGCTAGCCAGTCTAGTGCACATGCGCACGATTTGGTGGTCTAAAAACAACAATTACGATCGAATTTTTAGGATTTCTTACCCGGGGTCTCTTCGCACGTGCCGAGAGCAAATCGCCAAATTCTTGCTCAGGAGGTCATGGCTCGAGTGGAGGTTTGGCGAGGAGCAGCAGGGAACTCCGGCGCTCCTCTGGGTGTCCCAGCTCGGCCGTGAAAGCCCCTTGGTGGCGCTGTCCACGTGAGTCCATTTGTGCTCCACTTTTGGGTCACTGCACACGCAAGCCGTTCTTGGTCGGGGTAGCCAAAAATCCCCTGGTCTAGTGCTGAGGAGGGAGCAGCGGACCCGTCTGTGCCGTTTTGCAGCTTGGGGAGCTCTGTGGCACTGTTTCGGCGGCCTCCCGACGGTCGTCGACGGAGCGGCCGTGAGCGGCTCTGTTCTGCTCGCGTGCGAGGAAAGGGGGGGGCAGAGCCTCGGCCTGCTTTGTGCACGAAGGGATCGACTTGCCCGCTGATAAGGGCGCCAGCCGGCCTCCAGCGCAATGAATTTGCGAGAGGAGGTGGCGCTCGGATGAGTGGTTGCTTCATGCGGTTTATGAGCGAGGGTAAAACAGGCCACTCTTTGCTTGGCTGTGGTCGAGTGGAGCGCACCGAGTGCGAAGGAATATCGGAACTGGTCGTCAGCACGAGTAGAAAACGGGCGGTGGCCGCTGCTTCGAGTCCCGGTGGCGCCCTGCGACTGCTTGAGCAGAGCTCGCGCCTGAACCGCGCTACATCGGTTGCTTTGGTGGGAACAGAGGAACAACAGCTCCATTACTTCAGTTGTAAGTCTCCCCTCTCTAATGACCTGTGGGGTCCACGCCTCTCCTCCCCAAAAGATCTCCCAAATTTGGCAATTTACCAAATTCAAATATGTGGAGCTATATCCTTGGAACTCATTTGGACCTATGGCCAAACTTCTTCCAAATTCGAATTTGAACTTGAATTCAAAGGCACCCTTTGTGTACTCATCCAAATGCTTAGCCACCACACTTCCAAATGTTGTAGAAGTTTGTATTCCCACAAATTTGGAGCTGAGGATATCAAATATGGACTCAACATTTAAATTTGGTTGCTGCAAATATAAACTTTGAACCAACAGTTTGAAATCCTCTTTTGTGAGGGCCTATTTGAACAAATGGTAGATGAGCTCAAAATTTCTCCAAATTTGGAACTTAGGCTCTTTACTCCTGAGGACTGAAATGGTCAGCTCACAGATATGCTTTTGGGCCATCCGACATGAATGCTTTGCAAGGGTTAAAAATGGAGTTTAAAACTGGCCCTCTCCTCTACTCGTAGAGAATGTGCATATGAGTTAGATTTTTGGGGAGTGGGATTCTTCGCCAGGTTAACATGTGTTCAGTATGAGCTAAAGAACATTTTAGCTCCCCCCACATGTTCAGGTTTGAGTTTATCATTTAATGTGACATCACTCAAGTCATTCCCTTGCATTAACATGTTGAATTCAGCATGACTCAACATGATCATAATTCACTCCTCTCTAGCTCACCCTCAAGTCAAAAATTTGCCACCATCTTCTCCTCAATTTCAAATGTATGAGGCTCCACTTGTATTCAACACTTTGGCAGCAATTTGAGGTGAGCAATTGAGTCTAAAGGTCTTCTTCTAATTCTTTCTCATGCACATGTATGATTACACATGAGTTTAACACCACCTTGGTCCAACACATTTAAAGGCATGCTTGAACCCATGTGGTGCACCTCATGTATACCATCCTATGTAAGAATGTTTTTGTAAGTCCCATTTTTCATGAACCAGAAACACGATGACGTTAAATCACCCGTTTCTTTGCATTCACGTTTTTGGGACTTTTACAATGGCGGGGACACTCGGGCGCACGGTGGAACCCTACCAAGTGCCATTCCGATAAAAAAGGAGTACATGTCGAGCATGGTCACGACTCACTGATGCTGTAGGACCAAAAGCTCTCGGGTTTGGGGGTCTAGAGAGGGTGCGCGACCTCACCAGATCAAGAACCGAGATGCCGCACGTCGCCATTGGTTTAGAGCCATCGCCGGCCTCCGGTGACCACGGGGACCAGTTCCTCATGATTGAATTGGGGCTAGCGGCTGAGTTTCCGGCCGTGATTCCATCGGTGAAATGGAAATCAGTGGAGTGCCGCCACGCAGGCGAGGGGGAAAGCGCGCGCAGGAAAGGGCGACTCGGGAGGAAGAAGACGCCTTCAGTCCCACCGGTCAGTGGCTGTTAGTTGAAACTGGGATCTGCTGTGGCTATTTGATTTTCTGTGGCTACAGCCAAAAAACCTGTGAACCACGGTATGGCTGCACCGAGGAGCTGACATGTCACACGGGACCCACGGTCAGAATTTAAATGTTTCCCGGTTTATTTGAACCCCCGAATTAATTCAAACTTTAGAACCTCATAACTCGTGCAAGGAAGCTCCAAATTTAGTGATTCAAATTTGGTTAGATTAATCTTGGCAAGATCTATCCAAATATGCAACCCAATTTGTATGAAGTCGTGAATTAATTCTGGAAAATTATTTAAAGCTTTTCAGATAAAGTATTTTAGAGGGCGTTTGGTTCATCCAAAAATCCTCAAATTTTGCCAGAACAATATTTAGGACATTAATTAACTCCTGTAAAAAGTTCAGCTCATTTGGAGTTGATTTGGTTAGGAGAATTCTGATTTCAATTTGCTGTGTTCAAATGAATACAGAAACATTTACAGAAAATTTTCAAAACTTGGGAATTCAATTCTGGGCAATTCCTAGTTCCAAAATTCCTAGGAAAATTCATGCATGATCCCTGAGCTATGTTTGAATTTGTAGTCCACTTGAATTTGCATTAAAGTGCAAATTTATTCAGAATTAATTCCTTTTTGCCTAAATACTTAGGGAATTATTCTGGATGAACCACTAATTGAACAATTCTGAATTCTGGTACAGAATGTCTTCTTGTGACAAGGAACACACAGAAAAATTCTCAGATAAATTTGAGCTCTGGATCAGTACTTTTTGATACAACAGTCCAAGGTGAAAATGCAACAATTAGGAAGAACACTTAGCACTTGATTAGGTGGATTAACCCACAACCAAACCACTGGAACTAGTGTCATTTTAAATTTTTAAACAGAGTTCAAGTTTTAAACTTGTCTTTAGAACTTGTTAGCAAAAGCTTTACAATTAAACACATTTGCATATTCATAACGTGTAGCCTCTACATGAAGATTGTGAAGCAATGGAAGTGGAGATCAAAGAGGAAGGAAAGCGAGTGATCAAGCCTCAAGTGGTCTTCACTAACTGAATAGATACTTAGTCACCTGCAAAACCAAGGCAAGCTCCTGTTTGCATTTAAGTTGTTTTATAAAGTTTTTACTTTGTTCACAATTATGGTTTAGAGTTTGTACGTGCATTAGGTTAGGGATATTTTATACTCCAAATGCATGACCAAAGAAACCCCCGAGTCAAGGGCAGAAAATGTATCCCCGCTGTAGTATAATGCAGTGCTAAATAGGCTATGACATCCGGTAGAAGTCGAGTAGTTGGAATCTACTCGCGAGTTATAGTTCGGGATCACACGGGTATGATTTAAAGAGGCAAACTAAAGTTTAAGTCTCCAAAGATGAGGCCGGGGAGAGAGTGTAGGCAGCGACAAAACGAGATCTTGGTCGAGTAGCTCTGCCTGTGTCGGTTATGGACCGTTCTCGTGTGCGGCCCTGGGAGCAAGTATTGAGTTGTGTACCAGATGCTTACTGCTATATGGGACCCAGGAAACCGATGTACCAGGTTAACTGGATTGTAGAGGCATACCACATCGTCTCGTTAGACCTATGATCCCAAGACGGCGCGACCGGTTCTACAGTCGGGTGTCCTGCAAAAGATTGCCACATACGACGTAATGAAGGACACCGGATTTGGGTCTTCATAGACGGGCGTATGTGTCAAGTTATCCGGGCAGTGTTTGATTCAAATCACCGTCCCTCGCGGTTATGAGTACCGCTTGCTCACTGCGCTGTGACGTAATAATCAAGTCGTGTGAGAACAGTTTGCAAGTTTAAATTGCTGATATGATAATTGGAATTGCATGGAAACCATGTATGAGGTAGTGATAGAGCAAATTAAAGTTAATTTCTACCATGGGACAAGTAACATTGGAATGAAGCGTTTCTTGTTTGATTGTGGAGTTCCAATGTTGCTCGGCACAAGGTCACTATTGTGATGACTAAAATCTGAAAGTTAAGGATGAACGTGTAGGCGAGTCTTTATGCAACTTAATTGTTTACTGTCTTAAGTTACCCTCATGTAGAGTTGCATGCTTTAGGAGAGACGGTTAAGTCTTGCTGAGCCTTTGTGCTCACTCTTTCTATATGAGAGGTTTTGCAGGTTAACATAGACGCGTATCAAGAAGGTTGTCCTGTGAGACTCGGAGACTCCGAGTCATGTAACACTTGGGAAACCATCCGCTGCCATGGCCGGACCTCTTCTCGAGTGCTCATTAGTTATTCGACGTGAGTGGTTTGTAGTATTCCGCTGTAGCTATTTGATGTAAATTATTTGCAAAGAACATTTGTAAGCTTCCACTGTCGATTTATGTAATACAGTTTCCTTATATGTGTGCTGTTGGGTGCCGCATAACACGGCACCACCAAATGCAATTCCCGGGGGAGCGGCACGGCCCCGTGACACAGCCGCACCAATTAGGGGAGACCTCTTGGCCGCAGCCTTGAGGGGGGAAACCCTATCCCCCACCTCTAGAACTCTTTGGTTGAGTCCCATCTTGCTAGGACTCTTTGCTTCCACCCCTAGGACTCTTTGGTTGAGTCCCATCTTGCTAGGACTCTATGTTTCCACCCCTAGGACTCTCTTTTTCCCCCCTTATAAATACAACCCCCCCAGCCGCCCCCCTATTCCTTTTGGCCGCCGCCCCCCTGCCCCCAACTTACCGAGTTGCCCCCCCTTGCCGCCAACTCGCTGAGTTGCCCCCCCTGCCGGAGTTTGGCCGCCGTCGAGCCCCGCCGTCGAGCCCCACCGTCGAGCCCCGACACGCCTCACCGTCGCCGGAGAAGAAGCCCGACGTTCTACCCTACCATAATTCCCCGCAGAACAATCCCCTGCTGCTGCCATTGCTAGGAGGGAGGCCCTGCCGCAAGGAGGAAGTGAGGTAGGTCTTCATTACCCCTCTTACAGCGTCGCCGCTGTTTCTACGCATCCGTTTTCTTCGCCCCTTCGAGCAGAAACTTTTGGCGTGTAGACAGATCTTGTTTTGGTCGATTTTTGATGGTAGAATTTATCTACATCTTCTGTCAAGATCATCACCACGTCCACACTTGGTCCCTACAACCTTGTTCATCATAAAACCCCATGAAAGCCCATTAAACATGCAAAAACATGTACAAACTGGTTTTATAAAACTGCACCATAGGATTTGCATTCATCTACCCCATTGCATCTTGAGTAAAAGTTTGTGCATGATGATTGATTGCTCTAAATTTTGTATGTGCATGGTCGTAAGTAGAAGGACAAGCTCAAGAGGCCGTCTACGAGGAACTACAGCACCAAGACTTCGAGACGCTTGAGCAACACAAACCACGGGAGCAAGGCAAGTGCCCCTTGACCATATTGATCCCATGTTTTCGAAACTGTTTTGCTTGTGAAAACTCGTACGCTTGACTCAACTTGATGGGACACCCTTTTTATAGGAGTTTACTAGTTTTGTTAACCATCCTTTTTATAAGACTGCCCTGGGAACTGCATGGCACAAGAGGGGGCCTGAAGGTGGGATAATGGAGATTCGAGCCTGCCGGTGAAACCTCAGTAGGTCCGTATATCCTAGTAGCCCCTTTGTAAAGACTATTTTGTTATCTCATGTCCATACGCCAACGGTCATGTACTGGTATAATGGAGGTTCTTTCTAGTCGCCGACAAGTGACAAAATCACAAACTTGTGGGTAAAGTGGTGCCACCTCTGCAGAGTGTAAAACTATCATGATAGCCGTGCTTCTGGTTACAAGCACCTGTCTAACTTCCATGATTAGAGGCAAAACTTGGTATGGTTATTTGGGTATGGTCATTGGGATTGGTTTTGGAACTGTTTGAGTCATGACAATGAATTTGGTTTCGATTATATGAAAATGAGATGGTTATGAATATTTATGCGTATGAGATGAACTTGAGAAAGATTAATGGCTGGTTGAGACTTGATAAATGGTGAATTATGATGAAGAAATGTGGATGAAATACTTGTTTAGAATGGGATTAAACTCACCTCGAAATAGTTACTGTTTTTACCATGTTTGTGAAATAAAATTTGCTTGCTGCAATGAGCCTTTTTATTGCCTACCTTGTTGTACGCAATGCAATGCCCCTCACATAAAATCTTCAATTAGAATTATTTGATGTGTGGGGGATTGACTTCATGAGACCTTTTCCAAAGTCCTATGATTGCAAGTATATTCTGGTTGTCGTCGATTATGTATCGAAATGGGTAGAAGCAATGCCTTGCAAACATGCGGACTCCAAGCAGGCATGGAAAATGTTTCATGAAATCATTTTTCCTTGGTTTGGAACTCCCTGAATGGTTATAAGTGATGGATGGTCTCATTTCATAGATAAGGCCTTCAGGAACTTCTTGAGGGAGCTTGGAGTCCAGCATAACATTGCTACTCCATACCACACACAAATAAGCGGTCAAGCAGAAACATCTAACAAACAAATCAAGAATATTCTACAAAAGACTGTCTTGGAAATGGGAACTGGTTAGAAGTGTAAACTACCCGATGCATTATGGGCATATCAGACTGCTTACAAGAGACCTATCGCCATGTCTCCTTTCCAACTTGTCTATGGGAAGACTTGTCATCTTCGTGTAGAATTGGAACATAGAGCGTACTATGCTATAAAAAGGTAGAATATGAATTTCATGGAGGCTGGAAACCATCAACTACGCCAAATTTCCGAACTTGAGGTTTGGAGGGATAAGGTGTACCATAGTGCCAGGATCTACAAGGCAAGAACAAAGAAGTGGAACGATAAAAGGATTACGCCTAAAGAGTTTAAATCCGGAGATAAGGTCATGCTTTTCAATTCTAGGGTTAAACTCTTTGGACATGCGAAATTCAGAAGTAAATGGGAGGGACCATTTGCTGTGATAGAGACCTCATCTCATGGAGCAATCACACTCCAAGATGATGAGGGATATCTATTTAAGGTAAATGGACACCGCCTGAAACACTTATTTGATTCCCACGAGAGTTTGGAAAAACAACTCGACATGATTGATTTAATTGATTTTACACCATTTATTCCAATTCTGACTAAATTATAAATGTCCAAATAAGTGGGTCACTTCGGAAAGTCTTCCTACAGCCCACAAGACTTACACACAAAGGCAGAGCTGACTCGGGGGCACCCATGGTTCAGCGGAACCCTAGGTTCGGCTGACCCCTGGTGAGCGCCGCTCGAGTCCTGTTTTCTCATGCGTAATATCCTCCCTTATCCCAACCAAACCCTTGGTGCTATCGCGTCAAATATCGCTTCAGCGTCCATAAAAAGAGCCGAACATCAGAGGAGAAGACTTGTGCCTTTCAAAAATATTTTCCTCTCCTCTCCACCTTGCCAATACCCATCTACTACCCCCATGGACAACAAAAACATTAATCCCCATGCATCTTCCAGCACCACTTTAGACCTTTGCGGGGAGCCTACACCGGCCAATGCGTATGGGGAGCTTGCTATGGATGAGGTCATGGCGCTTGATATCAAGCCTTTGGCCATGATGCCTCCTCCGAGCATGACAAGAGGAGGCAGTCCCACACCATGTGGTGCTGCTCGTTCTCTTTCTCCTAGGAGGACGCCAATGAAGACACAATCACCCGTGCGGAAGCTGACCAAGGGCGCCCTTAAACCCATTAAGACTCGTCTTTTCCATGATAATGACGGCATCATACCCACCTTGAAGCCTGGTGAGAAGTACATAGAGACCTTAAATATGAAGGCCGGCCTTTTGGTTAGTCAACACTATTCGCCGCCTATTAGAACCTCGCCGGACAGCCCCCAAGGCCGCTTCATCATCCGCGGGGTTAAAACCCCAAAGGGCTATGCAAAAGGGCTCTTCAGGCGTGTGGACAATATGGTGGCGGATGATGAATCAATGGGTTCGTCTCCATCCAAGGACATGTGAGACGTCAACAAAGCCTAGAGTGCTCCCAAGGCTTCTGTTAACGTAGGTCAGGGACCTATCACGTCTGTATCCACAGAGCCTCTGAAAAACACTCCTCTCCTGCTTCATATTCAAGTATTTGCAGATCAAAAACTCGAAATTTGGCTTGAAAACGGTGGTCTTCCTTGGCTCGTTGATCTTCCACACGCCAACTTCGGGTTTTTTTGGCTTGATCATCCTCTTCCTGAGATCATCAGATACGATCACATACTTCCACTTCATTGTTTCTGCTTGATCGGTCCTCACTAGGATTTTGTTCCCTTCGAAGTACACCAAATTTACCTAGAAGGGTTCTGTGTCAAGCTTCATTCAGTTGTCATCACCGGGCGTCAACCGGCATTGTTGAGAGCCGACTCTACCTGCCGACGAAAGAAATTGCATTCATTAGAGGAATGATGTGGCACCCTCAATTTTGATTCCTGCATGCATTAATATTTTATGTAGAGAAAACATTTTAAAAGAATTAGGAACAGAGAAAGAATAAAAAAGATAGCCAAAAGAAGCCAAATCCAGTTCACAGAGAGCACCGAATACAACTCTCGCGGTCCACTGACTACGTGGCGCCTTCGGAGCTCATCCCCGCAAAAGGGGGAGAGGTCCGCCGCTAAACTGGCTACGTGGCAGGCTCGGGGCTCGTCTCTGCGGAAGGGGCGAGGTCCGACCCCGTGGGACACGTGTTGCTCCCGGAGCTAGCCTCTGCGGAGAAGTTAGGCCAGCCCCGCAGGACACATGTCAGCTTCGGAGCTAGACACTATGGAGAAGAAAGGTCCAGCCACGCGGGACACGTGTCGCTCACAGAGCTCACCTCCAAGAGGTCCTGCCCCACCAGGCACGTGTCACCCTCGGAGCTCATCTCCGAGAGGTCCAACACTATGATACACATGTCGCTCTTGGAGCTTACTTTCGGGGGGTCCTGTCCTACTGGACACGTGTCATTTTCGGAGCTCACTTCCTAGGAGAAGACACTCTAGGACATGCGTCAGCCTCGGAGCTCACCTCTGGGAGGTCCAACACTGTTGGACACGTGTCACCTCCGGAGCTCACCTCTGGGAGGTCCGACGCTGACAGACACGTGTCGACCTCGGGGCTCGTCTCTGAGCAGAAAGGAGATCCGCGCTGCTAGGACATGTGGCACTACCGGAGCCCACCTCCGAAGGAAGGGGAGGTCCGGCACTGACATGTGGCATGCGCGGAGCTCATCTCTGGAGAGAGGGGAGGTCCCGACCCACCCGACACGTGGCGCACGCGGAGCTTACCTCTAAGGGAGAGGGAGGTCTTGCCCGCCAGGACGCGTGGCGCACGCGGAGCTCGCCTCTGAGGGAGAGGGAGGTCCCGCCCGCCTGACACGCAGCACAATCAGAGCCCGCCTCTGCGAAAAAGGGAGGCCCGGCCCCTGCTGGACATGTGGAGCCTCCGGAGCTCATCAACATGGAGGTAACCATATCTTAAGAGGTTTTTCTTCTGTACGCGTGGGCATACCCGATACGGGAGGAAACTCACATGATTTCCACGATGTTACCGCACCAAATCGATTGGAGATAAGTTGTTAAGATTAAAAAATCATTTGAATAGGACTCTTATTCGAAATCCAATCAGATTAGGACTCTTCTTTTTCTGATTATAAATAGAACCCGAAATAACCCCTTGGTCGTAACATCTTTTCTAAGCGGACAACATAGAAGCCCTAGCCCCAAACTCGCCCAGCAAAACCCCTTCACCGGAGTTTGACCACCGGAGAGACCGCCGACGAGCCCAGACATGATCGCCATAGGCGGAGGAGAGCTGACGATCTGTTTTTGCTAGGAGGGAGGACCCAAAAGAAGTAAGGTAGGTCTTCATTACTACCTTACGACATCATCGCGGTTTCTTTGCATCTGTTCTTCGATGCCTTTGAACAGAAGCTTTTTCATGGACAGATCACGTGTTGATCGGTCTGATCTAGATCTTGAGTCAAGATCATCACCATGTCCACAATTGATCTTTACACCTCTGTTCATCGTAAAACCCCATGCAAAGCTATTAAAACACGCAAGAACATGCAAGAACACGTACAAACTAAACTGCACCATAGGAATAGCATACATATGCATCATTGCATCTTGAGTAAAGTATGTGCATGATAATTGATTGCTGTGAATCTTGTATGTGCATAATCGTGAGTAGAAGGACAAGCTCAGGGAGCTACCTACGAAGGACTACAGCACCAGAACATCGAGACACAGGAACAACAAGAGCCACAGGAACAAGGCAAGTGCCCCTTGACCAAATTGATCCCATGTTTTGGAAAACTGTTTTGTTTGCGAAAAATGTGAATGCTTGAGTCAACTTGATGGGAAACCCTTTGATAGGAGTTTACTAGTTTTCCTAACCACACTTGTCGCCAGGGAAGTTTTATGAGTCGGGTATGGTAGTTTTTGCTTTTTGCTTCGCTAATCTACGGGATATGGGAAGCGATAGAATATGTCTAGCTAACTGCACTTGTATCAGTAATGATAATGAGAACTTGAGGTTAATGAACATGAATTGGAGGGAGATCTAGGCAAGCTTGGTTTTGTGGAAGTGGTAGAACGAGATGGTGGTTTACTTGCCGTAGATCTAACGACCGGCTCATGCCAGCCATGCCAGGAAAACTGTGCCACCACAAGGCCAAATATGGGTGCGGCTTAGCTGACTAATTAGGTAAGTTGCTAGATTGTTATGGACCGTGGAAGGCGCGGGGAATGGGAGTCGAGTGAGGACTGCCCTGGGAACCGCATGGCGCAAGAGGGGGCCCCTAGGTGGGAGAATTGGAGATTCTAGCCTGCTGGTGAAACCTTAGTGAGTCCATACATCTAGTAGCCCCTTTGTAAGGCTATTTTGTGATCTCTTGGCCACACACCGACGGTTGTGTACTGGTATAATGGAGGTTCTGCAGTCGCCGACTGGTGACGAATCACAAACTTGTGGGTAAAGTGGTGCCACCTCTGCAGAGTGTAAAATTATCATGATAGCCGAGCTTACAGTCACGGGAGCTTGGACAACTCACATGATTAGATGGGCTGGTTATTGGGATGGTATTTGGTTTGGTTATTGGTTTGGTTATGGTTTGGTCTTTGGATTTGGTTTTTGGGACTGTTGAGTCCGGGTAATAAGATTGGTTGCATGACCGTTGAGTCATGACAATGAGATTTGATCTCGGTTATGAGATGGAATTGATTATGAGATGAGATGGTAGTGAATACGAGATGGTATTCATGAGCATGAGAAAAGTTGAGAAAGATAAATGTCTGGAAGAGACATGAAAAGTGGTGAATCATGATGGAGGTATGTTGATGTTTAAATACATGTTGGGATTACATTGACTTAAAGCTAGTTGCTGTTTTTATCATGATTTGTGAAATAAACTTTGCTTTTATGCAATGAGCCTTTTATACCTACCTTGCTGTGAGCTACGTATCATATTTTCCCACACTTGCTGAGTACATCATGTACTCAAACTTGCATTATTACTTCATCCTCAGCAACAGGAGAGGAGTACTATGAAGGCCACGTGGAGTATTAGGAGTGTGACCCATCTCAACCTTGCCTGTGGAGTAGAGATGGAGCCGCTGCTGCTGCTTAGTTTGCTTCCACACTAGTTAGAAGACTTCCGCTGCTAGGATAAAGACTTCCGCTGCTAGAATAGATAAGAGACTTCCGCTGCAATGGAGATTGATGTAATAAAGTACTTGAACATATTCATTCGTGGTTACATATATACTGAATTCAGTTTGTGGATTAAATATGTATGTGTGATGAACATCCTGGACACACATACGCATCAGTCCAGGTTCCTCACAGAACCGGGGCGTCACAGAGTGGTATCAGAGCCACGGTTGATCGTAGGTCATACGCCTAGATAGAAATCACAGATTGGTATCAATCTACCACGGTTGATCGTAGGTCACACGCCTAGATAGAAATCACAGATTAATATTAGAGCGGCCAAGCCTAGGTAAGACCACAGATTGGTATTAAGCTACAACGGTTGACTGTGGGTTGCAAGCCTAGATAAGGTCACAGATTGGTAGCAGAACCACGGTTGACCATAGGATGCAAGCCTAGTCGCAGATTGGTATTAGGAGCCACGCTAAACATAGGATGCAAGCCTAGGTAGAATGCATAGATTGGCATTAGAATCCCATTGACCATAGGACAAAGTCACGGATTGGTAGTCACAGATTGGTCACAGATTGGTATCACCCCAAACTACATAGGATCCCCATTGAGTAAGCCTTGAATAGGAGTTGTGTGCTGAACTTTTGTGATGATTGTTGTGCTTGAGTGCTTAGTGTGAGTTGTGGGACATTTCAGCGTTGTCCATATCCACACATAGTAGAGAGATGTGAGATGCTTCGGCACTTGTTCACATCCTCATATCGGATGATATATAGTCCATTCACCTTGATGCATATAGTTGGAGGGATCACTCGAAACTTCTAACCTCTATTCTACTCAACCCTCTCTCACAGATGGTGAGAGGAAACGCCGGCCGTCAAGGGAGCAACGTCTGTGGCAACCAAGAGGATGACCACGTTGAGGTTCCTGAGAATGACAACCACGGAGCTGGTGCAAACAACCTGGAACGGTTGATGGCCATGCAGAATCAGCTTATGCAAACTATGATCCAAACGTTGGGTCAGCTGCAAGCCAACAACAACAATAACCCCGTTCCTGCACCACCACCACCACCGCCACCACCGCCGGCTCACAACCGACTGGGAGAGATTATGAGGACTCGACCACCCACTTTTGCTCAAGCTAATGATCCCATGGAGGCTGATGACTGGTTGAAGTCCATGGAAAAGAAGCTTGCCATAGTTCAGTGCAATGACCGAGAGAAAGTTCTCTTTGCATCGCACCAACTTATGGGAGAAGCCGCTGACTGGTGGGACGCCGTCTGCAACGCTCATGTTGACCCGGAGACTATTACTTGGACTGAGTTCAAGGAGAGTTTCCACTCTCATTACATCCCTGCTGGAATAATGATGCTCAAAAGACAAGAGTTTGAAGGTCTCCGCCAGGGCAGGAAGAGTGTGCATGAGTACCTCAACAAGTTCACGCAACTGTCATGGTATGCCCCCAAAGATGTCAACTCGGACCAGAGGAAGCAATACTTGTTCATGAGAGGGTTGAACAATGAGATCCAGGTTCAGCTCCTCAACAATGACTATGCGAGTTTCCAGAAGCTAGTTGACAAATCCTTAGTGGTTGAGAGCAAGATCCGAGAGATCGAGCAAGATGGCAAGAGAAAGATGCCATACCAGCCACAAGGGAGCAACGTACGCCACCAGTACATGCCCCCAGCTGCAGCACAGTATGGATCGTCCGCTCCTACTTTTCGCCCTAATCAACCACCACAGCAACGTCCTGCCATGCAAGCACCTCGTGTGCCTTTGTCTCCTGCGCCCTGTCCAAACATGAGCGCTCCTGCTCAAAACCCCCGTCCCAACATTCCCGCCGTCTTGGGCAACAAGGCATGTTTTGCATGTGGAGAAACAGGACACTTTGCGAGTCAGTGCCCGAGAAAAGGTCCTGGACAGCCAAGCAACGTGCCCAAGCAGAACCCATGGCCGAACGGAGGAGCCAATCAAGGAAACTGTGGACAGCAGAACTACGCTTGCGGCAACATGAATCATGTCTCTGCTGAGGAAGTGCAACAGGCTGAGGACCTCGTAATTGGTATGTTCCTTGCCAACTGCAACCCAGCCACCATTCTATTTGATTCCAGAGCATCACATTCATTCATATTATCCAAGTATGTTGCCAAGTAAAATCTACTCATATCACCCTTGAAATATACTATGTTAGTTAATTCTCCCAGTGGAGAGATCAGGACTAATATAGTATGTCCAAAAGTAAACCTTAAAATAAGGGGGGTAGACTTCCTTGCCAACCTCATTGTCTTGGATTCCCAAGGGCTTGACATAATACTCAGAATGGATTCGTTAAGCAAGCACAACGGAGTGATCCAATGTGCTAATTGGAGCATGCAGTTGACAAACAAGCACTGTACTTGCATTGAGTTCGAGTCAGCCCAACCGGCAACCGAGAAGGCAACGTAGAACTATGTCGAAGAAGCAACCTTGGATAGCATTTCGGTGGTTCAATAATTTTCGGACGTGTTCCCGGAAGAACTTCCAGGTATGCCACCTGACCGGGACATTGAGTTTTCCATTGACTTGGTACCTGGAACTGCACCTACAGCAAAGAGACCCTATAGGATGCCCGTCAACGAACTAGTGGAACTCAAGAAGCAGATCCAGGAGCAGCTAGAGAAGGGTTTTATACGACCAAGCTCGTCACCATGGGGAGCCCCCATGCTCTTCGTAGATAAGAAGGATGGGACCCAAAGGATGTGTGTGGATTATAGGTCTCTAAATGAGGTGACGATCAAGAACAAATACCCTCTGCCCCGTATAGAGGACCTGTTTGACCTGATGAAGGGAGCCTGAGTCTTCTCCAAGATTGACCTTCGGTCGAGATATTTCCCAGCTGAAGATTAAGCCATCTGACATACCCAAGACTGCCTTTCGAATACGGTATGGTTCGTATGAATATACCATTATTTCTTTTGGGTGAACGAAAGCACCCGCATACTTCATGTACCTCATGAACAAGGTTTTCATGGAGTACATGGACAAGTTCGTCATGGTCTTCATCGACGATATCATGGTGTATTCGAAAAGTGAGGAGGAACATGAAGAACATTTGAGATTGACATTGCAAAAGCTGCGAGAGCATCAATTGTATGCCAAGCTCAGCAAGTGTCAATATTGGCTAAAGGAGATATCGTTCCTAGGCCACATTATCTCCGAGGAAGGAGTATTGGTTGATCCCGGAAAAGTGGGAGATGTTCTGAAGTGGAACCAACCGCAAAACGTGAGGTATATTCGGAGTTTTCTTGGGATGGCTGGATACTACCGAAGGTTCATCTAGGACTTCTCCAAGATAGCAAAACCTATGACGGAATTGCTAATGAAAGGAAAAGCCTTCCAATGGACACCAGCATGCCAAGAAAGCTTTGAGGAGATTAAGAAAAGGCTAACCACAGCACCGGTTCTAGTATTGCAGGACGTAAGCAAGAGCTTTGACATATATTGTGACACATCCAGACAAGGGCTCGGATGTGTGCTCATGCAAGAAGGTCAAGTGGTATCCTATGCGTCAAGACAGCTCAAGAAACACAAGCTGAATTGCCCCACACATGATTTAGAGCTTGCAGCCGTGGTGCATGCATTAAAGATTTGGAGACATTATATCCTTGGTCATCGATGTGAGGACTATACGAATCACAAAAGCCTCAAGTATATATTCACAAAAGCGGATTTGAATTTGAGGCAACGTCGACGGTTGGAACTCATCAAGGGTTATGATGTTGGAATCAACTATCACCCCAGAAAAGCCAATGTAGTAGCTGATGCATTGAGCCGAAAGGGAGCATGTCACCATCTCACGGTTCGGGAGCTACCACCCGAGCTACGAAAGGAGTTCAAACGGTTACATCTCGGGTTCTTGAACGATATGGAAGTGATGGAACTCCACTCTTCATTGGAACAATAGATAAGAGATGGTCAAGCATCGGATAAATAAATCAAGGAGATCAAGGAAAGGATCCAACAAGGCATCGAAAAGGACTTCAAGGAAGACGAGAAGGGTACGCTTTGGCTAGGAAAAAGGATTTGTGTGCCTAACGTGAAGCACATCCGCGACACGATATTAAAGGAGGCACATGACTCACCTTATTCCACACATCCCGGCAGTACAAAGATGTACAAGGATTTGAAGACATGTTATTGGTGGGATGGTATGAAGAGGGACATAGCTGAAGATGTTGCCCTATGCGGCACATGCCAACGTGTGAAGGCCGAACATCAAAGACCCGCTGAATTGTTGCAACCCTTAAAGGTACCCGAGTGGAAGTGGGAAGACATCAATATGGATTTCATCGTCGGATTGCCACGTACTCGGTCAGGTTACGACTCCATCTGGGTTATCATGGACCGATTGACGAAAACAGCCCATTTTCTTCCTATTAAGACCATGTACAACAATGCGCAACTAGCTGAGCTGTACATGGAGCAAATCGTGTGCCGTCATGGAGTCCCGAAGAGGATAATTTCAGACCGGGGTACTCAGTTTACCTCTAGGTTCTGGAAGAAGCTGCATGAAGCTATGGGTACATGACTGGATTTTAGCTCCGCCTACCACCCGCAGACTGATGGACAAACAGAGAGGACAAACCAAATTTTGGAAGACATGTTGAGAGCTTGCGCCTTGAAACATGGGCGTAGTTGGGATAGGAGCTTGACGTATGCCGAATTCTCCTATAACAACAGCTATCAAGCTAGATTGAAGATGTCACCTTTCGAAGCATTGTACGATAGACGGTGTAGAACACCGTTGTTTTCGAACGAGACCGGAGAGAACCAAGTGTTTGGACCCGAAGTGCTTCAAGAAGCTGAGAAGCATGTCCAAACAATACGGGAGAACTTGAAGGCTGCTCTGTCACGACAGAAAGGCTATACGGACAATAGGTGAAGGAAGTTGACATTCAAAGTAGGAAACTTCGTATACCTTAAGGTATCGCCTATCCGAGGCCAACGATGTTTCAGCGTCAAAGGCAAGTTAGCACCTCGCTACATCGGGCCATTTAAGATTTTTGGGCAAGCGAGGAGAAGTATCCTACAACTAGAACTTCCGATGCACCTCTCCGACTTGCATGACGTGTTTCATGCATCCCAGCTCAAGAAGTGCTTGAGAGTATCGGAAGAGAAAGTACAAATGGAAGAGATCGAACTTCAAGAGGATCTGATCTATATAGAGCACCCTGTCCGAATTTTGGACGTAAAGGAAAGGGTCACGAGGAACAAAGTGATCCATTGGTGCAAGGTACAATGGAGCCATCACACAGAAGCTGAAGCCACATGGGAGCGTGAAGAAGACCTCAAGGCAGAATTCCCTCATCTATTCTCCACTAGCGAATCACGAGGGCAATATTCAATTTAAGGGGGGTAGATTTATGACACCCTCAATTTTGATTCCTGCATGCATTCATATTTTATGTAGAGAAAACATTTTAAAATAAGTACGAACAGAGAAAGAATCAAAAAGATAGCCAAAATGAGCCAAATCCAGTTCACAGAGAGCACCGAAGACAACTTCCACGGTCCGCTGACCACGTGGTGCCTTCGGAGCTCATCCCCGCAAAGGGGGAGAGGTCCGCTGCTAAACTGACTACATGGCAGGCTCGAAGCTCGTCTCTGCAGAAGGGGCGATGTCCGACCCCGTGGGACACGTGTTGCTCTCGGAGCTAGTCTCTGCGGTGAAGCGAGGCCAGCACCACAGGACATGTGTCGCCTTCAGAGCTAGACACTGCAGAGAAGAAAGGTCCAGCATGCGCGGGACACGTGTTGCTCTCGGAGCTCACCTCCGAGAGGTCCAGCCCCGCCAGACACGTGTCACCCTCAGAGCTCATCTCCAAGAGGTCCGACACTATGGGACACATGGCGCTCTCGGAGCTTACCTCCGGGAGGTCCGGTCCTACTGGACACGTGTCATCCTTAGAGCTCACTTCCTAGGATAAGACACTGCAGGACACGCGTCCGCCTCGGAGCTAACCTCCGAGATGTCCAACACTGTTGGACACGTGTCACCTCCTGAGGTCACCTCCGGAAGGTCCGACGCTGACAGACACGTGTCGACCTCAGGGCTCATCTTTGAGCAGAAAGGAGATCCAACGCTGCTAGGACACGTGGCACTACTGGAGCCCACCTCCGATAAAAGGGGAGGTCCGACACTTGCACATGGCGTACGTGGAGCTCGTCTCTAGAGAGAGGGGAGGTCCTGACCCACCAGACACGTGGCGCACGCGGAGCTTACCTCTGAGGGAGAGGGAGGTCCCGCCCGCCAGGACGCGTGGCGCACACGGAGCTCGCCTTTGAAGGAGAGGGAGGTTCCGTCCGCCTGACACGCGGCACAACCGGAGCCCGCCTCTGCGGAAAAGGGAGGCCCGACCCCTGCTGGACACGTGGAGCCTCTGGAGCTCATCACCACGGAGGTAACGATATCTTAAGCGGTTTTTCTTCTGTACGCATGGGCATACCCGATACGGGAGGAAACAGACACTATTTCCTCGATGTTACCGCACCAAATCGATTGGAGATAAGTTGTTCAGATTCAAAAATTATTTGAATAGGACTCTTATTCGAAATACAATCAGATTAGGACTCTTCTTTTTCCGATTATAAATAGAACCCGAAACAACCCCTTGGTCGTAACATCTTTTCTAAGCCGACAACTTAGAAGCCCTAGCCCCAAACTCGCCGAGCTACCCCTTTGCCGGAGTTTGACCACCGGAGAGACAGCCGACGAGCCCAGACATGATCGCCATCGCCGGAGGAGAGCCGACGATCTGTTTTTGCTAGAAGGGAGGACCCGAAGGAAGTAAGGTAGGTCTTCATAACCAACTTAAGACATCATCGCGGTTTCTTTGCATCTGTTCTTTGATCCCTTTAAACAGAAGCTTTTTCGTGGACAGATCACGTGTTGATCGGTCTGATCTAGATCTTGAGTCAAGATCATTGCCACGTCCACAATTGATCTTTACACCTATGTTCATCGTAAAACCCCATGCAAAGCTATTAAAACATGCAAGAACATGCAAGAACACGTACATACTAAACTGCACCATAGGAATAGCATGCATATGCATCATTGCATCTTGAGTAAAGTATGTGCATGATAATTGATTGCTGTGAATCTTGTATGTGCGTAATCGTGAGTAGAAGGACAAGCTCAGGGAGCTACCTACGAAGGACTACAACACCAGAACATCGAGACACAAGAACAACCAGAACCACAAGAACAAGGCAAGTGCCCCTTGACCATATTGATCACATGTTTTGGAAAACTGTTTTGTTTGCGAAAACTATGATTGCTTGAGTCAACTTGATGGGAAACCCTTTGATAGGAGTTTACTAGTTTTGTTAACCACCCTTGTTGCCAGGGAAGTTTTATGAGTCGGGTATGGTCGTTTTTGCTTTTTGCTTTGCTAATCTACGGGATATGGGAAGCGATAGAATGTGTCTAGCTAACTGCACTCGTATGAGTAATGATAATTAGAACTTCAGGTTAATGAACATGAATCGGAGGGAGATCTATACAAGCTTGGTTTTGTGGAAGTGGTAGAACGAGATGGTGGTTTACTTGTCGTAGATCTAAGGACCGGTTCATGCCAGCCATGCCAGGAAAATAGTGCCACCACAAGGCCAGATATGGGTGCAGCTTAGCTGACTAATTAGGTAAGTTGCTAGATTGTTATGGACCGTGGAAGGCGCAGGGAATGGGAGTCGAGTGAGGACTGCCCTGGGAACTGCATGGCACAAGAGGGGGCCCGTAGTTGGGAGAATTGGAGATTCTAGCCTGCTTGTGAAACCTTAGTGAGTCCATACATCTAGTAGCCCCTTTGTAAAGGCTATTTTGTGATCTCTTGGCCATACACCGACGGTTGTGTACTGGTATAATGGAGGTTCTGCAGTCGCCGACGGGTGACGAAATAACAAACTTGTGGGTAAAGTGGTGCCACCTCCGCAGAGTGTAAAACTATCATGATAGCCGAGCTTACGGCCACGAGCGCCTGGACAACTCACATGATTAGATGGGATGGTTATTGGGATGGTATTTGGTTTGGTTATTGGTTTGGTTATGGTTTGGTCTTTGGATTTGGTTTTCGGGACTGTTGAGTCCGGGTAATGAGATTGGTTGCATGACTGTTGAGTCATGACAATGAGATTTGATCTCGGTTATGAGATGGAATTGATTATGATATGAGATGGTAGTGAATACGAGATGGTATTCATGAGCATGAGAAAAGTTGAGAAAGATAAATGTCTGGAAGAGACAAGAAAAGTGGTGAATCATGATGGAGGTATGTTGATGTTTAAATACATGTTGGGATTACATTCACTTAAAGCTAGTTGCTGTTTTTATCATGATTTGTGAAATAAACTTTGCTTTTATGCAATGAGCCTTTTATACCTACCTTGCTGTGAGCTACATATCATATTTTCCCGCATTTGCTGAGTACATCATGTACTCAAACTTGCATTATTACTTCATCATCAGCAACAGGAGATGAGTATTATGAAGACCACGTGGATTATTAGGAGTGTGATCCATCTCAACCTTGCCTGTGGAGTAGAGAAGGAGCCGCTGCTGCTGCATAGTTTGCTTCCGCACTAGTTAGAAAACTTCCGCTGCTAGAGTAGATTAGAGACTTATGCTGCAATAGAGATTGATGTAATAAAGTACCTGAACATATTCATTCGTGGTTATATATTCTAAATTCAGTTTGTGGATTAAATGTGTATGTGTGATGAACATCCTGGGCACACAAACGCATCAGTCCAGGTTCCTCACAGAACCGGGGCGTCACAGATGAGAGTAGGAGTCATGCCACTTACAGTATTGTCTTTTGGCTAGTTGCTTGGGTGACGGGATTACATGTCCATCTTTGAGCTTGATCACCCTGTTCTGTAACAAAACATCGAAGAGTTTGTCGCACTTAGTCATGTCGAACGTGAAAACTTGATCTTCTCTCTTTCCCAGGGCTGGGTTTTAGTAATGCACAAGCCAAGGGCTTGTTCCTGTTGTTTTCTGCCTACTCGGCCACACACACTTCCATGTCATATTCACTGGCTTAATCTTCCCTGAGATTGTTGATGTATTGTCTTTCCCGGAACCTGTAGTTCACCTCTTTGAACCGTCCATGTACCTTGGTCTCTTTGGCACGGTTCTCATATGCTATAGCTCGTTGTAGAACTTGGTTAAAATCACCAAATTCCACACCTTCCATCTTCTCCTTGAGGTACGGCAAGAGCCCTGAAAAAGATAGGCCGGCCAAATCTTTCTCCCCGATAGTTAGACTAAAGCACTTATTCCGAGTTTCCCTAAACCTCTTGATGTAACCAGCCACGGGTTCATTGTACTTTTGTTTACGTTTGTTAGATGAAACAATCTAAGCTCAGTTTCCTCGTTGTAAAAGCACTCATGGAACTTCTGCTCAAGACAGGACCTAGTTGCAATAGAGTTAGGAGGTAAAGATGTAAAATGCGAGGACCCAATGGTCCCAACAATCCAGGATCTCACTTAGGGGTGCTGCGATGGACAACACCGGATAACACACAGAGAAGGGTGATAAGCGGAAGCTATGTTTTATTACATAAACTGTTTATCAACATAATTACAACAAAAAAATGTTGTAGCCTACAATCACGGGCGTAGACTAAGCGAAAGGTCTCACATTCAGCACGTGAATGTGATCCCACTAGCTACACACACCACACTAACACGGCGGCGTGCACAGCTCCCACTCGACGGTGATTCCCTTTGGGGGATCCATCTCCTCCTTGGGAGCCTCCTCCTCATGAGACCCTGCAAACGCTTCAACAAACAAGCAGTGAGCACGATGGCTCTGCAAGACTAACCCGTCTCACCTAAACATGTAACTCTACATGCTGGGTTTGCAGTGTATGATAGGAAAGTAGTTTGCCTAAAGACTCGCCTAATTAGTTGACTCTTACTTTCATGTTTTAGCCTCAAGTTGGTGGAAAACCTCGTGCTAAGCCACATATGAAGTCCGCAATCAAACAAGAAACACATTCCTCTTATGTGACCTGCCTAATGTTGAAAAGAACTTTGATTTGCTCTAAACTAAAGCATTTCATTAACAAAGAACGTAGGACTTTCAAACAGCAACTTTTTATCATGACAACTAGTCTGTTATTTCTATGTCACGATTAAGTGAACAATTGGTACTCACTGACTGCGAGGGACGGCGATTACAATTGATTTACACCTGCAGGGTTAACCGAATAACCCGTCACGTACGACCGTACTTGATGTTGCCTACAGCAACCATCACGGACGTCGTACGCAACCACCATTCATTTGTTAGCCAAGTGTTGAACCGGTCCTATCGTCCCGAGCTGGAGTTCTCTATGCGGAGCATCCTCGGTGCCCGCTAGCCGATTTACACCTCGCTGCTCTCAACCTACCCTCTGGACGACAAGCAATGCCTCAACATATCGCTACCCGAATTACATCGGTTTCCCGGTTCCCCGTTAGGTCTTCGGTACAGTTCTAACTTGTTCAACAGGCCGACACATGGCTCGGTCCTTAATCGACATAAGCACAGCTATGGCACCCAGGCCCCAAAGTCCTGCTGCCCTTACTCTCCGCTCGGTCTCATTTTCATGCCATGTGATTCATTGTCTATCTCTCTACCCGAGTAGTGTGCCTCTAAGCCTATTCTTGCGAGTAGTTCCAACTACTCGACTTGTACCGTATCCTATACCATCTGAGCACTGCAGTGGCTAATCGATGTTCAAATTCTAGACCCAAACCCCTGGTTATCTTGGCTATGCAATTGGGCTTCCAATCAAGACTCTAATGCACATAGTAGGAAATGCATAAGATAGGTGATCAAAACATAAGATGTTATAAACTGGTTAATGCAAAACAGAGCTTGCCTTGCTGCTGGTCGTCGACTAAAGGTTCTTCCAGAGTGATAAAGTCCTGAACCTCTGGGTCTTCCTCGTCCTTAACGACTACACGAAATAAAAATACGATGCGTGTCAAATTTAAATGCATTTGGGGTTGAAGTTATAATGTAAATACAAAAACTCTAGGTAGACAGCTCTTTTGACTCTGAAATTTTTACTGTGTCTTGGTGACAACCTAAACAGGGATTTGGCCAAATTTCATTTGAAGTAAAGCTTCTTTGAGCCCTGCACAAATAAATGTGTATTTGGCCATAATTAGAGCTTCTAAGGTTTTCTAGGGATTTTCATGGAGCAAGCCATTAATTTTTGGAAAATAGAGTTTAAGATAGGATGGTTCTAATGGAATTGGTTTGATCTAATTTGGTGAATCCTAGCAAAAGATATGGGCTAATGAAGTTCAGAGAAATTCTGAAAATGTTTCTGGACATTTTTCTTTTTCTCTTGGTCAGTTAACTTAATCACAACATTGGGTGGACTAAATGAGCTCGGATGGATCTGATATTTTACATGTGACTGAGGGATATTGCAATGAACATCGTGACAAAATTTCAGAATTTTCCATAAAGGAAATCTCCAGTTAAAATTCCCAACAGTTTAAATTTTGGAGAATTAATTCTAGAGAAACAATGGGTTTCATGGGGTGAAACTTGTTTTGCTGGAAAATACTCAAAGAGCTCAATCAAACAAAATTTTGTTCACTCGATTTGGACAAACCTAGCCAAAGTTATGGATGTTTGAAGTTCAGCAAAAATATGGAAATTGGAAAACCCGTGAAATGTTTAACTCTTACTGCGTGGGTCCACAGGCGACGTGTCACCTCCAGAAGCAGCAATGCACGGGGCCACAGGATTAACCACGCGTAGCCGCAGACTGGTCCAGGGCCACAGAAGATCTGGCGCCTGAAAAACAGTGGCTGATGGTCGGGGCCAGCGGTTTGTCATCAACCTCACGCTACCGCGCCGGGCCGCTGCTCCCCTCGCCGGAGGGGCTTTGCAAGGCGCCGAACTTCATGATTCTTGCCGTCTGGGTGTTTTTAGGTATGAGGAGTCCATTTGTGCGATGAGCGCGGGCTGCCAGTTACCAGAAAATGGCCGGTGATGTGCGGCGGCTTCGGGAGAAGATCGGCTACGTCGGCCGACCTCCCTAGCACCCCAAACGCTCGAGCAAACGGTTCTAAAGCATCAGTGGAACCTATGGATCATTGATTTGGAATAACATGAGCCCGGGGATGGCTCTAAGTGGTTTATGTGGAAGCTCTGTAGGATCATAGACTAGCCGCACATACCAGCACTAGTCTTTTCTGCGCACTTTGTCCTCACTCGTGCGCACTCGGGAAGACTTCCTGAGTTGGACAAAATTTTGTTCACTCGATTTGGACAATCCTAGGCAAAGTTATGGATGTTTGAAGTTTATGGAAAATATGGTAATTGGAAAACCCATGAAATGTTTAAACTCTTACTGCCGGGGTCCACAGGCGATGTGTCACCTCCAGAAGCAGTGACACACGGGGCCACAGGATTAACCGCGCGTAGCCGCAGACTGATCCGGGGCCACAGAAGATCTAGCGCCTGAAAAACAGTGGCTGATGGCCGGGGCCAGCGGGTTGTCATCAACCTCGCTTTACCGTGCCGGGCCGCCCCTTCCCTCGCCGGAGGGGCTTTGCAAGGCGCCAAACTTCATGATTCTTGCCGCCTGGGTGTTTTCAGGTACGAGGAATCCATTTGTGCGATGAGCGCCGACTGCCGGTGACCGGAAAATGGCCGGCGACGTGCGGCGGTTTCGGGAGAAGTTCGGATACGTCGGCTGACCTCCCTAGCACCCCAAACGCTCGAGCAAACGGTCCTAAAGCATCAGTGGAACTTAGGGATCATTGATTTGGAATAACATGAGCTCAGGGATGGCTCTAAGTGGTTTGTGCGGAAGCTCTCTAGGATCATAGACTAGCCACACATACCAACACTAGTCTTTTCTGCGCACTTTGTCCTCACTCGTGCGCACTCAGGAAGACTTCCCGGTCGGTCACCCATCCTCAACTTTCTCCGGGCCAAGCACGCTTAACCCCGGAGTTCTTTACAGGTGGACTTCCGGAAAAGAAGGTATACCTTCATGACATGAGTATTCTATAAATCCTATTAAGCCGGGAGCCAGTATATCACACAATCCATCCCCCTTAGAAGACCGACATCCTCGTCGGTCAACGCCAAGACAGGAACGTTTCCTCTTAGCCACGTCCGTACGTTCAGTACTGACATACGCATACCGTACGTTCTGTTAGCAACATACGTACCATACCGTGTCCTTCACAGATGACCCACGCGTCATGTGTACGTACCACGTCACTGGCCTGCACGCAACCATACCCTTCTCACTGACCCATACGCACCCGTGAAACTGTGAGGGTCGGCTATGATACCTTTTGTGGAATCTCTCTAGGATCATAGACTTGCCCCACATACCAACACTAGTATTTTCTGCGAACTTTATCCTCACTCGTGCGGACCCGGGAAGACTTCCCGGTCGGTCACCCATCCTCAAATTTCTCCGGGCCAAGCACACTTAACCCCGGAGTTCATTACAGGTGGGCTTCCAGAAAAGAAGGTATAACTTTATGATATGAGTATTCTATCAATCCTATTAAGCCAGGAGTCAGGATATCACAGTTTGTCCCCGTGCATCCGAGGTTGTACCGATGGTACACCGTCAAAAAAATTCAAAAGCGTCCCAACAGGATTTTAGCTAGGGTTTTTGGTTCGTGGAGGATCGCTAGCAAGCCTAGAACCTCTGTGCGAAGTTTGAATGACCAGAACAGATTATTGAGCAAGGTTTTGGAAATTCTTACCAGAAACTCGGTTTGCATCGGCCGGAAGTAGAACTGGAAATACTCCGGCGATGATCAATGGCTTGGGCTGAGATTCAGAGGGAAGCAGCACGATGATACGGCACATCTGTGAGTGCTTCTGCTTGGGCATGACAAGCTTCTGTTAGGGCTGTCCACGTAAGCCCGAATTGGGGTTCTTGTGCGGCCGCCGCGAGAAGGTGGAGTTCTAGGGTTGTGGACGCTGATCACAGCTTGGTTTTGTGTCGAGGAGATCGGGCACGAGACCACAGTGCCGTTTTGCTACTGAGGTGGCTCTGTTCGCAAGTGAGAGGCCGGCTCATGGTCAAGACCGAGGCGCGGCGATGGTTCGGCTGAGCTCGGCGCGAGGAAGGAATGAAGTCTCTGTGTCTCTGTTCGTGAGCAAACGGAGCACACCGAGGAGTGATAAGGCGTCGAGCAGCTGGTCTCCCGCGCGATCGATCAAAGAAGGAGGTGGCTGACGGAATTCCCCTTGGTGGCGCGCGCACAACCAGTCTGAAGAACAGAGCGCTCGGGTGTGAAGCGGTTCTGCTTGTGTGAGTCACTGACAGTGGGTCCCAATTCAATTTTTTGTCCCTCAAAATTTAATTTTCCTACTTCTCAAAATATTGTGACCACAGTGTCCATGGTAATTTGATCAAACCACATTCTGGCCCTTTGAATTTAAACCATTCAAAGTATGAAATGGTTTGGATGAATTTGCAGCACATGTGAAGCTGAAATTCCAATTCTAGTTTGAATTTGCTCAAAATATCTCATGTCAAGATCAACTCCAAATGGAACGTAACTTGGTGGATGAGCTCATAAAAATGTGTTGAGTGTGAATATGAATCCCTCTTTTGAATTCATGTGATGAAAGGAGTTTGAATTTGAATCTAAGTTCAAACTAGCCTTTTAATGATTGTATCCAAAAGTACCTCAAAGTGATTTGGATTTATGTGAAAATTGGAATGAGCATACCTAACAAAGTTTAGGAGTTAATTGTGTGCTTAGGCCCTATATGATGCATGTGGGAAACCACTTTTGGATTATGTGAGTTCATCTTCTAGTCACTTATCTATTGACGGCGATTACTTGCTCTTCAAATGTGTTCATGTGATTACCACAAATGAGCTGAGGTGTGTGGGGTGATGAACACTTTTAGCAGGTGAAAAACACGGGCCCTTACATTCCCCCCCCCTTAAAAGAATCTCATCCTGAGATTATAAGGTAAAAATTGAGAGAGGACGGTGGAAAACTACCGGATGTGCAATGTTAAAAATTCTGGATAATTGGTGCGAAGGAACTCTTCGCTCTCCCATGTCGCTTCATCCGGGGAGTGATTACTCCATAAAACTTTTTAGAATCACAAAGTACGGTTGCATGTGGTTCGGGCATTCTCATTGATGATCTGAACCGGTTTCTCCTGATACGTGAGATCCAGTTTCAGTTCCTCGATGTCTCCCAGCTGAACGGTAGTTGAAAACTTGAGGCACTAACTCAGCCAAGAGATGTGGAAGATGTCGTGCACACCGGAGAGTGTCGCTGGTAATTCCAGCCGGTATGCAGCATCCACACCTTTCCAGAATCTTGAATGGACCGATGAATCGGGGTGCCAACTTTCCTCTGACCCCAGATCTGTTCACACCCTTCGTCAGAGACACACATAGATAAACGTGATCCTCGACCTCAAATTGTAAAGGGTGTCTTCTGCGGTCCGCATATTGCTTTTGTCGTGATTGAGCGGCTTTCAAGTTCGCTTCAATCAGCCAAACTTTGTCTTCCGCGTTGTTGACATGATCAATCCCGAAGGTGACCCTTTCGCCGGACTCACACCAATTTAACGGTGTGTGGCATTACTTCCGTATAGCGCCTCGTAGGGTGCCACCATATTTATGCTGGCCTGTACCCATTGTTGTACGAGAACTCGGCTAACGGTAAGTAATCATCCCAATTCTTACCATGGTTGATAGAACAAGCCCGTAACATATCTTCCAGGATTTGGTTTACCCGCTCGGTTTGCCCATCCGTCTGCCAGTGGTACCAGAACTACGGATCAGTTTTGTACCCAATGCAGCATGCAACTGCTCCCAAAAACGATACACAAATAAAGTGCCCTGATCCGAGATAATAGTCGGGGTACGCCATGTAAACATGGGATACGTGAGATGTACAGCTCAGCATACTTCTTGGCATTGTAGTTGGTATTGACCAGGATAAAATGGGAAGACTTTGTGAGCCGATCGACTATAACCCACACTGAATCATGTTTCTGAAATGTGGTGGATAAACTGACGATGAAATCCATACTCACGTCCTCCTACTTCGAGACAGGAATGCCTAATGGTTGCCACAAAACCCGGTTTCTTCATGTGATCCGCCTTCACCCTTCGGCTTGTATCGCACTCGAACACGTATTTAGCAGTCTCCCGCTTCGTCTGTCTCCACCAAAATTTTCCCTTGAGTTCCTTATACATATTGTTGCTGCTGGGGCGAATAGAAAACTTTGACAAGTGAGCCTCGTCAAAAATTTTCTTCCTCGATTCCGGGTTACGGGGTACGACTATCCTGTTTTTGATCCACAGGACATCGCCTCCGCTCTTCTGGAAACATTTCAATTGCCCACAGTATACACGTCTCCGCAAATGAGACATACCCTTGTCGTTTTTCTGGGCTGCCGCTATCTCTTCATGGATGGTGGGGATAAGAGCTAAGTTGTAGAAAGCTCCATGTGGAACCACATACAAGGGTGGTTCACCCTCTTCAATCGGTGTGATGGTCAAATTATGTACGTGTGACTTGTGACTCAGCGCATCCGCCACCACGTTTGCCTTGCCGGGGTGATAATGGATCTCTATTTCATAATCTTTTATCAGCTCTAACCATCTTCTCAGCCTCATGTTCAACTCCTTCTGAGTGAAAATATATTTGAGGCTCTTGTGATCGGTGTATAGACGTACGAGGTTACCGAGTAGGTAAAGTCTCCATATCTTGAGTGCGAGTACCACGGCAGCGAGTTCTAAGTCATGAGTTGGATAATTTGCTCATGATTCCGGAGCTGTGGTGATCCAGTCGTGACCACTCTTCGGTCTTGCATAAGCACACATCCGAGCCCAATGCCAGGTGAGTTGCAGTATAAATCGAACGGCTTTGTTTTATCCGGCCGCGCAAAAACTGGCGCTGATGTCAGGTGCTTCATTAAAGCCAAGAATGTGCTTCACATGCTGGACTCCAAAAATATTTGGTAGCCTTGTTCAGAAGTTCGGTCATAGCATTTGCATTCTTCGAGAAGTTCGGAATGAACCTCCGATAATATCCCGCGAGTCCGAGGAAACTTCGTACCTCGTGGACAGACCTCGGGGACTTCCAATTCAGGACTTGTGTAATCTTGCTTGGGTCCTACAGCAATGCCCTCCGCTGAGATAATGTGCCCAAGGAAAGGTACTTGCAATATCCAGAATCCGCACTTGCTGAAATTCACGTACAGCTTGTGATCTCGCAGCCGTTGCAAGACTATACGCAGGTGTTTCGCGTGTTCTTCGTCCGAGTTGGAATAAACCAATATGTCGTTGATGAAGACCATGACAAACTTGTCCAGCTCCGGCATAAATACCGAGCTCATTAAATACATGAAATGAGCTGGTGCATTGGTGAGGCCGAAGGACATGACCAGATACTCATAAAGCCCGTACCTCATTGAGAAAGCCGTCTTCGAAATATCCTCAGCCCATATCTTAATCTGATGGTACCCTGATCTTAAATCCATCTTGGAAAAGATCTTTGCTTCCACCAACTGATCAAACAACATGTCAATCCATGGCAATGAGTACTTTTTCTTGATCGCAACGGCGTTTAGTAGACGATAGTCCACACAAAGACGCAACATTTCGTCGTTCTTCTTGACGAATAATGCCGAACAGCCACATGGCGAGGACCTCAGCCTAATAAACCCCTTTTCCAGCAGGTTCGTCAACTGCGTTTTCAATTCCGCCAATTCCTTTGGCACCATCTTGTATGGCCTTTTGGATATTGGCATTGTTCCCGGTGCAAGTTCAATCTTGAACTCCAACTCCCGGTCGGGCGGCATACCCGGTAAATCATCCGGGAATACATCGGGGAAGTCACGAACTACTGGAATATTTTCCAAGCTGATGGTGGTGAATTGGTATACGGCTGGAAATTTTATTTCTGGACTGTCCAGAAACAAAGAATGAGACTCGTGCATCTCTGGATGCAAATGCATGACTCGAAGGACGGTGTCTAAAATAGCACCGTGGTGGTTTAGCCACGACATTCCTAAGATGACATCGACCTTTTGTCCCTCTAAAACAATGAGAGATATAGGGTATACCCTTTCTCCTAAGCATAACAGTGCTTTTGGAACCATTACGCTTTCTGAAATTTTCCCACCCGGTGAACAAATCATGTAAGGACATTCAGTGGGTAGTATTTGCAAACTATGCTCAGCAACATAAGCTTGGCTAATTAAATTATGTGTGGCACCCGAATCAAATAAAACTATGACGGGGTGTTTGTAGAGTTGGAACATACCCACAAGGATGGGTTCTCCCTCCGGCACATCCTATATGGAGAGTTGATGGACATTTCCGGGCTTGGGGTTTGCCCGCCGTGCATTGTTGGCATTCCAGGGCTGATTTCTCCCCGGAAACGGTGGTGCCACTCGGCTGCCTTGCTTCTCGGTGCAATTGTTTGCAAAATTCCCCTGGCGACCGCACGTGAAGCATGCGTACGGTGGCTGGCCGGTGCTTGGGGGACGAAAGCCCGGCATGCACTGAGGTGCAAATGCACGCGGCATCGCCCGCTGCTGCTGTTGTTGCTGCGGAGGTGCTGGTAATGCCGGTCGGAACGCCGGCTGTGGATATGCCCGATTGCGGAACTGCATCGGTCGCTGTGGTAGCTGCCAGTGTTGACCGATGGTGTGCGATACATCATCCTATAATTTTGGGGAGGACTTCCTCCCTCCCCGCTGCTCTGCGGCATGCTGCGCTTCTTTTCTTCCGCAGCAACCTCATTGCCGGAGTCCTCCTGAACAATCGCAGGCATCAATCATCTCATTGAGGCTGCCTCGATTGAACATCGCTAATTTGTCCTTCAGGAGCGGATTCAGCCCCTGGTAGAAGTGTTCCCCTCTCTTTTCGTCGGTATCAGCGTGAAATGATGCATAAAGAGCTAGATCATTGAACGCCCGGTCATACTCCAGTGCGTTCCTGTTGCCTTGTTGCAGGTGGAGGAATTTCTTGCATCTTCCTCTTCATGAGACCCGGCGGTATTTGATAGGCCCTGAAGGCCGTCCGGAACTCCACCCAGGTCAGAACCCACTCGGTGGGTTGAGAGGCACAAAAATTTGCCCACCAAGCTCTCGTGGACCCCATAAGTTGCTGGGCCGCGAATTGTGTCTTCTGCTGCTCCGTAACGCGGAGAAGCTCGAATTTCATCTTCATCATGCAGAGCCAGTTGTCCGCATCGATGGGCTCATCCGCCCGCGTGAATACCAGGGGATGTATAGCCAGGAAATCCGCATAGGATCTTTGTTGGCGATGCGCTCGGTCTTGACGCCTCTCAGGACGAGACGTATTCGGAATCAGCGTCTGCAGCAACTTGGTGTGCTGCTGGTGCAAGCCCGCCATGGCCGCAACTATGTTTGCCAACATGACCGTTGGCGGTGGTGGTGGTTGTGGTTGCTGCTGTTTCTGTCCCGAAGAAGTCTCGGGAGGCTGTTGGGAGGCATCTCCCCCCTGACTGGAACCCCAACCTCAGGGTTGGAACGAGTGCGAGTCATTCTGAAATTCAAAACAACAATTGTCAGTATATGTCATACTCAAATTCAATGGAAACCATTAGGTACTGCAGGGACACATTGAGAAAATTGCACAACATTCACATATATTGATAAAGGAAAAACTTTATACAAGATACATGATTCTCGGGGCAAAATTATAGCCACTTTTGACCACCCGAGGCGTTGTGCTCATGTTGTCACCACATAATCACATGCTTTTGTCTTTCTAATGACATGTCTCTGTTACAAAAGCTACCATGCATAGAAAAATATTTGAAAAGGTCAAATATTGTATTCTACAGTAAAACAGTGAGTTACAACATAAAACCTGTCATTGAACTCAGAAAATTGTGGAAACATAAATTAAACTTAGAACAAATTTGATTTCTGGTCTGCTGCCCAAAATGACAGTGCTGACCAGTTTCCCTTCTACCCTAATTTAGACCATGTAAAGGGCAAAATCAGTTCTGGAGTTCCACATCAAAGTTAAAGCTAACTTCAATAGGTTTCCATAATGTATTTGTTTTCCCTCAGATATGTCCTGGTTCAAAAGTTATGAGATGTCAAATTGACAGCATTTCTGGAGAAAATTGGGCAGCACCTCCCTGCTTGAGGTACTGACTTGATCCAAGAATTCCAGTTAATTATATACCGAATTTGACAAAACTTTCTGTTACAAAGTTGTAACATATCTCATGGACTTTTCAGAAATGTATCATTTTATATTTTTGTATTTTTATGCCGGACGTTATGCTCATTTTACTGAGAGTTACAGAGAGTATTTACTCTGCCCTGTTTTCTGGACAGTTTCAACCCTTCTGCAGATTTCGACAAGTTATTGGATGAAACACCCCTGGACATCAATAGAAAAGTTGTAGAACTCTTCAAAGGATTTCCAGGAATGTATCATACAACCCCAATGTCGAAAGAACTCGACCTCTACACTCTGTATAACTTCAGCATTATTTCAGCTGAAAACAGTGGACTCTGTTCCTAGTCTTACATAATTTGAAACTTGCTTAATTTCGAAATCCTGATCAAGGGAAGGAGTTTAAATCAAAATTTTAGTACAACAACAACATCAACAACAACCAAGCCTTTATCCCAAGCATGTTGGGGTCATCTAGACATGAAACCCAATATTAATGAAGTAAAAGAGAGGAAGAGATATAAGAACAAGAAAAAAAAAGAAAGAAAAAGAAAAAAAAGAAAGAAAAAGAAAAAAAGAGAAAAAAAAGAAAAAAACAACACTAAGGTTCTGGCACATGTATTGCTACTTTTCATCGGTCCTATGATGAGCTAAGTCTCTGGATACATTCCAATCTCTCAAATCTCGTTTTACCGCCTCCTCCCAGGTCAACCTTGGTTGTCCTATACCTCTCCTAATATTTTCTCTACCTTTAAAAATCTCACTGTTAACTGGTGCTTCTGGAGGCCTCTGCTGGATATGTCCAAACTACCTAAGTCGATGTTGGACTAACTTCTCTTCAATCAGTGCCACCCCTACCTTATCACGAATCGCCTCATTCCTTATTCGGTCTCTTCTCTTGTCCCCGCACATCCATCGTAGCATGCGCATCTCTGCGACACTCATTTGTTGGACATGTTGCTGTTTAGTTAGCCAACATTCCGCCCCATAAAGTATCGTGGGTCTAATCACCGTCCTATAGAACTTCCCTTGTAGCTTTTGTGGGACCTTCCTATCACATATGATTCCAGAGGCTTGTCGCCATTTCATCCACCCTATCTTGATCCTGTGGCAAACATCCTCATCAATATCCCCATTGCTTTGTAACATTGATCCTAAGTATCAGAAAGAGTCGCTTCTAGGTAATATTTGTCCTTGTAGACTCACATTTCCCTCTTCACGAGCAACACCACTCACACCTCATATACTCGGTCTTGGTCCTACTAAGTCTAAACCCCTTGGACTCTAAGGTTTGTCTCCATAACTCTAATTTCTTATCAACACCATCCCTAGTTTCATCTACTAGCACTACATCATCAGCAAAGAGCATGCACCAAGGGATATCCCCTTGTATATCTTTCGACACCTCATCCATCACCAAGGAAAAGATGTATGGGCTCAAAGCTGATCCTTGATGTAGTCCTACCGTGATAGGAAATACATCAGTCTCACTATCACTTACGCGCACACTTGTCCTAACATTATTGTACATATCCTGGATAAAAACTTTCAACTTTTACAATTATGTTAATCATTTAATGGAGTGTGACGTGGAAGCATCACCAAAACCATGCCGGTACTACGTTCCTCACAAAGAAAATCTATATCGTACTTAGCCGGCTTCGTTAATTCAGTGGCACTAAGCGATTCTCGCACATGTGTTCTACTCGGCTACCGATTCGTGGTTAGACTACCTGCATAAGCTCACACAATCATCAGGTTCAGCTGCACACTGAACCCGGCTCCATAACAGTTTCATACACCCTCCGTCGTCAATCGCATGGGTGTTCTCAAGCCAAACACGCCTTGAGCTACGTGTTCACGCTACCAACCATGTGACAGACTCTCCACCTACTTGCCCGTAGCACGCAGGGGACTGGCGTTGCTCAAATACCCCAAACGACATGAAGAGTCGTAGAGGATACCTAAGCTCCTCGGGTTACCTGCTACCCATGAGACTCCACCCTTAAGCTTGTGCGCATTGGTGGACAGCGCTTACATGCACCCCCAACACATAAAGAGTCCCGAGATGCATGATTTTCCGACATAACATATAAGTCAGTGTTGCCATTCTCTATACACTAATGCTCGTTCTTCACCGAGTTTTTGAAAATCTAGCCTTTTTCAGTGCGTTAAACCTCAACGATTCTGTGATGCTACGTTGTGAGGACCCGATGGTCCTGACAATCCAGGATCTCGCTGAGGGGTTCTGCGATAGACAGAACTGGATAACACACAGAGAAAGGTGACAAGCGGAAGCTAAATTTTATTACATAAGCTGTTTATCAACATATTTGTAACAAAATAACATTGTATCATCAACATATCTATAACAAAATAACATTGTATCCTATACTCACGGGCATAGACTAAGCAAAAGGTCTTCCCGTGAACGTGATCCAACTAGCATCACGCACCACACTAACACGGCGGCATGCACGGCTCCCACTCGATGGTGATTCCGTCTGGGGGATTCGTCTCCTCTTCGGGAGCCTCCCCCTCATAAGACCCTGCAAATGCTTCAACAAACAAGCAGTGAGCACGATGGCTCAGCAAGACTAACCCGTCTCACCTAAACATGTAACTCTACATGCTGGTTTTGCAGTGTATAATAGGAAAGTAGTTTTCATAAAGACTCGCCTAATTAGTTGTGACGCCCTCAATTCTGTGGAAAACCACGGAACCGAGAACTGATGCATATGTGTGCCCAGGATGTTCATCACACATATACACATCATCCACAAACTGAATTTCAGAATATATATCACCATGAATAACAGAGTTTATAACAATGTCTCATGAGTCTTGGACTCATGCTCACAGCGGAAGTCTTAATCTAACAGTGGAAGTCTTTATTCTAGCAGCGGAAGTCTTCTAACTAATGCGGAAACAGTCTAAGCAGCCGTGGTGGCTCCATCTCTACTCCATTCCCACAGGCAAGGTTGAAAACAGATTACACGCCTAATGCTCCAATTGGTCTTCATAGTAATCTTCTCCTGTTGCTGATGATGAAATAATAATGCAAGTTTGAGTACAATGATGTACTCAGCAAGTGCGGGAAAATATGATATGTAGCTCACAACAAGGTAGGTATAAAAAGGCTCATTGCAGAAAGCAAAGTTATTTATCAAAACCATGATAAAACAGCAACTTAACTTTAAGTGAACGTAATCCCAGCATGCATTAAAATACCAATCATACCTCCATTATGTTCATCACTTTCCATGTCCCAACCAGACATTAATCAACCTCATTCTCGCTCACGAATACCTTCTCGTATTCGCTACCATCTCATGAATACCATCTCGTATTCGCTATCATTTCATCTCATAAACAATTCCGTCTCACACCGAGACCAATCTCGTTTCCATGACTCACCAGTCATGCAACCCAATCTTATTACCCGGACTCAACAGTCCCTAATACCAAACCAAAATCAAACCATAACCAAAACCATCCAAAACCATCCCAAAATAACCATCCAACTAATCATGGAAGTTGGCCAGGCACTCGTGACCATAAGCTCGGCTATCATGATAGTTTTAGACTCTGCAGAGTTTGCACCTCTTTACCCACAAGTTTATGATTTCGTCACCCGTCGGTGACTGCAGAACCTCCATTATACCATTACACAACCGTCGTTGTATGGCCAAGAGATCACAAAATAGCCTTTACAAAGGGGCTACTAGATGTATGGACTCACTAAGGTTTCATCGGCAGACTAGAATCTCCAATTCTCCCACCCACGGGCCCCCTCTTGTGCCATGCAGTTCCCAGGGCAGTCCTCACTCGACTCCCATTCCCCGCACCTTCCACGGTCCATAACAGTTTAGTAACTTAACTAATTACTCAGCTAAGCCGCACCCATACTTGGCCTTGTGGTGGCACTGTTATCCTGGCATGTGCTCGCATGAACCGGTCCATAGATCTATGGCAAGTAACCACCATCTCAGGCTACCTCATTCATAAACCCAGGCTTGCCTAGATCTCCCTCTGATCCATGTTCATTAACAACATCAGTTTCTCATTATCATTATGAGTGCTGTTAGCTAGACACATCTATCTCGCTACCCAATCCCATGGACTCAGCGAAGCATAAAAGCAAAAATCATACCCGACTGATAAACTTTCCTGGCGACAAGGGAGGTTTAACCAAAACTAGTAAACTCCTATAAAAGGGTTTCCCATCATTTTTGACTCAGCACACACACCACTTCGCAAAACAAAATAGTTTCCCAAAACATAGGATCAATATGTTCAAGGGGCACTTGCCTTGTTCTGGTTGTTCCGGTTGCTCAAAATCTTGTTGTTGTAGTCCGTCGTAGGTAGCTCCCTAAGCTTGTCCTTCTATACACGATCACACACATACAATATTCACAACAATCAATATCATGCACAAACTTTAACTAGATGCGATGATGCATATGCATGCTATCCTATGATCAGTTTCTATTAGATCAGTTTGTACGTGTTCTTGCATGATTTGCATGGGTTTTACGATGAACAGAGGTGTTCGGATCAAATGTGGACGTGGCGATGATCTTGACTCTAGAACAATCCAATCAACACGTGATCTGTCCACAAAAAAGATTCTGTTCGAAAGGAATCAAAGAACAGATGCAAAGAAAACGCGATGATATCGTAAGGTGGTATTGGAAACCTAACTTACGTTCTTCGGGATCTCGGGGTCCTTCTCCTATCAGACAGATCGTTGGGGCTCTCTTCCGGCGATCTCTCTCGACCGAACTCCGGTGAATGGTTTACTCGGTGAGCTGGGGCTAGGGCTCTAAGTTGTCAGCTCAGGAGGTGGAAAAGAAGTTCGTGGTTTCGGCAAAAGGTTCTGGGTTCTATTTATAATTGGGAAGAGAAGAGTTCTAATCTGATTGGACTTCGAATAAGAGTTCCATTCAAACTGTTTTTAGATCTTAACAACTTATCCTAGATTGATTTATTCGGTGTGGTAACATTGTGGAAATTGTGTCGGTTTCCTCCCGTACCGGTATTCCAACGCGTACAGAAGCAAAAACCGCTCCAGAACTCGTTACCTCCGCAGTGATGAGCTCCGGAAGCTCCACGTGTCCATCGGGACCTGGTCTCCCCCTTTCTGCAGAGATGAGCTCCGGTTGTGCCGCGTGTCAAGCGAGCGAGACCTCCCTCTTCTTCGGAGGTGAGCTCCGCGTGCGCCACGTATCCTGGTGGTCGGGACCTCCTCTCTATTCGGAGGTGGCTCCGCGCACGCCACGTGTCAGTGCCGGACCTCCCCTCTCTTTGGAGGTGGCTCCGGATGTGCCATGTGTCCTAACAGCGCCAAACTTCCTTTCTTCTCAGAGACGAGCTCTGAGGTTAACACGTGTCCAACAGTGACGGACCTCCCGGAGATAAGCTCCGGTGGCGACACGTGTCCAATAGAACCGGACCTCTCGGAGGTGAGCTCCGTGATCGACACGTATCCCGCGTGACTGGTCCTCTGTTTTCCGTGGTGAATAGCTCCTAAGGCGACACGTGTCCAGCGGGACTGGCCTCGCTTCTCCGCAGAGTCTAGCTCCAGGGGAAACACGTGTCCCATGGGGTCGGACCTCTCCCCCTTTGCGGGGATGAGCCCCGAGCCTGCCACGTAGCCAGTTTGGCGGCGGACCTCTCCCCATTTGCGGAGATGAGCTCCGAAGGCGCCATGTGGCCAGCGGGCCGCGGGAAGTGTCTTTGTAAGGGCCTCAGTTTTTGACACATAATTGAAGTGTTCATCACCATACACACACACCTCATTTGAGGAAAGATGATGAACACAAATGAAGAGCAAGTAACCACCATCAACAAGCTCATTAGAGAACAAACTCACATATTGCAAAAGTGGTATTTCCCACATGTGATATAGGTGGGCTGGACATATGAAAACTCCTACACATTGCTAAGAATGTCCATGCCAAGTTTCACCCAAATTCAAAACCTTTTTTGAGGTCATTTTGGGTATAGCTAGAAAGAGGGCAGTTTGAAACCATATTCAAATTCAAACTGTTTTAATCCCATGAATTCAAAAGTGGGAGGCATATTCTTATTCAGCACATTTTTGTGAGCTCACACACCAATTTTCACTCCATTTGGATTTCATCTTGACATGAGCTAAGTGGGGCAAATTCAAACTTTATTTGGATTTCAAACTGAACTTGTGCTGAAATTCATTCAAACAAACCCAATTTGAATTCTAATCAGTTCAAATGGCTCATGGGTGAATAATTTGAATCACCATGGGTATTTTGGGGCTCACTGTATACAACAGTGATTAGGAGTGAATTTCAGAGGTTTAAACCCCGGGTGGGACCCACATGTCAGCCACTGAAGCAAAAGAAACCGACTGAGAGCTCAGCTCGGGTAACTGCGCGCGCTGCAGCTGCCGCCACGGCGAAGCCACCAGCTGCTTGCCGATCTCAGCCATGGAACCGACTCCCTGGGTCTTTATCTACCCGCCCGAGCGGTCACCGGCGCCTTCCACCGCTGCCTCGTCGTACTTCCACCCAAAAAGCTGAAGCACCTTGCCGCCCGAGTGAACCTTCGGTTCCTCATCGCCCGGCCAATCCAGTGACCCTCTCGGCGATCTGAGACCAGCACCGGGTGCGCCAAGCCATCTTCAACGCCCTCGCATCGGTTCCAGACCCTGCGCGGACTTTCCCGAGCTCCACCGCGGCGATCTTGTCTCTGCCGGTTCAGCTCGAGCCGCCGCTGCGGGAACCATCCTTCCGGCTACCACAGCCCACCGTTCACGGATCTGTGAACAGCAAAGAGGTTTGCCTCCAACCCCTCTTTCATTTCCGCAAGCTCCGGCGGCGTGACAAGCACTGCTCCGGCCGGAATTTCATATTTTCGCGACGGTGTGCAAAAGTGAGGTCGGTACCGATCCGAGAAATTCGTAAGCCACACTGCATCACTCATCCTCTTGTGGAGAGGATCACATCTAGTAGCCCGTGCAGATCCTTAGGAGCAAGAACCACGAAGAACCGTGGAGGGAAACCGCTGTTCTTCGAGTTTTAGTAGAAATCCCGATTTCCGGCTTAGGTCGCACGGTGACAGCCCAACACAGCCCTTCCCGAGCTCCGTAGAGCTCATGTTGACCTTTCCTATGGTCCACTGATGCTCGACGACCCTTAGCTCGACCGGGTTAGGTGCTAGGGAGGACGGGCAACGCGGCCGAAGTTCGCCCGAGGCTGCTGCTCGTCGCCGACCATGCACCGGCCGTTGTCATGACAAGCTGACCCCAGAATCCTGTTTCCCGAGTGAAAGTAGGCAGGGGCAGCCAAAATCGTGAAGTTTGGAGCTTTACAGAAGCCGGCGGCGAGCTCTCCGGCGAAGTCCCCCGGCGGCAGAGCACGGGCGTCGCGAGGTTGAAGAAGGGGGTGGACCCCAGCTGTCAGCGACAGATATTTTAAATCGGGATCGGGGTGTGGCCAGGATCGGGTGTGCTGGCGCGCAAAGAACCTGTGGGCTGCAGTGTGCGGTCGCCTTGGCGTGCGACGCGTGTCCCGGGGCCCACTCGCGAGTTTAAACTTTTCCCCGATTTTCAGATTTCCTTCAAACTTCAAATCCTCATAACTTTAGCTAGAAAGCTCGAAATCGAGTGAACCAAATTTTGTTGGATTCAGCTCCCTTAGCACTTTCCAGCAAATTAAGTTTCAATTCATGAAAACCCTTATTTCTCCAGAATTAATTCCTCAATGTTTAAACTGTTTGGAATTTTAACTGGAGAATACTTTGGAAGAAAATCCTGAAATTTTGCTGGGATGTTCAGCAAAGTATCTCTGAACTACCATAAAAATTTCAGATCCATTTGAGCTCATTTGATCCATCTAATGGTGTGATTAGTAAAACTGTTCCAGAGAAAATAGAAAATGTCCAGAAACATTTTCAGAATGTTCTCTGAAATTGTTTAGCTCATATCTTTACCTAGGAACCTTCAAATTAAGTGAGACCAACTCCATTAGAACCCTCTGAAAATCTAGTTTTCAGAAAGTCATAGTTTGTTTCATTAAAATCCTTAGAACACCCTAAAAGCCTTCAATTAAGGTCAAGTGCATAATTAATTGTGGAGGGCTCAAATGAGCTTTACTGCAACTAAAACTTGACCAAGTCTGTACCTAGGTTGTAACCAAGCCACAGTAAAAGTTTCACAGTCATTGGGCTTGTCTAGTAAGAGTTATAGACTTCACAAGTTTAAAAGTTAATACAAATGCATTTAAATTAATACATGTACTGCTTCTATCATGTAGTCGCTAAGGTCGAGGAGGAACCCGAAGTCCTAGACTTCGTTACTCCGGAGGAGCAGCTAGCCTACGACCAAGAGCAGCAAGGCAAGCTCCGGTTTGCATTAACCTTTTACAAGTTTTATTGTTTTGAGCACATACTTGATTACTTTATTCATTGCATTAGAGTCTTGTTTGGAAACCCAACTGCATAGCCAAGAAAACCATGGGTTGGGTTTAGGATGGCAACCCTGTTAGCTACTGCAATGCTAAGATAGAGTAGGATTCGGTACAAGTCGAGTAGTTGGAACTACTCGCGAGCATAGGCTAGAGGCACTCGACTCGGGTAGTGATAGCACATGAAACACAGGGCAAGAAAATGAGACCAAGCGGAGGGTAAGGGCAGCAGGACTTTGGGGCCTGTGTGTTGTAGCTCCGCTTGTGTCGATTGAGGACCGAGCCATGTGCGGGCCTGTTGAACAAGCTAGAACAGTACCGAAGACCTACCGGCTATATGGGGACCGGGAAAGTGATGTAACTCGGGTAGCTGGGTATTGAGGCATTGCCCATCGTTCAGAGGGTAGGTTGAGAGCTTGAGGTGTAAATCAGTTGGTGGCACGGAGATGCGCGTGCAGAGATCTCTTGCTCGGGACGATGGGACCGGTTCAATATTTGGCTGACGGGCGAAAGGTGGTTGCGTACGGCGTCCGTGATGGTTGTTGTAGGCAACATCGAGTACGGGCGTATGTGACGGGTTGTTCGGGTAACCCTGCAGGTGTAAATCGATTATAATCGCCGTCCCTCGCAGTCAGTGAGTACCACTTGTTCACTGTACCGTGACGTAGAAAGAACAGGCTAGTTGCATGTTAAAATGTTGCTGATTGAAAGATGGACTTGATTGCTAATGATTTGCTGTAGTGTAGAGCTAACTAAAGTTCGTTTCATCTTTAGGCAAAGTACATGAGAGAAATGTGTTTCTTGTTTGATTGCGGCTCTCTCATGTGTATTAGCGTAAGGTTCTCCACAACCTGCTGCTAAAACTTGAAAGTAAGGTTCTACTAATTAGGCGAGTCCTTGCAAATGATTTTTACCTCATGTATCCCATCACCCCTCATGTAGAAGTTCCATGATTAGGAGAGACGGGTCAGTCTTGCTGAGCCTTCGTGCTCACTGCTTGTGTTTGAAGCTTTTGCAGGGTTCTATGAGGAAGGGACTCCTGAAGAGGAGACGGAACCCCAGGACGGGGAACCCCATCGAGTGGGAGTCGTGCACGCCGCAGAGTTAGTGTGGGTGTGTGCTAGCAAGGACACGTTCAAGGGCTGAACGTGGACTTGATGCATAGTCTACGCCCGTGAGTGTAGACTGGACATATTTTGCTGTAAACGTGTTCATAAACTTGTTTATGTAAAAAAATGTCGCTTCCGCTTTGTACCTTCGACGTGTGTTAGACGGTGCTGTGCAAAGCAGCACCCCTCAGCGTGATCCTGGATCGACAAGACCGTGGGGTCGTGTCAGCGTTGGTATCAGAGCTCGCTTGAGGTTTAACGCACTACAAAGGTCATCTTTTTCAAAAATCCAGTGAGGAACGAGTTAGTAGCCTGTATAAGGATGTTATTAGCATATAGAAAGTGGCATACTAACCTATCTGTCTATGTCGGAAAATCGTGCATCTCGGGATGTTTATGTCTTGGGGTGTGCACGTAAGCGCTGTCCACCAGTGCGCACAAACTGAAGGGTGGAGCCCCACGGGTGGCAGGTAACCCGACCCGCTTTGATATCCTCTACGACTCTTCATGTCGTTTGGGGTATTCGAGCAACGTCTGTCCCTGGCGTGCGTGGTTCAACTTGGGAGACCCCGTCACGTGGTCTGAAACGTGAACACGTAGCTCAAGGCGTGTTTGGCTTGAGAACATCCGGGCAAGTGATGACGGCCGGGTGTACGAACTGTATGGATTCCGGGCTCGGTGTGCAGCCGAATCTGACGATTGTTTGAATTTCTGCAGGTAGCCTGACCACGAAACGGTAGACGTGTAGCATCCGGGTGCGAGTGACGTTTGGTGCCACTGACTTAACGAAGCGGCTAAGTCCGGTATAGATTTTCTTTATGAGGACGTAGTACTGACATGCTCTGGTGACGCATCGACGTCACACCCAACTAAATGAATAACTTCATTACAAAAACTTGAAGGTTTTGATCCAAAGCCGTAAAACTTGGCTGTAACATCTTCCCTTAATCAGGATATTCAAAGTAAACAACCTTTCAACTTATAGGTTGTTAAGGACAGAGTACTCTGGTTTCAGCTGAATTAGGGCTGAAGTGATCAGAGGGTAGAGGTTGAGTTCTTTCGAGGTTGGGGTCATATAATAAATTTATGGAAAGCTTTGGAGGAGCTTTACAACTCTTCTGTTGAGGTCCAGAGGTGTTTCATCCCTTAACCACTCGAAAAATGCAGTAGAGTTGAAACTGTCCAGAAAACAGGACAGAGCAAAGACTCTCTGTAAACTCTTTGTAAATTGAGTATAACTTCCTGCATAAAAATCCAAAAATAGAAAATGAGATATTTCTGGAAAGCTTATGAGATGGGTTACAACTTTGTAACAGAAAGTTTTGTCAGATTAGGAACAGAATTAACTGGAATTCTTGGATCAAATCAGTACCTAAAGCAGGGAGGTGCTGTCCAATTTTCTCCAGAAACTCTGTTAACTTTGACATCTCATACCTTTTGAACCAGGACTGATCTTAGGCCAAGAAAATACTTTCTGGATAGATATTGAAGTTAGCTTTAACTTTGATGTTGAGCTACAGAACTAGTTTTGCCTTTAACAGGGCCTAAATCAGGTTGAAATGGAAACTGGTCAAGGCTGTCATGGGAACAGCAGATCAGCAGTCAAATTTGTTTAAAATTTGAACTATGTTTCCAAGTTTTATGGGTTCAATGAAATGTCTTATGTTATAACTCAGTGGTTTACTGTTTAAATAAATATTTGACATTTCTCAAATATATTTTTACATATGACAGCAGATAAACAGTTGGAGAACGGGTGGGTGGTTTCCCACTGTTCTCACCATGGCGGCTACCCGGAAGCATTGTGGCAAATGCTCCAATATTTCGGGTACAACCAGATGCCACAGTACTTCGCCAAGGAAGAAGGCGAAGTGGGGAACAAGACCTGGACAGTCCATGTTAAAGTCCCCGCAGGACCTACGCCACCCGGTTGGGTGCCCTTCACCGTTACGGTGAGAGGTAGGCAAAAGGAAGGGATGTGGCAAGTGGCAGCCCGTGACACCATGTCACGTTTCTGCCAACTACACGTGCAAGCCATGGAGGGCACTCCATACGCGCTCGTTCCGGTGGAGGGATGAGCTCAGCATGTGTGGGAAGAGAGGTACCTGGAGGCAACGGACCCGAGTTGCCCAACGTACAACCCCGCGAAGGCAAATCTCAGCCTCCAGATGAGGTCGGGAAACGCCGTGATGGACAGCCAAGCTGTTCATACGGAGCATCTCTCCACAAAGCTCAAGGAGAGCACGAGCCGTGGAGACCATTTCGAGAGTGCTCACAGCGCACTCCGCAATGTGCTCCTTCCGACGATCAAGCGACTGAATGAACAACACAATCAGTTGCATCGTCTGAAGAAGGCGAAGAGGAAAAGCCGTGTCGACATCGCGGCGTTGCAAGAACTGGTACAGAATCTGACCCAGCAGAACGAGGAACTTACTCAAGAGCGGGACGACGCTATTGAGGAAGGGCATGGCTGGCAAGAAGATTACAACCAAGCCATGGACGAGGTGCATGCATGGCAGGACCTCCTACCTCTGGTGTTAGGCGTACCGGTGGTCTTGGGCCTTCCAGCAATGGGAGAACCCGGGATAGGAGAAGAGGTGGTAGATCCAGAGCCACCAGCAGAGGTACCAGAGGAGGACGACCCGCAGGAGGTCGAGTTCTACTCTGAGTAGGGGGTTATAGTTGCCATGTAGGGCAGCTAGGGTAGTGTAGCCCAAATGTTGTAATCAGTGACATGTCGTGTAGACAGTAGAGTATGTATAGGTAGTGACGACATGAGCACGACTTCTCGGAGACCCGAGAATGATGTATCTTGTATAAAGTTTATGCTTTATCAATATATGTGAATGTTGTGCAAATTAATCATGTGTCACTTCAATACCTACTGTTACATATGGAATTTTAAGTAAGACATGTGCTAATCGCTGCTGTTTTAAATTTCAGAATGACGCGTACTCGTGCCAACCCTGATGTTGGGGGTACTAGCCAAGGGGGAGAGACCTCCCAACAGCCTCCCGAGGAGTCCTCGGGACAACAGCAGCAGCAACAGCAACAGCAAACACCGCCACCGCCACTGCCAACAGTTACATTGGCCGACATCGTCGCGGCAATGGCGGGTTCACATCAGCAGCACACGGAGTTGCTGCAAACTCTAATTTCGAATACGTCTCGCCCAGAGAGACGTCAAGACCGTGAGGAGCGTCAACAGAGCTCCTACTCCGACTTCCTGGCAACTCATCCCCCGGTATTCTCATGGGCGGATGAACCTCTTGACGTGGACAACTCGCTCCGCGCGATAGAGATGAAGTTCGGGCTGCTACAGATAAGTGAGCAGCGCAAGACTCAGTTCGTGGTCCAGCAGCTCCAAGGATCCGCGAGCGCGTGGTGGGCCAATTACTGTGCTTCACAGCCCACCGACCGAGTGATGACCTGGACGGAGTTCCAGACGGCCTTCAGGGCCTATCATATACCGCCAGGTTTGATGAAGAGGAAGACGCAGGAGTTCTTACACCTGCAACAAGGGAGCCGGAACGCGCTGGAATACTCCAGGGCGTTCAACGATCTCGTGCTCTACGCGTCATATCACGCAGATACTGACGAGAAGCGGCGGGACCATTTATACCAGGGGCTTAACCCGCTCCTGAAGGACAAGTTGGCGATGTTCAATCGCGGCAGCCTCAACGACATCATTGATGCTGCGATTGTTCAGGAGGACTCCGGCAAGGAGTTAGCTGCGGCGGAGAGAAAGCGAAGCACGCCGCAGAGCAGCGGAGAAGGAGGCGGTCCTTCTCAGAAGTTTCGGATGGTGAATCGCCCACCATCAGGTCCACGCTGGCAGCCACCACAGCGGTCGATGCCGTTCCGCAGTCGGCCGTACTCTTCACCGGCATTCTGGCCGGCACTGCCAGTACCACCTCCGCAACAACAGCAGCAGCGGGTGATGCCGCGTGCGTATGCACCTCAGCAGCGCATGCCGGGCTTTTGTCCCCCGAGCACTACACCAGCAGTGGCCACATGTTACAAGTGTGGTCGTCCAGGACACTTCGCGAGCAGTTGCCCGGAGAGGCAAGGCGGCGGAGTGGCACCGCATTTTGCGGGGAGGAATCAACCCCGGAACCCTACTAATGCGCGGCGGGCAAACCCTAGGCCCGGCACCGTCCACCAGCTTGCCATAGAGGACGTGCCGGAGGGCGAGCCAATCCTTGCGGGTATGTTCCAACTCCACCAGCATCCGCTATAGTACTGTTTGATTCCGGCGCCACGCATAATTTTATTAGCCAAGCTTTCATTGCTAAACACAGCTTGCCAATACTACCCACTGATAGTCCATATTTAATTTGTTCACCGGGTGGGAAGATTTCAGCAAGCGTAATGGTTTCCAAGGCGCCATTATGCTTGGCGGGTAGAGTGTACCCCACATCTCTCATTATCTTAGAGGGACAGAAGGTCGATGTCATCCTAGGGATGTCGTGGTTAACCCGCCACGGCGCTGTTTTAGACACCGTCCTTCGAGTCGTGCACTTAAACTCAGAAGTGCACGGGTCTCACTCTTTATTTCTGGACAGTCCAGAAATAAAACTTCCAAGTGTCTATCAGTCCAAAACTATCAGATTGGAAGATATTCCAGTGGTCCGAGAGTTCCCTGACGTATTCCTGGATGATTTACCGTGAATGCTGCCCGATAGAGAGGTGGAGTTCAAGATTGAACTTGCACCGGGAACCATGCCGATATCCCGAAGGCCGTACAAGATGGCGCCCAAGGAGTTGGCTGAACTGAAGACTCAGCTCACGAACCTTCTGGAGAAGGGTTTTATTAGGCCGAGCTCCTCGCCATGGGGCCGTTCTGCATTTTTTGTCAAGAAGAAGGATGAGAAGTTGCGGCTTTGCGTGGACTATCGTCCATTAAATGCCGTAACTATCAAGAACAAGTACCCGTTGCCACGGATCGACATGTTGTTTGATCAGTTGGTCGAAGCAAAGATCTTTTCCAAAATGGACTTAAGACCCGGGTACCATCAGATTAAGATAAGGGCTGAGGACATTCCGAAGACGGCTTTCTCGACGAGGTACGGACTTTATGAGTACCTGGTCATGTCCTTTGGCCTCACCAATGCTCCAGCTCACTTCATGTACTTAATGAACTCGGTGTTCATGCCGGAGCTGGACAAGTTTGTCGTGGTCTTCATCAACGACATCCTGGAATATTCCAAGTCGGAGGAAGATCACGAGAAACATCTGCGTATAGTCTTGCAACGGCTGCGGGACCACAAGTTATACGCGAAATTCAGCAAATGCGAGTTTTGGATATCGCAAGTGCCTTTTCTAGGGCATATCATCTCAGCGGAGGGTATCGCTGTGGACCCAAGCAAGATCACTCAAGTGCTGAATTGGAAGTCCCCGAGAACTGTTCATGGGGTACGGAGTTTCCTCGGGCTCGCGGGATACTATCGGAGGTTAATTCCGAACTTCTCGAAGATTGCCAAGCCTATGACAGAGCTGCTGAAGAAGGCTACCAAATATGTTTGGAGTCCAGCATGTGAAGCAGCATTCAAGGCTTTAGTCAAGCACCTGACATCAGCAACAGTTTTGGTGCAGCCAGACACAACAAAACCGTTCGATGTGTACTGCGATGCATCCGACATTGGGCTCGGATGTGTGCTGATGCAAGACCGAAGAGTGGTCACGTATGGATCACGGCAGCTTAGAAACCATGAGCAAAATTATCCAACTCACGACTTGGAGCTCGCTGCCGTGGTACTTGCACTGAAAATGTGGAGGCACTACCTACTCGGTAACCTCGTACATTTATATACCGGCCACAAAAGCCTCAAGTATATATTCACTCAGAAGGAGCTGAACATGAGGCAGCGAAGATGGTTAGAATTGATAAAGGATTATGAAATAGAGATCCATTATCATCCGGGCAAGGCAAACGTAGTGGCGGATGCGCTGAGCCGCAAGTCACACGTCAACAATCTGACCATCACACCTTTGGAAGAGAGCGAACCACCACTACATGTGATTCCACACGGAGCTCTCTACAACCTAGCTTTGATCCCCACCATCCGTGAAGAGATAGCGGCAGCCCGAAGAATGACAAGGGCATGTCACATTTGCGGAGACGTGTAGACAGTGGGGAGCTGAAATGTTTCCGGAAGGACGGAGACGGTGTCCTATGGTTCAAGGACCGGATCATCATACCCCGTAACCCGGAATTACGAAAGAAAATCTTTGATGAGGCTCACTTGTCAAAGTTCTCTATTCACCCCGGCAGCAACAAGATGTATCAAGAACTCAGAAGCAAGTTTTGGTGGACACGGATGAAGCGAGAGACTGCAAAATACGTGTCCGAGTGTGATACATGTCGAAGGGTGAAGGCAGACCACATGCGGAAACCGGGACTGCTGCAACCACTGGGCATTCCTGCCTGGAAGTGGGAGGACGTGAGTATGGATTTCATCGTCGGTTTACCCACCACTTTTCAGAAGCATGATTCTTTGTGGGTGATCGTCGATCGGCTCACCAAAGTTGACCATTTCATCCCGGTCAACACGAACTACAACGCCAAGAAGTACGCTGAACTGTACATCTCACGGATCCTATGCTTGTACGGCATACCCCGTGCCATCATATCGGATCGGGGCACTTTATTTGTGTCCCGGTTTTGGGAGAAGCTGCACACTGCCTTGGGGACGAAGTTGATCCGTAGTTCAGCATACCACCCGCAGACGGATGGGCAAACCGAGCGGGTAAATCAGATCTTAGAAGACATGCTACGAGCTTGCGCTATCAACCACGGCAAGAAGTGGGATGATCACTTGCTGTTAGCCGAGTTCTCGTACAACAATGGGTACCAAGCCAGCATCAAGATGGCGCCCTACGAGGCGCTATACGGGAGAAAATGCCGCACACCATTGAATTGGTGTGAGTCTGGCGAAAGGGTTACCTTCGGGATTGACCTTGTCAACAATGCGGAAGAAAAGGTTAGACTGATTCAAGCGAACCTAAAAGCCGCCCAATCCCGTCAGAAACAGTATGCAGACCGGAGAAGACGCCCATTACAATTCGAAGTGGGGGATCACGTATACCTACGTGTGTCTCCAATGAAGGGCGTAAACAGATTCGGGGTGAGAGGAAAGTTGGCACCCCGATTCATCGGTCCGTTCCATATTACCGAAAGATGTGGATCGGTAGCATACCGGCTGAAATTACCAGAAGCACTTTCCGGTGTGCACGACGTCTTTCACATCTCCCAGCTGAGGAAGTGTCTCAAGCTATCAACTACCATTCAGCTGGGAGACATTGAAGCACTGCAACCGGATCTCACCTATCGGGAGGAACCGGTTCAAATCATTGATGAAAAGGCCCGAACCACACGCAACCGTACGATGTGGTTATACAAAGTTCTATGGAGTAATCACTCCGTGGACGAAGCGACATGGGAGAGCGAAGGATTCCTTCGCGCTAAGTACCCCAACTTTTTCACGTCGCATATCCGGTAATTTTCCACCGTCCTCTCTCTCATTTTCACCATATAATCTCGGGACGAGATTCTTTTAAGGGGGGAGGAATGTAAGGGCCTCAGTTTTTGACACATAATTGAAGTGTTCATCACCAAAAACACACACCTCATTTGAGGAAAGATGATGAACACAAATGAAGAGCAAGTAACCACCATCAACATGCTCATTAGAGAACAAACTCACATATTGCAAAAGTGGTATTTCCCACATGTGATATAGGTGGGCTGGACATATGAAAACTCCTACACATTGCTAAGGATGTCCATGCCATGTTTCACCCAAATTCAAAACCTTTTTTGAGGTCATTTTCGGTATAGCTAGAAAGAGGGCAGTTTGAAACCATATTCAAATTCAAACTGTTTTTATCCCATGAATTCAAAAGTGGGAGGCATATTCTTATTCAGCACATTTTTGTGAGCTCACACACCAATTTTCACTCCATTTGGAGTTCATCTTGACATGAGCTAAGTGGGGCAAATTCAAACTTTATTTGAATTTCAAATTGAACTTGTGCTGAAATTCATTCAAACAAACCCAATTTGAATTCTAATCAGTTCAAATGGCTCATGGGTGAATAATTTGAATCACCATGGGTATTTTGGGGCTCACTGTATACAACAGTGATTAGGAGTGAATTTCAGAGGTTAAAACCCCGGGTGGGACCCACATGTCAGCCACTGAAGCAAAAGAAACCGACTGAGAGCTCAGCTCGGGTAACCGCGCGCGCTGCAGCCGCCGCCACGGCGAAGAAACGGCGAAGCCACCAGCTGCTTGCCGATATCAGCCGTGGAACCGACTCCCTGGGTCTTTATCTACCCGCCCGAGCGGTCACCGGCGCCTTCCACCGCTGCCTCGTCGCACTTCCACCCAAAAAGCCGAAGCACCTCTCCGCCCGAGTGAACCTTCGGTTCCTCATCGCCTGGCCAATCCAGTAACCCTCCCGGCAATCTGAGACCAGCACCGGGTGCCCCAAGCCATCTTCAACGCCCTCGCATCGGATCCAGACCCTGCGCGGTCTTCCCCGAACTCCACCGCGGCGATCATGTCTCTGCCGGTTCAGCTCGAGCCGCCGCTGCGGGAACCGTCGTTCCGGCTACCACAGCCCACCATTCACGGAGCTGTGAACAGCAAAGAGGTTCGCCTCCAACCCCTCTTTCATTTTCGCAAGCTCCGGTGGCGTGACAAGCACTGCTCCGGCCGGAATTTCATATTTTCGCGATGGTGTGCAAAAGTGAGGTCAGTACAGATCCGAGAAATTCGTAAGCCACACTGCACCACTCATCCTCTTTTTGAGAGGATCACTTCTAGTAGCCCGTGCAGATCCATAGGAGCAAGAACCACGAATAACCGTGGAGGGAAACCGCTGTTCTTCGAGTTTTAGTAGAAATCCCGATTTCCGGCCTAGGTCGCACGGTGACAGCCCAACACAGCCCTTCCCGAGCTCCGTAGAGCTCATGTTGACCTTTCCTATGGTCCACTGATGCTCGACGACCCTTAGCTCGATCGGGTTAGGTGCTAGGGAGGACGGGCAACGCGGCCGAAGTTCGCCCGAGGCTGCTGCTCGTCGCCGACCATGCACCAGCCGTTGTCATGACAAGCTGACCCCAGAATCCTGTTTCCCGAGTGAAAGTAGGCAGGGGCGGCCAAAATCGTGAAGTTTGGAGCTTTACAGAAGCCGGCGGCGAGCTCTCCGGCGAAGTCCCCCGGCGGCAGAGCGCGGGCTTCGCGAGGTTGAAGAAGGGTGTGGACCCCAGCTGTCAGAGACGGATATTTTAAATCGGGATCAGGATGTGGCCGGGATTGGGTGTGCTGGCGCGCAAAGACCCTGTGGGCCGCAGTGTGCTGTCGCCTCGGCGTTCGACGCGTGTCCCCGGGGCCCACTCGCGAGTTTAAACTTTTCCCCGATTTTCAGATTTCCTTCAAACTTCAAATCCTCATAACTTTAGATAGAAGGCTCCAAATCGAGTGAACCAAATTTTTTGGATTCAGCTCTCTGAGCACTTTCCAGCAAATCAAGTTTCACTTCATGAAAACCCTTATTTCTCCAGAATTAATTCCTCAAAGTTTAAAGTGTTTGGAATTTTAACTGGAGAATTTTTTGGAGGAATATCCTGAAATTTTGCTGGGATGTTCACCAAAATATCTCTGAAGTACCATAAAAATTTCAGATCCATTTTAGCTCATTTGATCCACCTAATGGTGTGATTAGTAAAACTGTTCCAGAGAAAATAGAAAATGTCCAGAAACATTTTCAGAATGTTCTCTGAAATTGTTTAGCTCATATCTTTAGCTAGGAACCTTCAAATTAAGTGAGACCAACTCCATTAGAACCCTCTGAAAATCTAGTTTTCAGAAAGTCATAGTTTGTTTCATGAAAATTCTTAGAACACCCTAAAAGCCTTCAATTAAGGTCAAGTGCATAATTAATTGTGGAGGGCTCAAATGAGCTTTACTGCAACTAAAACTTGACCAAGTCTGTACCTAGGTTGTAACCAAGCCACAGTAAAAGTTTCACAGTCATTGGGCTTGTCTAGTAAGAGTTATAGACTTCACATGTTTAAAAGTTAATACAAATGCATTTAAATTAATACATGTACTGCTTCTATCATGTAGTCGCTAAGGTCGAGGAGGAACCCGAAGTCCTAGACTTCGTCACTCCGGAGGAGCAGCTAGCTTACAACCAAGAGCAGCAAGGCAAGCTCCGGTTTGCATTAACCTTTTACAAGTTTTATTGTTTTGAGCACATACTTGATTACTTTATTCTTTGCATTAGAGTGTTGTTTGGAAACCCAACTGCATAGCCAAGAAAATCATGGGTTGGGTTTAGGATGCCAACCCCGTTAGCTACTGCAATGCTAAGATAGAGTAGGATTAGGTACAAGTCGAGTAGTTGGAACTACTCGCGAGCATAGGCTAGAGGCACTCGACTCGGGTAGTGATAGCTCATGAAACACAGGGCAAGAAAATGAGACCAAGCGGAGGGTAAGGGCAGCAGGACTTTGGGGCCTGTGTGCTGTAGCTCCGCTTGTGTCGATTGAGGACCGAGCCGTGTGCGGGCCTGTTGAACAAGCTAGAGCAGTACCGAAGACCTACCGGCTATATGGGAACCGGGAAACTGATGTAACTCGGGTAGCTGGGTATTGAGGCATTGCCCGTCGTTCAGAGGGTAGGTTGAGAGCTTGAGGTGTAAATCAGCTGGCGGCAAGGAGATGCGCGTGAAGAGACCTCTTGCTCGGGATGATGGGACCGGTTAAATATTTGGCTGACGGGCGAAAGGTGGTTGCGTACAGCGTCCGTGATGGTTGTTGTAGGCAACATCGAGTACGGATGTACGTGACGGGTTGTTCGGGTAACCCTGCAGGTGTAAATCGATTATAATCGCCGTCCCTCGCGGTCAGTGAGTACCACTTGTTCACTGTACCGTGACGTAGAAAGAACAGGCTAGTTGCATGTTAAAATGTTGCTGATTGAAAGATGGACTTGATTGCTAATGATTTGCTGTAGTGTAGAGCTAACTAAAGTTCTTTTCAACTTTAGGCAAAGTACATGAGAGAAATGCGTTTCATGTTTGATTGCGGCTCTTCATGTGCCTTAGCGTAAGTTTCTCCACAACCTGCTGCTAAAACTTGAAAGTAAGTTTCTACTAATTAGGCGAGTCCTTGCAAATGATTTTTACCTCATGTAACCCATCACCCCTCATGTAGAAGTTCCATGATTAGGAGAGACGGGTCAGTCTTGCTAAGCCTTCGTGCTCACTGCTTGTGTTTGAAGCTTTTGCAGGGTTCTATGAGGAAGGGACTCCCGAAGAGGAGACGGAACCCCAGGAGGGGAACCCCGTCGAGTGGGAGTCGTGCACGCCGCAGAGTTAGTGTGCGTGTGTGCTAGCAAGGACACGTTCAAGGGCTGAACGTGGACTTGATGCATAGTCTATGCCCGTGAGTGTAGACTGGACATATTTTGCTATAAACATGTTCATAAACTTGTTTATGTAATAAAATGTCACTTCCGCTTTGTACCTTTGACGTGTGTTAGACGGTGCTGTGCAACGCAGCACCCCTCAGCGTGATCCTGGCTCGACAAGACCGTGGGGTCGTGTCAGTCTTCGGCGCTCTTGGTGAACTGGATTTTGCTATTTTTGGCTATCTTTTTGATTCTTTCTCTGTTCCCACTTCTTTTAAAATATTTTCTCTACATGAAACATGAATACATGTAGAAACCAAAAATGAGGGTGTCACATTAGTTGACTCTTACTTTCAAGTATTAGCTTAAAGTTAGTGGAAAATCTCGTGCTAGGCCACATAGGAAGTCCGCAATCAAACAAGAAACTTATTCCTCTTATGTGACCTGACTAAGGTTGAAAAGAACTTTGATTTGCTCTAAACTAAAGCATTTCATTAACAAATAACATAGGGCTTTCAAAGAGCAACTTTTTATCATGACAACTAGTCTGTTCATTCTACGTCACGGCACAGTGAACAACTGGTACTCCCCGACCGCGAGGGACTGTGATTATAATCGACTAACATCTGCAGTGTTACCCGAATAACCCGTCATGTACGCCCGTACTCGATGTTGCCTACAGCAACCATCACGGACGTTGTACGCAAGCATCTTTCATTCGTTAGCCAAGTGTTAAATCGGTCCTATCTTCCCGAGCAGGAGGTCTCTACACGGAGAATCCTCGGTGCCCGCTAGCCGATTTATACCTTGCTGCTCTCAACCTACCCTCTAGATGACATGCAACGCCTCAACATATCGCTACCCGAATTACATCAGTTTTTCAGTTCCCATATAGCCGGTAGGTCTTCGGTACAGTTCTAGCTTGTTCAACTGGCCCGCACATGGTTCGGTCCTCAATCTACACAAGCAGAGCTATGGCACCAAGGCCCCAAAGTCCTTCTGCCCTTACTCTCCGCTCGGTCTCATTTTCATGCCATGTGATTCATTGTCTATCTCTCTACGCGAGTAGTGTGCCTCTAGGCCTATTCTCGCGAGTAGTTCCAACTAGTCGACTTGTACCGAATTATATACCATTTGAGCATTGCAGTGGCTATTTGAGGTTCAAATTATAGACCCAAACCCCTGGTTCTATTGGCTATGCAATTGGGTTTCCAATCAAGACTCTAATGCACATAGTAGGAAATACATAAGGTAAGTGATGAAAACATAAGACTTTATAAACAGGTTAATGCAAACCGGAGCTTGCCTTGCTGGTGGTGGTTGACTAAAGGTTCTTCCGGAGGTATAAAGTCCAGAACCTCCAGGTCTTCCTCGACCTTAACAACTACACGAAATAAAAATATGATGCGTGTCAAATTTAAATGCATTTGGGGTTGAAGCGATAATGTAAATACAGGAACTTTAGCTAGACAGATCTTTTGACACTGAAATTTTTACTGTTGCTTGGTGACAACCTAAATAGGGACTTGGCCAAGTTTCATTTGAAGCAAAGCTTCTTTGAGCCCTGCAAGAATAAATGTGTATTTCACCATAATTAGAGCTTCTAAGGTTTTCTAGGGATTTCCATGGAGCAAGCCATTACTTTTGGAAACTAGAGTTTATGATGGGATGGTTCTAATGGAATTGGTTTCAACTAATTTGAAGAATCCTAGCAAAAGATATGGGCTAATGAAGTTCAGAGAAATTCTGAAAAATGTTTCTGGAAATCTTTCTTTTTCTCTTGGTCAGTTCACTTAATCACACAATTAGGTGGTCTAAATGAGCTCGGATGGATCTAAATATTTTTCATGTGACTCAGGGATATTACAATGTACATCCTGGCAAAATTTCAGAATTTCCCATAAAGGAAATATCCAGTTAAAATTCCCAACAGTTCAAATTTTGGAGAATTAATTCTGGAGAAATAATGGGTTTCAAGGTGTGAAACTTGTTTTGCTAAAAAATACTCAGAGAGCTAAATCCAATAAAATTTTGCTCACTCGATTTGGACAATCCTAGCCAAAGTTATGGATATTTGAAGTTTTGGGAAAATCTGGAAATTGGAAAACCCGCGAAATTTTAAACTCTTACTGTGGGGGTCCACAGGCGACGTGTCACCTGCAGAAGCAGAGACACACAGGGCCACAGGATTAACCGCGCGTAGCCGCAGATTTATCCTGGGCCACACAAGATCCGGCGCCCAAAAAACAGTGGCTGACGCCCGGGGTCTGCGGGTTGTCATCAACCTCGCGCTCCTGCTCCGGGCCGCTGCTCCCCTCGCCGGAGGGGCTTTGCAGGGCACCAAAATTCATGATTCTTGCTGCCTTGGTGTTTTCAGGTACGAGGGATCTATTTAAGCGATGAGCGCAGGCTGTCGGTGACCGGAAAATGGCCGGCGACGTGCGGCGGCTTCAGGAGAAGTTCGGCTACGTCGGCCAACCTCCCCAGCACTCCAAACGCTGAAGCAAACGGTCCTAAAGCATTATTGGAACCTAGAGATCATCGATTTGGAAGAACATGAGCTCGGGGATGGCTCTAAGATGCTTGTCCCGTGCATACGAGGTTGTACCAACAGTACACCGTCGGAAAACTTCAAAATAGAGTCCCTACATAGGGTTTTAGCTAGGATCTTTGGTTCATGGAGGATCGCTAGCAATCATAGAAATTCTTACAGGAGACTCGGTTTGCACCGGCCGGAAGTAAAACTGGAAATACTCTGGCGATGATCAACGGCCTGGGCTGAGGTTTGGAGGGAAGCAACACAATGATACGGCGCGTCTGTGAGTGCTTCTGCTCGGGCGTGACAAGCTTCCGTTAGGGCTGTCCACGTGAGCCTGAGTTGGAGTTCTTTTGTGGCTGCCATGAGAAGGAGGAGTTCTAGGGTTGTGGACGCCGATCACAGTTTGGTTTTGTGTCGAGGAGATCGTGCACGAGCCCACAGTGCCGTTTTGCTACTGAGGGGGCTCTGTTCACAAGTGAGCAGCCGGCTCACGGTCGAGACCGAGGCGGCGGTGATGGTTCGGCTGAGCTCGGCGCGAGGAAGGAACGAAGTCTCTGTGTCTCTGTTCGTGCGCAAATGGAGCACGCCGAGGAGTGATAAGGTGTCGAGCAGCTGGTCTCCAGCACGATCGAACGAAGCAGGAGGTGGCCAATGGAATTTCCCTCGGTGGCGTACGCACATCTGGCCCAATGAACAGAGCGCTCGGGTGTGAGGCGGTTCTGCTCGTGTGAGCCACTGACAGTTGGTCCCAGTTCAATTTCTTGTCCCTCAAATTGAATTTTCGTACTGCTCTAAATATTGTGATCACACTGTCCTTGGTAATTTGACAAACCACATTTTTGGCCCTTTGAATTGAATCATTCGAAGTATGAAATGGTTTGGATGAATTTGCAGCACATGTGAAGCTGAAATTCAAATTTTGGTTTGAATTTGCTCAAAATAGCTCATGTAAAGATCAAATCCAAATGGAATGAAAATTGGTGGATGAGCTCATAAAAATGTGTTGAGTGTGAATATGAATCCCTCTTTGAATTCTTTTGATTAAAGTGTAGGATCGAAGAGCACGTGAAAAGCTACCAGAGGGGGGTGAATGGTATATTTAAAATTTTTAGGGGAAGCAACAAAAACTCCCTCGGCAGAAAATCGATATGTTAAAGAAACCGTGTATGCGACTGATCTAAATGTGTTCAACCGTTACAAAAGTGGTATATATTATAGAGAATCAAGTTTATCAAGTGTGGAGATATCTGCACTTCTTAGAGAGGACAATTGTTCACATATTAAATCACATGAGGAACAAGAATCATCACTAGGAATGAAAGATTTCAAACGATTAATTTCATATTTTAGTGACTCAATTTCAACAGCATTGTCCCTAAGGTTTTTGTCCTTTTTCTTAACTATAACAGTAGCATGAGAAATAGCATCACACATTTCTTCGCAAGTAGGACATACCTCTTTATTGTCGCTGTTGTGTTCTGACTCCTCCATAGTTGAACTTGAATTGCCCGCCATGAAGCATAAGTTTGCCAAATCATATTCATCTTCGTCACTTCCGATGTCCACATCGCTCGAGCCAAGTTCTTGAAGTGCGGAGATAAAACTATTTACAAATTGGCGTCTTATAAAACCCTTCTTCCTTTTTCTTATCGTTTGCAGAGGAGTGCTTTGTCTTAGTTTTATTTTCATCACGGGAAGTAGGACCTGAAAGGTTAGGGCAATCCGTACGAAAATGTCATGTGTTACCACATTCAAATCATCGTTGAGGTCCGGCACTTCTTCTCCTTCTAGTTCACACATTTTGCAACACTTTTGAGAACCGAGTAGAGATGAGTGCAAGTTCTTCCTCTGGAAACTCTTCAATCTGTTCAAGGGCTAGAGAGGACAACAAAGAAAGTATACCACAAGATGAAGATTGACTAGAGCTAGGCATGTCACGTTGTGAAACAAATGGAAGAGACTTGTTGGGGTTCTTACGTGATATTATGTCAATTTCATGAGTTTCTAACTTAGAATATAGCACATCTAATGTAAGAGTACTCATGACAGTAGATTCACGAATAGATGTAACTTTTATCTCCCAAATTGACATGTCTAATGCACTTAGTAATTGCCTAGCATTTTCAGCATCTTAAAAAATAACGTTGATACTACGCAAGGTCCTGAGAATTTTATTGAAGCGAGCAAAGAGGTCATCGATTGACTCACCGGGTTGCATCTCGAAGCGCATGTATTCTTTCTTGAACATATCCTGTCTTACCTCCTTGATCGTGTTGGATCCTTCGTGGTAGTCACAAAGTGCTTTCCACACATCGTATGTCGATCGGAGGTGTGCAACACGGTCGAAGTCACTTTGAGTTAAACCTTGTATGATCAAGTTCCGTGCTTTGTTGTTGTTGTCGACATCTCTCATGTTCGTATCCGTGACTTGATCATTTGGCGGAATATCATAAGGCTTGTACACCTTTTCCCATATTGCGAAACCTTGCGCCTGGATGAAAGCCTCCATACGTGCCTTCCAAACCTGAAAATCAATGCCACTGAACACACAAGGTTTTGCAGAGTATTTCTCCATTATGATTAGTCAGAACACATGGAATTCACAAATATTAGAGCACCGTGGATCTGATACCAATTGTAGGATCGAAGAGCACGTGAAAAGCTACTAGAGGGGGGTGAATGGTAGATTTTAATTTTTTAGCGGAAGCAACAAAAACCCCCTCGGTAGAAAATTGATCTGTTAAAGAAACCGTGTATGAGAGTGATCTAAATGTGTTCAACCGTGACAAAAGTGGTATATATTATAAAGAATCAAGTCAAGAAGACACGACAACAAGAATCACGGAAATCCGTCAATAAAAACTCAAGTATGATCGAAAGATCAAACGAGGGTCAATCTGTTCTACTCGAGTAAAAACCAGATCTGCAACACTGCAAAGAAAGTCATGTCGATCAGAAACTACAAATCCAATGACCGTGAAATTTTCACAGATAATTGATAATCATGTTTTGAAGACAACCCAAAAAGAATCATGTCAATTGAATCTGTAAAACTCGAGTTATGATAAAAACACCAAAGCACTATGGTGCTGTCCAGAAACTCGACGAGAGAAACTTAACAAAAACAAGTCGGACGAACAAGGCACAAAAGCTCCTCTAAATTACGAATTTCTTTGATCAAAACTGTAGAAGCCCAAGAATGGACTTGCAAAAGTGTTCATTTCATCACCTCACTACACCACAGCTCATTCATGAACACTTGTGAAGAGCAAGTAAACACCATCAAAAGGGTGATTAGAGGGGAAAGCCCTAACTTCAAAAAAATAGGACTCCTACACATAAACATGAAAGGTTCAGCTCACCCCTAGACCTTAAATAGTCTTGGGAAGGCTCAAGCCAAATTTCATACATATCCAAGACTTTTGAGGCACTTTTGGAGACATTTCAAAAAGGGGCCAATTTGAATGCAAATTCAATTTGCAGCCACTTTCATCACTTGAATTCAAAAGTTGACTTCATATTCAAACTCAGCACATTTTTCTGAGTTAGTCCACCAATTTTCATCCTCATTGGAGTTCATCTTGTCGGGAGCTAAATTTGCATTAATTCAAAACTGAATTTGAATTTCAAATTCAAATGGGCCGCAAATTTAGCTAAACCAATTTCAAATTGATGAAATCAAATTCAAACTATGACTTGGTGCTTAAGTCTATCATTCAATTGATAGTAGCTGGGATATTTACAGTGGAATTCGGAAAAGTATTAGGGGGGAGAGATGGGGCCCACAGGTCAGTGGGAGAGCTTATTCACAACCGAGCGGTGCTCTGTTTCTCACTGAGTCGATCGAGCGCAGCGCGCCACCGGGGCAATTCCTGGATGCCACCTCCCGAGCAGCCCAGACAGTGGTATGCGTCAACATATCGGCAACCGGTGATATTTCTCACCTCCTCAACCGACTCTCCGTGCTGCTCTGCCCGTTCCCGAGCTCCTCGACGAAAAAACGCTGCCGCACCCTCAACAACCTTAGGTTCTACGGCGTCCGGACGTCTCCGAAGTTGGCACGCTGATCTGAGCTCACCCAGAGCTTTGCCGAAGCCTCCTCGACGTGGTCGACGCTACAACCCGGCGCCACACCAACGGTAACCCGACCACAATTTCTCTGCTTCCCTTCAGCGCCGTGTAAAGACACCGCTACCAAAAACTCATCGTCCGGCCATTAGGTTTGATCTTACGTTGAGTTGGGCATGCCAAAAGGTTCGCCTAGGAGTGCACTTTCTATCCGACAACTCCGGCAGCATGCCATAGAGTGTGCTTGCCGGAATTCCGATTCTTGCCGATAGCATGTGACATAGCCCTTATTCGGTTAAACGGAAAATTCGGGCTAACCGGTCAAGCAATCGATCCCCAGCTTCGACAACCAGCTAGAAACGTCCGTGCGAATTCATACGGTCTAGAATCACGGGAAACCAGCGAGAAACCACCGAGTTACTTGGGTTTTTCGTTCATCGCCGAGTTTAGACCTAGGTCGCACGGTGAAGTCTGGTTTGCCGCAACCTTGAGCAAGATCAGAGGCTGGGTCGTTGCTCCGTAGGGCATGGCGGTGCTGTAGGAGCCAACAGAGGGGACTTTGAGGCATGACAGTGCCATACCGACATCGCCGAACTCACCCCGTGGACTGTCACCGTCACACAACAAATTTTGTTGTTCACCGGCCGGCGACAAGGTCAGCAACGGGTTCCCCGAGCAATTTCAGGCAGGGGCGGCCAGTTTGGTTGAGTTCCGGTCACGGGAACAGCCTCCCAGCGAGTACTCTGGTGAAGGGGGCGTCGGAGAGCCGCGGGAGCGCGAGGTAGACGAAGCCCCGCGGGCCCCACGTGTCAGTCTCTGATAAAGAGGCACGGATCATCTGTGGCATCGAGATCTCATGCGACTACGTGGGAAATCTGGCGGACCCCTGTGTGGCTTGGCTGCAGAGCGGACACGTAGCCCTGGGACCCACCAGCCGGTTTAAAGTTTTATTTGAATTTTCAGATTTGGTTCAAACTTCAAATGCATATAACTTATGTTAGGAAGCTCCAAATTAAGCAAACCAAATTTTGTTGGATTCATCTTTTTGAGTACTTTCCAGCAAAACAAATTTCAGCTTATGAAACTTAATAATTTTCCAGAATTAATTCCAAAAATTTAAACTGTTAGGAATTTTATCTGGAGAATTACTTTATGAAAAATTCTGAAATTTGGCTGTGAGGTTCATTAGAAAATCCTTGAGTCACAGTAAAAAAATCAGATCCATCCAAGTTAATTTAGTACCCCAAATGGTGTGATTAATTGAGCTGCCCTGAGAAAATAGAAAAATGTACAGAAACATTTTTCAGATTTTCTCAAATCTTGATTAGGGCATAGCTTCATATAGGATTCTTCAAATAACATGAAACCAAGTCCATTAGAATCATCTCAAATTCTAGTTTGCAAAAAGTAAGGGTTTGACCCTTGAAAGTCCCTAAAAATCCTTAGAGGTTATACTAATGACCAAATAGGCTTTTATTTGTACAATGCTCAAATGACCTTTGATTCAAATGAAACTTGGTCAAGACTCTGTTTAGGACCCTACCAAGCCATCATAAAAATTTTAGAGCCAAAGGGGAAGGCTATCTATAGTTATGGTCTTTACGTATTCAAGTTAACACATTGCATGTAAATTGACATATAGCATATTGCTTACGTGTAGTCGCTGAAGGCGAGGAAACTCCGGAGGTGCTTGACTTTCTCCTTCCGGACGAATCCCTCACGACAGACCAGCAGCAACAAGGCAAGCCCCGGTTTGTATTAACAAATTTTACAAAGTTTTGCTTTATGTATACTTAGTATGAGGTATGTATGTGCATTAGGTGTAGGATGGATGAAACCCAAGTGCATAACCAGAATTTTCCTACAAGAATGAGGGTAGTGTCTAAGTCCTCGAATAGACAGGCTATGCTTAATGTTCATAGAACTTCGGTACAAGTCGAGTAGTTGGAATCTACCCGCGAGTTTAGGTTCTGGGGCACACGGGATTGGTTCGAGTGATGCGAGATCACTTTAGTAAGAAAATGAGACTAGGCAGGGGCTATGGCACAGCAAGAGGAAGTCTTTCATGCACAGCCCTGTACGTGTCTATTAAGGACCGATCCGTGTGTGGCCCATGCTGATCAAGTTTGAACGTCCCGAAGGCATATCGGATATATGGGCCCCGGTAAACCGATGTAACCTAAACCTCCGGGCGTTGAGGCATAACGCACCGATTTATATGTGTAGGTTGAGGGCAGCAAGGTGGAAATCTGCTAAGGGGCATAGAGAGATGCTCCGTGTAGGGAACCTCCTGTCCATTTCGGTTCGACCGGTTCAACGTTTGGGCTGTTGGGTGAAACGTTGTCCCGTACGACATCTAGTGAGCGTGCTGTGCAGCTCCACTGGTGGGCGACCGTGACGTGCTCTTCAGGTATCCCTGCAGGTGTATATCGAGTTGATTCACCGTCTCTCGCGGTGATGAGTACCACTTTGTCACTGAGTCATGACGTAGGTCAATATATGAAATGTGATGATTCAATATTGCTGTTATGAGAAAAATTGTATTGCTACATGTGTGCCACCAAATATTGCTTCCTAAATTTCAGATTCATGAACTGTAACTTGTGGCTAAAAGATAACATAAGGATGAACTTGCAGGCGTGTCCATTTGCTATAAATTACCATCCCATGTTCGTTGTAAACTGCATGTATAGTTTCATGCCTTGGTGAGTCGGTTAAGTCTTGTTGAGCCATCGTGCTCACGGTTGTTGCTGTAAGTGTTTTTCAGGTGATGACTACCCCACGGACTCGGGTTATGAGTCCACCGGCGAGGGCTACCCTCCGTCGGTGACCACGGCTGAGTGGGAGCCGTACACACCGCGCTGAGCTGAGGAGTGCCGCTAGTGTGGGTTGCACTGGGGCTTGGCAACCAACTTTTGCTATATAGGTGTGTGTGAGTTGTATAAACTTAGCTTCCACTTTTGTAATCCAAATACTAGTTTGTAACTGAAGCCTTGTACTAGTTTGTACATATTCAGTTAGTTTTCTATGTAATACAATGTTGTTCTTATGATCTGTGCTGTGGGGTGTTGCATCGTGTGGCACCACCCTCTGCGATCCTGGATGAGCGGATTCCGGGTCCGCCACAGGCTGGTATCAGAGCCGCATTGGGGATAGCACACTAATTAAGGACTGTATAACGGGAAAACTTAGGTCTACGGTGAGGATTCACTAGTTTGCCCAAGTAAGGACTATATTAGCATAGTTACTTAAAGTGGCAAGACTAACATATGTGTTATAATTCTGAGTTTTAATTATGTAACGGCACACCTACGCTCAGGTAAGAATGGTAAGGAACGCCACCGAAAGCGGTTCAATTTCGGTTAGCTCCCCTGACGAGGAATGTGGTTCAGGGATAGGTCTCACAGCTTGATGTGAGACATTAATATGAAACTCTTGGACTCTTCATGTTCCTGAGTTCATATGAAACGCTGATCCCTAGTGTGCATTAGGCAAGCAAGTGCAGACCCCATCGTGTGGTCAGTAACGCGATAGTGTGTTCGTCTGGAAATAGCCCAGGAAGACATACGCAGCGCTTGCCATCGGCGTGCCCTGCAGGGCAGTAGGTGGTATCTGTTGGGCTTATAAAATTCCCAACCGTGCCGACCCGTTCGCGCTCTACTCGGGTTCTCCGTCGTGTGGTGTTAAAGCACGATCACGTACCTTGAGACGTGGCTTAACTCAAGGACGGCCGTATGGCAATGATACGGGCGTTTGTATTTACTTTCAAATATGGACCTGCCTGAAATGAAAATAACCCTTGAGTGCACCATTATTGTGTGTTCTTCTGCAGGTACTAACCACGTTTGTATCCCGTGTAATACACGTGTGTGAGAGACCGTTTAGTGCCACAATTGAGACGTATATGCCGGTATAATCCGGTTAGGATTTTCTTTTTGGTGAGGAATGTAGTACCGACATATCATAAGCATGTGCATGAAAGATAATGATAACCAGGAACTAAAATCACCAAAGTTTCTACATGTAGGACCCTGGTTGGGTAGAAAAATTCAATAGTTAATCAGTTTAGCTCAAAGGGATTGAAAAACAGAGTGCTCTGTTTTGGCAGCAAGTCTGCTGAACTTTAACAGAGCATAACTCACAGATTATTTAGCCAATGGAGGTGTGGGATATAGTTCTGGAAACGTGTTTAAGTGCTATACAACTTTGTTGTAGACTTCCAGAGCTGAATCACACCTTAAACTGACTGAAATTCTAGATGATTGTAAACTGTCCAGGACTAGGACAGATTCAAAACACTCTCTGGACTGTTCTGTTTTTCAAGCATAACTTCCTGTAGGAAAATCTAAAATTATCAAATCATACATCTTTGGAAATGGTAGGACATATGTTACATTTTTGCAATTTAAAGTGTCTGCAATTACAGCACAGAACTCAGTGGAAATTAGAGTTGAAAACAGCAACTTCCAAAGGAGGTGCTGTTGAAATTCTTCCAGAAATTCTGTTGACTTTGAATTATCATAACTTTTTTACCAGAGCTGATCTGAGAGCAAATAAATACCCGTTGGAAATATACTGAAGTTAACTTTAACTTTGGTATTCAGCTTGAGTCATGAAAATGCCCAGCACCAGGTCAAAATCTGGAATATGTAGAAACTGGTCATCCTGGCAGAGGGATGACAGTTGAACTCATTTGAGAGATTGTTGTACCCTAGTGGGTTTGAGTACTTCCAATAGGGTAAAACATACTCATGAGTGGTTATCTTCAACTAGCGAAAGATTTGAGTATATTTCCTACTCATGTTTCTTTTGCTAGAGATCATGTTTGTGTCGTATTGAAGATAAAAGGGTAGTATACATGATGACAAAGCGATATTAACGTCTCGTAGTGACCAAACCTAGTTGAGATGAACTTACAAAGAAGAAGTCCGTCAAGTTGGATTTAACTAGCTTGTATTTGGTCTGGTAATGGTGTAGCATGTGAAAAGTTATTACATTATCTGCATACGAGATGTATCGCATGTTTTACTGTCAATATGTTTTACGCCTATTTTATTGGACTGCATGAAGTATGTTGCGGGACTGATTTTTATTATCGTATGGTTGCAGATGGTTCGCACACGGGCCACGCATGATGTTGGTAGCTCTAGCCAGCTGGGGGTGATGACTCCCAGCGACCTGCCTACGACAGTACCCCGCAGCAACAACCACCACCGCCACCTCCGCTTACACTAGCGGATGTGATCGCGGCCCTGGTGGGTAATCGTGAGGAGCACACCAATCTGCTCCGCACGATCATGCAAAATACGTCCCAGGCGGGGGGGGGGGGGGTGAGACCTATGTGTGCTGAATACATTGGCAATTAGGATAAAAGTTAGCATTAACATTCAAAGTTTTGAATATTGCCAAAACATTCTTCTGTGGCAAGGTCCGACAAGTTCTTTGTTAGGTCTGCCAAGTGTTGGCAAGGTCCGACGCAAGGTCCGGAGAGCTTCTGTGAGGTCCGGAGCTTGTTTTTAGGGAGCTCCCGTGAAGTTCAACTCGTAGAACTGCAGCGTCTTGTTTTTGCTTTTAACTCGCAATGTTTCAAACTTGCTTTATGGGAAGGTTTGCTTAGTATTAATTTGCTAAGTTTTTGGTGTGTTTTGGTGGTTATGACTGTTATCATTTGATATGGTTTGCAACATGCTTATGTGACGTGCTCATGTAAGGTGTTGTAGTTTTCGAACTAACGTGAGTCAAGTCGAGGACTTGTGCTCGGAAGAATTGGTTGTTTATTCATGTGCAGGTGTTGCTTCAGTTCAAGACATGGCTGGTGACGGGATCCTTGGACTAGTCTCAGGGAGGAGATGAGGTTCCAACAACCAAGTTCGGGAGGAGCTGTGGTTGAGTTGATCGGGAGGTCGCGCAGCATGTTTGGATCAAGGGCAGTGCATATGAAGGTTGCGTGTACGTCATTGGAAGGTGTTTTCACATGTGCAAGGAGTGCATGGACGTGGCAACATTGTTCCAAGGCGTGATGAAGAGAAGTGGACTTAAAGAATTGGTCGGAAAGGTCCAACCGGCTGGATTGCGTACTCAGGCTGAGGCTGAGTCGGATATGGCTCAAATATGGAAGATTTGAGTTGGTTATGATAGGATTTCGTGCTAGGCACGAAGTTGAGTTGTTTTAGGAATATTTAGGACGTTCCTAAGGTGTTTGGAAGTCTCACGATTGCTTCTATCTGCGAATAGGAGAGTCCTGAGCAGTTATGGTAAGTTAGGATACGAGTCCAATTAGGAGTAGGAGTCCTAGATTGGATTGTTTAGCCTGAGGGCTGGCTATAAAATCAAGGGAGGGCAGAGCTCTCGTGGGTAGAGAACTTTGGGCTGTTCCTCTTGTGTTTCTATTGAATAAAGTTCATAGTTTCGAGGAGCTTTTGTGCCTTGTTCGTCCGACTTGTTTTTTGTCAAGTCTTTCTCGCCGAGTTTCTGGACAGACCGACGTTGCTTCGGTGTTTCGTTCATAACTCGAGTTTTACAGATCCGATTGACGTGATTCTTTTCGGGTTGTCTTCAAAACTCAATTATCTATCATCTGTGAAATTTTCAAGAGCTTCGGATCTGTAGTTTTTGAGATACACGAGTTTCTTTGCAGCGTTGCAGATCTGTTTTATATCGGGTAGAACAGATTGATCTTCGTTTAATGTTTTGATCGTATCTCAAGTTTTACTTCGTGTTTTCAAGTGATTCTTGTTGCATTAGATCCGTGACTTGATTCTCTACCTCTATACTTGATTTTTCACGGTTGAACACGTTTGAAAACACTTGCACACACGGTTTCTTTAACTGATTGATTTTTTGCTGAGGGGTTTTTGTTGTTTCCGCTGCGAAAAGATTTAATCTACCATTCACCCCCCCTCTGGTAGCTTTTCACGTGCTCTTTGATCCTACAATTGTTATAAGAGCCAAGGTGCTCTAATCTTTGTGATTTGCACGTGTTTTGACTAACCATCATGGAGAAGTACTCCGCAAAACCTTGTGTGTTCAATGGCATCGATTTTCAGGTTTGGAAGGCGCGGATGGAGGCCTACATACAGGCGCAAGGCTTTGCCATATGGGAAAAGGTCTACCGGAACTTCGATGTACCACCCAACGATCAAGTTACGGCTGCGAACATGAGAGATGTTGACAACAACAACAAGGCTCGCAACTTGATCATCCAAGGATTGACTCAAAGCAACTTCGACCGTGTTGCACACCTCCGATCTGCATATGATGTTTGGAAAGCTCTTTGTGACTACCATGAAGGATCCAATACGATCAAGGAGGTAAGACAAGATATGTTCAAGAAAGAATACATGCGTTTTGAGATGCAACCCGGTGAGTCAATTGACGACCTTTTTGCTCGCTTTAATAAAATTCTCAGCAACTTGCGTAGTGTCAATGTTAACTTTTCAGATGCTGAAAATGCTAGACAATTGTTAGGAGCATTAGGTATGTCAATTTGGGAGATGAAAGTTACATCTATTCGTGAATATACTGTCATGATTTCTCTTACTTTAGACGTGCTTTATTCTAAACTGAAAACTCATGAAATTGACATCATCTCACGTAAAAACCCCAACAAGTATATTGCATTTGTTTCGCAACGTGACATGTCTAGTTCTAGTCAATCATCATCTAGTGGTGCACTCTCTTTGCTGTCCTCTCTAACCCTTGAACAGATTGAAGAGTTTCCAGAGGAGGAGCTTGCACTCATCTCTACTCGGTTCTCAAAAGCGATACAAAATGTGAGAACTAGAAGGAGAGGAAGCTCCGGACCTCAACGATGTTTTGAATGTGGTAAGACAGGACATTTTCGTACGGAGTGCCCTAACCTTTCAGGTCCGACTTCACGTGAAGAAAAGCAAACAAGGCCGAAGAAATCGTTTGCAAAGAATAAGAAGAAGAAAGATTTATCAATGCGCAACATAGTGCATAGTATGATCTCTGCACTTCAAGATTTTGGCTCAAGTGATGTGGACACCGGTAGTGATGAAGATGAAGAAGCTATGGCAAATATGTGCTGCATGGCGAGCAAGTCAAGTTCAAGCTCCGAGGAGGCAGAACACAACAGCGACGATGAAGAGGTATGTCCCACTTGCGAAGAAATGTGTGATGCTATTTCTCGTGCCACTGTTATATTAAAGAAAAAGGATAAAAAACTTAGGAACATTGCTGTGAAAATTGAATCACTAGAATCTAAAATTAATCGTTTAAAAACTTTGATACCTAGTGATGATTCTTGTTCCTCATGTGATTTGATTTATGAACAATTATCCTCTTTAAGAAGTGCACACGCATCTACACTTGATAAACTTGAACTTGAAATTGAAAAGAACAAAGAGCTTGCTGCACTTAATGATAAAAATTTGAAAGATGCTTGTTGTTCTACAATTGATTTGCATTGTTCTTCATGTGATGATCTGAATAAGAAACTAAATGATGCTATGAATGAGATTTCTATTTTGAACAATGCTTCACGTGTGCATGAAGTTATATATTGTTCAAATTGCAAACTAAAAGGAAAAACTTCATGTGAAAACTGATTTGATCTGTCCAATAAACTTGATGACATGCATAGGACACTAGATCAGTTTTTTAATGCAAATAAGAACCTAAACTTGCTGCTGAATTCTTCCAAGTCTTGTAATGATAAAACTGGTTTAGGTTTTAATTCTCATGCTCATGCTAAGGCACACCCATCTAAAGTTGTAAAGTCATTAGGAAGCGGTTTGATTCAAACAGCTCCTAGACAAAAAGAGGTGATTTTCAAATCTGCAGGAGTACTGTCCCATTCGGGTTCTAATAAACGTGTTGCTTGCTCATCTAGACATGATAATAAGGTTATTTTTCATTGTACCTACTGTGGTAGAGATGGTCATGTCATGGATTTTTGTTATAGACTAGCTAAACACGATAAGAAACAAAGAATACTTGCTAGATCACATAACAACCAAGCAAAATCTGATAGACCGAATGTTCGGAGCTTGCAACCTGCTGTAATGAGTCAAAAACTTGCTCCCAGACCTACTGTTTTTTGTGCTACATATAACACATCTTCTAAGTCAGTAGTTGGGAGCAAAAATTTTCGATGTTTGGCTCATAAACCTGCTGTACCTTCTCGGCTTTCGCGTGTTATTCCTGCTGGACGTCGTGTGACTCAGTACTGGATTCCTAAAAGTCTTTTAACTAACCCCAGTATTGAGTCATCGACGTATTGTGCTTCTGTGTAGGTTTCACGTTTGAGGAAGGACAACATTTGGATTGTGGATTCAGGTTGCTCACGCCACGTGACCGGTCACAAAGAATGGTTCTCCTCTCTCTCTTTTGTGTCACGTGTAGAAAATGTTACTTTCGCCGATAACTCTTCAAATCCCATAATTGCTAAAGGTTCGGTTAGAGTAAACAATCTCTATACTTTGAAAGATGTGGCACTTGTTAAAAATTTGAAATACAACTTGCTTTTGGTTTCACAATTGCTAGATGAAAATCTAGAGGTTAGATTTGCTAAAAATTGCTGCAAGGTTGTAGATTCAAAAGGTGAGCTTTTGTTTAACATGTCTAGGTTTGGAAGAGTTGTTAAAGCTGATTTTGATTTGTCAACTTTTAAGCATCGGTGTCTAGTTGCTAATGATAAAAAGGATCTATATTTTTTGCATCGTAGACTTGGTCACATAGGCTTTGATCATCTCACTCGTGTTAGTGCTCTCGATCGCATATATGGGCTGCCGAAGCTTAAAAAGGACAATTATATTGTGTGCTCTTCTTGTAGACATGCTAAGTTTGTTGTAGGTTCACATGCTCCTCTCACAATGACCATGACAGCTGAACTGGGACAACTTTTACATCTTGACACAGTAGGTCCGGCACGTGTTCAATCCTTCGGAGGTAAATGGTATGTGCTTGTGATTGTTGATGATTATTCCAGATATTCTTGGGTTTATTTTATGGCATCTAAGAATGAAGCTTTTAGTCATTTTAGAACTTTATTTCTTAGATTATCTATTGATCACCCAGGATCATTAAAAGCAATTAGAAGTGATAACGGAACTGAATTTAAAAACCAATCCTTTGATCACTTTTGTGCTGAAAATGGAATAGATCATCAATACTCTTCACCCTATGTACCACAACAAAATGGTGTCGTAGAAAGAAAGAACAGGACCTTATTTGAGATGGCTAGGACTATGCTTGATGAATATCAAACTCCTAGGAAATTTTGGGCTGATGCAATTGCAACCGCTTGTTAGGTCTCAAATTGTGTTTTCTAGCGTGCTAAGCTTGGAAAAACCCCATATGAGCTCCAGTTTGGACATAGGCCTAGTGTTACACACTTTAGGGTTTTTGGTTGCAAATGCTTTGTTAAGAAACATGATAATCTTGATAAATTTGAAGCTAGATCTGTTGATGGCATGTTTCTTGGTTATCCATCTCATACTAGAGGCTACCGTGTGCTTTTACTTGACACTAACAAAATTGTGGAGACTTGCGAGGTTTCTTTTGATGAAGCTAGCCCAAGTACTAGCTCCGATATTGCAGGTCCAGATCCATATCCGCAGGGGGAGAGTATTTTTATTGAAGAAGATGAAGAAGTGGTGCTGCTGCCAGAAAACTCGGAAGTAAATAACGATCAAGCTGCTGATTTTGCACCACAACCAGCACCAACAGTCACTACTGCAGGTTCGGACCTTCCTCAATCAACAAGCTCTCCTAATAAAGGTCCGAACATGAAGAAGAAGGTGCTTGTGAAGTGTCTACTCCCCTCCGAGTACTAAAAAGTCATCCTCCACAACAAATCATTGGAAGCTTGCATGAACGAGTCACTCGGTCCAGGTTTTGCGATCCAAACTCTCATGCTCATTCTGCTTTAGTTGCTTCTTTTGAACCCAAGGATATATCACACGCACTCACTAATGAATCTTGGATTAATGCCATGCAAGAAGAGTTAGAAAATTTTGAAAGAAATAGTGTTTGGAAACTTGTACCTCCACCTCAAGGTCACACATTAATTGGAACTAAATGTGTATTTAAAAATAAGCAAAGTGAGGTTGGGGTTGTGGTTAGTAATAAAGCTAGGTTGGTTGCTCAAGGTTTCACTCAAATTGAAGATCTAGATTTTGATGAAACATTTGCTCCTGTTGCTAGATTAGAAGCTATAAGAATTTTATTAGCATTTGCTGCATCTAAAGGTTTCAAGTTATATCAAATGGATGTTAAAAGTGCTTTTCTTAATGGCTACATAGAGGAGGAGGTTTATGTTAAGCAGCCACCGGGTTTTGAAAATCCAAATTTTCCTAATCATGTTTACAAACTGTCCAAAGCCTTGTACGGTCTAAAACAAGCCCCTAGAGCATGGTATGATAGATTAAAAACATTCTTACTTGAAAATGGGTTTACCATGGACAAGGTTGATAAAACTCTTTTTGTACTTAAGCATGGCAATGACTCATTATTCGTTCAAGTGTATGTGGATGATGTTATCTTTGGTTGTGCTTCTCATGATCTCGTGTCCAAGTTTTCAGCTATGATGAGTTCAGAATTTGAGATGAGTACGATGGGAGAACTCACATACTTTTCGGGGCTGCAAATCAAGCAAACAAAAGAAGGAACTTTTGTGCATCAAACTAAGTATACAAAGGACCTTCTTAAGCGCTTCAACATGGACAAATGCAAGCCTCTTTGGACACCAATGGGAACATCAACAACACTTGAACTTGACGAAGATGGTGACCCGGTCAATAAAAAAGAATACAGAAGTATGATTGGATCACTTTTGTATCTCACGGCGTCAACACCGGACATACAATTCAGCGTATGTCTTTGTGCACGTTTTCAAGCTTCTCCACGTGCTTCACATCGCCAAGCCATCAAAAGGATTCTCAGGTACCTACATGGAACTCAAGAATTTGGCATTTTTCTTCCTTCTTCCTCAACCGTTTCTTTGAAAGCTTTTTCGGATGCGGATTTTGGGAGTTGTAGGATTGATAGGAAAAGTACTTCGGGTGCTTGTCATTTTCTTGGTAATTCACTTGTTGCTTGGTCCTCTAGAAAACAAAGTTCAGTTGCACAATCCACGGCCGAATCTGAATATGTAGCTGCGGCTAGCGCTTGCTCACAAATTGTTTGGATTGTTCAAACACTTAAGGACTATGGGGTTGATTTAGATAGTGTTCCACTGTTTTGTGATAACACTAGTGCAATTTGTATTGCTAAAAACCCCGTGAAACACTCTAGAACTAAGCACATTGACATTAGGTATCACTTTCTTCGTGATAATGTTGAAAAAGGAAAAATTGTGCTTCACCATGTCGATACCGAACAACAATTGGCTGATATTTTTACAAAACCTTTGGATTTCACTCGTTTTTATTTCATTCGTAGTGAAATAGGGGTTATGCATCCTCATGGCTTAAATTGAGGGGGAGTTTTTGAAACTTTGAAAATCTATGTGTGAATCTGAAACTAAAATAATATGAGCATAGTATTTCATACATATATGACTTTGTGATTCCTTTTACAGGCTGAAAGTTCTTACTACATTACTCATGTTATATATTTTATAGTTTTTGCCATGACTAGTAATTGGAATAATTACTTACACTAAATCTGGTCATGATCGAACTTTCTTGCTGTTTTGAACTTGTTGCGTGCTCACAAGTGCTTTTAATCATAAAAAATTAATCAAGAGAATATGCATGCATCGCACTTCTTTTGAGATTGCTTATCATTGCACTAAGATATGAACTTGGAAGGAATTGTGTATGACTAAAACCATGTCCTTAAGCTTCTGATTGTCAAATGACATAGGCTTGGCTTGGTTGGTTAGAATAAGGCTGATGCGGCATATAATCTCTTGCAAATATCATATGATCAACTTTGTGCTTTAAATGATTATGAATAATAAAGATGCAGCAACAAGTGTCATGTTTTCAGGTTTTGAAATAGTTGAGTAAGGGAGATCATGACTTGCTTAAACTGAAAAATACATTTGATCTCTAGCATGGCTTACACTACTTTATGTATCTCATTGATGTGATAGTGTAAGTAACCTGATAGTATGACTTGGATGAGCTTTGTTTTGTATGTATATGTTATAATATGCTCATAACATTTAAAAATTTCTCCTTTGAACCTTGCTGAATACATTGTCAAAGGGGGAGAAATATGTATAAGGAGAGATTTTTTTTACACTTTGCATATGTTATACACTTTCTTCCTTCTCTGATTTTAAAAAATGGGGAGAAATTAATAAAGGGGGAGAAATTAGTTTTCAAAGCTTTTCAAAACTTTTCATAAGCCAATGTTCGGATTTTAATTGGTGTTGCCAATGCATTCATCAAGGGGGAGATTGTGAGACATATGTGTGCTGAATACATTGGCAATTAGGATAAAAGTTAGCATTAACATTCAGAGTTTTGAATATTGCCAAAACATTCTTCTGTGGCAAGGTCCGACAAGTTCTTTGTTAGGTCCGCCAAGTGTTGGCAAGGTCCGACGCAAGGTCCGGAGAGCTCCTGCAAGGTCCGGAGAGCTTCTGTGAGGTCCGGAGCTTGTTTTTAGGGAGCTCCCGTGAAGTTCAACTCGTAGAACTGCAGCGTCTTGTTTTTGCTTTTAACTCGCAATGTTTCAAACTTGCTTTATGGGAAGGTTTGCTGTAACACCCCAAATTTTGATTCAAAACACTAAACCATGTTCAGAGGGGAATTTAAAAATTTTTGGACGTGTTGCATGTTTTGCAAAAATTCAAATTCAAATTAAACTCAAATCAGAAAAGAAATGGAAAAAGAAAAAGAGAAAACGGGAAAAAACCGGCCAGTGGGCCGAAACCCGCCAGCCGGCCCAGTTTTCCCCGCGCCAGCCCGCAGCCGCGCGCGCCCGCGCTCTCTCACACAGACAGGTGGGACCCACCTGTCATCCCCAACCTTGCTCGCGCCGACCCCGGACTCTCTCCCACGCGCGCGCGATCTTAACCGACCGGAATTCCGCGTCCCTCAGCCCGAATTCTGGTCCCAGAAGACTCAAACTCGATCACAACTGACCCACCGCCCTCCCCCGGCTATAAAAACCCCAGCCCCGATCGGTTTTTCCCACGGATCGCCGATTTTTACTCCGGTGAGCACCGAGACTTCGCCGGTGAATTCTGGCCGATCTAAGCTCGGAAACTCTGATCTAACTCGCTGGTCTTGATCCACCGCCTCCGGGGAGCTTTGCAGGTGCAGAAAACTCGGAGACTTACGGTGTAAACACAGCGCCGACGAGCTTCGCCGTGGTTTTGCCTCGGACCTCGCCGCCGATCATTTTCCAGGACCCCCGAGCTCAAGAAAACCCCCGAGGTGAGATCCCTGACCTCCCCTCTACCGATCTATGCCATAAGATCACAGTTCTAGGCAGAATTCTCGAGGATCCGAAACTTTCCGGCGAGAACGCCGCTTCCCGCCGCCGTGCGCCGCCGGCAGCGCCGCCCGCGCTCGATCAGAGCGACGTGGCCGCTTGTGCACCGTTTATTTTAAATCGCACGGTAGACTTTAAAACCCCGCGTACCGGTTCGATGTTATAAACTCAACCGTCGGTTTAAAATCGGACGGTCCACGTCAGCCCCGCGTTATAAAGACTGGAATTTTTACGTGCTACCCCCTGGGGTTCTCGGGAAATAAGAGCTAGCCCCGGAAACTTCTGATCTAGCCCCTGGAACTCCAGAAAATCATGTAAATTCATTTAAAAATCAGTTTTAGCCCCTGGACTTAATAAAAATTAGGAAAAACACCTCTGATAAGTGTAGCTAGACCCCTGGAAATTATGAAAATAATATTATAGACCCTGTAATGGGGTGAGTTCATTATTTTAGCCCTGTTTAGTATTTAATTTAGAAAATTGAATATGTAACTAGTGTTTAAAAATTAAAAAGTGGGACAAACATAATTGTCAAAATTAATTAAAAACTTTCTCAGTACTTAGAAAACCTTGGAGTGAGATAAAACTATATTTTGGGCTGAAATGAATCTGTTTCATTTATTATTCACATTTAATAGTATAGGGACACATTTTTAAGTAAAGAATAGCTATAGAAAAATAGGGAAAATAATTATGAAATAGTTTACATCAGAGGCCAAGGTCAAAATATGTTATTAAATTATTTAGGACCAGAACCTATACTGTTTAGATGATGTGTATTACTAATTTCATAATAAAATACACAATTATGCATAGGAATATAAATCTGAAAATATAGCAACTAGTAAATGATAAATGGAGTTTTTAAAATCCAAAGAGTTCAGTTTAGGGTTGGTAGAAATTATGAAGGCACATATGGGGAAGAAAAATATTTTTCATACACACTTGGTAGTAAAAAGGTGTAGTAGTTGAATATAAGAAATTTATTGGAAACCCATATAAATAGTATGTAAGTATAAATGTGGACACAAAAGTAGGAATCATATACACATGGTTAAAAGTGCATGCAAGCCACAACTCAACACACATAAAGTAACCACAACACATATAATGGTAAAGAACTTTTATAAATGTGAATGTGTGGTTTGTATGAAGTAGAAGTGTGAACTATGTCTTATGATTGTTGTTTTTCTTTTGATATGTGTGATGGTATGAAGTAGAACCTGTTCAAGAGCAAGTTATCCCTTTCCAAGATCAGGACTACCCATTTCAAGAGCAGCAAGAAGGAGGCAAGTGTCCTTGACCACTTTGATCCTATGCTAGGATGTGTAGATAGAATTATTTGCATTGTCAAATGAAATATGAAACCCATGCTAGGAAGTTTCCCTAGAATTGCATTATCTTGTTTCCTTGTAGCTTGGGTTGGGATTTATTTTATCATGTCATTTATTATTATGCATATGCTTAGCCATGCTTAGAATGGGATATTTGGGATATGAGATCATCAATTTATTTTTACCATACTCTTGAATGAGATATTATGAGTTATGTAGAGGTAGGGATCAAGGCAAGTTGGATGTTTTGCTTGTGTGCTGGGTGCACGAGACTTGGGTTTGTGTTTAGTACTTGCCTGGATCCTAAGGACCGGTTCATGGAGCATGTAACCTGGCTTTACAGTGCCAACCACATGCTGAGATGGGGCAGCTTGGCCAATTAATTAGGTGTATCCCCGGCATAGTATGGGTGTGTTGGATGGTGCGGGGAATAGGTGTCAGCTGGACTACCATATGAACCGCAAGGCTCAAGAGGGGGCCACTGCAGCGGGGTTGGAGCCTCTTGTATGCTGTTAGGGGTGAAACCTCAGTGGGCCCACGCTCGTCGGGAATCCCTTTGTAAAGGCTTCGTAGTGATCTCCTGGCTACAAACCTGGGAAGTGTGAATGTGGTTCGTAGCCACTGGCATAATGGAGGTTCTTTTAGTTTACCCGGCAACGGGGGATGAAATCACTACATGTGGGTACAGTGGTACAAACTCTGCAGAGTCAAAACTGTCATGACAGCCGTGCTCACGGTCAAGAGCGGCTTGGACTTATTCATGATTAGAGTATTGATGGTTTTGGAAGTTAAGCGGGGAGCTTAACATTGGAAATGTTGTTGGTATTGGGTTATGATGATGGGATGGGAGAGTGGGAACATTTCACCTGTGTAGTAAGGTAGGTGCTTAATAAGCTAAGGTGATAGGTATTAATTGCGTAGTGCTTTCACCATGAGTTCAACCTCTCCTTGTTCTAGCCATGCATGATATAATTTTCCCACACTTGCTGAGTATCCTTGGTACTCAACCTTGCATATTTGTTGGTTTATATTGCTGCTCAGGTCAAGACAATGAGGTGGTGTATAATGACCAAGACTTTGGTCCCGAGGAAGGTTTCTAGGTTCATGGAGACCCCGGGCAACGCCTGTGATGGAGCCCTAAAGAATAATATTCCGCTGCTAGTTTATTTACTTGTGATGAACTTATTATTGTCCATCGAGACATTTACTATGTAAGACTTACTTATATTCGACACCTGGCTTGTAATAAATGATGCTTCACTATTTGTCATCACATGTATGAGAAAATGATCCTGGCATACATGTGATATTCACTTGGTTGTTCTTCGGAAAAACCGGGTGTGACAGAGGTGGTATCAGAGCCAAGGTTGCCCGTAGGAACGTGGACCTAGGTAGAAATGGACTTATTTAAGGGCCCTATTTTCTTAAAAAACTATTTTCCAAGGTGTGGGTTGAAAAGTGTTATTTAAAGAGTTATTTTCTTCATCTTACCCCAACTTTCATTCAAAATAGGATTTTTGTTTGAGATTTTATCTAACCTAATTTTAAATTCTTTTTGTTTTAGATGGTTCGCATGATTCGCACCGCTCGCAAGTCCACAGGAGGGAGAGTTCCCGTGGTTGCCCTTGCCGAAAGAGAGGAGAGTCGTCCAGTGACGTACCTATCCTATGGATTGGCAGTAGGAGGCTTGTTGCGCCGTCTTCGGCGTATGCTCGAAGCCGCCGGCAATACGGGCAAGCTAATCATCCACTATAACTCCACCAGGACCATCCGTGAGAAGAGGGAAGAATGGAGTTCGGAGATGAGGATTATACACGAGAATCAGCTGCTTAAGATTCACCACTCTCCAGCTTGTCGAGCAACACAAGTTGACGCGGAGAAAGATGTCACCTGGGAGGCCATCACCTGCCAGAGTCACATCTATCGTCGCCACTTGGACAAAACTGAGTACATGTATGTCCTCCAACGTGAGAGTGGTACCACGGAGTACAAGTACCCACCGGTGCAGCAACGGACTTCCCATGAGCACATGGACTTGTGCTTGGAGGATGCTGCTATGCTCAGCACTCGACTGCAGGAGTGTCAACAAGAGCTTCAGGATGTCCGAGACACCCTGAAGGAAACGGAAGCGTTGCTGTGAGCTTGCTTAAAGGCGAGAGAAAGAGGAGATGGGAATGAACTGTGTGTCACCGTGAATGATACATGGACTCCTGACTCCCCGGATCGCCGAGCAATCAGGCGTCGTCGCACTTCTCCACCAGCAGCCTCCCCACCCAAAGCAGAGTCAGAAGGTAGCCGAAATGAGGAGGAAGATCCCGAGGAGCCAGCTCAAGAGAACGAGTAGTGTAGAGTCTTTCCATTAGCTAGCAAGAGGTCGAGTAGTCGAGTCGTTACGTAGTTAATGGTGTGATAATGCTTGGTGTGTGACGTGAGTTGTGGAAGCCATGAGCAATTGTCCACAGCCTCGTCTTCAGATTGTTTTGCTTTGGTGTGTGAACCCACAGGAAATAATAGTGCATTTATTTGGTGTGAGATATGAACCCTCGTAAAAGTATAACAAAGCCACAACACTTCAAAGTACAAACAAATGAAAGTAGTAAGATGATACTAAATGATTTCAAATTGACATTGGTTGATTCTGCCAGATGGCCGAAAGAGGAAAAGGACGTGCTGCCAACCCCGCCAACAACAACAATGAGGCATGCAACCCTCATCTTTCTGGAGGCCAGGACCGGGGTGGTCGCCGTGAAGAAGTTGATCCTCTCCACCAAATGCTAGAGAATCAAAATCAGCTCATCCAGAACTTGACTTAAGTGGTGGCCGACTTGCATCAAGTTCCACCTCCACAAGCGGCACCACGCCAACCAAGGTTGAGTGAGTTTCTAGGAACTCAACCTCCAAAGTTTGCAAGTGCTTCTGAACCTCTGGAGGCAGATGATTGGCTGAAGACCATTGAAAGTAAGATGAGGATTATACAATGCCAAGGGTATGAGAGGGTGCTGTTTGCCTCTCATCAATTGCATGGACCTGCTGCTGATTGGTGGACCGCCTACGTGGCCGCCCATCATGACCCTGAGAACATCACTTGGGAAGAGTTCAAGCGTAGCTTCCGCAACCATTACATCCCAAGAGGTGAACTCAAAAACAAGAGGAAGGAGTTTTTGGGACTACAGCAGGGAAACATGACGGTGAGGGAATACCTCACTAAATTTACTCAATTATCCCGTTATGCTCCACGAGACATAGAGACTGATGAGCAGAAACAAGATTGTTTCGTGGAAGGACTTACCGCAGAGATGCAGTGTGCAATGTCCTCAAATGAGTATGAAAGCTTTCAAAAGATGGTGGACAGAGCATTTGTGGTGGAAAGGAAGATAAAGGCACTGGAAAATGAGAATAAGAGGAAGGCTGGGTGGTCACATCAAGTCTCAGGGAGCAACACCCGCCCACGTATGATGCAGCAACCTACGGGGCAGACGAGCCGTGCTGCGGTACCCTATTCAGCACCAAGAGGGTACAACCCAAACTACAGGCCTCCTGCAGCACCAGCACAGCCGCAACGTCAGTTTGTGCAGCAGCCTCGCCCCGCATATCCACCTCGACCAGCAGTGCAAGGACCCCCAAACCAACCCCAAGACAACAAGGGCCAAGCATCTAAGATTGGGGTGCAATGTTTCAGCTGTGGTGAAGTGGGGCACTACGCCCATAAATGCCCAAAGAAGAAGCCTGCGCCGCCACAACAGCAGAATGTAATGAGAGGACGGGTGAACCATGTCACTATGGAGGAAGCACAAGAGGCAACCGACGTGGTAGTTGGTAAGTTTCCTGCCAATTTACACCTTGCAACTCTGCTGTTTGATTCTGGTGCTACCCACTCGTTCATTGATCAAGGGTTTGTTAAGAAGCATGACTTAGCAACCACACAAATGAACCATATGCTAGCGGTAAACTCTCCAGGTGGAGAAATAAGGACAAGACAAGTGTGTCCCAAAGTGAACCTAGACATTAATGGGGTAGTATTTACTGCTAACCTCATAGTGATAGATTCACAAGGGATAGATATTATTTTGGGTATGGATTGGTTGACCAAACATAAAGGAATCATCCATTGTTCGACCAGAACGGTGGAACTAACTCACCCCAGTGGCACCAGAGTAAAGTTCATAACGATACACGAGCCTAGGAGGGACATTAAATTAAATCAAGTGGAGGTGAAAGTTGAGGAAATCAGGACTATCAGGGAATATCCAGATGTTTTTCCGGAGGAGTTGCTAGGTATGCCTCCCGACCGTGACGTGGAATTCGCAATTGAGCTAGTACCGGGAACAGCCCCGATATACAAGAGACCTTATCGAATGGACTCCAAGCAGCTAGAAGAGCTCAAGGATCATTTGAGAGAATTGACGGAGAAGGGGTATATTCGCCCTAGTTCCTCACCATGGGGAGCTCCGGTGATATTTGTGCCCAAGAAAGACGGAACCCAAAGGTTATGCGTGGATTACCGTGCCTTGAATGAGGTAACCATCAAGAACAAGTACCCATTGCCTCACATTGAAGACTTGTTTGATCAGTTGAGGGGAGCTTGTGTGTTCTCGAAAATTGATCTCAGGTCGGGATACCACCAACTCAAGATAAGGCAATCTGATATTTCCAAGACAGCTTTCGTATCTCGGTACGGACTGTATGAATACACTGTCATGCCTTTCGGGCTAACCAATGCCCCGGCATATTTCATGTACCTCATGAACAAGGTATTCATGGAATATCTGGACAAATTTGTGGTGGTTTTCATAGATGATATTCTCGTCTTCTCCAAAAATGAAGAAGAACATGAGAAACATCTAAGGTTGGTGTTGCAGAGGCTGAGAGAACACCAACTATATGCCAAGTTGAGCAAGTGTGAGTTTTGGCTGAAGAGAGTTCCCTTTTTAGGACATATAATCTCGGAGGGAGGAATCTCCGTAGATCCCGCCAAAATCGAGGATATCCAGAAGTGGAAGACCCCTGAAAATGTCGGGGAAGTTCGAAGCTTTTTGAGATTGGCTGGATACTATTGACGGTTTATTGAGGGATTCTCCAAGATCTCGAGACCTCTCACCAAACTGTTGGAAAAGGGAATCACATTCACCTGGACGCCACAGTGCGATATGAGCTTTCAGGAGCTAAAAAAGAGATTGACAACAGCCCCAGTGTTGGTTATGCCAGATATGCAGAAGAATTTCACAGTGTACTGCGATGCCTCTGGAAATGGGTTGGGATGTGTTCTCATGCAAGAAGGACATGTCGTGGCATATGCATCCCGGCAGCTTCGGAAGCACGAGAAGAACTATCCTACACATGACCTAGAACTAGCTGCGGTGGTACACGCGGTGAAAATTTGGCGGCACTATTTGATGGGGAAGAGGAAAGAGATATATACGGATCATAAGAGTTTGAAGTACATATTCACACAGCCAGATCTCAACCTCAGACAAAGGAGATGGTTAGAGCTAATCAATGACTTTGATATAGGCATCAACTATCATCCCGGGAAAGCAAACGTCGTGGCCGATGCTTTGAGTCGGAAACTGCAGGTCAATAAGTTGAGCTTGAAGGACATGCCCGCAGAATTGAAGGGCGAGGTTATAAGGCTCAATCTATGTCTAGTAAATAGTGGTGAAGCCATCGCCATGGAAGTGGACTCCACACTCGAGCAAGACATACGCGAGGGCCAAAAGAATGATGAGAAGATACAAGAGATCAGACAGCTCATCAAGGAAAATAAAGCTCCTGGTTTTAGAGAGGATGAACAAGGAACGGTGTGGCACGGGAAAAGGATCTGTGTGCCAGAAGTAAAGGAGATCCGTGAATTAATTTTGAAGGAGGCTCACGATTCCGACTATTCCATTCATCCTGGGAGTACGAAGATGTACCAGGACCTCAAGAGCAGGTATTGGTGGTATGGCATGAAACGAGATGTCGCGGAACATGTTGCCCTATGTGACACATGTCAGTTGGTGAAAGCAGAACATCAACGACCCGCGGGATTATTGCAACCACTCAAAGTGCCTGAATGGAAGTGGGAAGAAATCAGCATGGATTTTGTCGTGGGATTGCCTAGGACCCAATCCGGGTATGATTCAATATGGGTCATTATTGATAGGCTAACCAAGGTAACTCATTTCATCCCTGTGAAAGAAAGCTACAGCGGATCCAAATTGGCAGAATTGTACATGTCAAGGATTGTGTGTTACCATGGAGTGCCAAAGAAGATAGTGTCGGACTGAGGGACACAGTTCACCTTGAGGTTTTGGCAGAAGTTGCATGAAACCATGGGAACCCATCTGAACTTCAGCTCTGCCTATCATCCCCAAACTGACGGGCAGACGGAGAGAACCAATCAGATCCTTGAAGATATGTTAAGGGCATGTGCACTCAAAAACAATAGGAGTTGGGACAAGAACTTACTGTATGCGGAGTTTTCCTATAACAACAGCTATCAAGCTAGTATGAAGATGTCACCGTTTGAAGCTTTGTATGGAAGGAAGTGCAGAACTCCCCTATTTTGGAACCAAACAGGAGAAAGTAAAGTGTTTGGTCCAGAAGTGCTACAAGAAGCCGAGGCGAAGGTGAGGGAGATTCGCAACAACTTGAGGATAGCACAAACACGCCAGAAGAGTTATGCTGATGTACGAAGAAGAGAGCTCGTTTTCAACGTGGGAGACTACGTTTATCTCAAGGTGTCCCCTATCAGAGGACTTCGTCGGTTCAAGGTGAAAGGGAAGTTGTCACCTCGATACATCGGACCCTTTCAGGTTTTGGAAAGGAAAGGCGAAGTGGCGTACCAACTAGAGTTACCGGTTCATCTATCGGATGTGCACGATGTATTCCATGTGTCACAACTCAAGAAATGTCTGAGGATGCCTGAGGAGGTGTTACCCATGAATGAAGTGGATGTAGCTGAAGATTTGTCTTATGCCGAGCAACCATACAAGATTTTGGAGACAATGGAACGCCTCACCAGAAATAAAAGAATCCGGATGTGCAAGGTGCAGTGGAAGCATCACTCAGAAGAGGAAGCCACCTGGGAACGGGAAGATGAGCTCAAGGCACAATTTCTGGAATTGTTTTCATAGAAACACCAATCTCGAGGACGAGATTTCTTTTAAGGGGGGTAGAGCTGTAACACCCCAAATTTTGATTCAAAACACTAAACCATGTTCAGAGGGGAATTTAAAAATTTTTGGACGTGTTGCATGTTTTGCAAAAATTCAAATTCAAACTGGAATTCAAATTAAAGTCAAATCAGAAAAGAAATGGAAAAAGAAAAAGAGAAAACGGGAAAAAACCGGCCAGTGGGCCGAAACCCGCCAGCCGGCCCAGTTTTCCCCGCGCCAGCCCGCAGCCGCGCGCGCCCGCGCTCTCTCACACAGACAGGTGGGACCCACCTGTCATCCCCAACCTCGCTCGCGCCGACCCCGGACTCTTCCCGCGCGCGCGATCTTAACCGACCGGAATTCCGCGTCCCTCAGCCCGAATTCTGGTCCCAGAAGACTCAAACTCGATCACAACTGACCCACCGCCCTCCCCCGGCTATAAAAACCCCAGCCCCGATCGGTTTTTCCCACGCGATCGCCGATTTTTACTCCGGTGAGCACCGAGACTTCGCCGGTGAATTCTGGCCGATCTAAGCTCGGAAACTCTGATCTAACTCGCTGGTCTTGATCCACCGCCTCCGGGGAGCTTTGCAGGTGCAGAAAACTCGGAGACTTACGGTGTAAACACAGCGCCGATGAGCTTCGCCGTGGTTTTGCCTCGGACCTCGCCGCCGATCATTTTCCAGGACCCCCGAGCTCAAGAAAACCCCCGAGGTGAGATCCCTGACCTCCCCTCTACCGATCTATGCCATAAGATCACAGTTCTAGGCAGAATTCTCGAGGATCCGAAACTTTCCGGCGAGATTGCCGCTTCTCGCCGCCGTGCGCCGCCGGCAGCGCCGCCCGCGCTCGATCAGAGCGACGTGGCCGCTTGTGCGCCGTTTATTTTAAATCGCACGGTAGACTTTAAAACCCCGCGTACCGGTTCGATGTTATAATCTCAACCGTCGGTTTAAAATCGGACGGTCCACGTCAGCCCCGCGTTATAAAGACTGGAATTTTTACGTGCTACCCCTGGGGTTCTCGGGAAATAAGAGCTAGCCCCGGAAACTTCTGATCTAGCCCCTGGAACTCCAGAAAATCATGTAAATTCATTTAAAAATCAGTTTTAGCCCCTGGACTTAATAAAAATTAGGAAAAACACCTCTAATAAGTGTAGCTAGACCCCTGGAAATTATGAAAATAATATTATAGACCCTGTAATGGGGTGAGTTCATTATTTTAGCCCTGTTTAGTATTTAATTTAGAAAATTGAATATGTAACTAGTGTTTAAAAATTAAAAAGTGGGACAAACATAATTGTCAAAATTAATTAAAAACTTTCTCAGTACTTAGAAAACCTTGGAGTGAGATAAAACTATATTTTGGGCTGAAATGAATCTGTTTCATTTATTATTCACATTTAATAGTATAGGGACACATTTTTAAGTAAAGAATAGCTATAGAAAAATAGGGAAAATAATTATGAAATAGTTTACATCAGAGGCCAAGGTCAAAATATGTTATTAAATTATTTAGGACCAGAACCTATACTGTTTAGATGATGTGTATTACTAATTTCATAATAAAATACACAATTATGCATAGGAATATAAATCTGAAAATATAGCAACTAGTAAATGATAAATGGAGTTTTTAAAATCCAAAGAGTTCAGTTTAGGGTTGGTAGAAATTATGAAGGCACATATGGGGAAGAAAAATATTTTTCATACACACTTGGTAGTAAAAAGGTGTAGTAGTTGAATATAAGAAATTTATTGGAAACCCATATAAATAGTATGTAAGTATAAATGTGGACACAAAAGTAGGAATCATATACACATGGTTAAAAGTGCATGCAAGCCACAACTCAACACACATAAAGTAACCACAACACATATAATGGTAAAGAACTTTTATAAATGTGAATGTGTGGTTTGTATGAAGTAGAAGTGTGAACTATGTCTTATGATTGTTGTTTTTCTTTTGATATGTGTGATGGTATGAAGTAGAACCTGTTCAAGAGCAAGTTATCCCTTTCCAAGATCAGGACTACCCATTTCAAGAGCAGCAACAAGGAGGCAAGTGTCCTTGACCACTTTGATCCTATGCTAGGATGTGTAGATAGAATTATTTGCATTGTCAAATGAAATATGAAACCCATGCTAGGAAGTTTCCCTAGAATTGCATTATCTTGTTTCCTTGTAGCTTGGGTTGGGATTTATTTTATCATGTCATTTATTATTATGCATATGCTTATCCATGCTTAGAATGGGATATTTGGGATATGAGATCATCAATTTATTTTTACCATACTCTTGAATGAGATATTATGAGTTATGTAGAGGTAGGGATCAAGGCAAGTTGGATGTTTTGCTTGTGTGCTGGGTGCACGAGACTTGGGTTTGTGTTTAGTACTTGCCTGGATCCTAAGGACCGGTTCATGGAGCATGTAACCTGGCTTTACAGTGCCAACCACATGCTGAGATGGGGCAGCTTGGCCAATTAATTAGGTGTATCCCCGGCGTAGTATGGGTGTGTTGGATGGTGCGGGGAATAGGTGTCAGCTGGACTACCATATGAACCGCAAGGCTCAAGAGGGGGCCACTGCAGCGGGGTTGGAGCCTCTTGTATGCTGTTAGGGGTGAAACCTCAGTGGGCCCACGCTCGTCGGGAATCCCTTTGTAAAGGCTTCGTAGTGATCTCCTGGCTACACACCTGGGAAGTGTGAATGTGGTTCGTAGCCACTGGCATAGTGGAGGTTCTTTTAGTCCACCCGGCAACGGGGGATGAAATCACTACATGTGGGTACAGTGGTACAAACTCTGCAGAGTCAAAACTGTCATGACAGCCGTGCTCACGGTCAAGAGCGGCTTGTACTTATTCATGATTAGAGGATTGATGGTTTTGGAAGTTAAGCGGGGAGCTTAACATTGGAAATGTTGTTGGTATTGGGTTATGATGATGGGATGGGAGAGTGGGAACATTTCACCTGTGTAGTAAGGTAGGTGCTTAATAAGCTAAGGTGATAGGTATTAATTGCGTAGTGCTTTCACCATGAGTTCAACCTCTCCTTGTTCTAGCCATGCATGATATAATTTTCCCACACTTGCTGAGTACCCTTGGTACTCAACCTTGCATATTTGTTGGTTTATATTGCTGCTCAGGTCAAGACAATGAGGTGGTGTATAATGACCAAGACTTTGGTCCCGAGGAAGGTTTCTAGGTTCATGGAGACCCCGGGCAACGCCTGTGATGGAGCCCTAAAGAATAATATTCCGCTGCTAGTTTATTTACTTGTGATGAACTTATTATTGTCCATCGAGACATTTACTATGTAAGACTTACTTATATTCGACACCTGGCTTGTAATAAATAATGCTTCACTATTTGTCATCACATGTATGAGAAAATGATCCTGGCATACATGTGATATTCACTTGGTTGTTCTTCGGAAAAACCGGGTGTGACATTTGCTTAGTATTAATTTGCTAAGTTTTTGGTGTGTTTTGGTGGTTATGACTGTTATCATTTGATATGGTTTGCAACATGCTTATGTGACGTGCTCATGTAAGGTGTTGTGGTTTTCGAACTAACGTGAGTCAAGTCGAGGACTTGTGCTCGGAAGAATTGGTTGTTTATTCATGTGCAGGTGTTGCTTGAGTTCAAGACATGGCTGGTGACGGGATCCTTGTACTAGTCTCAGGGAGGAGATGAGGTTCCAACAACCAAGTTCGGGAGGAGCTGTGGTTGAGTTGATCGGGAGGTCGCGCAGCATGTTTGGATCAAGGGCAGTGCATATGAAGGTTGCGTGTACGTCGTTGGAAGGTGTTTGCACATGTGCAAGGAGTGCATGGACGTGGCAACATTGTTCCAAGGCGTGATGAAGAGAAGTGGACGTAAAGAATTGGTCGGAAAGGTCCAACCGGCTTGATTGCGTACTCAGGCTGAGGCTGAGTCGGATATGGCTCAAATATGGAAGATTTGAGTTGGTTATGATAGGATCTCGTGCTAGGCACGAAGTTGAGTTGTTTTAGAAATGTTTAGGACGTTCCTAAGGTGTTTGGAAGTCTCACGATTGCTTCTATCTGCGAATAGGAGAGTCCTGAGCAGTTATGGTAAGTTAGGATACGAGTCCAATTAGGAGTAGGAGTCCTAGATTGGATTGTTTAGCCTGAGGGCTGGCTATAAAATCAAGGGAGGGCAGAGCTCTCATGGGTAGAGAACTTTGGGCTGTTCCTCTTGTGTTTCTATTGAATAAAGTTCATAGTTTCGAGGAGCTTTTGTGCCTTGTTCGTCCGACTTGTTTTTTGTCAAGTCTTTCTCGCCGAGTTTCTGGACAGACCGACGTTGCTTCGGTGTTTCATTCATAACTCGAGTTTTACAGATCCGATTGACGTGATTCTTTTTGGGTTGTCTTCACAACTCAATTATCTATCATCTGTGAAATTTTCACGAGCTTCGGATCTGTAGTTTTTAAGACACACGAGTTTCTTTGCAGCGTTGCAGATCTGTTTTATATCGGGTAGAACAGATTGATCTTCGTTTAATGTTTTGATCGTATCTCAAGTTTTACTTCGTGTTTTCAAGTGATTCTTGTTGCATTAGATCCGTGACTTGATTCTGTACCTCTCTACTTGATTTATCACGATTGAACACGTTTGAAAACACTTGCACACACGGTTTCTTTAAGTCGATTGATTTTTTGCTGAGGGGTTTTGTTGTTTCCGCTGCGAAAAGTTTTAGTCTACCATTCACCCCCCCTGGTAGCTTTTCACGTGCTCTTCGATCCTACAGGGGGGGGCGTCAAGAGAGGGGGCCTCTTGAGCCCCACGTTGTGACGTATTCGGACTTCATGAGTACGCACCCTCCGGTGTTCACTGAAGCAGCAGAACCCCTGGAGGCCGACAATTGGCTGCGGACTATCGAGTCCAAGTTTGGGCTGCTCCAATGCACGGAGTGGCAGAAGACTATGTTCGCGTCGCAGCAGCTTCACGGTGCCGCTGGTGTGTGGTGGGCGAATTATATCGCCTCACTGCCGGTTGGCCATGCTGTGGAGTGGGAAGAATTCCGGGAGGCGTTCCACGCCTACCATATCCCTCCCGGTATAATGAACCGGAAGTTCCAAGAGTTCTTGGAGCTGAAGCAGGGCGGGAGGAGTGCCCACGAATACTGCCGTGCCTTCAACCATCTGGTGCAGTATGTGTCAGAGTATGTCTCCACCGAGGAGAAGAAGTGAGAGCACTTCTATCAGGGATTACACCCCGAGATGAAGACGCATCTCGTTCAATGCAATCGCGGCACATTCAATGATCTCGTCAATGCCGCGATCATGCAAGAAGACGCTCAGCGTGAATTGGCGGCTGAGCAGCGCAAGCACAGCACTCCACCCAGCAGTGGGGGTGGAGCTCCTCAGAAATACCGCATGGTGTATCGGACACCATCCGGTCAGCAGTGGCATCCACCGGCGCGACCTTACCAGTTCGGGGGTCGTTCTTTCCAGCCACCTCTGTTCTGACCTTCGATGCCACCACCGCGACCGCAGAAGCAGCAGATGGTGCCCTGAGCGTTTCCACCGCCACAACACGCCCCGGGTTTCCATCCGCCGATCAGTGGAGGACTGCCTCGCTACACTTACTTTACGTGTGGCCAGGCAGGCCATTTCTCGAAGGACTGTCCCCAGGGGCAGCAGAGCAGCGGGCAAGCCCAATATCAGGGCGGTGCTCGAGGCCGACCTCCGGTCAAGAAGGTTGGTTAGCGAACTGAGAGCGTTCGCAACCTCAAAAATGAGGACGCCACAGAGGGAGAAAATGTGCTGGCGGGTACGTTCACTCTCAACAATCAAGCAATCATCATATTATTTGATTCTGGTGCAACCCACAACTTCATAAGTGCATCATATGTGGTTAAGCATCAACTGGAAGCCTTTCCAACCGAGTGCTCTTATATGATCTGCTCACCTGGAGGAAAGATTTCAGCAACTATGCTGATTCCGAAAGCACAACTGTGCTTCGGTGGGAAGATATATCCCACCACTATGATTATTCTTGAAGGGCAGAAGATTGATGCAATCTTAGGGATGTCATGGCTAAGTTACCATGGCGCTGTACTAGAAACATTATCACGGACGGTTCACCTCAGCTCCCCACTACACCGTCCGCAGTCCCTCATACTAGACCATCCAGTCCGGGAAGTTTCAGCCGCTTATACTACTGAAGCTTCCAAGCTAGAGGGCATCCCGGTAGTCCGCGAGTATCTCGACGTGTTCCCGGATGATCTCCGGGGTATGCCACCTGAACGGTATGTGAAGTTCAAGATTGAACTTGCACCCGGGACTACTCCCATATCACGGAGACCGTATAAAATGGCTCCGAACGAGCTGGCTGAATTGAAAGAACAGTTCAATGATCTGTTGAGCAAAGGTTTCATTAGACCGAGTTCCTCGCTTTGGGGATGCTTGGCGCTGTTCGTCAAGAAGAAGGTTGAAACCTTGAGGCTGTGTGTGGATTACCGGCCGCTCAACGCCATCACTATTAAGAACAAGTATCCACTACCCCGCATTGACATCCTGTTTGATCAGCTTGTGGGTGCAAGTGTGTTCACTAAGATGGACCTTCGCTCCGGGTATCTTCAAATAAAAATCCGGGCAGAGGATATCCCGAAGACGGCCTTCTCGACGAGATATGGCTTATACGAATATCTCGTCATGTCTTTTGGTCTCACCAATGCTCCGGCACATTTCATGTATCTCATGAACTCGGTGTTCATGCCGGAGCTGGACAAGTTCATTGTGGTGTTAATTGATGATATCTTGGTTTATTCCAACACAGAAGCAGAACACGGCGAACACTTGAGAATCGTTCTTCAACGATTGCGGGACCACAAGCTCTATGCCAAGTTCAGCAAATGTGAGTTCTGGATCAGCCAAGTGAAATTTTTGGGACATATCATCTCAGCGGAAGGCATTGCGGTTGACCCATGTAAAATTGAACAAGTGCTGAAATGGAAAGCTCCCACTTCTGTCCATGAAGTCAGAAGTTTCCTCGGTTTAGCGGGATATTACCGGAGATTCGTTCCAAGCTTGCTAAGCCGGTGACAGAATTATTGAAGAAGGGAACAAAATATGTTTGGAACACGGCATGTGAAGGAGCGTTCCAAGCATTGGTGAAGCATCTCACAACAGCCCCGGTCTTAGCTCAACCGGATACGACCAAGCCCTTCGACGTGTATTGTGATGCGTCTGGTATTGGGCTCGGCTGCGTGTTGATGCAGGAAGGACGTGTGGTCGCGTATGGCTCCCGCCAGCTTCAAAACAATGAGCAGCACTATCCGGCTCATGATCTGGAGTTTGCTGCTGTGGTTTTGGCGCTAAAAATGTGGAGGCAATATCTCCTGGGGAATTTGGTGCTCCTCTACACCGACCACAAGAGCTTGAAGTATATTTTCACCCAGAAGGAGCTGAATATGAGGCAAAGGAGGTGGTTAGAACTAATCAAAGATTATGAGATTGAGATTCATTACCATCCCGGCAAGGCGAATGTAGTTGCCGACGCACTGAGTCGGAAATCACATGTCCATAACCTCACCATTACACCGGTGGAGGAGGAAGAGCTGAGCATGTACTTGGTTCCTTATCGATCACTCTACAACCTTGCCCTCATCCCTACAATTAGGGAGGAGATCATTGCAGCTCAAAAAGTGGACAAGGGCATGGCACATCTCTGGAGACGGATAGACAACGGGGAATCAAATGTTTCCAGAAAGATGATGAGGGGATGCTGTGGTTCAATGACCGCATAGTCGTACCACGGAATATGGAGCTGAGGAAAAAGATACATGATGAATCTCACTTGTCTAAATTCTCCATTCGTCCGGGCAGCAACAAAATGTACCAAGATTTGAAGAGAAGATTTTGGTGGACATGGATGAAGGGGGAAGTGGCTAAATACGTATCCAAGTGTGATACGTGTATACGAGTGAAAGCAGATCATATGACGAAATAAGGGCTGTTGCAACCCCTGAAAATTCCAGCATGGAAATGGGAAGATGTGAGCATGGATTTCATTGTGGGATTACCCCTGACTTCCAACAAGCATGATTCCATTTGGGTAATCGTTGACCGGTTAACCGAGTCGGCTCACTTCATTCCCGTGCATACACATTTCCATGCCAGCAGATATGCGGAGTTGTATATTGCAGAAATCCTATGCTTGCATGGAGTACCCAAGACCATAGTCTCACACCGAGGGGCACTATTTTTATCTCGTTTCTGGGAGCAGTTGCACGCTGCTTTGGATACTAAGCTGATTAGAAGCTCCGCCTATCACCCTCGGACAGATGGGCAGACTGAGAGGGTGAACCAAGTACTGGAAGACATGTTGAGAGCGTGTGCCATCCACCACGGTAGAAACTGGGATGATCATCTACCGCTGGTGGAATTCTCGTACAACAATGGCTATCAAGCGAGTATCAAGATGGCACCTTATGAGGCTCTCTACGGTCGTAAATGCCGCACCCTATTAAACTGGTGCGAGTCCGGTGAAAGAGTCACGTTCGGGGTTGATGTGGTGAACGACGCTGAAGAGTGCTTTCAGATGATTCAAGCCAACTTGAAGGCCGCTCAATCCCAGCAGAACAGCTACGCTGATAAGAGGCGTAGGCCGCTGCACTTTGACGTCGGGGAACACGTGTATCTACGTGTATCTCAGACGAAAGGCGTGCACCGGTTCGGCGTGAAGGGGAAACTCGCTCCCAGGTTTATTGGACCCTATACTATCACCGAGAAGTGTGGACCAGTGGCGTATAGACTGTAGCTACTGGCATCTCTCGCTGGGGTTCATGACGTTTTCCATGTATCACAACTACTAAAATGTCTGAAATATACGGCTGTTGTTCCCACTGAAGACATTGGTGAGCTGCAACCGGATTTGACGTATGCTGAATATCTGGTGGCAATTATTGATGAGAAGGCTCGGACCACATGTAGCCGAACATTGTGGTTCTACAAGATACTGTGGAGCAACCACACCGTTTAAGAAGCGACATGGGAGAGCGAGGAATTCCTTCGCTCAAACTACCCGGATTTCATGGCGTCTCATCATGGGTGAGTTCCTATTACATCGCTGTCTCCTCATTTATAATCTCGGGACGAGATTCTTTTAAGGGGGAGGGATGTAAAAGCCCAAAAATGGATTTGAAAAAGTGTTCATTTCATCATCTCACAACACCACAGCTCATTAGTGGATAGTTCATGAACACTTGTTAAGAGCAAGTAAACACCATAAAAAGGGTGATTAGAGGGGAAAGTCCTATTTTCAAAAAAATGGGAGTCCTATACATAAACATGAAAGGTTGAGCTCACCCCTAGACCTTAAATAGTCTTGGGAAGGCACAAGCCAAATGGAAGGGCCTCAGTTTTTGACACAAAATTGAAGTGTTCATCACCACACCACACACCTCATTTGAGGAAAGATGATGAACACAAATGAAGAGCAAGTAACCACCATCAACATGCTCATTAGAAAACAAACTCACACATTGCAAAAGTGGTATTTCCCACATGTGATATAGGTGGGTTGGACATATGAAAACTCCTACACTTTGCTAAGGATGTCCATGCCAAGTTTCACCCAAATTCAACACCTTTTTGAGGTCATTTTGGGTATAGTTAGAAAGAGGGCAGTTTGAAACCATATTCAAATTCAAACTGTTTTTATCCCATGAATTTAAAAGTGGGAGGTATATTCTTACTCAGCACATTTTTGTGAGCTCACACACCAATTTTCACTCCATTTGGAGTTGATCTTGACATGAGCTAAATGGGACAAATTCAAACTTTGTTTGAATTCAAAACTGAACTTGTGCTGAAATTCTTTCAAATCAAATCCAATTTGAAATTTGATCAATTCAAATGGCTCATGGGTGAATAATTTGAATCACCAGGGGTATTTTGGGGCTCACTGTTTACAACAGTGATTAGGAGTAAATTTGAGAGGTTAAAACCCTGGGTGGGACCCACATGTCATAGAGAGAAGGAGGCAAAACTTGCACACAAAGTCACAGCCTCGGTGGGAAATTCCACCGAGCAGCTGTCGGCTGTGCCACCGAGCAGCTACCGGCGCCACTAGCTGCTTCCCTCTATGCACGCTGGTGCCCAGGGCGGCGTGCTCGCGCCCCCACGCGACCGGCACCGCCTCCACTGAGCAGGAGTCGGCCGGCTTTATCTTCTCGTGGGCAAACCCGAGCAGCGGCATTGTTTCTCGCCGCAGCTCTCTGCTCAATCGGAAAAACCAGCAAAACCATCTCCTCCTTCGTTCCTGAGCTACTAGACAGCCACCTGAGGTCGCACTCCACCTCCCCACTACCAGAAACCCCGAGCTCCGACCTCCTTTGCCCGAAAACGATCGCCACCGCGGCGACCTAGCCACAGCTGAGAGTCAGGCGCCCGTGGACACCGTTCCACAGGCGTTTTCACGGTCCAGCAAGATAGGCAACAGGAGCGCGCGTTCACCGTGCTGCTCTCCCCCAAGTTTGGAAGCAAACCGTGAAGAACCCACAGAAAATTTCCAGTTTTTGCTCCGGCGACCGTAAACCGAGCTTCCGGTACGGTTTCTTTAAATTCTCGCTCTATGATCTTTCGGAGGTTATCAAATCTTGCACATAGACGCTGGACTAGCCGGCGATCAAGTTCTTTTCTGCATCCATGGCGTGAAACTGTCTAGGAGTGACGAATTTTGAGCTCGATGGAGGGCGGTCATGGCGGGCACGATCGGTCACATGGTGCCGACCAACTTGCCGCCATCCCTGAGCCCTTTTGACACCTTGTCGAGCTTCCTAGAGGTACACTGATGCTGTAGGACCGTTTGTTCGAGGTGTTGGCGGGTTAGAACCCACGGTCGACGGCGCCGAACCTCAACCGAGGCCGCGGCACGTCGCCGAGCTATTTCCGGTCACCCCCAGCCCGACCTGACACCACCGACGTGTTCCTCGACGTCGACAACCCCCTAGCGGCGAGTTTCAGACCATGGGAGGTCCGGCAGCGGCGAGCCGGCGAGCTCCGGGTCTGCTCCGGCGAGGTCGGCGGCGCGGGCACGAGAGAACGGCAGGAGGAAGACGAAACCGGCTTGCCCACGTGTCAGCGGCTGAAGAATTTAAATCGGGGTCGGGTGTGGACGGGGATCGGCTGTGCTGGCTCGCAAATACCCTGTGAGCTCCGGTGTGCCAGACACCTCCGTGCTCGACACGTGTGGTATCTCCGGTGCGCCGGACACCTCCGCGCTCGACACGTGTCCCCGCGGGCCCCCGAGAGTTTAAACTATTTCCCTGATTTTCAGAATTCTTCCAAACTTCAAATCCTCATAACTTTGGCTAGAAAGCTCCAAATCGAGTGAACCAAATTTTGTTGGATTCAGCTCTTTGAGCACTTTCAGCAAATCAAGTTTCACTTCATGAAAACCCTTAATTCTCCAGAATTAAAACCTCAAAATTTAAACTGTTAGGAATTTTAACTGGAGAATCCTTTGGAGGAAAATCCTGAAATTCTGCTGGGATGTTCACCAAAATATCCCTGAACTATCATAAAAATTTCAGACCCATTGGAGCTCATTTAATCCACCTAATGGTGTGATTAGTGAAGCTGTTCCAGAGAAAATAGAAAATGTTCAGAAACATTTTCAGAATTTTCTCTGAAATTGTTTAGCTCATATCTTTAGTTAGGAACTTCCAAATTAAGTGAGACCAACTCCATTAGAACCCTCTGAAAATCTAGTTTTCAGAAAGTCATAGTTTGTTTCATGAAAATCCTTAGAACACCCTAAGATCCTTCAATTAAGGTCAAGGACATAATTAATTGTGGAGGGCTCAAATGAGCTTTTCTGCAACTAAAACTTGACCAAAACTCTGTTTAGGTTGTAACCAAGCCACAGTAAAAATTTCACAGTCATTGGGCTTGTCTAGTATGAGTTATAGACCTCACAAGTTAAAAGTTAATACAACTGCATTTAAATTAATACATGTATTGCTTCTATCATGTAGTCGCTAAGGTCGAGGAGGAACCCGAAGTCCTAGACTTCGTTACTCCGGAGGAACAGCTAGCCTACGACCAAGAGCAGCAAGGCAAGCTCCGGTTTGCATTAACCGTTTTACAAATTTTTATTGTTTTGAGCACATACTTGTTTACTTTATTCTTTGCATTAGAGTCTTGTTTGGAAGCCCCACTGCATAGCCAAGAGAACCATGGGTTGGATTTATGATTGCAAAACCCGTTATCTACTGCATTGCTAGGATAGAATAGGATTCGGTACAAGTCGAGTAGTTGGAACTACTCGCGAGCATAGGCTAGCGGCACTCGACTCGGGTAGTGATAGCACATGAAACACATGGCAAGAAAATGAGACCGAGTGGAGGGTAAGGGCCGCAGGACTTTGGGGCCTGTGTGCTGTAGCTCCGCTTGTGTCGATTGAGGACTGAGCCGTGTGCGTGCCTGTTGAACAAGCTAGAACAGTACCGAAGACCTACCGGCTATATGGGAACCGGGAAACTGATGTAACTCGGGTAGCTGGGTATTGAGGCATTGCCCGTCGTTCAGAGGGTAGGTTGAGAGCTTGAGGTGTAAATCGGCTGGCGGCACTGAGATGCGCGTGCAGAGACCTCTTGCTCGGGACGATGGGACCGGTTCAATTTGGCTGACGGGCGAAAGGTGGTTGCGTACGGCGTCCGTGATGATTGTTGTAGGCAACATCGAGTACGGGCGTACGTGACGGGTTGTTCGGGTAACCCTGCAGGTGTAAATCGATTATAATCGCCGTCCCTCGCGGTCAGTGAGTACCACTTGTTCACTGTACCGTGACGTAGAAAGAACAGGCTAGTTACATGTTAAAATGTTGCTGATTGAAAGATGGACTTGATTGCTAATGAATTGCTGTAGTTTAGAACTAACTAAATTTCTTTTCAACTTTGGGCAAAGTACATGAGAGAAATACGTTTCTTGTTTGATTGCGGCTCTCTCATGTGCCTTAGCGTAAGGTTCTCCACAACCTGCTGCTAAAACTTGAAAGTAAGGTTCTACTAATTAGGCGAGTCCTTACAAATGATTTTTACCTCATGTAACCCATCACCCCTCATGTTGAAGTTCCATGTTTAGGTGAGATGGGTCAGACATGCTGAGCCTTCGTGCTCACTGCTTGTGTTTGAAGCTTTTGCAGGGTTCTATGAGGAGGGGACTTCCGAAGAGGAGACGGAACCCCAGGAGGGGAACCCCGTCGAGTGGAAGTCATGCACGCCGCAGAGTTAGTGTGCGTGTGTGCTAGCAAGGACACGTTCAAGGGCTGAACGTGCACTTGTTGCTTAGTCTATGCCCGTGAGTGTAGACTGAACTTATTTTGATGTAAACATGTTCATAACTTGTTTATGTAATAAAATTTCGCTTCCGCTTTGTACCTTTGACGTGTGTTATCCGGTGCTGTGCAACGCAGCACCCCTCAGCGTGATCCTGGCTAGACAGGACCTTTGGGGTCGTGTCAGCATTGGTATCAGAGCTCGCTTGAGGTTTAATACAGTACAAAGGTCATCTTTTTCGAAAATCCAGTGAGGAACGAGTTAGTAGCCTGTATAAGGATGTTATTAGTGTATAGAAAGTGGCATATTGACCTATTTGTTATGTCAGAAAATCGTGTATCTCCGGACGTTTATGTCTTGGGGGGTACACGTAAGCGCTGTCCACCAGTGCGCACATGCTGAAGGGTGGAGCCCCACGGGTGGCAGGTAACCCGACCCGCTTGGATATCCTCTACGACTTTTCATGTCGTTTGGGGTATTCGAGCAACGTCTATCCCTGGCGTGCGTGGTGCAACTTGGGAGACCCCATCACGTGGTCTGAAACATGAACACGTAACTCAAGGCGTGTTTGGCTTGAGAACATCCGGGCGAGTGATGACGGCCGGTTGTACGAACTGTATGGATTCCGGGCTCGGTGTGCAGCCGAGTCTGACGATTGCTTGAGTTTCTGCAGGTAGCCTGACCACGTAACGGTAGACGTGTAGCATCCGTGTGTGAGTGACGTATAGTGCCACTGAAATAACGAAGCCGGCTAAGTCCGGTATAGGTTTTTCTTTGTGAGGACGTAGTACCGACATAATCTGGTGACGCATCGACGTCACACCCCACTAAATGAACAACATCATTTAAAAACTTGAAGGTTTTGATCTAAAGTAGTAAAACTTGATGTAACTCCTTCCCTTGAACAAGATATTCAAAGTTAACAAGTTTTCAACTTATAGGTTGTTAAGGACAGAGCACTCTGTTTTCAGCCGAATCAAGGCTGAAGTTAATCAGAGGTTAGAGGTTGAGTTCTTTCGAGGTTGGGGTCATATGATACATTTCTGGAAAGATTTGGAAGAGTTTTACAACTTTTCTGTTGAGGTCCAGAGGTGTTTCATCCCTTAACCAATCAAAAAGTGCAGTAGAGTGAAACTGTCCAGAAAATAGGACAGAGTAAAGACTCTTTGTAAACTCTCTGTAGATTAAGCATAACTTCCTGCTTAAAAATCAAAAAATAGAAAATTAGGTAGTTCTGGAAAGATTATGAGATAAGTTACAACTTTGTAACAGAAAGTTTTGTCAGATTAGGAACAGAATTAACTGGGATTCTTGGATCGAATCAGTACCTAAAGCAGGGAGGTGCTGTCCAATTGTCTCCAGAAATTCTGTTAACTTTGACATCTCATAACTTTTGAACCAGGACAGATCTTAGGCCAAGCAAATACTTTCTGGAAAGCTATTGAAGTTAGCTTTAACTTTGAAGTTGAGCCCCACAACTAGTTTTGCTTTTAACATGGCCTAAATCAGGTTGAAATGGAAACTCGTCAGGGCTGTCATGGGAACAGCAGATCAGCAGTCAAATTTGTTTAAAATTTGAACTAAGTTTCCAAGTTTATGGGTTCAATGACATGACTTATGTTATAACTCAATGGTTACTGTTTAAATAAATATTTGACATTTCTCAAATATATTTTTACAGATGACAGCAGATAAACAGTTGGAGAACGGGTGGGTGGTGTCCCACTGTTTTCACCGTAGCGGCTACCTGGAAGCATTGTGGCAAATGCTTCAATATTTCGGGTACAACCAGATGCCGCAGTACTTCGCCAAGGAAGAAGGCGAAGAGGGGAACAAGACATGGACAATCCATGTCGAAATCCCCGCAGGACCTACGCCACCCGGTTGGGTGCCATTCACCATCACGGTGAGAGGAAGACAACCAGAAGGGATGTGGCAAGTGGCAGCCCGTGACACCATGTCACGTTTCTGCCAACTACACGTGCAAGCTATGGAGGGCACTCCATACGCGCTCGTTCCGATGGAGGGACGGGCTCAGCATGTGTGGGAAGAGAGGTACCGGGAGGCAACGGATCCGGGTTGCCCAAGGTACAACCCCGCGGAGGCAAAACTCAGCCTCCAGATGAGGGCGGGAAACGCCGTGATGGACAGCCAAGCTGTTCATATGGAGCATCTCGCCACGAAGCTCAAGGAGAGCACGAGCCATGGAGACCATTTCGAGAGTGCTCACAGCGCACTCCGCAATGTGCTCCTTCCGACGATCAAGCGACTAAACGAACAACACAATCAGTTGCATCGTCTGAAGAAGGCGAAGAGAAAAAGCCGTGTCGACATCGCGGCGTTGCAAGAACTGGTACAAAATCTGACCCAGCAGAACGAGGAAGTTACTCAAGAGCGAGACGACGCTATTGAGGAAGGACAAGGCTGGGAAGAAGATTACAACCAAGCCATGGACGAGGTGCATGCATTGCAGGACCTCGTACCTCCGGTGTTGGGTGTACCGGTGGTCTTGGGCCTTCCAGCAATGGGAGAACCCGGGATGGGAGGAGAGGTGGTAGATCCAGAGCCACCAGCAGAGGTACCGGAGGAGGACGACCCACAGGAGGTCGAGTTCTACTCCGAGTAGGGGGTTACGGTTGCCAAGTAGGGCAGCTAGGGTAGCGTAACCCAACTTTTGTAATCGGTGACATGTCGTGTAGACAGTAGCGTATGTATAGGTAGTGACGACATGAGCACGACTTCTCGGAGACCCGAGAATAATGTATCTTGTATAAAGTTTATGCTTTGTCAATATATGTGAATGTTGTGCAAATTAATCATGTGTCACTTCAATACCTACTGTTGCTTATGGAATTTTAAGTAAGACATGTGCTAATTGCTGCTGTTTTGAATTTCAGAATGACGCGTACTCGTGCCAACCCTGATGTTGGGGGTACTAGCCAAGGGGGAGAGACCTCCCAACCACCTCCCGAGGACTCCTCGGGACAGCAGCAGCAACAGCAACAGCAAACACTGCCACCGCCACTGCCAACGGTTACATTGGCCGACATCGTCGCGGCAATGGCGGGTTCACATCAGCAGCACACGGAGTTGCTGCAAACGCTTATCGCCAATACGTCTCGCCCAGAGAGACGTCAAGATCATGAGGAGCGCCAACAGAGCTCCTACTCCAACTTCCTGGCTACTCATCCCCCGGTATTCTCAAGGGCGGATGAACCACTTGACGCGGACAACTGGCTCCGCGCCATAGAGATGAAGTTCGGGCTGCTCCAGATAAGCGAGCAGCGCAAGACTCAGTTCACGATCCAGCAGCTCCAAGGATCCGCGAGCGCGTGGTGGGCCAACTTCTATTCTTCACAGCCCACCGACCGAGTGATGACCTGGACGGAGTTTCGGACGGCCTTCAGGGCCTATCATATACCGCCAGGTTTAATGAAGAGGAAGACGCAGGAGTTCTTACACCTGCAACAAGGGAGCCGGAACGCGCTGGAATACTCCAGGGCGTTTAACGATCTCGCGCTATATGCGTCGTATCATGCCGATACTGACGAGAAGCGGCGGGACCATTTTTACCAGGGGCTTAACCCGCTCCTGAAGGACAAGTTGGCGATGTTCAATCGCGGCAGCCTCAACGATATCATTGATGCTGCAATTGTTCAGGAGGACTCCGGAAAGGAGTTGGCGGCGGCAGAGCGAAAGCGAAGCGCGCCGCAGAGCAGCGGAGAAGGAGGCGGTCCTTCTCAGAAGTTTCGGATGGTGAATCGCCCACCATCAGGTCCACGCTGGCAACCACCACAGCGGTCGATGCCGTTCCGCAGTCGACCGTACTCTTCACCGGCATTCAGGCCGGCACTGCCAGTATCACCTCCGCAACAACAGCAGCAGCGGGCGATGCCGCGTGCGTTTGCACCTCAGCAACGCATGCCGGGCTTTCGTCCCCCGAGCACTACACCAGCAGCGGCCACATGTTACAAGTGTGGTCGTCCAGGACACTTCGCGAGCAGTTGCCCGGAGAGGCAAGGCGGCGGAGTGGAACCGCAGTTTCCGGGGAGGAATCAACCCCGGAATCCTACTAATGCGCGGCGGGCAAATCCTAGGCCCGGCACCATCCACCAGCTTGCCATTGAGGACGTGCCGGAGGGCGAGCCAATCATTGCGGGTATGTTCCAACTCCACCAGCATCCCGCTATAGTACTGTTTGATTCAGGCGCCACGCATAATTTTATTAGCCAAGCTTTCGTTGCTAAACACAGCTTGCCAATACTACCCACCGATAGTCCATATTTAATTTGTTCACCGGGTGGGAAGATTTCAGCAAGCGTAATGGTTTCCAAAGCACCATTATGCTTAGCGGGTAGAGTGTACCCCACGTCTCTCATTATCTTAGAGGGACAGAAGGTTGATGTCATCCTAGGGATGTCGTGGTTAACCCGCCACGGCGCTGTTTTAGACACCGTCCTTCGAGTCGTGCACTTAAACTCAGAGGTGTACGGTTCTCACTCATTACTTCTGGACAGTCCAGAAATAAAACTTCCAAGTGTCTATCAAGCCACAACCATCAGATTGGAAGATATTCCAGTGGTCTGAGAGTTCCCTGACGTATTTCCGGATGATTTGCTGGGAATGCCGCCCGATAGAGAGGTGGAGTTCAAGATTGAAATTGCACCGGGAACCATGCCAATATCCCGAAGGCCGTACAAGATGGCGCCCAAGGAGTTGGCTGAACTGAAGACTCAGCTCACGGACCTGCTGGAAAGGGTTTTATTAGGCCAAGCTCCTCGCCATGGGGCTGCTCGGAATTATTTGTCAAGAAGAAGGATGAGACGTTGCGACTTTGCATGGACTATCGTCCATTAAATGTTGTAACCATCAAGAACAAGTACCCGTTGCCACGGATCGACATGTTGTTTGATCAGTTGGTCGAAGCAAAGATCTTTTCCAAGATGGATTTAAGATCCGGGTACCATCAGATTAAAATAAGGGCTGAGGACATTCCGAAGACGGCTTTCTCGATGAGGTACGGACTTTATGAGTACCTGGTCATGTCCTTCGGCCTCACCAATGCTCCAGCTCACTTCATGTACATAATGAACTCGGTATTCATGCCGGAGCTGGACAAGTTTATCGTGGTCTTCATCGACGACATCCTGGTATATTCCAAGTCGGAGGAAGATCACAAGGAACATCTGCGTATAGTCTTGCAACGGCTGCGGGACCACAAGTTATACGCGAAATTCAGCAAATGCGAGTTCTGGATATCGCAAGTGCCTTTTCTCGGGCATATCATCTCAGCGGAGGGTATCGCTGTGGACCCGAGCAAGATCACTCAAGTGCTGAATTGGAAATCCCCGAGAACTGTTCACGAGGTACGGAGTTTCCTCGGACTGGCGAGATATTATCGGAGGTTCATTCCGAACTTCTCGAAGATTGCCAAGCCACTGACAGAGCTGCTGAAGAAGGCTACCAAATATGTTTGGAGTCCAGCATGTGAAGCAGCATTCAAGGCTTTAGTCAAGCACCTGACATCGGCACTGGTTTTGGCGCAGCCAGACACAACAAAACCGTTCGATGTGTATTGTGATGCATCCGGCGTTGGGCTCGGATGTGTGCTGATGCAAGACCGAAGAGTGGTCGCGTATGGATCACGGCAGCTTAGAAACCATGAGCAAAATTATCCAACTCATGACTTGGAGCTCGCTGCCGTGGTACTTGCACTGAAAATGTGGAGGCACTACCTACTCGGTAACCTCGTACATTTATATACCGACCACAAAAGCCTCAAGTACATATTCACTCAGAAGGAGCTGAACATGAGGCAGCGAAGATGGTTAGAATTGATAAAGGATTACGAAATAGAGATCCATTATCATCCGGGCAAGGCAAACGTAGTGGCAGATGCGCTGAGCCGCAAGTCACACGTCAATAATCTGACCATCACACCGTTGGAAGAGAGCGAGCCACCACTACATGTGATTCCACACAGAGCTCTCTACAACCTAGCTTTGATCCCCACCATCCGCGAAGAGATAGCGGCAGCCCAGAAGAATGACAAGGGCATGTCACATTTGCGGAGACGTGTAGACAGTGGGGAGGTAAAATGTTTCCGGAAGGACGGAGACGGCGTCCTATTGTTCAAGGACCGGATCGTCGTACCCCGTAACCCGGAATTACAAAAGAAAATCTTTGATGAGGCTCACTTATCAAAGTTTTCTATTCACCCAGGCAGCAACAAAATGTATCAAGAACTCAGAAGCAAGTTTTGGTGGACACGGATGAAGCGTGAGACTGCAAAATACGTGTCCGAGTGTGATACATGTCGAAGGGTGAAGGCAGACCATATACGGAAACCGGGACTGCTGCAACCACTGGGCATTCTTGCCTGGAAGTGGGAGGATGTGAGCATGGACTTCATCGTCGGTTTACCCACCACCTTGCAGAAACATGATTCTGTGTGGGTGATCGTCGATCGGCTCACCAAAGTTGCCCATTTCATCCCAGTCAACACCAACTACAACGCCAAGAAGTACGCTGAACTGTACATCTCACGGATCCTATGCTTGTACGGCGTACCCCGTACCATCATATCCGATCGGGGCACTTTATTTGTATCCCGTTTTTGGGAGCAGCTGCACGCTGTCTTGGGGACGAAGCTGATCCGTAGTTCAGCCTACCACCCACAGACGGATGGGCAAACGGAGCAGGTAAATCAAATCTTAGAAGACATGTTACGAGCTTGCGCTATCAATCACGGCAAGAATTGGGATGATCACTTGCCGTTAGACGAGTTCTCATACAACAATGGGTACCAAGCCAGTATCAAGATGGCACCTTACGAGGCGCTATATGGGCGGAAATGCCGCACACCACTGAATTGGTGTGAATCTGGCGAAAGGGTGATCTTCGGGATTGACCTTGTCAACAACACGGAAGAAAAGGTTCGACTGATTCAGGCGAACCTAAAAGCCGCTCAATCCCGACAGAAACAGTATGCGGACCGGAGAAGGCGCCCATTACAATTCAAAGTTGGAGATCACGTATATCTACGCGTATCTCCAATGAAGGGCGTAAACAGATTTGGGGTGAGAGGAAAGTTAGCACCCTGATTCATCGGTCCATTCCAGATTACCGAAAGATGTGGATCGGTGGCATACCGGCTGAAATTACCAGAAGCATTTTCCGGCGTGCATGACGTCTTTCACATTTCCCAGCTGAGGAAGTGTCTCAAGCTATCAACTACCATTCAGCTGGAAGACATTGAAGAACTGCAACCGGATCTCACCTATCGGGAGGAACCGGTCCAGATTATTGATGAAAAGGCCCGAACCACACGCAACCGTACGTTGTGGTTCTACAAGGTTCTATGGAGTAATCACTCCATGGACGAAGCGACATGGGAGAGCGAAGAATTTCTTCGCGCTAACTACCCCGACTTTTTCACGTCGCATATCCGGTAATTTTCAACCGTCCTCTCTCTCATGTTCACCTTATAATCTCGGGACGAGATTCTTTTAAGGGGGGAGGAATGTAAGGGCCTCAGTTTTTGATACAAAATTGAAGTGTTCATCACCACACCACACACCTCATTTGAGGAAAGATGATGAACACAAATGAAGAGCAAGTAACCACCATCAACATGCTCATTAGAAAACAAACTCACACATTGCAAAAGTGGTATTTCCCACATGTGATATAGGTGGGTTGGACATATGAAAACTCCTACACTTTGCTAAGGATGTCCATGCCAAGTTTCATCCAAATTCAACACCTTTTTGAGGTCATTTTGGGTATAGTTAGAAAGAGGGCAGTTTGAAACCATATTCAAATTCAAACTGTTTTTATCCCATGAATTTAAAAGTGGGAGGTATATTGTTACTCAGCACATTTTTGTGAGCTCACACACCAATTTTCACTCCATTTGGAGTTGATCTTGACATGAGCTAAATGGGACAAATTCAAACTTTATTTGAATTCAAAACTGAACTTGTGCTGAAATTCGTTCAAATCAAACCCAATTTGAACTTTGATCAATTCAAATGGCTAATGGGTTAATAATTTGAATCACCAGGGGTATTTTGGGGCTCACTGTTTACAACAGTGATTAGGAGTAAATTTCAGAGGTTAAAACCCCGGGTGGGACCCACATGTCATAGAGAGAAGGAGGCAAAACTTGCACACAAAGTCACAGCCTCGGTGGGAAATTCCACCGAGCAGCTGTCGGCTGTGCCACCGAGCAGCTACCGGCGCCACCAGCTGCTTCCCTCTACGCGCGCTGGCGCCCAGGGCAGCATGCTCGCGCCCCCACGCGACCGGCACCGCCTCCACTGAGCAGGAGTTGGCCGGCTTTATCTTCTCGCGGGCAAACCCGAGCAGCGGCATTGTTTCTCACCGCAGCTCTCTGCTCAATCGGAAAAACCAGCAAAACCATCTCCTCCTTCGTTCCTGAGCTACTAGACAGCCACCTAAGGTCGCACTCCACCTCCCCACCACCAGAAACCCCGAGCTCCGACCTCCTTTGCCCGAAAACGATCGCCACCGCGGCGACCTAGCCTCAGCCGAGAGTCAGGTGCCCGTGGACAGCGTTCCACAGGCGTTTTCACGGTCCAGAAAGAGAGGCAACAGGAGCGCGCATTCACCGTGCTGCTCTCCCCGCAAGTTTGGAAGCAAACCGTGAAGAATCCACAGAGAATTTCCAGTTTTTGCTCCGGCAACCGTAAACCGAGCTTCCGGTACGGTTTCTTTAAATTCTCGCTCTATGATCTTTCGGAGGTTATCAAATCTTGCACATAGACGCTGGACTAGCCGGCAATCAAGTTCTTTTCTGCATCCATGGCGTGAAACTGTCTAGGAGTGACGAATTTCGAGCTCGATCGAGGGCGGTCATGGCGGGCACGATCGGTCACATGGTGCCGACCAACTTGCCGCCATCCCTGAGCCCTTTTGACACCTTGTCGAGCTTCCTAGAGGTACACTGATGCTGTAGGACCGTTTGTTCGAGGTGTTGGCGGGTTAGAACCCACGGTCGACGGCGCCGAACCTCAACCGAGGCCGCGGCACGTCGCCGAGCTATTTCCGGTCACCCCAGCCCGACCTGACACCACCGACATGTTCCTCGATGTCGACAACCCCCTGCCAGCGAGATTCAGACCATGGGAGGTCCGGCGGCGGCGAGCCGGCGAGCTCTGGCTCTGCTCCGGCGAGGTCGGTGGCGCGGGCGCGAGAGAACGGCGGGAGGAAGACGAAGCCGGCTGGCCCACGTGTCAGCGGCTGAAGAATTTAAATCGGGATCGGGTGTGGACGGGGATCGGCTGTGCTGGCGCGCAAATACCCTGTGAGCTACGGTGTGCCGGACACCTCCGCGCTCGACACGTGTGGTATCTCCGGTGTGCCGGACACCTCCGCGCTCGACACGTGTCCCCGCGGGCCCCGGAGAGTTTAAACTTTTTCCCCAATTTTTAGAATTCTTCCAAACTTCAAATCCTCATAACTTTGGCTAGAAAGCTCCAAATCGAGTGAACCAAATTTTTCTGGATTCAGCTCTTTGAGCACTTTTCAGCAAATCAAGTTTCACTTCATGAAAACCCTTAATTCTCCAGAATTAATTCCTCAAAATTTAAACTGTTAGGAATTTTAACTGGACAATCCTTTGGAGGAAAATCCTGAAATTTTTGCTGGGATGTTCACCAAAATATCCCTGAACTACCATAAAAATTTCAGACCCATTGGAGCTCATTTAATCCACCTAATGGTGTGATCAGTGAAACTGTTCCAGAGAAAATAGAAAATGTTCAGAAACATTTTCAGAATTTTCTCTGAAATTGTTTAGCTCATATCTTTAGTTAGGCACTTCCAAATTAAGTGAGACCAACTCCATTAGAACACTCTGAAAATCTAGTTTGCAGAAAGTCATAGTTTGTTTCATGAAAATCCTTAGAACACCCTAAGGGCCTTCAATTAAGGTCAAGGACATAATTAATTGTGGAGGGCTCAAATGAGCTTTGCTGCAACTAAAACTTGACCAAATCTATGTTTAGGTTGTAACCAAGCCACAGTAAAAATTTCACAGTCATTGGACTTGTCTAGTAAGAGTTATAGACCTCACAAGTTAAAAGTTAATACAACTGCATTTAAATTAATACATGTATTGCTTCTATCATGTAGTCGCTAAGGTCGAGGAGGAACCCGAAGTCCTAGACTTTGTTACTCCAAAGGAACAGCTAGCCTACGACCAAGAGCAGCAAGGCAAGCTCCGGTTTGCATTAACCTTTTTACAAATTTTTATTGTTTTGTGCACATACTTGTTTACTTTATTCTTTGCATTAGAGTCTTGTTTGGAAGCCCCACTGCATAGCCAAGAGAACCATGGGTTGGGTTTAGGATTGCAAACCCCGTTAGCTACTGCATTGCTAGGATAGAGTAGGATTCGGTACAAGTCGAGTAGTTGGAACTACTCGCGAGCATAGGCTAGCGGCACTCGACTCGGGTAGTGATAGCACATGAAACACATGGCAAGAAAATGAGACCGAGTGGAGGGTAAGGGCAGCAGGACTTTGGGGCCTGTGTGCTGTAGCTCCGCTTGTGTCGATTGAGGACCGAGCCGTGTGCGGGCCTGTTGAACAAGATAGAACAGTACCGAAGACCTACCGGCTATATGGGAACCGGGAAACTGATGTAACTCAGGTAGCTGGGTATTGAGGTATTGCCCGTCGTTCAGAGGGTAGGTTGAGAGCTTGAGGTGTAAATCGGCTGGCGGCACTGAGATGCGCGTGCAGAGACCTCTTGCTCGGGACGATGGGACCGGTTCAATATTTGGCTGACGGGCGAAAGGTGGTTGCGTACGGCGTCCGTGATCATTGTTGTAGGCAACATCGAGTACGGGCGTACGTGACGGGTTGTTCGGGTAACCCTGCTGGTGTAAATCGATTATAATCGCCGTCCCTCGCGGTCAGTGAGTACCACTTGTTCACTGTACCATGACGTAGAAAGAACAGGCTAGGTACATGTTAAAATGTTGCTGATTGAAAGATGGACTTGATTGCTAATGTATTGCTGTAGTTTAGAGCTAACTAAAGTTCTTTTCAACTTTGGGCAAAGTACATGAGAGAAATGTGTTTCTTGTTTGATTGCGGCTCTCTCATGTGCCTTAGCGTAAGGTTCTCCACAACTTGCTGCTAAAACTTGAACGTAAGGTTCTACTAATTAGGCGAGTCCTTACAAATGATTTTTACCTCATGTAACCCATCACCCCTCATGTAGAAGTTCCATGTTTAGGTGAGACGGGTCAGACTTGCTGAGCATTCGTGCTCACTGCTCGTGTTTGAAGCTTTTGCAGGGTTCTATGAGGAGGGGACTCCCGAAGAGGAGACGGAATCCCAGGAGGGGAACCCCGTCGAGTGGGAGTTGTGCACGCCGCAGAGTTAGTGTGCGTGTGTGCTAGCAAGGACACGTTCAAGGGCTGAACGTGCACTTGATGCTTAGTCTATGCCCGCGAGTGTAGACTGAACTTATTTTGATGTAAACATGTTCATAACTTGTTTATGTAATAAAATTTCGCTTCCGCTTTGTACCTTTGACGTGTGTTATCCGGTGCTGTGCAACGGAGCACCCCTCAGCGTGATCCTGGCTAGACAGGACCTTTGGGGTCGTGTCACCAAATTTCAAAGAAATCCAAGACTTTTGAGGCACTTTTGGAGACATTTCAAGAAGGGGCGAATTTGAATGCAAATTCAATTTGCAGCCACTTTCATCACTTTAATTCAAAAGTTGACTTCATATTCAAACTCAGCACATTTTTCTGAGTTAGTCCACCAATTTTCATCCTCATTGAAGTTCATCTTGTCGGGAGCTAAATTTGCATTAATTCAAAACTGAATATGAATTTCAAATCCAAATGGGCAGCAAATTTAGCCAAACCAATTTCAAATTGAGGAAATCAAATTCAAACTATGACTTGGTGCTTAAGTCTCTCGTTCAATTGAGAGTAGCTGGGATATTTACAGTGGAATTTGGAAAAGTATTAGGGGGGGAGAGATGGTGCCCACAGGTCAGTGGGAGAGCTAATTCACAACCGAGCGGTGCTCTGTTTCTCACTGAGTCGATCGAGCGCAGCGCGCCACCGGGGCAATTCCCGAATGCCACCTCCCGAGCAGCCCAGGCCGCGGTATGCGTCGACATATCGGCAACCGGTGATATTTCTCACCTCCTCAAGCGACTCTCCATGCTGCTCTGCCCGTTCCCAAGCCCCTCGACGAAAAAACGCCGCCGCACCCTCGACAACCCTCGGTTCTACGGCGTCCGGACGTTTCCGTGATTGGCACGCTGATCTGAGCTCACCCAGATCTTTGCCGAAGCCTCCTCGACGTGGTCGATGCAACAACCCGGTGCCACACCCACGGTAAACCGACCACGAGCTACCTGTTTTCCTTCAGCGCCGTGTAAAGCCGCCGCTACCAAAAACTCATCGTCCGGACGCTAGGTTTGATCTTACGCCGAGTTGGGCATGCCAAAAGGTTCGCCTAGGAGTGCACTTTCTGTCCGACAACACCGGCCGCATGCCATAGAGTGTGCTTGACGGAATTCCAGTTCTTGCCGATAGCATGTGATATAGCCCGCGTTCGGTTAAACGGAAAATTCGGGCTAACCGGTCAAGCAATCGCTCCCCAGCTTCGACAACCAGCTAGAAACGTCCGTGCGAATCCAAACGGTCAAGAATCATGGGAAACCAGGGAGAAACCACCTAGTTCCTTGGTTTTTTCGTTCATCCCTGGGTTTAGACCTAGGTCGCACGGTGAAGTCCGGTTTGCCGCAATCTTGAGCAAGATCAGAGGCTGGGTCGTTGCTCCGTAGGTCATGGCGGTGCTGTAGGAGCCAACAGAGGGGACTTTGAGGCATGACAGCGCCATACCGACATCGCCGAACTCACCCCGTGGACTGTCGCCTTCGCACAACCAATTCCAGTGATCACCGGCCGGCGACTAGGTCAGCAACAGGTTCCCCGAGCAATTTCAGGCAGGGGCGGCCAGTTTGGTCGAGTTCCGGTCACGGGAACAGCCTCCCGGCAAGTAATCTGGCGAAGGGGGTGGCGGGGAGCTGCGGGAGCGTGAGGTAGACGAAGCCCCGTGGGCCCCACATGTCGGTCTCGGCTAAAACCGCCCCGGATCGGCTGTGGCATCGGGATCTCATGTGACTACGTGGGAAATTCTTCGGACCCCTGTGTGGCTTGGCTGCAGAGTGGACACGTAGCCCTGGGACCCACCAGCCGGTTTAAACTTTTATTTGAATTTTCAGATTTGGTTCAAACTTCAAATGAATATAACTTCTGCTAGGAAGCTCCAAATTCAGTGAACCAAATTTAGTTGGATTCTTTTTGAGTACTTTCCAGCAAAGCAAATTTCAGGTTATGAAACTTAATATTTTTCCAGAATTAATTCCCAAAATTTAAACTGTTAGGAATTTTATCTGGAGAATTACTTTATGAAAATTCTGAAATTTGGCTGGGGGTTCATTGGAAAATACTTGAGTCACAGTAAAAATTTCAGATCCATCCAAGTTGATTTAGTCCCCCTAATGGTGTGATTAATTGAGCTACCCTGAGATAGAAAATGTACAGAAACATTTTTAGATTTTCTCAAATCTTGATTAGGGCATAGCTTCATCTAGGATTATTCAAATGACATGAAACCAAGTCCTTTAGAACCATCTCAAACTCTAGTTTCCAGAAAGTAAGGGTTTGAAACATGAAAGTCCCTTTAAATCCATAGAGGCTATACTAATGACCAAATAGGCTTTTATTTGTACAACGCTCAAATGACTTTGTTTCAAATGAAACTTGGTCAAGACTCTGGTTAGGACCCTACCAAGCCACCATAAAAATTTCGGAGCCAAAGGGTAGGGCTAGCTAGAGTTATGGTCTTTACATATTCAAGTTAGCACATTGCATGTAAATTGACATATAGCATATTGCTTACGTGTAGTCGCTGAAGGCGAGGAAACTCCGGAGGTGCTTTACTTTCTCCTTCAGGATGAAGCCCTAACCACTGACCAGCAGCAACAAGGAAAGCCCCGGTTTGCCTTAACAAATTTCACAAAGTTTTGATTTATGTATACTTAGTATGAGGTATGTATGTGCATTAGGTGTAGGATGGATGAAACCCAAGTGCATAACCAGAATTTTCCTACAAGAGTGAGGGTAGTGTCTAAGTCTTCGAATACACAGGCTATGCTTAATGTTCATAGAACTTTGGTACAAGTCAAGTAGTTGGAATCTACTCGTGAGTTTAGGTTTTGGGGCACACGGGATTGGTTCGAGTGATGCGAGATCACATTAGTAAGAAAATGAAACTAGGCAGGGGCTAGGGCGCAGCAAGAGGAAGTCTTGCGTGCGCAGCCCTGTACGTGTTGATTAAGGACCGATCTGTGTGCGGCCCACGTTGATCAAGTTTGAACGTACCGAAGGCATATCGGATATATGGGCCCTGGTAAACCGATGTAACCTAAACCTCCAGGTGTAGAGGCATAACGCACCGATTTATAGGTTTAGGTTGAGGGCAGCAAGGTGGAAATCTGCTAGCGGGCATAGAGAGATGCTCTGTGTAGAAAACCTCCTGTCCGTTTCGGTGCGACCGGTTCGACGTTTGGGCTGTTGGGTGAAAGGTTGTCCCATACGACATCGAGTGAGTGTGCTGTGCAGCTCCACAGGTGGGTGTACATGACGTGCTCTTCGGGTATCCCTGCAGGTGTATATCGAGTCAATTCGTCATCCCTCGCGGTGATGTGTAGCACTTGGTCACTGAGTCGTGACGTAGGTTAATATATGAAATGTGATGATTCAATATTGCTGTTATGAGAAAAATTGTATTGCTACATGTGTGCCACCAAATACTGCTTACCAAATTTTAGTTTCATGAACTGTAACTTGTGGCTAAAAGATAAAATAAGGATGAACTTGTAGGCGTGTCCGTTTGCTATAAATTACCATCCCATGTTCATTGTAAACTGCATGTAGAGTTTCATGCCTAGGTGAGTTGGTTAAGTCTTGTTAAGCCATCGTGCTCACGGTTGTTGCTGTAAGTGTTTTTCAGGTGATGACTACCCCATGGACTCGGGTTACGAGTCCACCGGCAAGGTCTACCATCCGTAGGGGACCACAGCTGAGTGGGAGCCGTACACGCCGCACTGAGCTGAGGAGTGCCGCTAGTGTGGGTTTCCCTAGGGCTGGGTGTGACACCCTCAAAATCTCTGGTTTCTGCATATTCATATTTCATGTAGAGAAAAACATTTTAAAAGAAGTGGGAACAGAGAAATCATCAAATAGATAGCCAGTAAGAGCCGAATCCAGTTCCCAGAGAGCGCCGAAGACAACTTCCATGGCCCGCTGGCCACGTGGCGTGTTCGGAGTTCATCCCTGCGAAGTGGGGAGAGGTCCGCCGCTAAAATGGCTACGTGGCAGGCTCGGGGCTCATTTCCGCAAAAGGGGAGAGGTCCGACCCTGTGGGACACGTGTTGCCCTGAGCTAGCCTCTGCGGAAGAAGGAAAGGCATTTTCTGTAGGACACATGTCACCTTCGGAGCTAGTCACCACGGAAATCAGAGGACCAGTCGCACGGGATACGTGTCGATCTCAGAGCTCACCTCCGAGAGGTCCTGTTCTATTGAACACATGGCGCTACCGGAGCTTATCTTCAGGAAATCCGTCACTGTTGGACACGTGTCAACCTTGGAGCACGTCTCTCAGGAAAGAAGGAAAGACCGACACTAACACGTGGCGTGCACGGAGCCACCTCCGAGTAAGAGAGGAGGTCCCGACCGCCAGGATACGTGGCGCACGGGAGCTCACCTCCGAAGGAGAGGGAAGTCTTGCTCACTTGACACGCGGCACAACCGGTGCTCGTCCCTGCAGAGAGGGAGAGACCAGGACCTGGTGGACACGTGGAGCCTCCGGAGCTTATCACCAAGGAGGTAACGAGTGTTAAGCTATATTTGTATAGTCTATCTATGGCATGTATAATTATAGATAGAATTGGTTTAGATTTCCTTATATTGTAACCAAGTCCATAACTGTAACGATTTGTTACTTGTGTGCCAAGTTTGGCCTGCTATATAAACAATCGGCAACCTCCTGGCAGAGGCATTGCCTTCCGCATATTGTTTGGTATTGTTACATGGTAATCAGAGCCTCTCTTCCAAATACATCTAGTCATGGCGAGTTCTCCTGCCCCGGCTCCGGCGATACCAGCGTCTCTATCTATCCCGGTCTCTGAGAAGTTGACAAGGGAGAATTATCTCCTATGGCGCGCTCAGGTCCTGCCTGTGATCCGGGCGGCGCAGTTTGAAGGCTTTCTTGATGGCTCTGAAGTTGAGCCTCCGAAGACATTGTCAGTTGAAAAAGACTCCAAGACGATGGAGATTGCAAATTTAGATTATATCAATTGGCGTGTTCGTGATCAATATGTCCTGACATATCTGGTTACCTCGCTTTCTCGAGAGGTGTTATCTGGTATATCTTCGTGTACCACAGCAGCAAGCATGTGGACAGCGATCACACAATCGTTTGCTTCTCAATCTCGATCTCGTATCCTCCATCTACGAACCCAGATTGGAACCACGCGCAAAGGAGATATGTCTATGTCGATGTACTTCTCCAAGATGCGCAAACTTGCAGAAGAGATGGCAGCTGCTGGAAAGCAGCTTGACACTGATGATATTGTGTCTTATATTCTTAATGGCCTTGATGCTGAATACAATCCGCTAGTTGAACAGGTGACGGGCATGACTGATCCAATCAGTCTGGATGATCTTTATGCGCGCCTTCTCTCTACGGAAGCACGCCTGGAGTCCCAGAAAGATGTCAAGGAATCGTTCCACATGGTGGCCAATACTGCTGCACATGGTCGTGGTGGTGGCCGTGGCCGCGGCCGTTTCGATCCTGATCGTGGACATCTCGGAGGCTGCAGTGTTTTTGGACGTGGCAATCCTGGTCGAGGGGGTAATCCCAACAATCCCTACAAAGATCATCAATGCCAAGTCTGTGGTAAAACTGGTCATACTGCTCTCCGGTGCTGGAAGCGGTTTGACAAAAATTTCAATGGTCCTGAGAAAACAGCTTCTACTGCTGTCACCTCCTATAATGTTGACACGGCGTGGTATGCCGACAGTGCAGCTACGGACCATATTACTGGAGACCTTGACAAACTGACCATGCGGCAAGACTACGATGGTAATGATCAAGTACATGCAGCCAATGGAGCAGGTATGACAATAAAGCATATAGGTCAATCTACTGTTATTACCCCTTATCGTGACATATCTCTAAATAATGTCTTGCATGTTCCCCAAGCCACTCAAAACTTAGCCTCTGTTCATCGTCTCTCGTCTGATAATGATGTTTTTCTTGAACTTCACCCTGATTTCTTTCTTGTTAAGGATTGTCACACGAGGCGAACGCTTCTACACGGCAGGTGTAGGAACGGACTTTATCCCATCCCATGCTTGGAGCACAACAGTAGCAAGCATGTTTCCAGCATTGTCAAGGCATCCACAGATCGGTGGCATAGTCGCCTTGGTCATCCGTCCTCTGTTACAGTGCGTCGCGTTCTTCGTGATAATAGTTTACCTCTTGAGTCCAATAAAGCATGATCATGTTTGTGATGCATGCCAGCAAGCCAAGAGTCGACAACTTCCTTTTCCTAAGTCTGTTAGCGTCTCTAATGCGCCTATAGAGTTGGTGTTTTCGGATGTGTGGGGTCCAGCTCCTACTTCTGTAGGATGATATGATTACTATGTCAGTTTCATTGATGATTATAGTAAATTTACTTGGATTTATCTCATCAAACACAAGAGTGAGGTCTTTCAGAAATTTCGAGAATTTCAAGCACATGTTGAACGATTACTTAACTGTAAAATTTTGGCTATGCAAACGGATTGGGGTGGTGAGTATCAAAAATTGAGTCCATTTTTTGCACGCCTTGGTATTTCCCACCTTGTCTCATGTCCCCATACACATCAACAAAATGATCTGCCGAACGCAAGCATCGTCATATTGTTGAAGTAGGTCTAGCCCTTCTCGCTCATGCCTCTATGCCATTAAAATTTTGGGATGAGGCATTCTTGACAGCGGTCTTCCTGATTAACAGATTGCCAACACCTGTTCTTGCTCATGAGTCCCCTGTTGAACGGTTATTTGGGTCCAAACCAGATTATTCCTTTCTTAAAATTTTTGGTTGTGCGTGCTGGCCTAACCTACGCCCTTACAACTCTCATAAATTATCTTTTCGCTCTAAGCGGTGTGCCTTCCTTGGTTATAGTCCTCATCCCAAGGGATACAAATGTCTTGATATTTCCACTGGTCGTGTTTATATTTCGCATGATGTGGTCTTTGATGAATCAATTTTTCCTTTTGCTACGCTACATCCCAATGCTGGTGCTTGCCTACGCTCTGAGATCGCCCTCCTTTCTCCTACGTTGTTTAATTCATCTTTTTTCGGGGGTGATACTGTAGATTTGTCCTTAATGCCTAAGTCTACTAATCTGTTGCGTGAAGATTGTCATGTGCAGGAACTCTCTGGTGTACAGAATTTATCTAGACATGTTGTTTGCTTCCCACAAAGTTCTGTATTTGGTGTACAGGAGCATGCACACGTGGTCTCCCAAGGCGATGGTGCAGTTGAGCTGGGTTCAAGTCCCGACGCTGATCCTGTCGGTTCTGCCCAGGCACCGGTCCTACCCTCCACACCGATCTTTACTGTCGAGGAAGCTACTCCTGTCGGTCACGCCGCTGACACTGAACGATCTGCTACCACCGATGCACCAGAGGCAGTACCAGCAGCGGGATCTTCTACGGTCTCTGGTGACCCCTCTCCAGCACCTAATGGTTCATTATTGCATGCTTCTCCGGCTATAACAGAGCCTCTGATGCTTGATCTGGCTCAGCGCCCTCGGACTCGACTCCAGAATAATATTGTGCAACCTAAGAAGTTGTTCCCCGGAATGATTCGCTATGGCCTTTTTTGTGCCACTGGAGAACCAGAAACTGTCAAGGAAGCTATGTCTGATGCACGCTGGAAACAGGCTATGAATGATGAGTATTCTGCACTTATTCGTAATTGCACCTGGCACTTGGTTCCTGCTGATCAGGCTACTAATCGTATTGACTGTAAATGGGTCTATAAAATCAAAAAGAAGGCTGATGTTCTGTAGATCGTTACAAGGCTCGCCTCATTGCCAAAGGATTCAAGCAACAATATGGGATAGATTATGAAGATACGTTTAGCCCAGTGGTTAAACCAGCTACTATCCGCTTGGTTCTATCCTTTGCTGTTTCTAAAGGATGGTGTCTTCGCCAACTAGATGTGCAGAACGCGTTCCTTCACGGTGTTCTGGAAGAGGATGTCTATATGAAGCAGCCTCCTGGTTTTGTCAGCTCAACTCATCCGTCCTATGTGTGCAAACTTGACAAGGCCCTGTATGGATTAAAACAAGCTCCTCGTGCTTGGTATTCACGCCTTAGTGCTAAATTGGTGTGTCTCGGCTTCAAACCATCACAAGCGGACACGTCCCTTTTCATTTATAGCAAGGGTATTGTTCAAATATTCCTTCTCATCTATGTTGATGATATTATTGTTGCTAGCTCCTGTTCAGAGGCTGTTGATGCTCTTCTCTCCGATCTAAGGGCTGATTTTGCACTCAAAGATCTTGGTTCTCTTCACTATTTCTTGGGTATTGAACTTCATCCGCGCTCTGATGGTCTTCTACTCACTCAAGAAAAATATACCAAGGATATTTTGCATCGAGCTGGTATGGTCAAGTGTAAGCCTGTCTCCACACCTCTTGCTGCCAATGAGAAGCTATCACTTTCGGACGGTACCCTGTTGAGCAGTGAAGATGCTACAGCTTATTGTAGTGTTGTTGGTGCACTACAATACTTAACATTGACACGGCCAGACATCTCATTCGCAGTGAATAAGGTTTGTCAATTTTTGCATAGTCCCACCACTCAACATTGGTCTGCGGTAAAACGAATTTTGAGGTACTTATGTGGCACATTGAGGTATGGTCTTTATCTTCGCAGAAGTTCTTCTCTATTTCTGAGTGCCTTCTCTGATGCGGACTGGGCTGGCAATTCTGATGATCGCCGCTCCACTGGGGGTTTTGCAATCTTCTTTGGACCAAATCTTGTATTGTGGAGTGCTCGAAAACAACCCACAGTATATCGTTCTAGTACTGAAGCTGAGTACAAGGCGGTGGCTAATGCAACGGCAGAGATTATTTCGATTCAGAGTGTTCTTGGTGAACTTGATATTCCTCAATGTCGGGTACCCTGTTTATGGTGTGATAATTTGGGGGCCACCTATCTTTCAGCTAACCCTCGTTTTCATGGTTGTACTAAGCATATTGAAGTCGATTTTCATTTTGTTCGGGAACGAGTGGCAAGCAAGCAACTTCAGGTTCGCATTATCTCTTCTGCTGATCAATTGGCTGATGGATTTACGAAGCCGTTGCCCGTTAACAAGCTTGAATGGTTTCGTTCCAATCTCAACTTGATAGAGTTGTGATTGAGGGGGAATGTTAAGCTATATTTGTATAGTCTATCTATGGCATGTATAATTATAGATAGAATTGGTTTAGATTTCCTTATATTGTAACCAAGTCCATAACTGTAATGATTTGTTACTTCTGTGCCAAGTTTGGCCTGCTATATAAACAATCAGCAACCTCCTGGCAGAGGCATTGCCTTCCGCATATTGTTTGGTATTGTTACAACGAGTTCTAGGAATGGTTTTTGGATTCTGTACGCGTAGAAATACCGGAACAGAAACCGACCTGAATTCCACAATGATACCGCACCAAATCGACTAAAGATAAGTTGTAAGATTCAATGACAAATTTGAACAGGACTCTTATTCGGGATATAATCAGATTAGGACTCTTATCTTCCCGATTATAAATAGAACCCAGAACCTCTGGCCGAAACAACAAACTTCTTTTCTAACTCCTGAGCTGACGACTTAGAGCCCTAGTCCCAACCCGCCGAGTAAACCATCGCTGGAGGAAAGCCCAACGATCTGAGGAGGACCTCGAGACCGAGAAGAATGTAAGGTAGGTCTCCAATACCACCTGACGACATCGATGTGTTTTCTTTGCATCTGTTCTTTGGTTCCTTCGAACAGAAGCCTTCTCGTGGACAGATCACTTGATGATCAGGTTGATCGAAAGACAAGATCATCGCCACATCCACCTTTGATCCGAACACCTCTGTCCATGCAAGCCATGCAAAAACATGTACAAACCAATCTAATAAAACTAATCATAGGATAACATGCATGTGCATCATCGCATCTAGTTTAAGGTTTGTGCATGATATTGATTGCTGTGAATCTTGTATGCACCTGATCCTACCTAGCAGGACAAGCTCAGGGAGCTGTCTACGACGAGCTGCAGCAACAAGGTTTTGAGATCCAAGAACAACCGGAACCGCAAAAACAAGGCAAGTGCTCCTTGACCATATTGATCCTATGTTTTGGGTAAAACTGTTTTGTTTTGCGAAAAGGTGTGTGTGCTGAGTCAAACATGATGGGAAACCCTTTTTATAGTAATTGACTAGTTTTGGTTAAACCACCCTTGTCGCCAGGGAAGTTGATGAGTCGGGTATGATTTTTGCTTTATGCTTCGCTGAGTCCATGGGATTGGGAAGCGAGATAGATGTGTCTAGCTAACTGCACTCGTAATGATATGAGAAACTGATGATGTTAATGAACATGGATCAGATGGAGATCTAGGCAAGACTGGGTTTGTGAATGAGGTAGCATGAGATGGTGGTTTTACTTGCCGTAGATCTAAGGACCGGTTCATGCATGCACATGCCAGGATAACAGTGCCACCACAAGGCCAAGTATGGGTGCGGCTTAGCTGAGTAATTAGGTAAGTTGCTAGAGTGTTATGGACTGTGGAAGGCGCGGGGAATGGGGGTCGAGTGAGGACTGCCCTGGGAACTGCATGGCACAAGAGGGGGCCCGTGGATGGGAGAATTGGAGATTCTAGCCTGCCGGTGAAACCTTAGTGAGTCCATACATCTAGTAGCCCCTTTGTAAAGGCTATTTTGTGATATCTTGGCCATACACCAACGGTTGTGTACTGGTATAATGGCGGTTCTGCAGTCGCTGACGGGTGACGAAATCACAAACTTGTGGGTGAAGAGGTGCAAACTCTGCAGAGTCTAAAACTATCATGATAGCCGAGCTTACGGTCACGAGCGCCTGGCCAACTGCCATGATTAGTTGGGATGGTTATTGGGATGGTTCTTGGTTATGGTTTTTGATTATGTTTATGGTTTGGTTCTGGGACTGTTGAGTCCGGGTGATAAGATGGTTGCATGACTGTTGAGTCATGACAACAAGATTAGTCTCGGTGTGAGGCAAGTTGTTTATGAGATGAGATGGTAGCGAATATGAGAAGGTATTCGCGAGATGGTAGCAAATACGAAGAGGTATTTGTGAGCAAGAATGAAGTTGGTTAATGTTCGGGTGGAACATGGAAAGTGACGGAGGTATGTTGGTAATTTCATACATGCTGGGATTACATTCATCTAAAGTTAAGTTGCTGTTTTATCATGGTTTTTATAAATCTGCTTTTTCTGCAAATGAGCCCTTTTTATACCTACCTTGTTATGAGCTACATATCATGTTTTTCCCGCACTTGCTGAGTACATCATTGTACTCAAACTTGCATTATCATTTGTCATCAGCAGCAAGAGAAGACTACTATGAAGACCAAGTGGAGCATTAAGGCATGTGATCTGTTCTCAACCTTGCCTGTGGAGGGAGTAGAGATAGGGCCACTTCTGCTTAGATTTTCTTCCGCATTAGTTAGATTGCTTCCGCATTAGAATAAAGACTTCCGCTGCATAAAAATAAAGACTTCCGCTGTGAGCATGAGTCAAAGACTCATGAGATATTGTAATAAACTCTGTTATTCGTGGTAATATATAATCTGAATTCAGTTTGTGGAACGTATGTGTATGTGTGATGAACATCCTGGGCACACATATGCATTAGTTCTCGGTTCCGTGGTTTTCCACAGAATTGAGGGCGTCACAGATTGGTATCAGAGCCACGGGTTAAAAGTAGGTTACACGCCTAGATAGAAACCTCAGATTGATATTAGAGCCATGGGTTGACAGTAGGTTACACACCTAAATAGGAATCATAGATCGGTTTTAGACACAGATTGGTAGTTAAGCCACGCTGACCAAAGGAAGCACCCTAGGACGCTTAGATTGGCTTTAAAACTACCTTGGCATAGGAAACCAGCCTTGAATAGTAGTTGTATGAGCCCTTGCAATGATTGTTTATGACTGTGTGCGTAGTGTGAGTTATGGGACGTCTCCAAACATTGTCCATATCCACACGTAAGTAGAAAGAGGTGTGAGATGTCTCGACACTTGTTCACATCCTCATATGGGCTAGTATATATATGAAGTCCAACTCACCTTGATGCATATAGTTGAAGGGACCTACCTAACCTTCTAACATTCTATTCTATTTCGTCCTCTCTCACAGATGGTGAGGGGAAACACCGGCCAAAGGAACATCCGTGACAACCAAGAGGATGACCACAATGAAGTTCCTGTTAACCCCGGAGCTGGCGAGAACAACCTGGAAAGGTTGATGGCCATGCAAAACCAGCTTATGCAAACCATGATCCAAACTTTGGGTCAGTTGCAGGCCAACAACAACCCCGTTCCGGCACCACCGCCACCACCACCACCGGATCACAACAGACTGGGAGAGTTCGTGAGGACTCGGCCACCCACCTTTGCTCAAGCTAGTGATCCCATGGAGGCCGATGATTGGTTGAAATCCATGGAGAAGAAGCTTGCCATTGTTCAGTGCAATGACCGAGAGAAGGTTCTCTTTACATAGCACCAACTTATGGGAGCTGCCGCTGACTGGTGGGACGCCCTATGAAACGCCCATGTCAACCCGGAGACAATCACTTGGACTGAGTTCAAGGAGAGTTTCCACTCTCATTACATCCCTGCTGGTGTAATGATGCTCAAGAGACAGGAATTTGAAGGTCTCCGCCAAGGAAAGAGAAGTGTGAATAGTACCTCAACAAGTTCACGCAACTGTCCCGGTATGCCCCCGAGGATGTCAACTCAGACCAGAGGAAGCAGTACCTGTTCATGAGAAGATTGAACAATGAGATCCAGGTTTAGCTCCTCAACAATGACTACGTGAGCTTCCAGAAGCTGGTTGACAAGGCTATAGTGGTCGAAAGCAAGATCAAAGAGATCGAGCGAGAGGGCAAGAGGAAGATGCCATATCAGCCCCAAGGGAGCAACGTACGACCTCGGTACATGCCCCCAGCTGCACCGCAGTATGGATCAACCACTCCTGTGAAGACTATAAGTCTTGCTAGACAGGCTCAATGATTCCGAAATTTTTACTATTCTTTGGATACAACCTAAAAAGAGTCTTGGACAAGTTTAATTTGCAGCAAGGCTCATTTGAGCTCTCCACAAATAATTATGTACTTGGCCTTAATTGGAGCTCCTAGGGTGTTCTAGGGGTTTTCATGGAGCAAGCCGTGACTTTCTGAAAACTAGATTTTCAGAGGGTTCTAATGGAACTGGTTTAATTTATTTTGAAGGTTCCTAGCTAAATATATGAGCTAACAATTTCAGAGAAATTCTGAAAATGTTTCTGGACATTTTTTATTTTCTCTAGAATAGTTTTATTAATCACACCATTAGGTGGATCAAATGAGCTCCAATGGATCCGAAATTTTTATGTTAGCTCAGAGATATTTTGGTGAACATCCCAGCGAAATTTCAGAATTTTCCTCCTAACGGTTCTCCAGTTAAAATTCTAAACAATTTAAATTTTGAAGAATTAGTTCTGGATAAATCAGGATTTTCATAAAGTGAAACATGATTTTTTGGAAAGTACTCAGAGAACTGAATCCAACAAAATTTGGTTCACTCATTTTGGAGTTTCCTAGCCAAAGTTATGTGGGTTTGAAGTTTGCACTAAATCTGAAATTCAGGGAAATGTTTAAATCTGCCTGTGGGTCCAAGGGACACGTGTCGTGTGCTGAACCGATGACACAAAGGTCTACGGTTTAATTCCCACGCTGCCACAGCTGATACGCACCCACAAAGATCCAAGCCCCCAGTTTCCTCCCACTGATAGCGGGCCCGGCCCCGGTCTTCGTCTACCTCGCGCCTCCGGCGCGGTAGCGCCGCCGAGGTCGCCGGAGCACCGCCGAACTCGATCGTCCGGTCAGCTCCCATGCCCTAAATCGCTGCCAGCCCATAAGTTTGTGCACTGAACATGCTGGGAGGGTTTCCCCATCTTGACGTTGGCTCTAACCGAGCCCGCGACGGTGCGGCTGCTCGGGAAGAGTTCGGCGACGTCGCTCCGACGTGCTAGCCTGCCAAAAGCTTGGTGGAGTGGCTATACAGCACCAGTGGTGGCTCGGGAAGCTTGGCATGGTGGTGGACAGGCCCGGGAATAGCTCCAAGGTGGGTCTCACCGTGCGCCCGATGCTTCCCGATAAAGCCGCCATCGGAAAACTTGGAAATATGCCGTGCACAGGGGTTTTCATGCTAGGTTTCGTAAAGCTAACTTATGCGCCACTGAGTCTAGTCCCTGTGTGTGAAGTTTCATGGAATCTAAACAAGAACCAAATGGGAATATTGAAGTTTCTTACCCAAAGGTAACTATGCACCGGCTGGAAGCAAACTGCAAAATTCACCGTCGACGCTCAATCTCTCAGCTCAAGCTTCGGAGGTGAGCTGTAGGAGGTCCTTGCGCGTCCAGAAGTAGCTTTGCTTGGCCGTGACAAGCCCAGGGCGAGGCTGCCCACGATAGCACCTCCTCTCGGTTTTGTATTGGACGCCGCGGAAACGAGTGTTTCTCGGTGTAGGGAGCATGAGCTCACTAGGTGATGGTTTGAGGGGGTGGTGGAGAGTCCTGTGGTGCCATTTTGCTTCTCAGCCGAGGCTCACACGCAAGCTTGGCGGGTGGCTGAGGATCAGAGGAGTAGCGGCGGCTACGGTCAGTTTCTTGCGCGAGGGAGCAAAGAACTGATCGATTCTGCCTCCAGCCGTCTCGGCTGCAGGGATAAGAGGGAGGAGGCAACGTCGGTTGACACAGCTCAGACCGAGCAGGAGCTGGCACCGGTTATGAGCTCGGTGGCGCGCCCGGCTGAAGCCCGAGAACCCAAGTGCCCTGTCTCTCAGTCGGTTGAATTGCTAGTGAGACTGACATGTGGGACCCACTTCCCTTTTAACCTCTGAAATTCAATTTTCCCCACTGCTCTAAACAGTAGAGACCCAAACACCCTTTGTCATTTGCATTATTTACCAACTGGCCGTTTGATTTGGATGGAATTCAAATTGTGGAGTGTTTCAATATATTTTCAGCACATATGCAGTTTCAAATTCAAATTGAGTTTGAATTTGATAAAATTAGCTCATGTCAAGATCAACTCCAAATGGAGTGAAAATTGGTGTGTGAGCTCACAAAAATCTTCTGAGTATGAATATGCCTTCCACTTTCGAAGTCATGGGATAAAAGTAGTTTGAACTTAAATTTGAGTTCAAACTAGCCTCTTTCTAGTTACACCTAAAAATACCTCAAAAAGGTTTTGGATTTGGGTGAATTTTGGCATGAGCATTCCTAGCAAGGTGTTGGAGTTTTCCATATGCTCAGCCCTTATGTGATGCATGTGGGAAATGGCACTTTTGCATTTTGTGAGTTTATTCTCTAATGACCATGTTGATGGGTTTTACTTGCTCTTCAAAGGTGTTCATAAAGTTTCCTCAAATGAGGTGTGTGTCGTGTGATGAACATTTTGGATGTGTGCAAAAACCTAGGCCCTTACATTCCCCCCCCCCTTAAAAGAATCTCGTCCCGAGATTATAAGGTGAAAATGAGAGAGAGGACGGTGGAAAATTACCGTATATGCGACGTGAAAAAGTCGGGATAGTTAGCGCGAAGAAGTCCTACGCTCTCCCATGTTGCTTCATCTACGGAGTGATTACTCCATAGAACTTTGTAGAACCACAACGTACGGTTGCATGTGGTTTGGGCCTTTTCATCAATGATCTGAACCGGTTCCTGCCGATACATGAGATCCGGTTTCAGTTCTTCAATATCCCCCAGCTGGATGGTAGTTGATAGCTTAAGACACTTCCTCAGCTGAGAAATGTAAAAGACGTCGTGCACACCGAAAATTGCTTCTGGTAATTCCAGCCGGTATCCTAGCGATCCACATCTTTCTGTAATCTGGAATGGACCGATGAATCGGGGTGCCAACTTTCCTCTCACCCCGAATCTGTTCACGCCCTTCATTGGAGACACACGTAGATATACATGATCCCCGACTTCGAATTGTAATGGGTGTCTTCTCCGGTCCGCCTATTGTTTTTGTCGGGATTGGGTGGCTTTTAGGTTCGCTTGAATCAGCCGAACCTTTTCCTCCGTGTTGTTGAAAAGATCAATCCCAAAGATGACCCTTTTACCAGACTCACACCAATTGAGTGGTGTGTGGAATTTTCTCCCGTATAGCGCCTCGTAAGGCGCCATCTTGATGCTGGCTTGGTACCCATTGTTGTACGAGAACTCGGCCAACGGTAAGTGATCATCCCAATTTTTACCGTGGTTGATAGCACAAGCTTGTAGCATGTCCTCTAGAATCTGATTTACCCGCTCGGTTTGCCCATCCGTCTGTGGGTGGTACGCTGAACTATGGATCAGCTTCATCCCCAATGCAGCATGTAGCAGCTCCCAAAAAATGGGACACAAATAAAGTGCCCCGATCCGATATGATGGTGTGGGGTACGCCGCACAAGCATAGGATCCGTCAGATGTACAATTCAGCATACTTCTTGGCGTTGTAGTTTGTGTTGACTGGGATGAAATGGGAAACTTTGGTGAGCCAGTCAACGATCACCCACACAGAATCATGCTTCTAAAAGGTGGTGGGTAAACCGACGATGAAGTCCACGCTCACGTCTTCCCACTTCCAGGCAGGAACGCCCAGTGGTTGTAGTAGTCCCGGTTTTCTCATGTGGTCTGCATTCACCCTTCGACATGTATCACACTCGGACACGTATTTTGTGATCTCCCGCTTCATTTGTGTCCACCAAAACTTGTTTCTGAGTTCTTGATACATTTTGTTGCTGCCGAGGTGAATAGAAAACTTTGACAAGTGAGCCTCATCAAAGATTTTCTTCCGTAACTCCGGGTTACGGGGTACGACGATCCGGTCCTTGAACCATAGGATGTCGTCTCCATCTTTCCGGAAACATTTCAGCTCCCCACCGTCTACACGTCTCCGCAAATGCGACATGCCCTTGTCATATTTCTGAGCTGCCGCTATCTCTTCACGGATGGTGGGGATCAAAGCTAAGATGTAGAGAGCTCCATGTGGAATCACATGCACTGGTGGCTCGCTCTCTTCCAACGGTGTGATGGTCAGATTGTTGACATGTGACTTGCGAGTCAGCGCATCCGCCACTACATTTGCCTTGCCGAGGTGATAATGGATCTCTATATCGTAATCCTTTATCAACTCTAACCATCTTCGCTTCCTCATGTTCAGCTCTTTCTGAGTGAATATGTACTTGAGGCTTTTGTGGTCGGTATATAGATGCACGAGGTTACCAAGTAGGTAGTGCCTCCACATTTTATGTGCGAGTACCACGGCAGTGAGCTCCAAATCATGAGTTGGATAATTCTGCTCATGGTTTCTGAGCTGCCATGATCCATACGCGACCACCCACACATCCGAGCCCAATGCCGGATGCATCGCAGTACACATCGAATGGTTTTGATGTGTCTGGATGCGCCGAAACCAGTGCTGATGTTAGGTGCTTCACTAATGCCTTGAATGCTGCTTCACATGCTGGACTCCAAACGTATTTGGTAGCCTTCTTCAGCAGCTCGGTCATAGGCTTTGCAATCTTTGAGAAGTTCGGAATAAACCTCCGATAATATCCCGCGAGTACGAGGAAACTCCGTACCTCATGAACAGTTCTCGGGGACTTCCAATTCAGAACTTGTGTGATCTTACTCGGGTCTACAGCGATTCCCTCCACTGAGATAATATGCCCGAGGAAAGGCACTTGCGATATCCAGAATTCACACTTGCTGAATTTCGCGTATAGCTTGTGATCCCGCAGCTGTTGCGAGACTATACGCAGATGCTTCGTGTGTTCTTCCTCCGACTTGGAATATACCAATATGTCATCGATGAAGACCACATTAAACTTGTCCAGCTCCGGCATGAATACCGAGTTCATCAAGTACATGAAATGAGCTGGAGCATTGGTGAGGCCGAAGGACATGACCAGGTACTCATAAAGTCCGTACCTCGTCGAGAAAGCCGTCTTCGGAATATCCTCAGCCCGCATCTTAATCTGATGGTACCCGGATCTTAAGTCCATCTTGGAAAAGATCTTTGCTTTGACCAACTTATCAAACAACATGTCGATCCGTGGCAACAGGTACTTGTTCTTGATGGTTACGGCATTTAGTGGACGAATAATGCCGAACAGCCCCATGGCGAGGAGCTCGGCCTAATAAAATCCTTCTCCAGCAGGTCCGTTAACTGCATCTTTAGTTCCGCCAATGGCTTGGGCGCCATCTTGTACGGCCTTCAGGATATTGGCATAGTTCCCGGTGAAAGTTCAATCTTGAACTCCACCTCTCGGTCGGGCGGCATCCCCGGTAAATCATCCAGGAACACGTCAGAGAACTCACGGACTACTGGAATGTCTTCCAATCTGATGGTTGTCGATTGATATACACTTAGAAGTTTTATTTCTGGACTGTCCAGAAATAAAGAGTAAGACGCGTGCACTTCTGAATGCAAATGCACGACGCGGGGGACGGTGTCTAAAATAGCGCCGTGGCGGGTCAACCATGACATCCCTAAGATGACATCGACCTTCTGTCCCTCTAAAACTATGAGAGACGTGGGGTATACTCTACTGTCTAAGCATAATGGCGCTTTTGGAACCATCATGCTGGCTGAAATTTTCCCACCCAGTGAACCAATCAATTATGGACTTTCGGTGGGTAGTATTTGCAAGCTGTACTTAGCAATAAAAGCTTGGCTAATAAAGCTATGTGTGGCGCCTGAATCAAATAATACTATGGTGGGATGTTGGTGGAGTTGGAACATACCCGCAAGGATTGGCTCTCTGTCCGGCACGTCCTCTATGGCGAGTTGGTGGACGGTGCCGGGCTTAGAATTTGCCCGCCGCACATTAGTGGGGTTCCGGGTCTGATTCCTCCCTGGAAACTGCGGTGTCACTCCACCGCCTTGCCTCTATGAACAGTTTTTGGTGAAGTGTCCTGGGCGACCACATTTGTAGCATGTGGCTGCTGACCGGCCAGTGCTTGGGGGACGAAAGCCCGTCATGCGCTGCTGGGGTGCATACGCACGCGGCATCGCCCACTGCTGCTGTTGTTGCTGTGGAGGTGGTGCTGGTAGTGCCAGCCTAAATGCCGGTGGAGAATATGGCCGACTGCGGAATGGCATCGGCCTCTGTGGTGGCTGCCAGCGTTGACCCGATGGCCTCCTTCTCCACTGCTTTGCGGCGCGCTTCTCTTCTTTTCCGCCGCCGCTAACTCCTTGCCAGAGTCCTCCTGAACAATTGCAGCATTAATATATCATTGAGGCTGCCGCGATTGAACATCGCCAGCTTGTCCTTCAGGAGTGGGTTATGTGGCGGACCGGGGTCCGCTCATCTAGGATCGTAGAGGGTGGTGCCGCACGATGCGACACCCGACAGCACACGTCATAAGAACACAATATATTACATGGCAAAAACAACTGAACTGTACAAAGTAGTACAAACTCCAGTTACAAACTATTGTTTATCTTACACAGCGGAAGTCTACACTATACTACAACTCACCCCCGCCTACCTAGCAAAAGTCGGTTGCCCAGCACTAGGGCAACCCACACTAGCTGCACTCCTCAGCTCAGCGTGGCTTGTACGGCTCCCACTCAGCCGTGGTCCCCGACGGAGGGTAACCCTCGCCGGTGGACTCGTACTCCGAGTCCGTGGGTGGCTCCTCACCTGAAAAACACTTAAGCAGCAACCGTGAGCACGAAGGCTCAACAAGACATAACTGACTCACCTAAGCATGGAACTCTACATGAGGGGTACAATGAACATAGGAGAGTAACATTGCATCAATGAACACGCCTACAAGATCATCCTTAGTTCATCTTTTAGCAACAAGTTAACAGTTCAGGAATCTGAAATTTAGTAAGCAGTATTCGGTGGCACACTGTAGCAACACAATTATATCATAACAGCAGTATTGAATCATAACATTCCATAATTTATCTACGTTACGACGCAGTGAACAAGCGGTACTCGTCACCGCGAGGGACGGCGAATCGACTCGATATACACCTGCAGGGAAACCCAAAGAGCACGTCAAGTACGCCCACCCATGGAGCTGCACAGCACGCTCACTCGATGTCGTATGGGACAACCTTTCACCCAAAAGCCCAAACGTCGAACCGGTCGCACCGAAATGAGCAGGAGGCTCCCCACACAGAGCATCTCTCTATGCCCGTTGGCAGATTTCCACCTTGCTGCCCTCAACCTACACCTTAAACCGGTGTGCTATGCCTCGACGCCCGGAGGTTTAGGCTACATCGGTTTATCGGGGCCCATATATCCGATATGCCTTCGGTACGTTCAATACTTGTTCAGCAGGGCCGCACACGGATCGGTCCTCAATCGACACGGGCAGGGCTGCGCACACAAGACTTCCTCTTGCTGCGCCCTAGCCCCTGCCTAGTCTCATTTTCATTACTAAAGTGATCTCCCATCACTCAACCGAACCCGTGTGTCCCAAGCCTATCTCGCGAGTGGATTCCAACTACTCGACTTGTACCGAAGTCCTATGAATCATTTAGCATAGCCTGTCTACTCGAGGTCTTAGACACTACCCTTACTCTTAGGGAAAGATTCTGGTCATGCAAGTGAGGTTCCATTCATCCTACACCTAATGCACATTCATACATCACCCTAATTATGTGAACAAAGCAAAACTTGATAAAAGAGTTAATGCAAACCGGGGCTTGCCTTGTTGCTGCTGGTCAGGGGTTAGTTCTTCTTCTGGAAGGAGGAAATCGAGTACTTCCGGGGCCTCATCGCCTTCAGCGACTACACGTTAATAAAATTCTACATGTTAATGAATATGCGCATGAGTTTATGGTAATGCTTCTGCTATTAGTTCTAATACTCCGTTTCTAATAACTGGAACCCTGTTCAAGAATTTAAAATGGAACTGGGGTTTAGTGATTTGGGTTTGGACCTAAGCACATGATTAAGTGCTAAGTGGTTTTCCCCCTCTTCCATATTAATCCCTCAAGTGGGTCCACAATAGGGGTGATCCAGAGCTCCAATGGAGCTGAGAATTTTTGTGTGAGTTCCTTGTCACAAGACAACTCTCTGGATCAAAATTTAGCACTTGTCATTGAGTGGTCTGTTCAGAATAATTCTTTTAGCAAATAAGCAAAGAAGAATTAATTCTGAGGTAACACCCCTGTTCATGCCTAATTTAGTGAACTACAATTTCAATTATAGCTCATAGAGTTTGTATGAATTTTCCTAGCATTTTTGGAGCTAATATTTGCCCAGAACTGAATTTCCAAGTTTTGGAAATTCTCTGAAAATGTTTCTGTATTAAAATGAACACAGCACCTTCAAATTTGAATTTCTCTGATATAATCAACTCCAAATGGTCTGAAACATTTACAGTGGTTCACTAACATCCTAAAGAACATTCTGGCAAAATTTGGGGATTTTTGGATGAACCAAACTCCCTCTAAAATTCTTTTGCTGAAAAGCTTTATAGAATTTTTCAGAATTACCTAATAGGTTTCATACTAATTGGGTTTCATATTTGGATTTTACTCTGTTAGAGGAATCCAACAAAATTTGTTTCATAATTTTTGGACTCTCCTACCCCAAGTTGTGGCCTTCCAAAGTTTAAACTGAACACTGAAAATTCCAAATTGTTCAAATGCCTGCCAGTGGGTACCACCCAGCAGGTCTTCCCCTTCCTCGCGCCAAACAGGGGCCCGCGGCGGCGCCCTCCGACGAGCGTCACCGGAACCTCTTTCCCGGCCATCTCCCGACCCCAAACTCGCCGCCCCGCCCTAACTCATGACGCTGAACTCAGCTCGGGGGTCGCCGGCGGCCGTAGCTCACCGGAACGGGGCGCCTGACGGTGACAGTGGCGGTTAGGGTTCCGGCGTGGTCGGGAATGCGTTACAACGCATCATAACAATCGGAAAAGGCTCGGAGAGCACCGCTGAAGCTCGAGGGTGATGAAAATGGCTGCCAAACCCCATGAAAAGGTCGGCAACCTAGAGATCCACGGTGACCAAAGCTATTATTCTATGGCGGCCCGAAAAACAATCAGAACCCGGCAATTTCTGGGCCATATACCTTGATTCTTGGTCGAGGAGGGCAGCTAGGGAGTGAGGAAGGCGTGTGCAGGCTCACCCGAGCTGGATTTGGACGGTGCAGCTAGAATTTTGGGGTAGACCGACCCCTACCCGGGTGCACTAGTTCTCGGAATTCTTAGGAATTCTCTGCACTCGGTCTATCAATGGCTATGAGGGTTGCAGCTAGACGATCTGGAGACTAAGGCGCACCTTTTTCGTGTAGAAGTCAGGTGGTGAAACTGGCCGTGGCGTGCTGTCCCCGGGGATCGTCTTCGGTTTCCCGCCAATGAGCTCTATCCCTCGGCGCCAGTTGCTGATCGGCACGCGCCACAGGCTAGGAGCTTCGGTGTTGTGGGGCTGATGTGGTAGAGCATGCACGGGCGCTGCTTTTCGGTGCTGCTGGCATGAGCAACCGAGGCTCGGCTGGTTCCGGCGATCGGGAAAAGAGAGCGCGGCGGTGAGCTCCGGTTCTGTTCGGGTGTGAGAGAAACAGAGAGCGCGCGATCAACTGAGGAGGGCGACGTGCTGCGGTCGGCGCTCGGGTAAAGATCAGGCCGAGGCAAACGGAGCCTGTAAGCTGGTCACCAGCGTGCGAGGTGGGGGCGAGGTGGCAGTGCGAGGGGGTCCAGCGCCGACGCGGCTGGCACCCTGTCTCGGCCGAGAGAGGGAAAATCAGTGGGAGACTTCTCTGTTAAGTCTACTGACAGGTGGGACCTCCCCTCTAATTCTTTTTCCAAATTTTCTCAATTCTGTTGTGCCAAAATATCCTCAGCTACTCACAATTTAATGTGAGACTTAGTCACCAAGTCTTAGTTTGAATTTGAATTCTCAAATTTGAACTGTGTTGGGCTAAATTTGCTGCATGTTTAAACTGAAATTCAAATTCAGTTTTGAATTCTTGCAAATTTAGCTCTTGACAAGATGAACTCCAATGAGGATGAAAATTGGTGGGCTTACTCAGAAAAATGTGCTGAGTTTGAATATGAGGCTAACTTTTGAATTTGAGTGATGAAAGTTGCTGCAATTTGAATTTACCTTCAAATTGGCCTCTTCTTCAAATACCTCTAAAAGTGCCTCAAAAAGTGTTGGATTTTACATGAAATTTGGCCTGAACCTTCCCAAGACTTTTTAGGTTCTTGGGGTGAGCTCAACCTCTCTTGTTCATGTGTAAAAATCCTACTTTGTGAAAGTGAAGGCTTTCCCCTCTAATCACTCTTTTGATGGAGGTTACTTGCTCTTCACAATATTTCCTAAGATATCCACAACAAAAACTGTGGTGTTGTGAGGTGAAGAAAAGTTTTGCAAGTCCCTTTTCTTGGGCTCTTACATCCCTCCCCCCTTAAAAGAATCTCGTCCCGAGATTATAAAAGAAGAGACAGCGATGTAATAGGGACTTACCCGTGTTGAGATGCCATGAACTCCGGGTAATTCAAGCGAAGGAATTCCTCGCTCTCCCACGTCGCTTCTTCGGCGGTGTGGTTGCTCCAGAGTATCTTGTAGAACCACAACGTTCTGCTACACGTGGTTCTGGCTTTCTCATCAAGAATTGCCACCGGATATTCATCATATGTCAAGTCCGGTTGCAACTAGACGATGTCTTCGGTAGTAACAGCAGCGGTATGTTTCAGACATTTTCTCAGCTGGGAGACATGGAAAATGTCATGGACACCAGCAAGAGATGCCGGTAGCTCCAATCGATACGCCGCTGGTCCGCACTTCTCGGTGATAGCATAGGGTCCAATGAAACGGGGAGCGAGCTTCCCCTTCACACCGAACCGGTGCACGCCCTTCATCGGAGACACGCGGAGGTACACATGTTCACCGACGTCAAAGTGCAACAGTCTACGCCTCTTATCAGCGTAGCTCTTCTGCCGGGATTGAGCGGCCTTCAGGTTGGCTTGAATTGTCCGAACGCGCTCTTCAGTGTCGTTCACCACATCAACCCCGAATGTGACCCTTTCACCGGACTCGCACCAGTTTAATGGGGTGCGACATTTTCGACCGTAGAGAGCTTCTAGGGTGCCATCTTGATACTCGCCTGATAGCCGTTGTTGTACGAGAATTCCGCCAACGGTAGGTGATTATCCCAGTTTCTACCGTGGTGGATGGCACATGCTCGCAACATGTCTTCTAATACTTGGTTCACCCTCTCTGTTTGCCCATCTGTTTGAGGGTGATAGGCGGAGCTCCTGATCAGCTTAGTACCCAATGCAGCGTGTAGCTGCTCCCAAAAGCGAGATACAAATAATGCACCTCGATCCGAGACGATGGTCTTGGGTACCCCGCATAAGCACAAAATCTTTGCTATGTACAGCTCCGCATATTTGCCGGCATTGTAACGTGTATTCACCGGGATGAAGTGAGCCGTCTTGGTTAACCAATCAACGATTACCCAAATGGAGTCATGTTTTTGGAAGTTAGGGGCAATCCCACAATGAAATCCATGCTCACATCTTCCCATTTCCATGACGGGATCTTCAGGGGTTGCAACAGCCCTGATTTCTTCATGTGATCCGCCTTCACTCATCTCACGTATCGCACTCGGATACGTACTTCACTACCTCCCGCTGTATCCGTGTCCACCAAAATCTCTTCTTCAAATCTTGGTACATTTTGTTGCTGCCCGTATGAATGGAGTATTTAGACAAGTGAGCTTCATCGAGGATCTTCCTCCTCAGTTCCATATCCCGGGGTACGACTATGCGGTTATTGAACCATAGCGTCCCCTCATCATCTTTCGGGAAATATTTGGTCTCTCCATTGTCTATCCGTCTCCGGAGATGTGCCATGCCTTTATCATATTTCTTAGCTGCAATGATGTCCTCCATAATAGTAGGGATGAGGGCAAGGTTGTAAAGCGATCCATAAGGAACCAAGTATAAACTCGGCTCTTCCTCCTCCACCGGGGTAATGATGAGGTGATGGACATGTGATTTCCGACTCAGTGCGTCGGCAACCACATTCGCCTTGCCGGGGTGGTAATTAATCTCAATTTGATAATCATTGATCAGTTCTAACCACCTCCTTTGCCTCATATTCAGCTCCTTCTGGGTGAAAATATATTTCAAGCTCTTGTGGTCAGTGTAGAGATGCACCAAGTTCCCCAGGAGATAGTGCCTCCACATTTTCAGCGCCAAAACCACTGCAGCAAGCTCAAGATCATGAGTCGGATAGTTCTGCTCATGGTTCCAAAGTTGGCGTGAGCCATATGCGACCACACGTCCTTCCTGCATCAACACACAGCCGAGCCCAATACCGGATGCGTCACAATACACGTCGAAGGGCTTTGTTGTATCCGGTTGAGCTAAGACCGGGGCTATTGTGAGATGTTTCACTAATGCTTAGAACACTCCTTCACACGCCTTGTTCAAAACATATTTTGTCCCCTTCTTCAGCAATTCTGTCATCGGTTTAGCGAGCTTGGAGAAGCTTGGAATGAATCTCCGATAGTATCCCGCTAAGCCGAGGAAGCTTCTGACTTCATGAACTGAAGTGGGAGCTTTCCATTTCAGTACTTGCTCTATCTTGCTTGGGTCAACCGCAATGCCTTCCGCTTAGATGATATGTCCCAAGAATGGCACTTGGCTGATCCAAAACTCGCATTTACTGAACTTGGCGTAGAGCTTGTGGTCTCGCAATCGTTGAAAAACGATTCTTAAGTGTTTGGCATGTTCGGCTTCTGTCTTGGAGTAAACCAAGATACCATCGATGAACACTACAACGAACTTGTCCAGCTCCGGCATGAACACCGAGTTCATGAGATACATGAAATGGGCTGGAGCATTTGCGAGACCAAAGGACATGACGAGATACTCATATAATCCATATCTCGTCGAGAAGGCCGTCTTCGGGATATCCTCCGCCCGGATCTTTATCTGGTGATATCCAGAGCGAAGGTCCATCTTTGAGAACACACTTGCACCCACAAGTTGATCAAACAATATGTCGATGCGGGGCAGTGGGTACTTATTCTTGATGGTGACGGCGTTGAGCGGCCGGTAGTCCACACACAGCCTTAAGGTTTCATCCTTCTTCTTCACGAACAGCGCCGAGCATCCCCAAGGCGAGGAACTCGGCCTAATGAAACCTTTGCTCAACAGATCATTGAGCTGTTCTTTCAGTTCAGACAGCTCATTTGGAGCCATTTTGTATGGTCTCCGGGATATGGGCGTAGTCCGAGGTGCAAGTTCAATCTTGAACTTGACGTCCCGCAACATACTTCAATCCAGTCAATGAAATAGGCGTAAAAACATAATGACAATAAAACATGTGATACATCTCGTATGTAGATAATGTAATAACTTTGCACAAGCTACACCATTACCAGACCAAATACAAGCTAGTTACACCCAACTTGATGAACCTCCTCTTTGGAAGCTCACCATAACTAGGTTTGGTCACTACGAGACATTACTATCGCGTTGTCATCACGTATACTACCCTTTTATCTTCAATACGACACAAACATGGTCCCTAGTAAAAGAAAATTGAGTGAGACCTATACTCAAATCTTTCACTAGTTGAAGATAACCTCTCATGAGTATGTTCCACCCTATTGGGAGTACTCAAACCCCCTCTAGGGTACAACAATTTCTCAACTGAGTTCAACTGTCATTCCTCTGTCAGAATGACCAGTTTCTACGTATCCAAGATTTTGATCTGGTTCTGGGTATTTTCATGACTCGAGTTGAATACCAAAGTTAATGTTAACTTCAGTATATTTCCAACGAATACTTAATTGCCCTCAGAGCAGCTCTGGTTAAAACGTTATGGTCATTCAAAGTCAGCAGAATTTCTGGAAGAATTTTAACAGCACCTCCCTTGGGAAGTTGCTGTTTTCAACTCTGATTTCCACTAAACTCTGTGCTGAAATTTCAGAAACTTTAAATTGCACAGATGTAACACATATTCTACCCTTTCTAAGTATGTATCATATGAAATTTTTTATTTTTCTTCTGAGAGTTAGGTTTGAAAAACAGAATAGTCCAGAGAATGTCTTACTCTGTCCTGGTTCTGGACAGTTTACATTTCTCTGGGATTTAAGCCATCTTAAGGTGTGTTTCAGCTCTGGAAGTCTACAACCAAGTTGTAGGGTACTTAAATACCTTTCCAGAACTATATACCTCACCTCCCTGGGCTAAAAGACCTGTGAGTTATGCCCTGTTGAAGGTCAGCAAACTTGCTGCCCCAAAACAGAGCACTCTGCTTTTCATTCCTTTGGCTATCCTGCTCCACTATCACATTCTTATACCCAAGCAGGGTCCTAAATGTTCAACCTAGTGATTTTACTTCCTTGATATCATTATTTTCCATGCATATGCCTACAATATCTCGGTACTACGTTCCTCACAAAAGAAAATCCTAACCAGATTATACCGGCATATACGTCTCAAGTGTGGCCCTAAACGGTCTCTCACACACGTTTTCTACATGGATACATACGTGGTTAGTACCTGCAGAAGACCACACAATAATGGTTCACTCAATGGTTGTTTTCATTTCAGGCAGGATTCATATTTAAAAGTAAATACAAACGCCCGTATCATTGTCATATGGCCGTCCTTGAGTTAGGTCACGTCTCAAGGTACGTGATCGTGTTTCAACATCACACGATGGGGAACCCGAGTATGTCATGAACGGGTCGTCACGGTTGGGAATGTTATCAACCCAACAGATACCACCTACTTCCCTGCAGGGCACGCCGATGGCAAGCGCTGCATATGTCCCCCTGGGCTACTTCCAGACGAACACACTCTCGCGTTACTGACCACGCGATGGGGTCTCCACTTACTTGCCTAATGCACGCTAGGGATCAGCATTTCATATGAACTCAGGAACATGAAGAGTCCAAGAGTTTCATATTGACGTCTCACACCAAGCTGTGAGACCTATCCCTGAACCACGTTCCTCGTCAGGGGAGCTAACCGAAATTGAACCGGTTTCGGTGGCGTTCCTTACCATGCTTACCAAGCGTAGGTGCGTCGTTACATAATGAAAATTCAGAATTATAACACATAGGTTAGTCTTTGCCACTTTAAGTAACTATGCTAATATACTCCTTACTTGGGCAACTACCGAATCCTCACCGTAAACCTAAGTTTTTCCATAATACAGTCCTTAAGTACTGTGCTATCCCCACTGCAGCTCTGATACCAGGCTGTGGCGGACCGGGGTCCGCTCATCCAGGATCGCAGAGGGTGGTGCTGCACGATGCGACACCCGACAGCAAACGTCATAAGAACACAATATATTACATGGGAAAAACAACTGAATTGTACAAAGTAGTACAAACTCCAGTTACAAACTATTGTTTATCTTACACAGCAGAAGTCTACACTATACTACAACTCACGCCCGCCTACCTAGCAAAAGTCGGTTGCCCAGCCCTAGGGAAACCCACACTAGCTGCACTCCTCAGCTCAGAGTGGCGTGTACGGCTCCCACTCAGCCGTGGTCCCCGACGGAGGGTAACCCTCGCCGGTGGACTCGTATTCCGAGTCCGTGGGTGGCTCCTCACCTGAAAAACACTTAAGCAGCAACCGTGAGCACGATGGCTCAACAAGACTTAACTGACTCACCTACGCATGGAACTCTACATGAGGGGTAAAATGAACATAGGAGAGTAACATTGCATCAATGAACACGCCTACAAGATCATCCTTAGTTCATCTTTTAGCAACAAGTTAACAGTTCAGGAATCTGAAATTTAGTAAGCAGTATTTGGTGGCACACATGTAGCAATACAATTATATCATAACAGCAGTATTGAATCATAACATTCCATAATTTATCTACGTTACGACGCAATGAACAAGTGGTACTCGTCACCGCGGGGGATGGCGAATCGAGTCGATATACACCTGCAGGGAAACCCAAAGAGCACGTCACGTACGCCCACCCGTGGAGCTGCACAGCACGCTCACTCGATGTCGTATGGGACAACCTTTCACCCAACAGCCCAAATGTCGAACCGGTCGCACCGAAACGAGCAGGAGGTTCCCCACACGGAGCATCTCTCTGTGCCCGTTGGCAGATTTCCACCTTGCTGCCCTCAACCTACACCTATAAATCGGTGTGCTATGCCTCGACGCCCGGAGGTTTAGGCTACATCGGTTTATCGGGGCCCATATATCCGATATGCCTTCGGTACGTTCAATACTTGTTCAGCAGGGCCGCACACGGATCGGTCCTCAATCGACACGGGCAGGGCTGCGCACACAAGACTTCCTCTTGCTGCGCCCTAGCCCCTGCCTAGTCTCATTTTCATTACTAAGGTGATCTCCCATCACTCAACCGAACCCGTGTGTCCCAAGCCTATCTCGCGAGTAGATTCCAACTACTCGACTTGTACCGAAGTCCTATGAATCATTAAGCATAGCCTGTCTACTCGAGGTCTTAGACACTACCCTTACTCTTAGGGAAAGATTCTGGTCATGCAAGTGAGATCCATTCATCCTACACCTAATGCACATTCATACATCACCCTAATTATGTGAACAAAGCAAAACTTGATAAAAGACTTAATGCAAACCGGGGCTTGCCTGTTGCTGCTGGACAGGGGTTAGTTCTTCTTCCGGAAAAAGGAAATCGAGTACTTCCGGGGCCTCCTCGCCTTCACCGACTACACGTTAATAATATTCTACATGTTAATGAATATGCACATGAGTTTATGGTAATGCTTCTGCTATTAGTTCTAATAACCCGTTTCTAATAACTGGAACCCTGTTCAAGAATTTAAAATGGAACTGGGGTTTAGTGATTTGGGTTTGGACCTAAGCACATGATTAAGTGCTAAGTGGTTTTCCCCCTCTTCCATATTAATCCATCAAGTGGTTCCACAGAATAGGGGTGATACAGAGCTCCAATGGAGCTGAGAATTTTTGTGTGAGTTACTTGTCACGAGACAACTCTCTGGATCAAAATTTAGCACTTGTCATTGAGTGGTTTGTTCAGAATAATTCTATTAGCAAATAAGCAAAGAAAAATTAATTCTGAGGTAACACCCCTGTTCATGCCCAACTTAGTGAACTACAATTTCAATTATAGCTCATAGAGTTTGTATGAATTTCCCTAGCATTTGTGGAGCTAATATTTGCCCAGAACAGAATTTCCAAGTTTTGGAAATTCTCTGAAAATGTTTCTGTATTCAAATGAACACAGCACCTTCAAATTTGAATTGCTCTGATCAAATCAACTCCAAATGGTCTGAAACTTTTACAGGGGTTCACTAACATCCGAAAGAACAATCTGGCAAAATTTGGGGATTTTTGGATGAACCAAACTCCCTCTAAAATTCTTTTGCTGAAAAGCTTTAAAGAATTTTCCAGAATTACCTAATGGGTTTCATAATAATTGGGTTTCATATTTGGATTGTACTCTGTTAGAGGAATCCAACAAAATTTGTTTCATAATTTTTGGACTCTCCTACCCCATGTTGTGGCCTTCCAAAGTTTAAACTGAACACTGAAAATTCCAAATTGTTCAAATGCCTGCCAGTGGGTCCCACCCCGCAGGTCTTCCCCTTCCTCGCGCCAAACAGGGGCCCGCGGCGGCGACCTCCGGCGAGCATCACAGGAACCACTTTCCCGGCCATCTCCCGACCACAAACTCGTTGCCCCGCCCTAACTCATGACGCTGAACTCAGCTCGGGGGTCACCGGCGGCCGTAGCTCACCGGAACGGGGCGCCCGACGGTGACAGTGGCGGTTAGGGTTCCGGCGTGGTCAGGAATGCGTTACAATGCATCATAACGATCGGAAAAGGGTCGGACAGCACCGCGGAAGCTCGAGGGTGATGAAAATGGCCGCCAAACCCCATGAAAAGGTCGGCAACCTAGAGCTCCATGGTGACCCAAGCTATTATTCTATGGCGGCCAGAAAAACAATCAGAACCCAGCCATTTCTGGGCCATATCCCTTGATTCTTGGTCGAGGAGGGCCGCTAGGGAGTGACGAAGGCGTGTGCAGGCTCACCCGAGCTGGATTTGGACGGTGCAGCTAGAATTTCGGGCTAGACTGACCCCTACCCGGGTGCACTAGTTCTCGGAATTCTTAGGAATTCTCTGCGCTCGGTCTATCAATGGCTATGAGGGTTGCAGCTACACGATCTGGAGACTAAGGCGCACCTTTTTCGTGTAGAAGTCAGGCGGTGAAACTGGCCGTGGCGTGCTGTCCCCGGGGATCGTCTTCGGTTTCCCGCCGATGAGCTCTGTCCCTCGGCGCCAGTTGCTGATCGGCACGCGCCACAGGCTAGGAGCTTCGGTGTTGTGGGGATGATGTGGTAGAGCATGCACGGGTGCTGCTTTTCGGTCCTTCTGGCATGAGCAACCGAGGCTCGGCTGGTGCCGGCGATCGGGAAAAGAGAGCGCGGCGGTGAGCTCCGGTTCTGTTCGGGTGCAAGAGAAACAGCGAGTGCGCGATCAACTGAGGAGGGCGACGTGCTGCGGTCGGATCCCGGGTAAAGATCAGGCCGAGGCAAACGGAGCCGGTAAGATGGTCGACAATATGCGAGGTGGGGGTGAAGTGGCAGCGCGAGGGGGTCCGGCGCCGACGCGGCTGGCGCGCTGTCTCGGCCAAGAGAGGGAAAATCAGTGGGAGACTTCTCTGTTAAGTCTACTGACAGGTGGGACCTCCCCTCTAATTCTTTTTCCAAATTTTCTCAATTCTGTTGTGCCAAAATTTCCTCAGATACTCACAATTTAATGTGAGACTTAGTCACCAAGTCTTACATTGAATTTGAATTCTCAAATTTGAACTGTGTTGGGCTAAATTTGCTGCATGTTTAAACTGAAATTCAAATTCAGTTTTGAATTCTTGCAAATTTAGCTCTTGACAAGATGAACTCCAATGAGGATGAAAATTGGTGGACTTACTCAGAAAAATGTGCTGAGTTTGAATATGAGGCTAACTTTTGAATTTGAGTGATGAAAGTTGCTGCAATTTGAATTTACCTTCAAATTGGCCTCTTCTTCAAATACCTCCAAAAGTGCCTCAAAAAGTGTTGGATTTACATGAAATTTGGCCTGAACCTTCCCAAGACTTTTTAAGTTCTAGCGGTGAGCTCAACCTCTCTTGTTCATGTGTAAAAATCCTACTTTGTGAAAGTGAAGGCTTTCCCCTCTAATCACTCTTTTGATGGAGGTTACTTGCTCTTCACAATATTTCCTAAGATATCCACAACAAAAACTGTGGTGTTCTGAGGTGAAGAAAAGTTTTTGCAAGTCCCTTTTCTTGGGCTTTTACAGGTTAAGCCCCTGGTAAAAATGATCCTGCCGCTTCTCGTCAGTATCAGCGTGATAGGAAGCGTAGAGTGCAAGATCATTGAACGCCCTGGAGTATTCCAGCTCGTTCTGGCTTCCTTGCTGCAGGTGAAGGAACTCCTGCGTCTTCCTCTTCATAATACCCGGCGGTATGTGATAGGCCCTGAAGGCCTTCCGGAACTCCACCCAGGTCATAACTCGCTCGGTGGGTTGCAAGGCACAGTAGTTCATCGACCAAGCGCTCGTGGATCCTTGAAGCTGTTGGACCGCGAACTGAGTCTTGCACTGCTCACTCACTTTGAGCAGCCCGAACTTCATCTCCATCGTGCAGAGCCAGTTGTCCGCATCGATGGGTTCATCCGCCCTTGAGAATACCAGGGGATGAGTAGCCAGAAAGTCAGAGTAGGAGCTTTGTTGGCGCTCCTTGCAATCTTGATGCCTCTCTGGTCGAGACGTATTCGCAATGAGGGTATGCAGCAACTCCGTGTGCTGCTGATGAAAACCCGCCATCGCTGCAACAATGTAGGCCAATGTAACCGTTGGTGGTGGCGGTGGCAGTTGTTGTTATTGTTGTTGCTATCCCGAGGAATCCCGGGAGGCTGTTGGGAGGTCTCTCCCCCCCGACTGGAACCCCCAACGTCCAGGTTGGCACGAGTGCGAGTCATTCTGAAATTCAAAACAGCAGCGACCAGCACATGTCATACTTAAAATTCCATATGAAACAGTAGGTATTGAAGTGACGCATGAATATCTTGCACAACATTCACATATATTGATAAAGCATAACTTTATACAAGATACATCATTCTTGGGTCTCCGAGAAGTCGTGCTCATGTCGTCACTACCTATACATATACTACTGTCTACATGACATGTCACCGATTACAAAAGTTTTTCTTACATCACCCTCGCTGCCCTACTTGGCAACGGTAACCCACTACTTGGAGTAGAACTCGACCTCCTGTGGGTCATCCTCCTGCGCTACCTCTGCTGGTGGCTCCGGGTCCATGACCTCCTATTCCGGTTCAGGTTCTCCAATCGCCAGGATACCCAAAACCACGGGTACGGCACCTACCGTCGGTAGGCCCATTACGGAGGTACAAGGTCCTACAACGCGTGCACCTCGTCCATGGCCTGGTTGTAGTCCTCTTCCCAGCCTTGCCCCTCCTTGATAGTGTCATCACACTCTTGAGTGAGGACTTCATTCTGCTGGGTTAGGGCCTGCACTTGTTATTGTAAAGCCGTAATACCGACGCGGCTTTTCTTCTTCGCCTTATTCATACGATGCAACTTATTCCGTTGCTCATTCAGTCGCTTTATCGTCGGAAGGAGAACATTGTGGAGTGCACTGTGAGCACTCTCGAAATGATCTCCACGGCTGGTGCTCTCCTTGAGCTTCACGGCGGGACAATCCGTATGAACAGCTTGTCTGTCCATCACAGCTTTTCCTGCCCTCAACTGGAGGCTGAGATTCGCCTCCGTGGGGTTGTACCTTGGGCAACCCGGATCTGTTGCCTCCATGTACCTTTCCCCCCACGCATGATTAGCTTGTCCCTCCACCAGAACAAGCGCGTATGGAGTGCCCTCCATAGCTCTCACGCGTAGTTGGCAGAAACGCGACATGGTGTTGCGAGCTGCCACTTGCCACATTCCCTCCGGCTGTCTACCTCTCACCGTAACGGTGAACGGTGCCCAACCGGGTGGTGTAGGTCCTGCAGGAACTTTGACATGGATGGTCCACATCTTGTCCCCCTCCTCGCCTTCTTCCTTGGCGAGATACTGTGGCGTCTCAACATATCCGAAATATTGAAGCATTTGCTTCAACACTTCCGGATAACCGCTGCGGTGAGAACAGAGGGATATCACACACCCGTTCTCCAATTGTCTATTCGCTGTCATCTGTAGAAACATATTTGAAAAAAATGTCAAATATTTATTTCAACAGTAATTCATTGAGTTATAACATAAAACATGTCATTGAACTCCTAAAAACTTGGAAAAACAACTCAAACTTAAAACAGTTTGATTGCGGGTCTGCTGCCCAAACTGACAGCCCTGACCAGTTTCCATTTCAACCTGATTTAGAACATGCTAAAGCACCTTAAATAGCTTTCCATAAAATTTATGAGATGTCAAAGTTTACAGAATTTCTGGAGAAAATTTGACAGCACCTTCCTGCTTGAGGTACGGATTTGATCCAAGAATTCCAGTTAATTCTACACCAAATTTGACAAAACTTTCTGTTACAAAGTTCTAACCCATCTCAAGAAATTTTCAGAACTACCTCATTTTCTATTTTTGGATTTTATGCAGGAAGTTATGCTCAATTTACAGAGAGTTTCAGAGAGTGTTTGCTCTGCCCTGTTTTCTTGACAGTTTCAACTCTACTGCATTTTTACACTGGTTAAGGGATGAAACACCTCTGTACATCAATAGAAAAGTTGTAAAGCTCTTCTAGAGATTTCCAGAAATGTATCATATGCCCCAACCTCGAAAGAACTCAACCTCTAACCTCAGATTGACGTCAGACTTATTTCAGCTGGAAACAGAGGACTCTGTCCTTAGTATCCTATAAGTTGAAAACTTGTTAATTTTGAACATCCTGATTACGGAAAGGAGGTATATCAAAGTTTTAGTGCTCTGGATCAAACCTTCAAGTTTTACAATGACGTTGCTCATTTAGTGGGGTGTGACGTCGAAGCGTCACCAGTTCATGTTGGTACTACGTTCCTCACAAAGAAAAACCTATACCAGACTTAGATGGCTTCGTTAGTACAGTGGCACTAAACGTCTCTCGCACACGGATCATACTTGTCTACCGATTCGTGGTTAGACTACCTGCAGATAAACCACTCAATCGTCAGGTCTGGCTGCACACCGAACCCGGTCCCAATACAGTTCATCCACCCGTCCGTCATCACTCGCACGGGTGTTCTCAAGCCAAACACGCCTTGAGCTACGTGTTCATGTTACTGACCACATGACGGGGTCTCCCAAACTTGCCCGAAGCACGCTAGGAAAGGGCGTTGCTCGAATACCCCAAACGACATGAAGAGTCGTAGAGGACATTAAAGCGGGCCGGGTTACCTGCCACCCGTGAGGCTCCACCCTTCCGCTTATGCGCACTGGTGGACAGCACTTATGTGCACCCCCCAAGACATAAAGTGTCCCGAGATGCACGATTTTCTGACATAAGCAAATAGGTTAGTATGCCACTTTCTATATACTAATAACATCCTTATATGGGCTACTAACTCGTTCCCCACCGAGTTTTTCAAAAAGATGACCTTTTTAGTGCGTTAAACCTCAGGCGAGCTCTGATACCATGCTGACACGGGCCCCACAGCCTCGTCGAGCCAGGATCACGCTGATGGGTGCTGCGTTGCACAGCACCGGATAACGCACATCAAAGATACAAAGCGGAAGCAAAGTTTTATTACATAAACCAGTTTATGAACATTTTTACAACAAAATAGTTCAGTCTACACTCACGGGCATAGACTACGCATCGAGTTCACGTTCAGCCCGTGAATGTGTCCCCGCTAGCACGCACACACACTAACACGGCGGCATGCACGACTCCCATTCGACAGGGTTTCCCTCTTGGGGTTCTGTCTCCTCCTCGGGAGTCCCTTCCTCATAAACCCCTGCAAAAGCTTTAAACACAAGCAGTGAGCACGATGGCTCAGCAAGTCTGACCCGTCTCTCCTACACATGAAACTTCTACATGAAGGGTTTCAGGGTATATGAGGTAAATAAGTTGCAAAGGACTTGCCTAATTGTTTGAACCTTACTTTCAAGTTTTAGCAGCAGGTTGTGGAGAACCTCACGCTAAGGCACATGACAGAGCCGCAATCAAACAAGAAACGTATTTCTCTCATGTACTTTTCCCAAGGTCGAAAGAACTTTAATTAGCTCTAGACTACAACAAGTCATTAACAATCAGTGTATAGCTTTCAAATCAGCAAACTTTTAACATGTATCTAGCCTGTTCTTTCTACGTCATGGTACAGTGAACAAGTGGTGCTCACTGACCGTGAGGGACAGCAATTATAATCGATCTACACCTGCAGGGTTAACCGAATAACCCGTCATGTATGCCCGTACTCGATGTTTCCTACAGCAACCATCACGGACATCGAACACAACCACCTTTCACCTGTTAGCCAAATGTTGAACCGGTCCAATCATCCCAAGAAAGAGGTCTCTGTGCATGCATCCGCAGTGCCGCCAGCCGATTTACACCTCGAGCTCTCAACCTACTCTCTGAACGACCAGCTATGCCTCAATACCCAGCTACCCGAGTTACATCGGTTTCCCGGTTCCCATATATCCGGTAGGTCTTCGGTACTGTTCTAGCTTGTTCAACAGGCCCGCACACGGCTCGGTCCTCAATCGACACAAGCGGAGCTATGGCACCCAGGCCCCAATGTCCTGCTGCCCTTACTCTCCACACGGTCTCATTTTTATTTCCATGTGTTCCATTTGCTATCTTTACCCGAATAGTGTGCCTCTATCCTATTCTCGTGAGCAGTTCGAACTACTCGACTTGTACCGAATCCTACACTAACTTAGCATTGTAGTATCTATTTGAGGTTTACAAACCTAATCCCAACCCAGGGTTTTCTTGGCTATTGGGTTTTCAAACAAGACTGTAATGCAAAAGATTAAAGTGGGTGCACAAAGTAAGTTCTCAAAACAGTAAAATTTGCAAAAAATGGTCTATGCAAACCGAAGCTTGCCTTGCTGCTCTTGGTCGTAGGCTAGCTGCTCCTCAGAAGTGATGAAGTCTAAGACTTCGGGATCCTCCTCAACCTTAGCGACTACATGAGATAAACATGTATATGTATCAATTTGAATGCATTTGAATTGAAGTTGAATTTGTGAAGACTATAAGTCTTGCTAGACAGGCCCAATAATTCTGAAATTTTTACTGTGGTTTGGATACAACCTAAACAGAGTCTTGGCCAATTTTCATTTGCAGCAAAGCTCATTTGAGCTCTCCACAAATAATTATGTACTTGGCTTTAATTGGAGCTCCTAGGGTGTTCTAGGGGTTTTCATGGAGCAAGCCATGACTTTCTGAAAACTAGATTTTCAGAGGGTTCTAATGGAACTGGTTTAATTTAATTTGAAGATTCCTAGCTAAAGATATGAGCTAAACAATTTCAGAGAAATTCTGAAAATGTTTCTGGACATTTTCAATTTCTTTGGAAGAGTTTTATTAATCACACCATTAGGTGGATCAAATGAGCTCAAATGGATATGAAATTTTTATGGTAGCTCAGGTATATTTTGTTGAACATTCCAGCCAAATTTCAGAATTTTCCTCCAAAGGGTTCTTCAGTTAAAATTCTAAACATTTTAAAATTTGAAGAATTAATTCTGGAGAAATCAGGATTTTCATAAAGTGAAACTTGATTTGTTTGAAAGTACTCAGAGAGCTGAATCCAACAAAATTTGGTTCACTCAATTTGGAGTTTCCTAGCAAAAGTTATGTGGGTTTGAAGTTTGAACTAAATCTGAAATTCAGAGAAATGTTTAAATCTGCCTGTGAGGCCAAGGGACACGTGTCGTGTGCTGAACCGATGACAAACGGGGCTACGGTTTAATTCCCACGCCGCCACAGCCGATCCGCGCGCAAAACGATCCAATCCCCCGGTTTCCTCCCACTGACGGCGGGCCGGCCCCCAGTCTTCGTCTACCTCGCGCCTCCCCCGCGGTAGCGCCCGCCGTGGTCGCCGGAGCACCGCCAAACTTGATCGTTCGGTCAGCTCCCGTGCCCTAACTCTCCGCCAGCCCCAAAGTTTGTGCACTGGACACGCTGGGAGGGTTTCCCCATCTCGACGTTGGCTCTAACCGAGCCCGCGACTGTGCGGCAGCTCGGGAAGAGTTCGCGACGTCGCTCCGATGTGCTAGCATGCCAAAAGCTTGGAGGAATTGCTCTACAGCACAAGTGGTGGATCGGGAAGCTTGGCATGGTGGTGGACAGGCCCGGGTATAGCTTCAAGGTGTGTCTCACCATGCGCCCGATGCTTCTCGATAAAGACGCTGTCAGAAAACTTGGAAATACGCCGTGCACAGGGGTTTTCATGCTAGGTTTCGTGAAGCTAACTTATGCGCCACTGGGTCTAGTCCCTGTGTGTGAAGTTTTGTGGAATCTAAACGAGAACCAAACAGGAATTTTAAAGTTTCTTACTCAAAGGTGACTTTGCACCGGCTGGATGCAAACTGCAAAATTCGCTGTCGACGCTCAACCTCTCAGCTCAAGCTTCGGAGGTGAGCTGTAGGAGGTCCTTGCACGTCCAGAAGTAGCTTTGCTTGGCCGTGACAAGCCCGGGGTGAGGCTGCCCACGAGAGCACCTCCTCTTTGTTTTGTATCGTCCGCCGTGGAAACGAGTGTTTCTCGGTGTAGGGAGCACGAGCTCACTCGGTGATGGTTTGAGGGGGTGGTGGAGAGTCCTGTGGTGCCGCATTGCTGCTCACCCAAGGCTCACACGCAAGCTTGGTGGGTGACCGAGGATCGGAGGAGTAGCTGCGGCTACGGTCAGTTTCTTGCGCGAGGGAGCAAAGAACTGATCGGTTCTGCCTCCGGCCGGCTCGGCTGCGGGGATAAGAGGGATGGGGCGACGTCAGTTGACACAGCTCAGACCGAGCAGGAGCTGACACCGGTGATCAGCTCGGTGGCGCGCTCGGCTGAATCCCGAGAACCCATGTGCCCTGTCTCTCAGTCGGTTGAATTGCTAGTGAGGCTGACATGTGGGACCCACTCCCCTTTTAACCTCTGAAATTCAATTTCCCCCACAGCCCTAAACAGTAGAGACCCAAACACCCTTTGCCATTTGAATTATTTACACTCTGGCCATTTGAATTGGATAGAATTCAAATTGTGAAGTGTTTCAATATATTTTCAGCACATATGCAGTTTCAAATTCAAATTGAGTTTAAATTTGCTAAAATTAGCTCATGTCAAGATCAACTCCAAATGGAGTGAAAATTGGTGTGTGAGCTCACAAAAATCTGCTGAGTATGAATATTCCTTCCATATTCGAAGTCATGGGATAAAAGTAGTTCGAATTTAAATTTGAGTTCAAACTAGCCTCTTTCTAGTTACACCCAAAAATACCTCAAAAAGGTTTTGGATTTGGGTGAATTTTGGCATGAGCATTCCTAGCAAGGTTTTCGAGTTTTCCATATGCTCAGCCCTTATGTGATGCATGTGGGAAATGCCACTTTTGCATTTTGTGAGTTTATTCTCTAATGACCATGTTGATGGTGTTTACTTGCTCTTCAAAGGTGTTCATAAAGTTTCCTCAAATGAGGTGTGTGTGGTGTGATGAACACTTTGTATGTGTGCAAAAACCTAGGCCCTTGCATAGCACCAGTGCCATTTTAAATTCTTAAACAGAGTTCCAGTTTCTAAGTTGTCATTAGACCTTGTTAGCAAAAGCTTTACAATTAAATACTTGTGCATATTGATAACGTGTAGCGTCGACGCGAAGATTATGAAGTAATTGAAGTGGAGATCAAAGAGGGATGAAAGCAAGTGATCGAGCCTCAAGTGATCGACTACACTAACTGAACTTACATTCTTAGTCACCTGCAAAACAGGCAAGCCCCGGTTTGCATTCAAGCAATTTTATAAAGTCTTTTCATTTCTAGAGATCATAGCTATGAATTATTGATTGCATTAGGTCTAGAAGATATTGAAGATCCAATTGCATGACCAGATTAACCCAAGAGAGAATGGGTAGAGTACAACCTCCTCGAGTGGATTTAGGCTACGCTAACTGTTAGTTTGGAAGGACCGGTAGAAGTCGAGTAGATGGAATCTACTCGCGAGTTTAGGGCTTGGTTTTATCGGAACGGGTTATGAATAGAATCAGTGAGGAAAATTGACAAGTGAGAATTTGAGACCGGGTAGGGAGATTTACATGCAGCTGGCTGCGGAGCGTGCATGCATAGCCCTGCCTGTGTTGGTTAAGGCCCGTCCATACATGGCCCTGTTGGACAAGTTTGAATTGTGTACGGGGCGCATACTGGCTATATGGGACCCAGGAAACCGATGTACCTCGTGAAATCCACATTGGAATTTTTCCAATCGGCTTAGGGTTTCGGCATCAGTACAGCTGGAGGTAACTCGCTCAAGAACATATCACTGCAGGTATGTACCTTAAGGGAGCTTGCAGTTCGCGGCGATTGGAATGCGTCCTGTGTGGAAGAACTTGGGAATGGTGGCTGCGTACAACATCAGTCGAGGTTGCTTCCGACAACTTGGAGTATGGGTGTACGTGTCGTGTAGTCCGGGCGTGTACTGAATCGGATCACCGTCGCTTGCAGTCATTTGAGCATACTTGACCACTGCGTCTTGACGTAGTTAGAACTGAAGTGAATTCCTTGGAATTTGATAAGGATTGTGTTTTAAATTGTATTGTAACCATGCTTTACTTAGAGATAGTGCTAATTAAACTTTACTTCACTTTGTGCAAGAAGCATCGCAACAAAGCGTTTCTTGTTTGGTTGTGGAGTTGCCATGCTGCTCGGTTCAAGGTCTTTAAAATGAGGCTTAAAATCTGAAAGTTAAGTATCAACTGTAGGCGAGTCCATTATGCAAGTTCAGCTACCTTATTCAATCCGTCGTGCATGTAGAGTTTCTTGTTTAGAGGAGACGGATCAGTCTTGCTGAGCCTATGTGCTCACGCTTCCTATATGAGTGGTTTTGCAGGTAAACATCAACGCGTATGAAAAGGTTGTCCGGTGAGACTTGGAGACTTCCAAGTCGTTTAACACATGGAGAACCCAGCCGCTGCAGTTGTTTTCATGTTGCTAGCAGGAGGAGTCCGCGGGCTGGACCTCTTCTCGAGTGCTCATTAGTTATTTGACATGAGCTGTTTATAGACTTCCGCTGTAGCTATTTTATGTAAATTATTTACAAAGAACATTTGTAAGCTTCCGCCTTTGGTTTAAGTAATACAGTTTCCTTATATGTGTGCTGTTGTGTGCCGCATAACACGGCATCAACCAATGTGACTTCTGGGCTAGTGGCACGGCCACGTGACGGGTTCTAGGGTCCCCCTCAGCATGGTATCAGAGCTGCATTGGTAATAGCGCACGGAATAACGATCGTATTACGATAAAAACTTAGAATTACGGTGAGGAATCACTAGTATGCCCAAATAATGACTATAGTAGTATAGTTACTTAAAGTGGCATGACTAACATACTTGTTATAATTCTGAATTTTGATTATGTAACGACGCACCTACGCTCAGGTAAGCATGGTAAGGAATGCCACCGAAAGCATTTCAATTTCGGTTAGCTCCCCTGACAAGGAAAGTGGTTCAGGGATAGGTCTCACAGCTTGGTGTGGGACGTTAATATGAATCTCTTGGACTTTTCATGTTCCTAAGTTCATATGAAATGCTGGTCCCCGGCGTGCATTAGGAAAGAAAGTGGAAACCCCATCCTGTGGTCGGTAACATGATAGTGTGTTCTTCTTGAAATAGCCTAGGAGGACATACGCAACGCTTGCCATCGGCGTGCCCTGCAGGGCAGTAGGTGGTATCTGTTGGGTTGATAAAATTCCCATTCGTGATGACCCGTTCGCGCTCTACCCGGGTTCCCCGTTGTGTGGTGTAAACACACGATCACGTACCTTGAGACGTGGCTTAACTCAAGGATGGCCGTATGGTAATGATACGGGCGTACGTATTTACTTTCAAATATAGACCTGCCTGAAATGACAACAACCCTTGAGTGCATCACTATTGAGTGTTCTTCTGAAGGTATTAACCACGTATGTATCCCGTGTAGTACACGTGTGCGAGAGATCATTTAGTGCCACAACTGAGACGTATATGCCGGTATAATCCGGTTAGGATATTCCTTTTTGTGAGGATCGTAGTACCGACATGTTTCTTACGGTGCATCGACACCGTACTACACTTAATAACTTCTTCCCTATGAAGAAATGATTCATGAACTAACTTTCAACTAAAAATGGAAGTTTGAAACAAATATTAGTTATTAACTCTTATTTTGAGCTAAGATTCAAATGAGAAAATGACTAGGGTTCAAAGGTTTCAAAAACAGAGTGCTCTGTTTCTGGCAGAAATTCTTGCTGGATTTTAACAGAGCATAACTCTGAGTAGATTTAACCAATTAAGGTGTATGATACAGTTCTGTAAATAATTTCGAGTGCTCTACAACTTTTTTGTAGACCTACAGAGCAAAATCACATGTTAATTTGGTGAAAAGTCCAGTTGAAGGCAAACTGTTCAGAACAAGGACAGCAGCAAAACCTCTCTGGACCTTTCTGTTTTTAAGCCATAACTTTCGGTAGAACAATCCTTAAGGAGCCTATGATATACCGTTGGAAAGGTTATGAAATGTCCAACATTGTTGTAGTTCAAAGCTTGTTCAGATTCTTATTGTATTTACGTATACAACTGTGATGAAAATAGCCACATACAAAGGAGATGCTGGCAAATTTTATCCAGGAATTCTGTCGACTTTGAGAAATCATAACTTCTGATCCATAAATGATCTAGAGGCATATGAGTACTCGTTGGAAAGATACTGAAGTTAGCTTTAACTTTTGTATGGAACTTGAGTTATGAAAAAGCTGTTAAACGGATCAAAATCTGGGTGAGGACAGAAGAGTCCGTTCTGTACAGCAAAGAGAACGGGTTAGGCCTACCCCACGTAAGTGATGAAACTCGAGGATAGTCCGGTGGGATCTGAATATCCGATGTGCTTCCAAGGAGTTACCGGGCGGACCGCTCAACGGGACGTCAAGTTCAAGATTGAACTGACGCCGGAAACAAAACCGATTTCTCGGAGGCCGTATAGGATGGCACCCATTGAACTAGCGGCGTTGAAGGAGCAACTAAGTGAACCCATGAGCAAAGGTTTTATACGACCAAGCTCATCACCTTGGGATTGCTCTGCGCTGTTCGTTAAGAAGAATGACGAGACACTACGATTAAGGATTGATTATCGTTCGCTCGATGCCGTCACCATAAAGAGCAAGTACCCTGCCCCGCATCAATAGTTTATTTGATCAACTAGTTGGTGCAAGGGTATTCTCAAAGATGGCTGGAGCTCAGAAAAGATTATGAAATAGAGATCCACTACCATCCGGGAAAAGTTAGCGTGGTTGCCGATGTGTTAGTCGTAAGAACCCACGGTCACAACTTGGCGATTGCTGAGTTGGAAGAAGAGGAACCAAGTATCCGTGTCATTCCGTATGGAGCACTCTATAACATTGCTCTCATTCAAACAATCTGAGGAAAGATTGCTGAGGTTCAAAGGAGAGACAAGGGTATGTCTCACATACGGAGAAGAATAGACAATGGAGAGATGAGGTGGTTCAGGAAGGACCATGACGGTACTCTATGGTTTAAAAACCGTATAGTTATATCTCGTAAGATGAAGCTCTACGGCCGGAAATGTCGCACACCGCTGAAGTGGTGTGAGTACGATGAAAGAGTACTGTTTGAGGTGATTAGTCAACAAAGCCGATGACCGAGTTCGGACAGTATAAGCGAACTTGGAGGCTGTGCAATCCCGACAGAGAAGCTATGATGGTCAAAGGCGTAGACCGTTGCACTTCAATGGCGGAGAACACGTTTGTCTTCGCGTGTCTCCGAGGAAAGGAATTCACCGGCCCGATGTAAAGGGGAGATATTGCTCCCTGAACTTAGGATCCATTTACTATCACGAAGAAGTGCGGACCCGTAGCCTACCGGCTGGAACTACCGGCATGTCTTGCGGGTGTCCATGACATAGTCATGTGTCACAGCTGCGGATGTGCCTCAAAGTTACCATTGCTGTCCGCACCAAAGCAATCGACGAGTTGAAGACAGATCGTGCCTACCCGAGCGACCGGTTCCGACTATTGATGAAAGGATCCGGAACACCTGGAACCGGACATTAGGATTGTACAAGGTGCTTTGGAGTAATCATACCACGGAGGAAACAATGTGGAAAGTAAAGATTACCTCTGCATGAACTATCCGTAACTTTTGTTGTAGAACAATTTGGAATTACCTCTCCTGTCTCGTTCTTCTTTTGGAACCTCGGGACGAGATTCTTTTTAAGTGGGGGAGGAATGTAAAAGTCCCAAAAACGTGAATGTAAAGAAACAGATGTTTGAACGTCATTGTGTTTCAAGTTCATGGAAAATGGGACTTACAAAAACTTTCTTACGTGGGATGGTATACGTGGGGTTCAACAACACGAGTTCAAGCATTCATTGGAATGTGTTGGACCAAGGTGGAGTTAAACTCATGTATAAATCATGTGCATGAAAAAAAACAATTAAAGAAGATCTTTAGACTCAAAGGCTCAGCTCAAATTGCAGCCAAATTTTGAATACACATGGAACCTCATACATTTGAAATTGAGGAGATTTATGGTGGCAATTTTATGCTTTTTAGGGTGAGCCAAAAAGGAGTGAATTATGCTCATATTTGAATTTGTGCTAAATTCAAATTTGAGGGGCAAATTCAAACTGAACTTGTGAGGTTCAGATTAGGACCAAGAGGGAATCAAGCATGGGCTATGAGCAAACCAAATGTTGCACTCAAATTCAAATGGGTCATCACAAAGGAGGTTTTCAAACTGTGGCTTCAAAGTTTATATTTGCAGACAACCAAATTTAAAAGTTGAGTCCATATTTGAAATCCTCAGCTCCAAATTTGTGGGAATACAATTTTTTACCACATTCGGAAGTGTTTTGGCTAAGCTTTTGCAATAGGACATAATAGGGTATTTGAATTCAAATTCAAATTTGAACTTGGATGAAACTTTGCCATAAGTCCAAATGAATTCCCAAATTTGAGCTCCACATATTGGATATTACCTACCAAAATGAGGAGATATTTGTGAGGATTTTGGGGGATAAGAAGAGGGAAAAGAGGGTGGACCCCACCTGTCAGTGAGCCATTTAATCTTGCACACTAAGTCACACCTCCCTGTTTCACTCGAGCAGCTGAATTCATCTCCGGGCGCCACCGAGGCTGAACTGAGACACCTCCCCGTGAAAATTTACTACGCTGGCGACCACCTTGGATGCTTCCTTCATTTTCAGCTTGATCCTCTCTCGCACAGGCCGAAGCAACGGACTTCGCCTCCTCCTCGTGCGCACATGCCAAACACAGAACACACGCCGCCGCCTCGGTCTTGATTGGGAGCTGGTGAACTCGGGCATGCAGGGGCCAGTTGAGCTGCAAAACCGCACCGTGAACTCGTCCTACACCACCTCAGTGCAGAACCCCGCGAGTTGCGGCCTTACATCCCCCGAAAACAGTCCTCGCGGCGACCTAAAGCAACCGTAGCTCGGGCTTTCGTGGACAGCTCACACCAAGGCTTTTCACGGCCGAGCGAGCACACTCCAAGACCTCCCGAATTATCACGCTGCTCCTCCCCAAATTTCAGCTCAAGCCGTGCACCATAGCTCGAGAATTTCGAGTTCTTCTCTCGGACATGGAAAAGCCTACCGCGGGTAAGGATCTTCGAAATTAATGCTCAAATTTCGGTTAGAGTTGATCATTTTGAGCACACATGAGCTAGAGTGGGTAGGGAACCTTTTTCCTTTTGGAACCTACCGTATGAACGGAGGGCCATGGCTAATTTCAAGTTTTCCCATCAGCGGCCATGGCGGGGACGCTCGGGCGCACGGTGGAACCCTATGCAGTGCCGATTCCGATCAAAAAGGAGTACATGTAGAGCATGGACACGCCTCACTGATGCTGTAGGAACAAACGCTCTTGGGTTTGGGGGTCTAGAGATGGCGCGCGACGTCGCCGGAGCAAGAACCGAGCCGCCGCACGTCGCCCGGTGGTTTAGAGCCATCACCGGCCTCCGGTGAGCATGGGGACGAGTTCCTTATGGTCGAATTGGGGCTAGCTGCGAGTTTCTGGCCGTGATTCCATCGGGGAAATGGAAATCAGTGGAGCGCCGCCGCACCGGCGAGGGGGAAGCGCACGCGGGAAAGGGGGACTCGGGAGGAAGAAGATGCCTCCGGTCCCACCGGTCAGTGGCTGTTAGTTGAAACCTGGATCTGCTGTGGCTATTTGATTTTCTGTAACTACAGCCGAAAAACCTGTGAACCGCGGTGTGGCTGCACCGAGGATCTGACATGTCACACGGGACCCACGGTCAGAATTTAAATCTTTCCGGGTTTATTTGAACCCCCAAATTCAATTCAAACTTTAGAACCTCATAACTTGTGCTAGGAAGCTCAAAATTTAGTTATTCAAATTGGGTTAGATTCAGCTTGGCATGATCTATCCAAATATGCAACCCAATTTGTATGAAAGTCATTAATTAATTCTGGAAAATTCTTTAAATCTTTTCTGCAAAAGAATTTTAGAAGGAGTTTGGTTCATCCAAAAATCCTCAAATTTTGCCAGAGCTATCTTTAGGACATTAGTGAACTCCTGTAAAAATTTGAGCTTATTTTGAGTTGATTTGGTTAGGAGAATTATGATTTCAAATTGCCATGTTCAAATGAATAAAGAAACATTTTCAAAAAATTTCCAAAACTTGGAAATTCAATTCTGGGCAATTCTTATTTCCAAAATTCCTAGGAAAATTCATGCAAGATCCCTGAGCTATGTTTGAATTTGTGGTCCACTTGAATTTGCATGGAAGTGCAAATTTATTCAGAATTAATTCCTTTTTACCTAAATACTTAGGGAATTGTTCTGGATGAACCACTAATTGAACAATTCGGAATTATGGTCCAGAATGTCTTCTTGTGACAAGGAACTCACAGGAAAATTCTCAGATAAATTTGAGCTCTGGATCAGTACTTTTTGATACAACAGTACTAGGTGAAAATGCAACAATTAGGAAGAACACTTAGCACTTGATTAGGTTGATTAACCCACAACCAAACCACTGGCACCAGTGTCATTTTAAATTCTTAAACAGAGTTCCAGTTTTAAACTTGTCTTTAGAACTTGTTAGCTAAATCTTTACAATTATACACATATGCTTATTCATAACGTGTATCCTCTACGTGAAGATTGTGAACCAATGGAAGTGGAGATCAAAGAGGAAGGAAAGCGAGTGATCAAGCCTCAACTGTTCTTCACTAACTGAATAGATACTTAGTCACCTGCAAAACCAAGGCAAGCTCCGATTTGCATCTAGTTGTTTTATAAAGTTTTACTTTGTTCATTATTATGGTTTAGTGTTTGTATGTGCATTAGGTTAGGAATGTTTTATACTCCAAATGCATGACCAAAGAAGCCCTCGAGTCAAGGGTAGAAGTCGTATCCTCGCTGTAGAATAATGTCATGGTAATTAGGTTATGACATCCGGTAGAAGTCGAGTAGGTTGAATCTACTCGCGAGCTATAGTTCGGGATCACACGGGTATGATTTAAAAAGGCAAACTAAAGTTTATGTTTCCAAAGATGAGACCGGGCAGAGAGTGTAGGCAGCGACAATACGAGGTATTGGTCGAGTAGCTCTGCCTGTGTCGGTTAAGGACCGTTCTCGTGTGCGGCCCTGGGAGCAAGTATTGAGTTGTGTACCGGATGCTTACTGCTATATGGGACCCAGGAAACCGATGTACCAGGTAAACTGGATTGTAGAGGCATACCACATCGTCTCGTTAGACCTATGAGCCCAAGACGGCGCGACCGGTTCTACAGTCGGGTGTCCTGCGAAAGGTTGCCACATACGATGTAATGAAGGACACCAAATTTGGGTCTTCATAGGTGGGCGTATGTGTCGAGTTATCCGGGCAGTGTTTGATTCGAATCACCATCCCTCGCGGTTATGAGTACTGCTTGCTCACTGCACTGTGACGTAATAATCAAGTTGGGTGAGAACAGTTTGCAAGTTTAAAGTGCTGCTATGATAATTGGAATTGCATGAAACCATGTAAGAAGTAGTGATAGAGCAAATTAAAGTTAATTTCCCACCTTGGGACAAGTAACATTGGAATGAAGCGTTTCTTGTTTGATTGTGGAGTTCCAATGTTGCTCGGCGCAAGGTCTGACTATGATGGCTAAAATCTGAAAGTTAAGGATGAACGAATAGGTGAGTCTTTATGCAACTTATATGTTTGTGGCTTAAGTTACCTTCATGTAGAGTTGCATGCTTCAGGAGAGACGGTTAAGTCTTGTTGAGACATTGTGCTCACTCTTGCTATATGAGTGGTTTTTCAGGTTAACAAAGACGCTTATAAAGAAGGTTATCCGGTGAGGCTCGGAGACTTCCGAGTCATGTAACACATGGAGGACCCAGCCGCTGCAATGTCTTCGTGTTGCTAGCGAGAGGAGTCCGTGGGCTGGACCTCTTCTCGAGTTCTCATTAGTTATTTGACGTGAGCTGTTTATAGACTTCCGCGGTAGCTATTTTATGTAAATTATTTACAAAGAACATTTGTAAGCTTCCGCCTTTGATTTAAGTAATACAGTTTCCTTATATGTGTGCTGTTGGGTGCCGCATAACACGGCACCAACCAATGCGATTTCCGGGCGAGTGGCACGGCCCCGTGACGGGTGCTGGGGTCCCCCTCAGCATGAGTCTCCTCTTGTTTCTCCATCAAGTACAACTTCTTGCGGAGGAAGCTGATCTCTTCTTGTGCGCTTGCGTAGAGGTTTTCCAACTCCACGAGCATCTTCTGAGACTTGTCAGCAGCTTGTGGGTTGGAAGGAGCTCCTCCATGGGGTCCAATGATCTCCCTTGTACCACTCTTCCCATATGGGTGCAGCTTAAGGTAGTGTTTTCAAGCTGCCCACAGAAAGTGTAGTATAGTCCGGTGAGTGCATCCTATGCAGCATCATCAACAGCTTATGCTCTTGTGACTCTCCATGTGGGTGCGATGTGCCGCGTTACAACCCTACCATTAGATAGGATGGTCACTTCAGCCTTCCACTCTTCATGTTCGAGACGAGGGACTTTCTTGATGAGGTACTACGGGTATAAGCTGCAGCAGTCAAGGAACTCTCTCAGCTCCCTGGTTATGTGTCCTCCTTCCATCCCGTTGGACCGGAATTCCCGAGCAGAACGGATGACCCATCCATCATCTTCATTATCGTCCGCAGCAGGTGGTGGCTCCTCTCCATGTTCGTTTTCTTCTGGTGCAGCTTCATAGGACTCTGCCGGGTGTAAGACCGCTTAGTATTCCTCCTGAGGGGCATACCAGTGTTGCCCTTCTTGCGGATCGTCTTCCATGTCATCCTCGAATGGCTCCACCTCTTACAGATCCACTTCCTCATGCATAGGGTCATTGACCTCATCCTTATCACGAGGTTCCATCTTCACTTCCTCCTACTACGGTCCATCGGAAACCTCGATGGGGTTAAGCGAGCTTCCAAGTGGCGGCGGGCGAGTGCTCATGCATGCTGCGCCCCTAGTGATTGGTATCTATAAAGAAGACATGAGAAACTTAGAGAAGAGGGTCAATAAATCCAAAATTTTCAGTAGCTATGAAGCAAGAGAATAGAAGGTGTGGCTGTCAAAAAAGAAAATAAGAAAAGGGGCTAGAAATAGCACTTTGCGGTGGCTGAATTGACAAGTAAAATGCAGCAGCAAGCAATTTTAAAAATTAGCAGTTTAGAGGGGTGTTCCTATGTGTTTTAGAGTGTCCATTCTACCTAGGCTTGCGTCCTACTGTTAACGTGGGCTCTGATACCAATCTGTGGCACCTGGTTCCAAAAATGAACAAAGTGATGCAGATGATTGTCAAGGATGTTCATCACACATACACATATACATCACAAACTTAATTCAGAACTATTACCACGTTACGAAATAGTACTTAAGTGTTTATTACAATAGTTCAATGTCTCAATCATCATTATCTAATTTATTATGCAACAGAAGACTCTAAACAGTAGGGGAAGTAAACTAAACACATTGGGGCTCTAACTCCGACTCCACAGGCAGTTGACGGTAGTGCGCATGCCTAGTGTTCCGTATGCTCCTCGAAGTATTATTCTCCTGTAGCTGATATATTTGTGGGAAGTGCAAGGGTGAGTACATGTCATACTCAGCAAGTGCGGGAAACTATGACATGTAGCTTTAACAAGGCTGGAAACAAAGTTTTTTTTGCAGCAAGGAAGTTTTATTTCCCAATCACAAGAAAAACAGCCTACAATGTCTAGGTGAGTTAATTTCCAACATAACCAAGTAAGTCATCATCCCTCATGTTCAATATCATCATACTTCATCATTTATCAAGTCTTAACCAGCCAATACTCATTCTCAAGATTATCTCCAATTCACAATTGCTCATGAAAAAAATCAGCACATATTAACATAACCAAAACCAATATCATAAGCATAACAAAAACCAGTCTCAAATGACAATACCATAACCATACCGAAATAACCATCCCAAGTTCTGCCTCTAATCATGGAAGTTGGCCAGGTGCTTGTAACCTGAAGCATGACTATCATGATAGTTTTACACTCTGCAGAGGTGGCACCACTTTACCCACAAGTTTGTGATTACGTCACCCGTCGGCGACTAGAGAAACCTCCGTTATGCCACTACACAACCATTATTGTATGGCCAAGAGATCAAAAAATAGCATTTACAAAGGCGCTACTAGAATGTACGGACCCACTGAGGTTTAACCGGCAGGCTTGAATCTCCATTCTCCTAACCACGGCCCCCTCGTGTGCCATGCAGTTCCCAGTGTAGTCCTCCTCGACTACCATTCCCCATTCCATCCAATGGTCCATGACAAACTATCAATGCACCAAATTAGTCAGCTAAGCGGCACCCATATTTGGCCTTGTGGTGGCACTGTTTTCCTGGCATATTCTCACATGAACCGGTCCTTATATCTAAGGCTAACAAACCACCATCTCATTCAACATAACCACGAGCCAAGCTTGTCTAGACCTCAACAGTTCCATGCTCATTAAACATCATCATTTTATCATCATCTTCATTAGTGCAGTAATAAGCACATTTATTTTAGTTTCCCATAATCCCGTAAGTTATGCAGTGCAAAAGAGAAAATGACACTATACCCGACTCAACAAATTCCTGGCGACAAGGGGTTGGCTAACAATGCTAGTAGACTCCTACTAAAGGGTTTCCCATCAAGTTGACACGAGCATGCAGTTTTCACAGGCAAAACAGTTCAAAAACATAGGATCAATATGGTCAAGAGGCACTTGCCTTGTTCCCACGGCTTGTGCTGCTCGAGCTCTTTGTAGTTTTGGTGCTGGAGGTCCTCGTGTACGGCCTCTTGGGTGTGTCCTTCTACTCACAATCACATACATACAAAGGAATACATCAATCAATACAATGCACACGTTTTACTCAATATGTGATGATGTGAGTGCATGCAATCCTATAATGCAACCTATAGTAACCAGTTTGCATGTGTCCATGCGAGTTTTGGGTAGGTTTTAGTGGGTTTTGTGATGATTGGTGCTTCTGGAAATTAATTTAGATGTGGCTATGATCCTATCTCGGGCATTAGATCAAACCGTCATAAAAACCAAAGCCGGGGATTGTCCTACTTACGTGCAGTAGCTCCTGGTTGCAAGGTGTGATCCAGCGGGATTGGAGTTGATGACAGCAATGTTGCACAAAGGATGACGGCTCCTGCCTCTCCTCCTCCTCTTCTCCTCTGTGGCTGGTCTTGTCCTTGCAGTGGCAGAACATAGAGCTCCTCTTGTGATCAATGTGGTGGCTGGGGTTTTCCTTTGGGCAGAGCAGACCTGCGGCGGCGGCCAAGGCAGGGAAGCAGCAGGCCGCGGCCAGGGCAGGGCAGCAGCAGGTGTAACAGCTCTCTAGGATCATAGACTGGCCCCACATACCACCACTTATCTTTTCTGCGCACTTTGTTCTCACTCGTGCGCACCCGGGAAAACATCCCGGTCGGTCACTCATCCCCAAATTCCTCCGGGCCAAGCACGCTTAACCCCGGAGTCCTTTGCAGGTGGGCTTCCGGAAAAGAAGGTATACCTTGGTGGTATGAGTACTGTATTAATCATATTAAGCCGGGAGCCAGGATATCACACAATCCACCCCCCTTAGAAGACCGATGTCCTAATCAGTCAACGCCAAGACAGGAACGTCCCCTCTTAGCCACGTCCGTACATTCAGTACTGGCATACGCATACCGTACGTCCGGTTAGCAGCATACGTACTATACCGTGTCCCACACAGAGGACCAATGAGTCATGCTTACGTACCCACATCCCTGACCCGTATGCTACCGTATCCTTCTCACTGACCCATATGCACCCGTGAAACTGCGAGGGTCGGCTCTGATACCATTTGTAACAGCTCTATAGGATCATAGACTGACCCCACATACCACCACTTGTCTTTTCGGCACACATTGTCCTCACTCGTGCGCACCCAGGGAAACTTCCCGGTCGGTTGCTCATCCCCAAATTCCTCCAGGACAAGCACGCTTAACCCCGGAGTCCTTTGCAGGTGGGCTTCCGGAAAAGAAGGTATACCTTGATGGTATGATTACTCTATCAATCCTATTAAGCCGGGAGCCAAGATATCACACAATCGGTATCAGAGCCGCATTGGTAATAGCGCACAGAATAAGGATTGTATTACGACAAAAACTTAGGATACGGTGAGGAAACAGTATTAGGCCCATATAAGGACTATAGTAGTATAGTTACTTAAAGTGGCATTGTGGCAGACCGGAATCCGCTCATCCAGGATCGCAGAGGGTGGTGCCGCGCGATGCGACACCCGATAGCACACATCATAAGGATACATTGTATTACATAGGAAAACAAACTGAAACTGTGCAAACAGGTACAATCTTCAGTTACAAACTATTGTTTATATTACACAGCGGAAGTCTAAACTCATACAACTCACGCCCGCCTATCTAGCAAAAGTCGGCTGCCCAGCCCTAGGGCAACCCACACTAGCTGCACTCCTCAGCTCAGCGCGGCGTGTACGGCTCCCACTCAGCCGTGGTCCCCGACGGAGGGTAACCCTCGCTGGTGGACTCGTAACCCGAGTCCGTGGGTGGCTCATAACCTGAAAAACACTTAAGCAGCAACCGTGAGCACGATGGCTCAACAAGACTTAACCGACTCACCTAGGCATGAAACTCTATATGTAGAGTACCATAACATGGGATGGTAAAATTTCAGCAAATGGACACGCCTATAATTTAGCCTTAGTACATATTTTAGCCACAAGTTAACAGTTCATGAATCTGAAATTTAGTAAGCAGTATTTGGTGGCACACATGTAACAATACAATTATATCATACATCAGAATTGAATCATAGCATTCCATAATTTATCTACGTTACGACGCAGTGAACAAGCGGTACTCGTCACAGCGAGGGACGGTGAATCGACTCGATATACACCTGCAGGGAAACCCAAAGAGCACGTCACGTACGCCCACCCGTGGAGCTGCACAGCACACTCAGTCGATGTCGTACGGGATAACCTTTTACACAACAGCCCAAACGTCGAACTGGAGACATACGTGATAGTGTGTTCTTCTAGAATTACCCTAGGAGACATACACAGCGCTTGCCATCGGCGTGCCCTGCAGGGCAGTAGGTGGTATCTGTTGGGGTGATAAAATTCTCAACCGTGACGACCCATTCGCACTCTACTCGGGTTCTCCGTCGTGTGGTGTAAAAACATGATCACGTACCTTGAGACGTGGCTTAACTCAAGGACGTCCGTATGGCAATGATATGGGCGTATGTATTTACTTTCAAATATGGACCAGCCTGAAATGAAAACAACCCTTGAGTGCACCACTATTGAGTGTTCTTCTGAAGGTACTAACCACGTACGTATTCCGAGTAGCACACTTTTGTGAGTGACCGTCTTAGTACTACTGATAATACGTACATGCCGGTATAATCTTATTAGGTTTTCTTTTGGTGAGGCGACGTAGTACCGACATGTTTCTTACGGTGCGTCAACACTGTACTACACTTAATAACCTCTTCCCTATAAAGAAATGATTCATGAACTAACTTTCAACTAAAAATGGAAGTTTGAAACAAATATTAGTTAATGAACTCTTATTTTGAGCTAAGATTCAAATGAGAGCATGACTAGGCGTCAAACTTTTTAAACACAGAGTGCTCTGTTTCTGGCAGGAATTCTTGCTGGACTTTAACAGATCATAACTCTGAGTAGATTTAACCAATTACGGTGTATGATACAGTTCTGGAAAGGTTTTCATGTGCTCTACAACCTCTTTGTAGACCTCCAGAGCAAAATCGCACGTTAAGATTGTGAAAAGTCCAGTTGTAGGGAAACTGTTCAGAACCAGGACAGTAGCAAAAACCTCTCTGGACCTTTCTGTTTTAAGCCATAACTTCCTGTAGAAAAATCCTTAAGGAGCCTATGAGTACTCGTTGGAATGATACTGAAGTTTACTAAAACTTTGGTATTGAACTCAAGTCAAGAATCGGTAGGTAACATGAGTAAATTTTAGAGTTTGTGTGAACTGGTCAGGGTAGCCCAACTGATTAGCTTAGCGTACTTAATATTTGTTTAAACATGAATGTGGTTATGCTTTCATAAAGTTCATTAAATGTTCATGTTTTACTTATCTTTAATTACTACTGAGATAGAATTTTGATTGACTCAAAATATTGTTTCGTGCAGTATGGTACGCGCACATTCTCAAATGGAGATTGGAGGTTCAAGTCGAGGTGGGAATGACTCGACTTCATCACAAGAGCCATCGCCAGCCGGATTGGCGGAAATTATGGCGAAGATGAATGAAACTCTTAAAACTCTAGTTCAGCAAGGAATAAATAGAGAAGCTCAACATCACATGCCAACCCCGAGCACTTATCTGGATTTCTTGGTGACACAACCGCCGGTATTCTCCGAAGCGGCTGACCATTGTGAAGCAAATCACTGGTTACGTGTCATTGAGTCCAAATTTGGGTTGATTCAATGTGATGACTTCTCGAAGTCTCTATTTTCCACTCAGCAGCTTCATGGCATTGCTGGAGCATGGTGGGCAGAATACCTTGCTATCCAACCAGCAGGGCATCGTGTCACATGGGCGGAGTTCCAGGATGCATTTCGTGCTCGTTTCGTTCCTGCGGGCATAATGCAAACAAGTCTTGATGAATTCCGGAATCTAAAACAATGAGAAATGAGTGTTATTGAGTATTCAAAGGAATTCAATCTCTTAGCTCAATATGTACCATATTATGTGAAATCACCATCCATGAGGGGTTATCATTTTTACTGGGGGCTGACTGCTAGGCTGCGATGTGAGTTGGCTCAAGTTAGCCAAGAGAGTTTTGATGAATTTGTTAGCTGTGCTATCACTCAGGAATATTATTCCAATCTATACCTTAAAGAAAAGAGGGAGAGTGATTCATCACAGGATGAATGCAATCATTTGCCTCAGAAGTATCAGTGGGTAATCCGTTCACCTTTCGGTCGAAAGGTTACACAAGAGGTGCAGTCATTCTTGGAGTATGATGACTCGTATACTCCACCGAGGTTTTATTTACCTTCACCGCAGTGACAAACTAGTTCTTGTGCACCCAAGTACCAACAAGGTGCACCAGAAGGTTATTTCCCTCAAGATGCTGAAGATGATCACGGTGATTTCTCAGATGAACCGAGTGGTATCCCACTTCAAATTGACAATGAACACATCGTCGATGAAGCAACTGAACCGAACAGCAACATTGTGTCTGCGGGTCCAGTTCCAAAGAGTGATCTTGGATAGCAAAGAAAAGCTATGTTCAAAGTGGGAACTGTTAATTATGTGTCAGTCGATGATTTGCCAAACTGAGGACCTGTTCTTGCAGGCATGTTCACCTTAAATGACATGCCGGTTTTCACTCTATTCGACTCTGGTGCAACACATAACTTCATTAGCAACGCGACGGTCATCCAGGATCAGATCTCCACAATTACCACAAAGGGTTCTTACCTTATTCATTCACCGGGTGGAGACATATCGACGAATGAAGTCGTTCCTAAAGCACCACTGTGTTTGGGTGGAAAATTTTATTCTACCACCCTTATCATTCTCGAAGATCAAGGAATCGATGCCATATTGGAAATGTCATGGTTGACCTTCCATAAAGATGTTCTGGATATCGAGAACAGGAGTGTTCATTTGGTCTCTCCACTTCACGGGCGTCATACATTGCATCTCGGCAAAGTTGTTTCCAAAGACCCGGAAGTATGTAATGCCAAAGCTTGCAAGTTAGAAGACATTCCGGTAGTCCGTGAATATCCGGACGTGTTTCCCGAAGATCTTCCAGGCTTACCACCTGAGTGCGAGGTGGAATTCAAAATAGAGTTGATACCGGGAACCACGCCGATTTCTCGGAGACCATACAAAATGGCTCCGAATGAATTAGCTGAGCCGAAGGAGCAACTCAAAGATCTGATGGACAAGGGGTTTATTCATCCGAGTTCATCACCATGGGGCTTCTCAGCTTTACTTGTGAAGAAGAAGGATGAGACGCTGAGGCTATGCGTCGATTATCGTCCGTTAAATGCTGTGACGATAAAGAACAAGTATCCACTACCAAGAATTGATATTCTCTTCGATCAGTTAGTGGATGCTTAAGTCTTCTCCAAGATGGACTTAAGGTCGGGATATCATCAAATCAAGATTCGAGCGGAGGATATCCCAAAAACAGCATTCTCGACAAGATATGGACCTATGAGTATCTTGTCATGTCATTTGGGTTGACCAATGCTCCGGCTCACTTTATGTATCTTATGAACTCGGTGTTCATGCCGGAGCTGGATCAGTTCGTCGTGGTATTCATCGATGACATCTTGGTCTATTCCAAAACCGAAGAGGTACATGCTAAACATTTGCATATTGTGCTCCAAAGACTGAGAGATCACAAGCTCTATGCAAAGTTTAGTAAATGTGAATTCTGGATCAACCAAGTGCCATTTCTTGGACATATTATTTCAGCAGAAGGCATTGCTGTTGATCCAAGCAAGATTGAACAAGTGCTGCAATGGAAGTCTCCAACATCAGTCCATGAAGTTCATAGCTTCTTGGGTTTGGCGGGATATTATCAGAGGTTCATCCCGGGCTTCTCAAAAATCTCCAAACCTATGACGGAGCTACTGAAAAAGGGCATCAAATATGATTGGAGCAAGCCATGTGAGGAAGCTTTTCAAGTGTTGGTGAAACACCTCACAACATCCCCGATTTTAGCTCAACCGGATACAACCAAGCCCTTTGATGTTTATTGTGATGCATCCGGCGTCGGACTCGGTTGTGTACTCATGAAAGGAGGATGTATGGTTGCATATGGATCACGGCAATTACGGAATCATGAACAACATTATCCAACTCATGATCTCGAGCTTGCTGCCGTGGTGTTAGCTTTGAAGATGTGGAGACATTACCTATTGGGAAATCTGGTTCTTCTCTACACCGACCACAATAGTTTGAAGTACATATTCACTCAAAAAGAGTTGAATATGCGACAACGGTGATGGTTGGAGCTGATCAAGGACTATGAGATCGAAATTCATTATCATCCGGGCAAGGCAAATGTGGTTGCCGATGCACTCAGCCAGAAGTCTCATATTCATAATCTTACCGTTACGCCGATAGAAGAGGAAGAACCGAGTCTCTACTTGGTTCCATATGGATCTCTACATAATCTAGCTCTCATACCCACATTGAAAGAGGAGATCATGAAAGCTCAAAAGCAAGACAATGGCATGGCTCATATCAAAAGGAGGTTGAAGAACGGGGAGATGAAATGTTTCCTGTTAGATGATGAAGATACCTTATGGTTCAAGGACCGGATAGTCATACCCCGTGATATGAGGCTGCGGAAGAAAATTTTGGATGAGGCTCACTTATCCAAATTTTCTATTCATCCGGGCAGCAATAAAATGTACCAAGTCCTCCGGAAGAAGTTTTGGTGGACATGTATGAAACGTGAAGTTGCAAAATACATTTCAGAATGTGATACGTGTCGAAGAGTTAAGGCCGACCACGAGAAGAAGTCGGGCCTGATGCAACCACTACAAATACCTGCATGGAAGTGGGAAGATTGAGTATGGATTTCATCGTCGGGTTGCCGATGACCTCCCACCACCATGATTTGATTTGGGTAATTGTGGACCAGTTAACCAAATCAGCATGCTTCATCGCCGTGCATATAAGATACACCGCCAAGCAGTATGCGGAGTTGCACATAGCACAGATCTTGTGCCTACATGGAGTTCCCCGGACGATCATCTCCGATCGAGGCTCGTTGTTCGTTGCTTGTTTCTGGGAGCAGCTACACGCATCCTTGGGAACCAAAATGATTCGAAGCTCCGTGTATCACCCTCAAACCGACGGACAAACAGAGAGGGTGAATCAAATAATGGAAGATATGCTAAGAGCATGTGCCATCCACCACGGTAAGAGCTGGGATGATCACTTACCGTTGGCGGAGTTCTCGTATAACAACGGTTATCAATCGAGCATCAAAATGGCACCTTATGAAGCTCTATACGGCCATAAGTGCCGCACACCCTTGAACTGGTGTGAATCGGGCGAGAGAGTAATTTACGGGATTGATCTCGTAAATGAAGCTGAAGAGCGGGTAAGGCTTATTCAAGCAAATCTTAAAGCCGCTCAGTCCAGATAAAAGAGCTATACGTATAAGAGACGTCGTCCTCTGGAATTTCAAGTTGGAGACCACATATATCTCCGTGTATCTCCTATGAAGGACATTCACCATTCGGAGTGAAAGGAAAATTAGCTCCGCGTTGTATCGGTCCCTTCTCCATCATCGAAAGGTGTGGACCCGTGGCATACCGTCTGGAAGTACCGGCAACCTTAGCCGGAGTGCATAACGTATTCCACATATCTAAGTTGCGGAAGTGTTTGAAAGTTCCAACGGGGATTCTCTTGGAAGGCATAGCATATTTGAAGCCGGACCTTACTTATGTTGAGCGTCCAACCCGAATAATTGATGAAAAGACTCGCGAGACCAGAAACCGGACGCTGCGATTTTTCAAAGTGCTTTGTGAAAATCACACGTCCGAGGAAGCTACATGGGAGAGTGAGGAATATTTACAACTCAATCATCTGGAGCTATTAGAGGTTTATGTACAATAGTCATCCTCCCCACATTATCTTAATCATGAATCTTGGGATGAGATTCTTTTTAAGGGGGGAGGAATGTAAAAGTCCCAAAACATGTAAATGGGAAACTTTAGTGATGAGTAAAGTTGAGTTTAAATCCAAGAAATGGGACTTGCAAAAAACTTTTCTAAACATGGAATTGTTGTCATGTGCTAGAGGACTTTAAATTCAGTTTGAAATAAAGGGATCACTTCAAGGAAAAGGAGACCATTTCCAAAACGGAAATTCAAACTGTTGTTTAAAAATTTGTATTTGCAGTGGCCAACTAAAAGATCAGAGGGCATATTCAAATTCTTCAGGTTTGAATTAGTGATAATGCAAATTTTGAGAAATTTGGAGTTGCTTTGATATGAATATCAAAGGGGCTTATGAATTTCCTTGAGATTTGACGTCAAATTTGAAACTGATGTGCACCTTGTCAAATCTTCCAAATGGCTTTCAAATTTGAGCTCTTCAGGATTTAAATTTGCACTATGCCAAATTTGGAAGATCTTTTGGGAAGAGAGCGGTGGGACCCATATGTCATGGACAGGGAGAAAAACATAACACACAAGTCTCTGTTTTCTCTGTTCAGACTCAACCGACTGAACACAAACCGGTTCACTGCTTCACAGTGGCTAACGGTGAGACACGGCGCTGGCCACCGAGGCTTCAACATGCAACTTACAAACTCCAATTTTTCCACACGCAACGCCTCAGTGGAGCAACTCAAATACTCCACTTCGGCCTCCTCGCTGTTTCCCCGAGAAGTGCAAGCACGAGTTGAAAATTTGCTTGCCCCTCGGCCACGCTCGGACCCAATCGTCGCCTGGCGCTGCTGCTCCATTTGGTGGCCACCGGCAATCGTAGAAGCTTGTGCCGAACTCCACTGAACCTCCTAGAGCTGCCCATGCTGGTCCATCGTCCCTTGAGCGCGGTGCACAGCAAGAAATTGCCTCGGAATTTCGGTTCGAGCCGCCGCCGTGCCTCCTCGATGTTCCAGTGATACAGAGCGTTTCATGTAAAGGCCTAAGTTTTTGACACATACTCAAAGTGTTCATCACCACACACACACCTCATTTGAAGAAAGTTGATGAACACATTTGAAGAGCAAGTAACCACAATCAACATGCTCACTAGAGGATAAACTCACAAAATGCAAAAGTGGCATTTCCCACATGCATCATATAGGGGCTGGACATTTGAAAAACTCCTAAATGTCCATGCCAAGTTTCACCCAAATTCAAAACCTTTTTGAGGTCCTTTTGGGTATGGCTAGAAATTGGGTGGTTTGAACTCAAATTCAAATTCAAACTATTTCTATCCCATTAATTCAAAAGTGGGAGGCATATTCTTACTCAGCATATTTTTGTGAACTCACTCACCAATTTTCACTCCATTTGGATTTGATCTTGTCATGAGCTAAGTTTAGCAAATTCAAACTTTATTTGAATTTCATACTAAATATGTGCTGAAAACTTAGTCAAACCATACCAAATTTGAATTCTAACCAATTCAAATGGCTCAAGGGTAGATAATTCAAATCACCAGGGGCAGTGTATGGCTTACTGTTTACAACAGTAATATGGAGTTAAGTTCAGAGGTTAAAAAGGGAGTGAGACCCACATGTCAGCCACTAGAGAGAATTCAGCCGACTGAATACTGCACTCGGGTTCTTGCGCCGGACCGAGCAGCCGCCACGGCGAAGGCACGATCGGGACAGCAGCTGCTTGCCGCCCCAACCCGCTGAACCGCCTCGCGCCCTGCTTATCCCCACGGCCGCCCTGATCGGAGGGAGAACAACTCACTTTCTGCTTCCTCGCGCAAGAAACGCCGCCTTACTGCAAATTGCTCGGAACTGATCGGGAAGCCACGATCACAGCCTCTCGACTCCCTCCAAAGCTACGACAAGGTACTAGGGACTTTCCTTCTCCTTCCCCGTCGCTAGAAATCGGCTGAACTCGGGTGATCTCGGCTATATCGAGAGTTCCGTTCAGTGACCTAAATCCACCACACTTCAGGCTCCCGTGGAAAGCCCAACCGGGAGGTTGTCATGCCCGAACTAAGGCGTCCCTGGAGGTGTTAGGGACCGGTGCTGCTCACCCCCCGAGCCACAGCCCGAGGGCTTGGTCGCCGGCGGTGAATTTCCAGTTTTCCCCTTTCTCAGTACAGACCGACCTTCGGGTGCGGTTCTGTCAAATTCACGCTCTAGGAAGGGTTAGAGAGTCTCAATCCGTTCATACACAGACTAGACCTGGTAGCGCACAAGTTGCCTTCACAACCCTTAGTCTGAGAACCCCTGTACCCGGCGTATTTCAAAGCCTGCTGACGGCGGATCCTGCGGGACGCATCGGGCGCACGATGGGAGCCTACTTCAGACCTTCCCCGAGCTGCTTCGAACCCATGCCGAGGTTCCTGAGGGACCACTGATGCTTTCCGGACGTTTGTTTGGTCGGTTGGGGTGCTAGGGAGGTCGGTCGACACGGCCGAAGTTCTTCCGAAGCTGCCGCTCGTCGCCGACCGTGTGCCGGCCATTTTCATGACGAACTGAGCCCAGTGCCGTGTACCCCGAGTGGACTTAGGCAGCAGCGGCCAGGATCATGAAGTTTGGAGCTCCACAGAGGCTGCCGGCGAGCTCTCCGGCGAGGCGTCGCGGCGGCCAAACGCGGGCGTCGGGAGGTAGAAGAAGCCGGGTGGCCGACGTGTCAGCGGCTCGGATTTTAAATCTGGGATCAGTCTGCGGCTCGGATCTGGTGTGCTGGCGCGCAAAAATTCTGTGGACCCCGGCGTGAAATCGCTCCAGCGCCCAACACGTGTCCCGGTGGACCCACCGGCAGATTTAAACTTTTCCCGATTTTCAGATTTCATTCAAACTTCAAATCCTCATAACTTTGGCTAGGAAGCTCCAAATCAAGTGAACCAAAATTTTTTGGATTCAGCTCTCTGAGTACTTTGCAGCAAATGAAGTTTCACTTCATGAAAATCCTCATTTCTCCAGAATTAATTCTTCAAATTTTAAACTGTTTAGAATTTTAACTGAAGAATCCTTTGGAGGAAAATTCTGAAATTTTGCTTGGATGTACACTAAAATATCCCTGAGCTACCATAGAAATTTCAGATCCATTTGAGCTCATTCGATCTACCAAAAACTATTCCAGAGAAAATAGAAAATGTCCAGAAACATTTTCAGAATTTCTCTGAAAATGTTTAGCTCATATCTTTAGCTAGGAGCCTTCAAATAAAGTGAGACCAACTCCATTAGAACCCTCCGAAAATCTAGTTTTCAGAAAGTCATGGCTTACTCCATGAAAATTCCTAGAAACCCTAAGAGTTCCAATTAAGATCAAGTACATAATTATTTGTGGAGGGCTCAAATGAGCTTTGATGAAACTAAAAATCGGCCAAGTCTCAGTTTAGGTTGTACCCAAACCACAGTAAAAATTTCACAGTTATTGGGTCTGTCTAGTAAGACTTATAAACTTCACAAGTTTAAATTCAATTCAAATGCATTTAAATTAATACATGTACTTGTTACCTCATGTAGTCGCTAAGATTGAGGAGGAGCCTGAAGTCTTAGACTTTGTCACTCCGGAAGAGCAGCTAGCCTACGACCAAGAGCAGCAAGGCAAGCTCCGGTTTGCATTAACCTCTATACAAACTTTTATTATTTTGAGAACTTACTTTGAGCACCATTAATTCTTGCATTAGAGTCTTGTTTGGAAACCCAGATGCACAGCCAAGAAAACCATGGGTTGGGATTAGGATTGAAAACCCCGTTTAGCTACTGCAATGCTAAGATAGTGTAGGATTCGGTACAAGTCGAGTAGTTGGAACTACTCGCGAGAATAGGCTAGAGGCACATTGCTCGGGTAGAGATAGCAAATAAAACACATGGAAAGAAAATGAGACCGAGCGGAGAGTAAGGGCAGCAGGACTTTGGGGCCTGTGTGCTATAGCTCCGCTTGTGTCGATTGAGGACCGAGCCGTGTGCGGGCCTATTGAACAAGCTAGAACAGTACCGAAGACCTACCGGCTATATGGGAACCGGGAAACTTATGTAACTCGGGTAGCTGGGTATTGAGGCATTGCCTGTCGTTCAGAGGGTAAGTTGAGAGCTCGAGGTGTAAATCGGCTGGCGGCACTGAGATGCGCGTGCAGAGACCTCTTGCTGGGGACGATAGGACCGGTTCTATATTTGGATGACGGGCGAAAGGTGGTTGTGTACGACGTCCGTGATGGTTTCTGTAGGCAACATCGAGTACGGGCGTACGTGACGGGTTATTCGGGTAACCCTGCAGGTGTAAATCGATTATAATCGCCGTCCCTCGCGGTCAGTGAGTACCACTTGTTCACTATACCGTGACGTAGAAAGAACAGGTTAGTTACATGTTAAAGTGTTGCTGATTGAAAGATGGACTTTGATTGTTAATGATTTATTGTAGTTTAGAGCTAATTAAAGTTCCTTTCAACTATGGGCAAAGTACATGAGAGAAATGTGTTTCTTGTTTGATTGCGGCTCTCACATGTGACTTAGCGTAAGGTTCTCCACAACCTGCTGCTAAAACTTGAAAGTAAGGTTCCACGAATTAGGCGAGTCCTTGCAATTGATTTTACCTCATGTACCTATCACCCCTCATGTAGAAGTTTCATGTTTAGGAGAGACGGGTCAGTCTTGCTGAGCCTTCGTGCTCACTGCTTGTGTTTGAAGCTTTTGCAGGATTCGATGAGAAAGGGACTCCCAAGGAGGAGACGGAACCCCAGGAGAGGAACCCCGTCGAGTGGGAGTCATGCACGCCGCCGTGTGAGTGTGCGTGTGTGCTAGCAAGGACACGCTCACGGGCTGAACGTGAACTTGAAGCGTAGTCTACGCCCGTGAGTGTAGACTGAACCTATTTTGTTGTAAAAATGTTCATAAACCTGTTTATGTAATAAAACTCTGCTTCCGCTTTGTACCTTTGATGTGTGTTATTTGGTGCTGTGCAACGCAACACCCCTCAGCGTGATCCTGGCTCGACAGTACCGTGGGGTCGTGTCAGCGTTGGTATCAGAGCTCGCTTGAGGTTTAACGCACTAAAAAGGTCAGCTTTTTCAAAAATCCAGTGAGGAACGAGTTAGTAGCCCATATAAGGATGTTACTATTGTATAGAATGTGGCATACTAACCTATTTGCTTATGTCGGAAAATCATGCATCTCGGGACGCTTTATATCTTGGGGGAGTGCACGTAAGCGCTGTCCACCAGTGCGCACAAGCTGAAGGGTGGAGCCCCACGGGTGGCAGGTAACCCGACCCGCTTTGATATCCTCTACGACTCTTCATTTCGTTTGGGGTATTCGAGCAATGTCGGTCCCCGGCGTGCGTGGTGCAATTTGGGAGACCCAGTCACATGGTCAGTAACGTGAACACGTAGCTCAAGGCGCGTTTGGCTTGAGAACATCCGGGCGATGATGACGTCCGGGTGTATGAACTATATGGATACCGGGCTCGGTGTGCAGCCGAGTCTGACGATTGTGTGAGTTATCTGCAGGTAGTCTAACCATGAAATGGTAGACATGTAGCATCCGTGTGCAAGAGACGTTTAGTGCCACTGAACTAACGCAGCCAGCTAAGTCCGGTATAGGTTTTTCTTTGTGAGGACGTAGTACCGACATGCTTTGGTGACGCATCGACGTCACACCCCACTAAATGAACAACTTTACTGTAAAACTTGAAAGTTTTAATCCAGAGCACTAAAAATTTGATGTAACTCCTTCCCTTAATCAGGATATTCAAAGTTAGCAAGTTTTCAACTTATAGGATACTAAGGACAAAGTCCCCTGTTTTCAGCTAAATTAAGGATGAAGTTAATCAGAGGGTAGAGGTTGGGTCATTTTGAGGGTGGGGTCATATGATACATTTATGGAAAGTTTTGGAAGAGCTTTACAACTTTTCTGTTGAGGTCCAGAGGTTTTTCATCCCTTAACCAATCGAAAGATGCAGTAGAGTTGAAACTGTCCAGAAAACAGGGCAGAGCAAACACTCTCTGTAAACTCTCTGTAAATTGAGCATAACTTCCTATATAAAAATCTAAAAATAGAAAATGAGGTAGTTCTGGAAATCTTATGAGATGGGTTACAAGTTTGTAACAGAAAGTTTTGTCAGACTGGGAGTAGAATTAACTGGAATTCTTGGATCAAATCAGTACCTCAAGCAGGAAGGTGCTGTCCAAATTTCTCCAGAATTTCTGTTAAATTTGACATCGCATACTTTTGAACCAGGACAGATCTTACGCCAAGAAAATACTTTCTGGAAAGCTATTGAATTTAGCTTTAACTTTGATGTTGAGCTCCAGAATTGGTTTTGCATTTAGCATGGTCTAAATCAGGTTGAAATGGAAACTGGTCAGGGCTGTCATATTGGACAGCAGATCAACAGTAAAATTTGTTTAAGTTTGAACTATGTTTCCAAGTTTTATGGGTTCAATGACATGTTCTATTTTATAAATCAATGGTTTACTGTTTAAATAAATATTTTACATTTCTCAAATATGTTTTTTACAGATGACAGCGGATAGACAGTTGGAGAACGGGTGGGTGATGTCCCACTGTTTTCACCACAGCGGCTATCCGGAAGCATTGAGACAAATGCTTAAATATTTTGGGTACAGCGAGATGCCGCAGTACCTCGCCCAGGAAGAAGGCGAGGAGGGGAACCAGACGTGGATGATCCATGTCGAGGTTCCTGCAGGACCTACACCACCCGGTTGGGCGCCGTTCACCGTCACAGTGAGAGGTAGACAACCGGAGGGGATGTGGCAAGTGGCAGCCCGCGACACCTTGTCGCGTTTCTGCCAACTACACGCGAGGGCAATGGAGGGCACTCCATACGCGCTCGTTCCGGTGGAGGGACGGGCTAATCACGTGTGGGAAGGGAGGTACAGGGAGGCAACCGATTCGGGTTGCCCAAGGTACAGCCCCGTGGAGGCAAACCTCAGCCTCCAGATGAGGGCGGGAAAGGCCGTGATGGACAGCCAAGCTGTTCATACGGAGTGTCTCACCGCAAACCTCAAGGAGAGCACAAGCCGTGGAGACCATTTCGAGAGTGCTCACAGCGCACTCCGCAATGTGCTCCTTCCGACGATTAAGCGGATGAATGAACAACATAATCAGTTGCATCGTCTGAAGAAGGCAAGGAAGAAAAGCAGTGTTGACATCGCGGCATTGCAAGAGCAAGTGCAGGCTCTGACACAGCAGAACAAGGTCCTTACTCAAGAGCGGGACAACGCTATCGAGGAAGGGCAAGGTCGGGAAGAAGACTACAACCAGGCCATGGATGAGGTGCACGCGTTGCAGGACCTCGTACCCCCGGTATTGGGCATACCGGTGGTCTTGGGTCTTCTGGCAATGGGAGAACCCAAGATGGGAGAGGAGGTTGTAGATCCATAGCCACCAGCAGAGGTACCGGAGGAGGATGACCCACAGGAGGTCGAGTTCTACTCCGAGTAGGAGGTTACCGTTGCCACGTAGGGCAACCCGAGTGGTGTAACCCAAATTTTTGTAACCAGTGACATGTCGTGTAGGCAGTAGCGTATGTATAGGTAGTGTCAACATGAGCACGAATTCTCGGAGACCCGAGAATAATGTATCTTGTATAAAGTTTATGCTTTATCATTATATGTGAATGTTGTGCAAATTATTCATGCGTCACTTCAAATACCTACTGTTGCATATGGATTTTTTAAGTATGACATGTGCTGATCGCTGCTGTTTAAAATTTCAGAATAACTCGTACTCGTGTCAACCCGGACGTTGGGGGTTCTAGTCAAGGGGGAGAAACCTCCCAACAGCCTCCTGAAGACTCCTCGGGACAGCAACAGCAGCAGCAGCCACAGCAACAACCGCCACCGCCACCGCCAACGGTTACTTTGGCGGATATTGTAGCAGCAATGGCGGGCTCTCATCAGCAGCATACGGAGTTGCTGCAGACCCTCATTGCCAATACGTCTCGACCAGAGAGGTGTCAAGATCGTGAGGAGCGCAAACAGAGCTCCTACTTCGACTTTCTAGCAACTCATCGCCCGGTATTCTCAAGGGCGGATGAACCCATCGATTCGGACAACTGGCTCCGCACGATGGAGATGAAGTTCGGGCTGCTCCAAGTGAGTGAGCAGCGCAAGACTCAGTTCACAGTCCCACAGCTCCAAGGATCCACGAGCGCGTGGTGGGCGAACTACTGTGCTTCACAGCCCACCGACCGAGTTATGACCTGGGTGGAGTTCCGGACGGCCTTCAGGGCCTATCACATACCGCCAGGTCTCATGAAGAGGAAGACGCAGGAGTTCTTACACCTGCAACAAAGGAGCCGGAACGCGCTGGAATATTCCTGGGCGTTCAACGATCTCGCGCTCTATGCTTCGTATCACGCCAATACCGACGAGAAGCGGCGGGATCACTTCTACCAGGGGCTTAACCCGCTCATGAAGGTCAAGCTGGCGATGTTCAATCGCGGCAGCCTCAACGACATAATTGATGTTGTGTTTGTTCAGAAGGACTCCGGCAAGAAGTTAGCGGTGGCGGAAAGAAAACGAAGTGCGCTGCAAAGCAGCGGAGAAGGAGGCGGTCCTTCTCAGAAATTCCAGATGGTGAATCGAACACCATCGGGTCCATGTTAGCAGCCACCACAGAGGCCGATGCCGTTCCGCAGTCGGCCATATTCTTCATGGGCATTCAGGCCGGCACTGCCAGCACCACCTCCGCAACAACAGCAGCAGCGGGCGATGCCGCATGCGTATGCACCTCAGCAGCGCATACCGGGCTTTCGTCCCCCAAGCACAGGCCAAGCAGCAGCCACATGCTACAAATGTGGTCGTCTAGGACACTTCGCCAGCAGTTGTCTAGAGAGGCAAGGCGGCGGAGTTGCACCGCAACTTCCGGGGAGGAATCATCCCCAGAACCCCACTAATGCGCAGCGGGCAAACCCTAGGCCCGGCACCGTCCACCAACTTGCCATATAGGACGTGCCAGAGGGTGAGCCAATCCTTACGGGTATGTTCCAACTCTACCAGCATCCCGCCATAGTATTATTTGATTCAGGCGCCACGCACAATTTTATTAGACAAGCTTTCATTGCTAAACACACCTTGCAAATACTACCCACCGATAGTCCATATTTGATTTGTTCACCGGGTGGGAAGATTTCAGCAAGCGTAATGGTTTCCAAAGCACCATTATGCTTAGCGGATAGAGTGTACCCTACGTCTCTCATAATTTTAGAGGGACAAAAGGTCGATGTCATCCTAGGGCTGTCGTGGTTAACCCGCCACGGCGCTGTTTTAGATACCGTCCTTCGAATCGTGCACTTGAACTAAGAAGTGCACGGATCTCACTCCTTATTTCTGGACAATCCAGAAATAAAACTTCCAAGTGTCTATCAATCCACCACTATCAGATTGGAAGATATTCCAGTGGTCCGAGTGTTCCCTGATGTGTTCCCGGATGATTTACCGGGGATGCCGCCCGATAGAGAGGTGGAGTTCAAGATTAAACTTGCACCGGGAACCATGCCAATATCCCGAAGGCCGTACAAGATGGCGCCCAAGGAGTTGGCTGAACTGAAGACTCAGCTGACGGACCTCCTGGAGAAGGGTTTTATTAGGCCGAGCTCCTCGTCATGGGGCTGTTCGGCATTATTCATAAAGAAGAAAGACGAGACGTCGTGACTTTGCGTGGACTATCGTCCACTAAACGCCATAACCATAAAGAACAATACCCGTTGCCGCGGATCGACATGTTGTTTGATCAGTTGGTCGAAGCAAATATCTTCTTCAAAATGGATTTAAGATCTGGGTACCACCAGATTAAAATACAGGCTGAGGATAATCCGAAGACGGCTTCCTCGATGAGATACGGACATTGTGAGTACCTGGTCATGTCCTTCGGCCTCACCAATGCTCCAGCTCGCTTCATGTATTTGATGAACTCGGTATTCATGCCGGAGCTGGACAAGTTTGTCTTGGTCTTCATCGACGACAAACTGGTATATTCCAAGTCAGAGGAAGATCACAAGAAGTATCTGCGTACAGTCTTGCAATGGCTGCGGGATCACAAGCTATACGCGAAACTCAGCAAGTGCAAATTCTGGATATCGCAAGTGCCTTTTCTCGGGCATATCATCTCTGCAGAGGGTATCGCTGTAGACCTGAGTAAGATCACATAAGTGCTGAATTGGAAATCCCCGAGAACCGTTCACGAGGTACGGAGTTTCCTCGGACTCGCAGGATATTATCGGAGGTTCATTCCGAACTTCTTGAAGATTGCCAAGCCTATGATGGAGCTGCTGAAGAAGGCTACCAAATATGTTTGGAGTCCAGCATGTGAAGCAACATTCAAGGCTTTAGTCAAGCACCTAACATCAGCACCGGTTCTGGCGCAGCCAGACACAACAAAACCGTTCGATGTGTACTGCGATGCATCCGGCATTGTGCTCGGCTGTGTGCTGATGCAAGACCGAAGAGTGGTCGCGTATGGGTCACGGCGGCTTAGAAACTATGAGCATAATTATCCAACCCACGACTTGGAGCTCGCTGCTGTGGTACTTGCACATAAAATGTGGAGGCACTACCTACTCGGTAACCTCGTACATTTATATACCGACCACAAGAGCCTAACATGAGGCACTGAAGATGGTTAGAGTTGATAAAGGATTACGAAATAGAGATCCATTATCACCCCGGCAAGGCAAACGTAGTGGCAGACGTGCTGAGCCGCAAGTCGCACGTCAACAACCTGACCATCACACCGTTGGAAGAGAGTGAACCACCACTGTATGTGATTCCACATGGAGCTCTCTACTACTTAGCTTTGATCCCCACCATCTGTGAAGAGATTGCGGCTGCTCAGAAACATGATAAGGGCATGTCACATTTGCGGAGACGTATAGGCAGTGGGGAGCTTAAATGTTTCTGGGAAGATGGAGACGGCGTCCTATGGTTCAAGGACCAAATCGTCGTACCCCGTAACCCGGAATTACGGAAGAAAATCTTTGATGAGGCTCACTTATTAAAGTTTTCTATTCACCCCGGCAGCAACAAAATGTATCAAGAACTCAGAAGCAAGTTTTGGTGGACACGGATGAAGCGGGAGATCGCCAAGTACATGTCCGAGTGTGATACATGTCGAAGGGTGAAGGCAGATCATATGCGGAAACCAGGACTGCTACAACCACTGGGATTTCCTGCCTGTAAGTGGGAGGACGTGAGGATGGACTTCATCGTCAGTTTGCCCACCACATTTCAGAAACATGATTCTGTGTTCTTCATCATCGACCGGCTTACCAAAGTTGCCCATTTCATCCCGGTCAACACCAACTACAACACTAAGAAGGACGCTGAACTGTACATCTCACGGATCCTATGCATATACGGTGTACCCCGTACCATTATATCAGACCGGGGCACTTTATTTGTGTCCCGTTTCTGGGAGCAGCTACACGCTGCATTGGGGACGAAGCTGATCCGTAGTTCAGCATACCACCCGCAGACAGATGGCCAAACCGAGCGGGTAAACCAAATCTTAGAAGATATGCTACGAGCTTGCGCTATCAACCACGGCAAGAATTGGGATGATCAGTTGCCGTTAGCCGAGTTCTCGTACAACAATGGGTACCAAGCCAGCATCAAGATGGCGCCTTACGAGGTGCTATACGGGAGAAAATGCCGCACACCACTGAATTGGTGTGAGTCTGGCGAGAGGGTTACCTTCGGGATTGATCTTGTCAGCAACGCGGAGGAAAAGGTTCGACTGATTCAAGCGAACCTAGAAGCCGCCCAATCCTGGCAGAAACAATATGCGGACTGGAGAAGGCGCCCACTACAATTCGAAGTCGGGGATCACGTATACTTACGTGTGTCTCCAATGAAGGGCGCGAACAGATTTGGGGTGAGAGGAAAGTTGACACCCCGATTCATCGCTCCATTTCAGATTACAGAAAAATGTGGATCGGTAGCATACCGGCTGAAATTACCAGAAGCACTTTCTGGTGTGCACGACGTCTTTCACATTTCCCAGCAGAGGAAGTGTCTTAAGCTATCATCTACCATTCAGCTGGAGAACATAGAAGAACTGAGACCGGATCTCACATATTGGAGGAACCGGTTCAGATTATAGATGAAAAGGCCCGAACCACACGCAACTGTACGTTGTGGTTCTACAAAGTTCTGTGGAGCAATCATTCCATGGACGAAGCGACATGGGAGAGCGAAGGATTTCTACGCGCTAACTACCCCGACTTTTTCTCGTCGCATATACGGTAATTTTCCACCGTCCTCCCTCTCATTTTCACCTTATAATCTCGGGACGATATTCTTTCAAGGGGGGAGGAATGTAAAGGTCTCAGTTTTTGACACATGCTCAAAGTGTTCATCACCACACACACACCTCATTTGAAGAAAGTTGATGAACACATTTGAAGAGCAAGTAACCACCATCAACATGCTCACTAGAGGATAAACTCACAAAATGCAAAAGTGGCATTTCCCACATGCATCTTATAGGGGCTGGACATTTGAAAAACTCCTACACCTTGCTAGGAATGTCCATACCAAGTTTCACCCAAATTCAAAACCTTTTTGAGGTCCTTTTGGGTATGGCTAGAAAGAGGGTGGTTTGAACTCAAATTCAAATTCAAACTATTTCCATCCCATTAATTCAAAAGTGGGAGGCCTATTCTTACTCAGCATATATTTGTGAACTCACTCACCAATTTTCACTCCATTTGGAGTTGATCTTGTCATGACCTAAGTTTAGCAAATTCAAACTTTATTTGAATTTCAAACTGAATATGTGCTGAAAACTTAGTCAAACCAAACCCAATTTGAATTCTAACCAATTCAAATGGATCAAGGGTAGATAATTCAAATCACCCCGGGGCAGTGTAGGGCTTACTGTTTACAACAGTAATATGGAGTTAAGTTCAGAGGTTAAAAAGGGAGTGGCACCCACATGTCAGCCACTAGAGAGAATTCAGCCGACTGAAGACTGCACTCGGGTTCTTGCGCCGGACCGAGCAGCCGCCACGGCGAAGGCACGATCGGTACAGCAGCTGCTTGCCGCCCCGACCCTCTGAACCGCCTTGCGCCCTGCTTATCCCCGCGGCCGCCCTGATCGGAGGGAGAACAGCTCACTTTCTGCTTCCTCGCGCAAGAAATGCCGCCTCACTGCCGATTGCTCGGAACTGATCGGAAAGCCATGATCACAGCCTCTCCACTCCCTCCAAAGCAACGACAAGGTACTAGGGACTTTCCTTCTCCTTCCCCGTCGCTAGAAATAGGCTGAACTCGGGTGATCTCGGCTATACCGAGATTTCCGTTCAGCGACCTAAATCCGCTGCACTTTGGGCTCCCGTGGACAGCCCAACTGGGAGGTTGTCACGCCCAAACTAAGGCGTCCCTGGACGCGTTAGTGACCGGTGCTGCTCACCCCCGAGCCACATCCCGAGGGCTTGATCGCCGGCGGTGAATTTCCAATTTTCCCCTTTCTCGGTACAGACTGACCTTCGGGTGCGGTTCTGTCAAATTCACGCTCTAGGAAGGGTTAGAGAGTCTCAATCCGTTCCTACACAGACTAGACCTGGTAGCGCACAAGTTGGTAGCAAGAAAATTCAGCTCATGTACACTTATGAAAAATGAGGGGAATTAAAACTTTGAATTATAAGGGGGTGAGTTCAAAGTGAGGGTTAGACCTCCCAAAACTTCCAAACATGGAGATCTAAATTCATAACTTGGACCTTCATAGTCCAAATATGCAACCTTCAAAATTTCAGCTCATTTGGAGGAGTTTCAATATTTGTTTGGGATTAAAAGGAAAAGCCCTCTAATCTGAATTTCAAATTCAGTTTCAAATTCCAATCCCCTCAATTTCAAAATTTGGTTTCACAACTGAGTCCTCCACCTTTGAATGAGCAGCCATGCCAAAAATTGGAAACCTTGGAGCTGGTTTGCTATATTTTTTAGGCAATACAAAGTGGAGAATTCAAACTCTTTTTCAAAATCAAATGACCACACCACATACAAATTTTACACCTGAATTCAAACCCTTTGAATTCAGCAAATTCAAACTTAACTTAGGGTGAAAGTCTAGCCTTAAATTTTGAGTTGCTGGATGGAAAAGATCAGAGAAAGTTTGAATAAATAAAGGGGGAAGTGGGGCCCAGTGGTCAGTTTCACAGCAAAGCCACCGCCTTTGTTTCATTCGGTCGAACAGCGGGAGCGCGCCAGCTCCCGGTTGAACCCGCGCCCGAGGGAGAGACCGCGCCACCTCCTGCTGCCTTGGTGGCTCGGTTGGATCACGGTAAGGGGTGCGCCGGAGCTGTTTCACTTCTTCCCCTGCTATAACCCGCGCCTCCGCCGTTTCTTTCGCCCGGAACACCGCCGCCATTCCTCCTGATCATGCCGCAGCTACTGAGCTCGGTTGCTCGAGCGCCCCACAGCGGAAAGCTGCGCCCACCAGTGCTCTAGCCATCAACTACCTCTCCTGTCCTGTCCCGAGCGTGATTGCTAAAGAAATTGGCAAAATAGCCTTGATCCTCGGGTGAACGGGGAAGAACCGAGGGAGGTCACCGTGGACAGCTCACACCAAGCAAGATCATGGCAAAACAAGTCAGCCCCTCGGTGCGTCCTCGACCCCAGCTGCTCGAGCCCAAAGCTCAGCCCTGGACGTTGATCATAGCAGAAGAATTCCGGGTTTTTCTCCCGGACTGTAGAAACTGACACCGAGGTAGGAAATTGCCAAATTCGTCGTTAATTTGTGTTCTCATTGATTAAAACTGTACACGAAGCTTCCTAACTACTTGGCGCACTTCCTCCATCGATTTTAGACCTAGACATGGGGTGTAGAGGGAGAATTTCCACGTCTTGATCAGGGCGCACCGCCGGACCGCCTCGGGCGCATGGTGCCGATAGGGTTCCGGTGATTCTCGATCAGTTTAGACCCCATGTCGAGCTTCTACTCCCTCCACTGGTGCTCTAGAGCCCGAGAACCGATCATTTAGTGGAGGTATGAGGGCTCCCGATTGCACCGGAGTGCAAAACATTGCTGTCACCGGTGCGCGGTGGTTTCCGGTGAACTACGGCCGCCGGCGACCCACCCAAAGTGCTCAGCGCGGTTAAATATGGGGGAGCGGCGAGTTTGATGAAGTTTGGACCACGGGAACCCCGTCCCGGCGAGTCTCGCCGGCGTGCGCCACCGCGGGAGGCGCGGGCAGCGCGAGGAAGACGAAGGAGGGCCGGGTCCCACCGGTCAGCCTCCATATATGCGCGGGGATCGGCCTGTCGCGCCGGATCCGGTGCGTCTGCGCGGGAATAACCCGGTAGCCCCCAGTGTTGCCGAAATCTCACTGGTCCGATTTAAAACAGTGGGCCCAGCCCAATTATTTGAAGTTTCTACTAGAGAAATAATTCCAGGAATTAGCTGATCTTTACAAGCCCATAACTTTGTGTAGAAAACTTCAAAAAGAGTGAGACCAATTTTGTTGGATTCCTCATGAGGATTACTTCACAGAGAAACCAATTTTAGGCTATGAAAATGCCAGGAATTTCTGTAGAATTGTTTTAGTAAATCCTTTAGGAATTTATTACAGGGGCAATTCTTTATGAAATAGTCCCAAATTTGGGCAGAAAATCCTTTCCATAGCTACTGATCTTCAGTTAAAATTTGGTATTCATTGGAGTTCATTTGCTAGGCTAAACTGCCTTCCCAAGTTCAGCCTTAATTAGGAATTCCAATTTAAACAGAAGCTTTTTTCAGAACTCGGGCCCAACTTCAAAAATTCATCTCTCTCTGATGGTAGCTCCAAAAATGGTGAAACAAATTTTGTTAGAACCATGGGGACTTACCCTAATCAGATTTTCCATTTCTAGCTATGTCGAATCTCCGGATTTGGGCTCAAAATTCAGAGAAGCATTGTACTTGTAGGAATTTTAAAGACTACATTATGCAATGACATATCTCAAAATTAGGCTCAAATCATCCTTAGAGAGTCTAGTATCCTCTGTAAAAATCCCAAAGCCAATTAATGATCCTAAATAGCAGTATCTATGAATAGTAGTTCAATTCTTATAAATCCATAATACTTATACATTTATTTTATTACATTTCATAATAGTGACCGAAGTTGAGGACGCACCGGAGCCCTTTGACGTCTTCCCACCAGAAGCTCACTTCTTCTCTGACTCGCAACCAGGCAAGCCCCGGTTTGCACTTAAGTACCTTTTATAAAATTCTTTATTTCTATCACTTATGTCTAGGGTGAATGTTTGCATTAGAGTTAAGGTGATTGAAACCCCACTTGCATAACCTTTTAAATCCTATAAAGGGTTGGGTAGCTTACAAAGCCGACGAGTAGCCAAGGCCCTGCTAATATGCTTAGGATCTCGGTAGAAGTCGAGTAGTTGGAATCTACTCGCGAGGTAAGGTTTAGCACACGGTTTGGTCAGAATAGAAAATGGCTTAAGAATGGTGAAAATGAGACCCAGCAGGGGCGATAGGGTGCAGTGAGCGTAGGTCTCACGTGCGTAGCCCTGTTGGTGTCGATTGAGGCCGAGTCGTGTGCGGGCCTGATGAACAAGTATTGAACAGTACCGGATGGCATACTGACATAAGCAGGAAACCGATGTAAATGGTTAACCTGGGTGTCGAGGCTTACCCAACCGTAAATAGGAGTGGGTTGAGGGTAGCAAGGTGTAAATCTGCTAGTCGGCACAGTCACGCTCCACGCGGGGACCTCCTGCTCGTTACGGATGGACCGGTTCGGCATTTGGGTTGCCTTTGAAAGGTTGTTGCATACAACAGAGTAGGAAGGGGTGTGGAATCACGCTTCTGAAAGTGGGTGTATGCAACGTGTTTTCCGGGTGTCTCCTGATTGCAATCACCGTCCCTCGCGGTTATTTGAGTACCGCTTGTTCACTGTTCCGTGACATAGTAAGAAGTGAAGTAAGCCAGTTGCATTATAATATGCTGTGATGATATATTAATATTTTGGAAACCATGTCTGCTGTAGATGTAGAGCTAATTAAGTTTACTTTCCGTTTTGGGCATCATCACATCGGAGGAAAGCTTCTTGTTTGATTGTGGACTTCCGATGTGAGGGCTGCCTAAGGCACAAGAATCTGCTGCTATAAAACTGAAAGTAAGGATCAACTTATAGGCGTGTCTTTCTTGCAAAGTCCTTTCCTACATTACACATCCTTGCACGTAGAGTTCCATGCCTAGGGTTGACGGTCAAGACATGCTGAGCCTTCATGCTCACGGTTGCAATATTTAAGCTGTGTGCAGGTGAGAGTTATTAGGAAGGTTCCGAGGACGAGGTGATGCCCCGTTGGGGTACACGGCCGAGCTGGAGCACTGCACGCCGCCATGATTTCTCCGGTTCCATGCTGCCAGCGTGTAGCGTCCCCGGGCTGGATGGCTGCACTTTTGCATAGCTAGGATGAGAGGCTACTAATGTATATTACTTCCGCTGTATAGTTATATTTGGTAAAAGACTTCCGCTGTTTTATATCAAATAAAAGTTTGTATGTGGTTCTTTATCTTTTCGTGTGTGCTGTTGGGTGCCGCATCGTACGGCACCACCCTATGCGATCCTGGAGTGGGTGAACCACGGGGTGGTCCCCAGAGACGTGGTATCAGAGCCGCATTGGGAATAGCACGCTCGAAAAGAGCCTATTTTAAAAACTTAGAAGTAGCCGAGTGAGGATTAGTCGCTAAGCCCACATAAGGTCTATGATAGTAGTAGTTATTAAGGTGGAAATACTAACATACTTGCTATACATTCTGTAACGACGCTCCGACGTCAGGTAAGAGGTAAGGTACGCCACCGCAAGTGGGTCAATTGCGGTAACTCTCCATGCGAGTAATAGTATGGATGGTATACCGTGGCTTGGCACGGTAGTTAATATGAGTCTCTGGACCTCTCTATGGTCCTGAGAGCATATGAAAACGCTGATCTCCAGCGTGCTTTAGACAAAAGTAAGAATACCCCATCGTGTGGTAAGCAACACGATAGTATGCAACTCTTGAACGTTCAATGTTCAAAGGGCCATACGCAGCGCTCGCCATCGGCGTGCCTCAACCGTCATTTGGCAGTAGGTGGTATCCGTTGGGTTGATAAAATTCCCAACCGTGACGACCCGTTCGCGCTCTACTCGGGTTCCCCGTCGTGTGGTGTGGAAACATGACCATGTACCTTGAGACGTGGCTTGACTCAAGAACGATCCGTATGGCAATGATACGGACCGTATGTTTTTATTATGATATGGAACTGCCTGTAATGTTAAAAACCTTTGTGTGCACCATTATTGTGTGTTCTTCTGCAGGTACATTAACCACGTTAGTGCATGACGTGTAGAAACCGTGTGTGAGTGACGACTTTAGTTCCACCATTTGATACGTATATGCCGGAATACCGGTTTAGGATTTTTCTTTGGTGAGGAAACGTAGTACCAACTGCATAAAAGTTTATTTTCAAAGAAAAGTGTCACAATGAAGTTTAGGAATTCATTTAGGGGTTAGTAAACTTCTATATTGAACTAAGAGTCAATTGGGAGTATAGGTTCAATCTCAAAATGCTTAGGAATAATCTGCCCTGTTTTTGGCAGAAATTTTGCTGAACTTGAACAGGGCATAACTTAATATTTATTGAACCAATGGAGGTGTGGGATACCACTCTGGAAAGGTTTAGAAGTCCTCTACAACTTTTCTGTAGAGCTCCAGAACAAAATCTCCCTCCAAAGGGATGAAAATCTCAGATGAGTAGGTACTGTCCAGAAACAGGGCAGACCAAATGCTCTCTGGAAATTTCCGTATTTCGTCCAAAACACTTAGTTTCACCGTTCGGCGTCCAGTGGCTGTTGTAAAACAGCGAATTGGAGTCAAAGGGCTTATGCATTTGACACATTACTTCGAGCGAGTACATGTTTGGGTCCAGTACAATAGCGAGTAATTACGCATGCTAACACACTTAACATCCTGTGGTGACCCCGATGGTCGAAATGAACTTTTAACCCATAAAGTTCAATATTTGGAACTCGATCGTGTGACACGGTCCAGGGATGTATATGTTGCATAAAGTTTATACTTTATACATATGTGTGATTGTTATGCGTACTGTATATTCCATTCTCGCACTACTATTGTATAGACTGGATGAGTTAAGCCCGCATGTGCTGATCGTTTGAATGGTATGAAAGCAGAATGGTGCGGACACACTCAACGCAAGAGGAGGGAGGTCCGAGTCAGGTTCGTGGGGATGAGTCTCCACCTCCGGAGCAAACCACGACGCAGTAGCAACCACCTCCGCCACCGCCAGAACTTCCAAGAAACCTGGCGGAGGTTCTCGCCGCAGTGCTCGGCTCGCGCGACGAGCAAACCGAGTTGCTGCGAATGCTAGTGCAGCAGAATGCATCCCATCAGGGAGGACGCCAAGACAATGGGCAATGCCAGCCCCAACAAAGCTCGTATTCAGAATTCATGGCGACCAATCCACCGGTCTTCACGGAGGCCGAAGAACCTTTGGAGGCGGACAGCTTTATCCGCAATTTGGAGGCAAAGTTCTGGCTGCTACAATGCACCGAACATCAGAAGGCGCTGTACGCAGCGCAACCGCTTCAAGGAGAAGCCGGTACCTGGTGGGCGAACTACACCGCCTCCTTACCGGCTGGCCATGCCGTCAAATGGATGGAGTTCCAGGAGGCGTTCCGCGCCTATCACATACCTCCCGTTGTGATGGAAATGAAGCTCCAGGAGTTCCTGGCGCTACGACAAGGCGAGAGGAGTGCTCATGAGTACTCCAGGTTATTCAACCGGCTGGCGCAGTATGCGCCAGGACTTGTGGGGACGGAAGACAACAAGCGTAATGCTTTCTTCCGGGGCCTGAACTCCAAGATGAAGGTCCATCTCGCCCAAAGAAATCACGGCACATTCAACGACCTCGTTAATGCCGGGATTCTACAAGAGAATGCTCAGCACGACGTGGTTTTGACAAGAGGAAACACAGCGCGCTGACGAGCAGCAGTGGTGGGACGCCACAGAAATACTGCGTGGTGTATCGCTCACCATCCGGTCAGAGATGGCAGCCACCGGCGCGACCGCCTCAGTTTCGCGGTCGGCAATATAATGTGCCGGGCTTTCGACCGACGTATCCACCACAGCAACAGCAGCAGCAAAGGATGGTCCCGTGTGCGCCCCAGTTTCAACAGCGTGCACCGGGATTCCGTCCTCAAGTCGGCAGGACCCCGACACCTTACACGTGCTATACGTGTGGCCGTGTCGGGCACATTTCGAGGGACTGCCCCGAGCCGCGACAGGGCAGGGGTGCAGCACCATATCAGGGTGCTAATCAACCTCGCAACTAGCCCAAGAAACCAGCACCAAAACCCGGCAACGCCCATCATTTAGCTATCGAAGACGTGCCGGAAGGTGAACCCGTCCTCGCGGGTATGTTTTCTTACTTAGATCATCCGGTAGTCATACTTGTTGACTCTGGTGCCACCCATAATTTCATAAGTCAGTCTTATGTTATTAAATATCAACTGCCTATCATTCCCACGAATAATTCATATTTGATATGTTCTCCGGGTGGGAAAATAACAGCTGATAGAATGGTCTATAGAGCACCATTACAGTTGGGTGGAAATTTGTATCCAACTTCTCTAATTATGTTAGAGAGTCAAAAACTTGATGTCATTTTATGAATGTCATGGCTACATCGCCATGGTGCTGTTCTTGACATCATTCCACGTGTGGTTCATTTAAACTCTCCACTCCACGAACCACATGTTCTTATTCTTGACCATTCGGTTCAAGAAACCCCAGCCATATATAACACGGAATCTACGAAACTTGAAGATATTCGTGTCGTCCGTGAATACCCGGATGTTTTTCTGGATGATCTTCCGGGCATGCCACCCGAAAGAGATGTCGAGTTCAAGATTGAACTTGTACCTGGGACGACGCCGATATCACGGAGACCATACAAAATGGCTCCGAATGAGCTGGCTGAATTGAAGGAGCAGCTCCACGATTTGATGAAGAAGGGTTTCATTCGACCGAGTTCCTCGCCATGGGGATGCTCGGCGCTGTTTGTGAAAAAGAAGGATGAAACCTTGAGGTTGTGTGTGGACTACCAACCTCTCAACGCCGTCACCCTCAAGAATAAATATCCACTGCGCCGCATCGATATCTTATTCGATCAACTTGTGGGTGCGAGTGTATTTTCAAAGATGGATCTTCGCTCTGGATATCATCAAATTAAGATCCGAGCGGAAGATATTCCGAAGACGGCCTTCTCGATGAGATATGGGTTATATGAATACCTCGTAATGTCCTTTGGTCTCACCAACGCCCCGGCACACTTCATGTATCTTATGAACTCCGTGTTCATGCCGGAGTTGGACAAGTTTGTGGTGGTGTTCATAGATGACATTTTGGTCTACTCCAAGTCAGAGGAAGAACATGCCAAACACTTGCATATCGTGCTTCAACGATTGCGAGACCATAAACTTTATGCCAAGTTCAGCAAGTGCGAGTTTTGGATCAGCCAAGTGCCATTTCTGGGTCACATTATTTCTGCAGAAGGTATTGCAGTTGATCCAAGCAAGATAGAACAAGTGCTGAAATGGAAGTCCCCCACATCAGTCCATGAAGTCAGGAGTTTCCTCGGGTTAGCAGGATATTATCGGAGATTCATACCCAACTTCTCCAAGCTTGCTAAGCCGATGACTGAACTGTTGAAGAAGGGGATCAAATATGTTTGGAGCTCAGCTTGTGAAGAAGCTTTCCAGGCATTAGTGAAGCATCTTACAACAGCCCTGGTGTTAGCTCAACCGGTTATAACCAAGCCCTTCGACGTATATTGTGATGCGTCCGGTATTGGGCTTGGCTGTGTATTGATGCAAGCAGGAAGAGTGGTCGCCTATGGCTCACGCCAACTTCGTAACCACAAGCAGCACTATCCGACTCTTGATCTTGAGCTCGCTGCTGTGGTATTGGCCTTGAAGATGTGGAAGAACTATTTGCTTGGGAACTTAGTGCACCTCTACACCGACCACAAAAGTCTGAAATATATATTCACTCAAAAGGAGATGAATATGCGGCAACGGAGATGGTTAGAACTGATCAAAGACTATGAGATCGAGATTCACTACCATCCCGGTAAGGCAAACTTGGTTGCCGATGCATTAAGCCGCAAATCCCATGTCAACAGTCTGTCCATCAGCCCACTTGAAGAGAAGGAGCCGAGTCTATACTTGGTTCCATATGGGGCATTGTATAATCTTGTTCTCGTTCCTACAATATGTGAGGAGATTATGGAAGCGCAGAAGAAAGACGTGGGAATGTCGCACATTCGAAGAAGGATGAAGAATGGCAAAATGAAATGCTTCCGAAGAGATGATAATGGTACACTATGGTTTAAAGACCGTATAGTGGTACCCCGTGACATGAAACTTCGGAGGAAAATCTTGGACGAAGCTCATTTGTCCAAGTATTCTATTCATCCGGGCAGCAACAAGATGTACCAGGATCTGAAGACCAGATTTTCGTGGACACGGATGAAAAGAGAAATGGCAAAGTATGTATCCGAATGTGATACGTGTCGGCGGGTGAAAGCCGACCATATGCGAAAAGCCGGACAGCGGCAACCATTAAACATTCTGGCGTGGAAGTGGGAGGATATCAGCATGGACTTCATAGTCGGATTACCTCTCACATCTCACAAACATGACTCGATTTGGGTGATAGTCGATCGACTAACCAAGTCGGCTCATTTTATTCCTGTACATACAGGCTACGTGGCCAGGAAATATGCAGAGCTGTACATTGCAAGGATCTTGTGCTTGCACGGTGTTCCCCGCTCCATTATTTCAGATCGCGGTGCACTGTTTGTTTCTCGGTTTTGGGAGCAGTTGCACGCATCCTTGGGGACCAAACTGATCCGAAGTTCCACGTATCACCCGCAGACGGATGGTCAAACCGAACGGGTGAACCAAGTGTTGGAAGACATGCTACGCGCTTGTGCCATCCACCACGGCAAGAATTGGGACGATCATTTGCCGTTGGCGGAGTTTTCTTACAACAATGGCTATCAAGCTAGCATCAAAATGGCGCCGTATGAAGCTCTCTACGGCCGGAAATGTCGCACACCTCTCAACTGGTGCTAGTCTGGCGAGCGAGTCATCTACGGCATTGAACTTGTGAATGAGGCTGAAGAACGAGTGTGAGTAATACAAGCCAACCTCAAGGCTGCTCAATCTCGTAAGAAGAGCTATGCAGATAAAAGACACTGCCTTCTCCACTTCGACATCGGGGACCATGTTTATGTCCGTGTGTCTCCGATGAAGGGAATTCACCGTTTTGGAGTGAAGGGCAAGCTTGCGCCGCGATTCATTGGTCCGTTCGCCGTTATTGAAAAATGCGGAACCGTGGCCTATCGCTTGGATTTACCGGCGTCGCTCGCAGGGATTCACAATGTCTTCCATATCTCTCAGCTGAGGAAATGCCTCAAACCCTCAGCTGAAATCCGCACTGAAGACATAGAAGTTCTTCAACCGGACCTCACGTACACGGAGTATCCAATCCGGATTATCGATGAAAAGACTCGTGCCACAAGAAACTGGAACTTATGGTTCTACAAAGTCTTGTGGAGTAACCATACAGCTGATGAGGCGACATGGGAAAGCGAGGATTATCTGCGAACGTATTATCCGGACTTTCTATCATCATATAACGGAAAGTTTTCCCCATTTTGCTTTTCTTTGGAATCTCGGGACGAGATTCTTTTTAAGGGGGGAGGGATGTAAAATCCCCAAAGTGGTAGCAAGAAAATTCAGCTCATGTACACTTATGAAAAATGAGGGGAATTAAAACTTTGAATTATAAGGGGGTGAGTTCAAAGTGAGGGTTAGACCTCCCAAAACTTCCAAACATGGAGATCTAAATTCATAACTTGGATCTTCATAGTCCAAATATGCATCCTTCCAAATTTCAGCTCATTTGGAGGAGTTTCAATATTTGTTTGGGATTAAAAGGAAAAGCCCTCTAATCTGAATTTCAAATTCAGTTTCAAATTCCAATCCCCTCAATTTCAAAATTTAGTTTCACAACTGAGTCCTCCAACTTTGAATGAGCAGCCATGCCAAAAATTGGAAACTTTGGAGCTGGTTTGCTACATTTTTGAGGCAATACAAAGTGGAGAATTCAAACTCTTTTTCAAATTCAAATGATCAAACCACATCCAAATTTCACACCTGAATTCAAACCCTTTGAATTCAGCAAATTCAAACTTAACTTGCGGTGAAAGTCTAGCCTTAAATTTTGAGTTGCTGGATGGAAAAGATCAGAGAAAGTTTGAATAAACAAAGGGGGAAGTGGGGCCCAGTGGTCAGTTTCACAGCAAAGCAACCGCCTTTGCTTCATTCGGTCGAACAGCGGGAGCGCGCCAGCTCCCGGTTGAACCCGCGCCCGAGGGAAAGACCGCGCCACCTCCTGCTGCCTCGGTGGCTCGGTTGGATCACGGCAAGGGGTGCGCCGGAGCTGTTTCACTTCTTCCCCTGCTATAACCCGCGCCTCCGCCGTTTCTTTCGCCCAGAACACCGCCACCATTCCTCCCGATCACGCCGCAGCTACTGAGCTCGATTGCTCAAGTGCCCCACAGCGGAAAGCTGCTCCCACCGGTGCTCTGGCCATCCAGTACCTCTCCTGTCCTGTCCCGAGCGTGATTGCTCCAGAAATTTGCAAAATAGCCTTGATCCTCGGGTGAACGGGGAAGAACCGAGGGAGGTCACCGTGGACAGCTCACACCGAGCAAGATCACGGCAAAACAAGTCAGCCCCTCGGTGCGTCCTCGACTCCAGCTGCTCGAGCCCAAAGCTCAGCCCTGGACGTTGATCATAGCAGAAGAATTCCGGGTTTTTCTCCCGGACGGTACAAACTGACCCCGAGGTAGGAAATTGCCAAATTCGTCGTTAATTCGTGTTCTCATTGATTAAAACTGTACACGAAGCTTCCTAACTACTTGGCGCACTTCCTCCCTCGATTTTAGACCTAGACATGGGGTGTAGAGGGAGAATTTCCACATCTTGATCAGGGCGCACCACCGGACCACCTCGGGCACACGGTGCCGATAGGGTTCAGGTGATCCTCGATCAGTTTAGACCCCATGTCGAGCTTCTACTCCCTCCACTGGTTCTCTAGAGCCTGAGATCCGATCATTTAGTGGAGGTATGAGGGCTCCCGATTGCACCGGAGTGCATAACATTTCTGTCACCGGTGCGCGGTGGTTTCCGGTGAACTACGGCCGCCGGCGACCCACCCAAAGTGCTCAGTGCGGTTAAATATGGGGGAGCGGCGAGTTTGATGAAGTTTGGGCCACGGAACCCCGTCCCGGCGAGTCTCGCCGGCGTTCGCCACCGCGGGAGGCGCGGGCAGCGCGAGGAAGACGAAGGAGGGCCGGGTCCCACCGGTCAGCCTCCGTATACGCGCGGGGATCAGCCTGTGGCGCCGGATCCGGTGTGGCTGCGCGGGAATAACCCCGTAGCCCCCAGTGTTGCCGAAATCTCACTGGTCCGATTTAAAACAGTGGGCCCAGCCCAATTATTTGAAGTTTCTATTAGAGAAATAATTCCAGGAATTAGCTGATCTTTACAAGCCCATAACTTTGTGTAGAAAACTCCAAAAAGAGTGAGACCAATTTTGTTGGATTCCTCATGAGGATTACTTCACAGAGAAACCAATTTTAGGCTATGAATGCCCAGGAATTTCTGTAGAATTGTTTTAGTAAATCCTTTCGGAATTTATTACAGGGGCAATTCTTTATTAAATAGTCCCAAATTTGGGCAGAAAATCCTTTCCATAGTTACTGATCTTCAGTAAAAATTTGGGCTTCATTGGAGTTTATTTGCTAGGCTAAACTGCCTTCCCAAGTTCAGCCTTAATTAGGAATTCCAATTTAAACAGAAGCTTTTTCAGAACTCGGGCCCAACTTCAAAAATTCATATCTCTCTGATGGTAGCTCCAAAAATGGTGAAACAAATTTTGTTAGAACCATGGGGACTTACCCTAATCAGATTTTCCATTTCTAGCTATGTCAACGCTCCTGATTTGGGCTCAAAATTCAGAGAAACATTATACTTGTAGGAATTTTAAAGACTACATTATGCAATGACATATCTCCAAGTTAGGCTCAAATCATCCTTAGAGAGTCTAGTATCCTCTGTAAAAATCCCAAAGCCAATTAAGGATCTTAAATAGCAATAGCTATGAATAGTAGTTCAATTCTTATAAATCCTTAATACTTATACATCTATTTTATTACATTTCATAATAGTGACCGAAGTTGAGGACGCACCGGAGCCCTTGTACGTCCTCCCACCAGAAGCTCACTTCTTCTCTGACTCACAACCAGGCACGCCCCGGTTTGCACTTAAGTACCTTTTATAAAATTCTTTATTTGTATCACTTATGTCTAGGGTGAATGTTTGCATTAGAGTTAAGGTGATTGAAACCCCACTTGCATAAACTTTTAAATCCTATAAAGGGTTGTGTTGCTTACAAAGCCGACGAGTAGACAAGGCCCTGCTAATATGCTTAGGACATCGGTAGAAGTTGAGTAGTTGGAATCTACTCGCGAGGTAAGGTTTAGCACACGGTTTGGTCAGAATAGAAAATGGCATAAGAATGGTGAAAATGAGACCCAGCAGGGGGGATAGGGTGCAGTGAGCGGAGGCCCCATGTGCGTAGCCCTGTTGGTGTCGACTGAGGACCGAGTCGTGTGCGGGCCTGATGAACAAGTATCGAACAGTACCGGATGGCATACTGACATAAGCAGGAAACCGATGTAAATGGTTAACCTGGGTGTCGAGGCTTACCCAACCGTAAATAGGAGTGGGTTGAGGGTAGCAAGGTGTAAATCTACTGGTGGGCACAGTCACGCTCCACGCGGGGACCTCCTGCTCATTACGGATGGACCGGTTCGGCATTTGGGTTGCCTTTGAAAGGTTGTTGCATACAACAGAGTAGGAAGGGGTGTGGAACCACACTTCTGAAAGTGGGTGTATGCAACGTGTTGTCCGGGTGTCTCCTGATTGCAATCACCGTCCCTCGCGGTTATTTGAGTACCGCTTGTTCACTGTTTCGTGACGTAGTCAGAAGTGAAGTAACCAGTTGCATTATAATATGCTGTGATGATATATTAATGTTTTGGAAACCATGTCTGCTGTAGATGTATAGCTAATTAAGTTTACTTTCCGTTTTGGGCATCACCACATCGGAGGAAATCATTTCATGTTTGATTGTGGACTTCCGATGTGAGGGCTGCCTAAGGCACAAGAATCTGCTGCTATAAAACTGGAAGTAAGGATCAACTTATAGGCATGTCTTTCTTGCAAAGTCCTTTCCTACATTACACATCCTTGCACGTAGAGTTCCATGCCTAGGGTTGACGGTTAAGACTTGCTGGGCCTTCGTGCTCACGGTTGCAATATTTGAGCTGTGTGCAGGTGAGAGTTATGAGGAAGGTTCCGAGGATGAGGCGATGCCCCCGTCGGGGTACACGGCCGAGCTGGAGCACTGCACGCCGCCTTGATTTCTTCGGTTCCATGCTGCTAGCGTGTAGCGTCCCTGGGCTGGATGGCTGCACTTTTGCATAGCTAGGATGAGAGGCTACTAATGTATATTACTTCCGCTGTATAGTTATATTTGGTAAAAGACTTCCGCTGTTTTATTTCAAATAAAAGTTTGTATGTGGTTCTTTATTCTTTTCGTGTGTGCTGTTGGGTGCCGCATCGTACGGCACCACCCTATGCGATCATGGAGTGGGTGAACCACGGGGTGGTCCCCACATTACCAAATTATCCCTGAGCTACCATAAAAATTTCACATCCATTTGAGCTCATTCAATCCACCTAATGGTGTGATCAATAAAACTGTTCCAGAGAAAATAGAAAATATCCAGAAACATTTTCAGAATTTCTCTGCAAATGTTTAGCTCATACCTTTAGCTAATATCCTTCAAATTAAGTGAGACCAACTCAATTAGAACCCTCTGAAAATCTAGTTTTCAGAAAGTCATGGCTTACTCAATGAAAATTTCTAGAAAACCCTAAGAGTTCCAATTAAGGTCAAGTACATAATTATTTGTGGAGGGCTCAAATGAGCTTTGCTGCAACTAAAAATTGGCCAAGTCTCTGTTTAGGTTGTACCCAAACCACAGTAAAAATTTCACAGTTATTGGGTCTGTCTAGTAAGACTTATAAACTTCACAAGTTTAAATTCAATTCAAAATCATTTAAATTAATACATGTACTTGTTACCTCATGTAGTCGCTAAGGTTGAGGAGGAGCCTGAAGTCTTAGACTTCGTCACTGCGGAAACGCAGCTAGCCTACGACCAAGAGCAGCAAGGCAAGCTCCGGTTTGCATTAACCTCTTTACAAACTTTTAGTGTTTTGAGAACTTACTTTGAGCACCATTAATTCTTGCATTAGAATCTTGTTTGGAAACCCAGATGCACAGCCAAGAAAACCATGGGTTGGGATTATGATTGAAAACCCCGTTTAGCTACTGCAATGCTAAGATAGTGTAGGATTTGGTACAAGTCGAGTAGTTGGAACTACTCGCGAGAATAGGCTAGAGGCACATTGCTCGGGTAGAGATAGCAAATAAAACACATGGCAAGAAAATGAGATCAAGTGGAGAGTAAGGGCAGCAGGACTTTGGGGCCTGTGTGCTATAGCTCCGCTTGTGTCGATTGAGGACAGAGCCGTGTGCGGGCCTGTTGAACAAGCTAGAACAGTACCGAAGACCTACCGGCTATATGGGAACCGGGAAACCGATGTAACTCGGGTAGCTGGGTATTGAGGCATTGCCTGTCGTTCAGAGGGTAGGTTGAGAGCTCAAGGTGTAAATCGGCTGGCAGCACTGAGATGCGCGTGCAGAGACCTCTTGCTCGGGACGATAGGACCGGTTCAATATTTGGCTGACGGGCGAAAGGTGGTTGCGTACAACGTCCGTGATGGTTGCTGTCGGCAACATCGAGTACGGGCGTACGTGACGGGTTATTCAGGTAACCCTACAGGTGTAAATCGATTATAACCGCCATCCCTCGCGGTCAGTGAGTACCACTTGTTGACTGTACCGTGACGTAGAAAGAACAGGCTAGTTACATGTTAAAATGTTGCTGATTGAAAGATGGACTTTGATTGTTAATGATTTGCTGTAGTTTAGAGCTAATTAAAGTTCCTTTCAACTTTGGGCAAAGTACATGAGAGAAATGCGTTTCTTGTTTGATTGCGGCTCTCTCATGTGCCTTAGCGTAAGGTTCTCCACAACCTGCTGCTAAAACTTGAAAGTAAGGTTCCACTACTTAGGCGAGTCCTTGCAATTGATTTTACCTCATGTACCTATCACCCCTCATGTAGAAGTTTCATGTTTAGGAGAGACGGGTCAGTCTTGCTGAGCCTTCGTGCTCACTGCTTGTGTTTGAAGCTTTTGCAGGATTCTATGAGGAAGGGACTCCCGAGGAGGAGATGGAACCCCAGGAGGGGAACCCTGTTGAGTGGGAGTCATGCACGCCGCCGTGTTAGTGTGCGTGTGTGCTAGCAAGGACACGTTCACGGGCTGAACGTGAACTTGATGTGTAGTCTACGCCCGTAAGTGTAGACTGAACCTATTTGGTTGTAAAAATGTTCATAAACCCGTTTATGTAATAAAACTTTGCTTCCGCATTGTACCTTTGATATGTGTTATTCGGTGCTGTGCAACGCAGCACCCCCCAGCGTGATCCTGGCTCGACAAGACCGTGGGGTCGTGTCATTTCACACCTAGTGTTGAACAGCAAAAAGGTGCGCCAATCCCTTCTCTTCATGCTGCCGAAAACCTTAGGCCATTCCTCCACGGGAGCCACGGGGATTTCTAAAATACCGACGACATGTTCGTAGGCCGTGGGTGTAGAATTTCCCAAAATTCATGATCAGTAGCGCTTCTTTGCTCATCCTCATCATGGAATAGGTTAGAGACCTCCTTGTGAGTCACCAAGATAAAAAACTAAGGAGAATCATCGAGCCTCAACGATGTTCTTCGAGTTTTAGCTTTTGCCGCCGTTTTTGAGTTAGAGCGCATGGTGACATGGTATTTGGGGGTGTTTCCAAGCCGTTTTCCTTGCATCACGACCTTTGCCATGAGTCACTGACGCTCTAGAGCAAAACAACAGCGAGTTTGGGTTGGTAGGGAAGCCGGCCGACGTCGCCGGACATGGACCAAAGCCACCGCCCGTCGCTCGACCCCTTGCGGCCCTCTATAGCCCACACCGAATCCAAAATTGGTTTCTCCGACCTCCAAAACCCCTAAGCGGCGAATTTTGGTCCGGGGGACCACCGGGGAGCGGGGGGCCGAGTGGGGGAAATCTCTGCTGGCGAGGTGGTGCGCGCGCGGGAAAGAGGGAAGCCGGAGGTTTAAGAAGGTGTCGGCCCCACCTGTCAGCCGCCGAGAGTTTAAACAGGGATCCTCTGTGGCTGCTGATCTTTTGTGGCTTTTTGGGCTGATAACTGTGTAACCCGTGTGTCCCCAAATTCTTCTGGCTGGAGTTTAAAACGTGGGCCCAACCGGATTTCAGTAGAAAAACAAATCCAGAACTGGCTACAACTTTGCAAAAATCATATCTTGGTGTAGGAACTTCAAACTTTAGTGATTAAAATTGGGTTGGATTCAGATTGAATAAATCTATCCAAATGTGCAACCCAATTTGTAAGAAAATCATTAATAAATTTTGGAAATTTCTTTAAAGCTTTTCAGCAAATAAATTTTAGAGGGAGTTTGGTTCATTCAAAAATTCTCAAATTTTGCCAGAATATTCTTTAGGACATTAGTGAACGCCTGTAAAAGTTTCAGGTCATTTGGAATTGATTTAGTTAGGATAATTCTGATTTCAAGATTCTGTGTTCTAATGAATACAGAAACATTTTCAGAGAATTTCCAAAACTTGGAAATTCAGTTCTGGGAGATTCTTAGCTCCAAAAATCCTAGGACGATTCAGGCATGCTCCCTGAGCTATGTTTGAAATTGTGGTTGACTTGAATTTGCATGAAAGTGCAAAATTATTCAAAATTAATTCCTTTTTTCCTAAATGCTTAGGGAATTGTTCTGAGTGATCTACTTATTGAAATATTCTAAATTTTGGTCCAGATTACTTTCGTGTGATAAGGAACTCACATGAAAACTTTCAGCTCCATTGGAGCTCTGGATCCGTACTTTTTGATACAAGAGTCCTAGGTGAAAATGCAACAATTAGGAAGAACACTTAGCACTTGATTAGGTGGATTAACCCAAACCAAAATCACTAGCAGCAGTATCATTTTAAATTCTTAAACGGAGTTCCAGTTTTAAACTTGTTTTTAGAACTTGCTAGCAAAAGCTTTACAATTAAACATATGTGCATATTCATAACGTGTAGTGATTAAACATGGAAAAGTGGAGAAGTAAAGCTTGGATCAAGGAGCAAGAAGGGTAGTGATTAAGCTTCAAGTCACCAGCAACTAACTTCATAATTATCTGACTTTAGTCACCTGCAAAACCAAGGTAAGCTCCAGTTTGCATTTAAGTTATTTATAAAATTTTTACTTCATTCACAATTATGGTTTAGAGTTTCTATGTGCATTAGGTCAAGGATGCTTTACACTCCAAATGCATGACCAAATGAACCCTGCAGTTAAGGGTAGAAAAGGGTCACCGCTGTAGAATAATGTCGTGCTAAATAGCTTAGGACATCCGGTAGAAGTTGAGTAGTTGGAATCTACTCGCGAGTTATAGTCAGGATTACATAGGTGTAGTTGGAAAAGAGGCAAACTAAAGTTTATATTTCTAAAGATGAGACCGGGCAGGAGGGTTAGGGATGTAAAAGTCCCAAAAATGTGTATGAATAAAAACCAAGGTTTGAGTTCATATGTGTGGCAAAGACATGAAAAATGGGACTTGCTAAAACTTTTCTTCATGCAAAGTAATACATGGATGACCATCCAAAATGAGGCTCACCTTTTTATTTAAAAGTGTTGAACCAATAAGGAGTTAAATACCTCTTTGCATGCAAGTTTAAAAATCAGATTTGAAATTCAAAGTTCACACATGTGGTGACCAAAAGCTTTGAATAACCATGCAGCCATATAGTTGGAGTTATAGGAAAAAGTTTTATCACAAACTTTGCATTTGTAGGGTGGGCTGAAAAAGGAGTTAGAGAGAAGAATTTGCAAACTTCAACCAAATTCAAATTTGGCAAGCAAATTCAAACTGAATTTGAAGAATTTGAATGCTAGCCACCCTTTAACCTCAGAATTTTGGGGATTGAGAGGATCACGTTGAGGAGATATTTGGGAGAAGAATGTGGGGTGGGACCCACATGGCAGTGAGCTAGGGACCTAAACTTACCCATGAAGCAAATGAATTTTTGCCTCTGTTCTGCTCGAAGCCACATGGCTGCTCGGGTGCCACCGAGGGGATTCTACCGCGTGACCGAGGAGCTGACCACTGCCACCTCCTGCTGCCCTCCCCCACGCACGGCCACCCGGAGGCGGTTCCTTTGGCGCTATCGTCCCCTCAGCACGAGCGAAGACCCGATTGCCTTCTCTTCCTCACGAGCGCACGCACGGAGGCTTCTTCTTCCCCTCCGCAGTCTCGGTCGATTGGAAACTGAAGGCACACTGGCGTCTTTCCCTCCCCGAACTGCTAGGCAGCGTCCTGAGCTCGGTCTCCACTTCCCCGATGCCTAAACCCCCGAGCTACGGCCTCCCTCGCCCGAGATCAACCGCCACAGCGGCGACCTAGTTCAAGAAAGTGATCGGGCGCACGTGGACAGCTCGCCACAGCGGTCTTCACGGCCAAGCAAGGGCGGCAACGGGAGCGCACGGCCACCGCGCTGCTCTCACCCGAAGCTCAGGCCCTGCCGTGAGCTAATTGACGGTGAATTTCGAAGTTTTGCTCCGGCGACCTCATTCCGAGCTTCCGGTACGGTTCCTTCGAAATCTTGCCCTCTGATCCTCCTTAAGTCATCAAATTTGGCACATAGACGCTGGATTAGCCGGTGGTCATTTCTCCTTTAGGATCCAGCGCATGAAAACGCCTCAGCGCGACGGAATTCGAGCTCGACTAGAGGTGTTCATGGCGGACCCATTCGGTCACACGACGACAACCTATTTGCAGCCACTCCCAAGCCATATTGAGGTTGTGCCGATCTTCCTAGAGGTGCGCTGGTGTAGTAGGGCTCGTCGGTGCAGGTGTTGGCGGGCTGGAGACCTTGGGCGACGCTGCCGAACCTCCACAGTAGCCGCCGCACGTCGCCGGCCACTTTCCGGCCGCAGGCAGCCCAAACCGACCCCACAGCCAGGTTCCTCGGTGCCCTAAACTCCCTGGCAGCGAGTCCGGGTTCGGATAGTGGCCGGGAATGCCGGTCCGGCGAGCCTCCGGTTGCTCTGGCGAGGGGGAGCGCGCGGGCGCGAAAGAGGAGCCGAAGGAAGAAGAAGACGGGTGGGCCCCGTCTGTCAGCAGCAGGAAATTTAAACCTGTGATCGGGTGTGGCCAGGATCCCGTGTGTTGGCGCGCTGGGAAGCTGTGGCGCTGGTGTGGCCCAATCCTGATTGGCTGGAATTTAAAACAGTGGGTCCAGCCGAATTTTTCTGTAGGAAAATAATTCCAGTGAGGGCTCAAACTTTGGAAAATCATAGCCCCCTGTAGAAAACTCCAAAATGAGTGATTCCAATTGGGTTTGATTCATCTCTCTGGGTTCTATCCAAATATGAACTCAGATTTGCATGAAAGTCAATATTATACTCTGGAGAATTCTTTGAAGGTTTTCTGAAAAAGAATTATTGATGGAGTTTGGTTTATCCAAAAATCCCCAATTTGAGCCAGAATATTCTTTAGCATATTGTTGACCTTCTAGCAAAATTTCAGCTCATTTGAAGATCATTTGAGTAGGAATTTGCTAAATGCAAACTACTGTGCTCAAAAAAGTCCAGAAACATTTTCAGAAAATGTTTCCCACTTCAAAAATATATTCTGGGCAATCCATAGCTCCAAAAATCATAAGAAAATTTAGGCAAGCTCTCTGAGACATACTTGGAATTGTGGTTCACTTAATTGGGCATGAAAATGCACATTACTTCAGAATTAATTCTTTTGAGTCCAAATGCTTAAAGAATTGTTCTGGGAGAACTACTCCAGTAAAAGGGCTGAAATTTGGACCAGAATACTTTCATGTGGCCAGGAACTCACATGTAAATTATCAGCCTAGATTGAGCTGTTGAACTCCCTGCTATTATTCTCCATACTTATGTATGTGTGAAAATATATAAGAGGCAGTGTGAGAATTATGGAGAACACAATTGAACTCCACATTAGCTGCAATTTGGCAAGCTAAATCCTTAGGTAGTATAGAACCTGCTGTAAAAGTTTTGAGGCCATTTGAGTTCTTGTTCTTCAGTTGCACTCAAATGTTTTCAGCTTATCTATTATGTTCATTAGGGAAAATGGTTAGTGTATAGCTAAGGCCTTAAGGTCAATTTAGTTTAAATATGTTTCTTTGCACAACAGAGGCAAACAAAGCCATTTTGGCTTTTCCACACAACCTCTGTTCCTAAGAGATTAATTCCATAACTTCTTTCTATTACATGCTATAAAACATGTGCATATGCATTTCAATAGGAACCACACCGAAGGGGATTCAATGGAGTGATTCATTGAAGTGGATCAAGCTCCGGAGAATCAAGGGTAGATCAGCAAGGATACTAACTGCTTATATACCACTAGCGTGCAAAACAGGCAAGTTCCGGTTTGCATTTAACAGCTGTTATGTTTTTCTTTTGTATTCACTTTTGGTTAAGATATGAATGGTGCATTAGGTCTAGTGTTTGATACTCCTCCTGCATAACCAAATGACCCAAGGAGTATTGGGTAGGTGTCATTACACCGTGTAGAACTGCCATGCTTAAGTAAGGTTCGATAGAAGTCCAGTGGTGAGATGCTACTCACAGGTTCAGGAAACAACAGGGGCATACAGGATTGGTTCACAAATGTGTTAGCAAGTTAAAGTTGAGACCGGAAGGTTGTAGGAGCAGCAAGACATAGGGGCCTGGGTGCTATAGACCTGTCCGTGTCGGTCAAGGACCGATCTGTATGCGGCCCTGTTAAACAAGTTTGAGTTGTGTACCAGACTCATGCTGGCTATATGGGACCCAGTAAACCGATGTACCTCGGGAAGCTGTCGTTGGGACTTTTCGGGTCGCCTAAGGAGGATGGCCGGTGTGCAGTATGTGGGGAATATTCTCATGACATCTCACGTCGGCAGGTGCACCATGAGAGTGGCTACTTTACAGGGCGACTTGATCGATTCAGCAGGGGTGAAATGGGGGAAAGGCTTCCACGTACGACGTCAGTGATGGTTGTTGTAGGAAACGTCAAGTATGGGCGTACGTGTCGTGTAGTCCGGGTGTTATTCATTCGAATCACCGTCGCTCGCGGAATGGACCGAGCATACTTGTTCTCACAGTCGTGACGTAGTAAGAACTTGCATGTGAAAGGAACTAATCATATTGATGTGAAGTATTATACTAGTTTTGTATTGGATCTTGATGAATAGGCTAGTGCAAACTCGATTCTTTTATGCCATGAGCAATTGACATCGGGGGAAAGTGTTTCTTGTTTGATTCTGGACTCCCGATGTGGCGTGCCCAAGGTTACTTAAAATGCGGCAATTAATACCTGAAAGTAAGGATTCAATTTTAGGCGAGTTTAATTATGCTCATGCCATCCTACTTTAGGTTCATAACCTCACATAGAGTTTCATGTTTAGGGTGACGGTTAAGTCTTGCTGAGCGTTATGCTCACGGATTCTACTCGAGTTGTTTTGCAGGTAATTGACTCGATGCTTATGAGAAGGGATACCGATGAGACTCGGGAACCTACGAGTGCTTACTCAAAGAGCATCCTCGCCGCTGCAGATTGTTCTTCGTGTTGCTAGTAAGAAACGTCCGCGGGCTGGACTGTTTCTTTGTTGCTTGTTTAGATATGAGTCGTGAGAGTGATAGTCTTCTGCTATAGTTTACTCTAATATAACTATTTGTAAAATATTCTTGTACGCTTCCGCTAAACTAATTATGTAATATGATGTGTGTTCATCGACTCGTGTGCTGTTGGGTGCCGCATAACACGGCATCACCCAACGAGGTCCTGTGGTCCCTCACAGCATGGTATCAGAGCTGTTACACCTGGTATCAGAGCTGCGTTGGGGACAGACCACAGATTGAGCATCATATTATGTCAAAAACTTAGGATACGGTGAGATAACGGTACTAGGCCCACATAAGGACTATTATTAGCATATTATGAAGGTGGCAAGCTAACTTATTTATTATGTCAGAAAATCGTGCATCTCGGGACGTCTATGTCTTGGGGGGTGCACGTATGCGCTGTCCACCAGTGCGCACAAGCTGAAGGGTGGAGCCCCACGGGTGGCAGGTAACCCGACCCGCTTTAGTATCCTCTACGACTCTTCATGTTGTTTGGGGTATTCGAGCAACGCCATTCCCTGACGTGCGTGGTGCAATTTGGGAGACCCCGTCACGTGGTCAGTAATGTAAACACGAAGCTCAAGGCGTGTTTGGCTTGAGAACACCTGGGCGAGTGATGACGGCCGGGTGTACAAACTGTATGGATACCGGGTTCTGTGTGCAGCCGGACCTGATGGTTGAGTGTGGCTTATGTAGGTGCTAACTACGAAAACCGTAGTGCATGTATAAAACGTTTGTGAGTGACCGTTTTAGTGCCACCTAAGGATACGTATATGCCGGTGTAATCCGGTTAGGTTTTTCTTTGGTGAGGCAACGTAGTACCATCATATGTCTTACGGTGCATCGTCACCGTACTACACTTAATAGTATTCTTTCCTGTGAAGAAATCACTCATGAATAACTTTCAAATTAAAAAATTGATGTTTGAAAGCACATATTAGTTACTGATCTTTTCATTTGGACTAAGTTTCAAAGATGAGAATTGCTAGGCTTCTTTTGATCTAAAAAACAGAGTACCCTGTTCTGGCAAAAGTTTTGCTGGAAATTGACAGAGCACAACTCAGAATAGATTGACCCAATGGAGGTGTATGATAGAGTTCTGGAAAGTTTTAAGTGCTCTACAATTTTTCTGTAGACCTCCAGAGCAAAATCAGACGCCAACTTAGTTGAATGTCCAGTTGAATGCAAACTGTTCAGAAAACAGAACAGCTGCAACCTTCTCTGGATGTTCCTGTTAATTAGCCATAGCACTCTGTAGAAAAATCTCTAAAGTTCATATTAGACACTGTTGGAAAGGGTATGAAACTTTCAACGATTTTGTAGTTCATAGTTTGTTCAGAATTGTACTACATTTGTATGTAAAACTGTGATGAAAACAGCCACATACAAAGGAGATGCTGGCAAATTTTATCCAGAAATTATGTCAACATTGAACGATCATAACTTCTGATTAAGGGATGATCCAGAGGCATGTGAGTACTCGTTGGAAAGATACTGAAGTTAAATTTAACTTTGATATTCAACTTGAGTTATGAAAATGCTAGTAACTGGATAAAATTCTGGGTTATGTACAGAAAGGTCTGTTCTGTACATAATAGGAGATTGGTTATGTTGGCTTTACAAAGATGTGTAAACATGAAATTTTGTTATGCTTTCGTAAAGTTTTAGCATGTTCATGTTTTACATACTTTCACATACTGCTGAGATCAAGTTTTGACTCCCCTCAAAAATTATTCTTTTGCAGTATGGTGCGTACTCATTCTCCGAGTAGGGCTGAAAGTTCTCGCCAAGACGGTGATGACTCGACTCCACCACGGGCACCGCCGTCAACGGTATGGGCGGATGTCATGGCTCAGATGGTCGAGTCAAGTCAATAGAACACAAGACTACTCCAAGCCTTGGTACAACAGGGCTTACTCCAATGTGCACAACAGGACGTTCCACCTCGGAACGCCTATTTGGACTTTCTGGCGACACAACCGCCAATTTTCACGGAAGCCAATGAACCAGTGGAAGCTGACCAATGGCTTCGAGTTATGGAGTCCAAGTTTGGAGTGTTTGAGTGCGACGAATATCAGAGGACATTATTTGCAGCTCAACAGCTCCATGGAGCCGCCGGAAATTGGTGGTTCGCTTATCTCGCCACCGTTTCCGAAGGTCATCAAGTGGAATGTACGGAATTTCGTGAAGCATTCCGTGCTCGTCACATTCCGATGGGTTTTATCAAAGCCCAGCAGCAAGAATTTAGGAACTTGAAGCAGGGGGACATGAGCGTTCTCGATTATGTCAAATGGTTCAACCTCTTGGCACAATATGCTCCTGCTTATGCGACGAGTGAAGCTGCAAGGTGTGACTACTTCTTCTATGGCCTGAGTGCCATATTAAAAGATAAGTTGGCTTTGTTCAATCAAGGCAGTTACACCTAATTGATCAGTGCTGCCCTGCTGCAAGAACAAGCGACACTTGAATGTCAAGAAGAGAAGAGGTACCGGGATGATGTGCAAGAAGACACACCAGTTGTTCCTCGTAAATACCATGTGGTGTATCACACACCCTCTGATGAAATATGGCAAGCACCAGTGAGATCAACTCCGTACAGATTTCCTCCTCAAGAATCATGTCTTGAAGCAACACCTTTTCCGCAGCAACGAATGACACCTGTTGCATCATTGCTGCTGCCAAGTGCATCGACTTCTCAACCACAAGTCAACAAAGAACCGAGGAAACCTCCGTGTTCCTATTGCCACATTTCTGGGCACTTTAGGCAAGAGTGCCGGGAGAAGTTGTTGAACACCAGACAGCCATCATCGTCAGGTGGTATGCCGCCACCTGCTCAAGTCAACATAACAGCATTGCAATCCGAGAATGTGCAACATCTTGCTATTGAGGATGTCCCGGAGGGAGCACCGGTGTTATCGGGCATGTTTACTCTCAAGGACGTGCCTGTGTTGGTACTTTTTGATTCCGGTGCAACCCACAATTTTATCAGCAAAACATGCGTGGATCAGCACCAATTATCCACCAATACTCCCACAACGAGTTTTCTTATACGTTCACCGGGAGGAAATATCTCTGCCAATCAGATTGTGTCCCGAGCAGCTTTGTGTTTGGGAGGAAAAATATACCCAACATCGCTGATTATGTTGGATAGGCAGAAGATAGACGTCATATTGGGGATGTCTTGGTTAAATCATCACGGCTCAGTGGTAGAGCGCGCCCCTGATAATTGCGTGCCGTTCTCAATATCGGTAACCGGACTGTCCAGATTGACTCGCCGATTCACGGACAGCACACGCTGTTTTTTAGACAGCGAAGACCCAGATATGGTAGAGGCCTACCACACGGAAGCACTTAAACTAGAAGATATTCCGGTGGTATGTGATTATCCCGACGTATTTCCAGATGATTTACCGGGGGTGCCACCCGAACGGGACGTCAAGTTCAAGATTGAACTGGCGCCGGGAACGACGCCTATCTCATGAAAGCCATACAAGATGGCACCTAACGAGCTAGCGGAGTTGAAAGAGCAACTGAATGAACTTATGAGCAAGGGTTTCATATGACCAAGTTCTTCACCTTGGGGTTGCTCAGCGTTGTTCGTTAAGAAGAAGGACGAAACACTACGGCTATGTGTTGATTACCGTCCTCTAAATGCTGTCACGATCAAGAACAAGTATCCTTTGCCCCGCATCGACATCCTGTTTGATCAACTTGTGGGTGCAAAGGTATTTTCGAAGATGGATCTTCGGTCGGGCTATCATCAAATTAAAATCCGGTCGGAGGACATACCGAAGACAGCTTTCTCGACGAGATACGGACTCTACGAGTACCTCGTCATGTATTTGGGTTAACCAACGCTCCGGCACACTTCATGTACTTGATGAACTCTGTGTTCATGCCGGAGTTAGACAAGTTCGTCGTGGTATTCATCGACGACATATTGGTTTACTCAAAATCTGAAGAAGAGCACACTGAACATTTGCGTATCGTGCTACAACGGTTGAGGGAGCACAAGTTATATGCCAAGTTCAGCAAGTGCGAGTTCTGGATTGATCAAGTGCCTTTCCTAGGTCATATCATTTCAGCAGAAGGCATTGCCGTGGACCCTAGCAAGATTGAACAAGTGCTGAAGTGGAAATCTCCGAAATCTGTCCATGAGGTCCGAAGTTTCCTAGGTTTAGCCAGGTATTATCAGAGGTTTATTCCGAGCTTCTCAAAAATTGCTAAACCAATGATGGAGGTGCTGAAGAAGGGCACTAAACACATGTGGAGTGCAGCATGTGAAGCCGCATTCAAAACTTTGGTGAAACATATCACAATAGCTCCAGTTCTTGCTCAGACGGACACGACAAAGCCATTTAATGTATACTGTGATGCATCCAGCATCGGTCTAGGCTGTGTTCTTATGCAAGACGGGCGTGTAGTCACCTATGGGTCTCGTCAACTGCAAAACGACGAGCAGCATTATCCAACTCACGATCTTGAGCTTGCTGCAGTGGTGTTGGCATTGAAGATGTGGAGGCATTACCTACTTGGTAATCTTGTTCACCTCTACACCGACCATAAAAGCTTGAAGTATATCTTCACGCAGAAGGAGCTGAATATGAGGCAACGGAGATGGTTGGAGCTTATCAAAGATTATGAAATTGAGACCCACTATCATCCGGGAAAAGCAAACATGGTTGCCGACGCACTTAGTCGGAAAGCCCACATTCACAACCTGGCGGCTGCTGAGTTGGAAGATGAAGAACCTAGCCTCCGTGTCATTCCGTATGGCGCGCTTTATAATCTCGCGCTCATTCCAATGATCCATGAAGAGATTGTTGAGGCTCAAAGAAGAGACAGAGGTATGTCTCACATACGGAGAAGACTAGACAACGGAGAGGTGAAATATTTCCGGAAGGATAAGAACGGTACAATATGGTTCAATGACCGTATAGTGGTACCGCTCAATATGAAACTCCGGAAGAAGATCTTGGATGAAGCCCACCTGTCTAAGTTTTCCATTCATCCCGGAAGTAACAAGATGTACCAAGATTTGAAACAGAAATTTTGGTGGACGATGATGAAGAGGGAGATTGCTAAATACGTATCCGAATGATATACGTGTAGACGGGTCAAGGCTGATCATATGCGGAAAGCCGGACCGCTACAAACTCTCAAACTCTGGAGATACCGGCATGGAAATGGGAGGATGTGAGTATGGACTTCATCGTCGGATTACCACTCACATCCCCGAAGCATGACTCGATATGGGTGATCGTTGACCGGTTAACGAAATCAGCTCATTTCATACCGGTGAACACTCATTTTGATCCAATCAATATGCGGAGTTATACATCTCTAGAATCATATGCTCCCATGGTGTCCCGAAGACTATCATCTCAGATCGAGGTGCGCTGTTTGTTGCTCGTTTTTGGGAACAGCTGCACGCCTCGTTGGGCACCAAACTGATTAGAAGCTCCGCATATCACCCTCAAACCGATGGACAAACTGAGAGGGTGAATCAAGTACATGAGGATATGTTGAGAGCGTGTGCCATCCACCACGGTAGGAATTGGGATGATCACCTACCGTTAGCGGAGTTTTCATACAACAACAGTTATCAAGCGAGTATTAAAATGGCACCGTATGAAGCTCTCTACGGCCGGAAGTGTCGCACCCTGCTGAATTGGTGTGAATCCGGCGAAAGATTTCTGTTTGGGATTGATCTTGTGAACGAAGCCGAAGACCGAGTTCGGTTGATACAAGAGAATTTGAAGGCTGCACAATCCCGACAGAAGAGCTACGCTGATCAACGGCATAGGCCTTTGCATTTTGACGTCGGAGAGCACATGTATCTTTGTGTATCTCTGATGAAGGGAATTCACCGGTTCGGTGTAAAGGGGAAGCTCACTCCCCGTTTTATTGGTCCTTTTGCTATCACGGAGAAGTGCGGACCCATAGCCTACCGGCTGGAATTACCGGCAAGTCTAGCGGGTGTTCATGATGTATTTCATGTATCACAGCTGCGGAAGTGCCTCAAATTCACCGCTGCTGTTCGCACCGAGGAAATAGACGAATTGAATCCGGACCTGACCTACACCGAGCGACCGGTTCAGATTTTGGATGAAAAGACCCGGGTAACCCGGAACCGGACGATAAAATTTTTCAAGGTGCTGTGGAGTAATCATACCACGGAAGAGGCGACAAGGGAAAGTGAAGATTACCTCCGCACCAACTATCCGGAACTTTTATCTTTGTACAGTTTGTAATTACCTCTCCCGTCTTGTTCCTCTTTTGTAATCTCGGGACGAGATTCTTTTAAGGGGGAGGAATGTAAAAGTCCCAAAAATGTGTATGAATAAAAACCAAGGTTTGAGTTCATATGTGTGGCAAAGACATGAAAAATGGGACTTGCTAAAACTTTTCTTCATGCAAAGTAATACATGGATGACCATCCAAAATGAGGCTCACCTTTTTATTTAAAAGTGTTGAACCAATAAGGAGTTAAATACCTCTTTGCATGCAAGTTTAAAAATCTGATTTGAAATTCAATGTTCACACATGTGGTGACCAAAAACTTTGAATAAACATGCAGCCATATAGTTGGAGTTATAGGAAAAAGTTTTATCACAAACTTTGCATTTGTAGGGTGGGCTCAAAAAGGAGTTAGAGAGAAGAATTTGCAAACTTCAACCAAATTCAAATTTGCCAAGCAAATTCAAACTGAATTTGAAGAATTCGAATTCTAGCCACCCTTTAACCTCAGAATTTTGGGGATTGAGAGAATCACCTTGAGGAGATATTTGGGAGAAGAATGTGGGGTGGGACCCACACGGCAGTGAGCTAGGGACCTAAACTTAGCCATGAAGCAAATGAATTTTTGGCTCTGTTCTGCTCGAAGCCACGGGGGCTGCTCGGGTGCACCGAGGGGATTCTACCGAGCGACTGAGGAGCTTACCACCGCCACCTCCTGCTGCCCTTCCCCACGCACGGCCACCCGGAGGCGGTTCCTTCGGCGCTATCGTCCTCTCAGCCCGAGCGAAAACCCGATTGCCTTCTCATCCTCACGAGCGCACGCACGAAGGCTTCTTCTTCCCCTCTGCACTCTCGGTCGATTGGAAACCGAAGGCACGCTCGCGTCTTTCCCTCCCCGAGCTGCTAGGCAGCGTCCTGAGCTCGGACTCCACTTTCCCGACGCCTAAACCCCCGAGCTACGGCCTCCCTCGCCCGAGATTAACCGCCACAGCGGCGACCTAGTTCAATAAAGTGATCGGGCGCATGTGGACAGCTCACCACAGCGGTCTTCACGGCAAAGCAAGGGTGGCAACAGGAGCACACGGCCACCGCGCTGCTCTCACCCGAAGCTCAGGACCTGCCGTGAGCTAATTGATGGCGAATTTTGAAGTTTTGCTCCGGCGACCTCATTCCGAGCTTCCGGTACGGTTCCTTCGAATTCTTGCCCTCTGATCCTCCTTAAGTCATCAAATTTGGCACATAGACGCTGGATTAGCCGGTGGTCATTTCTCCTTTAGGATCCAGCGCATGAAAACGCCTCAGCGCGACGGAATTCGAGCTCGACTAGAGTTGTTCATGGCGGACCCATTCGGTCGCACGATGACAACCTATTTGCAGCCACTCCCGAGCCACTTTGAGGTCGTGCCGATCTTCCTAGAGGTGCGCTGGTGCTGTAGGGCTCGTTGGTGCAGGTGTTGGTGGGCTGGAGACCTTGGGCGACGCTGCCGAACCTCCACAGTAGCCGCCGCACGTCGCCGGCCATTTTCCGGCCGCAGGCAGAACAAACCGACCCCACAGCCGGGTTCCTCGGTGCCCGAAACTCCCTGGTGGCGAGTCCGGGTTCGGATAGTGGCCGGGAACGCCGGTCCGGCGAGCCTCCGGTTGCTCCGGCGAGGGGGAGCGCGCGGGCGCGAAAGAGGAGCCGAATAAAGAAGAAGACGGGTGGGCCCCGTCTGTCAGCAGCAGGAAATTTAAACCTGCGATCGGGTGTGGCCAGGATCCCGTGTGTTGGCGCGCTGGGAAGCTGTGGCCCCGGTGTGGCCCAATCCTGATTGGCTGGGATTTAAAACAGTGGGTGCAGCCGAATTTTTCTGTAGGAAAACAATTCCAGTGAGGGCTCAAACTTTGGAAAATCATAGCTCCCTGTAGAAAACTCCAAAATGAGTGATTCCAATTGGGTTGGATTAATCTCTCTGAGTTACATCCAAATATGAACTCAGATTTGTATGAAAGTCAATATTATACTCTGGAGAATTCTTTGAAGGTTTTCTGAAAAAGAATTATTGAGGGAGTTTGGTTTATCCAAAAATACCCAATTTGAGCCAGAATATTCTTTAGCGTATTGTTGACCTTCTAGCAAAATTTCAGCTCATTTGAAGGCCATTTGAGTAGGAATTTGCTAAATGCAAACTACTGTGCTCAAAAGAGTCCAGAAACATTTTCAGAAAATGTTTCCCACTTCAAAAATCTATTCTGGGTAATCCATAGCTCCAAAAATCATAAGAAAATTTAGGCGCTCTCTGAGACATACATGGAATTGTGGTTCACTTAATTGGGCATGAAAATGCACATTACTTCAGAATTAATTCTTTTAAGTCCAAATGCTTAAAGATTTGTTCTGGCAGAACTACTCCAGTAAAAGGGCTGAAATTTGGACCAGATTACTTTCATGTGGCCAGGAACTCACATGTCAATTATCAGCCTAGATTGATGTGGCGGACCGGAATCCGCTCATCCAGGATCGCAGAGGGTGATGCCGCGCGATGCGACACCCGACAGCACACGTCATAAGAACACAATATATTACATGGGAAAAACAGCTGAAACTGTACAAACAAGTACAAACTTCAGTTACAATTATTGTTCTATTACACAGCGGAAGACTACACTATACAACTCACGCCCGCCTATTTAGCAAAAGTCGGTTGCCCAGCCCTAGGGCAACCCACACTAGCTGCACGTCTCAGCTCAGCGCGGCGTGTACGGCTCCCACTCAGCCGTGGTCCCCGACGGAGGGTAACCCTCGCCGGTGGACTCGTACTCCGAGTCCGTGGGTGGCTCCTCACCTGAAAAACACTTAAGCAGCAACCGTGAGCACGAAGGCTCAGCAAGGCTTAACCGACTCACCTAAGCATGAAACTCTACATGAGGGGTACAAGGGACATAGGATAGTAACTTTTCAGCAAAACGACACGCCTACAAGTTCATCCTTAGTTCATCTTTTAGCAACAAGTTAACAGTTCATGAAATCTGAAATTTAGTAAGCAGTATTTGGTGGCACACATGTAGCAATACAATTATATCAATCAGCATCATTGAATCAACATATTTCATCCATTAGTCTACGTTACGACGCAGTGAACAAGCAGTACTCGTCACCGCGAGGGACGGCGAATCGACTCGATATACACCTGCAGGGAAAACCCAAAGAGCACGTCACGTACGCCCACCCGTGGAGCTGCACAGCACGCTCACTCGATGTCGTACGGGACAACCTTTCACCCAACAGCCCAAACGTCGAACCGGTCGCACCGAAACGAGCAGGAGGTTCCCCACACGGAGCATCTCTCTATGCCCGTTGGCAGATTTCCACCTTGCTGCCCTCAACCTACACCTATAAATCGGTGTGCTATGCCTCGACGCCCGGAGGTTTAGGCTACATCGGTTTATCGGGGCCCATATATCCGATATGCCTTCGGTACGTTCAATACTTGTTCAGCAGGGCCGCACACGGATCGGTCCTCAATCGACACGGACAGGGCTGCGCACACAAGACTCTCTCTTGCTGCGCCCTAGCCCCTGCCTAGTCTCATTTTCATTACTAAAGTGATCTCACATCACTCAACCGAACCCGTGTGTCCCAATGCCTATCTCGCGAGTAGATTCCAACTACTCGACTTGTACCGAAGTCCTATGACTCATTAAGCATAGCCTGTCTACTCGGGGTCCTTGACACTACCCTCACTCTTTTAGGAACCTTTGGTTATGCAAGTGGGGTTTCATTCACCCTAGACCTAATGCACATACATACTTCATATGACACATGTAAACAAAGTAAGATTTATAAAAGGGTTAATGCAAACCGGGGCTTGCCTTGTTGCTGCTGGTCAGGAGTTAGTTCTTCGTCCGGAAGGAGGAAGTCCAGCACTTCCGGAGTCTCTTCTTCAACGGCTACACGTTAATGAAATACTATATGTTAATTAGATGCAAATGTGAGTTTTAGAGTAAAACTTCTACTATTGGTTCTAATAATCAGCCTCTAACACCTGGAACTTTGTTTAAGAATTTAAATATGAACTAGTGTTGGTGGTTTGGCTTGGACTTAGTCACATGGTTAAATGCTAAGTGGTTTTCCCCTTTTCCATTTTAATCCCTTAAGTGGGTAAACAGGACAGGGGTGATCTAGAGCTCCAATAGAGCTGAGAATTTTTGTGTGAGTTCCTTGTCACAAGAAAACTCTCTGGACCAAACATTAGCACTTTTCATGGAGTGGTTTGCCCAGAATAATTCTCTTGGCAAATCAGCAAGGAAGAATTAATTCTGAGGTAATACCCCTGTTCATGCTCAACTTAATGAACTACAATTTCTATTCTAGCTCATAGAGTTTGCATGAATTTTCCTAGCATTTTTGGAGTCAAGGTTTGCCCAGAATTGAATTTCCAAGTTTTGGAAATTCTCTGAAAATGTTTCTGCATTCAAATGAACACAGCACCTTCCAATTTGAATTGCTCTGACCAATTCAACTCCAAATGGTCTGAAACTTTTGCAGGGGTTTACTAATGTCCTAAAGAACATTCTGCCAAAATTTGGGAATTTTTGGATGAACCAAACTCCCTCTAAAATTCTTTTGCTGAAAAGCTTTAAAGAATTTTCCAGAATTAATTAATGGGTTTCATACAAATTGGGTTGTATCTCTGGACAGAGCTAGGCAAGATGAATCCAACCCAATTTGAATCACTAAATTTGGAGCTTCCTAGCAAAAGTTATGGGGTTCTAAAGTTTGCACTAAAACTGGAAATTCCAGAAATGTTTAAATCCTGCGGGTGGGTCCACGTACACGTGTCGACCGCTGGATCCGAGCCACACGGGGCCACAGACTCCTTCCCGCGCGGCCGCACTGGATCCCGGACCACAGAGAATCCCACCCCTTTATTTCCAGCCGCTGACGCGTGGGGCCTACCCCTTCGTCCTCCTCCGGCCACCCGCGCGACCCCGCCGCCAAGCTCGCCGGAGCTCTCGCCGGAGACGGGTTCCGGTCCTCGGAGCTTGCTGAATCTCGCCGCCAGTGCCTATCTCGGCCTGAGGAACACGGTGGTGCCCTCCCCAGAACTTGACAACCACCGGAACAGTGCTCCCAACGGCAACAGCGGCCGGGAGCTCACCGGCGACGTCTAACTCGGCATCCCACGCACCTTTTTCGATGCGGTTTGCTCGGGGAGCTCCGCTGACACCTGCTGGTCACGGACATGGACACCGATCCTCGTGAAAACGGCGGTAACTATGACCTCACCGGCGACCTAGGCCGGATATCGGCTGTGCTTCAGAAAACTTCAAAGAACCGTCAACCTAGCCCACGGTTTTTACTGGTTTTTGATCCTAGGTGGTCGTGGCCGTGTATAGAGCGTGTGCATGACTCGGTTTGCCCAGTGATGAGCTAACCCCCACGAATTTTGGGATTTTGTGGGAGCTCGGTCTCAAGACACCCGAAGCTTTCCCGGCGAAATACTCCCTCGACAGCCCATGAAATGAAGAACGGTAGGGACTAGAAGAGTCAGCACCTTAAGGCGGTCCTTTCTTGTATGGCTCGTCGGGCACGAGCGCGCCTGTGCTGGCCGGACGCCGGCGATCAGAAAGGGCGGCGTTTCTGTGCTCGCGCGGAAACGAGGAAGGAACTCGGTAGGGGGGGGTTCTCGTTTGGAAAGCAGGAGGAAGGCGGCGTGGGCTGTGCGCTGGCCTTTAAGCCGCGGTTTGGCACTGTGAGGTGGCCGATCGCTGCCTCGGTGGCTCGCCGCCGTTCACTGTCTTGCGCGCGAAGTCGGGGTCGGCTGCAGCAACCGACTGCCCCTCCAGTGTGCCACTGACCTGTGGGCCTCCCCCTTTCTCCTTTTCCCCTAATATTTCTTTTCTGTTTTTGTTAATTATCCCACCAGCTACTCACAATTTAATGTGAGACTTAGCTCCCAAGTCTTTGTTTGAATTTGAATTCTCAAATTCAAACTTTGTTTGGTCAAGTTTGCTTCATATTCAAACTGAAATTCAAATTCAGTTTTGAATTCTAGCAAATTTAACTCTTGACAAGATGAGCTCCAATGGGGCTGGAAATTGGTGGGTTTACTCAGAAAAATGTGCTGAGTGTAGATATGGAGCTAACTTTTGAATTTGGATGATGAAAGTTGCTGCAATTTGAATTTACACTCAAATTGGCCTCTTTTTGAAATAACTCAAAAGTGCCTCAAAAAGTGTTGAATTTGCATGAGCTTTGGACTGAACCTTCCCAAGACTTTTTAAATTCTAGGGGTGAGCTCAACCTCTCATGTTTAAGTGTAGAAACCATACATTGTGAAAGTGAAGGCTTTCCCTTCTAATCACTCCTTTGATAGAGGCCACTTGCTCTTCACAATATGTCACAATCTACACACAACAAAACTGTTGTGTTGTGAGGTGCATAAAAGTTTTTGCAAGTCCCTTTTCTTGGGCTTTTACATCCCTCCCCCCTTAAAAGAATCTCGTCCCGAGATTATAAAAGAAGAGATAGCAATGTAATAGGGACTTACCCGTGTTGAGAAGTCATGAACTCCGGGTAATTTGAGCGAAGGAACTCCTCGCTCTCCCACGTCGCTTCTTCGGCGGTGTGGTTGCTCCAGAGTATTTTGTAGAACCACAACGTTTTGCTGCGTGTGGTTCTGGCTTTCTCATCAAGAATTCCCACCGGATATTCATTATATGTTAGATCCGGCTTCAGCTCGCCGATGTCTTCGGTAGGAACAGCAGTTGTATGCTTCAAGCATTTCCGCAGTTGCGAAACATGGAAAATATCATGGACACTAGTCAGAGATGCCGGTAGCTCCAATCGGTACGCTGCTGGTCCACACTTCTCGGTGATAGCGTAGGGTCCAATGAAACGGGGAGCGAGCTTCCCCTTCACACCGAATCGGTGCACGCCCTTCATTGGAGACACGCGGAGGTACACGTGTTCCCCAACGTCAAAGTGCAACGGTCTACGCCTCTTATCAGCGTAGCTCTTTTGTCGGGATTGAGCGGCCTTCAAATTGGCTTGAATTGTCCGAACGCGCTCTTCGGCGTCGTTCACCACATCAACTCCGAATGTGACCCTTTCACCGGACTCGCACCAATTTAATGGGGTGCGGCATTTACGACCGTAGAGAGCTTCATAGGGTGCCATTTTGATACTCGCCTGATAACCGTTGTTGTACGAGAATTCCGCCAATGGTAGGTGATCATCCCAATTCCTACCATGGTGGATGGCACATGCTCTCAACATGTCTTCCAGGACTTGATTCACCCTTTCTGTCTGACCATCGGTCTGAGGGTGATAGGCGGAGCTCCTGATCAACTTAGTACCCAATGCAGCGTGTAGCTGCTCCCAAAAGCGAGATACAAATAATGCACCTCGATCTGAGACAATGGTCTGGGGTACCCCGTATAGGCATAGAATCTTTGCTATGTATAGCTCCGCATATTTGCCGGCATTGTAACGTGTATTCACCGGAATGAAATGAGCCGTCTTGGTTAACCGATCAACGATTACCCATATGGAATCATGCTTGTTGGCTGTTAGGGGTAATCCCACAATGAAATCCATGCTCACATCTTCCCATTTCCATGCCGGGATCTTCAGGGGTTGCAACAGCCCTGATTTCTTCATGTGATCAGCTTTCACTCGTCTACACGTATCGCACTCGGATACGTACTTAGCTACCTCCCGCTTCATCCGCGTCCACCAAAATTTCTTTTTCAAATCTTGGTACATTTTGTTGCTGCCCGGATGAATGGAGTATTTAGACAAGTGAGCTTCATCGAGGATCTTTTTCCTCAACTCCATATCCCGGGGTACGACTATGCGGTCATTGAACCACAGCGTCCCCTCCCCATCTTTCCGGAAACATTTAATTTCTCCAATGTCTATCCGTCTCCGGAGATGTGCCATGCCTTTATCCGTTTTCTGAGCTGCAATGATGTCCTCCCTAATAGTAGGGATGAGGGCAAGGTTGTACAGCGATCCATAAGGAACCAAGTATAAACTTGGCTCTTCCTCCTCCACCGGTGTAATGGTGAGGTGATGGACATGTGATTTCCGACTCAGCGCGTCGGCAACCACATTCGCCTTGCCGGGGTGGTAATGGATCTCAATCTCATAATCTTTGATCAGTTCTAACCACCTCCTCTGCCTCATGTTCAGCTCCTTCTGGGTGAAAATGTATTTCAAGCTCTTGTGGTCGGTGTAGAGATGCACCAAGTTCCCCAGGAGATAGTGCCTCCACATTTTCAGCGCCAACACCACGGCAGCAAGTTCAAGATCGTGAGTCGGGTAGTGCTGCTCATGGTTCCGGAGTTGGCGTGAGCCATAAGCGACCACACGTCCTTCCTGCATCAACACGCAGCCAAGCCCAATACCGGACGCGTCACAATACACGTCGAAGGGCTTTGTTGTATCCGGCTGAGCTAACACCGGGGCTGTGGTGAGATGCTTCACCAATGTTCGGAACGCTCCTTCACACGCGGTGTTCCAAACATATTTTGTCCCTTTTTTCAGCAACTCTGTCATCGGCTTAGCGAGCTTGGAGAAGCTTGGAATGAATCTCCGGTAGTATCCCGCTAACCCGAGGAAGCTTCTGACTTCATGGACTGAAGTGGGAGCTTTCCATTTCAACACTTGCTCGATTTTACTTGGGTCAACCGCAATGCCTTCAGCTGAGATGATATGTCCCAAGAATGGCACTTGGCTGATCCAAAATTCGCATTTGCTGAACTTGGCGTAGAGTTTGTGGTCTCGCAATCGTTGAAGAACGATCCGCAAGTGTTCGGCATGTTCAGCTTCGGTCTTGGAGTAAACCAAGATGTCGTCGATGAACACTACCACGAACTTGTCCAGCTCCGGCATGAACACCGAGTTCATGAGATACATGAAATGGGCTGGAGCATTTGTGAGACCAAAGGACATGACGAGATATTCGTATAAGCCGTATCTCGTCGAGAACGCCGTCTTCGGGATATCCTCCGCCCGGATCTTGATCTGGTGATATCCAGAGCGAAGGTCCATCTTTGAGAATACACTTGCCCCCACCAGTTGATCAAACAAGATGTCAATACGGGGCAGTGGGTACTTATTCTTGATAGTGACGGCGTTGAGCGGCCGGTAATCCACACACAGCCTCAGGGTCTCATCCTTTTTCTTCACGAATAGCGCCGAGCATCCCCAAGGCGAGGAACTCGGCCTAATGAAACCCTTGCTCAACAGATCATTGAGCTGTTCTTTCAGTTCCGCCAGCTCATTTGGAGCCATCTTGTATGGTCTCCGTGATATGGGCGTAGTCCCGGGTGCAAGTTCAATCTTGAACTCGACATCCCGCTCAGGTGGCATGCCCGGAAGATCATCCGGGAACACATCAGGATACTCCCGGACTACGGGGATGTCTTCTAACTTGAGAACTTCAACATTATTAATTGCTAAAACTTCCCGGACTGGCGTGTCTAACATCATGGAATGCGGACGGTGGAATGGAGAATTTAAGTGGACCGTCCGGGTCCGAGTCTCTAGGACAGCGCCATGGTATTGCAGCCATGACATCCCTAAGATTGCATCAATCTTTTGTCCCATAAGGATTATCAAGGTGGTGGGATATAGTTTCCCACCTAAGCACAGAGGTGCCTTTGGAATCATCATATTAGCTGAAATCTTCCCTCCCGGTGAGCATATCATATAAGTGCAGTCGGTTGGGAAGACTTGCAATTGGTGTTTAGCCACATAGGATGCACTTATAAAGCTGTGGGTTGCACCAGAATCAAATAATATGACGATGGCTTGATGGTTGAGAGTAAACGTACCCGCCAGCACGTTGTCTCCCTCTGGGGCGTCCTCATTGTCGAGGTTGCGGACACCCCCAGTCCGCTGACCAACCTTCTTCGCCGGAGGTCGGCCTCGAGCACCGCCCTGAAACTGGGCTTGTCCGCTGCTCTGCTGCCCCTGGGGACAGTCCTTCGCAAAGTGGCCCGCCTGGCCACACGTGAAGCAGGTGAAACGGGGCGGTCCCCCGCTGATCGGTGGGCGGAAACCTGGGGCGCGTTGTGGCGGTGGAAACGCCCGGGGTACCGTCTGCTGTTGCTGCTGTCTTGGTGGTGGCATCGGCGGACGGAACGGAGGTGCCTGAAAGGGACGTCCCCCGAACCGTTGCGGTCGCGCCGGTGGTTGCCACTGCTGCCCGGATGGTGTCCGATACACCATACGGTACTTCTGGGGAGCGCCACTCCCACTGCTGCTAGGTGGAGCGCTGCGCTTCTTCTGCTCAGCTGCTAACTCCCGCTGAGCGTCCTCTTGCATGATGGCGGCATTGACTAGGTCGTTGAATGTGCCGCGGTTCCATTGTACGAGGTGGGTCTTCATTTCGGGATGTAACCCCCGATAGAAGTGCTCCCTCTTCTTCTCCTCCGTGGAGATGTAGTCTGACGCATACTGCGCCAGATGGTTGAAGGCACGGGAGTAGTCGTGGGCACTCCTCCCGCCCTGCTTTAGTTCCAAAAATTCTTGGAACTTTCTCTTCATTATTCCGGGAGGAATGTGATAGGCGCGGAACGCCTCCCGGAACTCTTGCCATTCCACGGCATGGCCAGCCGGACGTGAGGCGACATAATTCGCCCACCACGCACCAGCGGCACCGTGGAGCTGCTGTGCTGCGAACAGTGTCTTCTGCCGCCCCGTACACTGGAGCAGCCCGAACTTGGACTCGATAGTCCGCAGCCAGTTGTCCGCCTCCAGTGGTTCTTCAGCTTCGGTGAACACTGGAGGGTGCGTACTCATGAAATCCGAGTACGACACTTCGCGGGGCTCACGAGGCCCTCGCTCTTGACGTCCTCCCGCCTGGGACGTATTCTGCACGATCGTGCGGAGCAGGTCGGTCTGCTCCTCACGACCTCCCACCAATGCCGCTATCACATCCGCTAGAGTAAGCGGAGGCGGCGGTGGTGGCTGCTGCTGCGGGGTGCTGTCGTAGGCCGGTGGCTGGGAGTCATCGCCTCCACCTTGGCTAGAGCCACCAACCTCGTGCGTGGTCCTAGTACGAACCATCTGCAACCATACGACATTAAACATCAGTCCCGCAACATTTGGCATGCAGTCCAATAGAACTGGGCGTAAAAACATTATGACAACCAAATATGCGAAATATCTCGTAAGTAGATAATGTAATAACTTTGCACAAGCTACACCATTACCAGACCAAACACAAGTTAGTTTAATCCAACTTGATGAACCCCCTGTTTGGAAGCTCAACATAACTGGGTTTGGTCTCTACGAGACATTATTATTGCGTTGTCATCACGTATAACACCCTTAGGGTACGACACCCTCTCCAATGAGCTCAACTGTCATTCTTCTGTCAGAATGACCAGTTTCTACCTATCCCATGTTTTGATCTGGTTCTGTGCATTTTCATGACTCAAGTTGAATAACAAAGTTTAAGTTAACTTTAGTATCTTTCCAACGAGTATGCATTTGCCCCCAGATCAGATTTGGCTAAAAAGTTATGCTAATTCAAAGTCAGCAGAATTTCTGGAAGAATTTTAACAGCACCTCCCTTGGAAGTGGCTGTCTTCAACCCTAATTCTCCCTAATTTCTGTGCTGAAACTTCAGAAACTTTGAATTGCAAAGATGTCACACATCTTCTACTCTTTCTAAGCGTGTATTATATGACAATTTTATATTTTTCTACTGGGAGTTATATTTGAAAAACATATCAGTTCAGAGGATGTTTTACTCTGCCCTGGTTCTGGACAGTTTACATTCCTCTGGGATTTCAGCCATCTTAAGGCGAGTTTCAGCTCTGGAAGTCTACAACAAAGTTGTAGAGTACTTGAATACCTTCCCAGAACTATATAGCACACCTCCCTGGGCTAAAAGACCTGTGAGTTATGCCCTGTTGAAGATCAGCAAACTTGCTGTCCCACAACCGAGCACTCTGTTTTTCAGTCTTTTTGGAACTACACTCATCCCTATCTCATTCTTATACCCAACCAGGGTCCTAACTGTTGAACCTATAGATTTTTTTAATTTTTTTGTTATCATTATACTCATGCATATGCCTACAATATCTCGGTACTACGTTCCTTACAAAAGAAAATCCTAACCGGATCATACCGGTATATACGTCTCAAGTGTGGCACTAAACGGTCTCTCGCACACGTTTTCTACACGGATACATACGTGGTTAGTACCTGCAGAAGACCACACAATGATGGTGCACTCAAAGTTTGTTCATTTCAGGCAGTTCCATATCTAAAAGTAAATACAAACGCCCGTATCATTGTCATACGGCCGTCCTTGAGCTAAGTCACGTCTCAAGGCACGTGATCGTGTTCCAACACCACACGACGGGGAACCCGAGTATGTCATGAACGGGTCGTCACGGTTGGGAATGTTATCAACCCAACAGATACCACCTACTGCCCTGCAGGGCACGCCGATGGCAAGCGCTGCGTATGTCCTCCTGGGCTATTTCCAGACGAACACACTTTCGCGTTACTGACCACGCGATGGGGTCTCCACTTACTTGCCTAATGCACGCTAGGGATCAGCGTTTCATATGAACTCAGGGACATGAAGAGTCCAAAAGGTTCATATTAACGTCTCACACCAAGCTGTGAGATCAATCCCTGAACCTCGTTCCTCGTCAGGGAGAGCTAACCGAAATTGAACCGCTTTCGGTGGCGTTCCTTACCATACTTACCAGAGCGTAGGTGCGTCGTTACATAATTGAAATTCAGAATTATAACACATAAGTTAGTCTTTGCCACTTTAAGTAACTATGCTAATATAGTCCTTACTTGGGCAACTACCGAATCCTCACCGTATACCTAAGTTTTTCCCATAATGCAGTCCTTTAGTACTGTGCTATCCCCACTGCAGCTCTGATACCAGGCTGTGGCGGACCGGAATCCGCTCATCCAGGATCGCAGAGGGTGATGCCGCGCGATGCGACACCCGACAGCACACGTCATAAGAACACAATATATTACATGGGAAAAACAGCTGAAACTGTACAAACAAGTACAAACTTCAGTTACAATTATTGTTCTATTACACAGCGGAAGACTACACTATACAACTCACGCCCGCCTATTTAGCAAAAGTCGGTTGCCCAGCCCTAGGGCAACCCACACTAGCTGCACGTCTCAGCTCAGCGCGGCGTGTACGGCTCCCACTCAGCCGTGGTCCCCGACGGAGGGTAACCCTCGCCGGTGGACTCGTACTCCGAGTCCGTGGGTGGCTCCTCACCTGAAAAACACTTAAGCAGCAACCGTGAGCACGAAGGCTCAGCAAGGCTTAACCGACTCACCTAAGCATGAAACTCTACATGAGGGGTACAAGGGACATAGGATAGTAACTTTTCAGCAAAACGACACGCCTACAAGTTCATCCTTAGTTCATCTTTTAGCAACAAGTTAACAGTTCATGAAATCTGAAATTTAGTAAGCAGTATTTGGTGGCACACATGTAGCAATACAATTATATCAATCAGCATCATTGAATCAACATATTTCATCCATTAGTCTACGTTACGACGCAGTGAACAAGCAGTACTCGTCACCGCGAGGGACGGCGAATCGACTCGATATACACCTGCAGGGAAAACCCAAAGAGCACGTCACGTACGCCCACCCGTGGAGCTGCACAGCACGCTCACTCGATGTCGTACGGGACAACCTTTCACCCAACAGCCCAAACGTCGAACCGGTCGCACCGAAACGAGCAGGAGGTTCCCCACACGGAGCATCTCTCTATGCCCGTTGGCAGATTTCCACCTTGCTGCCCTCAACCTACACCTATAAATCGGTGTGCTATGCCTCGACGCCCGGAGGTTTAGGCTACATCGGTTTATCGGGGCCCATATATCCGATATGCCTTCGGTACGTTCAATACTTGTTCAGCAGGGCCGCACACGGATCGGTCCTCAATCGACACGGACAGGGCTGCGCACACAAGACTCTCTCTTGCTGCGCCCTAGCCCCTGCCTAGTCTCATTTTCATTACTAAAGTGATCTCACATCACTCAACCGAACCCGTGTGTCCCAATGCCTATCTCGCGAGTAGATTCCAACTACTCGACTTGTACCGAAGTCCTATGACTCATTAAGCATAGCCTGTCTACTCGGGGTCCTTGACACTACCCTCACTCTTTTAGGAACCTTTGGTTATGCAAGTGGGGTTTCATTCACCCTAGACCTAATGCACATACATACTTCATATGACACATGTAAACAAAGTAAGATTTATAAAAGGGTTAATGCAAACCGGGGCTTGCCTTGTTGCTGCTGGTCAGGAGTTAGTTCTTCGTCCGGAAGGAGGAAGTCCAGCACTTCCGGAGTCTCTTCTTCAACGGCTACACGTTAATGAAATACTATATGTTAATTAGATGCAAATGTGAGTTTTAGAGTAAAACTTCTACTATTGGTTCTAATAATCAGCCTCTAACACCTGGAACTTTGTTTAAGAATTTAAATATGAACTAGTGTTGGTGGTTTGGCTTGGACTTAGTCACATGGTTAAATGCTAAGTGGTTTTCCCCTTTTCCATTTTAATCCCTTAAGTGGGTAAACAGGACAGGGGTGATCTAGAGCTCCAATAGAGCTGAGAATTTTTGTGTGAGTTCCTTGTCACAAGAAAACTCTCTGGACCAAACATTAGCACTTTTCATGGAGTGGTTTGCCCAGAATAATTCTCTTGGCAAATCAGCAAGGAAGAATTAATTCTGAGGTAATACCCCTGTTCATGCTCAACTTAATGAACTACAATTTCTATTCTAGCTCATAGAGTTTGCATGAATTTTCCTAGCATTTTTGGAGTCAAGGTTTGCCCAGAATTGAATTTCCAAGTTTTGGAAATTCTCTGAAAATGTTTCTGCATTCAAATGAACACAGCACCTTCCAATTTGAATTGCTCTGACCAATTCAACTCCAAATGGTCTGAAACTTTTGCAGGGGTTTACTAATGTCCTAAAGAACATTCTGCCAAAATTTGGGAATTTTTGGATGAACCAAACTCCCTCTAAAATTCTTTTGCTGAAAAGCTTTAAAGAATTTTCCAGAATTAATTAATGGGTTTCATACAAATTGGGTTGTATCTCTGGACAGAGCTAGGCAAGATGAATCCAACCCAATTTGAATCACTAAATTTGGAGCTTCCTAGCAAAAGTTATGGGGTTCTAAAGTTTGCACTAAAACTGGAAATTCCAGAAATGTTTAAATCCTGCGGGTGGGTCCACGTACACGTGTCGACCGCTGGATCCGAGCCACACGGGGCCACAGACTCCTTCCCGCGCGGCCGCACTGGATCCCGGACCACAGAGAATCCCACCCCTTTATTTCCAGCCGCTGACGCGTGGGGCCTACCCCTTCGTCCTCCTCCGGCCACCCGCGCGACCCCGCCGCCAAGCTCGCCGGAGCTCTCGCCGGAGACGGGTTCCGGTCCTCGGAGCTTGCTGAATCTCGCCGCCAGTGCCTATCTCGGCCTGAGGAACACGGTGGTGCCCTCCCCAGAACTTGACAACCACCGGAACAGTGCTCCCAACGGCAACAGCGGCCGGGAGCTCACCGGCGACGTCTAACTCGGCATCCCACGCACCTTTTTCGATGCGGTTTGCTCGGGGAGCTCCGCTGACACCTGCTGGTCACGGACATGGACACCGATCCTCGTGAAAACGGCGGTAACTATGACCTCACCGGCGACCTAGGCCGGATATCGGCTGTGCTTCAGAAAACTTCAAAGAACCGTCAACCTAGCCCACGGTTTTTACTGGTTTTTGATCCTAGGTGGTCGTGGCCGTGTATAGAGCGTGTGCATGACTCGGTTTGCCCAGTGATGAGCTAACCCCCACGAATTTTGGGATTTTGTGGGAGCTCGGTCTCAAGACACCCGAAGCTTTCCCGGCGAAATACTCCCTCGACAGCCCATGAAATGAAGAACGGTAGGGACTAGAAGAGTCAGCACCTTAAGGCGGTCCTTTCTTGTATGGCTCGTCGGGCACGAGCGCGCCTGTGCTGGCCGGACGCCGGCGATCAGAAAAGGGCGGCGTTTCTGTGCTCGCGCGGAAACGAGGAAGGAACTCGGTAGGGGGGGGTTCTCGTTTGGAAAGCAGGAGGAAGGCGGCGTGGGCTGTGCGCTGGCCTTTAAGCCGCGGTTTGGCACTGTGAGGTGGCCGATCGCTGCCTCGGTGGCTCGCCGCCGTTCACTGTCTTGCGCGCGAAGTCGGGGTCGGCTGCAGCAACCGACTGCCCCTCCAGTGTGCCACTGACCTGTGGGCCTCCCCCTTTCTCCTTTTCCCCTAATATTTCTTTTCTGTTTTTGTTAATTATCCCACCAGCTACTCACAATTTAATGTGAGACTTAGCTCCCAAGTCTTTGTTTGAATTTGAATTCTCAAATTCAAACTTTGTTTGGTCAAGTTTGCTTCATATTCAAACTGAAATTCAAATTCAGTTTTGAATTCTAGCAAATTTAACTCTTGACAAGATGAGCTCCAATGGGGCTGGAAATTGGTGGGTTTACTCAGAAAAATGTGCTGAGTGTAGATATGGAGCTAACTTTTGAATTTGGATGATGAAAGTTGCTGCAATTTGAATTTACACTCAAATTGGCCTCTTTTTGAAATAACTCAAAAGTGCCTCAAAAAGTGTTGAATTTGCATGAGCTTTGGACTGAACCTTCCCAAGACTTTTTAAATTCTAGGGGTGAGCTCAACCTCTCATGTTTAAGTGTAGAAACCATACATTGTGAAAGTGAAGGCTTTCCCTTCTAATCACTCCTTTGATAGAGGCCACTTGCTCTTCACAATATGTCACAATCTACACACAACAAAACTGTTGTGTTGTGAGGTGCATAAAAGTTTTTGCAAGTCCCTTTTCTTGGGCTTTTACAATTGAGCTGTTGAACTCCCTGCTCTTATTCTCCATACTTATGTATGTGTGAAAATATATAAGAGGCAGTGTGAGAATTATGGGGAACACAATTGAACTCCACATTAGCTGCAATTTGGCAAGCTAAATCCTTAGGTAGTATAGAACCTGCTGTAAAAGTTTTGAGGCCATTGGAGTTCTGGTTCTTCAGTTGCACTCAAATCTTTTCAGCTTATCTATTATGTTCATTAGGGAAAATGGCTAGTGTATAGCTAAGGCCTTAAGGTCAATTTAGTTTAAATCTTTTCTTTGCACAACAGAGGCAAACCAAGCCATTCTTGGCTTTTCCACACAACCTCTGTTCCTAAGAGATTAATTCCATAACTTCTTTCTATTACATGCTATAAAACATGTGCATATGCATTTCAATAGGAACCACAATGAAGGGGATTCAAAGGAGTGATTCATTGAAGTGGATCAAGCTCCGGAGAATCAAGGGTGGATCAGCAAGGATACTAACTGCTTATATACGACTACCCTGCAAAACAGGCAAGCTCTGGTTTGCATTTAACAGCTGTTAAGTTTTTCTTTTGTATTCACTTACAGTTAAGATATGAATGGTGCATTAGGTCTAGTGTTTGATACTCCTCCTGCATAACCAAATGACCCAAGGAGTATTGGGTAGGTGTCCTTACAACGTGTAGAACTGCCATGCTTAAGTAAGGTTCGGTAGTAGTCGAGTGGTTAGATGCTACTCACAGGTTCAGGAAACAACAGGGGCATACGGGATTGGTTCACAAATGAGTTAGCAAGTTAAAGTTGAGACCGGAAGGTTGTAGGAGCAGCAGGACATAGGGGCCTGGGTGCTATAGACCTGTCCGTGTCGGTCAAGGACCGATCCGTATGCGGCCCTGTTGAACAAGTTTGAGTTGTGTACCGGACTCATGCTGGCTATATGGGACCCAGTAAACCGATGTACCTCGGGAAGCTGTCGTTGGGACTTTTCGGGTCGCCTCAGGCGGACGGCCGGTGTGCAGTATGTGGGGAACATTCTCATGACATCTCACGTCAGCAGGTGCACCATGAGAGTGGCTACTTACGGGGCGACTTGATCGATTCAGCGGGGGTGAAACGGGGGAAAGACTGCCACGTACGACGTCAGTGATGGTTGTTGTAGGCAACATCGAGTACGGGCGTACGTGTCGTGTAGTCCGGGTGTTATTGATTCGAATCACCGTCGCTCGCGGAATGGACCGAGCATACTTGTTCTCACAGTCGTGACGTAGTAAGAACTTGCATGAGAAAGGAACTAATCATATTGAAGTATTATACTAGTTTTGTATTGGATCTTGATGAATAGGCTAGTGCAAACTCGATTCTTTTATGCCATGAGCAATTTACATCGGGGGAAAGCGTTTCTTGTTTGATTGTGGACTCCCGATGTGGCGTGCCCAAGGTTACTTAAAATGCTGCAATTAATACCTGAAAGTAAGGATTCAATTTTAGGCGAGTTTAATTATGCTTATGCCATCCTACTTTAGGTTCATAACCTCACATAGAGTTTCATGTTTAGGGTGACGGTTAAGTCTTGCTTAGCGTTATGCTCACGGATGCTATCCGAGTTGTTTTGCAGGTAATTGACTCGATGCTTATGAGAAGGGATGCCGATGAGACTCGGGAACCTACGAGTGCTTACTCAAAGAGCATCCTCGCCGCTGCAGATTATTCTTCGTGTTGCTAGTAAGAAACGTCCGTGGGCTGTACTGTTTTTTTGTTGCTAGTTTAGATATGAGTCGTGAGAGTGATAGTCTTCCGCTGTAGTTTACTCTGATATAACTATTTGTAAAACATTCGTGTACGCTTCCGCTAAACTATTTATGTAATATGATGTGTGTTCATCGGCCCATGTGCTGTTGGGTGCCGCATAACACGGCACCACCCAACGAGGTCCTGTGGTCCCTCACAGCATGGTATCAGAACTGTTACAAGGCAGCGACAAGACGAGGTCTTGGTCGAGTAGCTCTGCCTGTGTCAGTTAAGGATCGATGCATGTGCGGCACCCATGAGCAAGTATTGAGTTGTGTACCGGATGCTTACTGCTATATGGGAACCAGGAAACCGATGTACCAGGTTAACTGGATTGTAGAGGCATACCACATCATCTAGTTAGACCTATGAGCCCGAGACGGCGCGACCGGTTTACAGTCGAGTGTCCTGCGAAAGGTTGCCACATACAACGTAATGAAGGACGCCAGATTTGGGTCTTCAGAGGCAGGCGTATGTGTCGAGTTATCCGGGTAGTGTTTGATTCGAATCACCGTCCCTTGCAGTTATTGAGTACCGCTTGCTCGCTGTGTTGTGATGTAGTAAGCAAGTTGTGTGGGAGCAGTTTGCAAAGTTTTAATTGCTTCTATGATTATTGTAAATTGCATGAAAACCCTGTTTGAAGTAGAGATAGAGCAAACTAAAGTTAATTTCCACCTTGGGACAAGTAACAGTGGAATTAAGCGCTTCTAGTTTGATCGTGGAGTTCCAATGTTGCTGGGCGCAAGGTCACTACTATGATGGCTAAAATCTGAAAGTTAAGGATGAACTCGTAGGCGAGTCCTTTTTGCAACTTACATGTTTAGGTCTTAAGTTACTTTCATGTAGAGTTGCATGCCTTAGGAGAGACGGTTAAGTCTTGCTGATCCTTTGCGCTCACTCTTGCTATATGAGTGGTTTTGCAGGTTAATATCGACACATATAAAGAAGGTTGTCCGGTGATACTCGGAGCCTTCCGAGTCATGTTACGCATGGAGAACCTAGCCGCTGCCATGTCTTCGTGTTGCTAGCGAGAGGAGTCCACGGGCTGGACCTATTCTCGGATGCTCATTAGTTATTCAATGTAAGCTTTTTATAGACTTCCGCTGTAGCTAATTTATGTAAATTATTTACAAAGAACATTTGTAGACTTCCGCTTTTGATTTATGTAATACAGTTTTCCTTATATGTGTGCTGTTGGGTGCCGCATAACACGGCACCACCCAATGCGATTCCCGGGCGGGTGCCCCGTCCCTGTGACTGAACGGGCGGCGTTGGGTCCCCACAGCAGGGCGCAGCCCGGGGTTTTTCCTAGGCAGAGGCGGTGGCCAGGGGGTTTTCGGGGTAGGGGGCGGCGGCCAGGGGAAGGGTTTTATTTATAGGGGAAAAGCAGCAAGGGGGCTAGGATTTCAGAAAAATATTTGGATCAAGGGCTGGGATTTAATTTAGGATAGTGGAGCCTAGGGGCTAGGATTTCAGCAAATATATTTGATCAAGGGCTGAGAATTATTTGGGGGAGGGAAAATCCCTAGAGGGGAGGGAATAAAGGGGCGGCGTCCAGCGGGAAATCCCCTAAGGGGGCGAGGCCAGGAGAAATTCCCCAAGAGGGGGAATACTCTCCATTTAGTGTGGATTGGAAGGGATTAAAGTAAAATTTAGTTCATTTTCCACTCCAATCCACTCTTATTTACTTTACCAAAATAAGCTCTAAGGGGCATGTGGATTCCCTAAGATGGAGGGCGTCGGCCAGGTTGGGGGTAGAGGGCGGCTAGGGTTTTTCTTTTTCTCTTTTTTTTTTCTATTTTTCATTCATTTATTTATTTGTTTCTATATTCCTTTATCTCTTGTCTTCTTCTTTTTAGATGCTTCTCTACATGAAAATGAATGCAATGCATGATGATGAATATGAGGATGTTACATGAGGTACTTATAATGACAAAAGTTAAGAAAAATAAAGCCGAAGACACATGGTGGTGGAATAAGGATCTAGAAAATGCTATTAAGGAAAAGATAAAGAAGTGTTAAAAGAGTTGGCATCATCCGAGAAAAATAAACAACATGATGACGTATAAAGAGGCCAACAAATGCAAAACGATTTGTGAGTGAAGCAAGGGGGCAAGTCTAAGATGAGTTACATGAGACTAGAAATAAAAAAGGCAAAAGGACGTATACAAAATGGTAAAAATTTGATATCAACTAAGTTAAATGCATCAAGAGAAAGATAAATCAGATTCTAATGGAAAATGAAGAGATTACAAATAGTTGGAGAGATTATGTTAATGTGTTATTCAATGGTGAGAGTGAGAGCATTATGCTCGAGTTGAATGACTCATTTGATGACACCAATAGATGGTCTGCGCGAAGGATGTAAGAGTTTAAGGAGCTGATCGGGTCGGGAGCAGCATCTCAACTTATGGGTTTCAGTCCTTCCTAGGCTCCGACTATGGGTCATGTCATCATCTTCTGAGGCTTCAGGGTTGCTGGACCCACAGATCATTGCTGCTTAATGACGAGTAGTGTAAATCCCTTTTCTTAAAATGCTGACAAGCTAGGTCAGGCGGGGAGAGGCTTGTGGGGCGCGGATAACAAAAGAAGGGGGGCAGAAAGGGCTGTGTCGGTGTTTTTATCACCGGCTAGTAATCAAATGCTTTGCGTTTTATGTTTGGATGGCTAGCTAATGAAGACAAAGATTTATACTGGTTCAGACAACGTGTCCTACGCCCATTTTTGGATGTCCGTCGGCCTTGTATTAGCTCAGGCGGGTTCAAGGACCCGTGGTTACAAGTGAGGCTTCCTTCGCGAGTGAGAGCGAGGGGAAAACTTGTGTCGAGCGTGTGTGAGCCGTTTCACCATGCGACGGGAGATTTTGGGCCTCCCCTTTTATAGCCCGGACACCTATACCTGCCCACCGGCTCCTCATGAATGGGGTCGGGGTTTACATGGTATGTCAGCTGTAAGTGCATCTAAGCATCCCTGTGTGGGTTTTAGATGATCAATTACAAACAAGTGAAGAGCTAATCAAATTTTCTAAGTGAGAGCAGGTCACATGAAGAAAAACGAGAATAAAACAAAAAGAGAAAAGGTGTCTTTGACGGGAAAAAGAAGGATTATGATAGAAAAGACCCAATTAAAGGAGAAAGCTTAGCGTCATATTCAAGTATAGAGTGTGTGTGAGATACTCCTCTAAGATCTCAATGGAAGTGTAGGAGGATAAGTGAAAAACACACGGTCCAAAACAACGTACTAGTCCAGACAGGAACAAACTAGTCCGATACCCACAGACATGTCCGATATATCACGGAGAAAGCCTCTTTGTGTGACATCGGACTAGTCCGGGTCAAAAACGGACTAGTCCAGTGCAGCCAGACTTGTCCGATTTCCAACAACCTATCCTCCTCTGTGTGACATCGGACTAGTTTCGTCCACCACGGACAAGTCCGTATTCAAACAGACAAGCCCTCTCAGTGTGACATCGGACTTGTCCGATGTCATACGGACTAATCCGTATGATTAGGGTTTAACTCATCTAAACCAAATTGGCGGTGGGACACAATATGAAACAGAACACCAGACTAGTCCGTACTCCTCAGATCCCAATGGAAACATATCGGGACCTCTATAAAAAGGAGGCCCCACGACTCATTTTTCATGTAACACAAACCCCAACGCCGACACTGCATCCAAGATCACAAAAACACTCTTCTTCACACATTCTAAGGCCCTAAGAGTCAAATCTTTGGGAGTTCGGTATTGGGAAAGGGAGAGGGACGATCTCATCACAATTGAGCTTTTGGTTTGATTCCTCTCACACAATCCTGTTTATTATACTATAATTTTTTAGGTGTTTGATCTTCCATTTGTTGTAAACTTGTGCGAGCCCTCAACTTGTGAGGAAGCCCCATAAACTTGGTGATTACCCCGTTTGATAATGGTGATCAAGTCGGCCTTCGTGATGACTTGATGAAGGGTTGGTTAAGACAATGCTCTGTGTGAGATCTACAATGAGGACTTAGATCCCTTTTGTGGGATTCAACCTCAATAAACATCGCTTGTCTCGTGTGCTCTTGATTCGTACTTTTCAATGCCATCACTAGCTAAGGTTTAACTTGATCATACTCGTGATTTTCATTAATCTTGTAATACAAGTGTTATTTAGTTCTCAAAAATACTTATTAAAGTTATTAAAGTAGTTTCATATTTTTTTGCTGGGATAAATTTGAAGAAAACATAAAAAGATTGAACTTTGATTACTATGTTGTTGAACCACGGACTAGTCCGCGGTCTTACCAGACTAGTCCAGACTTTGTAATTTAACAGCTCTGAATTAGGTGTTTCAGGAGTTCAAAAAGCCTGTTCATCCCCGCTCTAGGAACATTCGATTGGTATCAGAGCAGAACTCCAACAAAGAGACTAATCACTCAGAGAGACAATGACCAACAAGAAGGAAAAAAATTCCACAAAAGCCTACCGACAAAGATTCTCAAGACACAAAGATGTTCGACGTGCTCAAGGAGTATGAGCACGATGATGAAGAAGTCCACCAGCTCAAGGCACTTCTAAGGAAGAAACTCATGAGCCAAAAGGGCAAAAAGGAATACGACATACCAAAGGCGAGTGGTCATCAAGACAACTCCCGATATCCTCTTAAATACGAGCGTCTTAATTCTAATGATCAATAACTTTTCTATTCCCATGGGGAAGCCTCCGCATTTTGATGGAAATGATTACATAGGGGAAGCATAATATGAATATGCACCTCATTTCCTTAAAAGGGCAGACTAGTCTGGACATGTGCAGTTGGCAACGGCTAGTTCCCGGGACCTCTATAAAAAGGGGTTGCCCAGGCCTAAAAGGATGAGACAAGCACCCTAACACCGAAATAGCCTTCCTAGAGCTTTTCTAGTCCCCTCTCTTCAAATTCTTAGAGCCCTAAGTTTGATTCTTGAGGGTTTGTGAGTTTTGGGAAGAGGAGAAGAAGGGGAGTTTGCACCATAGAGCTCTTGGGTGATTCTCTAGCACTGAGTGGGAAGTGTGCTGTTGAAGGGCATTGGTTTGTAAGTGCTTTGAGCTAAGTTCTCGTAGGAACCTCAAGTTGTGAGTGGCCCCACGATATATTGTGAAGCATTTGTGATATAGCGGAAGAACAAGCCGACATTGGTGGTGGCTTGGTGAGGAAAAGGTCGAGAGCAACCTGGTCCTTGGTGGACTCCTCAACATGGACGTAGGCTTCTTTGTGGAGCTGAACCACGGGATAAATATTGTGTCCTTGTCTTATTGAGCTAAAATTCTCGGTGACCGGACTAGTTCGCCCTCAGGACCGGACTAGTCCGCACTCTGTGAACTAATCTCTTGTATTAAGCCGTATTTCAGATTTTCTGCCTATTCACCCCCTTCTAGGCAACTTTCAATTGGTATAAGAGCCTAACTCTCTTAAAAGCTTAACCGCTTGGAGAGGAGATGGGGGAAATGGCAAGAAGGACTTGCCGCCCGTCTACACCACCGGCGGCAGCGAGAACAGCACAAACAGCTGTGAAGGGCTCAGGTTCTCGCCCCACAAGACCATCAACTAAGGCAAGGACAAGAGAAAGTCGAGAACCAAGAGAGCTTGCTACAATTGCGGCGAGTATGAGCATTACATCGTTAATTGTCCATACGAAAAGGAAGAAAAGCCTCAAGAAAAGAGGATGTTCAAGAATAAGAAGGCACATGGGCACGCTCATGTTGGCGAGGAGTGGGATTCCAATGATGAGTCCTCCTCCGATGATGAAGCGGAAGTGGCAACCGTCGCTATCAAGAAGCCAACGATGAAGAAAACTCTCTTGCCAAACAAGGGAAAATGGAAGCGCTCAAGCCACACGTGTCTCATGGCAAAGGAGGGAAAGCAGAAGGTAAAAAATAAACTCTCTCTGTGTTCTATTAAAGAAGAAGATTTTGATAGTGATAGTGAAAATGAATATATGTTTGAGGGATTGAGTAAAATTGTTCTAATTGAAATGAAAAAGCTCGTTGATGAAATTTTAGATTAGGAGTAACTTCTTGAGAGACAAGATGACTTGCTTATCAAGGAGAAGCAAAAGAATCTTGACCTTGAGAAGCTCCTCGAGCTTGAGAGGGAGAAAAACATGGCACTTGAACTTGAACTTGCAGAATGCAAGGAGACCTCTTCAAGTCTCAAGAGTTTGAATGTTGTGCTCCAAGATGAGCTTGTGATTTTGAACAAAGCCCACAAGAATCTTAAAGCACAATTTGCAACACTCAAGTCAAATGTTATTTCTCTCCCCTCAACAAGCTCAAACTTGTCTAGTTTAGAGTTAAACACTAAAATCTGCAAATGTGCAAAACCTGAATCTAATTTAAAGAAGGAACTTAACATAGCAACGAGTGCACCTAAGAGTAGCATTTTTGACAAGGAGAAGATTAAGTATGCACGCAGTGCATACTCAATTGCAAGGTCTCCTTTGATCAAAGATGGTCTTGGCTACTCAAGGAAAGCAAAGAAAAATACAAACATCTCTAAGAGTGACAAGATGCATATATCCTTTGTCAAAGAAGGATCATACAAAACTATGAATGAATGTCATATCTCTACTTCTACTAAAATGACTAAAGATGCTAGTAATACTAAGAATAACAACCTAACACTATTCCATGATTTCAATGCATCTTATGTACTAATGAAAACCAAATTTGGAAATGTCTATGCAAAATATGTTGGACCACTCTGCAAGAGTCCAAAGCCTTGTCTATGGGTGCCCAAAACTCATGTCACTAACCTTAAAGGACTGAACCAAGCTTGGGTACCTAAAATCAAAGCCTAAACTTGTTTTGTAGGCATACTCCTCTGACGGCACAAAGTGGGTGTTAGATAGTGGCTGCACCAACCACATGACCAGAGCGAGAAAAATGTTTGTATAGTATGAAGAAACCAATGATCCAAGTCAAGGTATTTATTTCAGTGACAATAGCCAAGGAAGGGTACTAGGTATGGATAAAATTTCCATTTCTCCACAGCACACAGTTTCAAATGTCATGCATGTTGAGTCACTAGATTATAATCTTTTATCCATATCTCAATTGTGTGTCATGAGTTTTAATTGCTTATTCACTAACAAAGGCGTGATTGTCACTACATGAGTAGATAACTCAATTGCCTTCAAAGTTGTGCTCAAAGGAAAGCTTTATCTTGTAGACTTTTCTGTGGATAAAGCTCAACTTGACACATGTTTGATGGCAAAAACTAACATGGGTTGGCTGTGGCATCTTAGGCTAGCCGATGTTGGTATGGGAAATCTCCAAAAACATCTAAAAGGTAATCACGTCCGAGGTCTTAAGAATGTCGTTTTTGAAAAAGATAGACCTTGTAGCGCATGTCAAGACGGGAAGCAAGTTGGAATAGCTCATCCCGCCAAGAATGTGATGAAAACAACAAGACCGCTAGTGATACTCCACAAGGACCTTTTTGGTCCTATTGCTCACATAAGCATTGGCGGCAATAAATATGGTCTAGTTATTGTCAATGATTTTTCTCGCTTCACTTGGGTATTTTCTTGCATGATAAGGGTGAAACTCAAGGTGTCCTCAAGAGTTTCTTGAGGAGAGCTCAAAATGAGTCCTCCTTGAGAATCAAGAAGATAAGAAGCGACAACGGTACCGAATTCAAGAACACCCAAGTAGAAGAGTACTTGGATGAGGAGGGCATCAAGCACGAGTTTTCGGCACCATACACACACGAACAAAATGGAGTGGCTGAAAGGAAGAACCGAACTCTAATAGAGATGTCAAGAACAATGCTTGATGAGTACAAGACATTCGACCGGTTTTCGGCAGAAGCTGTGAATACCGCTTGCCATGCCACAAACCGTCTCTATCTCCATCGTCTCTTGAAGAAGACTCCCTATGAGCTCCTAACAGGTAACAAACCAAATATCTCCTACTTTAGAGATTTTGGTAGCAAGTTCTATATTCTTAACAAGAAACCTCGAGTTTCAATGTTTAACTCAAAATCTGATGAAGGTTTCTTTCTTGGTTATGATTCAAACACTTACGCCTATCGTGTATTCAACAAAACCTCCGGTTGTGTTGAAATCGCATGTGACGTAGTGTTTGACAAAACTAGTGGCTCCCAAAGGGAGCAAGTTGATCAATGTGCACTAGATGAAGAAGAGGCACCATGTATGGCATTAAGGAGGATGGCACTCGGTGACATGCGACCACAAGAGATACAAGACCCAAGTGACCCATCTTCGTCACAAGAAGTGACCCAAACACATGATCAAGCACTAGATCCCCTAAATGAAGAACAAGATAAAGATCACCATGTTCAAGACATCGAAGGCAACAATGGTGGCAACGAACAAGGGAGAGATAAAGAGGAAGAAGAAATTTACTCACGACCAAGTGTGCCACACCCAAGAGTCCATCAATGTGTACAACGGGATCATCCCGTTGACAATATACTTGGAGACATCTCCAAGGGGGTAATGACTCGCTCTCGTATGTCTAACTTTTTTGCTCACTACTCTTTTGTATCTTCTTTGGAGCCTTTCAAGGTTGAAGATGCCCTACGAGATCCGGATTGGGTGATGGCGATGCAAGAGGAGCTTAACAACTTCAAAAGAAACAAAGTGTGGAAGCTTGTGGAAAGACCAAATGCATGTATAGTAGGCACCAAGTGGGTCTTTCGCAACAAGCAAGTTGAGCATGGAGTAGTAACAAGAAACAAAGCTAGAGTTGTGGCGAAGGGATACTCACAAGTCGAAGGTTTGGACTTCGACGAAACTTTTTCTCCCATAGCTAGACTCGAATCAATTTGTATATTATTATCCTATGCTACTCACAATGATTTCAAGTTGTACCAAATGGATGTGAAAAACGCCTTCCTCAATTGACCAATCAAGGAGGAAGTGTATGTGGAGCAACCACCTGTCTTTGAAGATGATAAGTATCCTAACCACGTTTTTAAGCTTCACGAAGCTCTCTATGGCCTCAAACATGCTCCTAGAGCTTGGTATGAATGACATTGTCAGACCTATGTGTGCTGAATACATTGGCTATGACGATAAAAGTTTTGAATTCTGCCAAAACACTCTTTTTGTCAAGGTCCGACTCTAGGTCCGAGCTCCGACAAGATCCTACGTAAGGTTCGACTTGCTATGGCTAGGTCCGACATGTGTTTTGTTAGCTACGGTGGTAGATCTGACTAGCTTTGGTAAGTTCCGGTGCTAGGTTCTGCTAGCTTTGGTAAGCTCCAGCTCAAGGTCCGGTTAGCTTTGGCAAGGTCAGAAGCTAAATCATAATGGTTCTGTTTTTACCATGCAAATGTTTCGAACTTGCTTTACATCTATGGAAAGTTTGCTTAGTATTCTTTTACTATGTTTTTGAAGTGTTATGGCTGTTTATAGTGGTTAACATTTTGCTATAGTTTGCAACATGCTTATGTGAGGTGTTCATGTAAGGTGTTGTGGTTTTCGGAACTAACGTGAGTCAAGTCGCGGACTTGTGCTCGAAAGTATTGATTGTTTGTTCATGTTCAGGTTTTGCTTGAGTTCAAGATATGGCTGGTTACGGGATCCATTGAACTAGTCTTAGGGAGAAGATGAGATTCAACAACCAAGTTCGGGAGGAATTGTGGTTGAGTTGATCGGGAGGTCGCGCAGCATGTTTGGATCAAGAACAATGCATTTGAAGATGTCATGGACGTTGTTGGAAGGTGTTTGCACGTGTGCAAGGAGTGCATGGACGTGGCAACATGGTTCCAAGGCGTGATGAAGAGATGTGGATGTAAAGAATTGGTAGGAAAGGTCCAACAGACTGGATTATGAACTCAGGCTACGTCTGAGTCGGTTATGGCTCAAATATGGAAAGATTTGAGTTGGTTATGATAGAATTTCGTGTGGGACACGAAGTTGAGTTTATTTAGGAATGTGGGATACATTCCTAAGGTGTTTGGAAGTGTTAAGATTGCTTCTATCTGCGTATAGAAGAGTCTTGAACAGTTATGGAAAGTTTCAATTCAGAAACTGAGTAGGATTAGAGTCCTAGTTTGAATTGGGTTGGACTCCGGGCTTGTTATATAAGAAAAGGAGGCAAGAGCTCGTGGTAAGACGACCTTGGGCTGTTCCTCTTATGTTTTGATCAATAAAATTCGTAATTTAGAGGACCTTTTGTGACTTGTTCGTCCGACTCGTTTTTGTCAAGTCTTTCTCATCGATTTTCTGTACAGCACGACAGTGATTCGGTGTTTTGATCATAAGTCGAGTTTTACAGATCCAATTGACGTGATTAATTTTGGGTTGTCTTCACAGCTTGATTATCTATCATTTGTGAAAATTTCACGGTCCTTGGATTTGTCGTTTATGATCTACACGAGTTTCTTTGCAGTGTTGCAGATCTGGTTTTTACTCTAGTAGAACAGATTGACTCTCGTTTGATTTTTTGATCATAATTTGAGTTTTTCTTGACGGATTTCCGTGATTCTTGTTGTCGTGTCTTCGTGACTTGATTCTATATAATATATACCACTTTTGTCACAGTTCAACATATTTAGATTAGTCACATACACGGTTTCTTTAACAGATCAATTTTCTGCCGAGGGGGTTGTTGTTGCTTCCGCTAAAAAGATTTAAATCTACCATTCACCCCCCTCTGGTATATTTTCACATGCTCTTTGATCCTACAATTGGTATCAGAGCCACGGTGCTCTAATATTTGTGATTTGCACGTGTTTTGACTAATCATCTTGGAGAAATACTTCACAAAACCTTGTGTGTTCAGTGGCATTGATTTTCAGGTTTGGAAGGCACAAGCGGAGGCTTTCATCCAGGCGCAAGGCTTCGCAATATGGGAAAAGGTGTACAAGCCTTATGACGTGCCGCCAAATGATCAAGTCACGGCTATGAACATGAGAGATGTCAACAACAACAACAAAGCACGGAACTTGATCATATAACAATTAACTCAAAGTGACTTCGACCGTGTTGCACACCTCCTATCTGCATACGATGTGTGGAAAGCACTTTGTGACTACCACGAAGGATTCAACACGATCTAGAAGATAAGACAAGATATGTTCAAGAAAGAATACGTGCACTTCGAGATGCAACCCGGTGAGTCAATCGATGACCTCTTTGCTCGCATCAATAAAATTCTCAGCAACTTGCGTAGTGTCAACGTTAATTTTTCAGATGCTGAAATGCTAGGCAATTACTAAGTGCATTATACATGTCAATTTGGGAGATGAAAGTTACATCTATTTGTGAATCTACTGTCATGAGTACACTTACATTAGATGTGATATATTCTAAGTTCAAAAACTCATGAAATTGACATAATATCACGTAAGAACCCCAACAAGTCTCTTGCATTTGTTTCACAATGTGACATGCCTAGCTCTAGTCAATCTTCATCTTGTGGTACACTTTCTTTGTTGTTCTCTCTAACCCTTAAACAGATTGAAGAGTTTCCAGAGGAAGAACTTGCGCTCATCTCTACTCGGTTCTCAAAAGCATTGCAAAATGTGAGAACTAGAAGGAGAGGAAGTGTCGGACCTCAACGATGCTTCGAATGTGGTAAGACAGGACATTTTCGTATGGATTGCCCTAACCTTTCAGATCCTATTTCCTGTGATGAAAAGCAAACTAGGACGAAGCACTCCTCTGCAAAGGATAAGAAAAAGAAGAAGGGTTTTTTAGGATGCCAATTGGTAAATAGTTTTATCTCCGCGCTTAAAGAACTTGGCTCGAGCGATGTGGACATTGGAAGTGACGAAGATGAATATGATTCGGCAAACTTATGCTTCATGGCGGGCAAGTCAAGTTCAAGTATGGAGGAGCCAGAACACAACAGCGACAATGAAGAGGTATGTCCTACTTGCGAAGAATTGTGTGATGCTATTTCTCGTGCCACTGTTATAGTTAAAAAAGGACAAAAAGCTTAGAGACAATGCTGTTAAAATTGAGTCACTAGAATCTGAAATTAATCGTTTGAAATCTTTGATTCCTAGTTATGATTCTTGTTCCTCATGTGATTTAATATATGAACAATTGTCCTCTCTAAGAAGTGCACATACCTCCACACTTGATAAACTTGAGTTAGAGATTTGAAATGAACTGAGATCTTGCTGCACTTAATGATAAAAACTTGAAAGATGCTTGTTGTTCTACAATTGATTTGCATTGTTCTACTTGTGATGATCTTAATAAGTAACTACAAGATGCTATGAATGAAATTTCTATATTGAACAATGCTTTATGTTGTCATGAAGTTAAGTATTGTTCCAATTGCAAACTAAAAGGAAAAACTTCATGTCAAAACTGTCTAGACTTGTCTAAAAAACTTGATGACATGAATAGGACACTAGAGTGGTTTTATAATGGGAATAAGAATCTGAACTTGCTGTTGAGTTCTTCTAAATCTTGCAATAATAAAACTGGTTTAGGTTTTGATTCCCATGCTCATGCTAAAGCACATCCACCTAAAATTGTAAAGTCATTAGTTAGTGGTTTGATTAAAACAGTTCCTAAACAAAAAGAAGTGGTTTATAAATCTGCAGGAGTGTTGTCTCATTCAGTTTCAAATAAACATGTTGTCTGCTCATCTAGACATGAACATAAAGTAAAATTTCATTGTACCTACTGTGGTAGAGATGGTCGTGTCATAGATTTTTATTATAGATTAGCTAAGCGATAGAAAAAGGAAAGAATGATTGCTAGATCACATAACAACTGTGCAAAACCTGTTGCGTGTGCTGAACCGAATGTTAGGAATATGCAACCTGCTGTAATGAGTCAAAAACATGCAAAGTTTGCTTCCGGACCTACTGTTGTTAGTGCTACTCATGTAACACATCATAGGTCAGTAGTTGGATACAAAAACCCTCAAACTTTGGCTCATAAACCTGCTGTTTTATCTCAGCCTTTGTGTGTTACTTCTGCTGGACGTCGTGTGACTCAGTACTGGATTCCTAAATGCCTTTTGACTAACCCCAGTATTGAGTCATCAACGTATAGTACTTCTATGTAGGTTACACGCTTTAGGAAGGAGAACATTTGGATTGTGGATTCATGATGCTCACGCCACATGACCAGTAACAAAGAATGGTTCTCCTCCTCTTTTGTGTCACATGTAGAAAATGTTAGTTTTTCCGATAATTCTTTAACTCCTATAATTGCTAAGGGTTCGGTTAGAGTAAATAATCACTACACTTTAAAAGATGTGGCACTTGTTAAAAATTTGAAATACAACTTGCTTTCTGTTTCACAATTGCTAGATTAAAATCTAGAAATTATTTTCACTAAAAATTGTTGCAAGGTTGTAGATTAAAAAGTAAGCTCATTTTTAATATGTCTCAGTTTGGAAGAGTTATTAAAGATGATTTTTATATGTCATACTCTAAGCATAGATGTCTAGTTGCTAATGATTCAAAAGACTTATATTTTTGGCATCGCAAACTTGGTCACGTAGGCTTTGATCATCTCACACGTGTTAGTGCTCTTGATCGCATACGTGGGCTGCCTAAGCTTAAAGGGGACAAAGAAATTGTGTGCTCTTCTTGTAGACATGCTAAGATGGTTGCAGGTTCACATGCTCCTCTCACAATGACCATGACAACTGAACCGGGTCAAATTTTGCACCTTGACACCGTAGGACCTTCATGTGTTCAATCCTTTGGAGCTAAATGGTATGTTCTTGTGATTGTTGATGACTATTCTAAATACTCTTGGGTTTAGTTTATGACATCTAAGAATGAAACTTTTAGTCACTTTAGAACCTTATTTCTTAGATTATCAATTGATCACCCAGGATCTTTAAAAGCAATTATAAGTGATAACGGAACCAAATTTAAAAATCAATCGTTTGATCACTTTTGTGCTGAAAATGTAATAGATCATCAATTTTCTTCACCATATGTACCTCACCAAAATGTTGTTGTAGAGAGAAAGAACAGAACCTTAGTTGAGATGGCTAGGACTATGCTTGATGAATATCAAACTCCTAGAAAATTTTGGGCTGATGCAATTGCAACTGCTTGTTATGTCTCAAATCGTGTTTTCTTGCGTGCAAGCTAGGTAAAATACCATATGAACTTTGGTTTGGACATAGGTCTATTGTCACACACTTTTCGGGTCTTTGGTTGCAAATGCTTTGTTAAGAAACACGGTAATCTTGATAAATTTGAACCTAGATCCGTTAATGGCATGTTTCTTGGTTACCCATCTCATACTAGAGGCTACCATGTGCTCTTACATGACACTAACAAAATTTTGGAGACTTGTGAGATTTCTTTTGATGAAGCTAGCCCAGGTATTATCTCTAATATTGCAGGAGCAGACCCATATCCGCAGGGGGAGAGTATTTTCATCGAAGAAGATGAAGAAGTGATGCTGATGCCCAAAAATTCAGAAGCTAATGACATTGTTCCAGCTCCTGATTTTGATTCACAACCAGCACCAACGACCACCATTGCTGGTCCAGATCATCCTCAAGTCACAAGTTCTTCAATTTGTGATGAAAATGAAGAAGAAGGAGCTTGTGAATTGTCTACTTCCCTCCGGGTCCTCAAAAGTCATCCTCCACAACAAATGATTGGAAGCTTGCACAAACAAGTCACACGGTCCAGGTTTTGTGATTCAAACTCTCACGCTCATTCTGCATTTGTTGCTTCTTTTGAACCCAAAGATATATCACACGCACTCACTAATGAATCTTGGATTATTGCCATGCAAGAAGAGTTAGAAAATTTTGAAAGAAATAATGTTTGGAAACTTGTACCTCCGCCTCAAGGTAAGACTCTAATCGGAACTAAATGGGTGTTTAAAAATAAACAAAGTGAGGATGGGGTTGTGGTTAGGAATAAGGCTAGTTTGGTTGCTCAAGGTTTCACACAGGTTGAAGGACTAGATTTTGATGAAACTTTTGCTCATGTTGCTAGATTAGAAGCCATAAGAATTTTGTTATCATTTGCTGCATCTAAAGGTTTCAAGTTATATCAAATGGATGTTAAAAGTGCTTTTTCTTAATGGCTACATAAATGAGGAGGTTTATGTCAAGCAACCACCGGGTTTTGAAAATCCAAATTTTCCTAATCATGTTTACAAACTGTCCAAAGCCTTGTATGGTCTTGAACAAGCCCTTAGAGCATGGTATGATAGGTTAAAAATATTCTTACTTGAAAAGGGGTTTACCATGGGCAAGGTTGATAAAACTCTTTTTGTGCTTAAGCGTGGCAATTACTCATTATTCGTTCAAGTGTATGTGGATGATATTATATTTGGTTGTGCTTCTCATGATCTTGTTTCCAAGTTTTCAGCTATAATGAGTTCAAAATTTGAGATGAGTATAATGGGAGAACTCACATAATTTTGGGGCTGCAAATCAAGCAAACCAAGGAGGGTACTTTTGTGCATCAAACAAAGTATACAAGAGACCTTCTTAAGCGTTTCAATATGGACAAAAGCAAGTCTCTTCGAACACCAATGGGTACAACAATGACACATGAACTTGATGAAGATGGTGAATCCGTGGATCAAAAAGAATATAGAAGTCTGATTGGATCACTTTTGTACCTCACAGCATCAAGACCGGACATACAATTCAGTGTATGTCTTTGTGCATGATTTCAAGCTTCCCCACGTGCTTCACATCGTCAAGCTGTCAAAAGAACTCTCAGGTACTTACATGGAACTCAAGAATTTGGGATTTTTCTTCCTTCTTCCTCAACCGTTACTTTGAAAGATTTTTCGGATGCTGATTTTGGGGGTTGTAGAATTGATATAAAAAGTACATTGAGTGCTTGTCATTTTCTTGGTAATTCACTTGTTGCTTGGTCCTCTAGAAAGCAAAATATAGTTGCACAATCCACAGCCGAATCTGAATATGTAGATGTTGCTAGCGCTTGCTCACAAATTCTTTGGATTGTTCAAACACTTAAGGACTATGGGGTTGATCTAGATAGTGTTCCACTATTTTTTGATAACTCTAGTGCCATTTGCATTGCTAAAAACCCCATGCAACATTCGAGAACAAAGCACATTGACATTAGGTATAACTTTCTCCGTGATAATGTTGAAAAAGGAAACATTGTGCTTCACCATGTAGATACCGAACAATAATTGGCTGACATTTTTACAAAACCTTTGGATTTCACTCATTTTTGCTTCATTCGTAGTGAAATAGAGGTTATGCATACTCATGGCTTAAATTGAGGGGGAGTTTTGAAACTTGAGAAGTCCATGTGTGAATCTGAATTTAAAATAATATGAGCATAGTATTTTTCATACATATATGACTTTGTGATTCCTTTTATATGCTGAAAGTTCTTTCTACATTACTCATGTTATACATTTTGTAGTTTTTGCCATGACTAGTAATTGGAACAATTATTTACACTAAATCTGGTCATGATCAAACTTTCTTGCTGTTTTAAACTTTTTGCATGCTCACAAGCAGTGTTATCCTAAACGGGTCTAAACGGCTGTTTAAACGGGTTTAAACGGTGAACAGACCGGCACTGTGTAGTTTATGGGATAAACGGTCCTCTAAACGGTTGACCGAATTAAATGGGTCAACGGGCGTCTAAACGGGCAAAACGGGTTAAACGGAATGGATTTTATTCAGGTTTAAACTTGTTTCGACCCGTTTACCCGAAGTGGAGACATAGGGTTACAAAACCGATCGCCTCGAGCTGAACTGCGCTCAGTCGCTCCCGCCGCCACCGAGTACTTCTGGATCTCAAGTACGCAGAGCCCCCTACCCCCCCCCACCCCCACCACCACCGGTTGCTTGGTCGAGCGGCCGCGCACAGAAGACCCCACCCCCGGTGTGTGCCTGCCGCCTGCCCCCGAGCACGCGCGTTGCCGCTGTCCGCCGCCTGCCAGAGGCCGAGCCTACGCGCCTGTGTCGTCCGCCGCCTGCCCAAGCCGGAGCGCACGCCTGCAACTTGCATCCGTTGTCTGCCCCCCTCCCTTGCTTCCAGGGTTGGCCGCCGCCTAGTTCGCCCCCCTCCCGTGGTTCCATGGTTGGCCGCCGCCCGATTCCTCCCCGCCCCCTCGCTCCCTGCGGAGGTTGGCCGCCGCCTGGTTCGCCACCTGCACTCCCTACTGAGGTCCACCACCGCCTGGTTCGCCACCAATGTGCCCCCTACTGAGCTTGAACGCTGCCTGCCTGGTTCGCCCCCACGCTCCCTATTGAGGTCGGCCACCGCCAGGTTCCGGAGATCTATGTATTGTTTTGCTAACGCTACTCAATAACGTGACTTGATAACATGTTCTATCTTGTTTTTATTATAGGTGATGTCTTAGTCATTTTAGATCTACGAGCTGATCAGTGGTTGATTGAAGTTGGAGTTTCCCAAGAGGTATTTGATAAATTCTTTTCTTGTGTCTGACCTTTGACACCAATTGCTTGCTTCAAGTGCTGAGACGAAATTGATTTCCTATTGCCTGGATTAAGTTATTAGACTTGACATAGAAATAAAAAATGTGCAGCAACTTATGTGACAGTACAGTTTAATTTTTTGTTGTGTTTTACAGTTTAAATGTCATCCGCATCCGCTGCATCCAATTCATCCTCTGCAACTATGAGCAAGCAACTTATGCTGTTGTTTATATGACTCAGTAGTTTAGCATCATTTCTGCCATATTGTGTAGTTAGTAGTTGTTCCCCTCCTTCATGTCAAGCTGCAGTGATGAATGTTTTCATGAAAAAATAGCCTTGGAAAGAAAGCTGTTGTGCTAACAATTGTCATTTACTTGGTGCAGAGTTGAAAAAATGTGAAGGACTGGCCGAGGACATCAAATGATTCAAAATTACATCGAAAAAGGTTAGTAAAAAATATTTTACCTTGCTGCAATAGTGTAGCTACAGTACAAACCATTTAATCCATTTAGACACCGTTTAAACACCGTTTAGACGGGCTAAACAGTAAACAGACCTTCGCCGACTGTCTACCGTTTACCGTTTAGGATAACACTGCTCACAAGTGCTTTTAATAATGAAAAAATAATCAATCAACTATTCACATGTTGATCTTTTATGTTGAAATGAAAAATAGAGAAAAAGATCAAGAGAATATGCATGCATCGCACTTCTTTTAAGATGGCTCATCATTGCACTTAGGTATGAACTTGGAAGTAGTTGTGTATGACTAAAACCATGTCCTTAAGCTTCTGATTGTCAAATGACATAGGCTTGGCTTGGTTGGTTAGAATAAGGCTGATGCATCATATAATCTCTTGCAAATGTCATATGATCTGAATTTGTGCTTTGAAAAAAAATTAAAATGCACCAACAAGTGTCATGCTTTCAGGTCTTGACATAGTTAAGTTTGTGAGATCATGACTTGCTTAAATTGAAAATTACACTTGATCTCTAGCATGGCTTACACTACTTTATGTATTTCATTGATGTTATAGTGTAAGTTACACGATAGTAAGGCTTGGATGAGCTTTGTTTTATATGTATATGTTATAAATATGCTCATAACAATTAAAATTTCTCTTTTGAAATTTTCTAAATACATTGTCAAAGGGGGAGAAATTGATCACACATTGCACGATTCACAAGTGTTTTGGCACGATTCTTCTCAGGGGGAAAATTTTTGTTTTTCTTCTCATTTTATTTCTGATTTACAATGGGGGAGAAATATGTATAGGGGGAGACATTTTTGTTTCGAAATTTCTTTCTCATTTGATTGTTTTCAAAACTTTTCATGTGAATAAGCCAATATTCGGATTTTAAGTGGTGTTGCCAATGCATTTATCATGGGGGAGATTGTGAGACCTATGTGTGCTGAATACATTGGCTATGTCGACGAAAGTTTTGAATTCTGACAAAACACTCTTTTTGTCAAGGTCCGACTCTAGGTCCGAGCTCTGACAAGATCCGATGTAAGGTCCGACTTGCTATGGCTAGATCTGACATGTGTTTGGTTAGCTCCGGTGGTAGGTCCGACTAGTTTTGGTAAGTTCCGGTGCTAGGTTCTGCTAGCTTTGGTAAGCTTTGGCTCAAGGTCCCATTAGCTTTGGAAAGGTCAGAAGCTAAATCGCAATGGTTCTGTTTTTACCATGCAAATGTTTCGAACTTGATTTACATCTCTTTTACTAAGTTTTTGAAGTGTTATGGCTGTTTACGGTGGTTAACATTTTGCTATGATTTGCAACATGCTTATGTGAGGTGTTCATGTAAGGTGTTGTGGTTTTTTGAACTAATGTGAGTCATGTCGTGGACTTGTGCTCGAAAGTATTGGTTGTTTATTCATGTGCATGTGTTGCTTGCGTTCAAGATATGGCTGGTGACGGGATCCATTGAACTAGTCTTAGGGAGAAGATGAGGTTTGACAACCAAGTTCGGGAGGAATTGTGGTTGAGTTGATCAGGAGGTCGCGCAGCATGTTTGGATCAAGAACAATGCATATGAAGGTATCGTAGACGGAGTTGGAAGGTGTTTGCACGTGTGCAAAGAGTGCATGGACGTGGCAACATGGTTCCAAGGCGTCATGAAGAGATGTGGACGTAAAGGATTGGTAGGAAAGGTCCAACCGGCTGGATTATGGACTCAGGCTGTGGTTGAGTTGGTTATGGCTCAAATATGGAAAGATTTAAGTTGGTTATGATAGGATTTCATGTGGGACACGAAGTTGAGTTGTTTTAGAAATGTGGGATACGTTCCTAAGGTGTTTGGATGCGTTAAGATTGCTTCTATCTGCGTATAGAAGAGTCCTGAGCAGTTATGGAATGTTTCGATTCAGAAACTGAGTAGGATTAGATTCCTAGTTTGAATTGGGTTGGCCTCCGGGCTGGTTATATAAGCAAGGGAGGCCAGAGCTCGTGGTAAGAAGACCTTGGGCTGTTCCTATTATGTTTTGATCAATAAAATTTGTAATTTAGAGGAGCTTTTGTGCCTTGTTCGTCTGACTTCTTTTTGTCAAGTCTTTCTCGTCGAGTTTCTGGACAGCACAACAGTGCTTCAGTATTTTGATCATAACTCGAGTTTTACAGATCCAATTTACGTGATTCTTTTTGTTTTGTCTTCAAAACTTGATTATCTATTATATGTGAAAATTTCACGGTCATTGGATATGTAGTTTATGATCTACACGAGTTTCTTTGCAGTGTTGCAGATCTGGTTTTTACTCAAGTAGAACAGATTGACCCTCGTTTGATTTTTTGATCATAAATTGAGTTTTTCTTGACGGATTTCCATGATTATTGTTGTCATGTCTTCGTAACTTGATTCTCTATAATTTATACCACTTTTGTTACAGTTGAACACATTTAGATCAGTCACATACACGGTTTCTTTAACAGATCGATTTTCTGCCGAGGGGGTTTTTGTTGCTTCCGCTAAAAAGATTTAATTCTACCATTCACCTCCTCTGGTAGCTTTCATGTGCTCTTCGATCCTACAGTCTTAGAGATTTCCTCATTGACAATGGTTTTAGGATAGGAAAGAATCTTGCGCTATCTAGTTGATACACCTCACCTAGGGCTATGGTATCCTAAAGGGTCCAAATTCAATCTCATCGGATACTCTGATGCTGATTATGCTGGATGCAAAGTGGATAGGAAAAGTATCTCGGGCACCTGTCAATTCTTGGGCAGGTCCTTAGTGTCATGGTCATCCAAGAAGCAAAATTCCATTGCCCTATCCACAATCGAAGCAGAGTACGTCGCAGCCAGAAGTTGTTATGTACAACTTCTTTGGATAAGACAAACTCTAAGAGACTACGTTCTCGATATGAACCATATTCTACTCCTATGCAACAATGAGAGTGCTATTAAGATTGCTCACAACCCTGTGTGACACTCTAGGACCAAACACATTGATATACGACGTCATTTCATGAGAGATCACTTAATAAAGGGAGACATAGTCATTTCACATATTAGAACTGAAAAACAGCTAGCCGATATCTTCACCAAGCCACTAGATGAAAAACGCTTTTGCAAACTTAGGAATGAGCTTAATATCCTTGACTCCAAAAATGTGGCTTGAGATGTTGCACATCTTGTTGTAATTGTCTAATTTCTTCAAAACTGAGCATATTTTTTAAAGACTATCTCTCTCAATTTTTCTATCAAATTATTTCCAATTATCATCTCCTTGAATCATGACCATTGTATGTTTGGTTGTGTGCTCTACTGGTCATGATTCATTGAGAATACTTGTGAAAATTAGTCTATATGGATCAATTCCTACAGATCTCATCATATATATAAGAGTGTGATGTCAAGGACCGGACTAATCCAGCCGATGGGCCGGACAAGTCCGGAATGCTAGATAAGTTTGACTAGGTTTAGAGAAGTCTACATCGAACTAGTCCACTCCTGACTGTACTAGTCCGCAGAGTCAGATAAGTCCGAACCTAGTCCGGACAGTTGGGACTTAACCCAACCGCCGGGGGTTGAGACCCACTTCACTCGTCACAACGTTCAAACACGCGCCTGCGCTCAAAACTCGCCCCCATTGGCGATTTTTGAAGATTTCCACCAAAAACTTCAAAGGATCTGAGTCATCTACCCCTTAGAGCCTGAGGAAGTTAGTCTTCGGACTTCTCCGCACTTCGATCCGATGATTTCATCGGATTTGAGCAATCGAGGTGTGTTATTGGGGCAAAACCTAATCTTCTAAAATCTGTCAATTCTAGGATGTTTTCTCCATAAACTATGATGTCTAGTTCTTCATAGTCTTCATGCGTCTAATCCCTATGATTATTGCAAACTGTTGAACACTTTAGCAGAATAAATCCACTTAGTTAGGATTTAACCACAGGCAGTCCGGACTACTCCAGACAAAAGGCGGAACAGTTTGTTCCTGACCGGACTAGTCTGATCAGGGACCGGACAAGTCCGGCCAAACTTTGATATAACGCCTAACTTAGTGTTTTTTTGATGCACCTCTGTCACGATAATCTTTTGCTCTCAACTCATATCCTTGCTCATTCATTCTTCCAGCATGTATCATAACGACAACTCTCGACCCGTCTCCAACCCAAAGCACGAAGCAGCTCGACAAGAGATTTATTGTCGTCGTGAGGAGGAGGACGCTGCACTTGCGCAAGAGCTCGCTCGTCGTGAAGCTCAAACCATGAAGCGGGACGAAAGAGAGGCAGCTCAAGCTCAAGCTGAAGAAGAGCGCTCTAGTCGAAGGAAAAGGATAGTTTCCTTAGGTGAAAAGGAAAGGGCCCAAGCGGCCGACAAAGGAAAGAGACCCATGAATGAAGGAGAAGGGGCAAAGAGAAAAGGCAAAGCCCTGGTTCAGAAGGTGCCCATCAAGAAGGCAGCACCAAGGAGAAGGGCACCTGCTAGCTGGGGAATTGTCATTCGAGACCGACCCTTGGGTTCAAGTGCTCCCCCACAAGGTCCCATTGGGCCTTTGGTCATGAAACCACCCATGAACAATCCCAACCGACAACCAGAGCTTTCAAGCAACATCTTCCATGGGCAATTCTCTTAAAAGGCAAGGAGATTTAGGGAAAAGGATCCCTACAAGTATTAGAAGGCCACACAGGATCATCGCTTTTGGTGTGACTTCCACTGCGACTACTATTGCCTAGTCTACTTGAAGATGAATACACCAGTTGCTGATGCTCAGTGGGTTGATTGGCCCTATATGGAGAAGAAAAACCATCAAGCCTTCAATGCAGTTATACAAGCCGCTGAGCATCACGGTTGAAGGATCTTCTGGCTTTTCAATATGATTGGAACATAGAGGTGGTGGGTTAGTTTTACACCACGTGCTATTTCTACACCTTTGGAGATAGAAAGTTTTCATGGATGATGGACGGAGTCCAATATTCCGTGCTCTAAAGTGAATTTGCACCGTATTCTTGGCCTCAAGGAATTCTTGAACTATCAGCTCACCATTCACATCCTCACGGCGATAGACTTGGGGGAGATGGAGTTCATGTATGAGGTTGGCTTTTATAACCCTCCTACAACCAAAATCCTCTGTCCTTTATTTACTGTGCTTAATCGGATCTTTAGAAAAACTTTAGCACCTAAAGACGGGGATGTGGGGATGATCCAGGGCCACCTCCACCATGTGTTGAAGCTTATTTTTGAAGATGAAAAATTCAATGTGTTTGACTACATCTACAACGACATCTTCAACATATCCCACACCCCCAATTGCTCATGTGATTATGCTCCTTTTATGATGTGCCTCATTGAGAAGGTGTTGGGACTGGAGTTTGTTAAGGATGTCAAGCATAGACCCCTTCACCCTCAAAGTCCTCCTATTGTACCAAAAATTGGCAGAGCTTATAGGAGGAGTGCCCCCAATGCACCTCCTCCTCCAGCCGCTCCTGCCCCTTCCTCTTCCGGAGACTCCTCTAGTGCCATCTTAAAGTTCTTGAAGTCTATCTTCACATCTTGCCGAAAAAGTGGAAGTCAAAACACAGAAAATGGCTAAAAGGCAAGAAAAGTACTTGAAGAAGCTCTGTGAGAAGGCGAACATTGCTATGTCTCCGGAGGCTTCTGACGTGGAGGAGATCACACCCTTCCCGGATCTCACGGCAGCTGAGGCTGTATTCCTTGGTGGTGCTTCCTCTAGTGCTGCTCCCGCCGTAGAGGAAGAGGACGACCAAGCCAATAATGCATGTTTTACATCTAATTATCACATGTCAACATTTGAATCACACGTAGGCACCCCACCATAACACACTACTCTAATAAACCTCCCATATAGTTCACTCTCGTGCATAGCCTTTATTGCAAATTATTCATGCACATATTAGGGGGAGCTTCTTATACACGTGTTTGTTATGAAAACTAACTCATTTACATTTTTATCAAAACCTCAAGGTGTTGTCATCAAATCACCAAAAAGGGTGAGATTGAAAGTGCATCTAGGATAATTCCCCGTGGGTTTTGATGACTAATGACAACACTTAAGGGACTAATGAGCATTGCAAGTGTGAGTACAGGTGATTAAGAAATCTACGAAGATGGATACACTCAAAAAGGAAAAGAGGAGAGAAAGGAAAATGCACAAGGAGAATATAATTTAGGGTTTTTAATTCTTTTGTGTTGAGTTTAGCCTTTGAGTATGAGTGTGATCACAGAGTTAAGTGCTGAGAATCATATAAGAGTTCATAGTCCAAGTTTAGGTTGAGTGGACTGAAGAATTGGGATAGCTCTGGGAATAGGGCCGGACTTGTCCGAGGTGGAGGGCCGAACTAATCCGATACATCAGACTGATCCGATGTAGAACGGAACAAGAGGTTCTGTGTGAGTACGGACTTGTCCGGGGTGGAAGGCCCGACTAGTCCAAAGAATCAAACTAATCCGATATAGAATGGGACAAGAGTTTCTGTGTGAGTTCAGACTTGTCCGTCTGGGGACGAACTAGTCCGTGAAGAGAGTGTCTGAGCTCTTAAGGAGCTAAGTCCTGACGGACCGGACTAGTCCACTCTTTGAGGCCGGACTAGTCCGTGGGTTCAGACTAGTCCGTTTCCAACCGAAACAAGATGTTCTGTGTGAGATCGGACTAGTCCTCTGTGAGTCGGACTAGTCTGTTTGGAACTTGGAGGTAGCTGAAGGAACTAAGACTTGGATGGTCGGACTTGTCCACCATTGGAGGCCGGACTAGTCCGGTGGATCAGACTTGTCCGTTCTCAACCGGAACAATGGTTTCTGTTCGAGATAAGACTAGTCCGTTGTGGACCGGGCTAGTCCTTGGAATGTGACCGTTTAGTTGGTAAAATCTGACCGTTTAGTTGGTAGAATCTGACCGTACAGTAGGTGAAGAGTGATGTCATCGGTCCCCGGAGGGCAGACTAGTCCGGTTTCAAAGGGCGTACTAGTCTGGACTTTTGTAGTTGGCAACGGCTAGTTCCCGGCACCTCAAAGCATGAGACAAGCACCCTAACGCCAAAATAGCCTTCCTAGAGCTTTTGTAGTCCTCTCTCTTCAAATTCTTGGAGCCCTAAGTGTGATTCTTAAGGGTTTGTGAGTTTTGGGAAGAGGAGAAGAAGGGGAGTGTGCACCGTAGAGCTCTTGGGTGATTCTCTAGCACTTAGTGGGAAGTGTGAAGTTAAAGGCATTGGTTTGTAAGTGCTTTGAGCTGAGTTCTTGTGGGAGCCTCAAGTTGTGAGTTGACCCACGATATATTGTGAAGCATTTGTGATATAGTGGAAGAACAAGCTGACCGTGGTGGTGGCTTGGTGAGGAAAAGGTTGAGAGCAACCTCGTCCTTGGTGGACTCCTCATCGTGGGTGTAGGCTTCTTTGTGGAGCTGAACCATAAGATAAATATTGTGTCCTTGCCTTGTTTAGCTAAAATTCTTTTTGACCGGACTAGTCCGCCCTCAGGACCGGACTAGTCCGCACTCTGTGAACTAATCTCTTTTATTAAGCCGTATTTCAGATTTTCCACCTATTCACCCCTCCCTCTAGGCAACTTTCACTCCCTGAGCTGCAAAACAGCACCCTAGCCTCTCCTCCTACGTCCTAGGCACGAAAACGAGCTGAGTTTGGCTTTCTTGGCCCACACCCGAAGAATTTCGCGGCAACCGGAAACTGCCGCCATTTGGTGCTCACGTGGGCAGCCCAGCTCAGAAGCTTTCACGCCTGATCAAGGACGTACAGAGGAGGGTTGGACTTCCACACTGCTCCTCCCCAACACGCTGCGCAAGCCGTGAACCACCAAGCTCCAATTCAGAGTTTTTCCTCCGGCGGCACCGACTGACGTTCTGGTACGAGTTCGTCGAATTCAATCACAATACTCGTTCTTAGCTCATCAAATCAGGCACAGAGAAGCTAGACTGGCTAGTGGTCCACTTCTCTTCACAACCCTAGCTTGCAACTGCATGTTGAAGAACCATTTCCATGTTTTCCAAGTGCAAACGTGAAGAACACTTTCAGACACACGGTGACAGGGTAGTTAGCGGCTGTCCCGAGCTTGTTTGCATGTTTGTCGAGCTTTCCCATAGTCCACTGATTCTGTAGGACCCTTTGCTCGAGCGTTTGGGGTGCCAGGGAGGTCAGCCGACATAGTCGAAGTTCTTCTAAAGCCGCTGCACGTCACCGGCCATGTTCCGGTCATCCTCGTGTCGAGCTAAGGGCAGCAGCGTGTTCCCCATGCTGGATTAGGCAGAGGCGGCGGGAATCATGGAATTTGGCTGTAAAGTCCCAAAGTTGAGCTTTGCTAGTGTTTCTGTGGAATTCAAATCAGCAGGATATGCTCCTCGTAATTTTGTTTGCAAATTCAAAATTTTGCAACATGAAATAAAGGCTAGACTATTATAAAGAAAGTTTAGCACAAGGAAGGTGAAGCATAGGATTCAAATTAGGGGCACGAGAGAGGATTAGCCATTGTATTCAAATTCGTCCATCGAAATTTTCTACAACTTTTTGAATTCAAACTTAGGTTACATGAAATAAAGGAAGGGCTACAAAAGAAAACCTAGCCACAAAGGAATTAAAACCGGCAATTCAAATGCGAGCACAAGAGAGAGAGTTAATCCACTGATTTCAAATTTCAAGTTTTGGAATTTGCTGAGATCTCTGAATTCGAATTTGGAAGCTATGTTTGTGTAGAGAGGGCCCACCTGTCATTGGAACAAAGGCAGCTAATGGATTTTTGCTTCTGTGGGAGCTTGCCACCGATAGGCTGCATGTGCCACCAAGGCTCCAGCGAGCTGTGTGTGTGTCTTTACTCCCAGGAGTCGGTTCCAGCGTTGGTTCCTCAGCTGAGCACTAAGGATCGTCGAGGCACAAGCAAAGTTTTCTGGTCACACGTTAAACTGAAGCAAACCATTGTGCCCTGCGTGCCCACCCGAAGAAAACACCCACGCCGCCTCCTCTGCTCATCATCAATCGGACTCCCGCCGTGTTGGTGCCCGGTTGCACTGCTCATAGGCTGCCGGCATCTCCTCGACATCTTCAATCCCTCCTCAGATCATCCCCGGACTTCCTCGCCGTGACTGAGCAGATCTTTCACGGAAAAACAAAGCACATCGCGACATCTCGGTTCCACGTCGCCCGGCCGCTCCCGTACCCCTCCGGCTCAAGCTAAGCGACCCTAAGGTGCGCCACAACATGTAGTTACTCTTTACGGACCTCCCTTGCTCATCCCCACCGCCGGCTAGTCAGAATTTGACTTTTTGTGCAGGTAGACACGAAGAACCGATCGAAGCCAATTCGGGAAATTCTTCCAATCCGCTTGATCAATGCTCATGCAATTCAAACTACAACAACAAGGAGCCCTAGCGCCCTCCCAAGCTGAACCACGAAGGAAACCGGTCATCCTTTGCTCCGGGCGATGGATATTCACCGCCGCCGGCTAAACCACGTCGGTCCACCGTCGAGCTTAGGGTTCCCGCCGTTTGCTGCTAGAGTTGAGCTGCGTTCCACGTTCCCCGACCACTAGGGATGGTTTAGGGCAACTTAGATCACCAGGAGAAGCTTGGGACGCGATGTTCCTCATCGGTGCCGTACAACCGAGCCGCCCCACCGATGCCGAGTACCTTCCGGCCATTTTCATGTGGGGAGACCTTGCCCGGCTGCTAGGCCACGGTGTGAGGAGCGTGTAGGGCGAAACCGGAGCAAGAATGGTGCAGAATCGAGTGAGAACGGGGCGCGCCACGATCTGTGCCGGCGTGCATGCAAGCTCTCTGGTGGGAGGTTGAAGACACAACTGACCCGTTGGCCCCACATTTGAAATGCTATGTGTAAAATAAAAAGAGAGTTGTTCAAAATTGGAAAATCCATAACTCTGTGTAGGAAACTCCAACAATAGTGTGACCAATTTTGTTGTAATCCTTATGAAGAGTACTTTGCAGAGAAATAAATTGCTAGCTATGAAAATGCCTAGGAATTTCTGTAGAAATGTTTTTAGTAAATCCTTTAGAGATTAATTCCAGGAACAATTCTTCATGAAACATTCCCAATTTTGGGAAGCAAATCTTTCTCATAGTTCCTGAGATCCAGTAAAAATCTTAGGATTTTTGGAGATGATTAAGGTGGCTTAATCAGTAGGTTTTCTCAGGGTTATTTAAATGGCCTGAAAAAAACACAGAAACTAATCCCAGAAAATAGAGTCGAACTTCAATCTTCAATTCTGGCCAGCAGAAGACTTAGAAAATTTTGAAACAAATTTTTATAGGAACCTTAGGTCAAGAACTATTGGGATATCGAATTCCTCAATATGACCAATTCTAATTAAATTCCTATAAATCATTGAAAGTTAAAGGTCCCAAGAATTTTGGGGCCATCTTTTTCCTCAAAAGCTTCTTAAAATTATACCATACTTCTATCATGGGTTTAGAAAACCTCTGTAAAAATTTCAACCATAGATTCCTCTGTCTTCTTAGGTTTTGCTTCTGTAGTTTGATATAGCATATTATTTCATAATGTGACGCATTTCTTTAATTGATCATTTCGATAGCGATACATCACGCGAAGACGTCAGAGGCTGCTGACTTGCTCCTATTGACAGAAACTGTAGTCGGGATCAACACTAAGGCAAGCCCCGTTTTGCATCAAAATTGAAAGCTTCTATTTGTATTCAATTTATAATATCTAGCATTTTGATTATTGCACTAAGTCTAGTTTGTGTGACTCTCCACATGCATGATCCAGAAAAACCCTGGAGTTTTTTTAGAGTACGTTTCACTTAATTAAAACTGCTGTGATCAAGTTAGGAAAAGTGGACTAAAAGAGGCATAACTCGAGTAGGCTGTTCCCTACTCATGAACAGGGATTAAGGGGGATCAATCAGAAGAGTTGGGAATTGATTCCCTTAATTGGGAAATGGAGACCAGGCAGTATGGACAGAAGGCTCAAGGACGTGGTCCTATGAACCTAGTCTCTGTCTGAGTCGATTACGGCCTGTTCTCGTGCGCGGCCCTGCTGGACAAGTTTGAGTTGTGTACCGGATGCATACTGGCTATATGGGACCCAGGAAACCGATGTAACATGTTAACCTGGGTGTCGAGGCAATCCCCACCGTCCTATGCAGATGCTGAAAGGAGAGAGAAGTCGACTCTACGAGGGTTTGTCATAGTGAGACTTATTCCAAGTCGGTGGGACCGGTTCGATATTTGGATGTCGTGTGAAAGGTTGCCAGATACGACGTTGAGGTGATTGGTTGATCACCGGTCTCGGACAGATGTATGTGTCGTGTCAGCCGGGTGTTTTTGATTCGAATCACCGTCGCTCGCGGTAGTGAGCATACTTGTACACTAAGTCGTGACGAGTAAGAAACTGGGGAAAAGTTAATATGCTTCCTGAGTAAACCTCATATTGGAGATGAGGGATGATCAACACCTTCACTAAATCTACTTTCTACCTTGGGCTAGTAGCATTGAGACAAAGCGTTTCTTGTTGTATTGTGGAGTCTCGGCGTTGATGGCGCAAGGTATGTATGGGTCTAGGGTAGCTCACTAAAGTTACTTTCTCCTCGGGCAAGTGGCATCGAGATGAAGCATTTCTTGTTTGATTGTGGAGTCTCGATGTAAATTGTGTGAGGGTTATAAAAGTTGCTTAAAACTTGAAGTAAGGACTCTCCGTTAGCTCAAGTTCATCATTTATGCAAACTTCTCTATTCAGCCCTCTATTTTCAGCATTTAGAGTTCCATGTGTAGGTTTTTGGTTATGTCTTGCTGAGCATAAGCTCACGGTTTGTTGATCCATTGTTTTGCAGGTAACATTGCATAAGGCAACGTTAGGGAGGATGGGAGATCCGAGCTGGGAAGCACCCAATGAGGGGTATGAGTCTCTCCTGGAACACTGCACGCCGCCGTGGTTTGATGTGGTGCTAGTGTGAAGCATCCGCGGGCAGGATGGCTTCATTATGCTTAGCGTAGGCTATTAGTCCGTGAGTGTATTCTTATCTTCCGTTACAATGTACACTGTACACTATTTGTAAAATGAGACAATATTATGTATTCAAGACATATATTGTTACGTATGTGTGTTTTTCGATGATGTGTTGTTAGGTTCCGCATCGCACGGCACCACCCAATGCGATTCCTGGACTGTCGGGGCGGGGTCCCCACGGGCGTGGTATCAGAGCCGCATTGGGAATAGCGCACCTGAAAAGACACGTATTTTCAAAAACATAGAGTTTACGAGTGAGGATTCGTTACTAGGCCCACATAAGGTTTACTACTAGTCTAAGTGATGTAAAGTGGCAAACTAACATACTTATTATGCTATATTTATAATGATGCACCGCCGACCAGGTAAGAGGTGAGGAATGCCACCGAAAGCGGATCAATTTCGGTTAGCTCCCCTGATGAGGAAAGTGATTCAAGGAAGAGATCTCACAGCATGGTGTGAGACATCAATATGAAACTCTTGAACTCTTCATGTTCCTGAGCTCGTATGAAATGCTGGTCCCTGGCGTGCATTAGGCAAGAAAGTGGAAACCATTTTGTGTGGTCGGTAATACGATAGTGTGTTATTCTAGAAATAGCCTAGGAGGACATATGCAGTGCTTGCTATCGGCCTGCCCGGCAGGGCAGTAGGTGTTATCTGTTGGGTTCATAAAATTTCCAACCGTGATGACCTGTTCGTGCTCTACTCGGGTTCCCTATCACGTGGTGTGAAAACGCGACCATGTATCTTGAGACGTGACTTGACGCAAGGATGGCCTGTATGGAAATGATACGGGGCTTATGTTTTTATTATGATATGGACCTGCCTGGAATGACAACCCTATGTGTGCATCATTGTTGAGTGGTTTTCTGCAGGTACACTAACCATGTATCCGTATTACGAGTAGAACACGTTTGCAAGTGAACGATTCTAGTGCCACTAATAGAACGTATATGCCGGATGTAATCCGGTTAGGATTTTCTATTTGTGAGGAACGTAGTACGGGCATTATCATGGAAATTGCATGACACCTCATTAATCTCATAAATTTGAAGATTCTGTAATCCATGAATGAATACATTTCAAATGAAGTAGTAAAAACTTGTTTAGAAACCAACTCAAGCATATGTGAGTGTAGAGAGACCCAAAAACAGAGTTCCCTGTTTTGGCAGTGTTTCTGCTGAAATTTGTACAGGGTGTTACTCATTGTAGAAAAGACCAATGTTAGTGTGTGATACATCTTTGGAAAGGGGCAGATGTCCTATAAAACTTTTCTATAAACCTCAAGGACAGAAACACACTTAAAGTTGGTCAAAAACCTTAGAAACCAAAACTACTACAAATGGGTAGAACCTGAAACAGAGTCTCTGTAATTCCACCCTAACTCTCGGTGGAAAAATCGATAAGGGTATTGCGATACATTTCTTGAAAGGGAATGAGATATGCTACAACTTTGTAATTCAAGGTTTTGCCAAAACAGGAGAAGAATTAACTGGAATTGTGGATTGAAACTTGGTACCTCTGGGGAGATTCTGTCAAAATCCTGCCAGAAATTCTGTTAACTTTGAACCATCATATCTTTTGTTACAGGAATGCAAATAGGTCATATAAATACATTTTGAAAATCTTGGGAAGTTCTTTACAAGTTTTCTGTTCAACCCCAGGACAGAATCCTCTTGTAAAGAGGTGAAATTCGCAGTACAAGTGAAACTGTCCAGAGTACCAAAGGCTGTGAAAAGTTTCTGTACTGATTGGATTTTTGCTTATAACTTCATGTATAATAGTTGTCAAATGGGAAGTCTTACAATTATAGAAAGATTATGAATTTTTCTTCAACTTTGTAATTATGAGTTTTATCCATATACGTTTCTAACTGTATGGAGAAGTTGACTCAAAGTGAGCGCTTACAGGGGAGGTGCTGCTGAAATTCTTCCAGAATTTATGTCAAATCTAAAAGATCATAACTTTAGATCTAGAACTTAGCTGAGTGAAAATAAATACTCGTTGGAAAGATATGGAAGTATTATCCAACTTTTCTGTTCATTCCTACAACAGATTCACAAGTTAAATTAGGATTTTAGACCATAGAACAGAAGCTGGTCCAATTTCGGTACCTTTCTGTTTTGAATCATCACTGCCGGTATACTTTTTATCAAAGGTTGTGTGATACATTTCCGGAAATTTGGTGAGTTAGGCTACAACTTTGTAGTTGTGAGTTTTGACAAACTGGGTTCGGAACTGTATGAAAAGTTGAATCAAAATGGGTACCTCTCAGTGGGGTACTGCTGAAATTCTCCCTGAATTTCTATCAACTTTCAAACTTCATATCTGTTGAATCTGGACTGATATGTAGTCACATAAATAACTGGAAATATACTGAAGTGATCCAGAACTTTGGTATTATCCTCTGGTCTTAATTCTGCTGCTATGGAAATTTTAGTGCAGACCGGTCAGTTGTGAACCGAGTTGTCGGAAAACTGATTGGTCAAGCACCTGATAACTTGTTGGGATTATGAGTGTTTTTACTCTTTCTCTCAGAAGTCCATAACAAGTTCTGAGTGTTCTTTATATATCATCGGCTTCGACTTCGATATCCAAAAATTTTCATCTACAAGACCATCCGTAGTGATGAAGACCGACTACCGCACCACCACTCTCGTCGGTCACAAAAACCTGTGTAGTTTCCGCTCTAAAAGGTTATTGTGTGCATCACCTTCCCACAAGTATAAGATGGGTTAAGTTCTCAATCTTCTACATTGGAACTTAAGGGGGGGAGGAGTGCATCCAAGTAAACCAAAGCATGGATCACCCCTTTGTTATACACCAAAGTATGACATCACCAAGAGACAAGAGGGAATTACATCTTCAAGTAATCAAAGTGTAAGTACAAGATTTGTCATGAGCGAGAAAGATGGTAGTTTCAATGTCTTCACCACGCAAACCCAAAGGCTCACCATAATCGCAAGAGTTAAGAGAAGAAGAAGATTTAGCAAGTCACAATTTGTGGCAACTCTAGAAATCTCAACACCAGTAGGGAGATGTCCTAACTAGGAGCTAGGACTAGTCGTTCATTCTTTACACTGAAAGGTTAGATGACTTAGGAGAACAGAGAAGGGAAGTCAATGGATAGTAGCTAAATTTCCATGGAATATTTCTTAACCATCTTGTCAAACATTTGACATAATTCCATTGAACTTGGTCACAACGTGAAAGTTGTAATCCTTGTTTAGCACCTTTCATGACCAAGTTATTTGTACCTTGCAAAGTCTGAGACGATTCTTAATCGTGTTTGAATTGTTGTACTAACTCTTGCTCAAACTATAAAATATGATGCATCATACATATGCACCATGTTGCACCATACATATGCACCATTTTGCACCATACATATGCACCATTTTGCACCATACCATGTGCATATGCATTGCACCATAGCACATGTGCAGCATCATTATGCATCATGAATAATTAGACAGCATATAAAATGCGAAAATACTGAGCAAGATTGTGTACCTCCCTTCAAACCATTAAGTGGGGTCTACTAACTTTTGTCTTATCACATCCTTGTAATATTGATCAAGTTACTTGATTTGACCTCCTTGAGTAATACAAGGGAAACAAATTACTCAACATCCCATGTATCTTCTGAACTTTCATCCATGATTTGTATAGCTCCGAGTACCGTAATTGTCACAAGTAGACAAATTTCTAATCGCTGGGCTTACCGACTGATTGCTCAACCTCGTGACAATCTTTGAACACAATCTTAAGAGATTATATGGTGACTTTGACACCCTTATGGTTACCATATGTAGTGGATATTTGCTATGTTGAAAACATAAGTGGATTTGACTTGTGGCTACTCTTATGTTTAAGCAAAGCCTTTAATTTTTGATTAAATGGTTAAAATGCCAATTTGAGGTGAGATTACCGGTTCATTGTTTTATCTCACCAAACACCTTGATTCATGTGGGGAAGTACTACACTATGTTTTTAAGGACCCAGTTAATCTAGACAAGTATTGATTATCCATGACAAGATTAGGACAGTGAAGATTCAAGCCATAAACAAACCGTCAAGGGGGATGTCAAGACGAAGTCTCTCGCCAAACTCAAACGAGCTAATACTTTGAGTTTTTAGCGACTCAACCACCGGTCATCATAGAGGCCGAGAATCCTCTGGTGGCGTATAACTAGATCCGTACCATAGGGTTTAAGTTGGAGTTGCTTCAATGCATCGAACATCAGAAAGTACTGTACGTGGCGCAACAACTTCACAGTTCCACCAGTACTTAGTGGGCAAATCAGATTGCATCCCTACCAGCTGGACATCAGCTCACGTGGACGTAATTCCGGAAGACATGCCTTGCTTAGCATGTTCCTTCTGGAATAATCCAGGGAAAGCTCGAGGAGTTTCTAGTCTGAAAACAAGGAGGGAGGGATGACACGAGCATTGGTACCATACGCGCCTGACTACGTGAACCCGTAGGCACGAGCATGCGAATGGCTCGTTCGTAGCCTCCATGCTATGTAGGGGGAAACTGACCTTGGTAATTTGAAGTAACTTCAACGAGTTAATGGGTTAATGCTGACCCTTGTATTTTGGAAGTCGGAGATCAAGTCTGTCTCCGAATATCCCCGATGAAAGGAATTCATCGATTCGGGGTAAAGGGATAGCAGCTTCTCATGTTGTTGGTCTAGTTCCTCATTACGGAAAGATGTGAATCAGTAGCATACTATTTGGAGCTACTCACATCATTTCTGGGCATACATGATGCCTTTCATGTCTCACAACTAAGGAAATGTTTGAAGGAGTCGAAGAAGGTTCTTTCAGGAGGCATGGAAACGTTACAACCAGATCTCACCTACATCGAGAAGCCGGAACAAATCCTAGACGAAAAGACTCGTGAAACAAGGCATTGGTCGTTGCGGTTCTACAAGGTTCTGTGGTATCACCAAACAGCCGATGAGGATACATGGGAAGTCGAGGATTTTGCTTCGGATGAATTGCCCGGAACTGTTATCGAACTATAACCGGTAACATTATTCTTTTCCATCTCGTTCTTTTTACTAATCTCGGGACGAGATTCTTTTAAGGGGGGAGGATTGTAAAATCCCAAAGTTGAGCTTTGCTAGTGTTTCTGTGGAATTCAAATCAGCAGGGTATGCTCCTCCTAATTTTGTTTGCAATTTCGAAATTTTGCCACATGAAATAAAGGCTAGACTATTGTAAAGAAAGTTTAGAACAAAGAAGGTGAAACATAGGATTTGAATTAGAGGCACGAGAGAGGATTAGCCACTCTATTTAAATTCGCCCTTCTAAATTTTCTACAACTTTTCAAATTCAAACTTCGGCTACATGAAATAAAGGAAGGGCTACAAAAGGAAACCTAGCCACAAAGGAATTAAACCCGGCAATTCCAATGCGGGCACAAGAGAGAGAATTAATCCCTGATTTCAAATTCAAATTTCAGAATTTGCTGAGATCTCTGAATTCGAAATTGGGAGCTACGTTTGTGTGGAGAGGGCCCACCTGTCATTGGAACAAAAGCATCTAATAAATTTTTGCTTCTGCGGGAGCTTGCCACCGAGAGGTTGCATGTGCCACCGAGGCTCCAGCGAGCTGTGTGTGTCTTTGCTCCCGGGAGTCAGTTCAAGCGTCGGTTCCTCAGCTGAGCACTAAGGATCGTCGAGGCACAAGCAAAGTTCTCTGCTCACACGTTAAACCAAAGCAAACCATCGTGCCCCACACGCCCACCCGGAGAAAACACCTGCGCCGCCTCCTCTGCTCATCACCGATCGGACTCCCGCCGCATTGGTGCCCGGTTGCACTGCTCAGAGGCTGCGCCGGCAACTCCTCGACATCCTCAATCCCTCCTTAGCTCATCCCCGGCCTTCCGCGCCGTGACCTAGCCGATCTTCCCTGAAAAAACAGAGCACATAGCGCCCTTTCAGTTCTACGTCTCCCGGTCGCTCCCGTAGCCCTCCGGCTCAAGAAAAGCGGACCTATGGTGCGACACAACGTGTAGTAACTCTTTCCGGACCTCCCTTGCTCATCTCCACCACCGGCTAGCTGGAATTTGACTTTTTGTGCTGGTAGACACGAAGAACCGACCGAAGCCAATTCGGGAAATTCTTCCAAACCGCTTGATCAATGCTCATGCAATTCAAACTACAGCAACATGGAGCCCTAGTGCCCTCTCACGCCGAACCACGAAGGAAACCGGTCATCATTTTCTCTGGGCGATGGAAATTCACCGCCGCCGGCTAAACCACGTCGGTCCACCGTTGAGCTTAGGGTTGCCGCTGTTTGCTGCAAGAGTTGAGCTGCGTTCCACGTTCCCCGACCACTAGGGATGCTTTAGGGAAACTTAGCTCACCGGGAGAAGCTTGGGATGTGATGTTCCTTGTCGGTGCCGTACAACCGAGCCGCTCCACCGATGCTGAGTACCTTCTGGACGTTTTCATGCGGGGAGACCTTGCCCGGCTGCTAGGCCACGGTGTGAGGAGCGTGTAGGGCGAAACCGGAGCAGGAATGGTGGAGAATCGAGTGAGAACGGGGCGCGCCACGATCTGTGCCTGCGTGCACGCGCGCTCTCTGTCGGGAGGTTGGAGACACAACTGACCTGTGGGCCCCACATTTGAATTGCTATGTGTAAAATAAAAAAAGAGAATTGTTCAAACTTGCAAAATCCATAACTCTGTGTAGGAAACTTCAAAAATAGTGAGACCAATTTTTTGGAATCCTTATGAAGAGTACTTTGCAGAGAAAGAAATTGCTAGCTATGAAAATGCCTAGGCATTTCTGTAGAATTGTTTTTACTAAATCCTTTAGGGATTAATTCCAGGAACAATTCTTCATGAAACATTCCCAATTTTGGGCAGCAAATCTTTCTCATAGTTCCTGAGCTCCAGTAAAAATCTTAGGATTTTTGGAGATGATTAAGGTGGCTTAATCAGTAGGTTTTCTCAGGGTTATTTAAATGGGCTGAAAAATCACATAAAGTAATCCCAAAAAATAGAATTGAACTTCAATCCTCCATTCTGACCAGCAGAAGACTTAGAAAATTTTGAAAAAAAAAATTCCTAGGAACCTTAGGGCAAGAACTATCGGGATATAAAATTCCTCAATATGACCATGTTTAATTAAATTCCTATAAATCATTGAACGTTAAAGGTTCCAAGAATTTTGGGGCCATCGAAGCTTCTGAAAATTTTACCATATTCCTATCATGGGTTTAGAAAGCCTCTGTAAAAATTTCAACCATAGATTCCTCTGTCTTCTTAGGTTTTGCTTCTGTAGTTTGATATAGCACATTATTTCATAATGTGATGCATTTCTTTAATTGATCATTTCGATAGCGATACATCACACGAAGACTTCGGAGGCCGCTGACTTGATCCTATTGACAGAAACTGTAGTCAGGATCAACACTAAGGCAAGCCCTGGTTTGCATCAAAATTGACAAGCTTCTATTTGTATTCACTTTTTAATGTCTAGCATTTTGATTATTGCACTAAGTCTAGTCTCTGTCTGAGTCGATTATGGCTCGTTCTCGTGTGCGGCCTCGCTGGACAAGTTTGAGTTTTGTACCGGATGCATACTGGCTATATGGGACCCAGGAAACCGATGTAACATGTTAACATGGGTGTCGAGGCAATCCCCACTGTCTTATGCAGATGCTGAAAGGAGAGAGAGGTCGGCTCTACAAGGGTTTACGGTAGTGAGACTTACTCCAAGTCGGTGGGACTGGTTTGATATTTGGGTGTCGTGTGATAGGTTGCCACATAGGACATTGAGGTGATTGGTTGATCACCGGTCTCAAACGGGCGTATGTGTCGTGTCAGCTGGGTGTTTTTGATTCGAATCACCGTCGGTCGTGGTAGTGAGCATACTTGTACACTGAGTCGTGACGTAGTAAGAAACTGGGGAAAGTTAATATGCTTCGTGAGTAATCCTCATATTGGAGATGAGCGATGATCAGCAACTTCACTAAATTTACTTTCTACCTTGGGCTAGTAGCGTCGAGACAAAGCGTTTCTTGTTGGATTGTGGAGTCTCAGCGTTGATGGCGCAAGGTATGTATGGGTCGAGGGTAGCTCACTAAAGTTACTTTCTCCTCGGGCAAGTGGCATCGAGATGAAGCGTTTCTTGTTTGATTGTGAAGTCTCGATGTAAATTATGCGAGGGTTATAAAAGTTGATTAAAACATGAAGTAAGGACTCTCCGTTAGCTCATGTTCATCGTTTAGGCAAACTTCTATATTGAGCCCTCTGTTTCCAGCATTTAGAGTTCCATCTGTAGGTTTTCGGTTATGTCTTGCTGAGCATAAGCTCATGGTTTGTTGATCCATTGTTTTGCAGGTAACGTTGCATAAGGCAACGTTAGGGAGGATGGGAGATCCGAGCAGGGCAGCACCCAATGAGGGGTGTGAGCGTCTCTTGGAATCCTGCACGCCGCCGTGGTTTGATGTGTTGCTAGTGTGAAGCATCCGCGGGCAGGATGGCTTCATTGTGCTTAGCGTAAGCTATTAGTCCGTGAGTGTATTCTTATCTTACGCTGCAATGTACGTTGTACATTATTTGTAAAATGAGACAATATTATGTATTCAAGACATATATTGTTGTGTATGTTTGTTTTTCGGTGATGTGCTGTTAGGTGCCGCATCGCGCGGCACCACCCAATGCGATTCCTGGACTGTCGGGGCGGGGTCCCCACATTGGCGCCCTGTAATGCCCCTCCTGCGAGCACGCCAGCGATGGGGGCGGCGGCCGAGCGCGGGAGCGCGAGGTTGAAGACAACCCGTGGGCCCCGCTTGTCAGCCACTGTTTTTTGGCGCCAGACCTTCTGTGGCTCCGGATCAGTATGTGGCTACGCGCGGTTAATCCTGTGGCCCCATGTTTCGTTGCTTCTGGACGTGACACGTCGCCTGTAGACCCCACAGTCAGAGTTTGAACATTTCGTGGGTTTTTCAATTTTCCAGATTTTCCCCAAACTTCAAACAGCCATAACTTTGGCTAGGATTGTCCAAATCAAGTGAACAAAATTTTGTTGGATTCAGCTCTCTGAGTACTTTCCAGCAAAACAAGTTTCACTCCATGAAACTGTAAGGGCCCAAGTTTTTCACTTGCTAAGAAGTGTTCATCACACCCACACCTCACCTCATTTGTGGTAATCACATGAACACAATTGAAGAGCAAGTAACCACCATTAATAGATTTATTAGGAGATGAACTGACAAAATGCAAAAGTGGTATTTCCCACATGATCACATAGGGGCTGAGCATATTATTAACTCCTAAACTTTGTTAGGAATGCTCATACCAAATTTCACCCAAATCCAAAACCTTTGAGGAATTTTTGGGTACAATTATTAAATGGTTAGTTTGAACTTAAATTCAAATTCAAACTCCTTTCATCCCATGAATTAAAAAGTGGGATTCATATTCACACTCAGCACATTTTTATGAGCTCACACACCAATTTTCACTCCATTTGGAGTTGATCTTGATATGAGCTAATTTGGGAAAATTCAAACCAAATTTTAATTTCAAATTCACATGTGCTGCAAATACATCCAAACCAGTTCACAATTTGAATCATTCAAATTCAAATGTGCATTGGGTAATTTGATCAACTCACAAGGGGTATTAGGGTCCCCAAAATTCAGAGCAGTTGGAATTCATGTTTTGGGACAAATTTGGAGGCGGGACCCACATGTCAGTGGAACAACTGCAACTTGCACACGAAGTCTTGCTCTGTTTCTCGGGCTGAGGCAGCGACCACTGTGGGGGACCCCAACCCGTATCACGGGGCCGAGCCACTCGCCCGGGAATCGCATTGTGTGGTGCCGTGTTATGCGGCACCCAACAACACACATATAAGGAAAACTGTATTGCATAATTCAAAAGCGGAAGCTTACAAATGTTCTTTGCAAATAATTTACATAAAATAGCTACAGAAGAAGTCTATAAACAGCTCACGTCGACTAACTAATGAGCACCCGAGAAGAGGTCCAGCCTGCGGACTCCTCTCGCTAGCAAAACGAAGACATGGCAGCGGCTAGGTTCTCCATGTGTAACAGGACTCGGAAGTCTCCGAGTCTCACCGGACAACCTTCTTTATATGCGTCGATATTAAGCTGCAAAACCACTCATATAGCAAGAGTGAGCACAAAGGCTCAGCAAGACTTAACCGTCTCTCCTAAAGCATGCAACTCTACATGAAAGTAACTTAAGACCTAAACATGTAATTTGCAAAAAGACTCGCCTACAAGTTCATCCTTAACTTTCAGATTTTAGCCATCACAGTAGTGACCTTGCGCCCAGCAACATTGGAACTCCACAATCAAACAAGAAACGCTTCATTCCAATGTTACTTGTCCCAAGGTGGAAATTAACTTTAGTTTGCTCTATCTCTACTTCAAACAGGGTTTTCATGCAATTTACTATAATGATAGCAGCAATTAAAACTTTGCAAACTGTTCTCACACAACTTGCTTACTACGTCACAACATGGTGAGCAAGCGGTACTCATAACCGCGAGGGATGGTAATTCGAATCAAACACTACCCGGATAACTCAACACATACGCCCGCCTCTGAAGACCCAAATCAGGCGTCCTTCATTACGTCGTATGTGGCTACCTTTCGCAGGACACTCGACTGTAGAATCAGTCGCGCCGTCTCGGGCTCATAGGTCTAACGAGACGATGTGGTATGCCTCTACAATCCAGTTAACCTGGTACATCGGTTTCCTGGGTCCCATATAGCAGTAAGCATCCAGTACACAACTCAATACTTGCTCAGCGGGGCTGCACACGCTTCGGTCCTTAACCGACACAGGCAGAGATACTCGACGAAGACCTCGTCTTGTCGCTGCCTAACCCTCCTGCCCGGTCTCATCTTTAGAAATATAAACTTTAGTTTGCCTCTTTTTGAGCCACACCTATGTAATCCTGAACTATAGCTTGCAAGTAGATTCCAACTACTCGACTTCTACCGGATGTTATAATCTATTTAGCATGGCCTAATTCTACAGCGGTGACACTTTTTACCCTTGACTCCAGGGTTCATTTTGGGTTATGCAAGAGGAGTATAAAACATACTTGACCTAATGCACATACAACTTTAAACCATAATTCTGAACAAAGTAAAACTTTATAAAACAGCTAAAATGGAAACCGGAGCTTGCCTTGGTTTTGCAGGTAACTAAAGTAAGATAATGATGAAGTTAGTTGTTGATGACTTGAATCTTAATCACTGCTCTTCTTGCTCCTTGATCCAAGCTTCACTTCTCCTCCACTTTTCCACGTTTAATCACTACACGTTATGAATATGCACATATGGTTAATTGTAAAGCTTTTGCTAACAAGTGCTAAAGACAAGTTTAAAACTGGAACTCTGTTTAAGAATTTAAAATGACACTGGTGCTAGTGGTTTGGGTTTAAGCACTATGATCAAGTGATAAGGGTTTTTCATCACTTGGATGTTGATCACCAAATGAGGTTGAATAGAACAGTACTGATCCAGAGCTCCAATGTAAGGGCCTAAGTTTTTGACACATGTTTGAAGTGTCATCACCACACACACACCTCATTTGAAGCAAGTTGATAAACACATTTGAAGAGCAAGTAACCACCATCAACATGCTCATTTGAGAACAAACTCACATAATGCAAAAGTGGTATTTCCCACATGTGATATACAGGGGCTGGGCATATGAAAACTCCTACACATTGCAAGGAATGTCCATGCCAAGTTTCACCCAAATTCAAATCCTTTTGAGGTACTTTTGGGGTATAGCTAGGAGGAGGGCAGTTTGAACTCAAATGCAAATTCAAACTGTTTTGATCCCATAAATTGAAAAGTGGGAGACATATTCTTGCTCAGCACATTTTTTTGAGCTCACATACCAATTTTCACTCCATTTGGAGTTGAGCTTGACATGAGTTAAATGTAGCAAATTCAAACCTTATTTGAATTTCAAACTACATGTGTGCTGAAATTTAGTCAAACCCAAACCAATTTGAATTCTACCCCATTCAAATGGCTCAGGGGCAGATAATTCAAATACTTGAGGATAGTTTGGTCTCCACTGTTTAGAGCAGTAGAGCAAAGTTAATTTCAGAGGTTAAAACCCCGGGTGGGACCCACATGTCAGCCACTGAAGCAAACACAACCGACTGAAAACCCAGCTCGGGTTCTTGCGCCGGACTGAGCAGCCACCACGGCGAGGAGTCGATCGGGACGCCACCTGCTTGCCGCCCCGACTTGCTGAACCGCCTCGCAGCTCCCTTATCTCCGCACTCGCCCTGATCGGAGAGAGCACCGCGCACTCTGCTGTTTCCTCGCACCAGAAACGCGCCATCGCTGCCGATCACTCGGAGCTGATCAAGGAAGCGTGATCACCGGCTTTCTACTCCCTCCTGAGCTACGACAAGGTACTAGGAACCTTCCTCGTTCTTCCCCGTTGCTAAAACTCAGCTGAAACCGGTCGATCTCGGCTATGCCGAGCGCTCCATTCAGTGACCTAACGCCGCCGCACTTCGGGCTTTTGTGGACAGCCCAACCGGGAGGTTGTCATGCCCGAGCTAAGGCATCCCTGGACGCGCTGGTGACCGGTGCTGCTCACCCCCGAGCCACAGCCCGAGTGCTTGCTCACAGGCGACGAATTTCCAGTTTTCCCCTTTCTGGGTACAGACCGACCTTCGGGTGCGGTTCTGTCAAATCCATACTCTAGGAAGGATTGGAGGACCTCAATCCGCTCCCACACAAACTAGGCACGGTAGAGCACAAGTTGTCTTCACAACCATTGGCCCGAGAACCTCTGTAACCGGCGTATTTTGAAGTTTACCGACGGCGGAGCATGCGGAAAGCATCGGGCGCACGGTGAGGGATTACTTCGGACCTCTCCCGAGCTGCCTTGAGCCCATGCCGAGGTTCCTGAGCTACCACTGATGCTTTCCGGCTGCTTGCTCGGTCAGTTGGGGTGCTAGGGAAGTCGGCCGACACGGCCGAAGTCTTTCCGAAGCCGCCGCTCGTCGCCGACCATGTGCCGGTCGTTGTCCTGACGAGCTGAGCCCGGAATCATGTTCTCCAAGTGAAAGTAGGCAGGGGCGGCCGGAATCATGAAGCTTGGAGCTCCACAGAGGCTGCCGGCGAGCTCTCCGGCGAGGTACCCCGGCGGCAGAGCGCGGGCGGCGGGAGGTAGACGAAGGGGGTGGAGCCCAGCTGTCAGCGGCAGATATTTTAAATTGGGATCGGGCTGCGGCTGGGATCTGATGTGCTGGCGCGCAAAAAAACCCTGTAGGCCTCAGTGTGCTGACGCCTCTGCGCCCAACACGTGTCCCGGTGGCCCACCGGCAGATTTAAACCTTTCCCTGGTTTTCAGATTTCATTCAAATTTCAAATCCTCATAACTTTGGCTAGGAGGCTCCAAATCAAGTGAACCAAATTTTGTCGGATTCAGCTCTCTGAGCACTTTCCAGCAAATCAAGTTTCACTTCATGAAAATCATTAATTCTCCAGAATTAATTCCTCAAAAATTTAAATTGTTTGGAATTTTAACTGGAGAATCCTTTGTGGAAAATTCTGAAATTTTGCTGGGATGTTCACCAAAATATCCCTGAACTACCATAAAAGTTCAGGTCCATTTGAGCTGATTTGATCCACCTAATGGTGTGATTAGTGAAACTGTTCCAGAGAAAATAGAAAATGTTCAGAAACATTTTCAGAATTTCTCTGAAGTTGTTTAGCTCATATCTTTAGTTAGGAACCTTCAAATTAAGTGAGACAAACTCCATTAGAACCTTCTGAAAATCCAGTTTTCAGAAAGTCATGGTTTGTTCCATGAAAATCCCTAGAATACCCTAAGAGCTCCAATTAAGGTCAAGGACATAATTAATTGTGGAGGGCTCCAATGAGCTTTGCTGCAACTAAAACCTGACCAAGTCTGTATTTAGGTTGTGACCAAGCCACAGTAGAAGTTTCACAGTCTTTGGGTCTGTCTAGTGAGACTTAGAAGGTTCACAAGTTTAAAGCTCAATTTAAATGCATTAAATTAATACATGTACCTTTTATATCATGTAGTCGCTAAGGTCGAGGAGGAACCCGAAGTCCTAGACTTCGTTAATCCGGAGGAGCAGCTAGCCTACGACTAAGAGCAGCAAGGCAAGCTCCGGTTTGCATTGACCTTTTTATAAGTTTTTATTGTTTTGAGCACATACTTGCATACCATTATTTCCTTGCATTAGAGTCTTGTTTGGAAACCCAACTGCATAGCCAAGAAAACCATGGGTTGGGTTTAGGATTGCAAACCCCGTTAGCTACTGCAATGCTAAGATAGTGTAGGATTCGGTACAAGTCGAGTAGTTGGAACTACTCGCGAGCATAGGCTAGAGGCACTCGACTCGGGTAGAGATAGCACATGATACACATTGCAAGAAAAATGAGACCGAGCGGAGAGTAAGGGCAGCAGGACGTTGGGGCCTTGGTGCTATAGCTCCGCTTGTGTCGATTGAGGACCGAGCCGTGTGCGGGCCTGTTGAACAAGCTAGAACAGTACCAAAGACCTACCGGCTATATGGGAACCAGGAAACTGATGTAACTCGGGTAGCTGAGTATTGAGGCATTGCCCGTCGTTCATAGGGTAGGTTGAGAGCTTGAGGTGTAAATCGGCTGGCGGCACTGAGATGCACGTGCAGAGACCTCTTGCTCGGTACGATGGGACCGGTTCAATATTTGGCTGACGGGTGAAAGGTGGTTGCGTATGGCGTCCGTGATGGTTGCTGTAGGCAACATCGAGTACGGACGTACGTGACAGGTTATTCGGGTAACCCTGCAGGTGTAAATTGATTATAATCGCCGTCCCTCGCGGTCAGTGAGTACCACTTGTTCACTGTACCGTGACGTAGAAAGAACAGGCTAGACACATGTTAAAATGTTGCTGATTGAAAGATGGACTTTGATTGTTAATGATTTGTCATAGTTTAGAGCTAACTAATGTTCTTTTCGACTTTGGGCAAAGTACATGAGAGAAATGTGTTTCTTGTTTGATTGCGGCTCTCTCATGTGCCTTAGCGTAAGGTTCTCCACAACCTGCTGCTAAAATTTGAAAGTAAGGTTCCACTAATTAGGCGAGTCCTTTGCAACTTGTTTTTATCTCATGTACCCATCACCCCTCATGTAGAAGTTCCATGTTTGGGAGAGACGGTTCAGTCTTGCTGAGCCTTTGTGCTCACTGCTTGTGTTTGGAGCTTTTGCAGGGTTCTATGAGGAAGGGACTCCCGAAGAGGAGGCGGGGCCCCAGGAGGGGAATCCCGTCGAGTGGGAGGTGTGCATGCAACCGTGTTAGTGTGCGTGCGTGCTAGCAAGGACACGTTCATGGGATGAACGTGAACTTGATGCATAGTCTATGCCCGTGAGTGTAGACTGGACCTATTTTGATGTAAAGATGTTCATAAACCACTTTATGTAATAAAAGTTTTGCTTCCGCTTTGTACCTTTGATGTGTATTATTCGGTGCTATGCAACACAGCACCCCTCAGCGTGATCCTGGCTCGACAAGACCGTGGGGTCATGTCAGCGTGGTATCAGAGCTCGCTTGAGGTTTAACGCACTAAAAAGGTCATCTTTTTCAAAAAAAATACATTGAGGAACGAGTTAATAGCCCATATAAGGATGTTATTAGTGTATAGAAAGTGGCATACTAACCTATTTGCTTATGTCGGAAAATCGTGCATCTTAGGACGTTTATGTCTTGGGGGGTGCACGTAAGCGCTGTCCACCAGTGCGCACAAGCTGAAGGGTGGAGCCCCACGGGTGGCAGGTAACCCGACCCCCTTTAATATCCTCTACGACTCTTCATGTCGTTTGGGGTATTCGAGCAATGTCTGTCCCTGCCATGCGTGGTGCAATTTGGGAGACCCTGGCACGTGGTCTGAAATGTGAACACGTAACTCAAGGCGTGTTTGGCTTGAGAACATCCGGGCGAGTGATGACGGCCGGGTGTACGAACTGCATGGATACCGGACTCGGTGTGCAGCCAAGTCTGAAGATTGCTTGAGTTATTTGCAGGTAGTCTAACCACGAAACGGTAGACGAGTAGCATCCATGTGCGAGAGACGCTTAGTGCCACTGAATTAACGAAGCCGGCTAAGTCCGGTATAGGTTTTTCTTTGTGAGGACGTAGTACCGACATGATCTGGTGACGCATCGATGTCACACCCCACTAAATGAACAACTTCATTGTAAAACTTGAAAGTTTTAACCTGGAGCATTAAAACTTTGCTGTAACCTCTTCCCTTAATCAGGATATTCAAAGTTAACATGTTTTCAACTTATAGGTTGCTAAGGATAGAGCACTCTGTTTTCAGCTGAATTAAGGCTGAAGTTAATCAGAGGTTAGAGGTTGAGTTCTTTCGAGGTTGGGGTCATATTATACATTTATGGAAAGCTTCAGAAAATCTTTACAACTTTTCTGTTGATGTCCAGAGGTGTTTCAACCATTAACCAATCGAAAAATGCAGTAGAGTTGAAACTGTCCGGAAAACAGGGCAGAGCAAACACTATCTGTAAACTCTCTATAAATTGAGCATAACTTCCTGCGTAAAATTCTAAAAATAGAAAATGAGGTAGGTATGGAAAGCTTATGAGATTGGTTACAACTTTTTAACAGAAAGTTTTGTCATATTGGGAGCAGAATTAACTGGAATTCTTGGATCAAAACAGTACCTAAAGCAGGGAGGTGCTGTCCAAATTTTCTCCAGAAATTCTGTTAACTTTGACATCTCATAACTTTTGAACCAGGACATATCTTAGGCCAAGCAAATACTTTATGGAGAGCTATTGAAGACCGCTTTAACTTTGATGTTGAGCCCCAGAATTGGTTTTGCTTTTAACATGGCCTAAATCAGGATGAAATGGAAACTGGTCAGGGCTGTCATGTTGAACAGCAGATCAGCAATCAAATTTGGTTAAATTTGGACTATGTTTCCAAGTTTAAGGGTTCAATGACATGTCTTGTGTTAAAACTCAATGGTTTACTGTTTAAATAAATATTTGACATTTCTCAAATATATTTTTACAGATGACAGCAGATAAACAGTTGGAGAATGGGTGGGTGGTGTCCCACTGTTCTCACCCCAGTGGCTATCCGGAAGCATTGAGGCAGATGCTTCAACATTTCGGGTACAACCAGATGCCGCAGTACTTCGCCAAGGAAGAAGGCGAGGAGGGGAACAAGACGTGGACAATCCATGTCGAAGTCCCTGCAGGACCTACGCCACCCGGTTGGGTGCCGTTCACCGTCATGGTGAGAGGTAGACAACCGGAAGGGATGTGGCAAGTGGCAGCCCATGACGCCATGTCACGTTTCTGCCAACTACACGTGAAGGCTATGGAGGGCACTCCATACACGCTCTTTCCGGTGGAGGGACGGGCTCATCATGTGTGGGAAGGGAGGTACCGGGAGGCAACAGACCCGAGTTGCCCAAGGTACAACCCCGCGGAGGCAAACCTCAGCCTCCAGATGAGGGCGGGAAACGCCGTGATGGACAGCCAAGCTGTTCATACCGAGCATCTCGCCACAAAGCCCAAGGAGAGCACAAGCCGTGGAGACCATTTCGAGAGTGCTCACAGCGCACTCCGCAATGTGCTCCTTCCAACGATCAAGCGACTGAACGAACAGCATAATCAGTTGCATCGTCTGAAGAAGGCGAAGAAGAAAAGCCGTGTCGACATCGCGGCGTTACAAGAGCTGGTGCAGACTCTAACCCAGCAAAATGAGGACCTTACTCAAGAGCGGGATGACGCTATTGAGGAAGGGCAAGGCTGGGAAGAAGACTACAACCAGGCCATGGACGAGGTGCATGCATTGCAGGACCTCGTACCTCCGGTATTGGGCATACCGGTGGTTTTGGGTCTTCCGGCTATGGGAGAACCCGAGATGGGAGGAGAGGTGATGGATCCGGAGCCACCAGCAGAGGTACCGGAGGAGGACGACCCGCAGGAGGTCGAGTTCTACTCCGAGTAGGGTGTTACAGTTGCCAAGTAGGGCAGCTAGAGTAGTGTAACCCAACTTTTGTTACCGGTAACATGCCGTGTAGGCAGTAGCGTATGTATAGGTAGTGATGACATGAGAGCGACTTCTCGGAGACCCGGGAATAATGTATCTTGTATAAAGTTTACACTTTATCAATATATGTGAATGTTGAGCAAATTACTCATGGGTCACTTCAATACATACTGTTGCATATGGAATTTTAAGTATGACATGTGCTAATCACTGCTGTTTTGAATTTCAGAATGACTCGTACTCGTGCCAACCCGGACGTTGGGGGTACCAGCCAAGGGGGAGAGACCTCCCAACAGCCTCCCGAGGACTCCTCGGGACAGCAGCAACAGCAGCAGCAACAGCAACAGAAAACACCGCCACCACCACTGCCAACGGTTACATTGGCCGACATCGTCGCGGCAATGGCGGGTTCTCATCAGCAGCACACGGAGTTGCTGCAAACTCTCATCGCCAATACGTCTCACCCAGAGAGACGTCAAGACCATGAGGAGCGTCAACACAGCTCCTACTCCGACTTCCTAGCGACTCATCCCCCGGTATTCTCAAGGGCGGATTAACCTCTCGACGCGGACAACTGGCTCCGCGCGATAAAGATGAAGTTCGGGCTGCTCCAAATAAGTGAGCAGCGCAAGACTCAGTTCGCGGTCCAACAGCTCCAGGAATCCACGAGCGCGTGGTGGGCAAACTTCTGTGCTTCACAGCCCACCGACCGAGTTATGACCTGGGCGGAGTTCCGGACGGCCTTCAGGGCCTATCACATACCGCCAGGTTTAATGAAGAGGAAGATGCAGGAGTTCCTACACATGCAGCAAGGGAGCCGGAACGCGCTGGAATACTCCAGGGCGTTCAACGATCTCGCACTCTATGCGTCATATCATGCCGATACTGATGAGAAGCGGCGGGACCACTTTTACCAGGGGCTTAACCCGCTCCTGAAGGACAAATTGGTGATGTTCAATCGCGGCAGTCTCAACGACATCATTGATGCTGCGATTGTCCAGGAGGACTCCGGCAAGGAGTTGGCGGCGGCGGAGAGAAAGCGAAGCGCGCCGCAAAGCAGCTGAGAAGGAGGCGGTCCTTCTCAGAAGTTTCGGATGGTGAATCGCCCAAAATCAGGTCCACGCTGCCAGCCACCACAGAGGTCGATGCCGTTCCGCAGTCGGCCGTACTCTTCACCGGCATTCAGGCCGGCACTGCCAGTACCACCTCCGAAACAACAACAGCAGCAGCGGACGATGCCGCGTGCGTATGCACCTCAGAAGCGCATGCCGGGCTTTCGTCCCCTGAGCACCGCACAAGCAACGGCCACATGTTACAAGTGTGGTCGTCCAGGACACTTCCACAGCAGTTATCCAGAGAGGCAAGGCGGCGGAGTTGCACCACAGTTTCCGCGGAGGAATCAACCCCGGAATCCTCTAATGCGCGGGGGGCAAACCCTGGGCCCGGCACCGTCCACCAGCTTGCCATATAGGACGTGCCAGAGGGTGAGCCAATCCTTGCGGGTATGTTCCAACTCCACCAGCATCCCGCCATAGTATTGTTTGATTCAGGCGCCACGCATAATTTTATTAGCCAAGCTTTCATTGCTAAACACAGCTTGCAAATACTACCCACAGATACTCCATATTTAATTTGTTCACCGGGTGGGAAGATCTCAGCAAGCGTAATGGTTTCCAAAGCACCATTATGCTTACCGGATAGAGTGTACCCCACGTCTCTCATCATCTTAAAGGGACAAAAGGTCGATGTCATCCTAGGGATGTCGTGGTTAACCCGCCACGGCGCTGTTTTAGACACCGTCCTTCGAGTCGTGCACTTAAACTCAGAAGTGCACGGATCTCACTCCTTATTTCTGGACAGTCCAGAAATAAAACTTCCAAGTGTCTATCAGTCGACAACCATCAGATTGGAAGACATTCCAGTGGTCCGAGAGTTCCCTGACGTGTTCCCGGATGATTTACCAGGGATGCCACCCGATAGAGAGGTGGAGTTCAAGATTGAACTTGCACCGGGAACCATGCCAATATCCCGAAGGCCGTACAAGATGGCGCCCAAGGAATTGGCTGAGCTGAAGACTCAACTAACGGACCTCTTGGAGAAGGGTTTTATTAGGGTGAGCTCCTCGCCATGGGGCTATTCAGCATTATTTGTAAAGAAGAAGGATGAGACGTTGCGACTTTGCGTGGACTATCGTCCATTAAATGCCGTAACCATCAAGAACAAGTACCCGTTGCCACGGATCGACATGTTGTTTGATCAGTTGGTCAAAGCAAAGATATTTTCCAAGATGGACTTAAGATCCGGGTACCATCAGATTAAGATAAGGGTGGAGGACATTCCGAAGACGGCTTTCTCGACTAGGTATAGACTTTATGAGTACCTGGTCATGTCCTTCGGCCTCACCAATGCTCCAGCTCACTTAATGTATTTAATGAACTTGGTATTCATGCCGGAGCTGGACAAGTTTGTCGTGGTCTTCATCGACGACATACTGGTATATTCCAAGTCGGAGGAAGATTACAAGAAACATCTGCGTATAGTCTTGCAACGGCTGCGGGATCACAAGCTATACGCGAAATTCAGCAAGTGCGAATTCTGGATATCGCAAGTGCCTTTTCTCGGGCATATCATCTCAGCGGAGGGTATCGTTGTAGACCCGAGTAAGATCACTCAAGTGCTGAATTGGAAGTCCCCGAGGACTGTTCGTGAGGTACGGAGTTTCCTCGGACTCGCGGGGTATTATCGGAGGTTCATTCCGAACTTCTCGAAGATTGCCAAACCTATGACGGAGCTGCTGAAGAAGGCTACCAAATATGTTTGGAGTCCAGCGTGTGAAGCAGCATTCAAGGCTTTAGTCAAGCACCTGACATCAGCACCGGTTTTGGCGCAGCTAGACACAACAAAATCGTTTGATGTGTACTGTGATGCGTCCGGCATTGGGCTCGGATGTGTGCTGATGCAAGACCGAAGAGTGGTCGCATATGGGTCACGGCAGCTTAGCAACCATGAGCAGAATTATCCAACTCATGAATTGGAGCTCGCTGTCGTGGTACTCGCACTCAAGATGTGGAGGCACCACCTACTTGGTAACCTCGTACATTTATATACCGATCACAAGAGCCTCAAGTACATATTCACTGAGAAGGAGCTGAACATGAGGCAGCGAAGATGGTTAGAATTGATAGAGGATTACGAAATAGAGATCCATTATCATCCCGGCAAAGCAATCGTAGTGGAGAATGCACGGAGTCGCAAGTCACACGTCAACAATCTGACCATCACACCGTTGGAAGAGAGCGAACCACCACTGCATGTGATTCCACATGGAGCTCTCTACAACCTAGCTTTGATCCCCACCATCCGTGAAGAGATAGCGGAAGCTCAGAAACATGACAAGGGTATGTCGCATTTGCGGAGATGTGTAGACAGTGGGGAGTTGAAATGTTTCCGGAAGGACGGAGAAGGCGTCCTATGGTTCAAGGACCGGATCGTCGTACCCCATAACCCGGAGCTACGGAAGAAAATTTTTGATGAGGCTCATTTATCAAAATTTTCTATTCACCCCGGCAGCAACAAAATGTATGAAGAACTCAGAAGCAAGTTTTGGTGGACACGGATGAAGCGGGGGATCGCAAAGTACGTGTCCGAGTGTGATACATGTCGAAGGGTGAAGGCAGATCATATGCGGAAACCGGGACTGCTACAAGCACTGGGCGTTCCTGCCTGGAAGTGGGAGGATGTGAGCATGGACTTCATCGTCGGTTTACCCACCACCTTTCAAAAACATGATTCTGTGTGGGTGATCGTCGACCGGCTCACCAAAGTTGCCCATTTCATCCCGGTCAACACCAACTACAACGCCAAGAAGTACACTGAACTGTACATCTCACGGATCCTATGCTTGTACGGCGTACCCCGTACCAACATATCGGATCGGGGCACTTTATTTGTGTCCCATTTTTGGGAGCAGCTACACTCTGCATTGGGGACGAAGCCGATCCGCAGTTCAGCGTACCACCCGCAGACGGATGGGCAAACCGAGCGGGTAAATCAGATCTTAGAAGACATGCCACGAGCTTGTGCTATCAACCACGGTAAAAATTGGGATGATCACTTGCCGTTAGCCGAGTTCTCGTACAACAATGGGTACCAAGCAAGCATAAAGATGGCGCCCTACGAGGCGCTATACGGAAGGAAATGCCGCACACCATTGAACTGGTGTGAGTCTGGCGAAAGGGTTACCTTCGGGATTGACCTTGTCAACAACGCAGAAGAAAAGGTTCGACTGATTCAAGCGAACCTAAAAGCCGCCCAATCCCATCAGAAACAGTATGTGGACCGGAGAAGACGCCCATTACAATTCGAAGTCGGGGATCACGTTACATATTTGGGGTGAGAGGAAAGTTGGCACCCCGATTCATCAGTCCATTCCAGATTACCGAAAGATGTGGATCAGTAGCATACCGGCTGAGACTACCAGAAGCACTTTCCGGTGTGCACGACGTCTTTCACATTTCCCAGCTGAGGAAGTGTCTCAAGCTATCAACTACCGTTCAGTTGGAGGACATTGAAGAACTGCAACCGGATCTCACCTATCGGGAGGAACCGGTTCATATTATTGACAAAAAGGCCCGAACAACACACAACCGTACGTTGTGGTTCTACAAAGTTCTATGGAGTAATCACTCCATGGACGAAGCGACATGGGAGAGCGAAGGATTTCTTCGCGCTAACTATCCAGACTTTTTCACGTCGCATATCCGGTAATTTTTCCACCGTCCTCTCTCTCATTTTCACCTTATAATCTCGGGATGAGATTCTTTTAAGGGGGGAGGAATGTAAGGGCCTCAGCTTTTGACACATGTTTGAAGTGTCATCACCACACACACACCTCATTTGAAGCAAGTTCATAAATACAATTGAAGAGCAAGTAACCACCATCAACATGCTCATTTGAGAACAAACTCACATATTGCAAAAGTGGTATTTCCCACATGTGATATACAGGGGCCGGGCATATGAAAACTCCTACACATTGCTAGGAATGTCCATGCCAAGTTTCACCCAAATTCAAAACCTTTTGAGGTACTTTTGGGGTATAGCTAAGAGGAGGGAGTTTGAACTCAAATGCAAATTCAAACTGTTTTGATCCCATAAATTGAAAAGTGGGAGACATATTCTTGCTCAGCACATTTTTTGAGCTAACATACCAATTTTCACTCCATTTGGAGTTGAGCTTGACATGAGTTAAATGTAGCAAATTCAAACCTTATTTGAATTTCAAACTACATGTGTGCTGAAATTTAGTCAGACCCAAACCAATTTGAATTCTACCCCATTCAAATGGCTCAGGGGCAGATAATTCAAATACTTGAGGACAGTTTGGTCTCCACTGTTTAGAGCAGTAGAGCAAAGTTAATTTCAGAGGTTAAAACCCCGGGTGGGACCCACATGTCAGCCACTGAAGCAAACACAACCGACTGAAAACCCAGCTCGGGTTCTTGCGCCGGACTGAGCAGCCGCCACGGCGAGGAGTCGATCTTGACACCACATGCTTCACTCCCCGACTTGCTGAACCGCCTCGCAGCTCCCTTATCTCTGCAGTAGCCCTGATCGGAGAGAGCACCGAGCACTCTGCTGTTTCCTCGCACCAGAAACGCGCCATCGCTGCCGATCACTAGGAGCTGATCAAGGAAGCGTGATCACCGCCTTTCTACTCCCTCCTGAGCTACGACAAGGTACTAGGAACCTTCTTCGTTCTTCCCCGTTGCTACAACTCAGCTGAAACCGGTCGATCTCGGCTATGCCGAGCGCTCCATTCAGTGACCTAACGCCGCCGCACTTCAGGCTTCCGTGGACAGCCCAACCGGGAGGTTATCACGCCCGAGCTAAGGCGTCCCTGGACGCGCTGGTGACCGGTGCTGCTCACCCCCGAGCCACAGCCCGAGTGCTTGCTCACCGGCGGCGAATTTCTAGTTTTCCCCTTTCTGGGTACAGACCGACGTTCGGGTGCGGTTCTGTCGAATCCATACTCTAGGAAGGATTGGAGGGCCTCAATCCGCTCCCACACAAACTAGGCACGGTAGCGCACAAGTTGCCTTGACAACCTTTGGCCCGAGAACCTCTGTAACCGGCGTATTTCAATGTTTACCGACGGCGGAGCATGCGGAAAGCATCGGACGCACGGTGAGGGATTACTTCGGACATCTCCCGAGCTGCCTTGAGCCCATGCCGAGGTTCCTGAGGTATCACTGATGCTTTCCGGCCGTTTGCTCGGTCAGTTGGGGTGCTAGGGAAGTCGGCCGACACAGCCGAAGTCTTTCCGAAGCCGCCGCTTGTCGCCGACCATGTGCAGGTCGTTGTCATGACGAGCTGAGCCCGGAATCGTGTTCTCCGACTGAAAGTAGGCAGGGGCGGCTGGAATCGTGAAGCTTGGAGCTCCACAGAGGCTGCCGGCGAGCTCTCCGGCGAGGTACCCCGGCGGCAGAGCGCGAGCGGCGGGAGGTAGACGAAGGGGGTGGACCCCAGCTGTCAGCGGCAGATATTTTAAATCAGGATCGGGCTGCAGCTGGGATCTGATGTGCTGGCACGCAAAAAAAACCCTGTAGGCCTCAATGTGCTGACACCTCCGCGCCCAACACGTGTCCCGGTGGCCCACCGGCAGATTTAAACTTTTCCCCGATTTTCAGATTTCATTCAAACTTCAAATCCTCATAACTTTGGCTAGGAGGCTCCAAATCAAGTGAACCAAATTTCATTGGATTCAGCTCTCTGAGCACTTTCCAGAAAATCAAGTTTAACTTCATGAAAATCTTTAATTCTCCAGAATTAATTCCTCAAAATTTAAACTGTTTGGAATTTTAACTGAAGAATCCTTTGGAGGAAAATTCTGAAATTTTGCTGGGATGTTCACCAAAATATCCCTGAACTACCATAAGAAATGCAGGTCCTTTTGAGCTCATTTGATCCACCTAATGGTGTGATTAGTGAAACTGTTCCAGAGAAAATAGAAAATGTTCAGAAACATTTTCAGAATTTTCTCTGAAGTTGTTTAGCTCATATCTTTAGTTAGGAACCTTCAAATTAAGTGAGACCAACTCCATTAGAACCTTCTGAAAATCTAGTTTTCAGAAAGTCATGGCTTGTTCCATAATAATCCCTAGAATACCCTAAGAGCTCCAATTAAGGTCAAGGACATTATTAATTGTGGAGGGCTCCAATGAGCTTTGCTGCAACTAAAACCTGACCAAGTCTGTGTTTAGGTTGTGACCAAGCCACAGTAAAAGTTTCACAGTCTTTGGGTCTGTCTAGTGAGACTTAGAAGGTTCACAAGTTTAAAGCTCAATTTATATGCATTAAATTAATACATGTACCTCATATATCATGTAGTCGCTAAGGTCGAGGAGGAACCCGAAGTCCTAGACTTCGTTACTCCGGAGGAGCAGCTAGCCTACAACCAAGAGCAGCAAGGCAAGCTCCAGTTTGCATTAACCTTTTTACAAGTTTTTATTGTTTTGAGCACATACTTGCATACCATTATTTCCTTGCATTAGAGTCTTGTTTGGAAACCCAACTGCATAGCCAAGAAAACCATGGGTTGGGTTTATGATTGCAAACCCCGTTAGCTACTGCAATGCTACGATAGTGTAGGATTCGGTACAAGTCGAGTAGTTGGAACTACTCGCGAGCATAGGCTAGAGGCACTCGACTCGGGTAGAGATAGCACATGATACACAAGGCAAGAAAAATGAGACCGAGCGGAGAGTAAGGGCAGCAGGACGTTGGGGCCTGGGTGCTATAGCTTCGCTTGTGTCGATTGAGGACCGAGCCGTGTGCGGGCCTGTTGAACAAGCTAGAACAGTACCGAAGACCTATCGGCTATATGGGAACTGGGAAACTGATGTAACTCGGGTAGCTGGGTATTGAGGCATTGCCCGTCGTTCAGAGGGTAGGTTGAGAGCTTGAGGTGTAAATTGGCTGGTGGCACTGAGATGCTCGTGCAGAGACCTCTTGCTCAGGACGATGAGACCGGTTCAATATTTGGCTGACGGGTGAAAGGTGGTTGCGTACGACGTCCGTGATGGTTGCTGTAGGCAACATCGAGTACGGGCGTACGTGACGGGTTATTCGGGTAACCCTGCAGGTGTAAATCGATTATAATCGCCGTCCCTCACGGTCAGCGAGTACCACTTGTTCACTGTACCTTGACATAGAAAGAACAGGCTAGACACATGTTAAAATGTTGCTGATTGAAAGATGGACTTTGATTGTTAATGATTTGTCGTAGTTTAGAGCTAACTAAAGTTCTTTTCGACTTTGGGCAAAGTACATGAGAGAAATGCATTTCTTGTTTGATTGCGGCTCTCTCATGTGCCTTAGCGTAAGGTTCTCCACAACCTGCTGCTAAAACTTGAAAGTAAGGTTCCACTAATTAGGCGAGTCCTTTGCAACTTGTTTTTATCTCATGTACCCATCACCCCTCATGTAGAAGTTCCATGTTTAGGAGAGACGGGTCAGTCTTGCTGAGCCTTCATGCTCACTGCTTGTGTTTGGAGCTTTTGCAGGGTTCTATGAGGAATGGACTCCCGAAGAGGAGGCGGAGCCACAGGAGGGGAATCCCGTCGAGTGGGAGTCGTGCATGCCACCGTGTTAGTGTGCGCGCGTGCTAGCAAGGACACGTTCACGGGCTGAACGTGAACTTGATGCATAGTCTACGCCTGTGAGTGTATACTGGACCTATTTTGATGCAAAGATGTTCATAAACCACTTTATGTAATAAAATTTTTGCTTCCGCTTTGTACCTTTGATGTGTGTTATTCGGTGCTGTGCAACGCAGCACCCCTCAGCGTGATCCTGGCTCGACAAGACCGTGGGGTCGTGTCATCCAATGGAGCTTAAAATTTTCATGTGAGTTCCTTGTCACAAGGAAGTCATCTGCACCAAAATTCAGAATTTTTCAATGAGTAGATCACTCAGAACAATTCCCTAAGCATTTTGGAAAAAAGGAATTAATTATGAATAAATTTGCACTTTCATGCAAATTGAAGTGAACCACAATTTCAAACATATTTCAGAGAGCATGCATGAATTTTCAAAGGATTTTTGGAGCTACGAATTTCCTAGAACTGAATTTCCAAGTTTTGGAAATTCTCTGAAAATGTTTCTGTATTCGTTTGAACACAGAAACTTGAAATCACAATTATCCTAAATAAATAAACTCCAAATGATCTGAAATTTTTACAGGAGTTAAGTAACTTCCTATAGAATATTCTTGCAAAATTTGAGGATTTCTGGATGAACCAAACTTCCTCTAACATTCTTTTGCTGAAAAGCTTTACAGAATTTTCCAGAATTAAATAGTGACTTTCATACACATTGGGTGGCCTATTTTGATTTAGGTTTTCAATCTGAATCCAACGCAATTTGAATCGCTAAATTTGGAGCTTCCTAGCAAAAGTTATGCCCTCCAAAAGTTTGAATCAAATCTAGCATTTGAAATAAACCGGGAAAAGTTTAAAAGTCTGCCAGCAGGTCCTGGGTGACGTGGCGCCTTCTCATGCGCCGGCACACGAGGCTATAGAGTTTTCCCTGCACAGTAACAAACTGATCCGGTGCAACAGAACATCAAATTCCCCCGCAACCGACACTAACACGTGGGCCAGCCACCGGCTTCGTCTACCTCCAGCCACCCGTGCTCCCGCGCCGCCGAGCTCGCCGGAGCTCTTGCCAGGAGGGGGTTCCCGTGCTATGAATTCACTGATTTTTGCCGCCACTACGTATTCTCATGCGAGGAACATGTTGCCAGCCTTACCTCGGATGAAGATGGCCGGAATCCTATGTGCGACGGCGACAGTGGCTGCGACATGTCCGACACTAACATGCTGCACCAAACACGTCGCCGTTTGCTCGTACAGCACCACTGCGCTGAGGAGAACATGGATCCTACCGCCGATCTTGCTGAAACTTTCCGGAAGTACGACCTCGCCGTCCGGCTAGGTCAAAAATCCGGCGACAATCAAAAAACTCGATGAACAGCAGCTTCGCTCGACGGTTCTCGGCGGTTATTGATCCTATGAATTCGCACAGAGGTATAGAAGGTGTATTCTACGTTGTGTGTGGTTTGGTTGATCGTGCGGTGCAAATTTTTGATCGAAGCCGCTTCGGTGTCCATCGCATGCCTATGGAAAAACAGAGAAATTCCGGCAATACACGCCATGGCATGCTGCCGGAGTTTGGGGGGTAGTAGAAGGATTCTAAATCGATCTTTTTGCTTTTGTAGCTCGGTGGGAGAAGCTCTGTGGCGGCCGGGCGACGAGTCCTTGTCGCGGTCACTTTCCTCGGCGCTGTGGAGGTAGATGAACACGACGCCGCGGTTTTCCGCGGGGCTAGCGCCTGTTTCTGGCTTCCAGCACGCTGAGGGAGGTCCGGAGATTCTGTGGAGAGGCTCAGCTCAACGTGCAGCAGGGGGGAACAGCCGGCTGGCGGTGAACCAACGGCTTCTTCTCTGTGCGGCCGAGTTTTTCGCCGAGGGCACGCGGTAACAGGCTAGCAGCTTCTGTAGCGGTGTGTGAGGCGACGTGCTCTCGGTTGAGTTGATAGGGTCAAGGAAACCGAGTCCTGAGCAGCTCGGGAGCTGGCGGCAAACGCTGCCTCGGTGGCCCTCTCAGCTGATCAGCGGCTACGAGTGGAACAGAGCCTCTGTTTTCCTTCTTGTGTAAGTCTACACCTTATGACATGTGGGCCCCACTGCTCTTGTCCCCCTTATCCTCTCCAAAATCTCTCAAAAATTTGGCACAAGCAAAATTCAACCATAAGGAACTCAAATTCAAAAGCCATTTGGCAAATTGATAAGTTTTACCTCAGTTTCAAATTTGAATCCAAATTTCAAGGAAATTCATAAGCCCCTTTGATATTCATATCAAAGCAACTCCAAACATTCTCAAAATTTGCATTCTCACTAATTCAAACCTGAAGAATTTGAATATGCCCTCTGATCTTTGGGTTGGCCACTGCAAATACGAATTTTTAAACAACAGTTTGAATTTCCTTTTTGGAAATGGCCTCCTTTCTCCTTGAAGTGAACCATTTAGTTCAAACTGAATTTAAAGTCCTCTTGCACATGAAAACAATTACATGTTTAGAAAAGTTTTTGCAAGTCCCATTTCTTGAATTTAAACTCAACTTTATTCACCACTAAAGTTTTCCATTTACAAGTTTTTGGGACTTTTACAACCACCACCTAACTAAACACCGGCGCCACCTCCTGCTTCGATTTTTCGCACTGGAGACCAGCTGCCCGACAGCCTTAGCAACCCGCGGTGTGTTCCGTTTGCTCACAAGCCGAGGCACCAAAGTTCCTTTCACTCCTTGCACCGAGCTCAGCCGAGACATTGCCGCTGCCACGGTTTCGACCGTGAGACAGTTCCTCACTTGCGAACAAAGTTCCCTGAGCTGCAAAATGGCACTGTACCCTCTCCTCCGACCTCCTAGCCACGATAATGAGCTGAAATCAGCCGTCCTTGAGCAACCCCAAACGTTTTTGCGGCGACCCGAAAGTTGCCGCCGTTCGGTGCTCACGTGGGCAACCCAACTCAGTAGCTTTCACGCCTAAGCAAAGGCGGCTAGATACGTGCTAGGGCTTCATACTGCTCATCTCCGAAGCTCAAGCCAAACCGTGGATCGTCGCCGGCGAATTCCAGGATTTTCTTCCGGTCGGCGCAAAACGAACCGCGGGTAATATTTCATCAAATTCTCGATCAAGGTTTGGTTAGAGCTCACCAAATTCGGCACACATGAACTAGACTTGATGAGGAACATCTTTTCTTCGCAACCCTAGCAAGAAACTGCACGTAGCTAGACTATTTTAAGATTTTCCTCTGGCGACGTTAGCGGGGAGCCTCGGGCGCACGGTGAGAACCTAGTTAGAGTCATTCCCGGTCCGTTTTGAATCCACGTCGAGCTCCTCCATGCTCCACTGGTTCTTTAGAGCCCAAAAACCGAGTGTTTGGGGGGTAGGATTGATGTCAGTCGACCTCACCGGAACCCCAAATGGGGCTGTCACAGGTGCGCGCCTAGTTCCGGTGATCGCCGGCCGCCGGTGACCCTCAAAATGAGCATAGAGTGGAAAAATACGTGGAGGCGGCGAGTTTGGCCCCGGGTGATTGCCGGGAACTCGGTTCCAGCGACTCTCGCCGGAGACCGCTGCCATCGGGCGCATTTGGCTCGAGGTTGAAGAAGCCGGACGCATGGGACCCACAGGCAGGAATTTAAACATTTCCTCGAATTTCAGATATTAGTTCAAACTTCAAACTCACAAAAATTTTGTTAGGAAGCTCAACATTGAGTGAACAAAATTTTGTTGGATTCGGCTCTCTGAGTACTTTTCAACAAAACAAGTTTTATCGCATGAAAACCTTTATTTCTCCAGAATAAAATCTCCAAAATTTAAAATGTATAGAATTTTAACTGGAAAACCCTTTAGTGGAAAATTCTGAAATTTGGACAGGATGTTCCTTATAATATCCTTGAGCCACCTTAAAAAGTTTAGATCCATCAGAGCTAATTTGATACACCTAACGGTATGATTAAGGAAACTGGTCCAGAGAAAAAGAAATATGTCCAGAAACATTTTTCAGATTTTCTCTGAACTTGTTTAGCTCATATATTTTGCTAGGATGCTTCAAATTAGATGAAACCAATTCCATTAGAACCATATGAAAACCTAGTTTCCACAAAGTCATGGCTTGATCCATAAAAATCCTTAGAAAAACCCTAAGAGCTCTAATTAGGGCCAAATACACATTTACTTGTGCAGGGCTCAAATGAGCTTTTCTTCAAATGAAATTTGGCCAAGTTCCTGTTTATGTTGTATCCAAACCACAGTAAAAATATCAGAGTCAATAGGACTGTCTATCTATACTTATAGCCTTCACATTATCAAATTCAAGTCAAATGCATTTAAATTGACACGCGTTGTATGTTTATCTCGTGTAGTCGCTAAGATCGAAGAAGGCCGAGAGGTTCTGGATTTCATTACTCCGGGAGAACAACTAGCTTAAGACCAGCAGCAAAGCAAGCTCTGGTTTGCATTAGACATTTCATAAAGTCTTTTGTTTTGACAACTTACTTTACGTACTTCTTACAATTGTGCATTAGAGTCGTGTTTGAAAACCCAAATGCATAGCCAAGAGAACCAGGGTTTTGAGCTTCGTTTAAACCTCGAGTAGCCACTGCAATGCTAAATTGGTGTAGGATTTGGTACAAGTCGAGTAGTTGGATCTACTCACGAGAATAGGCTAGAGGCACAACTAAGTTAGAGATAGACAATGATTCACATGGCAAGAAAAATGAAACCAAGCGGAGAGTAAGTGCAGCAGGACTTTAGGGCCTGGGTGCCATAACTCTGCTTGTGTCGATTGAGGACCGAGCCATGTGCGGGCCTGTTGAACAAGCTAGAACAGTACCAAAGATCTACTGGATATATGGGAACCGGGAAACCGATGTAATTCGGGTAGCGATATGTTGAGGCATTGCTTGTCGTCCAGAGGGTAGGTTGAGAGCAGCGAGGTGTAAATCGGCTGGCGGGCACTGCAGATGCTCTGTGCAGAGACCTCATGCTCGGGACGATAGGACCAGTTCAACACTTGGCTAACGGATGAAAGGTGGTTGCGTACGACGTCCGTGGTGATTGCTGTAGGCAACAACGAGTACGGGCGTACGTCACGGGTTATTCGGATAACCCTGCAGGTGTAAATCGATTATAATCACCGTCCCTCATGGTCAGTGAGTACCACTTTTTCACTATACCGTGACGTAGAAAGAACAGGCTAGTGTCATGTTAAAAGATTACTGATTGAAATCTTTACATTGCTTGTTAATGAATTGCTGTAGTTTAGAGCTAATTAAATTTCTTTTCAACCTTAGGCAAAGTATATAAGAGAAATGTGTTTCTTGTTTGATTGCGGCTTTCTTATGTCTCTTAGCACGAGGTTCTCCAAAAACTTGTTGCTAAAACTTGAAAGTAAGATTCAACTATTTAGGCGTGTCTTTTGCAACATGTTTTCCTATTATACACTGCAAACCCAGCATGTAGAGTTTCATGTGTAGGTAAGACGGGTCAGTCTTGCTGAGCCATCGTGCTCACTGCTTGTGTTTGAAGCATCTGCAGGGTGCTATGAGGAAGAGGCTCCGGAGGAGGAGACGGACCACCAAGAGGGAAACACCGTCGAGTGGGAGCCCTCCACGGCGCTGTATTAGTATGCGTGTGTGCTAGTGAAGACACGTTCATGGGCTGAACGTGAACTTCTTTTGCTTAGTCAACGCCCGTGAGTGTAGACTTAACGTATTTTGATGTAAATATGTTCATAAACCTGTTTATATAATAAAATTTTTGCTTCCACTTTGTACCTTTTATGTGTGTTATCCGGTGCCGTGCAACGCAGCACCCCTCAGCGTGATCCTGGCTAGTCGAGACCGTCGGGTCCTTGCAGCGTGGTATCAGAGATCCGTTGAGGTTTAACACACTTAAAAAGGTTAAATTTTCAAAATCTCGGTGAGGAACGAGTTAGTAGCACATATAAGGATGTTATTAGTGTATAGAAAGTGGCAATACTAACCTATGTGCTTATGTCAGAAAATCATGCATCTCGACACTTCATATGTCTTGGGGATGCATGTAAGAGTTGTCCACCAGTGAGGGGGGGGGGGGCGACACCCGTTCATGGGGCCATGCCGCTTGCCTGGGAATCGCATTGGGTGGTGCCGTATTATGCGGCACCCAACAGCACACATTTAATTAAACATGTATTACATAAATCAAAAGCGGAAGCTTACAAATGTTCTTTGTAAATAATTTACATCAAATAGCTACAGCAGACGACTATATTCAGCTCACGTCGAATAACTAAGGAGCACTCGAGAAGAGGTCCAGCCTGCGGACTCCTCTCGCTAGCAACACAAAGACATTGCAGCGGCTGGGTTCTTCATGTGTTACATGACTCGGAAGTCTCCGAGTCTCACCGGACAACCTTCTTCATAAGTGTCGATGTTAACCTGCAAAACCACTCATATAGCAAGCGTGAGCACATAGGCTCAGCAAGACTTAACCGTCTCTCCTAAGGCATGCAACTCTACATGAAGGTAACTTAAGACAATAAACAAGTAAGTTCCATAAAGACTCGCCTACACGTTCATCCTTAACTTTCAGATTTTAGCCATCACAGTAGTGACATTGTGCCAAGCAACATTGAAAATCCACAATCAAACAATAAACGCTTCATTCCAATGTTACTTGTACCAAGGTGGAAAATTAACTTTAATTTGCTCTATCACTACTACATACATAGTTTTCATGCAATTCCAATTATCATAGCAGCATATAAAACTTGCAAACTGTTATCACACAACTTGCTTACTACGTCACAACACGGTGAGCAAATGGTACTCATATCTGCGAGGGACGGTGAATCGAATCAAACACTGCCCGGATAACTCGACACATACGCCCGCCTCTGATGACCCAAATCTAGCGTCCTTCATTATGTCGTATGTGGCAACCCTTCGCAGAACACCCCACTGTAGAACCGGTCGCGCCGTCTCGGGCTCATAGGTCTAACGAGACGATGTGGTATGCCTCTACAATCCATTTAACCTGGTACATCGGTTTCCTGGGTCCCATATAACAGTAAGCATCCGGTACACAACTCAATACTTGCTCATGGGTGCCGCACACGCATCGGTCCTTAACCAAAACAAGCAGAGCTACTCGACCAAGACCTCGTCTTGCCGCTGCCTAACCATCCTGCCTGGTCTTATCTTTGGAAACATAAACTTTAGTTTTCTTTTTCAACCATACCCGTGTGATTCCGAACTATAGCTCGCGAGTAGATTCCAACTACTCGACTTCTACTGGATGTCATAACCTATTTAGCAAGGCATTATTATACAGCGGGAAACTGTATTCTACCCTTGACTCAAGGGTTCATTTTGGACATGCATTTTTGGAGTATAAATCATACCTGACCTAATGCACATACAAACTCTAAACCACAGTAGTGAACAAGGTAAAACTTTATAAAACAACTTAAATGCAAATCGGAGCTTGCCTTTGTTTTGCAGGTGACTAGTATATAATGTTCAGTTAGTGAAGACCACTAGAGGCTTGATCACTCGATCACCGTGTCTTTGAAATCCTCCTTCACTTCCTTCACAATTCCTCACGTATATGCTACACGTTATGAATATGGACAAGTATTCAATTATAAAGCTTTTTCTAATAAGCTCTAATGACAAGTTTAAAAACTGGAACTCTGTTTAAGAATTTAAATTGACACTGGTGCTATGGTTTGGGTTTGGGTTACTCAACATGATCAAGTGCTAAGTGTTTTCCCCCACTTGTGTTTTGATCACCTAAAGAGGTTAAACAGAACAGTGGTGATCCAGAGCTCCAATGGAGCTGAAAATTTTCATGTTAGTTCCTTGTCACAAGAAAGTCATCTGGACCAAAAATTAGCACTTTTCACTGAGTGGTTTATTCAGAACAATTCTCTAAGCAATTAAGCAAAATGGAATTAATTCTGAAGTAACTCACATATTCATGTCAAACTTAGTGAACTAAAATTTCAATTATAGTTCATAGAGCCTGCATGATTTTTTCTATGATTTTTGGAGCTAAGAATTACCCAGAACTGATTTTCCATGTTTTTGGAAATTCCCTGAAAATGTTTCTGTATTTATTTGATCACAGCAACTTGAAATCTAAATTCTCCTAATAAAATAAACTCCAAATGAGCTGAAATTGTTACAGGAGTTCAATATCATCCTAAAGAATATTCTGGAAAAATTTGAGGATTTTTGGATGAACCTAAAGCTTTACATAATTTTCCATAATTAAATAATGACTTTCATACAAATTGGGTTGCATATTTGGATAGAGTTTTTCAACCTGAATCCAACCCAATTTTAATCACTAGGTTTGGAGCTTCCTAGCAAAATTTATGTTCTTCCAAAGTTTGAACTAAATCTGGGAATTCAATTAAACCGGGAAAAGTTCAAGTCTGACAGCCGGTCCGGGGGTGACATGGCGCCACCAGAGAGCTGAACACACGGGGCCAAAGGGATAAACTCGCACGGTCACAATCTGATCCGGTGCCACAGACAACCCCATTTCCCACAAACAGACACTGTCTTGTGAGCCAGCCCCCGTCTTCTTCTACCTCCCGCCTCCCGCGCCGGCCCGCCGCCGAGCTCGCCGGAGAGATCGCTGGGAGGGGGATCGAGTGCCCGAGACTTCCCAAATCTCACAGCCTCTACGTTATTTCATGCAAGGAACATGTTGCCACCCTTGGCTCCCACCGGCAATCACCGGAAATGGCTTCGCGATGGCGACCGCCTGTGTGGCAACTCCGGCGACGTCGCGAGGATGTTGTAGTGCCCCAACCTTGCTTCGGTTAGCTCCTACAGCATTGCCACGACCTAGGGAGAAACGTCCAAGGCTCTGACCTCACGAGAAACGTCAGCAAATACGAGTTCACTGTGCGACCTAGGTCAATTTCGGTGAAAACTCAAAAATTTGAAGAACCGAAGGTTTCCTCGACGGTTCTTCCTAGTTCTTGATCCCACGCACTCGCACGGATGTCTAAAACTGGGTTTCTAGGTTTGGTGATGAGTGGTGCACCGTGTCACCCTAATTTCCCAATTTCCTCCTCGCGGTTCATACCGCATGTCGGAGGGAAAAACCAAATTCCGGCGAGCACAGTTTGTGACAAGCTGCCGGCTGTTAAGGTGAAGCAAGAGAAGGTATAAGGGAACCTTTTTGCTTTTTAAGCTCGGTGGGAGAGGAGCTGTGGCGAGTGGGCGACATATTCTTGTGGCCAGCGGCTTCACACGGCGCTGTGGAGGAAAACGAGCTCGACGCCGGGGTTTCCGTGGAGCTAGCGCCTGGTTGTTGCTTCGGGCACGTTGAGGGAGATCCGGCGACGCTGGAACCAAGCTCAGTTCGGTGTGAGAACCACCGAGACAGCCGGGCGCCGTTGCTCCAATGGGGTGCACGGTAGCGGAGAGAAAGGTGTGCGCACGGGATGGCAACCACGAGGGAGAGAGAGCGCGAGCAGCTGAGAGCGAGGGGTTGCCGAGCGGTGTAGCCATCCGTGAGATAATATCAGCACAGATGAGGCAGTTCGCGTGCGCTGTGATCGACCACGTGCTGACACCTCTAGTAGCTGCTGTCGAGCGCTGGGCAAAGGGAAAAACAGAGACTGTGGCTCATTTCACAGACAGCTGGGTCCCACCTTTTTCCTCTCCTCTTTAAACTCCTTTGTTGCTCTCAAATTCCTCCCAAATTTGGCAGGTTGTCCAAATCAATGGATAAAGTTTACTTCACATGCGGACCAGTTTTTCGTCGAGGGACACGTGATAATAGACGAGCAGCTACTGTGAGGCAGTTTGTGAGGTGACGAGCTCCCGGTTTGAGCCGATAAGGGCAAGAAAAATGAGACGGGGTTCGCTCGGGAGGTGGCGGTAACACTGCCATCGATGGCGCAGCTAGAGAGTCGGCTGGTTCGAGTCTGAACAGAGCGTGAAGACTTCGGGTTCAAGTCTCCTTTGCTCACTGACAGGTGGGGTCCACCCCTCTTTTCCCTCTTCTTATCCCCCAAAATCCACACAAATACCTCCCAAATTTGGCAGGTAATAAATTCCAATATGTAGAGATTAAATTTGGGAAATCATTTGGACATATGGCAAAGTTTTATCCAAGTTCAAATTTGAAAATTTGAATTCAAATGCCCCTTTATGTCCTCTTGCAAATGCGTAGCAAAAACACTTCCAAATGTGGGAAAAATTTATATTCGCACAAATTTTGAGCTGAGGATTTCACATATGGAATCAACGTTTAACTTTGGTTGCTACAAATATAAACGTTGAACCAACAGTTTAAAAACCTCCTTTGGGATGACCCATTTTGAATTTGAGTGAAAAAAGTTGATTTTCTCATAGCCCATGCTTGATCACTCTTGGTCCTAATCTGAACCTCACAAGTTCAGTTTGAATTTGCCTTTACATTTTGAATTCAGCACGAATTCAAACATGATCATAATTAACTCCTTTTTAGCTCACCCTAAAATCAAAAGGTTGCCACTTTAAATCTCCTCACCTTCAAATGTATGAGGTTCCATTTGTATTCAAATGTTTGGCGGCAATTATAGGTGAGCATTTGAGTCTAAAGATCTGCTTTTTATTCTTTCTCATACACATGAGTTTAACTTAACATTGGTCCAACACATTCAAATGAATCGTTGAACCCATTTTGTTGAACCCCATATACACCATCCTGTGTAAGAAAGTTTTTGCAAGTCCCATTTTTCATGAACCAGAAACACAATGACATTCAAGCATCCCTTTCTTTGCATTCACGTTTTTGGAACTTTTACAACCAGTGCGCACAAGCTTAGTGGTGGAGCCTCACGGGTGGCAGGTAACCCGGCCAGCTTTAGTATCCTCTATGAATCTTCATGTCGTTTGGGGTATTCGAGCAACGCCCTTCCCTGGCGTGCTACGGGCAAGTACAGGAGACCCCGTGTTTGGCTCAAGGCTTGTTTGGCTTGAAAACAACCGTGCGAGTGATGACGGACGGTTGTATGGAACTGTATTGGGACCTGGTTTGGTGTGCAGCAGAACCTGATGATTGTGTGGTTTAATTGCAGGTAGTCTAACCAAGATCGTTAGACGAGTAGCATACATGTGCGAGAGACGTTTAGTGCCACTGAATTAATGAAGCCGGCTAAGTCCGGTATAGGTTTTCTTTGTGAGGAACGTAGTACCGGCATGAATTGGGTGACGCTTCGATGTCACACTTCACTAAATGATCAACATCATTGTAAAACTTGAAAGTTTTGATCCAGATCACTAAAAATTTGATTTAACTCCTTCCCTTAATCAGGATTTTCAAAGTAAGCAAGTTTTCAACTTATAGGATATTAAGAACAAAGTCCTCTGTTTTCAGAGGAAATAATGCTGAAGTTATACAGGGGTTAGAGGTCGAGTTCTATCGATGTTGGGGTCATATGATACATTTTTGGAAATATTTGGAAGAGCTTTAAAACTTTTCTATTGATGTCCAGAGGTGTTTAATTCCTTAACTAGTCAAAAAATGCAGTAGAGTTGAAACTGTCCAGAAAACAGGGCAGAGCAAATACTCTCTGTAACTCTCTGTAAAATGAGCATAACTTCCTGTATAAAAATCCAAAAATAGATTTTATGTAGTAATGAAAATTTTATGAGATAGGTTACAACTTTGTAACATAAAGTTTTGTCAAATTAGAGGTAGAATTATCTGGAACTCTTGGATCAAATCAGTACCTAAAGCAGGGAGGTGCTGTCCAATTTTCTCCAGAAATTGTGTCAACTTTGACATCTCATAACTTTTGAACCAGGATAGATCCGAGGGCAAAAAAAAATACAGTATGGAAAGTTATTGAAGTTAACTTTAACTTTGATGTTGATCTCCAGAACTGATTTTGCTTTTAGCAGGGTCTAAATCAGATTAAAAGGAAACAGGTCAGGGCTGTCAGTTTGGGCAGCAGACCAGCAATCAAATTTTTTCTATGTTTGATTTGTGTTTCCAGATTTTAGGAGTTCAATGACATGTTTTGTTTTATAACTCCATCATTTACTGTTGAAATGAATATTTGACCTTTTTCAAATATGTTTCTACAGATGACAGAGGATAAACAACAGGAGAATGGATGGGTGGTATCCCACCGTTCTCAACGCAGCGGGTATCCGGAATTGTTGAAGCTGATGCTTCAATATTTCGGGTATGTGGAGACGCGACGTTACCTTGACAAGGAAGAAGGCGAGGAGGGAACAATACATGGGCTTTCCATGTCAATGTTCCAACAGGACTGACGCCACCGGGTTGGGCACCGTTCACCGTCACGGTGAAAGGGAGCCAACCGGAAGAGATGTGGCAAGTGGCAGCCCGCGACACCATGCCGCGTTTCTGCCAGCTACACGTGGTATATATAAGGGGCATTCCATACGCGCTTGTTCCAGTGGAGGGACGAGCAAATCACGTGTGGAGGGAGAGGTACTTTGCGGCAACTGATCCGAGTTGCTCAAGGTAGAATCCAGCAGAAGCGAACCTCAGCCTCCATTTGATGGCAGGGAAGGACGCAATGGATAGCCAAGCTGTCCATACGGCTTGACTTGCCGTGGAGCTCAAGGAGAGCACCAGCCACCGAGACCATTTTGAGAGTGCTCACAGCACACTTCGTAATGCGCTCCTTCTGACGATCAAGCGACTGAATCAACAACACAATCAGTTGCGTCGTCTGAGGAAGGCGAAGAAGAAAAGCCGTGTCGACATCACGGTTTCGCAGCTGCAAGTACAGGCCTTGACCCAGCAGAACGAGGTCCTTATACAAGAGCATGATGATGCTATTGAGGAGGGGCAGAACTTGGAGGAAGATTACAATCAGGCCATGGACGAGGTGCATGCTTTGCAAGACCTCGTACCTCCGGTAGTGGGCCTACCGATGGTAGGTGCAGTACCCATGTTTTTGGGTATCCTGGCGATGCCGGAACCTGAACCCATAGAGGAGATCATGGAACCTGAGCCACCAGCAGAGATAGCAGAGGAGGACAACCCGCAGGAGGTCGAGTTCTACTCAGAATAGTGAGTTTACCGTTACCATGTAGGGCAGCGAGGGTGGTGTGTAAGAACTTTCATAACAGTGACATGTCATGTAGACAGTAGCATGTGTGTAGGTAGTGACGACATGATCACGACCTCTCGGAGGTCTGAGAATAATGTATCTTGTATAAAGTTTTTACTTTATCAATATATGTGAATGTTGTGCGACTTTATTCATGTGTCACTGCAATACCTACTGTTTTCCATGGAATTTTAAGAATGACATGTGCTGATCGTTGCTGTTTTGAATTTCAGAGTGACTCATACTCATGCCAACCCCGATGTTGGGGGTTCCAGTCAGGGGGGAGAGGCCTCCCAACAGCCTCCCGAGACTTCCTGGGGACAGAAGCAACAGCAACCTCTACCACCACCGCCGCCAACGGTCACGTTGGCCGATATTGTTGCGGCCATGGCGGGCTCGCACCAGCAGCACACCGAGTTGCTGCAGACTCTTATTGCCAATACGTCTCAGCCAGAGAGGCGTCAAGACCGAGAGGAACGCCAACAAAGTTCCTACTCAGATTTTCTCGCTTCCCATCTCCCGGTACTCTCAAGGGCGGATGAACCCCTCGATGTGGACAACTGGCTCCGCACGATGGAGATGAAGTTTGAGCTTCTCCAAGTTAGTGAGCAGCGGAAGACGCAATTCGCGGCCCAGCAACTTCAGGGGTCCGCGAGCGCTTGGTGGGCAAATTTCTGTGCCTCGCAGTGCACCGAGCGAGTGCTGACCTGGGCAGAGTTCCGGACGGCCTTCAGTGCCTATCACATACCGCCAGGTCTCATGAAGAGGGAGACACAGGAATTCCTCTACCTGCAGAAAGGCATCCGGAACGCACTGGAGTACTCCAGGGCGTTCAATAATCTTGCGCTCTATGCTTCCTGTCATGCCGATACGGATGAGAAGTGGTGAGACCACTTTTACCAGGGGCTAAATGCGCTCCTAAAGGACAAGCTTGCAATGTTCAATCACAGCAGCCTCAATGACATAATTGATGCTGCGATTGTACAAGAGGAATCTAGCAAGGAGTCTGTGAGACCTATGTGTGCTGAATACATTGGCTTTGACGATAAAAGTTTTGAATACTACTAAAACACCTTTTTAAACAAGGTCCGACTCTAGGTCCGAGCTCCAGCAAGGTCCGACGATAGGTCCGACTTGTTTTGGGTAGCTCTGGCAAGGTCAGACGTAAGGTCCAACTTGCTTTGTCTAGGTCTGACTTATTTTGGCTAGGTCCGACTTGTTTTTGCTAGCTCTGGTGCTAGGTCCGACTAGCTTTGGTAACTTCTGTGCTAGGTCCGACTAAGCTTTAGTAATCTCCGGCGCTGGGTCTGACTAGCTTTGGTAAGCTCCGGTTCAAGGTCCGGTTAGCTTTGGTAAGGTTCGAAGCTTGATTGCAATGGTTATGCTTTTAACTTGCAATGTTTCGAACTTGCTTTACTCTTATGGAAAGTTTGCTTAGTATTATTTTACTAAGTTTTTTGTGTGTTTTGGTGGTTATGGCTGATATCATTTTGCTATGGTTTACAACATACTTATGTGAGGTGCTCACGTAAGATGTTGTAGTTTCAGAACTAACGAGAGTCAAGTCGAGGACTTGTGCTTGGAAGTATTGGTTGTTTATTCATGTGCAGGTGTTGCTTGATTTCAAGACATGGCTGGTGACGGGATCCATTGAACTAGTCTTAGGGAGAAGATGAGGTTCAACAACCAAGTTCCGGAGGAATTGTGGTTGAGGTTATCAAGAGGTTGTGCAGTATGTTTGAATCAAGAACAATGCATATGAAGGTATCTTGGACGTCGTTGGAAGATGTTTGCACATGTGCAAGGAGTGCATGGACGTGGCTGCATGGTTCCAAGGCGTGATGAAGAGATGTGGACGTAAAGAATTGGTCGGAAAGGTCCAACCGACTAGGTTATGGACTCAGGCTGCGGCTAAGTCGTGTTTGACTCAAATATGGAAAGTTTTGAGTTGGTTATGATAGGATTTCATGTGGGTCACGAATTTGAGTTATTTTAGGAATGTGGGATACGTTCCTAAGGTGTTTGTAAGTGTTAAGATTGATTCTATCTGCGTATAGAAGAGTCATAAGCAGTATTGGAAAGTTACAGTTTGAATCCAAGTAGGAGTAGGAGTCCTAGTTTGAGTTGAGTTGGCTTTCGGGCTGGTTATATAAACAAGGGAGGCCAGAGCTCGTGGAGCACGACTTTGGGGCTGTTCTTTTTGTGTTTTGATAAATAAAATTCGTATTCTAAAGGAACTTTTGTGCCTTGTTCGTTCGACTTGTTTCAGACAAGTGTTTCTCGTCGAGTTTCTGTTCAGCACTACCGTGCTTCGGTGGTTTTATCATAACTCGAGTTTTACAGATCCAATTGATGTGATTCTTTTTGGGTTGTCTTCACAACTTGATTATATATCATCTGTGAAATTTCATGGTCATTTAATTTGTGGTTTATGATCTACACGAGTTTCTTTGCAGTATTCCAGAACTGTTTTTCTCGCGTAGGACAGATTGACCTTTGTTCGATCTTTCGATCGTAACTTGAGTTTCTCTCAACGGATTCTCATGATTCTTTTGTGACATCTTCGTGACTTGATTCTCTACAATCTATACTAGTTTTGTCACAGTTGAACACGTTTGGATTAGTCGCACACATGGTTTCTTTAATAGATCAGTTTTCTTCTGAGGGGTGTTTTGTTGCTTCCGCTGAAAAGTTTTTATCTACCATTCACCCCCCTCTGGTAGCTTTACACGTGTACTTCGATCCTACAATTGGTATCAGAGCCAGGTTGCTCTAATCTTTGTGATTTGCACGTGTTTTTACTAATCATCATGGAGAAATACTCCGCCAAACCTTGTGTGTTTAGTGGTATTGATTTTCAGGTTTGGAAGGCACGCATGAAAGCTTTCATCCAGGCGCAAGGCTTTGCAATATGGGAAAAGGTGTACAAGCCTTATGATGTGCCTTCAAACGATCAAGTCACGGCTACAAACATGAGAGATGTCGACAACAACAACAAGGCTCGGAACTTGATCATACAAGGACTAACTCAGAGCGACTTCGACCGTGTTGCACACCTCCGATCGATGTACGATATGTGGAGAGCACTTTGTGACTACCACGAAGGATCCAACACGATCAAGGAGGTAAGACAGGATATGTTCAAGAAAGAATACATGTGCTTTGAGATGCAACCCGGTGAGTCCATTGATGACCTCTTTGCTCGCTTTAATAAAATTCTCAGCAACTTGAGTAGCATCTATGTTAATTTTTCAGATGCTGAAAATGCTAGGCAATTACTAAGTGCATTAGACATGTCAATTTGGGAGAAGAAAGTAACATCCTTACGTGAATCCACTGTCATGAGTACTCTTACATTAGATGTGCTTTATTCTAAGCTAAAAACTCATGAAATTGACATTATATCATGTAAGAGCCCAAATAAGACTATTGCATTTGTCTCTCAACATGATATGCCTAGCTCCGGCCAATCATCTAGCAATACACCTGCTTTGCTGTCTTCACTAACCCTGGAACAGATTGAGGAGTTTCGAGAGGAGGGGCTAGTACTTCTTTCTACTAGGTTCTCAAAAGCATTGCAAAATGTGAGAACTAGAATGAGAGGAAGCTCCGGACCTCAACGATGCTTTGAATGTGGTAAGACAGGACACTTTCGTACAGATTGCCCTAACCTTTCAGGTCATTCTAACCGTGATGAAAAGCAGAATAAAGTCAAGTCCTCTTTTGGCAACACCAACAAGAAAAAGAAGGGTTTTACAGGACGCAAACTGATAAACAGTTTCATCACCGCACTTCAAGAACTTGGCTCGAGTGATGGAGACATTGGAAGTGATGAAGATGAAGATGATCTGGCAAACTTGTGCTTCATGGCGGGCAAATCAAAATTAAGTATGGAGGATGCAGAACACAACAGTGACAACGAAGAGGTATGTCCTACTTGCAAAGAAATGTGTGATGCTATTTCTCGTGCCACTATTATTGTTAAGAAAAAGGACAAAAATCTTAGGGACAATGCTGTTAAAATTGAGTCACTAGAATCTGAAATTAATCATTTAAAATCCTTGATTCCTAGTGATGATTCTTGTTCCTCATGTGATTTGATATATGAACAATTGTCCTCTCTAAGAAGTGCACACACCTCCACACTTGATAAACTTGAACTTGAAATCAAAAAGAACAAAAAGCTTGCTGCACTTAATGATGAAAACTTGAGAGATGCTTGTTGTTCTACAATTGATTTGCATTGTTCTACTTGCGATGATCTTGATAAGAAACTACAAGATGCTATGAAAGAAATTTCTATATTGAACAGTGCTTTACGTTCTCATGAAGTTAAATATTGTTCCAATTGCAAATTAAAAGTAAAAACTTCATGTGAAAATTGTCTTGATCTATCAAATCAACTTGATAACATGCATAGGACATTAGATCGGTTTTGTAATGGGAATAAGAACCTAAACTTGCTGCTGAATTCTTCCAAGTCTTGCAATGATAAAACTGGTTTAGATTTTGATTCACATGCTCATGCTAAGGAACATCCAACTAAAATTGTAAAATCATTAGGAAGTGGTTTGATTCAAACAATTCCTAAACATAAAGAAATGGTTTTTAAATCTGCAGGAGTGTTGTCACATTCGGGTTCAAATAAGCATACTGCATGCTCATCTAGACATGAACACAAAGTTAAATTTCATTGTACCTATTGTGGTAGAGATGGTCATGTCATAGATTTTTGTTATAGACTAGCTAAACAACATAAAAAGGAAAGAATGCAAGCTAGATCTTATAACTCTCATGCAAAATTTGCTGCACATACTAAACCGAATGTCAGGAACATGCAACCTGCTGTTATGAGTCAGAAATATTCAAAGTTTACCTCCGTAGCTTCAGTTTTTGCCTCCAGAGCTTCAGTTTTTGCCTCTGGACCTTCTGTTTTTGCCTCCGGAGCTACTGATTTTCGTGCTACACAAGTAACACCTCATAGGTCAGTAGTGAAGAACAAAAAATCTCAAACTTTGACTCATAAATCTGCTGTTTTATCTCAGCTTTCGCATGTTATTCCTGCTGGACGTCGTGTGACTCAGTACTGGATTCCTAAATGTCATTTAACTAACCCCAGTATTGAGTCATCGACGTATTGTACTTCTATGTAGGTTACACGCTTGAGGAAGGAGAACATTTGGATTGTGGATTCAGGTTGCTCACGCCACATGACCGGTAACAGAGAATGGTTCTCCTTTCTCTCTTATGTGTCACGTGTAGAGAATGTTACTTTTGCCGATAATTCTTCAACTCCTATAATTGCTAAGGGTTCGGTTAGAGTAAATGATCACTACACTTTGAAGGATGTGGCACTTGTCAAAAATTTGAAATACAACTTGCTTTCTGTTTCACAATTGCTAGATGAAAATCTAGAAATTATTTTCAATAAAAACTGCTGCAAAGTTGTAGGTTCAAATAGTGAGCTTATTTTTAACATGTCTCGATTTGGATGAATTTTTAAAGCTGATTTTCATATGTCTTCCTCTAAGCAAAGATGTCTAATTGCAAATGATTCCAAATATTTATATTTTTGGCATCGTAGACTTGGTCACATAGGCTTTGATCATCTCACGCGTGTTAGTGCTCTTGATCACATACGTGGGCTTCCTAAGCTTAAAGGGGACAAAGAAATTGTATGCTCTTCTTGTAGACATGCTAAGATGGTTGCAGGTTTACATGCTCCTCTCACAATGACCATGAAAACTGAACCGGGTCAACTTTTACACCTTGACACCGTAGGACCTTCACGTGTTCAATCCTTCGGAGGTAAATGGTATGTTCTTGTGATTGTTGATGACTATTCAAGATACTCTTGGGTTTACTTTATGGCATCTAAGAATGAATCTTTTAGTCACTTTAGAACTTTATTTCTTAGATTATCAATTGATCACCCAGGATCTTTAAGAGCAATTAGAAGTGATAATGGAACCGAATTTAAAAATTGATCGTTTGATCACTTTTGTGCTGAAAATGCAATAGATCATCAATTTTCTTCACCATATGTACTTCAACAAAATGGTGTTGTAGAGAGAAAGAACAGAACCTTAGTTGAGATGGCTAGGACTATGCTTGATGAATATCAAACTCCTAGGAAATTTTGGGCTGATGCAATTGCAACCGCTTGTTATGTCTCAAATCGTGTTTTCTTACGTGCTAAGCTAGGTAAAACACCATATGAGCTCAGATTTGGACAAAGGCCTAGTGTCACACACTTTAGGGTCTTTGGTTGCAAATGCTTTGTTAAGAAACATGGTAATTTTGATAAAGTTGAAGCTAGATCTGTTGATGGCATGTTTCTTGGTTATCCATCTCATACTAGAGTCTACCGTGTGCTTTTACTTCATACTAACAAAATTGTGGAGACTTGTGAGGTTTCTTTTGATGAATCTAGCCCAGGTACTAGTTCAAATATTGAAAGTCCGGATCCATATCCGCAGGTAGAGAGTATTTTCGTTGAAGAAGAGGAAGAAGTGGTGCTGCTGCCCAAAAATTCAGCAGCTAATGACATTGTTCCAGCTCCTGATCTTGATTCACAGCCAGCACCGATGACCACCATTGCTGGTCCGGATTCTCCTCACGTCACAAGCTCATCTATTTGTGATGAACATGAAGAACAAGAAGCTTCTGAAGTGTCCACTGCCCTCCAGATTCTCAAAAGTCATCCTCCACAACAAATTATTGGAAGCTTGCATGAACGAGTTACAAGATCCAGGTTTTTTGACCCCAATTCTCATGCTCATTCTGCTTTTGTTGCTTCTTTTGAACCCAAAGATATATCACTCGCACTCACTAATGAATCTTGGATTATTGCCATGCAAGAAGAGTTAGAAAATTTTGAAAGAAATAATGTTTGGAAACTTGTACCTCCACCTCAAGGTCACACTTTAATTGGAACTAAATGGGTGTTTAAAAATAAACAAAGTGAGGATGGGGTTGTGGTTAGGAATAAGGCTAGGTCGGTTACTCAAGGTTTCACACAAGTTGAAGGTCTAGATTTTGATGAAACTTTTGCTCCTGTTGCTAGATTAGAAGCCATAAGAATTTTGTTAGCTTTTGCTGCATCTAAAGGTTTTAAGCTATATCAAATAGATGTTAAAAGTGCTTTTCTTAATGGCTACATAGATGAGGAGGTTTATGTCAAACAACCACCTGGTTTTGAAAATCCAAATTTTCCTAATCATGTTTACAAACTGTCCAAAGCCTTGTACAGTCTCAAACAAGCCCCTAGAGCATGGTATGATAGGTTAAAAACATTCTTACATGAAAAGGGGTTTACCATGGGCAAGGTTGATAAAACTCTTTTTGTGCTTAAGCATGGCAATGACTCATTATTCGTTCAAGTGTATGTGGATGATATTATCTTTGGTTGTGCTTCTCATGATCTTGTGTCCAAGTTTTCAGCTATGATGAGTTCAGAATTTGAGATGAGTATGATAGGAGAACTCACATACTTTTTGGGGCTGCAAATCAATCAAACCAAGGAGGGTACCTTTGTGCATTAAACAAAGTATACAAAAGATCTCCTAAGGCGCTTCAACATGGACAAAAGCAAGCCTCTTCAGACACCAATGGGAACAGCAACAACACTTGAACTTGATGAAGATTGTGATCCCGTTGATCAAAAAGAATATAGAAGCATGATCGGATCACTTTTGTATCTCACGGCATCAAGACCGGACATACAATTCAGCGTATGTCTTTGTGCACGGTTTCAAGCCTCCCCACGTCTTTGCATCGTCAAGCTGTCAAAAGGATTCTCAGGTACTTACATGGAACTCAAGAATTTGGCATTTTTCTTCCTTCTTTCTCAATTGTTACTTTGAAATCTTTTTCCGATGCTGATTTTGGGTGTTGTAGGATTGATAGGAAAAGTACTTCTGGTGCTTGTCATTTTCTTAGTAATTCACTTGTTGCCTGGTCCTCTAGAAAACAAAGTTCAGTTGCACAATCCACAGCTGAATCTGAATATGTAGCTGCTGCTAGTGCTTGCTCACAAATTCTTTGGATTGTTCAAACACTTAAGGACTATGGGGTTGACCTAGATAGTGTTCCACTGTTTTGTGATAACACTAGTGCCATTTGCATTGCTAAAAACCCCGTGCAACATTCGAGAACTAAGCACATTGACATTAGGTATAACTTTCTCCGTGATAATGTCGAAAAAGGGAACATTGTGCTTCACCATGTAGATACCAAACAACAATTGGCTGATATTTTTACAAAACCTTTGGATTTCACTCGTTTTTGTTACATTCGTAGTGAAATATGGGTTATGCATCCTCATGGCTTAAATTGAGGGAGAATTTTGAAACTTGGGAAGTCTATGTGCGAATCTGAAATTAAAATAATATGAGCATAGTAGATCATGCATATATGACTCTGTGATTTTTTTTCATGCTGAAAGTTCTTACTACATTACTCGTGTTATATATTTTGTAGTTTTTACCATGTCTAGTAATTGGAATAATTACTTACACTAAATCTGGTCATGGTCAAACTTTCTTGGTGTTTTGAACTTGTTGCTTGCTCACAAGTGCTTTTAATCATAAAGAATTAATCAAGTAATCAATTCACATATTGAGTTTTTATGTTCAAATAAAAATAAGAAAAGATCAAGAGAATATGCATGCATCGCACTTCTTCTTTTGAGATGGCTTATCATTGCACTTAGATATGAACTTGAAAGGAGTTGTGTATGACTAAAACCATGTCCTTAAGCTTCTGACTGTCAAATGACATAGGCTTGGCTTGGTTGGTTAGAATAAGGCTGATGCTGCATATAATCTCTTGCAAATGTCATAACATCAAAATTTGTGCTTTAAATGATAAGTAAAATGCAGCAACAAGTGTCATGTTTTCAGGTCTTGAAATAGTTAAGTTTGTGAGATCATGACTTGCTTAAATTGAAAATTACACTTGATTTCTAGCATGGCTTACACTACTTTATGTATCTCATTGATGTGATAGTGTAAGTTACTTCATAGTATGATTTGGATGAGCTTTGTTTTATATGTATATGTTATAATTTGCTCATAACAAATTAAAATTTCTCTTTTGTACCTTGCTGAATACATTGTCAAAGTGGGAGAAATTGATCACACATTGCACACATTCACAAGTGTTTTGGCATGATTCTTCTCAGGGGGAGAATTATTGGTATTTTTGTTTTTCTTCTCATTTTATTTCTGATTTACAAAGGGGGAGAAATTGTTTTAAAAACTTTTCATGTGAATAAGCCAATGTTCGGATTTTAAGTGGTGTTGCCAATGCATTCATCAAGGGGGAGATTGTGAGACCTATGTGTGCTGAATACATTGGCTTTGACGATAAAAGTTTTGAATACTACCAAAACACCTTTTTAAACAAGGTCCGACTCTAGGTCTGAGCTCCTGCAAGGTCCGACGATAGGTCCGACTTGTTTTGGGTAGCTCCGGCAAGGTCTGACGTAAGGTCCGACTTGTTTTGTCTAGGTCTGACTTATTTTGGCTAGTTCCGACTTGTTTTTGCTAGCTCCGGTGCTAGGTCCGACTAGCTTTGGTAAGTTCCGTGCTAGGTCCGACTAAGCTTTACTAAGCTCCGGCGCTGGGTCCGACTAGCTTTGGTAAGCTCCGGTTCAATATCCGGTTAGCTTTGGTAAGGTTCGGAGCTTAATTGCAATGGTTCTGCTTTTAACTTGCAATGTTTCGAACTTGCTTTGCTCTTATGGAAAGTTTGCGTAGTATTATTTTACTAAGTTTTTGGTGTGTTTTGGTGGTTATGGCTGATATCATTTTGCTATGGTTTACAACATGCTTATGTGAGGTGCTCACGTAAGATGTTGTAGTTTCAGAACTAACGAGAGTCAAGTCAAGGACTTGTGCTCGGAAGTATTGGTTGTTTATTCATGTGAAGATGTTGCTTGAGTTCAAGACATGGCTGGTGACAGGATCCATTGAACTAGTCTTAGGGAGAAGATGAGGTTCAATAACCCAGTTCGGGAGGAATTGTGGTTGAGTTGATCGGGAGGTTGCGCAGTATGTTTGAATCAAGAACAATGCATATGAAGGTATCTTGGACGTCGTTGAAAGATGTTTGAACGTGTGCAAGGAGTGCATGGACGTGGCTGCATGGTTCCAAGGCGTGATGAAGAGATGTGGACGTAAAGAATTGGTCGGAAAGGTCCAACCGACTAGGTTATGTACTCAGGCTGCGGCTGAGTCGTGTTTGACTCAAATATGGAAAGTTTTGAGTTGGTTATGATAGGATTTCGTGTGGGTCACGAATTTGAGTTATTTTAGAAATGTGGGATACGTTCCTAAGGTGTTTGGAAGTCTTAAGATTGCTTCTATCTGCGTATAGAAGAGTCCTAAGCAGTATTGGAAAGTTACAGTTTGAATCCAAGTAGGAGTAGGAGTCCTAGTTTGAGTTGAGTTGGCCTTCGGGCTGGTTATATAAACAAGGGAGGCCAGAGCTCATGGAGCACGACTTTGGGGCTGTTCCTCTTGTGTTTTGATAAATAAAATTCGTATTCTAAAGGAACTTTAGTGCCTTGTTCGTCCGACTTGTTTCAGACAAGTTTTTCTCGTCGAGTTTCTGTTCAGCACTACCTTGCTTCAGTGGTTTTATCATAACTCAAGTTTTACAGATCCAATTGATGTGATTCTTTTTGGGTTGTCTTCACAACTTGATTATCTATCTTCTGTGTAAATTTCATGGTCATTGAATTTGTGGTTTATGATCTACATGAGTTTCTTTGTAGTATTCCAGAACTGTTTTTCTCGCGTAGAACAGATTGAACTTTGTTCGATCTTTCGATCGTAACTTGAGTTTCTCTCAATGGATTTTCATGATTTTTGTTGTGACGTCTTTGTGACTTGATTCTCTACTATCTATACTAGTTTTGTCATAGTTGAACACGTTTAGATTAGTCGCACACACGGTTTCTTTAACAGATCAGTTTTCTGCTGAGGGGTGTTTTGTTGCTTCCGCTGAAAAGTTTTTATCTACCATTCACCCCCCTCTGGTAGCTTTACACGTGTACTTCAATCCTAAAGAGTTAGCGGCAGCGGAGAAGAAGCGAAGCATGACGAAAAGCAGCGGAGAGAGAGGTGGTGTTCCCCAGAAATAGCGGATGGTGTATCGCTCACCATCGGGACACCGCTGGCAGCCACCGCAATGACTGATGCAATTTTGCAATCGGCAGTAATCACCACCGGCGTTCCGACCGGCATTACCAGCACCTCCACAGAAACAACAGCAGCAGCGGACGATGCCGCGTGCGTTTGCAGCTCAGCAGCGCAGGCCCGGCTTTCATCCTCCAAGCACTGGCCAGCCATTGGCCACATGTTTCAAGTGTGGTCGCCAAGGGCATTTCACCAACAACTGCCCCGATTGGAAACGCGGTGGAGTAGCACCACAATTTCCGTGGAGGAATCAGCCCTGGAACCCCATTAATGTGCGGCGGGCAAAACCTACGCCCGGCACCGTCCACCAACTCGTCATAGAGGACGTGCCGGAAGGAGAACCCATCCTTGCGGGTATGTTCCAACTCCACAAGCATCCCACCATAATTTATTTGATTCAGGCGCCAAGCATAACTTTATTAGTCAAGCTTATATTGCTGAGCACAGATTGCAAATACTACCCACAAAAAGTCCTTACATGATTTGTTCACCGGGTGGGAAAATTTCAGCAAGCATGATGGTTCCAAAAGCGCCATTATGCTTAGGGGGTAGAGTATACCCTACGTCTCTCATAGCTTTAGAGGGACAAAAGGTTGATGTCATCATAGAGATGCCGTGGTTAACCCGCCAATGCGCTGTTTTAGACACCGTCCTATGAGTCGTGCATTTGCATCCAGAAATGCACGAGTCTCATTCATTATTTCTGGACCAATCCACCACCATAAGATTGGAAGACATTCCAGTAGTCCATGAGTTCCCTGACGTGTTTCCGGATGAATTACCAGGGATGCCGCCCGACCGAGGTGGAGTTCAAGATTGAGCTTGCACCGGGAACCATGCCAATATCCAGAAGGCCGTACAAGATGGCGCCAAAGGAATTGGCGGAATTGAAAACGCAGTTGACGGACCTGCTGGAGAAGGGGTTTATTAGGCTGAGCTCCTCACCATGGGGCTGTTCGGCATTATTTGTGAAGAAGAAGGATGAAACGTTGCGGCTTTGCGTGGACTATCGTCCATTAAAAGCCGTAACTATCAAAAACAAGTACCCGTTGCCACGGATCGACATGTTGTTTGGTCAGTTCGTCGAAGCAAAGATCCTTTCCAAAAATGGACTTAAGATCAGGGTACCACCAGATTAAAATACAGGCGGAGGACATTCCGAAGACGGCTTTGTTGACGAGGTACGGGCTTTATGAGTACCTGGTCATGTCCTTCGCCCTCACCAACGCTCCAGCTCATGTCATGTACTTGATGAACTCGGTATTCATGCTGGAGCTGGACAAGTTTGTTGTGGTCTTCATCAATGACATATTCATATATTCCAAGTCGGAGGAAGAATACGCGAAGCACCTGCGTATAGTCTTGCAATGGCTGCGGGATCAGAAGCTATACGTGAAATTGAGCAAGTGCGAATTCTGTATATCGCAAGTACCTTTCCTCAGGCATATTATCTCAGCGGAGGGCACCGCTGTAGACCCGAGCAAGATTACACAAGTGCTGAGCAAGTGCGGGATATTATCGGAGGTTCATTCTGAACTTGTCGAAGATTGCCAAGCCTATGACCGAGCTGCTGAAGAAGGCTACCAAATATGTTTGGAGTCCAGCATGTGAAGCAGCGTTCAAGGCATTAGTGAAGCACCTAATATCAGCACCGGTTTTGGCGCAGACAGACACAACAAAACCGTTCGATGTGTACTGCGATGCATCCGGCATTGGGCTTGGATGTGTGCTGATGTAAGACTGAAGGGTGATCGCATATGGATCACAGCAGCTCCGGAATCATGAGCAAAACTATCCAACTCATGACTTAGAACTCGCTGTCGTGGTACTCGCACTCAAAATGTGGAGGCACTATCTACTCGGAAACCTCGTACATTTATATACCGACCACAAGAGCCTCAAGTACATATTCACTCAGAAGGAGTTGAACATGGGGCAGAGGAGATGGTTAGAACTGATAAAAGATTATAAAATAGAGATCCATTATCACCCCGGCAAGGCCAACGTGGTGGCGGATGCGCTGAGTCGCAAGTCACACGTTCATAATCTGACCATCACTCCGTTGGAAGACAGCGAGCCAGCATTGCATGTGGTTCCCCATGGAGCTCTCTACAACTTATCTCTTATCCCCACCATCCGTGAAGAGATAGCGGCAGCCCAGAACATGACAAGGGCATGTCACATTTGCGGAGATGTGTAGACAGCAGGGAACTGAAATGTTTCCGGAAAGACGGAGATGGCGTGTTGTGGTTCAAAGACAGGATCGTCGTACCCCGTAACCCGGAATTGAGGAAGAATATTTTTGACGCGGCTCACTTTTCAAAGTTTTCTATTCACCCCAGCAGCAAGAAGATGTATCAAGAACTCAGAGGTAAATTTTGGTGGACATGGATGAAGTGGGAGATCGTGAAATATGTGTCCGAGTGTGATACATGCCGAAGTGTGAAGGCTGACCACATGAGGAAACCTGGATTGTTACAACCGCTTGGCATTCCTGCCTGGAAGTGGGAGGATGTGAGCATGGATTTCATCCTCGGTTTACCCACCACATTTCAGAAACATGATTCAGTGTGGGTGATTGTCGACCGGCTCACAAAGGTTGCCCATTTTATCACGGTCAACACCAACTACAACGCCAAGAAGTATGCTGAACTATGCATCTCACAGATTCTTTGCTTATACGGCGTACCCCGCACTATCATCTCGGATCGGGGCACTTTATTTGTGTCTCGTTTTTGTAAGGGCCCAAGTTTTTCATTTGCTAAAAGTGTTCATCACACCACACCTCACCTCATTTGTGGTAATTACATGAACACATTTGAAGGGCAAGTAACCACCATCAATAGATTCGTTAGAAGATAAACTCACAAAGTGCAAAAGTGGTATTTACCACATGCATCATATAGTGGCTGATCTTATGTTTAACTCCTAAACTTTGTTAGGAATGCTCATGCCAAATTTCAACCAAAACCTTTTGAGGTATTTTTGGGTACAATTAGTAAAAGGCTAATTTGAATTTAAATTCAAATTAAAACTCCTTTCATCCCATGAATTTAAAAGTGGGATTCATATTCACACTCAGCACATTTTTATGAGATCATACACCAATTTTCACTCCATTTGGAGTTGATCTTGACATGAGCTACTTGGAGCAAATTCAAACCAAATTTGAATTTCAGTTCCCAAATGCTGCAAATTCAGTCAAACCAAATCACAATTTGAATCATTCACGACATATTTCACGTGTCCCAGCTGCGGTATTGTCTCAAGTTTAGCACTGCTGTCCGCACCGAAGACATTGACAAGCTAAACCCGGATCTCACATACACTGAGCGACCTGTGCAGATTATCGATGAAAAGACCCGGATCACCCGGAACCGGACATTAATATTTTACAAAATCCTGTGGAGTAATCATACCCCGGAAGAGACGATGTAGGAAAGTGAAGACTACATTCACGAGAATTGTCTAGAACTTTTGTCATAGACTTTTTAATTACCCTCCCGTCTCGCTCTTCTTTTGTAATCTCGGGATGAGATTCCTCTTAAGGGGGGAGGAATGTAAGGGTCCGAAAATTATGGATGCAAAGGAACTCAAGTTTGCACAAACATTTGGTTTCATGTGTATGAAAAATGGGACTTGTTTAAACTTTCACATGTGATGCTGCACATGAGAGCTCTCTCTACACAAGCTCATATTTAATTGTATGCTTGGAACCGAGGTAGATTAAAACCACAGGTTTGAAGTCACATGTGCAATTGAAAGTTTAAAAATCAGATTTTGGAACTAAATGGTTCAACTCAAATTTCAAATGAGGGCAACACAATGGATTGCAAACTGTTGTGTTAAAAAGCTCATTTGCAACAGCCAAACCAAAAATCAGATTTCATATTTGGATTCCTTAGGTCCAAATTAGTGGGTATCCAAAGTTTCATGAATTTTTGAAATGTTTTGCTATCTATTTTCCAATTGGATTTAAATTTGCAATGAATTCAAATACGCATTTGAATTTGGATGAAACTTGCCCAATTATCCAAATGCCGTTCAGATTGAAGTTCCAACAAATGAATTTGGTTATTTGCCAAAAATGGAGATGTTTTAGAGGATAAGTGGGAGATGACTTGTGGGACCAACATGTCATTGGGGACTGTAAAACTTGCAAAAGATCTTCAGTTTTCAGTATCATTTCTCGACCCAGAAGCCACCGAGACAGAGCCGAGGGCTCGCCGGGCGAAACCGAGGACACCTCCCACTGTTCCTTCTCACGCTGGAGAGCTGCCTGAGTGTTCATCACTCGTTGCCATGTTCCTTTTTGCCCTACACAGAAGCATCGTCTCGGTTCTTCCTCTCTCGCGCACAACAACAGAACACCCGCCGCCGCTGCTTCGATCGCTCAGGAAACCATGAGCTCACGTGAACAAAAGCCTCTGAGTGGAAAAACAGCACCAGGCTATCTCCTTCTCCTTCCTCGGACCACAGCCGATCGGTTCCTGGCTTTCCTCACGCGGGAACAAGTTTTCTCGCGGCGGCCGAAAGAAAAAGCGGCAAGGAGCTCCCATGGTCAGCCTCACCCGAAGCCTATCACGGCCGAACAAAGGCACCTTTCGACACGCACAACCTCCACTCTGCTCACCTCCGAAGCTCAAGTCGAGTGGTTGATCGTCGACAGTGAATTTTGAAGTTTTCCTCTGATCGGTGCAAACCGACCCTGGGTATGAAACCCCAAAATTTCCAATCGTTATCCATTTTTAGTTCACCAAACTGAGCTCACACAAGATAGACTAGGTAGCCGACCTTTCTTCTTCACAAACCTAGCAAGAAATCACGTGTTGCCGGCGTATTTGGAGGATTTCCAATGGCAACAATGGCGGGAAGCCTCGGGCGCACGATGAAAGCTACCTTGGAGCCTTTCCCGAGCCTTTGTGCGACCATGTAAAGCTTCTCTAGCAACCACTGGTGCTCTAGGGATTGAATACTAAGGTTTTGGTGTGCTAGAAGGGTCGGCGACATTGCCGGACCTCGGGTTGAGCCGCCGCTCGGTGCGAGCTATGTTAGAGCCGTCGCCGGTGCGGGGAAAGCTCACCAACATGTTCAGCACGTGGAATAGGGAGCTAGCGGTGAGTGGGAGCTCTGGAGTAGGCCTGAGTGGTGGTTTCTGAGGAGCTCCGGCGAGCTCAGGCGGCGCGGGCACGCGGGAGCCGGAGGTTGAAGATGAAGCCGCCGGGCAAGCGTGTCAGCCACTCGGTGAGAAGGGGCTGGATCTTCTGTGGCGCCGGATCAATGTGTGACAACATGCGAAATAGTATGTGGCTCCGTGTGGCATTGCTGAGAAAGCGCCACGTAGCCTTGGACCCCACCATCAGAGTTTAAACTTTTCACCGAGTTTATTTAAAATCCAGATTTCCATCAAACTTTGGAAGAGCATAACTTTTGCTAGGAAACTCCAAATTTAGTGATTCAAATTCGGTTAGATTCAGGTTGAAAAACTATATCCAAATATGCAACCAAATTTGTAGGAAAATCAATAAATAATTCTGGAAAATTCTTTAAAACTTTTCAGAAAAAGAATTTTAGAGGGAGTTCAGTTTAACCAAAAATCCTCAAATTTTTCCAGTATATTCCTTAGGACGTTATTGATCTCCTGTAAAATTCTCAGCTCATTTAGAGTTGATTTGATCAGGAGAATTCAGATTCCGAAGCTTGGAAATTCAGTTCTGGGCAATTCTTAGCTCCAAAAATCCTAGGAAAATTAATGCAGGCTCTATGAACTATACTTGAAATTTTAGTTCACTAAGTTTGGCATGAACATGTGGGTTACTCCAGAATTAGTTCATTTTTGCTTAATTGCTTAGGGGATTGTTCTGAATAAACCATTCAATGAAAAGTGCTAATTTTTGGCCCAAAACACTTTTTTGTGACAAGGAACTCACATGAAAATTTTCAGCTAATGTTGAGCTCTGGATCAGTACTTCCCAATACACTTTGCTTAGGTGAAGTCATTCCAATTATGAAAAACACTTAGCACTTGATCACTTTGCTTAACCCAGACTCAACCACTAGCACCAGTGTCATTTTAAATTCTTAAACAGAGTTCCAGTTTCTAAATTGTCATTAGACCTTGTAGCAAAATCTTTGCAATTAAATACTTGTGCATATTCATAACGTGTAGCATCGACGTGGGAGATTGTGAAGTGAAAGAGAGTTAGATAAAGGAGCAAGGTGATCAAGCCTCAAGTGATCATCACAAACTGATCATATACTAGTCACCTGCAAAACAGGGAAGCCCCGGTTAGCATTCAAGCAATTTTATAAAGTCTTTCCATATCTAGAGATCATAGCTATGAATATTGATTGCATTAGGTCTAGATGATATTGAAAACCCAATTGCATGATAAGATTAACCCAAGAGAGAATGGGTAGATTAGCACCTCCTCGAGTGGATTTGGGCTGTGCTAAAGTTAGTTTGGAAGGACCGGTAGAAGTCGAGTAGTTGGAATCTACTCGTGAGCTTAGGACTTGGTTTCATTGGAACGGGTCAAGAATAGAATCATTGAGGAAAGTTCACAAGTAAGAAATTGAGACCAGGCAGGGAAATTGAGATGCAGCAGGCTGCGGACCAGGCGTGCATAGCCCTGCCTGTGTCGGTTAAGGCCCGTCCGTACTTGGCCCTGTTGGACAAGTTTGAGTTGTGTACCAGGCGCATACTGGCTATATGGGACCCAGGAAACAGATGTACCTTGTGAGATCCACATTGGAACTTTTCTAATCGGCTTAGGCTTTCGGCGTCAGTACAGTAGGAGGTAACTTGCTCAAGAACATATCACTGCGGGTATGTACCTTGAGGGAGCTTGTTGTTCGGGGCGATTGGACTGTGTCTTGTGTGGAAGAAATTGGGAAAGGTGGCGGCGTACAACATCAGTCGAGGTTACTGCCGGCAACTCGGAGTATGGGTGTACGTGTCGTGTAGTCCGGACGTGTACTGATTCGAATTACCGTTGCTCGCGGTCATATGAGCATACTTGCCCATTGCGTCTTGACGTAGTGAGAACTGAAGTGAATTCCTTTGAACTTGATAAGGCTTGTGTGTTAAATTGTATTGTAACCATGCTTGACTTAGAGATAGTGCTCATTAAACTTTACTTCACTTTATGCAAGAAGCATCGCAATAAAGCGTTTCTTGTTTGATTGTAGAGTTGTGATGCTGTTCGGCTCAAGGTCTTTAAAATGTGGGTTAAAATCTGAAAGTTAAGGATCAACTGTAGGTAAGTCCTTTATGCAAATTCAGCTAACCTATTTCAATCCGTCGTGCATGTAGAGTTTCTTGTTTAGGGGAGACGGATCAGTCTTGTTGAGCCTATGTGCTCACGCTTGCTATATGAGTGGTTTTGCAGGTTAACATCGACGCTTATGAGGAGGTTGTCCTGTGAGACTCGGAGACTTTCGAGTCGTTTAACACATGGAGAACCCAGCCGCTGCAGTTGTCTTTGCGTTGCTAGCAAGAATAGTCCGTGGGCTGGACATCTTCTCAAGTGCTTAGTAGTTATTCGACGTGAGATGATTATAGTCTTCTGCTGTAGCTCTTTGATGTAAATTATTTACAAGGAACATTTGTAAGCTTCCGCTTTTGATTTATGTGATACGGTTTTACTTATATGTGTGCTGTTGGATGCCGCATATCACGGCACCATCCAATGCGATATCCGGGCGAGCGGCAATGCCCCGTGAACGGGTCCGGGCCATCTCAGCATGGTATCAGTGCCGCATTGGGAATAGTGCACTGAATAAGGATCGTATTACGACAAAAACATAGGATACGGTGAGGAAAAGGTAATAGGCCCACATAAGGACTACTATATTAGCCTAATATGAAGGCGGAAACCTAACTTATGTGCTATGTCGGAAAATCATGCATCTCGGGATGTTCTATGTCTTGGGGGTGCATGTAAGCGCTGTCCACCAGTGCGCACAAGCTGAAGGGTGGAGCCTCACGGGTGGCAGGTAACCCAGCCAGCTTTAGTATCCTCTACGACTCTTCATGTTGTTTGGGGTATTTGAGCAACGCCCTTGCCTGGCATGCTACGGGCAAGTATGGGAGACCCCATCACATGGTTTGTAACGTGAACACGTAGCTCAAGGCGTGTTTGGCTTGGGAACACCCGTACGAGTGATGACGGACGGGTGTATGAAACTGTATTGGGATCGGGTTCGGTGTGCAGCCAACCTGACGAATGTGTGTGACTTATGCAGGTTTAACCACGAAACGGTAGTACAAGTAAAACACGTTTTTGAGTGACCGTCTTAGTGCCACCTATGATATGGATATTCCGTTATAATCCAGTTAGGATTTTCTTTTGTGAGGCTACGCAGTACCAACATCTTTCTTACGGTGCATCGACACCGTACAAAACTTAATAACCTCTTCCCTATGAAGAACTGACTCATGAACTAACATTCAACTAAAAATGGAAGTTTGAAACAAATATTAGTTACTGAACTCTTATTTTGAGCTAAGATTCAAATGAGAGGATGATTAGGCTTCAAAAATTCCAAGAACAGAGTACTCTGTTCCGGAAGGAATTCTTGCTGGAATTGGACAGAGCATAACTATCAGTGTCTTTACCCAATTAAGGTGTATGATGCAGTTATGGAAAGATTTTTAAGTGCTCTACAACTTCTTTGTAGACATCCAGAGCAAAATCACACGTTAAATTTTTGGAAAGTCCAGTTGAAAAGGTAAACTGTCCAGAACCAGGACAGCAGCAAAACCTCTCTAGATATTTATGTATTCCAGCCATAACTCTCTGTAGAAGAATCCCTAAGAAGCCTATGATACAACGTTGGAAAGTTTATGAAATGTTCAACATTGTTGTAGTTCAAAGTTTGTTAAGATTCTTATTGTATTTGCATATACAACTGTGATAAAAATAGCCACATACAAATGAGATGCTGGCAAATTTTATTCAGGAATTCTGTCAAATTTGGAAAATCATGACTTTTGATCCAAAGATGATCTGAAGGCATATAAATACTAGTTGGAAAGATAATAAAGTTAAATTTTACTTTGGTATTCAACTTGAGTTATGAAAATGCTGTTTACTGGATCAAAATCTGGATTTAGTGCATAAAGGTCTGTTCTATACAGATAGGCTGGTTAGCTATGCCTACTCTAAGGATTTGTGTAAACATGGAGTTTGTTACTGCTTTCATAAAGTTTTGACATATTCATGTTTTCTTTAGTTTGACATAATGCTGAGTTCATGTTTAACTCATCTCGAAATGTATTTTGCAGTATGGTTCGTACTCGCTCTTCGAGTAAGGCCAGGAGTTCTTGCCGAGGCGGTGATGAGTCTATTCCACCGTCGGAACCAACAATCCACGGGATGAATGGATCTTATGACTCAAGTTGTCGAGTCTAACCAAGACAGAACCAGGCTACTCCAAGAAGCAACTCAACAGAACACACGCTTACTCTAAGCCTTGGTACAGCAAGGCGTACTCCAGAACACGCAACAAGTCGTTCCACCTTGGAACACTTATCTGGATTTCTTGGCGACTCAACCGCCAATATTTACAGAAGCTACCGAACCCGTGGAAGCGGATCAGTGGCTTTGTGTCATGGAGTCCAAATTTGGAGTATTCGAGTTTGACGAATATCAGAAGACATTGTTTGCTGCTCAACAACTCCATGGAGCCGCCTGAAATTGGTGGGTTGAACATCTCGCCACCATTCCGGAAGGCCATCAAGTGACATGGAGTGAATTCTATGAAGTCTTTCGTACTCGTCACATACCGATTAGTATTATCAAGACAAAGCGGGAGGAATTTATGATGTTGAAGAAAGGGGACATGAGTGTCCTTGAGTGTGTCAAAAGGTTTAACCATTTGGCTCAATATGCTCCTGAATATGTGGCGATAGAAGAGGCACAGTGTGATTTATTCTTCCATGGCTGAGTGCCATATTACAGGAGAAGTTGGTCGTGTTTAACAAAGGCAATTACACCGACATGGTCGATGCGGCTCTCATCCAAGAAAAGCCGACACTCGAGTGGCAAGCTGAGAAAAGAAAAATGAGTGAGATCGAGCAGGTCAGCACAAATTATGTGCCCCAAAAATACCGTTTGGTGTACTGAACACCATCCGGTGAAAGATGGAGGCCACTTGTACGATCAACTCCTCAGAAGTTGATTGCTGGTCAAGTACCACAACTTGCACCACCTCCACAGCAGCAGCATTAGACGGTGGGTTGTGCTTCATCGCTGCAGCCATGTGTACCTAGCATCCAACCTCAAGTCAGCGAAGAACCGGAGAGATATCTGTGTTTCACTTGTCGGAGTATGGGCCATTATGCTAGGTATTGTCCGGAGGGAATTCAAGGTTGCGGGTCATCATATTTGCAATATTCAGACCCGTACATAAATCTGCAGAAAAGAGGGCAGACAAGGGGCAGTATTCGCTACACAGTGATGGATGATGTTCCGGAAGGAGAAGCCGCTTTAGCAGGGAGGTTTTCTTTGAATCAGCTACCGGTTTTAATTCTCTTTGATTCCGGTGCCACACACAACCTTATTAGCCAATCTTTTGTGGCTCAACATCAGCTCCAAATCACTTTTACAAAGAGCCTATACCTCATATCTTCGCCCAGGGGCAGCAGTACCATGAGTCAGATTGTCTCCTGAGCACCTCTTTGTTTGGGGGGTAGAATATAGCCCACAACTCTCATTATTCTTGAGGGTTTGAAGATGGAAAACATTTTGGGGATGTCTTGGTTGAATTACCACAATGCGGTTCTTAGCATCAGCTCTAGGACCGTTGAGCTCAACTCCCCACAGCACGGTCTTCATATATTAATTCTGGGCGCCAGTCGGCAAAATATTGCAACATTAAACTACTCGAATGCTATGAAGATAGAGGACATTCCGGTGGTACATGAATATCCTAATGTGTTCCCCGATGATTTACCGGGCATGCCACCCGAACAGGACGTAGAGGTCAAGATTGAACTTGCGCCGGGAACGACATCGATTTCACGAAGGCTACAAGATGGCACCCAATGAACTGGCAGAATTGAAGACACAGCTGAATGACCTAATGAGCAAGGGTTTTATACGACCGAGTTTGTCACCTTGGGGTGTTCAGCGTTTTTTGTCAAGAACAAGGATGAAACACTACGGCTTTGTGTTGATTATCGTCCTCCTAACGCCGTTACTATCAAGAACAAGTATCCACTACCTTGCATTGATATTCTCTTCGATCAATTAGTGGGTGCTAAAGTATTCTCGAAGATGGATCTTCGGTCTGGATATCATCACATTAAAATCCGGGCAGAAGATATTCCGAAGACTGCATTCTCGACGAGATACGGTTTATACGAATATCTCGTCATGTCTTTTGGTTTGACCAATGCTCCGGCACACTTTATGTACCTGATGAATTCAGTGTTCATGACGGAGTTGGATAAAGTCGTCGTGGTCTTCATCTACGATATCTTGGTGTACTCCAAGTCAGAGGAAGAACATGCTGAGCATCTGCATATTGTGATACAAAGATTGCGAGATCACCAGCACTATGCAAAATTCAGCAAATGTGAATTCTGGATTAATCAAGTACCTTTTTTCAGACACATTACTTCAGCGGAGGGCATTGCTCTTGATCCGAGTAAAATTATCCAAGTGCAGAAATGGGAGTCACCAAAGTCTGTGCATGAAATCCGTAGCTTTCTCGGTTTAGCGAGTTATTACCGGAGGTTCATTCCGGGCTTCTCCAAGATCGCTAAACGGATGACGGAACTATTGAAGAAGAGTACCAGATTTGTGTGGGGTACTGCGTGTGAACAAGCCTTCAAGACTCTAGTGAAGCATCTCACAACAGCCCCAGTTCTTGCTCAGCCGGATACGACGAAGCCATTCGATGTTTATTGTGATGCATCTGGCATCGGTCTTGGCTGCGTGCTGATGCAAGAAGGACGAGTGGTCGCTTATGGATCTTGTCAACTCAGAAATCACGAGCAGCATTATCCAACTCTTGATCTTGAGTTAGCTGCCGTGGTCCTTGCCTTGAAGATGTGGAGGCATTACTTGCTCGGAAATCTTGTACACCTCTACACCGACCACAAGAGCTTAAAATGCATCTTCACTCAGAAAGAAGTGAACATGAGGCAACGAAGATGGCTAGAGCTCATTAAAGATTATGATCTTGAGATTCATTATCATCTGGGAAAGGCGAATGTGGTCGCCGATGCTCTCAGTCGTAAGGCGCATGTCCACCACTTGACTATTGCTGAAATGGATGATGAAGAACCATGTCTCCGTGTCATCCTGTATGGAGCGCTCTATAATCTCGCTCTCATCCCTACCATCCAAGAAGAGATCATTGAATCTCAAAGAAAAGACAAGGGTATGTCTCACATAAGGCGGAAAATTGACCAAGGTGAAACGAAGTGCTTCCGAAAAGATGAACAGTGTACATTGTGGTTCAACGACCGGATAGTAGTACCCCGGGATATGGGACTATGGAAGAAAATTTTGGATGAAGCCCATTTGTCCAAATTTTCCATTAATCCGGGCAGCAATAAAATGTACCAAGATCTACGGAAGAAGTTTTGGTGGACACGTATGAAACGTGAAATTCCAAAGTGCATTTCAGAATGTGATACGTGTCAAAGAGTCAAGGCCGACCATGTGAAGAAGTCGGGCCTGCTGCAACCACTGCAAATACTGGCATGGAAGTGGGAAGACTTGAGTATGGATTTTATCGTCAGGTTGCCGATGACCTCCCACAACCATGATTTGATTTTGGTAATCGTTGGCCGGTTAACCAACTCAGCACATTTTATCCCTGTGCATACAAGATACGATGCAAAGCAGTATGCGGAGTTGTACATAGCACGAATCTTGTGCTTACATGGAGTTCCCCGTACCATTGTGTCTGACAGGGGATCGCTGTTTGTAGCCCGTTTCTTGGAGCAGCTCCACGCATCCTTGGGAATCAAATTGATTTGAAGCTCCCCGTATCACCCTCAAACCGATGGGCAAACTGAAAGGGTGAATCAAATACTGGAAGATATGCTAAGAGCGTGTGCCATCTACCACGTTAATAACTGGGATGATCACTTACCATTGGCAGAGTTCTCGTACGACAACAGTTATCAAACGAGCATCAAAATGGCACCATATGAAGCTCTCTATGGCTGGAAGTGCCGTACACTATTGAATTGGTGTGAGTCCGGTGAGCGCGTAACGTTCGGGGTTGATCTTGTCAATGAAGCCGAAGAGAGAGTTCGGATAGTAAAAGAGAACCTCAAAACTGCTCAATCTCGTCAAAAAAGCTACGCAGATCAGAGGCGTCGCCCGCTGCATTTCGACGTCGGAGAGCACGTTTATCTTTGTGTATCTCCGATGAAAGGAATTCATCGGTTCGGTGTCAAGGGGAAACTTGCTCCCTGATTCATCGATCCGTTTGCCATTACGGAGAAGTGCGGGACCGTAGCCTACCGGCGGGAACTACCGGCAAGCCTTGTTGGTATTCACGACATATTTCACGTGTCCCAGCTGCGGTAGTGTCTCTAGTTTACCACTGCTGTCCGGACCGAAGACATCGACGAGCTAAAGCTGGATCTCAAACACACTGAGCGACCCGTGCAGATTATCGATGAAAACACCCAGATCACCCGGAACTGGACTTTAAAATTTTACAAGGTCATGTGGAGTAATCATACCCCGGGGGTGGCGACGTTGGAAAGTGAAGATTACATCCACAAGAATTAACAGGAACTTTTGTCAGACTTTTTAATTACCCTCCCGTCTCGCTCTTCTTTTGTAATCTCGGGACGAGATTCCTTTTAAGGGGGGAGGAATGTAAAGGTCCCAAAAATATGAATACAAAGGAACTCAAGTTTGCACAAACATTTGGTTTCATGTGTATGAAAAATGGGACTTGTTTAAACTTTTACATGTGATGATGCACATGAGAGCTCTCTCCACACAAGCTCATGTTTAATTGCATGCTTGGAACCAAGGTAGATTAAAACCACAGGTTTGAAGTCACATGTGCAATTCAAAGTTTAGAAATCAGATTTTGGAGCTAAATGGTTCAACTCGAATTTTGAATGAGGGCAACACAATGGATTGCAAACTGTTGTGTTAAAAAGCTCATTTGAAGCAGCCAAACAAAAAAAATCAGATTTCATATTTGAATTCCTTAGGTTCAAATTAGTGGGTATGCAAAGTTTCATGAATTTTTGAAATGTTTTGCTATCCATTTTCCAATTGGATTTAAATTTGCAATGAATTCAAATACACATTTCAATTTGGATGAAACATGCCCAATTATCCAAATTCCGTTCAGATTGAAGTTCCAACAAATGAATTTGGTTATTTTCCAAAAATGGAGATCTTTTAGAGGATAAGTGGGAGCTGACTTATGGGACCCACATGTCATTGGGGGCAGTAAAACTTGCAAAAGATCTTCAGTGTTCAGTCTTCATATCTCCACCCGGAAGCCACCGAGACAAAGCGGAGGGCTCGCCTGGCGACACCGAGGGGCAACCGAGGACACCTCCCACCGTTCTTTCTTGCGCTGGAGAGCTGCCTGAGTGCTCATTACTAGTTGCCGTGTTCCTTTTTGCCCTACACCAAATCATCGTCTCGGTTCTTCCTCTCTCGCGCACAAGAACAGAACACCCGCCGCCGCTTCTTTGATCATTCGGGAAACCACGAGCTCACATGAACAAAAGCCTCTGAGTTTCAAAACGGCACCAGGAAATCTCCTTCTCCTTCCTCGGACCACAGCCAATCGGTTCTTGGCTTTCCTCACGCGGGAACAAGTTTTCTCCCGTTGGCCGAAAGAAAAAGCGGCAAGGATCTCTCGTGGACAGCCTCACCCGGAGCCTCTCACGGCCAAACAAAGGCATCTTTGGACGCGCACAACTTCCACTATGCTCACCTCCGAAGCTCAAGCCAAGTGGTTGATCGTCGACGGCGAATTTTGAAGTTTTCCTCCGATTGATGCAAACCGACCCGCGGGTAGGAAACCCCGAAATTCCCGATCGTTATTTATTTTTAGTGCACCAAACTGAGCTCACACAAGCTAGACTAGGAGTACATGGAAGATTTCTGGTGACGACAGTGGCGGAAAACCTCGGGCGCACGATGAAAGCTACCTTGGAGCCTTTCGAGTCTTTGTGCGACCATGTAGAGCTTCTCTAGCAACCACTGGTACTCTAGGGCTTGAAAAACCAAGGTTTTGGCAGGCTAGAAGGGCCGGGCGATGTCGCCGGACCTCGGGTTGAGCCGCCGCTCGGTGCGAGCTATGTTAGAGCCATCGCCGGTGCGGGGAAAGCTCACCAAGGTGTTCAGCACGTGGAATAAGGGGCTATCAGCGAGTGGGAGCTCGGGAGAAGGCTGGAGAGGTGGTTTCCGAGGATTTCCGGCGAGCTCGGGTGGCACGGGCACGCGGGAGCAGGAGGTTGAAAATGAAGCCGTCGGGCCCGTGTGTCAGTCACTCGGTGACAAGGGGCTGGATTTTCTGTGGCGCCAGATCAATGTGTGATAATGTGCGAAATAGCACGTGGCTCCGTGTGGCATTGTGTAGGGGCCGCAGTTTTTGACACATAATTGAAGTGTTCATCACCACACATACACACTTCATTTGAAGTAAGTTGATGAACACAAATGAAGAGCAAGTAACCACCATCAACATGCTCATTAGAGGACAAACTCACATATTGCAAAAGTGGTATTTCCCACATGTGATATAGGTGGGCTAGACATATGAAAACTCCTACACATTGCTAAGGATGTCCATGCCAAGTTTCACCCAAATTCAAAACCTTTTTGAGGTCATTTTGGGTATAGTTAGAAAGAGGGCAGTTTGAAACCATATCAAAATTCAAACTGTTTTTATCCCATGAATTTAAAAGTGGGAGGCATATTCTTATTCAGCACATTTTTGTGAGCTCACACACCAATTTTCACTCCATTTGGAGTTGATCTTGACATGAGCTAAGTGGGACAAATTCAAACTTTATTTGAATTCAAAACTGAACTTGTGCTGAAATTCATTCAAATCAAACCCAATTTGAATTCTACTCAATTCAAATGGCTCATGGGTGAATAATTTGAATCACCATGGGTATTTTGGGGCTCACTGTTTACAACAGTGATTAGGAGTAAATTTCAGAGGTTAAAACCCCGGGTGGGACCCACATGTCATAGAGAGAAGGAGGCAAAACTTGCACACAAAGTCACAGCCTCGGTGGGAAATTCCACCGAGCAGCTGTCGGCTGTGCCACCGAGCAGCCACTGGCGCCACCAGCTGCTTCCCCTCTACGCGCGCTGGCGCTCAGGCGGCCTGCTCGTGCCCCCACGCGACCGTCACCGCCTCAACAGGGTGAAGACCGGGTGCCTTCTTATCCCCGTGAGCGACACTGGGCTGCGCCATTCCTTTTCTTCCCGAGCTCTCGGTCGATCGGGAAAACACAGCAAACACTCGTGTCCTCGCCTCTCCAAGTTGCCAGGCAACATCCTGAGCTCGAGCACCACCCTCCCAACGCCTGAACTACTGGGTTTCGGCCCCTGTTCCCGTGATCAACGACGACCGCCGCAGTTTAGCTGAAGGACGGCGATCGGTCTCACGTGGGCAGCACACTACAGCCACTTCCACGGCCGAGCAAGGGCGGCAACAGGAGCGCACGGACTCCACGCTGCTTCCACCTGAAGCTCAAGCCACGCCGTGAACTCTCGCCGGCATATTCTCAATTTTTGCTCTAGCAACCTTAAACCGAGCTTCCGGTACGGATTCTTCAAATTCTCGCTCTATGATCTCTCGGTGGTTATCAAATCTTGCACATAGACGCTGGACTAGCCGGCGATCAAGTTCTTTTCTGCATCCGTGGCGTGAAACTGTCTAGGAGTGACGAATTTCGAGCTCGATCAAGGACGGTCATGGCGGGCACGATTGGTCACACGGTGCCGACCGACTTGCCGCCATCCCTGAACCCTTTTGGCACCTTGTCAAGCTTCCTAGAGGTACACTGATGTTGTAGGACTGTTTGTTCGAGGTGTTGGCGGGTTAGAACCCACGGTCGACGGCGCCGAACCTCAACCGAGGCCGCGGCACGTCGCCGGGCTATTTCCGGTCACCCCCAGCCCGACCTGACACCACCGACGTGTTCCTCAACATCGACAACCCCCTGCTGGCGAGTTTCAGACCATGGGAGGTCCGGCAGCGGCGAGCCGGCGAGCTCCGGGTCTGCTCCGGCGAGGTCGGCGGCGCGGGCGCGAGAGAACGGCGGGAGGAAGACAAAGCCGGCTGACCCACGTGTCAGCGGGTGAAGAATTTAAATCGGGATCGGGTGTGGCCGGGATCGGCTGTGCTGGCGCGCAAATACCCTGTGAGCTCTGGTGTGCCGGACACCTCCGCGCTCAACACGTGTCCCTGCGGGCCCCCGAGAGTTTAAACTTTTTCCCCCGATTTTCAGAATTCTTCCAAACTTCAAATCCTCATAACTTTGGCTAGAAAGCTCCAAATCGAGTGAACCAAATTTTGTTGGATTCAGATCTCTGAGCACTCTCCAGAAAATCAAGTTTCACTTCATGAAAATACTTATTTCTCCAGAATTAATTCCTCAAAATTTAAACTGGTTGGATTTTTAACTGGAGAATCCTTTGGAGGAAAATCCTGTAATTTTGCTGGGATGTTCACCAAAATATCCCTGAACTACCATAAACATTTCAGATCCATTTGAGCTCATTTGATCCACCTAATGGTGTGATTAGTGAAACTGTTCCAGAGAAAATAGAAAATGTTCAGAAACATTTTCAGAATTTCCTCTGAAATTGTTTAGCTCATATCTTTATCTAGGAACCATCAAATTAAGTGATACCGACTCCATTAGAACCCTCTGAAAATCTAGTTTTCAGAAAGTCATAGTTTGTTTCATGAAAATCCTTAGAACACCCTACAAGCCTTCAAGTAAGGTCAAGTACATAATTAATTGTGGAGGGCTCAAGTGAGCTTTGCTGCAACTAAAACTTGACCAAGTCGCTGTTTAGGTTGTAACGAAGCCACAGTAAAAGTTTCACAGTCATTGGGCTTGTCTAGTAAGAGTTATAGACTTCACAAGATTAAAAGTAAATACAAACTGCATTTAAATTAATACATGTATTGCTTCTATCATGTAGTCGCTAAGGTCGAGGAGGAACCCGAAGTCCTAGACTTCGTTACTCCAGAGGAACAGCTAGCCTACGACCAAGAACAGCAAGGCAAGCTCCGGTTTGCATTAACCTTTTTACAAATGTTTATTGTTTTGAGCACATCTTTGAATACTGTTATGATTCTTTGCACTAGAGTCTTGATTGGAAACCCAACTGCATAGCCAAGAAAACCATGGGTTGGGGTTAGGATTGCAAAACCCCGTTAGCTACTGCAATGCTAAGATAGAGTAGGATTCGGTACAAGTCGAGTAGTTGGAACTACTCGCGAGCATAGGCTAGAGGCACTCGACTTGGGTAGTGATAGCACATGAAACACATGGCAAGAAAATGAGACCAAGCGGAGGGTAAGGGCAGCAGGACTTTGGGGCCTATGTTCTGTAGCTCCGCTTGTGTCGATTGAGGACCGAGCCGTGTGCGGGCCTGTTGAACAAGCTAGAACAGTACCGAAGACCTAGCGGCTATATGGGAACCGGGAAACCGATGTAACTCGGGTAGCTGGGTATTGAGGCATTGCCAGTCGTTCAGAGGGTAGGTTGAGAGCTCGAGGTGTAAATCGGCTGGCGGCACTGAGATGCGCGTGCAGAGACCTCTTGCTCGGGACGATGGGACCGGTTCAATATTTGGCTGACGGGTGAAAGGTAGTTGCGTACGGCGTCCGTGATGGTTGTTGTAGGCAACATCGAGTACGGGCGTACGTGACGGGTTGTTCGGGTAACCCTGCAGGTGTAAATCGATTATAATCGCCGTCCCTCGCGGTCAGTGAGTACCACTTGTTCACTGTACTGTGACGTAGAAAGAACAGGCTAGTTACATGTTAAAATGTTGCTGATTGAAAGATGGACTTTGTTTGTTAATGGTTTGTTCTAGATTAGAGCTAACTAAAGTTCCTTTTAACTTTGGGCAAAGTACATGAGAGAAATGCGTTTCTTGTTTGATTGCGACTCTCTCAGGTACCTTAGCGTAAGGTTCTCCACAACCTGCTGCTAAAACTGGAAAGTAAGGTTCTACTAATTAGGCGAGTCCTTGCAAATGATTTTTACCTCATGTAACCCACCACCCCTCATTTAGAAGTTCCATGTTTAGGTGAGACGGGTCAGACTTGCTGAGCCTTCGTGCTCACTGCTTGTGTTTGAAGCTTTTGCAGGGTTCTATGAGGAAGGGACTCCTGAAGAGGAGACGGAAACCCCGGAGGGGAACCCCGTCGAGTGGGAGTCGTGCACGCCGCAGAGTTAGTGTGCGTGTGTGCTAGCAAGGACACGTTCAAGGGCTGAACGTGCACTTGATGCTTAGTCTACGCCCGTGAGTGTAGACTGAACTTATTTTGATGTAAACATGTTCATAAACTTGTTTATGTAATAAAATTTCGCTTCCGTTTTGTACCTTTGACGTGTGTTATCCGGTGTTGTGCAACGCAGCACCCCTCAGCGTGATCCTGGCTCGACAAGACCATGGGGTCATGTCAGCGCTGGTATCAGATCCCTCTTGAGGTTTAACGCACTACAAAGGTCATTTTTTTTCAAAAATCCAGTGAGGAACGAGTTAGTAGCCCGTATAAGGATGTTATTAGTGTATAGAAAGTGGCATATTAACTTATTTGATTATGTCGGAAAATCGTGCATCTCGGGACGTTTATGTCTTGGGGGGTGCACGTAAGCGCTGTCCACCAGTGCGCACAAGCTGAAGGGTGGAGCCCCACAGGTGGCAGGTAACCCGACCCGCTTTGATATCCACTATGACTCTTCATGTCGTTTGGGGTATTCGAGCAACGTCTGTCCCTGGCGTGCGTGGTGCAATATTGGGAGACCCCGTCACGTGGTCTGAAACGTGAACACGTAACTCAAGGCGTGTTTGGCTTGAGAACATCCGGGCGAGTGATGACGGCCGGTTGTACTAACTGTATGGATTCCGGGCTCGGTGTGCAGCCGAGTCTGACGATTGTTTGAGTTTCTGTAGGTAGCCTGACCATGAAACGGTAGACGTGTAGCATCCGTGTGTGAGTGACGTGTAGTACCACTGAAATAACGAAGCCGGCTAAGTCCGGTATAGGTTTTTCCTTTGTGAGGACGTAGTACCGACATAATATAGTGACGCATCGACGTCACACCCCATTAAATGAACAACTTCATTTAAAACTTGAAGGTTTTGATCTAAAGTAGTAAAACTTGATGTAACTCCTTCCCTTGAACAAGATATTCAAAGTTAACAAGTTTTAAACTTATAGGTTGTTAAGGACAGAGCACTCTGTTTTCAGCCGAATCAAGGCTGAAGTTAATCAGAGGTTAGAGGTTGAGTTCTTTCGAGGTTGGGTTCATATGATACATTTCTGGAAAGATTTGGGAGAGCTTTACAACTTTTCTGTTGAGGTCCAGACGTGTTTCATCCCTTAACCACTCGAAAACTGCAGTAGAGTTGAAACTGTCCAGAAAACAGGACAGAGTAAAGACTCTCTGTAAACTCTCTGTAAATTAAGCATAACTTCCTGCATAAAAATCCAAATATAGCAAATGAGGTAGTTCTGGAAATCTTATGAGATGGGTTACAACTTTGTAACAGAAAGTTTGGTCAGATTAGGAACAGAATTAACTGGAATTCTTGGATGAAATCAGTACCTAAAGCAGGGAGGTGCTGTCCAATTTTCTCCAGAAATTCTGTTAATTTTGATATCTCATAACTTTGAACCAGGACAGATCTTCGGCCAAGCAAATACTTTCTGGAAAGCTATTGAAGTTAGCTTTAATTTTGATGTTGAGCTCCAGGATTAGTTTTGCTTTAGCATGGCCTAAATCAGGTTGATATGGAAACTGGTCAGGGCTGTCATGGGAACAGCAGATCGGCAGTCAAATTTGTTTAAAATTTGAACTATGTTTCCAAGTATTATGGGTTCAATAACATGTCTTATGTTATAACTCAGTGGTTTACTGTTTAAATAAATATTTGACATTTCTCAAATATAATTTTTACAGATGACAGCAGAAAAGCAATTGGAGAACGGGTGGGTGATGTCCCACTGTTCTCATCGCAGCGGCTATCCGGAGACATTGAGGCAGATGCTTCAATATTTCGGATATAACCAGATGCCGCAGTACTTCACCAAGGAAGAAGGCGAAGAGGGGAACAAGATGTGGACGATCCATGTCGAAGTCCCTGCAGGACCTACGCCACTCGGTTGGGTGCCGTTCACCGTCACGGTGAGAGGTAGACAGCCGGAAGGGATGTGGCAAGTGGCAGCCCGTGACACTATGTCACGTTTCTGCCAACTACACGTGCAGACTATAGAGGGCACTCCATACGCGCTCGTTCCGGTGGAGGGACGGGCTCAGCATGTGTGGGAAGATAGGTATCTGGAGGCAACGAACCCGAGTTGCCCAAGGTACAACCCCGCGGAGGCAAATCTCAGTCTCCAGATGAGGGCGGGAAACGCCGTGATGGACAGCCAAGCTGTTCATACGGAGCATCTCGCCACAAAGCTCAAGGAGAGCACGAACCGTGGAGACCATTTCGAGAGTGCTCACAGCGCACTCCGCAATGTGCTCCTTCCGACGATCAAGCGACTGAATGAACAGCACAATCAGTTGCATCGTCTGAAGAAGGCGAAGAAGAAAAGCCGTGTTGACATTGCGGCGTTACAAGAACTGGTACAGAATCTGACCGAGCAGAATGAGGAACTTACTCAAGAGCGGGATGACGCTATTGAGGAAGGGCAAGGCTCGGAAGAGGACGTGCCGGAGGGTGAGCCAATCCTTGCGGGTATGTTCCAACTCCACCAGCATCCCGCTATAGTACTGTTTGATTCAGGCGCCACGCATAATTTTATTAGCCAAGCTTTCATTGCTAAACACAGCTTGCCAATACTACCCACCGATAGTCCATATTTAATTTGTTCACCGGGTGGGAAGATTTCAGCAAGCGTAATGGTCTCCAAAGCACCATTATGCTTAGCGGGTAGAGTGTACCCCACGTCTCTCATTATCTTAGAGGGACAGAAGGTCGATGTCATCCTAGGGATGTCGTGGTTAACCCGCCACGGCGCTGTTTTAGACACCGTCCTTCGAGTCGTGCACTTAAACTCAGAAGTGCACGGGTCTCACTCCTTATTTCTGGACAGTCCAGAAATATAAATTCCAAGTGTCTATCAAGCCACAACCATCAGATTGGAAGATATTCCAGTGGTCCGAGAGTTCCCTGACGTATTCCCGGACGATTTGCCGGGGATGCCGCCCGATAGAGAGGTGGAGTTCAAGATTGAACTTGCACCGGGAACCATGCCAATATCCCGAAGACCGTACAAGATGGCGCCCAAGGAGTTGGCTGAACTGAAGACTCAGCTCACGGACCTTCTGGAGAAGGGTTTTATTAGGCCGAGCTCCACGCCATGGGGCTGTTCGGCATTATTTGTCAAGAAGAAGGATGAGACGTTGCGGCTTTGCGTGGACTATCGTCCATTAAATGCCATAACCATCAAGAACAAGTACCCGTTGCCACGGATTGACATGTTGTTTGATCAGTTGGTCGAAGCAAAGATCTTTTCCAAGATGGACTTAAGATCCGGGTACCATCAGATTAAGATAAGGGCTGAGGACATCCCAAAGACGGCTTTCTCGACGAGGTACGGACTTTATGAGTACCTGGTCAAGTCCTTCGGCCTCACCAATGCTCCAGCTCACTTCAAGTACTTGATGAACTCGGTATTCATGCCGGAGCTGGACAAGTTTGTTGTGGTCTTCATCGACGACATCCTGGTATATTCCAAGTCAGAGGAAGATCACAAGAAACATCTGCGTATAGTCTTGCAACGGCTGCGGGACCACAAGTTATACGCGAAATTCAGCAAATGCGAGTTCTGGATATCGCAAGTGCCTTTCCTCGGGCATATCATCTCAGCGGAGGGTATCTCTGTAGACCCGAGCAAGATCACTCAAGTGCTGAATTGGAAATCCCCGAGAACTGTTCACGAGGTACGGAGTTATCTCGGACTCGCGGGTCAGAGGTTCATTCCGAACTTCTTGAAGATTGCCAAGCCAATGACAGAGCTGCTGAAGAAGGCTACCAAATATGTTTGGAGTCCAACATGTGAAGCAGCATTCAAGGCTTTAGTCAAGCACCTGACATCAGCACCGGTTTTGGCGCAGCCAGACACAACAAAACCGTTCGATGTGTACTGCGATGCATCCGGCATTGGGCTCGGATGTGTGCTGATGCAAGATCGAAGAGTGGTCGCGTATGGATCACGGCAGCTTAGAAACCATGAGCAAAATTATCCAACTCACGACTTGGAGCTCGCTGCCGTGGTACTTGCACTGAAAATGTGGAGGCACTACCTACTCGGTAACCTCGTACATCTATATACCGACCACAAAAGCCTCAAGTACATATTCACTCAGAAGGAGCTGAACATGAGGCAACGAAGATGGTTAGAATTGATAAAGGATTACGAAATAGAGATCCATTATCTTCCGGGCAAGGCAAACGTAGTGGCAGATGCGCTGAGCCGCAAGTCACACGTCAACAATCTGACCATCACACCGTTGGAAGAGAGCGAACCACCACTACATGTGATTCCACACGGAGCTCTCTACAACCTAGCTTTGATCCCCACCATCCGTGAAGAGATAGCGGCATCCCAGAAGAATGACAAGGGCATGTCACATTTGCGGAGACGTGTAGACAGTGGGGAGTTGAAATGTTTCCAGAAGGACGGAGACGGCGTCCTATGGTTCAAGGACCGGATCGTCGTACCCCGAAACCCGGAGTTATGGAAGAAATTTTTTGATGAGGCTCACTTACCAAAATTTTCTATTCACCCCGGCAGCAACAAGATGTATCAAGAACTCAGAAGCAAGTTTTGGTGGACACGGATGAACCGTGAAACTGCAAAATACGTGTCCGAGTGTGATACATGCCGAAGGGTGAAGGCAGACCACATGCGGAAACCGGGACTGCTGCAACCACTGGGCATTCCTGCCTGGAAGTGGGAGGACGTGAGCACGGATTTCATCGTCGGTTTACCCACCACTTTTCAGAAGCATCATTCTGTGTGGGTGATCGTCGATCGGCTCACCAAAGTTGCCCATTTCATCCCGGTTAACACAAACTACAACGCCAAGAAGTACGCTGAACTGTACATCTCACGGATCCTATGCTTGTACGGCGTACCCCGTACCATCATATCGGATCGGGGCACTTTATTTGTGTCCCATTTTTGGGAGCAGATGCACGCTGCCTTGGGGACGAAACTTATCCGTAGTTCAGCATACCACCCGCAGACGGATGGACAAACCGAGCGGGTAAATCAGATCTTAGAAGACATGCTACGAGCTTGCGCTATCAACCATGGCAAGAATTGGGATGACCACTTGCCGTTAGCCGAGTTCTCGTACAATAATGGGTACCAAGCCAGCATCAAGATGGCACCTTACGAGGTCCTATACGGAAGAAAATGCCGCACACCATTGAACTGGTGTGAGTCTGGCGAAAGGGTTACATTCAGGATTGACCTCGTCAACAACGCGGAAGAGAAGGTTCAACTGATTCAAGCGAACCTAAAAGCCGCCCAATCCCGTCAGAAACAGTATGCGGACCAGAGACGGCGCCCATTACAATTCGAAGTTGGAGATCATGTATATCTACGGGTGTCTCCAATGAAGAGCGTAAACAGATTCGGGGTGAGAGGAAAGTTGGCACCCCGATTCATCGGTCCATTCCAGATTACCGAAAGATGTGGATCAGTGGCATACCGGCTGAAATTACCAGAAGCACTTTCCGGTGTGCACGAAGTCTTTCACATTGCCCAGCTGAGGAAGTGTCTTAAGCTATGAACTACCGTTCAGCTGGAAGATATTGAAGAACTGCAACCGGATCTCACCTCTCGGGAGGAACCGGTGCAGATTATTAATGAAAAGGCCCGAACCACACGCAACCGTACGTTGTGGTTCTACAAGGTTCTATGGAGTAATCACTCCATGGACGAAGCGACATGGGAGAGCGAAGAATTCCTTCGCGCTAACTACCCCGACTTTTTCACGTCGCATATCTGGTAATTTTCCACCGTCCTCTCTCTCATTTTTACCTTATAATCTCGGGACGAGATTCTTTTAAGGGGGGAGGAATGTAAGGGCCTCAGTTTTTGACACATAATTGAAGTGTTCATCACCACACACACACACACACTTCATTTGAAGTAAGTTGATGAACACAAATGAAGAGCAAGTAACCACCATCAACATGCTCATTAGAGAACAAACTCACATATTGCAAAAGTGGTATTTCCCACATGTGATATAGGTGGGCTGGACATATGAAAACTCCTACACATTGCTAAGGATGTCCATGCCAAGTTTCACCCAAATTCAAAACCTTTTTGAGGTCATTTTGGGTATAGTTAGAAAGAGGGCAGTTTGAAACCATATCCAAATTCAAACTGTTTTTATCCCATGAATTTAAAAGTGGGAGGCATATTCTTATTCAGCACATTTTTGTGAGCTCACACACCAATTTTCACTCCATTTGGAGTTGATCTTGACATGAGCTAAGTGGGACAAATTCAAACTTTATTTGAATTCAAAACTGAACTTGTGCTGAAATTCATTCAAATCAAACCCAATTTGAATTCTACTAGATTCATATGGCTCATGGGTGAATAATTTGAATCACCATGGGTATTTTGGGGCTCACTGTTTACAACAGTGATTAGGAGTAAATTTCAGAGGTTAAAACCCCGGGTGGGACCAACATGTCATAGAGAGAAGGAGGCAAAACTTGCACACAAAGTCACAGACTCGGTGGGAAATTCCACCGAGCAGCTGTCGGCTGTGCCACCGAACAGCCACCGGCGCCACCAGCTGCTTCCCCTCTACGCGCGCTGGCGCTCAGGCGGCCTGCTCGCGCCCCCACGCGACCGTCACCGCCTCAAAGGGGTGAAGACCGGGTGCCTTCTTATCCCCGTGAGCGACACTGGGCGGCGCCATTCCTTTTCTTCCTGAGCTCTCGGTCGATCGGGAAAACACAGCAAACAATCGTGTCCTCGCCTCTCCGAGTTGCCAGGCAACATCCTGAGCTCGAGCACCACCCTCCCAACGCCTGAACCACCGGGTTTCGGCCCCTGTTCCCGTGATCAATGACGACTGCCGCAGTTTAGCTGAAGGACGGCGATCGGTCTCACGTGGGAAGCATACTACAGCCACTTCCACGGCCGAGCAAGGGCGGCAACAGGAGCGCACGGACTCCACGCTGCTTCTACCTGAAGCTCAAGCCACGCCGTGAACTCTCGCCGGTGAATTCTCAGTTTTTGCTCCGGCAACCTTAAACCGAGCTTCCGGTACGGATTCTCCAAATTCTCTCTCTATGATCTTTTGGTGGTTATCAAATCTTGCACATAGGCGCTGGACTAGCTGGCGATCAAGTTCTTTTCTGCATCCGTGGCTTGAAACTGTCTAGGAGTGACAAATTTCGAGCTCGATCAAGGGCGGTCATGGCGGGCACGATCGGTCACACGGTGCCGACCGACTTGCCGCCATCCCTGAACCCTTTTGACACCTTGTCGAGCTTCCTAGAGGTACACTGATGCTGTAGGACCGTTTGTTCGAGGTGTTGGCGGGTTAGAACCCACAGTCGACGGCGCCGAACCTCAACCGAGGCCGCGGCACGTCGCCGGGCTATTTCCGGTCACCCCCAGCCGGACCTGACACCACCGACGTGTTCCTCGACGTCGACAACCCCCTGGCGGCGAGTTTCAGACCATGGGAGGTCCGGCAGCGGCGAGCCGGCAAGCTCCGGGTATGCTCCGGCGAGGTCGGCGGCGCGGGCACGAGAGAACGGCGGGAGGAAGACGAAGCCGGTTGACCCACGTGTCAGCGGGTGAAGAATTTAAATCAGGATCGGGTGTGTCCAGGATCGGCTGTTCTGGCGTGCAAATATCCTGTGAGCTCCGGTGTGCCGGACACCTCCGCACTCAACACGTGTCCCCACGGGCCCCCGAGAGTTTAAACTTTTTCCCCCGATTTTCAGAATTCTTCCAAACTTCAAATCCCCATAACTTTGGCTAGAAAGCTCCAAATCGATTGAACCAAATTTTGTTGGATTCAGCTCTCTGAGCACTCTCCAGCAAATCAAGTTTCACCTCATGAAAATCCTTATTTCTTCACAATTAATTCCTCAAAGTGTAAACTGGTTGGAATTTTAACTGGGGAATCCTTTGGAGGACAATCCTGAAATTTTGCTGGGATGTTCACCAAAATATCCCTGAACTACCATAAAAATTTCAGATCCATTTGAGCTATTTGATCCACCTAATAGTGTAATTTGTGAAACTGTTCCAGAGAAAATAGAAAATGTTCAGAAACATTTTCAGAATTTCCTCTGAAATTGTTTAGCTCATATCTTTAGCTAGGAACCATCAAATTAAGTGAGACCAACTCCATTAGAACCCTCTGAAAATCTAGTTTTCAGAAAGTCATAGTTGGTTTCATGAAAATCCTTAGAACACCCTAAAAGCCTTCAAGTAAGGTCAAGTACATAATTAATTGTGGAGGGCTCAAGTGAGCTTTGCTGCAACTAAAACTTGACCAAGTCGCTGTTTAGGTTGTAACCAAGCCACAGTAAAAGTTTCACAGTCATTGGGCTTGTCTAGTAAGAGTTATAGACTTCACAAGATTAAAAGTAAATACAAACTGCATTTAAATTAATACATGTATTGCTTCTATCATGTAGCCGCTAAGGTCGAGGAGGAACCTGAAGTCCTAGACTTCGTTACTCTGGATGAACAGCTAGCCTACGACCAAGAACAGCAAGGCAAGCTCCGGTTTGCATTAACCTTTTTACAAATGTTTATTGTTTTGAGCACATCTTTGAATACTGTTATGATTCTTTGCATTAGAGTCTTGATTGGAAACTCAACTGCATAGCCAAGAAAACCATGGGTTGGGGTTAGGATTGCAAAACCCCGTTAGCTACTGCAATGCTAAGATAGAGTAGGATTCGGTACAAGTCGTGTAGTTGGAACTACTCGCGAGCATAGGCTAGAGGCACTCGACTCGGGTAGTGATAGCACATGAAACACATGGCAAGAAAATGAGACCAAGCGGAGGGTAAGGGCAGCAGGACTTTTGGGGCCTGTGTGCTGTAGCTCCGCTTGTGTCGATTGAGGACCGAGCCGTGTGCGGGCCTGTTGAACAAGCTAGAACAGTACCGAAGACCTACCGGCTATATGGGAACCGGGAAACCGATGTAACATGGGTAGCTGGGTATTGAGGCATTGCCCGTCGTTCAGAGGGTAGGTTGAGAGATCGAGGTGTAAATCGGCTGGCGGCACTGAGATGCGCGTGCAGAGACCTCTTGCTCGGGACGATGGGACCGGTTCAATATTTAGCTGACGGGTGAAAGGTAGTTGCGTACGGCGTCCGTGATGGTTGTTGTAGGCAACATCGAGTACGGGCGTACGTGACGGGTTGTTTGGGTAACCCTGCAGGTGTGAATCGATTATAATTGCCGTCCCTCGCGGTCAGTGAGTACCACTTGTTCACTGTATCGTGACGTAGAAAGAACAAGCTAGTTACATGTTAAAATGTTGCTGATTGAAAGATGGACTTTGCTTGTTAATGGTTTGTTCTAGATTAGAGCTAACTAAAGTTCCTTTTAACTTTGGGCAAAGTACATGAGAGAAATGCATTTCTTGTTTGATTGCGGCTCTCTCATGTACCTTAGCGTAAGGTTCTCCACAACCTGCTGCTAAAACTGGAAAGTAAGGTTCTACTAATTAGGCGAGTCCTTGCAAATGATTTTTACCTCATGTAACCCACCACCCCTCATTTAGAAGTTCCATGTCTAGGTGAGACGGGTCAGACTTGCTGAGCCTTCGTGCTCACTGCTTGTGTTTGAAGCTTTTGCAGGGTTCTATGAGGAAGGGACTCCCGAAGAGGAGAGGGAAACCCCGGAGATGAACCCCGTCGAGTGGGAGTCGTGCACGCCGCAGAGTTAGTGTGCGTGTGTGCTAGCAAGGACACGTTCAAAGGCTGAACACGCACTTGATGCTTAATCTACGCCCGTGAGTGTAGACTGAACTTATTTTGATGTAAACATGTTCATAAACTTGTTTATGTAATAAAATTTCGCTTCTGTTTTGTACCTTTGATGTGTGTTATCCGGTGCTGTGTAACGCAGCACCCCTCAGCGTGATCTTGGCTCGACAAGACCGTGGGGTCGTGTCACATTGCTGAGGAAGCGCCATGTAGCCCTGGACCCCACCGTCAGAGCTTAAACTTTTCCCCGAGTTTATTTGATATCCTGATTTCCATCAAACTTTGGAAGAGCATAACTTTTGCTAGGAAACTCCAACTTTAGTTATTCAAATTGGGTTAGATTCAGGTTGAAAAACTGTATCCAAATATGTAACCCAATTTGTATTAAAATCAATAAATAATTCTGGAAAATTCTTTAAAGCGTTTCAGGAAAAGAATTTTAAAGGGAGTTTGATCCATCCAAAAATCCACAAAATTTTCCAGATTATTCCTTATGATGTTATTGATATCCTATAAAATGCTCAGATCATTTGGATTTGATTTGATCAGGAGAATTCATATTTCAAGTTGCTGTGTTCAAATGAATACAGAAAGTTTTTCAGAGAATTCACAAAACATGGAAATCCAGTTCTGGGCAATTCTTAGCTCCATAAATCCTAGGAAATTTCATGCAGGCTCTTTGAACTATACTTGAAATTTTAGTTCACTAAGTTTGGCATGAACATGTGATTTACTCCAGAATTAATTCCTTTTTGCTTAATTGCTTAGGGAATTGTTCTGAATAAACCACTCAATTAACAGTGTTAATTTTTGGTCCAGAACACTTTCTTGTGAAAAGGAACTCACATGAAAATTTTCAGCTAATTTTGAGATCTGGATCAGTACTTCTCAATACACTTTGCTTAGGTGAAGTCATTCCAATTATGAAAAGCACTTAGCACTTGATCACTTTGCTTAACCCAAACTCAACCACTAGCACCAGTGTCATTTTAAATTCTTAAACATAGTTACAGTTTCTAACTTGTCATTAGACCTTGTTAGCAAAATATTTTCAATTAAATACTTGTGCATATTCATAACGTGTAGCATCGATGTGGGAGATTGTGAAGTGAAAGAAAGTTGGATAAAGGAGCAAGGTGATCAAGCCTCAAGTGATCATCACTAAGTGATTATATACTAGTCACCTGCAAAACATGCAAGCCCCAGTTTGCATTCAAGCAATTTTATAAAGTCTTTTCATTTCTATAGATCATAGCTATGAATATTGATTGCATTAGGTCTGGATGATATTGAAAACCCTATTGCATGACCAGATTAACCCAAGAGAGAATGGGTAGATTAGCACCTCCTCGAGTGGATTTGGGCTACGCTAAAGTTAGTTTGGAAGGACTGGTAGAAGTCGAGTGGTTGGAATCTACTCGCGAGTTTAGGGCTTGGTTTCATCGGAACGAGTCAAGAATACAATCATTGAGGAAAGTTCACAAGTAAGAAATTGTGACCGGACAGGGAGATTGAGATGCAGCAGGCTGAGGACCGTGCGTGCATAGCCCTGCCTATGTCGGTTAAGGCCTGTCCGTACTTGGCCCTGTTGGACAATTCTGAGTTGTGTACCGTGCGCATACTGTCTATATGGGACCCAAGAAACCGATGTACCTTGTGAGATCCACATTGGAACTTTTCTAATCGGCTAGGCTTTTGGCGTCAGTAAAGAAGGAGGTAACTCACTCAAGAACATATCACTGCAGGTATGTACCTTGACGGAGCTTGCTGTTCGGGGCGATTGGACTGCGTCCTGTGTGGATGAACTTGAGAAAGGTGGCTGCATACAACATCAGTCGAGGTTGCTTCTGGCAACTCGGAGTATGGGTGTACGTGTCATGTAGTCCGGGCACGTACTGATTTGAATCACCGTCGCTCACGGTCATATGAGCATACATGCCCACTGCGTTTTGACGTAGTAAGAACTGAAGTGAATTCCTTTGAACTTGATAAGGCTTGTGTGCTAAATTGTATTGTAACCATGCTTGACTTAGAGATAGTACTCATTAAACTTTACATCACTTTGTGCAAGAAGCATCGCAACAAATCGTTTCTTAATTGATTGTGGAGTAGCGATGCTTTTCGCCTCAAGATCTTTAAAATGAGGCTTAAAATCTGAAAGTTAAGGATCAACTGTAGGCAAGTCCTTTATTTAAATTCAGCTAACCTTTTCAATCCGTCGTGCATGTAGAGTTTCTTGTTTAGGGGAGAAGGATCAGTCTTGTTGTGCCTATGTGCTCACACTTGCTATATGAGTGGTTTTGCAGGTTAACATCGACGCTTATTGGGAGGTTGTCCAGTGAGACTCAGAGACTTCCAAGTCGTTTAACACATGGAGAATCCAGCCGCTGCAGTTGTCTTTGTGTTGCTAGCGAGAAGAGTCTGCGGGCTGGATATCTTCTCGAGTGCTTAGTAGTTATTCGTCATGACATGATTATAGTCTTCCGCTGTAGCTATTTGATGTAAATTATTTACAAAGAACATTCGTAAGCTTCCGCTTTTGATTTATGTAATACATGTTTCCTTATAAGTGTGTTGTTGGGCGCCGCATATCACAGCACCACCCAATGCGTATCCCGGGCAAGCGGCATGGCCCCGTGAACGGGTGTCGGGCCTCATGAGCAGTATCAGCCGAGAACAAGCTGTGCCACTGCCTCTGTGTGTTGCGCACTCAGGCGCCGGCGGGAGGTTGAAGAAGACACTGTGCATGGGACCCACGTGCAGTGTTTTAAACATTTCCCGAATTTCAGTTTTTAGTTCAACTTCAAACACCCATAACATTGTCAAGGAAGCTTCAAATCGAGTGAACAAAATTTTGTTGGATTTGTCTCTCTTAGGACTTTCCAAAAAATCAAGTTTCATCTCATGAAAATCTTTATTTCTCCATAATTAATTCTCCAATCTTTAAACTGTTTAGAATTTTAACTGGAGAACCCTTTAGTGGAAAATTCTTAAATATGGCTAGGATGTTTTTAGTAATATCCCTGAGCTACCATAAAAATTTCAGATCCATCCGAGCTCATTTGATCCACCTAATGGTGTGATTAAGGAAACTGGTCCAGAGAAAAAGAAAAAACTGTCCAGAAACATTTTTCAGATTTTCTCTGAACTTTTTTAGCTCATATCTTTCGCTAGAAATCTTCAAATTAAATGAAAAAAATTCCATTAGAACTCTCTTAAAATCTATTTTCCAGAAAGTCATGGCTTTCTCCATGAAAATCGTTGGAAAAACTATAGGAGCTTTAATTAGGGCCAAATACACATTTATTTGTGCAGGGCTTAAATTAGCTTTTCTTCAAATAAAATTTGTCCAAGTTTCTATTTAGGTTGTATCCAAACCATAGTAAAAATTTCAGAGTCATTAGGCCTGTCTAGCTAGACTTATAGCCTTCACAATATCAACTTTAACTCAATTGCATTTAAATTGACACATATTGTAATTCTTTGTCGTGTAGTTGCTAAAATCGAAGAAGGCCCGGAGGTGTTGGACTTTATCACTCTGGAAGAACAACTAGCATACGACCCGCAGCAAGGCAAGCTCTGGTTTGCATTAGCCGTTTCATAAAGTCTTCTGTTTTGAGAACTTACTTTATGTATTTCATACAATTGTGCATTAGATTCTGGTTTGGAAACCCAAATGCATAGCCAAGAGAACCAGGGTTTTGGCCTTAGTTTTTTAAACCTAAAGTAGCCATTGCAATTCTAAATTAGTGTAGGATTCGGTACAAGTTGAGTAGTTGGAACTACTCGTGAGAATAGAGGCACACAACTCGGTTAGAGATAGCAAATGAATCACATGGCAAGAAAAATGAGACCGAGTGGAGTGTAAGGGCAGCAAGACTTTGGGGCCTGGGTGCCATAGCTCCGCTTGTGTCGATTGAGTACTGAGCCGTGTGCGGGCCTGTTGAACAAGCTCGAACACTACAGAAGACCTACCGGATATATGGGAACCGGGAAACCAATGTAATTCGGGTAGCGATATGTTGAGGCATTGCTTGTTGTCCAGGGGGTAGGTTGAGAGCAGCGAGATGTAAATCGGCTGGCGGGCACTGCGGATGCTCCGCGCAGAGACCTCCTGCTCGGGACGATAGGACCGGTTCAACACTTGGCTGACGGATGAAAGGTGGTTGCGTACGACGTCCGTGGTGGTTTCTGTAGGCAACATCGAGTACGGGCGTACGTGACGGGTTATTCAGGTAACCCTGCAGGTGTAAATCGATTATAATCACCGTCCCTTGTGGTCAGTGAGTACCACGTGTTTACTGTACCATGATATAGAAAGAACAGGCTAGTGTCATGTTAAAAGCATGCTCGTTGAAAGCTGTACCTTGTTTGCTAATGACTTGCTGTAGTTTAGAGCTAATTAAAGTTATTTTCTACCTTAGGAAAACCACATAAGAGAAATGTGTTTCTTCTTTGATTGAGGATTTCTTATGTGTCTTAACATGAGGTTCTCCACAACTTGTTGCTAAAACTTGAAAGTAAGGTCCAACTGTTTAGGCGTGTCTTTTGCAATATACATTCCATTATACACTGCAAACCTAGCATGTAGAGTTATATGTGTAGGTAAGACGGGTCAGACTTGCTGAGCCATCGTGCTCACTGCTTGTGTTTGGAGCGTTTGCAGGGTGCTATGAGGAGGAGGCTCCCAAGGAGGAGACAGACCCCCAAGAGGGAAACACCGTCGAGTGGGAACTGTGCACGCCGCCGTGTTAGTGTGTGTGTGTGCTAGTGGAGACACGTTCATGGGCTGAACGTGAACTTCTTTTGCTTAGTCTATGCCCGTAAGTGTAGACTTCACATATTTTGATGTAAACATGTTCATAAACTCATCTATGTAATAAAATTTCGCTTCCGCTTTGTACCTTTTATGTGTGTTATCCTGTGATGTGCAACGCAGCACCCCTCAGCGTGATCCTGCTAGTTGAGACCGTTGGGGTATCAGAGCTCCGTTGAGGTTTAACGCACTTAAAAAGGTTAACTTTTCAAAAACTCGATGTGGAACGAGTCATTAGCCCAGATAAGGATGTTATTAGTGTATAGCAAGTGGCATCACTAACATATGTGCTTATATCGATAAATCATGCATCTTGGGATGTCATATGTCTTGGGGGTGCATGTAAGCGCTGTCCACCAGTGTGCACAAGCTTATGGGTGGAGCCTCACGGGTGGCAGGTAACCCAGCTAGCTTTAGTATTATCTACGACTCTTCATGTCGTTTGGGGTATTCGAGCAACACTCTTCCCTTGCGTGCTACAGGCAAGTATGGGAGACCCCGTCACGTGGTTAGTTGTAAAACCCGGTTCCAAAAATGAACCAAGTGAATGCATATGTGTGCCCAGGATGTTTATCACACATACACATGTATTCCACAAACTGAAATACAGAATATAATCGTGTATAAATAATGTTTAATTACTTTATTACATTGACTCAATGTCTCACTCATGAATATCTAACTTATTCTTGCACCTGAAGACTCTAAACGACAGCGGAAAATGGCTAAGACAGCAGGCTCCAACTTCAACTCCACAGGCATGTTGACAGTAGTGCGCACGCCTAGTACTCCACATGTTCCTCGATGTACTCTTCTCCTGTAGCTGATGTACATGTGGGAATGCAAGGGTGAGTACATGTCGTACTCAGCAAGTGCAGGAAAAGTATGACATGTAGCTTACAACAAGGTAGAGAATAAAGAGGTTAATTGCAACAAGCAAATTTTATTTCACAATCATGGTAAAAACAGCAACTATCTCTAGGTGAGTTAAATCCCATCATAACCAAGTAATTCATCAACATTCCTTCATAATTCACTGTAAAATCCCCAAAAGTTGTAGCAAGAAAATTCAGCTCATATACACTTATGAAAAATGAGGGGAATTAAAACTTTGAATTATAATAAGTGTGAGTTCAAAGTGAGGATTTAGACATCCCAAAACTTCCAAACATGGAGATCTAAATGCACAACTTGGATCTTCATAGTCCAAATATTCAACCTTCCAAATTTTAGCTCATTTGGAGGAGTTTTAATATTTGTTTGGGATTAAAAGGAGAAGCCCTCTAATCTGAATTTCAAATTCAGTTTCAAATTCCAATTCCCTCAATTTCAAAATTTGGGTTCACAAATGTGTTCTCCACCTTTGAATGAGCAGCCATGCCAAAAATTGGAAAGTTTGGAGCTGGTTTGCTATATTTTTGAGGCAATACAAAGTGGAGAATTCAAACTCCTTTTCAAATTCAAATGATCAAACCCCATTCAAATTCTACATCAGAATTCAAACCATTTGAATTCTGCAAATTCAAACTTAACTTTGGGATGAAGTAAATCTTTTAATGTTGAGTTGCTGGAGGGAAAAATATCAGAAAAGTTTGACTAAACAAAGGGGGAGGTGGGGCCCAATTGTCAGCCACCTAAAGCAAACAAACCGACTGTTTTTCCCTCTCTCTCTGTTCCCGGTTGATCGCGGCGCGACAGCTCCCGGAAAAGCGCTCCACCCGACGTCCTCACCGAGCCACCGAGCTGGTTCTCGCTGGCCGACGTCGGCGCGCGCGAGTGGGCGATAAGAGCAGCCGCCCGAGTACCCCAGCGCTACTTCTCCTCCTCCTCAGCTCGGTTGCCGCGGCTGCTTTGTCCACAACGAGCACCACCGATAGCCTTCTTTCCCGATCGACCACCGCCTGCTGAGCTCGGCTGCTCGGGCCATCCATAGCAAAAAGTAGCGCCTGGACGTGCTCTAGCCCTCGCCAAAGCCCCTTCGAGGTTTGCCGGTCCGAACTGCTCGAGAAACGAGGATTGGCGCCAAAGCTTCAAGGTGCCCGGACCTCGCCGTTTCGGCTCTCCGTCGACAGCAGCACCCGGCCACCCTCTTCCCCGACTTCCTATACAAGAAAGGTGCGTGGACATGTCCTGGTCGTGTAGCCGGAGGCCGTTTAGCGTTTGCTAGGCCGACAGCAGCACCCATGCGAGGATTTTGCCATTTTCTCAAACTGTACACTGACGGATAGGGCTCGGTCTAACCAAAAATTCGTGGTGCACGATCCTTTAGACCTCGAGTAAGCTTGCACAGAGCTTCTCTACTTCCTAGCGCCTCTCCTCGACGAAGAACCAAGCAAAAACATCAAGAAACGAGGGAGCCCTAGCTGTTTTCTTAGTCGCCGGTGCAAAAGCACCTCGGGTCGCCGTGGAGCCCTCGGTTGCTGGCAGTTTCACCGGCAGCCAGGACCCTTACGGGCTCCTACATCATTCACTGATGCTCTAGAGCCCGAGAATCGATCGTATGATGGAGGAATAAGGGTTCCCAACCTTGCCGGAGTTCAAAACCTTGCTGCCACCGGTGCGCGATGGTTTCCGGTGACTCACGGCCGCCGGCGACCCTCCTACAGTGTTCAGCACGGTTGAATACGGGGGAGTGACGAGTTTAGGCCCGGGAGATGGCCGGGAGAGCCGTTTCCGCCACCCTCGCCGGAGCAACCGCCACGGAATCCTCTGTTGGCGCGAGGTTGAAGAAGGTGGGGGCCTGCCCCACCTGTCAGTGGCACCGGGTTGGCGCCGGATCGGGGTGCGGCTCGGGATTGGCTGTGGCAGCTCGGGTTAACTCTGTAGCCACCGGTGTTGCCGAAATCTCACTGGTCCGATTTAAAACAGTGGGCCCAGCCCAATTATTTGAAGTTTCTATTAGAGAAATAATTCCAGGAATTAGCTGATCCTTGCAAGCCCGTAACTTTGTGTAGAAAACTGCAAAAGGAGTGAGACCAATTTCGTTGGAATCCTCATGAGGAGTACTTCACAGAGAAACCAATTTTAGGCTATGAAATTGCTCAGGAATTTCTGTAGAATTGTTTTTTGTAAATCCTTTAGGGATTTATTATAGGAGCAATTCTTTATGTAATAGTCCCAAATTTGGGCAGCAAATCCTCTTCATAGTTACTGATCTCCAGTAAAAATTTGGGCTTCATTGGAGGTCATTTGCTAGGCTAAACTGCCTTCCCAAGTTCAGCCTTTATTTGGAAATTCAAATTTAAACAGAAGCTTTTTCAGAACTCCTGTCCAACTTCAAAAATTCATATCTCTCTGATGGTAGCTCCAAAAATGGTGAAACAAATTTTGTTAGAACCATGGAGACTTACCCTAATCATATATTCCACCATTAGCTATGTCAAAGCTCCTGAATTGGGATCAAAATTCAGAGAAGCATTGTACTTGTGGGAATTTTAAAGACTACATTGTGCAATGACATATCTCCAAATTTGGCTCAAATCATCCTTAGAGAGTCTAGTATCCACTGTAAAATTCCCAAAACCAATTAAGGATCCTAAATAGCAATAGCTATGAATAGTAGTTCAATTCTTATAAAGCCTTAATACTTATACATGTATTTTATTACATTTCATAATAGTGACCGAAGTTGAGGATACACCGGAGCCTTTGGATGTCCTTCCACCAGAAGCTGACTTCCCCTTTAACTCGCAACCAGGCAAGCCCCGGTTTGCACTTAAGTACCTTTTATAAAGTTTTTCATTTGTATCACTTATGTCTAGGTTGAAATGTATGCATTAGAGTTAGGGTGATTGAAACCCCACTTGCATAGCCTCTTTAAATCCTATAAAGTGTTGGGTAGTTTACAAACTCGACGAGTAGAGACTGCCATGCTAATGTTTAGGATCTCGGTAGAAGTCGAGTGGTTGGAAGCTACTCACAAGATAGTACTTATTACACGGAATGAAAAGAGGTAGAAAATGGCTTAAGTTATGAAAATGAGACCCAGCAGGGGGGATAGGAAGCAGTGAGCAGAGGCCTCACGTGCGTAGTCCTGTTGGCGTAGGGTGAGGACCGTCCGTGTGCGGCCCTGCTGGACAAGTATCGAACTGTACCGGATGCATACTGGCATATGGGAACCAGGAAGCCGATGTAATTGGTTAACCTGGGTGTCGAGGCTTACCCAACCGTAAATAGCAGTGGGTTGAGGGTAGCAAGGTGTAAATCTGCCGGTGGGCAAAGTCACGCTCCACGCGGGGACCTCCTACCCGTTACGGATGGACCGGTTCGGCATTTGGGTTGCCTTTGAAAGGTTGTTGCATACAACAGAGTAGGAAGGGGTGTGGAATCACGCTTCTGAAATTGGGTATTTGTAACGTGTTATCCGGGTGTGTCTTGATTGCAATCACCGTCCCTCGCGGTTATTTGAGTACCCGCTTGTTCACTGCGCTGTGACGTAGTAAGAAGTGAAATAAGCCAACTGAAAATGCTGTATTGACCTATTAATGTCTTGAATACCTTGGTTGCTGTAGTTATAGAGCAAATTAAGTTTATATTCCACTTTGGGCATCACCACATCGGAGGAAAGCGTTTCTTGTTTGATTGTGGACTTCCGATGTGAGGGCTGCCTAAGGCACATGAATCTGCTGCTATAAAACTGAAAGTAAGGACCAACTTATAGGCGTGTCTTTGTCGCAAATTCCTTTTCTCATCTTACATATCCTTGCACGTAGAGTTCCATGCCTAGGGTTGACGGTTAAGACTTGCTGAGCCTTCGTGCTCACGGTTGCAATATTTGAGTTGTGTGCAGGTGAGAGTTATGAGGAAGGTTCCGAGGACGAGGCGATGCCCCCGTCGGGGTACACGGCCAAGCTGGAGCCATGCACGCCGCCGTGATCTCCGGTTACTTGCTGCTAGTGTGTACCGTCCCCGGGATGGACGGCTGCACTTTTGCATAGCTAGGATGAGAGGCTACTAATGTACATTACTTCCGCTGTATAGTTATATTTTGTAAAAGACTTCCGCTTTTTTATATCAGATAAAAGTTTGTATGTTGTTCTTTATTCTTTTCGTGTGTGCTGTTGGGTGCTGCATCGCACGGCACCACCCTATGCGATCCTGCAGTGGGTGAACCACGGGGTGGTCCCCACAGTCGTGGTATCAGAGCTGCATTGGGAATAGCACGCTCGAAAAGAGCTTATTTTGAAAACTTAGGAGTAGTCGAGTGAGGATTAGTCATTAAGCCCACATCAGGTCTATGATAGTAGTAGCTACTAAGGTGGAAAAGCTAACTTACTTGTTATATATTCTGTAACGACGTTCCGACATCAGGTAAGAGGTAAGGTACGCCACCGCAGGCGGATCAATTGCGGTAACTCGCCATACGAGTAATAGTATGGAATGATATACCGTGGCTTGGCACGGTAGTGAATATGAGTCTCTGAACCTCTTAATGGTTCTGAGAGCATATGAAAACGCTGATCTCCAGCGTGCTTTAGGCAAAAGTGAGAATACCCCATCGTGTGGTAAGCAACACGATAGTATGCAACTCTTGAACGTTCAATGTTCAAAGGGCCATACGCAGCGCTCGCCATCGGCGTGCCTCAACGGTCATGAGGCAGTAGGTGGTATCCGTTGGGTTGATAAAATTCCCAACCGTTACGACCCGTTCGCGCTCTACTCGGGTTCCCCGTCGTGTGGTGTGAAAACACAACCATGTACCTTGAGACGTGGCTTGACTCAAGGATGATCCGTATGGCAATGATACGGACCGTATGTTTTTATTATGATATGGAACTGCCTGAAATGCCAAAAACCATTGTGTGCACCATTATTGTGTGTTCTGCTGCAGGTACATTAACCACGTTAGTGCATGACGTGTGGGAAACCGTTTGTGAGTGACGACTTTAGTTCCACCATTTGACACGTATATGCCGGAATACCGGTTTAGGATTTTTCTTTGGTAAGGAAATGTAGTACCGACTGCATAAAAGTTTGTTTTCAAAGAAAGGAGTCAAAAATGAAGTTTAGGATTTCATTTAGGGGTTAGTAAACTCCTATATTGAACTAAGAGTCAATTGGGAGTATAGATTCAATCTCAAAAACTTAGGAACAATCTCCCCTGTTTTCGGCAGAAATTTTTCTGAACTTGAACAGGGCATAACTTTAGATTGGATGAACCAATGGAGGTGTGGGATACCATTCTGGAAATGTTTTGAAGTCCTCTACAACTTTTCTGTAGAGATCCAGAACAAAATATCCCTCCAAATGGATGAAAATCTCAGATGAGTAGGTACTGTCCAGAAACAGGGCAGACCAAAAGCTCTCTGGAATTTTCTGTATTTCAACCAAAACACTTAGTTTCACCGTTCAACGTCCAGTGGCTGTTGTAAAACAGCAAGTTGGAGTCGAAGAGTTGATACATTGACATATCACTTCGAGTTAGTACATGTTTGGGTCCAGTACAATAGCGAGGAATTACGCGTGCTAACACACTTAACATCCCGTGGTGACCCCGATTGTCAAAATGAACTTTTAACCTATAAAGTTCAATACTTTGGAACTCGATCGTGTGACACGGTCCAGTGATGTATATGTTGCATAAAGTTTATACTTTATCCACATGTGTGACTGTTATGCATACTATTTATTCCATTCTCGCATCACTATTGTATAGACTGGATGAAATAAACCAACATGTGCTGATCGTTTGAATGGTCTGAATGCAGAATGGTGCGGACACGTTCAACGCAAGAGGAGGGAGGTCCGAGTCAAGTTCGTGGTGATGAGTCTCCACCTCCGGAGCAGACCACGACGCAGCAGCAACCACCTCCTCCACCGCCAGAACTTCCAAGGAATCTTGCGGAGGTTCTCGCTGCAGTGATCGGCTCGCGCGACGAGCAAACCGAGTTACTGCGGATGTTGGTGCAGCAGAATGCGTCCTATCAGGGAGGATGCCAAGACAATGGGCAACGCCAGCCCCAAGAAAGCTCGTATTCAGAATTCATGGTGACCCATCCACCGGTCTTCACGGAGGCCGAAGAACCTTTGGAGGCGGACAGCTTTATCCGCACTCTGGAGGCAAAGTTCGGGCTGCTATGATGCACCGAACATCAGAAGGCGCTGTACGCAGCGCAACAGCTTCAAGGAGAAGCCGGTACCTTGTGGGCGAACTACACCGCCTCCTTACCGGCTGGCCATGCCGTCACCTGGACAGAGTTCCGGGAGGCGTTCCGCGCCTATCACATACCTCCCGGTGTGATGGAAATGAAGCTCCAGGAGTTTCTGGCGCTACGACAAGGCGAGAGGAGTGCTCATGAGTACTCCAGGTTATTCAACAGGCTGGCGCAGTATGAGCCAGGATTTGTGGGTACGGAAGACAACAAGCGCAATGCGTTCTTCCGGGGCCTGAATTCAAAGATGAAGGTCCATCTCGCCCAGAGCAATCGCGGCACATTCAACAATCTAGTTAATGCCGCAATTCTACAAGAGAATGCTCAGCACGAGCGCGGTTCTGATAAGAGGAAATGCAGCGCGCTGACAAGCAGCAGTGGTGGGACACCACAGAAATACCGCGTGGTGTATCGCTCACCATCCGGTCAGAGATGGCAGCCACCGGCGCGACCGCCTCAGTTTCGCGGTCGGCAATATAATGCGCCGGGCATTCGACCCACGTATCCACCACAGCAACAGCAGCAGCAAAGGATGGTTCCGCGTACACCTCAGTTTCAACAGCGTGCACCGGGATTCCGTCCTCAAGTCGGCGGGACCCTGACACCTTAACGTGCTACACGTGTGGCCGTGTCGGGCACATTTCAAGAGACTGCCCCGAGCCGCGACAGAGCAGGGGTGCAGCACCATATCAGGGTGCTAATCAGGCCCGCAACCAGCCCAAGAAACCAGCACTAAAACCCGGCAACGTCCACCACTTAGCTATCGAAGACGTGCCGGAAGGCGAACCCGTCCTCGCGGGTACGTTCTCTTACCTAGATCATCCCGTAGTCATACTTTTTGACTCCGGTGCCACCCATAATTTCATAAGTCAGTCTTATGTTATCAAATATCAACTGCCTATCATTCCCACAAATAATTCATATTTGATATGTTCTCCGGGTGGGAAAATAACAGCTGATACAATGGTCTATAGAGCACCATTACAGTTGGGTGGAAATTTATACCCGACTTCTCTAATCATGTTAGAAAGTAAAAAACTCGATGTCATTTTAGGAATGTCATGGCTACATCGCCATGGTGCTGTTCTTGACATCATTCCACGTTTGGTTCGTTTAAACTCTCCACTTCATGAACCACATGTTCTTGTTCTTGACCGTTCGGTTCAAGAAACCCCAGCCACATATAACACGGAAGCCACAAAACTTGAAGATATTCGTGTGGTCCGTGAATACCCGGATGTCTTTCCGGATGATCTTCCGGGCATGCCACCCGAAAGAGATGTCGAGTTCAAGATTGAACTTGTACCTGGGACGACGCCGATATCAAGGAGACCGTACAAAATGGCTCCGAATGAGCTGGCTGAACAATTTGATGAAGAAGGGTTTCATTCGACCGAGTTCCTCGCCATGAGGATGCTCGGCGCTGTTTGTGAAGAAAAAGGATGAAACCTTGAGGTTGTGTGTGGACTACCGACCTCTCAACGCCGTCACCATCAAGAATAAATATCCACTGCCCTGCATCGATATATTATTCGATCAACTTGTGGGTGCAAGTGTGTTTTCAAAGATGGATCTTCGCTCAGGGTATCGTCAAATCAAGATCCGAGAGGAAGATATTCCAAATATGGCCTTCTCGACGAGATATGGGTTGTATGAATACCTCGTCATGTCCTTTGGTCTCACCAACGCCCCGGCACACTTCATGTATCTTATAAACTCAGTGTTCATGCCGGAGTTGGACAAGTTTGTGGTGGTGTTCATAGACGACATCTTGGTCTACTCCAAGTCTGAAGAAGAACACGCCAAACACTTGCATATCGTACTTCAACGATTAAGAGACCATAAGCTTTATGCCAAGTTCAGCAAGTGCTAGTTTTGGATCAGCCAAGTACCATTCCTTGGTCATATCATTTCTGCAGAAGGCATTGCAGTTGATCCAAGCAAGATCGAACAAGTGCTGAAATGGAAGTCCCCCACATCAGTCCATGAAGTCAGAAGTTTCCTCGGGTTAGTAGGATATTACCGGAGATTCATACCGAACTTCTCCAAGCTTGCTAAGCCGATGACTGAACTGTTGAAGAAGGGGATCAAATATGTTTGGAGCTCAGCTTGTGAAGAAGCTTTCGAGGCATTAGTGAAACATCTTACAACAGCCCCGGTGTTAGCTCAACCGGATACAACCAAGCCCTTCGACGTATATTGTGATGCGTCTGGCATCGGGCTTGGCTGTGTATTGATGCAAGGAGGAAGAGTGGTCGCCTATGGCTCACGCCAACTTCGTAACCACGAGCAGCACTATCCGACTCATGATCTTGAGCTCGCTGCCGTGGTATTGGCCTTGAAGATGTGGAGGCACTATTTGCTTGGGAACATAGTGCACCTCTACACTGACCACGAGAGTTTGAAGTATATCTTCACTCAAAAGGAGTTGAATATGCGGCAACGGAGATGGCTAGAACTGATCAAAGACTATGAGATCGAGATTCACTACCATCCCGATAAGGCAAACATGGTTGCCGATGCATTAAGCCGCAAATCTCATGTCAACAGTCTGTCCTTCACACCAATTGAAGAGGAGGAGCCGAGTCTGTACTTGGTTCCATATGGGGCGTTATATAACCTTGCTCTCGTCCCTACAATACGAGAGGAGATTATGGAAGCGCAGAAGAAAGACGTGGGAATCTCGCACATTCGGAGAAGGATGGAAAATAGCGAAATGAAATGCTTCCGAAGAGATGAACACGACACGCTATGATTTAAAGACCGTATAGTGGTACCCCGTGACATGAAGCTTCGGAAGAAAATCTTGGACGAGGCTCATTTGTCCAAGTATTCTATTCATCCAGGCAGCAACAAGATGTACCAGGATCTGAAAACCAGGTTTTGGTGGACACGGATGAAGAGAGAGATCTCAAAATACGTATCCGAATGTGATACGTGTCGGCGTGTGAAGGCCGACCATATGCGTAAAGCCGGACAGCTGCAACCGTTGAACATTCCGGCGTGGAAGTGGGAGGATATTAGCATGGACTTCATAGTCGGGTTACCTCTCACGTCTCACAAGCATGACTCGATTTGGGTGATAGTCGATCGACTAACCAAGTCGGCTCATTTTATCCCCGTACATACAAAGTACGTGGCCAAGCAATATGCGGAGTTGTATATTGCAAGGATCTTGTGTTTGCACGGTGTTCCCCGCTCCATCATTTCAGATCGCGGTGCGCTGTTCGTCTCTCGGTTTTGGGAACAGCTGCACGGATCGTTGGGGACCAAACTGATCCGAAGCTCCGCGTATCACCCGCAGACAGATGGTCAAACTGAACAGGTGAATCAAGTGCTTGAAGACATGCTACGCGCTTGTGCCATCCACCACGGCAAGAATTGGGACGATCATTTGCCGTTGGCGGAGTTTTCTTACAACTATGGCTATCAAGCTAGCATCAAGATGGCGCCGTATGAAGCTCTCTACGGCCGGAAATGTCGCGCACCTCTCAACTGGTGTGAGTCCGGCGAGCGGGTTATCTACGGCATTGAACTTGTGAATGAGGCTGAAGAACGAGTGCGAGTAATACAAGCCAATCTCAAGGCTGCTCAATCTCGTCAGAAAAGCTATGCGGATAAAAGACGCCGCCCTCTGCACTTCGGCGTCGGGGACCATGTTTATGTCCGTGTGTCTCCGATGAAGGGAGTTCACCTCGGAGTGAAGGGTAAACTTGTGCCGCGGTTCATTGGTCCGTTCGCCGTCATTGAAAGATGCGGACCCATGGCCTATCGCCTTGAGTTACCAGCTTCGCTCGCAGGGATTCACAATGTCTTCCATATCTCTCAGCTGAGGAAGTGTCTCAAGCCCTCTGCTGAAATCCGCACTGAAGACATAGAAGTCCTTCAACCGGACCTCACGTACATGGAGTATCCGATCCGGATTATCGATGAAAAGACTCGTGCCACAAGAAACCGAACCTTATGGTTCTACAAGTCTTGTGGAGTAACCATACCGATGATGACGCGACATGGGAAAGTGAGGATTATCTACGCACGTATTATCCAGACTTGCTATCATCATATACCCGGTAAAGTTTTCCCCACTTTGCTTTTCCTTTGGAATCTCGGGACGAGATTCTTTTTAAGGGGGGAGGGATGTAAAATCTTCAAAAGTGGTAGCAAGAAAATTCAGCTCATATACACTTATGAAAAATGAGGGGAATTAAAACTTTGAATTATAATAAGTGTGAGTTCAAAGTGAGGGTTTAGACTTCCCAAAACTTCCAAACATGGAGATCTAAATGCACAACTTGGATCTTCATAGTCCAAATATTCAACCTTCCAAATTTCAGCTCATTTGGAGGAGTTTTAATATTTGTTTGGGATTAAAAGGAGAAGCCCTCTAATCTGAATTTCAAATTCAGTTTCAAATTCCAATTCCCTCGATTTGAAAAATTGGGTTCACAAATGTGTTCTCCACCTTTGAATGAGCAGCCATGACAAAAATTGGAAATTTTGGAGCTGGTTTGCTATATTTTTGAGGCAATACAAAGTGGAGAATTCAAGCTCCTTTTCAAATTCAAATGATCAAACCCCATTCAAATTCTACATCAGAATTCAAACCATTTGAATTCTGCAAATTCAAACTTAACTTTGGGATGAAGTAAAGCTTTTAATGTTGAGTTGCTGGAGGTAAAATATCAGAAAAGTTTGACTAAACAAAGGGGGAGGTGGGGCCCAATTGTCAGCCACCTAAAGCAAACAAACCGACTGTTTTTCCCTCTCTCTTTGTTCCCGGTTGATCGCGGCAGGACAGCTCCCGGAAAAGCGCTCCACCTGACGTCCTCACCGAGCCACCAAGCTGGTTCTCGCTGGCCGACGTCGGTGCGAGCGCGTGGGCGATAAGAGCGGCCGCCCGAGTACCCCAGCGCTACTTTTCCTCCTCCTCAGCTCGGTTGCCGCGGCTGCTTTGTCCACAACGAGCACCACCGATAGCCTTTTTTCCCGATCGACCACCCCCTGCTGAGCTCGGCTGCTCGGGCCATCCATAGCAAAAAGTAGCGCCTGGAGATGCTCTAGCCCTCGCCAAAGCCCCTTCGAGGTTTGCCGGTCTGAACTGCTCGAGAAACGTGGATTGGCGCCAAAGCTTCAAGGTGCCCGGACCTCGCCGTTTCGGCTCTCCGTCGACAGCAGCACCCGGCCACCCTCTTCCCCGACTTCCTATACAAGAAAGGTGCTTGGACATGTCCTGGTCGTGTAGCCGGAGGCCGTTTAGCGTTTGCTAGGACCGGTGGCGAGAATTTCGTCATTTTCTCAAACTGTACACCGACGGATAGGGCTCGGTCTAACCAAAAGTTCATGGTGCACGATCCTTTAGACCTCGAGTAAGCTTACATAGAGCTTCTCTACTTCCTAGCGCCTCTCCTCGACGAAGAACCAAGCAAAAACATCAAGAAACGAGGGAGCCCTAGCTGTTTTCTTAGTCGCCGGTGCAAAAGCACCTCGGGTCGCCGTGGAGCCCTCGGTTGCCGGCAGTTTCACCGGCGGCCAGGACGCTTACGGACTCCTACATCATTCACTGATGCTCTAGAGCCTGAGAATCGATCGTATGATGGAGGAATAAGGGTTCCCGACCTCGTCGGAGTTCAAAACCTTGCTGCTACCGGTGCGCGATGGTTTCCGGTGAGCCACGGCCGCCGGCGACCCTCCCACAGTGTTCAGCATGGTTGAATACGGGGGATCAGCGAGTTTAGGCCCGGGAGATGGCCGGGAGAGCCGTTTCCGCCACCCTCGCCAGAGCAACCGCCGCGGAATCATCTGTTGGCACGAGGTTGAAGAAGGTGGGGGCCTGCCCCACCTGTCAATGGCACCGGGTTGGCGCCGGATCGGGGTGCGGCTCGGGATCGGCTGTGGCTGCACGGGTTAACTCCGTAGCCACCGGTGTTGCCGAAATCTCACTGGTCCGATTTAAAACAGTGGGCCCAGCCCAATTATTTAAAGTTTCTATTAGAGAAATAATTCCAGGAATTAGCTGATCCTTGCAAGCCCATAACATTGTGTAGAAAACTGCAAAAGGAGTGAGACCAATTTTGTTGGAATCCTCATGAGGAGTACTTCACAGAGAAACCAATTTTAGGCTATGAAATTGCTCAGGAATTTCTGTAGAATTGTTTTTTGTAAATCATTTAGGGATTTATTGTAGGAGCAATTCTTTATGTAATAGTCCCAAATTTGGGCAGCAAATCCTCTTCATAGTTACTGATCTCCAGTAAAAATTTGGGCTTCATTGGAGGTCATTTGCTAGGCTAAACTGCCTTCCCAAGTTCAGCCTTTATTTGGAAATTCAAATTTAAACAGAAGCTTTTTCAGAACTCCTGTCCAACTTCAAAAATTCATATCTCTCTGATGGTAGCTCCAAAAATGGTGAAACAAATTTTGTTAGAACCATGGAGACTTACCCTAATCAGATATTCCACCATTAGCTATGTCAAAGCTCCTGAATTGGGCTCAAAATTCAGAGAAGCATTGTACTTGTGGGAATTTTAAAGACTACATTGTGCAATGACATATCTCCAAATTTGGCTCAAATCATCCTTAGAGAGTCTAGTATCCACTGTAAAATTCCCAAAACCAATTAAGGATCCTAAATAGCAATAGCTATGAATAGTAGTTCAATTCTTATAAAGCCTTAATACTTATACATGTATTTTATTACATTTCATAATAGTGACCGAAGTTGAGGACATACCGGAGACTTTGGACGTCCTTCCACCAGAAGCTGACTTCCCCTTTAACTCGCAACCAGGCAAGCCCCGGTTTGCACTTAAGTACCTTTTATAAAGTTTTTCATTTGTATCACTTATGTCTAGGTTGAAATGTATGCATTAGAGTTAGGGTGATTGAAACCCAACTTGCATAGCCCCTTTAAATCCTATAAAGGGTTGGGTAGTTTACAAACTCGACGAGTAGAGACTGTCATGCTAATGTTTAGGATCTCGGTAGAAGTCGAGTGGTTGGAAGCTACTCGCGAGATAGTACTTATTATACGGAATGAAAAGAGGTAGAAAATGGCTTAAGTTATGAAAATGAGACCCAGCAGGGGGGATAGGAAGCAGTGAGCAGAGGCCTCACGTGCGTAGCCCTGTTGGCGTCGGGTGAGGACCGTCCGTGTGCGGCCCTGCTGGACAAGTATCGAACAGTACCGGATGCATACTGGCATATGGGAACCAGGAAACCGATGTAATTGGTTAACCTGGGTGTCGAGGCTTACCCAACCGTAAATAGCAGTGGGTTGAGGGTAGCAAGGTGTAAATCTGCCGGTGGGCACAGTCACGCTCCACGCGGGGACCTCCTACCCGTTACGGATGGACCGGTTCGGCATTTGGATTGCCTTTGAAAGGTTGTTGCATACAACAGAGTAGGAAGGGGTGTGGAATCACGGTTCTGAAATTGGGTGTATGTAACGTGTTATCCGGGTGTGTCTTGATTGCAATCACCGTCCCTCGTGGTTTTTTGAGTACCCGCTTGTTCACTGCGATGTGACGTAGTAAGGAGTGAAATAAGCCAACTGAAAATGCTGTATTGACCTATTAATGTCTTGAATACCTTGGTTGCTGTAGTTATAGAGCAAACTAAGTTTATATTCCACTTTGGGCATCACCACATCGAAGGAAAGCGTTTCTTGTTTGATTGTGGACTTCCGATGTGAGGGCTGCCTAAGGCACATGAATCTGCTGCTATAAAACTGAAAGTAAGGACCAACTTATAGGCGTGTCTTTGTCGCAAATTCCTTTTCCCATCTTACATATCCTTGCACGTAGAGTTCCATGCCTAGGGTTGACGGTGAAGACTTGCTGAGCCTTCGTGCTCACGGTTGCAATATTTGAGCTGTGTGCAGGTGAGAGTTATGAGGAAGGTTCCAAGGACGAGGTGATGCCCCCATCGGGGTACACGGCCGAGCTGGAGCCATGCACGCCGCCGTGATCTCCGGTTACTTGCTGCTAGTGTGTAGCGTCCCCGGGCTGAACGGCTGCACTTTTGCATAGCTAGGATGAGAGGCTACTAATGTACATTATTTCCGCTGTATAGTTATATTTTGTAAAAGACTTCCGCTTTTTTATAACAGATAAAAGTTTGTATGTTGTTCTTTATTCTTTTCGTGTGTGCTGTTGGGTGCCGCATCGCACGGCACCACCCTATGCGATCCTGGAGTGGGTGAACCACGGGGTGGTCCCCACATTCACCATTTATCAAGCTTCAACCGGCCAATAATCTTTTTCAAGTTCATCTCATACTCATAAATATCATAACCATCTCATTTTCATATAACCAAAACAAAACTCATTGTCATGACCCAAACAGTCCCAAAACCAATCCCAATGACCATACCCGAATAACCATCCCAAGTTTTGGCTCTAATCATGGAAGTTGGCCAGGTGCTTGTAACCGGAAGCATGGATATCATGATAGTTTTACACTCTGCAGAGGTGGCGCCACTTTACCCACAAGTTCGTGATTTCGTCACCCGTCGGCGACTAGAAAGAACCTCCATTATACCAGTACACAACCATAGGTGTATGGCCAAGAGATCACAAAATAGCCTTTACAAAGGGGCTACTAGGATGTATGGACCAACTGAGCTTTCACCGGCAGGCTCGAATCTCCATTCTCCCAACCACGGGCCCCCTCTTGTGCTATGCAGTTCCCAGGGCAGTCCTCATCGACTCCCATTCCCCATGTCATCCAATGGTCCATAACAAGGTAGCAAATCACCTAATTAGTCAGCTAAGCCGCACCCATATTTGGCCTTGTGGTGGCACTGTTTTCCTGGCATGTGCTCGCATGGACCGGTCTTTAGATCTACGGCAAGCAAACCACCATTTCATTCAGCAACATCCACGAATCAAGCTTGCCAAGATCTCCCTGATTCCATGCTCATTGACATCATCAAGTTCTCATTATCTTTATTCTCATGAGTGCAGTAGCTAACAAGTTTAATTTTAGCTTCCCGTATCCCGTAAATTAAGCATAGCAAAAAGGAAAAACGACCATACCCGACTCTTCAACTTTCCCATCAACAAGGATGGTTAACAAAACTAGTAAACTTCTATAAAAGGGTGGCCCATCAAGTTGACACAAGCATACGAGTTTTCACAACCAAAACAGTTTCAAAAACATGGGATCAATATGGTCAAGGGGCACTTGCCTTGCTCCCGTGGCTCGTGTTGCTCAAGCGACTCAAAGGTTTCATGCATTAGCTCCTCGTAGATGGCCCCTTGAGCGTGCCCTTCTACTCACGACCACGCACATACAGAATTTACAGCAATCAATTATCATGCACAAACTTTACACTAGATGCAATGAGGTGGATGAATGCAATTCCTATAGTGCAGTTTATAAAAATAAGTTTGTACGTGTTCTTGCATGTTTTAGTAGGCTTCCATAGGGTTTTATGATGAACAACGCCGCTGGGATCAAGTTTGGACGTGGTCATGATCTTGAAAAACTTAGTAGATCAATCCCACCATCAAAAATCAACCAAAACATGGTCTGTCCACACGCAGAATTTTCTGCTCGCAGGGGGTGGGGAAAACGGGTGCGTAGAAACAGCGGTGACGTTGTAAGAAGGGTAACAAAGACCTACCTCACTTCTTCCTCCTCTCTTCCTTGTGGCAGAACCTCTTCTCTTGCAATGGCAGCAGCGGAAGATTTTCTATGGAGAATTATGAGGCTGTGGCTAGGGCAGAACGTTGGGGGCTTCTTCCACGGCAACGGTGAGGCGTGACGGAGGTCGACGGCGGCTAAACTCCAGCTGCGGGAGGGGGGCGACTTGGGCTGGAAGCAAGGGGAGGGCAGCGGCCAAAAATAGGTGTAAGGGGGGAAAAGAGCTAGGGTGGCTAGGATTTTAGCAACCCAATTATCCAATGGCTGAGATTTAATTTTAAAAGAGGTGGGACCTAGGGGCTGGGATTTTATTGTTTATTTTCCACCAATGGCTGAGGTTAATTGAGAAATAAAAGCCTACAAAAATCCACAATGGGGGGCTAGGGTTTCCTCCCTTAATGGGATGCGTCCAAGGGGTGGGACCCATTAGGGTTTCCCCTCCTAATTGGGGCGGCCGAAATTGGGGAAATTCCCTAGGTGGATTTTGGGGAATTTGGGGAATATCAGGAAAATTGGAAAAATTGGAAAAATTAGGGGAGAGGGGAATTTGGGGAAAATTGGGGAATATTGGGGTGCCCCAATTTGGCTATTTTATTTATTTTTTTCTTTTTCTTTTTATTTCTTTTCCTTTTCTATTTATTTCCACTATTTTCTATTTTTATTCCCTTTTACTATTTTATTTGCTTCTATATTCCTCTCTTTATTTCTTCTTCTTTTTAAATGCTTCTCTATATGAAAAAATATATGCAATGCATGGTAGTAATTTTGAGGGTGTTACATTAGTAACGTGAACACGTAACTCAAGGCATGTTTGGCTTGAGAACAACCGTGCGAGTGATGACGGATGGTTGTATGGACCGTATTGGGACCAGGTCCGGTGTGCAGCCAAACCTGACGATTGTGTTGTTTAATTGCAGGTAGTTTAACAATGAATCGGTAGACGAGTAGCATATGTGTGCGAGAGACATTTAGTGCCTGAAAAAACGAAGCCGGCTAAGTCCGGAGTAGGTTTTCTTTATGAGAAACTGTAACACCACAAAATCTTGTTAAGACACTAAATCATGTTAAGAGGGGAATTTAAAAATTTTTGGACGTGTTGCATGTTTTGCAAAAAATTCAAATTCAAGCTGGAATTCAAATTAAACTCAAAACAGAAAAGAAATAGAAAAAGAAAAAGGAAAACAGAAAAAAACCGGCCAGTGGGCCGAAACCCACCAGCCGGCCCAACCATCACCCGCGCCAGCCCGCAGCCGTGCGCGCCTCTTCCTCCGACTGACAGGCGGGGCCCGCCAGCCCTTCCTCTACCTCGCGCCCGCGCCGGGATTCTCTCACCCCGAATCAAAACCGACCCGGATTCCTGCGCATCCCCGCTGAAATGAATCTGTATGATTTATTATTCACATTTATTAGTTATAGGGACAGATTTTTAAGTAAAGAATAATTCTGAAAATAAGGAAAATAAATGTAAAATAGTTTACACTAGAGGAAAAGGTTAAAATATATTATTAAATATTTTAGATCAGAACCTATTCTGTTTAGATGATGTGTCTTATTATTTTCATAATAAAGTTCACATTTAGGCATAAGAAATAAATCTGAAAATATAGCCACTAGGAAATGATAAATGAAGTTTCTAAAATCCAAAGAATTCAGTTTAGGGTTGGTAGAAGGATGAAGACACATATGGAGTAGGAAAATACCTTTCATGCATACTTGGTAGCTAGAAGGTGTAGTAATTGAATATAAGGAATTTATTTAAATGGGAAACTCATATATATAGTATGCAAACATTAATGTGAATACAAAAGTAGAAATCATATACACATGATAAAAAGTACATGTAAGCCAAAGATCAACACACATAGAGTAACCACAACACATAAAATTTGTGAATGGCTTTCATAAATGTGAATGTGTGGTTTGTATGAAGTGGAAGTGTGAACTATGTCTTATGGATTGTTGTTTTTCTTTTGCTATGTGTGATGGTATGATGTAGAACCTGCTCCAGAGCAAGATCTTCCTTTCCAATAGCAGGACTACCCATTCTAAGAGCAGCAGGAAGGAGGCAAGTGTCCTTGACCACTTTGATCCTATGCTAGGATGTGTAGATAGAATTATTTGCATTGTCAAATGAAATATGAAACCCATGCTAGGAAGTTTCCCTAGAATTGCATTACCCTTGTTTCCTTGTAGATTGGGTTGGGATTTATTTTATCATGTCATTTACTATTATGCATATGCTTAGCCATGCTTAGAATGGGATATTTGGGATATGAGATCATCAGTTTATTTTACCATACTCTTGAATGAGATATTGTGAGTTATGTAGAGGTAGGGATCAAGGCAAGTTGGATGTTTTGGTTGTGTGCTGGGTGCACGAGACTCGGGTTTGTGTTTAGTACTTGCCTGGATCCTAAGGACCGGTTCATGGAGCATGTAACCTGGCTTTACCGTGCCAACCACATGCTGAGATGGGGCAGCTTGGCCAATTAATTAGGTATATCCCCGGCGTAGTATGGGTGTGTTGGATGTTGCGGGGAGTAGGTGTCAGCTGGACTACCATATGAACCGCAAGGCTCAAAAGGGGGCCACTGCAGCGGGGTTGGAGCCTCTTGTATGCTGTTAGGGGTGAAACCTCATTGGGCCCACGCTCGTCGGGAATCCCTTTGTAAAGGCTTCGTAGTGATCTCCTAGCTACACACCTGAGAAGTGTGAATGTGGTTCGTAGCCACTGGCATAATGGAGGTTCTTTTAGTCCACCCGGCAACGGGGGATGAAATCACTACATGTGGGTACAGTGGTGCAAACTCTGCAGAGTCAAAACTGTCATGACAGTCGTGCTCACGGTCAAGAGCGGCTTTGACTTATTCATGATTAGAGGATTGATGGTTTTGGAAGTTGTGGATGTTAAGCGGGGAGCTTAACATTGGAAATGATGTTATGGTTATTTGATTATGATGATAGGATGGAAGATTGGGACCATTTCACCTGTGTAGTAATGTAGGTGCTTAATAAGCTAAGGTGATAGGTATTAATTGCGTAGTGCTTTAACCATGAGTTCAACCTCCCCTTGTTATAGCCATGCATGACATAACTTTCCCACACTTGCTGAGTACCATCGGTACTCAACCTTGCATATTTGTTGGTTTATATTGCTGCTCAGATCAAGATAATGATGTGGTGTATAATGACCAAGACTTTGGACCCAGAGAAGGTTTCTAGGTTCATGGAGACCCCCGGGCAACGCCTGTGACGGAGCCCTCAAGAATAATATTCCGCTGCTAGTTTATTTACTTGTGATGAACTTATTATTGTCCATCGAGACATTTGCTATGTAAGACTGATTTATAATCGACACCTGGCTTGTAATAAATGATGTTTCACTATTTGTCATCACATGTATGAAAAAATGATCCTGGCATACATGTGATATTCACTTAGTGGTTCTTCAGAAAAACCGGGTGTGACAGAGGTGGTATCAGAGCCAAGGTTGCCCGTAGGAACGTGGACCTAGGTAGAAATAGACGTATTTAAGGGCCTTATTTTCTTAAAAACTATTTTTACAAGGTGTGTGTTGAAAAGTGTTATTTGATGAGTCACTTTCTTCATCTTACCCCCAATTTTCATTCAAAATAGGATTTTTGTTTAAAAAGTTTATCTAACCTAAGTTTAAATGCTTTTTGTTTTAGATGGTTCGCGTGATTCGCACCGCTCGCAAGTCCACAGGAGGGAGAGTTCCCATAGTTGCCCTTGCCGAAAGAGAGGAGAGCCGTCCGGTGACGTACCTTTCCTACGGTTTGGCAGTAAGAAGCTTGTTGCGCCGTCTTCGACGTATGCTCGAAGCCGCCGGCAATACGGGCAAGTTAATCATCCACTATAACTCCACCAGGACCATCTGTGAGAAGATGGAAGAATGGAGTTCAGAGATGAGGATTATACACGAAAATCGGCTGCTTAAGATCCACCGCTCTCCAGCTTGTAGAGCGACACAGGTCGATGCGGAGAAGGATGTCACCTGGGAGGCCATCACCTGCCAGAGTCACATCTATCGTCGCCACCTGGACAGGACTGAGTACATGTATGTCCTCCAGCGTGAGAGTGGGACCACGGAGTACAAGTACCCGCCAGTGCAGCAAGGGACTTCCCATGAGCACATGGTCTTGTGCTTGGAGGATGCTGCTATGCTCAGCACTCGACTGCAGGAGTATCAGCAAGAGCTTCAGGATGTTCGAGACACCCTGAAGGAAACGGAGGCATTGCTGTGAGCCTGCTTGAGGGCGAGAGAAAGAGGAGATGGGAATGAACTGTGTGTCACCGTGGATGATACATGGACTCCTGACTCCCCAGATCGCCGAGCGACCAGGCGTCGTCGCACTTCTCCACCAGCAGCCTCCCCACCCAAAGCAGAGTCAGAAGGCAGCCGAAATGATGAGGAAGATCCCGAGGAGCCAGCTCAAGAAAACGAGTAGTGTAGAGTCCTAACCTAAGTTAGCAAGATGTCGAATAGTCGAGTCGTTACGTTAAGTTAATGGTGTGTTGATGCTTGGTGTGTGACGTGAGTTGTGGAAGCCATGAGCAATTGTCCACAGCCTCGTCTTTAGATTGTTTTGCTTTGGTGTGTGAACCCACATGAAATAATATTGCATTTATTTTTGTGTGAGAAATGAACCCTCAGAAAAGTACAACAAAGCCTCAACACTTCAAAGTACAAACAAATGAAAGTAGTAAGATGATACTAAATGCTTTCAAATTAACATTGGTTGATTCTGCCAGATGGCCGGAAGAGGAAAAGGATGTGCTGCCAACCCCGCCAACAACAACGATGAGGCATGCAACCCTCATCTTTCTGGAGGCCAGGACCGGGGTGGTCACCGTGAAGGAGTTGATCCCCTCCACCAAATGCTGGAGAATCAGAATCAGCTCATCCAGAACTTGACTCAAGTGGTGGACAACTTGCATCAAGTTCCACCTCCACAAGCTGCACCACGCCAACCAAGGTTGAGTGAGTTTCTAGGAACTCAACCTCCAAAGTTTGCAAGTGCTGCTGAACCTCTGGAGGCAGATGATTGGCTTAAGACCATTGAGAGCAAGATGAGGATCATACAGTGCCAAGGGTATGAGAGGGTGCTGTTTGCCTCTCATCAATTGCATGGACCTGCTGCTGATTGGTGGACCGCCTACGTGGCTGCCCATCATGACTCTGAGAACATCACTTGGGAAGAGTTCAAGCGTAGCTTCCGCAACCATTACATCCCAAGAGGTGAACTCAAAAACAAGAGGAAGGAGTTTTTGGGACTGCAGCAAGGAAACATGACGGTGAGGGAATACCTCACTAAATTTACTCAACTATCCCGTTATGCCCCACGGGACATAGAGACTGATGAGCAGAAACAAGATTGTTTCGTGGAGGGACTTACCGCAGAAATGCAGTGTGCAATGTCCTCAAATGAGTATTAAAGCTTCCAAAAGATGGTGGACAGAGCGTTTGTGGTGGAAAGGAAACTGAAGGCCTTGGAAAATGAGAATAAGAGGAAGCCCGGGTAGTCACATCAAGCCTCGGGTAGCAACACCCGCCCACGTCTGATGCAGCAACCTGCAGGGCAGACGAACCGTGCTGCGGTACCCTACTCAGCACCAAGAGGGTACAACCCGAACTTCAGGCCTCCGGCAGCACCAGCACAGCCACAACGTCAGTTTGTACAGCAGCCTCGCCCCGCATATCCACCTCGACCAGCAGTACAGGGACCTCCAAACCAACCCCAAGACAACAAAGGCCAGGCACCTAAGGTTGGGGTGCAATGTTTTAGCTTTGGTGAAGTGGGGCACTACACCCATAAGTGCCCAAAGAAGAAGCCCACGCAGCCATAACAGCAGAATGTAATGAGAGGACGGGTGAACCACGTCACTATGGAGGAAGCGCAAGAGGCACCCGACGTGGTAGTTGGTAAGTTTCCTGCCAATTTACACATTGCAACCCTGCTGTTTGATTCTGGTGCTACCCACTCGTTCATTGCTCAAGGGTTTGTTAAGAAGCATGACCTAGCAACAACACAAATGAACCATATGCTAGCCGTAAACTCTCCAGGTGGAGAAATAAGGACAAGACAAGTGTGTCCCAAAGTGAACCTAGACATTAATGGGGTAGTATTTACTGCTAACCTCATAGTGATAGATTCACAAGGGATAGATATTATTTTGGGTATGGATTGGTTGACCAAACATAAAGGGGTTATCCATTGTTCGACCAGAACGGTGGAACTAACTCACCCTAGTGGCACAAGAGTAAAGTTCATAACAATACATGAGCCTAGGAGGGACATTAAATTAAATCAAGTTGAGGTGAAAGTTGAGAAGATCAGGACCATCAGGGAATATCCAGATGTTTTTCCGGATGAGTTGCCAGGTATGCCTCCCGATCGTGAAGTGGAATTTGCAATCGAGCTAGTGCCTGGAACAGCCCCGATATACAAGAGACCTTATCGGATGGACTCCAAGCAGCTAGGAGAACTCAAGGATCATTTGAGAGAATTGACGGAGAAGGGGTATATTCGCCCTAGTTCCTCACCATGGGGAGCTCCGGTGATATTTGTGCCCAAAAAGAAAGGAACTCAAAGGTTATGTGTGGACTACCGTGTCTTGAATGAGGTAACCATCAAGAACAAGTACCCATTGCCCCGCATTGAAGACTTGTTTGATCAGTTGAGGGGAGCTTGTGTGTTCTCGAAAATTGATCTCAGGTCGGGATACCACCAACTCAAGATAAGGCAATCTGATATTCCCAAGACAGCTTTCGTGTCTCGGTACGAACTGTATGAATACACTGTCATGCCTTTCGGGCTAACTAATGCCCCGGCATACTTCATGTATCTCATGAACAAGGTATTCATGGAATATCTGGACAAATTTGTGGTGGTTTTTATAGATGACATTCTTGTCTTCTCCAAAGATGAAGAAGAACATGAGAAACATCTAAGGTTGGTGTTGCAAAGGCTGAGAGAACACCAACTATATGCTAAGTTGAGCAAGTGTGAGTTTTGGCTGAAGAGAGTTCCCTTCTTAGGACATATAATCTCGGAGGGAGGAATCTCCGTAGACCCACCCAAAATCGAGGATATACAGAAGTGGAAGACCCCTGAAAATGTCGGGGAAGTTCGAAGCTTCTTGGGATTGGCTGGATACTATCGACGGTTTATTGAGGGATTCACCAAGATCTCGAGACCTCTCACCAAACTGTTGGAGAAGGGAATCACATTCACATGGACGCCACAGTGTGAGACGAGTTTTTAGGAGCTAAAGGAAAGATTGACAACAGCCCCAGTGTTGGTTATGCCAGATATGCAGAAGAATTTCACAGTGTACTGCGATGCCTCTGGAAACGGGTTGGGATGTGTTCTCATGCAAGAAGGGCATGTCGTGGCATATGCATCCCGGCAGCTTTGGAAGCACGAGAAAAACTATCCTACACATGACTTAGAACTAGCCGCAGTGGTACACGCGTTGAAAATTTGGCGACACTATTTGATGGGGAAGAGGACAGAGATATATACGGATCATAAGAGTTTGAAGTACATTTTCACACAGCCAGATCTCAACCTCAGACAAAGGAGATGGTTAGAGCTAATCAATGACTTTGATGTGGTCATCAACTATCATCCTGGGAAAGCAAACGTCGTGGCCGATGCTCTAAGTCGGAAAGTGCCGGTCAATAAGTTGAGCTTGAAGGACATGCCTGCAGAATTGAAGGACGAGGTTATAAGGCTCAATCTATGCCTTGTGAATAGTGGTGAAGCCATCGCCATGGTAGTGGACTCTACACTCGAGCGAGACATACGCGAGGGTCAAAAGAATGACGAGAAGATACAAGATATCAGACAACTCATCAAGGAAAATAAAGCTCCTGGTTTTAGAGAGGATGAACAAGGAACAGTGTGGCACGGGAAAAGAATCTGTGTGCCAGAAGTAAAGGAGATCCGTGAATTGATTTTGAAGGAGGCTCATGATTCTAACTATTCCATTCATCCTGGGAGTACGAAAATGTACCAGGACCTCAAGAGCAGGTATTGGTGGTATGGCATGAAGCGAGATGTCACGGAACATGTTGCCCTATGTGACACGTGTCAGTTGGTGAAAGCAGAACATCAACGACCCGCGGGATTATTGCAACCACTCAAAGTGCCTGAATGGAAATGGGAAGAAATCAGCATGGATTTCATCGTGGGATTGCATAGGACCCAATCAGGATATGATTCGATATGGGTCATCATTGATAGGCTACCCAAGGTAGCTGACTTCATCCCCGTGAAGGAAAGGTACAACGGATCCAAATTGGCAGAGTTGTACATGTCAAGGATCGTGTGTTACCATGGAGTGCCAAAGAAGATTGTGTCGGATCGAGGGACACAGTTCACCTCGAGGTTCTGGCAGAAGTTGCACGAAACCATGGGAACCCATCTGAACTTTAGTTCTGCTTATCATCCCCAAACTGACGGGCAGACGGAAAGAACCAATCAGATCCTTGAAGATATGCTGAGGGCATGTGCACTCAAAAACAATCGGAGTTGGGATAAGAACTTACCGTATGCGGAATTCTCCTATAACAACAGCTATTAGGCTAGTATGAAGATGTCACCGTTTGAAGCTTTGTACGGGAGGAAGTGCAGAACTCCCCTATTTTGGAACCAAACAGGGGAAAGTAAAGTGTTTGGTCCAGAAGTACTACAAGAAGCCGAGGCGAAGGTGAGGGAAATTCGCAACAATTTAAGGATAGCACAGACACGCCAAAAGAGCTATGCCGATGTACGAAGAAGAGAGCTCGTTTTCAACGTGGGAGACTATGTCTATCTCAAGGTGTCCCCTATCAGAGGACTTTGTCGGTTCAAGGTGAAAGGGAAGTTGTCACCTTGATACATCAGACCCTTTCAAGTTCTGGAAAGGAAAGTCGAAGTGGCGTATCAACTAGAGTTACCGGCTCGTCTATCGGATGTGCACGATGTGTTTCTTGTGTCACAACTCAAGAAATGCCTGAGGACGCCTGAAGAGGTGTTACCCATGAATGAAGTGAGCGTAGCTGAGGATTTGTCTTATGCCGAGCAACCATACAAGATTTTGGAGACAATGGAACGCCTCACCAGAAATAAAAGAATCCGGATGTGCAAGGTGCAGTGGAAGCATCACTCAGAAGAGGAAGCCACCTGGGAGCGGGAAGATGAGCTCAAGACACAATTTCCGGAATTGTTTTCTTAGAACCACCAATCTCGAGTACGACATTTCTTTTAAGGGGGGTAGAGCTGTAACACCCCAAAAATCTTGTTAAGACCCTAAATCATGTTAAGAGGGGAATTTAAAAATTTTTGGACGTGTTGCATGTTTTGCAAAAAATTCAAATTCAAACTGGAATTCAAATTAAACTCAAAACAGAAAAGAAATAGAAAAAGAAAAAGGAAAATAGAAAAAAACCGGCCAGTGGGCCGAAACCCACCAGCCGGCCCAACCGTCACCCGTGCCAGCCCGCAGCCGCGCGCGCCTCTTCCTCCAACTGACAGGCGGGGCCCGCCAGCCCTTCTTCTACCTCACGCCCTCGCCGGTATTCTCTCACCCCGAATCAAAACCGACCCGGATTCCTGCGCATCCCCGCTGAATTCCGTTCGTAGGCGATGCGAACTCGATCTAGACCACCCCGCCGCCCTCCCCCGTCTATAAAAACCCCGACCTTGTTCTGTTTTTCCCACGCGATCCGCCGTTTTTACTCCGGTGAGAACCCGAGCCTTCTCCGGCGAATTCTGGCCGATCTATGCTTGGAAATTCCGATCTAACTTGCTGGTCTTGATCCACCGCCTCCGGGGAACCCTGCAGGTGCAGAAAACTCGGTGACTTGCGGTTCAAACACAGCGCCGACGAGCCTCGCCGTGGTTTCACTTCGGACCTCATCGCCGATCACCTTCCAGGACCTCCGAGCTCAAGAAAACCCTCGAGGTGAGATCCCGACCTCCCCTCCACCGATCTATGCCATAAAATCAGTTTTAGGAAGAATTGACGAAGATCCGAAACTCTCCGGCGAGATCGCCGCCTCCCGCCGCCGCCGGGCAGCGCCGCCCGCGCTCGATCAGAGCGACGTGGCCGCTTGTGCGCCGTTTATTTTAAATCGCACGGTAGAGTTTAAATCAACGCGTACCGGTTCGATGTTATAATCTCAGCCGTCTGTTTTAAATCGGACGGTCCACGTCAGCCCCGCGTTATAAAGACTGGAATTCTTACGCGCTACCCCCTGGGGTTCTTGGAAAATAAGAGCTAGCCCCGGAAACTTCTGATCTAGCCCCTGGAACTTCAGAAAATCATGTAAATTCAATTAAAAATCAGTTTTAGCCCCTGGACTTAATAAAAATTAGGAAAACCCCTCTGTTATGTGTAGCTAGACCCCTGAAAATTCTTAAAATAATATTATAGACCCTGTAGTGGGGTGAGTTTACCTTTTTAACCCTATTTGATATTAAATTTAGGAAAATTGAATATGTGGTTAGTATTTTAAATTTAAAAGGTGGGACAAACATATTGTCAAATTCAAATTAAAAACTTTCCCAGCACTTAGAAAACCTTGGAGTGAGATAAAAATAGATTTTTGGCTGAAATGAATCTGTATGATTTATTATTCATATTTATTAGTTATAGGGACAGATTTTTAAGTAAAGAATAATTCTGAAAATAAGGAAAATAAATGTAAAATAGTTTACACCAGAGGAAAAGGTCAAAAATATATTATTAAATATTTTAGATCAGAACCTATTCTGTTTAGATGATGTGTCTTATTATTTTCATAATAAAGTTCAAATTTAGGCATAGGAAATAAATCTGAAAATATAGCCACTAGGAAATGATAAATGAAGTTTCTAAAATCCAAAGAATTCAGTTTAGGGTTGGTAGAAGGATGAAGACACATATGGAGTAGGAAAATATCTTTCATGTATACTTGGTAGCTATAAGGTGTAGTAATTGAATATAAGGAATTTATTTAAATGGGAAACTCATATATATAGTATGCAAACATTAATGTGAATACAAAAGTAGAAATCATATACACATTATAAAAAGTACATGTAAGCCAAAGATCAACACACATAGAGTAACCACAACACATAAAATTTGTGAATGGTATTCATAAATGTGAATGTGTGGTTTGTATGAAGTGGAAGTGTGAACTATGTCTTATGGATTGTTGTTTTTCTTTTGCTATGTGTGATGGTATGATGCAGAACCTGCTCCAGAGCAAGTTCTTCCTTTCCAAGAGCAGGACTACCCATTCCAAGAGCAGCAGGAAGGAGGCAAGTGTCCTTTACCACTTTGATCCTATGCTATGATGTGTAGATAGAATTATTTGCATTGTCAAATGAAATATGAAACCCATGCTAGGAAGTTTCCCTAGAATTGCATTACCCTTGTTTCCTTGTAGATTGAGTTGGGATTTATTTTATCATGTCATTTACTATTATGCATATGCTTAGCCATTCTTAGAATGGGATATTTGGAATATGAGATCATCAGTTTATTTTACCATACTCTTGAATGAGATATTGTGAGTTATGTAGAGGTAGGGATCAAGGCAAGTTGGATGTTTTGGTTGTGTGCTGGGTGCACGAGACTCGGGTTTGTGTTTAGTACTTGCCTGGATCCTAAGGACCGGTTCATGGAGCATGTAACCTGGCTATACCGTGCCAACCACATGCTGAGATGGGGCAGCTTGGCCAATTAATTAGGTGTATCCCCGGCGTAGTATGGGTGTGTTGTATGGTGCGGGGAGTAGGTGTCAGCTGGACTACCATATGAACCGCAAAGCTCAAGAGGGGGCTACTGCAGCGGGGTTGGAGCCTCTTGTATGCTGTTAGGGGTGAAACCTCAGTGGACCCATGCTCGTCGGGAATCCCTTTGTAGAGGCTTCCTAGTGATCTCCTGGCTACACACCTGGGAAGTGTGAATGTGGTTCATAGCCACTGGCATAATGGAGGTTCTTTTAGTCCACCCGGCAACGGGGGATGAAATCACTACATGTGGGTACAGTGGTGCAAACTCTGCAGAGTCAAAACTGTCATGACAGCCGTGCTCACGGTCAAGAGCGGCTTGGACTTATTCATGATTAGAGGATTGATGGTTTTGGAAGTTGTGGATGTTAAGCGGGGAGCTTAACATTGGAAATGATGTTATGGTTATTTGATTATGATGATGGGATGGAAGATTGGGACCATTTCACCTGTGTAGTAATGTAGGTGCTTAATAAGCTAAGGTGATAGGTATTAATTGCGTAGTGCTTTAACCATGAGTTCAACCTCCCCTTGTTATAGCCATGCATGACATAACTTTCCCACAGTTGCTGAGTACCATCGGTACTCAACCTTGCATATTTGTTGGTTTATATTGCTGCTCAGGTCAAGATAATGAGGTGGTGTATAATGACCAAGACTTTGGACCCGAAGAAGGTTTCTAGGTTCATGGATACCCCCGGGCAACGCCTGTGACGGAGCCCTCAAGAATAATATTCCGCTGCTAGTTTATTTACTTGTGATGAACTTATTATTGTCCATCGAGACATTTGCTATATAAGACTGATTTATAATCGACACCTGGCTTGTAATAAATGATGCTTCACTATTTGTCATCACATGTATGAGAAAATGATCCTGGCATACATGTGATATTCACTTGGTAGTTCTTCGGAAAAACCGGGTGTGACAGGAACGTAGTACCGGCATGAACTGGGTGACGCTTCGACGTCACAGTCCACTAAATGATCAACATCATGGAAAAACATGAAATTTTTTATCCAAAGCACTAAAACTATGATTTAACTCCCTCCCTTAATCAGGATGTTCAAAGTAAGCATGTTTTCAACTTATAGGATATTAAGAACAGACTCCTCTGTTTTCAGCTGAAATAATGCTGAAGTTATACAGAGGTTAGAGGTCGAGTTCTTTCGATGTTGGGGTCGTATGATACATTTCTTGAAAGCTTTGGAAGATCTTTACAACTTTTCTATTGATGTCCAGAGGTTTTTCATCCCTTAACTAGTCGAAGAATGCAGTAGAGTTGAAACTGTCCAGAAAACAGGGCAGAGCCAATACTCTCTGTAAAATGAGCATAACCTCTTGTATAACAATCTAAAAATATAAATTGAGGTAGTTCTGAAAATTTAATGAGATAGGTTACAACTTTGTAACAGAAAGTTTTGTCAAATCCGATAAAGAATTAACTGGAATTCTTGGATCAAATCAGTACCTCAAGCAGGGAGGCGCTGTCCAATTTTCTCCAGAAATTCTGTCAACTTTGACATCTCATAACTTTTGACCCAGGATATATCTGAGGGCAAACAAATATATTATGGAAAGCTATTGAAGTTAACTTTAACTGTGAGGTTGAGATCCAGAACTGGTTTTTCTTTTAGCATGGTCTAAATCAGATTAAAAGGGAAACTGGTCAGGGCTGTCAGTTTGGGCAGCAGACCAGCAATCAAATTTGTGCTAAGTTTGATTTGTGTTTCCAAGTTTTATGAGTTCAATGGCATGTTTTATGTTATAACTCAATGATTTACTGTTTAAATTAATATGTAACCTTTTTCAAATATGTTTCGACAGATGGCAGAGGATAAACAACTGGAGAATGGGTGGGTGGTATCCCACTGTTTTCAACACAGCGGTTATCCAGAACTGTTGAAGCTGATGCTTCAATATTTCTGGTACGTGGAGACACTGCGTTACCTCAGCAAGAAAGAAGGCGAGGAGGGGAACAAGACATGGACCGTCCATGTCGAAGTTCCAGCAGGACCTATGCCACCGGGTTGGGCACCGTTCACCGTAACGGTGAAAGGTAGACAACCGGAAGAGATGTGGCAAGTGGCAGCCCGACACCATGTCACGTTTCTGCCAGCTACACATGAGAGCGATGTAGGGTACTCCATAAGCACTTGTCCTAGTGGAGGGATGAGCTAATCACGTGTGGAGGAAGAGGTACTTTGCAGTGACTGATCCGAGTTGCCCAAGGTACAATCCAGCGGAGGCGAACCTCAGCCTCCATTTGGCGGCAGGGAAGACAGTGATGGAAAGCCAAGCTGTCCATACAGCTCGACTTGTCGTGGAGCTCAAGGAGAGTACCAGCTGCCGAGACCATTTCGAGAGTGCTCACAGCGCACTACGTAATGTGCTCCTTCCAACGAACAACCTGCTGAAAGAACAACACAATCAGTTGTGTCGTCTGAGGAAGGTGAAGAAAAAAACCATCTCGACATCACGGCTTTGCAGAAGCAGATTCAGGCCTTGACCCAGCAGAACGAGGTCCTTACTCAAGAGCGTGATGACTCTATTGAGGAGGGGCAGAACTGGGAAGAAGATTACAATCAGGCCATGGACGAGGTGCATGCTTTGCAAGATCTCGTGCCTTCCGGAGTGGGCCTAGCGATGATAGGTGCAGTACCCATGGTTTTAGGTATCCCTGCGATGCCAGAACCTGAACCCGAAGAGGAGGTCATGGACCCTGAGCCACCAGCAGAGATAGCGGAGGAGGACAACCTGCAGGAGGTTGAATTCTACTCCGAGTAATGAGTTTACCGTGGCCAAGTAGGGCAGCGAGGGTGGTGTGTAATAATTTTTGTAACAGCGACATGTCATGTAGACAGTAGTGTGTGTAAGGTAATGACGACATCAGCATGACTTCTCGGTGATCCGAGAACAATGTATCTTGTATAAATTTTATGTTTTATCAATATATATGAATGTTGTGCAATTTTATTCATGTGTCAATGCAATACCTACTGTTTTCCATCGAACTTTAAGAATGACATGTGCTGATCGTTGCAGTTTTGAATTTCAGATTGACTCGCACTCGTGCCAATCCGGAGGTTGGGGGTTCCAGTCAGAGGGGAGAGGCCTCCCAACAGCCTCCCGAGACTTCCTCAGGACCACAGCAGCAGAAGCAACAGCAACCTCAACCACCACCAACAGTTACTTTGGCTGACATCGTTGGGGACATGGCGGCGGGCTCACATCAGCAGCACACGAAGTTGCCTCAAACTTTCATCGCCAATACGTCTCGTCCAGAGAAGCGTCAAGACTCTGAGGAACGCCAACAAAGTTCCTACTCGGATTTTCTTTCTACCCATCCCCCGGTATTCTCAAGGGCAGATGAACCCCTCGATGCGGACAACTGGCTCCGCACGATGGAGATGAAGTTCGCGCTGCTCCAAGTTAGTGAGCAGCGAATAACTCAGTTTGTGGCCCAGCAACTTCAGGGGTCCGCGAGCGCTTGGTGGGCGAACTTCTGCGCCTCGCAACCCACCGAGCGAGTGCTGACCTGGGCGGAGTTTCGGACGGCTTTCAGGGCCTATCACATACTGCCTAGTTTAATGAAGAGGAAGACGCTGGAATTTCTTCACCTGCAGCAAGGCAACAGGAACGTGCTGGAGTACTCCAGGGCGATCAATGATCTCGCGCTCTATGCTTCCTATCACGGTGATACAGATGAGAAGCGGCGAGACCACTTTTAGCAGGGGCTAAATCCTCTCTTGATGGAAAAGCATGCAATGTTCAATCGCGGCAGCCTCAATGACATAATTGATGCTGTGATTGTACAAGAGGACTCCGGCAAGGAGTTAGTGGCAGAGGAAAAGAAGCGAAGCGCACCGCAAAGCAGCGGAGAGGGAGGTGGTCCTCCCCAGAAATACCCGATGGTGTATCGCTCATCATCGGGTCAACGCTGGCAGCCACCGCAGCGACTGATGCAATTTCGCAATCGTCCGTATTCACCACCGGCATTCCGACCGGCCTTACCAGCACCACCTCTGCAGCAACAACAGCAGCAGCGGGCGACGCCTCGTGCGTTTGCACCTCAGTAGCGCATGCCAGGCTTTTGTCCTCCAAGTACGGGCCAGCCATTGACCGCATGCTTCAAATGCGGTCGTCAAGGACATTTCGCCAACAACTGCCCCAAGAGGCAAGGCGGCGGAGTGGCACCACAGTTTCCGGGCAGGAATCAGCCCCGAATCCCATTAATGCGTGGGGGGCAAACGGTAAGCCCGGCACCGTCCCCCAACTCGCTATAGAGGACGTGCCAGAGGGAGAACCCATCCTTGCGGGTATGTTCCAACTCCACAAGCATCCAGTTTTATTTGATTCAGGCGCCACGCATAATTTCATTAGCCAAGCTTTTATTGCTAAATACAGTTTGCAAATACTACCCACCAAAATTCCATACTTGATTTGTTCAACGGGTGGGAAAATTTCAGCAAGCATGATGGTTTCAAAAGCACCATTATGTTTTGGGGGTAGAATATACCCTACATCTCTCATAGCTTTATAGGAACAAAAGGTCCATTTCATATTAGGGATGTTGTGGTTAACCCACCACGGCGCTGTTTTAGAAACCATCCTACAAGTCGTGTATTTGCACCCAGGAATGCACGAGTCTCATTCATTATTTATGGACAGTCCAGAAATAAAGCTTCCAACCTTATACCAATCCACCACCATCAGATTGAAAGACATTCCAGTAGTCCGTGAGTTCCCAGACGTGTTACCGGATGATTTACTGGGGATGCTGTGAGGGACCACAGGACCACGTTGGGTGGTGCCGTGATATGCGGCACCCAACAGCACACGGGTCGACAAAACACACATCATATTACATAAATAGTTTAGCAGAAACGTACAAGAATGTTTTACAAATAAGTATATCAGAGTAAGCTACAGCAGAAGACTATCACTCTCACGACTCATTTCTATACTAGCAACAAAGAAACAGTCCAGCCCGCGGACGTTTCTTACTAGCAACACGAAAACAATCTGCAGCGGCGAGGATGCTCTTTGAGTAGGTACTCGGAGGTTCCCGAGTCTCATCGGCATCCCTTCATAAGCATGAAGTCAATTACCTGCAAAACAACTCAGATAGCATCCGTGAGCATAACGCTCAGCAAGACTTAACTGTCACCCTAAACATGAAACTCTAGGTGAGGTTATGAAACTAAAATAGGATGGTATGAGCATAATTTAACTCGCCTCGAAGTGAATCCTTACTTTCAGGTATTAATGGCGGCATTTTAAGTAAACCTGGGCACGCCACATCAGGAGTCCACAATCAAACAAGAAACGCTTTCCCCCGATGTAAATTGCTCACGGCATAAAAGAATCGAGTTTGCACTAGCCTGTTCATCAAGATCCAATACAAAGCTAGTATGATACTTCAAACCAATGTGATTAGTTCCTTTCTCATGCAAGTTCTTACTACGTCACGACTGTGAGAACAAGTATGCTCGGTCCATTCCACGAGCGACGGTGATTCGAATAAATAACACCCGAACTACACGACACGTACGCCCGTACTCGACGTTGCCTACAACAACCATCACTGACGTCGTACGTGGCATCCTTTCCCCCGTTTCACCCTGCTGAATCGATCAAGTTGCCCCGTACAGTAGCCACTCTCATGGTGCACCTGCCGACGTGAGATGTCATGAGAATGTTCCCCACATACTGCACGCCGGCCGTCCGCCTGAGGCGACCCGAAAAGTCCCAACGACAGCTCCCCGAGGTACATCGGTTTACTGGGTCCCATATAGCCAGGATGAGTCCGGTACACAACTCAAACTTGTTCAACAGGGCCGCATACGGATCGGTCCTTGACTGACATGGACAGGTCTATAGCACCCAGGCCCCTATGTCCTGCTGCCCCTACAACCTTCCGGTCTCAACTTTAACATGCTAATTCATTTTGAACCAATCCCATATGCCCCTGTTGTTCCTAAACATGCGAGTAGCATCTCACCACTCGACTTCTACCGAACCGTGCTTAAGCATGGCAGTTCTACACGGTGAAAGACACCTACCCGATACTCCATGGGTCATTTGGTTATGCAAGAGGAGTATCAAACACTAGACCTAATGCACAATTCATATCCTAACCGAAAGTGAATACAAAGTAAAATCTTAAAGCTGTTAAATGCAAACCGGAGCTTGTCTGTTTTGCAGGGTAGTCGTATATAAACAGTTAGTATCCTTGCTGGTCCACCCTTGATTCTCCGGAGCTTGATCCACTTCAATGAATCACTCCTTTGAATCCCCTTCGCTGTGGTTCCTATTGAAATGCATATGCACATGTTTTATGGAATGTAATGGAACGAAGTTATAGAATGAAGTTCTTAGGAACAGAGGTGGTGTGGAAAAGCCAAGAATGGCTTGGTTTGCCTCTGTTGTGCAAAGAAACAGAATTGAACTAAATTGATCTTAATGCCTTAACTATACACTAACCATTTTCCCTAATAAACATAATAGATAAGCTGAAAAGATTTGAGTGCAACTGAAGAACAAGAACTCCAATGGCCTCAAAACTTTTACCTAAGGATTTAGCTTGCCAAATTGCAGCTAATGTGGAGTTAAATTGTGTTCTCCATAATTCTCACAATGTCCTTCATGTATTCCCACATATACATAAGTATGGAGAACAAGCACAAGGAGTTCCAGGGCTCAACATGAGTTGATAATTTGCATGTGAGTTCTTGATCACATGAGAGTAATCTGGTCCAAAATTCAGCCCTTTTACTTGAGTAGTTCTTCCAGAACAATTCTTTAAGCATTTGTACTCAAAAGAATTAATTCTGAAGTAATGTGCATTTTCATGCCCAATTAAGCGAATTACAATTCCATGTATGTCTCAGAGAGCTTGCCTGAATTTTCCTATGATTTTTGGAGCTATGGATTGCTTAGAACAGATTTTAGAAGTGGGAAACATTTTCTGAAAATGTTTCTGGACTCTTTTGAACACAGCAGTTTGCATTTAGCAAATTTCTACTCAAATGATCTTCAAATGATCTGAAATTTTGCTAGAAGGTCAAAACTATGCTAAAGAATATTCTGGCAAAATTTGGGGATTTTTGGATCAACCAAACACCCGCAATAATTCTTTTACAGAAACACATCAAAGAATTATCCAGAATATAATATGGACTTTCATACAAATCTGAGTACATATTTGGATAGACCTCTGCAAAATGAATCCAACCCAATTGGAATCACTTAATTTGGAGGTTTCTACAGAGAGTTATGAATTTCCAGTTTGAGCCCTCACTGGAATTGTTTTCCTACAGAAAATCCTACTGGGCCCGCTTATTTAAATTCCAGCCAATCAGAACTGGGCCACACCGGGGCTGCGGAGTTTTGCGCGCCAGCATACGGGATCCTGGCCACACCCGATCACAGGTTTAAATTTCCTGCTGCTGACAGACGGGGCCCACCCCTCTTCTTCTTCCTTTGGCTCCCCTCCCGCGCCCGCGCGCTCCCCCTCGCCGGAGCACGCCGGTGCTCGCCGGCCGGCTGTTTCCGGCCACCATCCAAACTGGAACTCGCCGCCAGGGGGTTTAGGGCACCGAGGAATACGGCTGTGGGGTCGGTTTAGGCTGCCTGCGGCCGGAAATGGCCGGCGACGTGTAACGGCCTCTGTGGTGGTTCGGCAGCGTCGCCCAAGGTCTCCAGCCTGCCAACACCTGTACCGACGAGCCCTACAGAACCAGCGCACCTCTAGGAAGATCGGCACAACCTCAAAGTGGCTCTGGAGTGGCTGCAAATAGGTTGTCGTCGTGCGACCGAATGGGTCCGCCATGAACACCTCTAGTCGAGCTCGAATTCCATCGCGCTGAGGCGTTTTCATGCGCTGGATCCTAAAGGAGAAATGACCGCAACCTAATGCAGCGTCTATGTGCCAAATTTGATGACTTAAGGAGGATCAGAGGGCAAGAATTCAAAGGAACCGTACCGGAAGCTCGGAATGAGGTCGCCGAAGCAAAACTTCGAAATTCGCCATCAATAGCTCACGGCATGGCCTGAGCTTTGGGTGAGAGCAGCGCGGTGGCCGTGCGATCCCGTTGCCGCCCTCGCTTGGCCGTGAAGACCGCTGTGGCGAGCTGCCTACGTGAGACCGATCGCCGCCTTTGAGCTAGGTCGTGGCGGACGTCGTTGACCACGGGAACAGAGGCCGAAACTCGGTGGTTTATGCGTTGGGAGAGTGGCGTTTGAGCTCAGGGCGCTGCCTAGCGGCTCGGGGGAGGAGAGGGCACGATGATTTCTTCGGTTTCCCGATCGACCGAGAGCGGACGTGAGGGAAGCGGCTGTGGTGTGTTCTCACGAGGAGGAGAAGCAAAGTGCTGTTGGCTCGGCCTGGGGAGAGGATCGCGTTGATGAAGCGATCAGAACCGACCCCGGGGCGCTCACGCGTGGGAGAAAAACAACAGGAGGTGGCGCTGCCGATGCCCCTGGTGGCTCCACGGTGAAGCTCTCGGTGAGCTGAAAACAGAGGGGATTTACTTCCTCTGTAAGTTAAATTTGCTCACTGACATGTGGGTCCCACCCCACATTTTTCCTCCCAAATATCTTCTCAAGCTGATCCTCACAATTTCCAGAATTCAGAGTTTACAAAGGTGGGCTAGAATTTGAATCCTTCCAATTCAGTTTGAATTTGTTTTCCAAATTTGAATTTGGTTGAAGTTTGCAAATTGTTCCCTTTAACTCCTTTTTGAGCCCACCCTATAAATGAAAAGTTTGTGATCCAACTTTTCCCTATAATTCCAACTAGATAGCTGCATGTTTATTCAAAGTTTTTGGTCACCACATGTGTGAACTTTGAATCTGAAATCTGATTTTTAAACTTACATGCAAAGAGGTATTTAACTCCTTATTGGTTCAACACTTTTTAATAAAAATGTGAACCTCATTTTGGATGCTCATCCATGTATTACTTTGCCTGAAGAAAAGTTTTAGCAAGTCCCATTTTTTCATGTCTTTGCCACACATATGAACTCAAACCTTAGTTTTTATTCATACACATTTTTGGGACTTTTACATTCCTCCCCCCTTAAAAGAATCTCGTCCCGAGATTACAAAAGAGGAACGAGACGGGAGAGGTAATTACAAACTGTACAACGCTAAAAATTCCGGATATTTGGTGCGGAGGTAATCTTGACTTTCCCATGTCGCCTCTTCCGTGGTATGATTACTCCACAGCACCTTGTAAAATTTGATCGTCCGGTTCCGGGTTACCCGGGCCTTTTCATCCAAAATCTGGACAGGTCGCTCGGTGTAGGTAACGTCCGGTTTCAATTCGTCGATGTCCTCGGTGTGAACAGAAGCGGTGAATTTGAGACACTTCTGCAGCTGTAATATATGAAATACATCATGAACACCCGCTAGACTTGCCGGTAATTCCAGCCGGTAGGCTACAGGTCCGCACTTCTTCGTGATAGCAAAAGGACCAATAGAACGGGGAGCGAGCTTCCCCTTTACACCGAACCGGTGAATTCCCTTCATCGGAGATACACGAAGATACACGTGCTCTCCGACATCAAAATGTAATGGCCTACGCCTTTGATCAGCGTAGATCTTCTGTCGGGATTGTGCAGCCTTCAAGTTCTCTTGTATCAACCGAACTCGGTCTTCGGCCTCGTTCACAAGATCAATCCCAAACGGAACTCTTTCGCCAGACTCACACCAATTCAGCGGTGTGCGACACTTCCGGCCGTAGAGAGCTTCATACGGTGCCATTTTAATACTCGCTTGATAATCGTCGTTGTATGAAAACTCCGCCAACGGTAAGTGATCGTCCCAATTCCTACCGTGGTGGATGGCACACGCTCTCAACATGTCCTCGAGCACTTGATTCACCCTCTCAGTTTGTCCATCGGTTTGAGGGTGATATGCAGAGCTTCTAATCAGCTTGGTGCCCAATGAGGCATGCAGCTGCTCCCAAAAACGAGCAAAAAACAGTGCACCTCGATCTTAAATGATGGTCTTCCGGACACCATGTGAGCATATAATTCTGGAGATGTATAACTCTGCATATTGCTTGGCTCAAAAATGAGTGTTCACCGGTATGAAATGAGCCGACTTCGTCAACCGGTCAACGATCACCCATATCGAGTCATGCTTCCTGGATGTGAGCGGTAATCCGACGATGAAGTCCATACTCACATCCTCCCATTTCCACGCCGGTATCTTCAAAGGTTGTAGCGGTCCGGCTTTCCGCATATGATCAGCCTTGACCCTTCTACAGGTATCGCATTCGGATACGTATTTAGCAATCTCCCTCTTCATGCTCGTCCACCAAAATTTCTGTTTCAAATCTTGGTACATCTTGTTACTTCCGGGATGAATGGAAAACTTTGACAGGTGGGCTTCATCCAAGATCTTCTTCCGAAGTTTCATATTGCACGGTACCACTATACGGTCGTTAAACCATATCGTACCGTTCTCATCCTTTCGGAAACATTTCACCTCTCCGTTGTCTAGTCTTCTCCGTATGTGAGACATACCTCTGTCTCTCCTTTGAGCCTCAACAATCTCTTCACGGATCGTTGGAATGAGCACGAGATTATAAAGCACACCATACGGAATGACACGGAGGCTTGGTTCTTCATCTTCCAACTCAGCAGCCGCTAAGTTGTGAACGTGGGCTTTCCGACTAAGCGCGTCGGCAACCACGTTGGCTTTTCCCGGGTGATAGTGGATCTCAATTTCATAATCTTTGATGACCTTCAACCATCTCCGTTGTCTCATATTCAGCTCCTTCTGTGTGAAGATATACTTCAGGCTTTTATGGTCGGTGTAGAGGTGAACAAGATTACCCAGTAGGTAATGCCTCCACATTTTTAACGCCAACACCACTGCAGCAAGCTCAAGATCATGAGTTGGATAATGCTGCTCGTGGTTTCGCAGTTGACGAGACCCATAGGCGACTACACACCCTTCTTGCATCAGAACACAGCTGAGACCGATGCCGGATGCATCACAATATACATCAAATGGCTTCGTCGTGTCCGGCTGAGCAAGAACTGGAGCTGTTGTGAGATGTTTCACCAAAGTTTTGAATGCGGCTTCACATGCTGCATTCCACATGTATTTAGCGCCCTTCTTCAGCAGCTCCGTCATTGGTTTAGCAATTTTTGAGAAGCTCAGAATGAACCTCCGATAATACCCCGCTAAACCTAGGAAACTTCGGACCTCGTGGACTGATTTGGAGATTCCCACTTCAGCACTTGTTCAATCTTGCTGGGGTCTACGGCAATACCTTCTGCTGAAATAATATGGCCTAGGAAAGGCACTTGATCAATCCAAAATTCGCACTTGCTGAACTTGGCATATAATTGGTGCTCCCGCAACCGTTGTAGCACGATACGCAGATGTTCAGCGTGCTCTTCTTTTGATTTGGAGTAAACCAATATTCCGTCGATGAATACCACGACGAACTTGTCTAACTCCGGCATGAACACAGAATTCATCAAGTACATGAAGTGTGCCGGAGCGTTGGTTAACTCAAATGACATGACGAGGTACTCATAGAGTCCTTATCTCGTCGAGAAAGCTGTCTTCAGTATGTCCTCCGGTCGGATCTTGATTTGATGATATCCCGACCGAATATCCATATTTGAAAATACCTTTGCACCCACAAGTTGATCGAACAGGATGTCGATGCGGGGCAAAGGATACTTGTTCTTGATCGTGACAGCATTTAGAGGACGGTAATCAACACATAGCCGTAGTGTTTCGTCCTTCTTCTTAACAAACAGCGCTGAGCAACCCCAAGGTGAAGAACTTGGCCGTATGAAACCCTTGCTCATGAGTTCATTCAGTTGCTCTTTCAACTCCGCTAGCTGATTAGGTGACATCTTGTAAGGCCTTCTTGAGATAGGAGTGGTTCCCGGTGCCAGTTCAATCTTGAACTCGACGTCTTGTTCGGGCGGCATGCCCGGTAAGTCATCGGGAAATACGTCGGGATAATCACGTACCACCGGAATATCTTCAAGCTTCAGCACTTCCGCGTGGTAGGCCTCTACCATATCTGGATCTTCGCTGTCTAAAAACAGCGTGTGCTGTCCGTGAATCGGTGAGTCAATCTGGACAGTCCGGTTACCGATATTGAGAATGGCACCGTGACGATTTAACCAAGACATCCCCAATATAATATCTATCTTCTGCCTATCCAACATAATCAGCGATGTTGGGTATATTTTTCCGCCCAAACACAAAGCTGCTCGGGACACAATCTGATTGGCAGAGATAATTTATCCCGGTGAACGTATAAGGAGGCTCGTTGTTGGAGTATTGGTGGATAATTGGTGCTGATCTACGCAGGATTTGCTGATGAAATTGTGGGTTGCACCGGAATCAAAAAGTACCAGCACGGGCACGTCTTTGAGAGTAAACATGCCTGCTAACACCGGTGCTCCCTCCGGGACATCCTCAATAGCAAGATGTTGCCAACTCCCGGATTGCAATGCTGTTATGTTGACTTGAGCAGGTGGCGGCATACCACCTGATGACGATGGCTGTCTGGTGTTCAACAACTTCTCCCGGCACTCTTGCCTAAAATGCCCAGAACGGTGGCAATAAGAACACGGAGGTTTCCCCGGTTCTTCGTTGATTTGTGGTTGAGAAGTTGATGTACTTGGTTGCAGCAATGATGCAACAGGTGCCATTCGTTGCTGCGGCAAAGGTGTTGCTTCAAGACAAGATTCTTGAGCAGGAAATCTGTACGGAGTTGATCTCACTGGTGTTTGCTATATTTCATCGGATGGTGTGTGATACACCAAACGATATTTGCGAGGAACAACTGGTGTCTCTTCTCGCACATCATCCCGGTCCCTCTTTTCTGCTTGACACTCAAGTGTCGCTTGTTCTTGCAGCAGGGCAGCACTGATCAACTCAGTGTAACTGTCTTGATTGAGCAAAGCTAACTTCTCTTGTATGGCACTCAAGCCATAGAAAAAGTAGTCACACATTGCAGCCTCGCTCGTCGCATAAGCAGGAGCATATTGTGCCAGAAGGTTGAATCGTCTGACATAATCGAGGACACTCACCCCTGCTTCAAGTTTCTGAATTCTTTCTGTTGGGCCTTGATAAAACCCATAGGAATGTGACGAGCACGGAATGCTTCACGAAATTCCGTCCATTCCACTTGATGGCCTTCCGGAACGGTGGCGAGATAAGCAAACCACCAATTTCCGGCGGCTCCATGGAGCTGTTGAGCTGCAAATGATGTCTTCTGATACTCATCGCACTCGAACACTCCAAACTTAGACTCCATAACTTGAAGCCACTGATCATCTTCCACTGGTTCATTGGCTTCCGTGAAAATTGGCGGTTGTGTCGCCAAGAAGTCCAAATAGGTGTCCCGAGGTGGAACGTCCTGTTGTGCACGTTGGAGTAAACTCTGTTGTACCAAGGCTTGGAGTAGTCTTGTGTTCTCTTGACTTGACTCGACCATCTGAGCCATGACATCCACCCATACCGTTTATGGCGGTGCCTGTGGTGGAGTCGAGTCATCACCGTGTCGGCGAGAACCTTCAGTCCTACTCGGAGAATGAGTACGCACCATACTGCAAAAGCATAATTTTGAGGGGAGTCAAAACTTGATCTCAGCAGTATGTGAAAACATGTAAAAACATGAACATGCTAAAACTTTCTGAAAGCATAACAATACTTCATGTTTACACATTTTTCTAAAGCCAACATAAAACAATCCCAATATTCTGTACAGAACCGACCTTTCTGTACTTAACCCAGATTTTGATCTGTTTAGAAACATTTTCATCACTCAAGTTGAATACCAAAGTTAAAGTTAACTTCAGTATATTTCCAACGAGTACTCACATGTTCCTAGATCTTTCCTGGATCAATATCTATGACTGTTCAAAATTGACAGAATTTTCTGGATAAAATTTGCCAGCATCTCCTTTGTATGTGGCTGTTTTCATCAAAGTTTTACATACAAATGGAGTACGATTCTGAACAGACTATGAACTACAACATTGTTGTAAATTTCCTAACCTTTCCAATGGTGTATAATATGACCCTTAGAGATTTTTCTACATACTGTTATGTCTAAGTTACAGAAACATCCAGAGAGTGTTGCAGCTGTTCTGTTCTCTGGATAGTTTGCATTCAACTGGACATTCAACCCATTTGATATCTGATTTTGCTCTGGAGTTCTACAGAGAAGTTGTAGAGCACTTAATAACCTTTCCATAACTGTATCAAACACCTCCATTGGGTCAAGCTAATCAGAGTTACGCTCTGTTAAATCCCAGAAAATTTTCTGTATGAACAGAGCACTCTGTCTTTGAGATCAAAAGAAGCCTAACAAGTCTCTTCTTTGAAACTTAGTTCAAATGAAGAGCTCAGTAACTAATATGTGCTTTATCACATCCATTTTTAGTTTGGAAGTTAGTCATGAATGATTTCTTCATAGGTAAGAATACTATCCAGTGTAGTACGGTGGCGATGCCCCGTAAGACATATGACGGTACTACGTTGCCTCACCAAAGAAAAACCTAACCGGATTACACCGGCATATACGTATCCTTAGGTGGCACTAAAACGGTCACTCGCAAACATGTTCTACACTCACTAAGGTTTTCGTGGTTAGTACCTACATAAAACACACTCAATCATCAGGTTCGGCTGCACACCGAACCCGGTATCCATACAGTTCATACACCCGGCCGTCATCACTCGCCCAGGTGTTCTCAATCCAAAAACGCCTTGAGCTACGTGTTCACGTTACTGAACACGAGATGGGGTCTCCCAAATTGTACCACGCACCCCAGGGACAGACGTTGCTCGAATACCCCAAACGACATGAAGAGTCGTAGAGGATACTAAAGCGGGTCGGGTTACCTGCCACCCATGAGGCTCCACCCTTCAGCTTGTGCGCACTGGTGGACAGCGCTTACGTGCACCCCCCCAAGACATAAACGTCCCGAGATGCATGGTTTTCTGACATAACAAATAAGTTAGGTTGCCACCATCATAATATGCTAATAGTAGTCCTTATGTGGGCCTAGTACTGTTATCTCACCGTATCCTAAGTTTTAACGTAATATGATGCTCAATCCGTGCTCTGTTCCCAATGCAGCTCTGATATCACGCTGTGAGGGACCACAGGACCTTGTTGGGTGGTGCCGTGATATGCGGCACCCAACAGCACACGGGTCGACAAAACACACATCATATTACATAAATAGTTTAGCGGAAACGTACAAGAATGTTTTACAAATAAGTATATCAGAGTAAGCTACAGCGGAAGACTATCACTCTCACGACTCATTTCTATACTAGAAACAAAGAAACAGTCCAGCCCGCGGACGTTTCTTACTAGCAACACGAAGACAATCTGCAGCGGCGAGGATGCTCTTTGAGTAACCACTCGGAGGTTCCCGAGTCTCATCGACACCCCTTCTCATAAGCATCGAGTCAATTACCTGCAAAACAACTCTGATAGCATCCGTGAGCATAACGCTCAGTAAGACTTAACCGTCACCCTAAACATGAAACTCTAAGTGAGGTTATGAACCTAAAATATGATGGTATGAGCATAATTTAACTCGCCTAGAAGTGAATCCTTACTTTCAGGTATTAATGGCAGCATTTTAAGTAAACTTGGGAACGCCACATCGGGAGTCCACAATCAAACAAGAAACGCTTTCCCCCGATGTAAATTGCTCATGGCATAAAAGAATCGAGTTTGCACTAGCCTATTCATCAAGATCCAATACAAAGCTAGTACGATACTTCAAACCAATGTGATTAGTTCCTTTCTCATGAAGTTCTTACTACGTCACGACTGTGAGAACAAGTATGCTCAGTCCATTCTGCGAGCGACGGTGATTCGAATCAATAACACACGGACTACACGACACGTACGCCCGTACTCGACGTTGCCTACAACAATCATCACTGACGCCGTACATGGCAGCCTTTCCCCTGTTTCACCCCCGCTGAATCGATCAAGTAGCCCCGTACAGTAGCCACTCTCATGGTGCACCTGCCGACGTGAGATGTCATGAGAATGTTCCCCACATACTGCACACCGGCCGTCTGCCTGAGGCGACCCGAAAAGTCCCAATGACAGCTTCCCAATGTACATCGGTTTACTGGGTCCCATATAGCCAGCATGAGTCCGGTACACAACTCAAACTTGTTCAACAGGGCCGCATACGGATCGGTCCTTGACTGACACGGACAGGTCTATAGCACCCAAGCCCCTATGTCCTGCTGCCCCTACAACCTTCCGGTCTCAACTTTAACTTGCTAATTCATTTTGAACCAATCCCGTATGCCCCTGTTGTTCCTAAACATGCGAGTAGCAACTCACCATTCGACTTCTACCGAACCGTACTTAAGCATGGCAGTTCTACACGGTGAAAGACACCTACCCAATACTCCATGGGTCATTTGGTTATGCAAGAGGAGTATCAAACACTAGACCTAATGCACAATTCATATACTAACCGAAAGTGAATACAAAGTAAAAACTTAAAGCTGTTAAATGCAAACCGGAGCTTGCCTGTTTTGCAGGGTAGTCGTATATAAACAGTTAGTGTCCTTGCTGGTCCACCCTTGATTCTCCGGAGCTTGATCCACTTCAATGAATCACTCCTTTTAATCCCCTTCGTTGTGGTTCCTATTCAAATGCATATGCACATGTTTTATGGAATGTAATGGAAAGAAGTTATAGAATGAATTTCTTAGGAACAGAGGTTATGTGGAAAAGCCAATAATGGCTTGGTTTGCCTCTGTTGTGCAAAGAAACAGAATTGAACTAAATTGATCTTAATGCCTTAACTATACACTAACCATTTTCCCTAATGAACATAATAGATAAGCTGAAAAGATTTGAGTGCAACTGAAGAACAAGAACTCCAATGGCCTCAAAACTTTTACAGCAGGTTCTATACAACCTAAGGATTTAGCTTGCCAAATTGCAGCTAATGTGGAGTTAAATTGTGTTCTCCATAATTCTCACAAAGTCCTTCATGTATTCCCACATATACATAAGTATGGAGAACAAGCACAAGGAGTTCCAGGGCTCAACATGAGTTGATAATTTGCATGTGAGTTCTTGATCACATGAGAGTAATCTGGTCCAAAATTCAGCCCTTTTACTTGAGTAGTTCTTCCAGAACAATTCTTTAAGCATTTGTACTCAAAAGAATTAATTCTGAAGTAATGTGCATTTTCATGCCCAATTAAGCGAACTACAATTCCATGTATGTCTCAGAGAGCTTGCCTGAATTTTCCTATGATTTGTGGAGCTATGGATTGCTTAAAACAGATTTTAGAAGTGGGAAACATTTTCTGAAAATGTTTCTGGACTCTTTTGAACACAGCAGTTTGCATTTAGCATATTCCTACTCAAATGATCTTCAAATGATCTGAAATTTCGCTAGAAGGTCAACACTATGCTAAAGAATATTCTGGTAAAATTTGGGGATTTTTGGATAAACCAAACTCCCTCAATAATTCTTTTTCAGAAACACTTCAAAGAATTATCCAGAATATAATATGGACTTTCATACAAATCTGAGTACATATTTGGATAGACCTCTGCAAAATGAATCCAACCCAATTGGAATCACTTAATTGGTGGTTTCTACAGAGAGTTATGAATTTCCAAAATTTGAGCCCTCACTGGAATTGTTTTCCTACAGAAAATCCTACTGGGCCTGCTTATTTAAATTCCAGCCAATCAGAACTGGGCCACACCGGGGCCGCGGGGTTTTGTGCGCCAGCACACGGGATCCTGGCCACACCCGATCACAGGTTTAAATTTCCTGCTGCTGACAGACGGGCCCACCCGTCTTCTTCTTCCTTCGGCTCCCCTCCCGCGCCCGCGCGGTCCCCCTCGCCAGAGTACGCCGGTGCTCGCCGGCCGGCCGTTTCCGGCCACCATAAAAACTGGAACTCGCCGCCAGGGGGTTTAGGGCACCGAGGAACACGGCAGTGGGGTCGGTTTAGGCTGCCTGCGGCCGGAAAATGGCCAGCGACGTGTAATGGCCTCTGTGGTGGTTCGGCAGCGTCGCCCGAGGTCTCCAGCCTGCCAACACCTGTACCGACGAGCCCTACAGAACCAGCGCACCTCTAGGAAGATCGGCACGACCTCAAAGTGGCTCGGAAGTGGCTGAAAATAGGTTATCGTCGTGCGACCGAATGGGTCCGCCATGAACACCTCTAGTCGAGCTCGAATTCCATCGCGCTGAGGCGTTTTCATGCGCTGGATCCCAAAGGAGAAATGACCGCCAGCTAATCCAGCGTCTATGTGCCAAATTTGATGACTTAAGGAGGATCAGAGGGCAAGAATTCGAAGGAACCGTACCAGAAGCTCGGAATGAGGTCGCCGGAGCAAAACTTCAAAATTCGCCGTCAATAGCTCACGGTGTGGCCTGAGCTTTGGGTGAGAGCCTCGCGCGGTGGCCGTGCGCTCCTGTTGCCGCCCTCTCTTGGCCGTGAAGACCGCTGTGGCGAGCTGCCCACGTGAGACCGATCGCCGCCTTTGAGCTAGGTCGTGGCGGACGTCGTTGATCACGGGAACAGAGGCCAAAACTCGGTGGTTTAGGCGTCGGGAGAGTGGCGTTTGAGCTCAGGGCGCTGCCTTGCAGCTCGGGGGAGGAGAGGGCGCGATGATTTCTTCGGTTTCCCGATCGATCGAGAGCGGACGTGAGGGAAGCGGCTGTGCTGCGTTCTTGCGAGGAGGAGAATCAAAGTGTTGTAGGCTCGGCCTGGGGAGAGGATCGCGTTGATGAAGCGATCAGAACCGACCCCGCGGCGCTCACGCGTGGGAGAAAATCAACAGGAGGTGGCGTTGCCGATGCCCCTGGTGGCTCCACGGTGAAGCTCTCGGTGAGCTGAAAGCAGAGGGGATTTACTTCCTCTGTAAGTTAAATTTGCTCACTGACATGTGGGTCCCACCCCACATTTTTCCTCCCAAATATCTTCTCAAGCTGATCCTCACAATTCCCAGAATTCTAAATTTACAAAGGTGGGCTAGAATTTGAATCCTTCCAATTCAGTTTGAATTTGTTTGCCAAATTTGAATTTAGTTGAAGTTTGCAAATTCTTCCCTTTAACTCCTTTTTGAGCCCACCCTATAAATGAAAAGTTTGTGATCCTACTTTTCCCTATAATTCCAACTAGATGGCTGCATGTTTATTCAAAGTTTTTGGTCACCACATGTGTGAACTTTGAATCTCAAATCTGATTTTTAAACTTACACGAAAAGAGGTATTTAACTCCTTATTGGTTCAACACTTTTTAATAAAAATGTGAACCTCATTTTGGATGCTCATCCATGTATTACTTTGCCTGAAGAAAAGTTTTAGCAAGTCCCATTTTTTCATGTCTTTGCCACACATATGAACTCAAACCTTAGTTTTTATTCATACACATTTTTGGGACTTTTACAGATGCTGCCCGACCGAGAGGTGGAGTTCGAGATTGAACTTGCACCGGGAACTATGCCAATATCCACAAGGCCGTACAAGATGGTGCCAAAGGAGTTGGCGGAATTGAAAACGCAGTTGATGGACCTGATGGAAAAGGGTTTTATTAGGCCAAGCTCCTCTCCATGGGGCTGTTCGGCTTTATTTGTGAAGAAGAAAGACGAGATGTTGCGACTTTGCGTGGACTATCGTCCACTAAACGCCGTGACTATCAAGAACAAGTACCCGTTGCCACAGATCGACTGTCGTTTGATCAGTTGGTCGAAGCTAAGATCTTCTCCAAAATGGACTTAAGAACAGGGTACCACCAGATTAAGATACGTACTGAGGACATTCTAAAGACGGCTTTCTCGAAGAGGTACGGGCTTTACGAGTACCTGGTCATGTCCTTCAGCCTCACCAACGCTCCAGTTCATTTCATGTACTTGATGAACTCGGTATTCATGCCGGAGCTGGACAAGTTTGTTGTGGTCTTCATCGACGACATCCTGGTATATTCCAAGTTGGAGGAAGAACACGCGAAGCACCTGCGTATAGTCTTGCAACAGCTGCGGGATCACAAGATATACATGAAATTCAGCAAATGTGAATTCTGGATATCTCAAGTACCTTTCCTCGTGCATATTGTTTCAGCGGAGGGCATCACTGTAAACCCAAGCAAAATTACACAAGTGCTGAATTGGAAGCCCCCGAGAACTGTCCATGAGGTACAGAGTTTCCTCGGACTCACGGGATATTATCGGAGGTTCATTCCAAACTTGTCAAAGATTCCCAATCCTATGACCAAGCTTCTGAAGAAGGCTACAAAATATGTTTGAAGTCCAGCATGTGAAGCAGAGGTCAAGGCATTAGTGAAGCACCTAACATCAGCACCGGTTTTGGCGCAGACAGCCACAACGAAACCGTTCGATTTGTACTGCGATTCATCCGGCATTAGGCTCGGATGTGTGCTGATGCAAGAATGAAGGGTGGTCGCGTATGGATCACGGCAGCTCAGGAATCATGAACAAAACTATCCAACCCATGACTTAGAGCTTGTTGCCGTGGTACTCACACTCAAGATGTGGAGGCACTACCTACTCGGTAACCTCGTACATTTATATACCGACCACAAAAGCCTTAAGTACATATTCAATCAGAAGGAGTTGAACATGAGGCAGAGGAGATGGTTAGAGTCGATAAAAGATTATGAAATAGAGATCCATTACCACCCCGGCAAGGCGAACGTGGTGGCGGATGCGCTGAGTTGCAAGTTACACGTTCATAATCTGACCATCACTCCGTTGGAAGAGAGCGAGCCAACATTACATGTGGTTTCCCATGGATCTCTCTACAACTTAGCTATTATCCCCACTATCCGTGAAGAGATAGCGGCAGCCCAAAAACATGATAAGGGTATGTCACATTTGCCGAGACGTGTAGACAGTAGGGAGTTGAAGTGTTTCAGGAAAGACGGAGGCGGCTTGCTATGGTTCAAGGACAGTATCGTCGTACTCTGTAAACCGGAATTGAGGAAGAGAATTTTTGACGAGGCTCACATGTCAAAGTTCTCTATTCACCCCGGCAGCAACAAGATGTATCAAGAACTTAGAAGCAAGTTTGGGTGGACATGGATGAAGCGGGAGTTCGCAAAATACGTGTCCGAGTGTGATACATGCCGAAGGGTGAAGGCTGACCACATGAGGAAACTGGGATTGTCACTACAGGAAACCAAATTATTTTCGTTGGCCAGGAACCCACGACAATAACTGTAAAGCTCACGACATTATTTATTTTTGTGGGCATTTTCATTATTTTCGTGTGCCTCTGGCTCACGAAATTAAACTATCGAAAATACACTTTTTTTCATGGGCCGTCCACGAAAATATGTTTATTTTCGTTGGCTAATCAGGGCCCATGACAATAATTTATTTTCATGGGCCAGACCTGGCCCACGAAAATACTTTGGTCATATTGTCGTGGGCTTTTTTCAGGCCCACAAAAATACTTTGGCCATATTGTCATGGGTTTTTTTAGGCCCACGAAAATACTGTGGTCATATTGCCTAAAACAATCATTTTTCGACACATTTCACACTTTTACACACCGACATATATACACACATTCAACTCACATTTAATATTGAAAACATTCAACACACATTTAATATAAAATATCAAACATCACATATCACAAATGGTTTATTATAATCGTTTGGTACATTCATGTTTGACCATCAACACACACTCAAAACAAAAGAAATTGATCGGTCGTCAACCTCTCGCCTTCAGCAACATGTAGTATTATCTCTAGCCAGGCTGCAAGTGTGAAAATATAATCTATTAGATAAAAATGCTAGCCCAATTAGTCTCATAGAATAGTAATCAATTAGCCAAGATGTTTATCTCATTCAAACAACTAACCTAGTTGCTACCGCTAGGAGCAAACTATTGATCGATAGAGTTGTCTTCTCCACATTGTCCCCCTGGAGACGGAGTTTGCAAATTTCTAACTGGCATTGACGATGATCCCTTAAAATTAAAAATAGACATGTTACAATATTACTATTATTTTATAATAAAAAAGAGAACCTAACGAGTATATATACCTACGTTCCAGCGGTAAAAGTGGGTGTAGACATCAGTTGCTGGGGATATGCCGGAAACTATGGAGGCGGCGGCAGCGGTGGCATGGCGATAGGAAGTCAAAGTTGAGAAAAATATCCCTAATTTTTTTTAAACTGTTTAGCACAACCTCTCTAAATTGATTATATAAATACTTTGACTCTTAATAACGTACCTGCATCTATTGTTGCCATGTTGCAAGACTTGAGAAGTATTCATTTTGTGATTTTATAAACTCTTCCTGTTGTCTCATACGTTCCTCCACTATTCTTAACCGAGTCATCTTCTGAACGCAATCGCTATGTAGAACTCTGTCCGCTCTGTGTTGACCGTGACTCCGAGAGAACCACATCAGAGTTCATAATACCATTGAACATCGAATACCTAAAATCATAATTAAAAAATTGACACTTGAAAACCAATTTATGTATGAGAATAAAGAAATAAGAGATGTACAAGTCACCTTCTGTGACACTTTCCTCCATTGGATTGGTACAATGCAACGACATCGACGTCTTGCTTTCTCCAATTATAGTCGTCTCCGTGACGTCGCACCACCCTTTTAGCATATTTCTCCTGCAGGAAAAAAATAATTGTAAACCAACTATACAACAATTTTATTGTCGAATCAGTAGCTTAAGTAATATGACGCACCAAGTTTTGAGTGGCTGCCAGAGTGCAAAGTTGATTTTCGTCGGTGCCTCTATGCCCTTTTATATAAGTATCAATGAAAGATGGCTCATCGCCACTTTTAGCAGCCTACAGACATATTAAAAAACATGAATGCTTTAAAGCATATATACTATCAACAAATTGTAAATATACTAAACTCACCATTCATTTTGAAAGGCGAATATGACCATCTCCACCGTAACGATGAAGAACTTGACCACTGACTTCACAGTTCATTCTTTTCATGATAGATTTATCTTTATAGTCCTTCGATGCACAATAAGAACAAAAAGCATAATAAGCGTCAGAGCACTTAACCATCCAAGGAATCATTACCTGACGGTATTGATCCTCTTCTAGGTAAATTTTTGAAGCTTCTAGACGCTTGTTCATCATTTGTTCCAAGCTTCTCCTTGTAGTACATGCACACAACTGTGATTCATGCATTGGATATCATGTCATTTATGACTTTGCGTGCTGCTTTATGAAAGACTTTATGTGTTTGTGACTCGAGAGCAGCGTCATGGTCATCAGGCAAGCAATATCGTTCCTTTAAGGACAATATTTAATCTATTAGAAAAATAGTATCGAGTAAACATGATGAATTATAAGAAAATAATACCCAAAAGTCATGCCAGATGGATCCTGCCACATTTTCATGCACGGCATGTGGAGCAATCTTGTAGTGCTCCCAATTGGTTGCAGGTTTTTCTTCGCCTTTTATAGTAACAAGACCGGGATAATGGTGACGACAAATGGCACCCAACACCGCATTAGGCTGCCTACGCTGTTGTTTGCCATCCCAATCCAAGTCATGCCATTGCTTGTAAGTCATTTTAACAAGATATTAGATTTGTCAAAAAAATCATATCACTAAAAATTACTAAATAATATATTACTAACCAGTCACCGATAGGAGTGATCCTTATTCTTTGTTGTGGAGGCGCAGCCAGCGGGAGAGAGTTTGTACACCGATACCTAAATGATGGTGCCAAGTCTCCCATATCTCTGTCATCCTCCTCGTCATCCCCCTCATCATCATTCTCAACTTCCTCATCAATATAGTCTCTTACTCCTGTTTGTTCTTCTTCCCGTGTAGAAACACCTTCCCCTAGTTTTTCTTGACTTTCCTCGTGACCACCTAGCTCCTGAATCTCCCGTTGCACCTGTCGTTAGAGAAATTAGGTTTCACATAATAAAATTAGGTTAATTCAATAAAAATACAGAGACACAAACCGTTGCGTCAGTTTCTTCCATGCATCTCCTAAATGCTTCTCGTCTGCTATTATTTGAGGCACTACCCTGAAAAAAAGAGTCCTGCCTACGAGAAGAGGTTGCGGACCGGCTCCAAGACTTGCATGAGGAGCCAAAAAGCCCCTTAGTGATACTCTTCACACCACATGGCATCCTGTTCAAAAACAAATTGGTAAGAAGAAATACATCAGACATAAAGTAACAAAAGCAATTATAATTGTTACATAAAATATTTACAGGATTAAAATTCATCATGATCCGAAGTTTCTTCGGTAACGTTTTGTCGAACCTTTAATCTTTTAGTTCTTGGTCGCTTTCTTTTAGCCACTAGAACCCCCGCCGCTTCATTGTCTTCAACATCACCTACTAATGTATCGAGTCCTAAACAATCATCAATATTAAAAGATAGTGGGACATTATCTTCTTGATACAATTCATCCTGTTTGTCTCGATAACCAGTGTCACTTGGGGCATATAAACGTTCTCGTGGATTAACTTTGTACACAACCCACCAAGCATTCAACTTTGAACCAAATCCACTCAAGGAGGTACTATTCTACCCTTTCTCTCTTAGGTATTTCTGGTCATGCAAGTGGGGTTTTCAATATCATCTAGACTTAATGCAATCAATGATGCAAAGCTATGATCTCTACAAATGAAAATGCTTTATAAAACTGTTCAAATGCAAACCGGGGCTTGCCTGTTTTGCAGGTGACTAAGGTTACAATCAGTTAGTGATGATCACTTGGAGCTTGATCACTTGCCTTCCCTTCCTTCTTGATCTTCACTTTAAGTCCTTCTCCCTTCTTCACGTATATGCTACACGATATGATCATGCATATGTATTTAATTGAAAAGCTTTTGCTAATAAGATCAAATGACAGTTTTAAAACTGGAACTCTGTTCAAGAATTTAAAAGGACATTGGTGCTAGTGGTTTGGGTTGGGTTTAAACACTATGATCCAATGTTGAGTGTTTTTCCCACTTAAGTGTTGATCACCTTAAGAGATTACACATGACAGTGGTGATCCATAGCTCCAATGGCGCTGGGAATTTTCATGTGAGTTCCTTGTCACAAGAAAATCCTCTGGACCAAAATTTAGCACTTTTCATGGAGTGGTTTATTCAGAATAATTCTCTAAGTGTTTAGTCAAAGATGAATTAATTCTGAGGTAACACCCCTGTTCATGTCAAACTCAGCGCACCACAATTTCAATTATAGTTCATAGAGTCTACATGAATATTCCTAGGATTTTGGGAGCTAAGAATTGCCCAGAACTGAATTTACAAGTTTTGGAAATTCTCTGAAAATGTTTCTGTATTCATTTGAACATAGTAACTTACAATCTGAATTCTCCTGACCAAATCAACTCCAAATGAGCTGAAACTTTTACAGGAGTTTAAGAACACCTTAAAGAATATTCCGGCAACATTTGGGGATTTTTGGATAAACCAAACTCCCTCTAAAATTCTTTTGCTGAAAAGCTTTAAAGAATTCTCTAGAATTAGATAAAGACTTTTATACAAATTGGGTTGCATAATTGGATAGAGTTTGTCAATCTGAATCTAACCCAATTTGAATCACTAAATTTGAAGGTTCCTAGCAAAAGTTATGCTCTTCTAAAGTTTGGGGAAAAATCTGGAATTTGAATAAATCCGGGGAAAAGTTTGAACTGACGGTGGGACCATGGGACACGTGTCTGCTGCCGGGAGCGCGCCACACAGGGTCACAGGGTTATTTCCCGCGCTGTTACAGCCGATCCCGCGCCACAGAATATCCGGCCCCCTCTCCCGAGTCGCTGACAGGCGGGACCGGCGAGGTCGTCTTCAACCACTCGCTCCCGCGCAATACCGCCGCCGGGCTCGCCGGAGCAGCTTCGAATGCGGTCGTCCGGCCATCTCAACTGCTCAAACTCACCGCTAGCCCCTAATTCAACGTGAGGAACACGCTGGTGTAGTTTTCCCAAGATGGCAGGGCCCCCAAACTAGCCCGCGACGGCGCAACGGTTCGGACGAAGTCCGGCGACGTCGCCCCGACGCCCTAAGCCTTCCAGGCTTTGGTTTCCAAGCTCTAGAGCACCGGCGTACGCTAGTGAACATCGACGTGGGGATGAAACAGCTCGGAAACGGCTCTAAATTAGGGTTCACCGTGTGCCCGACGTGTTCTACCAACACTGCCGTCGGAAAAGTTGAAATTGCGCCGTGCGCAGTGTGTTTCTAGCTAGGTTTCAAAAGAGAACTGGTGCGCCTTCATGTCTAGTCCGTGTGTGCGAAGTTTCGTGGTGTCTAAACATAAATAAACCAGGAATTTCGAAGATTCATACCCGCAGGTCAGTTTTCACCGGCCGGAAAGGATCTTCGAAATTCGTCGTCGAGAGGCAGAGACAAGCTCTGTGCTTCGGGTGGAAGCTGCAGGGAGCTCCTGCGCGTCCCAGGGCTCTCTTGCTTGGTCGTGAAAGCCGCTCTGTGGAGCTGTCCGCGGGAGCATGTCGCCGCCGGGGGGGTTCGGCCGCTGTGGGAACTCGATGTTCTCGGCGTAGAGGGCACGAACACACTTGGCGATGGCTCGAGGAGGTCGAGGGGACGATGGTGGTGTGGTTTTGCCAATCAGCCAGGGATCGCATGCGAGCTAGGCGGTGGGCGATCGGTTTAGAGCTCATCGGCGTTCTCTGCTCGTTTCTCGCGTGAGGGAGAACAGAACTGCGCCGTTCTTCAGGGATGAGCGAAAAGGAGCACGGCAGAGGGTATAAGACGCCCAGCAGCCCTCCAGCGTGACCGGAACTCAGCAGGAGGTGGAGGCCTTGGCTCGGTGCGGTGTCGCCCGTAGAGAGTTGGCTCTGCCGTTGCTTCGTGTGGGAGGAAAGCAAATAGAGACCGTGTACTGAAGATCTTTAGCAAATTTCAGTTCTCCCCAATGACATGTGGGACAAACTGTTCAGTTCCTTCTTATCCCTTTCAAAATATCTCCCAAGTTTGAATATTGATAGAATTCAATTGTGGGAATTCAAATCTGGTATGCATTTGGATAATTGGGTAAGTTTCATCCAAATTCAAATGGGTGTTTGAATTCTTTGTTATTTAAAGTCCATTTTGGAAAATGGGTTGCAAATTATTTCCATAAATCATGAAACTTTGCACACCCCCTAATTTGGACCCAAGGAACTCAAATACGAAATCTGATTTTAAAGTTGACTGCTGAAAATGAAATTTTCAGCACAACAGTTTTGAATTCCATTGTGTTGCTCTCATTTGAATTTTGAGTTTGAAGAAGTTGTTCCAAATCTGATTTTTGTTTTCTCCCACATATGGGAACTTCCCATCTTGGTTTTAGACCCCTCTATGGTTCCAAGATCTCAAATAAACATTTGACTTGTGTGAAGAAGGCCCTCATGTGTGTCATCACATGTGGGGGAAAAGTTTTAACAAGTCCCAAATTTCACTCATTTGAAACAAACTATTGCAAACCAGAGTCTCTTTGTATTCAAATTTTTGGGACCTTTACATTCCTCCCCCGTTAAAAGAAATCTCGTCCCGAGATTCAAAAAGAAGAACGAGATGGGAGGTAATTACAAGTTTATGATAAAAGCTCCGGACAGTTCTTGTGGATGTAATCTTCGGTTTCCCACGTCGCCTCTTTCGGGGAATGATTACTCCACAGGACTTTGTAAAATTTCAAAGTCTGGTTCCGGGTGATCCGGTTCTTTTCGTCAATAATCTGTATAGGTTGCTCGACATAGGTGAGATCCGGTTTAACTCGTCGATGTCTTTGGTGCGGATGGCAGCAGTAAACTTGAGACATTTCCGCAGCTGGGACACGTGAAATATGTCGTGAATACCAGCAAGGCTTGACGGTAGTTCCAGCCGGTAGGCTACGTTTCCACACTTCTTGTGGCGGACCGGAATCCGCTCATCCAGGATCGCAGAGGGTGGTGCTGCGCGATGCGACACCCGACAGCACACGTCATAAGAACACAATATAATACATGGGAAAAACAACTGAAACTGTACAAACAGGTACAAACTTCAGTTAAAACTATTGTTTATGTTACACAGCGGAAGTCTACACTATACAACTCACGCCCGCCTATGTAGCAAAAGTTGGTTGCCCAGCCCTATGGCGACCCACACTAGCTGCACTCCTCAGCTCAGCGCGGCGTGTACGGCTCCCACTCAGCCGTGGTCCCCGACGGAGGGTAACCCTCGATGGTGGACTCGTACTCCGAGTCCGTAGGTGGTTCCTCACCTGAAAAACACTTAAGCAGCAACCGTGAGCACGAAGGCTCAGCAAGGCTTAACCGACTCACCTAAGCATGAAACTCTACATGAGGGGTACCATGGACATAGGATAGTAACATTTCAGCAAAAGGACACGCCTACAAGTTCATCCTTAGTTCATCTTTTAGCAACAAGTTAACGGTTCATGAAGCTGAAATTTAGTGAGCAATATTTGGTGGCACACATGTAACAATACAATTATATCATAACAGCAATATTGAATCATAACATTTCATTCGTTAGTCTACGTTACGACGCAGTGAACAAGCGGTACTCGTAACCGCGAGGGACGGCGAATCGACTCGATATACACCTGCAGGGAAACCCAAAGAGCACGTCACGTACGCCCACCCGTGGAGCTGCACAGCACGCTCACTCGATGTCGTACGGGACAACCTTTCACCCAACAGCCCAAACGTCGAACCGGTTGCACCAAAACGAGCAGGAGGTTCCCCACACGGAGCATCTCTCTATGCCCGTTGGCAGATTTCCACCTTGCTGCCCTCAGCCTACACCTATAAATCGGTGCGTTATGCCTCGACGCCCGGAGGTTTAGGCTACATCGGTTTATCGGGGCCCATATATCCGATATGCCTTCGGTACGTTCAATACTTGTTCAGCAGGGCCGCACATGGATCGGTCCTCAATCGACACGGGCAGTGATGCGCACACAAGACTCCCTCTTGCTGCGCCCTAGCCCCTGCCTAGTCTCATTTTCATTACTAAAGTGATCTCGCGTCACTCAACCGAACCCGTGTGTCCCAATGCCTATCTCGCGAGTAGATTCCAACTACTCGACTTGTACCGAAGTCCTATGACTCATTAAGCATAGCCTGCCTACTCGAGGTCTTAGACACTACCCTCACTCTTTTAGGAACCTTTGGTTATGCAAGTGGGGTTCCATTCATCCTATACCTAATGCACATACATACTTCAGATGACACATGTAAACAAAGTAAGACTTATAAAAAGGGTTAATGCAAACCGGGGCTTGCCTTGTTGCTGCTGGTCAGTAGTTAGTTCTTCGTCTGGAAGAAGGAAATTCAGCACTTCCGGGGTCTCTTCTTCAATGGCTACACGTTGAATACAATACTACATGTAAATTTAAATGCAAATGTGTGAACTTAAATACATAATTGCTAATAACTCTAGCTAGACCTCCCCTCTGGTTCTTAAATTTTTATGGCGGATTGGTAGGGTCCTAACCAGAGTTGTGACCAAGTTTCATTTAAAACAAAGTTCAATTGAACCTTGTATAAATAAAAGCCTCTTTGGTCAATAATTGAGCCTCTAAGTAATTCCAGGGTTTTTCATGGCTCCCACCATTACTTTCTGGAAACTAGAATTTAGGATGGTTCTAATGGAGTTGGTTTCATGTCATTTGAAGAATTCTACAGAAAGTTATGTCCTAATTAAGATTGGAGAAAATCTGAAAATGTTTCTGTACATTTTTCTATTCCCTCTGGGCAGTTCCCTTAATCACCCAATTAGGGTAACTAAATAAACTTGGATGAGTCTGAAAACTTTACTGGGATTCAGGGATTTTTTCCAATGAACCTTTCAACCAATTTCAGAATTTTTCATAAAGTAGTTCTCCAGATAAAATTCCCGACAGTCTAAACTTTAGGGATTTAATTCTGGAAAACCATTCATTTTCATGAGCTGAATTTGGTATTGCTGGAAAGTGCTCAGAGAGCTAAATCCAACCAAATTTGGTTCACTCGATTTGGAGCCTTCTAGCCAAAGTTATGAGGATTTGAAGTTTGGAATAATCTTGAAAATCGGGGAAAAATTTAAACTCTCGGGCCCGCGGGGACACGTGTCGAGCGCGGAGGTGTCCGGCACACCGGAGATACCACACGTGTCGAGCGCGGAGGTGTCCGGCACACCGGAGCTTACAGGGTATTTTGCGCGTCAGCACAGCCGATCCCTGGCCACACCCGATCCCGATTTAAATTCTTCAGCCGCTGACACGTGGGCCAGCCGGCTTCGTCTTCCTCCCGCCGTTCTCTCACGGCCGCGCCGCCGACCTTGCGGAGCAGGCTCGGGGCTCGCCGGCTCGCCGCTGCAGGACCTCCCAGGGGCTGAAACTCGCCGCCAGGGGGTTGTCGACGTCGAGGAACACGTCGGTGGTGTCAGGTCGGGCTGGGGGTGACCGGAAATAGCTCGGCGACGTGCCGCAGCCTCGGTTGAGGTTCGACACCGTCGACCGTGGTTTCTAAACCCGCCTCCACCTCGAATAAACGGCCCTACAGCATCAGTGTACCTCTAGGAAGCTTGACAAGGTGTCAAAAGGGTTCAGGGATGGCGGCAAGTCGGTCAGCACCGTGTGACCGATCGTGCCCGCCATGACTGCCCTCGATCGAGCTCAAAAATCGTCACTCCTAGACAGTTTCACGCTACGGATGCAGAAAAGAACTTGATCGCCGGCTAGTCCAGCGTCTATGTGCAAGATTTGATGAACTCCGAAAGATCATAGAGCGAGAATTTAAAGAAACCGTACCGGAAGCTCGGTTTACGGTCGCCGGAGCGAAAACTAGAAATTCTCTGCGGATTCTTCACGGTTGGCTTCCAAACTTGGAGGAGAGCCGCACGGTGGTCGCGCGCTCCTGTTGCCTCTCTCGCTGGACTATGAAAACGCCTGTGGAACGCTGCCCACGGGCGCCTGACTCTCGGCTGAGGCTAGGTCGCCGCGGTGGCGATCGTCTTTGGGCAAAGGAGGTCGGAGCTCGAGGTTTCTGGCATTGGATAGGTGGAGTGCGAGCTCAGGTGGCTGTCTAGCAGCTCAGGGATGAAGGAGGAGATGGTTTTGCTGGTTTTCCCGATTGAGCAGAGAGCTGCGGCGAGAAACAATGCCGCTGCTCGGGTTTGCCCGCGAGAAGATAAAGCCGGCCGACTCCTGCTCGGCTGAGGCGGTGCCGGTCGCGTGGGGGCACGAGCCAGCCACCCTGGGCGCCAGCGCGCGGAGAGGGAAGCAGCTGGTGGTGCCGGTAGCTGCTCGGTGGCACAGCCGACAGCTGCTCGGTGGAATTTCCCACCGAGACTCTGACTTTGGGTGTAAGTTTCTCCTTCTTCCCTCTATGACATGTGGGTCCCACCCGGGGTTTTAACCTCTGAAATTTACTTCCAATCACTGTTGTAAACAGTGAGCCCCATAATACCCCTGGTGATTCAAATTGTTGACCCCTGAGCCATTTGAATTGAATAGAATTCAAATTGGATTCGGTTTGGGTGAATTTCAGCACAAGCTCAGTTTTGAGTTCAAATAAAGTTTGAATTCGTCCCACTTAGCTCATGTCAAGATCAACTCCGAATGGCGTGAAAATTGGTGTGGTGTGGTGATGAATACTTCAAATGTGTGCCAAAACTGAGGTCCTTACATTCCTCCCCCCTTAAAAGAATCTCGTCCCGAGATTACAAAAGAAGAGATAGCGATGTAGTAGGGACTTACTCGTGTTGAGAAGCCATGAACTCCGGGTAATTTGAACGAAGGAATTCCTCGCTCTCCCACGTTGCTTCTTCCACGGTGTGGTTACTCCAGAGGATCTTGTAGAACCACAACGTTCTGCTACGCGTGGTTCGGGCTTTCTCATCAAGGATTTCCACCGGATACTCATCATATGTTAAATCCGGTTTCAACTCACCGATGTCTTCGGTAGGAACAGCAGCTGTATGCTTCAAACATTTTCGCAGTTGCGAAACATGGAAAACATCATGGACACCAGCAAGAGATGCCGGTAGCTCCAATCTATATGCTGCTTGTCCACACTTCTCAGTGATAGCATAGGGTCCAATGAAACGGGGAGCGAGCTTTCCCTTCACACCGAACCGGTGCACTCCCTTCATTGGAGACACGCGTAGGTACACGTGTTCCCCAACGTCAAAGTGCAACGGCCTACGCCTCTTATCAGCGTAGCTCTTCTGTCGGGATTGAGCGGCTTTTAAATTGGCTTGAATTGTCCGAACGCGCTCTTCGGCGTCGTTCACCACATCAACCCCGAATGTGACCCTTTCACCGGACTCGCACCAATTCAATGGGGTGCGGCACTTGCGACCGTAGAGAGCTCCGTAGGGTGCCATCTTGATACTCGCCTGATAGCCGTTGTTGTACGAGAATTCCGCCAATGGTAGGTGATTATCCCAGTTCCTACCATGGTGGATGGCACATGCTCTCAACACGTCCTCCAGAACTTGATTCACCCGCTCTGTCTGGCCATCTGTCTGAGGGTGATAGGCGGAGCTCCTGATCAACTTGGTACCCAATGCACCGTGTAGCTGCTCCCAAAAGCGAGATACAAATAATGCACCTCGATCTGACACAATGGTCTTGGGTACCCCGTATAGGCATAGAATCTTCGCTATGTATAGCTCCGCATATTTGCCGGATTGTAACGTGTATTCACCGGGATGAAATGGGCCGTCTTGGTTAACCGATCAACGATTACCCATATGGAATCATGCTTGTTGGATGTTAGGGGTAATCCCACAATGAAATCCATGCTCACATCTTCCCATTTCCATGCCGGGAATTTCAGGGGTTGCAGCAGCCCTGATTTCTTCATATGATCCGCCTTCACTCGTCTACACGTATTGCACTCGGATACGTACTTAGCTACCTCCCGCTTCATGAACTTAAATACATAATTGCTAATAACTCTAGCTAGCCCTCCCATCTGGTTCTGAAATTTTTATGGCGGATTGGTAGGGTCCTAACCAGAGTTGTGACCAAGTTTCATTTGAAACAAAGTTCAATTGAACCTTGTATAAATAAAAGCCTCTTTGGTCAATAATTGAGCCTCTAAGTAATTCCAGGGTTTTTCATGGCTCCCACCATTACTTTCTGGAAACTAGAATTTAGGATGGTTCTAATGGAGTTGGTTTCATGTCATTTGAAGAATTCTACAGAAAGTTATGTCCTAATTAAGATTGGAGAAAATCTGAAAAATGTTTCTGTACATTTTTCTATTTCCTCTGGGCAGTTCCCTTAATCACCCAATTAGGGTAACTAAATGAACTTGGATGAGTCTGAAAACTTTACTGGGATTCAGGGATTTTTTCCAATGAACCTTTCAACCAATTTCAGAATTTTTCATAAAGTTGTTCTCCAGATAAAATTCCCGACAGTCTAAACTTTAGGGATTTAATTATGGAAAACCATTCATTTTCATGAGCTGAATTTGGTATTGCTGGAAAGTGCTCAGAGAGCTAAATCCAACCAAATTTGGTTCACTCGATTTGGAGCCTTCTAGCCAAAGTTATGAGGATTTGAAGTTTGGAATAATCCTGAAAATCGGGGAAAAATTTAAACTCTCGGGCCCGCGGGGACACATGTCGAGCGCAGAGGTGTCCGGCAACCGGAGATACCACACTGTCGAGCGCGGAGGTGTCCGGCACACCGGAGCTCACAGGGTATTTTGCACGTCAGCACAGCCGATCCCTGGCCACACATCGCCGGTGGACTCGTACTCCGAGTCCGTGGGTGGCTCCTCACCTGAAAAACACTTAAGCAGCAACCGTGAGCACGAAGGCTCAGAAAGGCTTAACCGACTCACCTAAGCATAAACTCTACATGAGGGGTACCATGGACATAGGATAGTAACATTTCAGCAAACGGACACACCTACAAGTTCATCCTTAGTTCATCTTTTAGCAACAAGTTAACGGTTCATGAAGCTGAAATTTAGTGAGCAATATTTGGTGGCACACATGTAACACTACAATTATATCATAACAGCAATATTGAATCATAAAATTTCATTCGTTAGTCTACGTTACGACACAGTGAACAAGCGGTACTCGTCACCGCGAGGGACGGCGAATCGACTCGATATACACCTGCAGGGAAACCCAAAGAGCACGTCACGTACGCCCACGCGTGGAGCTGCACAGCACGCTCACTCGATGTCGTACGGGACAACCTTTCACCCAACAGCCCAAACGTCGAACCGGTCGCACCGAAACGAGCAGGAGGTTCCCCACACGGAGCATCTCTCTATGCCCGTTGGCAGATTTCCACCTTGCTGCCCTCAGCCTACACCTATAAATCGGTGCGTTATGCCTCGACGCCCGGAGGTTTAGGCTACATCGGTTTATCGGGGCCCATATATCCGATATGCCTTCGGTACGTTCAATACTTGTTCAGCAGGGCCGCACACGGATCGGTCCTCAATCGACACGGGCAGGGATGCGCACACAAGACTCCCTCTTGCTGCGCCCTAGCCCCTGCCTAGTCTCATTTTCATTACTAAAGTGATCTCGCGTCACTCAACCGAACCCGTGTGTCCCAATGCCTATCTCGCGAGTAGATTCCAACTACTCGACTTGTACCGAAGTCCTATGACTCATTAAGCATAGCCTGCCTACTCGAGGTCTTAGACACTACCCTCACTCTTTTAGGAACCTTTGGTTATGCAAGTGGGGTTCCATTCATCCTATACCTAATGCACATACATACTTCATATGACACATGTAAACAAAGTAAGACTTATAAAAAGGGTTAATGCAAACCGGGGCTTGCCTTGTTGCTGCTGGTCAGTAGTTAGTTCTTCGTCAGGAAGAAGGAAATCCAGCACTTCCGGGATCTCTTCTTCAATGGCTACACGTTGAATACAATACTACATGTAAATTTAAGTGCAAATGTGTGAACTTAAATACATAATTGCTAATAACTCTAGGTAGCCCTCCCCTCTTGTTCTGAAATTTTTATGGCGGATTGGTAGGGTCCTAACCAGAGTTCTGACCAAGTTTCATTTGAAACAAAGTTCAATTGAACCTTGTATAAATAAAAGCCTCTTTGGTCAATAATTGAGCCTCTAAGTAATTCCAGGGTTTTTCATGGCTCCGACCATTACTTTCTGGAAACTAGAATTTAGGATGGTTCTAATGGAGTTGGTTTCATGTCATTTGAAGAATTCTACAGAAAGTTATGTCCTAATTAAGATTGGAGAAAATCTGAAAAATGTTTCTGTACATTTTTCTATTTCCTCTGGGCAGTTCCCTTAATCACCCAATTAGGGTAACTAAATGAACTTGGATGAGTCTGAAAACTTTACTGGGATTCAGGGATTTTTTTTCCAATGAACCTTTCAACCAATTTCAGAATTTTTCATAAAGTAGTTCTCCAGATAAAATTCCCGACAGTCTAAACTTTAGGGATTTAATTCTGGAAAACCATTCATTTTCTTGAGCTGAATTTGGTATTGCTGGAAAGTGCTCAGAGAGCTAAATCCAACCAAATTTGGGTCACTCAATTTGGAGCCTTCTAGCCAAAGTTATGAGGATTTGAAGTTTGGAATAATCCTGAAAATCGGGGAAAAATTTAAACTCTCGGGCCCGCGGGGACACGTGTCGAGCGCGGAGGTGTCCGGCACACCGGAGATACCTCACGTGTCGAGCGCGGAGGTGTCCGGCACACCGGAGCTCACAGGGTATTTTGCGCGTCAGCACAGCCGATCCCTGGCCACACCCGATCCCGATTTAAATTCTTCAGCCGCTGACACGTGGGCCAGCCGGCTTCGTCTTCCTCCCGCCGTTCTCTCACGGCCGCGCCGCCGACCTTGCCGGAGCAGGCTCGGGGCTCGCCGCTGCCGGACCTCCCAGGGGCTGAAACTCGCCGCCAGGGGGTTGTCGACGTCGAGGAACACGTCGGTGGTGTCAGGTCGGGCTGGGGGTGACCGGAAATAGCTCGGCGACGTGCCGCGGCCTCGGTTGAGGTTTGACACCGTCGACCGTGGTTTCTAATCCCGCCACCACCTCGAACAAACGGTCCTACAGAATCAGTATACCTCTAGGAAGCTTGACAAGGTGTCAAAAGGGTTCAGGGATGGCGGCAAGTCGGTCGGCACCGTGTGACCGATCGTGCCCGCCATGACCGCCCTCGATCGAGCTCGAAAATTGTCACTTCTAGACAGTTTCACGCTACGGATGCAGAAAAGTACTTGATCGCCGGCTAGTCCAGCGTCTATGTGCAAGATTTGATGACCTCCGAAAGATCATAGAGCGAGAATTTAAAGAAACCGTACCGGAAGCTCGATTTACGGTCGCCGGAGCGAAAACTAGAAATTCTCTGCGGATTCTTCACGGTTGGCTTCCAAACTTGGAGGAGAGCTGCACGGTGGTCGCGCGCTCCTGTTGCCTCTCTCGCTGGACCGTGAAAACGCCTGTGGAACGCTGCCCACGGGCGCCTGACTCTCGGCTGAGGCTAGGTCGCCGCGGTGGCGATCGTCTTTGGGCAAAGGAGGTCGGAGCTCGAGGTTTCTGGCGTTGGAGAGGTGGAGTGTGAGCTCAGGTGGCTGTCTAGCAGCTCAGGGACGAAGGAGGAGATGGTTTTGCTGGTTTTCCCGATTGAGCAGAGAGCTGCGGCGAGAAACAATGCCGCTGCTCGGGTTTGCCCGCGAGAAGATAAAGCCAGCCGACTCCTGCTCGGCTGAGGTGGTGCCGGTCGCGTGGGGGCGCGAGCCAGCCGCCCTGGGCGCCAGCGCGCGGAGAGGGAAGCAGCTGGTGGTGCCGGTAGCTGCTCGGTGGCACAGCCGACAGCTGCTCGGTGGAATTTCCCACCGAGACTCTGACTTTGGGGGTAAGTTTCTCCTTCTTCCCTCTATGGCATGTGGGTCCCACCCGGGGTTTTAACCTCTGAAATTTACTCCCAATCACTGTTGTAAACAGTGAGCCCCATAATACCCCTGGTGATTCAAATTGTTCACCCCTGAGCCATTTGAATTGAATAGAATTCAAATTGGATTCGGTTTGGGTGAATTTCAGCACAAGCTCAGTTTTGAATTCAAATAAAGTTTGAATTCGTCCCACTTAGCTCATGTCAAGATCAACTCCGAATGGCGTGAAAATTGGTGTGGTGTGGTGATGAATACTTCAAATGTGTGCCAAAACTGAGGCCCTTACATTCCTCCCCCCTTAAAATAATCTCGTCCCGAGATTACAAAAGAAGAGATAGCGATGTAGTAGGGACTTACTCGTGTTGAGAAGCCATGAACTCCAGGTAATTTGAACGAAGGAATTCCTCGCTCTCCCACGTCGCTTCTTCCACGGTGTGGTTACTCCAGAGGATCTTGTAGAACCACAACGTTCTGCTACGCGTGGTTCGGGCTTTCTCATCAAGGATTTCCACCGGATACTCATCATATGTTAAATCCGGTTTCAACTCGCCGATGTCTTCGGTAGGAACAGTAGCTGTATGCTTCAAGCATTTTCGCAGTTGCGAAACATGGAAAACATCATGGACAGCAGCAAGAGATGCCGGTAGCTCCAATCTATATGCTGCTGGTCCACACTTCTCAGTGATAGCATAGGGTCCAATGAAACGGGGAGCGAGCTTTCCCTTCACACCGAACCGGTGCACGCCCTTCATTGGAGACACGCGTAGGTACACGTGTTCCCCAACAACAAAGTGCAACGGCCTACGCCTCTTATCAGCATAGCTCTTCTGTCGGGATTGAGCGGCTTTTAAATCGGCTTGAATTGTCTGAACGCGCTCTTCGGCGTCGTTCACCACATCAACCCCGAATGTGACCCTTTCACCGGACTCGCACCAATTCAATGGGGTGCGGCACTTGCGACCGTAGAGAGCTTCGTAGGGTGCCATCTTGATACTCACCTGATAGCCGTTGTTGTACGAGAATTCCGCCAATGGTAGGTGATTATCCCAGTTCCTACCATGGTGGATGGCACATGCTCTCAACATGTCCTCCAGAACTTGATTCACCCTCTCTGTCTGGCCATCTGTCTGAGGGTGATAGGCGGAGCTCCTGATCAACTTGGTACCCAATGCAGCGTGTAGCTGCTCCCAAAAGCGAGATACAAATAATGCACCTCGATCTGAGACAATGGTCTTGGGTACCCCGTATAGGCATAGAATCTTCGCTATGTATAGCTCCGCATATTTGCCGGCATTGTAACGTGTATTCACCGGGATGAAATGGGCCGTCTTGGTTAACCGATCAATGATTACCCATATGGAATCATGCTTGTTGGATGTTAGGGGTAATCCCACAATGAAATCCATGCTCACATCTTCCCATTTCCATGCCGGGACTTTCAGGGGTTGCAGCAGCCCTGAGTTCTTCATATGATCCGCCTTCACTCGTCTACACGTATCGCACTCGGATACGTACTTATCTACCTCCCGCTTCATCCGTGTCCACCAAAATTTCTTTTTCAAATCTTGGTACATTTTGTTGCTTCCCAGATGAATGGAGTATTTGGACAAGTGAGCTTCATCGAGGATCTTGTTCCTCAGCTCCATATCCCGGGGTACGACTATGCGGTCATTGAACCACAGCGTCCCCTCATCATCTTTCCGGAAACATTTGATCTCTCCATTGTCTATCCGTCTCCGGAGATGTGCCATGCCTTTATCCGTCTTCTGAGCTGCAATGATGTCCTCCCTAATAGTAGGGATGAGGGCAAGGTTGTACAGCGATCCATAAGGAACCAAGTATAAATTTGGCTCTTCCTCCTCCACCGGTGTAATGGTGAGGTGATGGACATGTGATTTCCGACTCAGCGCGTCGGCAACCACATTCGCCTTGCCGGGGTGGTAGTGAATCTCAATTTCATAGTCCTTGATCAATTCTAACCACCTCCTTTGCCTCATGTTCAGCTCCTTCTGGGTGAAGATGTACTTCAAGCTCTTGTGGTCGGTGTAGAGATGCACTAGATTCCCCAGGAAATAGTGCCTCCACATTTTCAGCGCCAAAACCACTGCAGCAAGCTCAAGGTCATGAGTGGGATAGTGTTGCTCATGGTTCCAAAGTTGGCGTGAGCCATATGCGACCACACGTCCTTCCTGCATCAACACGCAGCCAAGCCCAATATCGGACGCGTCACAATACACGTCGAAGGGCTTTGTTGTATCCGGCTGAGCTAAGACCGGGGCTGTGGTGAGATGCTTCACCAATGCTCGGAACGCTCCTTCACACGCCATGTTCCAAACATATTTCGTCCCTTTCTTCAGCAACTCTGTCATCGGCTTAGCGAGCTTGGAGAAACTTGGAATGAATCTCCGGTAGTATCCCGCCAACCCGAGGAAGCTTCTGACTTCATGAACTGAAGTGGGAGCTTTCCATTTCAGCACTTGCTCTATTTTGCTTGGGTCAACCGCAATGCCTTCAGCTGAGATGATATGTCCCAAGAATGGCACTTGGCTGATCCAAAACTCGCATTTACTGAACTTAGCATAGAGTTTATGGTCTCGCAATCATTGAAGAACGATCCGCAAGTGTTTGGCATGTTCGGCTTCTGTCTTGGAGTAAACCAAGATATCGTCGATGAACACTACCACGAACTTGTCCAGCTCCGGCATGAACACCGAGTTCATGAGATACATGAAATGGGCTGGAGCATTTGTGAGACCAAAGGACATGACGAGATATTCATATAAGCCGTATCTCATTGAGAACGCCGTCTTCGGGATATCCTCCGCCCGGATCTTGATCTGGTGATATCCAGAGCGAAGGTCCATCTTTGAGAATACACTTGCCCCCACAAGTTGATCAAACAAGATATCAATACGGGGCAGTGGGTACTTATTCTTGATGGTGACGGCGTTGAGCGGCCGGTAATCCACACACAGCCTCAGGGTTTCATCCTTCTTCTTCACGAACAATGCCGAGCATCCCCAAGGCGAGGAACTCGGCCTAATGAAACCCTTGCTCAACAGATCATTGAGCTGCTCTTTCAGTTCCGCCAGCTCATTTGGAGCCATCTTGTATGGTCTACGTGATATGGGCGTAGTCCCGGGTGCGAGCTCGATCTTGAACTCGACATCCCGCTCAGGTGGCATGCCCGGAAGATCATCCGGGAACACGTCGGGATACTCCCGGACTACGGGGATGTCCTCCAACTTGAGAGCTTCAGTATTGTTGATCACTGAAACTTCCCGGACTGGATTATCTAATAAGAGGGACTGCGGACGGTGTAATGGGGAGTTGAGGTGAACCGTCCGTGATAATGTTTCCAGGACAGCTCCATGGTAGCTTAACCATGACATTCCCAAGATTGCATCAATCTTCTGCCCCCCTAGGATAATCATAGTGGTGGGATATATATTCCCACCTAAGCACAGTGGTGCTTTCGGAACCATCATCGTTGCTGAAATCTTTCCTCCCGGTGAGCAGATCACATAAGAACACTCGGTGGGAAAGGCTTCCAGCTGATGCTTAGCCACATATGAGGCACTAATGAAGTTGTAGGTTGCACCAGAATCAAAAAGTATGACGATGGCTTGATGGTTGAGAGTAAACGTACCCGCCAGCACGTTGTCTCCCTCTGGGGCGTCCTCATTGTCGAGGTTGCGGACGCCTCCAGTCCGCTGACCAACCTTCTTCACCGGAGGTCGGCCTCGAGCACCGCCCTGGAACTGGTCTTGCCCGCTGCTCTGCTGCCCCTGGGGGCAGTCCTTCGCGAAGTGGCCCGCCTGGCCACACGTGAAGCAGGTGAAACGGGGGCGGTCCCCCGCTGATCGGTGGACGGAATCCGGGGGCGCGTTGTGGCGGTGGAAATGCTCGGGGTACCGTCTGCTGCTGCTGCTGCTGTCTTGGTGGGGGCATCGGCGGACGGAACGGGGGTGCTTGGAACGAACGTCCCCCAAACTGTTGAGGCCGCGCCGGTGGTTGCCACTGCTGCCCGGATGGTGTCCGATACACCATACGGTACTTCTGGGGCACGCCACCACCGCTGCTAGGTGGAGCGCTGCGCTTTCTCTGCTCAGCTGCTAACTCACGCTGAGCGTCCTCTTGCATGATTGCGGCATTGACTAGGTCGTTGAATGTGCCGCGGTTCCACTGTACGAGATGGGTCTTCATTTCGGGGTGTAACCCCCGATAGAAGTGCTCTCTCTTCTTCTCCTCCGTGGAGATATAGTCTGACGCATATTGCGCCAGATGGTTGAAGGCACGGGAGTAGTCGTGGGCACTCCTCCCGCCCTGCTTCAGTTCCAAAAACTCTTGGAACTTCCTCTTCATGATTCCGGGAGGAATGTGATAGGCGCGGAACGCCTCCCGGAACTCTTGCCATTCCACGGCATGGCCAGCTGGACGTGAGGCGACATAGTTCGCCCACCACGCACCAGCGGCACCGTGGAGCTGCTGTGCTGCGAACAGGGTCTTCTGTCGCTCCGTACACTGGAGCATCCCAAACTTGGACTCGACGGTCCGCAGCCAGTTGTCAGCCTCCAGTGGTTCTTCAGCTTCGGTGAACACTGGATGGTACGTACTCATGAAATCCGAGTACGACACTTCGCGGGGCTCATGAGGCCCTCGCTCTTGACGTCCCCCCGCCTGGGACGTATTCTGCACGATCGTGCGGAGCAGGTCGGTCTGCTCCTCACGACCTCCCACCAGTGCCGCTATCACATCCGCTAAAGTAAGCGGAGGCGGCGGTGGTGGCTGCTGCTGCGGGGTACTGTCGTAGGCCGGTGGCTGGGAGTCATCGCCTCCCCCTTGGCTAGAGCCACCACCTCGTGCGTGGTCCTAGTGCGAACCATCTGCAACCATACGGCAATAACATCAGTCCCGCAAGAGAGTGCATGCAGTCCAAACGAAATAGGTGTACAACATAATGACCATAAAAACATGCAATACATCTCGTAAGTAGATAGTGTAATAACTTTGCACAAGCTACACCATTACCAGACCAAACACAAGCTAGTTTAATCCACTTGATGAACCTCCACTTTGGAAGTTCACCATAACTAGGTTTGGCCACCACGAGACATTACTATCGCGTTGTCATCACGTATACCACCCTTAGGGTACAACACCCTCTCCAATGAGTTCAACTGTCATTCTTCTGTCAGAATGACCAGTTTCTACCTATTCCAAGTTTTGATCTGGTTCAGGGCATTTTTATGACTCAAGTTGAATACCAAAGTTAAAGTTAACTTCAGTATCTTTCCAAAGAGTACTCATTTGCCCCCAGATCAGCTTTGGTTAAAAAGTTATGCTAATTCGAAGTCAGCAGAATTTCTGGAAGAATTTTAACAGCACCTCCCTTGGAAGTGGCTGTTTTCAACCCTGATTTCCACTAAATTCCGTGCTGAAATTTCAGGAACTTTGAATTGCAAAGATGTCACACATCTTCTACTCTTTCTAAGGATGTATTATATGACAATTTTAGATTTTTCTACTGGAAGTTATGTTTGAAAACAGAACAGTTCAGAGAATGTTTTACTCTGTCCTGGTTCTGGACAGTTTACATTCCTCTGGGATTTCAGCCATCTTAAGGTGAGTTTCAGCTCTGGAAGTCTACAACAGAGTTGTAGAGTACTTAAATACCTTCCCAGAGCTATATAGCACACCTCTCTGGGCTAAAAGACCGGTGAGTTATGCCCTGTTGAAGATCAGCAAACGTGCTGCCCAAAACAGAGCACTATGTTTTTCATCCCTTTAGCTATCCTGGTCCACTATCCCATTCTCGTACCCAACCAGGGTACTAAATGTTGACCTATAGATTTTAATTCCTTGTCAATATTATTTTCATGCATCTGACTACAATATCTCGGTACTACGTTCCTCACAAAAGAAAAACCTATCCGGATTATACCGGCATATACGTCTCAAGTGTGGCACTAAACGGTCTCTCGCACACGTTTTCTACACGGATACATACGTGGTTAATACCTGCAGAAAACCACACAATAGTGATGCACTCAAAGGTTGTTCATTTCAGGCAGTTCCATATTTGAAAGTAAATACAAACGCCCATATCATTGCCATACGGCCGTCCTTGAGCTAGGTCACGTCTCAAGGTACGTGATCGTGTTTCAACACCACACGACGGGGAACCCGAGTATGTCATGAACGGGTCGTCACGGTTGGGAATGTTATCAACCCAACGGATACCACCTACTTCCCTGCAGGGCACGCCGATGGCAAGCGCTGCGTATGTCCTCCTGGGCTATTTCCAGACGAACACACTCTCGCGTTACTGACCACGCGATGGGGTCTCCACTTACTTGCCTAATGCACGCTAGGGATCAGCGTTTCATATGAACTCAGGAACACGAAGAGTTCAAGAGATTCATATTGACGTCTCACACCAAGCTATGACACAAATCCCTGAACCACGTTCCTCGTCAGGGAGAGCTAACCGAAATTGAACCGCTTTCGGTGGCGTTCCTTACCATACTTACCAGAGCGTAGGTGCGTCGTTACATAATTGAAATTCAGAATTATAACACATAAGTTAGTATTTGCCACTTTAAGTAACTATGCTAATATAGTCCTTACTTGGGCAACTACCGAATCCTCACCGTATACCTAAGTTTTCCCCATAATGCAGTCCTTAAGTACTGTGCTATCCCCACTGCAGCTCTGATACCAGGCTGTGGCGGACAGGAATCCGCTCATCCAGGATCGTAGAGGGCGGTGCCGCGCGATGCGACACCCGACAGCACACGTCATAAGAACACAATATATTACATGGGAAAAACAACTGAAACTTTACAAACAGGTACAAACTTCAGATACAACTATTGTTTATGTTACACAGCGGAAGTCTACACTATACAACTCACGCCCGCCTATCTAGCAAAAGTTGGTTGCCCAGCCCTAGGGCAACCCACACTAGCTACACTCCTCAGCTCAGCGCGGCGTGTACGGCTCCAACTCAGCCGTGGTCCCCGACGGAGGGTAACCCTCACCGGTGGACTCGTACTCCGAGTCCGTGGGTGGCTCCTCACCTGAAAAACACTTAAGCAGCAACCGTGAGCACGAAGGCTCAGCAAGGCTTAACCGACTCACCTAAGCATGAAACTCTACATGAGGGGTACCATGGACATAGGATAGTAACATTTCAGCAAAAGGGCACACCTACAAGTTCATCCTTAGTTCATCTTTTAGAAACAAGTTAACGGTTCATGAAGCTGAAATTTAGTGAGCAATATTTGGTGGCACACATGTAACAATACAATTATATCATAACAGCAATATTGAATCATAACATTTCATTCGTTAGTCTATGTTACGACGCAGTGAACAAGCGGTACTCGTCACCGCGAGGGACGGCGAATCGACTCGATATACACCTGCAGGGAAACCCAAAGAGCACGTCACGTACGCCCACCCGTGGAGCTGCACAGCACGCTCACTCGATGTCGTACGGGACAACCTTTCACCCAACAGCCCAAACGTCGAACCGGTCGCACCGAAACGAGCAGGAGGTTCCCCACACGGAGCATCTCTCTATGCCCGTTGGCAGATTTCCACCTTGCTGCCCTCAGCCTACACCTATAAATCGGTGCGTTATGCCTCGACGCCCGGAGGTTTAGGCTACATCGGTTTATCGGGGCCCATATATCCGATATGCCTTCAGTACGTTCAATACTTGTTCAGCAGGGCCGCACATGGATCGGTCCTCAATCGACACGGGCAGTGATGCGCACACAAGACTCCCTCTTGCGGCGCCCTAGCCCCTGCCTAGTCTCATTTTCATTACTAAAGTGATCTCGCGTCACTCAACCGAACCCGTGTGTCCCAATGCATATCACGCGAGTAGATTCCAACTACTCGACTTGTACCGAAGTCCTATGACTCATTAAGCATAGCCTGCCTACTCGAGGTCTTAGACACTACCCTCACTCTTTTAGGAACCTTTGGTTATGCAAGTGGGGTTCCATTCATCCTATACCTAATGCACATACATACTTCATATGACACATGTAAACAAAGTAAGACTTATAAAAAGGGTTAATGCAAACCGGGGCTTGCCTTGTTGCTGCTGGTCAGTAGTTAGTTCTTCGTCCGGAAGAAGGAAATTCAGCACTTCCGGGGTCTCTTCTTCAATGGCTACACGTTGAATACAATACTACATGTAAATTTAAATGCAAATGTGTGAACTTAAATACATAATTGCTAATAACTCTAGCTAGACCTCCCCTCTGGTTCTGAAATTTTTATGGCGGATTGGTAGGGTCCTAACCAGAGTTGTGACCAAGTTTCATTTGAAACAAAGTTCAATTGAACCTTGTATAAATAAAAGCCTCTTTGGTCAATAATTGAGCCTCTAAGTAATTCCAGGGTTTTTCATGGCTCCCACCATTACTTTCTGGAAACTAGAATTTAGGATGGTTCTAATGGAGTTGGTTTCATGTCATTTGAAGAATTCTACAGAAAGTTATGTCCTAATTAAGATTGGAGAAAATCTGAAAATGTTTCTGTACATTTTTCTATTTCCTCTGGGCAGTTCCCTTAATCACCCAATTAGGGTAAATAAATGAACTTGGATGAGTCTGAAAACTTTACTGGGATTCAGGGATTTTTTCCAATGAACCTTTCAACCAATTTCAGAATTTTTCATAAAGTAGTTCTCCAGATAAAATTCCCGACAGTCTAAACTTTAGGGATTTAATTCTGGAAAACCATTCATTTTCATGAGCTGAATTTGGTATTGCTGGAAAGTGCTCAGAGAGCTAAATCCAACCAAATTTGGTTCACTCGATTTGGAGCCTTCTAGCCAAAGTTATGAGGATTTGAAGTTTGGAATAATCCTCAAAATCAGGGAAAAATTTAAACTCTCGGGCCCGCGGGGACACGTGTCGAGCGCGGAGGTGTCCGGCACACCGGAGATACCACACGTGTCGAGCGCGGAGGTGTCCGGCACACCGGAGCTTACAGGGTATTTTGCGCGTCAGGACAGCCGATCCCTGGCCACACCCGATCCCGATTTAAATTCTTCAGCCGCTGACACGTGGGCCAGCCGGCTTCGTCTTCCTCCCGCCGTTCTCTCACGGCCGCGCCGCCGACCTTGCAGAGCAGGCTAGTCCAGCGTCTATGTGCAAGATTTGATGAACTCCGAAAGATCATAGAGCGAGAATTTAAAGAAACCGTACCGGAAGCTCGGTTTACGGTCGCCGGAGCGAAAACTAGAAATTCTCTGCGGATTCTTCACGGTTGGCTTCCAAACTTGGAGGAGAACCGCACGGTGGTCGCGCGCTCCTGTTGCCTCTCTCGCTGGACCGTGAAAACGCCTGTGGAACGCTGCCCACGGGCGCCTGACTCTCGGCTGAGGCTAGGTCGCCGCGGTGGCGATCGTCTTTGGGCAAAGGAGGTCGGAGCTCGAGGTTTCTGGCGTTGGAGAGGTGGAGTGCGAGCTCAGGTGGCTGTCTAGCAGCTCAGGGACGAAGGAGGAGATGGTTTTTCTGGTTTTCCCGATTAGAGCTGCGGCGAGAAACAATGCCGCTGCTCGGGTTTGCCCGCGAGAAGATAAAGCCGGCCGACTCCTGCTCGGCTGAGGCGGTGCCAGTCGCGTGGGGGCGCGAGCCAGCCGCCCTGGGCGCCAGCGCGCGGAGAGGGAAGCAGCTGGTGGCGCCGGTAGCTGCTCGGTGGCACAGCCGACAGCTGCTCGGTGGAATTTCCCACCGAGACTCTGACTTTGGGTGTAAGTTTCTCCTTCTTCCCTCTATGACATGTGGGTCCCACCCGGGGTTTTAACCTCTGAAATTTACTCCCAATCACTGTTGTAAACAGTGAGCCCCATAATACCCCTGGTGATTCAAATTGTTCACCCCTGAGCCATTTGAATTGAATAGAATTCAAATTGGATTCGGTTTGGGTGAATTTCAGCACAAACTCAGTTTTGAATTCAAATAAAGTTTGAATTTGTCCCACTTAGCTCATGTCAAGATCAACTCCGAATGGCATGAAAATTGGTGTGGTGTGGTGATGAATACTTCAAATGTGTGCCAAAACTGAGGCCCTTACACTTCTCCGTTATAGCAAATGGACCGATGAATCGGGGAGCAAGTTTCCCCTTGACACCGAACCGATGAATCCCTTTCATCGGAGACACACGAAGATACACGTGCTCTCCGACATCGAAATGCAGCGGTCGACGTCTCTGGTCCGCATAGCTCTTTTGACGAGATTGGGCAACCTTGAGGTTCTCTTGTATTATCCGAACTCTCTCTTCGGCTTCATTGATAAGATCAACCACGAACATTACTCGTTCACCGGACTCACACCAGTTCAATGGCGTACGGCACTTCCGGCCGTATAGAACTTCATATGGTGCCATTTTGATGCTCGTCTGATATCCGTTGTTGTACAAGAACTCCGCCAGCGGTAAGTGATCATCCCAGCTCTTACCGTGGTGGATGGCACATGCTCTTAGCATATCTTCTAGTATTTGATTCACCCTCTCAGTTTGCCCATCAGTTTGAGGGTGATACGCAGAGCTTCTAATCAACTTCGTCCCCAAGGACGCATGTAGCTGTTCCCAGAAATGGGCTACGAACAGCGATCCTCTATCTGACACAATGGTATGGGGAACTCCATGTAAGCACAAGATCCGTGCTATGTACAGCTCTGCATACTGCCTTGTGTTATATCTTGTATGCACAGGGATGAAATGTGCTGATTTGGTTAACCGGTCCACGATTACCCAAATCGAATCATGGTTGTGGGAGGTCATTGGCAACCCGACGATGAAGTCCATGCTCAAGTCTTCCCACTTCCAAGCCGATACTTGCAGTGGTTGCAAAAGGCCTGACTTCTTCACATGGTCGGCCTTGACTCGTCGACACGTATCACACTCTGAAACGTATTTTGCAACTTCACGTTTCATACATATCCACCAAAACTTCTTCCGGAGATCCTGGTACATTTTATTGCTGCCCGGATGAATGGAAAACTTGGGCAGATGAGCTTTGTCCAAAATTTTCTTCCGTAGTCCCATATCCCGGAGTACTACAATCCGGTCGTTGAACCACAAGGTACCCTCATCGTCCTTCCGGAAGCACTTCATTTCTCCGTTGTCTAATCTTCGCCGTATGTGAGACATACCCTTGTCTTTTCGTTGAGCCTCAATGATCTCCTCTCGGATGGTAGGAATGAGAGCGAGATTATAGAGAGCTCCATACGTGATAACACGGAGGCTTGGTTCTTCATCATCCATTTCAGCAATAGTTAGGTGATGGATATGCGCCTTACGACTGAGCGCATCGGCGACCACATTCGCCTTTCCTCGATGATAATGAATCTCAAGTTCATAATCTTTAATGAGCTCTAGCCATCTTCGTTGCCTCATGTTCAATTCTTTCTGAGTGAAGATGTACTTCAAGCTCTTGTGGTCGGTGTAGAGGTGTACAAGATTTCCGAGCAAGTAATGCCTCCACATCTTCAAAGCAAGGACCACGGCAGCTAACTCAAGATCATGAGTTGGATAATGCTGCTCGTGAGTCCTGAGTTGACGAGATCCATAAGCGACCACTCGTCTTTCTTGCATCAGCACGCAGCCAAGACCAATGCCAGATGCATCGCAATACATGTCGAATGGCTTCGTCGTATCCGGCTGAGCAAGAACTGGGGCTGTTGTGAGATGCTTCACTAGGGTCTTGAAAGCTTGCTCACACGCAGCACCCCATACAAATCTGGTATTCTTCTTTAATAATTCCGTCATCGGTTTAGCGATCTTAGAGAAACCCGGAATGAACCTCTGGTAATAACCCGCTAAACCGAGGAAACTACGGATTTCATGTACTGACTTTGGTGACTGCCATTTCTGTACTTGGATAATCTTACTCGGATCTACAGCGATGCCCTCTGCTGAAATGATGTGTCCGAGAAAAGGTACTTGATTAATCCAGAATTCACACTTGCTGAAGTTTGCATAGAGCTGATGATCTCGCAATCTTTGTAGCACAATATGCAGATGTTCGGCATGTTCTTCCTCTGACCTGGAGTACACCAAGATATCGTATGAAAACAACAACGAATTTATCCAACTCCGGCATGAATACTGAATTCATCAGGTACATAAAGTGTGCCGGGGCGTTGGTCAAACCAAAATACATAACGAGATACTCATACAGCCCGTATCTCATTGAGAATGCCGTCTTCGGAATATCTTCTGCCCGGATTTTAATCTGGTGATATCTGGACCGAAGATCCATCTTCGAAAATACCTTCGCACCCACTAATTGATCGAAGAGCATATCAATGTGAGGTAGTGGATACTTGTTCTTGATGGTAACGGCGTTCAAAGGACGATAATCAACACAAAGCCGTAGTGTTTCGTCCTTCTTCTTGACAAACAACGCTGAACAACCCCAAGGTTACGAACTTGGTCGTATAAAGCCCTTGCTCATTAGGTCATTCAGCTGTGTCTTCAATTCTGCCAGTTCATTGGGTGCCATCTTGTATGGCCTTCGTGATATCGGTGTGGTTCCCGGTATAAGTTCAATCTTCAACTCAACGTCTCATTCGGGCGGCATGCCCGGTAAATTCTCGGGAAATACATCCGGCTACTCACGTACCACCGGAATGTCCTCTATCTGGACAGCTTCCATGTGGTTCACTATTGCAATCTGCTGCCGTCTGGCGCCCAGAATTAATCTATGAAGACTGTGTTGTGGGGAGTTGAGCTCAACGGTCCTGGATCCGATGTTAAAAACCGCCTGGTGGTAATTCAACCACGAGATCCCCAAAATGATGTCGATCTTCAGACCTTCTAGAATAATGAGGGTCGTAGAGTATATTTTACCCCCCAAACAAAGAGGTGCTCGGGAGACAACCTCGCTTGCGGTACTGCTGCCCCCGGGCGAAGATATGAGGTATTGCCTCTTTGTATAAACTGTTTGGAGCTGATGTTGAGCCACGAAAGATTGGCTAATGAAATTGTGTGTGGCACCGGAATCAAAGAGAATCAAGACCGGTAGTTGATTCAGAGAAAAGATCCCTGCTAAAGCGGCTTCTCCTTCCGGAACATCATCAATCACAGTATGGTGAATGTTGCCCCTTATTTGCCCTCCTATCTGCAAATTGAGGTACGGATCGTATTGTTGTAAATATGATGACCCGTAGCCTCGAGTTCCCTCCGAACATTGCCTAGCATAATGGCCCATGCGCCCACAAGTAAAGCACGGATGTCTCTCCGGTTCTTCGTTGACTTGTGGTGGACTGCTAAGTACATATGGCTGCAGCAATGGAGCACATACCACCGTCTGATGCTGCGGCTGTGGAGGTGGTGCAAGTTGTAGAACTTGACCAGCAATCAACCTCTGAAGAGTTGATCGTACAGGTGGCCTCCATATTTCACCAGGTGGCGCTTGATACACCAAACGGTACTTTTGAGGCACATAACTTGTGCTAGCCTGCTCGATCTCACTCATCTTTCTCTTCTCCGCTTGCCACTCAAGTGTCGGTTTCTCCTGAATGAAAGCCGCATCAACCATGTCGGTGTAACTGCTGTTATTGTGTATGGCCAGCTTCTCCCGTAATATGGCGCTCAGCCCATGGAAGAATAGGTCACACTGTGCTTCTTCTTTCGTTACATATTCAGGAGCATATTGGGCCAAAAGATTAAATCTTCTGACATACTCGAGGACACTCATGTTCCCTTGCTTTGAGCCCAAAAATTCCTCCCGCTTTGCCTTGAAAATACCTAGCGGTATATGACGAGTACGAAAGGCTTCACAAAACTCACTCCATGTCACTTGATGGTCCTCCGGAATGGTGGCAAGATGATCCACCCACCAGTTTCCGGCGGCTCCATGGAGTTGTTGAGCGGCAAACTTTGTCTTCTGGTATTCATCACACTTGAATACTCCAAATTTTGACTCCATGACACGAAGCCATTGATCTGCTTCCACAGGTTCGGTGGCTTCAGTAAAGATTGGCGGTTGAGTCGCCAAGAAGTCCAGATAAGCATCCCGAGGCGGAACGACTTGTTGCGTGTTCTGGAGTACGCCTTGCTGTACCAAAGCTTGGAGTAAGCATGTGTGTTCTTGCGTTGCTTCTTGGAGTAGCCTAGCGTTCTCTTGATTAGACTCGACAACTCGAGTCATAAGATCCATCCATCCCGTGGATGGTGGTTCTGACGGTGGGATGGAAGCATCACCGCCTTGGCGAGAACTCCCGGCCCTACTCCTAGAGCGGTTACGAACCATACTGCAAAAATGTAGTTGCGAAGAGTTAAACAAGAACTCAGCAGTATGTGAGACTAATGAAAACATGATTATGTCAAAACTTTATGAAAGCAGTAACAAAATTCATGTTTACACAACTCCTTAGTAGGCATAGCTATCCAGCCTATCTGTCCAGAACAGACCTTTATGCACTTTCTCCAGATTTTGCTCTAGTTAAGAGCATTTTCATAACTCAAGTTGAATACCAAAGTTAAAGTTAACTTCAGTATCATTCCAACGAGTACTCGTATGCCTCCAGATAACCTCCGGATTAAAAGTTATAATTTTTCCAAAGTTGACAGAATTCCTGGATAAAATTTGCCAGCACCTCCTTTGTACGTGGCTAATTTTATCACAGTTTTATATGTAAATACAATAAGAACCTGAACAAACTTTGAACTACAACAATGTCGCAAATTTCATAACCTATCCAATGGTGTATCATAGGCTTCTTAAGGGTTTCTCTACAGAAAGTTATGGCTTAAAAACAGAAAAGGTCCAGAGAGGTTTTTGCTGCTGTCCTGGTTCTGGACAGTTTACCTTCCTCTGAACTTTCTACCCATTTAGCGTGTGATTTGGCTCTGGAGGTCTACAAAGAATTTGTAGAGCACTTGTAAATCTCTCCAGAACTGTATCGTACACCTTAATTGGGTCAAGCTACTCAGAGTTATGCTCTGTCAAAGTCCAGCGAGAATTCCTGCTGGAAACAGAGCACTCTGTTTTTGCAATCTTTGAAGCCTAGTCTTCCTATCATTTGAATCTTAGCTCAAAATAAGAGTTCAGTAACTAATATTGGTTTCAAACTTCTGTTTTTAGTTGAAAGTTAGCTCATGATTCATTTCTTTAAAGGAAAGAGTTTATTAAGTTTAGTACGGTGTCGATGCACAGTAAGAAGCATGTCGGTACTACGTAGCCTCACCAAAAGAATATCCTAACCGGATTATACCGGCATAGATGTATATTAGGTGGCACTAAAACGGTCACTCGTAAACGTGTATTATTCGTACTACGGTTTCGTGGTTAATCCTGCATAAGTCACACTCAATCATCAGGTCTGGCTGCACACCGAACCCGGTATCCATACAGTTCTTACACCCATCCGTCATCACTCGCACAGGTGTTCTCAAGCCAAACACGCCTTGAGATGCGTGTTCACGTTATTAACCACGTGACGGGGTTTCCCAAACTTGCCCGCAGCACGCCAGGGAAGGGCGTTGCTCGAGTACCCCAAACGACATGAATAGTCGTAGAGGATACTAAAGCGGGTCGGGTTACCTGCCACCCGCGGGCTCCACCCTTCAGCTTGTGCGCACTGGTGGACAGCGCTTACGTGCACCCCCAAGACATAAATCGTCCCGAGATGCACGATTTTCCGACATAACAAATAAGTTAGTTTGCCACCTTCATAATAAGCTATTAGTAATCCTTATGTGGGCCTAGTACCGTATCCTCACCGTAACCTAGATTTTTATCGTAATATGATCCTTATTCCGTGCGCTATTACCAATGCGGCTATGATACCAACTGAGACAGTCCACTCGCCCGGGACTCGCATTGGGTGGCGCCGTGTTGTGCGGCACCCAACAGCACACATACAAGGAACAATGTATTACATAAAACAATAGCGGAAGCTTACAAATTTTTCTTTGTAAATAATTTACATCAAATAGCTACAGCGGAAGTCTATAACAACTCACGTCAAATAACTAAGGGCACTTGAGATGAAGTCCAGCCCGCGGACTCCTCTCGCTAGCAACATGAAGACAAGCAGCAGCGGATGGGTTCTCCATGTGTTACCTGACTCGGAAGTCTCCGAGTCTCACCGGACAACCTCCATCTTAGCATCGATGTTAACCTGCAAAACCACTTATATAGCAAGCGTGAGCACATAGGCTCAGCAAGACTGATCCGTCTCTCCTAAAGCAAGAAACTCTACAAGCGCGACGGTTGCAATTGGGTTAGCTAAATTTGCATAAAGGACTCGCCTACAGTTGATCCTTAACTTTCAGATTTTAAGCCTCATTGTGCAGACCTTGAGCCGAAAAGCATCGAAACTCCACAATCAAACAAGAAACGTTTTGTTGTGATGCTCCTTGCACAAAGTGAAAGTAAAGTTTAATGCGCCTATCTCTAATTCAATCATGGTTGCAATAAAAGTTACAGCACAGCCTTATCAAGTTCAAACATAACCAGTTCCAGTTGTTACTATGTCAAGACGCAGTGGGCAAGTATGCTCATATGACCGCGAGCGATGGTGATTCGAATCAGTACACGCCCGGACTACACGACACGTACACCCGTACTCCGAGTTGCCGGCAGCAACCTCGACTGACGTTGTACGCGGCCACCTTTCCCAAGATCTTCCACATTGGACGCAGTCCAACTGCCCCGAGTACGCAAGCTCCCTCAAGGTACATACCTGCAGTGGTGTGTTCTTAAGCGAGTTACCTCCTGCTACCCTGACGTCGAAAGCCTAAGGCAGTTGGAAAAGTTCCACTATGGATCTCCCAAGGTACATCGGTTTCCTGGGTTCTATATAGCCAGTATGCGCCCGGTACACAACTCAAACTTGTCCAACAGGGCCAAGCACGGACGGGCCTTAACCGACACAGGCAGGGCTATGCACGCACGGCCTGCAACCTGCTGCATCTAAACCTACCTGCCCGGTCTACATTTCTTATGTGTGAACTTTCCTCATCTTTTCTAATTCGGACCCGTTCCGAGTAGACCAGCCCTAAACTCGCGAGTAGCTTCCAACTACTCGACTTCTACCGGACCTTTCCTACTATTTAGCATAGCCAAATCCACTCAAGGAGGTACTATTCTACCCTTTCTCTCTTAGGTATTTCTGGTCATGCAAGTGGGGTTTTCAATATCATCTAGACTTAATGCAATCAACGATGGAAAGCTATGATCTCTACAAATGAAAATGCTTTATAAAACTGTTCAAATGCAAACCGGGGCTTGCCTGTTTTGCAGGCGACTAAGGTTACAATCAGTTAGTGATGATCACTTGGAGCTTGATCACTTGCCTTCCCTTCCTTCTTGATCTTCACTTTAAGTCCTTCTCCCTTCTTCACGTATATGCTACACGATATGATCATGCATATGTATTTAATTGAAAAGCTTTTGCTAATAAGATCAAATGACAGTTTTAAAACTGGAACTCTGTTTAATAATTTAAAAGGACATTGGTGCTAGTGGTTTTGGTTGGGTCTAAACACTATGATCCAATGTTGAGTATTTTTCCCACTTAAGTGTTGATCACCTTAAGAGATTACACATGACAGTGGTGATCCAGAGCTCCAATGGAGCTGGGAATTTTCATGTGAGTTCCTTGTCACAAGAAAGTCCTCTGGACCAAAATTTAGCACTTTTCATGGAGTGGTTTATTCAGAATAATTCTCTAAGTGTTTAGTCAAAGATGAATTAATTCTGAGGTAACACCCCTGTTCATGTCAAACTAAGTGAACCACAATTTCAATTATAGTTCATAGAGTCTACATTTTCCTAGGATTTTTGGAGCTAAGAATTGCCCAGAACTGAATTTACAAGTTTTGGAAATTCTCTGAAAATGTTTCTGTATTCATTTGAACACAGTAACTTACAATCTGAATTCTCCTGACCAAATCAACTCCAAATGAGCTGAAAATTTTACAGGAGTTTAAGAACACCTTAAAGAATATCATGGAGAAATTTGGAGATTTTTGGATAAACCAAACTCCCTCTAAAATTCTTTTGCTGAAAAGTTTAAAGAATTTTCTAGAATTAGAGAAAGACTTTCATACAAATTGGGTTGCATAATTGGATAGAGTTTGTCAATCTGAATCTAACCCAATTTGAATCACTAAATTTGAAGGTTCCTAGCAAAAGTTATGCTCTTCTAAAGTTTGGGGGAAAATCTGGAATTTGAATAAATCCGGGGAAAAGTTTGAACTGACGGGTGGGACCATGGGACACGTGTCTGCTGCCGGGAGCGTGCCACACGGGGTCACGGGGCGCACTGTAACAGCCGATCCCACGCCACAGAATATCCAGCCCCCTCTCCCGAGTCGCTGACAGGCGGGACCTCTCGCTCCCACGTGATACCGCCGCCGGGCTCGCCGGAGCAGCTTCGAATTCGGTCGTCCAGCCATCTCAACTGCTCAAACTCACCGCTAGCCCCTAATTCAACGTGAGGAACACGCTGGTGTGGTTTTCCCGAGATGGCAGGGCCCCCAAACAAGCCCGCGACGGCGCAACAGTTCGGACGAAGTCCGGCGACGTCGCCCCGACGTCCTAAGCCTTCCAGGCTTCGGTTTCCAAGCTCTAGAGCACTGGCGGACACTAGGGAACATCGACGTGGGGATGAAGCAGCTCGGAAACGGCTCTAAATTAGGGTTCACCGTGTGCCCGACGTGTTCTACAAACACTACCGTCGGAAAAGTTGAAATTGCGCCGTGCGCAGTGTGTTTCTAGCTAGGTTTCAAAAGAGAACTGGTGCACCTTCATGTCTAGTCCGTGTGTGCAAAGTTTCGTGTTGTCTAAACATAAATAAATCGGGAATTTTGCAGAGTCATACCCGCAGGTCAGTTTTTACCGGCCGGAAAGGATCTTCGAAATTCGTCATCGAGAGGCAGAGACAAGCTCTGTGCTTCGGGTGGAAGCTGCAGGGAGCTCCTGCGCGTCCCAGGGCTCTCTTGCTTGGTCGTGAAAGCCGCTCTGTGGAGCTGTCCGCGGGAGCACGTCGCCACCGGGGGGGGGGGGGGGGGGGGGGGGGGGGGGTTCGGCCGCCGCGGGAACTCGATGTTCTCGGCGTAGAGGGCACGAACACACTTGGCGATGGCTCGAGGAGGTCGAGGGGATGTAGGTGGTGTGGTTTTGCCGATCAACCAGGGCTCGCACGCGAGCTATGCGGTGGGCGATTGGTTTAGAGCTCAGCGGCGGTCTCTGCTCGTTTCTTGCGTGAGGGACAACAGAACTGCGCCGTTCTTCGGGGATGAGCGAAAAGGAGCACGGCAGAGGGTATAAGACGCCCAGCAGCCCTGCAGCGCGACGGAATTCAGAAGGAGGTGGAGGCGTTGGCTCGGTGCGGTGTCACCCGTAGAGAGTCGCTCTGCCGTTGCTTCATGTGGGAGGAAAGCAAATAGAGACCGTGTACTGAAGATCTTTAGCAAATTTCAGTTCTCCCCAATGACATGTGGGACCCACTGTTCAGTTCCTTCTTATCCCTTTCAAAATATCTCCCAAGTTTGAATATTGATAGAATTCAATTGTGGGAATTCAAATCTGGTATGCATTCGGATAATTGGGTAAGTTTCATCCAAATTCAAATGGGTGTTTGAATTCTTTGTTATTTATAGTCCATTTTGGAAAATGGGTTGCAAATTATTTCCATAAATCATGAAACTTTGCACACCCCCTAATTTGGACCCAAGGAACTCAAATATGAAATCTGATTTTAAAGTTGACTGCTGAAAATGATATTTTCAGCACAACAGTTTTGAATTCCATTGTGTTGCTCTCATTTGAATTTTGAGTTTGAACAAGTTGTTCCAAATCTGATTTTTGTTTTCTCCCACATATGGGAACTTCCCATCTTGGTTTTAGACCCCTCTATGGTTCCAAGTTCTCAAATAAACATTTGACTTGTGTGAAGAAGGCCCTCATGTGTGTCATCACATGTGGGGGAAAAGTTTTAACAAGTCCAAAATTTCACTCATATGAAACAGACTTTTGCAAACCAGAGTCTCTTTGTATTCATATTTTTGGGACCTTTACATTTTCATGACTCAAGCTGAATACCAAAGTTAAAGTTAACTTCAGTATCTCTTCAACGAGTATTTATTTGCCCTCATATCAGCTCTGGTTTGCATGTTATGGTAATGCAAAGTCAACAGAATTTCTGAAAGAATTTCAACAGCACCTCCTTTGGAAGTTGCTGTTTTCAACTTTAATTTCAGCTCAATTCCGTGGTGTAATTGCAGAAACTTTGAATTACAAAGATGTAACAAATCTCCTACCCTTTCGAAAGATGAATGATATAAAAATTTTAAATTTTTCTACAGGAAGTTATGCTTGAAAAACAGAACAGTCCAGAGAGTGTTTTAAATCTGTCCTGGTTGTGGACAGTTTACTTTCCTCTGGAATTTAAGCCATCTTAAGGTGTTATTCAGCTCTGGGATTCCACAACAAAGTTGTATAATGCTTAAACACCTCTCCAGAACTATATCCCACACCCCCATAGGCTAAATAATCTGTGAGTTATGCTCTGTCAAAGTTCAGCAGACTTGCTGCCCAAAACAGAGCACACTGTTTTTTAATCCCTTTGACTACACTGATCAACTATTGAACTTCTCTACCCAACCAGGGTCCTAATTGTTGAAACTTGGTGATTTTAGTTCCTTGTTATCATTATGTTCCATGCACATGCCTATGATATGTTGGTACTACGTTCCTCACAAAAAGAAAATCCTAACCGGATTATACCGGCATATACGTCTCAATTGTGGCACTAAAAGGGCTCTCGCACACGTATACTACACGGGATACATACGTGGTTAGTACCTGCAGAAGAACACCAAATAATGATGCACTCAAAGGTTGTTTTCATTTCAGGCAGGTCCATATTTCAAAGTAAATACAAACGCCCGTATCATTGTCATATGGTCGTCCTTGAGTTACGCCACGTCTCAAGGTACGTGATCGTGTTTTAACAACACACGACGGGGAACCTGAGTAGAGCGTGAACGGTTCATCACAGTTGGGAATTTTATCAACCCAACAGATACCACCTACTGCCCTGCATGGCACGCCGATGGCAAGCGCTGCGTATGTCCTCCCAGGCTACTTCCAGACGAACACACTATCGCGTTACTGACCATACGATGGGGTCTCCACTTACTTGACAAATGCACGATAGGGATCAGCGTTTCATATGAACTCAGGAACATGAAGAGTCCAAGAGTTTCATATTGACGTCTCACACCAAGCTGTGAGACATATCCCTGAACCACGTTCCTCGTCAGGGGAGCTAACCAAAATTGAACCGCTTTCGGTGGCATTCCTTACCATTTTTTTCACCCGAGCGTAGGTGCGTTGTTACATAATTAAAATTCAGATTTATAACACATCTGTTAGTCTGGTCACTTTAAGCAACTATGCTAATATCGTCCTTACTTAGGCAAGCTAGCGAATCCTCTGTGTAAACCTAAGCTTTCCCCATAATACAGTCCTTAATTAGTGTGCTATCCCCAATGCCGCTCTGATACCAGCCTGTAGAGGACCGGGATCCGCTCATCCAGGATCGCAGAGGGTGTTGCCGCACGATGCGACACCCGACAGCACACATCATAAGGAAACATTGTATTACACAGAAAACCAACTGAATGTACAAAGTAGTACAATACTTCAGTTACAAACTAGTGTTTATATTACAGCAGCGGAAACTAAGTTTGTACAACTCACGCCCGTCTACCTAGCAAAAGTCGGTTTCCCAGCCCTTGGGCAACCCACACTAGCTGCACTTCTCAGCTCAGCGCGGCGCGTACGGCTCCCACTCAGCCGTGGTCCCCGACGGAGGGTAGCCCTCGCCGGTGGACTCGTAACCCGAGTCCGTGGGATGCTCCTCACCTGAAAAACACTTATAGCAGCAACCGTGAGCACGAGGGCTCAACAAGACTTAACCGACTCGCCTAGGCATGAAACTCTACATGTAGTGTACAACGGACATGGGGTGGTAATTAGCAGCAAATGGACACGCCTACAAGTTCATCCTTATTTCATCTTTTAGCCACAAGTTAACAGTTCATGAATTTGAAATTTAGTAAGCAATATTTGGTGGCACACATGTAGCAATACAATTATACATATCAGCTGAATTGAATCATAACATTCCATAGTTTATCTACGTTACGATGCAGTGAACAAGCGGTACTCGTCACCACGAGGGACGGTGAATTGACTCTATATACACCTGCAGGGATACCCAAAGAGCACGTCACGTACGCCTACCCGTGGGGCTGCACAGCACGCTCACTCGATGCCGTACAAGACAACCTTTCATCCAACAGCCCAAACGTCGAACCGGTCACACCGAAATGAGCAGGAGGTTCGCTACACGGAGCATCTCTCTATGCCCGTTAGCAGATTTCCACCTTGCTGCCCTCAGCCTACACCTATATATCGGTGCGTTATGCCTCGACGCCCGGAGGTATAGGTTACATCGGTTTATCGGGGCCCATATATCCAATATGCCTTTGGTACATTCAATACTTGTTCAGCAGGGCCGTACACGGATCGGCCCTCAATCGACACGGACAGGGCTGCGCACACAAGACTTCCTATTGCTGCGCCCTAGCCCCTGCCTAGTCTCATTTTCATTACTAAAGTGATCTCACATCACTCAAACCAATCCCGTGTGTCCCGAAGCCTAAACTCGCGAGTAGATTCCAACTACTCGACTTGTACCGAAGTTCTATGAAAATTAAGCACAGCTTATGCTACTCGAGGACTTAGACACTACCCTCACTCTTATAGGAAAAATCTGGTTATGCATTTGGGGTTTCATACATCCTAAACCTAATGCACACACACACACACACACACACACACACACACACACACACACACACACACACACACACACATATATATATATATATATATATATATATATATATATATATATATATATACACACACACACACACACACACACCTCATACTAAGTATGTAAGAAAACAAAACTTTGTAAAATGGTTTAATGTAAAACAGGGCTTGCCTTGTTGCTGCTGGTCAGTTGTTAGGGCTTCGTCCGGAAGAAGAAAGTCTTGTACTTCCGGGGTCTCCTCGCCTTCAGCGAATACACGTAAATGATATACTATATGTCAATTTACATGCAATGTTTAGAACTGAATAAGTAATTACCATAACTCTAGCTAGCCCTCCCTTTTCGCTCTGAAATTTTTATGGTGGCTTGGTAGGGTCCTAACCAGATTCTTGACCAAGTTTCATTTGAAACAAAGTTCATTTGAGCCTTGTACAAATAAAAGCCTATTTGGTCAATATTAGAGCCTCTAAGGAATTACAGGGGTTTTCATGGCTCCAACCATTACTTTCTGGAGACTAGAATTCAAGATGGTTCTAATAGAATTGGTTTCATGTCATTTGAATAATTCTAGATAAAGTTATGCCCTAAACAAGAATTGAGAAAATCTGAAAAATGTTTCTGTACATTTTTCTATTTTCTCTGGGCAGTTCAGTTAATCACACCATTAGGGGACTAAATGAACATGGATGGGTCTGAAAATTTTACTGTGACTCAAGGATTTTCCAATGAACCTCCCAGCCAAATTTCAGAATTTTTCATAAAGTAATTCTCCAGATAAAATTCCTAATATTTTGAAATTTAGGGAATTAATTCTGGAAAACCATTAAGTTTCATGAGATGAAATTTGTGTTGCTGGAAAGTACTCAAAAAGCTGAATCCAGCAAAATTTAGTTCACTAAATTTGGAGCTCCCTAGCAAAAGTTATATGCAATTGAAGTTTGAACTAAATCTGAAAATTCAAATAAAGTTTAAACCGGCTGGTGGGGTCCCCGGGCTACGTGTCAGCACCGCAGCCAGAACACATGGGGGTCCGCAGAGTCTCCCGCGTAGCCGCACGAGATCCCGGTGTCACAGCCGATCCGGTGTTTAAACTATTGGTCGCTGACACGCGGGACCCACCGAGTCTTCTTCCTCCTCGGTTTATTTCCCGCCCCCGCGTTGCTACCTCGTCGGACCTTCACCGGACCTCGCCGGGTCGGCGTTTACGGCTGACTCTCCGCCTGAAGCTCGCCGCCTCTGGGTTTGCAGCCACGGGGAACCGCTTGGTGGTGTCTGCGTGGGCGCTAGGGAACCGGAAACATGCCGGCGACGTGTGGCGGCCTCGGGAGTGGTCCGTCGGTCAGTGATTCTAGCCCACAAACCGCCCGAGCGATCAGCTCTCGAGCACCCTTGGCAGCTAGGGAAACTCGGCAAGGACGTAAGCAAGCGCGGAAACAAAGGCTACCAACTTTCACCGTGCGCCCAAGAGTTAGGGTGCCATTTGAGCTCAGAAGGACATGAAATACCTCACACACCGTTGGTTCCTAGCTAGAGCTGTGAAGGAAAATCAACCGCTAGCAAGTCTAGTTCGGGTGTGCATAATTTGGTGGCCTAAGGACGAAAATTGTGGATGAATTCGACGGATTTTTACCCGGAGGTTCAAGTGTATGCGCCGGGAGAAAAACGTCAAATTGAAGCTCGATGATCCACCGTTTGAGCTGCGAGTTGGTGAGGAGCAGCGCGACGATCCGATGCGTCTCAGAGTTAGCTCAGCTGTGAAAGTCTTCGGTCCAAGCTGTCCACGGTGAGCCGGTGTCGGCTGTTTTTCTCAGTCACCGCCAAGAGCTGCCGGGCTAGGTTTAGGAGGCCAAAACTCAAATGTCTTTGGGCCGAGGAAGTAGAGAACGAGCAGCTGGTGTGGTTTTCAGCTAGGAGAGGCGCTGTATGCGAAGGTTTTGCCGAATTCTCGATTGAAGTTGAGCGGCGGCGGTCTATTCGGTTCAGCGCGAGGGTGACGTGAGCAGTGAAGGGATTCACGTTGCTGCGCGTGCTATGACCGCTGCATCTGGTACTCCCACGGCGCGGACGGGCTGTGCGGTGTCCTCTTCGCTCGGGCGTGGGAACAGGAGGTGGCGCGCTGCGCTCGATCGACATCGGTGAGAAACAGGCACTGCTCCGGTGTGACTTTGCTCTCCCACTGACCTGTGGGCCCATCTCTCCCACCCTAATACTTTTTCCAATTTCCACTGTAAATATCCCAGCTACTCTCAATTGAATGAGAAACTTAAGCACCAAGTCATAGTTTGAATTTGGTTTCCTCAATTTGGAATTTATTTGGGTAAATTTGCTGCACATTTGAACTGAAATTCAAATTCAGTTTTGAATTAATGCAAATTTAGCTCCCGACAAGATGAACTCCAATTGGGATGAAAATTGGTGGACTAACTCAGAAAAGTATGCTGAGTTTTAATATGAAGCCAACTTTTGAACTCAAGTGATGAAAGTTGCTGCAATTTGAATTTGCATTCAAATTGGCCCATTTTACAATTGTCTCCAAAAGTGCCTCAAAAAGTATTGGATTTGCATGAAATTTGGCCTGAGCCTTCCCAAGACTATTTAGGGTCTATGGGTGAGCTAAACCTTTTGTGCTTATGCATAGAAATCCTACTTTTTGGAAGTTAGGGCTTTCCCCTCTAATCACCCTTTTAATGGTGGTTACTTGCTCTTCACAAGTGTTCACAAGATATCCACAAGATGAGCTGTGGTGTTGTGAGGTGATGAAAATGATCAGTTTTGCAAGTCCCTTTTCTTGGGCTTTTACAATTATTGATGCTGCGATTATTCAGGAAGACTCCGGCAAGGAGTTAGCAGCGGCGGAAAGGAAGCGAAGCGCGCCGCAAAGAAGCGGAGAATGAGGTGGTCCTTCTCAAAAATACCGGATGGTGAATCGACCACCATCGGGTCCACGCTGGCAGTCACCACAGAGGCCGATGCCATTCCGCAGCCGGCCATATTCTACACCGGCATTTAGGCCGGCACTGCCAGTACCACCTCCGCAGCAACAACAGCAACAGCGGGCGATGCCGCATGCGTATGCACCTCAGCAGCGCATACCTGGCTTTCATCCCCCAATCACCGGCCAAGCAGCAGCCACGTGCTACAAGTGTGGTCGTCCAGGACACTTCGCCAATAATTGTCCTGAGAGGCAAGGCAGCGGAGTTGCACCACAACTTCCGGGGAGGAATCAGCCCCGGAACCCCACTAATGCACGGCGGGCAAACCCTAGGCCCGGCACCGTCCACCAACTTGCCATAGAGGATGTGCCAGATGGAGAGCCAATCCTTGCGGGTATGTTCCAACTCCACCAGCATCCCGCCATAGTATTATTTGATTCAGGCGCCATGCACAATTTTATTAGCCAAGCTTTCATTGCTAAATACAGCTTGCAAATACCACCCACCGATAGTCCATACTTGATTTGTTCACCGGGTGGGAAGATTTCAGCAAGCATGATGGTTCCAAAGGCACCATTGTGCTTAGCGGGTAGAGTGTACCCTACGTCTCTCATAATTTTAGAGGGACAGAAGGTCTATGTCATCCTAGGGATGTCGTGGTTAACCCGCCACGGCGCTGTTTTAGACACCGTTCTCCGAGTCGTGCATCTACACTCAGAAATGCACGAGTCACACTCTTTATTTCTGGACAGTCCAGAAATAAAACTTCCAAGTGTTTATCAGTCTACAACTATCAGATTGGAAGATATTCCAGTAGTTCGCGAGTTCCCTGACATGTTCCCGGATGATTTACCGGGGATGCCACCTGACCGAGAGGTGGAGTTCAAGATTGAACTTGCACCAGGAACCATGCCAATATCCCAAAGGCCGTACAAGATGGCGCCAAAGGAATTGGCTGAACTGAAGACGCAGTTAACGGACCTACTGGAGAAGGGTTTTATTAGGCCGAGCTCCTCGCCATGGGGCTGTTCGGCATTATTTGTGAAGAAGAAAGACGAGACCTTGCGGCTTTGCGTGGACTATCGTCCACTAAACGCCGTAACCATCAAGAACAAGTACCCGTTGCCACGGATCAACATGTTGTTTGATCAGTTGGTCGAGGCAAGGATCTTTTCCAAGATGGATTTAAGATCGGGGTACCATCATATTAAGATACGGGCTGAGGATATTCCGAAGAAGGCTTTCTCGATGAGGTACGGACTCTACGAGTACCTGGTCATGTCCTTCGGCCTCGCCAACGCTCCAGCTCACTTCATGTACTTGATGAACTCGGTATTCATGCTGGAGCTGGACAAGTTTGTCATGGTCTTCATCGATGACATATTGGTATATTCCAAGTCGGAGGAAGAACACAAGAAGCATTTGCGTATAGTCTTGCAACGGCTGCGGGATCACAAGCTATACGCGAAATTCAGCAAGTGTGAATTCTGGATATCGCAAGTGCCTTTTCTCGAGCATATTATCTCAGCGGAGGGCATCGCTGTAGACTCGAGTAAAATCACACAAGTACTGAATTGGAAGTCCCCGAGAACTGTTCACGAGGTACGGAGTTTCCTCGGACTCGCGTGCTATTATCGGAGGTTCATTCCGAATTTCTCGAAGATTGCCAAGCCTATGACGGAGCTGCTGAAGAAGGCTACCAAATATGTTTGGAGTCCAGCATGTGAAGCAGCATTCAAGGCATTAGTGAAACACCTAACATCAGCACCGGTTTTGGCGCAGCCAGACACAACAAAACCGTTCGATGTGTACTGCAATGCATCCGGTATTGGGCTCGGATGTGTGCTGATGCAAGACAGAAGAGTGGTCGCGTATGGATCACGGCAGCTCAGAAACCATGAGCAGAATTATCCAACTCACGACTTGGAGCTCGCTGCCGTGGTGCTCGCACTTAAAATGTGGAGGCACTACCTACTCGATAACCTCGTGCATTTATATACTGGCCACAAAAGCCTCAAGTACATATTCACTCAAAAAGAGCTGAACATGAGGCAGCGAAGATGGTTAGAGTTGATAAAGGATTATGAAATAGAGATCCATTATCATCCCGGAAAGGCAAACGGGGTGGCGGATGCACTGAGTTGCAAGTCACACGTCAACAATCTGACCATCATACCGTTGGAAGAGAGCTAGCCACCATTACATGTGATTCCACATGGAGCTCTCTACAACTTATCTTTGATCCCCACCATCTGTGAAGAGATAGCGGCATCTCAGAAACATGACAAGGGCATGTCACATTTGTGGAGACACATAGACAGTGGGGAGCTGAAATGTTTCCGGAGAGACGGAGACGGCGTCCTATGGTTCAAGGACCGGATCGTCGTACCCTGTAACCTGGAGTTACGGAAGAAAATCTTTGATGAGGCTCACTTGTCAAAGTTTTCTATTCACCCTGGCAGCAAAAAAATGTATCAAGAACTCAGAAACAAGTTTTGGTGGACACGGATGAAGCAGGAGATTGCAAAGTACATGTCCGAGTGTGATACATGTCGAAGGGTGAAGGCAGACCACATGAGGAAGCCGGGACTGTTACAACCACTGGGCGTTCCTGCCTGAAAGTGGGAAGATGTGAGCATGGATGACACGACCCCAATGGTCCTGTCGAGCCAGGATCACGCTGAGGGGTGCTGCGTTGCACAGCACCGTATAACACACGTCAAAGGTGCAAAGCGGAAACGGAAGCTTTATTACATAAACAAGTTTATGCACATGTTTACATCAAAATAAGTTTAGTCCACACTCGCGGGCGTAGACTAAGCATCAAGTGCACGTTCAGCCCTCGAACGTGTCCTTGCTAGCACACACGCACACTAACTCTGCGGCGTGCACGACTCCCACTCGACGGGGTTCCCCTCCTGGGGTTCCGTCTCCTCTTCGGGAGTCCCTTCCTCATAGAACCCTGCAAAAAGCTTCAAACACAAGCAGTGAGCACGAAGGCTCAGCAAGTCTGACCCGTCTCACCTAAACATGGAACTTCTACATGAGGGTAATGGGTTACATGAGGTAAAAATCATTTGCAAGGACTCGCCTAATTAGTAGAACCTTACTTTCAAGTTTTAGCAGCAGGTTGTGGAGAACTTTACGCTAAGGCACATGAGAGAGCCGCAATCAAACAAGAAACGCATTTCTCTCATGTACTTTGCCCAAAGTTGAAAAGAACTTTAGTTAGCACTAAACTACAGCATATCATTAACAATCAATTTCCAGATTTCAATCAGCAACATTTTAACATGTAACTAGCCTGTTCTTTCTACGTGACGGTACAGTGAACAAGTGGTACTCACTGACCGCGAGGGACGGCGATTATAATCGATTTACACCTGCAGGGTTACCCGAACAACCCGTCACGTACGCCCGTACTCGATGTTGCCTACAACAACCATCACGGACGCCGTACGCGACTACCTTTCACCCGTTAGCCAAATATTGAACCGGTCCCATCGTCCCGAGCAAGAGGTCCCTGCACGCGCATCTCTGTGCCGCCAGCTGATTTACACCTCGAGGTCTCAACCTACCCTCTGAACGACGGGCAATGCCTCAATACCCAGCTACCCGAGTTACATCAGTTTCCCGGTTCCCATATAGCCGGTAGGTCTTCGGTACTGTTCTAGCTTGTTCAACAGGCCCGCACACGGCTCGGTCCTCAATCGACACAAGCGGAGCTACAGCACACAGGCCCCAAAGTCCTGCTGCCCTTACTCTCCGCTCGGTCTCATTTTCTTGCCATGTGTATCATGTGCTATCTCTACCCGAGCAATGTGCCTCTAGCCTATTCTCGCGAGTAGTTCCAACTACTCGACTTGTACCGAATCCTACTCTATCCTAGCAATGCAGTAGCTAACAGGGTTTGTAATCCTAAACCCAACCCATGGTTTTCTTGGCTGTGCAGTTGGGTTTCAAATCAAGACTCTAATGCAAAGAACAATATTCAAAGATGTGCTCAAAACAATAAACATTTGTAAAAAGGTTAATGCAAACCGGGGCTTGCCTTGCTGCTCTTGGTCGTAGGCTAGCTGTTCCTCTGGAGTAACGAAGTCTAGGACTTCGGGTTCCTCCTCGACCTTAGCGACTACATGATAAGAACAATGTATGTATTAATTTAAATGCATTTGTATTAACTTTGAAGTTGTGAAGTCTATAACCCTTGCTAGACAGACCTAATGACTGTGAAACTTTTACTGTGGCTTGGTTACAACCTAAACAAAGAATTGGTCAAGTTTTAGTTGCAGCAAAGCTCATTTGAGCCCTCCACAAATAATTATGTCCTTGACCTTAATTGGAACTCTTAGGGTGTTCTAGGAATTTTCATGAGACAAACTATGACTTTCTGAAAACTAGATTTTCAGAGGGTTCTAATGGAGTTGGTCTCACTTAATTTGGAAGTCGCTAACTAAAGATATGAGCTAAACAATTTCAGAGAAAATTCTGAAAATGTTTCTGAACATTTTCTATTTTCTCTGGAACAGTTTTACTAATCACACCATTAGGTGGACTAAATGAGCTCAAATGGATCTGAAATTTTTATGGTAGCTCAAGGATATTTTGGTGAACATCCCAGCAAAATTTCAGGATTTTCCTCCAAAGGATTCTCCAGTTAAAATTCCTAACAGTTTAAACTTTAAGGAATTAATTCTGGAGAATTAAGGAATTTCATGAAGCGCAACTTGATTTTCTGGAAAGTACTCAGAGAGCTGAATCCAGCAAAATTTGGTTCACTCGATTTGGAGCTTTCTAGCCAAAGTTATAAGGATTTGAAGTTTGAAGGAAATCTGAAAATCGGGGAAAAGTTTAAACTCGCGCGTGGGCCCAGGGGACACGCGTCGCACGCCGAAGCGACAGCACACCGCGGCCCACAAGGATTTTGCGTGCCAGCACACCCGATCCCGGCCGCAGCCGGATCCCGATTCAAAATATCGGCTGCTGACAGCTGGGGTCCACCCCCTTCTTCAACCTCGCGACACCCGCGCCCCGCCGCCGAGGGACCACGCCGGAGAGCTCGCCGCTGGCTGCTGTACAGCTCCAAACTTCTTGATTCTGGCCGCCCCTGCCTACTTTTACTTGGGGAACCTGACCCGAGGGTCAGCTGCTCATGACAACGGCCGGAGCATGGTCGGCGACGAGCCGCCATATCGGAACGACTTCGGCCATGTCGGCTGACTCTCCTAGTACCTCAGCTACTTGGGAAATCGGTCGGGGAGCATCAGTGGACCTCAGAGAAGGTCGACATGAACTCGGGGCAGCTCGGGGAAGGCCCGAAATAGGTCCTCACCGTGCGCCCGATACCCCCCGTTCGTTCCGCCATTAGTAGACCTTGAATTACGCCGGGCACAGAGGTTCTCCGGCCCAGAGTTGTGAAGGCAACTTGTGCGTCACCGTGTCTAGCTCGTGTGGGAGTGGCCTGAGGCCCTCTAATCCTTTCTAGAGCACGAATTAAACAGAATCGTACCCGAAGGTCGTTCTGCACACAGAAAGGGGAAAAGTGGAAATTCGCCGCCGGTGAGCAACCACTCGAGCTGTGGCTCGGGGATGAGCAGCACCGGTCACCTGCGCGTCCAAGGGTGCCTTGGCTCGGGCGTGACAACGCCCAGGTTGGGCTGTTCACGAGAGCCCGAGGTGCGGCGTTTTCCAGTTCCGATTTTTATCTTTCGGCACAGCCGATAGCACTCGGTTTCAATCGACTTCTAGCAATGGGGAGGATGGAGGAAGGTCTCTAGTACCTTGCTGGGACCCTGGAGTGGAAGGAGGGAGCTGCGATCGGCTTGATCGAGCGGGAGCTCGAGCGGCGGTGATGGCAGTGGAAAAACGGCCGAGTATGCCGGCAGCTCGAGGAATGAATGATCGGAGCACGCCGGGGAGGGAATAAATAGCCCGGCGGCTGGTCTCCGGCTTGGGGCGCGCAGCAGGAGCTGGCGCCGGCTGCCCCCCTTCGGTGGCGCGCGCACACAGCAGCCGGGAACCGACTGAACTGTGTTTCAGTCGGTTTGTTTTGGAGGCAGAGGCTGACATGTGGGTCCCACCCCTCTTTTAACCTCTGAAATTTACTCCTAACAGCTGTGGTAAACAGTGAACCCTATTCTACCCTTGGCAATTCAAATTATTCACCCAAGAGCCATTTGAATTGATCAATGTTCAAATGAGGTTTGGTTTGAATGAATTTCAGCACAAGTTCAGTTTGAAATTCAAATAAAGTTTGAATTTCTCCCCCTTAGCTCATGTCAAGATCAACTCCAAATGGAGTGAAAATTGGTGTGTGAGCTCACAAAAATGTGCTGAGTAAGAATATGCCTTCCACTTTCAAATTCATGGCATAAAAACAGTTTGAATTTGAATATGGTTTCAAACTGCCCTCTTCCTAACTATACCCAAAATGACCTCAAAAAGGTTTTGAGTTTGGGTGAAACTTGGCATGGACATCCTTAGCAAAGTGTAGGAGTTTTCATATGTCCAGCCCATCTATATCACATGTGGGAAATACCACTTTTGCAATGTGTGAGTTTGTTCTCTAATGAGCATGTTGATAATTGTTACTTGCTCTTCATTTGTGTTCATCATTCTTGCTCAAATGAGGTGTGTGGTGTGGTGATGAACACTGCAAATGGTTGTTAAAACTGAGGCCCTTACAATGGACTTCATCGTCGGTTTACCCACCACTTTTCAAAAGCAAGATTCTGTATGGGTGATCATCGACCGGCTCACCAAAGTTGCCAATTTTATCCCGGTCAACACCAACTACAACGCCAAGAAGTATGCTGAACTGTACATCTCACGGATCCTATGCTTGTACGGCGTACACTGTACCATCATATCCGATCGGGGCACTTTATTTGCGTCCCGTTTCTGGGAGCAGCTACACGCTGCGTTGGGGACGAAGCTGATCCGTAGTTCAGCGTTCCACCCGCAGACGGATGGGCAAACCGAGCGGGTAAACCAAATTTTAGAAGATATGCTACGAGCTTGCGCTATCAACCACGGCAAGAATTGGGATGATCACTTGCCATTGTCCAAGCTCTCGTACAACAATGGGTACCAAGCCAGCATCAAGATGGCGCCTTACGAGGCGCTATACGGGAGAAAATGCCGCACACCACTGAATTGGTGTGAGTCTGGGGAAAGGGTTACCTTCGGGATTGATATTGTCAACAACGCGGAGGAAAAGGTTCGGCTGATTCAAGCGAACATAAAAGCTGCTCAATCCCGACAGAAACAATATGCGGACCGGAGAAGACGCCCATTACAGTTCGAAGCCGGGGATCACGTATACCTACGTGTGCCTCCAATGAAGGGCGTGAACAGATTCGGGGTGAGGGGGAAGTTAGCACCCCGATTCATCGGTCCATTTCAGATTACCGAAAGATGTGGATCAGTAGCATACCGGCTGAATTTACCAGAAGCACTCTCCGGTGTGCATGACGTCTTTCACATCTCCCAGCTGAGGAAGTGTCTCAAGCTATCAACTACCATTCAGCTGGAGGATATAGAAGAACTGAAACCGGATCTCACGTATCGGGAGGAACCGGTTCAGATTATTGATGAAAAGGCCCGAACCACACGCAACCGTACGTTGTGATTCTACAAAGTTCTATGGAGTAATCACTCCGTAGTTGAAGCGACATGTAAGAGCGAAGGATTTCTTCGCACGAACTACCCCGATTTTTTCACGTCGCATATACGGTAATTTTTCCACCGTCCTCTCTCTCATTTTCACCTTATAATCTCGGGACGAGATTCTTTTATGGGGGGGAGGAATGTAAGGGCCTAAGGTTTTGGCACATATTCAAAGTGTTCATCACCACACACACACTTCATTTGAAGAAACTTGATGAACACATTTGAAGAGCAAGTAAACACCATCAACATGCTCCTTAGAGAATAAACTCACAAAATGCAAAAGTGGCATTTCCCACATGCATCATCTAGGGGCTGAGCTTGTGAAAAACTCCAACACCTTGCTAGGAATGCTCATGCCAAATTTCACCCAAATTCAAACCTTTTTGAAGTCCTTTTGGGTATAACTAGAAAGAGGATGGTTTGAACTCAAATTCAAATTCAAACTATTTCCATCCCATGAATTCAAAAGTGGGAGGCATATTCTTACTCAGCACATTTTTTTGAGCACACATACCAATTTTCACTCCATTTGGAGTTGATCTTGACATGAGCTAAGTTTAGCAAATTCAAACTTTATTTGAATTTCAAACTCCATATGTGCTGAAAATATATTCAAACAAACCCCAATTTGAATTCTATCCAATTCAAATGGCCAAAGGTAGATAATTCAAATGACCAAGGTTAATTGGGTCTCTACTGTTTAGAGCAGGGGCGGCGGTCTGTTCGGTTCAGCGCGAGGGGCACATGAGCAGTGAAGGGATTCACGTGGCTGCGCGTGCTATGACCGCTGCATCTGGTACTCCCACGGTGCGAACCGGCTGTGCGGTGTCCTCTTCGCTCGGGCGCGGGAACAGGAGGTGGCGTGCTGCGCTCGATCGACATCGGTGAGAAACAGGCACTGCTCCGGTGTGACTTTGCTCTCCCACTGACCTGTGGGCCCATCTCTCCCACCCTAATACTTTTTCCAATTTCCACTGTAAATATCCCAGCTACTCTCAATTGAATGAGAGACTTAAGCACCAAGTCATAGTTTGAATTTGGTTTCCTCAATTTGGAATTTATTTGGGTAAATTTGCTGCACATTTGAACTGAAATTCAAATTCAGTTTTGAATTAATGCAAATTTAGCTCCCGACAAGATGAACTCCAATGGGGATGAAAATTGGTGGACTAACTCAGAAAAATATGCTGAGTTTTAATATGAAGCCAACTTTTGAATTCAAGTGATGAAAGTTGCTGCAATTTGAATTTGCATTCAAATTGGCCCATTTTACAATTGTCTCCAAAAGTGCCTCAAAAAGCATTGGATTTGCATGAAATTTGGCCTGAGCCTTCCCAAGACTATTTAGGGTCTATGGGTGAGCTAAACCTTTTGTGCTTATGCATAGAAATCCTACTTTTTGGAAGTTAGGGCTTTCCCCTCTAATCACCCTTTTAATGGTGGTTACTTGCTCTTCACAAGTGTTCACAAGATACCCACAAGATGAGCTGTGGTGTTGTGAGGTGATGAAAATGATCAGTTTTGCAAGTCCCTTTTCTTGGGATTTTACAATTATTGATGCTGCGATTGTTCAGGAAGACTCCGGCAAGGAGTTAGCAGCGGCGGAAAGGAAGCGAAGAGCGCCGCAAAGCAGCGGAGAAGGAGGTGGTCCTTCTCAAAAATACCGGATGGTGAATCGCCCACTATCGGGTCCATGCTGGCAGCCACCACAGAGGCCGATGCCATTCCGCAGCCGGCCATATTCTACACCGGCATTCAGGCCGGCACTGCCAGTACCACCTCCGCAGCAACAACAGCAACAGCGGGCGATGCCGCGTGCGTATGCACCTCAGCAGCGCATGCCTGGCTTTCATCCCCCAATCACCGGCCAAGCAGCAGCCACGTGCTACAAGTGTGGTCGTCCAGGACACTTCGCCAATAATTGTCCTGAGAGGCAAGGCAGCGGAGTTGCACCACAACTTCCGGGGAGGAATCAGCCCTGGAACCCCACTAATGCACGGCGGGCAAACCCTAGGCCCGGCACCGTCCACCAACTTGCCATAGAGGATGTGCCAGATGGAGAGCCAATCCTTGCGGGTATGTTCCAACTCCACCAGCATCCCGCCATAGTATTATTTGATTCAGGCGCCATGCACAATTTTATTAGCCAAGCTTTCATTGCTAAATACAGCTTGCAAATACCACCCACCGATAGTCCATACTTGATTTGTTCACCGGGTGGGAAGATTTCAGCAAGCATGATGGTTCCAAAGGCACCATTGTGCTTAGCGGGTAGAGTGTACCCTACGTCTCTCATAATTTTAGAGGGACAGAAGGTCGATGTCATCCTAGGGATGTCGTGGTTAACCCACCACGGCGCTGTTTTAGACACCGTTCTCCGAGTCGTGCATCTACACTCAGAAATGCACGAGTCACACTCTTTATTTCTGGACAGTCCAGAAATAAAACTTCCAAGTGTTTATCAGTCCACAACTATCAGATTGGAAGATATTCCAGTAGTTCGCGAGTTCCCTGACATGTTCCCGGATGATTTACCGGGGATGCCACCTGACCGAGAGGTGGAGTTCAAGATTGAACTTGCACTGGGAACCATGCCAATATCCCAAAGGCCATACAAGATGGCGCCAAAGGAATTGGCTGAACTGAAGACGCAGTTAATGGACCTACTGGAGAAGGGTTTTATTAGGCCGAGCTCCTCGCCATGGGGCTGTTCGGCATTATTTGTGAAGAAGAAAGACGAGACGTTGCGGCTTTGCGTGGACTATCGTCCACTAAACGCCGTAACCATCAAGAACAAGTACCCGTTGCCACGGATCAACATGTTGTTTGATCAGTTGGTCGAGGCAAGGATCTTTTCCAAGATGGATTTAAGATCGGGGTACCATCAGATTAAGATACGGGCTGAGGATATTCCGAAGAAGGCTTTCTCGATGAGGTACGGACTCTACGAGTACCTGGTCATGTCCTTCGGCCTCGCCAACGCTCCAGCTCACTTCATGTACTTGATGAACTCGGTATTCATGCTGGAGCTGGACAAGTTTGTCATGGTCTTCATCGATGACATATTGGTATATTCCAAGTCGGAGGAAGAACACAAGAAGCATCTGCGTATAGTCTTGCAACGGCTGTGGGATCACAAGCTATACGCGAAATTCAGCAAGTGTGAATTCTGGATATCGCAAGTGCCTTTTCTCGAGCATATTATCTCAGCGGAGGGCATCGCTGTAGACCCGAGTAAAATCACACAAGTGCTGAATTGGAAGTCCCCGAGAACTGTTCATGAGGTACGGAGTTTCCTCGGACTCGCGTGCTATTATCGGAGGTTCATTCCGAATTTCTCGAAGATTGCCAAGCCTATGACGGAGCTGCTGAAGAAGGCTACCAAATATGTTTGGAGTCCAGCATGTGAAGCAGCGTTCAAGGCATTAGTGAAACACCTAACATCAGCACCGGTTTTGGCGCAGCCAGACACAACAAAACCGTTCGATGTGTACTGCAATGCATCCGGTATTGGGCTCGGATGTGTGCTGATGCAAGACAGAAGAGTGGTCCCGTATGGATCACGGCAGCTCAGAAACCATGAGCAGAATTATCCAACTCACGACTTGGAGCTCGCTGCCGTGGTACTCGCACTTAAAATGTGGAGGCACTACCTACTCGGTAACCTTGTGCATTTATATACTGGCCACAAAAGCCTCAAGTACATATTCACTCAAAAAGAGCTGAACATGAGGCAGCGAAGATGGTTAGAGTTGATAAAGGATTACAAAATAGAGATCCATTATCACCCCGGCAAGGCAAACGGAGTGGCGGATGCACTGATTTGCAAGTCACACGTCAACAATCTGACCATCATACCGTTGGAAGAGAGCGAGCCACCATTACATGTGATTCCACATGGAGCTCTCTACAACTTAGCTTTGATCCCCACCATCCGTGAAGAGATAGCGGCATCTCAGAAACATGACAAGGGCATGTCACATTTGTGGAGACACATAGACAGTGGGGAGCTGAAATGTTTCCGGAGAGACGGAGACGGCGTCCTATGGTTCAAGGACCGGATCGTCGTACCCTGTAACCTGGAGTTACGGAAGAAAATCTTTGATGAGGCTCACTTGTCAAAGTTTTCTATTCACCCTGGCAGCAAAAAAATGTATCAAGAACTCAGAAACATGTTTTGGTGGACATGGATGAAGCAGGAGATTGCATAGTACATGTCCGAGTGTGATACATGTCGAACGGTGAAGGCAGACCACATGAGGAAGCCGGGACTGTTACAACCACTGGGCGTTCCTGCCTGAAAGTGGGAAGATGTGAGCATGGACTTCATCGTCGGTTTACCCACCAGTTTTCAAAAGCAAGATTCTGTATGGGTGATCGTCGACCGGCTCACCAAAGTTGCCCATTTTATCCCGATCAACACCAACTACAACGCCAAGAAGTATGCTGAACTGTACATCTCACGGATCCTATGCTTGTACGGCGTACACCGTACCATCATATCGGATCGGGGCACTTTATTTGTGTCCCGTTTCTGGGAGCAGCTACACGCTGCGTTGGGGACGAAGCTGATCCGTAGTTCAGCGTTCCAGCCGCAGACGGATGGGCAAACCGAGCGGGTAAACCAAATTTTAGAAGATATGCTACGAGCTTGCGCTATCAACCACGGCGAGAATTGGGATAATCATTTGCCATTGTCCGAGCTCTCGTACAACAATGGGTACCAAGCCAGCATCAAGATGGCGCCTTACGAGGCGCTATACGGGAGAAAATGCCGCACACCACTGAATTGGTGTGAGTCTGGGGAAAGGGTTACCTTCGGGATTGATATTGTCAACAACGCGTAGGAAAAGGTTCGGCTGATTCAAGCGAACATAAAAGCTGCTCAATCCCGACAGAAACAATATGCGGACCGGAGAAGACGCCCATTACAGTTCGAAGCCGGGGATCACGTATACCTACGTGTGCCTCCAATGAAGGGCGTGAACAGATTCGGGGTGAGGGGAAAGTTAGCACCCCGATTCATCGGTCCATTTCAGATTACCGAAAGATGTGGATCAGTAGCATACCGGCTGAATTTACAAGAAGCACTCTCCGGTGTGCACGACGTCTTTCACATCTCCCAGCTGAGGAAGTGTCTCAAGCTATCAACTACCATTCAGCTGGAGGATATAGAAGAACTGAAACCGGATCTCACGTATCGGGAGGAACCGGTTCAGATTATTGATGAAAAGGCCCGAACCACACGCAACCGTACGTTGTGATTCTACAAAGTTCTATGGAGTAATCACTCCGTAGTTGAAGCGACATGTAAGAGCGAAGGATTTCTTCGCACGAACTACCCCGATTTTTTCACGTCGCATATACGGTAATTTTTCCACCGTCCTCTCTCATTTTCACCTTATAATCTCGGGACGAGATTCTTTTAAGGGGGGAGGAATGTAAGGGCCTAAGGTTTTGGCACATATTCAAAGTGTTCATCACCACACACACACTTCATTTGAAGAAACTTGATGAACACATTTGAAGAGCAAGTAAACACCATCAACATGCTCCTTAGAGAATAAACTCACAAAATGCAAAAGTGGCATTTCCCACATGCATCATCTAGGGGCTGAGCTTGTGAAAAACTCCAACACCTTGCTAGGAATGCTCATGCCAAATTTCACCCAAATTCAAACCTTTTTGAAGTACTTTTGGGTATAACTAGAAAGAGGATGGTTTGAACTCAAATTCAAATTCAAACTATTTCCATCCCATGAATTCAAAAGTGGGAGGCATATTCTTACTCAGCACATTTTTTTGAGCTCACATACCAATTTTCACTGTATTTGGAGTTGATCTTGACATGAGCTAAGTTTAGCAAATTCAAACTTTATTTGAATTTCAAACTCCATATGTGCTGAAAATATATTCAAACAAACCCCAATTTGAATTCTATCCAATTCAAATGGCCAAAGGGTAGATAATTCAAATGACCAAGGTTAATTGGGTCTCTACTGTTTAGAGCAGGGGCGGCGGTCTGTTCGGTTCAGCGCGAGGGGGACGTGAGCAGTGAAGGGATTCACGTGGCTGCGCGTGCTATGACCGCTGCATCTGGTACTCCCACGGCGCGAACCGGCTGTGCGGTGTCCTCTTCGCTCGGGCGCGGGAACAGGAGGTGGCGCGCTGCGCTCGATCGACATCGGTGAGAAACAGGCACTGCTCCGGTGTGACTTTGCTCTCCCACTGACCTGTGGGCCCATCTCTCCCACCCTAATACTTTTTCCAATTTCCACTGTAAATATCCCAGCTACTCTCAATTGAATGAGAGACTTAAGCACCAAGTCATAGTTTGAATTTGGTTTCCTCAATTTGGAATTTATTTGGGTAAATTTGCTGCACATTTGAACTGAAATTCAAATTCAGTTTTGAATTAATGCAAATTTAGCTCCCGACAAGATGAACTCCAATGGGGATGAAAATTGGTGGACTAACTCAGAAAAATATGCTGAGTTTTAATATGAAGCCAACTTTTGAATTCAAGTGATGAAAGTTGCTGCAATTTGAATTTGCATTCAAATTGGCCCATTTTACAATTGTCTCCAAAAGTGCCTCAAAAAGCATTGGATTTGCATGAAATTTGGCCTGAGCCTTCCCAAGACTATTTAGGGTCTATGGGTGAGCTAAACCTTTTGTGCTTATGCATAGAAACCCTACTTTTTGGAAGTTAGGGCTTTCCCCTCTAATCACCCTTTTAATGGTGGTTACTTGCTCTTCACAAGTGTTCACAAGATATCCACAAGATGAGCTGTGGTGTTGTGAGGTGATGAAAATGATCAGTTTTGCAAGTCCCTTTTCTCGGTCTTTTACAAATATTGATGCTGCGATTGTTCAGGAAGACTCCGGCAAGGAGTTAGCAGCGGCGGAAAGGAAGCGAAGCGCGCCGCAAAGCAGCGGAGAAGGAGGTGGTCCTTCTCAAAAATACCGGATGGTGAATCGCCCACCATCGGGTCCACGGTGGAAGCCACCACAGAGGCCGATGCCATTCCGCAGCCGGCCATATTCTACACCGGCATTCAGGCCGGCACTGCCAGTACCACCTCCGCAGCAACAACAGCAACAGCGGGCGATGCCGCGTGCGTATGCACCTCAGCAGCGCATGCCTGGCTTTCATCCCCCAATCACCGGCCAAGCAGCAGCCACGTGCTACAAGTGTGGTCGTCCAGGACACTTCGCCAATAATTGTCCTGAGAGGCAAGGCAGCGGAGTTGCACCACAACTTCCGGGGAGGAATCAGCCCTGGAACCCCACTAATGCACGGCGGGCAAACCCTAGGCCCGGCACCGTCCACCAACTTGCCATAGAGGATGTGCCAGATGGAGAGCCAATCCTTGCGGGTATGTTCCAACTCCACCAGCATCCCGCCATAGTATTATTTGATTCAGGCGCCATGCACAATTTTATTAGCCAAGCTTTCATTGCTAAATACAGCATGCAAATACCACCCACCGATAGTCCATACTTGATTTGTTCACCGGGTGGGAAGATTTCAGCAAGCATGATGGTTCCAAAGGCACCATTGTGCTTAGCGGGTAGAGTGTACCCTACGTCTCTCATAATTTTAGAGGGACAGAAGGTCGATGTCATCCTAGGGATGTCGTGGTTAACCCGCCACGGCGCTGTTTTAGACACCGTTCTCCGAGTCGTGCATCTACACTCAGAAATGCACGAGTCACACTCTTTATTTTTGGACAGTCCAGAAATAAAACTTCCAAGTGTTTATCAGTCCACAACTATCAGATTGGAAGATATTCCAGTAGTTCGCGAGTTCCCTGACATGTTCCCGGATGATTTACCGGGGATGCCACCTGACCGAGAGGTGGAGTTCAAGATTGAACTTGCACCGGGAACCATGCCAATATCCCAAAGGCCGTACAAGATGGCGCCAAAGGAATTGGCTGAACTGAAGACGCAGTTAACGGACCTACCAGAGAAGGGTTTTATTAGGCCGAGCTCCTCGCCATGGGGCTGTTCGGCATTATTTGTGAAGAAGAAAGACGAGACGTTGCGGCTTTGCGTGGACTATCGTCCACTAAACGCCGTAACCATCAAGAACAAGTACCCGTTGCCACGGATCAACATGTTGTTTGATCGGTTGGTCGAGGCAAGGATCTTTTCCAAGATGGATTTAAGATCGGGGTACCATCAGATTAAGATACGGGCTGAGGATATTCCGAAGAAGGCTTTCTCGATGAGGTACGGACTCTATGAGTACCTGGTCATGTCCTTCGGCCTCGCCAACGCTCCAGCTCACTTCATGTACTTGATGAACTCGGTATTCATGCTGGAGCTGGACAAGTTTGTCATGGTCTTCATCGATGACATATTGGTATATTCCAAGTCGGAGGAAGAACACAAGAAGCATCTGCATATAGTCTTGCAACGGCTGCGGGATCACAAGCTATACACGAAATTCAGCAAGTGTGAATTCTGGATATCGCAAGTGCCTTTTCTCGAGCATATTATCTCAGCGGAGGGCATCGCTGTAGACCCGAGTAAAATCACACAAGTGCTGAATTGGAAGTCCCCGAGAACTGTTCACGAGGTACGGAGTTTCCTCGGACTCGCGTGCTATTATCGGAGGTTCATTCCGAATTTCTCGAAGATTGCCAAGCCTATGACGGAGCTGCTGAAGAAGGCCACCAAATATGTTTGGAGTCCAGCATGTGAAGCAGCGTTCAAGGCATTAGTGAAACACCTAACATCAGCACCGGTTTTGGCGCAGCCAGACACAACAAAACCGTTCGATGTGTACTGCAATGCATCCGGTATTGGGCTCGGATGTGTGCTGATGCAAGACAGAAGAGTGGTCGCGTATGGATCACGGCAGCTCAGAAACCATGAGCAGAATTATCCAACTCACGACTTGGAGCTCGCTGCCGTGGTACTCGCACTTAAAATGTGGAGGCACTACCTACTCGGTAACCTCGTGCATTTATATACTGGCCACAAAAGCCTCAAGTACATATTCACTCAAAAAGAGCTGAACATGAGGCAGCGAAGATGGTTAGAGTTGATAAAGGATTACGAAATAGAGATCCATTATCACCCCGGCAAGGCAAACGGAGTGGCGGATGCACTGATTCGCAAGTCACACGTCAACAATCTGACCATCATACCGTTGGAAGAGAGCGAGCCACCATTACATGTGATTCCACATGGAGCTCTCTACAACTTAGCTTTGATCCCCACCATCCGTGAAGAGATAGCGGCATCTCAGAAACATGACAAGGGCATGTCACATTTGCAGAGACACATAGACAGTGGGGAGCTGGAATGTTTCCGGAGAGACGGAGACGGCGTCCTATGGTTCAAGGACCGGATCGTCGTACCCTGTAACCTGGAGTTACGGAAGAAAATCTTTGATGAGGCTCACTTGTCAAAGTTTTCTATTCACCCTGGCAGCAAAAAAATGTATCAAGAACTCAGAAACAAGTTTTGGTGGACACGGATGAAGCAGGAGATTGCAAAGTACATGTCCGAGTGTGATACATGTCGAAGGGTGAAGGCAGACCACATGAGGAAGCCGGGATTGTTACAACCACTGGGCGTTCCTGCCTGAAAGTGGGAAGATGTGAGCATGGACTTCATCGTCGGTTTACCCACCACTTTTCAAAAGCAAGATTCTTTATGGGTGATCGTCGACCGGCTCACCAAAGTTGCCCATTTTATCCCGGTCAACACCAACTACAACGCCAAGAAGTATGCTGAACTGTACATCTCACGGATCCTATGCTTGTACGGCGTACACCGTACCATCATATCGGATCGGGGCACTTTATTTGTGTCCCGTTTCTGGGAGCAGCTACACGCTGCGTTGGGGACGAAGCTGATCCGTAGTTCAGCGTTCCACCCGCAGACGGATGGGCAAACCGAGCGGGTAAACCAAATTTTAGAAGATATGCTACGAGCTTGCGCTATCAACCACGGCAAGAATTGGGATGATCACTTGCCATTGTCCGAGCTCTCGTACAACAATGGGTACCAAGCCAGCATCAAGATGGCGCCTTACGAGGCGCTATACGGGAGAAAATGCCGCACACCACTGAATTGGTGTGAGTCTGGGGAAAGGGTTACCTTCAGGATTGATATTGTCAACAACGCGGAGGAAAAGGTTCGGCTGATTCAAGCGAGCATAAAAAGCTGCTCAATCCCGACAGAAACAATATGCGGACCGGAGAAGACGCCCATTACAGTTCGAAGCCGGGGATCACGTATACCTACGTGTGCCTCCAATGAAGGGCGTGAACAGATTCGGGGTGAGGTGAAAGTTAGCACCCCGATTCATCGGTCCATTTCAGATTACCGAAAGATGTGGATCAGTAGCATACCGGCTGAATTTACCAGAAGCACTCTCCGGTGTGCACGACGTCTTTCACATCTCCCTGCTGAGGAAGTGTCTCAAGCTATCAACTACCATTCAGCTGGAGGATATAGAAGAACTGAAACCGGATCTCACGTATCGGGAGGAACCGGTTCAGATTATTGATGAAAAGGCCCGAACCAGACTCAACCGTACGTTGTGATTCTACAAAGTTCTATGGAGTAATCACTCCGTAGTTGAAGCGACATGTAAGATCGAAGGATTTCTTCGCACGAACTACCCCGATTTTTTCACGTCGCATATACGGTAATTTTTCCACCGTCCTCTCTCTCATTTTCACCTTATAATCTCGGGACGAGATTCTTTTAAGGGGGGAGGAATGTAAGGGCCTAAGGTTTTGGCACATATTCAAAGTGTTCATCACCACACACACACTTCATTTGAAGAAACTTGATGAACACATTTGAAGAGCAAGTAAACACCATCAACATGCTCCTTAGAGAATAAACTCACAAAATGCAAAAGTGGCATTTCCCACATGCATCATCTAGGGGCTGAGCTTGTGAAAAACTCCAACACCTTGCTAGGAATGGTCATGCCAAATTTCACCCAAATTCAAACCTTTTTGAAGTCCTTTTGGGTATAACTAGAAAGAGGATGGTTTGAACTCAAATTCAAATTCCAACTATTTCCATCCCATGAATTCAAAAGTGGGAGGCATATTCTTACTCAGCACATTTTTGTGAGCTCACATACCAATTTTCACTCCATTTGGAGTTGATCTTGACATGAGCTAAGTTTAGCAAATTCAAACTTTATTTGAATTTAAAACTGCATAAGTGCTGAAAATATATTCAAACAGACCCCAATTTGAATTCTATCCAATTCAAATGGCCAAAGGGTAGATAATTCAAATGACCAAGGTTAATTGGGTCTCTACTGTTTAGAGCAGGGGGGAATTCAGTTTCAGAGGTTAAAACCGGGGTGGGACCGACATGTCAGCCTCACCAGTGTTTTAACCGACTGAAGGCGCCGCAGCTCGGGTCTTGCGCGTGACCGCGCGAGCTCCACGGTGATTTCCCACCGCTGCCACCTCCTGGTCACCAATCAGCGTCCCAAACCGACGTCCTCAGCTATATATCTTCGAGCTGCCGCCGGCAGCGAACCATTTTCCCACTGCCTCGACGTTTCCAGCGCTGAGAACACCGAGCTGATCGCCGCACAGCCCCACCGCATCACCTCGCCGTCGGCCGGCCAGAACAGTACCTTCCACCATGAGCTGAGGCCACAAATGGCACCGCCGGTCCTTGCTCGACGTGTTACAGCCCTCAGCTGCTCGTGATCAGCTTCGGTGGAGCTTGTCCGAGCCGATCATCCATTGCTCTGTCAACCCGAGAGCTCCTCCGACTCGACGCCGTCGTCCGAGCAGCGCAAAGCTTCTCCAGCGTGACAAATGTGTCTCTGAGGTTAGCATCAAAGTCTAGTAGCTCTCCCTGAACTCCCTAGGTCCCTCTTAGCGCCGGTTAGCCGGAATTTCCACTTTTTCCGAGGATCACTGTATAAAACACCGAGGACCAAAACTCAAAATTCATCGTGATCACTTGATCACTGGTAAACCGGGTCGGGCTGAAGCTAGAGTAGCACCTCACGGTCACTTCAGCCAAATCCTAGTGGTGATGATTGACCCAGTGAGCAGAGCACCGGAATTAGGCCATCGCCGGTGAAAACGGCTCGGGTCGCCGGTGATGTCTACTTTCCCGGTGATCTCCGTCTAAGAGGAGGGCAGGGATAGCTTCCTCGTGCCCCTGTGGTGCTTTGCGACCCGATGGTTGATCATGTCCACCGCTGAGACGAGCTAGCGCCATTGGACCCGAGCTCATCTTCCGCCTTCGCCGTCGCCGACTAGGTTTCCGGCGATGTCGAGGTCCGAGAAGTTGCCCGGCGTGTGTGTCGTGCTCCAAGGGTCACGTAGGAACAAACCGTGTCGAAACTTAGGCAGTAGCGGCCGAGAACGAACCGCGCCACCGTCGCTGAACGTCGCGCGCTCGGGCGCTGGCGGGAGGTAGACGAAGGCACTGTGCCTGGGACCCGCGTGCAGTGTTTTAAACATTTCCCCATTTTCAGTTTTAGTTCAAACTTCAAACCCACACAACTTTGGCTAGGAATCTCCAAATCGAGTGAACCAAATTTTGTTGGATTCAGCTATCTGAGTAATTTCCAGCAAATCAAATTTAACCCTATGAAAATCCTTATTTCTCCAGAATTAATTCTTCAAATTTAAAATGTTTAGAATTTTAACTGGAGAACCCTTTGGATGAAATTTCTGAAATTTTGCTAGGATGTTCACCAAAATATCCCTGAGCTACCATAAAAATTTCAGATCCATCTGAGCTCATTTGATCCACCCAATGGTGTGATTAATGAAACTGTTCCAGAGAAAATAGAAAATGTCCAGAAACATTTTCAGAATTTCTCTGAAATTGTTTAGCTCATATATTCAGCTAGGAACCTTCAAATTAAGTGGGACCAACTCCATTACAAACCTCTGAAAATCTAGTTTTCAGGAAGTCATGGCTTGCTCCATGAAAATCCCTAGAACACCCTAGGAGCTCCAATTAAAGTCAAGTACATAATTAATTGCGGAGAGCTCAAATGAGCTTTGCTGCAAATAAAACTTGGCCAAGTCTCTGTTTAGATTGTATCCAAACCACAGTAAAAATTTCAGAGTCATTGGGTCTGTCTAGTGAGCCTTATAGTCTTCACAAGTTTAAATTCATTTCAAATGCATTTAAATTCATCTCATGTAGTCGCTAAGGTTGAGGAGGAACCCGAAGTCTTAGACTTCGTCACTCCGGAAGAGCAGCTAGCCTACGACCAAGAGCAGCAAGGCAAGCTCCAGTTTGCATTAACCTTTTTACAAAGTTTTACTGTTTTGAGACCTTACTTTGAGCACTCAATAAATTCTTGCATTAGAGTCTTGTTTGAAACCCAAATGCATAGCCAAGAAAACCCTGGTTTGGTATTAGGTTTGAAAACCTTGTTAGCTACTGCAATGCTAAGATAGTGTAGGATTCGGTACAAGTCGAGTAGTTGGAACTACTCGCGAGAATATGCGAGAGGCACATTTCTCGGGTAAAGATAGCCAATGAAACACATGGCAAGAAAAATAAGACCGAGCAGAGAGTAAGGGCAGCAGGACTTTGGGGCCTGGGTGCTATAGCTCCACTTGTGTCGATTGAGGACCGAGCCGTGTGCAGGCCTGTTGAACAAGCTAGAACAGTACCGAAGACCTACCGGCTATATGGTAACCGGAAAACCGATGTAACTCGGATAGCTGGGTATTGAGGCATTGCCTGTCGTTCAGGGGGTAGGTTGAGAGCTTGAGGTGTAAATCGGCTGGCGGCACTGCAGATGCGCGCGCAGAGACCTCTTGCTCGGGATGATAGGACCGGTTCAATATTTGGCTGACGGGTGAAAGGTGGTTGCGTACGACGTCCGGGATGGTTGCTGTAGGCAATATCGAGTACGGGCATACGTGACGGGTTATTCGGGTAACCCTGCAGGTATAAATCGATTATAATCGCCGTCCCTCGCGGTCAGTGAGTACCACTTGTTCACTGTACCGTGATGTAGAAAGAACAGGCTAGATACATGTTAAAAGTTTGCTGATTGAAAGACATACTTTGCTTGTTAATGTATCGTTGTAGTTTAGAGCTAATTAAAGTTCTTTTCAACTTTGGGCAAAGTACATGAGAGAAATGCATTTCTTGTTTGATTGCGGATCTCTCATGTGCCTTACCGTAAGATTCTCCACAACCTGCTGCTAAAACTTGAAAGTAAGGTTCAAATAATTAGGCGAGTCCTTTGCAACTTATTTTACCTCATGTACCCTAAACCATCCATGTAGAAGTTTCATGTATAGGAGAGACGGGTCAGTCTTGCTGAGCCATCGTGCTCACTGCTTGTGTTTGAATCTTTTGCAGGGGTTTATGAGGAAGGGACTCCCGAGGAGGAGACGGAACCCCAGGAGAGGAACCCCGTCGAGTGGAAGTCGTGCACGCCGCCGTGTTAGTGTGTGTGCGTGCTAGTGAGGACACGTTCACGGGCTGAACGTGAACTCGATGCGTAGTCTACGCCCGTGAGTGTAGACGGAACATATTTTGTTGTACAAATGTTCATAAACCTGTTTATGTAATAAAACTTTGCTTCCGCTTTGTATCTTTGATGTGCATTATCCGGTGCTGTGCAACGCAGCACCCCTCATCGTGATCCTGGCTCGACAAGACCGTGGGGTCGTGTCAGAGGGATTTTGGTTCATTAAAAAATTTTAAAATTTTGATAGAATAATCTTTAGGATGATATTGAACGCCTGTAAAAATTTCAGCTCATTTGGAGTTGATTTGATTAGGAGAATTTAGATTTCAAGTTGCTGTGTTCAAATGAATACAGAAACTTTTTCAGAGAATTACCAAATCTTGAAGATTCAGTTCTGGGCAATTCTTGGCTCCAAAAATCCTAGGAAAATTCATGCAGGCTCTATGAACTATAATTGAGATTGTAGTTCACTCAGTTTGACATGAACTTGTGATTTTCTTCAGAATTAATTCATTTTTGCTTAATTTCTTAAAGAATTGTTCTGAATAAACCACTCAGTAAAAAGTGCTAACTTTGGTCCAGATGACTTTTTTGTGACAAGGAACTCACATGAAAATGTTCAGCTCCATTGGAGCTCCGGATCACCACTGTTCTGTTCAACCTCTTTAGGTGATCAAAACACAAGGGATGAAAAGCACTTAGCACTTGATCAATTTACTTAACCCAAGCCCAACCACTAGCACCAGTGTCATTTTAAATTCTTAAACAGAGTTCTGATTTTAAACTTGTCATTTAACTTTATAGCCAAAGATTTACAATTAAATACATATGCATGTTCATACCGTGTAGTCGTCAACGTGAGGACTTGTGAATGAAGGGAAGTGGGATTCAAGGACAAGGTGATCGAATAATCAAGCCTCAAGTTATCGACGACACTAACTGAATATACATTCTTAGTCACCTGCAAAATAAAGCCAAACTCCGGTTTGCATTTAAGTTGTTTTATAAAGTTTTTACTTTGTTCACTATTGTGGTTTAGAGTTTGTATGTGCATTAGGTCCGGAATGATTTATACTCCAACTCCATGACCAAATAAACCCTTGAGTCAAGGGTAGAAGAAGTGACCCCGCTGTTGAATATTGCTGTTCTAAATAGGGTATGGCATTCGGTAGAAGTCGAGTAGTTGGAATCTACTCGCGAGCTATAGTTCGAAATCACACCGGTATGGTTGATAAGCAAACTAAAGTTTATGTTTCCAAAGATGAGACTGGGCTGAGGGGTAGGCAGCAACAAGAAGAGGTCTTGGTCGAGAAGCTCTGCCTTTGTCAATTAAGGACCGTTCTCGTGTGCGGCCCTACTGAGCAAGTATTAAGTTGTGTACAGGATGCTTACTGGTATATGGGACCCAGGAAACCGATGTACTAGGTTAACTGGATTGTAGAGACATACCACATCGTCTCGTTAGACCTATGAGCCCGAGACGGCGCGACCGGTTCTACAGTAGGGTGTCCTGCGAAAGGTTGCCACATACGACATAATGAAGGACGCCAGATTTGGGTCTTTAGAGGCGGGCGTATGTGTCGAGTAAGCCGGGCAGTGTTTGATTCGAATAACCGTAGCTCACTGATATGAGTACAACTTGCTCACTGTATTGTGACGTAGTAAGCAAAGTTGTGTGATAACAGTTTGCAAGTTTTATATGCTGACATGATAACTGGAATTGCGTGAAAACCATGTATGAAGTAGTGATAGAGCAAATTAAAGTTAATTTTCCACCTTGGGACAAATAACATTGGAATGAAGCGTTTCTTGTTTGATTGTGGATTTCCAATGTTGCTCAGCGCAAGGTCACCACTGTGATGGCTAAAATCTGAAAGTTAAGGATGAACGTGTAGGCAGGTCTTTATGCAACTTACTTGTTTCTTGTCTTAAGTTACCTTCATGTAGAGTTGCATGCCTTAGGAGAGACGGTTAAGTCTTCCTGAGCCTATGTGCTTACGCTTGCTATATGAGTGGTTTTGCAGGTTAACATCGACGCTTATGAAGAAGGTTGTCCGGTGAGACTTGGAGACTTCCGAGTCGTGTAACACATGGAGAACCCAGCCGCTGCAATGTCTTCGTTTTGCTAGCAAGAGGAGTCCGCGGACTGGACCTCTTATCGAGTGCTCATTAGTTATTCGACATGAGCTGATTATAGTCTTCCTCTGTAGCTATTTGATGTAAATTATTTACAAAGAACATCTGTAAGCTTCCGCTTTTGATTTATGTAATACATGTTTCCTTAAATGTGTGCTGTTGGGTGCCCCATAACGCGGCACCACCAAAAGCAATTCCCGGGCGAGCGGCACAGTCCCGTGAACGGGTGTCGGGCCCTCTCACCACCTCCCGACGTCCGGTGTTCCAAACGACTCCCGTGCGCACCACCTCTTGCACTGCGGCTGAGAACACCGAGTGAAGCATCGTGATCAGCACGCTCCTGCTCACATGAGCCGGCCCTCGCTTGTCACCGACCACTCCCTCGTTCAGCCCTCCCGTTTGGCCGCCGCTCGATTGGTTCAGTTCCCCGGCGCCCGTACGCTGCAAGCTTCCTCATGGCCGACGATCTACACCAAAACCGACCACCATCAGGTGCTCAACACGTCGGTGCAAACCTCTCATACTCTCATGCATCACCGAGGGAGAATTTCCCCGTTTATCGCTTCGGTGTTCATAGAACCGAGCCGCCCAAAAGTCTAAAATTCATAGTGATCACTCCACCGCAGCTTGTCCGAGCTACACACATGTTCTAGACATTCTCACGGCCCTCTAGGATCAAAAACCATCGAAATTCATCCAGTTTAGGCGCTGTTCTTCAAGAATTTCGAGCCGCCGCCGGTTTTCCCCTCGGTCGCTGATGAACTCATGTTTGCAGTCTATTTGGAGCTGATTTGAGCGCATGAAGATGCTTAGGGTTCGACCACGGTGCTCTAGGAAGAATGAACAAAGCTTTTGAGCCATCCTAGCGTGAGTTCGACGCTGCCGCCACTCATCGCCGACGTATTTCCGGTGACCGGTGGCCTCGGTCGACCCCATGGATTAGTTTCCCGTGGTCCTAAAGTGAGAGGCGGTGAGTTTGGCCCAAAGAGGAGGCCGGGAAGGCACATCCGGCATACCTCGCCAGAGAGCGTCGCCACCCGAGTGCTGCCGCGTGTGAGGAAGAAGAAACCCGAGTGATGGGGCCCGCGCGCAGGGTTGGAAACATTTCCCTCATTTTTCAGATTAGTTCAACTTCAAAAGCTCATAACTTTTAGTAGGAACCTACAAAAATTGTCAAACAAATTTAATTAGATTCCTCTCAGTGAGTACTATCTAGGGGTGCATCCCAATCTTTAGGAAAATACCTGGATTTGGCTCAAAAATTCAATTAAAGAAAATTTTACGGAATTAATTACAGGAGTTCTGTTTATTGTAAAATTCCCAATTTTGGTCAGAACCTTCCTCTAAATATACTTGAACGCCAGTAAAAATTTCAGAGGCATTGGATCTCATTGGCTAGGCCAAATGATGATTGAATCTTGTAGGTCTCTGAAAATTAGGAAAAATAACAGAAACATTTTCCAGCTTTTAGCCCAATTTTGTAAATTCCATATATCAGTTTAGGGAACTCCAAAAAGAATGAAACCAAGTCCTATAGACTCCTAAGACTCCCAATATTCTGAAACAACAAATTTGGAGCATGCCAAGACCCTAGAATTGCCATAGGAATTCAGAGAAGCCAAATAGCTAAGAAAAATTTTTAAGCCATATCTTACATCAACTCTGTCTGAAATTTTGCAAGCCATACCTCTGTATGATATATGGACCACTGTAAAAATTTCAGAACAAGTTGAGGTCATCTTCTCCAGTTTCTGCTAATTCTTTCTAACTTCATACTTATGTCCATTATATAGTTCTTTGAACTTTAGTTCAAAAACTTCCACTGCTAAAAATGTCTTTTCTCTGTTTGAATACACAGCAGAACCCAACTCTTAAGTCTTAGTTGAACTGAACCCTTCTTAAGTCATAAAACACTTTTGATTTATAATTCATTTACTCGCAATATGAACTTGTGCATATTCATATCGGTAGGAAACACACGAAGGAGTTCGACGAGGAACTCGACTCGGAGCAGCAAGTGGAGGCATTACTCCATCACCAAGATACTGACTTTAAAGTAAAATTAAACCTGCAGCAACATAAGGAAAGCCCCGGTTTGGATTTAACATCTTTTAGTTGTATTTTACTCTGTATTACTTTCTTCTGTCTAGTATGTATTGTGCATTAGGTCAAGGGTGATTGATACTACAAATGCATGACCCACAAACCTTGGAGTTGAAGGGTAGAACAGGTTACCTACGTGTAGTTTTGCTAGGCTTAAGTTGTATAGGAATCGGTACAAGTCGAGTAGTCGGAAGCTACTCGCAAGGCTAGGAATTTGGTTCAACGGGGTATGATTCTAGAGAATGAAATTCCTGGAATGGAAAATGAGACCGAGTAGAGAGTTGGAGCAGCAGGACGTTGGGCCTGTGTTGCCGTAGCTCTGTTTGTGTTGGTTAAGGACCGATACGTATGCCGCCCTGTTGAACAGTACCGGATGCATACTGGAATTAGGGGGGGTCTAGGAAACTGGTGTAACTCGGATACTCTCATGTCGAAACTTATACCGCTGTCCTTTGGGGGTTGGTGTCAGAGATTTAAACCCACTAGCGGAGCAACATCGACGTGTTCCGGGTAGTAGCCCTTCTGATGGGTCAGTAGAACTGGTTTGGCATGGGAGATGGTTGTTCGGTGAGACATTGGGGACTCACCGGAAACCCTGCCGCTGCACTCACTTGTGGGGGACCAAAGGACCTTGTTGGGTGGTGCCGTGTTATGTGGCACCCAACAGCACAAGGGTCGATGAAAACACATCATATTACATAAAAAGTTTGCGGAAGCGTACAGGAAAGTTTTACAAATAAGAATATCAGAGTAAACTACAGCGGAAGACTATCACTCTCACGACTCATATCTACACTAGCAACAAAGAAACGGTCCAGCCCGAGGACGTTTCTTACTAGCAACACGAAGACAATCTGCAGCGGCGAGGATGCTCTTTGAGTAACCACTCGGAGGTTCCCGAGTCTCATTGGCACCCCTTCTCATATGCATCGAGTCAATTACCTGCAAAACAACCCGGATAGCATCTGTGAGCATAACGCTCAGCAAGACTTAACCGTCACCCTAAACATGAAACTCTAAGTGAGGTTATGAACCTAACATAGGACAACATAAGTATAATTAAACTCGCCTAAAAGTGAATCCTTACTTCCAGGTATTAATGGCATCATTTTTAAGTAACCCTGGGCACGCCACATCGGGAGTTCACAATCAGACAAGAAACGCTTTCCCCCGATGTAAATTGCTCATGGCATAAAAGAATCGAGTTTGCACTAGCCTATTCATCAAGATCCAATACAAAGGTAGGATATTACTTTACATCAAAATGATTAGTTCCTTTCTCATGCAAGTTCTTACTACATCACGACTGTGAGAACAAGTATGCTCGGTCCATTCCGCGAGCGATGGTGATTCGAATCAATAACACCGGGACTACACGACACGTACGCCCGTACTCGACGTTGCCTACAACAACCATCACTGACGTCGTACGTGGCAGCCTTTCCCCCATTTCACCCCCACTAAATCGATCAAGTCGCCCCGTACAGTAGTTACTCTCATGGTACACCTACCGACATGAGATGTCATGAGAATATTCCCCACATACTGCACACCGGCCGTCCGCCTGAGGCGACCCGAAAAGTCCCAACGACAGCTTCCTGAGGTACATCGGTTTACTGGGTCCCATATAGCCAGCATGAGTCCGGTACACAACTCAAACTTGTTCAACAGGGCCGCATACGGATCGGTCCTTGACCGACGTGGACAGGTCTACAGCACCCATGCCCCTATGTCCTGCTGCCCCTACAACCTTCTGGTCTCAACTTTAACTTGCGAATTCATTTTGAACCAATCCTGTATGCCCCTGTTGTTCCTGAAACTGCGAGTAGCATCTCGCCACTCGACTTCTACCGAACCGTACTTAAGCATGGCAGTTCTACACGATGAAAGACACCTACCCAATACTCCATGAGTCATTTGGTTATGTAAGAGGAGTATCAAACACTAGACCTAATGCACAGTTCAATTCTTAACCGAAAGTGAATACAAAACAAAAACTTAACAGCTGTTAAATGCAAACCGGAGCTTGCCTGTTTTGCAGGGTAGTCATATATAATCAGTTAGTATCCTTGCTGATCCACTCTTGACTCTCCGGAGCTTCATCCACTTCAATGAATCACTCCTTTGAATCCCCTTCGTTGTGGTTCCTATTGAAATGCATATGTATATGTTTTATAGAATGTAATGGAAAGAAGTTATAGAATTACTTTCTTAAGAACAGAGGTTGTGTGGAAAAGCCAAGAATGGCTTGGTTTGCCTCTGTTGTGCCAGAAACAAAAATAAACTAAATTGAACTCAAGGCCTTAGCTATACACTAAATATTTTTCCCTAATGAACATAATAGAGAAGCTGAAAAGATTTGAGTGCAACTGAAGAACAAGAACTCCAATGGCCTCAAAACTTTTACAGCAGGTTCTATACTACCTAAGGATTTAGCTTGCCAAATTGCAGCTAATGTGGAGTCATACTGTGTCCTCCCTAATTCTCACAATATCTCTTATGTATTCCCACATATACACAAGTATGGAGAATAAGAACAGGGAGTTCAAGGACTCATCTTGGGCTGATACTTTACATATTAGTTTTTGATGACATGAGAGTAACCTGGTCCAAAATTCAGCCCTTTTACTTGAGTAGTTCTCCCAGAACAATTCTTTAAGCATTTGTACTCAAAAGAATTAATTCTGTAGTAATGTGCATTTTCATGCCCAATTAAGTGAACTACAATTCCAAGTATGTCTCATAGAGCTTGCGTAAATTTTCCTATGATTGTTGGAGCTATGGATTGCTCCGAACAGATTTTTGAAGTGGGAAACATTTTCTGAAAATGTTTCCGGACTCTTTTGAACACAGTAGATTGCATTTAGCAAATTCCTTCTCAAATGATCTTCAAATGAGCTGAAAATTTGATAGTAGGTAAATACTATGCTAAAGAATATTCTGGCAAAATTTGGGGATTTTTGGGTAAACCAAACTCCCTCAATAATTCTTTTTCAGAAAAACTTCCAAGAATTTTCCAGAATATAATATTAACTTTCATACAAATCTGAGTTCACATTTGGATAGAACTCAGAGAGATGAATCCAACCCAAGTGGAACCACTCAAATTGGATGTTTCTATCAGGAGCTATGAATTTCCAAAGATTGAGCCAACTCTGGAATTGTTTTCCTACAGAAAATCCGGCTGGACCCACTGTTTTAAATTCCAGCCAATAGAAACGAAGCCACACCGGGGCCACGGGGTTTTGCGCGCCAGCACACAGGATCCAGCCACACCCAATCCCAGGTTTAAATTTTCTGCTGCTGACAGACGGGACCCACCCGTCTTCTTCTTCCTTCGGCTCCCTCCCCGCGCCCGCGCTCTCCCCCTCGCCGGAGTTCGCCGGTGCTCGCCGGCCGGCTGTTTCCGGCCACCATCCAAACCCGGACTCGCCGCCAAGGGGTTTTGGGCATCAAGGAACACGGCTGTGAGGTTTGCTTGGGCTGCCGACGGCCGGAAAATGGCCGGCGACGTGTAACTGCCCCTGTGGTAGTTCGGCAGCGTCGCCCGAGGTCTCCAGCCCTCCAAAACTTGTACCGACGAGCCCTACAGCACCAGCGTACCTCTAGGAAGATCGGAACGACCTCAAACTAGCTTGGAAATGGCTGGAACTAGGTTGTCATCGTGCGACCGAATGGGTCCGCCGTGAACAACCCAAGAAAAGCTCAAAATTCATCGGTCTGAGGCGTTTTCATGCGCTGGATGCAAAAGGGAAAGTGATCGCCGGCTAGTACAGCTTCTCTGTGCCAAGTTTGATACCCTAAGAAGGATTGGAGAGGAGCAATTTTGAGGAACTGTACCGAGAGCTTGGGTTGAGGCCGCCGGAGCAAAACTCCGAAATTCGCCGGCGATGCTTCACGGCACGGCTTGAGCTTTGGGTGAGAGCAGCGCGGTGGCCGTGCGCTCCCGTTGCCGTCCTCGCTTGGCCGTGAATACTGCTGTGGCGAGCTGCCCACGTGCGCCCGATCACTTTCTTGAACTCGGTCGCCGCGGCGGCGGTTGATCTCGGGCGAGGGAGGCCGAAGCTCGCTTGCTTTCGTGTCGGGGAGGTGGAGGCTGATCTCACGGCGATGTTTAGCAGCTCAGGGGAGGGAAGACACGATTGCTTCACCGTTTCTTCGATCGGACTGAGAGAGCGGCAGGGAGAAACAGCCGCTGTTCGTGCGCTCGCAAGTGGAGGAGAACAACTGGGTCTTCGCTCGGCTGAGGGCACGATAACATCGAAGGAACCGCCTTCGGTGGCCGCGCGTGGGGGGGGGGAGGGTAGCAGGAGGTGGCAGGTTCAGTTCCCCGGGGCGCGGTGGAACCCCTCGGTGGCATCCGAGCAGAACAGAAGCAACAGTTCATTTGCTTCATGGTTAAGTTTAAGTCTCTAGCTCACTGCCATGTGGGTCCCACCCCACGTTCTACCCCCCAAATATCTTCTCAAAGTGATCCTCTAAATTCCCAGAATGCTGAGTTTAAAAGGGTGGCTAGAATTTTAATTCTCCAAATTCAGTTTGAATTGGTGACAAATTTGAATTTGGCTAGAATTTGCAAATGCTTCTCTTTAACTCCTTTTTGAGCCCACCCTACAAATGCAAAGTTGGTGATAAAACTTTTTCCTACAAATTCCAACTATATGGCTGCATGTTCATTCAAAGTTCTTGGTCACCCCATGTGTGAACTTTGAATCTAAAATCTGATTTTTAAACTTACATGCGAAGAGGTATTTAACTCCTTATTGGTTCAACACTTTTAAATAAAAAGGTGAGCCTCATTTTGGATGGTCATTCATGTATTACTTTGCATGAAGAAATGTTTTAGCAAGTCCCATTTTCATGTCTTTGCCACACATATGAACTCAAATCTTGGTTTTTATTCATACACATTTTTGGGACTTTTACATTCCTCCCCCCTTAAAAGAATCTCGTCCCGAGATTACAAAAGAGGAACGAGACGGGAGAGGTAATTACAAACTGTACAAAGCTAAAAATTCCGAATAGTTGGTGCGGAGGTAATCTTCACATTCCCACGTCGCCTCTTCCGCGGTGTGATTACTCCATAGCACCTTGAAGAATCTGATGGTCCGGTTCCGGGTTACCCGGGTCTTTTCATCCAAAATCTGAACCGGTCGCTCGGTGTAGGTCAGGTCCGGTTTCAACTCATCGATGTCCTCGGTGCGAACAGCAGCGGTGAATTTGAGGCACTTCCGCAGCTGTGAAACATGAAATACATCATGAACACCCGCTAGACTTGCCGGTAATTCCAGCCGGTAGGCTACAGGTCCGCACTTCTCCGTGATAGCAAAAGGACCAATAAAACGGGGAGCGAGTTTCCCCTTTACACCGAACCGGTGAATTCCCTTCATCGGAGATACATGAAGATACATGTGCTCTCCGACGTCAAAATGCAAAGGCCTACGCCGTTGATCAGCGTAGCTCTTCTGTCGGGATTGTGCAGCCTTTAAGTTCTCTTGTATCAACCTAACTCGGTCTTTGGCTTCGTTGACAAGAACAATCCCAAACAGAACTCTTTCGCCGGACTCACACCAATTCAGTGGTGTGCGACACTTCCGGCCGTAGAGAGCTTCGTACGGTGCCATTTTAATACTCTCTTGATAACTGTTGTTATATGAAAACTCCGCCAGCGGTAGGTGATCGTCCCAATTCCTACCTTGGTGGATGACACACGCTCTCAACATGTCCTCAAGTACTTGGTTCACCCTCTCAGTTTGTCCATCGGTTTGAGGATGATATGCGGAGCTCCTAATCAGCTTGGTGCCCAACGAGGCATGCAGCTGCTCCCAAAATCGAGCAACAAACAGCGCACCTCGATCTAAAATGATGGTCTTCGGGACACCATGTGAACATATAATTCTGGAGATGAATAACTCCGCATATTGCCTTGCTCGATAATGAGTGTCCACCGGTATGAAATGAGCCGACTTCGTCAACCGGTCGACGATCACCCATATCGAGTCATGCTTCCTAGATGTGAGCGGTAATCCGACAATGAAGTCCATACTCACATCCTCCCATTTACACGCCGGTATCTTCAAAGGTTGTAGTGGTCCAGCTTTCCGCATATGATCAGCCTTGACCCGTCTACACGTATCACACTCGGATACGTATTTAGCAATCTCTCTCTTCATCCTCGTCCACCAAAATTTCTGTTTCAAATCTTGGTACATCTTGTTACTTCCGGGATGAATGGAAAACTTAGACAGATGGGCTTCATCCAAGATCTTCTTCCGGAGTCTCATATTGCGCGGTACCACTATACGGTCATTAAACCATATCGTACCGTTCTCATCCTTCCGGAAACATTTCATCTCTCCATTGTCTAGTATTCTCCGTATGTGAGACATACCTCTCTCTTCTTTGAGCCTCAACAATCTCTTCACAGATTGTTGGAATGAGCGCGAGATTATAAAGCGCGCCATATGGAATGACACGGAGACTTGGTTCTTCTTCTTCCAACTCAGCAGCCGCTAAGTTGTGAACGTGGGCTTTCCGACTAAGCGCGTCAGCAACCACGTTCGCTTTGCCTGGATGATAGTGGATCTCAATTTCATAATCTTTGATGAGCTTCAACCATCTCCGTTGCCTCATATTCAGCTCCTTCTGCGTGAAGATATACTTCAGGCTTTTATGGTCGGTGTAGAGGTGAACAAGATTACCCAGTAGGTAATGCCTCCACATCTTTAACGCCAACACCACAGCAGCAAGCTCGAGATCGTTAGTTGGATAATGCTGCTCGTGGTTTCGCAGTTGGCGAGACCCATAGGCGACTACACGCCCTTCTTGCATCAGAACACAGCCGAGACCGATGCCGGATGCATCACAGTATACATCAAATGGCTTTGTCGTGTCTGGCTGAGCAAGAACTGGAGCTGTCGTGAGATGTTTCACCAAAGTTTTGAATGCGGCTTCACATGCTGCATTCCACATGTATGTAGTGCCCTTCTTCAGCAGCTCCGTCATTGGTTTAGCAATTTTTGAGAAGCTCGGAATGAACCTCCGATAATACCCTGCTAAACCTAGGAAACTTCGGACCTCGTGGACTGACTTGGGAGATTCCCATTTCAGCACTTGTTCAATTTTTCTGGGGTTCACGGCAAAGCCCTCTTCTGAAATAATATGGCCTAGGAAAGGCACTTGATCAATCCAAAATTCGCACTTACTGAACTTGGCATATAATTGGTGCTCCCGCAACCGTTGTAGCACAATGCATAGATGTTCAGCATGCTCTTCTTTTGATTTGGAGTAAACCAACATGTCGTCGATGAATACCACGATGAACTTGTCTAACTCCGGCATGAACACAGAATTCATCAAGTACATGAAGTGTGCTGGAGCGTTGGTTAACCCAAATGACATGACGAGGTACTCATAGAGTCCGTATCTCATCGAGAAGCTGTCTTCGGTATGTCCTCTGGTCGGATCTTAATTTGATGATACCCCGACCGAAGATCCATCTTCGAAAATACCTTTGCACCCACAAGTTGATCAAACAGGATGTTGATGCGGGGCAAAGGATACTTGTTCTTTATCGTGACAACATTTAGAGGACGATAATCAACACATAGCCGTAGTGTTTCGTCCTTCTTCTTAACGAACAGCGCTGAGCAACCCCAAGGTGAAGAACTTGGTCGTATGAAACCCTTGCTCATAAGTTCATTTAGTTGCTCTTTCAACTCCGCTAGCTCGTTAGGTGCCATCTTGTAAGGCCTTCGTGAGATATGCGTCGTTCCCGGCGCCAGTTCAATCTTGAACTCGACATCCCGTTCGGGCGGCATGCCTGGTAAATTATCGGGAAATACGTCGAGATAATCACGTACCACCGGAATATCTTCAAGCTTCAGCGCTTCCGTGTGGTAGGCCTCTACCATATCTGGATCTTCGCTGTCTAAAAACAGCGTGTGCTGTCCGTGAATCGGCGAGTCAATCTGGACAGTCCGGTTACCGATGTTGAGAACGACACCGTGACGATTTAACCAGGACATCCCCAATATAATGTCTATCTTCTGCCTATCCAACATAATCAGTGATGTTGGGTATATTTTTCCGCCCAAACACAAAGCTGCTCGGGACACAATCTGATTGGCAGAGATATTTCCTCCCGGTGAACGTATGAGAAAACTCGTTGTGGGAGTATTGGTGGATAATTGGTGCTGATCCACGCATGATTTGCTGATAAAATTGTGGGTTGCACCGGAATCAAAAAGTATAAGCACGGGCACGTCTTTGAGAGTGAACATGCCCGCTAACACCGGTGCTCCCTCCAGGACATCCTCAATAGCCAGATGTTGCACACTCCCGGAGTGCAATGCTGTTATGTTGACTTGAGCAGGTGGCGGCATACCCCCTGATGATGATGGCTATCTGGTGTTCATCAACTTCTCCTGGCACTCTTGCCTAAAGTGTCCAGAACGGTGGCAATAAGAACATGGAGGTTTCCCCGGTTCTTTGTTGACTTGTGGTTGAGAGGTTGATGTACTTGGTTGCAGCAATGATGCAATAGGTGTCCTTCGTTGCTGCGGCAATGGTGTTGCTTCAAGACAAGATTCTTGAGCAGGAAATCCGTACGGAGTTGATTTCTCTGGTGCTTGCCATATTTCCTCGGATGGTGTGTGATACACCACACGGTATTTGCGAGGAGCAACTGGTGTGTCTTCTTGCACATCATCCCGGTTCCTCTTCTCTGCTTGACACTCAAGTGTCGCTTGTTCTTGCAGCAGAGCCGCACTGATCAACTCGGTGTAACTGTCTTGATTGAACAAAACCAACTTGTCTTTTAATATGGCACTCAAGCCATAGAAAAAGTAGTCACACATTGCAGCTTCGCTCGTCGCATAAGCAGGAGCATATTGTGCCAAAAGGTTGAACCGTTTGACATAATCGAGGACACTCATGTCCCCCTGCTTCAAATTCCTAAATTCTTGCTGTTGGGCCTTGATAAAACCCATAGGGATGTGACGAGCACGGAATGCTTCATGAAATTCCGTCCATTCCACTTGATAACCTTCGGGAACGGTGGCGAGATAAGCAAACCACCAATTACCGGCGGCTCCATGGAGCTGTTGATCTGCAAATGATGCCTTCTAATATTCGTCGCACTCAAACACTCCAAACTTGGACTCCATAACTCGAAGCCACTGATCAGCTTCCACTGGTTCATTGGCTTCCGTGAAAATTGGCGGTTGTGTTGCCAAGAAGTCCAAATAGGCGTTCCGAGGTGGAACGTTCTGTTGTGCACGCTGGAGTAAGCCCTGTTGTACCAAGGCTTGGAGTAGTCTTGTGTTCTCTTGACTTGACTTGACCATCTGAGCCATGACATCCGCCCATACCGTTGATGGCAGTGCCCCTGGTGGAGTCGGGTCATCACAGTCTCGGCGAGAACTTTCAGTCCTTCTCAGAGAATGAGTACGCACCATACTGCAAAACAGCAAATTTTTGAGGGAATTCAAAACTTGATCTCAGCAGTATGTGAAAGTATGTAACACATGAGCATGCTAAAACTTTATGGAAGCATAACAAAATTTCACGTTTACACATCTTTCTAAAGCCAACATATTCAGTCCCTTATTCTGTACAGAACAGACCTTTCTGTAATTAACTCAGAATTTGATCCAGTTACTAGCATTTTAATAACTCAAGTCGAATACGAAAGTTAAAGTTAGCTTCAGTTCTTTCCATCGAGTACTCACATGCCTCTGGATCATCCCTTCATCAGAAGTTATGATCGTTCAAAGTTGACAGAATTTTCTGGACAAATTTTGCCAGCACCTCCTTTGTATGTGGCTGTTTTCATCACAGTTTTACATACAAATGGGGTACAATTCTGAACACACTATGAACTAAAAAATTGTTGCAAATTTCCTAACCTTTCCAACTGTGAATCATATGACCCTTAGAAATTTTTCTACAGACTGTGACGGCTTATTTACAGCAACATCCAGAGAAGTTTGCAGCTGCTCTGTTTTCTGAACAGTTTGCATTCATCTGGACATTCAGCCAAGTTGGTGTATGATTCTGCTCTGGAGGTCTACAGAAAAATTGTAGGGCACTTAATAACCTTTCCAGAACTGTATCAAACAACTCTATTGGGTCAAGCTAATCAGAGTTACGCTCTGTTAAATCCCAGAAAAATTTCTGTCTGAACAGAGCACTCTGTCTTTGAGATCAAAAGAAGCCTAACAAGTCTCTTCTTTGAAACTTATTTCAAATGAAGAGCTCAGTAACTAATATGTGCTCGATCACGTCCATTTTTAGTTTGGAAGTTAGTCATGAATGATTTCTTCATAGGTAAGAATACTATCTAGTGTAGTACGGTGACGATGCACCGTAAGACATATGACGGTACTACGTCGCCTCACCAAAGAAAAACCTAACCGGATTACACCGGCATATACGTATCCTTAGGTGGCACTAAGACGATCACTCGCAAACGTGTTCTACACGTACTAAGGTTTTCGTGGTTAGTACCTACATAAAACACACTCAATCATCAGGTCCGGCTGCACACTAAACCTGGTATCCATATAGTTCGTACACCCGGCCGTCATCACTCGCCCAGGTGTTCTCAAGCCAAACACGCCTTGAGCTACGTGTTCACGTTACTGACCACGTGACGGGGTCTCCCAAATTGCACCACGCATGTCAGGGAATGGTGTTGCTCGAATACCCCAAACGACATGAAAAGTCGTAGAGGATACTAAAGCGAGTCGGGTTACCTGCCACCCGTGAGGCTCCACCCTTCAGCTTGTGCACACTAGTGGACAGCGCATACGTGCACCCCCCAAGACATAGACGTCCCGAGATGCACGATTTTCTGACGTAACAAATAGGTTAGCTTGCCACCTTCATAATATGCTAATAATAGTCCTTATGTGGGCCTAGTACCGTTATCTCACCGTATCCTAAGTTTTTGACATAATATGATGCTCAATCCGTGGTCTGTTCCCAACGCAGCTCTGATACCATGCTGTGGGGGACCACAGGACCTTGTTGGGTGGTGCCGTGTTATGCGGCACCCAACAGCACATGGGTCGATGAAAACATATCATATTACATAAAAAGTTTGCGGAAGCATACAGGAAAGTTTTACAAATAAGAATATCAGAGTAAACTACAGCGGAAGACTATCACTCTCACGAGTCATATCTACACTAGCAACAAACAAACGGTCCAGCCCACGGACGTTTCTTACTAGCAACACGAAGACAATCTGCAGCGGCGAGGATGCTCTTTGAGTAACCACTCGGAGGTTCCCGAGTCTCATCGGCACCCCTTCTCATAAGCATTGAGTCAATTACCTGCAAAACAACTCGGATAGCATCCGTGAGCATAACGCTCAGCAAGACTTAACCGTCACCCTAAACATGAAACTCTAAGTGAGGTTATGAACCTAACATAGGATGGCATAAGCATAATTAAACTCGCCTAAAAGTGAATCCTTACTTTCAGGTATTAATAGCAGCATTTTTAAGTAACCCTGGGCACGCCACATCGGGAGTCCACAATCAGACAAGAAACACTTTCCCCCGATGTAAATTGCTCATGGTAAGAATCGAGTTTGCACTAGCCTATTAATCAAGATCCAATACAAAGGTAGGATATTACTTTACATCAAAATGATTAGTTCCTTTCTCATGCAAGTTCTTACTACGTCACAACTGTGAGAACAAGTATGCTCGGTCCATTCCGTGAGCGACGGTGATTCAAATCAATAACACCCGGACTACACGACACGTACGCCCGTACTCGACGTTGCCTACAACAACCATCACTAACGTCGTACGTGGTAGCCTTTCCCCCTTTTCACCCCCGCTGAATCGATCAAGTCGCCCTGTACAGTAGCTACTCTCATGGTGCACCTACCGACATGAGATGTCATGAGAATATTCCCCACATACTGCACACCGGCCATCCGCCTGAGGCGACCCGAAAAGTCCCAACGACAGCTTCCCGAGGTAGTATAGCCAGCATGAGTCCGGTACACAACTCAAACTTGTTCAACAGGGCCACATACGGATCGGTCCTTGACCGACGCGGACAGGTCTACAGCACCCAGGCCCTTATGTCCTGCTGCCCCTACAACCTTCCGGTCTCAACTTTAACTTGCGAATTCATTTTGAACCAATCCCGTATGCCCCTGTTGTTCCTGAAACTGCGAGTATCATCTCGCCACTTGACTTCTACCGAACCGTACTTAAGCATGGCAGTTCTACACGATGAAAGACACCTACCCTACTCCATGGGTCATTTGGTTATGTAAGAGGAGTATCAAACACTAGACCTAATGCACAGTTCAATTCTTAACCGAAAGTGAATACAAAACAAAAACTTAACAGCTGTTAAATGCAAACCGGAGCTTGCCTGTTTTGCAGGGTAGTCGTATATAATCAGTTAGTGTCCTTGCTGATCCACTCTTGACTCTCCGGAGCTTGATCCACTTCAATGAATCACTCCTTTGAATCCCCTTCGTTGTGGTTCCTATTGAAATGCATATGCATATGTTTTAGAGAATGTAATGGAAAGAAGTTATGGAATTACTTTCTTAGGAACAGAGGTTGTGTGGAAAAGCCAAGAATGGCTTTTTTTTGCCTCTGTTGTGCCAGAAACAAAAATAAACTAAATTGAACTCAAGGCCTTAGCTATACACTAATCATTTTCCCTAATGAACATAATACAGAAGCTGAAATGATTTGACTGCAACTGAAGAACAAGAACTCCAATGGCCTCAAACCTTTTACAGCAGGTTCTATACTACCTAAGGATTTAGCTTGCCAAATTGCAGCTAATGTGGAGTCATACTGTGTCCCCCCTAATTCTCACAATATCTCTTATGTATTCCAACATATACACAAGTATGGAGAATAAGAACAGGGAGTTGAAGGACTCATCTTGGGCTGATAATTTACATATGAGTTCTTGATCACATGAGAGTAACCTGGTCCAAAATTCAGCCCTTTTACTTGAGTAGTTCTCCCAGAACAATTCTTCAAGCATTTGTACTCAAAAGGATTAATTCTGTAGTAATGTGCATTTTCATGACCAATTAAGTGAACTACAATTCCAAGTATGTCTCAGAGAGCTTGCATAAATTTTCCTATGATTTTTGGAGCTATGGATTGCTCAGAACAGATTTTTGAAGTGGGAAACATTTTCTGAAAATGTTTCTGGACTCTTTTGAACACAGTAGTTTGCATTTAGCAAATTCCTACTCAAATGAGCTGAAACTTTGCTTGTAGATCAATACTATGCTAAAGAATATTCTGGCAAAATTTGGGGATTTTTTGGTAACCCAAACTCCCTCAATAATTCTTTTTCAGAAAACCTTCCAAGAATTTTCCAGAATATAATATTAACTTTCATACAAATCTGAGTTCATTTGGATAGAACTCAGAGAGATGAATCCAACCCAAGTGGAATCATCCAAATTAGAGGTTTCTATAAGGAGCTATGAATTTCCAAAGATTGAGCCAACTCTGGAATTGTTTTCCTACAGAAAATCCGGCTGGACCCACTGTTTTGAATTCCAGCCAATAGAAACGAAGCCACACCGGGGCCACAGGGTTTTGCGTGCCAGCACACAGGATCCAGCCACACCCGATCCTGGGTTTAAATTTTCTGCTGCTGACAGACGGGACCCACCCGTCTTCTTCTTCCTTCGGCTCCCTCCCCGCGCCCGCGCTCTCCCCCTCGCCGGAGCTCGCCGGCCGGCCGTTTCCGGCCACCATCCGAACCCATACTCGCCGCCAAGGGGTTTTGGGCATCGAGGAACACGGCTGTGAGATTTGCTTGGGATGCCGACGGCCGGAAAATGGCCGGCGACGTGTAACTGCCCCTGTGGTAGTTCGGCAGCGTCGCCCGAGGTCTCCAGCCCTCCAAAACTTGTGCCGACGAGCCCTACAGCACCAGTGTACCTCTAGGAAGATCGGCACAACCTCAAACTAGCTCGGAAATGGCTGGAACTAGGTTGTCATCGTGTGACCGAATGGGTCCGCCGTGAACAACCCAAGAAAAGCTCGAAATTCGTCGGTCTGAGGCGTTTTCATGCGCTGGATGCAAAAGGGAAAGTGATCGCTGGCTAGTCCAGCTTCTCTATGCCAAGTTTGATACCCTAAGAAGGATTGGAGAGGAGGAATTTTGAGGAACTGTACCGGGAGCTCGGGTTGAGGCCGCCGGAGCAAAACTCCGAAATTCACCGGTGATGCTTCATGGCACGGCTTGAGCTTTGGGTGAGAGCAGGGCGGTGGCCGTGCGCTCCCGTTGCTGCCCTTGCTTGGCCGTGAAAACTGCTGTGGCGAGCTTCCCACGTGCGCCCGATCACTTTCTTGAACTCGGTCGCCGCGGCGGCGGTTGATCTCAGGCGAGGGAGGCCGAAGCTCGCTTGGTTTCGTGTCGGGGAGGTGAAGGCTGATCTCACGGCGATGTTTAGCAGCTCAGGGGAGGGAAGACATGATTGCTTCGCCGTTTCTTCGATCGGGCCGAGAGAGCGGCGGGGAGAAACAGCCGCTGTTCGTGCGCTCGCGAGGGGAGGAGAACAACTGGGTCTTCGCTCGGCTGAGGGCACGATAACGTCGAAGGAACCGCCTTCGGTGGCCGCGCGTGGGGGGGGAGGGCAGCAGGAGGTGGCAGGTTCAGTTCCCCGGGGCGCGGTGGAACCCCTCGGTCGCTCCCAAGCAGAACAGAAGCAACATTCATTTGCTTCATGGTTAAGTTTAAGTCTCTAGCTCACTGCCATGTGGGTCCCACCCCACATTCTACCCCCCCAAATATCTTCTCAAAGTGATCCTCTAAATTCCCAGAATGCTGAGTTTAAAAGGGTGGCTAGAATTTGAATTCTCCAAATTCAGTTTGAATTGGTGACAAATTTGAATTTGGTTATAATTTGCAAATGCTTCTCTTTAACTCCTTTTTGAGCCCACCCTACAAATGCAAAGTTGGTGATAAAACTGTTTCCTACAAATTCCAACTATATGGCTGCATGTCCATTCAAAGTTCTTGGTCACCCCATGTGTGAACTTTGAATCTAAAATCTGATTTTTAAACTTACATGCAAAGAGGTATTTAACTCCTTATTGGTTCAACACTTTTAAATAAAAAGGTGAGCCTCATTTTGGATGGTCATCCATGTATTACTTTGCATGAAGAAAAGTTTTAGCAAGTCCCATTTTCATGTCTTTGCCACACATCAGAACTCAAACCTTGGTTTTTATTCATACACATTTTTGGGACTTTTACATCACTTGCGTGTACCTTCGTGGTACATTATATTGTAAATGACACTATATTGAGAAATAAAAGACTTTGTATGTTTATGAGTTCTTTTCGTGTATGCTGTTGGGTGACGCATCGCACGGCACCACCCAATGTGATTCCTGGAGTGTGGATCCCGGAAGGGGTTCCCCACAGAGGCTTTCGAGAAGATCAAAGAATACTTGATGAAGCCACCGGTCTTACATGCCCCACAGATGAGGAAGCCGTTCCGGCTCTACATATCTTCACAAAGCCAAGTTATTGGGGCTGTTTTAACTCAAGAAAGTCAAGGTAAAGAACATCCCGTGGCTTACATGAGCAGAAGACTGCTAGATGTCGAAACCAGGTACACACTCATTGAGAAACTTTGTTTGTATTTGTATTTTGCGTGTTCCATGCTTCGGCACTATCTCCTTTCCAATAGTGCTTCGTGACATGTCAACACGACATCATCAAGCACATGTTGCAACAACTGATTTTGAGTGGCATGATAGGTAAATGGGCGTACTCGGTGGAGTATGATATGGTGTTCGAGCCTCTCTGGACCATGAATGGTAAGGTTGTGGCAAATTTCATCGTGGAACACGATGTACAACTCGAAGAAGAGTGCATGGTTGAGGTACATCCTTGGAGATTACTTTTTGATGGATCGGTTTGCATCAAGGGTCAAGGAGTTGGGTATGTATTGATTTCACCCACGGATGAAGTTTATGAGTTCTCTATTCGGCTAAATTTCGTGTGCACCAACAATCAAGCTGAGTATGAGGCCCTTCTGAAAGGTTTGGAACATTTGGTCGACATGGGGATCAAGAACATTGAAGTTTATGGTTATTCCAAGCTTGTCATCCAGCAGGTTAGCGGAGAAAGCCAATGTTATGATGGTATCTTGAAGGATTATCATGAAAAATGTTTATATATCATCAAAACTTGGATACTTTCTGCGCCAAACATATACCAAGGGAAGAAAACTGGAGAGCAGATGACTTGGCACAGAAAGCTTCGGGATATGAGGTGAAAAGAGGAAGGTTTCACGTAAAAACAAGGCCAACATTGTCCAAGAGTAATGAAGACATGATAAGGCACAACAATTCAGCCAATTTGATGTGTTAAACATAGAAGATTGGAGGCCAACAATCATAGCATGCATCAAAGATCCAAGCACGTGCAAAGACAGGAAGGTTTGGCGTCAAGCATTGTGGTACACCTTGATCAATGATGAATTATATCGCCGAACTTTGGATGGGCTCTTGTTAAAGTGTTTGGACAAAGAACAAGCAAAGGAGGCCATGGGAGAGGTGCACGATGGTCTTTGTGGCACGCATCAGTCGGCTCCTAAGATGAGATGGTTGCTTAAGAGAGCTGGTTTCTATTGGCCGACTATGCTTGAAGATTGTTTCAGATATTATGGAGGATGTGAATCTTGTCAAAGATTTGGAGATATCAAACAAGCACTGGAAAGCATGCTTCACTCCATTTTGAAGCCTTGGCCCTTTAGAGGATGGGGTTTAGAATTCATTAGGGAGATACATCCAGCATCATCAAAGAAACATAAGTTTGTTTTGGTTGCCACGGACTACTTCACTAAATGGACAGAAGCTGTGCCACTCAAGAATAACACTACAATGAGGTAACCAGCTTTGTTCTTGAGCATATTATCCTTAGATTCGGTGTTCCACAAACCTTAACCATGGATTAAGGAGGAGCCTTCATATCTTCACAATTCAGGGAGTTTGCCGAGTCTTTTAGGATAAAGTTGTTGAATTCTCTCCCTTTTATTGTCAAACTAACGAAGAAGCAGAGTCTAGCAATAAAATACTTATCAAGCTCATAAAAAAGAAGATCAGGAATAATCCTAGACATTGGCATGAGACTCTGAGTGAAGCCTTATGGGCTCATCAAGTATCAAGACATGGTGCTACCAAAGTTACCCCATTTGAGCTTGTATATGGACAAGAGGCTATGTTATCTGTTGAGCTTCGCATGAAAGTTTGTCGAGTCGATTAGCAAGATAACCTTTCGGCTGTAGATTATCAAGACTTGATGATGTATAACTTGGGTGGAATCACAGAGAGCAGAATGGAAGCTTTGAAGGAGATATAGAAGGAAAAGCTTAAGGTGGCCAAGTATTACAACAAAAGAGTTCGAGAAAAATTGTTCCAGGTTGGAGACTTGGTTTGGAGAATGATTTTACCCTTAAGAATTCGAGACAAGAAGTTTGGCAAGTGGTCACCAAGCTGGGAAGGGCCTTACAAGATTGTAGGTATTGTCCCTAGAAATGCAAACTTTGTAGAGAATTTGCAAGGAGAAAACTCAGGAAAAGCCATCAACGGGAGATACTTAAAATGATTCTACCCTAGTATATGGCAAGAAGGTTAAGTTATCTAAGACTTGCAAGGTAAAAAGCTGATTAATCTAATAAATCCTGGTTCTGGAGGTGTTTTTGGCACACCATGTTTGCCCAAAAACAGAGGGGCATGTGTTGGAGGTAAAAAATGGTTGTGAGTTTTGCAGGTTGCAGGAGCCAAAAACAAGGTGGAAAGGGTCTTTTATCTCAAGAATTCAAGGTGCAGAAGTCTTCAGCAAGGATCTTACCCCGACACTGGAGAAAATACGCAACGGAAGCCTGTTTTACCTCAAAAACTCAAGATACAAGTGCCCGAGAAGATAAACCAACTAAATCCCAAATTAGCTTGTGGATGCAAGATAAACCAACTAAAAGGCAAGATAAAAGGCCAAAGAGATTTAGGTGTTCTCGGTACAGTTCAAAACTTTTTACAAATTAGAAGTTATCGTGTCAAGTGTTCTAGAAGGTCTAGCACGACATTCGTCCGTGCATTTAGATAGGATTGAGTCCTAGACATTAGATGAGTTTAAGTTTAAACTTCAAAGATCAAATCTTTTGATATAACCAGGTTCTACATAGAGGCAGTCGTCTGCTGAAACAAAAAGCAAATCTCAGATCAATACAATCAACTTTTCGTTTATGTTTTTGTTGTTTTTTCATTTTCGTAGATCATAGCTTAGATTGTAGTTCCTTTGTTGCTTTGCTGAGGAAAGCATCCGGCCCTCTCCATGTAAGTGAGAAGTACCACATTCTTGATCTACAAGAACCTCATCCTATCTTGATTTCGGCGAGCTAACGCCGAGCTTTCTTGAAGTGTAGGTGGCTTAGACCATCTGCTGGCGACTCCACGCTACTGAACCCTCTGTTACATGAACACCAGCTAGGGGTCACTTCGTGTTTTCATTTTTCTGCTGTGATGGTTTTCATGAGATCAAACTTCCACGTCGCTGAGAAGCTTCGTTTCGGTAGCCTCGAGTTCACCATCGCCGCCGACAACAAACTTGAGGCTGCCCCATCAGGTTTTTTATTTGGAAAGAGTTCATCACTGACGATGGCGGCATTCTGCGGCTGATGGATGACGCGACCGTTGACGCCGTTGACTGCACCCCTAAAGGAAACTTCACAGGCATGATTGACAAGGCCCTGTCATCTCCTCTCCCCCTCTTGGAGGACGTGGCCGACTGTGATTACAGCACCGACGCCAGGTACGACGGGGATCGTCGCCCTTTTTGTGAGCATTGCGATGCGGAGGCTTGCTGCGACTCTCTGACCGCTCCTCCCGCCTGTGTCGTGCCTTCGCCCGTCCCGGCACTACGGGAGGGTTTATGTTCGAGCTGCAGCAGGGAGCCAGCGGCCATGTTGGGACGGACCGAGCTGCTCGAGACACGCCGCGATGTGCCCGGGACAGAAGAGGCACAGCCGGATGGGGACGAAGCAGCATATGGGATGCCACGCTACCGTTGCTTCTGCGGAGGTGGCTGTAAAAGCCCCAAAAACGTGAATGCAAAGAAACGGATGATTGAACGTCATTGTGTTTCTGGTTCATGAAAAATGGGACTTACAAAAACTTTCTTACATGGGATGGTATACGTGAGGTTCGACAACACGGGTTCAAGCATTCATTTGAATGTGTTGGACCAGGGTGGAGTTAAACTCATGTGTAATCATACATGTGGATGAGAAAGAATAAAAATAAGGCCTTTAGACTCAAATGCTCACCTCAAAGTGCCACCAAATTTATGAATACATATGGAGCCTCATACATTGGAAATTGAGGAGAATATGGTGGTAAACTTCTGATGTGAGGGTGAGTTAAAAGGAGTGGATTATGATCATGTTTGAATTCATGCTGAATTCAAACATGTTAAGACAAGGAAATGACTTGAGTTATGTCACACGAAATGATAAACTCAAACATGGACATGTGGGGAAAGCTAAAATTTTCTTTAGCTCATACTGAACACATGTTAACCCAGAGAAAGAATTTCACTCCCAAAAATCTAACTCATGTGCACATTCTCTATGAGTAGAGGGGAGGGAAATTTAAACACAATTGTGAATCTTTGTGAAGGATTCATGTTTAGCTTGTCCAAAGGCCTATATGTGAGATGACCATTTCAGTCCTCAGGTATTAAAGAGCTTAAGTTCCAAATTTGGAGAAATTTTGAGCTCATATACCATTTGTTCAAATGGGTCATCACAAAAGAGGTTTTCAAACTGTTGGTTCAAAGTTTATATTTGCAGCAACCAAATTTAAAAGTTGAGTCCATATTTGAGATCCTCAGCTCCAAATTTCTGGGAATACAAATTTTTACAACATTTGGAAGTGTGGTGGCTAAGCTTTTGCAATAGGACATAAAAGGCTAATTGAATTCAAATTCATATTTGAACTTGGAGGAAACTTTGCCCTATGTCTAAATGAATTCTCAAATTTGAGCTCTACATGTTGGAATTTATTACCTGCCAAATTTGGGAGATATTTGTGAGAAGTTTGGGGGGGGGGGGTAAGAAAAGGGAAAAGAGGAGTTGGACCCACTGGTAAGTGAGCTACTGAAGACTTGCACTCGAAGGCATTCTCTGTTCAGACTCGAACACACCCGGTCTGCTCCGAGCGCCACCGAGGGTGAGATTGCCGCAAGCTCCCAGCTGCTTGAGCAGCGCTGGAGAGCTGCTCGTGGGTCTTCTGGACCCCCTGCGTGATCCTCTCGCACTGGCAGAAGCAACAGACTTCGCCTCCTTCTCGTGCGCACACACCAAACACCGAACGGCGCCGCTGCCTCGGTCTTGATCGGGAGCCGAGGAAACTCGAGCGTGCAGAGGCCGGCTAAGCCGAAAAACCACACCGTGAACTCCTCCTACACCTCCTCCGTGAAAAATACAGGGAGTTGCCGCCTTCCCAACCCGAGATTAGCTCGTCGCTGCGGCGACCTAACTTCACAGCGACTTGGGGTGCTCGTGGACAGCCCACACCGGGTACTTTCACGCCCGAGCAAGGACATCCCCGGACGCGCTGTTGAACCGTGCTGCTCACCCCCAAACCTCAAGCAAAGCCGTGGACTACCGAGCGAGAATTCGGGAAAATTTTGCCGGCGACCACAAACCGATGATCCGGTATGAAAATCCAAAATTCTCACTTGTTCTTCATTCTTAGATCACCAAATCATGCTCAAATGATCTAAACTCGGTGGCGACCCAATCCCCTTCACAATCATAGCTTGAAACCCGGTGTTAGCAGGCCATTTCAAGTTTTGCGAGCGGCGGTCATGGCGGGAACGATCGGTCGCCTGGTGGAACCGTAGTAACCGCCGTTTCCGAGCCATGTTGAGGCCAGATTGCTTTCTTGTGACAAGGAACTCACAACAAAATTTTCAGCTCCATTAGTGCTATGGATCATCACTGTCCTGTTCAACATTATTGAGTGATCAACACACAAGTGATGAAACACACTTATCACTTGATCATAGTGCTTAAACCAAACCCAAACCACTAGCACCAGTGTCATTTTAAATTCTTAAACAGAGTTCCAGTTTTAAACTTGTCTATACAACTTGTTAGCAAAAGTTTTACAAGAAACATATCAGGTTGTTGATCTGTTGAAGAATAAAGATATGATAGAGAGGTTTGTTAGAGAATAAGATCTATTAGGTGGCTTGCTATCTATAGAAGGCGGCCTATAGTTTTACTAGGATTTCATCAAGGAAAAAGAAGTCTTCCTGGTGGCGGCTGCTTCATCGCTCTCGCTGGAACCCATTCCAGCGCAGGGAACTCAGCGAAACAGCCGTCCAGCAGGGCTCCCTACCCACTGGGTTCACATCCCCACTCTCATCTTCTCCCCCACTCTCCCCTGTGCACCCCCAAGAGGAAGATTCGCAACAGTCAGCACAGGCCTTAGCAAACTCATAGCGGGACTAAGATAGACTACAGTCAGGGGCCTATATGTAATATTTGTTCCCACCAAGATTAGGAAGAAGAATTATCCTACCCCTTTCTATATAAAGGACCCAAGGGGTCATTGGTTAGGGGCTGGATCCCCTTTGCTCTTACTCTTGGTCTTCTAAACTTATGTGTTGGAGAAATGTCTCAACACTCATAATTCAGTACAATCATGTATGTTTCTTGATACATCTAACATTTCATATATTGCACATAAACTTTAAGTTTGATTGAAATAATTGATGTTTGTTCTTTTACAGGGTATTATCTGTTTCTTGGATTGATTATTGACCGGCTACATTACTATATCAGAGAGTTAAGGACGATGAAGAAAAATATGGTGCCTATAACAAAGCAGAGCCGGAGCTTTGAAGAAGCAGAACTTGGAGGCGCGGAGGAGATTCAAGGATACTAAAAAGTGATTGCCAGTCTGAATGAACAACTGCAAGTTCTCAAGAGCCAAACACAAGCGAAAAAGAGGATTTGAAAACTGCTGAGGCAAATTCTGTTGCTTTACAAAAACAATCTGAAGGGTTGCTTACTGAGTATGAGCGTCTAATTGCAGAGAACGAAGAGCTGAGGAGCCAACTCCAGAGAATTGACCGCCGCACGTCCCATTCCGATGGCAAGAAGTATTCATAAGTTGCAATTTTCATGCGTGCAGATTTTTCTGTAAATTTTCTGCCATACAGGTCTTGCTGTGTCATAGAGCAGCTGGGTGAAATATATGTCAGAGTCTTACAGTGGCATAAGCAAATATATATACTAGAGCAGATGGATGAAATATATGTATCAGTGTAAGGATGAAGCATCAAATCTGTATGATCTTACCTATGGTTACTGTCTTCTGATGACTTGCTGTAGGAATAACAAGTCATTTGCTTCTAATTTCTGTAAATTATGGTTCTGTTTTTCAATGGCTATTAGAATTACTCATTCAGACTGCCCAAACCTTCTTTGGATCCATTGGCAGCAGATGAACAACCTTGGGGAGTAATGTCGCAACGAGATGGTGCCGTTGAACAGCACTCTTAGCGTCCAAAGGTTGACTAGCAAGTCTTCAGAGCTTTGAACTATCAATATAGGAAGTTGCATCTTCACACTTCTACCACACGGATAATAGGCATTCTGACCAACAATATGTTGGAAAATTATCTACGATCACTTTACAATCCTACGGTGCATTGAAAATTTTCTAACTGTTCTTCACGAAAGTAGACTTTCATAATGCGTAAGCCATGTGGCTCGTGATTGTTAGACACTGTAATTAAGTGTGTGTCACAGGGCCATATTAGTCATTAGAGAGAGATTAGGGTTAGGGGTAGTTTAGTCCTTTTTCCCTCCTAATCCCTCTATATAATCAGACCTGTACCCTGCATTATGGATTCATCTAATACAGCTATCATTAGCCCTCTATTATGGTATCATTAGCTAGGAATAATTAGGATTAGTGCTGAACCCTAACCCAAATGGCCCAGCCGCCGCCACAGCCCTGGGCTCACGCCGCTGCCGCCCCTGCTGGTGCGCCACCCGCCGCCGGAGCCGCCGCCGCCCTAGCCTCCGCACCCTGGGCCGCACCCGCTGGTGCCTCCGCCGTGCCCTGGGCCGCCGCCACCACCCCCCCATCCGAATTCGGGGCCGCCGCTCCATGGATCGGGCTGGCTCCACCTGGATTCCGACCGCCCCCACCCGGATGGGGGCCACGCGCGCATGGGGTGGGGGGGGGGGGGCTCCTCTGGAGGGGCCGCCGCCCCCTGGTCCATCGGTTCTGGAGGCGCTGCCGTCTCTAGAGGGGCCGCAGCCCCCTGGCCTCTCGCTGCTGGAGGCGCTGCCGCCTCTAGAGGGGCCGTCGCTACCTCTGGAGGGGCCGCCGCCATCTCTAGAGGGGCCGCCGCCCCCTGTAGCGCTCGACCACCCGTGCTTCCGGTCCCTAGAGGTGCTGCCGCCCCCTCTTTCTCTCTGAAAACCGGTCCAGATGCCGGTGGACCCCTCGTAGGTACCACCGGCAACCCCGCCACCGTTGTCACTTTCATGGCATGTACTTCTGTGCTACGGGACTCGACCGGACTCGGCATCGACGGGAGCACCACGGCTGTCCCGCCGATTCCATTCCCAGTCGCTAGTGCCGCTGCTGAGAACACAACTTCTTCTTCCTACGGCGCCGACACTGCGGATACCTCCGACATCGCCGCAGCACTGGATGCCTCTCGCGAGCGCGAGCGGGCACTCGCTCTTGCCCTAGAGCAGGAGCGTGCCTCCGTGGCATCGCTATCCCACCAGCTCGAGGAGAGTGCTCGCCGATCGACGAGTGCTGGCCAAGAGCCTCCCTCGGATGCTGGTACGTACTCGGCTTCACTTGTGGCCGCTCTTCATGTGCAGGCCGCAGGGATTCAGAACATCCGGATGCTCGTGCCGGTTGTTCTCAGCCCCGAGTCCACCTCATATGCCCGGTGGCGTGATATGGTGCTCCTCACGCTGCGGCGCTACTGCCTCGACGACCACGTCCTCCAGGACGATTCTTTAGTACAGGTGTCTTGGATCAGCATGGACAGCCTGGTCCTATCCTGGATCCTTGGCTCCTTGACGGAGGAGCTACAGGACATCATCAGGCAGCGCGGTGGCGGCACTGCTCGACAGGCCTGGGTGGTCCTTGAGCAGCGGTTTCTAGGGAACCGCGCGACTCAAGCCCTCCACGTCAGCACTCAGCTCCAGAACACCGTCCAGGGTGATCGTTTTATGTTCACCTACTGTCAGGAGATGAAGGGCATGGCGGATGCCCTACGTGAACTTGATGAGCCGGTCACCGATAGCGCTCTTGTTCTTCGGGTTCTTCAGGGCCTGAATGAGCGCTATTGTCACCTACTGACGTGGCCGACTGGAGCCACTACCTACCTTCGAGAAGGTATGGTCTATCTTGAACTTGAGGAGATCACTGCAGGTGGCTCTACTGGCTCCGGATCTGCCACAGCCTTCTATGGCTCTGGGCAGTCCCCTCGTCCACCCTTACCAACTGCTGGTGCACCACCGTCATGACCACCTTCCACTCCTACCAGTACAGGAGGTGGAAACTGTCGTCGCCGAGGAAAGAACGGCGGTCGTGGTGGTAGCAGTGCAGGTGGCACTCCCACACCCACGGCTTTGACTGCTGGTGGTAGTGGTGGTACCGGCCGGTGAGGCGCACCTTGTCCCACACCCTACAACCCGTGGACTGGCCAGATCTACATGTGGCCTGGGCCGTCCCCGGGTTCTCAGCCTCCACGACCACCACGTCCCTAGCCGGCGTTCGCGGCTACCCCGGGCTACAGTGGACCAGCCCACAGTGCTGGTGGACCGCCAGCTCAGGCCTATGGTGGGCTTGGATACTCCTCTGACGGACACTTAGCCTCGACCAACGGAGGCACTGACTATCCTGTTGGGTACTCGGAGCCATCGGCACCTCTCCAGGAGCCACCGTCGACGTGGGATCGACAGTCGCTTGCTTCCTCCTTCAGCACCATGCACCTTACTCCACCAGGTGCCAACTGGGTAGTCGATTCCGAAGCATCATACCATACCACTCCTAATCCCGGTATACTCTCTTCCACCCATTCTCCCAATCCCTCTTTTCCTTCATCTATCGTTGTTGGGAATGGGTCCGTTCTTCCGGTCACCTCAGTAGGTGATTCCGGTCTTCCGGGTACTTTCCAGCTTAAAAACATTCTTGTCACTCCGGATATAATTCAAAACTTGCTTTCTGTTCGCCGTTTTACCACTGACAACAATGTTTCCATTGAATTTGATCCTTTTGGTTTGTCTGTGAAGGATCTTTCCACCCGGCGACCTCTTTTTTGATGTGATAGCTCATGGCCCCTATACACACTTTGGCTTCCTACTTCTGCTGCATCACCGCCGTTTGCTTTGACTACGACAGCTTCATCCAACATCTGGCATCGCCGGCTTGGCCACCCTGGTGCAGATGCTATGTCGAAGCTGTTCAGTAGTTCAGTTATCTCGTGTTCTAGGGACACACATGACTCCTTATGTCATGCCTGTCAGCTTGGTCGCCATGTTCGGCTCCCTTTTTCCACCTCTGTGACTCATGTTGATCACCCGTTTGATCTTATACATTGTGATTTGTGGACATCTCCCATTACCAGTGTATCAGGATTTAATTACTACTTGGTGATCATTGATGATTTTTCTCACTTTTCCTAGACTTTTCCATTACGATTGAAGTCTGAGACTTTCGTCACTCTTTCTCACTTCTTCGTTTTGATTTCTACTCAATTTGGGCGCACCATTCGAGCTCTCCAGTGCGATAACGGACGCGAGTTTGATAACTCCGTGTTTCATAATTTTCTCTCCGCACATGGGGTACAGCTACGCATGTCTTGTCCGTATACCTCTCCTCAAAACGGCAAGGCAGAGCGCATGATTCGCACCACCAATGATGTCATGTGCTCCCTGATGTTCCAGGCATCTATTCCAGCTCGATACTAGGTGGAGGCTCTTCATACTGTCACACTTCTGATTAATCGTCTTCCCACCAAGGCGATTCGTGCCTCCACCCCCTACTTTGCTCTATATGGCACCAATCCTCTTTATGATCACCTTCGAGTTTTCGGATGCGCTTGCTACCATAATCTTTCTGCCACTGCCCCACATAAGCTTGCGCCCCGCTCGACAAGGTGTGTTTTTCTCGGGTATTACCTTGATCATAAGGGCTACCGGTTCTTAGATCTCACTACTCACCGTCTTTTGATCTCTCGACACGTTGTCTTCGACGAGTCATCTTTTCCTTTCTCCACCACCTCTTCCGATTCCACCACAGAGATGGACTCCCTTTTTCCTACTGACCCCGAGGCTGCCTCCCAGCTGCCTTGGCCTATTTCTTCTGCAGGATCGACACGAGCTACGCCTCAGATGCCCCCGGCGCTGACTGCTGCACCTCGTGTGGCATCGACGCCTCCGGTGTCACCCACTGTGCCACACGCGGCCTCGGCTTCCCCGACGTCACCTGCTGTACCTCAGGAGCCCCCGGCGTCACCAGCTGCACCACGTGCGGCACCAGCTGCCTCCCCGACGTCACCTTCAGCGAGCACGACGCCACCAGCCGCGCCACGCGCGGCACCGACGATGACTTCTCGCTTTTCTGACCCCGCACTTGTCTACCAGCGACGAGCGCGAGGGCAGGCTCCTGCTCCAGCTACGCCACGCGCGGCCTCGAGACCCACTCTCGTCTACCCACGACGAGAGAAGATGGTTGTACCCGAACGGCCGGTGTATAATCCCCCTCTCCTTCACAGGGATCCTGATCACGTCCACCCGATGGTGACTCGACGTGCGTCCGGGAGTCTTCGGCCAGTTGAGCGGTTCGATGGGGCCGCTTTCTCATCAACGACATCTCCATCGACCGAGCGTTCTTCGATCTCACCCATACCTACTTTTGTGTGTAGCGCCCTCGCCGACCCTCACTGGCGCCGCGCTATGGAGGAAGAGTATGAGACCCTGCTTGCCGACCGGACGTGGGACCTGGTTCCCCGTCCCGGTCGTGGCAATGTTGTCACGGTCAAGTGGGTATTCACGCATAAGAAGAAGGCGGATGGTACCTTGGAGAGGTACAAGGCTCGTTGGGTACTCTGGGGTTTCACTCAGCGCCCTGGAGTCGACTATGACGAGACTTTCAGCCCGGTGGTAAAGCCGGCGACAGTTCGCACCGTACTGTCGCTAGCTCTCTCACGTTCTTGGCCTGTCCACCAGCTGGACGTCAAGAACGCCTTCCTACACGGTACACTGACTAAGACGGTGTACTGCAGTCAGCCGGCAGGATTTGTAGATTCAGCTCACCCAGACATGGTCTGTAAGCTGAACAAATCCCTGTACGGACTGAAGCAGGCACCACGAGCCTGGTATAGCCGTTTCGCCTCTTTCTTGGTTTCACAGGGGTTTGTTGAAGCTAAGTCGGACACTTCGCTGTTTGTCTATCGATGGGGCAGTGACACTGCTTACCTCCTACTGTACGTCGATGACATTGTACTGACAGCATCTAGTCTGGCTCTGCTTCGGTGAACCATTTCTCCTTTGCAGCAGGAGTTCACTATGAAGGACTTGGGCCGTCTCCACCGCTTCCTGGGTATTACGGTCGAGGACCGACCAGGCGGCCTATTCCTTCACCAGCAACAGTACTGCCTGGATATCCTCCAGCGAGCGGGCATGGCTGAGTGCAAGCCATGCACCACTCCAGTGGATACTCAGGCGAAGCTCTCCACTATCGACGGGACACCCGTCTCTGACCCCACTTCTTACAGGAGTCTTGCAGGTGCTCTTCAGTACCTCACCTTCACGAGGCCGGATATCTCATATGCGGTTCAGCAGGTGTGCCTCCACATGCATGACCCGAGGGAACCGCACCTCACCGCTGTGAAGCGGATTCTTTGGTATCTACGAGGCACCCTCGACTACGGCCTCCTTCTTCGGCATGACACGGCCTCTGAGCTGGTCGTGTACACTGACGCTGACTGGGCAGGCTGCACGGACACACGATGTTCTACTTCTGGGTACACTGTCTTCCTGGGCGGCAACCTCATCTCCTGGTCCTCGAAGCGACAACCCGTGGTGTCGCGCGCTCGAGTGCTGAGGCGGAGTATCGCGCCGTGGCTAACAGCGTGGCTGAGGCCTCCTGGCTTCAGCAGCTACTTCAGGAGCTCTACACTCCCGTCGCCAGGAGCACCCTCATCTACTGCGACAACGTCAGCGCCGTGTACCTCTCCACCAACCCGGTCCAGCATCAGCGCACGAAGCATGTGGAGATCGACCTCCATTTTGTTCGTGAGCGGGTTGCACGGGGCGAGGTTCGGGTACACCATGTCCCGACGACGACTCAGTTTGCCGACATCTTCACGAAGGGCCTCCCGTCGTCGCTGTTTTCCGTGTTTCGGTCCAGTCTCAACATCTGCAGTGGCTAGATGTTGTAACTGCGGGGGGGGGGGGGGTGCTAGACACTATAATTAAGTGTGTGTCACATGGGCATATTAGTCATTAGAGAGGAATTAGGGTTAGGGGTAGTTTAGTCCTTTCCCCCTCCTAATCCCTCTATATAATGAGACCTGTATCCAGCATTATGGATTCATCTAATACAGCTATCATTAGCCCTCTATTAGTGATGAATCATTGTAAAGAAAAAAGTGGTTAACGATATATATGATTGTGTCACTATCTGAAAACTGCGCATATATTATACCATTAGGTCATGTGTCATCAGGAACGGCATCCTCATCCAGCCTTATTGTATACAGCTACATTTCTTCAGAGCTTCAACTTAATCGCGTCTCGGCAACCAGATGACTCAATCCAGTAGCCGGAAAATGTTGCTTAAAAGCGTGTGCAACCTATCATCTACATCAGAACAGGGACCTTTCACCGTCGCTACCAGCAACTGTTGATGGTCTTTTTGTGTCCGGTACAAGGATGTCGAACTCACTGAGCGTCCATTCTGCCTCGGCGTTCTCGCTGATGTATATCTCCGTGCCGACATCGAGCGACGTCCACCGCCTCTTCGCCGGTGGCGTCCCCGGATCCTGGTAGAAGTACAGTGCCTGAGACATGGCGCCGACATCGAGCTCCCAGGTTCTGGGGTCGCCGACCCAGCCCTGGCCCTTGGCCGTCGGGTACCCGAACTCGCCCACACCGGGTGCGGCAAGATCTGCAGAATCTCCTGCGGCTGCGGGTTGCTGTATGCGTCGCAGTAGGTGGTCGGCTGCTCGGCGTGGCGCGCGTTCCCCGGGGAGCAGTAAACGTGGTAGGCGGCGTAGGGGAACCGCGCGGCGTCGGCACGGTGCACGCGCATGCCGTTCCGGAACGTGTGCCACGGCGGGCACTGGTCCACGCGCGACGGGCCGCACCACGCCGGCGTCTCCGGGTTGATGATCATCTCGCTGTACCGCGTCACGTCCGTGTTCACGTCGCCGTCGCAGGGCCGGCCGTCGTTCTTCCAGCAGCTGCCCATGTCCATCAGGTAGAACTGGCTATTGCCGTCGCCGCCCTGCTTCACATCTAGCGTCACGCGCACCTTGAAGTCTGGTGACTCCGGCACCTGACCAGCGACACCATAAATGGGTTTTTAACATTGTTGACCATGTGGTAAGATGCTACATTCAAGATTGAATGTAGACCGGAGAATCTTTGGATCGAAGCCTAAAGGAGAAAAAATCCAGCAGGATTGGGTTTGGTGTGACTTTGTATTTTTTTGGTAAAAAAGCAGAGGTGCTGGAACAAAAGGACTTACTATCTTGGTCATGCCGTGTCGTAGTGGTATCCGCCCGAGAATCCACTGGTGGCGTCGGAGCGCAGGTACAGCATCTGCCACGGTACTTGCGCGACGTGCGCAGCATGTGGTGGAACGCTCACCCGGCGCTCGCCGCCACCTCCTTCTCCCACGTCACCGAGTAGAAGGACACCTTGCTGCTCCCGAGATCCGCCGCCGCCGTGGCGTCCAGCTCGTAGGTGCCGAACAGCCCGCCGCACAGCCACCGGCCTGTGGCATCGATGGTCGTGCGGTTGTGGAACACCAGCGGCTGGTTGATGCACCCGGCGCCGCTGGGGCAGGGGAACCGGGACGAACGGGCGCGCCGGGCGGCCGTTCTGTGGGCAGATGGCCGCGGCGGTGTCGAGGTTGCCGTTCTTGAGCATCACCATCTAGAACTGCCACGGCGCCGGGCTGTCGGTGACCTGGCACAGGTCGCCGAGGTACAGCTCCTTCGCAGCAGCGTAGCGGTCGACGTCGGTGACGGTCGCGTTCGTCGGCGTCACCAGGAACGGGTCCCCCGGGCGGAGGTGGTTGTCGGCGTCGGTCACCCGGTGAACCACCTTGTACATCGGCTGGCCGTGCTCGTCCACACTGGTCTCTGCAAATAATCACCTTTCCCTTGAATAATCGAATCTTGAAACTGCGGCACAACACAAGCGCTGCCCAAATTTGCAATTCAAATGTTGTTTTGAGGAACTCGGTTAGAGCATAATGGATCGACCGAGATCGAAGCAGTCGGCGCCACGAGGGCTGCTCATGCTGGGGGCCTCCTCCCGGATCTCGTTGCAGAAGTTCCAGGCCTCCCAAGCTACGCGGAGGCCGTCGTACTGCATGGCAGGGTCACCGATGGCGGAGACGTAAGCGCCACCATGAGTCCTGATGGCCCGAGCAGCCAGGCAGCACGAGAGAACGGCGACGAGGAAGCAGGTAGCCACGGCTGGCCACGCCGTCATCGGGGGAAAGTCGGGCAGGTTATTGGATAGCAGCGAAGGGTTAGTCACCGCCATGGCGGCGGGCTCCAGCGTCCAAGCAGTAGTGTAAAGTGAAGACAAGGTAAGGTGGGTTGCTGGGAAATCGACAAATTGTTGTCGGGCACGAGAAGTTCAGTGATCAAGCTGTCATATGCGTCACATGTCCACTGCCACACGTCTGTGTTCGAGTTCAGCGGCGCCGTTCACGGAACAGCTCGTTATTTCTGTTGTTTTCTATCACTTGGTCTGTTTTGACTTACCTGCTGGGCCGGTTAAGGGAGGCAGAAGAGCCCATCAGTCCTTCTAGAAGTCGATATTTGAAAAGAAAATTACCTCGACTCGGAATTTATAAAAGATTGAAATTTTGAACCACAGTTAAAAAATTTTTGTTAATATTTGAAAACAATTTCTGATACCACATGGAACAGTTTTTTATCTAATATCACGAGACACTCTCTCTCAAGGACAAATATTGTTATTTGTATACAAGCTTATGGGTTTTGATATAAACCCCTGAGGTGGGATCCAATCTTTCAATTCGAGTTGGGGATTTTATATCTAACCTATTTTTTAGATTTTCTAGTCTATAAGAAAATGAAGGGTAGATATTTGCCTCGATATATTGTGTGCTCTAATACCACTTGAACAAAACACGTGACGGTTGGTTCTCGATATTTTGGAGTGAACTGGGGATAACTCGATCTGGGATGGGATTTGTTATTGTGCTGCTCGACTATGAAGGTCAATTGAGGTGTTGGGCCTAGTAACAGTTACACCGGCTCTTATTTGTTGTTGTTCTTGTCGCGCCAAGAGAAATCTTGAACATGTTACCAACTCGAAAATAAAAAAACAACAAGTAAATAAGAAGCAGCGCATGAACCTTGCCCAAAGGTGAATCTGACATACACACGAAGTTGGGATTCTGAATCAAGTAGTTGGGTGGCCTCGCTCGAAAAATAGGGGTGGGCACAATTAACCATTAACTATAAAACTGAACCGAAGTGAACCAAAATATGCGATTAACTAAATTTTTTATTAAATGCGGTTATCATTTTGTTGTATTTCGGTTAACCAAATTTTATACGGTTATCACGACGTATTAACCGAATAACCGATTTAACCAAAATTTTAATCCACACTAATCTATAACACATAAAAATAAAACTTAATGTGAGATCTATGTGTGCTTAATACATTGGCAATTAGAATAAAAGTGAGGATTTACATTCAAAGTTTTGAATATTGCCGAAATACCAGCTCCGGATTGTCCGAACTTTCTCATTGCATTTCAGAAATAACAGTCGTTTCTGAGCAGCTATTTTCATAGTGTTTAGTTTTCATTCACTCTGTTTTCGACTTGCAATATTTTGAACTTGCTTCTTGGCTTATGGAATATTTGCTTAGTATTCTCGTACTAAGTTTTTGATGTGTTATGGCTGATTATGGTGGTTAATACATTACTGTGGTTTACAACATGCTTATGTGAGGTGCTCATGTAAGGCGTTGTGGTTTTTGGACTAACGTGAGTCAAGTTGCGGACTTGTACTCAAAGAAAAGTGGATGTTTGTTCATTTGCAGGTGTTGCTTGAGGTCAAGACATGGCTCGTGATGAAGATCATTGAACTAGTCTTAGAGAGAAGATGGTGTTCAACAACCAAGTTCGGGAGGAATTGTGGTTGAGCTGATTGGAAGATCAATCAACATGTTTGGATCAAAAACAATGCATATGAAGGTGTTGTAAACGTTTTAGAAAGTGTTTGCACGTATGCAAGGGTGCATGGACGTGGCTACATTGTTCTAAGGCGTGGTGAAGAGATATGGAAGTGAAGATATGGTTGAAAAGGTTTAACCGGCTAGATTTTGCGCTCAGGCTGCGGCTAAGGCGGTTATGGTTCGTTTATGAAAAGTTTCGAGTTGGTTATAAAAGGGTTTCGTGTTAGGCACGAAGTAGAGTTGTTTTATAAATGTTTGGGACGTTTCTAAGGTGTTTGGAAGTCTTAAGATTGCTTCTATGTGCGTATAGAAGAGTCTTGAGTGGTTTTGGAAAGTTAGAGTTTGAATCCAAGTAGGAGTAGGAGTACTAGTTTGAATTGAGTTGTCCTTAGGGCTGGTTATATAAGCAAGAGAGGTCAAGGCTCGTGGACAGCATGCTTGTGGCTGCTTATCTTAAGTTTTGATCAATAAAATTCATAGTTTAAAGGAGCTTTGGTGCCTTGTTCGTCTGACTTGTTTTAGACAAGTTTTTCTTCGGTGAGTTTCTGGACATACCAACGTTGCTTCGATATTTCAAACATAACTCGCATTTTACTGATCCAACGTGACGTGATTCTTTTTGAGTTGTCTTAACAACTTGATTATATATCATCTGTGCAAATTTCACGATCATTGGATTTGTGGGTTTCGATCTATACGAGTTTCTTTGCAGCATTGCAGATCTGTTTTTAAAATCGGGTAGAACAGATTGACCTTCGTCTAGTCTTTTGATCATAACTCAAATTTTACTTAGTGTTTTCACGTGATTCTTGTAGCAGTGGATTTGTGACTTGATTCTCTATAATCTCCACTAGTTGAGTCACGTTTGAACACGTCAAAAACAGTTGCACACACGATTTCTTTATCTGATCGATTTTCTGCCGAGAGGTTTTTTGTAGCTTTCGCATAAAAAGATTTAATCTACCATTCACCCCCTTTGGTAGCTTTTCACGTGCTCTTTGATCCTACAGTTAATAGTACTAATCTTTATGCTCATCAAAATTTTTCTCATATCACAACTCAATCTTAATAATCTCCATCCATCACCGGCACATACTTGCTAGTTTTGTATATTTTTTGCTAGTTTTTATGGGTGTATTGTCATTTTTGCCCAATACATTATATTACACATTAATGCGGTTAACCGCAAAATTGAACTGAATTAACCGCAACCGAATTGTGCGGTTATAACTTTTTTTAGATCAAATGCGGTTATCGATTCTTTATAACCAAAATTTCTCTTAACCGAATTAACCGAACCAAATTAACCGTATTAACCAAATGCCCACCCCTACCGACAAAAGTGTTATAAGGAAGTAGCAAAGACTAAACTTTCAACTAAACAAAACTCAAATGATTTTTGTTCGCTCTAAAACCTATTAGTAGATGTGAGTATGAGCACAGAGGTGTTGGAGTTGTGCTCCAATCCTAGAATGAGTCCTTAGTTGATCCAATTTGATAAACGGTACATCGAGCTAAAATAGTGTAACAACACTGTTAACAGAATAGGCCTTTGCATTAAATCAATAAATACGACCAACCCACCCCGATAACATATTTACATGAGGTCTGATGCGTTTAAAAGTAGGCTTGACAAGGTTTCTATAAAGTACTAGAACATCTCAATCGGATTCCACAGGATGTTGTGGTTGTTGGTGATATGCCCAAGAGACAATCATAACAATTTGGATAAAGGCCTGATGGATATTTGATCCATAAGAAATTAGGGTACTAATGGGCCTGTGACCTAAAAGCCCATTAGCGCGCCTATAAATATGAGGGGTAGGGTTAGGGGCAGATTACTCTCCACCAAAGAACAGCCCTAGCCGCCGACCCTCACAGGCCAGCCGTCGAAACCCCTGTCGCGCGCGCGGTGCTAGCACACCGACGCACGTCGTTCCTCCCTGTACGTGTGGACTCCGTGGAGGCGCTGCTGTTACTGCTGCGCTGATCGGCTACAACGCGCATCTACGACCCGTTGCGCTGCGCGTCTAGTAGTAACGATCCATGACCTTCTTACTCGCATGTTTCCTGGGTGATACGGTCGAATTGCTAGAGTAGCGCATCGCCTATTTCCCTACAGTGGTATCAGAGCCGACTTGCGTAGTTTTTGGTCTGGATCTTAGATGCGATCTACTGCAGACAAGTTTATATGATGAATTTTTATATTTCGGCTTTTGGGGTTTGGAATTGGTTAGAGTAGATTGCCATCATATGACTAAAGGATTAGTTCGTGCTCCTTCTCTGCTGTGTGCGCAACGTGTCCCTACCGGCTGGAATCACCATTGGGACTAATAGTGTACATAGCTAACAGATTGAGCCAACAGATCACGGTCATGTGTCGCGATCTTCTCGTGGATAACCAGTCACAATGAAAATTGAGGCATTCTGAATGGCTCAGATTCGGGTTGATTCGCGATAGTGACATCATTAAGTTGTTTCGCGATAGACATCGTTCTACGCTTAACTTGTTTTTGCAGGGAATGATGTGAATGGTATGACCTAAATGTGATGTGATGATCTGTGTGTAAAATTCGTGCAGCCTGCGTGTTGCAAATTTAACACAACCGGGTTGAGGTTGTCACATAATTGTATAACGACCTGCGTGTCGCCCTGTGATGCCTGATCTCTCATGTAATTTATTTGATAGCTTCTTTTATATTCATTGAGAAACCTCAAGCATGATGGCGATGGTGATCACCATAAGAAGGGAGACATGGCGGTGTAGATCATGATGGAACCATGGTGATGGAGACCACTATGATCCTAAAGGCCATACTATTCACAGATATGATATGATCGTATGCCTGTGATGTTTTACTATTCTTTTCATGCTTTTCATATGGTGGATGTTTTGTCATCACAGAATAGCTTCCCTCGGAAAAATTGAGTATTTGATGCCATTTACCTATAGCTGCACCTATGTTGTTTTGATCGTTGTATGGTAGGTTTGCTAAAGCACAATACTGTCATCTATCATAATGAATAGGGTGAATGTTGGACATTCACATGCATAGTATTGGTTTACTCAACAAAGCTATCAAAACAGTTTTGGGCTTTATGGCAATAGTGTTGGGAGCCGGGGCATTGGATGTCACCCAACAAACAAGAATCATATAGAGATATGATTAACAATGGTTGTTTACCTATGTCACTAATTTTTTAGCAGTGAAGGCAAAGCTCACTAGAAATTAGTGAATATGGATCTTGGACCACTATATGTCGTTAGAGGAAGGACGATGCTCATATAGTGGTGGTGTCTTTTATTAAACTGTTAATAAAAGATTGGTACATAACATAGTGCTAAAACCTTGCATATTTATTTTCAATTGTAGATCATGTCTGCTAGTAACAATTTCGGTTTCAATTTGCGATCTGTGCTTGAGAAAGAAAAGCTCAATGGAGCTAACTTTATTGATTGGTACCACAATCTGAGAATTGTTCTCAGGCAAGAGAAAATTGAGTATGTTCTTGAGCAACCATACCCCAATGACCTCCCCGATGATGCAAATGCCGCAACTTGCAGGACTTATGAGAAGCACCGCGATGATGCGCTTAATGCAAGCTGCCTCATGCTTGCCACTATTTTCCCTGATCTACAGAAATAATATGAGCATGCAGATGCGTAGTCTATGATTCAGGGACTACGTGGAATGTTTGAGAACCAAGCAAGGGCTGAGAGGTACAATATCTCAAAGTTCTTGTTCTCATGCAAGCTGGCAGAAGGTAGCCTGGTCAGTCCCCATGTAATCAACATGATTGGTTACATTGAGACTTTGGACAAACTTGGTTCTGAAGTCAAGGATGACCTGGCTATTGACGTTATTCTCCAGTCACTCCCACTGAGCTATGAGCCATTGATATTGAATTATCAAATGAATGGCATGGATAAAACATTGGCTGAATTGCATGGGATGCTTAAAACGGCCGAGGAAAGCATTAAGAAAAACACCACTCATGTGATGATGGTTCAAAAGGAGAATAAAAATAGGAAGTGTGTGATGCATCCTAGAGGCAAGGGAAAGGTTCCCAATGAGCCTTCAAGCTCAAAGCCAAAGGGTAAATCATGCCCTTCTCCTAATGATGAGTGCTTCCACTGTCATGCTAAGGGGCATTGGTCTAGGAACTGCAAGAAGTACTTGGAGGATAAGAAGAAGAAAGGGAGTAAGACTTCCACTTCAGGTATAAATGTTATAGAAATCAATATTGCTACATCTTCTAGTGAATCATGGGTATTTGATACCGGATCAATGATTCACACTTGCAAATCGTTGCAGGGTCTAAGTGAGACTAGAAGATTTGCAAAAGGCGAGTTGGATGTTCGGGTTGGCAATGGAGCAAAGGTTGCTGTCATATCTGTCGGAACTTATCACTTGTCATTACCCTCAGGATTAGTTTTGGAATTAAATAATTGTTATTGCATTCCTTCTTTGAGCAAGAACATTATATCTTCTTCATGTTTGGAAGAAGTTAATGGTTATGAGATTATAATAAAGAACAAATGTTGTTCTATTTATTATAATAATATTTTCTATGCTCAATTTCCATTAGTGAATGGATTATATGTTCTTGATCTTGAGGATAAAACAGTCTATAACATTAATACAAAAAGGGCTCGACAAAATGATCTAAATCCCACTTTTATTTGGCATTGTCGCTTAGGTCATATAAATGAGAAACGCATCGAGAAACTCCATAAAGATGGTTTGTTAAGTTCATTTGATTTTGAATCACTTGACACATGCGAGTCTTGTTTGCTTGGGAAGATGACCAAAACACCCATCACTGGTCAAAGTGAGAGGGCAAGTGACTTGTTGGGACTTATACATACTGATGTATGTGGACCAATGAGTTCGGTAGCTAGAGGTGGTTTTCAGTATTTCATTACTTTTACCGATGACTTTAATAGATATGGATATGTCTATCTAATGAGGCACAAGTCTGAATCTTTTGAAAAGTTCAAAGAATTTCAGAACGAAGTACAAAATCAGTTGGGCAATACAATTAAACTTCTACGATCTGATCGTGGGGTGAATATTTGAGCCATGAATTTTATGATCATTTAAAACAATGTGGAATTGTTCCACAGTTGACTCCACCTGGAACGCCTCAATGGAATGGGGTGTCCGAGCGGAGGAACCGAACCTTGTTAGACATGGTTAGGTCGATGATGAGCCAGCCTGATCTTCCACTATCCTTTTGGGGTTATGCTCTTGAAACTGCTGCGTTTACACTAAACAGAGTCCCAACTAAGTCTGTTGAGAAGACACCATATGAGATGTGGACCGGGAAACATCCCGGATTGTCTTTCCTCAAAGTTTGGGGATGTGATGCTTATGTCAAACGTTTGACGTCAGACAAACTTACTCCCAAATCAGACAAATGCTTCTTTGTGGGATATCCTAGGGAAACCAAAGGATATTATTTTTATAATAAAACGGAGGGTAATGTGTTTACTGCTCGTAATGGTGTCTTCTTGGAGAAAGGGCTTCTCTCAAAAGGAGTTAGTGGGAGCAAGGTACATCTTGAAGAAATTCAAGAAATACCTGAAAATGTTTCGGCACCCTCTAATCATATACAGGATGTACAAGATGTTGTACAACCACTTGATGAAACACCAGCCCCACGAAGGTCTACAAGGGTACGTCGTGCAACTGAAAAGTTGACACTCCTAACCACGGAACAATAGGACATGGTATTGTTGGACAATAATGAGCCTGTGACCTACACTGAAGCAATAATGGGACCCGACTCTGAGAAATGGCTTGGAGCCATGGAATCCAAAATAGAATCCATGCATGAGAATCAAGTTTGGAACTTGGTTGATCCAATCGATGGCGTGAGACCGATCGATCGCAAATGGATTTTAAAGAAAAAGACTGATATGGATGGAAAAGTTCACATCTATAAAGCATGATTGGTGGCGAAAGGTTTCAAACAAATTCAAGGTGTGGATTATGATGAAACATTTTCGTCCGTCGCTATGCTAAAGTCTGTTCGGATCCTCTTAGCAATTGCTGCATATTTTGATTATGAAATATGGCAGATGGATGTCAAAACAGACTTTCTTAATGGGAGTCTGACTGAGGATGTGTACATGACACAACCTGAGGGTTTTATCGATCCTAAAAATGCTAGAAAAATATGCAAACTTCAAAAGTCCATCTATGGATTGAAGCAAGCATCTCAGAGTTGGAATCTACGTTTTAATGAAGTGGTCAAAGGGTTTGGTTTCATCAAGAACGTAGAAGAACCTTGTATTTACAAGAAGGTTAGTGAGAGCGCAATTATATTTCTGGTCCTATATGTAGATGACATATTGTTGATCAGAAATGACATTCCAGTACTAGATGCTGTTAAATCCTCTTTAAGGAAAAGTTTTTCTCAATGAAGGATTTAGGAGAGGAAGCATATATTTTGGGCATAAAGATCTATAGAGATAGATCTAAAAGGTTAATTGGATTAAGCCAAGACACATATATTGACAAGATATTGAATCTGTTCAATATGCAAGATACTATGAAAGGTTTCTTGCCAATGTCACATGGCATCACTCTAAGCAAAAGTCAGTGTCCTTCGACGCCTGATGAGCTTTTAAAAAAGAGGATGAGAGCGATTCCTTATGCTTCGGCTATTGGATCTATCATGTATGCCATGTTGTGTACACGCCCAGATATATCCTATGCTCTAAGTGTTACGAGCAGGTATCAATCAGATTATGGTGAGGCTCATTGGACAGTTGTCAAAAACATTCTTAAGTACTTGAGAAGAACTAAGGATGTGTTCCTAGTGTTTGGAGGTGAAGAAGAGCTCGTTGTAAGAGGTTACACCGATGCTAGTTTCCTAACAGACAAGTATGACTCTAGATCGCAATCCGGTTTTGTGTTCTGCCTCAATAGAGGGGCAGTGAGCTGGAAAAGTTCCAAGCAAGACACAGTAGCAGATTCAACGACGGAGGCGGAGTATATTGCAGCTTCTGAAGCTGCAAAGGAAGCTGTTTGGATCAGAAAATTTATTTCTGAGTTGGGTGTTGTTCCTAGTACGTCCGGACCTGTGGATCTCTATTGCGACAATAATGGAGCCATTGCACAGGCAAAGGAGTCTAGATCACACAAAAGATCCAAACATATACTACGACGCTATCATCTGATTCGAGAGATTATCGACCGAGGGGATATGAATATATGCAAGGTGCATACGGATTTGAATATGGAAGATCTGTTGACAAAGCCTCTTCCACAATCAAAGCATGAGACACACACGAGATCTATGGGTATTAGATACTTACATCAGTGATCCTAGTGTGTAGTGGGAGACTTGTGTCATAGCTATGTTTATGTACTATTTGAGTAACTATTATTCACATTGATCATTAAGTATGTAACTTGTTCGTGAGACTCTTTGTTAATTATAATGTTACTCAAAATGATCCCTAGTCTACATCGTTATATGAGATAATGATAGTACGTAGACTAGCACATGTATTAATTGATGATCATGTTTCACGGATCAAAGCTATGGAGATATCAAATTAATAATGTGAACACATGTTAGTGAACATGGTGTTGGATAGACCCATTCCGAGACACTGTTGGGATTGTTATTTACATATGTGCCATCAGTTGGTCTTGAGTGATACACCTGCTAGATTCTTAGACCTGAGATCGCCATTGTTTCTCACTATGTGTAGTTGTGCACTTTGAAACTATCAAATGCTACTCCGTAACTGGGTGGTCATAAAAATAGTCTTCAGGTACATGATGAAGCATGAAATGAGATGTGTCCGGATCAAGATGGGATTTGCCCCTCCTAAATAACAGGAGAGATATCTCTGGGCCCCTCGAGATAGTTGGATTGAAAGTGCATGGCCATGCCAAAGTGATTAAAGAGTTAATCATTATGACTAAAAGTTAGTCTTAGATTGAATCCACTATTTGATCGAGTGAATGGTCGAGCTATCACAAGGATGGCACGTATCTCGCCTTGAGCTTGACAGGTATCGTATGGCAAAGGAATTAGCATGTGAATGTATCTAGGTTCAGCCGATATGATCTTTATGTACATTCGGGAGTTAGTATTTCCTGCTAGGTACCTCTACTGACTTGTGTTTGAAAATGGTTTTCATTCATAACCGACTGTACATGAACCTAAGGGGCACACATTTAACGGGATGGAATATTGAAAAACTTGGCTATATGATTGTCTCTAGTGCAAGTGGGAGATTGTTGGTGATATGCCCAAGAGGCAATCATAACAATTCGGATAAAGGCCTGATGGATATTTGATCCATAAGAAATTAGGGTACTAATGGGCCTGTGACCCAAAAGCCCATTAGCGCGCCTATAAATATGAGGGGTAGGGTTAGGGGCAGATTACTCTCCACCACAGAACAGCCCCAGCCGCCGCCCCTCACAGGCCAGCCGCCGAAACCCCTGTCGCGCGCGCGGTGCTAGCACACCGACGCACGGCGTTCCTCCCTGTACGTGTGGACTCCGTGGAGGCGCTGCTGTTACTGCTGCGCTGATCGGCTACGACGCGCATCTACGATCCGCTGCGCTGCGCGTCTAGTGGTAATGATTCAGGACCTTCTTACTCGCATGTTTCCTGGGTGATACGGTCGAATTGCTAGAGTAGCGCATCGCCTATTTCCCTACAGTGGTGACCGTCACAAATTAATGTTGTCCTGTGGTCTGGGATCAGCCTGCGCGCGCGAATACCTTTTTCCTTTTGATCCTCTTCATCGATCGTTCCTCGGCAAAACAAGAGTAGACATGTTTTTATGGTCATAAATCTAAGAATAGACTCAATTGACGTGCATAAATACGAGTAATTGAGCTAGTAATATTTACCCACGTAGGTGTGGTTTTATAAAAGGGCAGTGATGTCTACATCAGGTTTGTTCAAATTTTTTCTAAAGAGCATAAAGGTGCGATGTCCATCAACATTTGGATGAACACCGTACTGACTTTTTGAAGGCATGAACTTTAATATTTTTAGAAATAGTATTATATTTTTTAAACCTCGCTCTTAGGGGCCATTCCACAAATTATGAGAAACCTAACAACAATTCAAAGTCTAGTTCAGTAATTTCTTCTTAAGCCTATAAATATCAACAGTTTTTTAGACCTAGCTAAGTAATTTCTCGAATCTTGGATGTTCAACAATATTGAAACTCCTACTGGGAATTTGCTAGGGAGCCATTAACATGTCGCATATGCAAAGACATGCAGATCCTCCAATTACAAGGAATAATAATGTCACATATCTCAAAGCTAGCTCTCTGCATGTGTTCAACATCTTCATGCAAATTTCCTTAGTGATAATGGATAACCGATTGAATAAACAATCTATATGTTGGTTTTATGTATGCTGAAGCTCCAGCTGACTCATCGGAAAATGACTTTTGTCAAACAAAATATTTATCATATATTTATGACATATACAAAGTTTCATAAACCTCATGCTTAGACCTCATTTCACAAATTCAAGAAACCTAACAAGATTTCATAGTCTAGTTCAATAAATCCTTAAAGGCAGGTATGGACAATTTTTAAGCCTAGTAAAGCAATTTCTAGAATCTTGAGAAGGATGTTCAAATTTTTTGAATCCCCTACAGGCAGGGGCGGACCCAAAGGGTATACCAGGTGGGCCTGGGCATACCCTAGGGCCAGCAAACATGAACGGTGATTAGACATACCTTGGTACAATTAATTACAACATAAACAGGATTGTGCATGCTATCAGCCATTGTACAATTGATTCTATGGCTGGAATGAAAGCTCGGGATTTTTTATGGTAGCTTTGGATTTGGTCCCATTTTTAAGGTAGTCGTCGACTCTGTTGTGATTTTCTTCTAGTACTTTGAGACTGGCGGTGACCATGTTTTTTTATGTAAGCATGATTCACTCGTGTTTTTTCTAGTGTCCAGTGAGGCGGTGACTGCGTAGGTGATGCAGGTGGTGACAACAAACGGACTGATCATCCTCAATTGCACACAGTGCGCGTCTTCGTGCTATCACAACACTCACGCACGTGTGTAGACAACATACTCGCCATCTTTGTTCCCGTTTTCAATACTTCGAGATAATCATGAATATTGTCACATATGGACAAGAACGGTTTGAATTTGTTTAATGGAACAAGAAATTTGTTTGGTTTTAGATTTGTCCCTGTTCGTGTTCTTCTCATTCTGTGCATTCTTATCAGTAATTTATTTATGTATCAACAAGAGGGACATCAATAGTATCACTAGATTAGATATTGGTTCAGCTAATATAAACATTAATATTATATATTCATAATATAGTAAGTTTTCTATCTTCACACATGACTTTTATTATATTACATTATACTTATATCGGTTGTCATACGTACGTAAACATTATTTTTCTTAAAATTAATAAATAATTTTATTAGATTGTATGTAAAAAAAATTTATGGCATACCTATTGATAAAATCCTAGGTCCTCACTGCCTACAGGAAATTTTTCTAGAAAGACATTAACAAGTTATACATGAGAAATAAAATAACAATGCAAATACAAGGAAGAATAATGACATAGATTTCAAAGCTGTACACATACTCAAAATTTTGGTACAAATCGCTTTATTGATGATGTATAACCACTTCACATAATTCAATGTAGGTTATATATATATATGGCGAAGCTCCCACTGATAAAGAATAGTAAGTGTTGTCAAACAGCAAAATATTTATCATATATATAACATACACCATACGCATATATATCTTGATCATTTATTACTGTGCGTAGTGGCAAGAACCATAGCTGCACTTGTTGTTGAACTTGTTGAAGCATTTGCCGCAATTATCCTTATCGGAAAGCAGGTCGACACAGCGTCCACCACAGCATACGCGGCCATGCTTGCACACCTTGTTGCAGCCACCGCGGTGGTCAGCGCTGGCGATGGTGTCCACGCACTGGCCATAGCAGCAAGTTGGTCCAGGGCTCCCCGGCGCTAAGGCAGACGGCGGCCGATTTCTTGGAGCACTCGTACACTGGCAGGAGTTAGTTATAGGCATTGCTGTTAGCAAGCAGGAAACGGCTCCTCCTTGGTTGCCGGACAGTGGAAGTTGCATCGGCAGCTGAGAACATGAACATGGCAACAGCTCCGACTGCCAGCGCCATGAATAGAATGACGCGGGGCTTCGCCATGATGGACGTGCAGCAACGGAGGTGTCTAACAAGTGTCTGGCTTCTGAGCGCGTGCTCCGTTGGGCGCTGGATACGTGGAAATTGTGTGTGTTATCGTTGTGACAGTTCTGCGACGACGCATGGCACTTATATAGAAAAGGGGATGGGAAGATAAAGTCAGTGGCTAATAAACTTATGTTGTAGTTGACTGATGATGGGAATGATACTTTAAGGCATGTCAACGAGATTGCCGGCTCGCAGCGGTGTGCATGCTATGCAATTTCGTATTCGAATGACTGCCGCCCTCACATGCTTTCTACTGACATGCATGTTGATTTCTAAACAATGGATCCTTCGTGTCAGGGAAACATCGGATAACAAAAACAAAAAACATAGCATGAATCTGCACAGTGTACGTGGAATGTCCTGGCATGATAGCTTCCATTTTACACCCCGCAAAGATGGGCGACTTGGTTGCAACTACAAGCATGGAGTGTATCAGCATATGGTTCAACATACTTAGCGTGGATATTCCCAGAGATTCATGTGGACGTCGGGGCAAGCTTCAACTAACAAATGCAAAAACAAATGGTGCAATAAGCTTATACCATCTGATTATAACACAAGAAGGAATTGACATCTGCCTTGCATAACGAAGATATTCCATCATATATTCATATTATACGTGATAAGATTGTGGAAGTAGTGGTGTTTCATGACGGTGAGAAGGAAGTAACAATACCTCGCTTGAAATCAAACAAACTATTCTTTCATTATGCTTTGGACAAGATTATGAGGTTTTATACGGTGTAGTATATCCAATGGATGTTACATGTTCTGAAATTTACTACTACAAAAAAGTCATTTGTGTCAGTTTATAACTGCCATTTGTTGTGTTTTCTGAACCGGTACTAAATTCTGTGATGATAATAAGCACTACAGGAAACGTGGCACCTTAGGACGACCACTGTTATTTACGACGGCTAGTCTTGGGCCGTCGTAAGTAAACTAACTTACGATGGCTACGGGCCCATGGCCTTCGTAAGTTAATGGACCATCGTAAGATAACAGTAACTTACCAAGGCCGTAACCCTATGCCGTCGTAAGTTACGTGACCGTCGTAAAATAAGCGTAACTTACGACGGCCGTAACCTAAGTCGTCGTAAGTTACGTGACCGTCTTAAGTACGTAGTTTTAACCCTCGCCCCGGCCCGGGCTCAGGCTAAGTCGTCGTAAGCCCGAGCACACACAGCGTCGCCGCCACCGCCGCTCTCTCGCAGCCGCCGCCGAGCTGCAGCCGCCGCCGAGCCACCCCCGCTGCCCAGCCGCCGCCGGCGCCGCCCCCGAGCCGCCCCGGCGCCGCCCGAGCCGCCCCGGGCCGCCCCGGCCCCGCCCGAGCCACCCCGGGCCGCCCCGGCCCCGCCCCGAGCCGCCCGGCGCCGCCCCGAGCCGCCGTCTCCGTCGCCGCCGCCGTCGTCGCCAAGTAATTTGTTAGTTTTTGTAATTAGTTGTTAGTTAGATTAGATAAATTTTTTATTACTTAATCAATTTATATGTATTTAGTAGATAATTAGTTTAGTTGTTAATTATTTGGTTTAAATTAGTAATTGTTTCTGATTTTAGTTATTTAATTTAGTTAATTGATTGATTATTTGTTTAAGCACATTGTTTTTACTTTACCCCTGGCCCCGCTGCCGGCAGCCCCCGCCGTCGCCGACAGCGTACCGACGCCTAGGCGTCCAGTCGGTGGCGGGGGCATGCCTGGGCAGCTCGCCTCACCTGGCCGAGCGTCGCCGATGCCGGCGCCGCCTCCGCCCGCCGTCGTCGCTGCAAGGCGACGCCGGCCCCCGCCGTGCTCTGGAGAGGAGAGAGGGAGGGGGATGAAAATGAGTGTATTAGGGTTGTGGGCCGTTTTTCAAGACCCTTATAAAACGCGTGGATCGTCGGATTAGATCCGACGGTCGTGGGCACTTGGACTGCTTAGCTCGAGCCCGAGAAACAGACTCTCAGCCCGAGCCCGAGCTAGACTCTCAGCCCTGCCCCGGGCTGACCTCCGCCGCCACCTCCATCGCCGCCCCGCCGCCACCTCCACTCTACATCTCATGGGCCACGCGGGTGGCCCACTCATGCCCGCGCCTCGCCCCCGCAGCCACCGCCGTCCCGCCCCAAGCCCCGCCTGGCCGCCCGTGCTCGCGCCGAGCCCCGGCCGCGCCTCGGCCGCCGCCGCTCGCCCCGCCCCCCTCGAGCCCCGCCTTGCTGTGCCGTCCGACCCGCCTCGCCCGGCCCCTTGTCGCCGCGCCGCCTGGAGCCCCTGCTCGCCGCGCCGCCCGACTGATTTTAGTTATTTAATTTAGTTAATTGATTGATTAGTTGTTTAAGCACATTGTTTTTGCTTTACCCCCGGCCCAGCTGCCAGCAGCCCCCGTCGTCGCCGACAGCGTACCGACGCCTAGGCGTCCAGTCGGTGGCGGGGGGATGCCTGGGCGGCTCGCCTCGCCTGGCCGAGCGTCGCCGATGCCGGCGCCGCCTCCGCCCGCCGCCGTCGCTGCAAGGCGCCACCGACCCCCCGCCGTGCTCTGGAGAGGAGAGAGGGAGGGGGATGAAAATGAGTGTATTAGGGTTGTGGGCCGTTTTTCAATACCCTTATAAAACGCGTGGATCGTCGGATTAGATCCGATGGTCGTGGGCACTTGGGCTGCTCAGCTCGAGCCCGAGAGCCAGACTCTCAGCCTGAGCCTGAGCTAGACTCTCAGCACTGCCCCGGGCTGACCTCCGCCGCCACCTCCATCGCCGCCCCGCCGCCACCTCCACTCTACATCTCACGGGCCACGCACGCGGCCCACTCATGCCCACGCCTCGCCCCCGCAGCCGCCGCCGTCCCGCCCCAAGCCCCGCCTTTCCGCCCGTGCTCGCGCCGAGCACCGGCCGCCGCCGCTCGCCCCGCCCCGCCTCGAGCCCCGCCTTGCTGCACCGCCCGACCCGCCTCGCCCGGCCCCTGGTCGCCGCGCCGCCCGGCCCCTGGTCGTTGTGCCGCCTCCCGACGCCGTGTCGTATGTGTGACCCGACACCGTGTGTATGTGTGATCCAACACCGTGTTTATGTGTGGTTACATGTTTAATTTGATCTTAGTTGATTAATTGTTTAATTAGTATTGTAATTGATTATTGTTGAATTAATACTTTGATTGATTGCGTGATTAGTTACTATATGTAAATAAATGGGTTTCGGCCCGGTCCGGCCTGACACGACCCATTTAGGGTCTGTCATGGCCCATTTAGTGGTAATGTATTAGTCGAGAAAGGACGGAGGATGGCAAGCTCCCGCGCGTGGACGGCGGGCCCTGATGGGGCGGTTTCATCTTTGACCCACTTACGACGGGGCATAACGTACGACGGCTAACACTAAAGGCATCGTAAGATAATGGCAGGCCCCAACGGGGCATAACTTAGGACGGCTGACCCACTTCTTTGTCTCTCTCTCGTTCTTTCCTTCTCTCTCATTTATTCCTCTTTCTCTTTTAAATGACTCAAAAATGAAGGATTGACGTAAACCTATACAACATGCGTCACCCGTTTCGAACCGGCCCGTCTCACATGTGTTACGCATGTGAGGCGTGGAAGTTCAGAATTGTCCCTTTTTGGACAGCCTGGGAGTGACCGAGGGGGCGTGGCTTGTGATGATACGTGGGTTTAGATCTAGACGAGGTTTTGGCGGCATAACCCTGTTGTTCTCTGCTGCACCATTTTCGGGCGTGCAGTGGAGAACAGCGGGGTTATGCTGCCGAAATTTCGTTTGGATCCAGACCACACGTCTCGTCATGAGCACGCTCCGCTCGGTCACTCTTGGGTGGGTTTAGGACCCATCCTTTCCAATAGATGTTGGGCCGTGACATAAATAAATTATAAAGTGACTATAATTTCCTTGATATTAAACTGCAGATTCAAACATGGGTGAGGACCGTAGTTGGACGTATACCGGTTGGAAGAACAGTTCTGGTAGTCACTCGGATGAGTGGTTCGCCAAGACAGAAGCTTTTATAGATCGAGCTTTTTCATTGTCAAAGATCGATAAGGTGCGGTGCCCATGTACGAAATGTCGGAATGCCAAGTTTTTGGACAAAATGACGGTCTCGATAAACTTGTGTCGAAACAGTTACACGCCACATTATGAGGTGTGGACCTTCCACGGCGAGACAACTTCTAAAACTGTACAAGAAGTGGAAGAGGAAAATGATGATAACACGGGGGTTGATAGGATGGATGAGATGCTTGAAGCTATACAACCAGAGTTTATGGAGGATCCTCCTACAACGGAGGTTGAAGCGTTCTTCAAGCTTCTCAAAGCTTCAGAAGAGCCGCTGCATGAACACACTGAAGTGACCCTCCTCACTTTCATGACTAGACTTATGGCAATTAAGTCTAAGTACTTCTTTTCTAATAACTGCTACAACGACCTCATCAAATTGATCAGTGACATCCTTCCACAGCCTCATAAAGTACCTAAAGATATGTATCAGGCGAAGAAATTGCTTTCCGGTCTTGGTATGAAATATGAGAAGATTGATGTGTGTCCAGATAATTGCATGCTTTTCTGAAAAGAACATACAAAAGAGAAGAAATGCTTAAAATGTGGTGAATCAAGGTTTGTCAAAGTTGTTAATAACGATGGTGATAATGTGATGATAGAAGTCGCACGTAAGCAACTTCATTACTTACCCATGACACCTCGGTTGAAGTGGTTATTTCTATCAAAAAGAACGGCAAGACACATGAGATGGCACAAGGAAGGTGTACGTGAGAACAATGCAGTCATGATACACCCGGCCGATGGTGAGGCATGGAAGACGCTTGACCGGTTCGATCCAGACTTCAGTCATGATGCGAGAAATGTTCGCATCGGGTTGGCGACAGATGGATTCTCGCCGTTCAGTACAAATGCCACACCATACTCCTGTTGGCCTGTCTTTGTCATTCCGTACAACCTACCACCAGCTCTTTGCATGAAGTACGAGTTCATGTTCCTTAGCCTCATTATACCTGGGCCGGATCATCCTGGGCCACGTCTCAACGTGATGTTGAAACCGCTGATCGAAGAATTGAAAATGTTGTGGACAGGAGTCGAAGCCAACGACTGTTACAAAAAGCAGAAATTCAACCTTCAAGCTGTTTATTTGTGGTCCGTCCATGATTTCCTGGCGTACGGTATGTTTTCTGGATGGAGCACTCACGGTCGTTTGACTTGTCCGATATGTGCTTCTGACACGGACTGTTTTCAACTTACTCATGGAGGAAAGATATGCTACTTCGGTTGTCACATACGTTGGCTGCCTCCGAATCACATGTTTAGGCAACAGAGAAATGTCTTTAAAAAAGACACCATTGTCACTAAAGGACCACCGAAACGTCTAAACAGACCTGAAATATCTGATATGCTGGACAAATTGGTGCCAGATAAAGGACGTCCTAGTTATTGTCGGTTACGGAGAGGATCACAATTGGACTCATATATGTGGACTATGGGAGCTACCATATGTGAAGTCGTTGATACTAATGCATAACGTTGATGTAATGCATCAAGAACGTAATATGGCCGAATGTATTATAAGCACATGCATGGACATGACGGGCAAAACGAAAGACCATATTAAGGCTCGAAAGGACCTGGCAGAGCTTTGTAACCGTCCAACTCATGAGCTCTCTGAAAGTGGTGCTAAACCACGTGTTTCTTTCTGTCTTCGACCTAAAGAAAAGAAAGAAGTACTCAAATGGTTGAAAAATTTGAAATTCCGAGATGGTTACACAGCTAGTCTGAAACAAGCCGTGAATATCAAAACGGGAAAGCTGACAGGGTTGAAGAGTCATGATTATCACATAATTATGGAAAGACTTGTACCTGCTATGTTTCGGGGCTATTTTGATGATGCGGTATGGAAGGTGCTAGCCGAACTTAGTCACTTCTATAGACAGCTCTGTGCAAAAGAAATCACGATAGAGATGATGCGTAAATTGGAGAAGGAGATACCGGTACTATTATGTAAGATGGAATTTTTTTTCCTCTAGGGTTCTTCAATCCAATGCAACATCTCCTCATCCATCTTCCATTTGAAGCTAAAGTTGGAGGTCCCGTTCAACATAGGTGGATGTATCATATTGAAAGAGCACTAAGATATTTGAAACCAATGGTTCGTAACAGGGCAAAGGTAGAAGGATGCATCGCCGAAGCATTTACTCTTAAAGAAGTAGGATACTTTTCAAGTGTTTACTTTGCAGAGGAAAACAATGTCAACACTTCAGCAATGCGGTACAATGTGGATGAGCAACCTCCTTTTAGCGATCTCTCTATTTTTGCAACAAGAGGCACTACTATTGGTAGTTCCACTTCCTACAACTCTACCGCAGAAGAAAGGAGTGCTTCTTTCCTTTACATGTACGCGAATATAGATGAGATGGACAAATATTTCGAGTAAGTGTTTGTCTTACATTTATACTAATCGGCGTATTTTGTAACACATCTATTCTAAAAAGTTTTCTTCTCGTACAGTGAATTTCACAAGCAAAATTGGACACATAGGCATCAACCTACGATCAAACAAGTAGAAGTGATGCGACGGGAAGGAATAATGGAGGACCTAATTTCCTATCCTGGTTTCGAGATCATGTAACATTTTCTCGTAAACTTAGCAATATTTACAAAGTATTCTTATAACTTACGAGTATTTACAAAGTGTTCTTATAATAGTGCATGAAAGATGCCCATGTCCATGAAGACTTGCGACAACTATCCTATGGATTGATTAAAGTTAGGAGCTATGGTCGATATGACGTCAATGACTACCGATTCCGTACAACTCAATTTGAATCTCTTCGTCCTCTCGTGGCAACATCTAATACCGGAGTTGTGACGAGGGCAGTCGACTCTCAAGGACGTGAGACTAATTATTATGGAATCATTAATAAAATCCTTGAATTTTCTTTTGCCGGGAATAAGGATCTTTGAGTAGTATTCTTTGACTGTGATTGGTTTGATATCAATCATGGAACTCGACTAAACCAATTTGGCATGGTGGAAGTCAAACACAACGAACGGCTACGAGGATACGATTCATTTGTTCTTGCACACCAAGTGGAGCAAGTGCATTATCTATCTTATCCATGCAAAAAACTCAATGCTTGGTGGGTTGTACATAAGGTTAGTCCTCGTGAGCGGTTATACACTCCAGAAGATGATGGTTACCATGATACTGATGAGGTTGACGAGGTTTACCAAGAAGAAGAGTTGTCAGACTCGTTTATCATCGAGCCTGGTGTAGGCCTCGATGACTTAGTTGGAGACGCTCAAGATGTCGAGACTTCTGATATGCGTAAACGGAAACGAAATCCAGTTCAGACGCTCACGAAAGAAGATCGTGATGGTCTGGTTTAAGGAGTAGGGTACATGATCATGACATTGATGAATTTTGAAATTGATGATGTAACGTTTTCTTCACTAACTTAACATGAATTTTGTCATCATCAAAGGGGAGCGGCAATATTTATCAATTATTCCTTGCAACAGGATGTCGTCATCCAAGGGGAGCGGGAAAAAGGGGACACGAGGGTTCCTCAGTCGGTCACGGAACCTCTTCTCAGGTAGCTCGTCAGGTGCGAGCAGACACTCTCAGCTGATGAGGCACCTACCAGACTTTGCGGGCCGACCTCTAGCCTTACAGCGCACAGAGGTAAATTTCAGTTGTCAATCACGTTATTTTAAATTCCACTTATAAATAATTTATTCTTATTATCAATCCTTTAATTTTGCAGTCTGACTCACAGTCGTCAGACTCAGAGTCAGAGGGTAGGCCGCCGCCACAGGCTAGCCAACCCTCGGAGCCGGCTACCCTACCTTCGGAGCCGGCGAGCGTGGAGCCTTCGGGCTCTAGTGGTGATCAGCCTTCCGGGTCACCGGACGTGGTGCCCGCGCAGAGACGACGGACGAGGAGGACCCACTTTGCGGCTCCTCCTCCTATTCCTCGTGAGCGGGTCACTATTCGTCTAGTTGGAGACAGGTAAAAAAATCATATACTTGGTACATATTTCATGATGTCTACAGATACTTAATGAGATAACAAATTTTGCAGATCTTGGTACGACTGTTCGTTCATGGGCCAGGGACACCACATGCAGGTTAACGATGTCATCGGGGTTTTAGTGCGTTTGCACTATCCCGGTGTCATCGATGGTGTCCCTGCTTTGTCGTGGGATGACTACGCTCGTGTCTCACACGAGGTGCACGGCACTCTTCAGGGGGCCGTGTGGAACGATTTTATGGTAAGTTTAAATGTTTACATTCTTCAACTCATTTAAATTGTTAATGCATATTGATTAAATGTTTGTTTCCTTAAAGCTGAGGTACTAGTTAGAGGAAACGAGCGAGAGCATGATGGAGCACGCGACACTCGTGTTCCACACAAACGTTCGGAAGCTCGTGACGCAGACGTTGTCGTACGCCCGCATAGAGGCCATTAACGACTACCAGAAACGACATCAGCAGCAGCAGGAACGGGGTCCCTTTAGAAGGGACTCCGACACGTACTTGACCGAGGATCAATACGCAGAGGTAAGTTCTAATTGTTAAAAAACTCAATAGTTACTTATGTTAACAGTTAATGATATACTACATATGTGCAGGTTAGTATTTCCTGGTTAGAGGGTCAACCCGACGCATACCGAGCTCTCTGTCGGTATTGGGCTAGCGATGACTTCAAAGCTAAGTCCATGAGGGCTCGAGGATGCAGAGGGTCCGACGGGAAGCACACCTATGGCGCCGATGGTCATTTGCGTTTGGCTAAACGCATGGTAAGTGTATTATAAGTTTGTTTATGTGTTCACAACATATTTATCCTACTAACACGCATCTACAGGAGCGAGAGACCGGCCAGGAGCCTAACGCGGTCGAGGTTTAGAAGAGAGGTCACAGGGGAAGTGACCCGTCGCAGCCGGCGCAGTGCAGTCAGGTCGCGACCGATCGATTGGTAAGTTTACAGAATTATTCAATTTAATTATAACTAATATTATTATTAACACACTAACACCATTTCTATATTTTTTAGGAAAAGTACGGGCAGGAAGCCATCAAAATACACGGTGAAGGGTACTATTGGGAAAACACGCCAATCAACCCTCAAGCCGTGTATGCAAGCGGCGGCGGAAAGGCCCATAGCCGGTGAGTTGGTTTCTTTGATTTAGATTTTCCAATCTTCCTTCTTTTACTTATTATTTTTCTTTCTTTTGTAGTTTTGCCATTTTCGATGGAGATGTCGACTTGAGGTCGGCGCGACCTGCGAGAGGCACTTCATCGATGCAAGCTTCGTCGGTTGGTCCGTCGAGTGGCCGTCTCTCGCAGAGGGACATGGAGTTCCGTGCCATGCAGGAGAGGTTGACGCGGACCCAGGAGGAGCTCGACAGGACGAGGGCCATCCAGGAGTACCAAGCTAACTACATGGCCCAGATGCAGGTAGCAGTGGAGGTAAGTAATTTCAATTACTGTAGTTTGCCGTCATAACATTTCAGTAATACATATGTTCTAATATTTTTCAATTATAGGCCTTAGCTCGATAGAACGGCCAACAAATCACGATTCCTGCATGGCAGCCGCCACAGGTGACCCCGTCACAGGAGCCCGCAGCCCAGATGCCTCCGGTACAGGTAATAAACTCTTTAATATTGTATTTTTCATCTAACATAAGGAGGGAGGGAGATGTAGAGTGGTACAAAAGGGAGAGAGGGAATGCGAGAGAGAGTGAGAGTGAGATGGAGAGATCGAGTGTTGCAATAGAGGGAGAGAGAGAGTGCGAGATAGGGTGTGAGTGAGAATAACATAAAGAGGGAATGAATAGTAAGAGAGGGGAAGAGAGTGATAAAAAAGAGAAAGACGATGATATCTTAATCCAAACCACCATAACTACGCATGTGTTTTGTAGAGTTCGGTGACGGAGGCCTCTACTCCATCACCACAGCTACCGGTTCCAAGAGAGACGCGTGGAGATGATATCTTTGGCTCCGGAGGTAGTCGAGAGGGTAGTGTGTAGCCAGTTTGTAATTTGTGTTGTGCGTGATGCATATGAACTATTTTATAACTGTTTACTCATAACTATTTGTTCTGTGAGCTGGCCATCGTACCAGGTTAGTGCATTTCTGTTTTTTTTTAAAAAAATACAAATATAACTTACGACGGCTACTGCCCAGAAGCCGTCGTAAGTTAGCCTCTGTTACTTACGATGGCCACCAGAACCGTCGTAAGTTAGCCTCTGTTACTTACAACGGTCACCAGAACCGTCGTAAGTAATGTGCCTTGGGCGACCACGTGGCCTGGGCCGTTACTTACGATGGATGCACGACGCCGTCATAAGTTAAGTTATTTACGACGGTAGCCGTCATAAGTTACGTTATTTACGATCTGGTAATTACCTCGGCTGTATACCGTCGTAAGTAAAGAAATACCGTCGTAAGTAACTAACTTACGATAGTTTATGACTTAATTACGACGGCCTTAGCCGTCGTAAGTTTCTCGAATCCCTGTAGTGAAGTGTTATTACTACCGGTTCTGGAACAAGTACAAATATGTATTATCACCACAAGTTCTAGTTATAAACCGATAGTGATATATCCTTTATTAGAGCCGAATCCATATCCAAACCGGTACTGATAATTGATTAATAAGAACCGGATCGAGAAAAGAACCTGTATTATCAGAACCAGTTCCAATTTAAACCGGTATTGATATATAAAATTTCAATACAGCTCTAGTTACAAACTGGTTCCATTTCGGAACTAGTACTGCTAACTCCGTTATCATAAGTGGTTCAACTTGGGTACAAGTACTGATATATAAGTCGATTATCAGAATCACTTCCATTCACGAACTAGTACTGACAAGTCATCTCTTCGAAACGGTTCATTTCACGAACCGGTACTGATAATTTAACTTTCAGAACCGGTTCGAATTTATGAACCGATTGATAAGTCGATCTTTCTGAACTAGATCTCGTTACGAACTGATGCTGATAGGTTGAGTCCTCCGAATATGTCAGAACCCACCTTTTCTCGGGGCCCACTTGTGCATTCCGTACCAATCCTTGGATCAGTAGTTGGTACGCACAATAGAATGGATCGAACATCATACATTAATTCAGTCTCAACATAACCTTTAAGGTCTTACAATCGTGTCTTAAGTTACAATTCATTGGCCTCGCAGGGCCTCAAAAGAATAGAAAACAATTGAAAAGCAGCGAAATAAGTGGCCCTAATTCCCCTCAGGCAAACTTGGGCACATGACTAGGCCTACTCGTCGTAGTATTGCACTTCATCCTCTTCCTTCCTTTCCTCTTCTGCTTCTGGGGGTCGTGAAGAAAGCGAGAGTGAGTATGAAAGATACTCACCAAGCCCTAACACTACTCACACTACAGCAATACGACTCACTTAAGACAGCTAAAACCGTCTTAAGTAAGGTCTAAACCGTCGTAATTAGCTTAATTACGACGGTTTAAGCCTAATTATGATGGTTTCTAGTCATTGTCAGGATTTGGTCGTAAGTTAAGTAACTTACGACGGCCACCGTCATAAGTTACACAACTTACGACGGCGGCCCGTAGCCGTCGTATGTAAGTGTCTGGGCCACGTGGTGGGCTGGGCCATACCACTTACGACGGCCGTCTAAGTGACCATGTTACCTACGACGGCCAGGGCCAGGCCGTCGTAAGTTAGTAGGGCTTACTTACGACGACCACAGCAGCCATCGTAAGTAACATGGGCTAACTTCCGACGGCATGTATACAGGCCATTATAAGTTATGGTTTTATTTTAAAAAAAAACAGAAACTAGCTGCCCTGGCAAGGTTGCTAGCCGAGACAAATCAAACATGCATTCACAAAGACAAATAATACAATACACAATCAACGGTTCATTCATAAAGTCCAAGAAAATCTAAAAACACATAACTTCTACACACTCCCCTCACAACTACTTCCGGAGCTGTGAACGTCATCTTCGCGCGTCCCCCCCGGTGCCGGTAGCTGCGGAGATGGAGTCTGCGCCTCTGTCGGTGAACCCTACAAAGTAAATAAAAGTTAGACATGTCTATTCCTCTCTTTCCCTCTCTCTCCCTCACTCTCCCTCTCTTTCACTCAAAGTACTCCTCTTTCACTCTCTCTCTCGCTCTCGTTGTCCCTCTCCCCATCCCCCTCTCCCTTCTCTCTCTCTCTCGCTCTATTTGTCCCTCTCCTCATCCCCCCTCTCCCTTCTCTCTCTCTCTCTCTCTCTCGTTGTCCCTCTCCCCATCCCCCCTCCCTTCTCTCTCTATTTCACTCTCTCTACTCCTCTTTCACTCTCTCCCCACCCCTCTCTTTCTCTTTCACTATCTCTCCCCCTCTCTCTCCCCTCTTTCACTCTCTCTCTCTTTCTCTATCTCTCTCTCCCACTCTCTCTCTCCCCCCGCTCTCTTTCCCTCTCCCCATCCCTCTACCTCTTTCACTATCTCTCCCCCTCTGTCTCTATCACTTTATCTCCCTCACTGTATGAAATAGTATTAAAGATTTATACAGTGCCAGGGACACTTGTGCTGGGGGCGGCTGTGACGAGGGCGCCTGTGGCGGCTGCGGCCACGAAGGAAACAGGGAGCTCCTGGCCACTCTGTCGAGCTAAAGCCTGTCATTGCAACATATTAGAATACATGTATATTACTGAAATGCTAAAAATTTAAAATATAGTAATTTAAATTATTTACCTCCACCGCTGCCTGCATCTGGGCCATGATTTGGCTTGGTACTCCTGGATGGCCCTCGTCCTGTCGAGCTCCTATTGAGTCCGCGCAAGCCTATCCTCCATGGCACGGAACCCCAAGTCCCTCTGCGATAGACGACCACTCGACGGCCAAACGAACGAAGCCTTTGTCGATGGAGGGCCTCTCGAAGGCCAAGGGCGACTCCATCGAAAATGGTAAACCTACAAAAGATATTAAAATAATAAGTAGAAGAAGGAATTTTTAAAAATGAAACAGTTGACTAACTCACTGTCCATGGGCCTTCCCACCGCCGCTTGCGTACTCGGCTCTAGAATCGATTGGCGTGTTTTCAAAATCGTAGCCTTCGCCGTGTATCTTCTTCACCTCCTGCGCGTACGTATAATTAAATTTATGAATTTTGAAAACTTACCACTCGGTCAGCCGCGACCTGACTACATTGCCCAGGCTGGGAAGGGTCTCTTCCCCTGTGACCTCTCCTTCAAACCTCAGTCGGTGTCGGCTCCTGACCGGTTTCTCGCTCCTATATATACGTGTTAGTTGAAGAAATATATTATCAACACATGAACAAACTTAAAATATACTTACCATGCGTTTAGCCAAACGCACATAGCCATCACCGCCGTAGTTGTGCTGGCCGTCTGTTCCTATACAGGCTCGAGCCCTCGTGGACTTACTGATGAAGTCCTGGCTAGCCCAGTACCGACAAAGAGCTCGGTACGCGTCAGGCTGGCTCTCTAACAAGCTAATACTAACCTGCACATATTTAGTATTTCATCAATATTGTTAACATAAGTAATTATTAGAAATATTTAACAATAATAACTTACCTCCGCGTACTGCTCCTCGGTCAAGTACGTGTCGGAGTCCTTCCTAAGAAGACCCCCTTGCTGCTGCTGATGCCGCTTGTTGTACTCGTTGATGGCCTAGATGCGGGTGTACGACAACACCTGCACCACGAGCTTTCGAGCATTGTTGTGAAACACAACAGTCACGTGCTCCATCATGCTCTCACTTGGGTTCTCTAGCTAGTACCGCAGCTTTAAGAAAATAAAAATTTGATTAATCCGCATGAACAATTTAAATGAGTGTAAAAATGCAAACATTTAAACTTACTATAAAATCATTCCACACAGCCCCCTGAAGGGTGCCATGGACCTCGTGAGGGACACGAGCGTAGTCGTCCCACGACAAAGCAGGGACACCGTCGATGACACCAGGATAGTGCAACTGCACTAAAGCCCCGATGACACCATTAACCTGCCTGTGGTGTCCCTGGCCGGCGAACGAACAGTCGTGCCAAGATCTACAAAATTTATTAACTTATTATGTATCGGCAGACAACATCCAATATTTAATACTATACAATTTGTTTACTTGTCTCCGAGTGGATGAATGGTGATCCAGTCACGAGGAACAGGAGGAGGAGCAGCAAAGTGGGTCCTCCTCGTGCGTCGCCTCACCGGAAGCACCATGTCCGTGACCAGGACGACTGGTCACCACTGAAGCCCGAATGATCTACGCTCGCCAGCTCTGAGGGCTGCGTAGCTGGCTCCGAGGGCTACGTAGCCGGCTCCGAGGGCTGGGTAGCCCCAACCTCCGGCTAAGATAACAACTCGGTCCGAAAAGTATGGAAGGTGCCTCATCAGCTGAGAGCGTCTGCTTGCACCTGACGAGGTACCTGAGAGGACCAAGTCTCGGGGATAGGTGAGGAACCCTCTCACCCCTTCCTCCCCTTCCCCTTTCTATTTGATGATGACATCCTGATGCAACGAGTAATTGATAAATATACTAAGATAATATAAAAAATTCATGATAAAATAGTGAATAAAACATTACTTCATCAATTTCAAAATTCATCAACGTCACGATCATATACCCTACTCCATAAACCAGACCATCGATCTTCTTTTCTTAGGGTCTGGACTAGATTTCGTTTTCGTTTCCGCATATCATAAGTCTCGACATCTTGAGCGTCTCCAACCAAGTCACTGAGTCCTACACCAGGCTCGACGATGAATGACTCTGGAACTCTTCTTCTTGGTAAACCTCATCAACTTTATTAGTATCATGGTATCCATCATCTCCTGAAGTGTATAACCGCTCACGAAGATTCACCATATGTACCACCCACCAAGCTTCAAGTTTTTTGCATGGATAAGGTAGACAATACACTTGCTCCACTTGGTTAGCAAGAACAAATGAATCGTATCCTCGTAGCCGTTCGTTGTGTTTGACTTCCACCATGCCAAATTGGTTTTGTCGAATGCCATGATTGTTATCAAACCAATCACAGTTAAAAAATACTGCTCGAAGATCCTTATTACCGATGAAAGCAAATTCAAGAATTTTTTAATTATCCCATAGTAATTAGTTTCACGTCCTTGAGAGTCAAATGCCCTCGTCATAACTCCGGTAATTAACGTTGCCGCGAGTGGACTATGAGATTCAAATTGAGTTGTATGGAACCGGAAGCCATTGATGTCATATCGACTAAAACTTCTAACTTAACCAATCCGTAGGATAGTTGTCGCAAGTCTTCAAGGACGTTGGCATCTTTCATGCACTGTCCAAAATATGAAGTTACAAGAAAACATTGTAAATACTCGTAAGTTATAAGAAAAATTTGTAAATACTCGTAAGTTATGAGAAAATGTTACATGATCACGAAACCATGATAGAATGTTAGGTCTTCCGTTTATTTTATCTCATCGCATCGCTTCTACTTGTTTGCTCGTAGGTTGATGTTTATGTATCCAATTCTGTTTGTGAAACTCTCTGTATGAAAAGAAAAAATTTAGAACAGATCTGTTACATTTATGATGAGTAGCATAAATGTAGGACAAACACTTACTCAAAATCTTTGTCCATCTCATCTATATTAGCATACATGTAGAGGAAAGCAACATTCCTTCCTTCTGCGGTAGAGTTGTAGGAATTGCAACTACCAACTGCAGTGCTTATTATTGCAAAAATGGAGAGATCGCTACAAGGTGGTTGATAATCCATTTTTTACCGCATTGCCAAAGTATTGACATTGTGTTCCTCTGCAAAGTAAACACTTAAAAAATATGATACTTCCTCAAGAGTAAATGCTTCGGTGATGCACCTTTCTATCTTGGCCCCGTTACAAACCATTGCCTTCAGATATCTTAGCGCTCTTTCAATATGATACATCCACCTATATTGTACGGGACCGCCCACTTTAGCTTCATTGGAAGATGAATAAGGAGATGTTGCATTGGATTGAAGAAGCCTGGAGGGTTTTTTCCATCTTACGTAATAATACCGGTATCTCCTTCTCAACCTTACTCATCATCTCTATCGTGATTTCTTTAGCACAGAGCTGTCTATTGAAGTGGCTAAGCTCGGCTAGCACCTTTCACACCGCATCGTCAAAATAGCCCTGAAACATAACAGGTAGAAGTCTTTCCATGATTATTTGATGATCATGACTCTTCAACCCAGTTAGTTTTCCCGTTTTCACATTCACAGCTCGTTTCAGACTAGCTGCGTAACCATTTGGGAATTTCAAACTTTTCAACCATTCGAGTACTTCTTTCTTTTCTTTGGGCCGAAGACAGAAGGAAGCACGTGGTTTACCACTACTTTCGGAAAGCTCAAGAGTTGGGTGGTTACAAAGCTCAGCCTGATCCTTTCGAGCCTTTATATTTTCCTTCGTTTTGCCCGTCATGTTCATGCATCTGCTTATGATACATTCCCCCATGTTACGCTCTTGATGCATGACATCAATGTTGTGCATTAGTATCAACGACTTCACATATGGTAGCTCCTATAGTCCACATATATGAGTCCAATTGTGATTATCTACGAAACTGACAAAATATCCAGGAAGATCTTTATCTGGCAATAGTTTATCCAACATATCAGATATTTCCGACCCATTAATACGTTTTGGTGGTCCTTTAGTGACAACGGTGTTCTTTCTGAATGCATTCCTCTGTTTCCTAAACATGTGATTCAAAGGAAGCCAACGTTTGTGACAATCAAAGTAACATATCTTTCCTCCATAAGTAAGTCAAAAACAGTCAATGTCAGAAGCACATATTGGACACGTCAAAAACGACCGTGAGTGCTCCATCCAGAAAACATGCTATACGCCGGAAAATCATGGACATACCACAAATAAGCAGCTCAAAGGTTGAATCGCTGCTTCTTGTATTTGTCGTATGCTTCGACTCCTGTCCATAACATTTTTAATTCTTTGATCTACGGTTTCAACATCACGTTGAGACGTGACCCAGGATAATCTGGCCGAGGTAAAATGAGGCTAAGGAACATGAACTCATACTTCATACAGAGGGCCGGTGGTAGACTGTACGGAATGACAAAGAACGACCAACATGAGTATGGTGAAGCGTTTGTACTGAACGGCGAGAATCCATCTGTCGCCAACCCAATCCGAACATTTCTTGCATCACGGCCGAACTCTGGATCAAACCGGTCCAGCGCTGTAAAGGCCTCAATTTTTGACACATACTCAAAGTGTTCATCACCACACACACACCTCATTTGAAGAAAGTTGACGAACACATTTGAAGAGCAAGTAACCACCATCAACATGCTCACTAGAGGATAAACTCACAAAATGCAAAAGTGGCATTTCCCACATGCATCATATAGGGGCTGGACATTTGAAAAACTCTTACACCTTGCTAGGAATGTCCATGCCAAGTTTCACCCAGATTCAAAACCTTTTTAAGGTCCTTTTGGGTATGGCTAGAAAGAGGGTGGTTTGAACTCAAATTCAAATTCAAACTATTATCATCCCATTAATTCAAAAGTGGGAGGCATATTCTTACTCAGCATATTTTTGTAAACTCACTCACCAACTTTCACTTCATTTGGAGTTGATCTTGTCATGAGCTAAGTTTAGCAAATTCAAACTTTATTTGAATTTCAAACTGAATATGTGCTGAAAACTTAGTCAAACCAAACCCAATTTGAATTCTAACCAATTCAAATGGCTCAAGGGTAGATAATTCAAATCACCAGGGGCAGTGTAGGGCTTACTGTTTACAACAGTAATATGGAGTTAAGTTCAGAGGTTAAAATGGGAGTGGGACCCACATGTCAGCCACTAGAGAGAATTCAGCCGACTGAAGACTGCACTCGGGTTCTTGCGCCGGACCGAGCAGCCGCCACGGCGAAGGCACGATCAGGACAGCAGCTGCTTGCCGCCTCGACCCGCTGAACTGCCTCGCGCCCTGCTTATCCCCGCGGCCACCCTGATCGGAGGGAGAACAGCTCACTTTCTGCTTCCTCGCGCAAGAAACACCGCCTCACTGCCAATTGCTCGGAACTGATCGGAAATCCACGATCACAGCCTCTACACTCTCTCCAAAGCTACGACAAGGTACTAGGGACATTCCGTCTCCTTCCCCGTCGCTAGAAATCGGCTGAACTCGGGTGATCTCGGCTATACCGAGAGTTCCGTTCAGTGACCTAAATCCGCCGCACTTCGGGCTCCCATGGACAGCCCAACCGGTAGGTTGTCACGTCCGAACTAAGGCGTCCCTGGACGCGTTAGGGACCGGTGCTGCTCACCCCCGAGCCACAGCCCGAGGGCTTGATCGCCGGCGGTGAATTTCCAGTTTTCCCCTTTCTCGGTACAGACCGACCTTCGGGTGCGGTTCTGTCAAATTCACGCTCTAGGAAGGGTTAGAGAGTCTCAATCCGTTCCTACACATACTAGACCTGGTAGTGCATAAGTGCCTTCACAACCCTTAGCCTGAGAACCCCTGTACCCGGCGTATTTCGAAGCTTGCCGACGGCGGATCCTGCGGGAAGTATCGGGTGCACGGTGGGAGCCTACTTTGGACCTTCCCCGAGCTGCTTCGAGCCCATTCCGAGGTTCCTGAGGGACCACTGATGCTTTCCGGACGTTTGCTCGGTCGGTTGGGGTGCTAGGGAGGTCGGCCGACACGGCCAAAGTTCTTCCGAAGCTGCCGCTCGTCGCCGACCGTGTGCCAGCCATTTTCATGATGAACTGAGCCCAGAACCGTGTACCCCAACTGGACATAGGCAGGGGCGGCCAGGATCATGAAGTTTGGAGCACCACAGAGGCTGCCGGCGAGCTCTCCGGTGAGGCGTCGCGGCGGCCGAACACGGGCGTCGGGAGGTAGAAGAAGCCGGGTGGCCCACGTGTCAGCGGCTCGGATTTTAAATCTGGTATCAGTCTGCGGCTCGGATCTGGTGTGCTGGTGCACAAAAATTCCGTGGACCCCGGTGTGCCATCGCTCCAGCGCCCAACACGTGTCCCCGTGGACCCACCGGCAGATTTAAACTTTTTCCCGATTTTCAGATTTCATTCAAACTTCAAATCCTATAACTTTGGCTAGGAAACTCCAACTCAAGTGAACCAAAATTTGTTGGATTCAGCTCTCTGAGTACTTTCAAGCAAATCAAGTTTCACTTCATGAAAATCCTCATTTCTCCAGAATTAATTCTTCAAAGTTTAAACTGTTTAGAATTTTAACTCAAGAATAATTTGGAGGAAAATTCTGAAATTTTGCTGGGATGTTCACCAAAATATCCCTAATCTACCATAACAATTTCAGATCCATTTGAGCTCATTCGATCCACCTAATGGTGTGATCAATAAAACTGTTCCAGAGAAAATAGAAAATGTCCAGAAACATTTTCAGAATTTCTCTGAAAATGTTTAGCTCATATCTTTAGCTAGGAGCCTTCAAATTAAGTGAGACCTACTCCATTAGAACCCTCTGAAAATCTAGTTTTCAGAAAGTCATGGCTTACTCCATGAAAATTCCTAGAAAACCCTAAGAGTTCCAATTAAGCTCAAGTACATAATTATTTATGGAGGGCTCAAATGAGCTTTGCTGCAACTAAAAATTGGCCACGTCTCTGTTTAGGTTGTACCCAAACCACAGTAAAAATTTCACAGTTATTTGGTCTGTCTAGTAAGACTTATAAACTTCACAAGTCTAAATTCAATTCAAATGCATTTAAATTAATACATGTACTTGTTACCTCATGTAGTCGCTAAGGTTGAGGAGGAGCCTGAAGTCTTAGACTTCGTCACTCTGGAAGAGCAGCTAGCCTACGACCAAGAGCAGCAAGGCAAGCTCTGGTTTGCATTAACCTCTTTACAAACTTTTATTGTTTTGAGAACTTACTTTGAGCACCATTAATTCTTGCATTAGAGTTTTGTTTGGAAACCCAGATGCACAGCCAAGAAAACCATGGGTTGGGATTAGGATTGAAAACCCCGTTTAGATACTGCAATGCTAAGATAGTGTAGGATTCGGTACAAGTCGAGTAGTTGGAACTACTCGCGAGAATAGGCTAGAGGCACATTGCTCGGGTAGAGATAGCAAATAAAACACATGGTATGAAAATGAGACCGAGTGGAGAGTAAGGGCAGCAGGACTTTGGGGCCTGTGTGCTATAGCTCCGCTTGTGTCGATTGAGGACCGAGCCGTGTGCGGGCCTGTTGAACAAGCTAGAACAGTACCGAAGACCTACCGGCTATATGGGAACCGGGAAACCGATGTAACTCGGGTAGCTGGGTATTGAGGCATTGCCTGTAATTCAGAGGGTAGGTTGAGAGCTCGAGGTGTAAATCGGCTGGCGACACTGAGATGCGCGTGTAGAGACCTCTTGCTCGGGACGATAGGACCGGTTCAATATTTGGCTGACGGGCGAAAGGTGGTTGCGTACGACGTCCGTGATGGTTGCTGTAGGCAACATCGAGTACGGGCGTACGTGACGGGTTATTCGGGTAACCCTGCAGTTGTAAATCGATTATAATCGCCATCCCTCGCGGTCAGTGAGTACCACTTGTTCACTGTACTGTGACGTAGAAAGAACAGGCTAGTTACATGTTAAAATGTTGCTGATTGAAAGATGGACTTTGATTGTTAATGATTTGCTGTAGTTTAGAGATAATTAAAGTTCCTTTCAACTTTGGGCAAAGTACATGAGAGAAATGCGTTTCTTGTTTGATTGCAGCTCTCTCATGTGCCTTAGCGTAAGGTTCTCCACAACCTGCTGCTAAAACTTGAAAGTAAGGTTCCACTAATTAGGCGATTCCTTGAAATTGATTTTACCTCATGTACCTATCACCCCTCATGTAGAAGTTTCATGTTTAGGAGAGACGGGTCAGTCTTGCTGAGCCTTCGTGCTCACTGCTTGTTTTTGAAGCTTTTGCAGGATTCTATGAGGAAGGGACTCCTGAGGAGGAGACGGAAGTCCTTTTTCCTATCTTACACATCCCTGCATGTAGAGTTCCATGACTAGGGTGTTGGTTAAGTCTTGCTTAGCCATCATGCTTACCGTTGCAATATTTGAGCTATGTGCAGGTAAGAGCTATGAGGAGGGGTCCGAGGACGAGGCGGTGCCCCCGTCGGGGTACATGGCAGAGCTGGAGCCCTGCACGCCGTCGTGATCTCCGGTTGATGTTGCTAGTGTGTAGCGACCCCGGGCTGGACAGCTACACTTTTACTTAGCTAGGATGAGAGAGTAGTAAATAATACTTCCGCTGTGTAATTATGTTTTGTAAAAGACTTCCGCTGTTTTATATCAAATAAAAGTTTGTATGTTGTTCTTAATTCTTTTCTTGTGTGCTGTTGGGTGCCGCATTGCACGGCACCACCCTCTGCGATCCCGGAGTGGGTGCACCATGGGGTGGTCCCCACAGACGTGGTACCAGAGCTGCATTGGGAATATCACGCTCGAAAAGAGCCTATTTTGAAAACTTAGAAGTAGTCGAGTGAGGATTAGTCAATATGCCCACATAAGGCCTATGATAGTAGTAGTTATTATGGTGGAAATGCTAACATACTTGTTATACATTCTGTAACGACGCTCCGATGTCAGGTAAGAGGTAAGGTACGCCACCGCAGGCGGATCAATTGCGGTAACTCGCCATACGAGTAATAGTATGGAAGGATATACCGTGGCTTGGCACGGTAGTTAATATGAGTCTCTGAACCTCTCCATGGTTCTGAGAGCATATGAGAACGCTGATCTCCAACGTGCTTTAGGTAAAAGTGAGAATACCCTATCGTGTGGTAAGCAACACGATAGTATGCAACTCTTGAACGTTCAATGTTCAAAGGGCCATAAGAAGCGCTCGCCATCGGCGTGCCTCAACGGTCATGAGGCAGTAGCTGGTATCCATTGGGTTGATAAAACTCCCAACCGTGACGCCCCATTCGCGCTCTACTCGGGTTCCCCATCGTGTGGTGTGAAAACACGACCATGTACCTTGAGACGTGGCTTGACTCAAGGACGATCCGTATGGCAATGATACGGACCGTATGTTTTTATTATGATATGGAACTGACTGAAATGTCAAAAACCTTTGTGTGCACCATTATTGTGTGTTCTTCTGCAGGTACATTAACCACGTTAGAGCATGACGCTTAGAGATCGTTTGTGAGTGACGTTCTTAGTTCCACCATTTGACACGTATATGCCAGAATACTGGCATAGGATTTTTCATTGGTGAGGAAGCGTAGTACCGAGATGAGTATTAATTGCATAAAAAGAATATTTTTCAAGAAAAGAGTCAAAGTGAAGTTTAGAATTCCATTTAGGGGTTATTGAACTCCTATATTGAACTTAGAGTCAATTGGGAGTGTAGATTCATTTCCAAAGACTTAGGAACTTAAACAGGGTATAAGTTAGGATTGGTTGAACCAATGTAGGTGTGGGATACCATTATGGAAAGTTTTTGAAATCCTCTAAAACTTTTCTGTAGAACTCCAGAACAAAATCTCCCTCCAAATGGATGAAAATCTTAGATGAGTAGGCACTGTCCAGAAACAGGGCAGACCAAAATGCTCTCTGGAATTTTCTGTATTTCGGCCACAACCTTCTGTAGAAAATTTTCTAAGGGTCAAGTAAGACATCGTTGGAAAGTATAGGAAATATGCTACAACTTTGTAGTTCAGTGTTTTCCTAGATTGAGGGCAGAAGATGATGGAATTTTGTGAGTAAAACAGCCACTTGCAAAGGGGGTGCTGTCAAAATTCCTAAGAAAATTCTGTCAAATTGTAGGAGTTATAACTCATAAACTAGGAAGGACATAGAGGCAAATAAATACAATCTGAATTCCTTTTTTAGTCTACTACAACTTTGTTGTTGAACTATGGTCCAGAATTTGCCTTCAAGGTGGCCAAAACAGTTGAATTATCCATACTGGTCAGTTGGACCAGAAGCTGGACAGTGAACACCATGTTGAAGTGTTTCAGCCATAACACTTAGTTTCACAATTCGACATCCAGTGGCTGTTGTAAAACAGCGAGTGGAGTCGAAAAGTGGATGCATTCCAAAAATCATTTTGAGTGAGTACATGTTAGGGTCCAGTATAATAGCGAGAAATTACGCATGCTAACACACTTACCATCCTGTGGCGACCCACAATGGTCGATATGAACTTTAACCCATAAAGTTCAATACTTTGGAACTCGATCGTGTGACATGGTCCAGGGATGTATATGTTGCATAAACTTTATACTTTATCCATATGTGTGATTGTTATGCATATTATTTATTCCATTCTCGCACTACTACTGTATAGACTGGATGAAATAAACCAACATGTGCTGATCATTTGAATGGTATGACTGCAGAATGGTGCGCACACGGTCCACGCAAGAGGAGGGAGGTCCGAGTCAGGTTCGTTGTGATGAGTCTCCATCTCCGGAGCAAACCACGACGCAGCAGCATCCACCTCCTCCACCGCCAGAACTTCCAAGAAACTTTGTGGAGGTTCTCGCTGCAGTGCTCGGCTCGCGCGACGAGCAAACCGAGTTGCTGCGGATGCTGGTGCAACAGAATGCATCCCATCCAGGAGGATGCCAAGACAATGGGCAACGCCAGCAACAACAAAGTTCTTATTCGGAATTCCTGGCGACCCATCCACCGGTCTTCACGGAGGCCGAAGAGCCTTTGGAGGCGGACAGCTTTATCCGCACTCTGGAGGCGAAGTTTGGGATGATACGGTGCACCGAACACCAGAAGGCGCTGTACGCAGCGCAACAGCTTCAAGGGGAAGCTGGTACATGGTAGGCGAACTACATCGCCTTCTTACCGGCTGGCCATGCCGTCACATGGATGGAGTTTCGGGAGGCGTTTCGTGCGTCTCAAATACCTCCCGGTGTTATGGAAAGGAAGCTCCAGGAGTTCCTGGCACTGAAACAAGGCGAGAGGAGTGCTCATGAGTACTCCAGGTCATTCAACCGGCTGGCGCAGTATGCGCCAGGATTTGTGAGAATGGAGGAGGACAAGCGCAACACGTTCTTCCGGGGCCTGAATTCCAAGATGAAGGTCCATCTCACCCAAAGCAACCGCGGCACATTCAATGACCTAGTTAATGCCGTGATTTTACAAGAAAATGCTCAGCGCGAGCGCGGTTCTGATAAGAGGAAACACAGCGCGCTTACGAGCAGCAGTGGTGGGGCGCCACAAAAATACCACGTGGTGTATCGCTCACCATCCGGTCAGAGATGGCAGCCACCGGCGCGACCGCCTCAGTTTCGCGGTCAGCAATACAATGCGCCAGACTTCCGACCGACGTATCCACCACAGCAACAGCAGCAGCAAAGGATGGTCCCGCGTGCGCCTCAGTTTCAATCGCGTGCACCGGGATTCCGTCCTCAAGTCAGAGGGACCCCGACACCTTACATGTGCTTCACGTGTGGCCGTGTCGGGCATATTTTGAGGGACTGCGCCGAGCCGCGACAGGGCAGGGGTGCAGCACCGTATCAGGGTGCTAATCAGCCCCGCAATCAGCCCAAGAAACCAGCACCAAAACCCGGCAACGCGCACCACTTAGACATCGAAGACGTGCCGGAAGGCAAACCCGTCCTCGCGGGTACGTTTTCTTATTTAGATCATCCCGTAGTCATACTTTTTGACTCCGGTGCCACCCATAATTTCATAAGTCAGTCTTATGTTATTAAATATCAATTGCCTATCATTCCCACAATAGTTCATACTTGATATGCTCTCCGGGTGGGAAAATACAGCTGATAGGATTGTCTATAGAGCACCATTACAATTGGGTGGGAATCTATACCCGACTTCTCTAATCATGTTAGAGAGTCAAAAACTCGATGTCATTTTAGGAATGTCATGGCTACATCATCATGGTGCTGTTCTTGACATCATTCCACATGTGGCTCCTTTAAATTCTCCACTCCATGAACCACATGTTCTTATTCTTGACCATTCGGTTCAAGAAGGTCCAGCCACATATAACACGGAAGCCACAAAACTTGAGGATATTCGTGTGGTCCGAGAATACCCGGATGTTTTTCCGGATGATCTTCCGGGCATGCCACCCGAAAGAGATGTCGAGTTCAAGATTGAACATGTACCTGGGACGACACCGATAACATGGAGACCGTACAAGATGGCTCCAAATGAGCTAGCTGAACTGAAGGAGCAGCTCAATGATTTAATGAAGAAGGGTTTCATTCGACCGAGTTCCTCACTATGGGGATACTCGGCGCTGTTTGTGAAGAAGAAGGATGAAACCTTGAGGTTGTGTGTGGACTACCGACCTCTCAACGCCGTCACCATCAAGAATAAATATCCACTGCCCCGCATCTATATCTTATTCGATCAACTTGTGGGTGCAAGTGTATTCTCAAATATGGATCGTCGCTCCGTATATCACCAAATCAAGATCCGAGCGGAGGATATTCCGAAGACGGCCTTCTCGACGAGATACGGTTTGTATGAATACCTCATTATATCCTTTGGTCTCACCAACGCCCCGGCACACTTCATGTATCTTGTGAACTCAGTGTTCATGCCGGAGTTGGATAAGTTTATGGTGGTGTTCAAAGATGACATCTTGGTCGACTCCAAGTCTGAAGAGGAACACGCCAAACATATGCATATCGTGCTTCAACGATTGCGAGACTATAAACTTTATGCCAAGTTCAGCAAGTGCAAGTTTTGGATCATCCAAGTGCCATTCCTTGGTCACATTATTTCTGCAGAAGGCATTGCAGTTGATCCAAGCAAAATAGAACAAGTTCTGAAATGGAAGTCCCCCACATCAGTCCACGAAGTCAGGAGTTTCCTCGGGTTAGCAGGATACTATCAGAGATTCATACCAAACTTCTCCAAGCTTGCTAAGCCTATGACTGAACTGTTGAAGACGGGGATCAAATATGTTTGAAGCTCAGCTTGTGAAGAAGCTTTCGAAGCATTAGTGAAGCATCTTACAACAGCCCTGGTGTTAGCTCAACCGGATACAACCAAAGTCCTTCGACGTATATTGTGATGCGTCTGACATCGGGCTTGGCTGTGTATTGATGCAAGGAGGAAGGGTGGTCACCTATGGCTCACGTCAACTTCGTAACCACGAGTAGCACTATCCGACGCATGATCTTGAGCACGCTGCTGTGGTGTTGGCCTTGAAAATGTGGAGGCACTATTTACTCGGGAACTTAGTCCATCTCTATGCCGACCACAAGAGTTTGAAATATATATTCACTCAAAAGGAGTTGAATATGCGGCAACGGAGATGGCTAGCACTGATCAAAGACTATGAGATCGAGATTCACTACCATCCCGGAAAGGCAAACGTGGTTGCCGACGCTATAAGCCGCAAATCTCATGTCAACAATCTGTCCATCACCCCACTCGAAGAGGAGGAGCCGAGTCTATACTTGGTTCCACATGGGGCATTATATAATCTTGCTCTCATCCCTACCATAAGAGAGGAGATTATGGAAGCTCATAAGAAAGACATGGGTTTGTCACACATTCGGAGGAGAATGAAGAATGGCGAAATGAAATGCTTCCGAAGAGATGAACACAGCAATCTATGGTTTAAAGACCGTATAGTGGTGCCCTGTGACATGAAGCTTCGGAAGAAAATCTTGAACAAAGCTCATTTGTCCAAGAATTCTATTCATCCGGGCAGCAACAAGATGTGCCAGGATCTGAAAACCAGGTTTTGGTGGACGCGGATGAAAAGATAAATCGCAAAGTATGTATCCGAATGTGATACGTGTCGGCGTGTGAAGGCCGACCATATGCGAAAAGCCGGACAGCTGCAACCATTGAACATTCTGGCGTGGAAGTGGGAGGATATCGGCATGCACTTCATAGTCGGGTTACCTCTCACATCTCACAAACATGACTCGATTTGGGTGATAGTCGATCAACTAACCAAGTCGGCTCATTTTATTCCAGTACATACAAGTTACGTATCCAAGCAATATGCGGAGCTGTATATTGCAAGGATCTTGTGCTTGCACAGTGTTCCCCGCTCCATTATTTCAGATCGCAGTGCACTGTTCGCCGCTCGGTTTTGGGAACAGCTGCACGCATCATTGGGGACCAAACTGATCCGAAGTTCCGCGTATCACCCGCAAACGGATGGTCAAACTGAACGGGTGAACCAACTGCCAGAAGACATGCTACGCGCTTGTGCCATCCACCACGGCAAAAATTGGGATGATCATTTACCATTGGAGGAGTTTTCTTATAACAATGGCTATCAATCTAGCATCAAGATGGCGCCATATGAAGCTCTCTACGGCCGGAACTGCCGCACACCACTTAACTGGTGTGACTCCGGCGAGCGAGTTATCTACGGCATGGAACTTGTGAATGAGGCTGAAGAACGAGTGCGAGTAATATAAGCTAACCTCAAGGCTGCTCAATCTCGTCAGAAGAGCTATGCGGATAAAAGACGCCGCCCTCTCCACTTCGACATTAGGGACCATGTTTATGTCCGTGTGTCTCCGATGAAGGGAGTTCATCATTTTGGAGTGAAGGGTAAACTTGCACCGCGGTTCATTGGTCTGTCGCTGTCATCTAAAAATGCGGACCCCTGGCCTATCGCTTGGAGTTACCAGCGTCGCTCGCAGGAATTCACAACATCTTCCATATCTCTCAGCTGAGGAAATGCCTCAAACCCTCGGCTGAAATCCGCACTGAAGACATAGAAGTTTTTCATCCAGACCTCACGTACACGGAGTATCCAATCCGAATTATCAATGAAAAGACTCGCACCACAAGAAACCGGACCTTATGGTTCTACAAGGTCTTGTGGAGTAACCATACCGCTGATGAGGCGACATGGGAAAGCGAGGACTATCTACAAGTGAATTACCCGGACTTGCTATCATCATATACCCGGTAAACTTTCCCCACTTTACATTTCTTTTGGAATCTCGGGACAAGATTCTTTTTAAGGGGGGAGGGATGTAAAATCCCCAAAAAGTGGTAGCAAGAAAAATTCAGTTCATGTACACTTAGGAAAAATGAGGGGAATTAAAACTTTGAATTATATATCAGTGTGAGTTAAAAGTGGTGATTCAAACTTCCTAAAACTTCCAAACATGGAGATCTAAATTCATAACTTGGGTCTTCATATTTCAAATATCCAACCTTCCAAATTTCAGCTCATTTGGAGGGGTTTTAGTATTTGTTTGGGATTAAAAGAGGAAGCTCTCTAATCTGAATTTCAAATTCAGTTTCAAATTCCAATTTCCTCAATTTGCAAATTTGGTTCCACAAATGTGTTCTACCCATTTGAGTTAGCAGCCATGCCAAAAATGAGAAACTTTGGAGTTGGTTTGCTATGCTTTTGGAGCAATGCAAAAAGGAGAATTCCAATTTCATTCAAATTCAAAGGATCAAACACAATTCAAACTCCACACAAGAATTCAAACCATTTGAATTCAGAAAATTCAAACCTTAACTTTGGTTGAAGTAAGGCATTCAATTATGAGTAGCTGGGGGAAAATTTGGATTAATAAAATAAAGTGGTGGGGCCCAACAGTCAGCCTCACAAATTCATTTTTTTCCCTCTCTCTGTTTTCCCGGTTGATCACAGCGTGCCAGCTCCCAGCAAGCCTTCTGCCCGACGCTTCCACCGAGCTGCTTCCTTGTTGCTCCCGACGTCAGTTAGTGCGCGTGGTGATCAAAGCGGCAGCCTGAGTGCCTGTTCTCGCTTATCCCCGATACACAGCAGCCTCCCCAGCCCCGTGCTCGAGCGCTCACGAGAGAAACACCGTGCGCCCGTCTCTGTCATCATTGCTGCTTGGCCTCCGGCCACTTTAGCGCCCAGCTGAGCTGACCAGAGAGTGCGCCGACCTTCACTGTACTTCATCCGCACCTCCACAGCTCGTGCCCGGCCTTCTCCGATCGGTGTCAACCAGTTTTCCTCCGGCAAAACAGAGCCGACGTCGCACCTCGCTGCTTCATGTCTTCCAGCCGATCCAACGCCTCTCCCGCACGACCAACACCTTCCTAAGGTGTGCCAAGGTGTGTAGATCATGCTACCACAGTCCCCTTGCTCTTCCCCATCGCCTGCTCGCCGGAATTTGTGTTTTGGTGCCGGTACACGTGAAGAACCGATCAAACCAAACCGGGAAATTCTTCCAACACGCTTGATCGTTCTTCCTTCGGTTCAAGCCATAGCATCATGATCTACTTACTCCAGGGGTGGTGTACGGCCCCTTCGATCATCGGTTGAGGCTTGGGACATGCAGTTCATCGCCGGCGCCGCGCCACCGAGCCGCCTCGCCGTTGCCGATGAGTTTCCCGGTGTTTTCATGCTTCAAAACCTTGCCCGACTGCTAGGCCGTGATCCAAGGGTGATGTAGCAAAAAACCGCAGGGAGAATGGTCGAGAAACGGGCGAGAACATGGCGCGCCATCATCGGGTCCGGCGTGCCCGCGCGGGGCCTATCGAGAGGTGGAAGAAGCATCTAACCAGTGGGCCCCCCTTTTGAGTCTCTGTGTAAATTTCCAACAGAAAGTTATTCAAGTTTGAAAAATCCATAACTTTGTGTAGGGAACTCCAAAAAGGGTGAGACCAATTTTGTTGGAATCCTCATGAGGATTACTTCACAGAGAAACAAATTGCTTGCTATGAAAATGCCCAGAAATTTCTGTAGAATTGTTTTTATTAAATATTTAGAGATTTATTCCAGGAGCAATTCCTTATGAAACATTCCCAAATTTGGGCAGCAAATCCTTTTCATAGTAACAGATATCCAGTAAAAATTTGAGTTTCATTGGAGTTCATTTGCTAGACTAAATTGCCTTCCAAAGTTCAGCCTTTATTTGAAAAGTCAAATTTAAACAGAAACTTTTCAGAACTCCTGTCCAACTTCAAAAATTCATATCTCTCTGTTGGTAGCTCCAAAAATGGTGAAACAAATTTTGTTAGAACCATGGAGACTTACCCTAATCAGATCTTCCACTGTTAGCTATGTCAAAGCTCCTGATGTGGGCTCAAAATTTAGAGAATCCTTGTACTTGTACGAATTTTGGAGACTACATTGTGCAATGACATTTCTCCAAATTTTGCTCAGATCATCCTTAGAGAGTCTAGTATCCACTGAAAAAATCCCAAAGCCAATTAAGGATCCTTAATAGCAGTAGCTATGAATAGAAGTTTACTTCTTATAAGTCCTTAACACTTATACATATATTTGGTACATTTCATTTAGTGACCGAAGTTGAGGACGCACCGGAGCCATTGGACGTCCTCCCACCAGAAGCTGACTTCTCATTTAACTCGCAACTAGGCAAGCCCCGGTTTGCATTTAAGTACTTTTGGAAATTATTTATTTGTATCACTTATGTCTAGGGTGAATGCTTGCATTAGAGTTAGGGTGAATGAAACCCCACTTGCATAATCTTTTAAATCCTATGGAGGGTTGGGTAGTTTACAGACTCGACGCATAGACAATGCCGTGCTAATATGCTTAGGATCTCAGTAGAAGTTGAGTAATTGAAATCTACTCGCGAGGTAAGGCTGTATCACACGGTTTGGTCAGAATAGAAAATGGCTTAAGAGTGGTGAAAATGAGACCCAGCAGGGGGGATAGGAAGCAGTGAGCGGAGGTCTCATGTTCTTAGCCCTGTTGGTGTCAGTTGAGGACCGAGTCATGTGTTGGCCTGCTGAACAAGTATCGAACATTACCGGGTGGCATACAGACATAAGCAGGAAACCGATGTAATTGGTTAACCTGGGTGCCGAGGCTTACCCAACTGTAAATAGGAGTGGGTTAAGGGTAACAAGGTGTAAATCTTCCGGTGGGCACAGTCACGCTCCACGTGGGGACCTCCTGCCCGTTACGGATGGACCGGTTCGGTATTTGGGTTGCCTTTGAAAGGTTGTTGCATACAACAGAGTAGGAAGGGGTGTGGAATCACGCTTCTGAAAGTTGGTGTATGAAACTTGTTGTCCGGGTGTCTCCTGATTGCAATCACCGTCCCTCGCGGTTATTTGAGTACCGCTTGTTCACTATTCTGTGACGTAGTAAGAAGAACAATAATCCAGATGAATGATAATATGCTGTGATAAATTATTAATGTTTTGGAAACCATGTATGCTGTAGATGTAGAGCTAATTAAGTTTACTTTCCACTTTGGGCATCACCACATCGGAGGAAAGGGTTTCTTGTTTGATTGTGGATTTCCGATGTGAGGGATGCCTAAGGCATATGAATCAGTTGCTATAAAACTGAAAGTAAGGATCAACTTCTAGACATGTCTTTGTTGCAAAGTCCTTTTTCCTATCTTACACATCCCTGCATGTAGAGTTCCATGACTAGGGTGTCCGTTAAGCCTTGCTGAGCCATCGTCCTTACGGTTGCAATATTTGAGCTGTGTGCAGGTGAGAGCTATGAGGAGGGGTCCGAGGACGAGGCGGTGCCTCCGTCAGGGTACATGGCCAAGCTGGAGCCCTGCACGTCGCCGTGATCTCCGGTTTGATGTTGCTAGTGTGTAGCGTCCCCGGGCTAGACAGCTACACTTTTGCTTAGCTAGGATGAGAGAGTAGTAAATAATGCTTCCGCTGTGTAATTATGTTTTGTAAAAGACTTCCGCTGTTTTATATCAAATAAAAGTTTGTACGTTGTTCTTAATTCTTTTCTGTGTGCTGTTGGGTGCCGCATCGCAAGGCACCACCCTCTGCGATCCTGGAGTGGGTGAACCATGGGGTGGTCCCCACAATTAATCAAGTAACCAAATTATAAAATAAATATTAAACTAACTTAATAATCAACTAAACCAAAATAAAGTAACCTAATTAAGTAACAAATTAACTCATTAACTAAACTAATTAATAAAGTAACTAAATTAATTAATAAATGAACTAAATAAATAATTTGTACAATTAATAAAACATACCTCGAAGTGGCGACAAAGCGGGGCGGGCTCGGGGACGAGTGGCGGCGGCGTGAAATTGCCTAGAGGGGGGGGGGGGTGAATAGGCTAAATTCCTGAAATGACTTAATTAAACGAGATTAGAACACAGTGGCCGGACTAGTCTGGCTCAGGGGCGGACTAGTCCGATCAACCTGCTGGAAAAGCCTAAAAGGCCGGACGAGTCTGGCTCAGGGGCGGACTAGTCCGGTCAGACTGCTGAAAAGCCTAAACTTGATTTTTAGGGGTTTTTCTTCAGATTTTAGTTTAACGAAATGCAGATAAACTATCTAGCAATCTAATATAATAAAGTATTGAGGTGGATTGCAAGATTGTAACCTGAAATATTATAAGAGCGAAATAATCGAACAAACCCTAAGCAATTCTAATGATCAATGAAATGTAAATGCAAAATGACACGAAGATTTTTGCCCGAGGTTCGATTCCACTCAGGAATCTACGTCCCCGTTGAAGAGTACACAAAGGACCGGGTTTAACAACCCTTTCCTCACCAAGTCGCCACTAAGGCCAACCGGTTTCTTCACTATCTCAAGGGTGAACTTACAAAGTATTGGGGCTGCTCACAATATGAGGCTCCCACTTGATCATGTCCATAAAACTCCACCAATCTTACAAGCCACAGGTCACACCAAGTGCACGAGATCACTCTGAGAGCCTTAAACGCGAAGTTCTTCCTTCTCCTCTCCTCGCACACCCAAATCCACTCAAGAATTGGTTCTAGAGGGTGAGTAGGAAAGAGAGAAGGCTTAGGCGGGCTCTAGGATCGCTGTGGCAGCGCTAGGGTTCCAGGTTACTCTAAATTAACTCGGGGCATCTCCTTTTATAGAAGTCCCAAAGCCAACCGTTGCCACCTACCTAAAGTCCGGACTAGTCCGCCTCACACCGGACTAGTCAGATCTCACACAGGAACTATTTGTCCGGGTGAGAACGGACAAGTCTGGAGGACCCGGACTAGTCCGAGCACTAAGGCGGACAAGTCCGGTCTACGAAGACTTAGCCGTGGGAGCTCCCATCTCACACCCATACGGACTAGTCCGCCTTAGAACGGGCTAGCCCAAACTCACACAGGAACTCTTAGTCCGTGTGAAAAAGGACAAGTCTGGCTAGCCCGAACTAGTCCGGCCAATGAGGCTGATAAGTCCGGTTTACCAGGACTTAGCCTCAAAAATACTCTCACCAAGAGAGAGATGGACTAGTCCGTCCCAAAACGGACAAGTCCGATCTTAGTCAAGAACTCTCAGTCCGCCCCAAAACGGACTAAGCCGTAGGACTTCCAGACTAGTCCGGCTTCTTCCCCGGACAAGTCCGGCCTGCTAAACTTTACCTCTCTCCACTAAGGATTTGACACTTCTAACGCTTTGAGCTCTCTTCTATGATCTCAACGCACTTGACACACACACTCTTTCTTTTACACGGCTAGCCTACTAAAGACTCAAGTGAAACCCTAATTTCTACTCTTTGAGTCTTCAACACCGTTATTCATCTTTTTCCTTTTTGAGAGTTTAGGTGTCCACCTTGGGAATGTCCTGTGCTTATGATCATCTCAGCTCATTAGTCTCTTAATTTGTCGTCATCAATCATCCGAAACCCACAGGGGTGCCAAGATGCACTTACAATCACCCCCTTTTTGGTTATTGATGACAACACATTAAGTTTCAACATAAGAGGTAAAAATTTTATTTTTATATCAAGTGTACGTATGCAAAACTCCCCCTGAATGTATGCAAGAGTAAAAGAGGGGAGTTGGCGTACATTCACATGTTATGGTGGGGTGCCTACGTGTTGTGCTAAAAAAATGTGATAAGACAATAAGCATAAAACAACCATAAAATCCAACACGTAGTGTTACACAAAAGATAGTCATGCATAAAACATAAAACATAGATAGCCATGTCCAAAGATCTATTACAAAGTAGTCATGCATAAAAAATAAAACATAGATAGACATGTCCAAAGATCTATTACAAGATAGTCATGTCCAAAAGATCTATTACCAGATAGTCATGTCCAAAAGATCTATTACAAGACTAGAAGATGATAAAAAATAGGACATCCTTTTCACATTTCTCCCCCTTTGGCATCAAGGCACCAAAAAGGAAAAGAGGGAAGAAGATACGCCTAAGTCTACTCGTCATCTTCTTCGTCTTCTTCATCGCCATTTTCATTGCTCTCCGTAGCCTCCGTATCCTCTTCTTCTTCGTCAGCGGTGGTGGATGGAGGCACGGCCTTGGAAGAGCTTCCATCTTCCCTGAAGGGCGAGCTCATCAGCGGTGAACTCTGGATATGGAGTGAGTTCCCCATAACTCTCCTCAGGGGGAGACATGGGTACCTCAAGCTTGTCACACACAGCCTTGAGGTACTTCTCCTGACGCCTCTCCATGCGTCGAGTCCGGACCTCCACACGCCGACAGGAGGCGAAAAGTGCGTTGAAGCACTTGAAGAATCTGCTCATGGACTGTGGAGATGGTGGGGGAGCCGCTGAGCTAGAAGGGGCCGCTGAGCTGGATGGAGGTTGAGCATTTTTCCTTCTTGAGGGTTCTGGCACAATGGGGGGTAGTTGAGGACGGAGAGGTCGATGAGTGACATCCTTGACAAAGACTATCCCTGACACCTTCTCAATTAGGCACATGATGTACGGTGCATAACCACATGAGCGGTTGGGAGTGTGAGAGATGTTGAAGATGTCATCATAAATGTGCTCAACAAGGTTGAACTTCTCTTCACCATCTATCAAGAGGAGGAGATGCCTTAAGTTTCCTTGAATTACCCCTGCATATCCATCCTTGGGGGCAATGGTCCTCCTCAGAATCCGGTTGAGGATGCTATAGAACGGCTTGATGTTCCTAGCAAGCCCGGCCTCATAGGGAACATGACTAGGATACATATAGTCAAGCTGATCGTTGTCCAATGCCTTGAGATTGGAAATGATAATCTCATGATCCAAGTGCTCCTCAAGGCCAAGTATCTGTGCAAACTTCTCATAGGTGACTGAGTAATGCTCTCCATGAGTCATCCAGGTGATTTTCCGGTCACCGTAGGTGGAGTACATAGTGGTGTAGAACTGCACAATTACCTCAATGTTCCAGTCATACTTGAAGCTCATGATTTCCTTGATTCCATGGCGCTCTGTGGCTTCAATCACTGCATCAAAAGCTTTGTGCTCCCTTTTGACCATGTAGTCCCAATCTACACATTGAGCTTGAGTGACTGGGGTCTTCATTTTTAGGTACACCGAGCGGTAGTAATCCAGTGAAAGTCACACCAAAACCTAGGGTCGGCTGTGTGCTTCTCATAGTCATAGACTTTATCCATCCTCAGCCTTCTCGCCTTTTCAGCCCCCTTTCCTTTGAATACAAATGCCGGATTGTTGGGCTGCCGAATTGGGTCTCTAGCAGGGGCAGCCATCTTTAAGGGGCCGATGGGCTTTGGTTACCCTTTCTCTCTGATTTTTATCCCTCCTGCTCTATTTGTCGGTGCTTTGGCAGTTGCCTTTTTGTTCTTGGGCTCCTCAACAAGTGGAGCCTTACCCTTCTTTGGATCACGAGGAACCCTACCCTCGGATTCCTTTTCCTTCTCCTTTTCCCGCTCTTTATATCCCAAGGTGACCAACCTCTTTCTCTTGGACTTTTAGGCACTAGCAGCTTGAGAGCTTTGGGCTTCACGTTCAAACCTTTTCTTTTCTTGTTGATCCTTCAAGGATTCTTCAACGGCTTGGGTAATTTGTGCCTCTTCGTCGAGATCATGCTTCTTCTTTGTTCTTGCTTCTCGACGGACGACTTCTTTAGCCGCTTGGTCCTCCTTTGCTGTCCTTTCTTCGGCAACGCGCCGATGAAGGGCTTGTCGAGCCTCCTCAGCCGTGGGACTTGGAAGGGGAGAGCTTTGGTCGGAGTTTTAAATATTTCCTAAGATACAAGAGATTAGAGGTCAAGGAAGTGGAATATTGCAAGAGAATTCACTAAAAATGGCTAAAGTTGGAGTTTGTTCTGTGTAAACCGGACTTGTCCGTTAAAAGGACCGGACTAGTCCGCTTGAGATCGGATTTGTCCGCCCAAAACCAGACTAGTCCGGGTTATACAGGAAGAACCCTAACCCTAACAATTTTTCGCAAAAACTTTGAATTAAGATGCAATACTCCTAGGCTATGATCGCATTGACACTAGGAACAACATTTGTGAAGAAGTTTCTTGCAAAAGACCTAAGAATGAAGAAAAGGAAGGATTTTTGGTTAGGTCAAGAATACCTCTTGAAATCTTCAAATGTGACGAATTTGGAGTCGAAACTTGAACAACGAAGCCCGGGGAAGGGTTTCCGCACTCCTTAGGTCTCCAATCCTTGGATTGGACGAGATTTTTGGTGGAGGAAAGCAAAAATTGCCAATTTGTGGGCGCTTCTGGCTTGAGAGAGGATGTGAGCGGACTAGTCTGTGAAGAGAGAAGTCTGGCCTCCCCTGGGAGGTTAAGTCCCCAGGGTCCGGACTTGTCCGGCTTGGTGTCCGGATAGTCTGGTTGACGGACCAAAGCCGGACTTCTCTAGGGCCGGAATTGTCTGGCCTCCCCAGGCAGACTAGTCCGGTTTGGACTTGTCCCTTGCGAAGTCCAACCCTGCCACGTGGCCATTGCCAGGGTGAGCTCCGAAGGCACCACGTGTCCAGTGGGGCCGGGCCTCCCCTCTCCTCAGAGGCGAGCTCTGAGGGTGCTACCTGTCCGGTGGGGCCGGACCTCCCCTCTCCTCAGAGGCGAGTTCCGACGGCGCCACGTGTCCGGCAGGGCCGGTGTGACACCCTCATTTTTGGGTTCTGCATGTATTCATGTTTCATGTAGAAAAACACTTTTAAAATAAGTTGAAATCAAGAAAATATTAAAAAGATAGCCAAACAGAGCCAATTCCAGTTCACAGAGAGCGCCAAAGACAATACCCGCGGCCCGCTGGCCAAGTGGCGTGTTCGGAGCTCATCTCCGCAAATTGGGAGAGGTCCGCCTCTAAACTTGCTACGTGGCAGGCTCGGGGCTCATCCCCACAAAAGGGGGAGTGGTACGACCCCGTGGGACACATGTTGCCCCCAAAGCTTGCCTCCGCGGAAGGAGCGAGGCCAGTCCCGCAGGACACGTGTTGGCTGCGGAGCTTGTCACCGCGGAAAAAGAGAGCCAGTCGTGTGGGACACGTGTCGCTCTTGGAACTCACCTCCGAGAGGTCCGGCCCCGCTAGACACATGTCGTTCTTGGAGCTCACCTCTGAGAGGTCCGGTCCTATTGGACACGTGTTACCTACGGAGCTCACCTCCGGGAGGTCCAACATTACCGGACACGTGTCACCTCCAGAGCTTGCCTCCGGGAGGTCTGATACTGATGGACACGTGTCGACCTCGAAGCTCGTCTCTTAGGAGAAAGGAAGTCTGGCGCTGTTAGGACCCGTGGCACATCCGAAGATACCTCCGAAGAGAGGGGAGGTCCGGAACTGACACGTGGCGTACGCGGAGCTCGCCTCTAGAGAGAGGGAGGTCCCGCCCGCCAGGACATGTGGCGAAAGCGGAGCTCACCTCTAAAGAAGAGGGAGGTCTCGCCCGCCTGACACGCGGCACAACCGGAGCTTGTCTCTGCGGAAAAGGGAGCCCAGGTTCCCACAGGACACGTGGAGCTTCCAGAGCTCACCGCCGCGAAGGAAAAGCGATTCTGAAGCGGTTTTCTTCTGTACGCGTGGGAATCCCCGGTACTGAGGAAACCGACACAATTTCCACAATGTTACCGCACCGAATAAATCAAAGGTAAGTTGTTAAGATTCAAAAACAATTTGAATGGGACTCTTAATCGAATTCCGATCGGAGGAGGACTCTCCGTTTTCCCCTTATAAATAGAACCGAAAGCCTTTGGCTGCAACCACGAATTTCTTTTTCAACTCCTGAGCCGACGACTTAGAGCCCTAGCCCCAAGCTCGCCGAGTAAACCCCTTCGCCGAAGTTCAGTCGCCTGAGATCACCGGAAGAGAGCCCCGACGATCTGTCTTGCTAGGAGAAGGACCCCGAGACCAAGAAGAACGTAAGGTAGGTCTCCAATATCACCTTACGACATCATTGGGTTTTCCTTGCATCTATTCTTCGATTCCTTTCGAACAGAAGCTTTTTCGTGGACAGATCACGTGTTGATCGGTTTGATCTAGATCTAAAGTCAAGATCATTGTCACGTCCACAATTGACCTTTACACCTCTGTTCATCGTAAAACTCATTGAAGCCATGAGAACACGTACAAACCGATCTAATAAAAACTGCATCATAGGAATTGCATGCATATGCATCATCGCATCTGGTTAAAGTTTGTGCTTAGTATTGATTGTTATGAATCTTGTATATGCGTGATCGCGTATAGAAGGACAAGCTCAAGGAGCTGTCTACGACGAGCTGAAACAACAAGGTTTCGAGATCCAAGAGCAACCGGAACCGCAAGAACAAGGCAAGTGCCCCTTGACCATATTGATCCTATGTTTTGGGAAACTGTTTTGTTTGCAAAAAGGTGTGTGTGCTGAGTCAAACATGATGGGAAACCCTTTCATAGGAGTTTACTAGTTTTGGTTAAACCACCCTTGTCACCAGGGAAGTTTATGAGTCGGGTATGTTTTTTACTTTTATGCTTCGCTGAGTCCACGGGATTTTGGGAAGCGAGATAGATGTGTGTAGCTAACGGAACTTGTAAGAATGATAAGAAACTGATGTTGTTAATGAACATGGATCGGAGGGAGATCTAGGCAAGCCTGGGTTTGTCAATGAGGTAGCATGAGACGGTGGTTACTTGCCGTAGATCTAAGGACCGGTTCATGCGAGCACATGCCAGGATAACAGTGCCACCACAAGGCCAAGAATGGGCGCGGCTTAGCCGAGTAATTAGGTAAGTTGCTAGATTGTTATGGACCGTGGAAGGCGCGGGGAATGGGAGTCGAGTGAGGACTGCCCTAGGAACTGCATGACACAAGAGGGGGCTCGTGGGTGGGAGAATTGGAGATTCTAGCTTGCCGGTGAAACCTTAGTGAGTCCATACATCTAGTAACCCCATTGTAAAGGCTATTTTGTGATCTCTTGACCATACACCGACGATTGTGTACTGGTATAATGGAGGTTCTGCAGTCGCCGATGGGTGACGAAATCACAAACTTGTGGGTAAAGAGGTGCAAACTCTGCAGAGTCTTAAAACTATCATGATAGCCGAGCTTACGGTCACGAGCGCCTGGCCAACTTCCATGATTAGTTGGTATGGATTTTGGGATAGTTATGTTTTTTGGTTATAGTTTTAGTTATGGTTTGGATATGGTTTGGTTTTTGGGACTGTTGAGTTCGGATGATAAGATTTGTTGCATGACTGTTGAGTCATGGCAACGAGGTTGGTCTCGGTGTGAGACGGAATTGTTGTGAGATGAAACGGTAGCGAATACGATATGGTATTCGTGAGATGGTAGCGAGTACGAGAAGGTATTCGTGAGCAAAATTTGAGAAAGACTAATGTCTGGTTGAGACATGGAAAGTGATGAGACATAATGGAGGTATGTTGGTATTTTAATACATGTTGGGATTAAATTCACTTAATGTTAAGTTGCTGTTTTATCGTGGTTTTGACAAATAACGTTGCCTTCTGCAATGAGCCTTTTTATACCTTCCTTGTTGTGAGCTACATATCATTTTTTTCCGCACTTGCTGAGTACATCATTGTACTCAAACTTGCATTATTACTTCATCATCAGCTACAGAAGAAGATTACTATGAAGGCCAAGTGGAGTCTTAGGCGTGTAATATGTCCTCAACCTTGTCTGTGGGGATGGAATAGAGATGGAGCCACTGCTGCTTCTTAGATTGCTTCCGCACTAGAATAAAGACTTCCACTGCTTAGGTTTAGACTTCTGCTGCTTAGATAAGATTTCCGTTGTTAGCATGAGTCCAAGACTCATAAGACTATGTAATAAACCCTGTTATTCATGGTAAAATATATTCTGAATTCAGTTTGTGGAGCATATGTATATGTGTGATGAACATCCTGGGCACACATATGCATCCGTTCTCGGTTCTGTGGTTTTCAACAGAATTGAGGGCACCACAGATTGGTATCAGAGCCACGGTTGAGGGTAGATTACACACCTATATACAACCACATATTGGTATCAACCTGCCACGGGTTGACGGTAGGTTACACACCTAGATAGAAAACACAGATTGGTATCAGACACAGATTGGTATCAACCTGCCACGGGTTGATCGTAGATCACACAGCCTAGATAGGTCACAGATTGATATTAAAGCTGCCATGCCTAGTCACAGGTTGGTGCAATCCACAGATTGGTACCAAGCTACCACAGTTAGAAACCTAGAATGATCACAGATTGGTAGCTGAACCACGTCGACCCTAGGACGCACCCCTAGTAACAGATTGGAAGCCACGATGACCATAGGATGCAAGCCGAGGATGCATAGATTGGCATTGGAACCAACTTGACATAGGATGCAAGCCTATGAGAAGCCATAGTTGGATCACAGATTGGTATCACCCCAAACCACCTTGACATAGGATGAAGTCATAGATTGATATGACCCTAAAATCCCATAGGACCCCCATTGAAAAAGCCTTGAATAGGAGTTGTGTGAGCCTTTGTGATGATTGTTTGTGCTTGCGTGCTTAGTGTGAGTTGTGGGACGTCTCAAGCGTTGCCCATATCCACACATAAGTAGAGAGAGGTGTGAGATGCCTCGGCACTTGTTCACATCCTCGTATGGGCTAATATGTATAGTCCAATCCACCTTGATGCATATAGTAAGGAGGGATCCATCTAACCTTCTAACCCCTATTCTACTCCGTTCTCTCTCACAGATGGTGAGAGGAAACGCCGGCCACCAAGGAAGGAACGTCCGTGGCAACCAAGAGGATGGCCACGATGAAGTTTCTGTTAACCCCGGAGATGGTGAGAACAACCTGGAACGGTTGATGGCCATGCAGAATCAGCTTATGCAGACCATGATCCAAACTTTGGGTCAGCTGCAGGCCAATAACAACAACCCCGTTCCGGCACCACCGCCACACCGCCACCACCGCTGGCTCACAACCGACTGGGAGAGTTCATGAGGACTCGACCGCCCACTTTTGCTCAAGCTAATGACCCCATGGAGGCTGACGATTGGTCGAAGTCCATGGAGAAGAAGCTTGCCATCGTCCAGTGCAATGACCGAGAGAAAATTCTCTTTGCGTCGCACCAACTCATGGGAGCTGCCGCTGACTGGTGGGATGCCCTGTGCAATGCTCATGTCGACCCGGAGACGATCACTTGGACAGATTTCAAGGAGAGTTTCCGATCTCATTACATCCCTGCTGGTGTAATGATGTTCAAGAGACAGGAGTTCGAAGGTCTCCGCCAAGGACAGAAAAGTGTGAATGAGTACCTCAACAAGTTCACACAACTGTCCCGGTATGCCCCCGAAGATGTCAACTCAGACCAGAGGAAGCAGTACCTGTTCATGAGAGGGTTGAACAATGAGATCCCGGTTCAGCTCCTCAACAATGACTACGCGAGCTTCCAGAAACTGGTTGACAAGGCTATCGTGGTTGAAAGCAGAATCCGAGAGATCGAGCGAGAGGGCAAGAGGAAGATGCCATACCAGCCACAAGGGAGCAACGTACGACCTCGGTACATTCCCCCAGCTGCACCACAGTATAGATCGACCGCTCCTGCATACCGCCCTAATCAGCCACCACAGCAACGACCCATTGCACAAGCACCTCGTGTGCCTTAGCCTCCTGCGCCCTGTCCCAACCTGGGTGCTCCTGTTCAAAACCCCCGCCCCAACGTACCTGCTGCCGTGGGAAACAGGGCATGCTTTGCATGCGGGGAGACGGGACACTTCGCAAGCCAGTGCCCGAGGAGAGGTCCTGGACAGCAAGGTAACGTCCCCAAGCAGAACCCACGGCCGAACAGAGGAGCGAATCAAGGCAACTGTGGACAGCAGAACTACGCCCGCGGCAACATGAACCATGTCTCTGCTGAGGAAGGGCAACAGGCTGAGGATGTCGTGATTGGTATGTTCCTTACCAACTCCAACCCAGCCACCATCTTATTTGATTCCGGAGCATCACATTCTTTTATATCATCCAAGTATGTTGCCAAGCATAATCTACCCATATCACACTTGAAATATACTATGTTCGTTAATTCTCCCAGTGGAGAGATAAGGACTAATATAGTATGTCCAAAAGTACACCTTAATATAAGGGGTTAGAGTTCCTTGCCAACCTCATTGTCTTGGATTCCCAAGGGCTTGACATAATACTCGGAATGGATTGGCTAAGTAAGCACAACGGGGTAATCCAATGTGCTGAAAGGAGCGTGCAGTTGACCAACGAGCACGGTACCCGTATCGAGTTTGAGTCAGCCGAACCGGCAACCGAGAAGGCAACATTGAACCACGTCAAAGAAGCAACCCTGGACAGCATTCCGGTGGTTCAAGAGTTTTCGGACGTATTCCCGGAAGAACTTCCCGGTATGCCACCTGACCGGGACATCGAGTTTTCCATTGACCTAGTGCCCGGAACCGCACCTATAGCAAAGAGACCATATAGGATGCCCGTCAACGAACTAGTGGAGCTCAAGAAGCAAATCCAGGAGCAGCAAGAGATGGGTTTTATACGTCCAAGCTCGTCACCATGGGGAGCCCCCGTGCTCTTTGTAGACAAGAAGGATGGGACCCAAAGGATGTGCGTGGACTATAGGTCTCTCAATGAGGTGACGACCAAGAACAAGTACCCTCTACCCCGTATAGAGGATCTGTTCAACCAAATGAAGGGAGCCCGAGTGTTCTCCAAGATTGACCTTCGGTCGGGATATTTCCAGCTGAAGATTAAGCCCTCCGATATACCAAGACTGCCTTTTGGACACGGTATGGTTCGTATGAATATACCGTGATGTCTTTTGGGTTAACGAATGCACCCGCATACTTCATGTACCTCATGAACAAGGTCTTCATGGAGTACTTGGATAAGTTCGTCGTGGTTTTCATTGGCGATATCATGGTGTATTCGAAAAGTGAGGAGGAACATGAAGAACACTTGAGATTGACATTACAGAAGTTGCGAGAGCATCAGCTGTATGCCAAGTTCAGCAAATGTCAATTTTGGCTAAAGGAAATATCGTTCGTAGGCCACATCATCTCCGAGGAAGGAGTATCGGTTGATCCCGGAAAAGTGGGAGATGTTCTGAAGTGGAACCAACCGCAAAACGTGAGGGATATTCAGAGTTTTCTTGGGATGGCTGGATACTACCGAAGGTTCATCAAAGACTTCTCTAAGATAGCAAAGCCTATAATGGAGTTGCTAACGAAGGGAAAAGCCTTCCAATGGACCCCAGCATGCCAAGAAAGCTTTGAGGAGCTCAACAAGAGGCTAACCACAGTGCCGGTTTTGGTATTGCCGGACGTAAGAAAGAGCTTTGACATATATTGTGACACATCAAGACAAGTGCTTGGATGTGTGCTCATGCAAGAAGGACAAGTGGTAGCCTATGCCTCGCGACAATTGAAGAAACACGAGCTCAATTACCCCACACATGACTTGGAACTCGCAGCCTGGTGCATGCATTGAAGATTTGGAGTCATTATATCCTTGGTCATCGATGTGTGATCTATATGGATCATAAGAGCCTCAAGTACATATTCACTCAAACGGATTTGAATTTGAGGCAACATCAATGGTTGGAACTTATCAAGGATTATGATGTTGGAATCAACTATCACCCCGGAAAGGCCAATGTAGTAGCCGATGCATTGAGCCGGAAGGGAGCATGTCACCAACTTACAGTTCGGGAGCTACCACTCGAGCTACGAAAGGAGTTCAAATGGTTACATCTCGGTTTCTTGAACGTGATGGAAGTGATGGAACTCCACTCATCATTGGAACAAGAGATAAGAGACGGCCAAGCTATGGATGAGGAGATCAAGGAGATCAAGGAAAGTATCCAACAATGAATAGAGAAGGACTTCAAGGAAGACGAAAAGGGTATGCTTTGGCTAGGAGAAATGATTTGTGTGCCTAACGTGAAGCACATCCACGACACGATATTAAAAGAGGCACACGACTCACTTTATTCCATACATCCCGGAAGTACCAAGATGTACAAGGACCTGAAGACTTGTTATTGGTGGGATGGTATGAAGAGGCACATAGCCGAGTATGTTGCCCTATGCGACACATGCCAACGGGTGAAGGCCAAACATCAAAGACCCGCTGGACTGTTGCAACCCTTGAAAGTGCCCGAGTGGAAGTGGGAATACATCAGTATGGATTTCATCGTCGTATTGCCACATACTCAGTCGGGTTACGACTCAATCTGGGATATCATGGACCGATTGACGAAAACTGCCCATTTTCTTCCCATAAAGATCAAGTACAACGTTGCACAACTAGCCGAGTTGTACATGGAGCAAATCGTGTGCCGCCATGGAGTCCCGAGGAGGATAGTCTCAGATCGGGGTTCTCAGTTTACCTCTAGATTTTGGAGAAAGCTGCAGAAAGCTATGGGTACACGACTAGATTTTAGCTCCGCCTACCACCCGCAAACCGATGGGCAAACCGAAAGGAAAAACCAAAATTTGGAAGACATGTTGAGAGCTCGCGCCTTGAAATATGGGCGTAGTTGGGATAGGAGTTTACCATACGCTGAATTCTCCTATAACAACAGCTATGAAGCTAGCTTGAAGATGTCGCCTTTCGAAGCATTGTATGGTAGACGGTGTAGAACGCCGTTGTTTTGGAGCGAGACCAGAGAGAACCAAGTGTTTGGACCCGGAGTGCTACAAGAGGCTGAAAAGCAAGTCCAAACAATACGGGAGAACTTGAAGGCTGCTCAGTCACGTCAGAAAGGCTATGCGGACAACAGGCGAAGGAAGTTGACTTTCGAAGTAGGAGACTTCGTATACCTTAAGGTATCGCCTATCCGAGGCCAACGGCGTTTCAACGTCAAAGGCAAGCTAGCACATCGCTACATCGGGCCGTTTAAGATTATGGACAAGCGAGGAGAAGTAGCCTATCAACTAGAGCTCCCAACACACCTCTCCGACGTACATGACGTGTTTCATGTATCCCAGCTTAAGAAGTGCTTGAGAGTACCAGAGGAGCAAGTATCGATGGAAGAGCTTGAACTTCAAGAGGACATGACCTATGCAAAGCACCCCGTCCAAATTTTGGACGTAAAGGAAAGGGTCACGAGGAACAAAGTGATCCGATGGTGCAACATACAATGGAGCCATATCACGGAAGCTGAAGCTACATGGGAACGTGAAGAAGACAGCAAGGCAGAGTTTCCTCATCTATTCTTTACTAACGAATCTCGAGGGTGAGATTCAATTTAAGGGGGGTAGATTTGTGACACCCTCATTTTTGGGTTCTGCATGTATTCATGTAGAAAAACACTTTTAAAATAAGTTGAAACTGAGAAAATATTAAAAAGATAGCCAAAAAGAGCCAATTCCAGTTCACAGAGAGTGCCGAAGACAATACCCGCGGCCCGCTGGCCACGTGGCGTGTTCGGAGCTCATCTCCACATATTGGGAGAGGTCCGCCGCTAAACTGGCTACGTGGCAGGCTCAGGGCTCATCCCCGCAAAAGGGGACACGTGTTGCCCCCGGAGCTAGCCTCCGCGGAAGGAGCGAGGCCAGTCCCACAGGACACGTGTCAGCTGCGGAGCTTGTCACTGCGGAAAAAGAGAGCCAGTCGCGCGGGACACGTGTCACTCTCGGAACTCACCTTCGAGAGGTCCGGCCCTGCTAGACACATGTCACTCTCGGAGCTCACCTCCGAGAGATCCGATCCTATTGGACACGTGTTACCTCCGGAGCTCACCTCCGGGAGGTCCGACACTACCGGACACGTGTCACCTCCGGAGCTCGCCTCCGGGAGGTCCGATGCTGATGGACACATGTCGACCTCGGAGCTCGTCTCTGAGGAGAAAGGAAGTCTGGCACTGTTAGGACCCGTGGCACATCCGGAGCTACCTCCGAAGAGAGGGGAGGTCCGAAACTGACACGTGGCGTACGCAGAGCTCGCCTCTAGAGAGATGGAGGTCCCGCCCGCCAGGACACATGGCGAAAGTGGAGCTCACCTCTGAAGAAGAGGGAGGTCTCTCCTGCATGACACACGGCACAACCGGAGTTTGTCTCTGCGGAAAAGGGAGCCCAGGTTCCCGCAGGTCACGTAGAGCTTCCGGAGCTCACCGCCGCGAAGGAAAGCGATTCTGAAGCGGTTTTCTTCTGTACGCGTGCGAATCCCCGGTACTGAGGAAACCGACACGACTTTCACAATGTTACAGCACCGAATCAATCTAAGATAAGTTGTTAAGATTCAAAAACAATTTGAATGGGACTCTTAATCGAATTCTGATCAGAGGAGGACTCTCCGTATTCCTCTTATAAATAGAACCGAAAGCCTTTGGCCGCAACCACGAATTTCTTTTTCAACTCCTGAGACGACGACATAGAGCCCTAGCCCCAAGGTCGCCGAGTAAACTCCTTCGCCGGATTTCAGTCGCCGGAGATCGCCGGAAGAGAGCCCCGACTATCTGTCTTGCTAGGAGAAGGACTCCGAGATCAAGAAGAACGTAAGGTAGGTCTCAAATACCACCTTATGACATCATCACGTTTTCCTTGCATCTGTTCTTCGATTCCTTTCGAACAGAAGCTTTTTCGTGGACAGATCACGTGTTGATCGGTTTGATCTAGATCTAAATTAAGATCATTGCCACGTCCACAATTGACCTTTACACCTCTTTTCATCGTAAAACTCATGCAAGCCATGAGAACACGTACAAACCGATCTAACAAAAAGTGCATCATAGGAATTGCATGCATATGCATCATCGCATCTGGTTAAAGTTTGTGCTTAGTATTGATTGTTATGAATCTTGTATATGCGTGATCGCGTATAGAAGGACAAGCTCAGGGAGCTGTCTACGATGAGCTGCAACAACAAGGTTTTGAGATCCAAGAGCAACTGGAACCGCAAGAACAAGGCAAGTGCCCCTTGACCATATTGATCCTATGTTTTGGGAAACTGTTTTGTTTGCGAAAAGGTGTGTGTGCTGAGTCAAACATGATGGGAAACCCTTTCATAGGAGTTTACTAGTTTTGGTTAAACCACCCTTGTCACCAGGGAAGTTTATGAGTCAGGTATGGTTTTTACTTTTATGCTTCGCTGAGTCCACGGGAGTTTGGGAAGCGAGATAGATGTGTCGAGCTAACGGCACTCGTAACAATGATAAGAAACTGATGTTGTTAATGAACATGGATTGGAGGGTGATCTAGGCAAGCCTGGGTTTGTGAATGAGGTAGCACGAGACAGTGGTTACTTGCCGTAGATCTAAGGACCGGTTCATGCGAGCACATGCCAGGATAACAGTGCCACCACAAGGCCAAGTATGGGCGCGGCTTAGCCGAGTAATTAGGTAAGTCGCTAGATTGTTATGGACCGTGGAAGGCGCCGGAATGGGAGTCGAGTGAGGACTGCCCTGGGAACTGCATGGCACAAGAGGGGGCCCGTGGGTGGGAGAATTGAAGATTCTAGCCTGCCGGTGAAACCTTAGTGAGTCCATACATCTAGTAACCCCTTTGTAAAGGCTATTTTGTGATCTCTTGACCATACACCGATGGTTGTGTACTGGTATAATGGAGGTTCTGCAGTCGCTGACGGGTGACAAAATCACAAACACTACAGGAAAAACGATCATTGACGACGGCCAAATTTATTGACGACGGGGCCGTCGTCTTTAATGTTATTGACGACGGCTATGTCTAGCCCTCGTCAATAACTTAGTTATTGACGTCGGCTAGACGAGCACCGTCGTCAATAAATTATTGACGACGGCGGCCGTCGTCTTTAACTCAATTCGGGTCCACCCGAGGAGTTATTGACGACGGTGACCTAGCACCGTCGTCAACAAGGTCCTTATTGACGACAGTTTAATAGCACCGTCGTCAATAACTTAGTTATTGACGACGGCTAGACGAGCACCGTCGTCAATAAATTATTGACGACGGTGGCCGTCGTCTTTAACTTAATTCGGGTCCACCCGAGGAGTTATTGACGACGGTGACCTAGCACCGTCGTCAACAAGGTCCTTATTGACGACAGTTTCTTAGCACCGTCGTCAATAATGGGACATATAACCCGTGCGCGAGCCGGGAGGCGGCCAGTGCCGCCTCCCGACTCGCGCCGGACCTCTCGTCGCCGCCGCCCTTCCCCCCGCCGCCGCCGCCCGTCCCCGCTCGTCGCCGCCGCCCTTCCCTCCACCGCCGCCGCCCGTCCCCGGCGCCGCCGCCTCCGCCCGTCTCTGGCCCGAGGTAAATCTCCCTCCCCCTCCCCCTCCGGCCTCGCCGCCGCCCTTCCCCCCGCCGCCGCCGCCCGTCCCCGCCGCCGCCGTCGCCGCCCGTCTCTGGCCCGAGGTAAATCTCCCTACCCCTCCCCCTCCGGCCTCCCATACTATATATTGTATTCATGTTACGCACACACGAAATATTTTGATGCTGTCAAATAAAAAGGAGGACCTGCATGAGAAGGAGATGTTTAATATACCTTGATTTGGGTACGCTTATCTGCATGCTAATCTTGACCGACGAGATGTTTCCTTATTCTGTAGAGGTTATCCATATATGTCATGTAATGTGGTGATCTCGCGATCTGCTTCTGCTCAAGAAAAACGCTACTCCTTTTCGTCAAAAAAAAAACGCTACTCCTCTTTAGGTAACCTAAAGTATATGGGATAGCTATCCTTTTTTTAAACGATACGTAGCTTGCTTGTTGCGACGGGGTTCCGGCGTGGTACTGTGGCAGTACTGTTGATGTGAATGATATCACTGTGCAAGGGCGGCGCATATGCAGGACTGTGGCTATGCAAGCAGCTAATCTGGTCCTCTCTGCTAACCTGGTCATATAGCGAACTCATGTCATTTCCTACACGCTCGATCAGAGCCTTGGTTCTCGATCGATCCCACGGTTAAAAATGCTGTCCCGGCCCTCTCTCTCTCTCTCTCTCTCTCTCTCTCCCTCTCTGTCTGTCTTTACTTGTTCCCAATTCAAAGCCCCCTCGTGTGTCAACTTCACTTGTCCCTCTCCAAAAGATATCGCCGTGATCTTCTCAGCTCCGACCTGTATCACCATGCAGCCATGCACTAGCAGCTTCACTCTCCTAGCCTCCTACTCCTGCATGGTGCATTATGCTACTAGCTCTCCTAGCCCCCCAGCTGCTGCCACCTCCCTATATACCCCTCATGCCTCTTCTTCTTCTTCTTCTTCTCCAGGCTCAAGCCAAACCCTCCCCCGTCCTTTCCCGAGATCACAATTGTACTGGCAAGCACAAGAGCAATGCAGCAGCAGAAGCAGGTCAGTGTGGGCGAAGGCATCGCCGCCGCCAACGCGGGCGTGAGGAGCGGCGGTGGCGGAGGAGGAGCAGGCGGTGGCGGTGGCGGCAGCGTGTCCGTGTGCCGGCCGAGCGGGTCGCGGTGGACGCCGACGCCGGAGCAGCTAAGGATGCTGAAGGAGCTCTACTACGGCTGCGGCGTCCGGTCACCCACGGCGGAGCAAATCCAGCACATCACCGGCATGCTGCGCCAGCACGGCAAAATCGAGGGGAAGAACGTCTTCTACTGGTTCCAGAACCACAAGGCGCGCGAGCGGCAGAAGAAGCGCCTCACCAACCTCGACGTCAACGCCGCTCCCGTCGCCGGCGCCGACGTCAACCACCTCGGCGTCCTCTCTCTGTCGCCGTCAGGTTTATTTGCATCGCTCATGCATGGTTTAGCCTTCCGCTTGCTTCCCACAAACTCGCATCGATTGCAAATAACGATGATGATGATGCGTACATCTGGGCTTCGGCAGGCGCGACGTCTCCCTCTTCCACCTTGGGCATGTACAACGGGAATGGCGGCACCTCGGCCATGATGATGAACTCATCCACCGATTGGGACAGCAATGCCATGCCCACCGAGGGATGCTTCCTGCAGGTAACTGGCCTCGTGTCAACACTCTAGCTAGACACATAATACACACGACGCCGAATTCCGCTTCCCCGGCTCTTCTAGTGGCATGGCTCCAGGGCCACCCATACGCACCCTAGTGGATCCTGAAACAAAAACTCCATCATGAAACCACTTATATTGCACCCTACTGGATATCTAAAGTTTATTCTAGCTGATACAAGTTCATGTCATCCAAAATGTAACTTTTTAAGGCACAGGAATAGCACAAATGATACTGTGCCTAGAACACATCCTAAATATGAGCATTTCAGGATGGCATGACATCATAGTTATTAAGGCGGTAAGGCGACATAAGGCGACCTACCCCTTTTTACCTTTTAAGCGATAAGGCATAAGGCGAGGCAACACCTTAGTAATATGCTTCCATTGCCCCTGGTCTTTTTAACATGGTTCGCCACGCCGCGCCCCAAGCCCCGCCCTGCTGTGCCGCCCGGCCCCGCCGCAAGCCCCGCCCTGCCGCGCCGTCCGACCTTAGTTGATTAATTGTTTAATTAGTATTGTAATTGATTATTGTTTAATTAATACTTTGATTGATTGTGTGATTAGTTACTATATGTAAATAAATGGGTTTCGGCCCGGTCCGGCCTGACACGACCCATTTAGGGTCTGTCACGGCTCATTTAGTGGTAATGTATTAGTCGAGACAGGCACGGAGGACGGCAAGCTCCCGCGCGTGGACGGCGGGCCCCAATGGTGGGGTTTCATCTTTGAACCACTTACAACGGGGTATAACGTACGACGGCTAACCCTAAAGGCGTCGTAAGATAATGGCAGGCCCCAACGGGGCATAACTTAGGACGGCTGGCCCACTTCTTTGTCTCTCCTTTTTTCCTTCTCTCTCGTTCTTTCCTCTCTCTCTTTTAAATGACTCAAAAACGAAAGATTGACGTAAACCTATACAACATGCGTCACCCGTTTCGAACGGGCCCGTCTCACATGTGTTGCGCATGTGAGGCGTGTACGTTCGGAATTGTCCCTTTTTGGACAGCCTGGGAGTGACCGAGGGGGCGTGGCATGTGATGAAACGCGGGTTTAGATCTAGACGAGATTTCGACGGCATAACCCTGTTGTTCTCTGCTGCACCATTTTCGGGCGTGCAGTGGAGAACAGCGGGGTTATGCTGCCGAAATTTCGTTCGGATCCATACCACGCGTCTCGTCGTGAGCACGCTCCGCTCGATCACTCTTGGGTGGGTTTAGGACCTATCCTTTCCAATAGATGTAGGGCCGTGACATAAATAAATTATAAAGTAACTATAATTTCCTTGACATTAAACTGCAGATTCAAACATGGGTGAGGATCGTAGTTGGATGTATACCGGTTGGAAGAACAGTTCTGGTGGTCACTCGGATGAGTGGTTCGCAAAGACAGATGCTTTTGTAGATCGAGCGTTTTCATTGTCAAAGATCGATAAGGTGCGGTGCCCATGTACGAAATGTCAAGGTGCAAAGTGTTGGGACAAAGTGAATTTGGCGTTTCACTTATGTCGATACGGTTTCATGCAAGATTATGAGGTGTGGACCTTTCATGGTGAGACATCTTCTCAACCCTTACAAGTTTCAGATGAGGATGACAACACGGGGGTCGATAGGATGGACGAGATGCTTGATGCTATAAATCCTGAATTGATGGAGGATCCTCCTCCAACGGAGGTTGAAGCGTTTTTCACGCTTCTCAAAGCTTCAGAAGAGCCGTTGCATGAACACACCGAAGTGACGCTCCTTACTTTCATGACTAGATTTATGGCCATTAAGTCTAAGTATTTCTTCTCCAATAACTGCTACAACGATCTTATCAAATTGATCAGCGATATCCTTCCACAACCACATAAAGTGCCTAAAGATATGTATCAGTCTAAGAAGTTGATTTCTGGTCTAGGTATGAAATATGAGAAGATTGATATGTGTCTAGACAATTGCATGCTTTTTTGGAGAGAGCATGCCAACGAGAACAAGTGCTTAAAATGTGGTAAAGCGAGATTTGTCGAAGTTGTTAATGACGACGGTTCAAAAGTAATGACTCAAGTCGCACGGAAGCAGCTTCGCTACTTGCCTGTCACACCTAGGTTCAAGCGTTTGTTTCTATCTAAAAAAACTGCTAGACACATGAGGTGGCATAAAGAAGGTGTACGTGAGAACAACAGCATGATGGTGCACCCGTCGGACGGTGAGGCATGGAAGGCGCTTGACCACTTCGATCTAGATTTCGCCAATGACGCGAGAAATATTCGCTTTGGGTTGGCGACAGATGGCTTCTCACCGTTTAGTACAAACGCCACACCATACTCATGTTGGCCCGTGTTCGCTATTCCGTACAACTTACCACCATCGCTTTGTATGAAGTATGAGTTCATGTTCCTATGCCTTATTGTACCTGGACCGGATCATCCTGGTTCACGACTGAACGTGATGATGCAGCCATTGATTGAAGAGTTCAAAATGTTATGGACAGGAGTTGAAGCGTACGACTGTTATAGAAAACAGAAATTCAACCTTCGAGCTGCGTACTTGTGGTCTATTCATGATTTTCCAGCTTACGGCATGTTTTCTGGCTGGAGCACTCATGGTCGATTGACATGTCCAATATGTGCTTCGGACACGGATTGTTTTCGTCTAATTCATGGTGGCAAGATATGCTACTTTGATTGTCATAGACGTTGGTTACCGCCAAATCACGTGTTTAGGCAACAGAGAAATGCCTTCAGGAAGGGTACCATTGTAAAAAAGGGACCACCACAACGTCTGAACGGGTCGGAAATTGTTAAACAGCTCAATAATCTAGTGCCAGATGAAGGTCGTCCTGGATATTTTGTTGGTTACGGAGAGGATCACAATTGGACTCATATATGTGCACTATGGGAGTTACCGTATATGAAGTCTTTAATTCTAATGCATAACATTGATGTCATGCACCAGGAACGTAACATGGGCGAATGCATCATAAGCACGTGCTTGGATATGACGGGAAAAACAAAAGACAATATAAAAGCTCGGAAGGATTTGGCAGAGGTTTGTAACCGACCAAGTCTTGAGCTCTCCGAAGCCGGTGGCAAACCACGAGCTTGTTTCTGCCTTCGACCAAAAGAAAAGAAAGAAGTCTTCAAGTGGTTGAAACAGTTGAAGTTCCCAGACGGTTATGCTGCTAGCCTGAGAAGAGCCGTTAATGTTAAGACTGGAAATCTTACTGGTTTGAAGAGCCATGATTATCACATAATCATGGAAAGACTTCTGCCGGTTATGTTTCGAGGCTATCTTGACGATGAGGTTTGGAAAGTGTTAGCCGAGCTTAGCTATTTTTATAGACAGCTTTGTGCTAAAGAAATCAAAAGGGAGATGATGGAGAAGTTGGAAAAAGAGATACCCGTGCTTTTATGTAAGATGGAAAAAGTATTTCCTCCAGGGTTCTTCAATCCAATGCAACACCTTCTAATCCATCTTCCATATGAAGCTAAAGTAGGTGGCCCTGTTCAATATAGGTGGATGTACCACATTGAAAGAGCACTCAGATGTCTAAAACCGATGGTTCGTAATAGGGCAAGGGTTGAAGGATGCATCGCCGAAGCATTTACACTTCAGGAGATAGGATACTTTTCAAGTGTCTACTTTGCAGAAGAACACAATATTAATGCATCGGTGTTACGGTATAATATGGCTGAAGCAACCTCTTGTAGCGAACTCTCACTTTTTCAAACGAGAGGCACCACTGTTGGTAGTGGCACGAGCTATGATGCTTCAGCAGATGAAAAGACAGCTGCTTTGTTATACATGTACGCTAACATAGATGGGATGGACAATTTTTTTCAGTAAGTGGTTGTTCAACATCTATACAAATTTGTGTGGTGTGTTATACATCTACACCAATAATTCTTTTTTGTCCTGATTTAGTGAGTTCGATCGACAAAATTGGAAGTCTAAGCAGCAACCTACTAGCAAGCAAATACAAACAATGCGACACTATGGAGTAAATGGAGGACCTAACTTCCAAACGTGGTTTCGAAATCATGTAACGTTTTCCTTGTCTTGTTCCTCTTATTAATTATGTTCATAGCATAAAATAGTCTTCTTACTTCATATGTTGGACAGTGCAAGACACAAGTCGGTGTTCATAAAGATTTGCGACAACTGTCCAACGGATCCATTAAAGTTAAACTCTTCGGTCGATATGATGTCAATGGGTTCCGATTCCGTTCAACTCAATTTGAAGCTCAACGTCCTCTAAGGGCAACATCAAACACCGGAGTTGTGACAAGGGCCGCCGATGCCGAAGGACATGAAACTAATTTCTATGGGATCATAAAGAAAATCCTAGAATTTAGTTTTGCCGGGAATAAAGACCTTAAAGTAGTCTTCTTTGACTGTGATTGGTTTGATAATAACAATGGAACTCGACAAAACCAATTTGGCATGGTAGAAGTCAAACACAAGGACCGACTACGAGGCTACGACACCTTTGTCCTTGCACACCAAGTCGAACAAGTGTACTATCTACAATATCCGTGCGAAAAACTTAGTGCATGGTGGGTTGTACAAAAGGTGAATCCTCGTGAGCGGTTATATACACCGGACAATACTGGTTACATTGATGAGGCAGATGTTGTTTACCAAGAAGAAGAGTTGCCAGATTCTTTTGTCGTTGAGCCTGGTCTACGACTCGATGAATTAGTTGGAGATGCACAAGATGTACAGACTCATATTGTGAAAAAACGAAAACGGCGAACAACCATGACAAAAGATCGATGGTCCGGTTTACGAAGTAGAGTACATGATCGTGATACTGATGAATTTTGAAATTAAGTACAAGTATCGTTTCTTCCATCTCTTCTTTCGTCTTCTATATTTTCCTTTAAATTCATTATCAAATTTCCTTTCATCAGGATGTCATCGAGCAGTAGACGACGGGGGACGCGGGGCTTTCTGCCCCCGAGAGCAGACTCTGTTTTCCAGGGCTGTCAGTCTAGCAATGGTAGACTGTCTCAGCTGTTGGGCCTCGACAGAGGCCAGGGGTCACGAGAGCGGTCACGACAGGTAAAGAATAATTAATTACATAAATTATATAAATAACTTTCTTAAATCTATATTACCAATCTTCAAATTTTTAGGACGACTCTACGTCTGAGGAGACAGAGGTCAGGGGTCCTCTTCAGACACCACAGGTTTCGGAGCCTGTTACAGATCCTGCTTCGGATCCTCTTCAGGTTCCGGCACCGCAGGATTCAGACCCTGCTTCAGAGCCTTCCACAGAGCCTGATGTGGAGCCGGCTCCACAGCGGCGTTACAGGAGGAGCCACTACGTGGCTCCTCCTCCGGTTCCTGCACGGCCAGAAGATCGGGTCGTTATTCGTCCGGTTGGCGATAGGTAAGTAAATCTATAACAAATCAATTTAGATATTTTAACACTTATATATGTACTAATTGAGAATCGTGTATTAGGTCTTGGGCCGATGACTCGTTCACGGGTCAAGGACGCCACCGCCAGGTCAACGCTGTCCTGGGTCAGCTCATCCGTTGTCACTACCCCGGTCTAGTGAACGGACGGGCTGCTACGTCTTGGGACGATTACGCTACGGCCCAGGACATTACCTACGGCAACCACCAGGAGCATGTGTGGCATGAATTCATGGTAAGCAAATCGTCTATTTGTTAAATGCGAACCTATTATATGTTAAGTACATTAACTTGTATATTTCTACTTGTAGAAATATTACCGTTTGGAGGACGAGGCCCAGCTGGATCACGCTCGCCTGGTCTTCAACAACAACGCTAGGAAGCTCCTGACGCAGTCGATTTCAACGGCTCGCATTCAGGCTACGAAGGCGTACTATAAGTTGCATCCGGACGAGGGTGAGCCGGGGCAGTTTAGGGATGTGGCGGACAAGTACTTGACGGAGGCACAGTACGCAGAGGTAAATTCTTTATTTTACTTTGCTTCATTATCCAATTTTCATCAATGTTTTCATCCAACAACAAATGTGTGCAGGTCAGCGTACCGTGGCTTGAGTCCTGTCCGGACGCCTACAGTTCCCTGTGTGCTCGTTGGGCGAGCCAGGGCTTCCAAGGCGTGTCGATGACCCGCCGACAGAGTCGAGGGACGGACGGGAAACACCGTCTTGGCGGGGACGGCTACGTACGCCTTGCTAAACGGATGGTAAGTGATACTCGAATTATATTCTAGTTAATTTCTATCGCTACCATTATGCTAACACGTATCGATAGGAGCGCGAGATCGGTCAGGAGCCGACCGCTATCCAGGTGTGGAGGAGGGGTCACATGGGAAGTGACCCCTCGCAGCCTGATCAGCTGTCTTCTCAGACAGCGACAGAGACGTTGGTGAGTTCTTTAGTTGACTTAATTGTATTATCTTTAAAACTTCTGATGACTTTAATTTTCTGTATTTTCAGGAAAAGTATGGGGAGGAGGTGCGGAGGCTTCGAGGCGACGATTACGATTGGCAGAACTCGCCGATCGTACCTGAAGCCGCCTATGCAAGCGGTGGCGGTAAACCTCACGGCCGGTGAGTTCTGTTGTTTTCATTTACTTTCATTAACTTCGAGATATGAAACTTTAATACTCTTACTTCGTTGTGTAGGTTGGCCATCTTCGATGGAGTAGTAGACTCGAGGGAGGCGCGGTCTTACTCGAGGGCCTCTTCATCGCAGGGTGGATCCAGCAGGCGTGGCAGCCGTGATCTGGAGCTCCAGAGTGTCCAGGAGGAGCTCCAGAGGACGCAGGAAGCGCTGAGGCTCGCGAACGAGAGGCAGGCAGCCGAGCTCCGGGCTAGGGACGAGTATCAACACTCGTACATGCTACAACTGCAAGCTGCCATGCAGGTAAGTTCAGATCAATGTACTCAACGTTTCTAATATATAAATGACATGTATAATAATTTACTTCATATTTGCAGGCTATGGCCACAGGACAACCCGTTGTCTTTCCTCAGTGGGCGCCGCCACCGATACAGCTACCACAGGGGCCGACGTCAGGAGCACAGGTACAAAATTTCTCATAATAGCTGCAACTAGTTAAATTTGCTCAAATTTAGTTGAATTTGATCAAACTTACTTAAACTTAGAGAAAACTAGTTAAACATCCTCAAACTGAGTAAAATATGGTACAACTTACTCAACTATAGTCAAATATGACCAAACTTACTCAAACATAGCCAAAACTTTTTGAACTAGCTCAAACACAAACACTACTAGTCCATACTTCTCAAACTTAGTAAAATATGAGCAAACTTACTCAAACATAGCTAAATCTAGCTAACTTGCTCAATTTTAACTTGTAATGAGTTTATTTAATCATATACACATTTGTGAACTTCTAATTTGTCTACCTATACATGTACATCATAGGGATCGGCGACACGGGCTCAGGAAACTCCATCCCCTCAGCAACCAGCGTTTGGACGAGCGCACGACGACTTCCTGGACTCCGGTGGCAGCGGTCGGGGTAGCGTAGGGTAGTGTGGCGTGCGTATAGTGTTTTTGTGCCTGCCTGTGATGTATGTTTTAATTGCCTGTGATCTGGCCATCGAGCCAGGGCTGGCCTCGAAGCCAGGGCAGGATTTTCTGTTTTTTTAAAAAAAATTGAAAAGCTTATTGACGACGGTTTCTGGTACTTGGCCGTCGTCAATAAGCCACTACTATTGACGACGGCCAGGTACCAGAAACCGTCGTCAATAAGCAATTGTTATTGACGACGGCCTAGTGTTAACCGTCGTCAATAAGCCACGGTTACTGACGACGGTTTCCTGGCCGTCGTCAATAAGCTTATTGACGACAGCCTGATTTAGCTGTCGTCAATAAGTTTATTGACGACAGCTAGATTTAGCTGTTGTCAATAAATTTATTGACGACGGTTACCGTCGTCAATAAACTTATTGACGACTAATAATTGACGACAGCTCAAAACCGTCGTCTATAAGCTTTTACCGTCGTCAATAACTTATTGACGACGGTAATGCCCTTATTGACGACGGTTTCCGGCCGTCGTCTATAGTCCCGATTCCTGTAGTGAAACTTGTGGGTAAAGAGGTGCAAACTCTGAAGAGTCTTAAAACTATCATGATAGCCGAGCTTACGGTCACGAGCGCCTGGCCAACTTCCATGATTAGTTGGGATGGATTTTGGGATGGTTATGGTTTTTGGTTATGGTTTGGATATGGTTTTGTTTTTGGGACTGTTGAGTCCGGATGATAAGATTGGTTGCAAGAATGTTGAGTCATGGCAACGAGGTTGGTCTCGGTGTGAGACGGAATTGTCGTGAGATGAAATGGTAGCAAATACGAGATGGTATTTTTGAGATGGTAGCAAATACGAGAAGGTATTCGTGAGCAGAATTTGAGAAAGATTAATGTCTCGTTGAGACATGGAAAGTGACGAGACATAATGGAGCTATGTTGGTATTTTAATACATGTTGGGATTATATTCACTTAAAGTTAAGTTGTTGTTTTATCGTGTTTTGAGAAATAACTTTGCCTTCTGCAATGAGCCTTTTTATACCTTCCTTGTTGTGAGCTACATATCATATTTTCCCGCACTTGCTGAGTACATCATTGTACTCAAACTTGCATTATTACTTCATCATCAGCTACTGGAGAATATTACTATGAAGACCATGTGGAGCCTTAGGCATGTAATCTGTCCTCAACCTTTCCTGTGGGGATGGAATAGAGATGGAGCCACTACTGCTGCCTAGATTGCTTCCGCACTAGAATAAAGACTTCCGCTGCTTAGATTTAGACTTCCGCTTCTTAGGTAAGATTTCTGCTGTTAGCATGAGTTCAGTTTGTGGAACATATGTATATGTGTGATGAACATACTGGGCACACATATGCATCAGTTCTTGGTTCCGTGGTTTTCCACAGAATTGAGGGCGTCACAGCCGAACCACCCCTCTCCTCAGAGGCGAGCTCCCGTGGTGAAACATGTCCAGCGGGGCGGGGCCTCTCCTCTCCTCAGGGGCGAGCTCCGGTGGCGACACGTGTCCAGTGGGCCAGGGCCTCTCCTCTTTTCAGAGGCGAGCTCCGGTGGTGACACGTGTCCAGCGGGCCGGAGCCTCTCCTCTCCTCAGAGGCGAGCTCCGGTGGTGACACGTGTCCCACGGGACCGAACCTCATCCCTTCCACAGGGGTGATCTCCGGTGAGAACACATGGCCCGCGCGACCGGACCTCATCCCTTCTACACGGGTGAGCTCCAGTGGCGACACATGTCCCGCGGGGCCGAACCTCATCCCTTCCACAGGCGTGAGCTCCAAAGTCAAAACGTGTCTAGCGGGACCGCACTAGTCCGGCTTGTTGTTGTAAGGGCCTCAGTTTTTGACACACAATTGAAGTGTTCATCACCACACACACACACACACCTCATTTGAGGAAAGATGATGAACACAAATGAAGAGCAAGTAACAATTATCAACATGCTCATTAGAGAACAAACTTACACATTGCAAAAGTGGTAATTCCCACATGTGATATAGATGGGCTGGACATATGAAAACTCCTACACTTTGCTAAGGATGTCCATGCCAAGTTTCACCCAAACTCAAAACCTTTTTGAGGTCATTTTGGGTATAGTTAGGAAGAGGGCAGTTTGAAACCATATTCAAATTCAAACTGTTTTTATCCACTGAATTTAAAAGTGGGGGGCATATTCTTACTCAGCACATTTTTGTGAGCTCACACACCAATTTTCACTCCATTTGGAGTTGATCTTGACATGAGCTAAGTGGGAGAAATTCAAACTTTATTTGAATTTCAAACTGAACTTGTGCTGAAATTCATTCAAACCAAACCTCATTTGAACTTTGATCAATTCAAATGGCTCATGGGTGAATAATTTGAATTGCCAAGGGTAGTATGGGGTTCACTGTTTACAACAGTGATTAGAAGTAAATTTCAGAGGTTAAAAGGAAGGGTGGGACCCACATGTCAGCCTCTACTTCAACACAAACCGACTGAGACTTTTCACTCGGGTCGCCGAGCCGCAGCGGTGATCGCCACCGAGGCCAGCCACCGCGCCACCAGCTGCTTGCCCACGCGCGGGAACGAGGCGGTGCAGAGCCTTCTTAAGGCGCCTGCCCCCCCTCCTCGGCCGAGGTACCGACGTGTTTTCCCGCAAGAACCCAGCACTGGCCGAAAGTTTCTGCAGTTCGGACTTGATCGGAGGACGCCGATCGCAGCTCCCTCCTTCCACTCCAGAGTCCCAGCAAGGTACTAGAGACCTTCCTCCATCCTCCCCATTGCTAGAATTCGGTTGAAACCGATTGATATCGGCTGTGCCGAAAGATCAAACTCGGAACTTGGAACCGCCGCACCTCGGGCTCTCGTGGACAGCCCAACCTGGGCGTTGTCACGCCCGGGCCAAGGCACCCTTGGACGCGCGAGTGACCGGTGCTGCTCATCCCCGAGCCACAGCTCGAGTGGTTGCTCACCGGCGGCGAATTTCCACTTTTCCCCTTTCTGTGTGCAGAACGACCTTCGGGTACGATTCTGTTTAATTTATGCTCTAGAAAGGATTAGAGGGCCTCAGGCCACTCCCACACGAGCTAGACACGGTAACGCACCAGTTGCCTTCACAACTCTGGGCCAGAGAACCTCTGTGCCCGGCGTAATTTAAGGTCTACTAATGGCGGAACGAACGGGGGGTATCGGGCGCACGGTGAGGACCTATTTCGGCCCTTCCCCGAGCTGCCTCGAGCTCATGTCGACCTTCTCTGAGGTCCACTGATGCTCCCCGACCGATTTTCCAAGTAGCTGAGGTACCAGGGGAGTCAGCCGACATGGCCGAAGTCATTCCGATATGGCGGCCCGTCGCCGACCATGCTCCGGCCATTGTCATGAGCAGCTGACCCTAGAATCCGATTCTCCAAGTAAAAGTAGGCAGGGGCGGCCAGAATCAAGAAGTTTGGAGCTGTACAGCAGCCGGCGGCGAGCTCTCCGGCGAGGTCCCTCGGCGGCGGAGCGCGGGTGTCGCGAGGTTGAAGAAGGGGGTGGACCCCAACTGTCAGCGGCCGATATTTTGAATCGGGATCCGGCTGCGGCCGGGATCCGGTGTGCTGGCGCGCAAAATCCTTGTGGGCCGCGGTGTGCCATCGCCTAGGCGTGCGACGCGTGTCCCCCTGGGCCCACGCGCGAGTTTAAACTTTTCCCCGATTTTCAGATTTCCTTCAAACTTCAAATCCTTATAACTTTGGCTAGAAAGCTCCAAATTTTGTGAACCAAATTTTGCTGGATTCAGCTCTCTGAGTACTTTCCAGAAAATCAAGTTTCACTTCATGAAATTCCATAATTCTCCAGGATTAATTCCATAAAGTTTAAACTGTTAGGAATTTTAACTGGAGAATCCTTTGGAGGAAAATTCTGAAATTTTGCGGAGATGTTCACCAAAATATCCTTGAACTACCATAAAAATTTCAGATCCATTTGAGCTCATTTAGTCCACCTAATGGTGTGATTAGCAAAACTGTTCCAAAGAAAATAGAAAATGTTCAGAAACATTTTCAGAATTTTCTCTGAAATTGTTTGGCTCATATCTTTAGTTAGAGACTTCCAAATTAAGTGAGACCAACTCCATTAGAACCCTCTGAAAATCTACTTTTCAGGAAGGCATAGTTTGTTTCATGAAAATTCTTAGAACACCCTAAGAGTTCCAATTAAGGTCAAGGACATAATTATTTGTGGAGGGCTCAAATGAGCTTTGCTGCAACTAAAACTTGACCAAGATCTCTGTTTAGGTTGTAACCAAGCCACAGTAAAAGTTTCACAGTCATTAGGTCTGTCTAGCAAGGGTTGTAGACTTCACAACTTCAAAGTTAATACAAATGCATTTAAATTAATACATACATTGCTCTTATCATGTAGTCGCTAAGGTCGAGGAGGAACCCGAAGTTCTAGACTTCGTTACTCCGGAGGAACAGCTAGCCTACGACCAAGAGCAGCAAGGCAAGCCCCGGTTTGCATTAACCTTTTTACAAATGTTTATTGTTTTGAGCACATCTTTGAATATTGTTCTGTGCATTAGAGTCATGATTGGAAACCCAACTGCATAGCCAAAAAAAAACCATGGGTTGGGTTTAGGATTGAAAACCTCGTTAGCCACTGCATTGCTAGGATAGAGTAGGATTCGGTACAAGTCGAGTAGTTGGAACTACTCGCGAGAATAGGCTAGAGGCACATTGCTCGGGTAGAGATAGCACATGATACACATGGCAAGAAAATGAGACCGAGCGGAGAGTAAGGGCAGCAGGACTTTGGGGCCTGTGTGCTGTAGCTCCGCTTGTGTCGATTGAGGACCGAGCCGTGTGCGGGCCTGTTGAACAAGCTAGAACAGTACCGAAGACCTACCGGCTATATGGGAACCGGGAAACTGATGTAACTCGGGTAGCTGGGTATTGAGGCATTGCCCGTCATTCAGAGGGTAGGTTGAGAGCTTGAGGTGTAAATCGGCTGGCGGTACGGAGATGCGCGTGCAGAGACCTCTTGCTCGGGACGATGGGACCGGTTCAATAGTTGGCTAACGGGTGAAAGGTAGTTGCGTACGGCGTCCGTGATGGTTGTTGTAGGCAACATCGAGTACGGGCGTACGTGACGGGTTGTTCGGGTAACCCTGCAGGTGTAAATCGATTATAATCGCCGTCCCTCGCGGTCAGTGAGTACCACTTGTTCACTGTACCGTGACGTAGAAAGAACAGGCTAGTTACATGTTAAAATGTTGCTGATTGAAAGCTGGACATTGATTGTTAATGGTGTGCTGTAGCTTAGAGCTAATTAAAGTTCTTTTCAACTTTGGGCAAAGTACATGAGAGAAATGCGTTTCTTGTTTGATTGCGGCTCTCTCATGTGCCTTAGCGTAAGGTTCTCCACAACCTGCTGCTAAAACTTGAAAGTAAGGTTCCACTAATTAGGCGAGTCCTTGCAGATGATTTTTACCTCATGCAACCCATTACCCTCATGTAGAAGTTCCATGTTTAGGTGAGACGGGTCAGACTTGCTGAGCCTTCGTGCTCACTGCTTGTGTTTGAAGCTTTTGCAGGGTTCTATGAGGAAGGGACTCCCGAAGAGGAGACGGAACCCCAGGAGGGGAACCCCGTCGAGTGGGAGTCGTGCACGCCGCAGAGTTAGTGTGCGTGTGTGCTAGCAAGGACACGTTCAAGGGCTGAACGTGCACTTGATGCTTAGTCTACGCCCGCGAGTGTGGACTAAACTTATTTTGATGTAAACATGTTCATAAACTTGTTTATGTAATAAAATTTCCGCTTCCGCTTTGTACCTTTGACGTGTGTTATACGGTGCTGTGCAACGCAGCACCCCTCAGCGTGATCCTGGCTCGACAGGACCAATGGGGTCGTGTCAGCGTGGTATCAGAGCTCGCTTGAGGTTTAACACAGTACAAAGGTATTCTTTTTCAAAAATCCAGTGAGGAACGAGTTAGTAGCCCGTATAAGGATGTTATTAGTATATAGAAAGTGGCTTAGTAACCTAATTGTTATGTCGGAAAATCGTGCATCTCGGGACGTTCATGTCTTGGGGGGTGCACGTGAGCGCTGTCCACCAGTGCGCACAAGCTGAAGGGTGGAGCCCCACGGGTGGCAGGTAACCCGACCCGCTTTAGTATCCTCTACGACTCTTCATGTCGTTTGGGGTATTCGAGCAACGTCTGTCCCTGGCGTGCGTGGTGCAACATGGGAGACCCCGTCACGTGGTCTGAAACGTGAACACGTAACTCAAGGCGTGGTTGGCTTGAGAACATCCGGGCGGGTGATGACGGCCGGGTGTACTAACTGTATGTATTCCGTGCTCGGTGTGCAGCCGAGTCTGATGATTGTTTGAGTTTCTGCAGGTAGCCTTACCACGAAACGGTAGACGTGTAGTATCCGTGTGCGAGTAACGAGTAGTGCCACTGAACTAATGAAGCCGGCTAAGTCCGGTATAGGTTTTTCCTTTGTGAGGACGTAGTACCGACATAATCTGGTGACGCATCGACGTCACATCCAACTAAATGAACAACTTCATTTAAAAATTCGAAGGTTTTGATCCAAAGTAGTAAAACTTGATGTAACTCCTTCCCTTGAACAGGATATTCAAAGTTAACAAGCTTTCAACTTATAGGATGTTAAGGACAGAGCACTCTGTTTTAAGTTGAAATCAAGGCTGAGGTTAATCAGAGGCTAGAGATTGAGTTCTTTCGAGGTTGGGGTCGTATGATACATTTCTGGAAAGCGTTGGAAGAGCTTTACAACTCTTCTGTTGAGGTCCAGAGGTGTTTCATCCCTTAACCACTCGAAAAATGCAGTAGAGTTGAAACTGTCCAGAAAACAGGACAGAGCAAAGACTCTCTGTAAACTCTCTGTAAATTAAGCATAACTTCCTGCTTAAAAATCCAAAAATAGGAAATGAGGTAGTTCTGGAAAGCTTATGAGATGGGTTACAACTTTGTAACAAAAAGTTTTGTCAGATTAGGAACAGAATTAACTGGGATTCTTGGATCAAATCAGTACCTAAGGCAGGGAGGTGCTGTCCAATTGTTCCCAGAAATTCTGTTAACTTTGACATCTCATAATTTTTGAACCAGGACAGATCTTAGGCCAACCAAATACTTTATGGAAAGCTATTGAAGTTAACTTTAACTTTGATGTTGAGCTCCAGGACTGGTTTTGCCTTTAACCTGGCCTAAATCAGATTGATATGGAAACTGGTCAGGGCTGTCATGGTAACAGCAGATCAGCAGTCAAATTTGTTTAAAAATTTGAACTATGTTTCCAAGTGTTATGGGTTCAATAACATATCTTATGTTATAACTCAATGGTTTACTGTTTAAATAAATATTTGACATTTCTCAAATATATTTTTACAGATGGCAGCAGATAAACGGTTGGAGAACGGGTGGGTAGTTTCCCACTGCTCTGACCGTAGCGGCTACCCGGAAGCATTGTGGCAAATGCTCCAATATTTCGGGTACAACCAGATGCCGCAATACTTCGCCAAGGAAGAAGGCGAAGAGGGGAACAGAACGTGGACGATCCATGTCGAGGTTCCTGCAGGACCTACGCCACCCGGTTGGGTGCCATTCACCGTCACGATGAGAGGAAGACAACCGGAAGGGATGTGGCAAGTGGCAGCCCGTGACACTATGTCACGTTTCTGCCAACTACACGTGCAGGCTATGGAGGGCACACCATACGCACTCGTTCCGGTGGAGGGACGAGCTCAGCATGTGTGGGAAGAGAGGTACCTGGAGGCAACAGACCCGAGTTGCCCAAGGTACAACCCCGCGGAGGCAAATCTCAGTCTCCAAATGAGGGCGGGAAACGCTGTGATGAACAGCCAAGCTGTTCATACGGAGCATCTCGCCACCAAGCTCAAGGAGAGCACAAGCCGTGGAGATCATTTTGAGAGTGCTCACAGCGCACTCCGCAATGTGCTCCTTCCAATGATCAAGCGACTGAATGAACAACACAATCAGTTGCGTCGTCTGAAGAAGGCAAAGAAGAAGGGCCGTGTTGACATCGCGGCGTTGCAAGAGCTGGTGCAGACCCTAACCCAGCAGAATGAGGACCTTGCTCAAGAGCGGGACGACGCTATTGAGGAAGGACAAGGCTGGGAAGAGGACTACAACCAGGCTATGGACGAGGTGCATGCATTGCAGGACCTCGTGCCTCCGGTATTGGGCGTACCGGTAGTCTTGGGTCTTCCAGCCATGGGAGAGCCCGGAATGGGAGAAGAGGTGGTAGACCCCGAGCCACCAGCAGAGGTACAGGAGGAGGACGACCCACAGGAGGTCGAGTTCTACTCCGAGTAGGGGGTTACGGTTGCCAAGTAGGGCAGCTAGGGTAGCGTAACCCAACTTTTGTAATCGTTGACATGTCGTGTAGACAGTAGCGTATGTATAGGTAGTGACGACATGAGCACGACTTCTCGGAGATCCGAGAATGATGTATCTTGTATAAAGTTTATGCTTTATCAATATATGTGAATGTTGTGCAAGTTAATCATGCGTCGCTTCAATACCTACTGCTGTTTATGGAATTTTGAGTAAGACATGTGTTAATTGCTGCTGTGCTGAATTTCAGAATGACGCGTACTCGTGCCAACCCTGATGTTGGAGGTACTAGCCAAGGGGGAGAGACCTCCCAACCGCCTCCCGAGGACTCCTCGGGACAGCAGCAGCAACAGCAACAGCAAACACCGCCACCGCCACTGCCGACGGTTACATTGGCCGATATTGTCGCGGCAATGGCGGGTTCACATCAGCAGCACACAGAGCTGCTGCAAACGTTAATTGCGAATACGTCTCGCCCAGAGAGACGTCAAGATCGTGAGGAGCGCCAACAGAGCTCCTACTCCGACTTCCTGGTGACTCATCCCCCTGTATTCTCAAGGGCGGATGAACCATTTGACGCGGACAACTGGCTCCATGCCATAGAGATGAAATTCGGGCTGCTCCAAATCAGCGAGCAGCGCAAGACTCAGTTCGCGGACCAGCAGCTCCAAGGATCCGCGAGCGCGTGGTGGGCCAACTTCTGTGCTTCACAGCCCACCGACCGAGCGATGACCTGGGCGGAGTTCCGGACGGCCTTCAGGGCCTATCATATACTGCCCGGTTTGATGAAGAGGAAGACGCAGGAGTTCCTACACCTGCAACAAGGGAGCCGAAACGCGCTGGAATACTCCAGGGCGTTTAACGATCTCGCGCTATATGCGTCGTATCATGCTGATACCAACGAGAAGCAGCGGGACCATTTTTACCAGGGGCTTAACCCGCTCCTGAAGGACAAGTTGGCGATGTTCAATCGCGGCAGCCTCAACGACATCATTGATGCTGCGATTGTTCAGGAGGACTCCGGCAGGGAGTTGGCGGCGGCAGAGCGAAAGCGAAGCGCGCCGCAGAGCAGCGGAGAAGGAGGCGGTCCTTCTCAGAAGTTTCGGATGGTGAATCGCCCACCATCAGGCCCACGCTGGCAGCCACCACAGCGGTCGATGTCGTTCCGCGGTCGGCCGTACTCTTCACCAGCATTCTGGCCGGCACTGCCAGCACCACCGCAACAACAACAGCAGCAGCGGGCGATGCCGCGTGCGTTTGCACCTCCGCAACGCATGCCGGGCTTTCGTCCCCCGAGTACTCCACCAGCAGCGGCCACGTGTTACAAGTGTGGTCGTCCAGGACACTTCGCGAACAGTTGCCCGTAGAGGCAAGGCGGCGGAGTGGCACCACAGTTTCCGGGGAGGAATCAACCCCGGAACCCTACTAATGCGCGGCGGGCAAACCCTAGGCCCGGTACTGTCCACCAGCTTGCCATTGAGGACGTGCCGGAGGGCGAGCCAATCCTTGCGGGTATGTTCCAACTCCACCAGCATCCCGCTATAGTACTATTTGATTCAGGCGCCACGCATAATTTTATTAGCCAAGCTTTCATTGCTAAACACAGTTTGCCAATACTACCCACCGATAGTCCCTATTTAATTTGTTCACCGGGTGGGAAGATTTCAGCAAGCGTAATGGTCTCCAAAGCACCATTATGCTTAGCGGGTAGAGTGTACCCCACGTCTCTCATTATCTTAGAGGGACAGAAGGTCCATGTCATCCTAGGGATGTCGTGGTTAAACCGCCACGGCGCTGTTTTAGACACCGTCCTTCGAGTCGTGCACTTAAACTCAGAGGTGCACGGTTCTCACTCATTATTTCTGGACAGTCCAGGAATAAAACTTTCAAGTGTCTATCAGTCCACAACTATCAGATTGGAAGACATTCCAGTGGTCCGGGAGTTTCCTGATGTATTCCCGGATGATTTACCGGGGATGCCACCCGATAGAGAGGTGGAGTTCAAGATTGAACTTGCACCGGGAACCATGCCAATATCCCGAAGGACGTACAAGATGGCGCCCAAGGAGTTGGCGGAACTGAAGACTCAGCTCACGGACATTCTGGAGAAGGGTTTTATTAGGCCGAGCTCCTCGCCATGGGGCTGTTCGGCATTATTTGTCAAGAAGAAGGATGAGACGCTGCGGCTTTGCGTGGACTACCGTCCATTAAATGCCGTAACCATCAAGAACAAGTACCCGTTGCCACGGATCGACATGTTGTTTGATCAGTTGGTCGAAGCAAAGATCTTTTCCAAGATGGATTTAAGATCCGGGTACCATCAGATTAAGATAAGGGCGGAGGACATTCCAAAGACAGCTTTCTCGACAAGGTACGGACTTTATGAGTACCTGGTCATGTCCTTCGGCCTCACCAATGCTCCAGCTCACTTCATGTATTTAATGAACTCGGTGTTCATGCCGGAGCTGGACAAGTTTGTCGTGGTCTTCATCGACGACATCCTGGTATATTCCAAGTCGGAGGAAGATCACAAGAAACATCTGCGTATAGTCTTGCAACGGCTGCGGGATCACAAGTTATACGCAAAATTCAGCAAATGCGAGTTTTGGATATCGCAAGTGCCTTTCCTCGGGCATATCATCTCAGCAGAGGGTATCGCTGTGGACCCGAGCAAGATCACGCAAGTGCTGAATTGGAAATCCCCGAGGACTGTTCATGAGGTACGGAGTTTCCTCGGACTCGCGGGATATTATCGGAGGTTCATTCCGAACTTCTCGAAGATTGCCAAGACAATGACAGAGCTGCTGAAGAAGGCTACCAAATATGTTTGGAGTCCAGCATGTGAAGCAGCATTCAAGGCTTTAGTCAAGCACCTAACATCAGCACCGGTTTTGGCGCAGCCAGACACAACAAAACCGTTCGATGTGTACTGCGATGCATCCGGCATTGGGCTCGGATGTGTGCTGATGCAAGACCGAAGAGTGGTCGCGTATGGATCACGGCAGCTTAGGAGCCATGAGCAAAATTATCCAACTCACGACTTGGAGCTCGCTGCCGTGGTACTTGCACTAAAAATGTGGAGGCACTACCTACTCGGTAACCTCGTACATTTATATACCGACCACAAAAGCCTCAAGTACATATTCACTCAGAAGGAGCTGAACATGAGGCAACGAAGATGGTTAGAACTGATAAAGGATTACGAGATAGAGATCCATTATCATCCGGGCAAGGCAAACGTTGTGGCAGATGCGCTGAGCCGCAAGTCACACGTCAATAATCTGACCATCACACCGTTGGAAGAGAGCGAACCACCACTACATGTGATTCCACACGGAGCTCTCTACAACCTAGCTTTGATCCCCACCATCCGTGAAGAGATAGCGGCAGCCCATAAGAATGACAAGGGCATGTCACATTTGCGGAGACGTGTAGACAGTGGGGAGTTAAAATGTTTCCGGAAGGACGGAGACGGCGTCCTATGGTTCAAGGACCGGATTGTCGTACCCCGAAACCCGGAGTTACGGAAGAAAATCTTTGATGAGGCTCACTTATCAAAGTTTTCTATTCACCCCGGCAGCAACAAAATGTATCAAGAACTCAGAAGAAAGTTTTGGTGGACACGGATGAAGCGAGAGACGGCAAAATACGTGTCCGAGTGTGATACATGTCGAAGGGTGAAGGCAGACCACATGCGGAAACCGGGACTACTGCAACCACTGGGCATTCCTGCCTGGAAGTGGGAGGACGTGAGCATGGATTTCGTCGTCGGTTTACCCACCACCTTACAGAAACATGATTCTGTGTGGGTGATCGTCGATCGGCTCACCAAAGTTGCCCATTTCATCCCGGTCAACACCAACTACAACGCCAAGAAGTACGCTGAACTGTACATCTCACGGATCCTATGCTTATACGGCGTACCCCGTACCATCATATCGCACCGGGGCACTTTATTTGTGTCCCGTTTTTGGGAGCAGCTACACGCTGCCTTGGGGACAAAGCTGATCCGTAGTTCAGCCTACCACCCGCAGACAGATGGGCAAACTGAGCGGGTAAATCAAATCCTAGAAGACATGCTACGAGCTTGCGCTATCGACCACGGCAAGAATTGGGATGATCACTTGCCGTTAGCCGAGTTCTCGTACAACAATGGGTACCAAGCCAGCATCAAGATGGCGCCCTACGAGGCGCTATACGGGAGAAAATGCCGCACACCATTGAACGGGTGTGAGTCTGGCGAAAGGGTTACCTTCGGGATTGACCTTGTCAACAACGCGGAAGAAAAGGTTCGACTGATTCAAGCGAACCTAAGAGCCGCTCAATCCCGACAGAAACAGTATGCGGACCGGAGAAGACGCCCATTACAATTCAAAGTTGGAGATCACGTATACCTACGAGTGTCTCCAATGAAGGGCGTAAACAGATTTGGGGTGAGAGGAAAGTTGGCACCCCGATTCATCGGTCCATTCCAAATTACAGAAAGATGTGGATCGGTGGCATACCGGCTGAGATTACCAGAAGCACTTTCCGGTGTGCACGACGTCTTTCACATTTCCCAGCTGAGGAAGTGTCTCAAGCTATCAACTACCGTTCAGCTGGAAGACATTGAAGAACTGCAACCGGATCTCACCTATCGGGAGGAACCGGTGCAGATTATTGATGAAAAGGCCCGAACCACACGCAACCGTACGTTGTGGTTCTACAAGGTTCTATGGAGTAATCACTCCATGGACGAAGCGACATGGGAGAGCGAAGAATTCCTTCGCACTAACTACCCCGACTTTCTCACGTCGCATATCCGGTAATTTTCCACCGTCCTCTCTCTCATTTTCACCTTATAATCTCGGGACGAGATTCTTTTAAGGGGGAAGGAATGTAAGGGCCTCAGTTTTTGACACACAATTGAAGTGTTCATCATCACACACACACACACACCTCATTTGAGGAAAGATGATGAACTCAAATGAAGAGCAAGTAACAATTATCAACATGCTCATTAGAGAACAAACTTACACATTGCAAAAGTGGTAATTCCCACATGTGATATAGATGGGCTGGACATATGAAAACTCCTACACTTTGCTAAGGATGTCCATGCCAAGTTTCACCCAAACTCAAAACCTTTTTGAGGTCATTTTGGGTATAGTTAGGAAGAGGGCAGTTTGAAACCATATTCAAATTCAAACTGTTTTTATCCACTGAATTTAAAAGTGGGGGGCATATTCTTACTCAGCACATTTTTGTGAGCTCACACACCAATTTTCACTCCATTTGGAGTTGATCTTGACATGAGCTAAGTGGGAGAAATTCAAACTTTATTTGAATTTCAAACTGAACTTGTGCTGAAATTCATTCAAACCAAACCTCATTTGAACTTTGATCAATTCAAATGGCTCATGGGTGAATAATTTGAATTGCCAAGGGTAGTATGGGGTTCACTGTTTACAACAGTGATTAGAAGTAAATTTCAGAGGTTAAAAGGAAGGGTGGGACCCACATGTCAGCCTCTACTTCAACACAAACCGACTGAGACTTTTCACTCGGGTCGCTGAGCCGCAGCGGTGATCGCCACCGAGGCCAGCCACCGCGCCACCAGCTGCTTGCCCACGCGCGGAAACGAGGCGGTGCAGAGCCTTCTTAAGGCGCCTGCCCCCCCTCCTCGGCCGAGGTACCGACGTGTTTTCCCGCAAGTACCCAGCACTGGCCGAAAGTTTCCGCAGTTCGGACTTGATCGGAGGACGCTGATCGCAGCGCCCTCCTTCCACTCCAGAGTCCCAGCAAGGTACTAGAGACCTTCCTCCATCCTCCCCATTGCTAGAATTCGGTTGAAACCGATTGATATCGGCTGTGCCGAAAGATCAAACTCGGAACTTGGAACCGCTGCACCTCGGGCTCTCGTGGACAGCCCAACCTGGGCGTTGTCACGCCCGGGCCAAGGCACCCTTGGACGCGCGAGTGACCGGTGCTGCTCATCCCCGAGCCACAGCTCGAGTGGTTGCTCACCGGCGGCGAATTTCCACTTTTCCCCTTTCTGTGTGCAGAACGACCTTCGGGTACGATTCTGTTTAATTCGTGCTCTAGAAAGGATTAGAGGGCCTCAGGCCACTCCCACACGAGCTAGACACGGTAACGCACCAGTTGCCTTCACAACTCTGGGCCGGAGAACCTCTGTGCCCGGCGTAATTTAAGGTCTACTAATGGCGGAACGAACGGGGGGTATCGGGCGCACGGTGAGGACCTATTTCGGCCCTTCCCGGAGCTGCCTCGAGCTCATGTCGACCTTCTCTGAGGTCCACTGATGCTCCCCGACCGATTTTCCAAGTAGCTGAGGTACCAGGGGAGTCAGCCGACATGGCCGAAGTCATTCCGATATGGCGGCCCGTCGCCGACCATGCTCCGGCCATTGTCATGAGCAGCTGACCCTAGAATCCGATTCCCCAAGTAAAAGTAGGCAGGGGCGGCCAGAATCAAGAAGTTTGGAGCTGTACAGCAGCCGGCGGCGAGCTCTCCGGCGAGGTCCCTCGGCGGCGGAGCGCGGGTGTCGCGAGGTTGAAGAAGGGGGTGGACCCCAACTGTCAGCGGCCGATATTTTGAATCGGGATCTGGCTGCGGCCGGGATCGGGTGTGCTGGCGCGCAAAATCCTTGTGGGCCGCGGTGTGCCATCGCCTAGGCGTGCGACGCGTGTCCCCCTGGGCCCACACGCGAGTTTAAACTTTTCCCCGATTTTCAGATTTCCTTCAAACTTCAAATCCTTATAACTTTGGCTAGAAAGCTCCAAATTGAGTGAACCAAATTTTGATGGATTCAGCTCTCTGAGTACTTTCCAGAAAATCAAGTTTCACTTCATGAAATTCCTTAATTCTCCAGGATTAATTCCATAAATTTTAAACTGTTAGGAATTTTAACTGGAGAATCCTTTGGAGGAAAATTCTGAAATTTTGCGGAGATGTTCACCAAAATATCCTTGAACTACCATAAAAATTTCAGATCCATTTGAGCTCATTTAGTCCACCTAATGGTGTGATTAGCAAAACTGTTCCAAAGAAAATAGAAAATGTTCAGAAACATTTTCAGAATTTTCTCTGAAATTGTTTAGCTCATATCTTTAGTTAGAGACTTCCAAATTAAGTGAGACCAACTCCATTAGAACCCTCTGAAAATCTAGTTTTCAGGAAGGCATAGTTTGTTTCATGAAAATTCCTAGAACACCCTAAGAGTTCCAATTAAGGTCAAGGACATAATTATTTGTGGAGGGCTCAAATGAGCTTTGCTGCAACTAAAACTTGACCAAGATCTCTGTTTAGGTTGTAACCAAGCCACAGTAAAAGTTTCACAGTCATTAGGTCTGTCTAGCAAGGGTTGTAGACTTCACAACTTCAAAGTTAATACAAATGCATTTAAATTAATACATACATTGCTCTTATCATGTAGTCGCTAAGGTCGAGGAGGAACCCGAAGTCCTAGACTTCGTTACTCCGGAGGAACAGCTAGCCTACGACCAAGAGCAGCAAGGCAAGCCCCGGTTTGCATTAACCTTTTTACAAATGTTTATTGTTTTGAGCACATCTTTGAATATTGTTCTGTGCATTAGAGTCATGATTGGAAACCCAACTGCATAGCCAAAAAAAAAACCATGGGTTGGGTTTAGGATTGAAAACCTCGTTAGCCACTGCATTGCTAGGATAGAGTAGGATTCGGTACAAGTCGAGTAGTTGGAACTACTCGCGAGAATAGGCTAGAGGCACATTGCTCGGGTAGAGATAGCACATGATACACATGGCAAGAAAATGAGACCGAGCGGAGAGTAAGGGCAGCAGGACTTTGGGGCCTGTGTGCTGTAGCTCCGCTTGTGTCGATTGAGGACCGAGCCGTGTGCGGGCCTGTTGAACAAGCTAGAACAGTACCGAAGACCTACCGGCTATATGGGAACCGGGAAACTGATGTAACTCGGGTAGCTGGGTATTGAGGCATTGCCCGTCGTTCAGAGGGTAGGTTGAGAGCTTGAGGTGTAAATCGGCTGGCGGCACGGAGATGCGCGTGCAGAGACCTCTTGCTCGGGACGATGGGACCGGTTCAATAGTTGGCTAACGGGTGAAAGGTAGTTGCGTACGGCGTCCGTGATGGTTGTTGTAGGCAACATCGAGTACGGGCGTACGTGACGGGTTGTTCGGGTAACCCTGCAGGTGTAAATCGATTATAATCGCCGTCCCTCACGGTCAGTGAGTACCACTTGTTCACTGTACCGTGACGTAGAAAGAAAAGGCTAGTTACATGTTAAAATGTTGCTGATTGAAAGCTGGACATTGATTGTTAATGGTATGCTGTAGCTTAGAGCTAATTAAAGTTCTTTTCAACTTTGGGCAAAGTACATGAGAGAAATGCGTTTCTTGTTTGATTGCGGCTCTCTCATGTGCCTTAGCGTAAGGTTCTCCACAACCTGCTGCTAAAACTTGAAAGTAAGGTTCCACTAATTAGGCGAGTCCTTGCAGATGATTTTTACCTCATGCAACCCATTACCCTCATGTAGAAGTTCCATGTTTAGGTGAGACGGGTCAGACTTGCTGAGCCTTCGTGCTCACTGCTTGTGTTTGAAGCTTTTGCAGGGTTCTATGAGGAAGGGACTCCCGAAGAGGAGACGGAACCCCAGGAGGGGAACCCCGTCGAGTGGGAGTCGTGCACGCCGCAGAGTTAGTGTGCGTGTGTGCTAGCAAGGACACGTTCAAGGGCTGAACGTGCACTTGATGCTTAGTCTACGCCCGCGAGTGTGGACTAAACTTATTTTGATGTAAACATGTTCATAAACTTGTTTATGTAATAAAATTTCCGCTTCCGCTTTGTACCTTTGTCGTGTGTTATACGGTGCTGTGCAACGCAGCACCCCTCAGCGTGATCCTGGCTCGACAGGACCAATGGGGTCGTGTCAGTTGTCCGGATAAGTCCTGTTGGCGGACCAGAGCTGGACTTCTCTGGGGCCGGACTTGTCCGGCCTCCCAGGCTGACTAGTCCGGCTACAAGCTGAAGTTCAATATGTTTGGTTCTAGAAGGCTGCAAGGGATTGTGAGCAATCTTGATGGCACTCCCATTGTCACATAGGAGTGGAATATGGCTCAAAGTGTAACCATAGTCACTAAGAGTTTGTCGCATCCATAGGAGTTGTGCACAACAACTCCCGGCTACGACGTACTCCGCTTCAGTTATGGTTAAGGCAATGGAGTTTTGTTTCTGTGAAGACCACGAAACCAAGGACCTACTAAGAAATTGACAAGTCCCTGACGTGCTCTTCCTATCTACCTTACAACCGGCATAATCAGCATCGGAGTATCCAATGAGATTGAACTTGGATCCCTTGGGATACCAAAGTCCTAGGTTAGGAGTGTGAACCAAACATCTAAGAATCCGCTTAACGGCCATCATGTGGCACTCCTTAGGAGCGGCTTGGAACCGTGCACACATACACACACTAAGCATTATGTCGGGCCTAGATGCACAAAGGTAAAGCAAAGAGCCTATCATGGAACGAAATACCTTTTGGTCCACACTTGACCATCTTCATTAAGGTCAAGATGTCCATTGGTTCCCATGGGAGTCTTGATGGGTTTGGCTTTATCCATGTTGAACCTCTTAAGTATGTCCTGAGTATACTTGGTTTGACTTATGAATGTTCCTTCCTTGAGTTGTTTGACTTGGAATCCTAGGAAGAACTTCAATTCCCCCATCATTGACATCTCGAACCTTTCAGTCATTATCTTTGAAAACTCATCACAAAAAGCTTTGTTAGTAGACCAAATATAATGTCATCGACATATATTTGGCACACGAATAAATCATTATTAAAATGCTTACTGAAGAGTGTATAGTCAGCTTTTCCTATCCTAAAATCATTTTTAATAAGAAAAATCTCTAAGACACTCATACCAAACTCTAGGAGCTTGTTTGAGGCCATAGAGGGCTTTCCGAAGTTTAAAGACATGGTTAGGATACTTATCGTCCTCAAATCCGAGTGGTTGCTCCACGTACACTTCCTCCTTGATTGGACCGTTGAGGAAAGCGCTTTTCACATCCATTTGGTATAGCTTGAAATCATGGTGAGTTGCAAAAGCAAGCAAGATACGAATTGATTCAAGCCTAGCTACGGGAGCAAAAGTTTCATCATAATCCAATCCTTCTACTTGTGCATATCCCTTTTCAACAAGTCTTGCCTTGTTTCTTGTTACAACCCCATACTCGTCTTTCTTGTTGCGGAATACCCCACTTGGTTCCCACAACATTGCGTTGGGTCACTTCACAAGATCCCACACTTGATTTCTTTCAAAATTATTGAGTTCCTCTTGCATGGCCACCACCCAATCCGGATCTTGTAGTGCTTCTTCTACCTTGCGGGGCTCCAAAGAGGAAACAAAAGAGTAATGTTCACAAAAATTAGCCATTCGAGAGTGAGTGGTCACCCCTTTGGAGATATCTCCTAGTATGTTGTTGACGGGATGATCCCGTTGAACACTTTGGTGCTCTCTTGGATGAGGTGGTTGAACTCTTTGATCTTCATCTTCATTGTCACTCTTTTCTTCGTCTCCCCCTTGATCCAATCCTCTATCTTGACTTTTATCGTTTTGATCTTGTTGAGGTTGGCCTTGCTCATCTTGAGCTTGATCATGGGAGGGAGACATATTTTCGTTTGTTGGATGATCATTTGAGTCTTAAGGATGTTCTTGAGGAAAAATTTCTCCAAGTGCCATCCTTTTAAGTGCTTCTTGTGGAGCGTCTTCTTTATCTAGCACACTTTGATCAACTTGCTCCACCTGGGAGCCATTAGTCTCTTCAAACACTACGTCTCTCGCTATTTCAACAATTCTAGAAGTTTTGTTGAAAACACGATACGCTTAGGTGTTTGAGTCATAACCAAGCAAGAAACCTTCATCGGACTTTGAGGCAAACTTCGAAGTCCTAGGCTTCTTGTTGACAATATAACACTTGCTCCCAAAGACACGAAAATAAGAGATGTTTGGTTTGTTACCGTTTAGAAGTTCGTAAGACGTCTTCTTCAAAAGTCGATGAAGATACAACCATTTTATGACATGGCAAATGGTGTTAACCGCTTCCGCCCAAAACTGGTCCGACGTCTTGTACTCATCAAGCATGGTTCTTGCCATCTCAATGAGAGTTCTATTCTTCCTCTCAGCAACCCCATTTTGTTGAGGGGAGTAGGGGGCTGAAAACTCATGCTTGATGCCTTCTTCATCCAAATATTCTTCCACTTGAGTGTTCTTAAACTCGGTGCCGTTATCGCTCCTTATGTTCTTAATTCTTAAGGAGAACTCGTTTTGAGCTCTTCTCAAGAATTTCTTGAGCACACCTTGAGTTTCTTCTTTGTCATGCAAAAAGAACACCCAAGTGAAACGAGAATAATCATCTACAACAACAAGACCATATTTGTTACTGCCGATGCTTATGTAGGCGATTGGGCCGAAGACGTCCATGTGAAGTAGCTCCAAGGGTCTTGTGGTCGTCATGACATTTTTGGATGGATGTTGAGCTCCAACTTGCTTTCCGGCTTGACAAGCACTACATGGCCTATCCTTATCAAAAATAACATTCTTTAAGCCTCGAATGTGTTCTCCCTTGAGAAGTTTTTGCAAGTTCCTCATCCCAACATGGGCTAGCCTTCTATGCCACAGCCATCCCATGTTGGTCTTCGCCATTAAGCACGTGTCAAGTTGAGCTTTATCCGTGGTGAAATCCACAAGGTAAAGCTTTCCCTTAAGTATGCCCTTAAAGGCGATTGAGTCATTGCTTCTTCTCAAGACAGTCACACTGTCGTTAGTGAACATACAATTATAACCTTTATCACATAATTGGGATATGGATAGAAGGTTATAATCAAGGGAGTCAACATGCAAAACATTTGAAAGAGTATGATGGGGAGAGAGCAATTTTACAGGTGCCAAGGATTTTCTCTTGGCTATTGTCCCCAAATTATATTCCTTCACATGGATCTTCATTTTCCTCATATTCCACAAACATCTTTCTCTCTCCGGTCATATGGTTTGTGCATCCACTGTCGAGCACCCATTTTGATCCACTGGAGGAGTATGCCTACAAAATAGAGTTATACCTTACCTTTTGGTAACCAAGCGGGGTTAGGTCCTTTCATGTTAGTCAAGAGGCACTTGGGTACCCACACACAAGGTTTTGGACTCTTGCGGAGTGGCCCAACATATCTAGCATAGATCTTTCCAAATTTGTTTCTCAATAAAACATATGAGGCATCAAAATCATGGAACAAAGGATGAGATTTATTTTGAGGCATGTTAGATGAGTTTGCAATGTTCTTTACATTTTCTTTGTTGGATGAACCTTCCTTGACAAATAAAATCAAGTCTTTTCCCTTCTTTGGAGTTTTAGCATGTTGCCTCCACTCCCGAGAATAGCCAAGACCATCTTTGACATGTGGAGGTCTTACATTGGTATATGCCCTTCGTGCATATGCCGCTTTTTCCTTGTCAAAGATACCACCTTTCGGTGACTGCTTATTTTGTGCCAACTTAAGTTCATCTTTGAGTTTTAGGATTAAGTTTGAGCACTTGAAAGTTTGAGTTGCTTTGGGAGATTTCTTTGAGGAGGGTGAAATCATAGAGGAAGAAGATGCATTGATCTTGAGAGACTCAACTTGTGTTTCAAAGATTTTGTTGACTTTTGTCAAGTTAACAATTTCATCCTTGAGCACAACAGTTGTGTCTTCAAGATTTGAGCAAGTTTCCTTGCTCAAAGCAAGTTCACGCTCAAGTGCCTTGCTTCTTTCCCTTTCAACCTCAAGAAGCTTTTAAAGCTCATGACATCTCTCCTTTTCAAGGATGAGCATGTCTTCTTGACGGTTGATGAGTTCATCCTTCTCAAAGATTTCTTCCAACAACAATCTCATCTTTTTCAAGGTGCTCCTACTTAGATCCTTAAGCATGAATTCATTATCACTACTACTATCAAAGCTATCAAGTGAAGAGGTAGAGGAAGATGGTTTAGATTTAACCTTTCTTCTTCCCTCCTTAGCCATGAGACATGTAGATTTGAAGTCTTCAATATTTGGGAAGAGCTTGCTCCTTCCAATGGCAAGTGTTGCCGCTTTCTATTCATCCTCGGAGGATGAGTCTTCGTTTGAGTCCCATTCCTTCCCAAGGTGAGCATGTCCTGATGGCTTCATCTTCTTGAAGAATTTCTTCTCTTGAGACTTGCCATCTTTCTTCTTATTAATCTCTTCATATGGACAATCCACAATGAAGTGTCCATATTCACCGCAGTTGTAGCATGCTCTTTTCGTCTTGGGCTTGTACCTTTCCTTGTTCTTGTTCTCATAATGGTTGCCCCCCTTCCGTCTTCTCATCATCCTCTTGAACTTGTTGATGAAGAGCGCCTCTTCTTCATCGGTGTCGAGGCCCTCATCATCACTTGATTCAAAGTCTTGTAATGAAGATGTTACTTTGAAAGCAACATCTTTCTTCTTTGAGGAGGCGAGCCTTTGGAGGGTTTCTCACATGTCGGATCAAATAATAAATAGACTTTATGGTAAGGTGTTGTAGAACATGGCTTCCTTCTCCATCATCTCGTTGTTGATGATTCTTCCAAGCACTTCCTCCGGGGTCATTTGAGCATATCCCGTGCTCTCACGGATCAAGGAGCAAAGAGCAATGTTTCTAGGCATGAATGCCCGAAGCATCCTCTTCATCACCTCATGATCCGTCCGCCGGGTGCATCCATAAGATCGGATCTCGTTGACGAGGACCTTAAGATGGTTGTACATGTCTTGAGGGGACTCACCATCCATGATGGTGAACCTCCCAAGCTCTCCTTTAATCATCTCAATCTTGGCTTCCCTAATGACTCGGTTTCCTTCATGCGCTGTTTTGAGTGTGTCCCAAATGTCTTTGGCCACCTCCAATCCATCGACTCGGTTGAACTCTTCTCGAGTCAAAGATGAGGTGATCACCCCAACTGCTTGAGCATTGCGATGAAGTAGAATGGCTTGCTCCGGGGTAACGTCTTCTTCATTTCTTGGAAGATGGACACCTGTTAAGACAATTTGCCACAAGCTAGAGTTTAAGGATATTAGATGCATCTTAATATTATGCTTCCACATTGAGTAATCATTTCCATCGAATTGAGGAGGTTTGCCAAGAGGAATAGATAAGTAGTGATTGTTAGAAGTTAATCGTTCAAAGTTGAAAGGATATTGGGAGTAGTCTTGTTGACCACTCCTTTCATGATCCTTCAGCTTCTTCTTCTCTTTACTTGAGTGACCTAGCTTCTCGCGAAGTCGTGCCTTGAGCTGGTGAATTCTTCATCGTCACTCAAGTGGTCTTGCAGCACATTCGTGTTCTTTTTCTTGTCATATGTGTTGTCACCTTGTGACGTCGACGGAACCTCGTATCCCTCCACTCCGACCATCTTCTCTTTGAGTGGTTAGACTCTTGATGGAGAGATCTGCTCTGATACCAATTGAAATTTCCTAGAGGGGGGGGTGAATAGGCTAAAATTCCTGAAATGACTTAATTAAACAAGATTAGAACACAGGGGCCGGACTAGTCTGGCTCAGGGGCGGACTAGTCCGATTAACCTGCTAGAAAAGCCTAAAAGGCCGGACTAGTCTGGCTCAGGGGCGGACTAGTCCGGTCAGACTGTTGAAAAGCCTAAACTTGATTTTTATGGGTTTTTCTTCAGATTTTGGTTTAACAAAATGCAGATAAACTATCTAGCAATCTAATATAACAAATATGACAAAGTATTGAGGTGGATTGCAATATTGTAACCTGAAATATTATAAGAGCAAAATGATCGAACGAACCCCAAGCAATTCTAATGACCAATGAAATGTAAGTGCAAAATGACACGAAGATTTTTGTCCGAGGTTCGATTCCACTCAGGAATCTACGTCCCCGTTGAGGAGTCCACAAAGGATCGGGTTTAACAACCCTTCTCTCACCAAGTCGCCACTAAGGACAACCCGGTTCTTCACTATCTCAGGGGTGAACTTACAAAGTGTTGGGGCTGCTCACAATCTGAGGCTCCCACTTGATCACGTCCACAGAACTCCACCAATCTTACAAGCCACAGGTCACACCAAGTGCACGAGATCACTCCGAGAGCCTTAAACGCGAAGTTCTTCCTTCTCTCCTCACACACCCAAATCCACTCAAGAATTGGTTCTAGAGGGTGAGTAGGCAAGAGAGAAGGCCTAGGGGGGCTCTAGGATCGCTGTGGCGACGCTAGGGTTCCAGGTTACTCTAAATGGAGTCGGGGCATCTCCTTTTATAGAAGTCCCGAAGCCAACCGTTGCCACCTACTGAAAGTTTGGACTAGTCCGCCTCACAGTGGATTAGTCCGATCTCACACAGGAACTATTTGTCTGGGTGATAACGGACAAGTCTGGAGGACCCAGACTAGTCCGACCACTCCGGTCTACCAAGACTTAGCCGTGGGAGCTCTCATCTCACACCCATACGGACTAGTCCACCTTAGAACGAACTAGCCTGAACTCACACAGGAACTCTCAGTCCGTGTGAAAACGGACAAGTCTGGCTAGCCCGAACTAGTCCGGCCACTGAGGCGGATAAGTCCAGTCTACTAGGACTTAGCCCGAAAAACACTCTCACCAAGAGAGAAACGGAGTAGTCCATCCCAAAACAGACAGGTCCGATCTCAGTCAGGAACTCTCAGTCTGCCCCAAAACAGACTAAGCCATAGGACTTCCGGACTAGTCCGGCCTCTTCCCCAGATACGTCCGGCCTACCCAACTTTACCTCTCTACCTCTCTCCACTAAGGATTTGACACTTCTAACGCTTTGATCTCTCTTCTATGATCTCAATGCACTTGACACACACACTCTTTCTTTTACACGGCTAGCCTACTAAAGACTCAAGTGAAACCCTTATTTCTACTCTTCGAGTCTTCGACGCCGTTCTTCATCTTTTTCCTTTTTGAGAGTTTAGGTGTCCCCCTTGGAAATGTCTTGTGCTTATGATCATCTTAACTCATTAGTCTCTTAATTTGTCGTCATCAATCATCCAAAACCAATGGGGGTGCCTAGATGCACTTACACTGCGGCGGGGGGAGGTGACGCGCGCGAGCTCGGGCGGCGGCGGCCGGACCCGGCAGCACTAGGGCAGGCGGCGGCAGGTCTGGGCTGGGCGGTGCGGGGGCTGAGCGGCGGCGGGTCTGGGCTAGGAGGCGGCAGGGCCAGAGGCACGAGGGCCGAGCGGCGCTGGGGCCGGGCGGCGCGTCGGGGCTGGGCGGCGGCGCTGGCGCGACGTGCGGCGGGGCTCGGGTGAGGCGGCTTATCGGAGGTGGCGGGGGTCGGGCGTGGCGGCTGGGCAGAGGCGGCGAGGCTCGGGCAGATGTGCCTGGCCCATGTGCCTGGCCGTTGTATTTTATGCCTTAACTATGACTAGTCTTCAACATACGACGGCTTAGGGTTTTGGCCGTCGTAAGTTATGTCTTAATTACAACGATCCTTCTAATTACGACGACCCAGGGCCTACGGCCGTCGTAAGTTAGATAACTTACGACGGATGACCAGGGCCGTCGTAAGTTAACATGGCCATCGTAAGTTTACGTGTTTCCTGTAGTGTCAAGGGGATGTGTTTCATGCAAGGAGGTCGTAGCAAGGCAGGGTCATATGGCTTAGTGTTGCCGGAAAACATTCATGTAGGGTCACTTTGGAAAGAAGGTTTTGCAAAGCAAAAGGGAGTAACCATATCTTGATTTTAGTTGGTGAGACCTGGGGAAGATGAGCTCCATCCCGCCAGTTACCTAAGTTTTAATAGAACGTTCAAGCCCACGACTTTACTAGTCCCGACACACGGTCGTAATATCCAAAACATGGGGAACACTGCCACCCATCACATCAAGGAATCATACTACGTCTAATCAACAAGAGCTCGAAACATAGTGTGCCAATACCGTGACAACGGTTATCCAGATTTTAACAATCTACAGAGGTTGTACACTTTACCCACAGATCATGCTCTCCTAGCAAGGGAGTAGTGTAACGTTCATCTCATCTTCCCCTAGTAAGTCCACAATCACACCTCGGGACGCACCCAGGAGCTATTTGGGCAATTACTCTCTCAGTCGGATCATAGGTAATGACTCCCCCGTGTCTTTTCCTGGTCTCCCGTGCCCTACTTGCTGCCAAATGGCTCATGTGGAAGTCACCAATAAGGTAGAGGGAGTCCTGCCCATACAAGTTTTATGGTTGTACGAGATCACTATGATGAGGTCATATGAACCGGTCCTTAAGTTGGTGAGGCGGCTCTATCAATGTCCACAGCAGGTGGACTACACCAAAGCACGGACTACTCATTCACCATAACCCGCCTCAACCGTTCCTTTTTCCCCTATTCACCCCACAATAGTTGTACGACACAATTCCCCAACCCACCACCTAACTCACACCACCAAGACACCTTTCACACTTTTTGCAAATCCAATGAATTGTCGTAGTGAGTTGCGATGCGAACATCGCAGGGTCCCTAAACATTCTACTTTCAAGGAATCACACACGTCATCACGTTATAGTGTGATGACGGGGCCTTAGGGCATCAAGGAGGTAAGTTGACAAGGTCGAGGAGGGGTTCGTGGCACTTCACATGTCAAGCACGTGACTATCACCTTGCAAGTATCCTGGCCATGGGTGACGAGAGACAGTATGGCACTTGCTAGTGTAACGGCTAGCCGATGTCATCAAGCTAGGTTAACTGAGGAGCAAGTAACCACCATCGTTATTAACGCATCATCTCGATGTTATGAAGCCATCGTGTCGGCCAGGCTACTTACACTGACAAGCTACCACTAGTCAAGCGGGTCTTAGCTACCTCAACGTTTAAAAGTAATCACAGAAAAACATGCATATTAGAAAAGTCTATCAAGGATATTTGCAAATTCGTAGGAGCAATCATGATCAAGGTGGTTAGAGCTTGCCTTCAAAGGCTTCCAGAAATTCTTCGTAGTCCGGGTATTTGAGTTCCTCATCGAGTCCCTCGTTCACTATAGTACGTAGTTTGCACGAGCGTTAAGTCCAAGGGAAACCCAGAAAATCTGAACAAACTTCAGTAGGGTGAGTACAGGAAATCTTATAGAAGTCCTTGAGGTATATTTCATTTCATGGCCCGAATGGGGTGATGTCATTGGTCGGGTAATTAATTACAAGCTTACCCTTTTATTCCCCTTACTTAGCCTAGATGGGTTAATATATATTTTTGAATTAAAATGTTCTTGAGTTTGTTGGGGGCATTTTCGCTTGCCACTATTCCTTAATAGTTGACAATTGTTCTGATTTTTTCTGCACTTAAGAGGGTACTTCATGGAGTCTTGGATATACTAGGCTGTGGCTATAGGAGTTTCCCACGCAGCCCTAGTGGCTGACAAGCGGGCCAGGGTTCTGTGTGTGTATGTGTCTTAGGTGCACGTGAACCAGCTCTACGGAGTTGACGCTGACGGGGATAACACCCTGTTTGCTCTCGGATGTGGCGCCCCACTAGCCTTCCACCTAGGCGCCATGTGGGCGCTTGGCCGGCACCCTTGGCCGCTGCATGCCGGCGTGGCGGCGGGTCACCGGAATTTGGCCGGGACCCATCCCTAGTCGCTGATGGGGGATCTCGGGCATGCTGAGCCTCTAGGCTATGTATGAAACATGTTGGGAGTGGTCCTAGGCCGAGGGGTTTGCCGGAACAGCAGCTAGAGATCGCCAGAGATGGCGATATACGTGGTGCTCGGCGCGACGGAGTGCGCTCGCATTCTAAAGCGAACATGCTATTCCTACACGTGCATTGAGATGTGCAGGAGGCTTTGAGATGCTCGGCTGGACCGTGGAAAGACCCATGGCGGCCGGCGGCGTGCCATGGCGGCGGGACACGGCAGCACTTGGCGTGTGTATGCCTAGGGCCCCATCCTCGATGTTTGCATGTAGGAAACATTGTACGTGACCTAAACGAGCCGTGGGGGTGAGGAATCGAAGAGAGAGGGGGGGGCTCACCAGAGTATGAATCGGAGTTTGCCGGCGTTGGCGAAGAAAGTGAGGGAGGGGACAGGGTGATCTCGGGATCCTGCTGCAGCCGGCGAGTCAGGTGTCGCTCGGTGTTTTGCTTGCGATCGAACACAGCAACACGGTGCCTTTTATGGCAGGAGCAGTGGCCGGAAGTTGGCACGCGGGTGGGGAGGGAGCCTCGCGGCCGCACTTGATGCAGATCGCCAGAAATCCGATGATTGGGCCTCTGAGCGCGACGTTTTCCATATTGAAGGCGATGTGGGTGGGGAAGAGGTGGCCGGCACAATACCCGGCGGCGGTGCGGGTGTCAGCGGCCAGAATTCGAGTGGCGCAGCTGCGGTGGCCCAGGAATTTGGTGGAGAGAGCGGGCGGCGCGGCCGACAGGACGGCGGGGCAGTGAAGGGCAGGGCGTCGGCGGGGGACGATGGGACGGGCGTCCTGTCGATGGATTCCCGGCGGTGAGCGGCCGATCCCGGGCTCGCTTGATTCAGCGTCAAATCGGCAGAATTCGCCGCGGCGCAGCGGCGGACGGCAGCTCGCGTGAGGTGCGGTGCGGGGCGATGGGACGGGGGCGCCCCATCGCCGGATTTCCCGGTGGTGGCGCGGCTGACCTAGGCGCGCGTGGGTTCGGGAGAGGCGGCGGCGACCGAGGGTAGGAGAAGGCGCTGTGCACCGTGGGCCAGGCCGGGTGAGAGAAGAAGGGGGAAAGGGGCCGGGCCGCTTGGGAGAGAGGAAAAAAACGGGGGGGGGGGGGGGGGAGGAGCATGCTGGGACGCTGGGGTTAGTGGGCTGCGCCCAGAAGGGTCCATTCCCCTTTTTTTGTTTTTGTTTTTTCTTTCTTGATATTTTGACTTCCAATTTTGAGTTTGAACCAAATTTTCATTTACTTGAATTTGTGTCTGTTACAGAATAGGTTGATGTTACAAAGCATTACTGATAACTGGACTTTTCCGTACTGATTCTTGTTACGAACAAGTTTTCATAAGTCGATTATTAGATGCGGTTGAAATTTCAAACCGGAACACATAAATCGATCTTTCAAAGCCCGCTTTATCTGGCCCGAGCCAGGGGGCTGTGCGGGCTATGCTTTCGAATACGGCCCCCAATTTTTAGAGGCCCCTAAATTTATATATTATAATGGTTTCACATGTTTATTTCTCTCGTCTTAGCTTGCGTCATCAACCCACCTCGCCTACATCCTCGAAATTCGATCAAAGCCAGACAATAATAGTCACCTATCATCTTTCTGTAGACTGGGAAAATCAAATAGAGATAGCACCTGCATGAATGTAGTAAAGGTTGATGGTGATTGCACCTGGTGCCTAGATAGTCTTCATGACTTTAATTTCAACGTACGTGCACCATAAAGTGCAGGCGACAGGTTTACATGTGCAATTGTGGTGTGTCATAGGGCCTCAGAGGTCGCGTCCGGATCGCGCCCTCATAGGACAACAAAACCGGCTTCACGACTTCAGTCAAAATATGAATATTTGGTACGCCTTCAATCGTGTACTCAATGTATGTACTCAACGCATCAACCTTTATTAATTTATATTATACTGCTTATTACACATAACCATTTTTTTCTAATTTATATTTTATACGTTTGTATCAATATATGTAGAAATATAGTAAAAATGATGGATTCTAGGAAGTATGAATCAGATGTTCAAAAGCGTAAGAAAAATAAAGACCTACAACTAATGATACTTCTGAAACACTACAATCATAAGTAATAAGAGCTTATAAAAAGAAAGGGCAGCCCGGTGCATGTAGCTTCCGCTTGCGCAGGGTCCAGGAAGGGTCCTACCCATTTGGGTCTTTTCTAAGAGCTTATATATTATAAATTTATAATTCTATTTTATATGGAGACAAACCTAATTTTTGTACGGGGCCTCGAATTTCACCAAACTGGCCCTGGCTTTTGTTACAAACTTGTACTTATAAGTCAATTATCAGAAGCAGTTCCATTTAGTAACCGGTACCATTAAGCCGTTTACCAAAAGCGGTTCATGTTATTTACCGGTATTGATAATTCAATTATAAGGACGGATTCAAATTATGAACTGGTACTGATAAGTATTCGAGGAAAATCATTTAATTAAATCATTTTATTAAATTCAATTTAGTATAAACATTACACAAGAATCAGAACATATAAACAATAGCCACAGACAAAGCAATGAAATCAGAACATATAAACAACAGTTACAGAAACGCGCTCAGAACATATAAACAACAGCTACACATAAGACAATGAGTTAGGTTTATATACAGAACCAGACAATGAGTTACAAACAATAGAACATAGATAAAACATATAAACAACTCATGTACTCTAAACAATTTATCATCTTCAACTATGTTTTTCTCCTGAAGAAGAGACAGACATAAATCTCCTTGGTGTATATGAAGGAGCTTGTTCATCTGCAACATTTCAGAATACATGATACTTACTCGACTCTTTAATAACATGCTCTTTGACAAAACATAGAAATCTTTTTGTAGTGCAGTGATGTTATCTGGTGTGAGAGGACCTTTATTGAAACCATATTATAATAAAAGGATTCAATATAGTTGCAAGCCAAAGTAACATGTAAAAAGGAGCAAAATTGTGCGGCAGAGGAGCTCGTACATTTTGCAAAGCAACCTAGACATGCTCGGTGTAGCGTTCGTATAACCCGGTGCGTATTGAGTCGAGACTGTACTCCCACTACTACAAAAACCATTATCACAGACGCCTCGTTTTTCTGACCCAGACGATACGTAAAAAACATGCCTGTGATATCGAATGATTTAATAGCCGCCTGTGATGAATAAACATCATATACGGCTCACAACGGCAAACCACCTGTGTAAACATATCAATTTTCACAGGCGGACCGTGGAGTAGGAGCCGCCTGCAATATGGGCCATTGATACAGGCGGCTGAAGCGAACGGGAGTAGGAGCCGCCTGCAATATTGGCCATTAATACCGAGAGGAACGCACCTTTGAATTCAATTTGAAGCCGCATTAATACAGGCGGCTAAAACGACCGGGAGTAGGGAGCTTTCTACAATATTGGCCATTAATACGGAGGGGGCCGGAACACGCCTTTGACACCAATTCAAAGCCACCAAACGTCACAGCCCGGTATACATCAACCACAGTTAGCATCAAACAAAAAGACAACAAACAATTCGATAATTGATAACAAACATTCATCATCAAACACACATTCATTAAAAATTAAATTTTTACAAACAACAAAAGAAAACAATAGACAATTGCCGAGTCCTCCGGTGGCAGAGAAACCCCACACTTATCGGCGATCACCTCCACCAACTTCCTGCTGCCTTCCACCCCAAGCACCTCACCTACCATCTCCCGCATCGCATCAAGACGACCTACCGCTGCGCTTAACCCAAAGAGGTAGTAGGCTATGGTGCCCATTCCAGTACATTCTGGAAGACGACCAAGACCCAGAAGAACCGTGGCATCAGATGTACTGTTAAATACATCCTTCGCCATCTGTCGGCGCAACGGTGATAGGTCGTCGTCCGCCTGTGCCTTGAGGGCAACCAAACTCTGCTCTAGGAAATCGACTTTCCTAAGCAGGTGCACTCTCTCTTCCGCGCAGGAAGGCAGCGGAGGTGTGGTTGGAGCCGGGGACGAAGGTGCGGTTGGAGCCGGAGACGGAGGCACGGTTGGAGCCGGGGACGGAGGCGCGATTGGAGCCGGGGACGGAGGTGCGGTTGGAGCCAAGGGCGGAGGCGAGGCGAGTGGAGAGCATGGTCGGGAGCGCTTCGTCGGTGGTGCCATTGAGACTAGGGCTACAGTGTGGCGAGGAAGACGAAGACTAGAGGGAAGATGAAGATTGTGATGGTGGTGCAGAATGAATAGAAGGGGAAGGTACAAGTTATAATGGTGCGGAGAAGGAGAGGTCGGATTGCTTCGAATTCTGCGCGTGAATGGCAACGACCGCACGATACAAGCGGGCCGTGGAGTAGGACCCGCTTGTAATATTGGCCATTAATACAGGTGGCTGAAGCGACCGGGTGTGCGCGCCTTACCTTTTCAGATACCTCGCGCGCGCGAGGGGAACACGCCACGCAAGGAAAACATGCGTCATTAGAGTTACACGGGCGGATAATCTTAGTTACAAATAGCCTGTGATAAACATTCATCACAGGCGGACAACCGTAGATAAAGAATCGCCTGCGATAAAGATTCTTCACGGGCGGATACTCTTTACATTACAAACCGCCTGTGATAAAGATTCTTCACAGGCGGTAGTCGTAGGTATAGAACCGCCTCTGAAAATTGTAGCATGCACCAGGTCACAAAAGTTGTAGCAACAAAATATGTCTCACATGGTAGCATGCATTACTGGGACCCAAAATGTAAGGTTGCGCAAATGCAGCATCTCATGCACAACTTGCCTTCTCTCCAAAATCTCTAGTATCCATCAGTCGGTTTCATGGATAGGCTCCGAGCCACTTCTACCACCAGCATCTGTTTCTGGCTGGTTGATGTACGTGGAGCTTGATGGAGAAAGTGACACACCCCTGTCTTGAGCCTCTGGAGCCCCTCCAACTAGCAGCTCAGTGATGACAGGTCTCGGAAGTGGTGATCTCGTTCAAGGGATTGTCACGCCGGCCAGCGGCCGCCCGTTGTGTACGTTGTTCAAAATGTTTTAACGGGCGGTCTTTACTTGAAGTAAAAACAGAGGAAAATTATATACGCATAGGAAAAGAGGAAAAACAGAGCTCACATGTACACATAGAGATGAAGCAGCACTCAGCCGGCCATGGCTTCAAGCGCAGTGTATTCTGTATGAGTTTTGTTATTTTTTTAAAACATTCCAACATGTCAAAATTCAAATATTAAAAGAGAAAATTTGTCAAATTAAAATATTAAAGCTTCAATACAATATTACAAATATATAAAATATATGTCATACATTTTTTCTAACATTGACATCTTCTCGTATATAGGGTTTCAAATCCTTTTTAATGCTTCTTCCTATGCGCTTGATGTTGCATGGATCGGTGAAAAGATACATATCTTCATATTGATTATATTCCTCTTCATTATCTCCCACATTCTCAACCCCAACAATATTTTGCTTTCCAGAAACAACTACGTGCATCTTCTTAGTTCCTGGATCCTGTACATAAAAAACATGTGCAACACAATCGACGAGAACCCACAGATCATCTTTATAACCCACTTTATTCAATTCTACTAGTGTCAGCCCGTAGTTGTCCACTTTGACACAATCAGGATGTTTGACCCATTGGCACTTAAACACGGGCATTTGTATTCTTTCGCCATAATTGAGTTCCCATATTTCCTCTATGAACCCGAAGTATGTGGTCTTTTGTCCTTGTGGATCATAAGCCTCTATATGAACACCACTATTTTGTGCAACACTCTTACCGTCTTTTTCCTTAGTGTAAAATGTGTAACCATTGATGTCATATGCTTGCAATGATGTCACCATAGCAGATGGGCCAGAAGCTAACTTCTTCATTGTTGCCTCTTCATCAGAGTCTCTGTAGGGTATCTTTTTGTTCATTAACCATTCAGTGAAACATCTTCTGTGCTCTTTCGTGATCCAGTCCTCTGTGCGGCCTTAGTTTTTTCTGCGAAGCTCAATTTCGTGTTCCTCAATGTACGACTCAGCTATTGCGAGCTGTTGAACTACACCAAAATATGCACATTGTACTAATTTGTAATCCTGAATGATAAAAGTTTTCTTACCCACTTTGCCTCTCCCACATAGTCTACCCACATGTACTGGTATAGGCACACCAATCAGCTTTGCATCTTTGATGTAATCAGCGCAACCCTCAATCACTTCTTCAGTAGTGTATCCTTCCATAATTGAACCCTCTGGTTGAGCACGATTCCGCACATAATCCTTTAATACTCCTAAATATCTCTTCAACGGAAACATATGATGTAAATATAGTGTCCCTAATGCTTTTATCTGATCAACAAGATGTATGGTTTGGTCTACTTGCATATCAAAAAAGGATGGTGGGAAACACATCTCAAGCTTACACATAGTCTTGACGATGTACTTTTCAAATAGTCTAAGTCTTCCCAGGCTATCACCTTTTGCGATATTGCATTGAAGAAGTAACATGAACGTGTGATGACAACATTTACATGCTCAGGTTTGATGACCCTTATTGCAATGCAAGGAACACTAACATCATCATGTGACAGTCATAAGAATTATAGCCAAATAAAGACAAGTCTTTCATCGAGACTAGTTTGCGGATATTGGATGAGAAACTCGTGGGCACTTCACGCAAGCATTCTCAAGTTTTCCTTTTCTCCTATAGTGCCAAGCTGTAGCTGGCTGGGGGAAGGTAATGCTTCCCGTTGTCCTTTTCTACCGGGTGAAGCTCTGGTCTCATATCAAGATTCAATAGGTTCATACGTGATTTTAGTCCGTCCTTTGTTTTCCTCGGCATGTCCAGCAAGGTTCCAATGGTGCTGTCAAATACATTCTTTGTAACGTGCATCAAATCAATACTACGGCAAATTTCCAGGTTCTTCCAGTACGGAAGTTACTTGAAAAAAATCGATTGTTTCTTGAAAGCATTATCAGTTGTATCACCCGAAGATGTAGTTTTCTCTCTCTTTGTTCCTTTACATGTTTTTGCCCTTACCAAAAGCAACCTGAATGTTCTTGACCATTTCAAACACGAGTGCTCCACTGTAAGGTTTTGGTGCAGTATCTTTTTCGATTGTGTTATCAAATTGTTTTTTCATCTTCTTGTACTTGTGTGTATCTATCAAGAACTGCCGGTGTGGTACAAAAATCCAGTTCCATCCACGCACCTTAAACAACCTTTCTTCTCTTTCCTTTGTCCCGATAATGTAAACAGTCCGGAATAATCATGCATGGTAACGAATATCATTGCTCTTAGCGTGAAATACTCCCGCTTGTACTCATCCCATGTACGTACCCCATCATTCCACAGTTTCGCCATATCTTCTATTAGAGGTTCCAAGAACACACATCAATTTCAATGTCAGGTTGTTTTGGACCTTGTATAAGAATGGATAACAAAATATATTTCCTTTTGTGATACAACCACGTCGGTAGGTTATACATCGTTAATACCACAGGCCATGTGCTGTGTATGCTCCTTTTTTCACCAAACGGATTCATTCCGTCTATACCCAAGGCAAACTTTACATTTCTGATTTCCTTTACAAACCCTGGATACTGAATATAAAAATTTTTCCAGTGGGTTGCATCACCAGAGTGTCGAATATGTTTTTCATTCTTCCTGCGCTGCTCAGAATGCCAATGCATAAGTTCATCCTCCCTAGGGTTTGAGAACAAACGCTTCAAGCGATCAATTATTGGAAGGTACCACATCACCAAGGCAAAAAAAATTTCTCTTATTCTTCCCTCCTGCATCATCAGAAGCATCATCATCGTCACCTTCAGGGCCAAAAATATTCTTCTTATTCTTCAGGGTCTTATTCATGTTGGTAACATACTGGTGATTGTAGTCCTTGTATCTACTGACACCGCAGATGGGGCATCTAGTTGTGATCTCATGCTCTTTGCGATAAAGAATACAATGGTTCACACAAACGTGTATTTTTGTCACACCTAGTGACATCAAGCAAAGAAATTTCTTCACTTTATAAGTGCTTATGGGCAGTTTATTGGGATTTGGAAGAATTTCTGCCAAAAGATTCAAAAGATTAGAGAAACTACAATCAAACCATCTGTTTGTGGCTTTCAACTTTATTAGTTCTAGGACTGCACGCTATGTAGAAACTCTTTATCACAACCCTTTGATTCATCATATAATAGCTCCGTCGCCGCATTCTGCAATGTCTCCATTTTACTTAAATCTTTACTTGCTCCCATAGAAATCAATAGATATGGTTCGATGTGGCGGAACATCTCCTCACAATCAAACTCATCATCATCACCATCATCATCCTGATTGTCACTACCATAATCTATATGAGCATTATCGTCATCATAACCTCTCTCATCATTTCTATCCACCTCATTCGTATCTAACTCACCATGCTCTGTCCATATTGTGTAGTCTTTTTTTGAAACCCCTTTTCACCAAATGAGATTGGATTACTATAGTATCTATCCAAGCAATCTTATTTTCACAGTCGATACATGGACATAATATGTCATCTATCTTTTGCATCTTCGCATGTCTCTTGGACGCTTCAATAAAGTTTGCAACATTTTGAATGTACATAGGATCAGGTCTTGGTATGTTGTACATCCACGCTCGACGGTCCATCTGCTATGTCAAATTGTAAAAATAAAAATATGATAGTAACCATTTCTTGAGTGCAAGTGAAGGCTGAAAGTTGAATACAAGGTTCATAAAGTAGTGTACAGTGATGGCACTTGGACGCGAGGACAACGACGTGTGCGCGCTTGGAGACGAGGACGGTGACGTGGGCTCAACAACGAGGGAGAGGACGTCGGCGGCGGCATCGGCTAGGATGGCGGCGGCGGCGGCAAGGGGCAAATGTATTTTTTGGCAGCCTGACGGCGTCGATGTGAAATCTCCCGAGTTAGGTTTTTGCGGTGCCGAGCGGTGCATTATATAGTAGTCCCTTATCACAGTCGGATATTAAGGAGGTTCTATATTAAAACATGCCTGCGATAATTGCCTCTTCATAGGTCTTCTCTTTAGTTTCTTCTTCCATTGCTTCATTTTTTATTTAGATTCCAATGTAAATACTCAAACATGTATAGATTCTACAAATTAAGTCCAAACTCGATGATTCTTTTTTATATATTCTTCAAAAATTAATATATACCAGATGGGACGGAAAGATTAAAACTTATATAGGTAACATTGTTATGTTTTGGTAAATGTAGCATTAAATTATATGCACATATTATTCAGATTGTTATATCTCCTAAAAAAATAGATCTTCCACTGAAAGTCGGTTTTTATGAACATACTGTATTATTTATACATGTATAAATTCTGTTATTTTTAAAGCAATCCAACATGGCAAAATTCAAATTATACCTCATTCTAATGAAATGCTCGTATACATATGAGACATTCTTCAAATTTTGAACACACATTGATCTAAACAATTTTGTAAAAATCTGAAAAAATCATAGAGGCTGGAATAATGACTAAAAAGTCCTATAGAAAAATGCACTCATAAAATCAATGTATTATGCAAGGTACAAAATGACAAATATCCTATTTATTTATTTTCCATGTTCTGACCAATTTCAAACGTGTTTTTCCAAGTGAAATTTAATGGGCACCTGTAATACTAAATCATATTACAAGAACTTGGAATTTGGACTTTTACAAGCTCCCTTATTTTGATCAAGGATATTAATTATTCATAAACTTAGTAAACTTTTTGCACATGCGGTTCTATATTAAAAAACCGCCTGCGATAATTGCCTCTTCATAGGTCTGCTCTTCAGTTTCTTCTTCCTGTGCTTCATTTTTTATTTAGATTTCAATGTAAATACTCAAACATGTATATATTCTGCAAATTAAGTCCAAACTCGATGATTCTTTTTTCTATATTCTTCTAAAATTAATATATACCAGACGGAACACAAAGTTTAAAACTTATATAGGTAAAATTGTTATGTTTTGGTAAATATAGCATTAATTTATATGCACATATTATTCAGGTTGTCATATCTCCTAAAAAATGGATCTTCCACTGAAACTTTATGAACATATTGTCTTATTTATACATGTATTGAAAGTGCATCTAGGCTAGTTCCCCGTGGGTTTTGATGATTAATGAAAACACTTAAGGGACTAATGAGCTTTGCAAGTGTGAGTACAGGTGATTAAGAAATTATGAAGACGGATACACTCAAAAAGGAAGAAGAAGAGAAAAAGGCAAATGCACAAGAAGAATAGAATTTAGGTTTTTTATTTCTTTTGTGTCGAGTTAAGCCCTTGAGTGTGGGTGTGATCATAGAGTAAAGTGCTGAGAACCATCTAAGAGCTCATAGTCCGAGTTTAGGTTGAGTGGAGTGACGATTTGGGATAAGCCCTGGGAATTGAGCCGGACTTGTCCGGGCTGGGAGCCGGACTAGTCCGGCACATCGGACTGATCTGATGTAGAACGGAACAAGTGGTTCTGTGTGAGTTCGAACTTGTCCGGGGTGGACGGCCAGACTAGTCCGAAGTGTCAGACTAATTCGATATAGGACGGAACATGAGTTTTCTGTGTGAGTTCGGACTTGTCCGTCATGGGACGGACTAGTCCGTTGAAAGAGTGTTTGAGCTCTGCAGAAGCTAAGTGCTGAAGAACCGAACTAGTCCGCTATTTGAGGCCGGACTAGTCCACACGTTCAGACTAGTCCATTTCCAACCGGAATATGAGTTTCTGAGTGAGATCGGACTAGTCCTCTGTGTGTCGGACTAGTCCGTGTGAAACTAGGAAGTAGCTGCAGGGACTATCTTAGATGGCCGGACTTGTCCGCCCATGGAGGTCGTACTAGTCCGGTGGACTAGACTTGTTCGTTCTCCACCAGTACAATGGTTTCTGAGTGAGATCGGACTAGTCCATTGTGGACCGGACTAGTCCGTGGTATGTGACCGTTTAGTTGGTGAAATCCCACCATTTAGTTGGTGAGATCCCACCGTTTAGTAGTGAAGAGTGATGTCATCGGTCCCGCAGGCCGGACTAGTCCGGGGTTAAAGGGCGGACTAGTCCGGGGTTTGGTAGTTGGCAACGGCTAGTCCTCGAGACCTCTATGAAAAGAGGTTGACTGGGCCTCAAAGTAGAGAACAAGCACCCTAACGATGAAATAGCCTTCCTATAACTTTTCTAGTCCCCTCTCTTCAAATTCTTGGAGCCCTAAGAGTGTTTCTTGAGGGTTTGTGAGTTTTGGGAAGAGGAGAAGAAGGGGAGTGTGCACTATAGAGCTCTTGGTTTATTCTCTAGCACTGAGTGAGAAGTGTGCTGTCCAAGAGAATTTGTTTGTAAGTGCTTTGAGCTGAGTTCTCATGGGAGGCTCAAGTTGTGAGTTGCCCCACGACATATTGTGAAGCATTTGTGATATAGTGAAAAACAAGCCGACCTTGGTGGTGGCTTGGTGAGGAAAAGGTTGAGAGCAACCTAGTCCTTGGTGGACACCTCAATGTGGACGTAGGCTTCTTTGTGGAGCTGAACCACAGGATAAATATTATGTCTCTATCTTATTGAGCTAAAATCCTCTGTGACCGGACTAGTCCGCCCTCAGGACCGGACTAGTCTAGACTCTGTGAACTAATCATTTTATTAAGCCGTATTTCAGATTTTCTGCCTATTCACCCCCTTTAGGCAAATTTCATGTATGAATTTTGTTATTTTTTTAAAGTAATCCAACATGGCAAAATTCAAATTATCTCTCATTCTAATGAAACGCTCATATACATATGAGGCATTTATCAAATTTTGAACACACATTGATTCAAATAATTTTGTAAAAATCTGAAAAAAAATTTGTAGAGTTTTGTATGATGACTAAAAAGTCACATAGAAAAATGCACTCACAAAATCAATGTATTATTCAAGATACAAAAATGACAAATATCCTATTAATTTGTTTTCCATGTTCTGACCAATTTCAAAGGTTTTTCAAGTAAATTTAATGGGCACCTGTAATACTAAATCATATTACAAGAACTTGGAATTTGGGCTTTTACAAGCCCCCGTATTTTGATTGAGGATACTAATTAACCCTAGACTTAGTAAACTTTTTTCACAGGCGGTTCTATATTAAAAAACCGCCTGCGATAATTGCCTCTTAATAGGTCTGCTCTTTAGTTTCTTCTTCCTTTGCAAATTAAGATTCTACCAATTAATGACTTGGCGCGTGGACAACTCAAGGAGGAGCACTTGGCGGGCGCAAGAATCACCCCATGTATGTACATATGGCACACCAGTCACTTTGTAGTTTTTCTTTTCCGTCTTGTTTGCTTTTTGTATTTTCAATTTCATGGCTCACCATTTGCGTCGCATGTTGTCCAATTTCTCTGCTTAGGGTTTCTATGCGAAGTCTGAGTTGGGAGACTTAATGAAGTGGCAGTGCATCGTCCCCGGTAAAGAAGGGGTAAGTCATGAAGAATAAGCACAATCCAGCATAACCATCATCCCCTTATTAATGAATTTCCTTTGTAGACTGACTGGGAAGGTGGTTACTACCCACTAACAATCTCCTTCTCGGATTACTATCCCTTGGTACCTCCGAGATGCGCCTTTTTCACCTGGTTTCTTCCACCCAAATGTCCATCGCTCAGGATTTCTCTGCCTTGGGGTTCTTGATCAAGAGATTGTAAGATAGACTTATTTTACTCAAGTAATTAGTAATTATTGCTGAACTTATTTGAAGTGGTTTCTTATGTTGCTTAGAATAGTTGTTTAGAATAGTTGTGTTAAAGGAGATAGTCTTGTTGTGCTAACAGGTAGTCCATGTTGTCTTTGTAATCACTAAGTACTATAACAGGGATACATGTTGTCTTTGTGAATCAACCATGTTCATTCCATTTTATATATAAGGATGTGATTTTACATATTAGGATGTCTTTTCTAACAGCCCTAACTTTAGTAAAGTTTGATTTCAATTTATGAAACAAAGTTAAGGCAAAGGAATAGCTTGATCATGTGTCTCATCAAATAATGAATCCAAAAATGGTCATGTGAGGGAGTTAAAAATTTTCTTTAGCCCATGCTTAACACATGTTAACATGAGGAAAGAATTTCACTCCACAAATCTCACTCATGTGCACATCCTTTATAAGTAGAAGATGAGGGAAATTTAAACATGCATTTGAATCTTTTCAAAGGATTCATATTCAGATTTTCTAAATTCATCCGAGTGAATTCACCGGTGCATTCCTCATGTATTCAAGAGCTTAAGTTCCAAATTTGGAGAATTTTGGAGCTCATATACCATTTATTCAAAGGAATATTTGAGAGCACATTCAAATTCAAATTTAAATTTGGAAACTGAACCAAATGTGCTAAATTTTGAAATTTGATGTCATATTCAAATTCATCACATCATTTTTGGTCTACCATCCAAGTTTGGTCAAATACAGATAACGTTTGTGCGGGAATCTTAAAGCGCAGTGGGAGGATATTTGAGATGTGCTGGGACCCACATGTCATCCACACACACTTCACCACCGCCTCTGTTTCCTCTCGGTTGCACACGCGCGCATGACAGCACGCCGGCGCCCAACATCGCCCGATGCCTCAGGCACCAGCTCCTGCTTCCGCGATTGAGCTCGGCCTGATCTTCACGCAGCTAGTGCACCAAACCAACTTCCTCTCTCGCTCCCTCAGTGGCTTGCTCTGCTTTCTCTCGAGAACACCGACGCTGGCGCCCGCCCTCTGTTCTTCCCACCGCACAACACCACTGAGCCTCGGTTGCTCGAGCTTGCCACGCGAAAAAGCATCGCACACGCGTGCTCTAGCCATCTACCCCCTGCACGCCGCGGTTCTCTGCTCGTTGCTGCTCGAAATTCCGGAGTTGTAGCTGTGCCGAAGTGAACACCGAAGGTTTTCATGATTGGTCACCGTGGACAGGCCACACCGAGGAAGATCAAGCCCACGTGAGCTACTTCATCGGTGCACCTACAACCGGAGCTTCTCACGCCCGAAGCTCAGCCCTAGCAATTGATCACAGATCGAGAATTTGGAGATTTTCTCCCGTGCGGCACAAACCGACCCCGAGGTAGGGAATTGCGAAATTCATCTTCAATTCTTGTTGATAGTGTTTTAAACTTTGCACAGAGCTTCCTCACTACCTAGCACACCCCTCCATTGATTTAGACCGAGAGATGGGGTGTAGAGGGAGAAATTCCATGTTTTGTCTATGTCGCACCGCCGGACCCCGTCGGCCGCACGGTGCCGATGTGTTTGGAGAGCTCCACGGCTCGTTTAGCCTCCATGTCCATCTTCTACACCTTCCCCTGGTGCTCTAGAGCCAAAAACCTCACGATTTGGTAGAGAAACAAGCGTGCCTGACCTCGCCGGAACCCTAACTCCCGCTGTTGCCGGTGCGCAAGGTTTTCCGGTGATCTTCGGCCACCGGCGACCCTCTAGATGAGTTCAGCTTGGTGGATTAGGGGGGGGGGCGGCGAGATTTGGCTCGGGAGGTGGCTGGGAAGGCCTTTCCGGTGATCCTCGCTGGAGGGCGCCGTCGCTGTCCTCTGTTTGGCTCGAGGAGGAAGAAGGGCTGATGTCTGGGGCCCGCCGGCAGGGTTTAAACATTTTCAGGATTTTTAGAGAATAGTTCAAACTTTGAAGAGCCAGAAATTTGTGCAGGTGTGTCCGAAAATTGTCAAACAAATTATTTTGGATTCCTCTCAGAGAGTACTATCCAGGGGTGCAGCCCAATATTTATGAAAAATCCCTGGATTTGGCTCATTAATTCATATAAATAAAAATTTGTAGGATTTATTTAAGGAGATCTGTTATTTTGAAAATTCCCAATTTTGGACAGAACATTATTGCAAATATACTTGAACTCCAGTAGTAATTTCAGAGGCATTGGACCTCATTTGCTTGGTCAAATGAGCTTCATATTGAAAAACTCTATCCAAATATACAACCCAATTTGTATGAAATTCAATAATTAATTCTGGAAAATTCTTTGAAACTTTTCAGTAAAAGGATTTTTGAGGGAGTTTGGTTCATCCAAAATCCTATAATTTTACCACAATAATCCTTAGGATGTTATTGAACTCCTGTAAAAATTTCAACTCATTTGGAGTTGATTTGTGTGAGAGAATTCAGATTTCAATGTGCTGTGTTTAAATGAATACAAAAACTTTTCAGAAAAAGTCCCAGAGTTGGAAAATTCAGTTCTGGGCAATTCATAGATCTAAAAATCATAGGAAAATTCAGCCATGCTCTATAAACTATAATTGAAATTTTAGTTCACTCAGTTTGACATGAACATGTGAGTTACTTCAGAATAATTTCTTTTTGCTTAATTGCTTAGGGAATTTTTCTGAATAAACCACTCAATGAAAAGTGTTAATTTTTGTCCGGAATACTTCCATGTTACCAGGAACTCACATGCAAATTTTCAGCTCAAGTTGAGCCTTGGATCTTCCCGTTTTTGTTCTCCAATCTGTTGTATGTGAGGCAAACATGGGGGTTAGTGTGGGAATTATAGGAGGCACAATTTTCTTCCACTTTAGCTGCAATTTGGCAAGCTAAATCCCTGTGTAGTTTATGCTTTCTGTAAAAATTTCGAAGTCATTGGAGATCAGGATCCCTAGTTCTACCCAAATCATTTTAGCAACTTATATGTTCATTAGGAACTTAGCTAGGGATGTAATGAAACATCTAAGGCAGATTTAGTTCCTTTGATTTCTTTGCACAATAGAGGCAACAAAATCATCCTAACACCTCCACACAGCCTATGTTCTTAAGAAGTTTAAATCTCTTAAGTCTTTAAATTGCATTATAAAAGAGTATGCATATTCATGTCGAAAGGACTTCGATGGAGTCATCCCTTGACGTGTGGATCCGTTGAGCAAGTTCAGAGGGATCAAGGGATCGAAGATCACCAACTTCTATTATATACTACTACCCTGCAAAACAGGCAAGCTCCAGTTTGCATTAGCCGTTTTATAAATTTTACTGTTTTGAGAACTTACTGTGAGTATCCACTTCGTTTATGCATTAGAGTCTTGTTTGAATACCCAAATGCATAGCCAAGAAAACCCGGTTTTGGGCTTAGGTTTTTAAACCTCGATTATCTACTGCAATGCTAAGATAGTGTAGGATTCGGTACAAGTCGAGTAGTTGGAATTGCTCGCGAGAATAGGTTAGAGGCACACTACTCGGTTTGAGATAGCAAATGGAACACATGGCAAGAAAAATGAGACCGAGCGGAGAGTAAGGGCAGCAGGACTTTGGGGCCTGGGTGCCATAGCTCCGCTTGTGTCGATTGAGGACCCAGCCGTGTGCGGGCCTGTTGAACAAGCTAGAACAGTATCGAAGACTTACCGGATATATGGGAACCGGGAAAATCGATGTAATTCGGGTAGCTATGTGTTGAGGCATTGTTTGTCGTCCAGAGGGTAGGTTGATAGCTTGCGGTGTAAATCGGCTGGCGGCACTGTTGATGTGGGCGCAGAGATCTCTTGCTCAGGACGATAGGACCGGTTCAACATTTGGATGAAGAATGAAAGGTGGTTGCGTACGATGTCCATGGTGGTTGCTGTAGGCAACATCAAGTACGGGCGTACGTGACGGGTTATTCGGGTAACCCTACAGGTTTAATCGATTATAATCGCCGTCCCTCACTGTCCGTGAGTACCACTTGTTCACTGTACCGTGACGTAGAAAGAACAGGTTAGATCCATGTTAAAATGTTGCTGATTGAAAGATGTACTTTGGTTGTTAATGAATTGTTGTAGTTTAGAGCTAATTAAAGTTCTTTTCAACCTTGGGCAAAGCAAACGAGAGAAATGCATTTCTTGTTTGATTGTGACTCTCTTATGTGACTTAGCACAAGGTTGTCCACACACTTGCCGCTAAAAACTTGAAAGTAAGAGCCAACTAAATAGGCGTGTCCTTTGCAACTTACTTTCCTATGATACACTGAAATTCTAGCATGTAAAGTTACATGTTTAGGTGAGACGGGTCAGTCTTGCTGAGCCTATGTGCTCACGGTTGCTATATAAGTGGTTTTGCAGGTTAACATCGGTACTTATGAGAAGGTTGTCCGGTGAGACTCGGAGACTTCCGAGTCGTTTTACACAGGAGAACCCGGCCGCTGCCGTATGACTTCGTGTTGCTAGCAAGAAGGGTCCGCAGGCTGGACATCTTTTCGAGTGCTTAGTAGATATGAGACGTGAGATAAACTAGTCTTCCTCTGTAGTTATTTGATGTAAATTATTTACAAAGAACATTTGTAAGCTTCCGCTTTTGATTTATGTAATACATGTTTCCTTATATGTGTGCTGTTGGGTGCCGCGTATCACGGCACCACCCAATACGATTCCCGGGTGAGCGGCATGATTCAGTGATTAGGTCAGGGCCCTGTCAGCATGGTATCAGATCCACATTGGTAATAGCGCACGGAATAAGGATAGTATTACAACAAAAACTTAGGTTACGGTGAGGATACGCTACTAGGCCCACATAAGGACTACTATATTAGCTTAATATGAAGGTGTCAACCTAACTTATGTGTTATGTCAGAAAATGTAACACCCCAAATTTTGATTTAAAACTCTAAACCATGTTTAGAGGAGAATTTAAAAATTTTTGGACGTGTTGCATGTTTTGCAAAAATTCAAATTCAAACTGGAATTCAAATTATACTCAAAACAGAAAAGAAATGGAAAAAGAAAAAGAGAAAACGGGAAAAAACTGGCTAGTGGGCCGAAACCCGCCAGCTGGCCCAGCTACTCCCGCGCCAGCCCGCCCCCGCGCGCGCCGCGCTGCCCCTCACCGACGGGTGGGACCCACCTGTCATCCCTAACCCCGAGCCCCCGCGACCCCGGACTTTTCTCCCGAGCGCGCGAAATCGCAACCGACCGGGAAAGCCCGTCCCGCAGCCGAATTCTGGTCCCAGAGGACTCCAACTCGATCACAACAGACCCACCGCCCTCCCCCGGCTATAAAAACCCCCGATCCGATCAGTTTTTCTCACGCGATCGCCAATTTTCACTCCGGTGAGCACCGAGACTTCGCCGGTGAATTCTGGCCGATCTAAGCTCGGAAACTCTGATCTAACTCGCTGGTCTTGATCCACCGCCTCCGGGGAACTTTGCAGGTGCAGAAAACCCGAAGACTTACGGTGTAAATCCAGCGCCGACGAGCTTCGCCGTTGTTCTGCCTCGGACCTCGCCGCCGATCACTTTCCAGGACCCCCGAGCTCGAGAAAACCCCCGAGGTGAGATCCCTGACCTCCCCTCTATCGATCTATGCCATGAGATCACAGTTTTAGGCAGAATTCTCGAGGATCCGAAACTTTCCGGCGAGATCGCCGCTTTCCGCCGCCGTGCGCCGCCGGCAGCGCCGCCCGCGTTCGATCAGAGCGACGTGGCCGCTTGTGCGCCGTTTATTTTAAATCGCACGGTAGACTTTAAAACCCCGCGTACCGGTTCGATGTTATAATCTCAGCCGTCGGTTTAAAATCGGACGGTCCACGTCAACCCCGCATTATAAAGACTGGAATTCTTATGTGCTACCCCCTGGGGTTCTTTGGAATTGAGAGCTAGCCCCGGAAACTTCAGATCTAGCCCCTGGAACTCCAGAAAATCATGTAAATTCATTTAAAAATCAGTTTTAGCCCCTGGACTTAATAGAAATTAGGAAAAACACCTCTGATAAGTGTAGCTAGATCCCTGGAAATTATGAAAATAATATTACAGACCCTGTAATGAGGTGAGTTCATTATTTTAGCCCTGTTTAGTATTTAATTTAGAAAACTGAATATGTGACTAGTATTTAAAAATTAAAAAGTGGGACAAACATAATTGTCAAGATTAATTAAAAACTTTCTCAGTACTTAGAAAACCTTGGAGTGAGATAAAACTATATTTTGGGCTGAAATGAATCTGTTTTATTTGTTATTCACATTTAATTGTATAGGGACACATTTTTAAGTAAAGAATAGCTATAGAAAAATAGGGAAAATAATTATGAAATAGTTTACATCAGAGGCCAAGGTCAAAATATGTTATTAAATTATTTAGGACCAAAACCTATACTGTTTAGATGATGTGTATTACTAATTTTATAATAAAATACACAATTATGCATAGGAATATAAATCTGAAAATATAGCAACTAGTAAATGATAAATGGAGTTTTTAAAATCCAAAGAGTTCAGTTTAGGGTTGATAGAAATTATGAAGGCACATATGGAGAAGAAAAATACTTTTCATATATACTTGGTAGTTTAATATAAGGAATTTATTTAAAACTGAAACACACATATATATATATATATAGTATGTAAGTATAAATATGAACACCAAAGTAGGAATCATACACATATAAATAAAAGTGTATGCAAGCCACAGATCAACACACAAAGTAACCACAACACATGTAATGGTGAATGAATTTCATAAATATGAATGTGTGGTTTGTATGAAGTAAGAAGTGTGAACTATGTCTTATGATTGTTATTTTTCTTTTGCTATGTGTGATGGTATGAAGTAGAACCTGTTCAAGAGTAAGTTATTCCTTTCCAAGATCAGGACTACCCATTTCAAGAGCAGCAAGAAGGAGGCAAGTGTCCTTGATCACTTTGATCCTATGCTAGGATATGTAGATAGAATTATTTGCATTTGTCAACTGAAATATGAAACCCATGCTAGGAAGTTTCCCTAGAATTGCATTACCTTGTTTCCTTGTAGCTTGGGTTGGGATTTATTTTGTCATGTCATTTATTTACATGCATATGCTTAGCCATGCTTAGAATGGGATACTTGGGATATGAGATCATCAGTTTATTTTACCATACTCTTGAATGAGATATTGTGAGTTATGTAGAGGTAGGGATCAAGGCAAGTTGGATGTTTTGGTTGTGTGCTGGGTGCACGAGACTTGGGTTTGTGTTTAGTACTTGCCTGGATCCTAAGGACCGGTTCATGGAGCATGTAACCCGGCTTTACAGTGCCAACCACATGCTGAGATGGGGCAGCTTGGCCAATTAATTAGGTGTATCCCCGGCGTAGTATGGGTGTGTTGGATGGTGCAGGGAGTGGGTGTCAGCTGGACTACCATATGAACCGCAAGGCTCAAAAGGGGGCCACTGCAGCGGGGTTGGAGCCTCTTGTATGCTGTTAGGGGTGAAACCTCAGTGGGCCCACGCTCGTCGGGAATCCCTTTGTAAAGGCTTCGTAGTGATCTCCTGGCTGCACACCTGGGAAGTGTGAATGTGGATCGTAGCCACTGGCATAATGGAGGTTCTTTTAGTCCACCCGGCAACGGGGGATGAAATCACTACATGTGGGTACAGTGGTACAAACTCTGCAGAGTCAAAACTGTCTTGACAGCCGTGCTCACGGTTAAGAGCGGCCTGGACTTATTCATGATTAGAGGATTGATGGTTTTGGAAGTTAAGCGGGGAGCTTAACATTGGAAATAATGTTATGGTTATTGGATTATGATGATGGGATGGGAGATTGGGACAATTTCACCTGTGTAGTAATGTAGGTGCTTAATAAGCTAAGGTGATAGGTATTAATTGCGTAGTGCTTTAACCATGAGTTCAACCTCTCCTTGTTCTAGCCCTGCATGATATAATTTTCCCACACTTGCTGAGTACCATTGGTACTCAACCTTGCATATTTGTTGGTTTATATTGCTGCTCAGGTCAAGATAATGAGGTGGTGTATAATGACCAAGATTTTGGACCCGAGGAAGGTTTTTAGGTTCATGAAGACCCCCGGGCAACGCCTGTGATGGAGCCCTAAAGAATAATATTCCGCTGCTAGTTTATTTACTTGTGATGAACTTATTATTGTCCATCGAGACATTTTCGATGTAAGACTTATTTATATTCGACACCTGGCTTGTAATAAATGATGCTTCACTATTTGTCATCACATGTATGAGAAAATGATCCTGGCATACATGTGATATTCACTTGGTTGTTCTTCAGAAAAACCGGGTGTGACAGAGGTGGTATCAGAGCCAAGGTTGCCAGTAGGAACGTGGACCTAGGTGGAAATGGACGTATTTAAGGGCCCTATTTTCTTAAAAACTATTTTCCAAGGTGTGGGTTGAAGAGAGTTATTTAAAGAGTTATTTTCTTCATCTTACCCCAACTTTCATTCAAAATAGGATTTTTGTTTGAGATTTTATCTAACCTAATTTTAAATTCTTTTGTTTTAGATGGTTCGCATGATTCGCACCGCTCGTAAGTCCACGGGAGGGAGAGTTCCTGTAGTTGCCCTTGCTGAAAGAGAGGAGAGTCGTCCAGTGACGTACCTTTCCTACGGATTGGCAGTAGGAGATTTGTTGCGCCGTCTTCGACGTATGCTCGAAGCCGCCGGCAATACGGGCAAGCTCATCATCCACTATAACTCCACCAGGACCATCCGTGAGAAGAGGGAAGAATGGAGTTTGGAGATGAGGATTATACACGAGAATCAGCTGCTTAAGATTCACCACTCTCCAGCTTGTCGAGCAACACAAGTTGACGCGGAGAGAGATGTCACCTGGGAGGCCATCACCTGCCAGAATCACATCTATCGTCGCCACTTGGACAAAACTGAGTACATGTATGTCCTCCAACGTGAGAGTGGTACCACGGAGTACAAGTACCCACCGGTGCAGCAAGGGACTTCCCATGAGCACATGGACTTGTGCTTGGAGGATGCTGCTATGCTCAGCACTCGACTGCAGGAGTGTCAACAAGAGCTTCAGGATGTCCGAGACACCCTGAAGGAAACGGAGGCATTGCTGCGAGCTTGCTTGAAGGCGAGAGAAAGAGGAGATGGGAATGAACTGTGTGTCACCGTGAGTGATCCATGGACCCCTGACTCCCCGGATCACCGAGCAATCAGGCGTCGTCGCACTTCTCCACCAGTAGCCTCCCCACCCAAAGCAGAGTCAGAAGGTAGCCGAAATGAGGAGGAAGATCCCGAGGATCCAGCTCAAGAGGACGAGTAGTGTAGAGTCTTTCCCCTAACTAGCAATAGGTCGAGTAGTCGAGTCGTTACGTAGTTAATGGTGTGATAATGCTTGGTGTGTGACGTGAGTTGTGGAAGCCATGAGCAATTGTCCACAGCCTCGTCTTCAGATTGTTTTGCTTTGGTGTGTAAACCCACAGGAAATAATAGTGCATTTGTTTGGTGTGAGATATAAACCCTCGTAAAATTTTAACAAAGCTTCAACACTTCAAAGTACAAACAAGTGAAAGTAGTAAGATGATACTAAATGCTTTCAAATTAACATTGGTTGATTCTGCCAGATGGCCGGAAGAGGAAAAGGACGGGCTGCCAACCCCGCCAACAACAATGATGAGGCATGCAACCCTCATCTTTCTGGAGGCCAGGACCGGGGTGGTCGCCGTGAAGAAGTTGACCCTCTCCACCAAATGCTGGAGAATCAAAATCAGCTCATCCAGAACTTGACTCAAGTGGTGGCCAACTTGCATCAAGTTCCACCTCCACAAGCTGCACCACGCCAACCAAGGTTGAGTGAGTTTCTAGGAACTCAACCTCCAAAGTTTGCAAGTGCTGCAGAACCTCTGGAGGCAGATGATTGGCTGAAGACCATTGAAAGTAAGATGAGGATCATACAGTGCCAAGGGTATGAGAGGGTGCTGTTTGCCTCTCATCAATTGCATGGACCTGCTGCTGATTGGTGGACCGCCTACGTGGCCGCCCATCATGACCCTGAGAGCATCACTTGGGAAGAGTTCAAGTGTAGCTTCCGCAACCACTACAGCCCAAGAGGTGAACTCAAAAACAAGAGGAAAGAGTTTTTGGGACTGCAGCAGGGAAACATGACGGTGAGGGAGAACCTCACTAAATTCACTCAACTATCCCGTTATGCCCCACGGGACATAGAGACGGACGAGCAGAAACAAGATTGTTTCGTGGAAGGGCTTACCGCAGAAATGCAGTGTGCAATGTCCTCAAATGAGTATGAAAGCTTTCAAAAGATGGTGGACAGAGCGTTTGTGGTGGAAAGGAAGCTAAAGGCCCTAGAAAATGAGAATAAGAGGAAGGCTGGGTGGTCACATCAAGCCTCAGGGAGCAACACCCGCCCACGTGTGATGCAGCAACCTACGGGGCAGACGAGCCGTGCTGCGGTACCCTATTCAGCACCAAGAGGGTACAACCCAAACTACAGGCCTCCCGCAGCACCGGCACAGCCGCAACGTCAGTTTGTACAGCAGCCTCGCCCCGCATATCCACCTCGACCAGCAGTGCAAGGACCCCCAAACCAACCCCAAGACAACAAGGGCCAAGCATCTAAGATTGGGGTGCAATGTTTCAGCTGTGGTGAAGTGGGGCACTACGCCCATAAGTGTCCAAAGAAGAAGCCCACGCAGCCACAGCAGCAGAACGTAATGAGAGGACGGGTGAACCACGTCACTATGGAGGAAGCACAAGAGGCACCCGACGTGGTAGTTGGTAAGTTTCCTGCCAATTTACACCTTGCAACTCTGCTGTTTGATTCTGGTGCTACCCATTCGTTCATTGCTCAAGGGTTTGTTAAGAAGCATGACCTAGCAACCACACAAATGAACCATATGCTAGCGGTAAACTCTCCAGGTGGAGAAATAAGGACAAGACAAGTGTGTCCCAAAGTGAACCTAGACATTAATGGGGTAGTATTTACCGCTAACCTCATAGTGATCGATTCACAAGGGATAGATATTATTTTGGGTATGGATTGGTTGACCAAACATCAAGGAATCATCCATTGTTCGACCAGAACGGTGGAACTAACTCACCCTAGTGGCACAAGAGTAAAGTTCATAACGATACACGAGCCTAGGAGGGACATTAAATTAAATCAAGTGGAGGTGAAAGTTGAGGAAATCAGGACTATCAGGGAATATCCAGATGTTTTTCCGGAGGAGTTGCCCGGTATGCCTCCCGACCGTGACGTGGAATTCGCGATTGAGCTAGTACCAGGAACAGCCCCGATATACAAGAGACCTTATCGAATGGACTCCAAGCAGCTAGAAGAGCTCAAGGATCATTTGAGAGAATTGACGGAAAAGGGGTATGTTCGCCCTAGTTCCTCACCATGGGGAGCTCCGGTGATATTTGTGCCTAGGAAAGATGGAACTCAAAGGTTATGCATGGATTACCGTGCCTTGAATGAGGTGACCATCAAGAACAAGTACCCATTACCCCGCATTGAAGACCTGTTTGATCAGTTGAGGGGAGCTTGCGTGTTCTCGAAAATTGATCTCAGGTCGGGATACCACCAACTCAAGATAAGGCAATCTGATATTCCCAAGACAGCTTTCGTATCTCGGTACGGACTGTATGAATACACTGTCATGCCTTTCGGGCTAACCAATGCCCCGGCATATTTCATGTACCTCATGAACAAGGTATTCATGGAATATCTGGACAAATTTGTGGTGGTTTTCATAGATGATATTCTCGTCTTCTCCAAAGATGAAGAAGAACATGAGAAACATCTAAGGTTGGTGTTACAGAGGCTGAGAGAACACCAACTATATGCCAAGTTGAGCAAGTGTGAGTTTTGGCTGAAGAGAGTTCCCTTTTTAGGACATATAATCTCGGAGGGAGGAATCTCCGTAGATCCCGCCAAAATCGAAGATATCCAGAAGTGGAAAACCCCTGAAAATGTCGGGGAAGTTCGAAGCTTTTTGGGATTGGCTGGATACTATCGACGGTTTATTGAGGGATTCTCCAAGATCTCGAGACCTCTCACCAAACTGTTGGAGAAGGGGATCACATTCACCTGGATGCCCCAGTGCGATACGAGCTTTCAGGAGTTAAAGAAGAGATTGACAACAGCCCCAGTGTTGGTTATGCCAGATATGCAGAAGAATTTCACAGTGTACTGCGATGCCTCTGGAAACGGGTTGGGATGTGTTCTCATGCAAGAAGGACATGTCGTGGCATATGCATCCCGGCAGCTTCGGAAGCACGAGAAGAACTATCCTACACATGACCTAGAACTAGCTGCAGTGGTACACGCGTTGAAAATTTGGCGGCACTATTTGATGGGGAAGAGGACAGAGATATATACGGATCATAAGAGTTTGAAGTACATATTCACACAGCCTGATCTCAACCTCAGACAAAGGAGATGGTTAGAGCTAATCAATGACTTTGATGTGGGCATCAACTATCATCCCGGGAAAGCAAACGTCGTGGCCGATGCTTTGAGTCGGAAAGTGCAGGTCAATAAGTTGAGCTTGAAGGACATGCCGACAGAATTGAAGGACGAGGTTATAAGGCTCAATCTATTTCTGGTAAATAGTGGTGAAGCCATCGCCATGGAAGTGGACTCCACACTCGAGCGAGACATACGCGAGGGCCAAAGGAATGATGAGAAGATACAAGAGATCAGACAGTTCATCAAGGAAAATAAAGCTCCTGGTTTTAAAGAGAATGAACAAGGAACGGTGTGGCACGGGAAAAGGATCTGTGTGCCAGAAGTAAAGGAGATCCGTGAATTAATTTTGAAGGAGGCTCACGATTCTGACTATTCCATTCATCCTGGGAGTACGAAGATGTACCAGGACCTCAAAGGCAGGTATTGGTGGTATGGCATGAAGCGAGATGTCGCGGAACATGTTGCCCTATGTGACACATGTCAGTTGGTGAAAGCTGAACATCAACGACCCGCGGGATTACTGCAACCACTCAAAGTGCCTGAATGGAAGTGGGAAGAAATCAGCATGGATTTTGTCGTGGGATTGCCTAGGACCCAATCCGGGTATGATTCAATATGGGTCATTATTGATAGGCTAACCAAGGTAGCTCATTTCATCCCTGTGAAAGAAAGCTACAGCGGATCCAAATTGGCAGAATTGTACATGTCAAGGATTGTGTGTTACCATGGAGTGCCAAAGAAGATAGTGTCGGACCGAGGGACACAGTTCACCTCGAGGTTTTGGCAGAAGTTGCATGAAACCATGGGAACCCATCTGAACTTCAGCTCTGCCTATCATCCCCAAACTGACGGGCAGACGGAGAGAACCAATCAGATCCTTGAAGATATGTTAAGGGCATGTGCACTAAAAAACAATAGAAGTTGGGACAAGAACTTACCGTATGCAGAGTTTTCCTATAACAACAGCTATCAAGCTAGTATGAAGATGTCACCGTTTGAAGCTTTGTATGGAAGGAAGTGCAGAACTCCCCTATTTTGGAACCAAACAGGAGAAAGTAAAGTGTTTGGTCCAGAAGTGCTACAAGAAGCCGAGGCGAAGGTGAGGGAGATTCGCAACAACTTGAGGATAGCACAAACACGCCAGAAGAGTTATGCTGATGTACGAAGAAGAGAACTCGTTTTCAACGTGGGAGACTATGTTTATCTCAAGGTGTCCCCTATCAGAGGACTTCGTCGGTTCAAGGTGAAAGGGAAGTTGTCACCTCGATACATCGGACCCTTTCAAGTTTTGGAAAGAAAAGGCGAAGTGGCATACCAACTAGAGTTACCGGTTCATCTATCGGACGTGCACGATGTATTCCATGTGTCACAACTCAAGAAATGCCTGAGGACGCCTGAAGAGGTGTTACCCATGAATGAAGTGGATGTAGCTGAAGATTTGTCTTATACCGAGCAACCCTACAAGATTTTGGAGACAATGGAACGCCTCACCAGAAATAAAAGAATCCGTATGTGCAAGGTGCAGTGGAAGCATCACTCAGAAGAGGAAGCCACCTGGGAACGGGAAGATGAGCTCAAGGCACAATTTCCGGAATTGTTTTCTTAGAAACACCAATCTCGAGGACGAGATTTCTTTTAAGGGGGGTAGAGCTGTAACACCCCAAATTTTGATTTAAAACTCTAAACCATGTTTAGAGGGGAATTTAAAATTTTTTGGACGTGTTGCATGTTTTGCAAAAATTCAAATTCAAACTGGAATTCAAATTATACTCAAAACAGAAAAGAAATGGAAAAAGAAAAAGAGAAAACGGGAAAAAACTGGCTAGTGGGCCGAAACCCGCCAGCCGGCCCAGCTACTCCCGCGCCAGCCCGCCCCGCGCGCGCCGCGCTGCCCCTCACCGACGGGTGGGACCCACCTGTCATCCCTAACCCCGAGCCCCCGCGACCCCGGACTTTTCTCCCGAGTGCGCGAAATCGCAACCGACCGGGAAAGCCCGTCCCGCAGCCGAATTCTGGTCCCAGAGGACTCCAACTCGATCACAACAGACCCACCGCCCTCCCCCGGCTATAAAAACCCCCGATCCGATCAGTTTTTCTCACGCGATCGCCGATTTTCACTCCGGTGAGCACCGAGACTTCGCCGGTGAATTCTGGCCGATCTAAGCTCGGAAACTCTGATCTAACTCGCTGGTCTTGATCCACCGCCTACGGGGAACTTTGCAGGTGCAGAAAACCCGAAGACTTACGGTGTAAATCCAGCGCCGACGAGCTTCGCCGTGGTTCTGCCTCGGACCTCGCCGCCGATCACTTTCCAGGACCCCCGAGCTCGAGAAAACCCCCGAGGTGAGATCCCTGACCTCCCCTCTATCGATCTATGCCATGAGATCACAGTTTTAGGCAGAATTCTCGAGGATCCGAAACTTTCCGGCGAGATCGCCGCTTTCCGCCGCCGTGCGCCGCCGGCAGCGCCGCCCGCGTTCGATCAGAGCGACGTGGCCGCTTGTGCGCCGTTTATTTTAAATCGCACGGTAGACTTTAAAACCCCGCGTACCGGTTCGATGTTATAATCTCAGCCGTCGGTTTAAAATCGGACGGTCCACGTCAACCCCGCATTATAAAGACTGGAATTCTTACGTGCTACCCCCTGGGGTTCTCTGGAATTGAGAGCTAGCCCCGGAAACTTCAGATCTAGCCCCTGGAACTCCAGAAAATCATGTAAATTCATTTAAAAATCAGTTTTAGCCCCTGGACTTAATAGAAATTAGGAAAAACACCTCTGATAAGTGTAGCTAGATCCCTGGAAATTATGAAAATAATATTATAGACCCTGTAATGAGGTGAGTTCATTATTTTAGCCCTGTTTAGTATTTAATTTAGAAAATTGAATATGTGACTAGTATTTAAAAATTAAAAAGTGGGACAAACATAATTGTCAAGATTAATTAAAAACTTTCTCAGTACTTAGAAAACCTTGGAGTGAGATAAAACTATATTTTGGGCTGAAATGAATCTGTTTTATTTGTTATTCACATTTAATTGTATAGGGTCACATTTTTAAGTAAAGAATAGCTATAGAAAAATAGGGAAAATAATTATGAAATAGTTTACATCAGAGGCCAAGGTCAAAATATGTTATTAAATTATTTAGGACCAAAACCTATACTGTTTAGATGATGTGTATTACTAATTTTATAATAAAATACACAATTATGCATAGGAATATAAATCTGAAAATATAGCAACTAGTAAATGATAAATGGAGTTTTTAAAATCCAAAGAGTTCAGTTTAGGGTTGATAGAAATTATGAAGGCACATATGGAGAAGAAAAATACTTTTCATATATACTTGGTAGTTTAATATAAGGAATTTATTTAAAACTGAAACACACACACATATATATATATATATATATATATATATATATATATATATATATATATATATATAGTATGTAAGTATAAATATGAACACCAAAGTAGGAATCATACACATATAAATAAAAGTGTATGCAAGCCACAGATCAACACACAAAGTAACCACAACACATGTAATGGTGAATGAATTTCATAAATATGAATGTGTGGTTTGTATGAAGTAAGAAGTGTGAACTATGTCTTATGATTGTTATTTTTCTTTTGCTATGTGTGATGGTATGAAGTAGAACCTGTTCAAGAGCAAGTTATTCCTTTCCAAGATCAGGACTACCCATTTCAAGAGCAGCAAGAAGGAGGCAAGTGTCCTTGACCACTTTGATCCTATGCTAGGATATGTAGATAGAATTATTTGCATTTGTCAAATGAAATATGAAACCCATGCTAGGAAGTTTCCCTAGAATTGCATTACCTTGTTTCCTTGTAGCTTGGGTTGGGATTTATTTTGTCATGTCATTTATTTACATGCATATGCTTAGCCATGCTTAGAATGGGATACTTGGGATATGAGATCATCAGTTTATTTTACCATACTCTTGAATGAGATATTGTGACTTATGTAGAGGTAGGGATCAAGGCAAGTTGGATGTTTTGGTTGTGTGCTGGGTGCACGAGACTTGGGTTTGTGTTTAGTACTTGCCTGGATCCTAAGGACCGGTTCATGGAGCATGTAACCCGGCTTTACAGTGCCAACCACATGCTGAGATGGGGCAGCTTGGCCAATTAATTAGGTTTATCCCCGGCGTAGTATGGGTGTGTTGGATGGTGTGGGGAGTGGGTGTCAGCTGGACTACCATATGAACCGCAAGGCTCAAGAGGGGGCCACTGCAGCGGGGTTTGAGCCTCTTGTATGCTGTTAGGGGTGAAACCTCAGTGGGCCCATGCTCGTCGGGAATCCCTTTGTAAAGGCTTCGTAGTGATCTCCTGGCTGCACACCTGGGAAGTGTGAATGTGGATCGTAGCCACTGGCATAATGGAGGTTCTTTTAGTCCACCCGGCAACGGGGGATGAAATCACTACATGTGGGTACAGTGGTACAAACTCTGCAGAGTCAAAACTGTCTTGACAGCCGTGCTCACGGTTAAGAGCGGCCTGGACTTATTCATGATTAGAGGATTGATGGTTTTGGAAGTTAAGCGGGGAGCTTAACATTGGAAATAATGTTATGGTTATTGGATTATGATGATGGGATGGGAGATTGGGACCATTTCACCTGTGTAGTAATGTAGGTGCTTAATAAACTAAGGTGATAGGTATTAATTGCGTAGTGCTTTAACCATGAGTTCAACCTCTCCTTGTTCTAGCCCTGCATGATATAATTTTCCCACACTTGCTGAGTACCATTGGTACTCAACCTTGCATATTTGTTGGTTTATATTGCTGCTCAGGTCAAGATAATGAGGTGGTGTATAATGACCAAGATTTTGGACCCGAGGAAGGTTTTTAGGTTCATGAAGACCCCCGGGCAACGCCTGTGATGGAGCCCTAAAGAATAATATTCCGCTGCTAGTTTATTTACTTGTGATGAACTTATTATTGTCCATCGAGACATTTTCGATGTAAGACTTATTTATATTCGACACTTGGCTTGTAATAAATGATGCTTCACTATTTGTCATCACATGTATGAGAAAATGATCCTGGCATACATGTGATATTCACTTGGTTGTTCTTCGGAAAAACCGGGTGTGACAGAAAATCATGCATCTCAGGACTTCATATGTCTTGGAGGGTGCATGTAAGCGCTGTCCACCAGTGCGCACAAGTTCAAGGGTGGAGCCTCAGGTGTGGTAGGTAACCCGGCCAGCTTTAGTATCCTCTACGACTCTTCATGTCGTTTGGGGTATTCGAGCAATTCCCTTCCCTGGCATGCTAAGGGCAAGTATGGGAGACCCTGTCATGTGGTTAGTAATGTGAACACGTAGCTCAAGGCGTGTTTATCTTGAGAACAACCGTGCGAGTGATGACGGACGGTTGTATGAACAGTATTGGGACCAGGTTCGGTGTGCAGCCAAACCTAATGATTGTGTGTCATTTATGCAGGTGCTAACCATGAAACCGTAGTCCGAGTATAACACATTTGCGAGTGATTGTCTTAGTGCCACCTAAGGATACGTATACGCTGGTGTAAGCCAGTTAGGATTTTTTTGCGAGGCAACGTAGTACCGTCATATGTCTTACGGTGCATCGCCACCGTACTACACTCTATAACTTCTTTCCTATGAATAAATAATTCATGACTAAGTTTCAACTAAAAATGGAAGTTGGAAAACACATATTAGTTATTGAGTTCTTCATTTTAGCTAAGCTTCAAAGGGGGAATTGATAGGCTTCTATGTTTCTCCAAAACAGAGCACTCTGTTCTGGCAGAAATTTTTGCTGGACTTTGACAGAGCACAACTCTTAGTAGATTTACCAATGGAGGTGTATACGGTTCTGGAAAAATTTTTATGTGATCTACAACTTCTCTGTAGACCTCCAGAGCAAAATCACACGTTAGGTTGGTGAAAAGTCCAGTTGAAGGCAAACTGTTCAGAACCAGGACAGCAGAAAAACCTCTCTGGGCCTTTCTGTTTTTAAGCCGTAACATTCTGTAGAAAAATCCCTAAGGGTCATATAATACACCATTGGAAAGGTTATGAGATATGCAACATTGTTGTTGTACAAAGTTTGATCAGATTCATATTGTATTTGCTTATACAACTTTGATAAAACCAGCCACATACAAAGGAGATGCTGGCAAATTTTATCCAGGAATTCTGTCAATTTGGGAAAACCAGAACTTTTGATCCAGAGATGATCTGAAGGCATATGAATGCTAGATGGAAAGATATTGAAGTTAACTTTAACTTTGGTATTCAACTTGAGTTATAAAAAAGCTTTTAACTGGATCAAAATCTGGATTTAGTGCATCAAGATCTGTTCTGTACAGAAGAGGAAAATGAGTGATATCATGCAGGCTAGCACAAGTTATGTGCCCCAAAAGTACCGGTTGGTGTACTGAACGACATCTGGTGAAATATGGAGGCCCCTGTATGATTAACTCCTCAGAGAGTGATTGTTGGTCAAGTACCACAACTTGCACCACCTCCACAGCAGCAGGATCAGACGGTGGTTTGTGCTCCACCGCTGCAGCTCTATGTACCTAGCTTCCAACCACAAGTTAGCAAAGAACCGGAGGGACATCCGTGCTCCACTTGTGGTCGGATGGGCCATTATGCTAGGTATTGTCTGAAGGGAATTCAAGACTGCGGGTCATCATATTTTAAATATTCAGACCCGTACCTATATCTGCAGAAAAAACAGCAGACAAGGAGCAGCATTCACTACACAGTGATTGATGATGTTCCGGAAGGAGAAGCCACGTTAGTAGATATGTTTTCTCTGAATCAGCTACCGGTATTAATTCTCTTCGACTCCGGTGCCACACCTAGCTTTATTAGTCAATCTTGTGGCTCAACATCAGCTCCAAACCACTTTTACAAAGAGGCAATACCTCATATCTTTGCCAGATCAGCATTATAGCAAGTGATGTTATCTTCCGAGCACCTCTTTGGTTGCGGGTTAGACTATAACCCACGACACTCATTATTCTCGAGGGTCTGAATATCAACATTATTTTGGGGAAGTCGTGGTTGAATTACCACAATGCGGTTCTCAACATCAGTTCTCGAACCGTTAAGCTCAACTCCCCACAGCACGGTCTTCATACATTATTTCTGGGCGCCAGTCGGCAACAGATTGCAATACTGAACCACTCGGAAACTGTTAAGATAGAGGACATTCCGGTGGTACGTGAATATTCGGATGAGTTTCCCAATTATTTACCGGGCATGCCGCCCGAACAGGACGTAGAGTTCAAGATTGAACTTGCGCCGGGAACACCACCGAGTTCACGAAGACCGTACAAAATGACACCCAAAGAATGGGCAGAGTGGAAGACGCCGCTGAATGACCTTATGAGCAAAGGTGTTATACGACTGAGTTTGTCACCTTGGGGTTGTTCAGCATTGTTTGTAAAGAAGAAGAACGAGACACTACAACTTTATGTGGTGTTTGTCCGCTTAACACTGTGACAATCAAGAACAAGTACCCGTTACCACAGATCGACATGTTGGTTGATCAGTTGGTCAAAGCAAAGATCTTTTCCAAGATAGACTTAAGATCAGGGTACCATCAGATTAAGATATGGGCTGAGGGTATTCCGAAGACATCTTTTCAATGAGGTACGGGTTTTATGAGTACCTTGTCAAGTTCCTTGGCCTCACCAACGCTCCAGCTCAGTTCATGTACTCGATGAACTCGGTATTCATGCCGGAGCTGGACAAGTTTATCATGGTCTTCATCGATGACCTACTGGTTTATTCCAAGTCTGAGGAAGAACACGAGAAGCACCTGCGTATATTCTTGCAACGGCTGCGGGATCACAAGCTATACGCAAAATTCAGCAAGTGCGAATTCTAGATATCGCAAGCACTTTTTCTCCGGCATATTATCTCAGCGGAGGGCTCGCTGTAGACCTGAGCAAGATCGCACAAGTGCTGCATTGGAAGTCCCCAGGGTCTATTCACGTGGTACGGGATTTCCTCGGACTCGCGGGATATTATCCGAGGTTCATTCCGAACTTCTCAAAGATTGCCAAGCCTATGACAGAGCTGCTGAAGAAGGCTACCAAATATGTTTGTTGTCCAGCATGTGAAGCAGAGTTCAAGGCATTAGTGAAGCACCTAACATCAGCACCGGTTTTGGCTCAGCCAGACACAACAAAACCGTTCGATATGTACCGCGATGCATCCGGCATTGGGCTCGGATGTGTGCTGATGAAAGACCGAAGGGTGGTCGTGTATGGATCACGGCAGCTCAGGAACCATGAGCAAAATTATCCAACTCCTGACTTAGAGCTCGCTGCCGTGGTACTCGTACTCAAAATGTGGAGGCACTACCTACTCGGTAACCTTATACATTTATATACCAACCACAAGAGCCTCAAGTACATATTCACTCAGAAGGAGCTGAACATGAGGCAACGAAGATGGTTGGAGTTGATAAAGTATTACAAAATAGACATCCATTATCACCCCGGCAAGGCAAACATAGTGGCAGATGCGCTGAGTCACAAGTCACACGTTAATAATCTGACCATCACACCTTTGAAAGAGGGGGAGCCACCATTGCATGGGATTCCACATGGAGCTCTCTACAACTTAGCTCTTATCCCCACCATCCGTGAAGAGATAACGGCAGCTCAGAAACATGACAAGGGCATGTCGCATTTGCGGAGACGTGTAGACAATAGGGAATTGAAGTGTTTCTGGAAGGACGGAGACGGCATCCTATGGTTCAAGAACAGGATAGCCATACCCCGTAACCCGGAGTTACGGAAGAAAATGCCGCACACCTCTGAATTGGTGTGAGTCTAGGAAAGAGTCACCTTCGGGATTAATCTTGTTAACAATGCGAAAGAAAAAGTTTGGCTGATTCAAGCGAACTTAAAAGCCGCCCAATCCCAGCAAAAACAATATGCGGACCGGAGAAGACGTATATCTACGTGTGTCTCCAATGAAGGGCATGAACATATTCGGGGGCAGAGGAAAGTTGGCACCCCGATTCATCGGTCCATTCCAGATTACGGAGAGATGTGGATCCGTTGCATACCGGCTGGAACTACCAGAGACACTATCCAGTGTGCCCGACATCTTCCACATTTTTCAGCTGAGGAAGTGCATCAAGTTTTCAACCACCATTCAGCTGGGGTATATCGAGGAACTGAAACCGTATCTCGCGTATCAGGAGGGACCGGTTCAGATTATCGACATAAAGGACCGAACCACACACGACCATACGTTGTGGTTCTATAAAGTTTTATGGAGTAATCACTCCAAGGATTAAGCGACATTTGAGAGCAAAGGATTCCTTCGTGCCAACTATCCGGACATTAGACATCGCACATCCGGTAATTTTTTCCACCATCCTCTCTCTCATTTTTACCTTATAATCTCGGGACGAGATTCTTTTAAGGGGGGAGCAATGTAACAGCCCTGACTTTTGTAAAATTTGATTCAATTTATGAAACAAAGTTAAGGCAAAGGAATAGCTTGATCATGTGTCTCATGAAATAATGAATCCAAAAATGGTCATGTGAGGGAGTTAAAAATTTTCTTTAGCCCATGCTTAACACATGTTAACATGAGGAAAGAATTTCACTCCACAAATCTCACTCATGTGCACATCCTTTATGAGTAGAAGATGAGGGAAATTTAAACACGAATTTGAATCTTTTCAAAGGATTCATATTCAGATTTTCTAAATTCATCCAAGTGAATTCACCGATGCATTCCTCATGTATTCAAGAGCTTAAGTTCTAAATTTGGAGAATTTTGGAGCTCATCTACCATTTATTCGAAGGAATATTTGAGAGCACATCCAAATTCAAATTTGAATTTGGAAACTGAACCAAATGTGCTCAATTTTGAAATTTGATTTCATATTCAAATTCACCACATTATTTTTGGCCTACCCTGCAAGTTTGGTCAAATTCGGATAACGTTTGTGCGGGAATATTAAAGCGCGGTGGGAGGATATTTGAGATATGCTGGGACCCACATGTCATCGACACACACATCACCACCGCCTCTGTTTCCTCTCGGTTTCATACGCGCGCGACAGAACGCTGGCGCCCAACATCACCCGATGCCTCAGGCGCCAGCTCCTGCTTCCGCGATTGAGCTCGGCCTGATCTTCACGCAGCTAGTGCACCAAACCAACTTCCTCTCTCGCTCCCTCAGTGGCTTGCTCTGCTTTCTCCCGAGAACACCGATGCTCGCACTCGCGCTCTGTTCTTCCCACCGCACAATGCCACCGAGCCTCAGTTGCTCAAGCTTGCCACACAAAAAGCATCACACACGCGTGCTCTAGCCATCTACCCGCTCCACGCCGCGGTTCTCTGCTCGTTGGTGCTCGTAATTCCAGAGTTGTAGCTGCGCCGCAGTGAACACTGAAGGTTTTCACGATCGATCATCGTGGACAGGCCACACCGAGGAAGATCAAGCCCATGCGAGCCACTTCATCGGTTCACCTGCAACCGGAGCTGCTCACGCCCGATGCTCAGCCCTAGCAATTGATCAAAGAGCGAGAATTAGGAGATTTTCTCCCGGGTTGCACAAACCGACGCTGAGGTAGGGAATTGCGAAATTCATCTTCAATTCTTGTTGATAGTGTTTCAAACTTCGCACAGAGCTTCCTCACTACCTAGCGCACCCCCTCTATAGATTTTAGACCGAGAGATGGGGTGTGGAGGGAGAAATTCCACGTTTTGTCTATGTCGCACCGCCAGACCCCGTCGGCCGCACGGTGCCGATGTGTTTGGAGAGCTCCACGGCTTGTTTAGCCTCCATGTCCATCTTCTACACCTTCCCCTGGTGCTCTAGAGCCAAAAACCTCACGATTTGGTGGAGAAACAAGCGTGCCCAACCTCGCCGGAACCCTAACTCCCGCTGTTGCTGATGCGCAAAGTTTTCTGGTGATCTTCGGCCGCCGGCGACCCTCTAGATGAGTTCACCATGGTGGATTAGGGGGGCGGCGAGATTTGGCTCGGGAGGTGGCTGGGAAGGCTGTTCCGGTGACCCTCGCCGGAGGGCGCCGCCGCTGTCCTCTGTTTGGTGCGAGGAGGAAGAAGGGCTGACATGTGGGGCCCGCCAGCAGGGAAGAGCCATAAATTTGTGGAGTCTCCAAAAATTGTCAAAAATTTTTTGTCGGATTCTCTCAGAGAGTACTATCCAGGGGTGCAGCCAATATTTATGAAAATCCCTGGATTTGGCTCATTAACTTATAAAATGAAAATTTTGTAGGATTTATTTAAGGAGTTCTGTTATTTGGAAACTCCCAATATTTGTCAGGATATTCTTCCAAATATACTTGAACTCTAATAAAAATTTCAGAGGCATTGGACCTCATTTTGTTGGTGAAGTGAGGTGTTAATTCTTTGTGTCTCTGAAAATTAGAAAATAGAACAGAGCCCATTTTCAGTTTTTCCCCAAAACATGTAAAATTATATCTTTGTGTAGGAACCTCCAAATTTAGTGATTCAAATTGGGTTAGCTTCATATTGAAAAACTCTATCCAAATATGCAACCCAATTTGTATGAAATGCAATAATTAGTTCTGGAAAATTCTTTGAATCTTTTCAGTAAAAGGATTTTTGAGGGAGTTTGGTTTATCCAAAAATCCTGTAATTTTACCAGAATAATCCTTAGGATGTTATTGAACTCCTGTAAAAATTTCAACTCATTTGGAGTTAATTTGTGTGGGATAATTCATATTTCAAAGTGCTGCGTTTAAATGAATACAGAAACATTTTAGAAAAAGTCCCAGAGTTGGAAAATTCAGTTTTGGGCAATTCATAGCTCCCAAAATCATAGGAAAATTTAGCCATGCTCTATGAACTATAATTGAAATTGTAGTTCACTCAGTTTGACATGAACATGTGAGTTACTTCAGAAATAATTTATTTTTGCTAAATTTGTTAGGGAATTGTTCTGAATAAACCACTTAGTCAAAAGTGTTAATTTTTGGTCCAGAACACTTTCATGTGACCAGGAACTCTGTATGATCGAAGAGCACGTGAAAAGCTTCCAGAGGGGGGTGAATGGTAGATTTAAATCTTTTTAGCGGAAGCAACAAAAACCCCCTGGCAGAAAATCGATCTGTTAAAGAAACCGTGTATGCGACTGATCTTAATATGTTCAACCATGAAAAAAGTGGTATATATTATATAGAATAAATTCACTAAGACACAACAACAAGAATCACAGAAATCCGTCAAGAAAAACTCAAGTTATGATCGAAAGATCAAACGAGCGTCAATCTGTTCTACTCGAGTAAAAACCAGATCTGCAACACTGCAAAGAAACTCGTGTAGATCAGAAATTCAAATTAAATGACTGTAAAATTTTCACAGATGATATATAATCAAGTTATGAAGATAACCCAAAAATAATCACGTCAATTGGATCTGTAAAACTTGAGTTATGATCAAAACACCGAAGCACTGTCGTGCTGTCTAGAAACTCGACGAGAAAGACTTCACAAAAACAAGTCGGACGAAAAACGCACAAAAGCTCCTCTAAATTACGAATTTTATTGATCAAGACATAAGAGGAACAGCCCAAGGTCGTCTTACCATGATCTCTGGCCTCCCTTGCTTATAAAATCAGCCCGGAGGCCAACCCAATTCAAACTAGGACTTAAATCCTACTCAGTTTCTGAATCGAAACTTTCCATAACTGCTCAAGACTCTTCTATACGCAGATAGAAGCAAACTTAAGACTTCCAAACACCTTAGGAACGTATCCCACATTCCTAAAATAACTCAACTTCTTGTCCCACACGAAATCCTATCATAACCAACTCAATCTTTCCATATTTGAGCCATAACTGACTCAGCCGCAGCCTGAATCCATAATCCAGCCGGTTGGACCTTTCCTACCAATTCTTTACGTCTGCATCTCTTCATCACGCCTTGGAACCATGTTGCCACGTTCATGCACTCCTTGCACACGTGCAAACACCTTCCAATGACATCCACGATACCTTCACATGCATTGTTCTTGATCCGAACATGCTGCGCGACCTCCCGATCAACTCAACCACAATTCCTCCCGAACTTGGTTGTTGAAACTCATATTCTCCCTAAGACTAGTTCAATGGATCCCGTCACCAGCCATATCTTGAACTCAAGCAACACCTGCACATTAATAAACAAACAATACTTTCGAGCACAAGTCCGCGACTTGACTCACGTTAGTTCCGAAAACCACAACACCTTACGTGAACACCTCACATAAGCTTGTTGCAAACCATAGCAAAAAGTTAACCACCGTAAACAGCCATAACACTTCAAAAACTTAGTAAAAGAATACTAAGAAAACTTTCCATAGATGTAAAGCAAGTTCGAAACATTTGCATGGTATAAACAGAACAATTGTGATTTAGCTCCGGAACTTACCAAAGCTAATCGGACATTGAGCCGGAGCTTACCAAAGCTGGCAGAACCTGGCACCAGAACTTACCAAAGATAGTCGGACCTACCGCGAGAGCTAACCAAACACATGTCATACCTAGCAATAGCAAGTCGGACCTTACGTCGGATCTTGTCGGAGCTCAGACCTGCGGACCTTGACAAAAGAGTGTTTTGGTAGAATTCAAAACTTTTATCTTCATAACCAATGCATTCAGCACACATAGGTCTCACAATCTCCCCCTTGATGAATGCATTGGCAACACCACTTAAAATCCGAACATTGCCTTATTCACATGAAAAGTTTCGAAAACAATCAAATGAGAAAGAAATTTTGAAACAAAAATTTCTCCGCCTACATATATCCCCCCCCCTTTGTAAATCAGAAATAAAATGAGAAGAAAAACAAAAATTCTCCCCCTGAGAAGAATCGTGCCAAAACACTTGTGAATCGTGCAATGTGTGATCAATTTCTTCCCCTTTGACAATGTATTCAGCAAGGTTCAAAAGAGAAATTTTAATTCTTATGAGCATATTTATAACATATACATATAAAACAAAACTCATCCAAGCCATACTATCAAGTAACTTACACTATCACATTAATGAGATACATAAAGTAGTGTAACAAGTCATGATGTCACAAACTTAACTATGTCAAGACCTGAAAGCATGACACTTGTTGCTGCATTTTCATTAATTTTCAAAGCTCAAATTCAGATCATATGACATTTGCAAGAGATTATATGCCGCATCAGCCTTATTCTAACCAACCAAGCCAAGCCTATGTCATTTGACAATCAGAAGCTTAAGGATATGGTATTAGTCATACACAACTTCTTCCAAGTTCATATCTAAGTGCAATGATAAGCCATCTCAAAAGAAGAAGTGCAATGCATGCATATTATCTTGATCTTTTTCTCAATTTTTCATTTGAACATAAAAGCTCAACATGTGAATAGTTGATTGATTATGTTTTCATTATTAAAAGCACTTGTGAGCATGCAACAAGTTTAAAACAGCAAGAAAGTTCGATCATGACCAGATTTAGTGTAAATAATTATTCCAATTACTAGTCATGGCAAAAACTACAAATGGTATAACATGAGTAATGTAGTAAGAACTTTCAGCATATAAAAGGAATCGCAAAGTCATATATGTATGAAATACTATGCTCATATTATTTTAAATTTAGATTCACACATAGACTTCCCAAGTTTCAAAACTCCCCCTCAATTTAATCCATGAGGATGCATAACCCCTATTTCACTACGAATGAAACAAAAACGAGTGAAATCCAAAGGTTTTGTAAAAATGTCAGCCAATTGTTATTCGGTACTACATGGTGAAGCACAATGTTTCCTTTTTCAACATTATCACGGGGAAAGTGATACCTAATGTGTAAGGGCCTCAGTTTTTGACACATGTTAAAAGTGCTCATCACCACACCACGCACCTCATTTGAAGAAAGTTGATGAACACATTTGAAGAGCAAGTAACCATTATCAACATGCTCATTAGAGAATAAACTCACAAGATGCAAAAGTGGTATTTCCCACATACATCATCTAGGGGCTGGACATGTTGAAAACTCCTACACATTGCTAGGAATGTCCATGCCAAGTTTCACCCAAATTCAAAACCTTTTCGAGGTACTTTTGGGTATAGCTAGAAAGAGGGTAGTTTGAACCCACATTCAAATTCAAACTGCTTTTATCCCATGAATTCAAAAGTGGGAGGCATATTCTTACTCAGCACATTTTTGTGAGCTCACACACCAATTTTCACTCTATTTGGAGTTGATCTTGACATGAGCTAATTGTAGCAAATTCAAACTTTATTTGAATTTCAAACTGAACATGTGCTGAAATTCAGTCAAACCAAACCCAATTTGAATTCTAACCAATTCAAATGGCTCAGGGGTGAATAAATCAAATCACCAGCGGCATCTGAGGGCTTCCTGTTTACAACATTGATATGGAGTTAATCTCAGAGGTTAAAATGGGGGTGGGACCCACCTGTCATAGACTGCTGAAAACTTGCAACCGAAGCAGTGGACTTTGCCTCTGTGTGTTCAACGCCACCGAGGGCTGCTCGTGCGCCACCGAGGAGAACCGTCGCCACCAGCTGCTTCTCGCCTCCGCACGCGAGCCCAGGGTCGGTCCAGGGTCTTCTTAAGGCGCCCCACGCTGTGGCCGAAGCCCCCTCGCCATTTTCTCCTCACAAGAACACAGAACCGGGAATTTTCCTCCGCCGCTCGGAACCGATCGGAGAGCCCCGATCAGAGCCACTCCGCTTCCTCCAGAGCTACGGCAAGGTACTAGGAACCTTCCTCCTTCTTCCCCGTCGCTAGAACTCGGCTGAAACCGGTTGATCTCGGCTATACCGAGAGCTCCATTCGGTAACCTAAAGCCGCCGCACTTCGGGCTCCTGTGGACAGCCCAACCGGGAGGTTTTCACGCCCGAGCTAAGGCGTCCCGGGACGCGCTGGTGATTGGTGCTGCTCACCCCCGAGCCACAGCCCGAGTGCTTGATCGCCGGCGGTGAATTTCCAGTTTTCCCCTTTCTCGGTACAGACCGACCTTCGGGTGCGGTTCTGGCAAATTCACACTCTAGGAAGAGTTAGAGAGTCTCAATCCGCTCCCATACAAACTATACCCGGTAGCGCACAAGTTGTCTTCACAACCTATGGCCGGAGAACCCCTGTACACGGCATATTTCGAAGATTGCCAACGGCGGATCATGCGGGAAGCATCGGGCGCACTGTGAGGGCCTACTTCGGGCCTCCCCCGAGCTGCTTCAAGCTCATGTCTACCTTCCCTAAGGTCCACTGATGCTCCCTGACCGGTTGCTCGAGTGATTGAGGTGCTAGGGAGGTCGGCCGACACGACCGAAGTTCTCCCGAGGCCGCCGCTCGTCACCGACCAGGTGCCGGCCATTTTCATGATGAACTGAGCCCGGAATCATGTTCCCCAAGTGAAAGCAGGCAGGGGTGGCCAGAATCATGAAGTTTGGAGCTCCACAAAGGCTGCCGGTGAGCTCTCCGGCGAGGTATCGCGGCGGCAGAACGCGGGCGGCGAGAGGTAGACGAAGGAGTGGGTCCCGTCTGTCAGCGGCTCGGATTTTAAATCGGGATCAGTCTGCGGCTCGGGTCTGGTGTGCTGGCGCGCAAAAAAACCCCGTAGACCCCGGTGTGCCGCCGCTCCAGGGTCCAACACGTGTCCACGTGGACCCACCGGCAGATTTGAACTTTTCCCCGATTTTCAGAATTCATTCAAACTTCAAATCCTCATAACATTGGCTAGGAAGCTCCAAATCGAGTGAACCAAATTTTGTTGGATTCTGCTCTCTGAGTACTTTCCAGCAAATCAAGTTTCACTTCATGAAAATCCATATTTCTCAAGAATTAATTCCTCAAAGTTTAAATTATTTGGAATTTTAACTGGAGAATCCTTTGGAGGAAAATTATGAAATTTTTCTGGGATGTTCACCAAAATATCCCTGAGCCACCCTAAAAATTCCAGATCCAATTTAGCTCATTTGATCCACCTAATGGTGTGATTAATAAAACTGTTCCATAGAAAATAGAAAATGTCCAGAAACATTTTCAGAATTTCTCTGAAATTGTTTAGCTCATATCTTTAGATAGGAACCTTCAAATTAAGTGAGACCAACTCCACTAGAACCCTCAGAAAATCTAGTTTTCAGAAAGTCATGGCTTGCTGCAACTAAAACTTGACCAAGTCTCTGTTTAGGTTGTAACCAAGCCACAGTAAAAATTTCAGGGTCAGTAGGTCTGTCTAGTGAGACTTATAAGGTTCACAAGTTTAATTCAAATCAAATGCATTTAAATTAACACATATACTTGTATCTCATGTAGTCGCTAAGGTCGAGGAGGAACCCGAAATCCTAGACTTCGTTACTCCGGAAGAGCAGCTAGCCTACGACCAAGAGCAGCAAGGCAAGCTCCGGTTTGCATTAACTTTTTTACAAATTATTATTGTTTTGAGCACTTACTTGAGTATCACTATTTCTTACATTGGAGTCTGGTTTGAAAACACAATTTCATAGCCAAGAAAACCATGGGTGGGATAAGGATGGAAAACCCCGATTAGCTACTGCAATGCTAGGATAGTGTAGGATTCGGTACAAGTCGAGTAGTTGGAACTACTCGCAAGCATAGGATAGAGGCACTCGACTCGGGTAAAGATAGCAAATGAAACACATGGCAAGAAAAATAAGACCGAGCGGAGAGTAAGGGCAATAGGACTTTGGGGCCTGGATGCTATAGCTCCGCTTGTGTCGATTGAGGACCGAGCCGTGTGCGGGCCTGTTGAACAAGCTAGAACAGTACCGAAGACCTACTGGCTATATGGGAACCAGGAAACCGATGTAACTCGGGTAGCTGAGTATTGAGGCATTGCCCATCGTTCAGAGGGTAGGTTGAGAGCTCGAGGTGTAAATCGGCTGGCGGCACTGAGATGCGCGTGCAGAGACCTCTTGCTCGGGACGATGGGACCGGTTCAATATTTGGCTGATGGGCGAAAGGTGGTTGTGTACGGCGTCCGTGATGGTTGCTGTAGGCAACATCGAGTACGGGCGTACGTGACGGGTTATTCGGGTAACCCTGCAGGTGTAAATCGATTATAATCGCCGTCCCTCACGGTGAGTTTGTACCACTTGTTCACTGTACCATGACGTAGAAAGAACACGCTAGTTACATGTTAAAATGTTGCTGATTGAAAGACAGACTTTGATTGTTAATGATGTGTTGTAGTGTAGAGCTAACTAAAGTTCTTTTCAACTTTGGGCAAAGTACATGAGAGAAATGCGTTTCTTGTTTGATTGCGGCTCTCTCATGTGCCTTAGCGTAAGGTTCTCCACAACCTTCTGCTAAAACTTGAAAGTAAGGTTGCACTAATTAGGCGAGTCCTTTGCAACTTATTTTACCTCATGTACCTATTATCCCTCATGTATAAGTTTCATGTTTAGGCGAGACGGGTCAGACTTGCTGAGCCTTCGTGCTCACGGCTGTTGTTTGAAGCTTTTGCAGGGTTCTATGAGGAAGGGACTCCCGAGGAGGAGACGGAACCCCAGGAGGGGAACCCCGTCGAGTGGGAGTCGTGCATGCCGTCGTGTTAGTGTGTGTGCGTGCTAGCAAGGACACGTTCACGGGATGAACGTGAACTTGATGCGTAGTCTACGCCCGTGAGTGTAGACTGAACATATTTTGTTGTAAAAATGTTCATAAACTCGCTTATGTAATAAAACTTTGCTTCCGCTTTATGCCTTTGATGTGTGTTATCCGGTGCTGTATAACGCAGCACCCCTCAGCGTGATCCTGGCTCGACAAGACCGTGGGGTCGTGTCAGCGTTGGTATCAGAGCTCGCTTGAGGTTTAACGCACTAAAAAGGTCATCTTTTTCAAAAATCCAGTGAGGAACGAGTTAGTAGCCCATATAAGGATGTTATTAGTGTATAGAAAGTGGCACACTAACATATTTGCTTATGTTGGAAAATCGTGCATCTCGGGACGCTTTATGTCTTGGGGGGTGCACGTAAGCGCTGTCCACCAGTGCGCACAAGCTGAAGGGTGGAGCCCCAAGGGTGGCAGATAACCCGACCCGCTTTAATATCCTCTACGACTCTTCATGTCGTTTGGGGTATTCGAGCAACGTCTGTCCCTGGCGTATGTGGTGCAATTTGGGAGACCCCGTCACATGGTCAATAACGTGAACACGTAGCTCAAGGCGTGTTTGGCTTGAGAACATCCGGGCGAGTGATGACGGCCGGGTGTACGAACTGTATGGGTACCGGGCTCGGTGTGCAGCCGAGTCTGATGATTGTTTGAGTTTTCTGCAGTTAGTCTAACCACAAAACAGTAGACGTGTAGTATCCGTGTGCGAGTGACGTTTAGTGCCACTGAACTAACGAAGCCGGCTAAGTCCGGTATAGGGTTTTTCTTTGTGAGGACGTAGTACCGACATGCTCTGGTGACGCATCGACGTCACACTCCACTAAACGAACAACTTCATTGTAAAACTTGAAAGTTTTAATCCGAAGCACTAAAACTTGATGTAACTCCTTCCCTTAATCAGGATATTCAAACTAAACAAGCTTTCAACTTATAGGCTATTAAGGACAGAGTCCTCTGTTTTAAGCTGAATTAAGGATGAAGTTAATCAGGGGTTAGAGGTTGAGTTATTTCGAGGTTGGGGTCATATTATACATTTATGGAAAGCTTTGGAAGAGCTTTACAACTTTTCTGTTGAGAGCCAGAGGTGTTTCATCCCTTAACCAATCAAAAAATGCAGTAGAGTTGAAACTGTCCAGAAAACAGGGCAGAGCAAACGCTCTCTGTAAATTCTCTGTAAATTTAGCATAACTTCCTGCATAAAAGTATAAAAATAGAAAATGAGGTAGTTATGGAAAGCTTATGAGATGGGTTACATCTTTGTAACAGAAAGTATTGTCAGATTGGGAGCAGAATTAACTGGAATTCTTGGATCACATCAGTACCTAAAGCAGGGAGGTGCTGTCCAATTTTCTCTAGAAATTCTGTTAACTTTGACATCCCATAACTTTTGAACCAATACAGATCTTAGGCCAAGCAAATACTTTCTGGAAAGCTATTGAAGTTAGCTTTAACTTTGATGTTGAGCTCCAGAATTAGTTTTGCTTTAGCATGTCTTAAATCAGGTTGAAATGGAAACTGGTCAGGACTGTTATGTTGGACAGCAGATCAGCAGTCAAATTTGTTTAAATTTGAACTATGATTCCAAGTCTTATGAGTTCAATGACATGTTTTATGTTATAACTCAATGGTTTAATGTTCAAATAAATATTTGACATTTCTCAAATATATTTTTACAGATGACAGCGGATAAACAGTTCGAGAACGGGTGGTGGAATCTCACTGTTCTCACCACAGCGGCTATCCGGAAGCATTGAGGCAGATGTTTCAACATTTCGGGTACAACCAGATGCCGCAGTACTTCACCAAGGAAGAAGGCGAGGAGGGGAACAAGACGTGGACAATCCATGTCGAAGTTCCTGCAGGACCTACGCCACCCGGTTGGGCGCCGTTTACCGTTACAGTGAGAGATAGACAACCCGAGGGAATGTGGCAAGTGGCAGCCCGTGACACCATGTCACGTTTCTGCCAGCTACACGTGAGAGCGATGGAGGGCACTCCATACGCGCTCGTTCCGGTGGAGGGACAGGCTCATCATGTGTGGGAAGGGAGGTACCGGGAGGCAGCCGATCCGGGTTGCCCAAGGTACAGCCCCGCGGAGGCAAGCCTTAGCCTCCAGTTGGGGGTGGGAAATGCCGTGATGGACAGCCAAGCTGTTCATACGGAGCATCTCGCTGCAAATCTCAAAGAGAGCGCAAGCCATGGAGACCATTTCGAGAGTGCTCACAGCGCACTCCGCAATGTGCTCCTTCCGACGATCAAGCGACTGAACGAACAGCATAATCATTGCATCATCGTCTGAAGAAGGCGAAGAGGAAAAGCCGTGTTGACATCGCGGCGTTGCAAGAGCTGGTGCAGACTCTAACCCAGCAGATTGAGGACCTGACTCAAGAGCGGGACGACGCTATTGAGGAAGGGCAAGGCTGGGAAGAAGACTACAACCAGGCCGGGGATGAGGTGCATGCATTGCAGGACCTCGTACCTCCAGTAGTGGGCATACCGGTGGTCTTGGGTCTTCCGGCAATGGGAGAACCTGAGATGGGAGAAGAGGTGGTAGATCCAGAGCCACCAGCAGAGGTACAGGAGGAGGACGACCCGCAGGAGGTCGAGTTCTACTCCGAGTAGGGGGTTACGGTTGCCGAGTAGGGCAGCTAGAGTGGTGTAACCCAAACTTTTGTAATCGGTGACATGTTGTGTCGGCAGTAGAGTATGTATAGCTAGTGACGACATGGGCACGACTTCTCGGAGGCCCGAGAATAATGTATCTTGTATAAAGTTTATGCTTTATCAATATATGTGAATGTTGTGCAAATTATTCATGCGTCACTTCAATACCTACTGTTGCATATGGAATTTTAAGTATGACATGTACTGATCGCTGCTGTGTTGAATTTCAGGATGACTCATACTCGTGCCAACCCATACGTTGGGTGTTCTAGTCAAGGAGGAGAAACCTCCCAACAACCTCCTGAGGACTCCTTGGGACAGCAACAACAACAGCAAACACCGCCACCGCCAACGGTTACATTGGCCGACATCGTTGCGGCAATGGCGGGTTCTCATCAGCAGCACACGGAGTTGCTGCAAACTCTTATTGCGAATACATCTCGACCAGAGAGGCATCAAGATCGTGAGGAGCTTCAACAGAGCTCCTACTCCGACTTCCTAGCGACTCATCCCCCGGTATTCTCAAGGGTGGATGAACCCCTCGATGCGGACAACTGGCTCCGCACGATAGAGATGAAGTTCAGGCTGCTCCAAATAAGTGAGCAGCGCAAGACTCAGTTTGCGGTCCGGCATCTCCAGGGATCCGCGAGCGCGTGGTGGGCAAACTACAGTGCTTCACAGCCCACCGACCGAGTTGTGACCTGGGCAGAGTTCCGGACGGCCTTTAGGGCCTATCACATACCGCCAGGTCTGATGAAGAGGAAGACGCAGGAGTTTCTACACCTGCAGCAAGGGAGCCGGAACGTGCTGGAATACTTCAGGGCGTTCAACGATCTCGCACTCTACACGTCGTATCACGCTGATACTGACGAGAAGCGGCGGGACCACTTCTACCAGGGGCTTAACCCACTCCTGAGGGACAAATTGGTGATGTTCAATCGCGGCAGCCTCAAGGACATAATTGATGCTGCGATTGTTCAGGAGGACTCCGGTAAAGAGTTAGCGGCGGCGGAAAGAAAGCGAAGCGCGCTGCAAAGCAGCGGAGAAGGGGGTGGTCCTTCTCAGAAATTTCGGATGGTGAATCGCCCACCATCAGGTCCACGCTGGCAGCCACCACAGCGGTCGATGCCATTCCGGAGTCGGCCGTATTCTTCACCGGTGTTCAGGCCGGCATTGCCAGTACCACCTCAGCAGCAACAACAGCAGCAGCGAGCGATGCCGCGTGCGTATGCACCTCAGCAGCGCATGCCGGGCTTTCATCCCCCAAGCACCGGACAAGCAGTGGTCACATGCTACAAATGTGGTCGCCCAGGACACTTCGCCAGCAGTTGTCTGGAGAGACAAGGCCGCGGAGTTGCACCGCAACTTCCGCGGAGGAATCAGCCCCGGAACCCTACTAATGTGCGGCGGGCAAACCCGAGGCCCGGCACTGTCCACCAACTTGCCATAGAGGACATGCCGGAGGGTGAGCCAATCCTTGCGGGTATGTTTCAACTCCACTAACATTCCGCCAAAGTGTTATTTGATTCAGGCGCCACGCATAATTTTATTAGCGAAGCTTTCATTGCTAAACACAGCTTGCCAATCCTACCCACCGATTGTCCATATTTGATTTGTTCACCGGGTGGGAAGATTTCAGCAAGCGTAATGGTTCCCAAAGCACCATTATGCTTAGCGGGTAGGGTGTACCCTACGTCTCTCATAATCTTAGAGGGACAGAAGGTCGATGTCATCCTAGAGATGTCGTGGTTAACCCGCCACGGTGCTGTTATAGACACCGTCCTTCGTATCGTGCACTAGAACTCCAAAGTGCACGGATCTCACTCCTTATTTCTGGACAGTCCAGAAATAAAACTTCCAAGTGTATATCAATCCACGGCTATCAGATAGGAAGATATTCCAGTGGTCCGAGAGTTCCCTGACGTATTCCCGGATGATTTACCGGGGATGCCGCCCGATAGAGAGGTGGAGTTCAAGATTAAACTTGCACTGTGAACCATGCCAATATCCCGAAGGCCGTACAAGATGGCGACCAAGGAGTTTTCTGAACTGAAGACTCTGCTCACGGACCTCCTGGAGAAGGGTTTTATTAGGCCGAGCTCCTCGCCATGGGGCTGCTCGGCATTATTCGTGAAGAAGAAAGACGAGACGTTGTGGCTTTGCGTGAACTATCGTCCATTAAATGCCGTAACCATCAAGAACAAGTACCCGTTGCCACGGATCGACATGTTGTTTGATCAGTTGGTCGAAGCAAAGATCTTTTCCAAGATGGACTTAAGATCAGGGTACCATCAGATTAAGATACGGGCTGAGGATATTCCGAAGACGGCTTTCTCGACGAGGTACGGACTTTATGAGTACCTGGTCATGTCCTTCGGCCTCACCAATGCTCCAGCTCACTTCATGTATTTGATGAACTCGGTATTCATGCCGGAGCTGGACAAGTTTGTCGTGGTCTTCATCGACGACATACTGGTATATTCCAAGTCGGAGGAAGATCACAAGAAGCATCTGCGTATAGTCTTGCAACGGCTGCGGGATCACAAGCTATACACGAAATTCAGCAAGTGCAAATTCTGGATATTGCAAGTGCCTTTTTCTCAGGCATATCATCTCAGTGGAGGGTATCGCTGTAGACCCGAGTAAGATCACTCAAGTGCTGAATTGGAAATCCACGAGAACTGTTCATGAGGTACGGAGTTTCCTCGGACTCGCGGGATATTATCGGAGGTTCATCCCGAACTTCTCAAAGATTGCCAAGCCTATGACGGAGCTGTTGAAGAAGGCTATCAAATATGTTTAGAGTCCAGCATGTGAAGCAGCATTCAAGGCTCTAGTCAAGCATTTAACATCAGCACCGGTTTTGGCGCAACCAGACACAACAAAACCGTTCAATGTGTACTGCGATGCATCCGGCATTGGGCTTGGATGTGTGCTGATGCAAGACCGAAGAGTGGTCGCGTATGGGTCATGGCAGCTTAGAAACCATGAGCAGAATTATCCAACTCACGACTTGGAGCTCGCTGCCGTGGTACTTGCACTGAAAATGTGGAGGCACTACCTACTCGGTAACCTCGTACATTTATATACCGACCACAAGAGCCTAAAGTACATATTCACTCAGAAGGAGCTGAACATGAGGCAGCGAAGATGGTTGGAACTGATAAATGATTACAAAATAGAGATCCATTATCACCCCGGCAAGGCAAACGTAGAGGCAGATGCGCTGTCGCAAGTCACACGTCAACAATCTGACCATCACACCGTTGGAAGAGAGGGAACCACCACTGTATGTGATTCCACATGGAGCTCTCTACAACTTAGCTTTGATCCCCACTATGAGATAGCGGCAGCCCAGAAGAATGACAAGGGCATGTCACATTTGCGGAGACGTGTAGAAAGTGGGGAACTAAAATGTTTCCGGAAGGACGGAGACGGCGTCCTATGGTTCAAGGACCGGATCGTCGGGTTACGGAAAAAAAATCTTTGATGAGGCTCACTTATCAAAGTTTTGTATTCACCCCGGCAGCAACAAAATGTATCAAGAACTCAGAAGCAAGTTTTGGTGGACACGGATGAAGCGGGAAATCGCAAATTACGTGTCCGAGTGTGATACATGTCGAAGGGTGAAGGAAGATCATATGCGGAAACCGGGACTGCTACAACCACTGGGCGTTCCTGCCTGGAAGTGGGAAGATGTGAGCATGGACTTCATCGTCGGTTTACCCACCACTTTTCAGAAACATGATTCTGTGTGGGTAATCGTCGACCGGCTCACCAAAGTTGGCCATTTCATCCCGGTCAACACCAACTACAACGCCAAGAAGTACGCTGAACTGTACATATCACGGATCCTATGCTTGTATGGCGTACCCCGTACCATCATATTGGACCGGGGCACTTTATTTGTGTCCCGTTTTTGGGAGCAGCTGCATGCTGCATTGGGGACGAAGCTGATCTGTAGTTCAGAATACCACCCGCAAACGGATGGGCAAACCGAGCGGGTAAGTCAGATCCTAGAAGACATGCTACGAGCTTGCGCTATCAACCACGGCAAGAATTGGGATGATCACTTGCCGTTAGCTGAGTTCTCGTACAACAATGGGTACCAAGCCAGCATCAAGATGGCGCCTTACGAGGCGCTATACGGAAGAAAATGCTGCACACCATTGAATTGGTGTGAGTCTGGCGAAAGGGTTACCTTCGGGATTGACCTTGTCAACAACGCGGAGGAAAAGGTTCAGCTGATTCAAGCGAACCTAAAAGCCACCCAATCCCGACAGAAACAGTATGCGGACCGGAGAAGACGCCCATTATAATTTGAAGTCGGGGATCACGTATACCTACGTGTGTCTCCGATGAAGGGCGTAAACAGATTTGGGGTGAGAGGAAAGTTGGCACCCCGATTCATCGGTCCATTCCAGATTACCGAAAGATGTGGATCAGTAGCATAACGGCTGAAATTACCAGAAGCACTTTCCGGTGTGCACGACGTCTTTCACGTTTCCCAGCTGAGGAAGTGTCTCAAGCTATCAACTACCATTCAGCTGGAGGATATTGAAGAACTGCAACCGGATCTCACATATCGGAAGGAACCGGTTCAGATTGTAGATGAAAAGGCCCGAACCACACGCAACCGTACGTTGTGGTTCTACAAAGTTCTGTGGAGTAATCACTCTGTGGACGAAGCGACATGGGAGAGCCAAGGATTTCCTCACGCTAACTACCCCGACTTTTTCATGTCGCACATACGGTAATTTTCCACCGTCCTCTCTCTCATTTCGCCTTATAATCTCGGGACGAGATTCTTTTAAGGGCGGAGGAATGTAAGGGCCTCAGTTTTTGACACATGTTTAAAGTGTTCATCACCACACCACATACCTCATTTGAAGAAAGTTGATGGACACATTTGAAGAGCAAGTAACCATTATCAACATGCTCATTAGAGAATAAACTCACAAGATGCAAAAGTGGTATTTCCCACATACATAATCTAGGGGCTGGACATGTTGAAAACTCCTACACATTGCTAGGAATGCCCATGCCAAGTTTCACCCAAATTCAAAACCTTTTTGAGGTACTTTTGGGTATAGCTAGAAAGAGGGTAGTTTGAACCCACATTCAAATTCAAACTGTTTTTATCCCATGAATTCAAAAGTGGGAGGCATATTCTTACTCAGCACGTTTTTATGAGCTCACACACCAATTTTCACTCCATTTGGAGTTGATCTTGACATGAGCTAAGTGTAGCAAATTCAAACTTTATTTGAATTTCAAACTGAACATGTGCTGAAATTAAGTCAAACCAAACCCAATTTGAATTCTAACCAATTCAAATGGCTCAGGGGTGAATAATTCAAATCACCAGGGGCATTTGAGGGCTTACTGTTTACAACGGTGACATGGAGTTAATCTCAGAGGTTAAAATGGGGGTGGGACCCACCTGTCATAGACTGTTGAAAACTTGCAACCGAAGCAGTGGACTTTGCCTCTGTGTGTTCAACGCCACCGAGGGCTGCTCGTGCGCCACCGAGAAGAACCGGCACCACCAGCTGCTTCCCGCCTCCGCACGCGAGCCCAGGGTCGGTCTGGGGTCTTCTTAAGGCACCCCACGCCGTGGCCGAAGCCCCCTCGCCATTTTCTCCTCGCAAGAACACAGAACCGGGAATTTTCCTCCGCCGCTCGGAACCAATTGGAGAGCCCCAATCACAGCCACTCCGCTTCCTCCAGAGCTACGGCAAGGTACTAGGAACCTTCCTCCTTCTTCCCCGTCGCTAGAACTCGGCTGAAACCGGTTGATCTCGGCTATACCGAGAGCTCCATTCAGTAACCTAAAGCCGCTGCACTTGGGGATCCCGTGGACAGCCCAACCGGGAGGTTGTCACGCCCGAGCTAAGGCGTCCCTGGACGCGCTGGTGATTGGTGCTGCTCACCCCCGAGCCACAGCCCGAGTGCTTGATCGCCGGCGGTGAATTTCCAGTTTTCCCCTTTCTCGGTACAGACCGACCTTCGGGTGCGGTTCTGGCAAATTCACACTCTAGGAAGAGTTAAGTCTCAATCCGCTCCCACACAAACTAGACCCGGTAGCGCACAAGTTGCCTTCACAACCTATAGCCGGAGAACCCATGTACACGGCATATTTCGAAGATTGCCAACGGCGGATCATGCAGGAAGCATCGGACGCGCGGTGAGGGCCTACTTCGGGCCTCCCCCGAGCTGCTTCAAGCTCATGTCGACCTTCCCTAAGGTCCACTGATGCTCCCCGACCGGTTGCTCGAGTGATTGAGGTGCTAGGGAGGTCGGCCGACACGACCGAAGTTCTCCCGAGGCCGCCGCTCGTCGCTGACCAGGTGCCGGCCATTTTCATGACGAACCGAGTGCGGAATCATGTTCCCCGAGTGAAAGTAGGGAGGGGCGGCCAGAATCATGAAGTTTGGAGCTCCACAGAGGCTGCCGGCGAGCTCTCCGGCGAGGTATCGCGGCGGCAGAACGCGGGCGGCGAGAGGTAGACGAAGGAGTGGGTCCCGTCTGTCAGCGGCTCGGATTTTAAATCGGGATCAGTTTGCGGCTCGGATCTGGTGTGCTGGCGCGCAAAAAACCCCGTAGACCCTGGTGTGCCGCCGCTCCAGCGTCCAACACGTGTCCACGTGGACCCACCGGCAGATTTGAACTTTTCCCTGATTTTCAGAATTCATTCAAACTTCAAATCCTCATAAATTTGGCCAGGAAGCTCCAAATCGAGTGAACCAAATTTTGTTGGATTCAGCTCTCTGAGTACTTTCCAGCAAATCAAGTTTCACTTCATGAAAATCCATATTTGTACAGAATTAATTCCTCAAAGTTTAAACTATTTGGAATTTTAACTGGGGAATCCTTTAGAGGAAAATTCTGAAATGTTTCTGGGATGTTCACCAAAATATCCCTGAGCTACCCTAAAAATTTCAGGTCCAATTGAGCTCATTTTATCCACCTAATGGTGTGATTAACAAAACTGTTCCAGAGAAAATAGAAAATGTCCAGAAACATTTTCAGAATTTCTCTGAAATTGTTTAGCTCATATCTTTAGCTAGGTACCTTCAAATTTAGTGAGACCAACTCCATTAGAACCCTCTGAAAATCTAGTTTTCAGAAAGTCATGGCTTGCTCCATGAAAATCCCTATAACACCCTAAAGCCTCCAATTAAGTTCAAGTACATAATTAATTGTGGAGGGCTCAAATGAGCTTTGCTGCAACTAAAACTTGACCAAATCTCTGTTTAGGTTGTAACCAAGCCACTGTAAAAATTTCAGGGTCATTGGGTCTGTCTAGTGAGACTTATAAGGTTCACAAGTTTAATCCAAATCAAATGAATTTAAATTAACACATATACTTGTATCTCATGTAGTCGCTAAGGTCGAGGATGTGACACCCTCATCTCGGGTGTCAGCATAGGTTCATGTTTTATGAAGAGGAAAGACTTTAAGAAAAGTAGGGACAGAGAAAATTATCAAAAGAAGAGCCAATAAGGCCCTCCGAGAGCGCCGAAGGCAACTTACCGCGGCCGCTGGCCACGTGGCGTGATCGGAGCTCGTCCCTGCGAAGTGAAGAGAGGTCCGATCCTGTGGGACACGTGTTGCCCACGGAGCTAGCCTCTGCGGAAGAAGCAAAGACATTTCCGCAAGACACGTGTCATCCTCGGAGCTAGTCCTCGCGGAAGTCAGAGGACCAGTCGCGCGGGGTACGTGTCCATCTCGGAGCCCATCTCAGAGAAGTCCGGATCTATCGAACACGTGTCACCACCGGAGCTTATCTCCGGGAGGTCTGTTGTTGCTGGACACGTGTCGACCTCGGGGCATGTTCCTAAGGAAGGAAGAGAGGGAAAAACCGGCGCCAACACGTGGCGTGCGCGGAGCTCACCTCCGAAGAAGAGGGAGGTCTCGCTCGTGACACACGGCACAACCGGAGCTGGTCTCTGCGGACGAGGAGATACCAGGCCCCGGAGGACACATGGAGCTTCCGGAGCTCATCATCACGGAGGTAACGAGTTCTGGAGCAGGTTTTACGCGTAAAGATACCGGTACGCAACAAAAATCGATCTAAATTCCACAATGTTACTAAAGATAAGATGTTAGGATCCAACAAAGATCTGAATAAGACTCTTATTCGGGATACAATCAGATTAGGACTCTTCTCTTCCCGATTATAAATAGAACCCAAAACCTCTGGCCGAAACCACAAACTTCTCTTCGACTCCTGAGCCGACGACTTAGAGCCCTAGCCCTAACTCGCCGAGTAAACCATCGCCGAAGCGCAACAAGGGAGATCATCGGAGAAGAACCGAGCGGTCTGAGGAGGACCTCGAAGTCAAGAAGAACATGAGGTAGGACTTCAATATCATTGTGTTCATCTCTTTGCACCTGTTCTTCAATTCCTTTCGAACAGAAGCCTTCTCGTGGGCAGATCACTTGATGATCAGTTTGATCAGAAGACCAGATCATCGCCACGTCCACCTTTGATCCGAACACCTCTGTCCATACAAGGCCATGCAAGAACACGTACAGATCAATCTAATAAAACTAATCATGAGATAGCATGCATATGCATCATCGCATCTAGTTTAAGGTTTGTGCATAAATATTGATTGCTGTGAATCCTGTATGCACGTGATCCTACCTAGCAGAGCAATCTCAGGGAGCTGTCTACGACGAACTGCAGCAACCAGGTTTTGAGAATCAAGAACAACCGGAACCGCAAGAACAAGGCAAGTGCCCCTTGACCATATTGATCCTATGTTTGGATAAAACTATTTTGTTTTGCAAAAAGGGTGTGTGTGATGAGTCAAACATGATGGGAAACCCTTTTATAGGAGTTTACTAGTTTTGGTTAAACCACCCTTGTCGTCTGGGAAGTTTATGAGTCGGGTATGGTTTTTGCTTTATGCTTCGCTGAGTCTATGGGATTGGGAAGCGAGATAGATGTGTCTAGCTAACTGCACTCGTAATGATAATGAGAAACTGATGATGTTAATGAACATGGGTCGGAGGGAGATCTAGGCAAGCCTGGGTTTGTGAATGAGGTAGCATGAGATGGTGGTTTTACTTGCCGTAGATCTAAGGACCGGTTCATGCATGCACATGCCAGGATAACAGTGCCATCACAAGGCCAAGTATAGGTGCGGCTTAACTGAGTAATTAGGTAAGTTGCTAGAGTGTTATGGACTGTGGAAGGCGCGGGGAATGGGAGTCGAGTGAGGACTGACCTAGGAACTACATGGCACAAGAGGGGGCCCGTGGGTGGGAGAATTGGAGATTCTAGCCTGCCGGTGAAACCTTAGTGAGTCCATACATCTAGTAACCCCTTTGTAAAGGCTATTTTGTGATCTCTTGACCATACACCGACGGTTGTGTACTGGTATAATGGAGGTTCTGCAGTCGCCGACGGGTGACGAAATCACAAACTTGTGGGTGAAGTGGTGCAAACTCTGCAGAGTCTAAAACTATCATGATAGCCGAGCTTACGGTCACGAGCACCTGGCTAAACTGCCATGATTAGTTGGGATGGTTATAGGGAAAGTTTTTGGTTATGGATTTGGTTATGGATTTGGTTATGGATTTGGTTACGGTTTAGTTGTTGGGACAGTTGAGTCTGGGTGATGAGATGGTTACATGACTGTTGGGACATGACATGAGTTTGGTCTCGGTGTGAGACGAAGTTGAATTACGAGGTGAGATGGTAGCGAATACAAGGAGGTATTCGTGAGTATGAATAAAGGTTTGGTTAATGTTCGGATGGAACACGGGAAGTGATGGAGGTATGTTGGTAATTTAATACATGCTGGGATTGCATTCATCTAAAGTTAAGTTGCTGTTTTATCATGGTTTTTATAAATCCGCTTTTCTCCAAATAAGCCTTTTTATGCCTACTTTGTTTATGAGCTGCATATCATGTGTTTTTCCCGCACTTTCTGAGTACATCATTGTACTAAAACTTGCATTATTATTTTCATCATCAGCATCGGGAGAAGCCTACTATGAAGACCGAGTGGAGCATTATGGCGTGTGATCTATTCTCGACCTTGCCTGTGGAGGGAGTAGAGATGGAGCCACTACTGCTTAGTTTTGCTTCCGCATAGAAATAAGACTTCCGCTGTAAGCATGAGTCCAAGACTCATGAGACGTTGTAATAAACTCTGTTATTCGTGGTAATATATAATCTGAATTCAGTTTGTGGAACGTATGTATATGTGTGATGAACATCCTGGGCACACATATTCATTAGTTCTTGGTTCCGTGGTTTTTCCACAGAACCGAGGGCGTCACAGAGGAGGAACCCGAAGTCCTAGACTTCGTTACTTCGGAAGAGCAGCTATCCTACGACCAAGAGCAGCAAAGCAAGCTCCGGTTTGCATTAACCTTTTTACAAATTTTTATTGTTTTGAGCACTTACTTGAGTATTACTATTTCTTGCATTGGAGTCTGGTTTGAAAACCCAATTGCATAGCCAAGAAAACCATGGGTGGGATTAGGATGGAAAACCTCGATTAGCTATTGCAATGCTAGGATAGTGTAAGATTTGGTACAAGTCGAGTAGATGGAACTACTCGCGAGCATAGGCTAGAGGCACTCGACTCGGGTAAAGATAGCAAATGAAACACATGGTAAGAAAAATGAGACCGAGCGGAGAGTAAGGGCAACAGGACTTTGGGGCCTGGATGCTATAGCTCTGCTTGTGTCGATTGAGGACCGAGCCATGTGCGGGCCTGTTGAACAAGCTAGAACAGTACCGAAGACCTACCGGCTATATGGGAACCGGGAAACCGATGTAACTCGGGTAGCTGAGTATTGAGGCATTGCCCGTCGTTCAGAGGGTAGGTTGAGAGATCGAGGTGTAAATCGGCTGGCGGCACTGAGATGCGCGTGCAGAGACCTCTTGCTCGGGACGATGGGACCGGTTCAATATTTGGCTGACGGGCGAAAGGTGGTTGCGTACGGCGTCAGTGATGGTTGCTGTAGGCAACATCGAGTACGGGCGTACGTGACAGGTTATTCGGGTAACCCTGCAGGTGTAAATCGATTATAATCGCCGTCCCTCGCGGTCAGTGAGTACCACTTGTTCACTGTACCATGACGTAGAAAGAACAGGCTAGTTACATGTTAAAATGTTGCTGATTGAAAGACAGACTTTGATTGTTAATGATGTGTTGTAGTGTAGAGCTAACTAAAGTTCTTTTCAACTTTGGGCAAAGTACATGAGAGAAATGTGTTTCTTGTTTGATTGCGGCTCTCTCATGTGCCTTAGCGTAAGGTTCTCCACAACCTGCTGCTAAAACTTGAAAGTAAGGTTCCACTAATTAGGCGAGTCCTTTGCAACTTATTTTACCTCATGTACCTATTATCCGTCATGTAGAAGTTTCATGTTTAGGCGAGACGGGTCAGACTTGCTGAGCCTTCGTGCTCATCACTTGTGTTTGAAGCTTTTGCAGGGTTCTATGAGGAAGGGACTCCCGAGGAGGAGACGGAACCCCAGGAGGGGAACCCCGTCAAGTGGGAGTCGTGCACGCCGCCGTGTTAGTGTGTGTGCATGCTAGCAAGGACACGTTCACGGGCTGAACGTGAACTTGATGCGTAGTCTACGCCCGTGAGTGTACACTGAACATATTTTGTTGTAAAAATGTTCATAAACTTATTTATGTAATAAAACTTTGCTTCCGCTTTATGCCTTTGATGTGTGTTATCCGGTGCTGTGCAACGCAGCACCCCTCAGCGTGATCCTGGCTCGACAAGACCGTGGGGTCGTGTCATAATGTCAATGTGCATTGTTCTTGAATGTTGCACGGGGTTTTAGCAATTCAAATGGAACTAGTGTTATCACAAAATAGTGGAGAACTATCTAGATCAACCCCATAGTCCTTAAGTATTTGAACAATCCAAAGAATTTGTGAGCAAGCGCTAGCAGCAGCTACATATTCAGATTCCGCTGTTGATTGTGCAACTGAATTTTGTTTTCTAGAGGACCAAGCAACAAGTGAATTACCGAGAAAACGACAAGCACCAGAAGTACTTTTCATATCAATACAACCCCCAAAATCAGCATCCGAAAAAGCTTTCAAAGTAACTGTTGAGGAAGAAGGAAGAAAAATCCCAAATTCTTGAGTTCCATGTAAGTACCTGAGAATTCTTCTGATGCCTTGACGATGTGAAGCACATGGGGAAGCTTGAAATCGTGTACAACGACCTACACTGAATTGTATGCCCGGTCTTGATGCCGTGAGGTACAAAAGTGATCCAATCATACTTCTATATTCTTTTTGATCCACGGGTTCACCATCTTAATCAAGTTCAAGTGTCGTTGCTGTACCCAATTGTGTCTGAAGAGACTTGCTTTTGTCCATGTTGAAACGCTTAATAAGGTCTCTTGTATACTTTGTTTGATGCACAAAAGTACCGACCTTGGTTTGCTTGATTTGCACCGCCAAAAAGTATGTGAATTCTCCTATCATACTCATCTCAAATTCTGAACTCATCATAGCTGAAAACTTGGACACAAGATCATGAGAAAAACAACCAAAGATAATATCATCCACATAAACTTGAACGAATAATGAGTCATTGCCATGCTTAAGAACAAAAAGAGTTTTATCAACCTTGCCCATGGTAAACCCCTTTTCAAGTAAGAATGTTTTTAACCTATCATACCATGCTCTAGGGGCTTGTTTAAGACCATACAAGGATTTGGAAAGTTTGTAAACATGATTAGGAAAATTTGGATTTTCAAAACCTGGTGGTTGCTTCACATAAACCTCCTCATCTATTAATCCATTAAGAAAAGCACTTTTAACATCCATTTGATATAACTTGAAACCTTTAGATGCAGCAAATTCTAACAAGATTCTTATGGCTTCTAATCTAGCAACAGGAGCAAAAGTTTCATCGAAATCTAGTCCTTCAACTTGTGTGAAACCTTGAGCAACCAACATAGCCTTATTCCTAACCACAACCCCATCCTCACTTGTTTATTTTTAAACACCCATTTAGTTCCGATTAGAGCGTGACCTTGAGGTGGAGGTACAAGTTTCCAAACATTATTTCTTTCAAATTTTTCTAACTCTTCTTGCATGGCAGTAATCCAAGATTCATTAGTGAGTGCGTGTGATATATCTTTGGGTTCAAAATAAGCAACAAATGAAGAACGAGGGTGAGAGTTTGGATCACAAAACCTGGACCGTGTGACTCGTTCGTGCAAGCTTCCAATCATTTGTTGTGGAGGATGACTTTTGAGGACCCGGAGGGGAGTAGACAATTCACATGCTCCTCCTTCTTCATGTTCATCACAAATTGAAGAACTTGTGACTTGAGGACGATCTGGATCAGCAATAGTTGTCGTCGGTGCTGGTTGTGAATCAAAATCAGGAGCTGGAACAATGTCATTAGCTCCTGAATTTTCGGGCAGCAGCATCACTTCTTCATCTTCTTCGATGAAAATACTCTCCCCCTGCAGATATGGGTCTGGTCCTGCAATATTAGAGCTAGTACCTGGGCTAGCTTCATCAAAAGAAACCTCACAAGTCTCCACAATTTTTTTAGTGTCATGTAAAAGCACACGGTAGCCTCTAGTATGAGATGGGTAACCAAGAAACATGCCATCAATGGATCTAGGTTCAAATTTATCAAGATTACCATGTTTCTTAACAAAGCATTTGCAACCAAAGACCCGAAAGTGTGTGAAACTAGGCCTATGTCCAAACCGAAGTTCATATGATGTTTTACCTAGCTTAGCACGCAAGAAGACATGATTTGAGACATAACAAGCAGTTGCAATTGCATCAGCCCAAAATTTTCTAGGAGTTTGATATTCATCAAGCATAGTCCTAGCCATCTCAACTAAGTTTCTGTTCTTTCTCTCTACAACACCGTTTTCTTGAGGTACATATGGTGAAGAAAATTGATGATCTATTCCATTTTCAGCACAAAAGTGATCAAACAATTGATTTTTAAATTCGGTTACGTTATCACTTCTAATTGCTTTTATAGATCCTGGGTGATCAATTGATAATCTAAGAAATAAGGTTCTAAAGTGACTAAAAGTTTCATTCTTAGATGCCATAAAATAAACCCAAGAGTATCTAGAATAGTCATCAACAATCATAAGAACATACCATTAAGCTCCAAAGGATTGTACACGTGAAGGTCCTACGGTGTCAAGGTGCAAAAGTTTACCCGTTTCAGTTGTCATGGTCATTGTGAGAGGAGCATGTGAACCTGCCACCATCTTAGCATGTCTACAAGAAGAGCACACAATTTCTTTGTCCCCTTTAAGTTTAGGCAGCCCACATATGCGATCAAGAGCACTAACACGTGTGAGATGATCAAAGCATACGTGACCAAGTCTACGATGCCAAAAACATATTTGAAAACAATTGTTATCACACTTACCATGCGTTTAGCCAATTGTATGTAGCCGTCCGCACCAAATGTGTGCTTCCCATCCGCCCCTCTGCTCTGTCGGCGGATCCTAGAGAGTTCTTGGATCCCCTGACTCGCCCACAGAGCACACAGGACATGGTAGTCCTCCGGGCGGCCGTCTAACCAGGCTACACTGACCTGGATACATTTATTACTAGGTTATATAACCATTAACCTATTGTGTTTCTTCCACATTTTCAAAAAATATTTTACAATTTACCTCTGCATATTGCTCCAACGTCAAGTACCTGGGAGCCACATTCCTGAATGCCCCCAGGTAGTGGTGGGACATGGTCCGGGCCACTTTCGGGCGGGCCGAGGCCCGGTGGAAAAGCACGGCATGAGGCCCGGTCCGGCACAAAAAGGAATCGGGATGGGCCAGCGCGGCCCGATACTTCGGGCCATGCCGGGCCTAGAAGTAAAGCACGACGGGTGGCACGGCATGAAGTTTCGGGCCGTGCTCGGGCAGGCCCGCCCTGGTTGGCCCGAAAATTTGAAAACGGTCCGATAGAGCCCATCGGCCCGATTCTGGCCCGTAAGTTTTTTGCTATAATCGGCTCGGTTTGGTCTTTGGTTTTTTTGGTCTTCACTTCTCCTCAGTCGCAAGCGCCGCTAACGCCCCCTTCCCGGTCCACCCCTGCCTGCCGCACGCACCCGCCGGCCCGCCCCGAGCCGAGCCGCCCGCCCGCGCCCCAGCCTTCCGCGCACCCGACCGCCCCTGCTTGCCGCGCCCCGGTCGGACGGTCCGCCCCGCCGCCCCGCACCCCCACGCAGCGCGCCCCATCCCGATGGACCGGACCGTCCCGAGCCGCGCGTCCCCAGCTCCCCGCCCCGGCCCCCAGCCAGCCACATGCCGCCAGCTCTCTTCCCCGGCCGGACCACCTCGCGTCGCCCGCCTCTGCCCCGTATCCGCGCGCCCGCGCCGAGCAAAATGCTTCCGGGTAGCGGTAATAGGAAAAAGATTGCGATATCGTTGCGCCGTGTTCATGGCCGTGACCGGCACATGTCGTCTGTCTCCGAGGCCGAGCAACCTGATCCACGTCGTTTGTCCCCTAGCATGGGAGACTACGGCATGGATGATATTCATATGGAAGGTGAGGATGTCTACGAGGAAGAGGAAGGTCAAGATAATGCATTTAATTTGAATGATGCAGGTACAGATAGCTTCTCCTTCAGTATGACCGTGCATGCGTCATTCGGGCCTATCCCTAGCAATAAAGGTGGTCAAACATATTCCACAACTACGGGTCGGAGAAGTCGAGCGGCATGTTGGCAACACTTTATTGAGAACAGGGGATTCATCAATGGTAAGAGTGTTGTTGTTTCCGCTACATGCAAATACTATAAAAGGTTCTTTCTGCAGCATCTAGTAGTGGCACGGGTCATTTGAATCGGAATTATGCTGGATGTATGAAAAAGCTTGCGTTACGAGAATGTGGAGCAACACAAACTCAATTGAACTTCATGCCCGACGGCTCTGTATGTACTTGGGTTTATAACGTCGATGTAGCTCGCTCTGAAATTGCTAGATATATTGCAACTGAGGATCAACCTATTTGTATGGGTGAAAGTGTTAATTTTGAAAGAATGATTCAGAAAGATTTTTGTCTAGAATATAGTAATATTTCTTGAAAAACCACTAGACATGATATCATTAATAGATACAATGATAAATGGACATGTTGAAACAAACTTTTAGGACCATGTCATTTTCTGTGGCACAAACATCAGATATTTGGTTATCTTCACACCAAAGGACAAACTATATTAATGTTGTTGCTCATTACATAGACCATAAGTATAAGCTAAACAAAAGGATCTTAGGATTTCGGGTCACTGATGAGAATCATACCGGTGAGGCAATTGCCTCACATGTGCTAGAGGTTATTAGGGAATTTGGTATTGAAAATAGGATTGTCTCTATTACTCTTGATAATGCATCGGCTAACACTAGGGCTATGGATATACTTGAGCCACATATTGAAAGATACATCGGTGGGTATGTTCTACATCAAAGATGTGTATGCCATATCATTAATCTTATTGTGCAGGCTGGTTTAATAAAGGCAAGAGGATGCATTGATAATATGCGTAGTGCCATTTGTTATCTTTTGAATTCTCCACAGGTTTATCAAAATATAGAGAATATTGCCGTGTAAAAGGGTTGAATCCAAAGAAGTTTTCACTAGATATGAAAGTGCGGTGGAACTCTACATACACCATGTTAAAGCAATTAAAAGGGCATGAGAAAATTTTCACCACTTTTATGAATGCTCAAGATGCAGGTATAGTGCTTCATGAAATAGATTGGATCACGACATCACATTTTCAACCATTATTGAAACCATTCTATAATGCAACTACCTTGTTGTCCAGTATCTTTTATCCTACTTCTCCCCTTTTATTTGAATGGCTAATGACTTTTGTAGAAATATTTCATGAATATGAGAATGATGAAATACTTGCTCCTATTGTTGTAAAAATGAAAGCAAAATATCTAAAGTATTTTGATGCTATCCCTCATCTTTATAGTTTTGCTCTAATTTTTTATCCACGTAAAAAACTAGAGCAATTAGAGGCTGCTTTACAATTTATTGGTGACAAACTTGATCTTGATTACTCATCTGCGTACTCACATGTTAAGTCCGAGATATTTTGAGTATTTGGTATGTATCAACAGAAATATGGACAACCACGCCCTAGAGTCGAAGGACAACAACTTGAAAAGAGAAGAAGTACGGCAGCTAACATGTGGAAAAAAAATGAAGTCCAAGGAAACTTCTACTACATCCTCACATGGCTCTAGGTAAAATTGGAATCCAAGCGCGGAGTTGTCCCACTATCTCAATATAGATCACGTGGCTCACGATCTAATGCTACAGGTATGTTTTTTGCTTTTTTTAACATCTAAATCTGATAATATATTTACCATTTCATTTACGTTGGTTTCCAGGATGATGTTGAGGTGGACCTCTTAGCATGGTGGAAAGACAATGACGTCAGTTCTGGTGCTCTCTCAATTTGCGCGTGATGTTCTGCTTATTCCAGTTTCAATTGTGTCTTCCGAAGCTATCTTTAGCTCAGCTGGAAGGATAATAGAAGAAAGGAGGTGAGTATATTGCCGATTATTTTTCTTTCAACATATGTTATAATGATTCAATGTTGATTTTGTTTGACCACTTTTGTAGGTCCTCTCTTACACCAACGATGGTTAAGTGCCTCACATGCCTTAAAGATTGGGAGGCGGCGGAATTTAGAGATCAACACCGTCTTTAGGATCCAAAAATTATGAAAGTGATGGAGGATCTTGAGCTAGATGAGTCTGAATGATGTATTGTTGATTGTATGAACAAAAACTCAAACAACTGTACTCTTTTCCTTAAGGGGGAAACTCACAATGAGTGTAAGGTTTTTAACGAGGCAGTTTGTAATGAACTTATCAATAAAATTATATTCCCCCCAAAAAACCTGGCTTGTGTTTGTTTTTTTTGTGCGTGTCCATGAAGTTCTAAATATATCTGGTAAGTTATCCTCTTGATCGCATTTTTTTTGTTTTTTGTTCCAATTTTTTTTTTGATTTTTCTGTATTTTTTGTAATTTTTTTAAAAATTCCTGCATGTCACAACATTTTTGGGCCGGGTCGGGCCGACCACGGCTCAAAGTGGGCCCGGCGTGCCCCGGACCGTGCCTGGGCTGGAAGTGTGCCAGTTCGGGCCGCCTGGCCCGGCATGAACTGGCCCGCCGTGCTTTCGGGCCACGGGCCAAACCGGCCCGAAGCACAACCAGGCCGGGCTGGCCCAGCATGGCCCAAGTCCCACCACGGCCCCCAGGTCACCCTCTTCCGAATGCAGCTTCATGTACGCTCTCGTCACTTGAATTCTAGCGTTCAATAGCGACTGCATAACGAGCTTCCGGGCGTTCTTATGGAACACGGTTCTGGCGTAGTCCACCTCGCCCTCGTCCTCCAAACGGTACCGTGCCTGCAAAAACATATTTATATACATCATTGGTATTAACTATATTATAGACTTGTATTAAGGAAATATATATTTAATGCTTACCATGAAGTCGGACCACATAGCCTCCTGATGGTTGCCGTGAGCAACAAGCTGGGCAGTGGCGTAATCGTCCCACGACGTGGCGAAGACACTATTCACTACACGGGGGTAGTGCAAACGGATAAGCCACCTGAGGACACTGTTCACCTGCTTGTGGCATCCTCGACCCGTGAATGAGTCATCGTACCAAGACCTGATAGATAATGATAAATCAATACGTCTATAACACTAAAATAATTTAAATTGAAGAGTTAAAGATTTACTTACATATCGCCAACCGGACGAATAACGATTCGGTCATCTTGGTATTAGGAGGTGGAGGAGGAGCCACATAGTGACTCCTCGCTCCTAATCCGACGCCTCTGAGATGGCTCAACATTAGGTGACCCAGAGGAGTGGTCACTGGAAGAGTCTGGAAGCGGGTCCACAGGCAGGTCCACAGGATGGCTACCGGACCCCGAAGGGTGGTCATCAGCCTGTGCTGGCTGCAGCGGACCTCTCGTCTCTGAGTCATCGGGCCTAGAGTCCTCATGATAATTTAAAAGAATAGTAATGTAGATGAATGAAGTAATTGTTGACATTATAAGATTCACGAAATGATATTTACCTCGCCTATCGCATGTGAGACGTGCAAATTCGAAACGAGTAATTAATTTCTATAGGTTATGTTACTCATTTTCATTTTTCATTCTTTTACATGAGAGGAAAGAACGAGAAAGAGGGGGTAAGATGGTCAGAGTTGAAAGTTCAAAGGGCCTATGGCGGGTCGGGTCGGGTCTTGCTGGGTCGGGCCATGCAAGGTCGGGCCGTGCCATGCCGGGTCGGACCGTGCAGGGCCGGGCCGTGCCGGGTCGTCGGGCCATGCTGTTCCAGGGGTTGGGCCATGCCGGATCGGGCCGTGCCGTGCAGGGTCGGGCCGTGCCGGGTCAGGCCGTGCCATGCCGGTTCAGGCCGTGCAGGGTCGGGTCGGGGCCATGCCGTGCTGCCGGGTTGGGCCGTGCCGGGTCGGGCCGTGCTGTGCATGGTCGGGCCGTGTCAGATCGGCCCAAAACCCATTAATATACCTATAATGAATAACACTCACAATCAATTAATTAACTAATTCAAAACTAATTGAGCATTTCAAAACTAAATAAATAATTAAATACTTCAAACTAATTAACTTACAAAACTAATTGAACAATAAAAAACTAATAAAACAATTACAAAATAGTTAAACAAACTAATTACAAACTAAAATCAAACTGATTAAAAACTAATTACAAACTAAACTAAATAACTAAATTAAACTAGATGACTACATAATTTAAGGATAAACTAAATAATTTACAGCTAAACTAATAATTCACAAACTAAATTTCTAACTTAGAGGTGGTGTGGCGCGGGGAAGCCAGGGGCGGCGCGGATGAAGACGGCAACGACGTGGGGAGGTCGGGGACGAAACGGATGCGGTCGCAGATTGCCCGTGGCGGCCGGGGGCGGCGCGGGGGGACGGGACGCAGGGGCATCTTGGCACGGGCCGGAGGAGGCCGGGGCGGCGGCGCGTGAGCCGGGGAGGACGGGCCGGTGGCGGTGCATGGCGGCGAGGGAGGCCGGGGCGGTGGCAGTGGCACGCGGGAAGGCAGGGGAAGCCAGGGCGGTGGCAACACGGCGACACTTGGGAGTGGCGGCGGTGGCGCGTGAGGGCGGCGGTGGAACGGGTCAGGGTCGGCGCGGGCGTGAATGCCCGCGCCGACCCCGGCACGGGTAGGTATATACCCATTATTTACGACGGTCAGGGACCTGGCCGTCGTAAATAAGGTGGTATTTACGATGGTAGTTGGCGCTGTCGTGAATAAGCAATTTATTCACGACAGTCAAGGCTTACCGTCGCGAATAATGTGATTATTCACGACGGTCTAGGTCAACCGTCGTGAATAAGAACATTATTTACGACGGCCGTTGTACACCGTCATGAATATTTTTATTAACGATGGTACCGTCGTTAATAACTTTGGCCATCATAGATTTGTCTTTTTCTTGTAGTGGTAGGCGAGTCCTTTATGCAAATTCAGCTATCTTATTCAATCCGTCATGCATATAGAGTTTTTTGTTTAGAGGAGATGGATCAGTCTTGCTGAGCCTATGTTATGAGTGATTTTGCAGGTTAACATCGATGCTATGAGGTTGTCCAGTGAGACTCGGAGACTTCCGAGTCATTTAACACATGGAGAACCCAGCCGCTGCAGTTATCTTCTTGTTGCTAGCGAGAAGAGTCCACGGGCTGGATATCTTCTCGAGTGCTTAGTAGATAATAAACATGAGTCATTTAGTCTTCCACTGTAGTTATTTAATGTAAAATATTTATAAAGAACACTTGTAAGCTTACGGTTTTGATTTATGGGACACGGTTTTCCTTATATGTGTGCTGTTGGGTGCGACATCGCACGGCACCACCCAATGCGATTCTCGGGCGAGCGGCACGGCCACGTGATCAGGTCGGGCCCCTCACAAAACCATCCATCCTACGCCCCGGGTGACGAGAATTCGCTGCCACTGGCCAAAACGATTCGGCTCACCGTCGAGCTACCATTTGCTGACGTTTTCTGTTCGGTTTAGGGGTAGATTCATGTTCCACGACCTTTACTGGTGCTGTGCGGCAGTTTTGCTCGTGGAATTAGGCTCGGGACATGCTGCTCCTGGTCAGCGCCGCGCCGCTGCCAGTGCCGACATATTTCCGGCCAATTTCGTGATGCATAACTTTGCCCGGCGGTTGCGCCATGTTCTAAGGATCGTATAGAGCGAAGCCGCATAAAAAATGGTTGAGAAATGAGTAAGAACGTGGTGCGCTACCCCTTTGTTCCGGCGCGCGCGTTCTCTGATCGAGAGGTTGAAGAAGGATCTGACTGGGGGCTCCACTGTCAGCAGGTAGAGGGAGTTGTCTGTGCAAAAATAAATACAGAAAAATGTTTAAACTTTGATAGCCAATAACTTTGTGTAGGAAACTCTACAAAGAGTGAGACCAACTTTTTGGAATCCTCATAACAAATACTTTGCTGAGAACTTGCTATGAAAAAGCCCAGTATTTTCTGTAGAATTCTTTTTATTAAATCCTTTAGGGATTAATATCAGGAATAATTCTTTATGAAACATTCCCAATTTTGGTCAGAAAAATCTTTCTCCTAGTTCCTGATCTCCAATAAAAATCTTAGGATTTTTGGAGCTGGTTAAGGTGGCCTAATCAGTAGGTTTTCTCAGGGTTAAATCAATTAGATGAAAATCACAGAATTTAATTTCCAGAAATATAGATTGAGTTTCCACAAGCAATTCTGGGCAGCAGAAAACTTAGAAAATTTTGAAACAAAATTTTCTGGAAACCATAGATCCAGACCTATTAGAATATCAGATTCTTCAATATGACCAAGTCTAATTAAATTCCTATAAATCATTGAAGGTTAAATCGGCCAAAAAATTTATTGTGGCCATCTCCTTCCTCAAAAACTTCTGAAAATTAGACCATACTCCTATCATGAGTTTAGAAAGATCCTGTAAAAATTTCAACCACAGAATCATCTGTCTTCATAGATTTTGCTTCTGTAGTTTTATATATCATATTAATTCATAATGTGACACATTCGTTTAATTGATCATTTCGGTAGAAGGAATTCTCGGGAAAACTTCGGAGGCCACTGACTTGATTATAATGACCAAAAACATTAGTCGTGATCAACAATAAGGCAAGCCGTGGTTTGCATCCAAATTTACAAGTTTATATTTGCATACACTTTATATTGTTTAGAATTGTTATTTTTGCATTAAGTCTAGGTTGTATGGCACTCCACATGCTTGACCCAATAAATCCCTAGAGTATTAGTTAGATTAGGTTTCACTTAAGTTTAGTTGCTAATGATCAAGTTAAGAAAAGTGGATTAAAGAGGCATAACTCGTGAACAGGGATTAAGGGGGATCAATCGGAAGAGTTGGGAATTTATCAACTTAATTGAGAAATTGAGACCGGATAGTATGGATGGAATGCTCAAGGACATGGTCCTGTGAGCATAGTCCCTGTCTGAGTCAATTGAGGACCGTTCTCGTGTGCGGCCCCGCTAGACAAGTTTGATCTTGTACCGGATGCATACTGGCAATATGGGACCCAGGAAACCGATGTAACATGTTAACCTGGGGGTTGAGGCAATCCCCACCGTCCCATGTAGATGGTGAAAGGAGAGAGAAGTCGTCACAACGAGGGTTTACCGTACTGAGACTTACTCAGGGTTGATGGGACCGGTTCGACATGTGGGTGTCTTGTGAAAGGTTGCCACATATGGCGTTCAGGGGATTGGTTGATCACCTTCCTCAGAAGGGCATATGTGCCGTGTCATTCGGCTGTTATCGATTCGAATCACCGTCGCTCGCGGTAGTGAGCATACTTGTACACTGCGTCATGACGTAGTAATAAACTATGGGAAGGGTTAATATGCTTCACGATTAATCCTCATATTGGAGGTGAGGGATGATAACTACCTTCGCTAAATTTACATTCTACTTTGGGCTAGTGGCATCTAGACAAAGTGTTTCTTGTTTTATTGTGGAGTCTCGATGTAACTTGTGTGAGGCTTATAAAATCTGCTTAAAACTGGAAGCAATGACTCTCTGTTAGATCAAGTTTATCATTTGTGCAAACTTCTTTATTCATCCCTCTATTTCCATCATTTAGAGTTCCAAGTGTAGGTTTACGGTTAAGTCTTGCTGAGCATAAGCTCACGGTTTGTTGATCAATTGTTTTGCAGGTAAGATTGCATAAGGCAACGTTAGGGAGGACGGGTTATCTGAGCGGGACAGCACTCAGTGAGGGTTGTGAGTCTCACTTGGAACCCTGCATGCCGCTGTGGTGTTGTGTCTTGCTAATGTTGAGCATCCGTGGGCAGGATGGCTTCCTTTTTCTTAGGGTAGGCAATAGTTCGTGAGTTTAATTCTTATCTTCCGCTGCAATGTACGATGTACATTATTTGTAAAATGAGTCAATAATATGTATGAAAGACATATATTGTTGTGTATGTGTACTTTTCGGTTATGTGCTGTTAGGTGTCGCATCGCACGACACCACCCGATGTGATTCCTGGACTGTCGGGGCGGTGGTCCCCACATTACCTTCCTTATTTTCGACGGCCTTGAGGTGGCCATCGTAAATAAGCATGTGTGATTTACAACGACCAGCTCCAGGCCATCGTAAATAAGCCTATGTTATTTACGAAGGCATGTTCCTGGCTGTCGTAAATAACCTACCAGAGGGTGCCAGCTGGCACCCTCTAAGTAAGTTACTACGGCCTGTATAGGCCGTCGTAAATAACTTATTTATGACCAATCACTTGTGATGGCCGGACCATCTTAAATAAGTTAGTTATGACGGTTATTAGCTGAATTACGATGGTTTAGGCCGTTGAAAATGTGGAAGTTTGCTGTAGTGCTAGCCATACGCTGGATATGCCTCCGACCAGTTGTGAACAAACTTGGCCGAAGGCCCGAGGGCTACTGACGGTGACGTACCCCAGATACCCGAGAAGCAATCATCCAATCGCTCACATAGGGACACATGGCTCCACGGGCTCTGACCTAAGGCCCAGGCTCAGAATGACGCAGCCACAAGTCCCGACCACAAGGAATGGGCAAACCCCCAAGGTAAGAAGCGATGCCCGACCTCCATGCTCGGGCAACAAGGCCGTAGGAGGAAGTGATCCGGGCTAGGGCCCGGACTAGAGGCAGGAAGAAGACTTCAATACTGACTTGACAGAATGGCAGGGAGAATTCAATTCAGAGTGAGGGGTCACACGTGATTAGACAAGCGCCATGCTGGGCCATCATCACCACACGTCCCATCTCGCTCGGCGCGGGTATACAGGGACCGAAAGTAGACGTAGACCATAGACTAGACGGGAGCAGGTGTACTCATCGCTCATGTACCGCTTTGGGGTGCCTTAGGCGCTGACACATCATGTAAACCCCCTCCCCATTTATGAGTCAGCGGGTAGGTATAGGCGTCCGAGCTATAAAAAGGGAGGTCCGGAACCTACCCTCGGACGGGTTCACGGACACACGCACAACACTTAGGCTTTCTTCTTTCTCTCACACACAAGGAAGCCTCGTTTGTAACCACGGTTCCATGAACCGCCTAAGCTAATACAAGACCGACGAACACCCCATACTGGTCGTAGGACACATTGTCCGAACCAGTATAAATCGTTGTCTTTATTAGGTAGCCATTCGAATATAAAATGTAAAGCATTCGATTACTAGTCGGTGGTAAAAACGCCGACAAGGTTAATCTGTGTTTATGTAAAATAGTGGTAAAATCACAAGCACATATCAATTTATGGTAAAATCACAAGGGCACTTCTGTATTTTTTATCATATTTAACACTGTTAACAACCCACAATGGAGTAAGGGTATACTTTGACTTCATTTTGAAAAAGCAGGAGTAAAATCACAAATCTTAAATTTGGAGGGTAAAATAGCAATTATAGTTGCAACCGAGGGTATGAACACAATATGCCCTATCTTTTTCTTGCTATTGTTGTTGGAGGAGGGCTTGAACCTTGCTGTCTTTTCATCTCTGTAAGTAGAACCTGAAAAGAAAGGGCAGTTTGTATGAAAATGTACTGATTCACCACATTCAAAGCATATGTTAGAGCCATCTCTTCCTCTCCTCCTAGTTCTCACATTTTATACTGCTTTTGATAACCGATTTGAGAGAAGTGTTAACTCTTCCTTCGCAAACTCCTCAATCTGTTCAAGGGTTAGAGAGAACATCAAAACATGTGCACCACATGATGAAGATTGGCTAGAGCTATGAAGAACATGTTTTGAAACAAATGTAAGAGACTTGTTGGGGTTTTTGCGTGAGTTATATCATGTTAATGAGTTTTTTACTTTGAATACATGACATCTAAAGTAAGTGTACTCATGACATTAAATTTATCGTATAGAGGTGACTTCATCTCCCAAATTGATATGTCTAATGCACTCAACAATTGACTAGCATTATCAGGATTTGAATAAACAACACTGACACTATACTAGTTGCTGAGAATTTTGTTAAATGTGTGAAAAAAGTCATCTAACAACTCACCGGGGCTCATCTCGAAGCGCATGTACTTCTTCTTTTACATGCTCTGTTGTACTTCTTTGATAGTGTTGGAGCCTTCATGGTAGTCGCACAAAGCCTTCCACACGTTGTATGCTAACTTTAAGTGGGCAATACAATCAAAGTCACCTTGGGTTAGTCCTTGGATGGTGAAATTGTGCACCATGTAGTTGTTGCCGACTTCCTTTATGTTAGCAGTTGTCACATCTTTGTTTTACAAAACAAGGAATAGCTTGAATACTTTCTCCTAGATGGCAGAGTAATGCGCGTGAATGTTGGCCTCCATCCGAGCGTTACAAACTTGAAAATCAATGCAATCGAACACACACGGTTTTGCAGAATATCGCTTAATTGAATCTAATCTAAAAACCAATGAAAATTGTTAGATTAAATGCAACTGGCCTCCGATACCACTTGTAGGATCGAAAGACACTAGATCATCTGTGAAAGCGGGGGTGAATTATAGATAATGCAAAAATTTCAGCAAAACACTCAACACCTCAAATGAAAATTGATGTCTGATAAACACGTGTGTGCAATTAGGTTCTCTAGCATCAAACATCATAAAACACTAAAAAAGTATAGAAATAAGTTGGTAAGTCAATGCAACAAGAATCACATCAATAGGTGGATTAAAACTCAAATTATGATAAAAACGTGATTATAGGTTGGTTGAATCTACCTGGTTGGAGAACCAATATGTTATGTTATAGAACTCTCCTGTAACGTTTAAACCATGACTCCAATGAACTTTCAATCTTTACATATGATAGAAAATCGATTTTTGAAGCCAACATAGAAAGAATTAAGTCAATTGGATATGTACAACAAAAGTTATGGCCGAAAGATTTAAGTAACATCAATGTGAGTGAAACCGACACATAATACTTGAAAAAAAATAGGTGATCACAAACCAAAAGCTTGGCACAAAAAATGATTTTTACTCACAAAACACGTGAAAGCCAGCCTCAGGGATGCCTCCCACCAAGCCAAGTCTATATATTTATATCCATGGCACTCGAGCTACCATAACCAACTAGGACACCTTCAAAAGAATCTTGTTCAACTAGTACACCATATAACCTACTTGGACAATATATATTGGAACGTAGATCAGAATACTAGCCTTTCAAAATGCTTTGGATGCAGCCACAAGAGTTATAGACACAAACAACTCAAGGTATGACCCTAACTTGGACTCTCTATTCAGAACTCGCAGCCAACTTTTTTACGTCCGGACATGCTGAATCACGCCACACACTTGTGCCAACCTCCACACACGTTCTAACACATTCACCTCTGCTTGGAACCATGTTGTCACGTCCATGCACTGCTTCCACACATTCACACCTTCCAAACACGTTCAACCTTCTCTTTTCATTGTATGAACATGTTGTAATCACGTCACAACCTCGTGTCATCCCTGCACTTGTGCCTATGGCTTATACACACATATGGAACACCACTTGATACTTCTAAAGTACCTTTATATGCACCGTTCCTGATCCAAAAATGTTTCATGACACCTTTCATCACCTCAACCATAAATACTTCTGAATTTTGTTGTTGAACCTTAACTTCTCACTAAGTATAGTTTAAGGAACACCATCACCAGCACTGCTTTGACCTCAAGCAGCACCTGCACATGAGCAAGCAACCATTCTTTATGAGCACAACCCCGATACTTGATTCTCGTTAGTTCAAACCACAATACTTTTCATGACAACCTCACACAAATGTGTTGCTCACATTCAAACCACACAAAAAACATAACACTTCAAAACTCAGTACATAAACACCAAGCATTCTCTCCTACACATCAAGTACAATCTTAACACGCTCCATGTCAAATCATAAGTTAAGAATTACGTGAATGATCAAAACTTTACATTAAACTCTCATGTAAAACACCCATTGTCAATCTATTCAGCACACCGATGTCACAGAGACAATTGTGGAGACGAATGTTGGAGATGAATGTGGGAGACGAACGGTTGGGTTTTCATGGGAATGTGGGAGACTATATGAATTATAAAGCCTTTGTTGGGCAAACATTGTATGTTGGTAAAATTAAATATAGGAAGTTGTATCTAAACTGATTCTAAACAACAATAGGTTCTACTACTAATCCTTTGTACCGGTTATTTTTCCAAACCACTTCTGATACTTCTCATCTATACCGGGTCTGCTTCCAAACCAGTTCATATAATTCTTTCAAACCTATTTCCGGATTTGATGCCTCTTTGGCATCAGTGGGCATTGTTTCACTTGCAATAACTGCTTATTGTGACAGTTCTGGAGACAAAAAAAAAGATCATTCGTCTCACCCTCTTCTCAGTTCTTGCCTCTCGCCCTCTCACTCTTACTCTTGCGAGGAAGCAACAAGCAATCCATCCACAAGATAATAATGACAAATTATGCTATTAATTCATCCCATCTTTAATGCACCTTAATAATGGAGGTCCTCATCGTGTTGCAAGAAAGGTATGCTTTATATCAGGAGATTTTGTGTAATGATGGGTATGCGGTAATAGTCTCAATGAGATATTTACCCCTGCACAATGCAATCAAATCTTGCACATGATAGCACACTTCGTTGTTCACCAAGCCAGGAAGCATCTGATATGCTATGTTCAATATCCACGTGGAATTGGGATTTTTTAAAGCGCCTCAACCAAGAGATCTGAACTAAACATGAAATATATACCAGAATTACTCTTTGGTACAAAATATTACATTACCAGTGGAACCAAACAATACAGAACTTTATTACAACGACATACGCTGTAGTACAAAATTTATGAACATGATGATAACTAACATCATAAACACATGGACGGCTGGCTCATCCTTGTACATGGTTCCACGGTAATGACTTGGATGTGTACACAACCCTAATCAAAGTCCTCCGGTTCAAAGTCAGGATCCCCTGAGAATATCAACAACGGTTGAGTACAATATTCTCAACAAGCTCCAGCTCGCTCTTTGTCATGCACAAGGATAATTAAAAATGCAAATCAACGCAGTCGAATGCCTCACCTAGGACATTCCTCCTCTTGATATCACAACAGGTGGTTCTCTAGTCGTTAGTATTACACCATAACCTGTCTTATGTCAAAGTACGATCGTTCAAACAGATTATACACTCTACAGAGGTTGTACGTTGTATCTACATGCAGGAACTGTCAAAGACAGCTGGTCATAGCGAACATTAGCCATAGCTTCACTCGCTCAGTTGCCCACCAAACCCAAGTCATGACTCCGCTTGGTCTACACCCACAAAGAAATGTTCACCGTGCACGACTATCAGGCTAGCTAGTGGGATTAGGTTAATCTCTGCCCATACAGAATCATGTGGTCGCGCTAGAAAAAAGTTAAGTGAGATGTCAAAACAACTCGGTAGTTAAGGCTCACCAAGCCAGCCTCCATACCCAGAGTCACAAAGATCGAGTCTATCAATAAAATAGCTTTCGGCCGTAAGTCTACCACCACAGTACTGCTTACACCAGCACTATCCCATCTGCCCTAGTCTTAACTCATGCATGCTCTCACCAAAACATGCAACAAACAACATAATCATGCGCAATCTCATCGTGTCAGTATGCAGCATTGAAAACTAGCATGACTCCACTCTATCACTCACATAGCTAATGCTCAACAAATGCAAGAACCTACCCTAATGGCCACAATGGATGAGCATTATATCGATGCAATATTATTAAAAATTATCAATGAAACTTGTCTTCGCTACCTTCCATGACATCGTGCTCCTGGTCTCCTCTGGGTTCTCCTCTAGCACCATTTTGCTACAAGGAACGTCACGCACAAGCAAGCATACAAGCAAAGTAAACATAAATCAATACATCATACAAACTTTATTGTACTAAATATATTATACTTTTAGATAAATTTTAGAGTAAGAATCGGGTCAAACGGATGAGTGAGATATGTAAGATGGAGGTTGGGCTAATTACCAAAATTAATACTTAATTCAGGGATTTGGACCATGGTCTTGACCGAGCTGCTCAGCTCTCGAAGTCCTCTACCCAGGTTGCTTTGCAGGGTGTGGGGTCCATGACTGAAAGGTTGGCTGCTTGTTGTCTTGGGGGCCCATGACAAACAACGCATGCATGGGTGGAGACCATGCCTATAGCTGGGAACCTCATGGGTTGAGTTTGAGGCTGCTGGCGCCTCGGCCTGTGGCATGGGAAAAATAGCTGTGGGCCACCACCACAAGTGTACATGTGGAATAGCTTCACACGTCATCCCAATGGAGCTACTCTTATAGAGAGAACAGGGGTGTTCGTCTTCCTCGAGCCTGAACGCCATGAAAGGGCTTTCGGTGTTTGAAGCGGCGGGTGAGAGGACCCTGGGTGGCTGAAATCGGATGTCGACGCCATGGCTTGCCCGATTGAGGTGTCAATTTGGGCAGAATTCAAGTGAAATAGGGACATTTCAAAGAAGGGCGCCCATGGCCGGTGGTGGCCACTGCTAGGTCTGAGGAGAGAGGTAGATGGCTCAGGAACGGGCTCGGGATGTGAAGTCAATGATGCGGATACTCACCTAGGCTGCGGCTCAGATGGTGAGGGCTTCTCACCAGATATTGATGCGGTGTGTGTGAAAGGACGACACGAAGGCGAGGCTTGGCTGGTCCGAGGGAGGTTAGTTTACAGGCACCGTTAAAGACGACGGGGAAGGGAGGGGGCTGGCTAAAGCCCTCCGTGGTAATGGTGATGTAAAGGCAAAGTTAGGCGGCCCTTTACTACGCCTGGTCAGGCCTGTCTAAGGTGTCGCATCGTCCGACCATGACCTCATTTAGTGTCAGCACCTATGTGGCTGTAAATGTGGCTGGCGGTACACTGCAGACCGGTACCCTGCATGGAGGGTAGAAGACAGTCCAGATCCCACCTCCCTGTTGAGGCAGGCATGAACTCAGCCAAGTGTCCATGGCCCCAGACCAGGCATCCCCGCTTAGTCAGGGTCCGGCTTTGCCACGTGTACCCAGGCTCTGAGACCGGACCTCCCTGCTGAGAAGGGTTCCGAAGCCGCCACGTGCCCTTGGCTCCGGACCTGGCCTCCCCGCTGAGACGAGGTCCGGAGCTGCAACATGCATCTGGGCTCTGAACCCGACCTCCCAGCTTAGGAAGGCTCCGAAGCCACCACGTGTCCTTGGCCCCAGAACTGGCCTCCCCGCTGAGGCAAGGTCCGGAGCTTCCACGTGTATCCGGGCTCTGACAACATCCTTCCCGTTGAGGAGGGCTCCGGAGCCGCCACGTGTCCCATGATCCCTCGTGGACCCTGAGCCTTGGGAGTCAAGGAGGACGTGTGCGGCCAGGCAGCGCACTCAAGACTCATGCCTTCCCCAGAAGCATGACACACGTCGCACGCCTTCGCCCCCCACCCGTTCATCATTATGGTGACAAGACAGGGTGGCGAGGCATGACAGCGGCACAGTGCTGCTCAATGGCACAGTGCTGCCCAGCAGAGTGAGAGGACGCGGCGATAAGATGGTGTCTTCATCATCACCTACTACTCAGTCAGAGGCGCCCGACGCGTCAGGCAGCACGTCTTAACTCCACCGACAGCAACATCACATGTAGCTGTAAATACCTTAGATCATGCATAGGGTACGGACAGCCGCGGTGCCACCTGTCGGGCCCTAGGCCACAATGTAATTGTCCCGGCCTTGAGCTATAAAAGGACCAGGGCAGCCTCCGTGCAAAGGGTTCGCAACCCAGCCAACTCACTCACTCACACGCGTAAGCAATACAATACTCACTCCCATGGGAGTAATGCTTTTACGCTCCGGTGGATCAAAACACATAAACCATCATGTTCACATGTGTTCATCAGCCTTGCTCGATCTAGCGGCGGTTAGCTCCTCCAAACAACGAACCTCCGCGGACTGCTCCAGTAGCGGCACTGGGGGAAGTGTCGCAGCTCACACTTCGACATTTGGCACGCCAGGAAGGGGGGGCTTCCACGCTCTCTAGGCAACCGAGTATCACCACCATGGTGAACATCCACTCTCTCGGCGGCTCGTCTCGCCGCACTCGCCGTCGTCTATATAAGGGAGACGAGGAGGCCACTTCCCGCTCCAGGGCGGGTAGGTCTGGCCAGGCAGCCGACCAGGCGGTCGGAGTGCAAACAGCGCCCACGGCTTCTACCTCACGGTGGCCTTCTACCCCCACGGTGGCAACGGCGCTGCCAGTTCCAAGCCAGAGAGCGTGCTGGCTGCAGCACGCGCTCTTCTCCACAACCCCACTTGTGAGGGTGCTACCCTAGGGTCGGCAGAGCAGTGGTGCAACGACGTTGACCGCCTCGTCGCCGCTACCATGAACACGCCCGCCTACAGAAGGCAGTGGGCCGAGCCCTCTCAGGCCCAGTCGCATACGCTGACGGTGGCCCGCGAGACGGTAACGACGCGCGTGGCGCCACGGCCAGGCAGGCCACAGCCAACCTTAGGGTCGAGCTAGACCGCCGCCGCGTGAGCGAAGATGGTCACGCCACCATTAAGCAACGTCGAGAGCGGAGCCGCAACCTCGAAGGAGAGTACGGCTCCCCGAGAGTTGTACCAGCGGGACGATCCCTGCAGACTCATGCCTCTCCAAGAGCAGGCGGGGACTGCATGGTGCTCACCAAGCACATGCGCATGGCGGTCTGGCCACCCAAGTTCCGGCCCCACATGCCAGAGAAGTACGATGGGACAGTCAACCCCGCCAAGTTTCTACAGATCTACTCCACCTCAATCCTAGCTGCAGGAGGGAATGGGGCCATTATGGCCATCTACTTCCCAGTAGCCCTGACCGGCGCTGCCCAGTCATGGCTCATGAATCTTCCCCCAGGCTCCATCTCCTCCTAGGAAGAGTTGTGCTGGAGAGTCACAGCCGACTTCAGGAGTTCCTACACGTGCCCCGGTAGCGAGCTAGACCTCCACGCCGTGCGTCAGCATGGGGGGGGGGAGTCGCTGTGATCCTTCATCTAGCGGTTCTCCCAGGTTAGGAACACCATCCCCTGCATCTCCAATGCCTCCGTCGTCATCACCTTCCGGCAAGGCCTCAGGGACAAGAAGATGCTCGAGAACTTAGTCACGCACGACGTGCAAGACGTCTCCGAGCTCTTCAGATTGGCGAATAAGTGCATTGGAGCCGCGGAGAGCTGAGACTGGCACTCACGAACCGCCTCCGCAACGGGGAGTGCCAGCGAGGCCGCTGCTCAGGACAGCTGCAAGAAGAAGAAGAAGGTTGGAGGCAAGGACAAGCCTCTAGCTGGGGCACCCACCATCGCCGCTGCAGCAGCCGGTGGGGCCGTACTTCATGCACCGACAAGTGCCCGCGACCACCGTCCGTCAGTGACGACGGCCAATGGTGCCTGGTGCACAACTCCAGCTGCCACGGTGCTAGCGAGTGTCATGAGATCAAGAAGTCCGCGGAACGTTTCCATGAGCTGCAACAGCGGCAGCGCCAAGACGGCGCGCCCTTCTGCCAGCAGGAGGGCAAGCAGAAGGCTGAGCCTGAGGCCAGCGTTGAGCAGGAGATGGAGTATCAAGACGCCAAGCGGGCGTTGAAGGCCGTCTACGGCCACTACGACTCCGACTCCAGCACCGACAACGAGAGGCACAAGGTGCTCCACGTGATGTACGGGGATTCCTCCGACATCACGTCCTGGCGAGCTTTCAATACCCTGCTTCAATCGGTGGCCGCAGCTGCACCTACCCCCGGGCCGGTGCCCCACCACAAGGGGATGGAGACGCCGATCAGCTTCAACGCCTCCGACTGCCCCAAGAACATGGTGGGCACCGGGCAGCTGACACTCCTCATCGCCCACACCATCGCCAATGTGAAGCTCTACCACGTGGTGATCGATGGCATGGCGTCCCTCAGTGTCATCAGCCTTGCAGCTTTCAAGAAGCTGCAGATCCCAATTCCCAGCTCACCCCCTCACATCCATTCTCGAGGGTGGGCCGGGACCCTATCTTCCCGTGCAGTAGCATCTCCCTCCCGGTGACATTCGGGATGCCTGAGAACTATGAAATCCCCAAAATACTAGCAAGTGAATCAGCCAATTTCCATTTAGGAAAAAGAGGGGGAATTAAAACTTTGGATTATAACGCTGTGAGTTCAAAGTGCTGACTCAAATTTGCAAAAACTTCCAAACATTGAGAGCTAAAATCCACAATTTGGTTCACCAAAAATTCATATAGTAACCCTGCCAAATTTCAGCTCATTTGGAGAGGATTTACCATTTGTTTGAAAGTGAGTGAGGAAGCAACTCAAATCTGAATTCAAACCTCAGTTTCAAATTCCAACTTCATCAAACTGCAAATTGGGTTTGACAAATATGTTCCCCACATTTGAAATAGAATCCCTGCAAAAATTCATTAAATTTTGGGTTGCGCTAGGCATTTGAATCAATGGAAGAGGGAGGATTCAAATCAAAATTCAAATTCAAATACCCAAATGCAGTTCAAATTCCACACCAGAATTGAATCCATTTGAATTCAAAAAATTCAAACCATGACTTGGTGTGGAAGCATATCTTTTAATTGTTAGTAGCTGTGGTAAAAAGATCTGTGAAAATGAAAAAGAATTGAGGGAATAGGGCCCAAATGTCAGCCACCTACAGGAGCAAACCGCCTCTGTTCCTTCGGCCGATCGCCGAGTGAGCGCCAGCGCTCGGGTGAACTCCGCCCTGACGAACTCACCATTCCACCTCATGCTCTAGCGATCAGACCGCGTGAAGACTTCATCCCCATGTACTTCGGTCACGCACAGGACAATTTCACCCACCGTCGCCCTCCCTCTCACACGTGCTCTCTTCGGTTCTTGCCGCCACTCGGTCGCCACTCTGCTCCTCGATGTCCCGGTGACACAGTCTGTGTCACGGCCGAAGTTCTACAGCAAAAACACATGCCATCCTCTACTCGACACTTGGGTTAAAACCCATACCCTTTCGTGCATCAGCGAGTGCGAACTTTCCATTTTACCAAGAGCGAGTTCATAAGAATCCCGATATCATTTCTTGCAAATTCTTGCTACTCGCTCCATGCTAGCTACTTCTGATCTAGCCATGCATCCTAGACCTTCATACGACCATCTAGGATCAACATGCATCGAAAACCATCGACTATAGGCACTGTTCTTAGAGTTTTTCTGGTCACCGCCGTTTTTAGCCCTAGGTCGACAGTGAGGTCATAGCTCCGGTCATTTTCACGGCAAACCGGATCCATATTCGTGCGTAGCATGTCACCACGGAGCTGTAGTAAGAAACCATGCTCTAAATGAAGCTTTGTAGTGCTCGGGTGACCTCGCCAGAGTTGGAGCCACCACAGTCGCCGTCGCCGACTAGGTTCCGGCCGCCGAGAGCCCTAGCTGACCCCACAGCCGAGTCTCCGGAGGTCTAAAACCTAGGGGCGGCGAGTATCAGCCCTGGAGACAGCCGGAAACGCCATTCCAGCAGACGTCACCGGTGCACGCCGACGCCCGAGCGCCTCTGGCGCGAGGAGGAAGAAGCTCGGGTGGGACACACTGTCAGCCGTTTAAACATTTCAGTTTAATTTCAGAATTCTATTCAAACTTTAAAGCCCCATAACTTTTAGTAGGAATGTTTAAAATTTGTGAAACAAATTTTGCTGGATTCCTCTCAATTAGTACTTTGCATAAATGCAAATAAATTGGTCTGAAGATTCTTGGAATTTTTTCGAATATTCCTTAAAGTTAAATTTTTGGGAATTAATTTCAGGAGATCCCTGTTATGGAATTTGCTCAAATTTGGCCAGAGGATCCTCCATAACTCTAATGATCTACTGTAAAATTTTTAGCATCATTGGGCTCTTTTTACTAGGCCAAACCTTGATCCAAATTCCAGCCTTCATTGAAAATTCCAAAATAAATAGAAACTTTTTCAGTTTTTTCCCGCCAACTTCAAAGATACATTTCTCCATGTAGACAGCTCGACAAATTATGAAACAAATTTTGCTAGAACCAGGGAGACCTTCTCTAATTAGATTTTCTGTTGTCAGCTATGTGAAAGCTTCTGATTAGAGATCAAAATTCAGAGAAGCCAATGACTTGTTGGAGGGTTAGAACCAACAAAATGCTTGGAAATTTTCTCATCTTTGGCGCAAATCCTCCTCATGACCTCTAGTCTTCCCTGGAAAAATCCCAAAGCCAATTAAGAATAATTAGTAGCAATAACTATCTGTAGAAGCTTGCTTATTATAAATAATTATCACTCATATATATATTTTGTGCATATCATATAGTGACCAAATTCGAGGACGCTCCGGAGGCATTGGAGATCCTACCTCCTGAAGCTAACTTCCTGTTTGACACGCAACCAGGCAAGCCCCAGTTTGCATTTAATTACTTTTGCAAAGTTTTGCTTTGTAACACTTATGTCTAGGGTGAAATGGTTGCATTAGAGTTAAGGTGATTGAAACTCCAATTGCATGACCCCTAAATCCTATGGAGTGTTGGGTAGTCTAAAGCTCGACGAGTAGAAAATGTCGTGATAATGTTCTTAATATCTCGGTAGAAGTTTAGTAGTTGGAATCTACTCGCGAGATAGTATTTTATCACACGGGATAGAAGGAATCAAGGAATGGCCTAAGAACGTGAAATTGAGACCCAGCAGGGGAGAGGATGCAGTGAGCGGATGTCTCATGTGGATAGCCTCGTTGGTGTCAATTGAGGACCGAGCCGTGTGCGGCCCTGCTGGACAAGTTTGAAAAGTACCGGATGCATACTGGCTATATGGAACTAGGAAACCGATGTAATTGGTTAATCTGAGTGTCGAGGCTTACCCAACCATTTTATAGGAGTCGTTGAGGGTAGAAAGGTGTAAATCTGGTGGCGAGCACAGACACGCTCCGCGCAGGGACCTCCTTCCCGTTACCGATGGTCCGGTTCGACATTTGGGTTTCCTTTGAAAGGTTGTTGTATACAACAGAGTAGGAAGGTGTGAGGCACCACACTTCTGAATTGGGTGTATGTGATGTGTTATCCAGGTGTCTATTGATTGCAATCACCGTCCCTCGCAGTTATTTGAGTACTGCTTGTTCACTGTGCTGTGACTTAGTAATTATTCAAAGAGGGCAGAAGAATATGATGCATTGAATTATCATTGTATTGCAACCATGTATGCTATAGATGTAGAGCTCACTAAATTTATATTCCACTTTGGGCAAAAACCACATCGAGAGGAAGCGTTTCTTGTTTGATTGTGGAATTCCGATGTGGGGGCTGTTTAAGGCATATGAAATTGCTGCAGTAAAACTGAAAGTAATAATTAACATGTAGGAAAATTCTTTATTGCAAGATCATTTCCTGTTTTAATATCCCTACATGTAGAGTTTCATATTTAGGAGTGACGGATAAGACTTGCTGAACCATCGTGCTCACGGTTGCTATATTAAGATGTTGCAGGTAAGAAATATGAGGAAGGGTCCGAGAATGAGGCAATGCCCCGGTCAGGATACACGGCCGAGTTGGAGCCCTGCACGTCGCCGTGATCTCCGGATAAGTGCTGCTAGTGTGTAGTGTCCCCGGGTTGGACGGCTACATTTTTGCATAGCTAGGCTGAGGGTTTAGCTATTAGTAAAGACTTCTGCTGTACATTAAGTTTGTAAAAGATTTCTGCTGTTTATGTAAATAAAAGTTTGTATGTTTATCATATTCTTTTCTTGTGTGCTGTTGGGTACCGCATCGCACGGCACCACCCTCTACGATCCCAGAGTGGGAGGACCTCAGGGTCCACCGCAGACATCGTATCAGAGCCGCACTGGGAATAGCACACTCGAAAAGAGCCTATTTTAGAAACCTAGAAGTAGTCAAGTGAGGATTAGTCACTATGCCCACATAAGGTCTATTATAGTAGTAAATACTTAAGGTGGAAAAGCTAAATTATATGTTATTATTCAGTAACGACGCTCCGACGTCAGGTAAGAAGTAGGGTACGCCACCGCAGACGGATCAATTGTGGTAAGCTCGCCATACGAGCAGTGGTATGGAATGGGTTACCGTGGCTTGGCACGGTAGTGAATATGAGCCTCTTAAACTTCTTATGGTTCTGAGAGCATATGAAAATGCTGATCCCCAGCGTGCTCTAGGCAAAAGCGAGGATACCCATCGTGTGGTAAGAAACACGATAGTATGCAACTCTTGAACATTCAATATTCAAAGGGTCATAAACAGTGCTCGCCATCAGAGTGTCTCAACGGTCATGAGGCAGTAGGTGGTATCCATTGGGTTGATAAAATTCCCAACCGTGATGATCCGTTCATGCTCAGCTCGGGTTCCACATTGTGTGGTGTGAAAACGCGACCATATACCTTGAGACGTGGCCTGACTCAAGGACGATCCATATGCAAATAATACGGACTGTATGTTTTTACTATGATATGGACCTGCCTGGAATGTTAACCCTTTGTATGCCCCATTATTGTGTGATTTTCTGCAGGTACATTGACCACATTAGAGCATGTCGTTTAGAAATCGTTTGTGAGTGACGTCTCTAGTTCCACCATTTGACACGTATATGCCGGAATACCGGCTTAGTATTTTCTTTGGTGAGAGCGTAGTACCAGCATTGCATTTAAGTTTCCTCGGGCACGTTGACGACCATGTCCATGTTGGAGGTGCTGTCAAAAAATTTTACAGAAAAACTGTTAACTTGTAAAATCATAACTCCCAAAGCATAAGTGCTATGGAGGCAAATGAATACATACTGGATTCATTTTTGAGTTTACTACAACTTTGTTGTTGAAATCCAGTTCAGATTTTGCCTCCAAATTTGTCAAAACATTTAAATTCTCAGACTGGTCAGCTGGACCAGAATCCGGACAGTGAACCTGTGTTCGAATTTTCAAATTCAAATAACTTGGTTTCCCATCTCGATGTTCAGCAGTTGTTTTTAAAACAAGGGATTGAATTCGAGTATAAGATGCATTCGACACATCACATCAAGAAATAACATGTTTGGGTCTTGTACAATAGCGAGGATATACGCATGCTAATGCACTTAACATCCCATGGTGACCAATGATGGTCGAAATGAACTTTCAAACCATGATGTTCATTGCTTTGGAACTCAATTGTGGTGACATTGTCCAGGGATGTATATGTTGTATAAAGTGTATACTTTATCCGTATGTGTTAATGTTATGCGTATCATTTGTTTCATTCTTGCACGACAATTGTCCAGACTGGATGGAAGGGTCAAACATGTGCTGATCGTTTAAATCGTGTGGATGCAGAATGGTGCGTACACGCTCGACGCACGAGGAAGGAGGCCCTAGTCAGGGTCATGGTCATGAGTCTCCAACCCTAGAGCAATCCACGACGCAGCAACAACCACCTTCTCCACCACCAGAACATCCAAGAATTCTCGTGGAGGTTCTTGCCGCAGTACTCGACTCGCGTGACAAGCAAACCGAACTGCTGAGGACGTTCGTGCAGCAAAATGCATCCCCTCAAGGAGGACGCCAAGATAATGGGCAACGCCAGCCCTAACAGAGTCCATACTCGGACTTTTTGGCGACTCATCCACTGGTCTTCACAGAGACCGAGGAGCCTCTGGAGGCAGAAATCTTTTTCCACACCCTCGAGGCGAAGTTCGGTCTACTTCGGTGCACCGAACATCAAAAGGCGCTGTTTGCAGCGCAGAAGCTTCAAGGAGCCGCCGGTATATGGTGGGCAAACTACATCGCCTCACTACCGGCTGGCCATGCCGTCACATGGGCGGAGTTCCGAGAGGAGTTTCACGCCTACCATATACCTCCCGGGATTATGCAGAGGAAGCTTCAGGAATTCCTGGAGCTAAAACAAGGCGAGAGGAGTGCTCATGAGTACCCCAGAGCATTCAACCAGCTGGTGCAGTATACGCCAGAATATGTAGGGACGGAAGACCAGATACGGAACACGTTCTTCCAGGGCCTGAATCCAAAAATGAAAGGTCCATCTCGCCCTATGCAACCGCGGCACATTTAATGATCTCGTCAATGCCGCGATTATACAATATGCTGAGCGTGAGCTTGTTTCTGACAAGAGGAAACACAGCGCTCCTTCAAGCAGCAGTGGTAGGGCTCCACAGAAGTACCGTGTGGTGTATTGCTCACCATCCGGTCAGAGGTGGCAGCCACCAGCGCGAACACCGCAGTTTCGCAGTCGTCAAATCAATGTGCCTAGCTTCCGAATGCCGTATCCACCACAGCAACAGCAAAGGATGGTAGAACGTGTGTCTCCCTTTCCACCACGTGCACCGGGATTCCATCCAGAATTCAGAGGGAACCCAACACAATACACGTGCTTCGCGTGTGGCCGTGTCGGGCACTTTGCAAAGGAGTGCCCGAGCAGCGACAAGGCAGGGGCCCAGCACCGTATCAGGGTGCAAATCAGCCCTGCAACCAGCCCGAGAAACAAGCACCAAAACCCAGCAACGTCCACCACCTAGCTATCAAAGACATGCCGGAAGGTGAACCCGTTCTCGTGGGTACGTTCTCGCTTCTTGATCATCCTATAGTCGTCCTTTTTTACTCCGGTGCCACCCATAATTTCATAAGTCAATCTTATGTTATTAAATATCAAATGCCTATCATTCCCACAAAAAGTTAATATTTGATTTGCTCTCCGGGCGGGAAAATACATCTGATAGGATGGTCTATAGAGCACCATTGCAAATGGGTGGAAATCTATATCCGACGTCTCTAATTATATTAGAGAGTCAAAAACTCGATGTCATTTTAAGAATGTCATGGATACACCGCCATGGTGCTGTTCTTGACATTGTTCCACGAGTGGTTCATTTAAACTCTCCATTTCATGAACCACATACTCTCATTCCCGACCATTTGGTCCAAGAAATTCCAGCCACCTATAACATGGAAGACACAAAGCTTGGGGATATTCGTGTGGTCCGTGAATATCCGGACGTGTTTCTGGATGATCTCCCGGGCATGCCACCCGAACGGGATGTTGAGTTCAAGATTGAACTTGAACCCGGAACAACCCCAATATCACAGAGACCGTACAAAATGGCTCCGAATGAGCTAGCTGAATTGAAGGAGCAGCTCAATGATTTGTTGAGTAAGGGTTTCATACTACCATGTTCCTCTCCATGGGGATGCTAGGCGCTGTTCATGAAAAAGAAAGATGAAACCTTGAGGTTGTGTGTGGATTACCGACCTCTTAACGCCGTCACCATCAAAACAAATACCCACTACCCGCATCGATATCTTATTCGATCAACTTGTGCGTGCAAGTGTATTTTCAAGATGGATCTTCGCACCGGATATCACCAAATCAAAATCCGAGCGCAGGATATTCCGAAGACAGCCTTCTCGACAAGAGATGGCTTATATGAGTATCTTGTCATGTCTTTTGGTCTCACCAACACCCCGCCACATTTCATGTATCTTATGAACTCAGTGTTCATGCCGGAGTTGGATAAGTTCGTGGTGGTGTTCATAGACGACATCTTGGTTTATTCCAAGTCTGAAGAAGAACATGCCGAACATTTGCATATCATGCTTCAATGATTGCGAGACCATAAACTTTATGCCAAGTTCAGCAAATATGAGTTTTGGATCAGCCTGTGCCATTTCTTGGTCGTATTATCTCCGTGGAAGGCATTGCTGTTGATCCAAGCAAGATTGAGCAAGTGCTGAAATGGAAATCCCCCACATCAGTCCATGAGGTCAGAAGTTTCCTCAGTTTAGCGGGATATTATCAGAGATTCATCCCAAGCTACTCCAAGCTTGCTAAATCAATGACTGAATTGTTGAAGAAGGGGGTCAAATATGTTTGGAGCTCAGCATGTGAGGAGATTTCCAAGCATTGGTGAAGCATCTCACAACAGCCCCAGTCTTAGCTCAACCGGATACGACCAAGCCCTTCGACGTGTATTGTGATGCGTCCGGTATTGGGCTTGGCTGTGTGTTGATGCAAGAAGGAAGAGTGGTTGCCTGTGGCTCACATCAACTTTGTAACCACGAGCAGAACTATCCAACTCATGATCTTGAGCTCCCTGCTGTGGTATTGGCGTTGAAAATGTAGAGGCACTATCTACTTGGAAACTTAGTGCATCTCTACACCGACCACAAGAGCTTGAAATATATATTCACGCAAAAGGAGTTGAATATGAGGCACCGGAGATGGTTAGAGCTTATCAAAGATTATGATATTGAGATCCACTACCATCCGGCAAGGCAAACGTGGTTGCCAATGCCTTAAGCCGCAAATCTCACGTCAACAATCTGTCCATCACTCCGATGGAAGAGGAGGAGCCGAGTTTATACTTGGTTCCATATAGAGCATTATATAATCTTGCTCTCGTACCTACCATAAGAGAGAAGATTATGGAAGCTCAGAAGAAAGACGTGGGAATGTCACACATTCAGAGGAGAATGAAGAATGGAGAGATGAAATTCTTCCAGAGGAATGAACACGGTACTCTATGGTTTAAAGACCGTATAGTGGTGTCTCGTGATATAGAACTTCAGAAGAAAATCTTGGACGAAGCTCACTTGTCCAAGTACTCTATTCATCCATACAGCAACAAGATGTATTAAGATCTGAAAACCAGATTTTGGTGGACACGTATGAAAAGAGAAATCACTAAGTACGTATCTGAATGTGATACGTGTCGGCGGGTGAAAGCCGACTACATGCGCAAAGCCGGACAGCTGCAACAATTGAATATTCCGGCGTGAAACTGGGAGGATATCAGCATGGATTTCATAGTTGGGTTACCTCTCACGTCCCACAAGCATGATTCAATTTGGGTTATAGTCGATCGACTAACCAAATCGGTGCATAATCCCTGTACATACAAAGTACGTTGCCAAGCAATATGCGGAGTTGTATATTGCAAGGATATTGTGCTTGCACGGTGTTCCCCACAGAATTATTTTTATATCACGGTGCGCTGTTCATTGCTCGATTTTGGGAGAAGCTTCACGCATCATTGGGTACCAAGCTGATTCGAAGCTCCGCATATCACCCACAGACAGTTGGTCAAACTGAACAGGTGAATCAAGTGCTTGAAGATATGCTACGCCCCGCCAATCCCTATTCCTATTTGGGCGGCGCTTGTGCCATCCACCACGGTAAAAACTGGGACGATCATTTACCGTTGGCAGAATTTTCATATAACAATGGCTATCAAGCTAGCATCAATATGGCACCGTATGAAGCTCCCTACGACCGGTAATGTCACACCCCACTCAATTGGAGTGAATCCAGCGAGCGAGTCATATACGGCATTGAGCTTGTGAATGAGGCCGAGGAATGAGTACGAGTAATACAAGCCAATCTCAAGGCTGCTCAATCTCGTCAGAAGAGGTACGCGGATAAGAGACGCCATCCTCTCCACTTTGACATCGGGGACCAGGTTTATGTCCGTGTGTCTCTGACGAAAGGAGTTCATCATTTTGGAGTGTAGGGAAAGCTTGCTCCACGATTCATCGGTCCGTTTGCCGTCATTGAAAATGCAGAGCCGTGGCTTATTGCTCCGAGTTACCGGCATCACTCTCTGGAATTCATAATGTCTTTCACATTTCTCAGCTGAGAAAATGCCACAAGTCCGAAGCTGAAATCTGCACCGAAGACATCGAAGCTCCCCAACCGGACCTCACATATTCGGAGTATCCGATCTGGATTGTCGAAAAAAAGACTTGTGCCACAAGAAACCGGACTTTATGGTTTTATAATGTCTTGTGGACTAACCATACCACTGAGGAGGCGACATGGGAAAGCGAGGACTATCTACAAGCAAATTATCCGGACTTGCTATCATCGTATAACCGGTAAATTTTCCCCACTTCGCTTTTCTTTTGGAATCTCAGGACGAGATTCTTTTTAAGGGGGGAGGGATGTGAAATCCCCAAAATACTAGCAAGTGAATCAGCCAATTTCCATTTAGGAAGAAGAGGGGGAATTAAAACTTTGGATTATAATGGTTGGAGTTCAAAGTGCTGACTCAAATTTGAAAAAACTTCCAAACATGGAGGGCTAAAATCCACAGTTTGGTTCTCCAACAATTCATATAGTAACCCTGCCAAATTTCAGCTCTTTTGTAGAGGGTTTACCATTTGTTTGGAAGTGAGTGAGGAAGCAACTCAAATCTGAATTCAAACCTCAGTTTCAAATTCCAACTTCAGCAAACTGCAAATTGGATTTCACAAATGTGTTCCCCACATTTGAAATATCATCCCAGCCAAAATTCATTAAATTTGTCATTGGGTTGCTATGCATTTGAATCAATGGAAGAGGGAGGATTCAAATCCAAATTCAAATTCAACTACCCAAATGCAGTTCAAATTTCACACCAGAATTGAATCCATTTGAATTCCAAAAATTTAAACCATGACTTGGTATGGAAGCATAGATTTTTATGGTAAAAATATCTATGAAAAATGAAAAAGAATTGAGGGAATAGGGCCCACATGTCAGCCACCCACAGGAGCAAACCGCCTCTGTTTTTTCGGCCGATCGCCGAGCGAGCGCCAGCGCTCAGGTACCCCGCCCCGTCAAACTCACCGTTCCACCTCATGCTCTAGCGATCATACCGTGTGAAGACTTCATCCCCACATCCTTCAGCCATGCACAGGACCATTTCACCCTCCGTCGCCCTCCCTCTCACGCGCGCTCTCTTCGGTTCTTGCCGCCACTCGGTCACCTCTCTGCTCCTCGACGTCCCGGCAATACAGTCCGTGTCACGGACAATGTTCTATAGCAAAAACACGGGCCATCCTCTACTCAACACTCTGGTGAAAACCCCATAACCTTTTAGTGCATCGGCAAGTGAAATTTTTTGATTTTACCGAGAGCGAGTTCATAAGAATCCCGAGATCATTTGTTGCACTTTCTTGCTCCATGCTAGCTACTTCTTATCTCACCATGCGTCCTACACCTTCATACGACCATCTAGGATAAAAAAGCATCAAAAACCATTGACCATAGGCGCTGTTCTTAGAGCTTTTCCGGTCGCCGCCGTTTTTAGCCCTAGGTCGACGGTGAGGTCATAGCTCCGGCCATTTTCATGGCAAACCGGATCCAAATTCTTGCGTAGCATGTCACCACAAAGATGTAGGAAGAAACACTCAAAATGAAGCTTTGTAGGGCTCGAGCGACCTCGCCGGAGTTGGAGCCGCCACTATCGCCGTCACCAACTAGGTTCCGTTCACCGAGAGCCCTAGCTGACCCCACAGCCGAGTTCACCGAGGTATAAAACCTAGGGGCGGCGAGTATCAGCCCCGGAGACAGCTGGGAACGCTGTTCTGGCGGACCTCGCTGGCGCGCGCCGCCGCCTGAGCCCCTCTGGCGCGAGGAGGAAGAAGCTAGGGTGGGACCACTGTCAGCTGTTTAAACATCAGTTTAATTTCAGAATTCCATTCAAACTTTGAAGCCCCTTAACTTTCAGTTGGAATGTCCAAAATTTGTGAAACAAATTTTGTTGAATTCCTCTCAATTAGTACATTGCATAAAAATAAATTGGTCTGAAGATCCATGGAATTTTTTCAAAAATTCCTTAAATTTAAATCCTTGGGAAATAATTCCAGGAGATCCCTGTTATGGAATTTGCTCAAATTTGGCCAGAGGATCCTCCATAACTCTAGTGATCTACTGTAAAAAGTTGAGCATCATTGAACTCTTTTTACTGGGCCAAACCTTGATCCAATTTGCAGCCTTCATTGAAAATTCCAAAAATAAACAGAAACTTTTTCAGTTTTTCCCACCAACTTCAAAAATACATTTCTCCCTGTAGACAGCTAAAAAATTATGAAAAAATTTTTGCTAGAAACAGGGAGACCTTCTATAATTATAAAAATCCAGGCGGAAGACATACCCAAGACGGCATTCTCGACGAGATACGGGTTATATGAGTATCTCGTCATGTCATTCGGACTCACTAATGCTCCGTCTCATTTTATGTACTTGATGAATTCAGTCTTCATGCCGGAGTTGGACAAGTTCGTCGTGGTCTTCATCGATGATATCTTGGTATATTCTAAGTCGGAAGAAGAACACGCCGAACATCTTCATATTGTGCTCCAACGCCTACGGGATCACAAACTGTATGCAAAATTCAGCAAGTGTGAGTTCTGGATGAACCAAGTGCCATTTCTTGGGCACATTATTTCTGTGGAGGGCATCGCAGTTGATCCGAGCAAGATCGTCCAAGTGCTGAATTGGAGTTCACCAAAGTCAGTCCACGAAGTCCGTAGTTTCCGTGGTTTAGTGGGTTACTACCGCAGATTCATTCCGAATTTCTCCAAGGTCTCTAAACCGATGACGGAACTTCTAAATAAAGGCAACAAATATGTGTGGAGTGAAGCATATGAGGAGGCATTCAAAGCATTGGTAAAGCACCTCACAACAGCCCCAGCTTTTGATGTTTATTGCGATGCATCCGGCATCGGCCTTGGCTGCGTGCTTATGCAAGAAGGGCGAGTGGTCGCATATGGATCCCGGCAGATTCAGAATCATGAGCAGAATTATCCGACACATGATCTCGAGCTAGCTGCTGTGGTTCTTGCTCTAAAAATGTGGAGGCACTATTTGCTTGGAAACTTAGTCCACCTCTACACCGACCACAAGAGTTTAAAGTACACCTTCACACAAATGGAATTAAATATGAGGCAGCGAAGATGATTAGAGTTAATCAAGGATTATGAACTGGAGATTCATTACCATCCTGGAAAAGCGAATGTGGCTTCTGACGCACTTAGTCGGAAATCACATGTGCATAATCTAACCATGGCTGCAATGGAAGAAGAAGAACCGAGCCTGCGCTTGGTTCCCTATGGGTCATTGTTTAACCTTGCCCTCATTCCTACAATTCATGATGAAAATGTAGAGGCTCAAAAGAAAGATAAGGGCATGGCCCATATCCAGAAGAAAATAGACAAAGGAGAAGCTAAGTGCTTCCGGAAAGATGAGAATGGTACGCTATGGTTTAAAGACCGTATAGTCGTACCCCGTGACATGAAGCTTCGGAAGAAAATATTAGACGAAGATCATTTATCAAAATTTTCCATTCATCCAGGCAGCAACAAGATGTACCAAGATTTGAGAAACAAGTTTTGGTGAACACGGATGAAGTGGGAAATAGCTAAATACGTATCCAAGTGCGATACGTGTCGAAGGGTGAAAGCAGATCACATGAAGAAACCGGGTTTGCTGCAGCCCCTTCATATTCCGGCATGGTAGTGGGAAGATGTGATAATGGATTTTGTTGTCGGACTGCCACTCACATATCGGAAGCATGATTCAGTTTGGGTAATCGTTGACCGATTAACCAAGTCAGCACACTTCATACCGGTGAATGTGGGATTCAATGCCAAGAAATATGTGGAGTTATACATTGAACGGATCTTATGTCAGCATGGAGTTCCAAGAACAATAGTTTCAGATCGTGGTGCACTGTTCATTTCTCGTTTCTGGGAACAGCTGCATGCATCTTTGGGAAGCAAATTGCCTAGAAGCTGTGCATATCACCCTCAAACCGATGGATAAACCGAGAGGGTGAATCAAGTCTTGGAATATATGTTGAGAGCGTGTTCCATCCACCACGGTAAGAACTGGGATGCTTATCTACCGTTGGCGGAATTCTCATACAACAACAGCTATCAAACGAGTATCAAGATGGCACCGTATGAGGCTCTCTACGGCCGGAGATGTCGCACACCGCTGAATTGGTGCAAATCTGCTGAAAGAGTTACATTTGGGATTGACCTTGTCAATGACACCGAAGAACGAGTTCGGGTCATACAAACAAATTTAAAGGCTGCTCAATCTCGACAGAAGAGTTATGTAGACCAGCGACGTCAACCACTTAACTTCAACATCGGAGAGTACGTATATCTCCGTGTATCTCCGATGAAAGGGGTTCATTGTTTCGGAGTGAAGGGAAAGCTCGCTCCGCGATTCATTGGGCCGTTTGCCGTTGTTGGAATATGCGGACCCGAAGCTTATCGGCTGGAGTTACCGACGTCACTTTCAGGTATTCACAATGTTTTCCACGTCTCACAGCTGCGGAAATGTCTTAAGTACCCAACCGCAGTTCATATGGAGAACATTGAGGATCTTCAACCGGATCTCACTTATTCTGAGTACCTGATACAGATTATCGATCAGAAGACTCGCGCCACAAGAAATCGGACATTGCGATTTTACAAAGTCTTATGGAGCAATCACACCGCGGAGGAGGTGATATGGGAGAGTGAAGAATAACTCCGTTCGAACTATCTGGACTTACTGTCCGCTTATATCCGGTAATTACTTCTCTACCGCTTCGTCTCTTCTTTCTGAATCTCGGGACGAGATTCTTTTTAAGGGGGAGGGATGTAAAATCCCCAAAAAGTGGTAGCAAGAAATTCAGCACTTTTACACTTAGGAAAAATGAGGGAAATTAAAACTTTGAATTATAAAGGTGTGACTTCAAAGTGGTAATTCAAACTTCCAAAACTTCCAAACATGGAGATCTAAATTCATAACTTGGATCTTCATATTTCAAATATTCAACCTTCCAAATTTCAGCTCCTTTGGAGGGGTTCTAATATTTGTTTGGGATTAAAAGAGGAAGCCCTCTAATCTGAATTTAAATTTCAGTTTCAAATTCCAACATGCTCAATTTGCAACTTTGGTTCCATAAATGTGTTCTCCACATTTTAATTAGCAACCATGCAAAAAATCAGAAATATTGGAGTTAGTTTGCTATGTTTTGGAGCAATGCAATAGAATAATTTAAATCTCCATTTCAAATTCAAATCATCAAACTTAGTTCAAACTTCACACAAGAATTCAAATTATTTGAATTCAGCAAATTCAAACCATGACTTTGAGGTGAAGTAAAGCAGTCAATTATGAGTAGCTGTGGTGAAAAGATCTGTGGAAAATTGATTAAGAATTGAGGTGGTAGGACCTACATGTCAGTCACACATCCAGTGCAACCAACTCAATTTAATTTCTCGGGTGAGCATGCGCGACAGCAGCTCGGGGAGGTTCTTTGCCGGCACCAGCACCTGCTCACTTGATCTTTTGGCTGGCCTAATCCCCGAACAGAAGAGAAACAATGCCACTTTGCCTTCTCCCTGTTCTGCCTCAGCTTCGGTGGAGTGCCCCGTGAAGAAAACAGCCGCCCGTGCGCTCCTCTGTTCGTCCCCCGATCACCACAGCAACCGAGCACCGATTGCTCGAGCTTCCAACAGCAAAGAGCTGCGTCCACCAGTGCTCTAGCTGGCCAGCCCTTCTCCTCCCCTGTCCCGAGCTTGTTTGCACCGGAAAACAGCAACGGTTCTGCAGCTCTCGGGTAAACATTGAAAAAACGAACTGGTCGCCGTGGCCAGCACAAACCAGGAGTGATCACGCCCAGGCAAGCCAACCATTCAGTGCAAGCACAAGCCTAGTTTCTCACCTCCAAAACTCATCCCAAGACATTGATCACAGAGGGAGAATTTCAAGATTTTCTCCCGGGCGGCACAAAGTGACCTTGAGGTAAGGAATTGCAAAATTCATCCTCAAATCGTGTTTGTTGTGTTTCAAACTTCACACACAGGATCTTAACTGTCTAGCACACCTCCTCCATCGATTTTAGACCAATAAATTGAGTGTAGAGCAAGGAATTCGAGTTCTTTTCGAGGGTATACCACTGGACCATATCAGGCGCACGGTGCCGATAGGTTTGGAGCGCACCCCGGCATGTTTAGACCTCATGTCGGTCTTCTACACGATCCTCTGGTGCTTTAGAGACCAATAACCGACCATTTGGTGGAGAATTCACCATGCACGACCTCGCCGGAGCCCTAGGGTTTGCTGTTGCCGGTCCGCCCTATTTTCCGGCAAGTTTCAGCCGCCGGTGACCTCACCAACAGGTTCAGCGTGGGGGGAAATGGGGGGCGGCCTGCAGGGGGACTGGAGGTGGCCAGGAAGGTCCTTTCCGGCGACCCTCGCCGGAGGGAGCCGCCACTGCCCTGTTTGGCGCGAGGCTGAAGGTTAGGGATGACAGGTGGGACCCACGGGCAGTGTTTAAACTTTTCCAGATTTTCCTAATTCGATTCAAACTTTGGAGAGCCATAACTTTGTGTTGGAACCTCCAAAAATTGTGAAATAAATTTCATTGGATTCCTCTCAAAGAGTACTATCCAGGGGTGCAGTCCAATATTTATGAAAATCCCTGGATTTGGCTCATTAATTCATTTAAAAAAATCTTGTAGGAATTTTTACAGGAGATCTTTTATTGGAAAATTCCCAAATTTGGGTAGGACACTCTTACAAAAATCCTTGAACTCCAGTAAAATTTTCCGAGGCATTGGACTTCATTTGCTTGGCCAAATGTTGATTCAATCTTGTATGTCTCTGAAAATTAGGAAAAATAACAGAATGATTTTCAGCTTTTAGCTCCAACTTCTAAATTCCATATCTCTGTGTAGGAAGCTCCAGAAATGGTGAAACCAAGTCCTATGGACTCATGAGACTCCAAAGTTTCTGAAAAACCAAATTTGGAGCATGACAAGACACTATAATTGCTGAAAAACCAAGTCCTATGGACTCATGAGACATTATAATTTAAATGCTCTCTCAATTATTCCTTTGAATAAAGAGTATATGAGCTCCAAAAATTAACAAATTTGGTATAGAAGCTCTTTGATACATGAGAAATTCTTTGGCGGATTCACTTGTATGCATTTGTACAATCTAAACATGAATCCTTTTCAAAGAACTCAAACTATGTTTAAATTTCCCCACTTTCTCCATAGTGGTGGTTTACATGAGTTTAAATCATGTACTGAAATCCACTCCTCATGTTAACAAATGTTAAGCATGAGTTAGATAAAAATTTTAACTCTCTCACATGTCCATTGTGTGTTTATCATTTTATGTGAACAAAATCGGTCTTTCTTCTTCTCAACTTTTCTTCATAAGTTGAAATGCAACTTTACAAAAGTTAGGGCTGTTACGTTCCTCCCCCTTAAAAGAATCTCGTCCCGAGATTATAAAAAGAAAGAGAAAGGGAGAAAGACTACTGGACCTATGACAGCAACAAGTCGGGATATTTTGAACGGAGAAAATCCTCGCTTTCCCACGTTGCTTCATTTGCGGGGTGGTTGCTCCACAATACTTTGTAAAATCACAACGTCCGATTTCTTGTGGCGTGAGTCTTCTCGTCGATAATCTGGGTTGGATACTCAGAATAAGTGAGATCCGGTTGAAGATCTTTGATGTCCTCCATGCGAACTTCAGATGGGTATTTAAGGCATTTCTGCACTTAAGAGATGTAGAAAACATTGTGAATCCCAGAAAGTAACATCGGTAACTCCAGACGATAGGCCACGGGTCCACATAATTCGATGATGGTGAACAACCCGATGAATCACGGAGCAAGTTTTCCCTTCACTCCGAAGCGTTGAATCCCTTTCATTGGAGAGACCCGAAGATAAACATGGTCTCCGATATCGAAGTGGAGAGGTTGACGTCTTTTATCTGCATAACTTTTCTGCCGAGATTGAGCAGTCTTTAAAGTTGGCTTGAATCACTCGCACTCGTTCATCGGCACCATTCACAAGATCAATTCCGTAGATCACTCTCTCGCCGGACTCACACCAATTCAGCGGTGTGTGGTATTTCCGGCCATAAAGAGCTTCATACGGTGCCATCTTGATGCTGGATTGATAACTGTTATTATATGAGAATTCTGCTAACGATATTTGATCATCTCAATTCTTCCCATGATTGATGACACATTCTGTAAAAGTCCCAAAAATGTGTATGAATAAAAACCAAGGTTTGAGTTTATATGTGTGGCAAAGACATGAAAAATGGGACTTGCTAAAACTTTTCTTCATGCAAGGTAATACATGGATGAACATCCAACATGAGGCTCACCTTTTTATTTAAAAGTGTTGGACCAATAGGGAGTTAAATACCTCTTTGCGTGAAAGTTTAAAATTCAGATTTGAAATTCAAAGTTCACACATGGGGTGACCAAAAACTTTGAATAAACATACAGCCCTATAGTTGGGATTATAGGGAAAAGTTTGCTCACAAACTTTTCAACTGTAGGGTGGGCTCAAAAAGGAGTTAAAGAGGAGAATTTGCAAACTTCAACCAAATTCAAATTTGGCAAGCAAATTCAAACTGAATTGGAAGGATTCAAATTCTAACCCACATTTTAAAACTCAGAATTGTGGGAATTAAGAGGATCAGCTTGAGAAGATATTTGGGGAGAAAATGTGGAGTGGGACCCACATGTCATAGAGCTAAAAGAGGAGCCTTGCACCTTAAGTCTCAGCCCCAGTGGGGAAATTCGTCGAGCAGCACGTGGGCCATGAGCAGCTCCCACCGTGGAGCCACTGGGAGGCTCGGCAGCGCCACCAGCTGCTGCCTTTCCCCACGCACGGCGCCCAGAGGCGGTTCGCGGCCTGATCACCCCCCCCCCTGGACGAAGCAAGGGCCATCCATCTTCTTCTCCTCGCGAGCGCACGTACAGCAGACGTTCTCCCCCTCCGCCCTCTTGGTCGATCGGGAAACCGAAGGAATCATCGCACCTCCTCCTCCCCCGAGCTGCTAAACACTCCCACGAGATCAACCTCCACCTCCCTGATCCACGATCAAGTGAGCTGTGGCCTCCGGTGCCCGAGAACGACCGCTGCCGCGGCGACCTAATCCGAGAAAGTGATCGGGCGCTCGTGGACAGCCCTCCACAGGGGGTTTCACGGCCGAGCGATCGCAGCTACGGACGCGCACGGGTGCGGTGCTGCTCTCAGCCCAAGCTCAGGCCATACCGTGAAGCATCGCCGACGAATTTCGAAGTTTTGCTCCGGCGACCCCATTCCGAGCTTCCGGTACGATTCCTTTGAATTTTGGCCCTCTGATTCTCTTTAAGTCACCGAGTTTGGCAGAGAGAAGCTAGACTAGCCAGTGATCGTTTTTCCTTTTGCATCCAGCGCATGAAAACGCCTCAGACCGGCGAATTTCGAGCTCTTCTTGGGTTGTTCATGGCGGACCCATTCGGTCGCACGATGACAACCTAGTTCCCGCCACTTCCAAGCTACTTTGAGACCGTGCCGATCTTCCTAGAGGTGCGCTGGTGCTGTAGGGCGCGTCGGCGCAGGTTTTGGCGGGCTGGAAACCCTAGGTAACGCTACCGAACCTCCACAGTGGCTGCCGCACGTCGCCGGCCAGTTTCCGGCCGCCGGCAGCCCAAGCAGACCCCACAGTCGTGCTCCGCGGTGTCACAAACTCTCTGGTGGCGAGTTTCAGCTCGGGCGGCGGCCGGAAACGGCGAGCCGGCGAGCTCCGGCGACGGGGAGCGCGCGGGCGCGAGCGAGGAGCGGGAGGTACAAGAAAGCCGTGGGCCCCGTCTGTCAGCAGCTCAAATTTTAAACCCGGGATCGGGTGTGGCCGGGATCCCGTGTGTTGGCGCGCAGAGGTGCTGTGGCCCTGTGCGGCTTCGTTTCTATTGGTTGGAATTCAAAACAGTGGGTCCAGTCGGATTTTCAATAGGAAAATAATTCCAGGGTTAGCTCAATCTTTGGAAATTCATATCTCCCTGTAGAAAAGTCCAATTTGAGTGATTTCAATTGGGTTGGATTCATCTCTCGGAGTTATATCCAAATATGAACTCAGATTCGTATGAAAGTTAATATTGTATTCTGGAAAATTCTTGGAAAGTTTTCTGAAAAAGAATTATTAAGGGAGCTTGGATTATCCAAAAATCCCCAAATTTTGCCAGAATATTATTTAACATAGTATTGAACTACTAGCAAATTTTCAGCTCATTTGAAGATCATTTGAGTAGGAATTTGCTAAATGCAAACTACTGTGTTCAAAAGAGTCCAGAAACATTTTCAGAAAATGTTTCCCACTTCCAAAAATCTGTTCTGAGCAATCCATAGCTCCAAAAATCATAGGAAAATTTAGGCAAGATCTATGAGACATACTTGGAATTGTAGTTCACTTAATTGGGCATCAAAATGCACATTACAACAGAATTAATTCTTTTAAATACAAATGCTTAAAGAATTGTTCTGGGAGAACTACTCAAGTAAAAGGGCTGAATTTTGGACCAGATGACTCTCATGGTATCAAGAACTCACATGTAAATTATCAGCCCAAGATGAGTTCTTGAACTCCCTGTTCTTATTCTCCATACTTATGTATATGTGAAAATACATAAGAGACATTATGAGAATTTTGAAGAACACAATATGACTCCACATTAGCTGCAATTTGGCAAGCTAAATCCTTAGGTAGTATAGAACCTGCTGTAAAAGTTTTGAGGCCATTGGAGTTCTTGTTCTTCAGTTGCACTAAAGTCTTTTCAGCTTATCTATTATGTTCATTAGAGAAAAGGGTTAGTGTATAGCTAAGGCCTTAAGGTCAATTTAGTTTATTTCTGTTCTTTGCACAACAGAGGCAAACCAAGCCATGCTTGGCTTTTCCACACAACCTCTGTACTAAGAAATTAATTCCATAACTTCTTTCCATTACATTCTATAAAATATGTGCATATGCATCTCAATAGGAACCACAACGAAGGGGACTCAAAGGAGTGATTCATCGAAGTGGATCAAGCTCCGGAGAGTCAAGGGTGGATCTGCAAGGACACTAACTGGTTATATACGACTACCCTGCAAAACAGGCAAGCTCCGGTTTGCATTTAACAGCTGTTAAGTTTTTATTTTGTATTCACCTTTGGTTAAGATTTGAATTGTGCATTAGGTCTAGCGTTTGATACTCCTCTTGCATAGCCAAATGACCCATGGAGTATTGGGTAGGTGTCTTTCACCGTGTAGAACTTCCATGCTTAAGTACGGTTCGGTAGAAGTCGAGTGGTGAGATGCTACTCGCAGATTTAGGAACAACAGGGGCATACGGGATTGGTTCGTAATTGAATTAGCAAGTTAAAGTTGAGACCGGAAGGTTGTAGGAGCAGCAGGACATAGGGGCCTGGGTGCTGTAGACCTGTCCGTGTCGGTCAAGGACCGATCCGTATGTGGCCCTGTTGAACAAGTTTGAGTTGTGTACCGGACTCATGCTGGCTATATGGGACCCAGTAAACCGATGTACCTCGGGAAGCTGTCGTTGGGACTTTTCGGGTCGCCTCAGGCGGACGGCCGGTGTGCAGTATGTGGGGAATATTCTCATGACATCTCACGTCGGAAGGTGCACCATGAGAGTAGCTACTGTACGGGGCGACTTGATCGATTCAGCGGGGATGAAACGGGGGAAAGGCTGCCACGTACGACGTCAGTGATGGTTGTTGTAGGCAACGTCGAGTACGGGCGTACGTGTCGTGTAGTCCGGGTGTTATTGATTCGAATCACCGTCGCTCGCGGAATGGACCGAGCATACTTGTTCTCACAGTCATGACATAGTAAGAACTTGCATGAGAAAGGAACTAATCATCTTGATGTGAAGTATTATCCTACCTTGTATTGAAGCTTGATGAATAGGCTAGTGCAAACTCGATTCTTTTATGCCATGGGCAATTTACATCCGGGGAAAGCGTTTCTTGTTTGATTGTGGACTCCCGATGTGGCGTGCCCAGGGTTACTTAAAATTCTGCAATTAATACCTGAAAGTAAGGATTCACTTTTAGGCGAGTTTAATTATGCTTATGCCATCCTATGTTAGGTTCATAACCTCACTTAGAGTTTCATGTTTAGGGTGACGGTTAAGCCTTGCTGAGCGTCATGCTCACGGATGCTATCCGAGTTGTTTTGCAGGTAATTGACTCGATGCTCATGAGAAGGGGTGCCGATGAGACTCGGGAACCTCCGAGTGCTTACTCAAAGAGCATCCTCGCCGCTGCAGATTGTCTTCGTGTTGCTAGTAAGAAACGTCCGCGGGCTGGACCGTTTCTTTGTTGCTAGTTTAGATATGAGTCGTGAGAGTGATAGTCTTCCGCTGTAGTTTACTCTGATATACTTATTTGTAAAACAATCTTGTACGCTTCCGCAAACTATTTATGTAATATGATGTGTGTTTCTACAACCCGTGTGCTGTTGGGTGCCGCATAACACGGCACCACCCGACGAGGTCCTGTGGGGCCGTCTCAGCTGGTATCAGAGCTGCGTTGGGAACAGGGTACGGATTGAGCATCATATTACGTCAAAAACTTAGGATACGGTAAGATAACGGTACTAGGCCCACATAAGGACTACTATTAGCATAATATGAAGGTGGCAAGCTAACCTATTTGTTATGTCAGAAAATCGTGCATCTCGGGACGTTTATGTCTTGGGGGGTGCACATATGCGCTGTCCACCAGTGCGCACAAGCTGAAGGGTGGAGCCTCACGGGTGGCAGGTAACCCGACTCGCTTTAGTATCCTCTACGACTCTTCATGTCGTTTGGGGTATTCGAGCAACGTCTGTCCCGGGCATGCGTGGTGCAATTTGGGAGACCCCGTCACGTGGTCAGTAACGTGAACACGTAGCTCAAGGCGTGTTTGGCTTGAGAATACCTGGGCGAGTGATGACGGCCGGGTGTACGAACTGTATGGATACCGGGTTTGGTGTGCAGCAGGGCCTGATGATTGAGTGTGGCTTATGTAGGTACTAACCACGAAAACCTTAGTGCGTGTAGAACACGTTTGCGAGTGACCGTTTTAGTGCCACCTAAGGATACGTATATGCCGGTGTAATCCGGTTAGGTTTTTCTTTGGTGAGGCAACGTAGTACCGTCATATGTCTTACGGTGCATCGCCACCGTACTATACTGGATAGTATTCTTACCTATGAAGAAATCATTCATGACTAACTTCCAAACTAAAAATGAAGTGATAAAGAACATATTAGTTACTGAGCTCTTCATTTGAACTAAGTTTCAAAGAAGAGACTTGTTAGGCTTCTTTTGATCTCAAAGACAGAGTGCTCTAGCAGACAGAAATTTTTTTCGGGTCTTTAACATAACGTAACTCTGATTAGCTTGACCCAATGGAGGTGTTGGATACAGTTATGGAAAGGTTATTAAGTGCTCTACAACTTTTCTGTAGAACTCCAGAGCCAATTCCGACACCAACTTGGCTGAACGTCCAGATGAATGCAAACTGTTTAGAAAACGGAGCAGCTGCAAACTTCTCTGGATGTTGCTGTAAATTAGCCGTCACAGTCCGTAGAAAAATCTCTAAGGTTCATGTAATACACCGTTGGAAAGTTCAGGAAATTTGCAACCATTTTGTAGTTCATAGTGTGTTCAGAATTGTACATCATTTATATGTAAAACTGTGATGAAAACAGCCACATACAAAGGAGGTGCTGGCAAAATTTAGCCAGAAAATTTTGTCAACTTTGAACAATCCTAACTTTTGTTCCAGAGATGATCCAGAGGCATGTGAGTACTCGATGGAAATATACTGAAGTTAACTTTAACTTTGGTGTTCGACTTGAGTTATGAAAATGCTAGTAACTGGATCAAATTCTGAGTTAAGTACAGAAAGGTCTGTTCTGTACAGAATGAGGGACTGAATATGTTGGCCTTAGAAAGATGTGTAAACATGAAATTTTGTTATGCTTTCATAAAGTTATAGCATGTTCATGTTTTACATACTTTCACATACTGCTGAGATCATGTTTTGACTCCCCTCAAAAATTATCTTTTTGCAGTATGGCGCGTACTCATTCTCCGAGTAGGGTTGATAGTTCTCGTCGAGACGGTGATGACTCGACTCCACCACGGGCACCGCCATCAACGGTATGGGTGGATGTCATGGCTCAGATGGTCGATTCAAGTCAAGAGAACACAAGAATACTCCAAGCCTTGGTACAGCAGGGCTTACTCCAGCGTGCACAACAGGACGTTTCACCTCGGAACGCCTATTTGGATTTCTTGGCGACACAACCGCCAATTTTCACGGAAGCCAACGAACCAGTGAAAGCTGATCAGTGGCTTCGAGTTATGGAGTCCAAGTTTGGAGTGTTTGAGTGCGATGAGTATCAGAAGACATTATTTGCAGCTCAACAGCTCCATGGAGCCGCCGGAAATTGGTGGTTCGCTTATCTTGCCACCGTTCCAGAAGGCCATCAAGTGAAATGGATGGAATTTCGTGAAGCATTCCGGGCTCGTCACATTCCTATGGGTTTTATCAAGGCCCAGCAGCAGGAATTCAGGAACTTGAAGCAGGGGGACATGAGTGTCCTTGATTATGTCAGACGATTCAACCTTCTGGCACAATATGCTCCTGCTTATGCGACGAGCGAAGCTGCAATGTGTGACTACTTTTTCTATGGCTTGAGTGCCATACTAAAAGAGAAGTTAGCTTTGTTTAATCAAGGCAGTTACACCGAGTTGATTAGTGCTGCTCTGCTACAAGAACAAGCGACACTTGAGTGTCAAGCAGAGAAGAGGGACCGGGAGGATGTGCTAGGAGACACACCAGTTGTTCCTCGTAAATACCGTGTGGTGTATCACACACCATCCGACGAAAGACGGCAAACGCCAGTGAGATCAACTCCGTACATATTTCCTGCTCAAGAATCTTATCTTGAAGCAGAGCCATTGCCGCAGCAACGAATGATACCTGTTGCATCATTGCTGCAGCCAAGTACTCAACTTCTCCACCACAAGTCAACGAAGAACCGGGGAAACCTCCGTGTTCTTATTGCCACCGTTCTGGGCATTTTAGGCAGGAATGCCGGGAGAAGTTGGTGAACACCAGACAGCCATCATCGTCAGGTGGTATGCCGCCACCTGCTCAAGTCAACATAACAGCATTGCAATCCGGGAGTGTGCAACATCTTGCTATTGAGGATGTCCCGGAGGGAGCACCGGTGTTAGCAGGCATGTTTGCTCTCAAAAACATGCCCGTGCTGGTACTTTTTGATTCCGGTGCAATCCACAATTTCATCAGCAAATCATGCGTGGATCAGCACCAATTATCCACCAATACTCCCACGAGTTTTCTCATACGATCACCGGGAGGAAATATCTCTGCCAATCAGATGGTGTCCCGAGCAGCTTTGTGTTTGGGCGGAAAAATATACCCAACATCGCTGATTAAGTTGGATAGGCAGAAGATAGACATTATATTGGGGATGTCTTGGTTAAATCGTCACGGTGCCGTCCTCAATATCGGTAACCGGACTGTCCAGATTGACTCGCCGATTGACGGACAGCGCACGCTGTTTTTATACAGCGAAGACCCAGATAATGTAGAGTCCTACCACACGGAAGCACTGAAGCTTGAAGAGATTCCGGTGGTACGTGATTATCCGGACGTATTTCCCGATGACTTACCGGGCATGCCGCCCGAACGGGACGTCAAGTTTAAGATTGAACTGGCGCCGGGAACGACGCCTATCTCACGAAGGCCTTACAAGATGGAACCTAACGAGCTAGCGGAGTTGAAAGAGCAACTGAATGAACTCGTGAGCAAGGGTTTCATATGACCAAGTTCTTCACCTTGGGGTTGCTCAGCGCTGTTCGTTAAGAAGAAGGACGAAACACTATGGCTATGTGTTTATTATCGTCCTCTCAATGCTGTCACGATCAAGAACAAGTATCCTTTGCCTCGCATCGACATCCTGTTCGAAGATGGATCTTCGGTCGGGCTATCTTCAAATCAAGATCCGACCGGAGGACATACCGAAGACAGCTTTCTCGACGAGATACGGACTCTATGAGTACCTCGTCATGTCATTTGGGCTAACCAACGCTCCGGCACACTTTATGTATTTGATGAATTCTGTATTCATGCCGGAGTTAGACAAGTTCGTCGTGGTATTCATCGACGACATATTGGTTTACTCCAAATCTGAAGAAGAGCACGCTGAACATCTACGCATTGTGCTACAACGGTTGCGGGAGCACCAACTATATGCCAAGTTCAGCAAGTGCGAATTTTGGATTGACCAAGTGCCTTTCCTAGGCCATATTATTTCAGTGGAGGGCATTTCCGTGGACCCCAGCAAAATTGAACAAGTGCTGAAATGGGAATCTTCCAAATCAGTCCACGAGGTCCGAAGTTTCCTAGGTTTACCAGGGTATTATCGGAGGTTCATTCCGAGCTTCTCAAAAATTGCTAAACCAATGACGGAGCTGCTGAAGAAGGGCACTAAATACATATGGAATGCAACATGTGAAGCCGCATTCAAAACTTTGGTGAAACATCTCACGACAGCTCAAGTTCTTGCTCAGCCAGACACGACGAAGCCATTTGATGTATAATGTGATGCATCCGGCATCGGTCTCGGCTGTGTTTTGATGCAAGAAGGGCGTGTAGTCGCCTATGGGTCTCGTCAACTGTGAAACCACGAGCAGCATTATCCAACTCACGATCTCGAGCTTGCTGCTGTGGTGTTGGCGTTAAAGATGTGGAGGCATTACCTACTGGGTAATCTTGTTCACCTCTACACCGACCACAAAAGCTTAAAGTATATCTTCACGCAGAAGGAGCTGACTATGAGGCAACGGAGATGGTTGGAGCTCATCAAAGATTATGAAATTGAGATCCACTATCATCCGGGAAAAGCCAACGTGGTTGCCGACGCGCTTAGTCGGAAAGCCCACATTCACAACTTAGCAGCTGCTGAGTTAGAATACGAAGAACCAAGCCTCCGTGTCATTCCGTATGGCGCGCTTTATAATCTCGCACTCATTCCAACAATCCGTGAAGAGATTGTTGAGGCTCAAAGAAGAGACAGAGGTATGTCTCACATACGGAGAAGAATGGACAACGGAGAGGTGAAATGTTTCCGGAAGGATGAGAACGGTACGATATGGTTTAACGACCGTATAGTGGTAGCGCGCAATATGAAACTCCGGAAGAAGATCTTGGATGAAGCCCACCTGTCTAAGTTTTCCATTCATCCCGGAAGTAACAAGATGTACCAAGATTTGAAACAGAAATTTTGGTGGACAAGGATGAAGAGGGAGATTTCGAAATACGTATCCGAATGCGATACATGTAGACGGGTCAAGGCTGATCATATGCGGAAAGCCGGACCGCTACAACCTTTGAAGATACCGGCATGGAAATGGGAGGATGTGAGTATGGACTTCATCGTCGGATTACCGCTCACATCCAGGAAGCATGACTCGATATGGGTGATCATCGACCGGTTGGCGAAATCAGCTCATTTCATACCGGTGAACAATCATTATCGAGCAAGGCAATATGCGGAGTTATTCATCTCCAGAATTATATGCTCACATGGTGTCCCGAAGACCATCATTTCAGATCGAGGTGCGCTGTTTGTTGCTCGTTTTTGGGAGCAGCTGCACGCCTCATTGGGCACCAAGCTGATTAGGAGCTCCGCATATCACCCTCAAACCAATGGACAAACTGAGAGGGTGAATCAAGTACTTGAGGATATGTTGAGAGCGTGTGCCATCCACCACGGTAGGAATTGGGACGATCACCTACCGCTGGCGGAGTTTTCATACAACAACGGTTATCAAGCGAGTATTAAAATGGCACCGTATGAAGCTCTCTACGGCCGGAAGTGTCGCACACCGCTGAATTGGTGTGAGTCCGGCGAAAGAGTTCTGTTTGGGATTGATCTTGTCAACGAAGCCGAAGACCGCGTTCGGTTGATACAAGAAAACTTGAAGGCTGCACAATCCCGACAGAAGAGCTACGCTGATCAACGGCGTAGGCCATGGCATTTTGACGTCGGAGAGCATGTGTACCTTCGGGTATCTCCGATGAAGGGAATTCACCGGTTCGGTGTAAAGGGGAAACTCGCTCCCCGTTTTATTGGTCCTTTTGCTATCATGGAGAAGTGTGGACCCGTAGCCTACCGGCTGGAGTTACCGGCAAGTCTAGAGGGTGTTCATGATATATTTCATGTTTCACAGCTGCGGAAGTGCCTCAAATTCACCGCTGCTGTTTGCACTGAGGACATCGACGAACTGAAACCGGACCTAACCTACACCGAGCGACCGGATCAGATTTTGGATGAAAAGACACGGGTAACCCGGAACCAGACGACCCGATTTTACAAGGTGCTGTGGAGTAATCACACCGCGGAAGAGGCGACGTGGGAAAGTGAAGATTACCTCCGCACCAACTATCCAGAATTTTTAGCTTTGTACAGTTTGTAATTACCTCTCCCGTCTCGTTCCTCTTTTGTAATCTCGGGACGAGATTCTTTTAAGGGGGAAGGAATGTAAAAGTCCCAAAAAATGTGTATGAATAAAAACGAAGGTTTGAGTTCATATGTGTGGCAAAGACATGAAAAATGAGACTTGCTAAAACTTTTCTTCATGCAAGGTAATACATGGATGAACATCCAACATGAGGTTCACCTTTTTATTTAAAAGTGTTGGACCAATAAGGAGTTAAATACCTCTTTGCATGAAAGTTTAAAATTCAGATTTGAAATTCATGATATAGAGGGTGTTCATGATATATTTCATGTTTCACAGCTGCGGAAGTGCCTCAAATTCACCGCTGCTGTTCGCACTGAGGACATCGACGAACTGAAACCGGACCTGACCTACACCGAGCGACCGGATCAGATTTTGGATGAAAAGACACGGGTAACCCGGAACCAGACGACCCGATTTTACAAGGTGCCGTGGAGTAATCACACCGCGGAAGAGGCGACGTGGGAAAGTGAAGATTACCTCAGCACCAACTATCCGGAATTTTTAGCCATGTACAGTTTGTAATTACCTCTCCCGTCTCGTTCCTCTTTTGTAATCTCGGGACGAGATTCTTTTAAGGGGGGAGGAATATAAAAGTCCCAAAAATGTGTATGAATAAAAACGAAGGTTTGAGTTCATATGTGTGGCAAAGACATGAAAAATGAGACTTGCTAAAACTTTTCTTCATGCAAGGTAATACATGGATGAACATCCAACATGAGGTTCACCTTTTTATTTAAAAGTGTTGGACCAATAAGGAGTTAAATACCTCTTTGCATGAAAGTTTAAAATTCAGATTTGAAATTCAAAGTTCACACATGGGGTGACCAAAAACTTTGAATAAACATACAGCCCTATAGTTGGGATTATAGGGAAAAGTTTGCTCACAAACTTTTCAATTGTAGGGTGGGCTCAAAAAGGAGTTAAAGAGAAGAATGTGCAAACTTCAACCAAATTCAAATTTGGCAAGCAAATTCAAACTGAATTGGAAGGATTCAAATTCTAACCCACATTTTAAAACTCAGAATTGTGGGAATTAAGAGGATCAGCTTGAGAAGATATTTGGGGAGGAAATGTGGAGTGGGACCCACATGTCATAGAGCTAAAAGAGGAGCCTTGCACCTTAAGTCTCAGCCCCAGTGGGGAAATTCGTCGAGCAGCACGTGGGCCACGAGCAGCTCCCACCGTGGAGCCACTGGGAGGCTCGGCAGCGCCACCAGCTCCTGCCTTTCCCCACGCACGGTGCCCAGAGGCGGTTCGCGGCCTGATCACCCCCCCTGGACGAAGCAAGGGCCATCCATCTTCTCCTCCTCGCGAGCGCACGTACAGCAGACGTTCTCCCCCTCCGCCCTCTCGGTCGATCGGGAAACCGATGGAATCATCGCGCCTCCTCCTCCCCCGAGCTGCTAAACACTCCCACGAGATCAACCTCCACCTCCCTGAGCCACGAGCAAGTGAGCTGCGGCCTCTGGTGCCCGAGAACGACCGCCGCCGCGGCGACCTAATCCGAGAAAGTGATCGGGCGCTCGTGGACAGCCCTCCACAGGGGGTTTCACGGCCGAGCGATCGCAGCTACGGACGCGTACGGGTGCGGTGCTGCTCTCAGCCCAAGCTCAGGCCATACCCTGAAGCATCGCCGGTGAATTTCGAAGTTTTGCTCCGGTGACCCCATTCCGAGCTTCCGGTACGATTCCTTCGAATTTTTGCCCTCTGATTCTCTTTAAGTCACCGAGTTTGGCACAGAGAAGCTAGACTAGCCGGCGATCGTTTTTCCTTTTGCATCCAGCACATGAAAACGCCTCAGACCGGCGAATTTCGAGCTCTTCTTGGGTTGTTCATGGCGGACCCATTCGGTCGCACGATGACAACCTAGTTCCCTCCACTTCCGAGCTACTTTGAGACCGTGCCGATCTTCCTAGAGGTGCGCTGGTGCTGTAGGGCGCATCGGCGCAGGTTTTGGCGGGCTGGAAACCCTAGGTAACGCTACCGAACCTCCACAGTGGATGCCGCACGTCGCCGGCCAGTTTCCGGCCGCCGGCAGCCCAAGCAGACCCCACAGTCGTGCTCCTCGGTGTCACAAACTCCCTGGCGGCGAGTTTCAGCTCGGGCGGTGGCCGGAAACGGCGAGCCGGCGAGCTCCGGCGTCGGGCCGGCGAGGGGGAGCGCGCGGGCGCGAGCGAGGAGCGGGAGGTAGAAGAAAGCCGTGGGCCCCGTCTGTCAGCAGCTCAAATTTTAAACCCGGGATCGGGTGTGGCCTGGATCCTGTATTTGGCGCGCAGAGGTGCTGTGGCCCGGTGTGGCTTCGTTTCTATTGGTTGGAATTCAAAACAGTGGGTCCAGCCGGATTTTCAATAGGAAAATAATTCCAGGGTTAGCTCAATCTTTGGAAATTCATATCTCCCTGTAGAAAACTCCAATTTGAGTGATTTCAATTGTGTTGGATTCATCTCTCTGAGTTATATCCAAATATGAACTCAGATTCATATGAAAGTTAATATTATATTCTGGAAAATTCTTGGAAATTTTTCTGAAAAAGAATTATTAAGGGAGCTTGGGTTATCCAAAAATCCCCAAATTTTGCCAGAATATTCTTTAGCATAGAATTGACCTACTAGCAAATTTTCAGCTCATGTGAAAATCAGTTGAGTAGGAATTTGCTAAATGCAAACTACTGTGTTCAAAAGAGTCCAGAAACATTTTCAGAAAATGCTTCCCACTTCCAAAAATCTGTTCTGAGTAATCCATAGCTCCAAAAATCATAGGAAGATTTAGGCAAGCTCTATGAGACATACTTGGAATTGTAGTTCACTTAATTGGGCATGAAAATGCACATTACTACAGAATTAATTCTTTTAATTACAAATGCTTAAAGAATTGTTCTGGGAGAACTACTCAAGTAAAAGGGCTGAATTTTGGACCAGATGACTCTCATGGGATCAAGAACTCACATGTAAATTATCAGCCCAAGATGAGTTCTTGAACTCCCTGTTCTTATTCTCCATACTTATGTATATGTGAAAATACATAAGAGACATTATGAGAATTTTGAAGAACACAATATGACTCCACATTAGCTGCAATTTGGCAAGCTAAATCCTTAGGTATTATAGAACCTGCTGTAAAAGTTTTGAGGCCATTGGAGTTCTTGTTCTTCAGTTGCACTCAAATCTTTTCAGCTTATCTATTATGTTCATCAGAGAAAAGGGTTAGTGTATAGCTAAGGCCTTAAGGTCAATTTAGTTTATTTCTGTTCTTTGCACAACAGAGGCAAACCAAGCCATGCTTGGCTTTTCCACACAACCTCTGTACTAAGAAATTAATTCCATAACTTCTTTCCATTACATTCTATAAAATATGTGCATATGCATCTCAATAGGAACCACAACGAAGGGGACTAAAAGGAGTAATTCATCGAACTGGATCAAGCTCCGGAGAGTCAAGGGTGGATCTGCAAGGACACTAACTGGTTATATACGACTACCCTGCAAAACAGGCAAACTCCGGTTTGCATTTAACAGCTGTTAAGTTTTTATTTTGTATTCACCTTTGGTTAAGATTTGAACTGTGCATTAGGTCTAGCGTTTGATACTCCTCTTGCATAGCCAAATGACCCATGGAGTATTGGGTAGGTGTCTTTCACCGTGTAGAACTGCCATGCTTAAGTACGGTTCGGTAGAAGTCAAGTGGTGAGATGCTACTCGCAGATTTAGGAACAACAGGGGCATACGGGATTGGTTCGTAATTGAATTAGCAAGTTAAAGTTGAGACCGGAAGGTTGTAGGAGCAGCAGGACATAGGGGCCTGGGTGCTGTAGACCTGTCTGTGTCGGTCAAGGACCGATCCGTATGCGGCCCTGTTGAACAAGTTTGAGTTGTGTACCGGACTCATGCTGGCTATATGGGACCCAGTAAACCGATGTACCTCGGGAAGCTGTCGTTGGGACTTTTCGGGTCGCCTCAGGCGGACGGCCGGTGTGCAGTATGTGGGGAATATTCTCATGACATCTCACGTCGGAAGGTGCACCATGAGAGTAGATACTGTACGGGGTGACTTGATCGATTCAGCGGGGGTGAAACGGGGGAAAGGCTGCCACGTACGACGTCAGTGATGGTTGTTGTAGGCAACGTCGAGTACGGGCGTACGTGTCGTGTAGTCCGGGTGTTATTGATTCGAATCACCGTCGCTCGCGGAATGGACCGAGCATACTTGTTCTCACAGTCATGACGTAGTAAGAACTTGCATGAGAAAGGAACTAATCATCTTTATGTGAAGTATTATCCTACCTTGTATTGAAGCTTGATGAATAGGCTAGTGCAAACTCGATTCTTTTATGCCATGAGCAATTTACATCGGGGGAAAGCGTTTCCTGTTTGATTGTGGACTCCCGATGCGGCGTGCCCAGGGTTACTTAAAATGCTGCAATTAATACCTGAAAGTAAGGATTCACTTTTAGGCGAGTTTAATTATGCTTATGCCATCCTATGTTAGGTTCATAACCTCACTTAGAGTTTCATGTTTAGGGTGACGGTTAAGCCTTGCTGAGCGTCATGCTCACGGATGCTATCCGAGTTGTTTTGCAGGTAATTGACTCGATGCTCATGAGAAGGGGTGCCGATGAGACTCGGGAACCTCCGAGTGCTTACTCAAAGAGCATCCTCGCTGCTGCAGATTGTCTTCGTGTTGCTAGTAAGAAACGTCCGTGGGCTGGACCGTATCTTTGTTGCTAGTATAGATATGAGTCATGAGAGTGATAGTCTTCCGCTGTAGTTTACTCTGATATACTTATTTGTAAAACAATCTTGTACGCTTCCGCAAACTATTTATGTAATATGATGTGTGTTTCTACAACCTGTGTGCTGTTGGGTGCCGCATAACACGGCACCACCCGACGAGGTCCAGTGGGGCCGTCTCACATTCCCTTAGCATATCCTCCAAAATCTGATTTACTCTTTCCATTTGACCATCAGTTTGCGGATGATACGCTGAATTCCGAATTAACTTGGTTCCCAATGAAACATGCAGTTGCTCTCAAAATCTGGATACGAATAATGCACCACGGTCAGAGACCATGGTGCGGGGAACATATTTGGTATGGACTTGAATAAATTATCGACAATTACCCAAATAGAATCATGCTTGCTGATTGTCATTGGTAATCCGATGATAAAGTCCATACTTATGTCTTCCCACTTCCATGCTGGAATTTTCAGCGGTTGAAGTGGTCTGGCTTTCCGCATGTGGTCGGCTTTAACCCGCCGACACGTATCACACTCAGATATGTATTTTGCCATCTCTCTTTTCATCTGTGTCCACCAAAATTTAGATTTTAAATCTTGGTACATCTTATTGCTTCCCGTATGAATGGAGTATGTGGATAAATGTGCTTCGTCCAATATTCTCCTCCGCAATTTCATATCCCGGGGTACAACTATTCGATTGTTAAACCATAGAGTACCCTCATCATCCTTGTGGAACATTTTCAATTCACCGCTGTCCACTCTTTCCCTTATGTGTGACATACCCTTGTCTTTCTTTTGAGCCTCTACAATCTCGTCTTGGTTTGTAGGAATGAGGGTGAGATTAAACAGCGATCCGTAGGGAACTAAGCGCAGGCTTGGTTCTCTTTCTTCATTTGCAGCCATGGCTAAATTGTGAATGTGGCCTTTTCGACTAAGTGTGGCGGCAACCACGTTCGCTTTGCCTGGATGGTAATAAATCTCAAGTTCATAATCCTTGATTAATTCTAACCATCTTCGCTGCCTCATATTCAGTTCTTTTGGTGTGAAGATGTACTTCAAGCTTTTCTGGTCAGCGTAGAGATGTACTAGATTGCCTAGTAAATAATGTCTCCACATTTTCAAAGCAAGGACCACTGCAGCAAGTTCATGGTCGTGCGTCGGGTAATTCTGCTCATGACCCCTCAGTTGTCGGGATCCATATGCAACCACATGTCCTTCTTGCATCAGTACACAACCAAGACCGACGCCGGATGCATCACAATAAACATCAAAAGGTTTTGTTGTGTCCGGCTGAGCTAAAACTGGAGCTGTGGTGAGATGCTTCACTAACTTTTGAAAAGCATGCTCACATGATTGGCTCCAATCATACTTGGTGCTTTTCTTCAACAGCTCCGTCATATGTTTAGCAACTTTGGAGAAATTTGGAATGAATCTCCGGCAAGAACTCGCTAAACGTAGGAAACTCCTCACTTCATGAAAAGATGTTGGAGATTTCTAATTCAACACTTGCTCGATTTTACTTGGATCCACAGCGATGCCTTCCGCTAAAATAATATGTCCAAGAAACAGAATTTGGCTGATCCAAAACTCACATTTTCTGAACTTTGCATAAAGTTTGTGATCTCTAAATTGTTGGAGTACAATATGCAAATGTTCAGCGTTTTCTTCTTCTGATTTAGAATAGACCAATATTATCGATGAAAACCACGACGAATTTGTCTAACTCTGGCATGAACACAGAGTTCATGAGATACATAAAATGAGCCGGAGCATTGTTCAATCCAAAGGACATGGCAAGATATTCATAAAGCCCATATCTTGTCGAGAACGCCGTCTTGGGTACATCTTCTGCCAGGATTTTTATCTGGTGATACCCGGATCGAAGATCCATCTTTGATAATACCTTAGCACTGTAAGTGCATCTAGGCATCCTCATGTGGGTTTTGGATGATCGATGACCAACAAGTGAAGAGCTAACCAAACTTGCTAAGTGAGAGCAGGTCACATGAAGAAAAAAGGAGAATAATACAAAAATGAAAAAATATGGCCTTAATGAGAAAAGGAAGAATCATGTATGAAAAGACCCAAGTAAAGGAGAAAAACCTAGGATCATAGTTTAAGTATAGAATGTGTGTGAAACATGTCTAAGAGCTCAATAGAAATCTCAGGTTAGTGCGGGAAGGGTGAGTGAGAAAAACACAAAGTCTAAAACTACGGACTGGTCCGCATAATAACGGACTAGTTCGGTGTAGCCAGACTTGTCCGACATAGCACGGAGAAGACCTCTCTGTGTGACATCAAACTAGTCCACGTAAAAACGGACTAGTCCGTTGTAGCAAGACTTGTCCGATTGCAACAACCTACCCTTCTCTGTGTGACATCGGACTAGCCCGAAGTCACACCGGACTATTCCGTGCACCACAGATTAGTCCTTGTTGAAATGGACAAGCACTCTCTGTGTGACATCGACTTGTCCGATGTCATACGGACTAATCCATATGATTACGGTTTTACTCATTTAAACCCAACTGGTGGCTGAACCCAACATGAAAGATAACACCAAACTAGTCCGGTGTCTACCACGAACTAGTCCGGACTACTCAGATCCCAACGAACACATATCGGGACCTCTATGAAAAGTGGACCCCGGCTCTTTTTTTGAGGTAATACAAACCCTAGCGCCGCCACAGCATCCAAGAGCACAAGAACACTCCTCCCCACATATTATAAAGCCCTAAGGATCAAGTTCCAAGGATTTGGGAGATTTGAAAAGGGAGAGGGAAGAAATCATCTTCATTGAGCTCTTGGTTTGATTTCTCTCACATACTCCTATTGATTATTGTGTAATTTTCGAGTGTGCTGATCTTCAGTTAGTTGTAAAACTTGTGGGGGCCCTCAACTTGTGAGGAAGCCCCATAAACTTGGTGATTACCCCGATTGTTAGTGGAGATCAAGTCGGCCTTGGTGGTGACTTGACGAGGAAAGGGTCGGTTAAGACCCGGCTCTATGTGAGCTCCTCAACGAGGACGTAGATCACTTGTGTGGGATTGAACCTCGGTAAAAAACACTTGTCTCGTGTACTTTTTAACTTATATCATCACTAGTTAGGGTTTAATTTTGTGATTCTAGTTGTTTCTGTTATCCACGTGACATTAAGGTCTCGCGAACACTAGTTAGTATCACTGGAGTAATTGCTCACTTTCCGCTGCAAGAAATCCATAGAAAAAGAAAATTAAAAAAGAAGTTTTGTTGAACCACGGACTAGTCCGGACCTTGGATTTTAACTCTTTGTTGAGCATTTCAGGAGTTCAAAAAGCCTATTCACCCCCTCTAGGCACATTCAATTGGTATAAGAGCCAAACTCTGCATCAAGAGACTATCTGCTTAGAGAGGTGATGGCTGATGAGAAGGAAACTCAAATTCTAGTGAAGCCCACCGGCGATGGAGCTCAAGACCCGAACAAGGTGCTCGATGTGTTGAGAGAATTCGATGATGATGGTGAGGAGGAGGAGGTTCGCCAACTCAAGGCACTACTCAAGAAAAAGCTCCTAAATCAAAAGGACAAGAAGAAGGGAGAAGACAAGCGAAAAGGGAGTGGTCATGAAGACTACTCCCGATATCCTTTTAGTTATGAACGTCTTAATTCAAATAATCATTATCTCTCTATTCCTATGGAAAAACCTCCACATTTGATGGAAATGATTATACTATGTGGAAGCATAATATGAAGATGCATCTCATTTCCTTATATCCAAGTCTTTGGCATATTGTGTGCACAGGTATAAATATTTCGAACACCAACGAAGAACTCACTCCGGAGCAAGCACAAGCAATCCACTGCAACGCATAGGCTGCCGCGGTGATCACCTCATCCATGAGTTGGGAAGAGTTCAACAAGGTTGATGGACTAGAAGTAGCCAAAGACATATGGGACACCCTCAAGACAGCACATGAAGGAAATCGCTTAGTGCGAGAAGCCAAGACTGAAATGATTGAGGGGGAGCTAGGGAGGTTTGCTATTGAGGACGGTGAAAGCCCTAAAGAGATGTACGATATTATGAAAGTCCTCATTAACAAAAGAAGGGTATATGGAAGCAAGAAGTGGACTGACCATGAAGTGGTGAAGAGAATGATAAGAGCTTTCATGCCCCGCAATAGAACCCTATGCTCAATGATCCGAGAAAGTCCAGGGTTTCACAAGATGACACCGAAAGAGCTTCTAGGCAGAGTTATCAATCACAAGATGATGGAGAAGGAAGCTCAGTATGTGAAGGGTCTTGCTGAGATCACCTCTTCCAAGAACAAGGAAGTCACACTCAAAGCGACTTGCAAACCAAAAGGAAAAGAAATCTATGAGGTGCAAGATGATGAAGACAGTGATGACGTAAGCACCGATATGGATGGTGAAGAAATGGTTCTCTTCATCAAGAAGTTCAAGCGCATGATGAGGAGAAGAAGAGGTGATAACTTGAATGAAGGCAAAAACAAAGATAAAGGAAGGTCCAAAGCTCGGTGAACTTGCTACAATTGTGGGGAATATGGACATTTTATGGCTGATTGCCAATATGAAGAGAACAACAAGAAGAAGAAGGAATACAAGCCGCAAGACAAGAAAATGTTCAAGAAGAAGAAGCAAGCGGGCCAAGCAGACATTGGCAAGGAGTGGGACTCAAATGATGAGTCTTCCTCCGAAGATGATGATGGGATGGCAACCTTTTCCATCAAGAAGCCTTCTATGAAGACCACCCTCTTTCCAAGCTTGGGAGGATGGAAAAACTTGGACCACACTTGCCTTATGGCTAAGGAAGGCAAGAAAAAGGTTAAATCTAAATCTTCCTCTTTATCTTCTCTTGATGAGGATGATTTTTATTGTAGTGATGAAAATGAACACATGCTTAAGGATTTAAGTAAAAGTGCACTTACTAAAATGAAACTACTGTCGGAAGAGATATTTGAGAAGGAAGTACTTATCAACCGACAAGAAGATATGCTCATCCTTCAAAAGGAAAGATATTATGAGGTTGAAAAAGCTCTTGAACTCGAAAAGGAAAAGAGTAAAGCACTTGAGCGTGAGCTAGAGTTAAGCAAGGAAACTTGCTCAAATCTTAGTAATTTGAACCGTGTACTTAAAGATGAACTTGTTGACTTGACTAAAATTAACAAGACTGTTCAATTACAAGTTGAATCATTCAAGCAAAGTGTTCCCTCTTCCTCCAAGAGTTCATCCTCCTCAAATATCATGTATATTCCACTTAAGACATGTAATTGTGCTAACTTGTTCTTGACTTGAAGAATGAACTTAAAATGACACAAGAAAAATATTCACCCAAAGGAGGCATTTTTTATAAGGATAAAATCAAATATGCATGTAGTGCATATTTAGTTACTAGATCTCCCAATGTCAAGGATGGTCTTGGATATTCCAAAGGTGAAAAGAAAATTGCTAGAATCCCTAGGAATAACAAGAAATGCATTGACTTTGTTAAGGGAAGCTCAAACCAAGTCGAAAGCGACAAACATGTTTATTCGCCACTTGAAAAAGCTTAAATGGAACATCATATTATGTTTCATACCTTTGATACCTCATATGTACTTATGAAGATTAAATTTAATCATGTTTATGCTAAGTGTGTTGGGCCAATCCACAAGAGTCCAAAATCTTGTGTGTGGGTGCCCAAATGTCTTGTTACTAACCTCAACGGACCCAAGCAAGCTTGGGTACCTAAAACCAAAGCGTAATCTTGTTTTGTGGGCATACTCCTTTGGTGGATCTAAATGGGTGTTTGATAGCGGCTGCACCAACCACATGACAGGAGAAAAGAAAATGTTTGTTGAATATGAAGAAAATGAGGATCCAAGTGAAGCCATTTATTTTGGTGATAATAGTCAAGGAAAGGTACTCGAAACCGGTAAAATAGCTATATCACCTCAACACACTCTTTCTCGAGTTTTACATGTTGATACATTAGATTATAATCTCTTGTCCATATCTCAACTATGCGACAAAGGTTATAATTGTTTGTTCACTGACGAGGGTGTGACCGTCTTTAGAAGAAATGATAACTCGGTTGCATTCAACGGTATGTTAAAAGAAAAGCTCTATCTTATGGACTTCACCACTGATAAAGCTCAACTTGACACATGCTTGATTGTAAAGACTAACATGGGTTGGCTATGGAATAGACGGCTAGCTCATGTTGATATGAGAAATCTATAGAAACTTCTAAAAGGGGATGACATCCGAGGTTTGAAGAATGTTGTATTTGAGAAAGACAGGCCATGCATCGCGTGCCAAGCCAGGAAACAAGTTGGAGCACCTCACCCCGCCAAGAACATAATGACAACTACAAGACCATTGAAGCTACTACGTATGGACCTCTTCGGTCCCATCGCCTACATTAGCATCGGCGGTAACAAATACGGTTTAGTAGTTGTAGATGACTTTTCTAGATTCACTTGGGTATTTTTCTTGCGTGATAAGGGAGAAGTACAAGGTGTATTTCATTGAAGAGAGCTCAAAATGAGTTCTCCTTGAGGATAAAGAAAATAAAGAGTGACAATGCCACTGAATTCAAGAATAACTATGTTGAAGACTTTCTTGGTGAAGAGGGCATCAAACACGAATTTTCAGCTCCCTAATCCCCCGAACAAAATGGTGTAGCTGAAAGAAAGAATATGACACTCATTGAGATGGCAACAACAATGCTCGATGAATACAGGACCTCGGACAGATTTTGGGCAGAAGCGGTAAACACCGCATATCACGCAACAAATCGACTTTATCTCCATGACTCCTAAAGGAAACTTCATATGAGCTTCTTACAGGTAAGAAGCCTAATACTTCATATTTCCGAGTCTTTGGAAGTAAATGTTATATTCTAAACAAAAAGCCTAGGAATTCGAAGTTTGCTTCAAAATCTGATGAAGGCTTTTTGTTGGGTTATGATTCAAACACTTACGCCTATCGTGTATTCAACAAAACCTCTGGGATTATTGAAGTTGCATGTGACGTAGTATTTGATGATACTAACGGCTCCCAAGTGGAGAAACTTGATCATCATGTTCTAGATGAAGAAGAAGATCCATGGCATGCCTTGAAAAGAATGGCACTTGGAGATGTTTGATCTCAAGAGCAATCTCAAGATCCAAGAGAGCCATCTCCAACACAACCTGAGCAGTTAACTCAAGACCAAAGCCAATCTCAACAAAATCAAGATGATCAAGATCAAAATGGAAGCAATGATCCAGGGGGAAAAATAAGATGAAGAAAATGAGGACGGCGAAACAAGTTCCCAAATTCCACACCCAAGAGTGCGCTAGAGCGTCCAACAGGATCACCCCGTCAACAATATCCTGGGAGACATCTCCAAGGGGATAACTAGTAGATCTCGTGTTGAAAAATTTTGTGAGCATTACTCCTTTATTTCCTTTTTGAAACCATATAGGGTCAAAGATGCACTACGAGATTCCGATTGGGTGATGGCAATGCGAGAAGAGCTAAAAAACTTCAAGAGGAATGAAGTGTCAGAACTTATAGAACGACCAAACACGAATGTTGTGGGTACAAAATGGGTGTTCCACAACAAACAGGATGAACACGGCGTGGTGACAAGAAATAAAGCACTACCTGTGGCCAAGGGGTACTCACAAGTAGAAGGTTTGGATTTCGATGAAACTTTCACTCCGGTAGCTAGGATTGAGTCTATTGGAATATTGTTGGCCTATGCTACTCACCATAATTTCAAGTTGTACCAAATGTATGTCAAAAGTGCATTCCTCAATGGTCCAATCAAGTAAGAGGTGTATGTGGAGCAGCCACCCGGGTTCGAGGATCAAGTATTCCCCGATGTCACACCCGGTTTCTCTGAAGAACAACCGAGTGAATCTCACATGTATGCCAGGATCATTTTCTCATACATGTGACAACAAATAGTGAAGCATCATCATATTACAAGCCAGGTATTGAATATAAATAAGTCTTACATAGCATACGTCTCGATGGACGATAATAAGTTCATAATATGTAAATAAAACAGCATCGGAATATAAATCTTATGGGCTCCGTCACAGGCGTTGCCCGGGGGACTCCGTGAAACCTAGAATCCTTCCTCGGGACCAAAGTCTTGGTCATTAAACACCACATCATTCTATTGACCTGAGCAGCAATATAAACCAACAGAAAAGCAAGTTTGAGTACCGTTGGTACTCAGCAGGTGTGGGAAAGTTATGTCATGCATGGCTAGAGCAAGTAGAGGTTGAACTCATGGTTAAAGCACTACGCAATTAATACCTATCACCTTAGCTTATTAAGCACCTACATTACTACACAGGTGAAATGGTCCCAATCTCCCAACCCATCATCAAAATCAAGTAACCATAACATCATTTCCAATGTTAAGCTCCCCGCTTAACATCCTCATCTTCCGAATTCATCATCCTCTAATCATGAATAAGTCCAAGCCGCTCTTGACCGTGAGCACGGCTGTCATGATAGTTTTGACTCTGCAGAGTTTGCACCACTGTACCCACATGTAGTGATTCCATCCCCCGTTGCCGGGTGGACTCAAAGAACCTCCATTATGCCAGTGGCCGCGAACCACATTCACACTTCCCAGGTGTGTAGCTAGGAGATCACTACGAAGCCTTTACAAAGGGATTCCCGACGAGCGTGGGCCCACTAAGGTTTCACCCCTAACAGCATACAATAGGCTCCAACCCCGCTGCAGTGGCCCCCTCTTGAGCCTTGCGGTTCATATGATAGTCCAGCTGACACCTATTCCCCGCACCATCCAACACACCCATACTACGCCGGGGATACACCTAATTAATTGGCCAAGCTGCCCCATCTCAGCATGTGGTTGGCACGGTAAAGCCAGGTTACATGCTCCATGAACCGGTTCTTAGGATCCAGGCAAGTACTAAACACAATCACGAGTCTCGTGCACCCAACACCAACCAAATCATCCAACTTGCCTCGATCCCTACCTCTACATAACTCATAATATCTCATTCAAGAGTAAGGTAAATAAGTTGATGAAATCATATCCCACTTATCCCATTCTAAGCATGGCTAAGCATAAGTAATATGAATGAATGACATAATAAAACAAATCCCAACCCAAGCTACAAGGAAACAAGATAATTCAATTCTAGGGAAACTTCCTAGCATGGGTTTCATATTTCAATTGACAATGCAATGAATTCTATCTACACATCCTAGCATAGGATCAAAGTGGTCAAGGACACTTGCCTTCTTCCTGCTGCTCTGAAAATGGAAAGTCTTGGTCTTGGAAGGGGAGAACTTGCTCTGGGGCAGATTCTACTCATGCCAATACACATAGCAAAAGAAAACAACAATCCATAAGACATAGTTCACACTTTCACTTCATACAAACCACACATTCACACCTATGAAAGTCATTCACATTTTTAAGTGTTGTGGTTACTCTATATGTGTTGATTTCTGGCCTACATGCACTTTTAAACATGTGTATATGACTTCTAACTTTTGTATTCAGATTTATGTTTGCACACTATATATGGATTTCCAATTTGAACAAATTATTTATATTTAATTAATACACTTCTTAGCTACCAAGTATGCATGAAAGGAAATTTCCTACTCCTAATAGGTTTTCAGATCTTCTACCAAATCCTAAACTGAAGTTTTTGGATTTAGAGACTTCATTTATCATTTTCTAATTATGCATACCTATTTTCCTATATTTTTCAGATTTATTTTCTATACCTAAAAGTGGGTTTTAATATTAGATAGTAGGACATATCACCTAAACAGAATAGGTTCTGATCTAAAATATTAAATAATATATTTTTGAACTTCTCCTCTGATGTGAACTAATTTAAATTTATTTTATCATTTTTCAGAATTATTTCCTAGCCTAAAAAATGTGTTCCTATAACTAATAAATATGAACAACAATTAGACAGATTCATTTCAGTCTAAAATCTATTTTTAACTCATTCTAAAGTTTTCCAAGTGCTAGGAGAGTTTAAATTTGAATTTGTACATGTGTTTGCCTTACCTTTTAAATTTAAATCCTAGTCACATATTCAAATTTCTGAATTTAATATCATATAAGGTCAAAAAGGTCAATCCACCCTACTGCAGGGTCTAATTTGCTATTTCATAAATTTCAGGGGTCTAACTACACATAACAGAGGGGTTTTCCAAATTTTTATTAAGTCCAGGGGCTAAAACTGATTTTTAAATGAATTTACACGAATTTCTGAAGTTCCAGGGGCTAGATCAGAAGTTTCCGGGGCTAGCTCGTGTTTTCCGAGATCCCCAGGGGGTAGTGTGACGCCCTCAATTCTGTGGAAAACCACGGAACCGAGAACTAATGCATATGTGTGCCCAGGATGTTTATCACACATACACATACGTTCCACAAACTGAATTCAGATTATATATTACCACGAATAACAGAGTTTATTACAATTCCTCATGAGTCTTGGACTCATGCTTACAGCGGAAGTCTTATTTCTATGCAGCGGAAATCTTATTTAAATGCGGAAGCAAAAACTAGTGCGGAAGCAAAACTAAGCAGAAGTGGCTCCATCTCTATTCCCTCCACAGGCAAGGTTGAGAACAGATCATACGCCATAATGTTCCACTTGATCTTCATAGTAGGCTTCTCTTGCTGTTGATGAAGAAATAATAATGCAAGTTTGAGCACAATGATGTACTCAGCAAGTGCGGGAATAACACATGATATGCAGCTCATAAACAAGGTAGGTGATAAAAGGCTTATTTGCAGGAAAGCAGTTCTGTAAAAACCATGATAAAACAACAACTTAAGTTTAAATGTAATCTCAACATGTATTAAATTACCAACATACCTCCATCACTTCCCGTGTTCCATCCAAACATTAACCAATCTTTTATTCATACTCACGCATACCTCCTCGTATTCGCTACCATCTCACCTCATAAAACAACCACGTCTCACACCGAGACCAATTCCATGTCATGACCCATCAGTCATGCAACCATCTCATCTCCCGGACTCAACAGTTCCAAACCAATAATCATAACCGATAACCATGACCAAGAACCGTCCCACTAACCATTCCAATAACCATTCCAATAACCATTCCAATCTAATCATGGCAGTTTAGCCAGGCGCTCGTGACCGTAAGCTCGGCTATCATGATAGTTTTAATAACTCTGCAGAGTTTGTACCTCTTTACCCACAAGTTTGTGATTTCGTCACCCGTCGGCGACTGCAGAACCTCCATTATACCCGTACACATCCGTCGGTGTACGGTCAAGAGATCACAAAATAGCCTTTACAAAGGGGTTACTAGATGTATGTACTCACAAAGGTTTCACCGGCAGGCTAGAATCTCCAATTCTCCCACCCACGGGCCCCCTCTTGTGCCATGCAGTTCCAGGGCAGTCCTCACTCAACTCCCATTCCCCGCGCCTTCCACAGTCCATAACACCCTAGCAACTTACCTAATTACTCAGCTAAGCCGCACCCATACTTGGCCTTGTGGTGGCACTGTTATCCTGGCATGTGCATGCATGAACCGGTCCTTAGATCTACGGCAAGCAAAACCACCATCTCATGCTACCTCATTCACAAACCCAGGCTTGCTTAGATCTCCCTCCGATCCACGTTCATTAACCTCATCAGTTACTTATTATCAGTACGAATGCAGTTAGCTAGACACATCTATCTCGCTTCCCAATCCCATGGACTCAGCGAATCATAAAACAAAAACCATACCCGACTCACAAACTTCCCAGGCGACAAGGATGGTTTAATCAAAACTAGTAAACTCCTATAAAAAAGGTTTTCCCACCATGTTTTGACTCAGCACACACACCTTTTCGCAAAACAAAATAGTTTTACCCAAAACATAGGATCAACATGGTCAAGGAGCACTTGCCTTGTTCTTGCGGTTCCGGTTGTTCTTGATTCTCAAAACCTGGTTGCTGTAGTTCGTCGTAGACAGCTTCCTGAGTTTGTCCTGCTATGTAGGATTCACGTGCACACAAATTCACAGCAATCAATATTATGCACAAACCCTAAACTAGATGCGATGATGCACATGCATACTATACTACGATTAGTTCTATTAGATTGATCTGATGTTCTTGCATGGCTTGCATGGTCAGAGGTGTTCAGATCAAAGATGAACGTGGCGATGGTCTTGTCTTTAAATCAAACTGATCATCGAGTGTTCTGCCCATGAAAACGCTTCTGTTCAAAAGGAATCGAAGAACAGATGCAAAGAGATGAACAACATGATGTCGTAAGGTGGTATTGAAGTCCTACCTCACGTTCTTCTTGTCTTCGGGATCCTCCTCAGTCCGCTTGGTTCTCCTCTGATGATCTCCCTTGTTGTGCTTTCGGCGATGTTAGGGCTAGGGTGCTAAGTCGTCGGCTCAGGAGTTGAAAGAGAAGTTCGTAGTTTCGGCCAGAGGTTTCGGGTTCTATTTATAATCGGGAAGAGAAGAGTCCTAATCTGATTGGATCCTGAATAAGAGTCTTATTCAGATCTTTGTTAGATCTTGACGTCTTATCTTCGGTAAGGATCGTGGAGTTTAGATCGGTTTTCGTTGCGCACCGGTATCTTTACACGTAAGAACCGCTTCAGACTCGTTACCTCCGCGGTAATGAGCTCCGGAAGCTCCACATGTCCTTCCGAGCCTGGTATCTCTTCTCCCGCAGAGACGAGCTCCGGTTGTGCCACGTGTCACGAGCGAGACCTCCCTCTTCTTCAGAGACGAGCTCCGCGCACGCCACGTGTTTTGTGACGGACCTTCCGGTGATAAGCTCCGGTGGCGACACGTGTTCAATAGACCCGGACTTCTCTCTGAGATGAGCTCCGAGATTGACACGTGTCCTATGAAAAATGCCTTTTCTTCTTCCGTAGAGGCTAGCTCCACGGGCAGCACGTGTCCCACAGGGTCGGACCTCTTTCCAATTGCGGAGGTGACCCCCGAGCCTGCCACGTAGCCTAGTTTAGCGTCGGACCTCTCCCAATCTCTCGGGGATGAGCTCCGAACGCGCCACGTGGTCTGCTGGCCGTGGAAGTTGCGTTTCGGTGTTTCTCGGAGAGCCTTATTGGCCATCCTTTTGATACTTGTCTCTGTTCCTTTTTTCTTAAAATGTTTTTCTTCTTCATAAAACATGAACATATGCTGACACCCGAGATGAGGGTGTCACAAATCTACCCCCCTTAAATTGAATCTCGTCCTCGAGATTCGTTAGTAGAAAATAGATGGGGAAATTCTGCCTTGATATCCTCTTCTCGCTCCCATGTGGCTTCAGCTTCAGTGTGATGGCTCCATTGTACCTTGCACCATCGAATCACCTTGTTTCGGGTGACCCTTTCCTTTACGTCCAAGATTCGGACAGGGTGTTCTGCGTAAGTCAGGTCCTCTTGAAGGTTAAGTTCTCCCATTGACACTTGTTCCTCTGGTATTCTCAAGCACTTCTTGAGCTGGGATACATGAAACACGTCATGTACATCGGAGAGGTGGTTTGGGAGCTCTAGTTGATAGGCTACTTCTCCTCGCTTGTCCAAAATCTTAAATGGTCCGATGTAGCAAGGCGCTAGTTTGCCTTTGACGTTAAAACGTCGTTGGCCTCGGATAGGCGATACCTTAAGGTATACGAAGTCTCCAACTTTAAAGGTCAACTTTCTACGCCTATTGTCCGCATAGCCTTTCTGTCGTGACTGAGCAGCTTTTAAGTTCTCCCGTATCGTTTGGACTTGCTTTTCAGCTTCTTGTAGTACTTCGGGTCCAAACACCTGGTTCTCTCCAGTCTCGTTCCAGAACAGCGGCGTTCTACACCGTCTACCATATAAGGCTTCGAAAGGCGACATCTTCAAGCTAGCTTGATAGCTGTTGTTATAGGAGAACTCGGCATACGGTAAACTCCTATCCCAACTACGCCCACATTTCAAGGCGCAAGCTCTCAGCATGTCTTCCAAAATTTGGTTTGTCCTTTCGGTTTGTCCATCTGTTTGTGGGTGATAGGCGGAGCTAAAATCCAGTCGTGTACCCATGGCTTTCTGCAACTTCCTCCAGAATCTAGAGGTAAACTGAGAACCTCGATCTGAGATTATCCTCTTTGGAACTCCATGACGGCACACAATCTGCTCCATGTACAATTCTGCCAGCTGTGTAACGTTGTAACTTGTCTTTACCGGAAGAAAATGGGCGGTCTTCGTCAACCAGTCCACAATGACCCAGATGGAGTCGTATCCTGACTGAGTTCGTGGTAATCCGACAATGAAGTCCATACTGATGTCCTCCCATTTCCATTCAGGTATTTTCAAGGGTTGCAACAATCCAGCGGTATCTCTTCTCCCGCAGAGACGAGCTCCGGTTTGTCCACATGTCACGAGCGAGACCTCCCTCTTCTTCGGAGACGAGCTCCGCGCACGCCACGTGTTTTGCGACGGACCTTCCGGTGATAAGCTCCGGTGCCGACACGTGTTCGATAGACCCGAACTTCTCTCTGAGATGAGCTCCGAGATTGACACGTGTCCTATGAAAATGCCTTTGCTTCTTCCGCAGAGGCTAGCTCCGCGGGCAGCACGTGTCCCACAGGGTCGGACCTCTTTCCAATTGCGGAGGTGACCCCCGAGCCTGCCACGTAGCCTAGTTTAGCGTCGGACCTCTCCCAATCTCTTGGGGATGAGCTCTGAACGCGCCACGTGGTCTGCTGGCCGTGGAAGTTGCGTTTCGGTGTTTCTCGGAGAGCTTTATTGGCCATCCTTTTGATACTTGTCTCTGTTCCTTTTTTTCTTAAAAAATTTTTCTTCTTCATAAAACATGAACATATGCTGACACCCGAGATGAGGGTGTCACAGGTAGCGCGTAAGAATCCTGGCCTTTATAACGCGGGGCTGATGTGGACCGTCCGATTTAAAATAGACGGCTCAGATTAGATCGCCGAACCGGTACGCGCGGGTTTTAATTCTACCATGCGATTTAAAATAGACGACCCTCAAGGGGCCACATCGCCCTGGCCGGAGCCAGCACGCGCGCGCGGCGGCGCGCGGCGGCGGGGGGTGGCGATCTCGCCGGCCCAGCCTCGGCTTTTGCCGCTACTCATTAGAACTCGCATCTTTTTGCATGGATCGGCTGCGGAAGGGTAGGGGATGCTCACCGAGGGGTTTTCCAGCACTCAGAGGTCCTGGAAGTCGGTCGGCGGCGAGCTTACCCGGCGACGATCTTCGGTGCACGTCGGGGGGCCGTGGGGGAGCAAGACACTTTGTTTCGTTCACCTGGAGGGCTCCCCGGCGGCGGTGGAACGTGATCAGCATGTTAGATCAGGGAATTTGAGCAAGGATCGAAAGATATCGTCTGTAGAAACTTCGGTTCTCACCGGAGAGAAGAACAGCCGATCGGGGGGGGGGGGGGGGGGGGAACAGGGCGATTGTCGGCGTTTATATAGGCGAGGGAGGGCGGCGGTCTGTTGGGATCGAGTTGGAGTCGTCCGGGACCAGGAATCGGGCTGGGGGCGCGGGTTTCTGGAGTTTGTTGCGATCGGGCGCGAGGGAAAAGTCCAGCAGTTGGTGGCGCGCGGGAGGTAGGAGATGACACGCGGGCCCCGTGTGTCAGTGAGAGAAAGAGAAGGGGCGTGCGGTCTTGGGCTGGTGCGGGGGAAATTGGGTCGGCTGGTGGGTTTCGGCCCACTGGCCGGTTTGGTTTTTCTTTTTCTTTTTCATTTTCTTTTCTGTTTTGATTTGAATTTGAATTCCAGTTTGAATTTGAATTTCTGCACCACATGCAATACGTCCAAAATTTTTTAAATTCCCCTCTTTAGCAGGTTTTGGGGTGTTACAGCTCTACCCCCCTTAAAAGAAATCTCGTCCTCGAGATTGGTTGTTCTAGTAAAACAATTCCGGAAACTGTGCCCTAAGCTTGTCTTCTCGCTCCCATGTGGCTTCCTCTTCCTAGTGATGCTTCCACTGCACCTTGCACATCCGGATTCTTTTATTTCTCGTGAGGCGTTCCATTATCTCCAAAACCTTGACCGGTTGCTCGGCATAAGACAGATCCTCTCCTACGTCAACCTCATTCATGGGTAACATCTCTTCAGTTGTCCTCAGACATTTCTTGAGCTGAGACACATGGAAGACATCGTGCACATCCGATAGGCGAGCCGGTAGTTCTAGTTGATATGCCACTTCGCCTTTCCTCTCCAAAATCTGAAAGGGTCCGATGTATCACGGTGATAACTTCCCTTTCACCTTGAACCGACGAAGTCCTCGGATAGGGGACACCTTGAGATATACATAGTCCCCCACGTTGAAAACGAGCTCTCTTCTCCATACATCGGCATAGCTCTTTTGTCGGGTTTGTGCTATCCTCAAGTTGTTGCGGATTTCCCTCACTTTCGCCTCAGCTTCTTGTAGTACTTCGGGTCAAAACACTTTACTTTCCCCGGTTAGGTTCCAAAATAGTGGAGTTCTGCACTTCCTCCCATACAAAGCCTCAGATGGCTACATCTTCATACTAGCCTGATAGCTGTTGTTGTAGGAGAACTCCGCATACGGTAAGTTCTTATCCCAACTCCGATTGTTCTTGAGCGCACACGCTCTCAGCATATCCTCAAGGATCTGATTGGTTCTTTCCGTCTGCCCGTCAGTCTGGGGGTGATAGGCAGAACTAAAATTTAGATGGGTTCCCATGGTTTCATGTAACTTCTGCCAGAACCTTGAGGTGAACTGTGTCCCTCGATCTGACACTATCTTCTTTGGCACTCCATGGGAACATACGATTCTTGACATGTACAATTCTGCCAACTTGGATCCGTTGTAGCTTTCTTTCACGGGGATGAAATGAGCTACCTTGGTTAGCCTGTCGATGATGACCCATATCGAATCATATCCCGATTGAGTCCTGGGTAGTCCCACTATGAAGTCCATACCTATTTCTTCCCATTCCCATTCAGGCACTTTGAGTGGTTGCAATAGTCCCGCGGGTCGTTGATGTTCTGCTTTCACCAACTGACATGTGTCACATAGGGCAACATGTTCCGTGACATCTCGCTTCATGCCATACCACCAATATCTGCTCTTGAGGTCATGATACATCTTCGTACTCCCAGGATGAATGGAATAGTCAGAATCATGAGCCTCCTTCAAAATCAATTCATGGATCTGCTTCATCTCAGGCACACAGATTCTTTTCCCATGCCACACCGTACCTTGTTCATCCTCTCTGAACCCGGGGGCTTTATTATCCTTGATGAGTTCTCTGATTTCTTGTATCTTCTCATCATTCTTCTGACCATTGCGTATGTCTTACTCTAATTTGGAGTCCACTTCCATGGCGATGGCCTCACCACTATTTACCAGACATAGATTGAGTTTTACAACCTCTTCCTTCAATTCTGTAGGCATGTCCTTTAAGCTCAACCTATTGACCTGCACCTTCCGGCTTAAAGCATCTGCTACGACGTTCGCTTTCCAAGGATGATAGTTGATGCCCACATCAAAGTCGTTGATTAGCTCTAACCATCTCCTTTGTATGAGGTTGAGATCTGGCTGTGTGAAAATATACTTTAAGCTCTTATGATCCGTATATATCCCGGTCCTCTTCCCCATCAAGTAATGCCGCCAAATCTTCAACGTGTGTACCACTGCGGCTAGCTCTAGGTCATGCGTAGGATAGTTCTTCTCATGTTTCTGGAGCTGCCGGGACGCATAAGCCATGACATGCCCCTCTTGCATGAGAACACATCCCAACCCGTTTCCAGAGGCATCGCAGTACACCAAAAAGTTCTTCTGCATATCTGGCATAACTAGCACTGGGGCTGTTGTCAATCTTTTCTTGAGCTCTTGAAAACTCGTCTCACACTGCGGTGTCCATGTGAATGTGATTCCCTTCTCTAACAATTTGGTGAGGGGTCTCGAAATATTGGAGAAACCCTCGATAAACCGTCGATAATACCTAGCCAATCCTAAGAAGCTTCGAACTTCCCCGACATTTTCAGGGGTCTTCCACTTCTGTACATCTTCGATCTTGGCGGGATCTATGGAGATTCCTCCCTCCGAGATTATACGTCCTAAGAAGGGAACTCTCTTCAACCAAAATTCACACTTGCTTAGCTTGGCATATAGTTGGTGTTCTCTCAGCTTTTGCAACACCAACCTTAGATGTCCCTCATATTCTTCTTCATCTTTGGAGAAGACGAGAATGTCATCAATGAATACCACCACAAACTTGTCCAGATATTCCATGAATACCTTGTTCATGAGATACATGAAGTATGCCGGAGCATTAGTTATCCCGAAAGGCATGACGGTGTATTCATACAGCCCGTACCGAGATACGAAAGCTGTATTTGGAATGTCAGTTTGCCTTATCTTAAGTTGGTGGTATCCCGACCGGAGATCAATTTTCGAGAACACACAAGCTCCCCTCAACTGATGAAATAAGTCTTCAACGCGGGGTAATGGGTACTTGTTCTTGATGGTTACTTCATTCAACGCACGGTAGTCTATGCATAACCTTTGGGTCCCGTCCTTCTTGGGCACAAATATCACTGGAGCTCCCCATGGTGAGGAACTAGGACGAATATACCCCTTCTCCGTCAATTCCCTTATATGCTCCTTGAGCTCTTCCAGCTGTTTGGAGTCACGTCTCACGTGAAAATAATTGTACTCTTAATTCATAGGGGTTCACACATCAAAGCAAAGCAACCTAAAGACGAGGTTGTGGACAAAGGCCCATGGCTTCCACAACTCACGTCACACACCAAACATTAACAGACAAATAACTAAGGTATTGACTCGACTACTCGATATTCTGCTGAAATAAGGGAAAGGACACTAAATGACTCGTATCACTGAGCTGGCTCTTCGGGGTCTTCCTCATTATTGCGGCTACCCTCTGATTCCGCTTTGGGTGGGGAAGCTGCTGGTGGAGAAGTGCGGCGACGCCTGCTCGCCCGACGGTCTGGGGAGTCAGGAGTCCATGGGGTCATTCATGGTGACACACAGTTCATTCCCATCTCCTCTTTCTCTTGCCCTCAAGCTGGCTCGAAGCAACGCCTCAGTCTCCTTCAGGGTGTCACGTACATCCTGAAGCTCCCGCTGACACTCCTGCAGTCGAGTGCTGAGCATAGCAGCATCCTCCAAGCACAGGTCCATGTGCTCATGGGAAGTCCCCTGCTGCACTAGTGGGTACTTGTACTCCACGGTACCACTCCCACGCTGGAGGACATACATGTACTCAGTCCTGTCCAGGTGGCGACGGTTGATGTGACTCTGGCAGGTGATGGCCTCCCAGGTGACATCCTTCTCAGCATCGACCTGTGTCGCCCGACAAGCTGGAGAGCGGTGGATCTTGAGCAGCTGATTTTCATGGATAATCCTCATTTCTGAACTCCATTCTTCCCGCTTCTCACGGATGGTCCGGGTGGAGCTGTAGTGTATGATTAGCTTGCCCGTATTGCCGGCAGCGTGGAGCATATGCCGAAGGCGGCGCAACAAGCCTCCTACTGCCAACCCGTAGGAGTGGTACGTCACCGGACGGTTCTCCTCTCTCAGGGCAAGGGCAACTACAGGAACTCTCCCTCCGTTGGACTTGCGAGCGGTGCGGATCATGCGAACCATCTAAAACATAAAGCATTTAAAATTAAGTTAGATAAGAGTTAAACAAAAATTGTATTTTGAATAAAAGTTAGGATAAGGTGAATAAAGTGACTCCATTAAATCACACCTTCAACCCACACCTTTGTAAAATAGTTTTTAGAAAGATAAGGTCCTTAAATACGTCCATTTCTACCTAGGTCCATGTTCCTACGGGCAACCTTGGCTCTGATACCACTTCTGTCACACCCGGTTTCTCCGAAGAACAACCGAGTGAATCTCACATGTATGCCAGGATCATTTTCTCATACATGTGACGACAAATAGTGAAGCATCATCATATTACAAGCCAGGTATCGAATATAAATATGTCTTACATAGCATACGTCTCGATGGACGAAAATAAGTTCATAATATGTAAATAAAACAGCAGCGGAATATAAATCTTATGGGCTCCGTCACAGGCGTTTCCCGGGGGACTCCGTGAAACCTAGAATCCTTCCTCGGGACCAAAGTCTTGGTCATTAAACACCACATCATTCTCTTGACCTGAGCAGCAATATAAACCAACAGAAAAGCAAGTTTGAGTACCGTTGGTACTCAGCAAGTGTGGGAAAGTTATGTCATGCATGGCTAGAGCAAGGAGAGGTTGAACTCATGGTCAAAGCACTACACAATTAATATCTATCACCTTAGCTTATTAAGCACCTACATTACTACACAGGTGAAATGGTCTCAATTTCCCAACCCATCATCAAAATCAAGTAACCATAACATCATTTCCAATGTTAAGCTCCCCGCTTAACATCCTCATCTTCCGAATTCATCATCCTCTAATCATGAATAAGTCCAAGACGCTCTTGACCGTGAGCACGGCTGTCATGACAGTTTTGACTCTGCAGAGTTTGCACCACTGTACCCACATGTAGTGATTTCATCCCCCGTTGTCGGGTGGACTAAAAGAACCTCCATTATGCCAGAGGCCGCGAACCACATTCACACTTCCCAGGTGCGTAGCCAGGAGATCACTACGAAGCCTTTACAAAGGGATTCCCGACAAGCGTGGGCTCACTGAGGTTTCACCCCTAACAGTATACAAGAGGCTCCAACCCCGCTGCAGTGGCCCCCTCTTGAGCCTTGTGGTTCATATGGTAGTTCAACTGACACCTATTCCCCGCACCATCCAACACACCCATACTACGCTGGGGATACACCTAATTAATTGGCCAAGCTGCCCCATCTCAGCATGTGGTTGGCACGGTAAAGGCAGGTTACATGCTCCATGAACCGGTCCTTAGGATCCAGGCAAGTACTAAACACAATCCCGAGTCTCGTGCACCCAGCACCAACCAAATCATCCAACTTGCCTCGATCTCTACCTCAACATAACTCATAATATCTCATTCAAGAGTAAGGTAAATAAGTTGATGATATTATATCCCACTTATCCCATTCTAAGCATGGCTAAGCATAAGTAATATGAATGAATGACATAATAAAACAAATCCCAACCCAAGCTACAAGGAAACAAGATAATGCAATTCTAGGGAAACTTCCTAGCATGGGTTTCATATTTCAATTGACAATGCAAATAATTCTATCTACACATCCTAGCATAGGATCAAAGTGGTCAAGGACACTTGCCTTCTTCCTGCTGCTCTGAGAATGGAAAGTCTTGGTCTTGGAAGGGGAGAACTTGCTCTGGGGCAGGTTCTACTCATGCCAATACACATAGCAAAAGAAAACAACAATCCATAAGACATAGTTCACACTTTCACTTCATACAAACCACACATTCACACCTATGAAAGTCATTCACATTTCTAAGTGTTGTGGTTACTCTATATGTGTTGATTTCTGGCCTACATGCACTTTTAAACATGTGTATATGACTTCATACAAACCACACATTCACACCTATGATTTCTGTTTGCACACTATATATGGATTTCCAATTTGAACAAATTCTTTATATTTAATTAATACACTTCTTAGCTACCAAGTTTGCATGAAAGGTAATTTCCTACTCCTAATAGGTTTTCAGATCTTCTACCAAATCCTAAACTGAAGTTTTTGGATTTAGAGACTTCATTTATTGTTTTCTAATTATGCATACCTATTTTCCTATATTTTTCAGATTTATTTTCTATGCCTAAAAGTTGGTTTCAATATTAGATAGTAGGACATATCACCTAAACAGAATAGGTTCTGATATAAAATATTAAATAATATATTTATGAACTTCTCCTCTGATGTGAACTAATTTAAATTTACTTTATCATTTTTCAGAATTATTTCCTAGCCTAAAAAAATGTGTTCCTATAACTAATAAATATTAACAACAATTAGACAGATTCATTTTAGTCTAAAATCTATTTTTAACTCATTCTAAAGTTTTCCAAGTGCTAGGAGAGTTTAAATTTGAATTTGTACATGTGTTTGCCTTACCTTTTAAATTTAAATCCTAGTCACATATTCAAATTTCTGAATTTAATATCATGTAAGGTCAAAAAGGTCAATCCACCATACTGCAGGGTCTAATTTGCTATTTCATAAATTTCCTGGGGTCTAACTACACATAACACAGGGGTTTTCCAAATTTTTATTAAGTCCAGGGGCTAAAACTGATTTTAAATGAATTTACATGAATTTCTGAAGTTCCAGGGGCTAGATCAGAAGTTTCCAGGGCTAGCTCGTATTTTCCGAGATCCCCAGGGGGTAGCGCGTAAGAATTCTGGCCTTTATAACGCGGGGCTGATGTGGACCGTCCGATTTAAAATAGACGGCTCAGATTAGATCGCCAAACCGGTACGCGCGGGTTTTAATTCTACCGTACGATTTAAAATAGACGGCCCTCAAGGGGCCACGTCGCCCTGGCCGGAGCCAGCCCGCGCGCGCGGCGGCGCACGGCGGCGGGGGGTGGCGATCTCGCCGGCGCAGCCTCGGCTTTTGCCGCTACTTGTTAGAACTCGCATCTTTTTGCATGGATCGGCTGCAGAAGGGTAGGGGATGCTCACCGAGGGGTTTTCCAGCACTCGGAGGTCCTGGAAGTCGATCGGCGGTGAGCTTCAACGACGACGATCTTCGGTGCACGTCGGGGGGGGCGTTGGGGCGCAAGACACTTCGTTTCCTTCACCTGGAGGGCTCCCCGGCGGCGGTGGAACGTGATCAGCACGTTAGATTAGGGAATTTGAGCAAGGATCGAAAGATATCGGCTGTAGAAACTTCAGTTCTCACCGGAGAGAAGAACAGCCGATCGGGGGGGGGGGGGGACAGGGCGATTGTCGGCGTTTATATAGGCGAGGGAGGGCGGCGGTCTGTTGGGATCGAGTTGGAGTCATCCGGGACCGGGAATCGGGCTAGGGGCGCGGGTTTCCGGAGTTTGTTGCGATCGGGCGCGAGGGAAAAGTCCGGCAGTTGGGGGTGCGCAGGAGGTAGGAGATGACACGCGGGCCCCGCGTGTCAGTGAGAGAATGAGAGGGGGCGTGCGGTCTTGGGCTGGTGCGGGGGAAATTGGGCCGGCTGGTGGGCTTCGGCCCACTGGCCGGTTGGGTTTTTCTTTTTCTTTTTCCTTTTCTTTTCTGTTTTGATTTGAATTTGAATTCCAGTTTGAATTTGAATTTCTGCACCACATGCAATACGTCCAAAATTTTTTAAATTCCCCTCTTTAGCAGGTTTTGGGGTGTTACACCCAACCATGTATACAAACTGCATAAGGATCTCTATGGCCTCAAACAAGCTCCCAGAGCTTGGTATGAGTGTCTTAGAGATTTTGTAATAGATAATGGTTTTAAAAAATGGGGAAAGATGATTATACTTTATTCAAGAAACACCTTGATAATGATTTATTCATTTGCCAAATATATGTCGATGACACAATATTTGGTTCTACTAATAAATTGTTTTGTGATGAGTTTAGTAAGATCATGACGGATTGATTTGAGATGTGCATGATGGGGGAACTGAAGTTCTTTCTAGGGTTTCAAGTAAAGCAACTTAGAGAAGGCACTTTCATTTGCCGAACAAAGTATGCACAAGATATCTTCAAAAAGTTCAATATGGATAGAGCAAAGCCCATCAAAACTCCAACGGCAACCAATGGACATCTTGATCTCAACGAAGACACTCCGAATGTTGACCAGAAGGTATATCGTTCTATGATCGGCTCCTTATTATATCTTTATGCAACTAGGCCCAATATCATGTTAAGTGTATGGAAGTGTTCATGGTTTCAAGCCACTCCAAAGGAGTTTCACTTGACGGCTGTAAAGAGACTCCTTAGATACTTAGTTCACACACCCAATCTAGGTCTTTGGTATCCCAAGGGGTCAAAATTCAACCTCATCGGATACTCCGATGCAGACTATGCTGGCTGCAAAGTAGATAGAAAAAGTACATCCGGGAGTTGCCAATTCTTGGGTAGGTCCCTAATATCTTGGTCGTCCAAGAAGCAAAACTCCATTGCCTTATCCACAGCCGAAGCAAAGTATGTTGCAACGGGGAGTTGTTGTGCACAGCTCCTTTGGATGTGACAAACTCTAACGGATTATAGTTGCAATTTGAACCATATTCCACTCCTATCTGACAACGAGAGTGCCATAAAAATAGCTCATAACCCCTTTGAGCATTCTAGAACAAAACACATTGACATCCGACACCATTTCTTGAGAGGCCACTCTATCAAAGGACATATTACAATATCACATGTTAGAACCAAAAAATAACTAGCCGATATTTTCACCAAGCCATTAGATGAGAAAAGGTTTTGTTAGCTTAGGAATGAATTGAATATCCTTGGTTCTCGAAATGTGGATTGAAACATTGCATATATGATCTAGAACTTCAAAATACCAGCATGATTGTGAAAAATTATTCCCAACTTTTACTCTAAAACTTTCAAATATTAACTCTTGGTGAACTATGATCATAGTTTGAATGTTGATTGCTTACTGATCACACTGACCAAGAATATTTTCCTAAGATTATAAACGTCCAAATGACCAACATGGTCAAAATCCCCTATGAACAAGGATGCTAGGAAGTATTTTCTTTAACACCACGGACTAGTCCGTAGGGAAAGCGGACTAGTCTGCACAGCGGCTTAGTCCGGCTGAAGTCCGCAGCACCGGACTAGTCTGGTTTATGGACCGGACAAGTCTGGTACACGCGGACTTAACCGTTTCGGCTGAGCCCGATAGCCTATTCTCCCTCTCACTTTCCCCACTGCCTTCTCTCTCCTCACTTGAGCTCTCACGGCGATTTCTTCGCTCCCTCCACCAAAGCTTCAATTTTTTGAAAGGGGGAGGATTGGAAGCTCGAAGAGAAGTTCACCCCGGGCTTCTCCGCACCTGGGATCTGCTCTACTCAATGATTTGATCTCTTCTTGGAACATTGTCAAGCTCAGCAGATAGTGCCTTTAGTGAGCCAGAACTCGAAGCGGCACGTCAAGCTGCCTATCGAGAGGCAGAGAGAGTCCAACAATTGAGATCAAAGAAAAGAAATGATCGTGATGCAAATGATGCTCCTGCTCCCTCAAGACAGAAAGTACATGCTAAACAACCTGAAGGCAGCAAGGACAAAGAGAGAGCTGGCCCTAGCACCAAGGGCAAAGAGAAGGCCATCACCAGCAAAAGAAGCAAAGGCAAAGGGAAAGAGAAAGGGCCTGCTGGAACCTCTGGACCCATTGGTCCATTGGAAATGGCTCCACCTCTCCACAACCCATTAAAAGGGAAGGGGAATGACAAAGCAAGAAATTTTTGGACGGATAATGTGTATGATTATGAAAAAATGGCAGCGGATCCACGGTTCCAGAGCGACTTCCACTGTGACTATTACAGAACCGTGTACCTCAAAATGAAGAATCCTGTAGCAAAGAGTCAATGGATCGATTGGGATTACATGGGAGAGAAGCAGGTTGAGGCTTTTGATCAAGTCCTAGCTGTTGTGGAGCTCCATGATTTGAAGGATCTCATGACCTTCAAATATGATTTGAATAATGAAGTCATTGCTCAATTCTACTCCACATGCTACTTCTCACAACAGAATGCTATGAGAGTCACTTGGATGACAAATGGCCAACAATATACAATCTCATATGTGGATTTTGCAAATTGTCTAGACTTAGAGGACAATTTAGAAAATGAGCTTACTGTTCACAACACCAAGCTGCTTGACAAGAATGAGCTTGATTTTCTTTATGATGGCCACTATCCGTACAAGCCCCCTTCAACCAATAACATGAATCCATTTTTTGTGGTGCTGAATCGAGTGCTGAGGAAGACCATTGCCCCCAAGGATGGTGATGCGGGAAGCATTCAGGGATATCTCCGCAACCTGATGCAGATTATCAGCGGGATGGAGAAATTCAACACCTTTGACTACATCTACAATGGCATCTACAACATTGTTCATACTCCAAACCGATCATGTGGCTATGTCCCGTACATCATGTGCATGATTGAGCATGTCACAGGTTTGGAGTTCGTCAAAGATGTCAAGCATCTAAGGCTTCGATCTAAGGTTCCTACAGCTCCACCTCCACCCTTCCACTATGAGGCGGCGAGCGTCTCAAGTCCACAGAAACATGGAGGCTTCATCCTCCACTAGAGGCTCCACTGGAGGGATACTGAATATGCTTCAATCCATTTTTGCCTCCTGCCGCAAAGTGGAAGTAAAGCAGCATAAGTAAAGCATTTCTAGGAAGCGTCATGCCCGCTACATGAAGGAGAATGTCACAGCCATATGCCAAAAATTATAGATGTCTCCTATTGGCTCTCTAGAGATCTCCGAGGACTCTGATGAGAACTACACAGAGATTCCAAAATTGACTGAGGAGGAGCTTTCTTAATTTGGGATAGACTCCTCCACTCGCTCACAAGCTTCTCGCCAAACTAGAACTTATGATCAGGATGACGTCGAAGAGCAGGGTAGCGAGAAGACTCAAAGGATGATGAGGATGATGAGTAGTCCTTCCCTATGTTATCTTTTCCCTTTTTGATGTTCTGATGCCAAAGGGGGAGAGATCAAGGGGGAGTTAGTAGAGTTTCTAGGTCCTTTGTTGGTCATGGACTATTTTAAAAACTTGCAATGTATTTATGACTAAGACTATGTGATGATGTTTCATGTAACACTATGTAAGGCACTATATTATCTCCTGTTTCATACTTTGTTACTCATGTTCTTTTCATAACGTGGTACTCTCATCACTATTACTCTTGGAACACCTTGCATGTTTGCAGTCACATCGCTAGGCACCCCACCATAAAGAATACACATATGAGAATTCATAAATGGTTCATTCATATCACTACTCATATGCATATACTTTATGAAAACTGGATTTGTTTACTCTCAAATGTTTAAACTTTGCCTTGTTGTCATCAGTCACCAAAAAGGGAGGAGAATGTAAGTGCATCTAGGCATCCCCATGTGGGTTTTGGATGATTGATGACAAACAAGTGAAGATCTAACCAAACTTGCTAAGTGGGAGCAGGTCACATGAAGAAAAAAGGAAATTAATACAAAAGGGAAAAATATGGCCTTGATGAGAAAAGGAAGAATCATGGATGAAAAGACCCAAGTAAAAGAGAAAAACCAAGGCTCGTAGTTTAAGTATAGAGTGTGTGTGAGACACGTCTAAGAGCTCAATAGAAATTTCGGGTTAGTGCGGGAAGGGTGAGTGAGAAAAACATAAAGTTCAAAACAACGGACTAGTCCGCATAATAATGGACTAGTCCGGTATAGCCAGACTTCCGACATAGCACGGAGAAGACCTCTCTGTGTCACATCGGACTAGTGCACACAAAAACGGACTAGTTCGTTGTAGCCAGACTTGTCCGATTGGCAACAGCCTACCCTTCTCTGTGTGACATCGGACTAGTCCAAAGTCACACCGGACTAGTCCGTGCACCACAGACTAGTCCATGTTGAAACGCACAAGCACTCTCTTTATGACATTGGACTTGTCCGATGTCGTACGGACTAATCCATATGATTAGGGTTTTACTGATTTAAACCCAACTGGCGGCTGAATCCAACATGATACTACCGGACTAGTCTAGTGTCTACCACGGACTAGTCCGGACTACTCAGATCCCAACAGACACATATCGGGACCTCTATAAAAAGGGGCCCCGACTCTTTTTCAAGGTGATACGAACCCAAGCGCCGCTACAGCATCCAAGAGCACAAAACACTCCTCCCCACACATTTAAAAGCTTTAAGGATCATGTTCCTAGGATTTGGGAGATCGGAAAAGGGAGAGGGAAGGATTCGTCTTCATTGAGCTCTTGGATTGATTTCTCTCACATACTCCTATTGATTATTGTGTAATTTTTGAGTGTGTTGATCTTCAGTTAGTTTTAAAACTTGTGGGATCCCTCAACTTGTGAGGAAGCCCCATAAACTTGGTGATTACCCCGATTGTTAGTGGAGATCAAGTCGGCCTTGGTGGTGACTTGACGAGGAAAGGGTTGGTTATGACCCGGCTCTGTGTGAGCTCTTCAACCAGAACGTAGATCCCTTGTGTGGGATTGAACCTCGTTAAAAATCACTTGTCTCGTGTATTTTTAACTTATATCATCACTAGTTAGGGTTTTATTTTGTGATTCTAGTTGTTTCTGTCATCCACGTGATATTAAGGTATTGTGAACACTAGTTAGTATCACTGGAGTAATTTCTCACTTTCCGCTGCAAGAAATCTGTAGAAAAAGAAAAATAAAAGCGAAGTTTTGTTGAGCCACAGACTAGTCCGCAGTAACACCGGACTAGTCCAGACATTGTATTTTAACTCTTTGTTGAGCATTTCAGGAGTTCAAAAAGCCTATTCACCCCCCTCTAGGCACATTCGAGCACCCACTAGTTGATCGAACAAAATATCGATGCGCTGTAGTGGATACTTATTCTTTATAGTGACAGCATTCAATGGATGATAATCTACTCATAATCTCAATGTCCCGTCCTTCTTCTTTACAAAGAGTGCGGAACAGCCCCAAGGTGATGAACTTGGGCGTATAAAACCTTTGTCCATGAGGTCATTTAGCTTCTCCTTCAATTTTGCTAGCTCCTTCGGTGCCATTTTGTACCGTCGCCAAGAAATTGGTGTGGTTACTGGTGCTAATTTGATTTTGAACTCAACATCACGTTCGGGCGGCATGCCCGGTAAATCGTCGGGAAACACGTCTCGATATTCACACTACTGGAATATCCTCAAGCTTAGGAGCTTCAGTATGATACACTTCTGCAACTTGTTATGATGGGTCCACAAGATTCAATGTATTGCAACCGTGTATTGGGGTATTCAGTTGAACAGAACAAGAGCTGATGTCGAAGACAGCTCCATAATGTGTCAACCATGACATCCCCAAAATAACATCATCCTTGAGTATTATATGGCTTGCAGGATAGATGTTTCCACCCAAACACAAAGGTGCCTGAGAGACCATTTCATCTGTTGATATCTTCCCTCCGTGTGAGCTGATATGAAATGGATGTTTGACCGTGCTGAATGGAAGATGATTCTTCAGCACAATGTCTTTGCTAATAAAGTTGTGGGTGGCACCGGAATCAAATAATATGAAAGTGGGTTGTTCATGTAAGGTGAACATGCCCGCTGAAACTGGTTCGCCTTCTGCGATGTCCTCGATAGCAGTATAGTTAACCCTGTCAGCTTTTGAAATAATCTTCCTTGAATGTTCTTGGTGCTGATCTGAGCATTTATGAGACGGCACACGATTGTGGCTCTGCTCAGCTCCACAACGGTTTCGTGTAAGAAATCCTCCGCTTTCTAGTAACATGAAGTGGAGATAATACGTTCACCGCTGGTTGTGATAGGGTTGTACGAATAACATTTAATTGCTTTTGTTGAGGTGGAGGCTCATAAGTGATTAATTTCAGCTGTGGTTGTGATGGTTGCACCATAGACTGAATTTCCTGAGTGACTGGCAAGTAATACCGCACGTGATAGTTCAGAGGAACCTCACTAGCACTGCCTGGTGGTATACTCCTTTTCAGCTCCGCTTTGCAAAGGAGATGCATGTCTTCTTTAATAATAGCGGCATTTACCAACTCGTTGTAATTACCGGATTGAACAAAACCACTTGCTCCTTAAGATTGACATTCAAGCCTCAGAAGAAATAATCACACTTCATATCTTCCGAGTCTACAATATGAGTGGCATATCGCATCAAGTATTCAAACTCATTGAAATACTCGTACGCACTCCTTTCTCCTTGCTTTAATTCCAGAAAGTCTTGAAACTTTGTTTGAAGAATCCCTGAACAAAGGTCTGAAATTCATCCCACGTCACACGGTGAGCTTCAGGAAGAGTGGCGATATACTCCGACCACCAAGCTCCAGCGGCTCCGTGAAGTTGTTGAGTGGCAAATAAAGCCTTCTGATACTCATCGCACTCAAACAACTCGAACTTGGCTTCAATAGGTTAGAGCCAATGAGCCGACTCCAACGGTTCTTTTGCTTCCAAGAAAACCGGTGGATGTCTTGCTAGAAAACCCAAATAAGTGCCTTGGCGTGGAAGTACACTGTTATATCTCATGTCGTATGCTTTGTTGCACCAACATATCAAGAGACTCAGCCATCTTTCCCAAAATTTCCGCCAATCCGGTTGATGATGTCGGCACTTGTGGTTGTGGCGAATTATTTTCGCCATGAGTCGACTCACCAACTTCACCCATGGAATGAGTGCGATCCATACTGCAAGAGTGAGCAATTTACGGTTAAAATTCAAAGTTACAACTCAACTTGAATTCAAAAACATTAACCAAGTATCACATAAATATTGCAGCACTACCTCAGATAACACAGGTTTTGACAACTTTGATATCTACCAAACTTTTTACAAGTTTGTCAAACTCTTACTTCCAACAGCCGGAAATTAAAAGATAACTAAATAAAATGTTATGGAACTTAGAGAATTATAAAACATTCTTGTCCACAACAAATCTAAAGTTAAATAGGCAATGATCAATAATCTGTTCAGAATGACCAGTTGGCCTTAATCTCAGAATTTGGGTATGAAAATGGCAATTTCATGTCTCAAGTTGAATATAAAAGTTACATATAACTTCAATATTAACAAGTATTTATTTGCCTTCATATCAGTTCTGGATAAAAAGTTATGATATTTCAAAGTTGACAGAAATCTGGAACAATTTTGATAGCACCTCCTTTGGAAGTGGCTGTTTTGTCCGCAAGATTTCATAAAATTCTACCCCAAATCTGAAGAAACTTTAAACTATAGAGTTGTAACACATATAACAAAATTCCCAGTGGTGTCTTACATGACCCTGAGAAATTTTTCTACAAGAAGTTATGGTCGAATACAGAAAATTCCAGAGAGTATTTTTGCCTGCCCTGTTTTTGGACAGTTTACACTCATCTGAGATTTTCATCCACCTGGAAGGTAATTCTGTTCTGGACATCTGCAGCAAAGTTGTAGAATACTTCAAAAGTTTTGCAGAAATGTATCACTCACATCCGTTGGTTAAACATAACAAAAGTTATGTCCTGTTCAATTTCAGCAAAAATTCTACCGAAAACAGGGGAGGTTGTTCCTAAGTCTTTGTCAATGAATCTATACTCCCACTTGACTCTTAGTTCAATATGAGAGTTCAATAACCCCTATTCGAATTCTAAACTCCAAATTTACTCTTTTCATTAAGAAATTCTTTTTCATGTAGTTAAGAACATATATCGATACTATGTTTCCTCACCAGTTAAAAAATCCGAACCGGTTTTATACCGGCATATACGTATCAAGTGGTGGCACTAAAAACAATCACTCACAAACGTTTTCTAAACAAAATGTTCTAACGTGGTCAAGGTACCTGCATAAAACCACTCAATAGTGAAGCACACAAGAGGTTTAACATTTCAGGAAGGTCCATATCATAGTAAAAACATACGCCCCGTATCATTGCCATACGGGTCATCCTTGAGTCAGGCCACGCCTCAAGGTACATGATCGGGTTATTCACCACCAGACAGAGGGATCCACATCCTTGCAATTAAGCACACCGGTGGACAAGCATTTTCATATGCCTCATAGGACATGAAGAGTCCTAGAGAACATATTTCGTGTTACCAACCACACAATGGGGTCTCCTTCCCTTGCCATTGGGTTTGCGCACTAGAGGCTAGTGCATTTCATATGTCTCTAAGACCTGAAAAGTCTTAGAAAACATATTCACTTCCCATCCATTTCTGAACGGGACATCCCACATTACTTTCCTCGTATGGGTGAGCTAACCGAAATTGATCTGATTTCGGTGGCGTTCTTTACCCTTCTTATCTCCACGTAGGTGCACCCCTTACAAAAATTGAAATACTGAATATTAAAATATGGTCAGCTTGCCACCTTAAGTAACTATACTATTAATAGTCCTTGTACGTGCTTACTATCCGTTCATCACTCATATACATCTAAGTTTTCAAAAATAGATTCTTTTCATGCATGCTATTCCCAATGCGGCTCTAATACCACGTCCGTGGTGAACCCCTTCTGGGTCCACACTCCAGGAATCGCATTGGGTGGTGTCGTGCGTTGCGGCACCCAACAACATACACAAAAAGACAGTATATATGAAATACTTTATTTCTCAAGACAAAGTCTTCTACAACATAATGTACATACGCACCGGAATAAAACTATACATGTACTCACTCTCGATCCTAACTACGTCGAAGAGAAGCTGTCCAGACCGTGGATGCTTCCTACTAGCTTCACAAGAATGTAAGGCAGCAGTAAAGGTTTCCGATGAGTTATATGAACCGTAGGGTTTGATGTCTCACCGAACAACCGTCTTCCAAGCATGCATCATGCTACCTGCAAAAACAACTACGAAGGCAACTGTGAGCTCAAAGACTCAGCAAGGCTTAATCGACAATCCTAAACATGTAACTCTACAGGCAGGAGTTGTAAGAAGCTAGAAATCTGAATTTACAAAAATAAAGCTTGGCTAATCGTTGATCCTTATATTCATATTATTATAGCAGCACGTTTTAATGGTCCTCATGCATCACAACACCGGAAGTCCACAATCAAATAAGAAACGCTTATTCCAGTGCTGCTAGCGTAAAGTGGAATAGAAATTTAGTATGCACTACCTCTAATTCAGTCAAGTTTTCAATACAATTATTAAGCCAAGAACAACATTTTAAGAGCTTCAATTCCTCTTACTTACTACATCACAGCGCAGTGGGCAAGTATGCTCAATCCTTAAGCGCAAGCGACGGTGATTCGAATCAATGACAACCCAGAATACACGACACATACACCCGCCTCGAAAGACTCACTCGAGAGCTCTTTCTTACATTGTATGCAGCAACCTTTCACACGACACCCCAACATAGAAAAACGCTTCGTCACAAGCAGGATGGTCCTCTATGCGGACACGTCAGAGTTGCCCGCTAAAGGATTTACACCTCCCGCCTTCTGAACGCCATTTCCAGACGAAGGATGAGTTTCTACACCATGTTCCATCGAGTTACATTGGTTTCATGGGTCCCATACCCCATTATATATTCGGTACAGCTCAAACTTGTCCAGCAGGACCGCATACGGCGCGGTCCTTAACTGACAAAGACGTGGCTACTTCCCAACCTCCACATGGCCCTTACCATAACCGGCCCAGGCCCAATATGGTCCCAAGAATTGTCACACCCATCGGGTCGAGACAACCTTGAGCGTTTCATCCTACAGAAACTCCCCGTCCATATCTCACCTTCTTTGAGGGTTCTCTTATCATCTACTTTCTCGCGAGTAGACTCTGCTACTCGACCTTTCTCGCGAGTAGATTCATTCTACTCGACTTCTACCGGACTAGCTACAACATTAGCCTAGCAAACTACCACGAGGTAAATCCTATGCTAATCCTTCTACTCAGGGTTTTCATGGTAATGCAATTGGAGTTTCAAGCATCCTAGACATAATGCACAATGTCAATTCTAAACAACATTAGGTCAAAGTAAAGCAAAATTTGTAAAGGTGATTATATGCAAACCGTAGCTTGCCTTGCTCAAAGGTTTTGATAGTGACTCTAGGCAGTCAGTCTTCCTTCGGAGAATCCGCCAAATCTGTCACGAGATGGAGATCCTCGCCTCTGAGTTGAACTTCTCATCGAGTGGCGACATCACGTGAGCTATTGAAATGTAATGCACATATATTCAAAAGCAATTTAGGAAATGCTTTAATTCTGTTGTACAAGTCAACTATGACTAAGAGGGGAAACAACAGCAAGGTTTCTGTTGTTGGGATCTCAGCATTAGAGAAGAAATTCTATGTGAACTGAAAGTAATATTAATCACCATGTGATTAAGACTTTATATGTACACCTAGACATAAAAAAGGGTAGATCCAGTTTAGGGGGTCCAATAAAGCTGAAGATTTAACCACAGCTTCAAGGGTTGATATGTATGCATTGTGCAAAATTTGAGCTCATGGAATGGCTCAATGTGGTCCTAATAATTTCTTGTGTGTTTTCACTATTCTGCCTTTCCATCCTAGTTCTGGAGCGCTTTCCTATGCTGAAAAGTGGACTTTTTGTGGAGTACACATTTCTAGGAGTCTATAGGACTTGGTTTCATCATTTTTGGTGTTTCCTACATGGAGATATGGATTTTACGAGAATTGGGGAAAAGCTGAAGATTGTTTCAGTTCTTTTCCTAATTTTCAGAGACAGAAAGGATTGACACATCATTTGGCCTAGCAAATGAGGACCAATGCCTCTGAAATTTTTACTGGAGTTCAAGTATATTTGGAGGAAGGTTCTGCCAAAAATTGGGAATTTTCCAATTAACAGAACTACTGGAATTAATTCCCTAATTTTTTTAAAGGTATTAATAAGCCAAATCCAGGGAGTTTCTTAAATATTATGATGCATCACTGGATAGTACTCACTGATAGGAGTCCAACGAAATTTATTTGGGAATTTTTGGACATCTCTACACAAGGTTGTGGCCATTTGAAGCTTGAACAGAAACTGAGAAAGAATGAAATTGTTTAAACTCCTGCCAGTGGGTCCTACCCCGCGGTCGCCCCCTACCATGCGCCAGCGGCGGCGTGTGCCGGCGAGGGTCGTTGGAATGGTGTTTCTGGTCACCGCCCGAGCCAAAACTCGCCGCCTCTACGTTTTTTACCACGAGGAATTTGACGGTGAGGTCGGTTTGTACCAGATTTGGCCAGAACACCCCGCGAGACGGCGACCGCGGCAGCTAGGGTTCCAGCGACGTCGGAACTCCTCATTTCTCCACCGAACTTTCGGTTTTTTTGGCCCTAGAGCATCAATGGAGTATGTAGAACACGAAATGAATAAGCTTTGAGGCTGAAAACGCCGGCAAACCCACTCTCAACGGTGAGCCGAGGGGTTTTGCGTCGGCGGCGAGGAAAATGGCTATAACTCGGCCGATTCTCGACGGTTTTCATTGCTTCTTCTTCGAGGATGTCCGCTATGGTGTGAGAAAGCTGTTTTCTAACGAGCTTGACCGGTGGTTGCACGTGTAAACAGAATTTTGGGTTAGGCCGAGCTCGGGTGGAATGAAGTAGGGTTCAGGAACAGGTGAAATTCAAGCAAAAAGATTGATCATTTGCTAAACGGTTTGCAGCTACACATTCTAGGCATGTACACGCACCTTTTTGTGTAGGAAATTGGAGACGAAGATGATCGTAGTGTGCTATCAACGGTGAGCCGAACGGGTCCGACGCGATCACCTCAGAAACTCGGCGGCGATTGTCGAATTCCGAGCAACACAAGCTAGGAGCTTCGCAGTTGGAGTGGTAGCACGCTAGAGCACGAGTTTGTGCTGCTTGTTCGTGTGGGAAGCTCGATCAACCGAAACTCGGATGGCTGGGCGAGCTCGGACCGAGGAACGCAGGCACCGGTGGGTGTTCGCGGGAAAGAACAGAGAGAGCGAGCGAGCTGGAGAGTAGAACTTCGGTTGTGCTTCACGTGTGGGAGATACGAGCAGCGGACTGATCATGAGAGCAGGAGCTGGAGCGTGAGAGCAGCGGGAGTGGGTTCACCGCCGGGAGCTGTCGCGCACGCGTGCGAAGGGAGGAAAACAGATGCGGTTGAGTTGAGTGTGGCTGACATGTGGGGTCCTCAGCTTCTCAATCTCCCCCCTCTCTGTGCTTTAAGATTCCCACACATTTGTTGTCCGAAACTCACCAAAATTGGAGGTTAGGCCAAAATGAATATAGGGAACCCAAATCTGAAATCACATTTTGAAATTGAGCAAGTTTGGTTCAAATTCAAATTCAAGTTTAAATTTAAATGCTCTCCCAATTATTCCTTTGAATAAAGAGTATATTAGCTCCAAAAATTACCAAATTTGGAAAAGAAGCTCTTTGATAGATATGAAATTCTTTGGTGGATTCACTTGTATGCATTTGTACAATCTGAACATGAATCCTTTTAAAAGAACTCAAATTATGTTTAAATTTCCCCACTCTCTCCATAGTGGTATTTTACATGAGTTTAAATCATGTATTAAAGTCCACTCCTCATGTTAACAAGTGTTAAGAATGAGTTAGATAAAAAATTTTAATTGCCTCACATGTCCATTGTGTGTTTATCATTTTATGGGACACAAAATTAGTCTTTCTTCTTCTCAACTTTTCTTCATAAGTTGAAATGCAACTTTACAAAAGTTAGGCATGTTACACGAGGGCTCTGGAACTTGCTGAGAAGAGGGAGAAGGAGCAGAGAGATCATTGGTTCAACTAAGCACGACCAATGATCACCAAGAAAACCTGGAAGAAGAAGAGAATTGCTCGAGAAGAAGCTGGAGATGATGAGAATGAAGAAAACACCATGGGCAAGGATGAAAGGTTGGTCGAGGTAAATATGGTGTCCCATTTACCATCTGAATTTTGTGTTCCATAAACTGAGGTGGCCGAGCTCGATCTAGGATCTAAGACCGTGGTTTTTGAGAAATCACTGCAGCTCGGCCAGCACATGAAGCCCATGTTCATCCGAGGACATGTAGATGGAACACTAGTTGGATGGATGTTGGTCTATGGAGGAACATGGGTCAACATAATGCCCATATCTATGTTTGAGAAGCTTGGATACCGAGAGAGCGACCTCATCAAGACCAACACAACTTTGAGTGGGTTTTCTGGAGACCCAACCGAAGCCAAGGTGGTATTGTCTGTGGAGCTCACGGATGGAAGCAAGACACTGCTCACAGCATTCTTCATTGTCAACACGAGAAGTCGGTACAACTTGCTCCTTGGACGAGATTGGATTCATGCAAATGGGTGTGTTCCATCCACACTTCATCAATGTATTGTCCAGTAGATTGGTGACGAGTTAGAAGTAGTTGAGGCTGATAATTTGGCTTGTATAGCAATGGCCGAGTCATCTGATCTTCAACATGAGGATATTAGGTGTTTCACAGGTCGGGACTTAACCGACTATGACTTCGTGAGCGTAGGAAGGGACGGGTTTGTGCCTGTATGTTTAAATCTGACTGATTTCACCCGGCTCAGCAATGTAACTTGAAAATGAAAGATAAATGAGGTCATTTAACTTGATTGCTGGAGATAACCGAGCAGTATCATTTAGGCAGGAACGATATGGGAGAGTTAGTAGAGGACTTTGATGACTAAGGGAAGCTCGAGCAAGGGTTTTCCTTGGTGGACGAACTGGAGGAGATAAACCTTGGGGAAGGATCGGCATATCGGCCAACCTTCATCAACAAAGACCTCAGATGTTCTCAGAAGAAAGAGGTAAGCCAATTACTTAAAGAATAGATGGATTATTTTGTGTGGAAATACACCGAGATGCCAGGACTCAGCCGAGAACTTGTGGAACACAAGCTGCCGATCAAGCCAGGCTTTAGACCTCACAAGCAACCGTTCAAACGATTCAACCCGTCCATCCATGAAAATATCAAGGAAGAAGTGAATCGTCTACTTCAAGCCAAGTTAATTCATCTCTGCAGGTATGCCGAATGGGTGTCGAACATAGTCCCGGTAGAGAAGAAAAACACAGGAAAGTTGAGGATATGTATAGACTTCCAAGACCTCAACCGGGCAGCACCGAAAGATGAGTATCCTATGCCCATTGCCGATGTATTAATCAAAATGCCACAGGGCCTACGGTGATCAGTTTCTTGGATGGAAATGTGGGGTACAATCAGATTGGCCGAGTAAGACACGTCAAAGACAGCATTTTGTTGCCCCGGGTTTGTTAGTTTGTTTGAATGGGTTATCATGACTTTTGGGTTGAAGAACGGCGGTGCAACATATCAGAGGGCTATGAATTTGATCTTCCACGACATGTTAGGAAATATTCTTGAGGTGTATATTGATGATCTCGTGGTGAAGTAGGCTGGATTCCAAGGGCATGTGGCCGACTTGAGGATGTCCTTTGAGAGGATAAGAAGGTATGCCTTAAGATGAACCCTCTCAATGTGCGTTTGGTGTGTTGGCTGTACGTTTCATGGGTTTTATCGTGCATGAGCACGCCATAGAAGTCAACCCCAAGAAAGTTGAAGCTATCAAAAGGATAAGAGAGCTGACATGCAATAAGACGTGCAAAGTTTGCTAGGAAAGGTCAATTACCTAAGAAGGTTCATTGCAAACTTGGCTGGAAAGATCGGAACCTTCATGCCACTCTTGAAACTGAAGCACGAGCAGGAGTTTACTTGGGGGGCAGAGCAGAAGGAGGCTTTCGAAAGGATCAAAGAATACTTGATGAAGCCACCGGTCTTGCATGCACCAAAGATGAGGCAGCCCTTCCGGATCTATGTAGCTTCCCAAAGCCAAGTTATCATGGCTGTTTTAACTCAGGAAAGCCAAAGGAAAGAATATTCTATGGCTTACTTGAGCAGATGACTCTTGATGTCGAAACCAGGTACACCTTGGTTCAGAAACTTTGTTTATCTTTGTACTAGATGTGTTCCAAGTTTCACCATTATCTCCTTCCCAGTACGTGCTTTGTGACATGTCAACACGATATTGTCAAGCACATGTTGCAACAACCGATTTTGAGTGGGAGGATAGGTAAATGGGCGTACTCATTGGTGGAATACGACCTGGTGTTTGAGCCTCTCCGCAGCATGAAGGGCCAAGTTGTAGCAGACTTCATCATTGAGCACAATGTGTGTGACGCCCTCAATTCTGTGGAAAACCACGGAACTGAGAACTGATGTGTATGTGTGCCCAGGATGTTTATCACACATACACATATGTTCCACAAACTGAATTCAGAATATATATAACCACGAATAACAGAGTTTATTACAATGTCTCATGAGTCTCGGACTCATGCTCACAGCAGAAGTCTTTATTTCTATGCAGCGGAAGTCTTTATTCTAACCGGAATCAATTTAACTAATGCGGAAGCAATTCTAGGCAGCAATGGCTCCATCTCTATTCCATTCCCACAGGCAAGGTTGAAAACAGATCACACGCCTAATACTCCACTTGATCTTCATAATAATCTTCTCCTGTTGCTGATGATGAAATAATGCAAGTTTGAGTACAATGATGTACTCAGCAAGTGCGTGAAAATATGATATGTAGCTCACAACAAGGTAGGTATAAAAAGGCTTATTGCAGAAAGCAAAGTTATTTATCAGAACCATGATAAAACAGTAAGTCATCTTTAAGTGAATGTAATCCCAACTTGTATTAAAATACCAATCATACCTCCATTATGCTCATTACTTTCCATGTCACAACCAATCAACCTCGGTCTTGCTCACGAATACCTCCTCGTATTCGCTACCATATCACGAATATCATCTCGTATTCGCTACCATTTTATCATAAACAACTTCGTCTCCCACAGAGACCAAACTCGTTGTCATGACTCAACAGTCATGCAACCCATCTTATCTCCCGGACTCAACAGTCCCGAAAACAAAAACAAAACCAAAACCAAACCATCCAAATCCATAACCAGTAACCATATCCAATAACCATCCCAACTAATCATGGCAGTTGGCCAGGCGCTCGTGACCGTATGCTCTGCTATCATGATAGTTTTAAGAACTCTGCAGAGTTTGCACCTCTTTACCCACAAGTTTGTGATTTCGTCACCCGTGGGCGACTGCAGAACCTCCATTATACCAGTACACAACCGTCGGTGTATGGCCAAAAGATCACAAAATAGCCTTTACAAAGGGGCTACTAGATGTATGGGACTCACTAAGGTTTCACCGGCAGGCTAGAATCTCCAATTCTCCCACCCACGGGCCCCCTATTGTGCCATGCAGTTCCCAGGGCAGTCCTCATTCGACTCCCATTCCCCGCGCCTTCCACAGTCCATAATAATCTAGCAACTTACCTAATTACTCAGCTAAGCCGCACCCATACTTGGCCTTGTGGTGGCACTGTTATCCTGGCATGTGCATGCATGAACCGGTCCTTAGATCTACGGCAAGTAAACCACCATCTCATGCTACCTCATTCACAAACCCAGGCTTGCCTAGATCTCCCTCCGATCCATGTTCATTAACAACATCAGTTTCTCATTATCGTTACGAGTGCAGTTAGCTAGACACATCTATCTCGCTTCCCAATCCCATGGACTCAGCGAAGCATAAAACAAAAAACCATACCCGACTTATAAACTTCCCTGGCAACAAGGGTGGTTTAACCAAAACTACTAAACTCCAATAAAAGGGTTTCCCATTATGTTTGACTCAGCACACACACCTTTTCACAAAACAAAACAGTTTTCCCAAAACATAGGATCAATATGGTCAAGGAGCACTTGCCTTGTTCTTGCGGTTCCGGTTGTTCTTGGATCTCGAAACCTTGTTGTTGCAGTTCGTCATAGACAGCTCCCTGAGCTTGTCCTGCTATACAGGATCGCACACATACAAGATTCACAACAATCAATATCATGCACAAACTTTAACTAGATGCGATGATGCATATGCATGCTATCCTATGATCAGCTTTATTAGATCGGTTTGTACATGTTCTTGCATGGCTTTATGATGAACAGGGGTGTTCGGATCAGATGTGGACGTGGCGATGACCTTGTATTTAGATCAACCCGATATACAAGTGATCTGTCCACGAGAAAGCTTCTGTTCGAAAGGAATCAAAGAACAGATGCAAAGAAAACACAACGATGTCGTAAGGTGGTGTTGGAGACCTACCTTACATTCTTCTCGGTCTCGGGTCCTTCTTAGATCGTTGGGCTCTCTTTCGGCGATCTTCCTCGCTGATTTCCGTCGATGGCTTTCTCGGCGACTTGGGGCTAGGGCTCTAAGTCGTCGGCTTAGGAGTTGGAAAAGAAGTTCCTGGTTTCGGCCAGAGGTTCTGGGTTCTATTTATAATCGGGAAGAGAAGAGTCCTAATCTGATTGGACTTCGAATAAGAGTCCTATTCAAATTGTCGTTGAATCTTAACAACTTATCTTTAGTTGTTTTGGTGCGGTAACATTGTGGAATTCGGGTCAGTTTCTTCTCTGTACCGATATTTCTACGCGTACAGAATCCAAAAACCGCTCTAGAACTTGTTACCTCCTCGGTGATGAGCTCCGGAAGCTCTACTTGTCCACCGAGGCCTGGTCTCCCCTTTTTCCGCAGAGACGAGCTCTGGTTCTGCCGCGTGTCAAGCGAGCAAGACCTCCCTCTCCTTCGGAGGCGGGCTCCGCGTACACCACGTATCCTAGCTGTCGGGGACCTCCTCTTTATTCGGAGGTGGCTCCGCGCACGCCACGTGTCAGTGCCGGACCTTCCCTCTCTCCGGAGGTAGCTCTGGTGGCGACATGTGTTCAATAGAACCGGACCTTCTCGGAGGTGAGCTCCGAGATCGACACGTGTCCCGCGCGACTGGTCCTCTGATTTCCGCGGTGACTAGCTCCGAAGGTGACATGTGTCCTGCGGAAATGCCTTTGCTTCTTCCGCAAAGGCTAGCTTCGGGGACAACACGTGTCTTCACAGGGTCAGACCTCTCCCCCCTTTTGCGGAGATGAGCCCCGAGCCTGCCACGTAGCCAGTTTAGCGGCGGACCTCTCCCCACTTCGCAGGGATGAGCTCCGGACACGCCACGTGGCCAGCGGCCGTGGAAGTTGTTTTCGGCGCTCTCTGGAAACTGGATTCGGCTCTTATTGGCTATCCTTTTGATATTTTTCTCTGTTCCTACTTTTCTTAAAATGTTTTCTCTTCATAAAACATGAATATATGTTGACACCAGAAATGAGGATGTCACAAATCTACCCCCCTTAAATTGAATCTCTCCCTCGAGATTCGTTAGTAGAGAACAGATGAGGGAATTCCGCCTTGATGTCGTCTTCATGCTCCCATGTGGCTTCAGCTTCGGTGTGATGGCTCCATTATACCTTGCACCATCAGATCACTTTGTTCCCGGTGACCCTTTCCTTCACGTCCAAAATTTGGACAGGGTGCTCCGTATAAGTCAGGTCCTCTTGAAGTTCAAACTCTTCCATTGATACTTGCTCCTCTGGTACTCTCAAGCACTTCTTGAGCTGGGATACATGAAACACGTCATGCACGTCGGAGAGGTGCTTTGGGAGCTCTAGTTGATAGGCTACTTCTCCTCGCTTGTCCAAAATCTTAAATGATCCTATGTAGCAAGGTGCTAGCTTGCCTTTGACGTTGAAACGTCGTTGGCCTCGGATACGTGATACCTTAAGGTATACAAAGTCTCCTACTTCGAAAGCCAACTTCCTTCGCCTATTGTCCGCATATCCTTTTTGTCGTGACTGAGCAGCCTTTAAGTTATCCCCTATCGTTTGGACTTGTTTTTCAGCTTCTTGTAGTACTTCGGGTCCAAACACCTGATCCTCTCCGGTCTCACTCCAAAACAGCGGTGTTCTACACCGTCTACCGTACAATGCTTCGAAAGGTGTCATCTTTAAGCTAGCTTGATAGCTGTTGTTATAGGAGAATTCGGTGTACTGTAAACTCTTATCCCAACTACGCCCACGTTTCACGGCGCAAGCTCTCAACATGTCCTCCAAAATTTGGTTTGTCCTTTCCGTTTGCCCATCGGTTTGTGGGTGATAGGCGGAGCTATAATCCAGTCGTGTACCCATAGCTTTCTACAGCTTCCTCCAAAATCTAGAGGTAAACTGAGAACCTCGATCTGAGACTATCCTCCTCGGGACTCCATGACGGCACATGATCTGCTCCATGTACAACTCGGCTAATTGTGCAACGTTGAACTTGGTCCTTATAGGGAGAAAATGGGCGGTTTACGTCAATTGGTCCACGATAACCCAGATGGAGTCATAACCCGACTGAGTACGTGGCAATCCAACGATGAAATCCATACTGATGTCCTCCCACTTCCACTCGGGTACCTTCAAAGGTTGCAACAATCCAGCGGGTCTTTGATGTTCGGCCTTCACCCCTTGGCATGTGTCGCATAGGGCAACGTATTCGGCTATATCCCTTTTCATACCATCCCACCAATAACAAGTCTTCAAGTCCTTGTACATTTTGGTACTCCCGGGATGTATGGAATAGGGTGAATCATGTGACTCTTTCAATATCATGTCGTGGATGTGCTTCATGTTAGGCACGCAAATCCTTTTTCCTCGCCAAAGCATACCCTTCTCATCTTCTTTGAAATCCTTCTCTATTCCTTGTCGGATCCTCTCCTTGATCTCCTTGATCTCCTCATCCGTTGCTTGGCCATCTCTTATCTCTTGCTCCAATGACGAGTGGATCTCCATCATTTCCATGTTGTTCAAGAATCCGAGGTGTAACCGTTCGAACTCCTTACGTAGTTCGGGTGGTATATCTCGAACCGTGAGTTGGTGACATGCTCCCTTTCGGCTCAATGCATCAGCTACTATATTGGCCTTCCCAGGGTGGTAGTTGATTCCAACATCGTAATCCTTGATAAGTTCCAACCATCGACGTTGCCTCAAATTCAAGTCCGTTTGTGTAAATATGTACATGAGGCTTTTATGATCCGTATAGATCTCACATCGATGACCAAGGATATAATGTCTCCAAATCTTCAATGCATGCACTACTGCTGCTAGCTCCAAGTCATGTGTAGGATAATTAAGCTCGTGCTTCTTTAATTGTCGTGAGGCATAGGCTACCACTTGTCCTTCTTGCATGAGCACACATCCGAGCCCCTGTCTGGATGCGTCACAATATATGTCAAAGCTCTTGGTTACGTCCGGCAATACCAAAACCGGCGCTGTGGTTAGCCTTTTCTTGAGTTTCTCAAAACTTTCTTGGCATGCTGGTGTCAACTGAAAGGCTTTTCCCTTTGTTAGCAACTCCGTCATAGGCTTTGCTATTTTAGAGATGTCTTTGATGAATCTTTGATAGTATCCAGCCATCCCAAGAAAACTCCGAATATCCCTCACGTTTTGCGGTTGGTCCCACTTCAGGACATCTCTCACTTTTCTGGGATCAACCGATACCCCTTCTTCGGAGATAATGTGGCCTAGGAACGATATTTCCTTTAGCCAAAATTGACACTTGTTAAGCTTTCTGCAAGGTCAATTTCAAATGTTCTTCATGCTCCTCCTCACTTTTTGAATACACCATAATGTCGTCGATGAAAACCACGACGAACTTATCCATGTACTACATGAAAACCTTGTTCATAAGGTACATGAAGTATGCAGGTGCATTTGTTAACCCAAAAGACATGACGGTATATTCATACGAACCATACCATGTTCGAGAAGCAGTCTTGGGTATATCGGAGGGCTTAATCTTCAGCTGGAAGTATCCCGACTGAAGATCAATCTTGGAGAACACTTGGACTCCTTTCATCTGGTCGAATAGGTCCTCTATACGGGGCAGAGGGTATTTGTTCTTGATTGTTACCTCACTGAGAGACCTATAGTCCACGCACATCCTTTGGGTTCCATCCTTCTTGTCTACGAAGAGCACAGGAGCTCCCCATGGTGACAAGCTTGGACGTATAAAACCCTTCTCCAACTGCTCTTGAATTTGCTTCTTGAGTTCTACTAGTTCATTGACGGGCATCCTATAGGGTCTCTTTGCTATGGGTGCAGTTCCGGGTACCAAATCAATGGAAAACTCAATGTCCCGATCAGGGGGCATACCTAGAAGCTCTTCCGGGAACACGTCCGAGAATTCCTGAACCACTGGAATGCTGTCCAATGTTGCTTCTTCGACGTGGTTCAAGATTGCCTTCTCAGTGGTTTGTTGGGCTAACTCAAACTCGACACGGATACCGTGCTCATTTGTTAACTGCACGCTTCTTTCAGCACATTGGATTACCCCGTTGTGCTTGCTTAACCAATCTATCCCAAGTATTATGTCAAGTCCTTGGGAATCCAAGACAATGAGGTTGGCAAGGAAGTCTACCCCCCTTATTTTAAGGCTTACTTTCGGACATACTATATTAGTCCTCATCTCTCCTCCGGGAGAATTAACTAACATAGCACATTTTAAGTTTGATATGGGTAGATTATGCTTGGCAACAAACTTGGATGATATGAAGGAATGTGATGCTCCAGAATCAAATAAGATGGTGGCTGGGTTGGAGTTGGCAAGGAACATACCAATTACGACGTCCTCAGCCTGTTGCGCTTCCTCAGCAGAGACATGGTTCACGTTGCCGCGAGCATAGTTCTGCTGTCCACGGTTTCCTTGATTGTCCCCTCCGTTCGGTCGCGGGTTCTGTTTTGGCATGTTGCCTTGCTGTCCAGGGCCTCTCCTTGGGCACTGGTTCGCGAAGTTTCCTATTTCCCCGCATGCAAAGCATGCCCTGTTGCCTACGGTAGCAGGTACGTTGGGGCGGGGGTTTTGAACAGGAGCACCATTGTTAGGTCGAGGCGCAGGAGGCATGGGTACGCGAGGTGCTGGTGCAACAGGTCATTGCTGTGGTGGATGACTAGGGCGATATGCAGGAGCGGTCGATCCATACTGTGGTGCAACTGGGGGCATGTACCGAGGTCGTACGTTGATCCCTTGGGCCTGGTATGGCATCTTCCTCTTGTACTCGCGCTCGATCTCTCGGATCTTGCTTTCGACTACTATAGCCTTGTCAACCAGCTTCTGAAAACTTGCATAGTCATTGTTGAGGAGCTGAACCTGGATCTCATTGCTCAACCCTCTCATGAACAGGTACTGCTTCCTCTGGTCTGAGTTGACATCTTCGGGGGCATACCAGGACAGTTGTGTGAACTTATTGAGATACTCATTCACACTTCTCTGTCCTTGGCGGAGACCTTCAAACTCCTGTCTCTTGAGCATCATTACACCAGCAGGGATGTAATGAGAGCAGAAACTCTCCTTGAACTCAGTCCAAGTGATCGTCTTCGGGTCGACATGAGCGTTGCTTAGGGCATCCCACCAGTCAGCGGCAGCTCCCATAAGTTGGTGCGATGCAAAGAGAACCTTCTCTCGGTCATTGCACTGCACTATAGCAAGCTTCTTCTCCACGGATTTCAACTAGTCGTCGGCCTCCATGGGGTCGTTAGCTTGAGCAAAGGTGGGTGTTCGAGTCCTCATGAACTCACCCAGTCTGTTATGAGCCGACGGTGGGGGTGGCGGTGGTGCCGGAACGGGGTTGTTGTTGTTATTGGCCTGCAACTGACCCAAATTTTGGATCATAGTTTGCATAAGTTGGTTCTGCATGCCCATCAATCGTTCCAGGTTGTTTTCACCAGCTCTTGGGCTAACGGGAACTTCATCATGACCCTCCTCTTGGTTGTCACGGACGTTCCTTCGGCCGGCGTTTTCTCTCACCATCTATGAGAGAGAACGAAATAGAATAGAAGGTTGGAAGGTTAGGTAGATCCCCTATATGCATCAAGGTGGGTTGGACTATATATATTAGCCCATATGAGGATGTGAACAAGTGTCGAAGCATTTCACACCTCCTCCTACTTATGTGTGGATATGGACAACGTTTTGAGACGTCCCACAACTCACACTAAGCACACATTTCACAAACAATCATTTCAAGGGCTCACACAACTCCTATTCAAGGCTGGTTTCCTATGTCAAGGTAGTTTCGAGGCCAATCTATGCACCCTATGCTTGCACCCTATGGTCAGTGTAGCTTAGCTACCAATCTGTGTCTGATACCAATTTGTGATTGTATCTAGGTGTGTAATCTACCCCTATCCGTGGCTTTTGATACCAATCTGTGTTTCCTATTTAGGCGTGTAATCCACTGTCAACCGTGGCTCTGATACCAATCTGTGACGCCCTCAATTCTGTGGAAAACCATGGAACCGAGAACTGATGCGTATGTGTGCCCAGGATGTTTATCACACATACACATATGTTCCACAAACTGAATTCAGAATATATATAACCACGAATAACAGAGTTTATTACAATGTCTCATGAGTCTCGGACTCATGCTCACAGCGGAAGTCTTTATTTCTATGCAGCGGAAGTCTTTATTCTAATGTGGAAGCAATTTAACTAATGCGGAAGCAATTCTAGGCAGCAATGGCTCCATATCTATTCCACTCCCACAGGCAAGGTTGAGAACAGATCACACGCCTAATGCTCCACTTGATCTTCATAATAATCTTCTCCTGTTGCTAATGATGAAATAATGCAAGTTTGAGTACAATGATGTACTCAGCATGTGCGGGAAAATATGATATGTAGCTCACAACAAGGTAGGTATAAAAGGCTTATTGCAGAAAGCAAAGTTATTTATCAAAACTATGATAAAACAGTAACTCATCTTTAAGTGAATGTAATCCCAACTTGTATTAAAATACCAATCATACCTCCATTATGCTCATTACCTTCCATGTCACAACCAATCAACCTCGTTGTTGCTCACGAATACCTCCTCGTATTCTCTACCATCTCACGAGTACCATCTCGTATTCGCTACCATTTCATCATAAACAACTTCGTCTCCCACCGAGACCAAACTTGTTGTCATGACTCAACAGTCATGAAACCCATCTTATCTCCCGGACTCAACAGTCCCGAAAACCAAACCAAAACCAAACCATCCAAAACCATAACCAGTAACCATATCCAATAACCATCCCAACTAATCATGGCAGTTGGCCAGGCGCTCGTGACCGTAAGCTCGGCTATCATGATAGTTTTAAGAACTCTGCAGAGTTTGCACCTCTTTACCCACAAGTTTGTGATTTCGTCACCCGTCGGCGACTGCAGAACCTCCATTATACCAGTACCCAACCGTCGGTGTATGGCCAAGAGATCACAAAATAGCCTTTACAAAAGGGCTACTAGATGTATGGGACTCACCAAGGTTTCACCGGCAGGCTAGAATCTCCAATTCTCCTACCCATGGGCCCCCTCTTGTGCCATGCAGTTCCCAGGGCAGTCCTCACTCAACTCTCATTCCCCGCGCCTTCCACAATCCATAACAATCTAGCAACTTACCTAATTACTCAGCTAAGCCGCACCCATACTTGGCCTTGTGGTGGCACTGTTATCCTGGCATTTGCATGCATGAACCGGTCCTTAGATCTACGGCAAGTAAACCACCATCTCATGCTACCTCATTCACAAACCCAGGCTTGCCTAGATCTCCCTCCGATCCATGTTCATTAACAACATAAGTTTCTCATTATCGTTACGAGTGCAGTTAGCTAGACACATCTATCTCGCTTCCCAATCCCATGGACTCAGCGAAGCATAAACAAAAAAACCGTACCCGACTCATAAACTTCCCTGGCGACAAGGGTGGTTTAATCAAAACTAGTAAACTCCTATAAAATGGTTTCCCATTATGTTTGACTCAGCACACACACCTTTTCTCAAAAGAAAACAATTTTCCCAAAACATAGGATCAATATGGTCAAGGAGCACTTTCCTTGTTCTTGCGGTTCCGGTTGTTCTTGGATCTCGAAACCTTGTTGTTGTAGTTCGTCGTAGACAGCTCCCTGAGCTTGTCCTGCTATACAGGATCGCGCACATACAAGATTCACAACAATCAATATCATGCACAAACTTTAACTAGATGCGATGATGCATATGCATGCTATCCTATGATCAGCTTTATTAGATCGGTTTGTACATGTTCTTGCATGGCTTTATGATGAACAGGGGTGTTCGGATCAGATGTGGACGTGGCGATGACCTTGTCTTTAGATCCACCCGATCAACAAGTGATCTGTCCACGAGAAAGCTTCTGTTCGAAAGGAATCGAAGAACAGATGCAAAGAAAACACAACGATGTCGTAAGGTGGTGTTGGAGACCTACCTTACGTTCTTCTCGGTCTCGGGTCCTTCTCAGATCGTTGGGCTCTCTTCCGGCGATCTTCCTCGCTGATTTCCGTCGATGGCTTAATCGGCGAGTTGGGGCTAGGGCTCTAAGTCATCGGCTTAGGAGTTGGAAAAGAAGTTTGTGGTTTCGGCTAGAGGTTCTGGGTTCTATTTATAATCGGGAAGAGAAGAGTCCTAATCCGATTGGACTTTGAATAAGAGTCCTATTCAAATTGTCGTTGAATCTTAACAACTTATCTTTAGTTGTTTTGGTGCGGTAACATTGTGGAATTCGGGTCGGTTTCTTCTCTGTACCGATATTTCTACACGTACAGAATCCAAAAACCGCTCCAGAACTCGTTACCTCCTCGGTGATGAGCTCCGGAAGCTCTACGTGTCCACCGGGGCCTGGTCTCCCCTTTTTCCGCAGAGACGAGCTCCGGTTGTGCCTCGTGTCAAGCGAGCAAGACCTCCCTCTCCTTCGGAGGTGGGCTCCGCGTGCGCCACGTATCCTGGCGGTCGGGGACCTCCTCTTTATTCGGAGGTGGCTCCACGCACGCCACGTGTCAGTGCCGGACCTTCCCTCTCTCCGGAGGTAGCTCTGGTGGCGACATGTGTTCAATAGAACAGGACCTTCTCGGAGGTGAGCTCCGAGATCGACACGTGTCCCGCGCGACTGGTCCTCTGATTTCCGCGGTGACTAGCTCCGAAGGTGACACGTGTCCTGCGGAAATGCCTTTGCTTCTTCCGTAGAGGCTAGCTCCGGGTACAACACGTGTCTTCACAGGGTCGGACCTCTCCCCCCTTTAGCAGAGATGAGCCCCGAGCCTGCCACATAGCCAGTTTAGCGGCGGACCTCTCCCCACTTCGCAGGGATGAGCTTCGGACACGCCATGTGGCCAGCGGCCGCGGAAGTTGTTTTCGGCGCTCTCTGGAAACTGGATTGGGCTCTTATTGGCTATCCTTTTGATATTTTTCTATGTTCCTACTTCTCTTAAAATGTTTTCTCTTCATAAAACATGAATATATGCTGACACCAGAAATGAGGGTGTCACAATGTGCAACTCGAGGAGGAATGCATGGTTGAGATACATTCATGGAAGTTGTTCTTTGATGGATCAGTTTGTGAAAGGGGTCAAGGAATCGGGTACGTGTTAGTTTCACCCACAAGTGGAACGTACAAGTTCTCTGTTTGGCTAAACTTCATCTGCACCAGCAATCAAGCCGAATATGAGGCACTGCTGAATGGATTAGAGCATTTGGTAGTAATGGGGGTCAAAGATGTCGAAGTTTTTGGTGATTCCAAGCTTGTCATCCTGCAGATTAGTGGTGAAAACCAATGTTACGATGGAACTTTGAATGATTATCGTGAACGGTGTTTAGATATCATCAAGACTTTGGATACATTCTGTGCCAAACACATACCAAGAGAAGAAAACCGGGAGGCAAATGACTTGGCACAACAGGCATCAGGCCACGAAGTGAAAAAGGAAAGTTCCACATAAACAAGGCCAACATTGTCCAAGGACGATTGGATCAAGATAAACAAAAGCAATTCGGCCAGTTTTGACGTGTTAGTTGTTGAAGATTGGAGGCTAGCGATCATAGGATGTATCAGAGACCCAAACACATGCAAAGACCGGAAGGTACGGCGTCAATCATTGAAGTATACATTGATCAATGATTAACTATATCGCCAAACCATAGATTTACTCTTGCTGCGGTGTTTAGACAAAGATCAATCAAAGGAGTCCATGGGAGATGTGCCCGAAGGTCTTTGTGGCACGCATCAGTCAGCCCACAAGATGAAGTGGATGCTCAAACGAGCTGGTTTCAATTGGCCAACAATGCAGGAGGATTGTTTCAGGTATTACAAAGGATGTGAAGCTTGCTAGAGGTCCGGGAATATCCAACAAGCACCAACTAGCATGCTTGATCCCATTGTGAATCCCTGGCCTTTTCGAGGATGGGGTCTGGACTTCATCGGGGAAATCCATCCGGCGTCATCGAAGAAACACCATTTTGTTTTAGTTGCCACGGACTACTTCACCAAGTGGACAGAAGCTGTGCCACTCAAGAACAACACGTACAAAGAGGTAACAAGTTTTGTCCTTGAGCATATTGTCTATAGATTCGTTGTTCCATAGACCTTAACCACTGACCAAGAAGGAGCTTTCACATCCTCTCAATTCAGGGAGTTTGGCGAATCTTGTAAGATAAAATAGGCAAATTTCTCCATATTATGCTCAAACTAATGGACAAGTTGGGGCTAGTAATAAGATACTCTTCAAGCTCATCAAAAAGAAGATCAGGGAGAACCCCATACGATGGCATGAAACTTCGAATGAAAACTTATGGTGTCATCGAGTGTCAAGACACGGTGCCACCAAAGTTACCCCGTTTGAGCTTGTGTATGGACAAGAAGCCATGTTACCTATGGAGATTAAGATGAAGGTGTGTCGAGTAGATAAACAAGACAACCTTTCGGCTGTGGATTATCAAGAATTGATGATGGAATGGTTGGATGAAGTTTCTGAGAGCCGAATGGAAGCCTTAAGGGAGATTGAGAAAGAGAAGCTCAAGGTGGCCATGTATTACAACAAGAGAGTTCGAGAGAAATTGTTCCAGATCGGAGACTTAGTATGGAGAACGATTTTACCCTTAGGAACTCGAGACAAGAAGTTTGGCAAATGATCATCGAGCGAAGGACCTTTTGGAATTATGGGTATTGTCCCTGGAAATGCCTACTTTGCGGAAAGCTTGCAAGGAGAAAACTCGAGAAAGGCTATCAATGGAAGGTACTTAAAACGATTCTACCCAAGTGTGTGGCAAGAAAACATCTAAGACTTGCAAGGCAAAACAGCCGATTTATCTAGTAAAATATTGGCTTGGAAGATGTCTTTTGGCATACTCTTTTTGCCCAAAAACGGGGGGGGGGGGGGGGATGTGCTGAGGGTGAAAATTAGTTGTGTATTTTGTAGATCGAGGAGCTAGAAAACAAGTTGGAAAGGGCCATTTATCTCAAGAATTCAAGGTGCAGAACACTTCGTCAAAAAGAACCTACCCGAGACCATAGGAACGCTTGCGGGAAGCCTTTTTTACCTTGGAAACTCAAGATACAACCACCCGAGTGGGAGTTCGACCCAAGAAGACCGAGTTATCTCGCAGCCGCAAGATAAATCAGCTAAACCGCAAGATACAAAGGCTGAGCAAGACTTAGGCATTCTCGGTAGAACTAAAAACATTGTAAATATTTGATTGTGTCATTTCAAGTGTTCTAGAAGGTTTTGCACGACATTCGGCCATGCTTTAGAGACAAGTCAGGTCTAGTTTAAACTTAGGAGATCGTATCTCACTGTTTGTATCGAGTCTATATAAAGGAAGCTCTCTGCCGAAGAGAGACACCATGAATCAAGTCGATCAATACAAATTTTCGTTCCTTTACTTTCATGTTTTCATCGTTCATAGTTTAGTTCCGTAGTCCTTTGTTGCTTTGTCGAGAAAAGCATCCGTCCCTCTCCACGTAAGTGAGATTTACCACGTTCCTGATCCAAGAATCTCATTTTATCTAAGTTTCGGTGAGCTAACGCCGAGATTTACACATCTTTGGCTAGTCCATCATCTGTTCCACGAACACTGAGCTCTAAGAGGGATGGACGGCTTCCTAGATGTTGGTAAGCCTTAAAGATTGTGTCAACCTTAGTACTTGCCTGCAGGTGTGCTAGCAGGAGATGCAGGATGTACGGGACCGTCTCAAGGACACGGAGGCCACCCTCTGTTGTTACATGAGAATGAAGAGGGGTGAAGACAGTGACCTCTACCCGTCGCAGAACCCGACTTGGACCGTGACCTCCCGGGACCGTAGGCAGCCAAGCGCCCCCATTCCCCATCACCTCCTTCTGGACCACCTAGAGTGGAGTCGGAGGGAAGTGCAAAGAACGATGATGACAACCCTGAAGCATGGGAGTAAATCCTAGGAGACTACGTGCCTAGGATTAGTGGTTTCCCCTTATTTATGTATTGCATCGAGTAGTATCACCATGGATTGTAATAGTGGTACTTATGCAGATTTATTTGCTTATGGATGATTGTGTGTGATGTGAGTTGTGGAAGCTATGTGCACTTGTCCACAACCTCGTTGTTATGTTTTATTTGCTTGCTTATGGATTGTGTGACATGAGTTGTGGAAGACTCATGCATTTGTCCACAACCTCGTTGTTATATTTTATGTTGGAATTTTGATGCATTTAGTATTAAAACTGTTATGTTCACATGTTTATGAATTGTCCATGTTCAAGGCTGCACTCTTTTCGTAATGTTGGCTGTGTATTGTGTATCTATACCCTCCTTATATTCAGCTCTTTTGTCCTATATTATGTATCCACTTGGTTCCGGTATTCTTTCATCTTTTTACCACATTCCTATTGATCATACTTTGAATCCTTGCTGTCCAAATGATATATGTAGTTGCTGTCCAAATGATTTATTTAATTACCGTTTTGCTGCACAAATGGACCATTTAGCCGCTGCCCCAAAAGATCTGATTTGTTGCTGCCCGAGTATCTGTCTAGTGGCTGTCCAAGTGATTTATTTGGTTGCTGTTTTGATGTCCAAATGATCTGATTAGCTGCTGCCCAAGTAATCTGATTTGGGGCTGTCCGAAAATCTGTTTAGTGCTGTTTAAATATCAACCCTACGCTGACCAAATGATCTGAGTTGCTGCTGTCCAAAAATCTGTTTAGTACTGTTTGAATATCAACTTTGTGCAGTCCAAATAATCTACTTAGTTGCTGTCCAAATAATCAAATTAGTTGCTGCCCAAATAATCAGCTTAGCCGTTGTCCAAACACCTGGTTTAACTGCTGTCCACATAATCCAGTCAGCTGGTGTTCTAATTAAATACCGAATGTATGATGATGAGTTGTTTAGGCCCGATCTTCCGAAAGGTAGGTCGATTGAAGTGGAGATCTCGACGTTGATGATCCGAGGAACTCGAGCAGACCCGAACACCCCAGCAATCACTACACCACTGCTCCGTTGGTTATCAACCGTGCTTCACACGCTTGACCTCACCATGAAGGCTATCCCTGCAGGTGCAACCGAGAACACAAGCAAGAACGACGAAGATGCAATCTAAAATTGCGAAATTGGGATCTCACAAACCGTAGAATGGCGAAAGTGTTTAATCTAAGCAAAAGCCCACCAAATATGGCCGGCGGCTGCAGTATTTAAAGGCTAGGGTTCGACCATAAGACCCTTAGACGCGTCCCTAATGGACTCATACGGGATACAAGGTCCAAAAGCCCAATACGGTGGTGCAACACCGGACAGAACTCTGAATTCAACTTGTTTCGACAACTTTCAACGAATCCAGGCAAATTTTAATGTGGGACAAGAATCATTGGAAAGTTTATATTCTCATCTTTCCATGCATATGTAGAACGTCGAAAACAGAGTCTGTATGCATCCTGGGCGTCCGTTTTAAGATGTACTGCTCCTGGACTCCGAGTTGAACTCGAGTCCGAGTTGGTGACTGTTTCCATCAACTTGTGGACGTCCCATCTGATTCTCCATGTCCCCAAATCCTCCTCCCTTTACTTGTTGATCATGTCCATGTTTCCTAATAACAATTGAATCATTCAATAGCAATCCATTCTCAAAATCACATGGGTAGGATGTTAGGAACGAGTTCACCTGCTGATTTAGTAACCGTCCTCGTCCTCTTGTGATTGGTCCTTGTATGAGTATCCACTATTGTGATGTCCTCATCATCCTCCCCCTCTTGAATCGGAGTCGTCCTCGACTCAAAATCATCTTCTTTCCCCATGTATGGTCATAAATCTGAAATGTTAAATGTGGGACTAACCGCAAAATCGGGAGGCAACTCAAGCTTATATGCATTGTCATTGATCTTTTCAACAATCATAAAAGGACCAGCAGCTCGTGGCATAAGTTTAGATTTTCTCAAGTTAGGGAATCGTTCTTTTCTCAAATGTAGCCATACCAAGTCCCCTGGTTCAAGTTTTACTTCTTTTCTACCTTTACTACCAGAAATTCTATACTTCTCATTCATCCTTTCAATATTTTTCTTTGTAGTTTCATGCATCTTAAGAATGAATTCAGATCATTGTGTAGCATCCAAATTTATAGTTTCAGAAGGAGGCAAAGGTAATAAATTAATAGGAGCACGGGGATTGAAACCATACACTACCTGGAATGGGCTTACCTTTGTAGTAGAGTGAACTGACCTGTTGTAAGCAAATTCTATATGTGGTAAACAATCCTTGTTTTTAAAACAGCCTGCAACATAGTGGATAGAGTACAGTTTACTACCTCAGTTTGTCCATCGGTTTGTGGGTGACATGTGGTTGAAAACAGCAGCTTGGTTCCCAATTTATACCACAAAGTTCTCCAAAAATGACTTAAAAATTTTGCATCACGATCAGAAACAATGGTATTTGGCAGACCATGTAAACGAATAATTTCCGTCATAAACAACTCAGCAATGTGTGAGGCACTATCATTCTTATGACAAGGTATGAAATGTGCCATTTTGGAGAAACGATCAACAACCACAAAAATACTATCCCCCCCTCTTAGTCCTAGGCAACCCCAAAACAAAATCCATGGAAATATCCTGCCAAGGTACACTAGGAACAGGAAGAGGCATATAAAGACCATGTGGGTTAAGTCGAGACTTAGCTTTATTGCAAGTAGTGCATTGTGACACATAGCGCTCGACATCGCGTCTCATCTTTAGACAAAAGAAGTGTGTGGCCAGCACATCCTCAGTTTTCTTTACACCAAAATGTCCCATCAAACCTCCTCCATGTGCTTCCTGCAAAAGTAATAGGTGAACGAAACTAGCAGGAACACATAGCTTGTTAGCACGATAGAGGAGGTCCTCCCGTAGTACATATTTATTCCAAGTTCTTCCTTCTCTACAATTTTCAAAGGCATCTTTGAAGTCCAAATCAGTAGGATATAATCCTTTTATTTTTTCTAAACCAAATATTTTATGATCAAGTTGGAACAGCATGGTGTAACGTCTAGATAATGCATCTGCAATAACATTCTCCGTCCCTTTCTTATGCTTAATGATGTACGGAAATGATTCTATCAACTCAATCCATTTAGCATGTCGTTTATTCAGATTGGTTTGACACTTAATATACTTCAAAGATTCATGATCGAAATGTATGACGAAGTCCTTAGACCACAGGTAATGTTGCCAAGTTTGTAGAACTCGCACTAAGACATACAATTCCTTATCATAAGTAGAATAATTCAGAGAAGGACCATGCAATTTTTCACTAAAGAATGCAGCGGGTTTACCTCCTTGTATGAGAATACCTCCAATATCAATGTCGCTTGCATCACATTCTAGCTCAAATGTCTTGTCAAAATCAGGAAGTTGTAGCAATGGTGCTTGTGTAAGCTTTGATTTGAGAACATCAAAAGCTTGTTGCTGCTGTTCGCCCCATTGAAACTGCACTCCCTTCTTCTTCAGTTCATGGAGAGGTGCTGCAATGATGCTGAAATCCCGCACAAAGCGTCGATAAAAACCTGCAAGACCAAGAAAACTACGCACCTGCGTGACGGTCGATGGAGTTGGCCAGCTAGTGATCGCCACAATTTTTGCCTCATCCATCTCAATTCCCTGCGATGAAACGACATATCCAAGAAACAAAACTCGATTGGTGCAAAAGACGCACTTTTCGAGGTTACCAAACAGACGTGCATCTCTCAAGACACTGAAAACAGCACGCAAGTGATTAAGATGTTCATCATATGACTTGCTGTAAATGAGGATATCATCAAAGTAAACCACCACAAATTCTCCAATAAAAGGATGTAAGACCTCGTTCATTAATCACATAAAAGTGCTTGGTGCATTAGTTAAACCAAAAGGCATTACTAACCACTCATAAAGTCCAAACTTGGTTTTAAATACAGTTTTCCATTCATCTCCTAGTGCCATTCTAATTTGGTGGTAACGACTACGGAAGTCAATTTTTGTGAAAATAATAGCACCACTCAATTCATCAAGCATGTCATCTAAGCAAGGAATAGGATAACGATATCGAATAGTGACGTTATTAATCGCTCTACAATCAACACACATGCGCCAGCTATCATCTTTCTTAGGAACCAAAAGAACAGGAACAGAACAAGAACTAAGGCTTTCACAAATATACCCATGGTTCAAAACATCTTGAACTTGTCACTGAATTTCCCTTGTCTCTTCCGGATTCGCCCTGTACGCCGCACGATTTGGCAAACTTGCCTCTGGAATCAAGTCGATCTTATGTTCAATGCCCCTCATAGGTGGTAATCCAGGGGGTATCTTGGGGGGAAACACATCCACAAAATCCTGCAAAAGGTTAGCAACAGCAGGGGGCAATGCAATGGACACTTCATGAATTGAAAACATGGCTTTTTTGCATACTAAAGTGTAGTACATCCCCTTGGTATTAAATAAATCAGCAAGGTCGGATTTAGTTGTGAGCAACGAAGGTGATTTTAACTTAATTACTTGCTGTTTTTCAGAGTCTAGTGATTTTGTTGCCTTATTATCACGTGTTTTACATTTCTCAAAATGTACAATTTCAGCAGGAGTCATAGGAAGCAAAGTGATTTTCTTTCCTTTATGCATCAGAGTATATTTATTAGTTCTACCATGATGAATAGCATCCGTATCAAATTCCCAAGGACGTCCCAACAAAAGAGAACAAGCATCCATAGGTACGACATCAAAATCAGCAAAATCATGGTAAGAACCAATCGAAAAATATACCCTCGCTGTTTATGTTACCCTAACCTTACCACTGTTGTTGAACCACTGAACGTGGTATGGATGAGGGTGTGCTATTGTTGTCAACCCAAGTTTCTTGACCACATCCGTGTTCACCAAGTTGTTGCAGCTGCCTCCATCAATTATAGTGTGCACGCGGCAGTCCTTGATGATGAGAAACATGTGAAAAAGATTGTGTCGTTGTAGCTTGTCATCCGCCTCAACTTTGGAGCTCAAAGCACGCTGCACAATTATGCTTCTATAATTTTCCGTTGCTGCAGTACCAAGTACCTCTTCATCTATGCTATAGTGGTCATCTTTTGGTCCTGCAACGTTAGTAGCAAGAGAATATTCATCTTCAACATCCGAAGTACTATCATACCCACCATCATCTCGTGCTATGTATGCTCATTTGCTAGGGCAATCTTTCATCACATGACCATCTCCCTGGCAGCGGTGACACTTAATGTTGGAAGTTCGACTCGTGGAAGGAGTGGAAGACGTAGTCTTGAATGGTGTTGTCTTGCTGCCCTCCAGCGCGCGAGGAAATGGAGAAGTAGATGAAGTTCGTTGGCCACCATTGGATGGTGTAGTGGCAGTAGGAAAACTCGAAGATGGTGCTGTTTTGGATGGTGTAGATGTCGAACGCGGTGTAAATTTGCTCCTCATACGTTGGTGATGCTGCTGTTGGCGGCCCTGCAATTCTTTTTCTGCCAACATAGCCAGCTGAAATAATCTGTTAACAGTATCATATTCCTTATAATCAACAATGTCCTGAATTTCACGCCTCAACCCCCCAAAAACGAGCTATTTTATCATCCATGTCCTCTACTACCCCACAGCGCAACATACCCTTTTGTAACTCTCGATAATACTCCTCTACAGATATGTTACCTTGGTCTAAGCGCTGCAATTTTTTGCGAAGGTCCCGCTGAAAAGAAGGAGGAACAAAATGAACACGCATAGATTCCTTTAATCTATCCCATGTTGGAGGATCAGTTCTAGTTTTAACAAGATCATTCCACCATATGATAGCAAAATCCTTAAACTCACCAGTGGCTTGACGTACTCTATGTTGTTCAGGAACAAGGTGGGCATTAAATTTCTGCTCTACTGTCATCTCCCAAACAAGATATGCCTCAGCATCATAAGCACCAGAAAAAGAGGGTATAGTAAATTTGACTTTAGTAAAAGGATCATCAAGAGGGCGATTAAAATTGTTATGACAATCATTGTAATTATAATGATTATTGTCTCCCATACCTCATAGATAACGTGGAAGTCGTGGTTGATTGTTATGATCTTCCATATTATAAGCATCATCTTCACGATCTTCAGCGAGAGGCAGCCGCGCCTCAAGAGTATCCATCAGAACAACAAGATCAGCAAGTTGGCGATTCAAGGTCGTCAATGACGTCTCTGTCAATGCTTGGGTTTTGGTGAACATATCTGTCATTTCCCTCATCATGTCACGCAACTCAGCATGTTGAACACATTCATCATCCCTTTTATCTTCTGCCATTGTTAGTAGTAAACAAAAGACAACAAAAAGATATTATCCCTATCAACTACAAAGGATAGTGGCAATGTGAAAAGTGGAAGGAAGGAAACAATCTCTCTCTCTCTCTCTCAAGCATCTTACCACGTTCTTACAAGTGTTCTTACCGACACAGCAGGTGGTAAATGATGGACGGTGAGAACCAATGAAGCGTGGAGTGATTGCAAAGGTATCTGTTCTGCTCAAGAGGAAAAGTGGAGCTTGGATGGCACAATATAGTGGCTAATAAGCAAAGAAAATCGTTAACAGCAAAACAAAGTTGAATAAGTATTCAATGTAGGAACTGTTGCTGGTTAACAAGTGTTCTAGGCCTAGCACAACACAAGGCGGTAGAGAGGCAAATAGAAGATCAGGAAGATATAAGCAACAAGTACAGAACAAGTGTATAGGCCAACTGTTTCAAGTGTGTGCTGTCAATGCTTTAATATCTGTGCTCTCTTCACTATTTTTTTCTTTTTTTAATATTTTTCTGATATTTTTTGTTTACTTGAGAGCACAAAAATAGGAAGCACACAACTTTGGAGATCAATTGGATGTAAGATGTGGCCTATAGAAAATCAGGAAGATTCTTTAAAATTTGTGCTGAAACTTCGGAGGCCGGATAGTCTATCTTCCGAGGGGAATTTGGCCAAACTGACACGACCACGAGGTCTTGTCGAGCCAGGATCACTCTGAGGGGTGCTGCGTTGCACAGCATCGGATAACACACATCAAAGGTACAAAGCGGAAGCAAAACTTTTATTACATAAAGTGGTTTCTGAAACCGTCTCACCTAAACATGGAACTTCTACATGAGGGGTGATGGGTACAAGAGATAAAACAATTTGCAAAGGACTCGCCTAATTATTGGAACCTTATTCAAGTTTTAGCAGCAGGTTGTGGAGAACCTTACGCTAAGGCACATGAGAGAGCCGCAATCAAACAAGAAACGCATTTCTCTCATGTACTTTTCCCAAAGTTGAAAAGAACTTTAGTTATCTCTAAACTACAACACATCATTAGCAATCAAAGTCCATCTTTCAATCAGCAACATTTTAACATGTAACTAGCCTATTCTTTCTATGTCACGGTACAGTGAACAAGTGGTACTCACTGACCGCGAGGGACGGCGATTATAATCGATTTACACCTGCAGTGTTACCCGAACAACCCGTCATGTACGCCCGTACTCGATGTTGCCTACAACAACCATCTTGGACGCCGTACGCAACTACCTTTCACCCGTTAGCCAAATGTTGAACCAGTCCAATCGTCTCGAGCAAGAGGTCTCTGCACGCGCATCTCAGTGCCGCCAGCCGATTTACACCTCGAGCTCTCAACCTACCCTCTGAACGACCAGCTATGCCTCAACACCCAGCTACCCGAGTTACATCAGTTTCCCGGTTCCCATATAGCTGGTAGGTCTTCGGTACTGTTCTAGCTTGTTCAACAGGCCCGCACACGGCTTGGTCCTCAATCGACACAAGCGGAGCTATAGCACACGGGCCTCAAAGTCCTGCTGCGCTTACCCTCCGCTCGGTCTCATCTTTCTTGCCATGTGTATCATGTGCTATCTCTACCCAAGTCAAGTGCCTCTAGCCTATGCTCGCGAGTAGTTCCAACTACTCGACTTGTACCGAATCCTACTCTAACTAAGCTTTGCAGTACCTAACGGGGTTTTGCAATCCTAAACCCAACCCATGGTTTTCTTGGCTATGCAATTGGGTTTTCAAACAAGACTCTAATGCAAGAATGTACGATACTCAAGTAAGTGCTCAAAACAATAACAATTTGAAAAAGGGTTAATGCAAACCGGAGCTTGCCTTGCTGCTCTTGGTCGTAGGCTAGCTGCTCCTCTGGAGTAACGAAGTCTAGGACTTCGGGTTCCTCCTCGACCTTAGCGACTACATGATAGAAGAAGTACATGTATCAATTTAAATGCATTTGTATTAAGTTTAAACTTGTGAAGCTTATAAGTCCCACTAGACAGACTCAATGACTATGAAACTTTTACTGTGGCTTGGTTACAACCTAATCACAGACTTGGTCAAGTTTTAGTTGCAGCAAAGCTCATTTGAGCCCTCCACAATTAATTATGTACTTGACCTTAATTGAAGGCTCTTAGGGTGTTCTAAGGATTTTCATAAAACAAACTATGACTTTATGAAAACTAGATTTTCAGAGGGTTCTAATGGAGTTGGTATCACTTAATTTGAAGGTTCCTAGCTAAAGATATGAGCTAAACAATTTCAGAAAAAATTCTGAAAATGTTTCTGAACATTTTCTATTTTCTCTGGAACAGTTTCACTAATCACACCATTAGGTGGATCAAATGAGCTCAAATGGATCTGAAACTTTTATGGTTGTTTAGGGATATTTTGGTGAACATTCCAGAAAAATTTCAGGATTTTCCTCCAAAGGATTCTCCAGTTAAAATTCCAAACAATTTAAATTTTGAGGAATTAATTCTGGAGAAATAAGGATTTTTATGCAGTGAAACCTGATTTGCTGGTAAATTCTCAGCTAGATGAATCCAACAAAATTCGGTTCACTCGATTTGGAGTTTTCTAGCCAAAGTTATGAGGATTTGAAGTTTGAAGGAACCTGAAAATCGGGGGAAAAGTTTAAATCTGCCGGGGCCCGCGGGGACACGTGTTAGGCGCGGAGGCGACCGCACACTGAGGCCCACAGGGTCTTTGCGCGCCAGCACACCCGATCCCGGCCACACCCGATCCCGATTTAAAATTTTGAGCCGCTGATGCATGGGCCAGCCGGCTTCGTCTTCCTCCCGACGTGCCCGCGCGCCCGCGCCGCCTCCCCTCACCGGAGCAGACCCGGAGCTCGCCGGCTCGCCGCTGCTGGCCATCCCATGGTCTGAAACTCGCCGCCAGAGGGTGGTCGACGTCGAGGAACACGTCTGTGGGGTCAGCTCGAGCTGGCGGTGACTGAAAATAGCCCGGCGACGTGCGGCGGCCTCGGTTGAGGTTCGGCGCCGTCGGCCCTGGGTTCTAACCCACCAACACCTCGAACAATCGGTTCTTCAGCATCAGTATACCTCTAGGAAGCATGACAAGGTGTAAAATGGGTTCAAAGATGGCGGCAAGTCGGTCGGCACCGTGTGACCGAGCGTGCCCGCCATGAGCGCCCTTGATCGAGCTTGAAATTCGTCACTTCTAGTCGATTTCATACAACGGATGCAGAAAGGAACTTGATCGCCGGCTAGTACAGCGTCTATGTGCAATCCGTACCGGAAGCTCGGTTTAAGGTCGCTGGAGCAAAAACTGGAAATTCGCCGTGGACTCTTCACGGTTTGCTTCCAAACTTGGAGGAGAGCAGCACGGCTGTTGCACGCTCCTTCTGCTACCCTTGCTGGCCCGTGAAAACGCCTGTGGAACGCTGTCCACGAGCGCCTGACCTTCGGCTGAGGCTAGGTCGCCGCTGTGGCGATCGTTATCGGGCAAGGGAGGTCGGAGCTCGGGGTTTTTGGCGTTGGGGAGGTGGAGTGCGATCTCAGGTTGCTGTATAGCAGCTCAGGGAAGGAGAGAGCGACCATTTGCTGGTTTTCCCGATTGAGCAGAGAGCTTCGGGGAGAAACAATGCCGCTGCTCGGGGTTGCACGCGAGGGGATAAAGCCAGCCGATCCCTGCTCGGGCTGAGGCGGTGCCGGTCGCGTGGAGGCGTGAGCAAGCCGCCCTGGGCGCCAGCGCGCGGGGAAGGAAGCATCTGGTGGCGCCGGTGGCTTCTCGGTGGCACAGCCGACAGCTGCTCGGTGGAATTTCCCACCGAGGCTGTGACTTTGTGTGCAAGACTTCCCTATTTCTCTCTATGACATGTGGGTCCCACCCGGGGTTTTAACCTCTGAAAATTAGTCCTAATCACTGTTGTGAACAGTGAGCCCCAAAATACCCCTGGTGATTCAAATTATTCACCCATGAGCCATTTGAATTGATTAGAATTGAAATTGGGTTTGGTTTGAATGAATTTCAGCACAAGTTCAGTTTGGAATTCAAATAAAGTTTGAATTTGTCTCACTTAGCTCATGTCAAGATCAACTCCAAATGGAGTGAAAATTGGTGTGTGAGCTCACAAAAATGTGCTGAATAAGAATATGCCTCCCACTTTTGAATTCATGGGATAAAAATCAGTTTGAATTTGAATATGGTTTCAAACTGCCCTCTTTATAGCTATACCCAAAATGACCTCAAAAAGGTTTTGAATTTGGGTGAGGCTTGGCATAGACATCCCTAGCAATGTGTAGGAGTTTTCATATGCCCAGCCCATCTATATCACATGTGGGAAATACCACTTTTGCAATATGTGAGTTTGTTCTCTAATGAGCATGTTGATGGTGGTTACTTGCTCTTCATTTGTGTTCATCAACTTGCTTCAAATGAGGTGTGTGGTGTGGTGATGAATACTTTAAACATGTGTTAAAAACTGAGGCCCTTACACAAACACGGCGAAGCAGTGGAAAATCGGTTGCGAAATTTCGAGTAGATCAATTTGAAAAAAAAATCGCCCGTTTTCGAGTTCGTATGCAAAAGTTATGGCCGTTTTAAGGTAGGCTACCCGAGTTACTGTTTTTTATATTGATTCAAACTCGGTTTTGAAAAAGATCTCGCAATAGGATGTGAAAAACAATCGGAATTTAGCAACGACGGGTGATGGGATGTTGTGTGATGAATCAAGGAGGACTGGCACAATGGTTTGTCACCTGTTCTAGGGCTGGCGATGCGGGAGTTCACGCAAGGCGGCTAGCTAGGGCAAACTGATGATCTTGGTGTCTCGGTTTGTTGTTTAGGGATTGTGGAATAGGTGACCAGCAATAAAAACAAGGAAGAAAAACGATAACTATGACCCAAAAACACAAAGCTAAACCAGCAACAAGACTCGACCACACGAATGCAAACTCAACAATGCAAACTGAAAAACGAAAACTTGCAGGCACTATAGTCTAGGAATCTGTAACACGATATGTTTTTTTTGTGGATTCTAGGTATGATAAAAAAAAACTAATCTAGTGGGAAATCAAATACCTCACGGGCAACCTGAAATCTGATACCAAATGATGAGTTTTTTAGGCCCGATCTTCCGAAAGGTAGGTCGATTGAAGTGAAGATCTAGACGTTGATGATCCGAGGAACTCGAGCAGACCCGAACACCCCTGCAATCACTACACAACTGCTCCATTGGTTATCAACCATGCTTCACACGCTTGACCTTGCCAAGAAGGCTACCCCTGCAGGTGCAACCAAGAACACAAGCAAGAACGACGAAGATGCAATCTGAAATTGCGAAATTGGGGTCTCACAAACCGTAGAACGGCGAAAGTGTTTAATCTAAGCAAAACCCCACCAAATATGGCTGGCGGCTGCAGTATTTAAAGGCTAGGGTTCGACCATAAGACCCTTAGACGCGTCCCTAATGGACTCATACGGGATAAGAGGCCCAAAAGCCCAATACGGTGGTGCAACACCGGACAGAACTATGAATTCCACTTGTTTCGACAACTCCAAACGGCTCCCGGCGAATTTTAATGTGGGACCAGAACCATTGGAAAGTTTATCTTCTCATCTTTCCATGCATATGTAGAACGTCAAAAACGGAGTCCATATGCATCCTGGGCTTCCGTTTTAAGATGTACTGCTCCTGGACTCCGAGTTGAACTCGAGTCATCAACTTGTGGACGTCCCATCTGATTCTCCACGTCCCCAAATCCTCCTCCCTTTACTTGTAGATCATGTTCATGGTTCCTAATAACAATTAAATCATTCAATAGCAATCCATTCTCAAAATCACATGGGTAGGAAGTTAGGAACGAGTTCACCTGCTGATTTAGTAACCGTGCTCGTCCTTTTGTGATTGGTCCTTGTATATCAATGTGAGTATCCACTGTTGTGATGTCCTCATCATATGATCATGCATATATACATATATGTGCTTATATGTATTGCTTGAATCTGAATTTAGTTGTCTATGATAGATGGCCGGCAGAGGAAGAGGCCGTGGTGCAAACAACAACTACAACCACAACAACAACAACAATGAGGCTGCGAATTTCCCCCTTCCAGGCTGGTATGGTAGAGGTGGCCATCGAGGAGTGGCAGACCCATTGCAACAAATGATCAACATGCAGAACCAGATCATCCAAAACTTGACACAAGTGGTGGCCAATATGCAGCAAGCTCCACCACCACCGGCTGCACCACGTCAGCCAAGGTTGAGTGAGTTTCTTAGCACTCAACCCCCGAAGTTCGCAACTGCCACTAAGCCCCTCAATGCGGATTACTGGCTCAAAATCATTGAAAGCAAGTTACAGATTTTCCAGAGTCAAGGACTTGAGAGGGTGCTGTTTTCCTCTCACCAACTGTCAGGGCCCGCCGCTGACTGGTGGACTGCTTACACAGCAGCCCACGAGGATCCAAAAAATATCACTTGGGAAGAATTCAAGCTAAGTTTCCGTAGCCACTATGTGCCAGCTGGAGAGATAAAGAATAATAGGAAGGAGTTTCTTTCTCTTGAGCAAGAAAACATGACGGTGCGTGAATACCTCACTAAATTCACGCAATTGTCTCACTATGAACCCGGTGGTACTGACCTGATGAGAAAAAACAAGACTGTTTCACGGAAGGACTTAACAAGAAGCTGTAGTACGCCATGTCTTCTAATGACAATCCCAGCTTCCAGAAAATGGTGGATAAGGCATTCATTGTGGAGAAGAAAAGGCGGGAGTTGGATGAGGACCGTAAGAGGAAGATGACTCGGCAGGGACAGTTCTTAGGAAGTAATGTTCGACCACGCTTTGCATCGTAGCCCACGGGGCAAATGAGTCATCCCATGGTGCCCCATCAGACGCAGAAGAGACACAACTCCACTTTCAGGCCTCCAACACCACAGACTCAGCTGCAGCGCCAGCAAACGCAGCAGCCACGTTCTTCTTTCTCACCTCAACAAGGAGGACAAAGTCAGCAAAAACCACCACAGAACAACAAGAGTCAGGCACCGAAAGCTGGGGTGCAATGCTTCAACTGTGGCAAAGTTGGACACTACGCTCACAAGTGCCCAAAGAAGAAACCATCACAGGTGAAGCAGCAGAACCTTATGCATGGAAGGGTGAACCATGTGACCATGGAGGTGGCCCAAGAAGCGCCAGGTGTGATGATTGGTACGTTCCCCGCTAATTCCCATCTCGCTAAAATTCTATTTGATTCTGGTGCTACCCACTCTTTCTTAGCTAGGGAATTCATCAAAAAGCATGAATCGAGAACTACATACATGAACCATATGTTGGTAGTGAATTCCCTAGGAGGAGAATTAAGGACAAGACAAGTATGCCCTAGGGTAAACTGTAAGGGCCCAAGTTTTTCACTTGCTAAAAGTTCATCACCCACACACCTCACCTCATTGTGGTAAACACATGAACACATTTGAAGAGCAAGTAACCACCGTAAAAAGAGGGATTAGAAGATGAACTCACATAATTCAAAACTGGCATTTCCCACATACACCATAGAGGGGCTGAGCACACTATGAACTCCTAAACTTTGTTAGGAATGCTCATGCCAAATCTCACACAAATCCAAACCTCTTTGAGGTACTTTCGGGTACAAGCATTAAAAGGCTAGTTTGAACTAAAATTCAAATTCAAACTCCTTTCATCTCATAAATTCAAAAGTGGGGTTCATATTGACACTCAGCACATATTTATGAGCTCACACACCAATTTTCAATCCATTTGGAGTTGATCTTGACATGAGCTAATTATAGCAAATTCAAATTTAGTTTGAATTTCAAACTTCACATTTGCTGCAATTGTAATCAAATCACTAGACACTTTGAATCATTCAAATTCAGAGGGCCAAAAATGTGGTTTGATCAAATTACCAAGGACAGTGTGGTCACAATATTAAGAGCAGTAGGAAAATTCAATATTATGGGACAAATTTGAATTTGTGGACCCACATGTCAGTCACACAACCGAGTGAACAGAGTTCCACCGAGGCACTCGGGTTCCTGCGCGCGCGCATGTGAACGCAACGGTGGGGAGCTGCTGCCAGCAGCTGTTCTCGGGTCCTGGCCGACGAGCACACGTCCTAGCCGCCTTATCTTTGCCCCCGGACGGTCAAAAACCCATTTCGCCATTGCTTCGTAATCACCCACGCAGAAACAGAGCCGCGTACCCGCCGCACAACCGAGCTCACCGGCGACCGCCCAAACCCAGAGGTGCCACCATGATCTGAGGTCAGAAATTGAACCACCGACCTTCACTAGACGTGTTCCAGCCCTCGGCAGCGTGTGATCGGCTTCCTTCGAACTTCTCCGAGCTTCTTCTTTCTTCTCGGTTCAACCCGAGTCGCCGCCACAAGACCATATCGTCCGGACACCACAGCCTTTCTTCTACCGAACTGTGAACATCAAAAAGGTTCATTAAGATGTCCAACTCCTTCACCACAAACCCCGGCTGCATGCCATGGGCTGCTCTCGCCGGAATTTCACGTTTTTGCACCGGTGTCCAAAATGAATCGCCGGCCAACTTCCAAAAATTTGTTCTACACATCACACCACTCATCAACAAACTTAGCAAACTACTTTTAGAGGTTCGTGCAAGTTCATAGGATCAGAAACCTCGGAGAACCGTTGAGTATAGCTGCTGTGCTCCGAGTTTTGCTATTTTTCCCGATTTTGATCTAGGTCTCAGGGTGACATACTATTTAGAGCCGTTTCCGAGCTCATTTGAAATCACAGCGATCTTTCCTAGGGTGCACCAATGCTGTACAACCCTTTGCTAGAGCTTTTGGGGTGCTAGGGAGTCCGGCCGACATGGCCGAAGTTCTTCCGAAGCCGCCGCACGTCGCCGGCCATGTTCCGGTCGTTCTCGGGTCGAGCTAAGGGCAGCAGCGTGTTCCCCGTGTGGGATTAGGAAGAGGCGGCGAGAATCGTGGAGTTTAGTGGTCGGCAACACCCTACCGACGAGTTCTCCGGCGAGGGGGAGGCGGCGGACCGGCGCGGGAGCGCGAGGTTGAAAAGACAACCCGCGGGTCCCGCGTGTCAGTCACTGTTTTCCGGGCGCCAGATTTTCTGTGGCTCGGGATCAGTTTGTGACAACACACGGTTAACTCTGTGACCCCGTGTGTCGATGCTCCAGAGAGTGACATGTCACCTATGGACCCCACACTCAGACATTTAAACATTTCTCGGTTTTTCTAATATCCAGATTTTCCCCAAACTTCAAATACACATAACTTTTGCTAGGTATGTCCAAATGGAGTGAACCAAATTTTATTAGATTTAGCTCTCTGAGGCTTTCCAGGAAAACAAGTTTCACCTCATGAAACCCTTTATTCCTCCATAATTAATTCTCCAAAATTTAAACTGTTGGGAATTTTATCTGGATATTCCTTTGGTGGAAAATTCTGAAATTTGGCAAGGTTATTCCTTGTAATATCCCTGATCCACCATATAAATTGCAGATCCAACCGAGCTCATTTAGTTGACCTAATGCTGTGATTAAGAAAACTGGTTCAGAGAAAAAGAAAAATGTCCAGAAACATTTTTCAGAATTTCTCTGAACTTCTTTAGCTCATATCTTTTGCTAGGATTCTCCAAATTAGACGAAACCAATTCCATTAGAACCCACTGAAACTCTAGTTTCCAAAAAGTCATGGCTTGCTCCATGAAAATCCCTAGAAAGCCATAGGAGCTCTAACTATGGCCAAATACACACTTATTTGTGCAGGGCGCAAATGAGCTTTGGCTCAAATGAAATTTGGCAAAGTTTCTGTTTAGGTTTTCACCAAACCACGGCCAAAATTTCAGGCTAAAAGGGGATGTCTAGCTACACTTATAGTCTTCACCATCTCAATTCCATACAAATGCATTCAAATTTGACATGCGTCGTATTTCCTTTTCGTGTAGTCGCTAATATCGAAGAAAGCCCGGAGGTTCTCCACTTTATTACTCCGGAATAACAATTAGTACACGACCAGCATTAAGGCAAGCCCCGGTTTGCATTAACCTGTTTTAAAGTCTTATGTTTTGTTCAATTACTTTATGCCTTCCTTACAAATGTGCATTAGAGTCTTGATTGAAAACCCAAATGCATAGCCAAGAGAACCAGGGGTTTTGGGCTTAGGTTTTAAACCTCGAGTAGCCATTGCAATGCTAAAATGGTATAGGATTCGGTACAAGTTGAGTAGTTGGAACTACTTGCGAGAATAGGCTAGAGGCACACTACTCGGTTATAAAGATAGACAATGAATCACATGGCAAGAAAATGCGACCGGGCGGAGAGTAAGAGCAGCAGGACTTTGGGGCCTGGGTGCCATAGCTCTGCTTGTGTCGATTGAGGACCGAGACGTGTGCGGTCCTGTTGAACAAGCTAGAACAGTACCAAAGACCTACTGGATATATGGGAACCGGGAAACCGATGTAATTTGGGTAGCGATCTATTGAGGCATTGCTTGTCGTCCAGAGGATAGGTTGAGAGCAGCGAGGTGTAAATCGGCTAGCGGGAACCAAGGATGCTCCACGTAGAGACCTCCTCTCGGGACTATAGGACCAGTTCAACACTTGGCTAACATAAAGGTGGTTGCGTACGATGTCCATGATGGTTGCTGTAGGCATCATCGAGTACGGGCGTACGCGACGCGTTATTCGGGTAACCCTACAGGTGTAAATCGATTATAATCACCGCCTCTCACGGTCCGTGAGTACCACTTGTTAACTGCACCATGACGTAGAAATAACAGGCTAGTTGTCATGATAAAAGTTGTTGTATGAAAGATTTACGTTGTTTGTTAATTAAATGCTTTATTTAGATCAAATCAAAGTTATTTTCAACCTTAGGAAAAACACATAAGAGAAATGTGTTTCTTGTTTGATTGCGGATTTATTATGTGTCTTAGCACAAGGTTCTCCATTAACTTGGGCTAACACTTGAAAGTAAGAGTCAACTAATTAGGCGTGTCTTTTGCAACATGTTTTCCTATTATACACTGCAAGCCTAGCATGTAGAGTTTCATGTCTAGGTGAGACGGGTCAGTCTTGCTGAGCCATCGTGCTCACTACTTGTGTTTGAAGTGTTTGCAGGGTTCTTTGAGGAGGAGGCTTCCGAGGAGGAGGCGGACCCCCAAGAGGGAAACACTGTCGAGTGGGAGCCATGCACGCCGCTGTGTTAGTATGGTGTGGGTGCTAGTGAGTACACGTTCACGGGCTGAACATGCACTCTTTTTGCTTAGTCTACGCCCGTGAGTGTAGACTTACGATATTTTGATGTAACTATGTTCATAAACAAGGTTATGTAATAAAATTTCGCTCCCGCTTATCGCCTTTTATGTGTGTTATCCTGTGTTGTCTATCACAGCAGCCCTCAGCGAGAATCTGGATAGTCGGGACCATCGGGTTGTGACACGTGGTATCAGAGCATCGTTGAAGTTTAACACAAATAAAAAGGTTAGATTTTCAAAAACTCGGTGAGGAACGAGTTATTAGCCCATATAAGGATGTTATTAGTGTATAGAAAGTGGCAATACTAACATGCATCTTGGGACTTCATATATCTTGGGGGGTTCATGTAAGCGATGTCCACCAGTGCGCACAAGCTTAAGGGTGGAGCCTCACGGGTGACAGGTAACCCGGCCAGCTTTGGTATCCTCTATGACTCTTCATGTCGTTTGGGGGTATTCGAGCAACGCCTGTCCCCGACGTGCTACGGAAAAGTAGGTGGAGACCCCGTCACATGGTTGGTAACGTGAACACGTAGCTCAAGGCGTGTTTGGCTTGAGAACACCTGTGCGAGTGACGATGGACGGGTGTACGGAACTGTATTGGGTCCGGGTTCAGTGTGCATCTGAGCCCGATGATTGTGTGAGTTTATTGCAGGTAGTCTAACCATGAATCGGTAGATGAGTAGTACACGTGTGTAAGAGACGTTTAGTGCCACTGAATTAACGAAGCCGGCTAAGTCCGGTATAGGTTTTCTTGGTGAGAAACGTAGTACCAGCATGATTGTGGTGACGCTTCGACGTCACACTCAACTAAATGAACAACTTCGTTTAAAAAGTTTAAAACTTTGATCCAGAGCACTAAAATCTTGATTTAAACTCCTTCCCTTGCTCAGGATTTCAAAAGTAAGCAAGTTTCAACTTATATTATTCTAGAGACAGAGTCCTCTGTTTTCAGCTTAAATAATGCTGAAATTATACATAGGTTAGAGGTCGAGTTCTTTCAATGTTGGGGTAGTGAATGTAGCCTAGAGGGGGGTGAATAGGATTTTTGATGCTTTGTTGATTCCTGAAACACTTAGTAGGTTTATCAAATACAGGGAAATCGGACTAGTCTGGTCGAGTGCGGACTAGTCCGTTTTCTACTCAGAGAAAAATCGGACTAGTCCGGTTCTGTGCGGACTAGTCCGGTATGCGTGGACTAGAAAAATCAAGATTGATCAATATGTTCATTTCTAGTACTCTATGGAGCGGAAATTAATTGATGACTTTGATGTATTGCAAAATTGAGACAATGAATGATAGAGATCAACTTTGGTTTCAATGCTTCATGTAAAAGTCCCAAAAACATGAATGCAAAGAAACGGGTGATTGAACGTCATCGTGTTTCTGGTTCATGAAAAATGGGACTTACAAAAACTTTCTTACATGGTATGGTATACATGAGGTGCAACCACATGGGTTCAAGCATGCCTTTGAAGGTGTTGGACCACGGTGGAGCTAAACTCATGTGTAATCATACATGTACATGAGAAAGAACAAAAATAAGGTCTTTAGTCTCAATTGCTCACCTCAAAGTGCTGCCAAATTTTTGAACACACATGGAACCTCACACAGTTGAAGGTGAGGAGAATTATGGTGGCAACTTTATGATTTGAGGGTAAGCTAAAAAGGAATGAATTATGCATGTTAACTCGAGTTATGTCACATGAGATGATAAACTCAAACATGGACCTGTGGGGAGAGCTAAAATGTTCTTTAGCTCATACTGAACACATGTTAACCTAGGGAAGAATTTCACTCCCAAAAATCTAACTCATATGCACATTCTCTATGAGCAGAGGGGAGGGAAGTTTAAACCCCATTTTTGAACCCTTGCAAAGCATTCATGTTCAGATGGTCCAAAAGTATATATATGAGATGATCATTGCAGTCCTCAGGTATTGAAGAGCTTAAGTTCCAAAATGGGAGGGATGTTAAGCTCAGATACCATTTGTTCAAAGCATGGTTTGAGACCACCTTCAAATTCAAATTTGAAAGGCATGGTCAAAACTGAACTTGTGAGGTTCAGCTTGGGACCAAGATTGATCAAGCATGGGCTAGGAGCAAACCATAGTGTTTCACCCAAATTCAAATGGGTCATCACAAAAGAGGTCTTAAATATTCAGTTTGAATCAAAGGAGCTACTTCAAAGAGAAGAAGGCCCCTTTCCAAAAAGGAAATCTACTGTTGTATGAAAAATTTGTACTTGCAATGGCCAACTCAAGGATCAGAGGGCATATTTGAATTCTTCAGGTCCAAATTATGAGAGGGACAAATTCTCATGAATTTTTGAAGATGTTTGCTATCCATTTTCCAAATGGATTTAAATTTGCAATGAATTAAAATATACATTTGAATTTGGAGGAAAATTGTTCAAATGTCCACAAACATTTCAGATTTGAATTCTCCCCATTTGATTTCCAGCAATTGCCAAAGTGTGGAGATATTTGTGAGAAAAATTGGAAAGGGATAAGGGGGAAGGTGGGGCCCATTTGTCATAAGCACCAATATCTAAATTGGGTCGGTTCCTTTCTACTCCACGCGAAGTAACCACCACCGAGACAGAACTCGGCCCTTTTTCTCACCGTGTGATACCAGGGCAGGCCGGAGCCACCTCCTCTTCACGACCTTTGCGCTGGCGAGCTGTCTCCCCCCTTGCTTATCCCCTCAGCCGACGTTTCCGTGCCACAACCCCGAGGGAACTGTCGGTTTGCCTCTTCTCTCACGCGCGGGAACGGAACCACCGCCGCCATTCCTGATCGGTGGTAAGCCGGCTCTAGCAAGCGCGAACAGAGGCTGGAGAGTTGCAAAATGGCACCAGGGCCTCGCCCTCTCCCTCCTCGACGCACCACTGATCGGCGTTCAGCTTCTGTACCGAGAAATCCAGGCTTTCGTGGTGGCCGGCTGAAAACCGAAGGAGAGACCTCACATGGACAGCACTGCAGAGGGCCTTTCGTGCTTGAGCAAGGGCACCCTCGGATGCGCTAGGACCCTCTGGTGCTCACCTCCGAAGCTCAGGCCACGACATGATCTACCGAGCGCGAATTTGAAGAAAGTTCCCCGGCAGGCACGAACTGACCTCCCGGCACGGTAACTTCAAATGCACCCACTACCCTGATTCTTAGCTCGTCAATTCTTGCACACAGGACTGCCACTAGTTGGCGATCATTAGCCCTTCAGAACCCTAGCTGGAAAAACGCACGTAGACTGCACAAATTCTAGATTTTCCGAGCTCCACCGTGAAAGAAGTCTCGGGTGCACGGTGAAACACCATTAGCCGCTGGTCCCGAGCGGTTTTGAAGTCATGTCGAGCTCCCTAATGGTTCACTGGTGCTGTAGCGCCATTTCACCGGGCTTTTGGCCGTCTAGGTTAGCTGGCCAATGCCTTTCAACCATCTGGCGCAATATGCGTCAGACTACATATCCACTGAAGAGAAGAAGCGGGAACATTTCAATCGGGGGTTACACCCCGAAATGAGAACACATCTCGTTCAGTGGAATCGTGGCACCTTCAACGACCTAGTCAATGCCGCGATTATGCAAGAGGATGCTCAGCAGGAGTTGGCAGCTGAGCAGAGGAAGCGCAGCGCTCCAACCAGCAGTGGGGGTGGAGCTCCCCAGAAGTACCGGATGGTGTATCGGACGCCATCCGGGCAGTAGTGGCATCCACCAGCGCGACCTCAACGGTTCGGGGGACGTCCTTTTCAGTCACCTCCGTTCCGTCCGCCGATGCCACCACCAAGACAGCAGCAGCAGCAGATGGCACCCCCGGGCGTTTCCACCGCTACAACGCGCCCCGGGTTTCCGTCCACCGATCAGCGGGGGACCGCCCCGTTTCACCTGCTTCACGTGTGGCCAGGCGGGCCACTTCGCGAAGGACTGTCCCCAGGGGTAGCAGAGCAGCGGGCAAACCCAGTTCCAGGGCGGTGCTCGAGGCCGACCTCCAGTCAAGAAGGTTGGTCAGTGGACTGGGGGCGTCCGAAACCTCGACAATGAGGACGCCCCAGAGGGAGACAACGTGCTGGCAGGTACGTTTACTCTCAACAATCAAGCCATCGTCATACTTTTTGATTCTGGTGCAACCCACAGCTTTATAAGTGCATCCTATGTGGCTAAGCATCAAATGCATGTCTTCCCAACCGACTGCACCTATATGATCTGCTCACCGGGAGGGAAGATCTCAGCAAATATGATGATCCCAAAGGTACCTCTGTGCTTAGGTGAGAAACTATATCCCACCACCTTGATAATCCTTATGGGGCAAAAGATTGATGCAATCAGGTTCATTTAAACTCTCCATTTCACCGTCCACATTCCATGGTGTTAGACACGCCAGTCCGGGAAATTTTAGCAATTAATAATGCTGAAGCGCTCAAGTTAGAGGACATCCCCGTAGTCCGGGAGTACCCCGCCGTGTTCCCGAATGATCTTGCGGGCATGCCACCTGAGCGGGACGTCGAGTTCAAGATTGAACTTGCACCTGGGACTACGCCCATATCACGGAGACCATATAAAATGGCTCCAAACGAGCTGGCTGAATTAAAAGAACAGCTCAATGATCTGTTGAGCAAGGGTTTCATTAGGCCGAGTTCCTCGCCTTGGGGATGCTCGGCGCTGTTCGTAAAGAAGAAGGATGAAACCTTGAGGCTGTGTGTGGACTACCAGCCGCTCAACGCCATTACCATCAAGAATAAGTACCCACTGCCCCTCATCGACATATTATTTGATCAACTTGTGGGTGCAAGTGTGTTCTCCAAGATGGACCTTCGTTCTGGATATCATCAGATCAAGATCCGGGCGGAGGATGTCCCGAAGACGGCTTTCTCGACGAGATACGGCTTATACGAATATCTCGTCATGTCCTTTGGTCTCACAAATGCTCCAGCCCATTTCATGTATCTCATGAACTCAGTGTTCATGCCAGAGCTGGACAAGTTCGTGGTAGTATTCATCGACGATATCTTGGTTTACTCCAAGACAGAAGACGAACATGCCGAACACTTGAGAATCGTTCTTCAACGATTGCGAGATCACAAGCTCTATGCCAAGTTCAGTAAATGCGAGTTTTGGATCAGCCAAGTGCCATTCTTGGGACATATCATCTCAGCTGAAGGCATTGCGGTTGACCCAAGCAAAATAGAGCAAGTGCTGAAATGGAAAGCTCCCACTTCAGTTCATGAAGTTAGAAGCTTCCTCGGGTTAGCGGGGTACTATCGGAGATTTATTCCAAGTTTCTCCAAGCTCGCTAAGCCGATGACAGAATTGCTGAAGAATGGAACTAAATATGTTTGGAACACGGCGTGTGAAGGAGCGTTCCAAGCATTGGTGAAGCATCTCACCACAGCCCCGGTCCTAGCTCAACCGGATACAACAAAGCCCTTCGACGTGTATTGTGACGCTTCCGGTATTGGGCTCGGCTGCGTATTGATGCAGGAAGGACGTGTGGTCGCATATGGCTCACGCCAACTTCGGAACCACGAGCAACATTATCCCACTCATGATCTTGAGCTTGCTGCAGTGGTTTTGGCGCTGAAAATGTGGAGGCACTATCTCCTGGGGAATCTGGTGCATCTCTACACCGACCACAAGAGCTTGAAATATATTTTCACCCAGAAGGAGCTGAACATGAGGCAAAGGAGGCGGTTAGAACTGATCAAAGATTATGAGATTGAGATCCATTACCACCCTGGCAAGGCGAATGTGGTTGCCGACGCGCTGAGTCGGAAATCACATGTCAATCACCTCACCATTACACCGGTGGAGGAGGAAGAGCCGAGTTTATACTTGGTTCCTTATGGATCGCTGTACAACGTTGCCCTCATCCCTACTATTAGGGAGGACATCATTGCAGCTCAGAAGACTGATAAAGGCATGGCACATCTCCGGAGACAGATAGACAACGGGGAGATCAAATGTTTCTAGAAGGATGATGAGGGGACGCTATGGTTCAATGACCGCATAGTCGTACCCCGGGATATGGAGTTGAGGAAAAAGATCCTCGATGAAGCTCACTTGTCTAAGTACTCCATTCATCCGGGCAGCAACAAAATGTACCAAGATTTGAAAAAGAAATTTTGGTGGACACGGATGAAACGGGAGGTAGCAAAGTACGTATCCGAGTGTGATACGTGTAGACGAGTGAAGGCGGATCATATGAGGAAGTCAGGGCTGTTGCAACCCCTGAAAATTCCGGCATGGAAATGGGAGGATGTGAGCATGGATTTCATTGTGTGATTACCCCTAACATCCAAAAAGCATGATTCCATATGGGTCATCGTTGACCGACTAACCAGGTCGGCTCACTTCATTCCCGTGCATATACATTTCCATGCCAACAGATATGCGGAGTTATATATCGCCAGGATCCTATGCTTGCATGGCGTACCCAAGACCATAGTCTCAGACCGAGGTGTATTGTTTGTATCTCTCTTTTGGGAGCAGTTGCATGCTGCTTTGGGTACTAAACTGATTAGAAGCTCCGCCTACCACCCTCAGACAGATGGCCAGACAGAGAGGGTGAATCAAGTTCTAGAAGACATGTTGAGAGCATGTGCCATCCACCATGGTAGGAACTGGGATGATCACCTACCATTGGCGGAATTCTCGTACAACAGCGGCTATCAGGCGAGTATCAAGATGGCACCCTACGAAGCTCTCTACGGTAGCAAGTGCCGCACCCCATTAAACTGGTGCGAGTCCGGTGAAAGGGTCACATTCGGGGTTGACGTGGTGAACGACGCCGAAGAGCGCGTTCGGACGATTCAAGCCAACTTGAAGGCCACTCAATCCCAGCAGAAGAGCTACGCTGATAAGAGGCGTAGACAGTTGCACTTTGACATCGGTGAACACGTGTACCTCCGTGTGTCTCCGATGAAGGGCATGCACCGGTTCGGTGTGAAAGGGAAGCTCGCTCCCCGTTTCATTGGACCCTATTCTATCACCGAGAAGTGCGGACCAGCGGCGTATAGACTGGAGCTACTGGCATCCCTGGCTGGTGTCCATGACGTTTTCCATGTCTCACAACTGAGAAATTTCTGAAGCATACCGCTGCTGTTCCTACCGAAGACATCGGCGAGCTGCAACCGGATATGACATATGATGAATATCCGGTGGAAATTATTGATGAGAAAGCCTGAACCACGCGTAGCAGGACATTGTGGTTCTACAAGATCCTTTGGAGCAACAACACCGCCGAAGAAGCGACGTGGGAGAGCGAGGAGTTCCTTCGCTCAAATTACCTGGAGTTCATGGCTTCTCAGCACGGCTAAGTCCCTACTACATCGCTGTCTCTTCTTTTGTAATCTCGGGACGAGATTCTTTTAAGGGGGGAGGGATGTAAAAGCCCAAGAAAAGGGACTTGAAAAAACTTTTCTTCACCTCACAACACCACAGTTTTTGTTGTGGATATCTTAGGAAAAAATTGTGAAGAGAAAGTAACCTCCATCAAAAGAGTGATTAGAGGGGAAAGCCTTCACTTTCACAAAGTAGGATTTCTACACATGAACATGAGAGGTTGAGCTCACTCCTAGAACTTAAAAAGTCTTGGGAAGGTTCAGGCCAAATTTCATGTAAATCCAACACTTTTTGAGGCACTTTTGGAGGTATTTGAAAAGAGGCCAATTTGAGTGTAAATTCAAATTGCAGCAACTTTCATCCCTCAAATTCAAAAGTTAGCTTCATATTCAAACTTAGCACATTTTTCTGAGTTAGCCCACAAATTTTCATTATCATTGGAGTTCATTTGGTCAAGAGCTAAATTGGCAAGAATTCAAAAACTGAGTTTGAATTTCAGTTTAAACATGAAGCAAACTTAGCCAAAATTCAAACCAAGACTTCGGGGCTAAGTCTCCCTTTCAATGTTTAGGAGCTGGGGATATTTGAGTGCCTACAGAAATGAGAAAAAAATTAAAAATGGAATTAGAGGGGAGGCCCACTGGTCAGTAGACTTAGCACAGAAGTCTCCTCAGCCGACTCCCTCAACCGAGCGCGCTCGCCAGCTGCGGCCAGCATCGGCGCCCGACCACCTCAGCCGGCTAGCTCCTGCTTCGGCGTAGGAGGTGGCACAGCAGGTGTCACGCTCTCCACTGGCCTCAGGGGCCTATAAAAGGCCCGAGACCGCCAGCGAGTTACTGTTTTTTGCAAGTTCCACAACCAGCAGCCTAGTCGCCCGAGCTCTGATCGTGTGCCACCCAAGCTGTGATCATCTTCCGGCCTTGACCTCCATAGGAAAGTGAAGCGCTAGCTCGTCCTCAAGACCACCGCGCAAACCGCTCCAAGGTTCGACCTTTGTGTGCGGAGAATTTTCCAGTTTAGGGTGGGGAGCTCATTTCGGGACCCGATTAGGTTTAGGAGAAATTCGGGAAGCTTGGTGGGTGGGAGGTCGAACGGAGCTGTGAGAGGGCATCTCGAGGTTCTGGCGACCCTTCTCGATCAAAAACCGGAAGGAAATCACCGCCGGAACCCTCAGTTCACCATAGAACAGTGTGGCGGAGGAGGGGGTCGCCGGTGAGGTCTTGGTTGCCGGCCGTTTAAGGCCCAATGGAGATCATGTCGAGCTTCCCGAGGTTCCCCTGAGTGGCGACACGATAAGCGCGCGAAGGGGATGGTCAGAAGGGCGGGAACACGTTGCCGAGGTAGCACAGAGACATAGGGCTCGTCGCCGGCGAGCTACGGTGGTTAGCCGGTGGCGACATGGTGTCCAGCGTGTTCAGCACCCGAGATTACGTGGGGGCGGTGAGTCTCATCAGCGCCGGCGAGCCAGATCGCCGGGAACGCCGACCTCGCCGGAGCTCTGGCGGCTCGGGGCGGCGGCGTCGGGAGGTAGACGGAGGGCGCGGCCCCACCTGTCAGCCCCTGTGCCAATCGCGCGCGAGCGCGTGGTTAGTTCAATTTAAACGGGCGGGCCCCGCTGTCAGCCTCTGGTTTAGCGTGGGAGGTGATTCTCAGTAGGAAAATAATTCAGGGATCAGCTCAAACTGTAGAAATTCATAACTTTGTGTAGGAGGCTCCAAATTCAGGGAACCAAATTTTTCTGAACTCAGGATTCTGAGTATTTTCCAGCAATAACAATTTCAGCTCATGAAACTTAATAGTTTTCCAGAATTAAATCCCTAAAGTTTAAACTGTGGGGAATTTTATATGGAGAATTACTTTATGAAAAGTGCTGGATTTTGGCTGAGAGGTTCATTGCAAAATACTTGAGTCACAGTAAAATTTTCAGACTCATCCAAGTTCATTTAGTTCCCCTAATTGGGTGATTAAGAGAACTTCCCTGAGAAAATAGAAAAATGTACAGAAACATTTTTCAGATTTTCTCAAATCTTAATTAGGGCATAACCTTTAGTAGAATTCTTCAAATGACATGAAACCAATTCCATTAGAACCATTTTAAATTCTAGTTTCCATAAAGTAATGGTTGGAGCCATGAAAACCCCTGGAATTACTTAGAGGCTCAAATATTGACCAAATGGGCTCCTATTTGTACAAGGTTCAAATGAACTTTATTTCGAATGAAACTTGGTCAAGATTCTAGTTAGGACCCTACCAAGCCACCATAAAAATTTCAGAACCAAAGGGGAGGGTTAGCTAGAGTTATTAGTAATTAAGTATTCAAGTTCACACATTGCATTTAAATTGACATGTAGTATTTTATTAACGTGTTGTCGCTGAAGGCGAGGAGGCTCTGGAAGTACTTGACTTCCTCCTTCCAGAAGAAGAACTAACCTCTGACCAGCAGCAACAAGGCAAGCCCCGGTTTGCATTAACCTTCTTTATAAAGTTTTTGCTTTGTTCACGTGTCTAGTGTGAAGTATACATGTGCATTAGGTGTAGGATGAATGGAACCCCACTTGCATAACCAGAATTTTTTTCCTAAAGAGTGAGGGTAGTGTCCAAGACCTCGAATAGACAGGCTATGCTTAATGAGTCATAGGACTTCGGTACAAGTCGAGTAGTTGAAATCTACTCGTGAGATAGGCTTGGGACACACGGGTTCGGTTGAGTGATGTGAGATCACTTTAGTAATGAAAATGAGACTAGGCAGGGGCTAGGGCGCAACAAGAGGAAGTCTTTGTAAGGGCCTCAGTTTTTGACACATAATTGAAGTGTTCATCACCACACCACACACCTCATTTGAGGAAACATGATGAACACAAATGAAGAGCAAGTAACCACCATCAACATGCTCATTAGAGAACAAACTCACACATTGCAAAGTGGTATTTTCCACATGTGATATAGGTGGGCTGGACATATGAAAACTCCTACACATTGCTATAAATGTCCATGCCAAGTTTCACCCAAATTCAAAACCTTTTTGAGGTCATTTTGGGTATAGCTAGAAAGAGCGCAGTTTGAAACCATATTCAAATTCAAACTGTTTTATCCAATGAATTTAAAAGTGGGAGGCATATTCTTACTCAGCACATTTTTGTGAGCTCACACACCAATTTTCACTCCATTTGGAGTTGATCTTGACATGAGCTAAGTGGGACAAATTCAAACTTTATTTGAATTCAAAACTGAACTTGTGCTGAAATTCTTTCAAACCAAACCCAATTTGAATTCTACTCAATTCAAATGGATCATGAGTGAATAATTTGAATCACCATGGGAATTTTGGGGCTCACTGTTTACAACAGTGATTAGGAGTGAATTTCAGAGGTTAAAACCCCGGGTGGGACCCACATGTCAGCCACTGGAGCAAAAGAAACCGACTGAGAGCTCAGCTCGGGTAACCGCGCGCGCTGCAGCTGCTGCCACGGTGAATAAACGGCGAAGGCACCAGCTGCTTGCCGATCTCAGCCGCGGAACCGACTCCCTGGGTCTTTATCTACCCGCCCGAGCGGTCACCGGCGCCTTCCACCGCTGCCTCGTCGCACTTCCACCCAAAACGCCGAAAGACCTCGCCGCCCGAGTGAACCTTTGGTTCCTCATTGCCCGGCCAATCCAGTGACCCTCCCGGCGATCTGAGACCAGCACCGGGTGCGCCAAGCCATCTCCAACACCCTCGCATCGGTTCCAGACCCTGCGCGGTCTTCCCCGAGCTCCACCGCGGCGATCTTGTCTCTGCTGGTTCAGCTCGAGCTGCCGCTGTGGGAACCGTCCTTCCGGCCGCCACAGCCCACCGTTGACGGAGCTGTAAACAGCAAAGAGGTTCGCCTGTAACCCCTCTTTCTTTTCCGTAAGCTCCGGCGGCGTGACAAGCACTGCTCCGGCAGGAATTTCATATTTTCGCGATGGTGTGCAAAAGTGAGGTCGGTACCGATCCGAGAAATTCGTAAGCCACACTGCATCACTCATCCTCTTGTAGAGAGGATCAATTCTAGTAGCCCGTGCGGATCCATAGGAGCAAGAACCACGAAGAACCGTGGAGGGAGACCGCTGTTCTTCGAGTTTTAGTAGAAATCCAGATTTCCGGCCTAGGTCGCACGGTGACAGCCCAACGCAGCCTTTCCCGAGCTCCGTGGAGCTCACGTCGACCTTTCCTATGGTCCACTGATGCTCGACGACCCTTATCTTGATTGGGAGAGGTGCTAGGGAGGACGGGCAACATTGCCAAAGTTCTCCCGAGTCTGCGGCTCGTCGCCGACCATGTGGCGGCCATTTTCATAGCGAGCTGACCCCAGAATCCTTTTCCCCGAGAGAAAACAGGCAGAGGCGGCCAGAATCATGAAGTTTAGATCTTAACAGAAGCCGGCGGCGAGCTCTCCGGCGAGGTTCCCCGGCGGCAGAGCGCGGGCGTCGCGAGGTTGAAGAAGGGGGTGGACCCCAGCTGTCAGCGACCGATATTTTAAATCGGGATCGGGCTGCGGCCGGGATCGGCTGTGCTGGCACGCAAATACCCTGTGAGCTCCGGTGTGCCGGACACCTCCGCGCTCGACACGTGTCCCCACGGGCCCCGAGAGTTTAAACTTTTTCCCCGATTTTCAGAATTCTTCCAAACTTCAAATCCTCATAACTTTGGCTAGAAAGCTCCAAATCGAGTGAACAAAATTTTGTTGGATTCAGCTCTCTGAGCACTTTCCAGCAAATCAAGTTTCAACTCATGAAAACCCTTATTTCTCCATAATTAATTCCTCAAAATTTAAACTGTTATGAATTTTAACTGGAGAATCCTTTGGAGGAAAATCCTGAAATTTTGCTGGGATGTTCACCAAAATATCCCTGAACTACCATAAAAATTTCAGATCCATTTGAGCTGATTTGATCCACCTAATGGTGTGATTAGTGAAACTGTTCCAGAGAAATTAGAAAATGTTCAGAAACATTTTCAGAATTTCCCCTGGAATTGTTTAGCTCATATCTTTAGCTAGGAACCTTCAAATTAAGTGAGACCAACTCCATTAGAACCCCCTGAAAATCTAGTTTTCAGAAAGTCATAGTTTGTTTCATGAAAATCCTTAGAACCCCCTAAAAGCCTTCAATTAAGGTCAAGTACATGATTAATTGTGGATGGCTCAAATGAGCTTTGCTGCAACTAAAACTTGACCAAGTCTCTGTTTAGGTTGTAACCAAGCCACAGTAAAAATTTCAGTCATTGGGCTTGTCTAGTAAGAGTCATAGACTTCACAAGTTTAAAAGTTAATACAACTGCATTTAAATTAATATATGTAGTGCTTCTATCATGTAGTCGCTTAGGTCGAGGAGGAACCCGAAGTCCTAGACTTTGTTACTCCAGAGGAACAGCTAGCCTACGACCAAGAGCAGCAAGGCAAGCTCCGGTTTGCATTAACCTTTTACAAGTTTTATTGTTTTGAGCACATACTTGATTACGTTATTCTTTGCATTAGAGTCTTGTTTGGAAACCCAACTGCATAGCCAAGAAAACCATGGGTGGGGTTTAGGATGGCAGACCCTGTTAGCTACTGCAATGCTAAGATAGTGTAGGATTCGGTACAAGTCGAGTAGTTGGAACTACTCGCGAGCATAGGCTAGAGGCACTCGACTCGGGTAGTGATAGCACACGAAACACATGGCAAGAAAATGAGACCAAGCGGAGGGTAAGGGCAGCAGGACTTTGGGGCCTGTGTGCTGTAGCTCCGCTTGCATCGATTGAGGACCGAGCCGTGTGCGGGACTGTTGAACAATCTAGAACAGTACCGAAGACCTACCGGCTATATGGGAACCGGGAAACTGATGTAACTCGGGTAGCTGGGTATTGAGGCATTGCCCGTCGTTCAGAGGGTAGGTTGAGAGCTTGAGGTGTAAATCGGCTGGCGGCACGGAGATGCGCGTGCAGAGACCTCTTGCTCGGGACGATGGGACCGGTTCAATATTTGGCTGACGTGCGAAAGGTGGTTGTGTACGGCGTCCGTGATGGTTGTTGTAGGAAACATCGAGTACGGGCGTACGTGATGGGTTGTTTGGGTAACCCTGCATTTGTAAATCGATTATAATCGCCGTCCCTCGCGGTCAGTGAGTACCACTTGTTCACTGTACCGTGACATAGAAAGAACAGGCTAGTTACATGTTAAAATGTTGCTGATTGAAAGAAGGACTTGATTGCTAATGACTTGCTGTAGTTTACAGCTAACTAAAGTTCATTTCAACATTGGGAAAAGTACATGAGAGAAATGCGTTTCTTGTTTGATTGCGGCTCTCTCATGTGCCTTAGCGTAAGGTTCTCCACAACCTGCTGCTAAAACTTGAAAGTAAGGTTCTACTAATTAGGCGAGTCATTGCAAATGATTTTTACCTCATGTAACCCACCACCCCTCATTTAGAAGTTCCATGTTTAGGTGAGACGGGTCAGACAAGCTGAGCCTTCGTGCTCACTGCTTGTGTTTAAAGCTTTTGCAAGGTTCTATGAGGAAGGGACTCCCGAAGAGGAGACGGAACCCCAGGAGGGGAACCCCGTCGAGTGGGAGTCGTGCACGTCGCAGAGTTAGTGTGCGTGTGTGCTAGGAAGGACACGTTCAAGGGCTGAACATGCACTTGATGCGTAGTCTACGCCCGTGAGTGTAGACTGAACTTATTTTGATGTAAACATGTTTATAAGCTTGTTTATGTAATAAAATTCCGCTTCCGCTTTGTACCTTTGACGTGTGTTATCCGGTGCTGTGCAACGCAGCACCCCTCAGCGTGATCCTGGCTCGACAAGACCGTTGGGGTCGTGTCAGCGTTGGTATCAGAGCTCGCTTGAGGTTTAACGCAATAAAAAGGTCATATTTTTCAAAAATCCAGTGAGGAACTAGTTAGTAGCCCGTATAAGGATGTTATTAGCATATAGAAAGTGGCATACTAACCTATTTGTTTATGTCGGAAAATTGTGTATCTCGGGACGGTTATGTCTTGGGGGGTACATGTAAGCGCTGTCCACCAGTGCGCACAAGCTGAAGGGTGGAGCCCCACGGGTGGCAGGTAACCCGAGCCGCTTTGATATCTTCTACAACTCTTCATGTCGTTTGGGGTATTCGAGCAACGTCTTTCCCTGGCGTGCGTGGTGCAATTTGGGAGACCCCGTCACGTGGTATGAAACGTGAACACGTAACTCAAGGCGTGTTTGGCTTGAGAACATCCGGGCGAGTGATGACGGCCGGGTGTACGAACTGTATGGATTCCAGGCTCGGTGTGCAACCGAGTCTGATGATTGTTTGAGTTTCTGCAGGTAGCCTGACCACGAAACGGTAGACGTGTAGCATCCGTGTGCGAGTGACGTTTAGTGCCACTGAAATAACGAAGCCGGCTAAGTCCGGTATAGGTTTTTCTTTGTGAGGACGTAGTACCGACATAATCTGATGACGCATCGACGTCACACCCAACTAAATGAACAACTTCATTTAAAACTTGAGGGTTTTGATCTAAAGTAGTAAAACTTGATGTAACTCCTTCCCTTGAACAAGATATTCAAAGTTAACAAGTTTTCAACTTATAGGTTGTTAAGGACAGAGCACTCTGTTTTCAGCTGAATCAAGGCTGAAGTTAATCAGAGGTTAGAGGTTGAGTTCTTTCGAGGTTGGGGTCGTATGATACATTTCTGGAAATATTTGGAAGAGCTTTACAACTTTTCTGTTGAGGTCCAGAGGTGTTTCATCCCTTAACCAATCGAAAAATGCAGTAGAGTTGAAACTGTCCAGAAAACAGGGCAGAGCAAAGACTCTCTGTAAACTCTCTGTAAATTGAGTATAACTTCATGCATAAAAATCCAAAAATAGCAAATGAGGTAGTTCTGGAAATCTTATGAGATGGGTTACAACTTTGTAACAGAAAGTTTTGTCAGATTAGGAACAGAATTAACTGGAATTCTTGGATTAAATCAGTACCTAAAGCAGGGAGGTGCTGTCCAATTTTCTCCAGAAATTCTGTTAACTTTGACATCTCATAACTTTTGAACCAGGACAGATCTTAGGCCAAGCAAATAATTTCTGGAAATATATTGAAGTTAGATTTAACTTTGATGTTGAGCTCCAGAATTGGTTTTGCTTTCAACATGGCCTAAATCAGGTTGAAATGGAAACTGGTCGGGGCTGTCATGGGAACAGCAGATCAGCAGTCAAATTTGTTTAAAATTTGAACTATGTTTCTAAGTTTTATGGGTTCAATGACATGTCTTATGTTATAACTCAGAGGTTTACTGTTTAAATAAATATTTGACATCCTCAAATATATTTTTACAGATGACAGCGGATAAACAAATGGAGTACGGGTGGGTGGTGTCCCACTGTTCTCAACGTAGCGGCTACCCGGAAGCATTGTGACAAATGCTCCAATATTTCGGTTACAACCAGATGCCGCAGTACGTCGCCAAGGAAGAAGGCGAAGAGGGGAACAAGATGTGGACGATCCATGTCGAAGTCCCTGCAGGACCTACACCACCCGGTTGGGTGCCGTTCACCGTCACGGTGAGAGGAAGACAACCGGAAGGGATGTGGCAAGTGGCAGCCCGTGACACTATGTCACGTTTCTGCCAACTACACGTGCAGGCTATGGAGGGCACTCCATACGCGCTCGTTCCGGTGGAGGGACGGGCTCAACATGTGTGGGAAGAGAGGTACCTGGGGGCAACGGACCCGAGTTGCCCAAGGTACAACCCCGCGGCGGCAAATCTCAGCCTCCAGATGAGGGCGGGAAACGCCGTGATGGACAGCCAAGCTGTTCATACGGAGCATCTCGCTACGAAGCTCAAGGAGAGCACGAGCCGTGGAGACCATTTCGAGAGTTCTCACAGCGCACTCCGCAATGTGCTCCTTCCGATGATCAAGCGACTGAATGAACAACACAATCAGTTGCATCGTCTGAAGAAGGCAAAGAAGAAGAGCCATGTCGACATCGCGGCGTTGCAAGAACTGGTACAGAATCTGACCCAGCAGAACGAGGAACTTACTCAAGAGCGGGACGACGCTATTGAGGAAAGCCAAGGCTGGGAAGAGGACTACAACCAAGCCATGGACGAGGTGCATGCATTGCAGGACCTCGTGCCTCCAGTATTGGGTATACCGGTGGTCTTGGGTTTTCCAGCAATGGGAGAACCCGGGATGGGAGAAGAGGTGGTAGATCCAGAGCCACCAGCAGAGGTACCGGAGGAGGACAACCCGCAGGAGGTCGAGTTCTACTCCGAGTAGGGGTTACAGTTGCCATGTAGGTCAGCTAGGGTAGTGTAACCCAACTTTTGTAATCGGTGACATGTCGTGTAGACAGTAGCGTATGTATAGGTAGTGACGACATGAGCACGACTTCTCGGAGACCCGAGAATAATGTATCTTGTATAAATTTTATGCTTTATCAATATATGTGAATGTTGTGCAAATTAATCATGTGTCACTTCAATACCTACTGTTACATATGGAATTATAAGTAAGACATGTGCTAATCGCTGCTGTTTTGAATTTCAGAATGACGCGTACTCGTGCCAACCCTGATGTTGGGGGTACTAGCCAAGGGGGAGAGACCTCCCAACAGCCTCCCGAGGACTCCTCGGGACAACAAGAACAGAAACAGCAACAGCAAACACCGCCACCGCCACTGCCAACGGTTACATTGGCCGACATCGTTGCGGCAATGGTGGGTTCACATCAGCAGCACACGGAGTTGCTGCAAACGCTTATCGCCAATACGTCTCTCCCAGAGAGACGTCAAGACCGTGAGGAGCGTCAACAGAGCTCCTACTCCGACTTCCTGGCGACTCATCCCCCAGTATTCTCAAGGGCGGATAAACCTCTTGACGCGGACAACTGGCTCCGCGCGATAGAGATGAAGTTCGGGCTGCTCCAGATAAGCGAGCAGCGCAAGACTCAGTTCGCGGTCCAGAAGCTCCAAGGATCCGCGAGCGCGTGGTGGGCCAACTTCTGTGCTTCACAGCCCATCGACCGAGTGATGACCTGGACGGAGTTTCGGACGGCCTTCAGGGCCTATCACATACCGACAGGTTTGATGAAGAGAAAGACGCAGGAGTTCTTACACCTGCAACAAGGGAGCCGGAACGTGCTGGAATACTCCAGAGCGTTCAACGATCTCGCGCTCTACGCGTCGTATCACGCAGATACTGACGAGAAGCGGCGGGACCACTTTTACCAGGGGCTTAACCCGCTCCTGAAGGACAAGTTGGCGATGTTCAATCGCGGCAGCCTCAACGACATCATTGATGCTGCGATTGTTCAGGAGGACTCCGGCAAGGAGTTAGCAGCGGCTGAGCGAAAGCGAAGCACGCCGCAAAGCAGCGGAGAAGGAGGCGGTCCTTCTCAGAAGTTTCGGATGGTGAATCGCCCACCATAAGGTCCACGCTGGCAGCCACCACAGTGGTCGATGCCGTTCCGCAGTCGACCGTACTCTTCACCGGCATTCCGGCTGGCACTGCCAGTACCACCTCCGCAACAACAGCAGCAGCGGGCGATGCCGCGTGCGTATGCACCTCAGCAGCGCATGCCGGGCTTTCGTCCCCCGAGCACCACACCAGCAGCGGCCACATGTTACAAGTGTGGTCGTCCAGGGCACTTCGCGAGCAGTTGCCCGGAGAGGCAAGGCGGCGGAGTGGCACCGCAGTTTCCGGGGAGGAATCAACCCCGGAACCCTAATAATGCGCCGCGGGCAAACCCTAGGCCCGGCACCGTCCACCAGCTTACCATAGAGGACGTGCCGGAGGGCGAGCCAATCCTTGCGGGTATGTTCCAACTCCACCAGCATCCCGCTATAGTACTGTTTGATTCAGGCGCCACGCATAATTTTATTAGCCAAGCTTTCATTGCTAAACACAGCTTGCCAATACTACCCACCGATAGTCCATATTTAATTTGTTCACCGGGTGGGAAGATTTCAGCAAGCGTAATGGTATCCAAAGCACCATTATGCTTAGCGGGTAGAGTGTACCCCACGTCTCTCATTATCTTAGAGGGACAGAAGGTCGATGTCATCCTAGGGATGTCGTGGTTAACCCGCCACGGCGCTGTCTTAGACACCGTCCTACGACTCGTGCACTTAAACTCAGAAGTGCACGGGTCTCACTCTTTATTTCTGGACAGTCCAGAAATAAAAATTCCAAGTGTCTATCAAGCCACAACCATCAGATTGGAAGATATCCCAGTGGTCCGAGAGTTCCCTGACATATTCCCGGACGATTTGCCATGGATGCCGCCCGATAGAGAGGTGGAGTTCAAGATTGAACTCGCACCGGGAACCATGCCAATATCCCGAAGGCCGTACAAGATGGCGCCCAAGGAGTTGGCGGAACTGAAGACTCAGCTCACGGACCTTCTGGAGAAGGGTTTTATTAGGCCGAGCACCTCGCCATGGGGTTGTTCGGCATTATTTGTCAAGAAGAAGGATGAGACGTTGCGGCTTTGCGTGGACTATCGTCCATTAAATGCCGTAACCATCAAGAACAAGTACCCGTTGCCACGGATCGACATGTTGTTTGATCAGTTGGTCGGAGCAAAGATCTTTTCCAAGATGGATTTAAGATCCGGGTACCATCAGATTAACATAAGGGCTGAGGACATTCCAAGGACGGCTTTCTCGACGAGGTACGGACTCTATGAGTACCTGGTCATGTCCTTCGGCCTCACCAATGCTCCAGCTCACTTCATGTACTTGATGAACTCAGTATTCATGCCGGAGCTGGACAAGTTTGTCGTGGTCTTCATCGACGACATCCTGGTGTATTCCAAGTCAGAGGAAGATCACAAGAAACATCCGCGTATAGTCTTGCAACGGCTGCGGGACCACAAGTTATACGCGAAATTCAGCAAATGCGAGTTTTGGATATTGCAATTGCCTTTTCTCTGGCATATCATCTCAGCGGAGGGTATCGCTGTGGACCCGAGCAAGATCACTCAAGTGCTGAATTGGAAATCCCGGAGAACTGTTCACGAGGTACGGAGTTTCCTCGGACTCGCGGGATATTATCGGAGGTTCATTCCGAACTTCTCGAAGATTGCCAAGCCTATGACAGAGCTGCTGAAGAAGGCTACCAAATATGTTTGGAGTCCAGCATGTGAAGCAGCATTCAAGGCTTTAGTCAAGCACCTGACATCAGCACCGGTTTTGGCGCAGCCAGACACAACAAAACCGTTCGATGTGTACTGCGATGCATCCGGCATTGGGCTCGGATGTGTGCCGATGCAAGACCGAAGAGTGTCGCGTATGGATCATGGCAGCTTAGAAACCATGAGCAAAACTATCCGACTCATGATTTGGAGCTCGCTGCCGTGGTACTTGCACTGAAGATGTGGAGTCACTACCTACTCGGTAACCTCGTACATCTATATACCGACCACAAAAGCCTCAAGTACATATTCACTCAGAAGGAGCTGAACATGAGGCAGCGAAGATGGTTAGAATTGATAAAGGATTATGAAATAGAGATCCATTATCATCTGGGCAAGGCAAACGTAGTGGCAGATGCGCTGAGCCGCAAGTCACACGTCAACAATCTGACCATCACCCTGTTGGAAGAGAACGAACCACCACTGCATGTGATTCCACATGGAGCTCTCTACAACCTAGCTTTGGTCCCCACCATCCGTGAAGAGATAGCGGCAGCCCAGAAGAATGACAAGGGCATGTCACATTTGCGGAGACGTGTAGACAGTGAGGAGCTGAAATGTTTCCGGAAGGACGGAGACGGCGTCCTATGCTTCAAGGACCGGATCGTCGTACCCCGTAACCCGGAATTACAAAAGAAAATCTTTGATGAGGCTCACTTGTTAAAGTTCTCTATTCACCCCGGCAGCAACAAGATGTATCAAGAACTCAGAAGCAAGTTTTGGTGGACACGGATGAAACGAGACACCGCAAAATACGTGTCCGAGTGTGATACATGTCGAAGGGTGAAGGCAGACCACATGCGGAAACCGGGACTGCTGCAACCACTGGGCATTCCTGCTGGGAAATGGGAGGACGTGAGCATGGATTTCATCGTTGGTTTACCCACCACTTTTCAGAAGCATGATTCTGTGTGGGTGATCGTCGATCGGCTCACCAAAGTTGCCCATTTCATCCCGGTCAACACCAACTACAACACCAAGAAGTACGCTGAACTGTACATCTCACGGATCCTATGCTTGTACGGCGTACCCCGTACCATTATATCGGATCGGGGCACTTTATTTGTGTCCCGTTTTTGGGAGCAGCTGCACGCTGCCTTGGGGACAAAGTTGATCCGTAGTTCAGCATACCACCCGCAGACGGATAGACAAACCGAGCGGGTAAATCAGATCTTAGAAGACATGCTACGAGCTTGCGATATCAACCATGGCAAGAATTGGGATGATCACTTGCCGTTAGCCGAGTTCTCGTACAACAATGGGTAACAAGCCAGCATCAAGATGGCGCCCTACGAGGTGCTATACGGACGGAAATGCCGCACACCACTGAATTGGTGCAAATCTGGCGAAACGGTTACCTTCGGGATTGACCTCGTCAACAACGCGGAAGAAAAGGTTCGACTGATCCAAGCGAACCTAAAAGCCGCTCAATCCCGTCAGAAACAGTATGCGGACCGGAGAAGGCGCCCATTACAATTCGAAGTTGGAGATCACGTATATCTACGGGTGTCTCCAATGAAGGGCGTAAACAGATTTGGGGTGAGAGGGAAGTTGGCACCCCGATTCATCGGTCCATTCCAGATTACCGAAAGATGTGGATCAGTGGCATACCGGCTAAAATTACCAGAAGCACTTTCCGGTGTGCACGACGTCTTTCACATTTCCCAGCTGAAGAAGTGTCTCAAGCTATCAACTACCGTTCAGCTGGAAGATATTGAAGAACTGCAACCGGATCTCACCTATCGGGAGGAACCGGTGCAGATTATTGATGAAAAGGCCCGAACCACACGCAACCGTACGTTGTGGTTCTACAAGGTTCTATGGAGTAATCACTCCATGGACGAAGCGACATGGGAGAGCGAAGAATTTCTTCGCGCTAACTACCCCGACTTTTTCACGTCGCATATCCGGTAATTTTCCACCGTCCTCTCTCTCATTTTCACCTTATAATCTCGGGACGAGATTCTTTTAAGGGGGGGGGAATGTAAGGGCCTCAGTTTTTGACACATAATTTAAGTGTTCATCACCACACCACACACCTCATTTGAGGAAAGATGATGAACACAAATGAAGAGCAAGTAACCACCATCAACATGCTCATTAGAGAACAAACTCACACATTGCAAAGTGGTATTTTCCACATGTGATATAGGTGGGCTGAACATATGAAAACTCCTACACATTGCTAAGAATGTCCATGCCAAGTTTCACCCAAATTGCAAAGTGGTACCCGCGCACGCTGCCGCTGCTGCCACGGCGAAGAAACGGCGAACCCACCAGCTGCTTGCCGATCTCAGCCACGGAACCGACTCCCTGGGTCTTTATCTACCCGCCCGAGCGGTCACCGGCGCCTTCAACCGCTGCCTCGTCACACTTCCACCCAAAACGCCGAAAGACCTCGCCGCCCGAGTGAACCTTCGGTTCCTCATCGCCCGGCCAATCCAGTGACCCTCCCGGCGATCTGAGACCAGCACCGGGTGTGCCAAGCCATCTCCAACGCCCTCGCATCGGTTCAGACCCTGCATGGTCTTCCCCGAGCTCCACCACGGCGATCTTGTCTCTGCCGGTTCAGCTCGAGCCGCCGCTGCGGGAACCGTCCTTCCGGCCACCACAGCCCACCGTCAAAGAGGTTCCCCTTCAACCCCTCTTTCTTTTCCGTAAGCTCCGGCGGCGTGACAAGCACTGCTCCGGCCGGAATTTCATATTTTCGCGACGGTGTGCAAAAGTGAGGTCGGTACCGATCCGAGAAATTCGTAAGCCACACTGCATCACTCATCCTCTTGTAGAGAGGATCACTTATAGTAGCCCGTGCAGATCCATAGGAGCAAGAACCACGAAGAACCGTGGAGGGAAACCGCTGTTCTTCGAGTTTTAGTAGAAATCCCGATTTCCGGCCTAGGTCGCATGGTGACAGCCCAACGCAGCCTTTCCCGAGCTCCGTGGAGCTCACGTCGACCTTTCCTATGGTCCACTGATGCTCGACGACCCTTAGCTTGATCGGGGGTGGTGCTAGGGAGGACGGGCAACACGGCCGAAGTTCTCCCGAGTCTGCGGCTCGTCGCCGACCATGTGGCGGCCATTTTCATAGTGAGCTGACCCCATAATCCTGTTCCATGAGAGAAAATAGGCAGAGGCGGCCAAAATCATGAAGTTTGGAGCTTTACAGAAGCCGGCGGCGAGCTCTCCGGCGAGGTTCCCCGGCGGAAGAGCGCGGGCGTCGCGAGGTTGAAGAAGGGGGTAGACCCCAGCTGTCAGCGACCGATATTTTAAATCGGGATCGGGCTGCGGCCGGGATTGGCTGTGCTGGCACGCAAATACCCTATGAGCTCCGGTGTGCCGGATACCTCCGCGCTCGACACGTGTCCCCGCGGGCCCCGAGAGTTTAAACTTTTTCCCCGATTTTCAGAATTCTTCCAAACTTCAAATCCTCATAACTTTGGCTAGAAAGCTCCAAAAATCGAGTGAACAGAATTTTGTTGGATTCAGCTCTCTGAGCATTTTCCAGCAAATCAAGTTTCAACTCATGAAAACCCTTATTTTTCCAGAATTAATTCCTCAAAGTTTAAACTGTTAGGAATTTTAACTGGAGAATCCTTTGGAGGAAAATCCTGAAATTTTGCTGGGATGTTCACCAAAATATCCCTGAACTACCATAAAAATTTCAGATCCATTTGAGCTCATTTGATCCACCTAATAGTGTGATTAGTGAAACTGTTCCAGAGAAATTAGAAAATGTTCAGAAACATTTTCAGAATTTCCCCTGGAATTGTTTAGCTCATATCTTTAGCTAGGAACCTTCAAATTAAGTGAGACCAACTCCATTAGAACCCTCTGAAAATCTAGTTTTCAGAAAGTCATAGTTTGTTTCATGAAAATCCTTAGAACACCCTAAAAGCCTTCAATTAAGGTCAAACACATGATTAATCGTGGAGGGCTCAAATGAGCTTTGCTGCAACTAAAACTTAACCAAGTCTCTGTTTAGGTTGTAACCAAGCCACAGTAAAAATTTTACAGTCATTGGGATTGTCTAGTAAGAGTCATAGACTTCACAAGTTTAAAAGTTAATACAACTGCATTTAAATTAGTACATGTATTGCTTCTATCATGTAGTCGCTAAGGTCGAGGAGGAACCCGAAGTCCTAGACTTCGTTACTCCGGAGGAACAGCTAGCCTACGACCAAGAGCAGCAAGGCAAGCTCCGGTTTGCATTAACCTTTTACAAGTTTTATTGTTTTGAGCACATACTTGATTACGTTATTCTTTGCATTAGAGTCTTGTTTGGAAACCCAACTGCATAGCCAAGAAAACCATGGGTGGGGTTTAGGATGGCAGACCCCGTTAGCTACTGCAATGCTAAGATAGTGTAGGATTCGGTACAAGTCGAGTAGTTGGAACTACTCGCGAGCATAGGCTAGAGGCACTCGACTCGGGTAGTGATAGCACAAGAAACACATGGCAAGAAAATGAGACCAAGCGGAGGGTAAGGGCAGCAGGACTTTGGGGCCTGTGTGCTGTAGCTCTGCTTGTGTCGATTGAGGGCCGTGTGCGGGCCTGTTGAACAAGCTAGAACAGTACTGAAGACCTACCGGCTATATGGGAACCGGGAAACTGATGTAACTCGGGTAGCTGGGTATTGAGGCATTGCCCGTCGTTCAGAGGGTAGGTTGAGAGCTTGAGGTGTAAATCGGCTGGCGGCATGGAGATGCGCGTGCAGAGACCTCTTGCTCGGGCGATGGGACCGGTTCAATATTTGGCTGACGGGCGAAAGGTGGTTGCGTACGGCGTCCGTGATGGTTGTTGTAGGCAACATCGAGTACGGGCGTACGTGACGTGTTGTTCGGTTAACCCTGCAGGTGTAAATCGATTATAATCGCCGTCCCTCGTGGTCAGTGAGTACCACTTGTTCACTGTACCGTGACGTAGAAAGAACAGGCTAGTTACATGTTAAAATGTTGCTGATTGAAAGATGGACTTGATTGCTAATGACTTGCTGTAGTTTAGAGCTAACTAAAGTTCATTTCAACTTTGGGCAAAGTACATGAGAGAAATGCGTTTCTTGTTTGATTGCGGCTCTCTCATGTGCCTTAGCGTAAGGTTCTCCACAACCTGCTGCTAAAACTTGAAAGTAAGGTTCTCCACAACCTGCTGCTAAAACTTGAAAGTAAGGTTCTACTAATTAGGCGAGTCCTTGCAAATGATTTTTACCTCATGTAACCCACCACCCCTCATTTAGAAGTTCCATGTTTAGGTGAGACGGGTCAGACTTGCTGAGCCTTCGTGCTCACTGCTTGTGTTTGAAGCTTTTGCAGGGTTCTATGAGGAAGGGACTCCCGAAGAGGAGACGGAACCCCAGGAGGGGAACCCCGTCGAGTGGGAGTCGTGCAGGCCGCAGAGTTAGTGTGCGTGTGTGCTAGCAAGGACACGTTCAAGGGCTGAACATGCACTTGATGCGTAGTCTACGCCCGTGAGTGTAGACTGAACTTATTTTGATGTAAACATGTTTATAAGCTTGTTTATGTAATAAAATTCCGCTTCCGCTTTGTACCTTTGACGTGTGTTATCCGGTGCTGTGCAACGCAGCACCCCTCAGCGTGATCCTGGCTCGACAAGACCGTTGGGGTCGTGTCAGTCTTGTGTGCGCAGCCCTGTCCGTGTCGATTGAGGACCGATCCGTGTGCGGCCCACGCTGATCAAGTTTGAACGTACCGAAGGCATATCGGATATATGGGCCCCTATAAACCGATGTAGCCTAAACCTCCGGGTGTCTAGGCATAGCACACTGATTTATAGGTGTAGGTTGAGGGCAGCAAGGTGGAAATCTGCTAAAGGGCATATAGAGATGCTCCGTGTAGGGAACTTCCTGTCCATTTCGGTGCGACCGGTTCGACGTTTGGGCTGTTTGGTGAAAGGTTGTCCCGTACGACATCGAGTGAGCATGCTGTGCAGCTCCACGGATGGGCGTACGTGACGTGCTCTTTGGGTGTCCCTGCAGGTGTATATCGAGTCGATTCGCCGTCCCTCGTGGTGAAGAGTACCACTTGGTCATTGAGTCATGATGTAGGCTAATGTATGAAATATGATGATTCAATATTGCTGATTGATATAATTGTATTGCTACATGTGTGCCACCAAATACTGCTTACTAAATTTCAGATTCCTGAACTGTTAACTTGTTGCTAAAAGATGAATTAAGGGTGAACTTATAGCCGTGTCCATTTGCTGCAATGTTACTATCCTATGTGCTTTATACACCTCATGTAGAGTTTCATGTTTAGGTGAGTCGGTTAAGTCTTGTTGAGCCTTCGTGCTCACGGTTGCTGCTTAAGTGTTTTTCAGGTGAGGAGCCACCCACGGACTCGGAGTACGAGTCCACCGGCGAGGGTTACCCTCCGTCGGGGACCACGGCTGAGTGGGAGCCGTACACACCGCACTGAGCTGAGGAGTGCAGCTAGTGTGGGTTGCCCTAGGGCTGGGCAACCGACTTTTGCTAGGTAGGCGGGCGTGAGTTGTACAGAGTAGACTTCCGCTGTGTAAAATAAATACTAGTTTGTACTGAAGTTGTACCTGTTTGTACAGTTCAGTTTGTTTTTCCCATGTAATATATTGTGTCCTTATGACGTGTGCTGTCGGGTGTCGCATCGTGCGGCACCACCCTCTGCGATCCTGGAATGAGCGGATCCCGATCCGCCACACTCGAGTGCCTCGGATCATCAACGTCGAGATCTCCACTTCAATCGACATACCTTTCGGAAGATCGGGCCTAAATCACTCATCAATTGGTATCAGATTTCAGGTTGCCCGTGAGGTACTTTGATTTCCCTCTAGATTAGTTTTTGTTTTTCATACCTAGAGTCCACAGAAAAAGCCACAAAAAAATAATATCGTGTTTACCGATTCCTAGACCATAGTGCATGCAAGTTTCGTTTTTCAGTTTGCGTTGTTGAGTTTGCATTCGTGTGGTCGAGTCTTGTTGCTTGTTTAGCATTTTGTTTTTGGGTCGTAGTTATCATTTTTCATCCTTGTTTTTCTTGCTGCTCACCTATTCTACAATCCCTAAACAACAAACCGAGCCAACAAGATCATCGGTTTGCCCTAGGTAGCCGCCTTGCTTGAACTCCCGCATCGCCAGCCCTAGAACAGGTGACAAACCATTGTGCCAGTCCTCCTTAATTCATCACACAACATCCCATCATTCGTCGTTTCTAAATTCCAATTGTTTTTCACATCCTATTGCGAGATCTTTTTCTAAACGGAGTTTGAATCAATATAAAAAACAGTAACTCGGGTAGCCTACCGTAAAACGGCCATAACTTTAACATACGAACTCGAAATCGGGCGATTTTTTTTCAAATTGATCTACTCGAAATTTTGCAACTGATTTTCCATGGCTTTGCCATGTTTGGCGAAATTTGTTTGGCCAAATTCCCCTCGGAAGATAGACTATCCGGCCTCCGAAGTTTCAGCCCTAATTTTAAAGAATCGTCCTGATTTTCTATAGGCCACATCTTACATCTAATTGAGCTGCAAATTTGTGAGCTTTCTACTTTCGTGCTCTCGAGTACACAAAAAATATCAAAAAAGTTATTAAAAAAAGAAAAAAAGTGAAGAGAGCACAGATATTAAAGCATTGACAGCACACACTTGAAAACAGTTGGCCTATACACTTGTGCTGTACTTGTTGGTTATATCTTCCTGATTTTCTATTTGCCTTTCTACTGCCTTGTATTGTGCTAGGCCTAGAACACTTGTTAACCAGCAACAGTTCCTACATTGAATACTTATTCAACTTTGTTTGCTGTTAACAACTTTTTTCTTATTAGCCACCATATTGTGCCATCCAAGCTCCACTTTTCCTCTTGAGCAGAACAGGTACCTTTGCAATCACTCCACGCTTCATTGGTTCTCACCGTCCACCGTTTACCACCTACCGTGTCGGTAAGAACACTTGTAAGAACGTGGTAAGATGCTTGAGAGAGAGAGAGAGATTGTTTCCTTCCTTCCACTTTTCACATTGCCACTATCCTTTGTAGTTGATAGGGATAACATCTTTTTGTTGTCTTCTGTTTACTACTAACAATGGCAGAAGATAAAAGGGATGATGAATGTGTTCAACATGCTGAGTTGCGTGACATGATGAGGGAAATGATAGATATGTTCACCAAAACCCAAGCATCGACAGAGGCATCATTGACGACCTTGAATCGCCAACTTGCTGATCTTGTTGTTCGGATGGATACTCTTGAGGCGCGGATGACTCTCGCTGTAGATCGTGAAGACGGTGCTTATAATATGGAAGATCATAACAATCAACCACGACTTCCACTTTATCAATGAGGTATTGGAGGTAATAATCGTTATAATTTCAATGATCGTCATAACAATTTTAATCGCCCTCGTGATGATCCTTTTGCTAAAGTCAAATTTACTATACCCTCTTTTTCTGGTGCTTATGATGCTGAGGCATATCTTGATTGGGAGATGACAGTAGAGCAGAAATTTATTGCCCACCTTGGTCCTGAACAACATAGAGTTCGTCAATCCACTAGTGAGTTTAATGATTTTGCTATCATATGGTGGAATGAACTTGTTAAAACTAGAATTGATCCTCCGACATGGGATAGATTAAAGGAAGCTATGCGTGTTCGTTTTGTTCCTCCTTCTTTTCAGCGGGACCTTCGAAAAAAATTGCAGCACTTAGACCAAGGTAACATGTCGGTAGAGGAGTATTATCAAGAGTTACAAAACGGTATGTTGCGTTGTGGGGTAGTAGAGGACATGGATGACAAAATAGCTCGTTTTTATGGGGAGTTGAGGCGTGAAATTCAGGACATTGTTGATTATAAGGAATATGATACTGTTAACAGATTATTTCAGCTGGCTATGTTGGCAGAAAAAGAATTGCAGGACCGCCAATAGCAGCAGCACCAACGCACGAGGAGCACCTTCACACCGCGTTCGACATCTACACCATCTGAAAGAGCACCATCTTCGAATTTTCTTACTGCCACTACACCATCCAATGGTGGCCAACGAACTTCATCTACTGCTCCATTTCTTCACGAGCCGGAGGGCAGCAAGACGACACCATTGAAGCCTACGTCTTCCACTCCTTCCACGAGTCGAACTTCCAACATTAAGTTTCACCGCTGCCAGGGAGTTGGTCATGTGATGAAAGATTGCCCTAGCAAACGAGCATACATAGCACGAGATGATGGCGGGTATGATAGTACTTCGTATGTTGAAGATGAATATTGTCTTGCTACTAACGTTGCAGGACCAAAAGATAACCACTATAGCATAGATGAAGAGGTACTTGGTACTGCAGCAACGGAAAATTATAGAAGCATAATTGTGCAACGTGCTTTGAGCTCCAAAGTTGAGGTGAATGACAAGCTACAAAGACACAATCTTTTTCACATGTTTCTCATCGTCAAGGACTGCCGTGTGCACACTATAATTGATGGAGGCAGTTGCAATAACTTGGTGAACACGGATGTGGTCAAGAAACTTGGGTTGACAGCAAGAGCACACCCTGATCCATACCACATTCAGTGGTTCAACAACAGCGGTAAGGTTAGGTTAACACAAACAGCGAGAGTACATTTTTCGATTGGTTCTTACCATGATTTTGCCGATTTTGATGTCGTACCTATGGATGTTTGTTCTCTTTTGTTGGGACGTCCTTGGGAATTTGATACGGATGCTATTCATCATGGTAGAACTAATAAATATACTCTGATGCATAAAGGAAAGAAAATCACTTTGCTTCCTATGACTCCTGCTGAAATTGTACATTTGGAGAAAAGTAAAACACGTGATTATAAGGCAACAAAATCACTAGACTCTGAAAAACAGCAAGTAATTAAATTAAAATCACCTTCGCTGCTCGCAACTAAATCTGACCTTGCTGATTTATTTAATACCAAGGGGATGTACTATGCTTTAGTATGCAAAGAAGCCATGTTTTTGCTTCATGAAGTGTCCATTGCATTGCCCCCTGCTGTTGCTAACCTTTTGCAGGATTTTGCGGATGTGTTTCTCCCCGAGATGCCCCCTGGATTACCACCTATGAGGGGCATTGAACATAAGATCAACTTGATTCCAGGGGCAAGTTTGCCAAATCATGCGGCGTACAGGGCGAATCCGGAAGAGACAAGGGAAATTCAGCGACAAGTTCAAGATCTTTTGAACCGCGGGTATATTCATGAAAGCCTTAGTCCTTGTTCTGTTCCTGTTCTTTTGGTTCCTAAGAGAAATGGTAGCTGGCGCATGTGTGTTGATTGTAGAGCGATTAATAACATCACCATTAGATATCGTTATCCTATTCCTTGCTTAGATGACATGCTTGATGAATTGAGTGGTGCTATTATTTTCACAAAAACTGACTTGCGTAGTGGTTACCACCAAATTATAGTGGCACTAGGAGATGAATGGAAAAGTGCATTTAAAACCAAGTTTAGACTTTATGAGTGGTTAGTCATGCCTTTTGGTTTAACTAATGCACCTAGCACTTTTATGCGATTAATGAACGAGGTTTTACGTGCTTTTATTGGAAAATTTGTGGTGGTTTACTTAGATGATATCCTCATTTACAGCAAGTCATATGACGAACATCTTAATCATTTACGTGCTGTTTTCAGTGTCTTGAGAGATGCACGTTTGTTTGGTAACCTCGAAAAGTACATCTTTTGCACCAATCGAGTTTCGTTTCTTGGATATGTCGTTTCATTGCAGGGAATTGAGATGGATGAGGCAAAAATTGTGGCGATTACTAGCTGGCCAACTCCATCGACCGTCACGCAGGTGCGTAGTTTTCTTGGTCTTGCAGGTTTTTATCGACGCTTTTTGCGGGATTTCAGCACCATTGCAGCACCTCTCCATGAACTGATGAATAAGGGAGTGCAGTTTCGATGGGGCGAACAGCAGAAACAAGCTTTTGATGTTCTCAAATCAAAGCTTACACAAGCACCATTGCTACAACTTCCTGATTTTGACAAGACATTTGAGCTAGAATGTGATGCAAGCGGCATTGGTATTGGAGGTGTTCTCATACAAGGAGGTAATGTAAGGGCCTCAGTTTTTGACACATAATTGAAGTATTCATCACCAGACACACACACACCTCATTTGAGGAAAGATGATGAACACAAAGGAAGAGCAAGTAACAATTATCAACATGCTCATTAGAGAACAAACTTACACATTGCAAAAGTGGTATTTCCCACATGTGATATAGATGGGCTGGACATATGAAAACTCCTACCGACAGAAACAGTATGCGGACCGGAGAAGACGCCCATTACAATTCGAAGTTGGAGATCACGTATACCTACGAGTGTCTCCAATGAAGGGCGTAAACAGATTTGGGGTGAGAGGAAAGTTGGCACCCCGATTCATCGGTCCATTCCAAATTACCGAAAGATGTGGATCGGTGGCATACCGGCTGAGATTACCAGAAGCACTTTCCGGTGTGCACGACGTCTTTCACATTTCCCAGCTGAGGAAGTGTCTCAAGCTATCAACTACCGTTCAGCTGGAAGACATTGAAGAACTGCAACCGGATCTCACCTATCGGGAGGAACCGGTGCAGATTATTGATGAAAAGGCCCGAACCACACGCAACCGTACGTTGTGGTTCTACAAGGTTCTATGGAGTAATCACTCCATGGACGAAGCGACATGGGAGAGCGAAGAATTCCTTCGCACTAACTACCCCGACTTTCTCACGTCGCATATCCGGTAATTTTCCACCGTCCTCTCTCTCATTTTCACCGTATAATCTCGGGACGAGATTCTTTTAAGGGGGGAGGAATGTAAGGGCCTCAGTTTTTGACACATAATTGAAGTATTCATCACCACACACACACACACCTCATTTGAGGAAAGATGATGAACACAAAGGAAGAGCAAGTAACAATTATCAACATGCTCATTAGAGAACAAACTTACACATTGCAAAAGTGGTATTTCCCACATGTGATATAGATGGGCTGGACATATGAAAACTCCTACACTTTGCTAAGGATGTCCATGCCAAGTTTCACCCAAACTCAAAACCTTTTTGAGGTCATTTTGGGTATAGTTAGGAAGAGGGCAGTTTGAAACCATATTCAAATTCAAACTGTTTTTATCCACTGAATTTAAAAGTGGGGGGGCATATTCTTACTCAGCACATTTTTGTGAGCTCACACACCAATTTTCACTCCATTTGGAGTTGATCTTGACATGAGCTAAGTGGGAGAAATTCAAACTTTATTTGAATTTCAAACTGAACTTGTGCTGAAATTCATTCAAACCAAACCTCATTTGAACTTTGATCAATTCAAATGGCTCAGGGGTGAATAATTTGAATTGCCAAGGGTAGTATGGGGTTCACTGTTTACAACAGTGATTAGAAGTAAATTTCAGAGGTTAAAAGGAAGGGTGGGACCCACATGTCAGCCTCTACTTCAACACAAACCGACTGAGACTTTTCACTCGGGTCGCCGAGCCGCAGCGGTGATCGCCACCGAGGCCAGCCACCGCGCCACCAGCTGCTTGCCCACGCGCGGGAACGAGGCGGTGCAGAGCCTTCTTAAGGCGCCTGCCCCCCCTCCTCGGCCGAGGTACCGACGTGTTTTCCCGCAAGAACCCAGCACTGGCCGAAAGTTTCCGCAGTTCGGACTTGATCGGAGGACGCCGATCGCAGCTCCCTCCTTCCACTCCAGAGTCCCAGCAAGGTACTAGAGACCTTCCTCCATCCTCCCCATTGCTAGAATTCGGTTGAAACCGATTGATATCGGCTGTACCGAAAGATCAAATTTGGAACTTGGAACCGCCGCACCTCGGGCTCTCGTGGACAGCCCAACCTGGGCGTTGTCACGCCCGGGCCAAGGCACCCTTGGACGCGCGAGTGACCGGTGCTGCTCATCCCCGAGCCACAGCTCGAGTGGTTGCTCACCGGCGGCGAATTTCCACTTTTCCCCTTTCTGTGTGCAGAACGACCTTCGGGTACGATTCTGTTTAATTCGTGCTCTAGAAAGGATTAGAGGGCCTCAGGCCACTCCCACACGAGCTAGACACGGTAACGCACCAGTTGCCTTCACAACTCTGGGCCGGAGAACCTCTGTGCCCGGCGTAATTTAAGGTCTACTAATGGCGGAACGAACGGGGGGTATCGGGCGCACGGTGAGGACCTATTTCGGCCCTTCCCCGAGCTGCCTCGAGCTCATGTCGACCTTCTCTGAGGTCCACTGATGCTCCCCGACCGATTTCCCATGTAGCTGAGGTACCATGGGAGTCAGCCGACATGGCCGAAGTCATTCCGATATGGCGGCCCGTCGCCGACCATGCTCCGGCCATTGTCATGAGCAGCTGACCCTAGAATCCGATTCCCCAAGTAAAAGTAGGCAGGGGCGGCCAGGATCAAGAAGTTTGGAGCTGTACAGCAGCCGGCGGCGAGCTCTCCGGCGAGGTCCCTCGGCGGCGGAGCGCGGGTGTCGCGAGGTTGAAGAAGGGGGTGGACCCCAACTGTCAGCGGCCGATATTTTGAATCGGGATCCGGCTGCGGCCGGGATCGGGTGTGCTGGCGCGCAAAATCCTTGTGGGCCGCGGTGTGCCATCGCCTAGGCGTTCGACGCGTGTCCCCCTGGGCCCACGCGCGAGTTTAAACTTTTCCCCGATTTTCAGATTTCCTTCAAATTTCAAATCCTCATAACTTTGGCTAGAAAGCTCCAAATTGAGTGAACCAAATTTTGCTGGATTCAGCTCTCTGAGTACTTTGCAGAAAATCAAGTTTCACTCCATGATATTCCTTATTTCTCCAGAACTAATTCCTCAAAGTTTTAACTGTTAGGAATTTTAACTGGAGAATCCTTTGGAGGAAAATCCTGAAATTTTGCTGAGATGTTCACCAAAATATCCTTGAACTACCATAAAAATTTCAGATCCATTTGAGCTCATTTAATCCACCTAATGGGGTGATTAGGGAAACTGTTCCAAAGAAAATAGAAAATGTTCAGAAACATTTTCAGAATTTTCTCTGAAATTATTTGGCTCATATCTTTAGTTAGAGACTTCCAAATTAAGTGAGACCAACTCCATTAGAACCCTCTGAAAATCTAGTTTTCAGGAAGGCATAGTTTGTTTCATGAAAATTCCTAGAACACCCTAAGAGTTCCAATTAAGGTCAAAGACATAATTATTTGTGGAGGGCTCAAATGAGCTTTGCTGCAACTAAAACTTGACCAAGTCTCTGTTTAGGTTGTAACCAAGCCACAGTAAAAGTTTCACAGTCATTAGGTCTATCTAGCAAGGGTTATAGACTTCACAACTTCAAACTTAATACAAATGCATTAAATTAATACATGTATTGTTTCTATCATGTAGTCGCTAAGGTCGAGGAGGAACCCGAAGTCTTAGACTTCGTCACTCCGGAGGAACAGCTATTCTACGACCAAGAGCAGCAAGGCAAGCCCCGGTTTGCATTAACCTTTTTACAAATGTTTATTGTTTTGAGCACATCTTTGAATATTGTTCTGTGCATTAGAGTCATGATTGGAAACCCAACTGCATAGCCAAGAAAACCATGGGTTGGGTTTAGGATTGAAAACCTCGTTAGCCACTGCATTGCTAGGATAGAGTAGGATTCGGTACAAGTCGAGTAGTTGGAACTACTCGCGAGAATAGGCTAGAGGCACATTGCTCGGGTAGAGATAGCACATGATACACATGGCAAGAAAATGAGACCGAGCGGAGAGTAAGGGCAGCAGGACTTTGGGGCCTGTGTGCTGTAGCTCCGCTTGTGTCGATTGAGGACCGAGCCGTGTGCGGGCCTGTTGAACAAGCTAGAACAGTACCGAAGACCTACCGGCTATATGGGAACCGGGAAACTGATGTAACTCGGGTAGCTGGGTATTGAGGCATTGCCCGTCGTTCAGAGGGTAGGTTGAGAGCTTGAGGTGTAAATCGGCTGGCGGCACGGAGATGCGCGTGCAGAGACCTCTTGCTCGGGACGATGGGACCGGTTCAATAGTTGGCTAACGGGTGAAAGGTAGTTGCGTACGGCGTCCGTGATGGTTGTTGTAGGCAACATCGAGTACGGGCGTACGTGACGGGTTGTTCGGGTAACCCTGCAGGTGTAAATCGATTATAATTGCCGTCCCTCGCGGTAAGTGAGTACCACTTGTTCACTGTACCGTGACGTAGAAAGAACAGGCTAGTTACATGTTAAAATGTTGCTGATTGAAAGCTGGACATTGATTGTTAATGGTATGCTGTAGCTTAGAGCTAATTAAAGTTCTTTTCAACTTTGGGCAAAGTACATGAGAGAAATGCGTTTCTTGTTTGATTGCGGCTCTCTCATGTGCCTTAGCGTAAGGTTCTCCACAACCTGCTGCTAAAACTTGAAAGTAAGGTTCCACTAATTAGGCGAGTCCTTGCAGATGATTTTTACCTCATGCAACCCATTACCCTCATGTAGAAGTTCCATGTTTAGGTGAGACGGGTCAGATTTGCTGAGCCTTCGTGCTCACTGCTTGTGTTTGAAGCTTTTGCAGGGTTCTATGAGGAAGGGACTCCCGAAGAGGAGACGGAACCCCAGGAGGGGAACCCCGTCGAGTGGGAGTCGTGCACGCCGCAGAGTTAGTGTGCGTGTGTGCTAGCAAGGACACGTTCAAGGGCTGAACGTGCACTTGATGCTTAGTCTACGCCCGCGAGTGTGGACTAAACTTATTTTGATGTAAACATGTTCATAAACTTGTTTATGTAATAAAATTTCCGCTTCCGCTTTGTACCTTTGACGTGTATTATACGGTGCTGTGCAACGCAGCACCCCTCAGCGTGATTCTGGCTCGACAGGACCAATGGGGTCGTGTCAGCATGGTATCAGAGCTCGCTTGAGGTTTAACACAGTACAAAGGTCTTCTTTTTCAAAAATCCAGTGAGGAACGAGTTAGTAGCCCGTATAAGGATGTTATTAGTATATAGAAAGTGACTTAGTAACCTAATTGTTATGTCGGAAAATCGTGCATCTCGGGACGTTCATGTCTTGGGGGGTGCACGTGAGCGCTGTCCACCAGTGCGCACAAGCTGAAGGGTGGAGCCCCACGGGTGGCAGGTAACCCGACCCGCTTTAGTATCCTCTATGACTCTTCATGTCGTTTGGGGTATTCGAGCAACGTCTGTCCCTGGCGTGCGTGGTGCAACATGGGAGACCCCGTCACGTGGTCTGAAACGTGAACACGTAACTCAAGGCGTGGTTGGCTTGAGAACATCCGGGCGGGTGATGATGGCCGGGTGTACTAACTGTATGTATTCCGGGCTCGGTGTGCAGCCGAGTCTGATGATTGTTTGAGTTTCTGCAGGTAGCGTTACCACGAAACGGTAGACGTGTAGTATCCGTGTGCGAGTGACGAGTAGTGCCACTGAACTAACGAAGCTGGCTTATTCCGGTATAGGTTTTTCCTTTGTGAGGACGTAGTACCGACATAATCTTGTGACGCATCGACGTCACATCCAACTAAATGAACAACTTCATTTAAAAAGTTGAAGGTTTTGATCCAAAGTAGTAAAACTTGATGTAACTCCTTCCCTTGAACAGGATATTCAAAGTTAACAAGCTTTCAACTTATAGGATGTTAAGGACAGAGCACTCTGTTTTCAGTTGAAATCAAGGCTGAGGTTAATCAGAGGCTAGAGATTGAGTTCTTTCGAGGTTGGGGTCGTATGATACATTTCTGGAAAGCGTTGGAAGATCTTTACAACTCTTCTGTTGAGGTCCAGAGGTGTTTCATCCCTTAACCACTCGAAAAATGCAGTAGAGTTGAAACTGTCCAGAAAACAGGACAGAGCAAAGACTCTCTGTAAACTCTCTGTAAATTAAGCATAACTTCCTGCTTAAAAATCCAAAAATAGGAAATGAGGTAGTTCTGGAAAGCTTATGAGATGGGTTACAACTTTGTAACAAAAAGTTTTGTCAGATTAGGAACATAATTAACTGGGATTCTTGGATCAAATCAGTACCTAAGGCAGGGAGGTGCTGTCTAATTGTTCCCAGAAATTCTGTTAACTTTGACATCTCATAACTTTTGAACCAGGACAGATCTTAGGCCAACCAAATACTTTCTGGAAAGCTATTGAAGTTAACGTTAACTTTTATGTTGAGCTCCAGGACTGATTTTGCTTTTAACCTGGCCTAAATCAGATTGATATGGAAACTGGTCAGGGCTGTCATGGTAACAGCAGATCAGCAGTCAAATTTGTTTAAAAAAAATTTGAACTATGTTTCCAAGTGTTATGGGTTCAATGACATATCTTATGTTATAACTCAATGGTTTACTGTTTAAATAAATATTTGACATTTCTCAAATATATTTTTACAGATGGCAGCGGATAAACGGTTGGAGAACGGGTGGGTAGTTTCCCACTGCTCTGACCGTAGCGGCTACCCGGAAGCATTGTGGCAAATGCTCCAATATTTCGGGTACAACCAGATGCCGCAATACTTCGCCAAGGAAGAAGGCGAAGAGGGGAACAAGACGTGGACGATCCATGTCGAGGTTCCTGCAGGGCCTACGCCACCCGGTTGGGTGCCATTCACCGTCACGGTGAGAGGAAGACAACCGGAAGGGATGTGGCAAGTGGCAGCCCGTGACACTATGTCACGTTTCTGCCAAATACACGTGCAGGCTATGGAGGGCACACCATACGCACTCGTTCCGGTGGAGGGACGAGCTCAGCATGTGTGGGAAGAGAGGTACCTGGAGGCAACAGACCCAAGTTGCCCAAGGTACAACCCCGCGGAGGCAAATCTCAGTCTCCAAATGAGGGCGGGAAACGCTGTGATGAACAGCCAAGCTGTTCATACGGAGCATCTCGCCACCAAGCTCAAGGAGAGCACAAGCCGTGGAGATCATTTTGAGAGTGCTCACAGTGCACTCCGCAATGTGCTCCTTCCGACGATCAAGCGACTAAATGAACAACACAATCAGTTGCGTCGTCTGAAGAAGGCAACGAAGAAGGGCCGTGTTGACATCGCGGCGTTGCAAGAGCTGGTGCAGACCCTAACCCAGCAGAATGAGGACCTTGCTCAAGATCGGGACGACGCTATTGAGGAAGGACAAGGCTGGGAAGAGGACTACAACCAGGCTATGGACGAGGTGCATGCATTGCAGGACCTCGTGCCCCCGGTATTGGGCGTACCGGTAGTCTTGGGTCTTCCAGCCATGGGAGAGCCCGGAATGGGAGAAGAGGTGGTAGACCCCGAGCCACCAGCAGAGGTACCGGAGGAGGACGACCCACAGGAGGTCGAGTTCTACTCCGAGTAGGGGGTTACGGTTGCCAAGTAGGGCAGCTAGGGTAGCGTAACCCAACTTTTGTAATCGGTGACATGTCGTGTAGACAGTAGCGTATGTATAGGTAGTGACGACATGAGCACGACTTCTCGGAGATCCGAGAATGATGTATCTTGTATAAAGTTTATGCTTTATCAATATATGTGAATGTTGTGCAAGTTAATCATGCGTCGCTTCAATACCTACTGCTGTTTATGGAATTTTGAGTAAGACATGTGCTAATTGCTGCTGTGCTGAATTTCAGAATGACGCGTACTCGTGCCAACCCTGATGTTGGAGGTACTAGCCAAGGGGGAGAGACCTCCCAACCGCCTCCCGAGGACTCCTCGGGACAGCAGCAGCAACAGCAACAGCAAACACCGCCACCGCCACTGCCGACGGTTACATTGGCCGACATTGTCGCGGCAATGGCGGGTTCACATCAGCAGCACACAGAGCTGCTGCAAACGTTAATTGCGAATACGTCTCGCCCAGAGAGACGTCAAGATCGTGAGGAGCGCCAACAGAGCTCCTACTCTGATTTCCTAGCGACTCATCCCCCTGTATTCTCAAGGGCGGATGAACCACTTGACGCGGACAACTGGCTCCGCGTCATAGAGATGAAGTTCGGGCTGCTCCAAATCAGCGAGCAGCGCAAGACTCAGTTCGCGGTCCAGCAGCTCCAAGGATCCGCGAGCGCGTGGTGGGCCAACTTCTGTGCTTCCCAGCCCACCGACCGAGTGATGACCTGGGCGGAGTTCCGGACGGCCTTCAGGGCCTATCATATACCGCCCGGTTTGATGAAGAGGAAGACGCAGGAGTTCCTACACCTGCAACAAGGGAGCCGGAACGCGCTGGAATATTCCAGGGCGTTTAACGATCTCGCGCACTACGCGTCGTATCACGCAGATACGGACGAGAAACGGCGGGACCATTTTTACCAGGGGCTTAACCCGCTCCTGAAGGATAAGCTGGCGATGTTCAATCGTGGCAGCCTCAGTGACATAATTGATGCTGCGATTGTTCAGGAGGACTCCGGCAAGGAGTTGGCGGCGGCAGAGCGAAAGCGAAGCGCGCCGCAGAGCAGCGGAGAAGGAGGCGGTCCTTCTCAGAAGTTTCGGATGGTGAATCGCCCACCATCAGGCCCACGCTGGCAGCCACCACAGCGGTCGATGTCGTTCCGCAGTCGGCCGTACTCTTCACCGGCATTCCGGCCGGCACTGCCAGCACCACCGCAACAACAACAGCAGCAGCGGGCGATGCCGCGTGCGTTTGCACCTCCGCAACGCATGCCGGGCTTTCATCCCCCGAGTACTCCACCAGCAGCGGCCACGTGTTACAAGTGTCGTCGTCCAGGACACTTCGCGAACAGTTGCCCGGAGAGGCAAGGCGGCGGAGTGGCACCACAGTTTCCGGGGAGGAATCAACCCCGGAACCCTACTAATGCGCGGCGGGCAAACCCTAGGCCCGGTACTGTCCACCAGCTTGCCATTGAGGACGTGCCGGAGGGCGAGCCAATCCTTGCGGGTATGTTCCAACTCCACCAGCATCCCGCTATAGTACTATTTGATTCTGGCGCCACGCATAATTTTATTAGCCAAGCTTTCATTGCTAAACACAGTTTGCCAATACTACCCACCGATAGTCCCTATTTAATTTGTTCACCGGGTGGGAAGATTTCAGCGAGCGTAATGGTCTCCAAAGCACCATTATGCTTAGCGGGTAGAGTGTACCCCACGTCTCTCATTATCTTAGAGGGACAGAAGGTCGATGTCATCCTAGGGATGTCGTGGTTAACCCGCCACGGCGCTGTTTTAGACACCGTCCTTCGAGTCGTGCACTTAAACTCAGAGGTGCACGGTTCTCACTCATTATTTCTGGACAGTCCAGAAATAAAACTTCCAAGTGTCTATCAAGCCACAACCATCAGATTGGAAGACATTCCAGTGGTCCGAGAGTTCCCTGATGTATTCCCGGATGATTTGCCGGGGATGCCACCCGATAGAGAGGTGGAGTTCAAGATTGAGCTCGCACCAGGAACCATGCCGATATCCCGAAGGCCGTACAAGATGGCGCCCAAGGAGTTGGCTGAACTGAAGACTCAGCTCACGGACCTTCTGGAGAAGGGTTTTATTAGGCCGAGCTCCTCGCCATGGGGCTGTTCGGCATTATTTGTCAAGAAGAAGGATGAGACGCTGCGGCTTTGCGTGGACTACCGTCCATTAAATGCTGTAACCATCAAGAACAAGTACCCGTTGCCACGGATCGACATGTTGTTTGATCAGTTGGTCGAAGCAAAGATCTTTTCCAAGATGGATTTAAGATCCGGGTACCATCAGATTAAGATAAGGGCGGAGGACATTCCAAAGACAGCTTTCTCGACAAGGTACGGACTTTATGAGTACCTGGTCATGTCCTTTGGCCTCACCAATGCTCCAGCTCACTTCATGTACTTAATGAACTCGGTGTTCATGCCGGAGCTGGACAAGTTTGTCGTGGTCTTCATCGACGACATCCTGGTATATTCCAAGTCGGAGGAAGATCACAAGAAACATCTGCGTATAGTCTTGCAACGGCTGCGGGATCACAAGTTATACGCAAAATTCAGCAAATGCGAGTTTTGGATATCGCAAGTGCCTTTCCTCGGGCATATCATCTCAGCAGAGGGTATCGCTGTGGACCCGAGCAAGATCACGCAAGTGCTGAATTGGAAATCCCCGAGAACTGTTCATGAGGTACGGAGTTTCCTCGGACTCGCGGGATATTATCGGAGGTTCATTCCGAACTTCTCAAAGATTGCCAAGCCAATGACAGAGCTGTTGAAGAAGGCTACCAAATATGTTTGGAGTCCAGCATGTGAAGCAGCATTCAAGGCTTTAATCAAGCACCTGACATCAGCACCGGTTTTGGCGCAGCCAGACACAACAAAACCGTTCGATGTGTACTGCGATGCATCCGGCATTGGGCTCGGGTGTGTGCTGATGCAAGACCGAAGGGTGGTCGCGTATGGATCACGGCAGCTTAGGAACCATGAGCAAAATTATCCAACTCACGACTTGGAGCTCGCTGCCGTGGTACTTGCACTAAAAATGTGGAGGCACTACCTACTCGGTAATCTCGTACATTTATATACTGACCACAAAAGCCTCAAGTACATATTCACTCAGAAGGAGCTGAACATGAGGCAATGAAGATGGTTAGAACTGATAAAGGATTACGAGATAGAGATCCATTATCATCCGGGCAAGGCAAACGTTGTGGCAGATGCGCTGAGCCGCAAGTCACACGTCAATAATCTGACCATCACACCGTTGGAAGAGAGCGAACCACCACTACATGTGATTCCACACGGAGCTCTCTACAACCTAGCTTTGGTCCCCACCATCCGTGAAGAGATAGCGGCAGCCCAGAAGAATGACAAGGGCATGTCACATTTGCGGAGACGTGTAGACAGTGGGGAGTTGAAATGTTTCCGGAAGGACGGAGACGGCGTCCTATGGTTCAAGGACCGGATTGTCGTACCCCGAAACCCGGAGCTACGGAAGAAAATCTTTGATGAGGCTCACTTATCAAAATTTTCTATTCATCCCGGCAGCAACAAAATGTATCAAGAACTCAGAAGAAAGTTTTGGTGGACACGGATGAAGCGAGAGACTGCAAAATACGTGCCCGAGTGTGATACATGTCGAAGGGTGAAGGCAGACCACATGCGGAAACCGGGACTGCTGCAACCACTGGGCATTCCTGCCTGGAAGTGGGAGGACGTGAGCATGGATTTCGTCGTCGGTTTACCCACCACCTCACAGAAACATGATTCTGTGTGGGTGATCGTCGATCGACTCACCAAAGTTGCCCATTTCATCCCGGTCAACACCAACTACAACGCCAAGAAGTACGCTGAACTGTACATCTCACGGATCCTATGCTTATACGGCGTACCCCGTACCATCATATCGGATCGGGGCACTTTATTTGTGTCCCGTTTTTGGGAGCAGCTACACGCTGCCTTGGGGACGAAGCTGATCCGTAGTTCAGCCTACCACCGGCAGACGGATGGGCAAACTGAGCGGGTAAATCAAATCCTAGAAGACATGCTACGAGCTTGCGCTATCGACCACGGCAAGAATTGGGATGATCACTTGCCGTTAGCCGAGTTCTCGTACAACAATGGGTACCAAGCCAGCATCAAGATGGCGCCCTACGAGGCGCTATACGGGAGAAAATGCCACACACCATTGAACTGGTGTGAGTCTGGCGAAAGGGTTACCTTCGGGATTGACCTTGTCAACAACGCGGAAGAAAAGGTTCGACTGATTCAAGCGAACCTAAGAGCCGCTCAATCCCGACAGAAACAGTATGCGGACCGGAGAAGACGCCCATTACAATTCGAAGTTGGAGATCACGTATACCTACGAGTGTCTCCAATGAAGGGCGTAAACAGATTTGGGGTGAGAGGAAAGTTGGCACCCCGATTCATCGGTCCATTCCAAATTACCGAAAGATGTGGATCGGTGGCATACCGGCTGAGATTACCAGAAGCACTTTCCGGTGTGCACGACGTCTTTCACATTTCCCAGCTGAGGAAGTGTCTCAAGCTATCAACTACCGTTCAGCTGGAAGACATTGAAGAACTGCAACCGGATCTCACCTATCGGGAGGAACCGGTGCAGATTATTGATGAAAAGGCCCGAACCACACGCAACCGTACGTTGTGGTTCTACAAGGTTCTATGGAGTAATCACTCCATGGACGAAGCGACATGGGAGAGCGAAGAATTCCTTCGCACTAACTACCCCGACTTTCTCACGTCGCATATCCGGTAATTTTCCACCGTCCTCTCTCTCATTTTCACCGTATAATCTCGGGACGAGATTCTTTTAAGGGGGGAGGAATGTAAGGGCCTCAGTTTTTGACACATAATTGAAGTATTCATCACCACACACACACACACCTCATTTGAGGAAAGATGATGAACACAAAGGAAGAGCAAGTAACAATTATCAACATGCTCATTAGAGAACAAACTTACACATTGCAAAAGTGGTATTTCCCACATGTGATATAGATGGGCTGGACATATGAAAACTCCTACACTTTGCTAAGGATGTCCATGCCAAGTTTCACCCAAACTCAAAACCTTTTTGAGGTCATTTTGGGTATAGTTAGGAAGAGGGCAGTTTGAAACCATATTCAAATTCAAACTGTTTTTATCCACTGAATTTAAAAGTGGGGGGGGGGGCATATTCTTACTCAGCACATTTTTGTGAGCTCACACACCAATTTTCACTCCATTTGGAGTTGATCTTGACATGAGCTAAGTGGGAGAAATTCAAACTTTATTTGAATTTCAAACTGAACTTGTGCTGAAATTCATTCAAACCAAACCTCATTTGAACTTTGATCAATTCAAATGGCTCATGGGTGAATAATTTGAATTGCCAAGGGTAGTATGGGGTTCACTGTTTACAACAGTGATTAGAAGTAAATTTCAGAGGTTAAAAGGAAGGGTGGGACCCACATGTCAGCCTCTACTTCAACACAAACCGACTGAGACTTTTCACTCGGGTCGCCGAGCCGCAGCGGTGATCGCCACCGAGGCCAGCCACCGCGCCACCAGCTGCTTGCCCACGCGCGGGAACGAGGCGGTGCAGAGCCTTCTTAAGGCGCCTGCCCCCCCTCCTCGGCCGAGGTACCGACGTGTTTTCCCGCAAGAACCCAGCACTGGCCGAAAGTTTCCGCAGTTCGGACTTGATCGGAGGACGCCGATCGCAGCTCCCTCCTTCCACTCCAGAGTCCCAGCAAGGTACTAGAGACCTTCCTCCATCCTCCCCATTGCTAGAATTCGGTTGAAACCGATTGATATCGGCTGTACCGAAAGATCAAATTTGGAACTTGGAACCGCCGCACCTCGGACTCTCGTGGACAGCCCAACCTGGGCGTTGTCACGCCCGGGCCAAGGCACCCTTGGACGCGCGAGTGACCGGTGCTGCTCATCCCCGAGCCACAGCTCGAGTGGTTGCTCACCGGCGGCGAATTTCCACTTTTCCCCTTTCTGTGTGCAGAACGACCTTCGGGTACGATTCTGTTTAATTCGTGCTCTAGAAAGGATTAGAGGGCCTCAGGCCACTCCCACACGAGCTAGACACGGTAACGCACCAGTTGCCTTCACAACTCTGGGCCGGAGAACCTCTGTGCCCGGCGTAATTTAAGGTCTACTAATGGCGGAACGAATGGGGGGTATCGGGCGCACGGTGAGGACCTATTTCGGCCCTTCCCCGAGCTGCCTCGAGCTCATGTCGACCTTCTCTGAGGTCCACTGATGCTCCCCGACCGATTTCCCAAGTAGCTGAGGTACCAGGGGAGTCAGCCGACATGGCCGAAGTCATTCCGATATGGCGGCCCGTCGCCGACCATGCTCCGGCCATTGTCATGAGCAGCTGACCCTAGAATCCGATTCCCCAAGTAAAAGTAGGCAGGGGCGGCCAGGATCAAGAAGTTTGGAGCTGTACAGCAGCCGGCGGCGAGCTCTCCGGCGAGGTCCCTCGGCGGCGGAGCGCGGGTGTCGCGAGGTTGAAGAAGGGGGTGGACCCCAACTGTCAGCGGCCGATATTTTGAATCGGGATCCGGCTGCGGCCGGGATCGGGTGTGCTGGCGCGCAAAATCCTTGTGGGCCGCGGTGTGCCATCGCCTAGGCGTGCGACGCGTGTCCCCCTGGGCCCACGCGCGAGTTTAAACTTTTCCCCGATTTTCAGATTTCCTTCAAACTTCAAATCCTCATAACTTTGGCTAGAAAGCTCCAAATTGAGTGAACCAAATTTTGCTGGATTCAGCTCTCTGAGTACTTTCCAGAAAATCAAGTTTCACTCCATGATATTCCTTATTTCTCCAGAATTAATTCCTCAAAGTTTAAACTGTTAGGAATTTTAACTGGAGAATCCTTTGGAGGAAAATCATGAAATTATGCTGAGATGTTCACCAAAATATCCTTGAACTACCATAAAAATTTCAGATCCATTTGAGCTCATTTAATCCACCTAATGGGGTGATTAGGGAAACTGTTCCAAAGAAAATAGAAAATGTTCAGAAACATTTTCAGAATTTTCTCTGAAATTATTTGGCTCATATCTTTAGTTAGAGACTTCCAAATTAAGTGAGACCAACTCCATTAGAACCCTCTGAAAATCTAGTTTTCAGGAAGGCATAGTTTGTTTCATGAAAATTCCTAGAACACCCTAAGAGTTCCAATTAAGGTCAAGGACATAATTATTTGTGGAGGGCTCAAATGAGCTTTGCTGCAACTAAAACTTGACCAAGTCTCTGTTTAGGTTGTAACCAAGCCACAGTAAAAGTTTCACAGTCATTAGGTCTATCTAGCAAGGGTTATAGACTTTACAACTTCAAACTTAATACAAATGCATTAAATTAATACATGTATTGTTTCTATCATGTAGTCGCTAAGGTCGAGGAGGAACCCGAAGTCTTAGACTTCGTCACTCCGGAGGAACAGCTAGCCTACGACCAAGAGCAGCAAGGCAAGCCCCGGTTTGCATTAACCTTTTTACAAATGTTTATTGTTTTGAGCACATCTTTGAATATTGTTCTGTGCATTAGAGTCATGATTGGAAACCCAACTGCATAGCCAAGAAAACCATGGGTTGGGTTTAGGATTGAAAACCTCGTTAGCCACTGCATTGCTAGGATAGAGTAGGATTCGGTACAAGTCGAGTAGTTGGAACTACTCGCGAGAATAGGCTAGAGGCACATTGCTCGGGTAGAGATAGCACATGATACACATGGCAAGAAAATGAGACCGAGCGGAGAGTAAGGGCAGCAGGACTTTGGGGCCTGTGTGCTGTAGCTCCGCTTGTGTCGATTGAGGACCGAGCCGTGTGCGGGCCTGTTGAACAAGCTAGAACAGTACCGAAGACCTACCGGCTATATGGGAACCGGGAAACTGATGTAACTCGGGTAGCTGGGTATTGAGGCATTGCCCGTCGTTCAGAGGGTAGGTTGAGAGCTTGAGGTGTAAATCGGCTGGCGGCACGGAGATGCGCGTGCAGAGACCTCTTGCTCGGGACGATGGGACCGGTTCAATAGTTGGCTAACGGGTGAAAGGTAGTTGCATACGGCGTCCGTGATGGTTGTTGTAGGCAACATCGAGTACGGGCGTACGTGACGGGTTGTTCGGGTAACCCTGCAGGTGTAAATCGATTATAATCGCCGTCCCTCGCGGTCAGTGAGTACCACTTGTTCACTGTACCGTGACGTAGAAAGAACAGGCTAGTTACATGTTAAAATGTTGCTGATTGAAAGCTGGACATTGATTGTTAATGGTATGCTGTAGCTTAGAGCTAATTAAAGTTCTTTTCAACTATGGGCAAAGTACATGAGAGAAATGCATTTCTTGTTTGATTGCGGCTCTCTCATGTGCCTTAGCGTAAGGTTCTCCACAACCTGCTGCTAAAACTTGAAAGTAAGGTTGCACTAATTAGGCGAGTCCTTGCAGATGATTTTTACCTCATGCAACCCATTACCCTCATGTAGAAGTTCCATGTTTAGGTGAGATGGGTCAGACTTGCTGAGCCTTCGTGCTCACTGCTTGTGTTTGAAGCTTTTGCAGGGTTCTATGAGGAGGGACTCCCGAAGAGGAGACGGAACCCCAGGAGGGGAACCCCATCGAGTGGGAGTCGTGCACGCCGCAGAGTTAGTGTGCGTGTGTGCTAGCAAGGACACGTTCAAGGGCTGAACGTGCACTTGATGCTTAGTCTACGCCCGCGAGTGTGGACTAAACTTATTTTGATGTAAACATGTTCATAAACTTGTTTATGTAATAAAATTTCCGCTTCCGCTTTGTACCTTTGACGTGTGTTATACGGTGCTGTGCAACGCAGCACCCCTCAGCGTGATCCTGGCTCGACAGGACCAATGGGGTCGTGTCAGGTAAACCCGTTGCATTCTTTAGTGAAAAATTGCATGGTCCTTCTGTGAATTATTCTACTTATGATAAGGAATTGTATGCCTTAGTGCGAGTTCTACAAACTTGGCAACATTACCTGTGGTCTAAGGAGTTTGTCATACATTCCGATCATGAATCTTTGAAGTATCTTAAGTGTCAAACCAATCTGAATAAACGACATGCTAAATGGATTGAGTTCATAGAATCGTTTCCATACATCATTAAGCATAAGAAAGGGAAGGAGAATGTTATTGCAGATGCATTATCTAGACGTTACACAATGCTGTCCCAACTTGATCATAAAATATTTGGTTTGGAAACAATAAAAGGATTATCTCCTACTGATTTGGACTTCAAAGATGCCTTTGAAAATTGTAGAGAAGGAAGAACTTGGAATAAATATGTACTACGGGAGGGCCTCCTCTGTCGTGCTAACAAGCTATGTGTTCCTACTAGTTCCGTTCGCCTATTACTTTTGCAGGAAGCACATGGAGGATGTTTGATGGGACATTTTGGAGTGAAGAAAACTGAGGACATGCTGGCCACATACTTCTTTTGGCCAAAGATGAGATGTGATGTCGAGCGCTACATGTCACGATGCACTACTTGCAATAAAGCTAAGTCTCGACTTAACCCACACGGTCTTTATATGCCTCTTCCTGTTCCTAGTGTACCTTGGCAGGATATTTCCATGAATTTTGTTTTGGGATTGCCTAAAACTAAGAGGAGGAGGGATAGTATTTTTGTGGTTGTTGATCGTTTCTCCAAAATGGCACATTTTATACCTTGTCATAAGAATGATAATGCCTCACACATTGCTGATTTGTTTATGACAGAAATTATTCGTTTACATTGTGTGCCAAATACCATTGTTTCTGATCGTGATGCAAAAATTTTAAGTCATTTTTGGAGAACTTTATGGTATAAATTGGGAACCAAGCTGCTGTTTTCAACCACATGTCACCCACAAACCGATGGACAAAATGAGGTAGTAAATCGTACTATATCCACTATGTTGCGGGCTGTTTTAAAAACAAATTTGAAGGGTTGGGAGGATTGTTTACCACATATAGAATTTGCTTACAACAGGTCAGTTCACTCTACTACAAAGGTAAGCCCATTTCAGGTAGTGTATGGTTTCAATCCCCGTGCTCCTATTGATTTATTACCTTTGCCTCCTTCTGAAACTATAAATTTGGATGCTCCACAACGATCTGAATTCATTCTTAAGATGCATGAAACTACAAAGAAAAATATTGAAAGGATGAATGAGAAGTATAGAATTTCTGGTAGTAAAGGTAGAAAAGAAGTAAAACTTGAATCAGGGGACTTGGTATAGCTACAATTGAGAAAAGAACGATTCCCTCACTTGAGAAAATATAAACTTATGCCACGAGCTGCTGGTCCTTTTAAGATTGTTGAAAAGATCAATGACAATGCATATAAGCTTGAGTTGCCTCCTGATTTTGGGGTTAGTCCCACATTTAACATTTTAGATTTACGACCATACTTGGGAGAAGAAGATGATATTGAGTCGAGGACGACTCTGATTCAAGAGGGGGAGGATGATGAGGACATCACAACAGTGGATACTCACATTGATATACAAGGACCAATCACAAGAGCACGAGCACGATTACTAAATCAGCAGGTGAACTCGTTCCTAACTTCCTACCCATGTGATTTTGAGAATGGATTGCTATTTAATGATTTAATTGTTATTAGGAACCATGTAAGTAAATGATCAACAAGTAAAGGGAGGAGGATTTGGGGACGTGGAGAACCAGGTGGGACGTCCACAAGTTGATGGAAATAGTCGCCAACTCGGACCCGAGTTCAACTCGGAGTCCTCCGTTTTTGACGTTCTACATATGCATGGAAAGATGAGAAGATAAACTTTCTAATGGTTCTGGTCCCACATTAAAATTCTCCAGGAGTCATTGGGAGTTGTCGAAACAAGTCGAATTCAGGGTTCTGTCCGGTGCTGCACCACCGTTTTGGGCTTTTGGGCCTTGTATCCCGTATGAGTCCATTAGGGATGCGTCTAAGGGTCTCATGGCCGAACCCTATCCTTTAAATACTGTATCCACCGGCCAAATTCGTGGGTTTTGCTTAGATTAAACAATATCGCTGTTCTACAGTTTTGTGAGACCCCAATTTCGCAATTTCGGATTGCATGTTCATCGTTCTTGCTTGTGTTCTCGGTTGCACCTGCAGGGATAGCCTTCTTGGCGAGGTCAAGCGTGTGAAGCACGGTTGATAACGAATGGAGCAGAGGTGTAGTGATTGCAGGGGTAATTCGGGTCTGCTCGAGTGCCTCGGATCATCAACGTCGAGATCTCCACTTCAATTGACATACCTTTCGGAAGATCGGGCCTAAACCACTCATCAACGTCTCCTGCGGGGCTGAGCCTCGCTTCTCCGCAGAGACTAGCTCCGAAGTCAACACATGTCCCGCGGGACTGAGCCTCGCTTCTCCGCAGAGACTAGCTCTGAAGACGACACGTGTCCAGCAGGGCCAGACCTCGCCCCTTCTGCAGAGGCGAGCTCCGAGCCTGCCACGTGGCCAGCAGTGCCGGACCTCACCCCCTCCGCAGGGATGAGCTCCGAAGGTGCCACGTGGCCAGCAGGCCACGGGAAGTGTCGACAACGCTCCTCGGTGAATTGGAATTGGCTCTTTTTGGCCATCTTTCTCCCATTTTACTTATTTTATAATGTTTTTATATATGCAATGCATAGATATGAAATTTAGGGTGTTACAAACCTACCCCCGTTAGACTGAATCTCACCCTCGAGATTCATTAGAGTAGAGAATAGGTGAGGGAATTCTGCCTTAAGGTCTTACTCACGCTCCCATGTAGCTTCGGCTTCCGTGTGATGGCTCCACTGTACCTTGCACCAACGGATCACTTTGTTTCTCGTGACCCTTTCCTTCACGTCCAAAATTTGGACAGGGTGCTCTACGTATGTCGGTACCTGAGATATGGGGTACCCCCGCGCACAGGGGAAAATGCCTAAGGAACTCGCCCTTCTCCGCAGGGAGAGCTCCGAAGGCGCCACGCGTCCGGCGGGGCCGGACCTCCCTCTCCTCAGAGGAGAGCTCCGGGCCCACCACGTGGCATACAGAAGCCGGACCTCCCCCTCCGCGGGCGAGGGGTCCGAAGGTGCCACGTATCCGGCGGGGCCAGACCTCCCTCTCCTCAGAGAGGAGCTCCGGGCCCGCCACGTGGCCGACAGAAGCCGAACCTCCCCCTCTGCGGGGAGAGGTCCGGAGGCTCCACGTGCCCCACGGGCCGCACCCTCCTCTCCTCTGAGAAGGGCTCCGGGCCCGCCACGTGGCTAGAAGAACGGCGCTGCCTGCCCCCGAGCGATAGGCAGCGGGCGTAAAGACGCCCCATACCTTGCCCGTACAAGGTATTCAAGGACCGCGTCTTCCCAAGACGCGGAGACGCGGAGCACGCCTCTGTCAGGTGCCGTTGCGCCCAGTCGCATCACAGACTGGCGCGCGGTGTCAGAACCTGCCAGCCAATAAACACCGCGACAAGACATCCCATGCCGCCTGCGCCGTCATCAAACACTACGACTAGAGTGCGGCATGGGCAGGGCGGCAAGACGGAGACTCGGAAGCCTTCACCAGAGACAACTACCGGCATAACTGCAGATGCGGTAGATAACAGTCAATCTCCCCGGGACCACCTGTCAGGTCCCGGGCCCCCCTTGTAAGCCACCCGAGTCTTGGACTATAAAAGGCTCGGGTAGGCGATGATAGCAAGGGTTCGCATTTCTGCAACTCATACGCTAGCCATTCACACCCAAGCTGTAACTCACCCCCAAGCTCGGGACTCCGGCCCCGAGCAGCAAGCAATACAGCGAGCTCCATAGCTCGCCGTGGACGTAGGGTTTTACGCTCCGGCGGCCTGAACCACGTAAAATTCTCAGTGTCAAGCTCTTACTAACTCGTCCATCCGCGCAAGCTCTCCGCAAGGGACTAGCCCCACCGAAAAAAGAACCTCCGTGGGCTGCCCAGTGCAGGCCCGGGGGAAGTGTCGACCGAACACTTCGACATTTGGCGCGCCAGGTAGGGGGCTTTTCCCCTTGCACGACAAGTTTCCGCCGACGAAGATGACCAAGCTCCCTTCAGCGGCAAACTCTCCCCCTCCGCGTTCACGGCGAACCGTGACCAGCGGGGAGTACATGTCGACGCACTCAGGACGGAGTGCGTCGGCACAAGCTGGTAGCCAGCAGCCGACTCCGGCTACGCTGACTCCGGCGATGCAGGCTCCGACCAGTGTGAGATCTTCTGCAGCGCTGAGCGTACACCATGGGGGTGCGCTAGCTGCAGCAAGAGCACTGCTGCGCAACCCACCTGCTGGGGATGTGCCCCATTCCACGACCCAGCAATGGGTCCCCGAGGTGGACCGCCTCGTCGTCGCCGCCGTGAACCCTCGGTTTTGGCGAGGACGGCGCCCCGGTCAACCGGCTGTGTCGCTGACGCGCACGCCCACGGTTGACGGGCAAACGGCGGATTCCAGCTCCTCCAGGCTCCCGTCGATGGACCTGAGAAGGGAGCTGGAATGGTGCCACTTGGGCCAGGATGCCCGGGTGTACCTCAAGCGACGTCGAGAAAGGCGTCGCTACCATGAGGCTGGCGACAGCATGACGTCGGCCTCGACACAACCTGGAGGGCAGGTCTTCGCCACGCGAGTCCTGCCTCAGGCATACGCCACGCAGCATATGCCACAACCATATGCGCCACAACCAGTGCCCCCAGTCTATGGTACAGCCTTTCCCATACCGGGGTACACGGTGCCAAGTCCGAACCAAGTGTTCGCAGCACCAATACCTGCGGCAGCAGGGGCAGGATGTGCGGCCCTGGCACCCCACCTTCGCTTCACGAGGTGGCCGTGCAAGTTTCGGCCACACCTGCCTGAGAAGTACGACGGTAGCATCAACCCGGCGGAGTTCCTCCAGATCTACTCCACCGCTGTACTTGCCGCAGGAGGGGATAAGGCTGTCATGGCCAACTACTTCCCCGTCGCCTTGACCGGCCCAGCTCGGTCTTGGCTCATGAATCTCCCCCAGGGGTCCATAACCTCCTGGGGAGAGCTCTGCCGGCAGTTCGTCGCCAACTTCGGCAGCTCCTACACCCGTCCCGGCATGGAGCTTGACCTCCACGCCGTCAAGCAACAGCCTGGGGAGTCGCTGCACTCTTTCATCCAGCGGTTCTCCCAGGTACGCAACACCATCCCGCATATTCAAAGTGCTTCTGTGGTGGTGGCGTTCCGACAGGGTGTCCAGGACGATAAAATGCTTGAGAAGCTCGCGACCAGAGAGGTCCGCGACGTCTCTGAGCTCTTCAGCCTGGCGGACAAATGCGCCAGAGCAGCTGAAGGGCGGAACTGGCACTCCCTGCCAACTTCCGAGTCAGGAGGACAGCCCGGGTCCAGCGCTGCTGCCTATGGGGGTAGCAAGAAGGCCAAGAACCGGGCGAGTGGCAAGATGAAGTCATCGTTCGCGGCTCCCATCGCCGCAGCAGCGACCACTAGTGGAACACGGGGGCCACGCCCCGACAAAAGGCAGCGGCAGTCACTAGCCCCAGATAGTGACCAAGGCGGGCTATGCCCCGTGCATGGCGCCGGCAACCATACTGCTGCCGAGTGCTGGGATATCCAGAGGCTCGCAGAGCGCTTCCGCAAACGAAGACAGCAGAGAGCTGAAGCACCGCACTACCCTCAGAGGGATGGCAAGCATAAGGTCGATGCCCCAGTCAATGCCGCCCATCAGGTGGGATTTCAGGAGCCTCAGCGTGTCATAAAGACAGTGCATAACGGTGAAGACTCCAGCTCCGACGGTGACGGGCCAGGGCGGTAGCCGGCTGCGGCTGCCGTCCCGGGTCAGTGGAGGCTGCACTGCTGCAGCGTCAACCATGGAGAAGCCCCAAGTAGTCGCAGCAGCCCTAGTACCGACCACAATGGTGCGAGGTCGGGCCAGCCTCACCCGAGAGCACACCTCCGTGCCTCGGACATACCTCCCAGGGGCCGCCCAAGGTCTGTCGACCCCTTGAAGGCCTTGCCAGAAGGGGAAGACGCCTAAGGTCATCTAAGATTAGCCCGGGTCCACCTACCCCTTGAAGGCCTTAGCCAGAAGGGGAGAACTCCCCGGGGGCCCCAGGAGAAGCCGCACAGGACCTGATCCAGCGTGAAGATAACAACCTCGTCGACGAGACTCGGCTGCAGGTAACACCCCACAACGCAAGGTCTCGGCTGATGCTCTAAGCACTTCTGCCAAAGAACCGAACACGTCAGGGACCTGCAGAAGGGCAACCTGGTGTCGCGGAACACTCTTTCCCGAGAAGGACCCATAAACTCTCCCCCAGCAGGGAAGGTCCCTTCCGAATCATGAAAGCTGCCGCCCCAGGTACACATGCCTTTCAACCGAGTGTGGAATCCGTTCCCAAAGTCCTTGGCATGGAGCAACACTGTAAGTCCTACTCCCCGAGCATCAGTAGAAGAGGGTCATTCCTTTCTGTAATGAATCCCATAGAATCTAGGAACAGAGCTTGGGGAAGCTAAGTCTCAAGGGACGGTACAGGACTACGTCCAGTTTAGCCTGGTTCCGACCCTAAGCGCGTAGAGTCTTGCTTCCCTTGTGGACGAGGCGGAATATTGCCTCCATGTACAGCCAGAATTCCACCTATGGGCGTGAACACAGAAACCTGTTCTACTTAGCTCTCTCTCATGCGCTCATTTAAATTATGCATTAATTTTTATGATCGCACTATCTATGTATGTTCATCGTACATTTAGCTCCCCTTCTCCCGCACTCATCCATAGACAGCATTCGCTATCCTACCGAGGGCGGCCGTGCTTGAGGCACCTGCCGATGGCCGAGTGAGTCTCTCGGGCCTCCCCCAGTCAGGTGTTGCGGTGCCAGTTGGTCACCTCCAGGAAAGGCCTGCGTTGTGCATGGGGGGTCCAAGGTGCGTATTCAGCTTAGCAGGCCATGAGCCCAAAGCATGCGCATCCTGCACTCCGGAGGTATAGGGGAGTACAACCGCTTTGCCTGGTCATGAACCCAAAGCACGTGCACTCTGCTTCCCCAGCGCAAGGCCCGGTACTAGGGATCGGACGACCGTACCCAGACCTCAGAGGGAGCCGGAGCTCCGGCGCCTCGAGCACAGAATTGCCCAAGCCCCGTATAGCGGATCAGGATCGTAAGACGAATAAGACTAGGAGACGGGAGGGGAGGACCCCCCGAGGAGAATTACGTTTCCTCTACCTGTGTGCAGGACCTCCAGGTTACGGCAATGGGGACTGCATGAAGCGGGGGGAAAGGAGCTACCAACTACTCCGGCCTAGGACTGGAGGGACCGGGTCCTGCCCCTTCAGCAGGGGCGGGGCCTGAGGGCCCCACGTGTCCAGCGGGCCCAGAGCTCTCGCCTCCCCTGAGGGGGGCTCCGGGCTCGCCACGTAGCAGGCGGAAACCGGACCTTCCCCCCGGTGGGAGGGCTCCAAAAGCCCTACGTGTCCAGCAGGGCCGGAGCTCCCGCCCCCTAAGGAGGGGCTCCGGACCCGCCACGTGGCAGGCAGATTTGGAGCTCCCCATAGGGCGAGATCCGGAGACCCCCGGGGGCCCCTAACACCGTTAGGGCCCGGGGAAGGTGTCTGTGCAGAGCTCCGAGATTGGAGAAGGCCCCTGAGTACCTTGCGGAGCTAAGGACTCAGTCAGGCAAAGCCAAGAAGGAGAGAAAAAGCATCACAGACACAAAATATCTAAAAGAGTCAAACTATGCGAGGCTCCATGAGCTGGACTACAGACTCGATAAAAAGGGAGAAACAAGTCCTAAGGACCTCCCGGCTCCCGCCGGAACCTTGTGGCTACAAGGGCGGCCACATCCTCGACTTCAGCCCTGGCAGCTTCCTCCCGCTCCGCGGCTGGGCCCTCTCTCGCTGATTCTAGCGAGAAAGAGGGGTCGTGGCTCTTGAAGCATGCCAGCACATGTGAGGCGACCTCTAGGGCTAGGCCGCGTCCCTCGGCCTCAAGCTCGCTGACGACCACCGAGTCTAGCCTGTCCAGCTTGGCACCGATCGACTCCAGCGCGGGGATCACCTCCGCCACCTTCAACGCAGGAGCCGCGGCCCTCACCGGACTGAAGCCAAGAGGGATCAGGGCGGACCCTGCTCGATCCACGAAGCTCGAGACCGCAAGAGCCTCGGAGGACCGCAAGGCCGAGAGCTCCTCCACCTCGCGGCGGGCTGCCTGCAGGGCCTCCAGGTTTCTCTCGGAGAATTCCTTCTCCTTGGCCGCCAGGGAGCTCTCCCGAAGATGGAGAGTCTTGGCGAGCTGCTCCAACTCAGAAGCCTTGAAGTCGGCGGCCAACTCCCGTTCCAGGACCGCGCGGCATTTGCGGGAGACCTGTTCCTCCCTCAGGTCGAGGTCTGCCTTCAGAATCTCTAGCCCCTCGATTCGAGCTCGAAGGTCATCCTCGCCCGCCGCCAGCTGCGCGGCGACCCTCTCCGCCTCGGCTGCCGTGGAACGCTCCCGTTCCTCAACGGCGAGCTTACGGCGCTCTATCCGCTGCCGTATCTCCTCAGCGGCAGAGAGGCTCTCCTCGGCCCGGGCGTGAGTCTCCAGGGCCTCCCTGTTGATCCGCTGAGATTCAGCGTCCATACGTTCAACAGCCCGCTTCAGCCGGTTGAGGAGAACTTCCCTGAAGTCGAGCAACTCCCGCCTGGAGTCGTGCTCGCTCTTGACCTTCGCGGTCCGCTCCCGCAAAAGGTTCCCCCAGGTGAGGAGGCGATCCCGTTCAACTGTATACTCCTCCCGCTCGCGACCTAATGCAACCAAGACCTGCCGGACGCTCGTCTCGGCAAGCGCGAAGGCATCTGCCAGGGGCAATGGAGCAACAGAGGCCGGGGCAGTTCCCCCGACCTCCTCCATCATCTCGTCCTCAAGGGGAGTCGATGCACCAGCAACCAAGACGAAACGCCGGTCAGGAGAAGCAGGCGCCGGGGCTCTGGCAGCCGGTCCTGTCGGGCCCTCTTTAGCTTCTGGCTTCTTGACCTGTGGAGAGGGGCGAGCCGGGGAAGGCGGCGCTGGAGTAAAGGCCGGGCTGCCTGGTGCAGGGTCGACCTGCGCTGGCTTGGGGGCCGCGGCGGCCGTCTCGGCAGGAAGAGACGACGCCGCCGCGGAGTCCGGGCACACCGGAACGGGAGAAGTTCGCGCTGGCTTGGGGGCCGCGGCAGCTGTCCCGGGCTCCGAGCGCAACGGCACAGACTCCCCGGAAGTCGGGGATGGCCGGGAAGCGTGGACACTCCAGCGGGCTCTGAACCCCGACTTCCGAGCCGGGGTAGGACTCCTAGAGCCCGCTGCTGTCACTGACAGCCGCTCCGCAGTCGCTTGAACTGGCAAAGTAGGGGACGCCCCAGAAGCTTCCCTCAACCCATCAGCCCGGGGCCTCTTCGAGTCGCCACCGGAAGGAGTGCCAGGCGCCCCAGATTCCCTACTTGGCACAGACGCCGCCGCTGGAGGAGATCGGGCGCGCTTCTTCTCTGGTGGCGGGTTGGAGGCCATAGCGAGGGAGGACTCAGAGGCAAGAGGGCAAAAGCACAAGAGTCCGAGAAGAAACGCTGGGAGGTGCGAAGGGAAACCGCAATGAGGGTAAGATCCCCTCTAAAAACCTTCCCAGGAGCAATTCCAGGCGATTCGGAACTCTTCGAATACACCGCATCGGCAACCGCTTCGGCTCCTAGACCGGGTGCCAATGACAGGTGGACCCAAGCCGCCCGACTGAAGCGGTGGGTCAAGGGGTCAGTCTCCTAAGAAGACAAGCCGGCAAGGCACTTCGGCGGTTCCCGAAGAAAGCGCCGCAACATGCAGAAGTGGCAGTCTTGGGAACCGCCGCAGTAAAAGCAACCATCAAGTGGGCGCACGCTCCCACGATCCTTCGACCGTTCATGCTCCGGCAGCGGTCAATGCGGGACTTAGAGAAAGTGCGCGGATCAGAAGAGACGGAGGTCCCACCTTGGGCTCACTATCTCCACCGAGATGGGCCTGGGGGCCACTGTCGGTACCTGAGATATGGGGTACCCCCGCGCACAGGGGAAAATGCCTAAGGAACTTGCCCTTCTCCGCAGGGAGAGCTCCGAAGGCGCCACGCGTCCGGCGGGGCCGGACCTCCCTCTCCTCAGAGGAGAGCTCCGGGCCCACCACGTGGCATACAGAAGCCGGACCTCCCCCTCCGTGGGCGAGGGGTCCGAAGGTGCCACGTATCCGGCAGGGCCGGACCTCCCTCTCCTCAGAGAGGAGCTCCGGGCCCGCCACGTGGCCGACAGAAGCCGAACCTCCCCCTCCGCGGGGAGAGGTCCGGAGGCTCCACGTGCCCCGCGGGCCAGACCCTCCTCTCCTCTGAGAAGGGCTCCGGGCCCGCCACGTGGCCAGAAGAACGGCGCTGCCTGCCCCCGAGCGATAGGCAGCGGGCTTAAAGACGCCCCATACCTTGCCCATACAAGGTATTCAAGGCCCGCGTCTTCCCAAGACACGGAGACGCGGAGCACGCCTCTGTCAGGTGCCGTTGCGCCCAGTCGCATCACAGACTGGCGCACGGTGTCAGAACCTGCCAGCCAATAAACAACGCGACAAGACATCCCATGCCGCCTGCGCTGTCATCAACCACTACGACTAGCATGCGGCATGGGCAGGGCGGCAAGACGGAGACTCGGAAGCCTTCGCCAGAGACAACTACCGGCATAACTGCAGATACGGTAGATAACAGTCAATCTCCCCAGGACCACCTGTCGGGTCCCGGGCCCCCCTTGTAAGCCACCCGAGTCTTGGACTATAAAAGGCTCGGGTAGGCGACGATAGCAAGGGTTCGCATTTCTGCAACTCATACGCTAGCCATTCACACCCAAGCTGTAACTCACCCCCAAGCTCGGGACTCCGGCCCCGAGCAGCAAGCAATACAGCGAGCTCCATAGCTCGCCGTGGACGTAGGGTTTTACGCTCCGGCGGCCTGAACCACGTAAAACTCTCAGTGTCAAGCTCTTACTAACTCGTCCATCCGCGCAAGCTCTCCGCAAGGGACTAGCCCCACCGAAAAAAGAACCTCCGCGGGCTGCCCAGTGCAGGCCCGGGGGAAGTGTCGACTGAACACTTCGACAACGTAGGTCAGATCCTCTTGAAGCTCGAGCTCATCCATCGGTACTTGTTCTTCTGGTACTCTCAAGGACTTCTTGAGCTGGGATACGTGAAACACGTCATGCACGTCGGAGAGGTGCGTTGGGAGCTCTGGTTGATAAGCTACCTCTCCTCGCTTGCCCAAAATCTTAAATGGCCCAATGTAGCGAGGTGCTAACTTGTCTTTGACGTTGAAACGTCATTGGCCACGGATAGGCGATACCTTAAGGTATACGAAGTCTCATACTTTGAAGGTCAACATTCTTTGCCTATTGTCCGCATAACCTTTTTGTCGTGACTGAGCAGCCTTCAAGTTCTCCCATATTGTTTGGACTTGTTTCTCAGCGTCTTGCAGCACTTCGGGTCCAAACATTTGGTTCTCTCTGGTCTCATTCCAGAACAGCGGTGTTCTACACCGTCTACCATACAATGCTTTGAAAGGTGGCATCTTCAAGCTGGCTTGATAGCTGTTATTGTATGAGAATTCAGCATACGGCAAGCTCCTATCCCAACTACGCCCATGTTTCAAGGTGCATGCTCTCAACATGTATTCTAAAATTTGATTTGTCCTCTCAGTTTGCCCATCAGTTTGCGGGTGATAAGCGGAGCTGAAATCCAGTCGTGTACCCATAGCTTCATGACTCTTCTTCCAGAACCTAGAGGTAAATTGAGTACCCCGATCTGAAACTATCCTCTTCAGAACTCCATGACGGCACACGATTTACTCCATGTAGAGCTCGGCTAGTTCGGCAACGCGGTACGTGGTTCTAACTGGAAGAAAATGGGCTGTTTTTGTCAATCGGTCCACAATAACCCAGATGGAGTCGTAACCTGACCGAGTACGTGGTAGTCCGACAATGAAATCCATGCTAATGTCTTCCCACTTCCACTCGGGTACATTCAATGGTTGCAACAGTCCAGCGGGTCTTTGATGTTCGGCCTTCACCCGTTGGCACGTGTCGCATTGGGCAACATACTCAGCTATGTCCCTTTTCATACCATCCCACCAATAACAAGTTTTCAGGTCCTGGTACATCTTTGTACTGCCGGGATGTATGGAATAAGGTGAGTCATGTGCCTCCTTTAATATCATGTCGCGGATGTGCTTCACGTTAGGCACACAAATCCTTTTCCCTAACCAAAGCGTACCCTTTTCGTCTGCATTGAAATCCTTTTTCTATGCCTTGTTGGATTCTTTCCTTGATTTCCTTGATTTCCTCATCCGTTGCTTGACCATGTCGTATCTCTTTTTCCAGCGAGGAGTTGAGTTCTATCACTTCCATCTCATTCAAGAACCCGAGAGATGTAACCGTTCGAACTCCTTGCGCAGTTCGGGCGGTAGCTCCCGAACCGTGAGTTGGTGACATGCTCCCTTTCCGCTCAACGCATCAGCTACTACATTGGCCTTTCTGGGGTTATAGTTGATTCCAACATCATAATCCTTGATGAGTTCCAACCATCGACGTTGCCTCAAATTCAAATCCGTTTGCGTGAATATGTACTTGAGGCTTTTGTGATCCGTATAGATCTCACATCGGTGGCCAAGGATATAATGCCTCCAAATCTTCAAGGCATGTACCACGGCTGTGTTTTAGCTCGTGTTCCAAGTCATGCCCTTTTCTTGACGTGTCACAGTATATGTCGAAACTCTTGCTCACGTCTGGCAATACCAAAACCGGCGCTGTGGTTAGCCTTTTCTTGAGCTCCTCAAAGCTTTCTTTACACGCTTGTGTCCACTGAAATGCTTTTCCCTTCATTAGCAATTCAGTCATAGGCTTTGCTATTTTGGAGAAATCCTTGATGAACCAGCGATAATAGCCAGCCATCCCAAGGAAACTCCGAATATCCCTCACGTTCTGCGGTTGGTTCCACTTCAGAACATCTCCCACTTTTCCGGGATCAACCGAAACTCCTTCCTCGGAGATTATGTGGCCTAGGAACGATATCTCATTTAGCCAAAATTGACACTTGCCGAACTTGGCATACAATTGATGCTCTCGCAGATTCTGCAACGTCAATCTCAAATGTTCTTCATGTTCTTCCTCACTTTTTGAATACACCATGATATCGTCGATGAAAACCATGACGAACTTGTCCAAGTACTCCATGAAGACCTTATTCATGAGGTACATGAAGTATGCGGGTGCATTCGTTAACCCAAAAGACATAACAGTATATTCATACGAACCATACCGTGTTTGAAAGGCAGTCTTGGGTATGTCGGAGGGCTTAATCTTCAGCTGGAAGTATCCCGACCGAAGATCAACCTTGGAGAAAATTCAGGCACCTTTCATTTGGTCAAGCAGGTCCTCTATACGGGGCAGCGGGTATTTATTCTTGATCGTCACTTCATTGAGAGACCTATAATCCACACACATCCTTTGGGTCCCATCCTTCTTGTCTACGAAGAGCACGGAGGCTCCCCATGGTGACGAGCGCATATAAAACCCTTTTCTAGCTGCTCCTGAATTTGCTTCTTAAGTTCCACTAGTTCATTAACGGAGACATGATTCACATTGCCAAGAGCGTAGTTCTGCTGTCCACGGTTACCTTGATTAGCTCCTCCGTTTGGCCATGAGTTCTGCTTGGGTGTGTTGGTTGGCTGTCCAAGGCCTTTCCTCTGGCACTGACTTGCAAAGTGTCCTTCCTCTCCGCATGAAAAGCATGCCTTGTTGCCCAATACAGCAGGAACGTTGGGGCGAGGGTGGTTTTGAGCATAGGCGCCCATGTTGGGACGGGGCGCAGAAGGCAAAGGCATACGAGGTTCTTGCACAAAAGGACGTTGCGGTGGTGGTGGATTAGGGCGAGGTGGGTTTGCAGGGCAGAAGTAGAAGTGGACGAGCCATACTGTTGTGCAGCTGGGGGCATGAAATGGGGACGTACATTGCTCCCTTGTGGCTGGTATGGCATCTTTCTCTTGCCCTCTTGCTCGATCTCGCGGATCTTGCTCTCAACCACTATAGCTTTGTCAACAAGTTTCTGGAAGTTTACATAGTCGTTGTTGAGCAGCTGAACTTGGATCTCATTGTTCAACCCTCTCATGAACAAGTATTGCTTCCTTCGATCCGTGTTGACATCCTTGGGGGCATACCTTGACAGCTGCGTGAACTTGTTGAGGTACTCATTCACGCTCTTCCATCCTTGGCGGAGACCTTCGAACTCTTACCTTTTTAGCATCATGACTCCAGCAGGGACGTAATGAGAGTGGAAACTCTCCTTGAACTCAGCCCAAGTGATAGTCTTCTGGTTGTCATGAGCATTGCAAAGAGCGTCCCACCAGTCAGTGGCTGCTACCATAAGTTGGTGCGATGCGTAGAGAACTTTCTCTCGATCATTGCACTGAACAATGGCAAGCTTCTTTTCCATAGATTTCAACCAATCGTCGGCCTCCATGGGATCATTAGCTTGTGCAAAAGTAGGTGGTCGAGTCGTCATGAACTCTCCCAGTCGGTTGTGAGCCGGTGGTGGTGGTGGTGGTGGGGTGGTGGTGGTGCAGGAACGGGGTTAGGATTGTTGTTGTTGTTGGCTTGCAGCTGTCCCAAAGTTTGTATCATGGTTTGCATGAGCTGGTTCTGCATAGCCATCAACCGTTCAAGGTTGTTTGCACCAGCCCCGGGGTCAGCATTCTCAGGAACTTCAACGTGGCCATCCTCTTGTGGTTCCTAGTTGCCACGAATGTTCCTTATTTAACAGCCGGCGTTTTCTCTCACCATCTGTGAGAGAGTTGAGTGGAATAGAAGTTAGAAGTTTAGATTGATCCCCCAACTATATGCATCAAGAGTTATGAACTAAATAACTTCTTTTATTAATGAGGATGTGAACAAGTGCCGAAACACCTCACATTTCTCTACTATGTGTGGATGTGGACAACACTGAAGTGTCCCACAACTCACACTAAGCACTCAAACACAAGCAATCATCACAAAAGTTCACACCACTCCTATTCAAGCTTATTTGATGGGAGTCCTAAACTTAATCATGTGAACTGGTGCTGTTCCCGCCATGTGACGGGGGCGGTCCATGCATGGGCGCACGCCATAGTGAGTTGGCAGTCCATGTATGGTTGGATGGCGTTGATCGGGAACACCAGCGCCATCTATAAATGGGACATGAGAAAACTTTGAGAAGGAAGAATTAACTCCAAAACTTCAGAAGTTATGGAGCAAGGAAGCAAAGGTGTGGCTGTCCAAAAGAAGAGAAAAGAGGGGCTGAAAATAGCACTTTGCGGTAGCGGAATTGACAAGGAAGTGCAGCAGCAAGCAATTTTCAAAAATAGAAGTTTAGAGGAGTGTTCCTATGTGTTCTAGAGTGTCTATTCTACCTAGGCTTACGTTCTATGGTCAATGTGGTTCTGATGCCAATCTATGCATTCTACCTAGGCTTGTGTCCTATGGTCAATATGGTTCTGATGTCAAATCTGTGCATTCTACCTAGACTTGCGTCCTACAGTCAACGTGGCTCTGATACCAATCTGTGACGCCCGGTCCCGTAAAACATGGAACCCAGCTAATGCATATGTGTGCCCAGGATGTTCATCACACATACACATATAATCCACAAACTGAATTCAGAATATAACCATGAATAATAGGGTTTAAGTACTTTATTACATAAATCTCTAACTTATTCTTGCAGCGGAAGTCTCTAACTTATTCTAGCAGCGGAAGTCTCTAAACGATAGCGGAAGCAAACCTAAACAGCAGTGGCTCCATCTACAACTCCACAGGCATGTTGATGGTAGTTCACACGCCTAGTACTCCACATGATCTTCGAAGTACTCTTCTCCTGTTGCTGATGTTTGTATGATAATGCAAGGGTGAGTACATGTCGTACTCAGCAAGTGCGGGAAAAGTATGACATGTAGCTTACAGCAAGGTAGGGAATAAAAAGGCTCATTGCAGAAATCAAATTTTAATTCACAAACATGATAAAAACAAACTCCGCCTATGTTGTAATGACATAGCCGGTCCCAAGCCCGGGTAAAGGAGGAGGGGGTTGTGATAGGCTTGGCGAGCCAACAACTTACACTTAGCCATTTTCATGGAAATGAAACCCAATAGAAATTCGTTGGGGCGTAACCCTCTTAGCGACGCGCCATATCGGAACCCGGGTATGGTGTTAAGTGGGCAAGGGCCGGGTCGCCACCGCCTTAGTGGCGCGCCATATCGGAACCCGGATATGGTGTTAAATGAGCAAGGGCCGGATCGCCACCACCGTAGTGGCGCGCTACATCATCGCCCGGATGTAGTGATAAGTGAGCAAGGGTCTTTGCATCTTACTCGACGGGTGCAAAGCGTAAGGAAGCTAGCCGAGGAACATAGATTTCGGGTGGGTAGTTGGAATGTAGGATCCTTGACGGGGAAGCTACGTGGGTTAGTAGATGTTGCCATTAGGAGACGAGTAAATATCCTTTGTGTACAAGAGACTAGATGGGCGGGTCAAAAGGCGAGAGAAGTCTATAATACCGGTTTCAAGCTTTGGTATTCTGGTTCGGCTGGGACTAGGAATGGCGTAGGTGTTCTAATAGATAAGAGTCTTAAGGATGGAGTAGTGGATGTTCGAAGACGAGGGGATAGGATCATCTTAATCAAGATAGTAATTGGGGACATTTTCTTGAACGTCATTAGTGCTTATGCCCCACAAGTTGGGCTCAACATGAGTGCCAAGAGGCAATTTTGGGAGGACTTGGAGGATATGGTTAGTAGTGTACCGATAACCGAGAAACTCCTTATAGGGGGAGATCTCAATGGTCATGTGGGTGCAACTAATCTAGGATTTGAGGGAGTACATGGAGGTTTTGGATGCGGCGATAGAAATCAAGAGGGTAAAGACATCCTAGACTTTGCCGTAGCCTATGATCTGCTGATAGCTAACACCCTCTTTAGGAAGAGGCAATCTCACCTAGTGACCTTTAGTAGTGCCCAACACTCTAGCCAGATTGACTTTGTCCTCACTAGGAGAAAGGATAGACGGGAGTGTCTTGATTGTAAGGTGATCCCGGGGGAGTGTGTTGTGACACAACATAAGCTTGTGGTAGCTGACTTTCGCTTCCATACATGCTCTTTGCGGGACAAAGGTGTCAAAATCACAAGAACAAAGTGGTGGAAGTTGAAGGGAGAATCACAAGAATCCTTTAAAAATAGGGTGATCACAGAAGGACCCTGGGCAGAAAATGGAGATGCAGATAGTATGTGGATGAAGATGGCAACTTGCATTAGGAAGGTAGCTAGTGAGGTGTTCGGTGTGACAAAGGGAAAGAAAATTGTAGATAAAGACACTTGGTGGTGGAATGAGGATGTACAAAAGTCCATTAAGGAGAAGAAGGAGTGTTACAAGAGTTGGCATAATGATAGAAGCGCAAGCAACATGCTTAAGTACAAAGAGGCGAAGAAGAATGCAAAGCGGGCTGTGAGTAAGGCAAGAGGACAGGCCTATGATAAGTTATATGAGAGACTAGAGACAAAAGAAGGTGAAAAGGACATATACAAGGTAGCAAAAATCCGCGAGAGAAAGATGAGGGATCTCAATCAAGTTAAATGCATCAAAGATGAGACTGACCGCATTCTAGTGAAGGATGAAGAGATTAAGAATAGATGGCGTGATTACTTTTAATGGGCTATTCAATGATGGGAATGGGAGCACTATGGTTGAGTTGGATGACTCCTTTGATGACTCCAACAGGCGGTTCGTGCGGAGGATACAAGAGTTTGAGGTTAAGGAGGCCTTAAAAAGGATGAAAGGAGGAAAGGCCCTCGGCCCTGACGATGTCCCTATTGAGGTATGGAGATGTCTTGGGGACGTGGCAATAGTATGTCTCACAAAGCTATTCAACCACATTTTTCGGTCAAACAAGATGCCTGAAGAATGGAGGAAAAGTATATTAGTACCTATCTTCAAAAATAAAGGAGATATTCAAAGTTGTACTAATTATCGAGGCATTAAGCTTATGAGTCATACTATGAAGCTTTGGGAGAGAGTGATTGAACACCGCCTGAGGAAAGTGACCAATGTCACTAAAAACCAGTTTGGTTTTATGCCTGGGAGGTCTACAATGGAGGCGATTTTCTTGCTTCGTCAGCTTATGGAGAGATATAGGGAGCAGAAGAAGGACTTGCATATAGTGTTCATCGACTTGGAGAAGGCGTACGACAAGATACCAAGGTCAGTCATGTGGTGGGCACTAGAGAAACATAAAGTGCCAACAAAGTACATTACCCTTATCAAGGATATGTACAATAATGTTAGGACAAGTGTGCGCGTAAGTGATAGTGAGACTGATGCATTTCCTATCACGGTAGGACTACATCAAGGATCAGCTTTGAGCCCATACATCTTTTCCTTGGTGATGGATGAGGTGTCGAAGGATATACAAGGGGATATCCCTTGGTGCATGCTCTTTGCTGATGATGTATTGCTGTTAGATGGAACTAGAGATGGTGTTGATAAGAAATTAGAGTTATGGAGACAAACCTTAGAGTCCAAGGCGTTTAGACTTAGTAGGACCAAAACCGAGTATATGAGGTGTGACTTTAGTGGTGTTGGTCGTGAAGAGGGAAATGTTAGTCTACAAGGACAAATAGTACCTAGAAGGGACTCTTTCCGATACTTAGGATCAATGTTACAAAGCAATGGCGATATTGATGAGGATGTTTGCCACAGGATCAAGGTAGGGTGGATGAAATGGCGACAAGCCTCTGGAATACTATGTGATAGGAAAGTCCCACAAAAGCTAAAAGGAAAGTTCTATAGGACGGTGATCAGACCCGCGATGCTCTATGGGGCGGAATGTTGGCCAACTAAACGGCAACATGTCCAACAAATGAGTGTCGCAGAGATGCGCATGCTACGGTGGATGTGCGGGCACACGAGAAGAGACCGAATAAGGAATGAGGTGATTCGAGATAAGGTAGGGGTGGCGCCGATTGAAGAGAAGTTAGTCCAACATCGACTTAGGTGGTTTGGACATATCCAACGGAGACCTCCAGAAGCACCGGTTAACAGTGGGATTTTAAGAGGTAGAGAAAATATTAGGAGGGGTAGAGGACGACCAAGGTTGACCTGGGAGGAGGCGGTAAAACAAGATTTGAGAGATTGGAATGTATCCAGAGACTTAGCTCATGATAGGACCGCATGGAAAGTAGCAATCCATGTGCCAGAATCGTAGTCTTGTTTTTTTTCTTTTTTATTTTCTCTTTTCTTTTTCCTTTTTTTTTCTTTGTTCTCTTTTCTCTTTTTCTTTTTTTTTCTTTTTTTTCTTTCTTTTTTTTCTTTCTTTTTTTCCCTTTTTTTATTTTTTCCTTGTTCTTATAACTCTTTCTCTCTTTTACTTCATTGATATTGGGTTTCATGTCTAGCCGACCCCAACAGGCTTGGGATAAAGTCTTGGTTGTTGTTGTTGTTGTTGTTGTAAACATGATAAAAACAGCAACTATCTTTAGGTGAATTTAATCCCATCATATATTTAAGTAAAACTGCAACATACCTCCTTCATAATTCACCACTTTTCATGTCTCAGCCAACCTATAATATTTCTCAACTTTATTTCATGCTCATCATAACCATCTCATGTTCATATCCATCTTATAATCATATAATGGAAAACCAAACTCATTGCCATGACTCAACAGTCCCGAAACCATTCCCATTACCAAGACTCAACAGTTTTGAAACCAATCTCATTACCAAGACTCAACAGTCTCGAAACCAATTCCAAGATCATGCCATAACCATACCAATAACCATCCCAAGTTTCCATCCCAAATTTCCCTCTAATCACGTGAGTTGGCCAGGCGCTTGTGACTGTAAGCACGGCTATCATGATAGTTTTACACTCTTAAGAGGTGGCACCACTTTACCCACAAGTTTGTGATTTCGTCACCTGTTGGCGACTGCAAAACCTCCATTATACCAGTACACAACCGTCGGTGTATGGCCAAGTGTGAGACCTACGTGTGCTGAATACATTGGCTTTCACGATAAAAGTTTTGAATACTACCAAAACACCTTTTTAACAAGGTCCGACTCTAGTTCCGAGCTCCTGCAAGGTCCGACGTAAGGTCCGACTTATTTTGTCTAGGTCTGACTTATTTTGGCTAGGTCCGACTTGTTTTTGCTAGCTCTGGTGCTAGGTCCGACTAGCTTTGGTAAGTTCCGTGCTAGGTCCGACTAAGCTTTAGTAAGCTCTGGCGCTAGGTCCGACTAGCTTTGGTAAGCTCCGGTTCAAGGTCCGGTTAGCTTTGGTAAGGTTCGGAGCTTGATTGCAATGGTTTTGCTTTTAACTTGCAATGTTTCGAACTTGCTTTACTCTTATGGAAAGTTTGCTTAGTATTATTTTACTAAGTTTTTGGTGTGTTTTGGTGGTTATGGCTGATATCATTTTGCTATGGTTTACAACATGCTTATGTGAGGTGCTCACGTAAGATGTTGTAGTTTCAGAACTAACGGGAGTCAAGTCGAGGACTTGTGCTTGGAAGTATTGGTTGTTTATTCATGTGCAGGTGTTGCTTGATTTCAATACATGACTGGTGACGGGATCCATTGAACTAGTCTTAGGGAGAAGATGGGGTTCAACAACCAAGTTCGGGAGTAATTGTGGTTGAGTTGATCAGGAGGTCGCGCAGCATGTTTGAATCAAGAACAATGCATATGAAGGTATCGTGGATGTTGTTGGAAGGTGTTTGCACGTGTGCAAGGAGTGCATGGACATGGCAACATGGTTCCAAGGCGTGGTGAAGAAATATGAAAGTGGAGATATGGTTGAAAAGGTTCAACCGGCTGGATTTTGCGCTCAGGCTGCGGCTGAGGCGGTTATGGTTTGTTTATGGAAAGTTTCAAGTTGGTTATAACAGGATTTCGTGTTAGGCATGAAGTAAAGTTGTTTTAGGAATGTTTGAGACGTTTCTAAGGTGTTTGGAAGTCTTAAGATTGCTTCTATCTGCATATAGAAAAGTATTGAGCAGTATTGGAAAGTTACAGTTTGAATCCAAGTAGGAGTAGGAGTCCTAGTTTGAATTGGATTGGCCATAGAGCTGGTTATATAAGCAAGGGAGGCCAAGGCTCGTGGAGAGCACGACTTTGGGGCTGTTCCTCTTGTGTTTTGATAAATAAAATTCGTATTCTAAAGGAACTTTTGTGCCTTGTTCGTCCGACTTGTTTCAGACAAGTTTTTCTCGTCGAGTTTCTGTTCAGCACTACCTTGCTTCGGTGGTTTTATCATAACTCGTGTTTTACAGATCCAATTGATGTGATTCTTTTCGGGTTGTCTTCATAACTTGATTATCTATCATATGTTAAAATTTCACGGTCATTGAATTTGTGGTTTCTGATCTACACGAGTTTCATTGCAGTATTACAGAACTGTTTTTCTCGCATAGGACAGATTGACCTTTGTTCGATCTTTTGATCGTAACTTGAGTTTCTCTCAATGGATTTTCATGATTCTTATTGTGACATCTTCGTGACTTGATTCTCTACAACCTATACTAGTTTTGTCACAGTTGAACACATTTAGATTAGTCACACACACGGTTTCTTTAACAGATCAGTTTTCTGCTGAGGGGTGTTTTGTTGCTTCTGCTGAAAAGTTTTTATCTACCATTCACCCCCCCCCTCTGGTAGCTTTACACATGTACTTCGATCCTACAGTTGGTATCAGAGCCAGGTTGCTCTAATCTTTGTGATTTGCACGTGTTTTGACTAATCATCATGGACAAATACTCCGCCAAACCTTGTGTGTTTAGTGGTATTGATTTTCAGGTTTGGAAGGCACGCATGGAAGCTTTCATCCAGGCGCAAGGCTTTGCAATATGGGAAAAGGTGTACAAGCCTTACGATGTGCCTTCAAACGATCAAGTCACGGCTACAAACATGAGAGATGTTGACAACAACAACAAACTTGATCATACAAGGACTAACTCAGAGCGACTTCGACCGCGTTGCACACCTCCGATCGGCGTACGATGTGTGGAGAGCACTTTGTGACTACCATGAAGGATCCAACACGATCAAGGAGGTAAGACAGGATATGATCAAGAAAGAATACATGCGCTTTGAGATGCAACCCGGTGAGTCCATTGATGACCTCTTTGTTTGCTTTAATAAAATTCTCAGCAACTTGCGTAGCGTCAATGTTAATTTTTCAGATGCTAAAAATGCTAGGCAATTACTAAGTGCATTAGACATGTCAATTTGGGAGATGAAAGTAACATCCATACGTGAATCCACTGTCATGAGTACTCTTACATTAGATGTGCTTTATTCTAAGCTAAAAACTCATGAAATTGACATTATACCACGTAAGAACCCAAATAAGACTATTGCATTTGTCTCACAACGTGATATGCCTAGCTCCGGCCGATCATCTAGCAATACACTTGCTTTGCTGTCTTCACTAACCCTGGAACAGATTGAGGAGTTTCCAGAGGAGGAGCTAGTACTTCTTTCTACTAGGTTCTCAAAAGCATTGCAAAATGTGAGAACTAGAAGGAGAGGAAGCTCCGGACCTCAACGATGCTTTGAATGTGGTAAGACAGGACACTTTCGTACAGATTGCCCTAACCTTTCAGGTCCTTCTAGCCGTGATGAAAAGCAGAATAAAGTCAAGTCCTCTTTTGGCAACACCAACAAGAAAAAGAAGGGTTTTACAGGACGCAAACTGATAAACAGTTTCATCACCGCACTTCAAGAACATGGCTCGAGTGATGTAGACATTGGTAGTGATGAAGATGAAGATGATCTGGCAAACTTGTGCTTCATGGCGGGCAAATCAAAATCAAGTATGGAGGATGCAGAACACAACAGTGACAACAAAGAGGTATGTCCTACTTGCGAAGAAATGTGTGATGCTATTTCTCATGCCACTATTATTGTTAAGAAAAAGGACAAAAAGCTTAGGGGCAATGCTGTTAAAATTGAGTCACTAAAATTAATCGTTTAAAATCCTTGATTCCTAGTGATGATTCTTGTTCCTCATGTGATTTAATATATGAACAATTGTCCTCTCTAAGAAGTGCACACACCTCCACACTTGATAAACTTGAACTTGAAATCGAAAAGAACAAAAAGCTTGCTGCACTTAATGATAAAAACTTGAAAGATGCTTGTTGTTCTACAATTGATTTGCATTGTTCTACTTGCAATGATCTTGATAAGAAACTACAAGATGCTATGAAAGAAATTTCTATATTGAACAATGCTTTACGTTCTCATGAAGTTAAATATTGTTCCAATTGCAAATTAAAAGGAAAAACTTCACGTCAAAATTGTCTTGATCTATCAAATAAACTTGATAACATGCATAGGACATTAGATCGGTTTTGTAATGGGAATAAGAACCTAAACTTGCTGCTGAATTCTTCCAAGTCTTGCAATGATAAAACTTGTTTAGGTTTTGATTCACATGCTCATGTTAGGGAACATCCATCGAAAATTGTAAAACCATTAGGTAGTGGTTTGATTCAAACAGTTCCTAAACAAAAAGAAGTGGTTTTTAAATCTGCAGGAGTGTTGTCACATTCGGGTTCAAATAAGCATACTGCATGCTCATCTAGACATAACACAAAGTTAAATTTCATTGTACCTATTGTGGTAAAGATGGTCATGTCATAGGTTTTTGTTATAGACTAGCTAAACAACATAAAAAGGAAAGAATGCAAGCTAGATCTTATAACTCTCATGCAAAATTTGCTGCACATACTAAACCGAATGTCAGGAACATGCAACCTGCTGTTATGAGTCAGAAATATTGAAAGTTTACCTCCGGAGCTTCAGTTTTTGCCTCCGGAGCTTCAGTTTTTGTCTCCGGACCTTCTGTTTTTGCCTCCGGAGCTACTGATTTTCGTGCTACACAAGTAACACCTCATAGGTCAGTAGTTAAGAACAAAAAAATCTCAAACTTTGACTCATAAACCTGCTGTTTTATCTCAGCTTTCGCATGTTATTCCTGCTGGACGTCGTGCGACTCAGTACTGGATTCCTAAATGCCTTTTAACTAACCCCAGTATTGAGTCATCGACGTATTGTGCTTCTATGTAGGTTACACGCTTGAGGAAGGAGAACATTTGGATTGTGGATTCAGGTTGCTCACGCCACATGACCGGTAACAAAGAATGGTTCTCCTCTATCTCTTTTGTGTCACGTGTAGAGAATGTTACTTTTGCCGATAATTCTTCAACTCCTATAATTGCTAAGGGTTCGGTTAGAGTAAATGATCACTACACTTTGAAGGATGTGGCACTTGTCAAAAATTTGAAATACAACTTGCTTTCTGTTTCACAATTGCTAGATGAAAATCTGGAAATTATTTTCAATAAAAACTGCTGCAAAGTTGTAGGTTCAAATAGTGAGCTTATTTTTAACATGTCTCAGTTTGGAAGAGTTTTTAAAGTTGATTTTGATATGTCTTCCTCTGAGCATAGATGTCTAGTTGCAAATGATTCCAAATATTTATATTTTGGGCATCGTAGACTTGGTCACGTAGGCTTTGATCATCTCACGCGTGTTAGTGCTCTTGATCGCATACGTGGGTTGCCTAAGCTTAAAGGGGACAAAGAAATTGTGTGCTCTTCTTGTAGACATGCTAAGATGGTTGCAGGTTCACATGCTCCTCTAACAATGACCATGACAACTGAACCGGGTCAACTTTTACACCTTGACACCGTAGGACCTTCACGTGTTCAATCCTTCGGAGGTAAATGGTATGTTCTTGTGATTGTTGATGACTATTCTATATACTCTTGGGTTTACTTTATGGCATCTAAGAATGAAGCTTTCAGTCACTTTAGAACTTTATTTCTTAGATTATTAATTGATCACCCAGGATCTTTAAGAGTAATTAAAAGTGATAATGGAACCGAATTTAAAAATGAATCGTTTGATCACTTTTGTGCTGAAAATGCAATAGATCATAAATTTTCTTCGCCATATGTACCTCAACAAAACGGTGTTGTGGAGAGAAAGAACATAACCTTAGTTGAGATGGCTAGGACTATGCTTGATGAATATCAAACTCCTAGGAAATTTTGGGCTTATGCAATTGCAACCGCTTGTTATGTCTCAAATCCTGTTTTATTGCGTGCTAAGCTAGGTAAAACACCATATGAGCTCAGGTTTGGACATAGGCCTAGTGTCACACACTTTAGGGTCTTTGGTTGTAAATGCTTTGTTAAGAAACATGGTAATCTTGATAAATTTGAAGCTAGATCTGTTGATGGCATGTTTCTTGGTTATCCATCTCATACTAGAGGCTACCGTGTGCTTTTACTTGATACTAACAAAATTGTGGAGACTTGTGAGGTTTCTTTTGATGAAGCTAGCCCAGGTACTAGTTCAAATATTGCAGGTCTGGATCCATATCCGCAGGGGGAGAGTATTTTTGTTGAAGAAGAGGAAGAAGTGGTGTTGTTGCCCGAAAATTCAGCAGCTAATGACATTGTTCCAGCTCCTGATCTTGATTCACAGCCAGCACCGACGACCACCATTGCTGGTCCATATCCTCCTCACGTCAAAAGCTCATCTATTTGTGATGAACATGAAGAAGAAGAAGCTTGTGAAGTGTCCACTCACCTACGGATTCTCAAAAGTCATCCTCCACAACAAATTATTGGAAGCTTGCATGAACGAGTTACAAGATCCAGGTTTTTTGACCCCAATTCTCATGCTCGTTCTGCTTTTGTTGCTTCTTTTGAACCCAAAGATATATCACACGCACTAAGTAATAAATATTGGATTATTTCCATGCAAGAAGAGTTAGAAAATTTTGAAAGAAATAATGTTTGGAAACTTGTACCTCCACCTCAAGGTCACACTTTAATTGGAACTAAATGGGTGTTTCAAAATAAACAAAGTGAAGATGGGGTTGTGGTTAGGAATAAGGCTAGGTTGGTTGCTCAAGGTTTCACAAAAGTTGAAGGTCTAGATTTTGATGAAACTTTTGCTCCTGTTGCTAGATTAGAAGCCATAAGAATTTTGTTATCTTTTTCTGCATCTAAAGGTTTTAAGCTATATCAAATGGATGTTAAAAGTGCTTTTCTTAATGGATACATAGATGAGGAGGTTTATGTCAAACAACCACCTGGTTTTGAAAATCCAAATTTTCCTAATCATGTTTACAAACTGTCCAAAGCCTTGTACGGTCTCAAACAAGCCCCTAGAGCATGGTATGATAGGTTAAAAATATTCTTACTTGAAAAGGGGTTCAAAAGATTGTCCTAAGGCGTCTCAACACGGACAAAAGCAAGCCTCTTCGGACACCAATGGGAACAGCAACAACACTTGAACTTGATGAAGATTGTGATCCCGTTGATCAAAAAGAATATAGAAGCATAATCGGATCACTTTTGTATCTCACGGCATCAAGACCGGACATACAATTCAGCGTATGTCTTTGTGCACGGTTTCAAGCCTCCCCACGTGCTTCACATCGTCAAGCCGTCAAAAGGATTCTCAGGTACTTACATGGAACTCAAGAATTTGGCATTTTTTTCTTCCTTCTTCCCCAACCGTTACTTTGAAAGCTTTTTCCGATGCTGATTTTGGGGGTTGTAGGATTGATAGGAAAAGTACATCTGGTGCTTGTCATTTTCTTGGTAATTCACTTGTTGCCTGGTCCTCTAGAAAACACAGTTCAGTTGCACAATCCACAGCCGAATCTGAATATGTAGCTGTTGCTAGTGCTTGCTCACAAATTCTTTGGATTGTTCAAACACTTAAGGACTATGGGATTGATCTAGATAGTGTTCCATTGTTTTGTGATAACACTAGTGCCATTTGCATTGCTAAAAACCCGTGCAACATTCGAGAACTAAGCACATTGAAATTAGGTATCACTTTCTCCGTGATAATGTCGAAAAAGGGAACATTGTGCTTCACCATGTAGATACCGAACAACTATTGGCTGACATTTTTACAAAACCTTTGGATTTCACTCGTTTTTGTTACATTCGTAGTGAAATAGGGGTTATGCATCCTCATGGCTTAACTTGAGGGAGAATTTTGAAACTTGGGAAGTCTATGTGTGAATCTGAAATTAAAATAATATGATCATAGTATTTCATGCATATATGACTTTGTGATTCGTTTTTCATGCTGAAAGTTATTACTACATTACTCGTGTTATACATTTTGTAGTTCTTACCATGTCTAGTAATTGGAATAATTACTTACACTAAATCTGGTCATGGTCGAACTTTCTTGCTGTTTTGAACTTGTTACATGCTCACAAGTGCTTTTAATCATAAAGATTTAATCAAGTAATCAACTCACTTGTTCAAATAAAAAAATGAGAAAGGATCAAGAGAATATGCATGCATCGCACTTCTTCTTTTGAGATGGCTTATCATTGCACTTAGATATGAACTTGAAAGGAGTTGTGTATGACTAAAACCACGTCCTTAAGCTTCTGATTGTCAAATGACATAGGCTTGGCTTGGTTGGTTAGAATAAGGCTGATGCTGCACATAATCTCTTGCAAATGTCATAAGATCAAAATTTGTGCTTTAAATGATAAATAAAATGCAGCAACAAGTTTCATGCTTTCAGGTCTTGAAATAGTTAAGTTTGTGAGATCATGACTTGCTTAAATTGAAAATTACACTTGATATCTATCATGGATTACACTACTTTATGTATCTCATTGATGTGATAGTGTAAGTTACTTGATAGTATGATTTGGATGAGCTTTGTTTTATATGCATATGTTATAATGTGCTCATAACAAAATAAAATTTCTCTTTTGTACCTTGCTGAATACATTGTCAAAGGGGGAGAAATTGATCACACATTGCACACATTCACAAGTATTTTGGCACGATTCTTCTCAGGGGGAGAATTTTTGGTATTTTTGTTTTTCTTCTCATTTTATTTCTGATTTACAAAGGGGGAGAAATTGTTTTCAAAATTTTTCATGTGAATAAGCCAATGTTCGGATTTTAAGTGGTGTTGCCAATGCATTCATCAAGGGGGAGATTGTGAGACCTATGTGTGCCGAATACATTGGCTTTGACGATAAAAGTTTTGAATACTACCAAAACACCTTTTTAACAAGGTCCGACTCTAGGTCCGAGCTCCTGCAAGGTCCGACGATAGGTCCGACTTGCTTTGTCTAGGTGTGACTTATTTTGGCTAGGTCCGACTTGTTTTTGATAGCTCCAGTGCTAGGTCCGACTAGCTTTGGTAAGTTCCATGCTAGGTCCGACTAAGCTTTAGTAAGCTCCGGCGCTAGGTCCGACTAGCTTTGGTAAGCTCCGGTTCAAGTTCCGGTTAGCTTTGGTAAGGTTCGGAGCTTAATTGCAATGGTTTTGCTTTTAACTTGCAATGTTTTGAACTTTCTTTACTCTTATGGAAAGTTTTCTTAGTATTATTTTACTAAGTTTTTGGTGTGTTTTGGTGGTTATGGCTGATATCATTTTTCTATGGTTTACAACATTCTTATGTGAGGTGCTCACGTAAGATGTTGTTTTTTCGGAACTAACGAGAGTCAAGTCGAGGACTTATGCTCGGAAGTATTGGTTGTTTATTCATGTGCAGGTGTTGCTTGAGTTCAATACATGGCTGGTGAGGGGATCCATTGAACTAGTCTTAGGGAGAAGATGAGGTTCAACAAACAAGTTCGGGAGGAATTGTGGTTGAGTTGATCGGGAGGTCGCGCAGCATATTTGGATCAAGAACAATGCATATGAAGGTATTGTGGATGTTGTTGGAAGGTGTTTGCACGTGTGCAAGGAGTGCATAGACGTGGCAACATGGTTCCAAGGCGTGGTGAATAGATATGAAAGTGGAGATATGGTTGAAAAGGTTCAACCGGCTGGATTTTGCGCTCAGGCTGCGGCTGAGGCGGTTATGGTTTGTTTATGGAAAGTTTCGAGTTGGTTATAATAGGATTTCGTTTTAGGCATGAAGTAGAGTTGTTTTAGGAATGTTTGGGACGTTCCTAAGGTGTTTGGAAGTCTTAAGATTGCTTCTATCTGCGTATAGAAGAGTCTTAAGCAGTATTGGAAAGTTACAGTTTGAATCCAAGTAGGAGTAGGAGTCCTAGTTTGAATTGGATTGGCCATAGAGCTGGTTATATAAGCAAGGGAGGCAAAGGCTCGTGGAGAGCATGACTTTGGGGCTGTTCCTCTTGTGTTTTGATAAATAAAATTCGTATTCTAAAGAAACTTTTGTGCCTTATTCGTCCGACTTGTTTCAGACAAGTTTTTCTCGTCAAGATTCTGTTCAGCACTACCTAGCTTCGTTGGTTTTTCATAACTCGAGTTTTACAGATCCAATTGATGTGATTCTTTTTGGGTTGTCTTCACAACTTGATTATATATCATCTGTGAAAATTTCACGGTCATTGAATTTGTGGTTTCTGATCTACACGAGTTTCTTTTCAGTATTCCAGAACTGTTTTTCTCGCGTAGGACAGATTGGCCTTTGTTCGATCTTTCGATCGTAACTTGAGTTTCTCTCAACGGATTTTCATGATTCTTGTTGTGATGTCTTCGTGACTTGATTCTCTACAATCTATACTAGTTTTGTCACAGTTGAACATGTTTAGATTAGTCGCACACATGGTTTCTTTAACATATCGGTTTTCTGCTGAGGGGTGTTTTGTTGCTTCTGCTGAAAAGTTTTTATGTACCATTCACCCCCCCTCTGGTAGCTTGACACGTGTAGTTCGATCCTACACCAAGAGATCACAAAATAGACTTTACAGAGAGGCTACTAGATGTATGAACTCACTATGGTTTCACCAGCAAGCTCGAATCACCATTCTCCCACCTACGGGCCCCCTCTTGTGCCATGCAGTTCCCAGGGCAGTCCTCTCTCGACTCGCGTTCCCCGCACCTTCCACGGTCCATAACAATCTAGCAACTTACCTAATTAGTCATCTAAACCACACCCATAGTTGGCCTTGTGGTGGCACTGTTTTCCTGGCATGTGCTGGCATGAACCGGTCCTTAGATCTACGACAAGTAAACCACCATCTCATTCTACCAAATCCACGAACCAAGCTTGCCTAGATCTCCCCCGATACTATGCTCATTATCATCATCAAGTTCTCATTATCATTATTCATATGAGTGCAGTAGCTAGACATGATTTATCTCGGCTTCCCGTAACCCGTAAGCTAAGCGAAGCAAAAAGCAAAAAAACCCGACCATACCCGACTCATCAAGTTCCCCGGTAGGATGGTTAACAAAACTAGTAAACTCCTATAAAAGGGGTTTCCCATCAAGTTGACTCAAGCATACATGTTTTCGCAAACAAAACAGTTTCAAAACATGGGATCAATATGGTCAAGGGGCACTTGCCTTGCTCCTATGGCTCTTGTTGCTCATGTGTCTCGAAGTATCGGTGCTGTAGTTCTTCGTAGATGGCTTCCTGAGCTTGTCCTTCTACTCGTGACCACGCACATACAAAATTATAGCAATCAAACATCATGCACAAACTTTACTCAAGATGCAATGGTGCAAATCCTATGATGCTGTTTTATTAGACCAGTTTGTACGTGTTCTTGCATGTTCTACTGGGCTTGCATGGGGTTTTATGGTGAACAAGAGTGTAAGTATCAAGTGTGGACGTGGTGATGATCTTGACTCAAGATCTAGATCAATTCCACCGTCAAAAACCGATCAACACGTGATCTGTCCACACGAAAAAGCTTATGTTCAAAGAAACAGATGCATAGAAACCGCGATGATGTTGTAAGGTGGTAACGAAGACCTACCTCAGCCTTCCTCCTAGCAATGGCAGCAGGACAGATCGTCGGCTCTCTTCCAGCGACGGCGAGCATGACGGGCTCGTCGGGGTCTCACCGGTGGCTGAACTCCGGCGAAGGGGGTTAACTCGGCTAGTTGGGGGCTAGGGCCTCTAAGTTGTTTACTTGGGAAAAGGTGTTACGACCAAGGGGGTTTTCGGGTTCTATTTATAAAAGGAAAAAAAGAGTCCTACTACGATTGGATTTCAAATAAGAGTCCTATTCAATTTGTTTTGGATCTTAACAACTTATCTCTAATTGATTTGGTGTGGTAGCAACGTGGAAATTGTGTCGGTTTCCTCAGTACCGGGTATTCCCGCGTGCACAGGAGAAAAACCGCTTACGGACCTCGCATCTCTGCAGTGGTGAGCTCAGGAGACGCCACGTGTCCAGCGGGGGCCGGACCCCCCCCCTTTTTCTCAGGGGCGGGCTCCGGGTGCGCCACGTGTCTGGCGGGCGGGACCTCCCTCTCCCTCAGAGGTGAGCTCCGCGTGCGCCACGTGTCTAGTGGGCAGGACCTCCCCTCTCCTCAGAGGCGAGCTCCGTGTGCGCCATGAGCTCTGAGAGTGCCACATGTCAAGTAGCTCCGGACTTCCATTCTCCTCAGAGACGAGCTCCGAGGTCGCCACGTGTCCAAGAGCGTCGGACCTTTCTTCTCGGAGGTGAGCTCCGAGGTCGACACGTGTCCCGTAGTGTCGGACCTCTCGGAGGCGAGCTCCGAGGGTGACACGTGTCCAACAGTGTCGGACCTCTCGGAGGCGAGCTCCGAGGGTGACACGGGTCCAACAGTGTCAGACCTCTCGGAGGCAAGCTTCGAGAGCGACACGTGTCTAGCGGGGCCGGACCTCATCCCTTCTGCAGGGGTGAGCTCCGAAAGTGCCACGTGTCCCGTGGGGCTGAGCCTCGCTTCTCCGCAGAGACTAGCTCCGAAGTCAACACGTGTCCCGCGGGGCTGAGCCTCGCTTCTCCGCAGAGACTAGCTCCGATGACGGCACGTGTCCAGCGGGGTTGGACCTCGCCCCTTCCGCAGACGCGAGCTCCGAGCCTGCCACGTGGCCAACAGTGCCGGACCTCACCCCCTCCACAGGGATGAGCTCCGAAGGCGCCCCGTGGCCAGCAGGCCGCGGGAAGTGTTGACAGCGCTCCTCGGTGAATTGGAATTGGCACTTTTCAGCCATCTTTCTCCCATTTTACTCCTTTTATAATGTTTTTCTATATGCAATGCATGGATATGAAATTTAGGGTGTTACACAAACTCTAACCATGGTAGTGAACAAAGTAAAAACTTTATAAACAACTTAAATGCAAACCGGAGCTTCCTTTGGTTTTGCAGGTGACTAAGTATCTATTCAGTTAGTGAAGACCACTTGTGGCTTGATCACTCGCTTCCCTTCCTCTTTGATCTCCACTTCAATTGCTTCACAATCTCACCATAGAGGCTACACGTTATGAATATGCATATGTATTTAGTTGTAAAGCTTTTACTAACAAGTTCTGATGACAAGTTTAAAACTGGAACTATGTTTAAGAATTTAAAATGACACCGGTGCTAGGGTTTGGGTTGGGTTAAGTAAAGTGATCAAATGCTATGTGTGCTTCCTAATTGTTGCATTTTCCCCTAGGACTGTTGTATCACAAAATACTGATCCAGAGCTCAAATTTATTTGGGAATTTTTCTGTGGGTTCCTTTTCACAAGAAGACATTTTGGACCAAAATTCAGAATTGTTCAATGAGCAGTTCATCCAGAATGATTCCCTAAGCATTTAGGCAAAAGGAATTACTTCGGAATAAATTTGCACTTTCATGCAAATTCAAGTGAACCACAATTTCCAACATATCTCATGGAGCATGCATGAATTTTCCTAGGAATTTTGGAACTAGGAATTGCCCAGAACTGAATTTCCAAGTTTTGGAAATTCTCTGAAATTGTTTCTGTATTCATTTGAACAGAGAAACTTGAAATCAGAATTGTCCTAACGAAATCAACTCCAAATGAGCTGAAATGTTTACAGGATCTTACTAACATCCTAAATAATATTCTGGCAAAATTTGAAGATTTTTGGATGAACCAACTCCCTCTAAAATTCTTTTTCTGCAAAGATTTAAATAATTTTCCAGAATTTAATAATGATTTTCATACAAATTGGGTTGCATATTTGGATAGAATTTTTCAATCTGAATACAACACAATTTGAGTCACTAAATTTCGAGTTCCCTAGCAAAAGTTATGAGGTTCTATAGTTTGAACAACTTTCTGTTTGAATTCTACACAACAATTCAAAAATGGGGCCCACGGGTCTGGTGTTTCTTGAACCTCGGGCCAGAGCCCGCGGGTGCACGCCAGACAGAAGGGTGGCACGTCCCATTCTACCTCATTTCTCCACCGTTTTTGCTCCGTTTTTGCCCTACACGCTCCTCACACCATGGCCTAGCAGCCAAGCATGTTTTCCCCGCATGAAAACGGCCGTAGGTGGGTCGGCATCGGTGGGGCGACTCAGGAGCTCTGCATCGACGCGTTCTGGCGCGTCCGAAGCTTCTCCCGGCGAGCTAAGATGCCCTAAAGCATCCCTAGTGGTCGGGGAATATGGAACGGAGATCAACTCTCGCAGAAAATGGCGGCAAACTAGTTGTGACCGTGGACCGCGGTGGTTTTAGCTGCCGGCGGTGATTTCTCGTCGCCCGGGGCGGAGGAGGGGCAGTTTGCTTCGTTCTTTGGCATGGAAGGGCGCTAGGGTAGATAGTTTCTGTGGTTTGAATTGTAGAACGGATGATCAAGCGGTTTGGGCTAGTTTCAAGATTTATCACGGGTCGGTTCTTCACATACTCCGGCGGTAAAACACGAATTCCGGCTAGCCGGCGACGGGGAAGAGAAAAAGGACCATGGGAGGAGTAGCTAGACGTGGTGGCGCACCTCTGTGGGCTTTTGAGCATGCCGGAGAGGCTTTGGGCAGGCCAGACGATGAGAAGCAGTAAGGCCGGCTGGCTCTGTCTTGCGGATGAACCGGCGCAGATGTTTGTTGGCTCCACCGGGCACCACAGTGGCCGGAAGCAGCACGGCGATGAGGGCAGTGAACGCGGAAGCCGAGGGTTATGTTCTCTGGCGTGAGCACGAAGCAAAGGCAGCGGGGGTTCAGTTTGTGAGCGAGAGGATCATGCCGGGGCTAAGGAATCACACAAGCAACTCGCCAGAACGATGAGAACTTCGGGAGAGCAGCTGCTGCATGGAAACTCGGTGGCGCGCTCTGCTGCCTCGGTTGTTCGAGTGGAGAAGGGAAAACAGTGACTGTGCACTGCCAAATGAAGATCTTTTGCACACCAAACTTCCCCAATGACATGTGGGTCCCAGCCCCTTCTTATCCCTCTCCAAAATATCTCCCAAATTTGCAAATGTTGGAGTTTAATTGTGGGAAGTTCAAAACTGAAGTGCATTTGTATAATTGGGCCAATTTTCCTCCAAATTCAAATGTGTATTTGAATTCGTTGCAATTTACAGTCCTTTTGGAAAAATGAGTAGTAAAACATGTCAAACATTCATGAAACATTGCATACCCTCTTATTTGGACCTAAGTAATTCAAATATGGAATCTGATTTTAAATTTGGCTGCTGCAAATGAGATTTTGAACACAACAGTTTGAAATTTCTATTGTAGTTCCCTCATTTGAAATTTGAGTTGAATTTTTAGTTTACAATCTGATTTTTAAACTTTTCAGTGCACACGAGACTTCAACTATGTGGTTTTTAATCCACCTAGGGTCCAAGCATATAAGTGACCATAAACTTGTTTAGAAGGCTCTCATGTGTATTATCATTTGTGGAAAAGTTTAAACAAGTCCCATTTCTTCAATTTGAACTTAACTTTATTCACAGCTCAAGTTTTCCATTTACAAGTTTTTGGGACTTTTGCATTCCTCCCCCCTTAAAAAGAATCTCGTCCCGAGATTCCAAAAGAAGAACGAGATGGGAGAGGTAATTCTACGCTGTTCGACGATAAAAGTTCCAGATCGTTTATGCGGAAGTAATCTTTGCTTTCCACGTTGTTTCTTCCATGGTATGATTACTCCATAGCACCATGTAAAATCTTGATGTCCGGTTCCAGGTGTTCTGGATCCTTTCATCGGTTGTCTGAACCGGTTACTCGACGTACGTAAGGTCCGGTCTCCACTCGTCGATTTCTTCGGTGTGGATAGCAATGGTAATTTTGAGGCACTCCCGTAGCTGTGACACATGAAATAGGTTGTGAACACCAGCAAGGCTTGCCGGTAGTTCCAGCCGGTAGGCTACAGGTCCGCAGTTCTTCGCGATAGCAAATGGATCTAAAGCTCGGGGAGCAAAATCTCCCCTTTACATCGGACCGGTGAATTCTTTCAGCAGAGACACGCAAAGATAAATGTGTTCTCTGCCATCAAAATGCAATGGTCTACGCCTTTGATCATCGTGGCTTTTCTGTCGGGATTTACAGCCTTCAAGTTCGCTTCTATTGTCCGGACTCGGTCATCAGCTTTGTTTACTAACTCAACCCAGAGCAGTACTCTTTCGCCATACTCATACCAACTCAGCGGTGTGCGATATTTCCGGCCGTAGAGCTTCATATTACGAGGTATAACTATACGGTCTTTAAACCATAGAGTACCCTAAAACACCTCATCTCTCCGTTGTCTATTCTTCTCCATATGTGACTCATACCCTTGTCTCTCCTTTGAGTCTCAACAATCTCCTCTCGGATTGTTGGAATGAGAGCAATGTTATAAAGTACTCCATACGGAATGACACGGAGACTGGGTTTTTCTTCTGCTAACTAAGCAATTGCCAAGTTGTAAACGCGGGCTTTCCAACTAAATGTGTCGGCAACCGCGTTCACCTTTCCCTGATGGTAGTGGATCTCGAAGTTATGATCTTTGATGAGCTCCAACCATCTTCGATCATACCCTTGCACCAACCAGTGAAGCGACTAAAATATCGATGCAGGGCAGGATACTTGTTGTTTATAGTGACGGCATTGAGCGAACGATAATCAACACTTAATCTTAGTGTCTAGTCGTTCTTCTTAACGAACAGCACAGATCAACTCCAAGGTAATGAGCTTGGTCGTATAAAACCTTCGCTCATGAGTTCACTTAGTTGCTCCTTCAACTCCGCTAGTTCATTGGGTGCCATCTTATACGGCCTCCATGAAATTGGTGTTGTTTCCGGCGCCAGTTCAATCTTGAACTCGACATCCCATTGGCCGGCATGCCCGGTAACTCATCAGAAACACATCCTATATTCACGTCCCACCGGAATATCCTCGAGTTTAATCACTTCCGTGTGGTAGGCCTAACCCATTCTCTTTGCTGTACAGAACAGACTCTTCTGTCCTAACCCAGCTTTTGATCCTTTTAACAGCATTTTCATAACTCAAGTTGCATACAAAAGTTAAAGTTAACTTCAGTATATTTCTAACGAGTACTCATATGCTTCTAGATCATTTCCGGATCGAAAGTTATGATTCTCCAAAGTTGACTGAATTCCTGGATAAAATTTGCCAGCATCTCCTTTGTATGTGGCTAACTTTATCACAGTTGTATATGGAAATACAATAAGAATCTGAAAAAACTTTGAACTGCAGAAATGTTGTACATTTCATAACCTTTCCAATGGTGTATCATAGGCTCCTTAAAGATTTTTCTACTGACAATTATGGCTTAAAAACAGAAAGGTACAGAGAGGTTTTTCTGCTGTCCTGGTTCTGGACAGTTTGCCTTCAACTGGACTTTTTACCAACTTAACATGTGATTTTGTTCTGGAGGTCTACAGATAAGTTGTAGAGAACTTAAAAATATTTCCATAACTTTATCATACAGCTTAATTGGTTAAAGCTGCTCAGAGTTATTCTCTGTCAAATTCTAGCAAGAATTCCAGCCAGAAATAAAGCACTCTGTTTTTGAAATATTTGAAGCCTAATCATTCTCTTTTGAATCTTAGCTAAAAATAAGAGTTCAGTAACTAATATTTGTTTTAAACTTCCATATTTAGTTGAAAGTTAGTTCATGAATAATTTCTTCATAGGGAAGAGATTATGAAGTGTAGTACGGTATCGATGCACCGTAAGAATTATGTCGGTACTACGTTCCTCACAAAATGGAACATCCTAACCGGATTATACCAACATATACGTCTCAATTGTGGCACTAAACGGTCTCTCACACACATGTACTACACAGGATACATACGTGGTAAGTACCTGCAGAAGAACACTCAATAGTGATGCACTCAAAGGTTGTTGTCATTTCAGGCAGGTCCATATTTGAAAGTAAATACATACGCCCGTATCATTACCATACGGCCGTCCTTGAGTTAAGGCACATCTCAAGGTATGTGATCGTGTTTTACACCACACAACAGGGAACCCGAGTAGAGCACGAACGGGTCATCACGGTTGGGAATTTTATCAACCCAATAGATACCACCTACTGCCCTGCAGGGCACGCTGATGGCAAGCGCTGCGTATGTCCTCCTAGGCTATTCCCAGAAGAACACACTGTCGCGTTACCGACCACACGATGGGGTTCCCACTTTTTTGCCTAATGCACACCAGGGACCAGCGTTTCATATGAACTCAGGAACATAAAGAGTCCAAGAGTTTCATATTGACGTACCACACCAAGATGTGAGACCTATCCCTGAACCACGTTCCTCGTCAGGGGAGCTAACCGAAATCGAACCGCTTTCGGTGGCGTTTCTTACCATGCTTACCCGAACGTAGGTGCGTCGTTACATAATCAAAATTCAGAATTATAACACATATGTTAGTCATGCCACTTTAAGTAACTATACTAATATAGTCCTTATTTGGGCATACTAGTGAATCCTCACCGTATCCTAAGTTTTTGTCCTAATACGATCCTTATTCCGTGCGCTATTACCAATGTGGCTCTGATACCACGCTGAGAGGGACCCCGGCCCGTATCACGGGGCCGTGCCGCTCGCCCGGGAATCACATTGGGTGGGGGCGTGTTTTGTGGCACCCAACAGCACACATATAAGGCAACTGTATTACATAAATCAAAAGCGGAAGCTTACAAATGTTCTTTATAAAAATTTACATCAAATAGCTACAGCAGAAGACTACAATCAACTCACAACGAATAACTAATGAGCACTCGAGAAGAGGTCCAGCCCGCGGACTCCTCTCGCTAGCAACACGAAGACATTGCAGCGGCTGGGTTCTCCATGTGTTACATGACTCGGAAGTCTCCGAGTTTCACCGGACAACCTTCTTTATAATCGTCGATGTTAACCTGCAAAACCACTCATATAGCAAGATTAGCATAAAGGCTCAGCAAGACTTAACGAGACGATGTGGTATGCCTATACAATCCAGTTAACCTGGTACATCGGTTTCCTGGGTCCCATATAGCAGTAAGCATCTGGTACACAACTCAATACTTGTGAGGGCCCGGTCCCGATCACAGGGCCGTGCCGCTCGCCCGGGAATCGCATTGGGTGGTGCCATGCGATGCGGCACACAACAGCACACATAATAAAGCATCATATTACATGAATCACGCAGAAGCTTACAAAGTGCAAGTTTTACAAATACTTCTCAAAATAATCTACAGAGGAAGACTGTTACAATTCACGTCTCATACCTATGCTAAGCAACAGAGAAGGTGTCCAGCCCGCGGACCCTTCTCACTAGCAACACTATCACAATAGCAGCGGCAGGAGTTGTCATGAGTTCACCACTCGGAGAGCTCCGAGTCTCATCGTACACCCGTACATATCAGCGTACAGTTATTACCTGCAAAACAACTTATGCAGTATCCGTGAGCACGAAGCTCAGCAAGACTTAACTGTCACCCTAGTCATGAAACTCTACATGCTGAAAATAGAGGGCTGAATTTAGAACTTTGCACAAAAGATGAACTTGAGCTAAAGGGGGGGGTCCTTACTTCAAGTTTTAAGCAACTTGTATAGTCCTTGCGCAATTTACATCGAGACTCCACAATCAAACAAGAAACGCTTCATCTTGATGTCACTTGCCTGAGGTGAAAGTAACTTTTGTGAGCTACCCTAGACTCATACGGACCTTGCACCATTACCGTCGAGACTCCACAGTAAAACAAGAAATGCTTTGCCTCGACGCTACTAGCCCAAGCTGGAAAATAAATTTAGTGAAAGTGTTGATCATTCCTCATCTACATTATGAGGATTATTCATGAAGCATATTAAGGTTTTCCCAGTTTATTACTACGTCACGACTCAGTGTACAAGTATGCTCACTACCGCGAGTGACGGTGATTGCAATCAAAAACACCCGGCTGACATGACACGTACGCCCGTACTCGACGTTGCACACAGCAACCATCACTGACGCCGTACGTGGCAACCTTTCACACGACAATCAAATGTCGAACCGGTCCCACCGACTGGGATTAAGTCTCACTACGGCAAACCCTCGTAGAGCCAACTTCTCTATCCTTTCAGCATCTGCATCAGACGGTGAGGTATGCCTCGACACCCAGGTTAACATGTTACATCAGTTTCCTGGGTCCCATATAGGCAGTATGCATCTGGTACACATCTCAAACTTGTCCAGCGGGGCCGCACACGAGAACGGGACTTAATCGACTCAGACATAGACTAGGTTCACAGGACCACGTCCTTGAGCCTTCCATCCACTGCCCAGTCTCCATTCCCAACTATGAGGATCAATTCCCAACTCTTCCAATTGATCCCCCTTAATTCCAGTTCACGAGTAGGAAACTGCCCACTCGAGTTTTGCTTCTTTTAATCCACTTTTGTTGACTTGAGATCAGCAGTTATAATCAATTGATAATCTAGTCTACATTATACTCCAGGGTTTTCTGGGTCATGCATTTGGAGTGTCATACCACCTAGACTTAATGCAAGAAACTAAATGCTAGACGATATAAAGTGAATACAAATAAAAACTTGTAAGTTTTGATGCAAACCGGGGCTTGCCTTTGTTTTGCAGGGGACTTATATATATGAAATTCAGTTAATGAAGACCACTTGGCTTGATCAATTGTTTTCCTCCTTCCTTGATCTCCACTCCGATGACTTCAAATTCTCCATGTAGATACTACACGTAATGAATATGCATATAGATTTAATTGTAAAGATTTTGCTAACAAGTTATAATAACAAGTTTAAAAACTGGAACTCTGTTTAAGAATTTAAAATGACCCTGGTGCTAGTGGTTTGGGTTTGTGTCTAAGCAACATAATTAAGTGCTAAGTGTCTTCCCCCTCTTCTATATTGATCACCTTAAAAGGTTAAACAGAACAGGGTGATCCCGAGCTCCTATGGAGCTGAGAATTTTCATGTGAGTTCCTTGTCATAAGAAAGTTCTCTGGACCAAAATTTAACACTTTTCCTTGAGTGGTTTGTTCACAACAATTACCTAAGCAATTAAGCAAAAGGAATTAATTCTGAAGTAACTCCAATGTTCATGGAAAACTTGGTGAACTAAAATTTCAATTATAGTTCATAGGACTTGCATGAATATTCCTAATATTTTTGGAGCTAATAATTACCCAGAACTGAATTTCCAAGTTTTGGAAATCCTCTGAAAATGTTTCGGTATTCAATTGAACACAGAAACTTCAAATCTGAATTGCCCTAATCAAAGCAACTCCAAATGAGCTGAAACTTTTACAGGAGTTCACTGTCATCCTAAAGAATATTCTGGCAAGATTTGAGGATTTTTGGATGAACCAATCTCCCTATAAAATTATTTTGCTGAAAAGCTTTAAAAACTTTTCCAGAATTAAATAATGAGTTTCATACAAATTGGGTTGCATATTGGGATAGAGCTATTCAATATTAATCCAACCCAATTTGACTCACTAAATTTGTAGGTTCCTATACCAATATATGACCTTTACAAGGATTGGGGAAAATCTGAAAATGAGCTCTGTTCTATTTTTTCCAATTTTCAGAGGCATGAGAAATTAACACCACATTTGGCCAAGAAAATGAGGTCCAATTCTTCTGAAATTTTTACTGGAGTTCAAGTATTTTTGGATGAATCTCCTGCCCAAATTTGGGAATTTTCCAATACACGAAACTTCTGGAAAAATTCCTACAATACTTTCCTTATATGAATTAATGTGCCAAATCCATGTATTTTCATAAACATTGGGCTGTACCCCTGGATAGTGCTCTCGGAGAGGAATCCAACAAATTTTGTTTCACAATTTTTGGACATTCCTACAACAATTAGTGGCTCTTCAAAGGTTGAACTGAAAACTGGAAATCCTAAAATGTTTAAACGCCTGCTAGTGGGTCCCACCCTGCAGATCATCTTCTTCCTCACGCAATATAGAGGCAGCGGCGGCGGCCTCCAGCGAGCATTGCCGGATCAACCTTCCCGGTCATCCCCCAACCTCAAACTCGCCGCCCCCCTTAATTTGTGGCGCTGAACCCATCTAGAGGGTCGCCGGTGGCCGTTGATCACCGGAACAGGGTGCGCGACGGCGGCAGCGGCCGTTAGGGTTCCGACATGGTCGGAAACCATCTACACCGCCTCAAAACGGTCGGGAATCGATTGGAGAGTACCGTGGGAGCTTGAGGGTGTCGAAACTGGACGCCAAACCACGTGAAAAGGCCGGCAACATCGAGCTCCACGGTGACCCGGGATGTTTTTCCATGGCGGCCCGAAAAACAGCAAGAACACGGTCGTTTCTGGATCATTTAGCTTGATTCTTGGTCGAGGAGGAGCGCTAGAATGTGAGGAAGGTGCTTGCAAGTTTGCTCGGCCAGTAGCTACCCGAGTAACTGAAATTTCGGGGTAGACCGAGCTCGACCCGAATACACGATGTTTCAGAAAACCTGGAAATTCTCCTCACCCGGTTGATCAATCGCTATACGGTTTGTAGCTATACGAGCTAGGGTGTATGGCGCACCTTTTTCGTGTTGAGGAGGGATGGTGAAAACGGCCGTGGCGTGCTGCCCACGGTGAGCCGGTTGTGGTTCCGCCGTTTGCACCTCGGTACTCCTCGTTGATCTTCAATTTATGGACAACAGAAACCCCGAGCATCGTCGCTGAGCAGGGGAACAACTCATACACAAGTAGGAGCTTCCTTTTTGTGTTGGTGGCTCGAGCAAAGGCTGAGCGGGCGCTGGTGTGCAGTGGAAAATTTGAGGAGCAGCGCCGGTGAGAGCTCTGTTGGGTGCCGTTCGTGAGGAGGAGGAGGCAAAGGCGTTTGGCTCAGCTGTGTGGGGAGTGGATCACGTTGAGGAGGCGGTGAACTGCTGCACAGTTGCCAGCGCGAGGGACATGCACGAGAAGGTGGCTCAGATCTGCTCCTGCGGTGGCACTTGGTGAGGCCTCTGTTTTATCGAGTGGAAGACTTAGGACTGAAGATTTGAAGATCTTTTGCAATTTTAACCTCCCCAATTACATGTGGGTCCCACCAGGAAGTGCCCCCTTATCCCTCAAAAGATCTCCAAATTTTGGCAAGGGACCAATTCAAATGTTGAGAGTTGAAAATTGAGCTGCATTTGGATAGTTGGACAAATTCCATCCAAATTCAAATGTATCTTTGAATTCTTTCCACATTTATATCCTTTTTGGAAAAATGGATAGCAAACCTTTTCAAAAATTAATGAAACTTTGCCTACCCACTAATTTGGACCTAAGGAATCCAAATATGCAATTTGATTCTTGTGTTAGCTGCTGCAAACAAGAGTTTGAACACAACAGTTTGAAATACCATTTTGTCCTCCCTCATTTGAAATTTGATTTGATCCCTTAGTTCAATATCTGATTTTTAAACCCTTCCATTGCATTTGAGTACTTCAAATCTGTGGTGTTAACCCACCTAGGGTCCAAACGTGCAAGTAACCCTAAGTTGGTTTTAGAAGAATCTCTCATGTGTTATCATATGTGTAAAAAGTTTAAACCAGTCCCCTTTTTCATTCACATGACACCAACATTTGTGCAAACTCAAGTTTCTTTGTATTCATATTTTTGGGACCTTTACATTCCTCCTTCCTAAAAAGGGAATCTCGTCCCGAGATTACAAAAAAAAAAGATGAGGCAGAAGGTAATTACAAAATCTACGACAAAAGTTCTGGATAGTTTTTGTGGATGTAATCTTCACTCTCCCAAGTCGCTTCTTCTGGTGTATGATTACTCCACAGGACTTTGTAAAATTTCAGAGTCCGATTTCGAGTGATCCGGGTCTTCTCGTCGATAATCTTGATGGGCCACTCGGCGTAGGTGAGATCCGGTTGTAATATCTCCATGTCTCCCGAAAGAATCTCTGTCGGCTTCTTCAAACACTTTCTCAAGTGTGAGACATGGAAGATGTCGTGGATGCCCGATGTCACACCCGGTTTTTCCAAAGAACAACCAAGTGAATATCACATGTATGCCAGGATCATTTTCTCATACATGTGATGACAAATAGTGAAGCATCATTTATTACAAGCCAGGTGTCGAATATAAATAAGTCTTACATAGCAAATGTCTCGATGAACAATAATAAGTTCCTCACAGTACCTAAACTAGCAGCGGAATATTATTCTTGAGGGCTCTGTCACAGGCGTTGCCCGGGGGTCTCCATGAACCTAGAAACCTTCTTCGGGTCCAAAGTCTTGGTCATTATACACCACCTCATTATCTTGACCTGAGCAGCAATATAAACCAACAAATATGCAAGGTTGAGTACCGATGGTACTCAGCAAGTGTGGGAAAGTTATGTCATGCATGGCTAGAACAAGGAGAGGTTGAACTCATGGTTAAAGCACTACGCAATTAATACCTATCACCTTAGCTTATTAAGCACCTAAATTACTACACAGATGAAATGGTCCCAATCTCCCAACTCATCATCAAAATCGAATAACCATATCATCATTTCCAATGTTAAGCTCCCCGCTTAACATCCACAACTTCCAAAACCATCAATCCTCTAATCATGAATAAGTCCAAGCCGCTCTTGACCGTGAGCACGGCTGTCATGACAGTTTTGACTCTGCAGAGTTTGTACCACTGTACCCACATGTAGTGATTTCATCCCCCGTTACCGGGTGGACTAAAAGAACCTCCATTATGCCAGTGGCTATGAACCACATTCACACTTCCCAGGTGTGTAGCCAGGAGATCACTACGAAGCCTTTACAAATGGATTCCCGACGAGCATGGGCCCACTGAGGTTTCACCCCTAACAGCATACAAGAGGCTCCAACCCCGCTGCAGTGGCCCCCTCTTGAGCCTTGCGGTTCATATGGTAGTCCAGCTGACACCTATTCCCCGCACCATCCAACACACCCATACTACGCCGGGGATACACCTAATTAATTGGTCAAGCTGCCCCATCTCAGCATGTGGTTGGCACTGTAAAGCCAGGTTACATGCTCCATGAACCGGTCCTTAGGATCCAGGCAAGTACTAAACACAAACCCAAGTCTCGTGCACCCAGCACACAACCAAAACATCCAACTTGCCTTGATCCCTACCTCTACATAACTCACAATATCTCATTCAAGAGTATGGTAAAATAAACTGATGATCTCATATCCCAAATATCCCATTCTAAGCATGGCTAAGCATATGCATAATAATAAATGACATGATAAAATAAATCCCAACCCAAGCTACAAGGAAACAAGGTAATGCAATTCTAGGGAAACTTCCTAGCATGGGTTTCATATTTCAGTTGACAATGCAAATAATTCTATCTACACATCCTAGCATAGGATCAAAGTGGTCAAGGACACTTGCCTCCTTCCTGCTACTCTTGAAATGGGTAGTCCTGGTCTTGGAAAGGAATAACATGCTCTTGAGCAGGTTCTATATCACACCATCACACATAGCAAAAGAAAAACAACAATCCATAAGACATAGTTCACACTTCCGCTTCATACAAACCACACCTTCATATTTATGAAAGTCTTTCACAATTATATGTGTTGTGGTTACTCTATGTGTGTTGATTTTGGCTTACATGCACTTTTAAACATGTGCATATGATTTCTACTTTTGTATTTATATTTATGTTTGTATATAATATATGAGTTTCCAATTTAAATAAATTCCTTATATTCAATTGATACACCTTTTAGCTACCAAGTATGCATGAAAGGTATACACCTACTCCATATGTGTCTTCAGAATTTCTACCAACCCTAAACTGAATTCTTTGGATTTTAGAAACTTCATTTATCATTTACTAGTTGCTATATTTTCAGATTTATTTCTTATGCTTAAATGTGAGCTTTATTATGAAAATAACAAAATACATAATCTAAACAGAATAGGTTCTGATCTAAAATATTTACTAATATATTTTTGACCTTTGCCTCTGATGTAAACTACTTCATAATTATTTTCCCTATTTTCTAAAACTATTTATTACTTAAAAATGTGTCCCTAATTTTGAATAATAAATTAAACAGATTCAATTCAGTCCAAAATATGTTTTTATCTCACTCCTAAATTTCCTAAAAACTGAGAAAGTCTTTAACTTAATTTTGACAATATGTTTGTCCCACTTTTTAATTTTTAAACACTAGTGACATATTCAATTTTCTAAAATAAATACTAAACAGGGCTAAAATGATGAACTCACCCCATTACAGGGTCTATAATATTATTTTCAGAATTTCCAGGGGTCTAGCTACACTTATCAGAGGTGTTTTTCCTAATTTTTATTAAGTCCAGGGGCTAAAACTGATTTTTAAATGAATTTACATGATTTTCTGGAGTTCCAGGGGCTAGATCTGAAGTTTCCGGGGCTAGCTCTTATTTCCCGAGAACCCCAGGGGGTAGCACGTAAGAATTTCAGTCTTTATAACGCCGGGCTGACGTGGACCGTCCGATTTTAAACTGACGGCCGAGATTATAACATCGAACCGGTACGCGGGGGTTTAAACCCTACCGTGCGATTTAAAATAAACGGCGCACAAGCGGCCACGTCGCTCTCATCGAGCGCGGGCGGCGCTGCCGGCGGCGCACGGCGGTGGGAGGCGGCGATCTCGCCGGAGATTTTCGGATCTTCTAGAATTCTTCCTAGAACTATGATTTTATGGCATAGATCGATGGAGGGGAGGTCGGGGTCTCACCTCGGGGGTTTTCTTGAGCTCGGAAGTCCTGGAAGGTGATCGGCGACGAGGTCCGAGGTGAATTCACGGCGAGGCTCGTCGGCGCTGTGTTTACACCGCAAGTCACTGAGTTTTCTGCACCTGCAAGGTTCCCCGGAGGCGGTGGATTAAGACCAGCGAGTTAGATCGGAATTTCCGAGCTTAGATCGGCCAGAATTTGCCGGAGAAGTCTCGGTTCTCACCGGAGGAAAATCGGTGGATCGCGTGGGAAAAAACAGAACGAGGCCGGGGTTTTTATAGACGGGGAAAGGCGGCGGGGTGGTTTAGATCAAGTCCGCGTCGCCTACGAACGAAATTCGGCGGGGATGCGCAGGAATCCGGGTCGGTTTTGATCCGGGGTGAGATAATCCCGACGCGGGCGCGAGGTAGAAGAAGGGCTGGCGGCCCCGCATGTTAGTGGGAGGAAGCGGCGCGCGCGGCTGCGGGCTGGCGCGGCGCTGGTTGGGCCGGCTGGTGGGTTGCGGCCCACTGGCCGGTTTTTTTCTGTTTTCTCTTTTTCTTTTTCTATTTCTTTTCTGATTTGAGTTTAATTTGAATTCCAGTTTGAATTTGAATTTTTGCAAAACATGCAACACGTCCAAAAATTTTTAAATTCCCCTCTTAACATGATTTTAGGGTCTTAACAAAATTTTGGGGTGTTACAGCTCTACCCCCTTAAAAGAAATCTCGTCCTCGAGATTGGTGGTTCTAAGAAAACAATCCCTGAAATTGTGCCTTTAGCTCATCTTCCCGTTCCCAGGTGGCTTCCTCTTCTGAGTGATGCTTCCACTGCACCTTGCACATCCGGATTCTTTTATTTCTGGTGAGGCATTCCATTGTCTCCAAAATCCTTTATGGTTGCTCGGCATAAGACAAATCCTCAGCTACATCCACTTCATTCATGGGCAACACCTCCTCAGGCGTCCTCAGGCATTTCTTGAGTTGTGACACATGGAATACATCGTGCACATCCGATAGACGAGCCGGTAATTCTAGTTGATACGCCACTTTGCCTTTCCTCTCCAAAACTTGAAAGGGTCTGATGTATCGAGGTGACAACTTCCCTTTCACCTTGAACCGTCGAAGTCCTCTGATAGGGGACACCTTGAGATAGACATAGTCCCCCACGTTGAAAACGAGCTCTCTTCTCCGCACATCGGCATAGCTCTTTTGGCGTGTCTGTGCTATCCTCAAGTTATTGCGAATTTCCCTCACCTTCGTCTCGGCTTCTTGTAGTACTTCAGGACCAAACACTTTACTTTCCCCTGTTTGGTTCCAAAATAGGGGAGTTCTGCACTTCCTCCCGTACAAGGCTTCAAACGGCGACATCTTCATACTAGCTTGATAGCTGTTGTTATAGGAAAACTCCGCATACGGTAAGTTCTTGTCCCAACTCCTATTGTTTTTGAGTGCACATGCCCTCAGCATATCTTCAAGGATCTGATTGGTTCTCTCCGTCTGCCCGTCCGTTTGGGGATGATAGGCAGAGCTGAAATTTAGATAGGTTCCCATGGTTTCATGCAATTTCTGCCAAAACCTCGAGGTGAACTGTGTCCCTCGATCCGACACAATCTTCTTTGGCACTCCATGGTAACACACGATCCTTGACATGTACAGCTCTGCCAATTTGGATCCGCTGTAGCTTTCTTTCACGGGGATGAAATGAGCTACCTTGGTTAGCCTATCAACGATGACCCATATTGAATCATATATTGATTGGGTTCTAGGCAATCCCACGATGAAATCCATGCTGATTTCTTCCCATTTCCATTCAGGCACTTTGAGTGGTTGCAATAATCCCGCGGGTCGTTGATGTTCTGCTTTCACCAACTGACATGTGTCACATAGGGCAACATGTTCCGTGACATCTCGTTTCATGCCATACCACCAATACCTGCTCTTGAGGTCCTGGTATATCTTCGTACTTCCAGGATGAATGGAATAGTCGGAATCGTGAGCCTCCTTTAAAATTAATTCACGAATCTCCTTTACTTCAGGCACACAGATGCTTTTCCCGTGCCACACCGTTCCTTGTTCATCCTCTCTAAAACCAGGAGCTTTATTTTCCTTGATGAGTTGTCTGATCTCTTGTATCTTCTCGTCTTTCTTTTGACCCTCGCGGATGTCTCGCTCTAGTGTGGAGTCCACTTCCATGGCGATGGCTTCCCCACTATTTACCAGGCATAGATTGAGCCTTATAACCTCGTCCTTCAATTCTGCAGGCCTGTCCTTCAAGCTCAACTTATTGACCTGCACTTTCCGACTTAAAGCATCGGCCACGACATTTGCCTTCCCAGTATGATAGTTGATGCCCACATCAAAGTCATTGATTAGCTCTAACCATCTCCTTTGTCTGAGGTTGAGATCTGGCTGTGTGAAAATGTACTTTAAACTCTTATGATCCGTATATATCTCGGTCCTCTTCCCCATCAAATAGTGCCGCCAAATTTTCAACGCGTGTACCACTGCGGCTAGTTCTAAGTCATGTGTAGGATAGTTTTTCTCGTGCTTCTGAAGCTGTCGGGATGCATATGCCACGACATGCCCTTCTTGCATGAGAACACATCCTAACCCGTTTCCAGAGGCATCGCAGTACACTGTGAAATTCTTCTGCATATCTGGCATAACCAACACTGGGGCTGTTGTCAATCTTTTCTTTAGCTCCTGAAAACTCGTTTAGCACTGTGGCGTCCATGTGAACGTGATTCCCTTCTCAAACAGTTTGGTGAGAGGTCTCGAGATCTTGGAGAATCCTTCAATAAACCGTCGATAGTATCCAGCCAATCCCAAGAAGCTTCGAACTTCCCCGACATTTTCATGGGTCTTCCACTTCTGGATATCCTCGATTTTGGCGGGATCTACGGAGATTCCTTCCTCCGAGATTATATGTCCTAAGAAGGGAACTCTCTTCAGCCAAAACTCACACTTGCTCAACTTGGCATATAGTTGGTGTTCTCTCAGCCTCTGCAACACCAACCTTAGATGTTTCTCATGTTCTCCTTCATCTTTGGAGAAGACGAGAATGTCATCTATGAAAACCACCACAAATTTGTCCAGATATTCCATGAATACCTTGTTCATGAGATACATGAAGTATGCCGGGGCATTAGTTAGCCCGAAAGGCATGACAGTGTATTCATACAGTCCGTACCGAGATACGAAAGCTGTCTTGGGAATATCAGATTGCCTTATCTTGAGTTGGTGGTATCCCGACCTGAGATCAATTTTCGAGAACACACAAGCTCCCCTCAACTGATCAAACAAGTCTTCAATGCGGGGTAATGGGTACTTGTTCTTGATAGTTACCTCATTCAAGGCACGGTAATCCACGCATAACCTTTGGGTTCCGTCCCTCTTGGGCACAAATATCACTGGAGCTCCCCATGGTGAGGAACTAGGACGAATATACCCCTTCTCCGTCAATTCTCTTAAATGATCCTTGAGTTCTTCTAGCTGCTTGGAGTCCATCCGATAAGGTCTCTTGTATATCGGGGCTGTTCTAGGTACTAGCTCAATTGCGAATTCCACTTCACGATCGGGAGGCATACCTGGCAACTCCTCCGGAAAAACATCTGGATATTCCCTGATGGTCGTGATTTCCTCGACTTTCACCTCAACTTGATTTAATTTAATGTCCCTCCTAGGCTCGTGTATTGTTATGAACTTTACTCTTGTGCCACTAGGGTGAGTTAGTTCCACCGTTCTGGTCGAACAATGGATGATTCCTTTATGTTTTGTCAACCAATCCATACCCAAGATAATATCTATCCCTGGTGAATCTATCACTATGAGGTTAGCGGTAAATACCACCCCATTAATGTCTAGATTCACTTTGGGACACACTTGTCTTGTCCTTATTTCTCCTCCTGGAGAATTTACTGCTAGCATATGGTTCATTTGTGTTGTTGCTAGGTCATGCTTCTTAACAAACCCTTGAGCAATGAACGAGTGGGTAGCACCAGAATCAAACAGCAGGGTTGCAAGGTGTAAATTGGCAGGAAACTTACCAACTACCACGTCGGGTGCCTCTTGTGCTTCCTCCATAGTGACGTGGTTCACCCGTCCTCTCATTACATTCTGCTGTTGTGGCTGCGTGGGCTTCTTCTTTGGGCACTTATGGGCATAGTGCCCCACTTCACCACAGCTAAAACATTGCACCCCAACCTTAGGTGCTTGGCCTTTATTGTCTCGGGGTTGGTTTGGAGGTCCCTGTACTGCTGGTCGAGGTGGATATGCAGGGCGAGGCTGCTGTACAAACTGACGTTGTGGCTGTGCTGGTGCTGCCGGAGGCCTGTAGTTCGGGTTGTACCCTCTTGGTGCTGAGTAGGGTACCGCAGCACTGTTCGTCTGCCCTGCAGGTTGCTGCATCAGACGTGGGCGGTTGTTGCTCCCTGAGGCTTGATGTGACCATCCGGCCTTCCTCTTATTCTCATTTTCCAAGGCCTTTAGCTTCCTTTCTACCACAAACGCTCTGTCCACCATCTTTTGGAAGCTTTCATACTCATTTGAGGACATTGCACACTGCATTTCTGCGGTAAGTCCCTCCACGAAACAATCTTGTTTCTGTTCATCAGTCTCTATGTCCCGTGGGGCATAATGGGATAGTTGAGTAAATTTAGTGAGGTATTCCCTCACCGTCATGTTTCCCTGCTGCAGTCCCAAAACTCCTTCCTCTTGTTTATGAGTTCACCTCTTGGGATGTAATGGTTGCGGAAGCTACGTTTGAACTCTTCCCAAGTGATGTTCTCAGGGTCATGATGGGCAGCCACGTAGGCGGTCCACCAATCAGCAGCAGGTCCATGCAATTGATGAGAGGCAAACAGCACCCTCTCATACGCTTGGCACTGTATGATCATCTTGCTCTCAATTGTCTTAAGCCAATCATCTGCCTCCAGAGGTTCAGCAGCACTAGCAAACTTTGGAGGTTGAGTTCCTAGAAACTCACTCAACCTTGGTTGGCGTGGTGCAGCTTGTGGAGGTGGAACTTGATGCAAGTTGTCCACCACTTGAGTCAAGTTCTGGATGAGCTGATTTTGATTCTCCAGCATTTGGTGGAGGGGATCAACTCCTTCACGGCGACCACCCCGGTCCAGGCCTCCAGAAAGATGAGGGTTGCATGTCTCATCGTTGTTTTTGGCGCGGTTGGCAGCACGTCCTTTTCCTCTTCCGGCCATCTGGCAGAATCAACCAATGTTAATGTGAAAGCATTTAGTACCATCTTACTACTTTCATTTGTTTGTACTTTGAAGTGTTGAGGCTTTGTTATACGTTTCTGAGGGTTCATTTCTCACTCAAAAATAAATGCAATATTATTTCATGTGGGTTCTCACACCAAAGCAAAACAATCTAAAGACGAGGCTGTGGACAATTGCTCATGGCTTCCACAACTCACGTCACACACCAAGCATTATCACACCATTAACTTAACTTAACGACTCGACTATTCGACATCTTGATAACTAAGGGAAGGACTCTACACTACTCGTTTTCTTGAGCTGGCTCCTCAGGATCTTCCTTATCATTTCGGCTTCCTTCTGACTCTGCTTTGGGTGGGGAGGCTGCTGGTGGAGAAGTGCGACGACGCCTTATCGCCCGATGATCTGGGGAGTCAGGGTCCATGTATCATTCGTGGTGACACACAGTTCATTCCCATCTCCTCTTTCCCTCGCCCTCCGGCTGGCTCGCAGCAACGCCTCCGTTTCCTTCAGGGTGTCCCGAACATCCTGAAGCTCTTGCTGACACTCCTGCAGTCGAGTGCTGAGCATAGCAGCATCCTCCAAGCACAAGTCCATGTGCTCATGGGAAGTCCCTTGCTGCACTGGTGGGTACTTGTACTCCGTGGTACCACTCTCACGCTGGAGGACATACATGTACTCAGTCCTGTCCAGGTGGCGACGATAGATGTGACTCTGGCAGGTGATGGCCTCCCAGGTGACATCCTTCTCCGCATCGACCTGTGTCGCTCGACAAGCTGGAGAGCGGTGGATCTTAAGCAGCCGATTTTCGTGTATAATCCTCATCTCTGAACTCCATTCTTCCCTCTTCTCATGGATGGTCCTAGTGGAGTTATAGTAGATGATTAGCTTGCCCGTATTGTCGGCGGCTTCGAGCATACGTCGAAGACGGCGCAACAAGCCTCCTACTGCCAATCCGTAGGAAAGGTACGTCACTGGACGGCTCTCCTCTCTTTCGGCAAGGGCAACTACGGGGACTCTCCCTCCTGTGAACTTGCGAGCGGTGCGAATCATGCGAACCATCTAAAACAAAAAGCATTTAAACTTAGGTTAGATAACTTTTAAACAAAAATCCTATTTTGAATGAAAATTGGGGTAAGATGAAGAAAGTGACTCATTAAATAACACTTTTCAACACACACCTTGTAAAACTAGTTTTAAGAAAATAAGGCCCTTATATATGTCCATTTCTACCTAGGTCCATGTTCCTATGGGCAACCTTGGCTCTGATACCACTTCTGTCACACCCGGTTTTTCCAAAGAACAACCAAGTGAATATCACATGTATGCCAGGATCATTTTCTCATACATGTGATGACAAATAGTGAAACATCATTTATTACAAGCCAGGTGTCGAATATAAATAAGTCTTACATAGCAAATGTCTCGATGGACAATAATAAGTTCTTCACAAGTAAATAAACTAGCAGCGGGCCTTTACAAATGGATTCCCACATTCACACTTCCCAGGTGTGTAGCCGGGAGATCACTACGAAGCCTTTACAAATGGATTCCCGACGAGCGTGGGCCCACTGAGGTTTCACCCCTAACAGCATACAAGAGGCTCCAACCCCGCTGCAGTGGCCCCCTCTTGAGCCTTGCGGTTCATATGGTAGTCCAGCTGACACCTATTCCCCGCACCATCCAACACACCCATACTACGCCGGGGATACACCTAATTAATTGGCCAAGCTGCCCCATCTCAGCATGTGGTTGGCACTGTAAAGCCAGGTTACATGCTCCATGAACCGGTCCTTAGGATCCAGGCAAGTACTAAACACAAACCCAAGTCTCGTGCACCCAGCACACAACCAAAACATCCAACTTGCCTTGATACCTACCTCTACATAACTCACAATATCTCATTCAAGAGTATGGTAAAATAAACTGATGATCTCATATACCAAATATCCCATTCTAAGCATGGCTAAGCATATGCATAATAATAAATGACATGATAAAATAAATCCCAACCCAAGCTACAAGGAAACAAGGTAATGCAATTCTAGGGAAACTTCCTAGCATGGGTTTCATATTTCAATTGACAATGCAAATAATTCTATCTACACATCCTAGCATAGGATCAAAGTGGTCAAGGACACTTGCCTCGTTCCTGCTACTCTTGAAATGGGTAGTCCTGGTCTTGGAAAGGAATAACTTGCTCTTGAGCAGGTTCTATATCACACCATCACACATAGCAAAAGAAAAACAACAATCCATAAGACATAGTTCACACTTCCACTTCATACAAACCACACCTTCATATTTATGAAAGTCTTTCACAATTATATGTGTTGTGGTTACTCTATGTGTGTTGATTTTGGCTTACATGCACTTTTAAACATGTGCATATGATTTCTACTTTTGTATTTATATTTATGTTTGTATATAATATATGAGTTTCCAATTTAAATAAATTCCTTATATTCAATTGATACCCCTTTTAGCTACCAAGTATGCATGAAAGGTATACACCTACTCCATATGTGTCTTCAGAATTTCGACAAACCCTAAACTGAATTCTTTGGATTTTAGAAACTTCATTTATCATTTACTAGTTGCTATATTTTCAGATTTATTTCTTATGCTTAAATGTGAGCTTTATTATGAAATAACAAAATACATCATCTAAACAGAATAGGTTCTGATCTAAAATATTTACTAATATATTTTTGACCTTTGCCTCTGATGTAAACTACTTCATAATTATTTTCCCTATTTTCTAAGACTATTTATTACTTAAAAATGTGTCCCTAATTGTGAATAATAAATTAAACAGATTCAATTCAGTCCAAAATATGTTTTTATCTCACTCCTAAATTTCCTAAACACTGAGAAAGTCTTTAACTTAATTTTGACAATATGTTTGTCCCACTTTTTAATTTTTAAACACTAGTTACATATTCAATTTTCTAAATTAAATACTAAACAGGGCTAAAATGATGAACTCACCCCATTACAGGATCTATAATATTAATTTCAGAATTTCCAGGGGTCTAGCTACACTTATCATAGGTGTTTTTCCTAATTTTTATTAAGTCCAGGGGCTAAAACTGATTTTTAAATGAATTTACATGATTTTCTGGAGTTCCAGGGGCTAGATCTGAAGTTTCTGGGGCTAGCTCTTATTTCCCGAGAACCCCAGGGGGTAGCACGTAAGAATTCCAGTCTTTATAACGCGGGGCTGACGTGGACCGTCTGATTTTAAACTGACGGCCGAGATTATAACATCGAACCGGTACGCGGGGGTTTAAACCCTACCGTGTGATTTAAAATAAACGGCGCACAAGCGGCCACGTCGCTCTGATCGAGCGCGGGCGGCGCTGCCGGCGGCGCACGGTGGCGGGAGGCGGCGATCTCGCCGGAGATTTTTGGATCTTCGAGAATTCTTCCTAGAACTGTGATTTTATGGCATAGATCCATGGAGGGGAGGTCGGGGATCTCACCTCAGGGGTTTTCTTGAGCTCGGAGGTCCTGGAAGGTGATCGGCGACGAGGTCCGAGGTGAATTCACGGCGAGGCTCATCGGCGCTGTGTTTACACCGCAAGTCACCGAGTTTTCTGCACCTGCAAGGTTCCCCGGAGGCGGTGGATCAAGACCAGCGAGTTAGATCGGAATTTCCGAGCTTAGATCGGCCAGAATTCGCCGGAGAAGTCTCGGTTCTCACCGGAGGAAAATCGGCGGATCGCGTGGGAAAAAACAGAACGAGGCCGGGGTTTTTATAGACGGGGAAAGGCGGCGGGGTGGTTTAGATCAAGTCCGCGTCGCCTACGAATGAAATTCAGCGGGGATGCGCAGGAATCCGGGTCGGTTTTGATCCGGGGTGAGATAATCCTGGCGCGGGCGCGAGGTAGAAGAAGGGCTGGCGGGCCCCGCCTGTCAGTGGGAGGAAGCGGCACGCGCGGCTGCGGGCTGGCGCGGCGCTGGTTGGGCCGGCTGGTGGGTTGCGGCCCACTGGCCGGTTTTTTTCTGTTTTCTCTTTTTCTTTTTCTATTTCTTTTCTGATTTGAGTTTAATTTGAATTCCAGTTTGAATTTGAATTTTTGCAAAACATGCAACACGTCCAAAAATTTTTAAATTCCCCTCTTAACATGATTTTAGGGTCTTAACAAAATTTTGGGGTGTTACACCCGATAAAGATGGCGGCAGCCCCAAACGGTAGGCTACTGGCCCACACCGTTCTGTAATAATGAACGGACCAACAAAGCGAGGAGCTAGCTTTCCCTTGACCCCGAATCGATGAATTCCCTTCATCGGGGATACTCGGAGATAGACGTGATCTCCGACTTCAAAATACAAGGGTCAGCGTCGCTGGTCCGCATAACTCTTCTGGTGAGATTGAGCGGCTTTGAGGTTTGCTTGAATAAGCTGGACCCGGTCTTCGGCATCTTTTACAAGATCAATGCTGAAAATCACCCTCTCGCCGGATTCACACCAATTGAGTGGCGTGTGGCACTTCCTGCCATAAAGTGCTTCGTATGGTGCCATTTTAATACTGGATTGGTAACCATTGTTGTAGGAGAATTCTGCTAATGGCAAATGGTTATCCCAATTCTTTCCTTGATCTATGGCACATGCTCTCAGCATATCTTCTAAAATCTAATTCATCCTCTCCGTTTGACCGTCGGTCTGAGGATGGTATGCCGAGCTTCTGACTAACTTTGTTCCCAGAGATTCATGTAGTTGCTCCCAGAAACGAGCAACAAATATTGAACCTCGGTCTGATATGATGGTTTTGGGAACTCCATGTAAGCACATAATTCTGGAGAGATACAACTCTGCATATTGCTTAGTATGGAACCCCGTATTCACTGGGATGAAGTGGGCTGATTTTGTTAAGCGATCAACAATCACCCAAATGGAGTCATTCTTTCTAGATGTGAGAGGCAGTCTGACAATAAAGTCCATGCTGATGTCCTCCCACTTCCATGCCAGAATACTTAATGGTTGCAGCATTCCCGCTTTCTTAAGATGATCAGCTTTGACTCGCCGACATGTATCACACTCGGATACAAACTTGGCAATTTCTCGCTTCATCCGAGTCCACCAAAATTTTGTTTTAAGGTCTTGATACATCTTATTGCTTCCTGGATGTATCGAGTACTTTGACATATGAGCTTCATCCAAGATCTTCTTTCTTAGCTTCAGGTTCCGGGGTACCACGATACGGTTGTTAAACCATAACACACCTTGTTCATGTTCCCGGAAACATTTCATTTTATCCTCATTGATTCTTGCCCGGATTTTCCGCATTCCTTTATCTCTCTTCTAGGCTTGTACAATCTCTTCTCTAATGGTAGGCACAAGAGCAAGATTATACAACGCCCCATACGGAATCACCCGCAAGTTTGGTTCTTCATCCTCATCCGGAATAACCGACAAGTTATTTACGTGGGACTTACGACTGAGTGCATCAGCCACCACGTTAGCTTTGCCCGGATGGTAATGGATCTCGAGCTCATAATCTTTGATCAATTCCAACCATCTCCGCTGCCTCATATTAATATCCTTCTGAGTGAATATATATTTGAGACTCTTATGGTCGGTGTAGAGGTGCACTAAATTCTCCGGTAAGTAGTGCCTCCACATCTTCAACGCAAGCACCACTGCAGCGAGTTCTAGGTCATGAGCGGGGTCGTGCTGCTCATGGTTGCGGAGTTTACGAGACCCATACGCGATCACGCGTCTATCTTGCATTAAGACGCAGCCAAGTCCAATGCCTGAGGCATCACAATAAACATCAAATGGCTTTGTTGTATCCGGTTGGACTAACACCGGTGCCGTTGTGAGATGTTTCTTCAAAGTTTGAAATGCCTCTTCACAGGCCTCTGTCCACACATACTTGCTGCTCTTCTTCAATAGTTCTGTCATTGGTATAGCCACCTTCGAGAAGCTGGGAATAAATATCCGGTAATAACCCGCTAGTCCTAGAAAACTGCGGATTTGATGAACAGATGTCGGAGACTCCCGTTTCAAGACTTGCTCAATTTTGGTTGGATCTACGGCCACACCCTCCGCTGAAATAATTTGGCATAAGAATGGTACTTTGCTGATCCAAAATTCACACTTGCTGAATTTGGCATACAGCTTATGTTCCCGTAAGCGTTGGAGCACAGTATGGAGATGTTTGGTGTGCTCTTCCTCCGATTTGGAGTATACGAGAATGTCGTCGATGAAAACCACGATGAACTGATCCAACTCTGGCATGAATACAGAATTCATGAGATACATGAAATGTGTGGGTGCATTTGTTAGCCCGAAAGACATGACTAGATACTCATAGAGCCCGTATCTAGTCGAGAAAGCCGTCTTTGGTATATCCTCCGCTCTAATTTTTATCTGATGATAACCGGACCGTAAGTCCATCTTGGAGAATACTTTGGCACCCACCAACTGATCAAATAATATATCAATCCGCGGCAGTGGATATTTATTTTTGATCGTCACTGCATTCAGCGGCAGATAATCCACACATAACCGAAGTGATTCATCCTTTTTCTTCACAAAGAGGGCTGAACAGCCCCATGGTGATGAGCTTGGTCGGAAGAACCCTTTGTCCATTAAGTCCTTTAGCTGTTCTTTTAGTTCAGCTAATTCCTTCGGAGACATTTTGTACGGCCTCCGAGATATCGGTGTGGTTCCCGGTGCTAACTCGATCTTGAACACCACGTCCCTTTCAGGCGGCATCCCTGGAAGGTCGTCAGGAAACACATCTGGGTACTCATGGACCACCGGAATATCCTCCAGATTCATGGTCACACTGTGGTATACAACTGGATTTTTAGAATCCACGGCTTCAAGTATGAGTGTCTGAAGACCGTAGATCGGAGAGTCCAAACTAACAATCCGTGGACCGATGTCAAGAACAGCCCCGTGGTAGTTCATCCACGCCATTCCTAAGATCACATCGATCTTCTGCCCCTCTAATACAATGAGGGTTGTGGGTATAATTTTCCACCTAAGCACAAAGGTGCTTTGATCACCACTTCATTAGCAGCTATATTCCCACCGGGTGAGCGGATAAGGTAGTGATCTTTCAGTGTAGAGGTGGAGAGCTCAGCTTTGTACACAAATAACCTGCTGATGAAATTGTGTGTGGCTCCAGATTCAAATAAAATCAATACGGGCAGTTCATTGAGGGTGAACATTCCCGCTAGCACCGGTGCCCCATCCGGCACGTCCTCTAGAGCTGTATGAAAAATGCACCCGGACTTTGGTGCTGTTCCTTGGAGCTGAGCATGGGGTTGATTTATACCCTGCTACGGTGTAGTTGCTCTGTGGCGTATCCTTTCTGGACACTTCCTGCTGATGTGACCCAAACACCCGCACATGAAGCACGATTTCTCAGCCGGTTCCAGGTTGCTCTGAGTACGGACACTAGTTGTATTCTGCTGCGGCAAGAATGCTTGAGGAATAGAATAATGTGGCTGCATATACTGTTGTTGCAGCTGTCCGAATTCAGAGTATTTAGATGAACGACCCGAATATTGCTGGGGTCGTCGAGCCGGCTGCATTGTTTGACAGTTCAAGGTATTGTCTACCACCCTGTATTTATGAGGAGCACTACGGCAACTCTCCGGTGGTATAAGGTTCTTTCTTTTCTCAGCCTGAACTTCTCGCTGAGCATCTTCAACCATGATGGCAGCACTCATCAATTCGTTAAAGTTCTTTCGATCAGCTAAAACGAGTCTTTCCTTTAACTTGGGATTGAGGCTGCGGAAGAACCATTCACACTTTTGTGCCTCAGTGTTCACATGTTGAGGCGCATACTGTGCCAGCTTGTTGAACATTCGTGAATGCTCGTATGCATCCTTCTCTCCGTGTTTTAAGACCAGAAACTCCTCGAGATTCCGCTGAATTATTCCGGAAGGAACATGTCGGTACCTGAGATATGGGGTACCCCCGCGCACAGGGGAAAATGCCTAAGGAACTCGCCCTTCTCCGCACGGAGAGCTCCGAAGGCGCCATGCGTCCGGCGGGGCCGGAGCTCCCTCTCCTCAGAGGAGAGCTCCGGGCCCGCCACGTGGCATACAGAAGCCGGACCTCCCCCTCCGCGGGCGAGGGGTCCGAAGGTGCCACGTATCCAGCGGGGCCGGACCTCCCTCTCCTCAGAGAGGAGCTCCGGGCCCGCCACGTGGCCGACAGAAGCCGAACCTCCCCCTCCGCGGGGAGAGGTCCGAAGGCTCCACGTGCCCCGCGGGGCCGGACCCTCCTCTCCTCTGAGAAGGGCTCCGGGCCCGCCATGTGGCCAGCAGAACGGCGCTGCCTGCCCCCGAGCGATAGGCAGCGGGCGTAAAGACGCCCCATACCTTGTCCGTACAAGGTATTCAAGGCCCGCATCTTCCCAAGACGCGGAGACGCGGAGCACGCCTCTGTCAGGTGCCGCTGCGCCCAGTCACATCACAGACTGGCGCGTGGTGTCAGAACCTGCCAGCCAATAAACACCGCGACAAGACATCCCATGCCGCCTCCGCCGTCATCAACCACTACGACTAGCGTGCGGCATGGGCAGGGCGGCAAGACGGAGACTCGGAAGCCTTCGCCAGAGACAACTACCGGCATAACTGCAGATACGGTAGATAACAGACAATCTCCCCGGGACAACCTGTCGGGTCCCGGGCCCCCCTTGTAAGCCACTCGAGTCTTGGACTATAAAAGACTCGGGTAGGCGACGATAGCAAGGGTTCGCACCTCTGCAACTCATACGCTAGCCATTCACACCCAAGCTGTAACTCACCCCCAAGCTCAGGACTCTGGCCCTGAGCAGCAAGCAATACAGCGAGCTCCATAGCTCGCCGTGGACGTAGGGTTTTACGCTCCGGCGGCCTGAACCACGTAAAACTCACAGTGTCAAGCTCTTACTAACTCGTCCATCCGCGCAAGCTCTCCGCAAGGGTCTAGCCCCACCAAAAAAAGAACCTCCGCGGGCTGCCCAGTGCAGGCCCGGGGGAAGTGTCGACCGAACACTTCGACATTTGGCGCGCCAGGTAGGGGGCTTTTCCCCTTGCGCGACGAGTTTCCGCCGATGAAGATGACCAAGCTTCCCTCAGCGGCAAACTCTCCCCCTCCGCGTTCACGGCGAACCGTGACCAGTGGGTAGTACATGTCGACGCACTCAGGATGGAGTGTGTCGGCACGAGCTGGTAGCCAGCAGCCGACTCCGGCAACGCCGACTCCGGCGATGCAGGCTCCGACCAGTGTGAGATCTTCTGCAGCGCTGAGCGTACACCATGGGGGTGCGCTAGCTGCAGCAAGAGCACTGCTGCGCAACCCACCTGCTGGGGATGCACCCCATTCTGCGACGCAACAATGGGTCCACGAGGTGGACCGCCTCGTCGTCGCCGCCGCGAACCCTCAGTTTCGGCAAGGGCGGCGCCCCGGTCAACCGGCTGTGTCGCTGACGCGCACACCCACGGTTGACGGGCAAACGGCGGATTCCAGCTCCTCCAGGCTCCCGTCGACGGACCTGAGAAGGGAGCTGGAACGGTGCCACTTGGGCCAGGATGCCCGGGTGTACCTCGAGCGACGTCGAGAAAGGCGTCGCAACCATGAGGCTGGCGACAGCATGACGTCGGCCTTGACACAACCTGGAGGGAAGATCTTCGCCACGCGAGTCCTGCCTCAGGCATACGCCGCGCAGCATATGCCACAACTATATGCGCCGCAAGCAGTGCCCCCGGTCTATGGTACAGCCTTGCCCGTACATGGTGCCAAGTGCGAACCAAGCGTTCGCAGCACCAATACCTGCAGCAGCAGGAGCAGGATGTGCGGCCCTGGCACCCCACCTTCGCTTCGCGAGGTGGCCGCGCAAGTTTCGGCCGCACCTGCCCGAGAAGTACGACGGTAGCGTCAACCCGGAGGAGTTCCTCCAGATCTACTCCACCGCCGTACTTGCCGCAGGAGGGGATGAGGCTGTCATGGACAACTACTTCCCCGTCGCCTTGACCGGCCCAGCTCGGTCTTGGCTCATGAATCTCCCCCAGGGGTCCATAACCTCGTGGGGAGAGCTCTTCCGGCAGTTTGTCGCCAACTTCGGCAGCTCCTACACCCATCCCGGCACGGAGCTTGACCTCCACGCCGTCAAGCAACAGCCTGGGGAGTCGCTGCGCTCTTTCATTCAGCGGTTCTCCCAGGTACGCAACACCATCCCGCATATTCAAAGTGCTTCTGTGGTGGTGGCGTTCCGACAGGGTGTCCGGGACGAGAAAATGCTTGAGAAGCTCGCGACCAGAGAGGTCCGCGACGTCTCTGAGCTCTTCAGCCTAGTGGACAAATGCGCCAGAGCAGCTGAAGGGCGGAACTGGCACTCTCTGCCAACCTCCGAGTCAGGAGGACAGCCCGGGTCCGGCGCTGCTGCCTATGGGGGTGGCAAGAAGGCCAAGAACCGGGGGAGTGGCAAGATGAAGTCATCGTTCACGGCTCCCGTCGCCGCAGCAGCGACGACTAGTGGAGCACGGGGGCCACGCCCCCACAAAAGGCAGCGGCAGTCACCGGCCCCAGATAGGGACCGGGGCGGGCTATGCCCCGTGCATGGCACCGGCAACCATACTGCTGCCGAGTGCTGGGATATCCAGAGGCTCGCAGAGCGCTTCCGCAAAGGAAGACAGCAGAGAGCTGAAGCACCGCACTACCCTCAGAGGGATGGCAAGCAGAAGGTCGATGCCCCAGTCACCGCCGCCCATCAGGTAGGATTTCAGGAGCCTCAGCGTGTCATAAAGACAGTGCATAACGGTGGGGACTCCAGCTCCGACGGTGACGGGCCAGGGCGGTAGCCGGCTGCAGCTGCCGTCCCGGGTCAGTGGAGGCTGCACTGCTGTGGCGTCAACCTTGGAGAAGCCCCAAGTAGTCGCAGCAGCCCTAGTACCGACCACAATGGTGCGAGGTCAGACCAGCCTCACCCGAGAGCACACCTCCGTGCCTCGGACATACCTCCCGAGGGCCGCCCAAGGTCTGTCGACCCCTTGAAGGCCTTGCCAGAAGGGGAAGACGCCTTAGGTCATCTAAGATGAGCCCGGGTCCACCTACCCCTTGAAGGCCTTAGCCAGAAGGGGAGAACTCCCCGGGGGCCCCCAGGAGAAGCCACGCAGGACCTGATCCAGCGTGAAGATAACAACCTCGTCGATGAGACTCGGCTGCAGGTAACACCCCACAACGCAAGGTCTCGGCTGATGCTCTAAGCACTACTGCCAAAGAACCGAACGCATCAGGGACCTGCAGAAGGGCAACCTGGTGTCGCGGCACACTCTTTCCCGAGAAGGACCCATAAACTCTCCCCCAACAGGGAAGGTCCCTTCCGAATCATGAAAGCTACCGCCCTAGGTACACATGCCTTTCAACCGAGTGTGGGATCTGTTCCCAAAATCCTTGGCATGGAGCAACACTGTAAGTCCTACTCCCCGAGCATCAGTAGAACAGGGTCATTCCCTTCTGTAATGAATCCCATAGAATTTAGGAACAGAGCTTGGGGCAGCTAAGTCTCAAGGGACGGTACAGGACTACGTCCAGTTTAGTCTGGTTCTGAACCTAAGCGCGTAGAGTCTTGCTTCCCTTGTAGACGAGGCGGAATATTGCCTCCATGTACAGCCAGAATTCCACCTATGGGCATGAACACAGAAACCTGTTCTACTTAGCTCTCTCTCATGCGCTCATTAAATTATGCATTAATTTTTATGATCGCACTATCTATGTATGTTCATCGTACATCTAGCTCCCCCTCTCCCGCGCTCATCCATAGTCAGCATTCGCTATCCTACCGAGGGCGGCCGCGCTTGAGGCACCTGCCGATGGCCGAGTGAGTCTCTTGGGCCTCCCCCAGTCAGGTGTTGCGGTGCCAGTTGGTCACCTCCAGGAAAGGCCTGCGTTGTGCATGAGGGGTCCAGGGTGCGTATCCAGCTTAGCAGGCCATGAGCCCAAAGCATGCGCATCCTGCCCTCCGGAGGTACAGGGGAGTACAACCGCTTTGCCTGGTCATGAACCCAAAGCACGTGCACTCTGCTTCCCCAGCGCATGGCCCGGTACTAGGGATCAGACGACCGTACCCGGACCTCGGAGGGAGCCGGAGCTCCGGCGCCTTGAGCACAGAATTGCCCAAGCCCCGTATAACGGATCAGGATCGTAAGACGAATAAGACTAGGAGACGGGAGGGGAGGACCCCCCGAGGAGAATTACGTTTCCTCTGCCTGTGTGCAGGACCTCCAGGTTACGGCAACGGGGACTGCATGAAGCGGGGGGAAAGGAGCTATCAACTACTCCGGCCTAGGACTGGAAGGACCAGGTCTCGCCCCTTCAGCAGGGGCGAGGCCCGAGGGCCCCACATGTCCAGCGGGCCCGGAGCTCTCGCCTCCCCTGAGGGGGGCTCCGGGCTCGCCACGTGGCAGGCGGAAACCGGACCTCCCCCCCCCCCCGGTGGTAAGGCTCCGAAAGCCCTATGTGTCCAGCAGGGCCGGAGCTCCCGCCTCCTAAGGAGGGGCCCCAGACCCGCCATGTGGCAGGCAGATTTGGAGCTCCCCATAGGGCGAGATCCGGAGACCCCCGGGGGCCCCTAACATGGTTAGGGCCCAGGGAAGGTGTCTGTGCAGAGCTCCGAGATTGGAGAAGGTCTCTGAGTACCTTGCGGAGCTAAGGACTCAGTCAGGCAAAGCCAAGAAGGAGAGAAAAGGCATCACAGACACAAATATCTAAAAGAGTCAAACTATGTGAGGCTCCATGAGCTGGACTACAGACTCGATAAAAAGGGAGAAACAAGTCCTAAGGACCTCCCGGCTCCCGCCGTAACCTGGCGGCTACAAGGGCAGCCACATCCTCGACTTCAGTCCTGGCAGCTTCCTCCCGCCCCGCGGTTGGGCCCTCTCTCACTGGTTCTAGCGAGAAAGAGGGGTCGCGGCTCTTGAAACATGCCAGCACATGTGAGGCGACCTCTAAGGCTAGGCCGCGTCCCTCGGCCTCAAGCTCGCTGGCGACCACCGAGTCTAGCCTGTCCAGCTTGGCGCTGATCGACTCCAGTGCGGGGATCACCTCCGCCACCTTCAACGCAGGAGCCGCTGCCCTCACAGGACTGAAGCCAAGGGGGATCAGGGCGGACCCCGCTCGATCCACGAAGCTCGAGACCGCAAGAGCCTCGGAGGACCGCAAGGCCGAGAGCTCCTCCACCTCGCGGCGGGCTGCCTGCAGGGCCTCTAGGTTTCTCTCGGAGAATTCCTTCTCCTTGGCCGCCAGGGAGCTCTCCCGAAGGTGGAGAGTCTTGGTGAGCCGCTCCAACTCAGAAGCCTTCAAGTCGGCGGCCAACTCCCGTTCCAAGACCGCCCGGCGTTCACGGGAGACCTGTTCCTCCCTCAGGTCGAGGTCTGCCTTCAGAATCTCTAGGTCCTCGATCCGAGCTCAAAGGTCAACCTCGGCCGCCGCCAGCTGGGCGGCGACCCTCTCCGCCTCGGCTGCCGTGGAACGCTCCCGTTCCTCAACGGCGAGTTTACGGCGCTCCATCCGCTGCCGTATCTCCTCAGCGGCAGAGAGGCTCTCCTCGGCCCGGGCGTGTGCCTCCAGGGCCACCCTGTTGATCCGCCGTGATTCGGCGTCCATACGGTTGACAGCCCGCTTCAGCCGATCGAGGAGCACTTCCTTGAAGTTGAGCAACTCCTGCCTGGAGTCGAGCTCGCTCTTGACCTTCGCGGTCCGCTCCCGTAAAAGGTTCCCCCAGGTGAGGAGGCGAACCCGTTCAACTGTATACTCCTCCCGCTCGCGACCTAGTGCAGCCAAGACCTGCCGGACGCTCGTCTCGGCAAGCGCGAAGGCATCTGCCAGGGGCAATGGAGCAACAGAGGCCGGGGCAGTTCCCCCGACCTCCTCCATCACCTCGTCCTCAAGAGGAGTCGATGCACCAGCAACCAAGACGAGACACCGGTCAGGAGAAGCTGGCGCCGGGGCCCTGGCAGCCGGACCTGCCGGGCCCTCTTTAGCTTCTGGCTTCTTGACCTGTGGAGAGGGGCGAGCCGGGGAAGGCGGCGCTGGAATAAAGGCCGAGCCGCATGGTGCAGGGTCGACCTGCGCTGGCTTGGGGGCCGCGGCGGCCGTCTCAGCAGGAAGAGATGACGCCACCGCGGAGTCCGGGCACACCGGAACAGGAGAAGCTCGCGCTGGCTTGGGGGCCGCAGCAGTTGTCCCGGGTTCCGAGCGCAACGGCACAGACTCCCCGCTAGTCGCGGATGGCCGGGAACCGCAGACACTCCAGCAGGCTCTGAACCCCGACTTCCGAGCCGGGGTAGGACTCCCAGAGCCCGCTGCCGTCACTAACGGCCGCTCCGCAGTCGCTTGAACTGGCGGAGCAGGGGACGCCCCAGAAGCTCCCCTCAACGCATCAGCCCGGGGCCTCTTTGAGTCGCCACCGGAAGGAGTGCCAGGCACCCCAGATTCCCGACTTGGTACAGACGCCGCCGCTGGAGGAGATCGAGCGCGCTTCTTCTCTGGTGGCGGGTTGGAGGCCATGGCGAGGGAGGACTCAAGGGCAAGAGGGCAAAAGCACGAGAGTCCAAGAAGAAATGCTGGGAGGTGCGAAGGGAAGCCGCAATGCGGGTAAGATCCCCTCTAAAAACCTTCCCAGGAGCAATTCCAGGCGATTCGGAACTCTTCGAATACACCGTATCGGCAACCGCTTCGGCTCCTAGACCGAGCGCCGATGACAGGTGGACCCAAGCTGCCCGACTGAAACGGTGGGTCAAGGAGTCAGTCTCCTAAGAAGACAAGCCGGCAAGGCACTTCGGCGGTTCCCGAAAAAAGCGCCGCAACATGCAGAAGTGGCAGTCTTGGGAACCGCCGCAGTAAAAGCAACCATCAAGTGGGCGCACGCTCCCACGATCCTGCGACCGTTCGTGCTCCGGCAGCTGTCAATGCGGGACTTAGAGAAAGTACGCGGATCAGAAGAGACGGAGGTCCCACCTCGAGCTCACTATCTCCCCCGAGATGGGCCCGGGGGCCACTGTCGGTACCTGAGATATGGGGTACCCCCGCGCACAGGGGAAAATGCCTAAGGAACTCGCCCTTCTCCACAGGGAGAGCTCCGAAGGCGCCACGCGTCCGGCAGGGCCGGAGCTCCCTCTCCTCAGAGGAGAGCTCCGGGCCTGCCACGTGGCATACAGAAGCCGGACCTCCCCCTTCGCGGGCGAGGGGTCCGAAGGTGCCACGTATCCGGCGGGGCCGGACCTCCCTCTCGTCAGAGAGGAGCTCTGGGCCCGCCACGTGGCCGACAGAAGCCGAACCTCCCCCTCCGCGGGGAGAGGTCCGGAGGCTCCACGTGCCCCGTAGGGCCGGACCCTCCTCTCCTCTGAGAAGGGCTCCGGGCCCGCCACGTGGCCAGCAGAACGGCGCTGCCTGCCCCCGAGCGATAGGCAGCGGGCGTAAAGACGCCCCATACCTTGCCCGTACAAGGTATTCAAGGCCCGCGTCTTCCCAAGACGCGGAGACGCGGAGCACGCCTCTGTCAGGTGCCGTTGCGCCCAGTCGCATCACAGACTGGCGCGCGGTGTCAGAACCTGCCTGCCAATAAACACCGCGACAAGACATCCCATGCCGCCTCCGCCGTCATCAACCACTACGACTAGCGTGCGGCATGGGCAGGATGGCAAGACGGAGACTCGGAAGCCTTCGCCAGAGACAACTACCGGCATAACTGCAGATACGGTAGATAACAGACAATCTCCCCGGGACCACCTGTCGGGTCCCGGGCCCCCCTTGTAAGCCACTCGAGTCTTGGACTATAAAAGACTCGGGTAGGCGACGGTAGCAAGGGTTCGCACCTCTGCAACTCATACGCTAGCCATTCACACCCGAGCTGTAACTCACCCCCAAGCTCAGGACTCCGGCCCTGAGCAGCAAGCAATACAGCGAGCTCCATAGCTCGCCGTGGACGTAGGGTTTTACGCTCCGGCGGCCTGAACCACGTAAAACTCACAGTGTCAAGCTCTTACTAACTCGTCCATCCGCGCAAGCTCTCCACAAGGGTCTAGCCCCACCGAAAAAAGAACCTCCGCGGGCTGCCCAGTGCAGGCCCGGGGGAAGTGTCGACCGAACACTTCGACAGAACATGATATGCAAGAAATGCTTTCCGGAATTCCGTCCATGTAAAATCATGTCCAGCTGGTAGGGAGGCGAGTTGATTTGCCCACCATGTACTGGCGGACCCGTGAAGTTGTTGCACCGCGTATAAAACCTTCTGATGTTCGGTGCATTGGAGCAACCCGAACATAGACTCAATGGTACGGATCCAGCTATCCGCCACCAGAGGATCCTCAGCTTCAATGAAAACCGGTGGTTGAGTTGCCAAGAACTCAACATAGGAATTCAGTTGAGGTTGGCGCAAGTCTTCATCTTGACACCCCCCTTGACGGGATGTATTCATCACCAGGATGCGGAGCAAGTCGGTTCGCTCATCGCTTGCACCCATCATGGCATCCATAATGTCCGCCATTGTGACCGTAGGTGAAGGTCCTGGTGGCGGTTGCGGTTGCGGAGCTCGCTGCTCCCGCTGTGGAGAGTTATCACCATCACCGCCACTGGAACCACCCACCTCACCCATGGAACGAGTTCGCACCATTCTGCAATTGCACGAGTTCATTATCAGTTCAACACTATCACTTGACTTATTCCATAACCAAAGTAGTGAAACACTGATAATGAAATCTTAACATGTAAGCAAAATGATTTAAGTGCAAACTGATGTACTAACAGCAAGGATTTAAAAGCAGATTGATCGGTCCTCAAACAAACCAGATTTTGATCCAGTTAAAAGCACTTTCATAACTCAAGTTGAATATTAAAGTTAAAGTTAACTTCAATATATTTCCAACGAGTATTCAAATACCTCCATATCACTTCTGGATCAACAGTTATGATTGCTCAAAGTTGACAGAATTTCCGGATAAAATTTGTTAGCATCTCCTTTGTTTGTCGCTGAGTTTATCACAGTTGTATACGCAGATACAGTATGAATCTGAACAAACTTTGAACTACAAAAATGTTGCATATCTCATAACCTTTCCAACAGTGTATCACAGACTCCTTAAGGATTTTTCTACAGGAAGTTATAGCTTAAAAACAGAAAGGTGCAGGGAGTATTTGTTGCTGTCCTGGTTCTGAACAGTTTGCCTTCAGCTGGACTTTCCACCCAGTTAACGTGTAATTTTGCTCTGGAGGTCTACAAAGAAGTTGTAGAGCACTTGAAAATATTTCCAGAACTGTATCATACACCTTAATTGGTTAAAGCTACTCAGAGTTTTTCTCTGCCAAAGTCCAGCAAGAATTCCTGCCAGAAACAGAGCACTCTGTTTTTGAAATCTTTGAAGCCTAGTCTTCCTCTCATTTGAATCTTAGCTCAAAATAAGAGTTCAATAACTAATATTTGTTTCAAACTTCCATTTTTAGTTGAAAGTTAGTTCATGAGTCATTTCTTCAAAGGAAAGGGGTTATTAAGTTTAGTACAGCGTCGATGCACCGTAACAATCATGTCGGTCCTACGTAGCCTCACCAAAGAAAATCCTAACCGGATTATACCGGCATAACCGTTCTATCAGTGGCACTAAGACGGTCTATCGCACACGTGGCTACACGGGATACGTACGTGGTTACTACCTGCATAAGAACACTCAATGATGATGCACACATAGGTTTTTCTCATTTCAGGCAGTTCCATATCATACTAAAAACATACGCCCCGTATCATTTCCATATGGGCCGTCCTTAAGTCAAGTCACGTCTCAAGGTACATGGTCGCGTTTTCACACCACAAGATGGGGAACCCGAGTAGAGCGCGAACGGGTCGTCACAGTTGGGAATGTTATCAACCCAACAGATACCACCTACTGCCCTGCAGGGCATGCTGATGGCAAGCGCTGCGTATGTCCTCCTAGGCTATTAACAGAAGAACACACTATCGTGTTACTGACCACACGATGGGGTCTATACTTTCTTGCCTAATGCACGCCAGGGATCAGCGTTGCATATGAACTCAGGAACATGAAGAGTCCAAGAGTTTCATATTGACATCTCACACTAAGCTGTGAGACCTATCCCTGAACCACTTTCCTCGTCAGGGGAGCTAACCAAAATTTAACCGCTTTCGGTAGAGTTCCTTATCATTCTTACCTGAATGTAGGTGCGTCGTTACATAATCAAAATTCAGAATTATAACAAGTATTTTAGTGCTGCCACTTTAAGTAACTATACTGCTATAGTCCTTATGTGGGTCTAATACCGTTTCCTCACCGTATCCTAAGTTTTTGTCGTAATACGATCCTTATTCCGTGCTCTATTACCAATGCGGCTCTGATACCATGCTGTGAGGGCCCGGTCCCGATGACGGGGCCTTGCAGCTCGCCCGGGAATCGTATTAGGTGGTGCCGTGCGATGCGGCACCAAACAGTACACATAATAAAGCATCATATTACATAAATCACGCGGAAGCTTACAAAGTGCAAGTTTTACAAATACTTCTCAAAATAATCTACAGCGGAAGACTGTTACAACTCACGTCTCATTCCTATGCTAAGCAACAGAGAAGGTGTCCTGCCCGCGGACCCTTCTCGCTAGCAACACTATCACAATAGCAGCGGCAGGGGTTGTCATGAGTTCGCCACTCGGAGAGCTCCGAGTCTCATCGGACACCCGTACATATCAGCGTACAGTTATTACCTGCAAAACAACTTATGCAGTATCCGTGAGCACGAAGCTCAGCAAGACTTAATCGTTACCCTAGTCATGAAACTCTACATGCTGAAAATAGAGGGCTGAATTTAGAACTTTGCACAAAAGATGAACTTGAGACAAAGGGGGGGGTCCTTACTTCAAGTTTTAAGCAACTTTTATAGTCCTTGTGCAACTTATATCGAGACTCCACAATCAAACAAGAAATGCTTCATCTCGATGTCACTTGCCCGAGGTGAAAGTAACTTTAGTGAGCTACCTAGACTCATACGGACCTTGCGCCATTACCGTCGAGACTCCACAATCAAACAAGAAACGCTTTGCCTCGACGCTACTAGCCCAAGATGGAAAATAAATTTAGTGAAAGTGTTGATCATTCCTCATCTCCATTATGAGGATTACTCATGAAGCATATTAAGGTTTTCCCAGTTTGTTACTACGTCACGACTCAGTGTACAAGTATGCTCACTACCACGACCGACGGTGATTGCAATCAAAAACACCCAGCTGACACAACACGTACGCCCGTACTCGACGTTGCCCACAGCAACCATCACTGACGTCGTACGTGGCAACCTTTCACACGACACCCAAATGTTGAACCGGTCCCACCGACTGGGATTAAGTCTCACTATGGCAAACCCTCGTAGAGCCGACTTCTCTATCCTTTCAGCATCTGCATCAGACGGTGAGGTATGCCTCGACACCCAGGTTAACATGTTACATCGGTTTCTTGGGTCCCATATAGCCAGTATGCATCCGCTACACATCTCAAACTTGTCCAGCTGGGCCACACACGAGAATGGGCCTTAATCGACTCAGACATAGACTTGGTTCACAGGACCACGTCCTCGAGCCTTCCATCCACTGCCTGGTCTCCATTCCCAACTATGAGGATCAATTCCCAAGTCTTCTGATTGATCCCCCTTAATCCCGGTTCACGAGTAGGAAACTGCCCACTCGAGTTTTGCTTCTTTTAATCCACTTTTGTTGACTTGAGATCAGCAGTTATAATCAATTGATAATCTACTCTACATTATACTCCAGGGTTTTCTGGGTCATGCATTTGGAGTGTCATACCACCTAGACTTAATGCAAGAAACTAAATGCTAGACGATATAAAGTGAATACAAATAAAAACTTGTAAGTTTTGATGCAAATCGGCTTGCCTTTGTTTTGCAGGGGACTTATATATCTGAAATTCAGTTAGTGAAGACCACTTGGCTTGATAAATTGTTATCCTCCTTTCTTGATCTCCACTCCGATGACTTCAAATTCTCCACGTAGATACTACACGTAATGAATATGCATATAGATTTAATTGTAAAGATTTTGCTAACAAGTTCTAATAACAAGTTTAAAAACTGGAACTCTGTTTAAGAATTTAAAATGACACTGGTGCTAGTGGTTTGAGTTTGGGTCTAAGCAACATGCTTAAGTGCTAAGTGTCTTCCCCCTCTTCTATGTTGATCACCTTAAAAGGTTAAACAGAACAGGGGTGATCCAGAGCTCCTATGGAGCTGAGAATTTTCATGTGAGTTCCTTGTCACAAGAAAGTTCTCTGGACCAAAATTTAACACTTTTCCTTGAGTGGTTTGTTCAGAACAAATACCTAAGGAATTAAGCAAAAGGAAATAATTCTGAAGTAACTCCAATGTTCATTGAAAACTTAGTGAACTACAATTTCAATTATAGTTCATAGGACTTGCATGAATTTTTCTAAGATTTATGGAGCTAAGAATTACCCAGAACTGAATTTCCAAATTTGGAAATCCTCTGAAAATGTTTCTGTATTCAATTGAACACAGCAACTTCAAATCTGAATTACTCCCAATTCAAAGCAACTCCAAATGAGCTAAAACTTTTACAGGAGTTCACTGTCGTCCTAAAGAATATTCTGGAAAAATTTGAGGATTTTTGGATGAACCAATCTCCCTCTAAAATTCTTTTGCTGAAAAGCTTTAAAGAATTTTCCAGAATTAAATATTGAGTTTCATACAAATTGGGTTGCATATTTGGATAGAGCTATTCAATATAAATCCAACCCAATTTGACTCACTAAATTTGGAGGTTCCTATACCATGATATGACCTTTACAAGGATTGGGGAAAATCTGAAAATGAGCCCTGTTCTATTTTTTTTCCAATTTTCAGAGGCATAAGAAATTAATACCACATTTGGCCAAGAAAATTAGGTCCAATGCTTCTAAAATTTTTACTGGAGTTCAAGTATTTCTGGAAGAATCTCCTGCCCAAATTTGGGGATTTTCCAATACACAGAACTCCTGGAAAAATTAGTACAAAATTTTCCTTATATGAATTAATGTGCCAAATCCAGGTATTTTCATAAACATTGGGCTGTACCCCTTGATAGTACTCTCGGAGGGGAATCCAAAAATTTTTGTTTCACAATTTTTGGACATTCCTACACCAATTTGTGGCTCTTCAAATGTTGAACTGAAAACTGGAAATCCTAAAATGTTTAAACGCCTGCTAATGGGTCCCACCTGGCAGATCGTCTTCTTCCTCGCGCCAAACAGAGGCAGCGGCGGTGGCCTCCAGCGAGCGTCGCCAGATCAGCCTTCCCGGTCATCCCCTGACCTCAAACTCGCCGCCCCCCCCTTAATTTCTGGCGCTGAACCCATCTAGAGGGTCGCCGGCGGCAGTAGATCAACGGAACAGGGTGCACGACGGCGGCAGCGGCCGTTAGGGTTCCGGCATGGTCGGAAACCGTCTACACCGCCTCAAAACGGTCGGGAATCGATCGGAGAGCACCGTGGGAGCTTGAGGGTGTTGAAACTGGACGCCAAACCTCGTGAAAAGGCCGGAAACATCGAGCTCCACAGTGACCCGAGATGTTTTTCCATGGTGGCCCGAAAAACAGCAAGAACACGGTCGTTTCTGGATCATTTAGCTCGATTCTTGGTCGAGGAGGAGCGCTAGAATGTGAGGAAGGTGCTTGCAAGTTTGCTCGGCTAGTAGCTACCCGAGTAACTGGAATTTCGGGGTAGACCAAGCTCTACCCGAATACACGATGTTTCGGAAAACCTAGAAATTCCCCTCACCCGGTTGATCAATCGCTATACAGTTTGCAGCTACACGAGCTAGGGTGTATGGCGCACCTTTTTCGTGTTGAGGAGGGATGGTGAAAACGGCCGTGGCGTGCTGTCCACGGTGAGCTGGTTGTGGTTCCGCCGTTTGCACCTCGGTACTCCTTGTTGATCTTCAATTTATGGCCAACAGAAACCCCGAGCATCGGCACTGAGCAGGGGAACAACTCATACACAAGTAGGCGCTTCCTTTTTGTGTTGGTGGCTCGAGCAAAGGCTGAGCGGGCGCCGGTGTGCAGTGGAAAATTTGAGGAGTGGCGCCGGTGAGAGCTCTGTTGGGTGTCATTCGTGAGGAGGAGGAGGCAAAGGCGTTTGGCTCAGCTGTGTGGGGAGTGGATCACGTTGAGGAGGGGGTGAACTTCTGCCCAGTTGCCAGCGCGAGGGACATGCACGAGGAGGTGGCTCGGAGCTGCTCCTGCGGTGGCACTCGGTGAGGCCTCTGTTTTGTCGAGTGGAAGACTTAGGACTGAAGATTTGAAGATCTTTCGCAATTTTAACCTCCCCAATGACATGTGGGTCCCACCAGGCAGTGCCCCTTTATCCCTTAAAAGATCTCCAAGATTTGGCAAGTGACCAATTCAAATGTTGAGAGTTTAAAATTGAGCTGCATCTGGATAGTTGGACAAATTCCATCCAAATTAAAATGTATCTTTGAATTCTTTGCACATTTATATCCTTTTTGGAAAAATGGATAGCAAACCTTTTCAAAAATTAATGAAACTTTGCCAACCCACTAATTTGGACCTAACAAATCCAAATATGCAATTTGATTCTTGTGTTAGCTGCTGCAAACAAGAGTTTGAACACAACAGTTTGAAATACCATTTTGTCCTCCCTCATTTGATATTTGGTTTGATCCTTTAGTTCAAAATCTGATTTTTAAACCCTTCCATTGCACTTGAGTACTTCAACTCTGTGGTCTTAACCCACCTAGGGTGCAAACGTGCAAGTAACCCTAAGTCGGTTTTAGAAGAATCTCTCATGTGTTATCATATGTGTAAAAAGTTTAAACCAGTCCCCTTTTTCATACACATGACACCAACATTTGTGCAAACTCAAGTTTCTTTGTATTCATATTTTTGGGACCTTTACAATACTTGGTCATGGGTGCCGCACACGCATCGGTCCTTAACCGACATAGGCAGAGCTACTCGACCAAGACCTCGTCTTGTCGCTACCTAACCCTCCTGCCCGGTCTCATCTTTAGAAACATAAACTTTAGTTTGCCTCCTTCAACCACACCCATGTACTCCCAAACTATAGCTCGCGAGTAGATTCCAACTACTCGACTTCTACCAGATGTCATAGCCTATTTAGCACGGCATTATTCTACAGCGGTGACACTTTTATACCCTTGACTCCAGGGGTCATTTGGTCATGCATTTGGAGTATAAAGCATCCTTGACCTAATGCACATACAAACTCTAACCACGGTAGTGAAAAAATTAAAAAATTTATAAACAACTTAAATGCAAACCGGGGCTTGCCTTGGTTTTGCAGGTGACTAAGTATCTATTCAGTTAGTGAAGACCACTTGTGGCTTGACCACTCGTTTCCCTTCCTCTTTGATCTCCACTTCAATTGCTTCACAATCTCCCCGTAGAGGCTACACGTTATGAATATGCATATGTATTTAATTGTAAAGCTTTTACTAATAAGAGGTTTAAAAGTGGGTAGGGTTTGGGTTTGGGTTAAGTAAAGTGATCAAATGCTATGTGTGCTTCCTAATTGTTGCAATTTCCCCTAGGACTGTTGTATCACAAACTACTGACCCAGAGATCAAATTTATTTGGGAATTTTCCTATGAGTTCCTTGTCACAAGAAGATATTTTGGACCAAAATTCAGAATTGTTCAATGAGCAGTTCATCCGGAATAATTCCCTAAGCATTTAGGCAAAATGGAATTACTTTGGAATAAATTTGCACTTTTATGCAAATTCAAGTGAACCACAATTTCCAACAGAGCTCAGGGAGCATGCATGAATTTTCCTAGGAATTTTGGAACTAGGAATTGCCCAAAACTGAATTTCCAAGTTTTGGAAATTCTCTGAAATTGTTTCTGTATTCATTTGAACACACCAACTTGAAATCAGAATTCTCCTAAAAAATCAACTCCAAATGAGCTGAATTTTTCACAAGATCTAACTAACATCCTAAATAATATTCTGGCAAAATTTGAAGATTTTTGGATGAACCAAACTCCCTCTAAAATTCTTTGTCTGAAAAGTTTTAAATAATTTTCCAGAATTTAATAATGATTTTCATAGAAATTGGGTTGCGTATTTGGATAGAATTTTTCAATCTGAATCCAACACAATTTGAATAACTAAATTTGGAGTTCCCTAGCAATGGTTATGAGGTTCTAAAGTTTGAACAACTTTATGTTTGAATTGTACACAACAATTCAAAAATGGGGCCCACGGGTCAGGTGTTTCTTCAACCTCTCGCCAGAGCCCGCGGGTGCACGCCGGACAGAAGGGTGGCGCACCCCGTTCTCCCTTATTTCTCTACCGTTTTTGCTCCGGTTTTGCGCTACACGCTCCTGACACCGTGGCCTAGCAGTCGGGCAAGTTTACCCCGCATAAAAACGGCCGTAGGTGGGTCGGCATCGGCGGGGCGGCTCGGGAGCTCTGCATCGACGCGTTCCGGCGTGTCCGAAGCTTCTCCCGGCGAGCTAAGATGCCCTAAAGCATCCCTAGTTGTTGGGGAACATGGAACGGAGATCAACTCTCGCAGAAAATGGCGGCAAACTAGTTGTCACCGTGGACCACGGTGGTTTTAGCCGCCGCCGGCGATTTCTCGTCGCCCGGGGCGGAGGAGGGGTGCTTTGCTTCGTGCTTTGGCATGGAAGGGCGCTAGGGTAGATAGTTTATGTGGTTTGAATTGTAGAACGGATGATCAAGCGGTTTGGGCTAATTTCAAGATTTATCCAAGGTCAGTTCTTCACATACTCCGGTGGTAAAACACAAATTCCGGCTAGCCGGCGACGGGGAAGAGAAAAAGGACCATGGGAGGAGTAGCTAGACGTGGTGGCACACCTCTGTGGGCTTTTTAGCATGCCGGAGAGGCTTCGGGCAGGCCGTACGACGAGGAGCAGTAAGGCCAGCTGGCTCTGTCTTGCAGATGAAAGAAACGGTCAGCACCGCTTGGAGGAGGCCGGGGTGAGCTGGGGAACCGTCGAGAACGTAGAGGAGAGTCCGGAGCAGATGTTTGTTGGCTCCACCGGGCGCCACAGTGGCCGGAAGCAGCACGACGATGAGGGCAGAGAAGGCAGGAGCCGAGGGTGCTGTTCTCTGGCGTGAGCACGAAGCAAAGGCAGCGGGGGTTCAGTTTGTGAGCGAGAGGATCACGCCGGGCTAAGGAATCACACAAGCAACTCGCCAGCACGATGAAAACTTCGGGAGAGCAGCTGCTGCATGGAAACTCGGTGGCGCGCTCTGCTGCCTCGGTTGTTCGAGTGGAGAAGGGAAAACAAAGACCGTGCACTGCCAAATGAAGATCTTTTGCACACCAAACTTCCCCAATGACATGTGGGTCCCAGCCCCTTCTTATCCCTCTCCAAAATATCTCCCAAAATTTGCAAATGTTGGAGTTTAATTGTGGGAAGTTCAAAACTGAAGTGCATTTGTATAATTGGGCCAATTTTCCTCCAAATTCAAATGTGTATTTGAATTCGTTGTAGTTTAGAGTCCATTTGGAAAATGAGGAGCAAAACATTTCAAACATTCATGAAACTTTGCATATCCACTTATTTGGACCTAAGGAATTCAAATATGGAATCTGATTTTAAATTTGGCTGCTGCAAATGAGCTTTTGAACACAACAGTTTGAAATTTCTATTGTAGTTCCCTCATTTGAAATTTGAGTTGAATTTTTAGATCACAATCTGATTTTTTAAACTTTTCAGTGCACATGAGACTTCAACTATGTGGTTTTTAATCCACCTAGGGTCCAAGCATATAAGTGACCATAAGCTTGTTTAGAAGGCTCTCATGTGTATTATCATTTGTAGAAAAGTTTAAACAAGTCCCATTTCTTGAATTTGAACTTAACTTTATTCACAGCTTAAGTTTTCCATTTACAAGTTTTTGGGACTTTTACATCTTTCGGCTCTCCAATCTTCATGATGGTATCCACTTTATTGGGATCAATCTCTATGCCATGTTCATGCACGATGAAATCCAAGAAACACCCAACCGACACACCAAAAGGCACATTTGAGAGGATTCATCTTAAGGCCATACTTTCTAATCCTCTCAAAGGCTATCTATAACTCAGCCATATGCCCTTCAAATCCAACTGACTTCACCACAAGTTTGTCGATGTAAACCTCAAGGATATCGCCCAACATATCATTGAAGATCAGATTCATAGCCCTCTAGTATGTTGCACCGGCGTTTTTCAACCCAAAGGTCATACCAACCAACGCAAATACTGCCACAAACCAGGAGCAACAAAAGGCTATTTTTGACGTGTCTTCCTCGGCCATGAAGATATGATTGTACCCTGCATTGCCATCCAAGAAGCTGATCATCTTGTGCCCCGAAGCATTGTTGATCAACATGTCGGCAATGGGCATGGGGTATTCATCCTTGGGTGTAGCCCGGTTGAGGTCTCGGAAGTCTATGCATATTCTCACTTTACCTATGTTTTTCTTGTCTATTGGGACTATTCCTGACACCCATTCGGCATACCTGCAAGGCCGAATGAACTTAGCTTGGAGTAGACGTTCCACTTCTTCCTTGATTTTGTCGTGCATGGCCGGGTTGAATCGTATGAAGGGTTGCTTGTGAAGTCTAAAACCTGGCTTGATCGGCAGCTTGTGCTCCACAAGGTCTCGGCTGAGTCCTGGCATCTCGGTTTATATCCATGCGAAGCAATCCATATATTCTTTGATAAGTTGGCTTACCTCTTGCTTCTGGGAACACTCAAGGTTCTTGTTGATGAAAGTTGGTCAATGTGCCGATCCCTCACCAAGGTTCACCTCCTCTAACTCGTTCGCAAAAGAAAACCCTTGCCCGAGTTTCCCAAAGTCGTCAAGATCCTCTACTGCTCACTCATATCGTTCTTGCCTAAACGATATTGCTCATTTTTCTCCTGCAGCCAAGTTAAATGGCCTCGTTTATCTAGCATTTTCATTTTACATTGCTAAGCTGAGTGAGATCAGTCAGCTTTACACATACGAGTACAAACATGTCCCTTCCTATGCTCACAAAGTCATATTCGGTTAAGCACGACCAGTGAGACACCTAATATCCTCATGTTGAAGGTCAGATGACTCGGCCGTCGTACAACAAGCCGAGTTATCAGCTTCAATCACTTCTACTTCATTGCCAACCCACTGAACAAGACATTGGTGAAGTGTGGATGGAACAAACCCATTGGCATGAATCAAATCTCGTTCAAAAAGTAGGTTATACCGACTCCTCACGTTGACAACAAAGAAAGTTGGTGGTATTGTCTTGCTTCCTACTGTGATCTCCACAGAAAATACCCCCTTGGCCTCTGTTGGGTCTCCAGCAAACCCAGTCAGCTTTGTGTTGGTCTTGATGAGGTCGCTCTCCCGGTATGCAAGTTTCTAAAACATGAATATAGACATTATGTTCATCCCTGCTCCACCATCTACCAACATCCCTCCAACTGGTGTTCCATCGATGTGTCCTCGGATGTAGAGGGGCTTCATGTGCGGGCCGAGCTGTTTTGGTTTCTCAAAAACCACATTCTTGGCTCCCAGATCAAGCTGGGCCACCTCAACCTGGTTTTCATCCTTGTCCGCGATGTCTTCTTCTTTGTCATCATTTCCAGCTTCCTCCTGGGCAATCCTCTTCTCCTTCCAGGTCTTCTTAGTGATCATTGGTCGTCCTTGGTTGAACGAATCATCCCTTTGCTCCTCCTTCCTCTTCTCAGCAAGTTCCAGAGCTCTCAGCAGTTGAGCATGCCTCTTCTAAGTCTTCTTGAGCCCTGTGGGACACTATTAGGGTTCTCATTTTGTTCCTAGAGCCACTGTCTTGATCACGTCTTGTTTCATCTCCTCTGGATTCACATCCCATCTGCTGAGCCATTTCGGAGCTGACTTGGGCTGGCCGGTTCATATCTTGGGTTGTTGTGTTCGTGCACGTTCAACCAGCCTGTGTATCTTGTGCTTGGGTGCTGGTGCGATGCCTAGTCCGACGATGACTCTTCCCTCGGGAGACACTAGCTGATAACGTTTGCTACGAGGTCTTGGATCGACCCTGGTTCTCTCAGCTTTACCTATACCAACACCTATCTTCATGTTGAAGTTGCCAACCTCAGGCCGTTTACCCAAAGTTTGCTTTGCGGATTGGCCTTCGCTGCCCAAGTTGCTAGGGGCTAGTTCATCTTGGATCACACAAGGTACCGATCCAAGAATCAGCACTTGGCACCCCGAGACCATGTTTTCCTCGGTCAGGGTCTTCCCGGTACGTATCCGAAGTTGGATGGAAGAATAAGCACTTTCCTGTGGATTTTGCTTCGGTTTCCATGTTGCGGTGCTGCTTCCTCACTTACCCGGGTGTTACTCTCGCACCCAAGGTTCCCGACCGTCTCGGGAAAGCGTTTTACCTTGGAAAATCACCGATTTCTTGAGGTAGCGTTGATCTCCGAGCCGTGCCCTGAAAGTTGCCTAGAGGGGGGGTGAATAGGCTAATAAAACCTGAAACTATTGCAAGCAGCGGATTAAACTTGAAGGTGGCCGGACTTGTCCGGTCTGAGGGCGGACTAGTCCGGTCTAGGTATAAAATTGCGTTTTAGGTTTTCTTTTCAAGTTTGTTTCAGCGGAAGATATGTAGTAGTCTAACTATCTCACTAATTAGTTGTGAATGATTAGACTGCGAGACAGCAGAACAATTCACAAGTGTTAAACAAAAACGAAAGCTTAACAAGTAATTTTGGTGAACGAGCGAGAAGGTAAAGGAAACAAGAGATACCATTTATCCCGAGGTTCGATTCCACACAGGAATCTACGTCCTCGTTGAGGAGTTCACAAAGGACCGGGTCTTTTCCAACCCTTCCCTCACCGAGCGATCACCAAGATCAAGCCCGGGCTCTTTCACTATCAATCAAATGTGAATACAATGCTTTTAGGGGCTACTCACAACTTGAGGCTCCCTACAACAACCTAGCAGTTCTAGGAATCAAAATACAACAGTCAAGAACTCAAATTAACAATTAGAGTGCAAGAGAGTCAAACCGAGAGCTCAAATGTTGATCACCACGTCTCTCCTCTCACAAATCCACATGCCCCTTAAGATCCAATATTAGGGGTCAAGAAGGTGAGGAAAGAGGCTTAGAAGAGCTCTAGGAATGAGTTTTCAGCGCTAGGGTTTCTGTTCTTCAAATTCTCAGCCGGGGGGTCTCCTTTTATAGAGATCCCGGCATCTAGCCATTACCTACTAAAGTCCGGACTAGTCCGGTCAGAACCACGTACTAGTCCATTCTTGGGGGACCACTTACGTCACAAGGCTACCAACTAAAGTATCGTGACCATTGGATTCAAACGGTCATAAAATCCCAGACTAGTCCGGTGAAGAGCGAACTAGTCCGATCTCAGTCAGGAACCTTTGTTCCGGATGAGAACGGACTAGTCTGGTAGGGGGCGGACTAGTCCGGCCTCAAAGGCAGACTAGTCCGGTCTTACCAGACTTAGTCTCGAAAACTCTAATCTAGGACTGCGGACTAGTCTGGCTAACTCCGGACTAGTCCGAGCTCACACAGAAACCTTTGTTCCGTCCTAAACCAGACTAGTCTGAGGGGATCGGACTAGTCCGGCCTTTGGAGCGGACTAGTCCGAGGTCACTCAGATACTCCTTCTCCGTACCTAAACGGCTTAGTCCGTCTTAGCGGACTAGTCCGGCCCCATGGGCGGACTAGTCCAGCCTTCTGAGACTTAGTCTCATAAAGGCTCAGACTCACTCGACAACGGACTAGTCCGGCCTAAAACGGACAAGTCCGAACTCACTCAGAAACTTCTTGTCTGGTCCAAAACGGAGTAGTCCGGGTTCGAACGGACTAGTCCGGCCTCCAGTCCGGACAAGTCCGGTCTTCCTTTTTCAGCCATACTTATGACTACTTCCTCTCACGATTCTAACTTTAGTTTGAGCTCTCTAATGATTCTCAAGCACTCTAAAAGAGGAGACCCTGTACACAACTAGAAAATGTGAAACTCAATAGAAAAATTATGTTTTCTACTCTTGCGAGTCTTCTTCTTTTCCTCTTTGCTTCTTGAGAGACTCCACATCCATTCCTTTTGATAAGGACCTGTGCTCATACTCAGTAAAACTCATTAGTATCTTAATTGTCGTCATCAATCATCCAAAATCCACGGGGATTACTTAGATGCACTTTCAATCTCCCCCTTTTTGGTGATTGATGACAACACATTAAGATTCTAGATAAATAGATATAATAGTTTGTTTTCATAAAACATGTGTGTATGGTTAACTCCCCCTAAATGTGTGCACAAAAGATTGTCAAGGAAAAATATGCACAACAGTGAGTTCTTTCGGGATTTCATACATACACGTGTTATGGTGGGGTGGCTAAGTGTGATGTGATAAAGTGAGTGTTAAACGCATTAAGGAAGATATAACTTTTACGAACAAGATCATATCAATATGGCATAATATGAAGACATAAAATGGCATAGTCATTACAAAATAACATAACATGGCATAATGTGGCATAGTTATTACAAACCAACATAAAGTGAGTGTTAAAGAGCGAAACTAAAGAGCTAGACTAGACTACTCCCCCTTATTCTCTCCCCCTTTGGCATCAAAACACCAAAAAGGGAAAGAAAAGAGAGAAAGACCTAATCTCTATCATCTCCATCTTGATCTTCATCTTGGTCACTCTGAGTTTCCTCGTCCTCATCTTCATCTTTGTCTTCATCGTCATCCTCTTGATGAGCATGGGAGTTAGGAGGAGCAGCAGAGGAGGAACCAAAGTAGGCAAGCTCGTCCTCGGTGAGAGTGGGAAACTCTGTCACTTCGTCATCGTCCCATGACGGTGGAGACATAGGTATCTCCATTTTGTCGCACATTGCCTTGAGATACTTCTCTTGGTGTTGCTTCATTTTCTGCGTGCGAACTTCCACTTTCCGATACGTGGAGAAAATGGCCTTGAATATTTTGAGCAGCCCACTAGAGGAGCCACTCGATGATGGAGGAGCAGATGGCCCAGCTGAGGAGGATGGAGCTGCAGAGGACCTCCTGCCCAAAGACGCAGGAGGGCGAGGAAGGGGAATTGGCATCTGTGGACGTAGCTTCCTGTGCTTCACATCCTTTGCAAATTCCTATCCTGTGACTTTCTCTATCATGCATATGATGTACGGCGCATATCCACAGGACCTGTTCGGGTTGTAGGAGATGTTGAAGATATCATTGTATATGTAGTCGAAGATGTTGAATCGTTCTTCTTCATTGAGTAGCTTCAACATGTTTCTGAGATACCCTTGTATCATCTCCGCATCCCCATCTTTTGGAGCTAGAGTCTTCCTCAGGATTCTGTTTAGCACTCCAAAGAAGGGTTTGATGTCGTGGGTTGAGGATGGCTCATAGGTGAGATATGAGGGATACATGAAGTCCAAGTCATCCTTTCCCAAGGTCCTCTTATTGTGAACTATGATCTCATAGTTCAAGTGCTTCTCAAGTCCAAGGATCCTAGCAAACTCATCATACAACACCGAGTATACCACACCATTTGTCATCCAAGTGATTTTTCTGTTCCCATAGGTGTGGAAGTAGCAGGTGGTGTAGAATTGGACTATCACCTCGATGTTCCAATCATACTGAAAAGCCAATAAATCCTTGATCCAATGGCGTTCTGCTGCTTCAATTACTGGATCAAAAGCTTGATGCTTCTTGTTTGCCATGTAGGGCCAATCCACCCACTGAGCATCGACTACCGGTGTCTTCATTGGGAGATAGACAAGCCGGTAGTAGTCACAATGGAAGTCACACCAGAAATGAGGGTCTGGTGTGGACTTCTCATATTTGTAAACCTCCTCTTCTCTGAACCTTCGAGCTTTGTCAGCTCCTTTCTCTTTGAAGGTTGCACTCGCCAAACTGGGTTGGCGGTTTGGATTGTGCATAGGAGATACCCTCTCAAGTGGCCCAATAGGTCCTTGTGGGGGATTCTCCCTTCCCCGTCTAGGGTTGTCAAGAATGACAAGTCCCCTGTTGGCCAAAGCCTTTTCTCTGGGAGGATCAGCTGCTTTTCCTTTTCCTTTGTCTTGGGTTGTTCTTTGGGACTCAGCATGTTGTTTCTCCTTCAATGTCACTAGCCTCTTTCTCTTTGGAGGATCAACAGACTGAGAGGCTTGTGCTTCCCTATCAGCCCGTTTCTTTGTCCGAGCCTCTCTTGCTGCAGCCTCTCCTGCCTCTGCCTCGTCTGCCGCACGATAAGCGGCTTGGCGAGCCGCTTTGGCCTCGGGATTTGGAAGAGGACTGTCTTCGGATCCTAACATGATCTTGTGATAGATGAAAGGAAAGGCTTAGATGCGAGAGCATTGTGTTTGAAATAGTTTACATTCCCAAAGTTAGGGGCTAAAACTGCATCAGCCGGACTTGTCCGGGCAGGGGAAGACTAGTCCGCCCTGGCCGAACTTGTCTGGTGGGAGTTCGGACTAGTCTGGACTCTATAGTTTTAACCCCTAACTTAAGTGATTTGATCACTAATTCAGCAAACTAGATGCAATACTACGAGGGATTGCAACAATATGGCGTAGGAACATCAGGGAAGGCCTAAGGCACTAAAGGTATGACCTAGAAGCAAGAGATTCATGAAAAATCAAGGTTAGGTCAAAAAGTACCTTAGAGTGAAGAAATTTGATGAAATCCATGGATCGAAGGATTGGAGATGGTCGGAGAAGGATCCCCCGCACTCCACAAGCCATGAATCGAGGATTCCTTCGAGGGATTTGAGGGAGAGCTCCAAATCGCCAATGGGGGCGAGTTTTGGAGGAGAGGAGTGGAGTAGAGGTGAATGAGAGAGAGAGAGAGAGCGAGAGAGAGAGAGAGAGAGAGAGAGAGAGAGGGGGGGAGATTCAGCTTGAACCTTGGAGGTTGTCTCTGGGGCCGGACTAGTCCGGTGCTCAGTCCGGACTAGTCCGGTCTGTCGGACTAGGTTCAGACTAGTCTACTGTCCAGACTTGTCCGGATGCAATCCAGACTAGTCTGTTGTGGATTTGTCTGTTGCATCCCGAACTATCCAAGATACCTGGACTTGTCCGGCCTCCAGGGTGTGACGCCCTCAATTCTGTGGAAAAAACCACGGAACCAAGAACTGATGCATATGTGTGCCCAGGATGTTCATCACACATACATATATGATCCACAAACTGAATTCAGAATATATATTACTACAAATAACAGAGTTTATTACAATGTCTCATGAGTCTTGGACTCATGCTCACAGCGGAAGTCTTATTTTTATGCAGCGGAAGTCTTATTCTAATGCGGAAGCAATCTAACTAATGCGGAAGCAAATCTAAGCAGAAGTGGCTCCATCTATACTCCCTCCACAAGCAAGGTTGAGAACAGATTACGCGCCTAATGCTCCACTTGGTCTCCATAGAAATCTCCTTCTGCTGCTGATGATGAAATAATAATGCAAGTTTGAGTACAATGATGTACTCAGCAAGTGCGGAAAAACATGATATGTAGCTCATAACGAGGTAGGTATAAATGGTTCATTGCAGAAAGCAAAGTTATTTATCAAAACCATAATAAAACAGCAACTAAACCTTTAGGTGAATGTAATCCCAGCATGTATTAAATTACCAACATACCTCCATCACTTTCCATGTTCCACCCGAACATTAACCAACTTCATTCTTGCTCACAAATACCTCCTCGTATTTGCTACCATCTCACGAATACCATCTCGTATTCGATACCATCTCACCTCATAAATAACTTCGTCTCACACCGAGACCAATCTCATTGTCATGACCCAACAGTCATGCAACCCATCTTATCACCCAGACTCAACAGTCCCGAAAACCAAAACCATAATCAAAACCATAACCAATAACCATAACCAAGAACCATCCTAATAACCATCCCAACTAATCATGGCAGTTGGCCTGGCGCTCATGACCGTAAGCTCGCCTATCATGATAGTTTTAAGAACTCTACATAGTTTGTACCACTTTACCCACAAGTTTGTGATTTCGTCACCCGTCGGCTACTGCAGAACCTCCATTACACCAGTACACAACCGTCGGTGTATGGTCAAGAGATCACAAAATAGCCTTTACAAAGGGGCTATTGGATGTATGGACTCACTAAGGTTTCACCGGTAGGCTAGAATATCCAATTCTCCCACCCACGGGCCCCCTCTTGTGCCATGCAGTTCCCAGGGCAGTCCTCACTCGACTCCCATTCCCCGCGCCTTCCACAGTCTATAACAATCTAGCAACTTACCTAATTAGTCAGCTAAGCCGCACCCATACTTGGCCTTATGGTGGCACTGTTATCCTAGCATGTGCATGCATGAACCCGTCCTTAGATCTACGGCAAGTAAACCACCATCTCATGCAACCTCATTCACAAACCCAGTCTTGCCTAGATCTCCCTCTGATCCATGTTCATTAACAACATCAGTTTTCTCATTATCATTATGAGTGCAGTTAGCTAGACACATCTATCTCGCTTCCCAATCTCATGGACTCAGCGAAGCATAAAGCAAAAACCATACCCGAGTCATAAACTTCCCTGGCGACAAGGGTGATTTAACCAAAACTAGTAAACTCCTATAAAAGTGTTTCCCATTATGTTTGACTCAGCACACACACCTTTTCGCATAACAAAACAGTTTTTCCCAAAACATAGGATCAATATGGTCAAGGAGCACTTGCCTTGTTCTTGCGGTTCCGGTTGCTCTTGGATCTCGAAACCTTGTTGTTGCAGTTCGTCGTAGACAGCTCCCTGAGCTTGTCCTGTGTAACACCCCAAAACCTGTTAAGAGGGGAATTTAAAAATTTTTGGACGTATTGCATGTGCTGCAGAAATTCAAATTCTAATTGGAATTCAAATTAAACTCAAAACAGAAAAGAAAAAGAAAAAGAAAGAACAAACCCCCCCGGCCAGTGGGCCGAAACCAACCAACCGGCCCACCTCACCCCCGCGCCAGCCCGCAGCCGCGCGCCCCGTTTTCTTCTCACTGACGTGTGGGGCCCCGCCATCTTCTTCCTCCTCGCGCGCGCTCGGCCGACCGGGACTCCTCTCTCCCCCCGAATCGAAACCACCCCGGATACCCGCGTATCCCAGCTGAATTTCGGTTCTAGACGACTCCAGCTCGATCACAACCGAACGCCGCCCTCCCCCGGCTATATAAACACCGGCATCATCCCGATTTTCACCCCTGATCGGCTGTTTTTCCTCCCGGAGAGAACCGAAGCTCCGATCACCGTTTTCTCTCGATCTTTGCTCGGGTTGTCTGATCTAACGCGCCGATCGTGTTCCCCCGCCTCTGGGGAATCACGCAGGTGCAGAAAACTCGGGGGTTTGCGCTTCAAACACAGCGCCGACGAGCATCGCCGTGACTTCACCTCGGACCTCGTCGCCGACTGCCTTCCAGGACCTCCGAGCTCAAGAAAAACCCTGAGGTGAGATCCCCGACCTCCCCTCTACCGATCTATGTCACGAAATCCCAGTTTTAGGAAGAATTGATGAAGATCCGAAGTTTTCCGGCGAGATCGCCGCCTCCCGCCGCCGCGCGCCGCCGAGCAGCGCCGCCCGCGCTCGGTCAGAGCGACGTGGCCGCTTGTGCGCCGTCTATTTTAAATCGCACGGTAGAATGTAAATCCCCGCGTACCGGTTCGACGTTATAATCTCAGCCGTCTGTTTTAAATCGGACGGTCCACGTCAGCCCCGCATTATAAAGGCCGGGATTCTTACGCGCTACCCCCTGGGGATCTCGGAAAATACGAGCTAGCCCCGGAAACTTCTGATCTAGCCCCTGGAACTTCAGAAATTCATGTAAATTCAATTAAAAATCAGTTTTAGCCCCTGGACTTAATAAAAATTAGCAAAACCCCTCTGTTAGGCATAGTTAGGCCCCTGGAAATTCTTAAAATAATAAATTAGACCCTGTAGTAGGGTGAACTTAACTTTTTAACCCTATATGATATTTAATTTAGAAATTTGAATGTGTGACTAGGATTTAAATTTAAAAGGAAATACAAACACATTGTAAATTCAAGTTTAAACTCTACTAACACTTGGAAAACTTTAGAATGAACTAAAAATAAATTTTAGGCTGAAATGAAATCTGTTTGGGTGTGTTCATATTTATTAGTTCTAGGAACACATTTTTAGGTTAATAAATAATTCTGAAAATGGGTAAAATAGATTTAAATTAGTTCACATCAGAGGAGAAGTTCAAAAATATATTATTTAATATTTTATATCAGAACCTATTCTGTTTAGATGTGGTGTCTTACTATTTTCATAATAAAGTTCACATTTAGGCATAGGAAATAAACCTGAAAATATAGCAACTAGGTATGCATAACTAGAAAATGATAAATGAAGTTTCCAAATCCAAAGATTTCAGTTTAGGATTTGGTAGAGGATCTGAAAACCCATTTGAAGTAGGAAAATACCTTTCATGCATAATTGGTAGCTAAGATGTGTATCAATTGAATATAAGGAATTTGTTCAAATTTGAAATTCATATATGGTGTGCAAACATAAATGTGAATACCAAAAGTTAGAAATCATATGCACATGTTTAAAAGTGCATGTAAGCCAAAAATCAACACACATAGAATAACCACAACATTTAGAAATGTGAATGACTTACATAGATGTGAATGTGTGGTTGTATGAAGTGAAAGTGTGAACTATGTCTTATGGATTGTTGTTTTCTTTTGTTATGTGTGTTGGCATGAATAGAACCTGCCCCAGAGCAAGTTCTTCCTTTCCAAGAACAAGACTTTCCATTCCCAGAGCAGCAGGAAGAAGGCAAGTGTCCTTGACCACTTTGATCCTATGCTAGGATGTGTAGATAGAATTATTTGCATTGTCAATTGAAATATGAAACCCATGATAGGATGTTTCCCTAGAATTGCATTATCTTGTTTCCTTGTAGCTTGGTTTGGGATTTGTTTTATTATGTCATTCACTCATATTACTTGTGCTTAGCCATGCTTAGAATGGGATAATTGGAGGATGATGACTTTGGAAGTTGTGGATGTTAAGCGGGGAGCTTAACATTGGAATTGATGTTATGGTTATTTGATTATGATGATGGGATGGGAGATTGGGACCTTTTCACCTGTGTAGTAATGTAGGTGCTTAATAAGCTAAGGTGGTAGGCAAAAATTGCGTAGTGCTTCAACCATGAGTTCAACCTCTCCTTGTTCTAGCCATGCATGACATAACTTTCCCACACTTGCTGAGTACCATCGGTACTCAACCTTGCATATTTGTTGGTTTATATTGCTGCTCAGGTCAAGAGAATGATGTGGTGTTTAATGATCAAGACTTTGGACCCGAAGAAGGTTTCTAGGTTCATGGAATCCCCCCGGGCAACGCATGTGACGGAGCCCACAAAAATAATATTCCGCTGCTATTTTATGTTATGAATTTATTGTCGTCCATCGAGACATGTGATATGTAAGACTTATTTATATTCGACACCTGGCTTGTAATAAATGATGCTTCACTATTTGTCATCACATGTATGAGAAAATGATCCTGGCATACATGTGATATTCACTCGGTTGTTCTTCGGAGAAACCGGGTGTGACAGAAGTGGTATCAGAGCCAAGGTTGCCCGTAGGAACGTGGACCTAGGTAGAAATGGACGTATTTAAGGACCCTATTTTCTTAAAAACTATTTTACAAAGGTGTGGGTTGAAAAGTGTTATTTAATGGGGTCACTTTATTCATCTTACCCAACTTTTATTCAAAATAGGATTTTTGTTTAAAACCTTACTTGCCCTGAGAGAGGAGATCCATCTGGTGACGTACCTCTCCTACGGATTGGCAGTAGGAGGCTTGTTGCGCCGTCTTCGACGCATGCTCCAAGCCGCCGGCAATACGGGCAAGCTAATCATACACTATAGCTCCACCCGGACCATCCGGGAGAAGCGGGAAGAATGGAGTTCGGAAATGAGGATTATCCATGAAAATCAGCTGCTTAAGATCCACCGCTCTCCAGCTTGTCGAGCGACACAGGTCGATGCGGAGAAGGATGTCACCTAGGAGGCCATCACCTGCCAGAGTCACATCTACCGTCGCCACCTGGACAGGACTGAGTACATGTATGTTCTCCAGCGTGAGAGTGGTACGACGGAGTACAAGTACCCGCCAGTGCAGCAAGGGACTTCCCATGAGCATATGGACCTGTGCTTGGAGGATTCTGCTATGCTCAGCACTCGACTGCAGGAGTGTCAGCATGAGCTTCAGAATGTTCGTGACACCCTGAAGGAGACTGAGGCGTTGCTTCGAGCCAGCTTGAGGGCGAGAGAAAGAGGAGATGGGAATGAACTGTGTGTCACCGTGAATGACACATGGACTCCTGACTCCCCAGATCGCCGGGCGATCAGGCGTCGTCGCACTTCTCCACCAGCAGCCTCCCCACCCAAAGCGGAGTCAGAAGGCAGCCGCAATAATGAGGAAGATCCCGAGGAGTCGGCTCAGTGATACGAGTCGTGTAGAGTCCTTCCCCATAGTTCAGCAGGTTATCGAGTAGGCGAGTCAATACCTTAGTTAATAGTGTGTTAATGTGTGACGTGAGTTGTGGAAGCCATGAGCAATTGTCCACAACCTCGTCTTCAGGTTGCTTTGCTTTGATGTGTGAACCCCTATGAAATTAATAGTGCATTTATTTTTGCGTGAGACATGAACCCTCAGAAAAATATACATACAACAAGGCCTCAACATTACAAAGCGTAAACAAGTAAAATTGGTAAGATAATGTGTAATGCTTTAAATTGACATTTGGTTGATCATGATAGATCGCCGGAAGAGAAAAGGGTCGTGGTGCTAACCCCGCTAACCACAACGATGAGGCCGGCAACCCTCATCTTTCTGGAGGCCAAGACGGGGGTGGTCGCCGTGAAGGAGTTGATCCTATCCACCAAATGCTTGAGAATCAAAATCAGCTCATCCAGAACCTGACTCAAGTGGTGGCCAACTTGCACCAAGCTCCACCTCCACAAGCTACACCACGCCAACCAAGGTTGAGTGAGTTTCTAGGGACTCAACCTCCAAAGTTTGCAAGTGCTGCTGAACCTCTGGAGGCAGATGATTGGCTAAAGACCATTGAGAGCAAGATGAGGATTATACAATGCCAAGGGTATGAGACGGTGCTATTTGCCTCTCACCAATTGCATGGACCTGCTGCGGATTGGTGGACCGCCTACGTGGCAGCCCATCATGACCCTGAGAACATCACTTGGGAAGAGTTCAAGCGTAGCTTCCGCAACCATTACATACCAGGGGGTGAACTTAAAAACAAGAGAAAGGAGTTTTTGGGGCTGCAGCAAGGAAAAATGACGGTGAGGGAATACCTCACTAAATTCACCCAACTATCCCGTTATGCACCACGGGACATAGAGACTGATGAGCAGAAACAGGATTGCTTCGTGGAAGGACTTACAGCAGAAATGCAGTGTGCAATGTCCTCCAACGAGTATGAAAGTTTCCAAAAGATGGTGGACAGAGCATTTGTTGTGGAAAGGAAGCTGAAGGCCTTGGAAAATGAAAACAAGAGGAAGGCCGGATGGTCACACCAAGCCTCGGGTAGCAACACCCGCCCACGTCTGATGCAGCAAACCGCAGGGCAGACGAGTCGTGCTGCGGTACCCTACTCAGCGCCGAGAGGGTACAATCCGAACTTCAGGCCTCCGTCAGCACCAACACAGCCACAACGTCAGTTTGTACAGAATCCTCGCCCCGCATATCCACCTCGACCAGCAGTACAAGGACCCCCAAACCAACCCCAAGACAACAAAGGCCAGGCACCTAAGGTTGGGGTGCAATGCTTTAACTGTGGTGAAGTGGGGCACTACGCCCATAAGTTTCCAAAGAAGAAGCCCGTGCAGCCGCAACAGCAGAATGTGATGCGAGGACGGGTGAACCACGTGACCATGGAGGAGGCGCAAGAGGCACCCGACGTGGTAGTTGGTAAGTTTCCTGCCAATTTACACATTGCAACCCTGTTGTTGGATTCTGGTGCTACCCACTCGTTCATTGCCCAAGGGTTTGTTAAGAAGCATGATCTAGCAACAACACAAATGAACCATATGCTAGCAGTAAACTCTCCAGGTGGAGAAATAAGGACAAGACAAGTGTGTCCCAAGGTGAATTTAGACATTAATGGGGTAGTATTTACTGCCAACCTCATAGTGATAGATTCACAAGGGATTGATATTATTTTGGGTATGGATTGGTTGACCAAACATAAAGGAATCTTCCACTGTTCGACCAGAACGGTGGAACTAACTCACCCTAGTGGCACAAGAGTAAAGTTTATAACAATTTAAGACCCTAGGAGGGACATTAAATTAAATCAAGTTGAGGTGAAAGTGGAGGAGATCAGGATTATCAGGGAGTATCCAGGCGTTTTTCCAGAGGAGTTGCCAGGTATGCCTCCCGATCGTGAAGTGAATTCGCGATTGAGCTAGTGCCTGGAACAGCTCCGATATACAAGAGACCTTATCGGATGGACTCCAAGCAGCTGGGAGAACTCCAGGATCATTTGAGAGAGTTGACAGAGAAGGGGTACATTCATCCTAGTTCCTCACCATGGGGAGCTCCAGTGATATTTGTGCCCAAGAAGGATGGGACCCAAAGGTTATGCGTAGACTACCGTGCTTTGAATGAAGTAACCATCAAGAACAAGTAACCATTACCCCGCATTGAAGACTTGTTTGATCAGTTGAGGGGAGCTTGTGTGTTCTCGAAAATTGATCTCAGGTCGGGATACCACCAACTTAAGATAAGGCAAACTGATATTCCAAAGACAGCTTTTGTATCTTGGTACAGACTGTATGAATACACCGTCATGCCTTTTGGGCTAACTAACGCCCCGGCATACTTCATGTATCTCATGAACAAGGTATTCATGGAATATCTAGACAAATGTGTGGTGGTTTTCATAGATGACATTCTCGTCTTCTCCAAAGATGAAGAGGAACATGAGAAACATCTAAGGTTGGTGTTGCAGAAGCTGAGAGAACACCAACTATATGCCAAGTTGAGCAAGTGTGAGTTTTGGCTGAAGAGAGTTCCCTTCTTAGGACATATAATCTCGGAGGGAGGAATCTCCGTAGATCCCGCCAAGATTGAGGATGTACAGAAGTGGAAGACCCCTGAGAATGTCGGGGAAGTTCAAAGCTTCTTGGGTTTGGCTGGATACTATCAACGGTTTATTGAGGGATTCTCCAAGATCTCGAGACCCCTCACCATACTGCTGGAGAAGGGAATCACATTCACATGGACACCGCAGTGCGAGATGAGTTTTCAGGAGCTAAAGAAAAGATTGACAACAGCCCCAGTGCTAGTTATGCCAGATATGCAGAAGAACTTTTCGGTGTACTGCGATGCCTCTGGAAACGGGTTGGGATGTGTTCTCATGCAAGAGGGGCATGTCGTGGCTTACGCGTCCCGGCAGCTCCGGAAACACGAGAACTATCCTACACATGACCTAGAGCTAGCTGCAGTAGTACACGCGTTGAATATTTGGCGACATTACTTGATGGGGAAGAGGACAGAGATATATACGGATCATAAGAGCTTAAAGTACATTTTCACACAGCCAGATCTCAACCTCAGACAAAGGAGATGGTTAGAGCTAATCAACGACTTTGATGTGGGCATCCACTATCATCCTGGGAAAGCGAACGTTGTGGCAGATGCTTTAAGTCGGAAGGTGCAAGTCAATAGGTTGAGCTTGAAGGACATGCCTACGGAATTGAAGGACGATGTTATAAGACTCAATCTATGCCTGGTGAATAGTGGTGAAGCCATCGCCATAGAAGTGGACTCCACAATAGAGCAAGACATACGCGAGGTTCAAAAGAATGACGAGAAGATACAAGAAATCAGACAACTCATCAAGGAAAATAAAGCCCCTGGTTTCAGAGAGGATGAACAAGGTACGGTGTGGCACGGGAGAAGAATCTGTGTGCCTGAAGTAAAGGAGATCCGTGAATTGATTTTGAAGGAGGCTCACGATTCTGACTATTCCATTCATCCTGGGAGTACGAAGATGTACCAGGACCTCTAGAGCAGGTATTGGTGGTATGGCATGAAGCGAGATGTCGCGGAACATGTTGCCCTATGTGACACATGTCAGTTGGTGAAAGCAAAACATCAACGACCCGTTGGATTATTGCAACCACTCAAAGTGCCTGAATGGAAATGGGAAGAAATCGGTATGGATTTCATAGTGGGATTGCCTAGGACCCAGTCGGGATATGATTCGATGTGGGTCATCATCGACAGGCTAACCAAGGTAGCTCATTTCATCCCCGTGAAAGAAAGCTACAACGAATCCAAATTGGCAGAGTTGTACATGTCAAGGATCGTGTGTTAAAATGGAGTGCCAAAGAAGATAGTGTCGGATCGAGGGACACAGTTCACCTCAAGGTTCTGGCAGAAGTTGCATGAAACCATGGGAACCCATCTGAATTTTAGTTCTGCCTATCATCCCCAAACTGACGGGCAGGCGGAAAGAACCAATCAGATCCTTGAGGATATGCTGAGAGCGTGCGCACTAAAAAACAATCAGAGTTGGGATAAGAACTTACTGTATGTGGAGTTCTCCTATAACAACAGCTATCAGGCTAGTATGAAGATGTCACCGTTTGAAGCTTTGTATGGGAGGAAGTGCAGAACTCCCCTATTTTGGAACCAAACGGGGAAAAGTAAAGTGTTTGGGCCCGAGGTATTACAAGAAGCCAAGGCGAAAGTGAGGGAAATCCGCAACAACTTGAGGATAGCACAGACACGACAAAAGAGATATGCCGATGTACGAAGAAGAGAACTCGTTTTCAACGTGGGGGACTATGTCTACCTCAAGGTGTCCCCTATTCGAGGACTTCGTCGGTTCAAGGTGAAAGGGAAGTTATCACCCCGATACATCGGACCCTTTCAAGTTATGTAGAGGAAAGGCGAAGTGGCATATCAACTAGAATTGCCGGCTCGCCTATCAGATGTGCATGACGTATTCCATGTGTCACAGCTCAAGAAATGTCTGAGGACGCCTGAAGAGATGTCACCCATGAATGAGGTTGACGTAGCTGAGGATCTGTCTTATGCCGAGCAACCATCCAAGATTTTGGAGACAATGGAACGCCTCACAAGAAATAAAAGAATCCGGATGTGCAAGGTGCAGTGGAAGCATCATTCGGAAGAGGAAGCCACATGGGAGCGAGAAGACGAACTTACGGCACAGTTTCCGGAATTGTTTTCCTAGAACCACCAATCTCGAGGACGAGATTTCTTTTAAGGGGGGTAGAGCTGTAACACCCCAAAACCTGTTAAGAGGGGAATTTAAAAATTTTTGGATGTATTGCATGTGGTGCCGAAATTCAAATTCAAATTGGAATTCAAATTAAACTCAAAATAGAAAAGAAGAAGAAAAAGAAAAAGAAAAAATAAACCCCCCCGGCCAGTGGGCCGAAACCCACCAACCGGCCCACCTCACCCCCGCGCCAGCCCGCAGCCGCCAGCCCCGTTTTCTTCTCACTGACGTGTGGGGCCCGCCATCTTCTTCCTCCTCGCGGGCGCTCTCGGCCGACCGGGACTCCTCTCTCCCCCCGAATCGAAACCACCCCGGATACCCGCGTATCCCAGCTGAATTTCGGTTCTGGACGACTCCATCTCGATCACAACCGAACGCCGCCCTCCCCCGGCTATATAAACACCGGCATCATCCCGATTTTCACCCGCGATCGGCTGTTTTTATTCACGGTGAGAACCGAAGCTCCGATCACCATTTTCTCTCGATCTTTGCTCGGGTTCTCTGATCTAACGCGCCGATCGTGTTCCACCGCCTCCGGGGAATCACGCAGGTGCAGGAAACTCGGGGGTTTGCGCTTCAAACACAGCGCCGACGAGCATCGCCATGAATTCACCTCGGACCTCGTCGCTGACCGCCTTCTAGGACCTCCGAGCTCAAGAAAAACCTGGAGGTGAGATCCCCGACCTCCACTCAACCGATCTATGCCATAAATCCCAGTTTTAGGAAGAATTGATGAAGATCCGAAGTTTTCCGGCGAGATCGCCGCCTCCCGTCGCCGCGCGCCGCCGGGCAGCGCCGCCCGCGCTCGGTCAGAGCGACGTGGCCGCTTGTGCGCCGTCTATTTTAAATCGCACAGTAGAATGTAAATCCCCGCGTACCGGTTCGACGTTATAATCTCAGCCATCTGTTTTAAATCGGACGGTCCACGTCAGCCCCGCATTATAAAGGCCGGGATTCTTACGCGCTACCCCCTGGGGATCTCGGAAAATACGAGCTAGCCCCGGAAACTTCTGATCTAGCCCCTAGAACTTCAGAAATTTATGTAAATTCAATTAAAAATCAGTTTTAGCCCCTGGACTTAATAAAAATTAGCAGAACCCCTCTGTTAGGCATAGTTAGGCCCCTGGAAATTCTTAAAATAATAAATTAGACCCTGTAGTAGGGTGAACTTAACTTTTTAACCCTATATGATATTTAATTTAGAAATTTGAATGTGTGACTAGGATTTAAATTTAAAAGGAAATACAAACACATTGTAAATTCAAGTTTAAACTCTACTAACACTTGGAAAACTTTAGAATGAACTAAAAATAAATTTTAGGCTGAAATGAAATCTGTTTGGGTGTGTTCATGTTTATTAGTTCTAGGAACACATTTTTAGGTTAATAAATAATTCTGAAATGGGTAAAATAGATTAAAATTAGTTTACATCAGAGGAGAAGTTCAAAAATATATTATTTAATATTTTATATCAGAACCTATTCTGTTTAGATGTGGTGTCTTACTATTTTCATAATAAATTTCACATTTAGGCATAGGAAATAAACCTAAAAATATAGCAACTAGGTATGCATAACTAGAAAATGATAAATGAAGTTTCCAAATCCAAAGATTTCAGTTTAGGATTTGGTAGAGGATCTGAAAACCCATTTGAAGTAGGAAAATACCTTTCATGCATAATTGGTAGCTAAGATGTGTATCAATTGAATATAAGGAATTTGTTCAAATTTGAAATTCATATATAGTGTGCAAACATAAATCTGAATACCAAAAGTTAGAAATCATATGCACATGTTTAAAAGTGCATGTAAGCCAAAAATCAACACACATAGAATGACCACAACATTTAGAAATGTGAATGACTTACATAGATGTGAATGTGTGGTTGTATGAAGTGAAAGTGTGAACTATGTCTTATGGATTGTTGTTTTCTTTTGTTATGTGTGTTGGCATGAATAGAACCTGCCCCAGAGCAAGTTCTTCCTTTCCAAGAACAAGACTTTCCATTCCCAGAGCAGCAGGAAGAAGGCAAGTGTCCTTGACCACTTTGATCCTATGCTAGGATGTGTAGATAGAATTATTTGCATTGTCAATTGAAATATGAAACCCATGATAGGATGTTTCCCTAGAATTGCATTATCTTGTTTCCTTGTAGCTTGGTTTGGGATTTGTTTTATTATGTCATTCACTCATATTACTTGTGCTTAGCCATGCTTAGAATGGGATAATTGGGATATGAGATCATCAATTTATTTACCATAATTTTGAATGAGATATTATGAGTTATGTAGAGGTAGGGATCAAGGCAAGTTGGATGATTTAGTTGGTGCTGGGTGCACGAGACTTGGGTTTGTGTTTAGTACTTGCCTGGATCCTAAGGACCGGTTCATGGAGCATGTAACCTGCCTTTACCGTGCCAACCACATGCTGAGATGGGGCAGCTTGGCCAATTAATTAGGTGTATCCCCGACGTAGTATGGGTGTGTTGGATGGTGCGGGGAGTAGGTGTCAGCTGGACTACCATATGAACCGCAAGGCTCAAGAGGGCGCCACTGCAGCGGGGTTGGAGCCTCTTGTATGCTGTTAGGGGTGAAACCTCAGTGGGACCACGCTCGTCGGGAATCCCTTTGTAAAGGCTTCGTAGTGATCTCCTGGCTACACACCTGGGAAGTGTGAATGTGGTTCGTAGCCACTGGCATAATGGAGGTTCTTTTAGTCCACCCGGCAACGGGGGATGAAATCACTACATGTGGGTACAGTGGTGCAAACTCTGCAGAGTCAAAACTGTCATGACAGCCGTGCTCACGGTCAAGAGCGGCTTGGACTTATTCATGATTAGAGGATGATGACTTTGGAAGTTGTGGATGTTAAGCGGGGAGCTTAACATTGGAATTGATGTTATGGTTATTTGATTATGATGATGGGATGGGAGATTGGGACCGTTTCACCTGTGTAGTAATGTAGGTGCTTAATAAGCTAAGGTGGTAGGCAAAAATTGCGTAGTGCTTCAACCATGAGTTCAACCTCTCCTTGTTCTAGCCATGCATGACATTCCCACACTTGCTGAGTACCATCAATACTCAACCTTGCATATTTGTTGGTTTATATTGCTGCTCAGGTCAAGAGAATGATTTTATGATCAAGACTTTGGACCCAAAGAAGATTTCTAGGTTCATGGAGTCCCCCCCGGGCAACGCCTGTGACGGAGCCCACAAGAATAATATTCCGCTGCTATTTTATGTTATGAACTTATTATCGTCCATCGAGACATGTGCTATGTAAGACTTATTTATATTCAACACCTGGCTTGTAATAAATGATGCTTCACTATTTGTCATCACATGTATGAGAAAATGATCCTGGCATACATGTGATATTCACTCGGTTGTTCTTCGGAGAAACCGGGTGTGACAGAAGTGGTATCAGAGCCAAGGTTGCCCGTAGGAACGTGGACCTAGGTAGAAATGGACGTATTTAAGGACCCTATTTTCTTAAAAACTATTTTATAAAGGTGTGGGTTGAAAAGTGTTATTTAATGGGGTCACTTTATTTATCTTACCCAACTTTTATTCAAAATTGGATTTTTGTTTAAAACCTTATCTAACTTAAGTTTAAATGCTTTATGTTTTAGATGGTTCGCATGATCCGCACCGCTCGCAAGTCCACCGGAGGGAGAGTTCCCGTAGTTGCCCTTGCCCTGAGAGAGGAGAGCCATCCGGTGACGTACCTCTCCTACGAATTGGCAGTAGGAGGCTTGTTGCGCCGTCTTCGATGCATGCTCCAAGCCGCCGGCAATACGGGCAAGCTAATCATACACTATAGCTCCACCCGGACCATCCAGGAGAAGCGGGAAGAATGGAGTTCGGAAATGAGGATTATCCATGAAAATCAGCTGCTTAAGATCCACCGCTCTCCAGCTTGTCGAGCGACACAGGTCGATGCGGAGAAGGATGTCACCTGGGAGGCCATCACCTGCCAGAGTCACATCTACCGTCGCCACCTGGACAGGACTGAGTACATGTATGTTCTCCAGCGTGAGAGTGGTACGACGGAGTACAAGTACCCGCCAGTGCAGCAAGGGACTTCCCATGAGCATATGGACCTGTGCTTGGAGGATGCTGCTATGCTCAGCACTCGACTGCAGGAGTGTCAGCAGGAGCTTCAGAATGTTCGTGACACCCTGAAGGAGACCGAGGCGTTGCTTCGAGCCAGCTTGAGGGCGAGAGAAAGAGGAGATGGGAATGAACTGTGTGTCACCGTGAATGACACATGGACTCCTGACTCCCCAGATCGCCGGGCGATCAGGCGTCGTCACACTTCTCCACCAGCAGCCTCCCCACCCAAAGCGGAGTCAAAAGGCAGCCGCAATAATGAGGAAGATCCCGAGGAGCCGGCTCAGTGATATGAGTCGTGTAGAGTCCTTCCCCATAGTTCAGCAGGTTGTCAACCTGATCATCACGTGATCTGTCCACGAGAAAGCTTCTATTCGAAAGGAATCGAAGAACAGATGCAAGGAAAACATCGCGATGTCGCAAGGTGATATTGGAGACCTACCTTACGTTCTTCTCGGTCTCGGGTCCTTCTCAGATTGTTGAGCTCTCTCCTGGCGATCTTCTTCGCTGAACTCCGTCGATGGCTTACTCGGCGAGTTGGGGCTAGGGCTATAAGTCGTCGGCTTAGGAGTTGGAAAAGAAGTTTGTGGTTTCAGCCAGAGGTTCTGGGTTCTATTTATAATTGGGAAGAGAAGAGTCCTAATCTGATTGGACTTCGAATAAGAGTCCTATTCAATTTGTCGTTGAATCTTAACAACTTATATTTAGTTGATTTGGTGCGGTAACATTGTGGAATTCAGGTCGGTTTCTTCTCTGTACCGGTATTTATATGCGTACAGAATCCAGAAACCCGCTCCAGAACTCGTTACCTCCTCGGTGATGAGCTCCGGAAGCTCCACGTGTCTACCGGGACCTGGTCCCCCCTTTTCCGCAGAGACGAGCTCCGGTTGTGCCGCGTGTTAAGCGAGCAAGACCTCCTTCTCCTTCGGAGATGGCTCTGCGCATGCTACGTGTCAGTGCCGGACCTTCCCTCTCTCAGAGGTGGCTCCGGGTGTGCCACGTGTCATAACAGCGCCAGACTTCCTCTCTTATCAGAGACGAGCTCCGAGGTTAACACGTGTCCAATAGTGACGGACCTCCCGGAGATAAGCTCCGGTGGCGACACGTGTCCAATAGAACCGGACCTCTCGGAGGTGAGCTCCGATATTGACACGTATTCCACGCGACTGGTCCTCTGATTTCCGCGGTGACTAGCTCCGAAGGTGACATGTGTCCCGCAGGGTTGGACCTCTCCCCTTTTGCAGAGATGAGCCCCGAGCCTGCCACGTAGCCAGTTTAGCGGCGGACCTCTCCCCACTTTGTAGGGATGAGCTCCGGACACGCGACGTGGCCAGCCGGCCGCGGAAGTTGTCTTTGGTGCTTTCTGGAAACTGGATTCGGCTCTTATTGGCTATCCTTTTGATGGTGTTCCTGCTTCTCTTAAAATGTTTTCTCTTCATAAAACATGAATATATGCTGAAACCAAAAATGAGGGTGTCACAAATCTACCCCTCTTAAATTGAATCTCGCCCTCGAGATTCGTTAGTGGAGAACAGATGGCGAAATTCTGTCTTGATGCCTTCTTCACGCTCCCACGTGGCTTCAGCTTCGCTGTGATGGCTCCATTGTACCTTGCACCATCAGATCACTTTGTTGCTGGTGACCCTTTCTTTCACGTCCAAAATTCGGATAGGGTGCTCCGCATAAGTCAGGTCCTCTTGAAGTTCAAGCTCTTCCATTGGTATTTGCTCCTCTGGTATTCTCAAGCACTTCTTGAGTTGGGATACATGAAACACGTCATGTACGTCGGAGAGGTGCGTTGGGAGCTCTAGTTGATAGGCTACTTCTCCTCGCCTATCCAAAATCTTAAATGGTCCGATGTAGCGAGGTGCTAACTTGCCTTTAACGTTGAAACGTCGTTGGCCTCGGATAGGCGATACCTTAAGGTATACGAAGTCTCCTATTTCGAAAGTCAACTTCCTTCGCGTATTGTCCGCATAGCCTTTCTGTCATGACTGAGCAGCCTTTAAGTTCTCCCGTATTGTTTGGACTTGCTTTTCAGCTTCTTGTAGCACTTCTGGTCCAAACACCTGGTTTTCTGCGGTTTCGTTCCAGAACAGAGGTGTTCTACACTGTCTACCATACAATGCTTCGAAAGGCGACATCTTCAAGCTAGCTTGATAGCTGTTGTTATAGGAGAATTCGGCGTACGGTAAAATCCTATCCCAACTATGCCCACGTTTCAAGGCGCAAGCTCTCAACATGTCCTCCAGAATTTGGTTTGTCCTTTCGGTTTGCCCATCGGTTTGTGGGTGATAGGCGGAGCTAAAATCCAGTCGTGTGCCCATAGCTTTCTGCAGCTTCCTCCAAAATCTAGAGGTAAACTGAGAACCTCAATCTGAGTCTATCCTCCTCGGGACTCCATGACGGCACACGATCTGCTCCATGTACAACTCGGCTAATTGTGCAACGTTGTAATTGGCCCTTATAGGGAGAAAATGGGATGTTTTCGTCAATCGGTCCACGATAACCCAGATAGAGTCATAACCTGACTGAGTACGTGGCAATCCAACGATGAAATCCATACTGATGTCCTCCCACTTCCATTCGGGTACCTTCAAAGGTTGCAACAATCCAGCGGGTCTTTGATGTTCGGCCTTCACCTGTTGGCATGTGTCACATAGGGCAACGTATTCGGCTATATCCCTTTTCATACCATCCCACCAATAACAAGTCTTCAAGTCCTTGTACATTTCGGTACTTCCGGGATGTATGGAATAGGGTGAATCATGTTCCTCTATCAATATCATTTCGCGGAGGTGCTTCACGTTAGGCACACAAATCCTTTTTCCTAGCCAAAGCGTACCATTCTCGTCTTCTTTGAAATCCTCCTCTATTCCTTGTCGGATCCTCTCCTTGATCTCCTTGATCTTCTCGTCCGTTACTTGGCCATTTCTCATCTCTTGCTCTAATGAGGAGTGGATCTCCATTACTTCCATGTTATTCAGGAATCCGAGGTGTAACCATTCGAACTCCTTACGTAGTTCGGGTGGTAGCTCCCGAATCGTGAGTTGATGACATGCTCCCTTCCGGCTCAATGCATCAGCTACTACATTGGCCTTCCCAGGGTGGTAGTTGATTCCAACATCGTAATCCTTGATGAGCTCCAACCATCGACGTTGCCTCAAATTCAAGTCCGTCTGTGTAAATATGTACTTGAGGCTTTTATGATCTGTATAGATCTCACATCAATGTCCAAGGATATAATGTGTCCCAATCTTCAATGCATGCACTACTACTGCTAGCTCCAAGTCATGTGTGGGATAATTAAGCTCGTGCTTCTTTAATTGCCGTGAGGCATAGGCTACCACTTGTCCTTCTTGCATGAGCACACATCCGAGCCCCTGTCTGGATGCGTCACAATATATGTCAAAGTTTTTACTTACGTCCGGCAATACCAGAACCGGTGCTGTGGTTAGCCTTTTCTTGAGTTCCTCAAAACTTCCTTGGCATGCTGGTGTCCATTGGAAGACTTTTCCCTTCATTAGCAATTCCGTCATAGGCTTTGCTATCTTAGAGAAGTCTTTAATGAAGCGCCGATAGTATCCAGCCATCCCAAGAAAACTCCGAATATCCCTCACGCTTTGCGGTTGGTCCCACTTCACAACATCTCTCACTTTTCTGGGATCAACCGATACCCCTTTCTTGGAGATAATGTGGTCTAGGAACGATATTTTCTTTAGCCAAAATTGACACTTGTTAAGCTTGGCATACAATTGATGCTCGCGCATTTTCTGCAAGGTCAGTCTCAAATGTTCTTCACGCTCCTCCTCGCTTTTTGAATACACCATAATGTCGTCGATGAAAACTACGACGAATTTATCCAAGTACTCCATGAAAACCTTGTTCATGAGGTACATGAAGTATGCCGGTGCATTTGTTAATCCAAAAGACATGATGGGATATTCATACGAACCATACCGTGTTCGAAAGGCTGTCTTGGGTATATCGGAGGGCTTAATCTTCAGCTGGAAGTATCCCGACCGAAGATCAATCTTAGAGAACACTCGGGCTCCTTTCATTTGGTCGAATAGGTCCTCTATACAGGGCAGAGGGTATTTGTTCTTGATTGTCACCTCGTTGAGAGACCTATAGTCCACGCACATCCTTTGGGTTCCATCCTTCTTGTCTACGAAGAGCACTGGAGCTCCCCATGGTGACGAGCTTGGACGTATAAATCCCTTCTCCAGCTGCTCCTGGATTTGCTTCTTAAGTTCTACTAGTTCATTGACTGGCATCCTATAGGGTCTCTTCGCTATGGGTGTAGTTCCGGGTACCAAATCAATGGCAAATTCAATGTCCCGATCAGGGGGCATACCCGGAAGCTCCTCTGGAAACACGTCCGAGAATTCTTGAACCACTGGAATGTTGTCCAATGTTGTTTCTTCGACGTGGGTCAAGATTGCCTTTTCGGTTGTTTGTTGGGCTGACTCAAACTCGACATGAATACCGTGCTCATTTGTCAACTGCACACTTCTTTCAGCATATTGGATTACCCCGTTGTGCTTGCTTAACCAATCCATCCCATGTATTATGTCAAGCCCTTGGGAATCCAAGACAATGAGGTTGGCGAGGAAGTCTACCCCCCTTATTTTAAGGCTTACCTTAGGACATACTATATTAGTTCTCATCTCTCCACCGGGAGAATTAACTAACATAGCACATTTTAAGTGCGATATGGATATATTATCCTTGGAAACATACTTGGATGATATGAAGGAATGTGATGCTCCAGAATCAAATAAGATGGTGGCTGGGTTGGAGTTGGCAAGGAACATACCAATTACGACGTCCTCAGCCTGTTGTGCTTCCTCAGCAGAGACATGGTTCACGTTGCCGCGAGCATAGTTTTGCTGTACACGGTTTCCTTGATTGTCCCCTCCATTCGGTCGCGGGTTCTTCTTGGTCATAGTGCCTTGTTGTCCAGGACCTCTCCTTGGGCACTGGTTCGCAAAGTGTCCCAGTTCCCTGCAGGCAAAGCATGCCCTGTTGCCCACGGCAGCAGGTACGTTGCGACGGGGTTTTGAGCAGGGGCGCCCATGTTGGGACGGGGCGCAGGAGGCAAGGGCACACGAGGTGCTGGTGCAACGGGTCGTTGCTGTGGTGGCTGACCAGGGCAGTATGCAGGGGTGGTCGATCTATACTGTGGTGTGGCTGGGGACATGTACCGAGGTCGTACGTTGCTCCCTTCGGGCTGGTACTGCATCTTCCTCTTGCCCTCTCGCTCGATCTCTCTGATCTTGCTTTCGACCATTATAGCCTTGTCAACCAGGTTTTGGAAGCTCACGTAGTCATTGTTGAGGAGCTGAACCTGGATCTCATTGTTCAATCCTCTCATGAACAGGTACTGCTTCCTCTGGTCTGAGTTGACATCTTCGGGGGCATACCGGGACAGTTGCGTGAACTTGTTGAGATACTCATTCACGCTTTTCTGTCCTTGGCGGAGACCTTCAAACTCCTGTCTCTTGAGCATCATTACACCAGCAGAGATGTAATGAGAACGGAAACTCTCCTTGAACTCAGTCCAAGTGATTGTCTCCGGGTCAACATGGGCGTTGCATAGGGCATCACACTAGTCAGCGGCAGCTCCCATAAGTTGATGCGACGCAAAAAGAACCATCTCTCGGTCATTGCACTGAACAATGGAAAGCTTCTTCTCCATGGATTTGAACCAATCATCGGCCTCCATGGGATCACTGGCTTGACCAAAGGTAGGTGGTCGAGTCCTCATGAACTCTCCTAATCTATTGTGAGCCGGCGGTGGTGGTGGCGGTGGTGCCGGAACGGGGTTGTTGTTGGCCTGCAACTGACCCAAAGTTTGGATCATGGTTTGCATAAGCTGATTCTGCATGGCCATCAATCGTTCCAGGTTGTTCTCACTATCTCCGGGGTTAACAGGAACTTCATTGTGGCCATCCTGTTGGTTGTCACGGACGTTCCTTCAGCCGGCGTTTCCTTTCACCATCTGTGAGAGAGAACGAAATAGAATAGAAGGTTAGAAGGTTAGGTAGATCCCCTTAACTATATGCATCAAGGTGGGTTGGACTATATATATATTAGCTCATACGAGGATGTGAACAAGTGCTGAAGCATCTCACTCCTCTTTCTACTTGTGTGTGGATATGGAAAACGCTATGAGACGTCCCACAACTCACACTAAGCACATAATCACAAACAATCATCACAAGTGCTCACACAACTCCTATTCAAGGCTTGTTCGATGGGGGTCCTATATGGCTTAGGGTGTTACCAATCTATGATCCAACTTATGGCCTTTCCTAGGCTTGCATCCTATGGTCAGCGTGGTTTAGCTACCAATTTGTGTCTGATGCCAATCTGTGATCTATCTAAGCGTGTAACCTACTGTCAACCCGTGGCTTTTGATACCAGTCTGTGTTTCCTATTTAGGCGTGTAACCGACCGTTAAACGTGGCTCTAATATCAATCTGAGATTTCTATCTAGGCGTGTAACCTACTGTCAACCCGTGGCTCTGATACCAATCTGTGACGCCCTCAATTCTGTGGAAAAAACCACAGAACCGAGAACTGATGCATATGTGTGCCTAGGATGTTCATCACACATACACATATGATCCACAAACTAAATTCAGAATATATATTACCACGAATAACAAAGTTTATTACAATGTCTCATGAGTCTTGGTCTCATGCTCACAGCGGAAGTCTTATTTTTATGCAGCGAAGTCTTATTCTAATGCGGAAGCAATCTAACTAATGCGGAAGCAAATCTAAGCAGAAGTGGCTCCATCTCTACTCCCTCCACAGGCAAGGTTGCGAATAGATTACACGCCTAATGCTCCACTTGGTCTCCATAGAAATCTCCTTCTGCTGCTGATGATGAAATAATAATGCAAGTTTGAGTACAATGATGTACTCAGCAAGTGCGAGAAAACATGATATGTAGCTCATAACAAGGTAGGTATAAATGGTTCATTGCAGAAAGCAAAGTTATTTATCAAAACCATAATAAAACAGCAACTAAACCTTTAGGTGAATGTAATCCCAGCATGTATTAAATTACCAACATACCTCCATCACTTTCCATGTTCCACCCGAACATTAACCAACTTCATTCTTGCTCACAAATACCTCCTCGTATTTGCTACCATCTCACGAATACCATCTCGTATTCGCTACCATCTCACCTCATAAATAACTTCATCTCACATCGAGACCAATCTCGTTGCCATGACCCAACAGTCATGCAACCCATCTTATCACCCAGACTCAACAGTCCCGAAAACCAAAACCATAATCAAAACCATAACCAATAACCATAACCAATAACCATCCCAACTAATCATGGCAGTTGGCCAGGCGTTCGTGACCGTAAGCTCGGCTATCATGATAGTTTTAAGAACTCTGCAGAGTTTGTACCACTTTACCCACAAGTTTGTGATTTTGTCACCCGTCGGCGACTGCAGAACCTCCATTACACCAGTACACAACCGTCGTGTATGGTCAGTAGATCACAAAATAACCTTTACAAAGGGGCTACTGGATGTATGGACTCACTAAGGTTTCACCGGCAGGCTAGAATCTCCAATTCTCCCACCCACGGGCCCCCTCTTGTGCCATGCAGTTCCCAGGGCAGTCCTCACTCGACTCCCATTCCCCGCGCCTTCCACGGTCCATAACAATCTAGCAACTTACCTAATTAGTCAGCTAAGCCGCTCCCATACTTGGCCTTGTGGCGGCACTGTTATCCTGGCATGTGCATGCATGAACCGGTCCTTAGATCTACGGCAAGTAAACCACCATCTCATGAAACCTCATTCACAAACCCAGTCTTGCCAAGATCTCCCTTCGATCCATGTTCATTAACAACATCAGTTTTCTCATTATCATTATTAGTGCAGTTAGCTAGACACATCTATCTCGCTTCCCAATCCCATGGACTCAGCGAAGCATAAACCAAAAACCATACCCGACTCATAAACTTCCCTGGGGACAAGGGTGGTTTAACCAAAACTAGTAAACTCCTATAAAAGGGTTTCCCATTATGTTTGACTCAGCACACACAACTTTTCGCAAAACAATACAGTTTTTCCCAAAACATAGGATCAATATGGTCAAGGAGCACTTGCCTTGTTCTTGCGGTTCCGGTTGCTCTTGGATCTCGAAACCTTGTTGTTGCAGTTCGTCGTAGACAGCTCCCTATGCTTGTCCTGCTATACAGGATCACGCACATACAAGATCCACAGCAATCAATATCATGCACAATCTTTAACTAGATGCGATGATGCATATGCATGCTATCCTATGATTAGTTTTATTAGATTAGTCTGTACGTGTTCTTTGCATGGCTTGCATGGATTTTATGATGAACACAGGTGTTCAGATCAAAGGTGGACGTGGCGATGATCTTGTCTTTAGATCAACCTGATCATCAAGTGATCTGTCCACGAGAAAGCTTCTGTTCGAAAGGAATCGAAGAACAGATGCAAGGAAAACATGGCGATGTCGCAAGGTGATATTGGAGACCTATCTTACGTTCTTCTCGGTCTCGGGTCCTTCTCAGATCGTTGAGCTCTCTCCTGGTGATCTTCTTCGCTGAACTCCATCGATGGCTTACTCGGCGAGTTGGGGCTAGGGCTCTAAGTCGTCGGCTTAGGAGTTGGAAAAGAAGTTCGTGGTTTCGGCCAGAGGTTCTGGGTTATATTTATAATTGGGAAGAGAAGAGTCCTAATCTGATTGGACTTTGAATAAGATTCCTATTCAATTTGTCGTTGAATCTTAACAACTTATCTTTATTTGATTTGGTGTGGTAACATTGTGGAATTCAGGTCGGTTTCTTCTCCGTACCGGTATTTCTATGTGTACAGAATCCAAAAACCCGCACCAGAACTTGTTACCTCCTCGGTGATGAGCTCCGGAAGCTCCACGTGTCCACCGGGACCTGGTCCCCCCCTTTTTTGGCAGAGACGAGCTCCGGTTGTGCCGCGTGTTAAGCGAGCAAGACCTCCTTCTCCTTCGGAGATGGCTCCGCGCATGCTACGTGACAGTGCCGGACCTTCCCTCTCTCGGAGGTGGCTCTGGGTGTGCCACGTATCCTAACAGCGCCAGACTTCCTCTCTTCTTAGAGACGAGCTCCGAGGTTAACACGTGTTCAATAGTGACGGACCTCCCGGAGATAAGCTCCGGTGGTGACACCTGTCCAATATAACCGGACCTCTCAGCGGTGAGCTCCGAGATCGACACGTATCCTGCGCGACTGGTCCTCTAATTTCCGCGGTGACTAGCTCCGAAGGTGACATGTGTCCCGCAGGGTCGGACCTCTCCCCTTTTGCGGAGATGAGCCCCGAGCCTGCCACGTAGCCAGTTTAGCGGCGGACCTCTCCCCACTTCGCAGGGATGAGCTCCGGACACGCCACGTGGCCAGCGGGCCGCGGAAGTTGTCTTTGGTGCTTTCTGGAAACTGGATTCGGCTCTTATTGGCTATCCTTTTGATGGTGTTCCTACTTCTCTTAAAATGTTTTCTCTTCATAAAACATGAATATATGCTGAAACCAAAAATGAGGGTGTCACACAGGGCGGACTAGTCCGGCTCTTAGAGGCTGAGAAATTCTTATATATTAGAATTTTGCCCGTGATTGCGGTGAATTTACTTGCACCTTCAATTAGGTATCTATGGTCTATATATATATATATACATATATATATATATATATATATTAAAACACACAATTATATGATGACCATAATATAGCCAAAAATAATATGAGAGAAGAATTAGAGAGGGAACAAGTTTTTTACAATCGTGCATATTTTTTGAATTTGTGAAATTTTTTTGGAAAACTTCTAATTGTTAGCATTCAGATGCACAGCATTTCAACTCACATTCCTAGAGTCTAGGATATTTAGCTCATTTCGAAGTTCACAAAATCTTTTTTCATCTAGTGGTTTGGTGAAAATATCGGCTAGTTGTTTTTCGGTTCTTACATGTGAGATAGCTATGTCCCCCTTTATAGAATGATCTCTCAAAAATGATGTTGGATGTCTATGTGTTTGGTCCTAGAGTGCTCAACGGGATTATGGGCTATCTTAATGGCACTCTCATTGTCACATAGGAGTGGAATGTGGTTCATATTGTAACCATAATCCCTTAGAGTTTGTCGCATCCAAAGAAGTTGAGCACAACAACTTCCAGCTGCAACATACTCCGCCTCGGCTGTGGAGAGGGCAATGGAGTTTTGTTTCTTGTATGATCATGATACTAGGGACCTACCCAAGAATTGACAAGTCCCTGAGGTGCTTCTTCTATCTACTTTACATCCGGTGTAATCCGCATCGGAGTATCCGATGATATTAAACTTAGACCCCTTTGGATACCATAATCCTAGGTTAGGTGTGTGAACTAGATATCTTAGGATTCTTTTAACGGCTGTTAAATGGCATTCTTTAGGTGATGCTTGAAATATTGCACACAAACATACACTAATCATGATATCGGGCCTAGATGCACAAAGATAAAGCAATGAACCAATCATAGAGCGATATACCTTTTGATCCACGCTTGGTCCATCTTCATTGAGGTCAAGGTGCTCATTTGTTGCCATTGGTGTCTTGATGGGTTTGGCCTTGTCCATGTCAAACTTCTTGAGTATGTCTTTTGTGTACTTCGTTTGACTAATGAACGTGCCTTCCATGAGTTGCTTTACTTGAAATCCTAGGAAGAACTTCAACTCTCCCATCATGGACATTTCAAACCTATCTGTCATTATCTTACTAAACTCATTACAAAAAGATTTGTTAGTTGAACCAAACATAATGTCATCGACATATATTTGGCACACGAAGAGATCATGATCTACATTCTTTGTGAAAATAGTATAATCTTCCTTGCCTATCTTAATGCCATTATCAATAAGAAAGTCTCTAAGACACTCATACCAAGCTCTAGGAGCTTGTTTGAGGCCATAGAGAGCTTTATGCAATTTAAACACATAGTTAGGATATTCTTGATCTTCAAAACCAGGTGGTTGCTCCATGTACACCTCCTCCTTGACTGGACCGTTTAGGAAGACGCTTTTCACATCCATTTGATAGAGTTTGAAATCATGGTGAGTAGCATAGGCCAACAGAATACGAATAGACTCAAGCCTAGCTACAGGAGCAAAGGTTTCATCAAAATCCAAACCTTCGACTTGAGCATATCCCTTTGCCACAAGTCGGGCCTTGTTTCTTGTCACCACTCCGTGTTCATCTTGCTTGTTGCGGAACACCCACTTGGTGCCTACCACATTTGCATTTGGTCTTTTCACCAGCTCCCATACTTGGTTTCTTGTGAAGTTGTTCAACTCTTCTTGCATGGCAAACACCCAATCCGGATCCTTGAGTGCATCTTGCACCCTAAATGGTTCCAAGGAAGACACAAAAGAGTAATATGCACAAAAGTTAGCCATTCGAGAACGTGTTGTTACCCCTTTTGTGATATCTCCAAGGATGTTGTCAACGGGGTGATCCCGTTGAATGCTTTGATGAACCCTTGGGTGAGGCACTTGATTTCTTGAGTGGTCTTCTTATTCTTCTCCCCCTTGATCATCATCATGGTTTTGATTTTCTCCTTCTTGAAATTGACCGTCTTGATCTTGGGGTTCTTGAGTTTGATCTTGAATGAGAGGCATCGATTGTGATGAACTTGTAGCATCTTGTCCTACATCTTCTTGGAGATGGACTTCTCCAAGCCCCATTCTTCTTAGTGCTACACATGGTGCTTCTTCTTCATCTAGCACACATTGATCAACTTGCTCCACTTGGGAGCCATTAGTTTCATCAAACACCACGTCACATGCAATTTCAACACAACCGGAGGTCTTGTTGAAAACGCGATAGGCGTAGGTGTTTGAATCATAACCAAGTAAGAAACCTTCATCGGATTTCGAAGCAAACTTCGAAGTCCTAGGATTCTTGTTGAGAATGTAGCATTTACTTCCAAAAACACGGAAGTAAGAGATGTTGGGTTTGTTACCGGTTAGAAGCTTGTATGGGGTTTCCTTCAAAAGTCGATGAATATAGAGGCGGTTTGTGGCGTGGCAAGCGGTGTTGACCGCTTCCTCCCAAAACTGTTCCGAAGTCTTGTACTCATCAAGTATGGTTCTTGCCATCTCTATGAGCGTCCGGTTCTTCCTTTCGGCCACCCCATTTTGTTCGGAGAGTAGGGGGCCGAAAACTCATGATTGATGGCCTCTTCATCCAAATATTCTTCTACTTGAGTGTTCTTGAATTCAGAGCCGTTGTCACTCCTTATCTTCTTGATCCTTGAGGAAAACTCATTTTGAGCTCTTCTCAAGAACTTCTTGAGGACACTTTGAGTTTCTCCCTTATCATGCAAGAAAAACACCCAAGTGAAACGAGAATAGTCATCAACAATTACTAAACCATATTTGTTACCGCCAATGCTTATGTAGGTGACAGGGCTGAAGAGGTCCATGTGGAGCATCTCCAATGGTCTTGTTGTTGTCATCACATTCTTGGCAGGATGAGCTGCTCCAATTTGTTTTCCTGCTTGACACGCGCTACATGGCCTATCTTTTTCAAAAACAGCATCTTTTAGTCCACGGATGTGATCCCTCTTTAGAAGTTTTTGTAAGTTCCTCATGCCAACATTGCCACAACCATCCCATGTTGGTTTTTTCTATTAAGCATGTGTCAAGTTGAGCTTTATCCGTGGAAAAGTCCACTAAGTAAAGCTTTCCCTTTAACACACCCTTAAAGGCAATCGAGTTGTCACTTCTTCTAGAGACGGTCACACCCTCGTTAGTAAACAAGCAATTATAACCTTTCTCACATAGTTGAGATATGGACAATAGGTTATAATCTAGTGATTCGACATGTAGAACATGAGAAAGGGAGTGTTGAGAAGATATTGCAATTTTACCAATACCGAGCACCCTTCCTTGGCTGTTGTCGCCGAAGTAGATGCCTTCACTTGGATCATCATTTTCTTCATACTCAACGAACATCTTTCTCTCTCCGGTCATATGGTTAGTGCACCCACTATCTAGCACCCATTTAGTGCCACCGGAGGAGTAGGGCTGCAAAACAATTCAATCTTTGGTCTTAGGTACCCAAACTCGGTTGGGTCCTTTGAGGTTAGTCACAAGGCATTTGGGCACCCATACACAAGTTTTTGGACTCTTGTGGAGTGGCCCAACATATTTTGCATATACCCTCCCATACTTGCTTTTCATAAGAACATAGGATGCATCAAAATTATGAAATACGATAGATTTTACATTTTTGGCAATTTCATGTGAGGTAGATGCAAGGTTGTCACTCTTGACTTGACTTGAGTTTTCTTTGACAAAAGCTACGCATTTGCTATTGTTTTTAAGGATTCTAGCGTTTTGCTTTCCTCCCCTAGTATAACCAAGTCCATCTTTGATGAGAGGAGATCTTGTGATTGAGTATGCAGTACGTGCATATTTGATCTTCTTATCAAAGATCCCACTCTTGTGTGTATTCTTGCTTTGTGCCTCTTTGAGCTCATTTTTTTAAGTTTAAAACAATGTTAGCACATTTGCAAGTTTTAGTGTTGGATTTCATATTTGTTGAGAGGGAGTTCTTGAAGGATGAATTAGTTGAGACAGTTGACTTAAGTGACTTAAGTTGTGCTTCAAGATTCTTGTGAGTTTTGGTTAAACTCACAAGTTCATCTTGAAGTACCACATTCTTACTCTTAAGCTCAACACAAGTTTCCTTGCTCATGGCAAGTTCGCTTTCGAGTGCTCTACTCTTCTCTCTCTCAAGTTCAAGGAGCTTCTCAATCTCAAGGTTTCTTTTCTTTTCAAGGATAAGCAATTCTTCTTGTTAATTGAGAAGCTCTTCTTGTTCAAATATTTCGTCCGATAGCATTTTCATTTTAGCTATAGCTTTTTTGTTTAATCCTTTAAACATGAATTCATTTTCACTACTACTATCAAAGTCACCATCATCTACAGTATGTAACTTGGAAGGTTTAGACATTACCTTGTGCTTTCCTTCCTTTGCCATGAGGCATATGTGGCTTGGGCTCTTCCAATCACCCTTGTTTGGCAAGAGTGATTTTTCATGGTTGGCCTCTTGATGGCGATGGTTGCCACCTTTTCTTCATCTTCGGAAGAGGATTCTTCATTTGCATCCAACTCTTCTCCAATGTGAGCTTCTCCATAAGCCTTCTTCTTTGTGAAGATTTTCTTGTCTTGAGGCTTCCAATCCTTCTTCTTCCTCTTGTCATCTTCCTTGCTATGGGGCAGTCATAATGAAATGTCCATATTTGCCACAGTTGTAGCAAGTCTTTTTTGTTCTTGACTTGCCCTTGTCTTTGCTCTTGTTCTCATAGTGATGGCTTCTCCTTCTCCTTATCAACCTTTTGAATCTTTTTATCAAGAAGGCTATTTCTTCATCATCCATGTCCGTGCTCTCATCATCACTTTCTTCATCTTAACTTGTGAGTTGTGTTTCATTTCCCTTGGACTTGGATGTGGCCTTGAGAGCAATGCCCTTCTTCTTGGATGAAGTGATCTTTGCTAGGTCGTTGACGTGTTGGGCTTCCTTCTCCATCATCTCGTGGTTAATGATCTTCCCTAGCACTTCATTCAGAGTCATCATGTGAAAGTTTGGACTTTCCCGGATTAAAGTGCATAGGGTCACATTGCGAGGCATAAAAGCTCTTAACATTCTCTTGACCACCTCATGATCATTTCATTTCTTGCATCCGTATGCTTGACTCTTGTGTATTAGAGTTTTGAGCCGGTTGTACATTTCTTGAGGTGTTTTGCCTTCTTCCATGGCGAACCTTCCAAGCTCTCCTTCTATCATCTCGATCTTGGGTTCCCTCACGGATCAGTTCCCTTCATGTGCGATCTTGAGGGTGTCCCAAATATCTTTGGCGATCTCTAACCCATCTACCTTGTTAAATTCTTCAATGCTCAGAGATGAGTTGAGCAAGGCCACCGCTTGTGCATTGCGGTGGATTTGTTGTTCTTGCTCTTGGGTGAGTTCATCCTCGTCTTCAGGGATATCTATACCTGTACACACAACATGCCAAAGACTTGGGTTCAAGGAAATTAGATGCAACTTCATGTTGTGCTTCCACATTGTGTAGTTAGTTCCATCAAAGTGAGGTGGTTTACCTAGGGGAATTGATAAATAACTAGAGTGAGAATTTAACCGTTCATAATTAATAGGATATCGCTAGTAGTCTTGTTGACTACTCTTGAGCTTCTTCTCCAATTTATCCTTCTTTTTCTTCTTAGCTTCCTCCTTCTTCTTCTTGAGGAGAGCCATGAGACGAAGAACTTCTTCATCTTCTTCTGAGCTTCAAACGTATTGTGGAGGAGTAATCGCTGGAGGCGGGTTAGAACTGTGTTCTTCAAAGTTGCTCCTACTTGCTCCTTTTCCCTTGATGAGATCAATATGGTTACCGGTCCTGTCCCCCATCTCCTCTCCAAGCGGTTAAGCTTTTGCGGAGAGTTAGGCTCTGATACCAATTGAAAGGTTCCTAGAGGGGGGTGAATAGGCTAATAAAACCTGAAACTATTGCAAGCAGTGGATTAAACTTGAAGGTGGCCGGACTAGTCTGGTCTGAGGGTGGACTAGTTCGGTCTAGGTATAAAATCGCGTTTTAGGTTTTCTTTTCAAGTTTGTTTAAGCAGAAGATATGTAGTAGTCTAACAATCTAACTAATTAGTTGTGAATGATTAGATTGCGAGACAGCAGAACAATTCACAGGTGTTAAACAAAAACGAAAGGTTAACAAGTAATTTTAGTGAACGAGCGAGAAGGTAAAGGAAACAAGAGACATGATTTATCCTGAGGTTCGATTCCACACAGGAATCTACATCCTCGTTGAGGAGTCCACAAAGGACCGAGTCTTTACCAACCCTTCCCTCACCGAGTGATCACCAAGATCAAGCATGGGCTCTTTCACTATCAATCAAATGTGAATACAATGCTCTTAGGGGCTACTTATAACTTGAGGCTCCCTACAACAACCTAGCAGTTCTAGGAATCAAAATACAATAGTCAAGAACTCAAATTAACAATTAGAATGCAAGAGAGTCAAACCGAGAGCTCAAACGTTGATCACCACGTCTCTCATCTCACAAATCCACAAGCCCTTTAAGATCCAATCTTAGGGGTCAAGAAGGTGAGGAAAGAGGCTTAGAAGAGCTCTAGGAACAAGTTTTTTGCGCTAGGGTTTCTGTTCTTCAAATTCTCAGTCGGGCTGTCTCCTTTTATTGAGATCCCGACATCTAGCCGTTACCTACTAAAGTCCGGGCTATTCCGGTCAGAACCATGGATTAGTCTGTTCTTGGGGGACCACTCACGTCACAAGGCTACCAACTAAAGTCTCGTGACCGTTAGATTCAAACGGTCATAAAATCCCAGACTAGTCCGGTGAAGAGCGGACTAGTCCGATCTCAGTCAGGAACCTTTGTTCCGGATGAGAATGGACTAGTCTGGTAGGGGGCGGACTAGTCAGGCCTCAAAGGCGGACTAGTCCGGTTTTGCCAGACTTAGTCTCAAAACTCTCTAATCTAGGACTGCGGACTAGTCTGGCCAACTCTGGACTAGTCAGAGCTCACACAGGAACCTTTGTTCCGTCCTAAACCGGACTAGTCTGAAGGGACCGGACTAGTCCGGCCTTTGGAGCGGACTAGTCCGAGGTCACTCAAAGACTCCTTCTCCAGACCTAGATGGCATAGTCCGTCTTAGCGGACTAGTCCGGCCTTCTGAGACTTAGTCTCATAAAGGCTCAGACTCACTCGACAACGGACTAGTCCGGCCTAAAACGGACAAGTCCGAACTCACTCAGAGACTTCTTGTCCGGTCCAAAACGGAGTAGTCTGGGTTGGAACGGACTAGTTCGGCCCCCAGTCATGACAAGTCCGGTCTTCCTTTCTTAGCCATACTTATGACTACTTCCTCTCACGATTCTAACTTTAGTTTGAGCTCTCTAATGATTCTCAAGCACTCTAAAAGAGGAGACCCTGTACACAACTAGAAAATGTGAAACTCAATAGAAAAATTATGTTTTCTACTCTCGCGAGTCTTCTTCTTTTCCTCTTTGCTTCTTGAGAGACTCCACATCCATCCATTTTGATAAGGACCTGTACTCATACTCTGTAAACTCATTAGTATCTTAATTGTCATCATTAATCATCCAAAATCCACGGGGATTACCTAGATGCACTTTCATGCCCCTCGAGCCCCATGGGAAGGCCGTTTAGCTTGGAAGTTTCATCGGTTTCTCAAGGTGTCGATGTGATCCCAAGGCTTTTGTTTGTGGAGGTCTTAAACCCGTCACACTTGCAATCTTTCATCCTGTAGAAGACCCTTTTTGCTTGCTTCTTCCTGTTGTATTTGGTGATTAGATACTATGAAGTTGGCTTGAATTGAGTGGTTTTTCTTGGCTCGTTAAGCTTCTATATGCCGACTTGGGGGTTCCGAGGCTTGATCATCTTCTGTCGTAGATCATCGGATACGATCACATTCTTCCCTTTGGTTGTGGTTGTCTGATCGGTCCATACAAGCATCTTCTTTCCTTCAAAGTTCATCATGTTGACAGGGAAAGGATCCGTGTCTAGCTTCATTTGGTGGCTGTCACCGAGTGTCAACCGTCCATCGTATAGAGCCAATTGTACCTGCCGACGAAAGAAGTTACACTCGTTAGTTGAATGAGAATAAGAGTCGTGCCACTTACAATAACATTTGTTGGCCAGCTGCTCGGGTGGTGCAATGACATGTCCGTTCTTGAGCTTGATGACCCAGTTTTGCAAGAGCACGTCGAAAAGCTTGTCACACTTCGTTACATCAAAGGTGAACTTCATCTCCTACTTATTCCCGGGGCTGGGCTTCAATAAAGTGCAAGCCAGGGGCTTGTTCTTGTGGTTTTCAACCAACTAGGCCACACAAACCTCCATCTAATCGTTGCTGGCCGAGTCTTTCGCGAGTTTATTTACATGTTGCTTCTCTCGGTCCCTATGGTTGATCTCCATGAACCGGTCGTGTGCCTTAGCCTCTCTGGCTCGGTTCTCATGTGCCACAACTTGCTGCATGTGACACCCTCATCTCGGGTGTCAGCATATGATCATGATTTATGAAGAAGAAAAACATTTTACGGAAAGAAGGAACAGAGACAAGTATCAGAAGGATAGCTAAAAAAGCTCTCCGAGAGCACTGAAGGCAAATTCCATGGCCAACAGACCATGTGGCGCATTCGGAGCTCATTCCCGAGAAAATTGGGAGAGGTCCGCCGTTAAACTAGCTACGTGGCAGGCTCGGGGGTCACCTCCGCATTTGGAAAGAGGTCCGACCCTGTGGGACACGTGCTGCCGCGGAGATAGCCTCTGCGGAAGAAGCAAAGGCATTTTTCATAGGACACGTGTCATCCACGGAGCTAGTCCTCGCGGAAATAAGAGGACCAGTCGCGGGGGATACGTGTCAATCTCGGAGCTCATCCCAGAGAAGTCCGGATCAATCGAACACGTGTCGCCACCGGAGCTTATCACCGGAAGGTCCGTCACAGCTAAACACGTGTCGACCTCGGGGCATGTCCCTGAGGAAAAGAGAGCGGAAAGACCGGCACCCACACGTGGCGCGCGCGGAGCTCACCCACACGCCCATGCCAACCCGGAGACAATCACTTGGACTGAGTTCAAGGAAAGTTTCCGCTCCCACTACATCCCTGTTGGCGTAATGATGCTCAAGAGGCAGGAGTTTGAAGGTCTCCGCCAAGGGCAGAAAAGTGTGAACGAATACCTCAACAAGTTCATACAACTGTCCCGGTATGCCCCATAAGATGTCAACTCAGATCAGAGGAAGCAGTACCTGTTCATGAGAGGGTTGAACAATGAGATCCAAGTTCAGCTCCTCAACAATGACTACTTAAGCTTCTAGAAGCTGGTTGATAAGGCTATTGTGGTGGAAAACAAGATCCGAGAGATCGAGCGCGAGTGCAAAAGGAAGATGCCATACCAGCCCCAAGGGAGCAACGTACGACCTAGATACATGCCCCCTGCACCGCAGTATGGACCAACCACTCCTACGTACCGCCCTGGTCAGCCACCACAGCAACGGTTTGTTGCACCGGCACCTCGTGTGCCCATGCCTCCTGCGCCCCGGCCAAACAATGGCGCTCCTGTTCAAAACCCCCGCCCCAACGTACCTGCTGCCGTAGGCAACAGGGCATGCTTTGCATGCGGGGAAGTAGGCCACTTCGCTAACCAGTGCCCGAAGAGAGGCCCTGGACAGCAAGGTAACGTGCCCAAGCAGAACCAGCGACCAAACGGAGGGGACCACCAAGGGAACCGTGGACCGCAGAACTATGCTCGTGGCCATGTTAACCATGTCACTTCTGAGGAAGCACAACAGGCTGAGGACGTCGCAATTGGTATGTTCCTCGCCAAATCCAACCCAGCCACCATTTTATTTGATTCTGGAGCATCACATTCCTTCATATCATCCGATTATGTTGCCAAGCATCATCTACCCATATCCCACTTAGAATGTGCTATGTTAGTTAATTCTCCCGGAGGAGAAATGAGGACTAATATAGTATGTCCTAAAGTAAGCCTTAAAATAAGGGGGGTAGACTTCCTTGCCAACCTTATTGTTTTGGACTCCCACGGGATTGACATCATACTCGGAATGGACTGGTTAAGCAAGCACAATGGAGTAATCCAATGCGCTGAGAAAAGCGTGCAGTTGACAAACGAACACGGTATCCGTGTCGAGTTTGAGTCAGCCCAGCAGGCAACCGAACGGGCGGATTTGAACCATGTTGAAAGAGTAGCAATAGACAACATTCCAGTGGTTCAGGAATTTTCGGACGTGTTCCCGGAAGAACTTCCAGGTATGCCACCTGACCGGGACATTGAGTTTGCCATAGATTTGGTACCTGGAACTGCACCCATAGCTAAGAGACCATATAGGATGCCCGTCAACGAGTTAGTAGAACTCAAGAAGCAAATTCAAGAACAGTTGGAGAAGGGTTTTATCCGGCCAAGTTCGTCACCATGGGGAGCCCCGGTACTATTCGTGGACAAGAAGGACGGAACCCAAAGAATGTGCGTGGACTACAGGTCTCTCAACGAGGTAACAATCAAGAATAAATACCCTCTGCCCGTATAGAGGACCTGTTCGATCAAATGAAAGGAGCCCAAGTGTTCTCCAAGATTGATCTTTGGTCGGGATATTTCCATCTGAAGATTAAGCCCTCCGATATACCTAAGACAGCCTTTCGGACGCGGTATGGTTCATATGAATATACCGTTATGTCTTTTGGATTGACGAATGCACCCGCATACTTCATGTACCTTATGAATAAGGTTTTCATGGAGTACTTGGACAAGTTCGTCGTGGTTTTTATCGACGACATTATGGTGTATTCAAAAAGTAAGGAGGAGCATGAAGAACATCTGAGATTGACCTTGCAGAAGTTGCGCGAGCATCAGCTGTATGCCAAGCTCAACAAGTGCCAATTTTGGCTAAAGGAAATATCCTTCCTAGGCCACATCATCTCCAAGGAAGGGGTATTGGTTGATCCTGGAAAGGTGAGAGATGTTCTGAAGTGGGACCAACCGAAGAGCGTGAGGGATATTCGGAGTTTCCTTGGGATGGCAGGATACTATCGTCGCTTCATTAAAGACTTCTCTAAGATAGCAAAACCTATGACAGAGTTGCTAATGAAGGGAAAGGTCTTTCAATGGACACAAGCCTGCCAAGAAAGTTTTGAGGAACTCAAGAAAAGGCTAACCACAGCACCAGTTCTGGTATTGCCGGATGTAAGCAAGAGCCTTGACATATATTGTGACGCATCCAGACAAGGGCTCGGGTGTGTACTCATGCAGGAAGGACAAGTGGTAGCCTATGCCTCACGACAATTAAAGAAGCATGAGCTTAACTATCCTACACATGATTTGGAGTTAGCAGCAGTGGTGCATGCATTAAAGATTTGGAGACATTATATCCTTGGTGATCGATGTGAGATCTATACAGATCATAAAAGCCTCAAGTACATATTTACACAAACGGACTTGAATTTGAGGCAACGTCGATGGTTAGAACTCATCAAGGATTATGATGTAGGAATCAATTACCACCCCGGGAAGGCCAATGTGGTCGCTGACGCATTGAGCAGAAAGGAGCATGCCACCAACTCACGGTTTGGGAGCTACCAGCCGAACTACGTAAGGAGTTTGAATGGTTACACCTCGGATTTTTGAATAACATGGAAATGATGGAGATCCACTCCTCATTGGAGCAAGAAATAAGAAAGGGCCAAGCAACGGACGAAGGGATCAAGGAAATCAAGGAAAGAATCCGACAAGGGATAGAGAAGGATTTCAAAGAGGATGAAAAGGGTACGCTTTGGCTAGGAAAAAGGATTTGTGTGCCAAACCTAAGACACCTTCGCGACATGATATTACGGGAGGCACATGATTCACCCTATTCCATACATCCAGGGAGCACCAAAATGTACAAGGACTTGAAAACTTGCTATTGGTGGGATTGTATGAAGAGAGATATAGCCGAATATGTTGCCCTATGCGACACATGCCAACGGGTAAAAGCCGGACATCAAAAACCCGCTGGATTGTTGCAACCTTTGAAAATACCTAAATGGAAATGGGAGGACATCAGTATGGACTTCATTGTCGGATTGCCACGAACTCAGTCAGGATACGACTCCATCTGGGTCATTGTGGACCGGTTGATGAAGACCGCCCATTTTCTTCCGGTAAAGGCCAGTTACAACGTTACACAGTTGGCAGAATTGTACATGGAGCAGATCGTGTGCCGTCATGGAGTTCCGAAGAGGATAGTCTCAGATCGAGGTTCTCAGTTTACCTCTAGATTCTGGAGGAAACTGCAGAAAGCCATGGGTACACGACTGGATTTTAGCTCCGCCTATCACCCACAAACAGATGGACAAACCGAAAGGACGAACAAAATTTTGGAGGACATGTTGAGAGCCTGCGCCTTGAAACGTGGGCGTAGTTGGGATAGGAGTTTACCATATGCCGAATTCTCCTATAACAACAGCTATCAAGCTAGCTTGAGGATGTCGCCTTTCGAAGCCTTATATGGTAGACGATGTAGAACGCCACTGTTCTGGAACGAGACTAGAGAGAACCAGGTGTTTGGACCCGAAGTACTACAAGAGGCTGAAAAGCAAGTCCAAACGATACGGGAGAACTTAAAGGCTGCTCAGTCACGACAGAAAGGCTATGCGGACAATAGGCGTAGAAAGTTGACCTTTGAAGTTGGTGACTTCGTATACCTTAAGGTATCGCCTATCCGAGGCCAACGACGTTTTAACGTCAAAGGCAAACTAGCGCCTCGCTACATCGGACCATTTAAGATTTTGGACAAACGAGGAGAAGTAGCCTACCAACTAGAGCTCCCAAACCACCTCTCCGACGTACATGACGTATTTCATGTATCCCAGCTCAAGAAGTGCTTGAGAATGCCAGAGGAACAAGTGTCAATGGGAGAACTTGAACTTCAAGAAGACCTGACCTACGTAGAACACCCTGTCCGAATCTTGGACGTAAAGGAAAGGGTCACCCGAAACAAAGTGATTCGATGGTGCAAGGTACAATGGAGTCATCATACTGAAGCTGAAGCCACATGGGAGCGTGAAGAGGATATTAAGGCTGAATTCCCCTATCTATTTTCTACTAACGAATCTCGAGGGCGAGATTCAATTTAAGGGGGGTAGATTTGTGACACCCTCATCTCGGGTGTTAGCATATGATCATGATTTATGAAGAAGAAAAACATTTTAAGGAAAGAAGGAACAGAGACAAGTATCAGAAGGATAGCTAATAAAGCTCTCCGAGAGCACTGAAGGCAAATTCCATGGCCAACAGACCACGTGGCGCGTTCGGAGCTCATTCCCGAGAAAATTGGGAGAGGTCTGCCGTTAAACTAGCTACGTGGTAGGCTCGGGGGTCACCTCCGCATTTGGAAAGAGATCCGACCCTGTGGGACACGTGCTGCTGCGGAGATAGCCTCTGCGGAAGAAGCAAAGGCATTTTTTATAGGACATGTGTCATCCATGGAGCTAGTCCTCGCGGAAATAAGAGGACCAGTCACGGGGGATACGTGTCAATCTAGGAGCTCATCCCAGAGAAGTCCGGATCAATCGAACACGTGTCGCCACCGGAGCTTATCACCGGAAGGTCCGTCGCAGCTAAACACGTGTCGACCTCGGGGCATGTCCCTGAGGAAAAGAGAGCGGAAAGACCGGCACCCACACGTGGCGCGCGCGGAGCTCACCTCCGAAGAAGAGGGAGGTCTCGCTCGTGACACACGGCACAACCGGAGCTCGTGAGAAGAGATACCAGGCTCAGAAGGACACGTGGAGCTTCCGGAGCTCATTACCGCGGAGGTAACGAGTCTGAAGCGGTTTTTACGTGTAAAGATACCGGTGCGCAACGGAAACCGATCTAAATCCCACGATGGTTACCGAAGATAAGACGTCAGGATCTAACAAAGATCTGAATAAGACTCTTATTCGGGATCCAATCAGATTAGGACTCTTCTCTTCCCGATTATAAATAGAACTCAAAACCCCTGGCCGAAACTACAAACTTCTCTTTCAACTCCTAAGCCGACGACTTAGAGCCCTAGCCCTAACTCGCCGAGCAAAACATCGCTGAAGCACAACAAGGGAGGTCATCGAAGAAGAACCGAGCGGTCTGAGGAGGACCTCGAAAAAACGCGAGGTAGGACTTCAATATCATTGTATTCATCTCCTTGCATCTGTTCTTCAATTCCTTTCAAACAGAAGCCTTTTCGTGGACAGATCACTTGATGATCAGTTTGATCTAAAGACCAGATCATCACGAACACCTCTGACCATGCAAGCCATGCAAGAATAAGTACAGATCGATCTAATAAAACTAATCATAGGATAGCATGCATGTGCATCATCGCATCTAGTTTAGGGTTTGTGCATGATATTGATTGCTGTGAATTTGCATGCACGTGAATCCTACATAGCAGGACAAACTCAGGAAGCTGTCTACGACGAGCTGCAGCAACAAGGTTTTGAGAATCAAGAACAACCGGAACCGCAAGTACAAGGCAAGTGCTCCTTGACCATGTTGATCCTATGTTTTGGGTAAAACTATTTTGTTTTGTGAAAAAGTGTGTGTGCTGAGTCAAACATGATGGGAAACCCTTTTATAGGAGTTTACTAGTTTTGATTAAACCACCCTTGTCGCCTGGGAAGTTTATGAGTCGGGTATGGTTTTTGCTTTATGCTTCGCTGAGTCTCTGGGATCGGGAAGCGAGATAGATGTGTCTAGCTAACTGCACTTGTACTGATAATAAGTAACTGATGAGGTTAATGAACATGGATCGGAGGGAGATCTAGGCAAGCCTGGGTTTGTGAATGAGGTAGCATGAGATGGTGGTTTTACTTGCCGTAGATCTAAGGACCGGTTCATGCATGCACATGCCAGGATAACAGTGCCACCACAAGGCCAAGTATGGGTGCGGCTTAGCTGAGTAATTAGGTAAGTTGCTAGGGTGTTATGGACTGTGGAAGGCGCGGGGAATGGGAGTCGAGTGAGGACTGCCCTGGGAACTGCATGGCACAAGAGGGGGCCCGTGGGTGGGAGAATTGGAGATTCTAGCCTGCCGGTGAAACCTTAGTGAGTCCATACATCTAGTAACCCCTTTGTAAAGGCTATTTTGTGATCTCTTGACCATACACCGACGGCTGTGTACTGGTAAAATGGAGGTTCTGCAGTCGCCGACGGGTGACGAAATCACAAACTTGTGGGTAAAGAGGTACAAACTCTGCAGAGTTATTAAAACTATCATGATAGTCGAGCTTACGGTCACGAGCACCTGGCTAAACTGCCATGATTAGATGGGATGGTTATTGGGAAGGTTCTTGGTTATGGTTATGGGTTTGGTTATGGTTTGGTTTGGAATTGTTAAGTCTGGATGATGAAAGGGTTGCATGACTGGTTGGTCATGATATGAGATTGGTCTGGGTGCGAGACAAGGTTGTTTCATGAGGTGAGATGGTAGCGAATACGAGGAGGTATTCGTGAGTATGGGTAAAGGATTTTGTTAATGTGAGGATGGAACACGGGAAGTGATGAAGGTATGTTGGAAACTTCATACATGCTGGGACTACATTCATCTAAAGTTTAGTTGCTGTTTTATCACGGTTTTATAAATCTGCTTTTCTGCAAATAAGCCTTTTATACCTACCTTGTTTATGAGCTGCATATCATGTGTTATTCCCGCACTTGCTGAGTATATTATTGTGCTCAAACTTGCATTATTATTTCTTCATCAACAGAAAGAGAAGGCTACTATGAAGATCAAGTAGAGCATTATGGCATGTGATCTGTTCTCAACCTTGCCTGTGGAGGGAGTAGAGATGAAGCCACTTCTGCTTAGTTTTGCTTCCGCATTAGTTTTTGCTTCTGCATTTAAATAAAGATTTCCGCTGCGTAGAAATAAAGAATTCCGCTGTGAGCATGAGTCCAAGACTCATAAGGTGTTGTAATAAGCTCTGTTATTCGTGGTAATATATAATCTGAATTCAGTTTGTGGAACGTATGTGTATGTGTGATGAACATCCTGGGCACACATATGCATTAGTTCTCGGTTCCGTGGTTTTCCACAGAATTGAGGGCGTCACACTGCAGGACTTGGTTAACGTCTCCAAACTCAACGTCATCCATATTCTCCCTAATGTACTGTAAAAGCCCTACAAACGCTAGATCGGCCAAATCCTTCTCCCCTATTGTTAGGCTAAAGCATTTGTTTCTAGTTTCCCTAAACTGTTTGATGTATTTAGCCACGAGTTCATTATGTTTTTGCCTCACTGCGATTAGATTGAATAACCATAGCTCAGTTTCACTAGTGAAGAAGTATTCGTGGAACTTTTGTTCTAAGCACGGCCAAGTTAGGACAGAATTGGGAGCTAGTGAAGTGAACCAACTAAAAGCCGTGCTGGTTAGGGACAAGGGGAACAATTTAATCCGGTGTACATCTGTAATTGCTATATCGTTGCACTGGATCAGGGATTGGCCTATGTATTCTTGAGTAGTTTTTGAATCCTCCGCACTAAACTTAGAGAAATCCAGCACCCTAAAGCCTCTAGGATACGAGGCATTGTCATAGTGGTCGGGGTCAGGCTTGCGTTAGTTACTAATGGTTGCCCTGGTTGATACCCCCAAGGTCTCTAAGCGTTCTAGCCAATTGATCCCTGAGTTCATTGTGTGGGGCGTTGTTGTATGCGACTGGAAGTTCAAGTAAGTTGCAAGGTGCAATCTGTGGAGGTGGTGGAGGGAAGTGCGCATCGGGTACTAGCCCGAGCGGTACACCACTCCCCGTGGGTGGAATGGCAGGTCCATATGCCACCGTTTGGTAGTATGGCTGTTGCAAGTTCACTATGGGCTGCCTAGCTTGCGCGTACGTGGGTGGCATGCAGGGTGACAAAGTGCTGGCTACGTCTCCTGCTGCACTACTCGTGTTAGCATCTGTTCGTTTTCCCCCCACCTCGTCTTGGACCTGCTGCACGGTAGATCGGATCTGCCGGTGAAGGCTCTGGTCTATTGTGTGCTCTACGTCGGCTTTGAACGTGTCGAAGGAATTCTTAAGCCTGTCTGCTAGTGAGGATGCCATCTGCTCTAGATTGGCGTTGTACTTCATGGCAATCGATACATCTACAAGTTGAATGAGTTCTTCAAGGGATATCAATGTGTTTACCTTGCGTGTTGCTGCCTCGCGCGTGTCGACCTTCTGGATGATTCCTCCTCGCGTCTTCTAGAAACAAGCAAGCTTGGTTTGTAGACGTGTCATCTTCTCCTTCTGGATCTCATACTCTAGCTCCTCTTGGATATGTTCGATCTCATCGATGACGTTGCTCACGTCGACGGCTTTTCCTTTGGCCTTCCTCCTAGACGCATATTCCATGCTCTTCCCGGTTATGATCGGTACAAGGTCGTGCCGATCATCGAGTAGATGTGTTCTAATGATGCAGCTGACGTCTCTCCCCAGTGGAGTCACCAATTCTGTTCATGGAACAGATGAACGGAGTCGCCAAAGCTGTGGTAAATCTCGGCGTTAGTCACCGAAACTAAGATAGATGAGAGGTTCTTTAGGCAGGAACATGATAAATCTCACTTACATGATGAGGGACGGATGCTTTACTTGGCAAAGCAACAAAGAGCTACAAAACTACGCTAAGAACTATGAATACATAAAAACAAAAGTAGATGAACGAAGTTTTGATTGAGTTGAAGCTTGTTTTTCCTTAGCAGAGTGCTGCCTTTATGTAGACTTGATACAAACCGGGCGATTCCATCGGCTAAGTTTATACTAAGACTCAAACTTATCTCTAAGACTATCTTATCTCTAAGGCACAGACAAATGTCGTGCGAATCCTTCTTGAACGCTTACACGATGCTAACTAAATATTTACAACGTTTTGAGTCTTCCCGAGAATGACTATGTCTTGTCCGGCCTTTGCATCTCGTGGTTTAGCTTGTTTAACTTGTGGCCACAACATAACTTGGTCTTCTCGGGTTGAACTCCCACCCAGGCACTTGTATCTTGAGTTTCCAAGGTAAAATGGCTTTCCGCAAGCAATCTCCCAGTCTCGGGTAGGTTCTCTCGCCGAGGTCATCTGTACCTTGAATCTTCGAGATAAAAGGCCCCTCTCACCTTGTTTTTTGGCTCCTTCGACCTACAAAACTCACAAGAACTTTTCACTCCCAACAATGGGAAACAAAATAAAATTCGCTTAATGGCTACAATTGTGTGGATTAATGATTATGATACAATGGTTGTCGAAGTGTTTTCCTGCGACACTTCCTCCGGTCTGCCGGAGCAGCCCACGGAGGTTCTTTTTTAGGAGGGGCTAGCGGTTTTGAGCGTCGGAGCACGATGGCGAGGATGAACACGAGGATTTACGTGGTTCGGCCCGCCGAAGCGTAATATCCTACATCCACGGGAGAGCTTTGTTGTATTGCTTGCGCGTGTGAGAGAGTGAGTTGGTTGGGTGTCGAACCAGAGTGCGAACCCTTTGCCCGGAGGACGCCTCGATCCTTTTATAGCCCAACTCAGGGGAAGTTACAACGCGGCACGGGGCCCGACACGTGGCCTCGTGGCTGCCTGTAGCCTATACATGATCTAGGGCATTTACAACTATATGTAGTGTCTCTGTCGGAGTAAAGGCGCGCCGCCTGATACGTCGGGCGCCTCTGATCGGGTAGCAGTGATGATGAAGACCTCGTATTGTCGCCGCGTCTTCTCACTCTATTGAGGCCCTGTGCCATTGGGTGGCACTGTTCCGCCGTCACATCTCGCCGCCCTGTCTTGTCACCGTAATGGTGAGCGGGCGGAGGACGGAGGCGTGCGTCATGAGCCATGCTTCTGGGGAAGGCGTGAGCCTTGAATGCACAGCCTGACAGCGCACCTTTCCCTTTACTCCTTGGCTATCGGCCCGTTGCAGACTTGCAGAGTGGTGAGTGGTCCAGAGCCATTGGACACGTGGCAGTACCGGAGCCTTCCCATGCAGAAGGTCGGTCCCGGAGCCGTAGGACATGTGGCACCTTCGTAGCTATCCTTGGCGGGAGGCGTGGCTCAGAGGTTCCGAATATGTGGCAGCGCCGGAGCCCTCCATGGCGGGAGGTCAGGCCCAGCACCATTGGACGCGTGACGGCTCCGGAGCCATACTCGGCTGGTGGTAGGGCTCAGAGCCTGAAGTCACGTGGCATACTTGGAGCCCTAGCTTACGTGGTAGCCCCGGGGCTGTCGATGGGGCCTAGGGCATGTGGCTTATGCTGGGCCTGCCCTAGCAGGAAGGCGGGGCCCAGGTTGTCTTTTACCCACTACGCGGGGGTACCTGGTCTGCAGGGTACTGACAATGGTGACTTTTTAGCAACATGGAACTTAGGTAATCTAAGCAAGCACGGTTTTGTGGTTGGGTTGGATGGTATTGTGGTTTGGTGGTTTTCGCTTGCCTTAGATCTAAGGAACGATTCATGCGAGAATATGCCAGGACAACAGTGCCACCACTGGGCCAAGCATGGGCGCGGTATAGCTGAATAATTAGGTGTGCTGCTAGCATTGTATGTACCATTGGATGGCACGGGCAACGGGAGTCGATGAGGACTGCCCTGGGATATGCATGGCACATGAGGGGGCCCGTGGGTGGGAGAATGTGGATTCAAGCCTGCTAGTGAAACCTCAGTCGGTCCATACATACTAGTACTCCCTTTGTAAAAGCTATTTTATGATCTCTTGGCCATACACCAACAGTAGTGTATTTGGCATAATGGAGGTTCTCTAGTCGTCGATCATAAACTTATGGGTAAATTGGTGCCACCTCTGCAGAGTGTACAAACTATCATGATAGTCGTGCTTCCGGTTATGAGCACCTTTTCAACTTCAATGATTAGAGGATAAACTCGGTTTTGGTTGGGTTTTGGTTATGTCATATGGGATTTGCTTTTGGTTATGTCGTATGAGTATGGCTGATCATGAGAAGTTATGAATTTGGATAGGCTTTGATAATGAATGTTGGCTGTTTATACTTAATGAATGATGGTATACATGAAGCATATCGATTACTTGGTTATGTTTGGATTTAAATTCACCTAGACATTGTAGGTTGTTTTCTTTTGTGATTGTGAAATAAAACTAGCTTGCTGCAATGAACCATTGTTTTCATCCTTGTTTAAGCTACATGTCATACTTTTCTACACTTGCTGAGTACGACATGTACTCACCCATGATATTCCCACATCAATTCAGCTACAGGAGACGCTTGGGAGTACCCTGAAGATCACGTGAAGTACTAGGCGTTCATGTTACCGTCAAATTCCTGTGGAGTCGGAGTCCTACTAGTTAGTTCTTTCCCCTGTGTAGGATCGAAGAGCACGTGAAAAGCTACCAGAGGGAGGTGAATGGTAGATTTAAATTTTTTTAGCAGAAACAACAAAACCCCCCTGGCAAGAAATCAATCTGTTAAAGAAACCGTGTATGCGACTGATCTAAATGTGTTCAACCGTGAAAAAAGTGGTATATATTATAGAGAATCAAGTCACGAAGACACGACAACAAGAATCACGGAAATCCATCAAGAAAAACTCAAGTTATGATCGAAAGATCAAACGAGGGTCAATCTGTTCTACTCGAGTAAAAACTAGATATGCAACACTGCAAAGGAACTCGTGTAGATCATAAACTACAAATCCAATGACCGTGAAATTTTCAGAGATGATATATAATCAAGTTGTTAAGATAACCCAAAAAGAATCACGTCAATTTGATATGTAAAACTCGAGTTATGATCAAAACGCCAAAGCACTGTAGTGCTGTCCAGAAACTCGATGAGAAAGACTTGACAAAAATAAGTCGGACGAACAAGGCAAAACAGCTCCTCTAAATTACGAATTTTATTGATCAAAACATAAGAGGAACAGTCCAAGGTTGTGTTACCACGAGCTCTGGCCTCCCTTGCTTATATAACCAGCCCGAAGGCCAACCCAATTCAAACTAGAACTCTAATCCTACTCAGTTTCTGAATCAAAACTTTCCATAACTGCTCAAGACTCTTCTATACGCAGATAGAAGCAATCTTAAGACTTCCAAACACCTTAGTAATGTATCCCACATTCCTAAAACAACTCAACTTCGTGTCCCACATGAAATCCTATCATAACCAACTCAAATCTTTCCATATTTGAGCCGTAACCGACTCAGCCGCAGTCTGAGTCCATAATCCAGCCGGTTGGACCTTTCCTACCAATTCTTTACGTTCACATCTCTTTATCACGCCTTGGAACCATGTTTTCACGTCTATGCACTCCTTGCATACATGCAAACACCTTCCAACGACGTCCACGACACCTTCATATGCATTATTCTTGATCCAAACATGTTGCGCGACCTCCTAATCAACTCAACCACAATTCCTCCCGAACTTGGTTGTTGAACCTCATCTTCTTCCTAAGAGTAGTTCAATGGATCCCGTCACCAGCCATATCTTGAACTCAAGCAACACCTGCACATGAATAAACAGCCAATACTTTCGAGCACAAGTCTACGATTTGACTCACGTTAGTTCCGAAAACCACAACACCTTATTGCAAACCATAGCAAAATTAACCAACGTAAACAGCCATAACACTTCAAAAAATTAGAAAAAGAATACTAACCAACTTTCCATAGATGTAAAGCAAGTTCAAAACATTTGCATGGTAAAAACAGACCCATTGCGGTTTAGCTCCGGACCTTGCCAAAGCTAACCGTACCTTGAGCTGGAGCTTACTAAAGCTAGCAGAATCTAGCATTGGAACTTATAAAAGCTAGTCGGAGCTACCGTCGAAGCTAACCAAATACATGTCGGACCTAGCCATAGCAAGTCGGACCTTACGTCGGATCTTGTCGGAGCTCGAACCTAGAGTCGGACCTTGACAAAAAGAGTGTTTTGGCAGAATTCAAAACTTTTAGGTCATAGCCAATGTATTCAGCACACATAGGTCTTACACTTTTTGTCCACTACGCGGGGGTACCCAATTCGCAGGGTACCGACAGTGCCCCCGGGCCCATCTCGGGGGACGTATTGAGCCTGCAGGTGGGGCCCCTATCTCCTCCGTGTGGTGGTTCCGAACTTGCAATTTTTCGGGACTCGAAGCGACGGCGTGATTCCAGCGTAGTGGGCTAGCGGCCGTTCCTGGGAGACGAAGGGGTTGCTTGCCCTCGGTCAAAGAGACTTCTCTGTCGTCGTAGAAAGGCGCCTTTTCATTGCTGGAGGGTCGTGGGGGGTGCATATTTTGTGCAACTGTTGCATTGCCTGTGTCGGTTCCCTGCATGACCCCTGTTCTTCCTCTTGTCAGGCTTTATCGTAAAATCCCTTTTCCCCACCTTAACCGCGCTGCCCTTTGCTCATACTGACTGTCGAGTGGGCCCTACACCTCCGCTCTCGATGGTTCATGCGACGCGGGCGCGATTATTTCAGGCACGTCTCGATTGGCGGTTCTCGAGGGATCTGGGGCAAATAAAGAGACCCTCTGCTGCTAGCAGGAGTTCTCTCCTTAATTTGTTCTCTTGCGCTTCGTCTTCTCTCTTTCTCTTCTTGCTCCAATGGCGTCGAACCTCCGAGAGTCCCGTCTCAGTAGCGCTAGCGACGTGAGGTGTGTGAGGCACTTGATTGGCTGGAAAGCGCCTTAGTACGACGGGAGGGTATGCTGTGGATACCTCCCGCTCGTAGACCTTGAGCCCGGCGAGGTCGTCTTCTTCCTCGGGTACATACTGGCGGGGCTCGCCTTCCCTGCTTCTTCCTTCTTCCTGACTCTGGTGGAGTCCTACGGGCTCTAGCTTCAGCACTTGGCGCTGCACTCCCTCGCGTTGTTATCTATTTTCGTCCATCTTTGTGAGATGTTTGTGGGGGTGCGGTCGTCGGTGCGGCTATTCCGGGCATTCTTCGTTCTTCGGTCGTCGGGGAGGAGCTCAAGCTTCCTAGATGCCTACTACTTCCAGCATCGCACCAGGTCCATCACAACGTACATCTCTCCCTTCTCTTCTATCAAGTGGGAGCACTAGATTGAAGACTGGATGATCGTGAAGATAGACGTCTACGACCAGCTGGATCTGCCAACTTCTCCTCCTTCGACCACGCGAACTGACTGGGAGGAGGCACCGCACCTTGAGAGCATCTATTCTTCGGTGCTGGCGAGGACTAAGTTCCTGGCAGACCAGGAGTTGTCCTCGCTGATGGTGTTGGCCGACTTCCTAGGTCAGTGCATCGCTCCCCTCTAGAGCCGTTGTGGCGCGGCCTGGATGTACACCGGCGATAACGACTCCACTCGCCTGGAGCGTGGTTCCAGAATCAACCTGACGACGGAGCTTCTAGACGCTCTGTTGGGGACGATATGCACCGACGATGGGGCTGGCCCAATCTCCGATGACCTCATCATCCCTCCGGCGTCGTGTTTGTCCATATTCATGAACCAGGGGCTGAGATTGCAGCTCCTAAGGACGATTCCGACACTGGACCACATCGGCGTCGCTCTCCGACAGGTCGACGATGCTTCCCGTGGGATAACGATCCCCGGGGTGACTGGAGCGAGTGATGGAAGTGTTGCCTCTTCTGATTCAGTCCCGGTTGCTTCAAGTACTGCCACATCGGGTTCCGCTGCTCTCACTTCCTCCACCCCAATCTTGGACAAGGGAAAGGGGAAGGTGCCCATGGCCTCCCCCCAGCCTAGCTCTTCCGGACAGAAGCGGAGGCTGACTTGCACAGACGGGAGCTTTGTCTCCGCACCTAGCCCTGTGATGTCCGCGGCGACCCCAAGCACGCCCGAGGTTGTACCGAGGGGCGTGACCGAAAGCGGCGTGGCTGGTCCTACGTCCACGCCCGTAGGAGGCGGTCCTGCAGCTCCAACGCCTCCTCCACCGGCGAAGAGGTCGGTTGCTGCTGGAGGTTCCGGTGGCTCTAGAGGCCCGAATAAGCGTCTCCGTGCCGCTTCATGGGATTTCGCCGGCCCTAGTTAGGTCGTCCAAGGACACCCTTTACTGTTTGTCCTGTATTTCTATGCTTTGAGGTTGTCTGCTGACCTCTGTCCTCTTCGCATGGTTTTGTCCGCAGGAGCCCCTAGGAGCACTCCGATGCCCGTGGTGCCTAGCGGTCCGCCAGCGGCTTCCGGTAATGCTCCAGGCCAAGGTGCGGGCCCGTTCGTACCAACGACGTCCACACCTCCCACCTCTTCCGCAGATGTTCCTCCGGTGGCCCCTGGCGCAGGGGACTCCAGCCAGGACCTTCTGTCAGCCCAGGCTCTAGTGCCTGATTCTGAGCCGACCGTAGCTGATGAGGCTCCACCAGTTCACGGCGTCGAGCCCGCTCCCGTGGCATACGAAGGCGCATTAGATGCCGCAGCCCCTATTTCGGAGGATAGCGTTTCCCATCTAGAAGCTCACCTGCCATCTTCCGAGGGACAAGCCGAAACCTCCCTGGGGCCCTGCGTCCCCGTGCCTACTCCTACGGCCGTTAACATCCTGGAGGACGATGCCCAGGAGGCCCCGACACGCGTCGAGCGGGTCCCTTTGTCTGAGGCCGTGGCTTTGGCCCACGCAAGTCTCTGTCGGGTTCAGCTGTCGTTGGACCAGGAGCAAGGAGCCATCCAAGAGGAGGAGCGCCTCATTGGCGGGGAAAACTGCTCAAGCTCCAGACCCGAGAGACACAGAGGAGGTTGGAGGTGAAAGAGGCTCGTCTGCGAGAGGAGCAAGGGCTAACATCCGGCAGCGGGACCTGGTCAATCAGCTGGACGAGCAGTCCAAGAAGTTATGGGCAGAAGCCAAGGAGGCCCACCAGACAGCCAACAGTCGTCTCGCCTCCCTAGAGGAGCTACGGCCAGGCACCCAGTGAGCTTCTGGGCATCATTGATTCAGGTGGGGGTCGCATCATCTCTATAAGCTTGATCTTGTCGGGGTTAGCTTCGATTCCTCGGTGAGAGACCAGGAAACCGAGCTTCCCGGCAGGAACTCCGAATACGGACTTATCCGGGTTTAACTTCGTCCGAGTGGTGCGTAACTTATCGAAGACTAAGGGTAAGTTATCTAACAGAGATGTATGCGACTTGACCTTCACCACAATGTCATCAATGTACACCTCCACTAGTTCCCCTATCAGATCCCCGAATGTCTTATGCATGGCACGCACAAAGGTAGGCGGGGTGTTTTTAAGGCCATATGGCATAGAGACATAACAATAAAGGTCATCTACTGTTATAAAAAGCAGTGTGCTATTCATCTTCCTTAGACATAGGTATTTGATGAAAACCGGAATAAGCATCCAGGAAGCACAACAGATCACAGCTAGAAGTAGAATCTACAATTTGATATATTCGTGGGAGGGGAAAAAGGTCTTTAGGACACGCCTTGTTTATACTGGTGTAGTCGATGCACATCCGTAGCTTCCCGCATGCCTTGGGTACCACGACAGGGTTGGCCAATAATCTCGGGTGGTGAACTTCTCGGATGAAGTCGGTGTCACGCATCTTCTTGATCTCTTCATGAATGAAGTTCTACCGCTCGACTGACTGCTTCCGAGGCTCCCGCATCACCGGTTTAGCGTCGGGGTGGATCTTCAGATGGTGCTCGATCACCTCCCTCGGGATCCCAGGCATTTGCGATGGTTGCCAATCAAATACATTGACGTTAGCCTGGAGGAAGGTGATGAGCGTGAGTTCCTATTTGCTACCCAAGTTTCCTGCAATGCGGGTGGTCTGGGCAGCGCCCTCTCCTATCTAGATAACCCTGACCAGAACTTCCTCCGCACTCGAAGGCTGTATGCGGGGCATGGAGGATGAGCCACGCTGTCGTGTGCTAGGTGGCTCCTTGCTTGCCCCAACACCCCCGGGGACTTCCTCCTTTGAAGCCGCCAGGGCCTAGAGCTTCTCTAGCGCTGTAACCCCGGCGGTCCGATCTGCTCGGACTCTGAGGACACCATTCGGAGTTGGCATCTTCAGTGCTAGGTAGCCATAACAGGTTACGGCCATGAATTGGTTTAATGCTAGCCTATCGAGGATGGCGTTGAAGGGGAGGTTGACCTCCGCCACGTCGAAGACAACGCTCTCAGTGCAGTAATTCTCGGGCGTCCCGAACGTCACCGGGAGGGTGATGCTACCGCGTGGGAGAATGGACCCCGGGCCTACTCTAGAGAATGGGCACGGCGGGGCCAGCATTCCCATGGGAATCTGCAGCTTTTGGAAGGCTGCAAGGCTGATGAGGTTGAGGCCTGCTCCTCCGTCAACCAGCACGTGTAGAGTTTCATGTTAGCTATGGTCGGGGATACGATGAGTTGTAGCTGCCCGACCCCCTCCATGTTCTTCGGGCAGTCGGAGGCGGTGAAGCTAATCTCGGTCTCCATCTACTTGCGGTAGGGAGCCGGCTTGGGGATAGGCGATACTGCCATGACCTCTCGCTGGAGGGTCTTGACATCTCGTCGGGACGTGATGTCCCACGACCCGCCGTACATCAAATGAAGCACCTTTCGACGCTCATTCGGGGTGTGGTCAGGGCCAGAGCCTTGTCCCTGGTCATAGAATACCTTCGAAGCTCGTTCAGCATCTTGGCACTCCGTCCTCTAACCATTGCTGACCTCTGGGTCAGCTCTCTGCTTGCCCTCCTGTTGGCAAAAGGGCGCGCCATCTTGGCGCCGCTGCAGAAGTTCTCAGAAGTGGTCCGCTGGCTTCTGTTCTCCCGGCATTCCGTGGCACTGTGCCATTTGGAGTTGTGGACCGGGCATTGCCGGTCTGTGTCGAGCTGCTGTCGCAGGCGCTTGGCGGTGTACGGCCCCCGGCCCCCGCCGCTGCCAATGATTTGGGCGCGGCGACGACCAGGTGGTCGACGTCGTTGCGCCACTTCTCGGCAGCGAAGGGGGAAGCTCCCACGCGTGGGGGGTTGTGGAGTTGTATGTGGGCTGCTAGCAGCGTGCTCTGCAGGCTGGCCTCGGCCGGCGCCAGCGACACCGTGGCAACCGAAGGCTGCTAGGAGGGAACTGGCACCGTCATCGCCGGGACTGGCGTCGGGGCAGATGATCCCGCTTTGGGGCTAGAGGACGTTTCCTGCTTCCAAACATTGATGATTAAATATTGCAACATATATAAAAAATATTTTTTACAACATTTCATAGTTGTTGTAACATAAGAAAATGCAACACTTAACAATGCTTACCACAATATAGGGTGCAGTACAGTGAATAACGCATGAAGAAAGTGCCACAATATACAATAATCGCTATTAGAAAATGTTAACATACCTATTGCAACATGTAAAATTTTCAACTGAAGATGAGCTAAAAAACAAAATCCACATTCTAATTTATTATATATTTATTGTATAACAAACTATATATAGCTGAAACTGCAGCTAGGCCCCTCTTGTGGGTTTTGATTGATTCATGACAAACAACTAAACAGCGAACGAGTTTGTAAGGAGTGTATGCAGATTTAAAAAGAAAATGACTGTTGAATCCCTAAAAAAGGTACCCAGTGTCGAAGGCTCCCACACATGTGGGGTCTGGGGAAGAGTTATTTCTAGACAACCTTACTTAGTAAGTGTTGAAAACCCATACTTAAAATTAGGGGTTTTAATTTTATTGAGTATATGAAACGTCATACTATTAAGAGGGACATGACGTCAACTATGTGTGAAAATGATTAGAGCTCAATTTTTAAGATTTTAGTTAAAAATAAGGTGCGTATATGAATTTAAAGGGGTAATCCAGACCTGTCTAGACTGGAGGTCCGCACTAGTCCGAAACCAGAATTGTACGAAGTACCCTAGGAAAAGAGGTATTGATGTGTCCGGACTAGTCTGGAATCGGACTTGTCCGATGTACCCCTCGGAAAAGAAGATGTTGATTGTTCGGACTTGTCCGGTGTACCTCAAAAAGGAGTTTCTAATGTGTCCTGACTAGTTTGGACGGTCGGACTTGTCTGGTCTTTACTGCGTAAAAGAATGTTCTGTTGTGTTCAACTAGGGTCCGGACTTAGAATCTTTTCGGAGTTAAATGACCATTTGAACAGGACATCACTCAACAGAATGTGGTCTCCCAACGTCGGACTTGTGCAGAGTCGGGGTCCAGACTAGACTAGACTAGACTTTAGTGGTTGGCAATAGTAAGATGTTTCGGTAACCTATAAAAGGAGGGCTCTCGTCCCTATTTCGATGTTGATGAACCCTAACGCCGCCAGAAGCACTCTTGAGCCATTCAAGCCCACTCTCTCGCACTCTTGCACACAAAATCATTTCTTGATCGAGTTTGTGAGTGATTTGGAGTGAGTGTCACTTAGGGATGGAGCTCTTTGTTTCGTTTTCATTGCATGATCGTTGCTTCTTGTTTATTACTCTTGGATTGAATCACTACACGGCTAAGTTTCGCCCGGTGGCTACTAGTATGGTGAGACCTGGAAAGTTTGTATTTTTCTTGTGGTTGACAATCGAGTTTGATATTTGTGATCGCTTGGTGAGAGTAAAGGTTGAAAGAAACCTATTCAATTTTAGACTTCTTAAGGCTATCTCTAGTAAGAGAGCTCAAAAATAGAACCCCATTTGCTTATTTGGGATTTGCTGGATTTTCTTTATTGTAGCCTATATTAAGCCTTCTCCAACAGCGAGTGCATTTTGGGTAGCATTCAACGTTCCTGGCAGGACTGTTGAGGGCAACCACGAATACAACATACTGCTTCTTCTCTGCTGCTACTCCTTCTGACATGGATGACTCAGGTAACCTAATCCAGCTGAAGCTCCAGCCCAGTTTTTCTTGACGCAGCAGCCGCCCGCTCTGCCCACCTCCGCTCGCTCTGCTTCCAATAGAAGCCGCCCCAACCCAGGCGCAACCCCACTCCCACTTGACAATCCATGTGGGCTCGTCTGTGAGTTCTGAATTGCTGATAAGCGCAGTGGATGTCTCCTCCCTAATGAAATTGTGGTCCAGAAAGTGCTTCCAGCCTCCAGAGGTGGTTGAAGATGAGATCGTCACAAATACCATATTAGTCTCATCACCAAATTCACCTGCCACCATCAAATCCGAATCCAATCCAAGACAAAGCACTGGGAAGGACAAACATTAGAAAATTGGTGACAGAAAGGGGATTGAGGAGGATACCTAGCCCTTGTGCTCCACATTCTTGATCTGGTATAAGCCGTTGCTAATGATTTGCCCAAGAAATCAAGAACCCGTTACCTTCTGGACGTTAGCTTTTAGTCTGCTAGGTTCAGTCTGCTTGGTTAGCAGGAAATCGCCCCGCTACGTTCCAACAGCAAGCATTTCTGGCCGCTAGCTTCATTCTGTTTGGTCGCAGGAGGCAGCGGCGCAGGCCCAGGCTCAGTCAAGGTGACGCATCCCCGAGATAGAGATGGCGCTGCAGCAGGCAGCGGTGGCGGCGCAGCCCAGGCTCAGGTCCGGTCGCTCCGGTCGCCATGTTGTGGGTTCGGTTTTCCGCACTCCCACTCGAGGTCGTCCTCCCCAAAGCCACCCCTGTGGATAACGCCGACTAAATCGTCACGCTCTTGAATCCGCACCTCATCGCCGAGATCATCGGATTGGGGCCGCTGCTGCCGGATTTGGTAGGGGTGGTGGTGGATTCCGGAGGAGACGACGGGATAGGGAAAGGGGAAGAAAGGATAATTTTTTTATTTTTAGTACTGTTGTTAAAAAATTTAATATTAATAACATCCAAATATTTTTTTTCTAAAACTAGCCACTCAATCGTTCACGGTGTGGACGATTTGTCTACGCGGTCCAATCGTCCACGGTGTGGACGACAGGCCTGGGATGTTTGATTGCTCTCTGCAGCAAATATTATAAGATTAGTTTTTTATCATCCATTTAAAAATACTTAGAGACATATTTATAAAATGTTTTTATAGAATTTAACGTAGTATATTCTGTTATGATTTTATGTAAGTTGTTTAATTTGATTTTTGTTGAATGGATTCTATGTTACAGAATTTTGAATTATGTAACAGGATCATAAATTTTATTATTTCTTGGATGTAAATGTAACAAAATTTAGTAAAATAATAGTGGCACTTCATTTAGAACATTCGACGTACGATACATTACGAAGTTTATTAAATTGCAAATATAGATTCTACTAAGTGCTACGGGGATATTTTCTCTTGCGCAATGCATCCGGCCCGGCATCCCTTGCGCGACGTGCTCTCTCGCGTAAGCGCTCCCGTTCATCCTCTCTCGCCTGGCGAGAAATGCGTTCTTCCTCCTGAGCCCGGCGACGATACTTTTCGTCGACTCTTTCAACTTCTTCCTGACGTTTGCACCGACGTTCCGCCTGTTCAGCGGCATCCTTCCTCTCCTGCTCAACCAGCTTTTCGAACTCCATCTCGTAGTGAAACTTGTCCCAGGCAGCTCTGTGCATCGCGTGTACGTACTCGACGTCTTCCGGTGTTTGTTCGTTGTCGATGTAACGGGTGAACTCACAAAGGGCGGTGGAGACTGCATGTTTAGTTATGTGTTGTTATCAATATTAGAGCTAAAATACAAATACGTGAAGTAAACATGTTACCTGACGTCTACCATTCGGGAAAAATGACGTGGTCCTATGCGGAGGGTCATATTCATAGTTGTTGCACATCCATAGTTTCAAACCGTAAGTGACTCCCAGCATTAAATCTTTCACGAGCCGATAATCAGTGCCACATAGACACATTGGCGGTTGTAATCCCTCTGAAACGCGAACTCTCTCTTTATGATTTGGTGGTGAGTACGGTGAGTCCATGTCCGCGAGAGGTGGGTCTGTGAAGTGTGGTTGTGGCGAATGTCCGGAGTGCTCTTAAATAGACAATCAAGGATAGTCGAATCGTTCACGATGTGGACGATTCGTCCACGAGGTGGACGATTCGTCCAGTACGTAGACGATTAGTATAACAATTGTATGACTAGTTAAACAGGTGGACTAGTCATCCACTATGTGGACGACAAATCTATGAGCGGTACGGCTAGTCCATTATTTGTATGACTCGTCCATCAGGTGCACGAGTCCTCCACCATGTGGACGAGTTGTCCAGTAGGTGGGCGACTAGTCCATCACTTGTACTACTCGTCCACGAACGGTTCACTTCACTACAATGCGAAAATTAAAGAACAATAATAGTTACTCTCATCTATATTTATTAAAATTCTAAGTAGAAGATCATACATTACAAGGATACATTGCGAGCATACATGTTTCTCCACATTTGTGAAACCTAGATCTAACGGTTATGGTTTGGCTTATGGTGAGGACATTCACAATCCTTGTTGTCGAGACGGGCGTAGCACCTAGGTACTCGAATAGCTATGACTCCATTTACGCTAGTTCACCAACCATCTCTCGGTTTTGATTTTGTAAATATTTAATGTAATCTTCAGTTGGCTTGATTGGCGGTGGGTCAATCTAGAGTGTGTATCCGCAATTATCATCATCGAAGTAACACTAGTTAAGAACCAAAATATGGTAAAAAATGACAATATTTATCCAAAAAATTAATATGTATTTTAAACTTACTCCACCATTAGGGCAACGAAAGAATCGACGACCGCTGCCCTCCCTTCCATCCTTCATTTGCACAATACAATCAATGCCACAGTGGTATTTGGGCCACTCTTCTTTCGTGCTATCATACGGACGAAGAGGGTTGAACATACCAAAATCACTCTTGCTTAGAATTGGAAATCTGTCTACCGGTGGTTCATACCAATCAGGGCCGCCCACCAAGTAGTCGGGATGCACCAATCAATGTTTTCCACCTCTCTCCTACCACGACCTCTGCTCGCCATTGTTTTAGTACTCTCTTCGCTCACTCTCTATTTATAATGGTGACTCTTCTAGGCTCTACGACTTTTATAGGGCTAATGTCGTCCACCCCATGGACGACTCGTTTATTATGTGGAGGAGTCGTTTATTATACGTACGAGTCGTCCACGTCGTAAAAGATTTATTATTTGTGACATAAAGTAACGTGCAAAAGTAGAGATATAAATTCATTATCGTAAAAGATATGATACATAGAGTGAAATAAAAACAAAAAAAAAATTACACAATAAATCACTGCCTAGCACGCTTTCCACGTGGGCCGTTGGGCCGACGTGGAGTCCATGTGGGCTCCTGTCGCCCACGCTGTGGACGACACCGTCCTGTCGTCCATGGCGTGAACGACAGGATGTCCACGTAGACAAATCGTCCATGCCGTGGACGATAGGGTAGCTAGTTTTGTAAAAAAATATTTGAATTTTATTAATATTAAATTCTTTAACAACAGTGCTAAAAATAAAAGAATTCAAGAAAGAATGTGTGTTCCGTATTTGGGCTGTTGGAATGGGCTGCGTGTTGTGCGTCTCTATTTTTGGGACATGAGTGAGCAGCGGCCTAAAATGGGTTTTAATAATAGGTTATCTTAGGTTTGGGCTACCAGTTGGGGTGGCTGTTGGAGATAGTCTAACAAAGATGTAGGTTTATTTGTGGAACTGAACTTCGGTAAAAATTTATCGTGTCCATTGTCCATTTACTTGCTTGCTAGTTATCAATTTGGTCTATTATAGTTTCATTCATAGTTTACTAAATTTATTGTCATCTCTATTATCTCTTACACTTCTAGGTTTCCTATAATCTGTGTTAGGTTTTTAGTACATTTTACTCACATTGGTCCGATATAATTGTGCTAGAAATCGTGAAAACATGTTAATTTTAATTTCCAATATGCTAACTCGAACTAGTCCAAACTCTGACATCGGACTAGTCTAGACTCTGTCTGTTTCGTTCAATTAACTGTTTTTCGAGTTTTTATTAGTCTGTTCACCCTCCTCTATACAAAACTTTTAATAGCCCTAGGCTTTAACCCTTATTCACCATGTTCTCAAAAATAATTTACAAGAAAAATGTGATTATTGTATAATTATGAACACAACTATCATGGAGATAATGATGAAGGATTAAAATACTTCCTCTTCTCGCATCCCAGAATGAATGAGAAAGACGAACAGTTCATTAGCTTTTGACTGGTGCTCCAAATTTCCAGCTTATTCCATGGCACCTGTCTCATAAACTGCCAGGCCATGAACCGGTTTAACGTGACACCATGACAAAATGTTCTTACCTTTGTTACATGAATTTGAACAAAAGGTGATTTATCCAAAACTTATAATTAACACCTCCGAATTATTGGTGTTAGCGGCGACAATAGGATCTGACCCTACCGATAGGTTCTCTCACCTTTCTTTCTTTCGTTCTTTCTTTCTTTCTTTCTTTCTTTCTGAATACTCTTGGTGCCCATAGATATCCCAGAACCAACTTTACCTGAACTGGTCCTAATCTGTCACAGTCGGAAGACAGAATTGACCTATTAGCTTTTGACAACTCAAAACATTCAGGCAATACAATTACTAAACAGCTTGAGCACTTCTTGAGGGGCTCCACCTCCACCCCCATTTGCACGACAAAAGTTCAAAGCGCTTCACAAACAAGCACGAAAGGGAGCCGTGTCTGCCTTTTACCGAGTTCGAGTTCTGGATTTTCAGCGTTGTGCAGGAAAAAGTATGCAACGGGGATGAAGACAGGTCTCGCATATAGGACATTTTTCCGTTTGCTTGTCTAGCAGCCATGGCTTTCAGTCTGGGCAGTAGCAGAAGAAGATGGCCGTGCACGGCAGCGCGTAGAGGAGGGAAAGGGCGGGCAGGCTGCCGCCATTTCCACGTGCACTACCACTTCCCGCGCCAGGTCTGCGCATTCTCGTCTCTCCGGTTGCCACCTTCATTCTCGCTGTCGACTTTTCTGCTGATTGTTCCGGTGCTTTTCCTCGCCGTGCTTGCATCTCTCGTGTGTTTCGGCTGGTTGACCTTGGTCTACTTTGTGTCTTCCCTGTTGGGAAAATGCAACAGCCCTGAGTTATTTGCGAGCGATAGAGATGACAATGAAGTTTGCAGAAATGAAGAACAGGCTAGAAAGAAAGAGGACAGAGCTGGGAATTCAGTGGCAGAAGGATCTGGTGGTTCTGCCATTGCACAAGTTTGTATTGAAGGGCAGCAGATAAAAGAGGTGTTTGTTGATGGATTTTCCAATGCATCTCTGGACGTGTCAACAAGGTTGGCTTCACCATATTACTGTTCCAGGGATGAAGAGCATTCCAGTTGTGAGAAACTCGTTGAAGAGGTGATGGTCTCTGAGATAAACTGCAAGGGTTTCAATGAAATTTCTTATTTAGACGTTTCTTCAGAAATAGAAAAGATACAGGACACGCCAGCTAATTTGTTTGTGGAAGAGATTGGCAGCAGAGAGATGTGCATATCGTGTGATACCTCAAATCTAGTTCATCTGCAAGCTGGCCAAGAATTTGTTGCGAACAGAAAGGAGGCTCCAGCTCGTGCTAGTGCTGAAATACTTGAGTTTATTGACAAGCATGAAACAGGAGCAGTGATTGAAGTCTGTCCAGATGATTCAGCAGAAAACTATGTAGAGTGCAGAGTAGATTTGCCTGATGAATTTTTTGCAAAGAAGCTACCTAAACATATTGTCGACGGGCAGCAAGACACGCAAAACACGGTTACTGATCGCACCAAGAAGCTACGTGAAGATCACCTGATTAAAGAAAAGGAAAAACATAGTTTTGGTAATTTGTATGAAACTCATGATCTCAACAATGAGACTGAGATGTTAGGGTTGTCACCTGATTCTGTAAGCGAGAATAAGTATTGTACTGTGGCCAGTTCAAATGCTTTCCATCTTACTAATTCTGATGAGGAAGATGGACACGAAAAAGAACTTACGGAAGAGAACAGGGCACAGGCATCAGGCACTGCATCTTTGGATTGTGATTTCGCCGAAAACAATCAGGCCATAACAGAAGATATTGGTGTGCCTTCAACTGAAGACAACATTATTCATGAGGTGGCTTTAGGGGAGAGTTCGGTCATTGGAAGGGTGGAAGATGAGGACGAAAATATTAGTATGTCAGAGGTGAGTGGAAAACAACATTTTTGTAAGTTGTGTAATCGACATTTATTAAGTTATATCTTGCTGAATTTACCTGGGCTCATGTATCAACTGAATTTGAAAGCGAGGACCGCGCAGACTGCCTCACATTAGGTCCCAACCACCATGGTGGAATTTATGTGGAGTTCTTGATGTGTTTGCTGGATGTCAAGATTAAAATGAGGTGAGGAGATGGTCCATTCTTTGGTCGTACATCCATTGTTTTGTCCCCTGTGCCTGCTACATTTCTTTTTGCAGTGGTCAAAATTATTTATTTCCTTCAATAAATGTGCAATCTCTTGATCGAGTCAACAAAAAACTAGCTGCCCAATACAAGTTCCAATCATGTAATAGGAAAATTTCATACTCACAGGGTACTCCTGTTTGAACCGAGTTTACTTTAGTAGTTATTCGTCTCTCTTTCAATGTAATGATGGCTCTATTATATGTAGATTCCTTAGCAATCAAACACAATAGGTTAGTCTTTCCCTTTCCCTGTTCGTTTTAATCCTAAGCCATTCTTCGTTTCTCCCTGATTTTGCTTCGCATGGTGCCCGGAATAGCTGGGAACTCGACTGTTTTGTTACAGAGCTCGACGTTTGAACGGAGCACGTCTAGTGGAGTCGTCATAACATGGCACGCTCTGTCCATGATATAGAGCAGTAGTTAAACCTGTATATTCAGCAATCAACAACTACTCAAAAGTCAAAACGCTGCCGCTTTTGCAGCACTAAAACGCTGTCTTCTTCGTTGTGTTCGCTTTATGTTCCTCTAACACTTTGCAGGCACAGTTTTAACTTGCTGCAAAAAGACTTTTGACTAAGAACGAAGAAACTGTTGCAAAATGACTCATCTATCTCATACGGCGACTAATTTATGCAGATTTCAAAAGCAGGCCAGGGGACTGGTGTGATCTATTCAAACTTCAGATCATCAAAGGTCAACCTTTTTTGGTATCGACATTATATATCTGTCCTTCTTGAGGATTTGGGTTCGAGACTAGTTAGCTCCGCAGTGAACGAACCAGTGATTGCAGGTATTGGATTGAGGTTTTTGTGATTTCGTGAGGCTGCTTTGTTTCTACAGATTGTAGTTCTTTCTTTCCCTTGGAAATGGGATACTATAATTCTTTTCGAACAAGAAAGCTCCAACTGACTGTACTTGGTATTGGAACGAAAAAATCTTGTACAACTTCCAGCCAGAGCAGACGGGGTGATGGAACCAGAGCAGATTCAGATTTTGGTGTCCACACGCCTTTGATTCGATTCGATCCTTCATGCGTTTGAAATGAGAGGTCGTGGATACAAGAGCTGTAGCACTTGTGGTAGACTGGCAGGCAGTAAGAAAAGGCATCGTACGGATGTTGTAGGTCGGACTCTAAATCAAAAGCTGCAAGAATAGGTATATTTATGTTATATAGTATTGCAAAATTTTGAAAAAACATAAGAATTGTAATGATGCGACTGACCGTTTATATCGATTGACTGTAGAGGGCTTATAGGGTTATCAATCGAACCGTAGCGGGATATTAATGTATTCTAGGTTATTACAGTCTCTATAAAAGAACCTCTACCGGCATCCAGCTATCCATGCAGTACTTCTCTCTTAGACCAGTCGCACCGGGAGACTGGATGATGAACGGCACTGGCTAGGAGGCGTAGCTCTTACATTTTCAGCCTGCACTGGTATACTGGACGGGGAGCGCCAAACGCCAGCATGATACAGTTGAACGCCTGGTCGCCAGTATCCTCTGGGTGCGGAATGAGGGCGGTCGTTGCCTCCCGCGCGCGAGGAAGAAGGCGGTGGCGGCTGCTGCTGGTCGAGGATATGACTAGGAGAGGGAGGCGACCGCGACGGTGCAGCCGAGGAACTCGATGGCGCCGGTGACATAGCAGCCGAGAAGTCGATGGTGCCGGCTGTAATCCTTGCTGTGTGTAATCCCGAGTTTCTTGTATCAGTTGAGCTTGCACGGACTTGCACGTCTGCGAGAGCGCGTCTAGGGGCTAGAAAGCACGTATGTGGGTGCATGGACGCCGGAACCTACGTGTGCATGGGTGTGTGCGTCGTGGACGTGATCCGAACATGGTGTGCGTTCAGTTCGCAGTCGAGGGCGTGAGAATAGCTCACAACTTCTCAAGTTGTTGCGGGGAAAACGGGCCAGCGGTTGCCCTCCAACGTGTGCTCAACAAAAATCAATCAAACACACTCGTGTGCAACTTTCCGCAAAAAGGAAACAGTCCTCGTTCTTCTTCTCCCTGCTCTCGCTGATCTCGCTCACGACCAAGACTTGTCGACGTTGTGATCCTTATCTAACATTTGGCATCAGAGCCAGGTCTTCTGACATGTCGGCTCCACCAAGCAGCAGCGATGCGCCACGAGGACACCGGACCTCGCCATCTCCGGTGGCTAGGAGGGGGGCGGCGGGAGATCGTCGTCCATCGCACCGTCACGGAGAACACTGCGGCAGGCACTCAGTTTCCTATGCTCACACGCACCAATTATCAGGAATGGGTGATGTTGATGCAGGTAAACTTTGAGGCGGCCGGGTGGTGGTACGTCGTGGAACCGGAGGAAGGAGAGGAGATCAACTATCGCCATGATCGGCTGGCACTTGCGGCGATCTTGCGATCGGTGCCGCCTGACATGCTGTCAAGTCTCCGGGAGAGGAGGTCATCCGCAGCAGCTGCATGGGAGGCGATCAAGCGAATTCGGATCAGGGACGTGCGTGTGCGCGAGGAAAACGCGCAGCAGCTCCGACGTGAGTTCAGTGCGCTGGTGTGGAAGGAGGTGGAGAACGCGGAAGATTTCGTGAACCGCATCACCCGGCTCGCTGCTGAGTTACGGCTACTCGGCGACAACATCACTAAAGTTGAGGTGGTAAGAAAAATGCTCCAGGTGGTGCCGGATCATCTCCTGCAAGTGGCCATCTCCATCGAGACTCTGCTCGACATCAAAGCCATCTCTGTTGAGGAGGTGACGGGCATGCTTCGTGCTGTCGAGCAGAGACGTAAGCCGGCTGCTATCCACGACAGCCAAGGGCCTCTGCTTCTCTGTGTAGAGGAGTGGAGGGCCAAACTGAAGTTGCAAGACAATGATGCAAGAGGCGGCGCTGGAAACTCCAGCGGATCCGACGGCAGAAAGCGCGGAGGCCGTGGTAGGAGTCATGGACGCGGGAGGAGCGACATCTCGAACGTCGGATCACGTACCGGTGCCAAGTCAACCTCAGGTGGAGGATCAGCTGTCAAGCAAGATCAATGCAGGTGTTGTGGTAAGATGGGTCATTGGGCCAGGGATTGCCGAAGTGAGGTGAAGCAGGAAGCTTTACGTAGTGCAGACTGAGGAGGAAAATGAGCCTACACTACTGATGGCTCATGTTTCTTCCGCTCCCGTTCAATCAGTGCCACCGGATGCTGAGTGTGGTCAAGTTCAAGGCTCTTGCAGGGACTCACACCCTGTTGAGGAGAAGGTTCACGTGCAACTTGATGAAGAGACTAAGCAAGAAGACACGATTTGGTACCTTGACAGTGGTGCAACAAATCACATGACGGGTTGCCGCTGAGTGTTTGCTGATCTTGACAACTCAATTGGAGGCTCAGTGAAGTTTGGTGATGGGTCGGAAGTAGCCATCGAAGGCTCGGGTATGGTGCTATTTGAGGGAAAGAATGGTGAGAATCTTCCACTCATGGGAGTGTACTATATCCCGAGGCTCACAGCCAACATCATCAGTCTCGGCCAACTCGATGAAGGTGGGTGTGACATACATGCAAAGTGTGGAGTCCTCCACATCCGCGACAACAAAGCTAGGTTGATCGAGAAGGTGCAGCGTTCAGTAAATCGCTTGTATCTGCTTCGGGTAAGGATTGGAAGACCCATTTGTCTCGGTGTGCATGTGATGCATGATGCATGGCTGTGGCATGAACACTATGGTCACTTGCATTTTGATGGCCTAAAGAAGTTGTATCAGCAAGGAATGGCAAGGGGGATGGCGTGCATTGAGCATGTTCATCAACTCTGCGCAGATTGGGTGATGACCAAGATGAAGCGAAGTCCGTTTCCATCACAGACAACCTGGAGAGCAGAAGGTGCACTTGATCTTGTTCATGGTGATCTATGTGGGCCGATAACGCCGGAGACACCGAGCGGTAATAAGTACTTCCTTCTGTTGGGTGATGACATGAGTAGATACATGTGGATTCTACTCTTAGCAGCCAAGAGAGACACACTTGCCGCACTGAAGAGGTTCCAGACAAAGGTGAAGGCAGGAACTGGGCGGCGCTTGCGTGTTCTAAGGACAGACAATGGAGGGGAGTTTACATCGATCAAGTTTGAGACTTACTGCACTGAGAAAGGTGTCGAAAGACAACACACCGCGCCATATACTCCACAACAAAATGACGTGGTTGAAAGATGAAATCAGTCAGTTATCTCCATGGCAAGAAGTTTGCTCAAAGGGCGTGGTGTGCCTGCATGGTTCTGGGGTGAAGCCGTTACCACTGCTGTGTATCTGCTGAATAGGGCACCCACGAAGTCAGTGAAAGGCATGACACCGTATGAAGCCTGGCACGGGCGGAAGCTGAATGTTCATCACCTCCGGACGTTTGGCTGTGTGGCCTACATCAAGAAAATGAAATCATATGTGAGGAAACTTGAGGACCGTGGTGTTCCGGCGATCTTTGTTGGCTATGAGCAAGGTGCAAAGGCTTGGCGTTTTTATGTTCCAGAAACCTGGCGCGTCGTTGTCTCACGTGATGCTGTGTTTGACGAACGAGTTTCCTGGAAGTGGGAACCGAAGGATATGAACATCAATGAAGAGTTTGTGGTGTAATACCACACTATACCGGGTGTGGGAGAAAATCTGGACGTGCCAGAACAGGTGTTGGATATGCCAGCCCTGACACATAGTACGCCAATACCGTCACCGGTAACTCCTAAGAGTGCTGCAACACCTCCCCAGCCAGAATTTGTTTCCCCACCATCAAATGCAGATGATTTTCTGGATGTTGACGCTGATGATGTCAAGCCACGTTACTGCACCATAAGCAATATTCTGGGTGAAGCCTGCACACCGGAACTTGTCTCACGTCAAGTGGTGGAGGCGTTGCACCTGCAGATATATGATGAACCACAAAACTTCGCTGAAGCTGAAAAATGTCAGTCTTGGCGCAGGGCCATGTTGGAGGAGATTGGCTCTATAGAAAGCAACAAGACGTGGAGGTTGGTTTCACTTCCACCTGGTCATCGTCCGATCGGTTTAAAGTGGGTATACAAAGTGAAGAAGAATGCAGCTGGGGAAGTGGTCAAGCATAATGCTCGTCTGGTTGCCAAGGGGCACATTCAGCAGCAAGGGGTGGATTTCGATGAGGTTTTCGCCCCTGTTGCCAGAATTGAATCTGTGCGAGTGTTGATCGCTTTGGCTGCTCAAGAAGGGTGGCATGTCCACCATATGGACGTAAAGTCCGCGTTCTTAAATGGAGAGATGTCTGAAGAAGTTTATGTTCGTCAACCTCCAGGTTTTGTCATGGCAGGTTAAGAAGACAAGGTGTTACGTCTTGACAAGGTGGTGTATGGGCTTCGACAGGCACCCCGAGCCTGGAACGTGAAGCTGGACAAGACACTATCGTTGTTTGGTTTCAGCAACTGCGAGTCGGAGCACTCTGTATACACAAGAGATGAAGGAGTTACACGCTTGTTAGTGGGTGTCTACATTGACGACCTCTTCATCACCGGCAGTAACGAAGCCGATATCAAAGTCTTCAAGCAACAGATGAGGACTTGCTTTAATATGACTGATTTGGGTTTACTAAGTTTCTATCTTGGAATTGAGGTCAAGCAGGGAAAGGATAGCATCAGCTTGTCTCAGGAAGCATATGCACGAAAAATTCTTGAACGCGCAGGCCTACTCGGGTGCAATCCCAGCCATACCCCGATGGAACATCGACTGAAGCTGTCGAAGACAAGCACCGCTGCTCCCGTGGACGCCACGGAGTATCGAGGTCTTGTTGGTTGCCTGAGGTATTTGGAGCACACTCGGCCAGATATAGCATTTGCCGTCGGGTATGCAGGCCGATTCATGGAGTCCCCTACTGTTGAGCACCTCAACGCAATGAAGCGTATACTACGGTACGTTGCAGGAACCATAGACTACGGCTGCTATTACCGGCGAGACAAAGCGGAAAAGCACTTGCTTGGTTATAGCGATGCTGATATGGGCGGAGATGTTGACACTAGGAAGAGCACTACGGGAGTGGTGTTCTATCTGGGGACCAATCCAGTTACTTGGCAATCACAGAAGCAGAAAGTTGTTGCACTTTTTTCATGCGAAGCTTAGTACATCGCCGGGACGACGGCGGCGTGTCAAGGAATATGGTTGTCACGTCTGCTTGCGGAGTTGAAGGGTAAAGGTTGCATGAGCTTTACACTCAAGATGGACAGCCAATCAGCGATTGCACTCAGTAAGAATCCTGTCTTCCATGATCGTAGTAAGCATATTGATGTCAGGTCCCATTTTATTCGGGAGTGCATAGGAGATGGAAAAATGGACATTGAGCATGTCCGCACTGATGAGCAGATTGCAGATGTTCTGATGAAGCCACTCGCACGCAAGCGCTTCTGTGAACTTCGTGAGAAGCTTGGGATCGTGAAGATTATGAAGAAACATCATGATTAGGGGGTGAAATGTAATCCTTGCTCTGTGTAATCCCGAGTTTCTTGTATCAGTTGAGCTCGCACGGACTTGCACGTCTGCGAGAGCGCGTCTAGGGGCTAGGAAGCACATATGTGGGTGCATGGACGCCGGAACGTACGTGTGCATGGGTGTGTGCGTGGTGTATGCATCGTGGACGTGATCCGAACGTGGTGTGCATTCAGTTCACAGTCAAGGGCGTGAGAATAGCTCACAGCTTCTCAAGTTGTTGCGGGAAAAATGGGCCAGCGGTTGCCCTCCAACGTGTGCTCAACAAAAATCAATCAAATGCACTTGTGTGCAACTTGCCGCAAAAAGGAAACAGTCCTCGTTCTTCTTCTCCCTGCTCTCGCCGATCTCGCTCACGACCAAGACTTGTCGATGTTGTGATCCTTATCTAACACCGGCGACGGTGCAGCTGAGGAAAACACAAATGCTGCCAGCGGCCGCCCCAGCTGCCACTGTGGGGGTGGGGGTGGTAGCTGCAGTACACCACGCAATCCAGATCCGTCGGGCTGCTGCTGGTGGGCGCTAGCACGGACACCGCGGCCATGAGCAGGAGCACGGACGCCATGGCGCCGGACGCGAAGGACAGAGAGGAGGCAGGGCAGCGCGGGCACCCTCGTGTCAGCGGGCAGAAGATGGGGATGAGAAGCGTGGGCACCCTCAAAGCAAGGGACGGCGGCTCGGCCGGAGGCCGGAGGAAGGGGCGAAGGGCGGTGGCCTTGGGGAGGCGGAGGGTGCTCAGGCGGGGCTGGCTGGAAGGTTCGTGAAGACAGAAAGGGAGAAGGAATGGAAAGAAAGGAAAACAGGAAGAAAAAAAGGAAAAAAAGGAATGGGAAGGAAAGAAAATAGAAGGAAACAGGAGAGGGGAAAAGGAAAAAAGGAAACAAAATAGAAACAAAACAATAGAGGAAAGAAAGGAAAGAAAAAGATGGAAATAAATATTAAATAATTGATGGTAGTTGATATAGAGTAGAATTTTAGAGTGCGATATTACGTGCTGGAAAATGAAGAATATTTTAGAGTGCTGAAAAGAGGGAAGAATATACTTTTGGAGTAGATTTTTAGAGTACATGAGTGCGGATAGGCTAAGATATTTTCACCATTCTGCTATCTTTCTTGTCCCGGACCATGTACTGATACTTGATAGATCTATCCTTCATGTTCTGGTCTTCGGTTGTGCCTTCTTATTTTTTTGGGTAGCTAGAGGGGTCAAAGATCGTGAATCTTTGTCACACCCGGTTTTCATTAAGACCAAAAGAGTGAATATACACATGTATGTCAGGATCTTTCGTTCATACATGTGACGATAAATAGTGATAACATCATATATTACAAGCCAAGTTCATCGTGTAATAAAATATTGCAAATATGTCTTCATAGAATACATTAAAGGTACTAGATACATAAAAAACAACGGAGCGGAGTTAATCTTGTGGAGATCCATCACAGGTGTTGCCCAAGGGATTCCGCAAGCCTAGTAGAGGTCTTCCGGGCCGACATCATTTTCGTTGTACTTAACACCATATCCATAGCCTCAGCAGCAATTAAATCCAACAAAAGCAATCTTGAATACCTAAGGTACTCAGCAAGTGTGGGAAAGAAATGACATAAAGGTCAAGACAAGAAAATGCTTATATCATGGTTTTAGCACTATGCATTTATCCTAACACCTTAGCTTGAATTAGCACTTATATCACTACATAAATGAATTCATCCCATTCCCATAACTACATCATCAATGTTAAGTTTCCCACTTAACATTCCCAACCATCTCACTTCATATTCCATTAATCATGAAGAAGTCCGAGCTGCTCTTGACCGTGGGCATGATTGTCATGACAGTTTCTCAACTCTACAGAATTTGCACCTGTTTACCCACAAGTAATGGTTTCAACCCCGTTTCCGGGTGGACTAAAAAACCCTCCATTTTGCCCGTGGTAGACAACCACATTCAAACTTCCATGGTGTGCTGCCAGAAGATCACTACGAGGCCTTTACAAAAGGATTCTCGACTAGCATGAGCCCACTGAGGTTTCACCCCTAACAGCATCCAGGAGGCTACAACCTCCACTGCAGTGGCCCCCTCTTGAGCCTTGCGGTTCCCAAGGTAATCTAGCTGACTCATATTCCCCGCACCTTCGAAACACTCATACTACATCGAAAATGCACCTAAGTACTTGGTCAAGCTGCCCCATCTCAGCATGTGGTGGCACGGTAAAGCTAGGTTAAATGCTCCATGAACCTGTCCTTAGAACCCATGCAAGCACTTAACACTAACCTAATTTCTCGTGCACACAACACCAACCAAAGTCATCCAGCTTGCCTAGATTCCTAACTCTACAAAAAGTCATCATGTACCATCAAGCTTCATTAAGATCAAGTTGTAATCCATATTCTCAATTTCTCATAATCTAAACATGGCTAAGCATAAGCCCAAACATCCTTATACCCATAAGAAATCCCATCATGGCTACAAGGAATAAGTCATGGAAAAACTAGGGAAAATATCCTATCATTGGGTTTCACAATTCATGATATAATGCAATTAGTTTCAAGCTAACATCCTAAATTAGGTGCAAGGTGATCAAGGACACTTGCCTTCTTCTTGTGGCTGCTCAGGAATGTCGAAGGCTTGCTCTTGGAGGTTTAGAACCAGCTCTGTGGCTGGTTCTACCCATGCAACCATACACAAAACAAATGCAACAATACACCATAAGAACTCATCCAACATAAACAACACAAGCAAGTCAACATGCATCAAAACAAAGCTCCATTTAATACTCTAGCCTAAAGTCGCTAAATTTACAATATATATGTCTAATTTTGGTTCCTTTTGATAAAACACTCACTTTCGACATCATATCATCCTTATACTAACTTTTGGTGTGTATATGTGGATATATATTGCATTTTAACCTTACTTTAAGCCAAAATTTGCACTATATGTATTGTACATATGCATATAAACACATTTCGAAAATATATATTGTTCCTAAGTTTGATTTCAGACTTTAAACTCACACCTAAACTGAAATTTCAATTTAAATCATATTTTTATATTATCTACTACAATTTCAGCTACAAGATTTGCATAAAAAATACATTCTCAACCTAAAGCCAACAATTTATAACTCTTAATTAAATGTCCAAGTTTCCAAACTGCACCTAAACCATTTATATCTTCTTTCTATATTGGATTTACTTTTTACATGAATGCAAAAGTTATTTTTGTGCCTAAAATGCAATTTCAGCATTAAAACAAATATTAAATTGTGTTTCAGGATTTATTTATTGTCCAGAATACAAATACAGATTATTCTATGGGTTTCCTAAAGGTTAAACTAATTTAGAGTCAATTTTTATGATTATTTGCTTCCGTAGTGAGATCAAATGAATTTCAAACTTCCAAATATAGAAATTCAGTTTTCTATAGGGGTTAAATCACAAATATGCATTGCTGCAGGGTCAAAATCATACTTTCCACAAATATCAGGGGCCTAGATATAAAATACAGTGCAATTTCCTAATTTACAAAGGTTCCAGGTGCTAAAACGGCTATTTAAATGTGTTTACACAGTTTCTAGAAAGTCCAGGGGTAGCTCAGAAGAATTGAGGACTAAATCAAAATTTCCTAAAGTTCCAGGGGTAGCCTGTAAGAATTTCGGTGGTAAAAGTGCAGGTTCGATTTGGGCCGTTGGATTTAAAACGAGGAGCTCAGATTATAACAACGAAGGGGTATGCGGGGATCTAATTCGGGCCGTAGGATTTTAAATAGACGGTCCTAAGTGAGGCGTGCCGCCCCATCGGGTGCGGGCGGCGCGATCCGGCAGTGCGGCGGCTTTCGCCGGCGATCTCGCCGGAGGTGTCCGGAATGCCATCTACGCTCACGAAAAACATGATTTTCTTGCATAGATCGTCGGAGAGGAGGTAGGAGAACACACGAGGGGTGTTTTTGAAGACCCAAAAGGCTTGGGAGGCGGTCGACAATGACATTTTGCGGCGATGATCCTCGGTGATCGTCGGCAGGGTGCACGGGTCCGAATTCTCCATTGACTTCCGGTCGCCAAGCTTCCCTACGATCGAATGACTGTTACCATCATGTTAGGAAGGAGGAAAGTACCAAAACATTGTAGAATTGGCGAGGAGCAGCGGCGGTTCTCACCCAGTTCAAAGAATGGCCGAGCGGGGAGGAAAATGGATGGGGCTTCGGGTTTTTAAAGGGGTTGGGACTGCGGAGGTTGCGTGCGTGCAGAACGAGCGTGAGGACTCCTGGATCGTTGGCTGCGTGCGTGGAATTCGGAGGCAGGTGTCGGGCGCTCAGCTGTGGGAGGATAGGCGGCAGCTGGAGGAAGGAGGAGCTGACGGCTGGGGCCCGCATGTCAGCGAGAGGGAGAGGGGGTGGGCTGCGGCTGGTTGGGCCGGCCACTGTAGTTTTGGCGCAAGGTAAGTTTTCCTTTTTCTTTTGTCTTTTCTTTTCTGTTTCTTCTTTCAAATTCAAATTCTGTTTTGAATTTTCAAAATTTTGCACATGCACGACGTCGCTTCTTCATGATTTCAAAATTTGTAAAATTTGGGTGTTACAATTTTTTATGGTTTAAAATAATGACAAATATTCTCTTAAAGTTACTGGTTAGTATTTCAGGACTAAATTTAGAATTGATGTATTAATTTACTAATTTTTGTTTTTTTACGGAGGGCACTTATCAGGACGGTTAATTTGTTAGTTGTAACTTCGTCAGAATAGTTTACTAGATTAATGAACATAATAGATTATTCAGATTTCAAATATGACTTTATAAAAAAGTATTTAGTAGTTTAACACTTACTTTTTTTCTGATATTGCCCTTGGCATAATAAAATACTAGTCGTAATTGGTGGGTAGAAGGTAAACTTTTCTTCTGATACACGCTAATAGCTAATTTTGAGAGACTAGTGGTCATTATTTTAGACCGTAAAAATGCTCAACAGTAACCTCTATTGTGTGATAACACTGTATTTTTTGGTACGCTTACTGGCCACTGTGTAGCACCCCAAAACCTGCTAAAGAGGGGAATTTAAAAATTTTTGGACGTAATGCATGTGGTGCAGAAATTCAAATTCGAACTGGAATTCAAATTCAAATCAAAACAGAAAAGAAAAGGAAAAAGAAAAACCCCAACCGGCCAGTGGGCCGAAACCCGCCAGCCGGCCCAATCCCCCGCGCCAGCCCAAGACCGCGCGCCCCTCTCTTCCTCTCACTGACACGCGGGGCCCGCGTGTCATCTCCTACCCCGCGCGCCCCCAACGGTCGTACTCTTCCTTCACGCCGATCACACCCGACAATCCCGAATTCCTCGCGCTCGACCTAATCCCGAATTCATCGCGCCGGCCTGCTCGATCGCAACAAACCCCCGCGCCCCCGGCCCTGATAAAAACAGATGAACCCACCGCCCTCCCCTCGCACGAGCAGTTTTCTCCCGGAGAGCGCCGCCGCCGTTGAGCTCGGAATTCCCCAAGAGCGTCGCCGTCTCCCTCTGTTAAACCGATCTCGTGACCCCGCAGCACCGCGCACAAGCTGTAGACGCCAACCCCGCCGGGAAACGCCGCCAGAAACGACCATCCCGATGCTCGCCGGTGAGTACCGCCGCCCCTCGCCGGTGAAACTTCCAAATTTCACGGTTCCGATCCATCCTAATCATTGGTGTGCTATCTCTAGACCCCAGTGAAGCTTCACGAACCGAGAACTCGAAGGGATCACTGCCCCAACGGCCACTTCGACGAGCACAGCAAGCCGCCGCCGACTGTCCTCGTCGCCGACCGGGTTCCGAGTCCTTCAGGCCTAAGAAATTAGCCTAGGTGAGCTCCCCTACCTCCCTCTGCCGTTTGCTACCAAAAAGGGGGATGTTAGCGTCTGTAGATGAAGATCCGCGACCTCGCCGGCGAAATCACGCCTCTGCCGCCGTGCGCCGCCGCGCGCGGGCGAACTCCGGCCAGGAGCGACGTGGTCTCTTGTGCGCCGTCTATTTTAAATCGCACGGTAGAAATAAAACCCGCACGTACCGGTTCGGCGATCTAATCTGGGCCGTCTATTTTAAATCGGACGGTCCACGTCAGCCCCGCGTTATAAAGGCCGGGATTCTTACGTGCTACCCCCTGGGGATCTCGGAAAACACGAGCTAGCCCCGGAAACATCTGTTCTAGCCCCTGGAACTTCAGAAATTTGTGTAAATTCATTTAAAAATCAGTTTTAGCCCCTGGACTTAATAAAAATTAGGAAAACCCCTATGTTATGTGTAGTTAGCCCCTGGAAATTTATGAAATAGTAAATTAGACCCTGCAGTAGGGTGGATTTACCTTTTTGACCCTATATGATATTAAATTCAGAAATTTGAATATGTGGCTAGGATTTAAATTTAAAAGGTAAGGCAAACACATGTGCAAATTCAAATTTAAACTCTCCTAGCACTTGGAAAACTTTAGAATGAGTTAAAAATAGATTTTAGGCTGAAATGAAATCTGCCTAAGTGTTGTTCATTTTTATTTTTCTAGAGACACATTTTAGGCTAGGAAATAATTCTAAAAATTAGTAAAATAAATTTAAGTTGTTCCACATCAGAGAGGAAGTTCAAGAATATATTATTTAATATTTTAGATCAGAACCTATTCTGTTTAGATGATAAGTCCTACTATTTAATATTAAAACTCACTTTTAGGTATAGAAAATAAATCTGAAAAATATTAGAAAATAGGTATGCATAATTAGAAAATGATAATCCAAATCCAAAACTTTCAGTTTAGGATTTGGCAGTAGATCTGAAAAACCTATTTGGAGTAGGAAATTACCTTCCATGCAAACTTGGTAGCTAAGAAGTGTATTAATTAAATATAAAGAATTTGTTCAAATTGGAAATTCATATATAGTGTGCAAACAGAAATCTGAATACAAAAGTTAGAAATCATATACATATGTTTAAAAGTGCATGTAGGCCAAAAATCAACACATGTAGAGTAACCACAACACTTAGAAATGTGAATGACTTTCATAGGTATGTATGTGTGGTTTGTATGAAGTGAAAGTGTGAACTATGTCTTATGGATTGTTGTTTTCTTTTGCTATGTGTATTGGCATGAGTAGAACCTGCCCCAGAGCAAGTTCTCCCCTTCCAAGACCAAGACTTTCCATTCCCAGAGCAGAAGGAAGAAGGCAAGTGTCCTTGACCACTTTGATCCTATGCTAGGATGTGTAGATAGAATTATTTGCATTGTCAATTGAAAAATGAAACCCATGCTAGGAAGTTTCCCTAGAATTGCATTATCTTGTTTCCTTGTAGCTTGGGTTGGGATTTGTTTTATTATGTCATTCATTCATATTACTTATGCTTAGCCATGCTTAGAATGGGATAATTGGGATATGAGATCATCAGTTTATTTACCTTACTCTTGAATGAGATATTATGAGTTATGTAGAGGTAGGGATCGAGGCAAGTTGGATGATTTGGTTGGTGCTGGGTGCACGAGACTCGGGTTTGTGTTTAGTACTTGCCTGGATCCTAAGGACCGGTTCATGGAGCATGTAACCTGGCTTTACCGTGCCAACGACATGCTGAGATGGGGCAGCTTGGCCAATTAATTAGGTGTATCCCCGGCGTAGTATGGGTGTGTTGGATGGTGCGGGGAGTAGGTGTCAGCTGGACTACCATATGAACCGCAAGGCTCAAGAGGTGGCCACTGCAGCGGGGTTGGAGCCTCTTGTATGCTGTTAGGGGTGAAACCTCAGTTGGCCCATGCTCGTCGGGAATCCCTTTGTAAAGGCTTCGTAGTGATCTCCTGGCTACACACCTGGGAAGTGTGAATGTGGTTCGCGGCCACTGGCATAATGGAGGTTCTTTTAGTCCACCCGGCAACGGGGGATGAAATCACTACATGTGGGTATAGTGGTGCAAACTCTGCAGAGTCAAAACTGTCATGACAGCCGTGCTCACAGTCAAGAGCGGCTTGGACTTATTCATGATTAGAGGATGATGGATTTGGAAGTTGAGGATGTTAAGTGGGAAGCTTGACATTGGATATGATGATTATTGTTACTTGATTTTGATGATGGGTTGGGAGATTGGGACCATTTCACCTGTGTAGTAATGTAGGTGCTTAATAAGCTAAGGTGATAGGTAATTATTGCGTAGTGCTTTAACCATGAGTTCAACCTCTCCTTGCTCTAGCCATGCATGACATAACTTTCCCACACTTGCTGAGTACCAACGGTACTCAAACTTGCTTTTCTGTTGGTTTATATTGCTGCTCAGGTAAAGAGAATGATGTGGTGTTTAATGACCAAGACTTTGGTCCCGAAGATGGATTCTAGGTTCACGGAATCCCCCGGGAAACGCCTGTGACGGAACCCACAAGATTTATATTCCGCTGCTGTTTTATTTACATGTTATGAACTTATTATCGTCCATCGAGACGTTTGCTATGTAAGACTTATTTATATTCGACACCTGGGTTGTAATAAATGATGCCTCACTATTTGTCATCACATGTATGAGAAAATGATCCTGGCATACATGTGATATTCACTCGGTTGTTCTTCGGAGAAATCGGGTGTGACAGAAGTGGTATCAGAGCCAAGGTTGCCCGTAGGAACGTGGACCTAGGTAGAAATGGACGTATTTAAGGAGCCTACTTTCTTAAAAACTATTTTTACAAAAGTGTGGGTTGAAGGTGTTATTTAAGGGGGTCACTTTATTCATCTTACCCTAACTTTTATTCAAAATACAATTTTTTGTTTAACTCTTATCTAACTTAATTTTAAATGCTTTATGTTTTAGATGGTTCGCATGATCCGCACCGCTCGCAAGTCCACCGGAGGGAGAGTTCCTGTAGTTGCCCTTGCCCTGAGAGAGGAGAACCGTCCTGTGACGTACCACTCCTACGGGTTGGCAGTAGGAGGCTTGTTGCACCGTCAACGGCGTATGCTCCACGCTGCCGGCAATACGGGCAAGCTAATCATACACTACAGCTCCACCCGGACCATCCGTGAGAAGCGGGAAGAATGGAGATCAGAAATGAGGATTATCCATGAAAATCAACTGCTGAAGATCCACCGCTCTCGAGCTTGTCGGGCGACACAGGTTGATGCTGAGAAGGATGTCACCTGGGAGGCCATCACCTGCTAGAGTCACATCAACCGTCGCCACCTAGACAGGACTGAATACATGTATGTCCTCCAGTGTGAGAGTGGTACAACGGAGTACAAGTACCCGCCAGTGCAACAGGGGACTTCCCATGAGCACATGGACCTGTGCTTGGAGGATGCTGCTATGCTCAGCACTCGACTGCAGGAGTGTCAGCAGGAGCTTCAGGATGTTCGTGACATCCTGAAGGAGATTGAGGCGTTGCTTCGAGCCAGCTTAAGGGTGAGAGAGAGAGGAGATGGGAATGAACTGTGTGTCACCGTGAATGACACATGAACTCCTGACTCCCCAGACCGCCGGGTGAGTAGGCGTCGCCGCACTTCTCCACCAGCAGCTTCCCCACCCAAAGCGGAATTAGAGGGTAGCCGCAATAATGAGGAAGACCCTGAAGAGCCAGCTCAGTGATACGAGTCGTTTAGTGTCCTTTCCCTCATTTCATCAGAATATCGAGTAGTCGAGTCAATACCTTAGTTATTTGTGTGTTAATGTTTGGTGTGTGACGTGAGTTGTGGAAGCCATGGGCATTTGTCCACAACCTCGTCTTTAGGTTGCTTTGCTTTGATGTGTGAATGAATTAAGAGTGCATTTATTTTCGCGTGAGACGCGACTCCCAAAAATCTACGTGAAACCCTCAGAAAATGTTAATATATTAAGGCCTCAAAAGTTTAAGTTTAAACGAGCAATTTGGGAAGTTAATACGTAATGCTTTAAGTTAACCTTTGGTTGATCATGATATATGGCTGGAAGAGGAAAGGGTCGTGGTGCCAACCCCGCCAACAACAACGATGAGGCCGGCAACCCTCATCTTTTTGGAGGACAAGACAGGGGTGGTCGCCGTGAAGGAGCTGATCCTATGCACCAGATGCTTGAAAATCAGAATCAGCTCATCCAGAGCCTAACTCAAGTGGTGGCCAACTTGCAACAAGCTCCACCCCCACAAGCTGCACCACGCCAACCAAGGTTGAGTGAGTTTCTGGGGACTCAACCTCTAAAGTTTGCAAGTGCTGCTGAACCTCTGGAGGCAGATGACTGGCTAAAGACCATTGAGAGAAAGATGAGGATTATACAATGCCAAGGGTATGAGAGGGTGCTGTTTGCCTCTCACCAATTGCATGGACCTGCTGCTGATTGGTGGACCGCTTACGTGGCAGCCCATCATGACCCCGAGAACATCACTTGGGAAGAGTTCAAGCGCAGTTTCCGCAACCATTACATACCAAGGGGTGAACTCAAAAACAAGAGGAAGGAGTTCTTGGGAATGCAGCAAGGAAACATGACTGTGAGGGAATACCTCACTAAGTTCATCCAACTATCCCGTTATGCACCACGGGACATCGAAACTGATGAGCAAAAACAGGACTGTTTTGTGGAAGGACTTACTATGGAAATGCAATGTGCAATGTCCTCCAACGAGTATGAAAGCTTCCAAAAGATGGTAGACAGAGCATTTGTCGTGGAGAGGAAGCTGAAGGCCTTGGAGAATGAAAACAAGAGGAAGGCGGGATGGTCACACCAAGCCTCAGGTAGCAACACACGCCCACGTCTGATGCAGCAACCCGCAGGGCAGACGAGCCGTGCTGTGGTACCCAACTCAGCACCGAGAGGGTACAACCCGAATTTCAGGCCTCCGTCAGCACCAGCACAGCCACAACGTCAATTTGTACAGCAGCCTCGCCCCACATATCAACCTCGACCAGCAGTACAAGGACCACCGAACCAACCCCAAGACAACAAAGGCCAGGCACCTAAGGTTGGGGTGCAATGCTTCAACTGTGGTGAAGTGGGGCACTACGCCCATAAGTGCCCAAAAAAGAAGCCCATGCAGCCACAACAGCAGAATGTGATGCGAGGACGGGTGAACCACGTGACCATGAAGGAAGCGCAAGAGGCACCTGACGTGGTAATTGGTAAGTTTCCTGCCAATTTACACATTGCAACCCTGTTGTTTGATTCTGGTGCTACCCACTCGTTCATTGCTCAAGGGTTTGTTAAGAAGCATGATCTAGCAACAACACAAATGAACCATATGCTAGCAGTTAACTCTCCAGGGGGAGAAATAAGGACAAGACAAGTGTGTCCCAAGGTGAATCTAGACATTAATGGGGTAGTATTTACTGCAAACCTCATAGTGATAGATTCACAAGGGATAGATATTATTTTGGGTATGGATTGGTTGACCAAAAATAAAGGAATCATCCATTGTTCGACAAGAACGGTGGAACTAACTCACCCTAGTGGCACAAGAGTAAAGTTCATAACCATACAAGAGCCTAGGAGGGACATTAAACTCAATCAAGTTGAGGTGGAAGTGGAAGAGATCAGGATTATCAGGGAATATCCAGATGTTTTTCCGGAGGAGTTGCCAGGTATGCCTCCCGATTGTGAAGTGGAATTCGCGATTGAGCTAGTGCCTGGAACAACTCCAATATACAAGAGGTCGTATCGGATGGACTCCAAACAGCTGGAAGAGCTCAAGGAGCATATAAGGGAATTGACGGAGAAGGGGTACATTCGTCCTAGTTCCTCACCATGGGGAGCTCCAGTGATATTTGTGCCCAAGAAGGACGGAACCCAAAGGTTATGCGTAGACTACCGTGCTTTGAATGAAGTAACCATCAAGAACAAGTACCCATTATCCCGCATTGAAGACTTATTTGATCTGTTGAGGGGAGCTTGTGTGTTCTCAAGAATTGATCTCAGGTCGGGATACCACCAACTTAAGATAAGACAAACCGATATTCCAAAGATAGCTTTCGTATCTCGGTACGGGCTGTATGAATACACCGTCATGCCTTTCGGGCTAACCAATGCCCCGACACACTTCATGTATCTCATGAACAAGGTATTCATGGAATATCTGGACAAATTTGTGGTGGTTTTCATTGATGACATTCTCGTCTTCTCCAAAGACGAAGAAGAACATGAGGGATATTTAAGGTTGGTGTTGCAAAAGCTGAGAGAACACCAACTATATGCCAAGTTGAGCAAGTGTGAGTTTTTGGCTGAAGAGAGTTCCCTTCTTAGGACATATAATCTCAGAGGGAGGAATCTCCGTAGATCCCGCCAAGATCGAGGATGTGCAAAAGTGGAAGACCCCTGAAAATGTCGGGGAAGTTCGAAGCTTCTTAGGATTGGCTGGGTATTATCGACGGTTTATCGAGGGTTTCTCCAAGATTTCGAGACCCCTTACCAAATTGTTAGAGAAGGGAATCACATTCACATGGACACCGCAGTGCGAGACGAGTTTTCAAGAACTGAAGAAAAGATTGACAACAGCCCTAGTGCTAGTTATGCCAGATATGCAGAAGAACTTTTCGGTGTACTGCGATGCCTCTGGAAACGGGTTGGGATGTGTTCTCATGCAAGAGGGGCATGTCATGGCTTATGCGTCCCGGCAGCTCCGGAAACACGAGAAGAACTATCCTACGCATGACCTAGAGCTAGCCGCAGTGGTACACGCGTTGAAGATTTGGCGGCATTACTTGATTGGGAAGAGGACAGAGATATATACGGATCATAAGAGCTTAAAATATATTTTCACACAGCCAGATCTCAACCTTAGACGAAGGAGATGGTTAGAGCTAATCAACGACTTTGATGTGGGCATCAACTATCATCCTGGGAAAGCGAACATCGTGGCAGATGCTTTAAGCCGGAAGGTGCAGGCCAATAGGTTGAGCTTAAAGGACATGCCCACAGAATTGAAGGAAGAGGTTGTAAAACTCAATCTATGTCTGGTAAATAGTGGTGAGGCTATCGCCACGGAAGTGGACTTCACATTAGAGCAAGACATACGCAATGGTCAGAAGAATGATGAGAAGATACAAGAAATCAGAGAACTCATCAAGGATAATAAAGCCCCTGGGTTCAGAGAGGATGAACAAGGCACGGTGTGGCACGGGAAAAGAATCTGTGTGCCTAAGGTGAAGGAAATCCTTGAATTGATTTTGAAGGAGGCTCATGATTCTGACTATTCCATTCATCCTGGAAGTATGAAGATGTATCATGACCTCAAGAGCAGATATTGGTGGTATGGCATGAAGCTTGATGTCGCGGAACATGTTGCCCTATGTGACACATGTCAGTTGGTGAAAGCAGAACATCAACGACCCGCGGGACTATTGCAACCACTCAAAGTGCCTGAATGGAAATGGGAAGAAATAAGTATGGACTTCATAGTGGGACTACCCAGGACCCAATCGGGATATGATTCGATATGGGTCATCATCGACAGGCTAATCAAGGTAGCTCATTTCATCCCCGTGAAAGAAAGCTACAGCGGATCCAAATTGGCAGAATTGTACATGTCAAGGATCGTGTGTTTTCATGGAGTGCCAAAGAAGATAGTGTCGGACCGAGGGACACAATTCACCTCAAGGTTCTGGCAGAAGTTACATGAAACCATGGGAACTCATCTAAATTTTAATCCTGCCTATCACCCCTAGACTGACGGGCAGACGGAAAGAACCAATCAGATCCTTGAAGATATGCTGAGAGCGTGCGCGCTCAAGAACAATAGGAGTTGGGATAAGAACTTACCGTATGCGGAGTTCTCCTAAAACAACAGCTATCAGGCTAGTATGAAGATGTCACCATTTGAGGCTTTGTATGGGAGAAAGTGTAGAACTCCACTATTTTGGAACCAAACAGGGGAAAGTAAAGTGTTTGGGCCCGAGGTGCTACAAGAAGCCAAGGCGAAAGTGAGGGAAATCCGCAACAACTTGAGGATAGCACAGACCCGACAAAAGAGTTATGCCGATGTACGGAGAAGAGAGCTTATTTTCAACGTGGGGAACTACGTGTATCTCAAGGTGTCCCCTATCCAAGGACTTCATCGGTTCAAGGTGAAAGGGAAATTATTACCTTGATACATCGGACCCTTTCAGATTCTGGAGAGGAAAGGCGAAGTGGCATATCAACTCGAACTACCGGCTCGCCTATCGGATGTGCACGACGTATTCCATGTGTCACAGCTCAAGAAATGTTTGAGGACGCCTGAAGAGATGTTACACATGAGTGAGGTTGACGTAGTAGAGGATTTGTCTTATGCCGAGCAACCGGTCAAGGTTTTGGAGACAATGGAACGCCTCACAAGAAATAAAAGTATCCGGATGTGCAAGGTGCAGTGGAAGCATCACTCGGAAGAGGAAGCCACATGGGAGCGAGAAGACGAGCTTAAGGCACAGTTTCCGGAATTGTTTTCCTAGAACCACCAATCTCGAGGATGAGATTTCTTTTAAGGGGGGTAGAGCTGTAACACCCCAAAACCTGCTAAAGAGGGGAATTTAAAATTTTTTGGACGTATTGCATGTGGTGCAGAAATTCAAATTCAAACTGGAATTCAAATTCAAATCAAAACAGAAAAGAAAAGGAAAAAAAGAAAAAGAAAAACCCCAACCGGCCAGTGGGTTGAAACCCACCAGCCGGCCCAATCCCCCGCGCCAGCCCAAGACCGCGCGCCCCCTCTCTTCCTCTCACTGACACGTGGGGCCCGCGTGTCATCTCCTACCCCGCGCGCCCCCAACGGCCGGACTCTTCCTTCGCGCCGATCACACCCGACAATCCCGAATTCCTCGCGCTCGACCCAATCCCGAATTCCTCGCGCCGGCCTGCTCGATCGCAACAAACCCCCGCGCCCCCAGCCCTGATAAAAATAGATGAACCCGCTGCCCTCCCCTCGCACGAGCAGTTTTCTCCCGGAGAGCACCGCCGCCGTTGAGCTCGGAATTCCCCAGGAGCGTCGCCGTCTCCCTCTATCAAACCGATCTCGTGACCACGCAGCACCGCGCACAAGCTGTAGACGCCGACCCCGGAGGGAAACGCCGCCGGAAACGACCATCCCGACGCTCGCCGGTGAGTACCGCCGCCGCTCGCCGATGAAACTTCCAAATTTCACGGTTCCGATCCATCCTAATCATCGGTGTGCTATCTCTAGACCCCAGTGAAGCTTCACGAACCGAAAACTCGAAGGGATTACCGCCCCAACGGCCACTTCGACGAGCACAGCAAGCCGCCGCCGCCTGTCCTCGTCGCCGACCGGGTTCCGAGTCCTTCAGGCCTAAGAAATTAGCCTAGGTGAGCTCCCCTACCTCCCCTCTGCCGTTTGCTACCAAAAAGTGGGGATGTTAGCGTCTGTAGATGAAGATCCGCGACCTCACCGGCGAAATCGCGCCTTTACCGCCGTGCGCCGCCGTGCGCGCGGGCGAACTCTGGCCAGGAGCGACATAGCCTCTTGTGCGCCGTCTATTTGAAATCGCACGGTAGAAATAAAACCCGCGTGTACCGGTTTGGCGATCTAATCTGGGCCGTCTATTTTAAATCGGACGGTCCACGTCAGCCCCGCATTATAAAGGCCGGGATTCTTACGCGCTACCTCCTGGGGATCTTAGAAAACACGAGCTAGCCCCGGAAACTTCTGATCTAGCCCCTAGAACTTCAGAAATTCGTGTAAATTCATTTAAAAATCAGTTTTAGCCCCTGGACTTAATAAAAATTAGGAAAACCCCTCTGTTATGTGTAGTTAGACCCCTCGAAATTTATGAAATAGTAAATTAGACCCTGCAGTCGGGTGGATTTACCTTTTTGACCCTATATGATATTAAATTCAGAAATTTGAATATGTGGCTAGGATTTAAATTCAAAAGGTAAGGCAAACACATGTGCAAATTCAAATTTAAACTCTCCTAGCACTTGGAAAACTTTAGAATGAGTTAAAAATAGATTTTAGGCTGAAATGAAATCTGCCTAAGTGTTGCTCATTTTTATTTTCTCTAGAGACACATTTTAGGCTAGGAAATAATTCTAAAAATTAGTAAAATAAATTTAATTTGTTCCACATCAGAGAGGAAGTTCAGGAATATATTATTTAATATTTTAGATCAGAACCTATTCTGTTTAGATGATAAGTCCTACTATTTAATATTAAAACTCACTTTTAGGCATAGAAAATAAATCTGAAAAATATAGGAAAATAGGTATGCATAATTAGAAAATGATAAATGAAGTCTCCAAATCTAAAACCTTCAGTTTAGGATTTGGTAGAAGATCTGAAAAACCTATTTGGAGTAGGAAATTACCTTCCATGCAAACTTGGTAGCTAAGAAGTGTATTAATTAAATATGAAGAATTTGTTCAAATTGGAAATTCATATACAGTGTGCAAACAGAAATCTGAATACAAAAGTTAGAAATCATATACATATGTTTAAAAGTGCATGTAGGCCAAAAATAAACACATGTAGAGTAACCACAACACTTAGAAATATGAATGACTTTCATAGGTATGTATGTGTGGTTTGTATGAAGTGAAAGTGTGAACTATGTCTTATGGATTGTTGTTTTCTTTTGCTATGTGTATTGGCATGAGTAGAACCTGCCCCAGAGCAAGTTCTCCCCTTCCAAGACCAAGACTTTCCATTCCCAGAGCAGCAGGAAGAAGGCAAGTGTCCTTGACCACTTTGATCCTATGCTAGGATGTGTAGATAGAATTATTTGCATTGTCAATTGAAATATGAAACCCATGCTAGGAAGTTTCCCTAGAATTGCATTATCTTGTTTCCTTGTAGCTTGGGTTGGGATTTGTTTTATTATGTCATTCATTCATATTACTTATGCTTAGCCATGCTTAGAATGGGATAATTGAGATATGAGATCATCAATTTATTTACCTTAATCTTGAATGAGATATTATGAGTTATGTAGAGGTAGGGATCGAGGCAAGTTGGATGATTTGGTTGGTGCTGGGTGCACGAGACTCGGGTTTGTGTTTAGTACTTGCCTGGATCCTAAAGACCGGTTCATGGAGCATGTAACCTGGCTTTACCGTGCCAACCACATGCTAAGATGGGACAGCTTGGCCAATTAATTAGGTGTATCCCCGGCGTAGTATGGGTGTGTTGGATGGTGCGGGGAGTAGGTGTCAGCTGGACTACCATATGAACCGCAAGGCTCAAGAGGGGGCCACTGCAGCGGGGTTGGAGCCTCTTGTATGCTGTTAGGGGTGAAACCTCAGTGGGCCCATGCTCGTCGGGAATCCCTTTGTAAAGGCTTCGTAGTGATCTCCTGGCTACACACCTTGGAAGTGTGAATGTGGTTCGTGGCCACTGGCATAATGGAGGTTCTTTTAGTCCACCCGACAACAGGGGATGAAATCACTACATGTGGGTACAGTGGTGCAAACTCTGCAGAGTCAATACTGTCATGACAGCCGTGCTCACGGTCAAGAGCGGCTTGGACGTATTCATGATTAGAGAATGATGGATTTGGATGTTGAGGATGTTAAGTGGGGAGCTTGACATTGGATATGATGATTATGGTTACTTGATTTTGATGATGGGTTGGGAGATTGGGACCATTTCACCTGTGTAGTAATGTAGGTGCTTAATAAGGTAAGGTGATAGATAATTATTGCGTAGTTCTTTAACCATGAGTTCAACCTCGTCTTGCTCTAGCCATGCATGACATAACTTCCCCACACTTGCTGAGTACCAACGGTACTCAAACTTGCTTTTCTAGTTGGTTTATATTGCTGCTTAGGTCAAGAGAATGATGTGGTGTTTAATGACCAAGACTTTGGTCCCGAGGATGGATTCTAGGTTCACGGAGTCCCCCGGGCAACGCCTGTGACGGAACCCACAAGATTTATATTCCGCTGCTGTTTTATCTATATGTTATGAACTTATTATCGTCCATCGAGACGTTTGCTATGTAAGACTTATTTTTATTCGATACCTGGCTTGTAATAAATGATGCTTCACTATTTGTCATCACATGTATGAGAAAATTGACACGACCCCACTGGTCCTGTCGAGCCAGGATCACGCTGAGGGGTGCTGCGTTGCACAACACCGTATAACACACGTCAAAGGTACAAAGCGGAAGCGGAAGCTTTATTACATAAACAAGTTTATTAACATGTTTACATCAAAATAAGTTTAGTCCACACTCGCGGGCGTAGACTAAGCATCAAGTGCACGTTCAGCCCTCGAACGTGTCCTTGCTAGCACACTCGCACACTAACTCTGCGGCGTGCACGACTCCCACTCGACGGGGTTCCCCTCCTGGGGTTCCGTCTCCTCTTCGGGAGTCCCTTCCTCATAGAACCCTGCAAAAGCTTCAAACACAAGCAGTGAGCACGAAGGCTCAGCAAGTCTGACCCGTCTCACCTAAACATGAAACTTCTACATGAGGGTGATGGGTTGCATGAGGTAAAAATCATTTGCAAGGACTCGCCTAATTAGTAGAACCTTACTTTCAAGTTTTAGCAGCAGGTTGTGGAGAACTTTACGCTAAGGCACATGAGAGAGCCGCAATCAAACAAGAAACGCATTTCTCTCATGTACTTTGCCCAAAGTTGAAAAGAACTTTAGTTAGCACTAAGCTACAACATATCATTAACAATCAATATCCAACTTTCAATCAGCAACATTTTAACATGTAACTAGCCTGTTCTTTCTACGTCACGGTACAGTGAACAAGTGGTACTCACTGACCGCGAGGGACGGCGATTATAATCGATTTACACCTGCAGGGTTACCCGAACAACCCGTCACGTACGCCCGTACTCGATGTTGCCTACAACAACCATCACGGACGCCGTACGCGACTACCTTTCACCCGTTAGCCAAATATTGAACCGGTCCCATCGTCCCGAGCAAGAGGTCCCTGCACGCGCATCTCTGTGCCGCCAGCTGATTTACACCTCGAGCTCTCAACCTACCCTCTGAACGACGGGCAATGCCTCAATACCCAGCTACCCGAGTTACATCAGTTTCCCGGTTCCCATATAGCCGGTAGGTCTTCGGTACTGTTCTAGCTTGTTCAACAGGCCCGCACACGGCTCGGTCCTCAATCGACACAAGCGGAGCTACAGCACACAGGCCCCAAAGTCCTGCTGCCCTTACTCTCCGCTCGGTCTCATTTTCTTGCCATGTGTATCATGTGCTATCTCTACCCGAGCAATGTGCCTCTAGCCTATTCTCGCGAGTAGTTCCAACTACTCGACTTGTACCGAATCCTACTCTATCCTAGCAATGCAGTGGCTAACGGGGTTTGCAATCCTAAACCCCAACCCATGGTTTTCTTGGCTATGCAGTGGGGTTTCCAAACAAGACTCTGATGCACAACATAAAGAAAACAAGTATGTGCTCAAAACAATAAAAATTTATAAAATGGTTAATGCAAACCGGGGCTTGCCTTGCTGCTCTTGGTCGTAGGCTAGCTGTTCCTCCGGAGTAACGAAGTCTAGGACTTCGGGTTCCTCCTCGACCTTAGCGACTACATGATAAGAACAATGTATGTATTAATTAAATGCTTTTGTATTAACTTTGAAGTTGTGAAGTCTATAACCTTTACTAGATAGACCTAATGACTGTGAAACTTTTACTGTGGCTTGGTTACAACCTAAACAGAGACTTGGTCAAGTTTTAGTTGCAGCAAAGCTCATTTGAGCCCTCCACAAATAATTATGTCCTTGACCTTAATTAAAGGCTTTTAGGGTGTTCTAGGTATTTTCATGAAACAAACTATGACTTTCTGAAAACTAGATTTTCAGAGGGTTCTAATGGAATTGGTCTCACTTAATTTGGAAGTCTCTAACTAAAGATATGAGCTAAACAATTTCAGAGAAAATTCTGAAAATGTTTCTGAACATTTTCTATTTTCTCTGGAACAGTTTTACTAATCACACCATTAGGTGGACTAAATGAGCTCAAATGGATCTGAAATTTTTATGGTAGTTCAAGGATATTTTGGTGAACATCTCAGCAAAATTTCAGGATTTTCCTCCAAATGATTCTCTAGTTAAAATTCCTAACAGTTTAAACTTTAAGGAATTAATTCTGGAGAATTAAGGAATTTCATGAAGTGACACTTGATTTTCTGGAAAGTACTCAAAGAGCTGAATCCAGCAAAATTTGGTTCACTCAATTTGGAGCTTTCTAGCCAAAGTTATAAGGATTTGAAGTTTGAAGGAAATCTGAAAATCGGGGAAAAGTTTAAACTCGCGCGTGGGCCCAGGGGACACGCGTCGCACGCCGAAGCGACAACACACCGCGGCCCACAAGGCTTTTGCGTGCCAGCACACCCGATCCCGGCCGCAGCCGGATCCCGATTCAAAATATCGGCCGCTGACAGCTGGGGTCCACCCCCTTCTTCAACCTCGCGACACCCGCGCTCCGCCGCCGAGGGACCTCGCCGGAGAGCTCGCCGCCGGCTGCTGTACAGCTTCAAACTTCTTGATTCTGGCCGCCCCTGCCTACTTTTACTTGGGGAACATGATCCGAGGGTCAGCTGCTCATGACAACGGCCGGAGCATGGTCGGCGACGAGCCGCCATATCGGAACGACTTCGGCCATGTCGGCTGATGCTCCTAGTGCCTCAGCTACTTGGGAAACCGGTCGGGGAGCATCAGTGGACCTCAGAGAAGGTCGACATGAACTCGGGGCAGCTCGGGGAAGGCCCGAAATAGGTCCTCACCGTGCGCCCGATACCCCCCGTGCGTTCCGCCATTAGTAGACCTTGAATTACGCCGGGCACAGAAGTTCTCCGGCCCAGAGTTGTGAAGGCAACTTGTGCGTCACCGTGTCTAGTTCGTGTGGGAGTGGCCTGAGGCCCTCTAATCCTTTCTAGAGCACGAATTAAACAGAATCGTACCCGAAGGTCGTTCTGCACACAGAAAGGGGAAAAGTGGAAATTCGCCGCCGGTGAGCAACCACTCGAGCTGTGGCTCGGGGATGAGCAGCACCGGTCACCTGCGCGTCCAAGGGTGCCTTGGCTTGGGCGTGATAACGCCCAGGTTGGGCTGTCCACGAGAGCCCGAAGTGCGGCGGTTTCCAGTTCCGAGTTTGATCTTTCGGCACAGCCGATATCACTCGGTTTCAATCGATTTCTATCAATGGGAAGGATGGAGGATGGTTGCTAGTACCTTGCTGGGACCTTGGAATGGAAAGAGGGAGCTGCGATCGGCTTGATCAAGCAGGAACTCGAGCGGCGGCGATGGCAGTGGGAAAAGCAGTCGCGCACGTCGGTAGCTCGGGGAAATGGTGACTGAGGCACGCCGGGGAGGGAATAAATAGCTCGGCCGGCTGGCCTCCGGCTTGGGGCACGCAGCAGGAGCTGGCGCCGGCCGGCCCCTTCGGTGGCGCGCGCGCACAACAGCCGGGAACCGACTGAACTGTGGTTCAGTCGGTTTGCTTTGAGGCTGAGGCTGACATGTGGGTCCCACTCCTCTTTTAACCTCTGAAATTTATTCCTAACAGCTGTGGTAAACAGTGAACCCTATTCTACCCTTGGCAACTCAAATTATTCACCCAAGAGCCATTTGAATTGATCAAAGTTCAAATGAGGTTTGGTTTGAATGAATTTCAGCACAAGTGCAGTTTGAAATTCAAATAAAGTTTGAATTTCTCCCCCTTAGCTCATGTCAAGATCAACTCCAAATGGAGTGAAAATTGGTGTGTGAGCTCACAAAAATGTGCTGAGCAAGAATATGCCTTCCACTTTTAAATTCAGTGGGTGAAAACAGTTTGAATTTGAATATGTCTTCAAACTGCCCCTTTTCTATCTACACCCAAGATGACCTCAAAAATGTTTTGAATTTGGGTGAAACTTGGCATGGACATCCTTAGCAAAGTGTAGGAGTTTTCATATGTCCAGCCCATCTATATCACATGTGGGAAGTACCACTTTTGCAATGTGTGAGTTTGTTCCCTAATGAGCATGTTGATAATTGTTACTTGCTCTTTATTTGTGTTCATCATTTTTCCTCAAATGAGGTGTGTGGTGTGGTGATGAACACTGCAAATGAGTGTCAAAAACTGAGGCCCTTACATTCCTCCCCCCTTAAAAGAATCTCGTCCCGAGATTATAAGGTGAAATGAGAGAGAGGACGGTGGAAATTTTACCGAATATGCGATGTGAAAAAGTCGGGGTAGTTAGTGCGAAGGAATTCTTCGCTCTCCCATGTCGCTTCGTCCATGGAGTGATTACTCCATAGAACCTTGTAGAACCACAACGTACGGTTGCGTGTGGTTCGGGCCTTTTCATCAATAATCTGCACCGGTTCCTCCCGATAGGTGAGATCCGGTTGCAGTTCTTCAATGTCTTCCAGCTGAACGGTAGTTGATAGCTTGAGACACTTCCTCAGCTGGGAAATGTGAAAGACGTCGTGCACACCGGAAAGTGCTTCTGGTAATCTTAGCCGGTATGCCACCGATCCACATCTTTCGGTAATCTGGAATGGACCGATGAATCGGGGTGCTAACTTTCTTCTCACCCCAAATCTGTTTACGCCCTTCATTGGAGACACTCGTAGGTATACGTGATCTCCAACTTCGAATTGTAATGGGCGCCTCCTCCGGTCCGCATACTGTTTCTGTCGGGATTGAGCGGCTTTTAGGTTCGCTTGAATTAATCGAACCTTTTCTTCCGCGTTGTTGACAAGATCAATCCCGAAGGTAACCCTCTCGCCAGATTCACACCAGTTCAGTGGTGTGCGGCATCTCCTGCCGTATAGCGCCTCGTAGGGCGCCATCTTGATGCTGGCTTGGTACCCATTGTTGTACGAGAACTCGGCTAATGGCAAGTGATCATCCCAATTCTTGCCGTGGTCGATAGCGCAAGCTCGTAGCATGTCTTCTAGGATTTGATTTACCCGCTCCGTTTGCCCATCCGTCTGCGGGTGGTAGGCTGAACTACGGATCAGCTTCGTCCCCAAGGCAGCGTGGAGCTGCTCCCAAAAACGGGACACAAATAAAGTGCCCCGGTCCGATACGATAGTACGGGGTACGCCGTATAAGCATAGGATCCGTGAGATGTACAGTTCAGCGTACTTCTTGGCGTTGTAGTTGGTGTTGACCGGGATGAAATGGGCAACTTTGGTGAGCTGATCGACGATCACCCACACAGAATCATGTTTCTGTAAGGTGGTGGGTAAACCGACGACGAAATCCATGCTCACGTCCTCCCACTTCCAGGCAGGAATGCCCAGTGGTTGCAGCAGTCCCGGTTTCCGCATGTGGTCTGCCTTCACCCGTCGACATGTATCACACTCGGACACGTATTTTGCAGTCTCTCGCTTCATCCGTGTCCACCAAAACTTGCTTCTGAGTTCTTGATACATCTTGTTGCTGCCGGGGTGAATAGAAAACTTTGATAAGTGAGCCTCATCAAAGATTTTCTTCCGTAACTCCGGGTTTCGGGGTACGACGATCCGGTCCTTGAACCATAGGACGCCGTCTCCGTCCTTCCGGAAACATTTCAACTCCCCACTGTCTACACGTCTCCGCAAATGTGACATGCCCTTGTCATTCTTCTGGGCTGCCGCTATCTCTTCACGGATGGTGGGGATCAAAGCTAGGTTGTAGAGAGCTCCATGTGGAATCACATGTAGTGGTGGTTCGCTCTCTTCCAACGGTGTGATGGTCAGATTATTGACGTGTGACTTGCGGCTTAGCGCGTCTGCCACAACGTTTGCCTTGCCCGGATGATAATGGATCTCTCTCTCGTAATCCTTTATCAGTTCCAACCATCTTCGTTGCCTCATGTTCAGCTCCTTCTGAGTGAAGATGTACTTGAGGCTTTTGTGGTCGGTATATAAATGTACGAGGTTACCGAGTAGGTAGTGCCTCCACATTTTCAGTGCAAGTACCACGGCAGCGAGCTCCAAATCGTGAGTTGGATAATTTTGCTCATGGTTCCTAAGCTGTCGTGATCCATACGCAACCACTCTTCGGTCTTGCATCAGCACACATCCGAGCCCAATGCCGGATGCATCGCAGTACACATCGAACGGTTTTGTTGTGTCTGGCTGCGCCAAAACCGGTGCTGATGTTAGGTGCTTGACTAAAGCCTTGAATGCTGCTTCACATGCTGGACTCCAAACATATTTGGTAGCCTTCTTCAGCAGCTCTGTCATTGGCCTGGCAATCTTCGAGAAGTTCGGAATGAACCTCCGATAATATCCCGCGAGTCCGAGGAAACTCCGTACCTCATGAACAGTTCTCGGGGATTTCCAATTCAGCACTTGCGTGATTTTGCTCGGGTCCACAGCGATACCCTCCGCCGAGATGATATGCCCGAGGAAAGGCACTTGCGATATCCAAAACTCGCATTTGCTGAACTTTGCGTATAACTTGTGATCCCGCAGCCGTTGCAAGACTATACGCAGATGTTTCTTGTGATCTTCCTCCGACTTGGAATATACCAGGATGTCGTCGATGAAGACCACGACAAACTTGTCCAGCTCCGGCATGAACACCGAGTTCATTAAGTACATGAAGTGAGCTGGAGCATTGGTGAGGCCAAAGGACATGACCAGGTACTCATAAAGTCCGTACCTTGTCGAAAAAGCTGTCTTTGGAATGTCCTCAGCCCTGATCTTAATCTGATGGTACCCGGATCTTAAATCCATCTTGGAAAAGACCTTTGCTTCGACCAACTGATCAAACAACATGTCGATCCGTGGCAACGGGTACTTGTTCTTGATGGTTACGGCATTTAATGGACGGTAGTCCACGCAAAGCCGCAACGTTTCATCCTTCTTTTTGACAAATAATGCCGAACAGCCCCATGGCGAGGAGCTCGGCCTAATAAAACCCTTCTCCAGAAGGTCCGTGAGCTGAGTCTTCAGTTCAGCCAACTCCTTGGGCGCCATCTTGTACGGCCTTCGGGATATTGGCATGGTTCCCGGTGCAAGTTCAATCTTGAACTCCACCTCTCTATCGGGTGGCATCCCCGGCAAATCATCCGGGAATACATCAGGGAATTCTCGGACCACTGGAATGTCTTCCAATCTGATGGTTGTGGCTTGATAGACACTTGGAAACATAGTTCAAATTTTTAAACAAATTTGACTGCTGATCTGCTGTTCCCATGACAGCCCTGACCAGTTTCCATATCAATCTGATTTAGGCCAGGTTAAAAGCAAAACCAGTCCTGGAGCTCAACATCAAAGTTAAAGTTAACTTCAATAGCTTTCCAGAAAGTATTTGGTTGGCCTAAGATCTGCTCTGGTTCAAAAGTTATGAGATGTCAAAGTTAACAGAATTTCTGGGAACAATTGGACAGCACCTCCCTGCCTTAGGTACTGATTTGATCCAAGAATTCCAGTTAATTCTGTTCCTAATCTGACAAAACTTTCTGTTACAAAGTTGTAACCCATCTCATAAGCTTCCCAGAACCACCTCATTTTCTATTTTTTGGATTTTTATGCAGGAAGTTATGCTTAATTTACAGAGAGTCTACAGAGAGTCTTTGCTCCGTCCTGTTTTCTGGACAGTTTCAACTCTACTGCATTTTTCGAGTGGTTAAGGGATGAAACACCTCTGGAACTCAACAGAAAAGTTGTAAAGCTCCTCCAAAGCTTTCCAGAAATGTATCATACGACCCCAACCTCGAAAGAACTCAACCTCTAACCTCTGATTAACTTCAGCCTTGATTTAGCTGAAAACAGAGTGCTCTGTCCTTAACATCCTATAAGTTGAAAACTTATTAACTTTGAATATCCTGTTCAAGGGAAGGAGTTACATCAAGTTTTACTACTTTGGATCAAAACCTTCAAGTTTTTAAATGAAGTTGTTCATTTAGTTGGGTGTGACGTCGAGGCGTCACCAGATTATGTCGGTACTACGTCCTCACAAAGGAAAAACCTATACCGGATTTAGCCGGCTTCGTTAGTTCAGTGGCACTACTCGTCACTCGCACACGGATGCTACACGTCTACCGTTTCGTGGTAAGGCTACCTGCAGAAACTCAAACAATCATCAGACTCGGCTGCACACCGAGCCCGGAATCCATACAGTTTGTACACCCGGCCGTCATCCCTCGCCCGGATGTTCTCAAGCCAAACACGCCTTGAGTTACGTGTTCACGTTTCAGACCACGTGACGGGGTCTCCCATGTTGCACCACGCACGCCAGGGACAGACGTTGCTCGAATACCCCAAACGACATGAAGAGTCGTAGAGGATATCAAAGCGGGTCGGGTTACCTGCCACCCGTGGGGCTCCACCCTTCAGCTTGTGCGCACTGGTGGACAGCGCTTACGTGCACCCCCCAAGACATGAACGTCCCGAGATGCACGATTTTCCGACATAACAAATAAGTTAATAAGCCACTTTCTATATACTAATAACATCCTTATACGGGCTACTAACTCGTTCCTCACTGGATTTTTGAAAAAGAAGACCTTTGTACTGTGTTAAACCTCAAGCGAGCTCTGATACCACGCTGACACGACCCCACTGGTCCTGTCGAGCCAGGATCACGCTGAGGGGTGCTGCGTTGCACAACACCGTATAACACACGTCAAAGGTACAAAGCGGAAGCGGAAGCTTTATTACATAAACAAGTTTATTAACATGTTTACATCAAAATAAGTTTAGTCCACACTCGCGGGCGTAGACTAAGCATCAAGTGCACGTTCAGCCCTCGAACGTGTCCTTGCTAGCACACTCGCACACTAACTCTGCGGCGTGCACGACTCCCACTCGACGGGGTTCCCCTCCTGGGGTTCCGTCTCCTCTTCGGGAGTCCCTTCCTCATAGAACCCTGCAAAAGCTTCAAACACAAGCAGTGAGCACGAAGGCTCAGCAAGTCTGACCCGTCTCACCTAAACATGAAACTTCTACATGAGGGTGATGGGTTGCATGAGGTAAAAATCATTTGCAAGGACTCGCCTAATTAGTAGAACCTTACTTTCAAGTTTTAGCAGCAGGTTGTGGAGAACTTTACGCTAAGGCACATGAGAGAGCCGCAATCAAACAAGAAACGCATTTCTCTCATGTACTTTGCCCAAAGTTGAAAAGAACTTTAGTTAGCACTAAGCTACAACATATCATTAACAATCAATATCCAACTTTCAATCAGCAACATTTTAACATGTAACTAGCCTGTTCTTTCTACGTCACGGTACAGTGAACAAGTGGTACTCACTGACCGCGAGGGACGGTGATTATAATCGATTTACACCTGCAGGGTTACCCGAACAACCCGTCACGTACGCCCGTACTCGATGTTGCCTACAACAACCATCACGGACGCCGTACGCGACTACCTTTCACCCGTTAGCCAAATATTGAACCGGTCCCATCGTCCCGAGCAAGAGGTCCCTGCACGCGCATCTCTGTGCCGCCAGCTGATTTACACCTCGAGCTCTCAACCTACCCTCTGAACGACGGGCAATGCCTCAATACCCAGCTACCCGAGTTACATCAGTTTCCCGGTTCCCATATAGCCGGTAGGTCTTCGGTACTGTTCTAGCTTGTTCAACAGGCCCGCACACGGCTCGGTCCTCAATCGACACAAGCGGAGCTACAGCACACAGGCCCCAAAGTCCTGCTGCCCTTACTCTCCGCTCGGTCTCATTTTCTTGCCATGTGTATCATGTGCTATCTCTACCCGAGCAATGTGCCTCTAGCCTATTCTCGCGAGTAGTTCCAACTACTCGACTTGTACCGAATCCTACTCTATCCTAGCAATGCAGTGGCTAACGGGGTTTGCAATCCTAAACCCCAACCCATGGTTTTCTTGGCTATGCAGTGGGGTTTCCAAACAAGACTCTGATGCACAACATAAAGAAAACAAGTATGTGCTCAAAACAATAAAAATTTATAAAATGGTTAATGCAAACCGGGGCTTGCCTTGCTGCTCTTGGTCGTAGGCTAGCTGTTCCTCCGGAGTAACGAAGTCTAGGACTTCGGGTTCCTCCTCGACCTTAGCGACTACATGATAAGAACAATGTATGTATTAATTAAATGCTTTTGTATTAACTTTGAAGTTGTGAAGTCTATAACCTTTACTAGATAGACCTAATGACTTTGAAACTTTTACTGTGGCTTGGTTACAACCTGAACAGAGACTTGGTCAAGTTTTAGTTGCAGCAAAGCTCATTTGAGCCCTCCACAAATAATTATGTCCTTGACCTTAATTAAAGGCTTTTAGGGTGTTCTAGGTATTTTCATGAAACAAACTATGACTTTCTGAAAACTAGATTTTCAGAGGGTTCTAATGGAATTGGTCTCACTTAATTTGGAAGTCTCTAACTAAAGATATGAGCTAAACAATTTCAGAGAAAATTCTGAAAATGTTTCTGAACATTTTCTATTTTCTCTGGAACAGTTTTACTAATCACACCATTAGGTGGACTAAATGAGCTCAAATGGATCTGAAATTTTTATGGTAGTTCAAGGATATTTTGGTGAACATCTCAGCAAAATTTCAGGATTTTCCTCCAAATGATTCTCTAGTTAAAATTCCTAACAGTTTAAACTTTAAGGAATTAATTCTGGAGAATTAAGGAATTTCATGAAGTGACACTTGATTTTCTGGAAAGTACTCAAAGAGCTGAATCCAGCAAAATTTGGTTCACTCAATTTGGAGCTTTCTAGCCAAAGTTATAAGGATTTGAAGTTTGAAGGAAATCTGAAAATCGGGGAAAAGTTTAAACTCGCGCGTGGGCCCAGGGGACACGCGTCGCACGCCGAAGCGACAACACACCGCGGCCCACAAGGCTTTTGCGCGCCAGCACACCCGATCCCGGCCGCAGCCGGATCCCGATTCAAAATATCGGCCGCTGACAGCTGGGGTCCACCCCCTTCTTCAACCTCGCGACACCCGCGCTCCGCCGCCGAGGGACCTCGCCGGAGAGCTCGCCGCCGGCTGCTGTACAGCTTCAAACTTCTTGATTCTGGCCGCCCCTGCCTACTTTTACTTGGGGAACATGATCCGAGGGTCAGCTGCTCATGACAACGGCCGGAGCATGGTCGGCGACGAGCCGCCATATCGGAACGACTTCGGCCATGTCGGCTGATGCTCCTAGTGCCTCAGCTACTTGGGAAACCGGTCGGGGAGCATCAGTGGACCTCAGAGAAGGTCGACATGAACTCGGGGCAGCTCGGGGAAGGCCCGAAATAGGTCCTCACCGTGCGCCCGATACCCCCCGTGCGTTCCGCCATTAGTAGACCTTGAATTACGCCGGGCACAGAAGTTCTCCGGCCCAGAGTTGTGAAGGCAACTTGTGCGTCACCGTGTCTAGTTCGTGTGGGAGTGGCCTGAGGCCCTCTAATCCTTTCTAGAGCACGAATTAAACAGAATCGTACCCGAAGGTCGTTCTGCACACAGAAAGGGGAAAAGTGGAAATTCGCCGCCGGTGAGCAACCACTCGAGCTGTGGCTCGGGGATGAGCAGCACCGGTCACCTGCGCGTCCAAGGGTGCCTTGGCTTGGGCGTGATAACGCCCAGGTTGGGCTGTCCACGAGAGCCCGAAGTGCGGCGGTTTCCAGTTCCGAGTTTGATCTTTCGGCACAGCCGATATCACTCGGTTTCAATCGATTTCTATCAATGGGAAGGATGGAGGATGGTTGCTAGTACCTTGCTGGGACCTTGGAATGGAAAGAGGGAGCTGCGATCGGCTTGATCAAGCAGGAACTCGAGCGGCGGCGATGGCAGTGGGAAAAGCAGTCGCGCACGTCGGTAGCTCGGGGAAATGGTGACTGAGGCACGCCGGGGAGGGAATAAATAGCTCGGCCGGCTGGCCTCCGGCTTGGGGCACGCAGCAGGAGCTGGCGCCGGCCGGCCCCTTCGGTGGCGCGCGCGCACAACAGCCGGGAACCGACTGAACTGTGGTTCAGTCGGTTTGCTTTGAGGCTGAGGCTGACATGTGGGTCCCACTCCTCTTTTAACCTCTGAAATTTATTCCTAACAGCTGTGGTAAACAGTGAACCCTATTCTACCCTTGGCAACTCAAATTATTCACCCAAGAGCCATTTGAATTGATCAAAGTTCAAATGAGGTTTGGTTTGAATGAATTTCAGCACAAGTGCAGTTTGAAATTCAAATAAAGTTTGAATTTCTCCCCCTTAGCTCATGTCAAGATCAACTCCAAATGGAGTGAAAATTGGTGTGTGAGCTCACAAAAATGTGCTGAGCAAGAATATGCCTTCCACTTTTAAATTCAGTGGGTGAAAACAGTTTGAATTTGAATATGTCTTCAAACTGCCCCTTTTCTATCTACACCCAAGATGACCTCAAAAATGTTTTGAATTTGGGTGAAACTTGGCATGGACATCCTTAGCAAAGTGTAGGAGTTTTCATATGTCCAGCCCATCTATATCACATGTGGGAAGTACCACTTTTGCAATGTGTGAGTTTGTTCCCTAATGAGCATGTTGATAATTGTTACTTGCTCTTTATTTGTGTTCATCATTTTTCCTCAAATGAGGTGTGTGGTGTGGTGATGAACACTGCAAATGAGTGTCAAAAACTGAGGCCCTTACAAAAATGATCCTGGCATACATGTGATATTCACTCGGTTGTTCTTCGGAGAAACCGGGTGTGACACACTGGTTGGCGAGAGTTGTGATTCTTTTTTTTAATGAGTAAAGAGAGAACTTTATTGATTACTCAAAATTTGGGTTATGTTCTTCAGCAATCATATATGCCAGAAACTAGTGGTCATTATTTTAGACCGTAAAAATGCTCACAGTAGCCTCTATTGGGTGATAATACTGTACTTTTTGGTGCGCCCACTCGCCACTGGTTGGCTAGAGTTGTGATTCTTTTTGTTATGAGTAAAGACAGAACTTTATTGATTACTCAAAATTTGGGTTATGTTCTTCAGCAATCATAAATGCCAGAAACTCAATGTCTGGCAGATTCTTGGATAGATGCTTACCTTCCTAGAGAATGAAACAGACTTGAGATCTGCCTTCAACTTCATTCTTCATGATTTTAACAATCACAGAGCAGTCCGCTTCTATAATGACTTTCTTTCATATCCATTCCGTGGTCAGGCTACATGATAGCGTTGAAACTACCGAAGAAGTTTTACAAGGACTTTGATAAGATCAGACGACGCTTCCTCTGGTAGGGTCCCAACAAGTACAACGGGATCCATGCTAAGTTAACAAAGAATGGTTCTCCTCCCTCTCATTTGTGTCACGTGTAGAAAACGTTACTTTTGTCGATAATTTTTCAACTCTTATAATTGCTAAGGGTTCAGTTAGAGTAAATAAACACTACACTTTGAAGGATGTGGCACTTGTTAAAAATTTGAAATACAACTTGCTTTCCGTTTCATAATTGCTAGATGAAAATCTAAAAGTTAACTAAAAATTGCCGCAGGGTTGTAGATTCAAAAGGTGAGATTTTGTTTAACATGTCTTGGATTGGAAGAGTTTTTAAAGCTGATTTTGATATGTCAACTTCTAAGCATAGGTGTCTAGTTGCTTAGATTCAAAGGACTTATATTCTTTGCATTGTAGACTTGGTCACGTAGGCTTTGATCACCTCGCACGTGCTAGTGGTCTTGATCGCATACGTGGGCTACCGAATCTTAAAAGGGACACCGATATTATGTGCTCTTTTTGTAGACATGTGTGACGCCCTCAATTCTGTAGAACACAGAACCGAGAACTGATGCATATGTGTGCCCAGAATGTTCATCACACATACACATATCTCCACAAACTGAATTCAGAATAACAGGGTTTATTACAATGTCTTATGAGTCTTGGACTCATTCTAGCAGCGGAAGTCTAAATCTAGCAGCGAAAGTTTTCTAACTAGTGCGGAAGCAATCTAAGCAGCAGCGGCTCCATCTCTTCTCCACAGGCAAGGTTGAGGACAGATTACACGCCTAAGCTCCACGTAGTCTTCATAGTATTCCTCTCCTGTTGCTGATGATGAAGTAATAATGCAAGTTTGAGTACATAATGTACTCAGCAAGTGCGGGAAAATATGATATGTAGCTCACAGTAAGGAAGGTATAAAAAGGCTGATTGCAGAAAGCAAAGTTTATTTCTCAAAACACGATAAAAACAACAACTCAGCTTTAAGTGAATATAATCCCAATATTAACATACCTCCATTATGATTCATCCTTTTTCCATGTCTCAACCAGACATCAACTTTGCTCATGAATGCCATCTCGTATTCACTACCATCTCATGAATACCATCTCACATTCACTACCATTCATCTCATAATCAATTCCGTCTCATTCCGAGACCCAAATCTCGTTGCCATGACTCAACAGTCATGCAACCAATTTCATTACCCGGACTCAATAGTCCCGAAAACCAAATCCAAAGACCAAACCATCACCAAATAAAAAACCAAACCATAACCGAATACCATCCCAAATACCATCCCATCTAATCATGTGGGTTGTCCAGGCGCTCGTGACCGTAAGCTCGGCTATCATGATAGTTTTAGACTGCAAAGTTTGTACCTCTTCACCCACAAGTTTGTGATTTCGTCACCCGTCGACGACTGCAGAACCTCCATTATACCAGTACACAACCGTCGGTGTATGGCCATGAGATCACAAAATAGCCTTTACAAAAGGGTTACTAGATGTATGGACTCACTAAGGTTTCACCGGCAGGCTAGAATCTCCAATTCTCCCATCCACAGCCCCCTCTTGTGACATGAAGTTCCCAGGGCAGTCCTCACTCGACTCCCATTCCCCGCGCCTTCCACGGTCCATAACAATCTAGCAACTTACCTAATTACTCAGCTAAGCCGCACCCATACTTGGCCTTGTGGTGGTATTGTTATCCTGGCATGGCTCACATGAACCGGTCCTTAGATCTACGGCAAGTAACCATCATCTCATTCTACCTCATTCACAAACCAAGGTTTGCCTAGATCTCCCTCCGATCCATGTTCATTAACAACATCATTTTCTCATTATTCTTACGAGTGCAGTTTGCTAGACACATCTATCTCGCTTCCCATAATCCTTTGGACTCAGCGAAGCATAAAAGCAAAAACCATACCCGACTCATTAACTTTCCCGGTGACAAGGGTGGCTAACAAAACTAGTAAACTCCTATGAAAGGGCTTCCCATCATGTTGACTCAAGCACACACACCTTTTCGCAAACAAAACAGTTTTTCCAAAACATAGGATCAATATGGTCAAGGAGCACTTGCCTTGTTCTTGCGGTTCCTGTTGCTCTTGGATCTCGAAACCTTGTTGTTGCAGCTCGTCGTAGACAGCTCCCCGAACTTATCCTTCTATACACGATCACGCATATACAAGATTAGTAGCAATCAATCATCATGTACAAACTCTACTTTAAGATGCAACGATGCATATGCATGTTAATCCTATGATGCATTTTTTTATTAGATCGGTTGTATGTGTGCTTGTATGTTTGCATGGGTTTTACGATGAACAGAGGTGTAAATATCAATTGTGGACATGGCGACGATCTTGACTTTAGATCAAACCGATCAACAAGTGATCTGTCCATGAAAAAGATTCTATTCGAAAGGAATCGAAGAACAGACGCAAAGAAAACGCGATGATGTCGTAAGGTGGTATTGGAGACCTACCTTACGTTCTTCTTGGTCTCGTGGTCCTTCTCCTATCAAGACAGATCGTCGGGGCTCTCTTCCTGCGACCTCCGACGACTGAACTCCGGTGAAGGGGTTTAGCTCGGCGAGCTGGGGCTAGGGCTCTAAGTTGTCAGCTCAGGAGGTGGAAAAGAAGTTCGTGGTTGCGGCCAAAGGTTTTTGGTTCTATTTATAATCGGGAAGAGAAGAGTCCTAATCTGATCGGAATTCGAATAAGAGTCCTATTCAAATTGTCTTTGAATCTTAACAACTTATCTTTAGTTGATTTGGTGTGATAGCAACATGGAATTCGTGTCAGTTTCCTCCCGTACAGATATTCCCACGCGTACAGAAGCAAAACTGCTTCAAATCTCGTCACCCTCGCGGTGATGAGCACCGGAAGCTCCACGTGTCCTGCGAGAACCTGGCCTCCCTTTTTCCGCAGAGACAAGCTCCGGTTGTGCCGCGTGTCAGGCGGGCGAGACTTTCCTCTTCCTCAGAGGTGAGCTCCGCGTGCGCCATGTGTCTTGTGGGTCGGGACCTCCCCTCTTAATAGAGGCGAGCTCTGCGAACGCCACGTGTCTGGTGGGTCGAGACCTCCCCTCTTAACAGTGGTGAGCTCCGTGAACGCCACGTATCAGTTCCGGACCTCCCCCTCTCTTCGGAGGTGGCTCCGAGCGTGCCATGAGTTAATTCCGGACCTCCCCTCTCTTCGGAGGTGAGCTCCGAGAATGGCACATGTCAAGTAGCGCCGGACTTCTTTTCTCCTTAGAGACAAGCTCCAAGGTCGACACGTGTCCAACAGTGACAGACCTCCTAGAGATTAGCTCCGGAGGTGACACGTGTCCAATAGTGTCGGACCTCCCGAAGGTGAGCTCCAGAGGTGACATGTGTCCAGTAGGACCGGACCTCTTATAGGGGAGCTCCGAGAGCGACACGTGTCTGGCGGGGCCGGACCCCTCTGAGGTGAGCTCCGAGAGCGACGTGTGTCCCGCGCGGCTGGTCCTCTCTTTTCCGCGGGGACTAGCTCCGCAGCCGACACGTGTCCTACAGGACTGGCCTCGCTCCTTCCGCAGAGGCTAGCTCCTGGGGAAAGACGTGTCCCACGGGGTCGGACCTCTCTTCGCCCCTCACGGGGATGAGCCCCGAGCCTTCCACGTAGCCAGTTTAGCAGCGGACCTCTCCCCATTTGTGGAGATGAGCTCTGATCACGCCATGTGGCCAGCGAGCCGCGGGAGTTGTCTTTGGCGCTCTCTGTAAACTGGAATTTGTTCTTTTTGGATAACGTTTTGATTCTTTCTCGGTTTCAACTTATTTTGAAAATGTTTTTCTACATGAAACATGAATACATGCAGAAATCGAAAATGAGGGTGTCACAAATCTACCCCCCTTGATACGAATCTCGCCCTCGAGATTAGTTAGTTGAGAATAGATGAGGAAACTCTGTCTTGATGTCTTCTTCACGCTCCCATGTAGCTTCTGCTTCCGTGTGATGGCTCCATTGTACCTTGCACCAACGGATCACTTTGTTCCTCGTGACCCTTTCCTTTACGTCCGAAATTTGGACAGGGTGCTCTGCATAGGTCAGATCCTCTTGAAGTTCAAGTTCATCTATCGGTACTTGCTCTTTCGGCACTCTCAAGCACTTCTTGAGCTGGGATACATGAAACACGTCATGTACGTCGGAGAGGAGCGTTGGGAGCTCTAGTTGATAGGCTACTTCTCCTCGCTTGTCCAATATCTTAAATGGTCTGATGTAGCGAGGTGCTAGCTTGCCTTTGACGTTGAAATGTCGTTGGCCTCGGATAGGCGATACCTTAAGGTATACGAAGTCTCCTACTTCGAAAGTCAATTTCCTTCGCCTATTGTCCACATAGCCTTTCTGACGTGACTGAGCAGCCTTCAAGTTCTCCCGTATTGTTTGGACTTGCTTTTCAGCCTGTTGTAGCACTTCGGGTCCAAACACTTGGTTCTCTCCGGTCTCGTTCCAAAACAACGGCGTTCTACACCATCTACCATACAATGCTTCGAAAGGTGACATCTTCAAGCTAGCTTGATAGCTATTGTTATAGGAGAATTCAGCATACGGTAAACTCCTATCCCAATTACGCCCATGTTTCAAGGCGCAAGCTCTCAACATGTCCTCCAAAATTTGGTTTGTCCTTTCAGTTTGCCCATCGGTTTGCGGGTGGTAGGCGGAGCTAAAATCCAGTCATGTACCCATAGCTTTCTGCAGCTTCCTCCAAAATCTAGAGGTAAACTGAGAACCCCGATCTGAGACTATCCTCTTCGAGACTCCATGGCGACACACGATTTGCTCCATGTACAGCTCGGCTAGTTGTGCAACGTTGTACTTGACCTTTATGGGAAGAAAATGGGTAGTTTTCGTCAATTGGTCCACGATAACACAGATTGAGTCGTAACCCGACTGAGTACGAGGCAATCCGACGATGAAATCCATACTAATATCTTCCCACTTCCACTCGGGTACCTTTAAGGGCTGCAACAGTCCAGCGGGTCTTTGATGTTCGGCCTTGGCATGTGTCGCATAGGGCAACATATTCAGCTATGTCCCTCTTCATACCATCCCACCAATAACAAGTCTTCAAGTCCTTGTACATCTTGGTACTTCCGGGATGTATGGAATAAAGTGAGTCATGTGCCTCTTTTAATATCGTGTTGCGGATGTGCTTCACGTTAGGCACACAAATCCTTTTTCCTAGCCAAAGTGTACCCTTTTCATCTTCCTTGAAGTCCTTTTCTATTCCTTGTCGGATCCTTTCCTTGATCTCCTTGATCTCTTCATCCGTAGCTTGGCCATCTCTTATCTCTTGTTCCAACGAAGAGTGGAGTTCCATCACTTCCATCTCGTTCAAGAATCTGAGATGTAACCGTTCGAACTCCTTTCGTAGCTCGGGTGGTATCTCCCGAACCGTAAGTTGGTGACATGCTCCCTTTCGGCTCAATGCATCAGCTACTACATTGGCCTTTCCGGGGTGATAGTTGATTCTGACATCATAATTCTTGATGAGCTCCAACCATTGACGTTGCCTAAAATTCAAATCCGTTTGAGTGGATATGTACTTGAGGCTTTTATGATCCGTATAGATCTCACATCGGTGGCCAAGGATATAATGTCTCCAAATCTTCAATGCATGCACCACGGCTGCGAGTTCCAAGTCATGTGTGGGGTAATTGAGCTCGTGTTTCTTTAGTTGTTTCGAGGCATAGGCTACCACTTGTCCTTTTTGCATGAGCACATATCCAAGCCCTTGTCTGGATGCGTCACAATATATGTCAAAGCTCTTGCTCACGTCCGGCAATACCAAAACCGGCGCTGTGGTTAGCCTTTTCTTGAGCTCCTCAAAGCTTTCTTGGCACGCTGGTGTCCATTGGAAGGCTTTTCCCTTCGTTAGTAACTTCGTCATAGGCTTTGCTATCTTAGAGAAGTCCTTGATGAACCGGCGGTAGTATCCAGCCATCCCAAGAAAACTCCAAATATACCTCACGCTTTGCGGTTGGTTCCACTTCAGAACATCTCCCACTTTTCCGGGATCAACCGATACTCCTTCCTCGGAGATGATGTGGCCTAGGAACGATATCTCCTTTAGCCAAAATTGACATTTGCTGAACATGGCATACAATTGATGCTCTCGTAGCTTTTGCAATGTCAATCTCAAATGTTCTTCATGCTCCTCCTCGCTTTTTGAATACACCATGATGTCGTCAATGAAAATCACGACAAACTTGTCCAAGTACTCCATGAAAATTTTGTTCATGAGGTACATGAAGTATGCGGGTGCATTCGTTACATAACGGTATATTCATACGAACCATACCGTGTCCGAAAGGCAGTCTTGGGTACATCGGAGGGCTTAATATTCAGCTGGAAGTATCCCGACCGAAGATCAATCTTGGAGAAGACTCGGACTCCCTTCATTTGGTCGAACAGATCCTCTATACGGGGCAGAGGGTACTTGTTCTTGATCGTCACCTCATTGAGAGACCTATAGTCCACACACATCCTTTGGGTTCCATCCTTCTTGTCTACGAAGAGCACGGGGGCTCCCCAAGGTGACGAGCTTGGACGTATAAAACCCTTCTCTTGCTGCTCCTGGATTTGCTTCTTCAGTTCCACTAGCTCGTTGACGGGCATCCTATATGGTCTCTTTGCTATAGGTGCGGTTCTGGGTACTATGTCAATGGAAAACTCAATGTCCCGGTCAGGTGGCATACCTGGAAGTTCTTCCGGGAACACGTCCGAGAATTCTTGAACCACCGGAATGCTTTCCAGGGTTACTTCTTCGACGTTGTTCAACGTCGCCTTCTCGGTTGCCGGCTGGGCTGACTTGAACTCGATATGGGTGCCGTGCTGGTTTGTCAACTGCACGCTCCTCTCAGCACATTGGATTACTCCGTTGTGCTTACTTAACCAATCCATTCCGAGTATTATGTCGAGCCCTTGGGAACCAAGAAGATGAGGTTGGCAAGGAAGTCTACCCCCTTATTTTAAGGTTTACTTTTGGAAATACTATATTAGTCCTCATCTCTCCACCGGGAGAATTAACCAACATAGTATATTTCAGATGTGATATGGGTAGATTATACTTGGCAACATACTTGGATGATATGAAGGAATGTGATGCTCCAGAATCAAATAGAATGGTGGCTGGGTTGGAGTTGGCAAGGAACATACCAATCACGACGTCCTCAGCCTGTTGCACTTCCTCAGCAGAAACATGGTTCACGTTGCCGCGAGCGTAGTTCTGCTGTCCACGGTTCCCTTGATTGGCTCTTCCGTTCGGCCGTGGGTTCTGCTTAGGCACGTTGCCTTGCTGTCCAGGACCTCTCCTCGGGCATTGGCTTGTGAAGTGTCATGTTTCTCCGCATGCAAAGCATGCCTTGTTGCCCACGACAGCAGGTACATTGGGGCGGGGGTTTTGAGCAGGAGCACCCATGTTAGGACGGGGCGCTGGAGGCAAAGGCACACGAGGTGCTTGTGCAACGGTTCGTTGCTGTGGTGGCTGATTGGGGCGGTATGCAGAAGCGGTCGATCCATACTACGGTGCAGCTGGGGGCATGTACCGAGGGCATACGTTGCTCCCTTGTGGCTGGTATGGCATCTTCCTTTTTCCCTCTTGCTTGATCTCTCTGATCTTGCTCTCAACCACTATAGCCTTGTCAACCAGCTTCTGGAAGTTAGCATAGTCATTGTTGAGGAGCTGATTCTGGATCTCATTGTTCAACCCTCTCATGGACAGGTACTGCTTCCGTTGGTCCGAGTTGACATCCTCGGGGGCATACCGTGATAGTTGCGTGAATTTGTTGAGGTACTCATTCACGCTTTTCTTGCCCTGGCGGAGACCTTCAAACTCATGCCTTTTGAGCATCATGACTCCAGCAGGGATTTAATGAGAGCGGAAGCTCTCCTTGAACTCAGCCCAAGTGATATTCTCTGGGTTGTCATGAGCGTTACAAAGGGCATCCCACCAGTCGGCGGCTGCTCCCATGAGTTGGTGCGACGCGAAGGGAACTTTCACTCGGTCATTGCACTGGACGATGGCAAGCTTCTTCTCCATGGACTTGAACCAATCGTCGGCCTCCATGGGGTCATTAGCTTGTGAAAAAGTGGGTGGTCGAGACCTCATGAACTCTCCCAGTCTGTTGTGAGCCGGTGGTGGTGGCGGTGGTGCCGGAACGGGGTTGTTGTTGTTGGCTTGCAACTGACCCAAAATTTGGATCATTGTCTGCATAAGCTGATTTTGCATGGCCATCAACCGTTCCAGGTTATTTTCTCCAGCTCCGGGGTTAACAGGAACTTCATCGTGGCCATCCTCTTGGTTGCCACGGACATTCCTTCCTTGGCGGCCAGCGTTTCCTCTCACCATCTGTAAGAGAGAACGGAATAGAATAGAGGTTAGAAGTTTAGATAGATCCCCCTATCTATATGCATCAAGGTGGATGGACTATATATATATATATTAGCCCATATGAGGATGTGAACAAGTGCTGATGCATCTCACACCTCTTTCTACTTATGTGTGGATATGGACAACACTTGAGACGTCCCACAACTCACACTAAGCGCACAAGCATAAACAATCATCACAAAAGTTCAGCACACAACTCCTATTCAAGGCTTACTCAATGGGGGTCCTATATGGTTTTGGGGTGATACCAATCTGTGATTTCACCCTATAGTCAAGGTGGCTTGGGGTGATACCAATCTGTGATCCAACTATGGCTTCTCCTAGGCTTGCATCCTATATCAAGGTGGTTCCAATGCCAATATATGCATCCTAGGCTTGCATCCTATGGTCAGCGTGGCTTCTAATACCAATCTGTTACTAGGGGTGCGTCCTACAGTCAACGTGGCTTAACTACCAATCTGTGATCATTCTAAGTTTGTGTCCTACAGTCAACCGTGGTAGCTTGATACCAATCTTTGGATTGTACCAATCTGTGACTAGGCATAGCAGCTCTAATATCAATCTGTGACCTATCTAGGTGTGTGATCTATGATCAACCCGTGGCAGGTTGATACCAATTTGTGTTTTCTAGCTAGGCGCGTAACCTACCGTCAACCCGTGGCTCTAGTACCAATCCGTGACGCCCTCAATTCTGTAGAACACAGAACCGAGAACTGATGCATATGTGTGCCCAGGATGTTCATCACACATACACATATCTCCACAAACTGAATTCAGAATATATATAACTACGAATAACAGGGTTTATTACAATGTCTTGTGAGTATTGGACTCATTCTAGCAGCGGGAGTCTAAATCTAGCAGCGGAAGTCTTCTAACTAGTGCGGAAGAAATCTAAGCAGCAGCAGCGGCTCCATCTCTTCTCCACAGGCAAGGTTGAGGACAGATTACACGCCGAAGGCTCCACGTAGTCTTCATAGTATTCCTCTCCTGTTGCTGATGATGATGTAATAATGCAAGTTTGAGTACATAATGTACTCAACAAGTGCAGGAAAATATGATATGTAGCTCACAGAAAGAAAGGTATAAAAAGGCTCATTGCAGAAAGCAAAGTTTATTTCTCAAAACACGATAAAAACAGCAAGTCAGCTTTAAGTGAATATAATCCCAACATTAACATACATCCATTATGATTCAACCTTTTCCCATGTCTCAACCAGACATCAAATTTGCTCATGAATACCATCTCATATTCACTACCATCTCATGAATACCATCTCGCATTCACTACCATTCATCTCATAATCAATTCCATCTCATTCCGAGATCCAAATCTCGTTGCAATGACTCAATAGTTATGCAACCAATTTCATTACCCGGACTCAACAGTCCCGAAAACCAAATGCAAAGACCAAACCATCACCAAATCAAAAACCAAACCATAACGAAATACCATCCGAAATACCATCCCATCTAATCATGTGGGTTGTCGAGGCACTCATGACCGTAAGCTCGGCTATCATGATAGTTTTAGACTCTGCAGAGTTTGTACCTCTTTACCCACAAGTTTGTGATTTCGTCACCCGTCGACGACTGCAGAACCTCCATTATACCAGTACACAACCGTCGGTGTATGGCCAAGAGATCACAAAATAGCCTTTACAAAGGGCTTACTAGATGTATGGACTCACTAAGGTTTCACCGGCAGGCTAGAATCTCCAATTCTGCCACCCACGGGCCCCTCTAGTGCCATGCAGTTCCCAGGGCAGTTCTCACTCGACTCCCATTCCCCGCGCCTTACACGGTCCATAACAATCTAGCAACTTACCTAATTACTCAGCTAAGCCGCACCCATACTTGGCCTTGTGGTGGCACTGTTATCCTGGCATGACTCGCATGAACCGGTCCTTAGATCTACGGCAAGTAACCACCATCTCATTCTACCTCATTCACTGTCGGTACCCTCGATATGGGGTACCCCCGCGCACAGGGGAAAATGCCTAAGGATCTCGCCCTTCTCCGCAGGGAGAGCTCCGAAGGCGCCACGCGTCCAGCGGGGCCGGACCTCCCTCTCCTCAGAGGAGAGCTCCGGGCCCACCACGTGGCATACAGAAGCCGGACCTCCCCCTCCGCGGGAGAGAGGTCCGAAGGTGCCGCGTGTCCGGAGAGGCCGGAACTCCCTCTCCTCAGAGAGGAGCTCCGGGCTCGCCGCGTGGCCAACAGAAGCCGAACCTCCCCCTCCGCGGGGAGAGGTCCGAAGGCTCCATGTGTCCTGCGGGGCCGGACCCCCCTCTCTTCTGAGGAGGGCTCCGGGCCCGCCACGTGGCCAGCAGAACGGCGCTGCCTGCCCCCGAGCGATAGGCAGAGGGCGTAAAGACGCCCCATACCTTGCCCGTACAAGGTATTCAAGGCCCGCACCTTCCCAAGACACGGAGGCGCGGAGCACGCCTCTGTCAGGTGCCGTTGCGCCCAGTCGCATCACAGACTAGCGCGCGGTGTCAGAACCTGCCAGCCAGTAAACACCACGACAAGACATCCCATGCCGCCTGCGCCGTCATCAACCACTACGACTTGCATGCGGCATGGGCAGGGCGGCAAGACGGAGACTCGGAAGCCTTCGCCAGAGACAACTACCGGCATAACTGCAGATACGGTAGATATCAGTCAATCTCCCCGGGACCACCTGTCGGGTCCCGGGCCCCCTTGTAAGCCACCCGAGTCTTGGACTATAAAAGGCTCGGGTAGGCGACGATAGAGGAGGTTTGCACTCTAGCCATTCGCACCCTGGGTTCGCACTTTGCAACTCATACGCTAGCCATACACTCTCAAGCTGTAACTCACCCCCAAGCTCAGGCCTCCGGCCCCGAGCAGCAAGAAATACAGCGAGCTCCATAGCTCGCCGTGGACGTAGGGTTTTACGCTCCGGCGGCCTGAACCACGTAAAACTCACCATGTCAAGCTCTTACTAACTCGTCCATCTGCGCAAGCTCTCCGCTAGAGACTAGCCCCACCGAAAAAAGAACCTCCACGGGCTGCCCAGTGCAGGCCCGGGGGAAGTGTCGACTGAACACTTCAACATTTGGCGCGCCAGGTAGGGGGCTTTCCTCATAGCGCGACGAGTTTCCGCCGACGAAGATGACCAAGCTTCCTTCAGCGGCAAACTCTCCCCCTCCGCGTTCACGGCGAACCGTGACCACTGGGGAGTACATGTCGACACACTCAGGACGGAGTGTGTCGGCACAAGCTGGTAGCCAACAGCCGACTCCGGCAACGCCGATGCCGGCTATGCAGGCCCCGACCAGTGTGAGATCCTCTGCAGCGCTGAGCGTACAACATGGAGGTGCGCTAGCTGCAGCAAGAGCGCTGCTGCGCAACCCACCTGCGGGGGATGCGCCCCATTCAGCGACCCAGCAATGGGTCCGCGAGGTGGACCGCCTCGTCGTCGCCGCCGCGAACCCTCGGTTTCGGCGAGGACGGAGCCCAGGACAACCGGCTGTGTCGCTGACGCGCACACCCACGGTTGACGGGCTAACGGCGGATTCCAGCTCCTCCAGGCTCCTGTCGACAGACCTGTGAAGGGAACTGGAACGGTGCCACTTGGGCCAGGACGTCCGGGTGTACCTCGAGCGACGCCGAGAAAGGCGTCGCAACCATGAGGCTGGCGACAGCATGTCGTCGGCCTCGACACAACCTGAAGGGCAGGTCTTCGCCACGCGAGCCCTGCCTCAGGCATATGCTGCGCAGCATATGCCACAACTATATGCGCCGCAAGCAGCGGCCCCGGTCTATGGTGCAGCCTTGCCCATGCAGGGATAAGTGGTGCCAAGTGCGAACCAAGCGTTCGCAGCGCCAGTACCTGCAGCAGCAGGTGCAGGATGTGCGGCCCTTGCACCCCACCTTCGCTTCGCGAGGTGGCCGCGCAAGTTCCGGCCGCACCTGCCCGAAAAGTACGACGGTAGCGTCAACCCGGCGGAGTTCCTCCAGATCTACTCCACCGCCATACTTGCCGCAGGAGGGGACGAGGCTGTCATGGCCAACTACTTCCCCGTCGCCTTGACCGGCCCAGCTCGGTCTTGGCTCATGAATCTACCTCAGGGGTCCATAACCTCCTGGGGAGAGCTCTGCCGGCAATTCGTCGCCAACTTCGGCAGCCCCTACACCCGTCCCGGCACGGAGCTTGACCTCCACGCCGTCAAGCAACAACCTGGGGAGTCGCTGCGCTCTTTCATCCAGCGGTTCTCTCAGGTATGCAACACCATCCCACATATCCAAAGTGCCTCTGTGGTGGTGGCGTTCCGACAGGGTGTCCGGGATGAGAAAATGCTTGAGAAGCTCGCGACCAGAGAGGTCCGCGACGTCTCGGAGTTCTTCAGCCTGGCGGACAAGTGCGCCAGAGCAGCTGAAGGGCGGAACTGGCACGCTCTGCCGGCCTCCGAGTCAGGAGGACAGCCCGGGTCCGGCGCTGCTGCCTACGGGGGTGGCAAGAAGGCCAAGAACCGGTGGAGTGGCAAGATGAAGTCACCGTTCGCGGCCCCCGTCGCCGCAGCTGTGCCGACTAGTGGAGCTCGGGGGCCACGCCCCGACAAAAGGCAGCGGCAATCACCGGCCCCAGACAGTGACCAAGGCGGGCTAGGCCCCGTGCATGGCACCGGCAACCATACTGCTGCCGAGTGCTGGGAGATCCAGAGGCTCGCAGAGCGCTTCCGCAAAGGAAGACAGCAGAGGGCTGAAGCACCGCCCTACCCTCAGAGGGATGGCAAACAGAAGGTCGATGCCCCAGTCACCGCTGCCCATCAGGTGGGGTTCCAGGAGCCCCAGCGTGTCATGAAGACAGTGCATAACGGAGAGGACTCCAGTTCCGACGGTGACGGGCCAGGGCGTTAGCCAATTGCGGCGCGCCTCCGTGCCCCGAACATACCTCTCGGGAGCCGCCTAAGGTGTGTCAACCCCTTGAAGGCCTTGCCAGAAGGGGAAGACGCCTCAGGTCATCCAAGGCGAGCCCGGGCCCACCTACCCCTTGAAGGCCTTAGCCAGAAGGGGAGAACTCCCCGGGGGCCCCCAGGAGAAGCCGCGCAGGACCTGATCCAGCGCGAAGATAACAACCTCGTCGACAAGACTTGGCTGCAGGGAACACCCCACAACGCACGGTCTCGGCTAATGCTCTAAGCACTACCACCAAAGAACCAAACGCGTCGGGGGCCTGCAGGAGGGCAACCTGGTGAAGCGGCACGCTCTATTCCAAGAAGGACCCATAAGTTCTCCCCCAGCAGGGAAGGTCTCTTCCGAATCATGAAAGCTGCCGCCCCAGGTACACATGCCTTTCAACCGAGAGTGGGATCCATTCCCAAAAATCCTTGCCATGAAGCAACACTGTAAGTCCTACTTCCCGAGCATCAGTAGAACAGGGTTATTCCCTTTTGTAATGGATCCCATAGGATTTAGGAATAGAGCTTGGGGCAGCTAAGTCTCAAGGGATGGTACAGGACTACGTCCAGTTTAGCCTGGTTCCGACCCTAAGCGCGTAGAGTCTTGCTTCCCTTGTAGACGAGGCGGAACATTGCCTCCACGTACAGCCAGAATTCCATCTATGGGCATGAATACAGAGACCTGTCCTACTTAGCTCTCTCTCATGCGCTCATTTAAATTATGCATTAATTTTTATGATCGCACTATCTCTGTATGTTCATCGTACATCTAGCTCCCCCTCTCCTGCGCTCATCCATAGTCGGCATTCGCTATCCTACCGAAGGCGGCTGCGCTTGAGGCACCTGCCGATGGCCGAGTGAGTCTCTCGGGCCTCCCCCAGTCAGGTATTGCGGTGCCAGTTGGTTACCTCCAGGAAAGGCCTGCGTTGTGCATGGGGGGTCCAGGGTGCGTATCCAGCTTAGCCGGCCATGAGCCCAAAGCATGCGCATCCTGCCCTCCGGAGGTACAGGGGAGTACAACCGCTTTGCCTGGTCATGAACCCAAAGCACGTGCACTCTGCTTCCCCAGCGCATGGCCCAGTACTAGGGATCGGACGGCCGTACCCGGACCTCGGAGGGAGCCGGAGCTCCGGCGCCTCGTGCACAGAATTGCCCAAGCCCCGTATAGCGAATCAGGATCGTAAGACGGATAAGACTACGGGAGGGGAGGACCCCCCGAGGAGAATTACGTTTCCTCTGCCTGTGTGCAGGACCTCCAGGTTACGGCAACAGGGACTGCATGAAGCAGGGGGAAAGGAGCTACCAACTACTCCGTCCTAGGACTGGAAGGACCGGGACCTGCCCCTCCAGCAGGGGCGGGACCCGAGGGCCCCACGTGTCCAGCGGGCCCGGAGCCCTCGCCTCCCCTGAGGACGGCTTCGGGCTCGCCACGTGGCAGGCGGAAACCGGACCTCCCCCCCCCCCCCCCCCCCCCCCCGGTGGGAGTGCTCCGAAAGCCCTACGTGTCCAGCATGGCCGGAGCTCCCGCCTCTTAAGGAGGAGCTCCGGACCCGCCACGTGGCAGGCAGATTTGGAGCTCCCCATGGGGCGAGATCCGGAGACCCCCGGGGGCCCCTAACACGGTTAGGACCCGGGGAAGGTGTCTATGCGGAGCTCCGAGATTGGAGATGGCCTCTGAGTACCTTGCGGAGCTAAGGACTGTAAAAGCCCAAGAAAAGGGACTTGCAAAAACTTTTCTTCACCTCACAACACCACAGTTTTTATTGTGGACACCATAGGAAATGTTGTGAAGAGCAAGTAACCTCCATCAAAAGAATGATTAGAGGGGAAAGCCTTCACTTTCATAATGTAGGGTTTCTACAAATGAGCATGAGAGGTTGAGCTCACCCCTAGGATTTAAAAAGTCTTGGGAAGGTTCAGTCCAAAGCTCATGCAAATTCAACAATTTTTGAGGCACTTTTGGGTTATTTCAAAAAGAGGCCAATTTGAATGTAAATTCAAATTGCAGCAACTTTCATCACCCAAATTCAAAAGTTAGCTCCATATCTATACTCAGCACATTTTTCTGAGTGAACCCACCAACTTTCATCTCCATTGGAGCTCATCTTGTCAAGAGCTAAATTTGCAAGAATTCAAAACTGAATTTGAATTTAAGTTTGAATATGAAGCAAATTTAACCAAACAAAGTTTGAATTTGAGAATTCAAATTCAAACATAGGCTTGGTGACTAAGTCTCACATTAAATTGTGAGTAGCTGAGGATATTTTGGCACAACAGAATTCAGAAAATTGGAAAAAAAAAAGAGTTAGAGGGGAGGCCCACTGGTCAGTAGACTTAGCACCGAAGTCTCTTCAGCCGACTCCTCGACCGAGCGCGCTCGCCAGCTGCAGCCAGCGGCGGCGACCGACCACCTCGGCCGGCCAGCTCCTGCTTCGGCAGAGGAGGTGGCACAGCAGGTGTCGCGCTCTCCCCTGGCCTCAGGAGCCTATAAAAGGCCCGAGACCGCCGGCGAGTTACTGACTTTCGCGAAGTTCTGTAACCAGCAGCCTAGTCGCCCGAGCTCCGATCGTGTGCCACCCCAGCTGTGATCATCTTCCGGCTTCGACCTCCATAGGAAAGTGAAGCGCTAGCTCGTCCTCAAGACCACCGCGCAAACCGTTCCAAGGTTCGACCTCTGTGCGCGGAGAATTTCTCAGTTTAGGGCGAGTAGCTCCTTTCGGGACCCGATTAGGTTTAGCAGAAATTTGGGAAGCATAGTGGGTGGGAGGCCGAACGGAGCTGTGAGAGAGCATCTAGAGGTTCTGGCGACCCTTCTCGTTCGAAAACCGGAAGGAAATCACCGCTGGAACCCTAAGTTCACCGTAGGACAGTAGGGCGGAGGAGGGGGTCGCCGGTGAGGTCTGGGTTGCCGGCCGTTTAGGGCCCAACAGAGCTCATGCCGAGTTTCCCGAGGTTTCCCTGAGTGTGGCGACGCGATTAGCGCACGAAGAAAACGGTCAGAAGGGCGGGAACACATTGCCGAGGTAGCACAGAGGCATAGGGCTCGTCGCCGGCGAGCTATGGCGGTTAGCCGGCGGCGACATGGTGTCCAGCGGGTTCAGCACCCGAGATTACGTGGGGGCGGCGAGTTTCGTCGGCTCCGGTGAGCTAGATCGCCGGGAACGCTGACCTCGCCGGAGCTCCGGCGGCTCGGGGCGGCGACGTCGGGAGGTAGACGAAGGGCGCGGCCCCACCTGTCAGCCCCTGTGTTAATCGCGCGCGAGCGCGCGCGGTTAGTTCAATTTAAATGGGCGGGCCCCGCTGTCAGCCTCTGGTTTAGCGCGGGAGGGGATTTTTCTGTAGGAAAATAATTCAGGGATTAGCTCAAACTTTAGAAATCCATAACCTTGGCTAGGAAGCTCCAAATTTAGTGATTCAAATTGGGTTGGATTCATCTTGCCTAGCTATATCCAGGAATACAACCCAATTTGTATGAAACCCATTAATTAATTCTGGAAAATTCTTTAAAGTTTCTGAGCAAAAGAATTTTAGAGGGAGTTTGGTCCATCCAAAAATCCCCAAATTTTGCCAGGATGTTCTTTAGGACATTAGTAAACCCCTGTAAAAGTTTCAGACCATTTGGAGTTGATTTGGTCAGAGCAATTCAAATTTGAAGGTGCTGTGTTCATTTGAATGCAGAAACATTTTCAGAGAATTTCCAAAACTTGGAAATTCAATTCTGGGCAAACCCTGACTCCAAAAATGCTAGGAAAATTCATGCAAACTCTATGAGCTATAATATAAATTGTAGTTCATTAAGTTGAGCATGAACAGGGGTATTACCTCAGAATTAATTCTTCCTTGCTGATTTGCCAAGAGAATTATTCTGAGCAAACCACTCCATGAAAAGTGCTAATGTTTGGTCCAGAGAGTTTTCTTGTGACAAGGAACTCACACAAAAATTCTCAGCTCCATTGGAGCTCTAGATCACCCCTGTCCTGTTTACCCACTTAAGGGATTAATATGGAAAAGGGGGGAAAACCACTTAGCATTTAACCATGTGATTAAGTCCAAGCCAAACCACCAACACCAGTTCATATTTAAATTCTTAAACAAAGTTCCAGATATTAGAGGCTGGTTATTAGAACCAATAGTATAAGTCTTACTCTAAACTCACTTTTGCATATAAATTAACATGTAGTATTTCATTAACGTGTAGCCGTTGAAGAAGAGACTCCGGAAGTGCTGGACTTCCTCCTTCCGGACGAAGAACTAACTCCTGACCAGCAGCAACAAGGCAAGCCCCGGTTTGCATTAACCCTTTTTAAAAAAGTTTTACTTTGTATACATGTGTCATATGAAGTATGTATGTGCATTAGGTATCGGATGAATGAAACCCCACTTGCATAACCAAAGTTTTCCTAAAAGAGTGAGGGTAGTGTCAAGGACCTCGAGTAGACAGGCTATGCTTAATGAGTCATAGGACTTCGGTACAAGTCGAGTAGTTGGAATCTACTCGCGAGATAGGCTGGGGACACACGGGTTCGGTTGAGTGATGTGAGATCACTTTAGTAATGAAAATGAGACTAGGCAGGGGCTAGGGCGCAGCAAGAGAGAGTCTTGTGTGCGCAGCCCTGCCCGTGTCGATTGAGGACCGATCCGTGTGCGGCCCTGCTGAACAAGTATTGAACGTACCGAAGGCATATCGGATATATGGGCCCCGATAAACCGATGTAGCCTAAACCTCCGGGCGTCGAGGCATAGCACACCGATTTATAGGTGTAGGTTGAGGGCAGCAAGGTGGAAATCTGCCAACGGGCATAGAGAGATGCTCCGTGTGGGGAACCTCCTGCTCGTTTCGGTGCGACCGGTTCGACGTTTGGGCTGTTGGGTGAAAGGTTGTCCCGTACGACATCGAGTGAGCGTGCTGTGCAGCTCCACGGGTGGGCGTACGTGACGTGCTCTTTGGGTTTTCCCTGCAGGTGTATATCGAGTCGATTCGCCGTCCCTCGCGGTGACGAGTACTGCTTGTTCACTGCGTCGTAACGTAGACTAATGGATGAATTATGGTGATTCAACGATGCTGATTGATATAATTGTATTGCCACATGTGTGCCACCAAATACTGCTTACTAAATTTCAGATTTCATGAACTGTTAACTTGTTGCTAAAAGATAAACTAAGGATGAACTTGTAGGCGTGTCGTTTTGCTGAAATGTTACTATCCTATGTCCATTGTACACCTCATGTAGAGTTTCATGCTTAGGTGAGTCGGTTAAGCCTTGCTGAGCCTTCGAGCTCACGGTTGCTGCTTAAGTGTTTTTCAGGTGAAGAGCCACCCACGGACTCGGAGTACGAGTCCACCGGCGAGGGTTACCCTCCGTCGGGGACCACGGCTGAGTGGGAGCCGTACACGCCGCGCTGAGCTGAGGAGTGCAGCTAGTGTGGGTTGCCCTAGGGCTGGGCAACCGACTTTTGCTAAATAGGCGGGCGTGAGTTGTATAGTGTAGTCTTCCGCTGTGTAATAGAACAATAATTGTAACTGAAGTTTGTACTTATTTGTACAGTTTCAGCTGTTTTTCCCATGTAATATATTGTGTTCTTATGACGTGTGCTGTCGGGTGTCGCATCGCGCGGCATCACCCTCTGCGATCCTGGATGAGCGGATTCCGGTCCGCCACAGCCTGGTATCAGAGCTGCAGTGGGGATAGCACAGTACTAAAGGACTGCATTATGGGAAAAACTTAGGTATACGGTGAGGATTCGGTAGTTGCCCAAGTAAGGACTATATTAGCATAGTTACTTAAAGTGGCAAAGACTAACTTATGTGTTATAATTCTGAATTTCAATTATGTAACGACGCACCTACGCTCTGGTAAGTATGGTAAGGAACGCCACCGAAAGCGGTTCAATTTCGGTTAGCTCTCCCTGACGAGGAACGTGGTTCAGGGATTGATCTCACAGCTCGGTGTGAGATGTCAATATGAAGCTCTTGGACTCTTCATGTCCCTGAGTTCATATGAAACGCTGATCCCTAGCGTGCATTAGGCAAGTAAGCGGAGACCCCATCGCGTGGTCAGTAACGCGAGAGTGTGTTCGTCTGGAAATAGCCCAGGAGGACATACGCAGCGCTTGCCATCGGCGTGCCCTGCAGGGCAGTAGGTGGTATCTGTTGGGTTGATAACATTCCCAACCGTGACGACCCGTTCATGACATACTCGGGTTCCCCGTCGTGTGGTGTTGAAACACGATCACGTGCCTTGAGACGTGACTTAGCTCAAGGACGGCCGTATGAAAATGATACGGGCGTTTGTAATTACTTTTAGATATGGAACTGCCTGAAATGAACAAACTTTGAGTGCACCATCATTGTGTGGTCTTCTGCAGGTACTAACCACGTATGTATCCGTGTAGAAAACGTGTGCGAGAGACCGTTTAGTGCCACACTTGAGACGTATATACCGGTATGATCCGGTTAGGATTTTCTTTTGTAAGGAACGTAGTACCGAGATATTGTAGGCATATGCATGAGTATAATGATAACGAAAAAAATTAAAAAAAATCTATAGGTTCAACAGTTAGGACCCTGGTTGGGTATAAGAATGAGATAGGGATGAGTGTAGTTCCAAAAAGACTGAAAAACAGAGTGCTCGGTTTTGGGACAGCAAGTTTGCTGATCTTCAACAGGGCATAACTCACAGGTCTTTTAGCCCAGGGAGGTGTGCTATATAGTTCTGGGAAGGTATTCAAGTACTCTACAACTTTGTTGTAGACTTCCAGAGCTGAAACTCGCCTTAAGATGGCTAAAATCCCAGAGGAATGTAAACTATTCAGAATCAGGGCAGAGTAAAACATCCTCTGAACTGATCTGTTTTTCAAATATAACTCCCAGTAGAAAAATCTAAAATTGTCATATAATCCATCCTTAGAAAGAGTAGAAGATGTTTGACATCTTTGCAATTCAAAGTTTCTGAAGTTTCAGCACAGAATTTAGTGGAAATCAGGATTGGAAACAGCCACTTCCAAGGGAGGTGCTGTTAAAATTCTTCCAGAAATTCTGCTAACTTTGAATTAACATAACTTTTTAATCAAAGCTGATCTGGGGGCAAATGAGTACTCGTTGGAAAGATACTAAAGTTAACTTTAACTTTGGTATTCAACTTGAGTCATGAAAATGCCCATAACCGGATCAAAACTTGGAATAGGTAGAAACTGGTCATTCTGACAGAAGAATGACAGTTGAACTCATTGAAGGGTGTTGTACCCTAAGGGTGTTATACGTGATGACAACGCAATAATAATGTCTCGTAGAGACCAAACCCAGTTATGGTGAGCTTCCAAAGAGGGGGTTCATCAAGTTGGATTAAACTAACTTGTGTTTGGTCTGGTAATGGGGTAGCTTGTGCAAAGTTATTACATTATCTACTTACGAGATATTTTGCATGTTTGGTTGTCATGATGTTTTTACGCCCAGTTCTATTGGACTGCATGCAAAATGTTGCGGGACTGATGTTTAATGTCGTATGGTTGCAGATGGTTCGTACTAGGACCACGCACGAGGTTGGTGGCTCTAGCCAAGGTGGAGGCGATGACTCCCAGCCACCGGCCTACGACAGCACCCCGCAGCAGCAGCCACCACCGCCGCCTCCGCTTACTCTAGCGGATGTGATAGCGGCATTGGTGGGAGGTCGTGAGGAGCAGACCGACCTGCTCCGCACGATCGTGCAGAATACGTCCCAAGCGGGAGGACGTCAAGAGCGAGGGCCTCGTGAGCCCCGCGAAGTGTCGTACTCGGATTTCATGAGTACGCACCCTCCAGTGTTCACCGAAGCTGAAGAACCACTGGAGGCGGACAACTGGCTGCGGACTATCGAGTCCAAGTTCGGGCTGCTCCAGTGTACGGAGCGGCAGAAGACGCTGTTCGCAGCACAGCAGCTCCACGGTGCCGCTGGTGCGTGGTGGGCGAATTATGTCGCCTCACGTCCGGCTGGCCATGCCGTGGAATGGCAAGAGTTCCGGGAGGCGTTCCGCGCCTATCACATTCCTCCCGGAATAATGAAGAGAAAGTTCCAAGAATTTTTGGAACTGAAGCAGGGCGGGAGGAGTGCCCACGACTACTCCCGTGCCTTCAACCATCTGGCGCAGTATGCGTCAGACTACATCTCCACGGAGGAGAAGAAGAGGGAGCACTTCTATCGGGGGTTACATCCCGAAATGAAGACCCACCTCGTACAATGGAACCGCGGCACATTCAACGATCTAGTCAATGCCGCCATCATGCAAGAGGACGCTCAGCGGGAGTTAGCAGCTGAGCAGAGGAAGCGTAGCGCTCCACCTAGCAGCGGTGGGAGTGGCGCTCCCCAGAAGTACCGTATGGTGTATCGGACACCATCCGGGCAGCAGTGGCAACCACCGGCGCGACCGCAACGGTTCGGGGGACGTCCCTTCCAGGCACCTCCGTTCCGTCCGCCGATGCCACCACCAAAACAGCAGCAGCAGCAGACGGTACCCCGGGCGTTTCCACCGCCACAACGCGCCCCAGGTTTCCGTCCACCGATCAGCGGGGGACCGCCCCGTTTCACCTGCTTCACGTGTGGCCAGGCGGGCCACTTTGCGAAGGACTGTCCCCAGGGGCAGCAGAGCAGCGGGCAAGCCCAGTTTCAGGGCGGTGCTCGAGGCCGACCTCCGGTGAAGAAGGTTGGTCAGCGGACTGGAGGCGTCCGCAACCTCGACAATGAGGACGCCCCAGAGGGAGACAACGTGCTGGCGGGTACGTTTACTCTCAACCATCAAGCCATAGTCATATTATTTGATTCGGGTGCAACCCACAGCTTTATAAGTGCATCCTATGTGGCTAAACATCAATTGCAAGTCTTCCCAACCGACTGCACTTATATGATATGCTCACCGGGAGGGAAGATTTCAGCTAATATGATGATTCCAAAGGCACCTCTGTGCTTAGGTGGGAAGCTATATCCCACCACCTTGATAATCCTTATGGGACAAAAGATTGATGCAATCTTAGGGATGTCATGGCTGCAATACCATGGCGCTGTCCTAGAGACTCGGACACGGACGATTCACTTAAATTCTCCATTCCACCGTCCGCATTCCATGATGTTAGACATGCCAGTCCGGGAAGTTTTAGCAATTAATAATGCTGAAGTTCTCAAGTTAGAAGACATCCCTGTAGTCCGGGAGTATCCTGATGTGTTCCCGGATGATCTTCCGGGCATGCCACCTGAGCGGGATGTCGAGTTCAAGATTGAACTTGCACCCGGGACTACGCCCATATCACGGAGACCATACAAGATGGCTCCAAATGAGCTGGCGGAACTGAAAGAACAGCTCAATGATCTGTTGAGCAAGGGTTTCATTAGGCCGAGTTCCTCGCCTTGGGGATGCTCGGCGCTATTCGTGAAGAAGAAGGATGAGACCCTGAGGCTGTGTGTGGATTACCGGCCGCTCAACGCCGTCACCATCAAGAATAAGTACCCACTGCCCCGTATTGACATCTTGTTTGATCAACTTGTGGGGGCAAGTGTATTCTCAAAGATGGACCTTCGCTCTGGATATCACCAGATCAAGATCCGGGCGGAGGATATCCCGAAGACGGCATTCTCGACGAGATACGGCTTATACGAATATCTCGTCATGTCCTTTGGTCTCACAAATGCTCCAGCCCATTTCATGTATCTCATGAACTCGGTGTTCATGCCGGAGCTGGACAAGTTCGTGGTAGTGTTCATCGACGACATCTTGGTTTACTCCAAGACCGAAGCTGAACATGCCGAACACTTGCGGATCGTTCTTCAACGATTGCGAGACCACAAGCTCTACGCCAAGTTCAGCAAATGCGAATTTTGGATCAGCCAAGTGCCATTTTTGGGACATATCATCTCAGCTGAAGGCATTGCGGTTGACCCAAGTAAAATAGAGCAAGTGTTGAAATGGAAAGCTCCCACTTCAGTCCATGAAGTCAGAAGCTTCCTCGGGTTAGCGGGATACTATCGGAGATTCATCCCAAGTTTCTCCAAGCTCGCTAAGCCGATGACAGAGTTGCTGAAGAAAGGAAAAAAATATGTTTGGAACACGGCGTGTGAAGGAGCATTCCGAGCATTGGTGAAGCATCTCACAACAGCCCCGGTATTAGCTCAGCCGGATACAACAAAGCCCTTCGACGTATATTGTGACGCGTCCGGTATTGGGCTTGGCTGCGTGTTGATGCAGGAAGGACGTGTGGTCGCTTATGGCTCACGCCAACTTCGGAACCATGAGCAGCACTACCCGACTCACGATCTTGAACTTGCTGCCGTGGTGTTGGCACTGAAAATGTGGAGGCACTATCTCCTGGGGAACTTGGTGCATCTCTACACCGACCACAAGAGCTTGAAATACATTTTCACCCAGAAGGAGCTGAACATGAGGCAGAGGAGGTGGTTAGAACTGATCAAAGATTATGAGATTGAGATCCATTACCACCCCGGCAAGGCGAATGTGGTTGCCGATGCGCTGAGTCGGAAATCACATGTCCATCACCTCACCATTACACCGGTGGAGGAGGAAGAGCCAAGTTTATACTTGGTTCCTTATGGATCGCTGTACAACCTTGCCCTCATCCCTACTATTAGGGAGGACATCATTGCAGCTCAGAAAACGGATAAAGGCATGGCACATCTCCGGAGACGGATAGACAATGGAGAGATTAAATGTTTCCGGAAAGATGATGAGGGGACGCTGTGGTTCAATGACCGCATAGTCGTACCCCGAGATATGAAGTTGAGGAAAAAGATCCTCGATGAAGCTCACTTGTCCAAATACTCCATTCATCCGGGCAGCAACAAAATGTACCAAGATTTGAAAAAGAAATTTTGGTGGACACGGATGAAGCGGGAGGTAGCTAAGTACGTATCCGAGTGCGATACGTGTAGACGAGTGAAAGCTGATCACATGAAGAAATCAGGGCTGTTGCAACCCCCGAAGATTCCGGCATGGAAGTGGGAAGATGTGAGCATGGATTTCATTGTAGGATTACCTCTAACAGCCAACAAGCATAATTCCATATGGGTAATCGTTGATCGGTTAACCAAGACGGCTCACTTCATTCCGGTGAATACACGTTACAATGCCGGCAAATATGCGGAGCTATACATAGCAAAGATTCTATGCCTATACGGGATACCCAAGACCATTGTCTCAGATCGAGGTGCATTATTTGTATCTCGCTTTTGGGAGCAGCTACACGCTGCATTGGGTACTAAGTTGATCAGGAGCTCCGCCTATCACCCTCAGACGGATGGTCAGACAGAAAGGGTGAATCAAGTCCTGGAAGACATGTTGAGAGCATGTGCCATCCACCATGGTAGGAACTGGGATGATCACCTACCCTTGGCGGAATTCTCGTACAACAACGGTTATCAGGCGAGTATCAAAATGGCACCTTACGAAGCTCTCTATGGTCGTAAATGCCGCACCCCATTAAATTGGTGCGAGTCCGGTGAAAGGGTCACATTCGGGGTTGATATGGTGAACGACGCCGAGGAGCGCGTTCGGACAATTCAAGCCAATTTGAAGGCCGCTCAATCCCGACAGAAGAGCTACGCTGATAAGAGGCGTAGGCCGTTACACTTTGACGTTGGGGAACACGTGTACCTCGGCGTATCTCCAATGAAGGGCGTGCACCGATTCGGTGTGAAGGGGAAGCTCGCTCCCCGTTTCATTGGACCCTACGCTATCACCGAGAAGTGTGGACCAGCAGCGTATCGATTGGAGCTACCGGCATCTCTGGCTGGTGTCCATGATATTTTCCATGTTTCGCAACTGCGAAAATGCTTGAAGCATACAACTGCTGTTCCTACCGAAGACATCGGCGAGCTGAAGCCGGATTTAACATATGATGAATATCCGGTGGGAATTCTTGATGAGAAAGCCAGGACCACGCGTAGCAGAACGTTGTGGTTCTACAAAATACTCTGGAGTAACCACACCGCCGAGGAAGCGACGTGGGAGAGCGAGGAGTTCCTTCGCTCAAATTACCCGGAGTTTATGGCTTCTCAACACGGGTAAGTCCCTATTATATCGCTATCTCTTCTTTTATAATCTCGGGACGAGATTCTTTTAAGGGGGGAGGGATGTAAAAGCCCAAGAAAAGGGACTTGCAAAAACTTTTCTTCACCTCACAACACCACAGTTTTTATTGTGGACACCATAGGAAATGTTGTGAAGAGCAAGTAACCTCCATCAAAAGAATGATTAGAGGGGAAAGCCTTCACTTTCATAATGTAGGGTTTCTACAAATGAGCATGAGAGGTTGAGCTCACCCCTAGGATTTAAAAAGTCTTGGGAAGGTTCAGTCCAAAGCTCATGCAAATTCAACAATTTTTGAGGCACTTTTGGGTTATTTCAAAAAGAGGCCAATTTGAATGTAAATTCAAATTGCAGCAACTTTCATCACCCAAATTCAAAAGTTAGCTCCATATCTATACTCAGCACATTTTTCTGAGTGAACCCACCAACTTTCATCTCCATTGGAGCTCATCTTGTCAAGAGCTAAATTTGCAAGAATTCAAAACTGAATTTGAATTTAAGTTTGAATATGAAGCAAATTTAACCAAACAAAGTTTGAATTTGAGAATTCAAATTCAAACATAGGCTTGGTGACTAAGTCTCACATTAAATTGTGAGTAGCTGAGGATATTTTGGCACAACAGAATTCAGAAAATTGGAAAAAAAAAAAAGAGTTAGAGGGGAGGCCCACTGGTCAGTAGACTTAGCACCGAAGTCTCTTCAGCCGACTCCTCGACCGAGCGCGCTCGCCAGCTGCAGCCAGCGGCGGCGACCGACCACCTCGGCCGGCCAGCTCCTGCTTCGGCAGAGGAGGTGGCACAGCAGGTGTCGCGCTCTCCCCTGGCCTCAGGAGCCTATAAAAGGCCCGAGACCGCCGGCGAGTTACTGACTTTCGCGAAGTTCTGTAACCAGCAGCCTAGTCGCCCGAGCTCCGATCGTGTGCCACCCCAGCTGTGATCATCTTCCGGCTTCGACCTCCATAGGAAAGTGAAGCGCTAGCTCGTCCTCAAGACCACCGCGCAAACCGTTCCAAGGTTCGACCTCTGTGCGCGGAGAATTTCTCAGTTTAGGGCGAGTAGCTCCTTTCGGGACCCGATTAGGTTTAGCAGAAATTTGGGAAGCATAGTGGGTGGGAGGCCGAACGGAGCTGTGAGAGAGCATCTAGAGGTTCTGGCGACCCTTCTCGTTCGAAAACCGGAAGGAAATCACCGCTGGAACCCTAAGTTCACCGTAGGACAGTAGGGCGGAGGAGGGGGTCGCCGGTGAGGTCTGGGTTGCCGGCCGTTTAGGGCCCAACAGAGCTCATGCCGAGTTTCCCGAGGTTTCCCTGAGTGTGGCGACGCGATTAGCGCACGAAGAAAACGGTCAGAAGGGCGGGAACACATTGCCGAGGTAGCACAGAGGCATAGGGCTCGTCGCCGGCGAGCTATGGCGGTTAGCCGGCGGCGACATGGTGTCCAGCGGGTTCAGCACCCGAGATTACGTGGGGGCGGCGAGTTTCGTCGGCTCCGGTGAGCTAGATCGCCGGGAACGCTGACCTCGCCGGAGCTCCGGCGGCTCGGGGCGGCGACGTCGGGAGGTAGACGAAGGGCGCGGCCCCACCTGTCAGCCCCTGTGTTAATCGCGCGCGAGCGCGCGCGGTTAGTTCAATTTAAATGGGCGGGCCCCGCTGTCAGCCTCTGGTTTAGCGCGGGAGGGGATTTTTCTGTAGGAAAATAATTCAGGGATTAGCTCAAACTTTAGAAATCCATAACCTTGGCTAGGAAGCTCCAAATTTAGTGATTCAAATTGGGTTGGATTCATCTTGCCTAGCTATATCCAGGAATACAACCCAATTTGTATGAAACCCATTAATTAATTCTGGAAAATGCTTTAAAGTTTCTGAGCAAAAGAATTTTAGAGGGAGTTTGGTCCATCCAAAAATCCCCAAATTTTGCCAGGATGTTCTTTAGGACATTAGTAAACCCCTGTAAAAGTTTCAGACCATTTGGAGTTGATTTGGTCAGAGCAATTCAAATTTGAAGGTGCTGTGTTCATTTGAATGCAGAAACATTTTCAGAGAATTTCCAAAACTTGGAAATTCAATTCTGGGCAAACCCTGACTCCAAAAATGCTAGGAAAATTCATGCAAACTCTATGAGCTATAATATAAATTGTAGTTCATTAAGTTGAGCATGAACAGGGGTATTACCTCAGAATTAATTCTTCCTTGCTGATTTGCCAAGAGAATTATTCTGAGCAAACCACTCCATGAAAAGTGCTAATGTTTGGTCCAGAGAGTTTTCTTGTGACAAGGAACTCACACAAAAATTCTCAGCTCCATTGGAGCTCTAGATCACCCCTGTCCTGTTTACCCACTTAAGGGATTAATATGGAAAAGGGGGGAAAACCACTTAGCATTTAACCATGTGATTAAGTCCAAGCCAAACCACCAACACCAGTTCATATTTAAATTCTTAAACAAAGTTCCAGATATTAGAGGCTGGTTATTAGAACCAATAGTATAAGTCTTACTCTAAACTCACTTTTGCATATAAATTAACATGTAGTATTTCATTAACGTGTAGCCGTTGAAGAAGAGACTCCGGAAGTGCTGGACTTCCTCCTTCCGGACGAAGAACTAACTCCTGACCAGCAGCAACAAGGCAAGCCCCGGTTTGCATTAACCCTTTTTAAAAAAGTTTTACTTTGTATACATGTGTCATATGAAGTATGTATGTGCATTAGGTATCGGATGAATGAAACCCCACTTGCATAACCAAAGTTTTTCTAAAAGAGTGAGGGTAGTGTCAAGGACCTCGAGTAGACAGGCTATGCTTAATGAGTCATAGGACTTCGGTACAAGTCGAGTAGTTGGAATCTACTCGCGAGATAGGCTGGGGACACACGGGTTCGGTTGAGTGATGTGAGATCACTTTAGTAATGAAAATGAGACTAGGCAGGGGCTAGGGCGCAGCAAGAGAGAGTCTTGTGTGCGCAGCCCTGCCCGTGTCGATTGAGGACCGATCCGTGTGCGGCCCTGCTGAACAAGTATTGAACGTACCGAAGGCATATCGGATATATGGGCCCCGATAAACCGATGTAGCCTAAACCTCCGGGCGTCGAGGCATAGCACACCGATTTATAGGTGTAGGTTGAGGGCAGCAAGGTGGAAATCTGCCAACGGGCATAGAGAGATGCTCCGTGTGGGGAACCTCCTGCTCGTTTCGGTGCGACCGGTTCGACGTTTGGGCTGTTGGGTGAAAGGTTGTCCCGTACGACATCGAGTGAGCGTGCTGTGCAGCTCCACGGGTGGGCGTACGTGACGTGCTCTTTGGGTTTTCCCTGCAGGTGTATATCGAGTCGATTCGCCGTCCCTCGCGGTGACGAGTACTGCTTGTTCACTGCGTCGTAACGTAGACTAATGGATGAATTATGGTGATTCAACGATGCTGATTGATATAATTGTATTGCCACATGTGTGCCACCAAATACTGCTTACTAAATTTCAGATTTCATGAACTGTTAACTTGTTGCTAAAAGATAAACTAAGGATGAACTTGTAGGCGTGTCGTTTTGCTGAAATGTTACTATCCTATGTCCATTGTACACCTCATGTAGAGTTTCATGCTTAGGTGAGTCGGTTAAGCCTTGCTGAGCCTTCGAGCTCACGGTTGCTGCTTAAGTGTTTTTCAGGTGAAGAGCCACCCACGGACTCGGAGTACGAGTCCACCGGCGAGGGTTACCCTCCGTCGGGGACCACGGCTGAGTGGGAGCCGTACACGCCGCGCTGAGCTGAGGAGTGCAGCTAGTGTGGGTTGCCCTAGGGCTGGGCAACCGACTTTTGCTAAATAGGCGGGCGTGAGTTGTATAGTGTAGTCTTCCGCTGTGTAATAGAACAATAATTGTAACTGAAGTTTGTACTTATTTGTACAGTTTCAGCTGTTTTTCCCATATAATATATTGTGTTCTTATGACGTGTGCTGTCGGGTGTCGCATCGCGCGGCATCACCCTCTGCGATCCTGGATGAGCGGATTCCGGTCCGCCACAAGGACTCAGTCAGGCAAAGCCAAGAAGGAGAGAAAAAGCATCACAGACACAGATGTCTAAAAGAGTCGAACTAAGTGAGGCTCCATGAGCTGGACTACAGACTCGATAAAAAGGGAGAAACAAGTCCTAAGGACCTCCCGGCTCCCGCCGGAACCTTGCGGCTACAAGGGCGGCCACATCTTCGACTTCTGCCCTGGCAGCTTGTTCCCGCTCTGCGGCTGGGCCCTCTCCCGCTGGTTCTAGCGAGAAAGAGGGATCGCGGCTCTTAAAGCATGCCAGCACGTGTGAGGCGACCTCTAAGGCTAGGCCGCGTCCCTCGGCCTCAAGCTCGCAGGCGACCACCGAGTCTAGCCTGTCCAGCTTGGCGCCGATCGACTCCAGCGCGGGGATCACCTCCAACGCAGGGGCCGCGGCCCTAACCGGACTGAAGCCAAGAGGGATCAGGGCGGACCCCGCTCGATCCATGAAGCTTGAGACCGCAAGAGCCTCGGAGGACCGCAAGGCCGAAAGCTCCTCCACCTCGCGGCGGGCCGCCTGCAGAGCCTCCAGGTTCCTCTCGGAGAATTCCTTCTCCTTGGCCGCCAGGGAGCTCTCCCGAAGATGGAGAGTCTTGGCGAGCCGCTCCAACTCAGCAGCCTTGAAGTCGGCGGTCAACTCCCGGTCCAAGACCGCCCGACGATAACGGGAGACCTGTTCCTCCCTCAAGTCGAGGTCTGCCTTCAGGATCTCCAGCTCCTCGATCCGAGCTCGGAGGTCATCCTCGCACGCCGCCAGCTGCGCGGCGACCCTCTCCACCTCAGCTGCCGTGGAACGCTCCCGTTCCTCAACGGCGAGTTCACGGCGCTCCAGCTTCTGCCGTATCTCCACAGCAGCAGAGAGGCTCTCCTCGGCCCGGGCGTGTGCCTCCAGGGCCTCCCTGTTGATCCGCCGCGATTGGGTATCCATGCGGTCGACAGCCCGCTTCATCCGGTCGAGGAGCACTTCCCTGAAGTCGAGCAACTCCCGCCAGGAGTCGAGCTCGCTCTTAACCTTCGCGGTCCTCTCCCGCAAAAGGTTCCCCCAGGTGAGGAGGCGATCCCGTTCAACCATATACTCCTCCCGCTCGCGACCTAGTGCAGCCAAGACCTGCCGAACGCTCGTCTCGGCAAGCGCGAAGGCATCCGCCAGGGGCAATGGAGCAACAGAGGCCGGGACAGTCCCCCCGACCTCCCCCATTACCTCGTCCACAAGAGGAGTCGACGCACCAGCAACCGAGACGAGACGCCGATCAGGAGAAGATGGCGCCGAAGCTCTGGCAGCCGGACCTGCCGGGCTCTCTTCAACTTCTGGCTCCTTGACCTGTGGGGGGGGGGGCGAGCCGGGGAAGGCGGCGCTGGAGTAAAGGCCGGACAGCCTGGTGCAGGGTCGACCTGCGCTGGCTTGGGGGCCGCGGACAGCCTGGTGCAGGGTCGACCCCTTTACTCCAGCGCAGGCCTCGTTTATGCCACACTTTAGTTTAATCCAACTTGATGAACCCCCTCTTTGGAAGCTCACCATAACTGGGTTTGGTCTCTACGAGACAATATTATTGCGTTGTCATCACGTATAGCACCCTTAGGGTACAACACCCTTTTCAATGAGTTCAACTGTCATTCTTCTGTCAGAATGACCAGTTGCTACCTATTCCAAGTTTTGATCTGGTTCTGGGCATTTTCATGACTCAAGTTGAATACCAAAGTTCAAGTTAACTTCAGTATCTTTCCAACGAGTACTCATTTGCCCCCAGATCAGCTTTGATTAAAAAGTTATGTTAATTCAAAATTAGCAGAATTTCTGGAAGAATTTTAACAGCACCTCCCTTGGAAGTGGCTGTTTTCAACCCTGATTCCCACTAAATTCCGTGCTGAAACTTCAGAAACATTGAATTGCAAAGATGTCACACATCTTCTACTCTTTCTAAGGATGTACTATATGACAATTTTAGATTTTTCTACTGGGAGTTATATTTGAAAAACAGATCAGTTCAGAGGATGTTTTACTCCTGCCCTGGTTCTGGACAGTTTACATTTCTCTGGGCTTTAAGCCATCTTCAGGTGAGTTTCAGCTCTGGAAGTCTACAACCAAGTTGTAGAGTACTTCAATACCTTTCCAGAGCTATGTAGCACACCTCCCTGGGCTAAAGAACCTGCGAGCTATGCCCTGTTGAAGATCAGCAACCTTGCTGTCTCAAAACAGAGCACTCTGCTTTTCAGTCTTTTTGGAACTACAATCATCACTACCCCATTCTTATACCCAACCAGGGTCCTAAATGTTGAACCTATAGATTTTTAATTCTTTGTTATCATTATTCTCATGCATATGCCTACAATATCTCGGTACTACGTTCCTCACAAAAGAAAATCCTAACCGGATCATACCGGCATAAACGTCTCAAGTGTGGCACTAAACGGTCTCTCGCACACGTTTTCTACACGGATACATACGTGGTTAGCACCTGCAGAAGACCACACAATGATGGTGCACTCAAAGGTTGTTCATTTCAGGCAGTTCCATATTTAGAAGTAAATACAAACGCCCGTATCATTGTCATACGGCCGTCCTTGAGCTAAGTCACGTCTCAAGGCACGTGATCGTGTTTCAACACCACACGACGGGGAACCCGAGTATGTCATGAATGGGTCGTCACGGTTGGGAATGTTATCAACCCAACAGATACCACCTACTGCCCTGCAGGGCACGCCGATGGCAAGCGCTGCGTATGTCCTCCTGGGCTATTTCCAGACGAACACACTCTCGCGTTACTGACCACGCGATGGGGTCTCCACTTACTTGCCTAAAGCACGCTAGGGATCAGCGTTTCATATGAACTCAGGAACATGAAGAGTCCAAGAGTTTCATATTGACATCTCACACCAAGCTGTGAGATCAATCCCTGAACCACATTCCTCGTCAGGGAGAGCTAACCGAAATTGAACCGCTTTCGGTGGCGTTCCTTACCATACTTACCAGAGCGTAGGTGCGTCGTTACATAATTGAAATTCAGAATTATAACACATAAGTTAGTCTTTGCCACTTTAAGTAACTATGCTAATATAGTCCTTACTTGGGCAACTACCGAATCCTCACCGTATACCTAAGTTTTTCCCATAATGCAGTCATTTAGTACTGTGCTATCCCCACTACAGCTCTGATACCAGGCTGTGGCGGACCGGGATCCGCTCATCCAGGATCGCAGAGGGTGGTGCCACGCGATGCGACACCCGACAGCACAAGTCATAAGAACATAATATATTACATGGGAAACAACTGAAACTGTACAAACAGGTACAAACTTCAGTTACACTATTGTTTATATTAGACAGCGGAAGTCTACACTATACAACTCACGCCCGCCTATTTAGCAAAAGTTGGTTGCCCAGCCCTAGGGCAACCCACACTAGCTGCACTCCTCAGCTCAGCGCGGCGTGTACGGCTCCCACTCAGCCGTGGTCCCCGACGGAGGGTAACCCTCGCCGGTGGACTCGTACTCCGAGTCCGTGGGTGGCTCCTCACCTGAAAAACACTTAAGCAGCAACCATGAGCACAAAGGCTCAGCAAGGCTTAACCGACTCACCTAAGCATGAAACTCTACATGAGGTATACCAAGACATAGGTTGGTAGCATTTCAGCAAAACGACACGCCTACAAGTTCATCCTTAGTTCATCTTTTAGCAACAAGTTAACAGTTCATGAAATCTGAAATTTAGTAAGCAGTATTTGGTGGCACACATGTAGCAATACAATTATATCAATCAGCATCATTGAATCAACATATTTCATCCATTAGTCTACGTTACGACGCAGTGAACAAGCAGTACTCGTCACCGCGAGGGACGGCGAATCGACTCGATATACACCTGCAGGGAAAACCCAAAGAGCACGTCACGTACGCCCACCCGTGGAGCTGCACAGCACGCTCACTCGATGTCGTACGGGACAACCTTTCACCCAACAGCCCAAACGTCGAACCGGTCGCACCGAAACGAGCAGGAGGTTCCCCACACGGAGCATCTCTCTATGCCCGTTGGCAGATTTCCACCTTGCTGCCCTCAACCTACACCTATAAATCGGTGTGCTATGCCTCGACGCCCGGAGGTTTAGGCTACATCGGTTTATCGGGGCCCATATATCCGATATGCCTTCGGTGCGTTCAATACTTGTTCAGCAGGGCCGCACACGGATCGGTCCTCAATCGACACGGACAGGGCTGCGCACACAAGACTCTCTCTTGCTGCGCCCTAGCCCCTGCCTAGTCTCATTTTTATTACTAAAGTGATCTCACATCAGTCAACCGAACCCGTGTGTCCCAAGCCTATCTCGCGAGTAGATTCCAACTACTCGACTTGTACCGAAGTCCTATGACTCATTAAGCATAGCCTGTCTACTCGAGGTCCTTGACACTACCCTCACTCTTTTAGGAACCTTTGGTTATGCAAGTGGGGTTTCATTCATCCTCCCCCTAATGCACATACATACTTCATATGACACATGTATACAAAGGAAGAATTATAAAATGGTTAATGCAAACCGGGGCTTGCCTTGTTGCTGCGGGTCAGGAGTTAGTTCTTCGTCCGGAAGGAGGAAGTCCAGCACTTCCGGAGTCTCTTCTTCAACGGCTACACGTTAATGAAATACTACATGTTAATTTAGATGCAAATGCGAGTTTTAGAGTAAAACTTCTACTATTGGTTCTAATAACCAGCCTCTAACACCTGGAACTTTGTTTAAGAATTTAAAAATGAACTGGTGTTGGTGGTTTGGCTTGGTCTTAATCACATGGTTAAATGCTATGTGGTTTTTCCCCTTTTCCATATTAATCCCTTAAGTGGTTAAACAGGACAGGGGTGATCTAGAGCTCCAATGGAGTTGAGAATTTTTGTGTGAGTTCCTTGTCACAAGAAAACTCTCTGGACCAAACATTAGCACTTTTCATGGAGTGGTTTGCTCAGAATAATTCTCTTGGCAAATCAGCAAGGAAGAATTTATCCTGAGGTAATACCCCTGTTCATGCTCAACTTAATGAACTACAATTTCAATTATAGCTCATAGAGTTTGCCTGAATTTTCCTAACATTTTTGGGGTTAAGAATTGCCCAGAACTGAATTTCCAAGTTTTGGAAATTCTCTGAAAATGTTTCTGTATTCAAATGAACACAGCACCTTTCAATTTGAATTGCTCTGACCAAATCAACTCCAAATAGTCTGAAACTTTTACAGGGGTTTACTAATGTCCTAAAGAACATTCTGGCAAAATTTGGGGATTTTTGGATGAACCAAACTCCCTTTAAAATTCTTTTTCTGAAAAGCTTTAAAGAATTTTCCAGAATTAATTAATGGGTTTCATACAAATTGGGTTGTATATCTCGACAGAGCTAGGCAAGATGAATCCAACCCAATTTGAATCACTAAATTTGGAGCTTCCTAGCAAAAGTTATGGGGTTCTAAAGTTTGCACTAAAACTGGAAATTCCAGAAATGTTTAATTCCTGCGGGTGGGTCCACGTACACGTGTCGACCGCTGGATCCGAGCCACACGGGGCCACAGACTCCTTCCCGCGCGGCCGCACTGGATCCCGGACCACAGAGAATCCCACCCCTTTGTTTCCAGCCGCTGACGCGTGGGGCCTACCCCTTCGCCCTCCTCCGGCCACCCGCGCGACCCCGCCGCCAAGCTCGCCGGAGCTCTCGCCGGAGACGGGTTCCGGTCCTCGGAGCTTGCTGAATCTCGCCGCCAGTGCCTATCTCGGCCTGAGGAACACGGTGGTGCCCTCCCCAGAACTTGACAACCACCGGAACAGTGCTCCCGACGGCAACAGCGGCCGGGAGCTCACCGGCGACGTCCAACTCGGCATCCCACGCACCTTTTTCGATGCGGTTTGCTCGGGGAGCTCCGCTGACACCTGCTGGTCACGGACATGGACACCGATCCTCGTGAAAACGGCGGTAACTATGACCTCACCGGCGACCTAGGCCGGATATCGGCTGTGCTTCAGAAAACTTCAATGAACCGTCAACCTAGCCCACGGTTTTTACTGGTTTTCGATCCTAGGTGGTCGTGGCCGTGTATAGAGCGTGTGCATGACTCGGTTTGCCCGGTGATGAGCTAACCCCCACGAATTTTGGGATTTTGTGGGAGCTCGGTCTCAAGACACCCGAAGCTTTCCCGGCGAAATACTCCCTCGACAGCCCATGAAATGAAGAACGGTAGGGACTAGAAGAATCAGCACCTTAAGGCGGTCCTTTCTTGTGTGGCTCGTCGGGCACGAGCGCGCCTGTGCTGGCCGGACGCCGGCGATCAGAAAGGGCGGCGTTTCTGTGCTCGCGCGGAAACGAGGAAGGAGCTCGGTAGGGGGGGGGGTTCTCGTTTGGAAAGCAGGAGGAAGGCGGCGTGGGCTGTGCGCTGGCCTTTAAGCCGCGGTTTTGCACCGTGAGGTGGCCGATCGCTGCCTCGGTGGCTCGCCGCCGTTCCCTGGCTTGCGCGCGAAGTCGGGGTCGGCTGCAGCAACCGACTGCCCCTCCTGTGTGCCACTGACCTGTGGGCCTCCCCCTTTCTTCTTTTTCCCTAATATTTCTTTTCTGTTTTTGCTAATTATCCCACCAGCTACTCATAATTTAATGTGAGACTTAGCTCCCAAGTCTTTGTTTGAATTTGAATTCTCAAATTCAAACTTTGTTTGGTTAAATGTGGTTCATATTTAAACTGAAATTCAAATTCAGTTTTGGATTCTTGCAAATTTAGCTCTTGACAAGATGAGCTCCAATGGAGATAAAAATTGGTGGGTTTACTCAGAAAATTGTGCTGAGTATAGATATGGAGCTAACTTTTAATTTTGGGTGATGAAAGTTGCTACAATTTGAATTTACATTCAAATTGGCCTCTTTTTGAAATAACCCAAAAGTGCCTCAAAAATTGTTGAATTTGCATGAGCTTTGGACTGAACCTTCCCAAGACTTTTTAAATCCTAGGGGTGAGCTCAACCTCTCATGCTCATGTGTAGAAACCCTACATTGTGAAACTGAAGGCTTTCCCCTCTAATCATTCTTTTGATGGAGGCCACTTGCTCTTCACAATATTTCACAATCTACCCACAACAAAACTGTTGTGTTGTGAGGTGCATAAAAATTTTTGCAAGTCCCTTTTCTTGGGCTTTTACATCCCTCCCCCCTTAAAAGAATCTCGTCCCGAGATTATAAAAGAAGAGATAGCGATGTAATAGGGACTTACCCGTGTTGAGAAGCCATGAACTCCGGGTAATTTGAGCGAAGAAACTCCTCGCTCTCCCACGTCGCTTCCTCGGCGGTGTGGTTGCTCCAGAGTATTTTGTAGAACCACAACGTTCTGCTGCGTGTGGTTCTGGCTTTCTCATCAAGAATTCCCACCGGATATTCATCATATGTTAAATCCGGTTTCAGCTCGCCGATGTCTTCGGTAGGAACAGCAGCTGTATGCTTCAAGCATTTTCGCAGTTGCGAAACATGGAAAATATCATGGACACCAGCCAGAGATGCCGGTAGTTTCAATCGATACGCCGCTGATCCACACTTCTCGGTGATAGCGTAGGGTCCAATAAAACGGGGAGCGAGCTTCCCCTTCACACCGAATCGGTGCACGCCCTTCATTGGAGACACGCGGAGGTACACGTGTTCCCCAACGTCAAAGTGCAACGGCCTACGCCTCTTATCAGCGTAGCTCTTTTGTCGGGATTGAGCGGCCTTCAAATTGGCTTGAATTGTCCGAACGCGCTCTTCGGCGTCGTTCACCACATCAACCCCGAATGTGACCCTTTCACCGGACTCGCACCAATTTAATGGGGTGCGGCATTTACGACCGTAGAGAGCTTCATAGGGTGCCATCTTGATACTCGCCTGATAACCGTTGTTGTACGAGAATTCCGCCAATGGTAGGTGATCATCCCAATTCCTACCATGGTGGATGGCACATGCTCTCAACATGTCTTCCAGGACTTGATTCACCCTTTCTGTCTGGCCATCTGTCTGAGGGTGATAGGCGGAGCTCCTGATCAACTTAGTACCCAATGCAGCGTGTAGCTGCTCCCAAAAGCGAGATACAAATAATGCACCTCGATCTGAGACAATGGTCTTGGGTACCCCGTATAGGCATAGAATCTTCGCTATGTATAGCTCCGCATATTTGCCGGCATTGTAACGTGTATTCACCGGAATGAAGTGAGCCGTCTTGGTTAACCGATCAACGATTACCCATATGGAATCATGCTTGTTGGCTGTTAGGGGTAATCCCACAATAAAATCCATGCTCACATCTTCCCATTTCCATGCCGGGATCTTCAGGGGTTGCAGCAGCCCTGATTTCTTCATGTGATCAGCTTTCACTCGTCTACACGTATCGCACTCGGATACGTACTTAGCTACCTCCCGCTTCATCCGTGTCCACCAAAATTTCTTTTTCAAATCTTGGTACATTTTGTTGCTGCCCGGATGAATGGAGTATTTGGACAAGTGAGCTTCATCGAGGATCTTTTTCCTTAACTCCATATCTCGGGGTACGACTATGCGGTCATTGAACCACAACGTCCCCTCACCATCTTTCCGGAAACATTTGATCTCCCCATTGTCAATTCGTCTCCGGAGATGTGCCATGCCTTTATCATTTTTCTGAGCTGCAATGATGTCCTCCCTAATAGTAGGGACGAGGGCAAGGTTGTACAGCGATCCATAAGGAACCAAGTATAAACTTGTCTCTTCCTCCTCCACCGGTGTAATGGTGAGGTGATGGACATGTGATTTCCGACTCAGCGCGTCGGCAACCACATTCGCTTTGCCGGGGTGGTAATGGATCTCAATCTCATAATCTTTGATCAGTTATAACCACCTCCTCTGCCTCATGTTCAGCTCCTTCTGGGTGAAAATGTATTTCAAGCTCTTGTGGTCGGTGTAGAGATGCACCAAGTTCCCCAGGAGATAGTGCCTCCACATTTTCAGCGCCAACACCACGGCAGCAAGTTCAAGATCGTGAGTCGGGTAGTGCTGCTCATGGTTCCGAAGTTGGCGTGAGCCATAAGCGACCACACGTCCTTCCTGCATCAACACGCAGCCGAGCCCAATACCGGACGCGTCACAATACACGTCGAAGGGCTTTGTTGTATCCGGCTGAGCTAATACCGGGGCTGTTGTGAGATGCTTCACCAGTGTTCGGAACGCTCCTTCACACGCCGTGTTCCAAACATATTTTGTCCCTTTCTTCAGCAACTCTGTCATCGGCTTAGCGAGCTTGGAGAAACTTGGAATGAATCTCCGGTAGTATCCCGCTAACCCGAGGAAGCTTCTGACTTCATGAACTGAAGTGGGAGCTTTCCATTTCAACACTTGCTCGATTTTACTTGGGTCAACCGCAATGCCTTCAGCTGAGATGATATGTCCCAAGAATGGCACTTGGCTGATCCAAAATTCGCATTTGCTGAACTTGGCGTAGAGCTTGTGGTCTCGCAATCGTTGAAGAACGATCCGTAAGTGTTCGGCATGCTCGGCTTCTGTCTTGGAATAAACCAAGATATCGTCGATGAACACTACCACGAACTTGTCCAGCTCCGGCATGAACACCGAGTTCATGAGATACATGAAATGGGCTGGAGCATTTGTGAGACCAAAGGACATGACGAGATATTCGTATAAGCCGTATCTCGTCGAGAACGCCGTCTTCGGGATATCCTCCGCCCGGATCTTGATCTGGTGATATCCAGAGCAAAGGTCCATCTTTGAGAATACACTTGCCCCCACAAGTTGATCAAACAAGATGTCAATACGGGGCAGTGGGTACTTATTCTTGATGGTGACGGCGTTGAGCGGCCGGTAATCCACACACAGCCTCAGGGTCTCATCCTTCTTCTTCACGAATAGCGCCGAGCATCCCCAAGGCGAGGAACTCGGCCGAATGAAACCCTTGCTCAACAGATCATTGAGCTGTTCTTTTAGTTCAGCCAGCTCATTTGGAGCCATCTTGTATGGTCTCCGTGATATGGGCGTAGTCCCGGGTGCGAGCTCGATCTTGAACTCGACATCCCGCTCAGGTGGCATGCCCGGAAGATCGTCCGGGAACACGTCGGGATACTCCCGGACTACGGGGATGTCTTCTAACTTGAGAACTTCAGCATTATTAATTGCTAAAACTTCCCGGACTGGCGTGTCTAACACCATGGAATGCGGACGGTGGAATGGAGAATTTAAGTGAACCGTCCGTGTCCGAATATCTAGGACAGCACCATGGTATTGCAGCCATGACATCACTAAGATTGCATCAATCTTTTGTCCCATAAGGATTATCAAGGTGGTGGGATATAGTTTTCCACCTAAACACAGAGGTGCCTTTGGAATCATCATATTAGCTGAAATCTTCCCTCCCGGTGAGCAGATCATATAAGTGCAGTCGGTTGGGAAGACTTGCAATTGATGTTTAGCCACATAGGATGCACTTATAAAGCTGTGGGTTGCACCCGAATCAAATAATATGACGATGGCTTGATGGTTGAGAGTAAACGTACCCGCCAGCACGTTGTCTCCCCCTGGGGTGTCCTCATTGTCGAGGTTGCGGACGCCTCCAGTCCGCTGACCAACCTTCTTCGCCGGAGGTCGGCCTCGAGCACCGCCCTGAAACTGGGCATGCCCGCTACTCTGCTGCCCCTGGGGACAGTCCTTCGCAAAGTGGCCTGCCTGGCCACACGTGAAGCAGGTGAAACGGGGCGGTCCCCCGCTGATCGGTGGACGGAAACCCGGGGCGCGTTGTGGCGGTGGAAACGCCCGGGGTACCGTCTGCTGTTGCTGTCTTGGTGGTGGCATCGGCGGACGGAACGGAGGTGCCTGAAAGGGACGTCCCCCGAACCGTTGCGGTCGCGCCGGTGGTTGCCACTGCTGCCCGGATGGTGTCCGATACACCATACGGTACTTCTGGGGAGCGCCACTCCCACCGCTGCTAGGTGGAGCGCTGCGCTTCCTCTGCTCAGCTGCTAACTCCCGCTGAGCGTCCTCTTGCATGATGGCGGCATTGACTAGGTCGTTGAATGTGCCGCGGTTCCATTGTACGAGGTGGGTCTTCATTTCAGGGTGTAACCCCCGATAGAAGTGCTCCCTCTTCTTCTCCTCCGTGGAGATGTAGTCTGACGCATACTGCGCCAGATGGTTGAAGGCACGGGAGTAGTCGTGGGCACTCCTCCCGCCCTGCTTCAGTTCCAAAAATTCTTGGAACTTTCTCTTCATTATTCCGGGAGGAATGTGATAGGCGCGGAACGCCTCCCGGAACTCTTGCCATTCCACGGCATGGCCAGCCGGACGTGAGGCGACATAGTTCGCCCACCACGCACCAGCGGCACCGTGGAGCTGCTGTGCTGCGAACAGTGTCTTCTGCCGCTCCGTACACTGGAGCAGCCCGAACTTGGACTCGATAGTCCGCAGCCAGTTGTCCGCCTCCAGTGGTTCTTCAGCTTCGGTGAACACCGGAGGGTGCGTACTCATGAAATCCGAGTACGACACATCACGGGGCTCCCGAGGCCCTCTATCTTGACGTCCCCCCGCCTGGGACGTATTCTGCACGATCGTGCGGAGCAGGTCGGTCTGCTCCTCACGACCTCCCACCAATGCCGCTATCACATCCGCTAGAGTAAGCGGAGGCGGCGGTGGTGGCTGCTGCTGCGGGGTGCTGTCGTAGGCCGGTGGCTGGGAGTCATCGCCTCCACCTTGGCTAGAGCCACCAACCTCGTGCGTGGTCCTAGTACGAACCATCTGCAACCATACGACATTAAACATCAGTCCCGCAACATTTTGCATGCAGTCCAATAGAACTGGGCGGAAAAACATTATGACAACAAAACATGCGAAATATCTCGTAAGTAGATAATGTAATAACTTTGCACAAGCTACACCATTACCAGACCAAACACAAGTTAGTTTAATCCAACTTGATGAACCCCCTCTTTGGAAGCTCACCATAACTGGGTTTGGTCTCTACGAGACATTATTATTGCGTTGTCATCACGTATAGCACCCTTAGGGTACAACACCCTTTTCAATGAGTTCAACTGTCATTCTTCTGTCAGAATGACCAGTTGCTACCTATTCCAAGTTTTGATCTGGTTCTGGGCATTTTCATGACTCAAGTTGAATACCAAAGTTCAAGTTAACTTCAGTATCTTTCCAACGAGTACTCATTTGCCCCCAGATCAGCTTTGATTAAAAAGTTATGTTAATTCAAAATTAGCAGAATTTCTGGAAGAATTTTAACAGCACCTCCCTTGGAAGTGGCTGTTTTCAACCCTGATTCCCACTAAATTCCGTGCTGAAACTTCAGAAACATTGAATTGCAAAGATGTCACACATCTTCTACTCTTTCTAAGGATGTACTATATGACAATTTTAGATTTTTCTACTGGGAGTTATATTTGAAAAACAGATCAGTTCAGAGGATGTTTTACTCCTGCCCTGGTTCTGGACAGTTTACATTTCTCTGGGCTTTAAGCCATCTTCAGGTGAGTTTCAGCTCTGGAAGTCTACAACCAAGTTGTAGAGTACTTCAATACCTTTCCAGAGCTATGTAGCACACCTCCCTGGGCTAAAGAACCTGCGAGCTATGCCCTGTTGAAGATCAGCAACCTTGCTGTCTCAAAACAGAGCACTCTGCTTTTCAGTCTTTTTGGAACTACAATCATCACTACCCCATTCTTATACCCAACCAGGGTCCTAAATGTTGAACCTATAGATTTTTAATTCTTTGTTATCATTATTCTCATGCATATGCCTACAATATCTCGGTACTACGTTCCTCACAAAAGAAAATCCTAACCGGATCATACCGGCATAAACGTCTCAAGTGTGGCACTAAACGGTCTCTCGCACACGTTTTCTACACGGATACATACGTGGTTAGTACCTGCAGAAGACCACACAATGATGGTGCACTCAAAGGTTGTTCATTTCAGGCAGTTCCATATTTAGAAGTAAATACAAACGCCCGTATCATTGTCATACGGCCGTCCTTGAGCTAAGTCACGTCTCAAGGCACGTGATCGTGTTTCAACACCACACGACGGGGAACCCGAGTATGTCATGAACGGGTCGTCACGGTTGGGAATGTTATCAACCCAACAGATACCACCTACTGCCCTGCAGGGCACGCCGATGGCAAGCGCTGTGTATGTCCTCCTGGGCTATTTCCAGACGAACACACTCTCGCGTTACTGACCACGCGATGGGGTCTCCACTTACTTGCCTAAAGCACGCTAGGGATCAGCGTTTCATATGAACTCAGGAACATGAAGAGTCCAAGAGTTTCATATTGACATCTCACACCAAGCTGTGAGATCAATCCCTGAACCACATTCCTCGTCAGGGAGAGCTAACCGAAATTGAACCGCTTTCGGTGGCGTTCCTTACCATACTTACCAGAGCGTAGGTGCGTCGTTACATAATTGAAATTCAGAATTATAACACATAAGTTAGTCTTTGCCACTTTAAGTAACTATGCTAATATAGTCCTTACTTGGGCAACTACCGAATCCTCACCGTATACCTAAGTTTTTCCCATAATGCAGTCCTTTAGTACTGTGCTATCCCCACTACAGCTCTGATACCAGGCTGTGGCGGACCGGGATCCGCTCATCCAGGATCGCAGAGGGTGGTGCCACGCGATGCGACACCCGACAGCACAAGTCATAAGAACATAATATATTACATGGGAAACAACTGAAACTGTACAAACAGGTACAAATTTCAGTTACACTATTGTTTATATTAAACAGCGGAAGTCTACACTATACAACTCACGCCCGCCTATTTAGCAAAAGTTGGTTGCCCAGCCCTAGGGCAACCCACACTAGCTGCACTCCTCAGCTCAGCGCGGCGTGTACGGCTCCCACTCAGCCGTGGTCCCCGACGGAGGGTAACCCTCGCCGGTGGACTCGTACTCCGAGTCCGTGGGTGGCTCCTCACCTGAAAAACACTTAAGCAGCAACCGTGAGCACAAAGGCTCAGCAAGGCTTAACCGACTCACCTAAGCATGAAACTCTACATGAGGTATACCAAGACATAGGTTGGTAGCATTTCAGCAAAACGACACGCCTACAAGTTCATCCTTAGTTCATCTTTTAGCAACAAGTTAACAGTTCATGAAATCTGAAATTTAGTAAGCAGTATTTGGTGGCACACATGTAGCAATACAATTATATCAATCAGCATCATTGAATCAACATATTTCATCCATTAGTCTACGTTACGACGCAGTGAACAAGCAGTACTCGTCACCGCGAGGGACGGCGAATCGACTCGATATACACCTGCAGGGAAAACCCAAAGAGCACGTCACGTACGCCCACCCGTGGAGCTGCACAGCACGCTCACTCGATGTCGTACGGGACAACCTTTCACCCAACAGCCCAAACGTCGAACCGGTCGCACCGAAACGAGCAGGATGTTCCCCACACGGAGCATCTCTCTATGCCCGTTGGCAGATTTCCACCTTGCTGCCCTCAACCTACACCTATAAATCGGTGTGCTATGCCTCGACGCCCGGAGGTTTAGGCTACATCGGTTTATCGGGGCCCATATATCCGATATGCCTTCGGTACATTCAATACTTGTTCAGCAGGGCCGCACACGGATCGGTCCTCATTCGACACGGACAGGGCTGCGCACACAAGACTCTCTCTTGCTGCGCCCTAGCCCCTGCCTAGTCTCATTTTTATTACTAAAGTGATCTCACATCACTCAACCGAACCCGTGTGTCCCAAGCCTATCTCGCGAGTAGATTCCAACTATTCGGGACTTAGAGAAAGTGCGTGGATCGGAAGAGACGGAGGTCCCACCTCGGGCTCGCTATCTCCCCCGAGATGGGCCCAGGGGCCACTGTCGGTACCTGAGATATGGGGTACCCCCGCGCACAGGGTAAAATGCCTAAGGAACTCGCCCTTCTCCGCAGGAAGAGCTCCGAAGGCGCCACGCGTCCGGCGGGGCCAGACCTCCCTCTCCTCAGAGGAGAGCTCCGGGCCCGCCACGTGGCATACAGAAGTCGGACCTCCCCCTCCGCGGGAGAGAGGTCCGAAGGCGCCGCGTGTCCAGCGGGACCGGACCTCCCTCTCCTCAGAGGAGAGCTCCGGGCCCGCCACGTGGCCAACAGAAGCCGAGCCTCTCCCTCCGCGGGGAGAGGTCCGGAGGCTCCACGTGCCCCGTGGGACTGACCCTTCTCTCCTCTGAGAAGGGCTCCGGGCCCGCCACGTGGCAGCAGAACGACGCTGCCTGCCCCGAGCGATAGGCAGCGGGCGTAAAGACGCCCCATACCTTGCCCGTACAAGGTATTCAAGGCCCGCGTCTTCCCAAGACGCGGAGACGCGGAGCACGCCTCTGTCAGGTGCCGTTGCGCCCAGTCGCATCACAGACTGGCGCGCGGTGTCAGAACCTGCCAGCCAATAAACACCACGACAAGACATCCCATGCCGCCTGCGCCGTCATCAACCACTACGACTAGCATGCGGCATGGGCAGGGCGGCAAGATGAAGACTCAGAAGCCTTCGACCAGAGACAACTACCGGCATAACTGCAGATACGGTAGATAATAGACAATCTTCCCGGGACCACCTGTCGGGTCCCGGCTCCCCTTGTAAGCCGCCCGAGTCTTGGACTATAAAAGGCTCGGGTAGGCGACGATAGCAAGGGTTCGCACTTTGCAACTCATACGCTAGCCATACACTCTCAAGCTGTAACTCACCCCCGAGCTCAGGCCTCCGGTCCTGAGCAGCAAGCAATACAGCGAGCTCCATAGCTCGCCGTGGACGTAGGGTTTTACGCTCCGGCGGCCTGAACCACGTAAAACTCGCCGTGTCAAGCTCTTACTAACTCGTCCATCTGCGCAAGCTCTCCGCTAGAGACTAGCCCCACCGAAAAAAGAACCTCCGGGGGCTGCCCAGTGCAGGCCCGGGGGAAGTGTCGACTGAACACTTCGACACCTCGTATCCGCTGAAGACAATTCTTCACAGCCCCCATGCGACTGGCAACGTTGCTAAATGGGCGGCGGAGCTGGCGGAGTTTGAGCTGGACTTCCTCCAACGCCATGCAGTCAAGAGCCAAGCACTGGCTGACTTTGTGGCGGAGTGGACACCAACGAAGACTGACCCAGGGGGCCATGAAGGCGATGAGCCAGAGCACCAAGCTCCGGTCTTCACCGAACCCCACTGGACACTTTTCTTCGATGGCTCCTCGCGAAAGCAGGGGGCCGGTGCCGGCGTACTGCTCCTCATGCCATCGGGGGAACAGTTTGGGTATATGGTGCGTCTAAATTTCAAGGCAACCAACAACATGGCGGAGTATGAAGCACTCATCTTTGGCCTGCAGACAGCCCTGTCTTTAGGCGCTCGCCAGTTGTTGGCACAGGGCGACTCCCAACTGGTCATCAAGCAAGTCAAGGGCGAATGCTCCCGCAATGACCCACAGCTAGCTGCGTATCTGCTTCACGTGCAGATGTTGGAGAAAGAATTCCTCGCCTTGGACCTGCATCACGTACCGCACGCTGGTAATGCCGCAGCTGACAACCTTTCAACGAAGGCTTCCACCGGAGCCCCCGCGCCTACAGCCCGAAGGGGGCTTGACCAGCACCTCGAAGCTGGCGGTTCCGGCGGCCCTACAGCCATGGATGCCGCCAAGGATCGTAAGCGTCACTGGGGACTCCGTGCAACCCAGCGCTCAAGATCCAGAAGCTCAAGTCAGACCCGATGCATGGATCAGGGAGATCCGGGACTACTTGAAGGACAATATCCTCCCTGATGAACATGCAACCGCTGAACGGATTGTGCGTATGGGTAAGAGATACGCGCTTGTCGGTACCCTCGATATGGGGTACCCCCGCGCACAGGGGAAAATGCCTAAGGATCTCGCCCTTCTCCGCAGGGAGAGCTCCGAAGGCGCCACGCGTCCAGCGGGGCCAGACCTCTTTCTCCTCAGAGGAGAGCTCCGGGCCCACTACGTGGCATACAGAAGCCGGACCTCCCCCTCCGCGGGAGAGAGGTCCGAAGGTGCCGCGTGTCCGGAGAGGCCGGACCTCCCTCTCCTCAGAGAGGAGCTCCAGGCTCGCCGCGTGGCCAACAGAAGCCGAACCTCCCCCTCCGCAGGGAGAGGTCCGAAGGCTCCACGTGTCCTGCAGGGCTGGACCCCCCTCTCTTCTGAGGAGGGCTCCGGGCCCGCCATGTGGCCAGCAGAACGGCGCTGCCTGCCCCCGAGCGATAGGCAGCGGGCGTAAAGACGCCCCATACCTTGCCCGTACAAGGTATTCAAGGCCCGCGCCTTCCCAAGACGCGGAGACGCGGAGCACGCCTCTGTCAGGTGCCGTTGCGCCCAGTCGCATCACAGACTGGCGCACAGTGTCAGAGGCTGCCAGCCAATAAACGCAGCGACAAGACATCCCATGCCGCCCCCGCCGTCATCATCCACTACGACTAGCATGCGGCATGGGCAGAGCTACAAGACGAAGACTCAGAAGCCTTCGGCAGAGACAACTACCGGCATAACTGCAGATACGGTAGATATCAGTCAATCTCCCCGGGACCACCTGTCGGGTCCCGGCCCCCCTTGTAAGCCACCCGAGTCATGGACTATAAAAGGCTCGGGTAGGCGACGTTAGCAGGGGTTCGCACTCTAGCCATTCGCACCCTGGGTTCGCACTTTGCAACTCATACGCTAGCAATACACTCTCAAGCTGTAACTCACCCCCAAGCTCAGGCCTCCGGCCCCGAGCAGCAAGAAATACAGTGAGCTCCATAGCTCGCCGTGGACGTAGGGTTTTACGCTCCGGCGGCCTGAACCACGTAAAACTCACCGTGTCAAGCTCTTACTAACTCGTCCATCTGCGCAAGCTCTCCGCTAGAGACTAGCCCAACCAAAAAAAGAACCTCCGCGGGCTGCCCAGTGCAGGCCCGGGGGAAGTGTCGACTGAACACTTCGACATTTGGCACGCCAGGTAGGGGGCCTTTCTCCTAGCGCAACGAGTTTCCGCCGACGAAGATGACCAAGCTTCCTTCAGCGGCAAACTCTCCCCCCTGCGTCCGCGGCAAACCGTGACCAGGGGAGAGTACATGATGACATACTCAGGACGGAGTGTGTCAGGGCAAGCTGGGAGCCAGCAACCGGCTCTGGCAGTGCCGACCCCGGCAATGCAGGCTCCAACCAGCGTCAGGCCTTCAGTAGCGCCGGGCGTACCCGGTGGGGGTGCGCTAGCAGCAGCAAGGGCGCTACTGCAGAATCTGCCTGCTGGGGACGCGCCTCAGGCAGCGACCCAGCAGTGGATTCGCGAGGTAGACCGTCTTGTCGTCACCGCCGCAAACCATTGACTTCGGCGGGGACGACGCTCCGGCCAACCGGCTGTGTCGCTGACGCGCACGCCAACGGTTGACGGGCAGACGGCGGGTTCCAGCTCCACCAAACTTCCGTCGACGGACCTGAGGACAGAGCTGGAACGGTGCCACTTGGGCCAAGATGCCCGAGTGTTCCTCGAGCGACGTCGAGAAAGGCGTCGCACTCAAGAGGCTGGCGACAACATGACGTCGGCCTCGACCCAGCCTGGAGGGCAGACCTTCGCTACGCGAGCTCTGCCCCAGGCGTACGCCGCACAGCATAATCCACAACCATGTGCTCTGCAAGCGGCGTCCCCGGCCTATGGCGCAACCTTGCCCATACCGGGGTACACTATGACAGGTGCAACCAAGCGTTCGCGGCACCAGTACCTGCACTGGGAGCCAGCAACCGGCTGTGGCAGCGCCGACCCCAGCAATGCAGGCTCCAACCAGCGTCAGGTCTTCAGTCGCGCTGGGCGTACCCGGCGGGGGTGCGCTAGCTGCAACAAGAGCGCTACTGCACAATCTGCCTGCTGGGGACGCGCCTCAGGCAGCGACCCAGCAGTGGATTCGCGAGGTAGACCGTCTTGTCGTCGCCGCCGCAAACCCTTGACTTCAGCGGGCACGACGCTCCGGCCAACCGGCTGTGTCACTGATGCGCATGCCAACGGTTGACGGAGAGACGGCGGATTCCAGCTCCACCAGGCTTCTGTCGACGGACCTGAGGACTGAGCTGGAACGATGCCACCTGGGCCAAGACGCCCGAATGTTCCTCGAGCGGTGACGAGAAAGGCGTCGCAGCCAAGAGGCCGGCGTCAGCATGACGACTGCCTCAACCCTGCCTGAGGTGCAGACTTTCGCCATGCGAACTCTGCCCCAGACATACGCCACGCAGCATATGCCACAGCCATATGTCCTGCAAACGGCGCCCCCGGTCTATGGTGCAGCCTTGCCCATACCGGGGTACACTGTGCCAGCGGCGAACCAAGCGTTCGCGGCACCAACGCCTGCAGCAACAGGGGCAGGATGTACGGCCCTGGAGCCCCACCTCCGCTTCACGAGGTGGCTGCGCAAGTTTCGGCTGCACCTGCCCGAGAAGTACGACAGCAGCGTCAACCCGGCGGGGTTCCTCCAGATCTACTCCACTGCTATACTTGCCGCAGGAGGGGATGAGGCCGTCATGGCCAAACTACTTCCCCGTCGCCTTGACCGGCCCAGCCCGGTCTTGGCTAATGAACCTCCCTCAGGGTTCCATAACTTCCTGGGGAGAGCTCTGCCGGCAGTTCATCGCCAACTTTGGCAGCTCCTACACCCGTCCCGGCACGGAGCTTGACCTCCAAGCCATCAAGCAACAACCTGGGGAGTCGCTGCGCTCCTTCATCCAGCGGTTCTCCTAGGTACGCAACACCATTCCACATATTCAAAGTGCTTCTGTGGTCGCGGCACTTCGACAGTGTCCAGGACAAGAAGATGCTTGGGAGGCTTGCAACCAGAGAGGTCTGCGATGCCTCCGAGCCCTTCAGCCTGGCGGACAAGTGCGCCAGAGCAGCCGGAGGGTGGAGCTGGCACTCACTGCAAGCTTCCAAAGCCGGAAGACAGCCCGAATACGGCGGAGTTCAAGCTGAGCTCCTGACCGGTTCAGACAGCCAAGAGCCAAGCACTGGCTGACTTCGTAGCTGAGTGGACGCCAACGAAGACTGACCCAGGGGGCCTTGAAGACGGTGAACCAAAGTACCGAGCTCCGGTCTTCACCGGGCCTCACTGGACGCTCTTCTTTGACGGCTCCTCGCGAAAGCAGGGGTCCGGTGCCGGCGTACTGCTTCTCATGCCATCGGGGGAGCAGTCTGGGTACATGGTGCGTCTCAATTCCAAGGCAACCAACAACTTGGCAGAGTATGAAGCACTCATCTTTGGCCTAAAAGACAGTCCTGTCTCTGGGTGCTCGCCAGTTGTTGGCGCAGGGCGACTCCCAGCTAGTTATCAAGCAAGTTAAGGGTGAGTGCCCCTGCAATGACCCACAGCTAGCTGCTTATCTGCTTCACGTGCGGATGTTGGAGAAAGAATTCCTCGCCTTGGACCTGCGCCATGTACCGCGCGCTTGCACGGCCGCAGCTGACGACCTCTCAACGAAAGCCTCCATCGGAGCCCCTGCGCATGAAGGAGTCTTCGAGAGGACGTTGCTGCAGTCCACAGCCCAGCCCGCCAAGCCGGGCGAAGGGGGCTGAACCAGTGCCTCGAAGCTAGGCAGTCCCGGCGACCCTGGATGCCGCCAAAGGATCATAAGAGTCACTGGGGACTCCGTGCAACCCAGCGCTCAAGATCCAGAAGCTCAAGTAGTCCCGATGCATGGACCACGGAGGTCCGGGACTCCTTGAAGGACATTGTCGGTACCTGAGATATGGGGTACCCCCGCGCACAGGGTAAAATGCCTAAGGTACTCGCCCTTCTCCGCAGGGAGAGCTCCAAAGGCGCCACGCGTCCGGCGGGGCCGGACCTCCCTCTCCTCAGAGGAGAGCTCCGGGCCCGCCACGTGGCATACAGAAGCCGGACCTCCCCCTCCGCGGGAGAGAGGTCCGAAGACGCCACGCGTCCAGCGGGGCCGGACCTCCCTCTCCGCAGAGGAGAGCTCCGGGCCCGCCACGTGGCATACAGAGGCCGGACCTCCCCCTCCGCGGGGAGAGCTCCGGAGGCTCCACGTGCCCCGCAGGCCGGACCCTTCTCACCTCAGAGAAGGGCTCCGGACCCGCCACGTGGCCAGAAGAACGGTGCTGCCTGCCCCCGAGCGGTAGGCGGCGGGCGTAAAGGCGCTCCTCACCTTGCCCGTACAAGGTATTCAAGGCCCGCGTCTTCCCAAGATGCGGAAACGCGGAGCACGCGTCTGTCAGGTGCCGTTGCGCCCAGTCGCATCACAGACTGGCGCGCGGTGTCAGAACCTGCCAGCCAATAAACGCTGCGACAAGACATCCCATGCCGCCTGCGCCGTCATCAACCACTACGACTAGCACGCGGCATGGGCAGGGTGGCAAGATGAAGACTCAGAAGCCTTCGACCAGAGGTAACTACCGGCGTAACTACAGATACGGTAGATAACAAGCAATCTTCCCGGGACCACCTGTCGGGTCCCGGCTCCCCTTGTAAGCCGCCCGAGTCTTGGACTATAAAAGGCTCGGGCAGGCGTCGATAGCAAGGGTTCGCACTTTGCAACTCATACGCTAGCCATACACTCTCAAGATGTAACTCACCCCCAAGCTCAGGCCTCCGGCCCTGAGCAGCATGCAATACAGCGAGCTCCGTAGCTCGCCGTGGACGTAGGGTTTTACGCTCCGGCGGCCTGAACCACGTAAAACTCGCCGTGTCAAGCTCTCGCTAACTCGTCCATCCGCGCAAGCTTTCCGCTAGGAGACTAGCCCCGCCAAAAAAAGAACCTCCGTGGGCTGCCCAATGCAGGCCCGGGGGAAGTGTCGATCGCACACTTCGACAGACATCCTTCCTGATGAACGTGCATCCGCTGAACGGGTGGTGCGGATGGCTAAGTGCTACACGCTGGTATCTTTACTGGCGTGGCGCCACGACATCCTATTGCGGTGCATAACCCAGGAGGAAGGCTGCGATTAGCTCGCAGTAGTCCATGGTACACTCGGCTCCTCTTTCCGGCTCTCATGCATAGTCGATATTTGCCGTCCTGCCGAAGGCGGTAGTGCTTGGGGTACCTGCCAGAGGCCCGATGGCCTTTTGGATCTCCCCCTATAAGGGTACTGCACCGCCAGTTGGTCTCCTCCGAGAAAAGACCTACGCTAGAACGGGGGGTCAGGAGCCTTGCTTTGCCCGGTCTTGCACCCAAAGCATGCGCACTCTGCCTCCCGGCGCTACGGTCTGAGTACCAGGGGGCCGGGCGGTTACACCCTGACTGGGGCTGGGGCCAGACCTCTGGGACCAAATGCACTGGATTACCCAAGCCCCGTATTCCGGCCTGGGACAGTAAGCCAAATGAGACTAAGGGATAGGAAAGGGGGGACCACTGAGCAGTTTCGGACCTCCGCCCCCACAGCTGGGCCGAGCTCCGAGGCCAGCCCTCACCCTCCTTTCAGAGGCGAGCGCTGATGCCGGACCTCACACCCTTCGCTGGCTTGAGCTCCGATGACCTCCGGACCTCACGCCCTTTGCTGGCCTGAGCACCGATGACTTCCGGACTCCGCCCCCATAGCTGGGCCGAGCTCCGAGGCCAGCCCTCGCCCTCCTTTCAGAGGCGAGCGCTGACGCCGGACCTCACGCCCTTCGCTGGCCTGAGCTCCGATGACTTCCGGACTCCGCCTCCACAGCCAGACCGAGCTCCGAGGCCAGCCCTCGCCCTCCTTTCAGAGGCGAGCGCTGATGCCGGACCTCACGCCCTTCGCTGGCCTGAGCTCCGATGACTTCCTGACCTCCGCCCCCACAGCCGGGCCGAGCTCTGATGCCAGGCTTCACCCTCTCCTCAGAGGCTGAACACCGAAGACGTCAAGACCCTGCCAGCACAGGGAGTACTCAAGACAAGAAAGTGCACGGATCAGAAGAGACGAAGGTCCCACCTCGGGCTCGCTATCTCCCCCGAGATGGGCCCGGGGGCCACTGTCGGTACCCTCGATATGGGGTACCCCCGCGCACAGGGGAAAATGCCTATGGATCTCGCCCTTCTCCGCAGGGAGAGCTCCGAAGGCGCCACGCGTCCAGCGGGGCCGGACCTCCCTCTCCTCAGAGGAGAGCTCCGGGCCCACCACGTGGCATACAGAAGCCGGACCTCCCCCTCCGCAGGAGAGAGGTCCGAAGGTGCCGCGTGTACGGAGAGGCCGGACCTCCCTCTCCTCAGAGAGGAGCTCCGGGCTCGCCGCGTGGCCAACAGAAGCCGAACCTCCCCCTCCGCGGGGAGAGGTCCGAAGGCTCCACGTGTCCTGCGGGGCCGGACCCCCCTCTCTTCTGAGGAGGGCTCCGGGCCTGCCACGTGGCCAGCAGAACGGCGCTGCCTGCCCCCGAGCGATAGGCAGCGGGCGTAAAGACGCCCCATACCTTGCCCGTACAAGGTATTCAAGGCCCGCACCTTCCCAAGACGCGGAGACGCGGAGCACGCCTCTGTCAGGTGCCGTTGCGCCCAGTCGCATCACAGACTGGCGCACAGTGTCAGAGGCTGCCAGCCAATAAACGCAGCGACAAGACATCCCATGCCGTCCCCGCCGTCATCATCCACTACGACTAGCATGCGGCATGGGCAGAGCTACAACACGAAGACTCAGAAGCCTTCGGCAGAGACAACTACCGGCATAACTGCAGATACGGTAGATATCAGTCAATCTCCCCGGGACCACCTGTCGGGTCCCGGCCCCCCTTGTAAGTCACCCGAGTCTTAGACTATAAAAGGCTCGGGTAGGCGACGTTAGCAGGGGTTCGCACTCTAGCCATTCGCACCCTGGGTTCGCACTTTGCAACTCATACGCTAGCAATACACTCTCAAGCTGTAACTCACCCCCCAAGCTTAGGCCTCCGGCCCCGAGCAGCAAGAAATACAGCGAGCTCCATAGCTCGCCGTGGACGTAGGGTTTTACGCTCCGGCGGACTGAACCACGTAAAACTCACCGTGTCAAGCTCTTACTAACTCGTCCATCTGCGCAAGCTCTCCGCTAGTGACTAGCCCCACCGAAAAAAGAACCTCCGCGGGCTGCCCAGTGCAGGCCCGGGGGAAGTGTCGACTGAACACTTCGACAGCGCTGGTAGAGGGGGATGTCTACCGGCGTGGCGCCAACCACATCCTATTGCGGTGCATAACCCAGGGGGAAGGCTGCGACTTGCTCGCTGAGATCCATGGAGGCGAATGTGGAAGTCACTCTTCCTCATGCACGCTTGTCGGTAAAGCCTTCCGGCATGGCTTCTACTGGCCGACAGCACTCCAGGATGCCGTCAAGCTGGTCGAGAGCTGCAAGGCGTGCCAGTTCCACACCAAGCAGATCCATACACCGGCTCAGGCGGTACAGATGATCCCGCCCTCGTGGCCATTTGCCGTATGGGGGCTGGACATCTTGGGACCATTTCCCAGAACCGTCGAGGGATTCCGGTACCTCTATGTCGCCATCGACAAGTTCACCAAGTGGCCGGAAGCTACACCAGTTGTCACCATCAACAAACAATCTGCAGTAAAGTTCATCAAGTCTATTGTCTGCCTGTTCGGGGTCCCGAACAGAATCATCACCGACAACGGGACCCAGTTCACCAGCGCAGCATTCCAAGACTACTGTGAGGACCTTGGTATTCAGGTGTGCTATGCCTCTGTCGCCCACCCAAGGAGCAATGGGCAAGTTGAGAGGGCCAACGCGGAGATTCTCCGGGGCCTTAAGACTCGCACCTTCGCCAGCCTGAAGAAACATGGTGCCAATTGGGTAGATGAGCTTCCGAGCACACTATGGGCTAACCGGACATCCCAGAGCCGGGCCACCGGGGAGACACCCTTGTTCATGGTGTATGGGGCCGAAGCTGTACTTCCCCCAGAAATCACCATGAAGTCTCACCGTGTCCGGGCTTACGACGAAGCCGCGCAGGACAACCTCCGGCGTGGAGAAATCGATCTCGTCGACGAGGTCCGATTACATGCAGCACTCCGTAACGCGCGGTACAGACAAGCACTTCGGCGCTACCACCAGAGGTCTGTGCGTGCCCGGGAGCTGCAGGAAGGTGACCTGGTGTTGCGGCGCATACTTTCTCGCGAAGGGGCCCACAAACTCTCCCCTAGTTGGGAAGGCCCCTTCCGAGTCGCGAAAGTATGCCGCCCCGGGTGTGTGCGCCTTTCCACCGAGGATGGGGACCTGCTTCCAAACCCTTGGAACATAGAACACCTCCGTAAGTTCTACCCCTAGAGCAAAAATAGGACAGTACTTTCTTTTCGTAATAAACTCCATAGAGTCCAGGAGCAGCGCTCGGAGCAGCTAAGCCCCAGGGGACGGTACAGGACTACGTTCAGCTTTGCCTGGTTCCGACTCCAAGCACGTATAGTCTTGCTTCCCCTCTTAATGGGGCGGGTCGTGGCCTCCATGTTTAGCCTGCCTTCCTCCTGTGGAAAGTTGTAAGAAAAGAAATCTGCTCTACTTTGCTCTTTCCTCGTACTCATTTAAATTGTGTATTAAGTTTATTAACCACCTTTGCAGTGCATGGTTGCCATGTGCTCAGCTCCCCCTCTCTACAGTCCCCAAGCACCAAGCATATGGTTAGGGGCTATAAGTCAAATAAGACTATGAGATAAGGGAGGGGGAGCCCCCAAGGAGAATTACGTTTCCTCTACCTGTGTGCAGGGCCTCCAGGCTATGGCGACAGGGACTACATAAAGCGGGGGGAAAGGAGCCATCAGCAGCACCGGCCCAGGACTGGAAGGACCGGGCCCCGCCCCTTCAGCAGGGGCGAGGCCCGAAGGCCCGGAGCTCCCACCTCCCATGAGGGGGGCTCCAGACTCGCCACGTGGCAGGCGAAAACCGGACCTCCCCCCCCCTTGGTGGGAGGGCTCCGAAATCACTACGTGTCCAGCATGGCCGGAGCCCCCGCCTCCTAAGGAGGGGCTCCGGACCCGCCGCGTGGCAGGCAGATTTGGAGCTCCCCATAGGCCGAGATCCGGAGACCCCCGGGGGGCCCTAACACGGTTAGAACCCGGGGAAGGTGTCTATGCAGAGCTCTGAGATTGGAGATGGCCTCTGAGTACCTTGCGGAGCTAAGGACTCAGACAGGCAAAGCCAAGAAGGAGAGAAGGAGCGTCACAGACACAAATATCTTAAAGAGTCAAACTATGCGAGGCTCCATGAGCTGGACTACAGACTCGATAAAAAGAAAGAAACAAGTCCCAAGGGTCTCCTGACACGACCAAAATCCAGAAGTTGCAAGAACGGCCGCATCACCAGGCTTCAGCCCTGGCGGCACTCTCTCGCCCTATGACCCGAGCGCAGGAATCGCCTCCCTCATCACCGGCGCAAAAGCCGGTGACACCAAGGGAGCTCCTGAGGCCCCCTCCGCAGTATTCAGCGGTCTTCCTGGAGACTCTGCCGTCTGGGATCCTCCATGGTGCATCGGCGGCTTCCTTCTCCTGAAGTTCCCTCATCATCGGCGCAAAAGCCGGTGTCATCAAGGGTGCCCCTGGAGCCTCCTTCCCTCATCACCTGCACAAAAGCCGGTGTCATCAAGGGTGCTCCTGAGGCCCCCCCTCCGCAGCTTCAGCGGTCTTCTCGGAGACTCTGCCGCCTGGGATTCTCCTCGGTGCTTCAGCGGTTTCTTTGAAGACTCCACCACCTGGGAAGTGACGCAATGCCAAGGAGCTTTCTGCCTGCCGTCACCAAGGAAGGGCTCCGTCGGGAGGTCAAACTAGAGACCCCTTGGTGGCGCCACCCTCAGAGGCAAGGCAGGCAGGCTCCCTGAGTCCCAGGCTTGGTGCAGGCGCCATCGCTGGAGGGAATCGAGGGTGATTCTCCCCCCATAAGGCGGGTTAAGAGCCATGGAAGAAGACAAGACTGCAGAGACTCGAGGGAGGCGCAGGGGCTGGAAGCCTTATAAGGGGAGTGTACCCACATGGGGGTTTCATTTCACACCTTCCCGGGTGCAATCCCAAGCGATTCGGAACTCTTCGAATACACCGCATCGGCAACCGCTTTGGCTCCTAGACCGAGTGCCGATGATGGGTGGACCCAAGCCACCCAACTGAAGCGGTGGGTCAAGGAGTCAGTCTCCTGAGAAGATGAGCCGGCAAGGCACTTCGGCGGTTCCCGAAGAAAGCGCCGCAACGTGCAGAAGTGGCAGTCTTGGGAACCGCCGCAGTAAAAGCAACCATCAAGTGAGCGCACGCTCCCACGATCCCGCGGCCGTTCGTGCTCCGGCAGCGGTCAATTCGGGACTTAGAGAAAGTGCGCGGACCGGAAGAGACGGAGGTCCCACCTCGGGCTCGCTATCTCCCCCGAGATGGGCCCGGGGGCCACTGTCGGTACCTGAGATATGGGGTACCCCCGCGCACAGGGGAAAATGCCTAAGGAACTCGCCCTTCTCCGCAGGGAGAGCTCCGAAGGCGCCACGCGACCGGCGGGGCCGGACCTCCCTCTCCTCAGAGGAGAGCTCCGGGCCCGCTACGTGGCATACAGAAGCCAGACCTCTCCCTCCGCGGGAGAGAGGTCCGAAGGCGCCACGCGTCCAGCGGGGCCGGACCTCCCTCTCCTCAGAGGAGAGCTCCGGGCCCGCCACGTGGCAGCGGAACGGCGCTGCCTGCCCCCGAGCGATAGGCAGCGGGCGTAAAGACGCCCCATACCTTGCCCGTACAAGGTATTCAAGGCCCGGGTCTTCCCAAGACGCGGAGCACGCTTCTGTCAGGTGCCATTGTGCCCATTCGCATCACAGACTGGCGCGCGGTGTCAGAACCTGCCAGCCAATAAACACCACGACAAGACATCCCATGCCTCCTGCGCCGTCATCAACCACTACGACTAGCATGCGGCATGGGCATGGCGGCAAGACGAAGACTCAGAAGCCTTCGACCAGAGGCAACTACCGGCATAACTGCAGATACGGTAGATGATAGACAATCTTCCCGGGACCACCTGTCGGGTCCCGGCCCCCCTTGTAAGCTGCCCGAGTCTTGGACTATAAAAGGCTCGGGTAGGCGACAATAGCAAGGGTTCGCACTCTAGCCATCAGCACCCTGGGTTCGCACTCTGCAACTCATACGCTAGCCATACACTCTCAAGCTGTAACTCACCCCCAAGCTCAGGCCTCCGGCCCTGAGCAGCAAGCAATACAGCGAGCTCCGTAGCTTGCCGTGGACGTAGGGTTTTACGCTCCGGCGGCCTGAACCACGTAAAACTCGCCGTGTCAAGCTCTCGCTAACTCGTCCATCCGCGCAAGCTTTCCGCTAGGAGACTAGCCCCGCCGAAAAAAGAACCTCCGCGGGCTGCCCAGTGCAGGCCCGGGGGAAGTGTCGATCGCACACTTCGACATTTGGCGCGCCAGGTAGGGGGCTTTTCCCCTAGCGCGACGAGTTTCCGCCGACGAAGATGACCAAGCTCCCTTCGGCGGCAAGCTCACCTCCCCCGCCTCCGCGGCGAACCGCGACCAGGGGGGAGTACAAGCCAACACACTCGGGACGGAGTGTGTCAGTACAAGCTGGGAGCCAGCAACCGGCTCTGGCAGCGCCGACCCCGGCAATGCAGGCTCCAACCAGCGTCAGATCTTCAGTAGCGCCGGGCGTACCCGGAGGGGGTGCGCTAGCTGCAGCAAGAGCGCTACTGCACAATCCGCCCGCTGGGGACGCGCCTCAGGCAGTGACCCAGCGGTGGATTCTCGAGGTAGACCGTCTTGTCGTCGCTGCCGCAAGCCCGCGACTCCGGCGGAGACGACACTCTGACCAGCCGGCCGTGTCACCGATACGCACGCCGATGGTTGACGAACAGACGGCAGATTCCAGCTCTGCCAGCCCTCAATTGATGGATCTGAGGACAGAGCTGGAGCGGTGTCGCTCGGGTCAAGATGCCCGGGTATACCTCGAGCAATGCCGAGAAAGGCGTCGCTACCAAGAGGCTGACGACAGCATGACGTCGGCCTCGACCCAGCCTGAAGAGCAGATCTTCGCCATGCGATCTCTGCCCCAGGCCTGCGCCGTGCAGAATATGCCACAGTCATATGTACTGCGGATGGCGCCCCCGGCCTATGGTGCAGCTTTGCCCGTACCGGGGTACACTGTGCCTAGTGCGAACCCAGCGTTCGCGGCACCAGAACCTGCGGTGACAGAAGCAGGGTGTGCAGCCCTCGCGCCCCATCTTCGCTTTGCGAAGTGGCCGCGCAAGTTTCGGCCACACCTGCCCGAGAAGTACGACGGCAGCGTCAACCTGGTGGAGTTCCTCCAGATCTACTCCACCGCCGTACTTGCCGCAGGAGGGAATGAAGCCGTCATGGCCAATTACTTCCCTGTCGCCTTGACCGGTCCAGCCCGGTCTTGGCTCATGAACCTCCCCCAGGGTTCCGTCACCTCCTGGGGAGAGCATTGCCGACAGTTTGTAGCCAACTTCGGCAGCTCCTACACCCGGCCTGGCACGGAGCTCGACCTCCACGCCGTCCAGCAGCAACCTGGGGAGTCGCTGCGCTCGTTCATCCAGCGGTTCTCCCAGGTGCGGAACACCATCCCACACATTCAAAATGCTTCTGTGGTGCTGGCGTTCCGGCAAGGCGTCCGGGACAGGAAGATGCTCGAGAAGCTCGCGACCAGGGAGGTCTGCAACGTCTCAGAGCTCTTCAGCTTGGCAGACAAATGCGCCAGAGCTGCCGAAGGACGGAACTGGCACTCGCTGCCATCCTCTGAGTCAGGGGGACTGCCCGGATCTAGTCCTACTCCCTGTGGAGGCAGCAGGAAGGCCAAGAACCGAGGCAGAAGCAAGATAGAGTCACCGACCGCAGCCCCAGTCGTCACTGCAGCGACACTCGGTGGGGCTCGGGGGCCGTGCCCCGACAAGAAGCAGCGAAGATCACCAATCCCAGAAGGTGATAAAGACAATATGTGCCCCGTGCACGGCAGCTGTCGCCACACTGCTGCCGAGTGCCGGGAGATCCGAAGGCGCGCAGAGCGCTTCCGCAAGGAGAAGCGGCAGCGGGCTGATGACCTGCCCTTCCGTCCAAAGGAAGATGAGCAGAGGGTGGATGTTCCAGACAACATCGACCACCCAGAGGAGATCCAGGAGCCTCTGCATGTCGTGAAGGCAGCACGCAATCACGAGGATTCCGGCTCCAGCGACGATGAGCGTCGGAAGAAGCTCTACGTCATATACGGCGGGTCCGCCGACCCCTCGTCCCGAAGCGCAGTCAAGACTCTGCGCCGAGCGGTAGCGTCGGTGGCGCCACTCCCAAGTGCTGCACCGCACCTAAAGTGGATGGGGACCCCCATCAGCTTTGATGCCACCGACTGCCCCAGGAACATGGCTGGGGCCGGCCAACTACTGCTCCTGGTGGCCCCTACCATCGCCAACGTGAGAATGTACCACGTTTTGGTGGATGGAGGGGCTGGGCTGAACCTCATCAGCCGTGCAGCTTTCCAGAAGCTGCAAATCCCGATGGCCAAGCTCACCCCGTTGAGTCCGTTCTCAGGGGTAGGGCCGGGACAGGTTATCCCCTACGGCAACATTAGTCTCCCGGTGACCCTCGGGGCTCCGGACAGCTATCGAACAGAGTACATTCTGTTCGACGTAGCGGAGATAGACCTCCCCTTCAACGCCATAATCGGAAGGCCAGCCCTGTACCGGTTCATGGCTGTAGCCCATTACGGCTACCTTGTCCTGAAGATGCCGACACCGACAGGTGTTCTCAGGATTCGAGGGGACCGCGCTGCTGCAGTGTCGGCCCTGGAAAAGCTCCAAGCACTCGCGGCAGCTGGGGCATCAACCCCCGGCAATACGGAGTCGGACCAGCTCCGCCCGAACGCACGTCACCGTGCTTCCACCACAGCACCCCGGGTGCAACCTCTCGACGAGGGCGGCGTCCCCTTAAAGGTCGTCCAAGTCAGCGCCGAAGCTACCCAGACCACCCGGGTAGCCGGGGGCCTGGATAGTAAATAGGAAGGCGCGTTCGTCACCTTCCTCCGGCACAACGTCGACGTGTTTGCATGGCAGCCGTCACAGATGCTGGGGATCCCCAGGAAGGTGATCGAGCGCCACTTGAAAGTCTTTCCCAACGCCCGGCCGGTTCAACAGAAGCCCCGCAAGCAGTCCATCGAGCGGCAAAACTTCATCCGTGAAGAAGTCAAGAAGTTGCTGGACGCTGGCTTCATACGGGAAGTCCACCACCCCCGATGGCTGGCGAACCCCGTCGTTGTCCCGAAGGCTGGCGGGAAGCTCCGGATGTGCATCAACTACACCAGTCTCAATAAGGCATGTCCTAAAGATCCATTCCCTCTCCCTAGAATAGATCAAATAGTAGACTCAACGTCAGGCTGTGATATGCTGTGCTTCCTAGACGCCTACTCGGGTTTCCATCAGATCCCCATGTCTAGGGAGGACGAGGAGCACACCTCCTTCATCACAGTAGACGGCCTTTATTGCTATGTGTCTATGCCTTACAGCCTAAAGAATGCACTCCCCACCTTTGTGCGGGCAATGCACAAAACCTTTGGGGAGTTAATAAGAGACCTGGTTGAGGTGTATGTCGATGACATAGTTGTCAAGGTCAAGCAGGGTCCGTCCCTGCTAGATAACCTAGCTTTAGTCTTTGACAAGTTGCGCTCTACGCGCACCAAGCTGAACCTAGATAAATGTGTGTTCGGCGTGTCCTCTGGGAAGCTCTTAGGGTTCCTGGTCTCGCACCGAGGGATTGAGGCCAACCCAGAGAAGATCAAGGCCATCGACTTGATGCGGCCCCCTGCCCGCGTCAAGGATGTCCAGAAACTCGCAGGATGTCTAGCCGCACTGAGTCGGTTTATACCGAGGCTAGCAGAGCGGGCACTCCCTTTCTTTAAGCTCCTGCGCAAGTCAGGCCCTTTTGCCTGGACTGACAAAGCAGAAGTGGCTTTCCAGGAGTAGAAGCAACTTCTGACGACCCTACCAATCATGGTAGCCCCTGAGCCTGGAGAGCACCTGTTGCTCTACATCGCGGCGACAACTGAAGTAGTGAGTATGGTCCTCGTCGCAGAGCGGCCGAACCCCTCATCTTCACAACCTGCTCCGGCAGCAGAAGATAGACGCCAGGAGGCCCCACAGGACCAAGACAGTCTCCCGGGCCTCCAAGGCAACCTCCCGGAGGTCCAGGTCGGCCTCCCGGAGGTCCTGGACAGTCTCCCGGACCTCCAAGATAAACCCCCGGGGGACCCGCGGGACCCCCCGGGGGCCAAATGGGACCTCCCAGAGGTCCCCCAAGACCCCCCGGAGCTCCCGGACAATCAAGATAGCTTAAGGGCCTCCGGGTCCCAGCTCCCGGAGGCCCCCGTGGGTCCACCCACCTCCAGTGGGCCAGGGCCAATGGACGAGGACCTCCCAGGCCTGAGAAAGAGGGTTCGAACCGTCCAGAGGCCTGTCTACTACATCAGCGAAGTACTTCATGATGCCAAGACAAGGTACCTGGAGATCCACAAGCTGCTGTATGCGGTGCTCGTGGCCTACAGAAAGCTCCGCCATTACTTCCAGGCCCACCGGGTCTCGGTAGTCACCTCGTATCCACTGAAGACAATTCTTCACAGCCCCCATGCGACTGGCAACGTTGCTAAATGGACGGCGGAGCTGGCGGAGTTTGAGCTGGACTTCCTCCCACGCCATGCAGTCAAGAGCCAAGCACTGGCTTACTTTGTGGCGGAGTGGACACCAACGGAGATTAACCCAGGGGGCCATGGGGGCGGGGAACCGGAGCACCAAGCTCCAGTCTTCACCGAACCCCACTGGACACTCTTCTTCGACGGATCCTCGCGAAAGCAGGGGGCCGGTGCCGGCGTACTGCTCCTCATACCATCGGGGGAACAGTTTGGGTATATGGTGCGTCTCAATTTCAAGGCAACCAACAACATGGCGGAGTATGAAGCACTCATCTTTGGCCTGCAGACAGCCCTGTCTTTAGGCGCTCGCCAGTTGTTGGCACAGGGCGACTCCCAGCTGGTCATCAAGCAAGTCAAGGGCGAATGCTCCTGCAATGACCCCCAGCTAGCTGCATATCTGCTTCACGTGCAGATGTTGGAGAAAGAATTCCTCGCCTTGGACCTGCACCACGTACCGCGCGCCGGTAATACCGCAGCCGACGACCTTTCAACGAAGGCTTCCACCGGAGCCCCTGCGCCCGAAGGAGTCTTCGAGGTTACGTTGCTGCGGCCCACAGCCCGGCCCGCCGAGCCGGGCGAAGGGGGCTTGACCAGCACCTCGAAGCTGGCGGTCCCGGTGGCCCTACAACCGTGGGCGCCGCCAAGGATCGTAAGCATCACTGGGGACTCCGTGCAACCCAGCGCTCAAGATCCAGAAGCTCAAGTCAGACCTGATGCATGGATCACAGAGATCCGGGACTACTTGAAGGACAATATCCTCCGTGATGAACATGCAACCGCTGAACGGATTGTGCGTATGGCTAAGAGATACGCGCTGGTGGAGGGGGATCTCTACCGGCGTGGCGCCAACCACATTCTATTGCGGTGTATAACCCAGGGGGAAGGCTGCGACTTGCTCGCTGAGATCCATGGAGGTGAATGTGGAAGTCATTCTTCCTCACGCACGCTTGTCGGTAAAGCCTTCCGGCATGGCTTCTACTGGCCGACAGCACTTCAGGATGCCGTCAAGCTGGTCGAGAGCTGCAAGGCGTGCCAGTTCCACGCCGAGCAGATCCATACACCGGCTCAGGCGGTACAGATGATCCCGCCCTCGTGGCCGTTTGCCGTGTGGGGGCTGGACATCCTGGGACCATTTCCCAGAACCGTCGGGGGGTTCCGGTACCTCTATGTCGCTATCGACAAGTTCACCAAGTGGCCGGAAGCTACACCAGTTGTCACCATCAATAAACAATCAGCAGTAAAATTCATCAGGTCTATTGTCTGCCGGTTCGGGGTCCCAAACAGGATCATCACTGACAATGGGACCCAGTTCACCAGCGCAGCGTTCCAAGACTACTGCAAGGACCTTGGCATTCAGGTATGCTATGCCTCTGTCGCCCAACAATGGGCAAGTCGAGAGGGCCAATGCGGAGATTCTCCGGGGCCTCAACACTCGTACCTTCGCCAGCCTGAAGAAACATGGTGCCAATTGGGTAGATGAACTTCCGAGCACACTATGGGCTAACCGGACATCCCAGAGCCGGGCCACCGGGGAGACACCCTTCTTCATGGTGTACGGGGCTGAAGCTATACTCCCTCCAGAAATCACCATGAAGTCTCACCGTATCCGAGCTTACGACGAAGCCACGCAGGACAACCTCCGGCGTGGAGAAATCGACCTCGTCGATGAGGTCCGATTACATGCGGCACTCCGTAACGCGCGGTACAGACAGGCACTTTTGCGCTACCACCAGAGGTCTGTGCGTGCCCGGGAGCTGCAGGAAGGTGACCTGGTGTTGTGGCGCATACTTTCTCGCGAAGGGGCACACAAACTCTCCCCTAGTTGGGAAGGCCCCTTCCGAGTCGCGAAAGTATGCCGCCCCGGGTGTGTGCGCCTTTCCACCGAGGATGGGGACCTGCTCCCGAATCCTTGGAACATAGAACACCTCCGTAAGTTCTACCCCTAAGAGCAAAAATAGATCAGTACTTTCTTTTCGTAATGAACCCCATAGAGTCCAGGAGCAGCGCTCGGAGCAGCTAAACCCCAGGGGACGGTCCAGGACTACGTTCAGCTTTGCCTGGTTCCGACTCCAAGCGCGTAGAGTCTTGCTTCCCCTCTTAATGGGGTGGGTCGTGGCCTCCATGTTTAGCCTGCCTTCCTCCTATGGAAGGTTGTACGAAAAGAAGTCTGCCCTACTTTGCTCTTTCCTTGTACTCATTTAATTTGTGAATTGAGTTCTTTTTTATCGCCCTTGCAGTACATGGTTGCCATGTGCTCAGCTCCCCCTCTCTACAAGTCCCCAAGCATCAAGCATATGGTTGGGGCTGTAAGTCAAATAAGACTATGAGATAAGGGAGGGGGAGCCCCCAAGGAGAATTACGTTTCCTCTACCTGTGTGCAGGACTTCCAGGTTGCGGCAACGAGGACTGCATGAAGAAGGGGGAAAGGAGCTACCAACTACTTCGACCCAGGGCTAGAGGGGGCGGGACCCGGGGGCCCCACATGTCCAGCAGGCCCGGAACTCTCTCCTCCCTTAAGAAGGGCTCCGGGCTCGCCACATGGCAGGCGGAAACAGGACCTGCCCCCGCGATGGGAGAGCTCCGAAAGCCCTGCGTGTTCAACATGGCCGGGGCTCCCGTCTCTGCAGTAAAAGCAATCATCAAGTGAGCACACGCTATCACGACCCCTCGGCCGTTCGTGCTCCGGCAGCGGCCAATTCGGGATTTAAAGAAAGTGCGCGGATCGGAAGAGACGGAGGTCCCACCTCGGGCTCGCTATCTCCCTCGAGATGGGCCCGGGGGCCACTGTCGGTACCTGAGATATGGGGTACCCCTGCACACAGGGTAAAATGCCTAAGGTACTCGCCCTTCTCCGCAGGGAGAGCTCCGAAGGAGCCACGCGTCCGGCGGGGCCGGACCTCCCTCTCCTCAGAAGAGAGCTCCGGGCCCGCCACGTGGCATACAGAAGCCGGACCTCCCCCTCCGCGGGAGAGAGGTCCGAAGACGCCACGCGTCCAGCGTGGCCGGACCTCCCACTCCGCAGAGGAGAGCTCCGGGCCCGCCACGTGGCATACAGAGGCCGGACCTCCCCCTCCGCGGGGAGAGGTCCGGAGGCTCCACATGCCCCGCAGGCCGGACCTTTCTCACCTCAGAGAAGGGCTCCGGACCCGCCACGTGGCCAGAAGAACGGTGCTGCCTGCCCCCGAGCGGTAGGCGGCGGGCGTAAAGGCACTCCTCACCTTGCCCGTACAAGGTATTCAAGGCCCGCGTCTTCCCAAGATACGGAAACGCGGAGCACGCGTCTGTCAGGTGCCGTTGCACCCAGTCGCATCACAGACTGGCGCGCGGTGTCAGAACCTGCCAGCCAATAAACGCCGCGACAAGACATCCCATGGTGCCTGCGCCGTCATCAACCACTACGACTAGCATGCGGCATGGGCAGGGCGGCAAGATGAAGACTCAGAAGCCTTCGACCAGAGGCAGCGACCGGCGTAACTACAGATACGGTAGATAACAAGCAATCTTCCCGGGACCACCTGTCGAGTCCCGGCTCCCCTTGTAAGCCGCCCGAGTCTTGGACTATAAAAGGCTCGGGCAGGCGTCGATAGCAAGGGTTCGCACTTTGCAACTCATACGCTAGCCATACACTCTCAAGCTGTAACTCACCCCCAAGCTCAGGCCTCCGGCCCTGAGCAGCAAGCAATACAGCGAGCTCCGTAGCTCGCCGTGGACGTAGGGTTTTATGCTCCGACGGCCTGAACCACGTAAAACTCGCCGTGTCAAGCTCTCGCTAACTCGTCCATCCGCGCAAGCTTTCCGCTAGGAGACTAGCCCCGCCGAAAAAAGAACCTCCACGGGCTGCCCAGTGCAGGCCCGGGGGAAGTGTCGATCGCACACTTCGACAGCAGCATTCCAAGACTACTGCGAGGACCTCGGCATTCATGTGTGCTACGCCTCTGTCGCCCACCCAAAGAGCAATGGGCAAGTCGAGAGGGCCAACGCGGATATTCTCCGGGGCCTTAAGACTCGCACCTTCGCCAGCCTGAAGAAACATGGTGCCAATTGGATAGATAAGCTTCCGAGCACACTATGGGCTAACCGGACATCCCAGAGCCGGGCCACCGGGGAGACACCCTTCTTCATGGTGTATGGGGCCGAAGCTGTACTTCCCCCAGAAATCACCATGAAGTCTCACCGTGTCCGGGCTTACGACGAAGCCGCGCAGGACAACCTCCGGCGTGGAGAAATCGACCTCGTCGACGAGGTCCGATTACATGCAGCACTCCGTAACGCGCGGTACAGACAAGCGCTTCGGCGCTACCACCAGAGATCTGTGCGTGACCGGGAGCTGCAGGAAGGTGACCTGGTGTTGCGGCGCATACTTTCTCACGAAGGGGCCCACAAACTCTCCCCTAGTTGGGAAGGCCCCTTCCGAGTCGCGAAAGTATGCCGCCCCGGGTGTGTGCGCCTTTCCACTGAAGATGGGGACCTGCTCCCAAACCCTTGGAACATAGAACACCTCCGTAAGTTCTACCCCTAGAGCAAAGATAGGACAGTACTTTCTTTCCGTAATAAACTCCATAGAGTCCAGGAACAGCGCTCGGAGCAGCTAAGCCCCAGGGGACGGTACAGGACTGACACGACCCCACTGGTCCTGTCGAGCCAGGATCACGCTGAGGGGTGCTGCGTTGCACAGCACCATATCACACACGTCAAAGGTACAAAGCGGAAGCGGAAGCTTTATTACACAAACAAGTTTATTAACATGTTTACATCAAAATAAGTTTAGTCCACACTCGCGGGCGTAGACTAAGCATCAAGTGCACGTTCAGCCCTCGAACGTGTCCTTGCTAGCACACACGCACAATAATTCTGCGGCGTGCACGACTCCCACTCGACGGGGTTCCCCTCCTGGGGTTCCGTCTCCTCTTCGGGAGTCCCTTCCTCATAGAACCCTGCAAAAGCTTCAAACACAAGCAGTGAGCACGAAGGCTCAGCAAGTCTGACCCGTCTCACCTAAACATGGAACTGCTACATGGGGGTAATGGGTTGCATGAGGTAAAAATCATTTGCAAGGACTCGCCTAATTAGTAGAACCTTACTTTCAAGTTTTAGCAGCAGGTTGTGGAGAACCTTACGCTAAGGCACATGAGAGAGCCGCAATCAAACAAGAAACGCATTCCTCTCATGTACTTTGCCCAAAGTTGAAAAGAACTGTAGTTAGCTCTAGACTACAGCATATCATTAACAATCAAATCCATCTTTCAATCAGCAACATTTTAACATGTATTTAGCCTGTTCTTTCTACGTCACGGTACAGTGAACAAGTGGTACTCACTGACCGCGAGGGACGGCGATTATAATCGATTTACACCTGCAGGGTTACCTGAACAACCCGTCACGTACGCCCGTACTCGATGTTGCCTACAACAACCATCACGGACGCCGTACGCGACTACCTTTCACCCGTCAGCCAAATATTGAACCTGTCCCATCGTCCCGAGCAAGAGGTCCCTGCACGCGCATCTCTGTGCCGCCAGCTGATTTACACCTCGAGCTCTCAACCTACCCTCTGAACGACGGGCAATGCCTCAATACCCAGCTACCCGAGTTACATCAGTTTCCCGGTTCCCATATAGCCGGTAGGTCTTCGGTACTGTTCTAGCTTGTTCAACAGGCCCGCACACGGCTCGGTCCTCAATCGACACAAGCGGAGCTACAGCACACAGGCCCCAAAGTCCTGCTGCCCTTACTCTCCGCTCGGTCTCATTTTCTTGCCATGTGTATCATGTGCTATCTCTACCCGAGCAATGTGCCTCTAGCCTATTCTCGCGAGTAGTTCCAACTACTCGACTTGTACCGAATCCTACTCTATCCTAGCAATGCAGTGGCTAACGGGGTTTGCAATCCTAACCCCAACCCATGGTTTTCTTGGCTGTGCAGTTGGGTTTTCAATCAAGACTCTAATGCAAAGAACAATATTCAAAGATGTGCTCAAAGCAATAAATATTTGTAAAAAGGTTAATGCAAACCGGAGCTGGCCTTGCTGCTCTTGGTCGTAGGCTAGCTGTTCCTCCGGAGTAACGAAGTCTAGGACTTCGGGTTCCTCCTCGACCTTAGCGACTACATGATAGAAGCGATGTATGTATTAATTTAAATGCATTTGTATTATCTTTGAAGTTGTGAAGTCTATAACCTTTGCTAGACAGACCTAATGACTGTGAAACTTTTACCGTGGCTTGGTTACAACCTAAACAGAGACTTGGTCAAGTTTTAGTTGCAGCAAAGCTCATTTGAGCCCTCCACAATTAATTATGTCCTTGACCTTAATTTGAACTCTTAGGGTGTTCTAGGAATTTTCATGAGACACACTATGACTTTCTGAAAACTAGATTTTCAGAGAGTTCTAATGGAGTTGGTCTCACTTAATTTGGAAGTCCCTAACTAAAGATATGAGCTAAACAATTTCAGAGAAAATTCTGAAAATGTTTCTGAACATTTTCTATTTTCTCTGGAACAGTTTTACTAATCACACCATTAGGTGGACTAAATGAGCTCAAATGGATCTGAAACTTTTATGGTAGTTCAAGGATATTTTGGTGAACATCTTAGCAAAATTTCAGGATTTTCCTCCAAAGGATTCTCCAGTTAAAATTCCTAACAGTTTAAACTTTAAGGAATTAATTCTGGAGAATTAAGGAATTTCATGAAGTGAAACTTGATTTTCTGGAAAGTACTCAGAGAGCTGAATCCAGAAAAATTTGGTTCACTCAATTTGGAGCTTTCTAGCCAAAGTTATAAGGATTTGAAGTTTGAACTAAAACTGAAATTCGGGGAAAAGTTTAAACTCTGGCTTGTGGGCCCCGCACACAGTGCGTTCTCTTCCTCCTCGCGCCAACTGCGCAGCGGCGGCGTTCTCCGGCGACCCTCACCGGAACTGAGTTCCCGGCCACCCCCTGGCCCGAAACTCGCCGCCTGCCCTTTTTCCGACCCCCTGGACTCGATGGTAGGGTCGCCGGCCGCCGGTGATGACCGGAAACCCGTGCGCACCGGTGACAGCACCTGCTAGGGTTCCGGTGAGGTTGGTCCCGCTCTCTCGTGCATCAAATCGACTGGAAATCGGTCGGAGAGCATCAGTAGGGCATGGGGAACACGAACTAGGGCTGGGTGGAAGCTAGAAATACCGGCAACTAGGCTCTCGACGGTGAGCCGAGGTGTTCAGCCATGGCGGCGGGGAAAACGGCCATACCATGGCCGATTCTCGATGGTTTTCTCCAATTCCAGTCCGAGCGTGGGCGCTAGCGTGCACAGAAGCTACTAGGTAACGAGCTCGTCCAACCTTCGTGCATAGAGCACGAATTTCACCCGAAGGTGAGCTCGGTTCTTATGAACTGATCAAGAGTAAATCTGGAAATTCTCGGCCGAGGGTTGATCAATCGCCAAACGGCTTTCGGCTACTCCATCTACATACAATCACGCACCTTTCTTGTGTAGAGAAGAGGACGTGACAACGGCTGTGCCGTGCTTTCCACGGGAGCCCGATCGGCGGCGATGTTCGGCTCGCCGGAGAAATGGCTCGTACAGCTCGAGGAAGCTTGCTCACTGGCCAACACGGAGTGTGGGAGGTTGCTCACGATCCCTTGGTGCCGTTTTGCTGTGGAGGAGGCTGTGCTTTGCGAGCGATCGGCTTGATCAAGCGGGAGCTCGAGCGGCGGCGATGGCAGTGGAAAAACAGGTCGTGCACGTCGGCAGCTCGGGGAATGGCGACTGAAGCATGCCGGGGAGGGAATAAATAGCCCGGCGGCTGGCCTCCGGCTTGGGGCGCGCAGCAGGAGCTGGCGCCAGCTGCCCCCCTTCGGTGGCGCGCGCGCACAGCAGCCGGGAACCGACTGAACTGTGTTTCAGTCGGTTTGTTTTGAGGCAGAGGCTGACATGTGGGTCCCACCCCTCTTTTAACCTCTGAAATTTACTCCTAACAGCTGTGGTAAACAGTGAACCATATTCTACCCTTGGCAATTCAAATTATTCACCCAAGAGCCATTTGAATTGATCAAAGTTCAAATGAGGTTTGGTTTGAATGAATTTCAGCACAAGCTTAGTTTGAAATTCAAATAAAGTTTGAATTTCTCCCCTTTAGCTCATGTCAAGATCAACCCCAAATGGAGTGAAAATTGGTGTGTGAGCTCACAAAAATGTGCTGAGCAAGAATATGCCTTCCACTTTCAAATTCATGGTATAAAAACAGTTTGAATTTGAATATGTTTTCAAACTGCCCCTTTCCTATCTATACCCAAGATGACCTCAAAAAGGTTTTGAATTTGGGTGAAACTTGGCATGGACATCCTTAGCAAAGTGTAGGAGTTTTCATATGTCCAGCCCATCCATATCACATGTGGGAAATACCACTTTTGCAATGTGTAAGTTTGTTCTCTAATGAGCATGTTGATAATTGTTACTTGCTCTTCATTTGTGTTCATCATTCTTGCTCAAATGAGGGGTGTGGTTTGGTGATGAACACTACAATTGGGTGTCAAAAACTGAGGCCCTTACATTCCTCCCCCCTTAAAAGAATCTCGTCCCGAGATTATAAGGTGAAAATGAGAGAGAGGACGGTGGAAAATTACCGGATATGCGACGTGAGAAAGTCGGGGTAGTTAGTGCGAAGGAATTCTTCGCTCTCCCATGTCGCTTCGTCCATGGAGTGATTACTCCACAGAACCTTGTAGAACCACAACGTACGGTTGCGTGTGGTTCCGGCCTTTTCCTCAATAATCTGCACCGGTTCCTCCCGATAGGTGAGATCCGGTTGCAGTTCTTCAATGTCTTCCAGCTGAACGGTAGTTGATAGCTTGAGACACTTCCTCAACTGGGAAACGTGAAAGACGTCGTGCACACCGGAAAGTGCTTCTGGTAATCTCAGCCGGTATGCTACTGATCCACATCTTTCGGTAATCTGGAATGGACCGATGAATCGGGGTGCCAACTTTCCTCTCACCCCAAATCTGTTTACGCCCTTCATTGGAGACACTCGTAGGTATACGTGATCTCCAACTTCGAATTGTAATGGGCGCCTTCTCCGGTCCGCATACTGTTTCTGTCGGGATTGAGCGGCTCTTAGGTTCGCTTGAATCAGTCGAACCTTTTCTTCCGCGTCGTTGACAAGGTCAATCCCGAAGGTAACCCTTTCGCCAGACTCACACCAGTTCAATGGTGTGCGGCATTTTCTTCCGTATAGCGCCTCGTAGGGCGCCATCTTGATGCTGGCTTGGTACCCATTGTTGTACGAGAACTCGGCTAACGGCAAGTGATCATCCCAATTCTTGCCGTGGTCGATAGCGCAAGCTCGTAGCATGTCTTCTAGGATTTGATTTACCCGCTCAGTTTGTCCATCTGTCTGCGGGTGGTAGTCTGAACTACGGATCAGCTTCGTTCCCAAGGCAGCGTGTAGCTGCTCCCAAAAACGGGACACAAATAAAGTGCCCCGGTCCGATATAATGGTACGGGGTACGCCGTATAAGCATAGGATCCGTGAGATGTACAGTTCAGCGTACTTCTTGGCATTGTAGTTGGTGTTGACCGGGATGAAATGGGCAACCTTGGTGAGCCGATCGACGATTACCCACACAGAATCATGTTTCTGTAAGGTGGTGGGTAAACCGACGACGAAATCCATGCTCACGTCCTCCCACTTCCAGGCAGGAATGCCCAGTGGTTGCAGCAGTCCCGGTTTCCGCATGTGGTCTGCCTTCACCCTTCGACATGTATCACACTCAGACACGTATTTTGCCGTCTCTCGCTTCATTCGTGTCCACCAAAACTTGCTTTTGAGTTCTTGATACATTTTGTTGCTGCCGGGGTGAATAGAAAACTTTGATAAGTGAGCCTCATCAAAGATTTTCTTCCGTAACTCCGGGTTTCGGGGTACGACGATCCGGTTCTTGAACCATAGGACGCCGTCTCCGTCCTTCCGGAAACATTTTAATTCCCCACTATCTACACGTCTCCGCAAATGTGACATGCCCTTATCATTCTTCTGGGCTGCCGCTATCTCTTCACGGATGGTGGGGATCAAAGCTAGGTTGTAGAGAGCTCCGTGTGGAATCACATGTAGTGGTGGTTCGCTCTCTTCCAACGGTGTGATGGTCAGATTATTGACGTGTGACTTGCGGCTCAGCGCATCTGCCACAACGTTTGCCTTGCCCGGATGATAATGGATCTCTATCTCATAATCCTTTATCAGTTCTAACCATCTTCGTTGCCTCATGTTCAGCTCCTTCTGAGTGAATATGTACTTGAGGCTTTTGTGGTCGGTATATAAATGTACGAGGTTACCGAGTAGGTAGTGCCTCCACATCTTCAGTGCAAGTACCACGGCAGCGAGCTCCAAGTCGTGAGTTGGATAATTTTGCTCATGGTTCCTAAGCTGCCGTGATCCATACGCGACCACTCTTCGGTCTTGCATCAGCACACATCCGAGCCCAATGCCGGATGCATCGCAGTACACATCGAACGGTTTTGTTGTGTCTGGCTGCGCCAAAACTGGTGCTGATGTCAGGTGCTTGACTAAAGCCTTGAATGCTGCTTCACATGCTGGACTCCAAACATATTTGGTAGCTTTCTTCAGCAGCTCTGTCATTGGCTTGGCAATCTTCGAGAAGTTCGGGATGAACCTCCGATAATATCCCGCGAGTCCGAGGAAACTGCGTACCTCATGAACAGTTCTCAGGGATTTCCAATTCAGCACTTGCGTGATCTTGCTCGGGTCCACAGCGATACCCTCCGCTGAGATGATATGCCCGTGGAAAGGCACTTGCGATATCCAAAACTCGCATTTGCTGAACTTTGCGTATAACTTGTGATCCCGCAGCCGTTGCAAGACTATACGCAGATGTTTCTTGTGATCTTCCTCCGACTTGGAGTATACCAGGATGTCGTCGATGAAGACCACGACAAACTTGTCCAGCTCCGGCATGAACACCGAGTTCATTAAGTACATGAAGTGAGCTGGAGCATTGGTGAGGCCGAAGGACATGACCAGGTACTCATAAAGTCCGTACCTTGTTGAGAAAGCTGTCTTCGGAATGTCCTCCGCCCTTATCTTAATCTGGTGGTACCCGGATCTTAAATCCATCTTGGAAAAGATCCTTGCTTCGACCAACTGATCAAACAACATGTCGATCCGTGGCAACGGGTACTTGTTCTTGATGGTTACGGCATTTAATGGACGGTAGTCCACGCAAAGCCGCAACGTTTCATCCTTCTTTTTGACAAATAATGCCGAACAGCCCCATGGCGAGGAGCTCGGCCTAATAAAACCCTTCTCCAGAAGGTTCGTGAGCTGAGTCTTCAGTTCCGCCAACTCCTTGGGCGCCATCTTGTACGGCCTTCGGGATATTGGCATGGTTCCCGGTGCGAGTTCAATCTTGAACTCCACCTCTCTATCGGGTGGCATCCCCGGCAAATCGTCCGGGAATACATCCGGGAACTCTCGGACCACCGGAATGTCTTCCAATCTGATGGTTGTGGCTTGATAGACACTTGGAAGTTTTATTTCTGGACTGTCCAGAAATAATGAGTGAGAACCGTGCACTTCTGAGTTTAAGTGCACGACTCGGAGGACGGTGTCTAAAACAGCGCCGTGGCGGTTTAACCACGACATCCCTAGGATGACATCGACCTTCTGTCCCTCTAAGATAATGAGAGACGTGGGGTACACTCTACCCGCTAAGCATAATGGTGCTTTGGAGACCATTACGCTTGCTGAAATCTTCCCACACATGCTGAGCTCGCCCCTCCACCGGAACGAGTGCGTATGGTGTGCCCTCCATAGCCTGCACGTGTAGTTGGCAGAAACGTGACATAGTGTCACGGGCTGCCACTTGCCACATCCCTTCCGGTTGTCTTCCTCTCACCGTGACGGTGAATGGCACCCAACCGGGTGGCGTAGGCCCTGCAGGAACCTCGACATGGATCGTCCACGTTTTGTTCCCATCCTCGCCTTCTTCCTTGGCGAAGTATTGCGGCATCTGGTTGTACCCGAAATATTGGAGCATTTGCCACAATGCTTCCGGGTAGCCGCTACGGTCAGAGCAGTGGGAAACTACCCACCCGTTCTCCAACCGTTTATCTGCTGCCATCTGTAAAAATATATTTGAGAAATGTCAAATATTTATTTAAACAGTAAACCATTGAGTTATAACACAAGACATGTCATTGAACTCATAACACTCGGAAACATAGTTCAAATTTTAAACAAATTTGACTGCTGATCTGCTGTTCCCATGACAGCCCTGACCAGTTTCCATATCAATCTGATTTAGGCCAGGTTAAAAGCAAAACCAGTCCTGGAGCTCAACATCAAAGTTAAAGTTAACTTCAATAGCTTTCCAGAAAGTATTTGGTTGGCCTAAGATCTGTCCTGGTTCACAAGTTATGAGATGTCAAAGTTAACAGAATTTCTGGGAACAATTGGACAGCACCTCCCTGCTTTAGGCACTGGATTGGTCCAAGAATCCCAGTAAATTCTGTTCCTAATCTGACAAAACTTTCTGTCACAAAGTTGTAACCCATCTCATAAGCTTTCCAGAACTACCTCATTTTCTATTTTTGGATTTTTATGCAGGAAGTTATGCTTAATTTACAGAGAGTCTACAGAGAGTCTTTACTCCGTCCTGTTTTCTGGACAGTTTCAACTCTACTGCATTTTTTGAGTGGTTAAGGGATGAAAAACACCTCTGGAACTCAACAGAAAAGTTGTAAAGCTCCTCCAAATCTTTCCAGAAATGTATCATACGACCCCAACCTCGAAAGAACTCAACCTCTAACCTCTGATTAACTCCAGCCTTGATTTAGCTGAAAACAGAGTGCTCTGTCCTTAACATCCTATAAGTTGAAAACTTGTTTAACTTTGAATATCCTGTTCAAGGGAAGGAGTTACATCAAGTTTTACTACTTTGGATTAAAACCTTCCAGTTTTTACAATGAAGTTGTTTATTTAGTTGGGTGTGACGTCGATGCGTCACCAGATTTTGTCGGTACTACGTCCTCAAAAAGGAAAAACCTATACCGGACTTAGCCGGCTTCGTTAGTTTAGTGGCACTAAACGTCACTCGCACACGCATGCTACACGTCTACCGTTTCGTGGACAGGCTACCTGCAGAAACTCAAACAATCATCAGACTCGGCTGCACACCGAGCCCGGAATCCATACAGTTTGTACACCCGGCCGTCATCACTCGCCCGGATGTTCTCAAGCCAAACACGCCTTGAGTTACGTGTTCACGTTTTCAGACCACGTGACGGGGTCTCCCATGTTGCACCACGCACGCCAGGGACAGACGTTGCTCGAATACCCCAAACGACATGAAGAGTCGTAGAGGATATCAAAGCGGGTCGGGTTACCTGCCACCCGTAGGGCTCCACCCTTCAGCTTGTGCGCACTGGTGGACAGCGCTTACGTGCACCCCCCAAGACATGAACGTCCCGAGATGCACGATTTTCCGACATAACAAATAGGTTAATATGCCACTTTCTATATGCTAATAACATCCTTATACGGGCTACTAACTCGTTCCTCACTGGATTTTTGAAAAAGAAGACCTTTGTACTGTGTTAAACCTCCAGCGAGCTCTGATACCAACGCTGACACGACCCCACTGGTCCTGTCGAGCCAGGATCACGCTGAGGGGTGCTGCGTTGCACAGCACCGTATAACACACGTCAAAGGTACAAAGCGGAAGCGGAAGCTTTATTACACAAACAAGTTTATTAACATGTTTACATCAAAATAAGTTTAGTCCACACTCGCGGGCGTAGACTAAGCATCAAGTGCACGTTCAGCCCTCGAACGTGTCCTTGCTAGCACACACGCACACTAATTCTGCGGCGTGCACGACTCCCACTCGACGGGGTTCCCCTCCTGGGGTTCCGTCTCCTCTTCGGGAGTCCCTTCCTCATAGAACCCTGCAAAAGCTTCAAACACAAGCAGTGAGCACGAAGGCTCAGCAAGTCTGACCCGTCTCACCTAAACATGGAACTGCTACATGGGGGTAATGGGTTGCATGAGGTAAAAATCACTTGCAAGGACTCGCCTAATTAGTAGAACCTTACTTTCAAGTTTTAGCAGCAGGTTGTGGAGAACCTTACGCTAAGGCACATGAGAGAGCCGCAATCAAACAAGAAACGCATTCCTCTCATGTACTTTGCCCAAAGTTGAAAAGAACTTTAGTTAGCTCTAGACTACAGCATATCATTAACAATCAAATCCATCTTTCAATCAGCAACATTTTAACATGTATCTAGCCTGTTCTTTCTACGTCACGGTACAGTGAACAAGTGGTACTCACTGACCGCGAGGGACGGCGATTATAATCGATTTACACCTGCAGGGTTACCCGAACAACCCGTCACGTACGCCCGTACTCGATGTTGCCTACAACAACCATCACGGACGCCGTACGCGACTACCTTTCACCCGTCAGCCAAATATTGAACCGGTCCCATCGTCCCGAGCAAGAGGTCCCTGCACGCGCATCTCTGTGCCGCCAGCTGATTTACACCTCGAGCTCTCAACCTACCCTCTGAACGACGGGCAATGCCTCAATACCCAGCTACCCGAGTTACATCAGTTTCCCGGTTCCCATATAGCCGGTAGGTCTTCGGTACTGTTCTAGCTTGTTCAACAGGCCCGCACATGGCTCGGTCCTCAATCGACACAAGCGGAGCTACAGCACACAGGCCCCAAAGTCCTGCTGCCCTTACTCTCCGCTCGGTCTCATTTTCTTGCCATGTGTATCATGTGCTATCTCTACCCGAGCAATGTGCCTCTAGCCTATTCTCGTGAGTAGTTCCAACTACTCGACTTGTACCGAATCCTACTCTATCCTAGCAATGCAGTGGCTAACGGGGTTTGCAATCCTAACCCCAACCCATGGTTTTCTTGGCTGTGCAGTTGGGTTTTCAATCAAGACTCTAATGCAAAGAACAATATTCAAAGATGTGCTCAAAGCAATAAATATTTGTAAAAAGGTTAATGCAAACCGGAGCTTGCCTTGCTGCTCTTGGTCGTAGGCTAGCTGTTCCTCCGGAGTAACGAAGTCTAGGACTTCGGGTTCCTCCTCGACCTTAGCGACTACATGATAGAAGCGATGTATGTATTAATTTAAATGCATTTGTATTATCTTTGAAGTTGTGAAGTCTATAACCTTTGCTAGACAGACCTAATGACTGTGAAACTATTACCGTGGCTTGGTTACAACCTAAACAGAGACTTGGTGAAGTTTTAGTTGCAGCAAAGCTCATTTGAGCCCTCCACAATTAATTACGTCCTTGACCTTAATTTGAACTCTTAGGGTGTTCTAGGAATTTTCATGAGACACACTATGACTTTCTGAAAACTAGATTTTCAGAGAGTTCTAATGGAGTTGGTCTCACTTAATTTGGAAGTCCCTAACTAAAGATATGAGCTAAACAATTTCAGAGAAAATTCTGAAAATGTTTCTGAACATTTTCTATTTTCTCTGGAACAGTTTTACTAATCACACCATTAGGTGGACTAAATGAGCTCAAATGGATCTGAAATTTTTATGGTAGTTCAAGGATATTTTGGTGAACATCTTAGCAAAATTTCAGGATTTTCCTCCAAAGGATTGTCCAGTTAAAATTCCTAACAGTTTAAACTTTAAGGAATTAATTCTGGAGAATTAAGGAATTTCATGAAGTGAAACTTGATTTTCTGGAAAGTACTCAGAGAGCTGAATCCAGCAAAATTTGGTTCACTCAATTTGGAGCTTTCTAGCCAAAGTTATAAGGATTTGAAGTTTGAACTAAAACTGAAATTCGGGGAAAAGTTTAAACTCTGGCTTGTGGGCCCCGCACACAGTGCGTTGTCTTCCTCCTCGCGCCAACTGCGCAGCAGCGGCGTTCTCTGGCGATCCTCGCCGGAACTGAGTTCCCGGCCACCCCCTGGCCCGAAGCTCGCCGCCTGCCCCTTTTCCGACCCCCTGGACTCGATGGTAGGGTCGCCGGCCGCCGGTGATGACCGGAAACCCGTGCGCACCGGTGACAGCACCTGCTAGGGTTCCGGTGAGGTCGGTCCCGCTCTCTCGTGCATCAAATCGACCGGAAATCGGTCAGAGAGCATCAGTAGGGCATGGGGAACAAGAACTAGGGCTGGGTGGAAGCTAGAAATACCGGCAACTAGGCTCTCGACGGTGAGCCGAGGTGTTCAGCCATGGCGGCGGGGAAAACGGCCATACCATGGCCGATTCTCGATGGTTTTCTCCAATTCCAGTCCGAGCGTGGGCGCTAGCGTGCATAGAAGCTACTAGGTAACGAGCTCGTCCAACCTTCGTGCATAGAGCACGAATTTCACCCGAAGGTGAGCTCGGTTCTTATGAACTGATCAAGAGTAAATCTGGAAATTCTCGGCCGAGGGTTGATCAATCGCCAAACGGCTTTCGGCTACTCCATCTACATACAATCACGCACCTTTCTTGTGTAGAGAAGAGGACGTGACAACAGCTGTGCCGTGCTGTCCACGGGAGCCCGATCGGCGGCGATGTTCGGCTCGCCGGAGAAATGGCTCGTACAGCTCGAGGAAGCTTGCTCACTGGCCAACACGGAGTTTGGGAGGTTGCTCACGATCCCTTGGTGCCGTTTTGCTGTGGAGGAGGCTGTGCTTTGCGAGCGATCGGCTTGATCAAGCGGGAGCTCGAGCGGCGGCGATGGCAGTGGAAAAACAGGTCGTGCACGTCGGCAGCTCGGGGAATGGCGACTGAAGCACGCCGGGGAGGGAATAAATAGCCCGGCGGCTGGCCTCCGGCTTGGGGCGCGCAGCAGGAGCTGGCGCCGGCTGCCCCCCTTCGGTGGCGCGCGCGCACAGCAGCCGGGAACCGACTGAACTGTGTTTCAGTCGGTTTGTTTTGAGGCAGAGGCTGACATGTGGGTCCCACCCCTCTTTTAACCTCTGAAATTTACTCCTAACAGCTGTGGTAAACAGTGAACCCTATTCTACCCTTGGCAATTCAAATTATTCACCCAAGAGCCATTTGAATTGATCAAAGTTCAAATGAGGTTTGGTTTGAATGAATTTCAGCACAAGCTCAGTTTGAAATTCAAATAAAGTTTGAATTTCTCCCCTTTAGCTCATGTCAAGATCAACCCCAAATGGAGTGAAAATTGGTGTGTGAGCTCACAAAAATGTGCTGAGCAAGAATATGCCTTCCACATTCAAATTCATGGTATAAAAACAGTTTGAATTTGAATATGTTTTCAAACTGCCCCTTTCCTATCTATACCCAAGATGACCTCAAAAAGGTTTTGAATTTGGGTGAAACTTGGCATGGACATCCTTAGCAAAGTGTAGGAGTTTTCATATGTCCAGCCCATCCATATCACATGTGGGAAATACCACTTTTGCAATGTGTAAGTTTGTTCTCTAATGAGCATGTTGATAATTGTTACTTGCTCTTCATTTGTGTTCATCATTCTTGCTCAAATGAGGGGTGTGGTGTGGTGATGAACACTACAATTGGGTGTCAAAAACTGAGGCCCTTACAAGGACTACGTTCAGCTTTGCCTGGTTCCGACTCCAAGCGCGTAGAGTCTTGCTTCCCCTCTTAATGGGGCGGGTCGTGGCCTCCATGTATAGCCTGCCTTCCTCCTGTGGAAAGTTATACGAAAAAAAACCTGTTCTACTTTGCTCTTTCCTCGTACTCATTTAAATTGTGTACTAAGTTTTTTATGACTACCCTTGCGGTGCATGGCTGCCATGTGCTCAGCTCCCCCTTCTCATTCTCACCACTAGTCGGCATTCGCTGCCCTACCAGAGGCGGTTGCATCGGGGGTGCCTGCCGATAGTCGAGAGGGGTCCTGAGCCCTCGAACGCTTCGCGCACCACTGTCCCCAAGCACCGAGCATATGGTTAGGGGCCATAATTCGAATAAGACTATGGGATAAGGGAGGGGGAGCTCCCAAGGAGAATTACTTTTTCCCTACTTGTGTGCAGGACCTCTCGGCCTCGGATCCCTACAGGAATGTGGTAGGAGCGCCTGACCAATGGGACGCCCCTGCCAGGGGGCCACTACGGAATCATGCGAGACCGGAACTCCAAGGCAAGACCGAAGGATCCACGGCTCCAGCGGGACCGGACCTCCCCTCCTCTGAGGGGAAGGGCCCGGAGACCCCACATGTACCGCGGCTCCGGACCTCCCTTTCCTCGGAGGAGAGCTCCGGATCTGCCACGTGGCTGGCTGATCCGGGCCTCCCCCTCCTCATGAGGCGGGGCCCGAGGACCTCCGGGGCCCTTAATATAATGAGGACCCGGGGAAGGTGCCGGAGCAGAACGTCGAGATTGGTGAAGGCCTATGAGCGCCTTGCGGAACTAAGGGCTCGGTCAGGCAAAACCAGGAAGAAGACAGAAAACATCGCAGGCACGAAGGGTCATAAGAGTTCATGTATTCATGGCTCCATGAGCTGGGCTACAAACTCGATGAAAAAGAGAGAAACAAGCCCCAAGATTCCCCTGATGCGACCAGAGTCTAGAAGTTGCAAGAACGGCCGCGTCACCAGGTTTCAGCCCTGGCGGCGCTCTCCCGCTCCATGACCCGAGCGAAGAAATCGCCTCCCTCATCACCAGCGCAAAGGCCGGCGTCATCAAGGGTGCTCCTGAGGCCCCCTCCGCAGCTTCGACGGTCTTCTTGGAGACTCTGCCGCCTGGGATCCTCCTTGGTGCTTCAGCGGTTTCCTTCTCCTGAAGTTCCCTCATCACCGGCGCAAAAGCCGGTGTCATCAAGGGTGCTCCTGAGGCCCCCTCCGCAGCTTCAGCGATCTTCTCAGAGACTCTGCCACCAGGAATTCTCCTTGGTGCTTCAGCGGTTTCTTTGAAGACTCCACCATCTGAGAAGGGACGCAACGCCAGGGAGCTTTCTGCTTGCCGTCACCAAGGAAGGGCCCCGTCGGGAGGACAAACCAGAGACCCCTTGGAGGCGCCACCTCCAGAGGCAAGGCAGGCAGGCTCCCTGGGTCCCAGACTTGGTGCGGACTCCGATGCTGGAGGAAATCGAGAGCGATTCTCCCCCCATAAGGCTGGTTAAGAGCCATGGAAGAAGACAAGACTGCAGAGACTCGAGGGAGGCACAAGGGATGGAAGCCTTATAAGGGGAGCGTACCCACGTGGCGGTTTCTTTTCACACCTTCCCGGGTGCAATCCCAAGCGATTCGGAACTCTTCGAATACACCGCATCGGCAACCGCTTCGGCTCCTAGACTGAGCGCCGATGACAGGTGGACCCAAGCCGCCCGACTGAAGCGGTGGGTCAAGGAGTCAGTCTCCTAAGAAGACAAGCCGGCAAGGCACTTCGGCGGTTACCGAAGAAAGCGCCGCAACATGCAGAAGTGGCAGTCTTGGGAACCGCCGCAGTAAAAGCAACCATCAAGTGGGTGCACGCTCCCACGATCCTGCGACCGTTCGTGCTCCGGCAGCGGTCAATATGGGACTTAGAGAAAGTGCGTGGATCAGAAGAGATGGAGGTCCCACCTTGGGCTCGCTATCTCCCCCGAGATGGGCCCGGGGGCCACTGTCGGTACCTGAGATATGGGGTACCCCGCGCACATGGGAAAATGCCTAAGGAACTCGCCCTTCTCCGCAGGGAGAGCTCCGAAGGCGCCACGCGTCCGGCGGGGCCGGACCTCCCTCTCCTCAGAGGAGAGCTCCGGGCCCGCCACGTGGCATACAGAAGCCGGACCTCCCCCTCTACGGGCAAGGGGTCCGAAGGTGCCACGTATCCGGCGGGGCCGGACCTCCCTCTCCTCAGAGAGGAGCTCCGGGCCTGCCACGTGGCCGACAGAAGCCTAACCTCCCCCTCCGTGGGGAGAGGTCCGAAGGCTCCACGTGCCCCGCGGGGCCGGACCCTCCTCTCCTCTGAGAAGGGCTCCGGGCCCGCCACGTGGCCAGCAGAATGACGCTGCCTGCCCCCAAGCGATAGGCAGCGGGCGTAAAGACGCCCCATACCTTGCCCGTACAAGGTATTCAAGGCCCGCGTCTTCCCAAGACGCGGAGACGCGGAGCACACCTCTGTCAGGTGCCATTGCGCCCAGTCACATCACAGACTGGCGCGCGGTGTCAGAACCTGCCAGGCAATAAACACCGCGACAAGACATCCCATGCCGCCTGCGCCATCATGAACCACTACGACTAGCGTGCGGCATGGGCAGGGCAGCAAGACGGAGACTCGGAAGCCTTCGCCAGAGACAACTACCGGCATAACTGCAGATACGGTAGATAACAGTCAATCTCCCCGGGACCACCTGTTGGGTCCCGGGCCCCCCTTGTAAGCCACCCGAGTCTTGGACTATAAAAGGCTCGGGTAGGCGACTCTCGAAGTGTTCGGTCGACACTTCCCCCGGGCCTGCACTGGGCAGCCCGTGGAGGTTCTTTTTTTCGGTGGGGCTAGTCCCTTGCGGAGATCTTGCGCGGATGGACGAGTTAGTAAGAGCTTGACACGGTGAGTTTTACGTGGTTCAGGCTGCCGGAGCGTAAAACCCTACGTCCACGGCGAGCTATGGAGCTCGCTGTATTTCTTGCTGCTCTGGTCCGGTGTCCTGAGCTTGGGGGTGAGTTGCAGCTTGGGAGTGTATGGCTAGCATATGAGTCGCAGAGTGCGAACCCAGGGTGCTGATGGCTAGAGTGCGAACCCTTGCTATCGTCGCCTACCCGAGTCTTTTATAGTCCAAGACTCGGGTGGCTTACAAGGGGGGCCCAGGACCTGACAGGTGGTTCCGGGGAGATTGACTGTGATCTACCATATCTGCAGTTATGAAGGTAGTTGTCTCTGGCGAAGGCTTCTGAGTCTTCGTCTTGCAGCCCTGCCCATGCCGCATGCTAGTTGTAGGGGATGACGACGGCACAGGCGGCATGGGATGTCTTGTCGCGGTGTTTATTGGCTGGCAGGTTCTGACACCGCGCGCCAGTCTGTGATGCGACTGGGTGCAACGGCACCTGACAGAAGCATGCTCCGCGTCTTGGGAAGACGCGGGCCTTGAATACCTTGTACGGGCAAGGTATGGGGTGTCTTTACGCTCGCTGCCTATCGCTCGGGGGCAGGCAGCGCCATTCCGCTGCCACGTGGCAGGCCCGGAGCTCTCCTCTGAGGAGAGGGAGGTCCGGCCCCGCTGGACGCGTGGCGCCTTCGGACCTCTCTCCCGCGGAGGGGGAGGTCCGGCTTCTGTATGCCACGTGGCGGGCCCGGAGCTCTCCTCTGAGGAGAGGGAGGTCCGGCTTTGCCGGACGCGTGGCGCCTTCGGAGCTCTCCCTGCGGAGAAGTGCGAGTTCCTTAGGCATTTTCTCCTATGTGCGGGGGTACCCCATATCTCAGGTACCGACAGTGGCCCCCGGGCCCATCTCGGGGGAGATAGCGAGCCCGAGGTGGGACCTCCGTCTCTTATGATCCGCGCACTTTCTCTAAGTCCCGAATTGACCGCTGCCGGAGCACGAACGGCCGCGGGATCGTGGGAGCGTGCGCTCACTTGATGGTTGCTTTTACTGCGGCGGTTCCCAAGAATGCCACTTTTGCACGTTGCGGTGCTTTCTTCAGGAACCGCCGAAGTGCCTTGCCGGCTCATCTTCTCAGGAGACTGACTCCTTGACCCACCGCTTCAGTTGGGCGGCTTGGGTCCACCCGTCATCGGCACTCGGTCTAGGAGCCGAAGCGGTTGCCGATGCGGTGTATTCGAAGAGTTCCGAATCGCTTGGAATTGCACCCGAGAAGTTTTTAGAGGGGACCTTACCCACATTGCGGCTTCCCTTCGCACTTCTCTGCGTTTCTTCTCGGACTCTTGTGCTTTTGCTTTCTTGCCCTTAAGTTCTCCCTCATCATGGCCTCCAACCCGCCACCAGAGAAGAAGCACGCTCGATCTCCTCCAGCGGCGGCGTCTGTGCCAAGTCGGGAATCTGGGGTGCCTGGCACTCCCTCCGGTGGCGACTCGAAGAGGCCCCGGGCTGATGCGTTGAGGGAAGCTTCTGGGGCGTCCTCTGTTCCGCCAGTTCAAGCGACTGCGGAGCGGCCGTCAGTGATGGTAGCGGGCTCTGGGAGTCCTACCCCGGCTCGGAAGTCGGGGTTCAGAGCCCGCTGGAGTGTCCGCGCTTCCCGGCCATCCCCGACTTGCGGGGAGTCTGTGCCGTTGCGCCCGGCGCCATGGGCAACTGCCGTGGCCCCCAGGCCAGCGCAAACTTCTCCTGTTCCGGTGTGCCCGGACTCCGCGGCGGCACCGTCTCTTCCTGCCGAGATGGCCACCACGGCCCCCAAGCCAGCGCAGGTCGACCCTGCACTAGGCAGCCCGGCCTTTACTCCAGCGCCGCCTTCCCCGGCTCGCCCCTCTCCACAGGTCAAGGAGCCAGAAGCTGAAGAGAGCCCGGCAGGTCCGGCTGCCAGATCCTCGGAGCCAGCTTCTCCTGATTGGCGTCTCGTCTCGGTTGCTGGTGCGTCGACTCCTCTTGAGGACGAGGTAATGGAGGAGGTCGGGGGGACTGCCCCGGCTTCTGTTGCTCCATTGCCCCTGGCGGATGATTTCGCGCTTGCCGAGACGAGCGTTCGGCAGGTCTTGGCTGCGCTAGGTCGCGAGCGTGAGGAGTATACGGTTGAACGGGATCGCCTCCTCACCTGGGGGAACATTTTGCGGGAGAGGACCGTGAAGGTTAAGAGCGAGCTTGACTCCAGGCGGGAGTTGCTCGACTTCAGGGAAGTGCTCCTCGACCGGATGAAGCGGGTTGTCGACCGCATGGACACCCAATCGCGGCGGATCAACAGGGAGGCCCTGGAGGCACACGCCCGGGCCGAGGAGAGCCTCTCTGCTGCTGTGGAGATATGGCAGCAGTTGGAGCGCCGTAAACTCGCCGTTGAGGAACGGGAGCGTTCCACGGCAGCTGAGGTGGAGAGGGTCGCCGTGCAGCTGGCGGCGGGCGAGGATGACCTTCGAGCTCGGATCGAGGAGCTGGAGATCCTGAAGGCAGACCTCGACTTGAGGGAGGAACAGGTCTCCCGTGATCGCCGGGCAGTGTTGGACCGGGAGTTGGCCGCCGACTTCAAGGCTGCTGAGTTGGAGCGGCTCGCCCAGGCTCTCCATCTTCGGGAGAGCTCCCTGGCGGCCAAGGAGAAGGAATTCTCCGAGAGGAACCTGGAGGCTCTGCAGGCGGCCCGCCGCGAGGTGGAGGAGCTCTCGGCCTTGTGGTCCTCCGAGGCTCTTGCGGTCTCAAGCTTCGTGGATTGAGCGGGGTCTGCCCTGATCCCTCTTGGCTTCAGTCCGGTGAGGGCCGTGGCTCCTGCGTTGAAGGTGGCGGAGGTGATCCCTGCGCTGGAGTCGATCGGCGCCATGCTGGACAGGCTAGACTCGGTGGTCGCCAGCGAGCTTGAGGCTGAGGGACGCGGCCTAGCCTTAGAGGTCGCTTCACATGTGCTGGCATGCTTCAAGAGCCGCGACCCCTCTTTCTCGCTAGATCCAGCGAGAGAGGGCCCAGCCGCGGAGCGGGAGGAAGCTGCCAGGGCTGATGTCGAGGATGTGGCCACCCTTATAGCCGCAAGGTTCCGGCGGGAGCCGGGAGGTCCTTAGGACTTGTTTCTCCCTTTTTATCGAGTCTATAGTCCAGCTCATGGAGCCTCGCTTAGTTCGACTCTTTTGGATATTTGTGTCTGTGATGCTTTTTCTCTCCTTCTTGGCTTTGCCTGACTGAGTCCTTAGCTCCGCAAGGTACTCAGAGGCCATCTCCAATCTCGGAGCTCTGCATAGACACCCTCCCCGGGTCCTAACCGTGTTAGGGGCCCCCGGGGGTCTCCGGATCTCACCCTATGGGGAGCTCCAAATCTGCCTGCCACATGGCGGGTCCGGAGCCCCTCCTTAAGAGGCGGGAGCTCCGGCCATGCTGGACACGTAGGGCTTTCGTAGCCCTCCCACCGGGGGGGGGGAGGTCCAGTTTCCGCCTGCCACGTGGCCAGCCCGGAGCCCTCCTTAGGGAAGGCGAGAGCTCCGGGCCTGCTGGACATGTGGGGCCCTCGGGTCCCGCCCCTGCTGAAGGGGCAGGACCCGGTCCTTCCAGTCCTAAGCCGGAGTAGTTGGTAGCTCCTTCCCCCTGCTTCATGCAGTCCCTGTTGCCGTAACCTGGAGGTCCTGCACACAGGCAGAGGAAACGTAATTCTCCTCAGGGGTCCTCCCCTCCCGTCTCCTAGTCTTATCCGTCTTACGATCCTGATCCGTTATACGGGGCTTGGGCAATTCTGTGCACGAGGCGCCGGAGCTCCGGCTCCCTCTGAGGTCCGGGTACGGCCGTCCGATCCCTAGTACCGGGCCATGCGCTGGGGAAGCAGAGTGCACGTGCTTTGGGTTCATGACCAGGCAAAGCGGTTGTACTCCCCTGTACCTCCGGAGGGCAGGATGCGCATGCTTTGGGCTCATGGCCTGCTAAGCTGGATACGCACCCTGGACCCCCCATGCACAATGCAGGCCTTTCCTGGAGGTGACCAACTGGCACCACAACACCTGACTGGGGGAGGCCCGAGAGACTCACTCGGCCATCGGCAGGTGCCTCAAGCGCAGCCGCCTTCGGTAGGATAGCGAATGCCGACTATGGATGAGCGCAGGAGAGGGGGAGCTAGATGTACGATGAACATACAAAGATAGTGCGGTCATAGAAATTAATGCATAATTTAAATGAGCGCATGAGAGAGAGCTAAGTAGAACAGGTTTCTGTATTCATGCCCATAGGTGGAATTCTGGCTGTACATGGAAGCAAGACTCTACGCGCTTAGGGTCGGAACAGGGCTAAACTGGACGTAGTGCTGTACCGTCCCTTGAGACTTAGCTGCCCCAAGCTCTGTTCCTAAATTCTATGGGATTCATTACAGAAGGGAATAACCCTGTTCTACTGATGCTCGGGAAGTAGGACTTACAGTGTTGCTTCATGGCAATGGTTTTTTGGGAACGGATCCCACACTCGGTTGAAAGGTATGTGTACCTGGGGCGGCAGCTTTCATGATTCGGAAGGGACCTTTCCTGCTGGGGGAGAGTTTATGGGTCCTTTTTGGAATAGAGCGTGCCGCGACACCAGGTCGCCCTCCTGCAGGTCCCCGATGCGTTCGGTTCTTTGGCGGTAGTGCTTAGAGCATCAGCCGAGACCACGCGTTGTGGGGTGTTACCTGCAGCCGAGTCTCATCGACGAGGTTGTCATCTTCGCGCTGGATCAGGTCCTGCGCGGCTTCTCCTTGGGGCCCCCGGGGAGTTCTCCCCTTCTGGCTAAGGCCTTCAAGGGGTAGGTGGACCCGGGCTCGTCTTGGATGACCCAAGGCGTCTTCCCCTTCTGGTATACGGGGCTTGGGCAATTCTGTGCGCGAGGCACCGGGGCTCCAGCTCCCTCCAGGGCCCGGGTACGACCGTCTGATCCCTAGTACCGGACCGTGCGCCGGGGAGGCAGAGTGCACAGGATTTGGGTTCGGAACCAGGCAAAGCGGCTGTACATAAAAGAGAGCGAAGTAGAACAAGTTTATGTGTAAATGCCCATAGATGGGGGTCATGCTGTACATGGAGGCAACGACCCGCCTCATTTAGAAGGGAAGCAAGACTCTACGTGCTTAGGGTCGGGAACAAGCCAAGCTGAACGTAGTCCTGGACCGTCCCCAGAGACTTAGCTGCCCCAAGCGCTGTTCCTAGACTCTATGGGATTTATTACAGAAGGGTATGGTCCTGTTCTACTAACGCTCAGGAGGTAGGACTTACAGTGTTGTTCCATGCCAAGGGGTTTTGGGAACGGATCCCATACTCGGTTGAAAGGCATGTGTACCTGGGACGGCAACTTTTGCGACCCGGAAGGGACCTTCCCGGACGGGGGAAAGTTTATAGGTCCTTCGCGGGAAAGTGTGTGCGCCGCGGCACCAGGTTGCCTTCCTGCAGGTCCCTGACGCGTTTGGTCGTTTGGCGGTAGTGCTAGAGCATCAGCCGAGACCGTGCGTTGTGGGGTGTCACCTGCAGCCGAGCCCCGTCGACGAGGTCGTCATCTTCACGCTGGATCAGGTCCTGCACGGCTTCTCCTGGGCGCCCCGGGGAGCTCTCCCCTTCTGGCTAAGGCCTTCAAGGGGTAGGAAAACCCGGACTCTTCTTGGGAGTCCCAGGGCGTCTTTTCTCTTCTGGCTAAAGCCTTCAAGAGGTTTACAGACCCTGGGCGGCCCCCAGGAGGTACTGCCGAGGCACAGAGGCATGCTCTCAGATGGAGCCGACCCTATTCTGCACCATGGGGACTGGTGCTTTGGCTGCTGCGACTACTTGGAGCTTCTCCAAGGTTGACGCCGCAGCAGTGCGGCCTCCACTGACTTCTCCGGGTAGCCACAGTCGGCTACTGCCCCGGCTCGTCATCTCCGGAACTGGAGTCCCCACCATTGCGCACCGTCTTTATGACGCGCTGAGGCTCCTGGAACCCTACCTGGTGGCCGACGCTGACTGAGGCGTCGACATTCTGCTTCCCCTCCCTCTATGGGAGGGGTGGGGCATCAGCTCTCTGCTGCCTCCCCTTGCGGAAGCGCTCTGCGAGCCTCTGGATATCCCAGCACTCGGCAGCAGTATGACTGCTGGTGCCATGCACGGGGCACAGCTCACCTTGGTCACCGTCTGGGGCCGGTGACTGCCGCTGCCTTTTGTCAGGGTGCGGCCCCCGAGCTCCACTGGGTGCCGCCGCTGCGGCAACGGGAGCCACGGCCGATGACTTCATCTTGCCACTCCCCCGTTTCTTGGCCTTCTTGCTGCCTCCATAAGAAGCAGCGCCAGATCCGGGCTGTCCTCCTGACTCGGAGGCTGGCAGTGAGTGCCAGTTCCGCCCTTCGGCTGCTCTGGCGCACTTGTCCGCCAGGCTAAAGAGCTCGGAGACATCACGGACCTCTCTGGTCGCGAGTTTCTCAAGCATCTTCTCGTCCCGGACACCCTGCCGAAACGCTACCACCACAGAAGCACTTTGAATGTGCGGGATGGTGTTGCGTACCTGGGAGAACCGCTGGATGAAAGAGCACAGTGATTCCCCAGGTTATTGCTTGATGGCGTGAAGGTCAAGCTCTGTGCCGGGACGGGTGTAGGAGCTGCCGAAGTTGGTGATGAACTGTCGGCAGAGCTCTCCCCAGGAAGCTATGGAACCCTGGGGGAGGTTCATGAGCCAAGACCGGGCTGGGCCGGTCAAGGCGACGGGGAAGTAGTTGGCCATGACGGCCTCATCCCCTCCTGCGGCAAGTACGGCGGTGGAGTAGATCTGGAGAAACTCCGCCGGGTTGACGCTGCCGTCGTACTTCTTGGGCAGGTGCGGCCAAAACTTGCACGGCCACCTCGCGAAGCGAAGGTGGGGTGCCAGGGCCGCACATCCTGCCCCTGTTGCCGCAGGTGTTGGTGCCGCGAACGCTTGGTTCGCCGTTGGCACGGTGTACCCCAGTATGGGCAAGGCTGCGCCATAGACCGGGGGCGCCGTTTGCAGTGCATATGGTTGTGGCATATGCTGCGTGGCGTATGCCTGGGGCAGAGATCGCGTGGCGAAGATCTGCTCTTCAGGCTGGGTCGAGGCCGATGTCATGCTGTCGCAAGCCTCTTGGTTGCGACGCCTTTCCCGACATCGCTCGAGGTACACCCGGGCATCCTGGCCCATGTGGCACCATTCCAGCTCTGTCCTCTGGTCCGTCGACGGAAGCCTGGTGGAGCAGGAGTCCGCTGTCTGCGCGTCAAGCGTTGGGGTGCGTGTCAGCGACACCGCCGGTTGGCCGGAGTGTCGTCCCCGCCGAAGTCGACGGTTTGCGGCGGCGACGACAAGGCGGTCTACCTCGCGTATCCACTGCTGGGTCGCTGAATAGAGTGCGTCCCCAGCAGGTGGATTGTGCAGTAGTGGTCTTGCTGCAGCTAGCGCACCCCCGTGGGGTACGCTCAGCGCTGCAGAAGATCTGACGCTGGTTGGAGCCTGCATTGCCGGAGTTGGCGTTGCCGGAGTCGGCTGCTGGCTACCAGCTTGCGCCGACACACTCCGTCCTGAGTGCGTCGACACGTATTACCCGCTGGTCACGGTTCGCCGTGAACGCGGGGGAGGAGAGCTTGCTGCTGAAGGAAGGTTGGTCATCTTCGTTGGCAGAAGCTCGTCGCGCAAGGGAAAAGCCCCCCTACCTGGCGCGCCAAAAGTCGAAGTGTGTGGTCGACACTTCCCCCCGATCTGCACTGGGCAGCCCGCGGAAGTTCTTTTTCGGAGGGGCTAGTCACTTGTGGAGAGCTTGAGCGTAGGGACGAGTTAGGGAGGAGCTTGACACGGCGAGTTTTACGTGGTTCGGGCCGCCGGAGCGTAAAACCCTACGTCCACGGTGAGCTGAGGTGCTCGCTGTATTGCTTGTTGCTCAGAACCGGAGTCCTGAGCTTGAGGATGAGTTACGCCTAGGGTATGACTTGCTGGACTGCGAACCCTTGCTAACGTTGCCTACCCAAGCCTTTTATAGTCGAAGGCTCGTGTGGCTTACAAGGGGGGCACGGGACCCGACATGTCGTCCCGGGGAGATTGCCTGCCGACTATCGTATCTGCAGTTATGTCGGTAGTTGTCTCTGGCGAAGTCTTCTGAGTCTTCGTCTTGCCGCCCTGCCCATGCCGCCTGCTAGTCGTAGTGGTTGATGACAGCAGGAGAGGCAGGGGATGTCTTGTCGCTGTGTTTATTGGCTGGCAGGCTCTGACACCGCGCGCCAGTCTGTGATGCGACTGGACGCAACGGCACTTGACAGAGGCGTGCTCCGCGTCTCCGCGTCTTGGGAAGGTGCGGGCCTTGAATACCTTGTACGGGCAAGGTATGGGGCGTCTTTACGCCCGCTGCCTACTGCTCGGGGGCAGGCTGCGCTCTTCTGCTGGACACGTGGCGGCCCCGGAGCCCTCCTCAGAGGAGGGGGAGGTCCGGTCCCGCAGGACACGTGGAGCCTTCGGACCTCACCCCGTGGAGGGGGAGGTCCGGCTTCTGTTGGCCACGTGGCGGGCCCGGAGCTCTCCTCTGGGGAGAGGGAGGTCCGGCCCTGCTGGACATGTGGCGCTTTCGGACCTCTCACCGGCGGAGGGGGGGAGGTCCGGCTTATGCAGGCCACGTGGCGAGCCCGGAGCTCTCCTCCGAGGAGAGGGAGGTCCGGCCCCGCTGGACGTGTGGCGCCTTCGGAGCTCTCTCTGCATAGAAGGGTGAGATCCTTAGGAATTTTCCCCTGTGCGCGGGGGTACCCCATATCGCGGGTACCGACAGACGCTCTTTCGCTACTTCTTTGTGTTGCGGACGACTGGACGCGGCTCGAAGACTCAGATGGGAGCGTACTACTTCCAGCATCGCTGCAAGGACCCTGTCGAAGTGTTCGGTCGACACTTCCCCCGGGTCTGCACTGGGCAGCCCGCGGAGGTTCTTTTTTCGGTGGGGCTAGTCCCTTGCGGAGAGCTTGCGCGGATGGACGAGTTAGTAAGAGCTTGACACTGAGAGTTTTACGTGGTTCAGGCCGCGGAGCGTAAAACTCTACGTCCACGGCGAGCTATGGAGCTCGCTGTATTGCTTGCTGCTCAGGGCCGGAGTCCTGAGCTTGGGGGTGAGTTACAGCCTGGGCGTGAATGGCTAGCGTATGAGTTGCAGAAATGCGAACCCTTGCTATCGTCGCTGTCGGTACCTGAGATATGGGGTACCCCCGCGCACAGGGGAAAATGCCTAAGGAACTCGCCCTTCTCCGCAGGGAGAGCTCCGAAGGCGCCACGCGTCCAGCGGGGCCGGACCTCCCTCTCCTCAGAGGAGAGCTCCGGGCCCGCCACGTGGCATACAGAAGCCGGACCTCCCCCTCCGCGGGAGAGAGGTCCGAAGGCGCCACGCGTCCAGCAGGGCCGGACCTCCCTCTCCTCAGAGGAGAGCTCCGGGCCCGCCACGTGGCAGCGGAACGGCGCTGCCTGCCCCCGAGCGATAGGTAGCGGGCGTAAAGACGCCCCATACCTTGCCCGCACAAGGTATTCAAGGCCCGCGTCTTCCCAAGACGCGGAGACGCGGAGCATGCTTCTGTCAGGTGCCGTTACGCCCAATCGCATCACAGACTAGCACGCGGTGTCAGAACCTGCCAGCCAATAAATACCGCGACAAGACATCCCATGCCGCCTGCGCCGTCGTCATCCCCTACAACTAGAATGCGGCATGGGCAGGGCTGCAAGACAAAGACTCAGAAGCCTTTGCCAGAGACAACTACCAGCATAACTGCAGATACGGTAGATCACAGTCAATCTCCCCGGGACCACCTGTCGGGTCCCGGGCCCCCCTTGTAAGCCACCCGAGTCTCGGACTATAAAAGACTCGGGTAGGCGACGATAGCAAGGGTTCGCACTCTAGCCATCAGCACCCTGGGTTCGCACTCTGCAACTCATACGCTAGCCATACACTCCCAAGCTGTAACTCACCCCCAAGCTCAGGACTCCGGCCCTGAGCAGCAAGCAATACAGCGAGCTCCATAGCTCGCCGTGGACGTAGGGTTTTACGCTCCGGCGGCCTGAACCACGTAAAACTCACCGCGTCAAGCTCTTACTAACTCGTCCATCCGCGCAAGCTCTCCGCAAGGGACTAGCCACACCGAAAAAAAGAACCTCCGCGGGCTGCCCAGTGCAGGCCCGGGGGAAGTGTCGACCGAACACTTCGACATTTGGCGCGCCAGGTAGGGGGCTTTTCTCCTAGCGCGACGAGTTTCCGCCGACGAAGATGACCAAGCTTCCTTCAGCGGCGAACTCTCCCCCCTCGCCTCTGCGGCAAACAGCGACCAGACCTCCAGGTTACAGCAACGGGAGCTGCATGGGGCGGGGGGCAAGGAGCTATCGACTACTCCAGCACAGGACCAGAAGGTACGGGTTTCGCCTCTTCAACAGGGGTGGGGCCCGAAGGCCCCACGTGTCCAGTGCGGCCGGAGCTCCCGCCTCCAAAGGGGGGGCTCTAGACCTGCCACGTGGCCGGCAGAAGCCGGGCCCCCCTCTCTGGGGGGGGGGGGGGTGGGCTCCGGAGGCCCCACGTGTCCAGCGGGGCCGGAGCTCCCGCTTCCTTAGGAGGAGCTCTGGACCCGCCGCGTGGTCGGCAGAAGCCAGACCTCCCTCTCCGGGGGGGAGCTCAGAAGGCTCCACGTGTCCCGTGGGGCTGGACCTCCTTCTCCTTAGAAGGGAGCACCGGGCCCGCAATGTGGCCGGCAGATCCGGACCTCCCCATCCTCATGGGGCGAGCTCCGGAGACCTCCGGGGTCCTTAATACAGTAAGGACCCGGAGAAGGTGCCTGTGCAGAGCTTCGAGATTGGTAGAGGCCTCTGAGTGCCTTGCGGAGCTAAGAACTCGGCCAGGCAAAACCATGAAGAAGAAAAAAAGCATCACAGGCACAAACAATCAAGAGAGTCTATTTATTCATGGCTCCACGAGCTGGTCTACAGACTCGATAAAAAGAAAGAAGCGAGTCCTAGGGGCCTCCTGGCTCGCGTCGGAACCTAGAGGCTACAAGGGCGGCCACCTCCCCGACTTTGGCTCTGGCCATCTCCTCCCGCTCCGCGGCAGGACCGTCTTTCACTGGCTCTAGTGAGAAGGAAGGGTCCCGGCTCTTGAAGTAGGCCAGCACATGCGTGGCAACCTCCAAAGCCAGGCCCCGTCCCTCTGCCTCAAGCTCGCTGGCGAACACTGAGTCCAGCCTGCTCAGCCTGGCGCCAAGTGACTCCAGTGCAGGAATCACTTCAGCCACCTTAAGCGAAGGAGCCATCGCCTTCACCGGGCTGAAGCCAAGAGGGACCAAGGCGGACCCCGCCTGGTCAACAAGGTTCGAAACTGCACGGGCCTCGGAGGACCCCGAGGACAAGAGCTCCTCTACCTCGCGGCGTGCTGCTCGCAGGGCGTCGCGGCTTCCCTCGGAGGACTCCTTCTCCCTGGCTGCCAGGGAGCTTTCCCGAAGGCGAAGAGACTGGGCAAGACGCTCCAGCTCAGAAACCCGGAAGTCGGCAGCCAATTCCCGATCCAGGACCGCCTGGCGTTCGCGGGAGACCTGTTCCTCCCTCATGGCCAGGTCTGCCTTCCAGGCCTCTAGCTCCCTGGTCGGAGCTCGCAGGTCAGCCTCGCCCGCCGCCAGCCGCGCGGCGACCCTCTCCGCCTAGGCAGCCGTAGAACGCTCCTGGTTCTCAACGGTGAGCTTGCGGCGCTCCAGCCTCTGACGTATCTCCTCCACCTCGGAGAGACTCTCCTCGGCCTGGGCATGTACCTCGAGGGCCTCCCTGTGGAGCCGTCGCGTTTCGGCGTCCAGGCAGTAAACAGACCATTTCAGCCGATCAAGGAGCGCTTCCCTGAAGTCAAGCGACTCCTGCCTGGAATCGATCTCGCCCTTGACCTTCGCGGTCCGCTCCCGCAAAAGGTTCCCCCAGATGAGGAGGCGATCCCTTTCAACCGTATGCTCCTCCCGCTCACGACCAAGTGCGGCTGTCAAAGTGTGTGGTCGACACCCGCGGAGGTTCTTTTTCGGAGGGGCTAGTCACTTGCGGAGAGCTTAAGTGTATGGACGAATTAAGGAGAAGCTTGACACGGCGAGTTTTACGTGGTTCAGGCCACCGGAGCGTAAAACCCTACGTCCACGGCGAGCTAAGGAGCTCACTGTATTGCTTGTTGCTCAGAACCGGGGTCCTGAGCTTGGGGATGAGAGATGTCTAGCGTATGAGTTGCTGGAGTGCGAACCCCTGCTAACATTGCCTACCCGAGCCTTTTATAGTCCAAGGCTCGGGTGGCTTACAAGGGGGGCCCAGGACCCGACAGGTGGTCCCGGGCAGATTGCCTGCAGACTATCGTATCCGCAGTTATGTCGGTAGTTCTCTCTGGTGAAGGCTTCTGAGTCTTCGTCTTGCCGCCCTGCCCATGCCACATGCTAGTCGTAGTGGTTGATGACAGCGGAGGCGGCAGGGGATGTCTTGTCGCTGTGTTTATTGGCTTGCAGGTTCTGACACCGCGCGCCAGTCCGTGATGCGACTGGGCACAACGGCACCTGACAGAGGCGTGCTCCGCGTCTCCGCGTCTTGGGAAGTGTCGAAGTGTTCAGTCGACACTTCCCCCGGGCCTGCACTGGGCAGCCCGCGGAGTTTCTTTTATTGGTGGGGCTAGTCTCTAGCGGAGAGCTTGCGTAGATGGACGAGTTAGTAAGAGCTTGACACGGTGAGTTTTACGTGGTTCAGGCCGCTGGAGCATAAAACCCTACGTCCACGGCGAGCTCTGGAGCTCGCTGTATTGCTTGCTGCTCAGGCTCGGAGGCCTGAGCTTGGGGGTGAGTTACAGCTTGAGAGTGTATGGCTAGCGTATGAGTTGCAAAGTGCGAACCCAGGGGTGTGGATGGCTAGAGTCTGAACCCCTGCTAACGTCGCCTACCCGAACCTTTTATAGTCCAAGACTCGGGTGGCTTACAAGGGGGGCCGGGACCCGACAGGTGGTCCCGGGGAGATTGACTGATATCTACCGTATCTGCAGTTATGCCGGTAGTTGTCTCTGCCGAAGGCTTCTGAGTCTTCGTCTTGTAGCTCTGCCCATGCCGCATGCTAGTCGTAGTGGGTGATGACGGCGGGGGCGGCATGGGATGTCTTGTCGCTGCATTTATTGGCTGACAGCCTCTGACACTGCGCGCCAGTCTGTGATGCGACTGGGCGCAACGGCACCTGACAGAGGCGTGCTCCGCGTCTCCGCATCTTGGGAAGGCGCGGGCCTTGAATACCTTGTACGGGCAAGGTATGGGGCGTCTTTATGCCCGCTGCATATCACTCGGGGGCAGGCAGCGCCGTTCTGCCGGCCACGTGGTGGGCCCGGAGCCCTCCTCAGAAGAGAGGGGGGTCCGGCCCCGCAGGACACGTGGAGCCTTCGGACCTCTCCCCGTGGAGGGGGAGGTTCAGCTTCTATTGGCCACGCGGCGAGCCCGGAGCTCCTCTCTGAGGAGAGGGGGGTCCGGCCTCTCCGGACACGCGGCACCTTCGGACCTCTCTCCCGCGGAGGGGGAGGTCCGGCTTCTGTATGCCACGTGGTGGGCCCTCCCTCTCCTCTGAGGAGAGGGAGGTCCGGCCCCGTTGTACGCGTGGCGCCTTCGGAGCTCTCCCTGCGGAGAAGGGCGAGATCCTTAGGCATTTTCCCCTGTGCGCGGGGGTACCCCATATCGAGGGTACCGACAGTGGCCCCCGGGCCCATCTCGGGGGCGATAGCGAGCCCGAGGTGGGACCTTCGTCTCTTCTGATCCGCGCACTTTCTTGTCTTGAGTACTCCCTGTGCTGGCAGGGTCTTGACGGCTTCGGTGTTCAGCCTCTTAGGAGAGGGTGAAGCCTGGCATCGGAGCTCGGCCCGGCTGTGGGGGCGGAGGTCCGGAAGTCATCGGAGCTCAGGCCAGCGAAGGGCGTGAGGTCCGGCATCAGCGCTCGCCTCTGAAAGGAGGGCGAGGGCTGGCCTCGGAGCTCGGCCCAGCTATGGGGGCGGAGTCCGGAAGTCATCGGAGCTCAGGCCAGCGAAGGGCGTGAGGTCCAGCATCAGCGCTCACCTCTGAAAGGAGGGCGAGGGCTGGCCTCGGAGCTCGGCCTGGCTGTGGAGGAGGAGTCCGGAAGTCATCGGAGCTCAGGCCAGCGAAGGGCGTGAGGTCCGGCATCAGCGCTCGCCTCTGAAAGGAGGGCGAGGGCTGTCCTCGGAGCTCGGCCTGGCTGTGGAGGCGGAGTCCGGAAGTCATCGGAGCTCAGGCCAGCGAAGGGCGTGAGGTCCGGCATCAGCGCTCGCCTCTGAAAGGAGGGCGAGGGCTGTCCTCGGAGCTCGGCCCAGCTGTGGGGGCGGAGGTCCGGAACTGCTCAGTGCCCCCCCCTTTCCTATCCCTTAGTCTCATTTCGCTTACTGTCCCAGGCCGGAATACGGGGCTTGGGTAATCCAGTGCACTTGGTCCCGAAGGTCTGGCCCCAGCCCCTGTCAGGGTGTAACCGCCCGGCCCCCTGGTACTCAGACCGTAGCGCCGGGAGGCAGAGTGCGCATGCTTTGGGTGCAAGACCGGGCAAAGCAAGGCTCCTGACCCCCCGTTCTAGCGTAGGTCTTTTCCGGGAGGAGACCAACTAGCGGTGCAGTACCCTTATAGGGGGAGATCCAAAAGGCCACCGGGCCTCTGGCAGGTACCCCAAGCACTACCGCCTTCGGCAGGACGGCAAATATTGACTATGCATGAGAGACGGAAGGAGGAACCGAGTGTACAATGGACGCACACTGTCTAGAGCGTGGGGAGGTGTTCATATAAATTAATGCGTAATTTAAATAAACACCTAAGTAAGCATGGTGAACTTACTGGGTAGCGTCGGAGCGCCTGTCTTCACGCAGAGCGGGTCATGCGTGGCTTCGTCGTACGCCGGACACGGGGGGACCCCCATGGCTATATCAGGGGGAAGCATGGCTTCGGCCCCGCATACCATGTGGAAGGGTAGTTCCCGTGACCCGGCCCTGGGAAGTCCGGCTGGCCCTCGACATGGAGGAGCCGGTATCCCCCGACGGCTCTGGGTGCGCGTCTGCACCGGTTGTGTGGGTCTGCTTGGCGTGGACCTGGCACGCATTGCATCCCTAACCGGTTTGACGGCGTCCAGATGGCTCTGGGTCAGTAGGAGCCATGCTGGGTGGCTTAACCGACCAACGTGCGGGACGATGAGCGTTCCCAGCACTCGCCTTACTGCGAGCTAATCGCAGCCTTCCTCCTGGGTTATGCACCGCAATAGGATGTCGTGGCGCCACGCCAGTAAAGATACCAGCGCGTAGCACTTAGCCATCCGCACCACCCGTTCAGCGGATGCACGTTCATCAGGAAGGATGTCTGTCGAAGTGTGCGATCGACACTTCTGTAACAGCCCTAACTTTTGTAAAGTTTTATTTCGACATATGAAACAAAGTTAAGGCGATAAAAGACTATAATTGTGTCACATGAAATGATGAACACACATATGGACCTGTGAGGGAGTTAAAAATTTTCTCTAGCACATGCTCAACACATGTTAACCTAGGGGAAAGAATTAGACTTCCAAACACTCTAACTCATGTGCACCTTCTCTATGAGTAGAGTGGAGGAAATTTAAATGCAATTTGAATTTTTTTGAAAGGATTCCTATTCAGATTGTCCAAAGGCCTATATGTGAGATCATAGATGCATCTCTCATATATTCAAGAGCCTAAGTTTTAATTTTGGAGAATTTTTTGTTTCATATACTATTTATTCTGAGGATTAAAGGAGGGCACGTTCAAATTCAAACTTAAATTTGAATTTTGAACCAAACATACTCAATTTCAAAATCTGATTTTAGATTTGAGTTCCTCATAATTCTTTTGACCTATCCTCCAAGTTTGATCAAATTCGGAGCTCATTTGCTATTTTAAATCGAAATGGGGGTAAAGAGGGAGAATTGGGGCTGTGACCCAACATGTCATAGACTGTTCTAAACCGACGTGCTCGACTCCTCAGCGTGCGACAGCAGCTGCTCGTTCACCGACGCCACCTCCTGCTGGATCGTCTTCTGCTCATCCTCATCACCTCACACGAGTGCCACAGCACCATTTTGCTTCTCCCAGCTCGAGCTCAGCCTCTGTGGGGGTGCTCCCGTGAAACACAAACAGCTGCCGTGTTCTCTGTTTTCCTCTGATTGCCCCAGCAAAACCAGCATCCTTTGCCCGAGCTTCCACAGCAAAAAGGTTCACCCCTGAGTGCTCTAGCCGGCTGTGAACTTCCCTCCGCTGTTCCATGATTGCTGGCGCCTAGAAACAGAAGAGTTTCTGCTGCTCCCGGGTTGCACGTCGGAGAACCGAAACTGGACGCCGTGGACAGCCCAAACCAGAAGGGATCACGCCCAAGAAAGCCACCCCATCTGTGCACCAGCAAGTATAGTTTCTCACCTCCAAAGATCAGCCCCAGCCATTGATCACAGAGGGAGAATTTCAAGTTTTTCTCCCGGGCGGCAGAAACGGACCTTGAGGTAAAGAATTGTAAAATTCGTCCTCAGTTCATGTTTGTTGGGTCTCAAACTTCACATACAGGTTGTTAACTGCCTAGCACACCTCCTCCATCGATTTTATACCAACAAATTGAGTGTAGAGTGAGCAGTCCGATCTCTTTTAGAGGGTATGCCGCTTGACCCTATCGGGTGGACGGTGCCGATAGGTTTAGAGCCCTCTCCAGCTTGTTTAGACCTCATGCCGGTCTTCTACATGATCCCCTGGTGCTGTAGAGCACAAGAACCGACCATTTGGTGGAGAATTCACCGTGCAAGACCTCGCCGGAGCTCTAGGGTTTGCTGTGACCGGTGCGCCCTGTTTTCCGGCGAGTTTCAGCCGCCGGCGACCTCACCAATGTGTTCAGCGTGGGGAAATATGGGGGGGGCGGCCAGCAGGGGGTCTGGAGGTGGCTGGGAACTTGTTTTCCGGCGACCTCGCCGGAGTGGGCCGCCACTGCCCTGTTGGGCGCGAGTCTGGAGGTTAGGGATGACAGGTGGGACCCACTGTCAGCATTTAAACATTTTCCAGATTTTCCCACTCTATTTCAAACTTTGGAGAGCCATAACTTTGTGTAGGAATGTCCAAAAATTGTGAAACAAATTTTGTTGGATTCCTCTCAAAGAGTACTATCTAGGGGTGCAGACCAATGTTTATGAAAATCCCTAAATTTGGCCCATTAATTCATTTAAGAAAAATCTTGTCTGAATTTTTACAGGAGTTCTGTTTATTTGAAAATTCACAAATTTGGACAGGACAATGTTCCAAAATTCCTTGAACTTCAGTAAAAATTTCAGAGGTATTGGACCTCATTTGCTTGGTCAAATGATGTGTTCATTTCTTATGTCTCTGAAAAATGGGAAAATGAACAGAGACAATTTCAGCTTTTCACCATTCTTTGAAAAATCCATATCTCCATGTAGGAAACTCCAAAAATGGTAAAACCAAATCCTATGGACTCAGGACATTTTGTACTTCACAAAAAGTCTACTTTGCAGCATAGGAAAGCTTAATATCTAGGGGGTAAAGGCAGATTAGTGAAAACCACATAAGGATTTGTTGTGCCCACATGAAGCCATTTCATGAGCTCAATTTCTGCACACTGCCTGAATACCATCCATAGAGGCTGTGGTTAAATTCTCAGCTTCATTGGACCTCTGGAACTGGGCTACCATATTTTAGGTTTAAGTGTTCATATAATGGACTTAATCACATGGTGATTACTAGTATTTCTTTTCACCCTAGCTTTCATCATCTCTAAGGTTGTAGATCCAACAACAGAAAACTTTCTGTTGTTTGTTCCTTTTAGGTGTGAGTTAACTTGAACAACAGTTTTGAAACAGTTTCTAAATTGCTTTTGAAATATATGTGCATTGCAATATAATAGCTCACTTGACGTCGACGTTCGACGAGGATTCAACTCTACAGCGAGGATCTCCATCTCGTGACGAGTTTGGCGGATTCTCCGGAGGAAGACTAACTCCTAGCTTCTAACAAAACCGTTGAGCAAGGCAAGCCCCGGTTCGCATATCGTTACCGTTTTAAATTTTGCTTTACATCACATCATGTTTATTAGACTTGAGTGCATTATGTCTAGGATGATTGAAACCCACTTGCGTGCCTATTACATCCCTCATTTGAAGGTTTAGTGTAGGCTTTTCCTCGTTGTAGATGCTAGGCTAATATTGTAGCTAGCTCGGTAGAAGTCGAGTAGTAAAAAGCTACTCGCGAGAAAGTTCGAGTAATGGAGTTACTCGCGAGAGATAAATGATAAGAGCACCCTCATGAATATGAGATGGGGACGGGGATGTTCCTGTAGGATGGAGCACTCAAGGTTGGTCTCGACCTGCGATGGGTGTGACAATGCTTGAGACCACATTTGGCCTGGACCGGGATGGTAAGGCAAATGTGGACGTTGGTTGTAGCGCCGTCCATGTCGGTTAAGGACCGTATGTATGCGGCCCTGCTGGACAAGATTGAGCTGTACCGGATATATAGTGGGGTATGGGACCCATGAAACCGATGTAACTCGATGGACCGTGATATAGAAACTCATCCTTCGCGTGGGAATGGCGTTGAGAAGGCGGGAGGTGTAAATCCTTTAGCGGGCAACTTCGACGTGTCCGCGTAGAGGACCATCCTGCTCGGCGCGAAGCGTTTTTCTATGTCGGGGTGTCGTGTGAAAGGTTGCTGCATACAACGTAAGAAAGAGCTCTTGAGAGAGTCTTTCGAGGCGGGTGTATGTGTCGTGTATTCCGGGTTGTTATTGATTCGAATCACCGTCGCTCGCGGAAGAGGATTGAGCATACTTGCCCACTGCACCGTGACTTAGTAATAAGAGGAACTAAGTCTCTTAACTTGCTGTTTGTGGATTAATCACTGTATTGGAACCATGACTGAAGTAGTTATAGAGCCAACTAAATTTCATTTCCACCTTAGGCTAGCAACATCGGGATAAGCGTTTCTTGTTTGATTGTGGACTTCCGATGCTGTGAGGCGTGAGGACCACTAAAATGAAGGCTATAAGAATCTGAATATAAGGATCAAGTTTAGTCATGATGCATTTTGCAAATTCCTATGCCTACTTTCTTACTACCCCTGCATATAGAGTTGCATGTTTAGGAGTGACGGGTAAGTCTTGTTGAGACTTAGTGCTCATGGTTGCTTCTGAGTTGTTTTTGCAGGTAGCAGGACGCCTGCTATGAAGAGGGTTTTTCGGTGAGACGATGAACCTCACGGTTTGTTCAACTCATTGGAAACCTAGCCGCTGCCTTTCTTTGGTGAAGCTAGTAGGAAGCGTTCACGGGCTGAACGACTTCTCTTCAGCGTAGTTAGGGTCGAGAGTGAGTAGTTGTCCAGCAAATTTTAATTTCCGCTGCGTGTGTACATTATGTTGTAAAAGAAATTATCTTGAGTAACAAAATGGTTCCGTTATGTTCTTATCGTCTTTTCGTGCATGCTGTTGGGTGCCGCATCGCACGGCACCACCCACTGCGATTCCCGGGCCGGGCCCTCACAACTTCCCCCGGGCCTGCACTGGGCAGCCCGCGGAGGTTCTTTTTTCGGCGGGGCTAGTCTCCTAGCGGAAAGCTTGCGCGGATGGACGAGTTAGCGAGAGCTTGACACGGCGAGTTTTACGTGGTTCAGGCCGCCGGAGCGTAAAACCCTACGTCCACGGCGAGCTATGGAGCTCGCTGTATTGCTTGCTGCTCAGGGCCGGAGGTCTGAGCTCGGGGTGAGTTACAGCTTGAGAGTGTATGGCTAGCGTATGAGTTGCAAAGTGCGAACCCCTGCTATCGACGCCTGCCAGAGCCTTTTATAGTCCAAGACTCGGGTGGCTTACAAGGGGAGCCGGGACCCGACAGGTAGTCCCGGGAAGATTGTCTATTATCTACCGTATCTGTAGTTATGCCGGTAGTTGCCTCTGGTCGAAGGCTTCTGAGTCTTCATCTTGCCGCCCTGCCCATGCCGCGTGCTAGTCGTAGTGGTTGTTGACGGTGCAGGCGGCATGGGATGTCTTGTCGCAGCGTTTATTGGCTGCCATGTTCTGACACCGCGTGCCAGTCTGTGATGCGACTGGGCGCAACGGCACCTGACAGACGCGTGCTCCGCGTTTCCGCGTCTTGGGAAGACGCGGGCCTTGAATACCTTGTACGGGCAAGGTGTGGGGCGCCTTTATGCCCGCCGCCTACCGCTCGGGGGCAGGCAGCACCGTTCTTCTGGCCACGTGGTGGGTCCGTAGCCCTTCTCTGAGGTGAGAAGGGTCCGGCCTGCGGGGCACGTGGAGCTTCCGGACCTCTCCCCGCAGAGGGGGAGGTCCAGCCTTCGTATGCCACGTGGCGGGCCCGGAGCTCTCCTCTGCGGAGAGGGAAGCCCGGCCCCGCTGGACGCGTGGCGTCTTCGGACCTCTCACCCGCGGAGGGGGAGGTCCGGCTTCTGTATGCCACGTGGCGGGTCCGGAGCTCTCCTCTGAGGAGAGGGAGGTCCGGCCCCGCCGGACGCGTGGCGCCTTCGGAGCTCTCCCTGCGGAGAATGGTGAGTACCTTAGGCATTTTACCCTGTGCGCGGGGGTACCCCATATCTCAGGTACCGACAGTGGCCCCCGGGCCCATCTCGGGGGAGATAGCAAGCCCGAGGTGGGACCTCCGTCTCTTCCGATCTGCGCACTTTCTCTAAGTCCCGAATTGGCCGCTGCCGGAGCACGAACGGCCGCGGGGTCGTGAGAGCGTGCGCTCACTTGATGATTGCTTTTACTGTGGCGGTTCCCAAGGCTGCCACTTCTGCACGTTGCGGCGCTTTCTTCGGGAACCGCCGAAGTGCCTTGCCGGCTCGACTGACTCCTTGACCCCACTGCTTTAGTTAAGCGGTTTGGGCCCACCCGTCATCGGCATTCGGTCTAGGAACCGAAGCGGTTGCCGGTGCGGGATATTCGAAGAGTTCCGAATCGCTTGGAATTGCACCGGGAAGCTTTTTAGAGGGGGTCTCACCCCCATTGCAGCTTCCCTTCGCACTTCTCAGCATTTCTACTCGGACTCTTGTGTTTTTGAGTTCTCTCTTGCCATGGCTTCCAACCCGCTGCCAGAGAAGAAACGCGCTCGATCTCCTCCAGCAACGGCGTCGGTGCCAAGTCGGGATTCTGGGGTGCCTGACACTCCCTCCGGTGGCGACTCGAAGAGGCCCTGGGTTGATGCGCTCGGGGAAGCCTCTGGGGCGTCCCCTGTTCCGCCAGTCCAAGCGACTGCGGAGCGGTCGTCGGCGACGGTTGCGGGCTCTGGAAGTCCTACCACGGCTCGGAAGTCAGGGTTCAGAGCTCGCTGGAGTGCCCGCGCTTCCCGGCCTTCCCCGTCTTGTGGGGAATCTGTGCCGCAGTGTTCGGAGCCAGGGGCAACTGCCGCGGCCCCCAGGCCAGCGCGAACTTCTCCTGTTCCGGTGTGCCCGGACTCCGCGGCGGCGTCGTCTCTTCCTGCCGAGACGGCAACCGCGGCCCCCGAGCCAGCATAGGTTGATCCTGCACTAGGCGGTCTGGCTTCTTCTCCAGCACCGCCTTCTCCGGCTTGTCCCTCTCCTCAGGTCAAGGAGCCGGAAGCTGAAAACGGCCCGGCTGGCCTGGCTGCCAGAGCCGCGGAGCCAGCTTCTCCTGATCGGCGTCTTGTCTCGGCTGCTGGTGCGTCGGCTCTTCCTGAGGACGAGGTAATGGAGGAGGTCGGAGGGACTGCCCCAGCCTCTGTTGCTCCATTGCCTCTGGCGGACGCCTTCGCGCTTGCCGAGTCGAGCGTCCGGCAGGTCTTGGCTGCGCTATGGCGCCAGCGGGAGGAGTATACGGTTGAACGGGACCGCCTCCTCATCTGGGGGAACCTTTTGCGGGAGAGGACCGCGAAGGTTAAGAGCGAGCTCGACTCCAGGCGGGAGTTGCTCGACTTCAGGGAAGCGCTCGTCGACCGGATGAAGCGGGCTGTTGACCGCATGGACACCCAGTCGCGGCGGATCAACAGGGAGGCCCTGGAGGCACACGCCGGGGCCGAAGAGAGCCTCTCTGCTGCTGTGGAAATACGGCAGCGGTTGGAGCACCGCGAACTCGCCATTGAGGAGCGGGAGCGTTCCGTGGCAGCTGAGGCAGAGAGGGTCGCCGCGCAGCTGGCCGCGGGTGAGGATGACCTCCGAGCTCGGATGGAGGAGCTGGAGATTCTGAAGGCAGACCTTGACTTGAGGGAGGAACAGGTCTCCCATGATCGCCGGGCGGTCTTGGACCGGGAGTTGACCGCCGGCTTCAAGGCCGCTGAGTTGGAGCGGCTAGCCAAGACTCTCCACCTTCGGGAGAGTTCCCTTGCGGCCAAGGAGAAGGAATTCTCCGAGAGGAACCTGGAGGCTCTGCAGGCTGCCCGCCGCGAGGTGGAGGAGCTCTCAGCCTTGCGGTCCTCCGAGGCTCTTGCGGTCTCAAGCTTCGTGGATAGAGCGGGGTCCGCCCTGATTCCTCTTGGCTTCAGTCCGGTGAGGGCCGCGACTCCCGCACTGAAGGTGGCAGAGGTGATCCCTGCGTTGGAGTCGATCGGCGCCAAGCTGGACAGACTCGACTCGGTGGTCGCCAGCGAGCTTGAGGCCGAGGGCCATAGCTTAGCTTTAGAGGTCGCTTCGCATGTGCTGGCATGCTTCAAGAGCCGCGACCCCTCTTTTTCGCTAGAGCCAGCGAGAGAGGGCCCAGCCGCGGAGCGGGAGGAAGCTGCCAGGGCTGAAGTTGTGGATGTGGCCGCCCTTGTAGCCGCAAGGTTCCGGCGAGAGCCGGGACGTCCTTAGGACCTGTTTCTCCCTTTTTTATCGAGTCTGTAGTCCAGCTCATGGAGCCTTGTTTAATTTGACTCTCTTGGATACTTGTGTCTGTGATGCTTTTTCTCTCCTTCTTGGCTTTGCCTGGCTGAGTCCTTAGCTCCGCAAGGTACTCAGAGGCCATTTCCAATCTCGGAGCTTCGCACAGACAACCTCCCCGGGTTCTAACCGTGTTAGGGGCCCCCGGAGGTCTCCGAACCTCGCCCTATGGGGGGCTCCAAATCTGCCTGCCACGTGGCGGGTCCGGAGCTCCTCCTCAAGAGACGGGAGCTCCGGCCATGTTGGACACGTAGGGCTTTCGGAGCCCTCCCACTGAGGGGGGGGAGGTCCGGTTCCTGCCTGCCACGTGGCAAGCCCGGAGCCCTCCTCAAGGAAGGAGAGAGTTCCGGGCCCGCTGGACACGTGGGGTCCCCGGGCCCCGCCCCTGCTGGAGGGGCAGGTCCCGGTCCTTCCAGTCCCAGGCCGGAGTAGCTGGTAGCTCCTTTCCCCCCGCTTCATGCAGTCCCTGTTGCCATAACCTGGAGGTCCTGCACACAGGTAGAGGAAACGTAATTCTCCTCGGGGGGTCCTCCCCTCCTGTCTCTTAGTCTTATTCGTCTTATGGTCCTGACCCGCTATACGGAGCTTGGGCAATTCTGTGCATGAGGCGCCGGAGCTCCGGCTCCCTCCGAGGTCCGGGTACGGCCGTCCGATCCCTAGTACCGGGCCATGCGCTGGGGAAGCAGAGTGCACGCGCTTTGGGTTCATGACCAGGCAAAGCGGACGTACTCCCCTGGACCTCCAGAGGGCAGGATGTGCATGCTTTGGGCTATGGGCCGGCTAAGCTGGATACGCACCCTGGACCACCCATGCACAACGCTGGCCTTTCCTGGAGGTGACCAACTAGCACCGCAACACCTGACTGGGGGAGGCCCGAGAGACTCACTCGGCCATCGGCAGGTGCCTCAAGCGCAGCCGCCTTCGGTAGGATAGCAAATGCCGACTATGGATGAGCGCAGGAGAGGGGGAGCTAGATGTACGATGAACATACAGAGATAGTGCGATCATAAAAATTAATGCATAATTTAAATGAGCGCATGAGAGAGAGCTAAGTAGAACAGGTCTCTGTATTCTTACCCATAGGTGTCCGCCTCGTCTACAATGGAAGCAAGACTCTACGCGCTTAGGGTCGGAACCAGGCTAAACTGGACGTAGTCCTGTACCGTCCCTTGAGACTTAGCTACCCCAAGCTCTGTTCCTAAATTCTATGGGGTCTATTACAGAAGTGAATAACCCTGTTCTACCGATGCTCAGTAAGTAGGACTTACAGTGTTGCTTCATGGCAAGGATTTTTTGGGAATGGATCCCACTCTCGGTTGAAAGGCATGTGTACCTGGGGCGGCAGCTTTCATGATTCGGAAGGGACCTTCCCTGCTGGGGGGGAGCTTATGGGTCCTTCTTGGAATATAGCGTGCCGCTTCACCAGGTTGCCTTCTTGCGGGCCCCCGTCGCGTTTGGTTCTTTGGCGGTAGTGCTTAGAGCATTAGCCGAGACCGTGCGTTGCGGGGTGTTCCCTGCAAGCCGAGTCTTGTCGAGGTTGTTATCTTCACGCTGGATCAGGCCCTGCGTGGCTTCTCTCGGGGGCCCCCGGGGAGTTCTCCCCTTCTGGCTAAGGCCTTCAAGGGGTAGGTGAACCCGGGCTCACCTTGGATGACCTAAGGCGTCTTCCCCTTCTGGCAAGGCCTTCAAGGGGTTGACGGACCTTAGGCGGCTCCCGAGAGGTATGTTCGAGGCACGGAGGCGTGCTGTAGTTGGCTAACGCCCAGGCCCGTCACCGTCGGAACTGGAGTCCTCACCGCCATGCACTGTCTTTATGACACGCTGAGGCTCCTGGAACCCCACCTGGTGGGCAGCGGTGACTGGGGCGTCGGCCTTCTGTTTGCCATCCCTCTGAGGGTAGGGCGGTGCTTCAGCCCTCTGCTGTCTTCCTTTGGGGAAGCGCTCTGCGAGCCTCTGGATCTCCCAGCACTCGGCAGCAGTATGGTTGCAGGTGCCATGCACGGGGCATAGCCCGCCTTGGTCACTGTCTGGGGCCGGTGACTTCCGCTGCCTTTTGTCAGGGCGTGGCCCCCGAGCTCCACTGGTCGTCACAGCTGTGGCGACGGGGGCCGTGAATGGTGACTTCATCTTGCCACCCCCCCCCCGGTTCTTGGTCTTCTTGCCACCCCCATAGGCAGCAGCACCGGACCCGGGCTGCCCTCCTGACTCGGAGGTCGGCAGTGCGTGCCAGTTCCGCCCTTCAGCCGCTCTGGCGCACTTGTCCGCCAGGCTGAAGAGCTCCGAGACGTCGCGGACCTCTCTGGTCGCGAGCTTCTCGAGCATTTTCTCGTCCCGGACACCCTGTCGGAACGCCACCACCACAGAGGCGCTTTGGATATGTGGGATGGTGTTGCGCACCTGAGAGAACCGCTGGATGAAAGAGCGCAGCGACTCCCAAGGTTGTTGTTTGACGGCGTGGAGGTCGAGCTCCGTGCCGGGACGGGTGTAGGAGCTGCCGAAGTTGGCGACGAACTGCCGGCAGAGCTCACCCCAGGAGGTTATGGACCCCTGAGGTAGATTCATGAGCCAAGACCGGGCTGGGCCTGTCAAGGCGACGGGGAAGTAGTTGGCCATGACAGCCTCGTCCCCTCCTGCGGCAAGTACGGCGGTGGAGTAGATCTAGAGGAACTCCGCTGGGTTGACGCTGCCGTCATACTTCTCGGGCAGGTGCGGGCGGAACTTGCGTGGCCACCTTGCGAAGCGAAGGTGGGGTGCAAGGGCCGCACATCCTGCACCTGCTGCGGCAGGTATAGGCGCTGCGAACGCTTGGTTCGCACCTGGCGCTGCGTATCCCGGCATGGGCAAGGTTGCACCATAGACCGGGGCCGCTACTTGCGGCGCATATGGTTGTGGCATATGCTGCGCAGCATATGCCTGTGGCGGGGCTCGCATGGCGAAGACCTGCCCTTCTGGTTGTGTCGAGGCCGACGACATGCTGTCGCCTGCCTCCTGGTTGCGACGCCTTTCTCGGCGTCGCTCGAGGTACACCCGGGCGTCCTGCCCCAAGTGGCACCGTTCCAGTTCCCTTCGCAGGTCCGTCGACAGGAGCCTGGAGGAGCTGGAATCCGCCGTTAGCCCGTCAACCGTGGGTGTGTGCGTCAGCGACACAGCCGGTTTCCCTGGGCGCCGTCCTCGCCGAAACCGAGGGTTCGCGGCGGCGACGACGAGACGGTCCACCTCGCGGACCCATTGCTGGGTCGCTGAATGGGGTGCATCCCCTGCAGGCGGGTTGCACAGCAGCGCTCTTGCTGCAGCTAGCGCACCTCCATGGTGTACGCTCAGCGCTGCAGAAGACCTCACGCTGGTCGGGGCCTGCATAGCCGGAGTCGGCGTTGCCGGAGTCGGCTGCTGGCTGCCCGCTTGTGCCGACACACTCCGTCCTGAGTGTGTCGACATGTACTCCCCAGTGGTCACGGTCTGCCGTGAACGCGGAGGGGGAGAGTTTGCCGTTGAAGGAAGCTTGGTCATCTTCGTCGGTGAAAACTCGTCGCGCTAGGGGAAAAGCCCCCTACCTGGCGCGCCAAATGTCGAAGTGTGCGATCGACACTTCCCCCGGGCCTGCACTGGGCAGCCCGCGGAGGTTCTTTTTTCGGCGGGGCTAGTCTCCTAGCGGAAAGCTTGCGCGGATGGACGAGTTAGCGAGAGCTTGACACGGCGAGTTTTACGTGGTTCAGGCCGCCGGAGTGTAAAACCCTACGTCCACGGCGAGCATTGGAGCTCGCTGTATTGCTTGCTGCTCAGGGCCGGAGGTCTGAGCTCGGGGGTGAGTTACAGCTTGAGAGTGTATGGCTAGTGTATGAGTTGCAAAAGTGCAAACCCCTGCTATCGACGCCTGCCCGAGCCTTTTATAGTCCAAGACTCGGGTGGCTTACAAGGGGAGCCGGGACCCGACAGGTGGTCCCGGGAAGATTGTCTATTATCTACCGTATCTGTAGTTACGCCGGTGGTTGCCTCTGGTCGAAGGCTTCTGAGTCTTCATCTTGCCGCCCTGCCCATGCCGCGTGCTAGTCGTAGTGGTTGTTGACGGCGCAGGCGGCATGGGATGTCTTGTCGCAGCATTTATTGGCTGGCACGTTCTGACACCGCGCGCCAGTCTGTGATGCGACTGGGCGCAACGGCACCTGACAGACGCGTGCTCTGCGTTTCCGCGTCTTGGGAAGATGCGGGCCTTGAATACCTTGTACGGGCAAGGTGTGGGGTGCCTTTATGCCCGCCGCCTACCGCTCGGGGGCAGGCAGCACCGTTCTTCTGGCCACGTGGCGGGTCCGGAGCCCTTCTCTGAGGTGAGAAGGGTCCGGCCTGCGGGGCACGTGGAGCCTCCGGACCTCTCCCCGCGGAGGGGGAGGTCCAGGCTCCGTATGCCATGTGGCGGGCCCGGAGCTCTCCTCTGCGGAGAGGGAGGCCCGGCCCCGCTGGACGCGTGGCGTCTTCGGACCTCTCACCCGCGGAGGGGGAGGTCCGGCTTCTGTATGCCACGTGGCGGGCCCGGAGCTCTCCTCTGAGTTGAGGGAGGTCCGGCCCCGCCGGACGCGTGGCGCCTTCGGAGCTCTCCCTGCGGAGAAGGGTGAGTACCTTAGGCATTTTACCCTGTGCGCGGGGGTACCCCATATCTCAGGTACCGACAATGTCCTTCAAGGAGTCCCGGACCTCCGTGGTCCATGCATCGGGACTACTTGAGCTTCTGGATCTTGAGCGCTGGGTTGCACGGAGTTCCCAGTGACTCTTACGATCCTTTTGCGGCATCCAGGGCCGCCGGGACTGCCTAGCTTCATGGCACTGGTTCAGCCCCCTTCGCCCGGCTCGGCGGGCCGGGCTGTGGACCGCAGCAACGTCCTCTCGAAGACTCCTCCGTGCACGGGGGCTCCGATGGAGGTCTTCATTGAGAAGTTGTCAGCTGCGGCCGTACCAGCGCGCGGTTCATGGCGCATGTCGGTACCTGAGATATGGGGTACCCCCGCGCACAGGGTAAAATGCCTAAGGTACTCGCCCTTCTCCGCAGGGAGAGCTCCGAAGGCGCCACGCATCCGGCGGGGCAGGACCTCCCTCTCCTCAGAGGAGAGCTCCGGGCCCGCCACGTGGCATACAGAAGCCGGACCTCACCCTCCGCGGGAGAGAGGTCCGAAGACGCCACGCGTCCAGCGGGGCCGGACCTCCCTCTCCGCAGAGGAGAGCTCCGGGCCCGCAATGTGGCATACAGAGGCCGGACCTCCCCCTCCGCGGGGAGAGGTCCGGAGGCTCCACGTGCCCCGCAGGCCGGACCCTTCTCACCTCAGAGAAGGGCTCCAGACCCGCCACGTGGCCAGAAGAACGGTGCTGCCTGCCCCCGAGCGGTAGGCGGCGGGCGTAAAGGCGCTCCTCACCTTGCCCGTACAAGGTATTCAAGGCCCGCGTCTTCCCAAGACGCGGAAACGCGGAGCACACGTCTGTCAGGTGCCGTTGCGCCCAGTCGCATCACAGACTGGCGCACGGTGTCAGAACCTGCCAGCCAATAAACGCTGCGACAAGACATCCCATGCCGCCTGCGCCGTCGTCAACCACTACGACTAGCACACGGCATGGGCAGGGCGGCAGGATGAAGACTCAGAAGCCTTCGACCAGAGGCAACCACCGGCGTAACTACAGATACGGTAGATAACAAGCAATCTTCCCGGGACCACCTGTCGGTTCCCGGCTCCCCTTGTAAGCCGCCCGAGTCTTGGACTATAAAAGGCTCGGGCAGGCGTCGATAGCAAGGGTTCGCATTTTGCAACTCATACGCTAGCCATACACTCTCAAGCTGTAACTCACCCCCAAGCTCAGGCCTCCGGCCCTGAGCAGCAAGCAATACAGCGAGCTCCATAGCTCGCCGTGGACGTAGGGTTTTATGCTCCGGCGCCTGAACCACGTAAAACTCGCCATGTCAAGCTCTCACTAACTCGTCCATCCGCGCAAGCTTTCCGCTAGGAGACTAGCCCCGCCGAAAAAAGAACCTCCGCGGGCTGCCCAGTGCAGGCCCGGGGGAAGTGTCGATCGCACACTTCGACAGCGCAGGTCCAAGGCGAGGAATTCTTTCTCCAACATCCGCACGTGAAGCAGATAAGCAGCTAACTGTGGGTCATTGCAAGGGCATTCACCCTTAACTTGCTTGATAACTAGCTGGGAGTCGCCCTGTGCCAACAACTGGCGAGCGCCCAAAGACAGGACTGTCTTTTAGGCCAAAGATGAGTGCTTCATACTCTGCCAAGTTGTTGGTTGCCTTGGAATTGAAACGCACCATGTACCCAGACTGCTCCCCTGATGGCATGAGAAGCAGTACGCCGGCACCAGCCCCCTGCTTTTCCGAGGAGCCATCGAAGGAGAGCGTCCAGTGAGGCCCGGTGAAGACCGGAGCTCGGTACTTTGGTTCACCGTCTTTGCGGCCCCCTGGGTCAGCCTTCGTTGGCGTCCACTCAGCCATGAAGTCAGCCAGTGCTTGGCTCTTGGCTGTCTGACGTGGTCGGGAGCTCAGCTTGAACTCCGCCGTCTTCGGGCTGTCTTCCAGCTTAGGAAGCTGGCAGTGAGTGCCAGCTCCGCCCACCGGCTGCTCTGGCACACTTGTCCGCCAGGCTGAAGTGCTCAGAGGCATCGCAGACCTCTTTGGTCGCAAGCTTCTCAAGCATCTTCTCATCTCGGACACTGTCGAAGTGCCACCACCATAGAAGCACTTTGAATATGCGGGATGGTGTTGCGTACCTGGGAGAACCTCTGGATGAAGGAGCGCAGCGACTCCCCAGGTTGTTACTTGATGTCTTGGAGGTCAAGCTCCGTGCCGGAACGGGCGTAGGAGCTGCCGAAGTTGGCGATGAACTGCCGGCAGAGCTCTCCCCTGGAAGTTATGGAACCCCGAGGGAGGTTCATGAGCCAAGACCGGGTCGGGCCGATCAAGGCGACGGGGAAGTAGTTGGCCATGACGGCCTCATACCCTCCTGCGGCAAGTACGGCGGTGGAGTAGATCTGAAGGAACTCCACCGGTTGACGCTGCTGTCGAACTTTTCGGGCAGGTGCGGCCAAAACCGGAGCCTGCTGTAGCTGGAATCTGCCGTGTGATCACCAACCATTGGCGTTCGCATCAGCGACACGGCCGATTGGCTGGAGCGTTGTCCCCGCCGAAGTCGAGGGTTTGCGGCGGCGACGACGAGACGGTCTACCTCACGAATCCGCTGCTGGGTCGCTGCCTGAGGCGCGTCCCCAGCAGGCGGATTGAGTAGCAGCGCTCTTGCTGCGGCTAGCGCACCCCCGCCGGGTACGCCCTGCGCTACTGAAGACCTGACGCTGGTCGGAGCCTGCATTGCCGGGGTCGGCGCTGCCAGAGCCGGTTGCTGGCTCCCAGTGCAGGTATTGGTGCCGCGAACGCTTGGTTCGCCGCTGGCACAGTGTGCCCCGGTATGGGCAAGGCTGCTCCATAGACCGGGGACGCCGTTTGCGGGGCATATGGTTGTGGCATATGCTGCGCGGCGTATGCCTGGGGCAGAGCTCGTGTGGTGAAGATCTGCCCTTCAGGCTGGGTCGAGGCCGACGTCATACTGTCGCCAGCCTCTTACTTGCGACGCCTTTCTCGACGTCGCTCGAAGAACACTCGGGCATCTTGACCCAAGTGGCATCGCTCCGGCTCTGCCCCCAGGTCCGTCGACGGAAGCCTGGTGGAGCTGGAGACGAGACGGTCTATCTCTTGAATCCACTGCTGGGTCGCTGCCTGAGGCGCGTCCCCAGCAGGCATATTGCGCAGTAGCACTCTTGCTGCGGCTGGCGCACCCCCGCCGGGTATGCCCAGCGCTACTGAAGACCTGACGCTGGTTGGAGCCTGCATTGCCGGGGTCGGCGCTGCCAGAGCCGGTTGCTGGCTCCCAGTGCAAATACTGGTGTCGCGAATGCTTGGTTGCGCCTGACACAGTGTACCCCGGTATGGGCAAGGTTGCGCCATAGGCCGGGGACGCCGCTTGCAGAGCACATGGTTGTGGCTTATGCTGTGCGGCGTACGCCTGGGGCAGAGCTCACGTAGTGAAGGTCTGCCCTCCAGGCTGGGTCCGGAGCCCTCCTCAGAGAAGAGGGAGGTCCGGCCCTGCAGGACACGTGGAGCCCTCGGACCTCTCCCCGCGGAGGGGGAGGTCCGGCTTCTGTCGGCCACGTGGCAGGCCCGCAGATCTCCTCTGTGGAGAGGGAGGTCCGGCCCCGCTGGACACGCGGCGCCTCCGGACCTCTCTCCCGCAGAGGGGGAGGTCCGGCTTCTGCAGGCCATGTGGCGAGCCTGGAGCTCTCCTCTGAGGAGAGGGAGGTCCGACCCCGCCGAACGCGTGGCGCTTTCGGAGCTCTCCCTGCGGAGAAGGGTGAGATCCTTAGGCATTTTCCCCTATGCACGGGGGTACCCCATATCGCGGGTACCGACAGTGGCCCCCGGGCCCATCTCGTGGGGAGATAGCGAGCCCGAGGTGGGACCTCCGTCTCTTCTGCTCCGTGCACTTTCTCTAAGTCCCGCATTGACCGCTGCCGGAGCACGAACAGTAACGGGATCGTGGGAGCGTCCGCCCACTTGATGGTTGCCTTTACTGCGGTGGTTCCCAAGGCTGCCGCTTCTGTACATCGCGGCGCTTTCTTCCGGAACCGCCGAAGCGCCTTGCCGGCTTGTCTTCCTGGGAGACTGACTCCTTGACCCACCGCTTCAGCTGGGCGGCTTGGGTCCACCTGTCATCGGCGCCTGGTCTCAGAGCCAACGCGGTCGCCGATGCGAAGTATTCGAAGATTTTCGAATCACCTCGAATCGTTCCTGGAACGTTTTAAAAGGGGATCTCACCCGCATCGCGGTTTCCCTTCGCATTTCCTAGCGCTCGTTCTTCCCTTGAACTCTTGCGCCTCGGCTTTCCTGTCCTTGTGCTCTCTTTCGCCATGGCTTCCAACTTGCTCCCGACACGTCTCGTTCGTTCCTCTGAGCTTGGGCCAGTGCGCAGGCTGCTGGGCTGGCGCACGGAGGAACAGAAACGCCAGTGTCGAAGTGTGCGGTCGACACTTCCCCCGGACCTGCACTGGGCAGCCCGCGGAGGTTCTTTTTCGTAGGGGCTAGTTACTTGCGGAGAGCTTGAGCGTATGGACGAGTTAGGAGGAGCTTGACACGGTGAGTTTTACATGGTTCAGGCCGCCGGAGCGTAAAACCCTACGTCCACGGCAAGCTAAGGAGCTCGCTGTATTGCTTGTTGCTCAGAACCGGAGTCCTGAGCTTGGGGATGAGTTATGTATAGCGTATGAGTTGCGGGAGTGCGAACCCTTGCTAACGTTGCCTACCGAGCCTTTTTATAGTCCATCGCTCGTGTGGCTTACAAGGGGGGCCCGGAACCCGACAGGTGGTCCCGGGGAGATTGCCTGTAGAATATCGGATCCGCAGTTATGTCGGTAGTTGTCTCTGGCGAAGGCTTCTGAGTCTTCGTCTTGCCGCCCTGCCCATGCCGCATGCTATCCGTAGTGGTTGATGACGGCGGGGGCGGCATGGGATGTCTTGTCGCTGCGTTTATTGGCTGGCAGGCTCTGACACCGCGCGCCAGTTTGTGATGCGACTGGGCGCAACGGCACCTGACAGAGGCGTGCTCCGCGTCTTGGGAAGGCGCGGGCCTTGAATACCTTGTACGGGCAAGGTATGGGGCGTCTTTACGCCCGCTGCCTACCGCTCGGGGGCATGCAGCGCTCTTCTGCTGGACACGTGGCAGGCCCGGAGCCCTCCTCAGAGGAGAGGGGGTGCGGCCCCACAGGACACGTGGAGCCTTCGGACTTCTCCCCGCGTAGGGGGAGGTCCAGCTTCTGTCGGCCACGTGGCGGGCCTGGAGCTCCCCTCTGAGGAGAGGGAGGTCCTGCCCCGCTGGACACGTGGCGCCTTTGGACCTCTCCCCCGCGGAGGGGGGAGGTCCGGCTTCTGCAGGCCATGTGGCGAGCCCAGAGCTCTCCTCTGAGGAGAGGGAGGTCCGGCCCCGCCGGACGCGTGGCGCCTTCGGAGCTCTCCCTGCGGAGAAGGGCGAGTTCCTTAGGCATTTTCCCCTGTGCGCGGGTGTTGAAGTGATCAGTCGACACTTCCCCCGGGCCTGCACTGGGCAGCCCGCGGAGGTTCTTTTTTCGGTGGGGCTAGTCTATAGCGGAGAGCTTGCGCAGATGGACGAGTTAGTAAGAGCTTGACACAGCGAGTTTTACATGGTTCAGGCCGCCGGAGCGTAAAACCCTACGTCCACGGCGAGCTATGGAGCTCGCTGTATTGCTTGCTGCTCAGGGCCGGAGGCCTGAGCTCGGGGGTGAGTTACAGCATGAGAGTGTATGGCTAGCGTATGAGTTGCAAAGTGCAAACCAACAGGGTTCGAACCCTTGCTAACGTTGCCTACCCGAGCCTTTTATAGTCCAAGACTCGGGTAGCTTACAAGGGGGGCCCGGGACCCGACAGGTGGTCCCGGGGAGATTGTCTATTATCTACCGTATCTGCAGTTATGCCGGTAGTTGTCTCTGGCGAAGGCTTCTGAGTCTTCGTCTTGCAGCCCTGCCCATGCCGCATGATAGTCGTAGTGGTTGATGACGGCGGGGGCGGCATGGGATGTCTTGTCGCTGTGTTTATTGGCTGGCAGGCCCTGACACCGCGCGCCAGTCTGTGATGCGACTGGGCGCAACGGCACCTGACAGAGGTGTGCTCCGCGTCTCCGCGTCTTGGGAAGGCGCGGGCCTTGAATACCTTGTACGGGCAAGGTATGGGGCGTCTTTACGCCCGCTGCCTACTGCTCGGGGGCAGGCAGCGCTGTTCTGCTGGACACGTGGTGGGCCCGGAGCTCTCCTCTGAGGAGGGGGAGGTCCGGCAGCGCAGGACACGTGGAGCCTTCGGACCTCTCCCCCGCGGAGGGGGGAGGTCCGGCTTCTGTCGGCCACGTGGCGGGTCCGGAGCTCTCCTCTAAGGAGGGGGAGGCCCGGCCCCGCGGGACATGTGGCACCTTCGGAGCTCTCCCCACGGAGGGGGGAGGTCTGGCTGCTGTAGGCCACGTGGCGAGCCCGGAGCTCTTCTCTGAGGGGAGGGAGGTCCGGCCCCACTGGACACGTGGCGCCTTCGGAGCTTTCCCTGCGGAGAAGGGCGAGACCCTTAGGCATTTTCCCCTGTGCGCGGGGGTACCCCATATCGCGGGTACCGACAGTGTCCCCCAGGCTCACCTCGGGGGAGGTAACGAGCCCGAGGTGAGGCCTTCTCCTACCCGCGCACTTTCTTGTCTTGAGTACTCCCTGTGCTGGCAGGGTCTTGACGGCTTCGGAGTTCAGCCTCTTAGGAGAGGGTGAAGCCTGGCATTGGAGCTCGGCCCGGCTCTGGGGGTGGAGGTCCGGAAGTCATCGGAGCACAGGTCCACGAAGGGCGTGAGGTCCGGCATCAGGGCTCGCCTCTGAAAGGAGGGCAAGGGCTGGCATCGGAGCTCGGCCCAGCTGCGGGGGTGGAGGTCCGGAAGTCGTCGGAGCTCAGGCCAGCGAGGGGCGTGGGGTCCGTTGATCATCGGAGCTCAGGCCAGCGAAGTGCGTGAGGTCCGGCATCAGCGCTCGCCTCTGAAAGGAGGGCGAGGGCTGGCCTCGGAACTTGGCCCAGCCGTGGGGGCAAAGGTCCGGAAGTCATCGGAGCTCAGGCCAGCAAAGGGCGTGAGGTCCGGCATCAGCGCTCGCCTCTGAAAGGAGGGCGAGGGCTGGCCTCGGAGCCCGGCCTGGCTGTGGAGGCGGAGTCCGGAAGTCATTGGAGCTCAGGCCAACGAAGGGCGTGAGGTCCGGCATCAGCGCTCGCCTCTGAAAGGAGGGCGAGGGCTGACCTCGGAGCTCGGCCCAGCTGCGGGGGCGAAGTCCGGCACTGCTCAGTGGTCCCCCTTTCCTGTCCCTTAGTCTCATTTGGCTTACTGTCCCAGGCCGGAATACGGGTCTCGGGTAATCCAATGCACTTGGTCCGGAGGTCTGGCCCCAGCCCCAGTCAGGGTGTAACCGTCCGGCCCCCTGGTACTCAGACCGTAGCGCTGGGGGGCAGAGTGCGCATGCTTTGGGTGCAAGACGGGGCAAAGCAAGGCTCCTGACCCCCCGGTCCAGCGTAGGTCTTTTCTCGGAGGAGACCAACTGGCGGTACAGTACCCTCACAGGGGGAGATCCAAAAGGCCACCGGGCCTTTGGCAGGTACCCCAAGCACTACCGTTTTCGGCAGGACGGCAAATATCGACTACGCATGAGAGCAGGAAAGAGGAACCAAGTGTACAATGGACGCACACTTTCTAGAGCGTGGGGAGGTGTTCATATAAATTAATGCGTAATTTAAATGAACACCTAAGTAAGCATGGTGAACTTACTGGGGTAGCGTCGGAGCACCTGTCTTCACGCAGAGCGGGTCATGCGTGGCTTCGTCGTACGCCGGACACGGGGAGACCCCCATGGCGATCTCAGGGGGAAGCATGGCTTCGGCCCCGCATACCATGTTGAAGGGTAGTTCCCGTGACCCGGCCCTGGGAAGTCCGGCTGGCCCTCGACATGGAGGAGCCGGTATCCCCCGACCGCTCTGGGTGCGCGTCTGCACCGGTTGTGTGGGTCTGCTTGGCGTGGACCTGGCACGCATTGCATCCCTAACCGGTTTGATGGCGTCCAGGTCGCTCTCGGTCAGTAGGAGCCATGCCGGGTGGCTTAACTGACCAACGTGCGGGACGATGAGCGTTCCCAGCACTCGCCTCCTTGGACTACTGCGAGCTAATCGCAGCCTTCCTCCTAGGTTATGCACCGCAATAGGATGTCGTGGCGCCACGCCAGTAAAGATACCAGCGCGTAGCACTTAGCCATCCGCACCACCCGTTCAGCGGATGCACGTTCATCAGGAAGGATGTCCTTCAAGGAGTCCCGGACCTCCGTGGTCCATGCATCGGGACTACTTGAGCTTCTGGATCTTGAGCGCTGGGTTGCACGGAGTCCCCAGTGACTCTTACGATCCTTTGGTGGCATCCAGGGCCGCCGGGACTGCCTAGCTTCGAGGCACTGGTTCAGCCCCCTTCGCCCGGCTCGGCGGGCCGGGCTGTGGACCGCAGCAACGTCCTCTCGAAGACTCCTTCGTGCGCAGGGGCTCCGATGGAGGCTTTTGTTGAGAGGTCGTCAGCTGTGGCCGTGCAAGCGCGCGGTACATGGCACAGGTCCAAGGCAAGGAATTCTTTCTCCAACATCCGCACGTGAAGCAGATAAGCAGCTAGCTGTGGGTCATTGCAGGGGCATTCACCCTTAACTTGCTTGATAACTAGCTGGGAGTCGCCCTGCGCCAACAACTGGCGAGCGCCAAGAGACAGGACTGTCTTTTAGGCCAAAGATGAGTGCTTCATACTCTGCCAAGTTGTTGGTTGCCTTGGAATTGAGACGCACCATGTACCCAGACTGCTCCCCCGATGGCATGAGAAGCAGTACGCCGGCACCGGCCCCCTGCTTTCGCGAGGAGCCATCGAAGAAGAGCATCTAGTGAGGCCCGGTGAAGACCGGAGCTCGGTACTTTGGTTCACCGTCTTCGCGGCGCCCTGGGCCAGCCTTCGTTGGCGTCCACTCAGCCACGAAGTCAGCCAGTGCTTGGCTCTTGGCTGTCTGACGCGGTCGGGAGCTCAGCTTGAACTCCGCCGTCTTCGGGCTGTCTTCCGGCTTCGGAAGCTGGCGGTGAGTGCCAGCTCCGCCCTCCAGCTGCTCTGGCGCACTTGTCCGCCATGCTGAAGGGCTCGGAGGCATCGCAGACCTCTCTGGTTGCAAGCCTCTCAAGCATCTTCTTGTCCTGGACACTGTCGAAGTGCCGCCACCACAGAAGCACTTTCAATATGTGGAATGGTGTTGCGTACCTGGGAGAACCGCTGGATGAAGGAGCGCAGCGACTCCCCAGGTTGTTGATTGATGGCTTGGAGGTCAAGCTCCGTGCCGGGACGGGTGTAGGAGCTGCCGAAGTTGGTGATGAACTGCCGGCAGAGCTCTCCCCAGGAAGTTATGGAACCCCGAGAGAGGTTCATTAGCCAAGACCGGGCAGGGCCGGTCAAGGCGACGGGGAAGTAGTTTGGCCATGACGGCCTCATCCCCTCCTGCGACAAGTACGGCGGTGGAGTAGATCTGGAGGAACCCCGCTGAATTGACGCTGCCGTCGTACTTCTCGGGCAGGTGCGGCCGAAACTTGCGCGGCCATCTCGTGAAGCGGAGGTGGGGCTCCAGGGCCGTATATCCTGCCCCTGTTGCTGCAGATGTTGGTGCCGCGAATGCTTGGTTCGCCGCTGGCAGTGTACCCCGGTATGGGCAAGGTTGCGCCATAGACCGGGGGCGCCGTTTGGAAGACATATGGCTGTGGCATATGCTGCGCGGCGTATGTCTGGGGCAGAGTTCGCGTGGCAAAAGTCTGCGCCGCAGGCAGGGTTGAGGCAATCGTCATGCTGACGCCGCCCTCTTGGCTGCGACGCCTTTCTCGTCTCCGCTCGAGGAACATTCGGGCGTCTTGGCCCAGGTGGCATCGTTCCAGCTCAGTCCTCAGGTCCGTCGACGGAAGCCTGGTGGAGCTGGAATCCGCCGTCTGTCCGTCAACCATTGGCGTGCGCGTCAGCAACACAGCCGGTTGGCCGGAGCGTCGTCCCCGCCGAAGTCAAGGGTTTGCAGCGGCGACGACAAGACGGTCTACCTCGCGAATCCACTGCTGGGTCGCTGCCTGAGGCGCGTCCCCAGCAGGCGGATTGTGCAGTAGCGCTCTTGTTGCGGCTAGCGCACCCCCACCGGGTACGCCCAGCGCTACTGAAGACCTGACGCTGGTTGGAGCCTGCATTGCCGGGGTCGGCGCTGCCAGAGCCGGTTGCTGGCTCCCAGTGCAGGTACTGGTGCCGCGAACGCTTGGTTGCGCCTGGCACAGTGTACCCCGGTATGAGCAAGGTTGCGCCATAGGCCGGGGACGCCGCTTGCAGAGCACATGGTTGTGGCTTATGCTGTGCGGCGTACGCCTGGGGCAGAGCTCGCGTAGCGAAGGTCTGCCCTCCAGGCGGGGTCGAGGCTGACGTCATGTTGTCGCCAGCCTCTTGAGTGCGATGCCTTTCTCGACGTCGCTCGAGGAACACTCGGGCATCTTGGCCAAAGTGGCACCGTTCCAGCTCTGTCCTCAGGTCCATCGACGGAAGTTTGGTGAGCTGGAACCCGCCGTCTGCCCGTCAACCGTTGGCGTGTGCGTCAGCGACACAGCCGGTTAGCCAGAGTGTCATCCCCGCCGAAGTCGAGGGTTTGCGGCGGCGACGACGAGACGGTCTACCTCGCGAATCTACTGCTGGGTTGCTGCCTGAGGCGCATCCCCAGCAGGTGGATTGTGCAGTAGCGCCGTTGCTGCTGCTAGCGCACCCCCACCAGGTACGCCCGGCGCTACTGAAGGCCTGACTCTGGTTGGAGCCTGCATTGCCGGGGTCGGCGCTGCCAGAGCCGGTTGCTGGCTCCCAGCTTGCCCTGACACACTCCGTCCTGAGTGTGTCATCATGTACTCTCCCCTGGTCACGGTTTGCCGCGGACGCAGGGGGGGAGAGTTTGCCGCTGAAGGAAGCGTGGTCATCTTCGTCGGCGGAAACTCATCGCGCAAGGGGAAAAGCCCCCTACCTGGCGCGCCAAATGTCGAAGTGTTCAGTCGACACTTCCCCCGGCCCTGCACTGGGCAGCCTGCGGAGGTTCTTTTTTCGGTGGGGCTAGTCTCTAGCGGAGAGCTTGCGCAGATGGACGAGTTAGTAAGAGCTTGACACGGTGAGTTTTACGTGGTTCAGGCCGCCGGAGCGTAAAACCCTACGTCCACGGCGAGCTATGGAGCTCGCTGTATTGCTTGCTGCTCAGGGCCGGAGGCCTGAGCTCGGGGGTGAGTTACAGCTTGAGAGTGTATGGCTAGCGTATGAGTTGCAAAGTGCGAACCAACAGGGTTCGAACCCTTGCTAACGTTGCCTACCCGAGCCTTTTATAGTCCAAGACTCGGGTGGCTTACAAGGGGGGCCCGGGACCCGACAGGTGGTCCCGGGGAGATTGTCTATTATCTACCGTATCTGCAGTTATGCCGGTAGTTGTCTATGGCGAAGGCTTCTGAGTCTTCGTCTTGCAGCCTTGCCCATGCCGCATGCTAGTCGTAGTGGTTGATGACGGCGGGGGCGGCATGGGATGTCTTGTCGCTGTGTTTATTGGCTGGCAGGCCCTGACACCGCGCGCCAGTCTGTGATGCGACTGGGCGCAACGGCACCTGACAGAGGTGTGCTCCGCGTCTCCGCGTCTTGGGAAGGCGCGGGCCTTGAATACCTTGTATGGGCAAGGTATGGGGCGTCTTTACGCCCGCTGCCTACTGCTCGGGGGCAGGCAGCGCTGTTCTGCTGGACACGTGGCGGGCCCGGAGCTCTCCTCTGAGGAGGGGGAGGTCCGGCCCCGCAGGACACGTGGAGCCTTCGGACCTCTCCCCCACGGAGGGGGGAGGTCCGGCTTCTGTCGGCCACGTGGCGGGTCCGGAGCTCTCCTCTAAGGAGGGGGAGGTCCGGCCCCACGGGACATGTGGCACCTTCGGAGCTCTCCCCGCGGAGGGGGGAGGTCTGGCTGCTGTAGGCCACGTGGCGAGCCCGGAGCTCTCCTCTGAGGGGAGGGAGGTCCGGCCCCACTGGACACGTGGCGCCTTCGGAGCTTTCCCTGCGGAGAAGGGTGAGACCCTTAGGCATTTTCCCCTGTGCGCGGGGGTACCCCATATCGCGGGTACCGACAGCGGGGATACCCCTTATCGCGGGTAGCGACAGTGGCCCCCGGGCCCATCTCGGGGGAGATAGCGAGCCCGAGGTGGGACCTCCGTCTCTTCTGATCCGCACACATTTTCTAAGTCCCGCATTGACCGCTGCCGGAGCATGAACAGTCACGGGATCGTGGGAGCGTGCGCCCACTTGATGGTTGCTTTTACTGTGGCGGTTCCCAAGGCTGCCATTCCTGTACGTCGCGGCGCTCTCTTCCGGAACCGCCAAAGCTCCTTGCCGGCTTGTCTTCTAGGGAGACTGACTCCTTGACCCACCGCTTCAGTTGGGTGGCTTGGGTCCACCTGTCATCGGCGCCCGGTCTCCGAGCCAATGCGGTCGCCGATGCGATGTATTTGAAGATTTTCGAATCACCTCGAATCGTTCCTAGAAAGTTTTAAAAGGGGATCTCACCCGCATCGCGGATTCCCTTCGCATTTCCTAGAGCTCGTTCTTCCCTTGAACTCTTGCGCCTCGGCTTTCCTGTTCTTGTGCTCTTTTTCGCCATGGCTTCCAACTTGCTCCCGACGCGTCTCGTTCGTTCCTCCGAGCTTGGGCCAGTGCGCAGGCTGCTGGGCTGGCGCATGGAGGAACAGAAACGCCCGCTCCGCCGGGGATCTCTCCCCCCTGATCCTGGAAAAGGGGGAGATGGTCTTCTTCACTGCTTATGCTCTGGCGGGGTTCGTCCCGCCAATTTCTTCCTTCTTTGTCACACTGCTGGAGACGTATGGGCTCCAGCTCCACCATCTCTCCCCCAACTCCTTCGCAATGGCCGCTGTCTTCGTCCACTTCTGCGAGATGTTTGTGGGGATGCACGCTTCTGTGACGCTCTTCCGCTACTTCTTTGTGTTGCGGACGACTGGGCGCGGCTCGAAGACCCAGATGGGGGCATACTACTTCCAGCATCGCTGCAAGGACCCAAAGGTCTCTGGGTACCTTCTGCCCTTCAGCGCATCAAGGTGGGAAAACTGGAGGGAGAGCTGGGTGGTAGTGCAGACCGACGAGCACGATCGCCTACAACTCCTGACCGCCAGCCCAACCACCGATCGTCGCTTCTGGGAGGAGATCCCTGAGCTGAAGCAGGAGTATGCCCCGGTCTTGGAGCGGATCCGGTTCTTGGCCAACGAGGGGATGATGGACTTCATGTCGCGCCGTATTGCGCCCTTGCAGCAGTGCAGTCGCCCAGCGTGGTACTATACTGGCGAGCAGGACTGTACCAGGCTGGAGAGGGGCCCCGGCTCTGACCCTTCCGACGAGGAGCTGTACGAGATGGTGGTCAAGGTGAGCGGCGACTACATTCCCAGTGGCGACCCCGCCCTTCCGCCCTCTGCCACCCCCCTCTTCTTGGAGCTACAGAGGAGGTCAGAGCTCCAGCGGAAGATGCCAAACCTCGACGACATCGGGATCGCCGTCCTGCAGGTCGGGGATGCCTTCCGGGGTATTACGATTCCAGGAACCGAGCATTCCGGATCAGGGCACGAGGTTTCTACTGCTGCCCAACCCTTCCCAAGAGCCGACGGAACTCAAGCCGCCGAGAAGGGGAAGGGGAAGGAGCTGGCCCCCGGGCATCCAGAGAAGAAACGCGCCCGGTCTCCTCCGAGGGCGCCGCCTGCGCCGAGTCAGGGTGCCGGAGCACCCTTGCACCCATCTTCCGGGGGTGCTGGTCCATCAGGTGGCGACCCGAGGAGGCCCCGGTTGTCCCACCCCAGCGGGTCTCTCCCCGGACAGCGGCAGTCCGAAGTAACCCAAGCACCTCATCATCCTTCCTCAAGCGGGGGCGGGGGGGGGGGGGGGGGGGGGGGGGGGGCTTCTAGGACGGATGCTGGTGGGGCGACGTCGGGGAGTGTACCGGGGGTCCAGGCGCCACGTCCCACGGCCATTCCATCCGCATTTCCTGGCGGTTCAATTACAGCCCAGAGGCCGGTGCTGCAAGCCCGTTGGAGCGCTCATGTCGCCCAGTAAGTGTTGCTCCTTCTGTCTTGTAGGAGCAGCGTTCTCGTCTCCTCTCTTAGCCTGATAGCTTTCTTTTCTTGCAGGGGTCTTCAACTGACGGAGGCTCCGTGCCTCAGCATCTGGGAACCGTGGTGGCTCCCATGGCCCCCAAGTCGACGGGGGTTTCCTCTGTGCCGGCGAGTTCACCCTCCGTGGTGGCCGCACCCGCTCCTGTCCGCCCTCCTTCACCAGCCCAGAAATCCGGTCCTGAGACTGGGAGGGCCACTGTAGGGTGCGCCTGCTGGCCCCCTGGCTTCCTTAGGACAGCGTCCCACTACGGTTGCCGAGGCACCGGCGCCTCCGCCGGTCTTAGACTCGACAAGGGGGGTCAGGGGCGTGACTCCTGCCCCCTTCGTCCCGGCGCCCGTGTGGGATGCCCTGGGGCGTGTCCAGGCCAGCGCCCGGCAGCTCCAGTCCGCCTTTGAGCAGGAGCGGGGGGCGCTGGTCGGCGAGAGGAAACGCCTTCTCAGCTGGCAGCAGCGGGCCCAGGAGGCTAGGGTGGATCTTGACTCGAGGCAGTCAAGGCTTGAGGCCATGAGTGTTCTGCTTGACACTCAGAAGAAGGCCATTAGCCGCTTGGAGTCAGAGACCCGGCGGCTCCGTGCTTCCTACCGCGAGGCCCTGGCCCATGTTGAAGCCAAAGCCGAGGAGCGTTCCGCCGCCGCGGAGTAGTTGCGGCTGCAGGTAGCTCGTCGAGAGTGCGCCGTCACCGATCGGGAACGTGCTGCAGCAGCCGAGGAGGAGAAGACCACCGCCTGGCTGAGAGCCAAAGTGGGGGAGCTCAGGGCTCGGACCGAGGAGCTGGAGCTCCGTGAGTCGGCTGTTGCCGCGAGGGAGGAGCAGTTCTCCCAGGAGCGCCAGGAGGCGATGGATCGCGAGCTGGCGGCTAGCCAAGAGGTAGAGAAGCTTCAGTCTTTGCGGTCTGCCGAGGCCCAGGCAGTCTGGGGCTTCATTGCCAAGGCGGGGTCCGCCTTGGCTCCTCTTGGTTTCAGCCCTGTGTGGATGGAGGCTCCGGCACTGCAGATGTCCGAAGCGATCCCGGCACTTGAGTCCATTGGCAACAAGCTGGGTCGGCTTGAAGTGGTGATCGCCGACGAGCTTGAAGTGGAAGGACGGGGCCTGGCGAAGCAGGTCGCTATGCACATACTGGCATGCTTCCGGAGCCAAGACCCTTCCTTTTCTCTGGGGCCAGTCCGGCTAGGACCCGTTGCCGAGCGGGAGGAAGCTGCCAGGGCCGAGGTCGAGGACGTGGCTGCCCTTGTGGCCTCTAGGTTTCATCGGGAGTCCGGGGACTCTTAGGCATCTGCCCCCGTGGCCACAAGGCTCTGTACCTCCTTTTTTATTTTTGTTGAGTCTGTAGCCCAGCTCGTGGAGCCTTGTATGAACAGACACCTGTTTCCTTCTATGTCTGCATGTCTGTCGGTACACGCGATATGGGGTACCCCCGCGCACAGGGGAAAATGCCTAAGGAACTTGCCCTTCTCCGCAGGGACAGCTCCGAAGGTGCCACGCGTCCGGCGGGGCCGGACCTCCCTCTCCTTAGAGGAAAGCTCCGGGCCCGCCATGTGGCATACAGAAGCCGGACCTCCCCCCTCCGCGAGAGAGAGAGGTCCGAGGGTGCCGCGTGTCCAGCAGGGCCGGACCTCCCTCTCCTCAGAGGAGAGCTCCGGGCTTGCCACGTGGCCGATAGAAGCCAGACCTCCCCCACCGCGCAGAGAGGTCCGAAGGCTCCACGTGTCCTGCAGGGCCGGACCCCCCTCTCCTCTGAGGAGGGCTCTGGGCCCGCCACGTGGCCAGCAGAAGAGCGCTGCCTCCCCCCGAGCGGTAGGCGGCGGGCGTAAAGACGCCCCATACCTTGCCCGTACAAGGTATTCAAGGCCCGCGCATTCCCAAGACGCGGAGAAGCGGAGCACGCCTCTGTCAGGTGCCGTTGCGCCCAGTCGCATCACAGACTGGCGCGCAGTGTCAGAGCCTGCCAGCCAATAAACGCAGCGACAAGACATCCCATGCTGCCCCCGCCATCATCATCCACTACGACTAGCGTGCGGCATGGGCAGGGCTGCAAGACGAAGACTCAGAAGCCTTCGCCAGAGACAACTACCGGCATAACTGGAGATACGGTAGATAACAGACAATCTCCCCGGGACCACCTGTCGGGTCCCGGGCCCCCCTTGTAAGCTACCCGAGTCTTGGACTATAAAAGGCTCGGGTAGGCGACGTTAGCAGGGGTTCGCACTCTAGCCATTCACACCCAAGCTGTAACTCATCCTTAAGCTCAGGACTCCGGTTCTGAGCAACAAGCAATACAGCGAGCTCCATAGCTCACCGTGGACGTAGGGTTTTACGCTCCGGCTGCCTGAACCACGTAAAACTCGCCGTGTCAAGCTCTTACTAACCCGTCCATACGCTCAAGCTCTCCGCAAGTGACTAGCCCCACCGAAAAAAGAACCTCCGCGGGCTGCCCAGTGCAGGCCCGGGGGAAGTGTCGACCGAACACTTCGACATTTGGCGCGCCAGGTAGGGGGATTTTCCCTTGCGCGACGAGTTTCCGCCGACGAAGATGACCAAGCTTCCTTCAGCGGCAAACTCTCCTCCCCCACGTTCGCGGCGAACCGTGGCCAGGGGGGAGTACATGTAGACACACTCAGGACGGAGTGTGTCGGTAAAAGCTGGGAGCCAGCAGCCGGCTCTGGCAGCGCCGACCCCGGCAATGTAGGCTTCAACCAGCGTCAGGTCTTCAGTAGCGCTGGGCGTACCCGGTGGGGGTGCGCTAGCTGCAGCAAGAGCGCTACTGCACAATCCGCCTGCTGGGGACGCGCCTCAGGCAGCGACCCAGCAGTGGATTCGCGAGGTAGACCGTCTCGTCGTCGCCGCCACAAACACTCGACTTCGGCGGGGACGACGCTCCGGCCAACCGGCTGTGTCGCTGACGCGCACGCCAATGGTTGGCGAGCAGACGGCAGATTCCAGCTCCACCAGGCTCCAGTCAACTGATCTGAGGACAGAGCTGGAACGGTGTCACTTGGGACAAGATGCCCGGGTATACCTCGAGCAACGCCGAGAAAGGCATCGCAACCAAGAGGCTGGCGACGGCATGACGTCGGCCTCGACCCAGCCTGAAGAGCAGACTTTCGCCACGCGATCTCTGCCCCAGGCTTACGCCGTGCAGAATATGCCACAGTCACATGTCCTGCAAACGGCGCCCCCGGCCTATGGCGCAGCCTTGCCCATACCGGGGTACACTGTGCCAGGTGCGAACCAAGCGTTCACGGCACCAATACCTGCGGCAACAGGAGCAGGATGTGCGGCCCTCGCGCCCCACCTTCGCTTCGCGAAGTGGCCGCGCAAGTTTCGGCCGCACCTGCCCGAGAAGTACAACGGCAGCGTCAACCCGGCGGAGTTCCTCCAGATCTACTCCACCGCTGTACTTGCCGTAGGAGGGAATGAAGCCGTCATGGCCAATTACTTCCCTGTCGCCTTGACCGGTCCGGCTCGGTCTTGGCTCATGAACCTCCCCCAGTGTTCCATAACTTCCTGGGGAGAGCTCTGCCGGCAGTTCATCGCCAACTTCGGCAGTTCCTACACCCGGCCTGGCACGGAGCATGACCTCCACGCCATCCAGCAACAACCGGGGGAGTCGCTGCGCTCCTTCATCCAGCGGTTCTCCCAGGTGCGGAACACCATCCCACACATCCAAAATGCTTCTGTGGTGGTGGCGTTCTGGCAAGGCGTCCGGGACAAGAAGATGCTCGAGAAGCTCGTGACCAGAGAGGTCCGCGATGTCTCCGAGCTCTTCAACCTGGCAGACAAGTGCGCCAGAGCAGCCGAAGGGCGAAACTGGCACTCACTGCCGTCCTCCGAGTCAGGAGGACAGCCCGGATCTGGTCCTACTCCCTATGGAGGCAGCAAGAAGGCCAAGAACCGAGGCAGAGGCAAGATAGAATCATCGATCGCAGCTCCAGTCATCGCAGCAGAGACACTAAGTGGGGCTCGGGGGCCGCGCCCCGACAAGAGGCAGCGAAGATCACCAATCCCAAAAGGTGATCAGGACAAGATATGCCCCGTGAACGGCAGCTGTCGCCACACTACTGCCGAGTGCCGGGAGATCCGGAAGCTCGCAGAGCGCTTCCGCAAGGGGAAGCAGCAGCGGACTGACGCCCCACCCTTCCGTCCAAGGGAGGGCAAGCAGAAGGTCGACGTTCCAGACAGCGTCGACCACCCAGTGGAGTTCCAGGAGCCTCAGCGCGCTGTGAAGGCGGTATGCAACCATGAGGACTCCAGCTCCAGCAATGAGGAGCGTTGAAAGAAGCTCTACGTCATATACGGCGGGTCCGCCGACCCCTCGTCTCGAAGCGCAGTCAAGACTCTGCGCTGAGCGGTAGCGTCGGTGGCTCCACTCCCAAGTGCCGCACCGCACCTCAAGTGGATGGGAACCCCCATCAGCTTTGACGTCACCGACTGCCCCAGGAACATGGCTGGGGCCAGCCAACTACCGCTCTTGGTAGCTCCGACCATCTCCAACGTGAGGATGTACCACGTTTTGGTAGATTGTGGAGCTGGGCTGAACCTCATCAGCCGTGCAGCTTTCCAGAAGCTGCAGATCCCGATGGCCAAGCTCACCCCGTCGAGCCCGTTCTCAGGGGTAGGGCCGGGACAGGTCGTTCCCTACGGCAACATCAGCCTCCCGGTGACCTTCGGAGCTCCGGACAGCTATCGGACAGAATACATTCTGTTCGACGTAGCGGAGATCGACCTCCCCTTCAACGCCATAATCGGCAGGCCAGCCCTGTACCGATTCATGGCAGTAGCCCACTACGGCTATCTCATCCTAAAGATGCCTACACCAACGGCCGTCCTCAGGATTCGTGGAGACCGCACTGCTGCAGTGTCGGCCTTAGAGAAACTCCAAGCGCTCGCAACAGCTGGGGCACCAGCCCCTGGCAGGGCAGAGCCGGACCAGCTCCACCCGAGCGCACGCCACCGTGCCTCCGCCACAGCACCCCGGGTGCAACCCCTCGATGAGGGCGGCGTCCCCTTAAAGGTCGTCCAAGTCGGCGCCGAAGCCACCCAGACCACCCGGGTAGCCGGGGGTCTGGATAGCAAATAGGAAGGCGCGCTCGTCACCTTCCTCCGGCACAACGTTGACGTGTTTGCATGGCAGCCGTCACAGATCCCGGGGATCCCCAGGGAGGTGATCAAGCACCACTTAAAAGTCTTCCCCGACGCCCGGCCAGTTCAACAGAAGCCCCGCAAGCAGTCCATCGAGCGGCAAAACTTCATTTGTGAAGAAATCAAGAAGCTGCTGGACGCTGGCTTCATACAGGAGGTCCACCACCCCCGGTGGTTGACGAACCCCGTCGTTGTCCCGAAGGCCGGCGGGAAGCTCCGGATGTGCATCGACTACACCAGTCTCAATAAGGCATGTCCCAAAGATCCATTCCCTCTCCCTAGAATAGATCAAATAGTAGACTCAACATCAGGCTGTGATATGCTGTGCTTCCTAGACGCCTACTCGGGTTTCCATCAGATCCCCATGTCTAGGGAGGATGAAGAGCACACCTCCTTCATCACAGTAGATGGCCTTTATTGTTATGTGTCTATGCCTTACGGCCTAAAGAATGCACTCCCCACCTTTGTGCGAGTGATGCACAAAACCTTTGGGGAGTTAATAAGAGACTTAGTTGAGGTGTACGTCGATGACATCATTGTCAAGGTCAAGCAGGGTTCATCTTTGTTAGATAACCTAGCCTTTGTTTTTGACAAATTGCGCTCTACGCGCACCAAGCTGAACCCCGAGAAATGTGTGTTCGGTGTGTCCTCTGGGAAGCTCTTAGGATTCCTGGTCTCGCACCGGGGGATTGAGGCCAACCAAGAGAAGATCAAGGCCATCGACTTGATGCGGCCTCCTGCCCGCGTCAAGGATGTCCAGAAACTCACGGGATGCCTAGCCACGCTGAGTCGGTTTATACCAAGGCTAGCAGAGCGGGCACTCCCTTTCTTTAAGCTCCTGCGCAAGTCTGGCCCATTTGCCTGGACTGACGAAGCAGAAGAGGCTTTCCAGGAGTTGAAGCGACTCCTGATGACCCTACCTATCATGGTAGCCCCTGAGCCCGGAGAGCACCTGCTGCTCTACATCGCTGCGACAACTGAAGTGGTGAGTATGGTCCTCATCGCAGAGCGGACGGACCTCTCATCTTCGCAACCTGCTCCGGCAGCAGAAGACAGACGCCAGGAGGCCCCGCAGGACCGAGACGGTCTCTCGGACCTCCAAGGCAACCTCCCGGAGGTCCAGGGCGGTCTCCTGGACCCCCGAGATAAACCCCCGGCGGTCCTGTGGGACCCCCCGGGGGTCCAACGGGACCTCCCGAAGATACCTCAAGGCCCCCCGGAGCTCACGGAGAACCGGCGGGGCCCCCTGGAGAACCAAGATAGCTTAAGGGCCTCCGGGTCCCAGCTCCCGGAGGCCCCCGTGGGTCCACTCACCTCCAGCGGGCCAGGGCCAATAGATGAAGACTTCCCAGACCTGAGAGAGAGGGTTCGAACCATCCAGAGGCCTGTCTACTACATCAGCGAAGTACTTCATGATGCCAAGACAAGGTACATAGAAGTCCACAAGCTGCTGTATGCGGTGCTCGTGGCCTCCAGGAAGCTCCGCCATTACTTCCAGTCCCACCGGGTCTCGGTAGTCACCTCGTATCCGCTGAAGACGATTCTTCACAGCCCCCATGCGACTGGCAACGTTGCTAAATGGGCGGCGGAGCTGGCGGAGTTCGAGCTGGACTTCCTTCCACGCCATGCAGTCAAAAGCCAAGCACTGGCCGACTTTGTTGCAGAGTGGACACCAACGAAGACTGACCCATGGGGCCACGAAGACGGTGAGCCAGAGAACCAAGCTCCAGTCTTCACCGAGCCCCACTGGACACTTTTCTTCGACGGCTCCTCGCAAAAGCAGGGGGCCGGTGCCGGCGTACTGCTCCTCATGCCATCGGGGGAACAGTTTGGGTACATGGTGCGTCTCAATTTCAAGGCAACCAACAACATGGCAGAGTATGAAGCACTCATCTTTGGCCTGCAGACAGCCCTGTCTTTAGGCGCTCGCCAGTTGTTGGCACAGGGCGACTCCCAGCTGGTCATCAAGCAAGTCAAGGGCGAATGCTCCTGCAATGACCCACAGCTAGCTGCATATCTGCTTCACGTGCAGATGTTGGAGAAAGACTTCCTCGCCTTGGACCTGCGCCACGTACCGCGCGCTGGCAATGCCGCAGCTGACAACCTTTCAACGAAGGCTTCCACCAGGGCCCCTGTGCCCGAAGGAGTTTTCGAGAGGACGTTGCTGCGGCCCACAGCCCGGCCCGCCGAGCCTGGCGAAGGGGGCTTGACCAGCACCTCGACGCTGGCGGTCCCGGCGGCCCTACAGCCATGGATGTCGCCAAGGATCGTAAGCATCACTGCGGACTCCGTGCAACCCAGCGCTCAAGATCCAGAAGCTCAAGTCAGAACCGATGCATGGATCATGGAGATCCGGGACTACTTGAAGGACAACATCCTCCCTGATTAACATGCATCCGCTGAACGGATTGTGCGTATGGCTAAGAGATACGCGCTGGTAGAGGGGGATCTCTACCGGCGCGGCGCCAACCACATCCTATTGCGGTGCATAACCCAGGAGGAAGGCTGCGACTTGCTCGCTGAGATCCATGGAGGCAAATGTGGAAGTCACTCTTCCTCACGCACGCTTGTTGGTAAAGCCTTCCGGCATGGCTTCTACTGGCCGACAGCACTCCAGGATGCCGTCAAGCTGGTCGAGAGCTGCAAGGCGTGCCAGTTCCACGCCAAGCAGATCCATACACCGGCTCAGGCGGTACAGATGATCCCACCCTCATGGCCGTTTGCTGTATGGGGGCTGGAGATCTTGGGACCATTTCCCAGAACCGTCGGGGGATTCTGGTACCTCTATGTCGCCATTGACAAGTTCACCAAGTGGCCGGAAGCCACACCAGTTGTCACCATCAACAAGCAATCCGCAGTAAAGTTCATCAAGTCTATTGTCTGCCGGTTCGGGGTCCCGAACAGAACCATCACCGACAACGGGACCCAGTTCACCAGCACAGCCTTCCAAGACTACTGCGAAGACCTCGGCATTCAGGTGTTGTCGAAGTGTTTGGTCGACACTTCCCCCGGGCCTGCACTGGGCAGCCCGCGGAGGTTCTTTTTTCGGTGGGGCTAGTCCCTTGCGGAGAGCTTGCGCGTATGGACGAGTTAGTAAGAGCTTGACACGGCGAGTTTTACGTGGTTCTGGCCGCCAGAGCGTAAAACCCTACGTCCACGGCGAGCTATGGAGCTCGCTGTATTGCTTGGTGCTCAGAACCGGAGTCCTGAGCTTGAGGATGAGTTACAGCTTGGGAGTGAATGGCTAGCGTATGAGTTGCGGGAGTGCGAACCCCTGCTATCGTCGCCTACCCGAGTCTTTTATAGTCCAAGACTTGGGTGGCTTACAAGGGGGGCCCGGGACCCGACAGGTGGTCCCGGGGAGATTGACTGTGATCTACCGTATCTGCAGTTATGCCGGTAGTTGTCTCTGGCGAAGGCTTCTAAGTCTTCGTCTTGCAGCCCTGCCCATGCCGCATGCTAGTCGTAGTGGATGATGACGGCAGGGGCGGCATGGGATGTCTTGTCGCTGCGTTTATTGGCTGGCAGGCTCTGACACCGCGCGCCAGTCTGTGATGCGACTGGGCGCAACGGCACCTGACAGAGGCGTGCTCCGCGTCTTGGGAAGATGCTGGCCTTGAATACCTTGTACGGGCAAGGTATGGGGCGTCTTTACGCCCCCTGCCTATCGCTCGGGGGCAGGCAGCGCCGTTCTGCTGGCCACGTGGCGGGCCCGGAGCCCTCCTCAGAGGAGAGGGGGGTTCGGCCCCGCGGGACACGTGGAGCCTTCGGACCTCTCCCCGCGGAGGGTGAGGTTCGGCTTCTGTCGGCCACGTGGCGGGCCCAGAGCTCCCCTCTGAGGAGAGGGAGGTCCGGCCCCGCCGGATACGTGGCACCTTCGGACCTCTCCCCCGCGGAGGGGGAGATCCTGCTTCTGTATGCCACGTGGCGGGCCCAGAGCTCTGCTCTGAGGCGAGGGAGGTCCGGCCCCGCCAGACGCGTGGCACCTTCGGAGCTCTCCCTGCGGAGAAGGGCGAGTTCCATAGGCATTTTCCTCTGTGCGCGGGGGTACCCCATATCGCGGGTACCGACAGTGGCCCCCGGGCCCATCTCGGGGGAGATAGCGAGCCCGAGATGGGACCTCCGTCTCTTCTGATCCGCGCACTTTCTCTAAGTCCCACATAGACCGCTGCCGCAGCACGAACGGCCGCGGGATCGTGGGAGCGTGCGCCCACTTGATGGTTGCTTTTACTGCGGTGGTTCCCAAGACTGCCACTTCTGCATGTTGCGGCGCTTTCTTCGGGAACCGCCGAAGTTCCTTGCCGGTTCGTCTTCTTAGGAGACTGACTTCTTGACCCACCGCTTCAGTTCGGCGGCTTGGGTCCACATGTCATCGGCGCTCGGTCTCGGAGCCGAAGCGGTTGCCGATGCGGCGTATTCGAAGAGTTTCGAATCGCTTTGACTCGTACCTGGGAGGTGTGAAAAGAAACCGCTACGTGGGTACGCTCCACTTATAAGGCTTCCAGCTCTTGCACCTCCCTCGAGTCTCTGCGGTCTTGTCTTCTTCCATGGCTTCTAACCCGCTGTCGAAGTGTGCGATCGACACTTCCCCCGGGCCTGCACTGGGCAGCCCGCGGAGGTTCTTTTTTTGGCGGGGCTAGTCTCCTAGCGGAAAGCTTGCGCAGATGGACGAGTTAGCGAGAGCTTGACACGGCGAGTTTTACGTGGTTCAGGCCGCCGGAGCGTAAAACCCTACGTCCACGGCGAGCTATGGAGCTCGCTGTATTGCTTGCTGCTCAGGGCCGGAGGCCTGGGCTTGGGGGTGAGTTACAGCTTGAGAGTGTTTGGCTAGCGTATGAGTTGCAAAGTGCGAACCCTTGCTATCGACGCCTACCCGAGCCTTTTATTGTCCAAGGCTCGGGCGGCTTACAAGGGAACCCGGGACCCGACAGGTGGTCCCGGGAGGATTGTCTATTATCTACCGTATCTGTAGTTACGCCGGTAGTTGCCTCTGGTCGAAGGCTTCTGAGTCTTCATCTTGCCGCCCTGCCCATGCCGCATGCTAGTTGTAGTGGTTGACGACGGCGCAGGCGGCATGGGATGTCTTGTCGCGGCGTTTATTTAGCTGGGAGGTTCTGACGCCGCGCGCCAGTCTATGGTGCGACTGGGCGCAACGGCTCCTGACAGACGCATGCTCCGCGTTTCCGCGTCTTGGGAAGACGCGGGCCTTGAATACCTTGTACGGGCAAGGTGCGGGGCGCCTTTATGCCCGCCGCCTACCGCTAAGGGGCAGGCAGCACCATTCTTCTAGCCACGTGGCGGGTCCGGAGCTCTTCTCTGAGGCGAGAGGGGTCCGGCCTGCGGGGCACGTGGAGCCTCCGGACCTCTCCCCGCGGAGGGGGAGGTCCAGCCTCTGTATGCCACGTGGCGGGCCCGGGGCTCTCCTCTGCGGAGAGGGAGGTCCGGCCCCGCTGGACGCGTGGCGTCTTCGGACCACTCTCCCGCGGAGGGGGAGGTCCGGCTTATTTATGCCACGTGGCAGGCCCGGAGCTCTCCTCGGAGGAGAGGTAGGTCCGGCCCCGCCGGACGCGTGGCACCTTCGGAGCTCTCCCTGCGGAGAAGGGCGAGTACCTTAGGCATTTTACCCTGTGCGCGGGGGTACCCCATATCTCAGGTACCGACAGTGGCCCCCGGGCCCATCTCGGGGGAGATAACGAGCCCAAGGTGGGACCTCCGTCTCTTCCGATCCGCGCACTTTCTCTAAGTCCCGAATTGGCCGCTGCCGGAGCACGAACGGCCGCGGGGTAGTGAGAGCGTGCACTCACTTGATGACTGCTTTTACTGCGGAGATGGGAGCCCCGGCCATGTTGAACACGCAGGGCTTTTGGAGCTCTCCCACTGCGGGGGCAGGTCTGGTTTCCGCCTGCCACGTGGCGAGCCCGGAGCCCTTCTCAAGGGAGGAGAGAGTTCCGGGCCTGCTGGACACGTGGGGCCCCTGGGTCCCGCCCCCTCTAGCCCTGGGTCGAAGTAGTTGGTAGCTCCTTTCCCCCTACTTCATGCAGTCCCCGTTGCCGTAACCTGGAAGTCCTGCACACAGGTAGAGGAAATGTAAGTCTTCTTGGGGGCTCCCCCTCCCTTATCTCAAAGTCTTATTTGACTTACAGCCCCAACCATATGCTTGATGCTTGGGGACTTGTAGAGAGGGGGAGCTGAGCACATGGCAACCATGTACTGCAAGGGCGATAAAAAAGAACTCAATTCACAATTTAAATGAGTACAAGGAAAGAGCAAAGTAGGGCAGACTTCTTTTCGTACAACCTTCCATAGGAGGAAGGCAGGCTAAACATGGAGGCCACGACCCACCCCATTAAGAGGGGAAGCAAGACTCTACGCGCTTGGAGTCGGAACCAGGCAAAGCTGAACGTAGTCCTGGACCGTCCCCTGGGGTTTAGCTGCTCCGAGCGCTGCTCCTGGACTCTATGGGGTTCATTACGAAAGAAAGTACTGTCCTATTTTTGCTCTTAGGGGTAGAACTTACGGAGGTGTTCTATGTTCCAAGGGTTCGGGAGCAGGTCCCCATCCTCGGTGGAAAGGCGCACACACCCGGGGCGGCATACTTTCGCGACTCGCAAGGGGCCTTCCCAACTAGGGGAGAGTTTGTGGGCCCCTTCGCGAGAAAGTATGCGCCGCAACACCAGGTCACCTTCCTGCAGCTCCCGAGCACGCACAGACCTCTGGTGGTAGCGCCGAAGCGCCTGTCTGTACCGCGCGTTACGGAGTGCCACATGTAATCGGACCTCGTCGACGAGGTCGATTTCTCCACGCCGGAGGTTGTCCTGCGTGGCTTCGTCGTAAGCCCGGACACGGTGAGACTTCATGGTGATTTCTGGAGGGAGTACAGCTTCAGCCCCGTACACCATGAAGAAGGGTGTCTCCCTGGTGGCCCGGCTCTGGGATGTCCGGTTAGCCCATAGTGTGCTCGGAAGTTCATCTACCCAATTGGCACCATGTTTCTTCGGGCTGGCGAAGGTACGAGTCTTGAGGCCCCGGAGAATCTCCGCATTGGCCCTCTCGACTTGCCCATTGCTCTTCGGGTGGGCGACAGAGGCATAGCATACCTGAATGCCAAGGTCCTCGCAGTAGTCTTGGAACGCTGCGCTGGTGAACTGGGTCCCATTGTCAGTGATGATCCTGTTTGGGACCCTGAACCGGCAGACAATAGACCTGATGAATTTTACTGCGGATTGTTTATTGATGGTGACAACTGGTGTAGCTTCCGGCCACTTGGTAAACTTGTCGATAGCGACATAGATGTACCGGAACCCCCCGACGGTTCTGGGAAACGATCCCAGGATGTCCAGCCCCCACACGGCAAACGGCCACGAGGGCGGGATCATCTGTACCGCCTGAGCCGGTGTATGGATCTGCTTGGCGTGGAACTGGCACGCCTTGCAGCTCTCGACCAGCTTGACGGCATCCTGGAGTGCTGTCGGCCAGTAGAAGCCATGCCGGAAGGCTTTACCGACAAGCGTGCGTGAGGAAGAATGACTTCCACATTCGCCTCCATGGATCTCAGCGAGCAAGTCGCAGCCTTCCCCCTGGGTTATACACCGCAATAGGATGTGGTTGGCGCCACGCCGGTAGAGATCCCCCTCTACCAGCGCGTACCTCTTATCCATACGCACAATCCGTTCAGCGGTTGCATGTTCATCAGGGAGGATATTGTCCTTCAATTAGTCCCGGATCTCCGTGATCCATGCATCGGGTCTGACTTGAGCTTCTGGATCTTGAGCGCTGGGTTGCACGGAGTCCCCAGTGACGCTTACGATCCTTGGCGGCGCCCACGGTTGTAGGGCCACCGGGACCGCCAGCTTCGAGGTGCTGGTCAAGCCCCCTTCGCCCGGCTCGGCGGGCCGGGCTGTGGGCCGCAGCAACGTCCTCTCGAAGACTCCTTCGGGCGCAGGTGCTCCAGTGGAAGCCTTCATTGAAAGGTCGTCGGCTGCGGCATTACCGGCGCGCGGTACGTGGTGCAGGTCCAAGGCGAGGAATTCTTTCTCCAACATCTGCACGTGAAGCAGATATGCAGCTAGCTGGGGGTCATTGCAGGAGCATTCGCCCTTGACTTGCTTGATGACCAGCTGGGAGTCGCCCTGTGCCAACAACTGGCGAGCGCCTAAAGACAGGGCTGTCTGCAGGCCAAACATGAGTGCTTCATACTCCGCCATGTTGTTGGTTGCCTTGAAATTGAGATGCACCATATACCCAAACTGTTCCCCCGATGGCATGAGGAGCAGTACGCCGGCACTGGCCCCCTGCTTTCACGAGGAGCCGTCGAAGAAAAGTGTCCAGTGGGGTTCGGTGAAGACCGGAGCTTGGTGCTCCGGTTCCCCGCCCCCATGGCCCCCTGGGTTAATCTCCGTTGGTGTCCACTCCGCCACAAAGTAAGCCAGTGCTTGGCTCTTGACTGCATGGCGTGGGAGGAAGTCCAGCTCAAACTCCGCCAGCTCCGCCGCCCATTTAGCAACGTTGCCAGTCGCATGGGGGCTGTGAAGAATTGTATTCAGTGGATACGAGGTGACTACCGAGACCCGGTGGGCCTGGAAGTAATGGCGGAGCTTTCTGGAGGCCACGAGCACCGCATATAGCAGCTTGTGGACTTCCAGGTACCTTGTCTTGGCATCATGATGTACTTCGCTGATGTAGTAGACAGGCCTCTGGACGGTTAGAACCCTCTTTCTCAGGCCTGGGAGGTCCTCGTTCATTGGCCCTGGCCACTGGAGGTGGGTGGACCCACGGGGGCCTCCAGGAGCTGGGACCCGGAGGCCCTTAAGCTATCTTGATTGTCCAGGAGCTCCGGGGGGTCTTGGGGGACCTCTGGGAGGTCCCGTTTGGCCCCCGGGGGGGTCCCGCAGGGCCCTCGGGAGTTTATTTTGGAGGTCCGGGAGACTGCCAAGGACCTCCGGGAGGCTGACCTGGACCTCCGGGAGGTTGCCTTGGAGGTCAAGGAGACCGTCTTGGTCCTGCGGGGCCTCCTGGCGTCTGTCTTCTGCTACCGGAGCAGGCTGTGAAGATGAGGGGTCCGGCCGCTCTGCGACGAGGACCATACTTACTACTTCAGTTGCCGCCGCGATGTAGAGCAACAGGTGCTCTCCGGGCTCAGGGGCTACCATGATTGGTAGGGTCGTCAGGAGTCGCTTCAACTCCTGGAAAGCCTCTTCTGCTTCGTCAGTCCAGGCAAAAGGGCCTGACTTGCGCAGGAGCTTAATGAACGGAAGTGCCCGCTCTGCTAGCCTCGGTATAAACCGACTCAGCGCGGCTAGACATCCCGTGAGTTTCTGGACATCCTTGACGCGGGCGGGGGGCCGCATCAAGTCGATGGCCTTGATCTTCTCTGGGTTGGCCTCAATCCCTCGGTGCGAGACCAGGAACCCTCGGAGCTTCCCAGAGGACACGCCGAACACACATTTATCTGGGTTCAGCTTGGTGCGCGTAGAGCGCAACTTGTCAAAGACTAAAGCTAGGTTATCTAGCAGGGACGGACCCTGCTTGACCTTGACAACTATGTCATCGACATACACCTCAACCAGGTCTCTTATTAACTCCCCAAAGGTTTTGTGTATTGCCCGCACAAAGGTGGGGAGTGCATTCTTTAGGCCGTAAGGCATAGACACATAGCAATAAAGGCCGTCTACTGTGATGAAGGAGGTGTGCTCCTCGTCCTCCCTAGACATGGGGATCTGATGGAAACCCGAGTAGGCGTCTAGGAAGCACAGCATATCACAGCCTGACGTTGAGTCTACTATTTGATCTATTCTAGGGAGAGGGAATGGATCTTTAGGACATGCCTTATTGAGACTGGTGTAGTCGATGCACATCCGGAGCTTCCCGCCAGCCTTCGGGACAACGACGGGGTTCGCCAACCATCGGGGGTGGTGGACTTCCCGTATGAAGCCAGCGTCCAGCAGCTTCTTGACTTCCTCACGGATGATGTTTTGCCGCTCGATGGACTGCTTGCGGGGCTTCTGTTGAACCGGCCGGGCGTCGGGGAAGACTTTCAAGTCGTGCTCGATCACCTTCCTGGGGATCCCCGGCATCTGTGACGGCTGCCATGCAAACACGTCGACGTTGTGCCAGAGGAAGGTGACGAGCGCGCCTTCCTATTTACTATCCAGGCCCCCGGCTACCCGGGTGGTCTGGGTAGCTTCGGCGCCGACTTGGACGACCTTTAAGGGGACGCCGCCCTCGTCGAGAGGTTGCACCCGGGGTGCTGTGGTGGAAGCACGGTGACGTGCGTTCGGGCGGAGCTGGTCCGGCCCCGTATTGCCAGGGGTTGATGCCCCAGCTGTTGCGAGTGCTTGGAGCTTCTCCAGGGCCGACACTGCAGCAGTGCGGTCCCCTCGAATCCTGAGAACACCTGTCGGTGTCGGCATCTTCAGGACAAGGTAGCCGTAATGGGCTACAGCCATGAACCGGTACAGGGCTGGCCTGCCGATCATGGCGTTGAAGGGGAGGTCTATCTCCGCTACGTCGAACAGAATGTACTCTGTTCGATAGCTGTCCGGAGCCCCGAAGGTCACCGGGAGACTAATGTTGCCGTAGGGGATAACCCGTCCCGGCCCTACCCCTGAGAACGGGCTCGACGGGGTGAGCTTGGCCATCGGGATTTGCAGCTTCTGGAATGCTGCACGGTTGATGAGGTTCAGCCCAGCCCCTCCATCCACCAAAACGTGGTACATTCTCACGTTGGCGATGGTAGGAGCCACCAGGAGCGGTAGTTGGCCGGCCCCAGCCATGTTCCTGGGGCAGTCGGTGGCATCAAAGCTGATGGGGGTCCCCATCCACTTTAGGTGCGGTGCAGCACTTGGGAGTGGCGCCACCGACGCTACCGCTCGGCGCAGAGTCTTGACTGCGCTTTGGAACGAGGGGTCGGCGGACCCGCCGTATATGACGTAGAGCTTCTTCCGACGCTCATCGTCGGTGGAGCCGGAATCCTCGTGATTGCGTGCCGCCTTCACGACACGCGGAGGCTCCTGGATCTCCTCTGGGTGGTCGATGTTGTCTGGAACATCCACCCTCTGCTCATCTTCCTTTGGACGGAAGGGCAGGGCATCAGCCCGCTGCCTCTTCTCCTTGCGGAAGCGCTCTGCGAGCCTTCGGATCTCCCGGCACTCGGCAGCAGTGTGGTGACAGCTGCCGTGGACGGGGCACATATTGTCTTTATCACCTTCTGGGATTGGTGATCTTCGTTGCTTCTTGTCGGGGCGCGGCCCCCGAGCCCCACCGAGCGTCGCTGCAGTGACGACTGGGGCTGCGGTCGGTGACTCTATCTTGCTTCTGCCTCGGTTCTTGGCCTTCCTGCTGCCTCCACAGGGAGTAGGACTAGATCCGGGCAGTCCCCCTGACTCGGAGGATGGCAGCGAGTGCCAGTTCCGTCCTTCGGCTGCTCTGGCGCATTTGTCTGCCAAGCTGAAGAGCTCTGAGACGTCGCGGACCTCCCTGGTCACGAGCTTCTCGAGCATCTTCCTGTCCCGGACGCCTTGCCGGAACGCCACCACCACAGAAGCATTTTGAATGTGTGGGATGGTGTTCCGCACCTGGGAGAACCGCTGGATGAAAGAGCGCAGCGACTCCCCAGGTCGCTGCTGGACGGCGTGGAGGTCGAGCTCCGTGCCAGGCCGGGTGTAGGAGCTGCCGAAGTTGGCTACGAACTGTCGGCAAAACTCTCCCCAGGAGGTTACGGAACCCTGGGGGAGGTTCATGAGCCAAGACCGGGCTGGACCGGTCAAGGCGACAGGGAAGTAATTGGCCATGACGGCTTCATTCCCTCCTGCGGCAAGTACGGCGGTGGAGTAGATCTGGAGGAACTCCGCCGGGTTGACGCTGCCGTCGTACTTCTCGGGCAGGTGTGGCCGAAACTTGCGCGGCCACTTCACAAAGCGAAGATGGGGTGCGAGGGCTGCACACCCTGCTTCTGTCACCGCAGGTTCTGGTGCCGCGAACGCTGGGTTCGCACTAGGCACAGTGTACCCTGGCACGGGCAAAGCTGCACCGTAGGCCGGGGGCGCCATCTGCAGTACATATGACTGGTATATTCTGCACGGCGCAGGCCTGGGGCAGAGATCGGATGGCGAAGGTCTGCTCTTCAGGCTCGGTCGAGGCCGACGTCATGCTGTCGTCAGCCTCTTGGTAGCGACGCCTTTCTCGGCGTTGCTTGAGGTATACCCGGGCATCTTGACCCGAGCGACACCGCTCCAGCTCTGTCCTCAGATCCATCGATTGAGGGCTGGCAGAGCTGGAGTCTGCCGTCCGTTCGTCAACCATCGGCGTGCGTATCAGCGACACGGCCGGCTGGTCAGAGTGTCGTCTCCGCCGGAGTCGAGGGCTTGCGGCAGCGACGACAAGACGGTCTACCTCGAGAATCCACCGCTGGGACGCTGCCTGAGGCGCGTCCCCAGCGGGCGGATTGTGCAGTAGCGCTCTTGCTGCAGCTAGCGCACCCCCTCCGGGTACGCCCGGCGCTACTGAAGATCTGACGCTGGTTGGAGCCTGCATTGCCGGGGTCGGCGCTGCCAGAGCCGGTTGCTGGCTCCCAGCTTGTACTGACACACTCCATCCCGAGTGTGTTGGCTTGTACTCCCCCCTGGTCGCGGTTCGCCGCGGAGGCGGGGGAGGTGAGCTTGCCGCCGAAGGGAGCTTGGTCATCTTCGTCGGCGGAAACTCGTCGCGCTAGGGGAAAAGCCCCCTTCCTGGCGCGCCAAATGTCGAAGTGTGCGATCGACACTTCCCCCGGGCCTGCACTGGGCAGCCCGCGGAGGTTCTTTTTTCGGCAGGGCTAGTCTCCTAGCGGAAAGCTTGCGCGGATGGACGAGTTAGCGAGAGCTTGACACGGCGAGTTTTACGTGGTTCAGGCCGCCGGAGCGTAAAACCCTACGTCCACGGCGAGCTATGGAGCTCGCCGTATTGCTTGCTGCTCAGGGCCGGAGGCCTGAGCTTGGGGGTGAGTTACAGCTTGAGAGTGTTTGGCTAGCGTATGAGTTGCAAAGTGTGAACCCTTGCTATCGACGCCTACCCGAGCCTTTTATAGTCCAAGGCTCGGGCGGCTTACAAGGGAAGCCGGGACCCGACAGGTGGTCCCGGGAGGATTGTCTATTATCTACCGTATCTGTAGTTACGCCGGTAGTTGCCTCTGGTCGAAGGCTTCTGAGTCTTCATCTTGCCGCCCTGCCCATGCCGCATGCTAGTCGTAGTGGTTAACGATGGCGCAGGCGGCATGGGATGTCTTGTCGCGGCGTTTATTTAGCTGGCAGGTTCTGACGCCGCGCGCCAGTCTGTGATGCGACTGGGCGCAACAGCTCCTGACAGACGCGTGCTCCGCGTTTCCGCGTCTTGGGAAGACGCGGGCCTTGAATACCTTGTACGGGCAAGGTGCGGGGCGCCTTTATGCCCGCCGCCTACCGCTCGGGGGCAGGCAGCACCGTTCTTCTGGCCACGTGGCGGGTCCGGAGCCCTTCTCTGAGGCGAGAGGGGTCCGGCCTGTGGGGCACGTGGAGCCTCCGGACCTCTCCCCGCGGAGGGGGAGGTCCAGCCTCTGTATGCCACGTGGCGGGCCCGGGGCTCTCCTCTGCGGAGAGGGAGGTCCGGCCCCGCTGGACGCGTGGCGTCTTCGGACCTCTCTCCCGCGGAGGGGGAGGTCCGGCTTCTGTATGCCACGTGGTGGGCCCGGAGCTCTCCTCGGAGGAGAGGGAGGTCCGGCCCCGCCGGACGCGTGGCGCCTTCGGAGCTCTCCCTGCGGAGAAGGGCGAGTACCTTAGGCATTTTACCCTGTGCGCGGGGGTACCCCATATCTCAGGTACCGACAGTGGCCCCCGGGCCCATCTCGGAGGAGATAACGAGCCCGAGGTGGGACCTCCGTCTCTTCCGATCCGCGCACCGCGCATGGGATGTCTTGTCGCTGTGTTTATTGGCTGGCAGGTTCTGACACCGTTGCGCCAGTCTGTGATGCGACTGGACGCAACGGCACCTGACAGAGGCGTGCTCCACGTCTCCGCGTCTTGGGAAGGCGCGGGCCTTGAATACCTTGTACGGGCAAGGTATGGAGCGTCTTTATGCCCGCTGCCTACCGCCCGGGGGCAGGCCGCGCTGTCTGCTGGACACGTGGCGGGCCCGGAGCTCTCCTCTGAAGAGGGGGAGGTCCGGCCCCGCAGGACACGTGGAGCCTTCGGACCTCCCCCCCGCGGAGGGGGGAGGTCCGGCTTCTGTCGGCCACGTGGCGGGTCCGGAGCTCTCCTCTGAGGAGGGGGAGGTCCGGCCCCGCGGGACATGTGGCACCTTCGGAGCTCTCCCCACGGAGGGGGGAGGTCTACCTGCTGTAGGCCACGTGGTGAGCCCGGAGCTCTCCTCTGAGGAGAGGGAGGTCCGGCCCCACTGGACACGTGGCACCTTCGGAGCTTTCCCTGCGAGAAAGGGCGAGATCCTTAGGCATTTTCCCCTGTGCGCAGGGGTACCCCATATCACGGGTACCGACAGTGGCCCCCAGGCTCTCCTCGGGGGAGGTAACGAGTCCGAGGTGAGGCCTTCTCCTAACCGCGCACTTTCTTGTCTTGAGTACTCCCTGTGCTGGCAGGGTCTTGACGGCTTCGGATTTCAGCCTCTTAGGAGAGGGTGAAACCTGGCATCGGAGCTCGGCCCGGCTGTGGGGGCGGAGGTCCGGAAGTCATCGGAGCACAGGTCCACGAAGGGCGTGAGGTCCGGCATCAGGGCTCGCCTCTGAAAGGAGGGCGAGGGCTGGCATCGGAACTCGGCCCAGCTGTGGGGGTGGAGATCCGGAAGTCATCGGAATTCAGGCCAGCGAAGGACGTGAGGTCCGGAGGTCATCGGAGCTGAGTCCAGGGAAGGGCGTGAGGTCCGGCATCAGCGCTCGCCTCTGAAAGGAGGGCGAGGGCTGGCATCGGAGCTCGGCCTAGCTGTGGAGGCGGAGTCCGGAAGTCATCGGAGCTCAGGCCAATGAAGGGCGTGAGGTCCGGCATCAGCGCTCACCTTTGAAAGGAGGGCGAGGGCTGGCCTCGGAGCTCGGCCTAGCTGTGGAGGCGGAGGTCCGGAAGTCATCGGAACTCAGGCCAGCAAAGGGCGTGTGGCCCGGCATCAGCGCTCGCCTCTGAAAGGAGGGCGAGGGCTGGCATCGGAGCTCGTCCCAGCTGTGGGGGCGAAGTCCGGCACTGCTCAGTGGTCCCCCTTTCCTGTCCCTTAGTCTCATTTGGCTTACTGTCCCAGGCCGGAATACGGGGCTTGGGTAATCCAGTGCACTTGGTCCCGGAGGTCTGGCCCCAGCCCCAGTCAGGGTGTTACCGTCCGGCCCCCTGGTACTCAAACCGTAGCGCTGGGGGGCAGAGTGCGCATGCTTTGGGTGCAAGACCGGGCAAAGCAAGGCTCCTGACCCCCCGGTCTAGCGTAGGTCTTTTCTCGGAGGAGACCAACTGGCGGTACAGTACCCTTACAGGGGGAGATCCAAAAGGCCACCGGGCCTCTGGCAGGTACCCCAAGCACTACCGTTTTTGGCAGGACGGCAAATATCGACTATGCATGAGAGAAGGAAAGAGGAACCAAGTGTACAATGGATGCACACTTTCTAGAGCGTGGGGAGGTGTTCATATAAATTAATGCGTAATTTAAATAAACACCTAAGTAAGCATGGTTAACTTACTAGGGTGGCGTCGGAGCGCCTGTCTTCACGCAGAGCGGGTCATGCGTGGCTTCGTCGTACGCCGGACACGGGGGGACCCCCATGGCGATCTCAGGGGGAAGCACGGCTTCGGCCCCGCATACCATGTGGAAGGGTAGTTCCCGTGACCCAGCCCTGGGAAGTCCCGCTGGCCCTCGACATGGAGGAGCCGGTATACCCCGACGGCTTTGGGTGCGCGTCTGCACCGGTTGTGTGGGTCTGCTTGGCGTGGACCTGGCACGCATTGCATCCCTAACCGGTTTGACGGCGTCCAGGTATAGCCCCCTTCGCCCGGCTCGGCGGGCCCGGCTGTGGGCTGCAGCAACGTCCTCCCGAAGGCTCCTCCGGGCACAGGGGCTCCGGTGGGGGCCTTCGTTGAGAGGTCGTCAGCTGCTCCTCTGCCAGTGCGCGGTACGTGGCGCAGGTCCAAGGCGAGGAAGTCTTTCTCCACCATCTGCACATAGAGCAGATGAGCAGCTAGATGTGGGTCACTTGCAGGAGCATTGACCCTTAACTTGCTTGATAACTAGCTGGGAGTCGCCCTGTGCCAACAACTGGCGAGCGCCTAGAGACAGGGCTGTCTTTAGGCCAAAGACGAGTGCTTCATACTCTGCCATGTTGTTTGTTGCCTTGGAATTGAGACGCACCATATACCCAGACTACTCCCCGATGGCATGAGGAGCAGTACGCCAGCACCGGCCCCCTGCTTTCGCGAGGAACCGTTGAAGAAGATCGTCCAGTAAGGCCCGGTGAAGGCCGGAGCTCGGGGCCCTGGTTCACCGTCTTCATGGCCCCTGGGTCAGCCTGCGTTGGCGTCCACTCAGCCATGAAGTCAGCCAGTGCTTGGATCCTGACTGCGTGACGAGGGAGGAAGTCTAGCTCGAACTCCGGTAGCTCCGCTGCCCATTTGGCGACATTGCCCGTCGCGTGGGGGCTGTGGAGGACAGCCTTCAGCGGATAGGAGGTGGCCACCGAGACCCGGTGGCTTGGAAGCAGTGGCGGAGCTTCCTGGACGCCACGAGTACTGCACACAGCAGCTTATGGACCTCCAGGTACCTTGTCTTGGCGTCATGGAGGACCTCGCTGATGTAGTAGACAGGCCTCCCGATGGTCCGGACCCTCTTTCCCAGGTCAGAGATATCTCCATCCATGGCTCAGGCCCGCGGGAGGTGGGTGGGCCCGGGCAGGCCGCCGGGAGCTGATACTTGAAGGCTCCCAGGCTGTCTTGGACCTCCGGGAGGTCCCACTGATTTCCTGGGAGCTCCGGGAGGTCCCGTTGGACGTCCGGGAGGTTCTGTTGGACCTCCTGGGGGTCCCGTTGCACCTCCCGGAGGTCCTGCTGGTCCTCCGGGAGGTTGTTGTGGGGGTCCGGGGGTCCGTTTTGGACCTCCGGGTGGTTGCCTCGGAGACCCGGGGGGTCATCTTGGACCTCCGGGGTTTCCTGGCGCCTGCTTCCCGATAGCGGAGCAGGCTGTGGCGATGAGGACCATACTCACCACTGCAGCCATCGCCATGACGTAGAGCAACAGAAGCTCTTCGGGCTCGGGGGCTACCATTACTGGTAGGGTCATCAGGAGTTGCTTCAGCTCCTGGAGAGCTTCTTCTGCTTCGTCGGTCCAAGCGAATGGGCTGGATTTGCGCAGGAGCTTAGAGAAGGGGAGCGCTCGCTCTGCTAACCTCGGTATAAACCGACTCAGCGCGGCTAGGCATCCCGTGAGTTTCTGGACTTCTTTGATGCGGGCGGGGGGCCGCCTCAAGTCGATGGCTTTGATCTTCTCTGGGTTAGCCTCAACTCCTCGGTGTGAGACCAGGAATCATAAGGGTTTTCCAGAGGATACACCGAACGCACCCTTGTAGGGGTTCAGCTTGGTGCGCGTAGAGCGCAGTTTATCGAAGACTAAGGCCAGGTTATCTAGTAGGGATGAACTCTGCCTGACCTTAAAAACAATGTCATCGACATACACCTCAACAAAGGTAGGGAGAGCGTTCTTTAGGCCATGAGGCATAAGGACATAACAGCACAGACCGTCTACTGTGATGAAGGAGGTGTGCTCTTCATCTTCTCTAGACATAGGGATCTGATGGAAACCCGAGCAAGCGTCTAGGAAGCACAGCATATCGCAGCCTGACATCGAGTCTACTATTTGATCTATTCTAGGGAGAGGGAATGGATCTTTAGGACATGCCTTATTGAGACTGGTGTAGTCAATGCACATCCGGAGCTTCCCGCCGGCCTTTGGGACAACAACAGGGTTCGCCAACCACCGGGTGGTGGCGGGCTTCCTGCATGAAGCTAGCATCCAGCAACTTCCCGATTTCTTCGCGGATGACACTTTGCTGCTCGGAGGACTGCTTGCGGGGCTTCTGTCAGACTGGCCGGGCGTCGGGGAAGACCTTTAGGTGGTGCCCGATCACCTCCCTAGGGATCTCTGGCATCTGCGACGGCTGCCATGCAAACACATCGACATTGTGCCGGAGGGAGGTAACGAGCGCGCCTTCCTATTTGCTATCCAGGCCCCCGGCTATCCGGGTGGTCTGGGTGGCATCGGCGCTGATATGGGCGAGCCTCAAGGGGACGTCGCCCTCGTCAAGGGATTGCACATGGGGTGCTGTGGTAGAGGCACGGTGGCGTGCACTCGGGTGGAGCCGGTTTGGTTCTGCACTGCCTGGGGTTGGTGCTCTAGCTGTTGTAAGCGCTTGGAGCTTTTCCAAGGCTAACACTGCGGCAGTACGGTCTCCACGAATCTTGAGGGCGCCTGTTGGTGTAGGCATCTTCAAGACAAGGTAGCCGTAGTGGGCTACTTCCATGAATCGGTACAGGGCTGGCCTGCCAATTATGGCGTTGAAGGGGAGGTCGATCTCCGCCACGTCGAACAGAATGTACTCTGTCCGATAGGTGCCCGGTGCCCCAAAGGTCACCGGGAGGCTGATGTGGCCGTAGGGAACGACCTGTCCCGGCCCTACCCCTGAGAACGGGCTCGATGGGTTGAGCTTGGCCATCGGGATCTGCAGCTTCTGGAAAGCTGCACAACTCATGAGGTTCAGTCCAGCCCCGCCATCCACCAAAACGTGGTACATCCTTACGTTGGCGATGGTGGGGGCCACCAAGAGCGGTAGTTGGCCGGCCCCAGCCATGTTCCTGGGGCATTCAGTGGCATCGAAGCTGATGGGGGTTCCCATCAACCTGAGGTGCGGTGCTGCATTCGGGAGGGGAACCACCGACACTACCGCTCGGCGCAAGGTCTTAGCTGCGCTTCAGGACGAGGGGTCAGCGGACCCACCGTAGATGATGTAGAGCGTCTTCCGGTGCTCGTCATCGCTGGAACTGGAGCTCTCACGATTTCGCACCGCCTTCACGGCGCGCTGAAGCTCCTGGAACTCCACCTGGTGGTCGACGTCGTCTGGGGCGTCGACCTTCTGCTTGCCCTCCCTTTGACGGTAGGGTGGGGCATCAGTTAGAAGCTGCTTCCCTTTCCGGAAGCGCTTTGCGAGCTTCTGGATTTTACGGCACTCGGCAGCAGTATGGTAACTGGTGCCGTGCACGGGGCATAGCTCGCCCTGGCCTCCGTCTGGAGCCGGTGATTGTCGCGGCCTTTTGTCGGGGCGTGGCCCCCGAGCTCCACTGGGCGCCACTGCTGCGGCAACGGGGGCCGCGGCTGGCGGTTTCATCTTGCCACCGCCCCTGTTCTTGATCTTCCTGCCGCTTCCATAGGAAGCGATGCCAGATCCTGGCTGCCCCCCTGGCTCGGAGGCTGGCAGTGAGTGCCAGTTCCGCCCTTCGGCTGCTCTGACACACTTGTCCGCCAGGCTGAAGAGCTCCGAGACGTCGTGGACCTCCCTAGTTGCGAGCTTCTCGAGCATCTTCTTTTCCCGAACGCCTTGTCGGAACGCCACCACCACAGAAGCGTTCTGGATGTGTGGGATGGTGTTCCGCACCTGGGAGAACCGCTGGATGAAGGAGCGCAGCGACTCCCCTGGTTGTTGCTGGATGGCGTGGAGGTCGAGCTCCGTGCCAGGCCGGGTGTAGGAACTGCCGAAGTTGGCGACGAACTGCCGGCAGAGCTCTCCCCAGGAGGTTATAGAACCCTGGGGTAGGTTCATGAGCCAAGACCAGGCTGGGCCAGTCAAGGCGACGGGGAAATAGTTGGCCATGACGGCCTCATCCCCTCCTGCGGCAAGTACGGCGGTGGAGTAGATCTGGAGAAACTCCGCTGGGTTGACGCTGCCGTCGTACTTCTCGGGCAGGTGCGACCGAAACTTGCGCGGCCACCTCGCAAAGCGAAGGTGGGGCGCGAGGGCCACACATCCTGTCCCTGTTGCTGCAGGCGTTGGCGCCATGAACGCTTTGTTCGCCGCTGGCACAGTGTACCCCGGTATGGGCAAAGCTGCTCCATAGACCGGGGATGCCGTTTGCAGGGCATATGGTTGTGGCATATGCTGCGCGGCGTATGCCTGGGGCAGATTTCGCGTGGCGAAGATCTGCCCTTCAGGCTGGGTCGAGGCCGACGTCATGCTGTTGCCAGCCTCGTGGATGCGACGCCTTTCTTGACGTCGCTCGAGGAACACTTGGGCATCTTGGCCCAAGTGGCATCGCTCCAGCTCTGCCCTCAGGTCTGTCGATGGAAGCCTGGTGGAGCTGGAGTCCGCCGTCTGCCCGTCAACCGTTGGCGTGCGCGTCAGCGACACAGCCGGTTGACTGGAGTGTCGTCCCTGCCGAAGTCGAGGGTTTGTGGCGGCGACGACGAGGCGGTCTACCTCATGTATCCAACTTTGGCAGCTCCTACACCCGTCCCGGCACGGAGTTTGACCTCCACGCCGTCAAGCAACAACCTGGGGAGTCGCTGCGCTCTTTCATCCAGCGGTTCTCCCAGGTAAGCAACACCATCCCGCATATCCAAAGTGCTTCTGTGGTGGTGGCGTTCCGACAGGGTGTCCGGGACGAGAAAATGCTTGAGAAGCTCGCGACCAGAGAGGTCCGCGACGTCTCTGAGCTCTTCAGCCTGGCGGACAAATGCGCCAGAGCAGCTGAAGGGCGGAACTGGCACTCTCTGCCGACCTGCGAGCCAGGTGGACAACCCGGGTCCGGCGCTGCTGCCTATGGGGGTGGCAAGAAGGCCAAGAACCGGGGGAGTGGCAAGATGAAGTCATCGTTCACGGCTCCCGTCGCCGCAGCAGCGACGGCTAGTGGAGCTCGGGGGCCACGCCCCGACAAAAGGCAGCGGCAGTCACCGGCCCCAGATAGTGACCAGGGCGGGCTATGCCCCGTGCATGGCGCCGGCAACCATACTGCTGCCGAGTGCTGGGATATCCAGAGGCTCGCAGAGCGCTTCCGCAAAGGAAGACAGCAGAGAGCTGAAGCACTGCCCTACCCTCAGAGGGATGGCAAACAGAAGGTCGATGCCCCAGTCACCGCCGCCCATCAGGTGGGGTTCCAGGAGCCTCAGCGATTCATAAAGACAGTGCATAACGGCGAGGACTCCAGCTCCGACGGTGATGGGCCAGGGCGGTAGCCAACTGCGGCACGCCTCCATGCTTCGGACATACCTCCGGGGGGCCGCCCAAGATCTGTCAACCCCTTGAAGGCCTTACCAGAAGGGGAAGACGCCTTGGGTCATCCAAGACGAGCCCGGGTCCACCTACCCCTTGAAGGCCTTAGCCAGAAGGGGAGAACTCCCCGGGGGCACCCAGGAGAAGCCGCGCAGGACCTGATCCAGCGCGAAGATGACAACCTCATCGACGAGACTCGGCTGCAGGTAACACCCCACAACGCGCGGTCTCGGCTGATGCTCTAAGCACTACCGCCAAAGAACCGAACGCATCGGGGACCTGCAGGAGGGCAACCTGTTGTCGCGGCACGCTCTATTCCAAAAAGGACCCATAAGCTCTCCCCCAGAAGGGAAGGTCCCTTCTGAATCATGAAAGCTGCCGCCCCAGGTACACATGCCTTTCAACAGAGTGTGGGATCCGTTCCCAAAAAACCATTGCCATGAAGCAACACTGTAAGTCATACTTCCCGAGCATCAGTAGAACAGGGTTATTCCCTTCTGTAATGAATCCCATAGAATTTAGGAACAGAGCTTGGGGCAGCTAAGTCTCAAGGGACGGTACAGGACTACGTCCAGTTTAGCCTGGTTCCGACCCTAAGCGCGTAGAGTCTTTCTTCCCTTGTAGCCGAGGCGGAATATTGCTTCCATGTACAGCCAAAATTCCACCTATGGGCATGAATACAGAAACCTGTTCTACTTAGCTCTCTCTCATGCGCTCATTTAAATTATGCATTAATTTTTATGACCGCACTATCTTTGTATGTTCATCGTACATCTAGCTCCCCCTCTCCCGCACTCATCCATAGTCGGCATTCGCTATCCTACCGAGGGCGGCTGCGCTTGAGGCACCTGCCGATGGCCGAGTGAGTCTCTCGGGCCTCCCCCAGTCAGGTGTTGCGGTGCCAGTTGGTCACCTCCAGTAAAGGCCTGCGTTGTGCATGGGGGGTCCAGGGTGCGTATCCAGCTTAGCAGGCCATGAGCCCAAAGCATGCGCATCCTGCCCCCCGGAGGTACAGGGCAGTACAACCGCTTTGCCTGGTCATGAACCCAAAGCACGTGCACTCTGCTTCCCCAGCGCATGGCCCGGTACTAGGGATCGGACGACCGTACCCGGACCTCGGAGGGAGCCGGAGATCCGGCGCCTCGTGCACAGAATTGCCCTATCCCGTATAACGGATCAGGATCATAAGACGAATAAGACTAGGAGACGGGAGGGGAGGACCCCCAAGGAGAATTACGTTTCCTCTGCCTGTGTGCAGGACCTCTAGGTTACGGCAACAGGGACTGCATGAAGCGGGGGGAAAGGAGCTATCATCTACTCCAGCGTAGGACTGGAAGGACCGGGTCCTGCCCCTTCAGCAGGGGCGGGGCCCGAGGGCTCCACGTGTCCAGCGGGCCCGGAGCTCTCGCCTCCCCTGAGGAGGGCTCCGGGCTCGCCATGTGGCAGGCGGAAACCGGACCTCCCCCCCCCCCCCCCGGTGGGAGAGCTCCGAAAGCCCTACGTGTCCAGCATGGCCAGAGCTCCCGCCTCTTAAGGAGGGGCTCCGGACCCGCCATGTGGCAGGCAGATTTGAAGCTCCCCATAGGGCGAGATCCGGAGACCCCTGGGGGCCCCCAACACGGTTAGGACCCGGGGAAGGTGTCTATGCAGAGCTCCGAGATTGGAGATGGCCTCTGAGTACCTTGCGGAGCTAAGGACTCAGTCAGGCAAAGCCAAGAAGGAAAGAAAAAGCATCACAGACACAAATATCCAAAAGAGTCAAACTAAGCGAGGCTCCATGAGCTGGACTACAGACTCGATAAAAAGGGAGAAACAAGTTCTAAGGACCTCCCGGCTCCCGCCGGAACCTTGCGGCTACAAGGGCGGCCACATCCTCGACTTCAGCCCTGGCAGCTTCCTCCCTCTCCGCGGCTGGGCCCTCTCTCGCTGGTTCTAGAGAGAAAGAGGGGTCGCGGCTCTTGAAGCATGCCAGCACATGTGAGGCGACCTCTAAGGCTAGGCCGCATCCCTCGGCCTCAAGCTCGCTGGCGACCACCGAGTCTAGCCTGTCCAGCTTGGCGCCGTTCGACTCCAGCGCAGGGATCACCTCCGCCACCTTCAACGCAGGAGCCGTGGCCCTCACTGGACTGAAGCCAAGAGGGATCAGGGCGGACCCCGCTCGATCCACGAAGCTCGAGACTGCAAGAGCCTCGGAGGACCGCAAGGCCGAGAGCTCCTCCACCTCGCGGCGGGCTGCCTGCAGAGCCTCCAGGTTACTCTCGGAGAATTCCTTCTCCTTGGCCGCCAGGGAGCTCTCCGGAAGATGGAGAGTCTTGGCGAGCCGCTCCAACTCAGCAGCCATGAAGTCGGCGGCCAACTCCCGGTCCAAGACCACCTGGCATTCACGGGAGACTGTTCCTCCCTCAAGTCGAGGTCTGCCTTCAGAATCTCCAGCTCCTCGATCCGAGCTCGAAGGTCATCCTCGCCCGCCGCCAGCTGCGCGGCGACCCTCTCCACCTCAGCTGCCGTGGAACGCACCCGTTCCTCAACGGCGAGTTTACGGCGCTCCAACTGCTGTCGTACCTCCACAGCGGTGGAGAGGCTCTCCTTGGCCCGGGCGTGTGCCTCAAGGGCCTCCCTGTTGATCCGCCGCGATTCGGTGTCCATGCGGTCGACAGCCCGCTTCATCCGGTCGAGGAGCACTTCCCTGAAGTCGAGCAACTCCCGCCTGGAGTCGAGCTCGCTCTTAACCTTCGCGGTCCTCTCCCGCAAAAGGTTCCCCCAGGTGAGGAGGCGATCCCGTTCAACCGTATACTCCTCCCGCTTGTGACCTAGTGCAGCCAAGACCTGCCGAACGCTTGTCTCGGCAAGCGCGAAGGCATCCGCCAGGGGCAATGGAGCAACATAGGCCGGGGCAGTCCCCCCCGACCTCCTCCATTACCTCGTCCTCAAGAGGAGTCGACGCACCAGCAACCGAGACGAGATGCCGATCAGGAGAAGCTGGCTCCGAGGCTCTGGCAGCCGGACCTGCCGGGCTCTCTTCAGCTTCTGGCTCCTTGACCTGTGGAGAGGGGCGAGCCGGGGAAAGCGGCACTGGAGTAAAGAACGGGCCGCCTGGTGCCGGGTCGACCTGCGCTAGCTTGGGGGCCGCGGTGGCCGTCTCGGCAGGAAGAGACGCCGCCGCCGCGGAGTCTGGGCACACCGGAACAGGAGAAGTTCGCGCTGGCCTGGGGGCCGCGGCAGTTGCCCCTGGCTCCGAGCGCAACGGCACAGACTCCCCGCATGTCGGGGATGGCCAGGAAGCGCGGACACTCCAGCGGGCTCTGAACCCCGACTTCTGAGCCGGGGTAGGACTCCCAGAGCCCGCTACCGTCACTGACGGCCGCTCCGCAGTCGCTTGAACTGGCGGAACAGAGGACGCCCCAGAAGCTTCCCTCAACGCATCAGCCCGGGGCCTCTTCGAGTCGCCACCGGAGGGAGTGCCAGGCACCCAAGATTCCCGACTTGGCACAGATGCCGCCGCTGGAGGAGATCAAGCGCGCTTCTTCTCTGGTGGCGGGTTGGAGGCCATGGCGAGGGAGAACTCAAGGGCAAGAGAGCAAAAGCACAAGAGTCCGAGAAGAAACGCAGAGAAGTGCAAATGGAAGCCGCAATGTGTTAAGATCCCCTCTAAAAACTTCCCGGGTGCAATTCCAAGCGATTCGGAACTCTTCGAATACACCGCATCGGCAACCGCTTTGGCTCCTAGACCGAGTGCCGATGACGGGTGGACCCAAGCCGCCCAACTGAAGCGGTGGGTCAAGGAGTCAGTCTCCTGAGAAGATGAGCCGGCAAGGCACTTCGGCGGTTCCCGAAGAAAGCGCCGCAATGTGCAGAAGAGGCAGTCTTGGGAACCGCCGCAGTAAAAGCAACCATCAAGTGAGCGCATGCTCCCACGATCCAGCGGCCGTTCGTGCCCCTGCAGCGGTCAATTCGGGACTTAGAGAAAGTGCGCGGATCGGAAGAGACGGAGGTCCCACCTCGGGCTCGCTATCTCCCCCGAGATGGGCCCGGGGGCCACTGTCGGTACCTGAGATATGGGGTACCCCCGCGCACACGGGAAAATGCCTAAGGAACTCGCCCTTCTCCGCAGGGAGAGCTCCGAAGGCGCCACGCGTCCGGCGGGGCTGGACCTCCCTCTCCTCAGAGGAGAGCTCCGGGCCCGCCACGTGGCATACAGAAGCCGGACCTCCCCCTCCGCGGGAGAGAGGTCCGAAGGCGCCACGCGTCCAGCGGGGCCAGACCTCCCTCTCCTCAGAGGAGAGCTCCGGGCCAGCCACGTGGCCGACAGAAGCCGAGCCTCCCCCTCCGCGGGGAGAGGTCCGGAGGCTCCACGTGCCCCGCGGACCGGGCCCTCCTCTCTTCTGAGATGGGCTCCAGGCCCACCACGTGGCAGCAGAACGGCGCTGCCTGCCCCCGAAAGATAGGCAGCGGGCGTAAAGACGCCACATACCTTGCCCGTACAAGGTATTCAAGGCCCGCGTCTTCCCAAGACGCGGAGACGCGGAGCACGCTTCTGTCAGGTGTCGTTGCGCCCAGTCGCATCACAGACTGGCGCGCGGTGTCAGAACCTGCCAGCCAATAAAAACCGCGACAAGACATCCCATGCCGCCTGCGCCGTCATCAACCACTACGACTAGCATGCGGCATGGGCAGGGCGGCAAGACAAAGACTCAGAAGCCTTCGACCAGAGACAACTACCGGCATAACTGCAGATACGGTAGATAATAGACAATCTTGCCGGGACCACCTGTCGGGTCCCGCCCCCCTTGTAAGCCGCCCGAGTCTTGGACTATAAAAGGCTTGGGTAGGCGATGATAGCAGGGGTTCGCATTTCTGCAACTCATACGCTAGCCATTCACTCCCAAGCTGTAACTCACCCCCAAGCTCAGGACTCCGGCCCTGAGCAGCAAGCAATACAGCGAGCTCCATAGCTCGCCGTGGACGTATGGTTTTACGCTCAGGCGGCCTGAACCACGTAAAACTCACCGCGTCAAGCTCTTACTAACTCGTCCATCCGCGCAATCTCTCCGCAAGGGACTAGCCCCACCAAAAAAAGAACCTCCGCGGGCTGCCCAGTGCAGGCCTGGGGGAAGTGTCGACCGAACACTTCGACAGAAGCCTTCGACCAGAGACAACTACCGGCATAACTGCAGATACGGTAGATGATAGACAATCTTCCCGGGACCACCTGTCAAGTCCCGGCCCCCCTTGTAAGCCGTCCGAGTCTTGGACTATAAAAGGCTCGGGTAGGCGACGATAGCAAGGGTTCACACTCTGCAACTCATATGCTAGCCATTCACTCCCAAGCTGTAACTCACCCCAAAGCTCAGGACTCCGGCCCTGTCGAAGTGTTCGGTCGACACGTCCCCCGGGCCTGCACTGGGCAGCCCGCGGAGGTTCTTTTTTCGGTGGGGCTTGTTCCCTGTGGAGAGCTTGCGCGGGTGGACGAGTTAGTAAGAGCTTGACGTGGTGAGTTTTACGTGGTTCAGGCCGCCGGAGCGTAAAATCCTACGTCCACGGTGAGCTATGGAGCTCGCTGTATTGCTTGCTACTCAGGGCCGGAGTCCTGAGCTTGGGGGTGAGTTACAGCTTGGGAGTTTATGGCTAGCGTATGAGTTGCAGAGTGCGAACCCTTGCTATCGTCGCCTACCCGAGCCTTTTATAGTCCAAGACTCGGGCAGCTTACAAGGCGGGCCGGGACCCGACAGGTGGTCCCGGGAAGATTGTCTATTATCTACCGTATCTGCAGTTATGCCGGTAGTTGCCTCTGGTCGAAAGCTTCTGAGTCTTTGTCTTGTAGCTCTGCCCATGCCGCATGCTAGTCGTAGTGGATGATGACGGCGGGGGCGGCATGGGATGTCATGTCGCTGCGTTTATTGGCTGGCAGGCTCTGACACTGCGCGCCAGTCTATGATGCGACTGGGCGCAACGGCACCTGACAGAAGCGTGCTCCGCGTCTCCGCGTCTTGGGAAGACGCGGGCCTTGAATACCTTGTACGGGCAAGGTATGGGGCGTCTTTACGCCCGCTGCCTATCGCTCGGGGGCAGGCAGCGCCGTTCTGCTGCCACGTGGCGGGCCCGGAGCCCTTCTCAGAGGAGAGGAGGGCCCGTTCCACGGGGCACGTGGAGCCTTCGCACCTCTCCCCACGGAGGGGGAGGTTCGGCTTCTGTTGGCCACGTGGCGAGCCCGGAGCTCCTCTCTGAGGAGGGGGAGGTCCGGCCTTTCTGGACACGCGGCACCTTCGGACCTCTCTCCTGCGGAGGGGGAGGTCCGGCTTCTGTATGCCACGTGGTGGGCCCGGAGCTCTCCTCTGAGGAGAGAGAGGTCCGGCCCCGCTGGACGCGTGGCGCCTTCGGAGCTCTCCCTGTGGAGAAGGGTGAGATCCTTATGCATTTTCCCCTGTGCGCAGGGGTACCCCATATCGAGGGTACCGACAGTGGCCCCCGGGCCCATCTCGGGGGAGATAGCGAGCCCGAAGTGGGACCTTTGTCTCTTCTGATCCGTGCACTTTCTTGTCTTGACTACTCCCTGTGCTGGCAGGGTCTTAACGGGTTCGGTATTCAGCCTCTTAGGAGAGGGTGAAGCCTGGCATCGGAGCTCGGCCCAGCTGTGGGGGCGGAGGTCCGGAAGTCATCGGAGCTCAGGCCAGCGAAGGGCGTGAGGTCCGGCATCAGCGCTTGCCTCTCAAAGGAGGGCAAGGGCTGGCCTCGGAGCTCGGTCTGGCTGTGGAGGCGGAGTCCGGAAGTCATCGGAGCTCAGGCCAACGAAGGTCGTGAGGTCCGGCATCAGCGCTCGCCTCTGAAAGGAGGGCGAGGGCTGGTCTTGGAGCTCGGCCCAGCTGTGGGGGCGGAGTCTCGCACTGCTCAGTGGTCCCCCCTTTCCTATCCCTTAGTCTCATTTGGCTTACTGTCCCAGGCCGGAATACGGGGCTTGGGTAATCCAGTGCACTTGGTCCCGGAGGTCTGGCCCCAGCCCCAGTCAGGCTGTAACCGCCCGGCCCCCTATTACTCAGACCGTAGCGCCGGGAGGCAGAGTGCGCATGCTTTGGGTGCAAGACCGGAAAAAGCAAGGCTCCTGACCCCCCGTTCTAGCATAGGTCTTTTCTCGGAGGAGACCAACTGGCGGTGCAGTACCCTTATAGGGGGATATCCAAAAGGCCACCGGGCCTCTGGCAGGTACCCCAAGCACTACCGCCTTCGGCAGGACGGCAAATATCGACTATGCATGAGAGCCGGAAAGAGGAGCTGAGTGTACAATGGACGCACACTGTCTAGAGCGTGGGGAGGTGTTCATATAAATTAATGCGTAATTTAAATAAACACCTAAGTACGCATGGTGAACTTACTGGGTAGCGTCGGAGCGCCTGTCTTCACGCAGAGCGGGTCATGTGTGGCTTTGTCGTACGCCCGGCCCTGGAAAGTCCGGCTGGCCCTCGACATGGAGGAGCCGGTATCCCCCGATGGCTCTGGGTGCGCGTCTGCACCGGTTGTGTGGGTCTGCTTGGCGTGGACCTGGCACGCATTGCATCCCTAACCGGTTTGACGGCGTCCAGGTGGCTCTCGGTCAGTAGGAGCCATGCCGGGTGGCTTAACCGACCAAAGTGCAGGACGATGAGCGCTCCCAGCACTCGCCTCCTTGGACTACTGCGAGCTAATCGCAGCCTTCCTCCTGGGTTATGCACCGCAATAGGATGTCGTGGCGCCACGCCAGTAAATATACCAGCGCGTAGAACTTAGCCATCCGCACACCCGTTCAGCGGATGCATGTTCATCAGGAAGGATGTCCTTCAAGGAGTCCCGGACCTCCGTGGTCCATGCATCGGGACTACTTGAGCTTCTGGATCTTGAGCGCTGGGTTGCACGGAGTCCCCAGTGACTCTTACGATCCTTTGGCGGCATCCAGGGCCGCCTGGACTGCCTAGCTTCGAGGCACTGGTTCAGCCCCCTTCGCCCGCAGCAACGTCCCCTCGAAGACTCCTTCGAGCGCAGGGGCTCCGATGGAGGCTTTCGTTGAGAGGTCGTCAGCTGCGGCCGTGCAATCGCGCAGTGCATGGCGCATGTCCAAGGCGAGGAATTCTTTCTCCAACATCTGCACGTGAAGCAGATAAGCAGCTAGCTGTGGGTCATTGCAGGGGCATTCACCCTTAACTTGCTTGATAACTAGCTGGGAGTCGCCCTGCGCCAACAACTGGCGAGCGCCCAGAGACAGGACTGTCTTTTAGGCCAAAGATGAGTGCTTCATACTCTGCCAAGTTGTTGGTTGCCTTGGAATTGAGACGCACCATGTACCCAGACTGCTCCCCCGATGGCATGAGAAGCAGTACGCCGGCACCGGCCTCCTGCTCTCGCGAGGAGCCGTCGAAGAAGAGCGTCCAGTGAGGCCCGGTGAAGACCGGAGCTCGGTACTTTGGTTCACCGTCTTCGCGGCCCCCTGGGTCAGCCTTCGTTGGCGTCCACTCAGCCACGAAGTCCGCCAGTGCTTGGCTCTTGGCTGTCTGACGTGGTCGGGAGCTCAGCTTGAACTCCGCCGTCTTCGGGCTGTCTTCTGGCTTCGGAAGCTGGCAGTGAGTGCCAGCTCCGCCCTCTGGCTGCTCTGGCGCACTTGTCCGCCAGGCTGAAGAGCTCGGAGGCATTGCAGACCTCTCTGGTTGCAAGCCTCTCAAGCATCTTCTTGTCCTGGACACTGTCGAAGTGCCGCCACCACAGAAGCACTTTGAATATGCGGAATGGTGTTGCGTACCTGGGAGAACCGCTGGATGAAGGAGCACAGCGACTCCCCAGGTTGTTGCTTGATGGCTTGGAGGTCATGCTCCGTGCCGGGACGGGTGTAGGAGCTGCCGAAGTTGGCGATGAACTGCCGGCAGAGCTCTCCCCAGGAAGTTATGGAACCCTGAGGGAGGTTCATTAGACAAGACCGGGCTCGGCCGGTCAAGGCGACGGGGAAGTAGTTTGGCCATGACGGCCTCATCCCCTCCTGCGGCAAGTACGGCGGTGGAGTGGATCTGGAGGAACCCCGCCGGGTTGACGCTGTCGTCGTATTTCCCGGGCAGGTGCGGCCGAAACTTGCGCGGCCACCTCGTGAAGCGGAGGTGGGGCTCCAGGGCCGTACATCCTGCCCCTGTTGCTGCAGGTGTTGGTGCCGCGAACGCTTGGTTCGCCGCTGGCTCAGTGTACCCCGGTATGGGCAAGGCTGCGCCATAGACCGGGGGCGCCGTTTGCAGGACATATGGCTGTAGCATATGCTGCGTGGCGTATGTCTGGGGCAGAGTTCGTGTGGCGAAAGTCTGCGCCTCAGGCAGGGTTGAGGCAGTCGTCATGCTGGCGCCGGCCTCTTGGCTGCGACGCCTTTCTCGTCGCCGCTCAAGGAACACTCGGGCGTCTTGGCCCAGGTGGCATCGTTCCAGCTCAGTCCTCAGGTCCGTCGACGGAAGCCTGGTGGAGCTGGAATCCGCCGTCTGTCCGTCAACCGTTGGCGTGCGCGTCAGCGACACAGCTGGTTGGCCGGAGCGTCGTCCCCGCCGAAGTCAAGGGTTTGCGGTGGCGACGACAAGACGGTCTACCTCGCGAATCCACTGCTGGGTAGCTGCCTGAGGCGCGTCCCCAGCAGGCGGATTGTGCAGTAGCACTCTTGTTGTGGCTAGCGCACCCCCGCCGGGTACGCCCAGCGCTACTGAAGACCTGACGCTGGTTGGAGCCTGCATTGCCGGGGTCGGCACTGCCAGAGCCGGTTGCTGGCTCCCAGTGCAGGTACTGGTGCCGCGAACGCTTGGTTGCGCCTGGCACAGTGTACCCCGGTATGGGCAAGGTTGCGCCATAGGCCAGGGACGCCGCTTGCAGAGCACATGGTTGTGGCTTATGCTGTGCGGTGTACGCCTGGGGCAGAGCTCGCGTAGCGAAGGTCTGCCCTCCAGGCTGGGTCGAGGCCGACGTCATGTTGTCGCCAGCCTCTTGAGTGCGACGCCTTTCTCAACGTCGCTCGAGGAACACTCGGGCATCTTGGCCCAAGTGGCACCGTTCCAGCTCTGTCCTCACGTCCGTCGACGGAAGCCTGGTGGAGCTGGAGTCCGCCGTCTGCTCGCCAACCATTGGCGTGCGCATCAGCGACACAGCCGGTTGGCCGGAGCGTCGTCCCTGCCGAAGTCGAGGGTTTGCGGCGGCGACGACGAGACGGTCTATCTCGCGAACCCACTGCTGGATCGCTGCCTGAGGCGCGTCCCCAGCAGGCGGATTGTGCAGTAGCGCTCTTGCTGCGGCTGGCGCACCCCCGCCGGGTACGCCCAGCGCTACTGAAGACCTGACGCTGGTTGGAGCCTGCATTGCCGGGGTCGGCGCTGCCAGAGCCGGTTGCTGGCTCCCAGTGCAGGTACTGGTGCCACAAACGCTTGGTTGCGCCTGACACAGTGTATCCCGGTATGGGCAAGGTTGCGCCATAGGCCGGGGACGCCGCTTGCAGAGCACATGGTTGTGGCTTATGCTGCGCGGCGTACGCCTGGGGCAGAGCTCGCGTGGCAAAATTCTGCCCTTCAGGCTAGGTCGAGGCCGACGTCATGTTGTCGCCAGCCTCTTGAGTGCGACACCTTTCTCGACGTCGCTCGAGGAACACTCGGGCATCTTGGCCCAAGTGGCATCGCTCCATCTCTGCCCTCAGGTCCATCGACGGAAACCTGGTGGAGCTGGGATCCGCCGTCTGCCCGTCAACTGTTGGCGTGCGCGTTAGCGACACAGCCGGTTGACCGGAGCGTCGTCCCTGCCGATGTCGAGGGTTCGTGGCGGCGACGACGAGGTGGTCCACCTCGCGGACCCACTGCTGGGTCGCTGAATGGGGCGCATCCCCAGCAGGTGGGTTGTGCAGTAGTGCTCTTGCTGCAGCTAGCGCACCCCCATGGTGCACGCCCAGCGCTGCAGAAGATCTCACACTGGTCGGAGCCTGCATTGCCGAAGTCGCGTTGCTGGAGTCGGCTGCTGGCTACTAGCTTGTGCCGACACACTCCGTCCTGAGTGCGTCGACATGTACTCCCCGCTGGACACGGTTCGCCGTGAACGTGGAGGAGAGTTTGCCGCTGAAGGAAGCTTGGTCATCTTCGTCGGCGGAAACTCGTCGCACAAGGGGAAAAGCCCCCTACCTGGTGCGCCAAATGTCGAAGTGTTCGGTCGACACTTCCCCCGGGCCTGCACTGGGCAGCCCGCGGAGGTTCTTTTTTCGGTGGGGCTAGTTCCTTGCGGGGAGCTTGCGCGGGTGGACGAGTTAGTAAGAGCTTGACGCGGTGAGTTTTACGTATTTCAGGCCGCCGGAGCGTAAAACCCTACGTCCACGGCGAGCTATGGAGCTCGCTGTATTGCTTGCTGCTCAGGGCTGGAGTCCTGAGCTTGGGGGTGAGTTACAGCTTGGGAGTGTATGGCTAGCGTATGAGTTGCAGAGTGCGAACCCTTGCTATCGTTGCCTACCCGAGCCTTTTATAGTCCAAAACTCGGGCAGCATACAAGGGGGGCCGGGACCCGATAGGTGGTCCCGGGAAGATTGTCTATTATCTACCGTATCTGCAGTTATGCCGGTAGTTGCCTCTGGTCGAAAGCTTCTGAGTCTTCGTCTTGTAGCTCTGCCTATGCCGCATGCTAGTCGTAGTGGATGATGACGGCGGGGGCGGCATGGGATGTCTTGTCGCTGCGTTTATTGGCTGGCAGGCTCTGACACAGCGCGCCAGTCTGTGATGCGACTGGGCGCAACGGCACCTGACAGAAGCGTGCTCTGCGTCTCCGCGTCTTGGGAAGACGCGGGCCTTGAATACCTTGTACGGGCAAGGTATGGGGTGTCTTTACGCCCGCTGCCTATCGCTCGGGGGCAGGCAGCGCCATTCTGCTGCCACGTGGCGGGACCGGAGCCCTTCTTAGAGGAGAGGAGGGCCCGTTCCGAGGGGCACGTGGAGCCTTCGGACCTCTCCCCGCGGAGGGGGAGGTTCGGCTTCTGTTGGCCACGTGGCGAGCCCGGAGCTCCTCTCTGAGGAGGGGGAGGTCCGGCCTCTCTGGACACGCGGCACCTTCGGACCTCTCTCCCGCGGAGGGGGAGGTCCGGCTTCTGTATGCCATGTGGTGGGCCCGGAGCTCTCCTCTGATGAGAGAGAGGTCCGGCCCCGCTGGACCCGTGGCGCCTTCGGAGCTCTCCCTGAAGAGAAGGGTGAGATCCTTAGGCATTTTCCCCTGTGCGCGGGGGTACCCCATATCGAGGGTACCGACAGGCCCTGAGCAGCAAGCAATACAGCGAGCTCCATAGCTCGCCGTGGACATAGGGTTTTACGCTCCGGCGGCCTGAACCACGTAAAACTCACCGCGTCAAGCTCTTACTAACTCGTCCATCCGTGCAAGCTCTCCGCAAGGGACTAGCCCCACCGAAAAAAGAACCTCCGCGGGCTGCCCAGTGCAGGCCCGGGGGAAGTGTCGACCGAACACTTCGACATTTGGCGCGCCAGGTAGGGGGCTTTTCCCCTTGCGCGACGAGTTTCCGCCGACGAAGATGACCAAGCTCCCTTCAGCGGCAAGCTCACCTTCCCCACCTCCGCGGCGAACCGCGACCAGGGATGAGTACAAGTCAACACACTCGGGACGGAGTGTGTCGGTACAAGCTGGGAGCCAGCAACCGGCTCTGGCAGCGCCGACCCCGGCAATGCAGGCTCCAACCAGCGTCAGGTCTTCAGTAGCGCTGGGCGTACCTGGTGGGGGTGCGCTAGCTGCAGCAAGAGCGCTACTGCACAATCCGCCCGCTGGGGACGCGCCTCAGGCAGCGACCCAGCAGTGGATTCGCGAGGTAGACCGTCTTGTCGTCGCCGCCGCAAACCCTCGACTTCGGCGGAGACGACACTCTGGCCAACCGGCCGTGTCGCTGATGCGCACGCCAATGGTCGACGAACAGACGGCAGACTCCAGTTCTACCAGCCTCCAATCAACGGATCTGAGGACAGAGCTGGAGCGTTGTCGCTTGGGTCAAGATGCCCGGGTATACCTCGAGCAACGCCGGGAAAGGCGTCGCTATCAAGAGGCTGATGACAGCATGACGTCGGCCTCGACCAAGCCTGAAGAGCAGACCTTCGCCACGCGATCTCTGCCCCAGGCCTGCGCCGTGCAGAATATGCCACAGTCATATGTCCTGCAGATGGCGCCTCCGGCCTATAGTGCAGCCTTGCCCGTACCGGGGTACGCTGTGCCCAGTGCGAACCAAGCGTTCGCGGCACCAGAACCTGCGGCGACAGAAGCAGGGTGTGCGGCCCTCGCGCCCCACCTTCGCTTCGCGAAGTGGCCGCGCAAGTTTCGGCCGCACCTGCCTGAGAAGTACGACGGCAGCGTCAACCCGGCGGAGTTCCTCCAGATCTACTCCACCGCTGTACTTGCCGCAGGAGGGAATGAAGCCGTCATGGCCAATTACTTCCCTGTCGCCTTGACTGGTCCAGCCCGGTCTTGGCTCATGAACCTCCCCCAGGGTTCCGTAACTTCCTGGGGAGAGCTTTGCCGGCAGTTCATAGCCAACTTCGGCAGTTCCTACACCCGGCCTGGCACGGAGCTCGACCTCCACGCCATCCAACAACAACCTGGGGAGTCGCTGCGCTCTTTCATCCAGCGGTTCTCCCAGGTACGGAACATCATCCCACACATTCAAAATGCTTCTGTGGTAGTGGCATTCTGGCAAGGCGTCCGGGACAAGAAGATGCTCGAGAAGCTCGCGACCAGGGAGGTCCGCGATGCCTCAGAGCTCTTCAGCTTGGCAGACAAGTGCGCCAGAGCAGCCGAAGGACGGAACTGGCGCTCACAGCCGTCCTCCGAGTCAGGAGGACTGCCCGGATCTGGTCCTACTCCCTATGGAGGCAGCAGGAAGACCAAGAACCGAGGCAGAAGCAAGATAGAATCACCGACCGCAGCCCCAGTCGTCACTGCAGCAACGCTCAGTGGGGCTCGGGGGCCACGCCCCGACAAGACGCAGCGAAGATCACCAATCCCAGAAGGTGATCAAGACAATATGTGCCCCGTGCACGGCAGCTGTCGCCACACTACTGCCGAGTGCCGGGAGATCCGAAAGCTCGCAGAGCGCTTCCGCAAGGGGAAGCGGCAGCGGGCTGATGCCCCACCCTTCCGTCCAAAGGAAGGTGAACAGAGGGTGGATGTCCCAGACAGCATCAACCACCCAGAGGAGATCCAGAAGCCTCAGCGCGCCGTGAAGGCGGCACGCAATCATGAGGACTCCAGCTCCAGTGACGATGAGCGTCGAAAGAAGCTCTACGTCATATACGGTGGGTCCGCCGACCCATGGTCCCGAAGCGCAGTCAAGACTCTGCGCCGAGCGGTAGCGTCGGTGGCACCACTCCCAAGTGCTGCACCGCACCTTAAGTGGATGGGAACCCCCATCAGCTTTGACGCCACCGACTGCCCCAGGAACATGGCTGGGGCCGACCAACTACCGCTCTTGGTAGCTCCTACCATCGCCAACGTGAGAATGTACCACATTTTGGTAGATGGAGGAGCTGGGCTGAACCTCATCAGCCGTGCAGCTTTCCAGAAGCTGCAGATCCCGATGGCCAAGCTCACCCCGTCGACCCCGTTCTCAGGGGTAGGGCCGGGACAGGTCATTCCCTACGGCAACATTAGCCTCCCGGTGACCTTCGGGGCTCCGGACAGCTATCGGACAGAGTACATTCTGTTCGACGTAGCGGAGATAGACCTCCCCTTCAACGCCATAATCGGCAGGCCAGCCCTGTACCGGTTCATGGCAGTAGCCCACTACGGCTACCTCATCCTGAAGATGCCAACACCGACGGGCGTCCTCAGGATTCGTGGGGACCGCACTGCTGCAGTGTCAGCCTTAGAGAAACTCCAAGCGCTCGCAACAGCTGGGGCATCAGCCCCCGGCAATACAGAGCCGGACCAGCTCCGCCCGAGCGCACGTCACCGTGCTTCCGCCACAGCACCCCGCGTGCAACCTCTCGACGAGGGCGGCGTCCCCTTAAAGGTCGTCCAAGTCGGCGCCGAAGCCACCCAGACCACACGGGTAGCCGGGGGCCTGGATAGCATATAGGAAGGCGTGCTCGTCACCTTCCTGCGCCACAACGTCGAAGTGTTTGCATGGCAGCCATCACAGATGCCGGGGATCCCCAGGGAGGTGATCGAGCACCACTTGAAAGTCTTCCCCGACGCCCGGCCGGTTCAACAGAAGCCCCGCAAGCAGTCCATCGAGCGGCAAAACTTCATTCGTGAAGAAGTCAAGAATCTGCTGGACGCTGGCTTCATACGGGAGGTCCACGACCCCCGGTGGTTGGCGAACCCCGTCGTTGTCCCGAAGGCCGGCGGGAAGCTCCGGATGTGCATCGACTACACCAGTCTCAATAAGGCATGTCCCAAAGATCCATTCCCTCTCCCTAGAATAGATCAAATAGTAGACTCAACGTCAGGCTGTGATATGCTGTGCTTCGTAGACGCCTACTCGGGTTTCCATCAGATCCCCATGTCTAGGGAGGACGAGGAGCACACCTCCTTCATCACAGTAGACGGCCTTTATTGCTATGTGTCTATGCCTTACGGCCTAAAGAATGCAGTCCCCACCTTTGTGCGAGCGATGCACAAAACCTTTGGGAGTTAATAAGAGACCTAGTTGAGGTGTACGTCGATGACATAGTTGTCAAGGTCAAGCAGGGTTCATCTTTGCTAGATAACCTAGCCTTAGTCTTTGACAAGTTGCGCTCTACGTGCACCAAGCTGAACCCAGATAAATGTGTGTTCAGTGTGTCCTCTGGGAAGCTCTTAGGATTCCTGGTCTCGCACCGAGGGATTGAGGCCAACCAAGAGAAGATCAAGGCCATCGACTTGATGCGGCCCCCTGCCCGCGTCAAGGATGTTCAGAAACTCACGGGATGTCTAGCCACGCTGAGTCGGTTTATACCGAGGCTAGCAGAGTGGGCACTCCCTTTCTTTAAGCTCCTGCGCAAGTCCGGCCCTTTTGCCTGGACTGACGAAGCAGAAGAGGCTTTCCAGGAGTTGAAGCGACTCCTGACGACCCTACCTATCATGGTAGCCCCTGAGCCCGGAGAGCACCTGCTGCTCTACATCGCGACGACAACTGAAGTGGTGAGTATGGTCCTCGTCGTAGAGCGGCCAGACCCCTCATCTTCGCAACCTGCTCCGGTAGCAGAAGACAGACGCCAGGAGGCCCCGCAAGGCCAAGGCGGTCTCCCGGACCTCCAAGGCAACCCCCCGGAGATCCAGGTCGACCTCCCGGAGGTCCAGGGCGGTCTCCCGGACCCCCAAGATAAACCTCCGGGGGCCAAATGGGACCTCCCGGAGGTCCCTCAAGACTCCCCGGAGCTCCCGGATAATCAAGATAGCTTAAGGGCCTCCAGGTCCCAGCTCCCGGAGGCCCCCGTGGGTCCACTCACCTCCAGCGGGCCAGGGCCAATGGACGAGGACCTGCCAAGCCTAAGAGAGAGGGTTCGAACCATCCAGAGGCCTGTCTACTACATCAGCGAAGTACTTCATGATGCCAAGACAAGGTACCTAGAAGTCCACAAGCTGCAGTATGAGGTGCTCATGGCCTCCAGGAAGCTCCGCCATTACTTCCAGGGCCACCGGGTCTCGGTAGTCACCTCGTATCCGCTGAAGACAATTCTTCACAGCCCCCATGCGACTGGCAACATTGCTAAATGGGCGGCGGAGCTGGCGGAGTTTGAGCTGGACTTCCTCCCATGCCACGCAGTCAAGAGCCAAGCACTGGCTGACTTTGTGGTGGAGTGGACACCAACGAAGACTGACCCAGGGGGCCATGAAGGCGGTGAGCCAGAGCACCAAGCTCCGGTCTTCACCGAACCCCACTGGACACTTTTCTTCGATGGCTCCTCGCGAAAGCAGGGGGCCGGTGCCGGCGTACTGCTCCTCATGCCATCGGGGGAACAGTTTGGGTATATGGTGCGTCTCAATTTCAAGGCAACCAACAACATGGCGGAGTATGAAGCACTCATCTTTGGCCTGCGACAGCCCTGTCTTTAGGCGCTCGCCAGTTGTTGGCACAGGGCGACTCCCAACTGGTCATCAAGCAAGTCAAGGGTGAATGCTCCTGCAATGACCCACAGCTAGCTGCGTATCTGCTTCACGTGCAGATGTTGGAGAAATAATTCCTCGCCTTGGACCTGCATCACGTACCGCGCGCTGGTAATGCCGCAGCTGACAACCTTTCAACGAAGGCTTCCACCGGAGCCCCTGTTCCCGAAGGAGTTTTCGAGAGGACGTTGCTGCGGCCTACAGCCCGGCCCGCCGAGCCGGGCGAAGGGGGCTTGACCAGCACCTCAAAGCTGGCGGTCCCGGCGGCCCTACAGCCATGGATGCCGCCAAGGATCGTAAGCGTCACTGGGGACTCCGTGCAACCCAGCGCTCAAGATCCAGAAGCTCAAGTCAAACCCGATGCATGGATCACGGAGATCTGGGACTACTTGAAGGACAACATCCTCCCTGATGAACATGCAACCGCTGAACGGATTGTGCGTATGGCTAAGAGATACGCGCTGGTAGAGGGGGATCTCTACCGGCGTGGCGCCAACCACATCCTATTGCGGTGCATAACCCAGGGGGAAGGCTGCGACTTGCTCGCTGAGATCCATGGAGGCGAATGTGGAAGTCACTCTTCCTCACGCACGCTTGTCGGTAAAGCCTCCCGGCATGGCTTCTACTGGCCGACAGCACTCCAGGATGCCGTCAAGCTGGTCGAGAGCTGCAAGGCGTGCCAGTTCCACGCCAAGCAGATCCATACACCGGCTCAGGCGGTACAGATGATCCCGCCCTCATGGCCGTTTGCCGTATGGGGGCTGGACATCTTGGGACCATTTCCCAGAACCGTCGGGGGATTCCGGTACCTCTATGTCGCAATCGACAAGTTCACCAAGTGGCCGGAAGCTACACCAGTTGTCACCATCAACAAACAATCCGCAGTAAAGTTCATCAAGTCTATTGTCTGCCGGTTTGGGGTCCCGAACAGAATCATCACCGACAACGGGACCCAGTTCACCAGCGCAGCATTCCAAGACTACTGCGAGGACCTTGGTATTCAGGTGTGCTATGCCTCTGTCGCCCACCCAAAGAGCAATGGGCAAGTTGAGAGGTCCAACGCGGAGATTCTCCGGGGCCTTAAGACTTGCACCTTCGCCAGCCTGAAGAAACATGGTGCCAATTGGGTAGATGAGCTTCCGAGCACACTAGTGGCTAACCGGACATCCCAGAGCCGGGCCACCGGGGAGACACCCTTCTTCATGGTGTATGGGGCCGAAGCTGTACTTCCCCCAGAAATCACCATGAAGTCTCACCGTGTCCGGGCTTACGACGAAGCCGTGCAGGACAACCTACGGCGTGGAGAAATCGACCTCGTCGACGAGGTCCGATTACATGCAGCACTCCGTAACGCGCGGTACAGACAAGCGCTTCGGCGCTACCACCAGAGATCTGTGTGTGCCCGGGAGCTGCAGGAAGGTGACCTGGTGTTGCGGCGCATACTTTCTCGCAAAGGGGCCCACAAACTCTCCCCTAGTTGGGAAGGCCCCTTCCGAGTCGCGAAAGTATGCCGCCCCGGGTGTGTGCGCCATTCCACCGAGGATGGGGACCTGCTCCCAAACCCTTGGAACATAGAACACCTCCGTAAGTTCTACCCCTAGAGCAAAAATAGGACAGTACTTTCTTTTCGTAATAAACTCCATAGAGTCCAGGAGCAGCGCTCGGAGCAGCTAAGCCCCAGGGGACGGTACAGGACTACGTTCAGTTTTGCCTGGTTCCGACTCCAAGCGCGTAGAGTCTTGCTTCCCCTCTTAATGGGGCGGGTCGTGGCCTCCATGTTTAGCCTGCCTTCCTCCTGTGGAAAGTTGTACGAAAAGAAACCTGCTCTACTTTGCTCTTTCCTCGTACTCATTTAAATTGTGTACTAAGTTTTTTATAACCACCCTTGCAGTGCATGGTTGCCATGTGCTCAGCTCCCCCTCCCTACAGTCCCCAAGCATGAAGCATATGGTTAGGGACTATAAGTCAAATAAGACTATGAGATAAGGGAGGGGGAGCCCCCAAGGAGGATTACTTTTTCCCTACTTGTGTGCAGGACCTCTCGTCCTCGAATCCCTACAGGAGTGTGGTGGGAGCACCTGACCAATGGGATGCGCCGGCCAAGGGGGTCACTACGGGATCACGCAAGACCGGAACTCCAAGGCAAGACCGAAGGATATACGGGTACAGCGGGACCGGACCCCCCCTCTCCGAGGGGAGGGGCCCGGAGACCCCACGTAAACCGTGGGTCCGGACCTCCCCCTCCTCAGAGGAGAGCTCCGGATCCGCCACGTGGCCGGCTGACCCGGGCCTCCCCATCCTCATGAGGCAGGGCCCGAGGACCTCCGGGGCCCTCAATGTAATGAGGACCCGTGCAAGGCGCCGGAGCAGAACGTCGAGATTGGTGAAGGCCCCAGAGCACCTTGCGGAGCTAAGGGCTCGGTCCAGCAAAACCAGGAAGGAGACGGAAAACGTCGCAGGCACGAAGGGTCATAGGAGTTCATGTATTCATGGCTCCATGAGCTGGGCTACAAACTCGATGAAAAAAGAGAGAAACAAGCCCCAAGGGTCTCCTGACACGACCTGAATCTAGAAGTTGCAAGAATGACCGCATCACCAGGCTTCAGCCCTGGCGGCACTCTCCAGCTCCATGACCCGAGCGCAGGAATCGCCTCCCTCATCACCGGCGCAAAAGCCAGTGTCACCAAGGGAGCTCCTGAGGCCCCCTCCGAAGCTTCGGCGGTCTTCCTGGGGACTCTGCCGTCTGGGATCCTCCATGGTGCATCAGCGGTTTCCTTCTCCTGAAGTTCCCTCATCACCGGCGTAAAAGCCGGTGTCATCAAGGGTGCTCCTGGAGCCTCCTTCCCTCATCAGCTGCGCAAAAGCCGGTGTCATCAAGGGTGCTCCTGAGGCCCCCCCCTCCGCAGCCTCAGCAGTCTTCTCGGAGACTCTGCCGCCTGGGATTCTCCTTGGTGCTTCAGCGGTTTCTTTAAAGACTCCACCACCTGAGAAGGGACACAACGCCAAGGAGCCTTCTGCCTGCCGTCACCAAGGAAGGGCCCCGTCGGGAGGACAAACCAGAGACCCCTTGGAGGCGCCACCTCCAGAGGCAAGACAGGCAGGCTCCCTGGGTCCCAGGCTTGGTGCAGACGCCATTGCTGGGTGAAATCGAGAGCGATTCACCCCCTGAGAGGCGGGTTGGGAGCCATGGAAGACGACAAGACCGCAGAGGCTCGAGGGAGGCGCGATGGCCGGAGGCCTTATAAGGTGAGCGTACCCCCGTGGTGGTTTCTTTTCCCACCTTCCGGGTACGAGTCCAAGCGATTCAGAACTCTTCGAATACGCCGCATCGGCAACCGCTCCGGCTCCTACACCGAGTGCCGATGACAGGTGGACCCAAGCCGCCCAACTGAAGCGGTGGGTCAAGGAGTCAGTCTCCAGAGAAGATGAGCCGGCAAGGCACTTCGGCAGTTCCCGAAGAAAGCGCCGCAACGTGGAGAAGTGGCAGTCTTGGGAACCGCCGCAGTAAAAGCAACCATCAAGTGAGTGCACGCTCCCACGATCCCGCGGCCGTTCGTGCTCCGGCAGCGGTCAATTCGGGACTTAGAGAAAGTGCCTGGTCGGAAGAGACGGAGGTCCCACCTCGGGCTCGCTATCTCCCCCGAGATGGGCCCGGGGGCTACTGTCGGTACCTGAGATATGGTGTACCCCCGCGCACAGGGGAAAATGCCTAAGGAACTCGCCCTTCTCCGCAGGGAGAGCTCCGAAGGCGCCACGCGTCCGGCGGGGCCGGACCTCCCTCTCCTCAGAGGAGAGCTCCGGGCCCGCCACGTGGCATACAGAAGCAGGACCTCCCCCTCCGCGGGAGAGAGGTCCGAAGGCGCCACGCGCCCGGCGGGGCCGGACGCCCCCCTCCTCAGAGAAGACCTCTGGGCCCGCCACATGGCCGACAGAAGCCGGACCTCCCCCTCCACGGGGAGAGGTCCGGAGACTCCACGTGCCCCACGGGCCGGACCCTCCTCTCCTGTGAGAAGGGCTCCGGGCCCGCCACGTGGCCAGAAAAACGGCGCTGCCTGCCCCGAGAGACAGGCAGCGGGCGTAAAGACACACCATACCTTGCCCGTACAAGGTATTCAAGGCCCGCGTGTTCCCAAGACGCGGAGACGCGGAGCACGCCTCTGGGTCAGGTGCCGTTGCGCCCAGTCGCATCACAGACTGGCGCGCGGTGTCAGAACCTGCCATCCAATAAACGCTGCGACTAGCATGCGGCATGGTCACGGCGGCAAGATGAAGACTCAGAAGCCTTCGACCAGAGACAACTACCGGCATAACTGCAGATACGGTAGATGATAGACAATCTTCCCGGGACCACCTGTCGGGTCTCGGCCCCCCTTGTAAGCCGCCCGAGTCTTGGACTATAAAAGGCTTGGGTAGGCGACGATAGCAAGGGTTCGCACTCTGCAACTCATACGCTAGCCATTCACTCCCAAGCTGTAACTCACCCCCAAGCTCAGGACTCCGGCCCTGAGCAGCAAGCAATACAGCGAGCTCCATAGCTCGCCGTGGACGTAGGGTTTTACGCTCCTGTGGCCTGAACCACGTAAAACTCACCGCGTCAAGCTCTTACTAACTCGTCCATCCGCGCAAGCTCTCCGCAAGGGACTAGCCCCACCGAAAAAAGAACCTCTGCGGGCTGCCCAGTGCAGGCCCGGGGGATGTGTCGACCGAACACTTCGACAAAGACCATCTCCCCCTTTTCCAGGAGCAGGAGGAGAGATCCCCGGCGGAGCCGGCGTTTCTGTTCCTCCGTGTGCCAGCCCAGCAGCCTGCGCACAGGCCCAAGCTCGGCAGAACGATCGAGGCGCGTCGGGAGCAAGCTGGAAGCCATGGCGGGGGAGAGCTCAAGGACAGGAAGGCCAAGGCGCAAGAGTTCAAGGAAAGAACGAGCACTAGGAAATGCGAAGGGAAGCCTCAATGCGGGTGAGATCCCCTTTTAAAACTTTCTAGGAACGATTCGAGGTGATTCAAAAACCTTCAAGTACACCGCATCGGCGACCGCATTGGCTCCGAGACCGAGCGCCGATGACAGGTGGACCCAAGCCGCCCATCTGAAGCGGTGGGTCAAGGAGTCAGTCTCCCAAGAAGACGATCCGGCAAGGCGCTTTGGCGGTTCCAGAAGAAAGCGCCGCGAAGTACAGAAGTGGCAGCCTTGGGAACCGCCGCAGTAAAGGCAACCATCAAGTGGACGCACGCTCCCACGATCCCACGAATGTTCGTGCTCCGGCAGCGGTCAATGAAGGACATAGAGAAAGTGCGCGGAACAGAAGAGACGGAGGTCCCACCTCGGGCTCGCTATCTCCCCCGAGATGGGCCCGGGGGCCACTGTCGGTACCCGCGATATGGGGTACCCCCGCGCACAGGGGAAAATGCCTAAGGAACTCGCCCTTCTCCGCAGGGAGAGCTCCGAAGGCGCCACGCGTCTAGCGGGGCCGGACCTCCCTCTCCTTTAGGAGAGCTCCGGGCTCGCCACGTGGCCTGCATAAGCCGGACCTCCCCCCTCCGCCGGGGAGAGGTCCGAAGGCGCCACGTGTCCAGCGGGGCCGGACCTCCCTCTCCTCAGAGGAGAGCTCCGGGCCCGCCACGTGGCCGACAAAAGCCAGACCTCCCCCTCCGCGGGGAGAGGTCCGAGGGCTCCACGTGTCCTGGGGGGCCGGATCTCCCCTTCCTCTGAGGAGGGCTCCGGGCCCGCCACGTGTCCAGCAGAACAGCGCTGCCTGCCCCCGAGCGGTAGGCAGCGGGTGTAAAGACGCCCCATACCTTGCCCGTACAAGGTATTCAAGGCCCGCGCCTTCCCAAGATGCGGAGACGCGGAGCACGCCTCTGTCAGGTGCCGTTGCACCCAGTCGCATCACAGACTGGCTCACGGTGTCAGAACCTACCAGCCAATAAACACAGTGACAAGACATCCCCTGCCGCCTCTGCCGTCATCAACCACTACGACTAGCATGCGGCATGGGCAGGGCGGAAAGACGAAGACTCAGAAGCCTTCGCCAGAGACAACTATCGACATAACTGCAGATACGATAGTCGGCAGGCAATCTCCCTAGGACCACCTGTCGTGTCCCCCCCCTTGTAAGCCACACGAGCCTTGGACTATAAAAGGCTCGGGTAGGCGACGTTAGCAAGGATTCGCACTCCAGCAACTCACACCCTAGGCATAACTCATCCTCAAGCTCAGGACTCCGTTTCTGGGCAACAAGCAATACAGCGAGCACCTCAGCTCACCGTGGACGTAGGGTTTTACGCTCCGGCGGCCTGAACCATGTAAAACTCGCCGTGTCAAGCTCCTCTTTAACTCGTCCCTACGCTCAAACTCTCCGCAAGCGACTAGCACCTCCGTAATAGAACCTCCGCGGGCTGCCCAGTGCAGATCTGGGGTAAGTGTCGACTACACACTTCGACAACCTCCGTAAGTTCTACCCCTAGAGCAATAATAGGACAGTCTCTTCTTTTCGTAATAGATTCCATAGAGTCCAGGAACAGCGCTCGAAGCAGCTAAGCCTCAGGGGAAGGTCCAGGACTACGTTCAGCTTTGCCTGGTTCCGACTCCAAGCGAGTAGAGTCTTGCTTCCCTTCTTAATGGGGCGGGTCGTGGCCTCCATGTTTAGCCTGCCTTCCTCCTATGGAAATTTATATGAAAAGAAACCTGTCCTACTTTGCTCTTCCTTTGTGCTCAGTTAAATTACGTATTAAATTTTTATGACTACACTTCCGGCGTATAGTCACCATGCGCTCAGCTCCCTCTTCTCATTCTCACCTCTAGTCGGCATTTGCTGCCCTACCAAAGGCGGTTGCGTTGGAGGTACATGCCGATGGCCAAGGGGGCCCGAGCTCCTGGCACTTCGCGCACTATAGTCCCCAAGCACCGTGCACGTGGATGGGGACCATAAGCCAAATAAGACTATGAGATAGAGGAGGGAGAGCCCCCAAGGAGAATTACATTTCCCTTACTTGTGTGCAGGACCTCTCGGCCTCAGCTCCCCGCAGAAGTATAGTAGGTGCACCCAACCAATGGGACACACCTACCAGGGGGCCGCTACGGGATCGCGCAAGACCGGAACTCCAAGATAAGACCGAAGAATCCGGACCTCGCCACCTCCGCAGGGGCGAGATCCAAAGGTCCCACGTGTCCAGCAGGGCCGGACCTCCCTCTCCTCTTGGGGGAGTTCCGGGCCCGCCACGTGGCCGACAGAAGCCGGACCTCCCCCCCCCCCCCTCTGCGGGGAGAGGTCCGAAGGCTCCACGTGTCCCGCGGGGCCGGACCTCCCTCTCCTCAGAGAAGAGCTCCAGGCCCGCCATGTGGCCGGCAGATCCGGACCTCCCCGTCCTCATGGGGCAAGCTCCGGAGACCTCCGGGGCCCTTAATACAGTAAGGACCTGGGGAAGGTGCCTGTGCAGAGCTTCGAGATTGGTTAAGGCCTCTGAGTACCTTGCAGAGCTAAGGGCTCGGCCAGGCAAAACCAAGAAGAAGGCAGAAAACATCACAGGCACAAACATTCAAGAGAGTCTATTTATTCATGGCTCCATGAGCTGGATTACAGACTCGATAAAAAGAAAGAAGCAAGTCCTAGGGTCCTCCTGGCTCGTGCCAGAACCTAGAGGCTACAAGGGCGGCTGTCGAAGTGTGCGATCGACACTTCCCCCGGGCCTGCACTGGGCAGCCAGTGGAGGTTCTTTTTTCGGCGGGGCTAGCCTCCTAGCGGAAAGCTTGCGCGGATGGACGAGTTAGCGAGAGCTTGACACGGCGAGTTTTACGTGGTTCAGGCCGCCGGAGCGTAAAACCCTATGTCCATGGCGAGCTACGGAGCTCGCTGTATTGCTTGCTGCTCAGGGCCGGAGGCCTGAGCTCGGGGGTGAGTTACAGCTTGAGAGTGTATGGCTAGCGTATGAGTTGCAAAGTGCGAACCTAGGGTGCGAATGGCTAGAGTGCGAACCCCTGCTAATGTCGCCTACCCGAGCCTTTTATAGTTCAAGACTGGGGTGGCTTACAAGGGGGGCCGGGACCCGACAGGTGGTCCCGGGGAGATTGACTGATATCTACCGTATCTGCAGTTATGCCGGTAGTTGTCTCTGCCGAAGGCTTCTGAGTCTTCGTCTTGTAGCTCTGCCCATGCCGCATGCTAGTTGTAGTGGATGATGACGGCGGGGGCGGCATGGGATGTCTTGTCGCAGCGTTTATTGGCTGGCAGGCTCTGACACTGTGCGCCAGTCTGTGATGCGACTGGGCGCAACGGCACCTGACAGAGGCGTGCTCCGCGTCTCCGCGTCTTCGGAAGGCGCGGGCATTGAATACCTTGTACGGGTAAGGTATGGGGTGTCTTTACGCCCGATGCCTATCGCTCGGGGGCAGGCAGCGCTGTTCTGCTGGCCACGTGGCGGGCCCGGAGCCCTCCTCAGAAGAGAGGGGGGGCCGGCCCCCCAGGACGCGTGGAGCCTTCGGACCTCTCCCCGCGGAGGGGGAGGTTCGGCTTCTGTTGGCCACGTGGCGAGCCCGGAGCTCCTCTCTGAGGAGGGGGAGGTCCGGCCTCTCTGGACACGCGGCACCTTCGGACCTCTCTCCCACGGAGGGGGAGGTCCGGCTTCTGTATGCCAGGTGGTGGGCCCGGAGCTCTCCTCTGAGGAGAGGGAGGTCCGGCCCCGCTGGACGCGTGGCGCCTTCGGAGCTCTCCCAGCGGAGAAGGTCGAGATCCTTAGGCATTTTCCCCTGTGCGCGGGGGTACCCCATATCGAGGGTACCGACAGTGTCCCCCGGGCCCATCTCGGGGGAGATAGCGAGCCCGAGGTGGGACCTTCGTCTCTTCTGATCCGCGCACTTTCTTGTCTTGAGTACTCCCTGTGCTGGCAGGGTCTTAACGGCTTCGGTGTTCAGCCTCTTAGGAGAGGGTGAAGCCTGGCATCGGAGCTCGGCCCGGCTGTGGGGGCGGAGGTCCGGAAGTCATCGGAGCTCAGGCCAGCAAAGGGCGTGAGGTCCGGCATCAGCGCTCGCCTCTGAAAGGAGGGCGAGGGCTGGCATCGGAGCTCGGCCCAGCTGTGGGGGCGGAGTCCGGAAGTCATCGGAGCTCAGGCCAGCGAAGGGCGTGAGGTCTGGCATCAGCGCTCGCCTCTGAAAGGAGGGCGAGGGCTGGCATCGGAGCTCGGCCCAGCTGTGGGGGCGGAGTCCGGAAGTCATCGGAGCTCAGGAAGGGCGTGAGGTCCGGCATCAGCGCTCGCCTCTGAAAGGAGGGCGAGGGCTGGCCTCGGAGCTCGGCCCGGCTATGGGGGCGGAGTCCGGAACCGCTCAGCGGTCCCCCCTTTCCTGTCCCTTAGTCTCATTTGGCTTACTGTCCCAGGCCGGAATACGGGGCCTGGGTAATCCAGTGCACTTGGTCCCGGAGGTCTGGCCCCAGCCCCAGTCAGGGTGTAACCGTCCGGCCCCCTGGTACTCAGACCGCAGCGCCGGGGGGCAGAGTGCGCATGCTTTGGGTGCAAGACTGGGCAAAGCAAGGCTCCTGACCCCCCGGTTTAGCATAGGTCTTTTCTCAGAGGAGACCAACTGGCGGTACAGTACCCTTACAGGGGGAGACCCAGAAGGCCACCGGGCCTCTGGCAGGTACCCCAAGCTCTACCGCCTTCGGCAGGACGGCAAATATCGACTATGCATGAGAGCAGGAAAGAGGAACCGAGTGTACAATGGACGCACACTGTCTAGAGCGTGGGGAGGTGTTCATATAAATTAATGCGTAGTAAATTAATGCCTAAGTAAGCATGGTGAACTTACTAGGGTGGCGTCGGAGCGCCTGTCTTCACGCAGAGCGGGTCATGCATGGCTTCGTCGTACGCCGGACACGGGGGGACTCTCCATGGCTATATCAGGGGGAAGCATGGCTTCGGCCATGCATACCATGTGGAAGGGTAGTTCCCGTGACCCGGCCCTGGGAAGTCCGGCTGGCCCTCAACGTGGAGGAGCCGGTATCCCCCGACGGCTTTGGGTGCGCGTCTGCACCGGTTGTGTGGGTCTGCTTGGCGTGGACTTGGCACGCATTGCATCCCTAACCAGTTTGACGGCGTCCAGGTGGCTCTCGGTCAGTAGGAGCCATGCCGGGTGGCTTATCTGACCAACGTGCGGGACGATGAGCGTTCCCAGCACTCGCCTCCTTGGACTACTGCGAGCTAGTCGCAGCCTTCCTCCTGGGTTATGCACCGCAATAGGATGTCGTGGCGCCACGACAGTAAAGATACCAGCGCGTAGCACTTAGCCACCGCACCACCCGTTCAGCGGATGCACGTTCATCAGGAAGGATGTCCTTCAAGGAGTCCCGGACCTCCGTGGTCCATGCATCTTGGCTACTTGAGCTTCTGGTTCTCGAGCGCTGGGTTGCACGGAGTCCCCAGTGACTCTTACGATCCTTTGGCAGCATCCAGGGCCGCCGGGACTGCCTATCTTCATGGCACTGGTTCAGCCCCCTTCGCCCGGCTCGGCGGGCCGGGCTGTGGACCGCAGCAACGACCTCTCAAAGACTCCTTCGTGCGCGAGGGCTCCGATGGAGGTCTTCGTTGAGAGGTTGTCCGCTGCGGCCGTGCCAGCGCGCGGTACATGGCGCAGGTCCAAGGCGAGGAATTCTTTCTCCAACATCCGCACGTGAAGCAGATAAGCAGCTAGCTGTGGGTCTTTGTAGGAGCATTCACCCTTAACTTGCTTGATAACTAGCTGGGAGTCGCCCTGTGCCAACAGCTGGCGAGCACCCAAAGACAGGACTGTCTTTTAGGCCAAAGATGAATGTTTCATACTCTGCCAAGTTGTTGGTTGCCTTGGAATTGAGACGCACCATGTACCCAAACTGCTCCCCCGATGACATGAGAAGCAGTACGCCGGCACCGGCCCCCTGCTTTCGCGAGGAGCCGTCGAAGAAGAGCATCCAGTGAGGCCCGGTGAAGACCGGAGCTCGGTACTTTGGTTCACCGTCTTCGCGGCCCCCTGGGTCAGCCTTCGTTGGCGTCCACTCAGCCACGAAGTCATCCAGTGCTCGGCTCTTGGCTGTCTGACATGGTCGGGAGCTCAGCTTGAAGTCCGCCGTCTTCGGGCTGTCTTCCGGCTTCAGAAGCTGGCAGTGAGTGCCAGCTCTGCCCTCCGGCTGCTCTGACGCACTTGTCCGCCAGGCTGAAGGGCTCGGAGGCATCGCAGACCTCTCTGGCTGCAAGCCTCTCAAGCATCTTCTTGTCCTGGACACTGTCGAAGTGCCGCCACCACAGAAGCACTTTGAATATGTGGAATGTTGTTGCGTACCTGGGAGAACCGCTGGATAAAGGAGCGCAGCGACTCCCCAGGTTGTTGCTTGATGGCTTGGAGGTCAAGCTCCGTGCCGGGACGGGTGTAGGAGCTGCCGAAGTTGGCGATGAACTGCTGGCAGAGCTCTCCCCAGGAAGTTATGGAACCCTGAGGGAGGTTCATTAGCCAAGACCGGGTCGGGCCGGTCAAGGCGACGGGGAAGTAGATTGGCCATGACGGCCTCATCCCCTCCTGCAGCAAGTACGGCGGTGGAGTAGATCTGAAGGAACCCCGCCGGGTTGACGCTGCCGTCGTACTTCTCGGGCAGGTGCGGCCGAAACTTGCGCGGCCACCTCGTGAAGCGGAGGTGGGGCTCCAGGGCCGTACATCCTGCTCCTGTCTATCTCGCGAATCCACTGCTGGGTCACTGCCTGAGGCGCGTCCCCAACAGGCGGATCGTGCGGTAGCGCTCTTGCTGCGGCTGGCGCACCCCCGCCGGGTACGTCCAGCGCAACTGAAGACCTGACACTGGTCGGAGCCTGCATTGCCGGGGTCGGCGCTGCCAGAGCCGGTTGCTGGCTCCCAGTGCAGGTATTGGTGCCGCGAACGCTTGGTTGCGCCTGACACAGTGTACCCCGGTATGGGAAAGGTTGCGCCATAGGCCGGGGACGCCGCTTGCAGAGCACATGGTTGTGGCTTGTGCTGCGCGGCGTACGCCTAGGGCAGAGCCCGCGTGGTGAAGGTCCGCCCTTCAGGCAGGGTCGAGGCCGACGTCATGTTGTCGCCAACCTCTTGAGTGCGACGACTTTCTTGACGTCGCCCGAGGTACACCCGGGTATCCTGGCCCAAGTGACACCGTTCCAGCTCTGTCCTCAGATCCGTCGACTGGGGCCTGGTAGAGCTGGAATCTGCCGTCTGTTCGTCAACCATTGGTGTGCGCATCAGCGGCATAGCCGGTTGGCCGGAGCGTCGTCCCCGCTGATGTCGAGGGTTTGCGGCGGCGACGATGAGACGGTCTACCTCGCGAATCCACTGCTGGGTCGCTGCCTGAGGCACGTCCCCAGCAGGTGGATTATGCAGTAGCGCTCTTGCTGCAGCTAGCGCACCCCCACCGGGTACGTCCAGCGCTACTGAAGACCTGACACTGGTCGGAGCCTGCATTGCCGGGGTCGGCACTGATAGAGCAGGTTGCTGGCTCCCAGTGCAGGTATTGGTGCCGCGAACGCTTGGTTCGCGCCTGGCACAGTGTACCCCTGTATGGGCAAGGCTGCGCCATAGGCCGGGGGCGCCGTTTGCAGGACATATGACTGTGGCATATTCTGCGCGGCGTACGCCTGGGGCAGAGCTCGCGTGGTGAAGATCTGCCCTTCAGGCTGGGTTGAGGCCGACGTCATGCTGTCGCCAGCGTCTTGGATGCGATGCCTTTCTCGACGTCGCTCGAGGAACACTCGGGCATCTTGGCCCAAGCGGCTTCGCTCCAGCTCTGCCCTCAGATCCGTCGACGGAAGACTGGTGGAGCTGGAGTCCGCCGTCTGCCCGTCAACCGTTGGCGCGCGCATCAGCGACACAGCCGGTTGGCCGGAGCGTCGTCCCCGTCGAAGTCGAGGGTTTGCGGCGGTGACGACGAGACGGTCCACCTCGCGAATCCACTGCTGGGTCACCGCCTGAGGCGCGTCCCCAGCAGGCGGATTGTGCAGTAGCGCTCTTGCTGCAGCTAGCGCACCTCCATGGTGTACGCTCAGCGCTGCAGAAGATCTCACACTGGTCGGGGCCTGCATAGCCGGAGTCGGCGTCGCCGGAGTCGGCTGCTGGCTACCAGCTTGTGCCGACACACTCCGTCCTGAGTGTGTCGACATGTACTCCCCAGTGGTCACCGTTCGACGTGAATGCGGAGGGGGAGAGTTTGCCGCTGAAGGAAGCTTGGTCATCTTCGTTGGCGGAAACTCGTCGCGCTAGGAGAAAAGCCCCCTACCTGGCGTGCCAAATGTCGAAGTGTGCGATCGACACTTCCCCCGGGCCTGCACTGGGCAGCCCGCGGAGGTTCTTTTTTCGGCGGGGCTAGCCTCCTAGCGGAAAGCTTGCGCGGATGGACGAGTTAGCGAGAGCTTGACACGGCGAGTTTTACGTGGTTCAGGCCGCTGGAGCGTAAAACCCTACGTCCACGGCGAGCTACGGAGCTCGCTGTATTGCTTGCTGCTCAGGGCCGGAGGCCTGAGCTCGGGGGTGAGTTACAGCTTGAGAGTGTATGGCTAGCGTATGAGTTGCAAAGTGTGAACCCAGGGTGCGAATGGCTAGAGTGCGAACCCCTGCGAATGTCGCCTACCCGAGCCTTTTATAGTCCAAGACTCGGGTGGCTTACAAGGGGGGCCGGGACCCGACAGGTGGTCCCGGGGAGATTGACTGATATCTACCGTATCTGCAGTTATGCCGGTAGTTGTCTCTGCCGAAGGCTTCTGAGTCTTCGTCTTGTAGCTCTGCCCATGCCGCATGCTAGTTGTAGTGGATGATGACGGCGGGGGCGGCATGGGATGTCTTGTCGCAGCGTTTATTGGCTGGCAGGCTCTGACACTGTGCGCCAGTCTGTGATGCGACTGGGTGCAACGGCACCTGACAGAGGCGTGCTCCGCGTCTCCGCGTCTTGGGAAGGCGCGGGCCTTGAATACCTTGTACGGGCAAGGTATGGGGCGTCTTTACGCCCGCTGCCTATCGTTCGGGGGCAGCCAGCGCCGTTCTGCTGGCCACGTGGCGGGCCCGGAGCCCTCCTCAGAAGAGAGGGGGGCCGGCCCCGCAGGACACATGGAGCCTTCGGACCTCTCCCCGCGGAGGGGGAGGTTCGGCTTCTGTTGGCCACGTGGCGAGCCCGGAGCTCCTCTCTGAGGAGGGGGAGGTCCGGCCTCTCTGGACACGCGGCACCTTCGGACCTCTCTCCCGCGGAGGGGGAGGTCCGGCTTCTGTATGCCACGTGGTGGGCCCGGAGCTCTCCTCTAAGGAGAGGGAGGTCCGGCCCCGCTGGACGCGTGGCGCCTTCGGAGCTCTCCCTGCGGAGAAGGTCGAGATCCTTAGGCATTTTCCCCTGTGCGTGGGGGTACCCCATATCGAGGGTACCGACAGCGGCCACATCCCCAACTTCAGCCCTGGCGGCGTTCTCCCGCTCCATGACCCGAGCACAGGATCACCTCGGCCACCACCAGCACAAGGGCCGCTGTCATCAAGGATGCTTCTGAGGCCCCCTCCGCCGCTTCAGCAGTTTCCTTGAAGACTCCTCTGACCCGAGCGCGGGGACCACCTCGGCCATCACCAGCGCAAGGGCCGGTGTCATTAAGGATGCTTCTGAAGCCCCATCCGCTGCTTCAGCGGTTTCCTTGGAGACTATGCCACCCGGAGTCCTCCTTGGTGCTTCAGCAGTTTCCTTGGAGACTCCTCCACCTGAAGCCTCCTCGGCGTGTCAGCAGTTTCTTTGGAGACTCCACCGCCTGAGGAGAAAGGACGCAACGCCAGGGAACTTTCAGCCTGTCGTCGCTCAAGAAGAGTCCCATCGGGATGATAAACCTGAGGCCTCTTGGAGGCGCCACCTCCAGAGGCAAGGCGTGCAGGCTCCCTGGATCCCTGACTTGGTGCAGACGCCGCCGCCGGAGGAAATCGAGCGCGATCCCCCTCCGAAGGCGGGTTAGAAGCCATGTGAGAAGACAAGGCCACAGAGACTCGAGGAAGGTGCAAGTGCTGGAAGCCTTATAAGGGGAGCCTATCCACGTTGTGGCTTCCTTTCACACCTTCCAGGTGCGATTCCAAGCGATTCGAAACTCTTCAAATATGCCACATCGGCAACCGTTTCGGCTCCATGACCAAGCGCCGATGACAGGTGGACCCAAGCCGCCCAACTGAAGCGGTGGGTCAAGGAGTCAGTCTCCTGAGAAGATGAGCCGGCGAGGCGCTTCGGCGGTTCCCGAAGAAAGCGCCGCAACGTGCAGAAGTGGCAGCCTTGGGAACCGCTGCAGTAAAAGCAACCATCAAGTGGGCGCTCCCACGATCCCGTGACTGTTCGTGCTCCAGCAGCGGTCAATGCGGGTGTCAAAGTGTGTGGTCGACACTTCCCCCGGACCTGCACTGAGCAGCCCGCGGAGGTTCTTTTTCGGAGGGGCTAGTCGCTTGCGGAGAGCTTGAGCGTAAGGACGAATTAAGGAGAAGCATGACACGGCGAGTTTTACGTGGTTCAGGCCGCCGGAGCGTAAAACCCTACGTCCACGGTGAGCTAAGGAGCTCGCTTTATTGCTTGTTGCTCTGAACCGGAGTCCTGAGCTTGAGGATGAGTGATGTCTAGCGTATGAGTTGCGGGAGTGCGAACCCAGGGTGCGAATGGCTAGATTGCGAACCCTTGCTAACATTGCCTAACCGAGCCTTTTATAGTCCAAGGCTCGAGCGGCTTACAAAGGGGGCCCGGGACCCGACAGGTGGTCCTGGGGAGATTGCCTGCAGACTATCGTATCCGCAGTTATGTCGGTAGTTGTCTCTGGCGAAGGCTTCTGAGTCTTCGTCTTGCCGCCCTGCCCATGCCGCATGCTAGTCGTAGTGGTTGATGACGGCGGAGCCGGCATGGGATGTCTTGTCGCTGCGTTTATTGGCTGGCAGGTTCTGACACCGCGCGCCAGTCTGTGATGCGACTGGGCACAACGGCACCTGACAGAGGCGTGCTCCGCGTCTCCGCGTCTTGGGAAGGCGCAGGCCTTGAATACCTTGTACGGGCAAGGTATGGGGCGTCTTTACGCCTACTGCGTACCGCTCGGGGGCAGGCAGCGCTCTTGTGCTGGACACGTGGCGGGCCCGTAGCCCTCCTCAGAGGAGAGGGGTTCCGGCCCCGCAGGGCACGTGGAGCCTTTGGACCTCTCCTCCAGAGAGGGAGGTGCGGCTTCTGTGGCCACGTGGTGGGCCCGGAGCTCTCCTCTGAGGAGAGGGAGGTCCGGCCACGCTGGGCACGTGGCGCCTTTGGACCTCTCTCCCGCGCAGGGGGGAGGTCCGGCTTCCTTATGCCACGTGGCGGGCCCGGAGCTTTCCTCTGAGGAGAGGGAGGTCCGGCCCCGCCGGATGTGTGGCGCCTTCGGAGCTCTCCCTGCGGAGAAGGGCGAGTTCCTTAGGCATTTTCCCCTGTGCGCGGGGGTACCCCATATCACGGGTACCGACAGTGGCCCCCGGGCCCATCTCGGTGGAGATAGCGAGCCCGAGATGGGACCTCCGTCTCTTCTGATCCGCGCACTTTTTCTAAGTCCCGCATTGACCGCTGCCGGAGCACGAACAGTCGCGGGATTGTGGGAGCGTGCGCCCACTTGATGGTTTCCTTTACTGCGGCGGTTCCCAAGGCTGCCATTCCTGTACGTCGTGGCGCTTTCTTCCGGAACCACCGAAGCGCCTTGCCGGCTTGTCTTCTGGGGAACCTGACTCCTTGACCCACCGCTTCAGTTGGGCGGCTTGGGTCCACCTGTCATCGGCGCCCAGTCTCGGAGCCAATGCGGTCGCTGATGCGATGTATTCGAAGATTTTTGAATCACCTGGAATCGTTCCTGGAAAGTTTTAAAAGGGGATCTCACCCGCGTCGCGGCTTTCCTTCGCATTTCCTAGCACTCGTTCTTCCCTTGAACTCTTGCGCCTCAGCCTTCCTGTCCTTGTGCTCTCTTTCGCCATGGCTTCCAACTTGCTCCCAACGTGCCTCGTTCGTTCCTCCGAGCTTGGGCCAGTGTGCAGGCTGCTGGGCTGGCGCACGGAGGAACAGAAACGCCGGCTCCACCGGGGATCTCTCCCCCTGATCCTGGAAAAGGGGGAGATGGTCTTCTTCACTGCTTATGCTCTGGCGGGGTTCGTCCCGCCAATTTCTTCCTTCTTTGTCACACTGCTGGAGACATATGTGCTCCAGCTCCACCATCTCTCTCCCAACTCCTTCGCAATGGCTGCTGTCTTAGTCCACTTCTGCGAGATGTTTGTGGGGGTGCACGCTTCTGTGACGCTCTTCCGCTACTTCTTTGTGTTGCGGACGACTGGCCGCGGCTCGAAGACCCAGATGGGGGCGTACTACTTCCAGCATCGCTGCAAGGACCCAAAGGTCTCTGGGTACCTTCTGCCCTTCAGCGCATCAAGGTGGGAAAACTGGAGGGAGAGCTGGGTGGTTGTGCAGACCGACGAGCACGATCACCTACAACTCCCGACCGCTAGCCCAACCACCGATCGTCGCTTCTGGAAGGAGATCCCGGAGCTGGAGCAGGAGTACGCCCCGGTCTTGGAGCGGGTCCTGTTCTTGGCCAATGAGGGGCTGACGTCCCTGATGGTGCTGATGGACTTCATGTCGCGCCGTATTGCACCCTTGCAGCAGCGCAGTCGCCCTGCGTGGTACTATACTGGCGAGCAGGACTGTACCAGGCTGGAGAGGGGCCCTGGCTCTGACCCTTCCGACGAGGAGCTGTACGAGATGGTGGGCAAGGTGAGGTGCGACTACGTTCCCAGTGGTGACCCCGCCCTTCCGCCCTCTGCCACCCCCTCTTCTTGGAGCCACAGAGGAGGTCAGAGCTCCTGCGGAAGATGCCGAACCTCGACGACATCGGGATCGCCGTCTGGCAGGTCGGGGATGCCTTCCGGGGTATTACGATCCCAGGAACCAAGCGCTCCGGATCAGGGCACGAGGCGTCTGCTGCTGCCCAACCCTTCCCAAGAGCCCACGGAACTCAAGCCGCCGACAAGGGGAAGGGGAAGGAGCCGGCCCCCGGGCATCCAGGGAAGAAACACGCCCGGTCTCCTCCGAGGGCGCCGCCTGCGCCGAGTCAGGGTGCCGGAGCACCCTTGCACCCATCTCCCGGGGGTGCTGGTCCATCGGGTGGCGACCCGAAGAGGCCCCGGGTGTCCCTCCCCAGCGGGTCTCTCCCCGGACAGCGGCAGTCCAAAGTGACCCAAGCACCTCGTCAACTTCCTCAAGCAGAGGGGCTTCTAGGACGGATGCTGGTGGGGCGACGCCGGGGAGTGTGCCGGGGATCCAGGCGTCACATCCCGCAACCATTCCAACCGCAGGTCCTGGCGGTTCAGTTACAGCCCAGAGGCCGGTGCTACAAGCCCGTTGGAGTGCTCATGTCGCCCAGTAAGTGTTGCTCCTTCTGGCTTGTAGGAGCAGCGTTCTCGTCTCCTCTCTTAGCCTGAGAGCTTTCTTTTCTTGCAGGGACTGACCAGCTGCCGGGGGCGGGCCTCCTACCCAGCCGCCTTCAACCGACGGAGGCTCCGCACCTCAGCATCTGTGAACCGTGGTGGTATCCATGGTCCCCAAATTGACGGGGGCTTCCTCTGTGCCGGCGAGTTCACCCTCCGTGGTGGCCGCATCCGCTCCAATCCGCCCTCCTTCACAAGCCCAGAAATCCGGTCCTCAGACTGGGAGGGCCGCTGTAGGTGCGCCTGCTGGCCCCCTGGCTTCCTTAGGACAGCGCCCCACTCTGGTTGCTGAGGCACCGGCGCCTCCGCCGGTCTTAGACTCGACGGGGGGTCAGGGGCGTGACTCCTGTCCCCTCTGTCCCAGCGCCCGTGTGGGATGCCCTGGGGCGTGTCCAGACCAGCGCCCGGCAGCTCCAGTCCGCCTTCGAGCAGGAGCGGGGGGCGCTGGCCGGCAAGAGGGAACGCCTTCTCAGGTGGCAGCAGCGGGCCCAGGAGCCTAAGGCGGACCTTGACTCGAGGCAGTCAAGGCTTGAGGCCATGAGTGCTCTGCTTGACACTCAGAAGAAGGCCATTAGCCGCTTGGACTCAGAGACCCGGCGGCTCCGTGCCTCCTACCGCGAGGCCCTGGCCCATGTTGAAGCCAAAGCCGAGGAGCGTTCCGCCGCCGCGGAGGAGTTGCGGCTGCAGGTAGCTCGTCGAGAGTGTGCCGTCGCCGATCGGGAACGCGCTGCAGCGGCCGAGGAGGAGAAGACCACCGCCCGGCTGAGAGCCAAAGTGGGGGAGCTAAGGGCTCGGACCGAGGAGCTGGAGCTCCGTGAGTCGGCTGTTGCCGCGAGGGAGGGTCTGTTCTTGTAGGAGCGCCAGGCGGCGATGGATCGCGAGCTGGCGGCTCGCCAAGAGGTAGAGAAGCTCCAGTCCTTGCGGTCTGCCGAGGCCTAGGCAGTCTGGGGCGCCTTGGCTCCTCTTGGTTTCAGCCCTGTGCGGATGGAGGCTCCGGCGCGGCAGATGTCCAAAGCGATCCCGGCACTTCAGTCCATCGGCGACAAGCTGGGTCGGCTCGAAGCGGTGATCGCCGACGAGCTTGAAGTGGAAGGTCGGGGCCTTGCGAAGGAGGTCGCTATGCACGTACTGGCGTGCTTCCGGAGCCAAGGCCCTTCCTTTTCTCTGGGGCCAGTCCGTCTAGGACCCGTTGCCGAGCGGAAGGAAGCTGCCAGGGCCGAGGTCAAGGACGTGGCTGCCCTCGTGGCCTCTAGGTTTCATCGGGAGTCTGGGGACTCTTAGGCATCTGCCCCCGTGGCCACAAGGCCCTGTACCTCCTTTTTTATTTTTGTTGAGTCTGTAGCCCAGCTCGTGGAGCCTTGTATGAACAGACTCCTGTTTCCTTCTGTGTCTGCATGTCCTAGTCTTCTTCCTGGTTTTTCCTAGCCGAGTCCTTAGCTCCGCAAGGTACTCGGAGGCCTTGACCAATCTCGAAGCTCTGCATAGACACCTTCTCCGGGTCCTTACTGTATATTAAGGGCTCCGGAGGACTCCAGGACCCGCCTCACGAGAATGGGGGGGGGGGGTCCGGGCCTTTTGGCCATGTGGCGGGCCCGGAGCTCCCCTCTGAGGGGAGGTCCGGGCTTGCGGGGCACGTGGAGCCCTCAGACCTCTCCCCGCGGAGGGGGGAGGTCTGGCTTCTGTAGGCCACGTGGCGGGCCCGGAGTTCCCCCTCAAGGAGGTGGATGGTCTGGCCCCGCTGGACACGTGGGACCTTTGGGCCTCACCCCTGCGGAAGCGGTGAGGTCTAGGTTCTTTGATTTTACCTTGGGTTTTCGGCCTTGCGTGATCCATTAGCGGCCCCCTGGTAGGTGCGTTCCATTGGATAGATGTGCCTACCATACTCCTGCGGGGAGCTGAGGCCAAGAGGTCCTGCACACAAGTAAGGGAAACGTAATTCTCCTTGGGGGCTCCCCCTCCTCTATCTCATAGCCTTATTTGGCTTACGGTCCCCGTCCACTTATACGGTGCTTGGGGACTACCGTGCGCGAAGTGCCGGGGGCTCGGGGCCCCCCTGGCTATCGGCCGGTACCTCCAACGCAACCGCCTTTGGTAGGGCAGCAAATGCCGACTAAAGGTGAGAATGAGAAGAGGGAGCTGAGAGCATGGTGAGCACGCGCTAGTAGTGCAGTCATAAAAATTTAATAAGTAAATTAGATGAGCACCAAAGAAGAGCAACGTAGGACAGGTTTCTTTTCATATAAATTTCCATAGGAGGAAGGCAGGCTAAGTATGGAGGCCACGACCCGCCTCAAGGGAAGCAAGACTCTACGCGCTTGGGATCGGAACCAGGCGAAGCTGAACGTAGTCCTGGACCGTCCCCTGAGGCTTAGCTGCTACGAGCACTGTTCCTGGACTTTATGGAATTTATTATAAAAAGAAGAGTCTGTCCTATTGTTGCTCTAGGGGTAGAACTTACGGTGGTGTTCTATGTTCCGAGGGTTCGGGAGCGGGTCCCCATCCTCGGTTCTGGGGAATGGTCCCAGGTCCCAGGATGTCCAGCCCCTGTACGGCAAATGGCCATGTGGGCGGGATCATCTGTACCATCCAAGCCGCTGTATGGATCTGCTTGGCGTGGAACAGGCACGCCTTGCAGTTCTCGACCAGCTTGACGGTATTCTGGAGTGTTGTCGGCTAGTAGAAGCCATGCCAGAAGGCTTTACCGACAAGCGTGCGTGAGGAAGAGTGACTCCCACATTCGCCTCCATGGATCTCAGCGAGCAAGTCGCAGCCTTCCCCCTGGGTTATGCACCGCAATAGGACGCTGTCGAAGTGTTCAGTCGACACTTCCCCCGGGCCTGCACTGGGCAGCCCGCGGAGGTTCTTTTTTCGGTGGGGCTAGTCTCTAGCAGAGAGCTTGCGCAGATGGACGAGTTAGTAAGAGCTTGACACGGCGAGTTTTACGTGGTTCAGGCCGCCGGAGCGTAAAACCCTACGTCCACGGCGAGCTATGGAGCTCGCTGTATTGCTTGCTGCTCAGGCTCGGAGGCCTGAGCTTGGGGGTGAGTTACAGCTTGAGAGTGTATGGCTAGCGTATGAGTTGCAAAGTGCGAACCCTTGCTATCGACGCCTACCCGAGCCTTTTATAGTCCAAGACTCGGGCGGCTTACAAGGGGAGCCGGGACCCGACAGGTGGTCCCGGGAAGATTGTCTATTATCTACAGTATCTGCAGTTATGCCGGTAGTTGTCTCTGGCGAAGGCTTCCGAGTCTTCATCTTGCCGTCCTGCCCATGCCGCATGCTAGTCATAGTGGTTGATGACGGCGCAGGCGGCATGGGATGTCTTGTCGCGGTGTTTATTGGCTGGCAGGTTCTGACACCGCGCGCCAGTCTATGATGCGACTGGGCGCAACGGCACCTGACAGAAGCGTGCTCCGCGTCTTGGGAAGACGCGGGCCTTGAATACCTTGTACGGGCAAGGTATGGGGCGCCTTTACGCCCGCTGCCTACCGCTCAGGGGCAGGCAGCACCGTTCTTCTGGCCACATGGCAGGTCCGGAGCCCTTCTCTGAGGAGAGAAGGGTCCGGCCTACGGGGCACGTGGAGCTTCCGGACTTCTCCCCGCGGAGGGGGAGGTCCTGCTTCTGCATGCCACGTGGCGGGCCCGGATCTCTCCTCTGAGGAGAGGGAGGTCCGGCCCCGCCGGACGCATGGCGCCTTCGGAGATCTCTCCCGCGGAGGGGGAGGTCCGGCTTCTGTATGCCACGTGGCGGGCCCGGAGCTCTCCTCTGAGGAGAGGGAGGTCCGGCCCCGCCGGACGCGTGGCGCATTCGGAGCTCTCACTGCGGAGAAGGGCGAGTTCCTTAGGCATTTTACCCTGTGCGCGGGGGTACCCCATATCTCAGGTACCGACAGTGGCCCCCGGGCCCACCTCGGGGGAGATAGCGAGCCCGAGGTGGGACCTCCGTCTCTCCCGATCCGCGCATTTTCTCTAAGTCCCGAATTGACCGCTGCCGGAGCACGAACAGCCATGGGATCTTGGGAGCGTGCGCTGAATTGATGGTTGCTTTTACTGCGGCGGTTCCCAAGACTGCCACTTCTGCACGTTGCGGCACTTTCTTCGGGAACTGCCGAAGTGCCTTGCCGGCTCGCCTTCTGGGGCGTCTGACTCCTTGACCCACCGCTTCAGTTGGGCGGCTTGGGTCCACCTTTCATCGGCGCCCGGTCTCGGAGCCAACGAGGTCGCCGACGCGGTGTTTCCGGAGGTTTTCGAATTACCTCGAACCATCCCTGGAAAGTTTTAAAAGGGGATCTCACCCGCATCGCGGCTTCCCTTCGCATTGCGCTCGTACTTCCCTTGAACTCTTGCGCCCCGGCTCTCCTGCCCTTGCGCCCTCTTTCGCCATGGCTTCCAACTTGCTCCCGACGCGCCTCGTTCGCTCTTCCGAGCTCGGGCCAGTGCGCAGGCTGCTGGGCTGGCGCTCAGAAGAGCAGAAACATCGGCTTCGCCGAGGCTCTCTCCCCCTGGTCCTTGAAAAGGGGGAGATAGTCTTCTTCACCGCTTATGCTCTGGCGGGGTTCGTTCTGCCAATTTCTTCCTTCTTTGTCACCCTGCTGGAGACATACGGTCTCCAGCTCCACCACCTTTCCCCCAATTCCTTCGCAATGGCTGCTGTTTTTGTCCACTTCTGCGAGATGTTCGTGGGGGTGCACGCCTCCGTGACGCTCTTTCGTCACTTCTTTGTGCTGCGGACGACTGGTCGCGGCTCAAAGACTCAGCTGGGGGCATACTACTTCCAGCATCGCTGCAAAGACCCCAAGGTCTCCGGATACCTCCTGCCCTTCAGCGCATCAAGGTGGGAAAACTGGAGGGAGAGCTGGGTGGTAGTGCAGACCGACGAGCACGATCGCATACAACTCCCAACCGCCAGCCCAACCACCGATCGCCGCTTCTGGGAGGAGATCCCTGAGCTGGAGCAGGAGTACACCCCGGTCTTGGAGCGGATCAAGTTCTTGGCCAACGAGGGGCTGACGTCTCTAATGGTGCTGATGGACTTTGTGTCGCGCCGTATTGCTCCCTTGCAGCAGCGTAGCCGCCCAGCGTGGTACTACACCGGCGAGCAGGACTGTACCAGGCTGGAGAGAGGCCCCGGCTCTGACCCTTCCGACGAGGAGCTGAACGAGATGGTGAGCAAGGTGAGCGGTGACTACATTCCCTGTGGCGACCGGTCAGCTGCCAGGGGCGGGCCTCTTATCCAGCCGCCTTCAACCAGCGGAAGCTCCGCGCCCCAGCACCTGGGGACCGTGGTGGCTCCCATGGCTCCCAAATCGACGGGGGCACCCTCTGCACCAGCGGGTTCATTTTCCGCGGTGGCCGCATCTGCTCCTACCCGCCCTCCTCCACCAGTCCAGAAGCCAGGTCTTGAGACCGGGAGGGCTGCTATAGGTGCGCCTGCTGGCCCCCTGGCCTGCTTAGGACAGCGCCCCACCGTGGCTGCTGAGGCGCCGGCGCTCCCGCCGGTCTTAGCCTCGTCAGGGGGGTCCAGCGGCGCAACTCCTATCCCCCCTGCTCCGGCGCCCGTGTGGGACGCCCTGGGGCGTGTCCAGACCAGCGCCCGGCAGCTCCAATCTGCCTTTGAGCAGGAGCGGAAGGCATTGGCCGGCGAGAAGGAATGCCTTCTCAGTTGGCAGCAGCGGGCCCGGGCAGACCTTGACTCAAGGCAGTCAAGGCTTGAGGCCATGAGTGCTCTGCTTGGCACTCAGAAGAAGGCCATTAGCCGCTTGGAGTCAGAGGCCCAGCGGATTCGTGTCACCTACCGTGAGGCTCTGGCCCAAGGTGAAGCCAAAGCCAAGGAGTGTTCCGCCGCCGCGGAGGAGTTGCAGCTGCAGGTAGCCCGTCGGGAGCACGCCGTCGCTGATCGGGAACGCGCCGCTGCGGCTGAGGAGGAGAAGACCACCGCCTGGCTGAGGGCCAAGGTGGAGGAGCTAAGGGCTCGGTCCGAGGAGCTGGAGCTCCGTGAGTCGGCTGTCGCCGCGAGGGAGGAGCAGTTCTCCAAGGAGCGTCAGGCGGCGATGGACCGCGAGCTAGCGGCTCGCCAAGAGGTAGAGAGGCTCCAGTCCTTGCGGACTGCCGAGGCCCAGGCGGTCTGGTGCTTCATTGCCAAGGCGGGATCCGCCTTGGCCCCTCTTGGTTTCAGCCCTGTGCAGGTGGAGACCCCAGCGCGGCCGATGTCCGAAGCGGCCCCGGCCCTTGAGTCTCTCAGCGACGAGCTAGGTCGGCTCGAATCAGTGATCACCGACGAGCTGGAAGCGGAAGGTCGGGGCCTCGCGATGGAGGTTGCTATGCACGTTCTGTCGTGCTTCGTTAGCCGAGACCCTTCCTTTTCCCTGGGGCCGGTTCGTCTAGGACCCGTCGCCGATCGGGAGGAAGCTGCCGGGGCCGAAGTCGAGGACTTAGCTGCCCTCGTGGCCTCTAGGTTTCATCGGGAGTCCGGGGACCCCTAGGCATCTGCCCTCGTGTCCACAAGGCCCTGTTCTTCCTCTTTTATTCTTGTTGATTCTGTAGCCCAGCTCGTGGAGCCTTCGTATTAACAGACTCCTGTTTCTTTCTGTGTCTGCATGTCCTAGTCTTCTTCTTGGCTTTTCCTGACCGAGTCCTTAGCTCCGCAAGAACTCGGAGGCCTTGACCAATCTCGAAGCTCTGCATAGACACCTTCTCCGGGTCCTCACTGTATACTAAGGGTTCCGGAGGTCTCCAGGACCCGCCTCACGAGATCGGAGGGGGGTCCGGGCCTGTTGGTCACGTGGCGGGCCCGGAGCTCCCGGCTTAGGGGAGGTCCGGGCTTGCAGGGCACGTGGAGTCTTCGGAGCTCTCTCCCGCAGAGGGGGGAGGTCCGGCTTCTGTAGACCACGCGGCGGTCCCGGGGCTCCCCTCAAGGAGGTGGGAGGTCTGGCCCTGCTGGACACGTGGGGCCTTCGGGCCCTGCCCCTGTGAGGTCTAGCTCTTTGATCTTACCTTGGGGTTTTTGGCTTTGCGCGATCCCGTAGCGGCCCCTTGGTAGGTGCGTCCTACTGGATGGATGCGCCTACCATACTCCTGCGAGGAGCTGAGGCTGAGAGGTCCTGCACACAAGTAAGGAAAAAGTAATTCTCCTTGGGGGCTCCCCCCCTCTATCTCTTAGTCTTATCTGGCTTACGGTCCCCATCCACTTATATGGTGCTTGGGAACTACCGTGCGAGAAGTGCCGGGGGCTTGGGGCCCCCCCTGGGTTTCGGCCGGTACCTCCCGCGCAACCGCCTTTGGCAGGGCAGCAAATTCCGACTAAAGATGAGAATGAGAAGAGGGAGTTGAACGCATAGTGAGCACGCGTTAGTAGGGTAATCATAAAAATTTAATATGTAAATTAAATGAGTACCAAAGAAGAGCAACGTAGGGCAGGTTTCTTTTCATATAAATTTCCATATGGGGGAAGGCGGGCCGAATAGGTAGGCCACGGCCCACCTCAAGGGAAGCAAGACTCTACGCGCTTGGGGTCGGAACCAGGCGAAGCTGAACGTAGTCCTGGACCGTCCCCTGAGGCTTAGCTGCTCCAAGCCCTGTTCTTGGACTTTTATGGAATTTATTATAAAAAGAAGGGTCTGTCCTATTGTTGCTCTAATGGTAGAACTTACAGAAGTGTTCCGTGTTCCGAAGGTTCGGGAGCGGGACCCCGTCCTCGGTTCTGGGGAATGGTCCCAGGCCCGGGATGTCCAGTCCCAGTATGGCAAATGGCCACGTGGGCTGGATCATCTGTACCGTCCAAGCTAGTGTATGGATCTGCTTGGCGTGGAACAGGCACACCTAGCAGCTCTCGACCAGCTCGACAGCATCCTGGAGTGTTGCCGGCTAGTAGAAGCCATGCCGAAAGGCTTTACCGACAAGCGTGCGTGAGGAAGAGTGACTCCCACATTCGCCTCCATGGATCTCAGTGAACAAGTCGCAGCCTTCCCCCTGGGTTATGCACCGCAATAGGATGTGGTTGGCGCCACGTCGGTAGAGATCCCCCTCCACCGCCATGTGTCTCTTAGCCATACGCACAATCCGTTCAGCGGATACACGTTCATCAGGGAGGATATTGTCTTTCAAGTAGTCCCGGACCTCCGTGATCCATGCATCGGGTCTGACTTGAGCATCTGGATCTTGAGCGCTGGGTTGCACGGAGTCCCCAGTGACGCTTATGATCCTTGGCGGCGTCCATGGCCGCCAGGACCGCTAGCTTCGAGGTGGTGGTCTAGCCCCCTTCGCCCGGCTCGGCTTGCCGGGCTGTGGGCCGCGGCAACGTCCTCTCGAGGCCCCCTTCAGGCACAGTGGCTCCGGTGGGGGTCTTCGTTGAAAGGTCGTCAGCTGCGGCCTTGCTAGCGCGCGGTACGTGGTGCAGGTCCAAGGCGAGGAGGTCTGTCTCCACCATCTTGGTTGATAACCGGACTGGGAGTTGCCCTGAGCCAACGACTAGCAAGGAGGATGAGCACTTCATACTTTGCTATGTTGTTGGCTGCCTTGGAATTGAAACGCACCACATACCCAGACTGCCCCCCCCCCCCGATGGCGTGAGGAACAGTACGCTAGCACCGGCCCCCTGCTTTCACAAGGAGCCATCGACGAGCAGCACTTGGCAAGGCCTGGTGAAGGCCAGGGATCAGGGTCCTGGTCCCCCGTCTTCGTTGCCCCCTGAGCATGCGTCTACTTCAGCCACAAGTCAGCTAGTGCTCGGCTGATGCCTGCATGATGGGAAAGGGAGCCTAGGTCAAACTTCAGTAGCTCCGCCGCCCATTTGGCGGCATTGTCCGTCGCGTGGGGGCTGTGGAGGATAGCTTTCAGCCTGGGGAGACCGCCGGGTGTTTGATATTTGGAGGTCCCCAGGCTGCCTTGGACCTTCCGGGAAGCTCCGCTGATGTCCCGCGAGCTCCGGGTGGTCCCGTTGGGCGTCCGGGAGGTCCTGTTGGGCCTCCGGGGGGGGGGGTCCCGTGGCACCTCCGGGAGGTCCTGCTGGTCCTGCGGGAGATTGTGTCGGGGATCCGAGGTCCGGTTTGGGCCTCCGGGGTTTCTTGGTACTTGTTTCTTGGCAGCGAAACAGGTTACGATGGTATGGGGTCCAGCCACTCTGCAGTGGGGACCACACTCACTTCTGCAGCCATCGCCGTGATGCAGAGCAGGAGATGTTCTTCGGGCTCGGGGGCTTTAGAGGAGCTTTGCTTTGCTAACCCCGGCATACACCGACTCGGCGCAGCCAGGGATCCCACGAATTTCTGGTCTTCACGCCAATGGCTTTTGACCCTCTCTGGGTTAGCCTTAGCTTCTCGGCGTGAGGCCAGGTATTCTAAGGGTTTTCCAGAGGGTATACTAGGCTCACATTTGTCGGACGGACGAAGACTAAGGCCAGGTTATCTAGTAGGGATGAACCCTGTCTGATCTTGACAATTAATGCCTTCGACACACACCCCAACTGAGTCTCCCATTAGCTCTCCTAAGGTCTTGTGTATTGCACGTACGAAGGTAGGGAGAGCATTCCTTAGGTCATAAGGCATAGGGACATGACAGTACAGGGCGACTACTGTGGTAAAGGGTGCCCTTCAACTTCCCCAGACACAGGGGTCTGGTGGGAACCCTAGTAAGCATTTAGGAAGCACAGCATATCACAGCCTGGCATCAAGTCTACTATTTGGTCTATCATAGGGAGAGAAAATAGGTTTTTAGGGCATGCCTTATTGAGGCTGGTGTAGTCGATGCGCTTCCGGAGCCTCTCGCCGGCCTTCGGGACGACAACATGGTTCGCCAAGTACCGGGGGTGGCGGTCTTTCCGTCCTGCCGGACTGGCTGGACGTCGGGAAAGACCTTTAATTAGTGCTAAATCACCTCCCTAGGGATCTCTGGCCTCCGCGACGGCTGTCATGCAGCACATCGACATTGTGCCGGAGGGGGGCAACAAGCGCGCCTTCCTATTTGCTATCCAGGCCCCTGGCTACCCGGGTGGTCTGGGTGGCATCGGCGCTGATTCAGATGAGCCTTGTGGGGACGTCGTCCTCATCGAGGGGTTGCACGTGGGGTGCTGTGGTAGAGGCACGGTGGCGTGCGCTTGGGTGGAGCTGGTTTGGTTCTGCACTGCCGAGGGTTGGCGCTCTAGTTGCTGTAAGCGCCTGAAGCTTTTCCAAGGCTAATACTGCGGCAGCACGGTCCCCACAAACCTTGAGGACGCCTGTTGGTGTAGGCATCTTCAAGACAAGATAGCCGTAGTGGGCTACTGCCATGAATCGGTACAGGGCTGACCTGCCAATTATGGCGTTGAAAGGGAGGTCAATCTCCACCACGTCGAACAGAATATCCTCTGTCCGGTAGCTGTCCGGTGCCCCAAAGGTCACCGGGAGGCTGATGTGGCCGTAGGGAACGACCTGTCCCGGCCCTACCCCTGAGAACGGGCTCGATGGGGCGAGCTTGGCCATCGGGATCTGCAGCTTCTGAAAGGCTGCGCGACTGATAAGGTTCAGTCCAGCCCCGCCATCCACCAAAACGTGGTACACCTTCACGTTGGCGATGGTGGGGGCCACCACGAGCGGCAGTTGGCCGGCCCCAGCCATGTTCCTGGGGCAGTCGGTGCCATCGAAGCTGATGGGGGTTCTTATCCACCTGAGGTGCGGTGCTGCACCTGGGAGGGGAGCCACCGACGCTACCGCTCGGCGCAAGGCCTTAGCCATGCTTCGGGACGGGGGTCAGCGGACCCGCCGAAGATGACATAGAGCATCTTCCGGTGCTCGTCATCACTGGAGCTGGAGCTCCCCTGATTGCGCACTGCCTTTACGGCGTGCTGAAGCTCCTGGGACTCCACCTGGCGGTCGACGCCATCTCGGGCCTCGACCTTCTGCTTGCCCTCCCTTTGACTGTAGGGCGGGGCATCAGTTAGGGGCTGCTTCCCTTTCCGGAAGCGCTCCGCGAGCTTCTGGATTTCTCGGCATTCGGCAGCGGTATGATAACTGGTGCCATGCACAGGGCCTAATTCATCCCGGCCCCCGTCTGGGGCCGGTGATTGTCGCGGCCTTTTGTCAGGGCGTGGCCCTCGAGCTCCACAGGGCGCCGCCGTTGTGACAACGGGGACCGCGGCTGATGGCTTTATCTTGCTTCCGCCTCCGCTCTTGATCTTCCTGCCGCTTCCGTACGAAGCGTCGCCAGATCCCGGCTGACCCCCTGGCTTGGGGGCGGGCAGAGAGTGCCAGTTCCGCCCTTCGGCTGCTCTGGCACACTTGTCCGCCAGGCTGAAGAATTCTGAGACATCGTGGACCTCCCTGGTCGCGAGCTTCTCGAGCAACTTCCTGTCCCGAACGCCTTTCCGGAACGCCACCACCACGGAAGCATTCTGGATGTGTGGGATGGTGTTTTGCACCCGGGAGAACCGCTGGATGAACGAGCGCAGCGACTCCCCTGGTTGTTGTTGGATGGCGTGGAGGTCGAGCTCCGTGCCGGGACGGGTGTATGAGCTGCCGAAGTTGGCGATGAACTCCCGGCAGAGCTCTCCCCAGGAAGTTATGGACCCCTGAGGTAGATTCATGAGCCAAGACCGAGCTGGGCCGGTCAAGGCGACGGGGAAGTAGTTGGCCATGACGGCCTCATCCCCTCCTGCGGCAAGTACGGCGGTGGAGTAGATCTGTAGGAACTCCACCGGGTTGACGCTACCGTCGTACTTCTCGGGCAGATGCGGCCGGCTTGCGCGGCCACCTCGCGAAGCGAAGGTGGGGTGCAAGGGCCGCACATCCTGCACCTGCTGCTGCAGGTACTGGTGCTGCGAACGCTTGGTTCGCACTTGGCACCGAGTATCCCGGCATGGGCAAGGCTGCACCATAGACCGGGGCCACCGCTTGCGGCGCATATAGTTGTGGCATATGCTGCGCAGCATATGCGTGAGGCAGGGCTCGCGTGGCGAAGACCTGCCCTTCAGGTTGCGTCGAGGCCGACGACATGCTGTCGCCAACCTCATGGTTGCGACGCCTTTCTCGGCGTCGCTCGAGGTACACCCGGGCGTCTTGGCCCAAGTGGCACCGTTCCAGTTCCCTTCAGAGGTCCGTCGACAGGAGCCTGGAGGAGCTGGAATCCGCCGTTAGCCCGTCAACCGTGGGTGTGCGCGTCAGTGACACAGCCGGTTGTCCAGGGCGCCGTCCTCGCCGAAACCGAGGGTTCGCGGTGGCGACGACGAGGCGGTCCACCTCGCGGACCCATTGCTGGGTCGCTGAATGGGGCGCATCCCCCGCAGGTGGGTTGCGCAGCAGCGCTCTTGCTGCAGCTAGCGCACCTCCATGGTGTACGCTCAGCGCTGCAGAAGATCTCACACTGGTCGGGGCCTGCATAGCCGGAGTCGGCGTTGCCGGAGTCGGCTGCTGGCTACCAGCTTGTGCCGACACACTCCGTCCTGAGTGTGTCGACATGTACTCCCCCGTGGTCACGGTTCGCCATGAACGCGGAGGGGGATAGTTTGCCGCTGAAGGAAGCTTGGTCATCTTCGTCGGCAGAAACTCGTCGCGCTAGGAGAAAAGCCCCCTACCTGGCGCGCCAAATGTCGAAGTGTTCAGTCGACACTTCCCCCGGGCCTGCACTGGGCAGCCCGTGGAGGTTCTTTTTTCGGTGGGGCTAGTCTCTAGCGGAGAGCTTGCGCAGATGGACGACTTAGTAAGAGCTTGACACGGCAAGTTTTACGTGGTTCAGGCCGCCGGAGCATAAAACCCTACGTCCACGGAGAGCTATGGAGCTCGCTGTATTGCTTGCTGCTCAGGCTCGGAGGCCTGAGCTTGGGGGTGAGTTACAGCTTGAGAGTGTATGGCTAGCGTACGAGTTGCAAAGTGGGAACCCTTGCTATCGACGCCTACCCGAGCCTTTTATAGTCCAAGACTCGGGCGGCTTACAAGGGGAGCCCGGACCCGACAGGTGGTCCCGGGGAGATTGACTGTTATCTACCGCATCTGCAGTTGTGCCGGTAGTTGTCTCTGGTGAAGGCTTCTGAGTCTTCGTCTTGCAGCCCTGCCCATGCCGCATGCTAGTTGTAGTGGATGATGATGGCGGGGGCGGCATGGGATGTCTTGTCGCTGCGTTTATTGGCTGGCAGGCTCTGACACCGCGCGCCAGTCTATGATGCGACTGGGCGCAACGGCACCTGACAGAGGTGTGCTCCGCGTCTCCACGTCTTGGGAAGACATGGGCCTTGAATACCTTGTACGGGCACGGTATGGGGCGTCTTTACGCCCACTGCCTATCGCTCAGGGGCAGGCAGCACCGTTCTGCTGGCCGCGTGGCGGGCCCGGAGCCCCCGCCAAATGTCGAAGTGTTCAGTTGACACTTCCCCCGGGCCTGCACTGGGCAGCCCGCGGAGGTTCTTTTTTCGGTGGGGCTAGTCCCTTGCGGAGAGCTTGCACGGATGGACGAGTTAGTAAGAGCTTGATGCGGTGAGTTTTACGTGGTTCAGGCCGCCGGAGCATAAAACCCTACGCGGTGAGCTCGCTGTATTGCTTGCTGCTCAGGGCCGGAGTCCTGAGCTTGGGGGTGAGTTACAGCTTGGGAGTGTATGGCTATCGTGTGAGTTGCAGAAAATGCGAACCCCTGCTATCGTCGCCTACCCGAGCCTTTTATAGTCCAAGACTCGGGTGGCTTACAAGGGGGGCCGGGACCCGACAGGTGGTCCCGGGAAGATTGTCTATCATCTACGTATCTGCAGTTATGCCGGTAGTTGTCTCTGGTCGAAGGCTTCTGAGTCTTCGTCTTGCTGCCCTGCCCATGCCGCATGCTAGTCGTAGTGGATGATGACGGCGCAGGCGGCATGGGATGTCTTGTCGCGGCGTTTATTGGCTGGCAGGTTCTGACACCTCGCGCCAGCCTGTGATGCGACTGGGCGCAACGGCACCTGACAGAGGCGTGCTCCGCGTCTCCTCGTCTCGGGAAGACGCGGGCCTTAAATACCTTGTACGGGCAAGGTATGGGATGTATTTACGCCCGCTGCCTATCTCTCGGGGGCAGGCAGCGCCGTTCTTCTGGCCACGTGGCGGGCCCGGAGCCCTTCTCAGAAGAGAGGAGGGTCCGGCCCGCGGGGCACGTGGAGCCTCCGGACCTCTCCCCGCGGAGGGGGAGGTCCGGCTTCTGTCGGCCACGTGGCAGGCCCGGAGCTCTTCTCTGAGGAGGGGGACGTCCGGCCCCGCCGGACGCGTGGCGCCTTCGGACCTCTCTCCCGTGGAGGGGGAGGTCCGGCTTCTGTATGCCACGTGGCGGGCCCGGAGCTCTCCTCTGAGGAGAGGTTGTCCGGCCCCGCCGGACGCGTGGCGCCTTCGGAGCTCTCCCTGCGGAGAAGGGTGAGTTCCTTAGGCATTTTCCCCTGTGCGCGGGGGTACCCCATATCTCAGGTACCGACAGTGGCCCCCGGGCCCATCTCGGGGGAGATAGCGAGCCCGAGGTGGTACCTCCGTCTCTTCCGATCCGCGCACTTTCTCTAAGTCCCGAATTGACCGCTGCCGGAGCACGAACGGCCGCGGGATCGTGGGAGCGTGCGCCCACTTGATGGTTGCTGTCGGTACCTGAGATATGGGGTACCCCCGCGCACAGGGTAAAATGCCTAAGGAACTCGCCCTTCTCCGCAGGGAGAGCTCCGAAGGCGCCACGCGTCCGGCGGGGCCGGACCTCCCTCTCCTCAGTGGAGAGCTCCGGGCCCGCCACGTGGCATACAGAAGCCGGACCTCCCCCTCCGCGGGAGAGAGGTCCGAAGGCGCCGCGTGTCCAGCAGGGCCGGACCTCCCTCTCCTCAGAAGAGAGCTCCGGGCCCGCCACGTGGCCAACAGAAGCCGAGCCCTCCCCTCCGCAAGGAGAGGTCCGGAGGCTCCACGTGCCCCGCAGGCCGGACCCTTCTCTCCTCAGAGAAGGGCTCCGGACCCGCCACGTGGCCAGAAGAACGGTGCTGCCTGCCCCCGAGCGGTAGGCAGCGGGCGTAAAGGCGCCCCATACCTTGCCCGTACAAGGTATTCAAGGCCCGCGTCTTCCCAAGACGCGGAGCACGCTTCTGCCAGGTGCCGTTGCGCCCAGTCGCATCACAGACTGGCGCGCGGTGTCAGAACCTGCCAGCCAATAAACACCGCGACAAGACATCCCATGCCGCCTGCGCCACTACGACTAGCATGTGGCATGGGCAGGGCGGCAAGTTGAAGACTCAGAAGCCTTCGACCAGAGGCAACTACCGGCATAACTGCAGATATGGTAGATGATAGACAATCTTCCCGGGACCACCTGTCGGGTCCCGGCTCCCCTTGTAAGCCGCCCGAGTCTTGGACTATAAAAGGCTCGGGTAGTCGTCGATAGCAAGGGTTTGCACTTTGCAACTCATACGCTAGCCATACACTCTCAAGCTGTAACTTACCCCCAAGCTCAGGCCTTCAAGCCTGAGCAGCAAGCAATACAGCGAGCTCCATAGCTCGCCGTGGACGTAGGGTTTTACGCTCCGGCAGCCTGAACCACGTAAAACTCGCCGTGTCAAGCTCTTACTAACTCGTCCATCTGTGCAAGCTCTCCGCTAGAGACTAGCCCCACCGAAAAAAGAACCTCCGCGGGCTCCCCAGTGCAGTCCAGGGGGTTTTCTCCTAGCGCGACGAGTTTCCGCCGACGAAGATGACCAAGCTTCCTTCTGCGGGGAACTCTCCCCCCTCGCCTCTACGGCAGACCGCGACCAGGGGGGAGTACATGTCGACACACTCGGGACGGAGTGTGTCGGTATGAGCTGGGAGCCAGCAACCGGCTCTGGCAGCGCCGACCCCGGCAATGCAGGCTCCAACCAGCTTCAAGTCTTCAGTAGCGCTGGGCGTGCCCAGTGGAGGTGCGTTAGCTGCGGTGAGAGCGCTACTGTACAATCCGCGCCCGCTGGGGACGCGCCTCAGGCAGCGACCCGGCAGTGGATCCGCGAGGTAGACCGTCTCGTCGTCGCCGCCGCAAACCCTCGACCTCGGCGGTGACGACGCTCTGGCCAATCGGTCGTGTTGCTGATGCGCGCACCATTGGACGACGAGCAGACGGCAGACTCCAGCTCTACCAGCCCTCAATCAACAGATCTGAGGACAGAGCTGGAGCGGTGTCACCTGGGTCAAGATGCCCGGGTGTACCTCGAGCAGCGCCGAGAAAGGCGTCGCCACCAAGGGGCTGATGACAGCATGACATCAGCCTCGACCCAGCCTGAAGAGCAGACCTTCGCCACGCGATCTCTGCCCCAGGCCTGTGCCGTGCAGAATATGCCACAGTCATATGTCCTGCATATGGCGCCCCCGGCCTATGGTGCAGCCTTGCCCATGCCGGGGCACGCGGTGCTCAGTGCGAACCAAGCGTTCGCGGCATCAGAACCTGCGGCAACAGAAGGAGGGTGTATGGCCCTCGCGCCCCACCTTCGCTTCGCAAAGTGGCCGCGCAAGTTTCGGCCGCTCCTGCCCGAGAAGTACGACGGCAGCATCAACCCGGCGGAGTTCCTCCAGATCTACTCCACCGCCATACTTGCCGCAGGAGGGAATGAAGCCGTCATGGCCAATTACTTTCCTGTCGCCTTGACTGGCCCAGCTCGGTCTTGGCTCATGAACCTCCCCCAGGGTTCCGTAACTTCATGGGGAGAGATTTGCCGACAGTTCCTAGCCAACTTCGGCAGTTCCTACACCCGGCCCGGCACGGAGCTCGACCTCCACGCCATCCAACAACAACCTGGGGAGTCGCTGCGCTCTTTCATCCAGCGGTTCTCCCAGGTGCGGAACACCATCCCACACATTCAAAATGCCTCTCTGGTGGTGGCGTTCCGGCAAGGCATCCAAGACAAGAAGATGCTTGAGAAACTCGCGACCAGGGAGGTCCACGATGCCTCAGATCTCTTCAGCTTGGTGGACAAGTGCGCCAGAGCAGCCGAAGGACGGAACTGGCACTCAGAGCCATCCTCCGAGTCAGGAGGGCTGCCCGGATCTGGTCCTACTCCCTATGGAGGTAGCAGGAAGACCAAGAGCCGAGGCAGAAGCAAGATAAGACCGCCGGCTGCAACCCCAGTCGTCGCTGCAGCAACGATCAGTGGGGCTCGGGGGCCGCGCCCTGACAAGAGGCAGCGAAAGTCACCGACCCCGGAAGATAGCCAGGACAACATGTGCCCCGTGCATGGCAGCTGTCGCCACACTACTGCCGAGTGCCGGGAGATCCGAAGGCTCGCAGAGCGCTTCCGCAAGGGGAAGCGGCAGCGGGCTGATGCCCTGCCCTTACGTCCAAAGGAAGACGAGCAGGGGGTGGATGTTCCAGACAACATCGACCACCCAGAGGAGATCCAGAAGTCTCAGCGTGTCGTGAAGGCGGCACACAATCATGAGGACTCTGGCTCCAGTGACGATGAGCGTGGGAAGAAGCTCTACGTCATATACGGCGGGTCCGCCGATCCCTCATCCCGAAGCGCAGTCAAGACTCTGCGCCGAGCGGTAGCGTCGGTGGCGCCACTCCCAAGTGCTGCACCGCACCTTAAGTGGATGGGGACCGCCATCAGCTTTGACGCCACCGACTGCTCCAGGAACATGGCTGGGGCCGGCCAACTACCGCTCCTGGGGGGCCCTACCATCGCCAACGTGAGAATGTACCACGTTTTGGTAGATGGAGGAGCTGGGCTGAACCTCATCAGCCGTGCAGCTTTCCAGAAGCTGCAGGTCCCGATGGCCAAGCTCACTCCGTCGAGCCCGTTCTCAGGGGTAGGGCCGGGACAGGTTATCCCCTACGGCAACATTAGTCTCCCGGTGACCTTCGGGGCTCCGGACAGCTATCGAACAGAGTACATTCTGTTCGACGTAGCGGAGATAGACCTCCCCTTCAACGCCATAATCGGCAGGCCAGCCCTGTACCGGTTCATGGCTGTAGCCCACTACGGCTACCTCGTCCTGAAGATGCCAACACCGACGGGCGTTCTCAGGATTCATGGGGACCGCACTGCTGCAGTGTCGGCCCTGGAGAAGCTCCAAGCGCTCGCAACAGCTGGGGCATCAGCCCCCAGCAATGCGGAGCCGGACCAGCTCCGCCCGAGCGCACGTCACCGTGTTTCCACCACAGCACCCCGAGTGCAACCTCTCGACGAGGGCGGCGTCCCCTTAAAGGTCGTCCAAGTCAGCGCCGAAGCTACCCAGACCACCCGGGTAGCCGGGGGCCTGGATAGCAAATAGGAAGGCGCGCTCGTCACCTTCCTCCGGCACAACGTCGACGTGTTTGCATGGCAGCCGTCACAGATGCCGGGGATCCCCAGGGAGGTGATCGAGCACCACTTGAAAGTCTTCCCTGACGCCCGGCGGGTTCAACAGAAGCCCCGCAAGCAGTCCATCGAGCGGCAAAACTTCATCCGTGAAGAGGTCAAGAAGCTGCTGGACGCTGGCTTCATACGGCAGGTCCACCACCCCCGATGGTTGGCGAACTCCGTCGTTGTCCCGAAGGCCGGCGGGAAGCTCCGGATGTGCATCGACTACACCAGTCTCAATAAGGCACGTCCCAAAGATCCATTCCCTCTCCCTAGAATAGATCAAATAGTAGACTCAACGTCAGGCTGTGATATGCTGTGCTTCCTAGACGCCTACTCGGGTTTCCACCAGATCCCCATGTCTAGGGAGGACGAGGTGCACACCTCCTTCATCACAGTAGACGGCCTTTATTGCTATGTGTCTATGCCTTACGGCCTAAAGAATGCACTCCCCACCTTTGTGCGGGCGATGCACAAAACCTTTGGGGAGTTAATAAGAGACCTAGTTGAGGTGTATGTCGATGACATAGTTGTCAAGGTCAAGCAGGGTTCATCCCTACTAGATAACCTAGCTTTAGTCTTTGACAAGTTGCGCTCTACGCGCACCAAGCTGAACCCAGATAAATGTGTGTTCGGCGTGTCCTCTGGGAAGCTCTTAGGGTTCCTGGTCTCGCACCGAGGGATTGAGGCCAACCCAGAGAAGATCAAGGCCATCGACTTGATGCGGCCCCCTGTCCGCATCAAGGATGTTCAGAGACTCACGGGATGTCTAGCCGCGCTGAGTCGGTTTATACCGAGGCTAGCAGAGCGGGCACTCCCTTTCTTTAAGCTCCTGCGCAAGTCAGGCCCCTTTGCCTGGACTGACGAAGCAGAAGAGGCTTTCCAGGAGTTGAAGCGACTCCTGACGACCCTACCTATCATGGTAGCCCCTGAGCCCGGGGAGCACTTGCTGCTCTACATTGCGGCGACAACAGAAGTGGTGAGTATGGTCCTTGTCGCGGAGCGGCCAGACCCCTCACCCGCGCAACCTGCTCCGGTAGCAGAAGACAGACGCCAGGGGGCCCCGCAGGGCCAAGACGGTCTTCCGGACCCCCTGGAGGTCCAAGTCAACCTCCCGGAGGCCCATGACGGCCTCCCGGACCCCCAAGATAAATCTCCAGGGTCCAATTGGGATCCCCCGGAGGTCCCTCAAGACCCCCCGGAACTCCCGGATGATCAAGAAAGCTTAAGGGCCTCCGGGTCCCAGTCCCCGGAGGCCCCCGGGGGTCCACCCACCTCCAGCGGGCCGGGGCCAATGGACGAGGAGCTTCCAAGCCTAAGAGAGAGAGTCAGAACCATACAGAGGCCTGTCTACAACATCAGTGAAGTACTTCATGAGGCCAAGACAAGGTACCTAGAAGTCCACAAGCTGCTGTATGCGGTGCTCGTGGCCTCCAGGAAGCTCCGCACTACTTCCAGGCCCACCGGGTCTCGGTAGTCACCTCGTATCCGCTGAAGACAATTCTTCACAGCCCCCATGCGACTGGCAACGTTGCTAAATGGGCAGCGGAGCTGGCGGAGTTTGAGCTGGACTTCCTCCCACGTCATGCAGTCAAGAGCCAAGGACTGGCTGACTTTGTGGCGGAGTGGACACCAACGAAGACTGACCCAGGGGGCCATGAAGGCGGTGAGCCAGAGCCCAAAGCTCCGGTTTTCACCGAACCCCACTGGACACTCTTCTTCGACGGATCCTCGCGAAAGCAGGGGGCCGGTGCCGGCGTACTGCTCCTCATGCCATCGGGGGAACAGTTTGGGTATATGGTGCGTCTAAATTTCAAGGCAACCAACAACATGGCGGAGTATGAAGCACTCATCTTTGGCCTGCAGACAGCCCTGTCTTTAGGCGCCCGCCAGTTGTTGGCACAGGGCGACTCCCAACTGGTCATCAAGCAAGTCAAGGGCGAATGCTCCTGCAATGACCCGCAGCTAGCTGCGTATCTGCTCCATGTACAGATGTTGGAGAAGGAATTCCTCGCTTTGGACCTGCACCACGTACCGCGCGCTGGTAATGTCGCAGCCGACAACCTTTCAACGAAGGCTTCCACCGGAGCCCCTGCGCCCAAAGGAGTTTTCGAGAGGACGTTGCTGCGGCCCACAGCCCGGCACGCCGAGCCGGGCGAAGGGGGCTTGACCAGCACCTCGAAGATGGCGGTCCCGGCGGCCCTACAGCCATGGATGCCGCCAAGGATCGTAAGCGTCACTGGGGACTCCGTGCAACCCAGCGCTCAAGATCCAGAAGCTCAAGTCAGACCCGATGCATGGATCACAGAGATCCGGGACTACTTGAAGGACAATATCCTCCCTGATGAACATGCAACCGCTGAACGGATTGTGCGTATGCCTAAGAGGTACGCGCTTATAGAGGGGGATCTCTACCGGCGTGGCGCCAACCACATCCTATTGCGGTGCATAACCCAGGGGGAAGGTTGCGACTTGCTCGCTGAGATCCATGGTGGCGAATGTGGAAGTCATTATTCCTCATGCACGCTTGTCGGTAAAGCCTTCCGGCATGGCTTCTACTGGCCGACAGCACTCCAGGATGCCGTCAAGCTGGTCGAGAGCTGCAAGGCGTGGCCGTTTGCCGGCTCAGGCGGTACAGATGATCCCGCCCTCGTGGCCGTTTGCCGTATGGGGGCTGGACATCCTGGGACCATTCCCCAGAATCGTCGGGGGATTCCGGTACCTCTATGTTGCCATCGACAAGTTCACCAAGTGGCCGGAAGCTACACCAGTTGTCACCATCAACAAACAATCCACAGTAAAATTCATCAATTCTATTGTCTGCCGGTTCGGGGTCCCAAACAGGATCATCACCGACAACGGGACCCAGTTCACCAGCGCAGCATTCCAAGACTACTGCGAGGGCCTTGGTATTCAGGTATGCTATGCCTCTGTCGCCCACCCGAGGAGCAATGGGCAAGTTGAGAGGGCCAACGTGGAAATTCTCCGGGGCCTTAAGACTCGCACTTTCGCCAGCCTGAAGAAACATGGTGCTAATTGGGTGGATGAGCTTCCGAGCACACTATGGGCTAACCGGACATCCCAGAGCCGGGCCACTGGGGAGACACCCTTCTTCATGGTGTATGGGGCTGAAGCTGTACTTCCCCCAGAAATCACCATGAAGTCTCACCGTGTCCGGGCTTACGACGAAGCCACGCAGGACAACCTCCGGCGTGGAGAAATCGACCTCGTCGACGAGGTCCGATTACATGCGGCACTCCGTAACGCGCGGTACAGACAAGCGCTTCGGCGCTACCACCAGAGGTCTGTGCGTGCCCGGGAGCTGCAGGAAGGTGACCTGGTGTTGCGGCGCATACTTTCTCGCGAAGGGGCCCACAAACTCTCCCCTAGTTGGGAAGGCCCCTTCCGAGTCGCGAAAGTATGCCGCCCCGGGTGTGTGCGCCTTTCCACCGAGGATGGGGACCTGCTCCCGAACCCTTGGAACATAGAACACCTCCGTAAGTTCTACCCCTAGAGCAAAAATAGGACAGTACTTTCTTTTCGTAATAAACTCCATAGAGTCTAGGAGCAGCGCTCGGAGCAGCTAAACCCCAGGGGACGGTCCAGGACTACGTTCAGCTTTGCCTGGTTCCGACTCCAAGCGTGTAGAGTCTTGCTTCCCCTCTTAATGGGGTGGGTCGTGGCCTCCATGTTTAGCCTGCCTTCCTCCTGTGGAAAGTTGTACGAAAAGAAGTCTGCTCTACTTTGCTCTTTCCTTGTACTCATTTAAATTGTGAATTGAGTTTTTTAATCACCCTTGCAGTGCATGGTTTCCATGTGCTCAGCTCCCCCTCTCTACAAGTCCCCAAGCACCAAGCAAATGATTAGGGGCTATAAGTCAAATAAGGCTATGAAATAAGGGAGGGGGAGACCCCAAGGAGAATTACGTTTCCTCTACCTATGTGCAGGACCTCCAGGTTGCGGCAACAGGGTCTGCATGAAGCAGGGGGAAAAGGAGCTACCAACTACTTCGGCCTAGGATTGGAAGGACCGGGTCCCGCCCCTTCAGCAGGGGTGGGACCCGAGGGCCCCACGTGTCCAGCAGGCCCGGAACTCTCACCTCCCTTGAGGAGGGCTCCGGGCTCGCCACGTGGTGACACCGCGCGCAGGAGCTCCCGCCTCTTAAGGAGGAGCTCCGGACCTGCCACGTGGCAGGCAGATTTGGGGCTCCCCATAGGGCAAGATCCGGAAACCTCCGGGGGCCCCTAACACGGTTAGGACCCGGGGAGGGTGTCTGTGCAAAGCTCCGAGATTGGAGATGGCCTCTCAGTACCTTGCGGAGCTGAGGACTCAGTCAGGCAAGCCCATGAAGGAGAGAAAAAGCATCAGTCACAAAAATCTTAAAACAGTCAAACTATGCGAGGCTCCATGAGCTGGACTACAGACTAGATAAAAAGGAAGAAACAAGTCCCAAGGGTCTCCCGACACGACCAGCATCCAGAAGATACAACAACGGCCGCGTCACCAGGCTTCAGCCTTGGCGGAACTCTCTTGCTCTATGACCAGAGCGCAGGAATCGCCTCCCTCATCACCGGCGCAAAAACCAGTGACACCACGGGGGCTCCTGAGGCCCCCTCCGCAGTATTCAGCGGTCTTCTTGGAGACTCTACCGCCTGGGATCCTCCATGGTGCATCGGCAGTTTCCTTCTCCTGAAGTTCCCTCATCACCTGCGCAAAAACCGGTGTCGTCAAGGGTGCCCCTGGAGCCCCCATCCCTCATCACCTGCGCAAAAGCTGGAGTCATCAAGGGTGCTCCTGAGGCCCCCTCCGCAGTATTCAGCGGTGTTCTTGGAGACTCTGCCGCCTGGGACTCTCCTCGGTGCTTCAGCGGTTCCTTTGAAGACTCCACCACCCTCAGGGGCAGGGCAGGCAGGCCCCCTGAAGTCCCAGGCTTGGTGCAGACGCAACCGCTGGAGGGAACCGAGAGCAATTCTTCCCCCATAAGGCGGGTTAAAAGCCATGGGAGAAGACAAGACTGCAGGGACCTGAGGGAGGCGCAGGGACTGGAAGCCTTATAAAGGGAATGTACCCACATGGAGGTTTCATTTAACACCTTCCCGGGTGCAATCCCAAGCGATTCGGAACTCTTCGGATACCCCGCGTCGGCGACTGCTTCGGCTCCTAGACCGAGTGCCGATGACGGGTGGACCCAAGCCGCCCAACTGAAGCGGTGGGTCAAGGAGTCAGTCTCCTGAGAAGATGGGCCGGCAAGGCACTTCGGCGGTTCCCGAAGAAAGTGCTGCAACGTGCAGAAGTGGCAGTCTTGAGAACCGCCGCAGTAAAAGCAACCATCAAGTGAGCGCACGCTTCCACAATCCCGTGGCCGTTCGTGCTCCGGCAGCGGTCAATTCGGGACTTAGAGAAAGTGCGCGGATCGGAAGAGACGGAGGTCCCACCTCGGGCTCGCCATCTCCCCCGAGATGGGCCCGGGGGCCACTGTCGGTACCTGAGATATGGGGTACCCCCGTGCACAGGGTAAAATGCCTAAGGAACTCGCCCTTCTCTGCAGGGAGAGCTCTGAAGGTGCCACGCGCCCGGCGGGGCCGGACCTCCCTCTCCTCAGAGGAGAGCAACGGGCCTGCCACATAGCATACAGAAGCCGGACCTCTCCCTCCGCGGGAGAGAGGTCCGAAGGCGCCGCGTGTCCAGCGGGGCCGGACCTCCCTCTCCACAGAGGAGAGCTCCGGGCCCGCCACGTGGCCAACAGAAGCCGAGCCCTCCCCTCCGCGAGAAGAGGTCCGGAGGCTCCACGTGCCCCTCAGGCCGGACCCTTCTCTCCTCAGAGAAGGGCTCCGGACCTGCCACGTGGCCAGAAGAACGGTGCTGCCTGCCCCCGAACGGTAGGCAGCGGGCGTAAAGGCGCCCCATACCTTGCCCGTACAAGGTATTCAAGGCCCACGTCTTCCCAAGACGCGGAGACGCGGAGCACGCTTCTGTCAGGTGCCGTTGCACCCAGTCGCATCACAGACTGGCGCGCGGTGTCAGAACCTGCCAGCCAATAAACACCGCGACAAGACATCCCATGCCGCCTGCGCCACTACGACTAGCATGTGACATGGGCAGGGCGGCAAGTTGAAGACTCAGAAGCCTTCGACCAGAGGCAACTACCGGCATAACTGCAGATATGGTAGATGATAGACAATCTTCCCGGGACCACCAGTCGGGTCCCGGCTCCCCTTGTAAGCCGCCGGAGTCTTGGACTATAAAAGGCTCGGGTAGGCGTCGATAGCAAGGGTTCGCACTTTGCAACTCATACGCTAGCCATACACTCTCAAGCTGTAACTCACCCCCAAGCTCAGGCCTCCAAGCCTGAGCAGCAAGCAATACAGCGAGCTCCATAGCTCGCCGTGGACGTAGGGTTTTACGCTCCGGCGGACTGAACCACGTAAAACTCGCCGTGTCAAGCTCTTACTAACTCGTCCATCTGCGCAAGCTCTCTGCTAGAGACTAGCCCCACCGAAAAAAGAACCTCCGCGGGCTGCCCAGTGCAGGCCCGGGGGAAGTGTCGACTGAACACTTCGACAGTTGCTTTTACTGTGGCGGTTCCCAAGACTGCCACTTCTGCACGTTGCGGCGCTTTCTTCGGGAACTGCCGGAGTGCCTTGCCGGCTCATCTTCTCAGGAGACTGACTCCTTGACCCACCGCTTCAGTTGGGCGGCTTGGGTCCACCCGTCATCGGCACTCGGTCTAGGAGCCGAAGCGGTTGCCGTTGCGATGTATTCGAAGAGTTCCGAATCGCTTGGAATTGCACCCGGGAAGTTTTTAGAGGGGATCTTACCCACATTGCGGCTTCCCTTCGCACTTCTCTGTGCTTCTTCTCGGACTCGTGCGCCTTTGCCCTCTTTCCCTTGAGTCCTTCCTCGACATGGCCTCCAACCCGCCACCAGAGAAGAAGCATGCTCGATCTCCTCCAGCGGCGGCGTCCGTGCCAAGTCGGGAACCTGGGGTGTCTGTACCTCCTGTTTCCGGAGATGGGACTCCCTCCAGTGGCGACCCAAAGCGGCTTCGGGCTGATGCATTGGGGGAAGCCTCTGGGGCGTCCCCTGCTCCGCCAGTTCAAGCAACTGCGGAGCGGCCGTCGGTGACGGTGGCGGGCTCTGGGGGCCCTACCCCAGCTCGGAAGTCGGGGTTCAGAGCCCGCTGGAGTGTCTGCGCTTCTCGGCCATCCCCGACTGGCGGGGAGTCTGCGCCGTTGCGCTCGGAACCCGGGATAGCTGCCGTGGCCCCTAAGCCAGCGCGAGCTTCTCCTGTTCCGGTGTGCCCGGACTCCGCGGCGGCGCCATCTCTTCCTGCCAAGACAGCCGTCGTGGCCCCCAGGCCGGTGCAGATCGACCCCGCACCGGGCGGCCCGGCCTTTATTCCAGAGCCATCTTCCCCGGCTCGCCCTGCTCCACAGGTCAAGGAGCCAGAAGCTGAAGAGAGCCCGGCAGGTCCGGCTACCAGAGCCTCGGCGCCAGCTTCTCCTGACCGGCGTCTCGTCTCGGTTGCTGGTGCGTCGACTCCTCTTGAGGACAAGGTGATGGAGGAGGTCGGGGTTACTGCCCCGGCCTCTGTTGCTCCATTGCCCCTGGCGGATGCCTTCGCGCTTGCCGAGACAAGCGTCCGGCAGGTCTTGGCTGCACTAGGTCGCGAGTGGGCGGAGTATACAGTTGAACGGGATCGCCTCCTCACCTGGGGGAACCTTTTGCGGTAGAGGACCGCGAAGGTTAAGAGCGATCTCGACTCCAGGCGGGAGTTGCTCGACTTCAGGGAAGTGCTACTCGACCTGCTGAACCGGGCTGTCAACCGCATGGACGCCGAGTCGCGGCGGATCAACAGGAGGCCCTGGAGGCACACGCCCGGGCCGAGGAGAGCCTCTCTTCTGCTGAGGAGATACGGCAGCGGTTGGAGCGCCGTAAGCTCGCCGTTGAGGAACGGGAGCGTTCCGCAGCAGCCGAGGCGGAAAGGGTCGCCGCGGAGCTGGCGGCGGGCGAGGATGACCTTCGAGCTCGGATCGAGGAGCTAGAGATTCTGAAGGCGGACCTCGACTTGAGGGAGGAACAGGTCTCCCACGAACGCCGGGCGGTCTTGGACCGGGAGTTGGCTGCCGACTTCAAGGCTGCTAAGTTGGAGCGGCTCGCCAAGGCTCTCCATCTTCGGGAGAGCTCCCTGGCGGCCAAGGAGAAGGAATTCTCCGAGAGGAACCTGGAGGCCCTGCAGGCAGCCCGCTGACACGACCCCATTGGTCCTGTCGAGCGAGGATCACGCTGAGGAGTGCTGCGTTGCACAGCACCCTATAACACACGTCAAAGGTACAAAGCGGAAGCGGAAATTTTATTACATAAACAGGTTTATGAACTTGTTTAAACACAAGCAATGAGCACGAAGGCTCAGCAAGTCTGACCTGTCTCACCTAAACATGGAACTTGTACATGAGGGTAATGGGTTACATGAGGTAAAAATCAGTTGCAAGGACTCGCCTAATTAGTAGAACCTTACTTTCAAGTTTTAGCAGCAGGTTGTGGAGAACCTTATGCTAAGGTACATGAGAAAGCCGCAATCAAACAAGAAACGAATTTCTCTCATGTACTTTGCCCAAAGTTGAAAAGAACTTTAGTTAGCTCTAAGCTACAGCATATCATTAACAATCAATGTCCAGCTTTCAATCAGCAACATTTTAACATGTAACTAGCCTGTTCTTTCTACGTCACGGTACAGTGAACAAGTGGTACTCACTGACCGTGAGGGACGGTGATTATAATCGATTTACACCTGCAGGGTTACCCGAACAACCCGTCATGTACGCCCGTACTCGATGTTTCCTACAACAACCATCACGGACGCCGTACGCGACTACCTTTCACCCGTTAGCCAAATGTTGAACCGGTCCAATCGTCCCGAGCAAGAGGTCTCTGCACGCGCATCTCAGTGCCGCCAGCCGATTTACACCTCGAGCTCTCAACCTACCCTCTGAACGACCAGCTATGCCTCAACACCCAGCTACCCGAGTTACATCAGTTTCCCGGTTCCCATATAGCCGGTAGGTCTTCGGTACTGTTCTAGCTTGTTCAACAGGCCCGCACACGGCTCGGTCCTCAATCGACACAAGCAGAGCTACAGCACACAGGCCCCAAAGTCCTGCTGCCCTTACTCTCCGCTTGGTCTCATTTTCTTGCCATGTGTTTCATGTGCTAACACTACCCGAGTCGAGTGCCTCTAGCCTATGCTCGCCAGTAGTTCCAACTACTCGACTTGTACCGAATCCTACTCTATCCTAGCAATGCAGTAGCTAGCGGGTTTGCAATCCTAAACCCAACCCATGGTTTTCTTGCCTATGCAATTGGATTTCCACACAAGACTCTAATGCAAAGGATAATAATACTCAAGTAAGTGCTCAAAACAATAAAAATTTTATAAAAAGGTTAATGCAAACCGGAGCTTGCCTTGCTGCTCTTGGTCGTAGGCTAGCTGTTCCTCCGGAGTAATGAAGTCTAGGACTTCGGGTTCCTCCTCGACCTTAGCGACTACATGATAAGAGCAATATATGTATCAATTTAAATGCATTTGTATTAACCTTGAAGTTGTGAAATCTATAACCCTTGCTAGACAGACCTAATGACTGTGAAACTTTTACTGTGGCTCGGTTACAACCTAAACAGAGACTTGGTCAAGTTTTAGCTGCAGCAAAGCTCATTTGAGCCCTCCACAATTAATTATGTCCTTGACCTTACTTAGAACTCTTAGGGTGTTCTAGGAATTTTCATGAAGCAAACTATGACTTTCTGAAAACTAAATTTTCAGTGGGTTCTAATGGAGTTGGTCCCACTTAATTTGAAGGTTCCTAGCTAAAGTTATGAGCTAAACAATTTCAGAGAAAATTCTGAAAATGTTTCTGAACATTTTCTATTTTTCTATGGAACAGTTTCACTAATCACACCATTAGGTGGATCAGATGAGCTCAAATGAATCTGAAATTTTTATGGTAGTTCAGGGATATTTTGGTGAACATCCCAGCAAAATTTCAGGGTTTTCCTCCAACGGATTCTCCAGTTAAAACTCCTAACTGTTTAAACTTTGGGGAATTAATTCTGGAAAATTTAGGGTTTTCATGAAGTGAAACTTGATTTGCTGGAAAGTACTCGGAGAGCTGAATCCAGCAAAATTTGGTTCACTCAATTTGGAGTTTTCTAGCCAAAGTTATGAGGATTTGACGTTTGGAAGAATTCCGAAATTCGGGAAAAAGTTTAAATTTCGCGGGGGCCCGCGGGGACACGTGTCGAGCGCGGAGGTGTCCGGCACACCGGAGCTCACAGGGTATTTGCGAGCCAGCACAGTGGATCCCTGGCCACACCCGATCCCGATTTAAATTCTTCAGCCGCTGACACGTGGGTCAGCCGGCTTCGTCTTCCTTCCGCCGTTCTTTCGTGCCAGCGCCGCCGACCTTGCCGGAACAGACTCGGGGCTCGCCGGCTCGTCGCTGCCGGACCTCCCATGGTCTGAAACTTGCCTCCAGGGTGTTGTCGACATCGAGGAACACGTCGGTGGTGTCAGGTCGGGCTGGGGATGACCGGAAATAGCTCGGCGATGTGCCGCGGCCTCGGTTGAGGTTCGGCGCTGTCGACCGTGGGTCCTAACCCGCCAACACCTCGAACAAACGGTCCTGCAGCATCAGTGTACCTCTGGGAAGATCGACAAGGTGCCAAAAGGGTTTAGAAATGGCGGCAAGTCGGTCGGCACCGTGTGACCGATCGTGCCCGCCATGACCGCCCTCAATCGAGCTTGAAATTCGTCACTCCTAGACAGTTTCATGCTACGGATGCAGAAAAGAACTTGAGCGCCGGCTAGTCCAGCGTCTAAGTGCAAGATTTGATGACCTCCGAAAGCTTATAGAGCGAGAATTTAAAGAAACCATACCGGAAGCTCGGGTTACGGTCGCCGGAGCAAAAACTAGAAATTCTCTGCGGATTCTTCACGGTTGGCTTCCAAACTTGGAGGAGAGCAGCACGGTGGTCGCGCGCTCCTGTTGCCTCTCTTGCGGGACCGTGAAAACGCTTGTGGAACGCTGCCCACGGGCGCCTGACTCTCGGCTGAGGCTAGGTCACCGCGGTGGCGATCGCTCTTGGGCGAAGGAGGTCGGAACTCGAGGTTTCTGGTGTTGGGGAGGTGAGGTGCGACCTCAGGTGGCTGTCTAGCAGCTCAAGGACGAAGGAGGAGATGGTTTTGCTGGTTTTCCCGATTGAGCAGAGAGCTGCGGCGAGAGACAATGCCGCGGCTCGGGTTTTCCCGCGAGAAGATAAAGCAGGCCGACTCCTGCTCGGCTGAGGCGGTGCTGGTCGCGTGGGGGCGCGAGCAAGCCGCCCTGGGCGCCAGCGCGCAGAGGGGGAAGCAGCTGGTGGCGCCGGTAGCTGCTCGGTGGCACAGCCGACAGCTGCTCGGTGGAATTTCCCACCGAGACTCTGACTTTGGTTGCAAGTTTCTCCTTCTTCCCTCTATGACAAGTGGGTCCCACCCGGGGTTTTAACCTCTGAAATTTACTCCTAATCACTGTAGTGAACAGTGGACCCCATAATACCCCTGGTGATTCAGATTATTCACCCTTGAGCCATTCGAATTGAATAGGATTCGACTTGGGTTTGGTTTGAGTGAATTTCAGCACAAGTGCAGTTTTGAATTCAAATGAAGTTTGAATTTGCCCCACTTAGTTCATGTCAAGATCAACTCCAAATGGAGTGAAAATTGGTGTGTGGGCTCACAAAATTGTGCTGAGTAAGAATATGCCTCCCACTTTTAAATTCATGGGATAAAAACAGATTGAATTTGAATATGGTTTCAAACTGCCCTCTTCCTAATTATACCCAAAATGACCTCAAAAAGGATTTTGAATTTGGGTAAAACTTGGCATGGACATCCTTAGCAAAGTGTAGGAGTTTTCATATGTCCAGCCCATCTATATCACATGTGGGAAATACCACTGTTGCAATATGTGAGTTTGTTCTCTATTGAGCATGTTGATAATTGTTACTTGCTCTTCATTTGTGTTCATCATCCTTCCTCAAATGAGGTGTGTGGTGTGGTGATGAACACTGCAAATGTGTGTCAAAACTGAGGCCCTTACATTCCTCCCCCCTTAAAAGAATCTCGTCCCGAGATTATAAGGCGAAAATGTGAGAGAGGACGGTGGAGAATTACTGGATATGCGACGTGAAAAATTTGGGGTAGTTAGTGCGAAGGAATTCTTCGCCCTCCCATGTTGCTTCGTCCATGGAGTGATTACTCCATAGGACCTTGTAGAACCACAATGTACGGTTGCGTGTGGTTCGGGCCTTTTCATCAATAATCTGCACCGGTTCCTCCCGATAGGTGAGATCCGGTTGCAGTTCTTCAATATCCTCCAGCTGAACAGTAGTTGATAGCTTCAGACACTTCCTCAGCTGGGAAACGTGAAAGACGTCGTGCACACCGGAAAGTGCTTCTGGTAATTTCAGCCGGTATGCCACTGATCCACATCTTTCGGTAATCTGAAATGGACCGATGAATCGGGGTGCCAACTTTCCTCTCACCCCAAATCTGTTTACGCCCTTCATTGGAGACACCCGTAGATATACGAGATCTCCAACTTCAAATTGTAATGGGCGCCTTCTACGGTCCACATATTGTTTCTGACAGGATTGAGCGGCTCTTAGGTTCGCTTGAATTTGTCGAACCTTTTCTTCCGCGTTGTTGACGAGGTCAATCCCGAAGGTAATCCTTTCGCCACACTCACACCAGTTCAATGGTGTGCGGCATTTTCTTCCGTATAGCGCCTCGTAGGGCGCCATCTTGATGCTGGCTTGGTACCCATTGTTGTACGAGAACTCGGCTAACGGCAAGTGATCATCCCAATTCTTGCCGTGGTTGATAGCGCAAGCTCGTAGCATGTCTTCTAAGATTTGATTTACCCGCTCCGTTTGCCCATCCGTCTGTGGGTGGTAGGCTGAACTACGGATCAGCTTCGTCCCCAAGGCAGCGTGCAGCTGCTCCCGAAAATGGGACACAAATAAAGTGCCCCAATCCGATATGATAGTACGGGGTACGCCGTATAAGCATAGGATCCGTGAGATGTACAGTTCAGCGTACTTCTTGGCGTTGTAATTTGTGTTGACCGGGATGAAATGGGCAACTTTGGTGAGCCGATTGACGATCACCCACACCGAATCATGTTTCTGCAAGGTGCTGGGTAAACCGACGATGAAGTCCATGCTCACGTCCTCCCACTTCCAGGCAGGAACGCCCAGTGGTTGTAGCAGTCCCGGTTTCCGCATATGATCTGCCTTCACCCTTCGACATGTATCACACTCGTACACGTATTTTGCAACCTCGCGCTTCATCCGTGTCCACCAAAATTTTCTTCTGAGTTCTTGATACATCTTGTTACTGCCAGGGTGAATAGAGAACTTTGATAAGTGAGCCTCATCAAAGATCTTCTTCCGTAGTTCCGGGTTTCGGGGTACGACGATCCGGTCCTTGAACCATAGGACGCCGTCTCCGTCCTTCCGGAAACATTTCAACTCCCCACTGTCTACACGTCTCCGCAAATGTGACATGCCCTTGTCATTCTTCTGGGCTGCCGCTATCTCTTCACGGATGGTGGGGATTAAAGCTAGGTTGTAGAGAGCTCCGTGTGGAATCACATGTAGTGGTGGTTCGCTCTCTTCCAACGGTGTGATGGTCAGAGTATTGACGTGTGACTTGCGGCTCAGCGCATCCGTCACTACGTTTGCCTTGCCCGGATGATAATGGATCTCTATCTCGTAATTCTTTATCAGTTCTAACCATCTTCGTTGCCTCATGTTCAACTCCTTCTGAGTGAATATGTACTTGAGGCTTTTGTGGTCGGTATACAAATGTACGAGGTTACCTAGTAGGTAGTGCCTCCACATTTTCAGTGCAAGTACCACGGCAGCGAGCTCCAAATCGTGAGTTGGATAATTCTGCTCATTGTTCCTAAGCTGCCGTGATCCATACGCGACCACTCTTCGGTCTTGCATCAGCAAACATCCAAGCCCAATGCCGGATGCATCGCAGTACACATCGAACGGTTTTGTTGTGTCTGGCTGCGGCAAAACCGGTGCTGATGTCAGGTGCTTGACTAAAGCCTTGAATGCTGCTTCACATGCTGGACTCCAAACATATTTGGTAGCCTTCTTCAGCAGCTCTGTCATTGGCTTGGCAATCTTCGAGAAGTTCAGAATGAACCTCCGATAATATCCCACGAGTCCGAGGAAACTCCGTACCTCATGAACAGTCCTCGGAGATTTCCAATTCAGCACTTGAGTGATCTTGCTCGGGTCCACAGCGATACCCTCCGCTGAGATGATATGCCCGAGGAAAGGCACTTGCGATATCCAAAACTCGCATTTGCTGAATTTTGCGTATAACTTGTGATCCCGCAGCCGTTGTAAGACTATGCGCAGATGTTTCTTGTGATCTTCCTCCGACTTGGAATATACCAGGATGTCGTCGATGAAGACCACGACAAACTTGTCCAGCTCCGGCATGAATACCGAGTTCATTAAGTACATGAAGTGAGCCGGAGCATTGGTGAGGCCGAAGAACATGACCAGGTACTCATAAAGTCCGTATCTCGTCGAGAAAGCCGTCTTCGGAATGTCCTCAGCCCTTATCTTAATCTGATGGTACCCGGATCTTAAATCCATCTTGGAAAAGATCTTTGCTTCGACCAACTGATCAAACAACATGTCGATCCGTGGCAACGGGTACTTGTTCTTGATGGTTACGGCATTCAATGGACGATAGTCCATGCAAAGCCGCAACGTCTCGTCCTTCTTCTTGACAAATAATGCCGAACAGCCCCATGGCGAGGAGCTCGGCCTAATAAAACCCTTCTCCAGGAGGTCCGTGAGCTGAGTCTTCAGTTCAGCCAACTCCTTGGGTGCCATCTTGTACGGCCTTCGGGATATTGGCATGGTTCCCGGTGCAAGTTCAATCTTGAACTCCACCTCTCTATCAGGCGGCATCCCCGGCAAATCGTCCGGGAATACATCAGGGAACTCTCGGACCACCGGAATATCTTCCAATCTGATGGTTGTGGCTTGATAGACACTTGGAAATTTTATTTCCGGACTGTCCAGAAATAATGAGTGAGACTCGTGCACTTCTGAGTTCAAGTGCACGACTCGGAGGACGGTGTCTAAAACAGCGCCATGGCGGGCTAACCACGACATGCCTAAGATGACATCGACCTTTTGTCCCTCTAAAATTATGAGAGATGTAGGGTAAACTCTACCCTCTAAGCACAATGGCACTTTTGGGACCATCATGCTGGCTGAAATTTTCCCACCCGGTGAACAGATCACATAAGGGCTATTGGTGGGTAGTATTTGCAAGCTATATTTATCAATGAAAGCTTGGCTAATGAACCTATGCGTGGCGCCGGAATCAAATAGTACTATAGCGGGATGCTGGTGGAGTTGGAACATACCCGCAAGGATTGGCTCGCCCTCCGGCACGCCCTCAATGGCAAGTTGGTGGACAGTGCCGGGCCTAGGGTTTGCCCGCCGCGCATTAGTAGGGTTCCGGGGTTGATTCCTCCCCGGAAACTGTGGTGCCACTCCGCCGCCTTGCCTCTCCGGGCAACTGCTCGCGAAGTGTCCTGGACGACCACACTTGTAACATGTGGCCGCTGCTGGTGGAGTGCTCGGTGGACAAAAGCCCGGCATGCGTTGCGGAGGTGCAAACGCACGCGGCATTGTCCGCTGCTGCTGTTGTTGTTGCAGTGGTACTGGCAGTGCCGGTCTGAATACCGGTGAAGAGTACGGCCGACTGCGGAACTGCATCGACCGCGGTGGTGGTTGCCAGCATGGACCTGATGGTGGGCGATTCACCATCCGAAACTTCTAAGAAGGACCGCCTCCTTCTCCACTGCTCTGCGGCGCGCTTCGCTTTCTCTCCGCCGCCGCTAACTCCTTGCCGGAGTCCTCCTGAACAATCGCAGCATCAATGATGTCGTTGAGGCTGCCGTGATTGAACATCGCCAACTTGTCCTTCAGGAGCGGGTTAAGCCCCTGGTAAAAGTGGTCCCGCCGCTTCTCGTCCGTATCTGCGTGATACGACACGTGGAGCGCGAGATCGTTGAATGCTCTGGAGTATTCCAGCGCGTTCCGGCTCCCTTGCTGCAGGTGTAAGAACTCCTGCATTTTCCTCTTCATTAAACCTAGCGGTATATGATAGGCCCTGAAGGCCGTCCGGAACTCCATCCAGGTCATCACTCGGTCGGTGGGCTGTGAAGCACAGAAGTTGGCCCACCACGCGCTCGCGGATCCTTGGAGCTGCTGGACCGCGAACTGAGTCTTGCGCTGCTCGCTGAGTTGGAGCAGCCCGAACTTCATCTCTATGGCGCGGAGCAAGTTGTCCGCGTCAAGGGGTTCATCCGCCCTTGAGAATACCGGGGGATGAGTTGCCAGGAAGTCAGAGTAGGAGCTCTGTTGACGCTCCTCACGGTCTTGACGTCTCTCTGGGCGAGACGTATTAGCGATAAGAGTCTGCAGCAACTCTGTGTGCTGCTGATGCAAGCCCGCCATTGCCCCGACGATGTCAGCCAATGTAACCGTTGGCAGTGGCGGTGGCGGTGTTTGTTGTTGCTGCTGCTGTCCCGAGGAATCCTCGGGAGGTGGTTGGGAGGTCTCTCCCCCTTGGCTAGTACCTCCAACATCAGGGTTGGCACGAGTACGCGTCATTCTGAAATTCAACACAGCAGCAATTAGCACATGTCTTACTTAAAATTCCATAAGCAGCAGTAGGTGTTGAAGTGACACACGATTAATTTGCACAACATTCACATATATTGATAAAGCATAAACTTTATACAAGATACATTATTCTCGGATCTCCGATAAGTCGTGCTCATGTCGTCACTACCTGTACATACGCTACTGCCTACACGACATGTCACCGATTACAAAAGTTGGGTTACACTACCCTAGCTGCCCTACTTGGCAACCGTAACCCCCTACTCGGAGTAGAACTCGACCTCCTGTGGGTCGTACTCCTCCGGTACCTCTGCTGGTGGCTCTGGATCTACCACCTCTTCTCCCATCCCGGGTTCTCCCATTACTGGAAGACCCAAGACCACTGGTACTCCCAATACCGGAGGTACGAGGTCCTGCAAAGCATGCACCTCGTCCATAGCTTGGTTATAATCTTCTTCCCAGCCTTGCCCTTCCTCAATAGTGTCGTCCCGCTCTTGAGTAAGTTCCTCGTTCTGCTGGGTCAGATTTTGTACCAGTTCTTGTAACGTCGCAATGTCAACACGGCTCTTCTTCTTTGCCTTCTTCAGACGACGCAACTGATTGTGCTGTTCATTCAGTCGCTTGATCGTCGGAAGGAGCACATTGCGGACTGCGCTGTGAGCACTCTCGAAATGCTCTCCACGGCTTGTGCTCTCCTTGAGCTTTGTGGCGAGATGCTCCGTATGAACAGCTTGGCTGTCCATCATGGCGTTTCCCGCCCTCATCTGGAGGCTGAGATTTGCCTCCGCGGGGTTGTACCTTGGGCATCTAGGGTCCGTTGCTTCCAGGTACCTCTCTTCCCACACATGCTTAGCTCTTCCCTCCACCGGAACGAGTGCGTATGGAGTGCCCTCCATAGCCTGCACGTGTAGTTGGCAGAAACGTGACATAGTGTCACGGGCTGCCACTTGCCACATCCCTTCCGGTTGTCTCCCTCTCACCGTGACGGTGAACGGCACCCAACCGGGTGGCGTAGGTCCTGCAGGAACCTCGACATGGATCGTCCACGTCTTGTTCCCCTCTTCGCCTTCTTCCTTGGCGAAGTATTGCGGCATCTGGTTGTACCCAAAATATTGGAGCATTTGCCACAATGCTTCCGGGTAGCCGCTATGTTGAGAACAGTGGGACATCACCCACCCGTTCTCCAATTGCTTATCTGCTGTCATCTGTAAAAATATATTTGAGAAATGTCAAATATTTATTTAAACAGTAAACCTCTGAGTTATAACATAAAACATGTCATTGAACCCATCAAACTTGGAAACATAGTTCAAATTTTAAACAAATTTGACTGCTGACCTGCTGTTCCCATGACAGCCCTGACCAGTTTCCATTTCAACCTGATTTAGGCCATGTTCAAGGCAAAACCAGTTCTGGGGCTCCACATCAAAGTTAAAGCTAACTTCAATATCTTTCCAGCAAGTATTTGCTTGGCCTAATATCCGTCCTGGTTCAGAAGTTATGAGATGTGAAAGTTAACAGAATTCCTTGAAACAATTGGACAGCACCTCCCTGCTTTAGGTACTGTTTTGATCCAAGAATTCCAGTTAATTCTGTCCCTAATCTGACAAAACTTTCTTTTACAAAGTTGTAACCTATCTCATAAGCTCTCCAGAACCACCTCATTTTCTATTTTTGGATTTTTATGCAGGAAGTTATGCTCAATTTACAGAGAGTTTACAGAGAGTCTTTGCTCTGCCCTGTTTTCTGGACAGTTTCAACTCTACTGTATTTTTCGATTGGTTAAGGGGTGAAACACCTCTGGAACTCAACAGAAAAGTTGTAAAGATCTTCCAAAGCTTTCCAGAAATGTATCATACGACCCAAACCTCGAAAGAACTCAACCTATAACCTCTGATTAACTTCAGCCTTGATTCAGCTGAAAACAGAGTGCTCTGTCCTTAACAACCTATAAGCTGAAAACTTGTTAACTTTGAATATCCTGTTCAAGGGAAGTAGTTACATCAAGTTTTACTACTTTGGATCAAAACCTTCAAAATTTAAATGAAGTTGTTCATTTAATGGGGTGGTGACGTCAATGCGTCACCAGATTATGTCGGTACTACGTCCTCACAAAGAAAAGCCAATACCGGACTTAGCCGGCTTCGTTATTCCAGTGGCACTAAACGTCACTCGCACGCGGATGCTACACGTCTACCGTTTCGTGGTAAGGCTACCTTCAGAAACTCAAGCAATCATCAGACTCGGCCGCACACCGAGCCCGGAATCCATACAGTCCGTACAACCGGCCGTCATCACTCGCCCGGATGTTCTCAAGCCAACCACGCCTTGAGTTACGTGTTCACGTTTCAGACCACTTGACGGGGTCTCCCAAGTTGCACCACGCACGCCAGGGATAGACGCTGCTCGAATACCCCAAACGACATGAAGAGTCGTAGAGGATACCAAAGCGGGTCGGGTTACCTGCCACCCGTGGGGCTCCACCCTTCAGCTTGTGCGCACTGGTGGACAGCGCTTACATGTACCCCCCAAAACATAAATGTCCCGAGATACACGATTTTCCGACATAACAAATAGGTTAATATGCCACTTTCTATTGGCTAATAACATCCTTATACAGGCTACTAACTCGTTCCTCACTGGATTTTTAAAAAAGAAGACCTTTGTACTGTGTTAAACCTCAAGCGAGCTCTGATACCAACGCTGACACGACCCCATTGGTCCTGTCGAGCCAGGATCACGCTGAGGGGTGCTGCGTTGCACAGCACCGTATAACACACGTCAAAGGTACAAAGCGGAAGCGGAAATTTTATTACATAAACAGGTTTATGAACTTGTTTAAACACAAGCAGTGAGCACGAAGGCTCAGCAAGTCTGACCCGTCTCACCTAAACATGGAACTTCTACATGAGGGTAATGGGTTACATGAGGTAAAAATCAGTTGCAAGGACTCGCCTAATTAGTAGAACCTTACTTTCAAGTTTTAGCAGCAGGTTGTGGAGAACCTTACGCTAAGGTACATGAGAAAGCCGCAATCAAACAAGAAACGCATTTCTCTCATGTACTTTGCCCAAAGTTGAAAAGAACTTTAGTTAGCTCTATGCTACAGCATATCATTAACAATCAATGTCCAGCTTTCAGTCAGCAACATTTTAACATGTAACTAGCCTGTTCTTTCTACGTCACGGTACAGTGAACAAGTGGTACTCACTGACCGTGAGGGACGGTGATTATAATCGATTTACACCTGCAGGGTTACCCGAACAACCCGTCATGTACGCCCGTACTCGATGTTTCCTACAACAACCATCACGGACGCCGTACGCGACTACCTTTCACCCGTTAGCCAAATGTTGAACCGGTCCAATCGTCCCGAGCAAGAGGTCTCTGCACGCGCATCTCAGTGCCGCCAGCCGATTTACACCTCGAGCTCTCAACCTACCCTCTGAACGACCAGCTATGCCTCAACACCCAGCTACCCGAGTTACATCAGTTTCCCGGTTCCCATATAGCCGGTAGGTCTTCGGTACTGTTCTAGCTTGTTCAACAGTCCCGCACACGGCTCGGTCCTCAATCGACACAAGCAGAGCTACAGCACACAGGCCCCAAAGTCCTGCTGCCCTTACTCTCCGCTTGGTCTCATTTTCTTGCCATGTGTTTCATGTGCTAACACTACCCGAGTCGAGTGCCTCTAGCCTATGCTCGCGAGTAGTTCCAACTACTCGACTTGTACCGAATCCTACTCTATCCTAGCAATGCAGTAGCTAGCGGGGTTTGCAATCCTAAACCCAACCCATGGTTTTCTTGGCTATGCAATTGGATTTTCACACAAGACTCTAATGCAAAGGATAATAATACTCAAGTAAGTGCTCAAAACAATAAAAATTTTATAAAAAGGTTAATGCAAACTGGAGCTTGCCTTTCTGCTCTTGGTCGTAGGCTAACTGTTCCTCCGGAGTAACGAAGTCTAGGACTTTGGGTTCCTCCTCGACCTTAGCGACTACATGATAAGAGCAATATATGTATCAATTTAAATGCATTTGTATTAACCTTGAAGTTGTGAAATCTATAACCCTTGCTAGACAGACCTAATGACTGTGAAACTTTTATGTGGCTCGGTTACAACCTAAACAGAGACTTGGTCAAGTTTTAGCTGCAGCAAAGCTCATTTGTGCCCTCCACAATTAATTATGTCCTTGACCTTAATTAGAACTCTTAGGGTGTTCTAGGAATTTTCATGAAGCAAACTATGACTTTCTGAAAACTAGATTTTCAGAGGGTTCTAATGGAGTTGGTCCCACTTAATTTGAAGGTTCCTAGCTAAAGTTATGAGCTAAACAATTTCAGAGAAAATTCTGAAAATGTTTCTGAACATTTTCTATTTTTCTCTGGAACAGTTTCACTAATCACACCATTAGGTGGATCAGATGAGCTCAAATGGATCTGAAATTTTTGTGGTAGTTCAGGGATATTTTGGTGAACATCCCAGCAAAATTTCAGGATTTTCCTCCAAAGGATTCTCCAGTTAAAACTCCTAACAGTTTAAACTTTGGGGAATTAATTATGGAAAATTTAGGGTTTTCATGAAGTGAAACTTGATTTGCTGGAAAGTACTCGGAGAGCTGAATCCAGCAAAATTTGGTTCACTCAATTTGGATCTTTCTAGCCAAAGTTATGAGGATTTGACGTTTGGAAGAATTCCGAAATTCGGGAAAAAGTTTAAATTTCACGGGGGCCCGCGGGGACACGTGTCGAGCGCGGAGGTGTCCGGCACACCGGAGCTCACAGGGTATTTGCACGCCAGCACAGCAGATCCCTGGCCACACCCGATCCCGATTTAAATTCTTCAGCCGCTGACACGTGGGTCAGCCGGCTTCGTCTTCCTTCCGCCGTTCTTTCGCGCCCGCGCCGCCGACCTTGCCGGAACAGACTCGAGGCTCGCCGGCTCGTCGCTGCCAGACCTCCCATGGTCTGAAACTCGCCTCCAGGGGGTTGTCGACGTCGAGGAACACGTCAGTGGTGTCAGGTCGGGCTGGGGATGACCGGAAATAGCTCGGCGACGTGCCGTGGCCTCGGTTGAGGTTCGGCGCTGTCGACCGTGGGTCCTAACCCGCCAACACCTCGAACAAACGGTCCTGCAGCATCAGTGTACCTCTAGGAAGATCGAAAAGGTGCCAAAAGGGTTTAGAAATGGCGGCAAGTCGGTCGGCACCGTGTGACCGATCGTGCCCGCCATGACCGCCCTCGATCGAGCTTGAAATTCGTCACTCCTAGACAGTTTCACGCTACGGATGCAGAGAAGAACTTGAGCGACGGCTATTCCAGCGTCTAAGTGCAAGATTTGATGACCTCCGAAAGCTTATAGAGCGAGAATTTAAAGAAACCGTACGGGAAGCTCGGGTTACGGTCGCCGGAGCAAAAACTAGAAATTCTCTGCGGATTCTTCACGGTTGGCTTCCAAACATGGAGGAGAGCAGCACAGTGGTCGCGCGCTCCTGTTGCCTCTCTTGCGGGACCGTGAAAACACCTGTGGAACGCTGCCCACGGGCGCCTGACTCTCGGCTGAGGCTAGGTTGCCGCGGTGGCGATCGCTCTTGGGCGAAGGAGGTCGGAACTCGAGGTTTCTGGTGTTGGGGAGGTGAGGTGCGACCTCAGGTGGCTGTCTAGCAGCTCAAGGACGAAGGAGGAGATGGTTTTGCTGGTTTTCCCGATTGAGCAGAGAGCTGCGGCGAGAGACAATGCCGCTGCTCGGGTTTGCCCGCGAGAAGAAAAAGCCGGCCGACTCCTGATCAGCTGAGGCGGTGCCGGTCACGTGGGGGCGCGAGCAAGCCGCCCTGGGCGCCAGCGCGCCGAGGGGGAAGCAGCTGGTGGTGCCGGTAGCTGCTCGGTGGCACAGCCGACAGCTGCTCGGTGGAATTTCCCACCGAGACTCTGACTTTGGTTGCAAGTTTCTCCTTCTTCCCTCTATGACAAGTGGGTCCCACCCGGGGTTTTAACCTCTGAAATTTACTCCTAATCACTGTAGTGAACAGTGGACCCCATAATACCCCTGGTGATTCAGATTATTCACCCTTGAGCCATTCGAATTGAATAGGATTCGACTTGGGTTTGGTTTGAGTGAATTCCAGCACAAGTGCAGTTTTGAATTCAAATGAAGTTTGAATTTGCCCCACTTAGTTCATGTCAAGATCAACTCCAAATGGAGTGAAAATTGGTGTGTGGGCTCACAAAAATGTGCTGAGTAAGAATATGCCTCCCACTTTTAAATTCATGGGATAAAAATATTTTGAATTTGAATATGGTTTCAAACTGCCCTCTTCCTAATTATACCAAAAATGACCTCAAAAAGGATTTTGAATTTGGGTAAAACTTGGCATGGACATCCTTAGCAAAGTGTAGGAGTTTTCATATGTCCATCCAATCTATGTCACATGTGGGAAATACCACTGTTGCAATATGTGAGTTTGTTCTCTATTGAGCATGTTGATAATTGTTACTTGCTCTTCATTTGTGTTCATCATCCTTCCTCAAATGAGGCGTGTGGTGTGGTGATGAACACTGCAAATGTGTGTTACACCCTCCGCGAGGTGGAGGAGCTCTCGGCCTTGCGGTCCTCCGAGGCTCTTCTCGTCTTTACGCCCGCTGCCTATCTCTCGGGGGCAGGCAGCGCCGTTCTTCTGGCCACGTGGCGGGCCAGGAGCCCTTCTCAGAGGAGAGGAGGGTCCGGCCCGCGGGGCACGTGGAGCCTCCGGACCTCTCCCCGCGGAGGGGGAGGTCCGGCTTCTGTCGGCCACGTGGCATGCCCGGAGCTCTTCTCTGAGAAGGGGGAGGTCCGGCCCCGCCGGACGCGTGGCGCCTTCGGACCTCTCTCCCGAGGAGGGGGAGGTCCGGCTTCTGTATGCCACGTGGCGGGCCCGGAGCTCTCCTCTGAGGAGAGGGAGGTCCAGCCCTGCCGGACGCGTGGTGCCTTCGGATCTCTCCCTGCGGAGAAGGGCGAGTTCCTTAGGCATTTTCCCCTGTGCGCGGGGGTACCCCATATCTCAGGTACCGACAGTGGCCCCCGGGCCCATCTCGGGGGAGATAGGGAGCCCGAGGTGGGACCTCCGTCTCTTCCGATCCGCGCACTTTCTCTAAGTCCCAAATTGACCGCTGCCGGAGCACGAACAGCCACGGAAACGTGGGAGCGTGCGCTCACTTGATGGTTGCTTTTACTGCAGCGGTTCCCAAGACTGCCACTTCTGCATGTTGCGGCGCTTTCTTCGGGAACCGCCGAAGTGCCTTGCCGGCTCATCTTCTCAGGAGACTGACTCCTTGACCCACCGCTTCAGTTGGGCGGCTTGGGTCCACCCATCATCGGCACTCGGTCTAGGAGCCGAAGCGGTTGCCGATGTGGTGTATTCGAAGAGTTCCGAATCGCATGGAATTGCACCCGGGAAGTTTTTAGAGGGAATCTTACCCACATTGTGGCTTCCCTTCGCACTTCTCTGCGCTTCTTCTTGGACTTTTGCGCCTTTTCCCTCTTGCCCTTGAGTCCTTCCTCGTCATGGCCTCCAACCCGCCACCAGAGAAGAAGCGCGCTCGATCTCCTCCAGCGGCGGCGTCCGTGCCAAGTCGGGAACCTGCGGTGTCTGTACCTCCTGTTTCCGGAGATGGGACTCCCTCCACTGGCGACCCAAAGCGGCTTCGGGCTAATGCATTGGGGGAAGCATCTGGGGCGTCCCCTGCTCCGCCAGTTCAAGCAACTGCGGAGTGGCCGACGGTGACGGTGGCGGGCTCTGGGAGCCCTACCCCGGCTCGGAAGTCGGGGTTCAGAGCATGCTGGAGTGTCCGCGCTTCTCGGCCATCCCCGACTGGCGGGGAGTCTGCATCGTTGCGCTCGGAACCCGGGATAGCTGCCGCGGCCCCCAAGCCAGCGTGAGCTTCTCCTGTTCCGGTGTGCCCGGACTCCGCGGCGGCGCCATCTCTTCCTGCCGAGACAGCCACCGTGACCCCCAGGGCGGTGCAGATCGACCCCGCACCGGGCGGCCCGGCCTTTATTCCATAGCCATCTTCCCCGGCTCGCCCTTCTCCACAGGTCAAGGAGCCAGAAGCTGAAGAGAGCCCGGCAGGTCCGGCTGCCAGAGCCTCGGCGCCAGCTTCTCCTGACCGGCGTCTCGTCTCGGCTACTGGTGCGTCGACTCCTCTTGAGGACGGGGGGATGGAGGAGGTCGGGGGGACTGCCCCGGCCTCTGTTGCTCCATTGCCCCTGGCGGATGCCTTCGCGCTTGCCGAGACGAGCGTCCGGCAGGTCTTGGCTGCACTAGGTCGCGAGCGGGAGGAGTATACGGTTGAACGGGATCACCTCCTCACCTTGGGGAACCTTTTGCGGGAGCGGACCGCGAAGGTCAAGAGCGAGCTTGACCCTAGGCGGGAGTTGCTCGACTTCAGGGAAGTGCTCCTCGACCGGCTGAAGCGGGCTGTCGACCGCATGGACGCCGAATCACGGCGGATCAACAGGGAGGCCCTGGAGGCACACACCCGGGCCGAGGATAGCCTCTCTGCCGCTGTGGAAATACGGCAGCAGTTGGAGCGCCGTAAACTCGCCGTTGAGGAACGGGAGCGTTCCACGGAAGCTGAGGCGGAGAGGGTCGCCGCGCAGCTGGCGGCGGGCGACGATGACCTTCGAGCTCGGATCGAGGAGTTGGAGATTTTGAAGGCAGACCTCGACTTGAGGGAGGAACAGGTCTCCCGTGAACGCCGGGTGGTCTTGGAACGGGAGTTGGCCGCCGACTTCAAGACTTCTGAGTTAGAGCGGCTCGCCAAGACTCTCCTTCTTCAGGAGAGCTCCCTGGCGGCCAAAGAGAAGGAATTCTCCGAGAGGAACCTAGAGGCCCTGCAGGCAGCCCACCGTGAGGTGGAGGAGCTTTCGGCCTTGCGGTCCTCCGAGGCTCATGCGGTCTCAAGCTTCGTCGATGGAGCAGGGTCTGCCCTGATCCCTCTTGGCTTCAGTCCGGTGAGGGCAGCGGTTCCTGCGCTGAAGGTGGCGGAGGTGATCCCCGCGCTGGAGTCGATCGGCGCCAAGCTGGACAGGCTAGACTCGGTGGTCGCCAGCGAGCTTGAGGCCGAGGGACGCGGCCTAGCCTTGGAGGTCGCCTCTCATGTGCTGGCATGCTTCAAGAGCTGCGACCCCTCTTTTTCGCTAGAACCAGCGAGAGAGGGCCCAGCCGCGGATCGGGAGGAAGCTGCCAGGGCTGAAGTCGAGGATGTGGCCGCCCTAGTGGCCGCAAGGTTCCGGCGGGAGCCGGGAGGTCCTTAGGACTTGTTTCTCCCTTTTTATCGAGTCTGTAGTCCAGCTCATGGAGCCTCGCATAGTTTGACTCTTTTATATTTTTGTGTCTGTGATGTCTTTTCTCTCCTTCTTGGCTTTTCCTGACTGATTCCTTAGCTCCGCAAGGTACTCAGAGGCCTTCTCCAAACTCGGAGCTCTGCATAGACACCTTCCTCGGGTCCTAACCGTGTTAGGGGCCCCCGGGGGTCTCCGGATCTCGCCGTATGGGGAGCTCCAAATCTGCCTGCCACATGGCGGGTTCGGAGCCCCTCCTTAGGAGGCGGGAGCACCGGCCATGCTGGACACGTAGGGCTTTCGGAGCCCTCCCACCGGGGGGGGGGGGGGGAGGTCCGGTTTCCGCCTGCCACGTGGTGAGCCCGGAGCCCCCCTCAGGGGAGGCGAGAGCTCAGGGCCCGCCAGACACGTGGGGCCCTCGGGCCTCGCCCCTGCTGAAGGGGCGGGACCCGGTCCTTCCAGTCCTAGGCCGGAGTAGTTGGTAGCTCCTTTCCCCCCGCTTCATGCAGTCCCTGTTGCCGTAACCTGGAGGTCCTGCACACAGGCAGAGGAAACGTAATTCTCCTCGGGGGGGGTCCTCCCCTCCCGTCTCCTAGTCTTATTCGTCTTACGGTCCTGATCCGTTATACGGGACTTGGGCAATTCTGTGCTCGAGGTGCTGGAGCTCCGGCTCCCTCCGAGGTCCGGGTACGGTGGTCCAATCCCTAGTACCGGGCCATGCGCTGGGGAAGCAGAGTGCACGTGCTTTGGGTTCATGACCAGGCAAAGCGGTTGTACTCCCCTATACCTCCGAAGGGCAGGATGCGCATGCTTTGGGCTCATGGCCTGATAAGCAGGATACGCACCCTGGACCCCCCATGCGCAACACAGGCCTTTCCTGGAGGTGACCAACTGGCACCGCAACACCTGACTGGGGGAGGCCCGAGAGACTCACTCGGCCATCGGCAGGTGCCTCAAGCGCAGCCGCCCTCGGTAGGATAGCGAATGCTGACTATGGATGAGCGCGGGAGAGGGGGAACTAGATGTACGATGAACATACAAAAATAGTGCGATAATAAAAATTAATGCATAATTTAAATGAGCGCATGAGAGAGAGCTAAGTAGAACAGGTTTCTGTGTTCATGCCCATAGGTGGAATTCTGGCTGTACATGGAGGCAATGTTCCACCTCGCCTACAAGGGAAGCAAGACTCTACGCGCTTAGGGTCGGAACCAGGCTAAACTGGACGTAGTCCTGTACCGTCCCTTGAGACTTAGCTGCCCCAAGCTCTGTTCCTAAATCCTATGGGATTCATTACAGAAGAGAATGACCCTGTTCTACTGATGCTCGGGAAGTAGGACTTACAGTGTTGCTCCACGCCAAGGGTTCTGGGAACTGATCCCACACTCGGTTGAAAGGCATGTGTACCTGGGGCGGCAGCTTTCATGATTCGGAAGGGACCTTCCCTGCTGGGGGAGAGCTTATGGGTCCTTCTTGGGAAAGAGCGTGCCGCGACACCAGGTTGCCCTTCTGCAGGTCCCTGATGCGTTCGGTTCTTTGGCGGTAGTGCTTAGAGCATCAGCCGAGACCACGCGTTGTGGGGTATTTCCTGCAGCCGAGTCTCGTCGACGAGGTTGTCATCTTCACCCTGGATCAGGTCCTGCGCTGCTTCTCCCGGGCGCCCCCGGGGAGTTCTCCCCTTCTGGCTAAGGCCTTCAAGGGGTAGGTGGACCCGGGCTCGTCTTGGAAGACCTAAGGCATCTTCCCCTTCTGGCAAGGCCTTCAATGGGTTGACTGACCTTGGGCGGCCCCAGGGAGGTATGACCGAGGCACAGAGGCGTGCTCTCGGGCGAGGCTGGCCCGTCCTTGCACCATTGTCATCGGTGCTCGGGCTGCTGTGACTACTTGGGGCTTCTCCAAGGTTGACGCCGCAGCATTGCAGCCTCCACTGACCTGGGACGGCAGCCACAGCCGGCTACCGCCCCGGCCCATCACTATCAGAGCTGGGGTCCCCACCGTTATGTACTGTCTTTATGACACGCTGAGGCTCCTGAAACCCCACCTGGTGGGCGGCGCTGACTGGAGCGTCGACCTTCTGCTTGCCATCCCTCTGAGGGCAGGGCGGTCCTTCAGCTCTCTGCTGTCTTCCTTTGTGGAAGCGCTCTGCGAGCCTCTGGATATCCCAGCACTCGACAGCAGTATGGTTGCCGGCACCATGCACGGGGCATAGCCCGCCCTGGTCGCCATCCGGGGCCGGTGACTGCCGCTGCCTTTTGTCGGGGCGTGGCCCCCGAGCTCCACTAGTCGTCGCTGCTGCGGCGATGGTGGCCATGAACGATGACTTCATCTTGCCGCTCCCCCGGTTCTTGGCCTTCTTGCCACCTCCATAGACAGCAGCGCCGGACCCGGGCTGTCCCCCTGACTCGGGAGTTGGTAGAGAGTGCCAGTTCTGCCCTTCAGCTGCTCTGGCGCATTTGTCCGCCAGGCTGAAGAGCTCAGAGACGTCGCGGACCTCTCTGGTCGTGAGCTTCTCGAGCATTTTCTCGTCCCGGACACCTTGCTAGAACGCCACCACCACAGAAGCACTCTGAATGTGTGGGATGGTGTTGCGTACTTGGGAGAACAGCTAGATGAAAGAGCGCAGCGACTCCCCGGGTTGTTGCTTGACGGCGTGGAGGTCAAGGTCCGTGCCGGGACGGGTGTGGGAGCTGCCAAAGTTGGCGACAAACTGCCGGCAGAGCTCTCCCCAGGAGGTTATGGACCCCTGAGGAAGATTCATGAGCCAAGACCGAGCTGGGCCGGTCAGGGCGACGGGGAAGTAGTTGGCCATGACAGCCTCATCCCCTCCTGCGGCAAGTACGGCGGTGGAGTAGATCTGGAGGAACTCCGCCGGGTCGACGCTACCGTCGTACTTCTCGGGCAGGTGTGGCCGGAACTTGCACGGCCACCTCGCGAAGTGAAGGTGGGGTGCAAGGGACGCACATCCTGCACCTGCTGCTGCAGGTATTGGCGCTGCGAACCCTTGGTTCGCACTTGGCACCGTGTACCCCGGCATGGGCTTGGCTGCTCCATAGACCGGGGGTGCCACTTGCGGCGCATATGGTTGTGCATATGCTGCGCAGCGTATGCCTGAGGCAGGACTCGCGTAGCGAAGATCTGCACTCCAGGCGGCGTTGAGGCCGACGTCATGCTGTCACCAGTCTCTTGGTTGCGACGCCTTTCTCGACATCGCTCAAGGTACACACGGGCATCCTGGCCCAAGTGGCACCGTTCCAGCTCCCTTCTCAGGTCCGTTGACGGGAGCCTGGAGGAGCTGGAATCCGCCGTTTGCCCGTCAACCGTGGGCGTGCGCGTCAGCGACACAGCCGGTTGACCGGGGCATCACCCTCGCTGAAACCGAGGGTTCGCGGCGGTGACGACGAGGCGGTCCACCTCGCGGACCCACTGTTGGGTCGCAGAATGGGGCGCATCCCCAGCAGGTGGGTTGCGCAGCAGTGCTCTTGCTGCAGCTAGCGCACCCCCATGGTGTACGCTCAGCGCTGCAGAAGATCTCACACTGGTCGGAGCCTGCATCGCCGGAGTCGGCGTTGCCGGAGTCGGCTTCTGGCTACCAGCTTGTGCCGACACACTCCGTCCTGAGTGTGTCGACATGTACTCCCCACTGGTCACGGTTCGCCGTGAACGCGGGGGGGAGAGTTTGCCGCTGAGGGAAGCTTGGTCATCTTCGTCGGCAGAAACTCGTCGCGCAAGGGGAAAAACCCCCTTCCTGGCGCGCCAAATGTCGAAGTGTTCGGTCGACACTTCCCCCGGGCCTGCACTGGGCAGCCCGCGGAGGTTCTTTTTTCGGTGGGGCTAGTCCCTTGCGGATAGCTTGCGCGGATGGACGAGTTAGTAAGAGCTTGACACGGTGAGTTTTACATGGTTCAGGCCGCCGGAGCGTAAAACCCTACGTCCACGGCGAGCTATGGAGCTCGCTGTATTGCTAGCTGCTCAGGGCCGGAGTCCTGAGCTTGGGGGTGAGTTACAGCTTGGGAGTGAATGGCTAGCGTATGAGTTGCAGAGTGCGAACCCTTGCTATCGTCGCCTACCCGAGCCTTTTATAGTCCAAGACTCAGGCGGCTTACAAGGGGGCCGGGACCCGACAGGTGGTCCCGGAAAGATTGTCTATTATCTACCGTATCTGCAGTTATGCCGGTAGTTGTCTCTGGTCGAAGGCTTCTGAGTCTTCATCTTGCCGCCCTGCCCATGCCGCACGCTAGTCGTAGTGGTTGATGACGGTGCAGGCGGCATGGGATGTCTTGTCGCGGTGTTTATTGGCTGGCAGGTTCTGACACCGCGCGCCAGTCTGTGATGCGACTGGGCACAACGGCACCTGACAGAGGCGTGCTCCGCGTCTCCACGTCTTGGGAAGACGCGGGCCTTGAATACCTTGTACGGGCAAGGTATGGGGCGTCTTTACGCCCGCTGCCTATCTCTCGGGGGCAGGCAGCGCCATTCTTCTGGCCACGTGGCGGGTGCGGAGCCCTTCTCTGAGGAGGGGGAGGTCCGGCCCCGCCGGACGCGTGGCGCCTTCGGACCTCTCTCCCGCGGAGGGGGAGGTCCGGCTTCTGTATGCCACGTGGCAGGCCCGGAGCTCTCCTCTGAGGAGAGGGAGGTCCGGCCCCGCCGGACGCGTGGCGCCTTCGGAGCTCTCCCTGCGGAGAAGGGCGAGTTCCTTAGGCATTTTCCCCTGTGTGCGGGGGTACCCCATATCTCAGGAACCGACAGGCGCCAAGCTGGACAGGCTAGACTCGGTGGTCGCCAGCAAGCATGAGGCCGAGGGACGCGGCCTAGCCCTAGAGGTCGCCTCACATGTGCTGGCATGTTTTAGGAGCCGCGACCCCTCTTTCTCGCTAGAACCAGCGAGAGAGGGCCCAGCCGCGGAGCGGGAGGAAGCTGCCAGGGCTGAAGTCGAGGATGTGGCCGCCCTTGTAGCCGCAAGGTTTCAGCGGGAGCCGTGAGGTCTTTAGGACTTGTTTCTCCCTTTTTATCGAGTCTGTAGTCCAGCTCATGGAGACTCGCATAGTTTGACTCTTTTAGATATTTGTGTCTGTGAAGCTTTTTTCTCCCCTTTTTGGCTTTGCCTGGCTGAGTCCTTAGCTCCGCAAGGTACTCAGAGGCCTCCTCCAATCTCGGAGCTCTGCACAGACACCTTCCCCGGGCCCTAACGGTGTTAGGGGCCCCCGGGGGTCTCCGGATCTCGCCCTATGGGGAGCTCCAAATTTGCCTGCCACGTGGCGGGTCCGGAGCCCCTCCTTAGGAGGCGGGAGCTCCGGGCCTGCTGGACACGTAGGGCTTTCCGAGCCCTCCCACCGGGGGGGGGGGGGGGGGGGGAGGTCCGGTTTCCGCCTGCCACGTGGTGAGCCCGGAGCCCCCCTCATGGGAGGTGGGAGCTCCGGGCCTGCTGGACACGTGGGGCCTTCGGGCCTCGCCCCTGCTGAAGGGGCGGGACCCGGTCCTTCCAGTCCTGGGCCGGTGCTGTTGATAGCTCCTTTCCCCCCGCTTCATGCAGTCCCCGTTGCCATAACCTTTAGGTCCTGCACACAGGCAGAGGAAACGTAATTCTCCTCGGGGGGTCCTCCTCTCCCGTCTCCTAGTCCTATTTGTCTTATGATCCTGATCCGTTATACGGGGCTTGGGCAATTCTGTGCTCGAGGCGCCGGAGCTCCGGCTCCCTCCGAGGTCCGGGTACGGTCGTCGGATCCCTAGTACCGGACCATGCGCTGGGGAAGCAGAGTGTACATGCTTTGGGTTCATGACCAGGCAAAGCGGTTGTACTCCCCTGTACCTCCGGAGGGCAGGATGCGCATGCTTTGGGCTCATGGCCTGCTAAGCTGGATATGCACCCTAGACCCCCCATGCACAACGCAGGCCTTTCCTGGAGATGACCAACTGGCACCGCAACACCTGACTGGGGGAGGCCCGAAAGACTCACTCGGCCATCGGCAGGTGCCTCAAGCGCGGCCGCCCTCGGTAGGATAGCGAATGCTGACTATGGATGAGCGCGGGAGAGGGGGAGCTAGATGTACGATGAAGATACGTAGATAGTGCGATCATAAAAATTAATGCATAATTTAAATGAGCGCATGAGAGAGAGCTAAGTAGAACAGGTTTCTGTGTTCATGCCCATAGGTGGAATTCTGGCTGTACATGGAGGCAATGTTCCACCTCGTCTACAAGGGAAGCAAGACTCTACGCGCTTAGGGTCGGAACCAGGCTAAACTGGACGTAGTCCTGTACCATCCCTTGAGACTTAGCTGCCCCAAGCTCTGTTCCTAAATCCTATGGGATTCATTACAGAAGAGAATGACCCTGTTCTACTGATGCTCGGGAAGTAGGACTTACAGTGTTGCTCCATGCCAATGGTTGTGGGAACGGATCCCACACTAGGTTGAAAGGCATGTGTACCTGGGGCGGCAGCTTTCATGATTTGGAAGGGACATTCCCTGCTGGGGGAGAGCTTATGGCTCCTCTTGGGAAAGAGCGTGCCGCGACACCAGGTTGCCCTTCTGCTGGTCCCTGATGCGTTCGGTTCTTTGGCGGTAGTTCTTTGAGCATCAGCCGAGACCGCGCGTTGTGGGGTATTTCCTGCAGCCGAGTCTCGTCGACGAGGTTGTCATCTTCTCACTGGATCAGGTCCTGCGCAGCTTCTCCCGGGCACCCCCGTGGAGTTCTCCCCTTCTGGCTAAGGCCTTCAAGGGGTAGGTGGACCCGGGCTCGTCTTGGAAGACCTAAGGCGTCTTCCCCTTCTGGCAAGGCTTTCAAGGGGTTGACTGACCTTGGGCGGCCCCCGGGAGGTATGACCGAGGCATGGAGGTGTGCTCTCGGGCGAGGCTGGCCCGTCCTTGCACCATTGTCATCGGTGCTTGGGCTGCTGCGACTACTTGGGGCTTCTCCAAGGTTGACGCCGCAGCATTGCAGCCTCCACTGACCTGGGACGGCAGCCACAGCCGGCTACCGCCCCGGCCCGTCACTATCGGAGCTGGAGTCCCCACCATTATGCACTGTCTTTATGACATGCTGAGGCTCCTGAAACCCCACCTGGTGGGCGGCGCTGACTGGAGCGTCGGCCTTCTGCTTGCCATCCCTCTGAGGGTAGGGCGGTCCTTCCGCTCTCTGCTGTCTTCCTTTGCGGAAGCGCTCTGCGAGCCTCTGGATATCCCAGCACTCGGCAGCAGTATGGTTGCCAGCACCATGCACGGGGCATAGCCCGCCCTGGTCGCCATCCGGGGCCGGTGACTGCCGCTGCCTTTTGTCGGGGCGTGGCCCCCGAGCTCCACTAGTCGTCGCTGCTGCGGCGACGGGGGCCGCGAACGATGACTTCATCTTGCCACTCCCCCGGTTCTTGGCATTCTTGCCACCTCCATAGGCAGCAGCGCCGGACCCGGGCTGTCCCCCTGACTCGGGAGTTGGCAGAGAGTGCCAGTTCCGCCCTTCAGCTGCTCTGGCGCATTTGTCCGCCAGGCTGAAGAGCTCAGAGACGTCGTGGACCTCTCTGGTCGCGAGCTTCTCGAGCATTTTCTCGCCCCGGACACCCTGCCAGAACGTCACCACCACAGAAGCACTCTGAATGTGCGGGATGGTGTTGCGTACTTGGGAGAACCGCTGGATGAAAGAGCGCAACGACTCCACGGGTTGTTGCTTTACGGCGTGGAGGTCAAGCTCCGTGCCGGGATGGGTGTAGGAGGTGCCGAAGTTGGCGACGAACTGCCGGCAGAGCTCTCCCCAGGAGGTTATGGACCCCTGAGGGAGATTCATGAGCCAAGACCGAGCTGGGCCGGTCAGGGTGACGGGGAAGTAGTTGGCCATGACAGCCTCATCCCCTCCTGTGGCAAGTACGGCGGTGGAGTAGATCTGGAGGAACTCCGCCGGGTTGACGCTACCGTCGTACTTCTCGGGCAGGTGCGGCCGGAACTTGCGCGGCCACCTCGCGAAGCGAAGGTGGGGTGCAAGGGCCGCACATCCTGCACCTGCTGCTGCAGGTATTGGCGCTGCGAACGCTTGGTTCGCACTTGGTACCGTGTACCCCGGCATGGGCATGGCTGCTCCATAGACCGGGGGCGCCAGTTGCAGCGCATATGGTTGTGGCATATGCTGCGCGGCGTATGCCTGAGGCAGGAATCGCGTAGCGAGGATCTGCCCTCCAGGCGGCGTTGAGGCCGACGTCATGCTGTCGCCAGTCTCTTGGTTGCGACGCCTTTCTCGACGTCGCATGAGGTACACCCGGGCATCCTGGCCCAAGTGCCACAGTTCCAGCTCCCTTCTCAGGTCCATTGACAAGAGCCTGGAGGAGCTGGAATCCGCCGTTTGCCCGTCAACCGTGGGCGTGCGCGTCAGCGACACAGCCGGTTGACCGGGGCGTCACCCTCGCTGAAACCGAGGGTTCGCGGCGGTGACGACGAGGCGGTCCACCTCGCGGACCCACTGTTGGGTCGCAGAATGGGGCGCATCCCCAGCAGGTGGGTTGCGCAGCAGTGCTCTTGCTGCAGCTAGCGCACCCCCATGGTGTACGCTCAGCGCTGCAGAAGATCTCACACTGGTTGGAGCCTGCATCGCCGGAGTCGGCTGCTGGCTAGCAGCTTGTGCCGACACACTCCGTCCTGAGTGTGTCGACATGTATTCCCTACTGGTCACGGTTCGCCGTGAAAGCGGAGGGGGAGAGTTTGCCGCTGAGGGGAGCTTGGTCATCTTCGTCAGCGGAAACTCATCGCGCAAGGGGAAAAGCCCCCTTCCTGGCGCGCCAAATGTCAAAGTGTTCGGTCGACACTTCCCCCGGGCCTGCACTGGGCAGCCCGCGGAGGTTTTTTTTTCGGTGGGGCTAGTCCCTTGCGGAGAGCTTGCGCGGATGGACGAGTTAGTAAGAGCTTGACGCGGTGAGTTTTACGTGGTTCAGGCCGCCGGAGCGTAAAACCTACGTCCACGGCGAGCTATGGAGCTCGCTGTATTGCTTGCTGCTCAGGGCCGGAGTCCTGAGCTTGGGGGTGAGTTACAGCTTGGGAGTGTATGGCTAGCGTGTGAGTTGCAGAAAATGCGAACCCCTGCTATCGTCGCCTACCTGAGCCTTTTATAGTCCAATACTCGGGCGGCTTACAAGGGGGGCTGGGGCCCGACAGGTGGTCCCGGGAAGATTGTCTATCATCTACCATATCTGCAGTTATGCCGTTAGTTGTCTCTGGTCGAAGGCTTCTGAGTCTTCGTCTTGCTGCCCTGCCCATGTCGCATGCTAGTCGTAGTGGTTGATGACGGCGCAGGCGGCATGGGATGTCTTGTCGCGGCATTTATTGGCTGGCAGGTTCTGACACCGCGCGCCAGCCTGTGATGCGACTGGGCGCAACGGCACCTGACAGAGGCGTGCTCCGCGTCTCGGGAAGACGCGGGCCTTGAATACCTTGTACGGGCAAGGTATGGGGCGTCTTTACGCCCGCTGCCTATCTCTCGGGGGCAGGCAGCGCCGTTCTTCTGGCCACGTGGCGGGCCAGGAGCCCTTCTCAGAGGAGAGGAGGGTCCGGCCCGCGGGGCACGTGGAGCCTCCGGACCTCTCCCCGCGGAGGGGGAGGTCCGGCTTCTGTCGGCCACGTGGCATGCACGGAGCTCTTCTCTGAGAAGGGGGAGGTCCGGCCCCGCCGGACGCGTGGCGCCTTCGGACCTCTCTCCCACGGAGGGGGAGGTCCGGCTTCTGTATGCCACGTGGCGGGCCCGGAGCTCTCCTCTGAGGAGAGGGAGGTCCGGCCCCGCCGGACGCGTGGCGCCTTCAGAGCTCTCCCTGTGGAGAAGGGCGAGTTCCTTAGGCATTTTCCCCTGTGCGCGGGGGTACCCCATATCTCAGGTACCGACAGTCGCCATCTTCGGCAGCTCCTACACCCGTCCCGGCACGGAGCTTGACCTCCACGCCGTCAAGCAACAACCTGGGGAGTAGCTGCGCTCTTGCATCCAGCGGTTCTCCCAGGTACGCAACACCATCCCGCATATTCAAAGAGCTTCTGTGGTGGTGGCGTTCTGGCAGGGTGTCCGGGACGAGAAAATGCTTGAGAAGCTCGCGACCAGAGAGGTCTGCGACGTCTCTGAACTCTTCAGCCTGGCGGACAAATGCGCCAGAGCAGCTGAAGGGCGGAACTGGCACTCTCTGCCAACCTCCGAGTCAGGAGGACAGCCCGGGTCCACCGCTGCTGCCTATGGGGGTGGCAAGAAGGCCAAGAACCGGGGGAGTGGCATAATGAAGTCATCGTTCACGGCTCCCGTCGCCGCAGCAGCAACGACTAGTGGAGCACGGGGGCTACACCCCGACAAAAGGCAGCGGCAGTCACCGGCCCCAGATAGTGACCAGGGCGGGCTATGCCCCGTGCATGGCACCGACAACCAGAGCGCTTACGCAAAGGAAGACAGCAGAGAGCTGAAGCACCGCCCTACCCTCAGAGGGATTGTAAGCAGAAGGTCAATGCCCCAGTCACCGCCGCCCATCAGGTGGGGTTTCAGGAGCCCCGGCGGGTCATAAAGACAGTGCATAACGGTGAGGACTCCAGCTCCGACGGTGACGGGCCAGGGCGGTAGCCGGCTGCGGCTGCCGTCCCGGGTCAGTGGAGGCTGCACAGCTGCGGCGTCAACCTTGGAGAAGCCCGAAGTAGTCGCAGCAGCCCATGTACCGACCACAATGGTGCAAGGTCGGGCCAGCCTCACCCGAGAGCACGCCTCCGTGCCTTGGACATACCTCCCGGGGGCCGCCCAAGGTCTGTCAACCCCTTGAAGGCCTTGCCAGAAGGGGAAGACGCCTTAGGTCATCCAAGACGAGCACGGGCCACCTACCCCTTGAAGGCCTTAGCCAGAAGGGGAGAACTCCCCGGGGGCCCCCAGGAGAAGCCGCGCAGGACCTGATCCAGCGTGAAGATAACAACCTCGTCGACGGGACTCGGCTGCAGGTAACACCCCACAATGCAAGGTCTTGGCTGATGCTCTAAGCACTACTGCCAAATAACCAAACGCTTCAGTGACCTGCAGAAGGGCGACCTGGTGTCGCGGCACGCTCTTTCCCGAGAAGGACCCATGAACTCTCCCCCAGCAGGGAAGGTCCCTTCTGAATCATGAAAGCTGCCGCCCCAGGTACACATGCCTTTCAACCGAGTGTGGGATCCGTTCCCAAAATCCTTGGCATGGAGCAACACTGTAAGTCCTACTCCCCGAGCATCAGTAGAACAGGGTCGTTCCCTTCTGTAATGAGTCCCATAGAATTTAGGAACAGAGCTTGGGGCAGCTAAGACTCAAGGGATGGTACAGGACTACATCCAGTTTAGCCTGGTTCCGACCCTAAGCACGTAGAGTCTTGCTTCCCTTGTAGGCGAGGTGGAATATTGCCTCCATGTACAGCCAGAATTCCACCTATTGGCATGAACACAGAAACCTGTTCTACTTAGCTCTCTCTCATGCGCTCATTTAAATTATGCATTATTTTTTATGATCGCACTATCTATGTATGTTCATCGTACATCTAGCTCCCCCTCTCCCGCGCTCATCCATAGTCAGCATTCGCTATCCTACCGAGGGTGGCCGCGCTTGAGGCACCTGCCGGTGGCCGATTGAGTCTCTCGGGCCTCCCCCAGTCAGGTGTTGCGGTGCCAGTTGGTCACCTCCGGGAAAGGCCTGCGTTGTGCATGGGGCGTCCAGGGTGCGTATCCCGCTTAGCAGGCCATGAGCCCAAGGCGTACGCGTCCTGCCCTCCGGAGGTACAGGGGAGTACAACCGCTTTGCCTGGTCATGAACCCAAAGCACGTGCACTCTGCTTCCACAGCGCACGGCCCGGTACTAGGGATCGGACGACCGTACCCAGACCTCGGAGGGAGCCGGAGCTCCGGCACCTCGAGCACAGAATTGCCCAAGCCCCGCATAACGGATCAGGATCGTAAGACGAATAAGACTAGGAGAAGGGAGGGGAGGACCCCCCGAGGAGAATTACGTTTCCTCTACCTGTGTGCAGGACCTCCAGGTTACGGCAACGGGGACTGCATGAAGCGGGGGGAAAGGAGCTATCAACTACTCCGGCCTAGGACTGGAAGGACCGGGTCCAGCCCCTTCAGCAGGGGTGAGGCCCGAAGGCCCCACGTGTCCAGCGGGCCCAGAGCTCCCGCCTCCCCTGAGGGGGGCTACGGACTCGCCATGTGGCAGGCAAAAACCGGACCTCCACCTGGTGGGAGGGCTCCGAAAGCCCTATGTGTCCAGCAGGGCCAGAGCTCCCGCCTCCTAAGGAGGGGCTCCAGACCCGCCACGTGGCAGGCAGATTTGGAGCTCCCCATAGGGCGAGATCCGGAGACTCCCGGGGGCCCCTAACACGGTTAGGACTCGGGGAAGGTGTCTGTGCAGAGCTCCGAGATTGGAGAAGGCCTCTGAGTACCTTGCGGAGCTAAGGATTCAGTCAGGCAAAGCCAAGAAGGAGAGAAAAGGCATCACAGACACAAATATCTAAAAGAGTCAAACTATGCGAGGCTCCATGAGCTAGACTACAGACTCGATAAAAAGGGAGAAACAAGTCCTATGGACCTCCCGGCTCCCGCCGGAACCTTGCGGCTACAAGGGCGGCCACATCCTCGACTTCAGCCCTTGCAGCTTCCTCGCGCTCCGCGGCTGGGCCCTCTTTCGCTGGTTCCAGCGAGAAAGAGGGGTCGCGGCTCTTGAAGCATGCCAGCACATGTGAGGCGACCTCTAAGGCTAGGCCGCGTCCCTCGGCCTCAAGCTCGCTGGCGACCACCGAGTCTAGCCTGTCCAGCTTGGCGCCGATCGACTCCAGCGCAGGGATCACCTCCGCCACCTTCAACGCAGGAGCCGCTGCCCTCACCGGACTGAAGCCAAGAGGGATCAGGACGGACCCCGCTTGATCAACGAAGCTTGAGACCGCAAGAGCCTCGGAGGACCGCAAGGCCGAGATCTCCTCCACCTCGCGGCGGGCTGCCTGCAGGGCCTCTAGGTTTCTCTCGGAGAATTCCTTCTCCTTGGCCGCCAGGGAGCTCTCCCGAAGGTGGAGAGTCTTGGCGAGCCGCTCCAACTCAGAAGCCTTGAAGTCGGCGGCCAACTCCCGTTCCAAGACCGCCCTGCATTCGCGGGAGACCTGTTCCTCCCTCAGGTCGAGGTCTGCCTTCAAAATCTCTAGCTCCTCGATCCGAGCTCGAAGGTCATCCTCGCCCGCCGCCAGCTGCGTGGCGACCCTCTCCGCCTCGGCTGCCGTGGAACGCTCCCGTTCCTCAACGGCAAGTTTACGGCGCTCCATCCGCTGCCGTATCTCATCAGCGGCAGAGAGGCTCTCCTCGGCCCGGGCGTGTGCCTCCAGGGCCTCCCTGTTGATCCGCCGCGATTCGGCATCCATACGGTTGACAGCCCGCTTCAGCCGGTCGAGGAGCACTTCCCTGAAGTCGAGCAACTCCTGCCTGGAGTCGAGCTTGCTCTTGACCTTCGCGGTCCGATCCCGCAAAAGGTTCCCCCAGGTGAGGAGGCGATCCCGTTCAACTGTATACTCCTCCCGCTCGCGACTTAGTGCAGTCAAGACCTGCCGGACGCTCGTCTCGGCAAGCGCGAAGGCATCTGCCAGGGGCAATGGAGTAACAGAGGCCGGGGCAGTTCCCCCGACCTCCTCCATCACCTCGTCCTCAAGAGGAGTCGATGCACCAGCAACCAAGACGAGACGCTGGTCAGGAGAAGCTGTCGCCGGGGCACTGGCAGCCGGACCTGCCGGGCCCTCTTTAGCTTCTGGCTTCTTGACCTGTGGAGAGGGGTGAGCCGGGGAAGGCAGCGCTGGAATAAAGGCCGGGCCGCCTGGTGCAGGGTCGACCTGCGCTGGCTGGGGACCACGGCGGCCGTCTCGGCGGAAGAGATGACGCTGCCGCGGAGTCCGGGCACACCGGAACAGGAGAAGCTCGCGCTGGCTTGGGGGCCGCGGCAGTTGTCCCGGGTTCCGAGCGCAATGGCACAGAATCCCCGCTAGTCGGGGATGGCCGGGAAGCGCGGACACTCCAGCGGGCTCTGAACCCCGACTTCCGAGCCGGAGTAGGACTCCCAGAGCCCGCTGCCGTTACTGATGGCTGCTCCGCAGTCGCTTGAACTGGCGGAGCAGGGGACGCCCCAGAAGCTCCCCTCAACGCATCAGCCCGGGGCCTCTTTGAGTCGCCACCGGAAGGAGTGCCAGGCACCCCAGATTCCCGACTTGGCACAGACGCCACCGCTGGAGGAGATCGAGCGCGCTTCTTCTCTGGTGGCGGGTTGGAGGCCATGGCGAGGGAGGACTCAAGGGCAAGAGGGAAAAAGCACAAGAGTCCAAGAAGAAACGCTGGGAGGTGCGAAGGGAAGCCGCAATGCAGTAAGATCCCCTCTAAAAACCTTCCCAGGTGCAATTCCAGGTGGTTCGGAACTCTTCGAATATGCCGCATCGGCAACCGCTTCGGCTCCTAGACCGGGCGCCGATGACAGGTGGACCCAAGCCGCCCAACTGAAGCGGTGGGCCAAGGAGTCAGTCTCCTGAGAAGATAGGCTGACAAGGCACTTCGGCGGTTCCCGAAGAAAGCGCCGCAACGAGCAGAAGTGGCAGTCTTGGGAACCGCCACGGTAAAAGCAACCATCAAGTGGGCGCACGCTCCCATGATCCCGCGGCCGTTCGTGCTCCAGCAGCGGTAAATGCGGGACTTAAAGAAAGTACGCGGATCAGAAGAGACGGAGGTCCCACCTCGGGCTCGCTATCTCCCCCGAGATGGGCCCGGGGGCCACTGTCGGTACCCGCGATATGGGGTACCCCCGCGCACAGAGGAAAATGCCTAAGGAACTCGCCCTTCTCTGCAGGGAGAGCTCTGAAGGCGCCACGCGTCCGGCGGGGCCGGACCTCCCTCTCCTCAGAGGAGAGGTCCGGGCCCGCCGCGTGGCATACAGAAGCCGGACCTCCCCCTCCACGAGAGAGAGGTCAGAAGGTGCCACGTATCCGGCGGGGCCAGACCTCCCTCTCCTTAGGGAGGAGCTCCGGGCCCGCCATGTGGCCAGCAGAAGCCAAACCTCCCCCTCCGCGGGGAGAGGTCCAAAGGCTCCACGTGTCCCGCGGGGCTGGACCCCCCCCCTCTTCTGAGGGGGGCTCCGGGCCCGCCACGTGGCCAGCAGAACGGCGCTGCCTGCCCCTGAGCGATAGGCAGCGGGCCTAAAGACGCCCCATACCTTGCACGTACAAGGTATTCAAGGCCCGCGTCTTCCCAAGACACGGAGACACGGAGCACGCCTCTGTCAGGTGCCGTTGCGCCCAGTCGCATCACAGACTGGAGCGTGGTGTCAGAGCCTGCCAGCCAATAAACGCAGCGACAAGACATCAGATGCCGCCACCGCCGTCATCATCCACTCACCACCGCAGCCGTCGCCGCGATGTATAGCAACAGATGCTCTTCGGGCTCGGGGGCTACCATTACGGGTAGGGTCATCAGGAGCTGCTTCAGCTCCTGGGGAGCTTCCTCTGCTTCGTCGGTCCAAGCGAATGGGCCGGATTTGCGTAGGAGCTTAGAGAAGGGGAGCGTTCGCTTTGCTAACCTCGGTATAAACCGACTCAGCGCAGCTAGGCATCCCGTGAGTTTCTGGACTTCTTTGATGCGGGCGGGGGGCTGCCTCGAGCCGATGGCTTTGATCTTCTCTGGGTTAGCCTAAGTTCCTCGGTGTGAGGCCAGGAATTCTAAGAGTTTTCCAGAGGATACACCGAACTCACACTTGTCAGAAAGACGAAGACTAAGGCCAGGTTATCTAGCAGGGATGAACTCTGCCTGACCTTAACAACAATGTCATCAACATACACCTCAACTGAGTCTCTTATTAGCTCTCCGAAGGTCTTGTGCATTGCACGTACAAAGGTAGGGAGAGCGTCCCTTAGGCCATAAGGCATAGAGGCATAACAGTACAGACCAACTACTGTGATGAAGGAGGTGTGCTCTTTATCTTCTCTAGACATAGGGATCTGGTGGAAACCCGAGTAAGCATCTAGGAAGCACAGCATATCGCAGCCTGACGTCGAGTCTACTATTTGATCTATTATAGGGAGAGGAAATAGATCTTTGGGACATGCCTTATTGAGACTGGTGTAGTCGATGCACATCTGGAGCTTCCAGCCGGCCTTTGGGACAACAACAGGGTTCGCCAAGCACCGGGGGTGGCGGACTTTCCGTATGAAGCCAGCGTCCAGCAGCTTCTTGATTTCTTTGCGGATGAGGCTTTACTGCTCGGTGGACTGCTTGAGGGGCTTCTGTTGGACTGGCCGGGCATCGGGGAAGACCTTTAGGTAGTACCCAATCACCTCCCTAGGGATCTCTGGCATCTGCGACGGCTTCCATGCAAACACATCGACATTGTGCTGGAGGGAGGTAAAGAGCGCGCCTTCCTACATGCTATCCAGGCCCCCGGCTAACCGAGTGGTCTCGGTGGCATCGGCGCTGATTCGGACGAGCCTCAAGGGGACGTCGTCCTTGTCGAGGTGTTGCACATGGGGTGCTGTGGTAGAGGCACGGTGGCGTGCACTCGGGTGGAGCCGGTTTGGTTCTGCACTGCCTAGGGTTGGTGCTCTAGCTGTTGTAAGCGCTTGGAGCTTTTCCAAGGCTAACACTGTGGCAGTACGGTCTCCACGAACCATGAGGACGCCTGTAGGTGTAAGCATCTTCAAGACAAGGTAGCCGTTGTGGGCTACTGCCATTTATCGGTACAGGGCTGTCCTGCCAATTATGGCGTTGAAGGGGAGGTCGATCTCGGCCACGTCAAACAGAATGTACTCTGTCCGATAGCTGTCCGGTGCCCCAAAGGTCACCGGGAGGCTGATGTGGCCGTAGGGAACGACCTGTCCCGGCCCTACCCCTGAGAACGGGCTCGATGGGGTGAGCTTGGCCATCGGGATCTGCAGCTTCTGGAAAGCTGTGCGACTGATGAGGTTCAGTCCAGCCCCGCCATCCACCATAACGTGGTACATCCTCATGTTGGCGATGGTGGGGGCCACCAAGAGCGGTAGTTGGCTGGCCCCAGCCATGTTCCTGGGGCAGTCGGTGGCATCAAAGCTGATGGGGGTTCCCGTCCACCTGAGGTGCGGTGCTGCACTCGGGAGGGGAGCCACCGACGCTACCGCTCGGCGCAAGGCCTTAGCCGCGCTTCGGGACGAGGGGTCAGTGGACCCACCTTAGATGACGTAGAGCATCTTCCGGTGCTCGTCATCGCTGGAGCTGGAGCTCTCATGATTGCGCACCACCTTCACGGCGCGCTGAAGCTCCTGGAACTCCGCCTGGTGGTCGACGTCGTCTGGGGCGTCGACTTTCTGCTTGCCCTCCCTTTGACGGTAGGGTCGGGCATCAGTTAGAAACTGCTTCCCTTTCCGGAAGCGCTCTGCGAGCTTCTGGATTTCCCGGCACTCGGCAGCAGTGTGGTAACCAGTGCCGTGCACGGGGCATAGCTCGCCCTGGCCTCCGTCTGGAGCCGGTGATTGTCGCGGCCTTTTGTCGGGGCGCGGCCCCCGAGCTCCACTGGGCGCCGCTGCTGCGGCAACGGGGGCCGCGGCTGGCGGTTTCATCTTGCCACCACCCATGTTCTTGATCTTCCTGCCGCTTCCATAAGAAGCGGCGCCAGATCTTGGCTGACCCCCTGGCTCGGAGGCTGGCAGTGAGTGCCAGCTCCGCCCTTCGGCTGCTCTGGCACACTTGTCCGCCAGGCTGAAGAGCTCCGATACTTCGTGGACCTCCCTAGTCATGAGCTTCTCGAGCATCTTCTTGTCCCGAATGCCTTGTCGGAACGCCACCACCACAGAAGCGTTCTGGATGTGTGGGATGGTGTTCCACACCTGGGAGATCCGCTGGATGAAGGAGCGCAGCAACTCCCCTGGTTGTTGCTGGATGGCGTGGAGGTCGAGCTCCGAGCCAGGCCGGTTGTAGGAACTGCCGAAGTTGGCGACGAGCTGCTGGCAGAGCTCTCCCCAGGAGGTTATGGAATCCTGGGGTAGGTTCATGAGCCATGACCAGGCTGTGCCGGTCAAGGCGACAGGGGAAATAGTTGGCCATGACGGCCTCATCCCTTCCTGCGGCAAGTATGGCGGTGGAGTAGATCTGGAGAAACTCCGCTGGGTTGACGCTGCCGTCGTACTTCTCGGGCAGGTGCGGCCGAAACTTGCGCGGCCACCTCGCGAAGCGAAGGTGGGGTGCAAGGGCCACACAACCTGCTCCTGTTGCCACAGGTATTAGTGCCGCGAACGCTTGGTTCGCACCTGGCACAGTGTACCCCGGTATGGGCAAGGCTGCGCCCAAGACCGGGGATGCCGTTTGCAAAGCATATGGCTGTGGCATATTCTGCGCGGCGTATGCCTGGGGCAGAGTCCGCGTGGCAAAGATCTGATCTTCAAGCTGGGTCGAGGCCGACATCATGCTGTCGCCAGCCCCTTGGATGCGACGCCTTTCCCGACATCGCTCGAGGAACACTCGGGCATCTTGGCCCAAGTGGCATCACTCCAGCTCTGCCCTCAGGTCCGTTGACGGAAGCCTGGTGGAGCTGGAGTCCGCCATCTGCCCGTCAACCGTCAGCGTGCGCGTCAGCGACACAGCCGGTTGACCGGAGCGTTGTCCCCGCCGAAGTCGAGGGTTTGCGGCGGCGACCACGAGGCGGTCTACCTCGCGTATCCACTGCTGGGTTGCTGAATGAGGTGCGTCCCCATCAGGTGGGCTGCACAGTAGCGCTCTTGCTGCAGCTAGCGCACCCCTGTGGGGTTCGCTTATGGCTGCAGAAGATCTCACGCTGGTCGGAGCCTGCATTGCCGGAGTCGGTGTTGCCGGAGTCGGCTGCTGGCTACCAGCTTGTGCCGACACACACCATCCTGAGTGTGTCCACCTGTACTCCCCGCTGGTCGCGGTTTGCCGTGAACGCAGAGGAGGAGAGTTTGCCGCTGAAGGAAGCTTGGTCATCTTCGTCGGCGGAAACTCGTCGTGCAAGGGAAAAGCCCCCTACCTGGCGCGCCAAATGTCGAAGTGTGTGGTCGACAGTTCCCCCGGACCTGCACTGAGCAGCCCGCGGAGGTTCTTTTTCGGAGGAGCTAGTCACTTGCGGAGAGCTTGAGCGTAAGGACGAATTAAGGAGAAGCTTGACACGGCGAGTTTTACGTGGTTCAGTCCGCCGGAGCGTAAAACCCTACGTCCACGGCGAGCTAAGGAGCTCGCTGTATTGCTTGTTGCTCAGAACCGGAGTCCTGAGCTTGAGGATGAGTGATGTCTAGCGTATGAGTTGCGGGAGTGCAAACCCAGGGTGCGAATGGCTAGAGTGCGAACCCTTGCTAACGTTGCCTACCCCAGCCTTTTATAGTCCAAGGCTCGAGCGGCTTACAAGGGGGGCCCGGGACCCGACAGGTGGTCCCGGGGAGATTGCCTGCAGACTATTGTATCCACAGTTATGTCGGTAGTTGTCTCTGGCGAAGGCTTTTGAGTCTTCGTCTTGCCGCCCTGCCCGTGTCGCCTGCTAGTTGTAGTGGTTGATGACGGCGGGGGCTGCAGGGGATGTCTTGTCACTGCGTTTATTGGCTGGCAGGTTCTGACACCGCGCGCCAGTCTGTGATGCGACTGGGCGCAACGGCACCTGACAGAGGCGTGCTCCGCGTCTCCGCGTCTTGGGAAGGCGCGGGCCTTGAATACCTTGTACGGGCAAGGTATGGGGCGTCTTTACGCTCGCTGCCTACCGCTCGGGGGCAGGCAGCGCTCTTCTGCTGGACACATGGCGGGCCCGGAGCCCTCCTCAGAGAGAGGTGGTCCGGCCCCGCAGGGCACGTGTAGCCTTCGGACCTCTCCTCCGGAGGGGGAGGCCGGGCTTCTGTGGCCACATGGTGGGCCTGGAGCTCTCCTCTGAGGAGAGGGAGGTCCGGCCCCGCTGGGCACGTGGCGCCTTCGGACCTCTCTCCCGCGGAGGGGGGAGGTCCGGCTTCCTTATGCCACGTGGCAGGCCCGGAGCTTTCCTCTGAGGAGAGGGAGGTCCGGCCCCGCCGGACGCGTGGCGCCTTCGGAGCTCTCCCTGCGGAGAAGGGCGAGTTCCTTAGGCATTTTCCCCTATGCGAGGGGGTACCCCATATCACGGGTACCGACAGCGGGACATAGAGAAAGTGCGCATAACAGAAGAGACGGAGGCCCCATCTCGGGCTCGCTATCTCCGCCGAGATGGGCCCGGGGGCCACTGTCGGTACACGCGATATGGGTACCCCCGCGCACAGGGGAAAATGCCTAAGGATCTCGCCCTTCTCCGCAGGGAGAACTCCGAATGCGCCACGTGTCCAGCGGGGCCGGACCTCCCTCTCCTCCGAGGAGAGCTCCGGGCCCACCACGTGACCAGCGGCAGCCGGACCTCCCCCCTCCGTGGGGAGAGCTCCAAAGGCGCCACGTGTCCAGCGGGTCCGGACCTCCCCCACCACAGAGGAGAGCTCCGGACCCACCACATGGCCCACCGAAGCCGGACCTCCCCCCTCCGTGGGGAGAGGTCCGAAGGCTCCACGTGTCCTGCGGGGCCGGACCTCCCTCTCCTCAGAGGATAGCTCCGGGCCCGCCACGTGTCCAGCAGAACGGCGCTGCCTGCCCCCGCGCGGTAGGCAGCAGGCATAAAGGCGCACCATACCTTGCCCGTACAAGGTATTCAAGGCCCGCGCCTTCCCAAGATGCAGAGACACGGAGCACGCCTCTGTCAGGTGTCGTTGCGCCCAGTCGCATCACAGACTGGCGCGCAGTGTCAGAACCTGCCAGCCAATAAACACAGCGACTAGACATCCCCTGCCGCCCCCGCCGTCATCAACTACTACGACTAGCTTGCGGAATGGGCAATGCGGCAGAACAAAGGCTCGGAAGCCTTCACCAGAGACAACAACCAACATAACTGCGGATATGATAGTCGGCAGGAAATCTCCCCGGGACCACCTGTCGAGTCCCGGGCCCCCCTTGTAAGCCACACGAGCCTTGGACTATAAAAGGCTCGGGTAGGCAACGTTAGCAAGGGTTCGCACTCCAGCAACTCACACCCTAGGCATAACTCATCCTCAAGCTCAGAACTCTGGTTCTGAGCAACAAGCAATACAGCGAGCACCTCTGCTCACCGTGGACGTAGGGTTTTACGCCCCGGCGGCCCGAACTACGTAAAACTCACCGTGTCAAGCTCCTCCCTCACTCGTCCCTATGCTTATGCTCTCCGCAAGCGACTAGCCCGTCCAAAAAAGAAGCTCCGCGGGCTGCCCAGAGCAGGTCCGGGGGAAGTGTCGACCACACACTTCGACAGGCACAAAGGTTCAAAAGAGTCTATTTATTCATGGCTCCATGAGCTGGACTACAGACTCGATAAAAATAAAGAAGCAAGTCGTAGGGTCCTCCTGGCTCGTGCAGGAACCTAGAGGCTACAAGGGCGTCCACATCCCCGACTTCAGCCCTGGCAGTCTCCTCCCGCTCCGCAGCAGGGCCCTCTCTCGCTGGCTCCAGTGAGAAAGAAGGGTCCCGTCTCCTGAAGCATGCCAACACATGCGTGGCAACCTCCAAGGCCAGGCCCCGTCCCTCTGCCTCAAGCTCGCTGGTGACCACCGCGTCTAGCCTGTTCAGCTTGGCGCCAATTGACTCCAGCGCGGGGATCACCTCGGCCACCTTCAGTGCAGGAGCCGCCGCCTTCACTGGCTGAAGCCAACAGGGACCAAGGCGGACCCCGCCTAATCGAAGAAGCTCAAGACCGCACGCGCCTCGGAGGACCGCAAGGCAAGGAGCTCCTCTACCTCGCGGCGGGCCGCCTGCAGGGAGTCGCGGTTTCCCTTGCAGAATTCCTTCTCCTTGACCACCAGGGAGCTTTCCCAAAGGCGGAGAGTCTGGGTGATCCGCTCCAACTCAGAAGCCCGGAAGTCCGCAGCCAACTCCCGATCCAGGATCGCCTGGCGCTCCCGGGATACCTGCTATTCCCTCGTGGCAAAGTCAGCCTTCCGGGCCTCTAGCTCCCTGGACCGAGCGCGCAGGTCGCCCTCGCCCGCGCCAGCAGCGCAGCGACCCTCTCCGCCTCGGCTGCCACGGAGCACTCCTGGTCCTCAACGGCACGCATACGGCGCTCCAGCCTCTGCCGTATCTCTTCCATGGAAGAGAGGCTCTCCTCAGCCTGGGCATGCGCCTCAAGGGCCTCCCTGTGGAGCCGCCGCGTCTCGGAGTCTAGGCGGTCAACAGCCCACTTCTGCCGGTCGAGGAGCGCTCCCATGATGTCAAGCGACTCCCGCCTGGAGTTGAGCTCGCCCTTGACCTTCGTGGTCCGCTCCCGCAAAAGGTTCCCCCAGATGAGGAGGTGATCCCTCTCAACCGCCTGCTCCTCTCGCTCACGACCAAGCGCGGCCAGGACCTGCCGGACGCTCGCTTGGGCGAGCACGAAGGCATCCGCCAGCGGCAGTGAGGCAGCAGAGGCCGGAGCGGCACCCCCGATCTCCTCCATCACATCGTCCTCAAGAAAGGACGACGTGCCGGGGGCCGGGATGAGACGCCAGTCAAGAGAAGCTGGCACCGGGACCTCGACAGAAGGACCCGCCGAACCCTCACTGACAGCTGGCCCCTCAGCCGATGGAGAGGGACAAGTGGAAGGAATTGGCGCTGACATAGAATCCGAGCAGACCGGAATAGGAGGAATTTGCGCTGCCTTGGGGGCCGCGGCAGCTGTGTCGGTTTCCGAGCACAACGGCGCAGACTCCCCAACAGTCGGGGACGGCCGAGTAGCGTGAGCACTCCAACGAGCCCTGAACCCCGACTTCCAAGCCGGGGTAGGACCCCCAGAGCCCGCCGTCGCCACCGACGACTGCTTCGCAGTCGCATGGACTGACGGAGCAGGGGACGCTCCAGAAGCTCCCCTCGGCGCATCAACAGGTTCCCTAGAGACTCCACTGCTTGAGGAGGGAGGGCGCGAAGTCCGGGAACCTTCGGCCTGTTGTCGCTTAAGAGGAGTCCCGTCGGGATGATGAGCCCGGGACCTCTTGGGCTCTCCACCGGACGGAGCGCCATCTCCAGAAGCAGGAGGTGCAGGCACCATGTTTCCCCGACTTGGCACGGATGCCGCCACCGGAGGAGATCGAGCGCGCTTCTTCTCTGGGGGCACGTTGGAAGCCATGACAGGGGAGAGCTCAAGGAAAGGGAAGACAAGGGCGCAAGAATCCAAGGAAAAGCGCTGGGAAGTGCGAAGGGGAGCCGTGATGTGGGTAAGATCCCCTTTTTAAAACTTCCCGGGTGCGATTCGAAGCGATTCGAAACTCTTCGAATACACCCTATGGGCAACCGCTTCGGCTCCAAGACCGAGCGCCTATGACAGGTGGACCCAAGCCGTCCAGCTGAAGTGGTGGGTCAAGGAGTCAGCCTCCCAAGAAGATGAGTCGACAAGGCGCTTCGGCGGTTCCTGAAGAAAGCGCTGCAACATGCAGAAGTGGCAGCCTTGGGGAACCGCCGCAATAAAAGCAACCATCAAGTGGGCGCACGCTTCCACGATCCCGCGACTGTTCATGCTCCGGCAGCGGTCAATGCGGGACTTAGAGAAAGTGCGCGGAACAGAAGAGACGGAGGCCCCACCTCGGGCTCACTGTCTCCCCCGAGATGGGCCCGGGGGCCACTGTCGGAACCCACGATATGGGGTACCCCCGCGCACAGGGAAAAATGCCTAAGGATCTCGCCCTTCTCCGCACGGAGAGCTCCGAAGGCGCCATGTGTCCAGCGGGGCCGGACCTCCCTCTCCTCAGAGGAGAGCTCTAGGCCTGCCACGTGGCCAGCAGCAGCCGGACCTCCCCCCTCCGCGGGGAGAGCTCTGAAGGCGCCATGTGCCCCGCGGGGCCGGACCTCCCTCTCCTCAGAGGAAAGCTCCGGGCCCGCCACGTGGCCGCCAGATACCGGACCTCCCCCCTCCGCGGGGAGAGGTCCAAAGGCTCCACGTGTCCTGCGGGGCCGGACCTCCCTCTCATTAGAGGAGACCTCCGGGCCTACCACGTGGCCAGCAGGACGGTGCTGCCCTGCCCCCTCGCAGTAGGCAGTAGGTGTAAAGACGCACCATACCTTTCCCGTACAAGGTATTCAAGGCCCGCGCCTTCCCAAGACGGGAAGACGCGGAGCACGCCTCTGTCAGGTGCCGTTGCGTCCAGTCGCATCGCAGACTGGCGCGCCGTATCAGAACCTGCCAGCCAATAAACACAGCGACAAGACATTCCCTGCCGCCCCCGCCGTCATCAACCACTACGACTACCTTGCGGCATGGGCAGGGCAGCAGAACGTAGACTCGGAAGCCTTTGCTAGAGACAACTACCGACATAACTGCAGATACGATAGTCGGCAGGCAATCTCCCCGGGACCACCTGTCGGGTCCCGGGCCCCCCATTGTAAGCCGCTCGAGCCTTGAACTATAAAACGCTCGGGTAGGAAACATTAGCAGGGTTCGCCTCTTACGCACCCTCGCACTCTAGCCATTCGACATCTCACACCTTCAAGCTCAGGACTCCAGTTCTGAGCAGCAAGCAATACAGCGAGCAACCGTGGACGTAGGGTTTTACGCTCCGGCGGCCTGAACCACGTAAAATCCCCGTGTCAAGCTTCTCCCTCAATTGTCCCTAACGCTGAAGATCTCCGCGAGTGACTAGCCCCTCCGAAAAAGAACCTCCGCGGGCTGCCCAGAGAAGGTCCGGGGGAAGTGTCGACCACATGGTTTTATAAATCAGTTTTTTCTGCAAATGAGCCTTTTTATACCTACCTTGTTATGAGCTACATATCGTGTTTTTCCCGCACTTGCTGAGTACATCATTGTACTCAAACTTGCATTATTATTTCATCATCAGCAGCAGGAGAAGCCTACTATGAAGACCAAGTGGAGCATTAAGGCGTGTGATCTATTCTCAACCTTGCCTGTGGAGGGAGTAGAGATGGAGCCACTTCTGCTTAGATTTGCTTCCACATTAGTTAAATCGCTTCCGCATTACAATAAAGACTTCCGCTGCATAGAAATAAGACTTCCGCTGTGAGCATGAGTCCAAGACTCATGAGACATTTTAATAAACTCTGTTATTCGTGGTAATATATATTCTGAATTCAGTTTGTGGATCATATGTGTATATGTGATGAACATCCTGGGCACACATATGTATTAGTTCTCGTTCCGTGGTTTTCCACAGAATTGAGGGCGTCACACCAGGACCACCAGTCGGGTCCCGGGCCCACCTTGTAAGCCGCCCGAGCCTTGGACTATAAAAGGCTCGGGTAGGCAACGTTGCAAGGGGTTCGGCTCTTTACACTCTCACACTCGGGTTCAAACTCTGTCGGGTTCGCTCTCACACGAGTTGGCACCCTGATTCAGCATTCTAGCACAAAGCTCATCCTAAAGCAATACAACGAGCACCTCTGCTCAGCATGGACGTAGGGTTTTACGCTCCGGCGGCCTGAACTACGTAAAAAACCCGTGTGTTTGTCGAAGTGTGTGGTCGACACTTCCCCCGGGCCTGCACTGGGCAGCCCGCGGTGGTTCTTTTTCGGAGGGGCTAGTCACTTGCAGAGAGCTTGAGCATAAGGACGAGTTTAGGAGGAGCTTGACACGGTGAGTTTTACGTGGTTCAGGCCGCTGGAGCATAAAACCCTACGTCCACAGCGAGCTAAGGAGCTCGCTGTATTGCTTGTTGAACCGGAGTCCTGAGAATGAGGATGAGTTACACCTAGCGTATGAGTTGCGGGAGTGCAAACCCAGGGTGCAAATGGCTAGAGTGCGAACCCACAGAGTTCGAACCAACAGCGTTCGAACACTTGCTAATGTTGCCTACCCGAGCCTTTTATAGTCCAAGGCTTGAGTGGCTTACAAGGGCGGCCCGGGACCCAACAGGTGGCCTCGGGGTGATTTCCTACCAGCTATTATATCTTGGCGTTAGCGTCGAAGTCCTCGTCCTGCCGCCCTACCCATGCCGCAGGCTAAGTGTAGCGTGTAGTCGTTGGCGATGGCAGGGGCGGCAGGTCATGTCTTGTCCGGTCTTGTCGCTGCCTTCAATGGCCTGCAGCTTCAGACACTGTACGCCTGTCCTGACTGTGACTGGTCACAGCGCCTCCTGACAGGCGTGCGCTGCGCCTCTTCGTCTCGGTAAGGCGCGGGTCTTGAATGCTTTGTACGGTAAAGGCATGGCGCGCCTTTACTCCCGCTGCCTACCGCGCCGGTCGGCAGCACTGTTCTGTTGGCCACGGGTCGGACCCGGAGCTCTCCTCTGAGGAGGGGGGGGAGCTCTGGCTCCGCTGGACACGTGGAGCCTTCGGAGCTCACCCCCACGGAGGGGGTGAGGTCCGGTCTTCCGGGCCACGTGGCAGGCTCGGAGCTATCCTTTGAGGAGAGGAGATCCCCGGCCCTGCCGGACACGTGGTGCCTTCGGAGCTCGCCCTTGCGGAGGGGGCGAGGTCCGGCCTCCTGGGCCACGCGGCAGGCCCGGAGCTATCCTCCGTGGGGAGGGGAGCTCCGGCCCCGCTGGACACGTGGCGCCTTCAAACCTCGCCCCTGCAGATGGAGCGAGGTCCTTAGGAAGTTTTACCCTGTGTGCGGGGGTACCCGGTATTGAGGGTACCGACAGTGGTGGCCCCCGGGCTCACCTTGGGGGAGGTAACGAGCCTGAGGTGGGGCCTTCTCCTACCCGCGCACTTTCTTGTCTTGAGTACTCACTGTGCTGGCAGGGTCTTGACGGTTTCGGAGTTCAGCCTCTGAGGAGAGGGTGAAGCCTGGCATTGGAGCTCAGCCCTTGTGAAAGGGGGAGGTCTGGCTTCGGAGCTCGCCTCTGAGAATAGGGGTGGTCCGGGAAGTCATCGGAGCTTAGGCCCACGAAGGGCGTGAGGTCCGGCATCAGGGCTCGCCTCTGAAAGGAGGGCAAGGGCTGGCATCGGAGCTCGGCACAGCTGTGGGGGCGGAGCTCCGGAAGTCATCGGAGCTCAGGCCAGCGAAGGGCGTGAGGTCCGGCATCAGCGCTCGCCTCTGAAAGGAGGGCGAGGGCTGGCCGCGGAGCTCGGCCCAGCTGCGGGGGCGGAGGTCCGGAAGTCATCGGAGCTCAGGCCAGCGAAGGGCGTGAGGTTCGGAGGTCATCGGAGCTGTCGGTACCCTTCTCCGCAGGGAGAGCTCCGAAGGCGCCACACGTCCGGCGGGTCCGGACAATCCTCTCCTCAGAGGAGAGCTCCGGGCTCGCCACGTGGCCTGCAGAAGCCGGACCTCCCCCTCCGCCGGAGAGAGGCCCGAAGGCGCCGTGTGTCCAGCGGGGCCGGACCTCCCTCACCTCAGAGGAGAGCTCCGGGCCAGCCACGTGGCCGACAGAAGCCGGACCTCCCCCTCTGCGGGGAGAGGTCGGAGGGCTCCACGTGTCCTGCAGGGCCGGACCCCCTCTCCTCTGAGGAGGGCTCCGGGCCCGCCATGTGTCCAGCAGAACAGCGCTGCCTGCCCCTGAGCGGTAGGCAGCGGGTATAAAGACGCCCCATACCTTGCCCGTACAAGGTATTCAAGGCCCACGCCTTCCCAAGACGCGGAGACGCGGAGCACGCCTCTGTCAGGTGCCGTTGCGCCCAGTCGCATCACAGACTGGCGCGCGGTGTCAGAACCTGCCAGCCAATAAACACAGTGACAAGACATCCCCTGCCGTCCCCGCCGTCATCAACCACTACAACTAGCAGGCGGCATGGGCAGGGCGGCAGGACGAAGACTCAGAAGCCTTCGCCAGAGACAACTACCGACATAACTGCGGATACGATAGTCTGCAGGCAATCTCCCCGGGACCACCTGTCGGGTCCCGGGGCCCCCTTGTAAGCCACCCGGACCTTGGACTATAAAAGGCTCGGGTAGGCGACGTTAGCAAGGGTTCGCGCTCCAGCAACTCATACGCTAGACATAACTCATCCCCAAGCTCAGGACTCCGGTTTGGAGCAGCAAGCAATACAGCCAGCTCCTTAGCTCGCCGTGGACGTAGGGTTTTACGCTCCGGCGGCCTGAACCACGTAAAACTCGCCGTGTCAAGATTCTCCTTAATTCGTCCATACGCTTAAGCTCTCCACAAGTGACTAGCCCCTCCGAAAAAGAGCCTCCGTGGGCTGCCCAGTGCAGGTCCGGGGGAAGTGTCGTCCACACACTTCGACATTTGGCGCACCAGGTAGGGGGCTTTTCCCTTGCGTGACGAGTTTCCGCCGACGAAGATGACCAAGTTTCCTTCAGCGGAAAACTCTCCTGCTCCGCGTTCACGGCGAACCGTGACCAGCGGGGAGTACATGTCGACGCACTCAGGACGGAGTGTGTTGGCGCAAGCTGGTAGCCAGCGGCCGACTCCGGCAACACCGACTCCGGCAATGCAGGCTCCAACCAGCGTCAGATCTTCTGCAGCACTGAGCGTACACCACGGGGGTGCGCTAGCTGCAGCAAGAGCACTACTGCGCAATCCGCCTGCTGGGGACGCGCCTCAGGCAGCGACCCAGCAGTGGATTCACGAGGTAGACCATCTCGTCGTCGCCGCCGCAAACCCTCGACTTCGGCGGGGACGACACTCCGGCCAACCGGCTGTGTCGCTGACGCACACGCCAACGGTTGACGAGCAGACAGCAGATTCCAGCTCCACCAGGCTCCAGTCGACGGACCTGGGGACAGAGCTGGAGCGGTGTCACTTGGGCCAGGATGCCCGGGTGTACCTCGAGCGACATCGAGAAAGGCGCCGCAACCAGGAGACTGGCGACAGCGTGACGTCGGCCTCGACCCGACCTGAAGAGCAGACTTTCGCCACGCGAACTCTGCCCCAGGCATACGCCGCGCAGCATATGCCACAGCCATATGCTCTGCAAACGGCGCCTCCGGTCTATGGAGCTGCCATGCCCATACCGGGATACACCGTGCCGACGGTGAACCAAGCGTTCGCGGCACCAACACCTACGGCAACAGGGGCAGGATGTGCGGCCCTGGCACCCCACCTTCGCTTCGCGAGGTGGCCGCGCAAGTTCCGGCCGCACCTGCCCGAGAAGTACGACGGCAGCGTCAACCCGGCGGAGTTCCTCCAAATCTACTCCACCGCCGTACTTGCCGCAGGAGGGGATGAGGCTGTCATGGCCAACTACTTCCCTGTCGCCTTGACCGGCCCATCCCAGTCTTGGCTCATGAACCTCCCCCAGGGTTCCATAACTTCCTGGGGAGATCTCTGCCGGCAGTTCGTCGCCAACTTCGGCAGTTCCTACACCTGTCCTGGCACGGAGCTTGACCTCCACGCCATCCAGCAACAGCATGGAGAGTCGCTGCACTCCTTCATTCAGCGGTTCTCCCAGGTGCGGAACACCATCCCACACATCCAAAACGCTTCGGTGGTGGTGGCGTTCCGGCAAGGCGTCCGGGACAAGAACATGCTTGAGAAGCTCGCGACCAGAGAGGTCCGCGATGTCTCCGAGCTCTTCAGCCTGGCAGACAAGTGCGCCAGAGCAGCCGAGGGGCGGAACTGGCACTCACTGCCGACCTCCGAGTCAGGAGGACAGCCCGGATCTGGCGCTGCTTCCTACGGAGGCAGCAAGAAGGCCAAGAACCGAGGCAGAGGCAAGATGGAATCACTGACCGCAGCTCCCGTCGCCGCAGTAGTGGCACCCAGTGGAGCTCGGGGGCCGTGCCCCGACAAGAGGCAGCGACAGTCACCAGCCCCAGAAGGCAACCAAGGCTGTCGGTACCTGAGATATGGGGTACCCCCGCGCACAGGGTAAAATGCCTAAGTAACTCGACCTTCTCCGCAGGGAGAGCTCCGAAGGCGCCACGCGTCCGGCGGGGCCGGACCTCCCTCTCCTCAGAGGAGAGCTCCGGGCCCGCTACGTGGCATACAGAAGCCGGACCTCCCCCTCCGCGGGAGAGAGGTCCGAAGGCGCCACGCGTCCAGCGGGACCGGGCCCCCCTCTCCTCAGAGGAGAGCTCCGGGCCCGCCACGTGGCCAACAGGAGCGGAGCCTCCCCCTCCGCGGGGAGAGGTCCGGAGGCTCCACGTGCCCCGCGGAACGGTCCCTCCTCTCCTCTGAGAAGGGATCCGGGCCCGCCACGTGGCAGCAGAACGGCGCTGCCTGCCCCCGAGTGATAGGCAGCGGGCGTATAGACGCCTACCTTGCCCGTACAAGGTATTCAAGGCCCGCGTCTTCCCGAGACGCGGAGACGCGGAGCACGCTTCTGTCAGGTGCCGTTGCGCCCAGTCGCATCACAGACTGGCACGCGGTGTCAGAACCTGCCAGCCAATAAACACCGCGACAAGACACCCCATGCCGCCTGCGCCGTCATCAACCACTACGGCTAGCATGCGGCATGGGCAGAGCGGCAAGATGAAGACTCAGAAGCCTTCGACCAGAGGCAACGACCGGCATAACTGCAGATACGGTAGATGTTAGACAATCTTCCCGGGACCACCTGTCGGGTCCTGGCCCCCCTTGTTGTGGCGGACCGGAATCCGCTCATCTAGGATCGCAGAGGGTGGTGCCGCACGATGCGGCACCCGAAAGCACACGTCATAAGAACACAATATATTACATGGGAAAAACAACTGAAACTGTACAAACAGGTACAAACTTCAGTTACAACTATTGTTTATATTACACAGCGGAAGTCTACACTATACAACTCACGCCCGCCTATCTAGCAAAAGTGGTTGCCCAGCCCTAGGGCAACCCACACTAGCTGCACTCCTCAGCTCAGCGCGGCGTGTATGGCTCCCACTCAGCTGTGGTCCAAGAAAAAGGGTAACCCTCGCCGGTGGACTCGTACTCCGAGTCCGTGGGTGGCTCCTCACCTGAAAAACACTTAAGCAGCAACCATGAGCACGAAGGCTCAGCAAGGCTTAACCGACTCACCTAAGCATGAAACTCTACATGGGTGTACCATGACATAGGATAGCAATGTTGCAGCAAATGGACACGCCTACAAGTTCATCCTTAGTTCACCTTTTAGCAATGAGTTAGCTGTTCAGGAAGCTGAAATTTAGTGAGCAATATTTGGTGGCACACAGGTAACAATACAATTATATCATAACAGCAGTATTGAATCATAACATTGCATTCATTAGTCTACGTTACGACGCAGTGAACAAGCGGTACTCGTCACCGCGAGGGACGGCGAATCGACTCGATATACACCTGCAGGGAAACCCAAAGAGCACGTCACGTACGCCCACCCGTGGAGCTGCACAGTACGCTCACTCGATGTCGTACGGGACAACCTTTCACCCAACAGCCCAAACGTCGAACCCGTCGCACCGAATCGAGCAGGAGGTTCCCCACACGGAGCATCTCTCTATGCCCGTTGGCAGATTTCCACCTTGCTGCCCTCAACCTACACCTATAAATCGGTGTTCTATGCCTCGAGGCCCAGAGGTTTAGGCTACATCGGTTTATCGGGGCCCATATATCCGATATGCCTTCGGTACGTTCAATACTTGTTCAGCAGGGCCACACACGGATCGGTCCTCAATCGACACGGGCAGGGCCGCGCACACAAGACTCTCTCTTGCTGCGCCCTAGCCCCTGTCTAGTCTCATTTTCATTACTAAAGTGATCTCAAATCACTCAACGAACCCGTGTGTCCCAAGCCTATCTCGCGAGTAGATTCCAACTACTCGACTTGTACCGAAGCCCTATGAATTTTTAAGCATAGCCTTTCTACTCGAGGTCTTAGACACTACCCTCACTCTTTTAGGAACCTCTGGTTATGCAAGTGGGGTTCCATCCATCCTATACCTAATGCACATACATACTTCATACGACATGTGTAAACAAAGTAAGACTTATAAAAGGTTAATGCAAACCGGGGCTTGCCTTGTTGCTGTTGGTCAGGGGTTAGTTCCTCTTCCGGTAGGAGGAAATCCAGCACTTCCGGGGTCTCTTCTTCAATGGCTACACGTTGAAAACAATACTACATGTAAATTTAAATGCAATGTGTGAACTTAAATACATAATTGCTAATAACTCTAGCTAGCCCTCCCCTTTGGTTCTGAAATTTTTATGGTGGATTGGTAGGGGCCTAACCCGAGTTGTGACCAAGTTTTATTTGAAACAAAGTTCAATTGAACCTTGTACAAATAAAAGCCTCTTTGGTCAATAATTGAGCCCCTAAGTAATTCCAGGGTTTTTCATGGCTCCCACCATTACTTTCTGGAAACTAGAATTTAGGACGGTTCTAATGGAATTGGTTTCATGTCATTTGAGGAATCCTACAGAAAGTTATGTCCTAATTAAGATTGGAGAAAATCTGAAAAATGTTTCTGTACATTTTTTCTATTTTCTCTGGGCAGTCCCCTTAATCACCCAATTAGGGTAACTAAATGAACTTGGATGAGTCTGAAAATATTACTGGGATTCAGGGATTCTCCAATGAACCTTTCAGCCAAATTTCAGAATTTTTCATAAAGTAGTTCTCCAGATAAAATTCCCAACACTTTAAACTTTAGGGATTTAATTCTGGAAAACTATTCACTTTCATGAGCTGAATTTGGTATTGCTGGAAAGAACTCAGAATCCTGAGTTCAGCAAAATTTTGTTCACTGAATTTGGAGCTCTCTAGCCAAAGTTCTGAGGATTTGAAGTTTGGAAGAATTCTGAAAATCGGGGGAAAAGTTTAAACTCTCGGGGCCCGCGGGGACACGTGTCGAGCGCGGAGGTGTCCGGCACACCGGGGATACGACACGTGTCGAGCGCGGAGGTGTCCGGCACACCGGAGCTCACAGGGTATTCGCGCGCCAGCACAGCCGCTCCCTGGCCACACCCGATCCCGATTTAAATTCTTCAGCCGCTGACACGTGGGCCAGCCGGCTTCGTCTTCCTCCCGCCGTTCTCTCGCGTCCGCACCGCCGACCTCGCCGGAGCAGACTCGGGGCTCGCCGGCTCGCCACTGCCGGACCTCCCATGGTCTGAAAATCGCCGTCAGGGGGGTTGTCGACGTCGAGGAACACGTCGGTGGTGACAGGTCGGTCTGGGGGTGACCGGAAGTAGCTCGGCGACGTGCCGCGGCCTCGGTTGATGTTCGACACCGTCGACCGTGGTTTCTAAACCCGCCAACACCTCAAACAAACGGCCCTACAGCATCAGTGTACCTCTAGGAAGCTCGACAAGGTGTCAAAAGGGTTCAGGGATGGCGGCAAGTCGGTCGGCACCGTGTGACCGATCGTGCCCGCCATGACCGCCCTTGATCGAGCTCGAAATTCGTCACTCCTAGACAGTTTCACGCTACGGATGCAGAAAAGAACTTGATCACCGGCTAGCCCAGCGTCTATGTGCAAGATTTGATGACCTCCGAAAGATCATAGAGCGAGAATTTAAAGAAACCGTACCGGAAGTTCGGTTTACGGTCGCCGGAGCAAAAACTGGAAATTCTCTGCAGATTCTTCACGGTTGGCTTCCAAACTTGGAGGAGAGTAGCACGGTGGTCGCGCTCTCCTGTTTCCTCTCTCGCTGGACCGTGAAAACGCCTGTGGAACGCTGTCCACAGGCGCCTGACTCTCGGCTGAGGCTAGGTCGCCGCGGTGGCGATCGTCTTTGGGCAAAGGAGGTCGGAGCTCGAGGTTTCTGGCGTTGGAGAGGTGGAGTGCGAGCTCAGGTGGCTGTCTAGCAGCTCAGGGACGAAGGAGGAGATGGTTTTGCTGGTTTTCCCGATTGAGCAGAGAGCTGCGGCGAGAAACAATGCCGCTGCTCGGGTTTGCCCGCGAGAAGATAAAGCCGGCCGACTCCTGCTCGGCTGAGGCGGTGCCGGTCGCGTGGGGGCGCGAGCCAGCCGCCCTGGGCGCCAGCGCACGGAGAGGGAAGCAGCTGGTGGCGCCGGTAGCTGCTCGGTGGCACAGCCGACAGCTACTCGGTGGAATTTCCCACCGAGACACTGACTTTGGGTGCAAGTTTCTCCTTCTCCCCTCTATGACATGTGGGTCCCACCCGGGGTTTTAACCTCTGAAATTTACTCCTAATCACTGTTGTAAACAGTGAGCCCCATAATACCCCCTGGTGATTCAAATTATTCACCCCTGAGCCATTTGAATTGAATAGAATCTTCATACTAGCCTGATAGCTGTTGTTATAGGAGAACTCCGCATACTTAGCTCATGTCAAGATCAACTCCAAATGGAGTGAAAATTGGTGTGTGAGCTCACAAAAATGTGCTGAATAAGAATATGAAGCTAACTTTTTAATTTGGGTGATGAAAGTTGCTGCAATTTGAATATACATTCAAATTGGCCACTTTTTCAAATAACCCAAAAAGTGCCTCAAAAAGTGTTGGATTTCTATGAAACTTGGACTGAACCTTCCCAAGACTTTTTAAGTTCTAGGGGTGAGCTCAACCTCTCATGTTCCTATGTCCAAATCCCACTTTGTGAAAAGGAAGACTTTCCCCTCTAATCACTCTTTTGATGAAGGTTACTTGCTCTTCACAATATTTCCTAAGATATCCACAACGAAAACTGTGGTGTTGTGAGGTGAAGAAAAGTTTTTGCATGTCCCTTTTCTTGGGCTTTTACATCCCTCCCCCCTTAAAAGAATCTCGTCCCGAGATTACAAAAGAAGAGATAGCGATGTAGTAGGGACTTACCCGTGTTGAGAAGCCATGAACTCCGGGTAATTTGAGCGAAGGAATTCCTCGCTCTCCCACGTCGCTTCTTCCGCGGTGTGGTTACTCCAGAGGATCTTGTAGAACCACAACGTTCTGCTACGCGTGGTTCGGGCTTTCTCATCAAGAATTTCCACCGGATACTGATCATATGTTAAATCCGGTTTCAACTCGCCAATGTCTTCGATAGGAACAGCAGCTGTATGCTTCAAACATTTTCGCAGTTGCGAAACGTGGAAGATATCATGGACACCAGCGAGAGATGCCGGTAGTTCCAATCGATATGCCGCTGGTCCACACTTCTCGGTGATAGCGTAGGGTCCAATAAAACGAGGAGCGAGCTTCCCCTTCACACCGAACCGGTGCACGCCCTTCATTGGAGACACGCGGAGATACACGTGTTCCCTAACGTCAAAGTGCAACGGTCTACGCCTCTTATCAGCGTAGCTCTTCTGTCGGGATTGAGCGGCCTTCAATTTGGCTTGAATTGTCCGAACGCGCTCTTCGGCGTCGTTCACCACATCAACTCCGAATGTGACCCTTTCACTGGACTCGCACCAATTTAATGGGGTGCGGCATTCATGACCGTAGAGAGCTTCGTAAGGTGCCATTTTGATACTCGCCTGATAGCCGTTGTTGTACGAGAATTCCGCCAATGGTAGGTGATCATCCCAGTTCCTACCATGGTGGATGGCACATGCTCTCAACATGTCTTCCAGGACTTGATTCACCCTCTCTGTCTGGCCATCTATCTGAGGGTGATAGGCGGAGCTCTTGATCAACTTAGTACCCAATGCAGCGTGTAGCTGCTCCCAAAAGCGAGATACAAATAATGCACCTCGATCTGAGACAATGGTCTTGGGTACCCCGTACAGGCATAGAATCTTCGCTATGTATTGCTCCGCATATTTGCCGGCATTGTAACGTGTATTCACCGGAATGAAGTGAGCCGTCTTAGTTAACCAATCAACGATTACCCTTATGGAATCATGTTTGTTGGCTGTTAGGGGTAATCCCACCATGAAATCCATGCTCACATCTTCCCATTTCCATGCCAGGATCTTCAGGGGTTGTAGCAGTCCTGATTTCTTCATGTGATCAGCCTTCACTCGTCGGCACGTATCACACTCGGATACGTACTTCGCTACCTCCCGCTTCATCCGTGTCCACCAAAATTTCTGTTTCAAATCTTGGTACATCTTGTTGCTGCCCGGATGAATGGAGTATTTAGACAAGTGAGCCTCATCGAGGATCTTTTTCCTCAACTCCATATCTCGGGGCACGACAATGCGGTCATTAAACCATAGCGTCCCCTCATCATCGTTCCGGAAACACTTGACCTCTCCATTGTTTATCCGTCTCCGGAGATGTGCCATGCCTTTATCCGTCTTCTGAGCTGCAACGATGTCCTCCCTAATAGTAGGGATGAGGGCAAGGTTGTACAGCGATCCATAAGGAACCAAGTATAAACTTGTCTCTTCCTCCTCCACCGGTGAAATGGTGAGGTGATGGACATGTGATTTCCGACTCAGCGCGTCGGCCACCACATTCGCCTTGCCGGGGTGGTAATGGATCTCAATCTCATAATCTTTGATCAGTTCAAACCACCTCCTCTGCCTCATGTTCAGCTCCTTCTGGGTGAAAATGTATTTCAAGCTCTTGTGGTCGGTGTAGAGATGCACCAAATTCCCCAGGAGATAGTGCCTCCACATTTTCAGCGACAAAACCACTGCAGCAAGTTCAAGGTCATGAGTGGGATAATGCTGCTCATGGTTCTGAAGTTGGCGTGAGCCATAAGCGACCACACGTCCTTCCTGCATCAACACGCAGCCGAGCCCAATACCGGACGCGTCACAATACACGTCGAAGGGCTTTGTTGTATCCGGCTGAGCTAATACCGGGGCTGTTGTGAGATGCTTCACCAATGTTCGGAACGCTCCTTCACACGCCGTGTTCCAAACATATTTCGTCCCTTTCTTCAGCAACTCTGTCATCGGCTTAGCGAGCTTGGAGAAGTTCGGAATGAATCTCCAGTAGTATCCTGCTAACCCGAGGAAGCTTCTGACTTCATGAACTGAAGTGGGAGCTTTCCATTTCAACACTTGCTCTATTTTACTTGGGTCAACCGCAATGCCTTCAGCTGAGATGATATGTCCCAAGAATGGCACTTGGCTGATCCAAAATTCGCATTTGCTGAACTTGGCGTAAAGCTTGTGGTCTCGCAATCGTTGAAGAACGATCTCCAAGTGTTCGGCATGTTCGGCTTCTGTCTTGGAGTAAACCAAGATATCGTCGATGAACACTACCACGAACTTGTCCAGCAACGGCATGAACACCGAGTTCATGAGATACATGAAATGGGCTGGAGCATTTGTGAGACCAAAGGACATGACGAGATATTCATATAATCCGTATCTCGTCGAGAAGGCCATCTTCGGGATATCCTCCGCCCGGATCTTTATCTAATGATATCCAGAGCGAAGGTCCATCTTTGAGAATACACTTGCCCCCACAAGTTGATCAAACAAGATGTCAATACGGGGCAGTGGGTACTTATTCTTGATGGTGACGGCGTTGAGCGGCCGGTAGTCCACACACAGCCTCAGGGTTTCCTCCTTCTTCTTTACAAACAGCGCCGAGCATCCCCAAGGCGAGGAACTCGGCCTAATGAAACCCTTGCTCAACAGATCATTGAGCTGTTCTTTCAGTTCAGCCAGATCATTTGGAGCCATCTTGTATGGTCTCCGTGATATGGGCGTAGTCCCGGGTGCAAGTTCAATCTTGAACTCGACATCCCGCTCAGGTGGCATGCACGGAAGATCATCCGGGAACACATCAGGATACTCCCGGACTACGGGGATGTCTTCTAACTTGAGAGCTTCAGCGTTATTAATTGCTAAAACTTCCCGAACTGGCATGTCTAACACCATGGAATGTGGGCGGTGGAATGGAGAATTTAAATGAACCGTCCGTGTCTGAGTCTCTAGGACAGCGCCATGGTATTGTAGCCATGACATCCCTAAGATTGCATCAATCTTTTGTCCCATAAGAATTATCAAGGTGGTGGGATATAGTTTCCCACCTAAGCACAGAGGTGCCTTTGGAATCATCATATTAGCTGAAATCCTCCCTCCCGGTGAGCAGATCATATAAGTGCAGTCGGTTGGGAAGACTTGCAATTGATGTTTAGCCACATAGGATGCACTTATAAAGCTGTGGGTTGCACCAGAATCAAATAATATGACGATGGCTTGATTGTTGAGAGTAAACGTACCCGCCAGCACGTTGTCTCCCTCTGGGGCGTCCTCATTGTCGAGGTTGCGGACGCCTCCAGTCCGCTGACCAACCTTCTTCACCGGAGGTCAGCCTCGAGCACCGCCCTGGAACTGGGCTTGCCCGCTGCTCTGCTGCCCCTGAGGACAGTCCTTCGCGAAATGGCCTGCCTGGCCACACGTGAAGCAGGTGAAACGGGGCGGTCCCCCGCTGATCGGTGGACGGAAACCCGGGGCGCGTTGTGGCGGTTGAAACGCCCGGGGTACCGTCTGCTGTTGCTGCTGTCTTGGTGGTTGCATCGGCGAACGGAACGGGGGTGACTGGAAAGGACGTCCCCCGAACCGTTGAGGTCGCGCCGGTGGATGCCACTGCTGCCCGGATGGTGTCCGATACACCATACGGTACTTCTGGGGCGCACCACCACCTCTGCTAGGTGGAGCGCTATGCTTCCTCTGCTCAGCTGCTAACTCCCGCTGAGCGTCCTCTTGCATGATTGCGGCATTGACTAGGTCGTTGAATGTGCCGTGGTTCCACTGTACAAGATGGGTCTTCATTTCGGGGTGTAACCCCCGATAGAAGTGCTCCCTCTTCTTCTCCTCCGTGGAGATGTAGTCTGACGCATACTGCGCCAGATGGTTGAAGGCACAGGAGTAGTCGTGGGCACTCCTCCCGCCCTGCTTCAGTTCCAAGAATTCTTGGAACTTCCTCTTCATGATCCCGGGAGGAATATGATAGGCACGGAACGCCTCCCGGAACTCTTGCCATTCCACGGCATGGCCAGCCGGACGTGAGGCGACATAATTCGCCCACCACGCACCAGCGGCACCGTGGAGCTGCTGTGCTGCGAACAGGGTCTTCTGCCGCTCCGTACATTGGAGCAGCCCAAACTTGGACTCGATGGTCCGCAGCCAGTTGTCAGCCTCCAGTGGTTCTTCAGCTTCGTTGAACACTGGAGGGTGCGTACTCATGAAATCCGAGTACGACACTTCCCGGGGCTCACGAGGCCCTCTGTCTTGACGTCCCCCCGCCTGGGACGTATTCTGCACGATTGTGCGGAGCAGGTCGGTCTTCTCCTCACGACCTCCCACCAGTGCCGCTATCACATCCGCTAGAGTAAGCCGAGGCGGCGGTGGTGGCTGCTGCTGCGGGGTGCTGTCGTAGGCCGGTGGCTGGGTGTCATCACCTCCCCCTTGGCTAGAGCCACCTACCTCGTGTGTGGTCCTAGTGCGAACCATCTGCAACCATACGACAATAACATCAGTCCTGCAACACTTGCATGCAGTTCAATTAAAATGGGCGTAAAAATATTATGACAACAAAAACATGCGATATATCTCATAAGTAGATAATGTAATAACTTTGCACAAGTTACACCATTACCAGACAAAACACAATCTAGTTAATCCAACTTGATGAACCCCCACTTTGGAAGCTCACCATAACTAGGTTTGGTCACTACGAGATATTATTATCGCTTTGTCATCACGTAAACCACCCTTAGGGTACAACACCCTCTCCAATGAGTTCAAACTGTCATTCTTCTGTCAGAATGACCAGTTTCTACCTATTCCAAGTTTTGATCTGGTTATGGCATTTTCCTGACTCAAGTTGAATACCAAAGTCAAAGTTAACTTCAGTATCTCCCCAACGAGTATTCAATTGCCCCCAGATCAGCCTTGGTTAACAAGTTATGCTAATTCAAAGTCAGCAGAATTTCTGGAAGAATTTTTAACAGCACCTCCCTTGGAAGTTACTGTTTTCAACTCTGGTTTCCACTGAAATCTGTGCTGAAATTTCAGAAACTATGAATTGCAAAGATGTCACACATCTTCTACTCTTTCTAAGGATGTATCATATGAATTTTTTTTATTTTTCTACTGGTAGTTATCCTTGAAAAACAGAACAGTCCAGAGAATGTTTTAACACTGTCCTGGTTCTGGACAGTTTACATTCCTCTGGGATTTCAGCCATCTTAAGGTGAGTTTCAGCTCTGAAAGTCTACAACAAAGTTGTAGAGTACTTAAATACCTTTCCAGAACTATATAGCACACCTCTCTCGGCTAAAAGACCTGTGAGTTATGCCCTGTTGAAGATCAGCAAACTTGCTGTCCCAAAACAGAGCACTCTGTTTTTCAGTCTTTTTGGAACTACACTCCTCACTATCCCATTCTTATACCCAACCAGGGTCCTAAATGTGGAACCTATAGATTTTAATTCCTTGTTCTCAATATTTTCATGCATATGCCTACAATACCTCGGTACTACGTTCCTCACCAAAGAAAATCCTAACCGGATTATACCGGCATATACGTCTCAAGTGTGGCACTAAACGGTCTCTCGCACACGTTTACTACACGGATACATACGTGGTTAGTACCTGCAGAAGACCACACAATAATGGTGCACTCAAAGGTTGTTCATTCCAGGCAGTTCCATATTTAAAAGTAAATACAAACGCCCGTATCATTGTCATACGGCCGTCCTTGAGTTAGGTCACGTCTCAAGGCACGTGATCGTGTTTTAACACCACACGACGGGGAACCCGAGTATGTCATGAACGGGTCGTCACGGTTGGGAATGTTATCAACCCAACAGATACCACCTACTGCCCTGCAGGGCACGCCGATGACAAGCGCTGCGTATGTCCTCCTGGGCTATTTCCAGACGAACACACTCTCGCGTTACTGACCACGCGATGGGGTCTCCACTTACTTGCCTAATGCACGCTAGGGATCAGCGTTTCATATGAACTCAGGGACATGAAGAGTCCAAGAGCTTCATATTGACATCTCACACCAAGCTGTGAGATCAACCCCTGAACCACGTTCCTCGTCAGGGAGAGCTAACCGAAATTGAACCGCTTTCGGTGGCGTTCCTTACCATACTTACCAGAGCGTAGGTGCGTCGTTCCATAATTGAAATTCAGAATTATAACACATAGGTTAGTCTTTGCCACTTTAAGTAACTATGCTAATATAGTCCTTACTTGGGCAACTACCGATTCTTCACCGTATACCTAAGTTTTTCCCATAATGCAGTCCTTAAGTACTGTGCTATCCCCAATGCAGCTCTGATACCAGGCTGTGGCGGACCGGAATCCGCTCATCCAGGATCGCAGAGGGTGGTGCCGCACGATGCGACACCCGACAGCACACGTCATAAGAACACAATATATTACATGGGAAAAACAACTGAAACTGTACAAACAGGTACAAACTTCAGTTACAACTATTGTTTATATTACACAGCGGAAGTCTACACTATACAACTCACGCCCGCCTATCTAGCAAAAGTGGTCGCCCAGCCCTAGGGCAACCCACACTAGCTGCACTCCTCAGCTCAGCGCGGCGTGTACGGCTCCCACTCAGCCGTGGTCCCCGACGGAGGGTAACCCTCGCCGGTGGACTCGTACTCCGAGTCCGTGGGTGGCTCCTCACCTGAAAAACACTTAAGCAGCAACCTTGAGCACGAAGGCTCAGCAAGGCTTAACAGACTCACCTAAGCATGAAACTCTACATGGGTGTACCATGACATAGGATAGCAATGTTGCAGCAAATGGACACGCCTACAAGTTCATCCTTAGTTCACCTTTTAGCAACGAGTTAGCGATTCAGGAAGCTGAAATTTAGTGAGCAATATTTGGTGGCACACAGGTAACAATACAATTATATCATAACAGCAGTATTGAATCATAACATTGCATTCATTAGTCTACATTACGACGCAGTGAACAAACGGTACTCATCACCGCGAGGGACGGCGAATCGACTCGATATACAACTGCAGGGAAACCCAAAGAGCATGTCACGTACGCCCACCCGTGGAGCTGCACAGTACGCTCACTCGATGTCGTACGGGACAACCTTTCACCCAACAGCCCAAACGTCGAACCGGTCGCACCGAAACGAGCAGGAGGTTCCCCACACGGAGCATCTCTCTATGCCCGTTGGCAGATTTCCACCTTGCTGCCCTCAACCTACACCTATAAATCGGTGTGCTATGCCTCGACGCCCAGAGGTTTAGGCTACATCGGTTTATCGGGGCCCATATATCCGATATGCCTTCGGTACGTTCAACACTTGTTCAGCAGGGCCGCACACGGATCGGTCCTCAATCAACACGGGCAGGGCCGCGCACACAAGACTCTCTCTTGCTGTGCCCTAGCCCCTGCCTAGTCTCATTTTCATTACTAAAGTGATCTCACATCACTCAACCGAACCCGTGTGTCCCAAGCCTATCTCGCGAGTAAATTCCAACTACTCGACTTGTACCGAAGCCCTATGAATTTTTAAGCATAGCCTTTCTACTCGAGGTCTTAGACACTACCCTCACTCTTTTAGGAACCTCTGGTTATGCAAGTGGGGTTCCATCCATCCTATACCTAATGCACATACATACTTCATACGACATGTGTAAACAAAGTAAGACTTATAAAAGGTTAATGCAAACCGGGGCTTGCCTTGTTGCTGTTGGTCAGGGGTTAGTTCCTCTTCCGGAAGGAGGAAATCCAGCACTTCCGGGGTCTCTTCTTCAATGGCTACACGTTGAAAACAATACTACATGTAAATTTAAATGCAATGTGTGAACTTAAATACATAATTGCTAATAACTCTAGCTAGCCCTCCCCTTTGGTTCTGAAATTTTTATGGTGGATTGGTAGGGGCCTAACCCGAGTTGTGACCAAGTTTTATTTGAAACAAAGTTCAATTGAACCTTGTACAAATAAAAGCCTCTTTGGTCAATAATTGAGCCCCTAAGTAATTCCAGGGTTTTTCATGGCTCCCACCATTACTTTCTGGAAACTAGAATTTAGGACGGTTCTAATGGAATTGGTTTCATGTCATTTGAAGAATCCTAGAGAAAGTTATGTCCTAATTAAGATTGGAGAAAATCTGAAAAATGTTTCTGTACATTTTTCTATTTTCTCTGGGCAGTCCCCTTAATCACCCAATTAGGGTAACTAAATGAACTTGGATGAGTCTGAAAATCTTACTGGGATTCAGGGATTCTCCAATGAACCTTTCAGCCAAATTTCAGAATTTTTCATAAAGTAGTTCTCCAGATAAAATTCCCAACACTTTAAATTTAGGGATTTAATTCTGGAAAACTATTCACTTTCATGAGCTGAATTTGGTATTGCTGGAAAGTACTCAGAATCCTGAGTTCAGCAAAATTTTGTTCACTGAATTTGGAGCTCTCTAGCCAAAGTTCTGAGGATTTGAAGTTTGGAAGAATTCTGAAAATTGGGGGAGAAGTTTAAACTCTCGGGGCCCGCGGGGACACGTGTCGAGCGCGGAGGTGTCCGGCACACCGGGGATATGACACGTGTCGAGCGCGGAGGTGTCCGGCACACCGGAGCTCACAGGGTATTCGCGCGCCAGCACAGCCGCTCCCTGGCCACACCCGATCCCGATTTAAATTCTTCAGCCGCTGACACGTGGGCCAGCCGGCTTCGTCTTCCTCCCGCCGTTCTCTCGCGCCCGCGCCGCTGACCTCGCCGGAGCAGACTCGGGGCTCGCCGGCTCGCCGCTGCCGGACCTCCCATGGTCTGAAAATCGCCGCCAGGGGGGTTGTCGACGTCGAGGAACACGTCGGTGGTGACAGGTCGGTCTGGGGGTGACCTGAAGTAGCTCGGCGACGTGCCGCGGCCTCGGTTGAGGTTCGACACCGTCGACCGTGGTTTCTAAACCCGCCAACACCTCAAACAAACGGCCCTACAGCATCAGTGTACCTCTAGGAAGCTCGACAAGGTGTCAAAAGGGTTCAGGGATGGCGGCAAGTCGGTCGGCACCGTGTGACCGATCGTGCCCGCCATGACCGCCCTCGATCGAGCTCGAAATTCGTCACTCCTACACAGTTTCACGCTACGGATGCAGAAAAGAACTTGATCGCCGGCTAGCCCAGCGTCTATGTGCAAGATTTGATGACCTCCGAAAGATCATAGAGCAAGAATTTAAAGAAACTGTACCGGAAGTTCGGTTTACGGTCGCCGGAGCAAAAACTGGAAATTCTCTGCAGAATCTTCACGGTTGGCTTCCAAACTTGGAGGAGAGTAGCACGGTGGTCGCGCTCTCCTGTTTCCTCTCTCGCTGGACCGTGAAAACGCCTGTGGAACTGTAAGGGCCTCAGTTTTTGACACCCAATTGTAGTGTTCATCACCACACCACACCCCTCATTTGAGCAAGAATGATGAACACAAATGAAGAGCAAGTAACAATTATCAACATGCTCATTAGAGAACAAACTTACACAGTGCAAAAGTGGTATTTCCCACATGTGATATGGATGGGCTGGACATATGAAAACTCCTACACTTTGCTAAGGATGTCCATGCCAAGTTTCACCCAAATTCAAAACCTTTTTGAGGTCATCTTGGGTATAGATAGGAAAGGGGCAGTTTGAAAACATATTCAAATTCAAACTGTTTTTATACCATGAATTTGAAAGTGGAAGGCATATTCTTGCTCAGCACATTTTTGTGAGCTCACACACCAATTTTCACTCCATTTGGGGTTGATCTTGACATGATCTAAAGGGGAGAAATTCAAACTTTATTTGAATTTCAAACTGAACTTGTGCTGAAATTCGTCCAAACCAAACCTCATTTGAACTTTGATCAATTCAAATGGCTCATGGGTGAATAATTTGAATTGCCAAGGGTAGTATAGGGTTCACTGTTTACCACAGCTGTTAGGAGTAAATTTCAGAGGTTAAAAGGAGGGGTGGGACCCACATGTCAGCCTCTGCTTCAACACAAACCGACTGAGACTTTTCACTCGGGTCGCCGAGCCGCAGCGGTGATCGCCACCGAGGCCAGCCACCGCGCCACCAGCTGCTTGCCCACGCGCGGACATGAGGTGGTGCAGAGCCTTCTTAAGGCGCCTGCCCCCTCCTCGGCCGAGGCACCACAGTTCTCTCCCGCAAGAACTCAGCGCCGGCCAAGAACTTCCGCAGCTCGGACTTGATCGGAGAACGCCGATCGCAGCTCCCTCCTTCCACTCCAGAGTCCCAGAAAGGTACTAGAGACCTTCCTCCATCCTCTCCATTGCTAGAATTCGGTTGAAACCGATTGATATCGGCTGTGCCGAAAGATCAAACTCGGAACTTGGAACCGCCGCACCTCGGGCTCTCGTGGACAGCCCAACCTGGGCGTTGTCACGCCCGAGCCAAGGCACCCTTGGACGCGCGGGTGACCGGTGCTGCTCATCCCCGAGCCACAGCTCGAGTGGTTGCTCACCGGCGGCGAATTTCCACTGTTCCCCTTTCTGTGTGCAGAACGACCTTCGGGTACGATTCTGTTTAATTCGTGCTCTAGAAAGGATTAGAGGGCCTCAGGCCACTCCCACACGAGCTAGACACGGTAACGCACAAGTTGCCTTCACAACTCTGGGCCGGAGAACCTCTGTGCCCGGCGTAATTTAAGGTCTACTAATGGCGGAACGAACGGGTGGCATCGGGCGCACGGTGAGGACCTATTTCGGGCCTTCCCCGAGCTGCCTCGAGCTCAGGTCGACCTTCTCTGAGGTCCACTGATGCTCCCCGACCGATTTCCCAAGTAGCTGAGGTACTAGGAGAGTCAGCCGACATGGCCGAAGTCATTCCGATATGGTGGCTCGTCGCCGACCATGCTCCGGCCGTTGTCATGAGCAGCTGACCCTCGGATCCTGTTCCCCAAGTAAAAGTAGGCAGGGGCGGCCAGAATCAAGAAGTTTGGAGCTGTACAGCAGCCGGCGGCGAGCTCTCCGGCGAGGTCCCTCGGCGGCGGGGCGCGGGTGTCGCGAGGTTGAAGAAGGGGGTGGACCCCAGCTGTCAGCGGCCGATATTTTGAATCGGGATCCGGCTGCGGCCGGGATCGGCTGAGCTGGCGCGCAAAATCCTTGTGGGCCGCGGTGTGCCATCACCTAGGCATGCGACGCGTGTCCCCTGGGCCCACGCGCGAGTTTAAACTTTTCCCCGATTTTCAGATTTCCTTCAAACTTCAAATCCTTATAACTTTGGCTAGAAAGCTCCAAATTGAGTGAACCAAATTTTGCTGGATTCAGCTCTCTGAGTACTTTCCAGAAAATCAAGTTTCACTTCATGAAATTCCTTAATTCTCCAGAATTAATTCCTTAAATTTTAAACTGTTAGGAATTTTAACTGGAGAATCCTTTGGAGGAAAATCCTGAAATTTTGCTAAGATGTTCACCAAAATATCCTTGAACTACCATAAAAATTTCAGATCCATTTGAGCTCATTTAGTCCACCTAATGGTGTGATTAGTAAAACTGTTCCACAGAAAATAGAAAATGTTCAGAAACATTTTCAGAATTTTCTCTGAAATTGTTTAGCTCATATCTTTAGTTAGGGACTTCCAAATTAAGTGAGACCAACTCCATTAGAACTCTCTGAAAATCTAGTTTTCAGAAAGTCATAGTGTGTCTCATGAAAATTCCTAGAACACCCTAAGAGTTCAAATTAAGGTCAAGGACATAATTAATTGTGGAGGGCTCAAATCAGCTTTGCTGCAACTAAAACTTGACCAAGTCTCTGTTTAGGTTGTAACCAAGCCACGGTAAAAGTTTCACAGTCATTAGGTCTGTCTAGCAAAGGTTATAGACTTCACAACTTCAAAGATAATACAAATGCATTTAAATTAATACATACATTGCTTCTATCATGTAGTCGCTAAGGTCGAGGAGGAACCCGAAGTCCTAGACTTCGTTACTCCGGAGGAACAGCTAGCCTACGACCAAGAGCAGCAAGGCAAGCCCCGGTTTGCATTAACCTTTTTACAAATATTTATTGTTTTGAGCACACCTTTGAATATTGTTCTTTGCATTAGAGTCTTGATTGGAAACCCAACTGCACAGCCAAGAAAACCATGGGTTGGGGTTAGGATTGCAAACCCCGTTAGCCACTGCATTGCTAGGATAGAGTAGGATTCGGTACAAGTCGAGTAGTTGGAACTACTCGCGAGAATAGGCTAGAGGCACATTGCTCGGGTAGAGATAGCACATGCTACACATGGCAAGAAAATGAGACCGAGCGGAGAGTAAGGGCAGCAGGACTTTGGGGCCTGTGTGCTGTAGCTCCGCTTGTGTCGATTGAGGACCGAGCCGTGTGCGGGCCTGTTGAACAAGCTAGAACAGTACCGAAGACCTACCGGCTATATGGGAACCGGGAAACTGATGTAACTCGGGTAGCTGGGTATTGAGGCATTGCCCGTCGTTAAGAGGGTAGGTTGAGAGCTCGAGGTGTAAATCGGCTGGCGGCACGGAGATGCGCGTGCAGAGACCTCTTGCTCGGGACGATGGGACCGGTTCAATATTTGGCTAACGGGTGAAAGGTAGTCGCGTACGGCGTCCGTGATGGTTGTTGTAGGCAACATCGAGTACGGGCGTACGTGACGGGTTGTTCGGGTAACCCTGCAGGTGTAAATCGATTATAATCGCCGTCCCTCGCGGTCAGTGAGTACCACTTGTTCACTGTACCGTGACGTAGAAAGAACAGGCTAGTTACATGTTAAAATGTTGCTGATTGAAAGCTGGACATTGATTGTTAATGATATGCTGTAGCTTAGTGCTAACTAAAGTTCTTTTCAACTTTGGGCAAAGTACATGAGAGAAATGCGTTTCTTGTTTGATTGCGGCTCTCTCATGTGCCTTAGCGTAAGGTTCTCCACAACCTGCTGCTAAAACTTGAAAGTAAGGTTCTACTAATTAGGCGAGTCCTTGCAAATGATTTTTGCCTCATGCAACCCATTACCCTCATGTAGAAGTTCCATGTTTAGGTGAGACGGGTCAGACTTGCTGAGCCTTCGTGCTCACTGCTTGTGTTTGAAGCTTTTGCAGGGTTCTATGAGGAAGGAACTCCCGAAGAGGAGACGGAACCCCAGGAGGGGAACCCCGTCGAGTGGGAGTCGTGCACGCCGCAGAGTTAGTGTGCGTGTGTGCTAGCAAGGACACGTTCGAGGGCTGAACGTGCACTTGATGCTTAGTCTACGCCCGTGAGTGTAGACTGAACTTATTTTGATGTAAACATGTTCATAAACCTGTTTATGTAATAAAGCTTCCGCTTCCGCTTTGCACCTTTGACGTGTGTTATACGGTGCTGTGCAACGCAGCACCCCTCAGCGTGATCCTGGCTCGACAGGACCAATGGGGTCGTGTCAGCGTTGGTATCAGAGCTCGCTGGAGGTTTAACACAGTACAAAGGTCTTCTTTTTCAAAAATCCAGTGAGGAACGAGTTAGTAGCCCGTATAAGGATGTTATTAGCATATAGAAAGTGGCATATTAACCTATTTGTTATGTCGGAAAATCGTGCATCTCGGGACGTTCATGTCTTGGGGGGTGCACGTAAGCGCTGTCCACCAGTGCGCACAAGCTGAAGGGTGGAGCCCCACGGGTGGCAGGTAACCCAACCCGCTTTGTTATCCTCTACGACTCTTCATGTCGTTTGGGGTATTCGAGCAACGTCTGTCCCTGGCGTGCATGGTGCAACATGGGAGACCCCGTCACGTGGTCTGAAACGTGAACACGTAACTCAAGGCGTGTTTGGCTTGAGAACATCCGGGCGAGTGATGACGGCCGGGTGTACCAACTGTATGGATTCCGGGCTCGGTGTGCAGCCGAGTCTGATGATTGTTTGAGTTTCTGCAGGTAGCCTGACCACGAAACGGTAGACGTGTAGCATTCGTGTGCGAGTGACGTTTAGTGCCACTGAACTAACGAAGCCGGCTAAGTCCAGTATAGGTTTTTTCTTTGTGAGGACGTAGTGCCGACATAATCTGGTGACGCATCGACGTCACACCCAACTAAATGAACAACTTCATTTAAAAATTTGAAGGTTTTGATCCAAAGTAGTAAAACTTGATGTAACTCCTTCCCTTGTACAAGATATTCAAAGTTAACAAGTTTTCAACTTATAGGATGTTAAGGACAGAGCACTCTGTTTTCAGCTGAATCAAGGCTGAAGTTAATCAGAGGCTAGAGGTCGAGTTCTTTCGAGGTTGGAGTCATATGATACATTTCTGGAAAGCTTTGGAGGAGCTTTACAACTTTTCTGTTGAGTTCCAGAGGTGTTTCATGCCTTAACCACTCGAAAAATGCAGTAGAGTTGAAACTGTCCAGAAAACAGGACGGAGCAAAAACTCTCTGTAGACTCTCTGTAAATTAAGCATAACTTCCTGCATAAAAATCCAAAAATAGAAAATGAGGTAGTTCTGGAAAGCTTATGAGATGAGTTACAACTTTGTGACAGAAAGTTTTGTCAGATTAGGAACAGAATTTACTGGGATTCTTGGACCAATCCAGTGCCTAAAGCAGGGAGGTGCTGTCCAATTGTTCCCAGAAATTCTGTTAACTTTGACATCTCATAACTTGTGAACCAGGACAGATCTTGTAAGGGCCTCAGTTTTTGACACTCATTTGCAGTGTTCATCACCACACCACACACCTCATTTGAGGAAGAATGATGAATACAAATGAAGAGCAAGTAACAACTATCAACATGCTCATTAGAGGACAAAATCACATATTGCAAAAGTGGTATTTCCCACATGTGATATAGATGGGCTGGACATATGAAAACTCCTACACTTTGCTAAGGACGTCCATGCCAAGTTTCACCCAAATTCAAAACCTTTTTGAGGTCATTTTGGGTATAGTTAGGAAGAGGGCAGTTTGAAACCATATTCAAATTCAAACTGTTTTCACCCACTGAATTTAAAAGTGGAAGGCATATTCTCACTCAGCACATTTTTGTGAGCTCACACACCAATTTTCACTCCATTTGGAGTTGATCTTGACATGAGCTAAGGGGGAGAAATTCAAACTTTATTTGAATTTCAAACTGAACTTGTGCTGAAATTCATTCAAACCAAACCTCATTTGAACTTTGATCAATTCAAATGGCTCTTGGGTGAATAATTTGAATTGCCAAGGGTAGAATAGGGTTCACTGTTTACCACAGCTGTTAGGAGTAAATTTCAGAGGTTAAAAGAGGAGTGGGACCCACATGTCAGCCTCTGCCTCAAAACAAACCGACTGAACCACAGTTCAGTCGGTTCCCGGCTGCTGTGAGCGCGCGCCACCGAAGGGGGCAGCCGGCGCCAGCTCCTGCTGCGTGCCCCAAGCCGGAGACCGGCCGACCGGGCTATTTATTCCCTCCCCGGCATGCTTCAGTCGCCATTCCCCGAGCTGCCGACGTGCGCGACCTGTTTTTCCATTGCCATCGCCGGCGCTCGAGTTCCTGCTTGATCAAGCCGATCGCAGCTCCCTCCTTCCACTCCAGGGTCCCAGCAAGGTACTAGCGACCATCCTCCATCCTCCCCATTGCTAGAAATCGTTTGAAACCGAGTGATATCGGCTGTGCCGAAGGATCAAACTCGGAACTGGAAACCGCCGCACCTCGGGCTCTCGTGGACAGCCCAACCTGGGCGTTGTCACGCCCAACCCAAGGCACCCTTGGACGCGCAGGTGACCGGTGCTGCTCACCCCCGAGCTACAGCTCGAGTGGTTGCTCACCGGCGGCGAATTTCCATTTTTCCCCTTTCTGTGTGCAGAATGACCTTCGGGTACGATTCTGTGTAATTCGTGCTCTAGAAAGGATTAGAGGGCCTCAGGCCACTCCTACACGAGCTAGACACGGTGACGCACAAGTTGCCTTCACAACTCTGGGCCGGAGAACCTCTGTGCCCGGCGTAATTCAAGGTCTACTAATGGCGGAACGAACGGGGGATATCGGGCGCACGGTGAGGACCTATTTCGGGCCTTCCCCGAGCTGCCCCGAGTTCATGTCGACCTTCTCTGAGGTCCACTGATGCTCCCCGACCGATTTCCCAAGTAGCTGAGGTACTAGGAGAGTCAGCCGACATGGCCGAAGTCGTTCCGATATGGCGGCTCGTCGCCGACCATGCTCCGGCCGTTGTCATGAGCAGCTGACCCTCGGATCATGTTCCCCAAGTAAAAGTAGGCAGGGGCGGCCAGAATCAAGAAGTTTGGAGCTGTACAGCAGCCGGCGGCGAGCTCTCCGGCGAGGTCCCTCGGCGGCGGAGCGCGGGTGTCGCGAGGTTGAAGAAGGGGGTGGGCCCCAGCTGTCAGCGGCCGATATTTTGAATCGGGATCCGGCTGCGGCCGGGATCGGGTGTGCTGGCGCGCAAAAGCCTTGTGGGCCGCGGTGTGCTGTCGCTTCGGCGTGCGACGCGTGTCCCCTGGGCCCACGCGCGAGTTTAAACTTTTCCCCAATTTTCAGATTTCCTTCAAACTTCAAATCCTTATAACTTTGGCTAGGAAGCTCCAAATCGAGTGAACCAAATTTTGCTGGATTCAGCTCTCCGAGTACTTTCCAGAAAATCAAATTTCACTTCATGAAATTCCTTAATTCTCCAGAATTAATTCCTTAAAGTTTAAACTGTTAGGAATTTTAACTGGAGAATCCTTTGGAGGAAAATCCTGAAATTTTGCTGAGATGTTCACCAAAATATCCTTGAACTACCATAAAACTTTCAGATCCATTTGAGCTCATTTAGTCCACCTAATGGTGTGATTAGTAAAACTGTTCCAGAGAAAATAGAAAATGTTCAGAAACATTTTCAGAATTTTCTCTGAAATTGTTTAGCTCATATCTTTAGTTAGGAACTTCCAAATTAAGTGATACCAACTCCATTAGAACCCTCTGAAAATCTAGTTTTCAGAAAGACATAGTTTGTTTCATGAAGATCCTTAGAACACCCTAAAAGCCTTTAATTAAGGTCAAGGACATAATTAATTGTGGAGGGCTCAAATGAGCTTTGCTGCAACTAAAACTTGACCAATTCTTTGTTTAGGTTGTAACCAAGCCACAGTAAAAGTTTCACAGTCATTAGGTCTGTCTAGCAAGGGTTATAGACTTCACAACTTCAAAGTTAATACAAATACATTTAAATTAATACATACATTGTTCTTATCATGTAGTCGCTAAGGTCGAGGAGGAACCCGAAGTCTTAGACTTCGTTACTCCGGAGGAACAGCTAGCCTACGACCAAGAGCAGCAAGGCAAGCCCCGGTTTGCATTAACCTTTTTACAAATTTTTATTGTTTTGAGCACATACTTGTTTCCCTTTGTTCTTTGCATTAGAGTTTTGATTGAAAACCCAACTGCACAGCCAAGAAAACCATGGGTTGGGTTTAGGATTGCAAACTCCGTTAGCCACTGCATTGCTAGGATAGAGTAGGATTCGGTACAAGTAGAGTGGTTGGAACTACTCGCGAGAATAGGCTAGAGGCACATTGCTCGGGTAGAGATAGCACATGAAACACATGGCAAGAAAATGAGACCGAGCGGAGAGTAAGGGCAGCAGGACTTTGGGGCCTGTGTGCTGTAGCTCCGCTTGTGTCGATTGAGGACCGAGCCGTGTGCGGGCCTGTTGAACAAGCTAGAACAGTACCGAAGACCTACCGGCTATATGGGGACCGGGAAACTGATGTAACTCGGGTAGCTGGGTATTGAGGCATTGCCCGTCGTTCAGAGGGTAGGTTGAGAGCTCGAGGTGTAAATCAGCTGGCGGCACAGAGATGCGCGTGCAGGGACCTCTTGCTCGGGACGATGGGACCGGTTCAATATTTGGCTAACGGGTGAAAGGTAGTCGCGTACGGCGTCCGTGATGGTTGTTGTAGGCAACATCGAGTACGGGCGTACGTTACGGGTTGTTCGGGTAACCCTGCAGGTGTAAATCGATTATAATCGCCGTCCCTCGCGGTCAGTGAGTACCACTTGTTCACTGTACCGTGACGTAGAAAGAACAGGCTAGTTACATGTTAAAATGTTGCTGATTGAAAGATGGACCTTGATTGTTAATGATATGCTGTAGCTTAGTGCTAACTAAAGTTCTTTTCAACTTTGGGCAAAGTACATGAGAGAAATGCGTTTCTTGTTTGATTGCGGCTCTCTCATGTGCCTTAGCGTAAAGTTCTCCACAACCTGCTGCTAAAACTTGAAAGTAAGGTTCTACTAATTAGGCGAGTCCTTGCAAATGATTTTTGCCTCATGCAACCCATTACCCTCATGTAGAAGTTCCATGTTTAGGTGAGACGGGTCAGACTTGCTGAGCCTTCGTGCTCACTGCTTGTGTTTGAAACTTTTTGCAGGGTTTTATGAGGAAGGGACTCCCGAAGAGGAGACGGAACCCCAGGAGGGGAACTCCGTCGAGTGGGAGTCGTGCACGCCGCAGAGTTAGTGTGCGTGTGTGCTAGCAAGGACACGTTCAAGGGCTGAACGTGTACTTGATGCTTAGTCTACGCCCGTGAGTGTGGACTAAACCTATTTTGATGTAAACATGTTCATAAACTTGTTTATGTAATAAAGCTTCCGCTTCCGCTTTGTACCTTTGACGTGTGTTATACGGTGCTGTGCAACGCAGCACCCCTCAGCGTGATCCTGGCTCGACAGGACCAGTGGGGTCGTGTCAGCGTGGTATCAGAGCTCGCTTGAGGTTTAACACAGTACAAAGGTCTTCTTTTTCAAAAATCCAGTGAGGAACGAGTTAGTAGCCCGTATAAGGATGTTATTAGCATATAGAAAGTGGCTTATTAACCTATTTGTTATGTCGGAAAATCGTGCATCTCGGGACGTTCATGTCTTGGGGGGTGCACGTAAGCGCTGTCCACCAGTGCGCACAAGCTGAAGGGTGGAGCCCCACGGGTGGCAGGTAACCCGATCTGCTTTAGTATCCTCTACGACTCTTCATGTCGTTTGGGGTATTCGAGCAACGTCTGTCCCTGGCGTGCGTGGTGCAACATGGGAGACCCCGTCACGTGGTCTGAAACGTGAACACGTAACTCAAGGCGTGTTTGGCTTGAGAACATCCGGGCGAGTGATGACGGCCGGGTGTACTAACTGTATGGATTCCGGGCTCGGTGTGCAGCCGAGTCTGATGATTTTTTGAGTTTCTGCAGGTAGCCTGACCACGAAACGGTAGACGTGTAGCATTCGTGTGCGAGTGACGAGTAGTGCCACTGAACTAACGAAGCCGGCTAAGTCCGGTATAGGTTTCTTCTTTGTGAGGACGTAGTACCGACATAATCTGGTGACGCATCGACGTCACACCCAACTAAATGAACAACTTCATTTAAAAACTTGAAGGTTTTGATCCAAAGTAGTAAAACTTGATGTAACTCCTTCCCTTGTACAAGATATTCAAAGTTAACAAGTTTTCAACTTATAGGATGATAAGGACAGAGCACTCTGTTTTCAGCTGAATCAAGGCTGAAGTTAATCAGAGGCTAGAGGTCGAGTTCTTTCGAGGTTGGGGTCGTATGATACATTTCTGGAAAGCTATGGAGAAGCTTTGCAACTTTTCTGTTGAGTTCCAGAGGTGTTTCATCCCTTAACCACTCGAAAAATACAGCAGAGTTGAAACTGTCCAGAAAACAGGACAGAGCAAAGACTCTCTGTAAACTCTCTGTAAATTAAGCATAACTTCCTGCTTAAAAATCCAAAAATAGGAAATGAGATAGTTCTGGAAAGCTTATGAGATGGGTTACAACTTTGTAACAGAAAGTTTTGTCAGATTAGGAACAGAAGTTACTGGGATTCTTGGATCAAATCAGTACCTAAGGCAGGGAGGTGCTGTCCAATTGTTTCCAGAAATTCTGTTAACTTTGACATCTCATAACTTGTGAACCAGGACAGATCTTAGGCCAACCAAATACTTTCTGGAAAGCTATTGAAGTTAACTTTAACTTTGATGTTGAGCTCCAGAACTGGTTTTGCTTTTAATCTGGCCTAAATCAGATTGATATGGAAACTGGTCAGGGCTGTCATGGTAACAGCAGATCAGCAGTCAAATTTGTTTAAAAATTTGAACTATGTTTCCAAGTTTTATGGGTTCAATGACATATCTTATGTTATAACTCAATGGTTTACTGTTCAAATAAATATTTGACATTTCTCAAATATATTTTTACAGATGGCAGCAGATAAACGGTTGGAGAACGGGTGGGTAGTTTCCCACTGCTCTGACCGTAGCGGCTACCCGGAAGCATTGTGGCAAATGCTCCAATATTTCGGGTACAACCAGATGCCGCAATACTTCGCCAAGGAAGAAGGAGAAAAGGGGAACAAAACGTGGACGATCCATGTCGAGGTTCCTGCAGGGCCTACGCCACCCGGTTGGGTGCCATTCACCGTCACGGTGAGAGGAAGACAACCGGAAGGGATGTGGCAAGTGGCAGCCCGTGACACTATGTCACGTTTCTGCCAACTACACGTGCAGGCTATGGAAGGAACTCCATACGCACTCGTTCCGGTGGAGGGACGAGCTCAGCATGTGTGGGAAGAGAGGTACCTGGAGGCAACAGACCCGACTTGCCCAAGGTACAACCCCGCGGAGGCAAATCTCAGTCTCCAAATGAGGGCGGGAAACGCTGTGATGAACAGCCAAGCTGTTCATACGGAGCATCTCGCCACCAAGCTCAAGGAGAGCACAAGCCGTGGAGATCATTTCGAGGGTGCTCACAGCGCACTCCGCAATGTGCTCCTTCCGACGATCAAGCGACTGAATGAACAACACAATCAGTTGCGTCGTCTGAAGAAGGCAAAGAAGAAGGGCCGTGTTGACATCGCGGCGTTGCAAGAGCTGGTGCAGACCCTAACCCAGCAGAATGAGGACCTTGCTCAAGAGCGGGACGACGCTATTGAGGAAGGACAAGGCTGGGAAGAAGACTACAACCAGGCTATGGACGAGGTGCATGCACTGCAGGACCTCGTGCCCCCGGTATTGGGCATACCGGTAGTCTTGGGTCTTCCAGCCATGGGAGAACCCGGAATGGGAGAAGAGGTGGTAGATCCAGAGCCACCAGCCGAGGTACCGGAGGAGGACGACCCACAGGAGGTCGAGTTCTACTCCAAGTAGGGGGTTACGGTTGCCAAGTAGGGCAGCTAGGGTAGCGTAACCCAACTTTTGTAATTGGTGACATGTCGTGTAGACAGTAGCGTATGTATAGGTAGTGACGACATGAGCACGACTTCTCGGAAATCCGGGAATAATGTATCTTGTATAAAGTTTATGCTTTATCAATATATGTGAATGTTGTGCAAGCTGATCATGCGTCGCTTCAATACTTACTGCTGTTTATGGAATTTTGAGTAAGACATGTGCTAATTGCTGCCGTGTTGAATTTCAGAATGACGCGTACTCGTGCCAACCCTGATGTTGGAGGTACTAGCCAAGGGGGAGAGACCTCCCAACCACCTCCCGAGGACTCCTCGGGACAGCAGCAGCAACAGCAACAGCAAACACCGCCACCGCCACTGCCAACGGTTACATTGGCCGACATTGTCGCGGCAATGGCGGGTTCACATCAGCAGCATACAGAGCTGCTGCAAACGTTAATTGCGAATACGTCTCGCCCAGAGAGACGTCAAGACCGTGAGGAGCGCCAACAGAGCTCCTACTCCGACTTCCTGGCGACTCATCCCCCTGTATTCTCAAGGGCGGATGAACCACTTGACGCGGACAACTGGCTCCGCGCCATAGAGATGAAGTTCGGGCTGCTCCAAATCAGCGAGCAGCGCAAGACTCAGTTCGCGGTCCAGCAGCTCCAAGGATCCGCGAGCGCGTGGTGGGCCAACTTCTGTGCTTCACAGCCCACCGACCGAGCGATGACCTGGGCGGAGTTCCGGACGGCCTTCAGGGCCTATCATATACCGCCCGGTTTGATGAAGAGGAAGACGCAGGAGTTCCTACACCTGCAACAAGGGAGCCGAAACGCGCTGGAATATTCCAGGGCGTTCAACGATCTCGCGCTCTACGCGTCGTATCACGCAGATACGGACGAGAAGCGGCGGGACCATTTTTACCAGGGGCTTAACCCGCTCCTGAAGGACAAGTTGGCGATGTTCAATCGCGGCAGCCTCAACGACATCATTGATGCTGCGATTGTTCAGGAGGACTCCGGCAAGGAGTTGGCGGCGGCAGAGCGAAAGCGAAGCGCGCCGCAGAGCAGCGGAGAAGGAGGCGGCCCTTCTCAGAAGTTTCGGATGGTGAATCACCCACCATCAGGTCCACGCTGGCAGCCACCACAGCGGTCGATGCCATTCCGCAGTCGGCCGTACTCTTCACCGGCATTCCGGCCGGCACTGCCAGCACCACCGCAACAACAACAGCAGCAGCGGGCGATGCCGCGTGCGTTTGCACCCCCGCAACGCATGCCGGGCTTTCGTCCACCAAGTACTCCACCAGCAGCGGCCACATGTTACAAGTGTGGTCGTCCAGGACACTTCGCGAGCAGTTGCCCGGAGAGGCAAAGCGGCGGAGTGGCACCACAGTTTCCGGGGAGGAATCAACCCCGGAACCCTACTAATGCGCGGCGGGCAAACCCTAGGCCCGGCACTGTCCACCAGCTTGCCATTGAGGACGTGCCGGAGGGCGAGCCAATCCTTGCGGGTATGTTCCAACTCCACCAGCATCCCGCTATAGTACTATTTGATTCAGGCGCCACACATAATTTTATTAGCCAGGCTTTCATTGCTAAACACAGCTTGCCAATACTACCCACCGATAGTCCATATTTAATTTGTTCACCGGGTGGGAAGATTTCAGCAAGCGTAATGGTCTCCAAAGCACCATTATGCTTAGCGGGTAGAGTATACCCCACGTCTCTCATTATCTTAGAGGGACAGAAGGTCGATGTCATCCTAGGGATGTCGTGGTTAACCCGCCACGGCGCTGTTTTAGACACCGTCCTTCGAGTCGTGCACTTGAACTCAGAGGTGCACGGTTCTCACTCATTATTTCTGGACAGTCCAGAAATAAAACTTCCAAGTGTCTATCAAGCTACAACCATCAGATTGGAAGACATTCCAGTGGTCCGAGAGTTCCCGGATGTATTCCCGGACGATTTGCCGGGGATGCCACCCGATAGAGAGGTGGAGTTCAAGATTGAACTTGCACCGGGAACCATGCCAATATCCCGAAGGCCGTACAAGATGGCGCCAAAGGAGTTGGCTGAACTGAAGACTCAGCTCACGGACCTTCTGGAGAAGGGTTTTATTAGGCCGAGCTCCTCGCCATGGGGTTGTTCGGCATTATTTGTCAAGAAAAAGGATGAAACGTTGTGGCTTTGCGTGGACTACCGTCCATTAAATGCCGTAACCATCAAGAACAAGTACCCGTTGCCACGGATCGACATGTTGTTTGATCAGTTGGTCGAAGCGAAGATCTTTTCCAAGATGGATTTAAGATCCGGGTACCATCAGATTAAGATAAGGGCGGAGGACATTCCGAAGACAGCTTTCTCGACAAGGTACGGACTTTATGAGTACCTGGTCATGTCCTTCGGCCTCACCAATGCCCCAGCTCACTTCATGTACTTAATGAACTCGGTGTTCATGCCGGAGCTGGACAAGTTTGTCGTGGTCTTCATCGACGACATCCTGGTATATTCCAAGTCGGAGGAAGATCACAAGAAACATCTGCGTATAGTCTTGCAACGGCTGCGGGATCACAAGTTATACGCAAAATTCAGCAAATGCGAGTTTTGGATATCGCAAGTGCCTTTCCTCGGGCATATCATCTCAGCAGAGGGTATCGCTGTGGACCCGAGCAAGATCACGCAAGTGCTGAATTGGAAATCCCCGAGAACTGTTCATGAGGTACGGAGTTTCCTCGGACTCGCGGGATATTATCGGAGGTTCATTCCGAACTTCTCGAAGATTGCCAAGCCAATGACAGAGCTGCTGAAGAAGGCTACCAAATATGTTTGGAGTCCAGCATGTGAAGCAGCATTCAAGGCTTTAGTCAAGCACCTGACATCAGCACCGGTTTTGGCGCAGCCAGACACAACAAAACCGTTTGATGTGTACTGCGATGCATCCGGCATTGGGCTCGGATGTGTGCTGATGCAAGACCGAAGAGTGGTCGCGTATGGATCACGGCAGCTTAGGAACCATGAGCAAAATTATCCAACTCACGATTTGGAGCTCGCTGCCGTAGTACTTGCACTGAAGATGTGGAGGCACTACCTACTCGGTAACCTCGTACATTTATATACCGACCACAAAAGCCTCAAGTACATATTCACTCAGAAGGAGCTGAACATGAGGCAACGAAGATGGTTAGAACTGATAAAGGATTATGAAATAGAGATCCATTATCATCCGGGCAAGGCAAACGTTGTGGCAGATGCACTGAGCCGCAAGTCACACGTTAATAATCTGACCATCACACCGTTGGAAGAGAGCGAACCACCACTACATGTGATTCCACACGGAGCTCTCTACAACTTAGCTTTGATCCCCACCATCCGTGAAGAGATAGCGGCAGCCCAGAAGAATGACAAGGGCATGTCACATTTGCGGAGACGTGTAGACAGTGGGGAGTTGAAATGTTTCCGGAAGGACGGAGACGGCGTCCTATGGTTCAAGGACCGGATCGTCGTACCCCGAAACCCGGAGTTAAGGAAGAAAATCTTTGATGAGGCTCACTTATCAAAGTTTTCTATTCACCCCGGCAGCAACAAAATGTATCAAGAACTCAGAAGAAGGTTTTGGTGGACACGGATGAAGCGAGAGACTGCCAAATACGTGTCCGAGTGTGATACATGTCGAAGGGTGAAGGCAGACCATATGTGGAAACCGGGACTGCTGCAACCACTAGGCATTCCTGCCTGGAAGTGGGAGGACGTGAGCATGGATTTCGTCGTCGGTTTACCCACCACCTTACAGAAACATGATTCTGTGTGGGTGATCGTCGATCGACTCACCAAAGTTGCCCATTTCATCCCGGTCAACACCAACTACAATGCCAAGAAGTACGCTGAACTGTACATCTCACGGATCCTATGCTTATACGGCGTACCCCGTACCATTATATCGGACCGGGGCACTTTATTTGTGTCCCGTTTTTGGGAGCAGCTACACGCTGCCTTGGGGACGAAGCTGATCCGTAGTTCAGCCTACCACCCGCAGACGGATGGACAAACCGAGCGGGTAAATCAAATTCTAGAAGACATGCTACGAGCTTGCGCTATCGACCACGGCAAGAATTGGGATGATCACTTGCCGTTAGCCGAGTTCTCGTACAACAATGGATACCAAGCCAGCATCAAGATGGCGCCCTACGAGGCGCTATACGGCAGGAAATGCCGCACACCACTGAACTGGTGTGAGTCTGGCGAGAGGGTTACCTTCGGGATTGACCTTGTCAACAACGCGGAAGAAAAGGTTCGACTGATTCAAGCGAACCTAAAAGCCGCTCAATCCCGACAGAAACAGTATGCGGACCGGAGAAGGCGCCCGTGACAATTCGAAGTTGGAGACCACGTATATCTACGAGTGTCTCCAATGAAGGGCGTAAACAGATTTGGGGTGAGAGGAAAGTTGGCACCCCGATTCATCGGTCCATTCCAGATTACCGAAAGATGTGGATCGGTAGCATACCGGCTGCAATTACCAGAAGCACTTTCCGGTGTGCACGACGTCTTTCACATTTCCCAGCTGAGGAAGTGTCTCAAGCTATCAACTACCGTTCAGCTGGAAGACATTGAAGAACTGCAACCGGATCTCACCTATCGGGAGGAACCGGTGCAGATCATAGATGAAAAGGCCCGAACCACACGCAACCGTACGTTGTGGTTCTACAAGGTTCTGTGGAGTAATCACTCCATGGACGAAGCGACATGGGAGAGCGAAGAATTCCTTCGCACTAACTACCCCGACTTTTTCACGTCGCATATCCGGTAATTTTCCACCGTCCTCTCTCTCATTTTCACCTTATAATCTCGGGACGAGATTCTTTTAAGGGGGGAGGAATGTAAGGGCCTCAGTTTTTGACACTCATTTGCAGTGTTAATCACCACACCACACACCTCATTTGAGGAAGAATGATGAACACAAATGAAGAGCAAGTAACAACTATCAACATGCTCATTAGAGGACAAACTCACATATTGCAAAAGTGGTATTTCCCACATGTGATATAGATGGGCTGGACATATGAAAACTCCTACACTTTGCTAAGGATGTCCATGCCAAGTTTCACCCAAATTCAAAACCTTTTTGAGGTCATTTTGGGTATAGTTAGGAAGAGGGCAGTTTGAAACCATATTCAAATTCAAACTGTTTTCACCCACTGAATTTAAAAGTGGAAGGCATATTCTCACTCAGCACATTTTTGTGAGCTCACACACCAATTTTCAATCCATTTGGAGTTGATCTTGACATGAGCTAAGGGGGAGAAATTCAAACTTTATTTGAATTTCAAACTGAACTTGTGCTGAAATTCATTCAAACCAAACCTCATTTGAACTTTGATCAATTCAAATGGCTCTTGGGTGAATAATTTGAATTGCCAAGGGTAGAATAGGGTTCACTGTTTACCACAGCTGTTAGGAGTAAATTTCAGAGGTTAAAAGAGGAGTGGGACCCACATGTCAGCCTCTGCCTCAAAACAAACCGACTGAACCACAGTTCAGTCGGTTCCCGGCTGCTGTGAGCGCGCGCCACCGAAGGGGGCAGCCGGCGCCAGCTCCTGCTGCGTGCCCCAAGCCGGAGACCGGCCGACCGGGCTATTTATTCCCTCCCCGGCGTGCTTCAGTCGCCATTCCCCGAGCTGCCGACGTGCGCGACCTGTTTTTCCATTGCCATCGCCGGCGCTCGAGTTCCTGCTTGATCAAGCCGATCGCAGCTCCCTCCTTCCACTCCAGGGTCCCAGCAAGGTACTAGCGACCATCCTCCATCCTCCCCATTGCTAGAAATCGTTTGAAACCGAGTGATATCGGCTGTGCCGAAGGATCAAACTCGGAACTGGAAACCGCCGCACCTCGGGCTCTCGTGGACAGCCCAACCTGGGCGTTGTCACGCCCAACCCAAGGCACCCTTGGACGCGCAGGTGACCGGTGCTGCTCACCCCCGAGCTACAGCTCGAGTGGTTGCTCACCGGCGGCGAATTTCCATTTTTCCCCTTTCTGTGTGCAGAATGACCTTCGGGTACGATTCTGTGTAATCCGTGCTCTAGAAAGGATTAGAGGGCCTCAGGCCACTCCTACACGAGCTAGACACGGTGACGCACAAGTTGCCTTCACAACTCTGGACCGGAGAACCTCTGTGCCCGGCGTAATTCAAGGTCTACTAATGGCGGAACGAACGGGGGATATCGGGCGCACGGTGAGGACCTATTTCGGGCCTTCCCCGAGCTGCCCCGAGTTCATGTCGACCTTCTCTGAGGTCCACTGATGCTCCCCGACCGATTTCCCAAGTAGCTGAGGTACTAGGAGAGTCAGCCGACATGGCCGAAGTCGTTCCGATATGGCGGCTCGTCGCCGACCATGCTCCGGCCGTTGTCATGAGCAGCTGACCCTCGGATCATGTTCCCCAAGTAAAAGTAGGCAGGGGCGGCCAGAATCAAGAAGTTTGGAGCTGTACAGCAGCCGGCGGCGAGCACTCCGGCGAGGTCCCTCGGCGGCGGAGCGCGGGTGTCGCGAGGTTGAAGAAGGGGGTGGGCCCCAGCTGTCAGCGGCCGATATTTTGAATCGGGATCCGGCTGCGGCCGGGATCGGGTGTGCTGGCGCGCAAAAGCCTTGTGGGCCGCGGTGTGCTGTCGCTTCGGCGTGCGACGCGTGTCAATTGGGCCCACGCGCGAGTTTAAACTTTTCCCCAATTTTCAGATTTCCTTCAAACTTCAAATCCTTATAACTTTGGCTAGGAAGCTCCAAATCGAGTGAACCAAATTTTGCTGGATTCAGCTCTCCGAGTACTTTCCAGAAAATCAAGTTTCACTTCATGAAATTCCTTAATTCTCCAGAATTAATTCCTTAAAGTTTAAATTGTTAGGAATTTTAACTGGAGAATCCTTTGGAGGAAAATCCTGAAATTTTGCTGAGATGTTCACCAAAATATCCTTGAACTACCATAAAAATTTCAGATCCATTTGAGCTCATTTAGTCCACCTAATGGTGTGATTAGTAAAACTGTTCCAGAGAAAATAGAAAATGTTCAGAAACATTTTCAGAATTTTCTCTGAAATTGTTTAGCTCATATCTTTAGTTAGGAACTTCCAAATTAAGTGAGACCAACTCCATTAGAACCCTCTGAAAATCTAGTTTTCAGAAAGACATAGTTTGTTTCATGAAGATCCTTAGAACACCCTAAAAGCCTTTAATTAAGGTCAAGGACATAATTAATTGTGGAGGGCTCAAATGAGCTTTGCTGCAACTAAAACTTGACCAATTCTTTGTTTAGGTTGTAACCAAGCCACAGTAAAAGTTCACAGTTATTAGGTCTGTCTAGCAAGGGTTATAGACTTCACAACTTCAAAGTTAATACAAATACATTTAAATTAATACATACATTGTTCTTATCATGTAGTCGCTAAGGTCGAGGAGGAACCCGAAGTCTTAGACTTCGTTACTCCGGAGGAACAGCTAGCCTACGACCAAGAGCAGCAAGGCAAGCCCCGGTTTGCATTAACCTTTTTACAAATTTTTATTGTTTTGAGCACATACTTGTTTCCCTTTGTTCTTTGCATTAGAGTCTTGATTGAAAACCCAACTGCACAGCCAAGAAAACCATGGGTTGGGTTTAGGATTGCAAACTCCGTTAGCCACTGCATTGCTAGGATAGAGTAGGATTCGGTACAAGTCGAGTGGTTTGAACTACTCGCGAGAATAGGCTAGAGGCACATTGCTCGGGTAGAGATAGCACATGAAACACATGGCAAGAAAATGAGACCGAGCGGAGAGTAAGGGCAGCAGGACTTTGGGGCCTGTGTGCTGTAGCTCCGCTTGTGTCGATTGAGGACCGAGCCGTGTGCGGGCCTGTTGAACAAGCTAGAACAGTACCGAAGACCTACCGGCTATATGGGAACCGGGAAACTGATGTAACTCGGGTAGCTGGGTATTGAGGCATTGCCCGTCGTTCAGAGGGTAGGTTGAGAGCTCGAGGTGTAAATCAGCTGGCGGCACAGAGATGCGCGTGCAGGGACCTCTTGCTCGGGACGATGGGACCGGTTCAATATTTGGCTAACGGGTGAAAGGTAGTCGCGTACGGCGTCCGTGATGGTTGTTGTAGGCAACATCGAGTACGGGCGTACGTGACGGGTTGTTCGGGTAACCCTGCAGGTGTAAATCGATTATAATCGCCGTCCCTCGCGGTCAGTGAGTACCACTTGTTCACTGTACCGTGACGTAGAAAGAACAGGCTAGTTACATGTTAAAATGTTGCTGATTGAAAGATGGACATTGATTGTTAATGATATGCTGTAGCTTAGTGCTAACTAAAGTTCTTTTCAACTTTGGGCAAAGTACATGAGAGAAATGCGTTTCTTGTTTGATTGCGGCTCTCTCATGTGCCTTAGCGTAAAGTTCTCCACAACCTGCTGCTAAAACTTGAAAGTAAGGTTCTACTAATTAGGCGAGTCCTTGCAAATGATTTTTGCCTCATGCAACCCATTACCCTCATGTAGAAGTTCCATGTTTAGGTGAGACGGGTCAGACTTGCTGAGCCTTCGTGCTCACTGCTTGTGTTTGAAGCTTTTTGCAGGGTTTTATGAGGAAGGGACCCCCGAAGAGGAGACGGAACCCCAGGAGGGGAACTCCGTCGAGTGGGAGTCGTGCACGCCGCAGAGTTAGTGTGCGTGTGTGCTAGCAAGGACACGTTCAAGGGCTGAACGTGTACTTGATGCTTAGTCTACGCCCGTGAGTGTGGACTAAACCTATTTTGATGTAAACATGTTCATAAACTTGTTTATGTAATAAAGCTTCCGCTTCCGCTTTGTACCTTTGACGTGTGTTATACGGTGCTGTGCAACGCAGCACCCCTCAGCGTGATCCTGGCTCGACAGGACCAGTGGGGTCGTGTCAGATCTTAGGCCAACCAAATACTTTCTGGAAAGCTATTGAAGTTAACTTTAACTTTGATGTTGAGCTCCAGGACTGGTTTTGCTTTTAACCTGGCCTAAATCAGATTGATATGGAAACTGGTCAGGGCTGTCATGGGAACAGCAGATCAGCAGTCAAATTTGTTTAAAATTTGAACTATGTTTCCGAGTGTTATGAGTTCAATGACATGTCTTGTGTTATAACTCAATGGTTTACTGTTTAAATAAATATTTGACATTTCTCAAATATATTTTTACAGATGGCAGCAGATAAACGGTTGGAGAACGGGTGGGTAGTTTCCCACTGCTCTGACCGTAGCGGCTACCCGGAAGCATTGTGGCAAATGCTCCAATATTTCGGGTACAACCAGATGCCGCAATACTTCGCCAAGGAAGAAGGCGAGGATGGGAACAAAACGTGGACGATCCATGTCGAGGTTCCTGCAGGGCCTACGCCACCCGGTTGGGTGCCATTCACCGTCACGGTGAGAGGAAGACAACCGGAAGGGATGTGGCAAGTGGCAGCCCGTGACACTATGTCACGTTTCTGCCAACTACACGTGCAGGCTATGGAGGGCACACCATACGCACTCGTTCCGGTGGAGGGGCGAGCTCAGCATGTGTGGGAAGATTTCAGCAAGCGTAATGGTCTCCAAAGCACCATTATGCTTAGCGGGTAGAGTGTACCCCACGTCTCTCATTATCTTAGAGGGACAGAAGGTCGATGTCATCCTAGGGATGTCGTGGTTAAACCGCCACGGCGCTGTTTTAGACACCGTCCTCCGAGTCGTGCACTTAAACTCAGAAGTGCACGGTTCTCACTCGTTATTTCTGGACAGTCCAGAAATAAAACTTCCAAGTGTCTATCAAGCCACAACCATCAGATTGGAAGACATTCCGGTGGTCCGAGAGTTCCCGGATGTATTCCCGGACGATTTGCCGGGGATGCCACCCGATAGAGAGGTGGAGTTCAAGATTGAACTCGCGCCGGGAACCATGCCAATATCCCGAAGGCCGTACAAGATGGCGCCCAAGGAGTTGGCGGAACTGAAGACTCAGCTCACGGACCTTCTGGAGAAGGGTTTTATTAGGCCGAGCTCCTCGCCATGGGGCTGTTCGGCATTATTTGTCAAAAAGAAGGATGAAACGTTGCGGCTTTGCGTGGACTACCGTCCATTAAATGCCGTAACCATCAAGAACAAGTACCCGTTGCCACGGATCGACATGTTGTTTGATCAGTTGGTCGAAGCAAGGATCTTTTCCAAGATGGATTTAAGATCCGGGTACCACCAGATTAAGATAAGGGCGGAGGACATTCCGAAGACAGCTTTCTCAACAAGGTACGGACTTTATGAGTACCTGGTCATGTCCTTCGGCCTCACCAATGCTCCAGCTCACTTCATGTACTTAATGAACTCGGTGTTCATGCCGGAGCTGGACAAGTTTGTCGTGGTCTTCATCGACGACATCCTGGTATACTCCAAGTCGGAGGAAGATCACAAGAAACATCTGCGTATAGTCTTGCAACGGCTGCGGGATCACAAGTTATACGCAAAGTTCAGCAAATGCGAGTTTTGGATATCGCAAGTGCCTTTCCTCGGGCATATCATCTCAGCGGAGGGTATCGCTGTGGACCCGAGCAAGATCATGCAAGTGCTGAATTGGAAATCCCCGAGAACTGTTCATGAGGTACGGAGTTTCCTCGGACTCGCGGGATATTATCGGAGGTTCATCCCGAACTTCTCGAAGATTGCCAAGCCAATGACAGAGCTGCTGAAGAAAGCTACCAAATATGTTTGGAGTCCAGCATGTGAAGCAGCATTCAAGGCTTTAGTCAAGCACCTGACATCAGCACCGGTTTTGGCGCAGCCAGACACAACAAAACCGTTCGATGTGTACTGAGATGCATCCGGCATTGGGCTCGGATGTGTGCTTATGCAAGACCGAAGAGTGGTCGCGTATGGATCACGGCAGCTTAGGAACCATGAGCAAAATTATCCAACTCACGACTTGGAGCTCGCTGCCGTGGTACTTGCACTGAAGATGTGGAGGCACTACCTACTCGGTAACCTCGTACATTTATATACCGACCACAAAAGCCTCAAGTACATATTCACTCAGAAGGAGCTGAACATGAGGCAATGAAGATGGTTAGAACTGATAAAGGATTATGAGATAGAGATCCATTATCATCCGGGCAAGGCAAACGTTGTGGCAGATGCGCTGAGCCGCAAGTCACACGTCAATAATCTGACCATCACACCGTTGGAAGAGAGCGAACCACCACTACATGTGATTCCACACGGAGCTCTCTACAACCTAGCTTTGATCCCCACCATCCGTGAAGAGATAGCGGCAGCCCAGAAGAATGACAAGGGCATGTCACATTTGCGGAGACGTGTAGATAGTGGAGAATTAAAATGTTTCCGGAAGGACGGAGACGGCGTCCTATGGTTCAAGAACCGGATCGTCGTACCCCGAAACCCGGAGTTACGGAAGAAAATCTTTGATGAGGCTCACTTATCAAAGTTTTCTATTCACCCCGGCAGCAACAAAATGTATCAAGAACTCAAAAGCAAGTTTTGGTGGACACGAATGAAGCGAGAGACGGCAAAATACGTGTCCGAGTGTGATACATGTCGAAGGGTGAAGGCAGACCACATGCCAAGAAGTACGCTGAACTGTACATCTCACGGATCCTATGCTTATACGGCGTACCCCGTACCATTATATCGGACCGGGGCACTTTATTTGTGTCCCGTTTTTGGGAGCAGCTACACGCTGCCTTGGGAACGAAGCTGATCCATAGTTCAGCCTACCACCCGCAGACGGATGGACAAACTGAGCAGGTAAATCAAATCCTAGAAGACATGCTACGAGCTTGCGCTATCGACCACGGCAAGAATTGGGATGATCACTTGCCGTTAGCCGAGTTCTCGTACAACAATGGGTACCAAGCCAGCATCAAGATGGCGCCCTACGAGGCGCTATACGGAAGAAAATGCCGCACACCATTGAACTGGTGTGAGTCTGGCGAAAGGGTTACCTTCGGGATTGACCTTGTCAACGACGCGGAAGAAAAGGTTCGACTGATTCAAGCGAACCTAAGAGCCGCTCAATCCCGACAGAAACAGTATGCGGACCGGAGAAGGCGCCCATTACAATTCGAAGTTGGAGATCACGTATACCTACGAGTGTCTCCAATGACGGGCGTAAACAGATTTGGGGTGAGAGGAAAGTTGGCACCCCGATTCATCGGTCCATTCCAGATTACCGAAAGATGTGGATCAGTAGCATACCGGCGGAGATTACCAGAAGCACTTTCCGGTGTGCACGACGTCTTTCACGTTTCCCAGTTGAGGAAGTGTCTCAAGCTATCAACTACCGTTCAGCTGGAAGACATTGAAGAACTGCAACCGGATCTCACCTATCGGGAGGAACCGGTGCAGATTATTGAGGAAAAGGCCCGAACCACACGCAACCGTACGTTGTGGTTCTACAAGGTTCTGTGGAGTAATCACTCCATGGACGAAGCGACATGGGAGAGCGAAGAATTCCTTCGCACTAACTACCCCGACTTTCTCACGTCGCATATCCGGTAATTTTCCATCGTCCTCTCTCTCATTTTCACCTTATAATCTCGGGACGAGATTCTTTTAAGGGGGGAGGAATGTAAGGGCCTCAGTTTTTGACACCCAATTGTAGTGTTCATCACCACACCACACCCCTCATTTGAGCAAGAATGATGAACACAAATGAAGAGCAAGTAACAATTATCAACATGATCATTAGAGAACAAACTTACACATTGCAAAAGTGGTATTTCCCACATGTGATATGGATGGGCTGGACATATGAAAACTCCTACACTTTGCTAAGGATGTCCATGCCAAGTTTCACCCAAATTCAAAACCTTTTTGAGGTCATCTTGGGTATAGATAGGAAAGGGGCAGTTTGAAAACATATTCAAATTCAAACTGTTTTTATACCATGAATTTGAAAGTGGAAGGCATATTCTTGCTCAGCACATTTTTGTGAGCTCACACACCAATTTTCACTCCATTTGGGGTTGATCTTGACATGAGCTAAAGGGGAGAAATTCAAACTTTATTTGAATTTCAAACTGAACTTGTGCTGAAATTCGTCCAAACCAAACCTCATTTGAACTTTGATCAATTCAAATGGCTCATGGGTGAATAATTTGAATTGCCAAGGGTAGTATAGGGTTCACTGTTTACCACAGCTGATAGGAGTAAATTTCAGAGGTTAAAAGGAGGGGTGGGACCCACATGTCAGCCTCTGCTTCAACACAAACCGACTGAGACTTTTCACTCGGGTCGCCGAGCCGCAGCGGTGATCGCCACCGAGGACAGCCACCGCGCCACCAGCTGCTTGCCCACGCGCGGACATGAGGTGGTGCAGAGCCTTCTTAAGGCGCCTGCCCCCTCCTCGGCCGTGGCACCACAGTTCTCTCCCGCAAGAACTCAGCGCCGGCCAAGAACTTCCGCAGCTCGGACTTGATCGGAGAACGCCGATCGCAGCTCCCTCCTTCCACTCCAGAGTCCCAGCAAGGTACTAGAGACCTTCCTCCATCCTCTCCATTGCTAGAATTCGGTTGAAACCGATTGATATCGGCTGTGCCGAAAGATCAAACTCGGAACTTGGAACCGCCGCACCTCGGGCTCTCGTGGACAGCCCAACCTGGGCGTTGTCACGCCCGAGCCAAGGCACCCTTGGACGCGCGGGTGACCGGTGCTGCTCATCCCCGAGCCACAGCTCGAGTGGTTGCTCACCGGCGGCGAATTTCCACTGTTCCCCTTTCTGTGTGCAGAATGACCTTCGGGTACGATTCTGTTTAATTCGTGCTCTAGAAAGGATTAGAGGGCCTCAGGCCACTCCCACACGAGCTAGACACGGTAACGCACAAGTTGCCTTCACAACTCTGGGCCGGAGAACCTCTGTGCCCGGCGTAATTTAAGGTCTACTAATGGCGGAACGAACGGGCGGCATCGGGCGCACGGTGAGGACCTATTTCGGGCCTTCCCCGAGCTGCCTCGAGCTCAGGTCGACCTTCTCTGAGGTCCACTGATGCTCCCCGACCGATTTCCCAAGTAGCTGAGGTACTAGGAGAGTCAGCCGACATGGCCGAAGTCATTCCGATATGGCGGCTCGTCGCCGACCATGCTCCGGCCGTTGTCATGAGCAGCTGACCCTCGGATCCTGTTCCCCAAGTAAAAGTAGGCAGGGGCGGCCAGAATCAAGAAGTTTGGAGCTGTACAGCAGCCGGCGGCGAGCTCTCCGGCGAGGTCCCTCGGCGGCGGGGCGCGGGTGTCGCGAGGTTGAAGAAGGGGGTGGACCCCAGCTGTCAGCGGACGATATTTTGAATCGGGATCCGGCTGCGGCCGGGATCGGGTGAGCTGGGGCGCAAAATCCTTGTGGGCCGCGGTGTGCCATCGCCTAGGCATGCGACGCGTGTCCCCTGGGCCCACGCGCGAGTTTAAACTTTTCCCCGATTTTCAGATTTCCTTCAAACTTCAAATCCTTATAACTTTGGCTAGAAAGCTCCAAATTGAGTGAACCAAATTTTGCTGGATTCAGCTCTCTGAGTACTTTCCAGAAAATCAAGTTTCACTTCATGAAATTCCTTAATTCTCCAGAATTAATTCCTTAAAATTTAAACTGTTAGGAATTTTAACTGGAGAATCCTTTGGAGGAAAATCCTGAAATTTTGCTAAGATGTTCACCAAGATATCCTTGAACTACCATAAACATTTCAGATCCATTTGAGCTCATTTAGTCCACCTAATGGTGTGATTAGTAAAACTGTTCCAGAGAAAATAGAAAATGTTCAGAAACATTTTCAGAATTTTCTCTGAAATTGTTTAGCTCATATCTTTAGTTAGGGACTTCCAAATTAAGTGAGACCAACTCCATTAGAACTCTCTGAAAATCTAGTTTTCAGAAAGTCATAGTGTGTCTCATGAAAATTCCTAGAACACCCTAAGAGTTCAAATTAAGGTCAAGGACATAATTAATTGTGGAGGGCTCAAATGAGCTTTGCTGCAACTAAAACTTGACCAAGTCTCTGTTTAGGTTGTAACCAAGCCACGGTAAAAGTTTCACAGTCATTAGGTCTGTCTAGCAAAGGTTATAGACTTCACAACTTCAAAGATAATACAAATGCATTTAAATTAATACATACATTGCTTCTATCATGTAGTCGCTAAGGTCGAGGAGGAACCCGAAGTCCTAGACTTCGTTACTCCGGAGGAACAGCTAGCCTACGACCAAGAGCAGCAAGGCAAGCCCCGGTTTGCATTAACCTTTTTACAAATATTTATTGTTTTGAGCACACCTTTGAATATTGTTCATTGCATTAGAGTCTTGATTGGAAACCCAACTGCACAGCCAAGAAAACCATGGGTTGGGGTTAGGATTGCAAACCCCGTTAGCCACTGCATTGCTAGGATAGAGTAGGATTCGGTACAAGTCGAGTAGTTGGAACTACTCGCGAGAATAGGCTAGAGGCACATTGCTCGGGTAGAGATAGCACATGCTACACATGGCAAGAAAATGAGACCGAGCGGAGAGTAAGGGCAGCAGGACTTTGGGGCCTGTGTGCTGTAGCTCCGCTTGTGTCGATTGAGGACCGAGCCGTGTGCGGGCCTGTTGAACAAGCTAGAACAGTACCGAAGACCTACCGGCTATATGGGAACCTGGAAACTGATGTAACTCGGGTAGCTGGGCATTGAGGCATTGCCCGTCGTTCAGAGGGTAGGTTGAGAGCTCGAGGTGTAAATCGGCTGGCGGCACGGAGATGCGCGTGCAGAGACCTCTTGCTCGGGACGATGGGACCGGTTCAATATTTGGCTAACGGGTGAAAGGTAGTCGCGTACGGCGTCCGTGATGGTTGTTGTAGGCAACATCGAGTACGGGCGTACGTGACGGGTTGTTCGGGTAACCCTGCAGGTGTAAATCGATTATAATCGCCGTCCCTCGCGGTCAGTGAGTACCACTTGTTCACTGTACCGTGACGTAGAAAGAACAGGCTAGTTACATGTTAAAATGTTGCTGATTGAAAGCTGGACATTGATTGTTAATGATATGCTGTAGCTTAGTGCTAACTAAAGTTCTTTTCAACTTTGGGCAAAGTACATGAGAGAAATGCGTTTCTTGTTTGATTGCGGCTCTCTCATGTGCCTTAGCGTAAGGTTCTCCACAACCTGCTGCTAAAACTTGAAAGTAAGGTTCTACTAATTAGGCGAGTCCTTGCAAATGATTTTTGCCTCATGCAACCCATTACCCTCATGTAGAAGTTCCATGTTTAGGTGAGACGGGTCAGACTTGCTGAGCCTTCGTGCTCACTGCTTGTGTTTGAAGCTTTTGCAGGGTTCTATGAGGAAGGAACTCCCGAAGAGGAGACGGAACCCCAGGAGGGGAACCCCGTCGAGTGGGAGTCGTGCACGCCGCAGAGTTAGTGTGCGTGTGTGCTAGCAAGGACACGTTCGAGGGCTGAACGTGCACTTGATGCTTAGTCTACGCCCGTGAGTGTAGACTGAACTTATTTTGATGTAAACATGTTCATAAACCTGTTTATGTAATAAAGCTTCCGCTTCCGCTTTGCACCTTTGACGTGTGTTATACGGTGCTGTGCAACGCAGCACCCCTCAGCGTGATCCTGGCTCGACAGGACCAATGGGGTCGTGTCAGGAACGCTGTCCACGGGCGCCTGACTCTCGGCTGAGGCTAGGTCGCCGCGGTGGCGATCGTCTTTAGGCAAAGGAGGTCGGAGCTCGAGGTTTCTGGCGTTGGAGAGGTGGAGTGCGAGCTCAGGTGGCTGTCTAGCAGCTCAGGGACGAAGGAGGAGATGGTTTTGCTGGTTTTCCCGATTGAGCAGAGAGCTGCGGCGAGAAACAATGCCGCTGCTCGGGTTTGCCCGCGAGAAGATAAAGCCGGCCGACTCCTGCTCGGCTGAGGCGGTGCCGGTTGCGTGGGGGCGCGAGCCAGCCGCCCTGGGCGCCAGCGCACGGAGAGGGAAGCATCTGGTGGCGCCGGTAGCTGCTCGGTGGCACAGCCGACAGCTACTCGGTGGAATTTCCCACCGAGACTCTGACTTTGGGTGCAAGTTTCTCCTTCTCCCCTCTATGACATGTGGGTCCCACCCGGGGTTTTAACCTCTGAAATTTACTCCTAATCACTGTTGTAAACAGTGAGCCCCATAATACCCCCTGGTGATTCAAATTATTCACCCCTGAGCCATTTGAATTGAATAGAATTCAAATTGGGTTTGGCTTCGGTGAATTTCAGCACAAGTTTAGTTTTTAATTCAAATAAAGTTTGAATTCGTCCCACTTAGCTCATGTCAAGATCAACTCCAAATGGAGTGAAAATTGGTGTGTGAGCTCACAAAAATGTGCTGAATAAGAATATGAAGCTAACTTTTTAATTTGGGTGATGAAAGTTGCTGCAATTTGAATTTACATTCAAATTGGCCTCTTTTTCAAATAACCCAAAAAGTGCCTCAAAAAGTGTTGGATTTCTATGAAACTTGGACTGAACCTTCCCAAGACTTTTTAAGTTCTAGGGGTGAGCTCAACCTCTCATGTTCCTATGTCCAAATCCCACTTTGTGAAAAGGAAGACTTCCCCTCTAATCACTCTTTTGATGAAGGTTACTTGCTCTTCACAATATTTCCTAAGATATCCACAACGAAAACTGTGGGGTTGTGAGGTGAAGAAAAGTTTTTGCAAGTCCCTTTTCTTGGGCTTTTACACTTTTAAGCTGTCCGAGCCTTGGACTATAAAAGGCTCGGGTAGGCATCGATAGCAAGGGTTCGCACTTTGCAACTCATACGCTAGCCATACACTCTCAAGCTGTAACTCACCCCCAAGCTCATGACTCCGGCCCCGAGAAGCAAGCAATACAGCGAGCTCCATAGCTCGCCGTGGACGTAGGGTTTTACGCTCCGGCGGCCTGAACCACGTAAAACTCGCCGTGTCAAGCTCTTACTAACTCCTCCATCTGCGCAAGCTCTCCGCTAGAGACTAGCCCCACCGAAAAAAGAACCTCCGCGGGCTGCCCAGTGCAGGCCCGGGGGAAGTGTCGACTGAACACTTCGACATTTGGCGCGCCAGGTAGGGGCTTTTCTCCTAGCGCGACGAGTTTCCGCCGACGAAGGTGACCAAGCTTCCTTCAGCGGCGAACTCTCCCCCCTCGCCTCTGCGGCAGACCGCGACCAGGGGGGAGAACATGTCGACACACTCGGGACGGAGTGTGTCGGTACAAGTTGGGAGCCAGCAACCGGCTCTGGCAGCGCCGACCCCGGCAATGCAGGCTCCAAGCAGCTTCAAGTCTTCAGTAGCGCTGGGCGTGCCCAGTGGGGGTGCGCTAGCTGCAGCGAGAGCGCTACTGTACAATCTGCCCGCTGGGGACGCGCCTCAGGCAGCGAGCCGGCAGTGGATCCGCGAGGTAGACCGTCTCGTCGTCGCCGCCACAAACCCTCGACTTCGGCGGGGACGACGCTCTGGCCAACCGGTCATGTCGCTGATGCGCGCACCATTGGTTGACAAGCAGATGGCAGACTCCAGCTCTACCAGCCCCAAATCGACAGATCTGAGGACAGAGCTGGAGCGGTGTCGCCTGGGTCAAGATGCCCGGGTATACCTCGAGCGGCGCCGAGAAAGGCGTCGCCACCAAGAGGCTGACGACAGCATGACGTCGGCCTCGACCCAGCCTGAAGAGCAGACCTTCGCCACGCGATCTCTGCCCCAGGCCTGCACCGTGCAGAATATGCCACAGTCATATGTCCTGCATATGGCGCCCCCGGCCTATGGTGCAGCCTTGCCCATGCCGGGGCACGCGGTGCTCAGTGCGAACCAAGCGTTTGCGGCACCAGAACCTGCGGCGACAGAAGCAGGGTGTGCAGCCCTCGCGCCCCACCTTCGCTTCGCAAAGTGGCCGCGCAAGTTTCGGCCGCACCTGCCCGAGAAGTATGACGGAAGCGTCAACCCGGCGGAGTTCCTCCAGATCTACTCCACCGCCGTACTTGCCGCAGGAGGGAATGAAGCCGTCATGGCCAATTACTTCCCTGTCGCCTTGACTGGCCCAGCTCGGTCTTGGCTCATGAACCTCCCCCAGGGTTCCGTAACTTCCTGGGGAGAGCTTTGCCGACAGTTCATAGCCAACTTCAGCAGTTCCTACACCCGCCCTGGCACGGAGCTCGACCTCCACGCCGTCCAACAACAGCCTGGGGAGTCGCTGCGCTCTTTCATCCAGCGGTTCTCCCAGGTGCAGAACACCATCCCACACATTCAAAATGCTTCTGTGGTGGTGGCGTTCCGGCAAGGCGTCCAAGACAAGAAGATGCTTGAGAAACTCGCGACCAGGGAGGTCCGCGATGCCTCAGAGCTCTTCAGCTTGGCAGACAAGTGTGCCAGAGCAGCCGAAGGACGGAACTGGCACTCACAGCCGTCCTCCGTGTCAGGAGGGCTGCCCGGATCTGGTCCTACTCCCTATGGAGGCAGCAGGAAGACCAAGAGCCGAGGCAGAAGCAAGATAAGATCACCGGCCGCGACCCCAGTCATCACTGCAGCGATGCTCAGTGGGGCTCGGGGGCCGTGCCCTGACAAGAGGGAGCGAAGGTCACCGGTCCCGGAAGATGGCCAGGACAATATGTGCCCCGTCCACGGCAGCTGTCACCACACTACTGCCGAGTGCCAGGAGATCCGAAGGCTCGCAGAGCGCTTCCGCAAGGGGAAGCGGCAGCGGGCTGATGCCCTGCCCTTCCGTCCAAAGGAAGACGAACAGAGGGTGGATGTTCCAGACAACATCGACCACCCAGAGGAGATCCAGGAGCCTCAGCGTGTCGTGAAGGCGGCACACAATCATGAGGACTCCAGCTCCAGTGACGATGAGCGTCGGAAGAAGCTCTACGTCATATACGGTGGGTCCGCTGACCCCTCGTCCCGAAGCGCAGTCAAGACTCTGCACCGAGCGGTAGCGTCGGTGGCGCCACTCCCAAGTGCTGCACCGCACCTTAAGTGGATGGGGACCCCCATCAGCTTTGACGCCACCGACTGCCCCAGGAACATGGCTGGGGCCGGCCAACTGCCGCTCCTCGTAGCCCCTACCATCGCCAACATGAGAATGTACCATGTTTTGGTAGATGGAGGAGCTGGGCTGAACCTCATCAGCCGTGCAGTTTTCCAGAAGCTGCAGGTCCCGATGGCCAAGCTCACCCCGTCGAGCCCATTCTCAGGGGTAGGGCCGGGACAGGTTATCCCCTACGGCAACATTAGCCTCCCGGTGACCTTTGGGGCTCCGGATAGCTATCGAACAGAGTACATTCTGTTCGACGTAGCGGAGATAGACCTCCCCTTCAACGCCATAATCGGCAGGCCAGCCCTGTACCGGTTCATGGCTGTAGCCCACTACGGCTACCTCGTCCTGAAGATGCCAACACCGACGGGCGTTCTCAGGATTCGTGGGGACCGCACTGCTGCAGTGTCGGCCCTGGAGAAGCTCCAAGCGCTCGCAACAGCTGGGGCATCAGCCCCCGGCAATACGGAGCCGGACCAGCTCCGCCCGAGCACACGTCACAGTGCTTCCGCCACAGCACCCCGTGTGCAACCTCTCGACGAGGGCGGCGTCCCCTTAAAGGTCGTCCAAGTCGGCGCCGAAGCTACCCGGACCACCCGGGTAGCCGGGGGCCTGGATAGCAAATAGGAAGGCGCGCTCGTCACCTTCCTCCGGCACAACGTCGACGTGTTTGCATAGCAGCCGTCACAGATGCCGGGGATCCCCAGGGAGGTGATCGAGCACCACTTGAAAGTCTTCCCCGACGCCCGGCCGGTTCAACAGAAGCCCCGTAAGCAGTCCATCGACCGGCAAAACTTCATCCGTGAAGAAGTCAAGAAGCTGCTGGACGCTGGCTTCATACGGGAGGTCCACCACCCCCGGTGGTTGGCGAACCCCGTTGTAGTCCCGAAGGCCGGCGGGAAGCTCCGTATGTGCATCGACTACACCAGTCTCAATAAGGCATGTCCCAAAGATCCATTCCCTCTCCCTAGAATAGATCAAATAGTAGACTCAACGTCAGGCTGTGATATGTTGTGCTTCCTAGACGCCTACTCGGGTTTCCATCAGATCCCCATGTCTAGGGAGGACGAGGAGCACACCTCCTTCATCACAGTAGACGGCCTTTATTGCTATGTGTCTATGCCTTATGGCCTAAAGAATGCACTCCCGTCCTTTGTGCGGGCGATGCACAAAACCTTTGGGGAGTTAATAAGAGACCGAGTTGAGGTATACGTCGATGACATAGTTGTCAAGGTCAAGCAGGGTTCATCCTTACTAGATAACCTAGCTTTAGTCTTTGACAAGTTGCGCTCTACGCGCACCAAGCTGAACCCAGATAAATGTTTGTTCGGCGTGTCCTCTGGGAAGCTCTTAGGGTTCCTGGTCTCGCACCGAGGGATTGAGGCCAACCCAGAGAAGATCAAGGCCATCAACTTGATGCGGCCCCCTGCCCGTGTCAAGGATGTTCAGAGACTCACGGGATGTCTAGCCCCGCTGAGTCGGTTTATACCGAGGCTAGCAGAGCGGGCTCTCCCTTTCTTTAAGCTCCTGAACAAGTCAGGCCCTTTTGCCTGGACTGACGAAGCAGAAGAGGCTTTCCAGGAGTTGAAGCAACAACTGACGACCCTACCTATCATGGTAGCCCCTGAGCCCGGGGAGCACTTGCTGCTCTACATTGCGGCGACAACAGAAGTGGTGAGTATGGTCCTTGTCGCGGAGCGGCCAGACCCCTCACCCTCGCAACCTGCTCCGGTAGCAGAAGACAGACGCCAGGAGGCCCCGCAGGGCCAAGATGGTCTCCCGGACCCCCCGGAGGTCCAGGTTGACCCCCCCGGAGGCCCAGGGACGGTCTCTCGGACCCCCAAGATAAATCTCCAGGGGCCAATTGGGATCTCCCGGAGGTCCCTCAAGACCCCCCGGAGCTCCCGGATAATCAAGATAGCTTAAGGGCCTCCGGGTCCCAGTTCCCGGAGGCCCTCGTGGGTCCACTCACCTCCAGCGGGCCGGGGCCAATGGACGAGGACCTCCCAAGCCTAAGAGAGAGGGTTCGAACCATACAGAGGCCTGTCTACTACATCAGCGAAGTAATTCATGATGCTAAGACAAGGTACCAAGAAGTTCACAAGCTGCTGTATGCGGTGCTCGTGGCCTCCAGGAAGCTCCGCCATTACTTCCAAGCCCACCGGGTCTCGGTAGTCACCTCGTATCCACTGAAGACAATTCTTCACAGCCCCCATGCGACTGGCAACGTTGCTAAATGGGCGGCGGAGCTGGCGGAGTTTGAGCTGGACTTCCTCCCACGCCATGCAGTCAAGAGCCAAGCACTGGCTGACTTTGTGGCGGAGTGGACACCAACGAAGACTGACCCAGGGGGCCATGAAGGTGGTGAGCCAGAGCACCAAGCTCCGGTCTTCACCGAACCCCACTGGACACTTTTCTTCGACGGCTCCTCGTGAAAGCAGGGGGCCGGTGCCGGCGTACTGCTCCTCATGCCTTCGGGGGAACAGTCTGGGTATATGGTGCGTCTAAATTTCAAGGCAACCAACAACATGGCGGAGTATGAAGCACTCATCTTTGGCCTGCAGACAGCCCTGTCTTTAGGCGCTCGCCAGTTGTTGGCACAGGGCGACTCCCAACTGGTCATCAAGCAAGTCAAGGGCGAATGCTCCTGCAATGACCAGTTGCGTATCTGCTTCACGTGCAGATGTTGGAGAAAGAATTCCTCGCCTTGGACCTGCATCACGTACCGCGCGCTGGTAATGCCGCAGCTGACAACCTTTCAATGAAGGCTTCCACCGGAGCCCCCGCGCCCGAAGGAGTTTTCGAGAGGACGTTGCTGCGGCCTACAGCCCGGCCCACCGAGCCGGGCGAAGGGGGCTTGACCAGCACCTCGAAGCTGGCGGTCCCGGCGGCCCTACAGCCATGGATGCCGCCAAGGATCGTAAGCGTCACTGGGGACTCCGTGCAACCCAGCGCTCAAGATCCAGAAGCTCAAGTCAGACCCGATGCATGGACACGGAGATCCGGGACTACTTGAAGGACAATATCCTCCCTGATGAACATGCAACCGCTGAATGGATTGTGCGTATGGCTAAGAGGTACGCACTGGTAGAGGGGGATCTCTACCGGCGTGGCGCCAACCACATCCTATTGCGGTGCATAACCCAGGGGGAAGGCTGCGACTTGCTCGCTGAGATCCATGGAGGCGAATGTGGAAGTCATTCTTCCTCACACACGCTTGTCGGTAAAGCCTTCCGGCATGGCTTCTACTGGCCGACAGCACTCCAGGATGCCGTCAAGCTGGTCGAGAGCTGCAAGGCGTGCCAGTTCCACGCCAAGCAGATCCATACACCGGCTCAGGCGGTACAGATGATCCTGCCCTCGTGGCCATTTGCCGTATGGGGGCTGGACATCCTGGGACCATTTCCCAGAACCGTCGGGGGATTCCGGTACCTCTATATCGCCATCGACAAGTTCACCAAGTGGCCGGAAGCTACACCAGTTGTCACCATCAACAAACAATCCGCAGTAAAGTTCATCAAGTCTATTGTCTGCCGGTTCGGGGTCCCAAACAGAATTATCACCGACAACGGGACCCAGTTCACCAGCGCAGCATTCCAAGACTACTGCGAGGACCTTGGTATTCAGGTGTGCTATGCCTCTGTCGCCCACCCGAGGAGCAATGGGCAAGTTGAGAGGGCCAACGCGGAGATTCTCCGGGGCCTTAAGACTCGCACCTTCGCCAGCCTGAAGAAACATGGTGCCAATTGGGTAGATGAGCTTCCGAGCACACTATGGGCTAACCGGACATCCCAGAGCCGGGCCACCGGGGAGACACCTTTCTTCATGGTGTATGGGGCTGAAGCTGTACTTCCCCCAGAAATCACCATGAAGTCTCACCGTGTCCGGGCTTACGACGAAGCCACGCAGGACAACCTCCGGCGTGGAGAAATCGACCTCGTCGACGAGGTCCGATTACATGCGGCACTCCGTAACGCGCGGTACAGACAAGCGCTTCGGCGCTACCACCAGAGGTCTGTGCATGCCCGGGAGCTGCAGGAAGGTGACCTGGTGTTGCGGCGCATACTTTCTCGCGAAGGGGCCCACAAACTCTCCCCTAGTTGGGAAAGCCCCTTCCGAGTCACGAAAGTATGCCGCCCCGGGTTTGTGCGCCTTTCCACCGAGGATGGGGACCTGCTCCCGAACCCTTGGAACATAGAACACCTCCGTAAGTTCTACCCCTAGAGCAAAAATAGGACAGTACTTTCTTTTCGTAATAAACTCCATAGAGTCCAGGAGCAGCACTCGGAGCAGCGAAGCCCCAGGGGACGGTACAGGACTACGTTCAGCTTTGCCTGGTTCCGACTCCAAGCGCGTAGAGTCTTGCTTCCCCTCTTAATGCGGCGGGTCGTGGCCTCCATGTTTAGCCTGCCTTCCTCCTGTCGAAAGTTGTGCGAAAAGAAATCTGCTCTACTTTGCTCTTTCCTCGTACTCATTTAAATTGTGTATTGAGTTTTTTAACCACCCTTGGAGTGCATGGTTGCCATGTGCTCAGCTCCCCCTCTCTACAGTCCCCAAGCACCAAGCATATGGTTAGGGGCTATAAGTCAAATAACACTATGAGATAAGGGAGGGGGAGCACCCAAGGAGAATTACGTTTCCTCTACCTGTGTGCAGGGCTTCCAGGCTATGGCGACAGGGACTACATAAAGCGGGGGGAAAGGAGCTGTCAGCAGCACCGGCCCAGGACTGGAAGGACCGGGCCCCGCCCCTTCGGCAGGGCCGAGGCCCGAAGGCCCCACGTGTCCAGTGGGCCCAGAGCACTCTCTGAGGAAGGCTCCGGGCTCGCCACGTGGTAGGCGGAAACCGGACCTCCCCCCCCCCCTTCGGTGGGAGGGCTCCGAAAGCCCTACGTGTCCAACATGACCGGAGCTCCCACCTCTTAAGGAGGGGGTCCGTACCCGCCACGTGGCAGGCAGATTTGGAGCTCCCCAAAGGGCGAGATCCGGAGATCCCCCGGGGGCCCCTAACGCGGTTAGGACCCGGGGAGGGTGACTATGCAGAGCTCCGAGATTGGAGATGGCCTCTGAAGTACCTTGCGGAGCTAAGGACTCAGTCAGGCAAAACCGAGAAGGAGCATCACGATCACAAATATCTTAAAAGAGTCAAACTATGCGAGGCTCCATGAGCTGGACTACAGACTCGATAAAAAGAAAGAAACAAGTCCCAAGGGTCTCCCTACACGACCAGAATCCAGAAGTTGCAAGAACGGCCGCATCACCAGGCTTCAGCCCTGGCGGAACTCTCTCGCTCTATCACCAGAGCGCAGGAATCGCCTCCCTCATCACCGGCGCAAAAACCAGTGACACCACGGGAGCTCCTGAGGCCCCCTCCGCAGTATTCAGCGGTCTTCCTGGAGACTCTGCCATCTGGGATCCTCCATGGTGCATCGGCGGTTTCCTTCTCCTGAAGTTCCCTCATCATCGGCGCAAAAGCCGGTGTTGTCAAGGGTGCCCCTGGAGCCCCCATCCCTCATCACCTGCGCAAAAGCTGGAGTCATCAGGGGTGCTCCTGAGCCCCCCCCCTCCGCAGCTTCAGCGGTCTTCTCGGAGACTCTGCCGCCTGGGATTCTCCTCGGTGCTTCAGCGGTTCCTTTGAAGACTCCACCACCTGGGAAGGGACACAACGCCAAGGAGCTTTCTGCCTGCTGTCACCAAGGAAGGGCTCCGTTGGGAGGACAAACCAGAGACCCCTTGGCGGCGCCACCCTCAGAGGCAGGGCAGGCAGGCTCCCTGAGTCCCAGGCTTGGTGCAGACGCAACAGCTGGAGGGAACCGAGAGCAATTCTTCCCCCATAAGGCGGGTTAAGAGCCATGGAAGAAGGCAAGACTGCAGAGACCCGAGGGAGGCGCAGGGGCTGGAAGCCTTATAAGGGGAACGTACCCACATGGGGGTTTCATTTCACACCTTCCCGGGTGCAATCCCAAGCGATTCGGAACTCTTCGAATACCCCGCGTCGGCGACCGCTTCGGTTCCTAGACCGAGTGCCGATGACGGGTGGGCCCAAGCCGCCTAACTGAAGCGGTGAGGTCAAGGAGTCAGTCTCCTGAGAAGATAAGCCGGCAAGGCACTTCGGCGGTTCCCGAAGAAAGCGCCGCAAAGTGCAGAAGTGGCAGTCTTGGGAACCGCCGCAGTAAAAGCAACCATCAAGTGAGCGCACGCTCCCACGATCCCGCGGCCGTTCGTGCTCCAGCAGCGATCAATTCGGGACTTAGAGAAAGTGCGCGGATCAAAAGAGACGGAGGTCCCACCTCGGGCTCGCTATCTCCCCCGAGATGGGCCCGGGGGCCACTGTCGGTACCTGAGATATGGGGTACCCCCGCGCACACGGTAAAATGCCTAAGGAACTCGCCCTTCTCCGCAGGGAGAGCTCCGAAGGCGCCACACGTCCGGCGGGGCCGGACCTCCCTCTCCTCAGAGGAGAGCTCTGGGCCCGCCACGTGGCATACAGAAGCCAGACCTCCCCCTCCACGGGAGAGAGGTCCGAAGGCGCCACGCGTCCAGCGGGACCGGGCCCCCCTCTCCTCAGAGGAGAGCTCCGGGCCCGCCACGTGGCCAACAGGAGCTGAGCCTCCCCCTCCGTGGGGAGAGGTCCGGAGGCTCCACGTGCCCCGCGGAACGGGCCCTCCTCTCCTTTGAGAAGGGCTCCGGGCCCACCACGTGGCAGCAGAACGGCGCTGCCTGCCCCCGAGTGATAGGCAGCGGGCGTAAAGACGCCCCATACCTTGCCCGTACAAGGTATTCAAGGCCCGCATCTTCCTGAGACGCGGAGACACGGAGCATGCTTCTGTCAGGTGCCGTTGCGCCAGTCGCATGACAGACTGGCGCGCGGTGTCAGAACCTGCCAGCCAATAAACACCGTGACAAGACACCCCATTCCGCCTGTGCCGTCATCAACCACTACGGGTAGCATGCGGCATGGGCAGAGCGGCAAGATGAAGACTCAGAAGCCTTCGACCAGAGGCAACGACCGGCATAACTGCAGATACGGTAGATGTTAGACAATCTTCCCGGGACCACCTGTCGGGTCCCGGCCCCCCTTGTAAGCTGTCCGAGCCTTGGACTATAAAAGGCTCGGGTAGGCGTCGATAGCAAGGGTTCGCACTTTGCAACTCATACGCTAGCCATACACTCTCAAGCTGTAACTCACCCCCAAGCTCAGGCCTCCGGCCCCGAGCAGCAAGCAATACAGCGAGCTCCATAGCTCGCCGTGGACGTAGGGTTTTACGCTCCGGCGGCCTGAACCACGTAAAACTCGCCGTGTCAAGCTCTTACTAACTCGTCCATCTGCGCAAGCTCTCCGCTAGAGACTAGCCCCACCGAAAAAAGAACCTCCACGGGCTGCCCAGTGCAGGCCCGAGGGAAGTGTCGACTGAACACTTCGACAAAGGCAATCTATGCCCCGTGCATGGCAGCTGTCGCCACACTACTGCCGAGTGCCGGGAGATCTGGAAGCTCGCGGAGCGCTTCCGCAAAGGGAAGCAGCAGCGGACTGATGCCCCACCCTTCCGCCAAGGGGAGGGCAAACAGAAGGTCGACGCCCCAGACAGCGTCGACCACCAAGTGGAGTTCCAGGAGCCTCAGCGCGCCGTGAAGGCGGTGCGCAACCATGAGGACTCCAGCTCCAGCGATGATGAGCGTCGAAAGAAGCTCTACGTCATATACGGCGGGTCCGCCGACCCCTCGTCCCAAAGCGCAGTCAACACTCTGCGCCGAGCGGTAGCGTCGGTGGCTCCACTCCCAAGTGCCGCACCGCACCTCAAGTGGATGGGAACCCCCATCAGCTTTGACGCTACCGACTGCCCCAGGAACATGGCTGGGGCCGGCCAACTACCGCTCCTGGTAGCAACCACCATCGCCAACGTGAGGATGTACCACGTTTTGGTAGATGGTGGAGCTGGGCTGAACCTCATCAGCCGTGCAGCTTTCCAGAAGCTGCAGATCCCGATGGCCAAGCTCACTCCGTCGAGCCCGTTCTAAGGGGTAGGGCCGGGACAGGTCGTTCCCTACGGCAACATCAGCCTCCCGGTGACCTTCGGAGCTCCGGACAGCTATCGGACAGAATACATTCTGTTCGACGTAGCGGAGATCGACCTCCCCTTCAATGCCATAATTGGCAGGCCAGCCCTGTACCGATTCATGGCAGTAGCCCACTACGGCTACCTCGTCCTGAAAATGCCTACACCAACAGGCGTCCTCAGGATTCGTGGAGACCGCACTGCTGCAGTGTCGGCCTTGAAAAAACTCCAAGCGCTCGCAACAGCTGGAGCACGAGCCCCTAGCAGCGCAGAGCCAGACCAGCTCCACCCGAGTGCACGCCACCGTGCCTCCGCCACAGCACCCCGGGTGCAACCCCTCGACGAGAGCGACGTCCCCTTAAAGGTCGTCCAAGTTGGCACCAAAGCCACCCAGATCACCCGGGTAGCAGGGGGCCTGAGTAGCAAATAGGAAGGCGCTCGTCACCTTCCTCCGGCACAACGTTGACGTGTTTGCATGGCAGCCATCGCAGATGCCAGGGATCCCTAGGGAGGTGATCGAGCACCACATAAAGGTCTTCCCCGACGCACGGCCAGTTCAACAGAATCCTCGCAAGCAGTCCATCGAGCGGCAAAACTTCATCCGTGAAGAAATCAAGAAGCTGCTCGACGCTGGCTTCATATGGGAAGTCCACCACCCCCGGTGGTTGGCGAACCCCGTCGTTGTCCCGAAGGCCGGCGGGAAGCTCCGGATGTGCATCGACTACACTAGTCTCAATAAGGCATGTCCCAAAGATCCATTCCCTCTCCCTAGAATAGATCAAATAGTAGACTCAACATCAGGCTGTGATATGTTGTGCTTCCTAGACGCCTACTCGGGTTTCCATCAGATCCCCATTTCTAGGGAGGATGAAGAGCACACCTCTGTCGGTACCCTCAATACCGGGTACCCCCGCGCACAGGGTAAAACTTCCTAAGGACCTCGCTCCCTCTGCAGGGGCGAGGTTTGAAGGCGCCACGTGTCCAGCGGGGCCGGAGCTCCCCTCCCCACGGAGGATAGCTCCGGGCCTGCCGCGTGGCCCAGGAGGCCGGACCTTGCCCCCTCTGCAAGGGCGAGCTCCGAAGGCACCACGTGTCCGGCAGGGCCGGAGCTCTCCTCTCCTCAAAGGATAGCTCCGAGCCTACCACGTGGCCCGGAAGACCGGACCTCGCCCCCTCCGCGGGGGTGAGCTCCGAAGGCTCCACATGTCCAGCGGAGCTGGAGCCCCCCTCTCCTCAGAGGAGAGCTCCGGGTCCGACACGTGGGCAGCAGAGCAGTGCTGCCGCCCGGCGCGGTAGGCAGCAGGAGTGAAGGCGCGCCATGCCTTTACCGTACAAAGCATTCAAGACCCGCGCCTTCCCAATACGCGAAGACTGGCGCGCTGTGTCAGAGCCTGCCAGCCAATAAACACAGCGACAAGACATCCCCTGCCACCCCCGCCGTCATCAACCACTATGGCTAGCTTGCGGCATGGGCAGGGCGGCAGAGCGAAGACTCGGAAGCCTTCGCCAGAGACAACCACCAACATAACTGCGGATACGATAGTCAGCAGGAAATCTCCCCGGGACCACCTGTCGGGTCCCGGGCCACCCTTGTAAGCCACGTGAGCCTTGGACTATAAAAGGCTCGGGTAGGCAACGTTAGCAAGGGTTCGCACTCTCGCAACTCATACGCTAGACTCCAGCCATTCACACCCAAGCTGTAACTCATCCTCAAGCTCAGGACTCCGGTTCTGAGCAACAAGCAATACAGCGAGCTCCATAGCTCGCCGTGGACGTAGGGTTTTACGCTCCGGCGGCCTGAACCACGTAAAACTCGCCCTGTCAAGCTCTTACTAACTCGTCCATACGCTCAAGCTCTCCGCAAGTGACTAGCCCCACCCAAAAAAGAACCTCCGTGGGCTGCCCAGTGCAGGCCCGGGGGAAGTGTTGACCGAACACTTCGAAATTTGGCGCGCCAGGTAGGGGGCTTTTCCCTTGCACGACGAGCTTCTGCCGACAAAGATGACCAAGCTTCCTTCACCGGCAAACTCTCCTCCCCCTCGTTCACGGCGAACCGTGACCAGCGGGGAGTATGTGTCAACGCACTCAGGGCGGAGTGTGTCGGCGCAAGATGGAAGCCAGCAGCTGACTCCGGCAATGCAGCCTCGTCGTCGCCGCCGCAAACCCTCGACTTCGGCGGGGACGACACTCCGGTCAACTGGCTGTGTCGCTGACACGCACGCCAACGGTTGACGGGCAGACGGTGAATTCCAGCTCCACCAGGCCTCCATTGACGGACCTGAGGACAGAGCTGGAACGGTGCCACTTGGGCCAGGATGCCCGGGTGTACCTCGAGCGACGTCAGGAAAGGCGTCGCAACCAAGAGGCTGGCGGCAGCATGACGTCGGCCTCGACCCAGCCTGAGGCGCAGACCTTCGCCACGCGATCTCTTCCCCAGGCGTACGTCGCGCAGCATATGCCACAGCCATATGCCCTGCAAATGGCGCCCCAGGTCTATGGCGCAGCCTTGCCCATACCGGAGTACACTGTGCCAACGGCGAACCAAGCATTCACGGCACCAACGCCTGCAGCAGCAGGGGCAGGGTGTGCGGCCCTGGCACCCCACCTTCACTTCGCAAGGTGGCCGCGCAAGTTTCAGCCGCACCTGCCCGAGAAGTACGACGGCAGCGTCAACCCGGCGGAGTTCCTCCAGATCTACTCCACCGCCGTACTTGCCGCAGGAGGGGATTAGGCCGTGATGGCCAACTACTTCCCCGTCGCCTTGACCGGCCCAGCCCGGTCTTGGCTCACGAACCTCCCCCAGGGTTCGATAACTTCCTGGGGAGAGCTCTGCCGGCAGTTCATTGCCAACTTCGGCAGCTCCTACACCCTGCCTGGCACGGAGCTCGACCTCCACGCCATCAAGCAACAACCTGGGGAATCACTGCGCTCCTTCATCCAGTGGTTCTCCCAGGTACGCAACACCATCCCACATATTCAAAGTGCTTTTGAGGTGGTGGCACTTCGACAGTGTACGGGGCGAGAAGATGCTTGAGAAGCTTGCGACCAAAGAGGTCTGCGATGCCTGGGAAGACGCGGGCCTTGAATTCCTTGTACGGGCAAGGTGAGGGGCGCCTTTACGCCCGCTGCCTACCGCCCGGAGGCAGGCAGCACCGTTCTCCCAGCCACGTGGCGGGTCCGGAGCTCACCTCTGAGGAGAGGGAGATCCGGCCCTGCCCGACACGTGGGGCCTTCGGACCTCTCTCCCGCGGAGGGGGAGGTCCGGCTTCTGCATGCCACGTGGCGGGCCTGGAGCTCACCTCTGAGGAGAGGGAGGTCCGGCCTCGCTGGTCACGTGGCGTCTTCGGACCTCTCTCCCGCGGAGGGGGAGGTCCGGCTTCTGCATGCCACGTGGCGGGCCCGGAGCTCTCCTCTGAGGAGAGGGAGGTCCGGCCCCGCCAGACGCGTGGCGCCTTCGGAGCTCTCCCTGCGGAGAAGGGCGAGCACCTTAGGCATTTTACCCTGTGCGCGGGGGTACTCCATATCTCAGGTACCGACAGTGGCCCCCGGGCCCATCATGGGGGAGATAGCGAGCCCGAGGTGGGACCTCCGTCTCTTCCGATCCACGCACTTTCTCTAATTCCCGACTTGACCGCTGCTGGAGCACGAACGGCCGCGGGGTCGTGAGAGCATGCGCCCACTTGATGATTGCTTTTACTGTGGTGGTTCCCAAGGCTGCCACTTCTGCACGTTGCGGCGCTTTCTTCGGGAACCGCCGAAGGGCCTTGCCGGCTCATCTTCTTAGGAGACTGACTCCATGACCCCACCGCTTTAGCTAAGCGGCTTGGGCCCAGCTTTCATTGGCGCCCAGTCTCGGAGCCGGCGAGGTCGCCGATGCGATGTTCCCGGAGGTTTTCGAATTACCTCAAACCATCCCTGGAAAGTCTTAAAAGGTGATCTCACCCGCATCGCGGCTTTCCTTCGCATTGCGCTCGTACTTCCCTTGAACTCTTGTGCCCCGGCTCTCCTGCCCTTGCGCCTTCTTTCGCTATGGCTTCCAACTTGCTTCCGACGCGCCTCGTTCGTTCCTCCGAGCTCGGGCCAGTGCGCAGGCTGCTGGGCTGGCGCTCGGAAGAGCAGAAGCATCGGCTCCACCGAGGATCTCTCCCCCTGGTCCTGGGAAAGGGGGAGATGGTCTTATTTACCGCTTATGCTCTGGCGGGGTTCGTTCCTCCGATTTCTTCCTTCTTCGTCACCCTGCTGGAGACATACGCTCTCCAACTCCACCATCTCTCCCCCAACTCCTTCGTAATGGCGGCAGTTTTTGTCCACTTCTGCGAGATGTTCGTGGGGGTGCACGCCTCCGTGACGCTCTTCCGCCACTTCTTTGTGCTGCGTACGACCGGACGTGGCTCAAAGACTCAGATGGGGGCGTATTACTTCCAGCATCGCTGCAAAGTCCCCAAGGTCTCCGGATACCTTCTGCCCTTCAGCACATCAAGGTGGGAGAACTGGAGTGAGAGCTGGGTGGTAGTGCAGGCCGATGAGCACGATCGCCTACAACTCCCAACCGCCAGCCCAACCACCGATCGCCGCTTCTGGGAGGAGATCCATGAGCTGGAGCAGGAGTACACTCCGGTCTTGGAGCGGATCCGGTTCTTGGCCAACGAGGGGCTGACATCTCTGATGGTGCTGATGGACTTCATGTCACGCCGCATTGCTCCCTTGCAGCAACGCAGCCGCCCAGCGTGGTACTACACCGGTGAACAGGACTGTACCAGGCTGGAGAGAGGCCCCGACTCTGTCCCTTCCGACGAGGAGCTGGAGGAGATGGTGAGCAAGGTGAGCGGTGACTATATTCCCAGCGGCGTCCCCGTCCTTCCGCCTTCTGCCACTCCCCTCTTCTTGGAGCCTCAGAGGAGGTCAGAGCTCCTGCGGAAGATGCCGAACCTTGATGATATCGGGATTGCCGTTTGTCAGGTCGGGGATGCCTTCCGGGGTATCACCATTCCAGGAACCGAGCACCCTGAATCAGGGCATGAGGCATCCACTGCTGCCAAACCTTCCCCCAGAGCCGACGGAACCCAAGCCGCCGATAAAGGGAAAGGTAAAGAGCCGGCCCCCGGGCATCTAGAGAAAAAATGCGCTCGGTCTCCTCCAAGGGTGCCACCTGTGCCAATCCAGGGTGCCGGAGCTACCTTGCTTCCATCTCCCGGAGGTGCTGGTCCATCGGGTGGCGACCCGAAGAGGTCCCGAGTGTCCCTCCCCGGCGGGTCTCTCCCTAGACAGCAGCCGTCCGAATCAGCCCAAGTATCTCGCCATCCTCTCTCGAGCGGCGGGGCTCCCAGGACGGATGTTGGTGGGGCGACGCCGGCGAGCCCGCCGGAGGTCCAGGCGTCCCATTCCGCGACCGTTCCAGCCGCTGGTCCTGGTAGTTCAGCTACAGCCCAGAGGCCAGTGCAGCAAGCTCGCTGGAGCGCTCATGCCGCTCAGTAAGTGTTATTCTTTCTGACTTATAGGAGTAGAGCTCCTGCCTCTTCTCTTATTCTGAGTGCCTCTTCTTCTTTGCAGGGACCGACCGGCTGCCAGGGGCGGGCATCTTATCCGGCCGCCTTCAACCAGCGGGGGCTCCGCGCCTCGGCACTTGGGGGCCGCGGCGGCCCCCATAGCTCCCAAATCGACGGGGGCAGTGGCCTCAGTGGCCGCATCTGCTCCTACCCGCCCTCCTTCACCAGCCCAGAAGCCAGGTCTTGAGACCGGGAGGGCCGCTGTAGGTGTGCCTGCTGGCCCCCTGGCCTGCTCAGGACAGCGCCCCCCCGTAGATGCTGAGGCGCCGGCGCTCCCGCCGGTCTTGGACTCGTCCGGGGGGTCCAGCGGCGCGACTCCCGCTCCCCCTGCTCCGGTACCCGTGTGGGACGCCATGGAGCGTGCCCAGACCAGCTCCCGGCAGCTCCAATCTGCGTTTGAGCAGGAGCGGAAGGCATTGGCCGGCGAGAGGGACCGCCTTCTCAGCTGGCAGCAGCGGGCCCGGGCGGACCTCGACTCAAGGCAGTCAAGGCTTGAGGCCGTGAGTGCTCTGCTTGGCGCCCAGAAGAAGGCCATTAGCCGCTTGGAGCTAGAGGCCCAGCGAGTTCGTGCCACCTACCGCGAGGCCCTGGCCAAAGCTGAAGCCAAAGCCAAGGAGTGTTCCGCCGCCGCGGAGGAGTTGCAGCTGCAGGTAGCCCGTCGGGAGCATGCCGTCGCTGATCGGGAACGCGCTGCTGCGGACGAGGAGGAGAAGACCACCGCTCGGCTGAGGGCCAAGGTGGAGGAGCTAAGGGCTCGGACTGAGGAGTTGGAGCTCCGTGAGTCGGCTGTCGCCGCGAGGGAGGAGCAATATTCCAAGGATCTTCAGGCGGCGATGGATCGCGAGCTAGCGGCCCGTCAAGAGGTAGAGAGGCTCCAGTCCCTGCGGACTGCCGAGGCCCAGGCGGTCTGGCACTTCATTGCTAAGGCGGGATCCGCCTTGGCTCCTCTTGGTTTTAGCCCTGTGCAGGTGGAGACCCCAGCACGGCCGGTGTCCGAAGTGGCCCCAGCCCTTGAGTCTATCGGCGACGAGCTAGGTCGGCTTGAATCAGTGATCGCCGATGAGCTGGAAGCGGAAGGTCGGGGCCTTGCGAAGGAGGTTGCGACGCACGTTCTGTCGTGCTTCGTTAGCCGAGACCCTTCCTTTTCCCTGGGGCCGGTCCGTTTAGGACCCATCGCCGACCGGGAGGAAGCTGCCAGGGCCGAAGTTGAGGACTTAGCTGCCCTCGTGGCCTCTAGGTTTCATCGGGAGTCCGGGGACCCCTAGGCACCCGCCCTCGTGTCTACAAGGCCCTGCTACAAGGCCCTGTACTTCCTTTCTTTATTTTTGCTGAGTCTGTAGCCCAGCTCGTGGAGCCTTTGTATGGACAGACTCCTGTTTCTTTCTGTCTGCATGCCCTAGTCTTCTTCCTGGCCTTTCCCGACCGAGCCCTTAGCTCCGCAAGGGCTCGGAGGCTTTGACCAATCTCGAAGCTCTGCATGGACACCTTGTCCGGGTCCCCACTGTATACTAAGGGTTCCGGAGGTCTCCAGGACCCGCCTCACGAGATCGGAGGGGGGGGGGTCCGAGCCGGTTGGTCACGTGGCGGGCCCGGAGCTCCTGTCTGGGAGGAGGTCCGGGCCCGCAGGGCACGTGGAGGTCCCGGGCCTCTCCCTGCAGACCACGCGGCGATCCCGGAGCTCCCCTCAGAGAGGTGGGAGGCCCGGCCTTGCCGGACACGTGGGGCCTTCGGACCTCACCCCTGCGAGGGCTAGCCCTTTAATCTTACCTTAGGGTTTCTGGCCTACCGCGATCCCGTAGCGGCCCCCTGGTAGGTGCGTTCTATTGGGTGGATGCGCCTACCATACTCCTGCGGGAAGCTGAGGCTGAGAAATCCTGCACATAAGGAAAAAGTAATTCTCCTTGGGGGCTCCCCCCTCTATTCCTTAGTCATATCTGCAGCAAAATCCGACTAAAGATGGAAATGAGAAGAGGGAATTGAACGCATAGTGAGCACGCGTTAGCAGGGTAATCATAGAAATTTAACAAGTAAATTAAATGAGTACCAAAGAAGAGCAACGTAGGGTGGGCTTCTTTTCATATAAATTTCCATACGGGGCAAGGAGGGCCGCATATGTAGATGACGACCCACCTCAAGGGAAGCAAGACTCTACGCGCTTGGGGTCGGAACCAGGCGAAGCTGAACGTAGTCCTGGACCGTCCCCTGAGGCTTAGTTGCTCCAAGCCCTGTTCACGGACTTTTATGGAAATTACTATGAAAAGAAGGGCCTGCCTGATTGTTGCTCTAGGGGTAGAACTTACAGCGGTGTTCCGTGTTCCGAAGGTTCGGGAGCGGGTCCCTGTCTTCGGTTCTGGGGAATGGTCCCAGGCCCGGGATGTCCAGCCCTAGTACGGCAAATGGCCATGCGGACTGGATCATCCGTACCATCCAAGCCGGTGTATGGATCTGCTTGGCATGGAACAGGCATGCCTAGCAGCTCTCGACCAGCTCGACGGCATCCTGGAGTGTTGCCGGCTAGTAGAAGCCATGCCGAAAGGCTTTACCGACAAGCGTGCGTGAGGAAGAATGACTCCCACATTCGCCTCCATGGATCTCAGCGAACAAGTCGCAGCCTTCCCCCTGGGTTGTGCACCGCAATAGGATGTGGTTGGCGCCACGTCGGTAGAGATCCCCCTCTACCGCCATGTGTCTCTTAGCCATACGCGCAATCTGTTCAGCGGATACACGTTCATCAGGGAGGATATTGTCTTTCAAGTAGTCCCGGACCTCCGTGATCCATGCATCGGGTCTGACTTGAGCATCTGGATCTTGAGCGCTGGGTCGCACGGAGTCCCCAGTGACGCTTATGATCCTTGGCAGCGCTCATGGCCGCCGGGACCGCCAGCTTCGAGGTGCTGTTCTAGCCCCCTTCGTCCGGCTCGGCGGGCCGGGCTGTGGGTCGCGGCAACATCCTCTTGAGGCCCCCTTCAGGCACAGTGGCTCCGGTGGCAGTGGGGGCCCTCGTTGAAAGGTCGTCAGCTGCGGTACGTGGTGCAGGTCCAAGGCGAGGGGGTTTGTCCCCGCCGTCTTGGTTGATTACCAGACTGGGGATTGCCCTGAGCCAACGACTAGCGAGAAGGATGAGCACTCCATACTCTGCTATGGTGTTGGCTGCCTTGGAATTGAGACGCGCCACATACCCAGACTGCTCCCCCGATGGCATGAGGAACAGTACGCTAGCATCGTCCCCCTGCTTTCGCGGGGAGCCGTGGGCGAACATCATTTGATGAGTCCTGATGAAGGTCAGGGCTCAGGGTCCTGTTTCATCGTCTTCATGGCCCCCTGAGCGTGCGTCTACTTCAGCCACGAGTGAACTAATGCTCGGTTAATGTCTGTTTGACGGGAAAGGGAACCTAGATCAAACTTTAGTAGCTCCGCCGCCCATTCGGCGGCATTGCCCGTCGCATGGGGCTGCAAGAGATAGCTTTTAGCCTGGGGAGGTCGCCGGGTGCCCGGCACTCGGGGGTCCTCAGGCTGCTTTGGACCTCACGGGAAGCTCCGCTGTCGTCCTGGGGGCTCCGGGAGGTTGTGTCAGGGTTCCGAGGTCTGGTCTTCTGGCACTTGCTTCTTGGTAGAGGGACAGGTTACTGTGGTATGGGGTTAAAGCCATTGCGCGAAAACCAGAAATTCGCGGGGCCCCTAGCTATGCCAAGTCGGCTTACGCCGGTATTAGTAGGTAGGGGGCGCCCTTCAACTACTTCAGACACAGAGGTCTGATGGGAGCCCTAGCAAGCATTTGGGAAGCGCAGCATATCACAGCCTGGTATCGAGTTTACCATTTGCTCTATCAGCTGAAGAGAAAATAGGTCTTTAGAACATGCCTTATTGAGACTGGTGTAGTGGATGCGCTTCCGGAACTTCTCGCTGGCCTTCGGGATAATAACACGGTTTGCCAAGCACCGGGAGCGGCGGACTCTCCGTCTCGTCGGGAAAGACCTTTAAGTAATGCTCCATCACCTCCCTGGGGATCTCTGGCCTCGGTGATGGCTGTCATGCAGCACATCGACCTCATGTCGGAGGGTGGCAACGAGCGCGCCTTCCTATATGCTACCCAGGCCCCCGGCTACCCGGGTGGTCTGGGTGGAATCGGCGCTGATTCGGACGAGCCTTGTGGGGACGTCGTCCTCATCAAGGGGTTGCACGCGGGGTGCGGTGGTAGAGGCACGGTGGCGTGCACTTAGGTGGAGCTGGTTTGGTTCTGTACTGCTGAGGGCTGGCTCTCTAGTTGCTGTAAGCGCCTGAAGCCTTTCCAAGGCTAATACTGCGGCAGCACGGTCTCCACAAACCTTGAGGACGCCTGTTGGTGTAGGCATCTTCAAGACAAGATAGCCGTAGTGGGCTACTGCCATGAATCGGTACAGGGCTGGCCTACCGATCATGGCAATCTCGGCCACGTCGAACAGAATGTACTCTGTCCGGTAGCTGTCCGGTGCCCCAAAGGTCACCGGGAGGCTGATGCGGCCGTAGGGAACGACCTGTCCCGGCCCTACCCCTGAGAACGGGCTTGATGGGGCGAGCTTGGCCATCGGAATCTGCAGCTTCTGGAAGGCTGCGTGACTGATGAGGTTCAGTCCAGCCCCACCATCCACCAAAACATGGTACATCTTCACGTTGGCGATGGTAAGGGCCACCACGAGCGGTAGTTGGCCGGCCCCAGCCATGTTCCTGGGGCAGTCGGTATCATCGAAGCTGATGGGGGTTCCCATCCACCTGAGGTGCGGTACTGCACCTGGGAGGGGAGCCACCGACGCTACTGCTCAACGCAAGGCCTTAGCCATGCTTCGGGATAGGGGGTCAGCGGACCCGCCGAAGATGTCACAGGGCATCTTCCAGTGCTCGTCGTCACTGGAGCTGGAGCTCCCATGATTGCGCACTGCCTTTACGGTGCGCTGGAGCTCCTGGAACTCCACCTGGCGGTCGTTGCCGTCCCGGGCCTCGACCTTCTGCTTGCCCTCCCTTTGACTACAGGGTGGGGCATCAGCTGGGGGCTGCTTCCCCTTCCGGAAGCGCTCCGCGAGCTTCTGGATTTTCCGGCCTCTGGAGGAATTCCGCCGGGTTGATGCTGCCGTCGTACTTCTCAGGCAAGAGTGGCCGAAACTTGTGCGGCCATTTTGTGAAGCGAAAGCAGGGCGCGAGGGCCGCACACCCTGCTTCTGCCTCCGCAGATTCTGATGCCGCGAATGCTTGGTTCGCGCTGAGCACCGCATGCTCTGGCTGCCATACATAGGACATACGACTGTGGCATATTGAGTAGGAGCGCTCTTCGCTGCGGCTAGCGCACCCTCACTAGGTACACCCAGCGCTACTGAAAACCTGACGCTGGTTGGAGCCTGCATTGCCGGGGTCGGCGCTGCCAGAGCCGGTTGCTGGCTCCCAGTGCAGGTATCGGTGCCGCGAACGCTTGGTTCTCCGCTGGCACAGTGTGCCCCGGTATGGGCAAGGCCGCTCCGTAGACCGGGGACGCCGTTTGCAGGGCATATGGTTGTGGCATATGCTGCACGACGTATGCCTGGGGCAGAGCTCGCGTAGCGAAGATCTGCCCTTCAGGCTGGGTCGAGGCCGACGTCATGTTGTCGCCAGCCTCTTGAGTGCGACGCCTTTCTTGACGTCGCTCGAGGAACACTCGGGCATCTTGGCCTAAGTGGCACCGTTCCAGCTCTGTCCTCAGGTCCGTCGACGGAAGCTTGGTGGAGCTGGAACTCCCCCGTCTGGCCGTCAACCGTTGGCGTGCGCGTCAGCGACAAAGCCGGTTGGTCGGAGCGTCGTCCCCGCCGAAGTCAATGGTTTACGGCGGCGACGACAAGACGGTCTACCTCGCGAATCCACCGCTGGGTCGCTGCCTGAGGCGCGTCCCCAGCAGGCGGATTGCGCAGTAGCACCCTTGCTGCGGCTAGCGCACCCCCACCGGGTACGCCCGGCGCTACTGAAGGCCTGACGCTGGATGGAGCCTGCATTGCTGGGGTCGGCGCTGCCAGAGCCGGTTGCTGGCTCCCAGCTTGCCCTGTCACACTCCGTCCTGAGTGTGTCATCATGTACTCTCCCCTGGTCACGGTTTGCCGCGGGCGCAGGGGGGAAGAGTTTGCCGCTGAAGGAAGCTCGATCATCTTCGTCGGCGGAAACTCGTCGCGCTAGGGGAAAAGCCCCCTTCCTGGCGCGCCAAATGTCGAAGTGTGCGATCGACACTTCCCCCGGGCCTGCACTGGGCAGCCCGCGGAGGTTCTTTTTTTCCGAGGGGCTAGTTCCTAGCGGAGAGCTTGCGCGGATGGACGAGTTAGTGAGAGCTTGACACCAGAAGTTTTACGTGGTTCAGGCCGCCGGAGCGTAAAACCCTACGTCCACGGCGAGCTATGGAGCTCGCTGTATTGCTTGCTGCTCAGGGCCGGGGGCCTGAGCTTGGGGGTGAGTTACAGCTTGAGAGTGTATGGCTAGCGTATGAGTTGCAGAATGCAAACCCTTGCTATCGACGCCTACCCGAGCCTTTTATAGTCCAAGGCTCGGGAGCTTACAAGGGAAGCCGGGACCCGACAGGTGGTCCCGGGAAGATTGTCTATTATCTACCGTATCTGTAGTTATGCCGGTGGTTGCCTCCGGTCGAAGGCTTCTGAGTCTTCCTTTCGCCGCCCTGCCCATGCCGTGCGCCAGTCGTAGTGGTTGATGACGGCGCAGGCGGCGTGGGATGTCTTGTCGCGGCGTTTATTACCTGCCAGGTTCTGACACCACGCGCCAGTCTGTGATGTGACTGGACGCAACGGCTCCTGACAGGCGCGTGCTCCGCATTTCCGAGTCTTGGAAAGACGCGGGCCTTGAATTCCTTGTACGGGCAAGGTGAGAGGCGCCTTTACGCCCGCTGCCTACCGCCCGGGGGCAGGCAGCACCGTTCTCCCAGCCACGTGGCAGGTCCGGAGCTCACCTCTGAGGAGAGGGAGGTCCGGCCCTGCCGGACACGTGGGGCCTTCGGACCTCTCTCCCGCGGAGGGGGAGGTCCGGCTTCTGCATGCCACGTGGCAGGCCCGGAGCTCACCTCTGAGGAGAGGGAGGTCCGGCCCCGCCAGACGCGTGGCACCTTCGGAGCTCTCCCTGCGGAGAAGGGCGAGCACCTTAGGCATTTTACCCTATGCGCGGGGGTACCCCATATCTCAGGTACCGACAGCGGCCAACTCCCGGTCCAAGACCGCCTGGCGATCACGGGAGACCTGTTCCTCCCTCAAGTCGAGGTCTGCCTTCAAGATCTCCAGCTCCTCGATCCGAGCTCGAAGGTCATCCTCGCCCGCCGCCAGCTGCGCGGCGACCCTCTCCGCCTCAGCTGCCGTGGAACGCTCCCGTTCCTCAACGGCGAGTTTATGGTGCTCCAACTGCTGCCGTATCTCTACAGCAGCAGAGAGGCTCTCCTCGGCCCGGGCGTGTGCCTCCAGGGCCTCCCTGTTGATCCGCCGCGATTGGGTGTCCATGCGGTCGACAGCCCGCTTCATCCGGTCGAGGAGCGCTTCCCTGAAGTCGAGCAGCTCCCGCCTGGAGTCGAGCTCACTCTTAACCTTCGCGGTCCTCTCCCGCAAAAGGTTCCCCCAGGTGAGGAGGCGATCCCGTTCAACCGTATACTCCTCCCGCTCGCGCCCTAGTGCAGCCAAGACCTGCCGAACGCTCGTCTCGGCAAGCGCGAAGGCATCCGCCAGGGGCAATGGAGCAACAGAGGCCGGGGCAGTCCCCCCGACCTCCTCCATTACCTCGTCCTCAAGAGGAGCCGACGCACCAGCAACCGAGACGAGACGCCGATCAGGAGAAGCTGGCTCCGAGGCTCTGACAGCCAGGCCTGCCGGGCTTTCTTCAGCTTCTGGCTCCTTGACCTGAGGAGAGGGGCGAGCCGGGGAAGGCGGTGCTGGAGAAAAGGCTGGGCCGCCTAGTGCAGGGTCGACCTGCGCTGGCTTGGGGGCCGCAGTGCCCGTCTCGACAGGAAGAGACGATGCCGCCGCGGAGTCCGGGCACACCGGAACAGGAGAAGTTCGCGCTGGCCTGGGGGCCGCGGCAGTTGCCCCTGGCCCCGAGCGCGGCGGCACAGATTCCCCGCAAGTCGGGGATGGCCGGGAAGCGCGGACACTCCAGCGGGCTCTGAACCCCGACTTCCGAGCTGCGGTAGGACTCCCAGAGCCCGCTACCGTCACTGACGGCCGCTCTGCAGTCGCTTGAACTGGCGGAACAGGGGACGCCCTAGGAGCATCCCCCAGCGCATCAGCCTGGGGCCTCTTCGAGTCCCCACCGGAGGTAGTGCCAGGCACCCCAGATTCCGGGCTTGGCACAGACGCCGCTGCTGGAGGAGATCGAGCGCGCTTCTTCTCTGGTGGCGGGTTGGAAGCCCTGGCGAGGGAGAACTCAAGGGCAAGAGAGCAAAAGCACAAGAGTCCGAGAAGAAACGCAGAGAAGTGCGAAGGGAAGCCGCAATGTGGGTAAGATCCCCTCTAAAAACTTCTCGGGTGCAATTCCAAGCAATTCGGAACTCTTCGAATACACCGCATCGGCAACTGCTCCGGCTCCTAGACTGAGTGCCGATGATGGGTGGACCCAAGCCGCCCAACTGAAGCGGTGGGTCAAGGAGTCAATCTCCTGAGAAGATGAGCTGGCAAGGCACTTCGGCGGTACCCGAAGAAAGCGCCGCAACGTGCAGAAGTGGCAGTCTTGGGAACTGCCACAGTAAAAGCAACCATCAAGTGAGCGCACGCTCCCACGATTCCGCGGCCGTTCGTGCTCCGGCAGCGGTCAATTCGGGACTTAGAGAAAGTGCGCGGATCGGAAGAGACGGAGGTCCCACCTCGGGCTCGCTATCTCCCCCGAGATGGGCCCGGGGGCCACTGTCGGTACCTGAGATATGGGGTACCCCCGCGCACAGGGGAAAATGCCTAAGGAACTCGCCCTTTTCCGCAGGGAGAGCTCCGAAGGCGCCATGCGTCGGGCGGGGCCGGACCTCCCTCTCCTCAGAGGAGAGCTCCGGGCCCGCCACGTGGCATACAGAAGCCGGACCTCCCCCTCCGCGGGAGAGAGGTCCCAAGGCGCCACGCGTCCAGCGGGGCCGGACCTCCCTCTCCTCAGAGGAGAGCTCCGGGCCCGCCGCGTGGCAGCAGGGAGGTGCTGCCTACCTCCGAGCGATAGGCAGCGGGCGTAAAGACGCCCCATACCTTGCCCGTACAAGGTATTCAAGGCCCGCATCTTCCCGAGACGCGGAGACGTGGAGCACGCTTCTGTCAGGTGCCGTTGCGCCCAGTCGCATCGCAGACTGGCGCGCGGTGTCAGAACCTGCCAGCCAATAAGCACCGCGACAAGACATCCCATGCCGCCTGCGCCGTCATCAACCACTACGACTAGCATGCGGCATGGGCAGGGCGGCAAGATGAAGACTCAGAAGCCTTCGACCAGAGGCAACTACCGGCATAACTGCAGATATGGTAGATGATAGACAATCTTCCCGGGACCACCTGTCGGGTCCCGGCCCCCCTTGTAAGCTGCCCGAGTCTTGGACTATAAAAGGCTCGGGTAGGCGACGATAGCAAGGGTTCGCACTCTGCAACTCATACGCTAGCGATACACTCCCAAGCTGTAACTCACCCCCAAGCTCAGGACTCCGGCCCTGAGCAGCAAGCAATACAGCGAGCTCCATAGCTCGCCGTGGACGTAGGGTTTTACGCTCCGGCGGCCTGAACCACGTAAAACTCACCGCGTCAAGCTCTTACTAACTCGTCCATCCGCGCAAGCTCTCCTCTAGGGACTAGCCCCACCGAAAAAAGAACCTCCGCGGGCTGCCCAGTGCAGGCCCGGGGGAAGTGTCGACCGAACACTTCGACAGCGTCCATTGTACACTCGGTTCCTCTTTCCTGCTCTCATGCATAGTCGATATTTGCCGTCCTGCCGAAGGCGGTAGTGCTTGGGGTACCTGCCAGAGGCCCGGTGGCCTTTTGGATCTCCCCCTGTAAGGGTACTGTACCGCCAGTTTGTCTCCTCCGAGAAAAGACCTACGGTAGACCGGGGGCTCAGGAGCCTTGCTTTGCCCAGTCTTGCACCCAAAGCATGCGCACTCTGCCCCCCGGCGCTACGGTCTGAGTAACAGGGGGCTGGATGGTTGCACCCTGACTGGGGTTGGGGGCCAGACCTCCGGGACCAAGTGCACTGGATTACCCAAGCCCCGTATTCTGGCCCGGGACAGTAAGCTGAATGAGACTAAGGGACAGGAAAGGGAGGACTTCTGAGCAGTACCGGACTCCGCCCCCACAGCTGGGCCGAGCACCGAGGCCAGCACTCGCCCTCCTTTCAGAGGCAAGCGCTGATGTCGGACCTCACGCCCTTCGCTGGCCTGAGCTCCGATGACTTCCGGACCTCACGCCCTTCGCTGGCCTGAGCTCCAATGACTTCCGGACCTCCGCCCCCATAGCTGGGCTGAGCTCCGAGGCCAGCTGTCGAAGTGTTCGGTCGACACTTCTCCCGGGCCTGCACTGGGCAGCCCGCGGAGGTTCTATTTTCGGTGGGGCTAGTCCCTTGCGGAGAGCTTGCGCGGATGGACGAGTTAGTAAGAGCTTGACACTGTGAGTTTTACGTGGTTCAGGCCGCCGGAGCGTAAAACCCTACGTCCACGGCGAGCTATGGAGCTCGCTGTATTGCTTGCTGCTCAGGGCCGGAGTCCTGAGCTTGGGGGGTGAGTTACAGCTTGGGCGTGAATGGCTAGCGTATGAGTTGCAGAAGTGCGAACCCTTGCTATCGTCGCCTACCCGAGCCTTTTATAGTCCAAGACTCGTGTGGCTTACAAGGGGGGCCCGGGACCCGACAGGTGGTCCCTGGGAGATTGACTGTTATCTACCGTATCTGCAGTTATGCCGGTAGTTGTCTCCGGTGAAGGCTTCCGAGTCTCCGTCTTGCCGCTCTGCCCATGCCGCATGCTAGTCGTAGTGGTTGATGACGGCGCAGGCGGCATGGAATTTCTTGTCGCGGTGTTTATTGGCTGGCAGGTTCTGACACCGCGCGCCAGTCTGTGATGCGACTGGGCACAACGGCACCTGACAGAGGCGTGCTCCGCGTCTCCGCGTCTTGGGAAGACGCAGGCCTTGAATACCTTGTACGGGCAAGGTATGGGGCGTCTTTACGCCCGCTGCCTATCGCTCGGGGCCAGGCAGCGCCGTTCTACTGGCCACGTGGCAGGCCCGGAGCCCTTCTCGGAGGAGAGGAGGGTCCGGCCCGCGGGGCAATTGGAGCCTCCGGACCTCTCCCCGCGGAGGGGGAGGTTCGGCTTCTGTCGGCCACGTGGCAGGCCCGGAGCTCCCCTCTGAGGAGAGGGAGGTCCGGCCCTGCCGGATACGTGGCACCTTCGGACCCCTCGCCCGCGGAGGGGGAGGTCCGGCTTCTGTATGCCATGTGGCAGGCCCGGAGCTCTCCTCTGAGGAGAGGGAGGTCCGGCCCCGCTGGACGCGTGGCTCCTTCGGAGCTCTCCCCGCGGAGAAGGGCGAGTTCCTTAGGCATTTTCCCCTGTGCGCGGGGGTACCCCATATCTCAGACCGACAGTGGCCCCCGGGCCCATCTCGGGGGAGATAGCGAGCCCGAGGTGGGACCTCCGTCTCTTCTGATCCGCGCACTTTCTCTAAGTCCCGCATTGACCGCTGCCGGAGCACGAAAGGTCGCAGGATCGTGGGAGCGTGCGCCCACTTGATGGTTGCTTTTACTGCGGCGGTTCCCAAGACTGCCACTTCTGCATGTTGCGGCGCTTTCTTCGGGAACCGCCGAAGTGCCTTGCCAGCTTGTCTTCTTAGGAGACTGACTCCTTGACCCACCGCTTCAGTCGGGCGGCTTGGGTCCACCTGTCATCGGCGCTCGGTCTATGAGCCAAAGCGGTTGCTGATGCGGTGTATTCGAAGAGTTCTGAATCGCCTGGAATTGCTCCTGGGAAGGTTTTTAGAGGGGATCTTACCCGCATTGCGGTTTCCCTTCGCACCTTCCAGCGTTTCTTCTCGGACTCTTGTGCTTTTGCCCTCTTGCCCCTGAGTCCTCCCTCGTCATGGCCTCCAACCCGCCACCAGAGAAGAAGTGCGCTCGATCTCCTCCAGCGGCGGCATCTGTGCCAAGTCGGGAATCTGGGGTGCCTGGCACTCCTTCTGGTGGCGACTCGAAGAGGCCCCCGGCTGATGCGTTGAGGGGAGCTTCTGTGGCGTCCCCTGCTCCGCCAGTTCAAGCGACTGCGGAGCGGCCGTCAGTGACGGCAGCGGGCTCTGGGTGTCCTACCCCGGCTCGGAAGTCGGGGTTCAGAGCCCGCTGGAGTGTCCGCGCTTCCCGGCCATCCCCGACTTGCGGGGAGTCTGCGCCGTTGCGCTCGGAGCCCGGGACAACTGCCGCGGCCCCCAAACCAGCACGAACTACTCCTGTTCCGTTGTGCCCGGACTCCACGGCGGCGGCGTCTCTTCCTGCCGAGACAGCCGCCGCGGCCCCCAAGCCAGCGCAGGTCGACCCTGCACTAGGCGGCCCGGTCTTTACTCCACTGCCGCCTTCCCCAGCTCGCCCCTCTCCACAGGTCAAGAAGCCTGAAGCCAAAGAGGGCCCGGCAGGTCCGGCTGCCAGAGCCCTGGCGCCAGCTTCTCCTGACCGGCGTCTCGTCTTGGTTGCTGGTGCATCGACTCCTCTTGAGGACGAGGTGATGGAGGAGGTCGGGGGAACTGCCCCGACCTCTGTTGCTCCGTTGCCCCTGGCAGATATATGCCTTCGCGCTTGCTGAGACGAGCGTCCGGCAGGTCTTGGCTGCACTAGGTCACGAGCGGGAGGGTTATACAGATGAACGGTATCGCCTCCTCACCTTGGGGAACCTTTTGCGGGAGCGGACCGCGAAGGTCAAGAGCGAGCTCGACTCCAGGCAGGAGTTGCTCGACTTCAGGGAAGTGCTCCTCGTCCGGCTGAAGCGGGCTCTCAACCGTATGGACGCCGAATTGCGGCGGATCAACAGGGAGGCCCTGGAGGCACACGCCCGGGCCGAGGAAAGCCTCTCTGCCGCTGAGGAGATACGGCAGCGGATGGAGTGCCGTAGACTCGCCGTTGAGGAACGGGAGCGTTCCACGGCGGCCGAGGCGGAGAGGGTCGCCGTGCAGCTGGCGGCGGGCGAGGATGACCTCCGAGCTCAGATCGAGGAGCTAGAGATTCTGAAGGCAGACCTCGACCTGAGGGAGGAACAGGTCTCCCACGAACACTGAGTGGTCTTGGAACGGGAGTTGGCCGCCGACTTCAAGGCTTCTGAGTTGGAGCGGCTCGCCAAGACTCTCCACCTTCGGGAGAGCTCCCTGGCGGCCAAGGAGAAGGAATTCTCCGAGAGAAACCTGGAGGCCCTGCATGCAGCCCACCGCGAGGTGGAGGAGCTCTTGGCCTTGCGGTCCTCCGAGGCTCTTGCGGTCTCGAGCTTCGTGGATCGAGCGGGGTCCACCCTGATACCTCTTGGCTTCAGTCCGGTGAGGGCCGCGGCCCCTGCGTTTAAGGTGGCGGATGTGATCCCCGCGCTGGAGTCGATTGGCGCCAAGCTGGACAGGCTAGACTCGGTGGTCACCAGCGAGCTTGAGGCCGAGGGACGCGGCCTATCCCTAGAGGTCGCCTCACATGTGCTGGCATGCTTCAAGAGCCGCAACCCCTCTTTCTTGCTAGAACCAGCGAGAGAGGGCCCAGCCGCGGAGCGGGAGGAAGCTGCCAGGGCTGAAGTCGAGGATGTGGCCGCCCTTGTAGCCGCAAGGTTCCGGCGGGAGCCGGGAGGTCCTTAGGACTTGTTTCTCCCTTTTTATCGAGCCTGTAGTCCAGCTCATGGAGCCTCGCATAGTTTGACTCTTTTAGATATTTGTGTCTGTGATGCTTTTTCTCTCCTTCTTGGCTTTGCCTGACTGAGTCCTTAGCTCCGCAAGGTACTCAGAGGCCTTCTCCAATCTCGGAGCTCTGCACAGACACCTTCCCCGGGCCCTAACAGTGTTAGGGGCCCCCGGGGGTCTCCGGATCTCGCCCTATGGGGAGCTCCAAATCTGCCTGCCACGTGGCGGGTCCGGAGCCCCTCCTTAGGAGGCGGGAGCTCCGGCCCTGCTGGACACATAGGGCTTTCGGAGCCCTCCCACCGGGGGGAGGTCCGGTTTCCGCCATCCACGTGGCGAGCCCGGAGCCCCCCTCAGGGGAGGCGAGAGCTCCGGGCCCGCTGGACACGTGGGGCCCTCGGGCCTCGCCCCTGCTGAAGGGGCAGGACCCGGTCCTTCCAGTCCTAAGCCGGAGTAGTTGATAGCTCCTTTCCCCCCGCTTCATGCAGTCCCCATTGCCGTAACATGGAGGTCCTGCACACAGGCAAAGGAAACGTAATTCTCCTCGGGGGGTCCTCCCCTCCCGTCTCCTAGTCTTATTCGTCTTACAATCCTGATCCGTTATACGGGGCTTGGGCAATTTTGTGCTCGAGGCGCCGGAGCTCTGGCTCCCTCCGAGGTCCGGGTACGGTCGTCCGATCCCTAGTACCGGGCCATGCGCTGGGGAAGCAGAGTGCACGAGCTTTGGGTTCATGACCAGGCAAAGCGTTTGTACTCCCCTGTACCTCCGGAGGGCAGGATGCGCATGCTTTGGGCTCATGGCCTGCTAAGCTGGATACGCACCCTGGACCCCCCATGCACAACGCAGGCCTTTCCTGGAGGTGACCGACTGGCACCGCAACACCTGACTGGGGGAGGCCCGAGAGACTCACTCGGCCATCGGCAGGTGCCTCAAGCGCGGCCGCCCTCGGTAGGATAGCGAATGCTGACTATGGATGAGCGAGGGAGAGGGGGAGCTAGATGTACGATGAACATACATAGATATTGCGATCATAAAAATTAATGCATAATTTAAATGAGCGCATGAGAGAGAGCTAAGTAGAACAGGTTTCTGTGTTCATGCCCATAGGTGGAATTCTGGCTGTACATGGGGGCAATATTCCGCCTCGTCTACAAGGGAAGCAAGACTCTACGCGCTTAGGGTCGGAACCAGGCTAAACTGGACGTAGTCCTGTACCTTCCCTTGAGACTTAGCTGCCCCAAGCTCTGTTCCTAAATTCTATGGGATTCATTACAGAAGGGAATGACCCTGTTCTACCGATGCTCGGGGAGTAGGAATTACAGTGTTGCTCCATGCCAAGGATTTTGGGAACGGATCCCACACTCGGTTGAAAGGCATGTGTACCTGGGGCGGCAGCTTTCATGATTCGGACGGGACCTTCCCTGCTGGGGGAGAGTTTATGGGTCCTTCTCGGGAAAGAGTGTGCCGCGACACCAGGTTGCCCTTCTGCAGGTCCCTGACGCGTTTGGTTCTTTGGCAGTAGTGCTTAGGGCATCAGCCGAGACCTTGCGTTGTGGGGTGTTACCTGCAGCCGAGTCTCGTCGACGAGGTTGTTATCTTCACGCTGGATCAGGTCCTGCGCGGCTTCTCCTGGGGCCCCCGGGGTGTTCTCCCCATCTGGCTAAGGCCTTCAAGGGGTAGGTGGACCCGGGCTCATCTTAGATGACCTAAGGCGTCTTCCCCTTCTGGCAAGGCCTTCAAGGGGTCGACAGACCTTGGGCGGCCCCCGGGAGGTATGTCCGAGGCACGGAGATGTGCTCTCGGGTGAGGCTGGCCCGACCTCGCACCATTGTGGTCGGTACTAGGGCAGCTGCAACTACTTGGGGCTTCTCCAAGGTTGACGCCGCAGTAGTGCAGCATCCACTGACCCGGGACGGCAGCCGCAGCCGGCTACCGCCCTGGCCCGTCACCGTCGGAGCTGGAGTCTTCACCGTTATGCACTGTTATTATGACACGCTGAGGCTCCTGAAATCCCACCTGATGGGCGGCGGTGACTGGGGCATCGACCGTCTGCTTGCCATCCCTCTGAGGGTAGTGCGGTGCTTCAGCTCTCTGCTGTCTTCCTTTGCAGAAGCGCTCTGCGAGCCTCTGGATATCCCAGCACTCGGCAAAAGTATGGTTGCCGGCGCCATGCACGGGGCATAGCCCGCCCTGGTCACTATCTGGGGCCGGTGACTGCCGCTGCCTTTTGTCGGGGCATGGCCCCCGTGCTCCACTAGTCGTCGCTGCTGCGGCGACGGGAGCCGCGAACGATGACTTCATCTTGCCACTCCCCCGGTTCTTGGCCTTCTTGCTACCCCCATAAGCAGCAGCGCCGGACCCGGGCTGTCCTCCTGACTCGGAGGTTGGCAGAGAGTGCCAGTTCCACCCTTCAGCTGCTCTGGCGCATTTGTCCGCCAGGCTGAAGAGCTCAGAGACGTCGCGGACCTCTCTAGTCACGAGCTTCTCAAGCATTTTCTCGTACAGGATTCCCTGTTGGAACGCCACCACCACAGAAGCACTTTGAATATGCGGGATGGTGTTGCGTACCTGGAAGAACCACTGGATGAAAGAGCGCAGCGACTCCCCAGGCAGTTGCTTGACGGCGTGGAGGTCAAGCTCCGTGCTGGCACGGGTGTAGGAGCTGCCGAAGATGGCGACGAACTGCCGGCAGAGCTCTTCCCAGGAGGTTATGGACCCCTGGGGGAGATTCATGAGCCAAGACCGAGCTGGGCCGGTCAAGGCGACGGGGAAGTAGTTGGCCATGACAGCCTCATCCCCTCCTGCGGCAAGTACGGCGGTGGAGTAGATCTGGATGAACTCCACCGGGTTGACGCTACCGTCGTACTTCTCAGGCAGGTGCGGCCGAAACTTGCGTGGCCACCTCGCAAAGTGAAGGTGGGGTGCCAGGGCTGCACATCCTGCTCCTGCTGCCGCAGGTATTGGTGCTGCGAACACTTGGTTCGCACTTGGCACCGTGTACCCCGGTATGGGCAAGGCTGCACCATAGACCGGGGGCACTGCTTGCGGCGCATATGGTTGTGGCATATGCTGCGCGGCGTATGCCTGAGGCAGGACTCGCGTGGCGAATACCTGCCCTCCAGGTTGTGTCGAGGCCGACGTCATGCTGTTGCCAGCCTCATGGTTGCGACGCCTTTCTCGACGTCACTCGAGGTACACCCGGGCATCCTGGCCCAAGTGGCACCGTTCCAGCTCCCTTCTCAGGTCCGTCGATGGGAGCCTGGAGGAGCTGGAATCCGCCGTTTACCCGTCAACCGTGGGCGTGCGCGTCAGCGACACAGCCGGTTGACCGGGGTGTCACCCTCGCCGAAACCGATGGTTCACGGCGGCGACGACGAGGCGGTCCACCTCGCGGACCCATTGTTGGGTCGCAGAATGGGGCGCGTCCCCAGCAGGTGGGTTGCGCAGCAGTGCTCTTGCTGCAGCTAGCGCACCCCCATGGTGTACGCTCAACATTGCAGAAGATCTCACATTGGTCGGAGCCTGCATTGCCGGGGTCGGCTGCTGGCTACCAGCTTGTGCCGACACACTCCGTCCTGAGTGCATCGACATGTACTCCCCGCTGGTCACGGTTCGCCATGAATGCGGAGGGGGAGAGTTTGCCGCTGAAGGGAGCTTGGTCATCTTCGTCGGCGGAAACTCGTCGCGCAAGGGGAAAAGCCCCCTTCCTGGCGTGCCAAATGTCGAAGTGTTCGGTCGACACTTCCCCCGGGCCTGCACTGGGCAGCCCACGGAGGTTCTTTTTTCGGTGGGGCTAGTCCCTTGCGGAGAGCTTGCGCGGATGGACGAGTTAGTAAGAGCTTGACACTGTGAGTTTTACGTGGTTCAGACCGCCGGAGCATAAAACCCTACGTCCACGGCGAGCTATGGAGCTCGCTGTATTGCTTGCTGCTCAGGGACGGAGTCCTGAGCTTTGGAGGTGAGTTACAGCTTGGGCGTGAATGGCTAGCGTATGAGTTGCAGAAGTGCGAACCCTTGCTATCGTCGCCTACCCGAGCCTTTTATAGTCCAAGACTCGGGTGGCTTACAAGGGGGGCCCGGGACACGACAGGTGGTCCCGTGGAGATTTACTGTTATCTACCGTATCTGCAGTTATGCCGGTAGTTGTCTCCGGCGAAGGCTTCCGAGTCTCCGTCTTGCCGCTCTGCCCATGCCGCATGCTAGTCGTAGTGGTTAATGACGGCGCAGGCGGCATGGGATGTCTTGTCGCGGTGTTTATTGGCTGGCAGGTTCTGACACCGCGCGCCAGTCTGTGATGCGACTGGGCGCAACGGCACCTGACAGAGGCGTGCTCCGCGTCTCCGTGTTATGGGAAGACGCGGGCCTTGAATACCTTGTACGGGTAAGGTATGGGGCGTCTTTACGCCCGCTGCCTATCGCTCGGGGGCAGGCAGCGCCGTTCTACTGGCCATGTGGCGGGCCCGGAGCCCTTCTCAGAGGAGAGGAGGGTCTGGCCCGCGGGGCACGTGGAGCCTCCGGACCTCTCCCCGCGGAGGGGGAGGTTCGGCTTCTGTCGGCCACGTGGCGGGCCTGGAGCTCCCCTCTGAGGAGAGGGAGGTCCGGCCCCGTCGGATACGTGGCACCTTCGGACCCCTCGCCCGCGGAGGGGGAGGTCCGGCTTCTGTATGACACGTGGAGGGCCCGGAGCTCTCCTCTAAGGAGAGGGAGATCCGGCCCCGCCGGACGCGTGGCACCTTCGGAGCTCTCCCTGCGGAGAAGGGCTAGTTCCTTAGGCATTTTGCCCTGTGCGCGGGGTACCCCATATCTCAGGTACCGACACCAGCCCTCGCCCTCCTTTCAGAGGCGAGCGCTGATGCCGGACGTCACGCCCTTCGTTGGCCTGACCTCCGATGACTTCCGGACCTCCGCCCGCACAGCTGGGCCGAGCTCCGAGGCCAGCCCTCGCCCTCTTTTCAGAGGCAAGTGCTGATGCTGGACCTCACGCCCTTCGCTGGACTGAGCTCTGATGACTTCCGGACCTCCGCCCCCACAGCTGGGCCGAGCTCCGAGGCCAGCCCTCGCCATCTTTTCAGAGGCGAGCGCTGATGCCGGACCTCACGCCCTTCGTTGGCCTGAGCTCCGATGACCTCCGGACCTCACGCCCTTCGCTGGCCTGAGCTCCGATGACTTCCGGACCTCCGCCCCTGCAGCTGGGCCGAGCTCCGACGCCAGCCCTCGCCCTCCTTTCAGAGGCGAGCGCTGATGCCGGACCTCACGCCCTTTGCTGGCCTGAGCTCCGATGACTTGCGGACCTCTGCCCCCACGGCTGGGCCGAGCTCCGACGCCAGCCCTCGCCCTCCTTTCAGAGGCAAGCCCTAATGCCGGACCTCAAGTCCTTCTTGGGCCTGAGCTCCGATGACTTCCCGGACCACCCCTCTTCTCAAAGGCGAGCTCCGAAGCCGGACCTCCACCTTTCACGAGGGCTGAGCTCCGATGCCAGGCTTCACCCTCTCCTAAGAGGCTGAACTCCGAAGCCGTCAAGACCCTGCTAGCACAGGGAGCACTCAAGACAAGAAAGTGCGCGGGTAGGAGAAGGCCTCACCTCGGGCTCGTTACCTCCCCCGAGGTGAGCCCGGGGGCCACTGTCGGTACCCTCAATACCGGGTACCCCCGCGCACAGGGTAAAACTTCCTAAGGACCTCACTCCCTCTGCAGGGGCGAGGTTTGAAGGCGCCACGTGTCCAGCGGGGCCGGAGCTCCCCTCCCCACGGAGGATAGCTCCGGGCCTGCCGCGTGGCCCAGGAGGCCGGACCTCGCCCCCTCCGCAAGGGCGAGCTCCGAAGGCACCACGTGTCCGGCAGGGTCGGGGCTCTCCTCTCCTCAAAGGATAGCTCCGAGCCTGCCACGTGGCCCGGAAGACCGGACCTCGCCCCCTTCGTGGGGGTGAGCTCCGAAGGCTCTACGTGTCCAGCGGAGCTGGAGCCCCCCCTCTCCTCAGAGGAGAGCTCCGGGTCCGACACGTGGCCAGCAGAGCAGTGCTGCCGCCCGTCGCGGTAGGCAGCAGGAGTGAAGGCGTGCCATGCCTTTACCGTACAAAGCATTCAAGACCTGCGCCTTCCCAAGACGCGAAGACGGGGAGCACGCTTCTGTCAGGTGCCGTTGCGCCCAGTCATATCACAGACTGGCGCGCCGTGTCAGAGCCTGCCAGCCAATAAACACAGCGACAAGACATCCCTTGCCACCCCCGCCGTCATCAACCACTACGGCTAGCTTGCGGCATGGGCAGGGCGGCAGAGCGAAGACTCGGAAGCCTTCGCCAGAGACAACCACCAACATAACTGCGGATACGATAGTCAGCAGGAAATCTCCCCAGGACCACCTGTCGGGTCCCGGGCCAACCTTGTAAGCCACGCGAGCCTTGGACTATAAAAGGCTCGGGTAGGCAACGTTAGCAAGGGTTCGCACTCTCGCAACTCATGCGCTAGACTCCAGCCATTCACACCCAAGCTGTAACTCATCCTCAAGCTCAGGACTCCGGTTCTGAGCAACAAGGAATACAGCGAGCTCCATAGCTCGCCGTGGACGTAGGGTTTTATGCTCCGGCGGCCTGAACCACGTAAAACTCGCCGTGTCAAGCTCTTACTAACTCGTCCATACGCTCAGCTCTCCGCAAGTGACTAGCCCCACCGAAAAAAGAACCTCCGTGGGCTGCCCAGTGCAGGCCCGGGGGAAGTGTCGACCGAACACTTCGACAACCTCCTTCATCACTGTAGATGGCCTCTATTGTTAAGTATGTATGCCTTACGGCCTAAAGAATGCTCTCCCCACCATTGTGTGTGCAATGCACAAAACCTTTGGGGAGTTAATAAGAGACTTAGTTGAGGTGTACGTCGATGATATCTGTCGAAGTGTGCGATCGACACTTCCCCCGGGCCTGCACTGGGCAGCACGCGGAGGTTCTTTTTTCGGCGGGGCTAGTCTCCTAGCGGAAAGCTTGCGCAGATGGACGAGTTAGCGAGAGCTTGACACGGCGAGTTTTACGTGGTTCAGGCCGCCGGAGCGTAAAACCCTACGTCCACGGCGAGCTATGGAGCTCGCTGTATTGCTTGCTGCTCAGGGCCGGAGGCCTGAGCTTGGGGGTGAGTTACAGCTTGAGAGTGTATGGCTAGCGTATGAGTTGCAAAGTGGGAACCCTTGCTATCGACACCTACCCGAGCCTTTTATAGTCCAAGACTCGGGCGGCTTACAAGGGGAGCCGGGACCCGACAGGTGGTCCCGGGGAGATTGTCTATCATCTACCGTATCTGCAGTTATGCCGGTAGTTGTCTCTGACGAAGGCTTCTGAGTCTTCGTCGTCTTGCAGCCCTGCCCATGCCGCATGCTAGTCGTAGTGGTTGATGACGGCGCGGCGGCATGGGATGTCTTGTCGCTGTGTTTATTGGCTGGCAGGTTCTGACACCGCGCGCCAGTCTGTGATGCGACTGGGCGCAACGGCACCTGACAGAGGCGTGCTCCGCGTCTCCGAGTCTTGGGAAGACGCGGGCCTTGAATACCTTGTACGGGCAAGGTATGGGGCGTCTTTACGCCCGCTGCCTATCGCTCGGGGGCAGGCAGCGCCGTTCTGCTGGCCACGTGGCGGGCCCGGAGCCCTCCTCAGAGGAGAGGTGGGGTCCGGCCCCGCGGGACACGTGGAGTCTTCGGACCTCTCTCCGCGGAGGGGGTGGTTCGGCTTCTGTCGGCCACGTGGCGGCCCGGAGCTCCTCTCTGAGGAGAGGGAGGTCCGGCCCCGCCGGATACGTGGCACCATCGGACCTCTCTCCCGCGGAGGGGGAGGTCCGGCTTCTGTATGCCACATGGCGAGCCCGGAGCTCTCCTCTGAGGACAGGGAGGTCCAGCCCCGCTGGACGCGTGGCGCATTCGGAGCTCTCCCTGCAAAGAAGGGCGAGTTTCTTAGGCATTTTCCCCCTGTGCGCGGGGGTACCTCATATCGCGGATACCGACAGTGGCCCCCAGGCCCATCTCGGGGGAGATAGCGAGCCCGAGGTGGGACCTCCGTCTCTTCCGTTCCACGCACTTTCTCGTCTTGAGTACTCCCTGTGCTGGTAGGGTCTTGACGGCTTCGGAGTTCAGCCTCTTAGGAGAGGGTGAAGCCTGGCATCGGAGCTCGGCCCAGCTGTTGGGGCGGAGGTCCGGTAGTCATCGGAGCTCAGGTCCATGAAGGGCGTGAGATCCGGCATCAGGGCTCGCCTCTGAAAGGAGGGCGAGGGCTGGCATCGGAGCTCGGCCCAGCTGTGGGGGCGGAGGTCCGGAAGTCATCGGAACTCAGGCCAGCAAAGGGCGTGAGGTCCGGCATCAGCGCTCACCTCTGAAAGGAGGGCGAGGGCTGGCCTCGGAGCTCGGCCTGGATGTAGAGGCGGAGTCCGTAAGTCATCGGAGCTCAGGCCAGCGAAGGGCGTGAGGTCCGGCATCAGCGCTCGCCTCTGAAAGGAGGGCGAGGGCTGGCCTCGGAGCTCGGCCCAGCTATGGGGGCAGAGTCCGGAAGTCGTCGGAGCTCAGGCCAGCGAAGGACGTGAGGTCCGGCATCAGCGCTCGCCTCTGAAAGGAGGGCGAGGGCTGTCCTCGGAGCTCGGCCCAGCTATGGGGGCAGAGTCCGGAAGTCGTCGGAGCTCAGGCCAGCGAAGGGCGTGAGGTCCGGCATCAGCGCTCGCCTCTGAAAGGAGGGCGAGGGCTGGCCTCGGAGCTCGGCCTGGCTGTGGAGGCGGAGTCCGGAACTGCTAGTGGTCCCCCCTTTCCTGTCCCTTAGTCTCATTTGGCTTACTGTCCCAGGCCGGAATACAGGGCTTGGGTAATCCAGTGCACTTGGTCCCAGAGGTCTGGCCCCAGCCCCAATCAGGGTGTAACCGTCCGGCCCCCTGGTACTCAGACCGCAGCGCCGGGGGGCAGAGTGCGCATGCTTTGGGTGCAAGTCCGGGCAAAGCAAGGCTCCTGACCCCCCGGTCTAGCGTAGGTCTTTTCTCGGAGGAGACCAACTGGCGGTACAGTACCCTTACAGGGGGAGATCCAAAAGGCCACCGGGACTCTGGCAGGTACCCCAAGCACTACCGCCTTCGGCAGGACGGCAAATATCCAATATGTATGAGAGCAGGAAAGAGGAACCGAGTGTACAATGGACACACACTGTCTAGAGCGTTGGGAGGTGTTCATATAAATTAATGCGTAATTTAAATAAACATCTAAGTAAGCATGGTGAACTTACTGCGGTGGCGTCGGAGCGCCTGTCTTCACGCAGAGCGGGTCATGCGTGGCTTCATCGTACGCCGGACACGGGGGGACCCCCATGGCGATCTCAGGGGGAAGCACAGCTTCGGCCCCGCATACCATGTGGAAGGGTAGTTCCTGTGACCCGGCCCTGGGAAGTCCGGCTGGCCCTCGACATGGAGGAGCCGGTATCCCCCGACGGCTTTGGGTGCGCGTCTGCACCGGTTGTGTGGGTCTGCTTGGCGTGGACCTGGCACGCATTGCATCCCTAACCGGTTTGACAGCGTCCAGGTGGCTCTCGGTCAGTAGGAGCCATGCCGGGTGGCTTAAACGACCAACGTGCGGGACGATGAGCGTTCCCAGCACTCGCCTCCTTGGACTACTGCGAGCTAATCGCAGCCTTCCTCCCGGGTTATGCACCGCAATAGGATGTCATGACGCCACACCAGTAAAGATACCAGCGCGTAGCACTTAGCCATCCGCACCATCCATTCAGCGGATGCACGTTCATCAGGAAGGATGTCCTTCAAGGAGTCCCGGACCTCCGTGGTCCATGCATCGGGACTACTTGAGCTTCTGGATCTTGAGCGCTGGGTTGCACGGAGTCCCCAGTGACTCTTACGATCCTTTGGCGGCATACAGGGCCGCCGGGACTGCCTAGCTTCGAGGCACTGGTTCAGCCCCCTTTGCCCAGCTCGGCGGGCCGGGCTGTGGACCGCAGCAACGTCCTCTCGAAGACTCCTTCGTGCGCAGGGGCTCTGATGGAGGCTTTCATTGAGAGGTCGTCAGCTGCGGCCGTGCCAGCGCGCGGTACATGGTGCAGGTCCAAGGCGAGGGAGTCTTTCTCCAACATCCGCACGTGGAGCAGATAAGCAGCTAGCTGTGGGTTATTGCAGGGGCATTCACCCTTAACTTGCTTGATAACTAGCTGGGAGTCGCCCTGCGCCAACAACTGGCGAGCGCCCAGAGACAAGACTGTCTTTTAGGCCAAAGATGAGTGCTTCATACTCTGCCAAGTTGTTGGTTGCCTTGGAATTGAGACGCACCATGTACCCAGACTGCTCCCCCGATGGCATGAGGAGCAGTACGCCGGCACCGGCCACCTGCTTTCGCGAGGAGCCGTCGGAGAAGAGCGTCCAGTGAGGCCCGGTGAAGACCGGAGCTCGGTACATTGGTTCACCATCTTCGCGGCCCCCTGGGTCAGCCTTCGTTGGCGTCCACTCAGCCAAGAAGTCAGCCAGTGCTTGGCTCTTGGCTGTCTGACGTGGTCGGGAGCTCAGCTTGAACTCCGCCGTCTTCGGGCTGTCTTCCGGCTTCAGAAGCTGGCAGTGAGTGCAAACTCCGCCCTCCGGCTGCTCTGGCGCACTTGTCCGCCAGGCTGAAGATCTCGGAGGCATCGCAGACCTCTCTGGTTGCAAGCCTCTCAAGCATCTTCTCGTCCCGGACACTGTCGAAGTGCCGTCACCACAGAGCACTTTGAATATGCGGAATGGTGTTGCATACCTGGGAGAACCGCTGGATGAAGGAGCGCAGCGACTCCCCAGGTTGTTGCTTGATGGCGTGGAGGTCAGGCTCCGTGCCGGGATGGGTGTAGGAGCTGCCGAAGTTGGCGATGAACTGCCTGCAGAGCTCTCCCCAGGAAGTTATGGAACCCTGAGGGAGGTCCATTAGCCAAGACCAGGCTGGGCCGGTCAAGGCGACGGGGAAGTAGTTTGGCCATGACGGCCTCATCCCCTCCTGCGGCAAGTACGGCGGTGGAGTGGATCTGGAGGAACCCCGCCGGGTTGACGCTGCCGTCGTACTTCTCGGTCAGGTGCGGCCGAAACTTGCGCGGCCACCTCGTGGAGCGGAGGTGGGGCTCCAGGGCCGTACATCCTGCCCCTGTTGCTGCAGGCGTTGGTGCCGCGAACGCTTGGTTTGCCGCTGGCACAGTGTACCCCGGTATGGGCAAGGCTGCGCCATAGACCGGGGGCACCGTTTGCAGGACATATGGCTGTGGCATATGCTGCGTGGCATATGTCTGGGGCAGAGTTCGCGTGGCGAAATTCTGTGCCTCAGTGAGGGTTGAGGCAGTCGTCATGCTGACGCCGGCCTTTTGGGTGCGACGCCTTTCTCGTCGCCGCTCGAGGAACACTCGGGCGTCTCGGCCCAGGTGGCATCGTTCCAGCTCAGTCCTCAGGTCCGTCGACGGAAGCCTGGTGGAGCTGGAATCCGCCGTCTGTCCATCAACCGTCGGCGTGCGCGTCAGCGACACAGCCGGTTGGCCGGAGCGTCGTCCCCGCTGAAGTCAAGGGTTTGCGGCGGCGACGACAAGACGGTCTACTTCGCGAATCCACTGCTGGGTCGCTGCCTGAGGCGCGTCCCCAGCAGGGGGATTGTGCAGTAGCACTCTTGCTGCGGCTAGCGCACCCCTGCCGGGTACGCCCAGCGCTACTGAAGACCTGACACTGGTTGGAGCCTGCATTGCCGGGGTCGGCGCTGCCAGAGCCGGCTGCTGGCTCCCAGTGCAGGTATTTGGTGCCGCGAACGCTTGGTTCGCCGCTGGCACAGTGTACCCCGGTATGGGCAAGGCTGCTCCCTAGACCGGGGACGCCGTTTGCGGGGCATATGGTTGTGGCATATGCTGCGCGGCGTATGCCTGGGGCAGAGCTCGCGTAGCGAGGAAATGCCCTTCAGGCTGGGTCGAGGCCGACGTCATTCTGACACCAGCCTCTTGGTTGCGACGCCTTTCTTGACGTCGCTCGAAGAACACTCGGGCATCTTGGCCCAAGTGGCATCGCTCCGGCTCTGCCCTCAGGTCCGTCGATAGAAGCCTGGTGGAGCTGGAGTCCGCCGTCTGCTCGGCAACCATTGGCGTGCGCATCAGCGACACAGCCGGTTGGCCAGAGCGTCGTCCCCGCAGAAGTCGAAGGTTTGCGGCGGCGACGACGAGACGGTCTATCTCGTGAATCCACTGCTGGGTCGCTGCCTGAGGCGCGTCCCCAGCAGGCGGATTGAGCAGTAGCGCTCTTGCTGCGGCTGGCGCACCCCCGCCGGGTACGCCCAGCGCTACTGAAGACCTGACGCTGGTTGGAGCCTGCATTGCCGGGGTCGGCGCTGCCAGAGCCGGTTGCTGGCTCCCAGTGCATGTACTGGTGCCGCGAACGCTTGGTTGTGCCTGACACAGTGTACCCCGGTATGGGCAAGGTTGCACCATAGGCCGGGGACGCCGCTTGCAGAGCACATGGTTGTGGCTTATGCTGCGCGGTGTACGCCTGGGGAAGAGCTCGCGTGGCGAAGGTCTGCCCTTCAGGCTGGGTCGAGGCCGACGTCATGCTGTCGCAAGCCTCTTGGATGCGACGCCTTTCTCGACGTCGCTCGAGGAACACTCGGGCATCTTGGCCCAAGCGGCATTGCTCCAGCTCTGCCCTCAGATCCGTCGACGGAAGCCTGGTGGAGCTGGAGTCCGCCATCTGCCCGTCAACCGTTGGCGTGCGCCAGCGACACAGCCTGGTTGACCGGATCGTCGTTCCCACCGAAGTCGAGGGTTTGCGGCGGCGACGACGAGGCGATCTACCTCGCGTATCCACTGCTGGATTACCGAATGAGGTGCATCCCCAGCAGGTGGGTTGCGCAGTAGCGCTCTTGCTGCAGCTAGCGCACCCCTGTGGGGTTCGCATATCGCTGCATAAGATCTCATGCTGGTCGGAGCCTGCATCGCCGGAATCGGCGTTGCCGGAGTCGGCTGCTGGCTACCAGCTTGTGCAGACACACTCCGTCCTGAGTGCGTCGACATGTACTCCCCACTGGTCACGGTTCGCCGTGAACGCGGAGGGGGAGAGTTTGCCGCTGAGGGAAGCTTGGTCATCTTCGTCGGTGAAAACTCGTCGCGCAAGGGAAAAGGCCCCCTTCCTGGCGCGCCAAATGTTGAAGTGTGCGGTCGACACTTCCCCCGGGCCTGCACTGAGCAGCCCGCGGAGGTTCTTTTTTCAGAGGGGCTAGTCCCTAGCGGAGAGCTTGCGCAGATGGACGAGTTAGTAAGAGCTTGACACGGCGAGTTTTACGTGGTTCAGGCGGCCGGAGCGTAAAACCCTACATCCACGGCGAGCTATGGAGCTCGCTGTATTGCTTGCTGCTCAGGTCCGGAGGCCTGAGCTTGGGGGTGAGTTACAGCTTGAGAGTGTATGGCTAGCTTATGAGTTGCAAAGTGCGAACCCTTGCTATCGTCGCCTACCCGAGTCTTTTATAGTCCAAGACTCGGGTGGCTTACAAGGGGGCCCGGGACCCGACAGGTGGTCCCAGGGAGATTGTCTATCATCTACCGTATCTGCAGTTATGCCGGTAGTTGTCTCTGGCGAAGGCTTCTGAGTCTTCGTCATCTTGCTGCCCTGCCCATGCCGCATGCTAGTCGTAGTGGTTGATGATGGCGCGGGCGGCATGGGATGTCTTGTCGCTGTGTTTATTGGCTGGAAGGTTCTGACACCGCGCGCCAGTCTGTGATGCGACTGGGCGCAACGGCACCTGACAGAGGCGTGCTCCGCGTCTCCACGTCTTGGGAAGACGCGGGCCTTGAATACCTTGTACGGGCAAGGTATGGGGCGTCTTTACGCCCGCTGCCTATCGCTTGGGGGCAGGCAGCGCCATTCTGCTGGCCACGTGGCGGGCCCGGAGCCCTCCTCAGAGGAGAGAGGGGTCCGGCCCCGCGGGACACGTGGAACCTTCGGACCTCTCCCCGCGTAGGGGGAGGTTCGGCTTCTGTCGGCCACGTGGCGGGCCCGGAGCTCCTCTCTGAGGAGAGGGAGGTCCGGCCCCGCCGGATACGTGGCACCTTCGGACCTCTCTCCCTCGGAGGGGGAGGTCTGGCTTCTGTATGCCACATGGCGAGCCCGGAGCTCTCATCTGAGGAGAGGGAGGTCCGGCCCCGCTGGACGCGTGGCGCATTCGGAGCTCTCCCTGCAAAGAAGGGCGAGTTTCTTAGGCATTTTCCCCCAGTGCGCGGGGGTACCACATATCGCGGGTACCGACACTTCCCTTCTTAATGGGGCGGGTCGTGGCCTCCATGTTTAGCCTGCCTTCCTCCTGTGGAAAATTATATGAAAAGAAACCTGTTCTACTTCGCTCTTTCCTCGTACTCATTTAAAATTATGTATTAAATTTTTTATGATTGCACTTCCGGCGTATGCCCGCCATGCGCTCAGCTCCCTCTTCTCATTCTCACCCCTAGTCGGCATTTGCTGCCCTACCAGAGGCGGTAGCATTGGAGATACCTGCCGATGGTCAAAGGGGGCCCCTTGCCCCCGGTACTTCGCGCACTATAGTCCCCAAGCACCGTGCATATGGTTAGGGACCGTAAGCCAAATAAGACTATGAGATAAAGGAGGAGGAGCCCCCAAGGAGAATTACGTTTCCCCTACTTGTGTGCAGGACCTCTCAGCCTTAACTCCCTGCAGGAGTATGCCCCTACCAGGTGGCCACTACGGGATCGCGCAAGACCGGAGCTCCAAGGTAAGACCGAAGGACCAACGTGTCCAGCGGGACCGGACCTCCCTCTCCTCTGGGGGGAGCTCCGGGCCCGCCACGTGGCCAACAGAAGCCGGACCTCCCCCCTCCTCTGAGGGGAGAGGTCCGGAGGCCTCACGTGTCCCGCCAGGCCGGACCTCCCGCTCCTTAGAGAAGAGCTCCGGGCCCGCCACGTGGCCGGCAGATTCGGCGCCTCCCTATCCTCATGGGGCGGGCCCCAGAGACCTCCGGGGCCCTTGATACATTAAGGACCTGGGGAAGGCGCCGGAGCAGAGCGTCGAGACTGGTGAAGGCCTCTGAGCACCTTGCGGAGATAAGGGCTCGGACAGGCAAAACCAAGAAGAAGATGAGCCGGCAAGGCACTCCGGCGGTTCCCGAAGAAAGCGCCGCAACATGCAGAAGTGACAGTCTTGGGAACCGCTGCAGTAAAAGCAACCATCAAGAGGGCACATGCTCCCGCGATCCCGCATGACTATTCGTGCTCCGGCAGCGGTCAATGCGGGACATAGACAAAGTGCACGGAACAGAAGAGACGCAGGTCCCACCTCGGGCTCGCTATCTCCCCCGAGATGGGCCCGGGGGCCACTGTCGGTACCCGCGATATGGGGTACCCCCGCGCACAGGGGAAAATGCCTAAGGATCTCACCCTTCTCCGCAGGGAGAGCTCCAAAGGCGCCACACGCCCGGCGGGTCCGGACCTCCCTCTCCTCAGAGGAGAGCTCCGGGCTCGCCACGTGGCCTGCAGAAGCCGGACCTCCCCATCCGCGGGAGAGAGGTCCGAAGGCGCCGCATGTCCAGCGGGGCCGGACCTCCCTCACCTCAGAGGAGAGCTTCGAGCCCGCCACGTGGCCGACAAAAGCCGGACCTCCCCCTCTGCGGGGAGAGGTCCGAGGGCTCCACGTGTCCTGTGGGGCCGGATACCCCTCTCCTCTGAGGAGGGCTCCGGGCCCGCCATGTGTCCAGCAGAACAGCGCTGCCTGCCCTCGAGCGGTAGGCAGCGGGCGTAAAGAGACCCCGTACCTTGCCCGTACAAGGTATTCAAGGCCCGCGCCTTCCCAAGACGTGGAGACGCGGAGCACGCCTCTGTCAGGTGTCATTGCGCCAAGTCGCATCACAGACTAGCGCGCGGTGTCAGAACCTGCCAGCCAATAAACACAGCGACAAGACATCCCCTGCCGCCCCCGCCGTCATCAACCACTACGACTAGCAGGCAGCATGGGCAGGGCGGCAAGACGAAGACTCAAAAGCCTTCGCTAGAGACAACTACTGACATAACTGCGGATACGATAGTCTGCAGGTGTCGGTACCCGCGATATGGGGTACCCCCGCGCACAGGGGAGAGTGCCTAAGGAACTCGCCCTTCTCCGCAGGGAGAGCTCCGAAGGCGCCACGCGTCCGGCGGGGCCGGACCTCCCTCTCCACAGAGGAAAGCTCCGGGCCCGCCACGTGGCATACAGAAGCCGGACCTCCCCCCTCCGCGGGAGAGAGGTCCGAAGGCACCACGTGTCTAGCAGGGCCGGACCTCCCTCTCCTCAGAGGAGAGCTCCGGGCTTGCCACGTGGCCGACAGAAGCCGGACCTGCCCCTCCGAGGGGAGAGGTCCGAAGGCTCCACGCGTCCTACGGGGCTGGACCCACCTCTCCTCTGAGGAGGGCTCCGGGCCCGCCACGTGTCTAGCAGAAGAGCGCTGCCTGCCCACGAGCAGTAGGCAGCGGGCGTAAAGTCACCCCGTACCTTGCCCGTACAAGGTATTCAAGGCCCGCGCCTTCCCAAGACGCGGAGCACGCCTCTGTTAGGTGCCGTTGCACCCAGTCGCATCATAGACTGACGCGCGGTGTCAGAGCCTGCCAGCCAATAAACGCAGCGACAAGACATCCCATGCCGCCCCCGCCGTCATCAACCACTACGACTAGCATGCGGCATGGGCAGGGCTGCAAGACGAAGACTCAGAAGCCTTCGCCAGAGACAACTACCGACATAACTGCGGATACGGTAGTCTGCAGGCAATCTCCCCGGGACCACCTGTCGGGTCCCGGGCCCCCCTTGTAAGCCACACGAGCCTTATACTATAAAAGGCTCGTGTAGGCAACGTTAGCAAGGGTTCGCACTCTCGCAACTCATACGCTAGACTTCAGTCATCCCCAAGCTCAGGACTCCGGTTCTGAGCAACAAGCAATAGAGCGAGCTCCATAGCTCGCCGTGGACGTTGGGTTTTACGCTCTGGCGGCCTGAACCACGTAAAACTCACCGTGTCAAGCTCTTCCTAACTCGTCCATACGCTCAAGCTCTCCGCAAGCGACTAGCCCAACCAAAAAAAGAACCTCCGCTGGCTGCCCAGTGCAGGTCCGGAGGAAGTGTCGACCGCACACTTTGACATTTGGCGCGCCAGGTAGGGGGCTTTTCCCTTGCGAGACGAGTTTCCACCGACGAAGATGACCAAGCTTCCTTCAGCGGCAAACTCTCCTCCCCCGCGTTCGCGGCGAACCATGACCAGGGGGGAGTACATGTTGACACACTCAGGACGGAGTGTGTCGGTGCAAGCTGGGAGCCAGCAGCCAGCTCTGGCAGCGCCGACCCCGGCAATGCTGGCTCCAACCAGCGTCAGATCTTCTGCAGCGCTGAGCGTACACCACGGGGGTGCACTAGCTGCAGCAAGAGCACTACTGCGCAACCCACCTGCTGGGGACGCACCTCATTCAGCAACCCAGCAGTGGATACGCGAGGTAGACCGCCTCGTCGTCGCCGCCGCAAACCCTCGACTTCGGCGGGGACAACACTCCGGTCAACCGGCTGTGTCGCTGACGCGCACGCCAACTGTTGACGGGCGGACGGCAGACTCCGGCTCCACCAGGCTTCCGTCAACGGACCTGAGGGCAGAGCTGGAGCGATGCCACTTGGGCCAAGATGCCCGAGTGTTCCTCGAGCGACGTCGAGAAAGGCGTCGCATCCAAGGGGCTGGCGACAGCATGACGTCGGCCTTGACCCAGCCTGAAGAGCAGATCTTCGCCACACGGACTCTGCCCCAGGCATACGTCGCGCAGCATATGCCACAGCCATATGCTTTGCAAACGGCATCCCCGGTCTTGGGTGCAGCCTTGCCCATACCAGGGTACACTGTGCCAGGTGCGAACCAAGCGTTCGCGGCACCAATACCTGCGGCAACAGGAGCAGGATGTGCGGCCCTTGCACCCCACCTTCGCTTCGCGAGGTGGCCGCGCTAGTTTCGGCCGCACCTGCCCGAGAAGTACGACGGCAGCGTCAACCCAGCGGAGTTTCTCCAGATCTACTCCACCGCCGTACTTGCCGCAGGAGGGGATGAGGCCATCATGGCCAACTATTTCCACGTGGCCTTGACCGGCCCAGCCCGGTCTTGGCTCATGAACCTACCCCAGGATTCCATAACCTCCTGGGGAGAACTCTGCCGGCAGTTCGTCGCCAACTTCGGCAGTTCCTACACCCGGCCTGGCACTGAGCTCGACCTCCACGCCATCCGGCAACAACCAGGGGAGTCGCTGCGCTCCTTCATCCAGCGGTTCTTCCAGGTGTGGAACACCATCCCACACATCCAGAACGCTTCTGTGGTGGTGGCGTTCCGACAAGGCGTTCGGGACAAGAAGATGCTCGAGAAGCTCGCGACTAGGGAGGTCCACGATGTCTCGGAGCTCTTCAGCCTGGCGGACAAGTGTGCCAGAGCAGCCGAAGGGCGGAACTGGCACTCACTGCCAGCCTCCGAGCCAGGGGGCCAGCCAGGATCTGGCGCTGTCGGTACCTGCGATATGGGGTACCCCCGCGCACAAGGGAAAATGTCTAAGGAACTCGCCCTTCTCCGCAGGGAGAGCTCCGAAGGCGCCACGCGTCTGGCGGGGCCGGACCTCCCTCTCCTCAGAGGAGAGCTCCGAGCCCGCCATGTGGCATACAGAGGCCGGACCTCCCCCTCCGCGGGAAAGAGGTCCGAAGGTGCCACGTATCTGGCGGGGCCGGACCTCCCTCTCCTCAAAGAAGAGCTCCGGGCTCGCCATGTGGCGACAGAAGCCGAACCTCCCCCTCTGCGGGGAGAGGTCCGAAGGCTCCACGTGCCCCGCGGGGCCGGACCCTCCTCTCCTCTGAGAAGGGCTCCGGGCCCGCCACGTGGCCAGCAGAACGGCGCTGCCTGCCCCCGAGCGATAGGCAGCGGGCGTAAATACGCCCCATACCTTGCCCTACAAGGTATTCAAGGCCCGCGTCTTCCCAAGACACGGAGACACAGAGCACGCCTCTGTCAGGTGCCGTTGCGCCCAGTCGCATTACAGACTGGCGCGCGGTGTCAGAGCCTGCCAGCCAATAAACGCAGCGACAAGACATCCCATGCCGCCCCCGCCGTCATTATCCACTATGACTAGCATGCGACATGGGCAGGGCTGCAAGACGAAGACTCAGAAGCCTTCGCCAGAGACAACTACCGGCATAACTGCAAATACGGTAGATGACAGACAATCTCCCCGGGACCACCTGTCGGGTCCCGGGCCCCCCCTTGTAAGCCACTCGAGTCTTGGACGATAAAAGACTCGGGTAGGCGACGATAGCAAGAGTTCGCACCTCTGCAACTCATACGCTAGCCATTCACACTCATGCTGTAACTCACCCCCAAGCTCAGGACTCCGGTTCTGAGCGGCAAGCAATACAGTGAGCTCCATAGCTCGCCGTGGACGTAGGGTTTTACGCTCTGGCGGCCTGAACCACGTAAAACTCACCGTGTCAAGCTCTTACTAACTCGTCCACACGCGCAAGCTCTCTGCAAGGGACTAGCCCCACCGAAAAAAGAACCTCCGCGCGCTGCCCAGTGCAGGCCCGGGGGAAGTGTCGACCGAACACTTCGACATTTGGCGCGCCAAGTAGGGGGCCTTTTCCCCTTGCGCGACGAGTTTCCGCCGACGAAGATGACCAAGATTCCCTCAGCGGCAAACTCTCCCCCTCCGCGTTCACGGCGAACTGTGACCAGCGGGGAGTACATGTCGACGCACTCAGGACGGACTGTGTCGGCACAAGCTGGTAGCCAGCAGCCGACTCCGGCAACGCCACTCCGGCAATGCAGGCTGCGACCAGTGTGAGACCTCTGCAACTCATACGGTAGCCATTCACACCCAAGCTGTAACTCACCCCCAAGCTCAGGACTCCGGTTCTGAGCGGCAAGCAATACAGTGAGCTCCATAGCTCGCTGTGGACGTAGGGTTTTACGCTCCGGCAGCCTGAACCACGTAAAACTCACCGTGTCAAGCTCTTACTAACTCATCCACACGCGCAAGCTCTCCGCAAGGGACTAGCCCCACCGAAAAAAGAACCTCCGCGGGCTGCCCAGTGCAGGCCTGGGGGAAGTGTCGACCGAACACTTCGACATTTGGCACGCCAGGTAGGGGTCGAACCTACGGCCTTCTGCTCAGGAACCTAAGAGCACTGCTGCGCAACCCACCTGCTGGGGATGCGCCCCATTCAGCGACCGAACAATGGGTCCGCGAGGTGGACCGCCTCATTGTCGCCGCCGCGAACCCTCGGTTTTGGCGAGGGCGATGCCCCGGTCAACCAGCTGTGTCGCTGACACGCACGCCAACGGTTGACGGGCAAATGGCGGATTCCAGCTCCTCAAGGCTCCCGTCGACGGACCTGAGAAGGGAGCTGGAACGGTGCCACTTGGGCCAGGATGCCCAGGTGTACCTCGAGCGACGTCAAGAAGGGCGTCGCAACCATGAGGCTGGCGACAGCATGATGTCAGCCTCGACACAACCTGGGGGGCAGATCTTCGCCACGCGAGCCCTGCCTCAGGCATACGCCGCGCAGCATATGCCACAACCATATGCGCCGCAAGCAGCGCCCCCGGTCTATGGTACAGCCTTGCCCATGCCGGGGTAAACGGTGCCAAGTGCAAACCAAGCGTTCGCAGCGCCAATACCTGAGGCAGCAGGAGCAGGATGTGCGGCCCTTGCACCCCACCTTCGCTTCGCGAGGTGACCGCGCAAGTTTCGGCTGCACCTGTGCGAGAGGTACGACGGTAGCGTCAACCCAGCGGTGTTCCCCCTGATCTACTCCACCGCCGTACTTGCCGCAGGAGGGGATGAGGCTGTCATGGCCAACTACTTCCCCGTCGCCTTGACCGGCCCAGCTTGGTCTTGGCTCATGAATCTCCCCCAGGGGTCCATAACCTCCTGGGGAGAGCTCTGCCAGCAGTTCATCGCCAACTTTGGCAGCTCCTACACCCATCCCGGCATGGAGCTTGACCTCCACGCCGTCAAGCAACAACCTGGGGAGTCGCTGCGCTCTTTCATCCAGCGGTTCTCCCAGGTACGCAACACCATCCCGCATATTCAAAGCGCTTCTGTGGTGGTGGCGTTCTGGCAGGGTGTCCGGGACGAGAAAATGCTTGAGAAGCTCGCGACCAGAGAGGTCCGCGACGTCTCTGAACTCTTCAACCTGGCGGACAAATGCGCCAGAGCAGCTGAAGGGCGGAACTGGCACTCTCTGCCAACCTCCGAGTCAGGAGGACAGCCCGGGTCCGGCGCGGCTGCCTATGGGGGTGGCAAGAAGGCCAAGAACCGGGGGAGTGGCAAGATGAAGTCATCGTTCACGGCTCCCGTCACCACAGCAGCGACGACTAGTGGAGCACGGGGGCCACGCCCCGACAAAAGGCAGCGGCAGTCACCGGAGCCAGATAGTGACCAGGGCGGGCTATGCCCCATGCATGGCGCCGGCAGCCATACAGCTGCCGAGTGCTGGGATATCCAGAGCCTCGCAGAGCACTTCCGCAAAGGAAGACAGCAGAGAGCTGAAGCACCGCCCTACCCTCAGAGGGATGGCAAGCAGAAGGTCGATGCCCCAGTCACCGCCGCCCATCAGGTGGGGTTTCAGGAGCCTCAGCGGGTCATAAAGACAGTGCATAACGGTGAGGACTCCAGCTCCGACGGTGACGAGCCAGGGCGGTAGCCGGCTGCAGCTGCCGTCCCGGGTCAGTGGAGGCTGCACTGCTGCGGCGTCAACCTTGGAGAAGCCCCAAGTAGTCGCAGCAGCCCAAGTACCGACCACAATGGTGCAAGGTCGGGCCAGCCTCACCCGAGAGCACGCCTCCGTGCCTCGGACATACCTCCCGGGTGTCGCCCAAGGTCTGTCAACCCCTTGAAGGCCTTGCCAGAAGGGGAAGACGCCTTAGGTCATCCAAGACAAGCCCGGGTCCACCTACCCCTTGAAGGCTTTAGCCAGAAGGGGAGAACTCCCCGGGAGCCCCCAGGAGAAGCCGCGCAGGACCTGATCCAGCGTGAAGATAACAACCTCGTCGACGGGACTCGGCTGCAGGTAACACCCCACAACGCAAGGTCTCGGCTGATGCTCTAAGCACTACTGCCAAAGAACCAAACGCGTCAGGGACCTGCAGAAGGGCGACCTGGTGTCGCGGCACGCTCTTTCCCGAGAAGGACCCATGAACTCTCCACCAGCAGGGAAGGTCCCTTCTGAATCACGAAAGCTGCCGCCCCAGGTACACATGCCTTTCAACCGAGTGTGGGATCCGTTCCCAAAATCCTTGGCATGGAGCAACACTGTAAGTCCTACTCCCCGAGCATCAGTAGAACAGGGTCGTTCCCTTCTGTAGTGAATCCCATAGAATTTAGGAACAGAGCTTGGGGCAGCTAAGCCTCAAGGGATGGTACAGGACTACGTCCAGTTTAGCCTGGTTCCTACCCTAAGCGCGTAGAGTCTTGCTTCCCTTGTAGACGAGGCGGAATATTGCCTCCATGTACAGCCAGAATTCCACCTATGGGCATGAACACAAAAACCTGTTCTACTTAGCTCTCTCTCATGCGCTCATTTAAATTATGCATTAATTTTTATGATCGCACTATCTATGTATGTTCATCGTACATCTAGCTCCCCCTCTCCCGCGCTCATCCATAGTCAGCATTCGCTATCCTACCGAGGGCGGCCGCGCTTGAGGCACCTGCTGGTGGCCGAGTGAGTCCCTCGGGCCTCCCCCAGTCAGGTGTTGCGGTGCCAGTTGGTCACCTCCAGGAAAGGCCTGCGTTGTGCATGGGGGGTCCAGGATGCGTATCCCGCTTAGCAGGCCATGAGCCCAAGGCGTGCGCATCTGCCCTCCGGAGGTATAGGGGAGTACAACCGCTTTGCCTGGTCATGAACCCAAAGCACGTGCACTCTGCTTCCCCAGCGCACGGCCCGGTACTAGGGATCGGACGACCGTACCCAGACCTCGGAGGGAGCCGGAGCTCCGGCGCCTCGAGCACAGAATTTCCCATGCCCCGCATAACGGATCAGGATCGTAAGACGAATAAGACTAGGAGACGGGAGGGGAGGACCCCCCGAGGAGAATTACGTTTCCTCTACCTGTGTGCAGGACCTCCAGGTTACGGCAACGGGGACTGCATGAAGCGGGGGGAAAGGAGCTATCAACTACTCCAGCCTAGGACTGGAAGGACCGGATCCCGCCCCTTCAGCAGGGGCGAGGCCTGAAGGCTCCACGTGTCCAGCGGGCCCGGAGCTCCCGCCTCACCTGAGGGGAGCTCCGGACTCGCCACATGGCAGGCGGAAACCGGACCTCCCCCCAGATGGGGGGGCTCCGAAAGCCCTATGTGTCCAGCAGGGCCAGAGCTCCCGCCTCCTAAGGAGGGGCTCCGGACCCGCCACGTGGCAGGCAGATTTGGTGCTCCCCATAGGGCGAGATCCGGAGACCCCCGGGGGCCCCTAACACGGTTAGGACCCGGGGAAGGTGTCTGTGCAGAGCTCCGAGATTGGAGAAGGCCTCTGAGTACCTTGCGGAGCTAAGGATTCAGTCAGGCAAAGCCAAGAAGGAGAGAAAAGGCATCACAGACACAAATATCTAAAAGAGTCAAACTATGCGAGTCTCCATGAGCTGGACTACAGACTCGATAAAAAGGGAGAAACAAGTCCTATTGAACTCCCGGCTCCCGCCGGAACCTTGCGGCTACAAGGGCGGCCACATCATCGACTTCAGTCCTGGCAGCTTCCTCCCGCTCCGCAGCTGGGCCCTCTCTCGCTGGTTTCAGCGAGAAAGAGGGGTCACGGCTCTTGAAGCATGCCAGGTCATGTGAGGCGACCTCTAAGGCTAGGCCGCGTCCCTCGAACTCAAGCTCGCTGGCGACCACCGAGTCTAGCCTGTCCAGCTTGGTGCCGATCGACTCCAGCGTGGGGATCACCTCCGCCACCTTCAACGCAGGAGCCGCTGCCCTCACCGGACTGAAGCCAAGAGGGATCAGGGCGGACCCCGCTTGATCAACGAAGCTTGAGACTGCAAGAGCCTCGGAGGACCGCAAGGCCGAGAGCTCCTCCACCTCGCTGCGGGCTGCTTGCAGGGCCTCTAGGTTTCTCTCGGAGAATTCCTTCTCCTTGGCCGCCAGGGAGCTCTCCCGAAGGTGGAGAGTCTTGGCGAGCCGCTCCAACTCAGAAGCCTTGAAGTCGGCGGCCAACTCCCGTTCCAAGACCGCCCGGCGTTCGCGGGAGACCTGTTCCTCCCTCAGGTCAAGATCTGCCTTCAGAATCTCTAGCTCCTCGATCCGAGCTCGAAGGTCATCCTCGCCAGCCGCCAGCTGCGCGTCGACCCTCTCCGCCTCGGCTGCCGTGGAACGCTCCCATTCCTCAACGGCGAGTTTACGGCGCTCCATCCGCTGCCGTATCTCCTCAGCGGAAGAGAGGCTCTCCTCGGCCCGGGCGTGTGTGGAGCTCACCTACGAAGAAGAGGGAGGTCTCGATCGATTGACACGCGGCAACCGGAGCTCGTCTCTTCGGACGAGGAGATACCAGGCCCGGAGGACACATGGAGCTTCCGGAGCTCATCATCACGGAGGTAACGAGTTCTGGAGCGGCTGTTATACGTAAGGACACCGGTACGCAACAGAAACCGATCTAAACTCCACAATGTTACCGAAAATAAGACATCAGGATCTAACAAAGATCTGAATAAAACTCTTATTCGGGATCCAATCAGATTAGGTCTCTTCTCTTCCCGATTATAAATAGAACCCAAAACCTCTGGCCGAAACCACAAACCTCTCTTTCAACTCCTGAGCCGACGACTTGGAGCCCTAGCCCTGACTCGCCGAACATCGCCGAAGCGCAACAAAGGGAGATCACTGAAGAAGAACCGAGCAGTCTGCGAAGGACCTCGAAGACAAGAAGAGCGTGAGGTGGGACTTCGATACCACCTTAACGACATCATTGTGTTCATCTTGCATCTGTTCTTCGATTCCTTTCGAACAGAAGTCTTCTCGTGGGCAGATCACTCGATGATCAGTTTGATCTAAAGACAAGATCATCGCCACGTTCATCTTTGATCTGAAAAGTCATGCAAGAACACGTAAAGCTAATCATGAGACAGCATGCATGTGCATCATCGCATCTAGTTTAGGGTTTGTGCATGATATTGATTGCTGTGAATTTTGTATGCACGTGAATCCTACATAGCAGGACAAACTCAGGAAGCTGTCTACGACGAGCTGCAGTAACAAGGTTTTGAGAATCAAGAACAACCGGAACCGCAAGAACAAGGCAAGTGCTCCTTGACCATGTTGATCCTATGTTTTGGGTAAAACGGTTTTGTTTTGCGAAAAGGTGTGCGTACTGAGTCAAACAGGACGGGAAACCCTTTTATAGGAGTTTACTAGTTTTGATTAAACCACCCTTGTCGCCAGGGAAGTTCATGAGTCGGGTATGGTTTTTGTTTTATGCTTCGCTGAGTCCATGGGATTGGGAAGCGAGATAGATGTGTCTAGCTAACTGCACTCGTATTGATAATAAGTAATTGATGAGGTTAATGAACATGGATCGGAGGGAGATCTAGGCAAGCCTGGGTTTGTGAATGAGGTACCATGAGATGGTGGTTTTACTTGCCATAGATCTAAGGACCGGTTCATGCATGCACATGCCAGGATAACAGTGCCACCACAAGGCCAAGTATTGGTGCGGCTTAGCTGAGTAATTAGGTAAGTTGCTAGGGTGTTATGGACTGTGGAAGGCGTGGGGAATGGGAGTCGAGTGATGACTGCCCTGGGAACTGCATGGCACAAGAGGGGGCCCGTGGGTGGGAGAATTGGAGATTCTAGCCTGCCGGTGAAACCTTAGTGAGTCCATACATCTAGTAACCCCTTTGTAAAGGCTATTTTGTGATCTCTTGACCATAAACCGACGGTTGTGTACTGGTATAATGGAGGTTCTGCAGTCGCCGACGGGTGACGAAATCACAAACTTGTGGGTAAAGAGGTGCAAACTCTGCAGAGTTATAAAAAAAACTATAATGATAGCCGAGCTTACGGTCACGTGCACCTGGCTAAACTGCCATGATTAGATGGGATGGTTAACGGGATGGTTATTGGGATGGTTATTGGGAAGGTTCTTGGTTATGGTTATTGGTTTGGTTATGGTTTGGTTTGGAACGGTTGAGTTTGGATGATAAGACAGTTGCATGACTGATGGGTCAAGACATGTGATTGGTCTCAGTGCGAGACGAGGTTGTTTTTATGAGGTGAGATGGTAGCGAATACGAGGAGGTATTCGTGAGTATGAATAAAGGATTGGTTAATGTTCGGATGGATCATGGGAAGTGATGGAGGTATGTTGGTAATTTAATACATGCTGGGAAGACGTTCATCTAAAGTTAAGTTTGCTGTTTTATCATGGTCTTATAAATCTCCTTTTCTGCAAATAAGCCTTTTATACCTACCTTGTTTATGAACTGCATATCATGTGTTATTCCCGCACTTGCTGAGTACATCATTGTGCTCAAACTTGCATTATTATTTCCTCGTCAACAGCAAGAGAAGGCTACTATGAAGATCAAGTAGAGCACTATGGCGTGTGATCTGTTCTCAACTTTGCCTGTGGAGGGAGTAGGGATGGAGCCACTTCTGTTAAGTTTTGCTTCCGCATTAGTTTCTGCTTCCGCATTTAAATAAGGACTTCCGCTGCATAGAATTAAGATTTCCGCTGTGAGCATGAGTCCAAGACTCATGAGGTGTTGTAATAAACTCGGATATTCGTGGTAATATATAATCTGAATTCAGTTTGTGGAACGTATGTGTATGTGTGATGAACATCCTGGGCACACATATGCATTAGTTCTCGGTTCCGTGGTTTTTCCCACAGAATTGAGGGCGTCACATCACGCCACCGGGGGGGGGGCAGTCTGGGTATGTGGTGCGTCTCAATTCCAAGGCAACCAACAACATGGCAGAGTATGAAGCACTCATCCTTGGCCTAAAGACAGCCCTGTCTCTCGGCGCTCGCCAGTCGTTGGCTCAGGGCGACTCCCAGCTGGTTATCAAACAAGATGGTGGAGACAGACTTCCTCGCGTTGGACCTGCACCATGTACCGCGCGCTAGCAAGGCCGCAGCTGACGACCTCTCAACGAAGATCCCCACCGGAGCCCCTGTGCCCGAAGGGGGCTTCGAGAGGACGTTGCCGCGGCCCACAGCCTGGCCCGCCGAGCTGGGCGAAGGGGGCTAGACCAGCACCTCGAAGCTGGCGGTCCCGGCGGCCATGGACGCTGCCAAGGATCGTAAGCGTCACTGGGGACTCCGTGCAACCCAGCGCTCAAGATCCAGATGCTCAAGTCAGACCCGATGCATGGATCACGGAGGTCCAGGACTACTTGAAAGACAATATCCTCCCTGATGAACGTGTATCCGCTGAACAGATTGTGCGTATGGCTAAGAGACACATGGCGGTATAGGGGAATCTCTACCGACGCGGCGCCAACCACATCCTATTGCGGTGCATAACCCAGGGGGAAGGCTGCGACTTGTTCGCTGAGATCCATGGAGGCGAATGTGGGAGTCACTCTTCCTCACGCACTCTTGTTGGTAAAGCCTTTCGGCATGGCTTCTACTAGCCGGCAGCACTCCAGGATGCCGTCAAGCTGGTCGAGAGCTGCAAGGCGTGCCTGTTCCACGCCAAGCAGATCCATACACCGGCTTGGACGGTACAGATGATCCAGTCCACATGGCCATTTGCCATACGGGGGCTGGACATCCTGGGCCTGGGACCATTCCCCAGAACCGAGGATGGGGATCCGCTCCCGAACCTTCGGAACACAGAACACCTCTGTAAGTTCTACCCCTAGAGCAACAATAGAACATACTCTTCTTTTTATAATAAATTGCATAAAGTCCAGGAACAGTGCTCGGTGCAGCTAAGCCTCAGGGGACGGTCCAGGACTACGTTCAGCTTTGCCTGGTTCCGACCCCAAGCGCGTAGAGTCTGGCTTCCCTTGAGGCGGGTCGTGGCCTCCATACTCAGCCTGCCTTCCTCCTATGGAAACTTATATGAAAAGAAACCTGTCCTACGTTGCTCTTCTCTGGTGCTCATTTAATTTACTTATTAAATTTTTATGATTGCACTGCTAGCGCATGCTCACCATGCGTTCAGCTCCCTCTTCTCATTCTCATCTTTAGTCGGCATTTGCTGCCCTACCAAAGGCGGTTGCGTCGGAGGTACCGGCCGATAGCCAGGGGGGCCCCGAGCCCCCGGCACTTCGCACACGGTAGTTCCCAAGCACCGTATATGTGGACCGGGACCGTGAGCCAAATAAGACTATGAGATAGAGGTGGGGGGAGCCCCCAAGGGACTCTAGGTTTCTCTCAGAGAATTCCTTCTCCTTGGCTGCCAGGGAGCTCTCCCGAAGGTGGAGAGTCTTGGCGAGCCGCTCCAACTCAGAAGCCTTGAAGTCGGCGGCCAACTCCCGTTCCAAGACCGCCCGGCGTTCGTGGGAGACCTGTTCCTCCCTCAGGTCGAGGTCTGCCTTCAGAATCTCTAGCTCCTCGATCCGAGCTCGAAGGTCATCCTCGCCCGCCGCCAGCTGCGCGGCGACCCTCTCCGCCTCGACTGCCGTGGAACGCTCCCGTTCCTCAACGGTGAGTTTACGGCGCTCCAACCGCTGCCGTATCTCCTCAGCGGCAGAAAGGCTCTCCTCGGACCGGGCGTGTGCCTCCAGGGCCTCCCTGTTGATCCGCCACGATTCGGCGTCTATGCGGTTGACAGCCCGCTTCAGCCGGTCGAGGAGCACTTCCCTGAAGTCGAGCAACTCCTGCCTGGAGTCGAGCTCGCTCTTGACCTTTACGGTCTGCTCTCGCAAAAGGTTCCCCCAGGTGAGGAGGCGATCCCGTTCAACTGTATACTCCTCCCGCTCGTGACCTAGTGCAGCCAAGACCTGCCGGATGCTCATCTTGGCAAGCGCGAAGGCATTTTCCAGGGGCAATGGAGCAACAGAGGCCGGGGAAGTTCCCCCGACCTCCTTCATCACCTCATCCTCAAGAGGAGTCGATGCACCAGCAACCAAGACGAGACGCCGGTCAGGAGAAGCTGGCGCCGGGGCTCTGGCAGCCGGACCTGCCGGGCCCTCTTTAGCTTCTGGCTTCTTGACCTGTGGAGAGGGGCTAGCCGGGGAAGGCGGCGCTGGAATAAAGGCCGGGCCGCCTGGTGCAGGGTCGACCTGCGCTGGCTTGGGGGCCGCGGCGGCCATCTCGGCAGGAAGAGATGACACCGCCGCAGAGTCCGGGCACACCGGAATAGGAGAAGCTCGCGCTGGCTTGGGGGCCGCGGCAGTTGTCCCGGGATCCGAGCGCAACGGCACAGACTCCCCGCCAGTCGGGGATGGCCGGGAAGCACGGACACTCCAGCAGGCTCTGAACCCCGCCGATCCGGGGTAGGACTCCCAGAGCCCGCTGCCGTCACAGATGGCCGCTCCGCAGTCGCTTGAACTGGCGGAGCAGGGGATGCCCCAGAAGCTCCCCTCACCGCATCAGCCCCGGGCCTCTTTGAGTCGCCACCGGAAGGACTGCCAGGCACCCCAGATTCCCACCTTGGCACAGACGCCGCCGCTGGAGGAGATCGAGCGCGCTTCTTCTCTGGTGGCGGGTTGGAGGCCATGGCGAGGGAGGACTCAAGGGCAAGAGGGCAAAAGCACAAGAGTCCAAGAAGAAACGCTGGGAAGTGTGAAGGGAAGCCGCAATGCGGGTTAGATCCCCTCTAAAACCTTCCCAGGTGCAATTCCAGGCGATTCGGAACTCTTCGAATGCGCCGCATCGGCAACCGCTTCGGTTCCTACACCGAGCGCCGATGACAGGTGGACTCAAGCCGCCCGACTGAAGCGGAGGGTCAAGGAGTCAGTCTCCTAAGAAGACAAGCCGGCAAGGCACTTCGGCGGTTCCCGAACAAAGCGCCGCAACGTGCAGAAGTGGCAGTCTTGGGAACCGCCGCAGTAAAAGCAACCATCAAGTGGGCGCAGGCTCCCACGATCCCGCGGCCGTTCGTGTTCCGGCAGCGGTCAATTCGGGACTTAGAGAAAGTGCGCGGATTATAAGAGACGGAGGTCCCACCTCGGGCTCCCTATCTCCCCCAAGATGGGCCCGGGGGCCACTGTCGGTACCCGCGATATGGGGTACCCCCGCGCACAGGGGAAAATGCCTAAGGAACTTGCCCTTCTCCGCAGGGAGAGCTCGGAAGGCGCCACGCGTCTGGCGGGGCCGGACCTCCCTCTCCTCAGAGGAGAGCTCCGGGCCCACCACGTGGCATACAGAAGCCGGACCTCCCCCTCCGCGGGAGAGAGGTCCGAAGGCGCCACGTATCCGGCGGGGCCGGACCTCCCTCTCCGCAGAGAGGAGCTCCGGGCCCGCCACGTGGCCGACGGAAGCCGAACCTCCTTCTCCGCGGGGAGAGGTCCGAAGGCTCCACGTGTTCCGCGGGGCCGGACCCCCCCTCTCCTCTGAGGAGGGCTCCGGGCCCGCCACGTGGCCAGCAGAACGGCGCTGCCTGCCCCCGAGCGATAGGCAGCGGGCGTAAAGATGCCCCATACCTTGCCCGTACAAGGTATTAAAGGCCCGCGTCTTCCCAAGACGCGGAGACGCGGAGCACGCCTCTGTCATGTGCCGTTGCGCCCAGTCGCATCACAGACTGGCGCGCGGTGTCAGAGCCTGCCAGCCAATAAACACAGTGACAAGACATCCCATGCCGCCCCCGCCGTCATCATCCACTACGACTAAGCATGCGGCATGGGAAGGGATGCAAGACGAAGACTCAGAAGCCTTCGCCAGAGACAACTACCAGCATAACTGCAGATACGGTAGATAACAGTCAATCTCCCCGGGACCACCTGTCGGGTCCCGGGCCCCCCTTGTAACCACCCGAGTCTTGGACTATAAAAGACTCGGGTAGGCGATGTTAGCAAGGGTTCGCACATCTGCAACTCATACGCTAGCCATTCACACCCAAGCTGTAACTCACCCCCAAGCTCAGGACTCTGGTTCTGAGCAGCAAGCAATACAGCGAGCTCCATAGCTCGCCATGGACGTAGGGTTTTACGCTCCGGCGGCCTGAACCACGTAAAACTCACGGTGTCAAGCTCTTACTAACTCGTCCATACGCGCAAGCTCTCCGCAAGGGACTAGCCCCACCGAAAAAAGAACCTCCGCGGGCTGCCCAGTGCAGGCCCGCGGGAAGTGTCGACCGAACACTTCGACAGCGTCACTGGGGACTCCGTGCAACCCAGCGCTCAAGATCCAGACGCTCAAGTCAGACCCAATGCATGGATCACGGAGATCCGGGACTACTTGATAGACAATATCCTCCCTGATGAACGTGTATCCGCTGAACGGATCGTGCGTATGGCTAAGAGACACGTGATGGTAGAAGGGGATCTCTACCGACGCGGCGCCAACCGCGTCCTATTGCGGTGCATAACCCAGGGGGAAGGCTGCGACTTGCTCGCTGAGATCCATGGAGGCGAATGGGGGAGTCACTCTTCCTCACGCACGCTTGTCGGTAAAGCCTTCCGGCATGGCTTCTACTAGCCGACAACACTCCAGCATGCCGTCAAGCTGGTCAAGAACTGCAAGGCGTGCCTGTTCCACGCCAAGCAGATCCATACACCGGCTTGGACGGTACAGATGATCCCGCCTGCATGGCCATTTGCCATACGGGGGCTGGACATCCTGGGACCTGGGACCATTCCCCATAACCGAGGATGGGGACCCGCTCCCGAACCCTCGGAACACAGAACACCCCCATAAGTTCTACCCCTACAGCAACAATAGGACAGACTCTTCTTTTCATAATAAATTCCATAAAGTCCAGGAACAGTTCTCAGAGCAGCTAAACCTCAGGGGACGGTCCAGGACTACGTTCAGCTTCGCCTGGTTCTGACCCCAAGCGCGTAGAGTCTTGCTTCCCTTGAGGCGGGTCGTGGCCTCCATACTTAGCCTGCCTTCCTCCTATGGAAATTTATATGAAAAGAAACCTGTCCTACGTTGCTCTTCTTTGGTGCTCATTTAATTTACTTATTAAATTTTTATGACTGCACTACTAGCGCATGCTCACCATGCGCTCAGCTCCCTCTTCTCATTCTCACCTTTAGTCGGCATTTGCTGCCCTATCAAAGGCGGTTGCGTTGGAGGTACCGGCCGATAACCAGGGGGCCCCGAGCCCCCGGCACTTCGCGCACGGTAGTTCCCAAGCACCGTATAAGTGGACGGGGACCGTAAGCCAAATAAGACTATGAGACAGAGGAGGGGGAGGCGCCAAGGACAATTACGTGTCCCTTACTTGTGTGCAGGACCTCTCGGCCTCAGCTCCCCGCAGGAGTATGGTAGGCACATCCATCCAATGGAACGCACCTACCAGGGGGCCGCTACGGGATCGCGCAAGACCGAAACCCCAAGGTAAGATAAAAAAAACTAGACCTCACCGCTTCCGCAGGGGCGAGGCCCGAAGGTCCCACGTGTCCAGCGGGGCCAGATCATCCACCTCCTTGAGGGGGAGCTCCGGGCCCGCCACGTGGCCTAAAGAAGCCGGACCTCCCCCCTCCGCGGGTAGAGGTCCGAGGGCTCCACGTGCCCCGCAAGCCCGGACCTCCCCTCAGAGGGGAGCTCCGGGCCCGCCATGTGGCCAACAGGCCCGGACCCCCCCCCCATTTCTCGTGAGGCGGGTCCTGGAGACCTCCGGGACCCTTAGTATACAGTGAGGACCCGGAGAAGGTGTCTATGCAGAGCTTCGAGATTGGTCAAGGCCTCCGAGTACCTTGCGGAGCTAAGGACTCGGCCAGGAAAAGCCAGGAAGAAGACTAGGACATGCAGACATAGAAAGAAATAGGAGTCTGTTCATACAAGGCTCCACGAGTTGGGCAACAGACTCAACAAAAATAAAAAAGGAGGTACAGGGCCTTGTGGCCACGGGGGCAGATGCCTAAGAGTCCCCGGACTCCCAATGAAACCTAGAGGCCACGAGGGCAGCCACGTCCTCGACCTCGGCCCTGGCAGCTTCCTCCCGATCGGCAGCGGGTCCTAGACGGACTGGCCCCAGAGAAAAGGAAGGGTCTCGGCTCCGGAAGCACGCCAGTACGTGCATAGCGACCTCCTTCGCAAGGCCCCGACCTTCCACTTCAAGCTCGTCGGCGATCACCGCTTCGAGCCGACCCAGCTTGTCGCCGATGGACTCAAGTGCCGGGATCGCTTCGGACATCGGCCGCGCTGGAGACTCCATCTGCACAGGGCTGAAACCAAGAGGAGCCAAGGCGGACCCCGCCTTGGCAATAAAGCCCCAGACTGCCTGGGCCTTGGCGGACCGCAAGGACTGGAGCTTTTCTACCTCTTGGCGAGCCGCCAGCTTGCGATCCATCGCCGCCTGGCGCTCCTGGGAGAACTGCTCCTCCCTCGCGGCAACAGCCGACTCACGGAGCTCCAGCTCCTCGGTCCGAGCCCTTAGCTCCCCCACCTTGGTTCTCAGCCGGGCGGTGGTCTTCCCCTCCTCGGCCGCTGCAGCGTGTTCCCGATCGGCGACGGCGCACTCTCGACGAGCTACCTGCAGCCGCAGCTCCTCCGCGGCGGCGGAACGCTCCTCAGCTTTGGCTTCAACATGGGGCAGAGCCTCGCGGTAGGAGGCACGGAGCCGCCGGGTCTCTGACTCCAAGCGGCTAATGGCCTTCTTCTGAGTGTCAAGCAGAGCACTTATGGCTTCGAGCCTTGACTGCCTCGAGTCAAGGTCCGCCTTAGCCTCCTGGGCCAGCTGCTGCCAGCTGAGAAGGCCAGCGCCCCCCGCTCCTGCTCGAAGGCGGATTGGAGCTGCCGGGCGCTGGCCTGGACACGCCCCAGGGCATCCCACACGGGCGCAGGGACAGAGGGGACACGAGTCACGCCCCTGACCCCCCCATCGAGTCTAAGACCGGCGGAGGCACCGGTGCTTCAGCAACCAGAGTGGGGCGCTGTCCTAAGGAGGCCCGGGGGCCAGCAGGCGCACCTACAGCGGCCCTCCCAGTCTCAGGACCGGATTTCTGGGCTGGTGAAGGAGGGCGGATAGGAGCGGATGCGGCCACCACGGAGGGTGAACTCGGCGGCACAGAGGAGGCCCCCGTCGATTTGGGGACCATGGGAGCCACCACGGTTCCCAGACGCTGGGGCGCGGAGCCTCCGTCAGTTGAAGACGGCACGGGTAAGAGGCCCACCCCCGGCAGCTGGTCGGTCATTGCAAGAAAAGAAAACTCTCAGGCTAAGAGAGGAGACGAGAACACTGCTCCTACAAGCTAGAAGGAGCAACACTTACGGGGCGGCATGAGCGCTCCAACGGGCTTGCAGCACTGGCCTCTGGGCTGTAATTGAACCGCCGGGACCTGCGGTTGGAATGGTCGCGGGACGTGACGCCTGGATCGCCGGCACACTCGCCGGCGTCGCCCCACCAGCATCCGTCCTAGAAACCCCTCCGCTTGAAGAAGGATGACGAGGTGTGTCGGTACCCTCAATACCGGGTACCCCCGCGCACAGGGTAAAACTTTCTAAGGACCTCACTCCCTCTGCAGGGGCGAGGTTTGAAGGCGCCACGTGTCCAGCAGGGCCGGAGCTCCCCTCCCCACAGAAGATAGCTCCGGGCCTGCCGCGTGGCCCAGGAGGCCGGACCTCGCCCCCTCGGCAAGGGCGAGCTCCGAAGGCACCACGTGTCCGGCAGGGCCGGGGCTCTCCTCTCCTCAAAGGATAGCTCCGAGCCTGCCATGTGGCACGGAAGACCGGACCTCGCCCCCTCCGTGGGGGTGAGCTCCGAAGGTTCCACGTGTCCAGCGGAGCCGGAGCCCCCCTCTCCTCAGAGGAGAGCTCCGGATCCGACACGTGGCCAGCAGAGCAGTGCTGCCGCCCGGCGCGGTAGGCAGCAGGAGTAAAGGCGCGTCATGCCTTTACCGTACAAAGCATTCAAGACCCGCGCCTTCCCAAGACGCGGAGACGCGGAGCACGCCTCTGTCAGGTGCCGTTGCGCCCAGTCGCATCTCAGACTGGCGCACGGTGTCAGAGCCTGCCAGCCAATAAACACAGCGACAAGACATCCCATGCCGCCCCCGCCGTCATCAACCACTACGACTAGCATGCGGCATGGGCAGGGCGGCAATACGAAGACTCAGAAGCCTTCGCCAGAGACAACAACCGACATAACTGCGGATACGATAGTCTGCAGGCAATCTCCCCGGGACCACCTGTCGGGTCCTGGGCCCCCTTGTAAGCCACACGAGCCTTGAACTATAAAAGGCTCGGGTAGGCGACAATAGCAAGGGTTCGCACCTCTGCAACTCATACGCTAGCCATTCACACCCAAGCTGTAACTCACCCCCAAGCTCAGGACTCCGGTTCTGAGCAGCAAGCAATACAGCGAGCTCCATAGCTCGCCGTGGACGTAGGGTTTTACGCTCCGGCGGCCTGAACCACGTAAAACTCACCGTGTCAAGCTCTTACTAACTCGTCCATACGCGCAAGCTCTCCGCAAGGGACTAGCCCCACCGAAAAAAGAACCTCTGCGGGCTGCCCAGTGCAGGCCCGGGGGAAGTGTCGGCCGAACACTTCGACATTTGGCGCGCCAGGAAGGGGGCTTTTCCATTGCGCGACGAGTTTCCGCCGACGAAGATGACCAAGCTTCCTTCAGCGGCAAACTCTCCTCCCCCGCGTTTGCGGCGAACCGTGACCAGGGGGGAGTACATGTCGACACACTCAGGACAGAGTGTGTCGGCGCAAGCTGGGAGCCAGCAACCGGCTCTGGCAGCGCCGACCCCGGCAATGCAGGCTCCAACCAGCGTCAGGTCTTCAGCAGCGCTGGGCGTACCCCGCGGGGGTGCGCTAGCTGCAGCAAGAGCGCTACTGCGCAATCCGCCTGCTGGGGACGCGCCTCAGGCAGCGACCCAGCAGTGGATTCGCGAGGTAGACCATCTCGTCGTCACCGCCGCAAACCCTCGACTTCGGCAGGGACGACGCTCCGGCCAACCGGCAGTGTCACTGATGCGCACGCCAATGCTTGGCGAGCAGACGGCAGATTCCAGCTCCACCAGGTTCCAGTCGACGGATCTGAGGACAGAGCTGGAACGGTGTCACTTGAGCCAGGATGCCCGAGTGTTCCTCGAGCGACATCGAGAAAGGCGTCGCAACCAAGAGGCTGGCGACAGCATGACGTCGGCCTTGACCCAGCCTGAAGAGCAGATCTTCGCCACGCGAGCTCTGCCCCAGGAATACGCCGCGCAGCATATGCCACAACCATATGCCCCTCGAACAGCGCTCCCGGTCTATGGTACAGCTTTGTCCATACCGGGGTACACTGTGCCAGCTGCGAACCAAGCGTTAACGGCACCAACACCTGCGGCAACAGGGGCAGGATGTGCGGCCCTGGCACCCCACCTTCGCTTCGCGAGGTGGCCGCGCAAGTTTCGGCCGCACCTGCCCGAGAAGTACGATGGCAGCGTCAACCCGGTGGAGTTCCTCCAGATCTACTCCACCGCCGTACTTGCCGCAGGAGGGGATGGGGCCGTCATGGCCAACTACTTCCCCGTCGCCTTGACCGGCCCAGCCCGGTCTTGGCTCATGGATCTTCCCCAGGGTTCCATAACTTCCTGGGGAGAGCTCTGCCGGCAGTTCATCGCTAACTTTGGCAGCTCCTACACCCGTCCCGGCACGGAGCTTGACCTCCACGCCATCAAGCAACAACCTGGGAAATCACTGCGCTCCTTCATCCAGCGGTTCTCCCAGGTACGCAACACCCTCCTGCATATTCAAAGTGATTCTGTGGTGGTGGCACTTCGACAGTGTCCGGGACGAGAAGATGCTTGAGAGGCTTGCGACCAGAGAGGTCTGCGATGCCTCCGAGCTCTTCAGCCTGGCGGACAAGTGCACCAAAGCAGCCGAAGGGCGGAATTGGCACTCACTGCCAGCTTCCGAAGTCGGAAGACAGCCCGAAGACGGCGGAGTTCAAGCTGAGATCCCGACCACATCAGACAGCCAAGAGCCAAGCACTGGCTGACTTTGTGGCTGAGTGGACGCCAACGAAGGCTGACCCAGGGGGCCGCAAAGACGGTGAACCAAAGTACCGAGCTCCGGTCTTCACCGGGCCTCACTGGACGCTCTTCTTCGATGGCTCCTCGCGAAAGCAGGGGGCCGGTGCCGGCGTACTGCTTCTCATGCCATCGGGGGAGCAGTCTGGGTACATGGTCCGTCTCAATTCCAAGGCAACCAACAACTTGGCAGAGTATGAAGCACTCATCTTTGGCCTAAAAGACAGTCCTGTCTCTGGGCGCTGGCCAGTTGTTGGCGCTGGGCGACTCCCAGCTAGTTATCAAGCAAGTTAAGGGTGAATGCCCCTGCAATGACCCACAGCTAGCTGCTTATCTGCTCCACGTGCGGATGTTGGAGAAAGACTTCCTCGCCTTGGACCTGCACCATGTACCGCGCGCTGGCATGGCCGCAGCTGACGACCTCTAAACGAAGGCCTCCATCGGAGCCCCTGCGCCCGAAGGAGTCTTCGAGAGGACGTTGCTGCAGTCCACAGCCCGGCTCGCCGAGCCGGGCGAAGGGGGCTGAACCAGTGCCTCGAAGCTAGGCAGTCCCGGCGGCCCTGCAGCCATGGATGCATCCAAAGGATCGTAAGCGTCACTGGGGACTCCGTGCAACCCAGCGCTCAAGATCCAGAAGCTCAAGTAGTCCCGATGCATGGACCACGGAGGTCCGGGACTCCTTGAAGGACATCCTTCCTGATGAACGTGCATTCGCTGAACGGGTGGTGCGGATGGCTAAGTGCTACGCGCTGGTATCTTTACTGGCGTGGCGCCACGACATCCTATTGCGGTGCATAACCCAGGAGGAAGGCTGCGACTAGCTCGCAGTAGTCCAAGGTTGCATGCTCATCAGGGAGGATGTTGTCCTTCAAGTAGTCCCGCATCTCCATGATCCATGCATCGGGTCTGACTTGAGCTTCTGGATCTTGAGCGCTGGGTTGCACGGAGTCCCCAGTGACGCTTACGATCCTTGGCGGCATCCATGGCTGTAGGGCCGCCGGGACCGCCAGCTTCGAGGTGCTGGTCAAGCCCCCTTCGCTCGGCTCGGCGGGCCGGGCTGTGGGCCGCATCAACGTCCTCTCGAAAACTCCTTCGGGCGCGGGGGCTCCGGTGGAAGCCTTCGTTGAAAGCTTGTCAGCTGCGGCATTGCCAGCGCGCGGTACGTGGCGCAGGTCCAAGGCGAGGAATTCTTTCTCCAACATCTGCACGTGAAGCAGAAACGCAGCTAGCTGTGGGTCATTGCAGGAGCATTCGCCCTTGACTTGTTTGATGACCAGCTGGGAGTCGCCCTGTGCCAACAACTGGGGAGCGCCTAAAGACAGGGCTGTCTGTAGGCCAAAGACGAGTGCTTCATACTCTGCCATGTTGTTGGTTGCCTTGAAATTGATACGCACCATGTACCCAAACTGTTCCCCCGATGGCATGAGGAGCAGTACGCAGGCACCGGCCCCCTGCTTTCGTGAGGAGCCATCGAAGAAAAGTGTCCGGTGGGGCTCGGTGAAGACCGGAGCTTGGTGCTCTGGTTCACCATCTTCGTGGCCCCCTGGGTCAATCTTCGTTGGTGTCCACTCTGCCACAAAGTCAGCCAGTGCTTGGCTTTTGACTGCATGGCGTGGAAGGAAGTCCAGCTCAAACTCAGCCAGCTCCGCCGCCCATTTAGCAACGTTGCCGGTCGCATGGGGGCTGTGAAGAATTGTCTTCAGCGGATACGAGGTGACTACCGACACCAGGTGGGCCTGGAAGTAATGGCGGAGCTTCCTGGAGGCCACGAGCACCGCATACAGCAGCTTGTGGACTTCTAGGTACCTTGTCTTGGCATCATGAAGTACTTCGCTGATGTAGTAGACAGGCCTCTGGATGGTTCGAACCCTCTCTCTTAGGCCTTGGAGATCTTCATCCATTGGCCCTGGCCCGCTGGAGGTGAGTGGACCCACGGGGGCCTCCGGGAGCTGGGACCTGGAGGCCCTTAAGCTATCTTGGATATCCGGGAGCTCCGGGGGGTCTTGAGTGACCTCCGGGAGGTCCCATTTGGCCCCTGGGGGGTCCCGCAGGACCCCCGGGGGTTTATCTTGGGGGTCCGGGTGACCGCCCTGGACCTCCGGGAGGCCGACCTGGACCTCCGGGAGGTTGCCTTGGAGGTCCGGGAGACCGTCTTGGTCCTGCGGGGCCTCCTGGTGTCTGTATTCTGCTACCGGAGCAGGTTGTGAAGATGAGAGGTCCGGCCGCTCTGCGACGAGGACCATACTCACCACTTCAGTTGTCGCCGTGATGTAGAGCAGCAGGTGCTCTCCGGGCTCAGGGGCTACCATGATAGGTAGGGTCGTCAGGAGTCGCTTCAACTCCTGGAAAGCCTCTTCTGCTTCGTCAGTCCAGGCAAATGGGCCTGACTTGCGCAGGAGCTTAAAGAAAGGGAGTGCCTGCTCTGCTAGCCTCGGTATAAACCGACTCAGCACGGCTAGGCATCCCGTGAGTTTCTGGACATCCTTGACGCGGGCAGGGGGCCGCATCAAGTCGATGGCCTTGATCTTCTCTGGGTTGGCCCCAATCCCTCGGTGCGAGACCAGGAATCCTAAGAGCTTCCCAGAGGACACACCGAACACACATTTATCGGGGTTCAGCTTGGTGCGCGTAGAGCGCAACTTGTCAAAAACTAAGGCTAGGTTATCTAACAAATATGAACCCTGCTTGACCTTGACAACTATGTCATCGACGTACACCTCAACTAGGTCTCTTATTAACTCCTCAAAGGTTTTGTGCATTGCTCGCACAAAGGTGGGGAGTGCATTCTTTAGGCCGTAAGGCATAGACACATAACAATAAAGGCCATCTACAGTGATGAAGGAGGTGTGCTCCTCATCCTCCCTAGACATGGGGATCTGGTGGAAACCCGAGTAGGCGTCTAGGAAGCACAGCATATCACAGCCTGATGTTGAGTCTACTATTTGATCTATTCTAGGGAGAGGGAATGGATCTTTGGCACATGCCTTATTGAGACTGGTGTAGTCGATGCACATCCGGAGCTTCCCGCCGGCCTTCGGGATAACGACGGGGTTCGCCAACCACCGGGGGTGGTGAACCTCCCGTATGAAGCCAGCGTCCAGCAGCTTCTTGACTTCTTCACGAATGAAGTTTTGCCGCTCGATGGACTGCTTGCGGGGCTTCTGTTGAACCGGCCGGGCGTCGGGGAAGACTTTTAAGTGGTGCTCGATCACCTCCCTGGGGATCCCCTGCATCTGTGATGGCTGCCATGCAAACACATCAACGTTGTGCCGGAGGAAGGTGACGAGCGCGCCTTCCTATTTGCTATCCAGGCCCCCGGCTACCCAGGAAGGGCGTGAGGTTCGGAGGTCATCAGAGCTCAGGCCAGCGAAGGTCGTGAGGTCCGGCATCAGCGCTCACCTCTGAAAGGAGGGCGAGGGCTGCCATCGGAGCTCGGCCCAGCTGTGGGGGCGTGAGGTCCGGAAGTCATCGGAGCTCAGGCCAGCGAAGGGCGTGAGGTCCGGCATCAGCGCTTGCCTTTGAAAGGAGGGCAAGGGCTGGCCTCGGAGCTCGGCTCAGCTGTGAGGGCGGAGTCCGGAAGTCATTGGAGCTCAGGCCAATGAAGGGTGTGAGGTCCGGTATCAGTGCTCGCCTCTGAAAGGACGGCGAGGGCTGGCCTTGGAGCTCGGCCTGGCTGTGGAGGCGGAGTCCGGCAGTCATCGGAGCTCAGCCAACGAAGGGCGTGAGGTCCGGCATCAGCGCTCGCCTCTGAAAGGAGGGTGAGAGCTGGCCTCGGAGCTCGGCCTGGCTGTGGAGGCGGAGTCCAGCACTGCTCAGTGGTCCCCCCTTTCCTGTCCCTTAGTCTCATTTGGCTTACTGTCCCAGGCCGGAATACGGGGCTTGGGTAATCCAGTGCACTTGGTCCCGGACGTCTGGCCCCAGCCCCAGTCAGGGTGTAACCGTCCGGCCCCCTGGTACTCAGACCGTAGCGCCGGGGGGCAGAGTGCGCATGCTTTGGGTGCAAGACCGGGCAAAGCAAGGCTCCTGACCCCCCGGTCTAGCGTAGGTCTTTTCTCAGAGGAGACCAACTGGCGGTACAGTACCCTTACAGGGGGAGATCCAAAAGGCCACCGGGCCTCTGGCAGGTACCCCAAGCACTACCGCCTTCGGCAGGACGGCAAATATCGACTATGCATGAGAGCAGGAAAGAGGAACCGAGTGTACAATGGACGCACACTGTCTAGAGCGTGGGGAGGTGTTCATATAAATTAATGCGTAATTTAAATAAACACCTAAGTAACCTATGGTGAACTTACTGGGGTAGCGTCGGAGCGCCTGTCTTCATGCAGAGCGGGTCATGCGTGGCTTCTTCGTACGCCGAACACGGGGGGACCCCCATGGCGATCTCAGGGGGAAGCATGGCTTCGGCCCCGCATACCATGTGGAACGGTAGTTCCCGTGACCCGGCCCTGGGAAGTCCGGCTGGCCCTCGACATGGAGGAGCCGGTATCCCCCGACGGCTCTGGGTGCGCGTCTGCACCGGTTGTGTGGGTCTGCTTGGCGTGGACCTGGCACGCATTGCATCCCTAACCGGTTTGACGGTGTCCAGGTGGCTCTCGGTTAGTAGGAACCATGCCGGGTGGCTTAACCGACCAGCGTGCGGGACGATGAGCGTTCCCAGCACTCGCCTCCGTGGACTACTGCAATCTAGTCGCAGCCTTCCTCCTGGGTTATGCACCGCAATAGGATGTCGTGGCGCCACGCCAGTAAAGATACCAGCGCGTAGCACTTATCCATCCGCACCACCCGTTCAGCGAATGCACGTTCGTCAGGAAGGATGTCCTTCAAGGAGTCCCGGACCTCCGTGGTCCATGCATCGGGACTACTTGAGCTTCTTGATCTTGAGCGCTGGGTTGCACGGAGTCCCCAGTGACGTTTACGATCCTTTGGCGGCATCCATGGCTGCAGGGCTGCCGGGACTGCCTAGCTTCGAGGCACTGGTTCAGCCCCCTTCGCCCGGCTCGGCGGGCCGGGCTGTGGACCGCAGCAACGTCCTCTCGAAGACTCCTTCGGGCGCAGGGGCTCCGATGGAGGCCTTCGTTGAGAGGTCGTCAGCTGCGGTCTTGCCAGCGCGCGGTACATGGCGCAGGTCCAAGGCGAGGAAGTCTTTCTCCAACATCCGCACGTGGAGCAGATAAGCAGCTAGCTGTGGGTCATTGCAGGGGCATTCACCCTTAACTTGCTTGATAACTAGCTGGGAGTCGCCCTGCGCCAACAACTGGCGAGCGCCCAGAGACAGGACTGTCTTTTAGGCCAAAGATGAGTGCTTCATACTCTGCCAAGTTGTTGGTTGCCTTGGAATTGAGACGCACCATGTACCCAGACTGCTCCCCCGATGGCATGAGAAGCAGTACGCCGGCACCGACCCCCTGCTTTCGCGAGGAGCCGTCGAAGAAGAGCGTCCAGTGAGGCCCGGTGAAGACTGGAGCTCGGTACTTTGGTTCACCGTCTTCACGGACCCCTGGGTCAGCCTTCGTTGGCGTCCACTCAGCCACGAAGTCAGCCAGTGCTTGGCTCTTGGCTGTCTGACGTGGTCGGGAGCTCAGCTTGAACTCTGCCGTCTTCGGGCTGTCTTCCGGCTTCGGAAGCTGGCAGTGAGTGCCAATTCCGCCCTTTGGCTGCTCTGGCGCACTTGTCCGGCAGGCTGAAGAGCTCAGAGGCATCGCAGACCTCTCTGGTTGCAAGCTTCTCAAGCATCTTCTCGTCCCGGACACCCTGCCGGAACGCCACCACCACAGAAGCACTTCGAATGTGCGGGATGGTGTTGTGTACCAGGGAGAACCGCTGGATGAAGTAGCGCAGTGATTCCCCAGGTTGTTGTTTGATGGCGTGGAGGTCAAGCTCCGTGCCAAGACGGGTGTAGGAGCTGCCGAAGTTGGCGATGAACTGCCGGCAGAGCTCTCCCCAGGAAGTTATGGAACCCTGGGGGAGGTTCATGAGCCAAGACTGGGCTGGGCCGGTCAAGGCGACGGGGAAGTAGTTGGCCATGACGGCCTCATCCCCTCCTGCGGCAAGTACGGCGGTGGAGTAGATCTGGAGAAACTCCGCCGGTTTGACGCTGCCGTCGTACTTCTCAGGCAGGTGCGGCCGGAACTTGCGCGGCCACCTCGTGAAGCGAAGGTGGGGTGCCAGGGCCGCACATCCTGCCCCTGTTGCCGCTTGTGTTGGTGCCGCGAACGCTTGGTTCGCCGTTGGCACGGTGTATCCCGGTATGGGCAAGGCAGCTCCATAGACCGGGGGCGCCGTTTGCAGGTCATATGGTTGTGGCATATGCTGCGCGGTGTATGCCTTGGGCAGAGATCGCGTGGCGAAGATCTGCTCTTCAGGTTGGGTCGAGGCCGACGTCATGCTGTCGCCAGCCTCTTGGTTGCGACGCCTTTCTCGACGTCGCTCGAGGTACACCCGGGCATCCTGGCCCAAGTGGCAGCGTTCCAGCTCTGTCCTCAGGTCCGTCAACGGAAGCCTGGTGGAGCTGGAATCCGCCGTCTGCCCGTCAACCGTTGGCGTGCGCGTCAGCGACACAGCCGGTTGGCCAGAGTGTCGTCCCCGCTGAAGTCGAGGGTTTGCGGCGGCGACGACGAGGCTGTCTACCTCGTGTATCCACTGCTGGGTCGCTGAATGAGGTGCGTCCCCAGCAGGTGGATTACGCAGCAGCGCTCTTGCTGCAGCTAGCGCACCCCTGTGGGGTATGCTTATCGCTGTAGAAGATCTCACGCTGGTTGGAGCCTGCATTGCCGCAGTCGGCGTTGCCGGGGTCGGCTGCTAGCTTCCAGCTTGCGCCGACACACTCTGTCCTGAGTGTGTCGACATGTATTCCCCTCTAGTCACGGTCCGCCGTGAACGCGGGGGAGGAGAGCTTGCTGCTGAAGGAAGCTTCGTCATCTTCGTCGGCAGAAGCTCGTCGCGCAAGGGAAAAGCCCCCTTCCTGGCGCGCCAAATGTCGAAGTGTGTGGTCGACACTCCCCCCGGGCCTGCACTGGGCAGCCCACGGAGCTTCTTTTTTGGAGGGGCTAGTCACTTGCGGAGAGCTTGAGCGTAAGGACGAGTTTAGGAGGAGCTTGACACGGCGAGTTTTACGTGGTTCAGGCCGCCGGAGCGTAAAACCCTACGTCCACTGCGAGCTAAGGAGCTCGCTGTATTGCTTGTTGCTCAGAACCGGAGTCCTGACCTTGAGGATGAGTTACACCTAGCGTATGAGTTGCGGGAGTGCGAACCCAGGGTGCAAATGGCTAGAGTGCGAACCCACAGAGTTCGAACCAACAGCGTTCGAACCCTTGCTAACGTTGCCTACCCGAGCCTTTTATAGTCCAAGGCTCGAGTGGCTTACAAGGGGGGCCCGGGACCCGACATGTGGCCTCGGGGTGATTTCCTACCAGCTATTATATCTTGGCGCTAGCGTCGAAGTCCTCGTCCTGCCGCCCTATCCATGCCGCAGGCTAAGTGTAGCGTGTAGTCGTTGGCGATGGCAGGGGCGGCAGGGCATGTCTTCTCCGGTCTTGTCGATGCCTTCAATGGCCTGCAGCTTCAGACACTGTACGCCTGTCCTGACTGTGACTGGTCACAGCGCCTCCTGACAGGCGTGCGCTGCGCCTCTTCATCTCGGGAAGGCGCGGGTCTTGAATGCTTTGTACGGTAAAGGCATGGCGTGCCTTTACTCCCGCTGTCTACCGCGCCGATCGGCAGCACTGTTCTGCTGGCCAAGTGTCAGACCCGGAGCTCTCCTCTAAGGAGGGGGGGAGCTCCGGCTCCGCTGGACACGTGGAGCCTTCGGAGCTCACCCCCGCGGAGGGGGCAAGGTCCGGTCTTCTAGGCCACGTGGCAGGCTCGGAGCTATCCTTTGAGGAGAGGAGAGCCCCGGACCTGCCGGACACGTGGTGCCTTCGGAGCTCGCCCTTGCGGAGGGGGCGAGGTCCGGCCTCCTGGGCCACGCGGCAGGCCCGGAGCTATCCTCCATGGGGAGGGGAGCTCCGGCCCCACTGGACACATGGCGCCTTCAAACCTCGACCCTGCAGAGGGAGCAAGGTCCTTAGGAAGTTTTACCCTGTGCGCGGGGGTACCTGGTATTGAGGATACCGACAGTGTTCATCTGTTTCTTTCGTCCTACTACGCTTAAGCTCTCCGTGGGGGACTAGCCCCTCTGAAAAAGAACCTCCGCGGGGTGCCTAGTGCAGGCCCGGGGGAAGTGTCGACAGCTACACTTCGACACTGGCACACTCGACCAGACTCTGAAGCAGGACGATGGCTCGGAGCTCCCGTTGCTGCAGCTGCGGCACCCGGCGGAGCTCGGGTGCCACGCCCCGACAAAAGACTTCAGCAGTCCCCCGAGTCAAGCAGTCCAGAGCCAAGCACTAGCTCAGTTCATGGCCGAGTGGATGCCGTCGCCAAGCAACCCAGGGGGCCCTGAAGGTGGAGAACCAGAGCCCCGAGCACCGGTCTGCACCGAGCCTCACTGGACGATCTACTTCAACGGCCCCTCTCCTCAGAGGCGAGCCCCAGAGCCATCGGGGATACTGGCTCCTCTACGTCGGGGGTCAGCCGGACATCCCGTAGCCGGGCCACGGGAATCACCCTTCTTCATGGTATGCAATGGCAAGGCCGTGCTTTCTCTTGATATCACCATGGGGGTCCCCCCGTGTTCGAGCGGACGACGAAGCCACGCAAGACCAGCTCCTGCATGAGGACATCGGCCTCGTCGACAAGGCAAGATGGCAAGCGGCCTCCGAATCGCATGGCACCGGCAGGCGCTCCGGCGCTACCACCAGAGGTCCGTGCATAGGAGCTCAAGGCAGGTGCTCCGGCGCTACCTCCATAAGTCCTACCCCTAGAGCAGTGATAGGACGGGTTTATTCTTACTGTAACAGATCCCATAGAGTCCAGGAGCAGCGCCCGGAGCAACTAAACCGCAGGGGGTGGTCCAGGACTGCATCTGACTTAGCCTGGTCCTGTACCCTAAGCACGCAGGCCCTGCCCCCCTTTACAATGGGGCGGGTCGTTGCCTCCATGTACGTCATGTCTTTCTCCTATGGACTTACATGAATGAAAAGAACCCTATCCTACCACGCTTACTTATGTGTTTGTCGATACCCGCGATATGGGGTACCCCCGCGCACAGGGGAAAATGCCTAAGGATCTCGCCTTTCTCCGCAGGGAGCGCTCCGAAGGCGCCACGTGTCCAGCGGGACGGACCTCCCTCTCCTCAGAGGAGAGCTCCGGGCCCGCCATGTGGCCAACAGCGGCCAGACCTCCCCTCCTTCGGAAAGGCTCTGAAGGCGCCGCGTGTCCCGTGGTGCCGGACCTCCCCGTCCTCAGAGGAGAGCTCCGGGCCCGCCACGTGGCCGGCAGAAGCCGGTCCTCCCCCCTCCGCGGGGAAAGGTCCGAAGGCTCCACGTGTCCTGCGGGGCCGGACCTCCCTATCCTCAGAGGAGAGCTCCGGGCCCGCCACGTGTCCAGCAGAACGGCGCTGCCTGCCCCCGAGCGGTAGGCAGCGGGCGTAAAGACGTACCATACCTTGCCCGTACAAGGTATTTGTCAGTACCTGAGATATGGGGTACCCCCGCGCACAGGGTAAAATGTAAGGAACTCGCCCTTCTCCGCAGGGAGAGCTCCGAAGGCGCCACGCGTCCGGCGGGACCGGACCTCCCTCTCCTCAGAGGAGAGCTCCGGGCCCGCCGCGTGGCATACGGAAGCCGGACCTCCCCCTCCGCGGGAGAGAGGTCCGAAGGCACCACGCGTCCAGCGGGGCCGGACCTCCGTGTCCTCAGAGGAGAGCTCCGGGCCCGCCACGTGGCCAACAGGAGCCGAGCCTCCCCCTCCGCGGGGAGAGGTCCGGAGGCTCCATGTGCCCCGTGGAACGGGCCCTCCTCTACTCTGAGAAGGGCTCCGGGCCCGCCACATGGCAGCAGAACGGCGCTGGCTGCCCCCGAGCGATAGGCAGCGGGCGTAAAGATGCCCCATACCTTGCCCGTACAAGGTATTCAAGGCCCGCGTCTTCCCGATACGCGGAGCACGCTTCTGTCAGGTGCCGTTGCGCCCAGTCGCATCACAGACTGGCGCGCGGTGTCAGAACCTGCCAGCCAATAAACACCGCGACAAGACATCCCATGCCTCCTGCGCCGTCATCAACCACTACGACTAGCATGCGGCATGGGCAGGGTGTCAAGATGAAGACTCAGAAGCCTTCGACCAGAGGCAACTACCGGCATAACTGCAGATACGGTAGATAATAGACAATCTTCCCGGGACCACCTGTCGGGTCCCGGCCCCCCTTGTAAGCTGCCCGAGTCTTGGACTATAAAAGGCTCGGGTAGGCGACGATAGCAAGAGTTCGCACTTTGCAACTCATACGCTAGCCATACACTCTCAAGCTGTAACTCACCCCCAAGCTCAGGACTCCGGCCCTGAGCAGCAAGCAATACAGCGAGCTCCATAGCTCGCCATGGACGTAGGGTTTTACGCTCCGGCGGCCTGAACCACATAAAACTCGCCGTGTCAAGCTCTTACTAACTCGTCCATCTGCGCAAGCTCTCCGCTAGGGACTAGCCCCACCGAAAAAAGAACCTCCGCGGGCTGCCCAGGGCAGGCCCGGGGGAAGTGTCGACTGAACACTTCGACATTTGGCGCGCCAGGTAGGGGGCTTTTCTACTAGCGCGACGAGTTTCCGCTGACGAAGATGACCAAGCTTCCTTCAGCGGCAAACTCTCCCCCTCCGCGTTCACGGCGAACCGTGACCAGTGGGGAGTACATGTCAACACACTCAGGATGGAGTGTGTCGGCACAAGCTGGTAGCCAGCAGCCGACTCCGGCAACGAGGACTCCGGCGATGCAGGCTCTGACCAGCGTGAGATCTTCTGCAGCACTGAGCGTACACCATAGGGGTGCGCTAGCTGCAGCAAGAGCGCTGCTGCGCAACCCACCTGCGGGGGATGCGCCCCATTCAGCGACCCAACACTGGGTCCGCGAGGAGGACCGCCTCGTCGTCGCCGCCGCGAACCCTCGGTTTCGGCGAGGACGGCGCCCAGGACAACCGGCTGTGTCGCTGACGCGCACGCCCACGGTTGATGGGCTAACGGCGGATTCCGCTCCTCCAGGCTCCTGTCGACGGACCTGAGAAGGGAGCTGGAACGGTGCCGCTTGGGCAAGGATGCCCGGGTGTACCTCGAGCGACATCGAGAAAGGTGTCGCAACCATGAGGCTGGCGACAGCATGTCGTCGGCCTCGACACAACCTGGAGAGCAGGTCTTCGCCACGCGAGCCCTGCCTCAGGCATATGCCGCGCAGCATATGCCACAGCTATATGCGCCGCAGGCAGCGCCCCCGGTCTATGGTGCAGCCTTGCCCATGCCGGGATACGCGGTGCCAAATGCGAACCAAGCGTTCGCAGCGCCAATACCTGCAGCAGCAGGTGCAGGATGTGCAGCCCTTGCACCCCACCTTCGCTTCGCGAGGTGGCCACGCAAGTTCTGGCCGCACCTGCCCGAGAAGTACGACAGTAGCGTCAACCCGGCGGAGTTCCTCCAGATCTACTCCACCACCGTACTTGCCACAGGAGGGGACGAGGCTGTCATGGCCAACTACTTCCCCGTCGCCTTGACCGGCCCAGCTCGGTCTTGGCTCATGAATCTACCTCACGGGTCCATAACTTCCTGGGAGAGCTCTGCCGGCAGTTCGTCGCCAACTTCGGCAGCTCATACACCCGCCCCGGCACGGAGCTCGACCTCCACGCCATCCTACAACAACCACGGGAGTCGCTGCGCTCGTTCATCCAGTGGTTCTCCCAGGTGCGGAACACCATCCCACACATCCTGAACGCTTCTGTGGTGGTGGCGTTCCGGCAAGGCGTTCGGGACAGGAAGATGCTCGAGAAGCTCGCGACCAGGGAGGTCCGCGATGTCTCATAACTCTTCAGCCTGGCGGACAAGTGTGCCAGAGCAGCCGAAGGGCGGAACTGGCACTCTCTGCCGGCCCCCAAGCCAGGGGGTCAGCCGGGATCCGGCGACGCTAAGTACGGAAGCGGCAGGAAGATCAAGAGCGGAGGCGGAAGCAATATAAAGCCATCAGCCGCGGTCCCTGTTGCCACAACGGCGGCGCCCAGTGGAGCTCGGGGGCCGCGCCCTGACAAGAGGCCGCGACAATCACCGGCCCCAGACAGGGGCCAGGATGAATTATGCCCTGTGCATGGCACCAGTTATCATACGGCTGCCGAATGCCGGGAAATCAAGAAGCTCGCGGAGCGCTTCCGGAAAGGGAAGCAGCCCCTAACTGATGACCCACCCTACAGTCAAAGGGAGGGCAAGCAGAAGGTCGAGGCCCGAGACAGCGTCGACCGCCAGGTGGAGTTCCAGGAGCTTCAGCACGCCGTAAAGGCAGTGCGCAATCATGGGAGCTCCAGCTCTAGTGATGACGAGCACCGGAAGATGCTCTATGTCATCTTCGGCGGGTCCGCTGACCCCCTGTCCCGAAGCATGGCTAAGGCCTTGCGTCGAGCGGTAGCGTCGGTGGCTCCCCTCCCAGGTGCAGCACCGCATCTCAGGTGGATGGGAACCCCCATCAGCTTCGATGACACCGACTGCCCCAGGAACATGGCTGGGGCCGGCCAACAGCCGCTCGTGGTGGCCCTCACCATCGCCAACTTGAAGATGTACCATGTTTTGGTGGATGGTGGGGTTGGACTGAACCTCATCGGTCGCGCAGCCTTCCAGAAGCTGCAGATCCTGATGACCAAGCTCGCCCCATCGAGCCCGTTCTCAGGGGTAGGGCCGGGATAGGTCGTTCCCTACGGCCACATTAGCCTCCCGGTGACCTTTGGGGCACCGGACAGCTACCGGACAGAGTACATTCTGTTCGACGTGGCCGATATTGACCTCCCCTTCAACGCCATAATCGGCAGGCCAGCCCTGTATCGATTCATGGCAGTAGCCCACTACGGCTACCTTGTCTTGAAGATGCCTACACCAACAGGCGTCCTCAAGGTTTGTGGAGACCGTGCTGCCGCAGTGTAAGCCTTGGAAAAACACCAGGCGCTTACAGCAACTAGAGCGCCGACCCTCGGCAGTGCAGAACCAAACCAGCTCCACCCAAGTGCACGCCACCGTGCCTCTACCACAGCACCCCGCGTGCAATCCCTCAATGAGGACGACGTCCCCACAAGGCTCGTCCGAATCAGCGCCGATGCCACCCAGACCACCCGGGTAGCCGGGGGGCTGGATAGCAAATAGGAAGGCGCGCTCGTTGCCCCCCTCCGGCACAATGTCGATGTGCTGCATTACAGCCGTCGCGGAGGCCAGAGATCCCTAGGGAGGTGATTGAGCACTATTTAAAGGTCTTTCCCGACGTCCAGCCAGTCCGACAGGACGGAAAGTCCGCCACCCCCGGTGCTTGGCGAACCATGTTGTCATCCCGAAGGCCGGCGAGAAGCTCCGGAAGCGCATCGACTACACCAGCGTCAATAAGGCATGCCCTAAAGACCTATTTTCTCTCCCTATGATAGACCAAATAGTAGACTCGATGCCAGGCTGTGATATGCTGTGCTTCCTAAATGCTTACTAGGGTTCCCACCAGACCCCTGTGTCTGGGGAAGTTGAAGGGCACCCTTTACCACAGTAGTCGCCCTGCACTGTTATGCCCCTATGCCTTATGACCTAAGGAATGCTCTCCCTATCTTCGTACGTGCAATGCACAAGACCTTAGGAGAGCTGTCGAAGTGTTCAGTCGACACTTCCCCCGGGCCTGCACTGGGCAGCCTGCGGAGGTTCTTTTTTCGGTGGGGCTAGTCTCTAGCGGAGAGCTTGCGTAGATGGACGAGTTAGTAAGAGCTTGACACGGCGAGTTTTACGTGGTTCAGGCCGCCGGAGCGTAAAACCCTACGTCCACGGCGAGCTATGGAGCTCGCTGTATTTCTTGCTGCTCAGGGACGGAGCCCTGAGCTTGGGGGTGAGTTACAGCTTGAGAGTATATGGCTAGCGTATGAGTTGCAAAGTGCGAACCCTTGCTATCGACGCCTACCCGAGCCTTTTATAGTCCAAGGCTCGGGCAGCTTACAAGGGGGGCCGGGACCCGACAGGTGGTCCCAGGAAGATTGTCTATCATCTACCGTATCTGCAGTTATGCCGGTAGTTGCCCTTGGTCTAAGGCTTCTGAGTCTTCATCTTACCACCCTGCCCATGCTGCATGCTAGTCGTAGTGGTTGATGACGGCGCAGGTGGCATGGGATGTCTTGTCGCGGTGTTTATTGGCTGGAAGGTTCTTACACCGCGCGCCAGTCTGTGATGCGACTGGGCGCAATGGCACCTGACAGACGCGTGCTCCGCGTCTCCGCGTCTTGGGAAGACGCGGGCCTTGAATACCTTGTACGGGCAAGGTATGGGGCGCCTTTACGCCCGCTGCCTACCGCTCGGGGCAGGCAGCGCCGTTCTGCTGCCACGTGGCGGGCCCGGAGCCCTTCTCAGAGGAGAGGAAGGTCAGCCCTGCGGGGCACGTGGAGCCTCCGGACCTCTCCCCGCGGAGGGGGAGGCTCGGCTTCTGTTGGCCACATGGCGGGCCTGGAGCTCTCTTCTGAGGGGAGGGAGGTCCGGCCCCGCTGGACACGCGGCGCCTTCGGACCTCTCTCCCGCGGAGGGGGAGGTCCGGCTTCTGTATGCCACGTGGCGGGCCCGGAGCTCTCCTCTGAGGAGAGGGAGGTCCGGCCCCGCCGGACACGTGGCGCCTTCGGAGCTCTCCCTGCGGAGAAGGGCGAGTCCCTTAGGCATGTTACCCTGTGCGCGGGGGTACCCCATATCTCAGGTACCGACAGTGGCCCCCGGGCCCATCTCGGGGGAGATAGCGAGCCAGAGGTGGGACCTCCGTCTCTTCCGATCTGCGCACTTTCTCCAAGTCCCGAATTGACCGCTGCCGGAGCACGAACGGCCGCGGGATTGTGGGAGCGTGCACTCACTTGATGGTTGCTTTTACTGCGGCGGTTCCCAAGACTGCCGCTTCTGCACGTTGCGACGCTTTCTTCGGGAACCGCCGAAGTGCCTTGCCGGCTCATCTTCTCAGGAGACTGACTCCTTGAACCCACCGCTTTAGCTAGGCGGCTTGGGCCCATCCGTCATCGGCACTCGGTCTAGGAACCGAAGCGGTCGCCGATGCGGGGTATCCGAAGAGTTCCGAATCGCTTGGGATTGCACCCGGGAAGGTGTTAAATGAAACCTCCATGTGGGTACATTCCCCTTATAAGGCTTCCAGCCCCTGCGCCTCCCTCAGGTCCCTGCAGTCTTGTCTTCTTCCATGGCTCTTAACCCGACTTATGGGGGAAGAATTGCTCTCGGTTCCCTCCAGCGGTTGCGTCTGCACCAAGCCTGGGACTCAGGGAGCCTGCCTGCCCTGCCCCTGAGGGTGGTGGAGTCTTCAAAGGAACCGCTGAAGCACCGAGGAGAATCCCAGGCGGCAGAGTCTCCAAGAACACCGCTGAATACTGCGGAGAGGGCCTCAGGAGCACCCTTGATGACTCCAGCTTTTGTGCAGGTGATGAGGGATGGGGGCTCCAGGGGCACCCTTGACGACACCGGCTTTTGCGCAGGTGATGAGGGAACTTCAAGAGAAGGAAACCGCCGATGCACCATGGAGGATCCCAGACGGTAGAGTCTCCAGGAAGACCGCTGAATACTGCGGAGGGGGCCTCAGGAGCTCCCGTGGTGTCACTGGTTTTTGCGCCGGTGATGAGGGAGGCGATTCCTGCGCTCTGGTCATAGAGCGAGAGAGTTCCGCCAGGGCTGAAGCCTGGTGACGCGGCCGTTGTTGCAACTTCTGGATTCTGGTCGTGTCGGGAGACCCTTTGGACTTGTTTCTTCCTTTTTATCGAGTCTGTAGTCCAGCTCATGGAGCCTCGCATAGTTTGACTCTTTTAAGATATTTGTGATTGTGATGCTTTTTCTCTCCTTCATGGGCTTGCCTGACTGAGTCCTCAGCTCCGCAAGGTACTCAGAGGCCATCTCCAATCTCGGAGGTTTGCACAGACACCCTCCCCGGGTCCTAACCGTGTTAGGGGCCCCCGGAGGTTTCCGGATCTTGCCCTATGGGGAGCCCCAAATCTGCCTGCCACGTGGCGGGTCCGGAGCTCCTCCTTAAGAGGAGGGAGCTCCGGCCATGCTGGACACGTAGGGCTTTAGGAGCCCTCCCACCGAGGGGGGAGGTCTGGTTTCTGCCTGCCACGTGGCGAGCCCAGAGCCCTCCTCAAGGGAGGTGAGAGTTCCGGGCCTGCTGGACATGTGGGGCCCTCGGGTCCCGCCCCTGCTGAAGGGGCGGGACCCGGTCCTTCCAATCCTAGGCCAAAGTAGTTGATAGCTCTTATTCCACCTGCTTCATGCAGACCCTGTTGTCGCAACCTGGAGGTCCTGCACATAGGTAGAGGAAACGTAATTCTCCTTGGGGGCTCCCCCTCCCTTATCTCATAGTCTTATTTGACTTATAGCCCCTAACCATATGCTTGGTGCTTGGGGACTTGTAGAGAGGGGGAGCTGAGCACATGGCAACCATGCACTGCAAGGGTGACTAAAAAACTTAATTCACAATTTAAATGAGTACAAGGAAAGAGCAAAGTAGAGCAGACTTCTTTTCGTACAACTTTCCACAGGAGGAAGGCAGGATAAACATGGAGGCCACGACCCACCCTGTCGAAGTGTGCGATCGACACTTTCCCCGGGCCTGCATTGGGCAGCCCGCGGAGGTTCTTTTTTCGGCGGGGCTAGACTCCTAGCGGAAAGCTTGCGTGGATGGACGAGTTAGCGAGAGCTTGACACGGCGAGTTTTACGTGGTTCAGGCCGCCGGAGCGTAAAACCCTACGTCCACGGCGAGCGACGGAGCTCGCTGTATTGCTTGCTGCTCAGGGCCGGAGGCCTGAGCTTGGGGGTGAGTTACAGATTGAGAGTGTATGGCTAGCGTATGAGTTGCAAAGTGCGAACCCCTGCTATCAATGCCTACCCGAGCCTTTTATATTCCAAGGCTCGGGCGGCTTACAAGGGAAGCCGGGACCCGACAGGTGGTCCCGGGAAGATTGTCTATTGTCTACCGTATCTGTAGTTACGCCGGTAGCTGCCTCTGGTCGAAGGCTTCTGAGTCTTCATCTTGCCGCCCTGCCCATGCCACGTGCTAGTCGTAGTGGTTGATGACGGCGCAGGCGGCATGGGATGTCTTGTCGCGGCGTTTATTGGCTGGCAGGTTCGGACACCGCGCGCCATTCTGTGATGCGACTGGGCACAACGGCACCTGACAGACGCGTGCTCCACGTTTCCGCGTCTTGGGAAGACGCGGGCCTTGAATACCTTGTACGGGCAAGGTGAGGAGCGCCTTTACGCCTGCCGCCTACCGCTCGGGGGCAGGCAGCACCGTTCTTCTGGCCACGTGGCGGGTCCGGAGCCCTTCTCTGAGGTGAGAAGGGTCCGGCCTGCGGGGTACGTGGAGCCTCCGGACCTCTCCCCGCGGAGGGGGAGGTCCGGCCTCTGTATGCCACGTGGTGGGCCCGGAGCTCTCCTCTGCGGAGAGGGAGGTCCGGCCCTGCTGGACGCGAGGCGTCTTCGGACCTCTCTCCCGCGGAGGGGGACGTCCGGCTTCTGTATGCCACGTGGCGGGCCCGGAGCTCTCCTCTGAGGAGAGGGAGGTCCGGCCCCGCCGGACGCGTGGCGCCTTCGGAGCTCTCCCTGCGGAGAAGGACGAGTACCTTAGGCATTTTACCCTGTGCGCGGGGGTACCCCATATCTCAGGTACCGACAGTGGCCCCCGGGCCCATCTTGGGGGAGATAGCGAGCCTGAGGTGGGACCTCCGTCTCTTCCGATCCGCGCACTTTCTTTAAGTCCCGAATTGGCCGCTGCCGGAGCACGAACGGCCGCGGGGTCGTGAGAGCGTGCGCTCACTTGATGATTGCTTTTACTGCGGCGGTTCCCAAGGCTGCCACTTCTGCACGTTGCGGCGCTTTCTTCGGGAACCGCCGAAGTGCCTTTCCGGCTCATCTTCTCAGGAGGCTGACTCCTTGACCCCACCGCTTTAGCTAAGCGGTTTGGGCCCAGATTTCATCGGCGCCCAGTCTCGGAGCCGACGAGGTCGCCGATGCGACGTTTCCGGAGGTTTTCAAATTACCTCGAACCATCCCTGGAAAGTTTTAAAAAGGGATCTCACCCGCATCGCGGCTTCCCTTCGCATTGCGCTCGTACTTCCCTTGAACTCTTGCGTCCCGGCTCTCCTGCCCTTGCGCCTTCTTTCGCTATGGCTTCCAACTTGCTTCCGACGCGCCTCGTTCGCTCCTCCGAGCTCGGGCCAGTGCGCAGGCTGCTGGGCTGGCGCTCAGAAGAGCAGAAGCATCGGCTCCGCCGAGGATCTCTCCCCCTGGTCCTGGAAAAGGGGGAGATAGTCTTCTTCACCGCTTATGCTCTGGCGGGGTTCGTTCCGCCAATTTCTTCCTTCTTCGTCACCCTGCTGGAGACATACTGTCTCCAGCTCCACCATCTCTCCCCCAACTCCTTCGCAATGGCGGCCGTTTTTGTCCACTTCTGCGAGATGTTCGTGGGGGTACACGCCTCCGTGACGCTCTTCCGCCACTTCTTTGTGCTGCGGACGACTGGACGCGGCTCAAAGACTCAGATGGGGGCATATTACTTCCAGCATCGCTGCAAAGACCCCAAGGTTTCCGGATACCTCCTGCCCTTCAGCGCATCAAGGTGGGAGAACTGGAGGGAGAGCTGGGTGGTAGTGCAGACCGACGAGCACGATCGCCTACAACTCCCAACCGCCAGCCTGACCACCGATCGCCGCTTCTGGGAGGAGATCCTTGAGCTGGAGCAGGAGTATACTCCGGTCTTGGAGCAGATCCGGTTCTTGGCCAACGAGGGGCTGACGTCTCTAATGGTGCTGATGGACTTTGTCTCTCGCCGCATTGCTCCCTTGCAGCAACGCAGCCGCCCAGCGTGGTACTATACCGGTGAGCAGGACTGTACCAGGCTGGAGAGAGGCCCCGGCTCTGTCCCTTCCGACGAGGAGCTGGAGGAGATGGTGAGCAAGGTGAGCGGTGACTACATTCCCAGCGGCGTCCCCGCCTTTCCGCCTTCTGCCACCCCCTCTTCTTGGAGCCTCAGAGGAGGTCAGAGCTCCTGCGGAAGATGCCGAATCTTGATGATATCGAGATTGCCGTTTGTCAGGTCGGGGATGCCTTCCGGGGTATCACCATTCCAGGAACCGAGCACCCCGGATCAGGGCATGAGGCATCCGCTGCTGCCAATCCCTCCCCCAAAGCCGACGGAACCCAAGCCGCCGACAAAGGGAAAGGGAAAGAGCCGGCCCCCGGGCATTCAGAGAAGAAACGCGCTCGGTCTCCTCCGAGGGTGCCACCTGTGCCAAGCCAGGGTGCCGGAGCTACTTTGCTTCCATCTCTCGGAGGTGCTGGTCCATCGGGTGGCGACCCAAAGAGGTCCCAAGTGTCCCCCCCGGCGGGTCTCTCCCCAGACAGCTGCCGTCCGAATCAGCCCAAGTATCTCGCCATCTTCCCTCGAGCGGCGGGGCTCCCAGGACGGATGTTGGTGGGGCGGCGCCGACGAGCACGCCGGAGGTCCAGGCGTCCCACTCCGCGACCGTTCCAGCTGCTGGTCCTGGCAGTTCAGCTACAGCCCAGAGGCCAGTGCTGCAAGCTCGCTGGAGCGCTCATGCTGCCCAGTAAGTGTTATCCTTTCTAACTTATAGGAGCAGAGCTCCTGCCTCTTCTCTTATTCTGAGGGCTTCTTCTTCTTTGCAGGGACCGACCGGCTGCCAGGGGCGGGCCTCTTATCCGGCCGCCTTCAACCAGCAGGGGCTCCGCGCCTCGGCACCTGGGGACCGCGGCGGCTCCCATAGCTCCTGAATCGGCGGGGGCAGTGGCCGCAGTGGCCGCATCTGCTCCTACCCGCCCTCCTTCACCAGCCCAGAAGCCGGGTCTTGAGACCGGGAAGGCTGCTGTAGGTGTGCCTGCTGGCCCCCTGGCCTGCTTAGGACAGCGCCCCACCGTAGCTGCTGAGGCGCCGGCGCTCCCGCCGGCCTTGGATTCGTCCGGGGGGTCCAGCGGCGCAACTCCTGCTCCCCCTGCTCCGGTGCCCGTGTGGGACGCCATGGAGCGTGCCCAGACCAGCACCTGGCAGCTCCAATCTGCCTTTGAGCAGGAGCGGAAGGCATTGGCCGGCGAGAGGGAACGCCTTCTCAGCTGGCAGCAGCTGGCCCGAGCGGACCTCGACTCAAGGCAGTCAAGGCTTGAGGCTATGAGTGCTCAGCTTAGCACCCAGAAGAAGGCCATTAGCCGCTTGGAGTTAGAGGCCCAACGGGTTCGTACCTCCTGCCGCGAGGCTCTGGCCAAAGCTGAAGCCAAAGCCAAGGAGTGTTCCACCGCCGCGGAGGAGTTGCAGCTGCAGGTAGCCCGTCGGGAACACGCCGTCGCTGAGCGGGAACGCGCTGCTGCGGCCGAGGAGGAGAAGACCACCGCTCGGCTGAGGGTCAAGGTGGAGGAGCTAAGGGCTCGGACTGAGGAGCTGGAGCTCCGTGAGTCGGCTGTCACCGCGAGGGAGGAACAGTCTTCCAAGGAGCTTCAGGCGGTGATGGATCGCGAGGTAGCGGATCGCCAAGAGGTAGAGAGGCTCCAGTCCTTGCGGACTGCCGAGGCCCAGACGGTCTGGTGCTTCATTGCTAAGGCGGGAACCGCCTTGGCTCCTCTTGGTTTTAGCCCTGTGCAGGTGGAGACCCCAGCACGGCCGGTGTCCGAAGCGGTCCCAGCCCTTGAGACTCTCGGCGACGAGCTAGGTCGGCTCGAATCAGTGATCGCCGACGAGCTGGAAGCGGAAGGTCGGGGCCTTGCGAAGGAGGTTGCGATGCACGTTCTGTTGTGCTTCGTTAGCCGAGACCCTTCCTTTTCTCTGGGGCCGGTCCGTTTAGGACCCATCACCGACCGGGAGGAAGCTGCCAGGGCCGAAGTCGAGGACTTAGCTGCCCTTGTGGCCTCTAGGTTTCATCGGGAGTCCAGGGACCCCTAAGCACCTGCCCTCGTGTCCACAAGGCCCTGTACTTCCTTTTTTATTTTTGTTGAGTCTGTAGACCAGCTCGTGGAGCCTTTGTATGGACAGACTCTTGTTTCTTTCCGTGTCTGCATGCCCTAGTCTTCTTCTTAGCCTTTCCTGACCGAGCCCTTAGCTCCGCAAGGACTTGGGGGCCTTGACCGATCTCGAAGCTCCGCATAGACACCTTGTCCGGGTCCCCACTGTATAGTAAGGGTTTCGGAGGTCTCCAGGACCCGCCTTACGAGACCGGAGGGGGGTCCGAGCCTGTTGGCCATGATGCGGGCCCGGAGCTCCCGCCTGAGAGGAGGTCCGGGCTTGCAGGGCACGTGGAGGCCCCGGGCCTCCCCTCGCAGAGGGGGGAGGTCCGACTTCTGTAGACCACGCGGCGGCCCCGGAGCTCCCCTCAAAAAGGCGGGAGGTCCGGCCCCGCTGGACACGTGGGGCCTTCGGACCTCGCCCCTGTGAGGGCTAGCCCTTTTGATCTTACCTTGAGGTTTTTGGCCTACCGCGATCCCGTAGCGGCCCCCTGGTAGGTGCGTTCTATTGGGTGGACGCGCCTACCATACTCCTGCGGGGAGCTGAGGCTGAGAAGTCCTGCACACAAGTAAGGAAAAAGTAATTCTCCTTGGGGACTCCCCCCTCTATTCCTTAGTCGTATCTGCAGCAAATTCCAACTAAAGATGAGAATGGGAAGAGGGAGTTGAACGCATAGTGAGCACGCGTTAGTTGGGTAATCATGAAAACTTGATAAGTAAATTAAATGAGTACCAAAGTAGAGCAACGTAGGGTAGGTTTCTTTTCATATAAATTTCCATACGGGGGAAGGCGGGCCACGTATGTAGGCCACGACCCACCTCAAGGGAAGCAAGACTCTACGCGCTTGGGGTCGGAACCAGGCGAAGCTGAACGTAGTCCTGGACCGTCCCCTGAGGCTTAGTTGCTCCAAGCCCTGTTCATGGACTTTTATGGAAATTACTACAAAAAGAAAGGCCTGCCCAATTGTTGCTCTAGGGGTAGAACTTACAGCGGTGTTCCGTGTTCCGAAGGTTCGGGAGCGGGTCCCTGTCTTCGGTTCTGGGAAATGGTCCCAGGCCCGGGATGTCCAGCCCAATACGGCAAATGGCCATGCGGGCTGGATCATCTGTACTGTCCAAGCCGGTGTATGGATCTGCTTGGCGTGGAACAGGCACGCTTAGCAGCTCTCGACCAGCTCGACGGCATCCTGGAGTGTTGCCGGCTAGTAGAAGCCATGCCGAAAGGCTTCACCGACAAGCGTGCGTGAGGAAGAATGACTCCCACATTCGTCTCCATGGATCTCAGCGAACAAGTCGCAGCCTTCCCCCTGGGTTATGCACCGCAATAGGATGTGGTTGGCGCCATGTCGGTAGAGATCCCCTTCTACCGCCATGTGTCTCTTAGCCACGCGCGCAATCCGTTCAGTGGATACACGTTCATCAGGGAGGATATTGTCTTTCAAGCAGTCCCGGACCTTTGTGATCCATGCATCGGGTCTGACTTGAGCATCTGGATCTTGAGCGCTGGGTTGCACGGAGTCCCCAGTGACGCTTATGATCCTTGGCGGCGCTCATGGCCGCCGGGACCGCTAGCTTCGAGGTGCTGGTCTAGCCCCCTTCGCCCGGCTCGGCGGGCCGGGCTGTGGGTCGCGGCAACGTCCTCTCGAGGCCCCCTCCAGGCACAGTGGCTCCGGTGGCAGTGGGGGCCCTCGTTGAAAGGTCGTCAGCTGCGGCCTTGCTAGCGCGCGGTACGTGGTGCAGGTCCAAGGCGAGGGGGTCTGTCTCCGCTGTCTTGGTTGTTAACCAGACTGGGGATTGCCCTGAGCCAACGACTAGCGAGAAGGATGGGCACTCCATACTTTGCTATGTTGTTGGTTGCCTTGGAATTGAAACGCGCCACATACCCAGACTGCTCCCCCGATAGCGTGAGGAACAGTACGCTAGCATCGGCCCCCTGCTTTCGCAAGGAGCCGTCGACGAACATCATTCCATAAGGCCTGGTGAAGGTCTGGGCTCAGGGTACTGTTTCATCATCTCCGTGGCCCCCTGAGCGTGCGTCTACTTCAGCCATAAGTGAACTAATGCTTTGTTAATGTCTGTATGACGGGAAAGGGAACCTAGATCAAACTTCAGTAGTTCCGCCGCCCATTTGGCGGCATCGCCCACCGCGCGGAGCTGTGGGGGGTAGCTTTTAGCCTAGGGGGATCGCTGGGTGCCCGACACTCGGGGGTCCTCAGGCTGCTTTGGACCTCGCGGGAAGCTCCGCTGACGTCCCGGGAGCTCCGGGAGGTCCTGCTGGTCCTCCGGGAGGTTGTGTCGGGGATCCGAGGTCTTGTCTTCTGGTGCTTGTTTCTCGGTAGCGAAACAGGTTACTGTGGTATGGGGTTAAAGCCATTGCGCGAAGACCGGAAATTTGCAGGACCCCTAGCTATGCCGAGTCGGTTCACGCCGGGATTAGCAGGTAAAGGGCGCCCTCCAACTACTTCAGACCCAGGGGTCTGATGGGAGTCCTAGCAAGCATTTGGGAACCGCAGCATATCACAGCCTGGTATCGAGTCTACTATTTGCTCTATCATAGGAAGAAAAAATAGGTCTTTAGGGCATGCCTTATTGAGACTGGTGTAGTGGATGCGCTTCCGGAGCTTCTCGCTGGCCTTTGGGACAATAACACGGTTTGCCAAGCGCCGGGAGCGGCGGACTCTCCGCCTCGTCGGACGGCTGGACGTCGGGAAAGACATTTAAGTAGTGCTCCATCACCTCCCTAGGGATCTCTGGCCTCAGTGATGGCTGTCATGCAGCACATCGACCTCATGCCGGAGGGGGGCAACGAGCGCGCCTTCCTATATGCTACCCAGGCCCCCGGCTACCCGGGTGGTCTGGGTGGCATCGGCGCTGATTCGGACGAGCCTTGTGGGGACGTCGTCCTCATCAAGGGGTTGCACGCGGGGTGCAGTGGTAGGGGCACGATGGCGTGCACTTAGGTGGAGCTGGTTTGGTTCTGTACTGCTGAGGGCTGGCGCTCTAGTTGCTGTAAGCGCCTGAAGCCTTTCCAAGGCTAATACTGCGGCAGCACAGTCTCCACAAACCTTGAGGACGCCTGTTGGTGTAGGCATCTTCAGGACAAGATAGCCGTAGTGGGCTACTGCCATGAATTGGTACAGGGCTGGCCTACCGATCATGGCAATCTCGGCCACGTCGAACAGAATGTACTCCGTCCGGTAGCTGTCCGGTGCCCCAAAGGTCACCGGGAGGCTGATGCGGCCGTAGGGAACGATCTGTCCCGGCCCTACCCCTGAGAACGGGCTTGATGGGGCGAGCTTGGCCATCGGGATCTGCAGCTTCTGGAAGGCTGCGTGACTGATGAGGTTCAGTCCAGCCCCACCATCCACCAAAACGTGGTACATCTTCACGTTGGCGATGGTAAGGGCCACCACGAGCGGTAGTTGGCCGGCCCCAGCCATGTTCCTGGGGCAGTCGGTGTCATCGAAGCTGATGGGGGTTCCAATCCACCTAAGGTGCGGTATTACACCTGGGAGGGGAGCCACCGACGCTACCGCTCGGCGCAAGGCCTTAGCCATGCTTCTGGACAGGGGGGTCAGCGGACCCGCCCAAGATGTCACAGGGCATCTTCCAGTGCTCATCGTCACTGGAGATGGAGCTCCCATGATTGCGCGCTGCCTTTGCGGCGCGCCGGAGCTCCTTGAAATCCACCTGGCGGTCGTCGCCGTCTCGGGCCTCGACCTTCTGGTTGCCCTCCCTTACTATAGGATGGGGCATCAGCTAGGGGCTGCTTCCCCTTCCGGAAGCGCCCCGCGAGCTTCTGGATTTCCAGGCCTCTGGAGGAATTCCGCCGGGTTGATGCTGCCGTCGTACTTCTCAGGCAAGAGCGGCCGAAACTTGCGCGGCCATTTTGTGAAGCGAAGGCGGGGCGCGAGGGCCGCACACCCTGCTTCTGTCGCCGCAGGTTCAGATGCCGCGAATGCTTGGTTCGCGCTGAGCACCGCATGCTCCGGCCGCCATACGTAGGACATACGACTGTGGCATATTGAGTAGCAGCGCTCTTCGCTGCAGCTAGCACACCCTTACTAGGTACACCCAGCGCTACTGAAAACCTGACGCTGGTCGGAGCTTGCATTGCCGGGGTCGGCGCTGCCAGAGCCGGTTGCTGGCTCCCAGGGCAGGTATCGGCGCCGCGAACGCCTGGTTCTCCGCTGGCACAGTATGCCCCGGTATGGGCTAGGCCGCTCTATAGACCGGGGACGCCGTTTGCAGGGCATATGGTTGTGGCATATGTTGCGCGACGTATGCCTGGGGCAGAGCTCGCGTAGCGAAGATCTGCCCTTCAGGCTGGGTCGAGGCCGACGTCATGTTGTCGCCAGCCTCTTGAGTGCGACGCCCTTCTTGACGTCGCTCGAGGAACACTCGGGCATCTTGGCCTAGGTGACACCGTTCCAGCTCTGTCCTCAGGTCCGTTGTCGGAATCTTGGTGGAGCTGGAACTCCCCCGTCTGGCCGTCAACCGTTGGCGTGCGCGTCAGCAACACAGCCGGTTGGTCGGAGCGTCATCCCCGCCGAAGTTAATGGTTTGCGTCGGCGACGACAAGACGGTCTACCTCGCGAATCCACTGCTGGGTCGCTGCCTGAGGCGCGTCCCCAGCAGGCGGATTGCGCAGTAGCGCCCTTGCTGCGGCTAGCGCACCCCCACCGGGTACGCCCGGCGCTACTGAAGTCCTGACGCTGGATGGAGCCTGCATTGCCGGGGTCGGCGCTGCCAGAGCCGGTTGCTGGCTCCCAGCTTGCCCTGTCACACTGCGTCCTGAGTGTGTCATCATGTACTTTCCCCTGTGGTCACGGTTCGCCGTGACTGCGGAGGGGGAGAGTTTGCCGCTGAAGGAAGCTTGGTCATCTTCGTCGGCGGAAACTCGTCGCGCTAGGGGAAAAGCCCCCTACCTGGCGCGCCAAATGTCGAAGTGTGCGATCGACACTTCCCCCGGGCCTGCACTGGGCAGCCCGCGGAGGTTCTTTTTTCGGCGGGGCTAGTCTCCTAGCGGAAAGCTTGCGCGGATGGACGAGTTAGCGAGAGCTTGACACGGCGAGTTTTACGTGGTTCAGGCCGCCGGAGCGTAAAACCCTACGTCCACGGCGAGCTACGGAGCTCGCTGTATTGCTTGCTGCTCAGGGCCGGAGGCCTGAGCTTGGGGGTGAGTTACAGCTTGAGAGTGTATGGCTAGCGTATGAGTTGCAAAGTGCGAACCTCTGCTATCGACGCCTACCCGAGCCTTTTATAGTCCAAGGCTCGGGCGGCTTACAAGGGAAGCCGGGACCCGACAGGTGGTCCCGGGAAGATTGTCTATTATCTACCGTATCTGTAGTTACGCCGGTAGCTGCCTCTGGTCGAAGGCTTCTGAGTCTTCATCTTGCCGCCCTGCCCATGCCGCGTGCTAGTCGTAGTGGTTGATGACGGCGCAGGCGGCATGGGATGTCTTGTCGCGGCGTTTATTGGCTGGCAGGTTCTGACACCACGCGCCAGTCTGTGATGCGACTGGGCGCAATGGCACCTGACAGACGCTGCTCCGCGTTTCCGCGTCTTGGGAAGACGCGGGCCTTGAATACCTTGTACGGGCAAGGTGAGGAGCACCTTTACGCCTGCCGCCTACCGCTCGGGGGCAGGCAGCACCGTTCTTCTGGCCACGTGGCGGGTCCGGAGCCCTTCTCTGAGGTGAGAAGGGTCCGGCCTGCGGGGTACGTGGAGCCTCCGGACCTCTCCCCGCGGAGGGGGAGGTCCGGCCTCTGTATGCCACGTGGCGGGCCCGGAGCTCTCCTCTGCGGAGAGGGAGGTCCGGCCCCGCTAGACGCGTAGCGTCTTCGGACCTCTCTCCCGCGGAGGGGGAGGTCCGGCTTCTGTATGCCACGTGGCGGGCCCGGAGCTCTCCTCTGAGGAGAGGGAGGTACGGCCCCGCCGGACGCGTGGTGCCTTCGGAGCTCTCCCTGCGGAGAAGGGCGAGTACCTTAGGCATTTTACCCTGTGCGCGGGGGTACCCCATATCTCAGGTACCGACACACCCCATTAAGAGGGGAAGCAAGACTCTACGCGCTTGGAGTCGGAACCAGGCAAAGCTGAACGTAGTCCTGGACCGTCCCCTAGGGTTTAGCTGCTCCGAGCGCTGCTCCTGAACTCTATGGAGTTTATTACGAAAAGAAAGTACTGTCCTATTTTTGCTCTAGGGGTAGAACTTACGGAGGTGTTCTATGTTCCAAGGGTTCGGGAGCAGGTCCCCATCCTCGGTGGAAAGGCGCACACACCCGGGGCGGCATACTTTCGCGACTCGGAAGGGGCCTTCCCAACTAGGGGAGGGTTTGTGGGCCCCTTCGCGAGAAAGTATGCGCCGCAACACCAGGTCACCTTCCTGCAGCTCCCGGGCATGCACAGACCTCTGGTGGTAGCGCCAAAGCGCTTGTCTGTACCGCGCGTTACGGAGTACCGCATGTAATCGGACCTCGTCGACGAGGTCGATTTATCCACGCCGGAGGTTGTCCTGCGTGGCTTCGTCGTAAGCCCGGACACGGTGAGACTTCATGGTGATTTCTGGGGGAAGTATAGCTTCAGCCACATACACCATGAAGAAGGGTGTCTCCCCGGTGGCCCGGCTCTGGGATGTCCGGTTAGCCCATAGTGTGCTCGGAAGCTCATCTACCCAATTGGCACCATGTTTCTTCAGGCTGGCGATGGTGCGAGTCTTAAGGCCGCGGAGAATCTCCGCGTTGGCCCTCTCAACTTGCCCATTGCTCCTCGGGTGGGCGACAGAGGCATAGCATACCTGAATACCAAGGTCCTTGCAGTAGTCTTGGAATGCTGCGCTGGTGAACTGGGTCCCGTTGTCGGTGATGATCCTGTTTGGGACCCCGAACCGGCAGACAATAGACTTGATGAATTTTACTGCGGATTGTTTGTTGATGGTGACAACTGGTGTAGCTTCCGGCCACTTGGTGAACTTGTCGATGGCGACATAGAGGTACCGGAATCCCCCGACAGTTCTGGGAAATGGTCCCAGGATGTCCAGCCCCCATACGGCAAATGGCCACGAGGGCGGGATCATCTGTACCGCCTGAGCCGGTGTATGGATCTGCTTGGCGTGGAACTGGCACGCCTTGCAGCTCTCGACCAGCTTGACGGCATCCTGGAGTGCTGTCGGCCAGTAGAAGCCATGCCGGAAGGCTTTACAGACAAGCGTGCGTGAGGAAGAATGACTTCCACATTCACCTCCATTGATCTCAGCGAGCAAGTCGCAGCCTTCCCCCTGGGTTATACACCGCAATAGGATGTGGTTGGCGCCATGCCGGTAGAGATCCCCCTCTACCAGCGCGTACCTCTTAGCCATACGCACAATCCGTTCAGCGGTTGCATGTTCATCAGGGAGGATATTGTCCTTCAAGTAGTCCCGGATCTCTGTGATCCATGCATTGGGTCTGACTTGAGCTTCTGGATCTTGAGCGATGGGTTGCACGGAGTCCCCAGTGACGCTTACGATCCTAGGCGGCATCCATGGCTGTAGGGCCGCCGGGACCGCCAGCTTCGAGGTGCTGGTCAAGCCCCCTTCGCCCGGCTCGGCGGGCCGGGCTGTGGGCCGCAGCAACGTCCTCTCAAAAACTCCTTCGGGCATGGGGGCTCCGGTGGAAGCCTTCGTTGAAAGGTTGTCAGCTGCGGCATTACCAGCGCGCGGTACGTGATGCAGGTCCAAGGCGAGGAATTATTTCTCCAACATCTGTACGTGAAGCAGATACGCAGCTAGCTGCGGGTCATTGCAGGAGCATTCGCCCTTGACTTGCTTGATGACCAGTTGGGAGTCGCCCTGTGCCAACAACTGGCGAGCGCCTAAAGAAAGGGCTGTCTGCAGGCCAAAGATGAGTGCTTCATACTCCGCCATGTTGTTCTTTGCCTTGAAATTTAGACGCACCATATACCCAAACTGTTTCCCTGATGGCATGAGGAGCAGTACGCCGGCACCGGCCCCCTGCTTTCGCGAGGAGCCATCGAAGAAAAGTGTCCAGTGAGGTTCGGTGAAGACCGGAGCTTGGGGCTCTGGCTCACCGCCTTCATGGCCCCCTGGGTCAGTCTTCGTTGGTGTCCACTCCGCCACAAAGTCAGCCAGTGCTTGGCTCTTGACTGCATGGCGTGGGAGGAAGTCCAGCTCAAACTCCGCCAGCTCCGCCGCCCATTTAGCAACGTTGCCAGTCGCATGGGCGCTGTGAAGAATTGTCTTCAGCGGATATGAGGTGACTACCGAGACCGGGTGGGCCTGGAAGTAATGGCGGAGCTTCCTGGAGGCCACGAGCACCGCATACAGCAGCTTGTGGACTTCTAGGTACCTTGTCTTGGCATCATGAAGTACTTCGCTGATGTAGTAGACAGGCCTCTGTATGGTTCGAACCCTCTCTCTTAGGCTTGGGAGCTCCTCGTCCATTGGCCCCGGACCGCCGGAGGTGGGTGGACCCACGGGGGCCTCCGGGAACTGGGACCCAGAGGCCCTTAAGCTTTCTTGATCATCCGGGAGCTCCGGGGGGTCTTGAGGGACCTCCGGGAGATCCCAATTGGACCTTGGAGATTTATCTAGGGGGTCCGGGAGACCGTCTTGGCCCTGCGGAGCCCCCTGGCATCTGTCTTCTGCTACCGGAGCAGGTTGCGAGGGTGAGGGGTCTGGCCGCTCCGCGACAAGGACCATACTCACCACTTCTGTTGACGCCGCAATGTAGAGCAGCAAGTGCTTCCCGGGCTCAGGGGCTACCATGATAGTTAGGGTCGTCAGGAGTCGCTTCAACTCCTGGAAAGCCTCTTCTGCTTCATCAGTCCAGGCAAAGGGGCCTGACTTGTGCAGGAGCTTAAAGAAAGGGAGTGCCCGCTCTGCTAGCCTCGGTATAAACTGACTCAGCGCTGCTAGACATCCCGTGAGTCTCTGAACATCCTTGACGCGGACAGGGGGCTGCATCAAGTCGATGGCCTTGACCTTCTCTGGGTTGGCCTCAATCCCTCGGTGCGAGACCAGGAACCCTAAGAGCTTCCCATAGGACACGCTGAACACACATTTATCTGGGTTATGCTTGGTGCGCGTAGAGCGCAACTTGTCAAAGACTAAAGCTAGGTTATCTAGTAGGGACGAACCCTGCTTGACCTTGACAACTATGTCATCGACATACACCTCAACTAGGTCTCTTATTAACTCCCCAAAGGTTTTGTGCATCGCCCGCACATAGCAATAAAGGCCGTCGACTGTGATGAAGGAGGTGTGCTCCTCGTCCTCCCTAGACATGGGGATCTGATGGAAACCCGAGTAGGCGTCTAGGAAGCACAGCATATCCCAGCCTGACGTTGAGTCTACTATTTGATCTATTCTAGGGAGAGGGAATGGATCTTTGGGACATGCCTTATTGAGACTGGTGTAGTCGATGCACATCCGGAGCTTCCCGCCGGCCTTCGGGACAACGACGGGGTTCGCCAACCATCGGGGTTGGTGGACCTCCCGTATGAAGCCAGCATCCAGCAGCTTCTTGACTTCTTCACGGATGAAGTTTTGCCGCTCGATGGACTGCTTGCGGGGCTTCTGTTGAACCGGCCGGGCGTCGGGGAAGACTTTCAAGTGGTGCTCGATCACCTCCCTGGGGATCCCCGGCATCTGTGACGGCTGCCATGCAAACACGTCGACGTTGTGCCGGAGGAAGGTCACGAGCGCGCCTTCCTATTTGCTATCCAGGCCCCCGGCTACCCGGGTGGTCTGGGTAGCTTCGGCGCCGACTTGGACAACCTTTAAGGGGATGCCGCCCTCGTCGAGAGGTTGCACCCGGGGTGCTGTGGTGGAAGCACGGTGACGTGCGCTCGGGCGGAGCTGGTCCGGCTCCGTATTGCCGGGGGCTGATGCCCCAGCTATTGCGAGCGCTTGGAGCTTCTCCATGGCCGACACTGCAGCAGTGCGGTCCCCACGAATCCTGAGAACGCCCGTCGGTGTTGGCATCTTCAGGACGAGGTAGCCGTAGTGGGCTACAGCCATGAACCGGTACAGGGCTGGCTTGCCGATTATGGCGTTGAAGGAGAGGTCTATCTCCGCTACGTCGAACAGAATGTACTCTGTTCGATAGCTGTCCGGAGCCCCGAAGGTCACCGGGAGACTAATGTTGCCGTAGGGGATAACCTGTCCCGGCCCTACCCCTGAGAACGGGCTCGACGGGGTGAGCTTGGCCATCGGGACCTGCAGCTTCTGGAAAGCTGCACGGCTGATGAGGTTCAGCCCAGCTCCTCCATCTACCAAAACGTGGTACATTCTCACGTTGGCGATGGTAGGGGACACCAGGAGCGGTAGTTGGCCGGCCCCAGCCATGTTCCTGGGGCAGTCGTTGGCGTCAAAGCTGATGGGGGTCCCCATCCACTTAAGGTGCGGTGCAGCACTTGGGAGTGGCGCCACCGACGCTACCGCTCGGCGCAGAGTCTTGACTGCGCTTCGGGACGAGGGGTCGGCGGACCCGCCATATATGACGTAGAGCTTCTTCCGACGCTCATCGTCGCTGGAGCAGGAGTCCTCATGATTGCGTGCCGCCTTCACGACACGCTGAGACTCCTGGATCTCCTCTGGGTGGTCGATGTTGTCTGGAACATCCACCCCCTGCTCGTCTTCCTTTGGACGGAAGGGCAGGGCATCAGCCCGCTGCCGCTTCCCCTTGCGGAAGCGCTCTGCGAGCCTTCGGATCTCCCGGCACTCGGCAGTAGTGTGGCGACAGCTGCCGTGCACGGGGCACATGTTGTCCTGGCTATCTTCCGTGGTCGGTGACTTTCGCTGCCTCTTGTCAGGGCGCGGCCCTCGAGCCCCACTGACCATCGCTGCAGTGACGACTGGGGTCGCGGCCGGCGGTCTTATCTTGCTTCTGCCTCGGCTCTTGGTCTTCCTGCTGCCTCCATAGGGAGTAGGACCAGATCCGGGCAGCCCTCCTGACTCGGAGGATGGCTGTGAGTGCCAGTTCCGCCCTTCGGCTGCTCTGGCGCACTTGTCCGCCAAGCTGAAGAGCTCCGAGGCATCGCGGACCTCCCTGGTCGCGAGTTTCTCAAGCATCTTCTTGTCTCGGACGCCTTGCCGGAACGCCACCACCACAGAAGCATTTTGAATGTGTGGGATGGTGTTCCGCACCTGGGAGAACCGCTGGATGAAAGAGCGCAGCGACTCCCCAGGTTGTTGTTGGATGGCGTGGAGGTCGAGCTCCGTGCCAGTCCGGGTGTAGGAACTGCCGAAGTTGGCTATGAAGTGTCGGCAAAGCTCTCCCCAGGAAGTTACGGAACCCTGGGGGAGGTTCATGAGCCAAGACCGAGCTGGGCCAGTCAAGGCGACAGGGAAGTAATTGGCCATGACGGCTTCATTCCCTCCTGCGGCAAGTACGGCGGTGGAGTAGATCTGGAGGAATTCCACCGGGTTGATGCTGCCGTCGTACTTCTCAGGCAGGAGCGGCCGAAACTTGCACGGCCACTTTGCGAAGCGAAGGTGGGGCGCGAGGGCCGCACACCATGCTTCTGTCGCCGCAGGTTCTGATGCCGCGAACGCTTGGTTCGTACTGAGCACCACGTGCCCCGGCATGGGCAAGGCTGCACCATAGGCCGGGGGCGCCATATGCAGGACATATGACTGTGGCATATTCTGCACGGCACAGGCCTGGGGCAGAGATCGCGTGGCAAAGGTCTGCTCTTCAGGCTGGGTCGAGGCCGACGTCATGCTGTCGTCAGCCTCTTGGTGGCGACGCCTTTCTCGGCGCCGCTCGAGGTATACCCGGGCATCTTGACCCAGGTGACACCGTTCCAGCTCTGTCCTCAGATCTGTTGATTGGGGGCTGGTAGAGCTGGAGTCTGCCGTCTGCTCGCCATCCAATGGTGCGCGCATCAGCGACACGACCGATTGGCCAGAGCGTCGTCCCCGCCGAGGTCGAGGGTTTGCGGCGGCGACAACGAGACGGTCTACCTCGCGGATCCACTGCCGGGTCGCTGCCTGAGGCGCGTCCCCAGCGGGCGGATTGTACAGTAGCGCTCTCGCCGCAGCTAACGCACCCCCACTGGGCACGCCCAGCGCTACTGGAGACTTGAAGCTGGTTGGAGCCTGCATTGCCGGGGTCGGCGCTGCCAGAGCCGGTTGCTGGCTCCCAGCTCGTACCGACACACTCCGTCCCGAGTGTGTTGACATGTACTCCCCCCTGGTCGCGGTCTGCCGCAGAGGCGAGGGGGGAGAGTTCGCCGCTGAAGGGAGCTTGGTCATCTTCGTCGGCGGAAACTCGTCGCGCTAGGAGAAAAGCCCCCTTCCTGGCGCGCCAAATGTCGAAGTGTTCAGTCGACACTTCCCCCGGGCCTGCACTGGGCAGCCCGCGGAGGTTCTTTTTTCGGTGGGGCTAGTCTCTAGCGGAGAGCTTGCGTAGATGGACGAGTTAGTAAGAGCTTGACATGGCGAGTTTTACGTGGTTCAGGCCGCCGGAGCATAAAACCCTACGTCCACGGCGAGCTATGGAGCTCGCTGTATTTCTTGCTGCTCAGGGACGGAGCCCTGAGCTTGGGGGTGAGTTACAGCTTGATAGTGTATGGCTAGAGTATGAGTTGCAAAGTGCGAACCCTTGCTATCGACGCCTACCCAAGCCTTTTATAGTCCAAGGCTCGGGCAGCTTACAAGGGGGGCCGGGACCCGACAGGTGGTCCCGTGAAGATTGTCTATCATCTACCGTATCTGCAGTTATGCCGGTAGTTGCCCTAGGTTGAAGGCTTCTGAGTCATCATCTTGCCGCCCTGCCCATGCCGCATGCTAGTCGTAGTGGTTGATGACGGCGCAGGCGGCATGGGATGTCTTGTCGCGGTGTTTATTGGCTGGCAGGTACTGACACCGCGCGCCAGTCTGTGATGCGACTGGGCGCAACGGCACCTGACAGACGCGTGCTCCGCGTCTCCGCGTCTTGGGAAGACACGGGCCTTGAATACCTTGTACGGGCAAGGTATGGGGTGCCTTTACGCCCGCTGCCTACCGCTCGGGGCAGGCAGCGCCGTTCTGCTGCCACGTGGCGGGCCCGGAGCCCTTCTCAGAGGAGAGGAAGGTCAGCCCCGGGGGGCACGTGGAGCCTCCGGACCTCTCCCCGCGGAGGGGGAGGCTCGGCTTCTGTTGGCCACGTGGCGGGCCCGGAGCTCTCCTCTGAGGGGAGGGAGGTCCGGCCCCGCTGGACACGCGGCGCCTTCGGACCTCTCTCCCGCGGAGGGGGAGGTCCGGCTTCTGTATGCCATGTGGCGGGCCCGGAGCTCTCCTCTGAGGAGAGGGAGGTCCGGCCCTGCCGGACACGTGGCGCCTTCGGAGCTCTCCCTGCGGAGAAGGGCGAGTCCCTTAGGCATTTTACCCTGTGCGCGGGGGTACCCCATATCTCAGGTACCGACAAGAGCTAATGGGAGACTCAGTTGGGGTGTGTGTCGAAGGCATTGATTGTCAAGATCAGACAGGGTTCGTCCCTACTAGATAACCTGGCCTTAGTCTTCGTCCGTCCGACAAACGTGAGCTTAGTATACCCTCTGGAAAACCCTTAGAATACCTGGCCTCACGCCGAGGAGCTGAGGCTAACCCAGAGAGGGTCAAAGCCATTGGCACGAAGACCAGAAATTCGCGGGATCCCTAGCTGCGCCGAGTCGGGTTATGCCGGGGTTAGCAAAGCGAAGCTTCTCTAAAGCCCCTACGTAAATCCGGCCAGGAGCCCCCGAGTCTGAAGAGCATCCCCTGCTCTGCATCACGGCGATGGCTGCAGAAGTGAGTGTGGTCCTCACCGCAGAGTGGCTGGACCCCATACCACCGTAACCTGTTTCGCTACCAAGAAACAAGTACCAAGAAACCCCGGAGGCCCAAACCGGACCTCGGATCCCCGACACAACCTCCCGGAGGACCAGCAGGACCTCCCGGAGGTGCAACGGGACCCCCCCGGAGGTCCAACAGGACCTCCCGGACTCCCAACGGGACCCCCGGAGCTCCCGGGACATCAGCGGAGCTTCCCGGAAAGTCCAAAGCAGCCTGGGGACCTCCAAATATCAAGCACCCGGCGGCCTCCCCAGGCTGAAAGCTATCCTCCACAGCCCCCATGCGACGGACAATGCCGCCAAATGGGCGGCGGAGCTACTGAAGTTTGACCTAGGCTCCCTTTCCCGTCATGCAGACATCAGCCGAGCACTAGCTGACTTGTGGCAGAAGTAGACGTATGCTCAGGGGGCCACGAAGACGGTGAACCAGGACCCTGAGCCCTGACCTTCACCAGGCCTTACTGAATGCTGCTCGTCGACGGCTCCTTGCGAAAGCAGGGGCCGGTGCTAGCGTACTGTTCCTCACGCCATCGGGGGGGCAGTCTGGGTATGTGGTGCGTTTCAATTCCAAGGCGGCCAACAACATAGCAAAGTATGAAGTGCTCAGCCTTCTTGCTAGTCGTTGGCTCAGGGCAACTCCCAGTCTGGTTATCAACCAAGATGGTGGAGACAGACCTCCTCGCCTTGGACCTGCACCACGTACCACGCGCTAGCAAGGCCGCAGCTGACGACCTTTCAACGAAGACCCCCACCGGAGCCACTGTGCCTTAAGGGGGCTTTGAGAGGACGTTGCAGCGGCCCACAGCCCGGCCCGCCGAGCCGGACGAAGAGGGCTAGACCAGCACCTCGAAGCTGGCGGTCCCGGCGGCCATGGACGCCGCCAAGGATCATAAGCGTCACTGGGGACTCCGTGCAACCCAGCGCTCAAGATCCAGATGCTCAAGTCAGACCCGATGCATGGATCACGGAGGTCCAGGACTACTTGAAAGACAATATCCTCCCTGATGAACGTGTATCCGCTGAACGGATTGTGCGTATGGCTAAGAGACACATGGCGGTAGAGGGGAATCTCTACCGACGTGGCGCCAACCACATCCTATTGCGGTGCATAACCCAGGGGGAAGGCTGCGACTTGTTCGCTGAGATCCATGGAGGCGAATGTGGGAGTCACTCTTTCTCACGCACGCTTGTCGGTAAAGCCTTTCGGCATGGCTTCTACTAGCCGGCAACACTCCAGAATGCCGTCGAGCTGGTCGAGAGCTGCCAGGCGTGCCTGTTCCACGCCAAGCAGACCATACACCGGCTTGGACGGTACAGATGATCCAACCCACATGGCCATTTGCCATACTGGGGCTGGACATCCTGGGCCTGGGACCATTCCACAGAACCGAGGACGGGGACCCGCTCCTGAACCTTCGGAACACAGAACACCACTGTAAGTTCTACCCCTAGAGCAACAATAGGACAGACCCTTCTTTTTATAATAAATTCCATAAAAGTCCAGGAACAGTGCTTGGAGCAGCTAAGCCTCAGGGGACGGTCCAGGACTACGTTCAGCTTCGCCTGGTTCCGACCCGAAGCGCGTAGAGTCTTGCTTCCTTTGAGGTGGGTCGTGGCCTACATATTCAGCCCGCCTTCCCCCTATGGAAATTTATATGAAAAGAAACCTGTCCTACGTTGCTCTTCTTTGGTACTCATTTAATTTACTTATTAAATTTTTATGATTACCCTACTAGCGCGTGCTCACCATGCGTTCAACTCCCTCTTCTCATTCTCATCTTTAGTCGGCATTTGCTGCCCTGCCAATGGCGGTTGCGTGGGAGGTACCGGCCGAGAGCCAGGGGGGCCCCAAGCCCCCGGCACTTCACGCACGGTAGTTCCCAAGCACCGTATAAGTGGACGGGGACCGTAAGCCAGATAAGACTAAGAGATAGTGGGCGGGAGCCCCCAAGGAGAATTATGTTTTCCTTACTTGTGTGCAGGACCTCTCGGCCTCAGCTCCCCGCAGGAGTATGGTAGGCACATCCATCCAATGGAACGCACCTACCAGGGGGCCGCTACGGGATCGCTCAAGACCGAAACCCCAAGGTAAGATCAAAGAACTAGACCTCACAGGGGCGAGGCCCGAAGGTCCCACGTGTCCAGCAGGGCCAGACCTTCCACATCCTTGAGGGGAGCTCCGGGCCCACCGCGTGGTCTACAGAAGTCGGACCTCCCCCCTCTACGGGGAGAGGCCCGAGGACTCCACGTGCCCCGCATGCCCGGACCTCCCCTCAGGCGGGAGCTCCGGGCCCGCCACGTGACCAACAGGCCCGGACCCCCCTCCGATCTCGTGAGGCGGGTCCTGGAGACTTCCGGAACCCTTAGTATACAGTGAGGATCCGGAGAAGGTGTCTATGCAGAGCTTTGAGATTGGTCAAGGCCTCCGAGTCCTTGCGGAGCTAAGGACTCGGTCAGGAAAAGCCAAGAAAAAGACTAGGACATGCAGACACAAAAAGAAAGAGGAGTCTGTCCATACGAAGGCTCCACGAGCTGGGCTACAGACTCAACAAATATAAAAAAGGAAGTACAGGGCCTTGTGGCCATGGGGGCAGATGCCTAAGAGTCCCCGGACTCCCGATGAAACCTAGAGGCCACGAGGGCAGCTAGGTCCTCGACTTCGGCCCTGGCAGCTTCCTCCCGATCGGCGACGGGTCCTAGACGAACCGGCCCCAGAGAAAAGGAAGGGTCTCAGCTAAGGAAGCACGACAGAACGTGCATAGCAACCTCCTTCGCAAGGCCCCGACCTTCCGCTTCCAGCTCGTCGGCAATCACTGATTCGAGCCGACCTAGCTCGACGCCGATAGACTCAAGGGCCGGGATCGCTTCGGACATCGGCCGCGCCGGAGCCTCCACCTGCACAGGGCTGAAACCAAGAGGAGCCAAGGCGGACCCTGCCTTGGCAATGAAGCACCAGACTACCTAGGCATCGGCAGTCCGCAAGGACTGGAGCTTCTCTACCTCTTGGCGAGCCGCCAGCTCGCGGTCCATCGCCGCCTGGCGCTCCTTTGAGAACTGCTCCTCCCTCGCGGCGACAGCCGACTCACGGAGCTCCAGCTCCTCGGACCGAGCCCTTAGCTCCTCCACCTTGGCCCTCAGCCGGGTGGTGGTCTTCTCCTCCTCGGCCGCAGCGGCGCGTTCCCGATCAGCGACGGCGCGCTCCCGACGGGCTACCTGCAGCTGCAGCTCCTCCGCGGCGGCGGAACGCTCCTTGGCTTTGGCTTCAGCTTGGGCCAGAGCCTCACGGTAGGTGGCACGAACCCGCTGGGCCTCTGACTCCAAGCGGCTAATGGCCTTCTTCTTAGTGCCAAGCAGAGCACTCATGGCCTCAAGCCTTGACTGCCTCGAGTCAAGGTCCTCCTTAGCCTCCCGGGCCCGCTGCTGCCAGCTGAGAAGGCGTTCCCTCCCGCCGGCCAATGCCTTCCGCTCCTGCTCAAAGGCGGATTGGAGCTGCCGGGCGCTGGTCTGGACATGCCCCAGGGCGTCCCACACGGGCGCCGGAGCAGGGGGGACAGGAGTTGCGCTGCTGGACCCCCCTGACGAGTCTAAGACCGGCGGAGGCGCCGGCGCCTCAACAACCAGGGTGGGGCGCTGTCCTACGGAGGCCAGGGGGCCAGCAGGCGCACCTACAACAGCCCTCCCGGTCTCAAGACTGGACTTCTGGACTGGTGAAGGAGGGCGGGTAGGAGCAGATGCGGCAACCACGGAGAATGAACCCGCTGGCGCAGAGGGTGCCCCCGTTGATTTGGGGGCCATGGGAGCCACCACGGTCCCCAGGTGCTGAGGCGCGGAGCTTCCGTCGGTTGAAGGCGGCCGGATAAGAGGGCCGCCCCCGGCAGCTGGTCGGTCCCTGCAAGAAGAGGAAGCCCTCAGAATAAGAGAAGAGACAAGAGCTCTGCTCCTACAAGCCAGAAAGAGCAACACTTACTGGGCGGCATGAGCGCTCCAACGGGCTTGCAGCACTGGCCTCTGTGCTATAGCTGAACCGCCGGGACCAGCGGCTGGAACGATCGCGGAATGGGACGCCTGGATCCCAGGCACACTCGCCGGCGTCGCCCCACCAACATCCGTCCTGGGAGCCCCTCTGCTTGAGGAAGGATGGCGAGGTACTTGGGCTGATTCGGACGGCCGCTGTCTGGGGAGAGACCCGCCGGGGAGGGACACTCGGGGCCTCTTCGGGTCGCCACCCGATGGACCAGCACCCCCGGGAGATGGGAGCAAAGTAGCTCCGGCACCCTGACTCGGCACAGGCGGCGCCCTCGGAGGAGACCGGGTGCGTTTCTTCTCTAGATGCCCAGGGGCCGGCTCCTTTCCTTTCCCTTTGTGGGCGTCTTGGGTTCCGTCGGCTCTGGGGGAGGGTTTGACAGCAGCGGATGCCTCATGCCCTGACCCGGAGTGCTCGGTTCCTGGAATGGTGATACCCCGGAAGGCATCCCCGACCTGCCGGACGGTGATCCCGATGTCGTCAAGGTTCGGCATCTTCCGCAGGAGCTGTGACCTCCTCTGAGGCTCCAAGAAGAGGGGGGTGGCAGAGGGCGGAAGGGCGGGGTCGCCACTGGGAATGTAGTCACCGCTCACCTTGCTCACCATCTCGTTCAGCTCCTCGTCAGAAGGGTCAGAGCCAGGGCCCCTCTCCAGTCTGGTACAGTCCTGCTCACCGGTGTAGTACCACGCTGGGCGGCTACGCTGCTGCAAGGGAGCAATACGGCGCGACATAAAGTCCATCAGCACCATTAGAGACGTCAGCCCCTCGTTGGCCAAGAACCGGATCCGCTCCAATACCGGGGAGTACCCCTGCTCCAGCTCAGGGATCTCCTGCCAGAAGCGGTGATCGGTGGTTGGGCTGGTGGTTGGGAGTTGTAGGCGATCGTGCTCGTCGGTCTGCACTACCACCCAGCTCTCCCTCCAGTTTTCCCACCTTGATGCGCTGAAGGGCAGAAGGTATCCGGAGACCTTGGGGTCTTTGCAGCAATGCTGGAAGTAGTATGCCCCCATCTGAGTCTTTGAGCCGTGCCCAGTCGTCAGCAGCACAAAGAAGTGGCGGAAGAGCGTCACGGAGGCGTGCACCCCCACGAACATCTCACAGAAGTGGACAAAAACAGCAGCCATTGTGAAGGAGTAGGGGGAAAGATGGTGAAGCTTGAGACCATATGTCTCCAGCAGGGTGACAAAGAAGGAAGAAATCGGCGGAATGAACCCCGCCAGAGCATAAGCGGTGAAGAAGACTATCTCCCCCTTTTCCAGGACCAGGGGGAGAGATCCTCGGCGAAGCCGATGTTTCTGCTCTTCTGAGCAGCAGCCCAGCAGCCTGCGCACTGGCCCGAGCTCGGAAGAACGAACGAGGCGCGTCGGGAGCAAGTTGGAAGCCATGGCGAAAGAGGGCGCAAGGGCAGGAAAGCCGGGGCGCAAGAGTTCAAGGGAAGTACGAGCGCAATGCGAAGGGAAGCCGCGATGCGGGTGAGATCCCCTTTTAAAACTTTCCAGGGATGGTTCGAGGTAATTCGAAAACCTCCGGAAACATCGCATCGGCGACCTCGTTGGCTCCGAGACTGGGCGCCGATGAAAGGTGGACCCAAGCCGCCCAACTGAAGCGATGGGTCAAGGAGTCAGACGCCCCAGAAGACAAGCCAGCAAGGCACTTCGGCGGTTCCCGAAGAAAGAGCCGCAACGTGCAGAAGTGGTAGTTTTGGGAACCGCCGCAGTAAAAGCGACCATCAAGTGAGCACACGCTCCCACGATCCCGCGGCCGTTCGTGCTCTGGCAGCGGTCAATTCGGGACTTAGAGAAAGTGCGTGGATTGGAAGAGACGGAGGTCCCACCTTGGGCTCGCTATCTCCCCCGAGATGGGCCCGGGGGCCACTGTCGGTACCTGAGATATGGGGTACCCCCGCGCACAGGGTAAAATGCCTAAGGAACTCGCCCTTCTCCGCAGGGAGAGCTCCGAAGGCGCCACGCGTCCGGCGGGACCGGACCTCCCTCTCCTCAGAGGAGAGCTCTGGGCCCGCCATGTGGCATACGGAAGCCGGACCTCCCCCTCCGCGGGAGAGAGGTCCGAAGGCGCCACGCGTCCAGCGGGGCCGGACCTCCCTCTCCTCAGAGGAGAGCTCCGGGCCCACCACGTGCCCAACAGGAGCCGAGCCTCCCCCTCTGCGGGGAGAGGTCCGGAGGCTCCACGTGCCCCACGGAACGAGCCCTCCTCTCCTCTGAGAAGGGCTCTGGGCCCGCCACGTGGCAGCAGAACGGCGCTGCCTGCCCCCGAGCGATAGGCAGCGGGCGTAAAGACGCCCCATACCTTGCCCGTACAAGGTATTCAAGGCCCGCGTCTTCCCGAGACGCGGAGACGCGGAGCACGCTTCTGTCAGGTGCCGTTGCGCCCAATCGCATCACAGACTGGCGCGCGGTGTCAGAACCTGCCAGCCAATAAACACCATGACAAGACATCCCATGCCGCCTGCGCCGTCATCAACCACTACGACTAGCATGCGGCATGGGCAGGGCGGCAAGATGAAGACTCAGAGCCTTCGACCAGAGGCAACTACCGGCATAACTGCAGATACGGTAGATAATAGGCAATCTTCCCGGGACCACCAGTCGGGTCCCGGCCCCCCTTGTAAGTTGCCCGAGTCTTGGACTATAAAAGGCTAGGGTAGGCGACGATAGTAAGTGTTCGCACTTTGCAACTCATACGCTAGCCATACACTCTCAAGCTGTAACTCACCCTCAAGCTCAGGACTCCAGCCCTGAGCAGCAAGCAATACAGCGAGCTCCATAGCTCCGTGGACGTAGGGTTTTACGCTCCGGCAGCGTGAACCACGTAAAACTCGCCGTGTCAAGCTCTTACTAACTCGTCCATCTGCGCAAGCTCTCCGCTAGGGACTAGCCCCACCGAAAAAAGAACCTCTGCGGGCTGCCTAGGGCAGGCCCGGGGGAAGTGTCGACTGAACACTTCGACAGTATTCAAGGCCCACGCCTTCCCAAGACGCGGAGACGCGGAGCACGCCTCTGTCAGGTGCCGTTGCGCCCAGTCGCATCACAGACTGGTGCGCGGTGTCAGAACCTGCCAGCCAATAAACACAGAGACAAGACATCCCCTGCCGCCCCCCGCCGTCATCAACCACTACGACTAGCATGCGGCATGGGCAGGAGCGGCAAGACGGAGACTCAGAAGCCTTCGCCAGAGACAACGAACGACATAACTGCGGATACAATAGTCGGCAGGCAATCTCCCCGGGACCACCTGTCGGGTCCCGGGCCCCCCTTGTAAGCCACACGAGTCTTGGACTATAAAAGGCTCGGGTAGGAAACGTTATCAAGGGTTCGCACTCCAGCAACTCACACCCTAGGCATAACTCATCCTCAAGCTCAGGACTCCGGTTCTGAGCAACAAGCAATACAGTGAGCACCTCAGCTCACCGTGGACGTAGGGTTTTATGCTCCAGCAGCCCGAACCACGTACAACTCGCCGTGTCAAGCTCCTCCCTAATTCGTCCCTACGCTTAAGCTCTCCGCAAGCGACTAGCCCCTCCGAAAAAGAACCTCCGCGGGCTGCCCAGAGCAGGTCCGGGGGAAGTGTCGACCACACACTTCGACATTTGGCGCGCCAGGTAGGGGGCTTTTCCCTTGCGCGATGAGTTTCTGCCGAAGAAGATGACCAAGCTTCCTTCAGCGGCAAGCTCTCCTCTCCCGCGTTCACGGCGAACCGTGACTAGCGGGGAATACGTGTCGACGCACTCAGGACGGAGTGTGTCGGCGCAAGCTGGAAGTCAGCAGCCGACTCCGGCAACGCCGACTCCGGCAATGCAGGCTCCAGCTAGCGTGAGATCTTCTGCAGCGCTGAGCGTTCCCCACGGGGATGCGCTAGCTGCAGCAAGGGTGCTACTGTGCAATCCGCCTGCTGGGGACGCGCCTCAGGCAGCGACCCGGCAGTGGATTCACGAGGTAAACCGTCTCGTCGTCGCCGCCGCAAACCCTCGACTTCGGCGGGGACGACGCTCCGGCCAACCGGCTGTGTCGCTGACGCGCACGCCAACGTTTGATGGGCAGACGGCGGATTCCAGCTCTACCAGGCTTCAGTCGACGGACCTGAGGACAGAGCTGGAATGGTGCCACTTTGGCCAGGATGCCCGGGTGTACCTCGAGCGAAGTCGAGAAAGGCGTCGCAACCAAGAGGCTGGCGACAGCATGACGTCAGCCTCGACCAAGCCTGAGGCGCAGACCTTCGCCACGCGACCTCTGCCCCAGGCATACGCCGCGCAGCATATGCCACAGCCATATGCCCTGCAAACGGCGTCCCCGGTCTATGGCGCAGCCTTGCCCATACCGGGGTACACTGTGCCAGCGGCGAACCAAGCGTTCGCGGCACCAACGCCTGCAGAAACAGGAGCAGGATGTGCGGCCCTGGCGCCCCACCTTTGCTTCGCGAGGTGGCCACGCAAGTTTCGGCCGCACCTGCCCGAGAAGTACGAAGGCAGCGTCAACCCGCAGGAGGGGATGAGGCCGTCATGGCCAACTACTTCCCCGTCGCCTTGACCGGCCCAGCCCAGTCTTGGCTCATGAACCTCCCCCATGGTTCCATAACTTCCTGGGGAGAGCTCTGCCGGCAGTTCATCTCCAACTTCGGCAGTTCCTACACCCGTCCTGGCACGGAGCTTGACCTCTACTCCATCAAGCAACAGCCTGGGGAATCACTGCGCTCCTTCATCCAGCGGTTCTCCCAGGTACGCAACACCATCCCGCACATTCAAAGTTCTTCTGTGGTGGTGGCGTTCCGGCAGGGTGTCCGGGACGAGAAGATGCTTGAGAAACTCGCAACCAGAGAGGTCCGCGATGTCTCCGAGCTCTTCAGCCTGGCGGACAAGTGCGCCAGAGCAGCCGAAGGGCGGAACTGGCACTCACTGCCAGCCTCCGAGTCAGGAGGACAGCCCGGATCTGGCGCTGCTTCTTATGGAGGCAGCAAGAAGGCCAAGAACCGGGGGAGTGGCAAGATGAAGTCATCTGCCGTGGCTCCCGTTGCCGCAGCAGCGGCACCCAGTGGAGCTCGGGGGTCACGCCTCGACAAAAGGCAGCGGCAGTCACCAGCCCCAGATGGTGACCAAGGCGAGCTATGCCCCGTGCATGGCACCAGTAATTATACGGCTGCCAAGTGCTGGGATATCCAGAGGCTCGCAGAGCGCTTTCGCAAAGGTAGGCAGCAGAGAGCTGATGCACCGCCCCTCCCTCAGAGGGAGGGCAAGCAGAAGGTCGACGCCTCAGTCAGCGTCGGCCATCAGGTGGGGTTCCAGGAGCCTCAGCGCGTCATAAAGACGGTGCACAACGGTGAGGACTCCAGCTCTGGTGATGACGAGCCGGAGCGGTAGCCGACTGAGGCTACCCCGAAAAGTCAGTGGAGGCTGCACTGCTACGGCGTCAACCTTGGAGAAGCTCCAAGTGGTCGCAGCAGCCCGAGCACCAGCCCCTACGGTGCAGAACCCGGCCAGCTCCACCCGAGAGCATGCCGCTGTGCCTCGGCCGTACCTCCTGGGGGCCGCCCAGGGTCTGTCAACCTCTTGAAGGCCTTAGGCAGAAGGGGAAAGACGCCTTGGGACTCCCAAGAATAGTCTGGGTTCTCCTACCCCTTGAAGGCCTTAGCCAGAAGGGGAGAGCTCCCAGGGGCGCCCAGGAGAAGCCGCGCAGGACCTGATCCAGCGCGAAGATGATGACCTCGTCGACGAGGCTCGGCTGCAGGTGACACCCCACAACGCACGGACTCGGCTGGTGCTCTAGCACTACCGCCAAAGGACCAAACGTGTCATGGACCTGCAGGAAGGCAACCTGGTGCCGCAGAACACACTTTCCCGTGAAGGACCTATAAACTCTCCCCCAGAAGGGAAGGTCCCTTCCGAGTCACGAAAGTTGCCGTCCCAGGTACACATGCCTTTCAACCGAGTAGGGGATCCGTTCCACAACCCTTGGCACGGAACAGCACTGTAAGTCCTACCCCCTGAGCGTTAGTAGAACAGGGCCATACCCTTCTGTAATAAATCCCATAGAGTCTAGGAACAGCGCTTGGGGCAGCTAAGTTTTAGGGGACGGTCCAGGACTACGTTCAGCTTGGCCTTGTTCCGACCCTAAGCGCGTAGAGTCTTGCTTCCCTTCTTAATGAGGCGGGTCGTTGCCTCCATGTACAGCCTGACTCCACCCTATGGGCATTTACACAGAAACCTGTTCTTCTTCGCTCTCTCTCTCTCTCTCTCATGTGCTCATTTAAATTACGCAGTAATTTTTATGATCGCTGTCAAAGTGTTCGGTCGACACTTCCCCCGGGCCTGCACTGGGCAGCCCGCGGAGGTTCTTTTTTCGGTGGGGCTAGTCGCTTGCGGAGAGCTTGAGCGTATGGACGAGTTAGGAAGAGCTTGACACGGCGAGTTTTAAAGGGTTCAGGCCACGGAGCGTAAAACCCTACGTCCACGGCGAGCTATGGAGCTCGCTGTATTGCTTGTTGCTCAGAACCGGAGTCCTGAGCTTGGGGATGACTGAAGTCTAGCGTATGAGTTGCGGGAGTGCGAACCCAGGGTGCAAATGGCTAGAGTGCGAACCCTTGCTAACGTCGCCTACCCGAGCCGTTTATAGTCTAAGGCTCGGGTGGATTACAAGGGGGGCCCGGGACCCGACAGGTGCTCCCAGGGAGATTGCCTGCAGACTACCGTGTACGCAGTTATGTCGGTAGTTCTATCTGGCGAAGGCTTCTGAGTCTTCGTCTTGCCGCCCTGCCCATGCCTCATGCTGGCTGTAGTGGGTTATGACGGCGGGGGCGGCAGGGGATGTATTGTCGCTGTGTTTATTGGCTGGCAGGTTCTGACACCATGCGCCAGTCTGACACCGCGTGCCAGTCTGTGATATGACTGGGCGCAACGGCACCTGACAGAAGCGTGCGCCGCGTCTTCACGTCTTGGGAAGGCGCGGGTCTTGAATGCTTTGTACGGTAAAGGCATGGCGCGCCTTCACTCCTGCTGCCTACCGCGCCGGGCGGCAGCACTGCTCTGCTGGCCACGCGTCGGACCCGGAGCTCTCCTCTATGGAGAGGGGGGGGCTCCGTCTCTGCTGGACACGTGGAGCCTTCGGAGCTCACCCCCGTGGAGGGGGCGAGGTCCGGTCTTCCGGGCCACGTGGCAGGCTTGGAGCTATCCTTTGAGGAGAGGAGAGCCCCGGCCCTGCTGGACATGTGGTGCCTTCGGAGCTCGCCCTTGCGGAGGGGGCGAGGTCCGGCCTCCTGGGCCACGCGGCAGGCCCGGAGCTATCCTCCGTGGGGAGGGGAGCTCCGGCCCCGCTGGACACGTGGCACCTTCAAACCTCGCCCCAGCAGAGGGAGAGAGGTCCTTAGGAAGTTTTACCCTGTGCGCGGGGGTACCCGGTATTGAGGGTACCGACAATCGCACTCTCTATGTATGCTCACCGTACATTTAGCTCCCTCTCTCCCGCGCTCATCCATAGTCAGCATTTGCTATCCTACCGAAGGCGGTTGCGCTTGAAGCACCTGCCGATGGCCAGGTGGGCCTCTCGGGCCTCCCCCAGTCAGGTGTTGCGGTGCCAGTTGGTCACCTCCAGGAAAGGCCTGCGCCGTGTATTGGGGGTCCAGGTTGCGTATCCCGCTTAGCTGGCTCTTAATCCAAAAGCGTGCGCACCCTGCCCTCTGGAGGTCCAGGGGAGTACAGCCGCTTTGCCTGGTTCCGAACCCAAAGCCTGTGCACTCTGCTTCCCCGGCGCACGGTCCGGTACTAGGGATCAGACGGTCGTACCCGGGCCTTGGAGGGAGCCGGAGCCCCGGTGCCTCGCGCACAGAATTGCCCAAGCCCCGTATACCGGACTAGGACCGTAATCCGAATAACACTAAGAGACGGGGAGGGGAGAACCCCCCAAGGACAATTATGTTTCCTCTATCTGTGTGCAGGACCTCCAGGTTACAACAACGGGGGCTGCATGAGGCGGGGGGCAAGGAGATATCGTCTACTCCAGCACAGGACCGGAAGGTCCGGGTTCCGCCCCTTCAACAGGGGCTAGGCCCGAAGGCCCCATGTGTCCAGCGGGGCCGAAGCTCCCGCCTCCGCAGGGGGGGCTCCGGACCCGCCACGTGGCCGGCAGAAGCCGGACCTCTCCCTCTGGGGGGGGGGGGGGCTCCGAAGGCCCCACGTGTCCAACGGGGCCGGAGCTCCCGCTTCCTCAGAGGGGGCTCCGGACCCGCCGCGTGGCCGGCAGGAGCCGGACCTCCTTCTCCATAGAGGGGAGCTACGGGCCCGCCACGTGGCCGGCATATCTGGACCTCCCCATCCTCATGGGGTGAGCTCCGGAGACCTCCGGGTCCCCTAATACAGTTAGGGCCAGGGGAAGGAGTCTGTGCAGAGCTTCAGGATTGGTGAAGGCCTCTTAGTACCTTGCGGAGCTAAGGGCTCGGCCAGGCAAAACCATGAGGAAGACAAAAAGCATCACAGGCACAAACATTCAAGAGAGTCTATTTATTCATGGCTCCATGAGCTGGTCTACAGACTTGATAAAAAGAAAGAAGCGAGTCCTAGGGGCCTCCTGGCTCGCGCCGGAACCTAGAGGCTACAAAGGCGGCCACATCCCCGACTTCAGTCCTGGCCATCTCCTCCCGCTCCGCGGCAGGACAGTCTTTCGCTGGCTCCAGTGAGAAGGAAGGGTCCCGGCTCTTGAAGCAGGTCAACACATGCGTGACAACCTCCAAGGCCAGGCCCCGTCCCTCTGCCTCAAGCTCGCTGGCGACCACCGAGTCCAGCCTGCTCAGCTTGGCGCCAAGTGACTTCAGTGCGGGGATCACTTCAGCCACCTTCAGCGCAGGAGCTACCACCTTCACCGGGCTGAAGCCAAGAGGGACCAAGGCGGAACCCGCCTGGTCGACGAAGCTCGAAACTGCACAGGCCTCGAAGGTCCACGAAGCCAAGAGCTCCTCTACCTCGCGGCGGGCTGCCCGCAGGGCGTCGCGGCTTCCCTCGGAGGATTCCTTCTTCTTGGCCGCTAGGGAGCTTTCCCGAAGGCGGAGAGACTGGGCAAGCCGCTCCAACTCAGAAGCCCGGAAGTCGCAGCCAACTCCCGATCTAGGATCATCTGGCGTTCGCAGGAGACCTGTTCCTCCCTCGTGGCCAGGTCTGCCTTCCGGGCCTCTAGCTCCCTGGCCCGAGCTCGCAGGTCGTCCTCACCCGCAGCCAGCCGCGCGGTGACCCTCTCTGCCTCGGCTGCCGTAGAACGCTCCTGGTCCTCGACGGCAAGCTTGCGGCGCTCCAGCCTCTGACGTATCTCCTCCACGGCAGAGAGGCTCTCCTCGGCCTGGGCATGTACCTCAAGGGCCTCCCGGTGGAGCCGCCGCGTTTCAGCGTCGAAACGGTTGACAGCCCGCTTCTGCCGGTCAAGGAGCGCTTCCCTGAAGTCAATCAACTGCCACCTGGAGTCGAGCTCGCCCTTGACCTCCGCGGTCCGCTCCCGCAAAAGGTTCCCCCAGATGAGGAGGCGATCCCTTTCAACCGTATGCTCCTCTCGCTCAGGACCAAGCGCGGCCAAGACCTGCCAAGCGCACGAAGGCATCCACCAGGGGCAGTGGGGTAGCAGAGGCCGGAGCAGCACCCCCAACCTCCACCATCACATCATCCCCAAGAAAAGGCGATGCGCCAGGGACCGGGATGAGACGCCGGTCAGGAGAAGCCGGCACCGGGACTTCGACAGCCGGACCCGCCGAACTCCCACTAACTTCTGGCTCCTCAGCCCATGGAGAGAGATGAGTGGGGGAAGTCGACGCTGAAATAGAAGCCGGGCCACCTGGTACAGGGTCGACCTGCGCTGGCTTGGGGGCCGCGGAAGCCGTCTCGGCAGGAGGAGATGACGCTGCCGTGGAATCCGGCCACACCGGAACAGGAGAAACTCGCGCTGGCTTGGGGGCCGCGGCAGCTGTCCTGGTTTCCGAGCGCAACGGCGCAGACTCCCCACCATCCGGGGACGGCCAAGAAGCGCGAACACTCCAGCGGGCCCTGAACCCCGACTTCCGACCCTGGGTAGGATCCCCAGAGCCTGCCGTCGTCGCTGACAGCCGCTCCGCAGTCGCCTGGACTGACGGAGCAGGGGATGCTCCAGAAGCTTCCCTCGGCGCATCAGCAGGTCCCCCAGAGACTCCACCACTTAAGGAAGGAGGACGCGACGTCTGGGAACCTCCGGCCTGTTGTCACTTAAGAGGGGTCCTGTTGGAATGATCAGCCCGAGACCTCTTCGTGTCGCCACCAAAAGGAGTGCCATCTCTAGAAGCCGGAGGTGCAGGCACCCTGGATCCCCGACTTGGCACAGATGCCGCCACTGGAGGAGATCGAGCGCGTTTCTTCTCTGGGGGTGGGTTGGAAGCCATGGCGAGGGAGGGCTGAAAGACAAGAAGACAAAGGCGCAAGAGCCCAAGGGAAAGCACTGGGAAGTGCGAAGGGAAGCCGCAATGCGGGTAAGATCCCCTTTTAAAACTTCCCAGATGTGATTCCAAACGACTCAAAACTCTTGGAATACACCACATCGGCAACCGCATCGGCTCCAAGACCGAGCGCCGATGACAGGTGGGGCCAAACCGCCTAGCTGAAGCGGTGGGTCAAGGAGTCAGTCTCCCAAGAAGACGAGCCGGCGAGGCACTTTGGCGGTTCCCGAAGAAAGCGCTGCGACGTGCAGAAGTGGCGGCCTTGGGAACCGCTGCAGTAAAAGCAACCATAAAGTGGGCGCACGCTCCCATGATCCCGTGACTGTTCATGCTCCCGCAGCGGTCAATGCGGGACTTGGAGAAAGTGCGCGGAACAGAAAAGACGGAGGCCCCACCTCGGGCTCGCTATCTCCCCCGAGATGGGCCCGGGGGCCACTGTCGGTACAAGCGATATGGGGTACCCCCGCGCACAGGGGAAAATGCCTAAGGATCTCGCCCTTCTCCGCAGGGAGAGCTCCGAAGGCGCCACGTGTCCTGCGGAGCCGGACCTCCCTCTCCTCATAGGAGAGCTCTGGGCCCGCCACGTGGCCAACAGCAACCAGACCTACCGTCCGTGGGAAAGGCTCTGAAGGCGCCACGTGTCCCGCGGGGCCGGACCTCCCCCTCCTCAGAGGAGAGCTCCGGGCCCGCCACATGGCCAGAAGAAGCCGGACCTCCCCCCTACGCGGGGAGGGGTCCGAAGGCTCCACGTGTCCTGCGGGGCCGGACCTCCCTCTCCTTAGACGAGAGCTCCGGGCCCACCACGTGTCCAGCAGAACGGCGCTGCCTACCATACCTTGCCCGTACAAGGTATTCAAGGCCCGCGCCTTCCCAAGACGCAGACACGCGGAGCACGCCTCTGTCAGGTGCCGTTGCGCCCAGTCGCATCACAGACTGGCGCGCGGTGTCAGAACCTGCCAGCCAATAAACACAGCGACAAGACATCCCCTGCCGCCCCCGCCGTCATCAACCACTACGACTAGCATGCGGCATGGGCAGGGGCGGCAAGACGAAGAGTCAGAAGCCTTCGCCAGAGACAACGACCAACATAACTGCGGATACGATAGTCGGCAGGCAATCTCCCCGGGACCACATGTCGGGTCCCGGGCCCACCTTGTAAGCCACACGAGTCTTGGACTATAAAAGGCTCGGGTAGGCAACGTTAGCAAGGGTTCACACTCCAGCAACTCACACCCTAGGAATAACTCATCCTCAAGCTCAGGACTCCGGTTCTGAGCAACAAGCAATACAGCGAGCACCTCAGCTCACCGTGGACGTAGGGTTTTACGCTCCGGCGGCCCGAACCACGTAAAACTCGCTGTGTCAAGATCCTCCCTAATTCGTCCCTACGCTTAAGCTCTCCGCAAGCGACTAGCCCCTCCAAAAAAGAACCTCCGCGGGCTGCCCAGAGCAGGTCCGGGGAAAGTGTCAACCACACACTTCGACAGTGTTCATTTAAATTACGTATTAATTTATATGATCACTTTCAGTACCCTCAATACCGGGTACCCCCGCACACAGGGTAAAACTTCCTAAGGACCTCGCTCCCTCTGCAGGGGCGAGGTTTGAAGGCGCCACGTGTCCAGCGGGGCCGGATCTCCCCTCCCCGCAGAGGATAGCTCCGGGCATGCCGCACGGCCGAGGAGGCCGGACCTCGCCCCATCCGCAAGGGCGAGCTCCGAAGGAACCACGTGTCCGGCAGGGCCAGGGCTCTCCTCTCCTCAAAGGATAGCTCCGAGCCTGCCACGTGGCCCGGAAGACCGGACGTCGCCCCCTCCGCGGGGGTGAGCTCCGAAGGCTCCACGTGTCCAGCGGAGCCGGAGCTCACCCCCCCTCCTCAGAGGAGAGCTCCGGGTCCGACACGTGGCCAGCAGAACAGTGCTGCCGACCGGCGCGGTAGGCAGCGGGAGTAAAGGCGCGCCATGCCTTTACCGTACAAAGCATTCAAGACCCGCGCCTTCGCGAGACGAAGAGGCGCAGCGCACGCCTGTCAGGAGGCGCTGTGACCAGTCACAGTCAGGACAGGCGTACAATGTCTGAAGCTGCAGGCCATTGAAGGCAGCGACAAGACTGGACAAGACATGCCCTGCCACCCCTGCCATCGCCAACGACTACATGCTACACTTAGCCTGCGGCATGAGTAGGGCGGCAGGACGAGGACTCCGACGCCAGCGCCAAGATATAATAGCTGGTAGGAAATCACCCCGAGGCCATCTTTCGGGTGCCGGGCCCCCCTTGTAAGACACTCGAGCCTTGGACTATAAAAGGCTCGGGTAGGCAACGTTAGCAAGGGTTCGAACTCGGTTGGTTCGAACTCTGTTGGTTCGCTCTCCAGCAACTCATACGCTAGACATCACTCACCCCCAAGCTCAGGACTCCGGTTCCGAGCAACAAGCAATACAGCGAGCTCCTCAGCTCGCCGTGGACGTAAGGTTTTACGCTCCGGCGGCCTGAACCACGTAAAACTCGCCGTGTAAAGCAACTCCTTAACTCGTCCATACGCTTAAGCTCCCCGCAAGTGACTAGCCCCTCTGAAAAAGAACCTCCGCGGGCTGCCCAGTGCAGGTCCGGGGGAAGTGTCGACCACACACTTCGACATTTGGCGCGCCAGGAAGGGGGCTTTTCCCTTGCGCGATGAGTTTCCGCCGACGAAGATGACCAAGCTTCCTTCAGCGGCAAACTCTCCTCCTCCGCGTTCACGGCGAACCTTGACCAGCGGGGAGTACATGTCAACGGACTCAGGACGGAGTGTGTCGGTGCAAGCTGGGAGCCAGCAGCCGACTCCGGCAACGCCGACTCCGGCAATGCAGGCTCTAACAAGCGTCAGATCTTCTGCAGCGCTGAGCGTACCCCACAGGGGAGCACTAGCTGCAGCAAGAGCCTTACTTCGCAATCCACCTGCTGGGGACACACCTCATTCAGCGACCCAGCAGTGGATACGCGAGGTAGACCGCCTCGTCGTCGCTGACACTCCGGTAAACCGGCTGTGTCGCTGACGCGCACGCCAACGGTTGACGGGCATACGGCGGACTCCAGCTCCACCAGGCTTCCGCCGACGGACCTGAGGGCAGAGCTGGAACGGTGCCACTTGGGCCAGGATATCCGGGTGTACCTCGAGCAACGTCGAGAAAGGCGTCGCAACCTAGAGGCTGGCGACAGCATGACGTCGGCCTCGACCCAGCCTGAAGAGCAGATCTTCGTCACGCGATATCTGCCCCAGGCATACGCCGCGCAGCATATGCCACAGCCATATGCTTTGCAAACGGCGTACCCGGTCTATGGCGCAGCCTTGCCCATACCGGGGTACACTGTGCCAGCGGCGAACCAAACGTTCGCGGCACCAACGCCTGCAGCAGCAGGGGCAGGGTGTGCGGCCCTGGCGCCCCACCTTCGCTTCACGAGGTGGCCGCACAAGTTTCGGCCGCACCTGCCCGAGAAGTACGACGGCAGCATCAACCCGGCGGAGATTCTCCAGATCTACTACACCGCCGTACTTGCCGCAGGAGGGGATGAGGCTGTCATGGCCAACTACTTCCCCGTCGCCTTGACCGGCCCAGGCCAGTCTTGGCTCATGAACCTCCCCCAGGGTACCATAACTTCCTGGGGAGAGCTCTGCCGTCAGTTCATCGCCAACTTCGGCAGCTCCTACACCCGTCCTGGCACGGAGCTTGACCACCACGCCATCAAACAACAACCTGCGGAATCACTGCGCTACTTCATCCAGCGGTTCTCCAAGGTACGCAACACCATCCCGCACATTCGAAGTACTTCTGTGGTGGTGGCGTTCCGGCAGGGTGTCCGGGACGAGAAGATGCTTGAGAAGCTTGCGACCAGAGAGGTCTGCGATGCCTCTGAGCTCTTCAGCCTGGCGGACAAGTGCGCCAGAGCAGCCGAAGGGCGGAATTGGCTCTCACTGCCAGCTTCCGAAGCCGGAAGACAGCCCGAAGGCGGCGGAGTTCAAGCTGAGCTTCCGACCACGTCAGACAGCCAAGAGACAAGCATTGGCTGACTTCATGGCTGAGTGGACGCCAACGAAGGCTGACCCAGGGGGCCGCGAAGACGGTTAACCAAAGTACCGAGCTCCGGTCTTCACCGGGCCTCACTGGACGCTCTTCTTCGACGGCTCCTCGTGAAAGCAGGGGGCCGGTGCCGGCGTACTGCTTCTCAATGCATCGGGGGAGCAGTCTGGGTACATGGTGCGTCTCAATTCCAAGGCAACAAACAACTTGGCAGAGTATGAAGCACTCATCTTTGGCCTAAAAGATAGTCCTGTCTCTGGGCGCTCGCCAGTTGTTGGCGCAGGGCGACTCCGAGCTAGTTATCAAGCAAGTTAAGGGTAAATGCCCCTGCAATGACCCACAGCTAGCTGCTTATCTGCTCCACGTGCGGAAGTTGGAGAAAGACATCCTCGCCTTGGACCTGCGCCATGTACCGCGCGCTGGCAAGGCCGCAGCTGACGACCTCCCAACGAAGGCCTCCATCGGAGCCCCTGCGACCGAAGGAGTCTTCGAGAGGACGTTGCTGCGGTCCACAGCCCGGCCCGCCGAGCCGGGTGAAGGGGGCTGAACTAGTGCCTCGAAGCTAGGCAGTCCCGGCGGCCCTGCAGCCATGGAGGCCGCCAAAGGATCATAAGCGTCACTGGGGACTCCGTGCAACCCAGCGCTCAAGATCCAGAAACTCAAGTAGTCCTGATGCATAGACCATGGAGGTCCCGGACTCCTTGAAGGACATCCTTCCTGACGAACATGCATTCGCTGAACGGGTGGTGCGGATGGCTAAGTGCTACGCGCTGGTGTCTTTACTGGCGTGGCGCCACGACATCCTATTGCGGTGCATAACCCAGGAGGAAGGCTGCGACTAGCTCGCGGTAGTCCATGGAGGCGAGTGCTGGGAACGCTCATCGTCCCGCACGCTGGTCGGTTAAGCCACCCGGCATGGCTCCTACTGACCGAGAGCCACCTGGACGCCGTCAAACCGGTTAGGGATGCAATGCGTGCCAGGTCCACGCCAAGCAGACCCACACAACCGGTGCAGACGCGCACCCAGAGCCATCGAGGGATACCGGCTCCTCCATGTCGAGGGCCAGCCGGACTTCCCAGGGCTGGGTCATGGTAACTACCCTTCCACATGGTATGCAGGGCCGAAGCCATGCTTCCCCCTTAGATCGCCATGGGGGTCCCCCCGTGTCTGGCGTACGACGAAGCCACACATGACCAGCTCTGCGTGAAGACTGGCGCTCCGACGCTACCCCCAGTAAGTTCACCATGCTTACTTAGGTGTTTATTTAAATTACGCATTAATTATATGAACACCTCCCCACGCTCTAGACAGTGTGCGTCCATTGTACACTCGGTTCCTCTTTCCTGCTCTCATGCATAGTCGATATTTGCCGTCCTGCCGAAGGCGGTAGTGCTTGGGGTACCTGCCAGAGGCCCGGTGGCCTTTTGGATCTCCCCCTGTAAGGGTACTGTGCCGCCAGTTGGTCTCCTCCGAGAAAAGACCTACACTAGACCGGGGGGTCAGGAGCCTTGCTTTGCCCGGTCTTGCACCCAAAGCATGCGCACTCTGCCCCCCGGTACTACGGTCTGAGTACCAGGGGGCCGGACAGTTACACCCTGACTGGGGCTGGGGCCAGACCTCTGGGACCAAGTGCACTGGATTACCCAAGCCCTGTATTCCAGCCTGGGACAGTAAGCCAAATGAAACTAAGGGACAGGAAAGGAGGGACCACTGAGCAGTGCCGGACTCCGCCTCCACATCCAGGACGAGCTCCGAGGCCAGCTCTCACCCTCCTTTCAGAGGCGAGCGCTGATGCCGGACCTCACGCCCTTCGTTGGCCTGAGCTCCGATGACTGCCGGACTACGCCTCCACAGCCAGGCTGAGCTCCGAGGCCAGCCCTCACCCTCCTTTCAGAGGCGAGCACTGATACCGGACCTCACGCCCTTCGTTGGCCTGAGCTCCAATGACTTCCGAACTCCGCCCCCATAGCTGGGCCGAGCTCCGAGGCCAGCCCTCACCCTGCTTTCACAGGCGAGCGCTGATGCCGGACCTCACGCCCTTCGCTGGCCTGAGCTCCGATGACTTCCGGACCTCCGCCCCCACAGCTGGGCCCAGCTCCGATGCCAGCCCTCGCCCTCCTTTCAGATGCGAGCGCTGATGCCGGACCTCAAGCCCTTCGCTGGCCTGAGCTCCGATGACCTCCGGACCTCACGCCCTTCGCTGGCCTGAGCTCCGATGACTTCCGGACCTCCGCCCCCGCAGCTGGGCCGAGCTCCGAGGCCAGCCCTAGCCCTCCTTTTAGAGGCGAGCGCTGATGCCGGACCTCACGCCCTTCGCTGGCCTGAGCTCCGATGACTTCCGGACCTCCGCCCCCCACAGCTGGGCCGAGCTCCGAGGCCAGCCCTCGCCCTCCTTTCAGAGGCGAGCGCTGATGCCGGACCTCACGCCCTTCGCTGGCCTGAGCTCCGATGACCTCCGGACCTCACGCCCTTTGCTGGCCTGAGCTCCGATGACTTCCGGACCTCCGCCCTCGCAGCTGGGCCGAGCTCCGAGGCCAGCCCTCGCCCTCCTTTCAGTGGCGAGCGCTGATGCCGGACCTCACGCCCATCGCTGGCCTGAGCTCCGATGACCTCCAGACCTCACGCCCTTCGCTGGCCTGAGCTCCGATGACTTCCGGACCTCCGCCCCCGCAGCTGGGCCGAGCTCCGAGGCCAGCCCTAGCCCTCCTTTTAGAGGCGAGCGCTGATGCCGGACCTCACGCCCTTCGCTGGCCTGAGCTCCGATGACTTCCGGACCTCCGCCCCCCACAGCTGGGCCGAGCTCCGAGGCCAGCCCTCGCCCTCCTTTCAGAGGCGAGCGCTGATGCCGGACCTCACGCCCTTCGCTGGCCTGAGCTCCGATGACCTCCGGACCTCACGCCCTTTGCTGGCCTGAGCTCCGATGACTTCCGGACCTCCGCCCTCGCAGCTGGGCCGAGCTCCGAGGCCAGCCCTCGCCCTCCTTTCAGTGGCGAGCGCTGATGCCGGACCTCACGCCCATCGCTGGCCTGAGCTCCGATGACCTCCAGACCTCACGCCCTTCGCTGGCCTGAGCTCCGATGACTTCCGGACCTCCGCCCCCGCAGCTGGGCCGAGCTCCGCTGCCAGCCCTCGCCCTCCTTTCAGAGGCGAGTGCTGATGCCGGACCTCACGCCCTTCGCTGGCCTGAGCTCCGATGACTTCCGGAGCTCCGCCCCAACAGCTGGGCCGAGCTCCGATGCCAGACCTCGCCCTCCTTTCAGAGGTGAGCCCTGATGACGGACCTCACGCCATTCACGGGCCTGTGCTCCGATGACTTCCCGGACCACCACTCTTCTCAGAGGCGACCTCCGAAGCCAGACCTCCCCCTTTCACAAGGGCTGAGCTCCGATGCCAGGCTTCACCCTCTCCTCAGAGGCTGAACTCCGAAGCCGTCAAGACCCTGCCAGCACAGGAGTACTCAAGACAAGAAAGTGCGTGGGTAGGAGAAGGCCCCACCTCGGGCTCGTTACCTCCCCCGAGGTGAGCCCGGGGGCCACTGTCGGTACCCTCAATACCGGGTACACCCGCGCACAGGGTAAAACATCCTAAGGACCTCGCTCCCTCTGCAGGGGTGAGGTTTGAAGGCGCCACGTGTCCAGCGGGGCCGGAGCTCCCCTCCCCATGGAGGATAGCTCCGGGCCTGCCGCGTGGCCCAGGAGTCTGGACCTCGCCCCCTCCGCAAGGGCGAGCTCCGAAGGCACCACGTGTCTGGCAGGGCCGGGGCTCTCCTCTCCTCAAAGGATAGCTCCGAGCCTGCCACGTGGCCCGGAAGACCGGACCTCGCCCCCTCCGCGGGGGTGAGCTCCGAAGGCTCCACATGTCCAGCGGAGCCGGAGCTCCCCCCCCCTCCTCAGAGAAGAGCTCCGGGTCCGACACGTGGCCAGCAGAACAGTGCTGCCGACTGGCGCGGTAGGCAGCAGGAGTAAAGGCGTGCCATGCCTTTACCGTACAAAGCATTCAAGACCCGCGCCTTCCCGAGACGAAGAGGCGCAGCACACGCCTGTCAGGAGGCGCTGTGACCAGTCACAGTCAGGACAGGCGTACAGTGTCTGAAGCTGCAGGCCATTGAAGGCAGCAACAAGACCGGACAAGACATGCCCTGCCGCCCCTGCCATCGCCAACGATTACACACTACACTTAGCCTGCGGCATGGGTAGGGCGGCAGGACGAGGACTTCGACGCCAGCGCCAAGATATAATAGCTGGTAGGAAATCACCGCGAGGCCACCTGTCGGGTCCCAGGCCCCCCTTGTAAGCCACTCGAGCCTTGGACTATAAAAGGCTCGGGTAGGCAACGTTAGCAAGGGTTAGAACTCGGTTGGTTCGAACTCTGTTGGTTCGCTCTCCAGCAACTCATACGCTAGACATCACTCATCCCCAAGCTCAGGACTCCGGTTCTGAGCAACAAGCAATACAACGAGCTCCTCAGCTAACCGTGGACGTAGGGTATTACGCTCCGTCGGCCTGAACCACGTAAAACTCACCGTGTCAAGCTCCTCCTTAACTCGTCCATACGCTTAAGCTCCCCGCAAGTGACTAGCCCCTCCGAAACAGAACCTCCACGGGCTGCCCAGTGGAGGTCCGGGGGAAGTGTCGACCACACACTTCGACAATCACCTCCCCGAGCTCTAGGAAGTGTATGCCCATTGTGCACTTGGCTATCCTTTCCCACTCTCGATCCTAGTCAGCATTTGCCATCCTGCACAAGGCGGTTGTACTTGAAGTACCTGCCAAAGGCCCGGGGGCCTCTCGGACCTCCCCCGGTAGGGGTCCTGTGACGCCAGTTGGTCATCCCCAGGAAAGACCCACGCCAGAGCGGGAGGTCCAAGGTGTGCGGCCTGCTTTGTCTGGTCCTATACCCAAAGCATGCGCACTCTGCCCCCCGGGTGGTCCAGGGTGTGCAGCCTGCTTTGTATGGTCATGTACCCAAAGCGTGCGCACTCTACCCCCGGGAGGTCCAGGGTGCGCAGCCTGCTTTGCCTGGTCCTGTACCCAAAGCATGCGCACTCTGCCTCCCAACGCTACGGTCTAGTACTAGGGGCCGGACGGTTACACCATGATCAAGTAGGAAGCCAGACCTCCGGTACCGAGTGCACTAAGTTACCTAAGCTCCGTGTACGGCCTAGGACAGTAAACCAAATAAGACTAAGAGACAAGGGAAGGGAGGACCTCTGAGAAGGGTTACTGTTTCCTGCTCGAGGAGCAGTGCCGGACTTCACCCCCACCGCAGGGGTGAACTCCGAAGCCAGACCTCGCCCCTTCCTCAGGGGTGAGCTCCGAAGGCGCCACGTGTCCAGTAGGGCCGGGGATCCCCTCCCCTCAGAGACGAGCCCCGGGCCTCCACGTGGCCGACAGTGCCGGACAACACCCTTATCGCAGGGGTGAGCTCCGAAGCCGGTCATCACACCCTCCACAGGGGTGAACACCGAAGATGGACCTTGCGCCCTACACTGGGCTGAGGTCTGATGCCGGACAACGCCCCTATCGCAGGGGTGAGCTTGGATGCCGGTCACAACCCCCTCCGCAGGGGTGAACACCGAAGCCGGACCTCGCGCCCTACACTGGGCTGAGGTCTGATGCCGGACAACAATCCTATCTCAGGGGTGAGCTCCGAAGCCGGTCATCACCCCCTCCGCAGGGGTGATCACCGAAGCCGGACCCTGCACCCTACACTGGGCTGAGGTCTGATGTCGGACAACGCCCCTATCGCAGGCGTGAGCTCCGAAGCCGGTCATCACCCACTCCACAGGGGTGAACACCGAAGCCGGACCTCGCGCCCTACACTGGTCTGAGGTCTGATGCCGAACAACTCCCCTATCGCAGGGGTGAGCTCCAAAGCCGATCATCACCCTCTCCGCAGGGGTGAACATCGAAGCCGGACCTTTTGCCCTACACTGGGCTGAGGTCTGATGCCGGACAACGCCCCTATCGCAGTTGTGAGCTCCGAAGCCGGTCATCACCCCCTCCTCATGAGTGAACACCGAAACTGGACCTCGTGCCCTACACTGGGCCGAGGTCTGATGCCGGACAACACCCCTATCCCACGGGTGAGCTCCAAAGCCGGTCATCACCCCCTCCACAGGGGTGAACACCGAAGCCGGACCTCGCGTCCTACAGTTTGTTGGAGGTCTGATGCAGGACAACACCCCTATCACAGGGGTGAGCTCCGAAGCCGGTCATCACCCCCTCCGCAGGGGTGAACACCGAAGCCGGACCACGCGCCCTACACTGGGCTGAGGTCTGACGCTGGACAACACCCCTATCGCAGGGGTGAGCTCCGAAGCCGGTCATCACCCCCTCCGCATGGGTGAACACCGAAACCGGACCTTGCACCGTACACTGGGCTGAGGTCTGAAGCCGCTCAACCCCCCTCTCCGCAGGGGTGAACTTTGATGTCGGACCTGACCCTCTCCTCAGAGGCGGGCTCTGATGTCGGACCTCACCCTCTCCTCAGATGCTGAGCTCCGATGTCGGCCCTCACCCTCTCCACAGAGGCTGAGCTCTGAAGCCGGTCATTACCCCCTCCGCAGGGGTGAACACCGAAGCCGGACCTTGCGCCCTACACTGGGCTGAGCTCCGATGCCGGACGGCACCCCCTCAGCAGGGATGACCTTCGATGCCGGTCATCACCCCCTCCGCAGGGTGTGAGCGCCGAAGCCAGACCTCTACCTCTCCTCAGAGGTGAGCTCCGATGCCGGACCTCAGCCCTTCCGCAGGGCTGAGCTCCGGAGAGGGCAAGACCCTACGAGCACAGGGAACTCCCAAGACAAGAATGTGCGCGGGGTAGACAAGGGGAAGACCCCACCCCGGGATCGTTATCTCCCCCGAGATGGGTCGGCCACTGTCGGTACCCTCAATACCGGGTACCCCCGCGCATAGGAGAAAACTCCTAAGGACCTTGCCCCCTCTGCAGTGGTGAGGTCTGAAGGCGCCATGTGTCCTGCAGGACCGGGGCTCCCCTCTCCTCATAGGAGATCTCTGGGCCTGAAATGTGGCCAGAAGAGCCGGACCTCGCCCCCTCCGCAGGGCGAGCTCCGAAGGCGCCACGTGTTAAGTAGGGTTGGGGCTCCCCTCTCCTCAGAGGAGAGCTCCGGGCCTGCCACGTGGCTAGAAGAGACAGACCTCGCCCCTCCGCGGGGGCGAGCTCCGAAGGCACCACGTGTCCAGTAGGGCCGGGGCTCCCCTCTCCTTAGAGTAGAGCTCCGGGCCTGCCACGTGGCTAGAAAAGCCGGACCTCGCCCCCTCTGCGGGGGCGAGCTCCGAAGGCGCCACGTGTCCGGTAGGGCTGGGACTCTCCTCTCCTTAGAAGAGAGCTCCGTGCCTGCCACGTGGCCAGAAGAGCCGGACCTCGCCCCCTCCACAAGGGCGAGCTCTGAAGGCGCCACGTGTCTAGTAGGGTCGGGGCTCCCCTCTCCTCAGAGGAGAGCTCTGGGTCTGCCACGTGGCCAGAGGATCTGGACCACACCCCCCCACGACCCCCACCTGCAGGGGTGAGCTCCGAAGGTGCCACGTATCCAGTAGGGCCGGGGCTCCCCTCTCCTCAAAGGAGAGCTCCGGGCCTGCCACGTGGCCAACAAAGCCGCGCTGCCGACCACGGCTCGGTAGGCAGCAGGAGTAAAGGCACACCATGCCTTGCCCGTACAAGACATTCAGGACCCGCACCTTCCCAAGGCGCGGAGGCACGGTGCACGCCTGTTAGGAGGCACTGTAACCGGTCACAGTCAAGTCAGGCGCACCATGTCAGAGCTGTAGAACAATAAATACAGCGACAAGACATCCCCTGCCGCCCCTGCTGTCATCAACCACTATGCCTATCTTGCGGCATGGGCAGGACGAAGACTAAGAAGCCATCACCAGAAGACAGCTAATAGCATTCACTGCAAGATATGGTAGATGGCAGGAAATCACCCTGGGGCCACCTGTCGGGCTCCAGCGCCCACCTTGTAAGCCGCTCGAGTCTTGAACTATAAAAGGCTTGGGTAGGCAACGTTGCAAGGGGGTTCGGCTCATTTCGACCCCGACTACACATCCAGTTCATTACCAAGATTAGAACCCCGGTTCTAATCGCCAAGCAACATAGCTCCCGTGGACGTAGGGTATTACGCTACGGCGGCCCGAACCACGTAAAAATCCTTGTGTCAATCCTCCTTCATCCAACACGCGACCTGCTGAGTGAACTAGCCCCTCCGTAAAAGAACATCCGCGGGCTGCTCCTGAGCAGGCCCGGGGGAAGTGTCGACCGCAAACACTTCGACAAGGCCATCAACTATTATGAAAGCAGTGTGTTCCTCATCTTCTCTAGACATTGGTTTTTGGTGGAAGCCTGAGTAGGCGTCCAGGAAGCATAATAAATCACAGCCTGATGTAGAGTCTACAGTTTGATCTATTCTAGGGAGAGGGAATGGATCTTTAGAGCATGCCTTATTGAGACTGGTGTAGTCGATGCACATCCGGAGCTTCCCGCCGGCCTTCGGGACGACAACAGGATTTGCCAACCACCGGGGGTGGTGGACCTCCCATATAAAGCCATCATCGAGCAACTTCTTTATCTCTTCATGGATGAAGTTCTGACGCTCGATGGACTGCTTTCGGGGCTTTTGTTGGATCGGCCAAGCGTCGGGGTAGATCTTCAGATGGTGCTTGTCGGTACCCGCGATATGGGCTACCCCCGCGCACAGGGGAAAATTCTTACGGATCTCGCCCTTCTCCGCAGGGAGAGCTCCGAAGGCGCCACGCGTCCGGCGGGGCCGCACCTCCCTCTCCTCAGAGGAGAGCTCCGGGCTCGCCACGTGGCCTGCAGAAGCCGGACCTCCCCCTCCGCGGGAGAGAGGTCCGAAGATGCCACGTGTCCAGCGGGGCCGGATCTCCCTCTCCTCGGAGGAGAGCTCTGGGCCCGCCACGTGGCCGACAGAAGCCAGACCTCAACCTCCGCGGGGAGAGGTCCGAAGGCTCCACGTGTCCTGCGGGGCCGGACCTCCCTCTTTTCTGAGGAGGGCTCCGGGCCCGCCACGTGTCCAGCAGAAGAGTGCTGCCTGCCCCCGAGCGGTATGCAGCGGGCGTAAAGACGCCCCATACCTTGCCCGTACAAGGTATTCAAGGCCTGCGCCTTCCCAAGACGTGGAGACGAGGAGCATGCCTCAGTCAGGTGCCGTTGTGCCCAGTCACATCACAGACTGGCGCGCAGTGTCAGAACCTGCCAGCCAATAAACACAGCGACAAGACATCCCCTGCCGCCCCCGCCGTCATCAACCACTATGGCTAGCATGCGACATGGGCAGGGCGGCAAGATGAAGACTCAGAAGCCTTTGCCAGAGAGAACTACCAACATAACTGCGGATACGATAGTCTGCAGGCAATCTCCCCGGGACCACCTGTCGGGTCCTGGGCCACCCTTGTAAGCCACCCGAGCCTTGGACTATAAAAGGCTCAGGTAGGCAACGTTAGCAAGGGTTCGCACTCCCGCAACTCATACGCTAGGTGTAACTCATCCTCAAGCTCAGGACCCCGGTTCTGAGCAACAAGCAATACAGCGAGCTCCTTAGCTCGCCGTGGACGTAGGGTTTTACGCTCCGGCAGCCTGAACCACGTAAAACACGCCGTGTCAAGCTCCTCCTAAACTCGTCCTTACGCTCAAGCTCTCCGCAAGTGACTAACCCCTCCGAAAAAGAACCTCCGCGGGCTGCCCAGTGCAGGCCCGGGGGAAGTGTCGACCACACACTTCGACATTTGGCATGCCAGGTAGGGGGCTTTTCCCTTGCGCGACGAGTTTCCACCGACGAAGATGACCAAGCTTCCTTCAGCGGCAAACTCTCCTCCTCCGCGTTCACGGCAAACAGTGACCAGCGGGGAGTACATGTCGACGCACTCAGGACGGAGTGTGTCGGCGCAAGCTGGGAGCCAGCAGCCGACTCCGGCAATGCAGGCTCCAACCAGCATCAGATCTTCTGCAGCGCTGAGCGTACACCACAGGGGTGCGCTAGCTGCAGCAAGAGCACTACTGCACAATCCGCCTGCTGGGGACGCGCCTCAGGCAGCGACCCAGCGGTGGATTCACGAGGTAGACTGTCTCGTCGTCGCCGCTGCAAACCCTCGACTTCGGCGGGGACGACGCGCCAGCCAACCGGCTGTGTGGCTGACGCGCACGCCAACGGTTGACGAGCAGACGGCGGATTCCAGCTCCACCAGGCTCCAGTCGACGGACCTGAGGACAGAGCTGGAGCGGTGTCACTTGGGCCAGGATGCCCGGGTGTACCTCGAACAACGTCGAGAAAGGCGTCGCAACCAGGAGACTGGCGACAAACTCTCCTCCCCCGCGTTCGCGGCGAACCGTGACTAGGGGGGAGTACATGTCGACACACTCAGGACGGAGTGTGTCGGCGCAAGCTGGGAGCCAGCAGCCGGCTCTGGCAGCGCCGACCCCGGCAATGCAGGCTCCGACCAGCATGAGATCTTTTGCAGCGATAAGCGAACCCCACAGGGGTGCGCTAACTGCAGCAAGAGCGCTACTGCGCAACCCAACTGCTGGTGACGCACCTCATTCAGTAACCCAGCAGTGGATACGCGAGGTAGACCGCCTCGTCGTCGCCGCTGCAAACCCTCGACTTCGGCGGGGACGACGCTCCGGTGAACCGGCTGAGTCGCTGACGCCCACGCCAACGGTTGACGGGCAGACGGCGGACTCCAGCCCCACCAGGCTTCCATCGACGGATCTGAGGGCAGAGCTGGAGCGATGCCACATGGATCAAGATGCCCGAGTGTTCCTCGAGCGACGTCGAGAAAGGCGTCGCATCCATGAGGCTTGTGACAGCATGACGTCGGCCTCGACCCAGCCTGAAGGGCAGATCTTCGCCATGCGAGCTCTGCCCCAGGCATACGCCACGCAGCATATGCCACAATCATATGCCCTGCAAACGGCGCCCTCGGTCTATGGAGCAGCCTTGCCCATACCGGGGTACACTGTGCCAGCGGCGAACCAAGCGTTCGCGGCGCCAAAACCTGCAGCGACAGGAGCAGGATGTGCGGCCCTGGTGCCCCACCTTCGATTTGCGAGGTGGCCGCGCAAGTTTCGGCCGCACCTGCCCGAAAAGTACGACGGCAGCGTCAACCCGGCGGAGTTCCTCCAAATCTACTCCACCGCCGTACTTGCCGCAGGAGGGTATGAGGCTGTCATGGCCAACTACTTCCCCGTCGCCTTGACCGGCCCAGCCCGGTCTTGGCTAATCAACCTCCCTCAGGGTTCCATAACTTCCTGGGGAGAGCTCTGCCGGCAGTTCATCGCCAACTTTGGCAGCTCCTACACCCATCCCGGCACGGAGCTTGACCTCCACGCCATCAAGCAACAACCTGGGGAGTCACGGCGCTCCTTCATCCAGCGGTTCTCCCAGATACGCAACACCATCCCGCACATTCGAAGTGCTTCTGTGGTGGTAGCGTTCCAGCAGGGTGTCCGGGACGAGAAGATGCTTGAGAAGCTTGCGACCAGAATGGTCTGTGATGCCTCTGAGCTCTTCAGCCTGGCGGACAAGTGCGCCAGAGCAGCCGAAGGGCGGAATTGGCACTCACTGCCAGCTTCCGAAGCCGAAAGACAGCCCGAAGACGGCGGAGTTCAAGCTGAGCTCCAGACCACGTCAGACAGCCAAGAGCCAAGCACTGGCTGACTTTGTGGCTGAGTGGACACCAACGAAGGCTGACCCAGGGGGCTGCGAAGACGGTGAACCAATGTACCGAGCTCCGGTCTTCACCGGGCCTCACTGGACGCTCTTCTTCGACGGCTCCTTGCGAAAGCAGGGGGCCAGTGCCGGCGTACTGCTTCTCATGCCATCGGGGGAGCAGTCTGGGTACATGGTGCGTCTCAATTCCAAGGCAACCAACAACTTGGCAGAGTATGAAGCACTCATCTTTGGCCTAAAAGACAGTCCTGTCTCTGGGCCCTCGCCAGTTGTAGGCGCAGGGCGACTCCCAGCTAGTTATCAAGCAAGTTAAGGGTGAATGCCCCTGCAATGACCAACAGCTAGCTGCTTATCTGCTCCACGTGCGGATGTTGGAGAAAGACTTCCTCGCCTTGGACCTGCGCCATGTACCGCGTGCTGGCAAGGCCGCAGCTGACGACCTCTCAACGAAGGCCTCCATCGGAGCCCCTGCGCCCGAAGGAGTCTTCGAGAGGACGTTGCTGCGGTCCACAGCCCGGCCCGCCGAGCCGGGCGAAGGGGGCTGAACCAGTGCCTCGAAGCTAGGCAGTCCCGGCAGCCATGGATGCCGCCAAAGGATCGTAAGCGTCACTGGGGACTCCGTGCAACCCAGGGCTCAAGATCCAGAAGCTCAAGTAGTCCCGATGCATGGACCACGGAGGTCCGGGGCTCCTTGAAGGACATCCTTCCTGATGAACGTGCATTCGCTGAACGGGTGGTGCGGATGGCTAAGTGCTACGCGCTGGTATATTTACTGGCGTGGTGCCACGACATCCTATTGTGGTGCATAACCCAGGAGGAAGGCTGCGAATGGCTCGCAGTAGTCCAAGGAGGCGAGTGCTGGGAACGCTCATCGTCCCGCACGCTGGTCGGTTAAGCCACCCGGCATGGCTCCTACTGACCGAGAGCCACCTGGACGCCGTCAATCCGGTTAGGGATGCAATGCGTGCCAGGTCCAAGCCAAGCAGACCCACACAACCGGTTCATACGCGCACCCAAAGCCATCGGGGGATACCGGCTCCTCCATGTCGAGGGCCAGCCGGACTTCCCAGGGCCGGGTCATGGGAACTACGCTTCCACATGGTATGCGGGGCCGAAGCCGTGCTTCCCCCTGAGATTGCCATGGGGGTCCCCCCGTGTCCGGCGTACGACGAAGCCACGCATGACCCGCTCTGCGTGAAGACAGGCGCTCCGACGCCACCCCAGTAAGTTCACCATGCTCACTTAGGTGTTTAATTAAATTATGCATTAATTTATATGAACACCTCCCCATGCTCTAGACAGTGTGCGTCCATTGTACACTCGGTTCCTCTTTCCTGCTCTCATGCATAGTCGATAGTTGCCGTCCTGCCGAAGGCGGTAGTGCTTGGGGTACCTGCCAGAGGCCCGGTGGCCTTTTGGATCTCCCCCTGTAAGGGTACTGTACCACCAGTTGGTCTCCTCCGAGAAAAGACCTACGCTAGACCGGGGGTCAGGAGCCTTGATTTGCCCGGTCTTGCACCCAAAGCATGCGCACTCTGCCCCCCGGCGCTGCGGTCTGAGTACCAGGGGGCCGGACGGTTACACCCTGACTGGGGCTGGGGCCAGACCTCCGGGACCAAGTGCACTGGATTACCCAAGCCCCGTATTCCGGCCTGGGACAGTAATCCAAATGAGACTAAGGGACAGGAAAGGGGGGACCACTGAGCAACTCCAGACCTCCGCCCCCACAGCTGGGCCGAGCTCCGAGGCCAGCCCTCGCCCTCCTTTCAGAGGCGAGCGCTGATGCCGGACCTCACGCCCTTTGCTGGCCTGAGCTCCGATGACTTCCGGACTCCGCCTACACAGCCAGGCCGAGCTCCGTGGCCAGCCCTCACCCTTCTTTCAGAGGCGAGCACTGATGCCGGACCTCATGCCCTTCGCTGGCCTGAGCTCCGATGACCTCCGGACCTCACGCCCTTCGCTGGCCTGAGCTCCGATGACTTCCGGACTCCGCCTCCACAGCCAGGCCGAGCTCCGAGGCCAGCCCTCGCCCTTCTTTCAGAGGCGAGTGCTGATGCCTCACCTCACTTCCTTCGCTGGCCTGAGTTCCGATGACTTCCGGACCTCCGCCCCCACAGCTGGGCCGAGCTCCGTGGCCAGCCCTCGCCCTCCTTTCAGAGGCGAGTACTGATGCCGGACCTCACGCCCTTCATTGGCCTGAGTTCCGATGACTTCCGGACCTCCGCCCCCACAGCTGGGCCGAGCTCCGATCCCAGCCCTTGCCCTCCTTTCAGAGGCGAGCCCTGATGCCGTACCTCACGCCTTTCGTGGACCTGAGCTCCGATGACTTCCGGACCTCCGCCACCACAGCCGGGCCGAGCTCCGATGCTAGGATTCACCCTCTCCTAAGAGGCTGAACTCCGAAGCCGTCAAGACCCTGCCAGCAAAGGGAGTACTCAAGACAAGAAAGTGCGCGGGTAGGAGAAGGCCTCACCTCGGGCTCGTTACCTCCCCCGAGGAGAGCCTGGGGGCCACTGTCGGTACCTGCGATATGGGGTACCCCCGCGCACAGGTGAAAATGCATAAGGATCTCGCCCTTCTCCCCAGGGAAAGCTCCGAAGGCGCCACGTGTCCAGTGGGGCCGGACATCCCTCTCCTCAGAGGAGAACTCCGGGCTCGCCACGTGGCCTACAGCAGACAGATCTCCCCCCTCTGTGGGGAGAGCTCCGAAGGCGCCACGTGTCCGGCAGGCCCGGACCTCCCTCTCCTCAGATGAGAGCTCCGGGCTCGCCACGTGGCCTGCAGAAGCCAGACCTCCCCCTCCGCGGGGAGAGGTCCGAAGGCTTCACGTGTCCTGCGGGGCCGGACCTCCCTCTTCTCTGAGGAGGGCTCCGGGCCCGCCACGTGTCCAGCAGAACAGCGCTGCCTGCTCCCGAGCAGTAGGCAGCGGGCGTAAAGACGCCCCATACCTTGCCCGTACAAGTTATTCAAGGCCCGCGCCTTCCCAAGACGCGGAGACGCGGAGCACGCCTCTGTCAGGTGCCGTTGCGCCCAGTCGCATCACAGACTGGCGCGCACTGTCAGAGCCTGCCAGCCAGTAAACGCAGCGACAAGACATCCCATGCCGCCCTCGCCGCCATCAACCACTACGACTAGCATGCGGCATGGGCAGGGCTGCAAGACGAAGACTCAGAAGCCTTCGCCAGAGACAACTACCGGCATAACTGCAGATACGGTAGATAACAGACAATCTCCCCGGGACCACTTGTCGGGTCCCGGGCCCCCCTTGCAAGCTACCCGAGTCTTGGACTATAAAAGGCTCGGGTAGGCGACGTTAGCAGGGGTTCGCACCCTTGGTTCACACTCTAGCCATTTGCACCCTGGGTTCGCACTTTGCAACTCATACGCTAGCCATACACTGTCAAGCTGTAACTCACCCCCAAGCTCAGGCCTCCGGCCCTGAGCAGCAAGCAATACAGCGAGCTCCATAGCTCGCCGTGGACGTAGGGTTTTACGCTCCGGCGGCCTGAACCACGTAAAACTCGCCGTGTCAAGCTCTCACAAACTCGTCCATCTGCGCTAGCTCTCCGCTAGGGACTAGCCCCTCCGAAAAAAGAACCTCCGCGGGCTGCCCAGTGCAGGCCCGGGGGAAGTGTCGATCGCACACTTCGACAGTGGTAAATCCAGAGCCACCAGCAGAGGTACCGGAGGAGGATGACCTGCAGGAGGTCGAGTTCTACTCCGAGTAGGGGGTTACAGTTGCCATGTAGGGCAGCCAGGGTAGTGTAACCCAACTTTTGTAATCGGTGACGTGTCGTGTAGACAGTAGCGTATGTATAGGTTGTGATGACATGAGCACGACTTCTCGGAGACCCGAGAATAATGTATCTTGTATAAAGTTTATGCTTTATCAATATATGTGAATGTTATGCAAATTAATCATGTGTCACTTCAATACCTACTGTTGCATATGGAAATTTTAAGTAAGACATGTGCTAATTGCTGCTGTTTTGAATTCCAGAATGACGCGTAATCGTGCCAACCCTGATGTTGGGGGTACTAGCCAAGGGGGAGAGACTTCCCAACCACCTCCCGAGGACTCCTCGGGGCAGCAACAGCAACAGCAAACACTGCCACCGCCATTGCCAACGGTTACATTGGCCGACATCGTCGCGGCAATGGCGGGTTCACATCAGCAGCACAAGGAGTTGCTGCAGACTCTCATCGCCAATACGTCTCGCCCAGAGAGACGTCAAGACCGTGAGGAGCGTCAACAGAGCTCCTACTCCGACTTCCTGGCGACTCATCCCCCGGTATTCTCAAGGGCGGATGAACCACTTGACGCGGACAACTGGCTCCGCGCCATAGAGATGAAGTTCGGGCTGCTCCAGATAAGCGAGCAGCGCAAGACTCAGTTCGCGGTCCAGCAGCTCCAAGGATCCGCGAGCGCGTGGTGGGCCAACTTCTGTGCTCCACAGCCCACCGACCGAGTGATGACCTGGACAGAGTTCTGGACGGCCTTCAGGGCCTATCATATACCGCCAGGTCTGATGAAATGAAAGACGCAGGAATTTCTACACCTGCAACAAGGGAGCAGGAACACGCTGGAATACTCCAGAGCGTTCAACGATCTCGCGCTGTATGCGTCGTATCATGCCAATACCGACGAGAAGCGGCAGGACCACTTTTACCAGGGGCTTAACCCGCTCCTGAAGGACAAGTTGGCGATGTTCAATCGAGGCAGCCTCAACGACATCAATGATGCTGCGATTGTTCAGGAGGACTCCGGCAAGGAGCTAGCGGCGGCAGATCGAAAGTGAAGCGCGCCGCAAAGCAGCGGAGAAGGAGGCGGTCCTTCTCAGAAGTTTCAGATGGTGAATCGCCCACCATCAGGTCCACGCTGGCAGCCACCACAGCGGTTGATGCCGTTCCGCAGTCGACCGTACTCTTCACCAGCATTCAGGCCGGCACTGCCAGTACCACCTCCGCAACAACAGCAGCAGCGGGCGATGCCGCGTGCGTATGCACCTCAGCAGCGCATGCCGGGCTTTCGTCCCCCGAGCACTACACCAGCAGCGGCCACATGTTACAAGTGTGGTCGTCCAGGACACTTCGCGAGCAGTTGCCCGGAGAGGCAAGGCGGCGGAGTGGCAACGCAGTTTCCGGGGAGGAATCAACCCCGGAACCCTACTAATGCGCGGCGGGCAAACCCTAGGCCCGGCACCGTCCACCAGCTTGCCATTGAGGACGTGCCGGAGGGCGAGCCAATCCTTGCGGGTATGTTCCAACTCCACCAGCATCCCGCTATAGTACTGTTTGATTCAGGCGCCACGCATAATTTTATTAGCCAAGCTTTCATTGCTAAACACAGCTTGCCAATACTACCCACCGATAGTCCATATTTAATTCGTTCACTGGGTGGGAAGATTTCAGCAAGCGTAATGGTTTCCAAAGCACCATTATGCTTAGCGGGTAGAATGTACCCCACGTCTCTCATTATCTTAGAGGGACAGAAGGTCGATGTCATCCTAGGGATGTCGTGGTTAAACCGCCATGGCGCTGTTTTATACACCGTCCTTCGAGTCGTGCACTTAAACCAGAAGTGCACAGGTCTCACTCATTATTTCTGGACAGTCCAGAAATAAAGCTTCCAAGCGTCTATCAAGCCACAACTATCAGATTGGAAGATATTCCAGTAGTCCGAGAGTTCCCTGATGTATTCCCGAATGATTTACCGGGAATGCCACCCGATTGAGAGGTGGAGTTCAAGATTGAACTGGCTCCGGGAACCATGCCAATATCCCGAAGGCCGTACAAGATGGCGCCCAAGGAGTTGGCTGAACTGAAGACTCAGCTCACGGACCTTCTGGAGAATGGTTTTACTAGGCCGAGCTCCTCGCCATGGAGCTGTTCGGCATTATTTGTCAAGAAGAAGGATGAGACGTTGCGGCTTTGCGTGGACTATCGTCCATGAAATGCCGTGACCATCAAGAACAAGTACCCGTTGCCACGGATCGACATGTTGTTTGATCAGTTGGTCGAAGCAAAGATCTTTTCCAAAATGGACTTAAGATCCGGGTACCATCAGATTAAGATAAGGGCTGAGGACATTCTGAATACAGCTTTCTCGATGAGGTACGGACTTTATGAGTACCTGGTCATGTCCTTCGGCCTCACCAATGCTCCAGCTCATTTCATGTACTTGATGAACTCGGTATTCATGCCGGAGCTGGACAAGTTTGTCGTGGTCTTCATCGACGACATTCTGGTATATTCCAAGTCGGAGGAGGATCACAAGAAGCATCTGCGTATAGTCTTGCAACGGCTGCGGGATCACAAGTTATACGCAAAATTCAGCAAATGAGAGTTTTGGATATCGCAAGTGCCTTTTCTCGGGCATATCATCTCAGCGGAGGGTATCGCTGTGGACCCGAGCAAGATCACTCAAGTGCTGAATTGGAAATCCCCGAGAACTGTTCACAAGGTACGGAGTTTCCTCGGGCTCGCGGGATATTATCGGAGGTTCATTCTGAACTTCTCGAAGATTGCCAAGCCAATGACAGAGCTGCTTAAGAAGGCTACCAAATATGTTTGGAGTCCAACATGTGAAGCATCATTCAAGGCTTTAGTCAAGCACCTGACATCAGCACCGGTTTTGGCGCAGCCAGACACAACAAAACCGTTCAATGTGTACTGCGATGCATCCGGCATTGGGCTCGGATGTGTGCTGATGCAAGACCGAAGAGTGGTCGCGTATGGATCACGGCAGCTTAGAAACCACGAGCAAAATTATGCAACCCACGATTTGGAGCTTGCTGCCGTGGTACTCGCACTGAAAATGTGGAGGCACTACCTACTCGGTAACCTCGTACATTTGTATACCGACCATAAAAGCCTCAAGTACATATTCACTCAGAAGGAGCTGAACATGAGGCAGCGAAGATGGTTAGAACTGATAAAGAATTACGAAATAGAGATTCATTATTATCCGGGTAAGGCAAACGTAGTGGCAGATGCGCTGAGCCGAAAGTCACACGTCAACAATCTGACCATCACACCGTTGGAAGAGAGCGAACCACCACTACATACAATTCCACATGGAGCTCTCTACAACCTGGCGTTGATCCCCACCATCCGTGAAGAGATAGCGGCAGCCCAGAAGAATGACAAAGGCATGTCACATTTGCGGAGACGTGTAGACAGTGGGGAGTTGAAATGTTTCCGGAAGGACGGAGACGGCGTCCTATGGTTTAAGGACCGGATCGTCGTACCCCGTAACCCGGAAGTACGGAAGAAAATCTTTGATGAGGCTCACTTGTCAAAGTTTCTATTCACCCCGGCAGCAACAAAATGTATCAAGAACTCAGAAGCAAGTTTTGGTGGACACGGATGAAGCGTGAGACTGCAAAATACGTGTCCGAGTGTGATACATGTCGAAGGGTGAAGGCAGACCACATGCGGAAACTGGGACTGCTACAACCACTGGGCATTCCTGCCTGGAAGTGGGAGGATGTGAGCATGGACTTCATCGTCGGTTTACCCACCACCTTGCAGAAACATGATTCTGTGTGGGTGATCGTCGATCGGCTCACCAAAGTTGCCCATTTCATCCCAGTCAACACAAACTACAACGCCAAGAAGTACGCTGAACTATACATCTCACGGATCCTATGCTTGTACGGCGTACCCCGTACCATCATATCGGATCGGGGCACTTTATTTGTGTCCCGTTTTTGGGAGCAGCTGCACGCTGCCTTGGGGACGAAGCTGATCCGTAGTTCAGCCTATCACCCGCAGACGGATGGGCAAACGGAGCGGGTGAATCAGATCTTGGAAGACATGCTACGAGCTAGCGCTATCAACCACGGCAAGAATTGGGATGATCACTTGCCGTTAGCCGAGTTCTCGTACAATAATGGGTACCAAGCCAGCATCAAGATGGCACCTTACGAGGCGCTATACGGTAGGAAATGCCGCACACCATTGAATTGGTGTGAGTCTGGCGAAAGGGTTACCTTCGGGATTGACCTTGTCAACAACGCGGAAGAAAAGGTTCGACTGATTCAAGCGAACCTAAAAGCCGCTCAATCCCGTCAGAAACATTATTCGGATCGGAGAAGGCGCCCATTACAATTTGAAGTTGGAGATCACGTATATCTACGGGTGTCTCCAATGAAGGGCGTAGACAGATTTGGGGTGAGAGGAAAGTTGGCACCCCGATTCATCGGTCCATTCCAGATTACTGAAAGATATGGATCAGTGGCATACCGGCTGAAATTACCAGAAGCACTTTCCGGTGTGCACGACGTCTTTCACGTTTCCCAGCGGAGGAAGTGTCTCAAGCTATCGACTACCGTTCAGCTGGAAGACATTGAGGAACTGCAACCGGATCTCACCTATCGGGAGGAACCAGTGCAGATTATTGATGAAAAGGCCCGAACCACACGGAACTGTACGTTGTGGTTCTACAAGGTTCTATGCAGTAATCACTCCATGGACGAAGCGACATGGGAGAGCGAAGAATTTCTTCGCGCTAACTACCCCGACTTTTTCACGTCGCATATCCGGTAATTTTCCACCGTCCTCTCTCTCATTTTCACCTTATAATCTCGGGATGAGATTCTTTTAAGGGGGGAGGAATGTAAGGGCCTCAGTTTTGGCACACATTTGAAGTATTCATCACCACACCACACACCTTATTTGAGGAAAGATGATGAACACAAATGAAGAGAAAGTAACCACCATCAACATGCTCATTAGAGAACAAACTCACATATTGCAAAAGTGGTATTTCCTACATGTGATATAGGTGGGCTGGACATATGAAAACTATTACACATTGCTAAGGATGTCCATGCCAAGTTTCACCCAAATTCAAAACCTTTTTGAGGTCATTTTGGGTATAGATAGAAAGAGGGCAGTTTGAAACCACATTCAAATTCAAACTGTTTTTATCCCATGAATTTAAAAGTGGGAGGCATATTGTTATTCAGCACAATTTTGTGAGCTCACACACCAATTTTCACTCCATTTGGAGTTGATCTTGACATGAGCTAAGTGGGACAAATTCAAACTTTATTTGAATTCAGAACTGAACTTGTGCTGAAATTCACTCAAACCAAACCCAATTTGAATCCTATTCAATTCGAATGGCTCAGGGGTGAATAATTTGAATCACCAGGGGTATTATGGGGCTCACTGTTTACAACAGTGATTAGGAGTAAATTTCAGAGGTTAAAACCCCGGGTGGGACCCACATGTCATAGAGGGAAGAAGGAGAAACTTGCACCCGAAGTCAGAGTCTCGGTGGGAAATTCCACCGAGAAGCTGTCGGCTGTGCCACCGAGCAGCTCCCAGCGCCACCAGCTGCTTCCCCTCTCCGCGCGCTGGCGCCCAGGGTGGCTTGCTCGCGCCCCCACGCGACCGGCACCGCCTCAGCTGAGCAGGAGTCAGCCGGCTTTATCTTCTCGCGGGCAAACCCGAGCAGCGGCATTGTTTCTCGCCGCAGCTCTCTGCTCAATCGGGAAAAGCAGCAAAACCATCTCCTCCTTCGTCCCTGAACTGCTAGACAGCCACCTGAGGTCGCACTCCACCTCCCCAACGCCAGAAACCCCGAGCTCCGACCTCCTTTGCCCGAAAACGATCGCCACCGCGGCAACCTAGCCTCAGCCGAGAGTCAGGCGCCCGTGGGCAGCATTCCACAGGCGTTTTCACGGTCCAGCGAGAGAGGCAACAGGAGCGCGCGACCACCGTGCTGCTCTCCTCCAAGTTTGGATGCCAACCGTGAAGAATCCGCAGAGAATTTCCAGTTTTTGCTCCGGCGACCGTAAACCGAGCTTCCGGTACGGTTTCTTTAAATTCTCGCTCTATGATCTTTCGGAGGTCATCAAATCTAGCACATAGACGCTGGACTAGCCGGTGATCAAGTTCTTTTCTGCATCCGTAGCGTGAAACTGTCTAGGAGTGACGAATTTTGAGCTCGATCAAGGGCGGTCATGGCGGGCACGATCGGTCACACGGTACCGACCGACTTGCCGCCATCCCTGAACCCTTTTGACACCTTGTCGAGCTTCCTAGAGGTACACTGATGCTGTAGGACCATTTGTTCGAGGTGTTGGCGGGTTAGAACCCACGTTCGACGACGCCGAACCTCAACCGAGGCCGTGGCACGTCGCCGGGCTATTTCCGGTCACCCCCAGCCCGACCTGACACCACCGACGTGTTCCTCGACAACCCCCTGGCGGCGAGTTTCAGACCATGGGAGTTCCGGCAGCGGCGAGCCGGCGAGCTCCGAGTCTGCTCCGGCGAGGTCGGTGGCGCGGGCGCGAGAGAACGGTGGGAGGAAGACGAAGCCGGCTGGCCCACATGTCAGCGGCTGAAGAATTTAAATCGGGATCGGGTGTGGCCGGGGATCGGCTGTGCTAGCGCGCAAATACCCTGTGAGCTCCGGTGTGCCGGACACCTCCGCGCTCGACACGTGTCCCCGCGGGCCCCGAGAGTTTAAACTTTTCCCCGATTTTCAAAATTCTTGCAAACTTCAAATCCTCATAACTTTGGCTAGAGAGCTCCAAATCGAGTGAACCAAATTTTGCTGGATTCAGCTCTCTGAGTACTTTCCAGAAAATCAAGTTTCACTTCATGAAATCCTTATTTCTCCAGAATTAATTCCTCAAAGTTTAAACTGTTTGGAATTTTAACTGGAGAATCCTTTGGAGGAATATCCTGAAAATTTTGCTGGGATGTTCACCAAAATATCCCTGGACTACCATAAAAATTTCAGATCCATTTGAGCTCATTTAATCCACCTAATGGTGTGATTAGTGAAACTGTTCCAGAGAAAATAGAAAATGTTCAGAAACATTTTCAGAATTTTCTCTGAAATTGTTTAGCTCATCTTTAGTTAGGAACTTCCAAATTAAGTGAGACCAACTCCATTAGAACCCTCTGAAAATCTAGTTTTCAGAAAGTCATAGTTTGTTTCATGAAAATCCTTAGAGCACCCTAAGAGTTCCAATTAAGGTCAAGGACATAATTAATTGTGGAGGGCTCAAATGAGCTTTGCTGCAACTAAAACTTGACCAAGTCTCTGTTTAGGTTGTTACCAAGCCACAGTAAATGTTTCACGGTCATTAGGTCTGTCTAGCAAGGGTTATAGACTTCTCAACTTCACACTCAATACAAATGCATTTAAATTGATACATATATTGCTTCTATCATGTAGTCGCTAAGGTCGAGGAGGAACCCGAAGTCCTAGACTTCGTTACTCTAGAGGAACAGCTAGCCTATGACCAAGAGCAGCAAGGCAAGCTCCGGTTTGCATTAACCGTTTTGCAAATTTTTATTGTTTTGAGCACATACTTGATTATTAATTCTTCGCATTAGAGTCTTGTTTGGAAACCCAATTGCATAGCCAAGAAAACCATGGGTTGGGTTTAGGATTGCAAACCCCGTTAGCTACTGCAATGCTAAGATAGTGTAGGATTCGGTACAAGTCGAGTAGTTGGAACTACTCGCGAGCATAGGCTAGAGGCACTCGACTCGGGTAGAGATAGCACATGACATACATGGCAAGAAAAATGAGACCGAGCGGAGAGTAAGGACAGCAGGACTTTGGGGCCTGTGTGCTGTAGCTCCGCCTGCGTCGATTGAGGACTGAGCCGTGTGCGGGCCTGTTGAACAAGCTAGAACAGTACCGAAGACCTACCGGCTATATGGGAACCGGGAAACCGATGTAACTCGGGTAGCTGGGTATTGAGGCATTGCCCGTCGTTCAGAGGGTAGGTTGAGAGCTCGAGGTGTAAATCGGCTGGCGGCACTGAGATGCGCGTGCAGAGACCTCTTGCTCGGGACGATGGGACCGGTTCAATATTTGGCTGACGGGCGAAAGGTGGTCGCGTACGGTGTCAGTGATGGTTGCTGTAGGCAACATCGAGCATGGGCGTACGTGACGTGTTGTTCGGGTAACCCTGCAGGTGTAAATCGATTATAATCGCCGTCCCTCACGGTTAGTGAGTACCACTTGTTCACTGTACCGTGACGTAGAAAGAATAGGCTAGTTACATGTTAAAATGTTGTTGATTGAAAGATGGACTTGATTGCTAATGACTTGCTGTAGTTTAGAGCTAACTAAAGTTCATTTCAACTTTGGGCAAAGTACATGAGAGAAATGCGTTTCTTGTTTCATTGCGGCTCTCTCATGTGCCTTAGCGTAAGGTTCTCCACAAACTGCTGCTAAAACTTGAAAGTAAGGTTCCACTAATTAGGCGAGTCCTTTGCAAATTATTTTTACCTCATGTAACCCACCAACCCTCATGTAGAAGTTCCATGTTTAGGTGAGACGGGTCAGACTTGCAGAGCCTTCGTGCTCACTGCTTGTGTTAGAAGCTTTTGCAGGGTTCTATGAGAAGGGACTCCCGAGGAAGAGACGGAATCCCAGGAGGGGAACCCCGTCAAGTGGGAGTCGTGCACGCCGCAGAGTTAGTGTGCGTGTGTGCTAGCAAGGACACGTTCAAGGGCTGAATGTGCACTTGATGCTTAGTCTACGCCCGCGAGTGTAAACTGGACTTATTTTGATGTAAACATGTTCATAACTTTTTTATGTAATAAAATTTTGCTTCCGCTTTGTACCTTTGACGTGTGTTATACGGTGCTGTGCAACGCAGCACCCCTCAGCGTGATCCTGGCTCGACAAGACCGTGGGGTCGTGTCAGCTTGACCTCCACGCCATCCAGCAACAGCCTGGAGAGTCGCTGTGCTCCTTCATTCAGCGGTTCTCCCAGGTGCGGAACACCATCCCACACATCCAAAACCCTTCGGTGGTGGTGGCGTTCCGGCAAGGCGTCCGGGATAAGAAGATGCTTGAGAAGCTCGCGACCAGAGAGGTCCGCGATGTCTCCGAGCTCTTCAGCCTGGCAGACAAGTGTGCCAGAGCAGCCGAAGGGCGGAACTGGCACTCACTGCCAACCTCCGTGTCAGGAGGACCGCCCGGATCTGGCGCTGCTTCCTATGGAGGCAGCAAGAAGGCCAAGAACCGAGGCAGAGGCAAGATGGAATCACCGACCGCAGCTCCCGTCGCTGCAGTAGAGTCACCCAGTGGAGCTCGGGGGCCACGCCCCGACAAGAGGCAGCGACAGTCACCAGCCCCAGAAGGCGACAAAGACAAGCTATGCCCCATGCACGGCAGCTGTCGCCACACTACTGCCGAGTGCCGGGAGATCCGGAAGCTCGTGGAGCGCTTCCGCAAAGGAAAGCAGCAGCGGACTGATACCCCACCCTTCCGCCAAAGGGAGGGTAAGCAGAAGGTCGACGTCCCAGACAGCATCGACCACCAAGTGGAGTTCCAGGAGCCTCAGCGCACCGTGAAGGCGGTGCGCAACCATGAGGACTCCAGCTCCAGCGATGATGAGCGTCGAAAGAAGCTCTACGTCATATACGGCGGGTCCGCCGACCCCTCGTCCCGAAGCGCAGTCAAGACTCTGCGCCGAGCGGTAGCGTCGGTGGCTCCACTCCCAAGTGCTGCACCACACCTCAAGTGGATGGGAACCCCCATCAGCTTTGACGCCACCGACTGCCCCAGTAACATGGCTGGGGCCCGCCAACTACCGCTCCTGGTAGCTCCCACCATCGCCAACGTGAGGATGTACCACGTTTTGGTAGATGGTGGAGCTGGTCTGAACCTCATCAGCCGTGCAGCTTTCCAAAAGCTGCAGATCCCGATGGCCAAGCTCACCCCGTTGAGCCCGTTCTCAGGGGTATGGCCGGGACAGGTCGTTCCCTATGGCAACATCAGCCTCCCGGTGACCTTCGGAGCTCCGGACAGCTATCGGACAGAATACATTTTGTTCGACGTAGCAGAGATCGACCTCCCCTTCAACGCCATAATTGGCAGGCCAGCCCTGTACCGATTCATGGCAGTAGCCCACTACGGCTACCTCGTCCTGAAAATGCCTACACCAACAGGCGTTCTCAGGATTCGTGGAGACCGCACTGCTGCAGTGTCGGCCTTGGAAAAACTCCAAGCGCTCGCAACAGCTGGAGCACCAGCCCCTGGCAGCGCAGAGCCAGACCAGCTCCACCCGAGTGCACGCCACCGTGCCTCCGCCACAGCACCCCGGGTGCAACCCCTCGACGAGGGCGACGTCCCCTTAAAGGTCGTCCAAGTCGGCGCCGAAGCTACCCAGACCACCCGGGTAGCCGGGGGCCTGAGTAGCAAATAGGAAGGCGCGCTCGTCACCTTCCTTCGGCGCAACGTTGACGTGTTTGCATGGCAGCCGTCACAGATGCCGGGGATCCCTAGGGAGGTGATCGAGCACCACTTAAAGGTCTTCCCCGACGCCCGGCCAGTTCAGCAGACGCCCCGTCTGCAGTCCATCGAGCGGCAAAACTTCATTCGTGAAGAAATCAAGAAGCTGCTGGACGCTGGCTTCATACGGGAAGTCCACCACCCCCGGTGGTTGGCGAACCCCGTCGTTGTCCTGAAGGCCAGCGGGAAGCTCCGGATGTGCATCGACTACACCAGTCTCAATAAGGCATGTCCCAAAGATCCATTCCCTCTCCCTAGAATAGATCAAATAGTAGACTCAACATCAGGCTGCAATATTCTGTGCTTCCTAGACGCCTACTCGGGTTTCCATCAGATCCCCATGTCTAGGGAGGATGAATAGCACACCTCCTTCATCACAGTAGATGGCCTCTATTGTTATGTCTTTATGCCTTACGGCCTAAAGAATGCTCTCCCCACCTTTGTGCGTGCAATGCACAAAACCTTTGGAGAGTTAATAAGAGACTTAGTTGAGGTGTACGTCGATGACATTGTTGTCAAGGTCCGGCAGGGTTCATCTTTGTTAGATAACCTAGCCTTAGTTTTTGACAAATTGCGCTCTATGACACGACCCCATTGGTCCTGTCGAGCCAGGATCACGCTGAGGGGTGCTGCGTTGCACAGCACTGTATAACACACGTCAAAGGTGCAAAGCGGAAGCGGAAGTTTTATTACATAAACAAGTTTATGAAAATGTTTACATCAAAATAAGTTCAGTCTACACTCGCGGGCGTAGACTAAGCATCAAGTGCATGTTCAGCCCTCGAACGTGTCCTTGCTAACACACACGCACACTAACTCTGCGGCGTGCACGACTCCCACTCGACGGGGTTCCCCTCCTGGGGTTCCGTCTCCTCTTCGGGAGTCCCTTCCTCATAGAACCCTGCAAAAGCTTCAAACAAAAGCAGTGAGCACGAAGGCTCAGTAAGTCTGACCCGTCTCACCTAAACATGGAACTTCTACATGAGGGTAATGGGTTGCATGAGGTAAACATCATTTGCAAGGACTCGCCTAATTAGTAGAACCTTACTTTCAAGTTTTAGCAGCAGGTTGTGGCGAACCTTACGCTAAGGCACATGAGAGAGCTGCAATCAAACAAGAAACACATTTCTCTCATGTACTTTGCCCAATGTTGAAAAGAACTTTAATTAGCTCTAAGCTACAGCATCTCATTAACAATCACTGTCCAGCTTTCAATCAGCAACATTTTAACATGTAACTAGCCTGTTCTTTCTACGTCACGGTACAGTGAACAAGTGGTACTCACTGACCGTGAGGGACGGCGATTATAATCGATTTACACCTGCAGGGTTACCCGAACAACCCGTCACGTACGCCCGTACTCGATGTTGCCTACAACAACCATCACGGACGCCGTACGCGACTACCTTTCACCCGTTAGCCAAATATTGAACCGGTCCCATCGTCCCGAGCAAGAGGTCTCTGCATGCGAATCTCCGTGCCGCCAGCCGATTTACACCTCAAGCTCTCAACCTACCCTCTGAACGACGGGCAATGCCTCAATAACCAGCTACCCGAGTTACATCAGTTTCCCGGTTCCCATATAGCCGGTAGGTCTTCGGTACTGTTCTAGCTTGTTCAACAGGACCGCATACGGCTTGGTCCTCAATCGACACAAGCGGAGCTACAGCACACAGGCCCCAAAGTCCTGCTGCCCTTACTCTCCGCTCGGTCTCATTTTCTTGCCATGTGTTCATGTGCTATCTCTACCCGAGCAATGTGCCTCTAGCCTATTCTCGAGAGTAGTTCCAACTACTCGACTTGTACCGAATCCTACTCTATCCTAGCAATGCAGTAGCTAACGGGGTTTGCAATCCTAAACCCCAACCCATGGTTTTCTTGGCTATGCAATGGGGTTTCCAAACAAGACTCTAATGCACAGAATAAAGGAAACAAGTATGTGCTCAAAACAATAAAAATTTGTAAAATGGTTAATGCAAACCGGAGCTTGCCTTGCTGCTCTTGGTCGTAGGCTAGCTGTTCCTCCGGAGTAACGAAGTCTAGGACTTCGGGTTCCTCCTCGACCTTAGCGACTACATGATAAGAGCAATGTATGTATTAATTTAAATGCATTTGTATTATCTTTGAAGTTGTGAAGTCTATAACCTTTGCTAGACAGTCCTAATGACTGAAACTTTTACTGTGGCTTGGTTACAACCTAAACAGAGACTTGGTCAAGTTTTAGTTGCAGCAAAGCTCATTTGAGCCCTCCACAATTAATTATGTCCTTGACCTTAATTGGAACTCTTAGGGTGTCCCAAGACACGGAGCACGCCTCTGTCATGTGCCGTTGCGCCCAGTCACATCACAGACTGGCGCGCGGTGTCAGAACCTGCCAGCCAATAAACACAGCGACAAGACATCCCCTGCCGCCCCCGCCGTCATCAACCACTACGGCTAGCATGCGGCATGGGCAGGGCGGCAAGATGAAGACTCAAAAGCCTTCGCCAGAGAGAACTACCAACATAACTGCGGATACGATAGTCTGCACGCAATCTCCCCAGGACCACCTGTCGGGTCCCGGGCCCCCCTTGTAAGCCACCCGAGCCTTGCACTATAAAAGGCTCGGGTAGGCAACGTTAGCAAGGGTTCGCACTCCCGCAACTCATACGCTAGGTGTATCTCATCCTAAAGCTCAAGACTCCGGTTCTGAGCAACAAGCAATACAGCGAGCTCCTTAGCTTGCCGTGGACGTAGGGTTTTACGCTCCGGCGGCCTGAACCACGTAAAATTCGCTGTGTCAAGCTCCTCCTAAACTCGTCCTTACGCTCAAGCTCTCCGCAAGTGACTAGCCCCTCAGAAAAAGAACCTCCGCGGGCTGCCCAGTGCAGGCCCGGGGGAAGTGTCGACCACACACTTCGACATTGTCGGTACCCACAATATGGGGTACCCCCGCGCACAGTGGAAAATGCCTAAGGATCTCGCCTTTCTCCGCAGGGAGAGCTCCGAAGGCGCCACGCGTCCGGCGGGGCCGGACCTCCCTCTCCTCAGAGGAGAGCTCCGGGCTCGCCACGTGGCTTGCAGAAGCCGGACTTCCCCCTCCGCGGGTGAGAGGTCCGAACGCGCCACGTGTCCAGTGGGGCCGGACCTCCCTCTCCTTAGAGGAGAGCTCCGGGCCTGCCACGTGGCCGACAGAAGCCGGACCTCCCCCTCCGCGGGGAGAGGACCGAAGGCTCCACGTGTCCTGCGGGGCCGGACCTTCCTCTTCTCTAAGGAGGGCTCCGGGCCCGCCACGTGTCCAGCAGAAGAGCGCTGCCTGCCCCCGAGCGGTAGGCAGCGGGCGTAAAGACGCCCCATACTTTGCCCGTACAAGGTATTCAAGGCCCGCGCCTTCCCAAGACGTGGAGACGCGGAGCACGCCTCTGTCAGGTGTTGTTGCGCCCAGTCACATCACAGACTGGGGCGCGGTGTCAGAACCTGCCAGCCAATAAACACAGCGACAAGACGTCCCCTGCTGCCCCCGCCATCATCAACCACTACGACTAGCAGGCGGCATGGGCAGGCCGGCAAGATAAAGACTCAGAAGCCTTCGCCAGAGACAACTACCGACATAACTGCAGATACGATAGTCTGCAAGCAATCTCCCCGGGACCACCTGTCGGGTCCTGGGCCCCCCTTGTAAGCCACACGAGCCTTGGACTATAAAAGGCTCGAGTAGGCAACGTTAGCAAGGGTTCGCACTCCCGCAACTCATAGGCTTGGTGTAACTCATCCTCAAGCTCAGGACTCCAGTTCTGAGCAACAAGCAATACAGCAAGCTCTTTAGCTCGCCGTGGACATAGGGTTTTACGCTCCGGCGGCCTGAACCAGGTAAAACTCGCTGTATCAAGCTCCTCCTAAACTCATCCTTACGCTCAAGCTCTCCGCAAGTGACTAGCCCCTCCGAAAAAGAACCTCCGCGGGATGCCCAGTGCAGGCCCGGGGGAAGTGTCGACCACACACTTCGACATTTGGCGCGCCAGGTAGGGGGCTTTTCCCTTGCGCGACGAATTTCCACCGACGAAGATGACCAAGCTTCCTTCAGCGGCAAACTCTCCTCCTCCGCGTTCACGGCGAACCGTGACCAGCGGGGAGTACATGTCGACGCACTTAGGATGGAGTGTGTCGGCGCAAGCTGGGAGCCAGCAGCCGACTCCTGCAATGCAGGCTCCAACCAGCGTCAGATCTTCTGCAGCGCTAAGCGTACACCACGGGAGTGCACTAGCTGCAGCAAGAGCGCTACTGCACAATCCACCTGCTGGGGACGCACCTCATTCAGCAACCCAGCAGTGGATACGTGAGGTAGACCGCCTCGTCGTCGCCGCCGCCAACCCTCGACTTCGGCGGGGACGACACTCCGGTCAACCGGCAGTGTCGCTGACGCGCACGCCAACGGTTGACGGGCATACGGCGGGTTCCAGCTCCACCAGGCTTCCTTCAACGGACCTAAGAACAAAGCTGGAACGGTGCCACTTGGGCCAAGATGCCCGGGTGTACCTCGAGCGACGTCAGGAAAGGCGTCGCAATGAAGAGGCTGGTGACAGCATGACGTCAGCCTCGACCCAGCCTGAAGAGCAGATCTTCGCCACGCGAGCTCTGCCCCAGGCATAAGCCGCGCAGCATGTGCCACAGCCATATGCCCTGCAAATGGCGCCCCCGGTCTATGGCGCAGCCTTGCCCATACCGGGGTACACTGTGCCAGCGGCGAACCAAGTGTTCGCGGCACCAACACCTGCGGCAACAGGAGCAGGATGTGCGGCCCCGGCGCCCCACCTTCGCTTCGCAAGGTGGCCGCGCAAGTTTCGGCTGCACCTGCCTGAAAATTACGACGGGAGCGTCAACCCGGCGGAGTTTCTCCAGATCTACTACACCGCCGTACTTGCCGCAGGAGGGGATGAGGCTGTCATGGCCAACTACTTCCCCATCGCCTTGACCGGCCCATCCCGGTCTTGGCTCATGAACCTCCCTAAGGGTTCCATAACTTCCTGGGGAGAGCTCTGCCGGCAGTTCATCGCCAACTTTGGCAGCTCCTACACCCGTCCCGGCACGGAGCTTGACCTCCACGCCATCAAGCAACAACCTGGGGAATCACTGCGCTCCTTCATCCAGCGGTTCTCCCAGGTACGCAACACCATCCCGCATATTCAAAGTGCTTCTGTGGTGGTGGCGTTCCGGCAGGGTGTCCGGGACGAGAAAATGCTTGAGAAGCTCGCGACCAGAGAGGTCTGCGACGTCTTCGAGCTCTTCAGCCTGGCGGACAAGTGCGCCAGAGCAGCTGAAGGGCGGAACTGGCACTCTCTGCCGGCCTCCATGTCAGGAGGGCAGCCTGGGTCCGGCGCAGCTTCCTATGGACGTGGCAAGAAGGCCAAGAACCGCGGGAGCAGCAAGATGAGGTCATCGACCGCGGCTCCCGTTGCCGCAGCAGTGACACCCAGTGGAGCTCAGGGGCCATGCCCCGACAAAAGGCAGCGGCAGTCACCAGCCCCGGATGGTGACCAGGGCGGGCTATGCCCAGTGCATGGCGCTGGCAATCATAGTGCTGCCGAGTGCTGGGATATCCAGAGGCTCGCAGAGCGCTTCCGCAAAGGGAGTCAGCAGAGAGCTGAGGCTCCACCCCTCCCTCAGAGGGAGGGCAAGCAGAAAGTCGATGCTTCACTCAGCGCCGGCCACCAGGTGGGGTTTCAGGAGCCTCAGCGTGTCATGAAGACAGTGCACAATGGTGAGGACTCCAGCTCCGATGGTGACGGGCCGGGGCGGTAGCCAACTGTGGATATCCCGAAAAGCCAGTGGAGGCTGCACTGCTGCGGCGTCAACCTTGGAGAAGCCCCGAGTAGTCGCAGCAGCACTAGCACCAATCCCAACGGTGCAGGATCGGGCCAGCCCCACCCGAGAGCACGCTTCTGTGCCTCGACCGTACCTCCGGGGGGCCGCCCAAGGTCTGTCAACCCCTTGAAGGCCTTTCCAGAAGGAGAAGACGCCTTGGGTCTCCCATGAAGAGTCAGGGTTCTCCTACCCCTTGAAGGCCTTAGCCAGAAGGAGAGGGTACCCCAAGGCGCCCAGGAGAAGCCACGCAGGACCTGATCCAGCGTGAAGATGACAACCTCAGTGGAGACTGCACTGCTGCGACATCAACCTTGGAGGAGCTCCAAGTAGTCACAGCAGCCAAAGTACCAGCCCGATGGTGCAGGACCAGGCCGGCTCCACCCGGGTGCATGCCTCCGTGCCCCGGTCGTACCTCCTGGGGGCCGCCCAGGGTCCGTCAACCCCTTGAAGGCCTTGCCAGAAGGGGAAGACGCCTTGGGTCTCCCAAGAAGAGTCCGGGTACTCCTACCCCTTGAAGGCCTTAGCCAGAAGGGGAGAAATCCTCGGGGCGCCTAGGAGAAGCCGCGCAGGACCTGATCCAGCGTGAAGATGACAACCTCGTCGACGAGGCTCGGCTGCAGGTGACACCCCACAACGCACGGTCTCGGCTGCTGCTCTAGCACTACCGCCAAAGAACCAAACGCGTCAGGGACCTGCAGAAAGGCAACCTAGTGCCGCGGCACACACTTTCCCGAGAAGGACCTATAAACTCTCCCCCAGCTAGGAAGGTCCCTTCCGAGTCACGAAAGTTGCCGTCCCAGGTACACATGCCTTTCAACCGAGTGTGGGATCCGTTCCCAAAACCCTTGGTGTGGAACAACACTGTAAGTCCTACCCCCCGAGCATTAGTAGAACAGGGTCATTCCTGTGACGCCCTAAATTCTGTGAGAAAACCACAGAACCGAGAACTAATGCATATGCGTGCCCAGGATGTTCATCACACATACACATATGTTCCACAAACTGAATTCAGATATATATAACCACGAATAACAGAGTTTATTACAACGTCTCATGAGTCTTGGACTCATGCTTACAGCGGAAGTCTTATTTCTATGCAGCGGAAATCTCTACTTTATTGCGGAAGCAAAACTACTGCGGAGGCAAAACTAAGCAGAAGTGGCTCCATCTCTACTCCCTCCACAGGCAAGGTTGAGAACAGATCACACGGCGTAATGCCCCACTCGGTCTTCATAGTAGGCTTCTCCTGCTGCTGATGATGAAAATAATAATGCAAGTTTGAGTACAATGATGTACTCAGCAAGTGCAGGAAAACACATGATATGCAGCTCATAGACAAGGTAGGTATATAAGGCTTATTTGCAGAAAAGCAGATCTATAAAACCATGATAAAACAGCAACTTAACTTTAGATGAATGCAATCCCAGCATGTATTAAATTACCAACATACCTCCATTGCTTTCCATGTTCCAACCTCATTCTTACTCACGAATACCTCCTCATATTCGCTACCATCTCACGAATACCTTCACGTATTCGCTACCATCTTATCTCATAAACAACTTTGTCTCACACCGAGATCAGTTTCGCTGCCATGACTCAACAGTCATGCAACCATCTTATCACCCGGACTCCACAGTCCCAACAACCAAACCATGACAAACTCATTAACCATAACCAAGAACCTTCCCAATAACCATCCCAACTAATCATGGCAGTTTAGCCAGGTGTTCGTGACCGTAAGCTCGGCTATCATGATAGTTTTAGACTCTGCAGAGTGTGCACCTCTTTACCCACAAGTTTGTGATTTCGTTACCCTTCGGCGACTGCAGAACCTCCATTATACCAGTACACAACCATCGGTGTATGGTCAAGAGATCACAAAATAGCCTTTACAAAGGGGTTACTAGATGTCTGGACTCACTAAGGTTTCACTGGCGGGCTAGAATCTCCAATTCTCCCACCCACGGGCCCCCTCTTGTGCCATGCAGTTCCCAGGGCAGTCCTTACTCGACTCCCATTCCCCGCGCCTTCCACAGTCCATAACACTCTAGCAACTTACCTAATTACTCAGCTAAGCCGCACCCATACTTGGCCTTGTGGTGGCACTGTTATCCTGGCATGTGCATGCATGAACCGGTCCTTAGATCTATGGCAAGTAAAACCACCATCTCATGCTACCTCATTCACAAACCCAGGCTTGCCTAGATCTCCCTCCGATACATATTCATTAATCTCATCAGTTACTTATTATCAGTACGAGTGCAGTTAGCTAGACACATCTATCTCGCTTCCCAATCCCATGGACTCAGCGAAGCATAAAGCAAAAACCATACCCGACTCATAAACTTCCCTGGCGACAAGGGTGGTTTAACCAAAACTATTAAACTCCTACAAAAAGGGTTTCCCATCATGTTTGACTCGGCACACACACCTTTTCGCAAAACAAAATAGTTTTCCAAAACATAGGATCAATATGGTCAAGGAGCACTTGCCTTGTTCTTGCGGTTCTGGTTGTTCTTGGATCTCAAAACCTGGTTGCTGCAGTTCGTCGTAGACAGCTCCCTGAGCTTGTCCTGCTAGGTAGGATCACGTGCATACAGGATTCACAGCAATCAATATTTATGCACAAACCTTAAACTAGATGCGATGATGCATATGCATGCTATCTCATGATTAGTTTTATTAGATCGATCTGTACGTATTCTTGCATGGCCTTGTATGGACAGGGGTGTTTGGATCAAAGGTGGACGTGGCGATGATCTCGTCTTTAGATCAAACTGATCATCGAGTGATCCGCCCATGAGAAGGCTTCTGTTTGAAAGGAATTGAAGAACAGATGCAAAGAGATGAACACAATGATGTCGTAAGGTGGTATTGGAGTCCTACCTCACGCTTTTCTTGACTTCGAGGTCCTCCTCAGACCTGCTTGGTTCTTCTCCGATGATCTCCCTTGTTGTGCTCCAGCGATGGTTTGCTCGGCGAGTTAGGGCTAGGGCTCTAAATCGTCGGCTCAGGAGTCGAAAGAGAAGTTTGTGGTTTCGGCCAGAGGTTTTGGATTCTATTTATAATCGGGAAGAGAAGAGTCCTAATCTGATTGTATCCCGAATAAGAGTCTTATTCAGATCTTTGTTGGATCCTAACATCTTATCTTTAGTAACATCGTGGAATTGAGGTCAGTTTCTGTTGTGTACCGGTATCTTTACGCGTAAAAACATGCTCCAGAACTCGTTACCTCCGTGATGATGAGCTCCGGAATCCACGTGTCCTCCGGGGCCTGGTATCTCCTCGTCCGCAGAGACGAGCTCCGGTTGTGCCGCGTGTCACGAGCGAGACTTCCCCCTTCTTTGGAGGTGTGCTCCGTGCACGCCACGTGTTGGCGCCGATCTTCCCTCTCTTCCTTCCTCAGGAACATGCCCCGAGGTCGACACGTGTCCAGCAACGACAGACCTCCCGAAGATAAGCTCTGGTGGCGACACGTGTTCGATTGATCCGGACTTCACTGAGACGGGCTCCGAGATCGACACGTACCCCGCGCGACTGGTCCTCTGATTTTCGCGAGGACTAGCTCCGAGGATGACACGTGTCTTGCGGAAATGCCTTTGCTTCTTCCGCAGAGGCTAGCTCCGTGAGCAACACGTGTCCCGCAGGGTCGGACCCCTTTTCAATTGCGGAGGTGACCCCCGAGCCTGCCACGTAGACAATTTAGCGGCGGAATTCTCCCAACTTCTCGGGAACGAGCTCCAAACACGCCGTGTGGCCTGCTGGCCGCGGAAGTTGTCTTCGGCGCTCTAGGAGGGCTTTATTGGCTATTCTTTTGATAATTCTCTCTGTTCCTATTTTTCGTTAGAATGTTTCCTCTTCATAGAACATGAACATATGCTGACACCCGAGGCGAGGGTGTCACAAATCTACCCCCCTTAGATTGAATCTTGCCCTCGAGATTCGTTAGTAGGAAATAGATGGGGAAATTCTGCCTTGATATCCTCTTCACGCTCCCATGTGGCCTCAGCTTCGGTGTGATGGCTCCATTGTACCTTGCACCATCGAATCACTTTGTTTCGGGTGACCCTTTCCTTTACGTCCAACATTCGGACAGGGTGTTCTGCGTAAGTCAGGTCCTCTTGAAGTTCAAGTTTCTCCATTGACACTTGTTCCTCTGGCACTCTCAAGCACTTCTTGAGCTGGGATACATGAAACACGTCATGTACGTCAGAGAGGTGGTTTGGAAGCTCTAGTTGGTAGGCTACTTCTCCTCGCTTGTCCAAAATCTTAAATGGTCCGATGTAGCGAGGTGCTAGCTTGCCGCTGACGTTGAAGCGTCGTTGGCCTCGGATAGGCGATACTTTAAGGTATACGAAGTCTCCTACTTCAAAGGTCAACTTCCTACGCCTATTGTCCGCATAGCCTTTCTGTCATGACTGGGCAGCCTTTAAGTTCTCCCGTATCGTTTGGATCTGCTTTTCGGCTTCTTGTAGTACTTTGGGTCCAAACACCTGGTTCTCTCCAGTTTCGTTCCATAATAGTGGCGTTCTACACCGTCTACCATATAAGGCTTCGAAAGGCGACATCTTTAAGCTAGCTTGATAGCTGTTGTTATAGGAGAACTCAGCATATGGTAAACTCCTATCCCAACTACGTCCACGTTTCAAGGCGCAAGCTCTCAACATGTCCTCTAAAATTTGGTTCGTCCTTTCGGTTTGTCCATCTGTTTGTGGGTGGTAGGCGGAGCTAAAATCCAGTCGTGTCCCCATGGCTTTCTGCAGCCTCCTCTAGAATCTAGAGGTAAACTGAGAACCTCGATCTGAGACTATCCTCTTCGGGACTCCGTGATGGCACACGATCTGCTCCATGTACAACTCTGCCAATTGTGCAACGTTATAACTGGTCTTTACCGGAAGAAAATGGGCAGTTTTCGTCAATCGGTCCACAATGACCCAGATGGAGTCACATCCCGACTGAGTACGTGGTAATCCGACGATGAAGTCCATACTGATGTCCTCCCATTTCCATTCGGGTATCTTCAAAGGTTGCAACAACCCAGCGGGTTTTTGATGTTCGGCCTTTACCCGTTGGCATGTGTCGCATAGGGCAACGTATTCGGCTATATCCCTCTTCATACCATCGTACCAATAACAAGTTTTCAGATCCTTGTACATTTTGGTGCTCCCTGGATGTATGTAATAGGGTGAATCATGTGCCCCCTTCAATATCATGTCGCGGAGGTGTCTTATGTTTGGCACACAGATCCTTTTTCCTAGCCAAAGCGTACCCTTTTTATCATCCTTGAAATCCTTCTCTATCCCTCATCGGATTCATTCCTTGATGTCCTTGATCCCCTCGTCTGTTGCTTGGCCCTCTCTTATTTCTTGCTCCAATGGGGAGTGGATCTCTATTATGTCCATGTTATTCAAGAATCCGAGGTGTAACCGTTCGAACTCCTTCTGTAGTTCAGGTGGTAGCTCCTGAACTGTGAGTTGGTGACATGCTCCCTTTCTGCTCAATGCGTCCACTACTACATTGGCCTTCCGGGGTGGTAGTTGATTCCCACATCATAATCCTTGATGAGTTCTAACCATCAACGTTGCCTCAAATTCAAGTCCGTTTGTGTAAATATGTACTTGAGGCTTTTATGATCCGTATAGATCTCACATCGATATCCAAGGATATAATGTCTCCAAATCTTTAATGCATGCACCACTGCTGCTAGCTCCAAGTCGTGTGTAGGATAGTTAAGCTCGTGCTTCTTTAATTGTCGTGAGGCATAGGCTACCACTTGTCCTTTCTGCATGAGTACACACCCGAGCCCTTGTCTGGATACTTCACAATATATGTCAAAGTTCTTGCTTACATCTGGCAATACCAGAACCAGTGCTGTGGTTAGCCTTTTCTTGAGTTCCTCAAAACTTTCTTGGCAGGCGTGTGTCCATTGAAAGACTTTTCCCTTCATTAACAACTCCGTCATAGGTTTTGCTATCTTAGAGAAGTCTTTAATGAAGCGCCGATAGTATCCTGCCATCCCAAGGAAACTTCGAATATCCCTCACGCTCTTCGGTTGGTCCCACTTCAGCACATCTCTCACCTTTCCAGGATCAACCGATACCTCTTCCTTGGAGATGATGTGGCCTAGGAAAGATATTTCCTTTAGCCAAAATTGACACTTATTGAGCTTGGCATACAACTGATGCTCGCGCAACTTCTGCAAAGGTCAATCTCAGATGTTCTTCATGCTCCTCCTTACTTTTTGAATACACCATAATGTCGTCGATGAAAACCACGACGAACTTGTCCAGGTACTCCATGAAAACCTTGTTCATAAGGTACATGAAGTATGCGGGTGCATTCGTCAATCCAAAAGACATAACGGTATATTCATATGAACCATACCGTGTCCGAAAGGCTGTCTTAGGTATATCGGAGGGCTTAATCTTCAGCTGGAAATATCCCGACCGAAGATCAATCTTGGAGAATACTTGGGCTCCTTTCATTTGATCGAACAGGTCCTCTATACGGGGCAGAGGGTATTTATTCTTGATTGTCACCTCGTTGAGAGACCTGTAGTCCACGCACATTATTTGGATTCCGTCCTTCTTGTCCACGAAGAGTACCGGAGCTCCCCATGGTGACGAGCTTGGACGGATAAAACCCTTCTCCAACTGTTCTTGAATTTGCTTCTTGAGTTCAACTAGCTCGTTGACGGGTATCCTATATGGTCTCTTAGCTGTAGGTGCAGTTCCGGGTACCAAATCTATGGCAAACTCGATGTCCTGATCAGGTGGCATTCCTGGAAGCTCTTTCGGGAACACGTCCAAAAATTCCTGAACCACTGGAATGTTGTCCAATGTTATTCCTTTGACGTGGTTCAAATTTGCCAGTTCGGTTGTTTGCTGGGCTGACTCAAACTCGACACGAATACCGTGTTCGTTTGTCAACTGCACGCTCCTTTCAGCACATTGGATTACTCCATTGTGCTTGCTTAACCAATCCATTCCGAGTATGATGTCAATCCCGTGGGAGTCCAAGACAATAAGGTTGGCAAGGAAGTCTACCCCCCTTACTTTAAGGCTTACTCTAGGACATACTATATTAGTCCTCATTTCTCCTCCGGGAGAATTAACTAACATAGCACATTCTAACTGGGATACGGGTAGCTGATGTTTGGCAACATATTTGGATGATATGAAGGAATGCGATGCTCCGGAGTCAAATAAAATGGTGGCTGGGTTGGAGTTGGCAAGGAACATACCAATGGCGACGTCCTCAGCCTGTTGTGCTTCCTCAACAGTGACATGGTTAACGTGGCCACGAGCATAGTTCTGCGGTCCACGGTTCCCTTGGTTGTCTCCTCCGTTTGGTCGCTGGTTCTGCTTGGGCACGTTACCTTGCTGTCCAGGGCCTCTCTTCGGGCACTGGTTAGCGAAGTGGCCTACTTCCCCGCATGCGAAGCATGCCCTGTTGCCTACGGCAGCAGCTACGTTGGGGCGGGGGTTTTGAACAGGAGCGCCATTGTTAGGTCTGGGCGCTGGAGGCATGGGCACACGAGGTGCCGGTGCAACGAACCGTTGCTGTGGTGGCTGACCAGGGCGGTACGTGGGAGTGATCGATCCACACTTCGGTGCAGGAGGCATGTACCTAGGTCGTACATTGCTCCCTTGGGGCTGGTATGGCATCTTTCTTTTGCACTCTCGCTCGATCTCTCAGATCTTGTTTTCCACCACAATAGCCTTATCAACTAGCTTCTGGAAGATTACGTAGTCATTGTTGAGGAGCTGAACTTGGATCTCATTATTCAACCCTCTCATGAACAGGTACTGCTTCCTCTGATCTGAGTTGACATCTTCGGGGGCATACCGGGAAAGTTGTTTGAACTTGTTAAGATATTCATTCACACTTTTCTGTCCTTGGCGGAGACCTTCAAACTCCTGCCTCTTGAGCATCATTACACCAACAGGGATGTAGTGGGTGCGGAAACTTTCCCTGAACTCAGTCCAAGTGATTATCTCCGGGTTGGCATGGGCGTTGCTCAAGGCATCTCACCAGTCAGCGGCAGCTCCCATAAGTTGTTGCGACGCAAAGAGAACCTTCTCTCGGTCATTGCACTGAACAATGGCGAGCTTCTTCTCCATGGATTTCAACCAATCATCGGCCTCCATGGGGTCACTAGTTTGACCAAAGGTGGGTGGTCGAGTCCTCAGGAACTCTCCCAACCTGTTATGAGCCGGCGGTGGTGGTGGCGGTGGTGCCGGAACGGGGTTTTGGTTGGCCTGCAACTGACCCAAAGTTTGGATCATGGTTTGCATAAGCTGGTTTTGCATGGCCATCAACCTTTCCAGATGGTTTTCACCAGCTCCGGAGTTAGCAGGAATTTCCTCGTGGTCATTTTCCTGGACGTTCCTTCGGCTGGCGTTTCCCCTCACCATCTGTAAGAGAGATCAAAATAGAATAGAAGGTTAGGTGGGTCCCTTCAACTATATGCATCAAGGTGAGTTCGACTATATATATTAGTCCTTATGAGGATGTGATCAAGTGCCGAAGCATTTCACACCTCTTTCTTCTTACGTATAGATATGGACAACGTTTTCAAGACGTCCCAAAACTTCATACTAAACACATATTCACAAATAATCATCACAAGGGCCCACACAACTCCTATTCAAGGAGGGCTTCCTATGTCAAGGTGGTTTCTAAAGGTCAATCTAAGCTATTCACCCTAGGGCGCCTGTAACTCCTTCTTGGGGTTAACCCGTAGCTCTATTATCTATCTAAGGCTTTCTATCCAGGCGTATAACCTACTGTCAACCCGTGGCTCTGATACCAGTCTGTGACACCCTCAATTCTGTGGGAAAACCACAGAACCGAGAACTAATGCATATGTGTGCCTAGGATGTTCATCACACATACACATACGTTCCACAAACTGAATTCAGATATATATAACCACGAATAACAGAGTTTATTACAACGTCTCATGAGTCTTGGACTCATGCTTACAGCGGAAGTCTTATTTCTATGCAGCGGAAATCTCTACGTTATTGCGGAAGCAAAACTACTGCGGAGGCAAAACTAAGCAGAAGTGGCTCCATCTCTACTCCCTCCACAGGCAAGGTTGAGAACAGATCACACGCCGTAATGCCCCACTCGGTCTTCATAGTAGGCTTCTCCTGCTGCTGATGATGAAAATAATAATGCACGTTTGAGTACAATGATGTACTCAGCAAGTGCGGGAAAACACATGATATGCAGCTCATAAACAAGGTAGGTATAAAAGGCTTATTTGCAGAAAAGCAGATCTATAAAACAATGATAAAATAGCAACGTAACTTTAGATGAATGCAATCCCAGCATGTATTAAATTACCAACATACCTCCATCGCTTTCCATGTTCCAACCTCATTCTTACTCACGAATACCTCCTCGTATTCGCTACCATCTCACGAATACCTTCACGTATTTGCTACCATCTTATCTCATAAACAACTTTGTCTCACACCGAGATCAGTTTCGCTGCCATGACTCAACAGTCATGCAACCATCTTATCACCCGGACTCCACAGTCCCAACAACCAAACCATAACAAACTCATTAACCATAACCAAGAACCTTTCCAGTAACCATCCCAACTAATCATGGCAGTTTAGCCAGGTGCTCGTGACCGTAAGCTCGGCTATCATGATAGTTTTAGACTCTGCACAGTGTGCACCTCTTTTCATACAAGTTTGTGATTTCATCACCCGTCGGCGACTGCAGAACCTCCATTATACCAGTACACAACCATCGGTGTATGGTCAAGAGATCGCAAAATAGCCTTTACAAAGGGGTTACTAGATGTATGGACTCACTAAGGTTTCACCGGCAGGCTAGAATCTCCAATTCTCCCACCCACGGGCCCCCTCTTGTGCCACGCAGTTCCCAGGGCAGTCCTTACTCGACTCCCATTCCCCGCGCCTTCCACAGTCCATAACACTCTAGCAACTTACCTAATTACTCAGCTAAGCCGCACCCATACTTGGCCTTGTGGTGGCACTGTTCTCCTGGCATGTGCATGCATGAACCGGTCCTTAGATCTACAGCAAGTTAAACCACCATCTCATGCTACCTCATTCACAAACCCAGGCTTGCCTAGATCTCCCTTCGATCCATATTCATTAACCTCATCAGTTACTTATTATCAGTACGAATGCAGTTAGCTAGACACATCTATCTCGCTTCCCAATCCCATGGACTCAGCGAAGCATAAAGCAAAAACCATACCCGACTCATAAACTTCCCTGGCGACAAGGGTGGTTTAACCAAAATTAGTAAACTCCTACAAAAAGGGTTTCCCATCATGTTTGACTCAGCACACACACCTTTTCGCAAAACAAAATAGTTTTCCAAAACATAGGATCAATATGGTCAAGGAGCACTTTCCTTGTTCTTGCGGTTCCGGTTGTTCTTGGATTTCCAAACCTGGTTGCTGCAGTTCGTCGTAGACAGCTCCCTGAGCTTGTCCTGCTAGGTAGGATCACGTGCATACAGGATTCACAGCAATCAATATTTATGCACAAACCTTAAACTAGATGCGATGATGCATATGCATGCTATCTCATGATTAGTTTTATTAGATCGATCTGTACGTGTTCTTGCATGGCCTTGAATGGACAGGGGTGTTCGGATCAAAGGTGGACGTGGCGATGATCTCGTCTTTAGATCAAACTGATCATTGAGTGATCCGCCCATGAGAAGGCTTCTGTTTGAAAGGAATTGAAGAACAGATGCAAAGAGATGAACACAATGATGTCGTAAGGTGGTATTGGAGTCCTACCTCACGCTTTTCTTGACTTTGAGGTCCTCCTCAGACCTGCTTGGTTCTTCTCCGATGATCTCCCTTGTTGTGCTCCAGCGATGGTTTGCTCGGCGAGTTAGGGCTAGGGCTCTAAATCATCGGCTCAGGAGTCGAAAGAGAGGTTTGTGGTTTCGGCCAGAGGTTTTGGATTTCTATTTATAATCGGGAAGAGAAGAGTCCTAATCTGATTGTATCCCGAATAAGAGTATTATTCAGACCTTTGTTGGATCCTAACGTCTTATCTTTAGTAACATCGTGGAATTTAGGTCGGTTTCTGTTGTGTACCGGTATCTTTACGCGTAAAAACCTGCTCCAGAACTCGTTACCTCCGTGATGATGAGCTCCGGAAGCTCCACGTGTCCTCCAGGGCCTGGTATCTCCTCGTCCGCAAAGACGAGCTCCGGTTGTGCCGCGTGTCACGAGCGAGACTTCCCCCTTCTTTGGAGGTGAGCTCCTCGCACGCCACGTGTTGGCGCCGATCTTCCCTCTCTGTCTTCCTCAGGAACATGCCCCGAGGTCAACACGTGTCCAGCAACGACAGACCTCCCGAAGATAAGCTCCGGTGGCGACACGTGTTCGATAGATCTGGACTTCCCTGAGACGGGCTCCGAGATCGACACGTACCCCGCGCGACTGGTCCTCTGATTTTCCCGAGGACTAGCTCCGAGGATGACACGTGTCTTGCGGAAATGCCATTGCTTCTTCCGCAGAGGCTAGCTCCGTGTGCAACACGTGTCCCACAGGGTCGGACCCCTTTTCAATTGCAGAGGTGACCCCCGAGCCTGCCACGTAGACAATTTAGCGGCGGAATTCTCCCAACTTCTCGGGAACGAGCTCCGAACACGCCGCGTGGCCTACTGGCCGCGGAAGTTGTCTTCGGCGCTCTAGGAGGGCTTTATTGGCTATTCTTTTGATAATTCTCTCTGTTCCTATTTTTCGTTAGAATGTTTCCTCTTCATAGACATGAACATATGCTGACACACGAGGCGAGGGTGTCACAATTCCCTTCTGTAATAAATCCCATAGAGTCTAGGAACAGAGCTTGGGGCAGCTAAGTCTCAAGGGACGGTCCAGGACTACGTCCAGCTTAGCCTGGTTCCGACCCTAAGCGCGTAGAGTCTTGCTTCCCTTCTTGACGAGGTGGGTCATTGCCTCCATGTACAGCCTGACTTCCACCTATGGGCATTAACACAGAAACCTGTTTGTCGAAGTGTTCGGTCGACATTTCCCCCAGGCCTGCACTGGGCAGCCCGCGGAGGTTCTTTTTTCGGTGGGGCTAGTCCCTTGCAGAGAGCTTGCGCGGATGGACGAGTTAGTAAGAGCTTGACACTGAGAGTTTTACGTGGTTCAGGCCGCCGGAGCGTAAAACCCTACGTCCACGGCGAGCTATGGAGCTCGCTGTATTGCTTGCTGCTCGGGGCCGGAGTCCCGAGCCTGGGGGTGAGTTACAGCTTGGGTGTGAATGGCTAGCGTATGAGTTGCCGAGGTGCGAACCCTTGCTATCGTCGCCTACCCGAGCCTTTTATAGTCCAAGACTCGGGTGGCTTACAAGGGGGGTCCGGGACCCGACAGGTGGTCCCGGGGAGATTGACTGTTATCTACCGTATCTGCAGTTATGCCGGTAGTTGTCTCTGGCGAAGGCTTCCGAGTCTCCGTCTTGCCGCCCTGCCCATGCCGCACGCTAGTCGTAGTGGTTGATGACGGCGCAGGTGGCATGGGATGTCTTGTCGCGGTGTTTATTGGCTGGCAGGCTCTGACACCGCGCGCCAGTCTGTGATGTGACTGGGCGCAACGACACCTGACAGAGGTGTGTTCCGCGTCTCCGCATCTTGGGAAGGCGCGGGCCTTGAATACCTTGTACGGGAAAGGTATGGGGCGTCTTTACGCCTGCTGCCTACCGCTCGGGGGCGGGCAGTGCTGTTCTGCTGGACACGTGGCGGGCCTGGAGCCCTCCTCAGAGGAGAGGGGGGTCCGGCCCCGCAGGACACGTGGAGCCTTCGAACCTCTCCGCACGGAGGGGGATTTCCGGCTTCTGTCGGCCACGTGGCATGCCCGGAGCTCTCCTCTGAGAAGAGGGAGGTCCGGCCCCGCTGGACACGTGGCGCCTTCGGACCTCTCTCCGGCGGAGGGGGAGGTCCGGCTTCTGCAAGCCACGTGGCGAGCCCGGAGCTCCCCTCTGAGGAGAGGGAGGTCCGGCCCCGCCGAACGCGTGGCGCCTTCGGAGCTCTCCCTGCGGAGAAGGGCGAGTTCCTTAGGCATTTTCCCTTGTGCGCGGGGGTACCCCATATCGCTGGTACCGACAGTGGCCCCCGGGCCCATCTCGGGGGAGATCGCGAGCCCGAGGTGGGACCTCCGTCTCTTCTGTTCCGCGCACTTTCTCTAAGTCCCGCATTGACCGCTGCTGGAGCTCGAACAGTCGCGGGATCGTGGGAGCGTGCGCCCACTTGACGGTTGCTTTTACTGCGGCGGTTCCCAAGACTGCCACTTCTGCATGTTGCGGCGCTTTCTTCAGGAACCGCCAGAGTGCCTTGCCGGCTCATCTTATTCTTGGTTTTGCCTGTCCGAGCCCACAGCTCCGCAAGGTGCTCAGAGGCCTTCACCAATCTCGACGCTCTGCTCCGGCGCCTTCCCCGGGTCCTTACTGTATCAAGGGCCCCGAAGGTCTCCGGGGCCCGCCCCATGAGGATGGGGAGGCCCGGATCTGCCGGCCACGCGGCGGGCCCGTAGCTCTTCTCTAAGGAGAGGGAGGTCCGGCCCCGCGGGACACGTGAGGCCTCCGGACCTCTCCACTCAGAGGAGGGGGAGAGGTCAGGCTTCTGTTGGCCACGTGGCGGGCCCGGAGCTCCCCCAAGAGCAGAGGGAGGTCCGGTCCCACTGGACACCTGGGTCCTTCGGTCTTACCTTGGAGTTCCGGTCTTGCGCTGTCGGTACCCGCGATATGGGGTACCCCCGCGCACAGGGGAAAATGCCTAAGGAACTCGCCCTTCTCCGCAGGGAGAGCTCCGAAGGCGCCACGGCTCCGGCGGGGCCAGACCTCCCTCTCCTCATAGGAATACTCCGGGCCCGCCACATGGCATACAGAAGCCGGACCACCCCCCTCCGTGGGAGAGAGGTCCGAAGGCGCCACGTGCCCAGCGGGGCTGGACCTCCCTCTCCTCAGAGGAGAGCTCCAGGCCCGCCACGTGGCCGACAGAAGCCGGACCTCCCCCTCCGGAGGAGAGGTCCAAAGGCTCCACGTGCCCCGCGGGGCCGGACCCCCTCTCCTCTGAGGAGGGCTCCGGGCCCACCACGTGTCCAGCAGAAGAGCGTTGCCTGCCCCCGAGCGGTAGACAGCGGGTGTAAAGACGCCCCATACCTTGCCCGTACAAGGTATTCAAGGCCCGCGCCTTCCCAAGAGGCGGAGACGCGGAGCATGCCTCTGTAAGGTGTCGTTGCGCCCAGTCGCATCACAGACTGGCGCGCGGTGTCAGAGCCTGCCAGCCAATAAAGGCAGCGACAATACATCCCATGCCGCTCCCGCCGTCATCAACCACTACGGCTAGCATGTGGCGTGGGTAGGGCGGCAAGACGAAGACTCAGAAGTCTTCGCCAGAGACAACTACCGACATAACTGCGGATACGATAGTCTGCAGGCAATCTCCCCGGGACCACCTGTCGGGTCCCAGGCCCCCCTTGTAAGCCACACGAGCCTTGGACTATAAAAGGCTCGGGTAGGCAACGTTAGCAAGGGTTCGCACTCCCGCTACTCATACACTAGACATCAGTCATCCCCAAGCTCAGGACTCCGGTTCTGAGCAGCAAGCAATACAGCGAGCTCCATAGCTCGCCGTGGACGTAGGGTTTTACGCTCCGGCGGCCTGAACCACGTAAAACTCACCGTGTCAAGCTCTTCCTAACTCGTCCATACGCGGGCTGCCCCACCGAAAAAAGAACCTCCGTGGGCTGCCCAGTGCAGGCCGGGGGAAGTGTCGACCGCACACTTCGGCATTTGGCGCGCCAGGTAGGGGGCTTTTCCCTTGCGCGACGAGTTTGCGCCGACGAAGATGACCAAGCTTCCTTCAGCGGCAAACTCTCCTCCCCCACATTCGCGGCGAACCGTGACCAGGGGGAGTACATGTCGACACGCTCAGGACAGAGTGTGTCGGCGCAAGCTGGGAGCCAGCAGCCGGCTCTGGCAGCGCCGACCCCGGCAATGCAGGCTCCAACCAGCGTCAGGTCTTCAGCTGCGCTGGGCGTACCCCACGGGGGTGCGCTAGCTGCAGCAAGAGCACTACTGCACAATCCGCCTGCTGGGGACGCGCCTCAGGCAGCGACCCAGCAGTGGATTTGCGAGGTAGACCGTCTCGTCGTCGCCGCCGCAAACCCTCGACTACGGCGGGGACGACGCTCCGGCCAACCGGCTGTGTCGCTGACGCGCACGCCAATGGTTGACGAGCAGACGGTGGATTCCAGCTCCACCAGGCTCCAGTCGACGGACCTGAGGACAGAGCTGGAACGGTGTCACTTGGGCCAGGATGCCCGGGTATACCTCGAGCGACATAGAGAAAGGCGTCGCAACCAGGAGGCTGGCGACAGCGTGACGTCGGCCTCGACCCAGCCTGAAAAGCAGACTTTCACCATGCGATCTCTGCCCCAGGCATACGCCGTGCAGAATATGCCACGGTCATATGCCATGCAAACGGCACCCCCGGCCTATGCGCAGCCTTGCCCATACCGGGGTACACTGTGCCAGCAGCGAACCAAGCGTTTGCGGCACCAATCCCTGTGGCAACAGGGGTCGGATGTGCATCCTTGACGCCCCACCTTCGCTTCGCGAGGTGGCCACGCAAGTTTCGGCCGCACCTGTCCGAGAAGTACGATGGCAGCGTCAACCCGGCGGAGTTCCTCCAGATCTACTCCACCGCCGTACTTGCCGCAGGAGGGGATGAGGCTGTCATGGCCAACTACTTCCCCGTCGCCTTGACCGGCCCAGCCCGGTCTTGGCTAATGAACCTCCCTCAGGGATCCATAACTTCCTGGGGAGAGCTCTGCCGGCAGTTCATCGCCAACTTTGGCAGTTCGTACACCCGGCCTGGCACGGAGCTCGACCTCCACGCCATCCAGCAACAACCTGGGGAGTCGCTGTGCTCCTTCATCCAGCGGTTCTCGCAGGTGCGGAACACCATCCCACACATCCAAAACGCTTCTGTGGTGGTGGCGTTCTGTCAAGGCGTCCGGGACAAGAAGATGCTCGAGAAGCTCGCGACCGGAGAGGTCCGCGACATCTCCGAGCTCTTCAGCCTGGCAGACAAGTGCGCCAGGGCAGCTGAAGGGCGGAACTGGCACTCTCTGCCGACCTCCGAGTCAGGAGGACAGCCCGGGTCCGGCGCTGCTTCCTATGGAAGTGGAAAGAAGGCCAAGAACCAGGGGGTGGCAAGATGAAGTCATCGTCCGCAGCTCCCGTCGCCGCAGCAGCGACGGCTAGTGGAGCTCGGGGGCCACGCCCCGACAAAAGGCAGCGGCAGTCGCCAGCCCCAGATAGTGACCAGGGCGGGCTATGCCCCGTGCATGGCGCCGGCAACCATACTGCTGCCGAGTGCTGGGATATCCAGAGGCTCGCAGAGCGCTTCCGCAAAGGAAGGCAGCAGAGAGCTGAGGCACCGCTCCACCCTCAGAGGGATGGCAAGCAGAAAGTCGACGCTTCAGTCAGCGCCGGCCACCAGGTGGGGTTTCAGGAGCCTCAGCGTGTCATGAAGACAGTGCATAACAGTGAGGACTCCAGCTTCGATGGTGACGGGCCGGGGCGGTAGCCGACTGTGGCTGCCGCCCCAGGTCAGTGGAGGCTGCAATGCTGCGGCATCAACCTTGGAGAAGCTCCAAATAGTCGCAGCAGCCCAAGCTCCAATCACAATGGTGCAAGATCGGGCCAGCCCCTCCCGAGAGCACGCCTCCGTGCCTCGGTCATACCTCCGGGGGGCCGCCCAAGGTCTGTCAACCCCTTGAAGGCCTTGCCAGAAGGGGAAGACGCCTTGGGTCTCCCAAGACGAGCCCGGGTCCACCTACCTCTTGAAGGCCTTAGCCAGAAGGGGAGAACTCCCCGGGGGCGCCCAGGAGAAGCCGCGCAGGACCTGATCCAGCGTGAAGATGACAACCTCGTCGACGAGGCTCGGCTGCAGGTAACACCCCACAATGCACGGTCTCGGCTGCTGCTCTAGCACTACCGCCAAAGAACCAAACGCGTCAGGGACCTGCAGAAAGGCAACCTAGTGCCGTGGCACGCACTTTCCCGAGAAGGACCTATAAACTCTCCCCAGCCGGAAAGGTCCCTTCCGATTCACAAAAGTTGCCGTCCCAGGTACACATGCCTTTCAACCGAGTGTGGGATCCGTTCCCAAAACCCTTTGGCGTGGAATAACACTGTAAGTCCTACCCCCCGAGCATTAGTAGAACAGGGTCGTTCCCTTCTGTAATAAATCCCATAGAGTCTAGGAACAGCGCTTGGGGCAGCTAAGTCTCAAGGGACGGCCCTGGACTACGTCCAGCTTAGCCTGGTTCCGACCCTAAGCGCGTAGAGTCTTGCTTCCCTTGTAGACGAGGCGGGTCATTGCCTCCATGTATAGCCGGACTTCCACCTATGGGCATTAATACAGAAACTTGTTCTACTTCGCTCTCTCTCATGTGCTCATTTAAATTGCGCATTAATTTTTATGCTCATGGAGGCAATGACCCGCCTCGTCTACAAGGGAAGCAAGACTCTACGCGCTTAGGGTCGGAACCAGGCTAAGCTGGACGTAGTCCTGGACCGTCCCTTGAGACTTAGCTGCCCCAAGCGCTGTTCCTAGACTCTATGGGATTTATTACAGAAGGGAATAACCCTGTTCTACTAATGCTCGGGGGGTAGGACTTACAGTGTTGTTTCATGCCAAGGGGTTTTGGGAACGGATCCCACACTCGGTTGAAAGGCATGTATACCTGGGACGGCAACTTTCGTGAATCAGAAGGGACCTTCCCGGCTGGGGGAGAGCTTACAGGTCCTTCTTGGGAAAGTGCGTGCTGCAGCACCAGGTTGCCTTTCTGCAGGTCTCTGACGCGTTTGGTTCTTTGGCGGTAGTGCTAGAGCAGTAGCCGAGACCGTGCGTTGCGGGGTGTTACCTGCAGCCGAGCCTCGTCGACGAGGTTGTCATCTTCACGCTGGATCAGGTCCTGCGCGGCTTCTCCTGGGCGCCCCCGGGGAGTTCTCCCATTCTGGCTAAGGCCATCAAGGGGTAGGTGGACCCGGGCTCGTCTTGGGAGACCCAAGGCGTCTTCCCCTTCTGGCAAGGCCTTCAAGGGGTTGACAGGCCATGGGCGGCCCCCAGGAGGTATGACTGAGGCACGGAGGCGTGCTCTCGGGAGGGGCTGGCCCGATCTTGCACCATTGTGATTGGTGCTTGGGCTGCTGCGACTACTTGGAGCTTCTCCAAGGTTGACGCCGCAGCAGTGCAGCCTCCAATGACCTGGGACGGCAGCCACAGTCGGCTACCGCCCCGGCCCGTCACCATCGGAGCTGGAGTCCTCACCGTTATGCACTGTCTTCATGACACACTGAGGCTCCTGAAACCCCACCTGGTGGCCGGCGCTGACTGAAGCGTCGACTTTCTGCTTGCCATCCCTCTGAGGGAGGAGCGGTTCCTCAGCTCTCTGCTGCCTTCCTTTGCGGAAGCGCTCTGCGAGCCTCTGGATATCCCAGCACTCGGCAGCAGTATGGTTGCCGGCGCCATGTAGCCCGCCCTGGTCACTATCTGGGGCTGGCAACTGCCTCTGCCTTTTGTCGGGGCGTGGCCCCCGAGCTCCACTAGCCGTCGCTGCTGCGGCGACGGGAGCCGCGAACGATGACTTCATCTTGCCACTCCCCCGGTTCTTGGCCATCTTGCCACCTCAATAGGAAGCAGCGCCGGACCCGGGCTGTCCTCCTGACTCAGAGGTCGGCAGAGAGTGCCAGTTCCGCCCTTCAGCTGCTCTGGCACACTTGTCGGCCAGGCTGAAGAGCTCAGAGATGTCGCGAACCTCTCTGGTCGCGAGCTTCTCAAGCATTTTCTCGTCCCGGACACCCTGCCAGAACGCCACCACCACAGAAGCACTTTGAATATGCGGGATGGTGTTGCGTACCTGGGAGAACCGCTGGATGAAAGAGCGCAGCGACTCCCCAGGTTGTTGCTTGATGGCGTGGAGGTGAAGCTCCGTGCCGGGACGGGTGTAGGAGCTGCCGAAGTTGGCGATGAACTGCCGGCAGAGCTCTCCCCAGGAGGTTATGGAATCCTGGGGTAGGTTCATGAGCCAAGACCGGGCTGGGCCGGTCAAGGCGACGGGGAAATAGTTGGCCATGACGGCCTCATCCCCTCCTGCGGCAAGTACGGCGGTGGAGTAGATCTGGAGAATCTCCGCCGGGTTGACACTGCCGTCGTACTTCTCGGGCAGGTGCGGCCGAAACTTGCGCGGCCACCTCGCAAAGCGAAGGTGGGGTGCAAGGGCCGCACATCCTGCTCCTGTTGCCGCAGGTATTGGTGCCGCGAACGCTTGGTTCGCACTTGGCACAATGTACCCCGGTATGGGCAAGGCTGCGCCAAAGACCAGGGATTCCGTTTGCAAAGCATATGGCTGCGGCATATGCTGCGTGGCGTATGCCTGGGGCAGAGTCCGCGTGGCGAAGATCTGCTCTTCAGGCTGGGTCGAGGCCGACGTCATGCTGTCACCAGCCCCTTGGAAGCGACACCTTTCTCAACATCGCTCAAGGAACACTCGGGCATCTTGGCCCAAGTGACATCGCTCCAGCTCTGCCCTCAGGTCCATTGACGGAAGCCTGGTGGAGCTGGAGTCCGCCGTCTGCCCGTCAACCGTTGGCGTGCGCGTCAGCGACACAGCCGGTTGACCGGAGTGTCGTCCCAGCCGAAGTCGAGGGTTTGCGGCGGCGACGACGAGGCGGTCTACCTCGCGTATCCACTGCTGGGCTGCTGAATGAGGTGCGTCCCCAGCAGGTGGGTTGCGCAGTAGCGCTCTTGCTGCAGCTAGCGCACCCCTGTGGGGTTTGCTTATCGCTGCAGAAGATCTCACGCTGGTCGGATCCTGCATTGCCGGAGTCGGCGTTGCCGGAGTCGGCGTTGCCGGAGTCGGCTGCTGGCTGCCAGCTTGTGCTGACACACTCCGTCCTGAGTGTGTAAACATGTACTCCCCGCTGGTCACGGTTCGCCATGAATGCGGGGGAGGGGAGCTTGCCGCTAAAGGAAGCTTGGTCATCTTCTTCGGCGGAAACTCGTCGCGCAAGGGAAAAGCCCCCTACCTGGCGCGCCAAATGTCGAAGTGTGCGGTCGACACTTCCCCCGGACCTGCACTGGGCAGCCCGCGGAGGTTCTTTTTCGGAGGGGCTAGTAACTTGCTGAGAACTTGAGCATATGGACGAGTTAGGAAGAGCTTGGCATGGCGAGTTTTACGTGGTTCAGGCCGCCGGAGCGTAAAACCCTACGTCCATGGTGAGCTGAGGAGCTCGCTGTATTGCTTGTTGCTCAGAACCGGAGTCCTGAGCTTGGGGGTGAGTTACACCTTGGGTGCGAATGGCTAGAGTGCGAACCCTTGCTAACGTTGCCTACCCGAGCCTTTTATAGTCCAAGGCTCGGGTGGCTTACAAGGGGGGCCCGGGACCTGACAGGTGGTCCCGGGGAGATTGCCTGCCGACTATCGTATCCGCAGTTATGTTGGTAGTTGTCTCTGGCAAAGGCCTCAGAGTCTTCGTCTTGCCGCCCAGCCCATGCCGCATGCTAGTCGTAGTGGTTGATGACGGCGGGGGCGGCAGGGGATGTCTTGTCGCTGTGTTTATTGGCTGGCAGGTTCTGACACCGCGCGCCAGTCTGTGATGCGTCTGGGCGCAACGGCACCAGACAGAGGCGTGCTCCGTGTCTCCGCGTCTTGGGAAGGCGCGGGCATTGAATACCTTGTACGGTAAAGGCATGGCGTGCCTTTACTCCTGCTGCCTACCGCGCCGGGCGGCAGCACTGCTCTGCTGGCCACATGTTGGACCCGGAGCTCTCCTCTGAGGAGAAGGGGAGCTTCGGCTCCACTTGACACGTGGAGCCTTCGGAGCTCACCCCCGCGGAGGGGGGCGAGGTCCGGTCTTCCGGGCCACGTGGCAGGCCCGGAGCTATCCTTTGAGGAGAGGAGAGCCCCGGCCCTGCCGGACATGTGCCGCCTCCGGAGCTCGCCCATGCAGAGGGGGCGAGGTCCGACCTCCTGGGCCACATGGCAGGCTCGGAGCTATCCTCCGTGGGGAGGGGATCTCCGGCCCCACTGAACACGTGGTGCCTTCAAACCTCGCCCCTGCAGAGGGAGCGAGGTCCTTAGGAAGTTTTACGCTGCGCGCGGGGGTACCCGGTATTGAGGGTACCGACAAAACCTGTCCTACTTTGCTCTTCCTTGATACTCATTTAAATTACGTATTAATTTTTTTTTACTGCACTTCTGGCGCATGCTCACCATGCGCTCAGCTCCCTCTTCTCATTCTCACCTCTAGTCGGCATTTGTTGCCCTTCCAAAGGCGGTTGCGTTGGAGGTACCTGCCGATAGCCAGGGGGGCCCCGAGCTCCCGGCACTTCGCTCATGGTAGTCCCCAAGCACCGTATAAGTGGATGGGGACCGTAAGCCAAATAAGACTATGAGATAGAGGAGGGGGAGCCCCCAAGGAGAATTACGTTTCCCTTACTTGTGTGCAGGACCTCTCGGCCTCAGCTCCCTGCAGGAGTATGGTAGGTACATCCAACCAATGGGACGCACCTACCAGGGGGCCGCTACGGGGCCGGACCTCCCTCTCCTCACGGGGGAGCTCCGGGCTCGCCACGTGGCCTACAGAAGCTGGACCTCCCCCCTCCGCAGGGAGAGGTCCGAAGGCTCCACGTGTCCCGCGAGGCCGGACCTCCCTCTCCTCAGAGGAGAGCTCCGGGCCTGCCACGTGGCTAGCAGGCCCGGACACCCCCATTCTCATGGGGCGGGTTGACACGACCCCACGGTCTTGTCGAGCCAGGATCACGCTGAGGGGTGCTGCGTTGCACAGCACCGGATAACACACGTCAAAGGTACAAAGCGGAAGCGGAATTTTATTACATAAACAAGTTTATGAACATGTTTACATCAAAATAATTTCAGTCTACACTCACGGGCGTAGGCTAAGCATCAAGTGCACGTTCAGCCCTTGAACGTGTCCTTGCTAGCACACACGCACACTAACTCTGCGGCGTGCACGAGTCCCACTCGACGGGGTTCCCCTCCTGGGGTTCCGTCTCCTCTTCGGGAGTCCCTTCCTCATAGAACCCTGCAAAAGCTTCAAACACAAGCAGTGAACATGAAGGCTCAGCAAGTCTGACCCGTCTCACCTAAACATGGAACTTCTAAATGAGGGGTGGTGGGTTACATGAGGTAAAAATCAGTTGCAAGGACTCGCCTAATTAGTAGAACCTTACTTTCAAGTTTTAGCAGCAGGTTGTGGAGAACCTTACGCTAAGGTACATGAGAGAGCCGCAATCAAACAAGAAACGCATTTCTCTCATGTACTTTTCCCAAAGTTGAAAGGAACTTTAGTTAGCTCTAAACTACAACAAACCATTAATAAGCAAAGTCCATCTTTCAATCAGCAACATTTTAACATGTAACTAGCCTGTTCTTTCTACGTCACGGTACAGTGAACAAGTGGTACTCACTGACCGCGAGGGACGGCGATTATAATCAATTTACACCTGCAGGGTTACCCGAACAACCCGTCACGTACGCCCGTACTCAACGTTGCCTACAACAACCATCACGGACGCCGTACGCGTCTACCTTTCACCCGTTAGCCAAATGTTGAACCGGTCCAATCATCCTGAGCAAGAGGTCTCTGCACGCGCATCTCCGTGCCGCCAGCCGATTTGCACCTCGAGCTCTCAACCTACCATCTGAACGACCAGTTATGCCTCAATACCCAGCTACCCGAGTTACATCAGTTTCCCGGTTCCCATATAGCCGGTAGGTCTTCGGTACTGTTCGAGCTTGTTCAACAGGCCCGCACACGGCTCGGTCCTCAATCGACACAAGCGGAGATACAGCACACAGGCCCCAAAGTCCTGTTGCCCTTACCCTCCGCTTGGTCTCATTTTCTTGCCATGTGTTTCATGTGCTATCACGACCCGAGTCGAGTGCCTCTAGCCTATGCTCGCGAGTAGTTTCAACTACTCGACTTGTACCGAATCCTACTCTATCTTAGCAATGCAGTGGCTAACGAGGTTTTCAATCCTAATCTCAACCCATGGTTTTCTTGGCTATGCCTTTGGGTTTCCAAACAAGACTCTAATGCGAAGAATAATAGTATTCAAAGATGTGCTCCAAACAATAAACATTTATAAAAAGGTTAATGCAAACCGGAGCTTGCCTTGCTGCTCTTGGTCGTAGGCTAGCTGCTCCTCCGGAGTAACGAAGTCTAGGACTTCGGGTTCCTCCTCGACCTTAGCGACTACATGATATAAGCAATACATGTATTAATTTAAATGCAGTTGTATTAACTTTTAACTTGTGAAGTCTATAACTCTTACTAGACAAGCCCAATGACTGTGCAATTTTTACTGTGGCTTGAGCCTAAACAGAGACTTGGTCAAGTTTCAGTTGTAGCAAAGCTCATTTGAGCCCTCCACAATTAATCATGTACCTGATCTAAATTGAGGGCTTTTAGGGTGTTCTAAGGATTTTCATGAAACAAACTATGACTTTCTGAAAACTAGATTTTCAGAGGGTTCTAATGGAGTTGGTCTCACTTAATTTGAAGGTTCCTAACTAAAGATATGAGCCAAACAATTTCAGAGAAAATTCTGAAAATGTTTCTGAACATTTTCTATTTTCTCTGGAACAGTTTCACTAATCACACCATTAGGTGGATCAAATGAGCTCAAATGGGTCTGAAATTTTAATGGTAGTTCAGGGATATTTTGGTGAACATCCCAGCAAAATTTCAGGATTTTCCTCAAAGGATTCTCCAGTTAAAATTCCTAACAGTTTAAACTTTGAGGAATTAATTCTGGAGAAATAAGGGTTTTCATGAAGTGAAATTTCATTTGCTGGAAAGTGCTCAGAGAGCTGAATCCAGCAAAATTTGGTTCACTCGATTTGGAGCTTTCTAGCCAAAGTTATGAGGATTTGAAGTTTGGAAGAATTCTGAAAATCGGGGAAAAGTTTAAACTCCTGCTCGTGGGCCCCGCACACAGTGCGTCGTCTCCCTCCTCGCGCCAACTGCGCGGCGGCGGCGATCTCCGGCGACCTTCGCCGGAATTGAGTTCCCGGCCACCCTCCGGCCCGAAACTCACCGCCTGCCCCATTACTGACCCCCTGGACTCGATGGTGGGGTCACCGGCCGCCGGCGATGACCGGAAACCCGTGCGCACCGGTGAAAGCACCTGCTAGGGTTCCGGTGAGGTCGGCCCCGCTCTCTCGTGCACCAAATCGATCGGAAATCGGGCGGAGAGCATCAGTAGAGCATGGGGAACACGAACCAGGGCTGGGTGGAAGCTAGAAATACCGGTAACTATGCTCTCGACGGTGAGCCGAGGTGCTCAGTCATTGCGGCGGGGAAAACGGCCATATCATGGCCGATTCTCGATGGTTTTCTCTGATTCCAGTTCAAGCATGGGTGCTATCATGCGTAGAAGCTACTAAGTAACGAGCTTGTCCAACCCTCGCGTATAGAGCATGAATTTCACCCAAAGGTGAGCTCGGTCCTTATGAACTGATCAAGAGTAAATTTGGAAATTCTTGGCCGAGGGTTGATCAATCGCCAAACGGCTTTCGACTACTCCATCTACATACAATCACGCACCTTTCTTGTGTAGAGAAGAGGACGTGACAACGGCTGTGTTGTGCTGTCCACGAGAGCCCAATCGACGGCGATGCTCGGTCCGCTGGAGAAACGGTTTGGTATAGCTCGAGGACGCTTGCTCACTGGCCAACATGGGGTCTAGGAGGTTGCTCATGATCTCCCGGTGTCGTTTTGCTGTGGAGGAGGCTGTGCTCGCGAGTGATCGGACTTGATCAAGCGTGAGCTCGAGCGGCGGCGGTTGCAGTGGAAGAACAGGCCGAGTACGTCGGTAGCTCGGGGAATGGGTGATGGAAGCACGCCGGGGAGGAGATAAGAAGCCCGGCGACTGGTCTCCGGCTTGGGGCACGCAGCAGGAGCTGGCGCCGGCTGCCCCCCGGTGGCGCGCGCACACTGCACCCGGGAACCGAGTGAGCTGTGTTTCAGTCGGTTTGTTTTGAAGTAGTGGCTGACATGTGGGTCCCACTTCCAATTTTAACCTCTGAAATTTACTCCTAATCACTGTTGTAAACAGTGAGCCCCATACTACCCCTGGTAATTCAAATTATTCACCCATGAGCCATTTGAATTGAGTAGAATTCAAATTGGGATTGGTTTGAATGAATTTCAGCACAAGTTCAGTTTTGAATTCAAATAAAGTTTGAATTTATCCCACTTAGCTCATGTCAATATCAACTCCAAATGGAATGAAAATTGGTGTGTGAGCTCAAAAAAATGTGCTGAATAAGAATATGCCTCCCACTTTTGAATTCATGGGATAAAAACAGTTTGAATTTGAATATAGTTTCAAACTGCCCTCTTTCTAGCTATACCCAAAATGACCTCAAAAAGGTTTTGAATTTGGGTGGAATTTGGCATGGACATCCTTAGCAATGTGTAGGAGTTTTCATATGTCCAGCCCACCTATACCACATGTGGGAAATACCACTTTTGCAATATGTGACTTTGTTCTCTAATGAGCATGTTGATGGTGGTTACTTGCTCTTCATTTGTGTTCATCATCTTTCCTCAAATGAGGTGTGTGGTGTGGTGATGAACACTTCAAATAGGTGTCAAAAACTGACACCCTTACATTCCTCCCCCCCTTAAAAGAATCTTGTCCCGAGATTATAGGGTGAAAATGAGAGAGAGGATGGTGGAAATTACCGGATATGCGACGTGAAAAAGTCGGGGTAGTTAGCGCGAAGAAATCCTTCACCCTCCCATGTCGCTTCGTCCACGGAGTGATTACTCTGTAGAATCTTGTAGAACCACAACGTACGGTTGCGTGTGGTTCGGGCCTTTTCATCAATAATCTGCACCGGTTCCTCCGGATAGGTGAGATCCGGTTGCAGTTCTTCAATATCTTCCAGCTGAACGGTAGTTGATAGCTTGAGACACTTCCTAAGCTGGGAAATGTGAAAGACGTCGTGCACACCGGAAAGTGCTTCTGGTAATTTCACCCGGTATGCCACTGATCCACATCTTTCAGTAATCTGGAATGGACCGATGAATCGGGGTGCCAACTTTCCTCTCACCCCAAATCTGTTTACGCCCTTCATTGGAGATACCCATAGATATACGTGATCTCCAACTTCGAATTGTAATGGGCGCCTTCTCTGGTCCGCATACTGTTTCTGGCAGGATTGAGCGGCTTTTAGGTTCGCCTGAATCAGTCGAACCTTTTCTTCCGCGTTGTTGATGAAGTAAATCCCGAAGGTAACCCTTTCACCAGACTCACACCAGTTCAATGGTGTGCGGCACTTCCTACCGTATAGCGCCTCGTAAGGTGCCATCTTGATGCTGGCTTGGTACCCATTATTGTACGAGAACTCGGCTAACGGCAAGTGATCATCCCAATTCTTGCCGTGGTTGATAGCGCAAGATAGTAGCATGTCTTCAAAGATCTGATTTACCCGCTCGGTTTGTCGATCCGTCTGCGGGTGGTATGCTGAACTACGGATCAGCTTCGTCCCCAAGGCAGCGTGCAGCTGCTCCCAAAAACGGGACACAAATAAAGTGCCCCGATCCAATATGATGGTACGGGGTACGCCGTACAAGCATAGGATCCGTGAGATGTACAGTTCAGCGTAATTCTTGGCGTTGTAGTTGGTGTTGACCGGGATGAAATGGGCAACTTTGGTGAGCCGATCGACGATCACCCACACAGAATCATGTTTTTGCAAGGTGGTGGGTAAACCGACGATGAAGTCCATGCTCACATCCTCCCATTTCCAGGCAGGAATGCCCAGTGGTTGCAGCAGTCCCGGTTTCCGCATATGGTCTGCCTTCACCCTTCGACATGTATCACACTCGGACACGTATTTTGCAATCTCACGCTTCATCCGTGACCACCAAAACTTGCTTCTGAGTTCCTGATACATCTTGTTGCTGCCTGGGTGAATAGAAAATTTTGATAAGTGAGCCTCATCAAAATTTTTTTCCGTAATTCTGGGTTACGGGGTACGACGATCCGGTCCTTGAACCATAGGACGCCGTCTCCGTCCTTCCGGAAACATTTCAGCTCCCCACTATCTACACGTCTCCTCAAATGCGACATGCCCTTGTCATGTTTCTGAGCTGCCTCTATCTCTTCACGAATGGTGGGGATCAAAGCTAGGTTGTAGATAGCTCCGTGTGGAATCACATGTAGTGGTGGTTCCCTCTCTTCCAACGGTGTGATGGTCAGATTGTTGACGTGTGACTTGCGGCTCAGCGCATCTGCCACTACGTTTGCCTTGCCCGGATGATAATGGATCTCTATTTCGTAATCCTTTATCAATTCTAACCATCTTCGCTGCCTCATGTTCAGCTCCTTCTGAGTGAATATGTACTTGAGGCTTTTGTGGTCGGTATATAGATGTACGAGGTTACCGAGTAGGTAGTGCCTCCACATTTTCAGTGCAAGTACCACGGCAGCGAGCTCCAAATCGTGGGTTGGATAATTTTGCTCATGGTTTCTGTGGCGGACCGGTGTCTGCCCATCCAGGATCGCAGAGGGTGGTGCCGCGCGATGCGACACCCGACAGCACACGTCATAAGAATACATTATATTACATGGGAAAAACAAACTGAATGTACAAAGTAGTACATTTCTCAGTTACAAACTAGGGTCTTTATTAAACAGCGGAAGTTTCTTTTGTACAACTCACGGCCGCCTATCTAGCAAAAGTCGGTTGCCCAGCCCTAGGGCAACCCACACTAGCTGCACGTCTCAGCTCAGCGCGGTGTGTATGGCTCCCACTCAGCCGTGGTCCCCGACGGAGGGTAACCCTCGCCGGTGGACTCATACTCCGAGTCCGTGGGTGGCTCCTCACCTGAAAAAACACTTAAGCAGCAACCGTGAGCACAAAGGCTCAGCAAGGCTTAACCGACTCACCTAAGCAGGAAACACTACATGAGGTGTACCATGACATAGGATAGCAATGTTGCAGCAAATGGACACGCCTACAAGTTCATCCTTAGTTCATCTTTTAGCAACAAGTTAACAGTTCATGAAGCTGAACTTTAATGAGCAATATTTGGTGGCACACATGTAGCAATACAATTATATCATAACAGCAATATTGAATCATAACATTCATTCATTAGTCTACGTTACGATGCAGTGAACAAGCGGTACTCGTCACTGCGAGGGACGGAGAATCGACTCGATATACACCTGCATGGAAACCCAAATAGCACGTCACGTACGCCCACCCGTGGAGCTGCACAGCACGCTCACTCGATGTCGTACAGAACAACCTTTCCCCAACAGCCCAAACATCGAACCGGTCGCACCGAAACGAGCAGGAGGTTCCCCACACGGAGCATCTCTCTATGCCCGTTGTCAGATTTCCACCTTGCTGCCCTCAGCCTACACCTATAAATCGGTGCGTTATGCCTCGACGCCCGGAGGTTTAGGCTACATCGGTTTATCGGGGCCCATATATCCGATATGCCTTCGGTACGTTCAATACTTGTTCAGCAGGGCCGCACACGGATCGGTCCTCAATCGACACGGGCAGGGCTGCGCACACGAGACTTCTTCTTGCTGCGCCCTAGCCCCTGCCTAGTCTCATTTTCATTACTAAAGTGATCTCACATTACTCAACCGAACCCGTGTGTCCCAAGCCTAAACTCGCGAGTAGATTTCAACTACTCGACTTGTACCGAAGTCCTATGAAACATTAAGCATAGCCTGTCTACTCGAGGTCTTAGACACTACCCTCACTCTTATGGAAAAGTTTTGGTCATGCAAGTGGGGTTCCATTCATCCTATACCTAATGGACAATCATACTTCACATGACTCATGTAAACAAATTAAAACTTATAAAAAGGTTAATGCAAACCGGGGCTTGCCTTGTTGCTGCTGGTCAGGAGTCAGTTCTTCCTCTGGAAGCAGGAAGTCGAGAACCTCCGGAGCTTCCTCGCCTTCAGCGACTACACGTTATTGAATTACTACATGTTAATGAATATGCATACAAGTTTATTGTAATACTACTGCTATTAGTTCTTATCACCAGTTTCTAACAACTGGAACTCTGTTTAAGAATTTAAAGATGAACTGGTGTTGGTGGTTTGGGCTTAGACCTAAGTACATGGTTAAGTGCTAAGGGGTTTTCCCCCTTTTCCATATTAATCCCTCAAGTGGTTAAACAGGACAGCGGTGATCCCGAGCTCCAATGGAGCTGAGAATTTTTGTGTGAGTTCCTTGTCACAAGAAAACTCTCTGGACCAAACATTAGCACTTTTCATGAAGTGGTTTGCTCAGAATAATTCTCATAGCAAATAAGCAAAGAAGAATTAATTCTGAGATAATACCCCGGTTCATGCCCAACTTAGTGAACTACAATTTCAGTTATAGTTCATAGAGTTTGCATGAATTTTCCGAGAATTTTTGGAGCTAAGATTTGCCCAGAACTGAATTTCCAAGTTTTGGAAATTCTCTGAAAATGTTTCTGTATTCAAATGAACACAGCACCTTCAAATTTGAATTGCTCTGACCAAATCAACTCCAAATAATCTGAAACTTTTACAAGGGTTCACTAACATCCTAAGGAACATTCTGGCAAAATTTGGGGATTTTTGGACGAACCAAACTCCCTCTAAAATTCTTTGGCTGAAATGTTTAAAGAATTTTCCAGAATTAATTAATAGGTTTCATACTAATTGGGTTTCATATTTCGATTTTACTATGTTAGAGGAATCCAACAAAATTTGTTTCATAATTTTTGGACTTTCCTACCCCAAGCTGTGGTCCTTCAAAGTTTGAACTACAAACTGGAAATTTCAAATTGTTTAAACGTCTGCCAGTGGGTCCCACCCGGCAGTCTTCTCCTTCCTCGCGCCAAACAGGGGTCCGCGGCGGCGCCCTCCGGCGAGCGTCGCCGGAACCACTTCCCGGCCGTCTCCCGACCCCAAACCCGCCGCCCCGCCCTAACTCATGACGCTGAACTCATCTCAGGGCTCGCCGGCGGCCGTAGCTCACCGGAACAGGGCTCCCGACGGTGACAGCGGCGGTTAGGGTTCCGGCGTGGTCGGGAATGCGTTACAACGCATCAAAACGATCGGCAAAGGGTCAGAGAGCACCGTGGAAGCTCGAGGGTGATGAAAATGGCCGCCAAACCCCATGAAAAGGTCGGCAACCTAGAGCTCCATGGTGACCCGAGCTATTATTCTATGGCGGCCCGAAAAACAACCAGAACCCGGCCATTTCTGGATCATATTCCTTGATTCTTGGTCGAGGAGGGCCGCTAGGGAGTGAGGAAGGTGTGTGTAGGCTCACCCGAGCTGGGTTTGACGGTGCAGCTAGAATTTCGGGGTAGACCGACCCCTACTCGGGTGCACTAGTTCGTGGGATTCTTAGGAATTCTCCGCGCACAGTCTATCAATGGCTAGGAGGGTTGCAGCTACACGATCTGGAGACTAAGGCGCACCTTTTTCTTCTAGATGTCCGGCGGTGAAACTGGCCGTGTTGTGCTGTCCACGGGGAGCAATCCTCAGCTTTCCGCCGGTGCTCTGTTCCTCGGCGCCTGTTGCCGAATTGCACGCGCCACAGGCTAGGAGCTTCAGGGTTGTGGGGCTGACGTGGTAGAGCATGCACGGGCGCTGCTTTTCGGTGCTGCTGGCATGAGCAACCGAGGCTCGGTTGGTGCCGGCGATCGGGAAAAGAGAGCGCGGCGGTGAGCTCCGGTTCTGTGCGGGTGTGAGGGAAACAGCGCGTGTGCGATCAATGAAGAAGGCGACATGCTGCTGTTTGCTCCCGGGGTAAAGATCGGGCCGAGGAAGCGGAGCTGGCAAGCTGGTCGCCAGCGCGTGAGGAGGGGGGCGAGGTGGCTGCTCGGTTGGCTCGGTGTCGAGCGCTGCCGAGGCCCGGTAAACCGAGTTCGCCCAGTGTTGACTTAGGCCCGAAGTCTAGCTGACTGGTGGGCCCTCTTCTCCCCCCTAATCTTCTCTGTTGTGCGAATATCCCACCTACTCAGACTTGAAAAGGGAACTTAGCCACCAATTCAGAGGAAGAATTTGAATTCATCAACTTCAAACTGGTTTGGCCACATTCCCTTCATATTTGAATTTGAAAATTCAAACTCAGTTTGAATTGTTACAAATTCGGCTCCCGACGAGATGAAGTCCAATGGGACTGAAAATTGGTGGGGTTACTCAGGAAAATATGCTGAGTTTGAATATGAAGCTAACTTTTGAATTTGAGGGATGAAAGTTGCTGCAATTTGCATTTACATTCAAATTGGCCTCTTTTTCCAATACCTCCAAAAGTGCCTCAAAAATGTTAGGATTTGCATGAAACTTGGACTGAACCTTCCCAAGACTTTTAAAGTTCTAGGGGTGAGCTCAACCTCTCATGTTCATGAATAAACTTCCCACTTTGTGAAAATGTAGGCTTTCCCCTCTAATCACTCTTTTGATGGAGGTTACTTGCTCTTCACACTTTTTCACAATCTATCCACAACAAAACTGTGGTGTTGTGAGGTGATAAAAAGTTTTTGCAAATCCCTTTTCTTGGGCTTTTACATCCCTTCCCCCTTAAAAGAATCTCGTCCCGAGATTACAAAAGAAGAGATAGCGATGTAATAGGGACTTACCAGTGTTGAGAAGCCATGAACTCCGGATAATTTGAGCGAAGGAACTCCTCGCTCTCCCACGTCGCTTCTTCGGCGGTGCGGTTGCTCCTGAGTATTTTGTAGAACCACAACATTCTGCTACGCGTGGTCCTGACTTTTTCATCAAGAATGGCCACCGGATACTCATCATATGTTAAATCCGGTTTCAGCTTGCCGATGTCTTCGGTAGGAACAGCAGCTGTATGCTTCAAACATTTTCGCAGTTGCGAAACATGGAAAACATCATGGACACCAGCAAGGGATGCCGGTAACTCCAATCGATACTCCGCTGGTCCACACTTCTCGGTGATGGCATATGGTCCAATAAAATGGGGAGCGAGCTTCCCCTTCACACCGAACTGGTGCACACCCTTCATCGGGGACACGCGGAGGTACACGTGTTCACCGATGTCAAAGTGCAACGGTCGACGCCTCTTATCAGCGTAGCTCATCTGCCGGGATTGAGCGGCTTTCAAATTGGCTTGAATTGTCCGAACGCGCTCTTCGGCGTCGTTCACCACATCAACCCTGAATGTGACCCTTTCACCGGACTCGCACCAATTTAATGGGGTGCAGCATTTTCGACCGTAGAGAGCTTCGTAGGGTGCCATCTTGATACTCGCCTGGTAGCCATTGTTGTACGAGAATTCCGCCAATGGTAGGTGATCATCCCAGTTCCTACCATGGTGGATGGCACATGCTCGCAACATGTCTTCCAGAACTTGATTCACCCTCTCTGTCTGGCCATCTGTTTGAGGGTGGTAGGCGGAGCTCCTGATCAGCTTAGTACCCAAAGCAGCGTGTAACTGCTCCCACAAGCGAGATACAAATAATGCACCTCGATCTGAGACGATGATCTTGGGTACCCCGTATAGGCATAGAATTTTTGCTATGTACAGCTCCGCATATTTGCCGGCATTGTAACGTGTATTCACCGGGATGAACTGAGCCGTCTTGGTTAACCGATCAACGATTACCCATATGGAATCATGCTTGTTGGATGTTAGGGGTAATCCCACAATGAAATCCATGCTCACATCTTCCCATTTCCATGCCGGGATCATCAGGGGTTGCAACAGCCCTGATTTCTTCATGTGATCAGCTTTCACTCGTCGGCACGTATCGCACTCGGATACGTACTTCGCTACCCCCCGCTTCATCCGTGTCCACCAAAATTTCTGTTTCAAATCTTGGTACATCTTGTTGCTGCCCGGATGAATGGAGTATTTAGACAAGTGAGCTTCATCGAGGATTTTCTTCCTCAGTTCCATATCTCGGGGTACGACTATGCGGTCATTAAACCATAGCGTCCCCTCATCATCCTTCCAGAAACATTTGATCTCCCCGTTGTCTATCCGTCTCCGGAGATGTGCCATGCCTTTATCATCTTTCTGAGCTGCAATGATGTCCTCCCTGATGGTAGGGATGAGGGCAAGGTTGTACAGCGATCCATAAGGAACCAAGTATAAACTCGGCTCTTCTTCCTCCACCAAGTTAATGGTGAGGCGATGGACATGTGATTTCCGACTCAGCGCGTCGGCAACCACATTCGCCTTGCCGGGGTGGTAATGAATCTCAATTTCATAATCTTTGATCAATTCTAACCACCTCCGTTGCCTGATGTTCAGCTCCTTCTGGGTGAAAATGTATTTTAAGCTCTTGTGGTCGGTGTAGAGATGCACTAGATTCCCCAGGAGATAGTGCCTCCACATTTTTCAGCGCCAAAACCACTGCACCAAGCTCAAGATCATGAGTGGGATAATGCTGCTCATGGTTCTGAAGTTGGCGTGAGCCATAGGCGACCACACGTCCTTCCTGCATCAACACGCAGCCGAGCCCAATACCAGACGCGTCACAATACACGTCGAAAGGCTTTGTTGTATCCGGCTGAGCTAAGACCGGGGCTGTTGTGAGATGCTTCACCAATGCTTGGAACGCTCCTTCACACGCCGTGTTCCAAACATATTTTGTCCCTTTCTTCATCAATTCTGTCATCGGCTTAGCGAGCTTGGAGAAGCTTTGAAAGAATCTCCGATAGTATCCCGCTAACCCGAGGAAGCTTCTGACTTCATGGACTGAAGTGGGAGCTTTCCATTTCAGCACTTGCTCTATTTTGCTTGGGTCAACCGCAATGCCTTCTGCTGAGATGATATGTCCCAAGAATGGCACTTGGATGATCCAAAAATCGCATTTACTGAACTTGGCGTAGAGCTTGTGGTCTCGCAATCGTTGAAGAACGATCCGCAAGTGTTCGGCATGTTCGTCTTCTGTCTTGGAGTAAACCAAGATATCGTCGATGAACACTACCACGAACTTGTCCAGCTTCGGCATGAACACCGAGTTCATGAGATACATGAAATGGGCTGGAGCATTTGTGAGACCAAAGGACATGACGAGATATTCATATAGTCCATATCTCGTCGAGAAGGCTGTCTTCGGGATATCCTCCGCCCAGATCTTGATCTGGTGATATCCAGAGCGAAGGTCCATCTTGGAGAACACACTTGCCCCAACAAGTTGATCAAACAAAATGTCAATACGGGGCAGTGGGTACTTATTCTTGATGGTGACGGTGTTGAGCAGCCGGTAATCCACACACAGCCTCAGGGTTTCATCCTTCTTCTTTACGAACAGCGCCGAGCATCCACAAGGCGAGGAACTCGGCCTAATGAAACCCTTGCTCAACAGATCATTGAGCTGTTCTTTCAGTTCCGCCAGCTCATTTGGAGCCATCTTGTATGGTCTCCGTGATATGGGCGTAGTCCCGGGTACGAGCTCGATCTTGAACTCGACATCCCGCTCAGGTGGCATGCCCGGAAGATCATCCAGGAACATGTCGGGATACTCCCGGACTATGGGGATGTCCTCCAACTTGAGAGCTTCAGTATTATTGATCAGTGAAACTTCCTGGACTGGATTATCTAATAAGAGGGATTGCGGACGGTGTAATGGGGAGTTGAGGTGAACCGTCCGTGATAGGGTTTCCAGGACAGCGCCATGGTAGCTTAGCCATGACATTCCCAAGATTGCATCAATCTTCTGCCCCTCAAGGATAATCATAGTGGTGGGATATATCTTCCCACCTAAGCACAGTGGTGCTTTCGGAACCATCATCGTTGCTGAAATCTTTCCTCCCGGTGAGCAGATCATATAAGAACACTCGGTTGGAAAGGCTTCCAGCTGATGCTTAACCACATATGATGCACTTATGAAGTTATGGGTTGCACCAGAATCAAAAAGTACGATGATGGCTTGATGGTTGAGAGTGAACGTACCCGCCAGCACGTTATCTCCCTCCGGGGCGTCCTCATTGTTGAGGTTGCGGACGCCTCCAGTCCGCTGAACAACCTTCTTCATCGGAGGTCGGCCTCGAGCACCGCCCTGAAACTGGGCTTGCCTGCTGCTCTGCTGCCCCTGGGGACAGTCCTTCGTGAAGTGGCCCGCCTGGCCCCATGTGAAACAGGTGAAACGGGGCGGTCCCCCGCTGATCGGTGGACGGAATCCCGGGGCGCGTTGTGGCGGTGGAAACGCCCGGGGTATCGTTTGCTGCTGCTGCTTCTGTCTTGGTGGTGCCATCGGCGGACGGAACGGGGGTGCTTGGAACGAACGTCCCCCGAACTGTTGAGGCCGCGCCGGTGGTCCCCACTGCTGCCCGGATGGTGTCCTATACACCATACGGTACTTCTGGGGAGCGCCACTCCCACCGCTGGGTGGAGCGCTGCGCTTCCGCTGCTCAGCTGCCAACTCCCGCTGAGCATCCTCTTGCATGATCGCGGCATTGACTAAGTCGTTGAATGTGCCGCGATTCCACTGAACGAGATGTGTCTTCATTTCAGGGTGTAACCCCCAATAGAAGTGCTCCCGCTTCTTCTCCTCAGTGGAGATATAGTCTGACGCGTACTGCGCCAGATGATTGAAGGCACGGGAGTAGTCGTGGGCACTCCTCCCGCCCTGCTTCAGCTCCAAGAATTCTTGGAACTTCCTCTTCATAATCCCGGGAGGAATGTGATAGGCGTGGAACGCCTCCCGGAACTCTTGCCATTCCACGGCATGGCCAGCCGAACGTGAGGCGACGTAGTTCGCCCACCACGCACCAGCGGCACCATGGAGTTGTTGCGCTGCGAACAAAGTATTTTGCCGCTCCGTGCATTGGAGCAGCCCGAACTTGGACTCAATGGTCCGCAGCCAGTTGTCAGCCTCCAGTGGTTCTTCGGCTTCTGTGAACACTGGAGGGTGCGTACTCACGAAATCCGAGTACGACACTTCCCGGGGCTCACGAGGCCCTCTATCTTGACCCCCCCCCCCGGTTGGGACGTATTCTACACGATCGTGCGGAGCAGGTCAGTCTGCTCCTCACGACCTCCCACCAGTTCCGCTATCACATCCGCTAGAGTAAGCGGAGGCGGCGGTGGTGGCTGCTGCTGCGGGGTGCTGTCGTAGGACGGTGACTGGGAGTCATCGCCTCCCCCTTGGCTAGAGCCACCAACCTCGTGCGTGGTCCTAGTGCGAACCATCTGCAACCATACGACAATAACATCAGTCCCGCAACAGATTGCATGCAGTCCAAATGAAATAGGTGTAAAAACATAATGACAGTAAAACATGCGATACATCTCGTAAGTAGATAATGTAATAACTTTGCACAAGCTACACCATTACCAGACCAAATACAAGCTAGTTACATCCAACTTGATGAACCTCCACTTTTGAAGCTCACCATAACTAGGTTTGGTCACTACGAGATATTACTATCGCTTTGTCATCCCGTATACCACCTTTAGGGTACAACACCCTCTCCAATGAGTTCAACTGTCCCTCCTCTGTCAGAATGACCCGTTTCTACCTATTCCAAGTTTTGATCTGGTTCTGGGCATTTTCATGACTCAAGTTGAATAGCAAAGTTAAAGTTAACTTCAGTATCTTTCCAACGAGTACTCATTTGCCCCCATATCAGCTTTGGTTAAAAAGTTATGCTAATTCAATGTTAGTAGAATTTCTGGAAGAATTTTAACAGCACCTCCCTTGAGAAGTTGCTGTGTTCAACTCTGGTTTCCACTGAATTCTGTGCTGAAATTTCAGAAACTTTGAATTGCAAAGATGTAACACATCTTCTACCCTTTCTAAAGATCTATCATATGACAATTTTTGATTTTTCTACTGGGAATTATGTTTGAAAAATAGAACAGTTCAGAGAATGTTTTACTCTGTCCTGGTTCTGGAGAGTTTACATTCCTCTGGGATTTCAGCCATCTTAAGGTGTGTTTCAGCTCTGGAAGTCTACAACAAAATTGTAGGGTACTCAAATACCTTTCCAGAACTATATACCACACCTCCCTGGGCTAAAAGACCTGTGAGTTATGCCCTGTTGAAATCAGCAACTTGCTGCCCAACACAGAGCACTCTGTTTTTCAGTCTTTTGGAACTACACTCCAACACTAACCAATTTGTCTACCCAACCAGGGTCCTAAATGTTGAACCTAATGATTTTTAATTCCTTGTTATAATTATTTTCATGCATATGCCTACCATATCTCAGTACTACGTTCCTCACCAAAAAAATCCTAACCGGATTATACCGGCATATACGTCTCAAATGTGGCACTAAACGGTCTCTCGCACATGTTTACTACACGGATACATACGTGGTTAGTACCTGCAGAAGACCACACAATAATGGTGCACTCAAGGGTTGTTCATTTCAGGCAGTTCCATATTTAAAAGTAAATACAAACGCCCGTATCATTGTCATATGGCCGTCCTTGAGTTAGGTCACGTCTCAAGGTACGTGATCGTGTTTCAACACCACACGATGGGGAACCCGAGTATGTCATGAATGGGTCGTCACGGTTGGGAATGTTATCAACCCAACAGATACCACCTACTGCCCTGCAGGGCACGCCGATGGCAAGCACTGTGTATGTCCTCCTGGGCTATTTCCCGACGAACACACTCTCGCGTTACTGACCACGCGATGGGGTCTCCACTTACTTGCCTAATGCACGCTAGGGATCAGCGTTTCATATGAACTCAGGGACATGAAGAGTCCAAGAGGTTCACATTGACGTCTCACACAAAGCTGTGAGATCAATCCCTGAGCCACGTTCCTCGTCAGGGGGAGCTAACCGAAATTGAACCGCTTTCGGTGGCGTTCCTTACCAAACTTACCAGAGCGTAGGTACGTCGTTACAATAATTGAAATTCAGAATTATAACACATAGGTTAGTCTTTGCCACTTTAAGTAACTATGCTAATATAGTCCTTATTTGGGCAAACTATCGGATCCTCACTGTAATCCTAAGTTTTCCCATAATACAGTCCTTAAGTACTGTGCTATCCCCAATGCAGCTCTGATACTAGGCTGTGGCGGATCGGTGTCCGCCCATCCAGGATCGCAGAGGGTGGTGCCGCGCGATGCGACACCCGACAGCACACGTCATAAGAACACATTATATTACATGGGAAAAACAAACTGAATGTACAAAGTAGTACATTTCTCAGTTACAAACTAGGGTCTTTATTACACAGCGGAAGTTTCTTTTGTACAACTCACGGCCGCCTATCTAGCAAAAGTCGGTTGCCCAGCCCTAGGGCAACCCACACTAGCTGCACGTCTCAGCTCAGCACGGTGTGTACGGCTCCCACTCAGCCGTGGTCCCCGACAGAGGGTAACCCTCGCCGGTGGACTCGTACTCCGAGTCCGTGGGTGGCTCCTCACCTGAAAAACACTTAAGCAGCAACGGTGAGCACAAAGGCTCAGCAAGGCTTAACCGACTCACCTAAGCAGGAAACTCTACATGAGGTGTACCATGACGTAGGATAGCAATGTTGCAGCAAATGGACACGCCTACAAGTTCATCCTTAGTTCATCTTTTAGCAACAAGGTAACAGTTCATGAAGCTGAACTTTAGTGAGCAATATTTGGTGGCACACATGTAGCAATACAATTATATCATAACAGCAATATTGAATCATAACATTTCATTCATTAGTCTAAGTTACGACGCAGTGAACAAGCGGTACTCGTCACCGCGAGGGATGGAGAATCGACTCGATATACACCTGCAGGGAAACCCAAAGAGCACGTCACGTACGCCCACCCGTGGAGCTGCACAGCACGCTCACTCGATGTCGTACGGGACAACCTTTCACCCAACAGCCCAAACGTCGAACCGGTCGCACCGAAACGAGCAGGAGGTTCCCCACACGGAGCATCTCTCTATGCCCGTTATCAGATTTCCACCTTGCTGCCCTCAGCCTACACCTATAAATCGGTGTGTTATGCCTCGACGCCCGGAGGTTTAGGCTACATCGGTTTATCGGGGCCCATATATCCGATATGCCTTCGGTACGTTCAATACTTGTTCAGCAGGGCCGCACACGGATCGGTCCTCAATCGACACGGGCAGGGCTGCACACATGAGACATCTTCTTGCTGCGCCCTAGCCCCTGCCTAGTCTCATTTTCATTAATAAAGTGATCTCACATCACTCAACCGAACCCGTGTGTCCCAAGTCTAAACTCGCGAGTAGATTCCAACTACTCGACTTGTACCGAAGTCCTATGAAACATTAAGCATAGCCTGTCTACTCGAGGTCTTAGACACTACCCTCACTCTTATGGAAAAGTTTTGGTCATGCAAGTGGGGTTCCATTCATCCTATACCTAATGCACAATCATACTTCACATGAATCATGTAAACAAATTAAAACTTATAAAAAGGTTAATGCAAACCGGGGCTTGCCTTGTTGCTGCTGGTCAGGAGTCAGTTCTTCCTCTGGAAGCAGGAAGTCGAGAACCTCCGGAGCTTCCTCGCCTTCAGCGACTACACGTTATTGAATTACTACATGTTAATGAATATGCATACAAGTTTATTGTAATACTACTGCTATTAGTTCTTATCACCAGTTTCTAACAACTGGAATTCTGTTTAAGAATTTAAGATGAACTGGTGTTGTTGGTTTGGGCTTAGACCTAAGTACATGGTTAAGTGCTAAGGGGTTTTCCCCCTTTTCCATATTAATCCCTCAAGTGGTTAAACAGGACAGGTGTGATCCCGAGCTCCAATGGAGCTGAGAATTTTTGTGTGAGTTCCTTGTCACAAGAAAACTCTCTGGACCAAACATTAGCACTTTTCATGGAGTGGTTTGCTGAGAATAATTCTCTTAGCAAATAAGCAAAGAAGAATTAATTCTGAGGTAATACCCCTGTTCATGCCCAACTTAGTGAACTACAATTTCAGTTATAGTTCATAGAGTTTACATGAATTTTCCTACCATTTGTGGAGCTAAGATTTGCCCAGAACTGAATTTCCAAGTTTTGGAAATTCTCTGAAAATGTTTTTGTATTCAAATGAACACAGCACCTTCAAATTTGAATTGCTCTGACTAAATCAACTCCAAATGGTCTGAAACTTTTACAAGGGTTCACTAACATCCTAAGGAACATTCTGGCAAAATTTGGGGATTTTTGGATGAACCAAACGCCCTCTAAAATTATTTGGCTGAAAAGTTTTAAAGAATTTTCCAGAATTAATTATTAGGTTTCATACTAATTGGGTTTCATATTTGGATTGTACTCTGTTTGAGGAATCCAACAAAATTTGTTTCATAATTTTTGGACTTTCCTACCCCAAGCTGTGGTCCCTCAAAGTTTGAACTACAAACTGGAAATTTCAAATTGTTTAAATGTCTGCCAGTGGGTCCCACAGGGCAGTCTTCTCCTTCCTCGCGCCAAACAGGTGTCCGCGGCGGCGCACTCCGGCGAGCGTCACCGGAACCACTTCCTGGCCGTCTCCCGACCCCAAACCCGCCGCCCCGCCCTAACTCATGACGCTGAACTCATCTCGGGGCTCGCCGGCGGCCATAGCTCTCCGGAACAGGGCTCCTGACGGTGACAGCGGCGGTTAGGGTTCCGGCGTGGTCAGGAATGCGTTACAACGCATCAAAACGATCGGCAAAGGGTCGGAGAGCACCGGGGAAGCTCGGGGGTGATGAAAATGGCCGCCAAACCCCATGAAAAGGTCGGCAACCTAGAGCTCCACGGTGACCCGAGCTATTATTCTATGGCGGCCCGAAAAACAACCAGAACCTGGCCATTTCTGGGTCATATTCCTTGATTCTTGGTCGAGGAGGGCTGCTAGGGAGTGAGGAAGGTGTGTGTAGGCTCACCCGAGCTGGGTTGGACGGTGCAGCTAGAATTTCGGGGTAGACCGACCCCTACTCGGGTGCACTAGTTCGCGGGATTCTTAGGAATTCTCCGCGCACAGTCTATCAATGGCTAGGAGGGTTGCAGCTACACGATCTGGATACTAAGGCGCACCTTTTTCGTCTAGATGTCCGGCGGTGAAACTGGCCGTTGTGTGCTGTCCACGGGGAGCAATCCTCAGCTTTCCGCCGGTGCTCTGTTCCTCGGCGCCCGTTGCCGAATTGCACGCGCCACAGGCTAGGAGCTTCGGGGTTGTGGGGCTGACGTGGTAGAGCATGCACGTGCGCTGCTTTTGGGTGCTGCTGGCACGAGCAACCGAGGCTCAGTTGGTGCCGGCGATCGGGAAAAGAGAGTGCGGCGGTGAGCTCCGGTTCTGTGCGGGTGTGAGGGAAACAGCGAGCGTGCGATCAATGAAGAAGGCGACGTGCTGCTGTTTGCTACCGGGGTAAAGATCAGGCCGAGGCTGCGGAGCCGGCAAGCTGGTCGCCAGCGTGCGAGGAGGGGGGCGAGGTGGCTGCTCGGTTGGCTCGGTGTCGAGCGCTGCCGAGGCCCGGTAAACCGAGTTCGTCCGGTGTTGACTTAGGCCCGAAGTCTAGCTGACTGGTGGGCCCTCTTCTCCCCCCTAATCTTCTCTGTTGCGCGAATATCCCACCTACTCAGACTTGAAAAGGGAACTTAGCCACCAATTCAGCGGAAGAATTTGAATTCATCAACTTCAAAATGGTTTGGCCACATTCCCTTCATATTTGAATTTGAAAATTCAAACTCAGTTTGAATTGTTACAAATTCGGCTCCCGACGAGATGAAGTCCAATGGGACTGAAAATTGGTGGGGTTACTCAGGAAAATATGCTGAGTTTGAATATGAAGCTAACTTTTGAATTTGAGGGATGAAAGTTGCTGCAATTTGCATTTACATTCAAATTGGCCTCTTTTTCCAATACCTCCAAAAGTGCCTCAAAAATGTTTGGATTTGCATGAAACTTGGACTGAACCTTCCCAAGACTTTTAAAGTTCTAGGGGTGAGCTCAACCTCTCATGTTCATGAGTAAACTTCCCACTTTGTGAAAATATAGGCTTTCCCCTCTAATCACTCTTTTGATGGAGGTTACTTGCTCTTCACACTTTTTCACAATCTATCCACAACAAAACTGTGGTGTTGTGAGGTGATAAAAAGTTTTTGCAAGTCCCTTTTCTTGGGCTTTTACAGTTTCTAAGCTGCCGTGATCCATACGCGACCACTCTTAGGTCTTGCATCAGCACACATCCGAGCCCAATGCTGGATGCATCACAGTACACATCGAACGGCTTTGTTGTGTCTGGCTGCGCCAAAACCGGTGCTGATGTCAGATGCTTGACTAAAGCCTTGAATGCTGCTTCACACGCTGGACTCCAAACATATTTGGTAGCCTTCTTCTGCAGCTCCGTCATAGGCTTGGCAATCTTCGAGAAGTTCGGAATGAACCTTCGATAATATCCCGCGAGTCCGAGGAAACTCCGTACCTCGTGAACAATCCTCGGGGATTTCCAATTCAGCACTTGAGTGATCTTGCTCGGGTCTACAGCGATACCCTCCGCTGAGATGATATGCCCGATGAAAGGCACTTGCGATATCCAGAACTCGCATTTGCTGAATTTTGCGTATAGCTTGTGATCCCGCAGCCGTTGCAAGACTATACGCAGATGCTTCTTGTGATCTTCTTCCAACTTGGAATATACCAGGATGTCGTCGATGAAGACCACGACAAACTTGTCCAGCTCCGGCATGAATACCGAATTCATTAAGTACATGAAGTGAGCTGGAGCATTGGTGAGGCCGAAGGACATGACCAGGTACTCATAAAGTCCGTACCTCGGCGAGAAAGCCGTCTTTGGAATGTCCTCAGCCCTTATCTTAATCTGATGGTACCCGGATCTTAAGTCCATCTTGGAAAAGATCTTTGCTTCGACCAACTGATCAAACAACATGTCGATCCGTGGCAATGGGTACTTGTTCTTGATGGTTACGGCATTTAATGGACGGTAGTCCACGCAAAGCCGTAACGTCTCATCATTCTTCTTGACAAATTGTAAAAGTCCCAAAAACGTGTATGAATAAAAACTAAAGTTTGAGTTCATATGTGTGGCAAAGACATGAAAAATGGGACTTGATAAAACTTTTCTTCATGCAAGGTAATACATGGATGAACATCCAACATGAGGTTCACCTTTTTACTTAAAAGTGTTGGACCAATAAGGAGTTAAATACCTCTTTGCATGTGAGTTTAAAATTCAGATTTGAAAATTCAAAGTTCACACATATGGTGACCCAAAAACTTTGAATTAACATGCAGCCAAATAGTTGAGTTTTTAGGGAAAAGGTTATCACCAACTTTTCAATTGTAGGGTGGGCTCAAAAAGGAGTTAAAGAGGAGAATTTGCAAACTTAAACCAAATTCAGATTTAATCTTGCAAATTCAAACTGAATTTGAAGAATTCAAATTCTAGCTCACCTTTTTAAATTTTAGCATTCTGGGGATTGAAAAGATCAGCTTGAACAGATATTTGGGAGGTACATATGGAGTGGGACCCACATGTCATAGAGCTAAAAGAGAAAACTTACTAAGTTTTGCTCTCGGTGGGAAATTTTCCCGAACATCTCGCGAGCGCCACAGAGGAGCTTGCCGTGCCAGCTCCTGCTGCCGGTCTCCACGCGTTGGCGCCCCAGGGTCGGTTCTCACCGCTTCAGCAACGTTATCTCTCCCTCCTCGGACCAAGCCGACAGCAGTTGCTTCCTCTCCTCACGATCAGCAGGGCGCTGTTTTTCCATCACCGGTGCTGCTCCACTGCCCCTGTCTCCCGGCCAGCCCAGCGCCTCTCCGGCAGGCTCAAGAGGTCACAGAGGTGCGCCAGGAGGTACTGATCCTCATCCCATCGTCCTCTTGCTCTCCCCCGACACCGGCTCGCCGGAATTCGAGTTTTGGCACCGGCGCACGTATAAAACAGCATGTGTTTAATTCGGGAAATTCTCCCAAACCGATTGATCACACCTCCTACAATTCAAACCACAGCAACTAGATTCCCTAGCGCCCTCCCACGCCGAAAACCAAAGGAAACCGACCCTCCTGTGCCCCGGGCGACGAGAAATCATCGCTGGCGGCCAAAACGGCCATGGTCCACGGTGACGACTAGGTTGCAGCCACTTCCTGCATGATCTGATCCCCGTTCCATGTTCCTAGAACCATAGGGATGCTGTAGGACATCATAGCTCGCCGGGAGATGCCTTGGACATGCTGGAACGCGTCCATGTCGAGCTCCCGAGCCGCCCCACCGGTGCCGACCCACCTACAGCCATTTTCATGCGGGAAAACCTTGCCCGGCAGCTGCGCCACGTTCCCAGGAGCATGTAGGGCGAAACCGGAGCTCATTTGGTGGAGAAATGAGGGAGAACGAGCCATGCCAAGTTTTCTGCTGGTGTGCACCCGCGGGCTCTGGCGGGAGGTTGAAGAAGCACCTGACCCGTGGGCCCCACGCGCGACTGTGCTGTTTAAAATCAAACAGAGAGTTGTGCAAACTTGTAAAATGCATAACTTGGTGTAGGAAGCTCCAAAAATAGTGAGATAAATTTTTTTGGATTCCTTTAAGAGAGTACTATCCATAGGTACAACCCAATTTGTATGAAACGAATTATTTAATTCTGGAAAATTCTTGGAAGTTTTTCTGAAAAAGAATTATAGAGGGAGTTTGGTTTATCCAAAAATACCCAAATTTTGCCAGAATATTCTTTAGCATATTTTTGACCTCATAGCAAATTTTCAGCTCATTTGAACATCATTTGTGTAGGGATTTACTAAAAACAATCTGCTGTGTTCATAAGAGTCCAGAAACATTTTCAGAAAATGTTTCCCACTTCAAAAATCTGTTCTGAGCAATCCATAGCTCCAAAAATCATAGGAAAATTTAGGCAAGCTCTATGGGACATACTTGGAATTGTAGTTCACTTAGTTGGGCATGAAAATGCACATTACTACAGAATTAATTCTATGGAGTAGAAATGCTTAAAGAATTGTTCTGGGAGAACTACCCAAGTAAAAGGGATGAATTTTGGACCAGATGACTCTCATGTGATAAAAAACTCACATGTAAATTATCAGCCCAAGATAAGTCCTGGAACTCCCTGTTCTTATTCTCCATACTTATGTATAAGGGAAAAATACATAAGAGATATTGTGAGAATTATGGGGGACACAATATGACTCCACATTAGCTGCAATTTGGCAAGCTAAATCCTTAGGTAGCATAGAACCTGCTGTAATAGTTTGGAGGCCATTGGAGTTCTTGTTCTCCAGTTGCACTCAAATCCTTTCAGCTTATCTATTATGTTCATTAGAGAAGAGGGTTAGTGTATAGCTAAGGGCCTTAAGGTCAAATTAGTTTAATTCTGTTCTTTGCACCACAGAGGCAAACCAAGACATGCTTGGCTTTTCCACACAACCTCTGTTCTTAAGAAAGTAATTCTATAACTTCTTTCCATTACATTCTATAAAATATGTGCATATGCATTTCAATAGGGACCACAACGAAGGGGACTCAAAGGAGTGATTCATCAAAGTGGATCAAGCTCCGGAGAGTCAAGGGTGGATCTGCAAGGATACTAACTGCTTATATACGACTACCCTGCAAAACAGGCAAGCTCCGGTTTGCATTTAACAGCTGTTAAGTTTTTATTTTGTATTCACCTTTGGTTAAGATTTGAACTGTGCATTAGGTCTAGTGTTTGATACTCCTCTTGCATAGCCAAATGACCCATGGAGTTTTGGGTAGGTGTCTTTCACCGTGTAGAACTGCCATGCTTAAGTATGGCTCGGTAGAAGTCGAGTGGTGAGATGCTACTCGCAGATTTAGGGACAACAGGGGCATACGGGATTGGTTCGTAATTGAATTAGCAAGTTAAAAGTTGAGACCGGAAGGTTGTAGGAGCAGCAGGACATAGGGGCCTGGGTGCTGTAGACCTGTCCGTGTCGGTCAAGGACCGATCCGTATGCGGCCCTGTTGAACAAGTTTGAGTTGTGTACCGGACTCATGCTGGCTATATGGGACCCAGTAAACCGATGTACCTCGGGAAGCTGTCGTTGGGACTTTTCGGGTCGCCTCAGGCGGACGGCCGGTGTGCAGTATGTGGGGAATATTCTCATGACATCTCACGTCGGAAGGTGCACCATGAGAGTAGCTACTGTACGGGGCGACTTGATCGATTCAGCGGGGGTGAAACGGGGGAAAGGCTGCCACGTAAGACGTCAGTGATGGTTGTTGTAGGCAACGTCGAGTACGGGCGTACGTGTCGTGTAGTCCGGGTGTTATTGATTCGAATCACCGTCGCTCGCGGAATGGACCGAGCATACTTGTTCTCACAGTCGTGACGTAGTAAGAACTTGCATGAGAAAGGAACTAATCATTTTGATGTGAAGTATTCTTCTACCTTGTATTGAAGCTTGATGAATAGGCTAGTGCAAACTCGATTCTTTTATGCCATGAGCAATTTACATCGGGGGAAAGCGTTTCTTGTTTGATTGTGGACTCCCGATGTGACGTGCCCAGGGTTACTTAAAATGCCGCAATTAATACCTGAGAGTAAGGATTCACTGCTAGGCGAGTTTAATTATGCTTATGCCATCCTATGTTAGGTTCATAACCTCACTTAGAGTTTCATGTTTAGGGTGACGGTTAAGTCTTGCTGAGCGTTATGCTCACGGATGCTATCCGAGTTGTTTTGCAGGTATTTGACTCGATGCTTATGAGAAGGGATGCCGATGAGACTCGGGAACCTCCGAGGGTTTACTCAAAGAGCATCCTCGCCGCTGCAGATTGATCTTCGTGTTGCTAGTAAGAAACGTCCGCGGGCTGGACAGTTTCTTTGTTGCTAGTTTAGATATGAGTCGTGAGAGTGATAGTCTTCCGCTGTAGTTTACTCTGATATACTTATTTGTAAAACAATCTTGTACGCTTCCGCAAACTATTTATGTAATATGATGTATGTTCATCGACCCGTGTGCTGTTGGGTGCCGCATAACACGGCACCACCCGACGAGGTCCCGTGGGGCCGTCTCAGCGTGGCATCAGAGCATGCCACACATGGTATCAGAGCTGCGTTGGGAACAGAGCACGGATTGAGCATCATATTATGTCACAAACTTAGGGTACGGTGAGATATCGGTACTAGGCCCACATAAGGACTACTATTAGCATATTATGAAGGTGGCAACCTAACTTATTTGTTATGTCGGAAAATCGTGCATCTCGGGACGGTTTATGTCTTGGGGGGTGTACGTATGCACTGTCCACAAGTGCGCACAAGCTGAAGGGTGGAGCCTCACGGGTGGCAGGTAACCCGACCCGCTTTAGTATCCTCTACGACTCTTCATGTCGTTTGGGGTATTCGAGCAACATCTTCCCAGGCGTGCGTGGTGCAATTTGGGAGACCCCGTCACGTGGTCAGTAACGTGAACACGTAGCTCAAGGCGTGTTTGGCTTGAGAACACCTGGGCGAGTGATGACGGCTGGGTGTACAAACTGTTATGGATACCGGGTTCGGTGTGCAGCCAAACCTGATGATTGAGTGTGTTTTATGTAGGTACTAACCACGAAAAACCTTAGTGCATGTAGAACACGTTTGCGAGTGATCGTTTTAGTGCCACCTAATGATACGTGTATGCCGGTGTAATCCGGTTAGGTTTTTCTTTTGTGAGGCAACGTAGTACCGTCATATGTCTTACGGTGCATCGTCACCGTACTACACTGGATAGTATTCTTACCTATGAAGAAATCATTCATGACTAACTTTCAAACTAAAAATGGATGTGATAAAACACATATTAGTTACTGAACTCTTCATTTGAACTAAGTTTCAAAGAAGAGAATTACTAGGCTTCTTTTGATCTCAAAAACAGAGTGCTCTGTTCTGGCAGAAGTTTTGCCGAACTTTAACAGAGCGTAACTCTGATTAGTTTGACCCAATGGAGGTGTTTGATACGGTTCTGGAAAGTTTCTTAAGTGCTCTACAACTTTTCTGTAGAACTCCAGAGCCAAATCCGACACCAACTTGGTTGAACGTCCAGATGAATGCAAACTGTTCAGAAAACAGAGCAGCTGCAGACTTCTCTGGATGTTGCTGTAAATTAGCCGTCACAGTCTGTAGAAAAATTTCTAAGGGTCATATGATACACCGTTGGAAAGGTTAGTAAATTTGCAACGATTTTGTAGTTCATAGTTTGTTCAGAATTGTACCCCAGTTGTATGTAAAACTGTGATGAAAACAGCCACATACAAAGGAGGTGATGGCAAATTTTAGCCAGAAATTCTGTCAACTTTGAACAATCCTAACTTTTGTTCCAGAAATGATCTAGGGGCATGTGAGTACTCGTTGAAAATATACTGAAGTTAACTTTAACTTTGGTATTCAACTTGAGTTATGAAAATGCTAGTAACTGGATCAAATTCTGGGTTAAGTACTGAAAGGTCTGTTTTGTACCGAATGAGGGACTGGATATGTTGGCTTTAGAAAGATGTGTAAACATGAAGTTTTGTTATGCTTTCATAAAGTTTTAGCATGTTCATGTTTTACATACGTTCACATACTGCTGAGATCATGTTTTGACTCCCCTCAAAAATTATCTTTGTGCAGTATGGTGCGTACTCATTCTCCGAGTAGGATTGATAGTTCTCGTCAAGAAGATGATGACTCGACTCCACCACGGGCACCGCCATCAATGGTATGGGCGGATGTCATGGCTCAGATGGTTGAGTCAAGTCAAGAGAACACAAGACTACTCCAAGCCTTGGTACAACAGGGCTTACCCCAGCGTGCACAACAGGACGTTCCACTTCGGAACGCCTACTTGGATTTCTTGGCGACACAACCGCCAATCTTCACGGAAGCCCATGAACCAGTGGAAGCTGATCAGTGGCTTCGAGTTATGGAGTCCAAGTTTGGAGTGTTTGAGTGCGACGAGTATCAGAAGACATCATTTGCAGCTCAACAGCTCCATGGAGCCGCCGGAAATTGGTGGTTTGCGTATCTCGCCACCGTTCCGGAAGGCCATCAAGTGGAATGGACGGAATTTCGTGAAGCATTCCGTGCTCGTCACATTCCTATGGGTTTTATCAAGGCCCAACCGCAAAAATTCAGAAACTTGAAGCAGGGGGACATGAGTGTCCTCGATTATGTTCGAAGATTCAACCTTCTGGCACAATATGCTCCTGCTTATGCGACGAGCGAAGCTGCAATGTGTGACTACTTTTTCTATGGCTTGAGTGCCATACTAAAAGAGAAGTTAGCTTTGTTCAATCAAGGCAGTTACACCGAGTTGATCAGTGCTGCTCTGCTGCAAGAACAAGCGACACTTGAGTGTCAAGCAGAGAAGAGGGACTGGGAGGTTGTGCAAGAAGACACACCAATCGTTCCTCGTAAATACCGTGTGGTGTATCACACACCATCCGATGAGACATGGCAAGCACCAGGGAAGTCAACTCCGTACAGATTTCCTGCTCAAGAGTCATGTCTTGAAGCAACACCTTTGCCTCAGCAACGAATGACATCTGTCGCATCATTGCTGCAGCCAAGTGCCTCAACTTCTCAACCACAAGTCAACGAAGAACCGGGGAAACCTCCGTGTTCTTATTGCCACCGTTCTGGGCATTTTAGGCAGGAATGCCGGGAGAAGTTGTTGAATACCAGACAGCCATCATCATCACGTGGTATGCCGCCACCTGCTCCAGTCAACATAACAGCATTGCAATCCGGGAGTGTGCAACACCTTGCTATTGAGGATGTCCCGGAGGGAGCACCGGTGTTAGCGGGCATGTTCACACTCAAAGACGTGCCCGTATTGGTACTTTTTGATTCAGGTGCAACCCACAATTTTATCAGCAAAACATGCGTGGGTCAGCACCAATTGTCCACCAATACTCCCACAACGAGTTTTCTCATACGTTCACCGGGAGGAAATATCTCTGCCAATCAGATTGTGTCCCGAGCAGCTTTGTGTTTGGGCGGAAAAATATACCCAACATCGCTGATAATGTTGGATAGGAAGAAGATAGACATTATATTGGGGATGTCTTGGTTAAATCGTCACGGTGCCGTTCTCAATATCGGTAACCGGACTGTCCAGATTGACTCGCCGATTCACGGACAGCACACGCTGTTTTTAGACAGCGAAGATCCAGATATGGTAGAGGCCTACCACACGGAAGCGCTGAAGCTTGAAGATATTCCGGTGGTACGTGATTATCCCGACGTATTTCCCGATGACTTACCGGGCATGCCGCCCGAATGGGACGTCGAGTTCAAAATTGAACTGGTGCCGGGAACGACGCCTATTTCACGAAGGCCTTACAAGATGGCACCTAACGAGCTAGCGGAGTTGAAAGAGCAACTGAATGAACTCAGGAGCAAGGGTTTCATACGACCAAGTTCTTCACCTTGGTGTTGCTCAGCGCTGTTCGTTAAGAAGAAGGACGAAACACTACGGCTATGTGTTGATTATCGTCCTCTCAATGCTGTCACGATCAAGAACAAGTATCCTCTGCCTCGCATCGACATCCTGTTTGATCAACTTGTGGGTGCAAAGGTATTTTCGAAGATGGATCTTCGATCGGGCTATCATCAAATCAAGATCCGACCGGAGGACATACCGAAGACAGCTTTCTCGACGAGATACGGACTCTATGAGTACCTCGTCATGTCATTTGGATTAACCAACGCTCCGGCACACTTCATGTATTTGATGAATTCTGTGTTCATGCCGGAGTTAGACAAGTTCGTCGTGGTATTCATCGACGACATATTGGTTTACTCCAAATCTGAAGAAGAGCATGCTGAACATCTGCGCATTGTGCTACAACGGTTGCGGGAGCACCAGTTATATGCCAAGTTCAGCAAGTGCGAGTTCTGGATCGATCAAGTGCCTTTCCTAGGCCATATTATTTCATCAGAAGGTATCGCCGTGGACCCCAGCAAGATTGAACAAGTGCTGAAGTGGGAATCTCCCAAATCGGTCCACGAGGTCCGAAGTTTCTTAGGTTTAGCGGGGTATTATCGTAGGTTTATTCCGAGCTTCTCAAAGATTGCTAAACCAATGACGGAGCTGCTGAAGAAGGGCACTAAATACATGTGGAATGCAGTATGTGAAGCCGCATTCAAAACTTTGGTGAAACATCTCACAACGGCTCCAGTTCTTGCTCAGCCGAACACGACGAAGCCATTCGATGTATACTGTGATGCATCCGGCATCGGTCTCGGCTGTGTTCTGATGCAAGAAGGGCGTGTAGTCGCCTATGGGTCTCGTCAACTGCGAAACCACGAGCAGCATTATCCAACTCACGATCTTGAGCTTGCTGCTGTGGTGTTGGCGTTAAAGATGTGGAGGCATTACCTACTGGGTAATCTTGTTCACCTCTACACCGACCACAAAAGCCTGAAGTATATCTTCACGCAGAAGGAGCTAAATATGAGACAACAGAGATGGTTGGAGCTCATCAAAGATTATGAAATTGAGATCCATTATCATCCAGGAAAAGCAAACGTGGTTGCCGACGCGCTGAGTCGGAATGCCCATGTTCACAACTTAGCGGCTGCTGAGTTAGAAGACGAAGAAGCAAGCCTCCGTGTCATTCCGTATGGCACGCTTTATAATCTCGCGCTCATTCCAACAATCCGTGAAGAGATTGTTGAGGCTCAAAGAAGAGACAGAGGCATGTCTCACATACGGAGAAGACTGGACAACGGAGAGGTGAAATGTTTCCGGAAGGATGAGAACGGTACGATATGGTTTAACGACCGTATAGTGGTACCGCGTAATATGAAACTCCGGAAGAATATCTTGGATGAAGCCCACCTGTCTAAGTTTTCCATTCATCCCGGAAGTAACAAGATGTACCAAGATTTGAAACAGAAATTTTGGTGGACGAGGATGAAGAGGGAGGTTGCTAAATACGTATTCGAATGCGATACGTGTAGACGGGTCAAGGCTGATCATATGCGGAAAGCCGGACCGCTACAACCTTTGAAGATTCCGGCGTGGAAATGGGAGGATGTGAGTATGGACTTCATCGTCGGATTACCGCTCACATCCAAGAAGCATGACTCGATATGGGTGATTGTCGACCGGTTGACAAAGTCGGCTCATTTCATACCGGTGAACACTCATTATCGAGCAAGGCAATATGCGGAGTTATTCATTTCCAGAATTATTTGCTCACATGGTGTCCCAAAGACCATCGTTTCAGATCGAGGTGCGTTGTTCGTTGCTCGGTTTTGGGAGCAGCTGCATGCCTCGTTGGGCACCAAGCTAATTAGAAGCTCCGCATATCACCCTCAAACCGATGGACAAACTGAGAGGGTGAATCAAGTGCTCGAGGACATGTTGAGAGCATGTGCCATCCACCACGGTAGGAATTGGGACGATCACCTACCGCTGGCGGAGTTTTCATACAACAACGGTTATCAAGCGAGTATTAAAATGGCACCGTATGAAGCTCTCTATGGCCGGAAGTGTCGCACACCACTGAATTGGTGTGAGTCCGGCGAAAGAGTTCTGTTTGGGATTGATCTTGTCAACGAAGCCGAGGACCGAGTTCGGTTGATACAAGAGAACTTAAAGGCTGCACAATCCCGACAGAAGAGCTACGCGGATCAGAGGCGTAGGCCATTACATTTTGACGTTGGAGAACACGTTTATCTTCGTGTATCCCCGATGAAGGGAATTCACCGGTTCGGTGTAAAGGGGAAGCTCGCTCCCCGTTTTATTGGTCCTTTTGCTATCACGGAGAAGTGCGGACCCGTAGCCTACCGGCTGGAATTACCGGCAAGTCTAGCGGGTGTTCATGATGTATTTCATGTTTCACAGCTGCGGAAGTGCCTCAAATTCACCGCTGCTGTTCGCACTGAGGACATCGACGAATTGAAACCAGACCTGACCTACACCGAGCGACCGGTCCAGATTTTGGATGAAGAGACCCGGGTAACCCGGAACCGGACGATCAGATTCTTCAAGGTGCTGTGGAGTAATCACACCGCGGAAGAGGCGACGTGGGAAAGTGAAGATTATATCCGCACCAACTACCCAGAACTTTTATCTTTGTACAGTTTGTAATTACCTCTCCCGTCTCGTTCCTCTTTTGTAATCTCGGGACGAGATTCTTTTAAGGGGGGAGGAATGTAAAAGTCCCAAAAACGTGTATGAATAAAAACTAAAGTTTGAGTTCATATGTGTGGCAAAGACATGAAAAATGGGACTTGCTAAAACTTTTCTTCATGCAAGGTAATACATGGATGAACATCCAACATGAGGTTCACCTTTTTACTTAAAAGTGTTGGACCAATAAGGAGTTAAATACCTCTTTGCATGTGAGTTTAAAATTCAGATTTGAAAATTCAAAGTTCACACATATGGTGACCCAAAAACTTTAAATTAACATGCAGCCAAATAGTTGAGTTTTTAGGGAAAAGGTTATCACCAACTTTTCAATTGTAGGGTGGGCTCAAAAAGGAGTTAAAGAGGAGAATTTGCAAACTTAAACCAAATTCAGATTTAATCTTGCAAATTCAAACTGAATTTGAAGAATTCAAATTCTAGCTCACCTTTTTAAATTTTAGCATTCTGGGGATTGAAAAGATCAGCTTGAACAGATATTTGGGAGGTACATGTGGAGTGGGACCCACATGTCATAGAGCTAAAAGAGGAAACTTACTCACTAAGTTTTGCTCTCGGTGGGAAATTTTCCCGAACATCTCGCGAGCGCCACAGAGGAGCTTGCCGTGCCAGCTCCTGCTGCCGGTCTCCACGCGTTGGCGCCCCAGGGTCGGTTCTCACCGCTTCAGCAACGTTATCTCTCCTTCCTCGGACCAAGCCGACAGCAGTTGCTTCCTCTCCTCACGATCAGCAGGGCGCTGTTTTTCCATCACCGGTGCTGCTCCACTGCCCCTGTCTCCCGGCCAGCCCAGCGCCTTTCCGGCAGGCTCAAGAGGTCACAGAGGTGCGCCAGGAGGTACTGATCCTCATCCCATCGTCCTCTTGCTCTCCCCCGACACTGGCTCGCCGGAATTCGAGTTTTGGCACCGGCGCACGTATAAAACAGCATGTGTTTAATTCGGGAAATTCTCCCAAACCGATTGATCACACCTCCTATAATTCAAACCACAGCAACTAGATTCCCTAGCGCCCTCCCACGCCGAAAACCAAAGGAAACCGACCCTCCTGTGCCCCGGGCGACGAGAAATCATCGCCGGCGGCCAAAACGGCCATGGTCCACGGTGACGACTAGGTTGCAGCCACTTCCTGCATGATCTGATCCCCGTTCCATGTTCCTAGAACCATAGGGATGCTGTAGGACATCATAGCTCGCCGGGAGATGCCTTGGACACGATGGAACGCGTCCATGTCGAGCTCCCGAGCCGCCCCACCGGTGCCGACCCACCTACAGCCATTTTCATGCGGGAAAACCTTGCTCGGCAGCTGCGCCACGTTCCCAGGAGCATGTAGGGCGAAACCGGAGCTCATTTGGTGGAGAAATGAGGGAGAACGAGCCATGCCAAGTTTTCTGCTGGTGTGCACCCGCGGGCTCTGGCGGGAGGTTGAAGAAGCACCTGACCCGTGGGCCCCACGCGCGACTGTGCTGTTTAAAATCAAACAGAGAGTTATGCAAACTTGTAAAATGCATAACTTGGTGTAGGAAGCTCCAAAAATAGTGAGATAAATTTTGTTGGATTCCTTTAAGAGTGTACTATCCAGAGGTACAACCCAATTTGTATGAAACGAATTATTTAATTCTGGAAAATTCTTGGAAGTTTGTCTGAAAAAGAATTATAGAGGGAGTTTGGTTTATCCAAAAATACCAAAATTTTGCCAGAATATTCTTTAGCATATTGTTTACCTCATAGCAAATCTTCAGCTCATTTGAACATCATTTGAGTAGGGATTTGCTAAAAACAATCTGCTGTGTTCATAAGAGTCCAGAAACATTTTCAGAAAATGTTTCCCACTTCAAAAATCTGTTCTGAGCAATCCATAGCTACAAAAATCATAGGAAAATTTAGGCAAGCTCTATGGGACATACTTGGAATTGTAGTTCACTTAGTTGGGCATGAAAATGCACATTACTACAGAATTAATTCTATGGAGTAGAAATGCTTAAAGAATTGTTCTGGGAGAACTACCCAAGTAAAAGGGCTGAATTTTGGACCAGATGACTCTCATGTGATAAAAAACTCACATGTAAATTATCAGCCCAAGATAAGTCCTGGAACTCCCTGTTCTTATTCTCCATACTTATGTATAAGGGAAAAATACATAAGAGATATTGTGAGAATTATGGGGGACACAATATGACTCCACATTAGCTGCAATTTGGCAAGCTAAATCCTTAGGTAGCATAGAACCTGCTGTAAAAGTTTGGAGGCCATTGGAGTTCTTGTTCTCCAGTTGCACTCAAATCCTTTCAGCTTATCTATTATGTTCATTAGAGAAGAGGGTTAGTGTATAGCTAAGGGCCTTAAGGTCAAATTAGTTTAATTCTGTTCTTTGCACCACAGAGGCAAACCAAGACATGCTTGGCTTTTCCACACAACCTCTGTTCTTAAGAAAGTAATTCTATAACTTCTTTCCATTACATTCTATAAAATATGTGCATATGCATTTCAATAGGGACCACAACGAAGGGGACTCAAAGGAGTGATTCATCAAAGTGGATCAAGCTCCGGAGAGTCAAGGGTGGATCTGCAAGGATACTAACTGCTTATATACGACTACCCTGCAAAACAGGCAAGCTCCGGTTTGCATTTAACAGCTGTTAAGTTTTTATTTTGTATTCACCTTTGGTTAAGATTTGAACTGTGCATTAGGTCTAGTGTTTGATACTCCTCTTGCATAGCCAAATGACCCATGGAGTTTTGGGTAGGTGTCTTTCACCGTGTAGAACTGCCATGCTTAAGTACGGCTCGGTAGAAGTCGAGTGGTGAGATGCTACTCGCAGATTTAGGGACAACAGGGGCATACGGGATTGGTTCGTAATTGAATTAGCAAGTTAAAAGTTGAGACCGGAAGGTTGTAGGAGCAGCAGGACATAGGGGCCTGGGTGCTGTAGACCTGTCCGTGTCGGTCAAGGACCGATCCGTATGCGGCCCTGTTGAACAAGTTTGAGTTGTGTACCGGACTCATGCTGGCTATATGGGACCCAGTAAACCGATGTACCTCGGGAAGCTGTCGTTGGGACTTTTCGGGTTGCCTCAGGCGGACGGCCGGTGTGCAGTATGTGGGGAATATTCTCATGACATCTCACGTCGGAAGGTGCACCATGAGAGTAGCTACTGTACGGGGCGACTTGATCGATTCAGCGGGGGTGAAACGGGGGAAAGGCTGCCACGTACGACGTCAGTTATGGTTGTTGTAGGCAACGTCGAGTACGGGCGTACGTGTCGTGTAGTCCGGGTGTTATTGATTCGAATCACCGTCGCTCGCGGAATGGACCGAGCATACTTGTTCTCACAGTCGTGACGTAGTAAGAACTTGCATGAGAAAGGAACTAATCATTTTGATGTGAAGTATTCTTCTACCTTGTATTGAAGCTTGATGAATAGGCTAGTGCAAACTCGATTCTTTTATGCCATGAGCAATTTACATCGGGGGAAAGCGTTTCTTGTTTGATTGTGGACTCCCGATGTGACGTGCCCAGGGTTACTTAAAATGCCGCAATTAATACCTGAGAGTAAGGATTCACTGCTAGGCGAGTTTAATTATGCTTATGCCATCCTATGTTAGGTTCATAACCTCACTTAGAGTTTCATGTTTAGGGTGACGGTTAAGTCTTGCTGAGCGTTATGCTCACGGATGCTATCCGAGTTGTTTTGCAGGTATTTGACTCGATGCTTATGAGAAGGGATGCCGATGAGACTCGGGAACCTCCGAGGGTTTACTCAAAGAGCATCCTCGCCGCTGCAGATTGATCTTCGTGTTGCTAGTAAGAAACGTCCGCGGGCTGGACAGTTTCTTTGTTGCTAGTTTAGATATGAGTCGTGAGAGTGATAGTCTTCCGCTGTAGTTTACTCTGATATACTTATTTGTAAAACAATCTTGTACGCTTCCGCAAACTATTTATGTAATATGATGTATGTTCATCGACCCGTGTGCTGTTGGGTGCCGCATAACACGGCACCACCCGACGAGGTCCCGTGGGGCCGTCTCAGCGTGGCATCAGAGCATGCCACACAAATAATGCCGAACAGCCCCATGGTGAGGAGCTCGGCCTAATAAAACCCTTCTCCAGAAGGTCCGTGAGCTGAGTCTTCAGTTCAGCCAACTCCTTGGGCGCCATCTTGTACGGCCTTCGGGATATTGGCATGGTTCCCGGTGCATGTTCAATCTTGAACTCCACCTCTCTATCGGTTGGCATCCCCAGCAAATCATCCGGGAATACGTCAGGGAACTCTCGGACCACTGGAATATCTTCCAATCTGATGGTTGTGGCTTGATAGACACTTGGAAGTTTTATTTCTGGACTGTCCAGAAATAAAGAGTGAGACTCGTGCACTTCTGAGTTCAAGTGCACAACTCGGAGGACGGTGTCTAAAACAGCGCCGTGGCGGTTTAACCACGACATCTCTAGGATAACATCGACCTTTTGTCCCTCTAAGATTATGAGAGATGTAGGGTAAACTCTACCCTCTAAGCACAATGGCACTTTTGGGACCATCATGCTTGCTGAAATTTTCCCACCCGGTGAACAGATCACATAAGGACTATCGGTTGGTAGTGTTTGCAAGCTATATTTATCAATGAAAGATTGGCTAATGAAGCTATGCGTGGCGCCTGAATCAAACAATATTATAGCGGGATGCTGGTGGAGTTGGAACATACCCGCAAGGATTGGCTCGCCCTCCAGCACGTCCTCTATGGCAAGCTGGTGGACGGTGCCGGGCCTAGGGTTTGCCCGCCGCGCATTAGTAGGGTTCCTGGGTTGATTCCTCCCCAGAAACTGTGGTGCCACTCCGCCGCCTTGCCTCTCCGGGCAACTGCTCGCGAAGTGTCCTGGACGACCACACTTGTAACATGTGGCCGCTGCTGGTGTAGTGCTCGGGGGACGAAAACCCGGCATGCGTTGCTGAGGTGCATACGCACATGGCATCGCCTGCTGCTGCTGTTGTTGCGGAGGTGGTACTGGCAGTGCCAGCCTGAATGCCGGTAAAGAGTATGGCCGACTGCGGAACGGCATCGACCGCTGTGGTGGCTGCCAGCGTGGACCTGATGGTGGGCGATTCACCATCCGAAACTTCTCAGAAGGACCGCCTTCTTCTCCGCTGCTCTGCGGCGCGCTTCGCTTTCTCTCCGCCGCCGCTAACTCCTTGCCGGAGTCCTCCTGAACAATCGCAGCATCAATGATGTCTTTGAGGCTGCCGCGATTGAACATCGCCAACTTGTCCTTCAGGAGCGGGTTAAGCCCCTGGTAAAAGTGGTCCCGCCGCTTCTCATCAGTATCTGCGTGATACGACGCGTAGAGCGCGAGATTGTTGAACGCCCTGGAGTCTTCCAGCACGTTCCGGCTCCCTTGCTGCAGGTGCAGGAACTCCTGCGTCTTCCTCTTCATCAAACCTGGCGGTATATGATAGGCCCTGAAGGCCGTCCGAAACTCCGTCCAGGTCATCACTCGGTCGGTGGGCTGTGAAGCACAGAAGTTGGCCCACCACGCGCTCGTGGATCCTTGGAGCTGCTGGACCGCGAACTGAGTCTTGCTCTGCTCGCTTATCTGGAGCAGCCTGAACTTCATCTCTATCGCGCGGAGCCAGTTGTCCGCGTCAAGATGTTCATCAGCCCTTGAGAATACAGGGGGATGAGTCGCCAGGAAGTCCGAGTAGGAGCTCTGTTGACGCTCCTCATGGTCTTGACGTCTCTCTGGGCGAGACGTATTGGCGATAAGCGTTTGCAGCAATTCCGTGTGCTTCTGATGTGAACCCGCCATTGCCGCGACAATGTTGGCCAATGTAACCGTTGGCAGTGGCGGTGGTGGTGTTTGCTGTTGCTGTTGCTTTTGTTGCTGCTGCGGTCCCGAGGAGTCCTTGGGAGGCTGTTGGGAGGTCTCTCCCCCTTGACTAGTACCCCCAACGTCCAGATTGGCACGAGTACGTGTCATTCTGAAATTCAAAACAGCAGCAATTAGCACATGTCTTACTTAAAAATTTCCATATGCAACAGTAGGTATTGAAGTGACACATGAATAATTTGCACAACATTCACATATATTGATAAAGCATAAATTTTATACAAGATACATTATTCTCGGGTCTCCGAGAAGTCGTGCTCATGTCGTCACTACCTATACATACGCTACTGTCTACACGACATGTCACCGATTACAAAATTTGGGCTACACTATTCTAGCTGCCCTACATGGCAACTGTAACCCCCTACTCGGAGTAGAACTCGACCTCCTGCGGGTCGTCCTCCTCCGGTACCTCTGCTGGTGGCTCCGGATCTACCACCTCTTCTCCCTTCCCGGGTTCTCCCATTTCTGGAAGGCCCAAGACCACCGGTACGCCCAATACCGGAGGTACGAGGTCCTGCAAAGCATGCACCTCGTCCATGGCCTGGTTGTAATCTTCTTCCCAGCCTTGCCCTTCCTCAATAGCGTCGTCCCGCTCTTGAGTAAGTTCCTCGTTCTGCTGGGTCAGATTCTGTACCAGTTCTTGCAACGCCGCGATGTCAACACGGCTCTTCTTCTTTGCCTTCTTCAGACGATGCAACTGATTGTGTTGTTCATTCAGTCGCTTGATCGTCGGAAGGAGCACATTGCGGAGTGCACTGTGAGCACTCTCGAAATGGTCTCCACGGCTCGTGCTCTCCTTGAGCTTTGTGGCGAGATGCTCCGTATGAACAGCTTGGCTGTCCATCACGGCGTTTCCCGCCCTCATATGGAGGCTAAGGTCTGCCTCCGCGGGGTTGTACCTTGGGCAACTCGGGTCCGTTGCCTCCAGGTACCTCTCTTCCTACACATGCTGAGCCCGTCCCTCCACCGGAACGAGCGCGTATGGGGTGCCCTCCATAGACTACTCGTGTAGTTGGCAGAAACGTGACATGGTGTCACGGGCTGCCACTTGCCACATCCCTTCCGGTTGTCTTCCTCTCACCGTGATGGTGAACGGCACCCAACCAGGTGGCGTAGGTCCTGCAGGGACTTCGACATGGATTGTCCACGTCTTGTTCCCCTCTTTGCCTTCTTCCTTGGCGAAGTATTGCGGCATCTGGTGGTATCCGAAATATTGAAGCATATGCCTCAATGCTTCCGGAGAGCCGTTGCGGTGAGAACAGTGGGACACCACCCACCCGTTCTCCAACTGTTTATCTGCTGTCATCTGTAAAAATATATTTGAGAAATGTCAAATATTTCTTTAAACAGTAAACCACTGAGTTATAACATAAGACATGTCATTGAACCCATAAAACTTGGAAACATTGTTCAAATTTAAACAAATTTGACTGCTGATCTACTGTTCCCATGACAGCCCTGACCAGTTTCCATTTTAACCTAATTTAGGCCAAGTTAAAAGCAAAACCAATTCTGGAGCTCAACATAAAAGTTAAAGTTAACTTCAATAGATTTCCAGAAAGTATTTGCTTGGCCTAAGATCTGTCCTGGTTCAAAAGTTATGAGATGTCAAAGTTAGCCGAATTTCTGGAAACAATTGGACAGCACCTCCCTACTTTAGGTACTGATTTGATCCAAGAATTCCAGTTAATTCTGCTCTCAATATGACAAAACTTTCTGTTACAAAGTTGTAACCCATCTCATAAGCTTTCCAGAACTACCTCATTTTCTATTTTTGGATTTTTAAGCAGGAAGTTATGCTTAATTTACAGACTTTACAGAGAGTGTTTGCTCTGCCCTGTTTTCTGGACAGTTTCAACTCTACTGTATTTTTCGATTGGTTAAGGGATGCAACACCTCTGTACCTTAACATAAAAGTTGTAAAGCTTTTACAAAGCTTTCCAGAAATTTATCATATGACCCCAACCTCGAAAGAACTCAACTTCTAACCTCTGATTAACTTCAGCCTTGATTCAGCTGAAAACAGAGTGCTCTGTCCTTAACAACCTATAAGTTGAAAACTTGTTAACTTTGAATATCCTGTTCAAGTGAAGGAGTTACATCAAGTTTTACTACTTTAGATCAAAACCTTCAAGTTTTAAATGAAGTTGTTCATTTAGTTGGGTGTGACGTCGATGCGTCACCAGATTATGTCGGTACTACGTCCTCACAAAGAAAAACCTATACCGGACTTATCCGCCTTCGTTATTTCAGTGGCACTAAACGTCACTCGCACACGGATGCTACACGCCTACCGTTTCATGGTCAGGCTACCTGCAGAAACTCAAGCAATCTTCATACTCGGCTGCACACCGAGCCCGGAATCCATACAGTTCGTACACCCGGCTGTCATCACTCGCCCGGATGTTCTCAAGCCAAACACGCCTTGAGTTATGTGTTCACGTTTCAGACCACGTGACGGGGTCTCCCAAGTTGCACCACGCACGCCAGGGACAGACGTTGCTCGAATACCCCAAACGACATGAAGAGTCGCAAAGGATATCAAAGCGGGTCGGGTTACCTGCCACCCGTCCGGCTCCACCCTTCAGCTTGTGCGCACTGGTGGACAGCGCTTACGTGTACCCCCCAAGACATAACCGTCCCGAGATACATGATTTTCCGACATAAACAAATAGGTTAGTATGCCACTTTCTATATGCTAATAACATCCTTATACGGGCTACTAACTCGTTCCTCACTGGACTTTTGAAAAAGATGACCTTTTGTCACACCCGGTTTTTCCGAAGAACAACCGAGTGAATATCACATGTATGCCAGGATCATTTTCTCATACATGTGATGACAAATAGTGAAGCATCATTTATTACAAGCCAGGTGTCGAATATAAATAAGTCTTACATCGCAAATGTCTCAATGGACACTAATGCTTCATCACAAGTAAATAAACTAGCAGCGGAATATTATTCTTTAGGGCTCCATCACAGGCGTTGCCCGGGGGTCTTCATGAACCTAAAAGCCTTCCTCGGGTCCAAAATCTTGGTCATTATACACCACCTCATTATCTTGACCTGAGCAGCAATATAAACCAACAAATATGCAAGGTTGAGTACCAATGGTACTCAGCAAGTGTAGGAAAATTATATGATGCATGGCTAGAACAAGGAGAGGTTGAACTCATGGTTAAAGCACTACGCAATTAATACCTATCACCTTAGCTTATTAAGCACCTACATTACTACACAGGTGAAATGGTCCAAATCTCTCATCCCATCATCATAACCAAATAACCATAACGTCATTTCCAATGTTAAGCTCCCCGCTTAACATCCACAACTTCCAAAAACCTTCACTCTAATCATGAATAAGTCCAGGCCGCTCTTAACCGTGAGCACGGCTGTCAAGATAGTTTTGACTCTGCAGAGTTTGTACCACTGTACCCACAAGTAGTGATTTCATCCCCCGTTGCCGGGTGGACTAAAAGAACCTCCATTATGCCAGTGGCTACGTTCCACATTCACACTTCCCAGGTGTGCGGCCAAGAGATCACTACGAAGCCTTTACAAAGGGATTCCCGACGAGCGTGGGCCCACTGAGGTTTCACCCCTAACAGCATACAAGAGGCTCCAACCCCGCTGCAGTGGCCCCCTCTTGAGCCTTGCGGTTCATATGGTAGTCCAGCTGACACCTACTCCCCGCACCATCCAACACACCCATACTACGCCGGGGATACACCTAATTAATTGGCCAAGCTGCCCCATCTCAGCATGTGGTTGGCACTGTAAAGCCGGGTTACATGCTCCATGAACCGGTCCTTAGGATCTAGGCAAGTACTAAACACAAACCCAAGTCTCGTGCACCCAGCACACAACCAAAACATCCAACTTGCCTTGATCCCTACCTCTACATAACTCACAATAGTTCATTCAAGAGTATGGTAATATAAACTGATGATTTCATGTCCCAAATATCCCATTCTAAGCATGGCTAAGCATATGCATGTAAATAAATGACATGACAAAATAAATCCCAACCCAAGCTTCAAGGAAACAAGGTAATGCAATTCTAGGGAAACTTCCTAGCATGGGTTTCATATTTAACTTGACAATGCAAATAATTCTATCTACACATCCTAACATAGGATCAAAGTGGTCAAGGACACTTGCCTCCTTCTTGCTGCTCTTGAAATGGGTATTCCTGGTCTTGGAAATGAATAACTTGTTCTTGAACAGGTTCTACTTCATACCATCACACATAGCAAAAGAAAAACAACAATCCATAAGACATAGTTCACACTTACACTTCATACAAACCACACATTCACATTTATGAAATTCATTCACCATTATATGTGTTGTGTTTCAGTTTTAAATAAATTCCTTATATTAAACTACTACACCTTTTCACTACCAGGTATGTATGAAAAGTATTTTTCTTCTCCATATGTGCCTTCAGAATTTCTACCAACCCTAAACTGAATTCTTTGGATTTTAGAAACTCCATTTATCATTTACTTTTCAGATTTTTATTCCTATGCATAATTGTGTATTTTATTATTAAATTAGTAATACACATCACCTAAACAGATTAGGTTCTGGTCCTAAATAATTTAAAATCATATTTTGACCATGGCTTATAATGTATACTATTTCATAATTATTTTCCCTATTTTCCTTTAACTATTCTTTACTTAAAAATGTGTCCCTACACTATTAAATGTGAATAATAGATAAAACAGATTTATTTCAGCCCAAAAATATATTTCTATCTCACTCCAAAGTTTTCTAAGTACTGAGAAAGTTTTTAATAAATTTTGACAATTATGTTTGTCCCCTTTTTAATTTTTAAACACTAGTTACATATTCAATTTTGTAAATTAAATACTAAACAGGGTTAAAAAAAATAAACCCACCCCATTACAGGGTCTATAATATTATTTTCATAATCTCCAGGGGTCTAGCTACACTTTTCAGAGGTGTTTTTCTTAATTTCTATTAAGTCCAGGGGCTAAAACTGATTTTTAAATGAATTTACATGATTTTCTGGAGTTCCAGGGGCTAGATCTGAAGTTTCCGGGGCTAGCTCTCAATTCCAGAGAACCCCAGGGGGTAGCACGTAAGAACTCCAGTCTTTATAACGCGGGGTCGACGTGGACCGTCCGATTTTAAACCGACGGCTGAGATTATAAGATCGAACCGGTACGCGGGGTTTTAAACCCTACCGTGCGATTTAAAATAAACGGCGCACAAGCGGCCACGTCGCTCTGATCGAGCGCGGGCGGCGCTGCCGGCGGCGCACGGCGGCGGGAAGCGGCGATCTCGCCGGAAAGTTTCGGATCCTCGAGAATTCTGCCTAGAACTGTGATCTTATGGCCTAGATCGGTAGAGGGGAGGTCAGGGATCTCACCTCGGGGGTTTTCTCGAGCTCGGGGGTCCTGGAAAGTGATCGGCGGCGAGGTCCGAGGCAAAACCACGGCGAAGCTCGTCGGCGCTGTGTTTGCACCGTAACTCTCCGAGTTTTCTGTACCTGCAAAGTTCCCCGGAGGCGGTGGATCAAAACCAGCGAGTTAGATCAGAGTTTCCGAGCTTAGATCGGCCAGAATTCACCAGCGAAGTCTCGGTGCTCACCTGAGTGAAAATCGGCGATCGCGTGCGGAAAACTGATCGGAGCTGGGGTTTTTTGTAAGGGCCTCAGTTTTTGACACCCATTTGCAGTGTTCATCCCCACACCACACACCTCATTTGAGGAAAAATGATGAACACAAATAAAGAGCAAGTAACAATTATCAACATGCTCATTAGGGAACAAACTCACACATTGCAAAAGTGGTACTTCCCACATGTGATATAGATGGGCTGGACATATGAAAACTCCTACACTTTGCCAAGGATGTCCATGCCAAGTTTCACCCAAATTCAAAACATTTTTGAGGTCATCTTGGGTGTAGATAGGAAAGGGGCAGTTTGAAAACATATTCAAATTCAAACTGTTTTCACCCACTGAATTTAAAAGTGGAAGGCATATTCTTGCTCAGCACATTTTTGTGAGCTCACACACCAATTTTCACTCCATTTGGAGTTGATCTTGACATGAGCTAAGGGGGAGAAATTCAAACTTTATTTGAATTTCAAACTGCACTTGTGCTGAAATTCATTCAAACCAAACCTCATTTGAACTTTGATCAATTCAAATGGCTCTTGGGTGAATAATTTGAGTTGCCAAGGGTAGAATAGGGTTCACTGTTTACCACAGCTGTTAGGAATAAATTTCAGAGGTTAAAAGAGGAGTGGGACCCACATGTCAGCCTCAGCCTCAAAGCAAACCGACTGAACCACAGTTCAGTCGGTTCCCGGCTGTTGTGCGCGCGCGCCACCGAAGGGGCCGGCCGGCGCCAGCTCCTGCTGCGTGCCCCAAGCCGGAGGCCAGCCGGCCGAGCTATTTATTCCCTCCCCGGCGTGCCTCAGTCACCATTTCCCCGAGCTACCGACGTGCGCGACTGCTTTTCCCACTGCCATCGCCGCCGCTCGAGTTCCTGCTTGATCAAGCCGATCGCAGCTCCCTCTTTCCATTCCAAGATCCCAGCAAGGTACTAGCAACCATCCTCCATCCTTCCCATTGATAGAAATCGATTGAAACCGAGTGATATCGGCTGTGCCGAAAGATCAAACTCGGAACTGGAAACCGCCGCACCTCGGGCTCTCGTGGACAGCCCAACCTGGGCGTTGTCACGCCCGAGCCAAGGCACCCTTGGACGCGCAAGTGATCGGTGCTGCTCATCCCCGAGCCACAGCTCGAGTGGTTGCTCACCGGCGGCGAATTTCCACTTTTCCCCTTTCTGTGTGCAGAACGACCCTCGGGTACGATTCTGTTTAATTCGTGCTCTAGAAAGGATTAGAGGGCCTCAGGCCACTCCCACACGAACTAGACACGGTGACGCACAAGTTGCCTTCACAACTCTGGGCCGGAGAACTTCTGTGCCCGGCGTAATTCAAGGTCTACTAATGGCGGAACGCACGGGGGGTATCGGGCGCACGGTGAGGACCTATTTCGGGCCTTCCCCGAGCTGCCCCGAGTTCATGTCGACCTTCTCTGAGGTCCACTGATGCTCCCCGACCGGTTTCCCAAGTAGCTGAGGCACTAGGAGCATCAGCCGACATGGCCGAAGTCGTTCCGATATGGCGGCTCGTCGCCGACCATGCTCCGGCCGTTGTCATGAGCAGCTGACCCTCGGATCATGTTCCCCAAGTAAAAGTAGGCAGGGGCGGCCAGAATCAAGAAGTTTGAAGCTGTACAGCAGCCGGCGGCGAGCTCTCCGGCGAGGTCCCTCGGCGGCGGAGCGCGGGTGTCGCGAGGTTGAAGAAGGGGGTGGACCCCAGCTGTCAGCGGCCGATATTTTGAATCGGGATCCGGCTGCGGCCGGGATCGGGTGTGCTGGCGCGCAAAAGCCTTGTGGGCCGCGGTGTGCTGTCGCTTCGGCGTGCGACGCGTGTCTCCTGGGCCCACGCGCGAGTTTAAACTTTTTCCCGATTTTCAGATTTCCTTCAAACTTCAAATCCTTATAACTTTGGCTAGAAAGCTCCAAATTGAGTGAACCAAATTTTGCTGGATTCAGCTCTTTGAGTACTTTCCAGAAAATCAAGTGTCACTTCATGAGATTCCTTAATTCTCCAGAATTAATTCCTTAAAGTTTAAACTGTTAGGAATTTTAACTGGAGAATCATTTGGAGGAAAATCCTGAAATTTTGCTGAGATGTTCACCAAAATATCCTTGAACTACCATAAAAATTTCAGATCCATTTGAGCTCATTTAGTCCACCTAATGGTGTGATTAGTAAAACTGTTCCAGAGAAAATAGAAAATGTTCAGAAACATTTTCAGAATTTTCTCTGAAATTGTTTAGCTCATATCTTTAGTTAGAGACTTCCAAATTAAGTGAGACCAATTCCATTAGAACCCTCTGAAAATCTAGTTTTCAGAAAGTCATAGTTTGTTTCATGAAACTACCTAGAACACCCTAAAAGCCTTTAATTAAGGTCAAGGACATAATTATTTGTGGAGGGCTCAAATGAGCTTTGCTGCAACTAAAACTTGACCAAGTCTCTGTTTAGGTTGTAACCAAGCCACAGTAAAAGTTTCACAGTCATTAGGTCTATCTAGTAAAGGTTATAGACTTCACAACTTCAAAGTTAATACAAAAGCATTTAATTAATACATACATTGTTCTTATCATGTAGTCGCTAAGGTCGAGGAGGAACCCGAAGTCCTAGACTTCGTTACTCCGGAGGAACAGCTAGCCTACGACCAAGAGCAGCAAGGCAAGCCCCGGTTTGCATTAACCATTTTATAAATTTTTATTGTTTTGAGCACATACTTGTTTTCTTTATGTTGTGCATCAGAGTCTTGTTTGGAAACCCCACTGCATAGCCAAGAAAACCATGGGTTGGGGTTTAGGATTGCAAACCCCGTTAGCCACTGCATTGCTAGGATAGAGTAGGATTCGGTACAAGTCGAGTAGTTGGAACTACTCGCGAGAATAGGCTAGAGGCACATTGCTCGGGTAGAGATAGCACATGATACACATGGCAAGAAAATGAGACCGAGCGGAGAGTAAGGGCAGCAGGACTTTGGGGCCTGTGTGCTGTAGCTCCGCTTGTGTCGATTGAGGACCGAGCCGTGTGCGGGCCTGTTGAACAAGCTAGAACAGTACCGAAGACCTACCGGCTATATGGGAACCGGGAAACTGATGTAACTCGGGTAGCTGGGTATTGAGGCATTGCCCGTCGTTCAGAGGGTAGGTTGAGAGCTCGAGGTGTAAATCAGCTGGCGGCACAGAGATGCGCGTGCAGGGACCTCTTGCTCGGGACGATGGGACCGGTTCAATATTTGGCTAACGGGTGAAAGGTAGTCGCGTACGGCGTCCGTGATGGTTGTTGTAGGCAACATCGAGTACGGGCGTACGTGACGGGTTGTTCGGGTAACCCTGCAGGTGTAAATCGATTATAATCGCCGTCCCTCGCGGTCAGTGAGTACCACTTGTTCACTGTACCGTGACGTAGAAAGAACAGGCTAGTTACATGTTAAAATGTTGCTGATTGAAAGTTGGATATTGATTGTTAATGATATGTTGTAGCTTAGGGCTAACTAAAGTTCTTTTCAACTTTGGGCAAAGTACATGAGAGAAATGCGTTTCTTGTTTGATTGCGGCTCTCTCATGTGCCTTAGCGTAAAGTCTCCACAACCTGCTGCTAAAACTTGAAAGTAAGGTTCTACTAATTAGGCGAGTCCTTGCAAATGATTTTTACCTCATGCAACCCATCACCCTCATGTAGAAGTTTCATGTTTAGGTGAGACGGGTCAGACTTGCTGAGCCTTCGTGCTCACTGCTTGTGTTTGAAGCTTTTGCAGGGTTCTATGAGGAAGGGACTCCCGAAGAGGAGACGGAACCCCAGGAGGGGAACCCCGTCGAGTGGGAGTCGTGCACGCCGCAGAGTTAGTGTGCGAGTGTGCTAGCAAGGACACGTTCGAGGGCTGAACGTGCACTTGATGCTTAGTCTACGCCCGCGAGTGTGGACTAAACTTATTTTGATGTAAACATGTTAATAAACTTGTTTATGTAATAAAGCTTCCGCTTCCGCTTTGTACCTTTGACGTGTGTTATACGGTGTTGTGCAACGCAGCACCCCTCAGCGTGATCCTGGCTCGACAGGACCAGTGGGGTCGTGTCAGCGTGGTATCAGAGCTCGCTTGAGGTTTAACACAGTACAAAGGTCTTCTTTTTCAAAAATCCAGTGAGGAACGAGTTAGTAGCCCGTATAAGGATGTTATTAGTATATAGAAAGTGGCTTATTAACTTATTTGTTATGTCGGAAAATCGTGCATCTCGGGACGTTCATGTCTTGGGGGGTGCACGTAAGCGCTGTCCACCAGTGCGCACAAGCTGAAGGGTGGAGCCCCACGGGTGGCAGGTAACCCGACCCGCTTTGATATCCTCTACGACTCTTCATGTCGTTTGGGGTATTCGAGCAACGTCTGTCCCTGGCGTGCGTGGTGCAACATGGGAGACCCCGTCACGTGGTCTGAAACGTGAACACGTAACTCAAGGCGTGTTTGGCTTGAGAACATCCGGGCGAGTGATGACGGCCGGGTGTACAAACTGTATGGATTCCGGGCTCGGTGTGCAGCCGAGTCTGATGATTGTTTGAGTTTCTGCAGGTAGCCTTACCCCGAAACGGTAGACGTGTAGCATCCGTGTGCGAGTGACGAGTAGTGCCACTGAACTAACGAAGCCGGCTAAATCCGGTATAGGTTTTTCCTTTGTGAGGACGTAGTACCGACATAATCTGGTGACGCCTCGACGTCACACCCAACTAAATGAACAACTTCATTTAAAAACTTGAAGGTTTTGATCCAAAGTAGTAAAACTTGATGTAACTCCTTCCCTTGAACAGGATATTCAAAGTTAATAAATTTTCAACTTATAGGATGTTAAGGACAGAGCACTCTGTTTTCAGCTAAATCAAGGCTGAAGTTAATCAGAGGTTAGAGGTTGAGTTCTTTCGAGGTTGGGGTCGTATGATACATTTCTGGAAAGCTTTGGAGGAGCTTTACAACTTTTCTGTTGAGTTCCAGGGGTGTTTCGTCCCTTAACCACCCGAAAAATGCAGCAGAGTTGAAACTGTCCAGAAAACAGGACGGAGCAAAGACTCTCTGTAGACTCTCTGTAAATTAAGCATAACTTCCTGCATAAAAATCCAAAAATAGAAAATGAGGTAGTTCTGGAAAGCTTATGAGATGGGTTACAACTTTGTAACAGAAGGTTTTGTCAGATTAGGAACAGAATTAACTGGAATTCTTGGATCAAATCAGTACCTAAGGCAGGGAGGTGCTGTCCAATTGTTCCCAGAAATTCTGTTAACTTTGACATCTCATAACTTTTGAACCAGAGCAGATCTTAGGCCAACCAAATACTTTCTGGAAAGCTATTGAAGTTAACTTTAACTTTGATGTTGAGCTCCAGGACTGGTTTTGCTTTTAACCTGGCCTAAATCAGATTGATATGGAAACTGGTCAGGGCTGTCATGGGAACAGCAGATCAGCAGTCAAATTTGTTTAAAAATTTGAACTATGTTTCCAAGTGTTAAGGGTTCAATGACATATCTTATGTTATAACTCAATGGTTTACTGTTTAAATAAATATTTGACATTTCTCAAATATATTTTTACAGATGGCAGCAGATAAACGGTTGGAGAACGGGTGGGTAGTTTCCCACTGCTCTGACCGTAGCGGCTACCCGGGAGCATTGTGGCTAATGCTCCAATATTTCGGGTACAACCAGATGCCGCAATACTTCGCCAAGGAAGAAGGCGAAGAGGGGAACAAGACGTGGACGATCCATGTCGAGGTTCCTGCAGGGCCTACGCCACCCGGTTGGGTGCCATTCACCGTCACGGTGAGAGGAAGACAACCGGAAGGGATGTGGCAAGTGGCAGCCCGTGACACTATGTCACGTTTCTGCCAACTACACGTACAGGCTATGGAGGGAACTCCATACGCACTCGTTCCGGTGGAGGGACGAGCTCAGCATGTGTGGGAAGAGAGGTACCTAGAGGCAACAAACCCGAGTTGCCCAAGGTACAACCCCGCGGAGGCAAATCTCAGCCTCCAAATGAGGGCGGGAAACGCTGTGATGGACAGCCAAGCTGTTCATACGGAGCATCTCGCCACCAAGCTCAAGGAGAGCACAAGCCGTGGAGATCATTTTGAGAGTGCTCACAGTGCACTCCGCAATGTGCTCCTTCCGACGATCAAGCGACTGAATGAACAACACAATCAGTTGCGTCGTCTGAAGAAGGCAAAGAAGAAGAGCCGTGTTGACATTGCGGCGTTGCAAGAGCTGGTGCAGACCCTAACCCAGCAGAATGAGGACCTTGCTCAAGAGCGGGACGACGCTATTGAGGAAGGACAAGGCTGGGAAGAGGACTACAACCAGGCTATGGACGAGGTGCATGCATTGCAGGACCTCGTGCCCCCGGTATTGGGCGTACCGGTAGTCTTGGGTCTTCCAGCCATGGGAGAACCTGGAATGGGAGAAGAGGTGGTAGACCCCAAGCCACCAGCAGAGGTACCGGAGGAGGACGACCCACAGGAGGTCGAGTTCTACTCCGAGTAGGGGGTTACGGTTGCCAAGTAGGGCAGCTAGGGTAGCGTAACCCAACTTTTGTAATCGGTGACATGTCGTGTAGACAGTAGCGTATGTATAGGTAGTGACGGCATGAGCACGACTTCTCGGAGGTCCGAGAATAATGTATCTTGTATAAAGTTTATGCTTTATCAATATATGTGAATGTTGTGCAAGTTAATCATGCGTCGCTTCAATACTTACTCCTGTTTATGGAATTTTGAGTAAGACATGTGCTAATTGCTGCTGTGTTGAATTTCAGAATGACGCGTACTCGTGCCAACCCCGATGTTGGAGGTACTAGCCAAGGGGGAGAGACCTCCCAACCACCTCCCGAGGACTCCTCGGGACAGCAGCAGCAACAGCAACAGCAAACACCGCCACCGCCACTGCCAACGGTTACATTGGCCGACATTGTCGCGGCAATGGCGGGTTCACATCAGCAGCATACAGAGCTGCTGCAAACGTTAATTGCGAATACGTCTCGCCCAGAGAGACGTCAAGATCGTGAGGAGCGCCAACAGAGCTCCTACTCTGACTTCCTGGCGACTCATCCCCCTGTATTCTCAAGGGCGGATGAACCACTTGACGCGGACAACTGGCTCCGCGCCATAGAGATGAAGTTCGGGCTGCTCCAAATCAGCGAGCAGCGCAAGACTCAGTTCGCGGTCCAGCAGCTCCAAGGATCCGCGAGCGCGTGGTGGGCCAACTTTTGTGCTTCACAACCCACCGACCGAGTGATGACCTGGGCGGAGTTCCGGACGGCCTTCCGGGCCTATCATATACCGCCCGGTTTGATGAAGAGGAAGACGCAGGAATTCCTACACCTGCAACAAGGGAGCCGGAACGCGCTGGAGTACTCCAGAGCGTTCAACGATCTCGCACTCTACGCGTCGTATCACGCAGATACGGACGAGAAGCGGCGGGACCACTTTTACCAGGGGCTTAACCCGCTCCTGAAGGACAAGCTGGCGATGTTCAATCGCGGCAGCCTCAACGACATAATTGATGCTGCGATTGTTCAGGAAGACTCCGGCAAGGAGTTGGCGGCGGCAGAGCGAAAGCGAAGCGCGCCGCAGAGCAGCGGAGAAGGAGGCGGTCCTTCTCAGAAGTTTCGGATGGTGAATCGCCCACCATCAGGTCCGCGCTGGCAGCCACCACAGCGGTCGATGCCGTTCCGCGGTCGGCCGTATTCTTCACCGGCATTCCGGCCGGCACTGCCAGCACCACCGCAACAACAACAGCAGCAGCGGGCGATGCCGCGTGCGTTTGCACCTCCGCAACGCATGCCGGGCTTTCGTCCACCAAGTACTCCACCAGCAGCGGCCACATGTTACAAGTGTGGTCGTCCAGGACACTTCGCGAGCAGTTGCCCGGAGAGGCAAGGCGGCGGAGTGGTACCACAGTTTCCGGGGAGGAATCAACCCCGGAACCCTACTAATGCGCGGCGGGCAAACCCTAGGCCCGGTACTGTCCACCAGCTTGCCATTGAGGACGTGCCGGAGGGCGAGCCAATCCTTGCGGGTATGTTCCAACTCCACCAGCATCCCGCTATAGTACTATTTGATTCAGGCGCCACGCATAATTTTATTAGCCAAGCTTTCATTGCTAAACACAGCTTGCCAATACTACCCACCGATAGTCCATATTTAATTTGTTCACCGGGTGGGAAGATTTCAGCAAGCGTAATGGTCTCCAAAGCACCATTATGCTTAGCGGGTAGAGTGTACCCCACGTCTCTCATTATCCTAGAGGGACAGAAGGTCGATGTCATCCTAGGGATGTCGTGGTTAAACCGCCACGGCGCTGTTTTAGACACCGTCCTCCGAGTCGTGCACTTAAACTCAGGAGTGCACGGTTCTCACTCATTATTTCTGGACAGTCCAGAAATAAAACTTCCAAGTGTCTATCAAGCCACGACCATCAGATTGGAAGACATTCCAGTGGTCCGAGAATTCCCTGATGTATTCCCGGATGATTTGCCGGGGATGCCACCCGATAGAGAGGTGGAGTTCAAGATTGAACTTGCACCGGGAACCATGCCAATATCCCGAAGGCCGTACAAGATGGCGCCCAAGGAGTTGGCTGAACTGAAGACTCAGCTCACGGACCTTCTGGAGAAGGGTTTTATTAGGCCGAGCTCCTCGCCATGGGGCTGTTCGGCATTATTTGTCAAAAAGAAGGATGAAACGTTGCGGCTTTGCGTGGACTACCGTCCATTAAATGCCGTAACCATCAAGAACAAGTACCCGTTGCCACGGATCGACATGTTGTTTGATCAGTTGGTCGAAGCAAAGGTCTTTTCCAAGATGGATTTAAGATCCGGGTACCATCAGATTAAGATCAGGGCTGAGGACATTCCAAAGACAGCTTTTTCGACAAGGTACGGACTTTATGAGTACCTGGTCATGTCCTTTGGCCTCACCAATGCTCCAGCTCACTTCATGTACTTAATGAACTCGGTGTTCATGCCGGAGCTGGACAAGTTTGTCGTGGTCTTCATCGACGACATCCTGGTATATTCCAAGTCGGAGGAAGATCACAAGAAACATCTGCGTATAGTCTTGCAACGGCTGCGGGATCACAAGTTATACGCAAAGTTCAGCAAATGCGAGTTTTGGATATCGCAAGTGCCTTTCCTCGGGCATATCATCTCAGCGGAGGGTATCGCTGTGGACCCGAGCAAAATCACGCAAGTGCTGAATTGGAAATCCCCGAGAACTGTTCATGAGGTACGGAGTTTCCTCGGACTCGCGGGATATTATCGGAGGTTCATTCCGAACTTCTCGAAGATTGCCAAGCCAATGACAGAGCTGCTGAAGAAGGCTACCAAATATGTTTGGAGTCCAGCATGTGAAGCAGCATTCAAGGCTTTAGTCAAGCACCTGACATCAGCACCGGTTTTGGCGCAGCCAGACACAACAAAACCGTTCGATGTGTACTGCGATGCATCCGGCATTGGGCTCGGATGTGTGTTGATGCAAGACCGAAGGGTGGTCGCGTATGGGTCACGGCAGCTTAGGAATCATGAGCAAAATTATCCAACTCACGACTTGGAGCTCGCTGCCGTGGTACTTGCACTGAAAATGTGGAGGCACTACCTACTCGGTAACCTCGTACATTTATATACCGACCACAAAAGCCTCAAGTACATATTCACTCAGAAGGAGCTGAACATGAGGCAACGAAGATGGTTAGAACTGATAAAGGATTACGAGATAGAGATCCATTATCATCCGGGCAAGGCAAACGTTGTGGCAGACGCGCTAAGCCGCAAGTCACACGTCAATAATCTGACCATCACACCGTTGGAAGAGAGCGAACCACCACTACATGTGATTCCACACGGAGCTCTCTACAACCTAGCTTTGATCCCCACCATCCGTGAAGAGATAGCGGCAGCCCAGAAGAATGACAAGGGCATATCACATTTGCGGAGACGTGTAGACAGTGGGGAGTTGAAATGTTTCCGGAAGGACGGAGACGGCGTCCTATGGTTCAAGGACCGGATCGTCGTACCCCGAAACCCGGAGTTACGGAAGAAAATCTTTGATGAGGCTCACTTATCAAAGTTTTCTATTCACCCCGGCAGCAACAAGATGTATCAAGAACTCAGAAGCAAGTTTTGGTGGACACGGATGAAGCGAGAGACTGCAAAATACGTGTCCGAGTGTGATACATGTCGACGGGTGAAGGCAGACCACATGCGGAAACCGGGACTGCTGCAACCACTGGGCATTCCTGCCTGGAAGTGGGAGGACGTGAGCATGGATTTCGTCGTCGGTTTACCCACCACCTTACAGAAACATGATTCTGTGTGGGTGATCGTCGATCGGCTCACCAAAGTTGCCCATTTCATCCCGGTCAACACCAACTACAACGCCAAGAAGTACGCTGAACTGTACATCTCACGGATCCTATGCTTATACGGCGTACCCCGTACTATCGTATCGGACCGGGGCACTTTAATTGTGTCCCGTTTTTGGGAGCAGCTCCACGCTGCCTTGGGGACGAAGCTGATCCGTAGTTCAGCCTACCACCCGCAGACGGATGGGCAAACGGAGCGGGTAAATCAAATCTTAGAAGACATGCTACGAGCTTGCGCTATCGACCACGGCAAGAACTGGGATGATCACTTGCCGTTAGCCGAGTTCTCGTACAACAATGGGTACCAAGCCAGCATCAAGATGGCGCCCTACGAGGCGCTATACGGGAGAGAATGCCGCACACCATTGAATTGGTGTGAGTCTGGTGAGAGGGTTACCTTCGGGATTGATCTTGTCAACAACGCGGAAGAAAAGGTTCGATTAATTCAAGCGAACCTAAAAGCCGTCAATCCCGACAGAAACAGTATGCGGACCGGAGAAGGCGTCCGTTACAATTCGAAGCTGGAGACCACGTATATCTACGAGTGTCTCCAATGAAGGGCGTAAACAGATTTGGGGTGAGAGGAAAGTTAGCACCCCGATTCATCGGTCCATTCCAGATTACCGAAAGATGTGGATCGGTGGCATACCGGCTAAGATTACCAGAAGCACTTTCCGGTGTGCACGACGTCTTTCACATTTCCCAGCTGAGGAAGTGTCTCAAGCTATCAACTACCGTTCAGCTGGAAGACATTGAAGAACTGCAACCGGATCTCACCTATCGGGAGGAACCGGTGCAGATTATTGATGAAAAGGCCCGAACCACACGCAACCGTACGTTGTGGTTCTACAAGGTTCTGTGGAGTAACCACTCCATGGATGAAGCGACATGGGAGAGCGAAGAATTCCTTCGCACTAACTACCCCGACTTTCTCACGTCGCATATCCGGTAATTTTTCCACCGTCCTCTCTCTCATTTTCACCTTATAATCTCGGGACGAGATTCTTTTAAGGGGGGAGGAATGTAAGGGCCTCAGTTTTTGACACCCATTTGCAGTGTTCATCCCCACACCACACACCTCATTTGAGGAAAAATGATGAACACAAATAAAGAGCAAGTAACAATTATCAACATGCTCATTAGGGAACAAACTCACACATTGCAAAAGTGGTACTTCCCACATGTGATATAGATGGGCTGGACATATGAAAACTCCTACACTTTGCCAAGGATGTCCATGCCAAGTTTCACCCAAATTCAAAACATTTTTGAGGTCATCTTGGGTGTAGATAGGAAAGGGGCAGTTTGAAAACATATTCAAATTCAAACTGTTTTCACCCACTGAATTTAAAAGTGGAAGGCATATTCTTGCTCAGCACATTTTTGTGAGCTCACACACCAATTTTCACTCCATTTGGAGTTGATCTTGACATGAGCTAAGGGGGAGAAATTCAAACTTTATTTGAATTTCAAACTGCACTTGTGCTGAAATTCATTCAAACCAAACCTCATTTGAACTTTGATCAATTCAAATGGCTCTTGGGTGAATAATTTGAGTTGCCAAGGGTAGAATAGGGTTCACTGTTTACCACAGCTGTTAGGAATAAATTTCAGAGGTTAAAAGAGGAGTGGGACCCACATGTCAGCCTCAGCCTCAAAGCAAACCGACTGAACCACAGTTCAGTCGGTTCCCGGCTGTTGTGCGCGCGCGCCACCGAAGGGGCCGGCCGGCGCCAGCTCCTGCTGCGTGCCCCAAGCCGGAGGCCAGCCGGCCGAGCTATTTATTCCCTCCCCGGCGTGCCTCAGTCACCATTTCCCCGAGCTACCGACGTGCGCGACTGCTTTTCCCACTGCCATCGCCGCCGCTCGAGTTCCTGCTTGATCAAGCCGATCGCAGCTCCCTCTTTCCATTCCAAGATCCCAGCAAGGTACTAGCAACCATCCTCCATCCTTCCCATTGATAGAAATCGATTGAAACCGAGTGATATCGGCTGTGCCGAAAGATCAAACTCGGAACTGGAAACCGCCGCACCTCGGGCTCTCGTGGACAGCCCAACCTGGGCGTTGTCACGCCCGAGCCAAGGCACCCTTGGACGCGCAAGTGATCGGTGCTGCTCATCCCCGAGCCACAGCTCGAGTGGTTGCTCACCGGCGGCGAATTTCCACTTTTCCCCTTTCTGTGTGCAGAACGACCCTCGGGTACGATTCTGTTTAATTCGTGCTCTAGAAAGGATTAGAGGGCCTCAGGCCACTCCCACACGAACTAGACACGGTGACGCACAAGTTGCCTTCACAACTCTGGGCCGGAGAACTTCTGTGCCCGGCGTAATTCAAGGTCTACTAATGGCGGAACGCACGGGGGGTATCGGGCGCACGGTGAGGACCTATTTCGGGCCTTCCCCGAGCTGCCCCGAGTTCATGTCGACCTTCTCTGAGGTCCACTGATGCTCCCCGACCGGTTTCCCAAGTAGCTGAGGCACTAGGAGCATCAGCCGACATGGCCGAAGTCGTTCCGATATGGCGGCTCGTCGCCGACCATGCTCCGGCCGTTGTCATGAGCAGCTGACCCTCGGATCATGTTCCCCAAGTAAAAGTAGGCAGGGGCGGCCAGAATCAAGAAGTTTGAAGCTGTACAGCAGCCGGCGGCGAGCTCTCCGGCGAGGTCCCTCGGCGGCGGAGCGCGGGTGTCGCGAGGTTGAAGAAGGGGGTGGACCCCAGCTGTCAGCGGCCGATATTTTGAATCGGGATCCGGCTGCGGCCGGGATCGGGTGTGCTGGCGCGCAAAAGCCTTGTGGGCCGCGGTGTGCTGTCGCTTCGGCGTGCGACGCGTGTCTCCTGGGCCCACGCGCGAGTTTAAACTTTTTCCCGATTTTCAGATTTCCTTCAAACTTCAAATCCTTATAACTTTGGCTAGAAAGCTCCAAATTGAGTGAACCAAATTTTGCTGGATTCAGCTCTTTGAGTACTTTCCAGAAAATCAAGTGTCACTTCATGAGATTCCTTAATTCTCCAGAATTAATTCCTTAAAGTTTAAACTGTTAGGAATTTTAACTGGAGAATCATTTGGAGGAAAATCCTGAAATTTTGCTGAGATGTTCACCAAAATATCCTTGAACTACCATAAAAATTTCAGATCCATTTGAGCTCATTTAGTCCACCTAATGGTGTGATTAGTAAAACTGTTCCAGAGAAAATAGAAAATGTTCAGAAACATTTTCAGAATTTTCTCTGAAATTGTTTAGCTCATATCTTTAGTTAGAGACTTCCAAATTAAGTGAGACCAATTCCATTAGAACCCTCTGAAAATCTAGTTTTCAGAAAGTCATAGTTTGTTTCATGAAACTACCTAGAACACCCTAAAAGCCTTTAATTAAGGTCAAGGACATAATTATTTGTGGAGGGCTCAAATGAGCTTTGCTGCAACTAAAACTTGACCAAGTCTCTGTTTAGGTTGTAACCAAGCCACAGTAAAAGTTTCACAGTCATTAGGTCTATCTAGTAAAGGTTATAGACTTCACAACTTCAAAGTTAATACAAAAGCATTTAATTAATACATACATTGTTCTTATCATGTAGTCGCTAAGGTCGAGGAGGAACCCGAAGTCCTAGACTTCGTTACTCCGGAGGAACAGCTAGCCTACGACCAAGAGCAGCAAGGCAAGCCCCGGTTTGCATTAACCATTTTATAAATTTTTATTGTTTTGAGCACATACTTGTTTTCTTTATGTTGTGCATCAGAGTCTTGTTTGGAAACCCCACTGCATAGCCAAGAAAACCATGGGTTGGGGTTTAGGATTGCAAACCCCGTTAGCCACTGCATTGCTAGGATAGAGTAGGATTCGGTACAAGTCGAGTAGTTGGAACTACTCGCGAGAATAGGCTAGAGGCACATTGCTCGGGTAGAGATAGCACATGATACACATGGCAAGAAAATGAGACCGAGCGGAGAGTAAGGGCAGCAGGACTTTGGGGCCTGTGTGCTGTAGCTCCGCTTGTGTCGATTGAGGACCGAGCCGTGTGCGGGCCTGTTGAACAAGCTAGAACAGTACCGAAGACCTACCGGCTATATGGGAACCGGGAAACTGATGTAACTCGGGTAGCTGGGTATTGAGGCATTGCCCGTCGTTCAGAGGGTAGGTTGAGAGCTCGAGGTGTAAATCAGCTGGCGGCACAGAGATGCGCGTGCAGGGACCTCTTGCTCGGGACGATGGGACCGGTTCAATATTTGGCTAACGGGTGAAAGGTAGTCGCGTACGGCGTCCGTGATGGTTGTTGTAGGCAACATCGAGTACGGGCGTACGTGACGGGTTGTTCGGGTAACCCTGCAGGTGTAAATCGATTATAATCGCCGTCCCTCGCGGTCAGTGAGTACCACTTGTTCACTGTACCGTGACGTAGAAAGAACAGGCTAGTTACATGTTAAAATGTTGCTGATTGAAAGTTGGATATTGATTGTTAATGATATGTTGTAGCTTAGGGCTAACTAAAGTTCTTTTCAACTTTGGGCAAAGTACATGAGAGAAATGCGTTTCTTGTTTGATTGCGGCTCTCTCATGTGCCTTAGCGTAAAGTCTCCACAACCTGCTGCTAAAACTTGAAAGTAAGGTTCTACTAATTAGGCGAGTCCTTGCAAATGATTTTTACCTCATGCAACCCATCACCCTCATGTAGAAGTTTCATGTTTAGGTGAGACGGGTCAGACTTGCTGAGCCTTCGTGCTCACTGCTTGTGTTTGAAGCTTTTGCAGGGTTCTATGAGGAAGGGACTCCCGAAGAGGAGACGGAACCCCAGGAGGGGAACCCCGTCGAGTGGGAGTCGTGCACGCCGCAGAGTTAGTGTGCGAGTGTGCTAGCAAGGACACGTTCGAGGGCTGAACGTGCACTTGATGCTTAGTCTACGCCCGCGAGTGTGGACTAAACTTATTTTGATGTAAACATGTTAATAAACTTGTTTATGTAATAAAGCTTCCGCTTCCGCTTTGTACCTTTGACGTGTGTTATACGGTGTTGTGCAACGCAGCACCCCTCAGCGTGATCCTGGCTCGACAGGACCAGTGGGGTCGTGTCATTTTTATAGCCGGGGGAGGGCGGTGGGTCTGTTTTGATCGAGTTGGAGTCCGCTGGGACCGGAATTCGGCTGCGGGACGCGATTTCCAGATCGGTTGCGATCGCGCGCGCGGGAGAGAGTCCGGGGTCGCGGGGTTAGGGATGACATGCGGGTCCCACCCATCAGCGAGGGGCAGCGCGGCGCGCGCGGGGGCGGGCTGGCGCGGGGGTTTGCTGGGCCGGCTGGCGGTTTCGGCCCACTGGTCAGTTTTTTTCCCGATTTCCTTTTTCTTTTTCCATTTCTTTTCTGTTTTAGATATAATTTGAATTCCAGTTTGAATTTGAATCTTTTCAAAACATGCAACACGTCCAAAAATTTCTAAATTCCCCTCTGAACATGGTTTAGGGTTTTAAATCAAAATTTGGGTTTTGGCTAAAAATTTGGGGTGTTACAGCTCTACCCCCCTTAAAAGAAATCTCGTCCTCGAGATTGGAGTTTCTAAGAAAACAATTCCGGAAACTGTGCCTTGAGCTCATCTTCCCGTTCCCAGGTGGCTTCCTCTTCTGAGTGATGCTTCCACTGCACCTTGCACATCCGGATTCTTTTATTTCTGGTGAGGCGTTCCATTGTCTCCAAAATCTTGTATGGTTGCTCGGCATAAGACAAATCTTCAGCTATGTCCACTTCATTCATGGGTAACACCTCCTCAGGCGTCCTCAGACATTTCTTGAGTTGTGACACATGGAATACATCGTGTACATCCGATAGATGAACCGGTAACTCTAGTTGGTACGCCACTTCGCCTTTTCTTTCCAAAACTTGAAAGGGTCCTATGTATCGAGGTGACAACTTCCCTTTCACCTTGAACCGACGAACTCCTCTGATAGGGGACACCTTGAGATAAACATAGTCTCCCACGTTGAAAACGAGTTCTCTTCTTCGCACATCAGCATAACTCTTCTGGCGTGTTTGTGCTATCCTCAAGTTGTTGCGAATCTCCCTCACCTTCGCCTCGGCTTCTTGTAGCACTTCTGGACCAAACACTTTACTTTCTCCTGTTTGGTTCCAAAATAGGGGAGTTCTGCACTTCCTTCCATACAAAGCTTCAAACGGTGACATCTTCATACTAGCTTGATAGCTGTTGTTATAGGAAAACTCCGCATACGGTAAGTTCTTGTCCCAACTCCTATTGTTTTTGAGTGCACATGCCCTTAACATATCTTCAAGAATCTGATTGGTTCTCTCTGTCTGTCCGTCAGTTTGGGGATGATAGGCAGAGCTGAAATTCAGATGGGTTCCCATGGTTTCATGCAACTTTTGCCAAAACCTCGAGGTGAACTGTGTCCCTCGGTCCGACACTATCTTCTTTGGCACTCCATGGTAACACACAATCCTTGACATATACAATTCTGCCAACTTGGATCCGCTGTAGCTTTCTTTCACAGGAATGAAATGAGCTACTTTGGTTAGCCTATCAATAATGACCCATATTGAATCATATCCGGATTGGGTCCTAGGCAATCCCACGATAAAATCCATGCTGATTTCTTCCCATTTCCATTCAGGTACTTTAAGTGGTTGCAATAATCCCGCGGGTCGTTGATGTTCAGCTTTCACCAACTGACATGTGTCACATAGGGCAACATGTTCCGCGACATCTCGCTTCATGCCATACCACCAATACCTGCTCTTGAGGTCCTGGTACATCTTCGTACTCCCAGGATGAATGGAATAGTCAGAATCGTGAGCCTCCTTCAAAATTAATTCACGGATCTCCTTTACTTCTGGCACACAGATCCTTTTCCCGTGCCACACCGTTCCTTGTTCATCCTCTCTAAAACCAGGAGCTTTATTTTCCTTAATGAGCTGTCTGATCTCTTGTATCTTCTCATCATTCTTTTGGCCCTCGCGTATGTCTTGCTCGAGTGTGGAGTCCACTTCCATGGCGATGGCTTCACCACTATTTACTAGACATAGATTGAGCCTTATAACCTCGTCCTTCAATTCTGCGGGCATGTCCTTTAAGCTCAACTTATTGACCCGCACTTTCCGACTCAAAGCATCGGCCACGACGTTTTCTTTTCCGGGATGATAGTTGATGCCCACATCAAAGTCATTGATTAGCTCTAACCATCTCCTTTGTCTGAGGTTGAGATCTGGTTGTGTGAATATGTACTTCAAACTCTTATGATCCGTATATATCTCTGTCCTCTTCCCCATCAAATAGTGCCGCCAAATTTTCAACGCGTGTACCACTGGAGCTAGTTCTAGGTCATGTGTAGGATAGTTCTTCTCGTGCTTCCGAAGCTGCCGGGATGCATATGCCACGACATGTCCTTCTTGCATGAGAACACATCCCAACCCATTTCCAGAGGCATCGCAGTACACTGTGAAATTCTTCTGCATATCTGGCATAACCAGCACTGGGGCTGTTGTCAATCTCTTCTTTAACTCCTGAAAACTCGTCTTGCACTGTGGCGTCCAGGTGAATGTGATTCCCTTCTCCAACAGTTTAGTGAGAGGTCTCGAGATCTTGGAGAATCCCTCAATAAACCGTCGATAGTATCCAGCCAATCCCAAAAAGCTTCGAACTTCCCCGACATTTTCAGGGGTTTTCCACTTCTGGATATTCTCGATTTTGGTGGGATCTACGGAGATTCCTCCCTCCGAGATTATATGTCCTAAAAAGGGAACTCTCTTCAGCCAAAACTCACACTTACTCAACTTGGCATATAGTTGGTGTTCTCTCAGCCTCTGTAACACCAACCTTAGATGTTTCTCATGTTCTTCTTCATCTTTGGAGAAGACGAGAATATCATCTATGAAAACCACCACAAATTTGTCCAGATATTCCATGAATACCTTGTTCCTGAGGTACATGAAATATGCCGGGGCATTGGTTAGCCCAAAAGGCATGACAGTGTATTCATACAGTCAGTACCGAGATGCGAAAGCGGTCTTGGGAATATCTGATTGCCTTATCTTGAGTTGGTGGTACCCCGACCTGAGATCAATTTTCGAGAACACACAAGCTCCCCTTAACTGATCAAACAAGTCTTCAATTCGAGGCAATGGGTACTTGTTCTTGATGGTTACCTCATTCAAAGCACGGTAATCCACGCATAACCTTTGGTTTCCGTCTTTCTTGGGCACAAATATCACCGGAGCTCCCCATGGTGAGGAACTAGGGCGAATATACCCCTTTTCCGTCAATTCTCTCAAATGATCCTTGAGCTCTTCTAGCTGCTTGGAGTCCATTCGATAAGGTCTCTTGTATATCGGGGCTGTTCCCGGTACTAGCTCAATTGCGAATTCCACATCACGGTCGGGAGGCATACCTGGCAATTCCTCCGGAAAAACATCTGGATATTCCCTGATAGTCCTGATTTCCTCAACTTTCACCTCTACTTGATTTAATTTAATGTCCCTCCTAGGCTCGTGTATCGTTATGAACTTTACTCTTGTGCCATTGGGGTGAGTTAGTTCCACCGTTCTGGTCGAACAATGGATGATTCCTTTATGTTTGGTCAACCAATCCATACCTAAAATAATATCTATCCCTTGTGAATCTATCACTATGAGGTTAGCCGTAAATACTACCCCATTAATGTCTAGGCTCACTTTGGGACACACTTGTCTTGTCCTTATTTCTCCACCTGGAGAGTTTACCGCTAGCATATGGTTCATTTGTGTGGTTGCTAGGTCATGCTTCTTAACAAACCCTTGAGCAATGAACGAGTGGGTAGCACCAGAATCAAACAGCAGAGTTGCAAGGTGTAAATTGGCAGGAAACTTACCAACTACCACGTCGGGTGCCTCTTGTGCTTCCTCCATAGTGACGTGGTTCACCCGTCCTCTCACTACATTCTGCTGTTGTGGCTGCGCGGGCTTCTTCTTTGGGCACTTATGGGCATAGTGCCCCACTTCACCACAGCTGAAGCATTGCACCCCAACCTTAGGAGCTTGGCCTTTGTTGTCTTGGGGTTGGTTCGGGGGTCCTTGCACTGCTGGTCGAGGTGGATATGCGGGGCGAGGCTGCTGCACAAACTGACGTGGCGGCTGTGCTGGTGCTGCGGGAGGCCTGTAGTTTGGGTGGTACCCTCTTGGTGCTGAATAGGGTACCGCAGCACGGCTCGTCTGCCCCGTAGGTTGCTGCATCATACGTGGGCGGGTGTTGCTCCCTGAGGCCTGATGTGACCATCCCGCCTTCCTCTTATTCTCATTTTCCAGGGCCTTTAGCTTCCTTTCCACCACAAACGCTCTGTCCACCATCTTTTGAAAACTTTCATACTCATTGGAGGACATGGCACACTGCATCTCTGCGGTAAGTCCTTCCACGAAACAATCTTGTTTCTGCTCATCAGTCTCTATGTCTCGTGGAGCATAACGGGATAGTTGAGTAAATTTAGTGAGGTATTCCCTCACCGTCATGTTTCCCTGCTGCAGTCCCAAAAACTCTTTCCTCTTGTTTTTGAGTTCACCTCTTGGGATGTAATGGTTGCGGAAACTACGCTTGAACTCTTCCCAAGTGATGTTCTCAGGGTCATGATGGGCGGCCACGTAAGCGGTCCACCAATCAGCAGCAGGTCCATTCAATTGATGAGAGGCAAACAGCACCCTCTCATACCCTTGGCACTGTATGATCCTCATCTTACTTTCAATAGTCTTCAGCCAATCATCTGCCTCCAGAGGTTCAGCAGCACTTGCAAACTTTGGAGGTTGAGTTCCTAGAAACTCACTCAACCTTGGTTGGCGTGGTGCCGCTTGTGGAGGTGGAACTTGATGCAAGTTGGCCACCACTTGAGTCAAGTTCTGGATGAGCTGATTTTGATTCTCCAGCATTTGGTGAAGAGGATCAACTTCTTCACGGCGACCACCCCTGTCCTGACCTCCAGAAAGATGAGGGTTGCATGCCTCATCGTTGTTGTTGGCGGGGTTGGCAGCACGTCCTTTTCCTCTTCCCGGCCATCTGGCAGAATCAACTAATGTCAATTTGAAATCATTTAGCATCATCTTACTACTTTCATTTGTTTGTACTTTGAAGTGTTGAGGCTTCGTTAAAATTTTACGAGGGTTTATTTCTCACACCAAAAACAAATGCAATATTATTTCATGTGGGTTCACACACCAAAGCAAAACAATCCGAAGACGAGGCTGTGGACAATTGCTCATGGCTTCCACAACTCACGTCACACACCAAGCATTATCACACCATTAACTACGTAACGACTCGACTACTCGACCTCTTGCTAGCTAGGGGAAAGACTCTACACTACTCGTCCTCTTGAGCTGGCTCCTCGGGATCTTCCTCCTCATTTCGGCTACCTTCTGACTCGGCTTTGGGTGGAGAGGCTGCTGGTGGAGAAGTGCGACGATGCCTGATTGCTCGGCGATCCGGGGAGTCAGGAGTCCATGGATCACTCACGGTGATACACAGTTCATTCCCATCTCCTCTTTCTCTCGCCTTTAAGCAAGCTCGCAGCAACGCCTCCGTTTCCTTCAGGGTGTCTCGGACATCCTGAAGCTCTTGTTGACACTCCTGCAGTCGAGTGCTGAGCATAGCAGCATCCTCCAAGCACAAGTCCATGTGCTCATGGGAAGTCCCTTGCTGCACCGGTGGGTACTTGTACTCCGTGGTACCACTCTCACGTTGGAGGACATACATGTACTCAGATTTGTCCAAGTGGCGACGATAGATGTGACTCTGGCAGGTGATGGCCTCCCAAGTGACATCTTTCTCCGCGTCAACTTGTGTTGCTCGACAAGCTGGAGAGTGGTGAATCTTAAGCAGCTGATTCTCGTGTATAATCCTCATCTCCGAACTCCATTCTTCCCTCTTCTCACGGATGGTCCTGGTGGAGTTATAGTGGATGATTAGCTTGCCCGTATTGCCGGCGGCTTCGAGCATACGTCGAAGACGGCGCAACAAGTCTCCTACTGCCAATCCGTAGGAAAGGTACGTCACTGGACGACTCTCCTCTCTTTCGGCAAGGGCAACTACGGGAACTCTCCTTCCTGTGGACTTACGAGCGGTGCGAATCATGCGAACCATCTAAAACAAAAGAATTTAAAATTAGGTTAGATAAATTCTCAATCAAAAATCCTATTTTGAATGAAAGTTGGGGTAAGATGAAGAAAATGACTCCTTTAATAACACTTTTCCACCCACACTTTGGAAAATAGTTTTTTTAAGAAAATAGGGCCCTTAAATACGTCCATTTCTATCTAGGTCCACGTTCCTACGGGCAACCTTGGCTCTGATACCACCTCTGTCACACCCGGTTTTTCCGAAGAACAACCGAGTGAATATCACATGTATGCCAGGATCATTTTCTCATACATGTGATGACAAATAGTGAAGCATCATTTATTACAAGCCAGGTGTCGAATATAAATAAGTCTTACATCGCAAATGTCTCAATGGACACTAATGCTTCATCACAAGTAAATAAACTAGCAGCGGAATATTATTCTTTAGTGCTCCATCACAGGCGTTGCCCGGGGGTCTTCATGAACCTAAAAGCCTTCCTCGGGTCCAAAATCTTGGTCATTATACACCACCTCATTATCTTGACCTGAGCAGCAATATAAACCAACAAATATGCAAGGTTGAGTACCAATGGTACTCAACAAGTGTAGGAAAATTATATCATGCATGGCTAGAACAAGGAGAGGTTGAACTCATGGTTAAAGCACTACGCAATTAATACCTATCACCTTAGCTTATTAAGCACCTACATTACTACACATGTGAAATGGTCCAAATCTCTCATCCCATCATCATAACCAAATAACCATAACGTCATTTCCAATGTTAAGCTCCCCGCTTAACATCCACAACTTCCAAAAACCTTCACTCCTCTAATCATGAATAAGTCCAGGCCGCTCTTAACCGTGAGCACGGCTGTCAAGACAGTTTTGACTCTGCAGAGTTTGTACCACTGTACCCACAAGTAGTGATTTCATCCCCCGTTGCCGGGTGGACTAAAAGAACCTCCATTATGCCAGTGGCTACGTTCCACATTCACACTTCCCAGTTGTGCGGCCAAGAGATCACTACGAAGCCTTTACAAAGGGATTCCCGACGAGCGTGGGCCCACTGAGGTTTCACCCCTAACAGCATACAAGAGGCTCCAACCCCGCTGCAGTGGCCCCCTCTTGAGCCTTGCGGTTCATATGGTAGTCCAGCTGACACCTACTCCCCGCACCATCCAACACACCCATACTACGCCGGGGATACACCTAATTAATTGGCCAAGCTGCCCCATCTCAGCATGTGGTTGGCACTGTAAAGCCGGGTTACATGCTCCATGAACCGGTCCTTAGGATCTAGGCAAGTACTAAACACAAACCCAAGTCTCGTGCACCCAGCACACAACCAAAACATCCAACTTGCCTTGATCCCTACCTCTACATAACTCACAATAGTTCATTCAAGAGTATGGTAATATAAACTGATGATTTCATGTCCCAAATATCCCATTCTAAGCATGGCTAAGCATATGCATGTAAATAAATGACATGACAAAATAAATCCCAACCCAAGCTTCAAGGAAACAAGGTAATGCAATTCTAGGGAAACTTCCTAGCATGGGTTTCATATTTAACTTGACAATGCAAATAATTCTATCTACACATCCTAACATAGGATCAAAGTGGTCAAGGACACTTGCCTCCTTCTTGCTGCTCTTGAAATGGGTATTCCTGGTCTTGGAAATGAATAACTTGTTCTTGAACAGGTTCTACTTCATACCATCACACATAGCAAAAGAAAAACAACAATCCATAAGACATAGTTCACACTTACACTTCATACAAACCACACATTCACATTTATGAAATTCATTCACCATTATATGTGTTGTGTTTCAGTTTTAAATAAATTCCTTATATTAAACTACTACACCTTTTCACTACCAGGTATGTATGAAAAGTATTTTTCTTCTCCATATGTGCCTTCAGAATTTCTACCAACCCTAAACTGAATTCTTTGGATTTTAGAAACTCCATTTATCATTTACTTTTCAGATTTTTATTCCTATGCATAATTGTGTATTTTATTATTAAATTAGTAATACACATCACCTAAACAGATTAGGTTCTGGTCCTAAATAATTTAAAATCATATTTTGACCATGGCTTATAATGTATACTATTTCATAATTATTTTCCCTATTTTCCTTTAACTATTCTTTACTTAAAAATATGTCCCTACACTATTAAATGTGAATAATAGATAAAACAGATTTATTTCAGCCCAAAAATATATTTCTATCTCACTCCAAAGTTTTCTAAGTACTGAGAAAGTTTTTAATAAATTTTGACAATTATGTTTGTCCCCTTTTTAATTTTTAAACACTAGTTACATATTCAATTTTGTAAATTAAATACTAAACAGGGTTAAAAAAAATAAACCCACCCCATTACAGGGTCTATAATATTATTTTCATAATCTCCAGGGGTCTAGCTACACTTTTCAGAGGTGTTTTTCTTAATTTCTATTAAGTCCAGGGGCTAAAACTGATTTTTAAATGAATTTACATGATTTTCTGGAGTTCCAGGGGCTAGATCTGAAGTTTCCGGGGCTAGCTCTCAATTCCAGAGAACCCCAGGGGGTAGCACGTAAGAACTCCAGTCTTTATAACGCGGGGTCGACGTGGACCGTCCGATTTTAAACCGACGGCTGAGATTATAAGATCGAACCGGTACGCGGGGTTTTAAACCCTACCGTGCGATTTAAAATAAACGGCGCACAAGCGGCCACGTCGCTCTGATCGAGCGCGGGCGGCGCTGCCGGCGGCGCACGGCGGCGGGAAGCGGCGATCTCGCCGGAAAGTTTCGGATCCTCGAGAATTCTGCCTAGAACTGTGATCTTATGGCCTAGATCGGTAGAGGGGAGGTCAGGGATCTCACCTCGGGGGTTTTCTCGAGCTCGGGGGTCCTGGAAAGTAATCGGCGGCGAGGTCCGAGGCAAAACCATGGCGAAGCTCGTCGGCGCTGTGTTTGCACCGTAACTCTCCGAGTTTTCTGTACCTGCAAAGTTCCCCGGAGGCGGTGGATCAAAACCAGCGAGTTAGATCAGAGTTTCCGAGCTTAGATCGGCCAGAATTCACCAGCGAAGTCTCGGTGCTCACCTGAGTGAAAATCGGCGATCGCGTGCGGAAAACTGATCGGAGCTGGGGTTTTTATAGCCGGGGGAGGGCGGTGGGTCTGTTGTGATCGAGTTGGAGTCCGCTGGGACCGGAATTCGGCTGCGGGACACGATTTCCAGATCGGTTGCGATCGCGCGCGCGGGAGAGAGTCCGGGGTCGCGGGGTTAGGGATGACATGCGGGTCCCACCCATCAGCGAGGGGCAGCGCGGCGCGCGCGGGGGCGGGCTGGCGCGGGGGTTTGCTGGGCCGGCTGGCGGTTTCGGCCCACTGGTCAGTTTTTTTCCCGATTTCCTTTTTCTTTTTCCATTTCTTTTCTGTTTTAGATATAATTTGAATTCCAGTTTGAATTTGAATCTTTTCAAAACATGCAACACGTCCAAAAATTTCTAAATTCCCCTCTGAACATGGTTTAGGGTTTTAAATCAAAATTTGGGTTTTGGCTAAAAATTTGGGGTGTTACACCTTTGTAGTGCGTTAAACCTCAAGCGAGCTCTGATACTAACGCTGACACGACCCACGGTCTTGTCAAGCCAGGATCACGCTGAGGGGTGCTGCGTTGCACAGCACCGGATAACACACGTCAAAGGTACAAAGCGGAAGCGAAATTTTATTACATAAACAAGTTTATGAACATGTTTACATCAAAATAAGTTCAGTCTATACTCACGGGCGTAGACTAAGCATCAAGTGCACGTTCAGCCCTTGAACGTGTCCTTGCTAGCACACACGCACACTAACTCTGCGGCGTGCACGACTCCCACTCGACGGGGTTCCCCTCCTGGGGTTCTGTCTCCTCTTCGGGAGTCCCTTCCTCTTAGAACCTTGCAAAAGCTTCAAACACAAGCAGTGAGCACGAAGGCTCAGCAAGTCTGACCCGTCTCACCTAAACATGGAACTTCTAAATGAGGGGTGGTGGGTTACATGAGGTAAAAATCAGCTGCAAGGACTCGCCTAATTAGTAGAACCTTACTTTCAAGTTTTAGCAGCGGGTTGTGGAGAACCTTACGCTAAGGTACATGAGAGAGCCGCAATCAAACAAGAAACGCATTTCTCTCATGTACTTTGCCCAAAGTTGAAAGGAACTTTAGTTAGCTCTAAACTACAACAAACCATTAACAAGCAAAGTCCATCTTTCAATCAGCAACATTTTAACATGTAACTAGCCTGTTCTTTCTATGTCACGGTACAGTGAACAAGTGGTACTCACTGACCGCGAGGGATGGCGATTATAATCGATTTACACCTGCAGGGTTACCCGAACAACCCGTCACGTACGCCCGTACTCGATGTTGCCTACAACAACCATCACGGACGCCGTACGCGACTACCTTTCACCCGTTAGCCAAATGTTGAACCGGTCCAACCGTCCCGAGCAAGAGGTCTCTGCACGCGCATCTCCGTGCCCCCAGCCGATTTACACCTCGAGCTCTCAACCTACCCTCTGAACGACCAGCTAAGCCTCAACACCCAGCTACCTGAGTTACATCAGTTTCCCGGTTCCCATATAGCCGGTAGGTCTTTGATACTGTTCGAGCTTGTTCAACAGGCCCGCACACGGCTCGGTCCTCAATCGACACAAGTGGAGCTACAGCACACAGGCCCCAAAGTCCTGTTGCCCTTACCCTCCGCTTGATCTCATTTTCTTGCCATATGTTTCATGTGCTATCACTACCTGAGTCGAGTGCCTCTAGCCTATGCTCGCGAGTAGTTTCAACTACTCGACTTGTACCGAATCCTACTCTATCTTAGCAATGCAGTGGCTAACGAGGTTTTCAATCCTAATCCCAACCCATGGTTTTCTTGTCTATGCCTTTGGGTTTCCAAACAAGACTCTAATGCGAAGAATAATAGTATTCAAAGATGTGCTCCAAACAATAAACATTTATAAAAAGGTTAATGCAAACCGGAGCTTGCCTTGCTGCTCTTGATCATAGGCTAGCTGCTCCTCCAGAGTAACGAAGTATAGGACTTCGGGTTCCTCCTCGACCTTAGCGACTACATGATAGAAGCAATACATGTATTAATTTAAACGCAGTTGTATTAACTTTTAACTTGTGAAGTCTATAACTCTTACTAGACAAGCCCAATGACTGTGCAATTTTTACTGTGGCTTGGTTACAACCTAAACAGAGACTTGGTCAAGTTTTAGTTGTAGCAAAGCTCATTTGAGCCCTGCACAATTAATCATGTACTTGACCTTAATTGAAGGCTTTTAGGGTGTTCTATGGATTTTCATGAAACAAACTATGACTTTCTGAAAACTAGATTTTCAGAGGGTTCTAATGGAGTTGGTCTCACTTAATTTGAAGGTTCCTAACTAAAGATATGAGCTAAACAATTTCAGAGAAAATTCTGAAAATGTTTCTGAACATTTTCTATGTTCTATGGAACAGTTTCACTAATCACACCATTAGGTGGATCAAATGGGATCAAATGGGTCTGAAATTTTTATGGTAGTTCAGGGATATTTTGGTGAACATCCCAGAAAAATTTCAGGATTTTCCACCAAAGGATTCTCCAGTTAAAATTCCTAACAGTTTAAAATTTGAGGAATTAATTCTGGAGAAATAAGGGTTTTCATGAAGTGAAACTTGATTTGCTGGAAAGTGCTCAGATAGCTGAATCCAGCAAAATTCATTTCATTCGATTTGGAGCTTTCTAGCCAAAGTTATGAGGATTTGAAGTTTGGAAGAATTCTGAAAATTGGGGAAAAGTTTAAACTCCTGCTCGTGGGCCCCGCACACAGTGCGTCGTTTCCCTCCTCGCGCCAACTGCGCGGCGGCGGCGTTCTCCGGTGACCTTCGCCGGAATTGAGTTCCCGGCCACCCCCCGGCCCAAAACTCGCCGCCTGCCCCTTTACTGACCCCCTGTACTCGATGGTGGGGTCGCCGGCCGCCGGTGATGACCAGAAACCCGTGCGCACCGGTGAAAGCACCTGCTAGGGTTCCGGTGAGGTCGGCCCCGCTCTCACGTGCACCAAATCGATCGGAAATCGGGCGGAGAGCATCAGTAGAGCATGGGGAACACAAACCAGGGCTGGGTGGAAGCTAGAAATACCGGCAACTATGCTCTCGACGGTGAGCCGAGGTGCTCAGTCATGGCGGCGGGGAAAACGGCCATATCATGGCCGATTCTCGATGGTTTTCTCTGATTCCAGTTCGAGCGTGGGCGCTATCGCGCGTAGAAGCTACTAGGTAACGAGCTTGTCCAACCCTCGCGTATAGAGCACGAATTTCACCCGAAGGTGAGCTCGGTCCTTATGAACTGATGAAGAGTAAATTTGGAAATTCATGACTGAGGGTTGATCAATTGCCAAACGGCTTTTGGCTACTCCATCTACATACAATCACGCACCTTTCTTGTGTAGAGAAGAAGACGTGACAACGGCTGCGTTGTGCTGTCCACGAGAGCCCGATCGGCGGCGATGCTCGGTCCGCCAGAGAAACGGTTTGGCATAGCTCAAGGACGCTTGCTCACTGGCCAACATGGGGTCTAGGAGGTTGCTCACGATCTCCAGGTGCCGTTTTGCTGTGGAGGAGGCTGTGCTCACGAGTGATCGGACTTGATCAAGCGTGAGCTCGAGCGGCGGCGGTTGCAGTGGAAGAACTGGCCGAGTACGTCGGTAGCTCGGGGAATGGGTGATGGAAGCACGCCGGGGAGGGGATAAGAAGCCCGGCGACTGGTCTCCGGCTTGGGGCACGCAGCAGGAGCTGGCGCCGGCTGCCCCCCGGTGGCGCGCGCACACTGCACCTGGGAACCGAGTGAGCTGTGTTTCAGTCGGTTTGTTTTGAAGTAGTGGCTGACATGTGGGTCCCACTTCCAATTTTAACCTCTGAAATTTACTCCTAATCACTGTTGTAAACCGTGAGCCCCATACTACCCCTGGTAATTCAAATTATTCACCCATGAGCCATTTGAATTGAGTAGAATTCAAATTGGGTTTGGTTTGAATGAATTTCAGCACAAGTTCAGTTTTGAATTCAAATAAAGTTTGAATTTGTCCCACTTAGCTCATGTCAAGATCAACTCTAAATGGAGTGAAAATTGGTGTGTGAGCTCACAAAAATGTGCTGAATAAGAATATGCCTCCCACTTTTGAATTCATGGGATAAAAACAGTTTGAGTTTGAATATAGTTTCAAACTGCCCTCTTTCTAGGTATACCCAAAATGACCTCAAAAAGGTTTTGAATTTGGGTGGAATTTTGCATGGACATCCTTAGCAATGTGTAGGAGTTTTCATATGTCCAGCCCACCTATATCACATGTGGGAAATACCACTTTTGCAGTATGTGAGTTTGTTCTCTAATGAGCATGTTGATGGTGGTTACTTGCTCTTCATTTGTGTTCATCATCTTTCCTCAAATGAGGTGTGTGGTGTGGTGATGAACACTTCAAATAGGTGTCAAAAACTGAGACCCTTACACGGGTCCTGGAGACCTCCGGGGCCCCTAATACAGTAAAGACCCGGGGAAGGTGTCTGTGCAGAGCTTTGAGATTCGTCAAGGCCTCTGAGTACCTTGTGGAGCTAAGGACATAAAACCAAGAATAAGACTAAAGCACGCAGACACAGAAGAAAACAAGAGTCTGTTCATACAAGGCTCCATGAGCTGGGCTACAAACTCAACAAAAATAAAAAAGGAGGTACAGGGCCTTGTGGCCACGGGGGCAGATGCCTAAGAGCCCCAGGACTCCCGTTGGAACCTAGAGGCCACAAGGGCGGCCACGTCCTCGACCTCGGCCCTGGCAGCTTCCTCCCGCTCGGCAACGGGTCCTAGACGGACTGGCTCCAAAGAGAAGGAAGGGTCTTGGCTCCGGAAGCATGCCAGTACGTGCGTAGCGACCTCCTTCACCAGGCCCCGTCCTTCCACCTCAAGCTCGTCGGCGATCACCGCTTCGAGCCGGCCCAGCTTGCCACCGATGGACTCAAGTGCCGGGATTGCCTCGGACATCTCCTGCGCCGGAGCCTCCATCCGCACCGGGCTGAAACCAAGAGGAGCCAAGGTGGACCCTGCCTCGACAATAAAGCCCCAGACCGCCTGGGCCTCGGTAGACCGTGAAGACTGGAGCTTCTCTACCTCTTGGCGAGCCGCCAGCTCGCGATCCAACGCCGCCTGGCGCTCCTGGGAGAATTGCTCCTCCCTTGCAGCAGCAGCCGACTCACGGAGCTCCAGCTCCTCGGTCCGAGCCCTCAGCTCGCCCTCTTTGGCCTTCAGCCGTGCGGCGATCTTCTCCTCCTCGGCCGCTGCAGCACGTTCCCGATCACCGACGGCGCACTCTCGACGAGCTACCTGCAGCCGCAACTCCTCCGCGGCGGCAGAGCGCGCCTCGGCCTTGGCTTCAACATGGGCCAGGGCCTCGCGGTAGGAAGCGTGAAGCCGCCGGGTCTCTGACTCCAGGCGGCTGATGGCTTTCTTCTGAGTGTCAAGCAGAGCACTCATGGCCTCAAGTCTTGACTGCCTCGAGTCAAGCTCCGCCCTAGCCTCCTGGGTCTGCTGCTGCAGGAGGTGCTCCCAGCTAAGAAGGACTTCCCTCTCTCCGGCCAGCGCCCCCCGCTCCCGCTCGAAGGCGGCCTGGAACTGTCGGGCGCTGGTCTAGACACGCCCCAGGGCATCCCACATGGGCGTCGGGACAGAGGGGACAGGAGTCGTGCCCCTGACCCCCCCTATCGCGTCTAAGACCGGCGGAGGTTCTGGTGCCTCAGCAACCGGAGCGAGACGCTGTCCTGAGGGAGCCAGGGGGCCAGCAGGTGCACCTACAACGGCCCTTCCAGTCTCAGGACCGGACTTCTGGGATGGTGAAGGAGGGCGGACAGGTGCGGCTGCGGCCACCGCGGAGGGTGAACTAGCCGGCACAAAGGAAGCCCCCGCCGACTTGGGGGCCATGGGAACCACCGCGGTTCCCAGATGTTGTGGCGCGGAGACTCCGCCAATTGGAGATGGCCGGGTAAGAGGCCCGCCCCCGGCAGCCGGCCGGTCCCTGCAAAAAAAGAAAGCTCTCAGGCTAAGAGAGGGGACGAGAACGCTGCTCCTACAAGCCAGAAGGAGCAACACTTACTGGGCGACATGAGCGCTCCAACGGGCTTGTAGCCCCGGTCTCTGGGCCGTAGTTGAACCGCCAGGACCTGCGGCTGGAACGGTCGTGGGCTGTGGCGTCTGGACCCCCGGCACACTCCCCGGCGTCGCCCCACCAGCGTCCGTCCTAGAAGCCCCTCCGCCTGAGGAAGGATGACGAGGCGTTTGGGGTTCTTCAGACTGCCGCTGTCCGGGAAGAGACCCGCTGGGGTGGGACACCTGGGGCCTCTTCGGGTCGCCACTCGATGGACCAGCGCCCACGGGAGATGGGTGCAAGGGTGCTCCGGCCCCCTGACTCGGCGCAGGCGGCGCCCTAGGAGGAGACCGGGCGCGTTTTTCTCTAGATGCCCGGGGGCCGGCTCCTTCCCCTTCCCCTTGTCGGCGGCTTGGGTTCCGCCAGCTCTTGGGGCGGGTTGGGCAGCGACAGACGCCTCGCGCCCCGAACCAGGGTGCTCGGTTCCCGGGATCGAGATGCCCCGGAACGCATCCCCAACCTGCCGGATGGCGATCCCGATGTCGTCGAGGTTCGGCATCTTCTGCAGTAGCTCTGGCCTCCTCTGCGGCTCTAAGAAGAGGGGAGTGGCAGAGGACGGAAGGGCGGAGTCACCACTGGGGATGAAGTCGCCGCTCACCTTGCCCACCATCTCGTACAGCTCCTCGTCAGAAGGATCAGAGCCAGGACCCCTCTCCAACCTTGTACAGTCCTGCTCGCCAGTGTAGTACCACGCTGGGCGACTGCGCTGCTGCAGGGGAGCAATACGGCGTGACATGAAGTCCATCAGCACCATCAGGGACGTTAGCCCCTCGTTGGCCAAGAACCGGATCCGCTGCAAGACCGGAGCGTACTCCTGCTCCAACTCTGGAACCTCCTCCCAGAAGCGATGCTCGGTGGTTGGGCCAGCGGTCGGGAGCTGTAGGCGATCGTGCTCGTCGGTCTGCACGACCACCCAGCTCTCCCTCCAGTTTTCCCACCTCGACGCACTGAAAGGCAGAAGGTACCCAGAGATCTTTGGGTCCTTGCAGCGATGCTGGAAATAGTACGCCCCCATCTGGGTCTTCGAGCCGCGCCCGGTCGTCCGCAACACGAAGAAGTCGCGAAAGAGCGTCACCGAAGCGTGCACCCCTACAAACATCTCACAGAAGTGGACGAAGACAGCGGCCATTGCGAAGGAGTTGGGAGAGAGGTGGTGGAGCTGGAGACCATACGTCTCCAGCAATGTGACAAAGAAGGAGGAAATTGGCGGGACGAACCCCGCCAGGGCATAGGCAGTAAAGAAGACCATCTTGCCCTTTTCCAGGAGCAGGGGGAGAGATCCCCGGTGGAGCCGGCGTTTCTGTTCCTCTGTGTGCCAGCCCAGCAGCCTGCGCACTGGCCCGAGCTCGGCGGAACGAACGAGACGCGTCGGGAGCAAGTTGGAAGCCATGGCGGGGGAGAGCTCAAGGACAGGAAGACAAAGGCGCAAGAGTTCAAGGAAAGAGCGAGCGCTAGGAAGTGCGAAGGGAAGCCGCGATGTGGGTAAGATCCCCTTTTAAAACTTTCCAGGAACGATTTGAAGTGATTCTAAAACCTTCGAATACACCGCATCGGCAACTGCATCGGCTCCAAGACCGAGCGCCGATGACAGGTGGGCCCAAGCCGCCCAGCTGAAGCGGTGGGTCAAGGAGTCAGTCTCCCAAGAAGACAAGCCGGCAAGGCACTTCGGGGGTTCCCGAAGAAAGCGCCGAAACGTGCAGAAGTGGCAGCCTTGGGAACCGCCGCAGTAAAAGCAACCATCAAGTGGGTGCACGCTCCCACGATCCCGCGACTGTTCGTGCTCCGGCAGCGGTCAATGCGGGACTTAGAGAAAGTGCGCAGAACAGAAGAGACGGAGGCCCCACCTCGGGCTCGCTATCTGCCCCGAGATGGTCCCGGGGGCCACTGTCCGTACCCGCGATATGGGGTACCCCCGCACACACGGGAAAATGCCTAAGGATCTCGCCCTTCTCCGCAGACAGAGCTCTGAAGGCGCCACGTGTCCAGCGGGGCCGGACCTCCCTCTCCTTAGAGGAGAGCTCTGGGCCCGCCACGTGGCCAACAGGAGCCAGACCTCCCCTCCGTGGGGAAGGCTCTGAAGGCGCCGCGTGTCCTGCGGGGCCGGACCTCCCCCTCCTCAGAGGAGAGCTTCGGGCCCGCCACGTGGCCGACAGAAGCCGGACCGCCCCCCTCCACGGGGAGAGGTCCGAAGGCTCCACGTGTCCTGCGGGGCCGGACCTCCCTCTCCTCAGAGGAGAGCTCCGGGCCCGCCACGTGTCCAGCAGAACGGCGCTGCCTGCCCCCAAGCGGTAGGCAGCTGGCGTAAAGACGTACCATACCTTGCCCATACAAGGTATTCAAGGCCCACGCCTTCCCAAGACGCGGAGACACGGAGCATGCCTCTGTCAGGTGCCGTTGCGCCCAGTCGCATCACAGACTGGCGCGCGGTGTCAGAACCTGCCAGCCAATAAACACAGCGACAAGACATCCCCTGCCGCCCCCGCCGTCATCAACTACTACGACTAGCATGCGGCATGGGCAGGGGCGGCAAGACAAAGACGCAGAAGCCTTCGCCAGAGACAACGACCGACATAACTGCGGATATGATAGTCGGCAGGCAATCTCCCCGGGACCACCTATCGGGTCCCGGGCCCCCCTTGTAAGCTACACGAGTCTTGGACTACAAAAGGCTCGGGTAGGCAACGTTAGCAAGGGTTCGCACTCCAGCAACTCACACCCTAGGCATAACTCATCCTCAAGCTCAGGACTCCGGTTCTGAGCAAACAGGCAATACAGCGAGCACCTCTGCTCACCGTGGACGTAGGGTTTTACGCTCCGGCGGCCCGAACCACGTAAAACTCGACGTGTCAAGATCATCCCTCACTTGTCCCTACGCTTAAGCTCTCCGCAAGCGACTAGCCCCTCCGAAAAAGAACCTCCGCGGGCTGCCCAGAGCAGGTCCGGGGGAAGTGTCGACCACACACTTGGACAGCTACCATTATGGGTAGGGTCGTCAGGAGTTGCTTCAACTCCTGGAAAGCTTCTTCTGATTTGTCGGTCCAAGCAAATGGGCCGGATTTGCGCAGGAGCTTAAAGAAGGGGAGCGCTCGCTCTTCTAACCTCGGTATAAACCGACTCAGCGCGGCTAGGCATCCCGTGAGTTTCTGGACTTCTTTGATGTGGGTGGGGGGCCACATCAAGTCGATGGCCTTGATCTTCTCTGGGTTAGCCTAAATTCCTCGGTGTGAGACAAGGAATCCTAAGAGTTTTCCAGAGGATACGCCAAACACACACTTGTCGGGGTTCAGCTTGGTGCGTGTAGAGTGCAGTTTGTCGAAGACCAAGGCCAGGTTATCTAGTAGGGATGAACTCTGCCTGACCTTAAAAACGATGTCATCGACATACACCTCAACTAAGTCTCTTATCAACTCCCCGAAGGTTTTGTGCATTGCACGTACAAAGGTGGGGAGAGCGTTCTTTAGGCCATAAGGCATAGAGACATAACAGTACAGACCGTCTACTGTGATGAAGGAGGTGTGCTCTTCATCTTCTCTAGACATAGGGATCTGATGGAAACCCGAGTAGGCGTCTAGGAAGCACAGCATATCGCAGCCTGATGTCGAGTCTACTATTTGATCTATTCTAGGGAGAGGGAATGGATCTTTGGGACATGCCTTATTGAGACTGGTGTAGTCGATGCACATCCGGAGCTTCCCGCCGGCCTTCGGGACAACAACGGGGTTCGCTAACCACCGGGGGTGGTGGACTTCCCGTATGAAGCCAGCGTCCAGCAGCTTCTTGATTTCTTCGCGGATGAAGTTTTGCCGCTCGATGGACTGCTTGTGGGGCTTCTGTTGGACTGGCCGGGCGTCGGGGAAGACCTTTAAGTGGTGCTCGATCACCTTCCTAGGGATCCCCGGCATCTGCGATGGCTGGAATGCAAACACGTCGACGTTGTGCCGGAGGAAGGTGACGATCACGCCTTCCTATTTGCTATCCAGGCCCCCGGCTACCCGGGTGGTCTGGGTGGCATCGGTGCCGATTTGGGCAAGCTTCAAGGGGACGTCGCCCTCGTCGAGGGGTTGCACACGGGGTGCTGCGGTAGAGGCACGGTGGCGTGCACTCGGGTGGAGCTGGTGTGGTTCTGCACTGCCAGGGGCTGTTGCTCTAGCTGTTGCAAGCGCTTGGAGCTTTTCCAAGGCTGACACTGCGGCAGTGCGGTCTCCACGAATCCTGAGGATGCCTGTTGGTGTAGGCATCTTCAAGACGAGGTAGCCGTAGTGGGCTACTGCCATGAATCGGTACAGGGCTGGCCTGCCAATTACGGCGTTGAAGGGGAGGTCGATCTCCGCCACGTCGAACAGAATATACTCTGTCCGATAGCTGTCCGGTGCCCCAAAGGTCACCGGGAGGCTGATGTTGCCGTAGGGAACGACCTGTCCTGGCCCTACCCCTGAGAACGGGCTCGATGGGGTGAGCTTGACCATCGGGATCTGCAGCTTCTGCAAAGTTGCGCGACTGATGAGGTTCAGTCCAGCCCCGCCATCCACCAAAACGTGGTACATCCTCACGTTGGCGATGGTGGGAGCCACCAAGAGCGGTAGTTGGCCAGCCCCAGCCATGTTCCTGGGGCAGTCGGTGGCTTCGAAGCTGATGGGGTTCCCATCCAGCTGAGGTGCGGCATGGCACTCGGGAGGGGAGCCACCGACGCTACCGCTCGGCGCAGGGTCTTAACCGCGCTTCGGGACGAGGGGTCAGCGGACCCACCGTAGATGACATAGAGCATCTTCTGGCACTCGTCATCACTGGAGCTTGAGCCCTCATGATTGCGCACTGCCTTCACGGCGCGCTGAGGCTCCTGGAAATCCACCTGGTGGTCGACGTTGTCTGGGGCATCGACCTTCTACTCCCTCCCTTTGACGGTAGGGTGGGGCATCAGTTCGAAGCTGCTTCCCCTTCCGGAAGCGCTCCGCGAGCTTCTGAATCTCCCGGCACTCGGCAGCAGTATGGTAACTGGTGCCGTGCACGGGGCATAGCTCGCCTTGGCCACCATCTGGAGCCGGTGACTGTCACGGCCTTTTGTCGGGGCACGGCCCCCGAGCTCCACTGGGTACCGCTGCTGCGGCAACGGGAGCCGCGGCCGGCGGTTTCATCTTGCGACCGCCCCGGTTCTTGATCTTCCTGCCGTTTCCATAGGAAGCAGCTCAAGATCCTGGCTGCCCTCCTGACTCAGTGGCTGGCAGGGAGTGCCAGTTCCGCCCTTCTGCTGCTCTGGCGCACTTGTCCGCCAGGCTGAAGAGCTCTGAGACGTCGCGGACCTCTCTGGTCGTGAGCTTCTCGAGCATCTTCTTGTCCTGAACGCCTTGCCTGAACGCCACCACCACAGAAGCATTTTGGATATGTGGGATGGTGTTCCGTACCTGGGAGAACCGTTGGATGAAGGAGCGCAGCGATTCTCCAGGTTGTTGCTGGATGGCATGGATGTCGAGCTCCGTGCCAGGACGGGTGTAGGAACTGCCGAAGTTGGCGGTGAACTGCCGGCAGAGCTCTCCCCAGGAAGTTATCGAACCCTTGGGGAGGTTCATGAGCCAAGACCGGGCTGGGCCGGTCAAGGCGACGAGGAAGTAGTTGGACATGACGGCCTCATCCCCTCTTGCAGCAAGTACGGCGGTGGAGTAGATCTGGAGGAACTCCGCCGGGTTGACGCTGCCGTCGTACTTCTCGGGCAGGTGCGGCCGAAACATGCGCGGCCACCTCGCAAAGCGAAGGTGGGGCGCCAGGGCAGCACATCCTGCTCCTGTTGCTGCAGGCGTTGGTACCACGAATGCTTGGTTCGCTGCAGGCACTGTGTACCCCGGTATGGGCAAGGCTGCGCCATAGACCGAGGGCGCCGTTTGCAGGGCATATGGCTGTGGCATATGCTGCGTGGCGTATGCCAGGGGCAGAGATCGCGTGGCAAAAGTCTGCGCCTCAGGCAGGGTCGAGGCTGATGTCATGCTGTCGCCGGCCTCTTGGTTGCGACGCCTTTCTCGTCGTCGCTCGAGGAACACTCGGGCATCTTGGCCCAAGTGGCATCGTTCCAGCTCTGTCCTCAGGTCCGTCGATAGGGGCCTGGTGGAGCTGGAATCCACCGTCTGCTCGTCAACCGTTGGCGTGCGCGTCAGCGACACAGCCGGTTGGCCAGGGCGTCGTCCCCGCCGAAGTCGAGGGTTTGCGGCGGCGACGACAAGACAGTCTACTTCGCGAATCCACTGCCGGGTCGCTGCCTGAGGCGCGTCCCCAGCAGGTGGATTGCTCAGTAGCGCTCTTGCTGCAGCTATCGCACCCCCGTGGGGAACGCTCAGCGCTGCAGAAGATCTCACGCTAGCTGGAGCCTGCATTGCCGGAGTCGGCGTTGCCGGAGTCGGCTGCTGGCTTCCTGCTTGCGCCGATACACTCCGTCCTGAGTGTGTCGACACGTATTCTCCGCTAGTCATGGTCCGTCGTGAACGCGGGGGAGGAGAGCTTGCCGCTGAAGGAAGCTTCGTCATCTTCGTTGGCAAAAGCTCGTCGCGCAAGGGAAAAGCCCCCTTCCTGGCGCGCCAAATGTCGAAGTGTGTGGTCGACACTTCCCCCGGACCTGCTCTGGGCAGCCCGCGGAGGTTCTTTTTCGGAGGGGCTAGTCGCTTGCGGAGAGCTTCAGCGTAAGGGACGAGTGAGGGAGGAGCTTGACACAGCGAGTTTTACGTGGTTCGGGCCGCCGGAGCATAAAACCCTAAGTCCACGGTGAGCAGAGGTGCTTGCTGTATTGCTTGTTGCTCAGAACCGGAGTCCTGAGCTTGAGGGTGAGTTATGCCTAGGATGTGAGTTGCTGGAGTGCGAACCCTTGCTAACGTTGCCTACCCTAGCCTTTTATAGTCCAAGGCTTGTGTGGCTTACAAGGGGGGCCCGGGACCCGACAGATCGTCCCGGGGAGATTTCCTGCCGACTATCGTATCCACAGTTATGTCAGTAGTTGTCTCTGGTGAAGGCTTCCGAGTCTTCGTTCTGCCGCCCTGCCCATGCCGCATGCTAGTCATAGTGGTTGATGATGGCGGGGGCGGCAGGGGATGTCTTGTCGCTGTGTTTATTGGCTGGCAGGTTCTGACACTGCGCGCCAGTCTGCGATGCGATTGGGCGCAACGGCACCTGACAGAGGTGTGCTCTGCGTCTCCGCGTCTTGGGAAGGCGCGGGCCTTGAATACCTTGTACGGGCAAGGTATGGTGCGTCTTTACGCCTGCTGCCTACCGCGCGGGGGCAGGCAGCGCTGATCCTGCTGGACACGTGGTGGGCCCGGAGCTCTCCTCTGAGGAGAGGGAGATCCGGCCCCGCGGGACACCTGGAGCCTTCGGACCTCTCCCCGCGGAGAAGGGCGAGATCCTTAGGCATTTTCCCCTGTGCGCAGGGGTACCCCATATCGTGGGTACCGACAGCCACAACAGGAAGTTTTCCAGCACCATCAAAGACGTCAACCCATGGTCTGCCAAGAACCGCATCCGCGCCAAGATCGGCGCGTACTCGGGCTCCAGCACCGGGTTGTCCTCCCAGAAGCGATGCCCAGTGGTTGGGGCATCAGTCGACAGCTGGAGATGATCGTGCTCGTCGGTCTTCACGATCACCCAGTTGTCTCTCCAGCCATCCCACCTCGCCGCGCTAAAAGGCAGAGGGTACCAGGAAACTTTCGGGTCATTGCAGCGGGGTTGGAAATAGTAAGCTCCCAGCTGGTTCTTCGATCCACGCCCAGTCGTTCGCAGCACAAAGAAGTGGTGGAAGAGCGTCACTGAGGCGCGCACCCCACAAACATCTCGCAGAAGTGCACGAAGACAGTGGCCATGGCAAAGGAATTGGGAGAGAGGTGGTGAAGCTGGAGTCCGTACGTCTCCAGCACCGTCAAGAAGAATGAAGAAATTGGCGGGACGAGCCCTGCCAATCCATAAGCGACGAAGAAGACAATCTCCCCTGCTTCCAGATGCAGAGGGAGAGTCCCTCTCCGGAGGCATCGTCGCTGCTCCTCCGTATGCAACCCCAACAACTTTCGCATCGGCCTAAGCTCCGCCGACCGAGTGATACACAGGGGAGGCAAGTTGGAAGCCATGGAAGATGGAAGCTCAAGGAAACAAGGAAGATGCAAGCGCAGGGAAGTGCAAAGGGAAGCCGCTGCGGGTGAGATCCCCTTTTAAACTTCCCAGGCGCGATTCAAAGCGATTCAAAACTATTCGAATACGCCGCTTGGACAACCACTTCAGCTCCAAGACCGAGCATCGATGACAAGTGGACCCAAGCCGTCCAGCTGAAGCGGTGGGCCAAGAAGTCAGTCTCTCAAGAAGATGAGCCGGCAGGACGCTAAGGCGGTTCCCGAAAAGGCGCTGCGACGTGCGGAAGTGGAAGCCTTGGGAACTGCTGCAGTAAAAGCTGCCATCAAGTGGGGCACACGCTCCCACGATCCCGAGACTATTCGTGCTCCGGCAACGGTCAATGCGGGTCTTCGAGAAGGTGCACTGAGCGGAATAGACGGGGGCCCCACCTCGGGCTCGTTATCTCCCCCGAGATGGGCCCGGGGCCACTGTTGATACCCTCAATATGGGGTACCCCCATGGACCGGGGAAACTGCCTAAGGACCTCGCCCTTCTCGGTAAGGAGAGCCCCGAAGGCGCCACGTGTCCAGCGGGGCCGGACGTCCCTCTCCTGAGAGGAAAGCTCCGGACCCGCCACGTGGCCAACTGAGCCGGACCTCCCCCCTCCGTGGGGAGAGCTCCGAAGGCTCCACGTGTCCAGCGGGGCCGGACCTCCCTCTCCTCAGAGAAGAGCTCCGGGCCCGCCACGTGGGCAGAAGAGCCGGACCTCCCCCCTCCGTGGGAAGAGCTCCAAAGGATCCACGTGTCCAGCGGGGCCGGACCTCCCTCTCCTCAGAGGAGAGCTCCGGGTCCACCACGTGGCCAGCAGAGCCGGACCTCTGCCCTCCACGGGGAGAGCTCCGAAGTCTCCACGTGTCCAGCAGGGCCGGACCTCCCTTTCCTCAGAGGAGAGCTCTGGGCCCGCCACGTGGCCAGCATAGCAGCGCTGCTCGCCGCCGCGCGGTAGGCAGCAAGAGTAAAGACACGCCATACCTTGCCCGTACCAGGTATTCAAGACCCGCTCCTTCCCAAGGCGCGGAGACGTGGAGCACGCCTCTGTCAGGTGCCGTTGCGCCCAATCACATCGCAGTGAAGACTGGCGCACCGCGTCAGAGGCTGTACGCCAATAAATACAGCGACAAGACATCCCCTGCCGCCCCTGCCATCATCAACCACTACGACTAGCTTGCGGCATGGGCAGGGCGGCAGAACGAAGAATTGGAAGCCCTCGCTAGAGACAAATACCGGCGTAACTGCAGATACGGTAGATGGCAGGCAATCTCCTCGGGACCACCTGGCGGGTCTCAGGCCCACCTTGTAAGCCACCCGAGCCTTGGACTATAAAAGGCTCGGGTAGGCAACGTTAGCAAGGGTTCGCCTTTTACACACTCACGCAGGGTTCGCACCTCAGCCATTCACACCTGAGGGTTCGACTCTTTGCACATTTACGCTCCAGCATCCGAGCACCCAACTCATCCTCAAGCTCAGGGTTCGCTCGTGAACACCAAGCAATACAACGAGCATCTCTGCTCACCGTGGACGTAGGGTATTATGCTCTGGCGGCTTGAACCACGTAAAAATCTCTGTGTCAAGCTTCTCCTTCAATCGTCCCTAACGCGTGAGCTCTCTGTGAGTGACTAGCCCCTCCAAAAAAGAACCTCCGCGGGCTGCCCAGAGCAGGCCCGGGGGAAGTGTCGGCTACACACTTCGATAGCTGTCAAGGCCCCCGGTTATGCGGGTGGTCTGGGCAGCCTCGGAGCCGACTTGGACGACCTTCAAGGGGACGTCGTCATCGTCGGAGGGTTGCACTCGGGGTGCAGAGGTCGAGGCACGGTGGCATGCACTCAGGTGGACCTGGCCCGGTTCTGCACCGCCAGGGGCTGGTGCTCGGGCCTCCGCAAGTGCTTGGAGCTCCTCCAAGGCTGACACTGCGGCGGTGCGGTCTCCACGGATCCTGAGGACACCGGTGGGTGTAGGCATCTTCAGGACCAGGTAGCCGTAGTGGGCTACCGCCATAAACCGGTACAAGGATGGTCTGCCGATGATGGCGTTGAAGGAGAGGTCAACCTCCGTGACGTCAAACAGAACACATTCTGTCCGGTAGTTGTCCAGAGCTTCGAAGGTGTGACGCCCCTATACCGAGAAGAAAAACCTCTCGGAACCGAGACTGATGCATATGTGTGCCCAGGATGTTCATCACACATACACATATAATCCACAAACTGAATTCGGAATATATATAATCACGAATGAATAGATTCAAGTACTTTATTACATCAATCTTTATTGCAGCGGAAGTATTATCTTAGCAGCAGAAGTCTTATTCTAGCAGTGGAAGTCTTATAAACTATAGTGGAAGCAAACTAAGCAGCAGCAGTGGCTCCATCTCTACTCCACAGGCAAGGTTGAGGGTAGATTACACGCCTAATAGTCCACGTGGTCTTCATAGTACTCCTCTCCTGTTGCTGATGATGTATGATAATGCAAGGGTGAGTACATGACGTACTCAGAAAGTGCCAAAAGTATGACATGTAACTTACAACAAGGTAGGTATAAAAAGGTTCATTGCATAAAAGCAAAGTTTATTTCACAGATCATGATAAAAACAGCAACTAGCTTTAAGTGAATGTAATCCCAACATGTATTTAAACATCAACATACCTCCATCATGATTCACCACTTTTCATATCTCATCCGAACATTTATCTTTCTCAAATTTTCACTACAATCTCATATCATATTCAATTCCATCTCATAACTGAGATCAAATCTCATTGCCATAACTCAACAGTCATGCAACCAATCTCATTACCCGGACTCAACAGTCCCGAAAACCAAATCCAAAGACCAAACCATCACCAAACCGATAACTAAACCAAATACCATCCCAATAACCATCCCATCTAATCATGGATGCTGGCCAGGCGCTTGTGACCGGAAGCACGGCTATCATGATAGTTTTATACCCTACAGAGTTTGCACCACTTTACCCAGAAGTTTTTGATTTCGTCGCCCGTCGGTGACTGCAGAACCTCCATTATACCAGTACACAACCGTCGGTGTATGGCCAAGAGATCACAAAACAGCCTTTACAAAGGGGCTACTAGATGTATGGACTCACTAAGGTTTCACCAGCAGGCTCGAATCACCATTCTCCCACCTACGGGCCGCCTCTTGTGCCATGCAGTTCCCAGGGCAGTCCTCACTCGACTCCCATTCCCCGCGCCTTCCACGGTCCATAACAATCTAGTAACTTACCTAATTAGTCAGCTAAGCCGCACCCATATTTGGCCTTGTGGTGGCACTGTCATCCTGGCATGCGCTCGCATGAACCGGTCCTTAGATCTACGGCAAGTAAACCACCATTTCGTTCTACCACTTCCACAAACTAGGCTTGCCTAGATCTCCCTCCGATTCATGTTCCTTAACATCAAGTTCTCATTATCAATATTCTCATGAGTTCAGTAGCTAGACACATCCTATCGCTTCCCATAACCGTAGATTAGTGAAGCTAAAAGAAAAAACCGACCATACCCGACTCATAAAATTCCCTGGCGTCAAGGGTGGTTAACAAAACTAGTAAACTCCTATAAAAGGGTTTCCCATCAAGTTGACTCAAGCATTCACAGTTTTTGCAAACAAAACAGCTTTCAAAACATGGGATCAATATGGTCAAGGGGAACTTGCCTTGTTCCTGTGGCTTTTGTTGCTCTTGGATCTCGAAGTCTTGGTGTTGTGGCTCGTCATAGATAGCTCCCTGAGCTTGTCCTTCTACTAACGATCACACATATACAAGGTTCACAGCAATCAATTATCATGCACAAACTTTACTCAAGATGCAATGATGCATATGCATGCTAATCCTATGATGCAGTTTTTATTAGATCAGTTTGTACGTGTTCTTGCATGTTTGCATAGCTTGCATGGGGTTTCACAATGAACAGAGGTGTAGAGATCAAATGTGGACGTGGCGATGATCTGGACTCAAGATCTAGATCAGACTGATCAACACGTGATCTGTCCACGAAAAAGCTCTTGTTCGAAGGGATTGAAGAACAGATGCAAAGAAAACCGTGATGATGTCATAAGGTGGTATTGGAGACCTACCTTACTTCCTTTGGGTCCTTCCTTCAGAAAAACAGATCGTCGGCTCTCCTCCGACGATGGCGATCGTTGTCCGGGCTCGTCGGCGGTCTCTCCGGTGGTCAAACTCCGGTGAAGGGGTTTAGCTCGGCGAGTTGGGGGCTAGGGCTCCGAGTCGTCGACTCGGGAGGTGGAAAAGAAGTATGTGGTTGCGGCCAACGGTTCTGGGTTCTATTTATAAGAGGGAAACAAACAGTCCTACTCTGATCAGAATTCGAATAAGAGTCCTATTCAAATTGTTTTTTAATCTTAACAACTTATCTTCAATTGATTTGGTGCGATAGCAACATGGAATTCGTGTCGGTTTCCTTCCGTGGCGGTATTCCCGTGCGCAGAAGCAAAAACCGCTTCAGATCTCATCACCTCCGCGGTGATGATCTCCGGAGATTCCACGTGTCCTGCGGGGGCCGGGCCTCCCTTTTCCGCATAGGTGGGCTCCGGTTGTGCCGCGTGTCAGGCAGGCGAGACCTCCCTCTCACTCAGAGGTGAGCTCCGTGTGCGCCACGTGTCTGGTGGGTCGGCACCTCCCCTCTCTCCAGAGACAAGCTCCGCGTACACAACGTGTCAGTTCCGGACCTCCACTCTCTTTGGAGGTGGCTCCGGGGGTGCAACGTGTCAGTGCCGGACCTCCCCTCTCTTCGGGGGTGGGCTCCGGTAGTGCCACCTGTCCTTCTGGACCTCCCTTCTCTTCGGAGGTGAGCTCCGAGAATGCCACGTCTCAAGTAGCGCCTATCTTCCTTACTTCTCAGATGCGAGCTCCGAGGTCGACTTGTGTCTGTCAGCGTCGGTTCCCGGAGATGAGCTCCGAAGGTGACACGTGTCCAACAGTGTCGGACCTCACAGAGATGAGCTCCGAGGGTGACACGTGTATGGCGGGGTCGGACCTCTCAGAGGTGACCTCCGAGAGCGACACGTGTCCCGCACGGCTGGTCCTCTCTTTTCCGCAGTGACTAGCTCTGAAGGCGACACGTGTCCTGCAGGCTGACCTCGCTCCTCCGCAGAGGCTAGCTCCGGGGGCACCACGTGTCCCTCGGGGTCAGACCTCGCCCCTTTCACAGAGGCAAGCTCCTAGCCTGCCACGTAGCCAGTTAGCTGCGGACCTCTCCCCCTTTTGCGGAGATGAGCTCCGAAGGCGCCACGTTGCCAGCGGGCCGCGAGAAATATCTACGGCGCTCCTCGGGGAACTAGAATTTGCTCTTTTGGCTCTCCTTTTGATTCTTTTTCTGTTTCCACTACTTTTTAAAATGTTTTTTTTATAAAATATGAATGCATGCAGAAATCGAAATTGAGGGTGTCAGAAATCTACCCCCCTTAAATTGAATCTCGCCCTCGAGATTCACTAGTGGAGAATAGATGAGGGAATTCTACCTTGAGGTCTTCTTCACGCTCCCATGTGGCTTCAGCTTCTGTGTGATGGCTCCATTGTACCTTGCACCATCGGATCACTTTGTTCCTCGTGATCCTTTCCTTCACGTCCAAAATTCGGAAAGGGTGCTCTACAAGGTCAGATCCTCTTGAAGTTCAAGTTCATCCATTGGCACTTGTTCTTCTGGCACTCTCATGCACTTCTTGAGCTGGGATACATGAAACACATCATGCACATCGAAGAGGTGCGTTGGGAGCTCTAGTTGATAGGCTACTTCTCCTCGCTTGTCCAAAATCTTAAATGGCCGGATGTAGCGAGGTGCTAACTTGCCTTTGACGTTGAAACGTCGTTGGCCTCGGATAGGCGATACCTTAAGGTATACGAAGTCTCCGACTTTGAAAGTCAACTTCCTTCGCCTATTGTCCGCATAGCCTTTGTATCGTGACTGAGCAGCCTTCAAGTTCTCCCGTATCATTTGGACTTGCTTCTCAGCTTCTTGCAGCACTTCGGGTCCAAATACTTGGTTTTCTCCGGTCTCGTTCCAAAACAGCAGCATTCTACACCGTCTACTATACAATGCTTCGAAAGGTGACATCTTCAAGCTAGCTTGATAGCTGTTGTTATAGGAGAATTTGACATACGGCAAGCTCCTATCCCAACTACGCCCGTGTTTCAAGGCGCAAGCTCTCAACATGTCTTCCAAAATTTGGTTGGCCCTCTCGGTTTGCCCATCGGTTTGCGGGTGATAAGTGGAGCTAAAATCCAGTCGTGTACCCATAGCCTTATGCAGCTTCCTCCAGAACCTAGAGGTAACTGAGAACCCGATCTGAGACTATCCTCTTCGGAATCCATGGCGGCACATGATTTGCTCCATGTACAGCTCGGCTAGTTGTGCAACGTTGTACTTGGTCTTAACATGAAGGAAATTGGCGGTTTTCGTCAATCGGTCCACAATAACCCAGATGGAGTCGTAACCCAACTGAGTACGTGGCAATCCAACTAATCCATACTGATGTCCTCCCATTTCCACTTGGGTACTTTCAATGGTTGCAACAGTCCAACAGGTCTTTGATGTTCGGCCTTCACTCGTTGGCATGTGTCGCATAGGGCAACATATTCAGCTATGTCCCTCTTCATACCATCCCACCAATAACATGTCTTCAAGTCCTTGTACATCTTTGTACTGCCGGGATGTATGGAATAAGGTGAGTCATGTGCCTCCTTTAATATCGTGTCGCGGATGTGTTCACGTTAGTCACACAAATCCTTTTTCCTAGCCAAAGCGTACCCTTCTCGTCTTCCTTGAAGTCCTTTTCTATGCCTTGTTGGATTCTTTCCCTGATCTTCTTGATTTCTTCATCCGATGCTTGGCCATCTCTCTTCTCTTGTTCCAATGAAGAGTGGAGTTCCATCACTTCCATCTCGTTCCAGAAACTGAGATATAACCGTTCGAACTCCTTACGCAGCTCGGGCGGTAGCTCCCGAACCGTGAGTTGGTGACATGCTCCCTTTCGGCTCAATGCATCAGCTACTACATTGGCCTTTCCAGGGTGATAGTTGATTCCATCATCATAATCCTTGATGAGTTCCAACCATCGACGTTGCCTCAAATTCGAATCCGTTTGGGTGGATATGTACTTGAGGCTTTTATGATCCGTATAGATCTCACATCGGTGGCCAAGGATATAATATCTCCAAATCTTCAATGCATGCACCATGGCTGCAATTTCCAAGTCATGTGTGGGGTAATTCAGCTCATGTTTCTTGAGCTGTCTCGACGCATAGGCTACCACTTGTCCTTCTTGCATGAGCACACATCCAAGCCATTGTCTGGATGCATCACAGTATATGTCAAAGCTCTTGCTTACGTCCGGCAATACCAAAACCGGTGCTGTGGTTAGCCTTTTCTTGAGCTCCTTGAAGCTTTCTTGACGCATGGGTGTCCACTGAAATGCTTTTCCCTTCATTAGCAATTCAGTTATAGGCTTCGCTATCTTGGAGAAATCCTTGATGAACCGGCGGTAGTATCCAGCCATCCCAAGGAAACTCCGAATATCCCTCATGTTTTTTGGTTGGTTCCACTTCAGAACATCTCCCACCTTCCCAGGATCAACCGATACTCCTTCCTCGGAGATGATGTGGCCTAGGAACGATATCTCCTTTAGCCAAAATTGACATTTGCTGAACTTGGCTTTCAATTGATGCTCTCGCAGCTTCTGCAATGTCAATCTCAAATGCTCTTCATGTTCTTCCTCACTTTTCGAATACACCATGATGTCGTCGATGAAAACCACGATGAACTTGTCCATGTAATCCATGAAGACCTTATTCATGAGGTACATGAAGTATGCGGGTGCATTCGTTAAACCAAAAGACATAACGGTATATTCATATGAACCATACCGTGTTTGAAAGGCAGTCTTGGGTATATCGGAGGGCTTAATACTCAGCTGGAAGTATCCCGACCGAAGATCAATCTTGGAGAAAACTCGGGCTCCCTTCATTTGGTCGAACAGATCCTCTATACGGGGCAGAGGGTACATGTTCTTGATCCTCACCTCATTGAGAGACCTATAGTCCATGCACATCCTTTGGGTACCATCCTTCTTGTCCACGAAGAGCACGGGGGCTCCCCACAGTGACAAACTTGGGCATATAAAAACCTTCTCTAGCTGCTTCTGAATTTGCTTCTTGAGCTCCACTAGTTCATTAATGGGCATCCTATAGGGTCTCTTTGCTATATGTGCAGTTCCGGGTACTAGGTCAATGGAAAACTCAATGTCCCGGTCAGGTGGCATACCTGGAAGTTCTTCCGGAAACACGTCCGAGAATTCTTGAACCACCGAAACGCTTTCCAATGTTGCTCCTTCGACGTGGTTCAACGTTACCTTCTCGGTTGTTGGCTGGGCTGACTCAAACTCGATACGGGTTCCGTGCTCGTTTGTCAACTGCACGCTCCTCTTAGCACATTGGATCACTCCGTTGTGCTTGCTTAACCAATCCATTCCGAGTATTATGTCAAGCCCTTGGGAATCCAAGACAATGAGGTTGGCAAGGAAGTCTACCCCCCTTATTTTAAGGTTTACTTTCGGACATACTATATTAGTCCTCATCTCTCCACCGGGAGAATTAACCAGCATAGTATATTTCAAGTGTGATATGGGTAGATTATACTTGGCAACATATTTGGATGATATGAATGAATGTGATGCTCCGGAATCAAATAGAATGGTGGCTGGGTTGGAGTTGGCAAGGAACATACCAATCACGATGTTCTCAGCCTGTTGCGCTTCCTCAGCAGAAACATGGTTCACGTTGCCGCGAGCATAGTTCTGCTGTCCTTGGATGCCTTGCGTAGCTCCTCCGTTTGGTAATGGGTTCTGCTTGGGCATGTTGCTTGGCTGTCCAGGACCTTTCCTCAGGCACTGACTTGCAAAGTGTCCCGTTTCTCCGCATGCAAAGCATGCCTTGTTGCCCAAGACAGCGGGGACATTGGGACGGGGGCTTTGTGCATAGGCGCCCATGTTTGGACGGGGTGCAGGGGGCATGGGCATACGGGGTGCTTGCATGACAGGGCGTTGCTGTGGTGGTAGGTTAGGGTGAAAGGTGGAAGTAGAGGGGCCATGCTGTGGTGCAGCTGGGGGCATGTACCGAGGGCGTACGTTGCTCCCTTGTGGCTGGTATGGCATCTTTCTCTTGCCCTCTTGCTTGATCTCTCGGATCTTGCTTTCAACCACTATAGCTTTATCAACTAGCTTCTGGAAGCTCGCATAGTCATTATTGAGAAGCTGAACCTGGATCTCATTGTTCAACCCTCTCATGAACAAGTACTGCTTCCGTTGCTCCGAGTTGACATCTTCGGGGGCATACCATGAAAGCTGCATGAACTTGTTGAGGTACTCATTCACACTCTTCTTTCCTTGGCGGAGACCCTCGAACTCTTGTATTTTGAGCATCATGACACCAGCAGGGATGTAATGAGAGCGGAAGCTCTCCTTGAACTCAGTCCAAGTAATAGTCCTGATTGACATGAGCGTTGCATAGAGCATCCCAACAATCAGCGGCAGCTCCCATAAGTTGGTGCGATGCAAAGAGAACTTTCTCTCGATCATTGCACTGAACTATGGCAAACTTCTTCACCATGGACTTCAACCAATCATTAGCCTCCATGGGGTCATTAGCTTGTGAGAATGTAGGAGGTCGAGTCCTCATAAACTCTCCCAGCCTGTTGTGAGCCAGCGGTGGTGGCGGTGGTGCAGGAACGGGGTTGTTGTTGTTGGCTTGCAGCTGACCCAAAGTTTGGATCATAGTTTGCATAAGCTGGTTCTGCATGGCCATCAACTGTTCCAGGTTGTTTGCACCAGCTCCGGGGTTGTCATTCTCAGGAACCTCAACATGGTAATCCTCTTGGTTGCCACGGACGTTCCTCCCTTGACGGCCGACGTTTCCTCTCACCATCTGTGAGAGAGAGTTGAGTAGAATAGAGGTTAGAAGTTTAGAGTGATCCCTCCCAACTATATGCATCAAGGTGGATGGACTATATATCATCCTATATGAGGATGTGATCAAGTGCTGAAGCATCTAACATCTCTCTACTATGTGTGGATATGGACAACGCTGAAACGTCCCACAACTCACACTAAGCACTCAAGCACAACAATCATCACAAAAGTTCAGAACACAACTCCTATTCAAGGCTTACTCAATGGGGGTCCTATGCGGTTTGGGGTCATACCAATCTGTGACTACCAATCTGTGACTTTGTCCTATGGTCAATGGGGTTCTAATGCCAATCTATGCATTCTACCTATGCTTGCATTCTATGTTCAGCGTGGCTCCTAGTACCAATCTGCGACTAGGCTTGCGTCCTACGGTCAACCGTGGTTCTGCTACCAATCTGTGATCAATCTAGGCTGGTGACCTACAGTCAGCCGTGGTTTCTAAAACCAATCTGTGATTTCTATCTAGGCTTGTGATCTACAATCAACCGTGGTAGCTTGATACCAATCTGTGACCTATCTAGGCGTGTGACCTACGATAAACCGTGGCTCTGATACCTATCTGTGACGCCCATATCCCGAGAAGAAAAACCTCTCGAAACCGAGACTGATGCATATGTGTGCCCAGGATGTTCATCACACATACACATATAATCCACAAACTGAATTCAGAATATATATATAACCACAAATGAATAGATTCAAGTACTTTATTACATCAATCTTTATTGCAGCGGAAGTCTTATCTTAGCAACGGAAGTTTTATTCTAGCAGCGGAAGTCTTTAAAACTATAGCGGAAGCAAACTAAGCAGCAGCAGCGGCTCTATCTCTACTCCACAGGCAAGGTTGAGGGTAGATTACACGCCTAATACTCCATGTGGTCTTCATAGTACTCCTCTCCTGTTGCTGATGATGTATGATAATGCAAGGGTGAGTACATGACGTACTCAGCAAGTGCGAAAAGTATGACACGTAGCTTACAACAAGGTGGGTATAAAAAGGTTCATTGCATAAAAGCAAAGTTTATTTCACAAATCATGATAAAAACAGCAACTAGCTTTAAGTGAATGTAATCCCAACATGTATTTAAACATCAACATACCTCCATCATGATTCACCACTTCTCATATCTCATCCGAACATTTATCTTTCTCAACTTTTCACATGCTCATGAATACCATCTCGTATTCACTACCATCTAATCTCATATTCAATTCCATCTCATAACCGAGATCAAATCTCATTGCCATGACTCAACAGTCATGCAACCAATCTCATTACCCGGACTCAACAGACCCAAAAACCAAATCCAAAGACCAAACCATCACCAAACCGATAACCAAACCAAATACCATCTCAATAACCATCCCATCTAATCATGGAAGCTGGCCAGGAGCTTGTGACCGGAAGCACGGCTATCATGATAGTTTTATACCCTGCAGAGTTTGCACCACTTTACCCACAAGTTTGTGATTTCATCACCCATCAGCGACTGCAGAACCTCCATTATACCAGTACACAACAGTCGGTGTATGGCCAAGAGATCACAAAACAGCCTTTACAAAGGGGCTACTAGATGTATGGAATCACTAAGGTTTCACCAGCAGGCTCGAATCACCATTCTCCCATCTACAGGCCCCCTCTTGTGCCATGCAGTTCCTAGGGCAGTCCTCACTCGACTCCCATTCCTCGCGCATTCCACGGTCCATAACAATCTAGTAACTTACCTAATTAGTCAGCTAAGCCGCACCCATATTTGGCCTTGTGGTGGCACTGTCATCCTGGCATGTGCTCGCATGAACCGGTCCTTAGATCTATGGCAAGTAAACCACCATCTCATTCTACTATTTCCTCAAACCAGGCTTTCCTAGATCTCCCTCCGATTCATGTTCAATAACATCAAGTTCTCATTATCAATATTCTCATAAGTGCAGTAGCTAGACACATCCTATCGCTTCCCATAACACGTAGATTAGCGAAGCAAAAAGCAAAAACCGACCATACCCGACTCATAAACTTCCCTGACGTCAAGGGTGGTTAACAAAACTAGTAAACTCCTATAAAAGGGTTTCCCATCAAGTTGACTCAGGCATTCACAGTTTTCGCAAACAAAACAGCTTTCAAAACATGGGATCAATATGGTCAAGGGGCACTTGCCTTGTTCCTGTAGCTTCTGTTGCTCTTGGATCTCGAAGTCTTGGTGTTGTGGCTCGTCGTAGATAGCTCTCTGAGCTTGTCCTTCTACTCATGATCACGCATATACAAGGTTCACAACAATCAATTATCTTGCACAAACTTTACTCAAGATGCAATTATGCATATGCATGCTAATCCTATGATGCAGTTTTTATTATATCGGTTTGTACGTGTTCTTGCATGGCTTGCATGGGGTTTCACAATGAACAGAGGTGTAGAGATCAAATGTGGACGTGGCGATGATCTGGACTCAAGATCTAGATCAGACCAATCAACACGTCATCTATCCATGAAAAAGCTTCTGTTTGAAGGGATCAAAGAACAGATGCAAAGAAAACCGCGATGATGTCATAAGGTGGTATTGGAGACCTACCTTACTTCCTTCGGGTCCTTCCTCCAGAAAAACAGAACGTCGGCTCTCCTCCAGCGATGGCGATCGTGTTCCGGGCTCGTCGGCGGTCTCTCCGGTGGTCAAACTCCGGCGAAGGGGTTTAGCTCAGCGAGTTGGGGGCTAGGGCTCCAAGTCGTCGACTCGGGAGGTGGAAAAGAAATACGTGGTTGCGGCCAAGGTTCTGGGTTCTATTTATAAGAGGGAAAAGAAGAGTCCTACTCTGATTGGAATTCGAATAAGAGTCCTATTCAAATTGTTTTTGAATCTTAACAACTTATCTTTAATTGATTTGGTGCGGTAGCAACGTGGAATTCGTGTTGGTATTCCCGCGCGTACAGAAGAAAAAACTGCTTCAGATCTTGTCACCTCCGCGGTGATGAGCTCCGGAGGCTCCACGTGTCCTGCGGGGGCTAGGCCTCCCTTTTTCGCAGAGGCAGGCTCCGGTTGTGCCGCGTGTCAGGCGGGCGAGATCTCCCTCTCCCTCAGAGGTGAGCTCCACGTGCGTCACGTGTCTGGTGGGTCAAAACCTCCCCTCTCTCCAGAGACGAGCTCCACGTATGCCACGTGTTAGTACCGGACCTCCCCTCTCTTTGGAGGTGGCTCCGGTGGTGCCACGTGATAGTGCCGGACCTCCCCTCTCTTTAGAGGTGGGCTCCGGTAGTGCCACGTGTCCGTTCTGTATCTCCCCTCTCTTCGGAGGTGAGCTCCGAGAATTCCACGTCTCAAGTAGCACCTATCTTCCTTACCTCGTGGAGGCGAGCTCCGAGGTCGACATGTGTCTGTCAGTGTCGGTTCCCGGAGGTGACACGTGTGCAACAGTGTCGGACATCTCAGAGATGAGCTCCGAGGGTGACATGTGTCTGGCGGGGCTGGACCTCTCGGAGGTGAGCTCCGATAACTACACGTGTCCCGTGCGGCTGGTCCTCTCTTTTCCGCAGTGACTAGCTCCGAAGGCGACACGTGTCCTGTGGGCTGACCTCGCTCCTCCGCTGAGGCTAGCTCCGGGGGTAACACGTGTCCCTCGAGGTCAGACCTCGCCCATTTCACAGAGGCAAGCTCCGAGCCTGCCACGTAGCCAGTTAGCGGCGGACCTCTCCCCCTTTTGTGGGGATGAGCTCCGAAGGCGCCACGTGGCCAGTGGGCCGCGGGAAATGTCTACGGCGCTCCTCGGGGAACTGGAATTTGCTCTTTTTGGCTATCCTTTTGATTCTTTTTCTGTTTCCACTTCTTTTTAAAATGTTTTCTTTATATAAAATATGAATGCATGCATAAATCGAAATTAAGGGTGTCACAGAAGGTCACCAGGAGACTTATGTTCCCATATGGGCGACCTGTCCCGGCCCTACCCCTGAGAACGGGCTCGACGGGGCAAGCTTGGCCATGGGAATCTGCAGCTTCTAGAAAGCTGCACGGTTGATGAGGTTGAGGCCGGCCCCGCCATCCACCAGTACATGATACATCTTCATGTTGGCTATGGTTGGGGCTACCAAGAGAGGTAGCTGTCCAGCCCCAGCCATGTTCTTGGGGCAGTCGGAGGCGTCGAAGCTGATGGGGGTCCCTAGCCACTTGAGGTGTGGCGCTGCACTTGGGGTAGGAGCCACCGATGCCACTGCTCGGCGCAAGGTCTTGACTGCGTTCCGGGACGAGGGGTCCAAGGACCCTCTGTAGATGACATGGAGCGCCTTCTGGTGCTCATCTTTAATGGAGCTAGTGTCCTCATGGTTGTGGACCGCCTTCACAGTGCGCTGAGGCTCCTGGTACTCCATTTCTTGGTCGCCATTGTCCAGGGGGTCGACCTTCTGCTTGTGCGACGCCCTCAATTCTGTGGAAAACCACGGAACCGAGAACTGATGCATATGTGTGCCCAGGATGTTCATCACACATATACACATCATCCACAAACTGAATTTCAGAATATATATGACCACGAATAACAGAGTTTATTACAATGTCTCATGAGTCTTGGACTCATGCTCACAGCGGAAGTCTTTTATTCTAGCAGCGGAAGTTTTCTAACTAATGCGGAAGCAATCTAAGCAGCAGCGGCTCAATCTCTACTCCATCCCCACAGGCAAGGTTGAGGACAGATTACATGCCCAATGCTCCACCTGGTCTTCATAGTAATCTCCTCCTTTGCTGATGATGAAATAATAATGCAAGTTTGAGTACAAAGATATACTCATCAAGTGCGGGAAAATATGATATGTAGCTCACAACAAGGTAGGTATAAAAAGGCTCATGTCAAAAAGAAAAGTTATTTATCAAAACCATGATAGAACAGCAACTTATCTTTAAGCGAATGTAATCCCAACATGTACTAAAATACCAATCATACCTCCATTATGCTCATTACCTTCCATGTCCCAACCAGAAATTAATCAACCTCATTCTTGTTCACGAATACCTTCTCGTATTCGCTACCATCTCACGAATACCATCTCGTATTCGCTACCATTTCATCTCATAAACAATTTTGTATCACACCGACCAACCTCGTTGCCATGACTCAACAGTCATGCAACCCATCTTATCACCCGGACTCAACAGTCCCGAAAACAAAACCAAAACCAAACCTTCCAAAACCATACCCAATAACCATCCCAACTAATCATGGAAGTTGGCCAGGCGCTCGTGACCGTAAGCTCGGCTATCATGATAGTTTTAGACTCTGCAGAGTTTGCACCTCTTTACCCACAAGTTTGTGATTTCGTCACCCGTCGGCGACTGCAGAACCTCCTTTATACTAGTACACAACCGTCGGTGTATGGCCAAGAGATCACAAAAAAGCCTTTACAAAGGGGTTACTAGATGTATGGACTCACTAAGGTTTCACCGGCAGGCTAGAATCTCCAATTCTCTCACCCACAGGCCCCCTCTTGTGCCATGCAGTTCCCAGGGCAGTCCTCACTCGACTCCCATTCCCCGCGCCTTCCACGGACCATAACAATCTAGCATCATACCTAATTAGTCAGCTAAGCTGCACCCATGCTTGGCCTTGTGGTGGCACTGTTATCCTTGCATGTGCTCGCATGAACCGGTCCTTAGATCTACGGCAAGTAAACCACCATCTCTTTCTACCTCATCCACAAACCCAGGCTTGCCTAGATCTCCCTCCGATCTATGTTCATTAACAACCTCAGTTCCTCATAAATCTTACGAGTGCAGTTAGCTAGACACATCCATCTCGCTCCCCAATCCCATGGACTCAGCGAAGCATCAATAAAAACCATACCCAACTCATAAACTTCCCTGGTGACAAGGGTGGTTTAACCAAAACTAGTAAACTCCTATAAAAGGGTTTCCCATCATATTTGACTCACCACACACACCTTTCGCAAAACAAAACAGTTTTGCAAAACATAGGATCAATATGGTCAAGGGGCACTTTCTTTGTTCTTGCGGTTCCGGTTGCTCTTGGATCTCGAAACCTTGTTGTGGCAGCTCGTCGTAAACAGCTCCCTGAGCTTGTCCTTCTTATATTCTTCTTAGTCTCGAGGTCCTTCTCCTATCAGACAGATCATAGGGGCTCTCTCCCGGCGATCTCTCTCTCGACCGTACTCCAGCGAAGGGTTTACTCGGCGAGCTGGGGCTAGGGCTCTAAGTCGTCGGCTCAGGAGGTGGAAAAGAAGTTTGTGGTTTCGGCCAAAGGTTCTGAGTTCTATTTATAATAACGAAGAAAGAGTTCTAATCTGATTGGACTTCGAATAAGAGTCCTATTCAAATTGTCGTTGAATCTTAACAACCTATCTTTAGTTGATTTGGTGCGGTAACATTGTGGAATTCATGTCGGTTTCGTCCAGTACCGGTATTCCCACACGTACAGAATCCAAAACCGCTCCAGAATTCGTCACCTCCGCGGTGATGAGCTCTGGAAGCTCCACGTGTCCATCGGGGCCTGGTATCCCCCTTTCCGCAGAGACGAGCTCCGATTGTGCCGCATGTCAAGCGGGCGAGACCTCCCTCTTCTTCGGAAGTGAGCTCCACGTGCGCCACGTATCCTGGCGGTCGGGACCTCCTCTCTATTCAGAGGTGGCTCCGCGCACGCCATGTGTCAGTGCCGGACCTTCCCTCTCTTCGGAGGTGGCTCCGGGTGTGCCACGTGTCCTAACAGCGCCAGACTTCCTTTCTTCTCAGAGACGAGCTCTGAGGTTGACACGTGTCCAACAGTGACGGACCTCTCGGAGGTAAGCTCCAGTGGCGACACGTGCCCAATAGAACCGGACCTCTCGGAGGTGAGCTCCGAGATCGACACGTATCCCGCGTGACTGGTCCTCTGATTTCCGCGGTGACTAGCTCCGAAGCTGACTCGTGTCCTGCGGGCTGGCCTCGCTTCTCCGCAGAGGCTAGCTCCAGGGGCAACACGTGTCCCACGGGGGCGGACCTCTCCCCCCCTTGCGGGAATGAGCCCCGAGCCTGCCACGTAGCCAATTTAGCAGTGGACCTCTCCCCATTTGCGGAGATGAGCTCCGAAGGCGCCACGTGGCCAGCGGGCCGCGGGAGTTGTCTTCGGCGCTCTTGGTGAACTGGATTTTGCTCTTTTTGGCTATCCTTTTTATTCTTTCTCTGTTCCCACTTCTTTTAAAATGTTTTCTCTACATGAAACATGAATACATGCAGAAACCAAAAATGAGGGTGTCACGAATCTACCCCACTTAAATTGAATCTCGCCCTCGAGATTCATTAGTAGAGAATAGATGAGGGAATTCTGCCTTGATGTCTTCTTCACGCTCCCATGTGGCTTCAGCTTCGGTGTGATGGCTCTTGCACCATCGGATTACTTTGTTCCTTGTAACCCTTTCCCTTGCGTCCAAAATTCGGACAGGGTGCTCCGCATAAGTCAGGTCCTCTTGAAGTTCAAGCTCTTCCATTGGTACTTGCTCCTCTGGTACTCTCAAGCACTTCTTGAGCTAGGATACATGAAACACGTCATGTACGTCGGAGAGATATGTTGAGAGCTCTAGTTGATAGGCTACATCTCCTCGCTTGTCCAAAATCTTAAATGGTCTGATGTAGCGAGGTGCTAGCTTGCCTTTGACGTTGAAACGTCGTTGGCCACGGATAGGTGATAGCTTAAGGTATAGGAAGTCTCCTATTTCGAAAGTCAACTTGCTTCACCTATTGTCCGCATAGCCTTTCTGTCGTGACTGAGCAGCCTTTAAGTTCTCCCGTATCGTTTGGACTTGCTTTTCAGATTCTTGCATCACTTTGGGTCCAAACACCTGGTTCTCTCCGGTCTCGTTCCAGAACAGCGGCGTTCTACACCGTCTACCATACAATGCTTCGAAAGGAGACATCTTCAAGGTAGCTTGATAGCTGTTGTTATAGGAGAATTCGGCGTACGGTAAACTCCTATCCCAACTACGCCCACGTTTCAAGGCGCAAGCTCTCAACATGTCCTCCAAAATTTGGTTTGTCCTTTTGGTTTGTCCATCGGTTTGTGGATGATAGGCGGAGCTAAAATCCAGTCGTGTACCCATAGCTTTCTGCAGATTCCTCCAAAATCTAGAGGTAAACTGAAAACCCTGATCTAAGACTATCCTCTTCGGGATTTCATGACGGCACACAATCTGCTCCATGTACAACTCGGCTAATTGTGCAACGTTGTACTTGGCCCTTACTGGGAGAAAATGGGCTGTTTTTGTCAATCGGTCCACGATAACCCAGATGGAGTCATAACCCGACTTAGTACGTGGCAATCCGACGATGAAATCCATACTGATGTCCTCCCACTTCTACTCGGGTACCTTCAAGGGTTGCAACAATCCAGCGGGTCTTTGATGTTCGGCCTTCACCTGTTGGCATGTGTCACATAGGGCAACATATTCGGCTATGTCCCTTTTCATACCATCCCACCAATAACAAGTCTTCATGTCCTTGTACATTTTGGTACTTCCGCGATGTATAAAATAAGGTGAATCATGTGCCTCTTTTAATATCATGTCGCGGATGTGCTTCACGTTAGGCACACAAATCCTTTTTCCTAGCCAAAGCGTGCCCTTCTTATCTTCTTTAAAATCCTTCTCCATTCCTTGTCGGATCCTTTCCTTGAACTCCTTGATCTCCTCACCCGTTGCTTGGCCATCTCTTATCTCTTGCTCCAATGAAGAGTGGATTTCCATCACTTCCATGTTGTTCAAGAATCCGAGGTGTAACCGTTCGAACTCCTTACGTAGTTCGGGTGGTAGCTCCCGAACCGTGAGTTGGTGACATGCTCCCTTCTGGCTCAATGCATCAGCTACTACATTGGCCCTTCAAGGGCGGTAGTTGATTCCAACATCGTAATCTTTGATGAGTTCCAACCATCGACGTTGCCTCAAATTCAAGTCCGTTTGTGTAAATATGTACTTGAGGATTTTATGTTCCGTATAGATCTCACATCGATGACCAAGGATATAATGTCTCGTAATCTTCAATGCATGCACTACTGCTGCTAGCTCCAAGTCATGTGTAGGATAATTAAGCTCGTGCTTATTTAATTGTCGTGAGGCATAGGCTACCACTTGTCCTTCTTGCATAAGCACACATCCGAGCCCTTGTCTGGATGCGTCACAATATATGTCAAAGCTCTTGCTCACGTCCGGCAATACCAAAACCGGTGCTATGGTTAGCCTTTTCTTGAGTTCCTCAAAACTTTCTTAGCATGCTGGTGTCCATTGGAAGGCTTTTCCCTTCGTTAGCAACTCCGTCATAGGCTTTGCTATCTTAGAGAAGTCCTTGATCAAGCGTCGGTAGTATCCAGCCATCCCAAGAAAACTCTGAATATCCCTCACGTTTTGCGGTTGGTTCCACTTCAAAACATCTCCCACTTTTCCGGGATCAACCGATACTCATTCCTTGAAGATAATGTGGCCTAGGAATGATATATCCTATAGCCAAAATTGACACTTGTTAAGCTTGGCATACAATTGATGCTCGCGCATTTTCTGCAAGGTCAATTTCAAATGTTCTTCATGCTCCTCCTCACTTTTTGAATACTCCATAATGTCGTCGATGAAAACCACGACGAACTTATCCAAGTACTCCATGAAAACCTTGTTCATAAGGTATATGAAGTATGCGGGTGCATTTGTTAACCCAAAAGACATGACGGTATATTCATACGAACCATACTGTGTTTGAAAAGCAGTCTTGGGTATATCGGAGGGTTTAATCTTCAGCTGGAAGTACGACCGAAGATCAATCTTAGAGAACACTCGGGCTCCTTTCATTTGGTTGAATATGTCCTCTATACGGGGCAGAGGGTATTTGTTCTTAATTGTCACCTCATTGAGAGACCTATAGTCCACGCACATCCTTTGTGTCCCATCCTTCTTGTCTACGAAGGGCACGGGAGATCCGCATGGTGACGAGCTTGGACGTATAAAACCCTTCTCCAACTGCTCCTGAATTTGCTTCTTGAGTTCCACTAGTTAATTGGTGGGCATCTATAGGGTCTCTTTGCTATGGATGCAGTTCCAGGTACCAAATCAATGGCAAACTCAATGTCCCGGTCAGGTGGCATACCTGGAAGCTCTTCCGGGAACACGTCCGAGAATTCTTGAACCACTGGAATGCTGTCCAATGTTCCTCCTTCAACATGGTTCAAAATTGCCCTTTTGGTTGGTGTTGGGCTGACTCAAACTCGACACGAATACCGCGCTCGTTTGTCAACTGCACGCTTCTTTCAGCACATTGGATTACCCCGTTGTGCTTGCTTAACTAATCCATCCCGAGTATTATGTCAAGCCCTTGGGAATCCAAGACAATGAGGTCGGCAAGGAAGTCTACCCCCCTTATTTTAAGGCTTACTTTCGGACATACTATATTAGTTCTCATCTCTCCACCTGGAGAATTAACCAACATAGTACAACTCAAGTGTGATATGGGTAGATTATGCTTGGCAACATACTTGGATGATATGAAGGAATTTGATGCTCCAGAATCAAATAATATGGTGGCTGGGTTGGAGTTGGCAAAGAACATACCAATTACGACGTCCTCAGCCTGTTGTGCTTCCTCAGCACAAACATGGTTCACGTTACCGTGGGCATAGTTCTGTTGTCCACGGTTTCCTTGATTGTCCCCTCTGTTTGGCCGTGGGTTCTGCTTGAGCACATAGCCTTGCTGTCCAGGGCCTCTCCTCAGGCACTGGCTCGCGAAGTGTCCTGTTTCCCCGCATGCAAAGCATGCCCTGTTGCCTACGGCAGCAGGTACGTTGGGGCGGGGGTTTTGAACAGGAGCGCCCATGTTGGGTCGGGGCACAGGAGGCAAAGGCACACGAGGTGATATGCCCACGCCGACCACACCATCAAGTATACCGACTACATCAAGCAAGATGGAACAATCATCAAGTCAAGCTGCACCAGCTCATGTCTTCGATGGACCAATTACTCGTAGCCGAGCAAAACAGCTACAACAAGAGGTGCACGCGCTACTTTGTGAAATTCCATTTATTAATGAGAATTATATACTTCCTAAATCATACATGTTTCTATTACTCAGGTTCACCAAGGAGGATGACAAGGACACGCCGAGACTGAACCAGAGAGGAGAACTACGTCGAACCAGTTCGGCCTGACAGAACTGTCATGAAGAAACAGTCATATCTCTTGATTCATAGAAGCTGTGAAGGTCCATGAGTACTTGTTGGAAATGTGGGGAAGTCAACTTTCTAATGCCACTAAGTGCCGAGTGCTTTAGAGCTCCCAGATTGGCAGCCGAGTTCTTTTGGTGCAGACTGTTCAGAAGATCAATAGTCAGCCTGATATCCAAGTTTCCGTGAGAAACTGTATCACTCTACAATATTTCGTGAAGCATGCTACACATGGTGTGAAAGGTTATCGAATTATCTTTCCAACGCATCTGGTCCCGCGTCTTTTGGATGTTCCTAGGTGGAGTTATGATTAAAACATTGAAGACCACTCAAAAGGCCAGAAGACATGCGGGAAATTGATGACCATTGCATGAATGATCAAGCCAGTTGGCCTTCCACCTTCCCACGTGGCTTTTTCAGTTCACATCTATTTCTAGACTAGTTGTTGGCATAAATACGCTCTTTTTGTAAGCCAAGGAACACTTTTTGATGAATTAAGATTAATCCAGTGATATTTGCAGCCGAGCTGCTTGAGTGTCTTACTCAACTCTGGTTCTTCCTTGTTCTTCTTGAACTTGTGGAGAGATCTCTCTGAGATCCACTAATTCGTGCTCTTCGGGTTCCAGTACGGCTGCCCCGTCTTGTGTGGATTAGCTCCGGTTGTGGTTCTGTGGTCGTTCGGAGATCGAGTCGAAGTCTTCGCAGTTTCGGTGTCTCTCTCCCCGTCGCTTGGTTGCATCCAATCTTGGTCAGGTATAAAGCTAGTTATCCGCGCAGTTTCAGCAAGTTATCTTGTTCTTGAGCCTCCTGTCGAGAAGATCGGGCCACCCTTCGCTGAACCAAATTCGGTGCATATCATGTGGTAATCAGAGCTATCGTTGTCACGGTAGGTTCATTTTTTTTATCACCCACCCTCCCACCCTTTTTCAATCTGTTACAGTTTTCACCATCCACATATTCATCCCTGTGTTTATCTTTTACATATATTTGTTTGTCCTATAGTCCAAAGCCTAAAAAAATACCTATAGCCCTTTTGATGGTACTGTTATCTTGTGTTTGTGTTCTTCCAGTTGCTCGTCACCACCGTTTACCTATATCTTTTGTAATCAGCACCCCTGTTAGTGTTATAAAAAAAAGAAGAGTAAAAAAAAAGAGAGCACAAGTGAAAAGATTCTGAAGAATTTTGTGTTACGGTTGGGTGTTGAATTTCTCGGTTTTCATATCCAAGTTGGTGGTAATCTTGATAGCAGCAATTTTTTTAATCTTTTGAGCACATCTTTTTCACTTGATTGGCAGTACCGTAGCCCTTCTTGTTCAGCCACCTATAGCTCCACCAAAAACCTGAACCGGGACTTTCGATTTGTACTCCTTACGACCTCTTTACCACCTCCGTTGAAGCTGTCAAACCAGCACCATCACAGTTCTTGAGATCAGACAAGAACATGGGTAAGTAAGATATATATATATATATATATATATATATATATATATATATATATATATATATATATATAACATGGCAGTCTCAGATTCAAGTGTTCATGCTGGACACCATGGTGATAGGGAACCCCCTGTCTCACGGGATGAGATGTGACGCATGGCTGATTCACTCATGGAGGCCATGGGCAGGCTCCTCGATGAGCGTCTTCCCGCGGCTGGAGGACGTCGAGCATGTCGTGATCAAGAGGACCGTCATCGAGAGGAGTCCGGCGATGAGAACTCTGGTTTCGGCCATGGATTCAATCGCTTTGGAGATGGCCTGACGGATCTGGTGGTGGTCGCCATGCTGATTTTAATAATTACCATGGTGGGCGTCGCGCACATAGGCGCAATGCTGATGGTCGCCGCGTGCATTTTGAAGACGAAGAGTTTGAAGATCAATATCATGAAGAAGGATCTCATGATGATGAAAATCCTTTCGGTCAAGGTGGCAGGTTTGATCGGCGTCATCATCGCCGGCCTGCTGATTATGAAGAAAGGGAATACCATCGTGGTCGACGTCCACATGACAACCCAGATAACATCACTTGTGTCAAGTTGAGTATTCCAAAGTTTACTGGAAAGGAGAATCCTGATGAATTTCTTGAATGGGCTGAGCAGTGTGATCAATTATTCCGAGTACATAATCTTTCGGCTCAGCGCCGTGTGAATCTTGCTTCGGTGGAACTCTCTGGATACGCTCTCACTTGGTGGAATCAAGTGCAGGAGAATCAACGTGATTTGGGACGCGGATATATCAATACATGGGAGGACATGAAGCAAGTGATGAGAAGGCGATTCGTGCCATCTAGCTATCAGGGTGATCTCAGGAACCGGTTGCAAATGTTAAAGCAAGGGAAGAGATCAGTTGATGAGTATTTCAAGGAGATGGAGCTACTGTTGGTGCGGGCTGGAATAATAGAAAATGCAGAGTCAACAATGGCAAGATTTCTAGGAGGTCTTAATGAAGAAATTTCTGGCTTTGTGGAGATGTTTCCATATCGTACATTGCAGGATCTTGTTGATCAAGCTATGCGAACAGAGAAGAAGATTCAGCAAGAGTCACGTGGAAAATCTTATGGCAGTTATTCTATTGCTGCCCCATGGCGCAAACAGCAGTCAAGTACTTCCTATGGTGGTGGACGATCTCAAGGGGCTGCAGCCAAGTCTTCTCAATCATTTGTTCCATCGAAGATGGCAGCCTCCACCGCGTCATCACCAACAACTCAGCAGCGACACGCTGCAAGTTCAGCAGCCCATAGCAATGTCTCGGGAGCTACATCTTCTTCTCGAAGCAGAGAAATTGTATGCCATAAATGCCACGGCCATGGGCACATTGCTGCCCAATGCCCAAGTAAGAGGGCCATGTTGTTGAATGAGAAAGGTGAATGGGAATCCGAGAGTGATCCAGAAGATGCTGGACCGATATGTGATGAGGAAATTGAGGAGGAAGGGAATGAGATCCAGCCTGAAGAAGGAGAACATAATTGCTTTATTTCTCTACGAGTGCTTAGTGTAACAGCAGAAAAGGAAGACAACGGTGTGACGCCCTCAATTCTGTGTGAAAAATAACGGAACCGAGAACTAATGCATATGTGTGCCCAGGATGTTCATCACACATACACATACGTTCCACAAACTGAATTCAGATTATATATTACCACGAATAACAGAGTTTATTACAATACCTCATGAGTCTTGGACTCATGCTCACAGCGGAAGTCTTATGTCTATGCAGCGGAAGTCTTTTATTCTAATGCGGAAACAATTTAGCTAATGCGGAAGCAAATCTAAGCAGAAGTGGCTCCATCTCTACTCCCTACACAGGCAAGGTTGAGAACAGATCACAAGCCATAATGCTCCACTTGATCTTCATACTAGGCTTCTCCTGCTGCTGATGATGAAGTAATAATGCAAGTTTGAGTACAATGATGTACTCAGCAAGTGCGGAAAAACACATGATATGCAGCTCATAAACAAGGTAGGTATAAAAAGGCTCATTTGCAGAAAAGCAAATTTATAAAATCATGATAAAACAGCAACTTAGCTTTAAATGAATGTAATCCCAGCATGTATTAAATCACCGACATATCTCCATCACTTCCTGTGTTCCATCCGAACATTAACCAACCTTTATTCATACTCACGAATACCTCCTCGTATTCGCTACCATCTCACGAATACCTTCTCGTATTTGCTACCATCTCATCTCATAAAACAACCTCGTCTCACACCGAGACCAATCTCATGTCATGACCCAACAGTCATGCAACCATCTCATCACCCGGACTCAACAGTCCCAACAACCAAACCATAACCAAACCAATAACCATAACCAAGAACATTCCCAATAACCATCCCAATGACCATACCAATAACCATCCCAACTAATCATGGCAGTTTAGCCAGGTGCTCGTGACCGTAAGCTCGGCTATCATGATAGTTTTATACTCTGCAGAGTTTGCACCTCATTACCCACAAGTTTGTGATTTCGTCACCCGTCGGCGACTGCAGAACCTCCATTATACCAGTAAACATCCGTCGGTGTGTGGTCAAGAGATCACAAAACAGCCTTTACAAAGGGGTGACTAGATGTATGGACTCACTAAGGTTTCACCGGGAGGCTAGAATCTCCAATTCTCCCACCCACGGGCCCCCTCTTGTGCCATGCAGTTCCCAGGGCAGTCCTCACTCGACTTCCATTCCCCACGCCTTCCACATTCCATAACACTCTAGCAACTTACCTAATTACTTAGCTAAGCCGCACCCATATTCGGCCTTGTGGTGGCACTGTTATTCTGGCATGTGCATGCATGAACCGGTCCTTAGATCTACGGCAAGAAAACCACCATCTCATGCTACCTCATTCACAAACCCAGTCTTGCCTAGATCTCCCTCCGATCCATGTCCATTATTAACATCAGTTTCTTATTGTCAATACGAGTGCAGTTAGCTAGACACATCTATCTCGCTTCCCAATCCCATAGACTCAGCGAAGCATAAAGGAAAAACCATACCCGACTCATAAACTTCCCATGCGACAAGGGTGGTTTAATCAAAACTAGTAAACTCCTATAAAAGGGTTTCCCATCATGTTCGACTCAGCACACAAACCTTTTCGCAAAACAAAATAGTTTTACCCAAAACATAGGATCAACATGGTCAAGGAGCACTTGCCTTGTTCTTGCGGTTCCAGTTGCTCTTGAATCTCAAAACCTGGTTGCTGCAGTTCGTCGTAGACAGCTCCCTGAGCTTGTCCTGCTAGGTAGGATCACGTGCATACAAGATTCACAGCAATCAATATCATGCACAAACCTTAATCTAGATGCGATGATGCACATGCATGCTATCCTACGATTAATTTTATTAGATTGGTCTGTTCGTGTTTTTGCATGGCTTGCATGGACACAGGTATTCGGATCAAAGGTGGACGTGGCGACGATCTTGTCTTTAGATCAACCTGATCATCAAGTGATCTGTCCACGAGAAGGCTTCTGTTCGAAAGAAATCAAAGAACAGATGCAAAGAAAACACAACGATATCGTAAGGTGGTATTGGGGCCTACCTTACGTTCCTCTCGGTCCTCGAGGTCCTCCTTTGACCGCTCGGTTCTCCTCCGATGATCTCACTTGTTGCGCTTCGGTGATGGTTTACTCGACGAGTTAGGCTAGGGCTCTAAGTCGTCGGCTCAGGATTTGAAAAGAAGTTTGTGGTTTCGGCCAGAGGTTCTGGTTCTATTTATAATCGGGAAGAGAAGAGTCCGAATCTGATTGTATCCCAATTATGAGTTCTATTCAGATCTTTGTGGGATCCTAACATCTTATTCTTAGTAACATCGTGGAGTTTAGATTGGTTTCTGTTGCGTACTGGTATTTTCACGCGTAAAAACCGCTCCAGAACTCGTTACCTCCGCGGTGATGAGCTCCGGAAGCTCCACGTGTCCTCCGGGGCCTGGTATCTCGTTTTCCACAGAGACGAGCTCCGGTTTTGCCGCGTGTCAAGCGAGCAAGACTTCCTTCTTCTTCGGAGGTGAGCTCCACGCACGCCACGTGTCGGCGCCGGTCTTTCCTCTCTTCTTTCCTCAGGGACGGGCTCCGAGGTCGACACGTGTCCAGCAGCGACGGACCTCCCGGAGATAAGCTCCGGTGGCGACGCGTGTCCAATAGAACAGGACCTCTCGGATATGGGCTCCGAGATCGACACGTATCCCGCGCGACTGGTCCTCTGATTTCTGTGAGGACTAGCTCCGAGGGTGACACGTGTCCTGCGGAAATGTCTTTGCTTCTTCCGCAGAAGAAAGCTCCGAGGGCAACACGTGTCCCACAGGATCGGACCTCTCCCCTTTGCGGAGATGAGCCCCAAGCCTGCCACGTAGCCAGCTTGGCGGCGGCCTCTCCCCACTTCGCAGGGATGAGCTCCGATCACGCCACGTGGCCAGCGGCCGCGGTGAGTTGTCTTTGGCGCTTTCTGAGAGCTGGACTCTGCTCTTATTGGCTACCCCTTTGATATTTTTCTCTGTTTCTTCTTTTCTTAAAATGTTTCCTCTTCATAAAACATGAACATATGCTGACACCCGAGATGAGGGTGTCACAAACGGGCAGCGACATAATTTGTTCCATACCCGTGGACTAATCAAAGATAAGGTGTGTCGCATCATCGTTGATAATGGCAGCTGCAACAATATTGCTAGCCAAGAATTGGTGGACAGATTGGGACTGAAACCACGGCGTCATCCTAGTCCATACAAGATGCAGTGGCTTAATGATTGTGGTGCACTACGTGTCAGTCATACTGCGACTGTACCATTCTCTATTGGTAAATACAATGATCATGTGGAGTGCGACGTGGTGCCTATGCAAGCCTGCCAGCTTCTACTCGGTCGACCATGGCTATATGATCGTGATGTCCAGATTTTTAGAAGGACCAACAAGCTGTCTTTTGTGTACAAAGGAGAGCGAATTTCCTTGCTTCCTTTGACACCGGAAGAAATTTTGAAGGATGATATCAGGAAGAAACAGCGCGAGAGCGAGCACCACTTGCGAGTGAGCCACAAAAATAGTAAGGAAGAGTGCCCACAGCCAAATCAAACCCCACAGCTGCAAGGAACCCAGAAACCGGGAAAAGAGGGTTTAGTAATGATGGCTAGGAAGGGGGATATCAAAGCATTGAGTGAACCCGATGCCATGTTCTTTGTACTTATGTACAAGGACACTTTTCTTTCTACTAATGCCTTACCCTCTACCCTGCCGAGTACTCTTTTGAATGTCTTGCAGGAATATGAAGATGTCTTTCCGGACGAAGTACCACCAGGACTGCCACCTAAGAGAGGGATCGAGCATCAAATTGACTTGGTTCCCGGTGCGTCACTTCCGAACAGGGCTGCATACCGCACCAACCCAGAGGAGACAAAAGAAATTCAGAGACAAGTGGAGGAATTGATGAAAAAAAAGGGTATGTACAGGAAAGTCTTTACCCTTGTGCTGTCCCTGTTCTTTTAGTGCCTAAGAAAGATGGGTCTTGGAGACTGTGTGTGGATTGCCGCGCAATTAACAACATCACAGTAAGATATAGGCATCCCATTCCTCGCTTAGATGATATGCTTGATGAACTTAGTGGTGCTAATTTTTTCACTAAAATTGATTTAAGAAGTGGCTATCATCAGATTCGTATGAAAGAAGGAGATGAGTGGAAAACAGCCTTTAAAACAAATTTTGAATTGTATGAATGGTTAGTGATGCCTTTCGGTTTAACCAATGCACCTAGTACATTTATGCGATTAATGAATCATGTGCTTAGGACTTTCATTGGTAAATTTGTTGTGGTTTATTTTGATGACATCCTAATCTACAGCAAGACTCTTGAAGAACATGTTGCACATATCCAGAGCGTGCTTGCTGCCCTACGTAAACAAAAATTGTACGCTAACCTTGAGAAGTGCACCTTCTGCACCGACATGGTAGTTTTCCTTGGTTTTGTTGTTTCAGGACAAGGCATGGAGGTGGATGCTAAGAAAGTCAAGGCTGTACACGAATGGACGCCTCCACAGAACGTGAGCCATGTGAGAAGCTTCCTTGGACTTGTTGGTCTCTACCGGCGCTTCGTGAAAGATTTCAGCACGATCGCTGCTCCAATCAATGAGCTGACCAAGAAAGACGTACCATTCAAATGGGGAGAAGCACAACAAAAGGCTTTTGAAGAATTAAAGAAGAAGCTCACAACATCCCCAGTCCTTGCACTTCCTGATTTCAACAAGACATTTGAAATTGAATGTGATGCAAGTGGAGTTGGGATTGGAGGCGTGCTGATGCAAGAAAAGAGACCAATTGCATTCTTCAGTGAAAAGCTAAGTGGTCCGACTTTGAATTATTCAGTTTATGATAAAGAATTATATGCTCTCGTTCGGAGTTTGGAAACTTGGCAACACTACCTTTATCCTAAAGAATTTTTAATACATTCAGACCATGAATCATTGAAACATATTAAGGGACAACTAAAACTGAATAAACGACATGCTAAGTGGAGTGAATTTATTGAGTCCTTTCCTTATATTGTCAAATATAAGAAAGGTCAAGACAATATTGTAGCTGATGCTTTATCTCGACGTCATGCTTTGCTCACACAACTTGATGCTAAAATTCTCGGATTGGAAAGTATAAAGGAATTATATGCCACTGATTCGTACTTTGCTGAACCATATGCCAAGTGCCGTAATGGAAAAGGATGGGAAAAGTATCATGTGCATGATGGATCTTTATTTCGCACTAACAAACTTTGTATTCCAGATTGCTCTGTTCGACTTTTACTCGTGCAGGAAGCTCATGCAGGTGGACTTATGGGCCATTTTGGAGCCAAGAAGACAGAGCAAGTGCTGGCCGAACATTTCTTTTGGCCAAAAATGCGACGAGATATAGAGAGACATGTTCTTCTCTGCGAAAACTGCCACAAAGCTAAGTCTCGTCTGAACCCTCATGGTTTATATACTCCTCTTCCTATTCCTAATGCACCTTGGGAGGACATTTCAATGGATTTTGTTCTTGGGTTACCACGGACCAAAAGGGGAAGGGATTCAAATTTTGTCGTGGTTGATCATTTCAGCAAAATGGCACATTTTATTCCTTGCCACAAGAGCGACGATGCTTCCCGTATTGCTGAATTATTTTTCAGGGAAATCGTGCGACTACATGGAATGCCACGTACCATTGTGTCAGATCATGACACCAAGTTCTTGAGCTACTTTTGGAAGACATTGTGGGGCAAACTTGGCACAAGACTGTTGTTCTCCACAACATGTCATCCGCAAACGGACGACCAAACTGAAGTTGTGAATCGAACACTATCAATGTTGCTCCGAGCTGTCCTTAAGAAGAACCTGAAACTATGGGAAAAAAGCTTGCCACATGTTGAGTTTGCATACAATAGGGCAGTACACTCGACCACTAGATTTTGACCATTTGAAATTGTATATGGATTCACACAAACTGCTCCCATAGATCTTTTGTCTTTACCCATGCAGGAACCTGTGAACTTCGATGCAAGCAAGCGAGCTGAATTTGTGAAGAACATTCATGATAGGGCTCGGGCCAATATTGAAAAGATGACCAAGAAGTATGAGAAGCACGCTAACAAGGGTCGCAGGAAGGTGTTGTTCGAACCAGGGGACTTGGTTTGGGTGCACCTTCGAAAGGATCGTTTTCCAGAGCTGCGCAAGAGCAAGTTGCAACCCTGGGCTGACGGACCATTCAAAGTTCTACGCAAGATCAACGACAACGCTTATGAAATTGATCTGCCAAGTACTTATGGTGTGAGTACCAGTTTCAATGTGTCCGACCTCTCTCCATTCTTTGGATTGGAAGAGTCGAGGACGACTCTTTTTCAATGGGGGGGGGGGGGGGATGAAATGCCCACGCCGACCACACCATCAAGTATACCGACTACATCAAGCAAGATGGAACAATCATCAAGTCAAGCTGCACCAGCTCATGTCTTTGATGGACCAATTACTCGTAGCCAAGCTAAACATCTACAACAAGAGGTGCACGCGCTACTTTGTGAAATTCCATTTATTAATGAGAATTATATACTTCCTAAATCGTACATGTTTCTATTACTCAGGTTCACCAAGGAGGATGACAAGGATCCGCCGAGACTGAACCAGAGAGGAGAACTACGTCGAACCAGTTCGGCCTGGCAGAACTGTCATGAAGAAACAGTCATATCTCTTGATTCATAGAAGCTGTGAAGGTCCATGAGTACTTGTTGGAAAGGTGTGGAAGTTAAATTTCTAATGCCACTAAGTGCCGAGTGCTTTAGAGCTCCCAGTTTGGCAGCCGAGTGCTTTTGGTGCAGACTGTTCAGAAGATCAATAGTCAGCCTGATATCCAAGTTTCCGTGAGAAACTATATCACTCTACAATATTTCGTGAAGCATGCTACACATGGTGTGAAAGGTTATCGAATTATCTTTCCAACGCATCTGGTCCCGTGTCTTCTGGATGTCCCTAGGTGGAGTTATGATTAAAACATTGAAGACCACTCAAAAGGCCAGAAGACATGCGGGAAATTGATGACCACTGCATGAATGATCAAGTCAGTTGGCCTTCCACCTTCCCACGTTGCTTTTTCAGTTCACATCTATTTTTAGACTAGTTGTTGGCATAAATACCGCTCTTTTTGTAAGCCAAGGAACACTTTTTGATGAATTAAGATTAATCCAGTGATATTTGCAGCCGAGCTGCTTGAGTGTCTTACTCAACCCAGGTTCTTCCTTGTTCTTCTTGAACTTGTGGAGAGATCTCTCTGAGATCCACTAATTCGTGCTCTACGGGTTCCAGTACGGCTGCCCCGTCTTGTGTGGATTAGCTCCGGTTCTGGTTCTGCGGTCGTTCGGAGATCAAGTCGAAGTCTTCTCGGTTTCGGTGTCTCTCTCCCCGTCGCTTGGTCGCATCCAACCTTGGTCAGGTATAAAACTAGTTATCCGCGCTGTTTCTACAGCAAGTTATCTTGTTCTTGAGCCTCCTGTCGTGAAGATCGGGCCACCCTTCGCCGAACCAAATTTGGTGCATATCACGAGGTGCTTGTGCAACTGGTCGTTGCTGTGGTGGCTGACTAGGGCGTTATGCAGGAGCAGTGGATCCGCACTGTGGTGCAGCTGGGGGCATGTACCGAGGTCGTACGTTGTTCCCTTGAGGCTGGTATGGCATCTTCCTCTTGCACTCTCGCTCGATCTCTCGGATCTTGCTTTCAACCACTATAGCTGTAACACCCCAAAAATATTGTTAAGACACTAAATCATGTTAAGAGGGGAATTTAAAATTTTTTGGACGTGTTGCATGTTTTGCAAAAATTCAAATTCAAACTGGAATTCAAATTAAACTCAAATCAGAAAAGAAATAGAAAAAGAAAAAAGAAAACAGAAAAAAAACCGGCCAGTGGGCCGCAACCCACCAGCCGGCCCAACCAGAACCCGCGCCAGCCCGCAGCCGCGCGCGCCTCTTTCCTCCCACTGACAGGCGGGGCCCGCCAGTTCTTCGTCTACCTCGAGCCCGTGCCGGACTCTCTCACCCCGAATCCAAACCGATCCGGATTTCTGCGAATCCCAGTCGAATTTCGCTCGGGGGCGACGCGGACTCGATCTAAACCACCCCGCCGCCCTCCCCCGTCTATAAAAACCCCGGCCTCGTTCTGTTTTTCCCACGCGATCTGCTGTTTTTCCTCCGGTGAGAACCCGAGCCTTCTCCGGCGAATTCTGGCCGATCTACGCTCGGAAATTCCGATCTAACTCGCTGGTCTTGATCCACCGCCTCCGGGGAACCTTGCAGGCGCAGAAAACTCGGTGACTTGCGGTGTAAACACAGCGCCGACGAGCCTCGCCGTGAATTCACCTCGGACCTCGTCGCCGATCACCTTCCAGGACCTCCGAGCTCAAGAAAACACCCGAGGTGAGATCCCCGACCTCTCCTCCACCGATCTATGCCATAAGATCACAGTTCTAGGAAGAATTCTCGAAGATCCGAAAGTCTCCGGCGAGATCGCCGCTTCCTGCCGCCGTGCGCCGCCGGCAGCGCCGCCGGCCGCTTGTGTGCCGTTTATTTTAAATCGCACGGTAGGGTTTAAATCCCCGCGTACCGGTTCGACGTTATAATCTCAGCCGTCGGTTTAAAATCGAACGGTCCACATCAGCCCCGCGTTATAAAGACTGGAAATCTTACGTGCTACCCCCTGGGGTTCTCGGGAAATAAGAGCTAGCGCCGGAAACTTCTGATTAGCCCCTGGAACTTCAGAAAAATTATGTAAATTCATTTAAAAATCAGTTTTTGCCCCTGGACTTAATAAAAATCAGGAAAAAAAATCCTCTGATAAGTGTAGCTAGACCCCTGGAAATTCTGAAAATAATATTATAGACCCTGTAGTGGGATGAGTTTACCTTTTTAGCCCTGTTTAATATTTAATTTGGGAAATTGAATATGTGGCTAGTGTTTAAAATTTAAAAAGTGGGACAAACATGTTGTCAAAATTAAATTAAAAACTTTCTCAGTATTTAGAAAACTTTGGAGTGAGATAAAAAAATATTTTGGGCTGAAGTGAATCTGTTTAATTTATTATTCACATTTAGGGACACATTTTTAATTAAAGAATAGTTCTAGAAAATAGGGAAAATAATTGTAAAATAGTTTACATCAGAGGAAAAGGTCAAAAATATATTAGCAAATATTTTAGATCAGAACCTATTCTGTTTAGATGATGTGTCTTGTTATTTTTATAATAAAGTTCACACTTAGGCATAGGAAATAAATCTGAAAATATAGCAACTAATAAATGATAAATGGAGTTTCTAAAATCCAAAGAATTCAGTTTAGGGTTGGTAGAAATTATGAAGACACATATGGAGAAGGAAAATACCTTTCATGCATACTAGGTAGCTAAATGATGTAGTAATTGAATATAAGGAATTTATTTAAATTGGAAACTCATATATATAGCATGTAAGTATAAATGTGAACACAAAAGTAGGAATCATATACATATGATCAAAAGTGCATGCAAGCCACAAATCAACACACATGGAGTAACCACAACACATATAATGGTGAATGACTTTCATAAATATGAATGTGTGGTTTGTATGAAGTGGAAGTGTGAACTATGTCTTATGGATTGTTGTTTTTCTTTTGCTATGTGTGATGGTATGATGTAGAACCTGCTCCAGAGCAAGTTATTCCTTTCCAAGATCAGGACTACCCATTTCAAGAGCAGCAGGAAGGAGGCAAGTGACCTTGACCACTTTGATCCTATGCTAGGATGTGTAGCTAGAATTATTTGCATTGTCAATTGAAATATGAAACCCATGCTAGGAAGTTTCCCTAGAATTGCATTACCTTGTTTCCTTGTAGTTTGGGTTGGGATTTATTCTATCATGTCATTTATAATTAAGCATATGCTTAGCCATGCTTAGAATGGGATATTTGGGACATGAGATCATCAGTTTATTTTACCATACTCTTGAATGAGATATTGTGAGTTATGTAGAGGTAGGGATCAAGGCAAGTTGGATGTTTTGGTTGTGTGCTGGGTGCACGAGACTCGGGTCTGTGTTTAGTACTTGCCTGGATCCTAAGGACCGGTTCATGGAGCATGTAACTTGGCTTTACAGTGCCAACCACATGCTGAGATGGGGCAGCTTGGCCAATTAATTAGGTGTATCCCCGGCGTAGTATGGGTGTGTTGGATGGTGCGAGGAGTAGGTGTCAGCTGGACTACCATATGAACCGCAAGGCTCAAGAGGGGGCCACTGCAGCGGGGTTGGAGCCTCTTGTATGCTGTTAGGGGTGAAACCTCAGTGGGCCCACGCTCGTCGGGAATCCCTTTGTAAAGGCTTCGTAGTGATCTCCTGGCTACACACCTGGGAAGTGTGAATGTGGTTCGTAGCCACTGGCATAATGGAGGTTCTTTTAGTCCACCCGGCAACGGGGGATGAAATCACTACATGTGGGTACAGTGGTACAAACTCTGCAGAGTCAAAACTGTCATGACAGCCGTGCTCACGGTCAAGAACGGCTTGGACTTATTCATGATTAGAGGATTGATGGTTTTGGATGTTGTGGATGTTAAGCGGGGAGCTTAACATTGGAAATGATGTTATGGTTATTTGATTATGATGATGGGATGGGAGATTGGGACCATTTCACCTGTGTAGTAATGTAGGTGCTTAATAAGCTAAGGTGATATGTATTAATTGCGTAGTGCTATAACCATGAGTTCAACCTCCCCTTGTTATAGCCATGCACGACATAACTTTCCCACACTTGCTGAGTACCATCGGTACTCAACCTTGCATATTTTGTTGGTTTATATTGCTACTCAGGTCAAGATAATGAGGTGGTGTATAATGACCAAGACTTTGGACTTAAAGAAGGTTTCTAGGTTCATGGAGACCGCCGGGCAACACCTGCAATCGAGCCCACAAGAATAATATTCCGCTGCTAGTTTATTTATTTGTGATGAACTTATTATTGTCCATCGAGACATTTGCGATGTAAGACTTATTTATATTCGACACCTGGCTTGTAATAAATGATGCTTCACTATTTGTCATCACATGTATGAGAAAATGATCCTGGCATACATGTGATATTCACTTGGTTGTTCTTCGGAAAAACCAGGTGTGACAATAGCCTTGTCAACCAGCTTCTGGAAGCTCGCGTAGTCATTGTTGAGGAGCTGAACCTGGATCTCATTGTTCAACCCTCTCATGAACAGGTATTGCTTCCTCTGATCTGAGTGGACATCTTCGGAGGCATACCAGGACAGTTGTGTGAACTTGTTGAGATACTCATTCACGCTTCTATGTCCTTGGCGGAGAACATCGAACTCTTGTCTTTTGAGCATCATTACACCAGCAGGGATGTAATGAGAGCGGAAACTCTCCTTGAACTCAGTCCAAGTGATTGTCTCCGGGTCGACATGAGCGTTGCATAGGGCATCCCACTAGTCAGCGGCAGCTCCCATGAGTTGGTGCGACGCAAAAAGAACCTTCTCTCGGTCATTGCACTGCACTATGACAAGCTTCTTCTCCATGGATTTCAACCAGTCGTCGGCCTCCATGGGGTCGTTAGCTTGAGCAAAGGTCGGTGGTCGAGTCCTCATGAACTCTCCCAGTTTGTTATGAGACGACGGTGGTGGTGGCAGTGGTGCCGGAACGGGGTTGTTGTTGTTGGCCTGCAACTGACCCAAAGTTTGGATCATGGGTAGCATAAGTTGATTTTGCATGGCCATCAACCGTTCCAGGTTGTTCTCACCAGCTCCGGGGTTAACAGGAACTTCATTGTGGCCATCCTCTTGGTTGTCACGGACATTCCATCGGCCAGCGTTTCCTCTCACCATCTGTGAGAGAGAACGAAATAGAATAGAAGGTTAGAAGGTTAGATGGATCCCCCTAACTATATGCATCAAGGTGGATTGGACTATATATATATCAGCCCATATGAGGATGTGAGCAAGTGCCGAGGCATCTCACACCTGTTTCTACTTATGTCTGGATATGGACAACGCATTGAGACGTCCCACAACTCACACTAAACACACAATCATAAACAATCATCGCAAGGGCTCATACAACTCCTAGTCAAGGCTTGTTCAATGGGGGTCCTATATGGCTTAGGGTGTTGCCAATCTGTGATCCAACTATGGCCTTTCCTAGGCTTGTATTCTATGGTCAAGGTAGTTTCAAGGCCAATCTATGCATCCTAGGCTTGCATCCTACAGTCAGCGTGGCTTAGCTACCAATCGGTGTATGATACCAATCTGTGATCTATCTAAGCATATAACCTACAGTCAACCCGTGGCTCTGATACCAATCTGTGACGCCCTCAATTCTGTGGAAAACCACGGAACCGAGAACTGATGCATATGTGTTCCCAGGATGTTCATCACACATATACACATCATCCACAAACTGAATTTCAGAATATATATGACCACGAATAACAGAGATTATTACAATGTCTCATGAGTCTTGGACTCATGCTCACAGCGGAAGTCTTTTATTCTAGCAGCGGAAGTTTTCTAACTAATGCGGAAGCAATCTAAGCAGCAGCGGCTCCATCTCTATTCCATCCCCACAGGCAAGGTTGAGGACAGATTACACGCCTAATGCTCCACCTGGTTTTCATAGTAATCTCCTCCTTTGCTGATGATGAAATAATAATGCAAGTTTGAGTACAAAGATGTACTCAGCAAGTGCGGGAAAATATGATATGTAGCTCACAACAAGGTAGGTATAAAAAGGCTCATTGCAAAAAGCAAAGTTATTTATCAAAACCATGATAAAACAGCAACTTATCTTTAAGCGAATGTAATCCCAACATGTACTAAAATACCAATCATACCTCCATTATGTTCATTACCTTCCATGTCCCAACCAGACATTAATCAACCTCATTCTTGTACATGAATACCTTCTCGTATTCGCTACCATCTCACGAATACCATCTCGTATTCGCTACCATTTCATCTCATAAACAATTTCGTATCACACCGACCAACCTCGTTGCCATGACTCAACAGTCATGCAACCCATCTTATCACCCGGACTCAACAGTCCCGAAAACAAAACCAAAACCAAACATTCCAAAACCATACCCAATAACCATAGCCAATAACCATCCCAACTAATCATGGAAGTTGGTCAGGCGCTCGTGACCGTAAGCTCGGCCATCATGATAGTTTTAGACTCTGCAGAGTTTGCACCTCTTTACCCACAATTTTATGATTTCGTCACCCGTCGGCGACTGCAGAACATCCATTATACCAGTACACAACGGTTGGTGTATGGCCAAGAGATCACAAAATATCTTTTACAAAGGGGTTACTAGATGTATGTACTCACTAAGGTTTCACCGGCAGGCTAGAATCTCCAATTCTACCACCCACGGGCCCCCTCTTGTGCCATGCAGTTTCAAGGGCAGTCCTCACTCGACTCCCATTCCCCACGCCTTCCATGGTCCATAACAATCTAGCAACTTACCTAATTAGTCAGCTAAGCCGCACCCATACTTGGCCTTGTGGTGGCACTGTTATCCTGGCATGTGCTCGCATGAACCGGTCCTTAGATCTACGGCAAGTAAACCACCATCTCTTTCTACCTCATTCACAAACCCAGGCTTGCCTAGATCTCCCTTCGATCCATGTTCATTAACAACCTCAGTTCCTCATAAATCTTACGAGTGCAGTTAGCTAGACACATCCATCTCGCTCCCCAATCCCATGGACTCAACGAAGCATAAATAAAAACCATACCCGACTCATAAACTTCCCTGGCGACAAGGGTGGTTTAACCAAAACTAGTAAACTCCTATAAAAGGGTTTCCCATCATATTTGACTCAGCACACACACCTTTTCGCAAAACAAAACAGTTTCCCAAAACATAGGATCAATATGGTCAAGGGGCACTTGCTTTGTTCTTGCGGTTCCGGTTGCTCTTGGATCTCGGAACCTTGTTGTGGCAGCTCATCGTAAACGGCTCCCTGAGCTGTCCTTCTTATGTTCTTCTTAGTCTCGAGGTCCTTCTCCTATCAGACAGATCGTAGGGGCTCTCTTTCGGCGATCTCTCTCTCGACCGTACTCGGGCGAAGGGTTTACTCGGCGAGCTGGGGCTAGGGCTCTAAGTCATCGGCTCAGGAGGTGGAAAAGAAGTTTGTGGTTTCGGCCAAAGGTTTGGGTTCTATTTATAATCAGGAAGAAAGAGTTCTAATCGGATTGGACTTCAAATAAGAGTCCTATTCAAATTGTCGTTTAATCTTAACAACCTATCTTTAGTTGATTTGGTGCGGTAACACTGTGGAATTCATGTCGGTTTCCTCCCGTACCGGTATTCCCACGCGTACAGAATCCAAACCGCTCCAGAATTCGTTACCTCCACGGTGATGAGCTCTGGAAGGTCCATGTGTCCATCGAGGCCTGTTCTCCCCCTTTCCGCAGAGGACGAGGTCCGGTTGTGCCGCGTGTCAAGCGGGCGACACCTCCCTCTTCTTCGGAAGTGAGCTCCGCGTGCGCCACGTATCCTTGCGGTCGGGACCTCCTCTCTATTCGGAGGTGGCTCCACGCACGCCATGTGTCAGTGCCGGACCTTCCCTCACTTCGAAGGTGGCTCCGGGTGTGCCACATGTCCTAACAGCGCCAAACTTCCTTTCTTCTCAGAGATGAGCTCCGAGGTTTACACGTGTCCAACAGTGACGGACCACCCAGAGGTAAGCTTCGGTGGCGACACGTGTCCAATAGAACCTGACCTCTCAGAGGTGAGCTCCGAGATCGACACGTATCCCGCGCGACTGGTCCTCTGATTTCCGCGGTGACTAGCTCCGAAGGTGACTCGTGTCCTGCGGGCTGGCCTCGCTTCTCCGCAGAGGCTAGCTCCGGGGCCAACATGTGTCCCACGGGGTCGGACCTCTCCCCCACTTGCGGGAATGAGCCCCGAGCCTGCCACGTAGCCAGTTTAGCGGTGGACCTGTCCCCATTTGCGGAGATGAGCTCCGAATGCGCCACGTGGCCAGCAGGCCGCGGGAGTTGTCTTCGGCGCTCTTGGTGAACTGGATTTTGCTCTTTTTGGCTATCTTTTTTATTCTTTCTCTGTTCCCACATCTTTTAAAATGTTTTCTCTACATGAAACATGAATACATGCAGAAACCAAAAATGAGGGTGTCACAGCTTGCCCTCCCTCTGGTGGAAGGGAGCACCATCTGTGCCCGGTTGCTTCCCCTTACGGAAGGGCACCGCGAGCTTCTTGATCTCCCGGCACTCCCCAGTAGTGTGGCCCCTGGTGTTGTGTACCGGGCACGGCTCACTACGGTCACCACCGTTGCGTGACTGCCGTGGTCTCTTGTTGGGGCGCGGCCCCCGAGCTCCACCGGGTGCTGCAGCTGCAGCAACGGGAGCTCCGGCCGGCGGCTTGACCTTGCCACCACCTTTCTTCTTGTTCTTCTTGCTGCTCTCTTGGGGCGCAGCACTAGCTCCGGGCTGCCCTCCTGCTTCGGAGGCTGGCTGTGAGTGCCAGTTATGACCTTCTGCTGCTCTGGTGCACTTGTCCGCTAGACTGAAGAGCTCTGAGACGTCTCACACCTCCCTGGTGGCCAACTTCTCGAGCATCTTCTTGTCCCTAACACCCTGTCGAAATGCAACAACAACTGATGCATTCTGGATGTGGGGGATGGTGTTCCGTACTTGGGAGAATCGCTGGATGAAGGAGCGCAGTGATTCCCCCTGTTGCTGTCGCACGGCGTGGAGGTTCAGCTCCGTGCCGGGACGTGTGTAGGAGCTGCCGAAGTTCGCCGTGAACTGTCGGCATAGCTCCCCCCAGGAAGTTATGGAACCCTAGGGCAGGTTCATGAGCCATGACCATGCCAGGCCGGTCAAGGCAACGGGGAAGTAGTTGTCCATGATGGCCTCATCCCCTCCTGCCGCGAGGATGGCATTTGTGACACCCTCAATTCTGTGGAAAACCACGGAACCGAGAACTGATGCATATGTGTACCCAGGATGTTCATCACGCATACACATATGTTCCACAAACTGAATTCAGAATATATATAACCATGAATAACCAAGTACAATACAATGTTTCATGAGTCTTGGACTAATGCCAACAGCGGAAGTCTTAATCTAACAGCGGAAGTCTTATTTCTATGCAGCGGAAGTCTTCTAACTAATGCGGAAGCAATTCTAGGCAGCAGTGGCTCCATCTCTACTCCATCCCCACAGGCAAGGTTGAGAACAGATCACACGCCTAATGCTCCACTTGGTCTTCATAGTAATCTTCTCCTGTTGCTGCTGATGAAATAATAATGCACGTTTGAGTACAATGATGTACTCAGCAAGTGCAGGAAAATATGATATGTAGCTCATAACAAGGTAGGTATAAAAAGGCTCATTGCAGAAAAGCAAAGTTATTTATCAAAAACCACGATAAAACAGCAACTTATGTTTAAGTGAATGTAATCCTGCCATGTATTAAAATACCGATCATACCTCCATTATGTTCATTACCTTCCATGTCACGACCAGACATTATTCAACCTCATTCTTGCTCACGAATACCTCCTCGTATTCGCTACCATTTCACGAATACCATTTTGTATTTGCTATCATTTCATCTCATAAAACAACCTCGTCTCCCACCGAGACCAACCTTGTTGCCATGACTCAACAGTCATGCAACCCATCTTATAACCCGGACTCAACAGTCCCAAAAACCAAACAAAAACCAAACCATAACCAATAACCATATCCAATAACCATCCCAACTAATCATGGAAGTTGGCCAGGCGCTCGTGACCGTAAGCTCGGCTATCATGATAGTTTTAGAACTTTGCAGAGTTTGCACCTCTTTACCAACAAGTTTGTGATTTCGTCACCCATCGGCGACTGCAGAACCTCCATTATACCAGTACACAACCGTCGGTGTATGGCCAAGAGATCACAAAATAGCCTTTACAAAGGGGCTACTAGATGTATGGACTCACTAAGGTTTCACCGGCAGGCTAGAATCTCCAATTCTCCCACCCGCGGGCCCCTCTTGTGCCATGCAATTCCAAGGGCGGTCCTTACTCGAATCCCATTCCCCGCGCCTTCCACGGTCCATAACAATCTAGCAACTTAACTAATTACTCAGCTAAGCCACACCCATACTAGGCCTTGTGGTGGCACTGTTATCCTGGCATGTGCTCGCATGAACCGGTACTTAGATCTACGGCAAGTAAACCACCATCTCATGCTACCTCATTCACAAACCCAGTTTTGCCTAGATATCCCTCCGATCCATGTTCATTAACCACATCAGTTTCTCATTATCGTTACAAGTGCAGTTAGCTAGACACACCTATCTCGCTTCCCAATCCCATGGACTCAGCGAAGCATAAAGCAAAAACCATACCTGACTCATAAACTTCCCTGGCGACAAGGGTGGTTTAACCAAAACTAGTAAACTCCTATAAAAAGGGGTTTCCCCTCATGTTTTCAGCACACACACCTTTTCGCAAAACAAAACAGTTTTTCCCAAAATATAGGATCAATATGGTCAAGGGGCACTTGCCTTGTTCTTGCGGTTCCAGTTGCTCTTGGATCTCGAAACCTTGTTGCTGCAGCTCGTCCTAGACAGCTCTGTGAGCTTGTCCTTCTATACAGGATCACGCACATACAAGATCCACAGCAATCAATATCATGCGCAAACTTTAACTATATGCGATGATGCATATGCATGCTATCCTATGATCAGTTTTTATTATATCAGTTTGTACGTGTTCTTGCATGGTTTGCATGGATTTTATGATGATCAGGGGTGTTCGGATCAAACAAGGACGTGGCGATGATCTTGTCTTTACATCAACCCGATCATCAAGTGATCTGTCCACGAGAAAGCTTCTGTTCGAAAGGAATCGAAGAACAGATGCAAAGAAAACACGACGGTGTCATAAGGTTGTATTGGAGACCTACGTTACGTTCTTCGTGGTCTCGGGGTCCTTCTCTGATCAGACAGATCGTTGGGACTCTCTTCCGGCGATCTTCCTCAACTGAACTCCGGCGATGGGTTTAATTCAGCGAGTTGGGGCTAGGCTTTAAGTCGTCGGCTCAGAAGGTGGAAAAGAAGTTCATGGTTTTCGGCCAAAGGTTCTGGGTTCTATTTATAATCGGGAGAAGAAGAGTCCTAATCTGATTGTATCTCGAATAAGAGTCCTATTCAGATTGTCGTTGAATCTTAACAACTTATCTTTAGTTGATTTGGTGCGGTAACATTGTGGAATTCAGGTTGGTTTCTCCTCTGTACCGATATTTCTACGCGTACAGAATCCAAAAACCGCTCCAGAACTCGTTACCTCCTCGGTGATGAGCTCCGGAAGCTTCACGTGTCGACCGGGGCCTGGTCTCCCCCTTTCCGCAGAGACGAGCTCTGGTTGTGCCGCGTGTCAAGCGAGCGAGACCTCCCTCTTTCCGGAAATGAGCAACGCGTGCGCCACGTATCCTGGCGGTCGGGACCTCCTCTCGTATTCGGAGGTGTCTCCGCGCACGCCACGTGTCAGTGCCAGACCTTCCCTCTTTCCGGAGGTAGCTCCGGGTGTGCCATGTATCCATTCCGGACCTCCCTCTCTTCGGAGGTGAGCTCCGTGAATGCCACGCGTCAAGTAGCGCCGAACTTTCCTTTTTCCTCAGAGACGAGCTCCGAGGTAGACACGTGTCCAACAGTGTCGGACTTCCCGGAGATAAGCTCCAGTGGCAACATGTGTCCAACAGAACCGGACCTCTCGGAGATGAGCTCCGAGATTGACACGTATCCCGCGCGACTGGTCCTCTGATTTCCGTGGTGACTAACTCCGAAGGTGACATGTGTCCTGCGGAACTGCCTTCGCTTCTCCGCAGAGGCTAGCTCCGGGGGCAACACGTGTCCCACAGGGTCGAACTTCTCCCCCCTTTGCGGAGATGAGCCCCGAGCCTGCCACGTAGCCAGTATAGCGGCAGACCTCTCCCCACTTCGCAGGGATGAGCTCCGAACATGCCACGTGGCCAGCGGGCCGCGGGAGTTGTCTTCGGCGCTCTCTATGAACTGGATTCGGCTCTTTTTGGCTATCTTTTGATATTTTCTCTGTTCCTACTTCTTTAAAAAATGTTTTCTCTACATGAAACATGAATACATGCAGAAACCAGAAATGAGGGTGTCACAAATCTACCCCCTTAAATTGAATCTCGCCCTCGAGATTTGTTGGTAGAGAATAGATGAGGAAATTCTGCCTTCTCGGCTGTTGGTTGGGCTGACTCGAACTCGATACAGGTTCCGTGCTCATTTGTCAACTGCACGCTCCTTTCGGCACATTGGATTACTCCGTTGTGTCTACTTAACCAATCCATTCCGAGTATTATGTCAAGCCCTTGGGAATCCAAGACAATGAGGTTGGCAAGGAAGTCTACCCCCCTTATTTTAAGGTTTACTTTCGGACATACTATATTAGTCTTCATCTCTTCACCGGGAGAATTAACCAACATAGTATATTTCAAGTGTGATACGGGTAGATTAAACTTGGCAACATACATGGATGATATGAAGGAATGTGATGCTCCAGAATCAAATAGAATGGTGGGTGGGATGGAGTTGGCAAAGAACATACCAATTACGGCGTCTTCAGCATGTTGCGCTTCCTCAGCAGAGACATGGTTCACGTTGTGGCGAGCATAGTTCTTGTCACACCCGGTTTTTCCGAAGAACAACCAAGTGGATATCACATGTATGCCAGGATCATTTTCTCATACATGTGATGACAAATAGTGAAGCATCATTTATTACAAGCCAGGTGTTGAATATAAATAAGTCTTACATAGCAAATGTCTCGATGGACAATAATAAGTTCATCACAAATAAATAAACTAGCAGCGGAATATTATTCTTGAGGGCTCCATCACAGGCGTTGCCCGGGGGTCTCCATGAACCTAGAAACCTTCTTCGGGTTCAAAGTCTTGGTCATTATACACCACCTCATTATCTTGACCTGAGCAGCAATATAAACCAACAAATATGCAAGGTTGAGTACCAATGGTACTCAGCAAGTGTGGGAAAGTTATGTCATGCATGGCTAGAACAAGGAGAGGTTGAACTCATGATTAAAGCACTATGCAATTAATACCTATCACCTTAGCTTATTAAGCACCTACATTACTACACAGGTGAAATGGTCCCAATCCCCCTTCCCATCATCGTAACCAAATAACCATAACATCATTTTCAAATGTTAAGCTCCCCACTTAACATCCTCAACTTCCAAAACCATCACTCCTCTAATCATGAATAAGTCCAAGCTGCTCTTGACCGTGAGCACGGCTGTCATGACAGTTTTGACTCTGCAGAGTTTGTACCACTGTACCCAAATGTAGTGATTTCATCCCCCGTTGCCGGGTGGACTAAAACAATCTCCATTATACCAGTGGCTACGAACAACATTCACACTTCCCAGGTGTGTAGCCAGGAGATCACTACGAAGCCTTTACAAAGGGATTCCGGACGAGCGTGGGCCCACTGAAGTTTCACCCCTAACAGCATACAAGAGGCTCCAACCCCGCTGCAGTGGCCCCCTCTTGAGCCTTGCGGTTCATATGGTAGTCCAGCTGACACCTATTCCCCGCACCATCCAACACACCCATACTACGCCGGGGATACACCTAATTAATTGGCCAAGCTGCCCCATCTCAGCATGTGGTTGGCACTGTAAAGCCAGGTTACATGCTCCATGAACCGGTCCTTAGGATCCAGGCAAGTACTAAACACAAACCCAAGTCTCGTGCACCCAGCACACAACCAAAACATCCAACTTGCCTTGATCCCTACCTCTACATAACTCACAATATCTCATTTAAGAGTATGGTAATATAAACTGATGATCTCATATCCCAAATATCCCATTCTAAGCATGGCTAAACATATGCATAATAATAAATGACATGATAAAATAAATCCCAACCCAAGATACAAGGAAACAAGGTAATGCAATTCTAGGGAAACTTCCTAGCATGGGTTTCATATTTCATTTGACAATGCAAATAATTCTATCTACACATCCTAGCATAGGATCAAAGTGGTCAAGGACACTTGCCTCCTTCTTGCTGCTCTTGAAATGGGTAGGCCTGGTCTTGGAAAGGAATAACTTGCTCTTGAGCAGGTTCTACATCATACCATCACACATAGCAAAAGAAAAACAACAATCCATAAGACATAGTTCACATTTCCACTTCAAACAAACCACACATTCATATTTATGAAAGTCATTCACCATTATATGTGTTGTGGTTACTCTATGTGTGTTGATTTGTGGCTTGCATGCACTTTTAATCATGTGTATATGATTCCTACTTTTGTTTTCACATTTATGCTTGCATACTTTATATATGAGTTTCCAATTTAAATAAATTCCTTATATTCAATTACTACACCTTTTAGCTACCAAGTATGCATGAAAGGTATTTTCCTTCTCCATATGTGTCTTCATAATTTCTACCAACCCTAAACTGAATCCTTTGGATTTTAGAACTCCATTTATCATTTACTAGTTGCTATGTTTTCAGATTTATTTCCTATGCCTAAATGTGAACTTTATTATAAAAATAACAAGACACCTCATCTAAACAGAATAGGTTCTGATCTAAAATATTTACTAATATATTTTTGACCTTTTCCTCTGATGTAAACTATTTTACAATTATTTTCCCTATTTTCTAAAATTATTCATTACTTAAAATTGTGTCCCTGAATGTGAATAATAAATTAATCAGATTCAACTCAGCCCAAAATATGTTTTTATCTCACTCCAAAGTTTTCTAAATACTGAGAAAGTTTTTAATTTAATTATGACAATATGTTTGTCCCACTTTTTAATTTTTAAACACTAGCCCCATATCCAATTTCCTAAATTAAATACTAAACAGGCCTAAAAAGTTAAACTTACCCCACTACAGGGTCTATAATATTATTTTCAGAATTCCCAGGGGTCTAGCTACACTTATCAGAGGTGTTTTTCCTAATTTTTATTAAGTCCAGGGGTTAAAACTGATTTTTAAATGAATTTACATGATTTTCTGAAGCTCCAGGGGCTAGATCAGAAGTTTCCGGGGCTAGCTCTTATTTCCCGAGAACCCCAGGGGGTAGCACGTAAGAATTCCAGTCTTTATAACGCGGGGCTGACGTGGACCGTCCGATTTTAAACCTACGGCTGAGATTATAACATCGAACCGGTACGCGGGGATTTAAACCCTACCGTGTGATTTAAAATAAACGGCGCACAAGCGGCCACGTCGCTCTGATCGAGCGCGGGCGGCGCACGGTGGCGGGAAGCGGCGATCTCGCCGGAAACTTTCGGATCCTCGAGAATTCTGCCTAGAACTGTGATCTTATGGCATAGATCGGTAGAGGAGAGGTCGGGGATCTCACCTCGGGGGTTTTCTTGAGCTCGGAGGTCCTGGAAGGTGATCTGCGACGAGGTCCGAGGCAAAACCACGGCGAAGCTCGTCGGCGCTGTGTTTACACCGCAAGTCACCGAGTTTTCTGCACCTGCAAGGTTCCCCGGAGGCGGTGGATCAAGATCAGCGAGTTAGATCGGAGTTTCCGAGCTTAGATCGGCCAGAATTCACCGGAGAAGTCTCGGTTCTCACCGGAGTAAAAATCGGCGATCGCGTGGGAAAAACAGAACGAGGCCGGGGTTTTTATAGACGGGGGAGGGCGGCGGGGTGGTTTAGATCATGTCCGCATCGGCTACGAACAGAATTCAGCGGGGTTTACATCGAAATCCCGATCGGTTTTGATTCGGGCGCGGGGGGGGGGGGGGGGGGGGAGTTCGGCGCGGCGCGAGGTAGACGAAGCTCGGGTGGGTCCCGCCTGTCAGCGTGAGAAAGCGCGGGCGCGTGGCTGCGGGCTGGCGCGGGGTAAGTTGGGCCGGCTGGTGTGTTTCGGCCCACTGGCCGGTTTTTTTCTGTTTTCTCTTTTTCTTTTTCCATTTTTTTCTGATTTGAGTTTAATTTGAATTCCAGTTTGAATTTGAAATTTTGCAAAACATGCAACATGTCCAAAAATTTTTAAATTCCCCTCTTAACATGATTTAGTGTTTTGAATCAAAATTTTGGGGTGTTACAGCTCTACCCCCCTTAAAAGAAATCTCGTCCTCGAGATTGGTGTTTCTAAGAGAACAATCCCGGAAATTGTGCCTTGAGCTCATCTTCCCGCTCCCAGGTGGCTTCCTCTTCCGAGTGATGCTTCCACTGCACCTTGCACATCCTGATTCTTTTATTTCTGGTGAGGCGTTCCATTGTCTCCAAAATATTGTATGGTTGCTCAGCATAAGACAAATCCTCAGCTACGACCACTTCATTCATGGGTAACACTTCTTCAGGCGTCCTCAAACATTTCTTGAGTTGTGACACATGGAATACATCGTGCACATCCGATAGATGAGCCGGTAACTCTAGTTGATACGCCACTTCGCCTTTCCTTTCCAAAACTTGAAAGGGTCCGATGTATCGAGGTGACAACTTCCCTTTCACCTTGAACCGACGAAGTCCTCTGATAGGGGGACACCTTGAGATAGACATAGTCTCCCACGTTGAAAACGAGTTCTCTTCTTCGTACATCGGCATAGCTCTTTTGGCGTGTCTGTGCTATCCTCAAATTGTTGCGAATTTCCCTCACCTTCGCCTCGGCTTCTTGTAGTACTTCTGGACCAAACACTTTACTTTCCCCTGTCTGGTTCCAAAATAGGGGAGTTCTGCACTTCCTCCCATACAAGGCTTCAAACGGTGACATCTTCATACTAGCTTGATAGCTGTTGTTATAGGAAAACTCCGCATACGGTAAGTTCTTGTCCCAACTCCTATTGTTTTTTAGTGCACATGCCCTTAGCATATCTTCTAGGATCTGATTGGTTCTTTCAGTCTGCCCGTCAGTTTGGGGATGATAGGCAGAGCTGAAGTTCAGATGGGTTCCCATGGTTTCATGCAACTACTACCAAAACCTCGAGGTGAACTGTGTCCCTTGGTCCGACACAATCTTCTTTGGCACTCCATGGTAACACACGATCCTTGACATGTACAACTCTGCCAATTTGGAGCCGCTGTAGCTTTCTTTCACGGGGATGAAATGAGCTACCTTGGTTAGCCTATCAATGATGACCCATATCGAATCATACCCTGATTGGGTCCTAGGCAATCCCACGATGAAATCCATGCTGATTTCTTCGCATTTCCATTCAGGCACTTTGAGTGGTTGCAATAATCCCGCTGGTCGTTGATGTTCTGCTTTCACCAACTGACATGTGTCACATAGGGCAACATGTTCCGCGACATCTCGCTTCATGCCATACCACCAATACCTGCTCTTGAGGTCCTGGTACATCTTCGTACTTCCAGGATGAATGGAATAGTCGGAATCGTGAGCCTCCTTCAAAATCAATTCACGAATCTCCTTTACTTCAGGCACACAGATCTTTTTCCCATGCCACACCGTACCTTATTCATCCTCTCTGAAACCAGGAGCTTTATTTTCCTTGATGAGTTGCCTGATTTCTTGTATCTTCTCGTCGTTCTTTTGACCATCGCGTATGTCTTGCTCTAATGTGGAGTCCACTTCCATGGCGATGGCTTCACCACTATTCACAAGGCATAGATTGAGCCCTATAACCTCGTCCTTCAATTCTGCAGACATGTCCTTCAAGCTCAACTTATTGACCTGCACTTTCCGACTTAAAGCATCGGCCACGACGTTTGCCTTCCCAGGATGATAGTTGATGCCCACATCAAAGTCATTGATTAGCTCTAACCATCTCCTTTGCCTGAGGTTGAGATGTGGCTGTGTGAAAATGTACTTCAAACTCTTATGATCCGTATATATCTCGGTTCTCTTCCCCATCAAATAGTGCCGCCAAATTTTCAATGCGTGTACCACAGCGGCTAGTTCTAGGTCATGTGTAGGATAGTTCTTCTCGTGCTTCCGGAGCTGTCGGGATGCATAAGCCACGACATGCCCTTCTTGCATGAGAACACATCCCAACCCGTTTCCAGAGGCATCGCAGTACACCGTGAAGTTCTTCTGCATATCTGGCATAACCAACACTGGGGCTGTTGTCAATCTCTTCTTTAGCTCCTGAAAGCTCGTCTCACACTGTGGCGTCTAGGTGAATGTGATTCCCTTCTCCAACAGTTTGGTGAGAGGTCTCGAGATCTTGGAGAATCCCTCAATAAACCGTCGATAGTATCCAGCCAATCCCAGGAAGCTTTGAACTTCCCCGACATTTTCAGGGGTATTCCACTTCTGGATATCCTCGATTTTGGTGGGATCTACAGAGATTCCTCCCTCCGAGATTATATGTCCTAAGAAAGGAACTTTCCTCAGCCAAAACTCACACTTGCTCAACTTGGCATATAGTTGGTGTGCTCTTAGCCTCTGCAACACCAACCTTAGATGTTTCTCATGTTCTTCTTCATCTTTGGAGAAGACGAGAATGTCATCTATGAAAACCACCACAAATTTGTCCAGATATTCAATGAATACCTTGTTCATGAGGTACATGAAGTATGCCGGGGCATTAGTTAGCCCAAAAGGCATGACAGTGTATTCATACAGTCCGTACCGAGATACGAAAGCTGTCTTGGGAATATCAGATTGCCTTATCTTGAGTTGGTGGTATCCCGACCTGAGATCAATTTTCGAGAACACACAAGCTCCCCTCAACTGATCAAACAAGTCTTCAATGCGGGGTAATGGGTACTTGTTTTTGATGGTTACCTCATTCAAAGCATGGTAATCCACGCATAATCTTTGGGTTCCGTCCTTCTTGGGCACAAATATCACCGGAGCTCCCCATGGTGAGGAACTAGGACGAATATACCCCTTCTCCGTCAATTCTCTCAAATGATCCTTGAGTTCTTCTAGCTGCTTGGAGTCCATCCGATAAGGTCTCTTGTATATCGGGGCTGTTCCAGGCACTAGCTCAATTGCAAATTCCACTTCACGATCGAGAGGCATACCTGGCAACTCCTCCGGAAAAACATCTGGATATTCCCTGATGGTCTTGATTTCCTCGACTTTCACCTCAACTTGATTTAATTTAATGTCCCTCCTAGGCTCGTGTATTGTTATGAACTTTACTCTTGTGCCACTAGGGTGAGTTAGTTCCACCGTTCTGGTCGAACAATGAATGATTCCTTTATGTTTGGTCAACCAATCCATACCCAAAATAATATCTATCCCTTGTGAATCTATCACTATGAGGTTAGCAATAAATACTACCCCATTAATGTCTAGGTTCACTTTGGGACACACTTGACTTGTCCTTATTTCTCCACCTGGAGAGTTTACGGCTAGCATATGGTTCATTTGTGTTGTTGCTAGGTCATACTTCTTAACAAACCCTTGAGCAATAAACGAGTGGGTAGCACCAGAATCAAACAGCAGGGTTGCAAGGTGTAAATTGGCAGGAAACTTACCAACTACCACGTCAGGTGCATCTTGTGCTTCCTCCATAGTGACGTGGTTCACCCGTCCTCTAATTACATTCTGCTGTTGTGGCTGCGCGGGCTTCTTCTTTGGGCATCTGTGGGCGTAGTGCCCCACTTCTCCGCAGCTAAAACATTGCACTCCAACCTTAGGTGCCTGGCCTTTGCTGTCTTGGGGTTGGTTTGGAGGTCCTTGTACTGCTGGTCGAGGTGGATATGCGGGGCGAGGCTGCTGCACAAACTGATGTTGCGGCTGTGCTGGTGCTGCCGGAGGCCTGTAGTTCGGGTTGTACCCTCTTGGTGCTGAGTAGGGTACCGCAGCACGGTTCGTCTGCCCTGCAGGTGGCTGCATCAGACGTGGGCGGGTGTTGCTCTCTGAGGGTTGATGTGACCACCCGGCCTTCCTCTTATTCTCATTTTCCAATGCCTTTAGCTTCCTTTCTACCACAAACGCTCTGTCCACCATCTTTTGGAAACTTTCATACTCATTTGAGGACATTGCACACTGCATCTCTGCAGTACGTCCTTCCACCAAACAATCTTGTTTCTGCTCATCAGTCTCTATGTCCCGTGGGGCATAGCGGGATAGTTGAGTAATTTAGTGAGGTATTCCCTCACCGTCATGTTTCCCTGCTGCAGTCCCCAAAACTCCTTCCTCTTGTTTTTGAGTTCACCTCTTGGGATGTAATGGTTGCGGAAGCTACGCTTGAACTCTTCCCAAGTGATGTTCTCAGGGTCATGATGGGCGGCCACATAGGCGGTCCACCAATCAGCAGCAGGTCCATGCAATTGATGAGAGGCAAACAGCACCCTCTCATACCCTTGGCACTGTATGATCCTCATCTTACTTTCAATGGTCTTCAGCCAATCATCTGCCTCAAGAGGTTCAGCAGCACTTGCAAACTTTGGAGGTTGAGTTCCTAGAAACTCACTCAACCTTGGTTGGCGTGGTGCAGCTTCTGGAGGTGGAACTTGATGCAAGTTGGCCACTACTTGAGTCAAGTTCTGGATGAGCTGATTCTGATTCTCCAGCATTTGGTGGAGGGGATCAACTCCTTCACGGCGACCACCCCGGTCCTGGCCTCCAGAAAGATGAGGGTTGCATGCCTCATCGTTGTTGTTGGCGGGGTTGGCAGCACGTCCTTTTCCTCTTCCGGCCATCTGGCAGAATCAACCAATGTTAATTTGAAAGCATTTAGTATCATCTTACTACTTTCATTTGTTTGTACTTTGAAGTATTGAGGCTTTGTTATACTTTTACGAGGGTTCATATCTCACACCAAATAAATGCACTATTATTTCATGTGGGTTCACACACCAAAGCAAAACAATTTGAAGACGAGGCTGTGGACAATTGCTCATGGCTTCCACAACTCACGTCACACACCAAGCATTAACACACCATTAACTACGTAACGACTTGACTACTCGACCTCTTGCTAGCTAAGGGAAAGACTCTACACTACTCGTTCTCTTGAGCTGGCTCCTCGGGATCTTCCTCCTCATTTCGGCTACCTTCTGACTCTGCTTTGGGTGGAGAGGCTGCTGGTGGAGAAGTGCGACGACGCCTGATCGCTCGGCGATCTGGGGAGTCAGGAGTCCATGTATCATTCACGGTGACACACAGTTCATTCCCATCTCCTCTTTCTCTCGCCTTTAAGCAGGCTCGCAGCAACGCCTCCGTTTCCTTCAAGGTATCTCGGATATCCTGAAGCTCTTGTTGGCAATCCTGTAGTCGAGTGCTGAGCATAGCAGCATCCTCCAGGCACAAGTCCATGTGCTCATGGGAGGTCCCTTGCTGTACCGGCGGGTGCTTGTACTCCATGGTACCACTCTCACGTTGAAGGACATACATGTACTCAGTCTTGTCCAGGTGGCGACGATAGATGTGACTCTGGCAGGTGATGGCCTCCCAGGTGACATCTTTCTCCGCATCGACCTGTGTTGCTCAACAAGCTGGAGAGTGGTGGATCTTAAGCAGCTGATTTTCGTGTATTATCCTCATCTCTGAACTCCATTCTTCCCTCTTCTCACGGATGGTCCTGGTGGAGTTATAGTGGATGATTAGCTTGCCCGTGTTGCCGGCGGCTTCGAGCATACGCCGAAGACGGCGCAACAAGCCTCCTACTGCCAATCCGTAGGAAAGGTACGTCACCGGACGGCTCTCCTCTCTTTCGGCAAGGGCAACTACGGGAACTCTCCCTCCTGTGGACTTGCGAGCGGTGCGAATCATGCAAACCATCTAAAACAAAAAGAATTTAAAATTAGGTTAGATAAAGTCTCAAACAAAAATCCTATTTTGAATGAAAGTTGGGGTAAGATGAAGAAAGTGACTCATTTAAATAACACTTTTCAATCCACAACTTTTTAAAATAGTTTTTAAGAAAATAGAGCCCTTAAATACGTCCATTTCTACCTAGGTCCACGTTCCTACGGGCAACCTTGGCTCTGATACCACTTCTGTCACACCCGGTTTTTCCGAAGAACAACCAAGTGGATATCACATGTATGCCAGGATCATTTTCTCATACATGTGATGACAAATAGTGAAGCATCATTTATTACAAGCCAGGTGTTGAATATAAATAAGTCTTACATAGCAAATGTCTCGATGGACAATAATAAGTTCATCACAAATAAAAAAACTAGCAGCGGAATATTATTTTTGAGGGCTCCGTCACAGGCGTTGCCCGGGGGTCTCCATGAACCTAGAAACCTTCTTCGGGTCCAAAGTCTTGGTCATTATACACCACCTCATTATCTTGACCTGAGCAGCAATATAAACCAACAAATATGCAAGGTTGAGTACCAATGGTACTCAGCAAGTGTGGGAAAGTTATGTCATGCATGGCTAGAACAAGGAGAGGTTGAACTCATGATTAAAGCACTATGCAATTAATACCTATCACCTTAGCTTATTAAGCACCTACATTACTACACAGGTGAAATGGTCCCAATCCCCCTTCCCATCATCGTAACCAAATAACCATAACATCATTTTCAAATGTTAAGCTCCCCGCTTAACATCCTCAACTTCCAAAACCATCACTCCTCTAATCATGAATAAGTCCAAGCCGCTCTTGACCGTGAGCACGGCTGTCATGACAGTTTTGACTCTGCAGAGTTTGTACCACTGTACCCACATGTAGTGATTTCATCCCCCGTTGCCGGGTGGACTAAAAGAACCTCCATTATGCCAGTGGCTACGAACCACATTCACACTTCCCAGGTGTGTAGCCAGGAGATCACTACGAAGCCTTTACAAAGGGATTCCCGACGAGCGTGGGCCCAGTGAGGTTTCACCCCTAACAGCATACAAGAGGCTCCAACCCCGCTGCAGTGGCCCCCTCTTGAGCCTTGCGGTTCATATGGTAGTCCAGCTGACACCTATTCTCCGCACCATCCAACACACCCATACTACACCGGGGATACACCTAATTAATTGGCCAAGCTGCCCCATCTCAGCATGTGGTTGGCACTGTAAAGCCAGGTTACATGCTCCATGAACCGGTCCTTAGGATCCAGGCAAGTACTAAACACAAACCCAAGTCTCGTGCACCCAGCACACAACCAAAACATCCAACTTGCCTTGATCCCTACCTCTACATAACTCACAATATCTCATTTAAGAGTATGGTAATATAAAATGATGATCTCATATCCCAAATATCCCATTCTAAGCATGGCTAAGCATATGCATAATAATAAATGACATGATAAAATAAATCCCAACCCAAGATACAAGGAAACAAGGTAATGCAATTCTAGGGAAACTTCCTAGCATGGGTTTCATATTTCATTTGACAATGCAAATAATTCTATCTACACATCCTAGCATAGGATCAAAGTGGTCAAGGACACTTGCCTCCTTCTTGCTGCTCTTGAAATGGGTAGGCCTGGTCTTGGAAAGGAATAACTTGCTCTTGAGCAGGTTCTACATCATACCATCACACATAGCAAAAGAAAAACAACAATCCATAAGACATAGTTCACACTTCCACTTCAAACAAACCACACATTCATATTTATGAAAGTCATTCACCATTATATGTGTTGTGCTTACTCTATGTGTGTTGATTTGTGGCTTGCATGCACTTTTAATCATGTGTATATGATTCCTACTTTTGTTTTCACATTTATGCTTGCATACTTTATATATGAGTTTCCAATTTAAATAAATTCCTTATATTCAATTACTACACCTTTTAGCTACCAAGTATGCATGAAAGGTATTTTCCTTCTCCATATGTGTCTTCATAATTTCTACCAACCCTAAACTGAATCCTTTGGATTTTAGAACTCCATTTATCATTTACTAGTTGCTATATTTTCAGATTTATTTCCAATGCCTAAATGTGAACTTTATTATAAAAATAACAAGACACCTCATCTAAACAGAATAGGTTCTGGTCTAAAATATTTACTAATATATTTTTTACCTTTTCCTCTGATGTAAACTATTTTACAATTATTTTCCCTATTTTCTAAAATTATTCATTACTTAAAATTGTGTCCCTGAATGTGAATAATAAATTAATCAGATTCAACTCAGCCCAAAATATGTTTTTATCTCACTCCAAAGTTTTCTAAATACTGAGAAAGTTTTTAATTTAATTATGACAATATGTTTGTCCCACTTTTTAATTTTTAAACACTAGCCCCATATCCAATTTCCTAAATTAAATACTAAACAGGGCTAAAAAGTTAAACTTACCCCACTACAGGGTCTATAATATTATTTTCAGAATTCCCAGGGGTCTAGCTACACTTATCAGAGGTGTTTTTCCTAATTTTTATTAAGTCCAGGGGTTAAAACTGATTTTTAAATGAATTTACATGATTTTCTGAAGCTCCAGGGGCTAGATCAGAAGTTTCCGGGGCTAGCTCTTATTTCCTGAGAACCCCATGGGGGTAGCACGTAAGAATTCCAATCTTTATAACGCGGGGCTGACGTGGACCGTCCGATTTTAAACCGACGGCTGAGATTATAACATCGAACCGGTACGTGGGGATTTAAACCCTACCGTGCGATTTAAAATAAACGGCGCACAAGCGGCCACGTCGCTCTTATCGAGCGCAGGCAGCGCTGCCGGCGGCGCACTGCGGCGGGAAGCGGCGATCTCTCCGGAAACTTTCGGATCCTCGAGAATTCTGCCTAGAACTGTGATCTTATGGCATAGATCGGTAGAGGAGAGGTCGGGGATCTCACCTCGGGGGTTTTCTTGAGCTCGGAGGTCCTGGAAGGTGATCGGCGACGAGGTCCGAGGCAAAACCACGGCGAAGCTCGTCGGTGGAGTGTTTACACCGCAAGTCACCGAGTTTTCTGCACCTGCAAGGTTCCCCGGAGGCGGTGGATCAAGATCAGCGAGTTAGATCGGAGTTTCCGAGCTTAGATCGGCCAGAATTCACCGGAGAAGTCTCGGTTCTCACCGGAGTAAAAATCAGCGATCGCGTGGGAAAAATAGAACGAGGCCGGGGTTTTTATAGACGGGGGAGGGCAGCAGGGTGGTTTAGATCATGTCCGCGTCGGCTACGAACAGAATTCAGCGGGGTTTACATCGAAATCCCGATCGGTTTTGATTCGGGCGCGGGGGGGGGGGGGGGGGGGGAGTTCGGCGCGGCGCGAGGTAGACGAAGCTCGGGTGGGTCCCGCCTGTCAGCATGAGAAAGCGCGGGCGCGCGGCTGCGGGCTGGCGCGGGGTAAGTTGGGCCGGCTGGTGGGTTTCGGCCCACTGGCCGGTTTTTTTCTGTTTTCTCTTTTTCTTTTTCCATTTCTTTTCTGATTTGAGTTTAATTTGAATTCCAGTTTGAATTTGAAATTTTGCAAAACATGCAACACGTCCAAAAATTTTTAAATTCCCCTCTTAACATGATTTAGTGTTTTGAATCAAAATTTTGGGGTGTTACAGTTCTGCTGTCCACGGTTTCCTTGCTGTCCAGGACCTCTCCTCAGGCACCGGCTCGAAAAGTGTCCCGTCTCCCCATATGCAAAGAATGACCTGTTGCCCACGGCAACAGGTACATTGGGTCGGGGGTTTTGGACAGAAGCTCCCATGTTTGGACGAGGCGCAGGAGGCAAAGGCACACGAGGTGCTTGTGCAACGGGTCATTGCTGTCGTGGCTGATTAGGGTGGTATGCAGGAGCGGTCGATCCATACTGCGGTGCGGCCAGGGGCATGTATCGAGGTCGTACGTTGCTCCCTTGGGTCTGGTATGACATCTTCCTCTTGCACTCTCGCTCGATCTCCCGGATCTTGCTTTCGACTACTATACCCTTGTCAACCAGCTTCTTAAAGCTTGCGTAGTCATTGTTGAGAAGCTGAACCTGAATCTCATTGTTCAACCCTCTCATGAACAGATATTGCTTCCTCTGGTCTGAGTTGACATCTTCGGGGGCATACCGGGACAGTTGTTTGAACTTGTTGAGATACTCATTCACGCTTTTCTGTCTCTGGCGGAGACCTTCAAACTCCTGTCTCTTGAGCATCATTACACCAGCATGGATGTAATGAGAGCGGAAACTTTCCTTGAACTCAGTCCAAGTGATCGTCTCCGGGTCGACATGAGCATTGCTTAGGGCATCCCACCAGTCAGCGGCAGCTCCCATAAGTTGGTGCGACGCAAAAAGAACCTTCTCTCGGTCATTGCACTGCACTATGGCAAGCTTCTTCTCCATGGATTTCAACCATTCGTCGGCCTCCATGGGGTCGTTAGCTTGAGCAAAGGTGGGTGGTCGAGTCCTCATGAACTGTCCCAGCCTGTTATGAGCCGGCGGTGGTGGTGGCGGTGGTGCCAGAACGGGGTTGTTGTTGTTGGCCTGCAACTGACCCAAAGTTTGGATCATGGTTTGCATAAGTTGGTTTTGCATGGCCATCAACCGTTCAAGGTAGTTCTCACTAGCTCCGGGATTAACAGGAACTCCATCGTGACCATCCTCTTGGTTGTCACGGACGTTCCTTTGGCCGGCGTTTCCCCTCACCATCTGTGAGAGAGAACAAAATAGAATAGGAGGTTAGAAGGTTAGGTAGATCCCCTTAACTATATGCATCAAGGTGGGTTGGACTATATATATTAGCACATACGAGGATGTGAACAAGTGCCGAGGCATCTCACACCTCTTTCTACTTATGTGTGGATATGGACAACGCTTTGAGACGTCCCACAACTCACACTAAGCACACAATCACAAACAATCATCACAAGGGCTCACACAACTCCTATTCAAGGTTGGTTTTCTATGTCAAGGTAGTTTCAAGGCCAATCTATGCATCCTAGGCTTGCATCCTATGGTCAGCGTGGCATAGCTACCAATCTGTATCGGATACTAATCTGTGATCTATCTAAGTGTGTAACCTACCATCAACCCGTGGTTCTGGTACCAATCTGTGATTGTATCCAGGTGTGTAATCTACCCTCATCCATGGCTTTTGATACCAATCTGTTTTTCCTATTTAGGCGTGTAACCCACTGTCAACCGTGGCTCTGATACCAATCTGTGACGCCCTCAATTCTGTGGAAAACCATGGAACCGAGAACTGATGCATATGTGTGCCCAAGATGTTCATCACACATACACATATGTTCCACAAACTGAATTCAGAATATATATAACCATGAATAACCAAGTTTATTACAATGTTTCATGAGTCTTGGACTCATGTCCACAGCGGAAGTCTTAATCTAACAGCGGAAGTCTTATTTCTATTCAGCGGAAGTCTTCTAACTAATGCGGAAGCAATTCTAGGCAGCAGTGGCTCCATCTCTACTCCATCCCCACAGGCAAGGTTGAGAACAGATCACACGCCTAATGCTCCACTTGGTCTTCATAGTAATCTTCTCTTGTTGCTGATGATGAAATAATAATGCAAGTTTGAGTACAATGATGTACTCAGCAAGTGCGGGAAAATATGATATGTAGCTCATAACAAGGTAGGTATAAAAAGGCTCATTGCTGAAAAGCAAAGTTAGTTATCAAAAACCACGATAAAACAGCAACTTATCTTTAAGTGAATGTAATCCTGCCATGTATTAAAATACCGATCATACCTCTATTATGTTCATTACCTTCCATTTCACGACCAAACATTATTCAACCTCATTCTTGCTCACGAATACCTCCTCGTATTCGCTACCATTTCACGAATACCATCTTGTATTTGCTACCATTTCATTTCATAAAACAACTTCATCTCCCACCGAGACCAACCTTGTTGCCATGACTCAACAGTCATGCAACCCATCTTACCACGCAGACTCAACAGTCCCAAAACCCAAACCAATAACCATATCCAATAACCATCCCAACTAATCATGGAAGTTGGCTAGGCGCTCGTGACCGTAAGCTCGGCTATCATGATAGTTTTAGAACTCTGCAGAGTTTGCGCCTCTTTACCAACAAGTTTGTGATTTCGTCACCCGTCGGCGACTGCGGAACCTCCATTATACCAGTACACAACCGTCGGTGTTTGGCCAAGAGATCACAAAATAGCCTTTACAAAGGGGCTACTAGATGTATGGACCCTCTAAGGTTTCACCGGCAGGCTAGAATCTCCAATTCTCCCACCCACAGACCCCCTCTTGTGCCATGCAGTTCCCAGGGCAGTCCTCACTCGACTCCAATTCCCCACGCCTTCCACGGTCCATAACAATCTAGCAACTTACCTAATTACTCAGCTAAGCCGCACCCATACTTGGCCTTGTGGGGGCACTGTTATCCTGTCATGTGCTCGCATGAACTGGTCCTTAGATCTACGGCAAGTAAACAACCATCTCATGCTACCTCATTCACAAACCCAGTCTTGCCTAGATCTCCCTCCGATCCATGTTCATTAACAACAACAGTTTCTCATTATCATTACGAGTGCAGTTAGCTAGACACATCTATCTCGCTTCCCAATCTCATGGACTCAGCGAAGCATAAAACAAAAACCATACCCGACTCATAAACTTCCCTGGTGACAAGGGTGGTTTAACCAAAGCTTGTAAACTCCTATAAAAAGGGGTTTCCCATCATGTTTGACTCAGCACACACACCTTTTTCGCAAAACAAAACAGTTTTTCTCAAAATATAGGATCAATATGGTCAAGGGGCACTTTCCTTGTTCTTGTGGTTCCGGTTGCTCTTGGATCTCGAAACCTAGTTGTTGCAGCTCGTCATAGACAGCTCCCTGAGCTTGTCCATCTATACAGTATCACGCACATACAAGATCCACAGCAATCAATATCATGCACAAACTTTAACTAGATGCGATGATGCATATGCTTGCTATCCTATGATCAGTTTTTATTAGATCAGTTTGTACGTGTTCTTGCATGGTTTGCATGGATTTTATGATGATCAGGGGTGTTCGGATCAAACGTGGATGTGGCGATGATCTTGTCTTTATATCAACCCGATCATCAAGTGATCTGTCCACGAGAAAGCTTCTGTTCGAAAGGAATCGAAGAACAGATGCAAAGAAAACACGATGGTGTGGTAAGGTGGTATTGGAGACCTACCTTACGTTCTTCATGGTCTCGGGGTCCTTCTCTGATCAGACAGATCGTTGAGACTCTCTTCCGGCGATCTTCCTCGACTGAACTCCGACGATGGGTTTACTTCGGCGAGTTGGGGCTAGGCTCTAAGTCGTCGGCTCAGGAGGTGGAAAAGAAGTTCGTGGTTTTCGGCCAAAGGTTCTGGGTTCTATTTATAATTGGGAGAAGAAGAGTCCTAATCTGATTGTATCTTGAATAAGAGTCCTATTCAGATTGTCGTTGAATCTTAACAACTTATCTTTAGTTGATTTGGTGCGGTAACATTGTGGAATTCAGGTCGGTTTCTCCTCCGTACAGATATTTCTACGCGTACAGAATCCAAAAACCGCTCCAGAACTCGTTAACTCCTCGGTGATGAGCTCCGGAAGCTCCACGTGTCCACCGGGGCCTGGTATCCCCCTTTCCGCAGAGACGAGCTCTGGTTGTGCCGTGTGTCAAGCGAGCGAGACCTCCCTCTCTCTGGAGGTGAGCTCCGTGTGCGCCACGTATCCTGGCGGTCGGGACCTCCTCTCTTATGCGGAGGTGGCTCTGCGCACGCCACGTGTCAGTGCCGGACCTTCCCTTTCTCCGGAGGTAGCTCCGGGTGTGCCATGTATCCGTTCCGAATCTCCCTCTCTTCGGAGGTGAGCTCCGTGAATGCCACGCGTCAAGTAGCGCCGGACTTTCCTTTTTTCCTCAGAGACGAGCTCTGAGGTAGACACGTGTCCAACAGTGTCGGACTTCCCGGAGATAAGCTCCTGTGGCGACATGTGTCCAACAGAACCGGACCTCTCGGAGGTGAGCTCCGAGATCGACACGTATCCCGCGCGACTGTTCCTCTGATTTCCGTGGTGACTAACTCCGAAGGTGACATGTGTCCTGCGGAACTGCCTTCGCTTCTCCGCAGAGGCTAGCTCCGGGGGCAACACGTGTCCCACAGGGTCGAACCTCTCCCCCCTTTGCGGAGATGAGCCCCGAGCCTGCCACATAGCCAGTTTAGCGGCGTACCTCTCCCCACTTCACGGGGATGAGCTCCGAACACGCCACGTGGCCAGCGGGCCGCGGGAGTTGTCTTCGGTGCTCTCTGTGAACTGGATTCGGCTCTTTTTGGCTACCTTTTGATATTTTCTCTGTTCCTACTTCTTTAAAAAATGTTTTCACTACATGAAACATGAATTCATGCAGAAACCAGAAATGAGGGTGTCACAGCAGTAGATTAGATCTGCAGGAACTCTGCAGGGTTGACGCTTCCCGTCGTACTTCTCCGGCAGGTGTCGCCGGAACTTGCATGGTCACACTGCGAAGTGGAGGTCTGGCGCCAGGGCCGCAGACACCGTCCCTGCTGCTGCAGATCCTGGTGCCACGAACCCTTGGTCCGCTGCTGGAATGGTGTACCCGGCATGGGCAATGGTGCACCATATACCGGGGGCGCTGACTGCAAGGCATATGGCTGCTGCATATGCTACGTGGCGTACGCCTGGGTAAGAGGTCACATGGCGAACGTCTAAGGCCCAGGCTGAGTCGAGGCAGTCGACATGCTGTAGTCAGCCTTGTGGTTGTGACGCCTTTCCCACTGTCGCTCGATGGTCACGTGACCATCTTCCCCCAAGCGACGTCGTTCCAGAGCCGTTGAGAGCCTGGTAGAATGGGAGTCTGCCGTCTGCATGTCAACCGTTGGTGTGCACGACAGCGACACATCTGGTTGACCGGGGCGTCGTCCCCATCGCAGCGGAGGGTTGAGGGCAGCAGTGACAAGGTGGTCGACGTCGCAGATCCACTGCTGGGCGTCCCCCTGGGGAGCGTCCACAGCAGGCGGATTGTGCAGGAGCGCTCGTGCGGCAGCTAGTGCACTTGCTTAAGTAGCACTCTGTGCCGCAGCAGATCTTAGTATTGTAGGAGTCCACGTTGTTGGAGTCCAACACGGGCTCCCAACCTGTCCTGACACACTCCTCCTTAAGCGTGTCGAGACATGACCCTCACTGGTCATCGTTCGCCGGGAATGAGGGCGCGAAGAGCCAGCTGCTGAAGGAAGCTTGGTCATCTTCGTTGGTGCAGACCTGTCTCGAGAGAAAAAAGCCCCCCTACCTGGTTTGCCAAATGTCGAAGTGTGCCGTCGACACTTCCCCCGGGCCTTCTTCAGGAGCAACCCGCGAAGGTTCTTTTTCAGAGGGGGCTAGTTCTCTCGGGAGGTCACGTTGGTTGTGAGAGGATTGACACAAGGATTTTTGCGTGGTTCGGGCCGCCGGAGCGTAACACCCTACATCCACGGGAGCTGTATTGCTCGGAGCTCAGAACCGGAGTTCTAAGCTTGGTGATCTGGATGAACTGAGTTGCCCACTTTCGAACCCCTTGCAACGTTGCCAACCCGAGTCTTTTATACTTCAAGGATCGGGCAGCTTACAAGGTGGGCCCTGGGGAGATTTCTTGCCATCTACCATATCTTGCAGTGAATGCTGGTAGTTGTCTCTAGTAATGGCTTCTTAGTCGTCGTCCTGCCGTCCTGCCCGTGCCGCAAGCTAGGCGTAGTGGTTGATGATGGCAGGGACGGCAGGGAATGTCTTGTCGCCGTATCTATTGGTCAACAGCTTCTGACATGGTGTGCTTGTCTTAACTGTGACACGACTGGTCACAGTGCCACTTGACAGGGGCGTGCGCCGCGTCTCCGCGTCTTGGGAAGGTGCGGGTTTTGAATGTCTTGATCGGACAAGGCATGGCGTGCCTTTACTCCTGCTGCCTACCGAGCCAGGGAGGGCAGCACGGCACGTGGCGCCTTCGGAGCTCACCCCTGCGGAGGGGGTGAGGTCTGGCACTGCTGGCCACGTGGCTGGCCCGGGGCTCGCCTCTGAGGAAAGGGGAGGCCCAGCCTCGCTGGACACGTGGCGCCTTCGGAGCTCAGCCCTGTGGAGGGGGTGAGGTCCGGCACTGCTGGCCTTGTGGCAGTCCCGGGGCTTGCCTATTAGGAGAGGAGAGGCCCGGCCCCGCTGGACATGTGGCGCCTTCGGAGCTCGCCCCTCCGGAGGGGGTGAGGTCCGGCACTGCTGGCCACGTGGCAGGCCCGGGGCTCGCCTCTGAGAAGAGGGGAGGCCCAGCCCCACTGGACACATGGCGCCTTCGGAACTCACCCCTGCGGAGGGTGAGGTCCGGCACTGCTGGCCACGTGGCAGGCCCGGGGCTCGCCTCTGAGGAGAGGGGAGGCCCGCTCCCGCTGGACACGTGGCGCCTTAGGAGCTCACCTTTGCGGAGGGGGTGAGGTCCGACACTGCTAGCCACGTGGCACGCCCGGGGCTCGCCTCTGAGGAGAGGGGAGGCCCGGCCTTGCTGGACATGTGGCGCCTTTGGAGCTCACCCCTGCGGAGGGGGCGAGGTACTTAGGCAGTTTTTCCCCTGTGCACAGGGGTACCCGGTACTGAGGGTACCGACAAAGGCATTCTTGACGTCCAACTGGTGAATGAGCCAAGAACGCGAGAGAGCTAGCGACGGAACTGTACGAACCCTCGCCGGCTTCACCACCGGGCTGAAAGTCTCGTCGTAGTCGACTCCAGGGCGCTGAGTAAAGCCCCGGAGGAACCACCGAGCCTTGTACCTCTCTAAAGTGCCGTCCGCCTTCTTCTTATGTGTGAATACCTGCTTTCCCATGACAACATTGCCACGACCGGGGCGGGGAACCAGGTCCCAGCTCCGATTGGCAAGCAGGGCCTCATACTCTTCCTCCATAGTGCGGCGCCAGTGAGGGTCGGCGAGGGCGCTACGGACGGAAGTCGGTATGGGTGAGATCAAAGAAGAGTCGGTCGGTGGAGACGTCGTCGACGAGAGGGCAGCTCCGGAGAAGTGCTCAACTGGCCGGAGAGTTCCGGACGCACTCGAGTCACCATCGGGTGGACTTGACCAGGATCCCTGTGGAGAAGAGGAGGGTTGTACACCGGGAGCTCGGGTACAACAACCTTCTCTCATCGTGGGTAGACGAGAGTGGGTCTCGAGGCCGCGCGTGGCGCGACGACTGGTGTTGAGGTCTCCGGTGCCACGCGTGGCGCAGCTGAAGCTAGGGCCCCGTCCCACGCTCGTCGCTGGTAGACAAGTGCGGGGTCGGCGAAGTGAGAAGTCAGGGTCGTCGTCAGTGCTGCGCCTGGTGCGACAGGTGACGTCAGGGACGTCGGGCTCGCTGTAGGTGATGTCAGGGAAGCCGAGGCCGCGCGTGGCGCAGCTGGTGACGTAGGGGTCACCCGAGGCGCAGCAAGCGACGCCAGAGACGTCGATGCCGCGTGTGGCGCAGCTGGTGACGTCGGGGCCACCCAAGGTACAGCAGGTGACACTGGAGGCGTCGATACCGCACCTGGTGCAGCAGGTGACGCCGGGGGCACCTGAGGCGTAGCGCGTGCCGAACCTGCAGAAGAAATAGGCCAAGGCAGCTGGGGAGCAGCCTCGGGGTTAGTGGGAAAAAGGGAATCCATCTTTGTGGTGGAACTGGAAGAGGTGGTGGAGAAGGGAAAGGAGGACTCGTCGGAAACGATGTGCCGAGAGATCAAAAGGTGGTGAGTAGTGAGATCTAAGCACCGGTACCCCTTATGATCAAGGGAATACCCGAGAAAAACACACCGTGTCGAGCTGGGCGCAGGCTTATGCGGTGCTGTGGCGGAAAGGTTAGGGTAGCAAGCGCACCCGAAAACTCGAAGGTGATCGTAAAGAGGATCGGTGCCATATAAAGCGAAGTAGGGGGTGGAGGCACGAACCGCCCTGGTAGTAAGGTGATTAATCAGAAGTGTGGCAGTAGGAGGGCCTCCACCCAGTATCGGGCTGGAACTGATGCCTGGAACATCAGGGAGCACATGACATCATTGGCGGTGCGAATCATGCCCCCTGCCTTGCCGTTTTGAGGAGAGGTATATGGACAAGACATGCATAGCTGTACCCCGTGTGCGGAGAGAAAGTTACGAAATGAGAGTTATCAAACTCACGTCCATTATCACACTGGACAGCTCAGATGGTGCGCCCAAACTGAGTGGAAATGCAAACAAAAAGTGAGAAAGAGTAATGAAAGTCTCAGACTTCAATCGTAATGGAAAAGTGTGACACCCTCATCTCTGGTTTCTGCATGTATTCATGTTTCCTGTAGAGAAAACATTTTAAAAGAAGTGGGAACAGAGAAAATATCAAAAAGATAGCCAAAAAGAGCCGAATCCAGTTCACAGAGAGCACCGAAGACAACTCCCGTGGCCCGCTGGCCACATGGCGTGTTCGGAGCTCATCCCTGCGAAGTGGAGAGAGGTCCGCCGCTAAACTGGCTAAGTGGCAGGCTCGGGGCTCATCTCTGCAAAGGGGGAGAGGTCCGACCCCGTGAGACACGTGTTGCCCCCGGAGCTAGCCTATGTGGAGAAGCAAGGCCAGCCGCAGGACACGTGTCACCTTCGGAGCTAGTCACGACAGAAATCAGAGGACCAGTCGCACGGGATACGTGTCGATCTCGGAGCTCACCTCCGAGAGGTCCGGTCCTATTGGACACGTGTCGCCACCGGAGCTTATCTCCGGGAGGTTCATCACTGTTGGACATGTGTTAACCTCGGAGCTTGTCTCTGTGAAGAAAGGAAGTCTGGCGCTGTTAGGATAGGTGGCACACCCGGAGCCACCGCCGGAGAGAGGGAAGGTCCGGCACTGACACATGGCGTGCGCAGAGCCACCTCCGAATAGAGAGGAGGTCCCCACCGCCAGGATACATGGCGCACGCAGAGCTCACCTCCAAAGGAGAGGGAGATCTCGCTCGCTTGACATGCGGCACAACCGGAGCTCGTCTCTGCGGAAAGGAGGAGACCAGGCCCCGGTGGACACGTGGAGCCTCCGGAGCTCATCACCGCGGAGGTAACAAGTTCTGGAGCGGTTTTGGATTCTGTACGCGTAGAAATATCGGTACGGAGAAGAAACCAACCTGAATTCCACAATGTTACCGCACCAAATCAACTAAAGATAAGTTGTTAAGATTCAATGACAATCTGAATAGAACTCTTATTCGAAATACAATCAGATTAGGACTCTTCTTCTCCCGATTATAAATAGAACCCAGAACCTTTGCCCGAAAACCACGAACTTCTTTTCCACCTCCTGAGCCGACGACTTAGAACCCTAGCCACAACTCGCCGAGTAAGTCCATCGCCGGAGTACAGTCAAGGAAGATCGCCGTAAGGGAGCCCAACGATCTGTCTGATCAGAGAAGGACCCCGAGACCAAGAAGAACGTAAGGTAGGTCTCCAATATCACCTTATGACATCATCGTGTTTTCTTTGTATCTGTTCTTCGATTCCTTTCAAACAGAAGCTTTTCCATGGACAGATCACTTGCTGATCGGTTTAGATCTAAAGACAAGGTCATCGCTACGTCCACAATTGATCTCTACATCTCTGTTCATCATAAATGACATGACCCCATGGTCTTGTCGAGCCAGGATCACGCTGAGGGGTGCTGCGTTGCACAGCACCGGATAACACACATCAAAGGTACAAAGCAGAAGCGAAATTTTATTACATAAACGAGTTTATGAACATGTTTACATCAAAATAAGTCCAGTCTACACTCACGGGCGTAGACTACGCATCAAGTTCACGTTCAGCCCTTGAACGTGTCCTTGCTAGCAGACACGCACACTAACTCTGCGGCGTGCACGACTCCCACTTGACGGGGTTCCCCTCCTGGGGTTCCGTCTCCTCTTTGGGAGTCCCTTCCTCATAGAACCCTGCAAAAGCTTCAAACACAAGCAGTGAGCATGAAGGCTAAGCATGTTTGACCCGTCTCACCTAACCATGGAACTTCTACATGAGGGGTGATGGGTTACATGAGGTAAAAATCATTTGCAAGGACTCGCCTAATTAGTAGAACCTTACTTTCAAGTTTTAGCAGCAGGTTATGGAGAACCTTACGCTAAGGCACATGAGAGAGCCGCAATCAAACAAGAAACACATTTCTCTCATGTACTTTGCCCAAAGTGGAAAAGAACTTTAGTTAGCTCTAAACTACAGAAATTCATTAGCAATCAAGTCCATATTTCAATCAGCAACATTTTAACATGTAACTAGCCTGTTCTTTCTACGTCACGGTACAGTGAACAAGTGGTACTCACTGACCACGAGGGACGGCGATTATAATCGATTTACACCTGCAGGGTTACCCGAACAACCCGTCATGTATGCCCGTACTCGATGTTGCCTACAACAACCATCACAGACGCCGTACGCAACCACCTTTCACCCGTCAGCCAAATATTGAACCGGTCCCATCGTCCCGAGAAAGAGGTCTCTGCACACGCATCTCAGTGCCGCCAGCCGATTTACACCTCAAGCTCTCAACCTACCCTCTGAACGACGGGCAATGCCTCAATACCCAGCTACCCGAGTTACATCGGTTTCCCGGTTCCCATATAGCCGGTAGGTCTTCGGTACTGTTCTAGCTTGTTCAAGAGGCCCGCACACGGCTCCATCCTCAATCGATGCAAGCGGAGCTACAGCACACAGGCCCCAAAGTCCTGCTGCCCTTACCCTCCGCTTGGTCTCATTTTCTTGCCATGTGTTTCATGTGCTATAACTACCCGAGTCGAGTGCCTCTAGCCTATGCTCGCGAGTAGTTCCAACTACTCGACTTGTACCGAATCCTACTCTATCTTAGCATCGCAGTAGCTAACGGGGTCTGCCATCCTAAACCCAACCCATGGTTTTCTTGGCTATGCAGTTGGGTTTCCAAACAAGACTCTAATGCAAAGAATAACGTAATCAAGTATGTGCTCAAAACAATAAAACTTGTACAAGGTTAATGCAAACCGGAGCTTGCCTTGCTGCTCTTGGTCGTAGGCTAGCTGTTCCTCCAGAGTAACGTAGTCTAGGACTTCGGGTTCCTCCTCGACCTTAGCTACTACATGATAGAAACAATACATGTATTAATTTAAATGCAGTTGTATTAACTTTTAAACTTGTGAAGTCTTTAACTCTTACTAGACCAGCCCAATAACTGTGAAATTTTTACTGTGTCTTGGTTACAACCTAAACAGAGACTTGGTTAAGTTTTAGTTGCATCAAAGCTCATTTGAGCCCTCCACAATTAATCATGTACTTGACCTTAATTGAAGGCTTTTAGGGCGTTCTAAAGATTTTCATGAAACAAACTATGACTTTCTGAAAACTAGATTTTCAGAGGGTTCTAATGTAGTTGGTCTCACTTAATTTGAATGTTCCTAGCTAAAGATATGAGCTAAACAATTTCAGAGAAAATTCTGAAAATGTTTCTGAACATTTTCTATTTTCTCTGGAACAGTTTCACTAATCACACCATTAGGTGGATCAAATTAGCTCAAATGGGTCTGAAATATTTATGGTAGTTCAGGGATACTATGGTGAACATCCCAGCAAAATTTCAGGATTTTCCTCCACAGGATTCTCCAGTTAAAATTCCTAACAGTTTAAATTTCGAGGAATTAATTCTGGAGAAACATGAGTTTTCATGAAGTGAAACTTGATTTTCTTGAAAGTGCTCAGAGAGCTGAATCCAGCAAAATTTGGTTCACTTGATTTGGAGCTTCCTAGCCAAAGTTATGAGGATTTGAAGTTTGAATGGAATCTGAAAATCGGGAGAAAAGTTTAAACTTGCGGGGGCCCGCGGGGACACGTGTTGAGCGCGGAGGTGTCCGTCACACTGAGGCCCACAGGGTATTTGCGTGCCAGCACAGCCGATCCGGGCCGCAGCCCGATCCCGATTTAAAATATCGGTCGCTGACAGCTGGGGTCCACCCCCTTCTTCAACCTCCCGACGCCCGCGCTCTGCCGCCGGGGAACCTCGCCGGCAGCTTCTGTGGAGCTCCAAACTTCACCATCTTGGCCTCCCCTGCCTACTTTCACTCGAGGAACAGGATTCTGGGGTCAGATCGTCATGACAACGGCCGGTGCATGGTCGGCGACGAGCCGCCGTCTCGGAACAACTTCGGCCGTGTCGGCTGACTTCCCTAGCACCTCAACTACGCGAGCAACCGGTCAGGAAGAATCAGTGGACCTCAGGGAAGGTCGACATGAGCTTGAGGCAGCTCAGGGAAGGCCTGAAGTAGGTCCTCACCTTGCACCCGATATCTCCCGCTTGCTCCGCCGTTGGTAAACCTCGAATTACGCCGGTTGCAGAGGTTCTCCGGCCAAAAGTTGTGAAGGCAACTTGTGCATTACCGTGTCTAGTTTGTGTGAGAGCGGATTAAGACCCTCTAATCCTTTCAAGAGTACGAATTCAACGGAACCGCACCCAAAGGTCGTTCTGCACACAGAAAGGGGAAAACTGGAAATTCGCCGCCGGTGAGCAACCACTCGAGCTGTGGCTCGGGGGTGAGCAGCACCGGACACCAGCGTGTCCAAGGGTGCCCTGGATCGGGCATGACAACGCCCTGGTTGGGCTGTCCACGGGAGCCCGAGGTGCGACGGTTTTAAGTCATCCAATTGATCTTTCGGCACAGCCGAGATCAATCGGTTTACGCTGAGTTTTAGCAACGGGGAGGAAGGAGAAGAGTTCCTAGTACCTTGCCGTAGCTCGAGAGGGGACGGGAAGGCTGTGATCGGCGCTCTCCGATCAATTCCGAGCTGCGGAAGGAGTTTCCCGTCGCTGAGTTCTTGCGGGGGAAGAAACGGGCGAGGCTTCGGCCGAGGAGGGGGGAAGGCGCCTTAAGAAGGCTCTGAACCGCCTCATGCCCGCGCGTGGCCAAGCAGCTGCCGGTGCGGCGGCTCTCCTCGGTGGCGATCGCAGCGGCGGCTCGGTGACCCGAGTGAGAAAAGTCTCAGTCGGTTGATTCTTCTCTGTGGCTGACATGTGGGACCCACCCGGGGTTTTAACCTCTTAAATTCACCCCTAATCACTGTTGTAAACAGTGAGCCCCAAAATACCCATGGTGATTCAAATTATTCACCCATGAGCCATTTGAATTGAGCAGAATTCAAATTGGGTTTGGTTTGAATGAATTTCAGCACAAGTTCAGTTTTGAATTCAAATAAAGTTTGAATTTGTCCCACTTAGCTCATGTCAAGATTAACTCCAAATGGAGTGAAAATTGGTGTGTGAGCTCATAAAAATGTGCTGAATAAGGATATGCCTCCCACTTATAAATTCATGGGCTAAAAACAGTTTGAATTTGAATATGGTTTCAAACTGCCCTCTTTCTAACTATACCCAACATGACCTCAAAAAGGTTTTGAATTTGGGTGAAACTTTGCATGGACATTCTTAGCAATGTGTAGGAGTTTTCATATGTCCAGCCCACCTATATCATATGTGAAAAATACCACTTTTGCAATGTGTGAGTTTGTTCTCTAATGAGCATGTTGATGGTGGTTACTTGCTCTTCATTTGTGTTCATCATCTTTCCTCAAATGAGGTGTGTGTGTGTGTGGTGATGAACACTTCAATTATGTGTCAAAAACTGAGGCCCTTACATTCCTCGCTCCTTAAAAGAATCTCGTCCCGAAATTATAAAGTGAAAATGAGAGAGAGGACGGTGGTAAATTACCGGATATGCGACGTAAAAAAGTCGGGGTAGTTAGCGCGAAGAAATTCTTCGCTCTCCCATGTCGCTTCATCCATGGAGTGATTACTCCATAGAACCTTGTAGAACCACAACGTACGGTTGCGTGTGGTTCGGGCCTTTTCATCGATAATCTGCACCGGTTCCTCCCGATAGGTGAGATCTGGTTGCAGTTCTTCAATATCCTCCAGCTGAACGGTAGTTGATAGCTTAAGACACTTCCTCAGCTGGGAAATGTGAAAGACGTCGTGCACACCGGAAAGTGCTTCTGGTAATTTCAGCCGGTATGCCACTGATCCACATCTTTCGGTAATCTGAAATGGACCGATGAATCGGGGTGCTAACTTCCCTCTTACCCCAAATCTGTTTACGCCCTTCATTGGAGACACCCGTAGATATACATGATCTCCAACTTCGAATTGTAATGGGCGCCTTCTACGGTCCGCATACTGTTTCTGACGGGATTGGGCGGCTTTTAAGTTCGCTTGAATCAGTCGAACCTTCTCTTCCGCGTTGTTGACAAGGTCAATCCCGAAGGTAACCCATTCGCCAGACTCACACCAGTTCAATGGTGTGCGGCACTTCCTACCGTATAGCGCCTCGTAAGGTGCCATCTTGATGCTGGCTTGGTACCCATTATTGTACGAGAACTCGGCTAACGGCAAGTGATCATCCCAATTCTTGCCGTGGTTGATAGCGCAAGCTCGTAGCATGTCTTCTAGGATCTGATTTACCCGCTCCGTTTGCCCATCCGTCTGCGGGTGGTATGCTGAATACGGATCAGCTTCGTCCCCAAGGCAGCGTGCAGCTGCTCCCAAAAACGGGACACAAATAAAGTGCCCCGATCCGATATGATGGTACGGGGTACGCCGTACAAGCATAGGATCTGTGAGATGTATAGTTCAGCGTACTTCTTGGCGTTGTAGTTTGTGTTAACCGGGATGAAATGGGCAACTTTGGTGAGCCGATCGACGATCACCCACACAGAATCATGCTTCTGAAAAGTGGTGGGTAAACCGACGATGAAATCCATGCTCACGTCCTCCAATTTCCAGGCAGAAATGCCCAGTGGTTGCAGCAGTCCCAGTTTCCGCATATGGTCTGCCTTCACCCTTCGACATGTATCACACTCAGACACGTATTTTGCAATCTGACGCTTTATCCGTGTCCACCAAAACTTGTTTCTGAGTTCTTGATACATCTTGTTGCTGCCGGGGTGAATAGAGAACTTTGACAAGTGAGCCTCATCAAAGATTTTCTTTCGTAATTCCGGGTTACGGGGTACGACGATCCGGTCCTTGATCCATAGGACGCCGTCTCCGTCCTTCCAGAAACATTTCAGCTCCCCACTGTCTACACGTCTCCACAAATGTGACATGCCCTTTTCATTCTTCTGGGCTGCCGCTATCTCTTCACGGATGCTGTGGATCAAAGCTAGGTTGTATAGAGCTCCATGTGGAATTACATGTAGTGGTGGTTCGCTCTCTTCCAACGGTGTGATGGTCAGATTGTTGACGTGTGACTTGCTGCTCAGCGCATATGCCACTACGTTTGCCTTGCCCGGATGATAATGGATCTCTATTTCGTAATCCTTTATCAGTTCTAACCATCTTCGCTGCCTCATTTCAGCTCCTTCTGAGTGAATATGTACTTGAGGCTTTTGTGGTCGGTATATAGATGTACGAGGTTACCGAGTAGGTAGTGCCTCCACATTTTCAGTGCAAGTACCACGGCAGCAAGCTCCAAGTCGTGAGTTGGATAATTTTGCTCATGGTTTCTAAGCTGCTGTGATCCATATGCGACCACTCTTCGGTCTTGCATCAGCACACATCCGAGCCCAATGCCGGATGCATCGCAGTACACATCAAACGGTTTTGTTGTGTCTGGCTGCGCCAAAACCGGTGCTGATGTCAGGTGCTTAACTAAAGCCTTGAATGCTGCTTCACATTTTGGACTCCAAACATATTTGGTAGCCTTCTTTAGCAGCTCTGTCACAGGCTTGGCAATCTTCGAGAAGTTCGGAATGAACCTCCGATAATATCCCGCGAGCCCGAGGAAACTCCGTACCTCGTGAACAGTTCTCGGGGATTTCCAACTCAGCACTTGAGTGATCTTGCTCGGGTCCACAGCGATACACTCCGCTGAGATGATATGCCCGAGAAAAGGCACTTGCGATATCCAAAACTCGCATTTGCTGAATTTCACGTATAACTTGTGGTCCCGCAGCCGTTGCAAGACTATACGCAGATGTTTCTTGTGATCTTCCTCCGACTTGGAATACACCAGGATGTCGTCGATGAAGACCATGACAAACTTGTCCAGCTCCGGCATGAATACCGAGTTCATCAAGTACATGAAGTGAGCTGGAGCATTGGTGAGGCCGAAGGACATGACCAGGTACTCATAGAGTCCATACCTCATCGAGAAAGCCGTCTTCGGAATATCCTCAGCCCTTATCTTAATCTGATGGTACCCGGATCTTAAGTCCATTTTGGAAAAGATCTTTGCTTCAACCAACTGATCAAACAACATGTCGATCCGTGGCAACGGATACTTGTTCTTGATGGTTACGGCATTTAATGGACGATAGTCCACGCAAATCCGCAACGTCTCGTCCTTCTTCTTGACAAATAATGCCGAACAACCCCATGGCGAGGAGCTCGGCCTAATAAAACCCTTCTCCAGGAGGTCCGTGAGCTGAGTCTTCAGTTCAGCCAACTCCTTGGGCGCCATCTTGTACGGCCTTCGGGATATTGGCATGGTTCCAAGTGCAAGTTCAATCTTGAACTCCACCTCTCTATCGGGCGGCATCCCTGGCAAATCATCTGGGAATACGTCAGGGAACTCTCGGGCCACTGGGATATCTCCCAATCTGATGGTTGTGGCTTGATAGACACTTGGAATTTTTATTTCTGGACTGTCCAGAACTAAGGAGTGAGACCCGTGCACTTCTGAGTTTAAGTGCACGACTCAAAGGACGGTGTCTAAAACAGCGCCGTGGCGGGTTAACCATGGCATCCCTAGGATGACATCGTCCTTCTGTCCCTCTAAGATAATGAGAGACGTGGGGTACACTCTACCCGCTAAGCATAATGGTGCTTTGGAAACCATTACGCTTGCTGAAATCTTCCCACCCGGTGAACAAATTAAATATGGACTATCGGTGGGTAGTATTGGCAAACTGTGTTTAGCAATGAAAGCTTGGCTAATAATATTATGTGTGGCGCCTGAATCAAACAGTACTATAGCGGGATGCTGGTGGAGTTGGAACATACCCGCAAGGATTGGCTCACCCTCCGGCACGTCCTCTATGGCAAGCTGGTGGACGGTGCCGGGCCTAGGGTTTGCCCGCCGCGCATTAGTAGGGTTCCGGGGTTGATTCCTCCCCGGAAACTGCGATGCCACTCCGCCACCTTTCCTCTCCGGGCAACTGCTCGTGAAGTGTCCTGGACGACCACACTTGTAACATGTGGCCGCTGCTGGTGTAGTGCTCGGGGGACGAAAGCCCGGCATGCGCTGCTGAGGTGCATACGCACGCAGCATCGCCCGCTGCTGCTGTTGTTGCGGAGGTGGCGCTGGCAGTGCCGGCCTGAATGCCGGTGAAGAGTACGGCCGACTGCGGAATGGCATCGACCGCTGTGGTGGCTGCCAGCGTGGACCTGATGGTGGGTGATTCACCATTCGAAACTTCTGAGAAGGACCGCCTCCTTCTCCGCTGCTTTGCGGCGCGCTTCGCTTTCGCTCCGCCGCCGCTAGCTCCTTGCCGGAGTCCTCCTGAACAATCGCAGCATCAATGATGTCGTTGAGGCTGCCGTGATTGAACATCGCCAACTTGTCCTTCAGGAGCGGGTTAAGCCCCTGGTAAAAGTGGTCCCGCCGCTTCTCGTCGGTATTGGCATGATATGACGCATATAGCGCGAGATCGTTGAACGCTCTGGAGTATTCCAGCGTGTTCCTGCTCCCTCGTTGCAGGTGTAGAAATTCCTGCGTCTTCCTTTTCATCAAACCTGGGGGTATATGATAGGCCCTGAAGGCCGTCCGAAACTCCGTCCAGGTCATCACTCAGTCGGTGGGCTGTGAAGCACAGAAGTTGGCCCACCACGTGCTTGCGGATCCTTGGAGCTGCTGGACCGCGAACTGAGTCTTGTGCTGCTCGCTTATCTGGAGCAGCCCGAACTTCATCTCTATCGCGCGGAGCCAGTTGTCCGCGTCAAGAGGTTCATCCGCCCTTGAGAATACTGGGGGATGAGTCGCCAGGAAGTCAGAGTAGGAGCTCTGTTGACGCTCCTCACGGTCTTGACGTCTCTCCGGGCGAGACGTATTGGCGATGAGAGTCTGCAGCAACTCCGTATGCTGCTGATGTGAACCCGCCATTGCCGCAACAATGTCGGCCAATGTAACCGTTGGCAGTGGCGGTGGTGGTGTTTGCTGTTGCTGTTGCTGCTGCTGTCCCGAGGAGTCCTCGGGAGGTGGTTGGGAGGTCTCTCCCCCTTGACTGGTACCCCCAACGTCCGGGTTGGTACGAGTACGCGTCATTCTGAAATTCAAAACAGCAGCAATTAGCACATGTCTTACTTAAAAAATTCCATATGCAACAGTAGGTATTGAAGTGACACATGATTAATTTGCACAACTTTCACATATATTGATAAAGCATAAACTTTATACAAGATACATTATTCTCGGGTCTCCGAGAAGTCGTGCTCATGTCGTCACTACCTATACATACGCTACTGTCTACACGACATGTCACCGATTACAAAATTTGGGCTACACTACCCTAGCTGCCCTACATGGCAACTGTAACCCCCTACTCGGAGTAGAACTCGACCTCCTGTGGGTCGTCCTCCTCCTGTACCTCTGCTGGTGGCTCTGGATCTACCACCTCTTCTTCCATCTCGGGTTCTCCCATTGCTGGAAGGCCCAAGACCACCGGTACGCCTAACACCGGAGGTACGAGGTCCTGCAATGCATGCACCTCGTCCATGGCTTGGTTGTAATCTTCTTCTAACCTTGCCCTTCCTCAATAGCGTCGTCTCGCTTTTGAGCAAGGTCCTCGTTCTGCTGGGTCAGATTCTGTACCAGTTCTTGCAACGCCGCGATGTCAACACGGCTCTTCTTCTTCGCCTTCTTCAGACGATGCAACTGATTGTGCTGTTCATTCAGTCGCTTGATCATCGGAAGGAGCACATTGCGGAGTGCGCTGTGAGCACTCTCGAAATGGTCTCCACGGCTCGTGCTCTCCTTGAGCTTTGTGGCGAGATGCTCCGTATGAACAGCTTGGCTGTCCATCACGGCGTTTCCCGCCCTCATCTGGAGGCTGAGATTTCCCTCCGCGCGGTTGTACCTTGGGCAACTCGGGTCCGTTGCCTCCAGGTACCTCTCTTCCCACACATGCTGAGCCCGTCCCTCCACAGGAACGAGCGCGTATGGAGTGCCCTCCATAGCCTGCACGTGTAGTTGGCAGAAACGTGACATGGTGTCACGGGCTGCCACTTGCCACATCCCTTCCGGTTGTCTTCCTCTCACCGTGACGGTGAACGGCACCCAACCGGGTGGCATAGGTCCTGCAGGGACCTCGACATGGATTGTCCACGTCTTGTTCCCCTCTTCGCCTTCTTCCTTGGCGAAGTACTGCGGCATCTGGTTGTACCCGAAATATTGGAGCATTTGCCACAATGCTTCCGGGTAGCCGCTACAGTGAGAACAGTGGGACATCACCCACCCGTTCTCCAACTGTTTATCTGCTGTCATCTGTAAAAATATATTTGAGAAATGTTAAATATTTATTTAAACAGAAAACCACTGAGTTATAACATAATACATGTCATTGAACCCATAAAACTTGGAAACACAGTTCAAATTTTAAACAAATTTGACTGCTGATCTGCTGTGCCCATGACAGCCCTGACCAGTTTCCATATCAACCTGATTTAGGCCATGTTAAAAGCAAAACCAATTCTGGAGCTCAACACCAAAGTTAAAGCTAACTTCAATAGCTTTCCAGAAAGTATTTGCTTGGCCTAACATCTGTCCTGGTTCAAAAGTTATGAGATGTCAAAGTTAACAGAATTTCTGGAGAAAATTGGACAGCACCTCCCTGCTTTAGGTACTGATTTGATCCAAGAATTCCAGTTAATTCTGCTCCTAATCTGACAACACTTCCTGTTGCAAAGTTGTAACCCATCTCATAATCTTTCCAGAACTACCTCATTTTCTATTTTTGGATATTTATGCAGGAAGTTATACTCAATTTACAGAGAGTTTACAGAGAGTCTTTGCTCTGCCCTGTTTTCTGGACAGTTTCAACTCTACTGCATTTTTCGATTGGTTAAGGGATGAAAAACCTCTGGCCTCAACAGAAAAGTTGTAAAGCTCTTCCAAAGCTTTCCAGAAATGTATCATATGACCCCAACCTCGAAAGAACTCAACTTCTAACCTCTGATTAACTTCAGCCTTGATTCAGCTGAAAACACAGTGCTCTGTCCTTAACAACCTATAAGTTGAAAACTTGTTAACTTTGAATATCTTGTTCAAGGGAAGGAGTTACATCAATTTTTACTACTTTAGATCAAAACCTTCAAGTTTTAAATGAAGTTGTTCATTTAGTTGGGTGTGACGTCGATGCGTCACCAGATTATGTCGGTACTACGTCCTCACAAAGAAAAACCTATACCGGACTTAGCCAGCTTCGTTATTTCAGTGGCACTAAACGTCACTCGCACACGGATGCTACACGTCTACCGTTTCGTGGTCAGGCTACCTGCAGAAACTCAAGCAATCGTCAGACTCGGCTGCACACCGAGCCTGGAATCCATACAGTTCGTACAACCGGCCGTCATCACTCGCCCGGATGTTCTCAAGCCAAACACGCCTTGAGTTACGTGTTCACGTTTCAGACCACGTGACGGGGTCTCCCAAGTTGCACCATGCACGCCAGGGATAGACGTTGCTCGAATACCCCAAACGACATGAAGAGTCGTAGAGGATATCAAAGCGGGTCGGGTTACCTGCCACCCGTGGGGCTCCACCCTTCAGCTTGTGCGCACTGGTGAACAGTGCTTACGTGCACCCCCCAAGACATAAACGTCCCGAGATGCACGATTTTCCGACATAGACAGATAGGTTAGTATGCCACTTTCTATATGCTAATAACATCCTTATACGGGCTACTAACTCGTTCCTCACTGGATTTTTTGAAAAGATAACCTTTGTAGTGCGTTAAACCTCAAGCGAGCTTTGATACCAACGCTGTCACGACCCCACGGTCTTGTCGAGCCAGGATCACGCTGAGGGGTTCTGCATTGCACAGCACCGGATAACACACATCAAAGGTACAAAGCGGAAGCGAAATTTTATTACATAAACGAGTTTATGAACATGTTTACATCAAAATAAGTCCAGTCTACACTCACGGGCGTAGACTACGCATCAAGTTCACGTTCAGCCCTTGAACGTGTCCTTGCTATCACACACGCACACTAACTCTGCGGCGTGCACGACTCCCACTCGACGGGGTTCCCCTCCTGGGGTTCTGTCTCCTCTTCGGGAGTCCCTTCCTCATAGAACCCTGCAAAAGCTTCAAACACAAGCAGTGAGCACGAAGGCTCAGCAAGTCTGACCCGTCTCACCTAACCATGGAACTTCTACATGAGGGGTGATGGGTTACATGAGGTAAAAATCATTTGCAAGGACTCGCCTAATTAGTAGAACTTTACTTTCAAGTTTTAGCAGCAGGTTGTGGAGAACCTTACGCTAAGGCACATGAGAGAGCCGCAATCAAACAAGAAACGCATTTCTCTCATGTACTTTGCCCAAAGTGGAAAAGAACTTTAGTTAGCTCTAAACTACAGCAATTCATTTGCAATCAAGTCCATCTTTCAATCAGCAACATTTTAACATGTAACCAGCCTGTTCTTTCTACGTCATGGTACAGTGAACAAGTGGTACTCACTGACCGCGAGGGACGGCGATTATAATCGATTTACACCTGCAGAGTTACCCGAACAACCCGTCACGTACGCCCGTACTCGATGTTGCCTACAACAACCATCACGGACACCGTAAGCAACCACCTTTCGCCCGTCAGCCAAATATTGAACCGGTCCCATCGTCCTGAGCAAGAGGTCTCTGCACGCGCATCTCAGTGCCGCCAGCCGATTTACACCTCAAGCTCTCAACCTACCCTCTGAACGACGGGCAATGCCTTAATACCCAGCTACCCGAGTTACATCAGTTTCCCGGTTCCCATATAGCCGGTAGGTCTTCGGTACTGTTCTAGCTTGTTCAACAGGCCCGCACACGGCTCGGTCCTCAATTGACGCAAGCGGAGCTACAGCACACAGGCCCCAAAGTCCTGCTGCCCTTCCTTCCGCTTGGTCTCATTTTCTTGCCATGTGTTTCATGTGCTATCACTACCCGAGTCGAGTGCCTCTAGCCTACGCTCGCGAGTAGTTCCAACTACTCGACTTGTACCGAATCCTACTCTATCTTAGCATCGCAGTAGCTAACGGGGTCTGCCATCCTAATCCCAACCCATGGTTTTCTTGGCTACGCAGTTGGGTTTCCAAACAAGACTCTAATGCAAAGATTTTCTATTTTCTCTGGAACAGTTTCACTAATCACACCATTAGGTGGATCAAATGAGCTCAAATGGGTCTGAAATTTTTATGGTAGTTCAGGGATATTTTGGTGAACATCCCAGCAGAATTTCAGGATTTCCTCCACAGGATTCTCCAGTTAAAATTCCTAACAGTTTAAACTTTGAGGAATTAATTCTGGAGAAACAAGGGTTTTCATGAAGTGAAACTTGATTTTCTGGAAAGTGCTCAGAGAGCTGAATCCAGCAAAATTTGGTTCACTCAATTTGGAGCTTCCTAGCCAAAGTTATGAGGATTTGAAGTTTGAATGGAATCTGAAAATCGGGAGAAAAGTTTAAACTTGCGGGGGCCCGCGGGGACACGTGTTGAGCGTGGAGGTGTCCGGCACACTGAGGCCCACAGGGTATTTGCGCGCCAGCACAGCTGATCTCGGCCGCAGCCCGATCCCGATTTAAAATATCGGTCGCTGACAGCTGGGGTCCACCCCCTTCTTCAACCTCCCGACGCCCGCGCTCTGCCGCCGGGGAACCTTGCCGGAGAGCTCGCCGGAAGCTCCTGTGGAGCTCCAAACTTCACCATCTTGGCCGCCCCTGCCTACTTTCACTCGGGGAACAGGATTCTGGGGTCAGCTCGTCATGACAAAAGCCGGTGCATGGTCGGCGACGAGCCGCCGTCTCGGAACAACTTCGGCCGTGTCGGCTGACTTCCCTAGCACCTCAACTACGCGAGCAACTGGTCGGGAAGCATCAGTGGACCTCAGGGAAGGTCGACATGAGCTTGAGGCAGCTCGGGGAAGGCCCGAAGTAGGTCCTCACCATGCGCCCGATATCTCCCGCTTGCTCCGCTGTTGGTAAACCTCGAATTACACCGGTTGCAGAGGTTCTCCGGCCAAAAGTTGTGAAGGAAACTTGTGCCTTACCGTGTCTAGTTTGTGTGGGAGCGGATTAAGGCCCTCTAATCCTTTCTTGAGTATGAATTCAACGGAACCGCACCCGAAGGTCGTTCTGCACACAGAAAGGGGAACTGGAAATTCGCCGCCGGTGAGCAACCACTCGAGCTGTGGCTCGGGGGTGAGCAGCACCGGTCACCAGCGTGTCCAAGGGTGCCCTGGCTCGGGCGTAACAACGCCCTGGTTGGGCTGTCCACGGGAGCCCGAGGTGCGGTGGTTTTAATTCACCCAATTGATCTTTCGGCATAGCCGAGATCAACCGGTTTACGCTGAGTTTTAGCAACGGGGAGGAAGGAGAAGAGTTGCTAGTACCTTGCCGTAGCTCGAGAGGGGACGGGAAGTCTGTGATCGGCGCTCTTCGATCGATTCCGAGCTGCAGAAGGAGTTTGCCGCCGCTGAGTTCTTGCGGGGGAAGAAACGGGCGAGGCTTCGGCCGAGGAGGAGGGAAGGCGCCTTAAGAAGGCTCTGAACCGCCTCACGCCCGCGTGTGGCCAAGCAGCTGCTGGCGTGGCGGCTCCCCTCGGTGGCGATCGTAGCGGCGGCTCGGCGACCGGAGTGAGAAAAGTCTCAGTCGGTTGATTCTTCTCTGTGGCTGACATGTGGGACCCACCCGGGGTTTTAACCTCTGAAATTCACTCCTAATCACTGTTGTAAACAGTGAGCCCCAAAATACCCATGGTGATTCAAATTATTCGCCCATGAGCCATTTGAATTGAGTAGAACTCAAATTGGGTTTGGTTTGAATGAATTTCAGCACAAGTTCAGTTTTGAATTCAAATAAAGTTTGAATTTGTCCCACTTAGCTCATGTCAAGATTAACTCCAAATGGAGTGAAAATTGGTGTGTGAGCTCATAAAAATGTGCTGAATAAGGATGTGCCTCCAACTTATAAATTCATGGGCTAAAAACAGTTTGAATTTGAATATGGTTTCAAACTGCCCTCTTTCTAACTATACCCAACATGACCTCAAAAATGTTTTGAATTTGGGTGAAACTTGGCATGGACATTCTTAGCAATGTGTAGGAGTTTTCATATGTCCAGCCCACCTATATCACATGTGGAAAATACCACTTTTGCAATGTGTGAGTTTGTTCTCTAATGAGCATGTTGATGGTGGTTACTTGCTCTTCATTTGTGTTCATCATCTTTCCTCAAATGAGGTGTGTGTGTGTGTGTGGTGATCAACACTTCAAATATGTGTCAAAAACTAAGGCCCTTACAATAAAACCCATGCAAGCCATGCAAAAACACGTACAAACTGATCTAATAAAAACTGATCATAGGATAGCATGCATATGCATTATCGCATCTAGTTAAAGTTTAAGAATGATATTGATTGCTGTGGATCTTGTATGTCTGTGATCCTGTATAGAAGGAAAAACTCAGCGAGCTGTCTACGACGAGCTGCAACAACAAGGTTTCGAGATCCAAGAGCAACCGGAACCGCAAGAACAAGGCAAGTGCCCCTTGACCATATTGATCCTATGTTTTGGGAAAAACTGTTTTGTTTTACGAAAAGGTGTGTGTGCTGAGTCAAACATGATGGGAAATCCTTTTATAGGAGTTTACTAGCTTTGGTTAAACCACCCTTATCACCAGGGATGTTTATGAGTCTGGTATGGTTTTTACTTTTAAGCTTCGCTGAGTCCATGGGATTGGGAAGCGAGATAGATGTGTCTAGCTAACTGCACTCGTAATGATAATGAGAAACAGATGATTGTTAATGAACATGGATCGGAGGGAGATCTAGGCAAGACTTGGTTTGTGAATGAGGTAGCATGAGATGGTGGTTTACTTTCCGTAGATCTAAGGACCGGTTCATGCGAGCACATGCCAGGATAACAGTGCCACCACAAGGCCAAGTATGGGTGCGGCTTAGCTGACTAATTAGGTAAGTTGCTAGATTGTTATGGATGGTGGAAGGCGCGGGGAATGGGAGTCAAGTGAGGACTGCCCTGGGAACTGCATGGCACAAGAGGGGGCCCGTGGGTGGGAGGATTGGAGATTCTATCCTGCCGGTGAAACCTTAGTGAGTCCATACATCTAGTAACCACTTTGTAAAAGCTATTTTGTGATCTCTTGGCTATACATCGACGGTTGTGTACTTGTATAATGGAGGTTCTGCAGTCGTCGACGGGTGACAAAATCACAAACTTGTTGGTAAAGAGGTGCAAACTCTGCAGAGTCTAAAACTATAATGATAGCCGAGCTTACGGTCACGAGCGCCTAGCCAACTTCCATGATTAGTTGGGATGATGATTGGATATGGTTATTGGTTATGGTTTGGTTTTGGTTTGGTTTCCGGGACTGTTGAGTCAGGGTGATAAGATGAGTTGCATGACTGTTGAGTCATGGCAAACGAGATTGGTCTCGGCGGGAGACGATGTTGTTTATGAGATGAAATGGTAGTGAATACGAGATGGTATTCATGAGATGGTAGCGAATACGAGGAGGTATTCGTGAGCAAGAATGAGGTTGATTGATGTCTGGTTGTGACATGGAAGGTAATGAACAATGGAGGTATGATCGGTATTTTAATACATGTTGGGATTACATTCACTTAAAGATAAGTTGTTGTTTTATTGTGGTTTTTGATAAATAACTTTACTTTCTGCAATGAGCCTTTTTATACCTACCTTGTTATGAGCTACATATCATATTTTCCCGCACTTGCTGAGTACATCATTGTACTCAAACTTGCATTATTATTTCATCATCAGCAACAGGAGAAGATTACTATGAAGACCAAGTGGAGCATTAGGCATGTAATCTGTTGTCAACCTTGCCTGTGGGGATGGAGTAGAGATGGACCCACTGCTGCTTAGAATTGCTTCCACATTAGTTAGATTGCTTCCGCATTAGAATAAAGACTTCTGCTGCATAGAAATAAGACTTATGCTGTGAGCATGAGTCCAAGACTCATGAAACATTGTAATAAACTCTGTTATTCGTGGTTATATATATTCTGAATTCAGGATGTGGAACATATGTGTATGTGTGATGAACATCCTGGGCACACATATGCATCAGTTCTCGGTTCCGTGGTTTTCCACAGAATTTAGGGCGTCACAGATTGGCATCAGAGCCACGGTTGAGGGTAGATTACACACCTAGATACAATCACAGATTGGCATTAGAGCCACGGGTCGACGGTAGGTTACACGCATAGATAAGTTCACAGATTGGTATCAACCTGCCACGGATAGATCACACAACCTAGATAGATCACAGATTGGTAGCTATGCTAGGCTGACCATAGGATGCAAGCCTAGGAAAGGCCATAGTTGGATCACAGATTGGCAACACCCTAAGCCATACAGGACCCCCATTGAACAAAGCCTTGAATAGGAGTTGTGTGAGCCCTTGTGATGATTGTTTGTGATTTGTGTGCTTAGTGTGAGTTGTGGGACGTCTCAAAGCGTTGTCCATATCCACACACAAGTAGAAAGAGGAGTAATATGTTTCGGCACTTGTTTACACCCTCGTATGGGCTAATATATATATAGTCCAACCCACCTTGATGCATATAGTTAAGGGGATCTACCTAACCTTCTATTCTATTTCGTTCTCTCTCACAGATGGTGAGAGGAAACACCGGCCGAAGGAATGTCCGTGACAACCAAGAGGATGGCCACGATGAAGTTCCTGTTAACCCCGGAGCTGGTGAGAACCACCTGGAACGGTTGATGGTCATGCAGAACTAACTTATGCAAACCATGATCCAAACTTTGGGTCAGTTGCAGGCCAACAACAACAACCCCGTTCCGGCACCACCGCCACCTCCACCGCCGGCTCATAACAGACTGGGAGAGTTCATGAGGACTCGACCACCCACCTTTGTTCAAGCTAACGACCCCATGGAGGCCGACGACTGGTTGAAATCCATGGAGAAGAAGCTTTCCATAGTGAAGTGCAATGACCGAGAGAAGGTTCTCTTTGCGTCACACCAACTCATGGGAGTTGCCGCTGACTGGTGTGATGCCCTATGCACCGCTCATGCCGACCCGGAAGCGATCACTTGGACTGAGTTCAAGGAGAGTTTCCGCTCTCATTACATCCCTGCTGGTGTAATGATGCTCAAAAGACAGGAGTTTGAAGACCTCTGCCAAGGACAGAGAAGCGTGAATGAGTATCTCAACAAGTTCACACAACTGTCCTGGTACGCCCGCGAAGATGTTAACTCAGATCAGAGGAAGCAATACCTATTCATGAGAGGGTTGAACAATGAGATCCAGGTTCAGCTCCTCAACAATGATTACATGAGCTTACAGATGCTGGTTGACAAGGCTATAGTGGTTGAAAGCAAGATCCGAGAGATCGAGCGAGAGTGTAGAGGAAGATGCCATACCAGCCCCAAGGGAGCAACGTACGACCTCGGTACATGCCCCTGGCCGCACCGCAGTATGGATCGACCGCTCCTGCATACCGCCCTAGTCAGCCACCACAGCAACGACCCGTTGCACAAGCACCTCGTGTGCCCTTTCCCCCTAAGCCCCGACACAACATGGGCGCTCCTGTTCAAAACCCCCGCCCCAACGTACCTGCTGCCGTAGGAAACAGGGCATGCTATGCATGCGGGGAAACAGGACACTTCACGAGCCAGTGCCCAAGGCGAGGCCCTGGACAGCAAGGCAATGTGCCCAAGCAGAACCCGCGACCGAATGGAGGGGACAATCAAGGAAACCGTGGACAGCAGAACTATGCTCGCGGCAACGTGAACCATGTCTCTGCTGAGGAAGCACAACAGGCTGAGGACGTCGTACTTGGTATGTTCTTTGCCAACTCCAACCCAGCCACCATTTTATTTGATTCTGGAGCATCACATTCTTTCATATCATCCAAGTATGTTGCCAAGCATAATCTACCCATATGACACTTAAAATGTACTATGTTAGTTAATTATCTCGGTGGAGAGATGAGGACTAATATAGTATGTCCGAAAGTAAGCCTTAAAATAAGGGGGGTAGACTTCCTTGCCGACCTCATTGTCTTGGATTCCAAAGGGCTTGACATAATACTCGGGATGGATTGGTTAAGCAAGCACAACGGGGTAATCCAATGTGCTGAAAGAAGCGTGCAGTTGACAAATGAGCACGGTATTCGTGTCGAGTTTGAGTCAGCCCAACAAACAACCGAAAAGACAATCTTGAACCACATCGAAGGAGCAACATTGGACAGCATTCCAGTGGTTCAAGAATTCTCGGACGTGTTTCCAGAGGAGCTTCCAGGTATGCCACCTGATCGGTACATTGAGTTTGCTATTGATTTGGTACCTGGAACTGCACCCATAGCAAAGAGACCCTATAGGATGCCCGTCAATGAACTAGTAGAACTCAAGAAGCAAATTCAGGAGCAGTTGGAGAAGGGTTTTATACGTCCAAGCTCGTCACCATGGGGAGCCCCCGTGCTCTTCGTATACAAGAAGGATGGGACCCAAAGGATGTGCGTGGACTATAGGTCTCTCAATGAGGTAAAAATCAAGAACAAATACCCTCTGCCCCGTATAGGGGACCGATTCTACCAAATGAAAGGAGCACGAGTATTCTCCAAGATTGATCTTCGGTCGGGACACTTCCAACTGAAGATAAAGCCCTCTGATATACCCAAGACTGCCTTTCGAACACGGTATGGTTCGTATGAATATACCGTCATGTCTTTTGGGTTAACGAATGCACCCGCATACTTCATGTACCTTATGAACAAGGTTTTCATGGAGTACTTGGATAAGTTCGTCGTGGTTTTCATCGACGACATTATGGTGTATTCAAAAAGTGAGGAGGATCATGAAGAACATTTGAAATTGACCTTGCAGAAAATGCGTGAGCATCAATTGTATACCAAGATTAACAAGTGTCAAATTTGGCTAAAGGAAATATCGTTCCTAGGCCACATTATCTCCGAGGAAGGGGTATCGGTTGATCCCGGAAAAGTGGGATATGTTCTGAAGTGGAACCAACCGCAAAACGTGAGGGATATTCGGAGTTTTCTTGGGATGGCTGGATACTACCGACGCTTCATCAAGGACTTCTCTTAGATAGCAAAGCCTATGACGGAGTTGCTAACAAAGGGAAAAGCCTTCCAATGGACACCAGCATGCCAAGAAAGTTTTGAGGAACTCGAGAAAAGGCTAACCACAGCGCCGGTTTTGGTATTGCCGGACGTGAGCAAAAGCTTTGACATATATTGTGACGCATCCAGACAGGGGCTCGGATGTGTGCTCATGCAAGAAGGACAAGTGGTGGCCTATGCCTCACGACAATTAAAGAAGAACGAGCTCAATTATCCTACACATGACTTGGAGCTAGCAGCAGTAGTGCATGCATTGAAAATTTGGAGACATTATATCCTTGGTCATCGATGCGAGATCTATACGGATCATAAAAGCCTCAAGTACATATTCACACAAACGGACTTGAATTCGAGGCAACATCGATGGTTGGAACTCATCAAGGATTATGATGTTGGAATCAACTACCACCCTGGGAAGGCCAATGTAGTAGCTGATGCATTGAGCCGGAAGGGAGCATGTCACCAACTCACGGTTCGGGAGCTACCACCCGAACTACGTAAGGAGTTCGAATGGTTACACCTCGGATTCTTGAACAACATGGAAATGATGGAGATCCACTTTTAATTGGAGCAAGAGATAAGAGATGGCCAAGCAACGGATGAGGAGATCAAGGAGATCAAGGAAAGGATCCTACAAGGAGCAGAGAAGGATTTCAAAGAAGATGGGAAGGGTACGTGTCAAAGTGTGTAGCGGACACTTCCTAGTTCTTTTTTGAAGGGGCTAGTCACTCATGGAGAGCTTACACGTTAGGGACGATTGAGGGAGAAGCTTGACACAGTGATTTTTACGTGGTTCAGGCTGCCGGAGCGTAATACCCTACGTCCACGGTGATCTGAGTTGCTCGTTGTATTGCTGGTTGCTCAGAACCGTAGTCTTGAGCTTGAGGATGACCTAAGTGCTCGGATGCTTGAGCGTAAGTGTGCAAAGAGTCGAACCGCTAGAGGGAGTCCAGCAAAAGTCGAACCCTTGCTAACATTGCCTACCCGAGCCTTTTATAGTCCAAGGCTCGAGTGGCTTACAAGGTGGGCCCGGGACCCAATAGGTGGTCCCGGGGAGATTGCCTGCCATCTACCGTATCTGCAGTTACGCCGGTAGTTGTCTCTGGCAAGGGCTTCTGAGTCTTCGTTCTGCCGCCCTGCCCATGCCGCAAGCTAGTCGTAGTGGTTGGCAGGGGCGGCAGGGGATGTCTTGTCGTTGTGTTTATTGGTGGGCAGGCTCTGACGCGGCGCGCCAGTCTTCACTGTGATGTGATTGGGCGCAACGGCACCTGACAGAGGCGTGTGCCACGTCTCCGCGCCTTGGGAAGGCGCGTGTCTTGAATACCTTGTACGGGCAAGGTATGGCGCGTCTTTACTCTTGCCGCCTACCGCGCGGGTGCAGGTAGCGCAGCTCTGCTGGCCACATGGCGGGCCCGGAGCTCTCCTCTGAGGAGAGGGAGTCCGGCCCCGCGGGACACATGGAGCCTTCAGAGCTCTCCCCGCGGAGGGGGGAGGTCCGGCTTAGTTGGCCACGCGGCTGGCCCGGAGCTCTCCTCTTAGGAGAGGGAGGTCCGACCCTGCGGGACACGTGGAGCCATCGGAGCTCTCCCCGCGGAGGGGGGAGGTCTAGCTCTGCTGGCCACATGGCGGGCCCGGAGCCCTCCTCTGAGGAGAGGGAGGTCCGGCCCCGCTAGACACGTGGAGCCTCCGGAGCTCTCCTCGCGGAGGGGGGGGAGGTCCGGCTCAGTTGGCCACGTGGCGTGCCCGGAGCTTACCTCTGAGGAGAGGGTTATCCGGCCCCGCTGGACACATGGCGCCTTCGGAGCTCTCCCTGGGGAGAAGGGAGAGGTCCTTAGGCAGTTTCCCCTGTGCGTTGGGGTACCCCATATTGAGGGTACCGACAGTGGCCCCCGGGCCCATCTCGAGGGAGATAGCGAGCCCGAGGTGGGGCCCCCGTCTCTTCCGCTCCACGCACGTTCTCGAAGACCCGCATTGACCGTTGCCGGAGCTCGAACAGTTGCAGGATCGTGGGAGCGTGTGCCCCACTTGATGGCTGCTTTTACTGCGGCGGTTCCCAAGGCTGCCACTTCTGCACGTCGCAGCGCCTTTTCGGGGACCGCCGAAGCGTCTTGCCGGCTCGTCTCCTTGGGAGACTGCTTCTTGGCCCACCGCTGCAGCTTGGGTCCACTTGTCATCGACGCTTGGTCTCGGTGCTGAATTGGTTGTCCAAGCAGCGTATTCGAAGAGTTTTGAATCGCTTTAAATCGCGCCTGGGAAGTTTAAAAGGGGATATCACCCGCATCACGGCTTCCCTTCGCACTTCCCAGTGCTTGCATCTTCCTTGAGCTCTTGCGCCCTTTTCTTCCCTGTTCTTGAGCTTTCTTCTGCCATGGCTTCCAAGTTGCCTCCAGAGAAGAAACACGCCCGGTCTCCTCCGGCGGAGGCGTTTGTGCCAAGTCAGGGATCCAGGGCGCCTGCGTGTCCTGCTTCTGGAGATGGCGCCCCGTCCGGTGGCGACTCCAAGAGGCCTCGGGCTCATCATCCCGATGGGACTCCTATCAAGTGGCGACGGCCTGAAGGTCCCCGGATGTCGCGTCCTCCTTCCCCTAGGAGTAGTGCTGGTGCGGCGATGCCCAGGGGCGAGTCTAGGGCTCAGGCGCCCCGGGCCTTGGGAGCTGGATCAGCGCCTAGGGGGGCTTCAGAAGCATCCCCTGCTCCGCCAGTCCCGGTGACTGCAGGGCAGCCCTCGGCGGCGACAGCAGGCTCTAGTGGACCTACCCCGGCTCGGAAGCCAGGGTTCAGAGCCCGTTGGAGTGCTCGTGTCCCGTTGTAAGTGACGTCTACCGGGTTCCAGAGCCTGTATTGTCTTCTGCTTTTCTTAACTCGGGAGACTCCCATGTTTGCAGGGACCCCTCGGGTGCCGGTAACGTTTCTGTTTCCCGACCATCCCCGACTGATGGGGTGTCTGCGCCACAGCGCTCGGAAGCCGAAACGGTCGCAGCGGCCCCCAAGCCAACGCAAGTTCCTTCTGCGCCGGTCGGCCCGGCTCCTGCGGCAGTGGCGATACGTCCCGTTCACCCCCCTTCACCGACTCGGGAGTGGGCTGTCGCTGAAGGTTTGGCGGGACCGGCTGGCGGTGTCCCGCCTCCTGTTGCCAAAGCGGGAGAAGCTGCCACGGGCCCTACGGTGGGCAGCGAACCGGGGCGCACCGGGAGCGAGCCTGCCCCAGTGCCGGCTTCTCCTGATCAGCGCCTTATCCCGGTTGCCGGAGCGTCGACTTCTCCTGAAGACAACGTGATGGAGGAGGTCGGTGGCGCGGCTTCGGCCTCTGCCGCCCCGCTGCCCCTGGCAGACACGCTCGTGCTCGCCCAGACGAGCGTCTGGCAGGTTTTGGCCGCGCTCGGTCGCGAGCGGGAGGAGCAGGTAGGTGAGAGGGATCGCCTCCTCACCTGGGGGCGGCTCTTGAAGGAGCAAACCGAGGAGGTCAGGGAGAAGCTTGACTCGAGGTGGGCATCACTCGATGTCATGGAGGTGCTCCTTGACCGTCAGAAGTGGGCCGTCAACCGTCTGGACTCCGAGACGCGGCGGCTCCACATGGAGGCCCTCGAGGCACATGCCCGAGCCGAGGAGAACTTCTCTGCTTTGGAGGAGGTGCGGCAGAGGCTGGTGCGCCGTGAGCGCGCCATTTCGGACCAGGAGCGCACTGCGGCGGCTGAGGCAGAGAAGGTCGCCGTGCAGGTGGCAGCTGGCGAGGGCGACCTGAGGGCCCGATCCAAGGAGTTGGAGACCCGGAAGGCCGATATGGTCGCAAGGGAGGACCAAGTCTCCCGGGAGCGCCAGGCGGTCCTGGATCGGGAGCTGGCTGCCGACTTCCAGGCTTCGGATTTGGAGCGGCTTGCCCAGAGTCTTCAGCTCCGGGATGACTCTCTGGCAGCCAAGGAGAAGGAATTCTCCAAGGGGAGCCTTGACGCCTTGCTGGCAGCCCGCCGCGAGGTGTCGAAGCTCCTGGCCTCGCGGTCCTCCGAGGCCCGGGCGGTCTCGAGCTTCGTTGACCAGGCAGGGTCCGCCCTGGTCCCCCTTGGCTTCAGCCCGGTGAAGGCAGCGGTCCCGGCGCAGAAGGTGGCCGAGGTGATCCCCGCGCTCGAGTCTATCGGCGCCAAGCTGAACAGGCTTGAAGCGGTGGTCGCTGGCGAGCTCGAGGCAGAGGGACGGGGCCTGGCAATGGAGGTTGCTACGCACATGTTGGCGTCCTTCCGGGGCTGGGATCCCTCCTTCTCACTGGAGCCAGCGAGACAGGGCCCCACCGCGGAGCGAGAGGAAACCGCCAGGGCTGAAGTCGGGGACGTGGCTGCCCTTGTAGCCTCTAGGTTCCGGCGCGAGCTAGGGGAATCCTAGGGCTTGTATCTTTTCATTTTCTTTTGTCGAGTCTGTAGTCCAGCTCGTGGAGCCTTGAATGAATAGACTCTTGTTGTTTTCTGTGTCTGCGTTCTTTTATCTTCTTCTTGGCTTGGCCTGGCAGAGTCCTTAGCTCCACAAGGTACTTAGAGGTCTTCACCAATCTTTAAGTATTGCACAGACACCTTCCTCGGGTCCTTACTAGGTTAAGGGTCCCAGGGGTCTTCGGAGCTCACCCCGTGAGGACGGGGAGGTCCTGATCTGCCAACCACGTGGCGGGCCCAGAGCTACCCTCTGAGGAGAGGGGCGCTCCGGTCGCGCTGGACACGTGGGGCTTCGGGGCTCGCCCCTGCGCAAGGGGCGAGATCCGGATCCTCTGGTCTTGTGCTGGAGTAGTCGATAGCTCTACCACCCCCCCTTCGTGCGATCCCCGTAGCTAAAACCTGGAGATCCTGCACACAGGTAGAGGAAGCGTAATTCTCCTCGGGGTTTCTCCCGTCCCTGTCTCTTAGTCTTATTTGGCTTACGGTCCTATTCCGGTAAACGGGGCTTGGGCAATTCTGTGCGCAAGGCACGGGGGGGTCCGGCTCCCTCCGAGGTCATGGTGCGACCATCCGGCCCCTAGTACCGGACCGTACGCCGGGGAAGCAGAGTGCACAGGCTTTCGGTATGGAACCAGGCAAAGCGGCTGTACTCCCCTGGACCTCCGAAGGGCAGGGCGCGCACGCTTTGGGTCGGAACCGGCAAAGCAGGCTACGCACCCTGGACCCCCCCCCCCATGCACAGCGCAGGCCTTTCCTGGAGGTGACCAACTGGCACCGCAACACCTGATTGGGGGAGGCCCAAAAGGCTCCCTGGCCATCGGTAGGTGCCTCAAGCGCAACCGCCTTCGGTAGGATAGCAAATGCTGACTATGGATGAGAGCGGGAAAGGGGAGCTAAATGTACGGTGAGCATACATAGAAAGTGTGGTCATAGAAATTAATGTGTAATTTAAATGAGCACGTAAGTATGAGCGTGGTAGAACAGGTTTCTGTGCAAATGCCCATAGGAGGAAGGCAGGCTGAACATGGAGGCAACGACCCGCCCCATTAAGAAGGGAAGCAAGACTCTACGCGCTTGGGGTCGGAACCAGGCCAAGCTGAACGTAGTCTTGGACCGTCCCCTGAGGCTTAGCCGCTCCGAGCGCTGTTCCTGGAGCCTATGGGATCTATTACAGAAAGGAAAAGGCCTGTTCTACTAATGCTCTACGGTTAGAACTTACTGTGATGTTCCATTCTCCAAGGGTTCGGGAGCGGATCCCATCCTTGGTGGAGAGGCGTATGTACCTGGGGCGGCAACTTTCGTGATTCGGAAGGGACCTTCCAGGCTGGGGGATAGTTTATAGGTCCTTCACGCGAAAGTGTGCGCCGCGGCACCAGGTCGCCTTCTTGTAGCTCCCAGACGCGCTTGGTCCTTTGGCGGTAGTGCCGGAGCACCAGCCGGGGCCGTGAGTTGTAGGGTGTTGCTTGTAATCGTGCCTCGTCGACGAGGTCGATATCTTCACGCCGGAGCTGGTCCTGCACGGCTTCTCTCGGGGGCCCCGGGGTACCTTCCTCTATTGGCTCAGGCCGACAAGAGGTAGGCGGTCCCGGACTCTTCTTGGGGGACCCAGGATGTCTTCTTCCATTTGCTCAGGCCGACAGGAGATTGACGGATCTTGGGCGGCCCTCGGGAGGTGAGGCCGAGGCACAGAGACATGCGCTCGGGTGGAGCTGGCCCGGTTCTGCACCGCCGGGGGCTGGTGCTTGGGCTGCTGCAACTGCTTGGAGCTTTTCCAAGGCTGATACTGCAGCAGTGCAGTCTCCACGGATCTTTTGTGGCAGTCGTAGTGGGCTACCACCCTGACTCGTCGTCAGTGAAGCTGGAGTCCTCATAGCTGTGTACCGCCTTTACGGCGCGCTGAGGCTCCTGGAACCCCACCTGGCGGCCGACGTTGTCTTGGGTGTCGACCTTCTGCTTGCCCTCCCTTTGACGGAAGGGAGGGGCATCAGCACGCGGTTGCTTCCCCTTGCGGAAGCGCTCCGCGAGCTTCTGAATCTCCCAGCACTCAGCAGCAGTATGGCTGCTGGTGTCGTGCACGGGGCATGGCTCGCCTTGGTCACCATCTGGATCTGGGGACCGTTACTGCCTTTTGTTGGGCCTGGCCCCCGAGCTCCGCTGGGTGCTGCTGCTGCAGCAACGGGAGCTGCGGTCGATGGTTTCATCTTGCCACCGCCCCGGTTCTTGATCTTCTTGCTGCTTCCATTGGAAGCAGCGCCAGATCCGGGCTGTCCTCCTGATTCGGAGGCTGGCTGTGAATGCCAGTTCCACCCTTCTGCTGCCCTGGCGCACTTGTCCGCCAGGCTGAAGAGCTCTGAGACGTCGCGAAACTCTCTGGTCGCGAGCTTCTCAAGCATCTTCTTGTCCCGTACACCCTGCCGGAATGCCACCACCACAGATGCATTTTGGATATGCGGGATGGTGTTCCGTACCTGGGAGAACCGCTGGATGAAGGAGCGCAGCGTCTTTCCAGGTTGTTGCTGGATGGCGTGGAGGTCGAGCTCCGTGCCAGGCCGGGTGTAGGAACTGCCGAAGTTAGCAGTGAACTGCCGGCAGAGCTCTCCCCAGGAGGTTATGGAACCCTGAGGGAGGTTCATGAGCCAAGACCAGGCTGGCTGGGCCGGTCAAGGCGACGGGGAAGTAGTTGGCCATGACGGCCTCATCCCCTCCTGCAGCAAGGATGGTGGTGGAGTAGATCTGGAGGAACTCCACCGGGTTGACGCTGCCATTGTACTTCTCGGGCAGGTGCCGCGGAACTTGCGTGGCCACATCGCGAAGCGAAGGTGTGGCGCCAGGGCCGCACATCCTGCTCCTGTTGCTGCAGGTGTTGGTGTCGCGAACGCTTGGTTCGCTGCTGGCACTGTATACCCCGGTATAGGCAAGGCTGCGCCATAGACCGGGGCACCATTTGCAGGGAATATGGCTGGGGCATATGCTGCGTGGCGTATACCTGGGGCAGAGATCGCGTGGCGAATGTCTGCGCCTCAGGCTGGGTTGAGGCGGTTGACATGCTGTCGCTGGCCTCTTGGTTGCGACGCCTTTCTCGCCGTCGCTTGATGAGCACTCAGGCATCTTTGCCCAAGTGGCGTCGTTCCAGGTCCGACCTCAGGTCTGCCGATGGGAGCCTGTTGGAGCGGGAATCTGCCGTCTGCCCGTCAACCGTTGGCGTGCGCATCAGCGACACAGCCGGTTGACTGGGACGTCGTCCCCGCCGAAGTTGAGGGTTGGCAACGGCGACGATGAGATGGTCTATGTCACGAATCCACTACTGGGTCGCTGACTGGGGCGCGTCCCCAGCAGGTGGATAGTGCAGTAGCGCTCATGCTGCAGCTAGTGCGCCCCCGTGGGAGACACTCAGCGCTGCATTGAATCTCACGCTTGCTGGAGCCTGTGCTGCTGGAGTCGGCTGCTGGCTCCCAGCTTGCGCCGACACACTCCGTCCTGAGTGTGTCGAGACGTAGTCCCCGCTGGTCACCGTTCGTCGCGAACGTGGGCGGGGAGAGCTTGCCGCTGAAGGAAGCTTCGTCATCTTCGTCGGTATAAGCTCGTCGCGCAAGGGAAAAGCCCCCTACCTGGCGCGCCAAATGTCGAAGTGTGTAGCCGACACTTTCCCCGGGCCTGCTCTGGGCAGCCCGCGGAGGTTCTTTATCGGAGGGGCTAGTCACTCACAAAGAGCTTACACATTAGGGATGATTGAGGGAGAAGTTTGACACAGGTATTTTTACGTGGTTCAGGCCGCCGGAGCATAATACCCTACGTCCACGGTGAGCTGAGTTGCTCGTTGTATTGCTGGTTGCTCAGAACCGGAGTCCTGAGCTTGAGGATGACCTAAGTGCTCGGATGCTGGAGCGTAAGTGTGCAAAGAGTTGAACCGGTAGAGGGAGTCGAGCAAAAGTCGAACCCTTGCTAACGTTGCCTACCCGAGCCTTTTATAGTCCAAGGCTCGGGTGGCTTACAAGGTGGGCCCGGGACACGGCAGGTGGTCCCGGGGAGATTGCCTGCCATCTACCGTATCTGCAGTTACGCCGGTAGTTGTCTCTGGCGAGGGATCCCGAGTCTTCGTTCTGCTGCCCTTCCCATGCCGCAAGCTAGTCGTAGTGGTTGGCAGGGGCGGCAGGGGATGTCTTGACACTGTGTTTATTGGCGGGCAGGCTCTGACGCGGCGCGTCAGTCTTCATTGTGATGTGATTGGGCGCAACGGCACCTGATAGAGGCGTGCGCCGCGTCTCCATGCCTTGGGAAGGCGCGGGTCTTGAATACCTTGTACGGGCAAGGTATGGCGCGTCTTTACTCTTGCCGCCTACCGCGGAGGGGGGAGGTCCGGCTTAGTTGGCCACGCGGCGGTCCCGGAGCTCTCCTCTTAGGAGAGAGAGGTCCGACCACGCGGGACACGTGGAGCCATCAGAGCTCTCCCTGCGAAGGGGGGAGGTCCGGCTCTGCTGGCCACGTGGCAGGCCCGGAGCCCTCCTCTGAGGAGAAGGAGGTCCAGCCCCGCTGGACACGTGGAGCCTCCGGAGCTCTCCCCGCGGAGGGGGGGTCTGGCTCAATTGGCCACATGGCGGGCCCGGAGCTTACCTCTGAGGAGAGGGTTGTCCGGCCCCGCTGGACACATGGCGTCTTTGGAGCTCTCCCTGCGGAGAAGGGCGAGGTCCTTAGGCAGTTTCCCCTGTGCGCGGGGGTACCCCATATTGAGGGTGAAACAGACAGGACCTCGTTGGGTGGTGCCGTGTTATGCGGCACCCAACAGCACACGGGTCGATGAACACACATCATATTGCATAAATAGTTTGTGGAAGCGTACAGGAAAGTTTTACAAATACTTATATCAGAGTAAGCTACAGCGGAAGACTATCACTCTCACGACTCATTCTAAACTAGCAACAAAGAAACGGTCCAGCCCGCGGACGTTTCTTACTAGCAACACGAAGACAATTCTGCAGCGGCGAGGACGCTCTTTGAGTAAGCACTCGGAGGTTCCCGAGTCTCATCGGCATCCCTTCTCATAAGCATCGAGTAAATTACCTGCAAAACAACTCGGATAGCATCCGTGAGCATAACTCTCAGCAAGACTTAACCGCCACCCTAAAAATGAAACTCTAAGTGAGGTTATGAACCTAACATGGGATGGCATAAGCATAATTAACTCGCCTAAAAGTGAATCCTTACTTTCAGGTATTAATTGCAGCCTTTTAAGTAACCCTGGGCACGCCACATCGGGAGTCCACAACCAAACAAGAAACGCTTTCCCCCAATGTAAATTGCTCATGGCATAAAAGAATCGAGTTTGCACTAGCCTATTCATCACGATCCAATACAAAGGTAGGATAATACTTCACATCGAAATGATTAGTTCCTTTCTCATGCAAGTTCTTACTACGTCATGACTGTGAGAACAAGTATGCTCGGTCCATTCTGCGAGCGACGGTGATTCGAATCAATAACACCCGGACTACACGACACGTACGCCCGTATTCGACGTTACCTACAACAACCATCACTGACGTCGTACGTGGCATCCTTTCCCCCGTTTCACCCCCGCTGAAACGATCAAGTCGCCCCTACAGTAGCTACCCTCATGGTGCACCTACCGACATGAGATGTCATGAGAATATTCCCCACATACTGCACACCGGCCATCCGCCTGAGGCGACCTGAAAAGTCCCAACGACAGCTTCCCGAGGTACATCGGTTTACTGGGTCCCATATAGCCAGCATGAGTCCGGTACACAACTCAAACTTGTTCAACAGGGCCGCATACGGATCGGTCCTTGACCAACATGGACAGGTCTACAGCACCCAAGCCCCTATGTCCTGCTGCCCCTACAACCTTCCGGTCTCAACTTTAACCAGTGAATTCATTTTGAACCAATCCCGTATGCCCCTGTTGTTCCTGAAACTGCAAGTAGCATCTCACCACTCGACTTCTACCGAACCGTACTTAAGCATGGCAGTTCTACACGGTGAAAGACACCTACCCAATACTCCATGGGTCATTTGGTTATGTAAGAGGAGTATCAAACACTAGACCTAATGCACAGTTCAATTCTTAACCGAAAGTGAATACAAAATAAAAACTTAATAGCTGTTAAATGCAAACCGGAGCTTGCCTGTTTTGCAGGGTAGTCGTATATAAACAGTTTGTGCCCTTGCAGATCCACCCTTGATTCTCCGGAGCTTGATCCACTTCAATGAATCACTCCTTCTCCTTTGAATCCCCTTCGTTGTGGTTCCTATTGAAATGCATATGCATAGGTTTTATGGAATGTACTGGAAAGAAGTTATAGAATTACTTTCTTAAGAACAGTGGTTGTGTGGAAAAGCCAAGCATGGCTTGGTTTGCCTCTGTTGTGCAAAGACAGAAATAAACTAAATTGACCTTAAGGCCTTAGCTATACACTAACCATTTTCCCTAATGAACATAATAGATAAGCTGAAAGGATTTGAGTGCAACTGAAGAACAAAAACTCCAATGGCCTCAAAACTTTTACAGCAGGCTCTATACAACCTAAGGATTTAGCTTGCGAAATTGCAGCTAATTTGGAGTCATATTGTGTCCTCGATAATTCTCACAATATCTCCTTTCTATTTTTTCCCCTATACATAAGTATGGAAAATAAGAACAGGGAGTTCAAAGACTCATCTTGGGCTGACAATTTACATGTGAGTTCTTGATCACATGAGAGTCATCTGGTCCAAAATTCAGCCCTTTTACTTGAGTAGTTCTCCCAGAACAATTCTTCAAACATTTGTGCTCAAAAGAATTAATTCTGAAGAAATGTGCATTTTCATGCTCAATTAAGTGAACTACAATTCCAAGTATGTCTTAGAGAGCTTGACTAAATTTTCCTATGATTTTTGGAGCTATGGATTGCCCAGAATAGATTTTTGAAGTGGGAAATATTTTCTGAAAATGTTTTTGGACTCTTATGAACACAGCAGATTGTTTTTAGCAAATTCCTACTCAAATGATCTTCAAATGAGCTGAAAATTTGTTAGAATGTCAACAATATGCTAAAGAATATTCTGGCAAAATTTGGGGATTTTCGGATAAGCTAAATTCCCTCAATAATTCTTTTTCAGAAAACCTTCCAAGAATTGTCCAGAATAAACTATTGATTTTCATACAAATCTAAGTTCATATTTGGATAGAGCTCTGAAAGATGAATCCAACCCAAGTGGAATCACTCAAATTGGAGTTTTCTACAGGGAGTTATGATTTTCCCAAAGATTGAGCTAAGTCTGGAATTATTTTCCTACAGCAAATTCGGCTGGACCCACAGTTTTGAATTCCAGCCAATCGAAACGAAGCCACACCGGGCCACAGCGTCTCTGCGCGCCAACACACGCGATCCCGGCCACACCCGATCCCGGGTTTAAATTCTCTGCTGCTGACAGACGGGGCCCACGCTTCGTCTTCTTCCTCCGGCTCCCTCCCAGCGCCCGCGCTGCCCCTCACCGACCCGACGCCGGAGCTCGCCGGCTCGCCGTTTCTGGCCACCGCCTGAGCTGAAACTTGCCGCCAGGGAGTTGGTGACACCGAGGAACACGGCTGTGGGGTTTGCTAGGGCTGCCAACGACCGGAACATGGCCGGCGACATGCGACAGCTACTGTGGGGGTTCGGCGGCGTTGCCTGCGGTATCCAGCCCGCCAAAACCTGTGCCGACGAGCCCTACAGCACCAGTGGATGATCGCAAGGCACGGCATGGCCCCTAGATGGCTCGGGAACAGCCGCAAGTCGGTCATCACCGTGCGCCCAATTTGGTCCGCCGGAGAAGTGCTCGGTAAACCTCAAAATACGTCGCCCCAAAGGGTTTTCATGCGACGGATGCTAAAGAGAACATGATCGCCGGCTAGTACAGCTCCTACGTGCCAAGTTTGATGAGCTAAGAATGAATAGAAGTGGAGAATTTTGGATTCCCGTACCGGATGCTCGGGTTGAAGCCGCCGGAGCAAAACTTCGAAATTCGCCGGCGATGCTTCACGGTATGGCCTGAGCTTGGGCTGAGAGCAGCACCGCACCTGTGTGCGTCCGTAGCCGCGATCGCTCGGCCGTGAAACCCCCTGTGGAGGGCTGTCCACGAGTGCCCGATCACGTTTTTGAGCTAGGTCGCCGCGGCGGCGTTTGTTCTCGGGCAATGGAGGCCGAAGCTCGCTTGGTTTCAGGTCAGGGAGGTGGAGGGTGAGCTCGTGGGAGTGTTTAGCAGCTCGGGGAAAGGAAGAGCGCGGTGGTTTCGCCGTTCTTCCGATCGGACTGAGAGCGGAGGGGGAGAACGGCTGCTGTTCGTGCGCTCGTGAGGGGGGAAGCACAACTGAGCCTTTTGCTCGGCTGAGGGGACGTGAGCACAGGGATCAGCACGAGGGCACCGCCTCGGTCATCAGCGCATGGGGGAAGGCAGCAGGAGGTGGCGCCGGTAAGCACCTCGGTGGCTCCCGTGAGCTGTTCGGGGAAATCTCCCACTGAGGCTAATACTTAGGGTGCAGGGCTCCTCTTTTAGCTCTATGACATGTGGGTCCCACTCCATATTTCTTCTCCAAATATCTTCTCAAGCTGATCCTCTTAATTCCCACAATTCTGAGTTTTTAAAGTGTGGGTTAGAATTTGAATTCTCCAAATTCAGTTTGAATTGGTGACAAACATGAATTTGGCTAGAATCTGCAAATGCTTCCCTTTAACTCCTTTTTGAGCCCACCCTACAAATAGAAAGTTGGTGATCAAACTCCTCCCTATAATTCCAACTATGTGGCTGCATTTTTAATCAAAATCCTTGGTCACTACATGTGTGAACTTTGAATTTCAAATCTGATTTTTAAACTTACATGCAAAGAGGTATTTAACTCCTTATTGGTTCAACACTTTTAAATAAAAAGGTGAACCTCATGTTGGATGTTCATCACCTTGCATGAAGAAAAGTTTTAGCAAGTCCCATTTTTCATGTCTTGGCCACACATATGAACTCAAACCTTGGTTTTTATTCATACACATTTTTGGGACTTTTACATTCCTCCCCCCTTAAAAGAATCTCGTCCCGAGATTACAAAAGAGGAACGAGATGGGAGAGGTAATTACAAACTGTACAAAGCTAAAAACTCCGGATAGTTGGTGAGGAGGTAATCTTCACTTTCCCACGTCGCCTATTCTGCGATGTGATTACTCCACAGCACCTTGAAAAATTTGATCGTCCGGTTCTGGGTTACCCGGGTCTTTTCATCCAACATCTGAACCGGTCGCTCGGTGTAGGTCAGGTCCGATTTCAATTCTTCGATGTCCTCAGTGCGAACAGCAGCGGTGAATTTGATACACTTCCGCAGCTGTGATACATGAAATACACACCCGCTAAACTTGCCAGTAATTCCAGCGGGTAGGCTACGGGTCCGCACTATTCCGTGATAGCAAAAGGAACAATAAAACGGGGAGCGAGTTTCCCCTTTGCACCGAACCGGTGAGTTCCCTTCATCGGAGACATACGAAGATACACGTGTTCTCCGACGTCAAAATGCAAAGGCCTACACCGTTGATCAGCGTAGCTCTTCTGTCGGGATTGTGCAGCCTCAAGTTCTCTTGTATCAACCGAACTCGGTCTTCGGCTTCGTTCACAAGATCAATCCCAAACAGAACTCTTTCGCCGGACTCACACCAATTCAGTGGTCTGTGACACTTCCGGCCGTAGAGAGCTTCATACGGTGCCATTTTAATACTCGCTTGATAACCGTTGTTGTATGAAAACTCCGCCAGCGGTAGGTGATGGTCCCAATTCCTACCGTGGTGGATGGCACACGCTCTCAACATGTCCTCGAGCACTTGATTCACCCTCTCAGTTTGTCCATCGGTTTGAGGGTGATATGCGGAGCTCCTAATCAGCTTGGTGCCCAACGAGGCATGCAGGTGCTCCCAAAAACGAGCAACAAACAGTGCACCTTGATCTGAAATGATGGTCTTCGGGACACCATGTGAGCAAATAATTCTGGAGATGAATAACTCCGCATATTGCCTTGCTCGATAATGAGTGTTCACCGGTATGAAATGAGCTGATTTCGTCAACCGGTCGACGATCACCCATATCGAGTCATGCTTCTTGGATGTGAGTGGTAATCCGACAATGAAATCCATACCCACATCCTCCCTCTTCCATGCTGGTATCTTCAAAGGTTGTAGCTGTCCGGCTTTCCGCACATGATCAGCCTTGACCCGTCTACACGTATCACACTCGGATACGTATTTCGCAATCTCCCTCTTCATCCTCGTCCACCGAAATTTCTGTTTCAAATCTTGGTACATCTTGTTACTTCCGGGATGAATGGAAAACTTAGACAGGTGGGCTTTATCCAAGATCTTCTTCTGGAGTTTAATATTACGTGGTACCACTATACGGTCGTTAAACCATATCGTACCGTTCTTATCCTTCCGGAAACATTTTACCTCTCCGTTGTCTAGTCTTCTCCGTATGTGAGACATACCCCTGTCTCTTCTTTGAGCCTCAACAATCTCTTCACGGATTGTTGGAATGAGCGCGAGATTATAAAGCGCGCCATACGGGATGACACGGAGACTTGGTTCTTCATCTTCCAACTCAGCAGCCGCTAAGTTGTGGACGTGGGCTTTCCAACTAAGTGCGTCGGCAACCACGTTTGCTTTTCCTGGATGATAGTGAATCTCAATTTCATAATCTTTTATGAGCTCCAACCATCTCCGCTGTCTCATGTTCACCTCCTTCTGCGTGAAGATATACTTCAAGCTTTTATGGTCGGTGTAGAGGTGAACAAGATTACCAAGTAGGTAATGCCTCCACATATTCAACGCTAACACCACTGCAGCAAGCTCGAGATCGTGAGTTGGATAATGCTGCTCGTTGTTTTGCAGTTGGCGAGACCCATAGGCGACTACGCGCCCTTCTTGCATCAGAACGCAGCCGAGACCAATGCCGGATGCATCACAGTATACATCAAATGGCTTCGTCGTGTCCGGCTGAGCAAGAACTGGAGCTGTTGTGAGATGTTTCACTAAAGTTTTGAATGCGGCTTCACATGCTGCACTCCACATGTATTTAGTGCCCTTCTTCAGCAGCTCCGTCATTGGTTTAGCAATCTTTGAGAAGTTCAGAATAAACCTCCGATAATACCCCGCTAAACCTAGGAAACTTCGGACCTCGTGGACGGATTTGGGAGATTCCCACTTCAGTACTTGTTCAATCTTGCTGGGGTCCACGGCAATGCCTTCTGCTGAAATGATATGACCTAGGAAAGGCACTTGATCGATCCAGAACTCGCACTTGCTGAACTTGGCATATAACTGGTGCTCCTGCAACTGTTGTAGCACAATACGCAGATGTTCAGCGTGCTCTTCTTTAGATTTGGAGTAAACCAATATGTCGTCGATGAATACCACGATGAACTTGTCTAACTCCGGCATGAACACAGAATTCATCAAATACATAAAGTGTGCCGGAGCGTTGGTTAACCCAAATGACATGATGAGGTACTCATCGAGTCCGTATCTTGTTGAGAAAGCTGTCTTCGGTATGTCCTCCGGTCGGATCTTGATTTGATGATACCCCGACAGAAGATCCATCTTTGAAAATACCTATGCACCCACAAGTTGATCGAACAGGATATCGATGCGGGGCAAAGGATACTTGTTCTTGATCGTGACAGCATTTAGAGGACGGTAATCAACACATAGCCGTAGTGTTTCGTCCTTCTTCTTAACGAACAGCGCTGAGCAACCCCAAGGTGAAGAACTTGGTCGTATGAAACCCTTGCTCATGAGTTCATTCAGTTGCTCTTTCAACTCCGCTAGCTCGTTAGGTGCCATCTTGTAAGGCCTCCGTGAGATAGGCGTCGTTCCCGGCGCCAGTTCAATCTTGAACTCGACGTCCCGTTCGGGCGGCATGCCCAGTAAGTCATCGGGAAATACGTCGGGATAATCACGTACCACCAGAATATCTTCAAGCCTCAGCGCTTCCGTGTGGTAGGACTATACCATATCTGGATCTTCACTGTCTAAAAACAGGGTGTGTTGTCCGTGAATCGGCGAGTCAATCTGGACAGTCCATTTACCGATATTGAGAATGGCACCGTGACGATTTAACCAAGACATCCCCAATATAATGTCTATCTTCTGCCTATCCAACATAATCAGCGATGTTGGGTATATTTTTCCACCCAAACACAAAGCTGCTCGGGACACAATCTGATTGGCAGAGATGTTTCCTCCCGGTGAACGTATGAGAAAACTCGTTGTGGGAGTATTGGTGGATAATTGGTGCTGATCCACGCATGATTTGCTGATAAAATTGTGGGTGGCACCGGAATCAAAAAGTACCAACACAGGCACGTCTTTGAGAGTGAACATGCCCGCCAACACCTGTGCTCCCTCCGGGACATCCTCAATAGCAAGATGTTGACTTGAGCAGGTGGTGGCATACCACCTGACAATTACGAAGGCTGTCTGGTGTTCAACAACTTCTCCCGGCATTCTTGCCTAAAATGCCCAGAACGGTGGCAATAAGAACATGGGGGTTTCCCGGATTGCAATGCTGTTATGTTGACTTGAGCAGGTGGTGGCATACCACCTGACAATTACGAAGGCTGTCTGGTGTTCAACAACTTCTCCCGGCATTCTTGCCTAAAATGCCCAGAACGGTGGCAATAAGAACATGGGGGTTTCCCGGGTTCTTCGTTAACTTGTGGTTGAGAAGTTGATGTATCGGGCTGCAGCAATGATGTAACAGGTGTCATTCGTTGCTGCGGCAATGGTGTTGCTTCAAGACATGATTCTTGAGCAGGAAATCTGTACGGAGTTGATCTCACTGGCGCTTGCCATCCTTCAACGGATGGTGTGTGATACACCTCACGGTATTTACGAGGAACGATTGGTGTGTATTCTTGCACATCCTCCCGGTCCCTCTTCTCTGCTTGACACTCAAGTGTCGCTTGTTCTTGCTGTAGAGCAGCACTGATCAACTCGGTGTAACTGCCTTGATTGAACAAGGCTAACTTCTCTTTTAGTATGGCACTCAAGCCATAGAAAAAGTAGTCACACATTGCAGCTTTGCTCGTTGCATAAGCAGGAGCATATTGTGCCAGAAGGTTGAATCGTCTGACATAATCGAGGACACTCATGCCCCCCTGCTTCAAGTTTCTGAATTCTTGCTGTTGGGCCTTGATAAAACCCATAGGAATGTGACGAGCACGGAATGCTTCACGAAATTCCGTCCATTCCACTTGGTGGCCTCCCGGAACGGTGGCGAGATAAGCAAACCACCAATTTCCGGCGGCTCCATGGAGCTGTTGAGCGGCAAATAATGTCTTCTGATATTCGTCGCACTCAAACACTCCAAACTTGGATTCCATAACTCGATGCCACTGATCAGCTTCCACTGGTTCATTGGCTTTTGTGAAAATTGGCGGTTGTGTCGCCAGGAAGTCCAAATAGGCGTTCCGAGGTGGAACGTCCTGTTGTGCACGTTGGAGTAAGCCCTGTTGTACCAAGGCTTGGAGTAGTCTTGTGTTCTCTTGACTTGACTCGACCATCTGAGCCTTGACATCTGCCCATACCGTTGATGGTGGTGCCCGTGGTGGAGTCGAGTCATCATCCTCTCAGCGAGAACCTTCAGCCCTACTCAGAGAATGATTACGCACCGTACTGCAAAATAATCATTTTTGAAGAGAGTCAAAACTTGATCTCAGCAGTATGTGAAAGTATGTAAAACATGAACGTGCTAAAACTTTATGAAAGCATAACAAAATTTCATGTTTACAGATCTTTCTAAAGCCAACATATTCAGTCCCTCATTCTGTACAGAACAGACCTTTCTGTACTTAACCCAGAATTTGATCCAGTCACTAGCATTTTCATAACTCAAGTCGAATACCAAAGTTAAAGTTAACTTCAGTATTATCTGACGAGTACTCACATGCCCCTAGATAATTTCTGGAACAGAAGTTATGATTGTTCAAAGCTGCCAGAATTTCTGGATAAATTTTGCCAGCACCTCCTTTGTATGTGGCTGTTTTCATCACAGTTTTACATGCAAAAGGGGTACAATTCTGAACAAACTATGAACTACAAAATCGTTGCAAGTTTCATAAACTTTCCAACGGTGTATCATATGACCTTTAGAAATTTTTCTACAGACTGTGATGGCTAATTTACAGCAACATCCAGAGAAGTTTGCAGCTGCTCTGTTTTCTGAACAGTTTGCATTCATCTGGACATTCAACCACGTTGGTGTCAGATTTGGTTCTGGAGTTCTACAGAAAAGTTGTAGAGCACTTAATAACCTTTCCAGAACTGTATCAAACACCTCCATTGGGTCGAGCTAATCAGAGTTACGCTCTGTTAAAGGCCAGAAAAATTTCTGTCTGAACAGAGCACTCTGTCTTTGAGATCAAAAGAAGCCTAACAAGTCTCTTCTTTGAAACTTAGTTCAAAGGAAGAGCTCAGTAACTACTATGTGCTTTATCACATCCATTTGTAGTTTGGCAGTTAATCATGAATGATTTCTTCATAGGTAAGAATACTATCCAGTGTAGTATGGTTGCGATGCACCGTAAGACATATGACGGTAATACGTTGCCTCACCAAAGAAAAACCTAACCGGATTACACCGGCATATACATATCCTTAGGTGGCACTAAAACGGTCACTCGCAAACGTGTTCTACACGCACTAAGGTTTTCGTGGTTAGTACCTACATAAGTCACACTCAATCATCAGGTTCGGCTGCACACGGAACCCGGTATCCATACAGTTCGTACACCCGGCCGTCATCACTCGCCCAGGTGTTCTCAAGCCAAACACGCCTTGAGCTACGTGTTCACGTTACTGACCACGTGACGGGGTCTCCCAAATTGCACCACGCACGCCCGGGACAGACGTTGCTCAAATACCCCAAACGACATGAAGAGTCGTAGAGGATACTAAAGCGAGTCGGGTTACCTGCCACCCGTGAGGCTCCACCCTTCAGCTTGTGCGCACTGGTGGACAGCGCATACGTGCACCACCAAGACATAAAACGTCCCAATATGCACAATTTTCCGACATAACAAATAAGTTAGCTTGCCACCATCATATTATGCTAATAATAGTCCTTATGTGGGCCTAGTACAGTTATCTCACCGTATCCTAAGTTTTTGACATAATATGATGCTCAATCCGTGCTATGTTCCCAACGCAGCTCTGATACCAGCTGAAACAGACAGGACCTCGTTGGGTGGTGCTGTGTTATGCGGCACCCAACAGCACACGGGTCGATGAACACACATCATATTACATAAATAGTTTGCAGAAGCGTACAGTAAAGTTTTACAAATAATTATATCAGAGTAAGCTACAGCAGAAGACTATCACTCTCACGACTCATTCTAAACTAGCAACAAAGAAACGGTCCAGCCCGCAGACGTTTCTTCCTAGCAACACGAAGACAATTCTGCAGCGGCGAGGACGCTCTTTGAGTAAGCACTCGGAGGTTCCCGAGTCTCATCGGCATCCCTTCTCATAAGCATCGAGTCAATTACCTGCAAAACATCTCGGATAGCATCCGTGAGCATAACGCTCAGCAAGACTTAACCATAACCCTAAACATGAAACTCTAAGTGAGGTTATGAACCTAACATGGGATGGCATAAGCATAATTAACTCGCGTAAAAGTGAATCCTTACTTTCAGGTATTAATTGCAGCCTTTTAAGTAACCCTGGGCATGCCACATTGAGAGTCCACAATCAAACAAGAAACGCTTTCCCCCCCCTGTAAATTGCTCATGGCATAGAAGAATCGAGTTTGCACTAGCCTATTCATCACGATCCAATACAAAGGTAGGATAATATTTCACATCAAAATGATTAGTTCCTTTCTCATGCAAGTTCTTACTATGTCATGACTGTGAGAACAAGTATGCTCGGTCCATTCCGCGAGCGACGGTGATTCGAATTAATAACACCCGGACTACACGACACGTACGCCCGTACTCGACGTTGCCTACAACAACCATCACTGACGTCGTACGTGGCAGCCTTTCCCCCATTTCACCCCCGCTGAATCGATCAAGTCGCCCCGTACAGTAGCTACCCTCATGGTGCACCTACCGACATGAGATGTCATGAGAATATTCCCCACATACTGCACACCGGCCGTCCGCCTGAGGCGACCCGAAAAGTCCCAACGACAGCTTCCCGAGGTACATCCGTTTACTGGGTCCCATATAGCCAGCATGAGTCCGGTACACAACTCAAACTTGTTCAACAGGGCCGCATACGGATTGGTCCTTGACCGACACGGACAGGTCTACAGCACCCAGGCTCCTATGTCCTGCTGCCCCTACAACCTTCCGGTCTCAACTTTAACCTGTGAATTCATTTTGATCCAATCCCGTATGCCCCTGTTGTTCCTGAAACTGCGAGTAGCATCTCACCACTCGACTTCTACCGAACCGTACTTAAGCATGGCAGTTCTACACGGTGAAAGACACCTACCCAATACTCCATGGGTCATTTGGTTATGTAAGAGGAGTATCAAACACTAGACCTAATGCACAGTTCAATTCTTAACCAAAAGTGAATATAAAATAAAAACTTAATAGCTGTTAAATACAAACCGCAGCTTGCCTGTTTTGCAGGGTAGTCGTATATAAACAGTTAGTTCCCTTGCAGATCCACCCTTGATTCTCTGGAGCTTGATCCACTTCAATGAATCACTCCTTTGAATCCCCTTCATTGTGGTTCCTATTGAAATGCATATGCATAGGTTTTATGGATTGTACTGGAAATAAGTTATAGAATTACTTTCTTAAGAACAGAGGTTGTGTGGAAAAGCCAAGCATGGCTTGGTTTGCCTCTGTTGTGCAAAGAACAGAAATAAACTAAATTGACCTTAAGGCCTTAGCTATAAACTAACCATTTTCCCTAATGAACATAATAGATAAGCTGAAAGGATTTGAGTGCAACTAAAGAACGAGAACTCCAATGGCCTCAAAACTTTTACAGCAGGCTCTATACTACCTAAGGATTTATCTTTCCAAATTGCAGCTAATGTGGAGTCATATTGTGTCCTCCATAATTCTCACAATATCTCCTTTGTATTTTTTCCCCTATACATAAGTATGGAAAATAAGAACAGGGAGTTCAAGGACTCATCTTGGGCTGATAGTTTACATGTGAGTTCTTGATCACATGAGAGTCATCTGGTCCAAAATTCAGCCCTTTTACTTGAGTAGTTCTCCCAGAACAATTCTTCAAACATTTGTGCTCAAAAGAATTAATTCTGAAGAAATGTGCATTTTCATGCTCAATTAAGTGAACTACAATTCCAAGTATGTCTTAGAGATCTTGACTAAATTTTCCTATGATTTTTGGAGCTATGGATTGCCCAGAATAGATTTTTGAAGTGGGAAACATTTTCTGAAAATGTTTCTGGACTCTTATGAACACAGCAGATTGTTTTTAGCAAATTCCTACTCAAATGATCTTCAAATGATCTGAAAATTTGTTAGAATCAACAATATGCTAAAGAATATTCTGGCAAAATTTGGGGATTTTTGGATAAGCCAAATTCCCTCAATAATTCTTTTTTGGAAAAATTTCCAAGAATTATCCAGAATAAACTATTGATTTTCAAACAAATCTAAGTTCATATTTGGATAGAGCTCTGAAGGATGAATCCAAACCAAGTGGAATCACTCAAACTGGAGTTTTCTACAGGGAGTTATGATTTTCCCAAAGATTGAGCTAAGTCTGGAATTATTTTCCTACAGAAAATTCGGCTGGACCCACAGTTTTGAATTCCAGCCAATCGAAACGAAGCCACACCGGGCCACAGCGTCTCTGCGCGCCAACACACGCGATCCCGGCCACACCCGATCCTGGGTTTAAATTCTCTGCTGCTGACAGATGGGACCCACGCTTCATCTTCTTCCTCCGGCTCCCTCCCCGCACCCGCGCTGCCCCTCACCGGCCCGACGCCGGAGCTCGCCGGCTCGCCGTTTCCGGCCACCGCCTGAGCTGAAACTCGCTGCCAGGGAGTTGGTGACACCGAGGAACACGGCTGTGGGGTTTGCTAGGGCTGCCAACGACCGGAACATGGCCGGCGACGTGCGACAGCTACTGTGGGGGTTCGGCGGCGTAACCTGCGTATCCAGCCCGCCAAAACCTGTGCCGACGAGCCCTACAGCACCAGTGGATGATCGCAAGGCTCGGCATGGCCCCTAGATGGCTCGGGAACAGCCGCAAGTCGGTCGTCACCGTGCGCCCAATTTGGTCCGCTGGAGAAGCGCTCGGTAGACCTCAAAATATGTCGCCCCAAAGGGTTTTCATCCGACGGATGCTAAAGAGAACATGATCGCCAGCTAGTCCAGCTCCTACGTGACAAGTTTGATGAGCTAAGAACGAATAGAAGTGGAGAATTTTGGATTCCCGTACCGGATGCTCGGGTTGAAGCCGCCGGAGCAAAACTTCGAAATTCGCCGGTGATGCTTCACGGTATGGCCTGAGCTTGGGCTGAGAGCAGCACCGCACCCGTGCGCGTCCGTAGCTGCGATCGCTTGGCCATGAAACCCCCTGTGGAGGGGTGTCCACGAGCGCCCGATCACGTTTTTGAGCTAGGTCGCCGCGGCGGCGTTTGTTCTCGGGCAACGGAGGCCGAAGCTCGCTTGGTTTCAGATCAGGGAGGTGGAGGTTGAGCTCGTGGGAGTGTTTAGCAGCTCAGGGAAAGGAAGAGCGTGGTGGTTTCGCCGTTCTTCCGATCGGACCGAGAGCGGAGGGGGAGAACTGCTGCTGTTCGTGCGCTCGCGAGGGGGGAAGCACAACTGAGCCTTTTGCTCGGCTGAGGGGACGTGAGCACAGGGATCAGCACGAGGGCACCGCCTCGGTGGTCAGCGCATGGGGAAAGGCAGCAGGAGGTGGCGCCAGTAAGCACCTCGGTGGCTCCCATGAGCTGTTCGGGGAAATCTCCCACTGAGGCTAAGACTTAGGGTACAAGGCTCCTCTTTTAGCTCTATGACATGTGGGTCCCACTCCACATTTCTTCTCCAAATATATTCTCAAGCTGATCCTCTTAATTCCCACAATTCTGAGTTTTTAAAGTGTGGGTTAGAATTTGAATTCTCCAAATTCAGTATGAATTGGTGACAAACTTGAATTTGGCTAGAATTTGCAAATGCTTCCCTTTAACTCCTTTTTGAGCCCACCCTACAAATAGAAAGTTGGTGATCAAACTCCTCCCTATAATTCCAACTATGTGGCTGCATTTTTAATCAAAGTCCTTGGTCACTACATGTGTGAACTTTGAATTTCAAATCTGATTTTTAAACTTACATGCAAAGAGGTATTTAACTACTTATTGGTTCAACACTTTTAAATAAAAAGGTGAACCTCATGTTGGATGTTCATCCATGTATTACCTTGCATGAAGAAAAGTTTTAGAAAGTCCCATTTTTCATGTCTTTGCCACACATATGAACTCAAACCTTGGTTTTTATTCATACACATTTTTGGGACTTTTACAGAGGTACCGACAGTACGCTTTGGCTAGGAAAAAGGATTTGTGTGCCTAACGTAAGGCACATCCACGACATGATATTAAAAGAGGCGCATGATTCTTCCTATTCCATACATCCCGGAAGTACCAAAATGTACAAGGACTTGAAGATTTGTTATTGGTGGGATGGTATGAAAAGGGATATAGCCGAATACGTTGCCCTATGCGACACATGCCAACGGGTGAAGGCCGAACATCAAAGACCCGCTGGATTGTTGCAACCCTTGAAGTAAACCGAGTGGAAGTGGGAGGACATCAGTATGGATTTCATCGTCGGCTTGCCACGTACTCAGTCGGGTTATGACTCCATCTGGGTTATCGTGGACCGATTGACGAAAACAGCCCATTTTCTCCCTGTAAGGGCCAAGTACAACGTTTCACAATTAGCCGAGTTGTACATGGAGCAGATCGTGTGCCGTCATGGAGTCCCGAGGAGGATAGTCTCAGATCGAGGTTCTCAGTTTACCTCTCGATTCTGGAGGAAGCTGCAGAAAGCTATGGGTACACGACTGGATTTTAGCTCCGCCTATCACCCACAAACCGATGGACAAACCGAAAGGACAAACCAAATTTTGGAGGACATGTTGAGAGCTTGCGCCTTGAAACATGCGCGTAGTTGGGATAGGAGTTTACCATACGCTGAATTCTCCTATAAAAACAGCTATCAAGCTAGCTTGAAGATGTCGCCTTTCGAAGCATTGTATGGTAGATGGTGTAGAACGCCGCTGTTTTGGAACGAAACCGGAGAGAACCAGGTGTTTGGACCCAAAGTGCTACAAGAAGCTGAAAAGCATGTCCAAATGATATGGGAGAACTTGAAAGCTGCCCAGTCACGACAAAAAGGCTTGAGGACAATAGGTGAAGGAAGTTGACCTTCGAAGTAGGAGACTTCGTGTAGCAGCTCTGATGCCACGCTGTGAGGGACAGGACCTCGTTGGGTGGTGCCGAGTTATGCGGCACCCAACAGCACACGGGTCGATGAACACACATCATATTACATAAATAGTTTAGTGGAAGCGTACAAGAATGTTTTACAAATAGTTATATCAGAGTAAACTACAGCGAAGACTATCACTCCCACGACTCATATCTAAACTAGCAACAAAGAAACAGTCCAGCCCGCGGACGTTTCTTACTAGCAACACGAAGATCAATCTGCAGCGGCGAGGATGCTCTTTGAGTAAGCACTCGGAGGTTCCCGAGTCTCATCGGCATCCCTTCTCATAAGCATCGAGTCAATTACCTGTAAAACAACTCGGATAGCACCCGTGAGCATAATGCTCAGCAAGACTTAACCGTCACCCTGAACATGAAACTCTATGTGAGGTTATGAACCTAAAGTAGGATGGCATAAGAATAATTAAACTCGCCTAAAAGTGAATCCTTACTTTCAGGTATTAATTGCAGCATTTTAAGTAACCCTGGGCACGCCGCATCGGAAGTCCACAATCAAACAAGAAACACTTTCCCCCGATGTAATTTGCTCATGACATAAAGGAATCGAGTTTGCACTAGCCTATTCATCAAGATCCAATACAAAGCTAGTATAATACTTCATATCAATATGATTAGTTCCTCTCTCATGCAAGTTCTTACTACGTCACGACTGTGAGAACAAGTATGCTCGGTCCATTCCGCGAGCGACGGTGATTCGAATCAATAACACCCGGACTACACGACACGTACGCCCGTACTCGATGTTGCCTACAACAACCATCACTGACATCGTACGTGGCAGCCTTTCCCCCGTTTCACCCCTGCTGAATCGATCAAGTCACCCCGTACAGTAGCTACTCTCATGGTGCACCTACCGACATGAGATGTCATGAGAATATTCCCCACATACTGCACACCGGCCGTCCAACTGAGGCGATCCGAAAAGTCCCAACGACAGCTTCCCGAGGTACATCGGTTTACTGGGTCCCATATAGCCAGCATGAGTCCGGTACACAACTCAAACTTGTTCAACAGGGCCGCATACGGATCGGTCCTTGACCGACACGGACAGGTCTATAGCACCCAGCCCCCTATGTCCTGCTGCCCCTACAGCCTTCCGGTCTCAACTTTAACTTGCTACTTCATTTATGAACCAATCCCGTATGACCCTGTTGTTCCTGAGACTGCGAGTAGCATCTCACCACTCGACTTCTATCGAACTGTACTTAAGCATGGCAGTTCTACACGGTGAAAGACACCTACCCAATACTCCATGGGTCATTTGGTTATGCAGGAGGGGTATCAAACACTAGACCTAATGCACAGTTCAATTCTTAACCGAAAGTGAATACAAAATAAAAACTTAACAGCTGTTAAATGCAAACCGGAGCTTGCCTGTTTTGCAGGGTAGTCGTATATAACAGTTAGTGTCCTTGCAGATCCACCCTTGATTCTCCGGAGCTTAATCCACTTCGATGAATCCCTCCTTTGAATCCCCTTCGTTGTGGTTCCTATTGGATTGCATATGCACATGTTTTATAGAATGTAATGGAAAGAAGTTATAGAATTACTTTCGTAGGAACAGAGGTTATGTGGAGAAGCCAAGCATGGCTTGGTTTGTCTCTGTTGTGCAAAGAACAGAAATAAACTAACTTGACCTTAAGGCCTTAGCTATACCTTAACCATTTTCCCTAATGAACATAATAGATAAGCTGAAAAGATTTGAGTGCAACTGAAGAACAAGAATCCCCAATGGCCTCAAAACTTTTACAGCAGGTTCTATACTACCTAAGGATTTAGCTTGCCAAATTGCAGCTAATGGGGAGTCCTATTGTGTCCTCCATAATTCTCACAATATCTTTTATGTATTTTTCCCCTCTACATAAGTATGGAGAATAAGAACAGGGAGTTCAATGACTCATCTTGGGATGATAATTTACATGTGAGTTCTAGATCACATTAGAGTAATCTGGTCCAAAATTCAGCCCTTTTACTTGAGTAGTTCTCCCAGAACAATTCTTTAAGCATTTGTACTCAAAAGAATTAATTCTGAAGTAATGTGAATTTTCATGCCCAATTAAGTGTACTACAATTCCAAGTATGTCTCAGAGAGCTTGCCTAAAGTTTCCTATGATTTTTGGAGTTATGGATTGCCCAGAATAGATTTTTGAAGTGGGAAACATTTTCTGAAATTGCTTCTGGACTCTTTTGAACATAGTAGTTTGCATTTAGCAAATCCCTACTCAAATGATCTTCAAATGAGCTGAAAACTTGCTAGAAGGTGTAACACCCCAAAAATCTTGATAAGACCCTAAATCAGGTTAAGAGGGGAATTTAAAAATTTTTGGACGTGTTGCATGTTTGCAAAAATTCAAATTCAAACTGGGATTCAAATTAAACTCAAATCAGAAAAGAAATAGAAAAAGAAAAAAAGAAACACAGAGAAAAACCGGCCAGTGGGCCGCAACCCACCAGCCGGCCCAACCAGAACCCGCGCCAGCCCGCAGCCGCGCGCGCCCCTTTCCTCCCACTGACAGGCGGGGCCCGCCAGTTCTTCGTCTACCTCGAGCCCGCGCCGGATTCTCTCACCCCGAATCCAAACCGATCCGGATTTCTGCGAATCCCAGCCGAATTTCGCTCGGGGGCGATGCGAACTCGATCTAAACCACCCCGCCGCCCTCCCCCGTCTATAAAAACCCCGGCCTCGTTCTGTTTTTCCCACGCGATCTGCTGTTTTTCCTCCGGTGAGAACCCGAGCCTTCTCCGGCGAATTCTAGCCGATCTAAGCTCGGAAATTCCGATCTAACTTGCTGGTCTTGATCCACCGCCTCCGGGGAACCTTGAAGGTGCAGAAAACTCGGTGACTTGTGGTCTAAACACAGCGCCGACGAGCCTCGCCGTGAATTCACCTCGGACCTCGTCGCCGATCACCTTCCAGGACCTCCGAGCTCAATAAAACCCCTGAGGTGAGATCCCCGACCTCTCCTCCACCGATCTATGCCATAAGATCACAGTTCTAGGAAGAATTCTCGAAGATCCGAAAGTCTCCGGCGAGATCGCCGCTTCCCGCCGCCGTGCGCCGCCGGCAGCGCCGCCCGCGCTCGATCAGAGCGATGTGGCCGCTTGTGCGCCGTTTATTTTAAATCGCACGGTAGGGTAAATCCCCACGTACCGGTTCGACGTTATAATCTCAGCCGTCGGTTTAAAATCGAACGGTCCATGTCAGCCCCGCGTTATAAAGACTGGAAATCTTACGTGCTACCCCCTGGGGTTCTCGGGAAATAAGAGCTAGCCCCGGAAACTTCTGATCTAGCCCCTGGAACTTCAGAAAATCATGTAAATTCATTTAAAAATCAGTTTTAGCCACTGGACTTAATAAAAATTAGGAAAAACTCTTCTGATAAGTGTAGCTAGACCCCTGAAAATTCTGAAAATAATATTATAGACCCTGTAGTGGGGTGAGTTTACCTTTTTAGTCCTGTTTCATATTTAATTTGAGAAATTGAATATGTGGCTAGTGTTTAAAATTTAAAAAGTGGGACAAACATGTTGTCAAAATTAAATTAAAAACTTTCTCAGTATTTAGAAAACTTTGGAGTGAGATAAAAACATATTTTGGGCTGAAGTGAATCTGTTTAATTTATTATTCACATTTAGGGACACATTTTTAAGTAAATAATAGTTCTAGAAAATAGGGAAAATAATTGTAAAATAGTTTATCAGAGGAAAAGGTCAAAAATATATTAGCAAATATTTTAGATCAGAACCTATTCTGTTTAGATGATGTGTCTTGTTATTTTTATAATAAAGTTCACACTTAGGCATAGGAAATAAATCTGAAAATATAGCAATTAATAAATGATAAATGGAGTTTCTAAAATCCAAAGAATTCAGTTTAGGGTTGGTACAAATTATGAAGACACATATGGAGAGGGAAAATACCTTTCATGCATACTAGGTAGCTAAAAGGTGTAGTAAATGAATATAAGGAATTTATTTAAATTGGAAACTCATATATATAGTATGTAAGTATAAATGTGAACACAAAAGTAGGAATCATATACCTATGATCAAAAGTGCATGCAAGCCACAAATCAACACACATAGAGTAACCACAACACATATAATTGTGAATGACTTTCATAAATGTGAATGTGTGGTTTGTATGAAGTGGAAGTGTGAACTATGTCTTATGGATTGTTGTTTTTCTTTTGCTATGTGTGATTGTATGATGTAGAACCTGCTCACGAGCAAGTTATTCCTTTCCAAGATCAGGACTACCCATTTCAAGAGCAGCAGGAAGGAGGAAAGTGTCCTTGACCACTTTGATCCTATGCTAGGATGTGTAGATAGAATTATTTGCATTGTCAAATGAAATATGAAACCCATGTTAGGAAGTTTCCCTAGAATTGCATTACCTTGTTTCCTTGTAGCTTGGGTTGGGATTTATTTCATCATGTCATTTATTATTATGCATATGCTTAGCCATGCTTAGAATGGGATATTTGGGATATGAGATCATCAGTTTATTTTACCATACTCTTGAATGAGATATTGTGAGTTATGTAGAGGTAGGGATCAAGGCAAGTTGGATGTTTTGGTTGTGTGCTGGGTGCACGAGACTTGGGTTTGTGTTTAGTACTTGCCTGGATCCTAAGGACCGGTTCATGGAGCATGTAACCTGGCTTTACCGTGCCAACCACATGCTCAGATGGGGCAGCTTGGCCAATTAATTAGGTGTATCCCCGGCGTAGTATGGGTGTGTTGGATGGTGCGGGGAATAGGTGTCAGCTGGACTACCATATGAACCGCAAGGCTCAAGAGGGGGCCACTGCAGCGGGGTTGGAGCCTCTTGTATGCTGTTAGGGGTGCAACCTCAGTGGGCCCATGCTCATCGGGAATCCCTTTGTAAAGGCTTCGTAGTGATCTCCTGGCTACACACCTGGGAAGTGTGAATGTGGTTCGTAGCCACTGGCATAATGGGGGTTCTTTTAGTCCACCCGGCAACGTGGGATGAAATCACTACATGTGGGTACAGTGGTACAAACTCTGCAGAGTCAAAACTGTCATGACAGCCGTGCTCACGGTCAAGAGCGGCTTGGACTTATTCATGATTAGAGGATTGATGGTTTTGGAAGTTGTGGATGTTAAGCGGGGAGCTTAACATTGGAAATGATGTTATGGTTATTTGATTATGATGATGGGATGGGAGATTGGGACCATTTCACCTGTGTAGTAATGTAGGTGCTTAATAAGCTAAGGTGATAGGTATTAATTGCGTAGTGCTATAACCATGAGTTCAACCTCCCCTTGTTATAGCCATGCATGACATAACTTTCCCACACTTGCTGAGTACCATCGGTACTCAACCTTGCATATTTTGTTGGTTTATATTGCTGCTCAGGTCAAGATAATGAGGTGGTGTATAATGACCAAGACTTTGGACCCGAAGAAGGTTTCTAGGTTCATGGAGACCCCCGGGCAACGCCTGCAATGGAGCCCACAAGAATAATATTCCGCTGCTAGTTTATTTACTTGTGATGAACTTATTATTGTCCATCGAGACATTTGCGATGTAAGACTTATTTATATTCGACACCTGGCTTGTAATAAATGATGCTTCACTATTTGTCATCACATGTATGAGAAAATGATCCTGGCATACATGCGATATTCACTTGGTTGTTCTTCGGAAAAACTGGGTGTGACAGAGGTGGTATCAGAGCCAAGGTTGCCCGTAGGAACGTGGACCTAGGTAGAAATGGACGTATTTAAGGGTCCTATTTTCTTAAAAACTATTTTTACAAGGTGTGTGTTGAAAAGTGTTATTTAATGAGTCACTTTCTTCATCTTACCCCAATTTTCATTCAAAATAGGATTTTTGTTTAAAAGTTTATCTAACCTAAGTTTAAATGCTTTTTGTTTTAGATGGTTCGCATGATTCGCATCGCTCGCAAGTCCACAGGAGGGAGAGTTCCCGTAGTTGCCCTTGCCGAGAGAGAGGAGAGCCGTCCGGTGACGTACCTTTTCTACGGGTTGGCAGTAGGAGGCTTGTTGCGCCGTCTTCGGCGTATGCTCGAAGCCGCCGGCAATACGGGCAAGCTGATCATCCACTATAACTCCACCAGGACCATCCGTGAGAAGAGGGAAGAATGGAGTTCAGAGATGAGGATTATACACGAAAATCGGCTGCTGAAGATCCACCGCTCTCCAGCTTGTAGAGCGACACAGGTCGATGCGGAGAAGGATGTCACCTGGGAGGCCATCAACTGCCAGAGTCACATCTATCGTCGCCACCTGGACAGGACTGAGTACATGTATGTCCTCCAGCGTGAGAGTGGTACCACGGAATACAAGTACCCGCCGGTGCAGCAAGGGACTTCCCATGAGCACATGGACTTGTGCTTGGATGATGCTGCTATGCTCAGCACTCGACTCCAGGAGTGTCAACAAGAGCTTCAGGATGTCCGGGACACCCTGAAGGAAACGGAGGCGTTGCTGCGAGCCTGCTTGAGGGCGAGAGAAAGAGGAGATGGGAATGAACTGTGTGTCACCGTGAATGATACATGGACTCCTGACTCCCCAGATCACCGAGCGATCAGGAGTCGTCGCACTTCTCCACCAGCAGCCTCCCCACCCAAAGCAGAGTCAGAAGGCAGCCGAAATGATGATGAAGATCCCGAGGAGCCTGCTCAAGAAAACGAGTAGTGTAGAGTCCTTCCCTTAGTTAGCAAGATGTCGAATAGTCGAGTCGTTACGTTAAGTTAATGGTGTGTTAATGCTTGGTGTGTGACGTGAGTTGTGGAAGCCATGAGCAATTGTCCACAGCCTCGTCTTTAGATTGTTTTGCTTTGGTGTGTGAACCCACATGAAATAATATTGCATTTATTTTTGTGTGAGATATGAAACCTCAGAAAAGTATAACAAAGCCTCAACACTTCAAAGTACAAACAAATGAAAGTAGTAAGATGATACTAAATGCTTTCAAATTAACATTGGTTGATTCTGCCAGATGGACGGAAGAGGAAAAGGACGTGCTGCCAACCCCGCCAACAACAACGATGAGGCATGCAACCCTCATCTTTCTGGAGGCCAGGACCGGGGTGGTCGCCGTGAAGGAGTTGATCCCCTCCACCAAATGCTTGAGAATCAAAATCAGTTCATCCAGAACTTGACTCAAGTGGTGGCCAACTTGCATCAAGTTCCACCTCCACAAGCTGCACCACGCCAACCAAGGTTAAGTGAGTTTCTAGGAACTCAACCTCCAAAGTTTGCAAGTGCTGCTGAACCTCTGGAGGCAGATGATTGGCTAAAGACCATTGAAAGAAAGATGAGGATCATCCAGTGCCAAAGGTATGAGAGGGTGCTGTTTGCCTCTCATCAATTGCATGGACCTGCTGCTGATTGGTGGACCGCCTACGTGGCTGCCCATCATGACCCTGAGAACATCACTTGGGAAGAGTTCAAGCGTAGCTTCCGCAACCATTACATCCCAAGAGGTGAACTCAAAAACAAGAGGAAGCAGTTTTTGGGACTGCAGCAGGGAAACATGATGGTGAGGGAATACCTCACTAAATTTACTCAACTATCCCGTTATGCCCCACGGGACATAGAGACTGATGAGCAGAAACAAGATTGTTTCGTGGAAGGACTTACCGTAGAGATGCAGTGTGCAATGTCCTCAAATGAGTATGAAAGCTTCCAAAAGATAGTGGACAGAGCATTTGTGGTAGAAAGGAAGCTAAAGGCCTTGGAAAATGAGAATAAGAGGAAGGCCGGGTGGTCACATCAAGCCTCAGTGAGCAACACCCGCCCACGTCTGATGCAGCAACCAGCAGGGCAGACGAACCGTGCTGCGGTACCCTACTCAGCACCAAGAGGGTACAACCCGAACTACAGGCCTCCGGCAGCACCAATACAGCCACAATGTCAGTTCGTACAGCAGCCTCGCCCTGCATATCCACCTCGACCAGCAGTACAGGGACCTCCAAACCAACCCCAAGACAGCAAAGGCCAGGCACCTAAGGTTGGGGTGCAATGTTTTAGCTGCGGTGAAGTGGGGCACTACGCCCATAAATGCCCAAAGAAGAAGCCCGCACAGCCACAACAGCAGAATGTGATGCGAGGACGGGTGAACCACGTCACTATGGAAGAAGCGCAAGAGGCACCCGACGTGGTAGTTGGTAAGTTTCCTGCCAATTTACACCTTGCAACCCTGCTGTTTGATTCTGGTGCTACCCACTCGTTCATTGCTCAAGGGTTTGTTAAGAAGCATGATGTAGCAACAACACAAATGAACTATATACTAGCAGTAAACTCTCCAGGTGGAGAAATAAGGACAAGACAAGTGTGTCCCAAGGTGAATCTAGACATTAATGGGGTGGTGTTTACTGCTAACCTCATCGTGATAGATTCCCAAGGGATCGATATTATTTTGGGCATGGATTTCATCGTGGGATTGCCTAGGACCCAATCAGGGTATGATTCGATATGGGTCATCATTGATAGGCTAACCAAGGTAGCTCACTTCATCCCCGTAAAGGAAAGCTACAGTGGATCGAAATTGGCGGACTTATACATGTCAAAGATCGTGTGTTACCATGGAGTGCCGAAGAAGATAGTGTTGGACCGAGGGGCACAGTTCACCTCGAGGTTTTGGCAGAAGTTGCATGAAACCATGGGAACCCATCTAAATTTCAGCTCTGCCTATCATCCCAAACTGACGGGCAGACGGAGAGAACCAATCAGATCCTTGAAGATATGCTGAGGGCATGTGCACTAAAAAACAATAGGAGTTGGGACAAGAACTTACCGTATGCGGAGTTTTCCTATAACAACAGCTATCAAGCTAGTATGAAGATGTCACCGTTTGAAGCCTTGTACGGGAGGAAGTGCAGAACTCCCCTATTTTGGAACCAAACGGGGGAAAGTAAAGTGTTTGGTCCAGATGTACTACAAGAAGCCGAGGCGAAGGTGAGGGAAATTCGCAACAATTTGAGGATAGCACAGACACGCCAGAAGAGCTATGCCGATGTACGAAGAAGAGAGCTCGTTTTCAACGTGGGAGACTATGTCTATCTCAAGGTGTCCCCTATCAGAGGACTTCGCCGGTTCAAGGTGAAAGGGAAGTTGTCGCCTAGATACATCGGACCCTTTCAAGTTCTGGAAAGGAAAGGCGAAGTGGCGTATCAACTAGAGTTACCGGCTCATCTATCGGATGTGCACGATGTATTCCATGTGTCACAACTCAAGAAATGCCTGAGGACGCCTAAAGAAGTGTTACTCATGAATGAAGTGAACGTAGCTGAGGACTTGTCTTATGCCGAGCAACCATACAAGATTTTGGAGACAATGGAACGCCTCACCAGAAATAAAAGAATCCGGATGTGCAAGGTGCAGTTGAAGCATCACTCAGAAGAGGAAGCCACCTAGGAGCGGGAAGATGAGCTAAAGGCACAATTTCCGGAATTGTTTTCTTAGAACCACCAATCTCGAGGACGAGATTTGTTTTAAGGGGGGGAAAGCTGTAACACCCCAAAAATCTTGTTAATACCCTAAATCAGGTTAAGAGGGGAATTTAAAAATTTTTGGACGTGTTGCATGTTTTGCAAAAATTCAAATTCAAACTGGAATTCAAATTAAACTCAAATCAGAAAAGAAATAGAAAAAGAAAAAAAGAAAACAGAAAAAAACCGGCCAGTGGGCCGCAACCCACCAGCTTCCCCAACCAGAACCCGCGCCAGCCCGCAGTCGCGCGCGCCCCTTTCCTCCCACTGACAGGCGGGGCCGCCAGTTCTTCGTCTACCTCGAGCCCGCGCCGGATTCTCTCACCCCGAATCGAAACCGATCCGGATTTCTGCGAATCCCAGCCGAATTTCGCTCGGGGGCGACGCGAACTCGATCTAAACCACCCCGCCGCCCTCCCCCGTCTATAAAAACCCCGGCCTCGTTCTGTTTTTCCCACGCGATCTGCTGTTTTTCCTCCGGTGAGAACCCGAGCCTTCTCCGGCGAATTCTAGCCGATCTAAGCTCGGAAATTCCGATCTAACTCGCTGGTCTTGATCCACCGCCTCCGGGGAACCTTGCAGATTCAGAAAACTCGGTGACTTGCGGTGTAAACACAGCGCCGACGAGCCTCGCCGTGAATTCACCTCGGACCTCGTCGCCGATCACCTTCCAGGACCTCCGAGCTCAAGAAAACCCCCGAGGTGAGATCCCTGACCTCTCCTCCACCGATCTATGCCATAAGATCACAGTTCTAGGAAGAATTCTCGAAGATCCGAAAGTCTCCGGCTAGATCGCCGCTTCCCGCCGCCGTGCGCCGCCGGCAGCGCCGCCCGCGCTCGATCAGAGCGACGTGGCCGCTTGTGCGCCGTTTATTTTAAATCGCACGGTAGGGTTTAAATCCCCGCGTACCGGTTCGACGTTATAATCTCAGCCGTCGGTTTAAAATCGAACGGTCCACGTCAGCCCCGCGTTATAAAGACTGGAAATCTTACGTGCTACCCCCTGGGGTTCTCGGGAAATAAGAGCTAGCCCCGGAAACTTCTGATCAAGCCCCTGGAACTTCAGAAAATCATGTAAATTCATTTAAAAATCAGTTTTAGCCCCTGGAGTTAATAAAAATTAGGAAAAACTCCTCTGATAAGTGTAGCTAGAGCCCTAGAAATTCTGAAAATAATATTATAGACCCTGTAGTGGGGTGAGTTTACCTTTTTAGTCCTGTTTAATATTTAATTTGGGAAATTGAATATGTGGCTAGTGTTTAAAATTTAAAAAGTGGGACAAACATGTTGTCAAAATTAAATTAAAAACTTTCTCAGTATTTAGAAAACTTTGGAGTGAGATAAAAACATATTTTAGGCTGAAGTGAATCTGTTTAATTTATTATTCACATTTAGGGACACATTTTTAAGTAAAGAATAGTTCTAGAAAATAGGGAAAATAATTGTAAAATAGTTTACATCAGAGGAAAAGGTCAAAAATATATTAGCAAATATTTTAGATCAGAACCTATTCTGTTTAGATGATGTGTCTTGTTATTTTTATAATAAAGTTCACACTTAGGCATAGGAAATAAATCTGAAAATATAGCAATTAATAAATGATAAATGGAGTTTCTAAAATCCAAAGAATTCAGTTTAGGGTTGGTAGAAATTATGAAGACACATATGGAGAGGGAAAATACCTTTCATGCATACTAGGTAGCTAAAAGGTGTAGTAAATGAATATAAGGAATTTATTTAAATTGAAAACTCATATATATAGTATGTAAGTATAAATGTGAACACAAAAGTAGGAATCATATACCTATGATCAAAAGTGCATGCAAGCCACAAATCAACACACATAGAGTAACCACAACACATATAATTGTGAATGACTTTCATAAATGTGAATGTGTGGTTTGTATGAAGTGGAAGTGTGAACTATGTCTTATGGATTGTTGTTTTTCTTTTGCTATGTGTGATGGTATGATGTAGAACCTGCTCAAGAGCAAGTTATTCCTTTCCAAGATCAGGACTACCCATTTCAAGAGCAGCAGGAAGGAGGCAAGTGTCCTTGATCACTTTGATCCTATGCTAGGATGTGTAGATAGAATTATTTGCATTGTCAAATGAAACATGAAACCCATGTTAGGAAGTTTCCCTAGAATTGCATTACCTTGTTTCCTTGTAGCTTGGGTTGGGATTTATTTCATCATGTCATTTATTATTATGCATATGCTTAGCCATGCTTAGAATGGGATATTTGGGATATGAGATCATCAGTTTATTTTACCATACTCTTGAATGAGATATTGTGAGTTATGTAGAGGTAGGGATCAAGGCAAGTTGGATGTTTTGGTTGTGTGCTGGGTGCACGAGACTTGGGTTTGTGTCTAGTACTTGCCTGGATCCTAAGGACCGGTTCATGGAGCATGTAACCTGGCTTTACCGTGCCAACCACATGCTCAGATGGGGCAGCTTGGCCAATTAATTAGGTGTATCCCCGGCGTAGTATGGGTGTGTTGGATGGTGCGTGGAATAGGTGTCATCTGGACTACCATATGAACCGCAAGGCTCAAGAGGTGGCCACTGCAGCGGGGTTGGAGCCTCTTGTATGCTGTTAGGGGTGAAACCTCAGTGGGCCCACGCTCGTCGGGAATCCCTTTGTAAAGGCTTCGTAGTGATCTCCTGGCTACACACCTGGGAAGTGTGAATGTGGTTCGTAGCCACTGGCATAATGGAGTTTCTTTTAGTCCACCCGGCAACGGGGGATGAAATCACTACATGTGGGTACAGTGGTACAAACTCTGCAGAGTCAAAACTGTCATGACAGCCGTGCTCACGGTCAAGAGCGGCTTGGACTTATTCATGATTAGAGGATTGATGGTTTTGGAAGTTGTGGATGTTAAGCGTGGAGCTTAACATTGGAAATGATGTTATGGTTATTTGATTATGATGATGGGTGGGAGATTGGGATCATTTCACCTGTGTAGTAATGTAGGTGCTTAATAAGCTAAGGTGATAGGTAATAATTGCGTAGTGCTATAACCATGAGTTCAACCTCCCCTTGTTATAGCCATGCATGACATAACTTTCCCACACTTGCTGAGTACCATCGGTACTCAACCTTGCATATTTTGTTGGTTTGCTGCTCAGGTCAAGATAATGAGGTGGTGTATAATGACCAAGACTTTGGACCTGAAGAAGGTTTCTAGGTTCATGGAGACCGACGGGCAACGCCTGCAATGGAGCCCACAAGAATAATATTCCGCTGCTAGTTTATTTACTTGTGATGAACTTATTATTGTCCATCGAGACATTTGCGATGTAAGACTTATTTATATTCGACACCTGGCTTGAAATAAATGATGCTTCACTATTTGTCATCACATGTATGAGAAAATGATCCTGGCGTACATGTGATATTCACTTGGTTGTTCTTCGGAAAAACCGGGTATGACAGAAGGTCAACAATATGCGAAAGAATATTCTGGTAAAATTTGGGGATTTTTGGATAAACTAAACACCCTCAATAATTCTTTTTCAGAATAACTTCAAAGAATTTTACAGAATATACTATTGACTTTCATACAAATCTAAGTTCATATTTGGATAGAGCTCGGAGAGATGAATCCAACCCAAGTGGAATCACTCAAATTGGAGTTTTCTATCAGGAGCTATGAATTTCCAAAGTTTGGGCCCTCACTGTAATTGTTTTCCTATAGAAAATCCCAATGGGCCCACTTATTTAAATTCCAACCAATCAGAACTGGGCCACACCGGGGCCACGGGGGTTTTCGCGCCAGCACACGGGATCCCGGCCACACCCGATCCTGGATTTGAATTCTGAGCTGCTGACAGCCGGGGCCCACGCCTCGTCTTCTTCCTCTGGCTCCTCGCTCGCGCCCGCGCTCTCCCCCTCGCTGGAGCTCACCGGTGCTTGCCGGCCGGCCGTTTCCGGCCACCATCCGAACCCGGACTCTCCGCCAGGGGGTTTTGGGCATCGAGGAACACGGCTGTGAGGTTTGCTTGGGCTGCCGACGACCGGAACATGGCCGGCGACGTGCGACAGCTGCTGTGGAGGTTCGGCGGCGTTGCCTAAGGTATCCAGCCCGCCAAAACCTGTGCCAAGGAGCCCTACAGCACCAGTGCACCTCTAGGAGGATCGGCACGACCTTAAAATGGCTCGGAAGTGGCTGCAATTAGGTTATCGTCGTGCGTCCGAATGGTTCCGCCAAGAACACCTCTAGTCGAGGTCAAATTCCGTCGCGCTGAGGTGTTTTCGTGCTATGGATGAAAAAAGAGAAAATGATCGCCATCTAGTCTAGCTTCTCCGTGCCAAATTTGATGACTTAAGGAGAATCAGAGGGCAAGAATTTGAAAGAATCGTACCGGAAGCTCGGAATGAGGTCGCCGGAGCAAAACCTCGAAATTCGCCGTCGATAGCTCACGGCACAGCCTGAGCTTGGGCTGAGAGCAGCACCGCACCAGTGCGCGTCCGTAGCTGTGATCGCTCGGCCGTGAAACCCCCTGTGGAGGGCTGTCCACGAGCGCCCGATCACCTTCTTGAACTTGGTCGCCGCGGCGGCGGTTGTTCTCGGGCACCGGGGGCCGCAGCTCGCTTGCTTGTGGGTCAGGGAGGTGGAGGCTGATCTCAGGGAAAGGTTTAGCAGCTCGGGGGAGGGAAGAGCACGGTGGTTTTGCCATTCTTCCGATCGGACCGAGAGCGGAGGTGAGGAGCTCGGTTTGCTTGACGTTCTCGCGAGAGAGGAAGGCAACTGCGCTTTGCTTCAGCCAGGGGGCACGTGATCACGTTGAGGGCGCGATCAGGACCGACCTCGGGGCGCCAGCGCGTGGAGACCGGCAGCAGGAGCTGGCGCGGCAAGCTCCTCGGTGGCGCTCGTGAGCTGCTCGGGAAAAGTTCCCACCGAGAGTAAAACTTAGTGAGTAAGGCAGCCTCTTCATCTCTTGGACATGTGGGTCCCACTGCACATTTCTTCCCCAAATATCTTCTCAAGCTCATCCTCTTCATCCCCAGAATGCTGAGTTTAAAAAGGGTGGCTAGAATTTGAATTCCTCAAATTCAGTTTGAATTTGCAAGACTAAATCTGAATTTGGTTTAGAATTTGTAATTTCTTCTCTTTAACTCTCTTTTGAGCCCACCCTACAAATAGAAAGTTGGTGATCAAACTCCTCCCTATAATTCCATCTATATGGCTGCATTTTTTTAATCAAAGTCCTTGACCACCCCATGTGTGAACATTGAATTTCAAATCTGAATTTTAAACTTACATGCAAAGAGGTATTTAACTCCTTATTGGTTCAACACTTTTAAATAAAAATGTGAGCCTCGTTTTGGATGGTCATCCATGTATTACTTTGCATGAAGAAAAGTTTTAGCAAGTCCCATTTTTCATGTCTTTGCCACAAATATGAACTCAAACCTTGGTTTTTATTCATATACATTTTGGGACTTTTACATTCCTCCCCCCTTAAAAGAATCTCGTCCCGAGATTACAAAAGAGGAACGAGACGGAAGAAGTAATTACAAACTGTACAAAGATAAAAGTTCCGGGTGGTTGGTGCGGAGATAATCTTCACTTTCCCATGTCGCCTCTTCTGCGGTGTGATTACTCCACAGCACCTTGAAAAATTTGCTCGTCGGGTTCCGGGTTACCCGGACCTTTTCATCCAAAATCTGAACCGGTCGCTTGGTGTAGGTCAGGTCCGGTTTCAATTCGTCGATTTCCTCGGTGCGAACAGAAGCGATGAATTTGAGGCACTTCCGCAGCTGTGAAACATGAAATACATCATGAACACCCGCTAGACTTGCCGGTAACTCCAGCCGGTAGGCTACGGGTCCGCACTTCTCCGTGATAGCAAAAGGACCAATAAAACGGGGAGCGAGTTTCCCCTTCACACCGAACCGGTGGATTCCCTTCATCGGAGATACACGAAGATACACGTTCTCTCTGACGTCAAAATGCAAAGGCCTACGCCGTTGATCAGCGTAACTCTTCTGTCAGGATTGTGCAGCCTTCAAATTCTCTTGTATCAACCGAACTCGGTCTTCGGCTTCGTTGACAAGATCAATCCCAAACAGAACTCTTTCGCCGGACTCACACCAATTCAGCGGCGTGCGACACTTCCGGCCGTAGAGAGCTTCATAAGGTGCCATTTTAATACTCGCTTGATAACCGTTGTTGTATGAAAACTCCGCCAACGGTAGGTGATCGTCCCAATTCTTACCGTGGTGGATGGCACACGCTCTCAACATGTCCTCGAGCACTTGATTCACCCTCTCAGTTTGTCCATCGGTTTGAGGGTGATATGCGGAGCTTCTAATCAGCTTGGTGCCCCAAGGGGCATGCAGCTGCTCCCAAAATCGAGCAACAAACAGCGCACCTCGATCAGAAATGATGGTCTTCGGGACACCATGTAAACATATAATTCTGGAGATGAATAACTCTGCATTTTGCCTTGCTCAATAATGAGTGTTCACCGGTATGAAATGAGCCGACTTTGTCAACCGATCGACGATCACCCATATCGAGTCATGCTTCCTGGATGTGAGCGGTAATCCGACGATGAAGTCCATACTCACATCCTCCCATTTCCATGTCGGTATCTTCAGAGGTTGTAGCGGTCCGGCTTTCCGCATATGATCAGCCTTGAACCGTCTACACGTATCACACTCGGATACGTATTTCGCGATCTCCCTCTTCATCCTCGTCCACCAAAATTTCTGTTTCAAATCTTGATACATCTTGTTACTTCCGGGATGAATGGAAAACTTAGACAGGTGGGCTTCATCCAAGATCTTCTTCCGGAGTTTCATATTGTGCGGTACCACTATACGGTTGTTGAACCATATTGTACCGTTCTCATCCTTCCGTAAACATTTCACCTCTCCGTTGTCTAGTCTTGTCTGTATGTGAGACATACCTCCGTCTCTTCTTTGATCCTCAACAATCTCTTCACGGATTGTTGGAATGAGCGCGAGATTATAAAGCGCACCATACAGAATGACACGGAGACTTGGTTCTTCATCTTCTAACTCAGCCGCCGCCAAGTTATGAACGTGGGCTTTCCGACTAAGCGCGTCGGCAACCACGTTGGCTTTTCCCGGATGATAGTGGATCTCAATTTCATAATCCTTGATGAGCTCCAACCATCTCCGTTGTCTCATATTCAGCTCCTTCTGCGTGAAGATATACTTCAAGCTTTTATGGTCGGTGTAGAGGTAAACAAGATTACCCAGTAGGTAATGCCTCCATATTTTTTACAAAAGTTTTGAACTGGAACTGTGGTGATATGTTTTATCAAAGTTTTGAATGCGGCTTCACATGCTGCATTCCACATGTATTTAGTGCCCTTCTTCAGCAGCTCTGTCATTGGTTTAGCAATTCTTGAGAAGCTCAGAATAAACCTCCGATAGTACCCCGCTAAACCTAGGAAACTTCGGACCTCATGGACAGATTTGGGAGATTCCCACTTCAGCACTTGTTCAATCTTGCTGGGGTCCACGGCAATACCTTCTGCTGAAATAATATGACCTAGGAAAGGCACCTGATCAATCCAATATTCGCACTTGCTGAACTTGGCATATAATTGGTGCTCCCGCAACCGTTGTAGCACAATGCGAATGTTCAGTGTGCTCTCCTTCAGATTTGGAGTAAACTAATATGTCGTCGATGAATACCACGACGAACTTGTCTAACTCTGGCATGAACACTGAATTCATCAAGTACATGAAGTGTGCCGGAGCGCTGGTTAACCCAAATGACATGACGAGGTACTCATAGAGTCCGTATCTCATCGAGAAAGCAGTCTTCGGTATGTCCTCCAGTCGGATCTTGATTTGATGATACCCCGACCGAAGATTCATCTTCGAAAATACTTTTGCACCCACAAGTTGATCGAACAGGATGTCGATGCGGGGCAAAGGATACTTGTTCTTTATTGTGACAGCATTGAGAGGACGGTAATCAACACATAGCCGTAGTGTTTCATCCTTCTTCTTAACGAACAGCGCTGAACAACCCCAAGGAGAAGAACTTGGTCGTATGAAACCCTTGCTCATGAGTTCATTCAGTTGCTCTTTCAACTCCGCTAGCTCGTTAGGTGCCATCTTGTAAGGCCTTCGTGAGATAGGTGTCGTTCCCGGCGCCAGTTCAATCCTGAACTCGACGTCCAGTTCGGGCGGCATGCCCGGTAAGTCATCGGGAAAAATGTCGGGATAATCGCGTACCACCGGAATATCTTCGAGCTTCAGCGCTTCCGTATGGTAGGCCTCTACCATATCTAGGTCTTCGCTCTCTAAAAACAGCGTGTGCTGTCCGTGAATCGGCGAGTCAATCTGGACAGTCCAGTTACCGATATTGAGAACGGCACCGTGACGATTTAACCATGACATCCCCAATATAATGTCTATCTTCTGCCTATCCAACACAATCAGTGATGTTGGGTATATTTTCCCGTCCAAACACAAAGCTGCTCGGGACACAATCTGATTGGCAGAGATGTTTCCTCCCGGTGAACGTATAAGAAAACTCGTTATGGAAGTATTGGTGGATAATTGGTGCTGATCCATGCATGTTTTGCTGATAAAATTGTGGGTTGCACGGGAATCAAAAAGTATGAGCATGGGCATGTCCTTGAGAGTGAACATGCCTGCTAACACCGGTACTCCCTCCGGGACATCCTCAATAGCAAGATGTTGCACACTCCCGGTTTGCGATGCTGTTATGTTGACTTGAGCAGGTGGCGGCATACCACCTGACGATGATGGCTGTCTGGTGTTCCCCAACTTCTCCCGACATTCTTGCCTAAAATGCCCAGAACGGTGGCAATAAGAACATGGGGGTTTCTCTGGTTCTTCGTTGACTTGTGGTTGAGAAGTTGATGTACTTGGCTGCAGCAATGATGCAACAGGTGTCATTTGTTGCTGCGGCAATGGCGTTGCTTCAAGGAAAGATTCTTGAGCAGGAAATCTGTACGGAGTTGATCTTACTGGTGCTTGCCATATCTCATCAGATGGTGTGTGATACACCACACGGTATTTACGAGGAATGACTGGTGTGTCTTCTTGCACATCCTCCCGGTCCCTCTTCTCTGCTTGACACTCAAGTGTCGCTTGTTCTTGCAGCAGAGCAGCACTGATCAACTCGGTGTAACTGCCTTGATTGAACAAAGCTAACTTCTCTTTTAGTATGGCACTCAAGCCATAGAAAAAGTAGTCACACATTGCAGCTTCGCTCGTCGCATAAGCAGGAGCATATTGTGCCAGAAGGTTGAATCGTCTGACATAATCGAGGACACTCATGTCCCCCTGCTTCAAGTTCCTAAATTCTTGCTGTTGGGCCTTGATAAAACCCATAGGAATGTGACAAGCCCGTAATGCTTCACGAAATTCCGTCCATTCCACTTGATGACCTTCCGGAACGGTGGCGAGATAAGTAAACCACCAATCTCCGGTGGCTCCATGGAGCTGTTGATCTGCAAATAATGTCTTCTGATATTCGTCGCACTCAAACACTCCAAACTTGGACTCCATAACTCGAAGCCACTGATCAGCTTCCACTGGTTCATTGGCTTCCGTGAAGATTGGCGGTTGTGTCGCAAAGAAATCCAAATAGGCGTTCCGAGGTGAAACGTCCTGTTGCACGGGTTGGAGTAAGCCCTGTTGTACCAAGGCTTGGAGTAGTCTTGTGTTCTCTTGACTTGACTTGACCATCTGAGCCATGACATCCACCCATACCGTTGATGGCGGTGCCCGTGGTGGAGTCGAGTCATTATCGTCTCGGCGAGAACCTTCAGTCCTACTCGGAGAATGAGTACGCACCATACTGCAAAAGCATAATTTTTGAGGGGAGTCAAAACTTGATCTCAGCAGTACGTGAAAGTATGTAAAACATGAACATGCTAAAACTTTATGAAAGCATAACAATACTTCATGTTTACACATTCTTCTAAAGCCAACATAAACAATCCCCCTATTCTGTACAGAACTGCCCTTTCTGTACTTAACCCAGATTTTGATCCGGTTAGAAACATTTTCATAACTCCGGTTGAATACCAAAGTTAAAGTTAACTTCAGTATCTTTCCAACGAGTATTCTTATGCCCCTAGATCATCTCTGGATCAATAGATATGACTGTTCAAAGTTGACAGAATTTTCTGGATAAAATTTGCCAGCATCTCCTTTGTATGTGGCTGTTTTCATCACAGTTTTACATACAAATGAAATACAATTCTGAACACACTATGAACTACAAAATTGTTTCAAATTTCCTAACCTTTCTAACGGTGTATCATATGACCCTTAGAAATTTTTCTACAGACTGACGGCTAATTTACAGCAACATCCAGAGAAGTTTGCAGCTGCTCTGCTTTCTGAACAATTTGCATTCATCTGGACATTCAACCAAGTTTGTGTCGGATTTGGCTCTGGAGTTCTACAGAAAAGTTGTAGAGCACTTATTAACCTTTTCAGAACTGTATCAACCTCCATTGGGTCAAGATAATCAGAGTTACGCTCTGTTAAAGCCCAGAAAAATTTCTGTCTGAACAGAGCACTCTGTCTTTGTGATCAAAAGAAGCCTAACAAGTCTCTTCTTTGAAACTTAGTTCAAATGAAGAGCTCAGTAACTAATATGTGCTTTCCATCATCCATTTTTAGTTTGAAAGTTAGTCATGAATGATTATTCATAGGAAGAAAATACTATTAAGTGTAGTACGGTGACGATGCACCGTAAGACATATGACGGTACTACGTTGCCTCACCAAAGAAAAACCTAACCGGATTACATCGGCATATACATATCCTTAGGTGGCACTAAAACGGTCACTTGCAAACGTGTTCTACACGTACTAAGGTTTTCGTGGTTAGTACCTACATAAGCCACACTCAATCATCAGGTTCGGCTGCACACCGAACCCGGTATCCATACAGTTTGTACACCCGTCCGTCAGCACTCGCACAGGTGTTCTCAAGCCAAACACGCCTTGAGCTACGTGTTCACGTTACTGACCACGTGACAGGGTCTCCCAAATTGCACCACGCACGCCAGGGAATGGCGTTCCTCGGATACCCCAGACGACATGAAGAGTGGTAGAGGATACTAAAGCGAGTCGGGTTACCTGCCACCTGTGAGGCTCCACCCTTCAGCTTGTGCGCACTGGTGGACAGTGCTTACGTGCACCCCCCAAGACATAAACGTCCCGAGATGCATGGTTTTCTGACATAACAAATAAGTTAGGTTTCCACCTTCATATTATGCTAATAATAGTCCTTATGTGGGCCTAGTACCGTTATCTCACCGTGTCCTAAGTTTTTGACATAAAATGATGCTCAATCCGTGCTCTGTTCCCAACGCAGCTCTGATACCATGTGTAGCAGCTCTGATGCCACGCTGTGAGGGACAGGACCTCGTTGGGTGGTGCCGTGTTATGCGGCACCCAACAGCACACGGGTCGATGAACACACATCACATTACATAAATAGTTTAGCAGAAGCGTACAAGAATGTTTTATAAATAGTTATATCAGAGTAAACTACAGCGAAGACTATCACCCCCACGACTCATATCTAAACTAGCAACAAATAAACAGTCCAGCCCGCGGATGTTTCTTACTAGCAACACGAAGATCAATCTGCAGCAGCGAGGATGCTCTTTGAGTAAGCACTCGAAGGTTCCCGAGTCTCATCGGCATCCCTTCTCATAAGCATCGAGTCAATTACCTGCAAAACAACTCGGATAGCACCCGTGAGCATAACGCTCAGCAAGACTTAACCGTCACTCTAAACATGAAACTCTATGTGAGGTTATGAACCTAAAGTAGGATGGCATAAGCATAATTAAACTCGCCTAAAAGTGAATCCTTACTTTCAGGTATTAATTGCAGCATTTTAAGTGACCTTGGGCATGCCACATCAGAAGTCCACAATCAAACAAGAAACGCTTTCCCCGATGTAATTTGCTCATGCACAAAAGAATCGAGTTTGCACTAGCCTATTCATCAAGATCCAATACAAAGCTAGTATAATACTTCATATCAATATGATTAGCTCCTCTCTCATGCAAGTTCTTACTACGTCACGACTGTGAGAACAAGTATGCTCGGTCCATTCCGCGAGCGATGGTGATTTGAATCAATAACACCAGGACTACACGACACGTACGCCCGTACTCGACGTTGCCTACAACAACCATCACTGACGTCGTACATGGCAGCCTTTCCCCCGTTTCACCCCCGCTGAATCGATCAAGTCGCCCCGTACAGTAGCTACTCTCATGGTGCACCTACCGACATGAGATGTCATGAGAATGTTCCCCACATACTGCACACCGGCCATCCGCCTGAGGCGACCCGAAAAGTCCCAATGACAGCTTCCCGAGGTACATCGGTTTACTGGGTCCCATATAGCCAGCATGAGTCCGGTACACAACTCAAACTTGTTCAACAGGGCCGCATACGGATCGGTCCTTGACCGACACGGACAGGTCTATAGCACCCAGCCCCTATGTCCTGCTGCCCCTACAACCTTCTGGTCTCAACTTTAACTTGCTACTTCATTTATGAATCAATCCCGTATGCCCCTGTTGTTCCTGAGACTGCGAGTAGCATCTCACCACTCGACTTCTACCGAACCATACTTAAGCATGGCAGTTCTACACGGTGAAAGACACCTACCCAATACTCCACGGGTCATTTGGTTATGCAGGAGGGGTATCAAACACTAGACCTAATGCACAGTTCAATTCTTAACCGAAAGTGAATACAAAATAAAAACTTAACAGCTGTTAAATGCAAACCGGAGCTTGCCTGTTTTGCAGGGTAGTCTTATATAACAGTTAGTGTCCTTGCAGATTCACCCTTGATTCTCCGGAGCTTGATCCACTTTGATGAATCGCTCCTTTGAATCCCCTTCATTGTTGTTCCTATTGAAATGCATATGCACATGTTTTATAGAATGTAATGGAAAGAAGTTATAGAATTACTTTCTTAGGAACAGAAGTTTTGTGGAGAAGCCAAGCATGGCTTGGTTTGTCTCTGTTGTGCAAAAAACAGAAACAAACTAACTTGACCTTAAGGCCTTAGCTATACCTTAACCATTTTCCCTAATGAACATAATAGATAAACTGAAAAGATTTGAGTGCAACTGAAGAACAAGAACCCCCAATGGCCTCAAAACTTTTACAGCGGGTTCTATACTACCTAAGAATTAGCTTGCCAAATTGCAGCTAATGGGGAGTCCTATTGTGTCCTCCATAATTCTCACAATATCTCTTATGTATTTTTCCCCTCTACATAAGTATGGAGAATAAGAACAGGGAGTTCAAGGACTCATTGTAAGGGCCTCAGTTTTTGACACATAATTGAAGTGTTCATCACCACACACACACACACCTCATTTGAGGAAAGATGATGAACACAAATGAAGAGCAAGTAACAATTATCAACATGCTCATTAGAAAACAAACTCACACATTGCAAAAGTGGTATTTTCCACATGTGATATGGATGGGCTGGACATATGAAAACTCCTACACTTTGCTAAGGATGTCCATGCCAAGTTTCACCCAAATTCAAAACCTTTTTGAGATCATTTTGGGTATAGATAGGAAGAGGGCAGTTTGAAACCATATTCAAATTCAAACTATTTTTATACCATGAATTTGAAAGTGGAAGGCATATTCTTACTCAGCACATTTTTGTGAGCTCACACACCAATTTTCACTCCATTTGGAGTTGATCTTGACATGAGCTAAGGGGGAGAAATTCAAACTTTATTTGAATTTCAAACTGAACTTGTGCTGAAATTCATTCAAACCAAACCTCATTTGAACTTTGATCAATTCAAATGGCTCATGGGTGAATAATTTGAATTGCCAAGGGTAGTATGGGGTTCACTGTTTACAACAGTGATTAGAAGTAAATTTCAGAGGTTAAAAGGAAGGGTGGGACCCACATGTCAGCCTCTACTTCAACACAAACCGACTGAGACTTTTCACTCGGGTCGCCGAGCCGCAGCGGTGATCGCCACCGAGGCCAGCCACCGCGCCACCAGCTGCTTGCCCACGCGCGGGAACGAGGCGGTGCAGAGCCTTCTTAAGGCGCCTGCCCCCCCTCCTCGGCCGAGGTACCGACGTGTTTTCCCGCAAGAACCCAGCACTGGCCGAAAGTTTCCGCAGTTCGGACTTGATCGGAGGACGCCGATCGCAGCTCCCTCCTTCCACTCCAGAGTCCCAGCATGGTACTAGAGACCTTCCTCCATCCTCCCCATTGCTAGAATTCGGTTGAAACCGATTGATATCGGCTGTGCCGAAAGATCAAACTTGGAACTTGGAACCGCCGCACCTCGGGCTCTCGTGGACAGCCCAACCTGGGCGTTGTCACACCCGAGCCAAGGCACCCTTGGACACGCGAGTGACCGGTGCTGCTCATCCCCGAGCCACAGCTCGAGTGGTTGCTCACCGGCGGCGAATTTCCACTTCTCCCCTTTCTGTGTGCAGAACGACCTTCGGGTACGATTCTGTTTAATTCGTGCTCTAGAAAGGATTAGAGGGCCTCAGGCCACTCCCACACGAGCTATACACGGTAACGCACCAGTTGCCTTCACAACTCTGGGCCGGAGAACCTCTGTGCCCGGCGTAATTTAAGGTCTTCTAATGGCGGAACGAACGGGGGGTATCGGGCGCACGGTGAGGACCTATTTAAGCCCTTCCCCGAGCTGACTCGAGCTCATGTCGACCTTCTCTGAGGTCCACTGATGCTCCCCGACCGATTTCCCAAGTAGCTGAGGTACCAGGGGAGTCAGCCGACATGGCCGAAGTCATTCCGATATGGCGGCCCGTCGCCGACCATGCTCCGGCCATTGTCATGAGCAGCTGACCCTAGAATCCGATTCCCCAAGTAAAAGTAGGCAGGGGCGGCCAGAATCAAGAAGTTTGGAGCTGTACAGCAGCCGGCGGCGAGCTCTCCGGCGAGGTCCCTCGGCGGCGGAGCGCGGGTGTCGCGAGGTTGAAGAAGGGGGTGGACCCCAACTGTCAGCGGCCGATATTTTGAATCGGGATCCGGCTGCGGCCGGGATCGGGTGTGCTGGCGCGCAAAATCCTTGTGGGCCGCGGTGTGCCATCGCCTAGGCGTGCGACGCGTGTCCCCCTGGGCCCACGCGCGAGTTTAAACTTTTCCCCGATTTTCAGATTTCCTTCAAACTTCAAATCCTCATAACTTTGGCTAGAAAGCTCCAAATTGAGTGAACCAAATTTTGCTGGATTCAGCTCTCTGAGTACTTTCCAGAAAATCAAGTTTCACTCCATGATATTCCTTATTTCTCCAGAATTAATTCCTCAAAATTTAAACTGTTAGGAATTTTAACTGGAGAATCCTTTGGAGGAAAATCCTGAAATTTTGCTGAGATGTTCACCAAAATATCCTTGAACTACCATAAAAATTTCAGATCCATTTGAGCTCATTTAATCCACCTAATGGGGTGATTAGGGAAACTGTTCCAAAGAAAATAGAAAATGTTCAGAAACATTTTCAGAATTTTCTCTGAAATTATTTGGCTCATATCTTTAGTTAGAGACTTCCAAATTAAGTGAGACCAACTCCATTAGAACCCTCTGAAAATCTAGTTTTCAGGAAGGCATAGTTTGTTTCATGAAAATTCCTAGAACACCCTAAGAGTTCCAATTTAGGTCAAGGACATAATTAGGCGAGTCCTTGCAGATGATTTTTACCTCATGCAACCCATTACCCTCATGTAGAAGATCCATGTTTAGGTGAGACGGGTCAGACTTGCTGAGCCTTCGTGCTCACTGCTCGTGTTTGAAGCTTTTGCAGGGTTCTATGAGGAAGGGACTCCCGAAGAGGAGACGGAACCCCAGGAGGGGAACCCCGTCGAGTGGGAGTCGTGCACGCCGCAGAGTTAGTGTGCGTGTGTGCTAGCAAGGACACGTTCAAGGGCTGAACGTGCACTTGATGCTTAGTCTACGCCCGCGAGTGTGGACTAAACTTATTTTGATGTAAACATGTTCATAAACTTGTTTATGTAATAAAATTTCCGCTTCCGCTTTGTACCTTTGACGTGTGTTACACGGTGCTGTGCAACGCAGCACCCCTCAGTGTGATCCTGGCTCGACAGGACCAATGGGGTCGTGTCACTCATCTTGGGCTGATAATTTACATGTGATTTCTTGATCACATTAGAGTAATCTGGTCCAAAATTCAGCCCTTTTACTTGAGTAGTTCTCCCAGAACAATTCTTTAAGCATTTGTACTCAAAAGAATTAATTATGAAGTAATGTGCATTTTCATGCCCAATTAAGCGTACTACAATTCCAAGTATGTCTCAGAGAGCTTGCCTAAATTTTCCTATGATTTTTGGAGTTATGGATTGCCCAGAATAGATTTTTGAAGTGGGAAACATTTTCTGAAAATGCTTCTGGACTCTTTTGAACACAGTAGTTTGCATTTAGCAAATCCCTACTCAAATGGTCTTCAAATGAGCTGAAAACTTGCTAGAAGGTCAACAATATGCTAAAGAATATTCTGGTAAAATTTGGGGATTTTTGGATAAACTAAACTCCCTCAATAATTCTTTTTCAGAACACTTTCAAAGAATTTTCCAGAATATACTATTGACTTTCATAAAATCTAAGTTCATATTTGGATAGAGCTCGGAGAGATGAATCCAACCCAAGTGGAATCACTCAAATTGAAGTTTTCTATCAGGAGCTATGAATTTCCAAAGTTTGGGCCCTCACTGGAATTGTTTTCCTACAGAAAATCCCACTGGGCCCGCTTATTTAAATTGCAACCAATCAGAACTGGGCCACACCGGGGCCATGGGGCTTTTCGCGCCAGCACACGGGATCCCGGCCACACCTGATCCCGGATTTGAATTCTGAGCTGCTGACAACCGGGGCCTGCGCCTCGTCATCTTCCTCCGGCTCCTCGCTCGCGCCCGCGCTCTCCCCCTCGCCGGAGCTCGCCGGTGCTTGCCGGCCGGCCGTTTCCGGCCACCATCCAAACCCGGACTCGCCGCCAGGGGGTTTTGGGCATCGAGGAACATGGCTGTGAGGTTTGCTTGGGCTGCCGACGACCGGAAATGGCCGGCGACGTGCGACAGCTGCTGTGGAGGTCGGCGGCGTTCCCTAAGGTATCCAGCCCGCCAAAACCTGTGCCGACGAGCCCTACAGCACCAGTGCACCTCTAGAAGGATCGGCACGACCTTAAAATGGCTCGGAAGTGGCTGCAATTAGGTTATCGTCGTGCGTCCGAATGGTTCCGCCAAGAACACCTCTAGTCGAGCTCAAATTCCGTCGCGCTGAGGTGTTTTCGTGCTATGGATGAAAAAGGGAAAACGATCGCCAGCTAGTCTAGCTCCTCGCTCGCGCCCGCGCTCTCCCCCTCGCCGGAGCTCGCCGGTGCTTGCCGGCCGGCCGTTTCCGGCCACCATCCGAACCCGTTCTCGCAGCCAGGGGGTTTTGGGCATCGAGGAACATGGCTGTGAGGTTTGCTTGGGCTGCCGACGACCGGAAATGGCCGGCGACGTGCGACAGCTGCTGTCGAGGTCGGCGGCGTTCCCTAAGGTATCCAGCCCACCAAAACCTGTGCCGACGAGCCCTACAGCACCAGTGCACCTCTAGAAGGATCGGCACGACCTTAAAATGGCTCGGAAGTGGCTGCAATTAGGTTATCATCGTGCGTCCGAATGGTTCCGCCAAGAACACCTCTAGTCGAGCTCAAATTCCGTCGCGCTGAGGTGTTTTCGTGCTATGGATGAAAAAGGGAAAACGATCGCCAGCTAGTCTAGCTTCTCTGTGCCAAATTTGATGACTTAAAGATAATCAGAGGGCAAGAATTCGAAAGAATCATAGTGGAAGCTCGGAATGAAGTCGCCGGAGCAAAACCTCGAAATTCGCCGTCGATAGCTCATGGAACGGCCTGAGCTTGGGCTGAGAGCAGCACCGCACCAGTGCGCGTCCGTAGCTGTGATCGCTCGGCGTGAAACCCCCTGTGGAGGGCTGTCCACGAGCGCCCGGTCACCTTCTTGAACTCAGTCGCCGCGGCGGCGGTTGTTCTCAGGCACCGGGGGCCGCAGCTCGCTTGCTTGCAGGTCAGGGAGGTGGAGGCTGATCTCAGGGAAAGGTTTAGCAGCTCGGGGGAGGGAAGGGCACGGTGGTTTTGCCGTTGTTCCGATCGGACCGAGAGCGGAGGTGAGGAGCTCGGTTTGCTCGACGTTCTCGCGAGAGAGGAAGGAAACTGCGCTTTGCTTCGGCCAGGGGGCACGTGATCACGTTGAGGGCGCGGTCAGGACCGACCTCGGGGCGCCAGCGCATGGGGACCGGCAGCAGGAGCTGGTGTGGCAAGCTCCTCGGTGGTGCTCGTGAGCTGCTCGGGAAAAGTTCCCACCGAGAGTAAAACATAGTGAGTAAGGCAGCCTCTTCATCTCTATGACATGTGGCTCCCAACTCCACATTTCTTCCCCAAATATCTTCTCAAGCTGATCCTCTACATCCCCAGAATGCTGAGTTTAAAAAGGGTGGCTAGAATTTGAATTCCTCAAATTCAGTTTGAATTTGCAAGACTAAATCTGAATTTGGTTTAGAATTTGCAATTTCTTCTCTTTAACTCTCTTTTGAGCCCACTCTACAAGTAGAAAGTTGGTGATCAAACTCCTCCCTATAATTCCATCTATATGGCTGCATTTTTTAATCAAAGTCCTTGACCACCCCATGTGTGAACTTTGAATTTCAAATCTGAATTTTAAACTTACATGCAAAGAGGTATTTAACTCCTTATTGGTTCAACACTTTTAAATAAAAATGTAAGCCTCATTTTGGATGGTCATCCATGTATTACTTTGCATGAAGAAAAGTTTTAGCAAGTCCCATTTTTCATGTCTTTGATACACATATGAACTCAAACCTTGGTTTTTATTCATACACATTTTTGGTACTTTTACACTTCGTATACCTTAAGGTATCGCCTATCCGTGGCCAACGACGTTTCAACGTCAAAGGCAAGCTAGCACCTCGCTACATTGGACCATTTAAGATTTTGGACAAGCGAGGAGAAGTAGCCTATCAACTAGAGCTCCCAACATATCTCTCCAACGTACATGACGTGTTTCATGTATCCCAGCTCAAGAAGTGCTTGAGAGTACCAGAGGAGCAAATACCAATGGAAGAGCTTGAACTTCAAGAGGACCTGACGTATGCGGAGCACCCTGTCCGAATTTTGGACGTAAGGGAAAGGGTCACTAGGAACAAGGTGATCCGATGGTGCAAGGTACAATGGAGCCATCACACCGAAGCTGAAGCCACATGGAAGCGTGAAGAGGACATCAAGGCAGAATTTCCTCATCTATTCTCTACTAACGAATCTGGAGAGCGAGATTCAATTTAAGGGGGGTAGATTTGTGACACCCTCATCTCTGGTTTTCTGCATGTATTCATATTTACTGTAGAGAAAACATTTTAAAAGAAGTGGGAACAGAGAAAATATAAAAAAGATAGCCAAAAAGAGCCGAATCCAGTTCACAGAGAGCGCCGAAGACAACTCCCACGGCCCGCTGGCCACGTGGTGTGTTTGGAGCTCATCCCTGAGAAGTGGAGAGAGGTCCGCCGCTAAACTGGCTACGTGGCAGGCTCGGGGCTCATCTCCGCAAAGGAGGAGAGGTCCGACCCCGTGAGACACGTGTTGCCCCCGGAGCTAGCCTATGAGGAGAAGCAAGGCCAGCCGCAGGACACGTGTCACCTTCGGAGCAAGTCACAGCAGAAATCAGAGGACCAGTCGCGCGGGATACGTGTCGATCTCGGAGCTCACCTCCGGAGGTCCGATCCTATTGGACACATGTCGCCACCGGAGCTTATCTCCAGGAGGTTTGTCACTGTTTGACACGTGTTAACCTCGGAGCTCGTCTCTGTGAAGAAAGGAAATCTGGCGCTCTTAGGATACGTGGCACACCCGGAGCCACCGCCGGAGAGAGGGAAGGTCCGGCACTGACACGTGGCGTGCGCGGAGCCACCTCCGAATAGAGAGGAGGTCCCGACCGCCAGGATACATGGTGCACGCGGAGCTCACCTCCGAAGGAGAGGGAGGTCTCGCTCGCTTGACACACGGCACAACCGGAGCTCGTCTCTGTGGAAAGGAGGAGACCAGGCCCTGGTGGACACGTGGAGCCTCCGGAGCTCATCACCGTGGAGGTAACGAGTTCTGGAGTGGTTTTGGATTCTGTACGCGTAGAAATATCGGTACGGAGAAGAAACCGACCTGAATTCCACAATGTTACCGCACCAAATCAACTAAAGATGAGTTGTTAAGATTCAATGACAATCTGAATAGAACTCTTATTCGAAATACAATCAGATTAGGACTCTTCTTCTCCTGATTAGAAATAGAACCTAGAACCTTTGGCCGAAAACCACAAACTTCTTTTCCACCTCCTGAGCCGACGACTTAGAGCCCTAACCCCAACTCGCCGAGTAAGCCCATCGCCGGAGTTCAGTCGAGGAAGATCGCCGGAAGGGAGCCCAACGATCTGTCTGATCAGAGAAGGACCCCGAGACCAAGAAGAACGTAAGGTAGGTCTCCAATATCACCTTACGACATAGTCGTGTTTTCTTTGCATCTGTTCTTAGATTCCTTTCAAACAGAAGCTTTTCCGTGGACAGATCACTTGCTGATCGGTTTAGATCTAAAGACAAGGTCATCGCTACGTCCACAATTGATCTCTACAACTATGTTCATCATAAAACCCATGCAAGCCATGCAAAAACACGTACAAACTGATCTAATAAAAACTGATCATAGGATAGCATGCATATGCATTATCGCATCTAGTTAAAGTTTAAGCATGATATTGATTGCTGTGGATCTTGTATGTGCGTGATCCTGTATAGAAGGACAAGCTCAGGGAGCTGTCTACGACGAGCTGCAACAACAAGGTTTCGAGATCCAAGAACAACCGGAACCGCAAGAACAAGGCAAGTGCCCCTTGACCATATTGATCCTATGTTTTGGGAAAAACTGTTTTGTTTTGCGAAAAGGTGTGTGTTCTGAGTCAAACATGATGGGAAATCCTTTTATAGGAGTTTACTAGCTTTGGTTAAACCACCCTTGTCGCCAGGGATGTTTATGAGTCGGGTATGGTTTTTACTTTTAAGCTTCGCTGGGTCCATGGGATTGGGAAGCGAGATATATGTGTCTAGCTAACTGCACTCGTAATGATAATGAGAAACTGATGATTGTTAATGAACATGGATCGGAGGGAGATATAGGCAAGACTGGGTTTGTGAATGAGGTAGCATGAGATGGTGGTTTACTTGCCGTGGATCTAAGGACCGGTTCATGCGAGCACATGCCAGGATAACAGTGCCACCACAAGGCCAAGTATGGGTGCGTCTTAGCTGACTAATTAGGTAAGTTGCTAGATTGTTATGGACCGTGGAAGGCGCGGGAAATGGGAGTCGAGTGAGGACTGCCCTGGGAACTGCATGGCACAAGAGGGGCCCATGGGTGGGAGGATTGGAGATTCTAGCCTACCGGTGAAACCTTAGTGAGTCCATACATCTAGTAACCCCTTTGTAAAAGCTATTTTGTGATCTCTTGGCCATACACCGACGGTTGTGTACTGGTATAATGGAGGTTCTGCAGTCGCCGACGGGTGACAAAATCACAAACTTGTGGGTAAAGAGGTGCAAACTCTACAGAGTCTAAAACTATCATGATAGCCGAGCATACGGTCACGAGCGCCTGGCCAACTTCCATGATTAGTTGGGATGATGATTGGATATGGTTATTGGTTATGGTTTGGTTTTGGTTTGGTTTTCGGGACTGTTGAGTCAGGGTGATAAGATGAGTTGCATGACTGTTGAGTCATGGCAAACGAGATTGGTCTCGGTGGGAGACGAAGTTGTTTATGAGATGAAATGGTAGTGAATACAAGATGGTATTCGTGAGATGGTAGCGAATACGAGGAGGTATTCGTGAGAAAGAATGTGGTTGATTGATGTCTGGTTGTGACATGGAAGGTAATGAACAATGGAGGTATGATCGGTATTTTAATACATGCTGGGATTATATTCACTTAAAGATAAGTTTTTGTTTTATCGTGGTTTTTGATAAATAACTTTGATTTCTGCAATGATCCTTTTTATACCTACCTTGTTATGAGCTACATATCATATTTTCCCGCACTTGCTGAGTACATCATTGTACTCAAACTTGCATTATTATTTCATCATCAGCAACAGGAGAAGATTATTATGAAGACCAAGTGGAGCATTAGGCGTGTAATCTGTTCTCAACCTTGCCTGTGGGGATGGAGTAGAGATGGAGCCACTGCTGCTTAGAATTGCTTCCGCATTAGTTAGATTGCTTCCGCATTAGAATAAAGACTTCCGATGCATAGAAATAAGACTTCCGATGTGAGCATGAGTCCAAGACTCATGAAACATTGTAATAAACTCTGTTATTCGTGGTTATATATATTCTGAATTCAGTTTGTGGAACATATGTGTATGTGTGATGAACATCCTGGGCACACATATGCATCAGTTCTCGGTTCCGTGGTTTTCCACAGAATTGAGGGCGTCACAAAAAGTTCAGGAAAAGTGAGAAAAATCATCAATAATCACCATGTTATAATTAAAGTCTGATACACTGGTAATGGGTGATGTCCACAAATCACAATGTATAAGATCAGACGTGTGCTCAACATGAGTCACGGAAGTGGGAAAAGGAAGCCGAACATGGCGACCAAGCTAACAAGCATGACATAAGGAGTCATGTGTGCCCCTATAACACGAGATAACAGAACTACTGGACAACTTCGACATAGCATCTGTACCAGGGTGGCCAAGCCGACGATGCCAAATGGTGGATGAAGCTGTCGTAGTGTGACGCCCTCAATTCTGTGGAAAACCATGGAACCCAGAACTAATGCATATGTGTGCCCAGGATGTTCATCACACATACACATATGTTCCACAAACTGAATTCAGATTATATATTACCACGAATAACAGAGTTTATTACAATATCTCATGAGTCTTGGACTCATGTTCACAGCGGAAGTCTTATTTCTATGCAGCGGAAGTCTTTATTCTAATGCGGAAGCGATTTAACTAATGCAGAAACAAATCTAAGCAGAAGTGGCTCCATCTCTACTCCCTCCACAGGCAAGGTTGAGAATAGATCACACGCCTTAATGCTCTACTTAGTCTTCATAGTAGTCTTCTCCTGCTGCTGATGATGAAATAATAATGCAAGTTTGAGTACAATAATGTACTCAGCAAGTGCGGAAAAAAATGATATGTAGCTCATAAAAAAATAGGTATAAAAAGGCTCATTTGCAGAAAAGCAGATTTATAAAACCATGATAAAACAGCAACTTAACTTTAGATGAATATAATCCCAGCATGTATTAAATTACCAACGTACCTCCATCACTTTCCATGCTCCACCCGAACATTAACCAACTTCATTCTTACTCACGAATACCTCCTCGTATTCGCTACCATCTCACGAATACCTCTCCGTATTCGCTACCATCTCATCTCATAAACAACTTTGCCTCATACCAAGACCCACCTCATTGTCACGACTCAACAGTCATGCAATCATCTTGACGCCCAGACTCAACAGTCCCAAAATCAAACCATAACCAAAAAAATAACCATAACCAAGAACCGTCCCAATAACCATTCCAACTAATCATGGCAGTTTCGCCAGGCGCTCGTGACTGTAAGCTTGGCTATCATGATAGTTTTAATAACTCTGCAGAGTTTGCACCTCTTTACCCACAAGTTTGTGATTTCGTCACCCATCGGCGACTGCAGAACCTCCATTATACCAGTACACAACCGTCGGTGTATGGTCAAGAGATCACAAAATAGCCTTTACAAAGGGGTTACTAAATGTATGGACTTACTAAGGTTTCACCGGCAGGCTAGAATATCCAATTATCCCACCCACGGGCCCCCTCTTGTGCCATGCAGTTCCCAGGGCAGTCCTCACTCGACTCCCATTCCCCGCGCCTTCCACAGTCCATAACACCCTAGCAACTTACCTAATTACTCAACTAAGCCGCACCCATATTTGGCCTTGTGGTGGCACTGTTATCCTGGCATGTGCATGCATGAACCGGTCCTTAGATCTACGGCAAGTAAACCACCATCTCATGCTACCTCATTCACAAACCCCGGCTTGCCTAGATATCCCTCCGATCCATGTCTATTAATATCATCAGTTTCTCATTATCATTACGAGTGCAGTTAGCTAGACACGTCTATCTCGCTTCCCAATCCCATGGACTCAGCGAAGCATAAAGCAAAGACCATACCCGACTCATAAATTTCCCTGGCGACAAGGGTGGTTTAACCAAAACTAGTAAACTCCTATAAAAGGGTTTCCCATCATGTTTGACTCAGCACACACACCTTTTCACAAAACAAAACAGTTTTACCCAAAACATAGGATCAATATGGTCAAGGAGCACTTGCCTTGTTCTTGCGGTTCCGGAGGTTCTTGGATCTCAAAACCTTGTTGCTGCAGCTCGTCGTAGACAGCTCCCTGAGCTTGTCCTGCTAGATCGGATCACGTGCATACAAGATTCACAGCAATCAAGATCATGCACAAACCTTAAACTAGATGCGATGATGCATTTGCATGCTATCCTAGGGTTAGTTTTTATTAGATTGGTTTATTCATGTTCTTGCATGGCTTGCATGGGCAGAGGTGTTTGGATCAAAGGTGGACATGGCGATGATCTTGTCTTTAGATCAACCTGATCATCGAGTGATCTGTCCACAAGAAGGCTTCTGTTCAAAAGGAACCAAAGAACAGATGCTAAGAATACACAACAATGTCGTAAGGTGGTATAGGATTCCTACCTCACGTTCTTCTCGGTTTCGAGGTCCTCTTCAGACCCTTCTGACTTTCCTCCGGCGATCTTCCTTGCTGGGTTTCGGCGATGGTTTACTCGGCGAGATAGGGCTAGGGCTCTAAGTCGTCGGCTCAGGAGTTGAAAAAGAAGTTTGTGGTTTCAGCCAGAGGTTCTGGGTTCTATTTATAATCGGGAAGAGAAGAGTCCTAATCTGATTGTATCCCGAATATGAGTCCTATTCAGATCGTTGTTGGATCCTAACGCCTTATCTTTAGTAACATCGTGGAATTCAGGTCGGTTTTCCTTTACGTTCTGTTATTCTTACGCGTAAAAACCGCTCTAGAACTCGTTATCTCCACGGTGATGAGCTCCGGAAGCTCTACGTGTCCTTCCGAGGCCTGGTATCTCCTTCTCCGCAGAGATGAGCTCCGATTGTGCCGCGTGTCAATCGAGTGAGACCTCCCTTTTTCCTTCGGAGGTGAGCTCCGCATGCGCCACGTATCCTGGCGGTTGGGACCTCCTATCTCGCTCGGAGGTTGCTCCACGCACGCCACGTGTTAGTGCCGGTCTTTCCTTCTTTCCTCAGAGACGTGCTCCGAGGTCAACACATGTCCTGCAGCGACGGACCTCTGACTTCCGTGATGACTAGCTCCGAAGATGACACGTGTCCTGCGGAAATGCCTTTGCTTCTTCCGCAGAGGCTAGCTCCGTGGGCAACACGTGTCCCACAGGGTCGGACCTCTCCCCTTTTGCGGAGATGAGCCCCGAGCCTGCCACGTAGCCAGCTTAGCGGCGGACCTTTCCCCACTTCGCAGGGATGAGCTCCGGACACGCCACGTGGCATGCGGGCCGTGAAAGTTGTCTTCGGCGCTCTCTGAGAGCTGAATTCGGTTCTTATTGGCTATCCTTTTGATAATTTTCTCTGTTCCTACTTTTCTTAAAATGTTTTCTCTTCATAAAACACGAATATGTGTTGACACCAGAGATGACGGTGTCACAAATCTACCCCCCTTAAATTGAATCACGCCCTCGAGATTCGTTAATGGAGAATAGATGGGGAAATTCTTGTAAAATCCCCAAAAGTGGTAGCAAGAAAAATTCTGCTCATAAACACTTATGAAAAATGAGGGGAATTAAAACTTTGAATTATAGGGGTTGAGTTCAAAGTGAGGGTTTAGACTTCCCAAAATTTCCAAACATGGAGATCTAAATTCATAACTTGGATCCTCATAGTCCAAATATTCAGCCTTCCAAATTTCAGCTCATTTGGAGGAGTTTTCATATTTGTTTGGGATTAAAAGGAAAAGCCCTCTAATCTGAATTTCAAATTCAGATTCAAATCCCAATTGCCTAAATTGGTCAATTTGGGTCCACAATGGTGTCATCCATATCTAAACTAGCAGCCATGCCAAAAATGAGAAATTTTGGAGTAGGCTTGCTGTTCCAACTTAGGGTGACACCAAAAACCCTTCAAATTCAAATTTGAAATTTAAAACTTGGACCAAACTTGATCAAATGCAGCATGGAAGTCAAATTCGGATTCCTCATATTTAATTTGGCTTCCCTGCAAATATCTGAAATTTTTGGACAAAAGTGGGTGGCAGAAATAAAAGATCAGAAATATCAAAGGGGAGAAGAGGGGATGACATGTGGGGCCAGCTGATCAGTGTACACCGAGCCAACGTCGGTTCTCCGGATTTCCTCCGCAGCCGCCACGGCGACGCCTTGGCTTGGCGCCGAAGGCACCGAACCGCTGGCGCGGTCGCAGTTAAGCCGAGAGACCCGGCTTCTCGGGTGCATCCGCTGCCTCAGAGAAGAAGACACGCATGCTTCCTCTGTTTCTCTCCCAAACGCGAGCTCGCCGTTTCCCTCTGCTCTCGCTGCGCTAGCCCAGGCCTTCTTCGGTCAGACGAGGTCGCCGGCGGTGCGGGGTGCCGCTGTCCAAGCTAGTGGCAGCTGCGTTTCCCCCTCCAGCTGCGATCGCAGCCAAGTGCTCCGGGCTACCGAAAGCACTGCCGCCCGTCTACCCCAGAATTCGTCGCCAAGGTGAAACCACAGCTTAATTACTTTGGCTTGATGCTTCTACACGACCTAGCGCAGCCCCTCGACGAAGAACCATCGGAAACCGTAGAGAACTGAAGCTGTGAACTGAGTTTTTCTGGTCGCCGACGCACAACCCTAGCTGCACCGGCGAACTACACCTTGCACGAGTTTTCACCCTTCTTTGTAGGCAAAAACGTGTTCCTCACATCACCCTGGTGCTTGCAGTGCTCTCCCCAACCGGAATAACCACCTTCCATGCGAGAACGACGGCGCCGGGGTGGAGTTTGCCGCTGTCAACGTTGGGGAGGTATTTCCGGCCATCTAGCGCCGCCGCTGACCTTACCAACATGTCCCTCGTCCGGTTTTGGGCACGGGCGGCGAGATTTGGGCCGTCTAGGATACTGGGTAATCATTCCGGCGAGGTGCCGCCGCCGTTCCGGCGAGGAGACCGGCCGGGCGCGAGGTAGACGAAGGTGGGGGCCTGCCCCACCTGTCAGTGGCCCCGGTTGAGCGCCGGATCAAATTGTGGCTCGGGATCGGCTGTGGCTGCACGGGTTAACTCCGTAGCCCCCGGTGTTGCCGAAATCTCACTGGTCCGATTTAAAACAGTGGGCCCAGCCCAATTATTTGAAGTTTCTATTAGAGAAATAATTCCAGGAATTAGTTGATCTTTATAAGCCCATAACTTTGTGTAGAAAACTCCAAAAAGAGTGAAACCAATTTTATTGAAATTATCATGAGGAGTACTTCAAAGAGAGACCAATTTTTGTCTATGAAAATGCCCAGGAATTTCTGTATAATTGTTTTTATTAAATCCTTTAGGGATTTATTACAGGAGCAATTCTTTATGAAATAGTCCCAAATTTGGGCAGAAAATCCTGTCCATAATTACTGATCTTCAGTAAAAATTTGGGCTTCATTGGAGTTCATTTGCTAGGCGAAACTTCCTTCCAAGTTCAGCCTTTATTTGGAAATTCCAATTTAAAAAGAAACTATTTCAGCACTCCTGTCCAAACTTCAAAAATTCATATCTCTCTGATGGTAGCTCCAAAAATGGTGAAACAAATTTCGTTAGAACCATGGAGACTTACCCTAATCAGATCGTCCACCAGTAGGTATGTCAAATCTCCTGAATTGGGCTCAAAATTCAGAGAAACATTGTACTTGTAGGAATTTTAATGACTACATCGTGCAATGACATGTCTCCAAATTTGGCTCAAATCATCCTTAGAGAGTCTAGTATCCACTCTAAAATTCCCAAAGCCAGTTAAGGATCCTAAATAGCAGTAGCTATGAATAGAAGTTTAATTCTTATAAATCCTTAATACTTATACATGTATTTTATTACATTTCAGAATAGTTACCGAAGTTGAGGACGCACCGGAGCCCTTGGACGTCCTCCCACCTGAAGCTAACTTCCCGTTTGACTCGCAACCAGGTAAGCCCCGGTTTGCACTTAAGTACTCTTTATAAAATTCTTTATTTGTATCACTTATGTCTAGGGTGAATGTTTGCATTAGAGTTAAGGTGTTTGAGACCCCAATTGCATAACCTTTTAAATCCTATGAAGGGTTGGGTAGCTTACAGAGCCTACGAGTAGACAAGGCCCTGCTAATATGCTTAGGACCTCGGTAGAAGTCGAGTAGTTGGAATCTACTCGCGAGGTAAGGTTTATCACACGGTTTGGTCAGAATAGAAAATGGCTTAAGAGTGGTGAAAATGAGACCCAGCAGGGGGGATAGGAAGCAGTGAGCGGAGGTCCCACGTGCGTAGCCCTGTTGGTGTCGATTGAGGACCGAGTCATGTGCGGGCCTGCTGAACAAGTATCGAACAGTACCGGATGGCATACTGACATAAGCAGGAAACCGATGTAAATGGTTAACCTGGGTGCCGAGGCTTACCCAACCATTAACAGGAGTGGGTTGAGGGTAGCAAGGTGTAAATCTGCCGGTGGGCACAGTCACGCTCCACGCTGGGACCTCCTACCCGTTACGGATGGACCGGTTCGGCTTTTGGGTTGCCTTTGAAAGGTTGTTGCATACAACAGAGTAGGAAGGGGTGTGGAATCACGCTTCTGAAAGTGGGTGTATGCAACGTGTTGTCCGGGTGTCTCCTGATTGCAATCACCATCCCTCGCAGTTATTTGAGTACCGCTTGTTCACTGTTTCGTGACGTAGTTAGAAGTAAAGTAAGCCAGTGGAATGATAATATGTTGTGATGATATATTAATGGTTTGAAAACCATGTTTGCTGTAGATGTAGAGCTAATTAAGTTTACTTTCCGTTTTGGGCATCACCGCATCGGCGGAAAGCGTTTCTTCTTTGATTGTCGACTTCCGATGTGAGGGCTGCCTAAGGCACATGAATTTGCTGCTATAAAACTGAAAGTAAGGATCAACTTATAGGCGTGTCTTTGTCGCAAATTCCTTTTCCTATCATACACCTCCCTGCATGTAGAGTTCCATGCCTAGGTCAGACGGTTAAGCCTTGCTGAGCCATCGTGCTCACGGTTGCAATATTTGAGCTGTATGCAGGTGAGAGCTACAAGGAGGGTTCCGAGGATGAGGCGATGCCCCCGTCAGGGTACACGGCCGAGATGGAGCCCTGCACGCCGCCGTGATTTCTCCGGTTCCATGCTGCTAGCGTGTAGCGCCCCAGGCTGGACAGCTGCACTTTTGCATAGTTAGGATGAGAGGCTACTACTGTACATTACTTCCGCTGTATAGTTATATTTTGTAAAAGACTTCCGTTGTTTTATATCAAATAAAAGTTTGTATGTTGTTCTTTATACTTTTCGTGTGTGCTGTTGGGTGCCGCAACGTACGTCACCACCCTACGCGATCCTGGAGTGGGTGAACCACGGGGTGGTCCCCACAGAAGTGGTATCAGAGCCGCATTGGGAATAGCACGCTCGAAAAGAGCTTATTTTGAAAACTTAGAAGTAGTTGAGTGAGGATTAGTCATTAAGCCCACATAAGGTCTATGATAGTATTAGATAATGTGGTGGAAAAGCTAACATATTTGTTATACATTCTGTAACGACGCTCCGACGTCGGGTAAGAGCTAAGGTACGCCACTGCAGGCGGATTAATTGCGGCAACTCGCCATACGAGTAATAGTATGGAAGGTCATTCAGTGGCTTGTTACGGTAGTGAATATGAGTCTCTGAACCTCTCCATGGTTCTGAGAGCATATGAAAACGCTGATCTCCAGCGTGCTTTAGGCAAAAGTGAGAATACCCCATCGTGTGGTAAGCAACATGATAGTATACAACTCTTGAACGTTCAATGTTCAAAGGGCCATACGCAGCGCTCGCCATCAGCGTGCCTCAATGGTCATGAGGCAGTAGGTGGTATCCGTTGGGTTGATAAAATACCCAACCGTGACGACCCGTTCGCGCTCTACTCGGGTTCCCCGTCGTGTGGTGAGAAAACACGACCATGTACCTTGAGACGTGGCTTGACTCAAGGATGATCCGTATGGCAATGATACGGACCGTATGTTTTTACTACAATATGGAACTGCCTGAAATGTCAAAAACCCTTGTGTGCACAATTATTGGGTGTTCTTCTGCAGGTACATTAACCACGTTAGTGCATGACGCATAGTAACCGTGTAACACCCCAAAATCCTGTTCAGAGGGGAGTTTAAAAATTTTTGGACGTGTTGCATGTATTGCAAAAATTTAAATTCAAACTGGAATTCAATTTAAACTCAAAACAGAAAAGAAATAGAAAAGAAAAAGGAAAACAGAAAAAAACCGGCCAATGGGCCGAAACCCACCAGCCGGCCCACCCCGCCCCCGCGCCAGCCCGCAGCCGCGTGCCCGCGCTCCCTCTCGTAGACAGGTGGGACCCACCTGTCATCCCTAACCCCCGATCGTCCGAAACCCGGACTGTTCCCCCGCGCGCGCGCGATCGCAACCGACCGGATTTCCGGCCGAATTCTGGTTCCGGAGGACTCCAACTCGATCTAAACAAACCCGCCACCCTCCCCCGTCTATAGAAACCCCGGCCTCGTTCCGTTTTTCCCACGCGATCCGCCGTTTTTACTCCGGTGAGAACCCGAGCCCCTCCGGCGAATTCTGGCCGATCTACGCTCGGAAATTCCGATCTAACTCGCTGGTCTTGATCCACCGCCTCCGGGGAGCCTCGCAGGTGCAGAACACTCGGTGGTTTGCGGCTCAAACACAGCGCCGACGAGCCTCGCCGTGAATTCACCTCGGACCTCGTCGCCAACCGCGTTCCAAGACCTCCGAGCTCAAGAAAACCCCCGAGGTGAGATCCCCGACCTCCCCTCGACCGATCTATGCCATAAAATCACAGTTCTAGGATGAATTCTCGAAGATCCAAAAGTCTCCGGCGAGATCGCCGCTTCCCGCCGCCGTGCGCCGCCGGGCAGTGCCGCCCGCGCTCGATCAGAGCGACGTGGCAGCTTGTGCGCCGTCTATTTTAAATCGCACGGTAGACTTTAAATCCCCGCGTACCGGTTCGGCGTTATAATCTCAGCCGTCTGTTTTAAATCGGACGGTCCACGTCAGCCCCGCGTTATAAAGACTGAAAATCTTACGTGCTACCCCCTGGGGTTCTCGGGAAATAGGAGCTAGCCCCGGAAACTTCTGATCTAGCCCCTAGAACATTAGAAAATCGTGTAAATTCATTTAAAAATCAGTTTTAGCCCCTGGACTTAATAAAAATTAGGAAAGACTCCTCTGTTATGAGTAGCTAGACCCCTGAAAATTGTTAAAATAATATTATAGACCCTGTAGTGGGGTAAGTTTACCTTTTTAGCCCTGTTTAATTTTTAATTTAGGAAATTGAATATGTGGCTAGTGTTTAAAATTTAAAAAGTGGGACAAACATATTGTCAAAATTAAATTAAAAACTTTCTCAGTATTTAGAAAACTTTGGAGTGAGATAAAAATATATTTTGGGCTGAAATGAATCTGTTTAAGTTATTATTCACATTTAGGGACACATTTTTAAGTAAAGAATAGTTCTGGAAAATAGGGAAAATAATTGTAAAATAGTTTACATCAGAGGAAAAGGTCAAATATATATTATTAAATATTTTAGATCAGAACCTATTCTGTTTAGATGATGTGTCTTGTTATTTTCATAATAAAGTTCACATTTAGGCATATGAAATAAATCTGAAAATATAGCAACTAGTAAATGATAAATAAAGTTTCCAAAATCCAAAGAATTCAGTTTAGGGTTGGTAGAAGTTCTGAAGACACATATGGAGTAGGAAAATACCTTTCATGCATACTTGATAGCTAAAAGGTGTAGTAATTGAATATAAGGAATTTATTTAAATTGGAAACTCATATATATAGTATGCAAGCATAAATGTGAATACAAAAGTAGGAATCATATATACATGATTAAAAGTGCATGTAAGCCACAAATCAACACACATAGAGTAACCACAACACTTATAATTGTGAGTGACTTTCATAAATGTGAATGTGTGGTTTGTATGAAGTGGAAGTGTGAACTATGTCTTATGGATTGTTGTTTTTCTTTTGCTATGTGTGATGGTATGATGTAGAACCTGCTCCCGAGAAAGTTCTTCCTTTCCAAGATCAAGACTACCCATTTCAAGAGCAGCAGGAAGGAGGCAAGTGTCCTTGACCACTTTGATCCTATACTAGGATGTTTAGATAGAATTATTGCATTGTCAAGTTAAATATGAAACCCATGCTAGGATGTTTACCTAGAATTGCATTACCTTGTTCCCTTGTAGCTTGGGTTGGGATTTATTTTATCATGTCATTTATTATTATGCATATGCTTAGCCATGCTTAGAATGGGATATTTGGGATATGAGATCATCAGTTTATTTTACCATACTCTTGAATGAGATATTGTGAGTTATGTAGAGGTAGGGATCAAGGCAAGTTGGATGTTTTGGTTGTGTGCTGGGTGCACGAGACTCGGGTTTGTGTTTAGTACTTGCTTGGATCCTAAGGACCGGTTCATGGAGCATGTAACCTGGCTTTACAGTGCCAACCACATGCTGAGATGGGGAAGCTTGGCCAATTAATTAGGTGTATCCCCGGCGTAGTATGGGTGTATTGGATGGTGCGGGGAGTAGGTGTCAGCTGGACTACCATATGAACCGCAAGGCTCAAGAGGGGGCCACTGCAGCGGGGTTGGAGCCTCTTGTATGCTGTTAGGGGTGAAACCTCAGTGGGCCCACGCTCGTCGAGAATCCCTTTGTAAAGGCTTTGTAGTGATCTCCTGGCTACACACCTGGGAAGTGTGAGTGTGGTTCGTAGCCACTGGCATAATGGAGGTTCTTTTAGTCCACCCGACAACGGGGGTTGAAATCACTACATGTGGGTACAATGGTGCAAACTCTGCAGAGTCAAAACTGTCATGACAGCCGTGCTCACGGACAAGAGCGGCTTGGACTTATTCATGATTAGAGGATTGATGGTTTTGGAAGTTGTGGATGTTAAGCGGGGAGCTTAACATTGGAAATGATGTTATGGTTATTTTGTTATGATGAAGGGATGGGAGATTGGGACCATTTCACCTGTGTAGTAATGTAGGTGCTTAATAAGCTAAGGTGATAGGTATTAATTGCGTAGTGCTTTAACCATGAGTTCAACCTCCCTTTGTTCTAGCCATGCATGACATAACTTTCCCACACTTGCTGAGTACCATCGGTACTCAACCTTGCATATTTTGTTGGTTTATATTGCTGCTCAGGTCAAGATAATGAGGTGGTGTATAATGACCAAGACTTTGGACCCGAAGAAGGTTTCTAGGTTCATGGAGACCCCCGGGCAACGCCTGTGACGGAGCCTACAAGAATAATTATTCCGCTGCAAGTTTATTTACTTGTGATGAACTTATTATTGTCCATCGAGACATTTGCTATGTAAGACATATTTATATTCGAGACCTGGCTTCTAATAAATGATGCTTTACTATTTGTCATCACATGTATGAGAAAATGATCCTGGCATACATGTGATATTCACTCGGTTGTTCTTCGGAGAAACCGGGTGTGACAGAAGTGGTATCAGAGCCAAGGTTGCCCGTAAGAACGTGGACCTAGGTATAAATGGACGTATTTAAGAGCCTTATTTTCTTAAAAACTATTTTTACAAGGTGTGTGTTGAAAAGTGTTATTTAATGAGTCACTCTCTTCATCTTACCCCAATTTTCATTCAAAATAGGATTTTTGTTTAAAAGTTTATCTAACCTAAGTTTAAATGCTTTTTGTTTTAGATGGTTCGCATGATTCGCACCGCTCGCAAGTCCACAAGAGGGAGAGTTCCCATAGTTGCCCTTGCCCAAAGAGAGGAGAGCCGTCCGGTGACGTACCTTTCCTACGGATTGGCAGTAGGAGGCTTGTTGCGCCGTCTTCGACGTATGCTCAAAGCCGCCGGCAATACAGGCAAGCTAATCATCCACTATAACTCCACCAGGACCATCCGTGAGAAGAGGGAAGAATGGAGTTCAGAGATGAGGATTATACACGAAAACCAGCTGCTTAAGATCCACCGCTCTCGAGCCTGTAGAGCGACACAGGTCGATGCGGAGAAGGATGTCACCTGGGAGGCCATCACCTGCAAGAGTCACATCTATCGACGACACCTGGACAGGACTGAGTACATGTATGTCCTCCAGCGTGAGAGTGGTACCACGGAGTACAAGTACCCGCCAGTGCAGCAAGGGACTTCCCATGAGCACATGGACTTGTGCTTGGAGGATGCTGCTATGCTCAGCACTCGACTGCAGGAGTGTCAGCAGGAGCTTCAGGATGTTCGGGACACCCTGAAGGAAACCGAGGCGTTGCTTCGAGCGTGCTTGATGGCGAGAGAAAGAGGAGATGGGAACGAACTGTGTGTTACTGTGAATGATACATGGACTCCTGACTTCCCAGATCACCGAGCGATCAGGCGTCGTCGCACTTCTCCACCAGCAGCCTCCCCACCCAAAGCAGAGTCAGAAGGCAGCCAAAATGATGAGGAAGATCCCAAGGAGCCAGCTCAGTGAATACGAGTAGTGTAGAGTCCTTCCCTTAGTTTAGCAGGATGTCGAGTAGTCGAGTCGTTATCTTAGTTAATGGTGTGATTAGTGCTTGGTGTGTGACGTGAGTTGTGGAAGCCATGAGCAACTGTCCACAGCCTCGTCTTCAGATTGTTTTGCTTTGGTGTGTGAAGCCACATGAAATAATAGTTCATTTATTTTTGTGTGAGACATGAACCCTCAGAAAAGTATAACAAAGCCTCAACACCTCAAAGTACAAACGAGTGAAAGTAGTAAGATGATACTTAATGCTTTAAATTAACATTGGTTGATCATGCTAGATGGCCGGAAGAGGAAAGGGTCGTGCTGCCAACCCCGCTAACAACAACGATGAGGCCTGCAACCCTCATTTTCTGGAGGCCAAGACAGGGGTGGTCGCCGTGAAGGAGTTGATCCCCTCCACCAAATGCTGGAGAATCAGAATCAGCTCATCCAGAACTTGACTCAAGTGGTAGCCAACTTGCATCAAGTTCCACCTCCACAAGTTGCACCACGCCAACCAAGGTTGAGTGAGGTTCTAGGAACTCAACCTCCAAAGTTTGCAAGTGCTGCTGAACCTCTGGAGGCAGATGATTGGCTTAAGACTATTGAGAGCAAGATGAGGATCATACAGTGCCAAGGGTACGAGAGGGTGCTGTTTGCCTCTCATCAATTGCATGGACCTGCTGCTGATTGGTGGACCGCCTACGTGGCCGCCCATCATGACCCTGAGAACATCACTTGGGAAGAGTTCAAGCGTAGCTTCCGCAATCATTACATACCAAGGGGTGAACTCAAAAACAAGAGGAAGGAGTTTTTGGGGTTGCAGCAAGGAAACATGACGGTGAGGGAATACCTCACTAAATTCACCCAACTATCCCGTTATGCCCCACGGGACATAGAGACTGATGAGCAGAAACAGGATTGTTTCGTGGAAGGACGGAACCCAAAGGTTATGCGTAGACTACCGTGCCTTGAATGAAGTAACCATCAAGAACAAGTACCCATTACCCCGCATTGAAGACTTGTTTGATTAGTTGAGGGGAGCTTGTGTGTTCTCGAAAATTGATCTCAGGTCGGGATACCACCAACTTAAGATAAGGAAAACTGATATTCCAAAGACAGCTTTCGTATCTCGGTACGGACTGTATGAATACACCGTCATGCCTTTCGGGCTAACTAATGCCCCGGCGTACTTCATGTATCTCATGAACAAGGTATTCATGGAATATCTGGACAAATTTGTGGTGGTTTTCATAGATGACATTCTCGTCTTCTCCAAAGATGAAGAAGAACATGAGAAACATCTAAGGTTGGTGTTGCATAGGCTGAGAGAACACCAACTATATGCCAAGTTGAGCAAGTGTGAGTTTTGGCTGAAGAGAGTTCCCTTCTTAGGACATATAATCTCGGAGGGAGGAATCTCTATAGATCCTGCCAAAATCGAGGATATACAGAAGTGGAAGACCCCTGAAAATGTCGGGGAAGTTCGAAGCTTTTGGGGATTGGCTGGATACTATCGACGGTTTATTGAGGGATTCTCTAAGATCTCGAGACCCCTCACCAAACTGTTGGAGAAGGGAATCATATTCACATGGATGCTGCAGTGCGAGATGAGTTTTCAGGAGTTAAAGAAAAGATTGACAACAACCCCAGTGCTAGTTATGCCAGATATGCAGAAGAACTTTACGGTGTACTGTGATGCCTCTGGAAACGGGTTGGGATGTGTTCTTATGCAAGAAGGGCATGTCGTGGCTTATGCATCCCGACAGCTCCGGAAGCACGAGAAGAACTATCCTACACATGACCTAGAACTAGCCGCAGTGGTACACGCGTTGAAAATTTGGCGGCATTACTTGATGGGGAAGAGGACAGAGATATATACGGATCATAAGAGTTTAAAGTACATTTTCACCCAGCCAGATCTCAACCTCAGACAAAGGAGATGGTTAGAGCTAATCAATGACTTTGATGTGGGCATCAACTATCATCCTGGGAAAGCAAACATCGTGGTAGATGCTTTAAGTCGAAAAGTGCAGGTCAATAAGTTGAGCTTGAAACACATACCCGCAGAGCTGAAGGACGAGATTATAAGACTCAATCTATGCCTTGTGAATAGTGGTGAAGCCATCGCCATGGAAGTGGACTCCACACTAGAGCGAGACATACGCGAGGGTCAAAAGAATGACGAGAAGATACAAGAGATCAGACAACTCATCAAGGAAGATAAAGCTCCTGGTTTCAGAGAGGATGAATAAGGTACGGTGTGGCACGGGAAAAGAATCTGTGTGCCTGAAGTAAAGGAGATCTGTGAATTAATTTTGAAGGAGGTTCACGATTCCGACTATTCCATTCATCCTGGGAGTACGAAGATGTACCAGGACCTCAAGAGCAGGTATTGGTGGTATGGCATGAAGCGAGATATCGCGGAACATGTTGCCCTATGTGACACATGTCAGTTGGTGAAAGCAGAACATCAACGACCCACGGGATTATTGCAACCACTCAAAGTGCCTGAATGGAAATGGGAAGAAATCGGTATGGATTTCATAGTGGGATTGCCTAGGACCCAATCAGGATATGATTCAATATGGGTCATCATCGACAGGCTAACCAAGGTAGCTCACTTCATCCCCGTGAAGGAAAGCTACAGCAGATCTAAATTGGCGGAGTTGTACATGTCAAGGATCGTGTGTTACCATGGGGTGCCGAAGAAGATAGTGTCGGATCGAGGGACACAGTTCACTTCGAGGTTCTGGCAGAAGTTGCACGAAACAATGGGAACCCATCTGAACTTTAGTTCTGCCTATCATCCCCAAACTGATGGGCAGACGGAAAGAACTAATCAGATTCTTGAGGATATGCTGAGGGCATGTGCACTCAAAAACAATCGGAGTTGGGACAAGAACTTACCGTATGCGGAATTCTCCTATAACAACAGCTATCAAGCTAGTATGAAGATGTCACCGTTTGAAGCTTTGTACGGGAGGAAGTGCAGGACTCCCCTATTTTGGAACCAAACAGGGGAAAGTAAAGTGTTTGGTCCCAAGGTAGTACAAGAAGCCGAGGCGAAGGTGAGGGAAATTCGCAACAACTTGTGGATAGCACAGACACGCCAAAAGAGCTATGCCTATGTACGAAGAAGAGAGCTCGTTTTCAATGTGGGAGACTATGTCTATCTCAAGGTGTCCCCTATCCGAGGACTTCGTCGGTTCAAGGTGAAAGTGAAGTTGTCACCTCGATACATCGGACCCTTTCAAGTGCTGGAGAGGAAAGGCGAAGTGGCGTATCGACTAGAATTACCGGCTCGCCTATCAGATGTGCACGATGTATTCCATGTGTCACAACTCAAGAAATGCCTGAGGACGCTTGAAGAGGTGTTACCCATGAATGAAGTGGACGTAGCTGAGGATTTGTCTTATGCCGAGCAACCATCCAAGATTTTGGAGACAATGGAACGCCTCACCAGAAATAAAAGAATTCGGATGTGCAAGGTGCAGTGGAAGCATCACTCGGAAGACGAAGCCACCTGGGAGCGAGAAGATGAGCTTAATTACGGAATTGTTTTCTTAGAACCACCAATCTCGAGGACGAGATTTCTTTTCAGGGGGGTAGAGCTGTAACACCCCAAAATCCTGTTCAGAGGGGAGTTTAAAAATTTTTGGACGTGTTGCATGTATTGCAAAAATTTAAATTCAAACTGGAATTCAATTTAAACTCAAAACAGAAAAGAAATAGAAAAAGGAAAACAGAAAAAAACAGGCCAGTGGGCCGAAACCCACCAGCCGGCCCACCCCGCCCCCACGCCAGCCCGCAGCCGCGCGCCCGCGCTCCCTCCCGCAGACAGGTGGGACCCACCTGTCATCCCTAACCCCCGATCGTCCGAAACCCGTACTGTTCCCCCGCGCGCGTGCGATCGCAACCGACAGGATTTCCGGCCGAATTCTGGTTCCGGAGGACTCCAACTCAATCTAAACAAACCCGCCGCCCTCCCCCGTCTATAAAAACCCCGGCCTCGTTCCATTTTTCCCACGCGATCCGCCGTTTTTACTCCGGTGAGAACCCGAGCCCCTCCGGCGAATTCTGGCCGATCTACGCTCGGAAATTCCGATCTAACTCGCTGGTCTTGATCCACCGCCTCCGGGGAACCTCGCAGGTGGAGAAAACTCGGTGGTTTGCGGCTCAAACACCGCGCCGACGAGCCTCGCCGTGAATTCACCTCGGACCTCGTCGCCGACCGCGTTCCAGGACCTCCGAGCTCAAGAAAACCCCCGAGGTGAGATCCCCGACCTTCCCTCCACCGATCTATGCCATAAAATCACAGTTCTAGGAAGAATTCTCGAAGATCCGAAAGTCTCCGGCGAGATCGCCGCTTCCTGCCGCCGTGCGCCGCCGGGCAGCGCCGCCCGCGCTCGATCAGAGCGACCTGGCCGCTTGTGCGCCGTCTATTTTAAATCGCACGGTAGACTTTAAATCCCCGCGTACCGGTTCGGCGTTATAATCTCAGCCGTCTGTTTTAAATCGGACGGTCCACGTCAGCCCCGCGTTATAAAGACTGGAAATCTTACGTGCTACCCCCTGGGGTTCTCGGGAAATAAGAGCTAGACCCGGAATCTTTTGATCTAGCCCCTAGAACTTCAGAAAATCGTGTAAATTCATTTAAAAATCAGTTTTAGCCCCTGGACTTAATAAAAATTAGGAAAAACTCCTCTGTTATGAGTAGCTAGGTCCCCGAAAATTGTTAAAATAATATTATAGACCCTGTAGTGGGGTGAGTTTACCTTTTTAGCCCTGTTTAATTTTTAATTTAGGAAATTGAATATGTGGCGTGTGTTTAAAATTCAAAAGTGGGACAAACATATTGTCAAAATTAAATTAAAAACTTTCTCAGTATTTAGAAAACTTTGGAGTGAGATAAAAATATATTTTGGGCTGAAATAAATCTGTTTAAGTTATTATTCACATTTAGGGACACATTTTTAAGTAAAGAATAGTTCTGGAAAATAAGGAAAATAATTGTAAAATAGTTTACATCAGAGGAAAAGGTCAAATATATATTATTAAATATTTTAGATCAGAACCTATTCTGTTTAGATGATGTGTCTTGTTATTTTCATAATAAAGTTCACATTTAGGCATAGGAAATAAATCTGAAAATATAGCAACTAGTAAATGATAAATAAAGTTTCCAAAATCCAAAGAATTCAGTTTAGGGTTGGTAGAAGTTCTGAAGACACATATGGAGTAGGAAAATACCTTTCATGTATACTTGATAGCTAAAATGTGTAGTAATTGAATATAAGGAATTTATTTAAATTGGAAACTCATATATAGTATGCAAGCATAAATGTGAATACAAAATAGGAATCATATATACATGATTAAAAGTGCATGTAAGCCACAAATCAACACACATAGAGTAACCACAACACATATAATTGTGAGTGACTTTCATAAATGTGAATGTGTGGTTTGTATGAAGTGGAAGTGTGAACTATGTCTTATGGATTGTTGTTTTTCTTTTGCTATGTGTGATGGTATGATGTAGAACCTGCTCCCGAGCAAGTTCTTCCTTTCCAAGATCAAGACTACCCATTTCAAGAGCAGCAGGAAGGAGGCAAGTGTCCTTGACCACTTTGATCCTATACTAGGATGGTTAGATAGAATTATTGCATTGTCAAGTTAAATATGAAACCCATGCTAGGAAGTTTCCCTAGAATTGCATTACCTTGTTCCCTTGTAGCTTGGGTTGGGATTTATTTTATCATGTCATTTATTATTATGCATATGCTTAGCCATGCTTAGAATGGGATATTTGGGATATGAGATCATCAGTTTATTTTACCATACTCTTGAATGAGATATTGTGAGTTATGTAGAGGTAGGGATCAAGGCAAGTTGGATGTTTTGGTTGTGTGCTGGGTGCACGAGACTCGGGTTTGTGTTTAGTACTTGCCTGGATCCTAAGGACCGGTTCATATAGCATGTAACCTGGCTTTACAGTGCGAACCACATGCTGAGATGGGGCAGCTTGGCCAATTAATTAGGTGTATCCCCGGCGTAGTATGGGTGTTTTGGATGGTGCGGGGAGTAGGTGTCAGCTGGACTACCATATGAACCGCAAGGCTCAAGAGGGGGCCACTGCAGCGGGGTTGGAGCCTCTTGTATGCTGTTAGGGGTGAAACCTCAGTGGGCCCACGCTCGTCGAGAATCCCTTTGTAAAGGCTTCGTAGTGATCTCCTGGCTACACACCTGGGAAGTGTGAGTGTGGTTTGTAGCCACTGGCATAATGGAGGTTCTTTTAGTCCACCCGGCAACGGGGGATGAAATCACTACATGTGGGTACAGTGGTGCAAACTCTGCAGATTCAAAACTGTCATGACAGCCGTGCTCACGCTCAAGAGCGGCTTGTACTTATTCATGATTATAGGATTGATGTGTAAAAGCCCAAGAAAAGGGACTTGCAAAAATTTTTCTTCACCTCACAACACCACAGTTTTCGTTGTGGATATCTTAGGAAATATTGTGAAGAGCAAGTAACCTTCATCAAAAGAGTGATTAGAGGGGAAAGTCTTCCTTTTCACAAAGTGGGATTTGGACATAGGAACATGAGCGGTTGAGCTCACCCCTAGAACTTAAAAAGTCTTGGGAAGGTTCAGTCCAAGTTTCACAGAAATCCAACACTTTTTGAGGCACTTTTTGGGTTATTTGAAAAAGAGGCCAATTTGAATGTAAATTCAAATTGCAGCAACTTTCATCACCCAAATTCAAAAGTTAGCTTCATATTCTTATTCGGCACATTTTTGTGAGCTCACACACCAATTTTCACTCCATTTGGAGTTGATCTTGACATGAGCTAAGTGGGACGAATTCAAACTTTATTTGAATTCAAAACTAAACTTGTGCTGAAATTCACCCAAGCCGAACCCAATTTGAATTCTATTCAATTCAAATGGCTCAGGGGTGAATAATTTGAATCACTAGGGGTATTATGGGGCCCACTGTTTACAACAGTGATTAGGAGTAAATTCCAGAGGTTAAAACCCCGGGTGGGACCCACGTGTCATAGAGGGGAGAAGGAGAAACTTGCACCCAAAGTCAGAGTCTCGGTGACAACAGTGATTAGGAGTAAATTCCAGAGGTTAAAACCCCGGGTGGGACCCACGTGTCATAGAGGGGAGAAGGAGAAACTTGCACCCAAAGTCAGAGTCTCGGTGGGAAATTCCGCCGAGCAGCGGTCGGCTATGCCACCGAGCAGCTACCGGCGCCACCAGCTGCTTCCCTCTCCGCGCGCTGGCGCCCAGGGCGGCTGGCTCGCGCCCCCACGCGACCGGCACCGCCTCAGCCAAGCAGGAGTCGGCCGGCTTTATCTTCTCGCGGGCAAACCCGAGCAGCGGCATTGTTTCTCGCCGCAGCTCTCTGCTCAATCGGGAAAACCAGCAAAACCATCTCCTCCTTCGTCCCTGAGCTGCTAGACAGCCACCTGAGCTCGCACTCCACCTCTCCAATGCTAGAAACCTCGAGCTCCGACCTCCTTTGCCCGAGAGCGATCGCCACAGCGGCGACTCAACCACAGCCGAGAGTCAGGCGCCCGTGGGCAGCGTTCCACAGGCATTTTCACGGTCCAGCGAGAGAGGCAACAGGAGCGCGCGACCACCGTGCTTCTTCCGCAGAGGCTAGCTCCGTGGGCAACACGTGTCCCACAGGGTCGGACCTCTCCCCTTTTGCGAAGACGAGCCCCGAGCCTGCCACGTAGCCAGCTTAGCGGCGGACCTCTCCCCACTTCGCAGGGATGAGCTCCGGACACGCCACGTGGCCTGCGGGCCGCGGAAGTTGTCTTCGGTGCTCTCTGAGAGCTGAATTCGGTTCTTATTGGCTATCCTTTTGATAATTTTCTCTGTTCCTACTTTTCTTAAAATGTTTTCTCTTCATAAAACATGAATATGTGTTGACACCAGAGATGAGGGTGTCACACGTAGTCAAAGCAAAAGGCGGTGATGCAGCAGAAGTAGGATGCCGAAGTGTGTATAGGGGCCCCGAGCTATCACATCAAAAAAGAGGTCACCGTGTAGAAAGATCCTTCACAAAAAAAAACAAATGGATCAAACTCAATGGAAACATTGTTGTCCGTGGTAAAACGACGGACAGAAAGCAAGTTTTGAATGATATCCGCAGCAACAAGAATGTTTTTAAGCTGGAAAGGACCCGGGAGACCGGAATTACCTACTGAGTTGACCGGAAGAACAGACCCATTCCCAACAACGATAGATGAAGGAAAATATCGATTGGGAGGGTGGGTGGGACAGAGTATACCAGCAATTCGAGTGGTATGGTATGACACTCCGGAGTCAACTATCCAGCACCTGGTGGAGTAAGGTGCATGGTGCTGAAGGAAGAAGAAACCGACTATCGATCCCACGTCGAGGGTGGCTCCTGGAGAGGTGCCGACGGCTCTGAGTACCCAACAGGATAGTCGGTGCCTCCGTAGATCGAGGCTGACTGTCCGCCAGAAGGGTAGCCAGGCCCACCGTAGGCCTAAGTCGGCGGACCCGACACCCCGATGGCTGGTGCTGCCACCGCGCCCCCTTCCCTGGCCACCGCCGCCTCGCCTCCTCCTATGGCTGCCACCGCCGCGCCCCTTTCCTGGCTGTCGCTGCCGCACCCCCTTCCCTGGCCGCTGCTGCCGCGCCTCCTCCTGTGGCCGCCGCCGCCATGCTCCCTTCCCTGGCTACCGCCATCGCGCCACCTTCCCTGGCCGCCGCGCCTCCTCCTGTGGCCGCCGCCACCACGCCTCCTTCCATGGCTGCCGCCATCACGCCTCCTCCCATGGCCGCTGCCAACGCCGCGCCTCCCCCTGACGCCGCTACTACACCTTCTCCATTCACCGTTATGGACGATTTGGGGGATTCTAATAGTGATGGTGGCTACCACTCTGTGACTGCTGCCGCCGCGTCCCTCGTCGCCTCCCGTGAGCGAGAGCGCGCTCTCATTTTCGCCTTGGAGCAAGAACGGGCGTCCATGGCGGCCCTCAACCACCAGTTCGAGGAATTCCCGCGCCAGCAGTTGAGTGCTTCCCACGGTCTCCCTGTGGGTGCTGGCGCTGCTTACAGCACCTACGCGGCTTCCCTCATCGCCGCCCTCCACGCTCAGGCTGTTGTATCCAGAACATCCAGACCCTCGTTCCGGTTGTTCTCAGCTCCGACTCCATCCCCTACAGCAGATGGGGCAACCTACTTCTTCTGACGTTGAGGCGGTTTCGTCTTGACGACCATGTCCTACGGGATGATTCGCAGTTGGACGACTCCTGGATCAGCATGGACAGTCTGGTTCTTGCTTGGATCCTCGGGTTTCTTTCTGAGGAGCTGCAGGACATAGTCGGCCAACGCGGTGGCGGCACTGCTCGTCAGGTGTGGCTGATCCTCGAGCAGCACTTCCAGAGGAACCGTGCGACTCGAGCTCTTCACATCCGAGCATGTTTTGGCACCACCGTCCTCTCCATCTCTGCCTACCGTTGCCAGATGAAGAGTATGGCGGATGCCCTTCGCGACCTTGGAAGCCCGTCCCAGACAGCTCCCTCGTTCTTCAGGTCCTTCAGGGCCTGAACGAGCGCTACACCCACCTTCGCTCATGACTTCTTTGCGAGATGCCATTTACAACCTTCGAGAAGGTCTGGTCAGATTTTGAGCTTGAGGAGATTACCTCTGGCAGATCCGTCACTTCCTCGCCTACCACAGGCCCTCTACGGCTTTGGGTCGTCCTCGTGCCCTCTTCCACTAGTCGCTCTTTCTGGGAGACACTCTACGCGTGCACCTACCACACCAGTGGCTCCTTCTACCTCTAGTGGTGGTAATCGTCATCGCGGCAAGCGCGCCGGTCGTGGTGGTGGTGGTAGCGGTACTAGTGGAGGCACTACTGGTGGCAGTAGCGGTGGTACAGGTCAGGGTGGCGTGACCTGGCCCAACCCTACAACCAGTAAACTGGCGAGATCTCCATGTGGCTTGGGCCATCTCCGGGTCTTACTCTACCACGCCCGTCGCGTCCTCAGCCGGCCTACGTGGTCGCTCCGGCTTACGGTGGATCTGCCTACACAGCTGGTTGACAGTGGACTCCGACCACTGTTGGGCTGAGCTACCCTGTTGCCAGGCCGTCTGCTCTGACCCACTGGGCTTTGGGGAACCCAGTCGGCCAACCTGAATCCTCGGTGCAGCACCACGACTCACCTCTGGTCTGGGACCGGCAGTCACTCACGTCATCCTTCAGCACGCTGGGCCTCACACCACCTGGTCCTGACTGGGTCGTGGACTTTGAGCTTCATACCACACTACTCCTGACGCTGGTATACTCTCTTCTACCCACCCTTACCACCCTTCTCTTCCTTCATCTATCATTGTTGGGAATAGGTCTATTCTTCTGGTCACCTCAGTAGGTGACGTGGGTTCGCCGGGTTCTTTTCAGCTCCATGATGTTCTTGTTTCTCCTAACGTTATCCAATACCTTCTTTTTGTTCATCATTTTACTACTGACAACCATGTTTCCATTGAGTTTGATCCTTTTGGTTTATCTGTGGAGGATCTTAGTACCCGGCGTCTTCTTCTCTGTTGTGAGAGTTCAGGGCCCCTGTCCACGCTTCGTCTTCCTGCTTCCGCTCTACCTACGCCTTTTTGCCTGGCTATGACAACTTCTTTGACTACCTGGCATCGTCGTCTTGGGCACCCCGGTGTTGATGTCATATCAAAGTTGTCTAGTAGCTCAATGATTTCGTGTACTAGGGGTACTCACTGAGTCTCTGTGCCATGCTTATCAGTTAGGTCGCCATGTTTGGCTTCCTTTCCCGCACTCTGTCACTCATGTTGAGCGTATTTTTAATCTGATTCACTGTGATATTTGGACATCCGCTATTTTTGGTGTTTCTGGCTATAAATATTACTTAGTGATCGTTGATGATTTTTCACACTGTTTGTGGACTTTTCCCTTGCGACTGAAGTCTTATACGTTCGCCACTCTTTCTCACTTCTTCACTTGGGTGTCCACCCAATTTGGGTGCACGATCAGGGCGCTCCAGTGTGAAAACTGACGCAAGTTTGATAACTCAGTGTTCCGTGACTTCCTGCTCTCTTGCATATGTCTTGCCCTTACACTTCCCCCCAAAACGGCAAGGCTGAACGCATGTTTCGGACCACCAACGTTGTCATGCGCTCTCTGATGTTCCAGGCCTCCACCCCTGCTTGTTACTGGGTGGAGGCTCTTCACACTGCCACTTTCCACATTAATCGCCTTCCTTCTAAGGTGATTAGTGATTCCACTCCTCACTTCGCTCTGTTCGGTACCACTCCTCTTTACGACCACCTCCGAGTCTTCGGGTGCGCTTGCTACCCTAACCTCTCTGCCGCAACTCCCCATAATCTTGCGCCTCGCTCGACTCGGTGTGTCTTTCTTGGGTACTCCTCTGACCATAAGGGGTACCGATGCCTTAACCTTGCCACCCGTCGTATCTTGGTCTCTCAACACGTCGTCTTCGACGAGTCTTCCTTTCCCTTCTCCGCTTCGTCCTCTGACTCGGTCGCCGAGTTGGATTCCCTTTTCTCTACTGACCCTGAGGCCACTCCTGCCAACGACCTTGTTCTTTTACCTCCTACAGGTTACCCACTCGCTGCACCGCGTGAAGTCCCGGTGTCCTCGACACCGTCTTCCGTGGCCCTGATGTCCTTGACGCCACCAGCGGTGCCACGCGCGGCCCCGATGTCACCGACGTTGTCCGCTGTGCCACGTGCGACCCCGGTGTCCCCGACGTCGTATGTTGCACCCCGCGCGTCCCTGGCTTCGTCTGCTGCGCCACGCATGGCCCCGGTGTCTCCGATGTCATCTGCTGCTCCACACGCGGCTCGGGTGTCACCCGTTGCGCCGTGCACGGCCCCGGCGTCCCCAACGTCGCCTGTCGCGCCACACGCGGCCCCAGCGTCTCCGATGTCGACTACTGCACCCCAAGTAGCTCCTGTGCCACAGTATGCCGACCCTACTCTCGTCTATCAGTGATGAGCGCGGGTTGGTACATAGGCTTCTTCCTGCCCAGAGCCTCTGGTGTACCCCCCTGCTCCACTGGGACCCCCGTCATGTTCACCCGATGGTGACCCAACGGGCCGCTAGGGTTCCCCGGCCGGTTGAGCGGTTCTCTAGGGTCGCCCTCTCCTCAATGACCTCGCCATCGCTTATCTCTTCACCCATCTCGCCTATACCCTCTTCTATCCGTAGCGCCCTCGTCGATCCTCACTAGCATGGGGCTATGAAAGAAAAGTATGCGGCCCTACTTGCCAATCGGACCTGTGACTTGGTTCCCCGTCCTGGTCGTGGCAATATTGTCACGGGCAAGTGGGTGTTCATGTAGAAAAAGGTGGATGGGTATCTCGAGAGGTACAAGGCTCGGTGGGTTCTTCGGTGCTTCACTCAGTGCCTAGGAGTCAACTAAGATGAGACCTTCAACCCGATGGTGAAGTCAGCGACGGTTTGCACTGTTCTATTGCTGGCTCTCTCGCGCTTTTGGCCTATCCACTAGTTGGACGTCAAGAACACCTTCCTCCATGGGATGCTGACGGAGACGGTGTACTGCACTTAGCCGATAGGGTTTGTTGATTCAGCCCGTCCGGACATGGTGTTCCGGCTGAACAAGTCTCTGTACAGGCTGAAGCAGGCGCCTCTGGTTTGGTACAGCCGGTTCGCCTCCTTCCTAGTCTCCCTTGGCTTCGTCGAGGCCAAGGCGGACACCTCGCTCTTCGTCTACAGGCGTAAGGGTTACACTGTCTACCTCCTCTTGTACGTTGACGACATTGTACTCATGGCATCCAGCCCAACTCTCCTTTAGCGCACGATCTCCACCGTGTAGCGAGAGTTCGTGATGAAGGACTTGGGCCAGTACACCACTTCCTGGGTGTTGCAGTTGAGCACCGACCGGGTGCCCTGTTCCTCCACCAGTGACAGTCCTGCATGGATATTATCTAGAGAGCGGGCATGGCTTTGTATGTCGTGCTCCACTCTGGTGGATACCCAGGCGAAGGTCTCCTCTACTGACGGTGCTCCTGTTGCCTGACCCCACCGCTTACAGGAGCCTTGCAGGTGCATTGCAGTATCTTACCTTCACCAGGCCGGACATCTCCTAGGAAGTTCAACAGGTGTGCCTTCACATGCATAATCCGCGGGAGCCACATCTCACGGCGATGAAGCGGATCCTTCGGTACCTGCGGGGAACCCATGACTATGGCCTTCTTCTTTGGCGTGACTCCGCCTCCGAGCTAGTTGTCTACACCGACGCCGACTGGGTGGGTTGCTCGGACACCCATTGGTCCACCTCCGGCTTCGCCGTCTTCCTGGGTGGCAACCTTGTCTCGTGGTCCTCGAAGCGGCAACACGTGGTGTCCCGCTCGATGGCCGAGGCGGAGTACCACGCCGTTGCTAACGGTGTGTCTAAGTCCTCCTGGCTCAACAGCTCCTTCAATAGCTTCACTTCCCCCTCGCCCGGAGTACATTGGTCTACTGCGACAACGTCAATGTTGTCTACCTCTCCACCAAACCAACCCGGTGCAACACCAGCGCATTAAGCATGTGGAGATCAATCTTCACTTTGTTCGTGAGCGGGTGGCTCTTGGGGAGGTTCGAGTGCTCCACGTTCCGACGTCGTCGCAGTTCGCTAATATCTTCACGAAGGATCTGCCTTCGTTGATGTTTACCGAGTTTCGGTCCAGTCTCAACATATGCCGTGGCTAGATGTTGGGACTGCAGAGGGGGTGGTTAGAATACTATGTGTTAAGGAGGCAGGTGTATTCTAGTCTTTTTGGTGTAAGACCTATATATGTACCCCTTTCAGCCCATTAGGGCAAGATTGAATAAACAGATCTTCCAATAATTGGCATGTACCAGTTCATGACTGAATAAATAATTAGCCTAAATGTATTCAAAGTTTCAAGAAGTAGCTGATTTTGTAAATATTAAAGGTCTGAATTAATAGCATCATGCCATATTTTTATGCCAAAATAGCTGAATTGATAAAATAACTAGCCAAACTGTATTAAAGTCTGAATAAATAGCATCTTGCCATATTTATATGCAAACAATTCATATTGAAACCATGACAGCATGCTGGATGAAGAGAAATTGTTAAGATCAAATGAATTGTAGCGATCCAAAGATCAAATTGGATACACATATAGGTACTTTAACACATAGCGAGCCCTAAACCCTAACCAAATTGGAAGCACCTATCAAAATCCCGTACATCATCTACATCCACTGATCAAACAAAGAGAAATCGTGAAGAAAAATGAGTTCATACTGCACACAGGTGGTGGTTCCTCTTCCTGCAGCAAGGTCGCCACAATCGTCGCGCTGTTGCAACGGTCTTCCCTTCTAAGAATTATCTTGTGACTTTTTTACAAAAAAGCTGTACTAATACAGGTGTCATGCTAAAAATAAAAAATTTAAATGCCAGCGGTCTTTTTCAACAGGAGTTCTGTTTACAAAGAGCCTTGCTACCCTACAAAATTATACATCACAAATTATTAGGAGTTGCTAATTTTCAGTTGTTTAAAATTTGACATCTTCTTTTAACTTATGCTCTGAATCGTCATATTTAGATATGACGACTATTTCTTTAGTAAATAAATAATCCTAGGAAATAAGAAAACAATCGATAACAAACATAAAAATCTTGAAATAGATTGGATGACTTAGAATGTAGTTTAAAACTAGATGCTAATTTTAAGGGACTGAAAATTAACATTCCCGTGATTGTTAACTTGATAAAAAGGAAAAGTGAAATTACTTAGTCAGTGTCACATGGCCGGAACCAATACATTTCTCTAAAATGCTTTTTCATATTCATATCCATACTAAATTTCGGAAACATATTCGAGATCGGATGCTCTTGTAAACAGATATGGTATCGTATATGTCGGATGTATCGGAAACCGATTCATCGGATCGGAAAATTATGGATTTCGGATGGAATTTGGATATTTATTTCGGAAAAACAATTCATAAGTAACATATAATTCATAGTTCATACATATAATTCAAAACACATCCCCATGAAATTCATACATGAAACTTGAAACATATAAATAGTTCATACATAATGCATATATGGTTCATACATAGTGCATATTTTCCAATATTCATCACCGCTAGATGAAAAAATCAGCAACATCATTCATCTCATGGGGCGGCTGGCTTGCTGAATTGTCTTGCTGCTGCTGTTGAGCAAGCTGAGAATGACTTTGTGCATCTTGAATCTTGGGGATAGTTACTTGCTTCCATGCCACATGCAGAAAAAAACACCTTAAAGGTCACTCAGTTGACGGAGAAGGTGGCAGCAGCAGCACCTGCAGGAAGGTGTCAGTCGGGCGGCGTGGTGCCGGCGACGGGGTGTTGGGGGCGATGGCCGGATGGGTGTCGGGGGCGGCTGGGTGTCGGGGTGGCGACCGGCGGAGCGTCGGGGCGGCGGGGCGTCGCGGGCTCGGAGCAATGGGGCCGGCGGGTCGTCGGGGGCGGCAACCGGCTGGGCGTCGGGGCGGCACCGCGGCGGGGTGGCGGGGGCTCGGGAGTCGGGGAAACGGGGCTGCAGAGCGGTTAGGCGACGGGGCAGCGGCGACGGGGCATCAGGGGCAGCGCCGGCGAGGACCGAGGAGGGCGGCGACGCTGGGCGACCGAGCGTCGAGGGAGCGGGGAGGACGGGGTCGTGGACTCAGGGTCAGGGGAGGCGGCGAGCGGCCTGCGGGGTGGGGCCGCGGGTCCGGGTTAGAAGTAGTTAGGGTTTTGATTGGGTCAGATATATTTTGGATATTGTTCTGATATATTTGATCCAATATGGATATCCGATAAAATGGACGGATTTTGATTAAAACCATATCTGATCCGGTATCCGATTTCAAATATCTGAATCCGAAAAAAATCCGACAACAATAGATATGAATCGAATGTTTTCAAAAACGGTTGAGGACCCGGATCAGAAAATATCGGATCCATTTTCATCCCTACTACTCATAAATCATCGTCTTCCCCAAAAACGCACGCGGCAAGTCTCCAGCATGGATGGCGCCGCAGCTGCAGCTCCTCCTCCCCACGTCTTCGATAGCCTTCTCGAAACCCCTCCCAGAACCCTCGCCCTTCTCTCTCCCCCTTCGCCACCTCCTCTCCTCTCGCAAGGTGGTCGCGGCTGGTGCCTCCGGCCGCTGTGGCCTGCTCCGATGCGGCATGAAGTGTTCAGGTGAGCACTTGGCGCTGCTCCTCAATCCTCATCTTGCTCGTTGATTTTGAAAGGGATGCTTTGATAAAGACTAGATAGATCAACAAGTTATCCCGTGCGTCTCCTACTTAGGATTCGTCAAAAATATAAAATCTAAATCAAAGGGATTATCCGGCAAAACGGATTCTCGAGAAGCTGAAGAATTTTCTAGTATAATTTGGAATCACCTCCCATCTTAGATCTTTCAGATTTCTTATCCAATTATTAGAAAAAAATTATTCACCTACATTGCTTATACATTCAAATCATTTTCTTTCTTTTTCTTTTTTACACCTCAAAACAACTTTCCTATAACTCATAACTAAAATCAGATTTTTAATAATTCACACGTGAACCAAACACACTCTCATTGAATCTGAACCCAAGTAAAAAGATTTCAATGCAAGACAAATCTGGCAGGAGCAACCGTACTTGTGAGAGCATGTATACTGGACTCAGCTTTGAATCAAGATTACTGTTCATACGGCAAACCAGGCAAATTTAAAACTTAACACCCTTGCTTAGGAAAAAGATAGATATATGTTGAGGCATTTAATGTCGACTATGGATCCTTTTCAATTACTTGAATTTGAATAGGAAATCGCTTGACATGGTACACCTTCACCCCTGGTCAGTTGCACATCTGCACAAGCACACCTGCTCTGAGGTACTAGAATTATTAGTAGGATCCTAATGACCAAATTTGAAGATGGCCACTTTTAGTAGTTGAACTACCATATAGTGTCCACCGGCTATGCTGGAACATTTAGTTAATTCTATTTCTTATGGTAGGATAATAACCTGGTTCTAATCACGTAGATTAAGGTCTAGTCAGTAGACTACTCTGTTTTGTGTAGCCAAAAACCGTGATGGTTTATTTTAGTATTTTCAAACGCTGAACTTGAGCTTCCCCTTGTCTTATCAGTCCCCCTTTATAATAAGTCATGGAAGCAGCATGTGCAACAACAATCACGGACCAAACATTTCAAGTGAACATATGCATCAGGTGCTGTAATAGGTGTGTCACAGCCCAAATTTTGAAACCAAACAAAAACCGGTCCAAATTAAAAATTTTAGAGAATCATGGTCATATATTAATTTCTAATTAAAGCTGAGACATATATATGTAGGTATATGCACGTCAACTATAGAAATTTATCATTAAACAATAAACAAGAGTATGAAATCGAATCTTGAACCAAAGCTAACTGAAAAATAACATATACACATGTGCAATTCAAACCAGTTAATATATTTTAATAACCAGACTCGAAAAGAGAATTGATGGTAACATATATGCGTATATATACGACTATATGATGGCCATTACAACCAAAATTTCATAGGGAAATCGAGTGCTAGTCGCAGGTCATCTCAAATACAATCCCGAAGAAAATCAACATATACAACACAAGAATCTAATAGCAATGAAAGGAGTAAAATATAAGCAAAATAACATATATATATATATGTATACACACACATATAAATATACATGTGTATATTTAAGAGTGTGTATATAATCAGCTAATAAATTAATTAAAACAAATGAATTTAAAATGGGCCAAGTGGCTTTTATGCGCATATACGCGTATAGATGTGATAACCTTTAATTTAGGCGGAATTGTCAAAATCATCCTCAAACTATGACTTGAAGCTCAGTTTCATCCTTGAACTTTCAAAAGGGTCAATTTAGTTCCTGAATTTTAGATTCCCGTACATTTCCATCCCTAGTCTAGTTGGCGATCCACATTGTCCTGCCACATTAACTTTTGTGCCACGTCATTTTCAGTTTTATGTAGCTTATTATGTAATAGTGGAGTCTTTAAATTGTTAGTTGGTGGATTACAAATTAAGTATTATATTATTGTTTGATAATAATGATCCCTGATGATAGATTCTTGTAATGCGTAAGTATAATTTTATTATTGTATTGTAAATCATAATGGCAGATCAGGATTTCAATCATGGAGGTACAAATTTAAATATACAGTTAACGAAAGTTTAAGTGGATGTAGGAATAAAAATTAGACACCAATTATTCCTATATTTGCTCTCCTTTGCCTAAAAGATTTATGTTTTGATAAGGTTTTCTAAATGAGATAGAAGGGTAAATGGTGTGGCATAGAAGCTGTGTGGCATGCCAATGTGGATGGCTAGCTCGGATTAGGGATGAAAATGAATCAATTGTCTAAAGTTCATGGATCGAATTGACCCCTTTGAAAGTTTAAGGGCTAAACTGAGTTTTGAGTGAAAGTTTAAGAATGAAATTGAGTATTATGCATTTAATTAAATCCGTATGCAATCGTGTATAAGGAATGTTAACTCGAATTAGAAGTAAATTATCCAGTACAAGCCAAGCCCAAATTCAAAACCAAAAATCAAATTCAAATACAGGTTCAAAAATAAAATATAGAAAATGATGAGAACCTTCGTCTTTCTGGGTCGAGCTCATCTCCTTTTCCCCTTCATTTTCAAGGCGCAGCCCAACTCTTCCCCAGCCGGCCCAACCCTTCTCCCCTCCTCTCCTCCTTCCTTCCGCGCGACCTGGCCCAGCCCAACACTATTATTCTTCCTCCCACTGCCTTCTTTTTCTTCCCCAACATAGCCAACTGCGCCGCCCGGGAAACCTGTCGGCACCGCCTTGCCCACGCCGTGCCTTCAACTCACGGCTTGCCGCGCTCGCCAAGAACCACCACCACCTCTCTTTTCCCATAATCCCCGGCCACCCTTGCCGTGACATGCATGAAATGACATCGGCCGCCACCGCCTCAACTGAACCGTCTTCCGCCGGCCTATTTAGCAGGTAACCTCCCCCCTCTCAGCTCGCACGACAACACTAGAGGCATTTCACAAGAAACTAGGCGCCCCAAGCTCTCCTCGAGCTCAATTTGGAGCTCCCCCCACTTCTTCCCCAAGTCTGGTTAACTCGAATTCGCCGCCGATAAGCCAACTAACCTCCTTTTCCCTTCTAGAGCATCCTCAGCTCGCCGTAAAGCTTATCTACACACTGGCACACGAGGTAGATCGTCCTAGGTCGCGCACACCACGCGCCGCCAGCCTCCGTAGGGTAAACCCCGGCCCGTCCAAGCTTGCTGCTCTCAAACACACATGCCCGTGCATGTTCCTAGCACAAAAACTTGCGGAAAACATGAGTGCACGCGTAGTTCGTCGGGCACCGCCACTGTGGTCATCTCCGGCGACACGCTAGCGCTGCTCTGTCGACCGAACCGGCTGCACATCACCCCAAACGAGCTCCCCAACTTGCATAGAACACCGGCAAGCAATCCGTTAGGGCATGCGAAGTAAAAGTTCATACTCCGGCTAGCCAGCGGCGAGCCTCACCGGACGGAAGCCACCTCACATGATTCATCCTGCATGGCACCCATTCGGCACCCACGTGGCACGCCACATCAACAAAGTTGCGCGCTTGGCTAAACAGTCATCACCACCTCGGCACAGGCACACATGTGGCAGCCACCTCAGTATCATTCTTAGGTGGCAGTCCAGTCGCTTGCCACCACTATGTAAGAACCTCAAATCGGAGACAAAGATCGGAGACGAGCGCACTCCGATCTTGAAAACGAGACGCGCCCGTATTAGCGAGGATCAGAACTGGCTCGATGGAGGGCAAAAGGAGATGACCTGCTTAAAGACACGTCTCAGATAAGTTAATATCCGAGATGCGCCCTCTTCTTTGACAAAAGGGAGACGCACGTTCCTACAGCTTGACTCCTATTATGAAAGATAAGGAGACGAGCTCTCCTTCGTGCTCATCTCCTTTAATCAGCGTCTCCCATTCCCAATATAAAGAGACGCACCTTTGTAGAGGATCGTCTCGATTTCGTATGCCCTTATACGTGCTCCCAGCTATGGCAGAACAGTGGCGGCCTGATCTGCCCTGTTCTTGCCCTGTTCTATTCGTTTCTTTTACTCTTTGGAGGTGCCCTTCTAAAAATCTTGCGGTTATTATCAGTGGCCCTTAAAACAAAGGGTTAGTCCTCTCCTCCTCTCTTGTCCCTTACTATTTTTTACGCCTTTAGATCTTGACTACCAGTGGCTTCGGATTTCTTTGATTTAGTTCTTCTTTTCTATACGTACATGTTGTCGGATCGATGTTGGATGTACGGGCAAACATCTTTGCAATGAGTACATCAAAAGGGTAGATGCATTTATCGATTTCGCGAAGAAATACATGTTGGACAACATTAGAGGGACTATTTATTGTCCTTGCAAATATTGCAAGAATAAGAAGCGATATCGCTCAAATGATGTGTTGAGGTCACATTTGATCACACATGGATTCATGTTGGATTATCGATGCTGGAACAAACATGGGGAGGAGGGACCTAATGAAATAGAGATGAGAGATTCATATCTGGAGAGGGAGGTCCCTACCTGTGTCGAAGAAGATCACGACGATGATGTGAACGACGCGGATATATTAGGATTCATCGATGACGACATTGAGTTTCAGGTGCATAACATAGAGGAGATGGTATGCAATGTCGAGAGACATGACGACCATGATCAATAAAGTAATGGTGAACTTGCAAAGTACAAGAAGATGATCGAAGACTCGAAGCAGCCGTTGTATCATGGTTGTATGGCTCAGTACACGAGACTGCTTGCGATGGTGAAACTTTTCCAGTTGAAGGCGAGCAACGGATGGAGTGATTGTAGTTTTAACGAATTGTAGCAGCCCAATCAGCTGCCACATACTGGCACATCATCATAGTCCATAGGATTCAAATTAAATCAATTCGGTGTACATGGCCCATGTACACCATAGACACATACACACAGTGCCACCCTTGGCCCCACCAGTCAGCTTCTGTACACATGCAAAAACACTAGAGACACACGCTAGTGTACCCAAAGTGTTGTAAAATGTACTTTTCAAGTGTAGAGAAATTCTAGAAAAATTCTAAAAATAGTAATGGACTTTTAGAGTGTAGTAACAGGGAGTAGTAGTTTAAATAAACTATAAAAGTAGTGAATTTCTAATAGCTTGTCATAATCCATTTAAATAACTAGGAAACTAGAGTTAAATTTTTGAATCTGATAATACTTCCCCCAATGTTGATGTCGAAGTGTTCGGTCGACACTTCCCCCGGGCCTGCACTGGGCAGCCCGCGGAGGTTCATTTTTCGGTGGGGCTAGTCCCTTGCGGAGAGCTTGCGCGGATGGACGAGTTAGTAAGAGCTTGACACTGTGAGTTTTACGTGGTTCAGGCCGCCGGAGCGTAAAACCCTACGTCCACGGCGAGCTATGGAGCTCGCTGTATTGCTTGCTGCTCAGGCCGGAGTCCTGAGCTTGGGGGTGAGTTACAGCTTGGGTGTGAATGGCTAGCGTATGAGTTGCAGAAATGCGAACCCTTGCTATCGTCGCCTACCCGAGCCTTTTATAGTCCAAGACTCGGGTGGCTTACAAGGGGGCCCGGGACCTGATAGGTGGTCCCGGGGAGATTGACTGTCATCTACAGTATCTGCAGTTATGCCGGTAGTTGTCTCAGGCGAAGGCTTCCGAGTCTCCGTCTTGCCGCCCTGCCCATGCCGCACGCTAGTCGTAGTGGTTGATGAAGGCGCAGGCAGCATGGGATGTCTTGTCGCGGTGTTTATTGGCTCGCAGGTTCTGACACCGCGCGCCAGTCTGTGATGCGACTGGGCGCAACGGCACCTGTCAGAGGCATGCTCCGTGTCTCCGCGTCTTGGGAAGACGCGGGCCTTGAATACCTTGTACGGGCAAGGTATGGGGCGTTCTTTACGCCCGCTGCCTATCGCTCTGGGGCAGGCAGCGCCGTTCTACTGGCACGTGGCGGGCCCGAAGCCTTTCTCAGAGGAGAGGAGGGTCCGGCCCGCGGGGCACGTGGAGCCTCCGGACCTCTCCCCGCGGAGGGGGAGGTTCGGCTTCTGTCGGCCATGTGGCGGGCCCGGAGCTCCTCTCTGAGGGGAGGGAGGTCCGGCCCTGCCTGATACATGGCACCTTCGGATCCCTCGCCCGCGGAGGGGGAGGTCCGGCTTTTGTATGCCACGTGGCGGGCCCGGAGCTCTCCTCTGAGGAGAGGGAGGTCCAGCCCCGCCGGACGCGTGGCGCCTTCGGAGCTCTCCCTGCGGAGAAGGGCGAGTTCCTTAGGCATTTTCCCCTGTGCGCGGGGGTACCCCATATCTCAGGTACCGACAGTGGCCCCCGGGCCCATCTCGGGGGAGATAGCGAGCCCGAGGTGGGACCTCCGTCTCTTCTGATCCGCGCACTTTCTCTAAGTCCCGCATTGACCGCTGCCGGAGCACGAACGGTCGCAGGATCGTGGGAGCGTGCGCCCACTTGATGGTTGCTTTTACTACGGCGGTTCCCAAGACTGCCACTTCTGCATGTTGCGGCGCTTTCTTCGGGAACCTCCAAAGTGCCTTGCCAGCTTGTCTTCTTAGGAGACTGACTCCTTGACCCACCGCTTCAGTCGGGCGGCTTGGGTCCACCTGTCATCGGCGCTCGGTCTAGGAGCCGAAGCGGTTAACGATGCGGTGTATTCGAAGAGTTCCGAATCGCCTGGAATTGCTCCTGGGAAGGTTTTTAGAGGGGATCTTACCCGCATTGCGGTTTTCCTTCGCACCTCCCAACGTTTCTTCTCGGACTCTTGTGCTTTTGCCCTCTTGCCCTTGAGTCCTCCCTCGCCATGGCCTCCAACCCGCCACCAGAGAAGAAGCGCGCTCGATCTCCTCCAGCGGCGGCATCTGTGCCAAGTCGGGAATCTGGGGTGCCTGGCACTCCTTCCGGTGGCGACTCGAAGAGGCCCCGGGCTGATGCGTTGATGGGAGCTTCTGGGGCGTCCCCTGCTCCGCCAGTTCAAGCGACTGCGGAGCGGCCGTCAGTGGCGGCAGCGGACTCTGATAGTCCTACCCCGGCTCGGAAGTCGGGGTTCAGAGCCCTCTGGAGTGTCCGTGCTTCCTGTCCATCCCCGTCTTGCGGGGAGTCTGTGCCCTTGCATTCGGAGCCCGGGACAACTGCCGCGGCCCCCAAGCCAGCGCGAACTTCTCCTGTTCCGGTGTGCCCGGACTCCGCGACGGCGTCGTCTCTTCCTGCCGAGACGGCCGCCGCGGCCCCCAAGCCAGCGCAGGTTGACCCTGCACTAGGCGGCCCGGCCTTTACTCCAGCGCCGCCTTCCCCGGCTCGTCCCTCTCCACAGGTCAAGAAGCCTGAAGCCAAAGAGGGCCTGGCAGGTCCGGCTGCCGGAGCCCCGGCGCCAGCTTCTCCTGACCGGCGTCTCGTCTTGGTTGCTGGTGCATCAACTCCTCTTGAGGATGAGGTGATGGAGGAGGTCAGGGGAACTGCCCCGGCCTCAGTTGCTCCATTGCCCCTGGCTGATGCCTTCGCGCTTCCTGAGACGAGCGTCTGACAGGTCTTGGCTGCACTAGGTCGCGAGCGGGAGGAGTATACAGTTGAACGGGATCGCCTCCTCACCTGGGGGAACCTTTTGCGGGAGCGTACCGCGAAGGTCAGGAGCGAGCTCCACTCCAGGCAGTTGTTGCTCGACTTCAGGGAAGTGCTCCTCGACCGGCTGAAGCGGGTTGTCGACCGTATGGACGCCGAATCGCGGTGGATCAACAGGGAGGCCCTGGAGGCTCACGCCCGGGCCGAGGAGAGCCTCTCTGCCGCTGAGGAGATACGGCAGCGGATGGAGCGCCGTAAACTCGCCGTTGAGGAACGGGAGCGTTCCACGGCAGCCGAGGCAGAGAGGGTCGCCTCGCAGCTGGTGGCGGGCGAGGATGACCTTCGAGCTCGGATTGAGGAGCTAGAGATTCTGAAGGCAGACCTCGACCTGAGGGAGGAACAGGTCTCCCGCGAACGCCGCGCTGTCTTGGAACGGGAGTTGGCCGCCGACTTCAAGGCTTCTGAGTTGGAGCGGCTCGCCAAGACTCTCCACCTTCGGGAGAGCTCCCTGGCGGCCAAGGAGAAGGAATTCTCTGAGAGAAACCTGGAGGCCCTGCAGGCAGCCCGCCGTGAGGTGGAGGAGCTCTCGGCCTTGCGGTCCTCCGAGGCTCTTGCGGTCTCGAGCTTCATGGATCGAGCGGGGTCCGCCCTGATCCCTCTTGGCTTCAGTCCGGTGAGGGCCGCAGCTCCTGCGTTGAAGGTGGCGGAGGTGATCCCCGCACTGGAGTCGATCGGCGCCAAGCTGGACAGGCTAGACTCGGTGGTCGCCAGCGAGCTTGAGGCCGAGGGACGCGGCCTAGCCCTAGAGGTCACCTCACATGTGCTGGCATGCTTCAAGAGCCGCGACCCCTCCTTCTCGCTAGAACCAGCGAGAGAGGGCCCAGCCGCGGAGCGGGAGGAAGCTGCCAGGGCTGAAGTCGAGGATGTGGCCGCCCTTGTAGCCGCAAGGTTCTGGCGGGAGCTGGGAGGTCCTTAGGACTTGTTTCTCCCTTTTTATCGAGTCTGTAGTCCAGCTCATGGAGCCTCGCATAGTTTGACTCTTTTAGATATTTGTGTTTGTGAAGCTTTTTCTCTCCTTTTTGGCTTTGCCTGACTGAGTCCTTAGCTTCGCAAGGTACTCAGAGGCCTTCTCCAATCTCGGAGCTCTGCACAGACACCTTCCCCGGGCCCTAACGGTGTTAGGGGCCCCCGGGGGTCTCCGGATCTCGCCCTATGTGGAGCTCCAAATCTGCCTGCCACGTGGCGGGTCCGGAGCCCCTCCTTAGGAGGCGGGAGCTCCGGCCCTGCTGGACACGTAGGGCTTTCGGAGCCCTCCCACCGGGGGGGAGGTCCGGTTTCCGCCTGCCACGTGGTGAGCCCGGAGCCCCCCTCAGGGGAGGCGAGAGCTCCGGGCCCGCTGGACACGTGGGGCCCTCGGGCCCCGCCCCTGCTGAAGGGGCAGGACCCGGTCCTTCCAGTCCTAGGCCGGAGTAGTTGATAGCTCCTTTCCCCCCGCTTCATGCAGTCCCCATTGCCGTAACCTGGAGGTCCTGCACACAGGCAGAGGAAACGTAATTCTCCTCGAGGGGTCCTCCCCTCCCGTCTCCTAGTCTTATTCGTCTTACGATCCTGATCCGTTTTACGGGGCTTGGGTAATTCTGTGCTCGAGGGGCCGGAGCTCCGGCTCCCTCCGAGGTCCGGGTATGGTCGTCCGATCCCTAGTACCGGGCCATGCGCTGGGGAAGCAGAGTGCACGTGCTTTGGGTTCATGACCAGGCAAAGCGGTTGTACTCCCCTGTACCTCCGGAGGGCAGGATGCGCATGCTTTGGGCTCATGGCCTGCTAAGCTGGATACGCACCCTGGACCCCCCATGCACAACGTAGGCCTTTCCTGGAGGTGACCAACTGGCACCGCAACACCTGACTGGGGGAGGCCCGAGAGACTCACTCGGCCATCGGCAGGTGCCTCAAGCGCGGCCGCCCTCGGTAGGATAGCGAATGCTGACTATGGATGAGCGAGGGAGAGGGGGAGCTAGATGTACGATGAACATACATAGATAGTGCGATCATAAAAATTAATGCATAATTTAAATGAGCGCATGAGAGAGAGCTAAGTAGAACAGGTTTCTGTGTTCACGCCCATATGTGGAATTCTGGCTGTACATGGAGACAATATTCCGCCTCGTCTACAAAGGAAGCAAGACTCTACGCATTAGGGTCGGAACCAGGCTAAACTGGATGTAGTCCTGTACCGTCCCTTGAGACTTAGCTGCCCCAAGCTCTGTTCCTAGATTCTATGGGATTCATTACAGAAGGGAATGACCCTGTTCTTCTGATGCTCGGGGAGTAGGACTTACAGTGTTGCTCCATGCCAAGGATTTTGGGAACGGATCCCACACTCGGTTGAAAGGCATGTGTACCTGGGGCGGCAGCTTTCATGATTCGGAAGGGACCTTCCCTGCTGGGGGAGAGTTTATCGGTCCTTCTAGGGAAAGAGTGTGCCGCGACACCAGGTTGCCCTTCTGCAGGTCCCTGACGCGTTCGGTTCTTTGGCAGTAGTGCTTAGAGCATCAGCCGAGACCTTGCGTTGTGGGGTGTTACCTGCAGCCAAGTCTCGTCGACGAGGTTGTTATCTTCACGCTGGATCAGGTCCTGCGCGGCTTCTCCTGGGGCCCCCGGGGAGTTCTCCCCTTATGGCTAAGGCCTTCAAGGGGTAGGTGGACCTGGGCTCATCTTAGATGACCTAAGGCGTCTTCCCCTTCTAGCAAGGCCTTCAAGGGGTCGACAGACCTTGGGCGGCCCCCGGGAGGTATGTCTGAGGCACGGAGGTGTGCTCTCGGGTGAGGCTGGCCCGACCTCGCACCATTGTGGTCGGTACTAGGGCTGCTGCGACTACTTGGGGCTTCTCCAAGGTTGACGCCGCAGCAGTGCAGCCTCCACTGACCCGGAATGGCAGCCGCAGCCGGCTACCGCCCTGGCTCGTCACCGTCAGAGCTGGAGTCCTCACCGTTATGCACTGTCTTTATTACACGCTGAGGCTCCTGAAACCCCACCTGATGGGCAGCGGTGACTGGGGCATCGACCTTCTGCTTGCCATCCCTCTGAGGGTAGTGCGGTGCTTCAGCTCTCTACTGTCTTCCTTTGCGGAAGCGCTCTGCGAGCCTCTGGATAACCCAGCACTCGTCAGCAGTATGGTTGCCGGCGCCATGCACGGGGCATAGCCCGCCCTGGTCACTATCTGGGGCCGGTGACTGCCGCTGCCTTTTGTCGGGGCGTGGCCCCCGTGCTCCACTGGTCATCGCTGCTGTGGCGACGGGAGCCGCGAACGATGACTTCATCTTGCCACTCCCCCGGTTCTTGGCCTTCTTGCCACCCCCATAGGCAGCAGCGCCGGACCCGGGCTGTCCTCCTGACTCGGAGGTTGGCAGAGAATGCCAGTTCCGCCCTTCAGCTGCTCTGGCGCATTTGTCCGCCAGGCTGAAGAGCTTAGAGACGTCGCGGACCTCTCTGGTCGCGAGCTTCTCAAGCATTTTCTATTCCCGGACACCCTGTCAGAACGCCACCACCACAAAAGCACTTTGAATATGCGGGATGGTGTTGCGTACCTGGGAGAACCTCTGGATGAAAGAGCGCAGAGACTCCCCAGGCTGTTGCTTGACGGCGTGGAGGTCAAGCTCCGTGCCGGGACGGGTGTAGGAGCTACCGAAGTTGGCGACGAACTGCCAGCAGAGCTCTCCTCAGGAGGTTATGGACCCCTGGGGGAGATTCATGAGCCAAGACCGAGCTGGGCCGGTCAAGGCGACGGGGAAGTAGTTAGCCATGACAGCCTCATCCCCTCCTGCGGCAAGTACGGCGGTGGAGTAAATCTGGAGGAACTCCGCCGGGTTGACGCTACCGTCGTACTTCTCGGGCAGGTGCGGCCGAAACTTGCGCGGCCACCTCGCGAAGCGAAGGTGGGGTGCCAGGGCTGCACATCCTGCTCCTGCTGCCGCAGGTTATGGTGCTGCGAACGCTTGGTTCGCACTTGGCACCGTGTACCCCGGTATGGGCAAGGCTGTACCATAGACCGGGGGCACTGCTTGCAGCGCATATGGTTGCGGCATATGCTGCGCGGCGTATGCCTGAGGCAGGACTCGCGTGGCGAAGACCTGCCCTCCAGGTTGTGTCGAGGCCGACGTCATGCTGTCGCCAGCCTCATGGTTGTGACGCCTTTCTCGACGTCGCTCGAGGTACACCCGAGCATCCTGGCCCAAGTGGCACCGCTCCAGTTCCCTTCTCAGGTCCGTCGACGGGAGCCTGGAGGAGCTGGAATCCGTCGTTTGCCCTTCAACCGTGGGCGTGCGCGTCAGCGACACAGCCGGTTGACCGGGGCGCCGCCCTCGCCGAAACCGAGGGTTTGCGGCGGCGACGACGAGGCGGTCCACCTCGCGGACCCATTGTTGGGTCGCAGAATGGGGCGCATCACCAGCAGGTGGGTTGCGCAGCAGTGCTCTTTCTGCAGCTAGCGCACCCCCATGGTGTACGCTCAGCGCTGCAGAAGATCTCACACTGGTCGGAGCCTGCATCGCCGGAGTCGGCGTAGCCGGAGTCGGCTGCTGGCTACCAGCTTGTGCCGACACACTCCGTCCTAAGTGCGTCGACATGTACTCCCCGCTGGTCACGGTTCGCCGTGAACGCGGAGGGGGAGAGTTTGCCGCTGAGGGAAGCTTGGTCATCTTCATCGGCGGAAACTCGTCGCGCAAGGGGAAAAGCCCCCTACCTGGCACGCCAAATGTCAAAGTGTTCGGTCGACACTTCCCCCAGGCCTGCACTGGGCAGCCTGCGGAGGTTCTTTTTTCGGTGGGGCTAGTCCCTTGCGGAGAGCTTGCGCGGATGGACGAGTTAGTAAGAGCTTGACACTGTGAGTTTTACGTGGTTCAGGCCGTCGGAGCGTAAAACCCTACGTCCACGGCGAGCTATGGAGCTCGCTGTATTGCTTGCAGCTCAGGCCGGAGTCCTGAGCTTGGGGGTGAGTTACAGCTTGGGTGTGAATGGCTAGCGTATGAGCTGCAGAAATGCGAACCCTTGCTATCGTCGCCTACCGGAGCCTTTTATAGTCCAAGACTCGGGTGGCTTACAAGGGGGGCCCGGGACCCGACAGGTGGTCCCGGGGACATTGACTGTTATCTACCGTATCTGCAGTTATGCCGGTAGTTGTCTCTGGCGAAGGCTTCCGAGTCTCCGTCTTGCCGCCATGCCCATGCCGCACACTAGTCGTAGTGGTTGATGACGGCGCAGGCGGCATGGGATGTCTTGTCGCGGTGTTTATTGGCTGGCAGGTTCTGACACCGCGCACCAGTCTGTGATGCGACTGGGCGCAACGGCACCTGACAGAGGCGTGCTCCGCGTCTCCACGTCTTGGGAAGACGCGGGCCTTGAATACCTTGTACGGGCAAGGTATGGGGCGTCTTTACGCCCGCTGCCTATCGCTCGGGGGCAGGCAGCGCCGTTCTACTGGCCACGTGGCGTGCCCGGAGCCTTTCTCAGAGGAGAGGAGGGTCCGGCCCGCGGGGCACGTGGAGCCTCCGGACCTCTCCCCGCGGAGGGGGAGGTTCGGCATCTGTCGGCCACGTGGCGGGCCCGGAGCTCCTCTCTAAGGAGAGGGAGGTCCGGCCCCGCCGGATACGTGGCACCTTTGGACCCCTCGCCCGCGGAGGGGGAGGTCCGGCTTCTGTATGCCACGTGACGGGCCCGGAGCTTTCCTCTGAGGAGAGGGAGACCCAGGAGGGCAAACAGAGGGTGGATGTCCCAGACAGCATCGACCACCCAAAGGAGACCCAGGAGCCTCAGCGCGCCGTGAAGGCGGCACGCAATCATGAGGACTCCAACTCCAGCGACGATGAGCGTCGACAGAAGCTAAACGTCATATACGGCGGGTCCGCCGACCCTTCGTCCCGAAGCGCAGTCAAGACTCTACGCCGAGCAGTAGCGTCGGTGGCGCCGCTCCCAAGTGCCGCACCGCACCTTAAGTGGATGGGGACCCCTATCAGCTTTGACACCACCGACTGCCCCAGGAACATGGCTGGGGCTGGCCAGCTACCGCTCTTGGTAGCTCCTACCATCGCCAACATGAGAATGTACCACATTTTGGTAGATGGTGGAGCTGGGCTGAACCTCATCAGTCGTGCAGCTTTCCAGAAGCTGCAGATCCCGATGGCCAAGCTCACCCCATCGAGCCCGTTCTCAGGGGTAGGGCCGGGACAAGTCATTCCCTACAGCAGCATTAGCCTCCCGGTGACCTTCGAGGCTCCGGACAACTATCGGACAGAGTACATTCTGTTCGATGTAGCGGAGATAGACCTCCCCTTCAACGCCATAATCGGCAGGCCAGCCTGTACCGGTTCATGGCAGTAGCCCACTACGGCTACCTCGTCCTGAAGATGCCAACACCGACGGGCGTCCTCAGGATTCGTGGAGACCGCACTGCTGCAGTGTCGGCCTTAGAGAAACTTCAAGCGCTCGCAGCAGCTGGGGCATCAGCCCCCGGCATTGCAGAGCCGGACCAGCTCCGCCCGAGCGCACGCCACCGTGCCTCCGCCACAGCACCCCGGGTGCAACCTCTCGACGAGGGCGGCGTCCCCTTAAAGGTCGTCCATGTCGGCGCCGAAGCCACCCAGACCACCCGGGTAGCCGGGGGCCTGGATAGCAAATAGGAAGGCGCGCTCGTCACCTTCCTCCGGCACAACGTCGACGTGTTTGCATGGCAGCCGTCACAGATGCCGGGGATCCCCAGGGAGGTGATCGAGCACCACTTAAAAGTCTTCCCCGACGCCCGGCCGGTTCAACAGAAGCCCCGCAAGCAGTCCATCGAGCGGCAAAACTTCATTCGTGAAGAAGTCAAGAAGCTGCTGGACGCTGGCTTCATACGGGAGGTCCACCACCCCCGGTGGTTGGCGAACCCCGTCGTTGTCCCGAAGGCCGGCGGGAAGCTCCGGATGTGCATCGACTACACCAGTCTCAATAAGGCATGTCCCAAAGATCCATTCCCTCTCCCTAGAATAGATCAAATAGTAGACTCAACGTCAGGCTGTGATATGCTGTGCTTCATAGATGCCTACTCGGGTTTCCATGAGATCCCCATGTCTAGGGAGGATGAGGAGCACACCTCCTTCATCACAGTAGACGGCCTTTATTGCTATGTGTCTATGCCTTATGGCCTAAAGAATGCACTCCCCACCTTTGTGCGGGCAATGCACAAAACCTTTGGATAGTTAATAAGAAACCTAGTTGAGGTGTACGTCGATGACATAGTTGTCAAGGTCGAGCAGGGTTCATCTTTGTTAGATAACCTAGCCTTAGTCTTTGACAAGTTGCGCTCTACGCGCACCAAGCTGAACCCTTATAAATGTGTGTTCGGTGTGTCCTCTGGGAAGCTCTTAGTATTCCTGGTCTCGCACCGAGGGATTGAGGCCAACCCAGAGAAGATCAAGGCCATCGACTTGATGCGGCCCCCTTCCCGCGTCAAGGATGTCCAGAAACTCACGGGATGTCTAGCCGCGCTGAGTCGGTTTATACCGAGGCTAGCAGAGCGGGCACTCCCTTTCTTTAAGCTCCTGCGCAAGTCAGGCCCTTTTGCCTGGACTGACGAAGCAGAAGAGGCTTTCCAGGAGTTGAAGCGACTCCTGACGACCCTACCTATCATGGTAGCCCCTGAGCCCGGAGAGCACCTGCTGCTCTACATCTCGGCGACAACTGAAGTAGTGAGTATGGTCCTCGTCGCAGAGCGGCCGGACCCCTCATCTTCACAACCTGCTCCGGTAGCAGAAGACAGACGCCAGGGGGCCCCGCAGGACCAAGACGGTCTCCCGGACCTCCAAGGCAACCTCTCGGAGGTCCAGGTCGGCCTCCCGGAGGTCCAGGGCGGTCTCCCGGACCCCCAAGATAAACCCCCGGGGGTCCTGCGGGACCCCCCGGGGGCCAAATGGGACCTCCCGGAGGTCCCTCAAGATCCCCCGGAGCTCCCGGATAATCAAGATAGCTTAAGGGCCTCCGGGTCCCAGCTCCTGGAGGCCCCCGTGGGTCCACTCACCTCCAGCGGGCCAGGGCCAATGGACGAGGACCTCCCAGGCCTAAGAGAGAGGGTTCGAACCATCCAGAGGCCTGTCTACTACATCAGCGAAGTAGTTCATGATGCCAAGACAAGGTACCTAGAAGTCCACAAGCTGCTGTATGCGGTGCTCGTGGCCTCCAGGAAGCTCCGCCATTACTTCCAGGCCCACCGGGTCTCGGTAGTCACCTCGTATCCGCTGAAGACAATTCTTCACAGCCCCCATGCGACTGGCAACGTTGCTAAATGGGCGGCGGAGCTGGCGGAGTTTGAGCTGGACTTCCTCCCACGCCATGCAGTCAAGAGCCAAGCACTGGCTGACTTTGTGGCGGAGTGGACACCAACGAAGACTGACCCAGGGGGCCATGAAGGCGGAGAACCAGAGCACCAAGCTCCGGTCTTCACCAAACCCCACTTGACACTTTTCTTCGACGGCTCCTCGCGAAAGCAGGGGGCCGGTGCCGGCGTACTGCTCCTCATGCCATCGGGGGAACAGTTTGGGTACATGGTGCGTGTCAATTTCAAGGCAACCAACAACATGGCAGAGTATGAAGCACTCATCTTTGGCCTGCAGACAGCCCTATCTTTAGGCGCTCGCCAGTTGTTAGCACAGGGCGACTCCCAGCTGGTCATCAAGCAAGTCAAGGGTGAATGCTCCTGCAATGACCCACAGCTAGCTGCGTATCTGCTTCACGTGCAGATGTTGGAGAAAGAATTCCTCTCCTTGGACCTCCACCACGTACCGCGCGCTGGCAATGCCGCAGCTGATAACCTTTCAACGAAGGCTTCCACCGGAGCCCCTGCGCCCGAAGGAGTTTTCGAGAGGACGTTCCTGCGGCGTACAGCCCGGCCCGCCGAGCCGGGCGAAGGGGGCTTGACCAGCACCTCGAAGCTGGCGGTCCTGGCGGCCCTACAACCATGGATGCCGCTAAGGATCGTAAGCGTCACTGGGAACTCCGTGCAACCCAACGCTCAAGATCCAGAAGCTCAAGTCAGATCCGATGCATGGATCACGGAGATCCGGGACTACTTGAAGGACAACATCCTCCCTGATGAACATGCAACCGCTGAACGGATTGTGCATATGGCTAAGAGATACGCGCTGGTAGAGGGGGATCTCTATCTGCGTGGCGCCAACCACATCCTATTGCAGTGCATAACCAAGGGGAAAGGCTGCGACTTGCTCGCTGAGATCCATGTAGGCGAATGTGGAAGTCACTCTTCCTCATGCACGCTTGTCGGTAAAGCCTTCCGGCATGGCTTCTACTGGCCGACAGCACTCCAGGATGCCGTCAAGCTGGTCGAGAGCTGCAAGGCGTGCCAGTTCCACGCCAAGCAGATCTATACACCGACTCAGGCGGTACAGATGATCCCGCCCTCGTGGCCATTTGCCGTATGGGGGCTGGACATCTTGGGACCATTTCCCAGAACCGTCGGGGGATTCAGGTACCTCTATGTCGCCATCGACAAGTTTACCAAGTGGCCGGAAGCTACACCAGTTGTCACCATCAACAAACAATCCGCAGTAAAGTTCATCAAGTCTATTGTCTGCCGGTTCGGGGTCCCGAACAGAATCATCACCGACAACGGGACCCAGTTCACCAGCGCAGCATTCCAAGACTACTGCGAGGACCTCGACATTCAGGTGTTCCATGCCTCTGTCGCCCACAAATAGAGCAATGGGCAAGTTGAGAGGGCCAACGCTGAGATTCTCCGGGGCCTTAAGACTCGCACCTTCGCCAGTCTGAAGAAACATGGTGCCAATTGGGTAGATGAGCTTCCGAGCACACTATGGGCTAACCGGACATCCCAGAGCCGGGCCACCGGAGAGACACCCTTCTTCATGGTGTATGGGTCCAAAGCTGTACTTCCCCCAGAAATCACCATGAAGTCTCACCGTGTCCGGGCTTACAACGAAGCCGCGCAGGACAACCTCCGGCGTGGAGAAATCGACCTCGTCGACGAGGTCCGATTACATGCAGCACTCCGTAACGCGCGGTACAGACAAGCGCTTCGGCGCTACCACCAGAGATCTGTGCGTGCCCGGGAGTTGCAGGAAGTTGACCTGGTGTTGCGGCGCATACTTTCTCGTGAAGGGGCCCACAAACTCTCCCCTAGTTGGGAAGGTCCCTTCCGAGTCGCGAAAGTATGCCGCCCCGGGTGTGTGCGCCTTTCCACCGAGGATGGGGACCTGCTCCCGAACCCTTGGAACATAGAACACCTCCGTAAGTTCTACCCCTAGAGCAAAGATAGGACAGTACTTTCTTTCCGTAATAAACTCCATAGAGTCCAGGAACAGCGCTCGGAGCAGCTAAGCCCCAGGGGACGGTACAGGACTACGTTCAGCTTTGCCTGGTTCCGACTCCAAGCGCGTAGAGTCTTGCTTCCCCTCTTAATGGGGCGGGTCCTGACCTCCATGTTTAGCCTGCCTTCCTCCTGTGGAAAGTTATACGAAAAGAAAACTGTTCTACTTTGCTCTTTCCTCGTACTCATTTAAATTGTGTACTAAGTTTTTTATGACTACCCTTACGGTGCATGGTTGCCATGTGCTCAGCTCCCCCTTCTCATTCTCACCACTAGACAGCATTCGCTGCCCTACCAGAGGCGGTTGCAGCGGGGGTACCTACCGATAGTCGAGGGGGGGCCCTGAGCCCCCGAACGCTTCGCGCACTACTGTCCCCAAGCACCGAGCATATGGTTAGGGACCATAAGTCGAATAAGACTATGAGATAAGGGAGGGGAGCTCCCAAGAAGGATTACTTTTTCCCTACTTGTGTGCAGGACCTCTTGGCCTCGGATCCCTACAGGAATGTGGTAGGAGCGCCTGACCAATGGGACGCCCCAGCCAGGGGGCCACTACGGAATCATGCGAGACCGGAACTCCAAGGCAAGACCGAAGGATCCACGGCTCCAGCGGAACCGGACCTCCCCTCCTCTGAGGGGAAGGGCCCGGAGACCCCACGTGTACCACGGCTCCGGACCTCCCTCTCCTCAGAGGAGAGCTCCAGATCCGCCACGTGGCTGGCTGATCCGGGCCTCCCCCTCCTCATGAGGCGGGGCCCGAGGACCTCCGGGGCCCTTAATATAATGAGGACCCGGGGAAGGTGCCGGAGCAGAACGTCGAGATTGGTGAAGGCCTCTGAGCACCTTGCGGAGCTAAGGACTCGGTCAGGCAAAACCAGGAAGAAGACGGAAAACATCGCAGGCACGAAGGGTCATAGGAGTTCATGTATTCATGGCTCCATGAGCTGGGCTACAAACTCAATGAAAAAGAAAGGAACAAGCCCCAAGATTCCCCTAACACGACCAGAGTCTAGAAGTTGAAAGAACGGCCGCGTCACCAGGTTTCAGCTCTGGCGGCGCTCTCCCGCTCCATGACCCGAGCGAAGAAATCGCCTCCCTCATCACCAGCGCAAAGGCCGGTGTCATCAAGGGTGCTCCTGAGGTCCCCTCCGCAGCTTCAACGGTCTTCTTGGAGACTCTGCCGCCTGGGATCCTCCTTGGTGCATCGGCGGTTTCCTTCCCCTGAAGTTCCCTCATCACCGGCGCAAAAGCCGGTGTCATCAAGGGTGCTCCTGAGGCCCCCTCCGCAGCTTCAGCGGTCTTCTCGGAGACTCTGCCGCCTGGAATTCTCCTTGGTGCTTCAGCGGTTTCTTTGAAGACTCCACCATCTGAGAAGGGGCGCAACGCCAGGGAGCTTTCTGCCTGCCGTCACCAAGGAAGGGCCCCGTCGGGAGGACAAACCAGAGTCCCCTTGGAGGCGCCACCTCCAAAGGCAAGGCAGGCAAGCTCCCTGGGTCCCAGACTTGGTGTAGACGCCGTCGCTGGAGGGAATCGAGAGCGATTCTCCCCCCATAAGGCGGGTTAGGAGCCATGGAAGAAGACAAGACTGCAGAGACTCGAGGGAGGCGCAAGGGCTGGAAGCCTTATAAGGGGAGCGTGCCCACGTGGTGGTTTCTTTTCACACCTTCCCGGGTGCAATTCCAGGCGATTCGGAACTCTTAGAATACACCACATCGGCAACCGCTTCGGCTCCTAGACCGAGCACCGATGACAGGTGGACCCAAGCCGCTCGACTGAAGTGGTGGGTCAAGGAGTCAGTCTCCTAAGAAGACAAGCCGGCAAGGCACTTCGGCGGTTCCCGAAGAAAGCGCCGCAACATGCAGAAGTGGCAGTCTTGGGAACCGCCGCAGTAAAAGCAACCATCAAGTGGGCGCACGCTCCCACGATCCTGCAACCGTTCGTGCTCTGGCAGCGGTCAATGTGGGACTTAGAGAAAGTGCGCGGATCAGAAGAGACGGAGGTCCCACCTCAGGCTCGCTATCTCCCCCGAGATGGGACCGGGGGCCACTGTCGGTACCTAAGATATGGGGTACCCCCGCGCACAGGGGAAAATGCCTAAGGAACTCGCCCTTCTCCGCAGGGAGATCTCCGAAGGCGCCACGTGTCCGGCGGGGCCGGACCTCCCTCTCCTCAGAGGAGAGCTCCGGGCCCGCCACGTGGCATACAGAAGCCAGACCTCCCCCTCCGCGGGCGAGGGGTCCGAAGGTGCCACGTATCTGGCGGGGCCGGACCTCCCTCTCCTCAGATAGGAGCTCCGGGCCCGCCACGTGGCCGACAGAAGCCGAACCTCCCCCTCCGCGGGGAGAGGTCCGGAGGCTCCACGTGCCCCGCGGTCCGGACCCTCCTCTCCTCTGAGAAAGGCTCCAGGCCCGCCATGTGGCGAGTATAACGGCGCTTCCTGCCCCCGAGCGATAGGCAGCGGGCGTAAAGACGGCCCATACCTTGCCCGTACAAGGTATTCAAGGCCCGCGTCTTCCCAAGACGCGGAGACGCGGAGCACGCCTCTGTCAGGTGTCGTTGCGCCCAGTCGCATCACAGACTGGCGCGCGGTGTCAGAACCTGCCAGCCAATAAACACCGCGACAAGACATCCCATGCCGCCTGTGCCGTCATCAACCACTACGACTAGCGTGCGGCATGGGCAGGGCGGCAAGATGGAGACTTGGAAGCCTTCGCCAGAGACAACTATCGGCATAACTGCAGATACGGTAGATAACAGTCAATCTCCCCGGGACCACCTGTCGTGTCCCGGGCCCCCCTTGTAAGCCACCCGAGTCTTGGACTATAAAAGGCTCGGTTAGGCGACGATAGCAAGGGTTCGCATTTCTGCAGCTCATACGCTAGCCATTCACACCCAAGCTGTAACTCACCCCAAGCTCAGGACTCCGGCCTGAGCAGCAAGCAATACAGCGAGCTCCATAGCTCGCCGTGGACGTAGGGTTTTACGCTCCGGCGGCCTGAACCACGTAAAACTCACAGTGTCAAGCTCTTACTAACTCGTCCATCCGCACAAGCCCTCCGCAAGGGACTAGCCCCACCGAAAAAAGAACCTCTGCAGGCTGCCCAGTGCAGGCCCGGGGGAAGTGTCGATCGAACACTTCGACAGTTGACAATAAAAATCCCTGAAATACTACTTGGCCCTAGAGCATAATACAAGTCATAATTTCTCAAGGAAAATTGAGGTAATTAACTGTAACTTTTCAAAAATCAATTAAACAACTAGGAAAGAAAAATCATATATAAGCCTTAAAATAAGCAATCTATTCACAAGTAATTTTCTAACAAATGTCAGTAGTAACAATCTTGGAGTTCTATTTGGATTTCTTGGAGTTTCTTTAAGTTTAGCACTTATTCGCGTAAACTACATTCTATAGCAAACGAGGAGTTCGTCGAGAAATCTGAACACCCTGATTACAAAAAACTTTTATAAGCTTGTGAAGGCAAGCTCTAACTCCTTTATCATGTTGTTCCTATGATTTTGCAAATGCTCCTATTAGCTTGTTTTTATCATGCATGTTTTCCGTGGCTATTTTAAGGGTGTGTTTGGTTAAATTATGGATTACTGAAAATCTGATTCTAGCTGTGAGCTGTGATAAAGCTGCTATGAGCTGAGAACTGTGGCGAAGCTGAAATCTGTTTGGCTGAAAAGAACTATCAACTGTAGATTCTGTAATAAATGTGTGTTAACAAAAATAACATTTGGTTGTGTAATCATTGGCATGGTGGGTAATTTTTGTGAAAAGTTAGAATAAGAATCTGCCAAATTTGGGTTTCTAGCATATTTTCATTTTTCACTAGGAAAATCTGTAGATTCTGGAGAATTTGATTCTCATGAGAACCCCTTTGGCTCAGGTTTCTGATTTTTTATAGAGAATCTGGTTGGTGCAGCTGAATCAAATGGACCCTAATATTGTTGTAGCTAAGACCCACTTGATTAGTGGTAGTGTCATTGTGTCAGTAGCCTGGCCAACTAGTTAGTATTATAACTTCATGATGATGATTTGATATTGATGATGGTTACTTGCACATAAAAAATGTAGCTCAATGCCATCACCGATCAAACAAAATTTTGTCATCAGCTAGCCGTTATACTAGCAAGTAACATGTCAGTATCTCATTATCCAAGCCAGAGGGTTGGCACAGTGACGATTACATGATAAAAATGTGAAATACCACAAACCTCTCCTTTACTTTGACGACTTTACCTCCTTGATATCCTTAGATCCCGTCATCACACTATAAAATGATGATACATGTGCCCCTTTTTAGTAGAGCGCTTAGAAACCCCTGCGATGTTTGCATCACAACCTACTACAACTATTCACCGGATTTGCAGAAGTGTTAAAGGATGTCTTGATGGTGTGCATTAGGAAATGGTGGTGAGTTTTACAGCTAGCAAACTGGTGCTAAGCGAAGTGGGGTGGTATGGTTGAGGCGGAATATGGTGAATGAGTAGTTGTGTTCTTCCGTGTAGTCCATCTGTCATGGACTTGATGGAGCCGCCTCACCAACATAAGGACCGGTTCATATGACCTCATCATAGTGATTTACTACAACCAGAGAATCTGTATGGACAGGACTTCCTTTACTTTCTTTGATGGCTTCCACATGAGCCATCTAGCGGCTAGTAGGGCACGGGAGACCAGGAAAAAACACTGGGGAGTCATTACCCATGATCTGGCTAGGAAAGTATCTGTCCTAATAGCCCCTGAGTGCGTCTTGAGGTGTGATTGTGGGGTTACTCGAGGAAGATGAGGTGAGCGTTACGTTACTCACTTGCTAGGAGTACATGATCTGTGGGTAAAGTGCACAACCTTTGCTAAATGTTAACATCCGGATAAGCGTTTTCACGGTCATTGGCATACTCTGTCATGAGCTCCTGTTGATTACTCCTAGTAAGTTTCCTTGATTTGAATTGTGTGGCAGTACTTGTCATGTTTTGGATATTATGGCTGTGTGCCAAAGCTAGTAGGGCCATGAGGCTCGAATGTTCGAATAAAATCTAGAGAACTAGCGGGATGGTGTTCAACTCCTCTAGGTTCACCAATTAAAATCATGATTCAGTTACCCTTCCTCTTTGCAACGCACTTTCAAAGGGAACTCTAAATGAAATACTTTTGGGCAACTCTAAGCCGTATGGTCACTCTATGCTACAACCCCTTGCATGAAACACTCCCCATGTGTAGTGTTAGGGCTTGCTGAGTACCTTCCGTACTCACTCTTGTTTATTTCATAACCCTAAGACGATGGAGAAGAAGAGGACGAAGAAGGCGAAGCGCGTATCTATGACGAGTAGGTCTAGTCCTGCATCCAAGACTGCCTAATGGACAGGGTGCCACTTGTTCTGCTGTTGTTTAACTCTTGTTTTTAGTGGCCTTGCGGGTTACATGGATTGTAATGTAAGACATGCTTGTAAGATCATAAAAGTCCTGTTAAGAATAAAATAATGTATGAAACTCGGTACATTCTGTTGTGCGTACCAACTACTGATCTAGGTATTGGTACGGGAAGCACAAGTAGGCCCCTAGAAAGGTGGGTCCCCACAAGGCGCTGCACCAGTGTTTTTGGTCAGAAGAATCCTGTTTTCATCTAACCGCGACAGTCCAATAGGAACAAAGAAGAATAAATAGAATAGAACAGAAACTTGATTTATTGACAACATGGTCTCATCCTAAGTGTGTTATCGTTCACAGTTTGCCATGTCACTGTCTATGTATAATACCACAGGCAAACCAAATTTATATCCACCTTAGAGGGTTATTCAGATAGTTTTAGATATATTAGGTGGCTGCGGCTTAACGGTCGATACAACAACACCAGCGGTTCTTCACGATCTTGTGAAGCACGATTAACCAAACTACTAGAGTAATTCCTGTAAGTAATAAAAAACTAGTCAAAAATATGAAGAGGTCTCAATGAAATGAGATTCTGAAAACCTATCAAATCCATGTCATGACTAACTAAAAACCTATCAAAAACACACCAAATTCGACCTACATGAATTCTTTTCCGGACACACATCCGAACCCTATACGGACACACATTCGAACCTGTACGGACATAGTCTGAACCAAACCAACTCTAAACATACCATATTCAAACCGGATTCAGTCCAAATCTTTCCAAACTCATTCATCACACGTGAAACACTATAACCAGGCCTTGAAACCAGGTTGCCACGTCTTGCACCACTCACACACGTGCTCAAACCTTCCTAACACGTTCAACCTTCACTTTTAATCGTTCAAACATGTTGGAATTCAGCACATAGGTCTCACACTTACCATTAGGCACAATTTTAGTACATCTATTGTTATCTTTTGTATTGGAATTTTTTTTGGCCCACGTGTAGCAGTGGGCATGCAAAATATTATGAAATAAAGAGATCAGTGCTATGTAAATAATAGGTTGGCGCATATATTAAACTAGACTGGTATTTGATTTGAATATGCTCATTAGTTTAGGTAGTAGGGAGCACCATTGCCATTTTTTGTTTGACTCCGAACATTACAACAATGCTAACAATCAAAAGGTTACTGATGTGCTGTGTTTTCATAGTTCATGTGGCTGTACTCGAATTGACAGCTGGTTTGGATCTGGCTTGCACTGAGGAAAAAGACAACAATACTTGCTTCTGGTTACTGGATCTGTGGAAGTAATGAGTTTGCTCTAGGTACGTTGTCAACAACAAGTCATTCGTGTCACTACAGATGTGGGACAGTGGAAATGGATGATTAGAAACTATTTCCTGTGAATTTCCAAACTTGACTGTGAGATGTTTTCAGCGGCAGAATGCTATATATACTCCCTTGCTGGAATGGCACTGCCGAGATGCCTATTCATAGCGTCCTGTCCGTCAAGAAACCATTTTTTGCAACTGTTGCTTCCTAGTGTCTCCTGTTCCCTAAGGCTTGCTACATTTTTGGCATCTTGGAGCCTGATGAAAGAGGGTCAAGGAACGAACGAGCCTGAGGGTCTCTTAGTATATATTTATATTATTGGAGCTAGGATCAATATGTCTTGGTTGGTAGGATTGTGTATTCGGTGTTAGTTTTCTTGCTTTAGTAAATTATTTTTAAGGTATTTAATAATTTGTTGAAGTGGCCAGAGAATGCTTCGTAGCTGGTTTCCTTCTATTCATGTGCTCTGTGAAAAGAGGACTGTTTATCGTTATTGCAAAATCATTTATATGAAATAAAGCACTTAGACGTAGCTTGTTCATGTCAAGTCTACATGAACAAAGCCATATAAATAGCAATACATGACCCAAATGACTTGCACATTATATTAATCCGTAGAGTAAAAACACTGGAGGTTATAAACTTATCCGTCTCTATCACCCAGGTTATAAAGTTTTTTTTGTTTTATTAGATCTATAAACTTTATCTATATCAATTAGATCCATAAACCTTTAAAGAGGCGTACTGTAGGGCCCTTTTCACCCACCATTTAGATAAGAAGTCAAAGATCATTGGTTCTTACTAGAGGGGCGGTAGGCTACGACCACTTTCTGTGGAACCATCCATATCATAGTGGGCTTGTTGTGTGTCAGGTTTTGTAAGAAGTAGCTGTAGTCGTCATTTCTAACATCATGTGTGGACGTGAGCTCACCTTGAGAATCTCTATCCATCATACTCACTAGAGAAAGCTCCGATATTCATTGTGATCCGGCCCATTAAAGAAGAATGGACCGATAAAAAACTGAATAAACCCACCATGGTCCTTCATGCGGTGTCAGTCTTGAAAGAGAGCAGCAACTATAGTGATTTTCTCTTGGTGACATTGCTCGGCAAAAGAGAGAGAACATTGATGTCCGCGAGGAGGTATTAACTCCCAATGCACCACATAAAATGTTTCTAGAGCTAGAACAACGAAGAAATTGTTCGTGGGTCTAGAAGACAAACAAACAAATTTATGGATCCACAAAAGTAAAATGAAAGTTCATATATCTGGGCTCTCCGTCCCTCGCAGTCAGTGAGTACCACTTGTTCACTGTATCGTGACGTAGAAAGAACTTGCTAGATACATGTTAAAAGTTTACTGATTTGAAAGATATACTTTGTGTGACACTCTCATTTTTGTTTTCTGCATATATTCATGTTTCATGAAGAGAAAACATTTTAAAAGAAGTGGGAACAGAGAAAAATCTCAAGAAGATAGCCAATAAGAGCTGAATCCAGTTCCCAGAGAGCGTCGAAGACAACTTCCGCGGCCCGCTGGCCACGTGGCGTGTTCGGAGCTCATCCCTTTTAAGTGGGGAGAGGTCTGCCGCTAAACTGGCTACGTGGCAGGCTCGGGACTCATTTCCGCAAAGGAGGAGAGGTCCGACCCTGTGGGACACGTGCTGTCCCCGGAGCTAGCCTCTGCGGAAGAAGCAAAGGCATTTCCGCAGGACACATGTCACCTTCGGAGTTAGTCACCACGGAAATCAGAGGACCAGTCGCGCGGGATACGTGTCGATCTCGGAGCTCACCTCCGAGAGGTCCGGTTCTATTGGACACGCGTCGTCACCGGAGCTTATCTCTGGGAGGTCCGTCACTGTTGGACACGTGTTTACTTCGGAGCTCATCTCTAGGAAAAAGAAATGTTTGGCGCTACTTGAAGCGTGGCATTCACGGAGCCCACCTCCGAAGAGAGGGAGGTCTAGAATGGATACGTGGCACACCCGGAGCCACCTCCGAATAAGAGAGGAGGTCATGACCGCCAGGATACGTGGAGCACGTGGAGCCCATATCCGAAGGAGAAGGGAGGTCTCGCTCGCTTGACACGCGGCACAACCGGAGCTCGTCTCTGCGGAAAAAGGGGATACTAGGCCCCGGAGGACACGTGGAGCTTCCAGAGCTCATCACCGCGGAGGTAACGAGTTTTGGAGCCGTTTTTGGATTCTGTACACGTAGAAATATCGGTACGGAGGAGGAACTGACCTGAATTCCACAATGTTACTGCACCAAATCAATTTAAGATAAGTTGTTAAGATTCAACGATAATCTGAATAGGACTCTTATTCGAGATATAATCAGATTAGGACTCTTCTTCTCCCGATTATAAATAGAACCCAGAACCTCTGGCCGAAACCACAAACTTCTTTTCCAACTCCTGAGCCGACGGCTTAGAGCCCTAGCCCCAACTCGCCGAGTAAGCCATAGCCGGAGTTCAGCGAGGAAGATTGTCGGAAGAGAGCCCCAACGATCTGTCTGGTCAGAGGAGGACCTCGAGACCGAGAAGAACATAGGGTAGGTCTCCAATATCACCTTACGACATCATTGTGTTTTCTTCGTATCTGTTCTTCGATTCCTTTTGAACAGAAGCTTTCTCATGGACAGATCACTTGTTGATCGGGTCGATCTAAAGACAAGGTCATCGCCACATCCACATCTGATCCGAACACCTCTGTTCATCATAAAATCCATGCAAGCCATGCAAGAACACGAACAAACCGATCTAATAAAACTGATTATAAGATAGCATGCATATGCATCATCGCATCTAGTTTAGAGTTTGTGCATGATATTGATTGCTGTGGATCTTGTATGTGCGTAATCCTGTATAGCAGGACAAGCTCAGGGAGCTGTCTACGACGAGCTGCAACAACAAGGTTTTGAGATCCAAGAGCCACCAGAACCGCAAGATCAAGGCAAGTGCTCCTTGACCATATTGATCCTATGTTTTGGGAAAGACGGTTTTATTTTGCGAAAAGGTGTGCGTGCTGAGTCAAACATGATGGGAAACCCTTTTATAGGAGTTTACTAGCTTTGGTTAAACCACCCTTATCGCCAGGGAAATTTATGAGTCGGGTATGGTTTTTACTTTATGCTTCACTGAGTCTAGGGGATTGAGAAGCGAAATAGATGTGTCTAGCTAACTGCACTCATAATGATAATGAGAAACTGATGTTGTTAATGAACATGGATCGGAGGGAGATCTAGGCAAGACTGGTTTTGTGAATGAGGTAGCATGAGATGGTGGGTGCGGCTTAGCTGAGTAATTAGGTAAGTTGCTACAGTGTTATGGACTGTGGAAGGCGCGGGGAATGGGAGTCGAGTGAGGACTGCCCTGGGAACTGCATGGCACAGGAGGGGGCCCGTGGGTGGGAGAATTGGAGATTCTAGCCTGCCGGTGAAACCTTAGTGAGTCCATAAATCTAGTAACCCCTTTATAAAGGCTATTTTGTGATCTCTTGGCCATACACCGACAGTTGTGTACTGGTATAATGGAGGTTCTACAGTCGCCGACGGGTGACGAAATCACAAACTTGTGGGTAAAGAGGTGCAAACTCTGCAGAGTTCTAAAACTATCATGATAGCTGAGCTTATGGTCACGAGCACCTGGCCAACTTCCATGATTAGTTGGGATGGTTACTGTTATGGTTTTGGATGGTATGGTTTTGGGACTGTTGAGTCAGGGTGATAAGATGGGTTGCATGACTGTTGAGTCATGGCAACAAGGTTGGTCTCGGTGTGAGACGAAGTTGTTTATGAGGTGAGATGGTAGCGAATACGAGGAGGTATTCGTGAGCAAGAATGAGGTCGATTGGTTGTGACATGGAAGGTAATGAGCATAATGAAGGTATGATTGGTATTTTAACACATGTTGGGATTACTTTCACTTAAAGATGAGTTACTGTTTTATTATGGTTTTGATAAATAACTTTACTTTCTGCAGTGAGCCCTTTTTATACCTACCTTGTCATGAGCTACATATCATATTTTTCCGCACTTGCTGAGTACATCGTTGTACTCTAACTGGCATTATTATTTCATCATCAGCAACAGGAGAAGATTACTATGAAGACCAAGTGGAGCATTAGGCGTGTGATCTGTTCTCAACCTTGCCTGTGGGGATGGAGTAGAGATGGAGCCATTGCTGCCTAGAATTTCTTCCGCAATAGTTAAATTGTTTCCGCATTAGAATAAAGACTTTCGCTGCATAGAAATAAGACTTCCGCTGTGAGCATGAGTCCAAGACTCATGAAATATTGTAATAAACTCTGTTATTCGTGGTTATATATATTCTGAATTCAGTTTATGGAACATATGTGTATGTGTGATGAACATCCTCGGCACACATATGCATCAGATCTCGGTTCTGTGGTTTTCCACAGAATTGAGGGCGCCACACTTTGCTTGTTAATGTCTTGTTGTAGTTAGAGCTAATTAAATTTCTTTTCAACTTTGGGCAAAGTACATGAGAGAAATGTGTTTCTTGTTTGCGGCTCTCTCACGTGTCTTAACGTAAGGTTCTCCATAACCTGCTGCTAAAATTTGAAAATAAGGTTCCATTAATTAGGCGAGTCCTTTGCAACTTATTTTTACCTCGTGTACCCTATAACCATTCATGTAGAAGTTTCATGGATAGGAGAGACGGGTCAGTCTTGCTGAGCCATCATGCTCACTGCTTGTGTTTGAAGCTTTTGCAGGGGTCTATGAGGAAGGGACTCACGAGGAGGAGACGGAACCCCAGGAGGGGAACCCCGTCGAGTGGGAGTCGTGCACGCCGCTGTGTTAGTGTGTGTGCGTGCTAGCGGGGACACGTTCACGGGCTGAACGCGAACTCGATGCGTAGTCTACGCCTGTGAGTGTAGACTAAACATATTTTGTTGTACAAATGTTCATAAACCTGTTTATCTAATAAAACTTTGCTTCCGCTTTGTATCCTTGATGTGCGTCATCCGGTGTTGTGCAACGCAGCACCCCTTGGCGTGATCCTGGCTCGACGAGGCCGTGGGGCTGCGTCAGCATGGTATCAGAGCTCGCTTGAGGTTTAACATACTACAAAGGTCATCTTTTTCAAAAATTCGGTGAGGAACGAGTTAGTAGCCCATATAAGGATGTTATTAGTGTATAGAAAGTGGCATACTAGCCTATTTGCTTATGTCAGAAAATCGTGCATCTCGGGACGCTTTATGTCTTGGGGGGTGCACGTAAGCGCTGTCCCCTAGTGCGAACAAGCTGAAGGGTGGAGCCCCACGGGTGGCAGGTAACCCGACCCGCTTTAATATCCTCTACGACTCTTCATGTCGTTTGGTGTATTCGAGCAACGTCTGTCCCTGGCGTGCTTTGGACGATTTGGGAGACCCCGTCACGTGGTCTGTAACGTGAACACGTAGCTCAAGGCGTGTTTGGCTTGAGAACATCCGGGCGAGTGATGACGGCCTGATGTATGAACTGTATGGATACCGGGCTCGGTGTGCAGCCAAGTCTGACGATTGTATGAGTTAATTGCAGGTAGTCTAACCATGAAACGGTAGACGTGTAGTATCCGTGTGCGAGAGACGCTTAGTGCCACTGAACTAACGAAGCCGGCTAAGTCCGGTATAGGTTTTTGTTTGTGAGGACGTAGTACCGACATGAACTGGTGACACATCGACGTCACACCCCACTGGTGTAGAATTAACTGGAATTCTTGGATCAAATCAGTACCTCAAGCAGGGAGGTGTTGTCCAATTTTCTCCAGAAATTCTGTCAACTTTAACATCTCATAACTTTTGAACCAGAACAGATCTTAGGCCAAGCAAATGCTTTATGGAAAGCTTTTGAAGTTAACTTTAACTTTGTTGTTGAGCTCCAGAATTGGTTTTGCTTTTGGATGGTCTAAATCAGGTTGAAATGGAAACTGGTCAGGGCTGTCATATTGGACAGCAGATCAGCAGTCAAATTTGTTTAAGTTTGAACTATGTTTCCAAGTTTTATGAGTTTAATGACATGTTTTATGTTATAACTCAATGGTTTACTGTTCAAACAAATATTTTTTATTTCTCAAATATGTTTCGACAGATGACAGTGGATAGACAATTGGAGAACGGGTGGGTGGCATCCCACTGTTCTCACCACAGCGGTTATCCAGAAACGTTGAGGCAAATGCTTCAAAATTTCGGGTACAGCGAGATGCCGCAGGTCTTCACCAAGGAAGAAGGAAAGGAGGGGAACAAGACGTGGACAATACATGTCGAAGTTCCTGCAGGACCGACGCCACCCGGTTGGGCACGGTTCACCGTTACAGTGAGAGGTAGACAGCCGGAGGGGATGTGACAAGTGGCAGCCCGTGACACCATGTCGCGTTTCTGCCAACTACACGTAAGAGCTATGGAGGGCACTCCATACGCGCTGGTTCCGGTGGAGGGACGAGCTAATAATATGTGGGGGGAAAGGTACATGGAGGCAACAGATCCGGGTTGCCCAAGGCACAACCCCGCGGAGGCAAATCTCAGCCTCCAATTGAGGGCGGGAAAGGCCGTAATGGACAGCCAAGCTGTTCATACGGAATGTCTCGCCATGAAGCTCAAGGAGAGCAACAGCTGTGGAGATCATTTCGAGAGTGCTCACAGCGCACTCCGCAATGTTCTCCTTCCGATGATAAAGCGACTGAACGAATAACATAATCAGTTGCATCGTCTGAAGAAGGCGAAGAAGAAAAGCCGCGTCGACATCACGGCTTTACAACAGCAAGTGCAAGCCTTGACCCAGCAGAATGAGGTCCTCACTCAAGAGGGGGATGACGCTATTGAGGAGGGGCAAGGCTGGGAAGAGGACTACAACCAGGTCATGGACGAGGTGCACGCGTTGCAGAACCTCGTACCTCCGGTATTGGGCATACCAATGGTAGGTGCCGTACCTGTGGTTTTGGGTCTTCCAGCAATGGGAGAACCTGAACCGAAAGAGGAGGTCATGGACCCGGAGCCACCAGCAGAGGTAGCGGAGGAGGGCGACCCACAGGAGGTCGAATTCTACTTCGAGTAGGAGGTTACCGTTGCCAAGTAGGGAAGCGAGGGTGGTGTAAAAAAAACTTTAATAATCGGTGACATGTCGTGTATACAGTCGGGTATGTATAGGTAGTGACGACATGAGCACGACTTCTCGGAGACCCGAGAATAATGTATCTTGTATAAAGGTTATGCTTTATCAATATATGTGAATGTTGTGCAAATTATTCATGTGTCACTTCAATACCTATTGTTTCATATGGAATTTTAAGTATGACATGTGCTGATCGCTGCTGTTTTGAATTTTCAGAATGACTCGTACTCGTGCCAACCCGGACGTTTGGGGTTCCAGTCAGGGGGGAGAGACCTCCCAACAACCTCCCGAGGATTCCTTGGGACAGCAACAACAGCAACAGCAACAGCAACAACCGCCAACGCCAACGGTTACATTGGCCGACATCGTTGCGGTGATGGCGGGTTCGTATCAGCAGCACACCGTGTTGCTACAAACCCTTATTGCGAATACGTCTCGACTAGAGAGGCGTCAAGATCGCGAGGAGAGCCAACAAAGTTCCTACTCCGACTTTCTGGGTACTCATCCCCCGGTATTCTCAAGGGCGGATGAACCCATCGATGCGGAAAACTGGCTCCGCTCGATGGAGATGAAATTTGGGCTGCTCCAAGTGAGTGAGCAGCGCAAAACTCAATTCGCGGTCCAACAGCTTCAGGGATCTGCGAGCGCTTGGTGGGTGAATTTCTGTGCCTCGCAACCCACCGAGCGAGTTATGACCTGGACGGAATTCAGGACGGCCTTCAGGGCCTATCACATACCGCCAGGTATCATGAAGAGGAAGACGCAGGAGTTCTTATGCCTGCAGCAAGGAAGTTGGAACGCACTGGATACTGACGAGAAGCGGCGGGATAATTTCTACCAGGGGCTTAACCCGCTCCTAAAGGACAAGCTGGTGATGTTCAATCGCGGCAGCCTCAATGAAATTATTGATGCTGCGATTGTTCAGAGGACTCCGACAAGGAGTTAGAGGCAGTGGAAAGGAAGCGAAGCGCGCCGCAAAGAAGCGGAGAAGGAGGTGGTCCTTCTCAAAAATACCGGATGGTGAATCGTTCACCATTGGGTCCACGCTGTCAGCCACCACAGAGGCTGATGTCATTCTGCAGTCGGCCGTATTCACCACCGGCATTCAGGCCGGCACTGCCAGCACCACCTCCGCAACAACAACAGCAGCAGCGGGCGATGCCGCATGCGTATGCACCTCAGCAGCGCATACCGGGCTTTCGTCCCCCAAGCACCGGCCAGGCAGCAGCCACATGCTACAAGTGTGGTCGCCCAGGACACTTCGCCAACAATTGTCCTGAGAGGCAAGGCGGCGGAGTTGCACCACCGTTTCCGGGGAGGAATCAGCACCGGAACCCCACTAATGCACAGCGGGCAAACCCTAGGCCTGACACCGTCCACCAACTTGCCATAGAGGACATGCCGGAAGGAGAGCCCATCCTTGCGGGTATGTTCTAACTCCACCAGCATCCCACTATAGTGTTATTTGATTTAGGCGCCACGCATAGCTTCATTAGCCAAGCTTTTATTGCTAAATACAGCTTACAAATACTACTCACCGATAGTCCATACTTGATTTGTTCACCGGGTGGGAAAATTTCAGCAAACATGATGGTTCCAAAAGCACCATTGTGCTTAGAGGGTAGAGTATACACTACATCTCTCATAGTTTTAGAGGGACAGAAGGTCGATGTCATCTTAGGGATGTCGTGGTTAATCCGCCACGGTGCTGTTTTAGACACCATCCTCCGAGTCGTGCATTTAAACTCAGAAGTGCATGAGTGGACAGTCCAGAAATAAAACTTCCAAGTGTTTATCAGTCCACAACCATCAGATTGGAAGATATTCCAGTAGTCTTTGAGTTCCCTGACGTGTTCCCAGATGATTTACCGAGGATGCCCCTGACAGAGAGGTGGAGTTCAAGATTGAACTTGCACCAGAAACCATGCCAATATCCCGAAGGCCGTACAAGATGGCGCCCAAGGAATTGGCTGAACTGAAGACACAGTTAATGGACTTGCTGGAGAAGGATTTTATTAGGCCGAGCTCCTCGCCATGGGGCTGTTCGGCATTATTCGTGAACAAGAAAGACGAGATGTTGCGGTTTTGGGTGGACTATCGTCCACTAAATGCTATAACCATCAAGAACAAGTACTCGTTGCCACGGATCGACATGTTGTTTGATCAGTTGGTCGAAGCAAAGATCTTTTCCAAGATGGACTTAAGATCCGGGTATCATCAGATTAAAATACGGGCTGAAGATATTCCGAAGACGGCTTTCTTGACGAGGTATGGACTTTATGAGTACCTAGTCATGTCCTTCGGCCTCACCAACTCTCCAGCTCACTTCATGTATTTGATGAATTCGGTATTCATGCCGGAGCTGGACAAGTTTGTCGTGGTCTTCATCGACGACATATTGATATATTCCAAGTCGGAGGAAGAACACGTGAAGCATCTGTGTATAGTCTTGCAACAGCTGAGGGATCACAAGCTATACGCGAAATTCAGCAAGTGCGAATTCTGGATATCGCAAGTGCCTTTTCTCGGACATATTATCTCAGCGGAGGGAATCGCTCTAGACCCGAGTAAGATCACACAAGTGCTGAATTGGAAGTCCCCGAGAACTGTTCACGAGGTACGGAGTTTCCTCGGACTCGCGGGATATTATCGGAGGTTCATCCCGAACTTCTCAAAGATTGCCAAGCCTATGACGGAGCTGCTGAAGAAGGCTACCAAATATGTTTGGAGTCCAGAATGTGAAGCAGCGTTCAAGGCATTAGTGAAGCACCTAACATCAGCACCGGTTTTGGCGCAGCCAGACACAACAAAACCATTCGATGTGTACTGCGATGCATCCGGCATTGGGCTCTGATGTGTGTTGATGCAAGACCGAAGAGTGGTCACGTATGGATCACGGCAGCTCAGAAACCATGAGCGAAATTATCCAACTCATGACTTGGAGCTCGCTGCCGTGGTGCTCGCACTTAAAATGTGGAGACACTACCTACTCGGTAACCTCGTGCATCTATATACCGACCACAAAAGCCTCAAGTACATATTCACTCAGAAAGTGCTGAACATGAGGCAGTGAAGATGGTTAGAATTGATAAAGGATGACGAAATAGAGATCCATTATCAGCCCGGCAAGGCAAACATAGTGGCGGAGGCGCTGAGTCGCAAGTCACACGTCAATAATCTAACCATCACCCCGATGACAGAGAGCGAGCCACCACTGCATGTGATTCCACACGGAGCTCTCTACAACTTAGCTTTAATCCCTACCATCCGTGAAGATATAGCGGCAGCTCAGAAACATGACAAGGGCATGGCGCATTTGAGGAGAGACAGTGGGGAGCTGAAGTGTTTCCGGAAAGACGGAGACGGCGTCCTATGGTTCAAGGACCGGATCGTCGTACCCCGTAACCCGGAGTTACGAAAGAAAATCTTTGATGAGGCCCACTTGTCAAAGTTTTCTATTCACCCCGGCAGCAATAAAATGTATCAAGAACTCAGAAGCAAGTTTTAGTGGACAAGGATGAAGCAGGAGATCGCAAAGTACGTGTCCGAGTGTGATACATGTCGAAAGGTGAAGGCAGACCACATGAGAAAACCGGGACTGCTACAACCACTGGGCGTTCCTGCCTGGAAGTGGGAAGATGTGAGCATGGACTTTATCGTCGGTTTACCCACCACTTTTCAGAAACATGATTCTGTGTGGGTGATCATCGACCGGCTCACCAAAGTTGCCCATTTCATCCCGGTCAACACCAACTACAACGCCAAGAAGTATGCTGAATTGTACATCTCACGGATCCTATGCTTATATGGCGTACCCTGCACCATCATATCGGATCGGGGCACTTTATTTGTGTCCTGTTTTTGGGAGCAGCTACACGCTGCGTTGGGGACGAAGCTGATCCGTAGTTCAGCGTACCACCCGCAGACGGATGGACAAACCGAGCGGGTAAATCAGATTCTAGAGGACATGCTACGAGCTTGTGCTATCAATCACGGTAAGAATTGGGATGATCACTTGTCGTTAGCCGAGTTCTCGTACAACAATGGGTACCTAACCAGCATCAAATTGGCGCCTTACAAGGCGCTATACGGGAGAAAATGCCGCACACCACTGAATTGGTGTGAGTGTGGCGAAAGGGTTACCTTCGGGATTGATCTTGTCAATAACGCGGAGGAATTTCCCACATGCATCATCTAGGGGCTGATCATATGAAAAACTCCAACACCTTGCTAGGAAAGTTCATGCCAAAATTCACCCAAATTCAAAACCTTTTTGAGGTATTTTTGGTTATAACTAGAAAAGGGTTAGATTGAACTCAAATTATAATTCAAACCACTTCCCTCCCATGAGTTCGAAAGTAGGAGGCATATTCTTACTCAGCACATTTTTGTGAGCTCACACACCAATTTTCACTCCATTTGGAGTTGATCTTGACATGAGCTAAGTTTAGCAAATTCAAACTCCATTTGAATTTTAAACTGCATATGTGCTGAAAAATTATTCAAACACCTCACAATTTGAATTCTATCAACTTCAAATGAGCCTGTGGTTGATAATTCAAAAATGAGAGAGTATTTGGGTCTCTACTGTTTAGAGCAGTGGGGAAAATTTAATTTCAGAGGTTAAACCTTGGGTGGGACCCACCTGTCAGCCTCAATAGCCAAAGCAACCGACTGAGGGATTCAACCCGGTTTCTTGCGCCGGCTCGGGCTGCCGCCACGGTGAGAATCGATCGGGACAACAGCTGGTTGCCGACCCGACCACTGAACCGCCTCACCCCTCCTTCTTATTCCCGCAGCTGAGCCAAACCGAGCACTACCTATCGTTTCTTCGCTCTCGCGCAAGAAAGCATCGCTCGCCGCCGCTCGCTCGGAATTGATCATAGAATCAGTGATCACAGCCTCTCCACTCACCCGAAGCTGCAAAACGGTACTAGAGATTCTCCTTTTCCTTCCCCGTCGTAGGAAATTAGCTAAACTCGGATGATCTCACCCATACCGAAAGTTCTTTCCGGTAACCTAAGTTCGCCGCACCTCGGGCTGCCGTGGACATCTCAAACGGGAGGGTGTCACACCCAAGCTAAGGCGTCCTCGGACGTGTTAGAGACTGGTGCTGCTCACCCCCGAACCACAACCCGAGTGTTTGATCACCGGCGACGAATTTCAGTTTCCCCTTTCACTCGGCGTAGACCGACCTTCGGGTGCGGATCCGCCAAATTCTCACTCCAAAGTTGTTTAGAGAGTCTCAAACTGTTCCTACACGAGCTAGGCTTCATAGCGATCAACTTTCCTTCGCAGCCTTGGCAAGAAAACCTTGGTAGACCGATCAGTTCTAGCTTTTCTACCGGCGCTAATGGCGGAAGCCGTCGGGCGCACGGTGAGAGCTTACCTAGGACCTCTCCCGAGCAGCCTAGAGCCCATGCCGAGCTTCCCTAGGGTTCACTGATGCTCTCCGGCCTTTTGCTCGATCGTTTGGGGTGCTAGGAAGTCCGGCCGACACGGCCGAAGTTCTTCCGAAGCTGCCGCTCGTCGCCGGCCGTGTTCCGGTGATTTTCAGGACGAGCTGAGCCAGCATCGTGTTCCCCGGGTGGAAATAGGCAGAGGCAGCCAAGATTATGAAGTTTGGTACACGGCAGAGGCCACCGGCGAGCACTCCGGCAAGGGTTCGCGGCGGCCGAGCACGGGAGGCCAGAGGTAGACAAAGCCCCCGGTCCCATGTGTCAGCGGCCGATATTTTAAAACTGTGATTTGCTGGGGCATCGGATCGGGTGCGGCTGCATGCGAAAGATTCCGTAGCCCCGTGTGTCGACCGCTGAGAAGTTGACACGTAGCCCCGGTCCCACGCGTAGCAATTTAAACATTTCCCTGATTTTCAGATTTAGTTCAAACTTCAAACGCACATAGCTTTGGCTAGGAAACTCCAAATCGAGTGAATCATTTTTTTTAGATTCAGCTCTCTGTGTTCTTTCAAGCAAATCAAGTTTCACTTCATGAAAATCCTTAGTTCTCCAGAATTAATTCTTCAAAATATAAACTATTTAGAATTTTAACTGGAGAACCCTTTGGAGGAAAATTATGAAATTTTGCTGGGATGTTCACCAAAATATCGCAGAGCTACCATAAAAATTTCAGATCCATTTGAGCTCATTTGATCCACCTAGTGGTGTGATTAATAAAACTGTTCCAGAGAAAATAGAAAATATCCAAAAATATTTTCAGAATTTCTCTGAGATTGTTTAGCTCATATCTTTAGCTAGGAACCTTCAAATTAAGTGAGACCAATACCATTAGAACCCTCTGAAAATCTAGTTTTCATAAAGTCATGGCTTGCTCCATGAAAGTCCCTAGAACACCCTAGGAGCTCCAATTAAGGTCAAGTACATAATTATTTGTGGAGAGCTCAAATTAGCTTTACTGCAAATAAAACTTGGCCAAATCTCTGTTTAGGTTGTATCCTAACCACAGTAAAAATTTCATAGTCATTGGGTCTGTCTAGTAAGACTTATTGTCCTCACAAGCTTAATTTCAATTCAAATACATCTAAATTGACACATGTTTATATTTATGATATGTAGTCGATAAGATTGAGGAGGAACCCGAAGTCTTAGACTTCGTCACTCCGGAAGAGCAGCTAGCCTACGACCAAGAGCAGCAAGGCAAGCTCCGGTTTGCATTAACCTTTTTACAAAGTTTTACTGTTTTGAGAACTTACTTTGAGCACTCAATAAATTCTTTCATTAGAGTCTTGTTTGAAACCCAAATGCATAGCCAAGAAGACCCTGGGTTGGGATTAGGTTTGAAAACCTCGTTATCTACTGTAATGCTAAGATAGTGTAGGATTCGGTACAAGTCAAGTAGTTGGAACTACTCGAGAGAATAGGCTAGAGGCATATTGCTCGGGTAAAGATAGCAAATGAAACACATGGTATGAAAAATGAGACCGAGCGGAGAGTAAGGGCAGCAGGACTTTGGGGCCTGGGTGCTATAGCTCCGCTTGTTTCGATTGAGGACCGAGCCATGTGGGGGCCTGTTTGACAAGCTAGAACAATACCGAAGACCTACCGGCTATATGGGAACCGGGAAACCGATGTAACTCAGGTAGCTGGGTGTTGAGGCATAGCTGGTCGTTCAGAGGGTAAGTTGAGAGCTCGAGGTGTAAATCGGCTGGCGGCACTGTGGATGCACGCGCAGAGACCTCTTGCTCGTGACGATTAGACCGGTTCAACATTTAGCTGACGGGTGAAAGGTGGTTGCGTACGACGTTCGTTATGGTTGCTGTAGGCAACATCGAGTACAGGCGTACTTGACGGGTTATTCGGGTAACCCTACAGGTGTAAATCAATTATAATCGCCATCCCTCGCGGTCAGTGGGTACCACTTGTTCACTGTACCGTGACGTAGAAAGAAAATACTAGATACATGTTAAAAGTTTGCTGATTTGAAAGATATACTTTGCTTGTTAATGTCTTGTTGTAGTTTAGAGATAATTAAAGTTCTTTTCAACTTTGGGCAAAGTACATGAGAGAAATGTGTTTCTTGTTTGATTGCGGCTCTTTCATGTGCCTTAGCGTAAGGTTCTCCACAACCTGCTGCTAAAACTTGAAAATAAGGTTCCATTAATTAGGCGAGTTCTTTGCAACTTATTTTTACCTCATGTACCCTATAACCATTCATATAGAAGTTTCATGGATAGGAGAGACGGGTCAGTCTTGCTGAGCCATCGTGCTCACTGCTTGTGTTTGAAGCTTTTGCAGGGGTCTATGAGGAAGGGACTCCCGAGGAGGTGACGGAACCCTAGGAGGGAAACCCCGTCGAGTGGGAGTCGTGCACGCCACCGTGTTAATGTGTGTGCGTGCTAGCGGGGACACGTTCATGGGTTGAACGTGAACTTGATGCGTAGTCTACGCCCGTGAGTGTAGTCTGAACATATTTTATTGTACAACTGTTCATAAACCTGTTTATGTAATAAAACTTTGCTTCCGCTTTGTATCTTTGATGTGCGTTATCCGGTGTTGTATAACGCAGCACCACTCGGCGTGATCCTGGCTCGACGAGGCCGTGGGGCTGCGTCAGCCCCCTCTGATCAAAGAACCTCGCGGGCTGCTTCCGAGCAAGCCGGGAGGAGTGTCGCAGCTCTCACACTCTGACAGCTGTACTCTGAACTTTTGATAGTCCTTGGGACATTATTGTAAGAGTTTATTTATTACGATGAACTTGGCTTGTAATTTACTTATGTTTCACTATTTATCGTCACATGTATGAGAAAATGATCCTGACATACATGTGAGAATCGTTTGGTTGATGTTCGGAAAAACCGGGTGTGACAGATACTAATTAGCACCAAGTTTAGCCCTCTAAACGTCAAGGAAAAGAAGCCCGGAGGGAATACCGTGGTTCTGCGATGAGTTTGTTAGATGAATTACCAGGACGAAGAATACATGGTTTAAATGAGGTGGGTCAGGTTTACATCATCAGTCTGTCATCATCACATTTCTTTGCATGGCTTTGTGTAATAGGTCGGACGGTTTTCTTTTTAAAACTAAACCCAGTCATACTTACTCAAGCTGCAATTCACCACCATTTTAAAATCACCACACTCAAACAAGATCAGAGCAGCATCTGAGCACAAAATGTTTTTGTTGTGAGAGAAAAATAATATGTTTTTACTTTCACAAAGTTCAGAACAAAGACTATTTTCTTCACGGCACCGTCAAATTTGTGCCACAGCTAAACCCCGTGCAGCAAGGCAGGCCACTCGGCTTCAGCAAGGTAGGCCACTTGGCTTCAGTAGAAACAATATCTGGAACTTAAATTAATCTTGCCGCTTGTGGCAGCACTAAACGACTGCCTTCTTTGTAGATTCATGAGAAAGCCAAAAGAAGCTATGGACGCCTCTTTTTAGAGTTTCTTTGCAGAGGGGATGGATTGAACTGGTAGCTTCTTTCCCAATAACTTCCATTCTCATGGAAGCCTCCATCTGATGTTGTAGCGATAATTTTGTATTGCTCTCGCTTGTGGCCGAAAGGATGGTTGAATTGAGTGGTATCCCTTCATCTGAGGTTTACATGCTTGTGAATGTATCATGTATATAGTATAAAAATACTGCATATCGAATAAATACGCGAAGTGCACCCATTTTATTGCTTAGTAGGCAATAATGTTTATTTCATATGCATTCAATCCTTATTTGAAGCATTGATCAACATATTTTTTATACTGTTCCCTTTTTAATCATTTCAGTACTTGGTTTGATCTCCTTTGCACGTTTTGAAATGGGCATTGACTGATGAAATTTCAATAAAATGAACTTTGTGGATTACAGATTTGTAAATCCATAAACCATCAGTGACACTGTTACAGTTAATTATAGTAGCCTGGCATATTCATTTGAAAACTGTATAACTTGTGATTTGAATTGTTGGCGATGGTGTAGCTGCCTCCACTAACACTTACACAGTTCATAAGGTAGAACCCACAATGAGTTTGTCAATGGCGACTCTCAAGAACCATTGTATAGCCCTCTGGAACCCCTATTTGTCACTTGCGAGCTATTCTATTCCTTACACGGAAACCATGATTGCCTGAGTGTATTGTGTTCCTGTTCCTTACACGGAAACTATGATTGCCTGAGTGTACAAGGTGGCCGCTGATTTGAAGATTGCCCGAGTCAAACACCAGTGTTCTATGCCATTCATTAGAAAACAGCCCCTAGAAATTTTGCTCAAATCACACAGCCCTGTAAACAGATCAAACTTTCTAACCTAGCTACCGATGGCGCATCACATCTGTGTACACTGGCACCGAGACAACAGGCGGACGGCATCCACCGCCTTCTCGTTCATACACATGAACAAGCAGTGAAGCAGCCACTGTTTTGCTATCAGTCTTCTCCTCTGCGGGTTACTCTTCATTGGGGCTGCCGCACCGTTTTGTCCTATCTGTCGCAGGGCGCCCTGCCCTTCGCATCAGACGCTCGTCTTGATTGGCGTGCACATGCATTCCAGATCACTGAAGAGGCATGTTGTAGACACAAGCGTGCTACTGTTTTCTGTATTAAATCAATCATTTTTATTGGACAGACTTTATGTTTTGCCTCCTTAAAAGGACTCTCCGATGGATTATGATATTCTGTTGTTGAGTTAGTGTAGAACTGGATTGGTTTCGTTGTAATGTTTACTGCACCTGAGTGGCAAGGCTATCTTCAACTTCTGTAACATCCCAAAAATTTGTAAAGTCAAATTCCAATCAAATGGACGTACTGTATATTGAGAAGGACTTGAAATTCAAACCAGAATTTGAATTTGAAGGAGGAACAGAAAAGAAAAGAAAAACAGAAACTGGCTACTGGGCCGAAATCCACCTGAGCAGCCCATTCAGCCCGCGCCCCCTCCCTCTCTTCCTGCCACTGACGTGTCAACCCCACCCGTCAGTGCCATCTTCTTCCCCCAACCGCCTGCGTTTTTCCGCGCGGACTCCACGCGTCGCCCGCCTCTGATTTCCTCGCATGCAACCGCACGAATCCGCCCCACCCGCGCTTGTTCGGCACGCACGCACCCACACCGGGCTCCAGGCCGATTTAAACACCCACAAACCACCTTTGTTCTCCACCCTGATCACGTCTTCGGTTCGCGGGTGAGTGCATCCGCCGCCCCAATGAAATTCTCCCTGTACTGCACCGTTTCTTTCCTTCTAACCGGCCTCACGTCTCCGCTGTAGCTTGCACATCCCGTATACCTTCACTTCGGGACGAGTCTTCGATGAGAAAACTGACGCCGCCGAGTACCGGTAAGGTCTAGCCGCCGGTCGCCGCTGAAGCCGAGGTACTTTGCAATGGCGGCGAGGAAAATGGCCATATCACGGCCGATCTTCAACAATTTTCCTTGCTTCCTTCTCGAGCGTGTCGTTAGCATGTATAGAACCTACTGGACAACCGGCTTGACCAACAATAATATGTGGAGTCCGAATTTCAATCGGAGGTGAGCTTGGCTCATATGAACTGGCTTTCGGTGAACTTGGAAATTCTCAACCGATGGTTGATCATATGCCAAACGGCTTTCGGCTACACCATCTACGTGCAGTAATGCACCTTTCTTGTGTAGAGAAGTGGATGCGACGATGGCTGTGCCGAGCTGTCCACGAGAGCACGAATGGCGGCAACATTCGGTTCGCCGAGAAAAACGCCCGGCTGAGCTCGAGGGCGCCTGCTCACTAGACAACACGACATCTAGGACATTGCTCACGAGCTCACGATGCCGTTTTGCTACTGGGGAGGTTGTGTTCGCGAGCGATCGGCTTGCTCACGAGCGGAATCGAGAGGGCGGTTGGTTTGCGGTGGAGCTCGATGTGAAACTGAATGAACTCGCCGTGGGCTCGGGGATATTTAACAGGAGCACGCCGGGGAGGGATAAGGAGCCGGGCAGCTGGTCTCCAGTGCGGGGAAACGCAGCAGGAGCTGGCGCCGGTCAGCCTCTCGGTGGCGCGCTCAGCTGCAACCCGAGAACCGAGTGTTCTGTCTCTCAGTCGGTTGATTTTGCTAGTGAGGCTGACATGTGGGTCCCAACCTGTTTTTTAACCTCTGAAATTAACTTCTTCCCACTGCTACAAACAGTAACCCCCCTAATACCCTTGGTCATTTGGATTATCTACCAACTGGCCATTTGAATTGGATAGAATTCAAATTGTGGAGTATTTGAATGTATTTTCAGCACATATGCAATTTGAAATTCAAATTGAGTTTGAATTTGCTATACTTAGCTCATGTCAAGATCAACTCCAAATGGAGTGAAAATTGGTGTGTGAGCTCAAAAAAATGTGCTGAGTAAGAATATGCCTCCCATTTTTGAATTCATGGGATGGAAGTAGTTTGAATTTGAATTTGAGTTCAAACCACCCTCTTTCTAGTTATAGCCAAAAAGACCCCAAAAGGTTCTGGATTTGGGTGAATTTTGGCATGCGCCTTCCTAGCAAGGTGTTGGAGTTTTTCATATGCTCAGCCCCTATATGGTGCTTGTGGGAAATGCCACTTTTGCATTTTGTGAGTTTATTCTCTAATGAGAATGTTGATGGTGGTTACTTGCTCTTCAAATGTGTTCATCAAGTTTCATCAAATGAAGAGTGTGTGTGGTGATGAACACTTTGAATATGTGCCAAAAACTTAGGCTCTTACATTCCTCCCCCGTTAAAAGAATCTCGTCCCGAGATTATAAGGTGAAAATGAGAGAGAGGATGGTGGAAAATTAACGTATATGCGACGTGAAAAAGTCGGGGTAGTACGCGCGAAGAAATCCTTCGCTCTCCCATGTCGCTTCGTCTACGGAGTGATTACTCCATAGAACTTTGTAGAACCACAACATATGGTTGCGTGCGGTTCGGGCCTTTTTATCGATAATCTGAACCTGTTCCTCCCGATACGTGAGATCCGGTTTCAGTTCCTCTATATACTCCAGCTGAATGGTAGTTTATAGCTTGAGACACTTCCTCAGCTGGGAGATGTGAAAGACTTCATGCGCACCGGAGAGTGCTTCTGGTAAATTCAGCCGGTATGCTACTGATCCACATCTTTCGGTAATATGAAATGGACCGATGAATCAGGGTGCCAACTTTCCCCTCACCCCGAATCTGTTCAGGACCTTCATTGGAGACACACGTAGGTATATGTGATCCCCGACTTCGAACTGTAATGGGCATCTTCTTCGGTCCGCATACTATTTCTGTCGGGATTGAGCGGCTTTTAGGTAAGCTTGAATTAGCCGAACCTTTTCCTCCGCGTTGTTGGCAAGGTCAATCCCGAAGGTAACCCTTTCGCCAGACTCACACCAATTCAGTGGTGTGCGGCATTTTCTTCCGTATAACTCCTCGTAAGGCACCATCTTGATGCTGGCTTGGTACCCATTGTTGTACGAGAACTCGGCCAACGTCAAGTGATCATCCCAATTCTTGCCGTGGTTGATTGCACAAGCTCGTAGCATATCTTCTAAAATTTGGTTTGCCTGCTCGGTTTGTCCATCCGTCTGCGGGTGGTATGCTGAACTACGGATCAGCTTCGTCCCCAACGCAGCGTGTAGCTGCTCCCAGAAACAGGACACAAATAAAGTGCCTCGATCCGATATGATGGTACGGGGTACGCAGTACAAGCATAGGATCCGTGAGATGTACAGTTCAACATACTTCTTGGCGTTATAGTTGGTGTTGACCGGAATGAAATGGGCAACTTTGGTGAGCCGGTCGACGATCACCCACACAGAATCATGTTTCTGAAAAGTGGTGGATAAACCGACGATGAAATCCATGCTCACATCCTCCCACTTTCAGGCAGGAATGCCCAGTGGTTGTAGCAGTCCCGGTTTCCGCATATGATCTGCCTTCACCCTTCGACATGTATAACACTCGGACACGTACTTTGCGATCTCCCGCTTCATTCGTGTCCACCAAAATTTGCTTCTGAGTTCTTGATACATTTTGTTGCTGCCGGGGTGAATAGAAAACTTTGATAAGTGAGCCTCATCAAAGATTTTCTTCCGTAACTCCGGGTTACTGGGTACGACGATCCGATCCTTGAACCATAGGACGCCGTCCCCATCTTTCCGGAAACATTTCAGCTCCCCACTGTCTATACGTCTCCGCAAATGTGACATGCCCTTGTCATTTTTTCTGGGCTGCCGCTATCTCTTCACGGATGGTGGGGATTAAAGCTAAGTTGTAGAGAGCTCCATGTGGAATCACATGCAATGGTGGCTCGCTCTCTTCCAAAGGTGTGATGGTCGGATTGTTGACGTGTGACTTGCGACTCAGCGCATCCGCCACTACGTTTGCCTTGCCGGGGTGATAGTGGATCTCTATTTCGTAATCCTTTATCAACTCTAACCATCTTTGCTGCCTCATGTTCAACTCCTTCTGAGTGAATATGTACTTCAGGCTTTTGTGGTCGGTATATAAATGTACGAGGTTACTGAGTAGGTAGTGCCTCCACATTTTAAGTGCAAGTACCACGGCAGCGAGCTCCAAGTCATGAGTAGGATAATTCTGCTCATGGTTTCTGAGCTGCCGTGATCCATACGTGACCACTCTTCGGTCTTGCATCAGCACACATCTGAGCCCAATGCCGGATGCATCGCAGTACACATCAAACGGTTTTGTTGTGTCTGGCTGCGCCAAAACCGGTGCTGATGTCAGGTTCTTCACTAATGCCTTGAACGCCACTTCACATGCTGGACTCCAAACATATTTAGTAGCCCTGTTCAGCAGCTCCATCATAGGCTTGGCAATCTTCGAGAAGTTCGTAATGAACCTCCGATAATATCCCGCGAGTCCGAGGAAACTCCGTACCCCATGAACAGTTCTCGGGGACTTCCAATTCAGCACTTGTGTGATTTTACTCGGGTCTACAGCGATTCCCACCGCTGAGATAATATGCCCGATAAAAGGCACTTGCGATATCCAGAATTCGCACTTGCTGAATTTCGCGTATAGCTTGTGATCCCGCAGCCGTTGCAAGACTATACGCAGATGCTTCTTGTGTTCTTCCTCTGACTTGGAATATACCAATATGTCGTCGATGAAGACCACAACAAACATGTCCAGCTCCGGCATGAATACCGAGTTTATCAAATACATGAAGTGAGCTGGAGCGTTGGTGAGGCCGAAGGACATGACCAGGTACTCATAAAGTCCGTACCTCGTCGAGAAAGCAGTCTTCGGAATATCCTCAGCCCGTATTTTAATCTGGTGGTACCCAGATCTTAAGTCCATCTTGGAAAAGATCTTTGCTTCGACCAACTGATCAAACAATATGTCGATCCATGGCAACGGGTACTTATTCTTGATTGTCACGGCGTTTAGGGGACGATAGTCCACACAAAGCCGCAACGTCTCGTCCTTCTTCTTCATGAATAATGCCGAACAGCCCCATGGCGAGGAGCTCGGCCTAATAAAACCATTCTCCAGCAGGTCCGTTAGATGAGTCTTCAGTTCAGCCAATTCCTTGGGCGCCATCTTGTATGGCCTTCGGGATATTGGCATGGTTCCCGGTGCAATTTCAATCTTGAACTCCACCTCCCTGTCAGGTGGCATCCCGGTAAATCATCCGGGAACATGACAGGGAACTCACGGACCATTGGAATGTCTTCCAATCTGATGGTTGTAGATTGATACACACTTGGAAGTTTTATTTCTGGACTGTCCAGAAATAAGGAATGTGACTCGTGCATTTCTAGGTGTAGATGCACGACTCGGAGGACGGTGTCTAAAACAGCGTCGTGGCGGGTTAACCACGATATCCCTAAGATGACATCGACCTTCTGTCCCTCTAGAACTATGAGAGTCGTAGGGTACACTCTACCCGCTAAGCATAATGGTACTTTAGAAACCATCATGCTTGCTGAAATCTTCCCACCCGGTGAACAAATCAAATATGGGCTATCGGTGGGTAGTATTTGCAAGCTGTATTTAGCACTGAAAGCTTGGCTAATAAAATTGTGCGTGGTGCTTGAATCAAATAATACTATAGCGGGATGCTGGTGGAGTTGGAACATACCCGCAAGGATCGGCTCCCCCTCCGGCACGTCCTCTATGGTAAGTTGGTGGACGGTGCCGGGCCTAGGGTTTGCCCACCGCGCATTAGTGGGGTTCCGGGGCTGATTCCTCCCCAGAAGTTGCGGTGCAACTCCGCCTCTTTGTCTCTCCGGACAACTGCTGGCGAAGTGTCCCGGACGACCACACTTGTAGCACGTGGCTGCTGCTTGTCTGGTGCTTGGGGGACGAAAGCGCGGCATGCGCTGCTGAGGTGTATACGCACGCGGCATCGCCCACTGCTGCTGTTGTTGCTGCAGAGGTGGGACTGGCAGTGCCGGCCTAAATGCCGGTGGAGAATATGACCGACTGTGGAATGGCTGTGAGACCTATGTGTGCTGAATACATTGGCAATTAGGATAAAAGTTAGCATTAACATTCAAAGTTTTGAATATTGCCAAAACATTCTTCTGTGGCAAGGTCCGACAAGTTCTTTGTTAGGTCTGCCAAGTGTTGGCAAGGTCCGACGCAAGGTCCGGAGAGCTCCTGCAAGGTCCGGAAAGCTTCTGTGAGGTCCGGAGCTTGTTTTTAGGGAGCTCCCGTGAAGTTCAACTCGTAGAACTGCAGCGTCTTGTTTTTGCTTTTAACTCGCAATGTTTCAAACTTGCTTTATGGGAAGGTTTGCTTATTATTAATTTGCTAAGTTTTTGGTGTGTTTTGGTGGTTATGGCTGTTATCATTTGATATGGTTTGTAACATGCTTATGTGACGTGCCCATGTAAGGTGTTGTGGTTTTAGAACTAACGTGAGTCAAGTCGAGGACTTGTGCTCGGAAGAATTGGTTGTTTATTCATGTGCAGGTGTTGCTTGAGTTCAAGACATGGATGGTGACGGGATCCTTGGACTAGTCTCAGGGAGGAGATGAGGTTCCAACAAACAAGTTCGGGAGGAGATGTGGTTGAGTTGATCGGGAGGTCGCGCAGCATGTTTGGATCAAGGGCAGTGCATATGAAGGTTGCATGTACGTCATTGGAAGGTGTTTGCACGTGTGCAAGGAGTGCATGGATGTGGCAACATTGTTCCAAGGCGTGATGAAGAGAAGTGTACGTAAAGAATTGGTCGGAAAGGTCCAACCGGCTGGATTGCGTACTCAGGCTGAGGCTGAGTCGGATATGGCTCAAATATGGAAGATTTGAGTTGGTTATGATAGGATTTCGTGCTAGGCACGAAGTTGAGTTGTTTTAGAAATGTTTAGGACGTTCCTAAGGTGTTTGGAAGTCTCACGATTGCTTCTATCTGCGAATAGGAGAGTACTGAGCAGTTATGGTAAGTTAGGATACGAGTCCAATTAGGAGTAGGAGTCCTAGATTGGATTGATTAGCCTGAGGGCTGGCTATAAAAGCAAGGGAGGCCAGAGCTCTCGTGGGGAGAGAACTTTAGGCTCTTCCTCTTGTGTTTCTATTGAATAAAGTTCATAGTTTCGATGAGCTTTTTTGCCTTGTTCGTCCGACTTGTTTTTCGTCAAGTCTTTCTCGCCGAGTTTCTGGACTGACCGACGTTGCTTCGGTGTTTCATTCATAACTCGAGTTTTACAGATCCGATTGACGTGATTCTTTTTGGGTTGTATTCACAACTCAATTATCTATCATCTGTGAAATTTTCACGAGCTTCGGATCTGTAGTTTTTGAGATACACGAGTCTCTTTGCAGCGTTGCAGATCTGTTCTATATCGGGTAGAACAGATTGATCTTCGTTTAATGTTTTGATCGTATCTCAAGTTTTACTTCGTGTTTTCAAGTGATTCTTGTTGCATTAGATCCGGGACTTGATTCTCTACATATATACTTGATTTGTCACGGTTGAACACGTTTGAAAACACTTTCACACACGGTTTCTTTAACCGATTGATTTTTTACTGAGGGTTTTTTGTTGTTTCCGCTGCGAAAGGTTTTAATCTACCATTCACCCCCCTCTGGTAGATTTTCACGTGCTCTTCGATCCTACAATTGGTATCAGAGCCAAGGTGCTCTAATCTTAGTGATTTGCATGTGTTTTGACTAACCATCATGGAGAAGTACTCCGCAAAGCCTTGTGTGTTCAATGGCATCGATTTTCAGGTTTGGAAGGCGCGGATGGAGGCCTACATACAGGCGCAAGGCTTCGCCATATGGGAAAAGGTCTACCGGAACTTCGATGTACCACCCAACGATCAAGTTACGGCTGTGAGAGATGTTGACAACAATAACAAGGCTCGCAACTTGATCATCCAAGGATTGACTCAAAGCGACTTCGACCGTGTTGCACACCTCCGATCTGCATATGATGTTTGGAAAGCTCTTTGTGACTACCATGAAGGATCCAATACGATCAAGGAGGTAAGGCAAGATATGTTCAAGAAAGAATACATGCGTTTTGAGATGCAACCCGGTGAGTCAATTGACGACCTTTTTGCTCGCTTTAATAAAATTCTCAGCAACTTGCGTAGTGTCAATGTTAACTTTTCAGATGCTAAAAATGCTAGACAATTGTTAGGAGCATAGATATGTCAATTTGGGAGATGAAAGTTACATCTATTCGTGAATCTACTGTCATGAGTTCTCTTACTTTAGACGTGCTTTATTCTAAATTGAAAACTCATGAAATTGACATCATCTCACGTAAAAACCCCAACAAGTCTGTTGCATTTGTTCCGCAACGTGACATGTCTAGTTCTAGTCAATCATCATCTAGTGGTGCACTCTCTTTGCTGTCCTCTCTAACCCTTGAACAGATTGAAGAGTTTTCAGAGGAGGAGCTTGCACTCATCTCTACTCGGTTCTCAAAAGCATTGCAAAATGTGAGAACTAGAAGGATAGGAAGCTCCGGACCTCAACGATGTTTTGAATGTGGTAAGACAGGACATTTTCGTACGGAGTGCCCTAACCTTTCAGGTCCAACTTCACATGAAGAAAAGCAAACAAGGCCGAAGAATCGTTTGCAAAGAATAAGAAGAAGAAAGATTTATCAATGCGCGACATAGTGCATAGTATGATCTCTGCACTTCAAGATTTCGGCTCAAGTGATGTGGACACCGGTAGTGGTGAAGATGAAGAAGCTATGGCAAATATGTGCTGCATGGCGAGCAAGTCAAGTTCAAGCTCCGAGGAGGCAGAACACAACAGCGACGATGAAGAGGTATGTCCCACTTGCGAAGAAATGTGTGATGCTATTTCTCGTGCCACTGTTATATTAAAGAAAAAGGATAAAAAACTTAGGAACAATGCTGTTAAAATTGAATCACTAGAATCTGAAATTAATCGTTTAAAAACTTTGATTCCTAGTGATGATTCTTGTTCCTCATGTGATTTGATTTATGAACAATTATCCTCTTTAAGAAGTGCACACGCATCTACACTTGATAAACTTGAACTTGAAATTGAAAAGAAAAAAGAGCTTGCTGCACTTAATGATAAAAAATTGAAAGATGCTTGTTGTTCTACAATTGATTTGCATTGTTCTTCATGTGATGATCTGAATAAGAAACTAAATGATGCTATGAATGAGATTTCTATTTTTAACAATGCTTTACGTGTGCATGAAGTTAAATATTGTTCAAATTGCAAACTAAAAGAAAAAACTTCATGTGAAAACTTCTTTGATCTGTCCAATAAACTTGATGACATGCATAGGACACTAGATCGGTTTTCTAATGCAAATAAGAATCTAAACTTTCTGCTGAATTCTTCCAAGTCTTGTAATGATAAAACTGGTTTAGGTTTTAATTCTCATGCTCATGCTAAGGCACACCCACCTAAAGTTGTAAAGTCATTAGGAAGCGGTTTGATTCAAACAACTCCTAGACAAAAAGAGGTGATTTTCAAATCTGCAGGAGTACTGTCCCATTCGGGTTCTAATAAACGTGTTGCTTGCTCATCTAGACATGATAATAAGGTTATTTTTCATTGTACCTACTGTGGTAGAGATGGTCATTGTCATGGATTTTTGTTATAGACTAGCTAAACACGATAAGAAACAAAGAATACTTGCTAGATCACATAACAACCAAGCAAAATCTGCTAGACCGAATGTTCGGAGCTTGCAACCTGCTGTAATGAGTCAAAAACTTGCTCCCGGACCTACTGTTTTTTGTGCTACATATAACACATCTTCTAAGTCAGTAGTTGGGAACAAAAATTTTCGATGTTTGGCTCATAAACCTGCTGTACCTTCTCAGCTTTCGCGTGTTATTCCTGCTGGACGTCGTGTGACTCAGTACTGGATTCCTAAAAGTCTTTTAACTAACCCCAGTATTGAGTCATCGACGTATTGTGCTGCTGTGTAGGTTTCACGTTTGAGGAAGGAGAACATTTGGATTGTGGATTCAGGTTGCTCACGCCACATGACCGGTAACAAAGAATGGTTCCCCTCTCTCTCTTTTGTGTCACGTATAGAAAATGTTACTTTCGCCGATAACTCTTCTACTCCCATAATTGCTAAAGGTTCGGTTAGAGTAAACAATCTGTACACTTTGAAAGATGTGGCACTTGTTAAAAATTTGAAATACAACTTGCTTTCGGTTTCACAATTGCTAGATGAAAATCTAGAGGTTAGCTTTGCTAAAAATTGTTGCAAGGTTGTAGATTCAAAAGGTGAGCTTTTGTTTAACATGTCTAGGTTTGGAAGAGTTTTTTAAAGCTGATTTTGATTTGTCAACTTCTAAGCATTGGTGTCTAGTTGCTAATGATACAAAGGATCTATATTTTTGGCATCGTAGACTTGGTCACATAGGCTTTGATCATCTCACTCGTGTTAGTGCTCTCGATCGCATAAGTGGGCTGCCGAAGCTTAAAAAGGACAATGATATTGTGTGCTCTTCTTGTAGACATGCTAAGTTTGTTGCAGGTTCACATGCTCCTCTCACAATGACCATGACAGCTGAACCGAGACAACTTTTACATCTTGACACAGTAGGTCCGGCACGTGTTCAATCCTTCGGTGGTAAATGGTATGTGCTTGTGATTGTTGATGATTATTCCAGATATTCTTGGGTTTATTTTATGGCATCTAAGAATGAAGCTTTTAGTCATTTTAGAACTTTATTTCTTAGATTATCTATTGATCACCCAGGATCATTAAAAGAAATTAGAAGTGATAACGGAACTGAATTTAAAAACCAATCCTTTGATCACTTTTGTGCTGAAAATGGAATAGATCATCAATACTCTTCACCCTATGTACCACAACAAAATGGTGTCGTAGAAAGAAAGAACAGGACCTTAGTTGAGATGGCTAGGACTATGCTTGATGAATATCAAACTCTTAGGAAATTTTGGGCTGATGCAATTGCAACCGCTTGTTATGTCTCAAATCGTGTTTTCTTACGTGCTAAGCTTGGAAAAACCCCATATGAGCTCCGGGTTTGGACATAGGCCTAGTGTTACACACTAGGGTTTTTGGTTGCAAATGCTTTGTTAAGAAACATGGTAATCTTGATAAATTTGAAGCTAGATCTGTTGATGGCATGTTTCTTGTTTATCCATCTCATACTAGAGGCTACCGTGTGCTTTTACTTGACAGTAACAAAATTGTGGAGACTTGCGAGGTTTCTTTTGATGAAGCTAGCCCAAGTACTAGCTCCGATATTGCAGGTCCGGATCCATATCCACAGGGGGAGAGTATTTTTATTGAAGAAGATGAAGAAGTGGTGCTGCTGCCCGAAAACTCGGAAGTAAATAACGATCAAGCTGCTGATTTTGCACCACAACCAGCACCAACAGTCACTACTGCTGGTTTGGACCTTCCTCAATCAACAAGCTCTCCTAATCAAAGGTCCAAACATGAAGAAGAAGGTGCTTGTGAATTGTCTACTCCCCTCCGAGTACTCAAAAGTCATCCTCCACAACAAATCATTGGAAGCTTGCATGAACGAGTCACTCGGTCCAGGTTTTGCGATCCAAACTCTCATGCTCATTCTGCTTTTGTTGCTTCTTTTGAACCCAATGATATATCACACGCACTCACTAATGAATCTTGGATTAATGCCATGCAAGAAGAGTTAGAAAATTTTGAAAGAAATAATGTTTGGAAACATGTACCTCCACCTCAAGGTCACACATTAATTGGAACTAAATGGGTATTTAAAAATAAGCAAAGTGAGGATGGGGTTGTGGTTAGGAATAAAGCTAGGTTGGTTGCTCAAGGTTTCACTCAAATTGAAGGTCTAGATTTTGATGAAACATTTGCTCCTGTTGCTAGATTAGAAGCTATAAGAATTTTATTAGCATTTGCTGCATCTAAAGGTTTCAAGTTATATCAAATGGATGTTAAAAGTGCTTTTCTTAATGGCTACATAGAGGAGGAGGTTTATGTTAAGAAGCCACCGGGTTTTTAAAATCCAAATTTTCCTAATCATGTTTACAAACTGTCCAAAGCCTTGTACGGTCTAAAACAAGCCCCTAGAGCATGGTATGATAGGTTAAAAACATTCTTACTTGAAAAGGGGTTTACCATGGGCAAGGTTGATAAAACTCTTTTTGTACTTAAGCATGGCAATGACTCATTATTCGTTCAAGTGTATGTGGATGATATTATCTTTGGTTGTGCTTCTCATGATCTCGTGTCCAAGTTTTCATCTATGATGAGTTCAGAATTTGAGATGAGTATGATGGGAGAACTCACATACTTTTTGGGGCTGCAAATCAAGCAAACAAAAGAAGGAACTTTTGTGCATCAAACTAAGTATACAAAGGACCTTCTTAAGCGCTTCAACATGGACAAATGCAAGCCTCTTCGGACACCAATGGGAACAACAACAACACTTGAACTTGACGAAGATGTTGACCCGGTCAATAAAAAAGAATGCAGAAGTATGATTGGATCACTTTTGTATCTCACGGCGTCAAGACCGGACATACAATTCAGCGTAGTCTTTGTGCATGTTTTCAAGCTTCTCCACGTGCTTCACATCGCCAAGCCATCAAAAGGATTCTCAGGTACCTACATGGAACTCAAGAATTTGGCATTTTTCTTCCTTCTTCCTCAACCGTTTCTTTGAAAGCTTTTTTGGATGCTGATTTTGGGAGTTGTAGGATTGATAGGAAAAGTACTTCGGGTGCTTGTCATTTTCTTGGTAATTCACTTGTTGCTTGGTCCTCTAGAAAACAAAGTTCAGTTGCACAATACACGGCCGAATCTGAATATGTAGCTGCGGCTAGCGCTTGCTCACAAATTCTTTGGATTGTTCAAACACTTAAGGACTATGGGATTGATTTAGATAGTATTCCACTGTTTTGTGATAACACTAGTGCAATTTGTATTGCTAAAAACCCCGTGAAACACTCTAGAACTAAGCACATTGACATTAGGTATCACTTTCTTCGTGATAATGTTGAAAAAGGAAACATTGTGCTTCACCATGTCGATACCGAACAACAATTGACTGATATTTTTATAAAACCTTTGGATTTCACTCGTTTTTGTTTCATTCGTAGTGAAATAGGGGTTATGCATCCTCATGGCTTAAATTGAGGGGGAGTTTTTGAAACTTTGAAAGTCTATGTGTGAATCTGAAACTAAAATAATATGAGCATAGTATTTCATACATATATGACTTTGTGATTCCTTTTACAGGCTGAAAGTTCTTACTACATTACTCATGTTATACATTTTGTAGTTTTTGCCATGACTAGTAATTGGAATAATTACTTACACTAAATCTGGTCATGATCGAACTTTCTTGCTGTTTTGAACTTGTTGCGTGCTCACAAGTGCTTTTAATCATAAAAGATTAATCAAGTGATCAGCTCACATGTTGAGTTTTCAAATAAAAAATTGAGAAAAGATCAAGAGAATATGCATGCATCACACTTCTTCTTTTGAGATTGCTTATCATTGCACTAAGATATGAACTTGGAAGGAATTGTGTATGACTAAAACCATGTCCTTAATCTTCTGATTGTCAAATGACATAGGCTTGGCTTGGTTGGTTAGAATAAGGCTGATGCGGCATATAATCTCTTGCAAATATCATATGATCAACTTTGTGCCTTAAATGATTATGAATAATAAAAATGCAGCAACAAGTGTCATGTTTTCAGGTTTTGAAATAGTTGAGTAAGGGAGATCATGACTTGCTTAAACTGAAAAATACATTTGATCTCTAGCATGGCTTACACTACTTTATGTATCTCATTGATGTGATAGTGTATGTAACCTGATAGTATGACTTGGATGAGCTTTGTTTTGTATGTATATGTTATAATATGCTCATAACATTTAAAAATTTCTCTTTTGTACCTTGCAGAATACATTGTCAAAGGGGGAGAAATATGTATAAGGAGAGATTTTTTTACACTTTGCATATGTTATACACTTTCTTCCTTCTCTGATTTAAAAAAATGGGGAGAAATTAATAAAGGGGGAGAAATGAGTTTTCAAAGCTTTTCAAAACTTTTCATAAGCCAATGTTCGGATTTTGATTGGTGTTGCCAATGCATTCATCAAGGGGGAGATTGTGAGACCTATGTGTGCTGAATACATTGGCAATTAGAATAAAAGTTAGCATTAACATTCAAAGTTTTGAATATTGCCAAAACATTCTTCTGTGGCAAGGTCCGACAAGTTCTTTGTTAGGTCCGCCAAGTGTTGGCAAGGTCCGACGCAAGGTCCGGAGAGCTCCTACAAGGTCCGGAGAGCTTCTGTGAGGTCCGGAGCTTGTTTTTAGGGACCTCCCGTGAAGTTCAACTCGTAGAACTGCAGCGTCTTGTTTTTGCTTTTAACTCGCAATGTTTCAAACTTGCTTTATGGGAAGGTTTGCTTAGTATTATTTTGCTAAGTTTTTGGTGTGTTTTGGTGGTTATGGCTGTTATCATTTGATATGGTTTGCAACATGCTTATGTGACGTGCTCATGTAAGGTGTTGTGGTTTTCGAACTAACGTGAGTCAAGTCGAGGACTTGTGCTCGGAAGAATTGGTTGTTTATTCATGTGCAGGTGTTGCTTGAGTTCAAGACATGGCTGGTGACGGGATCCTTGGACTAGTCTCAGGGAGGAGATGAGGTTCCAACAACCAAGTTCGGGAGGAGCTGTGGTTGAGTTGATCGGGAGGTCGCGCAGCATGTTTGGATCAAGGGCAGTGCATATGAAGGTTGCATGTACGTCGTTGGAAGGTGTTTGCACGTGTGCAAGGAGTGCATGGACGTGGCAACATTGTTCCAAGGCGTGATGAAGAGAAGTGGACGTAAAGAATTGGTCGGAAAGGTCCAACCGGCTGGATTGCGTACTCAGGCTGAGGCTGAGTCGGATATGGCTCAAATATGGAAGATTTGAGTTGGTTATGATAGGATTTCGTGCTAGGCACGAAGTTGAGTTGTTTTAGGAATGTTTAGGACGTTCGTAAGGTGTTTGGAAGTCTCACAATTGCTTCTATCTGCGAATAGGAGAGTCCTGAGCAGTTATGGTAAGTTAGGATACGAGTCCAATTAGGAGTAGGAGTCCTAGATTGGATTGATTAGCCTGAGGGCTGGCTATAAAAGCAAGGGAGGGCAGATCTCTCATGGGGAGAGAACTTTGGGCTATTCCCCTTGTGTTTCTATTGAATAAAGTTCATAGTTTCGAGGAGCTTTTGTGCCTTGTTCGTCCGACTTGTTTTTTCGTCAAGTCTTTCTCGCCGAGTTTGTGGACAGACCGACGTTGCTTTGGTGTTTTGTTCATAACTCGAGTTTTACAGATCCGATTGACGTGATTCTTTTTGGGTTGTCTTCACAACTCAATTATCTACCATCTGTGAAATTTTCACGAGCTTCGGATCTGTAGTTTTTGAGATACACGAGTATCTTTGCAGCGTTGCAGATCTGTTTTATATCGGGTAGAACAGATTGATCTTCGTTTAATGTTTTGATCGTATCTCAAGTTTTACTTCGTGTTTTCAAGTGATTCTTGTTGCATTAGATCCGTGACTTGATTCTATACCTCTCTACTTGATTTGTCACGGTTGAACACGTTTGAAAACACTTGCATACACGGTTCCTTAAACTGATTGATTTTTTACTGAGGCGTTTTTGTTGTTTCCGCTGCGAAAAGTTTTAATCTACCATTCACCCCCCTCTGGTAGCTTTTCACGTGCTCTTCGATCCTACAATGGCATCGACCTCTCTGGTGGCTGCCAGCATGGACCCGATGGTGGGTGATTCACCATCCGGTATTTTTGAGAAGGACCACCTCCTTCTCCGCTGCTTTGCGGCGCACTTCGCTTCCTTTCCGCCGCCGCTAACTCCTTGCCAGAGTCCTCTTGAACAATCGCAGCATCAATAATGTCATTGAGGCTGCCACGATTGAACATCGTCAGCTTGTCCTTCAGGAGCGGATTAAGCCCCTGGTAGAAGTGATCCCGCCGCTTCTCGTTGGTATCGGCGTGATACGAAGCGTAGAGCGCAAGATCATTGAACGCCCTGGAATATTCCAGCGCGTTCCGGCTTCCTTGTTGCAGGCGTAGGAACTCATGCATCTTCCTCTTCATGATACCCGGCGGTATGTGATAGGCCCTGAAGGCCGTCCTGAATTCCGTACAGGTCATAACTCGCTCGGTGGGTTGCGAGGCGCAGAAATTTGCCCACCAAGCCCCCGCGGATCCCTGAAGCTGTTGGACCGCGAATTGAGTCTTACGCTGCTCACTCACTTGGAGCAGCCCGAACTTCATCTCCATCGTGCGGAGCCAGTTGTCCGCATCGATGGGTTCATCCGACCTTGAGAATACCGGGGGATGAGTAGCCAGGAAATCGGAGTAGGAGCTCTGTTGACGCTCCTCACGATCTTGACGTCTCTCTGGTTGAGAGATATTCGCAATGAGAGTTTGCAGCAACTCCGTGTGCTGCTGATGAGAGCCCGCCATCGCTGCCACAATGTCAGCCAAAGTAACCGTCGGCGGTGGCGGTGGCGGTTGTTGCTATTGCTGTCCCGAGGAGTCCTCGGGAGGTTGTTGGGAGGTTTCTGCCCCCTGACTGGAACTCCCAATGTCCGGGTTGGCACGATTACGAGTCATTCTGAAATTCAAAACAGCAGCGCTCAGCACATGTCATACTTAAAATTATATATGAAACAGTAGGTATTAAAGTGACGCATGAATAATTTGCACAACATTCACATATATTGATAAAGCATAAACTTTATACAAGATACATTAGTCTCGGATCCCCAAGAAGTCGTGCTCATGTCGTCACTATCTATACATGCACTACTGTCTACACGACATGTCATCGATTACAAAAGTTTGGGTTACATCACCCTTGCTGCCCTACTTGGCAACAGTAACCCCCTACTCGGAGTAGAACTCGACCTCCTGCGGGTCATCTTCCTCCGGTACCTCTGCTGGTGTCTCTGGGTCCACAACCTCCTCTTCCGGCTCAGGTTCTCCCATTGCCGGAAGACCCAAGACAACGGGTACGGCGCCTACCACCGGTATGCCCATTACGGGAGGTATGAGGTCCTGCAACGCGTGCACCTCGTCCATGGCTTGGTTGTAGTCCTATTCCCAGCCTTGCCCCTCCTCAATAGCGTCGTCCCGTTCTTGAGTAAGGACTTCATTCTGCTGGGTCAGAGCCTGTACCTGCTGTTGCAAAGCCATGATGTCGACATGGCTTTTCCTCTTTGCCTTGTTCAGACGATGCAGCTGATTGTATTGCTCGTCCAGTCGCTTTATTGTCAGAAGGAGCACATTGCGGAGTGATCTGTGAGCACTCTCGAAATGGTATCCACGGCTTGTGCTCTCCTTGAGCTTTGCAGTAAGACAATCCGTATGAACAGCTTGGCTGTCCATCACGGCTTTTTCTGCCCTCAATTGGAGACTGAGGTTTGCCTCCGCGGGACTGTACCTTGGGCAATCCGGATCTGTTGCCTCCATGTACCTCCCTTCCCACACATGATTAGGTCGTCCATCCACCGGAACGAGTGCGTATGGAGTACCCTCCATAGCTCTCACGTGTAGTTGGCAGAAACGCGACATGGTGTCTCGGGCTGCCACTTGCCACATTTCCTCCAGCTGTCTGCCTCTCACCGTGACGGTGAACGGCGCCCAATCGGGTGGCGTAGGCCCTGCAGGAACTTCGACATGGATCATCCACGTCTTGTTCCCCTCCTTGCCCTCTTCTTTGGTGAAGTACTGCGGCATCTTGTTGTATCCGAAGTATTGAAGCATTTGCCTCAAGGCTTCCGGATAGCCGCTGTGGTGAGAACAGTGAGATTCCACCCACCCGTTCTCCAACTGTCTATTCGCTTTCATCTGTAGAAACATATTTGAGAAATGTAAAATATTTATTTGAACAGTAAAACATTGAGTTATAACATAAAACATGTCATTGAACTCATAAAACTTGGAAACATAGTTCAAACTTAAACAAATTTGACTGTTGATCTGCTGTCCAATATGATAGCCCTGACCAGTTTCCATTTCAACCTGATTTAGACCATGCTAAATGAAAAACCAATTCTGGAGCTCAACATCAAAGTTAAAGCTAACTTCAATAGCTTTCCATAAAGTATTTACTTGGCCTAATATCTGTCCTGGTTCAAAGGTTATGAGATTTCAAAGTTGACAGAATTTCTGGAGAAAATTGGACAGCACCTCCCTGCTTGAGATAGTTATTTGATCCAAGAATTCCAGTTAATTCTGTTCCCAATATGACAAAACTTTCTGTTACATAGTTGTAACCCATCTCATGAACTTTTCAGAACTACCTCATTTTCTATTTTTGGATTTTTGTGCAGGAAGTTATGCTCAATTTACAGAGAGTTACAGAGAGTGTTTGCTCTGCCCTGTTTTCTGGACAGTTTCAACTCTACTGCATTTTTCGGTTGGTTAAGGGATGAAACACCTCTGGACTTCAACAGAAAAGTTGTAAAGCTCTTCCAAAGATTTCCAGAAATGTATCATATGACCCCAGCCTCGTAAAAACTCAACCTCTAACCTCTGAATAACTTCAGCCTTATTTCAGCTGAAAACAGGGGACTCTGTCCTTAGTATCCTATAAGTTGAAAACTTGTTAACTTTGGAATATCCTGATTAAGGGAAAGAGTTACATCAAATTTTAGTGCTCTAGATTAAAACTTTCAAGTTTTACAATGCAGTTGCTCATTTAGTGGGGTGTGACGTTGATGCGTCACCAGATCATGTCGGTACTACGTCCTCACAAAGAACAACCTATACCGGACTTAGCCGGCTTCGTTAGTTCAGTGGCACTAAGCGTCTCTCGCACACGGATGCTACACATCTACCGTTTTGTGATTAGACTACCTGCAGATAACTCAAACAATCGTCAGACTCGGCTGCACACCGAGCCCGGTATCCATACAGTTCGTACACCCGGCCGTCATCACTCGCCCGGATGTTCCAAGCCAAACACGCCTTGAGCTACGTGTTCATGTTACTGACCACGTGACGGGGTCTCCCAAATTGCCCAAAGCACGCCAGGGACAGATGTTGCTCGAATACCCCAAACGACATGAAGAGTCGTAGAGGATATTAAAGCGGGTCGGGTTACCTGCCACCCGTGGGGCTCCACCCTTTAGCTTGTACGCACTGAGGGACAGCGCTTACGTGCACCCCCAAAGACATAAAGCATCCCAAGATGCACGATTTTCCAACATAAGCAAATAGGTTAGTATGCCACTTTCTATACAATAATAACATCCTTATATGGGCTACTAACTCGTTCCTCACTGGATTTTTGAAAAAGATGACCTTTGTAGTGCGTTAAACCTCAAGCGAGCTCTGATACCACGCTGACACGACCTCACGGTCTTGTCGAGCCAGGATCACGCTGAGGGGTACTGCGTTGCACAGCACCGGATAACACACATCAAAGGTACAAAGCGGAAGCAAACTTTTATTACATAAACCAGTTTATGAACATTTTTACAACAAAATATTCCAGTCCACACTCACGGGCGTAGACTATGCATCGAGTTCACGTTCATCCCGTGAACGTGTCCCCGCTAGCACGCACACACACTAACACGGCGGCGTGCACGACTCCCACTCGACGGGGTTCCCCTCCTGGGGTTCCGTCTCCTCCTCGGGAGTCCCTTCCTCATAAAACCCTGCAAAAGCTTCAAACACAAGCAGTGAGCACGATGGCTCAGCAAGACTGACCCGTCTCTCCTATACATGGAACTTCTACATGATGGGTACAGGGTACATGAGGTAAATAATTTGCAAAGGACTCGCCTAATTATTTGAACCCTACTTTCAAGTTTTAGCAGCAGGTTGTGGAGAACCTTACGCTAAGGCACATGAGAGAGCCGCAATCAAACAAGAAACGCATTTCTCTCATCCACTTTGCCCAAAGTTGAAAAGAACTTTAATTATCTCTAGGCTACAACAAGACATTAACCAGCAAAGTATAACTTTCAAATCAGCAAACTTTTAACATGTGTCTAGCCTGTTCTTTCCACGGCACGGTACAGTGAACAAGTGGTACTCACTGACCGCGAGGGACGGCGATTATAATCGATTTACACCTGCAGGGTTACCCGAATAACCCGTCACTTACGCCCGTACTCGATGTTGCCTACAGCAACCATCACGGACGTCGTACGCAACCACCTTTCACCCGTCAGTCAAATATTGAACCGTCCTATCGTCCTGAGCAAGAGATCTTTGCACGCGCATCCACAGTGTCCCCAGCCGATTTACACCTCGAGCTCTCAACCTACCCTCTGAACGACAGGCAATTCCTCAATACCCAGCTACCCGAGTTATATCGGTTTCCCGGTTCCCATATAAACGGTAGGTCTTCGGTACTGTTCTAGCTTGTTCAACAAGCCCGCACACGGCTCGGTCCTCAATCGACACAAGCGGAAGTCTTTTTACAAAACCTATTCATACAGAGGAAGTAATATACATATATGGCCTCTCATCCTAGCTATGCAAAAATGTAGCCGTCCAGCCCGGGGACGCTACACGCTAGCAGCAAGGAACCAGAGAATCACGGTGGCGTGCAGGGCTCCAGCTCGGCCGTGTACCCCGACGGGGGCATCGCCTCGTCCTCAGAACCTTCCTCATAACTCTCACCTGCACATAGCTCAAATATTGCAACCGTGAGCCCGAAGGCTCAGCAAGTCTTAACCGTCAACCCTAGGCATGGAACTCTACATCCAAGGATGTGTAAGATAGGAAAAAGGACTTTGCAATAAAGACACGCCTACATGTTGATCCTTACTTTCAGTTTTATAGCAACAGTTTCATGAGCCTTAGGCAGCCCTCACATCGGAAGTCCACAATCAAACAAGAAACGCTTTCCCCCGATGTGGTGATGCCCAAAGTGGAATATAAACTTAATTAGCTCTATAACTACAACATACAAGGTTTCAAGTCATTTATAATTCAATGCAGCATATTCAGTTGGCTTATTTCACTTCTTACTATGTCACAGCGCAGTGAACAAGGGGGTACTCAAATAACCGCGAGGGACGGTGATTGCAATCAAGACACACCCGGATAACACGTCACATACACCCACTTTCAGAAGCGTGATTCCACACCCCTTCCTACTCTGTTGTATGCGACAACCTTTCAAAGGCAACCCAAATGCCAAACCGGTCCATCCGTAACGGGTAGGAGGTCCCCGCGTGGAGCGTGACTGTGCCCACCGGCAGATTTACACCTTGCTACCCTCAACCCACTCCTATTTACGGTTGGGTAAGCCTCGACACCCAGGTTAACCAATTACATCGGTTTCCTGGTTCCCATATGCCAGTATGCATCCGGTACTGTTTGATACTTGTCCAGCAGGGCCGCACACGGACGGTCCTCAATCGACACCAACAGGGCTATGCACGTGAGACCTCTGCTCACTGCATCCTATCCCCCCTGCTGGGTCTCATTTTCATAACTCCAGCCATTTTCTACCTCTTCTCATTCCGTGAGATAAATACTGTCTCGCGAGTAGCTTCCAACCACTCGACTTCTACCGGAATCCTAAACATTAGCATGACATTCTCTACTTGTCGATTTCGTAAACTACCCAACCCTTTATAGGAGTTAAAAAGGCTATGCAAGTGGGGTTTCAATCACCCTAACTCTAATGCATACATTTCAACCTAGACATAAGTGATACAAATGAAAAGCTTTATAAAAGGTACTTAAGTGAAAACCGGGGCTTGCCTGGTTGCGAGTCAAACGGGAAGTTAGCTTCAGGTGGGAGGATGTCCGAGGGCTCCGGTGCGTCCTCAACTTCGGTGACTATTATGAAATGTAATAAAATACATGTGTAAGTATTAAGCATTTATAAGAATTGAACTTCTATTCATAGCTACTGCTATTTAGAATCCTTATTTGGCTTTGGGATTTTTACAGTGGATACTAGACTCTCTAAGGATGATTTGAGCCAAATTTGGAGACATGTCATTGCACAATGTAGCCTTTAAAATTCCTACAAGTACAATGCCTCTATGAATTGTGAGCCCAAATTAGGAGCTTTTGACATAGCTAGTAGTGGAAGATCTGATTAGGGAAAGTCTCCATGGTTCTAACAAAATTTGTTTCACCATTTTTGGAGCTACCATCAGAGAGATATGAATTTTTGAAGTTGGGCCAGAGTTCTGAAAAAGATCCTGTTTAAATTGGAATTTCTAATTAAAGGCTGAACTTGGGAAGGCAGTTTAGCCTAGCAAATGAACTCCAATGAAGACCAAATTTTTACTGGAGATCAGTAACTATGGAAAGGATTTGCTGCCCAAATTTGGGAATATTTAATAAAGAATTGCTCCTGTAATAAATCCCCAAAGGATTTAATAAAAACAATTCTACAGAAATTCCTGGGCATTTTCATAGCCTAAAATTGTTTCTCTGTAAAGTACTCCTCATGAGGATTCCAACAAAATTTGTTTCACGCTTTTTGGAGTTTTCTACACAAAGTTATGAATCCCAAAGTTTGAACTGTATTAAGAAATTCTGGAAATGTTTAAATCCCGACTGTGGGCCCCACCCGCGATGTTATCCACTCAGATGACAGCAACACCGAGGCCACGGGGTTATTCCCGTGCAGCCGTACCGGATCCGGCGCCACAGGCCAATCCCCGCGCGTATACGTAGGCTGACCGGTGGGACCCGACCCTCCTTCGTCTTCCTCGCGCCGCCCACGCCTCTCGCGGCGGCGCACGCCGCTGAGGCTCGCCGGGACGGGGTTCCCGTGGTCCAAACTTCATCAAACTCACCGCCTGTGAGTTCTACACTGTGCTGAATACGATGGGGGGTCGGGAGTCCATGAAAACGCCCGGAAAGGTGCTTGCACCGGCGACCATGTCGGCCCTTACTTCGGCGACCTCGTTCTCCCTCAACAGCGGGTCTCTTGGGCTAGGATCTGCTTCAAATGCACCAGTGTCACCTGGACAGCATCGACCCATAGCCCGTTGTCCATGAAAACCACCGGAGAGGGGACCTCACCGGCGACCTGAGCCCGCAAAACGCCGGCGGCGACAAAAACTCGGTACCCGGCATCTCTACTTGATCATTTGAGCTGCTAGGACTTCGGATAGATGCGCAAGCATGTGCTGGAGCTACTCTAAGCTCATCTAGCGTGGAGATACCCCGAGCACAACGATTTTCTCCGAAGAGTCCTCGGGTTTCTAAAGAACCGCCGGCGCCAAACTTCAAAATACTCGGTGCCGAGGCTAAGAAGGCAGGAACTGGTGGGAGGGAAAGAAGAAGTGTTCCTCACGCACCTCAGGGACCTTTTGTTTGATCGGAAGAGGTCGTAAATCCGTCGGGCGACGGTGTGGCGTAGAGACGATAAATACCGGAGCTCTGAAGGAAATTCCAGCTCGTAGGCACCAACCGCCGGTGCTGGTGTTCACTTGAGGCTTCGGGGAGCAGGAGAGAGACCTTGCGCAACATTCCCGTGGCTCAGCCGAGTGAGAGGAACGCTGAGCTCGCCGGGCATCGATGAGCCGAACGGTTATTCCACCGGGCGGGGTTCTGAGTTCGCGAGGCTCGAGCAGAGCGTGGAGAGGCTACAGGGTAATGGGGATAGGGGCAGATACTGCACTCGGCTGCCGCTATGAACGGCCACGCGCGTGAACTTACGTTGGGGGAAGCAGCTCGGTAGACAACGTCGGGCGACGGGCTGCCTGGGAGCTGGCGCGCGGTGATCGCCCGAGGAGGAAAATAGTCGGTTGAGTTGCTTTGTGGGGCTGGCAATTGGGTCCCACCTCCCCCTTTGTTTATTTAAATTTCCCTCTGATATTTTCCCTCCATCAGCTCAAAATTAAAGGCTTTACTTCACCCCAAAGTTAAGTTTAAATTTGTTGAGTTCAAATGGGTTGAATTCGGGTGTAAAATTTGGATGTGATTTGATCATTTGAATTTGAAAAGGAGTTTGAATTCTCCACTTTGTATTGCCTCAAAAATATAGCAAACCAGCTCCAAATTTTCCAATTTTTGGCATGGCTGCTTATTAAAAGGTGGAGAACATATTTGTGAAACCCAATCTTCAAATTGAGGGAATTGGAATTTGAAACTGAATTTGAATTTCAGATTAGAGGGCTTTTCCTTTTAATCCCACACCAATATGAAAACTCCTCCAAATGAGCTGAAATTTGGAAGGTTACATATTTGGACTATGAAGATCCAAGCTGTGCATTCAGATCTCTATGTTTGGAAGTTTTTGGGAAGTCTAAACCCTCACTTCTGACTTACACCATTATAATTCAAAGTTTTAATTCCCCTCATTTTTCATAAGTGTACATAAGCTGAATTTTCTTGCTACCACTTTTGGGGATTTTACATCCCTCCCCCCTTAAAAAGAATCTCGTCCCGAGATTCCAAAGGAAAAGCAAAGTGGGGAAAAACTTTACGGGGTATATGATGATAGCAAGTCCGGATAATACGTTCGTAGATAGTCCTCGCTTTCCCATGTCGCCTCATCAGCGGTATGGTTGCTCCACAATACCTTGTAGAACCACAAGGTCTGATTTCTTGTGGCACAAGTGTTTTCATCGACAATCCGGATGGGATACTCCGTGTACGTGAGGTCCGGTTGAAGAACTTCTATGTCTTCGGTGCGGATTTCAGCAGAGGGCTTGAGGCACTTCCGCAGCTGAGAGATGTGGAAGACGTTGTGAATGCCTGCGAGCGACGCCGGTAACTCTAGGCGATAGGCCACAGGTCCACATCTTTCAATGACAGCGAACGGGCCAATGAACCGCGGCGCAAGTTTACCCTTTACTCCAAAATGATGAACTCCCTTCATCGGAGACACCCAGACATAAACATGGTACCCGATGTCGAAGTGGAGAGGGTGGCGTCTTTTATCCGCATAGCTTTTCTGAAGAGATTGTGCAGCCTTGCGATTGGCTTGTATTACTCGCACTCGTTCTTCATCTTCATTCACAAGTTCGATGCTGTAGATAACTCGCTCGCCGGACTCGCACCAGTTGAGAGGTGTGCGCCATTTCCGGCCGTAGAGAGCTTCATACTGCGCCATCTTGATGCTAGCTTGATAGCCATTGTTGTAAGAAAACTCTGCCAATGGCAAATGATCGTCCCAATTCTTGCCGTGGTGGATGGCACAAGCGCGTAGCGGTAAAATCCCCAAAAGTGGTAGCAAGAAAAGTCAGCTCATGTACACTTATGAAAAATGAGGGGAAATAAAACTTTGAATTTTAATGGTGTAAGTTCAAAGTGAGGGTTTAGACTTCCCAAAACTTCCAAACATGGGTATCTAAATGCACAGCTTGGATTTCCATAGTCCAAATATTTAACCTTCCAAATTTCAGCTCATTTGGAGGAGTTTTCATATTTGTTTGGGATTAAAAGGAAAAGCCCTCTAATCTGAATTTCAAACTCAGTTTCAAATTCCAATTCCCTCAATTTGAAAAGTTGGTTTCACAAATGTGTTCTCCACCTTTGAATGAGCAGCCATGCCAAAAATTGGAAATTTTGAGGCTGGTTTGCTATGTGTTTGGGACAAACCCAAGTGGAGGATTCAAACTCCATTTCAAATTCAAAGGGTCAAACACAATTCAAATTTTACACCAGAATTCAAACCATTTGAATTCAGCAAATTCAAACCTTACTTGGGGTGAAAGTCTAGCCTTAAATGTTGAGTTGCTGGGGAAGAAATATCAGTGGAAATTGGATAGAAATTAGAGGTGGTGGGACCCCTTTGTCAGCCACACAAATGTCCACCGCCTCTGCAGAATTTTGTCGAACAGTGAGAGCTCGACAGCTCTTGGTTGCAACCCGCTGCCGAGAAACACCGTGCCACCTCCTGTTGCCTCGGCTATCTGCTCAGCCCTCCACGCCACAGCAGCAGAACATATCACTTTGCCCTCTCGGTCTTCAACCGACGTGCTTCCCAGCCCTCTGCCCGAGTGCACAAGCAAGAACACAGAGCCACGCTGGTCTGCTCGGGTCACCGTTGCTGCTTCACGTCTTCCGGCCGCCCCAACGTCTCTCCCGCTCGTCCACCACCTCCCTAAGGTGCGACAAGATGTGTAGATCATGATTCTGTAGTCCCCTTGCTCTCCCCCTTCGCCGGCTAGCCGGAATTCAGATTTTACCGCCGGAGTACGTGTTGAACCGACGTGAGTCAAATCTGGAAATTCATCCAACATGGTTGATCATCGGTTCTACAATTCAAGACACAGAAACTAGTGACCCTAGCGCCCTCTCAAGCCAAAGCACGGGTTAAACCATCCATCCCACGCCCCGGGCGAAGAGAAATCGCCGGCGACGGCAAGAACGGGTCGGTTCTCCGGTGAACCCTAATTTCCGGCCGTTTGCTGCAAGGTTTAGCACGTGTTCCATGTTCCCCGAGCACTGGTGATGCTTTAGGGTAAGGTAGCTAGCCGGGAGAAGCTTCGGACGTGCCAGAACGCGTTGATGCCGAGCTCCCGAGCCGCCCCACCGGTGACGATCTGTTTTCGGCCATTTTCATGCGCTGAAACCTTGCCCGACAGCTGCGCCATGTTCCAAGGAGCATATAGGTCGAAATCGGAGCTAATTTGGTGGAGAAATGAAGGAGAACGAGCCATGCCACGATCTGTGCTGGTGTGCACGCGCGTCTCTGGCGGGAGGTTGAAGAAGGACCTGAGGAGTGGGCCCCCCTGTTAAGTCTCAGTGTAGGTTTTAAACAGAGAGCTATCACAGTTTGAAAAATTCATAACTTTGTGTAGACAACTCCAAAAATGGTGAGACCAAATTTGTTTGAATCTTTAGGAGGAGTACTTCACACATAAATAAATTGCATTCTATGAAAGTGCCCAGGAATTTCTGTAGAATTGTTTTTATTAAATCTTTTAGGGATTTATTACAGGAGCAATTATTTATGAAATATTCCCAAATTTGGGAAGCTAGTACTTTTCATAGTGCCTGACCTCCAGTAAAAATGTTAGGAGTTTTGGAGCTTATTTAGAGGGCTTAATCAGTAGGTTATCTCAGGATTAAATAAATTAGCTAAAAATCATAGAATTGATTTCCAGAAAAATGGTTCAACCTTCATACCTCCATAACTTTCTGTAGGGATGTCCAAAATTTGTGAAACAAATTTTGTTGGATTTCTCTCAGTCAGTACTTTGCAGAAATGCAAAGAAATTGATCTGAAGATCTCTGGATATTTCTCCAAGATTCATCAAAGTTAAATTTTTGGGAATTTAGTCCAGAATATCTCTGTTATGGAATTTCTTCAAATTTGGCCAGGAAGTTCCTCATGACATTTCTGATCTCCAGTAAAAAATTGAGCTTCATTGGAGTTTATTTGCTAGGTCAAATTACCTTCCAAAGTTCAGCCTTTATTTGGAAATTCAAATTTAAACAGAAACTTTTCAGAACTCCTGTCCAACTTCAAAAATTCATATCTCTCTGATGGTAGCTCCAAAAATGGTGAAACAAATTTTGTTAGAACCATGGAGACTTACCATAATCAGAGCTTCCGCTATTAGCTATGTCAAAGCTCCTGATTTGGGCTCAAAATTCAGAGAAGCATTGTACTTGTAGGAATTTTAAAGACTACATTGTGCAATGACATGTCTCCAAATTTGGCTCAAATCATCCTTAGAGAGTTTAGTATCCACTGTAAAAATCCCAAGGCCAATTAAGGATCGTAAATAGCAATAGCTATGAATAGAAGTTCAATTCTTATAAGTCCTTAATCCTTATACATATATTTTGTTACATTTCATAATAGTGACCGAAGTTGAGGACGCACCGGAGCCCTTGGACGTCCTCCCACCAGAAGCTAACTTCTCATTTAACTCGCAACCAGGCAAGCCCCGGTTTGCACTTAAGTACCTTTTATAAAATTCTTTATTTGTATCACTTATGTCTAGGGTGAATGTTTGCATTAGAGTTAAGGTGATTGAAACCCCACTTGCATAACCTTTTAAATCCTATGAAGGGTTGGGTAGCTTACAGAGCCGACGAGTAGACAAGGCCCCGCTAATATGCTTAGGACCTCGGTAGAAGTCGAGTAGTTGGATTCTACTCGTGAGGTAAGTTTTATCACACGGTTTGGTCAGAATAGAAAATGGCTTAAGAGTGGTGAAAATGAGACCCAGCAGGGGGGATAGGAAGCAGTGAGTGGAGGTCTCACGTGCGTAGCCCTGTTGGTGTCGATTGAGGACCGAGTCGTGTGCGGGCCTGCTGAACAAGTATCGAACAGTACCGGATGGCATACTGACATAAGCAGAAAACTGATGTAAATGGTTAACCTGGGTGCCGAGGCTTACCCAACCGTAAATAGGAGTGGGTTGAGGGTAGCAAGGTGTAAATCTGCCGGTGGGAACAGTCACGCTCCACGCGGGGACCTCCTGCCCGTTACGGATGGACCGGTTCGGTGTTCGGGTTGCCTTTGAAAGGTTGTTGCATACAACAGAGTAGGAAGGGGTGTGGAATCACGCTTCTGAAAGTGGGTGTATGTGACTGTTGTCCGGGTGTCTCTTGATTGCAATCACCGTCCATTGCGGTTATTTGAGTACCGCTTGTTCACTGTTTCGTGACGTAGTAAGAAGTGAAGTAAGCCAGCTGAATGATAATATGCTGTGATGATATATTAATGTTTTGGAAACCATAACTGCTGTAGATGTAGAGCTAATTAAGTTTACTTTCCGCTTTGGGCATCACCACATCGCAGGGAAGCATTTCTTGTTTGATTGTGTACTTCCGATGTGAGGGCTGCCTAAGGTACATGAATTTGCTGCTATAAAACTGAAAGTAAGGATCAACTTATAGGCGTGTCTTTGTAGCAAAGTCCATTCTCCTATTTTACACATCCCTGCATGTAGAGTTCCATGCCTAGGCTAGACGGTTAAGCCTTGCTGAGCCATCGTGCTCACGGTTGCAATATTTGAGCTGTATGCAGGTGAGAGCTATGAGGAGGGTTCCGAGGATGAGGCGATGCCCCCGTCAGGGTACACGGCTGAGATGGAGCCCTGCACGCCGCCGTGATTTCTCCGGTTCCATGCTGCTAGCGTGTAGCGTCCCCGGGCTGGACGGCTGCACTTTTGCATAGTTAGGATGAGAGGCTACTATTGTACATTACTTCCACTGTATAGTTATATTTTATAAAATACTTCCGCTGTTTTATATCAAATAAAAGTTTGTATGTTGTTCTTTATTCTTTTCGTGTGTGCTGTTGGGTGCCGCATCGCACGGCACCACCCGATGCGATCCTGGAGTGGGTGAACCATGGGGTGGTCCCCACAGTCGTGGTATCAGAGCCGCATTGGGAATAGCACGCTCGAAAAGATCCTATTTTGAAAATTTAGAAGTAGTCGAGTGAGGATTTGTCATTAAGCCCACATAAGGTCTATGATAGTAGTAGTTACTAAGGTGGAAATGCTAAAATATTTGTTATACATTCTGTAACAACGCTCCGACGTCAGGTAAGAGGTCAGGTACGCCACCGCAGGCGGATCAATTGCGGTAACTCCCCATACGAGTAATAGTATGAAAGGATATACCGTGGCTTGGCACGGTAGTGAATATGAGTCTCTGAACCTCTTAATGGTTCTGAGAGCATATGAAAACACTGTTCTCCAGCGTGCTTTAGGCAAAAGTGAGAATACCAAATCGTGTGGTAAGCAACACGATAGTATGCAACTCTTGAACGTTCAATGTTCAAAGGGCCATACGCAGCGCTCGCCATCGGTGTGCCTCAACGGTCATGAGGCAGTAGGTGGTATCCGTTGGGTTGATAAAATTCCCAAACGTGACGGCCCGTTCGCGCTCTACTCGGGTTCTCCGTCGTGTGGTGTGAAAACACGACCATGTACCTTGAGACGTGGCTTGACTCAAGGATGATCCGTATGGCAATGATACGGACCGTATGTTTTTACTATGATATGGAACTGCCTGAAATGTCAAAAACCCTTGTGTGCACAATTATTGTGTGTTCTTCTGCAGGTACGCTAACCACGTTAGTGCATGACATGTAGAAACCGTTTGTGAGTGACGTCTTTAGTTCCACCATTTGACACATATAAGCCGGAATACCGGTTTAGGATTTTTCTTTGGTGAGGAAACGTAGTACCGACTGCATAAAAGTTTATTTTCAAATAAAAGAGTCACAATGAAGTATAGGAATTCATTTAGGGGTTAGTAAACTCCTATATTGAACTAAGAGTTAATTGGGAGTATAGGTTCAATCTCAAAAGCTTAGGAATAATCTCCCCTGTTTTCGGCAGAAAATTTTCTGAACTTAATATTGGTTGAACCAATGGAGGTGTGTGATACCATTCTGGAAAGGTTTAGAAGTCCTCTACAACTTTTCTGTGGAGCTCCAGAACAAAATCTCCCTCCCAATGGGTGGAAATATCAGATGAGTAGGTACTGCCAAGAAACAGGGCAGACCAAAAATGCTCTCTGAAAATTTTCTGTATTTCAACCACAACTGCCTGTAAAAAAATTTCTAAGGGTCATGTAAGACACCGTTGGAAAGTGCAGGAAATGTGCTACAACTTTGTTGTTGAACACTAGTCCAGATTTTGCCTCTATAGAGGTCAAAACTGTTGAATTATCTAGACTGGTCAGCTGGACCAGAAGCTGAACAGTGAATACCATGTTAAAGTGTTTCAACCAAAACACTTAGTTCCACAATTCGACGTTCAGTGGCTGTTGTAAAACAGCGAGTTGGAGTCGAAAAGTGTATCCATTCGACATATCATTTCGAGCGGGTACATGTTTGGGTCCAGTGCAATAGCGAGAAATTATGCATACTAACACACTTAACATCCCGTGGCGACCCCGATGGTCGAAATGAACTTTTAAACCCCTAAAGTTCAATACTTTGGAACTCGATCACGGGACATGGTCCAGGGATGTATATGTTGCATAAACTTTATACTTTATCCACATGTGTGACTGTTATGTGTACTGTTTATTCCATTCTCGCACTACTATTGTATAGACTGGATGAAGTAAACAAACATGTGCTGATCATTTGAATGATCTGAATGCAGAATGGTGCGGACACGTTCAACGCAAGAGGAGGGAGGTCCGAGTCAATTTCGTGGTGATGAGTCTCCACCTCCGGAACAGACCACGACGCAGCAGCAACCACCTCCTCCACCGCCAGAACTTCCAAGAGCCGAGCACTGCGGCGAGAACCTCCGCAAGGTTTCTTGGAAGTTCTGGCGGTGGAGGAGGTGGTTGCTGCTGCGTCGTGGTTTGCTCCGGAGGTGGAGACTCATCACCACGAACCTTACTCGGACCTCCCTCCTCTTGCGTTCGACGTTTCCGCACCATTCTGCATTCATACCATTCAAACGATCAGCACATGTGGGTTTAGCTCATCCAGTCTATACAATAGTAGTGCGAGAATGGAATAAACAGTACACATAACAGTCACACATGTGGATAGAGTATAAAATTTATGCAACATATACATCCCTGGACCATGTCCCGTGATCGAGTTCCAAAGTATTGAATTTTAGGGGTTTAAAAGTTCATTTCGACCATCGGGGTCGCCACGGGATGTTAAGTGTGTTAGTATGCATAATTTCTCGCTATTGCACTGGACCCAAACATGTACCCGCTCGAAATGATATGTTGAATGCATACACTTTTCGACTCCAACTCGCTGTTTTACACAGCCACTGAACATCGAATTGTGGAACTAAGTGTTTTGGTTGAAACACTTTAACATGGTATTCACTGTTCAGCTTCTGGTCCAGCTGACCAGTCTAGATAATTCAACAGTTTTGACCTCTATAGAGGCAAAATCTGGACTAGTGTTCAATAACAAAGTTGTAGCACATTTCCTGCACTTTCCAACGGTGTCTTACTTGACCCTTAGAAACTGTTTCTACAGACAGTTGTGGTTGAAATACAGAAAATTTTCAGAGAGCATTTTTGGTCTGACCTGTTTCTTGGCAGTACCTACTCATCTGAGATTTCCACCCATTGGGAGGGAGATTTTGTTCTGGAGCTCCACAGAAAGGTTGTAGAGGACTTCTAAACCTTTCCAGAATGGTATCCCACACCTCCATTGGTTCAACCAGTATTATGTTATGCCCTGTTAAAAGTTCAGCAACATTTCTGCCGAACCCAGGGGAGATTATTCCTAAGATTTTGAGATTGAACCTATACCCCCAATTAACTCTTAGTTCAATATAGGAGTTTACTAACCCCTAAATGAAATCCTAAACTTCATTTTGACTTTTTTCTTTGAAAATAAACTTTTATGCAGCCTCGGTACTACGTTTCCTTACCAAAGAAAAATCCTAAACCGGTATTCCGGCATATACGTGTCAAATGGTGGAACTAAGAACGTCACTCACAAACGGTTTCTAAACTTCATGCACTAACGTGGTTAATGTACCTGCAGAAGAACACACAATAATGGTGCACACAATGGTTTATGACATTTCAGGCAGTTCCATATCATAATAAAAACATACGGTCCGTATCATTGCCATACGGATCGTCCTTGAGTCAAGCCACGTCTCAAGGTACATGGTCGTGTTTTCACACCACATGACGGGGAACCCGAGTAGAGCGTGAACGGGTCGTCACGTTTGGGAATTTTATCAACCCAACAGATACCACCTACTTCCTCATCACCGTTGAGGCACGCTGATGGCGAGCGCTGCGTATGGCCCTTTGAACATTGAACGCTCAAGAGTTACATACTATCGTGTTGCTTACCACACGATGGGGTATTCTCACTATTGTCTAAGGCACACTGGAGATCAGCGTTTTCATATGCTCTCAGAACCATTAAGAGGTTCATAGACTCATATTAACTACTGTGCCAAGCCACGGTATAACCTTCCATACTATTACTCGCATGGAGAGTTACCGCAATTGATCCGCCTGCGGTGGCGTACCTTACCTCTTACCTGACGTCGGAGCGTCGTTACAGAATATATAACAAATATGTTAGCTTTCCACCATCATAACTAGTACTATCATAGACCTTATGTCAGCTTAATGACTAATCCTCACTCGACTACTTCTAAGTTTTCAAAATAAGCTCTTTTCGAGCGTGCTATTCCCAATGCGGCTCTGATACCACGTCTGTGGGGACCACCCCGTGGTTCACCCACTCCAGGATCGCATAGGGTGGTGCCGTGCGATGCGGCACCCAACAGCACACACGAAAAGAATTAAGAACAATATACAAACTTTTATTTGATATAAAACAGCGGAAGTCTTTTTACAAAACCTATTCATACAGCGGAAGTAATATACATATATGGCCTCTCATCCTAGCTATGCAAAAATGCAGCCGTCCAGCCCAGGGACACTACACACTAGCGGCAAGGAACCGGAGAATCACGGCGGCATGCAGGGCTCCAGCTAGGCCGTGTACCCAGACGGGGGCATTGCCTCGTCCTCGGAACCTTCCTCATAAATCTCACCTGCACACAGCTCAAATATTGCAACCGTGAGCCCGAAGGCTCAGCAAGTCTTAACCGTCAACCCTAGGCATGGAACTCTACATGCAAGGATGTGTAAGATAGGAAAAATGACTTTGCAATAAAGACACGCCTACATGTTGATCCTTACTTTCAGTTATATAGCAACAGTTTCATGAGCCTTAGGCAGCCCTCACATCGGAAGTCCACAATCAAACAAGAAACGCTTTCCCCCAATGTGGTGATGCCCAAAGTGGAATATAAACTTAATTAGCTCTATAACTACAGCATACAAGGTTTCAAGTCATTTATAATTCAATGCAGCATATTCAGTTGGCTTATTTTACTTCTTACTACGTCACAGCACAGTGAACAAGCGGGTACTCAAATAACCGCGAGGAACGGTGATTGCAATCAAGACACACCCGGATAACACGTCACATACACCCACTTTCAGAAGCGTGATTCCACACCCCTTCCTACTCTGTTGTATGCGACAACCTTTCAAAGGCAACCCAAATGCCGAACCGGTCCATCCGTAACGGGTAGGAGGTCCCCGCGTGGAGCATGACTGTGCCCACCGGCAGATTTACACCTTGCTACCCTCAACCCACTCCTATTTACGGTTGGGTAAACCTCGACACCCAGGTTAACCAATTACATCGGTTTCCTGGTTCCCATATGCCAGTATGCATCCGGTACTGTTCGATACTTGTCCAGCAGGGCCGCACATGGACGGTCCTCAATCAACACCAATAGGGCTACGCACGTGAGACCTCTGCTCACTGCATCCTACCCCCCCCCCCCCTGCTGGGTCTCATTTTCATAACTCCAGCCATTTTCTACCTCTTCTCATTCCGTGAGATAAATACTGTCTTGCGAGTAGCTTCCAACCACTCGGCTTCTACCGGAATCCTAAATATTAGCATGGCATTCTCTACTCGTCGAGTTTGTAAACTACCCAACCCTTTATAGGAGTTAAAAAGGCTATGCAAGTGGGGTTTCAATCACCCTAACTCTAATGCATACATTTCAACCTAGACATAAGTGATACAAATGAAAAGCTTTATAAAAGGTACTTAAGTGCAAACCGGGGCTTGCCTGGTTGCGAGTCAAACGGGAAGTTAGCTTCAGGTGGGAGGATATCCAAGGGCTCCGGTGCGTCCTCAACTTCGGTCACTATTATGAAATGTAATAAAATACATGTGTAAGTATTAAGCATTTATAAGAATTGAACTTCTATTCATAGCTACTGCTATTTAGAAACCTTAATTGGCTTTGGGATTTTTACAGTGGATACTAGACTCTCTAAGGATGATTTGAGCCAAATTTGGAGACATGTCATTGCACAATGTAGCCTTTAAAATTCCTACAAGTACAATGCCTCTCTGAATTGCGAGCCCAACTTAGGAGATTTTGACATAGCTAGTAGTGGAAGATCTGATTAGGGTAAGTCTCCATGGTTCTAACAAAATTTGTTTCACCATTTTTGGAGCTACCATCAGAGAGATATGAATTTTTGAAGTTGGGCCAGAGTTCTGAAAAAGCTTCTGTTTAAATTAGAATTTCTAATTAAAAGCTGAACTTGGGAAGGCAGTTTAGCCTAGCAAATGAACTCCAATGAAGCCCAAATGTTTACTGGAGATCAGTAACTATGGAAAGGATTTGCTGCCCAAATTTGGGAATATTGCATAAGGAATTGCTCCCGTAATAAATCCCCAAAGATTTATTAAAAACAATTCTACAGAAATTCCTAGGCATTTTCATAGCCTAAAATTGGTTTCTCTGTGAAGTACTCCTCATGAGGATTCCAACAAAATTGGTTTCACCCTTTTTGGAGTTTTCTACAGAAAGTTATGAATCCCCAAAGTTTGAACTGTATTAAGAAATTCTGGAAATGTATAAATCCCGACTGTGGGCCCCACCCACGACGTTATCCACTCAGATGACGGAGGCTGACCGGTGGGACCCGGCCCTCCTTCGTCTTCCTCGCGCCGCCCGCACCTCCCGCGGCGGCGCACGCCAGCGAGGCTCGCCGGGACGGGGTTCCCGTGGTCCAAACTACATCAAACTCGCCGCCTGTGAGTTCTACACCGTGCTGAACACGATGGTGGGGTCGGGAGTCGATGACAATGACTGGAAAGGTGCTTGCACCGGCGACCATGTCGGCCCTTACTTCGGCGACCTCGTTCTCCCTCAACAGCGGGTCTCTTGGGCTAGGGTCTGCTCCAAAAGCACCAGTGTCACCTGGACAGCATCGACCCATAGCCCATTCTCCATGAAAACCACCGGAGAGGGGACCTCACCGGCGACCTGAGCCCGGACAACGCAGGCGGCGACAAAAACTCGGTACCCGGCATCTCTAGTTGATCATTTGAGCTGCTAGGACTTCGGAGAGATGCGCAAGCATGTGCTGGAGCTACTCTAAGCTCATCTAGCGTGGAGCTACCCCGAGCACAACGAATTTCTCCGAAGAGTCCTCGGGTTTCTAAAGAACCGCTGGCGCCAAACTTCAAAATACTTGGTGACGGAGCTAAGAAGGCAGGAACTGGTGGGAGGGAAAGAAGAAGGGTTCCTCACGCACCTCAGGGCCTTTTGTTTGATCGGAAGAGGCCGTAAATCTGTCGGGCGACGGTGTGGCGTAGAGACGATCAATACCGGAGCTCCGAAGGAAATTCCAGCTCGTAGGCGCCAACTGTCACACCCGGTTTTTCCGAAGAACAACCAAGTGAATATCACATGTATGCCAGGATCATTTTCTCATACATGTGATGACAAATAGTGAAGCATCATTTATTACAAGCCAGGTGTCGAATATAAATAAGTCTTACATAGCAAATGTCTCGATGGACAATAATAAGTTCATCGCAAGTAAATAAACTAGCAGCGGAATAATTATTCTCGTAGGCTCCATCACAGGCGTTGCCCGGGGGTCTCCATGAACATAGAAACCTTCTTCGGGTCCAAAGTCTTGGTCATTATACACCACCTCATTATCTTGACCTGAGCAGCAATATAAACCAACAAAATATGCAAGATTGAGTACCGATGGTACTCAGCAAGTGTGGGAAAGTTATGTCATGCATGGCTAGAACAAGGAGAGGTTGAACTCATGGTTAAAGCACTATGCAATTAATTCCTATCACCTTAGCTTATTAAGCACCTACATTACTACACAGGTGAAATGGTCCCAATCTCCCATCTCATCATCATAATCCAATAACCATAGCATCAATTTCAATGTTAAGCTCCCCGCTTAACTTCCAAAACCATCAATCCTCTAATCATGAATAAGTACAAGCCACTCTTGACCGTGAGCACGGCTGTCATGACAGTTTTGACTCTGCAGAGTTTGTACCACTGTACCCACATGTAGTGATTTCATCCCCCGTTGCCGGGTGGACTAAAAGAACCTCCATTATGCCAGTGGCTACGAACCACATTCACACTTCCCAGGTGTGTAGCCAGGAGATCACTACGAAGCCTTTACAAAGGGATTCCCGATGAGCGTGGGCCCACTGAGGTTTCACCCCTAACAGCATACAAGAGGCTCCAACCCCGCTGCAGTGGCCCCCTCTTGAGCCTTGCGGTTCATATGGTAGTCCAGCTGACACCTACTCCCCGCACTATCCAGCACACCCATACTACGCCGGGGATACACCTAATTAATTGGCCAAGCTGCCCCATCTCAGCATGTGGTTGGCACGGTAAAGCCAGGTTACATGCTCCATGAACCGGTCCTTAGGATCCAGGCAAGTACTAAACACAAACCCGAGTCTCGTGCACCCAGCACACAACCAAAACATCCAACTTGCCTTGATCCCCACCTCTACATAACTCACAATATCTCATTCAAGAGTATGGTAAAATAAACTGATGATCTCATGTCCCAAATATCCCATTCTAAGCATGGCTAAGCATATGCATAATAATAAATGACATGATAAAATAAATCCCAACCCAAGCTACAAGGAAAACAAGGTAATGCAATTCTAGGGAAACTTCCTAGCATGGGTTTCATATTTCATTTGACAATGCAAATAATTCTATCTACACATCCTAGCATAGGATCAATGTGGTCAAGGACACTTGCCTCCTTCCTGCTGCTCTTGAAATGGGTAGTCCTGATCTTGGAAAGGAATAACTTGCTCTTGAGCAGGTTCTACATCATACCATCACACATAGCAAAAGAAAAATAACAACCCATAAGACATAGTTCACACTTCCACTTCATACAAACTACACATTCATATTTATGAAAGTCATTCACCATTATGTGTGTTGTGGTTACTCTATGTGTGTTGATTTGTGGCTTGCATGCACTTTTAATCATGTGTATATGATTCCTACTTTTGTGTTCACATTTATACTTACATACTATATATATGAGTTTCCAATTTAAATAAATTCCTTATATTCAACTACTACACCTTTTTACTACCAAATAAGCATGAAAGGTATTTTCCTTCTCCATATGTGTCTTCATAATTTCTACCAACCCTAAACTGAACTCTTTGGATTTTAGAAACTCCATTTATAATTTACTAGTTGCTATATTTTCAGATTTATTTTCTTATGCATAAATGTGTACTTTATTATGAAAATAACAAAATACAACATCTAAACAGAATAGGTTCTGATCTAAAGTATTTACTAATATATTTTTGACCTTTACCTCTGATGTAAACTATTTTACAATTATTTTCCCTATTTTCTAGAACAATTCTTTACTTAAAAATGTGTCCCTAAATGTGAATAATAAATTAAACAGATTCATTTCAGCCCAAAATATATTTTTATCTCACTCCAAAGTTTTCTAATTACTGAGAAAGTTTTTAATTTAATTATGACAATATGTTTGTCCCACTTTTTAATTTTTAAACACTAGCCACATATTCAATTTCCTAAATTAAATACTAAACAGGGCTAAAAAGTTAAACTTACCCCACTACAGGGTCTATAATATTATTTTCAGAATTCCCAGGGGTCTAGCTACACTTATCAGAGGTGTTTTTCCTAATTTTTATTAAGTCCAGGGGTTAAAACTGATTTTTAAATGAATTTACATGATTTTCTGGAGTTCCAGGGGCTAGATCAGAAGTTTCCGGGGCTAGCTCTTATTTCCCGAGAACCCCAGGGGGTAGCACGTAAGATTTCCAGTCTTTATAAAGCGGGGCTGACGTGGACCGTCCGATTTTAAACCGACGGCCGAGATTATAACATCGAACCGGTACGCGGGGGTTTAAACCCTACCGTGCGATTTAAAATAAACGGCGCACAAGCGGCCACGTCGCTCTGATCGAGCGCGGGCGGCGCTGCCGGCGACCCACGGCGGCGGGAAGCGGCGATCTCGCCGGGGACTTTCGGATCTTCGAGAATTCTTCCTAGAACTGTGATTTTATGGCATAGATCGGTGAAGGGGAGGTCGGGGATCTCACCTCGGGGGTTTTCTTGAGCTTGGAGGTCCTGGAAGGTGATCGGCGACGAGGTCCGAGGCGAAACCACGGCGAAGCTCGTCGGCGCTGTGTTTACACCGCAAGTCACCGAGTTTTCTGCACCTGCAAGGTTCCCCGGAGGCGGTGGATCAAGACCAGCGAGTTAGATCAGAATTTCCGAGCTTAGATCAGCCAGAATTCGCCGGAGAAGTCTCGGTTCTCACCGGAGGAAAAATCGGCGATCGCGTGGGAAAAAAACAGAACGAGACCGGGGTTTTTATAGACGGGGGAGGGCGGCGGGGTGGTTTAGATCATGTCCGCGTCGCCTACAAACAGAATTCAGCGGGGATACGCCGAAATCCCGATCGGTTTTGATTCGGGTGCGAGGGAGTCCGGCGCTGTCGCGAGGTAGACGAAGATCGGGTGGGTCCCGCCTGTCAGTGTGAGGCAGCAGCGCGCGCGGCTGCGGGCTGGCGCGGGCGCTGGCTGGGCCGGCTGGTGGGTTTCGGCCCACTGGCCGGTTTTTTTCTGTTTTCTCTTTTTCTTTTTCTATTTCTTTTCTAATTTGAGTTTAATTTGAATTCCAGTTTGAATTTGAATTTTAGCAAAACATGCAACACGTCCAAAAATTTTTAAATCCCCCTCTTAACATGATTTAGGGTTTTGAATCAAAATTTTGGGGTGTTAGACCAACCGCCGGTGCTGGTGTTCACTTGAGGCTTGGGGGAGCAGGAGAGAGACCTGGCGCAACGTTCCCGTGGCTCAGCCGCGCGAGAGGCACGCCGAGCTCGCCGGGTATCGATGAGCCGAACGGTTCTTCTGCCGGGTGGGGTTCTTAGTTCGTGAGGCTGGAGCAGAGCGTAGAGAGGCTACGGGGTAATGGGGATAGGGGCAGATACTGCACTCGGCTGCCGCTATGAACGGCCACGCGCGTGAACCGACGTTGGAGGAAGCAGCTCGGTGGACAACGTCGGGCGACGGGCTGCCTGGGAGCTGGCGCGCGGTGATCGCCCGAGGAGGAAAATAGTCGGTTGAGTTGCTTTGTGGGGCTGGCAATTGGGTCCCACCTCCCCCTTTGTTTATTTAAATTTCCCTCTGATATTTTCCCTCCATCAGCTCAAAATTAAAGGCTTTACTTCACCCCAAAGTTAAGTTTAAATTTGTTGAGTTCAAATGGGTTGAATTCAGGTGTAAAATTTGGATGTGATTTGATCATTTGAATTTGAAAAGGAGTTTGAATTCTCCATTTTGTATTGACTCAAAAATATAGCAAACCAACTCCAAAGTGTCCAATTTTTGGCATGGCTGCTTATTAAAAGGTGGAGAACATATTTGTGAAACCCAATCTTCAAATTGAGGGAATTGGAATTTGAAACTGAATTTGAATTTCAGATTAGAGGGCTTTTCCTTTTAATCCAACACAAATATGAAAACTCCTCCAAATGAGCTGAAATTTGGAAGGTTACATATTTGGACTATGAAGATCCAAGCTGTGCATTCAGATCTCCATGTTTGGAAGTTTTTGGGAAGTCTAAACCCTCACTTTGGACTTACACCATTATAATTCAAAGTTTTAATTCCCCTCATTTTTCATAAGTGTACATAAGCTGAATTTTCTTGCTACCACTTTTGGGGATTTTACACCAAATCGATCGGAAATTGCTCGGAGAGCATCAGTGGAGCACGAGGAACATGAACCAAGGCTTTGTGGAAGCTAGAAATGCCGGTAACCATACCCTCGACGGTGAGCCGAGGTACTTTGCAACGGCGGCGAGGAAAACGGCCATATCACGGGATCTTCAACGATTTTCCTTGCTTCCTTCTCGAGCGTGTGTGCTAGCATGTATAGAACCTACTGAACAACTGGCTTGACCAACAATAGTGTGTGGAGTCCGAATTTCAATCGGAGGTGAGCTCGGCTCATATGAACTGGCTTTCGGTAAACATGGAAATTCTCAACCGATGGTTGATCATATGCCAAACGGCTTTTGCTTACACCATCTACGTGCAGTAACATACCTTTCTTGTGTAGAGAAGTGGATGCGACGATGGATGTGCCGAGCTGTCTATGAGAGCCCGAATGGCGGCAACATTCGGTTCGCCAAGAAAAACGCCTGGCTGAGCTCTAGGGCGCCTGCTCACTGAACAACACGACGTCTAGGACGTTGCTCACTAGCTATCGATGCCATTTTTCTACTGGGGAGGTTGTGTTCGCGAGCGATCGGCTTGCTCACGAGCTGAATCGAGAGGGCGGCTGGTTTGCGGTGGAGCTCGATTTGAAACTGAATGAACTCGCCGTTGGCTCGGGGATATTTAACGGGAGAACGTCGGGGAGGGATAAGGAGCCGGGACGCTGGTCTCCAGTGCGGGGAAACACAGCAGGAGCTGGCGCCGGTCAGCCTCTCGGTGGCGTGCTCGGCTGCAAACCAAGAACCGAGTGTTCTGTCTCTCAGTCGGTTGATTTTTTTAGTGAGGCTGACATGTGGGTCCCACCCCCTTTTTAACCTCTGAAATTAACTTCCTCCCACTGCTACAAACAGTAATCCCCCTAATACCCTTGGTCATTTGAATTATCTACCAACTGGCCATTTGAATTGGATAGAATTCAAATTGTGGAGTATTTGAATGTATTTTCAGCACATATGCAATTTGAAATTCAATGAGTGTGAATATGCTATACTTAGCTCATGTCAAGATCAACTCCAAATGGAGTGAAAATTGGTGTGTCAGCTCACAAAAAATGTGCTGAGTAAGAATATGCCTCCCACTTTTGAATTCATGGGATGGAAGTAGTTTGAATTTGAATTTGAGTTCAAACCACCCTCTTTCTAGTTATACCCAAAAAGACCTCAAAAGGTTATGGATTTGGGTGAATTTTGGCATGAGCCTTCCTAGCAAGGTGTTGGATTTTTTCATATTCTCAGCCCCTAGATGATGCATATGGGAAATGCCACTTTTGCATTTTGTGAGTTTATTCTCTAATGAGCATGTTGATGGTGGTTACTTGCTCTTCAAATGTGGTCATCAAGTTTCTTCAAATGAAGAGTGTGTGTGGTGATGAACACTTTGAATATGTGCCAAAAACTTAGGCTTTACACTTTCCTTGAACTCAGTCCAAGTAATAGTCTCCGGGTCGACATGAGCGTTGCATAGGGCGTCCCACCAATCAGCGGCTGCTCCCATAAGTTGGTGCGATGCGAAGAGAACTTTCTCTCGGTCATTGCACTGAACTATGGCAAGCTTCTTCTCCATGGATTTCAACCAATCGTCAGCCTCCATGGGATCATTAGCCTGTGAAAAGGTAGGGGGTCGAGTCCTCATGAACTCTCCCAGTCTGTTGTGAGCCGGCGGCGGTGGTGGTGGTGGTGGTGGTGCAGGAACGAGGTTATTGTTGTTGGCTTGCAGCTGACCCAAAGTTTGGATCATTGTTTGATAAGCTGATTCTGCATAGCCATCAATCGTTCCAAATTGTTTGCACCAGCTCTGGGGTTCTCATTCTCAGGAACTTCGACGTGGTCCTCCTCTTGGTTGCCATGGACGTTCCTCCCTTGACGGCCAGCGTTTCTTCTCACCATCTTTGATAGAATAGGGGTTAGAAGTTTAGAGTGATCCCTCCCAACTATATGCATCAAGGTGGATGGACTATATATATTAGCCCATATGAGGATGTGAACAAGTGCCGAGGCATCTCACACCTCTTTCTACTTATGTATGGATATGGACAACGCTTGAGACGTCCCACAACTCACACTAAGCACACAAGAATAAACAATCATCACAAAATTCAGCACACAACTCCTATTCAAGGCTTACTAAATGGGAGTCCTATGTGGTTTAGGGTGATACCAATCTGTGACTTCACCCTATGTCAAGGTGGTTTGGGGTGATACCAATCAGTGATATAACTATGGCTTCCCCTAGGCTTGCATCCTATGTCAAGGTGGTTCCAATGCCAATCTATGCATACTAGGCTTGCATCCTATGGTCAGCTTGGCTTCTAATACCAATTTGTTACTAGGGCTGCGTCCTACGGTCAACGTGGTTCAGCTACCAATCTGTGATCATTCTAGTTTGTGACCTACAGTCAACCGTGGTAGCTTGATACTAATCTGTGGATTGTACCAATCTGTGACTAGGCATGGCAGCTCTAATATCAATTTGTGACCTATCTAGGTGCGTGATCTACGATCAACCCGTGACAGGTTGATACCAATTGGTGTTTTCTATCTAGGCGTGTAACCTAGCATCAACCGTGGCTCTGATACCAATCTATGACGCCATCTGTCAAAGTGTGTGGTCGACACTTCCCCCGGATCTGCACTAGGCAGCCCACGGAGGTTCTTTTTCGGAGGGGCTAGTCACTTGCGGAGAGCTTGAGCATAGGGACGAGTTAGGGAGGAGCTTGACACGGTGAGTTTTACGTGGTTCGGGCCGCCGGAGCGTAAAACCCTACGTCCACGGTGATCTGAGGGGCTCGCTGTATTGCTTGCTGCCCAGAACCGGAGTCCTGAGCTTGAGGATGAGTTATGCCTAGCGTATGAGTTGTGGGAGTGCGAACCCTTGCTAACGTCGCCTACCCGAGCCTTTTATAGTCCAAGGCTCGCGTGGCTTACAAGGGGGGCCCGGGACCCGACAGGTGGTTTCGGGGAGATTGCCTGCCGACTATCATATCCGCAGTTACGTCGGTAGTTGTCTCTGGCGAAGGCTTCCGAGTCTTCGTCTTGCCGCCCAGCCCATGCCGCCTGCTAGTCGTAGTGGTTGCTGACGGCGGAGGCGGCAGGGGATGTCTTGTCGCCGTGTTTATTGGCTGGCAGGTTCTGACACCGCGCGCCAGTCTGTGATGCGACTGGGCGCAACAGCACCTGACAGAGGTGTGCTTCGCGTCTCCACGTCTTGGGAAGGCGCGGGCCTTGAATACCTTGTACGGGCAAGGTATGGGGCATCTTTACGCCCGCTGCCTACCGCTCGAGGGGGCGGCAGCGCTCCTCTGCTGGACACGTGGCGGGCCCGGAGCCCTCCTCAGAGAAGAGGGAGGTCCGGCCCCGTAGGACACGTGGGGCCTTCGGACCTCTCCCCGCGGAGGGGGAGGTCCGTCTTCTGTCGGCCACGTGGCGCGCCCGGAGCTCTCCTCTGAGGAGAGGGAGGTCCGGCCCCGCTGGACACATGGCGCCTGCGGACCTCTCCCCCGCGGAGGGGGAGGTCCGGCTTCTGCAGGCCACGTGGCGAGCCCGGAGCTCTCCTCTGAGGAGAGGGAGGTCCGGCCCCACCGGACGCGTGGCGCCTTCGGAGCTCTCTCTGCCGAGAAGGGCGAGATCCTTAGGAATTTTCCCCCGTGCGCGGGGGTACCCCATATCGCGGGTAACGACAGTGGCCCCCGGGCCCATCTTGGGGAGATAGCGAGCCCGAGATGGGACCTCCGTCTCTTCTGTTCCGTGCACTTTCTCTAAGTCCCGCATTGACCGCTGCCGGAGCACGAACAGTCGCGGGATCGTGGGAGCGTGCGCCCACTTGATGGTTGCCTTTACTGCGGCGGTTCCCAAGACTGCCACTTCTGGACGTTGCGGCGCTTTCTTCGGGAACCGCCGGAGTGCCTTGCCGGCTCGTCTTCTTGGGAGACTGACTCCTTGACTCACCGCTTCAGCTGAGCATCTTGGGTCCACCTGTCATCTGTGCCCGGTCTCAGAGCCAATGCGGTTGCCGATGCAGCGTATTCGAGGAGTTTCGAATCGCTTTGAATTGTACCTGGAAGGTGTGAAAGGAAGCCGCAACGTGGGTAGGCTCCCCTTATAAGGCTTCCAGCACTTGCACTTTTCTTGAGTCTCTGCGGCCTTGTCTTCTCCCATGGCTTCTAACCCGCCTTCAGAGGGGGATCACGCTCGATCTCCTCCGGCGGCGGCGTCTGCACCAAGTCAGGGAACCAGGGGGCCTGCATGCCTTGCCCCTGGAGGTGACGCCTCCAAGAGGCCTCGTGTTCATCATCCCGACTGGACTCTTCTTGAGCAATGACTGGCTGAGGGTTCCTAGGCATTGTGTGCTTTCTCCTCAAGTGGTGGAGTCTTCAAAGAAACTGCTGACACGTCGAGGAGGCTTCAAGCGGAGGAGTCTCCAAGGAAGCTGCTGAAGCACTAAGGAGGACTCCAGGCGGCAGAGTCTCCAAGGAAACTGCTCAAGCGGTGGAAGGGGCTTCAGATGCACCCTTGATGATAGCGGCCCTTGCGCTGGTGATGGCCGAAATGATCCCTGCACTTGGGTCAGGGGAGTCCTCAGGGAAGCTGCGCCCTCTCTCCTCAGGCGATGGAGTCTCCAAAGAAACTGCTCCAAGAAAACCGCTGAAGCGGCGGAGGGGACTCCAGAAGCATCCTTGATGACGCCGGCCCTTGCGCTGGTGATGGCCGAGATGATCCCTGTGCTCGGGTCACGGAGCAGGAGAACACCGCCAGGGCTGAAGTTGGGGGCATGGCGGTTCTCGTAGCCTTTAGGTTCCGGCGTGACCTTAGGACTTGTCTCTTCCTTTTATCGAGTCTGTAGTCCAGCTCATGGGGCCATGAATACATAGACTCTTGTGACCCTTCGTGCCTGTGATGCTCTTGTCCTCGTCTTGGTTTCGCCTGGCCGAGCCCTTAGCTCCGCAAGGTACTCATAGGCCTTCACCAATCTCGAAGCTCTGCACAGACACCTTCCCCGGGTCCTAACTGTATTAGGGGCCCCCAGGGGTTTCCGGAGCTCGCCCCATGAGGGTGGGGAGGTCCGGATCTGCCAGCCACGTGGCGGGCCCGGAGCTCCCTTCTAAGGAGAAGGAGGTCTGGCCCCGCGGGACACGTGGGGTCTTCTGAGCTCCTCCCCCGGAGAGGGAGGTCCGGCTTCTGCCGGCCACGCGGCGGATCCGGAGCCCCTCCTAGGGAGGCGGGAGCTCCGGCCCCGCTGGACACGTGGGGCCTTCGGAGCCCCCCAGAGGGGGAGGTCCGGCTTCTGCCACCCAGGTGGGACCTTCGGTCTTACCTTGGAGTTCCGGTCTTGCGCGCTCCCGTAGTGGCCCCCTGGTAGGTGTGTCCCATTGGTTGGGTGCACCTACCGTACTCCTGCAGGAAGCTGAGGCCGAGAGGTCCTGCACACAAGTAAGGGAAACGTAATTCTCCTTGGGGGCTCCCCCTCCTCTATCTCATAGTCTTATTTGGCTTACGGTCCCCATCCACTTGTACGGCGCTTGGGGACTATAGTGCACGAAGTGCCGGGAGCTCGGGGCCCCCCTGGCCTTCGGCATGTACCTCCAACGCAACCGCCTTTGGTAGGGCAGCAAATGCCGACTAGAGGTGAGAATGAGAAGAGGGAGCCGAGCGCATGGTGAGCATACGCCGAAAGTGCAGTCATAAAAATTTAATACGTAATTTAAATGAGCACAAGGGAAGAGCAAAGTAGGACAGGTTTCTTTTCATATAAATTTCCATAGGAGGAAGGCAGGCTATACATGGAGTCCATGACCCGCCCCATTAAGAAGGGAAGCAAGACTCTACGCGCTTGGGGTCGGAACCAGGCGAAGCTGAACATAGTCCTGTACCGTCTCCTGAGGCTTAGCTGCTCCGAGCGCTGTTCCTGGACTCTATGGAATCTATTACCAAAAGAAGAGACTGTCCTAACATTGCTCTAGGGGTAGAACTTACGGAGGCGTTCGATGTTCCAAGGGTTCGGGAGTGGCTCCCCACCCTCGGTGGAAAGGCGTACACACCCGGGACGGCACATTTTTGTGACTCGGAAGGGACCTTCCCAACTAGGGGAGAGTTTGTGCGTCCCTTCACGAGAAAGTATGCGCCGCAGCACCAGGTCGCCTTCCTGTAGCTCCCGGGCACGCACAGACCTCTGGTGGTAGCGGCGGAGCGCTTGTCTGTACCGTGCGTTACGGAGTGCTGCATGCAATCGGACCTCGTCGACGAGGTCGATGTCTCCGTGCCGGAGGTTGTCCTGCGCGGCTTTGTCGTAAGCTCGGATACGGTGAGACTTCATCGTGATTTCTGGGGGAAGCACAGCTTCGGCCCCATACACCATGAAGAAGGGTGTCTCTCCGGTGGCCCGGCTCTTGAATGTCCGGTTAGCCCATAGTGTGCTCGGAAGCTCGTCCACCCAATTGGCACCATGTTTCTTCAGGCTGGCATAGGTGCAGGTCTTGAGGCCGCGGAGAATCTCGGTGTTGGCCCTCTCGACTTGTCCATTGCTTTTTGGGTGAGCAACAGAGGCATAGCACACCTGGATGCCGAGGTCTTCGCAGTAGTCTTCGAATGCTGCACGGGTGAACTGGGTCCCGTTGTCGGTGATGATTCTGTTCGGGACCCCGAACCGGCAGACAATCGACTTGATGAACTTTACTGCTGATTGCTTGTTGATGGTGACAACCGGTGTCGCCTCCGGCCACTTGGTGAACTTTTCGATGGCGACATAGAGGTACCGGAATCCCCCGACGGCTCTGGGGAATGGTCCCAGGATGTCCAACCCCCATACGGCAAACGGCCACGAGGGTGGGATCATCTGTACCGCCTGAGCCGGTGTATGGATCTGCTTGGCGTGGAACTGGCACGCCTTGCAGCTCTCGACCAGCTTGACGGCATCCTGGAGTGCTGTTGGCCAGTAGAAGCCATGCCGGAAGGCTTTACCGACAAGCGTGCGCGAGGAAGAGTGACTCCCACATTCGCCTCCATGGATCTCAGCGAGCAAGTCGCAGCCTTCCCCCTGGGTTATGCATCGCAATAGGACGTGGTTGGCGCCACGCCGGTAGAGATACCATTCTACCAGCGCGTATCTCTTAGCCATACGCACAATCCGTTCAGCGGTTTTGCATGTTCATCAGGGAGGATGTTTTCTTTCAAGTAGTCCCGGATCTCCGTGATCCATGCATCGGGTCTGACTTGAGCTTCTGGATCTTGAGCGCTGGGTTGCACGGAGTCCCCAGTGACGCTTACGATCCTTGGCGGCATCCATGGTTGCAGGGCCGCCGGGACCACCAGCTTCGAGGTGCTGGTCCAGCCCCTTTCGCACGGCTCGGCGGGCCGGGCTGTGGGCTGCAGCAACGTCCTCTCGAAGACTCCTTCGGGCACGGGGGCTCCGGTGGAAGGCTTCGTTGAAAGGTCGTCAGCTGCGGCATTGCCAGTGCGCGGTACGTGGTGCAGGTCCAAGGCGAGGAAGTCTTTCTCCAACATCTGCACATGAAGCAGATAAGCAGCTAGCTGCGGGTCATTGCAGGAGCATTCGCCCTTAACCTGCTTGATAACCAGCTGGGAGTCGCCCTGTGCCAACAACTGGCGAGCGCCCAGAGACAGGGCTGTATGTAGGCCAAAGATGAGTGCTTCATACTCTGCCATGTTGTTGGTTGCCTTGAAATTGAGACGCACCATGTACCCAAACTGCTCCCCCGATGGCATGAGAAGCAGTACGCCGGCACCGGCCCCCTGCTTTCACGAGGAGCCGTCAAAGAAGAGCGTCCAGTGGGGCTCGGTGAAGACCGGATCTCGGTGCTCTGGTTGACCGTCTTCGTGGCCCCCTGGGTCAGCCTTCGTTGGTGTCCACTCTGCCACGAAGTCAGCCAGCGCTTGTCTTTTGACCGCATGGCGAGGAAGGAAGTCCAGCTCGAACTCCGCCAGCTCCGCTGCCCATTTAGCGACGTTGCCAGTCGCATGGGGGCTGTGAAGGATCGTCTTCAGTGGATAGGAGGTGACCACCGAGACCCGGTGGGCCTGAAAGTAGTGGCGGAGCTTCCTGGACGCCATGAGCACTGCATATAGCAGCTTGTGGACTTCTAGGTACCTTGTCTTGGCATCGTGAAGGACTTCGCTGATGTAGTAGACAGGCCTCTTGATGGTTCGAACCCTCTCTCTTAGGTCTGAGAAGTCGTCATCCATTGGTCCTGGCCCGCTGGAGGTGATTGGGTCCAGGGGGGCTTCCGGGGGTTGGAACCCGGAGTCTCTTAAGCCATCTTGGCCCTCCGAGGGGCCCCGCTGGTTCTCCGGGAGCTCCGGAGGGTCCTGCTGGACCTCCGGGAGGTCCCGTTGGGCCCCCGGGAGGTCCCTCCGGTCCCCCGGGAGGTTGTCTTGGGGGTCCGGAAGGCTGCCCTGGACCTCCGGGAGGTTGTCTTGGAGGTCCAGGAGACCGCCTTGGACCTGCGGGGTTTCCTGGCGTCTGTCTTCTGCTGCTGGAGCAGGCTGTGAAGATGAGAGGTCCGGCCGCCCTGCGACAAGGACCATACTCACCACTTCAGTTGTCGCCGTGAGGTAGAGCAGCAGGTGCTCTCCGGGCTCAGGGGCTACCATGATAGGCAGGGTCGTCAGGAGTCGCTTCAACTCCTGGAAAGCCTCTTCTGCTTCGTCAGTCCAGGCAAATGGACCGGATTTGCACAGAAGCTTAAAGAAGGGAAGTGCCCGCTCTGCTAGCCTCGGTATAAACCGACTCAGCGCGGCTAGGCATCCCGTGAGTTTCTGGACATCTTTGATGCGGGCAGGAGGCCGCATCAAGTCGATGGCCTTGATCTTCTCTGGGTTGGCCTCAATCCCCCGGCGCGAGACCAGGAATCCTAAGAGCTTCCCAGAGGATATACCGAACACACATTTGTCGGGGTTCAGCTTGGTGCGCGTAGAGCGCAATTTGTCAAAAACTAAGGCTAGGTTATCTAACAAAGATGAACCCTGCCTGACCTTGACAACGATGTCATCGACGTACACCTCAACTAAGTCTCTTATTAACTCTCCAAAGGTTTTGTGCATTGCACGCACAAAGGTGGGGAGAGCATTCTTTAGGCCGTAAGGCATAGAGACATGACAATAGAGGCCATCTACTGTGATGAAGGAGGTGTGCTCTTCATCTTCTCTAGACATGGGGATCTGATGGAAACCCGAGTAGGCGTCTAGGAAGCACAGCATATCGCAGCCTGATGTTGAGTCTACTATTTGATCTATTCTAGGGAGAGGGAATTGATCTTTGGGACATGCCTTATTGAGACTGGTGTAGTCGATGCACATCCGGAGCTTCCCGCCGGCCTTCGGGACAACGACGGGGTTCACCAACCACCGGGGGTGGTGGACTTCCCGTATGAAGCCAGTGTCCAGCAGCTTCTTGATTTCTTCACGAATGAAGTTTTGCCGCTCGATGGACTGCTTGCGGGGCTTCTGCTGAACTGGCCGGGCATCGGGGAAGACCTTTAAGTGGTGCTCGATCACCAACCTAGAGATCCCCGGCATCTGTGACGGCTGCCATGCAAACACGTCAACGTTGTGCCGGAGGATGGTGACAAGCGCGCCTTCCTATTTGCTATCCAGGCCCCCGGCTACCCGGGTGGTCTGGGTGGCTTCGGCGCCGACTTGGACGACCTTTAAGGGGACGTCGCCCTCGTCGAGGGGTTGCACCCGAGGTGCGGTGGCGGAGGCACGGTGGCGTGCACTCGGGTGGAGCTGGTCTGGTTCTGCACTGCCAGGGGCTGGTGCTCCAGCTGTTGCAAGCGCTTGGAGTTTTTCCAAGGCCGACACTGCAGCAGTGCGGTCTCCACGAATCCTGAGGACGCCTGTTGGTGTAGGCATCTTCAGGACGAGGTAGCCATAGTGGGCTACTGCCATGAATCGGTACAGGGCTGGCCTGCCAATTATGGCGTTGAAGGGGAGGTCGATCTCCGCTACGTCGAACAGAACGTATTCTGTCCGATAGCTATCCGGAGCTCCGAAGGTCACCGGGAGGCTGATGTTGCCGTAGGGAATGACCTGTCCCGGCCCTACCCCTGAGAACGGACTCGACGGGGTGAGCTTGGCCATCGGGATCTGCAGCTTCTGGAAAGCTGCACGGCTGATGAGGTTCAGCCCAGCTCCGCCATCTACCAAAACGTGGTACATCCTCACGTTGGCGATGATGGGTGCTACCAAGAGCGGTAGTTGGCCGGCCCCAGCCATGTTCCTGGGGCAGTCGGAGGCGTCAAAGCTGATGGGGGTTCCCATCCACTTGAGGTGCGGTGCGGCACTTGGGAGTGGAGCCACCGACGCTACCGCTCGGCGTAGAGTCTTAACTGCGCTTCGGGACGAGGGGTTGGCGGACCCACCGTATATGACGTAGAGCTTCTTTCGACGCTCATCATCGCTGGAGCTGGAGTCCTCATGGTTGCGCACCGCCTTCATGGCGCGCTGAGGATCCTGGAAGTCCACTTGGTGGTCGACGCTGTCTGGGACGTCGACCTTCTGCTTGCCCTCCCTCTGGAGGAAGGGTGGAGCATCAGTCCGCTGCTGCTTCCCTTTGCGGAAGCGCTCCGCGAGCTTCCGGATCTCCCGGCACTCGGCAGTAGTATGGCGACAGCTGCCGTGCACGGGGCATAGCTTGTCTTGGTCACCTTCTGGAGCTGGTGGCTGTCGCTGCCTCTTGTCGGGGCGCGGCCCCCGAGCTCCACTGGGTGCCACTGCTGCGGCGACGGGGGCTGCAGTCAGCAATTCCATCTTGCCTCTGCCTCGGTTCTTGGTCTTCTTGCTGCCTCCATAGGAAGCAGCGCCAGACCCGGGCTGTCCTCCTGACTCGGAGGTCGGCAGTGAGTGCCAGCTCCGCCCTTCGGCTGCTCTGGCGCACTTGTCTGCCAGGCTGAAGAGCTCGGAGACATCGCGGACCTCTCTGGTCGCGAGCTTCTCGAGCATCTTCTTGTCCCGGATGCCTTGCCGGAACGCCACCACCACAGAAGCGTTCTGGATGTGTGGGATGGTGTTCCGCACCTGGGAGAACCGCTGGATGAAGGAGCGCAGCGACTCTCCAGGTTGTTGCTGGATGGCGTGGAGGTCGAGCTCCGTGCCAGGCCGGGTGTAGGAACTGCCGAAATTGGCGATGAACTGCCGGCAGAGCTCTCCCCAGGAAGGTATGGAGCCCTGGGGGAGGTTCATGAGCCAAGACCGGGCTGGGCCGGTCAAGGCGACGGGGAAGTAGTTGGCCATGACGGCCTCATCCCCTCCTGCGGCAAGTACGGCGATGGAGTAGATCTGGAGAAACTCCGCCGGGTTGACGCTGCCGTCGTACTTCTCGGGCAGGTGCGGCCGAAACTTGCGCGGCCACCTCGCGAAGCGAAGGTGGGGCGCCAGGGCCGCACACCCTGCCCCTGTTGCTGCAGGCGTTGGTGCTGTGAACGCTTGGTTCGCCGCTGGACAGTGTACCCCGGTATGGGCAAGGCTGCACCATAGACCGGGGACGCCGTTTGCAGGGCATATGGCTGTGGCATATGCTGCGCGGCATACGCCTGGGGCAGAGATCACGTGGCGAAGGTCTGCGCCTCAGGCTGGGTCAAGGCTGATGTCATGCTGTCGCCAGCCTCTTGGTTGCGACGCCTTTCTCGACGTCGCTCGAGGTACACCCGGGCATCCTGGTCCAAGTGGCACCGTTCCAGCTCTGTCCCCTGGTCCGTCGACTGAAGCCTGGTGGAGCTGGAATCCGCCATCTGTCCGTCAACCGTTGGCGTGCGCGTCAGCGATACAGCCGGTTGGCCGGAGCGTCGTCCCCGCTGAAGTCCAGGGTTTGCGGTGGCGACGATGAGGCGATCTACCTAGCGAATCCATTGCTGGGTCGCTGCCTGAGGCACGTCCCCAGCAGGCGGATTGTGCAGTAGCGCTTTTGCTGCAGCTAGCGCGCCCCCGTGGGGAATGCCCAGCGCTGCAGAAGATCTTAAGCTAGCTGGAGCCTGCATTGCCGGAGTCGGTGTTGCCGGAGTCGGCTGTTGGCTTCCAGCTTGCGCCGACACACCTCCGTCCAAAGTGCGTCGACACGTACTCCCCGCTAGTCACGGTCCGTCGTGAACACGGGGGAGGAGAGCTTGCGGCTGAAGGAAGCTTCGTCATCTTCGTCGGCAGAAGCTCGCCGCGCAAGGGAAAAGTCCCCTTCCTGGCGCGCCAAATGTCGCAGTGTGTGGTCGACACTTCCCCCGGATCTGCACTGGGCAGCCCCTGGAGGTTCTTTTTCGGAGGGGCTAGTCACTTGCGGAGAGCTTGAGCATATGGACGAGTTAGGGAGGAGCTTGACACGGTGAGTTTTACGTGGTTCGGGCCGCCGGAGCGTAAAACCCTACGTCCATGGTGAGCTGAGGGGCTCGCTGTATTGCTTGCTGCCCAGAACCGGAGTCCTGAGCTTGAGGATGAGTTATGCCTAGCGTATGAGTTTCGGGAGTGCGGACCCTTGCTAACGTTGCCTACCTGAGCCTTTTATAGTCCAAATCTTGCGTGGCTTACAAGGGGGGCCCGGGATCCAACAGGTGGTCCCGGGGTGATTGCCTGCCGACTGTCTTATCCGCAGTTACGTCGGTTGTTGTCTCTGCAAAGGCTTCTGAGTCTTTGTCTTGCCGCCCTGCCCATGCCGCCTGCTAGTCATAGTGGTTGATGACGGCGGAGGTGGCAGGGGATGTCTTGTCGCTGTGTTTATTGGCCGGCAGGTTCTGACACCGTGCGCCAGTCTGTGATGCGACTGGGCGCAACGGCACCTGACAGAGGCGTGCTCCGCGTCTCCGTGTCTTGGGAAGGCGCGGGCCTTGAATACCTTGTACGGGCAAGGTATGGGGCGTCTTTACGCCCGCTGCCTACCGCTCGGTGGGGCGGCAGCGCTCCTCTGCTGGACACGTGGCGGGCCCAGAGCCCACCTCAGAGAAGAGGGAGGTCCGGCCCCACAGGACACGTGGAGCCTTCGGACCTCTCCCCACGGAGGGGAGGTCCGGCTTCTGTCGGCCACGTGGCGTGCCCGAAGCTCTCCTCTGAGGAGAGGGAGGTCCGGCCACGCTGGACACGTGGCGCCTTCGGACCTCTCCCCCGCGGAGGGGGAGGTCCGGCTTCTGCAGGCCACGTGGCGAGCCCGGAGCTCTCCTATGAGGAGAGGGAGGTCCGGCCCCGCCGGACACGTGGCGCCTTCAGAACTCTCCCTGCGGAGAAGGGCGAGATCCTTAGGCATTTTCCCCCGTGCGCGGGGGTACCCCATATTGCGGGTACCGACACCATCGATTCTGTAGAACACAGAACTGAGAACTGATGCGTATGTGTGCCCAGGATGTTCATCACACATACAAATATCATCCACAAACTGATTTCAGAATATATATTACCACGAATAATAGGGTTTATTACAATATGAGTCTTGGACTCATTCTAGCAGCGGAAGTCTTATCTTAGCAGCAGAAATCTTAATTTAGCAGCGGAAGTCTTTATTCTATTCTGGTAGCGGAAGTATTCTAACTAGTGCGGAAGCAACTAAGCAGCAGCAGCGGCTCCATCTCTACTCCACAGGAAAGGTTTAGGACAGATTACATGCCTAATACTCCTCGTGGTCTTCATAGTACTCTTCTCATGTTGCTGATGATGAAGTAATAATGCAAGTTTTAGTACATGATGTACTCAGCAAGTGCGGGAAAATATGATATGTAGCTCACAGCAAGGAAGGTATAAAAAGGCTCATTGCAGAAAGCAAAGTTTATTTCTCAAAACACGATAAAAAAAGCAACTTAGCTTTAAGTGAATGTAATCCCAACATTAACATACCTCCATTATGATTCATCCTTTTCCATGTCTCAACCAATTATCAACTTTGCTCATGGATACCATCTCGTATTCACTACCATCTCATGAATACCATCTCGTATTCACTACCATTCATCTCATAATCAATTCCGTCTCATTCCGAGACTCAAATCTCGTTGCCATGACTCAACAATCATGCAACCAATCTCATTACCCAGACTCAACAGTCCCAAAAACCAAACCATAACCAAACCAAAAACCATAACCTCCCAATAACCATCCCATCTAATCATGTTAGTTGTCCAGGCGCTCGTGACCGTAAGCTTGGCTATCATGATAGTTTAAGACTCTGCAGAGTCTGTACCACTTTACCCACAAGTTTGTGACTTCGTCACCCGTCGGCGACTGCAGAACCTCCATTATACCAGTACACAACCGTCGGTGTATGGCCAAGAGATCCCAAAATAGCCTTTACAAAGGGGCTACTAGATGTATGGACTAACTAAGGTTTCACCGGTAGGCTAGAATCTACAATTCTCCCACCCACGGGCTCCCTCTTGTGCCATGCAGTTCCCAGGGCAGTCCTCACTCGACTCCCATTCCCCGCGCCTTCCACGGTCCGTAACAATCTAGTAACTTACCTAATTACTCAGCTAAGCCGCACCCATACTTGGCCTTGTTGTGGCACTGTTATCCTGGCATGGCTGGCTTGAACCGGTCCTTAGATCTACGGCAAGTAAACCACCATCTCATTCTACCTCATCCACAAACAAAGGCTTGCCTAGATCTCCCTCTGATTCATGTTCATTAACATCAAGTTCTCATTATAATTACGAGTGCAGTTAGCTAGACACATCTATCTCGCTTCCCGTATCCCATGGACTCAGCGAAGCATAAAAGCAAAAACCATACCCGACTCATAAACTTCCCTGGTGACAAGGGTGGTTTAACCAAAACTAGTAAACTCCTATAAAAGGGTTTCCTATCATATTGACTCAAGCACACACACCTTTTCGCAAATGAAACAGTTTTCCAAAAACATGGGATAAATATGGTCAAGGAGCACTTGCCTTGTTCTCGTGGTTCCTGTTGCTCTGGGATCTCGTAGTCTTGATGCTGAAATCCATTGTAAACAGCTCCCTGAGCTTGTCCTTCTATACGCGATGACGCACATACAAGATTCATAGCAATCAATCATCATGCACAAACTCTACTTTAAGATGCAATGATGCATATGCATGTCAATCCTATGATGCAGTTTAGGTGGTACGTTTTCTTGCATGGCTTGCATGGGTTTTACGATGAACAGAGGTGTAAAGATCAATTGTGTACGTGGTGATGATCTCATCACAAGATCTAGATCAACCAGATCAACACGTGATCTGTCCACAAAAATGCTTCTGTTGGAAAGGAATCGAAGAACAGATGCAAAGAAAATGCAATGATGTCGTAAGGTGGTATTGGAGACCTACCTTACTTCCTTCGGGTCCTTCCTCCTAGCAAGACAGATCGTCAGCTCTCCTCCAGTGATGGCAATCGTGATCCAGGCTCGTCGGCGATCTCCCCGGCGTTTGTACTCCGGTGAAGGGGTTTACTCGGCGAGCTCGAGGCTAGGGCTCTAAGTTGTCGGCTTTAGAAAAGATGTTACGAACAAGGGGTTGTTTCGGGTTCAATTTATAACCGGGAAGAGAAGAGTCCTAATCTGATCAGAATTCGTATAAGAGTCCCATTCAAACTGCTTTTGGATCTTAACAACTTACCTTTAGTTGATTTGGTGCGGTAGCAACGTGGATTTCATGCCGGTTTCCTTCCGTACCAGTATTCCCACGCGTACAGAAGAAAAAGTGTTTCAAATATCATCACCCTCGCGGTGATGAGCTCCGGAAGCTCCACGTGTCCTGCGGAAACCTGGGCTCCCTTTTCCGCAGAGAAAAGCTCCGGTTGTGCCGTGTGTCAGGCGGGCGAGACCTCCCTCTCCCTCAAAGGCGAGCTCCGCATGCGCCACACGTCCTGGCGGGCGGGACCTCCCTCTCTCAAGAGGTGAGCTCCGTGTGCACCACGTATCTGGTGGGTCGGGACCTCCCCTCTCAATAGAGGTGAGCTCCGCGAATGCCACGTGTCAGTTCCGGACCTCTCCTCTCTTCGGAGGTGGCTCCTGGGGTTCCACGTGTCAGTGCCGGACCTCCCTTCTCTTCGGAAGTGAGCTCCAAGAATGCCACGTGTCCTAGCAGCGCCAGACTTTCTTTCTCCTCAGAGACGAGCTCCGAGGTTGACACATGTCAAATAGTGTCGGACCTCCCGGAGGTGAGCTCCGGAGGTGACACGGGTCCAGATGGACCGGACCTCTCGGAGTTGAGCTCCGAGGTGACACGTGTCTGGCAGGGCCGGACCTCCCGGAGGTGAGCTCCGAGAGCGACACGTGTCCCGCGCGGCTGGTCCTCTCTTTTGTGCAGTGGCTAGCTCCGAAAGCGACACGTGTCCTGCGGGCTGACCTCGCTCCTTCGCAGAGGCTAGCTCTGGAGGCAACACGTGTCCCACGAGGTCGGACCTCTCCCCCTTTGCGGGGATGAGCCCCGAGCCTGCCACGTAGCCAGTTTAGCGGCGGACCTCTCCCCATTTGCGGAGATGAGCTCCGAACATGCCACGTGGCCAGCGAGCCGCGGGAGTTGTCTTCGGCGCTCTCGGTGAACTGGATTTGGCTCTTTTTGGCTATCTTTTTGATATTTTCTCTGTGTCAACTTATTTAAAAATGATTTTCTACATATAAAATATGAATATATGCAGAAATAAAAAATGAGGGTGTCACAAAGTGTCTTCTATAAGAGGGCTTCGTTGGTTCAAAGTAAAAGGAAAACTATCACCTCGATATATCAGACCTTTCCAGATTCTAGAGAGGAAAGGCGAAGTTGCATATCGGTTGGAATTACAATCACGACTGTCAGATGTGCATGATGTGTTTCATGTGTCACAACTCAAGAAGTTCCTGAGAACACCTGAGGAGAGGTTACCAATGAATAAGATAGACGTCTGAGAAGACCTTTCATATGCCAAACAGCCGGTCAAGATTCTTGAGATGATGGAACACATCACAAGGAACAAAAGAGTCCGAATGTGCAAAGTGCAGTGGAAGCATCACTAAGAAGCCTCATGGAAGAGAGAAGACGAATTCAAGGCACAGTTCCTAGATCTATTTCCCTAGGGTCACCAAATCTCGAGGACGAGATTTCTTTTAAGGGGGGTAGAGTTGTAACATCCCAAAAATTTGTAAAATAAAATTCCAATCAAATGGATGTACTGCATGTTGAGAAGGACTTGAAATTCAAACCAGAATTTGAAGGAGAAACAGAAAAGAAAAGGGAAAGAAAAATAAAAAATGGCTACTGTGCCGAAATCCAGCCGAGCAGCCCATTCAGCCCGTGCCCCCTCCCTCTCTTCCTCCCACTGACGCGTTGACCCCACCTGTCAGCGCCATCTGCTTCCCCCAACCGCCTGCGTTTTCCCCGCGCGGACTCCACGCGCCGCCCGCCTCCAATTTCCTCGCATGCAACCACACGAATCTTCCCCACCTACGCTCGTTCCGCACGCACGCACCCACTCCAAGCTCCAGGCTGATTTAAACACCCGCAAACCACCTCTGTTCTCCATGCCGATCGCGTCTTTGGTTCGCCGGTGAGTGCATCCGTCGCCCCGATGAAATTCTCCCTGTACTGTGTCGTTTCATTCCTTACAACCGGCCTCGCTTCTCCGCTGTAGCTTGCACAGCCCGTAGACCTTCACTTTGGGATGAGACTTCGACGAGAAAACTGATGCCGCCGAGTACCGGTAAGGTCTAGCCGCCGGTCGCCGCTGAAGCCCCCAATTTTCCCAGTTTTGATCCGTTCTGACCGTCGGTACGCCATCTTCAGAGCACCGGGAGCCTTGACGACCAGAAATCCGGGAGGGAACGAGAACCGGGCGTGCTGCTAATGGTCACCGCCGAGTTCCGCCGTCTGACGCCGTCGCCGAGCAAGTTCCGATCCATTCGGGTTCAACAAAACTGCCGAGGTGAGACCCCCTACCCCTCCGCAGTCGATCTGTGCAACGAAATACAAGTTTCCACGTGTGTAGAGGCAGTTCCGAAACTTCGCTGGCGAGATCACCATCCCCGCTGCTGAGTGCCGCCGCGTGCGCGGTCTGGCACCGGCCAGGGCGACGTGGCCCTCTGTGGCCCATCCATTTTATATCGCGCGGATGAAAATAGATCGCCCCGTACCCCTTCACGTTATAATCTCGGCCCTCCGTTTAAAATCCGACAGTCCAGGTCGATCCCGCAGTCTAACAGCCGGACTTTTCACAAGCTACCCCCTAGCGCGCTAAGGAATTTTAATCTAACCGGATTCTTCTGAGCTAATTAGCCCCTGGATAATTAGAAAATTAGGAAAAACTTTCTGTTTTACATGTTTAAACCCCTAGACTTTAGAAAAATAAGATTTTAGATACCGCAGTGGTGTGTATTTGCAATTCAAACCCTGCAGAACATCTGAATTAGGAAATTAGTCATTTGAATATGATTTAAATTCAAATAGGCATGCAAAAACATGTGCAAATTGCAGTTTAAACTTTCCTATCATTTTGAAAACATTTAGAATACTCTGAGAACTTGTTTTAAGTTGCAAATGAAATCTTAAATGCCATTTAGTTTCTGTTATTGCTGAAAATTCATTCTTAGGCATAAAACAAATTTGAAATATATGTAAAAATGAATCTAAAATGATCTAAACATTTAGGAAGTCTCAAAATGTTCTGTTTTGGAAATTTTGAGCAATATATATTCTGTATAGGTGTTTATTTGCTGTTTTAATGCTGAGATTCACTTTTAGACATATGAATAAATCATAAAATATGAGAAAAATATATATACACTTAGGAAATGTCATATAAGGTTTATTGAACATAATGTTTCATTTTGAAAGTTGATTAGGAGATCCAAAAATCCTGTTTAGGGGTGCAATATACATGTTTATGCAAAGGTTGTAACTAATAAAGTGAAGCAATATGTATGTATGTATGTATGTATGTATGTATGTATGTATGTATGTATGTATGTATGTATGTATGTATGTATGTATGTATGTATGTATGTATGTATGTATGTATGTATGTATGTATGTATGTATGTATGTATGTATGTATGTATGTATGTATGTATGTATGTATGTATGTATGTATGTATGTATGTATGTATGTATGTATGTATGTATGTATGTATGTATGTATGTATGTATGTATGTATGTATGTATGTATGTATGATTTGCATGAGTGTATGTGTGGATGATTGCTTATGGAATGTTATTTTCTTTTGCTATATGTATGTTGGCGTGAGTAGAATGAGTCCCAGATCCGGTTCTCACTTTCCAAGGTCAAGACTCTCCATTCCAGGAGCAGCAGGAAGAAGGCAAGTGTCCTTGACCACTTTGCACCTAAGCTAGGATGCGTAGCTAGAATTATTTGCATTGTCAATTTAACTATGAAACCCATGCTAGGAGTTTCCCTAGATTTTCATTATCTGTTTCCTTGTAGCATGGGTCGGGAGTTATTCAATATGCTTTTTATTTATCTATTCATGCTTAGAGTTGTAAGGGCCTCAGTTTTTGACACCCATTTGCAGTGTTCATCACCACACCACACACCTCATTTGAGGAAGAATGATGAACACAAATGAAGAGCAAGTAACAATTATCAACATGCTCATTAGGGAACAAACTTACACATTGAAAAAGTGGTATTTTCCACATGTGATATAGATGGGCTGGACATAGGAAAAACTCCTACACTTTGCTAAGGATGTCCATGCCAAGTTTCACCCAAATTCAAAACCTTTTTGAGGTCATCTTGGGTATAGATAGGAAAGGGGCAGTTTGAAAACATATTCAAATTCAAACTGTTTTTATACCATGAATTTGAAAGTGGAAGGCATATTCTTACTCAGCACATTTTTGTGAGCTCACACACCAATTTTCACTCCATTTGGGGTTGATCTTGACATGAGCTAAGGGGGAGAAATTCAAACTTTATTTGAATTTCAAACTGAACTTGTGCTGAAATTCATTCAAACCAAACCTCATTTGAACTTTGATCAATTCAAATGGCTCTTGGGTGAATAATTTGAATTGCCAAGGGTAGAATAGGGTTCACTGTTTACCACAGCTGTTAGGAGTAAATTTCAGAGGTTAAAAGAGGGGTGGGACCCACATGTCAGCCTCTGCCTCAATGCAAACCGACTGAAACACAGTTCAGTCGGTTCCCGGCTGCTGTGTGCGCGCGCCACCGAAGGGGGGCAGCCGGCGCCAGCTCCTGCTGCGCGCCCCAAGCCGGAGACCGGCCGCCGGGCTATTTATTCCCTCCCCGGCGTGCTCCGATCATTCATTCCCCGAGCTGCCGGCATACTCGGCCGTTTTTTCACTGCCATCACCGCCGCTCGAGCTCCCGATCGATCAAGCCGATCGCAGCTTCCTCCTTCCACTCCAGAGTCCCAGCAAGGTACTAGAGACCTTCCTCCATCCTTCCCATTGCTAGAATTCGGTTGGAACCGATTGATATCGGCTGTGCCGAAAGATCAAACTCGGAACTTGGAACCGCCGCACCTCGGGCTCTCGTGGACAGCCCAACCTGGGCGTTGTCACGCCCGAGCCAAGGCACCCTTGGACGCGCAGGTGACCGGTGCTGCTCATCCCCGAGCCACAGCTCGAGTGGTTGCTCACCGGCGGCGAATTTCCACTTTTCCCCTTTCTGTGTGCAGAACGACCTTCGGGTACGATTCTGTTTAATTCGTGCTCTAGAAAGGATTAGAGGGCCTCAGGCCACTCCCACACGAGCTAGACACGGTAACGCACAAGTTGCCTTCACAACTCTGGGCCGGAAAACCTCTGTGCCCGGCGTAATTTAAGGTCTACTAATGGCGGAACGAACGGGGGGTATCGGGCGCACGGTGAGGACCTATTTCGGGCCTTCCCCGAGCTGCCTCGAGCTCATGTCGACCTTCTCTGAGGTCCACTGGTGCTCCCCGACCGATTTCCCGAGTAGCTGAGGTACTAGGGGAGTCAGCCGACATGGCCGAAGTCATTCCGATATGGCGGCTCGTCGCCGACCATGCTCCGGCCGTTGTCATGAGCAGCTGACCCTCAGATCCTGTTCCCCAAGTAAAAGTAGGCAGGGGCGGCCAGAATCAAGAAGTTTCGAGCTGTACAGCAGCCGGCGGCGAGCTCTCCAGCGAGGTCCCTCGGCGGCGGAGCGCGGGTGTCGCGAGGTTGAAGAAGGGGGTGGACCCCAGCTGTCAGCGGCCGATATTTTGAATCGGGATCCGGCTGCAGCCGGGATCGGGTGTGCTGGCGCGCAAAATCCTTGTGGGCCGCGGTGTGCTATCGCCTCGGCGTGCGACGCGTGTCCCCTGGGCCCACGCGCGAGTTTAAACTTTTCCCCGATTTTCAGATTTCCTTCAAACTTCAAATCCTTATATCTTTGGCTAGAAAGCTCCAAATTGAGTCAACCAAATTTTGCTGGATTCAGCTCTCCGAGTACTTTCCAGAAAATCAAGTTTCACTTCATGAAATTCCTTAATTCTCCAGAATTAATTCCTTAAAATTTAAACTGTTAGGAATTTTAACTGGAGAATCCTTTGGAGGAAAATCCTGAAATTTTGCTGAGATGTTCACCAAAATATCCTTGAGCTACCATAAAAATTTCAGATCCATTTGAGCTCATTTAGTCCACCTAATGGTGTGATTAGTGAAACTGTTCCAGAGAAAATAGAAAATGTTCAGAAACATTTTCAGAAATTTCTTTGAAATTGTTTAGCTCATCTCTTTAGTTAGGGACTTCCAAATTAAGTGAGACCAAATCCATTAGAACCCTATGAAAATCCAGTTTTCAGAAAGTCATAGTTTGTCTCATGAAAATTTCTAGAACACCCTAAGAGTTCCAATTAAGGTCAAGGACATAATTATTTGTGGAGGGCTCAAATGAGCTTTGCTGCAACTAAAACTTGACCAAGTCTCTGTTTAGGTTGTAACCAAGCCACAGTAAAAGTTTCACAGTCTTTAGGTCTGTCTAGCAAAGGTTGTAGACTTCACAACTTCAAAGTTAATACAAATGCATTTAAATTAATACATACATTGTTCTTATCATGTAGTCGCTAAGGTCGAGGAGGAACCCGAAGTCCTAGACTTCGTTACTCCGGAGGAACAGCTAGCCTACGACCAAGAGCAGCAAGGCAAGCCCCGGTTTGCATTAACCTTTTCACAAATTTTTATTGTTTTGAGCACATACTTGTTTCCTTTGTTCTGTGCATTAGAGTCTTGTTTGGAAATCCAACTGCATAGCCAAGAAAACCACGGGTTGGGTTTAGGATTGCAAACCTCGTTAGCCACTGCATTGCTAGGATAGGGTAGGATTCGGTACAAGTCGAGTAGTTGGAACTACTCGCGAGAATAGGCTAGAGGCACATTGCTCGGGTAGAGATAGCACATGAAACACATGGCAAGAAAATGAGACCGAGCGGAGAGTAAGGGCAGCAGGACTTTGGGGCCTGTGTGCTGTAGCTCCGCTTGTGTCGATTGAGGACCGAGCCGTGTGCGGGCCTGTTGAACAAGCTAGAACAGTACCGAAGACCTACCGGCTATATGGGAACCGGGAAACTGATGTAACTCGGGTAGCTGGGTATTGAGGCATTGCCCGTCGTTCAGAGGGTAGGTTGAGAGCTCGAGGTGTAAATCAGCTGGCGGCACAGAGATGCGCGTGCAGGGACATCTTGCTCGGGACGATGGGACCGGTTCAATATTTGGCTAACGGGTGAAAGGTAGTCGCGTACGGCGTCCGTGATGGTTGTTGTAGGCAACATCGAGTACGGGCGTACGTGACGGGTTGTTCGGGTAACCCTGCAGGTGTAAATCGATTATAATCGCCGTCCCTCGCGGTCAGTGAGTACCACTTGTTCACTGTACCGTGACGTAGAAAGAACAGGCTAGTTACATGTTAAAAATGTTGCTGATTGAAAGCTGAACATTGATTGTTAATGACATGCTGTAGCTTAGTGCTAACTAAAGTTCTTTTCAACTTTGGGCAAAGTACATGAGAGAAATGCGTTTCTTGTTTGATTTCGGCTCTCTCATGTACCTTAGCGTAAGGTTTCCACAACCTGCTGCTAAAACTTGAAAGTAAGGTTCTACTAATTAGGCGAGTCCTTGCAAATGATTTTTACCTCATGTAACCCATTACCCTCATGTAGAAGTTCCATGTTTAGGTGAGACGGGTAGACTTGCTGAGCCTTCGTGCTCACTGCTTGTGTTTGAAGCTTTTGCAGGGTTCTATGAGGAAGGGACTCCCGAAGAGGAGACGGAACCCCAGGAGGGGAACCCCGTCGAGTGGGAGTCGTGCACGCCGCAGAGTTAGTGTGCGTGTGTGCTAGCAAGGACACGTTCGAGGGCTGAACGTGCACTTGATGCTTAGTCTACGCCCGTGAGTGTAGACTGAACTTATTTTGATGTAAACATGTTCATAAACCTGTTTATGTAATAAAGCTTCCGCTTCCGCTTTGCACCTTTGACGTGTGTTATACGGTGCTGTGCAACGCAGCACCCCTCAGCGTGATCCTGGCTCGACAGGACCAATGGGGTCGTGTCAGCGTGGTATCAGAGCTCGCTTGAGGTTTAACACAGTACAAAGGTCTTCTTTTTCAAAAATCCAGTGAGGAACGAGTTAGTAGCCCGTATAAGGATGTTATTAGCATATAGAAAGTGGCATATTAACCTATTTGTTATGTCGGAAAATCGTGCATCTCGGGACGTTCATGTCTTGGGGGGTGCACATAAGCGCTGTCCACCAGTGCGCACAAGCTGAAGGGTGGAGCCCCACGGGTGGCAGGTAACCCGACCCGCTTCGATATCCTCTACGACTCTTCATGTTGTTTGGGGTATTCGAGCAACGTCTGTCCCTGGCGTGCGTGGTGCAACATGGGAGACCCCGTCACGTGGTCTGAAACGTGAACACGTAACTCAAGGCGTGTTTGGCTTGAGAACATCCGGGCGAGTGATGACGGCCGGGTGTACGAACCGTATGGATTCCGGGCTCGGTGTGCAGCCGAGTCTGATGATTGATTGAATTTCTGCAGGTAGCCTTACCACGAAACGGTAGACGTGTAGCATCCGTGTGCGAGTGACGAGTAGTGCCACTGAACTAACGCAGCCGGCTAAGTCCGGTATAAGTTTTTCCTTTGTGAGGACGTAGTACCGACATAATCTGGTGACGCCTCGACGTCACATCCAATTAAATGAACAACTTCATTTAAAAACTCGAAGGTTTTAATCCAAAGTAGTAAAACTTGATGTAACTCCTTCCCTTGAACAGGATATTCAAAGTTAATAAACTTTCAACTTATAGGATGTTAAGGACAGAGCACTCTGTTTTCAGCTGAATCAAGGCTGAAGTTAATCAGAGGTTAGAGGTTGAGTTCTTTCGAGGTTGGGGTCGTATGATACATTTCTGGAAAGCGTTGGAAGAGCTTTACAACTTTTCTGTTGAGTTCCAGAGGTGTTCATCCCTTAACCACTCGAAAAATGCAGTAGAGTTGAAACTGTCCAGAAAACAGGACAGAGCAGAGACTCTCTGTAAACTCTCTGTAAATTAAGCATAACTTCCTGATTAAAAATCCAAAAATAGGAAATGAGGTAGTTCTGGAAATCTTATGAGATGGGTTACAAATTTGTAACAGAAAGTTTTGTCAGATTAGGAAAAGAATTAACTGGGATTCTTGGATTAAATCAGTACCTAAGGCAGGGAGGTGCTGTCCAATTGTTTCCAGAAATTCTGTTATCTTCGACATCTCATAACTTTTGAACCAGGACAGATCTTAGGCCAACCAAATACTTTCTGGAAAGCTATTGAAGTTAACTTTAACTTTGATGTTGAGCTCCAGGACTGGTTTTGCCTCTATCCTGGCCTAAATAAGATTGATATGGAAACTGGTCAGGGCTGTCATGGTAACAGCAGATCTGCAGTCAAATTTGTTTAAAAATTTGAACTATGTTTCCAAGTGTTATGGGTTCAATGACATATCTTATGTTATAACTCAATGGTTTACTGTTCAAATAAATATTTGACATTTCTCAAATATATTTTTACAGATGGCAGCAGATAAACGGTTGGAAAACGGGTGGGTAGTTTCCCACTGCTCTGACCGTAGCGGCTACCCGGAAGCGTTGTGGCAAATGCTCCAATATTTCGGGTACAACCAGATGCCGCAATACTTCGCCAAGGAAGAAGGCGAAGAGGGGAACCAGACATGGACGATCCATGTCGAGATTCCTGCAGGACCTACGCCACCCGGTTGGGTGCCATTCACCGTCACGGTGAGAGGAAGACAACCGGAAGGGATGTGGCAAGTGGCAGCCCGTGACACTATGTCACGTTTCTGCCAACTACACGTGCAGGCTATGGAGGGCACTCCATACGCACTCGTTCCGGTGGAGGGACGAGCTCAGCATGTGTGGGAAGAAAGGTACCTGGAGGCAACGGACCCAACTTGCCCAAGGTACAACCCCGCGGAGGCAAACCTCAGCCTCCAAATGAGGGCGGGAAACGCTGTGATGGACAGCCAAGCTGTTCATACGGAGCATCTCGCCACCAAGCTCAAGGAGAGCACAAGCCGTGGAGATCATTTTGAGGGTGCTCACAGTGCACTCCGCAATGTGCTCCTTCCGACGATCAAGCGATTGAATGAGCAACACAATCAGTTGCGTCGTCTGAAGAAGGCAAAGAAGAAGGGCCGTGTTGACATCGCGGCGTTGCAAGAGCTGGTGCAGACCCTGACCCAGCAGAATGAGGACCTTGCTCAAGAGCGGGACGACGCTATTGAGGAAGGACAAGGCTGGGAAGAGGACTACAACCAGGCTATGGACGAGGTGCATGCATCGCAGGACCTCGTGCCCCCGGTGTTGGGCGTACCGGTAGTCTTGGGTCTTCCAGCCATGGGAGAACCCGGAATGGGAGAAGAGGTGGTAGACCCCGAGCCACCAGCCGAGGTACCGGAGGAGGACGACCCACAGGAGGTCGAGTTCTACTCCGAGTAGGGGGTTACGGTTGCCAAGTAGGGCAGCTAGGGTAGCGTAACCCAACTTTTGTAATCGGTGACATGTCGTGTAGACAGTAGCGTATGTAGAGGTAGTGACGACATGAGCACGACTTCTCGGAGATCCGAGAATAATGTATCTTGTATAAAGTTTATGCTTTATCAATATATGTGAATGTTGTGCAAGTTAATCATGCGTCGCTTCAATACTTACTGCTGTTATGGAATTTTGAGTAAGACATGTGCTAATTGCTGCTGTGTTGAATTTCAGAATGACGCGTACTCGTGCCAACCCTGATGTTGGAGGTACTAGCCAAGGGGGAGAGACTTCCCAACCGCCTCCCGAGGACTCCTCGGGACAGCGGCAGCAACAGCAACAGCAAACACCGCCACCGCCACTGCCAACGGTTACATTGGCTGACATTGTCGCGGCAATGGCGGGTTCACATCAGCAGCACACAGAGCTGCTGCAAACGTTAATTGCGAATACGTCTCGCCCGGAGAGACGTCAAGATCGTGAGGAGCGCCAACAGAGCTCCTACTCCGACTTCCTGGCGACTCATCCCCCTGTATTCTCAAGGGCGGATGAACCACTTGACGTGGACAACTGGCTCTGCGCCATAGAGATGAAGTTCGGGCTGCTCCAAATCAGCGAGCAGCGCAAGACTCAGTTCGCGGTCCAGCAGCTCCAAGGATCCGCGAGCGCGTGGTGGGCCAACTTCTGTGCTTCACAGCCCACCGACCGAGCAATGACCTGGGCGGAGTTCCGAACGGCCTTCAGGGCCTATCATATACCGCCCGGTTTGATGAAGAGGAAGACGCAGGAATTCCTACACCTGCAACAAGGGAGCCGAAACGCGCTGGAATATTCCAGGGCGTTCAACGATCTCGCGCTCTACGCGTCGTATCACGCAGATACGGACGAGAAGCGGCGGGACCACTTTTACCAGGGGCTTAACCCGCTCCTGAAGGACAAGCTGGCGATGTTCAATCGCGGCAGCCTCAACGACATAATTGATGCTGCGATTGTTCAGGAGGACTCCGGCAAGGAGTTGGCGGCGGCAGAGCGAAAGCGAAGCGCGCCGCAGAGCAGCGGAGAAGGAGGTGGTCCTTCTCAGAAGTTTCGGATGGTGAATCGCCCACCATCAGGCCCACGCTGGCAGCCACTACAGCGGTCGATGCCGTTCCGCGGTCGGCCGTATTCTTCACCGGCATTCCGGCCGGCACTGCCAGCACCACCGCAACAACAACAGCAGCAGCGGGCGATGCCGCGTGCGTTTGCACCTCCGCAACGCATGCCGGGCTTTCGTCCCCCGAGTACTCCACCAGCAGCGGCCACGTGTTACAAGTGTGGTCGTCCAGGACACTTCGCGAGCAGTTGCCCGGAGAGGCAAGGCGGCGGAGTGGCACCACAGTTTCCGGGGAGGAATCAACCCCGGAACCCTACTAATGCGCGGCGGGCAAACCCTAGGCCCGGCACTGTCCACCAGCTTGCCATTGAGGACGTGCCGGAGGGCGAGCCAATCCTTGCGGGTATGTTCCAACTCCACCAGCATCCCGCTATAGTACTATTTGATTCAGGCGCCACGCATAATTTTATTAGCCAAGCTTTCATTGCTAAACACAGCTTGCCAATACTACCCACCGATAGTCCATATTTAATTTGTTCACCGGGTGGGAAGATTTCAGCAAGCGTAATGGTCTCCAAAGCACCATTATGCTTAGCGGGTAGAGTGTACCCCACGTCTCTCATTATCTTAGAGGGGCAGAAGGTCGATGTCATCCTAGGGATGTCGTGGTTAACCCGCCACGGCGCTGTTTTAGACACCGTCCTTCGAGTCGTGCACTTAAACTCAGAGGTGCACGGTTCTCACTCATTATTTCTGGACAGTCCAGAAATAAAACTTTCAAGTGTCTATCAGTCCACAACTATCAGATTGGAAAACATTCCAGTGGTCCGAGAGTTCCCTGATGTATTCCCGGACGATTTGCCGGGGATGCCACCCGATAGAGAGGTGGAGTTCAAGATTGAACTGGCACCGGGAACCATGCCAATATCCCGAAGGCCGTACAAGATGGCGCCCAAGGAGTTGGCTGAACTGAAGACTCAGCTCACGGACCTTCTGGAGAAGGGTTTTATTAGGCCGAGCTCCTCGCCATGGGGCTGTTCGGCATTATTTGTCAAAAAGAAGGATGAAACGTTGCGGCTTTGCGTGGACTACCTTCCATTAAATGCCGTAACCATCAAGAACAAGTACCCGTTGCCACGGATCGACATGTTGTTTGATCAGTTGGTCGAAGCAAAGATCTTTTCCAAGATGGATTTAAGATCCGGGTACCATCAGATTAAGATAAGGGCGGAGGACATTCCAAAGACAGCTTTCTCGACAAGGTACGGACTTTATGAGTACCTGGTCATGTCCTTCGGCCTCACCAATGCTCCAGCTCACTTCATGTATTTAATGAACTCGGTGTTCATGCCGGAGCTGGACAAGTTTGTCGTGGTCTTCATCGACGACATCCTGGTATATTCCAAGTCAGAGGAAGATCACAAGAAACATCTGCGTATAGTCTTGCAACGGCTGCGGGATCACAAGTTATACGCAAAATTCAGCAAATGCGAGTTTTGGATATCGCAAGTGCCTTTCCTCGGGCATATCATCTCAGCGGAAGGTATCGCTGTGGACCCGAGCAAGATCACGCAAGTGCTGAATTGGAAATCCCCGAGAACTGTTCATGAGGTACGGAGTTTCCTCGGACTCGTGGGATATTATCGGAGGTTCATTCCGAACTTCTCGAAGATTGCCAAGCCAATGACAGAGCTGCTGAAGAAGGCTACCAAGTATGTTTGGAGTACAGCATGTGAAGCAGCATTCAAGGCTTTAGTCAAGCACCTGACATCAGCACCGGTTTTGGCGCAGCCAGACACAACAAAACCGTTCGATGTGTACTGCGATGCATCCAGCATTGGGCTCGGATGTGTGCTGATGCAAGACCGAAGAGTGGTCGCGTATGGATCACGGCAGCTTAGGAACCATGAGCAAAATTATCCAACTCACGATTTGGAGCTCGCTGCCGTGGTACTTGCACTGAAGATGTGGAGGCACTACCTACTCGGTAACCTTGTACATTTATATACCGACCACAAAAGCCTCAAGTACATATTCACTCAGAAGGAGTTGAACATGAGGCAACGAAGATGGTTAGAACTGATAAAGGATTATGAGATAGAGATCCATTATCATCCGGGCAAGGCAAACATTGTGGCAGATGCGCTGAGCCGCAAGTCACACGTCAATAATCTGACCATCACACCGTTGGAAGAGAGCGAACCACCACTACATGTGATTCCACACGGAGCTCTCTACATCCTAGCTTTGATCCCCACCATCCGTGAAGAGATAGAGGCAGCCCAGAAGAATGACAAGGGCATGTCCCATTTGCGGAGACGTGTAGACAGTGGGGAGTTGAAATGTTTCCGGAAGGACGGAGACAGCGTCCTATGGTTCAAGAACCGGATCGTCGTACCCCGAAACCCGGAGTTACGGAAGAAAATCTTTGATGAGGCTCACTTATCAAAATTTTCTATTCACCCCGGCAGCAACAAAATGTATCAAGAGCTCAGAAGAAGGTTTTGGTGGACACGGATGAAGCGAGAGACTGCCAAATACGTGTCCGAGTGTGATACATGTCGAAGGGTGAAGGCAGACCATATGCGGAAACCGGGACTGCTGCAACCACTAGGCATTCCTGCCTGGAAGTGGGAGGACGTGAGCATGGATTTCGTCGTCGGTTTACCCACCACCTTACAGAAACATGATTCTGTGTTGGTGATCGTCGATCGGCTCACCAAAGTTGCCCATTTCATCCCAGTCAACACCAACTACAACGCCAAGAAGTACGCTGAACTGTACATCTCACGGATCCTATGCTTATACGGCGTACCCCGTACCATCATATCGGACCGGGGCACTTTATTTGTGTCCCGTTTTTGGGAGCAGCTACACGCTGCCTTGGGGACGAAGCTGATCCGTAGTTCAGCCTACCACCCGCAGACGGATGGACAAACTGAGCGGGTAAATCAAATCCTAGAAGACATGCTACGAGCTTGCGCTATCGACCACGGCAAGAATTGGGATGATCACTTGCCATTAGCCGAGTTCTCGTACAACAATGGGTACCAAGCCAGCATCAAGATGGCGCCCTACGAGGCGCTATACGGAAGAAAATGCCGCACACCCTTGAATTGGTGTGAGTCTGGCGAGAGAGTTACCTTCGGGATCGACCTTGTCAACAACGCGGAAGAAAAGGTTCGACTGATTCAAGCGAACCTAAGAGCCGCTCAATCCCGACAGAAACAGTATGCGGACCGGAGGAGGCGCCCATTACAATTCGAAGTTATAGATCACGTATACCTACGAGTATCTCCAATGAAGGGCGTAAACAGATTTGGGGTGAGAGGAAAGTTGGCACCCCGATTCATCGGTCCATTCCAGATTACTGAAAGATGTGGATCGGTAGCATACCGGCTGAAATTACCAGAAGCACTTTCCGGTGTGCACGACGTCTTTCACGTTTCCCAGCTGAGGAAGTGTCTCAAGCTATCAACTACCGTTCAGCTGGAAGACATTGAAGAACTGCAACCGGATCTCACCTATCGGGAGGAACCGGTGCAGATTATTGATGAGAAGGCCCGAACCACACGCAACCGTACGTTGTGGTTCTACAAGGTTCTTTGGAGTAATCACTCCATGGACGAAGCGACATGGGAGAGCGAAGAATTCCTTCGCACTAACTACCCCGACTTTCTCACGTCGCATATCCGGTAATTTTCCACCGTCCTCTCTCTCATTTTCACCTTATAATCTCGGGACGAGATTCTTTTAAGGGGGGGAGGAATGTAAGGGCCTCAGTTTTTGACACCCATTTGCAATGTTCATCACCACACCACACACCTCATTTGAGGAAGAATGATGAACACAAATGAAGAGCAAGTAACAATTATCAACATGCTCATTAGGGAACAAACTTACACATTGAAAAAGTGGTATTTTCCACATGTGATATAGATGGGCTGGACATAGGAAAAACTCCTACACTTTGCTAAGGATGTCCATGCCAAGTTTCACCCAAATTCAAAACCTTTTTGAGGTCATCTTGGGTATAGATAGGAAAGGGGCAGTTTGAAAACATATTCAAATTCAAACTGTTTTTATACCATGAATTTGAAAGTGGAAGGCATATTCTTACTCAGCACATTTTTGTGAGCTCACACACCAATTTTCACTCCATTTGGGGTTGATCTTGACATGAGCTAAGGGGGAGAAATTCAAACTTTATTTGAATTTCAAACTGAACTTGTGCTGAAATTCATTCAAACCAAACCTCATTTGAACTTTGATCAATTCAAATGGCTCTTGGGTGAATAATTTGAATTGCCAAGGGTAGAATAGGGTTCACTGTTTACCACAGCTGTTAGGAGTAAATTTCAGAGGTTAAAAGAGGGGTGGGACCCACATGTCAGCCTCTGCCTCAATGCAAACCGACTGAAACACAGTTCAGTCGGTTCCCGGCTGCTGTGTGCGCGCGCCACCGAAGGGGGGCAGCCGGCGCCAGCTCCTGCTGCGCACCCCAAGCCGGAGACCGGCCGCCGGGCTATTTATTCCCTCCCCGGCGTGCTCCGATCATTCATTCCCCGAGCTGCCGGCATACTCGGCCGTTTTTTCACTGCCATCACCGCCGCTCGAGCTCCCGATCGATCAAGCCGATCGCAGCTTCCTCCTTCCACTCCAGAGTCCCAGCAAGGTACTAGAGACCTTCCTCCATCCTTCCCATTGCTAGAATTCGGTTGGAACCGATTGATATCGGCTGTGCCGAAAGATCAAACTCGGAACTTGGAACCGCTGCACCTCGGGCTCTCGTGGACAGCCCAACCTGGGCGTTGTCACGCCCGAGCCAAGGCACCCTTGGACGCGCAGGTGACCGGTGCTGCTCATCCCCGAGCCACAGCTCGAGTGGTTGCTCACCGGCGGCGAATTTCCACTTTTCCCCTTTCTGTGTGCAGAACGACCTTCGGGTACGATTCTGTTTAATTCGTGCTCTATAAAGGATTAGAGGCCTCAGGCCACTCCCACACGAGCTAGACACGGTAACGCACAAGTTGCCTTCACAACTCTGGGCCGGAAAACCTCTGTGCCCGGCGTAATTTAAGGTCTACTAATGGCGGAACGAACGGGGGGTATCGGGCGCACGGTGAGGACCTATTTCGGGCCTTCCCCGAGCTGCCTCGAGCTCATGTCGACCTTCTCTGAGGTCCACTGGTGCTCCCCGACCGATTTCCCGAGTAGCTGAGGTACTAGGGGAGTCAGCCGACATGGCCGAAGTCATTCCGATATGGCGGCTCGTCGCCGACCATGCTCCGGCCGTTGTCATGAGCAGCTGACCCTCAGATCCTGTTCCCCAAGTAAAAGTAGGCAGGGGCGGCCAGAATCAAGAAGTTTGGAGCTGTACAGCAGCCGGCGGCGAGCTCTCCGGCGAGGTCCCTCGGCGGCGGAGCGCGGGTGTCGCGAGGTTGAAGAAGGGGGTGGACCCCAGCTGTCAGCGGCCGATATTTTGAATCGGGATCCGGCTGCGGCCGGGATCGGGTGTGCCGGCGCGCAAAATCCTTGTGGGCCGCGGTGTGCTATCGCCTCGGCGTGCGACGCGTGTCCCCTGGGCCCACGCGCGAGTTTAAACTTTTCCCCGATTTTCAGATTTCCTTCAAACTTCAAATCCTTATAACTTTGGCTAGAAAGCTCCAAATTGAGTGAACCAAATTTTGCTGGATTCAGCTCTCCGAGTACTTTCCAGAAAATCAAGTTTCACTTCATGAAATTCCTTAATTCTCCAGAATTAATTCCTTAAAATTTAAACTATTAGGAATTTTAACTGGAGAATCCTTTGGAGGAAAATCCTGAAATTTTGCTGAGATGTTCACCAAAATATCCTTGAGCTACCATAAAAATTTCAGATCCATTTGAGCTCATTTAGTCCACCTAATGGTGTGATTAGTGAAACTGTTCCAGAGAAAATAGAAAATGTTCAGAAACATTTTCAGAAATTTCTTTGAAATTGTTTAGCTCATCTCTTTAGTTAGGGACTTCCAAATTAAGTGAGACCAAATCCATTAGAACCCTATGAGAATCCAGTTTTCAGAAAGTCATAGTTTGTCTCATGAAAATTTCTAGAACACCCTAAGAGTTCCAATTAAGGTCAAGGACATAATTATTTGTGGAGGGCTCAAATGAGCTTTGCTGCAACTAAAACTTGACCAAGTCTCTGTTTAGGTTGTAACCAAGCCACAGTAAAAGTTTCACAGTCTTTAGGTCTGTCTAGCAAAGGTTGTAGACTTCACAACTTCAAAGTTAATACAAATGCATTTAAATTAATACATACATTGTTCTTATCATGTAGTCGCTAAGGTCGAGGAGGAACCCGAAGTCCTAGACTTCGTTACTCCGGAGGAACAGCTAGCCTACGACCAAGAGCAGCAAGGCAAGCCCCGGTTTGCATTAACCTTTTTACAAATTTTTATTGTTTTGAGCACATACTTGTTTCCTTTGTTCTGTGCATTAGAGTCTTGTTTGGAAATCCAACTGCATAGCCAAGAAAACCACGGGTTGGGTTTAGGATTGCAAACCTCGTTAGCCACTGCATTGCTAGGATAGGGTAGGATTCGGTACAAGTCGAGTAGTTGGAACTACTCGCGAGAATAGGCTAGAGGCACATTGCTCGGGTAGAGATAGCACATGAAACACATGGCAAGAAAATGAGACCGAGCGGAGAGTAAGGGCAGCAGGACTTTGGGGCCTGTGTTCTGTAGCTCCGCTTGTGTCGATTGAGGACCGAGCCGTGTGCGGGCCTGTTGAACAAGCTAGAACAGTACCGAAGACCTACCGGCTATATGGGAACCGGGAAACTGATGTAACTCGGGTAGCTGGGTATTGAGGCATTGCCCGTCGTTCAGAGGGTAGGTTGAGAGCTCGAGGTGTAAATCAGCTGGCGGCACAGAGATGCGCGTGCAGGGACCTCTTGCTCGGGACGATGGGACCGGTTCAATATTTGGCTAACGGGTGAAAGGTAGTCGCGTACGGCGTCCGTGATGGTTGTTGTAGGCAACATCGAGTACGGGCGTACGTGACGGGTTGTTCGGGTAACCCTGCAGGTGTAAATCGATTATAATCGCCGTCCCTCGCGGTCAGTGAGTACCACTTGTTCACTGTACCGTGACGTAGAAAGAACAGGCTAGTTACATGTTAAAAATGTTGCTGATTGAAAGCTGAACATTGATTGTTAATGACATGCTGTAGCTTAGTGCTAACTAAAGTTCTTTTCAACTTTGGGCAAAGTACATGAGAGAAATGCGTTTCTAGTTTGATTGCGGCTCTCTCATGTACCTTAGCGTAAGGTTTCCACAACCTGCTGCTAAAACTTGAAAGTAAGGTTCTACTAATTAGGCGAGTCCTTGCAAATGATTTTTACCTCATGTAACCCATTACCCTCATGTAGAAGTTCCATGTTTAGGTGAGACGGGTCAGACTTGCTGAGCCTTCGTGCTCACTGCTTGTGTTTGAAACTTTTGCAGGGTTCTATGAGGAAGGGACTCCCGAAGAGGAGACGGAACCCCAGGAGGGGAACCCCGTCGAGTGGGAGTCGTGCACGCCGCAGAGTTAGTGTGCGTGTGTGCTAGCAAGGACACGTTCGAGGGCTGAACGTGCACTTGATGCTTAGTCTACGCCCGTGAGTGTAGACTGAACTTATTTTGATGTAAACATGTTCATAAACCTGTTTATGTAATAAAGCTTCCGCTTCCGCTTTGCACCTTTGACGTGTGTTATACGGTGCTGTGCAACGCAGCACCCCTCAGCGTGATCCTGGCTCGACAGGACCAATGGGGTCGTGTCAAGAGTGGGATAAATGGGATATGAGATTATCATCTTGATTATTTATCCTTGAATGGAAATTATGAATTATGCTAGAGATAGAAATCTAGGCAAGCTTGATGCTTTTGTTGGTGCTGCGTGCACGAGACTCGGGTTTGTGTTTAGTGTAAGGTTCTAAGGACCGGTTCTTGGAGCATGTAACCTGGCTTTACTGTGCCAACCACATGCTGAGATGGGGCAGCTTGTCCAATTAATTAGGTGTATTTCCGACGTAGTGTGGGTGTTTGGATGTTGCGGGGAATAGGTGTCAGCTGGACTACCATAGGAACCGCAAGGCTCAAGAGGGGACCACTGCAGCGGGGTTGGAGCCTCCTAGATGCTGTTAGGGGTGAAACCTCAGTGGGCTCATACTTGTCGGGAAGCCCTTTGTAAAGTCCCCGTAGTGATCTCCTGGCCACACACCTGAGAAGTGTGAACGTGGTTCACGGCCACAAGCATAATGGAAGTTTTTAGTTCACCCGGCAACAGGGGATGAAATCACTACATGTAGGTACAGTGGTGCAAACTCTGCAGAGTCAAAACTGTCATGACAGCCGTGCTCACGGTTAAGAGCGGCTTGGACTTATTCATGATTAGATGATGATGAATAGAGAAGTTGAGGATGTTAAGCAGGGAGCTTAACAATGGGATTGGGTTTATGGGATTGGGACCACTTCACTTATATAGTAATGTAGGTGCTTAATAAGCTAAGGAGATAGGAATTAATTGCGTAGTGCTTTAACCATGAGTTCAGCCTTTCCTTGTTCTAGCCTGCATGACATTAATTTCCCACACTTGCTGAGTACCAATGGTACTCAAGCTTTCTTTTCGTTGGTTTTACTTGCTGCTCAGGCCAAAGAAATGAAGTGGTGTACAACAATGAATACTTTGGTCCTAAAGAAGGGTTCTAAGTTCACGGAGTCCCCCGGGCAATGCCTGTGACGGAGCCCACAAGACCATATGTCCGCTGCTTTGCTTATTATCATGTTATGAATATTTTATCATCCTTTGAGACTCTATGTAAGACTTATTTGTATTAGAATACCTGTCTTGTAATATTATGATGTTTCACTATTTGTCATCGCATGTATGAGAAAATGATCCTAGCATACATGTGTGAATTACTTGGTTGTTCTTCGGAAAAACCGGGTGTGACAGCTTCCGTAGAAGCTACATTTTTATCTAAACCCAATTTTTGCACTCATGTCTTCAATTGTTGCGTAACACCATGTCATTTTGTTGGTACGTGGGAAAGCCAATAAGACAATGATTAAGCAAACAACATGTCCTTTGTCGCTTCTATACCTTCCATTCTCATCGAATATTACATCCTAATGTTGTCCTCTGTTTGCCTTGTTCTCTTGTAGTCCCTTACTCGTCCAGAACCTCTATATATCACACAATTGTGGTGGTTCTATTTGCCATGTAAATAGTGGTAACAGTAGGAGTGATGCTATATATTAATTATTAAGAAATACACTGAGCGCCCATTTTTATTGCATGGTAGGTGACATGTTCATTTCACTTGCATTAAATCATTGTACCAAAACCTTAATAATTATTTGATCTTTTCTGGTTTTTTATTAGAAAAAGAGTCAATTTCATAAAAGTACAACTTATTTATGTCATTGTTTCAGAAAACTACAACTTCTATGGTTGATCGTACTAATCAGCCTCGAGTCCAAGAAAGAGTCACTGTGTGGCTTACAAGTGGACCGTGTATAGAAGTTGTAGTTTTCTGAAATAAAAATATAAAATTGTAATGGTTTTCTAAAACCATCATCAAAAGTTATAGTTTTCACACAGATAGTTGTAGTTTCATGAAATTTACTCAAAGAAAAATATGTCAAACTTGTGTACCTTATCAATGTGATGGCCATATTGTAAGAACTGCATATTTGATTGATACACGCCAGTACAGAAAAGGTTATTTGTACAGATTCATAATTTTCTTCTGTACCAGTTCTAGAACCGGCACTAAAAACTATTAGGATTCTTGTTATGAACTGGCACATATACATATTCCAAATAAAAAGTAAATAAATTCCCTTCATATATTGCAGCCTATCAGACCTGCCAGCAACGTTTATTTGGCGGCTGGACTCATAGAGGTGGAAGCTGGTGTTGAACGCCTTGGCAATGAGTGTGTTGCCCTTTCATGCCAAAGCACAATGAACCAAAGAGCGTCGATGCCGTGCGCAGCCACAAACCCTAGCCACCCGCGGCATAGCAACGCGCCGCCAACATCACGTATGAACCGGACGCGCCACACCTTACTGCCGAACGGGCTGACTACGAGCGCTGTTCGATGTCTGTCATTGTTGTCATCCATGAGCTGACCAAGCTCGTCAGAGGTGCGCTGTAGAAGTGCAGATAGATCTAATTATGTCATTCCTCGTTGCTATTGTTGTCATCTAAGTGTCGTTTGTGTTTGGTAGAAAATATTTAACAGATTTTGGGAGGAAGATGGCATCAGGACCTTGAGACGATTTGAGATGGTGCGCGCCATGGCCACTGGATGATCCCATGACGGTCAGGTGATGCGGTAGATGAACATGGTGATGAATGTGGGAGATGAATGTGAGATATGATTGTGAAGATGAATGTGAGAGATGAATATGGGAGACGAACGGCCAGGTTCTCGTGGAAGTCTGGAAGATTATCTGCATTTCAAAGCCCACGCTAGATAAGTGTAAACTACAATCGGTTTTGATGCTTCTCATTTATACCGGTTCTTTTTCAGAAACGGTTCTGATAGGTATAATCTATACTGGGTCTGCTTCCAAACCTTTTTCTGATAACGTGGTTCATATTGAACCACTACTAATAAATCTATTATCCAAACCGGTTCCAGTTAATTATGAATCAGTACTGATATGCATTCTATGTTGTCGAAGTGTGTTGTCGACACTTCCCCCGGGCCTGCTCTGGGCAGCCCGCGGAGGTTCTTTTTCGGAGGGGCTAGACACTCACGGAGAGCTTACGCGTTAGGGATGATGGAAGGAGAAGCTTGACACAGAGATTTTTACGTGGTTCAGGCCGCCGGAGCGTAAAACCCTACGCCCACGGTGAGCAGAGATGCTCGTTGTATTGCTTGGTGCTCAGAACCGGAGTCCTGAGCTTGAGGATGACCTAAGTGCTAGAATGTCTAGGGAGCAAGTGTGCCAAGAGTCAAACCTTCACTAACGTCGCCTACCCGAGCCTTTTATAGTCTAAGGCTCGGGTGGCTTACAAGGTGGGCCCGGGACCCAACAGGTGGTCCTGGGAAGATTGCCTACCATCTACCGTATCTGCAGTTATGCCTGCAGTTCTCTCTGGCGAGGGCTTCTAAGTCTTCGTTCTGCCGCCCGGCCCATGCCACAAGCTAGTCGTAGTGGCTGATGATGGCAGGGGCTGCAGGGGATGTCTTATCGCTGTGTTTATTGGCGTACAGCTTCCGACGCGGCGTGCCAGTCTTCACTGTGATGTGAGTGGGCGCAACGGCACTTGATAGAGGCGTGCTGCGCGTCTCCGTGCGTTGGGAAGGCGCGGGTCTTGAATACCTTGTACGGGCAAGGTATGGTGCATCTTTACTCTTGCTACCAACCTCGCGGGGGCAGGTAGTGCTGTTCTGCTGGCCACGTGGCGGGCCTGGTGCTCTCCTCTGAGGAGAGGGAGGTCCGGCCCCGCTGGACACGTGGAGCCTTCGGAGCTCTCCCCGCAGAGGGGGGAGGTCCGGCTTTGCTGACCATGTGGCGGGCCCGGAGCCCTCCTCTGAGGAGAGGGAGGTCCGGCCCCGCTAGACACGTGGAGCCTTCGGAGCTCTCCCCACGTAGGAGGGAGGTCCGGCTCTGTTGGCCACGTGGCGGGCCCGAAGCTCTCCTTTGAGGAGAGGGAGGCCCGGCCCTGCTGTACACGTGGCGCCCTCTGAGCTCTCCCTGCGGAGAGGGGCGAGGTCCTTAGGCAGTTTCCCCTGTGCGCGGGGGTACCCCATATTGAGGGTACCGACATATGTAAAAAATAAGTGCATCTTCAAAAAACAACTCGATGCCTCTTGGGCCCCACAGACATCGTTTCACCTATAACAATTGCATCTTGAGGCAGTTTCAGAGACAACAAAGATCTCTCTATGTCCCTCTTCTCGGTTCTCACTACAGGAATGTCGACAATAGACGATGGCCAGAATTGTTGACGACGGCTGGAAAACACCGCCGTCAAACGGTTAACCTAGTACCGTCATCTTTAAGTTCTCGGGACTTATAGACGACGGTACACCGTCGGTAATAAAAGCCCTCGTCAACATGGGCAAAAATCTGGGCCTGCTCGAGACTTTAAAGACGAGGTTTTACCTACACTGTCGTCAATAAGCCTTGTAGACGACGGTGTGAGCGCACTATCGTCTTTAAGGCCCGATATACTCGGGACGGCGGCCGCCACTCGGTCCTCTCTCTCTCACTCAGCGGTGCCGCTCTATCTCTCTCACACGCACCGCCACCGCTGACCACCGCCACTGACCGCCGTTGCCACTGACCTCAGGTACACCGCCTCCCTCCCTCCTCCGCCCATGCGCGCGCAGCACCAACCGCCGGCCGTTGCCGCCCCTGTGCCCCCGCCGGCCGCCGCCGGCCCTGCCGCCCCTGCGCCATCACCGGCCCTGCTGCCCCTACGCCCTTGCCAGCCGCCGCTGGCCCTTCGCCTCCCCCGCCCCCCGGCCGCCCTTGTGCCCCCCCCCCGCCCATGCGCCCTCGCTGGTCCTGCCGCCCTCATCGGCCGCCACCGGCCCTTGCGCCCCCACTGGCCGCTGCCACCCCTACGCCCCCGCCGGCAAGCCCCCGCCCCTGCGCCCCCGCCGGCCACCTCCGCCCCTGCGCCCCCGGCCGCCGCCACCCCTGCGCCCCTGCCGGCCGATACTGCCCCTGTGTGCCCTGCCGCCGTCCGCCGCCCAATGTTTTCAATTTGTCGCCGTGCTTGGACGCCGTCGTCGCTGCTGCGCTTGGACGCCATGACCATTGTCGGGCCTAGCCACCGCCGCCACTGCCTCGCGTCTGGCCGCCACCGCTGTAATAGAGGAGTGAGAATTTTATGGTTAGGGTAAAGTCAGAGTGTGATTTTATATAGCTGATCTATAATGTGGGCTTCGGTTCACGTAAATCAGGCTTCAAGCGGCCCAGACTCAACCCAATGGTGGTTCACTTGACTCAACTCAAGACGCCTGCGAGGACATCGACGGAGCAGGAGACTTGATCGTTTCGATCTCATGCCGGCATGGTAGCGCGCGCACGGCCACGGGGCGTCACAACAGTGTGGCTGCCCCCCCCCCCCAACCATATCCGCCCCCACCCCACCATGGCTGCCCCCCCACACCGTTGCTGCCCCCCCACCGCGCGTGGCCGCCCCCACCCCACCGTGGCTACACCCCCCCCCCCCACCGTGGCCGCTCCATCCCCGCCGTGTCCTAACACTTTTCTTAGCAATGTTTGATTAGCAATGTTTATTAGAGATTAATGTTTGATTAGGAATGTTTATTAGAGTTTATTAGCACTTTGATTAGCACCATTTTTGCTTTATTCATGTTCTATAGTTGATGAGGACCATTTTTGCTTTATTAGCACTTTGATTAGCCATTTTTGCTCTATAGCTGATTTTTGCATGTATGAGGAACAATGGGCTTAATTAGGCAATATGATATATATGAGATTTACATTTTTGCTTTTATTATAATTGTTTAATATTTATAATTGTTTATAATTAGTTATTCTATTAATATGTAAAAAATGGGTTTTGGGTCGGCCCGGCCCGACCCGACCCGACACAACATGCAATAAATGCGTTTGTGTCGTATAGACAGTTGTAGTCGTAACGTATGCGTCGAGATGACACGGAAGCCAATGGCGACGGTGAGGACGTTAATCACCCGCGATTGCGTGGATGGTGGATTCAGACGTGGAATTGTCATCTAAGACCAACTTTCCTTCTTCTCTTTCTCTCGTTCTTTCCTCTCTCGTAAATAAATTAAAAATGAAAATGAGTAACGTAACCTATAGCAATGCGTCACCCATTTTGGATCGGCACGTCTCACATGCTATTTGCATGTGAGACGTGAAGGTTCGGAATTGTCCCTTTTTGGACAGCCTGAGAGTGACCGAGGGGGCGTGACTTGTGACGAGACGCGGGTCTGGATCTGGACAAAATTTCGATGGCACAACTCTGTTGTTCTCTGCAGCACCATTTTTGAGTGTGCAGTGGAGAACAGCAGGGTTATGCTGCCGAAATTTCGTCCCAATCTGGACCGCCCGTCTTGTCATGAGCACGCTCCGCTCGGTCACTGTTGGGTGAGTTTAGGACCTATCTGCCTAGTTATAGGGCCGTGACATGCCATAACAATGAAACTAATAATGATTTGTCTTCTTTGAAGGTATACCCTCAATCATGGCTGAAGGCCGCACTTGGACGTATACTGGTTGGAAAAAGGATGGGAGACACTCAGAGGAGTGGTTCACCAAGATGAATGCTTTCATAGAAAGAGCTTTCTCTTTGTCAAATAAGAGCAGGGTGCGGTGCCCATGTATCAAATGTCAGAATGCGAAGTGTTTCGACAAAGTGACATTGTCGTATCACTTGTATGGAAACAGTTTCATGCAACGTTATGAGTTGTGGACATTTCACGGTGAGACACCTTCTCAAGTCGTAGAAGATCGAGATGAGGATGACAACACTGGGGTCGATAGGATGGACGAGATGCTTGATGCCATAAATCCTGAATTGACGGAGGATCCTCCTACAATGGAGGTTAAAACGTTCTTCAAGCTTCTCGAAGCTTCTGAACAGCCGTTGCATGAAAATACAAAAGTGTCGATCCTCAGTTTCATGACTAGATTTATAGCAATTAAGTCTAAGTATTCCTTCTCCAATAACTGCTACAACGATCTCTTCAAATTGATCAGTGATGTCCTTCCACAACCTCATAAATTGGCTAAAGATATGTATCAGTCTAAGAAAATGATTTCTGGGCTTGGTATGGACTATGATAAGACTGATATGTGCCCAGACAACTGCATGCTTTTCTATAAAGAGCATGCCAACAAGAACAAGTGTTTAAAATGTGATAAAGCGAGATTTATCAAAGTTAATAATAACGGCGGTACAAAAGTAATGACTGAAGTCGCACAGAAGCAGCTTCGCTACTTGCCTGTCACACCTAGGTTGAAGTGCTTGTTTCTCTAAAAAAACAGCCAGGCACATGAGGTGGCACAAAGAAGGTCTATGTGAGAACGACGGAATGATGGTGCACCCGTCCGACGGTGAGGCATGGAAAGCGCTTGACCGCTTCAATCCAGATTTTGCCAATGACGCGAGAAATATTCGCATCGGGTTGGTGACAGATGGCTTCTCACTGTTCAGTACGCAGGCGGAGGTGCAGTATGCAGAGGTAAAAATTTTAGTTTACTTTGCTTTATTATCTGATCGTGATCAATGTTTTCATTCAATAATAAATGTGTGCAGGTCGGCGTAGCGTTGCTTGACAGCCGTCCAGACGTGTACCGTGCCCTGTGTGCTTTTTGGGCGAGCGATGGCTTCCAGGCAGTTTCTAAAACCCGTCAAGAGAGTAGAGGGACGGGCGGAAAACATTGTTTGGGTGTGGACGGCTACATACACCTCGCTAAATGGATGGTATGTGCTACTGTAAGTGCATCTAGGTATCCCCGTGGGTTTTGGATGATTGATGACGACAAATTAAGAGACTAATGAGCTGAGATGATCATAAGCACAGGACATTTCCAAGGCGGACACCTAAACTCTCAAAAAGGAAAAAGATGAAGAACGGCGTCAAAGACTCAAAGAGTAGAAATTAAGGTTTCACTTGAGTCTTTAGTAGGCTAGCCGTGTAAAAGTGAGAGTGCGTGTGTCAAGTGCATTGAGATTATAGAAGAGAGCTCAAAGCGTTAGAAGTGTCAAATCCTTAATGGAGAGTGGTAGAGAGGTAAAGTTGGGCAGGCCGGACTTGTCCGGGACAGAGGCCGGACTAGTCCGGAAGCCCCACGGCTTAGTCCGTTTTGGGGCGGACTAAGAGTTCCTGACTGAGTTTGGACTTATCCGTTTTGGGACGGATTAGTCCGTTTCTCTGTTTGAAAGAGTGTTTTGGGACTAAGTCCTGATAGAACGGAATTGGCCGCCTCAGTGACCGGACTAGTCCGGTCTAGCCAGACTAGTCTATTTTCACCCGGACAAAGAGTCCCTGTGTGAGTTCGGGCTAGTCCGTTATGAGTCTGACTAGTCCGCATGGTTGTGAGATGAGAGCTCCCACGGCTAAGTCTTGGTGGACCGGACTTGTCCACCTGAGTGGCTGGACTAGTCCGGGTCCTCCAGACTTGTCCGTTCTCACCCGGACAAAGAGTTCATGTGTGAGATCGGACTAGTCTGTTGTAAGGCAGACTATTCCGGACTTTTGGTAGGTGGCAACGGTTGGCTTCGAGACATCTATAATAGGAGATGCCCCGACTTCATTTACAATACTCTGGAACCCTAGCGCCGCCGCAGCCTTCCTATAGCCTCTCCAAGCCTTCTCCATTGCCTACTAACCCTCTTGAATCAAATCTTGAGTAAATTTGGGTGTGTGAGAAGAGGAGAAGGAAGAACTTCGAGTTTAGACTCTTGGAGTGATCTCGTGCACTTGGTGTAATTTGTGGCTTGTGAGATCTGTGAAGTTTGTGGAAGTTATCAAGTGGGAGCCTCGGATCGTGAGCAGCCCCAAAACTTTGTAAGTTCACCCCTGAGATAGTGAAGAACCGGGTTGGCCTTAGTGGAGACTTGGTGAGGAAAGGGTTGTTAGAACCGGTCCTTTGTGGACTCCTCAACGGGGACGTAGATTCATTAGTGGAATCAAACCTCGGGAAAAAATTTCTTGCCGTCTCTCTTGCATTTACATTTCTTCGAACATCATGATTGCTTAGGGTTTACTTTGATTATTTTGCTATTAGAGTATACATCATTACAATCTTGCAATCTATTTCAATACTATATCACACTTGTCGTATAGGATTGCTAGTTGGTTTATCCACACTTAGTTAAACTAAAATCTGAAAGAAAACCCATAAAAATCAAGTTTTAGGTGTTTCCAATAGTTTGACCAGACTAGTATGCCCCTGAGCCATACTTGTCCGGCCCCTCAATGTGACGCCGCTGTTCTGAGAGAGAACCTCTTGGAACTGAGACTGATGCGTATGTGTGTCCAGGATGTTCATCACACATACACATATCATCCACAAACCGAATTCAGAATATAATACCATGAATGAACAGGGTTTTATTACGAAGTCTCATGAGTCTCAAAACTCATGCTACCAGCGGAAGTCTTGATCTAGCAGCGGAAGTCTTTATTCTAGCAGCGGAAGTCTTTATTCTAGCAGCGGAAGTTTTCTAACTAGTGCGGAAGCAAACTAAGCAGCAGCAGCGGCTCCATCTCCTACTCCACAGGCAAGGTTGAGGACAGATTACACGCCTAATGCTCCACTTGGTCTTCATAGTACTCCTCTCCTGTTGCTGATGATGAAGTAATAATGCAAGTTTGGGTACATGATATACTCAGCAAGTGCGGGAAAATATGATATGTAGCTCACAGCAAGGAAGGTATAAAAAGGCTCATTGCATAAAATGTCACACCCGGTTTCTCTAAAGAGCAACCGAGTGAATATCACATGTATGCTAGGATCATTTTCTCATACATGTGACGACAAATAGTGAAGCATCATTATATTACAAGCCAAGTGTTCAAATATAAATAAGTCTTACATAGCATACGTCTCGATGGACGATAATATGTTCATAACATGTAAATAAAGCAGCAGCGGAATATAAATCTCGTGGGCTCCATCACAGGTGTTGCCCGGGGGACTCCGTGAACCTAGAATCCTTCTTCAGGACCAAAGTCTTGGTCATTGAACCCCACATCATCCCCTTGACCTGAGCAGCAATTTAAACCAACAGAAAAGCAAGTTTGAGTACCGTTGGTACTCAGCAAGTGTGGGAAAGTAATGTCATGCATGGCTAGAGCAAGGAGAGGTTGAACTCATGGTTAAAGCACTACGCAATTAATACCTATCACCTTAGCTTATTTAGCACCTACATTACTACACAGGTGAGATGGACCCAATCCCTCAACCCATCATCAATATTAAGAAACCATAATCTCATCTCCAATGTTAAGCTTCCCGCTTAACATTCTCAACTTCCCAATTCATCATCCTCTAATCATGAATAATTCCAAGCCGCTCTTGATCGTGAGCACGGCTGTCATGACAGTTTTGACTCTGCAGAGTTTGCACCACTATACCTACATGTAGTGATTTCATCCCCCGTTGTCGGGTGGACTAAAAGAACCTCCATTATGCCAGTGGCCGCGAACCACGTTCACACTTCCCAGGTGTGTAGCTAGGAGATCACTACGAGGCCTTTACAAAGTGATTCCTCATGAGCGTGGGCCCACTGAGGTTTCACCCCTAACAGCATACAAGAGGCTCCAACCCTGCTGCAGTGACCCCCTCTTGAGCCTTGCAGTTCATATGGTAGTCCAGCTGACACCTATTCCTGCCACCATCCAAAACACTCATACTACGCCGGGTATACACCTAATTAATTGGCCAAGCTGCCCTGTCTCAGCATGTGGTTGGCACGGTAAAGCCAGGTTACATGCTCCATGAACCGGTCCTTAGTATCCAGGCAAGCACTAAACACAAACCGGAGTCTCGTGCACACAACACCAACGAAATCATCCAACTTGCCTCGATCCCTACCTCTACATAACTCATAATATCTCATTCAAGAGTAAGGTAAATAAGTTGATGATTTCATATCCCACTTATCCCATTCTAAGCATGGCTAAGCATAAGCATATAAATAAATGACATAATAAAATAAATCTCAACCCAGGCTGCAAGGAAATAAGATAATGAAAATCTAGGGAAACTTCCTAGCTTGGGTATCATATTCCAAATTGACAATGCAAATTCATTCTAACTACACATCCTAGGATAGGATCAAAGTGGTCAAGGACACTTGCCTTCTTCCTGCTACTCTGGGAATGGAAAGTCTTGGTCTTGAAAGGTGAGAACTTGCTCTGGGGCAGGTTCTACTCATGCCAATACACATAGCAAAAGAAAACAACAATCCATAAGCCATAGTCCACACTTTCACTCATGCAAACCACACATACATACATATTAAAGTCATTCACATTTTTAGGTGTTGTGGTTACCCTAGATGTGTTGATTTTATGCCTACATGCCCTTTTAAACATATATATATTATTTCTAACTTTTGTATTCAGATTTCTATTTGCACAATACATACGAATTTCTAATTTGAACAAATTCTCTATATTTAATTAATACACTTCTTAGCCACAAAGTTTGCATGAAAGATAATTTCCTACTCCAAACAGGTTTTCAGATCTTCTACAAAATCCTAAATTGAAGTTTTGGGATTTGGAGACCTCATTTATCATTTTCTATTTATGCATACCTATTTTCCTATATTTTCAGATTTATTCTGTATGCCTAAAAGTGAACTTTAATATTAAAATAGTAAGACATATCACCTAAACAGAATAGGTTCTGATCTAAAATGTTCAATAAAATATTTTTGAACTTCCCCTCTGATGGGAACCAATTTAAATTTATTTTACCAATTTTCAGAATTATTTCCTAGCCTAAAAATGTATTTCCAGAAATAATAAAAGTAAGCAGCACTTAGTCAGATCTCATTTCAGCATAAAATCAGTTTTTAACTCATTCTAAAGGTTTTCCAAGTGCTATGAAAATTTAAATTTGTATTTGCACATGTGTTTATATTATCTTTTGAATTTAAATTCTACTCATATGTTCAAATTTCTGAATTTAGTATCTTATAGGGTCTAAAAGGCAATTCCAACCTACTGCAGGGTTTAATTTACTATTTCTTAAATTTTCAGGGGCCTAATTACACATAACATAGAGGTTTTCCTAATTTTTATTAAGTCCAGGGGCTAAAACTGATTTTTAAATGAATTTACATGAATTTCTGAAGGTCTAGGGGCTAGATCGGAAGTTTTCGGGGCTAGCTCGTGTTTTCCGAGATCCCCAGGGGGTAGCGCGTAAGATTCCCGGCCTTTATAACGCGTGGCTGACGTGGGCCGTTGGATTTAAAACAGACGGCTGAGATTATAACGCGAAGCGGTACGGGTTAGATCTATTCGGGGCCGCCCGATTTAAAATGGACGGGCCTCAAGGGGCCACGTCGCCCTGGCCGTGTGCGGGCGGCACTGCCCGGCGGCGCGCGGTGGTGGGAGGCGGCGATCTCGCCGGAGAACTTCGGGTTTTCGTTTGTACTCCCTAAAACTTGGATTTCTTGGCATAGAACGGAAGAGGGGAGGTAGGGGATCTCACCTCGGGGGTTTTTCTTGAGCTCGGAGGCCCTGGAAGGCGGTCGGCGACGAGGTCTGAGGAGAAAATGAGGCGGTGCTCACCGGAGCTGGGTCTAGAGCGCAAAACACCGGGTTTCCTTCACCTGCAAGACTCCCTGGCAGCGGTGGAACATGACAAGCACATTAGATCAGGAAATCCAAACGAGGATCGAAGGAAAACGGTGGTGGAAGCTTCGGTTCTCACCAGGAAGAAAAATGGCCGATCGGGGAGGAGAAAGGGGCGGACCTTGGCGTTTATATGGGCTAGGGGATGGCAGGGTCTTGTGGGGTTTGTATCGCACCGAGATCGGCGGCAGATCGTGGACACAGGCGGCGAATCCAGACGGGGCGCGCGCTATGGTTGCTCGGAGCGGGAAAAGACCGGGCGGCGGTTGGAGAAGAAGGTGCCGACAGGTGGGTCCCGCACGGTAGTGAGAGGGAGAGGGGGAGGGAAGCTGCGCGGGTTATGGGCCGGCTGAGGTGGGTTTCGGCCCACTGGCCGTTTTTCTTTTTCTTTTTTCTTTTCCTTTTCTGTTTTGATTCAAATTTAAATTCCAGATTGAATTTGAATTGCTTTACCACATGCAATACGTCCAAATTTTTTTAAATTCCCCTCTTTAGCAGGTTTTGGGGTGTTACAGCTCTACCCCCTTAAAAGAAATCTCATTCTCGAGATTGGTGATTCTAGGAAAACAAATCCGGAAACTGTGCCTTAAGCTCGTCTTCTCGCTCCTAGGTGGCTTCTGCTTCCGAGTGATGCTTCCACTGCACCTTGCACATACGGATTCTTTTATTTCTTGTGAGGCGTTCCATTGTCTCCAAAATCTTGACCAGTTGCTCGGCATAAGAAAGATCCTCTCGTACGTCCACCTCATTCATGGGTAACATCTCTTCGGGCGTTCTTAAACATTTCTTGAGCTGTGACACATGGAATACATCGTGCACATCTGATAGGCGAGCCGGTAGTTCTAGTTGATATGCCACTTCGCCTTTCCTCTCCAAAATTTGGAAGGGTCCAATGTATCGAGGTGATAACTTCCCTTTCACCTTGAACCGACGAAGTCCTCGGATAGGGGACACCTTGAGATAAACAAAGTCTCCCACATTGAAAACGATCACTCTTCTCCGTACATCGGCATAGCTCTTTTGTCGGGTCTGTGCTATCCTCAAATTGTTGCGGATTTCCCTCACTTTCGCCTCGGCTTCTTGTAGTACCTCAGGCCCAAACACTTTACATTCCCCTGTTTGGTTACAAAATAGTGGAGTCCTGCACTTCCTCCCATGCAACGCCTCAAATGGTGACATCTTCATACTAGCCTGATAGCTGTTGTTGTAGGAGAACTCTGCATACGGTAAGTTCTTATCCCAACTCCTATTATTCTTGAGTCACAAGCTCTCAGCATATCCTCAAGGATTTGATTGGTTCTTTCTGTCTGCCCGTCAGTCTGGGGGTGACAGGCAGAACTAAAGTTCAGATGAGTTCCCATGGTTTCATGTAACTTCTGCCAGAACCTTGAGGTGAACTGTGTCCCTCGATCTGACACTATCTTCTTTGGCACTCCATGAAAACATACGATTTTTGACATGTACAATTCTGACAATTTAGATCCACTGTAGCTTTCTTTCACGGGGATGAAATGAGCTACCTTAGTTAGCCTGTCGATGATGATCCATATCGAATCATATCCCGATTGGGTCCTAGGGAGTCCCACTATGAAGTCCATACCTATTTCTTCCCATTTCTATTCAGGCACTTTGAGTGGTTGCAATAGTCCTACGGGTCATTGATGTTCTGCTTTCACCAACTGACATGTGTCACATAGGGCAACGTGTTCCGCGACATCTCGCTTCATGTCATACCACCAATATCTGCTCTTGAGGTCATGATACATCTTCGTACTCCCAGGATGAATGGAATAGTCAGAATCATGAGCCTCCTTCAAAATCAGTTCACGGATCTCCTTCACCTCAGGCACACAGATTCTTTTCCCATGCCACACCGTACCTTGTTCATCCTCTCTGAACCCAGGGGCTTTATTTTCTTTGATGAGTTCTCTAATTTCTTGTATCTTCTCGTCATTTTTCCGACCGTTGCGTATGTCTTGCTCTAATGTGGAGTCCACTTCCATGGCGATGGCCTCACCACTATTCACCAGACATAGATTGAGTTTTGCAATCTCTTCCTTCAATTCTGTAGGCACGTCCTTTAAGCTCAACATGTTGACCTGCACCTTCCGGCTTAAAGCATCAACCACGACGTTTGCTTTCCCAGGATGATAGTTGATGCCCACATCAAAGTCGTTGATTAGCTCTAACCATCTCCTTTGTCTGAGGTTGAGATCTGGCTGTTTGAAAATGTACTTTAAGCTCTTATGGTCCGTATATATCTCTGTCCTCTTTCCCATCAAGTAATGCCGCCAAATCTTCAATGCGTGGACCACTGCAGCTAGTTCTAGGTCGTGTGTAGGATACTTCTTCTCGTGTTTTTGGAGCTGCTGAGATGCATAGGCAATGACATGCCCCCCTTGCATGAGAACACATCCCAACCCGTGTCCAGATGCATCGCAATACACTGAAAAATTCTTCTGCATATCTGGCATAACTAGCACTGGGGCTGTTGTCAATCTTTTCTTCAGTTCTTGAAAACTCGTCTCACACTCCAGTGTCCATGTGAATGTGATTCCCTTCTCTAGCAATTTGGTGAGGGGTCTCGAGATCTTGGAGAAACCCTCAATGAACCGTAGATAATACCCAGCCAATCCTAAGAAGCTTCGAATTTCCCCGACATTTTCAGGGGTCTTCCACTTTTTCACATCCTTAAGCTTGCCGGGATCTACGAAGATTCCTCCCTCCGAGATTATATGTCCTAAGAAGGGAACTCTCTTTAGCCAAAACTCACACTTGCTCAACTTGGCATATAGTTGGTGTTCTCTCAGCTTTTGTAACACCAATCTTAAATGTCCCTCATGTTCTTCTTCATCTTTGGAGAAGACGAGAATGTCATCAATGAAAACCACCACGAATTTGTCCAAATACTCCATGAATAACTTGTTCATGAGATACATGAAATACGCCGGGGCATTAGTTAGTCCGAACGGCATGACGGTGTATTCGTACAGCCCGTACCGAGATACGAAAGCTGTCTTTAGAATGTCAGTTTGCCTTATCTTCAGTTGGTGGTATCCCGACCTGAGATCAATTTTTGAGAACACACAAGATCCCCTCAACTTATCAAATAAGTCTTCAATGCGGGGTAATGGGTACTTGTTCTTGATGGTTACTTCATTCAACACACGATAGTCTACGCATAACGTTTGGGTTCCGTCCTTCTTGGGCACAGATATCACTGGAGCTCCCCATGGTGAGGAACTAGGACGAATATACCCCTTCTTTGTCGATTCTCTTAAATGTTCCTTGAGCTCTTCCAGCTGTTTGGAGTCCATCCGATAAGGCCTCTTGTATATCAGGGATTTCCAGGCACAAGTTCAATCGTGAATTCCACTTCACGATCGGGAGGCATACCTGGCAACTCCTACGGAAAAACGTCTGGATATTCCCTGATAATCCTTATCTCTTCCACTTCCACCTCAACTTGATTGAGTTTAATGTCCCTCCTAGGTTCTCACACGGCTATGAACTTCACTTTTGTGCCACTAGAGTGAGTTAGTTCCACCGTTCTTGTCGAACAGTGGATGATACCTTTATGTTTGGTCAACCAATCCATACCCAAAATGATATCTATCCCTTGTGAGTCTATCACTATGAGGTTTGCAGTAAATACTACCCCATTGATGTCTAGATATACCTTGGGACACACTTGTATTGTCCTTATTTCTCCCCCTGGAGAGTTCACTGCTAACATGTGGTTCATTTGTGCTGTTGCTAGATCATGCTTCTTAACAAACCCTTGAGCAATGAACGAGTGGGTAGCACCAAAATCAAACAATAGGGTTGCAATGTGTAAATTTGCAGGAAACTTACCAATTACCATGTCAGGTGCCTCTTGCGCTTCCTCCATGGTCACGTGGTTCACCCGTCCTCGCATCACATTCTGCTGCTGTGGCTGCATGGGCTTCTTCTTTGGGCACTTATGGGCATAGTGCCCCACTTCACCACAGTTGAAGCATTGCACCCCAACTTTAGGTGCCTGGCCTTTGTTATCTTGGGGTTGGTTCTGTGGCCCTTGTCCTGCTGGTTGAGGTTGATAAGTGGGGCGTGGCTGTTGCACAAACTGAAGTTGCGGCAGTACTGGTGCTGATGGAGGCCTGAAGTTCAGGTTGTACCCTCTCGGTGCTGAGTAGGATATCACAGCACGGCTCGTCTTCCCTGCAGGTTGCTGCATCAGACGTGGACGTGTGTTGCTACTTGATGCTTGGTGTGACCATCCCACCTTCCTCTTGTTTTCATTCTCCAATGCCTTCAGCTTCCTTTCCACGACAAACGCTCGGTCTACCATCTTTTGGAAGCTTTCATATTCATTGGAAGACATTGAACATTGCATTTCCATAGTAAGTCCTTCCACAAAACAGTCCTGTTTTTGCTCATCAGTTTCGATGTCCCGTGGTGCATAGCGGGATAGTTGGGTGAACATGGTGAGGTATTCCCTCACAGTCATGTTGCCTTTCTGCAGTCCCAAGAACTCCTTTCTCTTGTTTTTGAGTTCACCCCTTGGTATGTAGTGGTTGCGGAAGCCGCGCTTGAACTCTTCCCAAGTGACGTTCTCGGGGTCGTGATGGGCTGCCACGTAAGTGGTCCACCAATCAGCAGCAGGTCCATGCAATTGGTGAGAGGCAAACAGCACCCTCTCATACCCTTGGCATTGTATGATCCTCATCTTGCTCTCAATGGTCTTTAGATCATCTGCCTCCAGGGGTTCAGCAGCACTTGCAAACTTCGGGGGTTGAGTTCCCAGAAACTCGTTCAACCTTGGTTGACGTGGTGCAGCTTGTGGGGGTGGAGCTTGGTGCAAGTTGGCCACCACTTGAGTTAGACGATGGATGAGCTAATTCTGATTTTCGATCATTTGATAGATAGGATCAGCTACTTCACGGCGACCACCCCTGTCTTGTCCTCCAGAAAGGTGAGGATTGCCGCCCTCATCGTTGTTGTTGTTGGGGTTGGCACCACGACCTTTTCCTCTTCCAACCATCTATCATGATCAACCAAATGTTAACTTAAAGCATTACGGATTAACTTCCCAAATTGCTTGTTTAAACTTAAAATTTTGAGGCCTTAATATTTAAACAATTTCTGAAGATTTCACGTAGATCTTTGGGCTTCACGTCTCACGCGAAAATAAAATGCACTATTGATTCATAGGGGTTCACACACCAAAGCAAAGCAACCTAAAGACGAGGTTGTGGACAAATGCCCATGGCTTCCACAACTCATGTCACACACCAAACATTAACACACAAATAAATAGGGTATTGACTCGACTACTCGATGACCTGCTGAAATAAGGGAAATGACTCTAAACAACTCGTATCACTGAACTGGCTCATCGGGGTCTTCCTCATTATTGCGGCTGCCCTCTGATTCCGCTTTAGGTGGGGAAGCTGCTGGTGTAGGAGTGTGGCGACGCTTGCTCGCCCGACGGTCTGGGGAGTCAGGAGTCCATGTGTCATTTACGGTGACACACAGTTCATTCTCATCTCCTCTTTCTCTCGCCCTCAAGCTGGCGCGAAGCAACGCCTCAGTCTCCTTCAGGGTGTCACGAACATCCTGAGGCTCCTGCTGGCACTCCTGCAGTCGAGTGCTGAGCATAGCCGCATCCTCCAAGCACAGGTCCATGTGCTCATGGGAAGTCCCCTGCTGCACTGGCGGGTACTTGTACTCCGCGGCGCCACTCTCCCGCTAGAGGACATACATGTACTCAGTCCTGTCGAGGTGGCGACGGTTGATGTAACTCTGGCAGGTGATGGCCTCCTAGGTGACATCCTTCTCAGCATCGGCCTGAGTCGCCCGACAAGCTGAAGAGCGGTGGATCTTGAGCAGCTGATTTTCATGGATAATCCTCATCTCTGAGCTTCATTCTTCCCGCTTCTCACGGATGGTCCTGGTGGAGCTGTAGTGTATGATCAGCTTGCCCACATTGCCGACGGCGTGGAGCATACGCCGAAGACGGCGCAACAAGCCTCCTACTGCCAACCCGTAGCAGTGGTACGTCATCGGATGGTTCTCCTCTCTCAAGGCAAGGGCAACTACAGGAACTCTCACTCCGGTGGACTTGCGGGCGGTGCAGATCATGCGAACCATCTAAAACATAAAGCATTTAAAATTAAGTTAGATAAGAATTAAATAAAGATTGTATTTTGTATAAAAGTTGGGACAAGGTGAATAAAGTGACCCCATTAAATAACACTTTCAACCCACATCTTTGTAAAATAGTTTTTAAGAAAATAGGGTCCTTAAATACGTCCATTTCTAACTAGGTCCATGTTCCTACGGGCAACCTTGGCTCTGATACCACTTCTGTCACACCCGGTTTCTCTAAAGAGCAACCGAGTGAATATCACATGTATGACAGGATCATTTTCTCATACATGTGACGACAAATAGTGAAGCATCATTATATTACAAGCCAAGTGTTCGAATATAAATAAGTCTTACATAGCATACGTCTCGATGGACGATAATATGTTCATAACATGTAAATAAAGCAGCAGCGTAATATAAATCTTGTGGGCTCCGTCACAGGCGTTGCCCGGGGGACTCCGTGAACCTAGAATCCTTCTTCGGTACCAAAGTCTTGGTCATTGAACACCACATCATCCCCTTGACCTGAGCAGCAATTTAAACCAACAGAAAAGCAGGTTTGAGTACCGTTGGTACTCAGCAAGTGTGGGAAAGTAATGTCATTCATGGCTAGAGCAAGGAAAGGTTGAACTCATGGTTAAAGCACTACGCAATTAATACATATCACCTTAGCTTATTTAGCACCTACATTACTACACAGGTGAGATGGACCCAATCCCTCAACCCATCATCAATATTAAGAAACCATAATCTCATCTCCAATGTTAAGCTTCCCGCTTAACATACTCAACTTCCCAATTTATCATCCTCTAATCATGAATAAGTCCAAGCCGCTCTTGACCGTGAGCACGGCTGTCATGACAGTTTTGACTCTGCAGAGTTTGCACCCTGTACCCACATGTAGTGATTTCATCCCCCGTTGCTGGGTGGACTAAAAGAACCTCCATTATGCCAGTGGCCGCGAACCACGTTCACACTTCCCAGGTGTGTAGCTAGGAGATGACTATGAGGCCTTTACAAAGGGATTCCCGACAAGCGTGGGCCCACTGAGGTTTCACCCCTAACAACATACAAGAGGCTCCAACCCCGCTGCAGTGGCCCCCTCTTGAGCCTTGCGGTTCATATGGTAGTCCAGCTGACACCTATTCCCCGCACCATCCAAAACACCCATACTACGCCGGGGATACACCTAATTAATTGGCCAAGCTGCCCCATCTCAGCATGTGGTTGGCACGGTAAAGCCAGGTTACATGCTCCATGAACCGGTCCTTAGGATCCAGGCAAGCACTAAACACAAACCCGAGTATCGTGCACACAGCACCAACCAAATCATCCAACTTGCCTCGATCCCTACCTCTACATAACTCATAATATCTCATTCAAGAGTAAGGTAAATAAGTTGATGATCTCATATCCCACTTATCCCAATCTAAGCATGGCTAAGCATAAGCATATAAATAAATGACATAATAAAATAAATCCCAACCCAGACTACAAGGAAATAAGATAATGAAAATCTAGGGAAACTTCCTAGCTTGGGTATCATTATCCAAATTGACAATGCAAATTCATTCTAACTACACATCCTAGGATAGGATCAAAGTGGTCAAGGACACTTGCCTTCTTCCTGCTGCTCTGGGAATGGAAAGTCTTGGTCTTGAAAGGTGAGAACTTGCTCTGGGGCAGGTTCTACTCATGCCAATACATATAGCAAAAGAAAACAACAATCCATAAGCCATAGTCCACACTTTCACTCATGCAAACCACACATACATACATATTAAAGTCATTCACATTTTTAGGTGTTGTGGTTACCCTAGATGTGTTGATTTTATGCCTACATGCCCTTTTAAACATATATATATTATTTCTAACTTTTGTATTCAGATTTCTATTTGCACAATACATACGAATTTCCAATTTGAACAAATTCTCTATATTTAATTAATACACTTCTTAGCCACAAAGTTTGCATGAAAGCTAATTTCCTACTCTAAACAGGTTTTCAGATCTTCTACAAAATCCTAAATTGAAGTTTTTGGATTTGGAGACCTCATTTATCATTTTCTATTTATGCATACCTATTTTCCTATATTTTTAGATTTATTTTCTATGCCTAAAAGTGAACTTTAATATTAAAATAGTAATACATATCACCTAAACAGAATAGGTTCTGATCTAAAATGTCCAATAAAATATTTTTGAACTTCCCCTCTGATGGGAACCAATTTAAATTTATTTTACCCATTTTCAGAATTATTTCCTAGCCTAAAAAGGTATTTCCAGAAATAATAAAAGTAAGCAGCACTTAGTCAGATCTCATTTCAGCCTAAAATCAGTTTTTAACTCATTCTAAAGGTTTTCCAAGTGCTAGGAAAATTTAAATTTGTATTTGCACATGTGTTTATATTACCTTTTGAATTTAAATTCTACTCATATGTTCAAATTTCTGAAGTTAGTATCTTATAGGGTCTAAAAGGCAATTCCACCCTACTGCATGGTTTAATTTACTATTTCCTAAATTTTCAGGGGCCTACTTACACATAACAGAGAGGTTTTCCTAATTTTTATTAAGTCCAGGGCCTAAACCTGATTTTTAAATGAATTTACATGAATTTCTGAAGGTCCAGGGGCTAGATCGGAAGTTTCCGGGGCTAGCTCGTGTTTTCAGAGATCCCCAGGGGGTAGCGCGTAAGATTCCCGGCCTTTATAACGCGGGGCTGACGTGGGCTGTTGGATTTAAAACAGACGGTTGAGATTATAACGCGAAGCGGTGCGGGTTAGATCTATTCGGGACCGCCCGATTTAAAATGGACGGGCCTCAGCGGGCCACGTCGCCCTGGCCGTGTGCGGGCGGCGCTGCCCGGCAGCGCGTGGCGGTGGGAGGCGGCGATCTCGCCGGAGAACTTTGGGTTTTCGTCTATACTCCCTAAAACGGAAGGGGGGAAGTAGGGGATCTCACCTCGGGGTTTTTCTTGAGCTAGGAGGCCCTGGAAGGCGGTCGGCGACGAGGTCCGAGGGGAAAATGCGGCGGTGCACACCGGAGCTGGGTCTAGAGCGCAAAACACCGGATTTCCTTCACCTGCAAGACTCCCCGGCGGCGGTGGAACATGACAAGCACGTTAGATCAGGAAATCCGAATGAGGATCGAAGGAAAACGGCGGTGGAAGCTTCGGTTCTCACCGGGAAGAAAAATGGCCGATCGAGGAGGAGAAAGGGGCGGACCTCGGCATTTATATGGGCGAGGGGACGGCGGGGTCTTGTGGGGTTCGTGTCGCACCGAGATCGGCCGCAGATCATGGACGCAGGCGGCGAATCCGGACGGGGCGCGCGCGGCGGTTGCTCGGAGCGGGAAAAGACCGGGTGGCGGTTGGAGAAGAAGGTGCCGACAGGTGGGTCCCGCACGGCAGTGAGAGGGAGAGGGGGAGGGAAGCTGCGCGGGTTTTGGGCCGGCTGAGGTGGGTTTCGGCCCACTGGCCATTTTTCTTATTCTTTTTCATTTTCCTTTTCTGTTTTGATTCAAATTTAAATTCCAGTTTGAATTTGAATTGCTTCACCACATGCAATACGTCCAAAAAATTTTAAATTCCCCTCTTTAGCAGGTTTTGGGGTGTTACATAAAAGAAAAATTTATTTCTCAAACACGATAAAAACAGCAACTTAGCTTTAATTGAATGTAATCCCAACATGTATTTAAACATTTACATAGCTCCATCATGATTCATCCCTTTCCATGTCTCAGCCAGACATTAGCCTTTCTCAACTTTGCTCATGAATACCATCTCGTATTCACTACCATCTCATGAATACCATCTCGTATTCACTACCATTTCATCTCATAATCAATTCCTTCTCATTCCGAGACCAAATCTCATTGCCATGACTCAGCAGTCATGCAACCAATCTCATTACCTGGACTCAACAGTCCCAAAAACTAGAGACCAAACCAAACCAATATCCAAACCATAACCGAATACCATCCCATTTCATCTAATCATGTGGGTTGTCCAGGCGCTCGTGACCGTAAGCTCGGCTATCATGATAGTTTAAGACTCTGCCGAGTTTGTACCACTTTACCCACAAGTTTATGATTTCGTCACCCGTCGGTGACTGCAGAACCTCCATTATACCAGTACACAACCGTCGGTGTATGGTAAAGAGATCACAAAATAGCCTTTACAAAGGGGCTACTAGATGTATGGACTCACTAAGGTTTCACCAGCAGGCTAGAATCTCCAATTCTCCCACCGACGGGCCCCCTCTTGTGCCATGCAGTTCCCAGGGCAGTCCTCACTCGACTCCCATTCCCCGCGCCTTCCACGGTCCATAACGATCTAGTAACATACCTAATTACTCAGCTAAGCCGCACCCATACTTGGCCTTGTGGTGGCACTGTCATCCTAGCATGGCTCACATGAACCGGTCCTTAGATCTACGGCAAGTAACCACCATCTCATTCTACCTCTTCCACAAAACCATGCTTGCCTAGATCTCCCTCCGATTCATGTCCATTATCAACATCAGTTTTCTCATTAACATTATTCATAAGAGTGCAGTTAGCTAGACACATCTATCTCGCTTCCCATAATCCCGTGGACTCAGTGAAGCATAAAAGCGAAAACCTTACCCGACTCATTAACTTTTCCGGGCGACAGGGGTGGTTAACAAAACTAGTAAACTCCTATGAAAGGGTTTCCCATCATGTTGACTCAAGCACACACATCTTTTCGCAAACAAAACAGTTTTCCAAAAACATGGGATCAATATGATCAAGGGGCACTTGTCTTGTTCTTGCGGTTCCTGTTGCTCAAATTCTTGCTGTTGTAGTCCGTCGTAGGTAGCTCCCTGAGCTTGTCCTTCTATGCGCGATCACGCACATACAAGATTCATAGCAATCAATACCATGCACAAACTTTAACCAGATGCGATGATGCATATGCATGCAAATCCTACGATACAGTTTTTATTAGATCGGTTGTACGTGTCCTTGTATGTTTGCATGGGTTTGCATGGGGTTTTATGATAAATAGAGGTGTAAAGATTAATTGTGGATGTGGCGATGATCTTGACTTTAGATCAAACCGATCAACACGCGATCTATCCACAAGAAAGCTTCTGTTCGAAAGGAATCGAACAACAGATGCAAAGAAAACACGATGATGTCGTAAGGTGGTATTGGAAACCTACCTTACTTCCTTCTGGTCCTTCTTCTTGCAAAACAGATCGTCGGGGCTCTCTTCCGGCGGCGGCGATCGTGTCTAGCACATCGGCAGTCTCTCCGGTGGTCAAACTCCGAAGAAGGGGTTTAGCTCGGCAAGTTGGGTGCTAGGGCTCCAAGTCGACGACTCTCGGGAGGTGGAAAAGAAGTTCGTGGTTGCAACCAAAGGTTTTAGGTTCTATTTATAAGAGGAAACGGAGAGTCCTATTCTTATCAGAATTCGAATAAGAGTCTGTCGATGTGTGTGGTCGACACTTCCCCCGGACCTGCTCTGGGCAGCCCGCGGAGGTTCTTTTTCGGAGGGGCTAGTCGCTTGCGGAGAGCTTAAGCGTAGGGACGAATTAGGGAGGAGCTTGACACGGCGAGTTTTACGTGGTTCGGGCCGCCGGAGCGTAAAACCCTACGTCCACGGTGAGCTGAGGTGCTCGCTGTATTGCTTGTTGCTCAGAACCGGAGTCCTGAGCTTGAGGATGAGTTATGCCTAGGGTGTGAGTTGCTGGAGTTCGAACCCTTGCTAACGTCGCCTACCCGAGCCTTTTATAATCCAAGGCTCGTGTGGTTTACAAGGGGGGCCCGGGACCCGACATGTGGTCCCGGGGAGATTGCCTGCCGACTATCGTATCCGCAGTTATGTCGGTAGTTGTCTCTGGCGAAGGCTTCCGAGTTTTCGTCTTGCCGCCCTGCCCATGCCGCATGCTAGTCATAGTGGTTGATGACGGCGGGAGCGGCAGGGGATGTCTTGTTGCTGATTTTTCTTAAGAAAATATAGGGCTGGCCTAGGATTCCATAATTGCAAATTTTTTTAGGACTCAAAAAGAAAGCAATAAGACTGAATGAAAAGTGGATTTTAGACCTGGCTGACTGACATGTTTACGTCTCATATTGGCTAATGTATTTGGAAGCCCTAGGAACGTCTGTCAAATCTTATTAAAAAACTTTCCAGGGTGGCATCCATGCTGAAAAAAGAGCTAAAAATATGAGTGTTGGTGGTTGAAATAAACAGAATCCAAATAAAATACTAGAAAGACAATCAAAATAAGCGCATTTGGGAGCAAATATAGTGACCATTAGTGAGAGTCAGGTTCAAACAATTCAAGGATTGTAAAGACCATAAAAAGTAGAATGCACCAAATTGAGCCTATTACCAGTTCTCTTCCCCCCTTCCCCTTTTGCATTTCATTCTCTATTTGGCCCGCCTCATGAAAAATGATAGGCCTATTGATTCGAAGGAAGTACGAAAGGGTCGGTCAATAGCATAGCTCTTTTTTTTCTCCTTTCGAAGGAAAGGCCGTGTTTATTGGCTGGCAGGTTCTGACACCGCGCGCCAGTCTGTGATACGACTGGGTGCAACGGCACCTGACAGAGGCGTGCTCCGCGTCTCCGCGTCTTGGGAAGGCGCGGGCCTTGAATACCTTGTACGGGCAAGGTATGGTGCGTCTTTACACCCACTGCCTACCGCTCGGGGGCAGGCATCGCTGTTCTGCTGGACACGTGGCGGGCCCAGAGCTCTCCTCTGAGGAGAGGGAGGTCCGGCCCCGCAAGTGTGACACCCTCATCTCGGGTGTCAGCATATGTTCATGTTTTATGAAGAAGAAAAACATTTTAAGAAAAAAAGGAACAGAGACAAGTATCAAAAGGATGGCCAATAAAGCTCTCCGAGAAACACCGAAACGCAACTTCCACGGCCAGCAGATCACGTGGCGCGTTCGGAGCTCATCCCCGAGAGATTGGGAGAGGTACGACGCTAAACTAGGCTACGTGGCAGGCTCGGGGGTCACCTCCACAATTGGAAAGAGGTCCGACCCTGTGGGACACGTGCTGCCCATGGAGCTAGCCTCTGCGGAAGAAGCAAGGGCATTTTTCATAGGACACGTGTCAATCTCGGAGCTCATCTCAGAGAGAAGTCCGGGTCTATCGAACACGTGTCACCACTGGAGCTTATCACCGGAAGGTCCGTCGCAAAACACGTGGCGTGCGCGGAGCTCGTCTCCGAAGAAGAGGGGGGTCTCGCTCGTGACACGTGGCACAACCGGAGCTCGTCTCTGCGGGAGAAGAGATACCAGGCTCGGAAGGACACGTGGAGCTTCCGGAGCTCATTACCGCGGAGGTAACGAGTCTGAAGCGGTTCTTACGTGTAAAGATACCGGTGCGCAACGAAAACCGATCTAAACTCCACGATCCTTACCGAAGATAAGACGTCAAGATCTAACAAAGATCTGAATAAGACTCTTATTCAGGATCCAATCAGATTAGGACTCTTCTCTTCCCGATTATAAATAGAACCCGAAACCTCTGGCCGAAACTACGAACTTCTCTTTCAACTCCTGAGACGACGACTTAGCACCCTAGCCCTAACATCGCCGAAAGCACAACAAGGGAGATCATCAGAGGAGAACCAAGCGGACTGAGGAGGACCCCGAAGACAAGAAGAACGTGAGATAGGACTTCAATACCACCTTACGACATCATGTTGTTCATCTCTTTGCATCTGTTCTTCGATTCCTTTCGAACAGAAGCGTTTTCATGGGCAGAACACTCGATGATCAGTTTGATCTAAAGTCAAGACCATCGCCACGTTCATCTTTTATCTGAACACCTCTGACCATGCAAGCCATGCAAGAACATCAGATCAATCTAATAGAACTAATCGTAGTATAGTATGCATGTGCATCATCGCATCTAGTTTAGGGTTTGTGCATAATATTGATTGCTGTGAATTTGTGTGCACGTGAATCCTACATAGCAGGACAAACTCAGGAAGCTGTCTACGACGAGCTGCAGCAACAAGGTTTTGAGAATCAAGAACAACCGGAACCGCAAGAACAAGGCAAGTGCTCCTTGACCATGTTGATCCTATGTTTTGGGTAAAACTATTTTGTTTTGCGAAAAGGTGTGTGTGCTGAGTCAAAACATGGTGGGAAAACCTTTTTTATAGGAGTTTACTAGTTTTGATTAAACCATCCTTGTCGCCAGGGAAGTTTATGAGTCGGGTATGGTTTTTGTTTTATGCTTCGCTGAGTCCATGGGATTGGGAAGCGAGATAGATGTGTCTAGCTAACTGCATTCGTACTGATAATAAGTAACTGATGAGGTTAATGAACATGGATCGGAGGGAGATCTAAGCAAGCCTGGGTTTGTGAATGAGGTAGCATGAGATGGTGGTTTTGCTTGCCGTAGATCTAAGGACCGGTTCATGCATGCACATGCCAGGATAACAGTGCCACCACAAGGCCAAGTATGGGTGCGGCTTAGCTGAGTAATTAGGTAAGTTGCTAGGGTGTTATGGACTGTGGAAGGCGCGGGGAATGGGAGTCGAGTGAGGACTGCCCTGGGAACTGCATGGCACAAGAGGGGGCCCGTGGGTGGGAGAATTGGAGATTCTAGCCTGCCGGTGAAACCTTTGTGAGTCCATACATCTAGTAACCCCTTTGTAAAGGCTATTTTGTGATCTCTTGACCATACACCGACGGATGTGTACTGGTATAATGGAGGTTCTGCAGTCGCCGACGGGTGACGAAATCACAAACTTGTGGGTAAAGAGGTACAAACTCTGCAGAGTTATTAAAACTATCATGATAGCCGAGCTTACGGTCACGAGCGCCTGGCTAAACTGCCATGATTAGATTGGAATGGTTAGTGGGACGGTTCTTGGTTATGGTTATCGGTTATGATTATTGGTTTGGAACTGTTGAGTCCGGGAGATGAGATGGTTGCATGACTGATGGGTCATGACATGGAATTGGTCTCGGTGTGAGACGTGGTTGTTTTATGAGGTGAGATGGTAGCGAATACGAGGAGGTATTCGTGAGTATGAATAAAAGATTGGTTAATGTTCGGATGGAACACGGGAAGTGATGGAGGTATGTTGGTAATTCAATACATGTTGAGATTACATTTAAACTTAAGTTGTTGTTTTATCATGGTTTTTACAGAACTGCTTTCCTGCAAATAAGCCTTTTATCACCTACCTTGTTTATGAGCTGCATATCATGTGTTATTCCCGCACTTGCTGAGTACATCATTGTGCTCAAACTTGCATTATTATTTCTTCATCAACAGCAAGAGAAGCCTACTATGAAGATCAAGTGGAACATTATGGCGCGTGATCTGTTCTCAACCTTGCCCGTGGAGGGAATAGAGATGGAGCCACTTCTGCTTAGTTTTGCTTCCGCACTAGTTTTTGCTTCCACATTTAAATAAGATTTCCGCTGCATAGAAATAAGACTTCCGCTGTAAGCATGAGTCCAAGACTCATGAGGAATTGTAATAAACTCTGTTATTCGTGGTAATATATAATCTGAATTCAGTTTGTGGAACGTATGTGTATGTGTGATAAACATCCTGGGCACACATATGCATTAGTTCTCGGTTCCGTGGTTTTCCACAGAATTGAGGGCATCACAGATTGGTATCAGAGCCACGAGTTGACAGTAGGTTACACACCTAGATAGAAACTTTGGGTTGACATTAGAACCAGGGGTGAACAGCAAGTTATACCCTTAAATAGAAGCTACGCGGACCAAAGGAAGCATTCTAGGATGAATAGCTTAGATTGGCCTTGAAACCGCCTTGACATAGGAAACCATCCTTGAATAGGAGTTGAGTGGGCCCTTGTGATGATTATTTGTGAATATGTGCTTAGTGTGAGTTGTGGGACGTCTCAACAACGTTGCCCATACCCACACTAAGAAGAAAGAGGAGTGAAATGCTTCGGCACTTGATCACATCCTCATAAGGACTAATAGTCCAAACTCCCCTTGATGCATATAGTTGAAAGGACCTACCTAACTTCTAACCTTCTCTTCTATTTCGTTCTCTCTCACAGATGGTGAGAGGAAACGCCAGCCGAAGGAAGTCCAGGAAGATGACCACGAAGAAGTTCCTGCTAACCCTGGAGCTGGCGAAAACAACCTAGAAAGGTTGATGGCCATGCAAAACCAGCTTATGCAAACCATGATCCAAACTTTGGGTCAGTTGCAGGCCAACCAACACCCCGTTCCGGCACCACCGCCACCACCACCGCCGGCTCATAACAGGTTGGGAGAGTTCATGAGGACTCGACCACCCACCTTTGCTCAAGCAAGCGATCCAATGGAGGCCGATGATTGGTTGAAATCCATGGAGAAGAAGCTTGCCATTGTACAGTGCAATGACCGAGAGAAGGTTCTCTTTGTGTCGCACCAACTGATGGGAGCAGCTGCTGACTGGTGGGATGCCTTGAGCAACGCCCATGCCAACCCGGAGACAATCACTTGGACTGAGTTCAAGGAAAGTTTCCGCTCCCACTACATCCCTGTTGGCGTAATGATGCTCAAGAGACAGGAGTTTGAAGGTCTCCGCCAAGGGCAGAAGAGTGTGAACGAATACCTCAACAAGTTCATACAACTGTCCCGGTATGCCCCCGAAGATGTCAACTCAGATCAGAGGAAGCAGTACCTGTTCATGAGAGGGTTGAACAATGAGATCCAAGTTCAGCTCCTCAACAATGACTACGTAAGCTTCAGAAGCTGGTTGATAAGGCTATTGTGGTGGAAAACAAGATCCGAGAGATCGAGCACGAGTGCAAAAGGAAGATGCCATACCAGCCCCAAGGGAGCAACGTACGACCTAGGTACATGCCCCCTGCAACGCAGTATGGATCGACTGCTCCTACGTACCGCCCTGGTCAGCCACCACAGCAACGGCTCGTTGCACCAGCACCTCGTATGCCCATGCCTCCTGCGCCCCGGCCTAACAATGGCGCTCCTGTTTAAAATCCCCGCCCCAACGTACCTGCTGCCGTAGGCAACAGGGCATGCTTTGCATGCGGAGAAGTAGGCCACTTTGCTAACCAGTGCCCGAAGCGAGGCCCTGGACAGCAAGGTAACGTGCCCAAGCAGAACCAGCGACCAAACGGAGGGGACAACCAAGGAAACCATGGACCGCAGAACTATGCTCGTGGCCACGTTAACCATGTCACTGCTGAGGAAGCACAACAGGCTGAGGATGTCGCAATTGGTATGTTCCTTGCTAACTCCAACCCAGCCACCATTTTATTTGATTCTGGAGCATCACATTCCTTCATATCATCTAAATATGTTGCCAAACATCATCTACCCGTATCCCACCTAGAATGTGCTATGTTAGTTAATTCTCCCGGAGGGGAAATGAGGACTAGTATAGTGTGTCCTAAGGTAAGCCTTAAAATAAGGGGGGTAGACTTCCTTGCCAACCTTATTGTCTTGGACTCCCACGGAATTGACATCATACTCGGAATGGACTGGTTAAGCAAGCATAATGGGGTAATCCAATGCGCTGAGAGAAGCGTGCAATTGACAAACGAACACGGTATCAGTGTCGAGTTTGAGTCAGCCCCGCAAGCGACCGAACGGGCGGATCTGAACCATGTTGAAGGAGTAGCATTGGACAACATTCCAGTGGATCAGGAATTTTCAGATGTATTCCCGGAAGAACTTCCAGGTATGCCACCTGACCGGGATGTTGAGTTTGCCATAGATTTGGTACCTGGAACTGCACCCATAGCTAAGAGACCATATAGGATGCCCGTCAACGAGTTAGTTGAACTCAAGAAGCAAATTCAAGACCAGTTGGAGAAGGGTTTTATCCGTCCAAGTTCGTCACCATGGGGAGCCCCGGTACTCTTCGTGGACAAGAAGGACGGAACCCATAGGATGTGCGTGGACTACAGGTCTCTCAACGAGGTAACAATCAAGAATAAATACCCTCTGCCCCATATAGAGGACCTGTTCGATCAAATGAAAGGAGCCCAAGTGTTCTCCAAGATTGATCTTCGGTCGGGATATTTCCAGCTGAAGATTAAGCCCTCCGATATACCTAAGACAGCCTTTCGGACGTGGTATGGTTCATATGAATATACCGTTATGTATTTTGGATTGACGAATGCACCCGCATACTTCATGTACCTTATGAATAAGGTCTTCATGGAGTACTTGGACAAGTTCGTCGTAGTTTTCATCGACGACATTATGGTGTATTCAAAAAGTAAGGAGGAGCATGAAGAACATCTGAGATTGACCTTGCAGAAATTGCGCGAGCATCAGTTGTATGCCAAGCTCAACAAGTGTCAATTTTGGCTTAAGGAAATATCTTTCCTAGGCCACATCATCTCCAAGGAAGGGGTATCAGTTGATCCTGGAAAGGTGAGAGATATTTTGAAGTGGGACCAACCGAGGAGCGTGAGAGATATTCGGAGTTTCCTTGGGATGGCAGGATACTATCGGCGCTTCATTAAAGACTTCTCTAAGATAGCAAAACCTATGAAGGAGTTTCTAATGAAGGGAAAGGTCTTTCAATGGACACAAGCCTGCAAAGAAAGTTTTGAGGGACTCAAGAAAAGGCTAACCACAGCACCAGTTCTGGTATTGCCAGACATAAGCAAGAGCTTCGACATATATTGTGACGCATCCAGACAAGGGCTCGGATGTGTGCTCATGCAGGAAGGGCAAGTGGTAGCCTATACCTCACGACAATTAAAGAAGCATGAGCTTAACTATCCTACACACGATTTGGAGTTAGCAGCAGTGGTGCATGCATTGAAGATTTGGAGACATTATATCCTTGGTCATCGATGTGAGATCTATACCGATCATAAAAGCCTCAAGTACATATTTACACAAACAGACTTGAATTTGAGGCAACGTCGATGGTTAGAACTCATCAAGGATTATGATGTGATAATCAACTACCACCCCGGGAAGGCCAATGTGGTCGCTGACGCATTGAGCAGAAAGGGAGCATGCCACCAACTCACGGTTCGGGAGCTACCACCTGAACTACGTAAAGAGTTCGAACAGTTACACCTCGGATTCTTGAATAACATGGAAATGATGGAAATCCACTCCTCGTTGGAGCAAGAAATAAGAAAGGGACAAGCAACGGACGAAGGGATTAAGGAGATCAAAGAAAGAATCCGACAAGGGATAGAAAAGGATTTCAAGGAGGATAAAAAGGGTACGCTTTGGCTAGGAAAAAGGATTTGTGTGCCAAACATAAAACACCTTCGCGACATAATATTGAAGGAGGCACATGATTCACCCTATTCCATACACCCAGGGAGCACCAAAATGTACAAGGATTTGAAAACTTGCTATTGGTGGGATGGTATGAAGAGGGATATAGCCGAATACGTTGCCCTATGCGACACATGCCAACGGGTAAAAGCCGAACATCAAAAACCCGCTGGATTGTTGCAACCCTTGAAAATACCTGAATGGAAATGGGAGGACATCAGTATGGACTTCATTGTCGGATTACCACGAACTCAGTCAGGATACGACTCCATCTGGGTCATTGTGGACCGGTTGACGAAGACCACCCATTTTCTTCCGGTAAAGACAAGTTACAACGTTACACAGCTGGCAGAATTGTACATGGAGCAGATCGTGTGCCGTCATGAAGTTCCAAAGAGGATAATCTCAGATCGAGGTTCTCAGTTTACCTCTAGATTCTGGAGGAAGATGCAGAAAGCCATGGGTACACGACTGGATTTTAGCTCCGCCTATCACCCACAAACAGATGGACAAACCGAAAGGACAAACCAAATTTTGGAAGACATGCTGAGAGCTTGCGCCTTGAAATGTGGGTGTAGTTGGGATAGGAGTTTACCGTATGCCGAGTTCTCCTATAACAACAGCTATCAAACTAGCTTGAAGATGTCGCCTTTCGAAGCCTTATATGGTAGACGGTGTAGAACGCCGCTGTTCTGGAACGATACTGGAGAGAACCAGGTGTTTGGACCCAAAGTACTACAAGAAGCTGAAAAGCAAGTCCAAACGATACGGGAGAACTTAAAAGCTGCTCAGTCACGACAGAAAGGCTATGCGGACAATAGGCGTAGAAAGTTGACCTTTAAAGTTGGAGACTTCGTATACCTTAAGGTATCGCCTATCCGAGGCCAACGACGTTTTAACGTCAAAGGCAAACTAGCGCCTCGCTACATCGGACCATTTAAGATTTTGGACAAGCGAGGAGAAGTAGCCTATCAACTAGAGCTCCCAAACCACCTCTCCGACGTACATGACGTGTTTCATGTATCCCAGCTCAAGAAGTGCTTGAGAATACCAGAGGAACAAGTGTCAATGGGAGAACTTAACCTTCAAGAGGACCTGACTTACGCAGAACACCCTGTCCGAATCTTGGACGTAAAGGAAAGGGTCACCCGAAACAAGGTGATTCAATGGTGCAAGGTACAATGGAGCCATCACACTGAAGCTGAAGCCACATGGGAGCGAGAAGAGGATATCAAGGCAGAATTTCCCCATCTATTTTCTACTAACGAATCTCGAGGACGAGATTCAATTTAAGGGGGGGTAGATTTGTGACACCCTCATCTCGGGTGTCAGCATATGTTCATGTTTTATGAAGAAGAAAAACATTTTAAGAAAAAAAGGAACAGAGACAAGTATCAAAAGGATGGCCAATAAAGCTCTCCGAGAAACACCGAAACGCAACTTCCACGGCCAGCAGACCACGTGGCGCGTTCGGAGCTCATCCCCGAGAGATTGGGAGAGGTCCGACGCTAAACTAGGCTACGTGGCAGGCTCGGGGGTCACCTCCGCAATTGGAAAGAGGTCCGACCCTGTGGGACACGTGCTGCCCGCGGAGCTAGCCTCTGCGGAAGAAGCAAAGGCATTTTTCATAGGACACGTGTCAATCTCGGAGCTCATCTCAGAGAGAAGTCCGGGTCTATCGAACACGTGTCACCACCGGAGCTTATCACCGGAAGGTCCGTCGCAAAACACGTGGCGTGCGCGGAGCTCGTCTCCGAAGAAGAGGGAGGTCTCGCTCGTGACACGTGGCACAACCGGAGCTCGTCTCTGCGGGAGAAGAGATACCAGGCTCGGAAGGACACGTGGAGCTTCCAGAGCTCATTACCGGGGAGGTAACGAGTCTGAAGCGGTTCTTACGTGTAAAGATACCGGTGCGCAACGAAAACCGATCTAAACTCCACGATCCTTACCGAAGATAAGACGTCAAGATCTAAGAAAGATCTGAATAAGACTCTTATTCAGGATCCAATCAGATTAGGACTCTTCTCTTCCCGATTATAAATAGAACCCGAAACCTCTGGCCAAAACTACGAACTTCTCTTTCAACTCCTGAGCCGACGACTTAGCACCCTAGCCCTAACATCGCCGAAAGCACAACAAGGGAGATCATCAGAGGAGAACCAAGCGGACTGAGGAGGACCCCGAAGACAAGAAGAACGTGAGGTAGGACTTCAATACCACCTTACGACATCATGTTGTTCATCTCTTTGCATCTGTTCTTCGATTCCTTTCGAACAGAAGCGTTTTCATGGGCAGAACACTCGATGATCAGTTTGATCTAAAGACAAGACCATCACCACGTTCATCTTTTATCTGAACACCTCTGACCATGCAAGCCATGCAAGAACATCAGATCAATCTAATAGAACTAATCGTAGTATAGTATGCATGTGCATCATCGCATCTAGTTTAGGGTTTGTGCATAATATTGATTGCTGTGAATTTGTGTGCACGTGAATCCTACATAGCAGGACAAACTCAGGAAGCTGTCTACGACGAGCTGCAGCAACAAGGTTTTGACAATCAAGAACGACCGGAACCGCAAGAACAAGGCAAGTGCTCCTTGACCATGTTGATCCTATGTTTTGGGTAAAACTATTTTGTTTTGCGAAAAGGTGTGTGTGCTGAGTCAAAACATGGTGGGAAAACCTTTTTTATAGGAGTTTACTAGTTTTGATTAAACCATCCTTGTCGCCAGGGAAGATTATGAGTCGGGTATGGTTTTTGTTTTATGCTTCGCTGAGTCCATGGGATTGGGAAGCGAGATAGATGTGTCTAGCTAACTGCATTCGTACTGATAATAAGTAACTGATGAGGTTAAAGAACATGGATCGGAGGGAGATCTAAGCAAGCCTGGGTTTGTGAATGAGGTAGCATGAGATGGTGGTTTTGCTTGCCGTAGATCTAAGGACCGGTTCATGCATGCACATGCCAGGATAACAGTGCCACCACAAGGCCAAGTATGGGTGCGGCTTAGCTGAGTAATTAGGTACGTTGCTAGGGTGTTATGGACTGTGGAAGGCGCGGGGAATGGGAGTCGAGTGAGGACTGCCCTGGGAACTGCATGGCACAAGAGGGGGCCCGTGGGTGGTTGAATTGGAGATTCTAGCCTGCCGGTGAAACCTTTGTGAGTCCATACATCTAGTAACCCCTTTGTAAAGGCTATTTTGTGATCTCTTGACCATACACCGACGGATGTGTACTGGTATAATGGAGGTTCTGCAGTCGCCGACGGGTGACGAAATCACAAACTTGTGGGTAAAGAGGTACAAATTCTGCAGAGTTATTAAAACTATCATGATAGCCGAGCTTACGGTCACGAGCGCCTGGCTAAACTGCCATGATTAGATTGGAATGGTTATTGGAATGGTTATTGGAATGGTTAGTGGGACGGTTCTTGGTTATGGTTATCGGTTATGATTATTGGTTTGGAACTGTTGAGTCCGGGAGATGAGATGGTTGCATGACTGATGGGTCATGACATGGAATTGGTCTCGGTGTGAGACGTGGTTGTTTTATGAGGTGAGATGGTAGCGAATACGAGGAGGTATTCGTGAGTATGAATAAAAGATTGGTTAATGTTCGGATGGAACACGGGAAGTGATGGAGGTATGTTGGTAATTTAATACATGTTGAGATTACATTTAAACTTAAGTTGTTGTTTTATCATGGTTTTTACAGAACTGCTTTCCTGCAAATAAGCCTTTTATCACCTACCTTGTTTATGAGCTGCATATCATGTGTTATTCCCGCACTTGCTGAGTACATCATTGTGCTCAAACTTGCATTATTATTTCTTCATCAACAGCAAGAGAAGCCTACTATGAAGATCAAGTGGAACATTATGGCGTGTGATCTGTTCTCAACCTTGCCTGTGGAGGGAATAGAGATGGCGCAACTTCTGCTTAGTTTTGCTTCCGCACTAGTTTTTGCTTCCACATTTAAATAAGATTTCCGCTGCATAGTAATAAGACTTCCGCTGTAAGCATGAGTCCAAGACTCATGAGGAATTGTAATAAACTCTGTTATTCGTGGTAATATATAATCTGAATTCAGTTTGTGGAACGTATGTGTATGTGTGATAAACATCCTGTGCACACATATGCATTAGTTCTCGGTTCCGTGGTTTTCCACAGAATTGAGGGCGTCACAGCAAGACACGTGGAGCCTTCGGACCTCTCCCCGCGGAGGGGAGGAGGTCCGGCTTCTGTCGGCCATGTGGCGGGCCCGGAGCTCTCCTCTGAGGAGGGGGAGGTCCGGCCCCGCGGGACGCGTGGCGCCTTCGAAGCCCTCCCCACGGAGGGGAGGTCTGGCTGCTGTTGGCCACGTGGCGGGCCCGGAGCTCTCCTCTGAGGAGAGGGAGGTCCGGCCCCACTGGACACGTGGCGCCTTCGGAGCTCTCCCTGCGGAGAAGGGCGAGACCCTTAGGAATTTTCTCCTGTGCGTGGGGGTACCCAATATCGCGGGTACCGATAGTGGCCCCCAGGCCCACCTCGGGGGAGATAGCGAGCCCGAGGTGGGGCCTTCGTCTCTTCTGTTCCGCGCACTTTCTCCAAGTCCCGCGTTGACCGCTGCCAGAGCACGAACAGTCACGGGATTGTGGGAGCGTGCGCCCACTTGATGGTTGTTTTTACTGCGGCGATTCCCAAGGCTGCCACTTCTGCATGTTGCGGCGCTTTCTTCGGGAACCGCCGAAGTGCCTTGCCGGCTCATCTTCTTGGGAGACTGACTCCTTGACCCACCGCTTCAGCTGGGCGGCTTGGGCCCACCTGTCATCGGCGCTCGGTCTTGAAGCCGATGCGGTTGCCGATGCGGTGTATTCGAAGAGTTTTGAGTCGTTTGGAGTCACATCTGGGAAGTTTAAAAGGGGATCTTACCCGTATTGCGGCTTCCCTTCGCACTTCCCAGCGCTTTTCCTTGGACTCTTGTGCCTTTGTCTTCTTGTCTTTGAGCCCTCCCTCGCCGTGGCTTCCAACCCGCCCCCAGAGAAGAAATGCGCTCGATCTCCTCCAGTGGCGGCATCTGTGCCAAGCCAGGGATCCATGGTGCCTGCACCTCCTGCTTCTGGAGATGGCACTCCTTCCAGTGACGACACGAAGAGGTCCCGGGCTGATCATTCCGACGGGACCCCTCTTAAGCGACAACAGGCCGAAGGTTCCCAGACGTCGCGCCCTCCTTCCTTAAGTGGTGGAGTCTCTGGGGAACCTGCTGATGCGCTGAGGGAAGTTTCTGGAGCGTCCCCTGCTCCGTAAGTCCAAGCGACTGCGGAACGGCCGTCAGCGATGACGGTGGGCTCTGGGGATCCTACCCCGGCTCGGAAGTTGGGGTTCAGGGCCCGCTGGAGTGTTTGCGCTTCTTGGCCGTCCCCGTCTGGTGGGGAGTCTGCGCCGTTGCGCTCGGAAACAGGGACAGCTGCCGCGCCCCCCAAGCCAGCGCGAGTTTCTCCTGTTCCGGCGTGCCCGGATTCCATGCAGCGTCATCTCCTCCTGCCGAGACGGCTGCCGCGGTCCCCAAGCCAGTGCAGGTCAACCCTGTACCAGGCGACCCGGCTTCTATTTCAGCGTCGACTTCCCCCACTCGTCCCTCTCCACGGGGTGAGGAGCCAGAAGTTAGTGAGAGTACGGCGGGTCCGGCTGTCAAAGTCCCGGCGCCGGCTTCTCCTGACCGGCGTCTCATACCGGTCCCTGGCGCATCGCCTTTTCTTGAGGATGATGTGATGGAGGAGGTCAGGGGTGCTGCTCCGGCCTCTGCTGCCCCACTACCCCTGGCGGATGCCTTCGCGCTCACCCAAGCGAGCGTCCGGCAGGTCTTGGCCGCGCTTGGTCGTGAGCGAGAGGAGCATACGGTTGAAAGGGATCGCCTCCTCATCTTGGGGAACCTTTTGTGGAAGCGGACCGCGGAGGTCAAGGGCGAGCTCGACTCCAGGCGGGAGTTTCTTGACTTCAGGGAAGCGCTCCTTGACCGGCAGAAGCGGGCTGTCGACCGTTTGGACGCCGAAACGCGGCGGCTCCACAGGGAGGCCCTTCAGGTACATGCCCAGGCCGAGGAGAGCCTCTCTGCCGTGGAGGAGATACGTCAGAGGCTGGAGCGCCGCAAGCTCACCGTTGAGGACCAGGAGCGTTCTACGGCAGCCGAGGCGGAGAGGGTTGCCGCGCGGCTGGCGGCGGGCGAGGACGACCTGCGAGCTCGGGCCAGGGAGCCAGAGGCCCGGAAGGCAGACCTGGCCATGAGGGAGGAACAGGTCTCCCGCGAACGCCAGGTGATCCTAGATTGGGAATTGGCTGCCGACTTCCGGGCTTCTGAGTTGGAGCGGCTTGCCCAGTCTCTCTGCCTTCGGGAAAGCTCCCTGGCGGCCAAGGAGAAGGAATCCTCCGAGGGAAGCCGCGACGCCCTGCGAGCAGCCCGCTGCGAGGTAGAGGAGCTCTTGGCTTCGCGGTCCTCCGAGGCCCGTGCAGTTTCGAGCTTTGTCAACCAGCCGGGGTCCGCCTTGGTCCCTCTTTGCTTAAGCCCGGTGAAGGCGGTGGCTCCTGCGCTGAAGGTGGCTGAAGTGATTCCCGCACTGGAGTCACTTGGCGCCAAGCTGAGCAGGCTGGACTCGGTGGTCGCCAGCGAGCTTGAGGCAGAGGGACGGGGCCTGGCCTTGGAGGTTGCCACGCATGTGTTGGCCTGCTTCAAGAGCCGGGACCCTTCCTTCTCGCTGGAGCTAGTGAAAGACGGTCCTGCCGCGGATCGGGAGGAGATGGCCAGGGCCGAAGTCGGGGATGTGGCCGCCCTTGTAGCCTCTAGGTTCCAGCGCGAGCCAGGAGGCCCCTAGGACTCGCTTCTTTCTTTTTATCGAGTTTGTCGACCAGCTCATGGAGCCATGAATAAATAGACTCTCTTGAATGTTTGTGCCTGTGGTGCTTTTTGTCTTCTTCATGGTTTTGCCTGGCCGAGCCCTTAGCTCCGCAAGGTACTCAGAGGCCTCCACCAATCCCGAAGCTCTGCACAGACACCTTCCCCGGGTCCTAACTGTATCAAGGGCCCCGGAGGTCTCCGGAGCTCGCCCCATGAGGACGGGGAGGTCCGGATCTGCGGGCCACGTGGCGGGCCCGGAGCTCCTTTCTAAGGAGAAGGAGGTCCGGCTCCTGCCGGCCATGCGGCGGGTCCGGAGCCCCCTTTTAGGAAGCGGGAGCTCCGGCCCCGCTGGACACGTGGGGCCTTCGGAGCTCCCCCCAGAGGAGGAGGTCCGGCTTCTGCCAACCACGTGGCAGGTCCGGAGCCCCCCCCCCTGAGGAGGTGAGAGCTCCGGCCCTGCTGGACACGTGGGGCCTTCGGGCCTCGCCCCTGTTGAAGGGGCAGAACCCGGACCTTCCGGTCCTGTGCTAGAGGAGACGATAGCTCCTTGCCCCCCGCCTCATGCAGCCCCCGTTGCTGTAACCTGGAGGTCCTGCACACAGATAGAGGAAACGTAATTCTCCTCGGGGGATCCTCCCCTCCCCGTCTCTTAGTCTTATTCGGCTTACGGTCCTAGACCGGTATACGGTGCTTGGGCAATTCTGTGCGCGAGGCACCGGGGCTCCGGCTCCCTCCAAGGCCCGGGTACGACCGTCCGATCCCTAGTACAGGACCGTGCGCCGGGGAAGCAGAGTGCACAGGCTTTGGGTTCAGAACCAGGCAAAGCGGCTGTACTCCCCTGGACCTCCGGAGGGCAGAGTGCGCACGCTTTTGGCTTCAGAGCCGGCTAAGCGGGATACGCAACCTGGACCGCCATGCACAGCGCAGGCCTTTCCTGGAGGTGACCAACTGGCACCGCAACACCTGACTGGGGGAGGCCCGAGAGGCCCACCCCACCATCGGCAGGTGCTTCAAGCGCAACCATCTTCGGTTGGATAGCAAATGCTGACTATGGATGAGCGCAGGAGAGAGGGAGCTAAATGTACAGTGAGCATACATAGAGAGTGCGATCATAAAAATTAATGCGTAATTTAAATGAGCACGTGAGAGAGAGAGAGAGAGAGCGAAGTAGAACAGGTTTCTATGTAAATGCCCATAGGGGGGGGGTCAGGCTGTACATGGAGGCAACGACCCGCCTCATTAAGAAGGAAAGCAAGACTCTACGCGCTTAGGGTCGGAACCAGGCCAAGCTGAACATAGTCCTGGACCGTCCCCTGAGGCTTAGCTGCCCCAAGCGCTGTTCCTAGACTCTATGGGATTTATTACAGAAGGGTATGGCCCTGTTCTACTAACGCTCAGGGGGTAGGACTTACAGTGCTGTTCCATGCCAAGGGTTTGAGAACGGATCGCCTACTCCGTTGAAAGGCATGTGTACCTGGGACGGCAACTTTCGTGACTCGGAAGGGACCTTCCCGGCTGGGGGAGAGTTTATAGGTCCTTCGCAGGAATGTGTGTGCCGCGGCACCAGGTTGCCTTCCTGCAGGTCCCTGACGCGTTTGGTCCTTTGGCGGTAGTGCTAGAGCACCAGCCGAGACCGTGCGTTGTGGGGTGTCACCTGCAGCCGAGCCTCATCGACGAGGTCGTCATCTTCGCGCTGGATCAGGTCCCGCGCGGCTTCTCCTGGGCGCCCCGGGGAGCTCTCCCCTTCTGGCTAAGGCCTTCAAGGGGTAGGAGAACCCAGACTCTTCTTGGGAGTCCCAAGGTGTCTTTCCCCTTCTGGCTAAGGCCTTCAAGAGGTTGACAGACCCTGGGCGGCCCCCAGGAGGTATGGCCGAGGCACAGAGGCATGCTCTTGGGTGGAGCTGGCCCGGTTCTGCACCGTAGGAGCTGGTGCTTGGGCTGCTGCGACTACTTGGAGCTTCTCCAAGGTTGACGCCGCAGCAGTGCAGCCTCCACTGACTTTTCGGGGTAGCCTCAGTCGGCTACCGCCCCGGCTCGTCATCACCGGAGCTTGAGTCCTCACCGTTGTGCACCGTCTTCATGACGCGCTGAGGCTCATGGAACCCCACCTGGTAGCCGACGCTGACTGAGGCGTCGACTTTCTGCTTGCCCTCCCTCTGAGGGAGGGGTGGGGCATCAGCTCTCTGCTGCCTCCCTTTGCGGAAGCGCTCTGCGAGCCTCTTGATATCCCAGCACTCGGCAGCAGTATGATTGCTGGTGCCATGCATGGGGCATAGATCGCCTTGGTCACCATCTGGGGCTGGTGACTGCCGCTGTCTTTTGTCGGGGCGTGGCCCCCGAGCTCCACTGGGTGCCACTGCCGCGGCAACGGGAGCCGCGGCCGATGGCTTCATCTTGCCACTCCCCCGGTTCATGGCCTTCTTGCTGCCTCCATAAGAAGCAGCGCCAGATCCGGGCTGTCCTCCTGACTCGGAGGTTGGCAGTGAGTGCCAGTTCCGCCCTTCGGCTGCTCTGGCGCACTTGTCCGCCAGGCTGAAGAGCTCGGAGACATCGCGGACCTCTCTGGTCGCGAGTTTCTCAAGCATCTTCTCATCCCGGACACCCTGCCGGAACGCCACCACCACAAAAGCACTTTGAATGTGCGGGATGGTGTTCCGCACCTGGGAGAACCGCTGGATGAAGGAGCGCAGCGACTCCCCAGGTTGTTGCTGGACGGCGTGGAGGTCGAGCTCCATGCCAGGCCGGGTGTAGGAACTGTCGAAGTTGGCGGTGAACTGCCGGCAGAGCTCTCCCCAGGAAGTTATGGAACCCTGTGGGAGGTTCATGAGCCAATACCGGGCTGGGCCGGTCAGGGCGACGGGGAAGTTGTTGGCCATGACGGCCTCATCCCCTCCTGCGGCAAGTACGGCGGTGGAGTAGATCTGGAGGAACTCTGCCGGGTTAACGCTGCCGTCATACTTCTCGGGCAGGTGCGGCTGAAACTTGCACGGCCACCTCGCGAAGCAAAGGTGGGGCGCCAGGGCCGCACATCCTGCTCCTGTTGCTGCAGGCGTTGGTGCAGCGAACGCTTGGTTCGCCGCTGGCACAGTGTACCCCGGTATGGGCAAGGCTGCGCCATAGACCGGGGATGCCGTTTGCAGGGCATATGGCTGTGGCATATGCTGTGTGGTGTATGCCTGGGGCAGAGATCGCGTGGCGAAGGTCTGCGCCTCAGGCTGGGTCGAGGCTGACGTCATGCTGTCGCCAGCCTCTTGGTTGCGACGCCTTTCTTGACGTCGCTCGAGGTACACCCGGGCATCCTGACCCAGGTGGCACCGTTCCAGCTCTGTCCTCAGGTCCATCGATGGAAGCCTGGTGGAGCTGGAATCCACTGTCTGCCCGTCAACCGTTGGCGTGCGCGTCAGCAACACAGCCGGTTGGCCGGAGCGTCGTGCCCACCGAAGTCGAGGGTTTGCGGCGGCGACGACGAGACGGTCTACCTCGTGAATCCCCTGCTGGGTCGCTGAATGGGGTGCGTCCCCAGCAGGTGGATTGCGCAGCAGCGCTCTTTCTGCAGCTAGCGCACCCCCGTGGGGTATGCTCAGCGCTGCAGAAGATCTGACGCTGGCTGGAGCCTGCATTGCCGGAGTCGGCGTTGCCGGAGTCGGCTGCTGGCTTCCAGATTGCGTCGACACACTCCGTCCTGAGTGTGTCGACACGTATTCCCCGCTAGTCACGGTCCACCGTGAACGCGGGGGAGGAGAGCTTGCCGCTGAAGGTAGCTTCGTCATCTTCGTCGGCAGAAATTCGTCGCGCAAGGGAAAAGCCCCCTTCCTGGCGCGCCAAATGTCAAAGTGTGTGGTCGACACTTTCACCGGACCTGCTCTGGGCAGCCCGCGGAGGTTCTTTTTCAGAGGGGCTAGTCGCTTGCGGAGAGCTTAAGCGTAGGGACGAATTAGGGAGGAGCTTGACACGGGGAGTTTTACGTGGTTCGGGCCGCCGGAGCGTAAAACCCTACGTCCACAGTGAGCTGAGGTGCTCGCTGTATTGCTTGTTGCTCAGAACCGGAGTCCTGAGCTTGAGGATGAGTTATGCCTAGGGTGTGAGTTGCTGGAGTGCGAACCCTTGCTAACGTCGCCTACCCGAGCATTTTATAGTCCAAGGCTCGTGTGGCTTACAAGGGGGGCCCGGGACCCGACAGGTGGTCCCGGGGGATTGCCTGCCGACTATCGTATCTGCAGTTATGTTGGTAGTTGTCTCTGGTGAAGGCTTCCGAGTCTTCGTCTTGCTGCCCTGCCCATGCCGCATGCTAGTCGTAGTGGTTGATGACGGCGGGAGCGGCAGGGGATGTCTTGTCGCTGTGTTTATTGGCTGGCAGGTTCTGACACCGCGCGCCAGTCTGTGATACGACTGGGCGCAACGGCACCTGACAGAGGCGTGCTCCGCGTCTCCGCGTCTTGGGAAGGCGCGGGCTTTGAATACCTTGTACGGGCAAGGTATGGTGCGTCTTTACGTCCGCTGCCTACCGCTCGGGGGCAGGCAGCGCTGTTTTGCTGGAGACATGGTGGGCCCGGAGCTCTCCTCTGAGGAGAGGGAGGTCCGGCCCCGCAGGACACGTGGAGCCTTCGGACCTCTTCCCGCGGAGGGGAGGAGGTCCGGCTTCTGTCGGCCACGTGGCGGGCCCGGAGCTCTCCTCTGAGGAGGGGGAGGTCCGGCCCCGCGGGACACGCGGCGCCTTCGGAGCCCTCGCCACGGAGGGGAGGTCTGGCTGCTGTTGGCCACGTGGCGGGCCCGGAGCTCTCCTCTGAGGAGAGGGAGGTCCGGCCCCGCTGGACACGTGGCGCCTTCGGAGCTCTCCCTGCGGAGAAGGGTGAGATCCTTAGGCATTTTCTCCTGTGCGCGTGGGTACCCCATATCGCGGGTACCGACAGAGTCCTATTCAAATTGTTTTTGAATCATAACAACTTATCTCTTGCTGATTTGGTGCGGTAGCAACATGGAATTTGTGTCGGTTTCCTCCCGTACCTGTATTCCCACGCGTACAGAAGCAAAAACCGCTTCAGATCTCATCACCTCCGCGGTGATGAGCTCCGGAGGCTACACATGTCCTGAGGAAACTTGGGCTCCCTTTTACGCAGAGACCAGCTCCGGTTGTGCCGCGTGTCAGGCGGGCAATACCTCCCTCTTCCTCAAAGGCGAGCTCCGCGTGCGCCACACATCCTGGCGAGCGGGACCTCCCTTCTCCCTCAGAGGCGAGCTCCACGTGCGCCACGTGTCTGGTGGGTCGGGACCTCCCCTCTCAATAGAGGCGAGTTCCGCGTACACCACGTGTCAGTGCCGGACCTCCCTTCTTTTCGGAGGTGAGCTAAGAATGTGCCACGTGTCAGTGCCGGACCTCCCCTCTATTCGGAGGTGGCTCCGAGATTGGCACGTGTCCAGTAGCGCCAGACTTCCTTTCTTCTCGGAGATGAGCTCCGTGGTCGACACGTGTCCAACAGTGACGGACCTCCCGGAGATGAGCTCCGGAGATGACACGTGTCCGGTAGTGTCTGACTTCCTGGAGGTGAGCTCCGGCGGTGACACGTGTCCAGTAGGACCGGACCTCCCATAGATGAGCTCCGAGAGCGACACGTGTCTGGCGGGGCCGGACCTCTCGGAGGTGAGCTCCGAGAGAAACACGTGTCCCGCACGGCTGGTCCTCTTTTTTTCGCGGTGACAAGCTCCGGTGACGACATGTGACGCCCTCAATTCTGTATAATACCGAACCGAGAACTGATGCGTATGTGTGCCCAGGATGTTCATCACACATACACATATAATCCACAAACTGAATTCAGAATATATATAACCACGGATAACAGGGTTTATTACAATTTCTTCTGAGTCTTAGACTCATTCTAACAGCGGAAGTCTTAATCTAAGCAGCGGAAGTCTTTATTCTAGCAGCGGAAGTCTTCTAAACTAATGCGGAAGCAATCTAAGCAGCAGCAGAGGCTCCATCTCTACTCCATTCCCACAGGCAAGGTTGAGGATAGTTTACACGTTTAATGCTCCACTTGGTCTTCATAGTATTCTTCTACTGTTGCTGATGATGAAGTAATAATTCAAGTTTGAGTACATAATGTACTCAGCAAGTGCGGGAAAATATGATATGTAGCTTATAGCAAGAAAGGTAATAAAAAGGCTCATTGCAGAAAGCAGAGTTTATTTCTCAAAACACTACAAAAACAGCAACTCAGCTTTAAGTGAATGTAGTCCCAACTTGTATTTAAACATTAACATACCTCCATTATGATTCATCCCTTTTCATGTCTCAACCAGACATCAACTTTGCTCATGAATACCTTCTCGTATTCACTACCATCTCATGAATACCATCTCGTATTCACTAACATCCATCTCATAATTGATTCCGTCTCATTCCGAGAACAATTCTCGTTGCCATGACTCAACAGTCATGCAACCAATTTCATCACCCAGAATTCAAATAAGAGTCCTATTCAAATTGTTTTTTGGATCTTAACAACTTATCTGTAGTTGATTTGGTGCGGTAGAAATGTGGAATTCGTGTTGGTTTCCTCCTGTACCGGTATTCCCGTGCGTACAGAAGCAAAACTGCTTCAAATCTCGTCACCCTCGTGGTGATGAGCTCCGGAATCTCCACGTGTCCTGTGGAAACTTGGGCTCCCTTTTCCACAGAGACAAGCTCCGGTTGTGTCGCGTGTCAGGCGGGCGAGACCTCTCTCTCCCTCAGAGGCGAGCTCCGCGTGCGCCACGCGTCCTGGCGGGTGAGACCTCCCTCTCCCTCAGAGGCGAGCTACGCATGTGCCACGTGTCTGGTGGGTCGGGACCTCCCCTCTCAATAGAGGCGAGCTCCGCGAATGCCACATGTCAGTTCCGGACCTCCCCTCTCATCGGAGGTAGCTCCGAATGTGCCACGTGTCAGAGCAGACCTCTCCTCTCTTCAGAGGTGGCTCCGAGAATGCCACGTGTCCAGTAGCGCCAGACTTCCTTTCTCCTCAGAGTCGAGCTCCGAGGTTGACACGTGTCCAACAGTGACGGACCTCCTGGAGGTGAGATCCGGAGGTGACACGTGTCCGTTAGGACCGGACCACTCGGAGGTGAGCTCCGAGAGCGACACGTGTCCCGCGGGTTGGACCTCTCCCCCTTTGCGGGGATGAGCCCCGAGCCTGCCACGTAGCCAGTTCGGTGGCGGACCTCTCCCCCTCTGCAGGGATGAGCTCCGGACGCGCCATGTCGCCAGCGGCCGCGGGAATTGTCTTCAGCGCTCTTGGTGAACTGGAATTTGATCTTTTTGGCTATCTTTTTGATTCTTTCTCTGTTTCAACTTATTTTAAAAATATTTTTCTACATGAAACATGAATACATGCAGAAATCGAAAATGAGGGTGTCATAAATCTACCCCCCCCCCTTAAATTGAATCTCGCCCTCGAGATTCATTAGTAGAGAATAGATGAGGAAACTCTGTCTTGATGTCTTCTTCACGCTCCCATGTGGCTTTAGCTTTTGTGTGATGGCTCCATTGTACCTTGCACCATCGGATCACTTTGTTCCTCGTGACCCTTTCCTTTACGTCCAAAATTCGGACAGGGTGCTCTGCATAGGTCAGATTCTATTGAAGTTCTAGTTCATCCATCGGTACTTGCTCGTCCGGCACTCTCAAGCACTTCTTGAGCTGGGATACATGAAACACGTCATGTACATCGGAGAGGTGCGTTGGGAGCTCTAGTTGATAGGCTACTTCTCCTCGCTTGTCCAAAATCTTAAACGACCCGATATAGCGAGGTGCTAGCTTGCCTTTGACGTTAAAACGTCGTTGGCCTCGGATAGGCAATACCTTAAGGTATATGAAGTCTCCTACTTCGAAAGTCAACTTCCTTCGCCTATTGTCCGCGTAGCCTTTCTGTCGTGACTGAGCAGCCTTCAAGTTCTCCCGTATTGTTTGGACTTGCTACTCAGCTTCTTGTATGACTTCGGGTCCAAACACTTGGTTCTCTCCTGTCTCGTTCCAAAACAACGGCGTTCTATACCGTCTACCATACAATGCTTCGAAAGGCGACATCTTCAAGCTAGCTTGATAGCTGTTGTTATAGGAGAATTAAGCGTACAGTAAACTCCTATCCCAACTACGCCCATGTTTCAAGGCGCAAGCTCTCAACATGTCCTTTAAAATTTGGTTTGTCCTTTCGGTTTTCCCATCGGTTTGCGGGTGGTAGGCGGAGCTAAAATCCAGTCGTGTACCCATAGCTTTCTGCAGCTTCCTCCAAAATCTAGAGGTAAACTAAAAACCCCGATCTGAGACTATCCTCTTCGGGACTCCATGGCGACACACGATTTGCTCCGTGTACAGCTCGGCTAGTTGTGCAACGTTGTACACGGTCTTAACAAGAAGAAAATGAGCTGTTTTCGTCAATCGGTGCACAATAACCCAGATTGAGTCGTAACCCGACCGAGTACGTGGCAATCAAACTGTGACGCCCTCAATTCTGTGGAAAACCACGGAAACCATGGACTGATGTATATGTGTGCCCAGGATGTTCATCACACATATACACATCATCCACAAACTGAATTTCAGAATATATATGACCATAAATAACAGAGTTTATTACAATGTCTCATGAGTCTTGGACTCATGCTCACAGCGGAAGTATTTATTCTAGAAGCGGAAGTTTTCTAACTAATACGGAAGCAATCTAAGCAGCAGCAGCTCCATCTCTATTCCATCCCCGCAGGCAAGGTTGAGGTCAGATTACACGCCTAATGCTCCACCTGGTCTTCATAGTAATCTTCTCCTGTTGCTGTTGATGAAATAATAATGCAAGTTGGAGCACAATGATGTACTCAGCAAGTGCGGGAAAATATGATATGTAGCTCACAACAAGGTAGGTATAAAAAGGCTCATTGCAGAAAAGCAAAGTTATTTATCAAAAACCATGATAAAAAACAACTTATCTTTAAGTTAATGTAATCCCCACATGTAATAAAATACCAATCATACCTCCATTATGTTTATTACCTTCCACGTTCCAACCAGAAATTAATCAACCTCATTCTTGCTCATGAATAACTTATCGTATTCGCTACCATTTCATCTTATAAACAAATTTCGTCTCACACCGAGACCAACCTCGTTGTCATGACTCAACAGTCATGCAACCCATCTTATCACCCGGACTCAACAGTTCCGAAAACAAAACCAAAACCAAACCATCCAAAACCATAACAAATAACCATAGCCAATAACCATCCCAAGTAATCATGGAAGTTGGCCAGGCGCTCGTGACCGGAAGCTCGGCTATCATGATAGTTTTAGACTCTGCAGAGTTTGCACCTCTTTACCCACAAGTTTGTGATTTTGTCACCCGTCGGCGACTGCAGAACCTCCATTATACCAGTACACAACCGTAGGTGTATGGCCAAGAGATCACAAAATAGCCTTTATAAAGGGGTTACTAGATATATGGACTCACTAAGGTTTCACCGGCAGGCTAGAATCTCCAATTCTCCCACCCACGGGCCCCCTCTTGTGCCATGCAGTTCCCAAGGCAGTCCTCACTTGACTCCCATTCCCCGCGCCTTCCACGGTCCATAACAATCTTGCAACTTACCTAATTAGTCAGCTAAGCCGCGCCCATACTTGGCCTTGTGGTGGCACTGTTATCCTGGCATGTGCTCGCATGAACCGGTCCTTAGATCTACGGCAAGTAAACCACCATCTCTTTCTACCTCATTCACAAACCCAAGCTTGCCTAGATCTCCCTCCGATCCATGTTCATTAACAACATCAGTTTCTCATTATCATTACGAGTGCAGTTAGCTAGACACATCTATCTGGCTTCCCAATCCCATGGACTCAGCGGAGCTTAAAATTAAAACCATACCCGACTCATAAACATCCCTGGTGACAAGGGTGGTTTAACCAAAACTAGTAAACTCCTATAAAAGGGTTTCCCATCATGTTTGACTCAGAACACACACACCTTTTCGCAAAACAAAACAGTTTCCCAAAACATAGGATCAATATGGTCAAGGGGCACTTGCCTTGTTCTGGCTGTTCCGGTTGCTCAAAATCTTGTTGTTGTAGTCCGTCGTAGGTAGCTCCCTGAGCTTGTCCTTCTATACATGATCACGCACATACAAGATTTACAACAATCAATATCATGCACAAACTTTAACTAGATGCGATGATGCTTATGCATGTTAATCCTATGATGCAGTTTAGTTTGTATGTGTTCTTGCATGGCTTGCATGGGTTTTATGATGAACAGAGTTGTAGAGATCAATTGTGGACATAGCGATGATCTTGACTTTAGATTAAATAGATCAACAAGTGATCTGTCCATGAAAAATCTTCTGTTCGAAAGGAATCAAAGAACAGATGCAAAGAAAACGCGATGATGTCAGAAGGTGGTATTGGAGACCTACCTTATGTTCTTCTTAGTCTAGAGGTCCTTCTCTTAGCAAGACAGATCGTTGGGGCCCTCTTCCGGCGATCTTCCTCGACTGAACATCGGCGAAGGGTTTATTCGGCGAGTTGGGGCTAGGGCTCTAAGTCGTCGGCTCAGGAGATGGAAAAGAAGTTCGTTGTTTCGGCCAAGGGTTCTGGGTTCTATTTATAATCGGGAAGAAAGAGTTCTAATCTGATTGGACTTTGAATAAGAGTCCTATTCAACTTGTCGTTGAATCTTAACAACTTATTTTTAGTTGATTTGGTGCGGTAACAATGTGGAATTCATGTCGGTTTCCTTCCATACCGGTATTCCCACGGGTACAGAAGCAAAAACCGCTCCAGAATTTGTTACCTCCACGGTGATGAGCTCCGGAAGCTCCACGTGTCCACTGAGGCCTGGTCTCCCCTTTTCCGCAGAGACGAGCTCCGGTTGTGCCGCGTGTCAAGCGAGCGAGACCTCCCTCTCTTTTGGAGGTGAGCTCCGCGTGCGCCACGTATCCTGGTGGTTGGGACCTCCTCTCTATTCGGAGGTGGCTACGCGCACGCCACGTGTCAGTACCGGACCTTCCCTTTCTCCAGAGGTGGCTCCGGGTGTGCCACGTGTCCTAACAGCGCCAGACTTCCTTTCTTCTCAGAGACGATCTCCAAGGTTGACACGTGTCCAATAGTGACGGACCTCCCGGAGGTAAGCTCCGATGGCGACACGTGTCCAATAGAACCGGACTTCTCGGAGGTGAGCTTCGAGATCGACACGTATCCCGCACGACTGGTCCTCTGATTTCCGCGGTGACTAGCTTCAAAGGTGACACGTGTCCTGCGGTGTCAGACCTCTCCACATTTGCTGAGATGAGCCCCGAGCCAGCCACGTGGCCAGTTTAGCGGTGGACCTCTCCCCATTTGCGGATATGAGCTCCGAACGCGCCACGTGGCCAGCGGGCCGCGGGAGTTGTCTTCGGCACTCTTGGTGAACTGGATTTTGCTCTTTTGGCTATCTTTTTTATTCTTTCTCTGTTCCCAATTCTTTTAAAATGTTTTCTCTACATGAAACATGAATACATGCAGAAACCAAAAATGAGGGTATCACAAATCTACCCCCCTTAAATTGAATCTCGCCCTCGAGATTCGTTAGTAGAGAATAGATGAGGGAATTCTGCCTTGATATCTTCTTCATGCTCCCTTGTGGCTTCACCTTCGGTGTGATGGCTCCATTGTACCTTGCACCATCGGATCACTTTGTTCCTTGTGACCCTTTTTTACGTCAAAAATTCGGACAAGGTGCTCCGCAATAGTCAGGTCCTCTTGAAGTTCAAGCTCTTCCATTGGTACTTGCTCCTCTGGTACTCTCAAGCACGTGTTGAGCTGGGATACATGAAACACGTCATGTATGTCGGAGAGATATATTGGGAGCTCTAGTTGATAGGCTACATCGTCTCGCTTGTCCAAAATCTTAAATGGTCCGATGTAGCGAGGTGCTAGCTTGCCTTTGACGTTGAAACATCGTTAGCCACGGATAGGCGATACCTTAAGGTATACGAAGTCTCCTACATTGAAAGTCAACTTCCTTCGCCTATTGTCCGCATAGCCTTTCTGTCGTGACTGAGCAGCCTTTAAGTTCTCCCGTATCGTTTGGACTTGCTTTTCAGCTTCTTGTACCACTTCGGGTCCAAACACCTGGTTCTCTCCGGTTTTGTTCCAAAACAGCGGTGTTCTACACCGTCTACCTGTGACGCCCTCAATTCTGTGGAAAACCACGGAACCAAGAATTAATGCATATGTGTGCCCAGGATGTTCATCACACATACACATACGTTCCACAAACTGAATTCAGATTATATATTACCACGAATAACAGAGTTTATTACAATTCCTCATGAGTCTTGGACTCATGCTCACAGCGGAAGTCTTATTTCTACGCAGCGGAAATCTTTATTTAAATGCGGAAGCAAAAACTAATGCGGAAGCAAAACTAAGCAGAAGTGGCTCCATCTCTACTCCCTCCACAGGCAAGGTTGAAAACAGATCACACGCCATAATGTTCCACTTGATCTTCATAATAGGTTTCTCCTGCTGCTGATGAAGAAATAATAATGCAAGGTTGAGCACAATGATGTACTCAGCAAGTGCGGGAATAACACATGATATGCAGCTCTTAAACAAGGTAGGTATAAAAGGGCTTATTTGCAGAAAAGCAATCTTGTAAAACCATGATAAAACGGCAACTTTACTTTAGATGAATGTAATCCCAGCATATATTGAATTACCAACATACCTTCATCACTCCCCGTGTTCCATCCAAACATTAACCAATCTTTTATTCATACTCACGAATACCTCCTCGTATTCGCTACCATCTTATCTCATATAACAACCTCGTCTTGCACCGAGACCAATCTCATTTCATGACCCACCAGTCATGCAACCCTTTCATCATCCAGGCTTAACAATTCCAAACCAAATCATAACCAAACCCATAATCATAACCAAGAACCTTCCCAATAACCATTCCAATAACCATCCCATCTAATCATGGCAGTTTAGCCAGGTGCTCGTGACCGTAAGCTCGGCTATCATGATAGTTTTAATAACTCTGCAGAGTTTGCACCTCTTTACCCACAAGTTTGTGATTTCGTCACCCGTCGGCGACTGCAGAACCTCCATTATACCAGTACACAACCATCGGTGTATGGTCAAGAGATCACAAAATAGCCTTTACAAAGGGGTTACTAGATGTATGGACTCACTAAGGTTTCACCGGCAGGCTAGAATCTCCAATTCTCCCACCCACGGGCCCCCTCTTGTGTCATGCAGTTCCCAGGGCAGTCCTCACTCGACTCCCATTCCCCGCGCCTTCCATAGTCCATAACATCCTAGCAACTTACCTAATTACTCAGCTAAGCCGCACCCATACTTGGCCTTGTGGTGGCACTGTTATCCTAGCATGTGCATGCATGAACCGGTCCTTAGATCTACGGCAAGTAAAACCACCATCTCATGCTACCTCATTCACAAACCCAGGCTTGCCTAGATCTCCCTCCGATCCATGTTCATTAACCTCATCAATTACTTATTATCAGTACGAGTGCAGTTAGCTAGACACATCTATCTCGCTTCCCAATCCCATAAACTCAGCGAAGCATAAAGCAAAAACCATACCCGACTTATAAACTTCCCGGGCGACAAGGATGGTTTAATCAAAACTAGTAAACTCCTATAAAAAGGGTTTCCCATCATGTTTGACTAGGCACACACACCTTTTCGCAAAACAAAATAGTTTTACCCAAAACATAGGATCAACATGGTCAAGGAGCACTTGCCTTGTTCTTGCGGTTCCGGTTGTCCTTGATTCTCAAAACCTTGTTGCTGCAGCTCGTTGTAGACAGCTTCCTGAGTTTGTCCTGCTTTGTAGGATTCACGTGCATACAATATTCACAGCAATCAATATCATGCACAAAACCCTAAACTAGATGCGATGATGCACATGCATGCTATCCTATGATTAGTTTCATTAGATTGATCTGTACGTATTCTTGCATGGCTTGCATGGTCAGAGGTGTTCAGATCAAAGATGATCGTGGCGATGATCTTGTCTTTAGATCAAACTGATCATCGAGTGTTCTGCCCACGAAAACGCTTCTGTTCGAAAGGAATCGAAGAACAGATGCAAAGAGATGAACAACATGATGTCGTTAGGTGGTATTGAAGTCTTACCTCACGTTCTTCTTGTCTTCGGGGTCCTCCTCAGACCGTTTGGTTCTCCTCCGATGATCTCCCTTGTTGTGCTTTCGGCAATGTTTTGCTCGGCGAGTTAGGGCTAGGGCTTTAAGTCGTCGGCTCAGGAGTTGAACGAGGAGTTTGTGGTTTCGGCCGGAGGTTTTGGGTTCTATTTATAATCGGGAAGAGAAGAGTCCGAATCTGATTGGATCCCGAATAAGAGTCTTATTCAGATCTTTGTTAGATCCTGACGTCTTATCTTCGGTAGCATCGTGGATTTTAGATCGGTTTCCGTTGCGTACCGGTATCTTTACTCGTAAGAACCGCTTCAGACTCGTTACCTCCGCGGTGATGAGCTCCGGAAGCTCCACGTGTCCTTCGGGGCGGGTATCTCCTCATCCGCAGAGACGAGCTCCGGTTGTGCCATGTGTCACGAGCGAGACCTCCCTCTTCTTCGGAGACGAGCTCCGCGCACGCCACGTGTTTTTGCGACGGACCTTCCGGTGATAAGCTCCGGTGGTGACACGTGTTCGATAGACCCGGACTTCTCTCTGAGATGAGCTCCGAGATTGACACGTGTCCTATAAAAAAATGCCTTTGCTTCTTCCGCAGAGGCCAGCTCCGCGGCAGCACGTGTCCCACAGGGTCGGACCTCTTTCCAATTGCGGAGGTGACCCCCGAGTCTGCCACGTAGCCTAGTTTAGCGTCGGACCTCTCCCAATCTCTCGGGAATGAGCTCCGAACGCGCCACGTGGTCGGCTGGCCGTGGAAGTTGCGTTTCGGTGTTCTCGGAGAGCTTTATTGGCCATCCCTTTGATACTTGTCTCTGTTCCTTCTTTTCTTAAACTGTTTTTCTTCTTCATAGAACATGAACATATGCTGACACCCTAGATGAGGGTGTCACACTACCGTACAATGCTTCGAAAGGCGACATCTTCAAGCTAGCTTGATAGCTGTTGTTATAGGAGAATTCGGCGTACGGTAAACTCCTATCCCAACTACGCCCATGTTTCAAGGCGCAAGCTCTCAACATGTCCACCAAAATTTGGTTTGTCCTTTCGGTTTGTCCATCGGTTTGTGGGTGATAGGCGGAGCTAAAATCCAGCCGTATACCCATAGCTTTCTGCAGCTTCCTCCAAAATCTAGAGGTAAACTGCGAACCTCGATCTGAGACTACCCTCATCGGGACTCCATGACGGTACACGATCTTTTCCATGTACAACCTGGCTAATTGTGCAACGTTGTACTTGGCCCTTACAGGGAGAAAATGGGCTGTTTTCGTCAATCGATCCACGATAACCCATATGGAGTCATAACCCGACTGAGTACGTGGCAATCCGATGATGAAATCCATACTGATGTCCTCCCACTTCCACCCGGGTACCTTCAAGGGTTGCAACAATCTAGCAGGTCTTTGATGTTCGGCATTCACCCGTTGGCATGTGTCGCATAAGGCAACATATTCGGCTATGTCCCTTTTCATACCATCCCACCAATAACAAGTCTTCAAGTCCTTGTACATTTTGGTACTTCCGGGATGTATGGAATAAGGTGAATCATGTGCCTCTTTTAGTATCATATCGTGGATGTGCTTCATGTTAGGCACACAAATCCTTTTTCCTAGCCAAAGCGTACCCTTCTTATCTTCTTTGAAATTCTTCTCTATTCCTCGTCGGATCCTTTCCTTGATCTCCTTGATCTCCTTATCCGTTGCTTGGACATCTCTTATCTCTTGCTCCAGTGAAGAGTGGATTTCCATCACTTCTATGTTGTTCAAGAATCCGAGGTGTAACCGTTCGAACTCCTTACGTAGTTCGGGTGGTAGCTCCCGAACCGTGAGTTGGTGACATGCTCCCTTACGGCTCAATGCATCGGCTACTACATTGGCCCTTCCGGGGTGGTAGTTGATTCCAACATCGTAATCCTTGATGAGTTCCAACCATCGACGTTGCCTCAAATTCAAGTCCGTTTGTGTAAATATGTACTTGAGGCTTTTATGATCCGTATAGATCTCACATCGATGACCAAGGATATAATGTCTCCAAATCTTCAATGCATGCACTACTGCTGCTAGCTCCAAGTCATGTGTAGGGTAATTAAGCTCGTGCTTCTTTAATTGTCGTGAGGCATAGGCTACCACTTGTCCTTCTTGCATGAGCACACATCCGAGCCCTTGTCTGGATGCGTCACAATATATGTCAAAGCTCTTGCTTACGTCCGGCAATACCAAAATCGGCGCTGTGGTTAGCCTTTTCTTAAGTTCCTCAAAGCTCTCTTGGCACGCTTATGTCCACTGGAATGCTTTTCCCTTCGTTAGCAACTCCGTCATAGGTTTGCTATCTTAGAGAAGTCCTTGATGAAGCGTCGGTAGTATGCAGCCATCCCAAGAAAACTCCGAATGTCCCTCACGTTTTGTGGTTGGTTCCACTTCAGAACATCTCACACTTTTCCGGGATCAACCGATACTCCTTCCTTGGAGATAATGTGGCCTAGGAACGATATCTCCTTTAGCCAAAATTGACACTTGTTAATCTTGGCATACAATTGATGCCCGCACATTTTCTGCTAGGTCAATCTCAAATGTTCTTCATGCTCCTCCTAACTTTTTGAATACACCATAATGTTGTCGATGAAAACCACGACGAACTTATCCAAGTACTCCATCAAAACCTTGTTCATAAGGTACATACGCGGGTGCATTTGTTAACACAAAAGACATGACGGTATATTCATATGAACCATACCGTGTTTGAAAGGCAGTCTTGGATATATCGGAGGGATTAATTTTCAGCTGGAAGTATCCCGACCGAAGATCAATCCTAGAGAACACTCGGGCTCCTTTCATTTGGTCGAATAGGTCCTCTATACGGGGCAGAGGGTATTTGTTCTTGATTGTCACCTCGTTGAGAGATCTATAGTCCACGCACATCCTTTGGGTCCCATCCTTCTTGTCTACGAAGAGCACGGGGCTCCCCATGGTGACGAGCTTGGACGTATAAAACCCTTCTCCACCTGCTAGACACATCTATCTCGTTTCCCAATCCCATGGACTCAGCGGAGCTTAAAATTAAAACCATACCCGACTCATAAACATCTCTGGTGACAAGGGTGGTTTAACCAAAACTAGTAAACTCCTATAAAAGGTTTTCCCATCATGTTTGACTCAGCACACACACACCTTTTCGCAAAACAAAACAGTTTCCCAAAACATAGGATCAATATGGTCAAGGGGCACTTGCCTTGTTCTGGCTGTTCCAGTTGCTCAAAATCTTGTTGTTGTAGTCCGTCGTAGGTAGCTCTCTGAGCTTGTCCTTCTATACATGATCACACATACAAGATTTACAACAATCAATATCATGCACAAACTTTAACTAGATGCGATGATGCTTATGCATGTTAATCCCATGATGCAGTTTAGTTTGTACGTTTTCTTGTATGTCTTGCATGGGTTTTATGATGAACAGAGTTGTAGAGATCAATTGTGGACGTAGTGATGATCTTGACTTTAGATTAAATCGATCAACAAGTGATCTGTCCATGAAAAAGCTTCTGTTCGAAAGGAATTGAAGAACAGATGCAAAGAAAACGCGATGATGTCGTAAGGTGGTATTGGAGACCTACCTCATATTTTTCTTAGTCTCGAGGTCCTTCTCTTAGCAAGACAGATCGTTGGGGCCCTCTTCCGGCGATATTCCTCGACTGAACTCCGGCAAAGGGTTTATTCGGCGAGTTGCGGCTAGGGCTCTAAGTCGTCGGCTCAGGAGTTGGAAAATAAGTTTGTGGTTTTGGCCAAGGGTTCTGGGTTCTATTTATAATCCAGAAGAAAGAGTTCTAATCTGATTGGACTTCGAATAAGAGTCCTATTCAACTTGTTGTTGGATCTTAACAACTTATTTTTAGTTGATTTGGTGCGGTAACATTGTGGAATTCATGTTGGTTTCCTCCCATACCGGTATTCCCACGCGTACAGAAGCAAAAACCGCTCCAGAATTCGTTAGCTCCGCGGTGATGAGCTCCGGAAACTCCACGTGTCCACCGGGGCCTGGTCTCCCCTTTTCCGCAGAGACGAGCTCCGGTTGTGCCGCGTGTCAAGCGAGCGAGACCTCCCTCTCCTTTGGAGGTGAGCTCCGCGTGCGCCACGTATCCTGGCGGTCGGGACCTCCTCTCTATTCGGAGGTGGCTCCGCGCATGCCACGTGTCAGTGCCGGACCTTCCCTTTCTCCGGAGGTGGCTTCGAGTGTGCCACATGTCCTAACAGCGCCATACTTCCTTTCTTCTCAGAGACGAGCTCCGAGGTTGACACGTGTCCAACAGTGACGGACCTCCCGGAGGTAAGCTCCGGTGGCGACATAGAACCGGACTTCTCGGAGGTGAGCTTCGAGATCGACACGTATCCCGCGCGACTGGTCCTATGATTTCCGCGGTGACTAACTCCGAAGGTGACACGTGTCCTGCGGGGTCGGACCTCTCCCCATTGCGGAGATGAGCCCCGAGCCTGCCACGTGGCCAGTTTAGCGGTGGACCTCTCCCCATTTGCGGAGATGAGCTCCGAAGGCGCCACGTGGCCAGCGGGCTGCGGGAGTTGTCTTCGGCACTCTTGGTGAACTGGATTTTGCTCTTTTTGGCTATCTTTTTTATTCTTTCTCTGTTCCCACTTCTTTTAAAATGTTTTCTCTACATGAAACATGAATACATGCAGAAACCAAAAATGAGGGTGTCACACCGACGATGAAATCCATACTTATGTCTTTCCATTTCCACCCGGGTACCTTTAAGGGCTGCAACAATCCAGCGGGTCTTTGATGTTCAGCCTTCACCCGTAGGCATGTGTCGCATAGGGCAACATACTTGGCTATGTCTCTTTTCATACCATCCCACTAATAACAAGTCTTCAGGTCCTTTTATATCTTGGTACTTCCGGGATGTATGGAATAAAGTGAGTCGTGTGCCTCTTTTAATATCGTGTCGCGGATGTGCTTCACGTTAGGCACACAAATCCTTTTTCCTAGCCAAAGCGTACCCTTCTCATCTTCCTTGAAGTACTTCTCTATTCCTTGCTGGATCCTTTCCTTGATCTCTCCATCCGTAGCTTGGCCATCCTTTATCTCTTGTTCCAATGATGAGTGGAGTTCCATCACTTCCATCTTGTTCAAGAAACCGAGATGTAACAGTTCAAACTCCTTGCGTAGCTCGGGCGGTAGTTCCCGAACCGTAAGTTGGTGACATGCTCCCTTCCGGCTCAATGCATCGGCTACTACATTGGCCTTTCCGGGGTGATAGTTGATTCCAACATCATAATCCTTGATGAGCTCCAACCATCGACGTTGCCTCAAATTCAAATCCGTTTGAGTGAATATGTACTTGAGGCTTTTATGATCCGTATAGATCTCACATCGGTGGCCAAGGATATAATGTCTCCAAATTTTCAATGCATGCACCACGGCTGCAAGTTCCAAGTCATGTGTCGGGTAATTGAGCTCGTGTTTCTTTAATTGTCGTGAGGCATAGGCTACCACTTGTCCTTCTTGCATGAGCACACATCCAAGCCCTTGTCTTGATGCGTCACAATATATGTCAAAGCTCTTGCTTACGTCCGGTAATACTAGAACCGGTGCTGTGGTTAGCCTTTTCTTGAGCTCCTCAAAGCTTTCTTGGCACGCTGGTGTCCGTTGGAAGGCTTTTCCCTTCGTTAGCAACTCCGTCATAGGCTTTGCTATCTTAGAGAAGTCCTTGATGAACCGGCGGTAGTATCCGGCCATCCCAAGAAAACTCCAAATATCCCTCACGTTTTGCGGTTGGTTCCACTTCAGAACATCTCCCACTTTTCCGGGATCAACCGATACTCCTTCCTCGGAGATAATGTGGCCTAGGAACGATATCTCCTTTAGCCAAAATTGACATTTGCTGAACTTGGCATACAATTGATGCTCTCGCAGCTTCTGTAATGTCAATCTCAAGTGTTCTCCATGTTCTTCCTCACTTTTCGAATACACCATGATGTCGTCAATTAAAACCACGACGAACTTGTCCAAGTACTCCATAAAGACCTTGTTCATGAGGTACATGAAATATGCGGGTGCATTCGTGAGAGGACCCCGCCGTCCCGATCATGGCACGGGGACGGGGCACCTTGCCCGGGAATTGCATTGGGTGGTGCCGTGTTATGCGGCACCTAACAGCACACATATAAGGAATATTGTATTACATAAATCAAAAGTGGAAGCTTACAACTGTTCTTTGTAAATAATTTACATAAATAGCTACAGCGGAAGTCTATAAACAGCTCAAGTAGAATAACTAAGAGGCACTCGAGAAGAGGTCCAGCCCGCGGATTCCTCTCGCTAGCAACACAAAGACATGGCAGCGGCTAGGTCCTCCATGTGTAACATGACTCGGACGTTTCTGAGTCTCGCCGGACAACCTTCTTTATAGCGTCGTATTAACCTGCAAAACCACTCATATAGCAAGAGTGAGCAAAAAGGCTCAGCAAGACTTAACCGTCTCTCCTAAAGCATGCAACTCTACATGAGGGTAACTTAAGACCTAATCCTGTAATTTGCGAAAAGACTCGCCTACGAGTTCACCCTTAACTTTCAGATTTTAGCCATAATAGTAGTGACCTTGCGCCCAGCAACATTGGAACTCCACAATCAAACAAGAAACGCTTCATTCCAATGTCACTTGTCCCAAGATGGAAATTAACTTTAGTTTGCTCTATTCTCTACTTCAAACAAGGTTTTCATGCAACTTACAATAATCATAGCAGCAGTTAAACTTTGCAAACTGTTTCCACACAAGTTGATTACTACGTCACAACATGGGAGCAAGAGGTACTCAATAACCGCGAGGGACGGTGATTCGAATCAGACACTACACAGATAACTCGACACATACGCCCGCCTCTGAAGACCCAAATCTGGCGTCCTTCATTACGTCGTATGTGGCAACCTTTCTCAGGACACTAGACTGTAGAACCGGTCGCGCCGTCTCGGGCTCATAGGTCTAACGAGACGATGTGGTATGCCTCTACAACCCAGTGAACCTGGTACATCGGTTTCCTAGTTCCCATATATCAGTAAGCATCCGGTACACAACTCAATACTTGCTCCTGGACGCGGCACACGCATCGGTCCTTAACCGACACAGGCAGAGCTACTAGACCAAGACCTCGTCTTGTCGCTGCCTAACCCCTCTGCCCGGTCTCATCTTTAGAAATGTAAACTTTAGTTTGCCTCATTTTCGACTACGCCCGTGTAATCCCGTCTATAACTCGCGAGTAGATTCCAACTACTCGACTTCTACCGGATGTCCTAAGCTATTCAGCACGGAATTATTCTACAGCGGTGACCCTTTCTACCCTTAAATCCAGGGTTCATTTGGTCATGCATTTGGAGTGTAAAATATCCTTGACCTAATGCACACACAAACTTAGACCCATAGTAGTGAACAAAAGAAAAACTTTACAAAACAACTTAAATGCAAACCGGGGCTTTCCTTGGTTTTGCAGGTGACTAAAGTCAGATAATATGAAGTTAGTTGCTGATGACTTGAAGTTCAATTCCTGCCCGTCTTGCTCCTTGATCCAAGCTTAACTTCTCCTTCTTCACTTTCCCACGTTTAATCACTACACGTTATGAATATGCATACATGTTTAATTATAAAACTTTTGCTACTAAGTGCTAAAGACAAGTTTAAAACTGGAACTCTGTTTAAGAATTCAAAATGCCACTGGGGCTAGTGGTTTGGTTTGGGTGAAGCAACATGATCAAGTGATAATTACATTTCATCACTTGTGTGCTACTCATCTAAATAGGTTGAACAGGATAGTGGTAATCTAGAGCTCCAATGGAGCTGAAAATTTTCATGTGAGTTCCTTGTCACAAGAAAGTCATCTGGACCAAAATTCAGAATATTTCACTAAGTAGATCACCCAGAACAATTCCCTAAGTATTTAGGAAAAAAGGAATTAATTCTGAGTAAATTTGCACTTTCATGCAAATTCAAGTGAACTAAAATTTAAAACATATCTCAGGGAGCATGCATGAATTTTCCTAATATTTTTGTAGATAAGGAATGCCCAGAACTGAATTTCCAAGTTTTGGAAATTCCCTGAAAATGTTTCTGTATTCATTTGAACACAGAAACTTGAAATCAGAATTAGCCTAACTAAATCAACTCCAAATGAGCTGAAACTTTTAAAGGCGTCTCCTAACATCCTAAAGAACATTCTGGCAAAATATGAGGATTTTTCGACGAACCAGACTCCCTCTAAAATTCTTTTGTGGAAAATATTTAAAGAATTTCCAGAATTTGATATTGGTTTTAATGCAAATTGGGTTGCATATTTGGATAGAGTTTTTCATCCTGAATCCTACCCAATTTGAATCACTAAATCTGGAGCTCCCTAGCAAAAGTTATGAGGTTCTAAAGTTTGAACTAAATCTGGAAATCCAAATAAACCGGAGAAAAGTTTAAATTCAGACCGTGGACCCATCGCACACGTGTCAGCTGCTGGAACTGAGCCACACGGGGCGACAGAACCTTTCCCACGCAGCCACACTGGATCCCTGAATGTGGCCTAGAGGGGGGTGAATAGGCCTTTAAAAGATTCCTGCACACTTAATAGAATTATCAGAAACTTGATTGACCGGACTAGTCCGGTTGTGTGGGCGGACTAGTCCGGTGTGCTGAATTGTGTAGATTGTATAAGTGTTGTGCAGAAGAATTAACTTGTTTAGCAGCGGAAATAAGAACAACAATTATTCTATTTTGATTTTACAATGTGAGGTGTGATTATGCCCGTGAATGAGACTTAGCAACTCAAATTATGAAGTTTAGCAACTAGATGTTATAATCAACAAAAACAAGGAGGCATGCGAGACACAAATTTTACCGAGATTCGATCTCACCAAGAGATCTACGTCCTCGTTGAGGAGGCTCACACAGAGCCGGGTCTCTATCCCTTTCCCTCTTCAAGTCACCACACAAGGCCGACTTGACTCCACTAGCACGGGTAATCACCGAGTTTGTGGGGCAACCTCACACGTTGAGGGCTCCCACAAGAATTACAATGAGAAAGCGATCAAATACACTCAAAAAGATTACAATGCAGAATATGAGTGTAGAGAGATCAAACCCCAAAGGCTCACAACGAAAGAACGACGATCTCCCAATCCTGAATCCAAGTGTTCAATTGATCTTCACCTTTTTGCGCCTTAGATGTGTGGGGAGATGTGTTTTTGGGCTCTTGGGACAGGTGGCGGCGCTAGGGTTCTTGTTTCAAGCAGTATGAGTCATGTCTCATCTTTGGGAGGCCGTGGATCACCCATTTATATAGTTTCTAAAAAGTTATCGTTGTAAAACCTAATACCGGACTAGTCCGGTATATGATCGGACTTGTCCGGTCTACTTCCAGTGGGTTAACCGGACTAGTCCGGTCCAAAAACGGACTTGTCCGGTGCTATGTGAAGTGGAGTTCCAGAAAGTTTAGCGGACTAGTCCTGTCACATGGATGGACTAGTCTGCAGTCCTCTAAAGAGGACAACAGAAACATGAGCGGACTAGTCCGGTCCAAAACCGGACTTATCCGGTTGCCTTCCAGTAAGCTGACCGGACTAGTCCGGTCCATGAACGGACTAGTCCGGTGTCCAGTGGATTTTAGTTGATTTTTAAACCCCTTACCCTTACGCAAAGTCATGAGCTCTTGGGATGTGTCTCTCACACACACCCTATACATTTACATCTACTTTGCTCTTCTAAATTCAACTAAAGTCTTCCTTTTCGGACACCACTCTATTTTTCACCTTTTTGTGTGCACGAGCTAGTTCACTTTGTTTGTCCTGCAATAATTTCATTAGGATCTCATATGCTTGTCATCAATTAGCCAAAACCCACAAGGGATATCCTAGATGCACTTATAATCTCCCCCTTTTTGGTGATTGATGACAACTATTTGAGATATCACAATTGAGAATAAAAAGTTGATTTTCATAAGGTGTGCACATCTGAGAATAATAAGGAATTCACAAAAAGCTTCTCACATATGCACACACCTTATGGTGGGCTGCCTAACAGGTGTGTGATAAACAAAATGTGATAAATTAAAGACAAACAGTAGTGAACATATAAGTAGGCATTATACCATAGTGCATCACACATAAGAAAAGAAATAGTGCATTACAAGATTTTAAAATAGGTACATGTCCTTGATCACAAAAGATCTTAATAACTAATACTAGATAGTTCGAGTCCAAATCTAATCTCAATCTCTCCCCCTTTGGCATTAAGGCACCAAAAAGGGAAAAATTGAGGGGAATCACTCATCACTGCCTTCTCCTTCAGTCTCAGTCTGATCTTCATCTTCACCAACTTCGGCATCCATGGGAGCAGGATCTTCCTCTGAGTCCTCGGAGGCGGGAGGTGATCCAACGGGCTCAATCTCAAGCTTTGCACAGATAGACTTGATATTGGCATTGACATACTGTTGGTGTTTCTTCCTTGCAAGCTTTTCCTTGTGCCGCCTGTCTTCGATCTTGCGGAAGCAGGCAAAGATGGAGGAGAGCACCTTGAGGATGCCACTGGATGATTCTTGTGCAGGTGGAGACCCAGGAGGAGCAGCTGCAGATCTAGTAACATCATGAGCTTGCTTTGATCTCCTCTCCACTGATGGAGAGGACGGGGCAGTTGGAGCTGGGGGGAGAGTGTACTCGGTGGGTTTTTGCGGCTTCAACCCCGCATGCTTGACATCCTTGACGAACTCGAGTCCCGTCACTTTCTCAATCATGTACATGATATACGGTGCATATCCACAGGACCTATTGGGGGTGATTGAGATGTTCACAATGTCGTTGTAGATATACTCAAAAACATCGAATGGTCTCCTTCCACTAATGACCTTCATGAGAGTCCTCAAGGTCCCTTGTATAGTTCCCGCATCTCCATCCTTCGGAGCTATAGTCTTTCTCAAGACTCTATTGAGGACCACAAAGAAGGGCTTCAGATATTTGATGGTGGGAGGAACATATGGCATCCTTGTGTCATAGAGAAACTCAAGCTCTTCCTTCTCCAGGGGTTTCAGATTATGGATGATCAGTTCATGATCCAAAGTGTGTTGGAGGTGAAGAATCCTAGCAAATTCATCTTAAGTGACACTGTACCTTGAACCATGAGTCATCCAAGTAAGACTGTCTCCATCACCACGAGCAAAGTAGAGAGTGGAGTAAAACTGGGTAATAACTTCATTGTTCAAGTCATATTCAAAGGATAGCAGGTCCGTCAGACCGTGCCTCTCTAAGGCCTCCACCATCTCACGAAAGGCCGGATACCTCTTCGACTTCAGGTATTCAACATTTAGCCATTGATTCTCTACTACAGGATTCTTCATCTTCATGTACACATGCTCGTAGTAGTCTGCATGGAAGTTGCTCCAGAACCTTGGATCAGAACATTGTTTAGGTCGGTCATACACTTCAATCTTCTTGAAGTTATCAGCTAGCTCATTCCCTTTTCCAGTGAAATCCTCACTTGAAGGCTGCCTATTGCGGTGAACGGGATTTTTCATTTTCAGAGGCCCAATTTGGCCACTAGAAAGTCCCTTCCCTTTATTGAGAACTCTTTTTGGCCCTGACGAGCCCTCAGCAGCATCTTTCCTTTGAGGCCTTTTGACACTGACTTTCCTCTTCTTAGATAGATTGTCGTCGGAGGGTGGAGAGTGAGCATTGACATCATGTCTCTTCTTCATCACTCCCTCCTTAGCTCTCCTCACTCTTTCACGTTGAACTTCTTCGTCAAGGTGAAAAGAGTCGTCATCTGAGGCCGAAGACATGATGCCTGATAAGGAGTTTAAGGATTACATGCAAATGGACACATTATCAACTTCAAATGGGAATGTAGGGGTTCAACTGTCAGAGACCGGACTTGTCCGGTTTCAGAGTGCGGACTAGTCCGGTGGACCGGACTTGTCCGCATCTGAGCGCCGGACTAGTCCGGCCTAGCATAAGAACCCTAATTGAATGTTTCATTTCAAACAAATCTCCTATCTAAGGACACAAGGGCAGGAAAGTGGTAGGAATACATCTATTTATGCAATGTACATCCTTTTGAAATCAAAGGAAACTAGCTAGAGCTAGAAAAATTGAGATTTTGGTTTTAGGGGGGGGGGATTTACCAAGATTTGAAGATTCGCGTTGAAGGAGCAAGAGTCTATCCGGATGAGTCCGGAAAGTAGGATCCCCTCGTCGAGAATAGGCTTTTTCACGGAGAAAACTCCGAGTTTGAGGGCTCAACTCGAAAATCACTTTGGGAGCTAGGGTTTAGGAGAAGGGGTGAGACAAAGTGCTTATGAGTGGAGAGGGAGGCGTTTGGTCCGGCCAACTGCTTCTATATGTGACTGACCGGACTAGTCCGGTCATGGTAGCGGACTAGTCCGGTGCCCCTTAGTTAACCTAATTGTTGTCTGTCCGGACTAGTCCGGTTGAAAATTGGACTAGTCCGTTTCCAACAGACCTGATACATATATAGATGTTAATTGTGATCCAAGGACAATAATTTTGCAAATAGTCTTGGTGATTAAGACCAGTAGGCAATCAGCAATCAAACAAGGGTCATAATCCACAAGATTTCTTCATTAAGATAGTTTTCTGAGTAGAAAAGGAGAAGAGGGGCATTTTTAACAATACAAAGGAACATTTTGAGTTGCAACAAGGTATGCAATGTTTCAAGCCACATTTTGAGAGTCAAGAATGTTTAGCTCATTTCTTAGTTCACAAAACCTTTTCTCATCTAATGGTTTGGTAAAAATATCCGCAAGTTGTTTTTCAGTCCTAACATGTGAAATAGCAATGTCACCTTTTAATGAATGATCTCTAAGAAAGTGATGACGGATATCTATGTGCTTAGTTCTTGAGTGCTCTACAGGGTTGTGTGCAATTTTTATAGCACTTTCATTATCGCATAGAAGCGGGATATGACTTAGATTGTAGCCGTAGTCCCTAAGAGTCTGTCGCATCCAAAGTAGTTGCGCACAACAACTACTGGCTGCAACATACTCCGCTTCCGCTGTGGAAAGAGCAATGGAGTTCTGCTTTTTAGATGACCAAGAAACTAGGGACCTACCAAGAAATTGACAAGTCCCTGACGTGCTCTTTCTATCGACTTTGCATCCTGTATAGTCGGCGTCGGAATACCCTATCAAGTTAAACTTGGATCCCTTGGGATACCAAAGGCCCAAGTTGGGTGTGTGCACAAGGTACCTTAGGATTCTTTTTACAGCAATTAAGTGACACTCTTTAGGTGCGGCTTGAAACCTTGCACACACGCAAACACTATGCATAATATCTGGCCTAGATGCACATAAATAAAGTAAGGAGCCAATCATGGACCGATATACCTTTTGGTTCACATTTGGACCGTCTTCATTGAGGTCGAGACGTCTGTTGATGGCCATGGGTGTCTTGATGGGCTTGGCTTTGTCCATATTGAATTTCTCGAGAATGTCTTGTGTATATTTACTTTGGCTTATAAATGTACCTTCTCTCAGTTGCTTCACTTGAAATCCCAAGATAAATTTCAATTCACCCATCATTGACATCTCGAACCTGTCTGTCATTATTTTGCTAAATTCTTCACAGAAGGACTTGTTAGTGGATCCAAAAATAATGTCATCAACATAAATTTGACATACGAATAAATGATCATTAAAATGTTTAGTAAAGAGTGTATAGTCAGGTTTACCAATTTTGAATCCATTTTGAGTCAGAAAATCTCTAAGGCACTCATACCAGGCTCGAGGAGCCTGTTTGAGGCCATAGAGAGCCTTACGCAGTTTATAGACATGGTTGGGATACTCCTGATCTTCGAACCCTAGTGGCTGCTCCACATAGACTTCCTCCTATATCGGACCATTGAGGAAGGCACTCTTGACGTCCATTTGATACAACTTAAAATTATGGTGAGTAGCATATGCCAATAAAATGCGAATGGACTCAAGTCTAGCTACAGGAGCGAAAGTTTCATCGAAGTCCAAACCTTCCACCTGAGAGTAACCTTTGGCCACCAACCTCTCTTTATTTCTTGTCACTACTCCATGTTCATCTTGCTTGTTTCGAAAGACCCATTTGGTTCCAACGATGTTCGCCCTTGGTCTTTCCACCAGCTCCCATACTTCATTTCTTTTGAAGTTGTTCAGCTCCTCTTGCATTGCAATCACCCAGTCTGGATCCCTTAAGGTTTCTTCTACCCTCTATGGCTCCAGAAAAGACACAAAAGAATAGTGTTCACAAAAATTTGCAATTTGAGATCTAGTAGTTACTCCCTTAGCAATATCTCCAATGATATTGTTTTCAGGATGGTCTTTTTGCACACACTGATGTACTCTTGGATGTGAATTTGTATAGTTGCTTGTTCTTCATTGTCTTCAAGTGTCATGTCTCCCCCTAGATCATTGCTTCCATGATCATCTTGATCTTCTTGACCTTCCTCAATCTGATCTTGTGTAGGAGCTCCCCCTTGATCATTGCTTCCTTGTTGAAGTTCGTCTTGTGTTTCCTCTCGTGGTAGGATATCACCAAGTGCCATTTTCTTCAGCGCTTCACATGGAGCTTCCTCCTTATCTAGCATAAACTTATCGACTTGCTCCACTTGTGAGCCGTTAGTTTCATCGAACACTACGTGACGTGCTACTTCAACAAGGCCGGACACCCTGTTGAAGACACGATAGGCGTAGGCATTCGATTCATATCCGAGCAGGAATCCTTCATCGGACTTCGAAGCGAACTTCGAGGCCCTTGGTTTCTTGTTCAGGATAAAACATTTGCAACCAAAACTTTGAAATAAGAAACATTAGGCTTTTTACCCGTGAGAAGCTCATATGGAGTTTTCTTCAGTAGTCGATGAAGGTACAACCGATTTGTGGCATGACAAGCGGTGTTCACCGCTTCTGCCCAAAATCGATCTGACGTCTTGTATTCATCCAACATTGTTCTCGCCATTTCGATCAATGTTCTGTTCTTCCTTTCGGCCACCCCGTTCTGTTGAGGAGAGTAGGGTGCCGAGAATTCATGCTTTATACCTTCTTCATTGAGATATTCTTCAACTTGGGTGTTCTTGAATTCTGTCCCATTGTCACTTCTGATATTCTTTACGGTTGATGTGAATTCATTCTGAGCTCTTTTCAAGAACTTCTTGAGGATTCCCTGAGTTTCTGATTTATCATACAAGAAAAATACCCAGGTAAATCTTGAAAAATCATCAACAATTACTAAACCGTATTTGTTACCACTGATGCTGATGTACGCAATTGGACCAAAGAGGTCCATGTGGAGAAGTTCCAGCGGTCTAGCGGTGGTCATCACATTCTTGGCGGGGTGTGGTGCTCCAACCTGTTTTCCTGCTTGACAAGCGCTGCACGGCCTGTATTTTTCAAAAACCACATCCTTAAGACCACGGATGTGACCACCTTTTAGAAGTTTCTGCAGATTTCTCATTCCAACATGGGCTAGCCGTCTATGCCACAGCCATCCCATGTTGGTCTTAGCAACCAAGCAAGTGTTGAGTTCGGCTTTATCTTTGTTGAAGTCAACAAGATAAAGCTTTCCCTTCAACAATCCCTTGAATGCAATCGAGCCATCGCTTCTTCTAAAGACGTTCACACCCTCATTAGTGAATAAACAGTTGTAACCTTTGTCGCATAGTTGAGATATTGATAAAAGATTATAATCTAGAGAGTCTACGTGTAAAACATTAGATAAGGTGTGTTGAGAGGATATTTCAATGTTACCACTACCAAGGACCTTTCCTTGGCTGTTGTCTCCAAAGTATATACCTTCACTTGGATCCTTGTTGCACTTTTACTCCACAAACATACCTCTCTCTCCGGTCATATGATTTGTGCATCCGCTATCTAGCACCCACTTAGATCCGCCGGAGGAGTAAGCCTGCAAAATAGAACTATTCCTTGGTTTTAGGTACCCAAGCTTGCTTGGGTCCTCTCAGGTTAGTCACAAGAGTATTGGGCACCCACACACAAGTTTTTAAGTTCTTGTGGCGTGGCCCTGTGCAATGACTTTTCCATACTTGTTTTTCATGAGAACATAAGAAGCATCAAATGTACGGAACAGTGTTTGTAACTCAGATTCATGGGATTTTTCTTTAACAAAAGTGATTCTATTCTTAGCATGATTAGGAGTAGACATGTGTTTGTTCCTGTCAAAACCAAGACCATCTTTGACATTGGGAGGTCTAGTGATCATATATGCACTTCGTGCATATTTGATCTTCTCCTTATCAAAGATGCCGTTTTGAGAAGAATACATGTCATGAGAGGTTGAAGCTTTAGAAATTACATTCTTCTTACTAGAGCAAGTGCAGGTTCTTATTTTTGTCGAACTCATGTCTTTGGAGGAAGAGCTCTTGGAGGAAGAGGAGTCACTTTGTTTGAGTGACTCAACTTGCACCTCAAGGATTTTGTTAACTTTTGACAAGTTAGCAAGTTCTTCCTTGATTGCAATGTGCGAGTCTTCTAACTTTGAGTAAGTTTCCTTACTCAAGGCTAGCTCTAACTTAAGTGACTCATTCTTCTCTCTTTCAAGCTCAAGAAGCTTTTCAACTTCTTGATATCTCTTCCTCTCACGGATGAGCATATCTTCTTGTCGGTTGACAAGTTCCTCCTTTTCAAAGATTTCGTTCGACAACATTTCCATTTTCTTTAAAGCAATTTTACTTAGCCCTCTAAACATTTCTTCATTATCACTAGAGCTATCAAAGTCATCAATGGAGGAATTTAGTACAGGAGGAGTAAGTCGAACCTTTTTCTTGCCTTCCTTAGCCATAAGACAAGTGTGGTTGTTCATGTCCCGTCCTCCCATGTTCGGAAAGAGTGTGGCTCTCATTGTTGGTTTCTTGACTGCGATAGTGGCCATATCTTCTTCTTCATCGGAGGAGGACTCGTCGTTTGAGTCCCACTCCTTCCCAATGTGAGCTTGATGGACTTGTCTTCTTTTCTGAAAATTTTCTTCTCTTGAGATCTTGTTTCCATCTTCTTTTTGTTTTCTTCATAAGTACAGTCCACCATGAAGTGACCATACTCTCCGCAGTTGTAGCAAGTGCGTCGAGCCTTTGATTTTCCTTTATCCTTGCTTTTGCCTTCATGTGAATTGTTGTCGTGTCTTCTCTTCATCATGCGTTTGAACTTTTTGATCAAGAGTACCATTTCTTCATCATCAAGATTGGTGCTCTCGTCGCTTGTATCTCCATCGTCTTGGTCTTCACGAGTTTCTTTGAGTTTGGGTCTGCACGTTGCTTTGAGAGCAACTTCTTTCTTTTTGGATGAGGTGAGTTCGGCTAAGTCTTTGACGTATTGGGCTTCTTTCTCCATCATTTCATGATTTATGATCTTCCCTAGTAATTCATCGGGAGTCATTTTGTGAAAACCGGGACTCTCTCTGATCATTGAGCAAAGTGTGACGTTTCTTGGCATGAAGGCTCTTATCATCCTTTTGACCACCTCATGATCAGTCCATTTCTTACTTCCATAGGCACGGATTTTGTTAATGAGTGCCTTCATCCGATTGTACATGTCTTGAGGTGATTCGCCTTCTTCAATAGCAAATCTCCCCAACTCTCCTTCAAGCATCTCAATTTTGGCTTCACGTACAGACCTATTTCCTTCATGAGCTGTTTTGAGTGTATCCCAGATTTCTTTTGCACTCTCTAGTCCATCGATCTTGGTAAATTCTTCTCTGCTTAGTGACGATGTGATTACTGCAACGGCTTGTGCATTTCTGTGAATCTCTTGTTCTTGTTCCGGAGTGAGTTCTTCATCCATGCTTGTGATATCTATTCCTGTGCAGACAATATGCCAAAGGCTGGGATTCAGAGATATCAGATGCATCTTCATGTTGTACTTCCACATGGTATAGTCACTTTTGTCAAACTGTGGAGGCCTTCCCATAGGAATCGAAAGATAGTGGTTGTTTGAATTGAGACGGTTGTAGTTGTAAGGATACCGGGAGTAGTCGTGATGACCACTCCCCATCGTCTTTTCTTCCTCTTTTCCCTTTTGTGCCATTAATTTCTTTCTCAGTAATGCCTTTAGCTGTCTCACTTCATCATTGTCATGTGGACTTTCTTTCAGCACATCGAAGGCTTTGGCTTCTTGCTCCTCATCGTTGTTGTTCATTTTCGGGATATCGTTGTTCTTCTCAGAGGCCATTGATCTCTCCGAGATGTGGTTCTCGTTGATGGAGAACTTGGCTCTAATACCAATTGAATGTGGCCTAGAGGAGGGGTGAATAGGCCTTTAAAAGATTCCTGCACACTTAATAGAATTATCAAAAACTTGATTGACCGGACTAGTCCGGTTGTGTGGGCGGACTAGTCCGGTGTGCTGAATTGTGTAGATTGTATAAGTGTTGTGCAGAAGAATTAACTTGTTTAGCAGCGGAAATAAGAACAACAATTATTCTATTTTGATTTTACAATGTGAGGTGTGATTATGCCTGTGAATGAGACTTAGCAACTCAAATTATGAAGTTTAGCAACTAGATGTTATAATCAACAAAAACAAGGAGGCATGCGAGACACAAATTTTACCGAGGTTCGATCTCACCAAGAGATCTACGTCCTCGTTGAGGAGGTTGACACAGAGCCGGGTCTCTAACCCTTTCCCTCTTCGAGTCACCACACAAGGCCGACTTGACTCCACTAGAACGGGTAATCACCGAGTTTGTGGGGGCAACCTCACACGTTGAGGGCTCCCGCAAGAATTACAATGAGAAAGCGATCAAATACACTCAAAAATATTACAATGCAGAATATGAGTGTAGAGAGATCAAACCCCAAGAGCTCACAACGAAAGAACGACGATCTCCCAATCCCGAATCCAAGTGTTCAATTGATCTTCACCTTTTTGCGCCTTAGATGTGTGGGGAGATGTGTTTTTGGGCTCTTGGGACAGGTGGCGGCGCTAGGGTTCTTGTTTCAAGCAGTATGAGTCGTGTCTCATCTTTGGGAGGCCGTGGATCACCCATTTATATAGTTTCTAAAAAGTTATCGTTGTAAAACCTAATACCGGACTAGTCCGGTATATGATCGGACTTGTCCGGTCTACTTCCAGTGGGTTAACCGGTCTAGTCCGGTCCAAAAACGGACTTGTCCGGTTCTATGTGAAGTGGAGTTCCAGAAAGTTTAGCGGACTAGTCCTGTCGCATGGATGGACTAGTCCGCAGTCCTCTAAAGAGGAGAACAGAAACATGAGCGGACTAGTCCGGTCCAAAACCGGACTTGTCCGGTTGCCTTCCAGTAAGCTGATCGGACTAGTCCGGTCCATGAATGGACTAGTCCGGTGTCCAGTGGATTTTAGTTGATTTTTAAACCCCTTACCCTTACGCAAAGTCATGAGCTCTTGGGATGTGTCTCTCACACACACCCTATACATTTACATCTACTTTGCTCTTCTAAATTCCACTAAAGTCTTCCTTTTCGGACACCACTCTATTTTTCACCTTTTTGTGTGCACGAGCTAGTTCACTTTGTTTGTCCTGCAATAATTTCATTAGGATCTCATATGCTTGTCATCAATTAGACAAAACTCACAAGGGATATCCTAGATGCACTTACAATCCCGGGGCCGCATCAGATCAACGATTTAAAATTTCATCACTGACATGCGGGGCCCCCGGTCATCTTCAACCTCTGGCTACCCGCGCCCGCGCGCCGCCGGGATCGCCAGAGATCTCGCCGGGAGGAGGTTCTGGCCTTCAGAACTTGTTGATTTTCGCCGCCCCTGCATAATTCCGTGCGAGGAACACGTTGCCGATCTCATCTCAGATCGAGAATGGCCGGAACCATAGGCGCGACAGCGACAGTGGTTGCGGCAACTTCGGCGACGTCTCTAAGGCACTGTAATGCTCTAAGCTTGCTCCTGTTAGCTCCTACAGCATCGTCACGACCTAGGGAGCAACGTCCAGGGCTCTGATCTCGCGAGAAATGTCGGCAACTAGGGGCTCACCGTGCGATCTAGGTCGATTTCGGTGAAAACTCGAAAAACTCAAAGAACCAAAGGTTTCCTCGACGGTTCTCCCTAGTTCTTGATCCCACGCGCTCGCGTGAACGTCTACAACTAGGTTTCTAAGTATGGTGAGGAGTGGTGCACTGTGTCGCCCGGATTTCCCGACTTGCTGCCTACGGTTCATATCGCATGTCCGCGGGAAAAGTTAAATTCCGGCGAGCAAGGTCTGTGCCAGGCTGCCAGCGTTGCTGTGGAGCAAGAATCGTTACAGGCGCACCTTTCTGCTTTTGCAGCTCGGTGGGAGAAGCCCTGTGGCGGCCGGGCGACGAGTTCTTCCGGCCGGCGGCTCGCAGTGGCGTCGAGGGCCAAACCAAGCTCGGTGCTGAATTCCCGTGGAAGAAAATGTCGGTTTGTTGGGCTAGACACCTCGAGGAGGAACCGGCGACGCCGTGGGGAAGCTCAGATCAGCGTGAGAGCTGCTGAGGCGGCCGGGCGCCGTTGCTCCGATGGGGTGCAGTAGCGCCGGGAGAAACGGTGCCCACGGAAGCAGTCATGGGAGAGGAGAAAACTCGCTCGGTTTTCCCTGCGTGAGGCAGCCGTCCGTGGGTAATATCGGGCTGAGGCGGTTCGACAGCGCCGGGAGGTGGCTTCCGGGTCCTCGGTCGGCAGCGCGGTGGCAGCTCGCGGTGGCTCGGTTCGAGCTCGGGTGTGAACCGGGGAACAGATCTGACTTAGGCAGTAAGTTATACCCCCTCTCATTGACAATTGGGGCCCACAGCTCCTCTCTGCCCCCAAAAGATCTCCAAATTTTGACACATGCAAATTCAGCCATGAGGTACTCAAATTCAAAATTCATTTGGCAATTTGACAAGTTGGGGCTCGGTTTGAAATTTGAATTCAAATTTAGATGAAATTTACAAGTCCCTTTGATATACATATCAAAGTACCTCCAAATTTCCTCAAAATTTGCCTTCCTCATAATTTGGACCTGTTGAATTCAACTATGCCCTCTGATTCTTGAGTTGGCCATTGAAAGTACAACTTTTTAAACAACAGTTTGAATTTCCCCCTTTGGAAATGCCCTTCTTTTTGATGTGACCCTTTTAGTTCAAACTGAATTCAAAGTTTTATTGCACATGCCAACACTTTCATGAGTACACAAAAGTTTTTGCTAGTCCCATTTATTGTATTTAAACTCAACTTTATTCATAGCTCACATTTTCCATTTACAAGTTTTTGGTACTTTTACAATTCGATAACCCAAAAGACATTACGGTATATTCATACGAATCATACCATGTTCGAAAGGCAGTCTTGGGTATATCGGCGGGCTTAATCTTCAGCTGCAAATATCCCAACCGAAGATCAATCTTGGAGAAGACTCGGGCTCGCTTCATTTGGTCGAACAGGTCCTCTAAACGGGGCATAGGATACTTGTTCTTGATCATCACCTCATTGAAAGACCTATAGTCCACGCACATCTTTTGGGTTCCGTCCTTTTTGTCCACGAAAAGCACGGGGGCTCCCCACGGTGATGAACTTGGGCGTATAAAACCCTTCTCCAGCTGCTCCTGAATTTGCTTCTTGAGCTCCACTAGTTCGTTGACGGGCATTCTATAGGGTCTCTTTGCTATAAGTGCGGTTCCGGGTACTAGGTCAATGGAAAACTCGATATCCCGGTCAGGTGACATACCGGAAAGTTCCTCCGGGAACACGTCCGAAAACTCTTGAACCACAGGAATGCTGTCCAGGGTTGCTTCTTTGACGTGGTTCAACGTTGCCTTCTCGGTTGCCGGTTGGGCTGACTCAAACTCGATACGGGTACCGTGCTCGTTGGTCAACTGCACGCTCCTCTCAGCACATTGGATTACTCCGTTGTGCTTACTTAGCCAATCCATTCCCAGTATTATTTCAAGCCCTTGGGAATCCAAGACAATGAGGTTGGTAAGGAAGTCTACCCCCCTTATTTTAAGGTTTACTTTCGGACATACTATATTATTCCTCATCTCTCCACCGGGAGAATTAACCAACATAGTATATTTCAAATGTGATATGGGTAGATTATAATTGGCAACATACTTGGATGATATGAAGGAATGCGATGCTCCAGAATCAAATAGAATGGTTGCTGGGTTGGAGTTGGCAAGGAACATACCAATTACGACGTCCTCAGCCTGTTGCGCTTACTCAGCAGAGACATGGTTCACGTTGCCGCGAGCGTAGTTCTGCTGCCCACGGTTTCCTTGGTTAGCTCCTCCGTTCGGCCGTGGGTTCTGCCTGGGCACGTTGCCGGGTTGTCCAGGACCTCTCCTCGGGCACTGGCTCGTGAAGTGTCCTGTTTCTCCTCATGCAAAGCATGCCTTGTTGCCCACAGCAGAAGGTACGTTGGGGCGGGGGTTTTGAACAGGAGCACCCACATTGGGTCGGGCGCAGGAGGTAAAGGCACACGGGGTTCTTGTGCAACGGGTCGTTGCTGTGGTGGCTGATTAGGGCGGTATGCAGGAGCGTACGATCCATACTGTGGTTCAGTTGGGGGCATGTACCGAGGGCGTACGTTGCTCCCTTGTGGCTGGTATGGCATCTTCTTTTGCCCTCTTGCTCAATCTCTCGGATCTTGCTTTCCACCACTATAGCCTTGTCAACCAGCTTCTGGAAGTTAGCATAGTCATTCTTGAGCAGTTGAACCTGGATCTCATTGTTCAACCCTATCATGAACAGGTACTGCTTCCTCTGGTCCAAGTTGACATCTTCGGGGGCATACCTTGAAAGCTGCGTGAACTTGTTGAGGGACTCGTTCACACTTTTCTTGCCCTGGCGGAGACCTTTGAACTCTTGTCTTTTGAGCATCATTACACTGGCAGGGATGTAATGAGAACGGAAACTCTCCTTGAATTCAGTCCAAGTAATAGTCTCCGGGTCGACACGAGCGTTGCAAAGGGCATCCCACTAGTCAGCGGCTGCTCCCATTAGTTGGTGCGACGCGAAGAGAACCTTCCCTCGGTCATTGCACTGGACGATGGCAAGCTTCTTTTCCATGCATTTCAACCAATCGTCAGCCTACATGAGATCATTGGCTTGAGAAAAAGTGGGCGGTCGAGTCCTCACGAACTCTCCCAGTCGGTTGTGAGCCGGCGGTGGTGGCGGTGGTGCCGGAACAGGGTTGTTGTTGTTGGCCTGCAGCTGACCCAAAGTTTGGATCATGGTTTGCATAAGCTGATTCTGCATGGCCATCAACCGTTCCAGGTTGTTTTCACCTGCTCCGGGGTTAATAGGAACTTCATCGTGGTCCTCCTCTTCTTGGTTGTCATGGACGTTCCTCCCTTGACGGCCGGTGTTTCTTCACACCATCTTGAGAGAGAGAGTTGGATAGAATAGAAGTTTAGATGAATCCCTCCCAACTATATGCATCAAGGTGGACGGGCTATATGCCCATATGAGGATGTGAACAAATGCCGAGGCATCTCACACCTCTTTCTACTTATGTGTGGATATGGACAACGCTTGAGACGTCCCACAACTCACACTAAGCACACAAACTAAAACAAGCATCACAAAAGCTTCACACAACTCTTATTCAAGGCTTATTCAATGGGGTTCCTATAGGGTTTTAGGGTGATATCAATTTGTGATTTCACCCTATGTCAAGATGGTTTGGGGTGATACCAATCTGTGATCCAACTATGGCTTCTCCTAGACTTACATCCTATGTCAAGGTGGTTCCAATGACAATCAATGCATCCTAAGCTTGCATCCTATGGTCAGCATGGCTTCTAATACCAATCTGTTACTAGGGGTGCGTCCTACAGTCAACGTGGTTCAGCTACCAATCTGTGATCATCTAGGTTTGTGTCATAGAGTCAACCATGGTAGCTTGGTAACAATTTGTGGATTGTACCAATCTGTGACTAGGCATGGAAGCTCTAGTATCAATCTGTGACCTATCTAGGTGTGTGATCTACGATCAACCCGTGGCAGGTTGACACCAATTTGTGTTTTCTATCTAGGCGTGCAATATGCCGTCAACCCGTGGCTCTGATACCAATCTATGAAGCCCTCAATTCTGTAGAACACAGAACCGAGAACTGATGCGTATGCGTGCCCAGGATGTTCATCACACATACACATATAATCCACAAACTGAATTCAGAATATATATATAACCATGAATAACAGGGTTTATTACAATGTCTTATGAGTCTTGGACTCATTCTAACAGCAGAAGTCTTAATCTAAGCAGCGGAAGTCTTTATTCTAGCAGCGGAAGTCTTCTAAACTAATGCGGAAGCAATCTAAGCAGCAGCAGCGGCTCCATCACTACTCCATTCCCACAGGCAAGGTTAAGGACAGTTTACACGCCTAATGCTCCACTTGGTCTTCATAGTATTCTTCTCCTGTTGCTGATGATGAAGTAATAATGCAAGTTTGAGTACATAATGTACTCAGCAAGTGCGGGAAAATATGATATGTAGCTTATAGAAAGAAAGGTAATAAAATGGCTCATTGCAGAAAACGAAGTTTATTTCTCAAAACACGATAAAAACAGCAACTCAGATTTAAGTGAATGTAACCCCAACATGTATTTAAACATTAACATACCTCCATTATGATTCATCCCTTTTCATGTCTCAACTAGACATCAACTTTGCTCATGAATACCTTCTCGTATTCACTACCATCTCATGAATACCATCTCATATTCACTACCATTCATCTCATAATCGATTCCGTCTCATTCTGAGACCAATTCTCGTTGTCATGACTCAACAGTCATGCAACCAATTTCATCACCCGGACTCAACAGTCCCAAAAACCAAACCATAACCAAACCATCACCAAAACCAAACCAAAAACCATCCCAACTAATCATGGAAGTTGGCCAGGCGCTCGTGAACGTAAGCTCGGCTATCATGATAGTTTTAAGACTCTGCAAAGTTTGCACCTCTTTACCAACAAGTTTGTGATTTCATCACCCGTCGGTGACTGCAGAACCTCCATTATACCAGTACACAATCCTCGATATATGGCCAGGAGATCACAAAATAGCCTTTACAAAGGGGCTACTAGATGTATGGACTCACTAAGGTTTCACCGGCAGGCTAGAATCTCCAATTCTCCCACCCACGGGCCCCCTCTTGTGCCATGCAGTTCCCAGGGCAGTCCTCACTTGACTCCTATTCCCCGCGCCTTCCACGGTCCATAACAATCTAGTAACTTACTTATTTACTCAGCTAAGCCGCACCCATACTTGGCCTTGTGGTGGCATTGTTATCCTGGCATGTGCTCGCATGAACCGGTCCTTAGATCTACGGCAAGTAACCACCATCTCATTCTACCTCATTCACAAACCCAGGCTTGACAAGATCTCCCTCCGATCCATGTTCATTAACAACGTCAGTTTCTCAATATTCTTACGAGTGTAGTTAGCTAGACACATCTATCTCACTTCCCGTATCCCATGGACTCAGCGAAGCATAAAAGCAAAAACCATACCCGACTCATAAACTTCCCTGGCGACAAGGGTGGTTCAACCAAAACTAGTAAACTCCTATCAAAGGGTTTCCCATCAATTTGACTCAGCACACACACCTTTTTGCAAACAAAACAGTTCTCCAAAATATGGGATCAATATGGTAAAGGGGCACTTGCTTTGTTCTTGCAGTTCCTGTTGTTCGAATTCTTGCTGTTGTAGTCCATCGTAGGTAGCTCTCTCAGCTTGTCCTTCTATGCGCGATCACGCACATACACAAGATTCATAGCATTCAATCATCATGCACAAACTCTACTTTAAGATACAATGATACATATGCATGCTAATCATATGATACAGTTTTTATTAGATCGGTTTATACGTGTTCTTGCATGGCTTGCATGGGTTTTACGATGAACAGAGGTGTAAAGATCAATTGTGGACGTGGTGATGATCTTGACTCAAGATCTAGATCAGACCGGTCAACACGTGATCTGTCCACGAAAAAGCTTCTATTCGAAAGGAATCAAAGAACAGATGCAAAGAAAACGCGATCATGTCGAGAGGTGGTATTGGAGACCTACCTTACTATCTTCGGGTCCTTCCTCCTAGAAAGACAGATCGTCGGCTTTCCTCCGGCGATGGCAATCATGATCCAGGCTCGTCGATGGTCTCTCCGGCGGTTGTACTCCGGAGAAGGGGTTCACTCGGCGAGCTGGGGCTAGGGCTCTAAGTTGTCGGCTCAGGAGGTGGAAAAGAAGTTCGTGGTTGCGGCCAAAGGTTTTTGGTTCTATTTATAACGGAAAGAGAAGAGTCCTACTCTGATCGGAATTCGAATAAGAGTCCTATTCAAATTGTTTTTGGATCTTAACAACTTATCTTTAGGTGATTTGGTGCGGTAGCAACGTGGAATTCGTGTTGGTTTCCTCCCGTACCGGTATTCCCGTGCGTACATAAGCAAAACTGCTTCAAATCTCGTCACCCTCGCGGTGATGAGCTCCGGAAGCTCCACGTGTCCTGCGGAAACCTGGGCTCCGTTTTCCGCAGAGACAAGCTCCGGTTGTGCCGCGTGTCAGGCGGGCGAGACCTCCCTCTCCCTCAGAGGCGAGCTCCGCGTGTGCAACACGTCCTGGCGGGTGAGACCTCCCTCTCCCTCAGAGGCGAGCTCCGCATGTGCCACGTGTCTGGTGGGTTGGGATATCCCCTCTCAAAAGTGGCGAGCTCTGCGAACGCCACATGTCAGTTCTAGACCTTCCCTCTCTTCGGAGGTAGCTCCGATTGTGCCATGTGTCATAGCTGGACCTCCCCTCTTTTCGGAGGTGGCTCTGAGATTGCCACGTGTCCAGTAGCACCAGACTTACTTTCTCCTAAGAGTCGAGCTCCGAGGTTGACACATGTCCAACAGTGACGGACCTCCCGGAGGTGAGCTTCAAAGGTGACACGTGTCCGGTAGGACCGGACCTCTTGGAGGTGAGCTCCGAGAGCGACACGTGCCCCGCGGGTTGGACCTCTCCCCATATGCGGGGATGAGCCCCGAGCCTGCCACGTAGCCAGTTTGGTGGCGGACCTCTCCCCTCTGTAGGGATGAGCTCCAGACGCGCCACGTGGCCAGCGGCCGCGGGAATTGTCTTCGGTGCTCTTGGTGAACTGGAATTTGCTCTTTTTAGCTATCTTTTTTATTCTTTCTCTATTTCACCTTATTTTAAAAATGTTTTTCTACATGAAACATAAATACATACAAAAATCGAAAATGAGGGTGTCACACGACACGTGTCCTGCGGGACTGGCCTCGCTCCCTCCGCAGAGGCTAGCTCCTAGGGTAACACGTGTCCCACGGGGTCGGACCTCGCCCTTTTTCAAAGAGACGAGCCCCGAGCCTGCCACGTAGCCAGTTAGCGGCAAACCTCTCCCCCTTTTATGGGAATGAGCTCCGAAGGCGCCATGTGGCCAGCGGGCCGCGGGAGTTGTCTTCGACGCTCTCGGTAAACTGGAATTTGCTCTTTTTGGCTATCTTTTTTATTTTATTCTCTGTTTCTACTTATTTTAAAATGTTTTCTCTACATGAAATATGAATATATGCGGAAATATAAAATGAGGGTGTCACAAATCTACCTCCCCTTAAATTGAATCTCGCCCTCAAGATTCGCTAGTGGAGAATAGATGAGAGAATTCTGCCTTCTCGGCTGTTGGTTGGACTGACTCGAACTCGATACGGGTTCCGTGCTCGTTTGTCAACTGCACGCTCCTCTCAGCACATTGGATTACTCTGTTGTGCTTGCTTAACCAATCCATTACGAGTATTATGTCGAGCCCTTGGGAATCCAAGACAATGAGGTTGGCAAGGAAGTCTACCCCCTTATTTTAAGGTTTACATTCGTACATAATATATTAATCCTCATCTCTCCACCGGGAGAATTAACCAACATAGTATATTTCAAGTGTGATATGGGTAGATTATACTTGGCAACATACTTGGATGATATGAAGGAATGTGATGCTCCAGAATCAAATATAATGGTGGCTGGGTTGGAGTTGGCAAGGAACACACCAATCATGACGTCCTCAGCCTGTTACGCTTCCTCAGCAGAGACATGGTTCACGTTGCCACGAGCGTAGTTCTGCTGTCCACGGTTTCCTTGATTGTCTCCTCCGTTCAGCCGTGGGTTCTGCTTGGGCACGTTGCCTTGCTGTCCAGGACCTCTCCTCGGGTACTGGCTCGTGAAGTGTCATGTTTCTCCGCATGCAAAGCATGCTTTGTTTCCCATGACAGCAGGTACATTGGGGCGGGGGTTTTGAACAAGAGCGCCCACGTTTGGACGAGGCACAGATGGCAAAGGCACACGAGGTGCTTGCATGGAAGGACGTTGTTGTGGTGGTTGATTAGGGCGAAAAGTAGGGGCGGACGATCCATACTGTGGTGCAGCTGGGGGCATGTACCGAGGGTGTACGTTGCTCCCTTGTGGCTGGTACGACATCTTCCTTTTACCCTCTTGCTCGATCTCTTGGATCTCGCTCTCAACCACTATGGCTTTTTCAACTAGCTTCTAGAAGGTCGCATAGTCATTGTTGAGGAGCTGAAACTGGATCTCATTGTTCAACCCTCTCATGAACAGGTACTACTTCCGTTGGTCCGATTTGACATCTTCAGGGGCATACCGTGACAGTTGCATGAACTTGTTAAGGAACTCATTCACGCTCTTCTGTCCTTGGCGGAGACCCTCAAACTCTTATCTTTTGAGCATCATTGCACCAGCAGGGATGTAAAGAGAGCGAAAACTCTCCTTGAACTCAGTCCAAGTAATAGTCTCCGGGTCGACGTGAGCGTTGCATAGAGCATCCCACCAATCCGCGGCAGCCCCCATAAGGTTGTGCGATGCAAAGAGAACTTTCTCTCTATCATTGCGCTGAACTATGGCAAGCTTCTTTTCCATAGACTTCAACAAATCATCGGCCTCCATGGGGTCATTATCTGGACCAAAAGTGGGTGGTCGAGTCATCATGAACTCTTCCAGTCGGATGTGAGCCGGTGGTAGTGGCGGTGGTGGTGGCGGTGTGCAGGAACGGGGTTGTTATTGTTGGCTTGCAACTGACCCAAAGTTTGGGTCATTGTCTGCATAAGCTGATTTTGCATGGCCATCAACCGTTCCAGATTGTTTGCACCAGCTCCGGGGTTGTCATTCTCAGGAACTTTGACATGGTCCCCATCTTGGTTGCCACGGACGTTCCTCCCTTGACGGTCGGCGTTTCCTCTCACCATCTGTGAGAGTCGGATAGAATAGAGGTCAGAAGTTTAGATAGACCCCTCCCAACTATATGCATCAAGGTGGATGAACTAATATCGTCCTATATGAGGATGTGAACAAGTGTCGAGGCATCTCACACCTCTCTACTATGTGTGGATATGGACAACGCTGAAACGTCCCACAATTCACACTAAGCTCAAACAATCAGAAACAATCATCACAAAGGTTCACACAACTCCTATTCAAGGCTTACTCAATGGGGGTCCTATAGGGTTTTGGGGGTGATACCAATCTTTGATTTCACCCTATGTCAAGGTGGTTCCAATGCCAATCTATGCATTTTACCTAAGCTTGCATCCTATGGTCAGTGTGGCTTCTAATACCAATCTATTACTAGGGTGCGTCCTATAGTCAACGTGGTTCAGCTACCAATCTGTGATCAATCTAGACTTGCGACCTACAGTCAACCGTGTAGCTTGATACCAATCTGTGGATTGTACCAATCCGTGACTAGGCATGACAGCTCTAATATCAATCTATGACTTCTATCTAGGCGTGGGACCTATGGTTAACCCGTGGTAGGTTGATACCAATCTGTGACCTATCCAGGCGTGTGACCTACCGTCAACCGTGACAGGTTGATACCAATTTGTGTTTTCTATCTAGGCGTGTAACCTACCGTCAACCGTGGCTCTGACACCAATCTGTGACGCCCCTGTTCTAAGAGAGAACCTCTTGGAACTGAGACTGATGCGTATGTGTGCCCAGAATGTTCATCACACATAAACATATCATCCACAAACTGAATTCAGAGTACAATACCATGAATGAACAGGGTTTTATTACAAAGTCTCATGAGTCTCAAAACTCATGCTAGCAGCGGAAGTCTTAATCTAGCAGAAGAAGTCTTTATTCTAGCAGCGGAAGTCTTTATTCTAGCAGTGGAAGTCTTCTAACTAGTGCGGAAGCAAACTAAGCAGCAGCAGCGGCTCCATCTCCTACTCCACAGGCAAGGTTGAGGACAGATTACATGCCTAATGCTCCACTTGGTCTTCATAGTACTCCTCTCCTGTTGTTGATGATGAAGTAATAATGCAAGTTTGAGTACATGATGTACTAAGCAAGTGCGGGAAAATATGATATGTAGCTCACAGCAAGGAAGGTATAAAAAGGCTCATTGCATAAAAGAAAAATTTATTTCTCAAACACGATAAAAATAGCAACTTAGCTTTAAGTAAATGTAATCCCAACATGTATTTAAACATTTACATATCTCCATTATGATTCATCCCTTTCCACGTCTCAGCCAGACATTAATCTTTCACAACTTTGCTCATGAATATCATCTCGTATTCACTATCATCTCATGAATACCATCTCGTATTCACTACCATTTCATCTCATAATTAATTCCGTCTCATTCTGAGACCAAATCTCGTTGCCATGACTCAACAGTCATGCAACCAATCTCATTACCCGGACTCAACAGTCCCAAAAACCAAAACAAAAGACCAAACCAAACCAATATCCAAACCATAACCGAATACCATCCCATCCCATCTAATCATGTGGGTTGTCTAGGCGCTCATGACCGTAAGCTCGGCTACCATGATAGTTTAGGACTCTGCAGTGTTTGTACCACTTTACCCACAAGTTTGTGATTTTGTCACCCGTCGGCGACTGCAGAACCTCCATTTTACCAGTACACAACCGTCGGTGTATGGTCAAGAGATCACAAAATAGCCTTTACAAAGGGGCTACTAGATGTATGGACTCAATAAGGTTTCACCAGCAGGCTAGAATCTCCAATTCTCCCACCATCGGGCCCCCTCTTGTGCCATGCAGTTCCCAGGGTAGTCGTCACTCGACTCCCATTCCCAGCGCCTTCTACGGTCCATAACAATCTAGTAACTTACCTAATTACTCAGCTAATCCGCACCCATACTTGGCCTTCTGGTAGCACTGTTATCCTGGCATGGCTCGCATGAACCGATCCTTAGATCTATGGCAAGTAACCACCATCTCATTCTACCTCTTCCACAAAACCAGGCTTGCCTAGATCTCCCTCCGATTCATGTCCATTATCAACATCAGTTTTCTCATTAACATTATTCATACGAGTGCAGTTAGCTAGAAACATCTATCTCGCTTCCCATAATCTCGTGGACTCAGCGAAGCATAAAAGCAAAAACCATACCCGACTCATTAACTTTCCCAGGCGACAAGGGTGGTTAACAAAACTAGCAAACTCCTATGAAAGGGTTTCCAATCATGTTGACTCAAGCACACACACCTTTTCGAAAACAAAACAGTTTTCCAAAAACATGGGATGAATATGATCAAGGGGCACTTGCCTTGTTCTTGCGGTTCTTGTTGTTCAAATTCTTGCTGTTGTAGTCCGTCGTAGGTAGCTCCCTGAGCTTGTCCTTCTATTCACGATCACGCACATACAAGATTCATATCAATCAATACCATGCACAAACTTTAACCATATGTGATGATGCATATGCATGCAAATCCTATGATGCAGTTTTTATTAGATCGGTTGTACGTGTCCTTGTATGTTTGCATGGGTTTGCATGGGGTTTTACAATAAACAGAGGTGTAAATATCAATTGTGGACGTGGCGATGATCTTGACTTTAGATCAAACCGATCAACACGTGATCTATCCATGAGAAAGCTTCTGTTTGAAAGGAATCGTAGAACAGATGCAAAGAAAACGCGATGATGTCGTAAGGTGGTATTGGAAACCTACCTTACTCCCTTCGGGTCCTTCTTCTAGCAAAACAGATTGTTGGGGCTCTCTTCCGGCGGCGGCGATCGTGTCTGGCTCGTCGGCGGTCTCTCCGGTGGTCAAACTCCGGCGAAGGGGTTTAGCTCGGCGAGTTGGGGGCTAGGGCTCCAAGTCGATGACTCTCGGGAGGTGGAAAAGAAGTTTGTGGTTGTGGCCAAAGGTTTTCGGTTCTATTTCTAAGAGGAAACGAAGAGTCCTATTCTTATCGGAATTTGAATAAGAGTCTTATTCAAATTATTTTTGAATCTTAACAACTTATCTCTTGCTGATTTGATGCGGTAGCAACGTGGAATTTGTGTCGGTTTCCTCCCGTACTGGTATTCCCATGCGTACAGAAGCAAAAACCGCTTCAGATCTCATCACCTCCGCGGTGATGAGCTTCGGAGGCTAAACGTGTCTGCGGAAACCTGGGCTCCCTTTTCCGCAGAGACCAGCTCCGGTTGTACCGCGTGTCAGGCGGGCGAGACCTCCCTCTTCCTCAGAGGCGAGCTCCGCGTGCGCCACGCGTCCTGGCAGGCAGGACCTCCCCTCTCCCTAAGAGGCGAGCTCCGCGTGCGCCACGTGTCTGGTGGGTCGGGACCTCCCCTCTCAACAAAGGCGAGTTCCGCGTATGCGACGTGTCAGTACTGGACCTCCCCTCTCTTCGGAGGTGAGCTCCGAATGTGCCACGTGTCAGTTACGGACCTCCCCTCTCTTCGGAGGTGGCTCCGAGATTGGCACGTGTCCAGTAGCGCCAGACTTCCTTTTATCTCGGAGATGAGCTCCGAGGTCAACACATGTCAAATAGTGACGGACCTCCTGGAGATGAGCTCCGAAGGTGACATGTGTCCGGTAGTGTCAGACCTCCCGGAGGTGATCTCTGGAGGTGACACGTGTCCAGTAGGACCGGACCTCTCAGAGGTAAGCTCCGAGAGCGACATGTGTCCCGCGCGGCTGGTCCTCCCTTTTCCGCGGTGACAAGCTCCGGTGACGACACGTGTCCTGCGGGACTGGCCTCGCTCCCTCCACAGAGGCTAGCTCCTAGGGCAACACGTGTCCCATGGGGTCGGACCTCGCCCTTTTTCACACAGACGAGCCCCGAGCCTGCCACGTAGCCAGTTAGTGGAGGACCTCTTCAACTTTGCGGGAATGGGCTCTGAAGGCGCCACGTGGCCAGCGGGCCGTGGGAGTTGTCTTCGGCGCTCTCGGTAAACTGGAATTTGCTCTTTTTGGCTATCTTTTTTCTTCTTTTCTCTGTTTCTACTTATTTAAAATGTTTTCTCTACATGAAATATGAATATATGCGGAAATAAAAAATGAGGGTGTCACAGTCAACAAGCTGACCGGACTAGTCCGCTCCTGAGCCAGACTAGTCCGACCCTTATGGTCTAATCTTGTTTAATTAAGTCATTTCAGATATTTTAGCCTATTCACCCCTCAAGGCAATTTCAATTGGTATCAGAGCAGGTCTCTCCATTAGGAGTCTAACCACTTGGAGAGAAGATGGCCGGAGCTGAGGGATACGAGATTCCACCGTCGTCGCAAGGCGAAAACACATATGACAAGAAAAAGGATGCTGATGTGCTGAAAGACCACTCAAGTGACGACGAAGAAGTTCGCTAGCTCAAGGCACGACTTCACGAAAAGCTAGGTCACTCAAGTAAAGAGAAGATGAAGCCGAAGGATCAAGAAAGGAGTTGTCAACCGGACTACTCCCAATATCCTTTCAACTATGAACGATTAACTTCTAACAATCATTACTTATCTATTCCTCTTGGCAAACCTCCTCAATTCGAAATGATTACTCAATGTGGAAGCATAATATGAAGATGCGTCTAATATCCTTAAACCCTAGCTTGTGGCAAATTGTCTTAACAGGTGTCTATGTTCCAAGGAATGAAGAAGACGTTACCCCGGAGCAAGCCATTCTACTTCATCGCAATGCTCAAGCAGTTGGGGTCATCACCTCATCCTTGACTCGAGAAGAGTTCAACCGAGTCGATGGATTGGAGGTGGCCACATACATATGGGACACACTCAAGACGGTGCATGAAGGCAACCGAGTCATTAGGGAGGCCAAGATTGAGATGATAGAAGGAGAGCTTGGGAGGTTCACCATCATGGATGGTGAGTCCCCTCAAGACATGTACAACCATATCAATGTCCTCTTCAACAAAATCCAATCTTATGGATGCACCCGGTAGACGGATCATGAGGTGGTGAAGAGGATGCTTTGGGCATTCATGCCTCGAAACATTGCTCTTTGCTCTTTGATCCGTGAGAGCGCGGGATATGCTCAAATGACTTCGGAGGAAGTGCTTGGAAGAATCATCAACAGCGAGATGATGGAGAAGGAAGCCATGTTCTACAGCGACCTCCAAAGGCTTGCCTCCTCAAAGAAGAAAGATGTTGCTTTCAACGCAACATCCCCATCACAAGACTTCGAAGCAAGTGATGATGAGGGTCTCGACACCAATGAAGAAGAGGTGCTCTTCATCAACAAATTCATGAGGATGATGAGAAGAAGGAAGGGGAGCAACCATTATGAGAACAAGAAACAAGGAAAGGTCCAAGCCCAAGACAAAAAGAGCATGCTACAACTATGGTGAATATGGACAATTCATTATGGATTGTCCATATGAAGAGAGTAGGAAGAAGAGGGATGGCAAGTCCCAAGAGAAGAAATTCTTCAAGAAGAAGAAGCCATCAGGACATGCTCACCTTGGGAAGGAATGGGACTCAAACAAAGACTCATCCTCCGAGGATGAAGAGAAAGTGGCAACACTTGCCATTGGAAGGAGCAAGCTGTTCTCAAACCTTGAAGACTTCAAGTCTACATGTCTCATGGCTAAGGAATAAAGAAGAAAGGTTAAATCTAAACCATCCTCCTCTACCTCTTCACTTGATAGATTTGATAGTAGTAGTGAGAATGAATCCATGCTTAAGGATCTAAGTAGGAGCACCTTGAAAAAGATGAGATTGTTGTCACAAGAAATCTTTGAGAAGGATGAACTCATCAACCGTCAAGAAGACATACTCATTCTTGAAAAGGAGAGATGTCATGAGTTTGAAGAGCTCCTTGAGGTTGAAAGGGAAAGAAGCAAGGCACTTGAGCGTGAACTCGCTTTGAGCAAGGAAACTTGCTCAAATCTTGAGGACACAACTATTGTGCTCAAGGATGAAATTGTTAACTTGACAAAAGTCAACAAGATCCTTGAAACATAAGTTGAGTCTCTCAAGATCAATGCACTTTCTTCCTCTATGATTCCACCCTCCTTAAATAAATCTTCTGAAGCAACTCAAACTTGCAAGTGCTCAAACTTAATCCTAAAACTCAAAGATGAACTCAAGTTGGCACAAAACAAGCAATCACCGAAAGGTGGGATCTTTGACAAGGAAAAATTGGCATATGCACGAAGTGAATATACCAATGTAAGACCTCCACATGTCAAAGATGGTCTTGGTTATTCCCGGGAGTGGAAGCAACATGCTAAAACTCCTAAGAAAGGGAAAGACTTGATTGTATTTGTCAAGGAGGGTTCATTCCACAAAGAAAATGTAAAGAACATTGCAAACTCATCTAACATGCCTAAAAATGAACCTTATCCTTTGTTCCATGACTTTGATGCTTCATATGTTTTATTGAGTAACAAATTTGGAAAGATCTATGCTAGGTATGTTGTGCCACTCCGCAAGAGTCCAAAACCTTGTGTGTGGGTGCCCATGTGCCTCTTGACTAACATGAAAGGACCCAACTCCGTTTGGGTACCAAAAGGTAAGGCATAACTCTATTTTGTAGGCTTACTCCTCCGGTGGATCAAAATGGGTACTCGACAGTGGATGCACAAACCATATGACCGGAGAGAGAAGGATGTTTGTGGAATATGAGGAAAACAAAGATCCAAGTGAAGGAATATACTTTGGAGACAATAGCCAAGGGAAAATCCTTGGCACCTGTAAAATTGCTATCTCTTCCCATCATACTCTTTCAAATGTTTTGCATGTTGACTCCCTTGATTATAACCTTCTATCTATATCCCAACTATGTGATAAAGGTTATAATTGTATTCTCACTAACGAGGGTGTGACTATGTGACGCCCTCAATTCTGTGGAAAACCACGGAACCGAGAACTGATGCATATGTGTGCCCAGGATGTTCATCACACATATACACATCATCCACAAACTGAATTTCAGAACATATACGACCACGAATAACAGAGTTTATTACAATGTCTCATGAGTACTGGACTCATGTTCATAGCGGAAGTCTTTATTCTAGCAGCAGAAGTCTTCTAACTAATGCGGAAGCAATTCTAAGCAGCAGTGGCTCCATCTCTACTCCATCCCCACAGGCAAGGTTGAGGACAGATTACACGCCTAATGCTCCACTTGATCTTCATAGTAATCTTCTCCTGTTGTTGACGATGAATAATAATGCAAGTTTGAGTACAATGATGTACTCAGCAAGTGCGGGAAAATATGATATGTAGCTCACAACAAGGTAGGTATAAAAAGGCTCATTGTAGAAAAGCAAAGTTATTCATCAAAAACCACGATAAAACAGCAACTTATCATTAAGTGAATGTAATCCCAACATGCAATAAAATACCAATCATACCTCCATTATGTTTATTACCTTCCATGTCCCAACCAGACATTAATCAACCTCATTCTCGCTCACGAATACCTTCTCGTATTCGCTACCATCTCAAGAATACCATCTTGTATTCGCTACCATTTCATCTTATAAACAATTTCGTCTCACACCGAGACCAACCTCGTTGTCATGACTCAACAGTCATGCAACCCATCTTATCAACCGGACTCAACAGTCCCGTAAACAAAACCAAAACCAAACCATCCAAAACCATAGCCAATAACCATAGCCAATAACCATCCTAACTAATCACAGAAGTTGGCAAGGCGCTCGTGACCGTAAGCTCGGCTATCATGATAGTTTTAGACTCTGCAGAGTTTGCACCTCTTTACCCACAAGTTTGTGATTTCGTCACCCGTCGGCGACTGCAGAACCTCCATTATACCAGTACACAACCGTCGGTGTATGGCCAAGAGATCACAAAATAGCCTTTACAAAGGGGTTACTAGATGTATGGACTCACTAAGGTTTCACCGGCAGACTAGAATCTCCAATTCTCCGACCCACGGGCCCCCTGTTGTGCCATGCAGTTCCCAGGGCAGTCCTCACTTGACTCCCATTCCCCGCGCCTTCCATGGTCCATAACAACCTAGTAACTTACCTAATTAGTCAGCTAAGCCGCACCCATACTTGGCCTTGTGGTGGCACTGTTACCCTGGCATGTGCTCGCATGAACCGGTCCTTAGATCAACGGCAAGTAAACCACCATCTCATGCTACCTCATTCACAAACCCAGTCTTGCCTAAATCTCCCTCCGATCCATGTTCATTAACAACATGAGTTTTCTCATTATCATTACGAGTGCAGTTAGCTAGACACATCTATCTTGCTTCCCAATCCCATGGACTCAGTGAAGCATAAAGCAAAAACCATACCCGACTCATAAACATCCCTGGCGACAAGGGTGGTTTAACCAAAACTAGTAAACTTCTATAAAAGGGTTTCCCATCGTGTTTGACTCAGCACACACACACCTATTCGCAAAACAAAACAGATTCCCAAAACATAAGATCAATATGGTCAAGGGGCACTTGCCTTGTTCTTGCGGTTCCTGTTGCTCAAAATCTTGTTGTTGTAGTCCGTCGTAGGTAGCTCCCTGAGCTTGTCCTTCTATACATGATCACGCACATACAAGATTTACAACAATTAATATCATGCACAAACTAGATGCGATGATGTATATGCATGTTGTCCTATAATCAGTTTTTATTAGATCGGTTTGCACGTGTTCTTGCATGGTTTGCATGGGTTTTATGATGAACAGGGGTGTTCGAGTCAAATGTGTACGTGACGATGATCTTGACTCTAGATCAGACCGATCAACACGTGATCTGTCCACAAAAAAGCTTCTGTTCGAAAGGAATCAAAGAACAGATACAAAGAAAACGCAACGATGTCGTAAGGTGGTATTGGAGACCTACCTTATGTTCTTCTTAGTCTCGGGGTCCTTCTTCTGTCAGACAGATCATTGGACTCTCTTCCGGCGATCTCTCTCGACCAAACTCCGGCGATGGGTTTACTCGGCAAGTTGGGGCTAGGGCTCTGAGTCGTCGGCTCAGGAGGTGGAAAGAAGTTCGTGGTTTCGGCCAAAGGTTCTGGGTTCTTTTTATAATCGGGAGAAGAAGAGTCCTAATCTGATTGTATTTCGAAAGAGATTCCTATTCAGATTATCGTTGAATCTTAACAACTTATCTTTGGTTGATTTGGTGCGGTAACATTGTGGAATTCATGTCGGTTTCCTCTCCGTACCGGTAATTCTACGCGTACAGAATCCAAAACCGCTCCAGAACTCGTTACCTCCGCGGTGATGAGCTCCGGAAGCTCCACGTGTCCACCGGGGCATAGTCTCCCCCTTTCCGCTGAGACGAGCTCCGGTTGTGCCGTGTGCCAAGCGAGCGAGACCTCCCTCTCCTTCGGAGGTGAGCTCCGCGTGTGCCACGTATCCAGGCGGTCGGGACCTCCTCTCTATTCGGAGGTGGCTCCGCGCATGCCACGTGTCAGTGCCGGACCTTCCCTCTCTTCGGAGGTGGCTCCGGGTGTGCCACGTGTCCTAACAGCGCCAGACTTCCTTTCTTCTCAGAGCCGAGCTCCGAGGTTGACACGTGTCCTACAGTGCCGGACCTCCCGAAGATAAGCTCCGGTGGCGACACGTATCCAATAGAACCGGGCCTCTCAGAGGTGAGCTCTGAGATTGACACGTATCCCGCGCGACTGGTCCTCTGATTTCCACGGTGACTAGCTCCGAAGGTGACACGTGTCCTGCGGGACTGCCTTCGCTTCTCCGCAGAGGCTAGCTCCGGGGGCAACACGTGTCCCATAGGGTCAGACCTCTCCCCCTTTGCGGAGATGAGCCCCGGGCCTTCCACGTAGCCAGTGAGCCGCGAGAGTTGTCTTCGGCGCTCTCTGTACACTGGAATTTGCTTCTTTTGGCTAACTTCTTTGATTCTTCTTGGTTTCAACTTATTTTAAAATGTTTTCTCTACATGAAACATGAATGCATGCAGAAACCAAAAATGAGGGTGTCACAAACCTACCCCCCTTAAATTGAATCTCGCCCTCAAGATTCGTTAGTAGAGAATAGAAGAGGGAATTCTGCCTTGATGTCTTCTTCACGCTCCCATGTGGCTTCTGCTTCGGTGTGATGGCTCCATTGTACCTTGCACCATCGGATCACTTTGTTCCTTGTGACCCTTTTTTTTACGTCCAAAATTCGGACAGGGTGTTCCGCATAGGTCAGGTCCTCTTGAAGTTCAAGCTCTTCCATTGGTACTTGCTCCTCTGATACTCTCAAGCACTTCTTGAGCTGAGATACATGAAACATGTCATGTATGTCGGAGAGATATGTTGGGAGCTCTAGTCGATAGGCTACTTCTCCTCGCTTGTCCAAAATCTTAAATGGTCCGATGTAGCGAGGTGCTAGCTTGCCTTTGACGTTGAAATGTCATTGGCCACGGATAGGCGATACCTTAAGGTATACGAAGTCTACTACTTCGAAAGTCAACTTCCTTCGCCTATTGTCCGCATAGCCTTTCTGTCGTGACTGAGCAGCCTTTAAGTTCTCCCGTATCGTTTGGACTTGCTTTTCAGCTTCTTGTAGCACTTCAGATCCAAACACCTGGTTCTCTCCGGTCTCGTTCCAGAACAGCGGCGTTCTACACCGCCTACCATACAATGCTTCGAAAGGCGACATCATCAAGCTAGCTTGATAGCTGTTGTTATAGGAGAATTCGACATACGGTAAACTCCTATCCCAACTACGCCCACGTTTCAAGGCGCAAGCTCTCAACATGTCCTCCAAAATTTGGTTTGTTCTTTTGGTTTGTCCATCGGTTTGTGGGTGATAGGCAGAGCTAAAATCCAGTCGTGTACCCATAGCTTTCTGCAGCTTCCTCCAAAATCTAGAGGTAAACTGAGAACCCCGATCTGAGACTATCCTCCTCGGGACTCCATGATGGCACACGATCTGCTCCATGTACAACTCGGCTAATTGTGCAATGTTGTACTTGGCCCTTACAGGGAGAACATGGGCTGTTTTCATCAATCGGTCCACGATAATCCATATGGAGTCATAACCCGACCGAGGTCGTGGCAATCCGACGACGAAATCCATACTGATGTCCTCCCACTTCCACTTGGGTACCTTCAAGGGTTGCAACAATCCAGCGGGTCTTTGATGTTCGGCCTTCACCCGTTGGCATGTGTCGCATAGGGCAACGTATTCGGCTATGTCCCTTTTCATACCATCCCACCAATAACAAGTCTTCAAGTCCTTGTACATTCTGGTACTTCCGGGATGTATGGAATAGGGTGAATCATGTGCCTCTTTTAATATCATGTCACGGATGTGCTTCATGTTAGGCACACAAATCCTTTTTCCTAGCCCAAGCGTACTCTTCTCATCTTCTTTGAAATCCTTCTCTATTCCTTGTCGGATCCTTTCCTTGATCTCCTTGATCTCCTCATCCGTTGCTTGGCCATCTCTTATCTCTTGCTCCAATGAAGAGTGGATTTCCATCACTTCCATGTTGTTCAAGAATCCGAGGTGTAACCGTTCGAACTCCTTACGTAGTTCGGGTAGTAGCTCCCGAACCGTGAGTTGGTGACATGCTCCCTTCCGGCTCAATGCATCAGCTACTACATTGGCCCTTCCAGGGTGGTAGTTGATTCCAACATCGTAATCCTTGATGAGTTCCAACCATCGACGTTGCCTCAAATTCAAGTCCATTTGTGTAAATATGTACTTGAGGCTTTTATGATCCGTATAGATCTCACATCGATGACCAAGGATATAATGTCTCTAAATCTTCAATGCATGCACTACTGCTGCTATCTCCAAGTCATGTGTAGGATAATTAAGCTTGTGCTTCTTTAATTGTCGTGAGGCATAGGCTACCACTTGTCCTTCTTGCATGAGCACACATCCGATCCCTTGTCTGGATGAAACAATATATGTCAAAGCTCTTGCTCACATCCGGCAATACCAAAACCGGCGCTGTGGTTAGCCTTTTCTTGAGTTCCTCAAAACTTTCTTGGCATGCTGGTGTCCATTGGAAGGCTTTTCCGTTTGTTAGCAACTCTTTCATAGGCTTTGCTATATTAGAGAAGTCCTTAATGAAGCGTCGGTAGTATCCAGCCATCCCAAGAAAACTCCGAATATCCCTCACGTTTTGCGGTTGGTTCCACTTCAGAATATCTCCCACTTTTCCGGGATCAACCGATACTCCTTCCTCGGAGATAATGTGGCCTAGGAACGATATCTCCTTTAGGCAAAACTGACACTTGTTAAGCTTGGCATACAATTGATGCTCACGCATTTTCTGCAAGGTCAATTTCAAATGTTCTTCATGCTCCTCCTCACTTTTTGAATACACCATAATGTCGTCGATGAAAACCACAACGAACTTATCCATGTACTCCATAAAAACCTTGTTCATAAGGTACATGAAGTATGCGGGTGCATTTGTTAACCCAAAAGACATGACGGTATATTCATACGAACCATACCGAGTTCAAAAGGCAGTCTTGGGTATATAGGAGGGCTTAATCTACAGCTGGAAGTATCCCGACCGAAGATCAATCTTGGAGAACACTCGGGCTCCTCTCATTTGGTCGAATAGGTCTTCTATACGGGGCAGAGGGTATTTGTTCTTGATTGTCACCTCATTGAGAGACCTATAGTCCACGCACATCCTTTGCGTCCCATCCTTCTTGTCCATGAAGAGCACAGGAGCTCCCCCTGGTGACGAGCTGGGACGTATAAAACCCTTCTCCAACTGCTCCTGAATTTGCTTCTTGAGTTCCACTAGTTCTTTGACGGGCATCCTATAGGGTCTCTTTGCTATGGGTGCAGTTCCGGGTACCAAATCAATGGCAAACTCAATGTCCCAGTCAGGTGGCATACCTGGAAGTTCTTCCGGGAACACGTCCGAGAATACTTGAACCACCAGAATGTTGTCCAGGGTTGCTTCTTCGACGTGGTTCAATGTTGCCTTCTCAATTGCCGGTTGAGCTGACTCAAACTCGATACAGGTACCGTGCTTGTTGGTCAGCTGCACGCTCCTTTCAGCACATTGGATTACCCCGTTGTGCTTACTTAGCCAATCCATTCTGAGTATTATGTCAAGCCCTTGGGAACCCAAGACCATGAGGTTGGCAAGGAAGTCTACCCCCTTATATTAAGGCTTACTTTCAGACATACTATATTAGTCCTCATCTCTCCACTGGGAGAATTAACTAACAATAACATATTTTAAGTGTGATATGGGTAGATTATGCTTGGCAACATACTTGGATTATATGAAGGAATGCGATGCTCCAAAATCAAATAAAATGGTGGCTGGGTTGGAATTGGCAAGGAACATACCAATTACGACGTCCTCAGCCTGTTGTGCTTTCTCAGCAGAGACATGGTTCACGTTGCCGCGAGCATAGTTCTTCTGTCCACGGTTTCCTTGATGGTCCCCTCCGTTCGGTCACGGGTTCTGCTTGGGCACATTGCCTTGCTGTCCAGGGCCTCTCCTCGGGCACTGGCTCGCGAAGTGTCCTGTTTCCCCGCATGCAAAGCATGCCCTGTTGCCTACAGCAGCAGGTACATTGGGGCGGGGGTTTTATACAGGAGCGCCCATGTTGGGTCGGGGCACAGGAGGCAAAGGCACACGAGGTGCTTGTGCAACGGGTCGTTGCTGTGGTGGCTTACTAGGGAGGTATGCAGGGGCGGTCGATCCATACTGTGGTGCTGCTGGGGGCATGTACCGAGGTCGTACTTAGCTCCCTTGGGGCTGGTATGGCATCTTCCACTTGCACTCTCGCTCGATCTCTCGGATCTTTCTTTCAACTATTATGTCCTTGTCAACCAGCTTCTAGAAGCTCGCATAGTCATTGTTGAGGAGCTGAACCTGGATCTCATTGTTCAACCCTCTCATGAATAGGTATTGCTTCCTCTAGTGATAAGGACATCACAACAGTGGATACTCACATTGATATACAAGGACCAATCACAAGAGGACGAGCACGGTTACTAAATCAGCAGGTGAACTTGTTCCTAACTTCCTACCCATGTGATTTTGAGAATGATTGCTATTGAATAATTTAATTGTTATTAGGAACCATGGGCATGATCAACAAGAGAGGAGGATTTGGGGACGTGGAGAATCAGATGGGACGTCCACAAGTTGATGGAAACAGTCACCAACTCGGTCTCGAGATCAACTCGGAGTCCAGGAGTAGTACATCTTAAAACGGACGCCCAGGATGCATACTGACTCCGTTTTTGACGTTCCACATATGCATGGAAAGATGAGAAGATAAACTTTGCAATGGTTCTGGTACCACATTAAAATTCGCTTGGAGTCGTTGGGAGTTGTCGAAACAAATTGAATTCAGAGTTTTGTCCGGTGTTGCACCACCGTATTGGGCTTTTGGGCCATGTATCCCGTATGAGTCCATTAGGGACGCGTCTAAGGGTCTTATGGTCGAACCCTTACCTTTAAATACTGCAGCCGCTGGCCATATTTGGTGAGTTTTGCTTAGATTAAACACTTTTGCCGTTCTACGGTTTGTGAGACCCCAATTTCGCAATTTCAGATTGCATCTTCGTCGTTCTTGCTTGTGTTCTCAGTTGCACCTGCAGGGATAGCCTTATTGGCGAGGTCAAGCGTGTGAAGCATGGTTGATAACCAACGGAGCAGTGGTGTAGTGATTGCAGGGGTGTTCAGGTCTGCTCTAGTTCCCCGGATCATCAACATCGAGATCTCCACTTCAATCGACCTACCTTTCGGAAGATCGGGCCTAAACAACTCATCATTTGGTATCAGATTTCAGGTTGATCGTGAGGTACTTTGATTTCCCACTAGATTAGTTTTTGTTTTTCATACCTAGAGTCCACAGAAAAAGACACAAAAAAACATATCGTGTTACCGATTCCTAGACTATAGTGCCTGCAAGTTTTCGTTTTTCAGTTTGCATTGTTGAGTTTGCATTCGTGTGGTCGAGTCTTGTTGCTGGTTTAACTTTGTGTTTTTGGGTCATAGTTATCATTTTTCTTCCTTGTTTTTCTTGCTGCTCACCTATTCCACAATCCCTAAACAACAAACCGAGCCACCAAGATCATTGGTTTGCCCTAGCTAGCCGCCTTGCGTGAACTCCCGCATCGCTAGCCCTAGAATAGTTGACAAATCATTGTGCCAGTCCTCCTTGATTCATCACACAACATCCCATCAGCCGTCATTGCTAAATTCTCATTGTTTTTCACATCCTATTGCGAGATCTTTTCCAAAAACGAGTTTGAATCAACATAAAAAAACAGTAACTCGGGTAGCCTACCTTAAAACGGCCATAACTTTTGCATACGAACTCGAAATCGGGCCATTTTTTTTTTCAAATTGATCTACTCGAAATTTCGCAACCGATTTTCCACTGCTTCGCCGTGTTCGGCGAAATTTGTTTGGCTAAATTCCCCTTGGAAGATAGACTATCCGGCCTCCGATGTTTCAGCACAAATTTTAATGAATCTTCCTGATTTTCTATAGGCCACATCTTACATCCAATTGAGCTGCAAAGTTGTGTGCTTCCTATTTTGTGCTCTCAAGGAAAAAAAATATCAGAAAAATATTAAAAAAAAGAAAAAAATAGTGAAGAGAGCACAGATATTAAAGCATTGACAGCACAAACTTAAAACAGTTGGCCTATACACTTGTGCTGTACTTGTTGCTTATATCTTCCTGATCTTCTATTTGCCTCTCTACCGCCTTGTGTTGTGCTAGGCCTAGAACACTTGTTAACCAGCAACAATTCCTACATTGAATACTTATTCAACTTTGTTTTGCTGTTAACGATTTTCTTTGCCTATTAGCCACTATATTGTGCCATCCAAGCTCCACTTTTCCTCTTGAGCAGAACAGGTACCTTTGCAATCACTCCACGCTTCATTGGTTCTCACTGTCCACCGTTTACCACCTGCTGTGTTGGTAAGAACACTTGTAAGAACGTGGTAAGACCCTTGAGTGTGAGAGAGATTGTTTCCTTCCTTCCACTTTTCACATTGCCACTATCCTTTGTAGTTGATAGGGATAACATCTTTTTGTTGTCTTTTGTTTACTACTAACAATGGCAGAAGATAAAAGGGATGATGAATGTGTTCAACATGCTGAGTTGTGTGACATGATGAGGGAAATGACAGATATGTTCACCAAAACCCAAGCTTCGACAGAGGCGTCATTGACGACGTTGAATCGCCAACTTGCTGATCTTGTTGTTCGGATGGATACTCTTGAGGCGTGGCTGGCTCTCGCTGAAGATCGTGAAGACGATGCTTATAATATGGAAGATCATAACAATCAACCACGAATTCCACGTTATCTACGAGGTATGGGAGGTAATAATCGTTATAATTACAATGATCGTCACAACAATTTTAATCGCCCTCTTGATGATCCTTTTGCTAAAGTCAAATTTACTATACCCTCTTTTTCTGGTGCTTATGATGCTGAGGCATATCTTGATTGGGGAGATGACAGAAGAGCAGAAATTTAATGCCCACCTTGTTCCTGAACAACATAGAGTTCGTCAAGCCACTAGTGAGTTTAAGGATTTTGCTATCATATGGTGAAATGAACTTGTTAAAACTAGAACTGATCCTCCAACATGGAATAGATTAAAGGAAGCTATGCGTATCGTTTTGTTCCTCCTTCTTTTCAGTGGGACCTTCACGAAAAATTGCAGCGCTTAGAGCAAGATAACATGTCCGTAGAGGAGTATTATCAAGAGTTACAAAAGGGTATATTGCGCTGTCGGGTAGTAGAGGACATGGATGATAAAATAGCTCGTTTTTATGGGGGGTTGAGGTGTGAAATTCAGGACATTGTTGATTATAAGGAATATGATACTGTTAACAGATTATTTCAGCTGGCTATGTTGGCAGAAAAAGAATTGCAGGGCCACCAACAGCAGCAGCACCAACGCATGAGGAGCACATTTATACCACGTTCGACATCTACACCTTCCAAACAGCACCATCTTCGAGTTTTCCTACTGCCACTACACCATCCAATGGTAGCCAACGAACTTCATCTACTGCTCCATTTCCTCGCGCGCCGGAGGGAAGCAAGACGACATCATTCAAGCCTACGTCTTCCACTCCTTCCACAAGTCGAACTTCCAACATTAAGTGTCACCGCTGCCAGGGAGTTGGTCATGTGATGAAAGATTGCCCTAGAAAACGAGCATACATAGCACGGGATGATGGCCGGTATGATAGTACTTCGGATGTTGAAGATGAATATTCTCTTGCTACTAAAGTTGCAGGATGAAAAGATGACCACAATAGCACAGATAAAGAGGTACTTGGTACTGCAGCAACAGAAAATTATAGAAGCATAATTGTGCAGCGTGCTTTGAGCTCCAAAGTTGAGGCGGATGACAAGCTACAATGACACAATCTTTTTCACATGTTTCTCATCGTCAAGGACTGCCGCGTGCACACTATAATTGATGGAGGCAGCTGCAACAACTTGGTGAACACGGATGTGGTCAAGAAACTTGGGTTGACAACAAGAGCACACCCTCATCCATACCACATTCAGTGGTTCAACAACAGCGGTAAGGTTAGGGTAACACAAACAGCGAGGGTACATTTTTCGATTGGTTCTTACCATGATTTTGCTGATTTTGATGTCGTACCAATGGATGCTTGTTCTCTTTTGTTGGGACGTCCTTGGGAATTTGATACGGATGCTATTCATCATGGTAGAACTAATAAATATACTCTGATGCATAAAGGAAAGAAAATCACTTTGCTTCCTATGACTCCTGCTGAAATTGTACATTTTGAGAAAAGTAAAACACGTGATGATAAGGCAACAAAATCACTAGACTCTGAAAACAGCAAGTAATTAAGTTAAAATCGTCTTCGTTGCTCACAACTAAATCTGACTTTGCTGATTTATTTAATACCAAGGGGATGTACTACGCTTTAGTATGCAAAGAAGCCATGTTTTCAATTCATGAAGTGTCCATTGCATTGCCCCCTGCTGTTGCTAACCTTTTGCAGGAGTTTGCGGATGTGTTTCCCCCAAAGATACCCCCTGGATTACCACCTATGAGGGGCATTGACCATAAGATCGACTTGATTCCAAGGGCAAGTTTGCCAAATCGTGCGGCGTACAGGGCGAATCCGGAAGAGACAAGGGAAATTCAGCGACAAGTTCAAGATCTTTTGAACCGTGGTATATTCGTGAAAGCCTTAGTCCTTGTTCTGTTCCTGTTCTTTTGGTTTCTAAGAAAGATGGTAGCTGTCGCATGTGTGTTGATTGTAGAGCGATTAATAAAATCACTATTCGATATTGTTATCCTATTCCTCGCTTAGATGACATGCTTGATGAATTGAGTGGTGCTATTATTTTCAATAAAATTGACTTGCGTAGTGGTTACCACCAAATTAGAATGGTACTAGGAGATGAATGGAAAACTGCATTTAAAACCAAGTTTGGACTTTATGAGTGGTTAGTAATGCCTTTTGGTTTAACTAATGCACCTAGCACTTTTATGCGATTAATGAACGAGGTTTTATGTTCTTTTATTGGAAAATTTGTGGTGGTTTACTTTGATGATATCCTCATTTACAGCAAGTCATATGACGAACATCTTAATCACTTACGTGCTGTTTTCAGTGTCTTGAGAGATGCACGCTTGTTTGGTAACCTCGAAAAGTGCGTCTTTTGCACCAATCGAGTTTCGTTTCTTGGATATGTCATTTCATCGCAGGGAATTGAGATGGATGAGGCAAAAATTGAGGCAATCACTAGCTGGCCAACTCCATCGACCGTCACGCAGGTGCGTAGTTTTCTTGGTCTTGCAGGTTTTTATCGATGCTTTGTGCGGGATTTCAGCACCATTGCAGCACCTCTCCATGAACTGACGAAGAAGGGAGTGCAGTTTCGATTGGGCGAACAGCAGCAACAAGCTTTTGATGTTCTCAAATCAAAGCTTACACAAGCACCATTGCTACAACTTCCTGATTTTGACAAGATATTTGAGCTAGAATGTGATGCAAGCGGCATTGGTATTGGAGGTGTTCTCATACAAGGAGGTAAACCTGTTGAATTCTTTAGTGAAAAATTGCATGGTCCTTCTCTGAATTATTCTACTTATGATAAGGAATTGTATGCCTTAGTGCGAGTTCTACAAACTTAGCAACATTACCTGTGGTCTAAGGAGTTCGTCATACATTCCGATCATGAAACTTTGAAGTATCTTAAGTGTCAAAACAATCTGAATAAACGACATGCTAAATGGATTGAGTTCATAGAATCATTTCCATACATCATTAAGCATAAGAAAGGGAAGGAGAATGTTATTGCAGATGCATTATCTAGACGTTACACCATGCTGTCCCAACTTGATCATAAAATATTTGGTTTAGAAACAATAAAAGGATTATATCCTACAGATTTGGACTTCAAACAAGCCTTTGAAAATTGTAGATAAGGAAGAACATGGAATAAATATGTACTACGGGAGGGCCTCCTGTATCGTTCTAACAAGCTATGTGTTCCTGCTAGTTTCGTTCGCCTATTACTTTTGCAGGAAGCACATGGAGGAGGTTTGAAGGGACATTTTGGAGTGAAGAAAATGGAGGACGTTCTGGCCACACACTTCTTTTGGCCAAATATGTGATGTGACATCGAGCGCTATGTGTCACGATGCACTACTTGCAATAAAGCTAAGTCTCGACTTAACCCCCATGGTCTTTATATGCCTCTTCCTGTTCCTAGTGTACCTTGGCAGGATATTTCCATGGATTTTGTTTTGGGATTGCCTAGGACTAAGAGGGGGAGGGATAGTATTTTTGTGGTTGTTGATCATTTCTCCAAAATGGCACATTTCATACCTTGTCATAAGAATGATAATGCCTCACACATTGCTGATTTGTTTATGATGGAAATTATTTGTTTACATGGTGTGCCAAATACCATTGTTTTTGATAGTGATGCAAAATTTTTAAGTCATTTTTGGAGAACTTTGTGGTATAAATTGGGAACCAAGCTGCTGTTTTCAACCACATGTCACCCACAAACCGATGGACAAACTGAGGTAGTAAATCGTACTCTATCCACTATGTTGCCCGCTGTTTTAAAAACAAATTTAGAGGGTTGGGAGGATTGTTTACCACATATAGAATTTGCTTACAACAGGTCAGTTCACTCTACTACAAAGGTAAGCCCATTCCACGTAGTGTATGGTTTCAATCCCCGTGCTCCTATTGATTTATTACCTTCGCCTCCTTCTAAAACTATAAATTTGGATGCTACACAACGATCTGAATTCATTATTAAGATGCATGAAACTACAAAGAAAAATATTGAAAGGATGAATGAGAAGTATAGAATTTCTGGTAGTAAAGGTAGAAAAGAAGTAAAACTTGAACCAGGGGACTTGGTATGGCTACATTTGAGAAAAGAACGATTCCCTCACTTGAGAAAATCTAAACTTATGCCATGAGCTGCTGGTCCTTTTAAGATTGTTGAAAAGATCAATGACAATGCATATAAGCTTGAGTTGCCTCCCGATTTTGGGGTTAGTCCCACATTTAACATTTCAGATTTACGACCATACTTGGGGGAAGAAGATGATCTTGAGTCGAGGACGACTCCGATTCAAGAGGGGGAGGATGATGAGGACATCACAACAGTGGATACTCACATTGATATACAAGGACCAATCACAAGAGGACGAGCACGGTTACTAAATCAGCAGATGAACTTGTTCCTAACTTCCTACCCATGTGATTTTGCGAATGGATTGCTACATTTCTATGTCCCATTCTCCATTTCTACATTGCCCTTCTCCATTTCTATGCCCCATTCTCCATTTATATATTCCCTTCTCCATTTCTGTGATTTTTCCTCCATTTCTATGGTTCCTTCCCACATTTCTATGGTTCTTTCTCCATTTCTATGGTTCCTTCCTCCATTTTTATGGCTCTTTCTCCATTTCTATGGTTCTTTTCTCCATTTCTATGGTTCTTTCTCCATTTCTACTTCTTCTATAATATTTCTCTACATGAAAAATGTATTCAATGCATGGAAATGAATTTGAGGGTGTTACAGTCTTCCTTCCTCTATTTCACCGTTTCCATCTTTCTCTTGGGCAATCCTCTTCTCTTTCCATGTCTTCTTGGCGATCATTGGTCTTGCCTGGTCGAACCAATGATCTCTTTACACCTCCTTCCTTTTCTCAGCAAGTTCAAGGGCTCTTAGTCTTTGTACACGCCTCTTTTAAGTCTTGTTGAGCCCCATGGGACATCATTGGGGTTCTGGCTTTGTTCCCGGAGCCACGGTTTTGATCGTGTCTTGCTTCACCTCTCCTGGATTCATGTCCCACCTGCTAAGTCATTTTGGAGCCGCTTTAAACTGGCCGGTCGATGTCATAGGTTGTTGAACTCGTGCACGTTCAACCGCCTTTGGACCTTGTCTTTGGTTTCTGGTGTGATGCCTGGACTGACGATGATCCTTCGTTCTGGAGAAAACAACTGAGAATGCTTGATAGGAGGCCCCGGATCACGTCTGAGCCTCTCGGTTTTGTTTACACCAGCACCAATTTTCACGTTGGAGCTTCCAGCCTCATGTCGCTTACCCGAGTCGCGCTTGTCGCCTTGGCCTTCACTTGCCGAGTTGCCCAAGGCCAATTTACCTCAGATCACGCAAGGTACCAACCCGATCATCAACACTTGCTCACCTGGACTCAGACCTCGTCGATGTGCTCCTGAGGTGAAGAGTGAGTACCAACATCATATAAGTATTTTTGCTTTGGTTTCCAAGCTGTGGTGTTGTGCCCACGCCCTTCTAGTAGATGCTCCTGTATCCGTGCTCCCCAAGCCCCTTGGGAGGTCAGTTTATCTTGAAAAACTATCAGTTTCCCAAGGTACCAATAGTTCTCGGCTCCTGCCCCCCCCCCCCCCGAGCCCTTTGGGAAGGCTGTTTACCTTGGGAAAACACCGGTTTCTCTAGATGTTGTTGATTCCCGAACCTTGTTCTGCCGAGAGTGCTCCCAAGACTCCTGTTGACGTAGGCCGAGGATTCGTCATACTTGCAGCCTCTAAGCCTAAGGAAAACACTTCTCTCCTGCCTCCTTCTCAGATGTTTGCCGATCAGAAACTCGGAAGTTGGCTCGAACAAAGTGGTATTATTTGGTTCATTGAGCTTCCACACGCCAACTTTGGGGTTTCTTGGCTTGATCATCTTTTTACGCAGATCATCAAACACAATTACGTCTTTGCCTTTTGTTGTAGCTGCTTGAACGGTCCTCACGAGGATCTTCCCCCCTTCAAAGCTCACCATGTTGATGGGAAAGGGGTCGGTGTTGAGTTTCATTTGGTGTCCATCACCAAGTGTTAGCCGGCCGTCGCTGATAGCCGATTGTACCTGTCGAGGGAAGAAGATGGAATCGTTAGTAGAATGCGAGTATGAGTCGTGCCACTTACAATAATGTTTGTTGGCTATCTGCTTGGTGACGGGATAACATGGCCGTTCTTGAGCTTGATCACCCGGTTTCGCAAGAGCACGTCGAAGAGCTTATCGCATTTTGTTACATCAAAGGTGAACTTGATCTCCTCCTTCTTCCCGGGGATGGGTTTCAGTAATGTACAAGCCAGAGGCTTATTCTTGTGGTTTTCAACCCACTCGGCCACACAAACGTCCATCTCTTCCTCGCTGGCCGAGTCCTCCCCATGGTTATTGACATGTTGCTTCTCCCGGTCCCCGTGGTTGGCTTCTTTGAACCAGCCATGTGCCTTGGCTTCTCCGGCTCAGTTCTCATGTGCCACAGCTCGCTGCAGGACATGGTTGACGTATCCAAACTCGACGCCCTCCATCTCCTCCCTAAGGTGTGGAAGGAGTCCTGCAAACACTATATCGGCCAAGTACTTTTTCCCTATAGTTAGCCTCAAGCATTTACTGCATGTTTTCCTAAACCTTTCTAATATAGTCAGTCACGAGTTCATTATATATTTGCTTAACCGTTGTTAGGTGAAACAACCTAGGCTTGGTCTCTCCATTGTAGAAGTACTCGTGAAACTTTTATTCTAAATACGGCCAAGTGGTGATAGAATTGGGTGGCAGTGCTGGTTAGGGATAAGGGAAACAATCTAACCTCGTGTATGTCCGTGATTCCTACGTCGCAAGACTAGATTAGGAACTGATGTGTTATTGAGTGGTTTTGAGTCCTCCTCGTTGAACTTAGTGAAGTCAGGCACCCTAAACCCTCTGGGATATGGGACAATATCAAAGTAGTCGGGGTAAGGGTTTTGATTGGCTCTGACGTATCCTTTGGTTGTTATCCCCAGTTCTCTGAGCATCCTAGTTACTTGGTCCCTAAGATCTCCGCGAGGAGCGTTGGGAGGGTCAGGCGAGTAGCAAGGTGCAACTTGTGGTTGTGCAGGGGGGAGAATGCGTCGGGCACGGGCCCGAGCGGTACACCACTCTGGTGGGAGGTAAGGCTGGACCATATGCAACAGTTTGGTAGTATGGTTGTTGTATGTTCGCTATGGGTTGCTTGGCTGGGATGGATGGTGACAGCAAGCAAGATGATGAGGTGCTAGCTACGTTTGCTGCCGTGCTACTCATGTTAAGATCCAAGCGTTTGCCTCCCACCTCGTCCTGAACTTGTTATATAGTAGATCAGATCTGCTAATGTAGTTTCTTATCTATGTTTTGCTCAACATCAGCCCTAAACGTGTCGAACGAACTCTTGAGCCTATCTGCTAACGTAGATGCCATCTGCTCAACGTCCGCGCCATACTTGCTAGCTACCGACACATCTACAAGGTGTACAAGATCTTCGAGGAAGATTTGCATGCTTACCTTGCGTGTAGATGCTTCACGTGTGTCGGCCTTTTGAACGATGTCTCCTCGAGTCTTTTGGAAGCATGCAACCTTGGACTGGAGTCACGCCATCTTCTCTTCTTGGATCTCCCATTCCAACTCTTCTTGGATGCGTTCGCAGTCCTCCTGCAAGAGATCTTTGAGCTGCATGTTGATGGCGTTGCTCATGTTGATGGCCTTGGCATCGGCCTTCCTCCTAGATGCATATGCCATGTCTTTCACAAGTTGATCGGTATGAAAACATGTTGATCATAGAGCAGGAGCTTAGCTTGATGCGGTTGACGTCGCTCCCCAGCGGAGTCACCAGTTCTGTTGGTGAACAGATGGTTGGAGTCGCCTATTTTCTGATGAGTATCGGCGTTAGTCACCGAAACTTAAGATATACGTGAAGTTTCTGAGGTAAAATGAGGTAAATATCACTTTCATGGAGAGAGCCCGGATGCCTTTCTCAGCAAATAACCAAAGAACTACAAACTATGTCTAAGAACTACAAAAAACTAAGGAAAACATAAAGAATGAAAGTTTTATTATCAGAATTCAGATGTTTATTCTCGGCAGAGGGCTACCTTTATATAGCCTTGGTACAAATCTCGATGACTCTATCTATTCTAAGTTTAAACTAAGGTTTCTTAAACTTTTATCTTATCTCTTAGGCACGTATACATGAAAGTATCATGCGGACATCTTCTAGAATATTTACACGACGAAAACATAAAAAGTTACATTATTTGAATCCACCCGAGAACTACTAAGTCTTGCTCCAGCCTTTGCATCTTGCGGTTCAGCTCGTTTATCTTGCAGCCGCGAGGTAAACTTGTTTCCCCAAACTGGTCATCCACCCGGGTGCCCGTATCTTGGATTCTCAAGGTAAAACCTCTTCCTGCAAGCTGAACCTTTGGTTCGGGTAGGTTTTCCGGCTGGGACATTCGTACCTTGAGTTTCCAAGATAAATGGCCTCCTGCAACTTGTTTTTTAGTGTCTCCCACCTGCAAAACATACAACAATTTTGCACATCCAACAGTTGCCACCTGTGTTTGATAGAACTGATAAGGACCCACTAGCAGCCAATGACTTGTTGCAAAACATAAACAGGAAGCTCAACATAGCCGCTGCAACGGACAAATAAAGAGTTATATTGGCTTTCGACCAGTTGACTGGAATTGTTGGATAATTGTGAGACAGTTATCGTAATGTGTCCATGGAGCCAATCACCATCAGCTGGAATAAGTTCCAGCAAGCTTCCCGGGACTATCACATGAAATTAAGGGTATGAAGGCCGAAGAATTTTGAGAATTAAATCTAGGAGCCATGATTGTAGATCAATATATAAAGAAGTTCATGAAGTTGGCTTGAAATGCTTCTGATGAGGTCAACACCGATAAGAAGAAATGGGGCAACTTTCATAATGGCCTAAACAGCATGATAAGACACAACTCATCACCCATATCTACCCAGACTTCCACACTTTGATGAACCATGCCATACTATGGGAGGATGCTCGTTCTCTGTATGGAGAACGGGAGTCAAAATTTCAGGCTCAAAAGTTCACACAACAAGACAAATTTCAGAAATCTAGATTGAAATAACCTCAAAAACCTAGTTACCAACCAACCATGCATTACCATACTTCTGGAACAAATCCACCACCACCCACACATCCATTCCATGGCTAGAACACCAATCAGCCACAGCGAAGCAATGCTAGTGTGGCTCAGGCATCCAACACCATTAGGGCATATTTCAATTTCTGAGACCAGGGACACATAATAGCAAATTGCCCCTGTTACAAGAAACTGACCGGGTCACCTTCTATCTCAAAAGCAAAAACAGCCAGACCAGTAATGAATACAACATGCCACAAGCCTCTGGTCAGTAGAAACAGAGCTCAAACATTTGGGTGAGGGCACATCAACCACATCGATGAGCATCAAACTGGGGAATCACCGGACGTCGTACTCGGTGAGTACTTGGTCAACTCAACCCTTGACACTGCTCTATTTGATTCAAGGGCTTCTCATTTGTTTGTTTCATCAAAGTTTCTATCTAAGAATAGATTACCAACAGTAGCCAATGCCCCTAGGGCAACTATAAAGTGTCAATTTGGATGCCTACGGGTTAAAATCCTTTTAAGTGGGATATAATTTTTTAGCAGACCTAGTGTTCATTAAATCAAATGGCATAGACGTTATCCATTGAGTGGATTAGTTAACTCGTCATAAAGGAAACATATCATGCACCAACTGCAAGGTCATCGTGACAAATCCTAAAGGGATATGATAACAATAACATGCCAGCCATGTTCGCACAATGCAGAACCTATTTTGTGTAGTTTGGAAGCTACACTCCTAGAGAAAATGCCAGCGGTATGTGAAGTGCTGTAGAGAGCCTGGACACCATCCCTTGTCGCTAGCAGCCGCAAGAGACTCCCTGGCTCAGCCAAGTGTGCCATCACTCTCCACTCCACTTGTGAATGTGAGGCCAATTAAATTATAAAGGAAGGATGCCCATATGTGGAACTCAAGAGAACTGCCGCAAACCACTGTGGGAGTGTGTCGTCGGTTGTTGCCGACGATGTGAAATTGACTCCCTGGTAGGCCAAGCCTACTAAATCATAGGAATCTCAATCCCATGAAGGCACATACATTTTAGGGTTTATGAAACAACTACACCAACAAGATCATAATTCTTTTTCAGTGCGGAAAGTGGAATCTAGGTGACGATAACATTAGAACCCTATGCAGATAAGGAAATAAGTCATGCGTATCAGAACAAGATATACCAAGTTATATATAGAATTCATATTTGATGAAACATCATGTAACTGACTTGGGTCTGTTTAATTCTATGGATCGGCTAACCTATAGATTGACGGGATTTTGGATATAAAACAAATCGCAGAAAATGAAAGAATAAGAAAAGGAACATACCTTCGGGTGTAGAGGATGTAGAGGTCATGGTGGCGTAGGTGACGACGGGCGGTGATGGTGGAGGAGCTGAGAGCCTTCCCATCACTTCCTGGTGACTTAGATCGGATCATGAAGAATGAGTGTTGGGACATGTTGGGCACGATGAACCTCAGTTTCGCGTGCCCCAGCCCACCCCATATATATATATATATATATATATATATGGGGTGGGCTGGGGCATGAGATATGGACTCGGGTTAGCCGTTGGGCCTCTCCTGAGTATGAGATCAATCCTATCTCCAACATTCTCCCCCCTTTGATCTCCTAGGATCAAACAATTAATGTTCATTTCTTCATGTTTAACATACTGAGCACATCACATCAAAATAGCAAATTACGTACTATCTAACTCGATGGCTACAATACATCTTACACTTAAAAACAACCTTAATCTTAGTTGGCCCCTTAGTATTCAGGAGATCATAGGTTCTCCCTTAATCTCATGTCGGCTACGTGTACTCTGAACACTGTGAAACCCTCATCTCTGGTTTCTGCATGTATTCATATTTCATGTAGAGAAAAACATTTTAAAAGAAGTGGGAACAGAGAAATTATAAAATAGATAGCCAGTAAGAGCCGAATCCAGTTCACAGAGAGCACCGAAGACAACTTCCACGGCCCGCTGGCCACGTGGCGTGTTCGGAGTTCATCCCTGCGAAGTGGGGAGAGGTCCGCCGCTAAGCTGGCTACGTGGCAGGCTCGGGGCTCATCTCCACAGAGGAGAGGTCCGACCCTGTGGGACACGTGTTGCCCCCGGAGCTAGTCATCATGGAAATCAGAGGACTGGTCGCGTCGGGTACGTGTCGATCTGGGAGCTCACCTCCGAGAAGTCCGGTTCCATTAAACACATATCGTCACCGTAGCTTATCTCCGGGAGGCCCGGCACTGTTGGACACATGTCAACCTTGGAGCACGTATATGAGGAAAGAAGTAAAGACCGGCACTAACACGTGGCATGCGCGGAGCCACCTCCGAGTAAGAGAGGAGGTCCCGACCGCCAGGATACGTGGCGCATGCGGAGCTCACCTCCGAAGGAAAAGGGAGGTCTCACTCGTTTGACACGCGGCACAACTGGAGCCCGTCTCTGCGGAAAGGGAGAGACCAGGCCCGGTGGACACGTGGAGCTTCTGGAGCTCATCACCGCGAAGGTAACGGGTTCTGAAGCGATTTTGGAATCTGTACGCGTAAGAATACCGGTACGTAAAGGAAACTGACCTGAATTCCACAATGTTACCGCACCAAATCCACTAAAGATAAGATGTTAGGATCCAACGATGATCTGAATAGGACTCTTCTCTTCCCGATTATAAATAGAACCCAGAACCTCTAGCCGAAACCACAAACTTCTTTTCCAACTCCTGAGCCGACTTCTTAGAGCCCTAGTCCCAAACCACCGAGTAAACTATCGCCGAAGCGCGGCAAGGAAGATCGCCGGAGGAAAGCCCAACAATCTGAGGAGGACCTCGAGACCGAGAAGAACGTAACGTAGGTCTCCAATACCACCTTACAACATCGTTCTGTTTTCTTTGCATCTGTTCTTTGGTTCCTTCCAACAGAAGCCTTCTCATGGACAGATCACTTGATGATCAGGTTGATCTAAAGACAAGATCATCACCACGTCCACCTTTGATCCGAACACCTCTGTTCATCATAAAATCCATGCAAGCCATGCAAGAACACGTGCAAACCAATCTAATAAAACTAATCATAGGATAGCATGCATATGCATCATCGCATCTAGTTTAAGGTTTGTGCATGATATTGATTGCTGTGAATCTTGTATGCACGTGATCGTACATAGCGGTACAAGCTCAGGGAGCTGTCTACGACGAGCTGCAGCAACAAGGTTTTGAGATCCAAGAACAACCGGAACCGCAAGAACAAGGCAAGTGCTCCTTGACCATATTGATCCTATGTTTTGGGTAAAACTGATTTGTTTTGCAAAAGGGCGTATGTGCTGAGTCAAACCCGATGGGAAACCCTTTTTATAGGAGTTTACTAGCTTTGGTTAAACCAACCTTGTTGCCAGGGACGTTTATGAGTCGGGTATGGTCTTTTTACTTTTTGCTTCGCTGAGTCCATGCGATTGGGAAGCGAGATAGATGTGTCTAGCTAACTGCACTCGTAATGATAATGAGAAACTGATGTTGTTAATGAACATGGATCGGAGGGAGATCTAGGCAAGACTGGGTTTATGAATGAGGTAGCATGAGATGGTGGTTTACTTGCCGTAGATCTAAGGACCGGTTCATGCATGCACATGCCAGGATAACAGTGCCACCACAAGGCCAAGTATGGGTGCGGCTTAGCTGAGTAATTAGGTAAGTTGCTAGAGTGTTATGGACTGTGGAAGGCGCGGGGAATGGGGTCGAGTGAGGACTGCCCTGGGAACTGCATGGCACAAGAGGGGGCCCGTGGGTGGGAGAATTGGAGATTCTAGCCTGCCGGTGAAACCTTAGTGAGTCCATACATCTAGTAGCCCCTTTGTAAAGGCTATTTTGTGATATCCTGGCCATACACCGATGGCTGTGTACTGGTATAATGGAGGTTCTGCAGTCACCGACGGGTGATGAAATCACAAACTTGTGGGTAAAGAGGTGCAAACTCTGCAGAGTCTAAAACTATCATGATAGCCGAGTTTACGGTCACGAGCGCCTGGCCAACTGCCATGATTAGTTGGGATGGTTATTGGGATGGTTCTTGGTTATGGTTATTGATTATGGTTATGGTTTGGTTTTGGTACTGTTGAGTCCGGGTGACAAGATGGTTGCATGACTGTTGAATCATGACAACAAGATTGGTCTCGGTGTGAGGCAAAGTTGTCTATGAGATGATATGGTAGCGAATACGAGAAGGTATTCGTGAGATGGTAGCAAATACAAGGAGGTATTTGTGAGCAAGAATGAAGTTGGTTAATGTTCGGGTGGAACATGGAAAGTGATGGAGGTATGTTCGTAATTTAATACATGCTGGGATTACATTCACCTAAAGTAGGATGTTGTTTTATCGTGGTTTTGATAACTTTGCTTTTCTGCAAATGAGCCCTTTTTATACCTACCTTGTTATGAGCTACATATCGTGTTTTTTCCGCACTTGCTGAGTACATCATTGTACTCAAACTTGCATTATTATTTCATCATCAGCAGCAAGAGAAGACTACTATGAAGACCAAGTGGAGCATTAAGGCTTGTGATCTGTTCTCAACCTTGCCTGTGGAGGGAGTAGAGATGGAGCCACTTCTACTTAGATTTGCTTCCGCATTAGTTAAATTGCTTCCACATTAGAAAAAAGACTTCCACTGCATAGAAATAAAGACTTCTGCTGTAAGCATGAGTCCAAGACTCATGAGATATTGTAACAAACTCTGTTATTCGTGGTAATATATAATCTGAATTCAGTTTGTGGAACCTATGTGTATGTGTGATGAACACCCTGGGCACACATATACATTAGTTCTCGTTTCCGTGGTTTTTCCACAGAATTGAGGGCGTCACAGATTGGTATCAGAGCCACGGGTTGACAGTAGGTTACACACCTAGATAGAAACCTCAGATTGATATTAGAGCCATGGGTTAACAGTAGGTTACACACCTAAATAGCAATCATAGATTGGTATTAGATACAGATTGGTAGTTAAGCCACGCTGACCAAAGGAAGCACACTAGGACGCTTAGATTGGCTTTAAAACTACCTAGGCATAGGAAACCATCCTTGAATAGGAGTTGTATGAGCCCTTGCAATGATTGTTTGTGATTGTGTGCTTAGTGTGAGTTGTGGGACGTCCCCAAACGTTGTCCATATCCACACGTAAGTAGAAAGAGGTGTGAGATGTTTCAGCACTTGTTCACATCCTCATATGGGCTAGTATATATATACATTCCAACTCACCTTGATGCATATAGTTGAAGGGACCTACCTAACCTTATAACCTTCTATTTTATTTCGTCCTCTCTCACAGATGGTGAGGGGAAACGCCGGCGAAGGAACATCCATGACAACCAAGAGGATGACCACGATGAAGTTCCTGTTAACCCCAGAGCTGGCGAGAACAACCTGGAAAGGTTGATGGCCATGCAAATCCAACTTATGCAAACCATGATCCAAACTCTGGGTCAGTTGCAGGCAAGCAACAACCCCGTTCCAGCACCACCGCCACCACCACCGCCGGCTCACAATAGACTGGGAGAGTTCATGAGGACTCGGCCACCCACCTTTGCTCAAGCTAGTGATCCCATGGAGGCCGATGATTGGTTGAAATCCATGGAGAAGAAGCTTGCCATTGTTCAGTGCAATGACCGAGAGAAGGTTCTCTTTGCGTCGCACCAACTTATGGGAGCTGCCGCTGACTGGTGGGATGCCCTATGCAACACCCATATCAACCCGGAGACAATCACTTGGACTGAGTTCAAGGAGAGTTTCCGCTCTCATTACATCCCTGCTGGTCTAATGATGCTCAAGAGACAGGAATTTGAAGGTCTCCGCCATGGACAGAGAAGTGTGAATGAGTACCTCAACAAGTTCATGCAACTGTCCCGGTATGCCCCCGAGGATGTCAACTCAGACCAGAGGAAGAAGTACCTGTTCATGAGAGGGTTGAACAATGAGATCCAGGTTCAGCTCCTCAACAATGACTACGTAAGCTTCCAGAAGCTGGTTGACAAGGCTATAGTGGTCGAAAGCAAGATCAAAGAGATCGAGCGAGAAGGCAAGAGGAAGATGCAATACCAGCCCGAAGGGAGCAACGTATCACCTTGGTACATGCCCCCAGCCACACCACAGTATAGGTCAACCACTCCTGCATACTGCCCTGGTCAGCCACCACAGCAACAACTCGTTGCACCAGCACCTCGCGTGCCCATGCCTCCTGCGCCCCAACCTAATAATGGTGCTCCTGTTCAAAACCCCCGCCCCAACGTACCTGCTGCCGTAGGCAACAAGGCATGCTTTGCATGCGGAGAAATAGGACACTTCGTGAACCAGTGCCCGAGGAGAAGCCCTGGACAGCAAGGCAACGTGCCCAAGCAGAACCCACGACTGAACGGAGGGGACAATCAAGGAAACCGTGGACAGCAAAACTATGCTCGCGGCAATGTGAACCATGTCTCTACTGAGGAAGCACAACAGGCTGAGGACGTCGTAATTGGTATGTTCCTTGCCAACTCCAACCCAGCCACCATCTTATTTGATTCTGGAGCATCACATTCCTTCATATCATCCAAATATGTTGACAAACATCATCTACCCGTATCCCACTTAGAATGTGTTATGTTAGTAAATTCTCCCAGAGGAGAAATGAGGACTAATATAGTATGTCCGAAAGTAAGCCTTAAAATAAGGGGGGTAGACTTCCTTGCCAACCATATTGTCTTGGACTCTCAAGGGATTGACATAACACTCAGGATGGATTGGTTAAGCAAGCACAACGGAGTAATCCAATGTGCTGAAAGGAGCGTGCAGTTGACAAACAAGCACGGTATTCGTGTCGAGTTTGAGTCAGCCCAGCAAACAACCGAACGGGCAATTTTGAACCACGTTGAAGGAACAACATTAGACAGCATTCCAGTGGTTCAGGAATTTTCGGACGTGTTCCCGGAAGAGCTTCCAGGTATGTCACCTGACCGGGACATTGAGTTTGCCATAGATTTGGTACCCGGAACTGCACCCTAGCCAAGAGACCCTATAGGATTCCCGTCAATGAACTAGTAGAACTCAAGAAGCAAATTCAGGAACAGTTGGAGAAGGGTTTTATACGTCCAAGCTCGTCACCATGGGGAGCTCCGGTGCTCTTCGTAGACAAGAAGGATGGAACCCAAAGGATGTGCGTGGACTATAGGTCTCTCAACGAGGTAACAATAGAAAACAAATACCCTCTGCCCCGTATAGAGGACCTATTCGACCAAATGAAAGGAGCCCGAGTGTTCTCCAAGATTGATCTTCGGTCGGGATACTTCCAGCTGAAGATTAAGCCCTCCGATATCCCCAAGACAGCCTTTCGAACACGGTATGGTTCGTATGAATATACCGTCATGTCTTTTGGGTTGACAAATGCACCTGCATACTTCATGTACCTTATGAACAAGGTTTTCATGGAGTACTTGGACAAGTTCGTCGTGGTTTTCATCGACGACATTATGGTGTATTCAAAAAGTGAGGAGGAGCATGAAGAACATTTGAAATTGACCTTGCAGAAATTGCGTGAGCATCAATTGTATGCCAAGCTTAACAAGTGTCAATTTTGGCTAAAGGAAATATCTTTCCTAGGCCACATTATCTGCAAGGAAGGGGTATCAGTTGATCCCGGAAATGTGAGAGATGTTCTGAAGTGGGACCAACCGCAGAGCGTGAGGGATATCCAGAGTTTTCTTGGGATGGTTGGATACTATCGACGCTTCATTAAAGACTTCTCTAAGATAGCAAAGCATATGACGGAGTTGCTAATGAAGGGAAAGGTCTTCCAATGGACACCAGCATGCCAAAGAAGTTTTGAGGAACTCAAGAAAAGGCTAACCACAGCACCGGTTCTGGTATTGCCAGACGTAAGCAAGAGCTTTGACATATATTGTGACGCATCCAGACAGGGGCTCGGATGTGTGCTCATGCAAAAAGGACAAGTGGTAGCCTATGCCTCACGGAAATTAAATAAGCATGAGCTTAATTATCCTACACATGACTTGGAGCTAGCAGTAGTAGTGCATGCATTGATGATTTGGAGACATTATATCCCTGGTCATCAATGTGAGATCTATACGGATCATAAAAGCCTCAAGTACATATTTACACAAACGGACTTGAATTTGAGGCAACGTCGATGGTTGGAACTCATCAAGGATTACGATGTTGGAATCAACTACCACCCCGGGAAGGCCAATATAGTAGCTGATGCATTGAGCCGAAAGGGAGCATGTCACCAACTCACGGTTCGGGAGCTACCACCCGAACTACGTAAGGAGTTCGAACGGTTACACCTCGGATTCTTGAACAACATGGAAATAATGGAGATCCACTCCTCATTGGAGCAAGAGATAAGAGATGGCCAAGTAACGGATGAGGAGATCAAAGAGATCAAGGAAAGAATCTGACAAGGAATAGAGGAGGATTTCAAAGAAGATGAGAAGGGTACGCTTTGTCTAGGAAAAAGGATTTGTGTGCCTAACATAAAACACCTCCTCGACATGATATTGAAGGAGGCACATGATTCACCCTACTCTATACATCCCAGAAGTACCAAAATGTACAAGGACTTGAAAACTTGTTATTGGTGGGATGGTATGAAGAGGGATATACCCGAATACGTTGCCCTATGCGACACATGCCAACGGGTGAAGGCCGAACATCAAAAACCCGCTGGATTGTTGCGACCTTTGAAGGTACCAGAGTGGAAGTGGGAAGACATCAGTATGGATTTCATCATCGGATTGCCACGTACTCAGTCGGGTTATGACTCCATCTGGGTTATTGTGGACCAATTGACGAAAACCACCCATTTTCTCCCTGTAAGGGCCAATTACAACGTTGCAATATTAGCTGAGTTGTACATGGAGCAGATCGTGTGCCGTCACGGAGTTCCGAGGAGGATAGTCTGAGATCAAGGTTCTCAGTTTACCTCTAGATTCTTGAGGAAACTGCAGAAAGCCATGGGTACACGACTGGATTTTAGCTCCGCCTATCACCCACAAACTGATGGACAAACCGAAAGGACAAACCAAATTTTGGAGGACGTGTTGAGAGCTTGTGCCTTGAAACGTGGGCGTAGTTGGGATAAGAGTTTACCGCATGCCGAATTCTCCTATAACAACAGCTATCAAGCTAGTTTGAAGATGTCGCCTTTCAAAACATTATATGGTAGACGGTGTAGAACGCCGCTGTTTTAGAACGAGACTGGAGAGAACTAGGTGTTTGGCCCCGAAGTACTACAAGAAGCTGAAAAGCAAGTCCAAATGGTACGGGAGAACTTAAAGGCTGCTTAGTCACGACAGGAAGGCTATGCGGACAATAGGCGTAGGAAGTTGACCTTTGAAGTAGGAGACTTCGTATACCTTAAGGTATCGCCTATCCGAGGCCAACAATGTTTCAACGTCAAAGGCAAGCTTGCACCTCGCTACATCGGACCATTTAAGATTTTTGACAAGCGAGGAGAAGTAGCCTATCAACTATAGCTCCCAACCCACCTCTCCGACGGACATGACGTGTTTCATGTATCCCAGCTCAAGAAGTGCTTGAGAGTACCAGAGGAGCAAGTATCAATGGGAGAGCTTGAACTTCAAGAGGACCTGACTTATGCGGAACACCCTGTCCGAATCTTGGACGTAAAGGAAAGGGTCACCCGGAACAAGGTGATTCGATGGTGCAAGGTACAATGGAGCCATCACACCGAAGCTGAAGCCACATGGGAGCGTGAAGAGGATATCAAGGCAGAATTTCCCCATCTAATCTCTGCTAACGAATCTCGAGGGCGAGATTCAATTTAAGGGGGGTAGATTTGTGACACCCTCATCTCTGGTTTCTGTATGTATTCATATTTCATGTAGAGAAAAACATTTTAAAATAAGTGGGAACAGAGAAATTATCAAATAGATAGCCAGTAGGAGCCGAATCAAGTTCACTGAGAGCGCCGAAGACAACTTCCGCGGCCCGCTGGCCACGTGGCGTGTTCGGAGCTCATCCCTGCAAAGTGGGGAGAGGTCCGCCGCTAAGCTGACTACGTGGCAGGCTCGGGGCTCATCTCCGCAAAGGAGGAGAGGTCCGACCCTGTGGGACACGTGTTGCCCCCGGAGCTAGTCATCATGGAAATCAGAGGACTGGTCACGCGAGATACGTGTCGATCTGGGAGCTCACCTCCGAGAAGTCCGGTTCCATTAAACACATATCGTCACCGGAGCTTATCTCCGGGAGGCCCGACACTGTTGGACACGTGTCAACCTTGGAGCACGTCTCTGAGGAAAGAAGGAAAGACTGGAACTAACACGTGGCATGCGCGGAGCCACCTCCGAGTAAGAGAGGAGGTCCCGACCGCCAGGATACGTGGCGCACGCGGAGCTCACCTCCGAAGGAAAAGGGAGGTCTCGCTCGTTTGACACGAGGCACAACCGGAGCCCGTCTCTGTGGAAAGGGACAGACCAGGCCCGGTGGACACGTGGAGCTTCCGGAGCTCATCACCGCGAAGGTAACGGGTTCTGAAGCGATTTTGGAATCTGTACGCGTAAGAATACCGGTACGTAAAGGAAACCGACCTGAATTCCACAATGTTACCGCACCAAATCAACTAAAGATAAGATGTTAGGATCCAACGATGATCTGAATAGGACTCTTCTCTTCCCGATTATAAATAGAACCCAGAACCTCTGGCCGAAACCACAAACTTCTTTTCCAACTCCTGAGCGAACGACTTAGAGCCCTAGTCCCAAACTGCCGAGTAAACTATTGCCGAAGCGCGGCAAGGAAGATCGCCGGAGGAAAGCCCAATGATCTGAGGAGGACCTCGAGACCGAGAAGAACGTAAGGTAGGTCTCCAATACCACCTTACGACATCGTTGTGTTTTCTTTGCATCTGTTCTTTGGTTCCTTTGAACAGAAGTCTTCTCGTGGACAGATCACTTGATGATCAGGTTGATCTAAATACAAGATCATCGGCACGTACACCTTTGATCCGAACACCTCTGTTCATCATAAAATCCATGCAAGCCATGCAATAACACGTGCAAACCAATCTAATAAAACTAATAATAGGATAGCTTGCATATGCATCATTGCATCTAGTTTAAGGTTTGTGCATGATATTGATTGTTGTGAATCTTGTATGCACGTGATCCTACATAGCGGGACAAGCTCAGGGAGCTGTCTACGACGAGCTGCACCAACAAGGTTTTGAGATCCAAGAACAACCGGAACCGCAAGAACAAGGCAAGTGCTCCTTGACCATATTGATCCTATGTTTTGGGTAAAACTGATTTGTTTTGCAAAAGGGTGTATGTGCTGAGTCAAACACGATGGGAAACCCTTTTTATAGGAGTTTACTAGCTTTGGTTAAACCAACCTTGTCGCCAGGGATGTTTATGAGTCGGGTATGGGTTTTTTTTCATTTTATGCTTCACTGAGTCCATGGGATTGGGAAGCGAGATAGATGTGTCTAGCTAACTGCACTCGTAATGATAATGAGAAACTGATGTTGTTAATGAACATGGATCAGAGGGAGATCTAGGCAAGACTGGGTTTGTTAATGAGGTAGCATGAGATGGTGGTTTACTTGCCGTAGATCTAAGGACCGGTTCATGCATGCACATGCCAGAATAACAGTGCCACCACAAGGCCAAGTATGAGTGCGGCTTAGCTGAGTAATTAGGTAAGTTGCTAGAGTGTTATGGAGTGTGGAAGGCGCGGGGAATGGGGGTCGAGTGAGGACTGCCCTGAGAACTGAATGGCACAAGAGGGGGCCTGTGGGTGGGAGAATTGGAGATTCTAGCCTGCCAGTGAAACCTTAGTGAGTCCATACATCTAGTAGCTCCTTTGTAAAGGCTATTTTGTGATCTCTTGGCCATACACCGACGGCTGTGTACTGGTATAATGGAGGTTCTGTAGTCACCGACGGGTGACAAAATCACAAACTTGTGGGTAAAGAGGTGCAAACTCTGCAGAGTCTAAAACTATCATGATAGCCGAGCTTACGGTCACGAGCGCCTGACCAACTGCCATGATTAGTTGGGATGGTTATTGGGATGGTTCTTGGTTATGGTTATTGATTAGGGTTATGGTTTGGTTTTGGTACTGTTGAGTCTGAGTGACAAGATGGTTGCGTGACTGTTGAATCATGACAACAAGATTGATCTCGGTGTGAGGCAAAGTTGTTTATGAGATGATATGGTAGTGAATACGAGAAGGTATTCGTGAGATGGTAGCAAATACGAGGAGGTATTTGTGAGCAAGAATGAAGTTGGTTAATGTTCGGGTGGAACATGGAAAGTGATGGAGGTATGTTGGTAATTTAATACATGCTGAGATTACATTCACCTAAAGTAGGATGTTGTTTTATCGTGGTTTTGGTAACATTGCTTTTCTGCAAATGAGCCCTTTTTATACCTACCTTGTTATGAGCTACATATCGTGTTTTTCCCGCACTTGCTGAGTACATCATTGTACTCAAACTTGCATTATTATTTCATCATCAGCAGCAAGAGAAGACTACTATGAAGACCAAGTGGAGCATTAAGGCGTGTGAGCTGTTCTCAACCTTGCCTGTGGAGGGAGTAGAGATGGAGCATCTTCTGCTTAGATTTGCTTCCGCATTAGTTAAATTGCTTCCGCATTAGAATAAAGACTTCCACTGCATAGAAATAAAGACTTCCGCTGTAAGCATGAGTCCAAGGCTCATGACATATTGTAACAAACTCTGTTATTCGTGGTAATATATAATCTGAATTCAGTTTGTGGAATATATGTGTATGTGTGATGAACACCCTGGGCACACATATACATTAGTTCTCGGTTCCATGATTTTTCCACATAATTGAGGGCGTCACACACACGCTTGGTTCTAATATGCTCAAGACTAATAGTATGATCCTAGATTTTGTCTTTCACAACATAAAACTTAATGTCAATGTGTTTGGCAGCATCACTCAACTTGTTGTTGGGAGAGTACAATATTGTTGGCTCATTAATGCTGTATAACATAAGTGGTTTTTCAATGCTGCGACCACTCTAGGATCAGGTAAAAATTTCTTAAGCCATAATGCCTGCCCGGTGGCCTCATAACAAGCAACAAACTTGGCATGCATTGTGGACGATGCAGTGACGGTTTGTTTGGATCTTTTCCACTAGATGACTCCATTTGCAATGGTGAATATGTAACCTGATGTGGATTTCTTAGTATCCACACAACCTGTAAAATCTAAGTCTGAGTGTCCCACTACTCGGAGTGGGTCTGACTTACTATATGCTAACATGGGGCCTTTTGTGACTTCCACATATCTCAATGCTTTCTTAACTACCTTGATCAATCCCTGTGATAGCCTGATATCTGCCAAGCATCCCAGTTACGAATGCTAAGTCAAAGTGAGTACATACTTTAGCATACATAAGGCTTCTGACAGTAGAAACATATGGAACTGACTTCATTTGATCAATCTCATATTGGATCCTGGGACACTGAAAGTTTCCAAACTTATCACCTCTGACTATAGGAGCCGGCGAAGGTTTAGTCGCATACATGTCGTACTTCTTGAGTACGCTTTCTAAGTATGTATTTTGGGATAAACCCAATACCTCCTTACTTCTATCTCGGTGAATCTCAAATCCTAACACATAAGATGCTTCACCAAGATCCTTCATATAAAAGTTGAAGCACAAAAAATTCTTAGTTTCTAATAGTGAATTGACATCACTACAAGCAAATAGTATGTCATCTACATAAAGATCAAGAAAAATGAATTTCTTGTTCTTAAACTTAGCATATATGCAGTTGTCCTCCTCATTATCCTTAAACCCAAACTTTCTTATAGTCTCATCGAACTTGAGATACCATTGCCTAGAGGCATGTTTAAGTCCATAGATAGACTTTCTTAATTAGCATCCCATATGTTCCTTACCGTTAGTGACAAAACTTTTTGATTGTGTCATATATACATCCTCATATAAATCCCAATTGAGGAACGTCGTTTTTACATCCATCTAAAGTAATTCTAAATCATAATGTGCCACTAAGGCCATAATTGTTCTAAATGGATCCTTAGTAGAGGCAGGTGAAAACATATTATTATAATTTATGTCTTCTCTTTGAGTGAAGCCTTTTGCCACAAGTCTAGCCTTGTCGACGTTCGGATTTCCGACTAGTAACTAATGTGCCATGCGTTCATCCTTGAGTTCGCCTAGCTAAGAACACAAAGAAATTATATTGGTTTGAGCAATATGCCCTACGTCCAGTCTAGGGTGTCTCGCTGTTTTTTCTTGAGAATGGGGGTGGTTCTCTTACAAGTGCCAAAGCCTCTCCTCTCTAGAAGATCGATCGACTCGTCGCTTTAAACTCGCTCACTTCGCTACTCACATTATAAGTGGGGTCAAGGTCGTGGGCATAGGGGCAGCTTTTCCTGTCATACGTCGGCCAGAGTACTCGATGGAGTCACCGCCTTGGGAGTCCTTTGTCCTGCCTACTCCCGTCTTGTCACCGGTGTTAGCCATACTGGAGCACACACACGCCCCTTGCATTACTCTTCTTTTCCATCAGAGGGGACGGGCATTCAATGCTCTCGCCAGAGAAGGCACTTGAGTGCCTTCCCCATTGTCCACGACGGCGTCTGCTCCGAATTGAAGGCCATCTACTTCTTGCCTACCCGAGGTCGGGCTCGGGCTTTCCCTCCAAGGTCTTAGTTCACCGAGACCCCGGGGGGGAGGCCCGCGGTTCCCCCTTTTGGGATCGGGATCAGGATCCTCATCTTGTCTGCTCCATCTTCTTCTGAGCTTGGGCTCGGGCCACCTCCTTCGTTCGCCCCCCACAGGGGAGGCTCGCCGCTCTCCCCTAGGGGGTCAGGGTCAAGAACCCCGTCAGTAGCCCTTGAGCCTCTGATCGATCTCGCCGATCAACCAGAGGCTAAATACCGGTCGGCTTCGATCCAGTACAGCCAAAAAAGGAGAAGATCATTAATGCGCGATTTATCTTGCGTATCCGCGAAGAATTACTTCCGACGGCCGGTCACGACATTCGGTCGTCCCTACCGGGGCCCTGTGGCTAGCCCACGAGCCCTCTTTTGAGGGGGCCTATTTTTTGTTATGGCGAGTTTGCCTCGCCTGCTATCTAGGGTCGGGCCAATCAAGGGCTTTCCTTGATGGTCGAGCCTCCGGGCCTGGTGAGTTGTCTATTGGGTAGAACCGAGTGAAACCCATCTGTCCTGTTTGTTTGGACAACCGGAACCATTGGCCCTGCTTCACACTGTGGGGCTTTCTTGTCGGGGCTCGGTGCCTATGTTTTATAAGATCCCTGCTCGAGGCGTGTGCGTGGTTCCCAAGCTTATCGTTGGATCGAGCGGCTCGATGCCAACCCTTTAGGGGGTTACCTCGACGCTCGCTGGGCTAGGACTCGGCTACAGACTTAGAGGCATCAGGTGGATTCACCTTGCTTGAGATCATCTCTATTGTGGACCGCCTCGCATCGCCTGCCCCTCACTCTTGGGCACCACGGGCGGCCTCTGAGCCTTTCGCAGGCCAACCTTCGAACCCGGGGCTTATCGAGCCTGTTATGTGGGCTGAAGTCTTACCTTCCCCCCGTTAGTCGTATCGTCCTCTATGTTCAGCGGAGTTGAGGAGACACCGATCGACTCAGCTCCCACATTGCAGTCATGGTTTCGGGCCGTGGAGCTGAGTAGTTGCCGCCTGGTGGGGACTCTGCGCCTTTCTGGCAGTATTAGTGCGGGGAATTGAAGAGGCGCTGCTCAACTCGGTTCCTTGGCCGCCTAAGAGATTTTAATCCGGGAGCAGCTGGGCGTTACTGCAATGGTTGCTTGCCCCCTGACGGTTGTAAGATTAGACGTCGCTTTGACAGCCTTATATTCTCTTCCTCTCAAATGTCCCTTGAGAGTTTGCCTGTCTTGCTTCCGTGCTTCTTCACTCTGTGTAGTACTCCTTTCCTCCTTCGTATTTTTCGCCTTTCGCTTTCGCTTCGCCGTCGTTCCTTTTTCCCGGCGCCGCCGCCAGAAAGAGGGAGAAAGGGAAAAGCGCAACTTCTCCTTGAGCGGCACACCTTTTGTTCTTTCGACGAAATTCCATTGTGGTCGAAGTCGGAGTTTTGCTGGAGTCGCATTGCGGTCCTCCAAGATAAGGGGCTGCTGTCGAAACACGATGCCCATGCCATCCGTGTTCCCTGGAAGGAGCCGTTTCCTGCTCCGTGGGTCAATGAGGTGGTGTCACTGAGCGCCTTTCACCTGCGGGGACTTGGGCTGCCTGCGCATCATTTCTTCCGGAGCCTACTGTATGAGTATGGACTGAAGATTCACCATCTGACGCCGGACGGCATGCTTTAAGTGGTGCTGTTCATAGTTATTTGGGAATGGCTCCTCCTTTCGTGCTGTGGAGTTATTTCTTCCGCATACGGCTGTCGTCGGATCAAATCCTGCTTTCTTCCATGGGAGGCACCGTCATCGAATTGCATCGGGGGCGAACGGACATCATCAGCACGCGTCAGCATCCTCTTCCAATTGGGTGGGAGTGTCAGTGGTTCTATATCAAGAATGACGCTCCCGCCCTTCCATCTTTCTCAAGGAGGTTTCCCCGAGAGCAACACTCCTGGAAATGGGGGAATCCATAGAAAGAGATGGCAAGGCTTGACCCGATCCTTCGGCACGTCAGGGGCCTCAAGAATAGCGGCCTCTCGGGAGCTCATCTCCTCGAGACCTTCCTTCAGAGGAGGGTGCTGCCTATCCGACACCGGCCACACACCCTGAATTTCTACAGGAGGCCGAGCGATCCAATCTGGGAGTCAGGTGAGGATCTGTAACACCCTCAATTTTACTACCATGCAATGCATACGTTTTTCATGTAGAGAAGCATATAAAAAGAACAAGAAATGAAGAAAGGAATATAGAAGCAAATAAAATAGTAAAAGGAAATAAAAATGGAAAATAATGAAAATAAATAGAAAAGGGAAAAAATAAAATAAAAAGAAAAATAAATAAAATAGCCAAACTGGGCCACTCCAATTTTTCCCTCCCCAACTTTCACCCAAATTCCCCTCTCCCATAATTTTCCAATTTTTCCCAATTTTCCTGAATTCCAAAAATTCTGCAAAATTCTCCTAGGGGGAATTTTCCCCACATTTGGGGGGGAATTTCCCCCCTATTTTGGCCGTACCAAATTAGTGGCGGAACCCTAATTGGGCCCCACTCCCCTTGGCCGCAGCCCATTAGGGGGGGAACCCTAGTCGCCCCCCCTTTGGACTCTTTTGGGCTTTTATTTTCTAATTAAATCCTAGCCATTGGATGAAAATAAATAATAAAATCCCCAACCCCTAGCTCCTACCTCTCTTAAAACTAAATCTCAGCCATTGGATATTTGATTTCCTAAAATCCTAGCCACCCTAGCTCTTTTCCCACTTATAAATATAACTCCCCACTAGCCGCCCACCCCTCTCCTTTTTTGGCATCCGCCCCCTCTCTGCTGCCAAGTCGCGCCCCCCTGCTGCCATGTCATGCCCCCCTGCTGGAATTTCACCGCCGTCGAGCTCCGTCACGCCTCGTCGTCGCTGGAAAAGAAGCCCCAATGTTCTGCCCTACTCGCAGCCCCATAATTCTCCACGGAAAATCCTCCGCTGCTGCCAGTGCTAGGAGGGAGGCCCTATCGCAAGGAAGAAGTGAGGTAGGTCTTCGTTACTCCTCTTACAACGTCGCCGCTGTTTCTACGCACCCGTTTTCTTCGCCCCCTTTGAGCAGAAACTTCTGCATGTGGACAGACCGTGTTTTGATCAATTTTTGATGGTGGAATTGATCTACACATTGTGTCAAGATCATCACCACATCCACACTTGATCCCAGCAACCTTGATCTTCATAAAACCTCATGAAAGCCTACTAAAACATGCAAGAACACGTACAAGCTGGTTTTATAAAACTGCACCATAGGAATTACATTCATCACCTCATTGCATCTTGAGTAAAGTTGTGCATGATAATTCATTGCTGTAAACTTTGTATGTGTGTAGTCGTGAGTAGAAGGACAAGCTCAAGAGGCCATCTACGAGGAGCTACAGCACCAAGACTTCGAGACGCTTGAGAAACACGAGCCACGGGAGCAAGGCAAGTGCCCCTTGACCATATTGATCCCATGTTTTTGAAACTGTTTTGCTTTCGAAAACTTGTATGCTTGTGTTAACTTGATGGGACACCCTTTTTATAGGAGTTTACTAGTTTTGTTAACCATCCTTGTCGCCGGGAAAGTTGATGAGTCGGGTATGGTCGTTTTTCCTTTTTGCTTCGCTCAACTTACGGGATACGGGGAGCTGAAATAAAACTCGTTATCTACTGCACTCATGATATTAAAGATGATGAGAACTTGATGATGTTGATGAGCATGGAATCAGGGAGATCTAGGCAAACTTGGTTCGTGGATGTTTCTGAATGAGATGGTTATTTACTTTCCGTAGATCTAAAGAAAGGTTCATGCGAGCACATGCCAGAAAACAGAGCCACCACAAGGCCAAATATGGGTGCGGCTTAGCTGACTAATTAGGTGTGTTGCTAGCTTATTATGGACCGTTGGATGGAGCGGGGAATGGGAGTCGAGAGGCACTGCCCTGGGAATTGCATGGCACAAGAGGTGGCCCGTGGGTGGGAGAATGGAGATTCGAGTCTGCCGGTGAAACCTCAATGGGTCCGTACATCCAAGTAGCCCCTTTGTAAAGGCTATTTTGTGATCTCTTGGCCATACACTGATGATTGTGTACTAGTAAAATGGAGGTTCTTTCTAGTCACCGACGGGTGACGAAATCACAAACTTGTGGGTAAAGTGGTGCCACCTCTGCAGAGTGTAAAACTATCACTATAGCCGTGCTTCTGGTCATAAGCACCTGGTCAACTTCCTTGATTAGAGGCAAAACTTGGGATGGTTATTCGGTTATGGTTATGGTATGGTCATTGGGATTTGTTTTGGGACTGTTTTGGGTCATGACAATGAGTTTGGCTTCGGCTATACAAAAATGAGATGGTTATGAATAATTATGAGTATGATATGAACTTGAGAAATATTAATAGATGGTTGAAGCATGATAAATGGTGAATTATGATGAAAGAATGTTGCTGAATTACATGGTTATGATTGGATTAAAATCACCTAGAAATAGTTGCTGTTTTTACCATGTTTGTGAAATAAAAATTTGCTTGCTGCAATGAACCTTTTTATTTCCCTACCTTGTTGTAAGCTACATGTCTTACATTTCCCGCACTTGCTGAGTACAACATTAACTCACCCTTGCATTCCCACATATACATCAGCTACAGGAGAAGAGTACTTCAAGGAACATGTGGAGTACTAGGCGTGTGCACTACCGTCAACATGCCTGTGGAGTTGAAGTTGAAGCCTGCTGTTTTAGTCATTTTCCGCTGTCGTTTAGAGTCTTCCGCTGCTAAATAAGTTGGATATTCATGAATGAGACATTGAGTCATTGTAATAAATTACTTAAACACTATTTGTACGTGGTTATATTCTGAATTCAGTTGTGGAATATATGTGTATGCGTGATGAACATCCTGGGCACACATATGCATTCACTTGGTTCATTTTCGAAATTGGGTGCCACAAATTGGCATCAAATCCATGTTGATCGTAGGACGCAGGCCTAGGTTGAATGGACACTCTAAAACACATAGTGACACCCCTCTAAACTGCTATTTTTTAAAATTGCTTGCTGCTGCACTTTACTTGTCAATTCAGCCACCGCATAGTGCTATTTTCAGCTTCTCTTTCCTACTTTCTTTTGGACAGCCATACCTCCTATTTTTCTTGCTTCATAGCTTCTAAATTTTTTGAGTTATTTCCTTCTTCTCTAAAGATTCTCATGTCTTATTTATAGATGCCGGTCACTAGGAGCATAACACGCATGAGAACTCGTCCACCACCCCTCGGGAGCGCACTTAACCCCATTGCGGTATCTGATGGTCCGTATTGGGAGGAGGTGAAGATGGAACCTCATGAGGAAGATGAAGTCAGTAGCTCTATGCATGAGGAAGAGGATCTGGAAGACGTGGAACCAGTCAAAGACGACATTGAAGATGATCCCCAAGGACAGCATTGGTACGCACCTCAGGAGGATTTTTTTGCGGGTTTACACCCAGCGGAGCCTCATGAAGCCATGTCGGAAGGAGATGAATCCGAAGAGGAGCCACCCCTGCTGAGGCTGAGAATGAATATGAAGAATGGGCCATCCATTAAGTTCAAGAATCCAGTCCGACGGGATGGAGGGAGGACACATATCCAGGGAGCTTAGAGAGTTCCTTGATTGCTGTAGCTTATACCCGGAGTATCTCCTCAAGAAAGTCCCTCGTCTCGGACATGAAGAGTGGAAGGCTGAAGTAACCATCCTATCTAACGGGAGGGTTGTCACCCTTCACTTCGCACCCACATGGAGAGCTACAAGGGCAGAAGCTATTGATGATGCTGCATGGTATGCATTCACCGGACCGTGCTACGCTTTCCGTGGGCAGCTTGAGAGCACTACCTTTGAGTTGCACCCGTATTAGAAGAGTGGTACAAGGGAGATCATTGGACCCCATGAAGGAGCTCTTTCCAACCCACAAGCTTCTGACAAGTCTCAGAGGTTGTTCGTGGAGTTAGGAAACCGCTATGCAAGCGTACAAGAAGAGATCCGCTACCTCCGCAAGAAGTTGTACTTGCTGGAAAAACAAGAGGAGACTCGTGCCAACACGGGAATAAATAGAGCACCAGCGTCATCTATCCCTATATGGACTGCCGACTCACCTTGGCGTCGCCCATATATGGACCACCCCCGTCACACGGCGAGAATAGCACCAGTTCTCACGATTAAGTGTAGGTTCCCATTGAATAAAGTTGTATTAAGAACGCTTTGATTGTAGTACCTTGAATAAGAGTGGTGTGCTGAATTTCTATGATGATTGCTTGTGTTTGTGTGCTTGGTGTGAGTTGTGGGACGCTTCGGCGAATTTCAACATCCACACATAGTAGAGAGATGTGAGATGCTTCAAAACTTGTTCATATCCTCATATAGGCTGAAATTAATAAAAGAAGTTGCTTAGTTCATACACCTTGATACATATAGTTGGGGGAATCAATCTGAATTTCTATTTTCTACTCTACTCCCTCACAGATGGCAAGGGAGGATTCCAACTGCCAATGAAGGAATGCTCGTGGAAACAACGAACCACATGAGGATGGCAATGTGGAAGTTCCTGAAGATGCTAACCTTGAGGCTGATGCAATCAACCTTGATGTTTGATGGCCATGCAGAACCAGCTCATGCAAACTATGATACAAACGTTGGGACAGCTGCAGGCCAACAACAACAACAACCCTAACCCCGTTCCTGCACCCCGACCACTGCCGGTTCACAACCGATTGGGAGAGTTCATGAGGACTAGTCCGCATACTTTTGCACAAGCCAATGATCCTATAGAGGCTGATGATTGCTGAAGTCTATGGAAAAGAATATTGCTATTGTTCAATGTAGTGATCGGGAGAAGGTTCTCTTCGCATCACACCAGCTGATGGGAGCAGCCGCTGATTGGTGGGACACTCTTTGCAATACTCATATCTATCAGGAGACAATCACTTGGGCTGAATTCAAGGAGAGTTTCCGCTCTCACTATGTCCCGGAAGGAGTCATGATGCTTAAAAGGCAGGAGTTTGAAGGTCTCCGGCAAGGGAGGAAGAGCGTGAATGAGTACCTCAACAAGTTCACGCAGCTGTCAAGGTATGCTCCACAAGGTGTCAACTCGGATCATAGAAAGCAATACTTGTTCATGACAGGACTGAACAATGAAATTCAAGTCCAGCTGCTCAACAATGATTATGCAAACTTCTAGAAGCTTGTTGACAAAGCTATAGTGGTGGAGAGCAAGATCCGGGAGATTGAACAAGAAGGCAAGAGAAATATGCCATATCAAGTACAGCCACAAGGAAGTAATGTACGTCCCCGCTTCATGCCACCAGCTGCACTATACTATGGCTCGTCTGCTTCTACTTTCCGCCCTGCATATACACCTTGCTCTAATCAGACACAGAAGCAACACCCTATCATGCAAGCACCCTGTTTTCCTATGCCACCTGCACCCCGTCCCAACATGGGAGCCTATGCTCAAAACCAGCCTGCACCAACCTTCCTGGTGTTATTGGCAACAAGGCATGCTTTTCATGTGGAGAGACGGGACACTTTGCAAATCAATGCCCCAAGAAAGGCCTTGGACAACAGAGCAATGCACCTAAGCAGAACCCACGGCCGAATGGAGGAGCAACACAAGGCAACCATGGATAGAAGAACTCTGCTCGTGGCCATGTGAATCACGTCTCTGCTGAGGAAGCACAACAAGCTGAGGACATCGTGATTGGTATGTTTCTCGCCAACTCCAACCCAACCACTATTTTATTCGATTCCAGAGCATCGCATTCCTTCATCTCATCCGAGTATGTTGCCAAGTATAACCTGCCCATAACCCACATGAAACAAACTATGTTGGTTAATTCTCCCAGCGGAGAGATGAGGACTAATATAGTATGTCTGAAGGTAAGCCTTAAAATAAGAGGGTAGACTTTCTCGCCAACCTTATCGTCTTGTATTCCCAAGGGATTGATATAATACTTGGAATGGTCCGGCTAAGCAAGTATAATGGATTGATTCAATGTGCTAAGAGGGTCGTGTAGTTGACGAGTGAGCAAGGTACTCGTATCGAGTTCGAGGAAGCCCAACCAGCAACCGAGAAGGCAATGCTGAACCACGTGGAATAAGTGACATTGGAAAGCATTCTGGTGGTTCGAGAATATTCATATGTGTTTCCAGAGGAAATACCAGGTATGCCACCTGACCGGGACATCAAATTTGCCATTGATTTAGAACCCGGAACTGCACCTATAGCTAAGAGGTCATATAGGATGTCTGCTAATGAATTAGTGGAGCTCAAGAAGCAAATTCAGGAGCAGCTAGATAAGGGTTTTATACGCCCAAGCTTGTCACCGTGGGGAAACCCCCGTGCTCTTCGTAGATAAGAAGGATGGAACCCAAAGGATGTGTGTGAACCATAGGTCTCTGAACGAAGTGACGATTAAGAATAAGTACCCGCTACCTCGTATAGAGGACTTAATCGATCAAATGAGAGGCGCCCGGATTTTCTCTAAGATTGATCTTTGGTCGGGAAACTTCCAGCTGAAGATTAAGCCCTCCAACATACCCAAGACAGCTTTTCGAACATGGTATGGTTCGTCTAAATATACCATCATGTCATTTAGGTTGACGAATGCACCCGCATACTTTATGTACATCATGAATAAAAGCTTCATGGAGTACATGGACAAGTTCATCGTGGTTTTTATCGACGACATCATGGTGTATTCAAAAAGCGAGGAAGAACATGAGGAACACTTGTGGTTGACGTTGCAGAAACTGCGAGAGCATCAATTGTATGCTAAGTTCAGCAAGTGTCAATTTTGGCAAAAAGGGATATCATTCTTAGGCCACATCATCTCCAATGAACGAGTATCGGTTGATTCCGGAAATGTGAGGGATGTTTTGAAGTGGAAAAAAGCACAAAATGTGAGGGATATTCGGAGGTTTCTTGGGATGGTTGGATACTATCCCGGTTCATCAAGGATTTCTCCAAAATAGCGAAGCCTATGACTGAATTGCTGATGAAAGGGAAAGCCTTTCAGTGGACACAAGCGTGTCAAGACAGCTTTGAGGAGTTAAAGAAGAGATTGACAACAGCACCGGTTTTGGTATTGCCGGACAATAGCAAGAACTTCGATATATATTGTGACGCCTCAAGACAGGGACTTGGATGTGTGCTTATGCAAGAAGGCCAAGTGGTAGCCTATGCATCGAGGCAATTAAAGAAACATGAGCTGAATTACCCTACGCACGACCTAGAACTTGAAGCCGTAGTACACACATTGAAGATTTGGAGGCACTACATCCTTGGTCACCGATGTGAGATCTATACGGATCACAAAAGCCTCAAGTATATATTCATGCAAACGGATCTGAATTTGAGGCAACGTCGATGGTTAGAGCTCATCAAGGATTAGGAATCAACTATCACCCCCGAAAGCCTAACGTAGTAGCGGATGCGTTGAGCCAAAAGGGAGCATATCACAAACTCACGGTTCGGGAGCTGCCACCCGAGCTACGTAAGGAGTTTGAACGGTTACATCATGGGTTCTTAAATGAGATGGAGGTGATCGAAGTAAACTCAACGCTGGAACAAGAGATACAAGATGGTCAAGCGACGGATCAGGAGACAAAGGAAATCAAGGAAAGAATCCAACAAGGATTAGAGAAGGATTTCAAGGAAGACGAGAACGACATGCTTTGGTTAGGGAAAAGGATTTGTGTAACTAACGTGAAGCACATCCGCGACACGATACTAATGGAGGCACACGACTCTCCTTATTCCATACATCCCATCTGTACGAAGATGGATAACGACTTGAAAACTTGCTATTGGTGGGATGTCATAAAAAGGGACATCGCTGAATATGTTGCCCTATGCGACACGTGCCAATGAGTGAAGGTCGAACATCAAAGACCCGCTGGATTATTGCAGCCATTGAAAGTACCCGAGTGGAAGTGAGAAGAAATTGGTATGGATTTCGTAATCGTATTACCACGTACTCAGTCTGACAACGACTCTATTTGGGTTATCGTGGACCGATTGATGAAATCAGCCCACTTTGTTCCTGTTAGGACCAAGTACACTATGGCGCAATTAGCCGAGCTGTATATGGAGCAAATAGTATGTCATCATGAAGTTCCGAAGATAATAGTTTCAGATTGAGGTTCTCAGTTTACCTCTATGTTTTGGAAGAAGCTACATGAAGCGATGGGTACACGGTTGAATTTCAGCTCCGCGTATCACCCACATACTGACGGGCAAACTGAGAGAACAAATCAGATATTGGAAGATATGTTGAAAGCTTGTGCCTTGAAACACGGGCGTAGTTGGGACAAGAGCTTGCCATATGCTGAGTTCTCATACAATAACAGTTACCAAGCCAGCCTGAAGATGTCACCTTTCGAGGCACTACACGGTAAACGGTGTAGAACACCCCTGTTCTGGACTGAGACCAGAGAAAGCCAAGTGTTTGGACGCCGAGAAGAAAGTTCAAACAATACATAAAAACGTGAAGGCCGCCCAGTAACGACAATAAGGCTATGCGGACAATAGGCGAAGGAGTTTAACCTTCGAAGTTGGAGACTTCGTGTATTTGAAGGTGTCGCCTATCCCAGCCCAACGACGGTTCAACGTCAAAGGCAAGTTAGCACCTCGCTACATCGGGCCATTCAAGATTTTGGGCAAGCGAGGAGAGGTAGCCTATCAACTAGAGCTGCCGACACACCTCTCCAACGTGCACGACGTATTTCACGTATCTAAGCTCAAGAAGTGCCTAAGTGTGCCAGAAGAACAAGTACCAATGGAAGAGTTAGAACATCAGGAAGATCTGACCTATGCGGAACACCTCATCAAAATCCTGGACATGAAGGAAAGAGTAACGAGGAACAAGGTAACTCGTTGGTGAAAAGTGCAATGGAGCCATCACACGGAAGCCAAAGCTACATGGGAGCGTGAAGAAGACCTCAAGATGGAATTTCTACATCTTCTCTCCACTCTATCGAATCTCGAGGGCGATATTCATGTTAAGGGGGGTAGGTTTGTAACACCCTTATTTCCATCATTATGCATGTGACAGACCGAAATCCATACATTCCAGGATCACATAGGGTGTGCCGCATGATGCGACACCCGACAGCATATATCATAAGAAACATAGTATTACATTGAAACATACTGAATTTGTACAAAAGTAGTACAAACCTTCGGTTTACATCTATTTACAGAGTCTACTACAGCGGAAGATAATTATACAACTCACGCCAACACCTAACTAGCAAAAGTTGGTTGTCCGGCCCTACGGACAACCCACACTAGCTGCACTCAGCCTCAGCGCAGCGTATACGGCTCCCACTCAGCTGTAGTCCCCAACGGAGGGTAGCCCTCACCGGTGGACTCGTACTTCGAGTCCGTGGGGTACTCCTCACCTGCAAACACTCATAGCAGCAACTGTGAGCACGATAGCTCAGCAAGTCTTAACCGACACTCCTACACAGGAAACTCTACAGGTGGGTCATAACAAAGATAGGATGGCAATTTGCAGCAAAGGACACGCCTACAAGTTCATCCTTAATTCGTCATTTAGCCACAAGTTAATGGTTCATGAATCTGATATTTAGTGAGCAATATTTGATGGCACACATGTAGCATTATAAGTTATTCGTAGCAGCAATATTGTATCACAACATTCCATATTTTACCTACGTCATGACACAGTGAACAAGCGGTACTCATAACCGAGAGGGACAGTGAATCAACTCATTATACACCTGCAGGGATACCCAAATAGAACGTCACGTACGCCCATCCGTGGAGCTGCACCGCACACTCACTCGATGTCGTACGGAACAACCTTTCACCAAACAGCACCAAGCATCAAACTGGTCGCACCAAAATGGACAGGAGGTTCCCTACACGGAGCATCTCTCTATGCCTGTTAGCGGATTTCCACCTTGCTGCCCTCAACCTACACCTATAAGTCGGTGCGTTATGCCTCGACGCCCGGAGGTATAGGTTACATCAGTTTATTGGACCCCATATACCCGATATGTCTTCGGTACATTCAAACTTGTTCAGCGGGGACCCACACGGATCGGTCCTCAATCGACATGGGCAGGCCCTACGCCCACAAGATTTCCTCTTGTTGCGTCCTAGACCCTGCCTAGTCTCATTTTCTTACTAAAGTGATCTCGCATCTCGAACCCATCCCGTGTTTGACAATCTCTATACTCGCGAGTAGATTTCAACTACTCGACTTGTACCGAAGTCTATAAACATTAAGCCAAAGCATGATCTACTCGAGGACTTAGACTCTACCCTCACTCTCTTTGGGAATCATCTGGTTATGCAAATTGAGTTTCATCCATCCTAAACGTAATGCACATACATACCTCAAATTAAGTAAGTATAAAACAAAAACTTGATAAAACTTATTAAATGTAAAACGGGGCTTGCCTTGTTGCTGGTGGTCAGGGGTTAGTGTCTCCTCTGAAAGTATGAAGTCCAAAACCTCCGGGGTCTCCTCGCGTTCAGCGACTACACGTAATTAATTTAACGACATGTCAATTTAAATGAAATATTTAGAATTTAACATATAAAGACTATAACTCTAGCTAGACATCCCATTTGGCTCTGAAATTTTTACTGTGCCTTGGTAAGACGCTAACCATGGACTTCACCAAATTTCATTAGAACTCAAGCTCATTTGAGCTCTGCACAAATAAAAGTCTAAATGGTCATTACTAGAGCTTCTAAGGATTTGCAGGGATTTTCATGGATCAAAAAACTAGAATTTGAGATGGTTCTAATGGATTTGGTTTCATATAATTTGAAGAATCCTAGAGAAAGTTACGCCCTAATCAAGATTTGAGAAAATCTGAAAAATGTTTCTGTACATTTTTCTATTTTCTCAGGGCAGTTCACTTTATCACGCTATTACGGGAACTAAATCAACTTATATGGATCTGAAATTTTTCCTGTGACTCGAGGATTTTCATATGAACCACCTGGCCGAATTTCAGAATTTTCCATGAAGTAATTCTCCAGATAAAATTTCCCACAGTTTAAATTTTAGGGAATTAATTCTGGAAGAAAAATAAGTTTCATGAACTGAAATTTGTTTTTCTGGACAGTACTCGAAGAGCTGAATCCAACAAAATTTGGTTCACTAAATTTGGATAATTCTACACAAAGTTATGAAATCCTTTCCCGCGCCTAACAGCGACTGGCAGCGGGGTCCGCGCGTTTAATTTAAGCTAACCCACGCGCGCGCTTAGCGCTGTGGCTGACACGTGGGAATTGTGCCTTCGTCTACTTCGCGACGTCGCCGCCCGAGCCGCCGGAGCTCCGGCGAGGTCGGCGTTCCCGGCTACCTAGCTCGCCGGTGAAGGTGAAACTCGCCGCCCCCACCTAACTTTGGACGCTAAACATGCTGGACACCTTGCTGCCACCAGCTTACCGCCGTAGCTCACCAGCGACGAGCGCTATGCCACTGTGCCCCCTCGGCAATGTGTTCCCGTCATTCCGACCACCCCTTCGCGCTCTAACCGCGTCACCGCATTCAGGGCAAACTCAGGAAGCTTGGCATGCACTCGGTTTGGTCCCAAAAGGCCGTAAAACCGGACCTCACCGGCGACCCCCGCATCCGCCAAATTGCTCCTCGGTGAACCTAGGGTTCCGGAGGGTTTTTCTTGTCAGTTATTGATCTAGGAGGGGCGCAAGACTCTCTAGAGGCCATTTCTAAACCCTGTTTGGCTTTCCCCGTGATGATTGGCTCGAATTTCTCCTAGACCTAATCGGGTCCCGAAAAGAGTTCTCGATGCTAAACCGTGAAATTCTTTGCGCACAAGGGACGAACCTAAGAGCGGTTTGCGCTGTGATCTCAAGAGCAAGCTGGCGCACAACTATGCTATGAACGCCGAGATTGGAGAACGATTGTAGCTCAGGTTGCACGGTGTCGGAAACAGGGCGGCTAGGCGGCGGTTTGTGGAAATGACCGAAAAAGAAACTCGCCGGCCGACACCGTCCCTTTTATAGCCAACCGAGGTCAGTGGAGGGTGCAACACCTGTTGAGCCACCTCTCATGCCGAAGCAGGAGCTGGCCGGCGCCACTCGGTGGACTTCGACGCGAAGTCATGGCGCTTCCTCCCACTGAGCGCGTGACACAACGAGGAAAATGGGTTCAGTCGGTTTATAAACCTATATGGCTTATAGGAGGGCCCCACAACTCCAAATTGTCATCAAAAATTGAATTCCTACTCCTCTTAAATAATCTGACCCCATTGTCCTCGGTAATATAATAAAACCACATTTTTTGAGCCTGTGAATTTGAATTATTCAAATGGTGATTGGGTTTGGATGAGTTTGAGCACATGTGAGGTTGAAGTTAAAATTGGGTATTGAATTTGTTCAAAATAGCTCCCGACAAGATGAACTCCAATGAGGATGAAAATTGGTGGACTAACTAAGAAAAATGTACTGTGTTTGAATATGAAGTCAACTTGTGAATCCAAGTGACGAAAGTAGCTGAAATTTGAATTTGCATTCAAATAGCCCTTTTTTGCAATTGTATCCAAAAGTGCCTCAAAAGAGTTTGAATTTACATGAAACTTGGCATGAGCACTCCTAAGAATATTTATGGCCTAATGGTGAGCTCAGCCTCTCATGTTTATATGTGTGGGATCCTACTTTTGGATTTGTGAGTTTATCCTCTAATCAACCCCTTGGTGGTGTTTACTTGCTCTTCACAAATGTTCATGGGATTTCCACAAATGAGCTGTGGTGTGGTGATGTGATGAACACTCTAGCAAGTAAATTCTTGGGATTTTACAATGCATTGCATCCATTCTCATGTAGAGATCACTTAAAAAGAGAAGAGAAATGGGATAAGACCCTGGCCGCACCTTAGAGATAACGCTTCTAGAAGAATTTTAGAGATAAAGCTTCTAGAAGAATTTTAGAGATAAAGTTTCTAGAAGAATCTTGGGGATAAAGCTTGTAGAAGAATCTTGGAGATAAAGCTTCTAGAAGAATCTTGGAGATAAACCTTAGAGATAAAGCTTCTAGAAGAACCTTGTAGATAAACCTTAGAGATAAAGCTTCTATATGAACCTTAGAGATAAAGCATCTAGATAACCTTAGGGATAGAGCTTAGAGATAAAGTTTTGGAGATAAAACACCCTGCTGGCCGCACCTCTTAGGGATAGAGTTCTTCTCCTCCTCCAAACTGAGTAGGAGATCGCATCTCTTGGAGATAGAGTCCTTCTCCTCCTCCAAACTGAGTAGGAGATCTTCCCCCTTATAAATACAGCCTTCCCTGGCCGCCACTCCTTCCAAAACAAGCCTGGTCGCCACCCCTTTGCTGCTGCCTTGGCTGACGTCGAAGCTCTGCTGCCAAGCCCTGGCCACAGCCCTATTCTTCTTGTAACACCCTCAAATTTATTTCCATGCATTACATACATTTTTCATGTAGAGAAACATTATAAAAGAAGTAGAAATAGAGAAAGAACTATAGAAATGGAGAAAGAACCATAGAAATTGAGAAAATAACCATAGAAATGGAGGAAGGAACCATAGAAATGGAGGAAAAACCACAGAAATGGAGAAGGGAATATAGAAATGGAGAATGGGGCATAGAAATAGAGAAGGGCAATGTAGAAATGGAGAATGTGACATAGAAATGGAGAGGGGAATGTAGAAATGGAGAACGGGACATAGAAATGGAGAGAGGAATGTAGAAATGGAGAATGGGACATAGAAATGGAGAGGGGAATGTAGAAATGGAGCAAGTGACATAGAAATGGTGAGGAATGGGAAAAAGATAGCTGAAATGAGCCATTCCCAAATTTCCCCAAAATTTCTAAATTTCCCAATTCCCAAAAAGGGATTTTTCCCACATTTTGGGGATAAAATCCCTAAGGCTTCCGCACCACAAGAGATAAGTTTGTTAAAATCCAAAAAAAATTGAATAGGACTCTTATTTGAGCTCCAATTGGAGTAGGACTCTCCTTTTCACCCTTATAAATATAACCCCCACCCCCTTGGCCGACCCCTCTGTCTTTTAGTCGTCCCCCCTGCTGCCAAGCCCCTTTCCTTGCTGCAAAGTCGCCAAGTTTCCCCCCTTGCCGGAATTTGGCCGCCGTCGAGCTCCGTCGAGCCCCGCCGTCGCTGGAGAAGAAGACCGATGATCTGTCCTGCCCTAATCTTCCATAGAAAAAATCCCAACTGCTGCCATTGCTAGGAGGAAGGCCCTGTCACCAAAAGGAAGTGAGGTAGGTCTCCATTACCCATCTTATTACGTCGCCGCTGTTTCTACGCATCCGTTTTCTTCGCCCCCTTCAGGCAGAAACTTTTACGTGTGGACAGATCGTGTTTTGATCCGTTTTTTACGGTGGAATTGATCTAGATCTTGAGTCAAGATCATCACCACGTCCACACTTGATCCCTACACCCTTGTTCATCATAAAACCCCATGAAAACCTGTTAAAACATGCAAGCACATATACAAACTGGTGTAATAAAACAGCACCATAGGATTTGCATTCATCTACCCCATTGCATCTTGAGTAAAGTTTGTGCATGATGATTGATTGCTGTAAATTTTGTATGTGTGTGGTTTTGAGTGGACAAGCTCAATAGGCCATCTACGAGGATCTACAGCACCAAGACTTCGAGACCCTCGAACAACAAGAACCACGGGAGCAAGGCATGTGCCCCTTAACCATATTGATCCCATGTTTTGAAACTGTTTTGTTTGTGAAAACTCGTATGCTTGAGTCAACTTGATGGGACACCCTTTTTGTAGGAGTTTACTAGTTTTGTTAACCATCCTTGTCGCCGGGAAAATTGATGAGTCGGGTATGGTCGTTTTTCTTTTTTGCTTCGCTTAATTCACAGGAAACGGAAAGCTGAAATAAAATATGTCTAGCTACTGCACTCATATGAATAATGATGAGATCTTAATGATGTTAATGGGCATGGAATCGAGGAGATCTAGGCAAGCTTGGTTTGTGAATGTTGCTGGATGAGATGGTGGAACTTGTCGTAGATCTAAGGACCGGTTCATGCGAGAATATGCCAGGAAAACAGTGCCACCACAAGGCCAAGTATGGGTGCGGCTTAGCTGATTAATTAGAGGTGTTGCTAGCTTGTTATGGACCGTGGATGGCGCGGGGAATGGTAGTCGAGGAGGACTGCCCTAGGAACTGCATGGCACAAGAGGGGGCCCGTGGGTTGGAGAATGGTGATTCGAGCCTGCCGGTGAAACCTCAGTGAGTCCATACATCTAGTAGCCCCTTTGTAAAGGCTATTTTGTGATCTCTTGGCCATACACCGACGGTTGTGTACTGGTATAATGGAGGTTCTGCAGTCACCGACAGGTGACGAAATCACGAACTTCTGCGTAAAGTGGTGCCACCTCTGCAGAGTGTAAAACTATCATGATAGCCGTGCTTCCGGTCACAAGCACCTGGCCAACTTCCATGATTAGAGGGAAAACTTGGGATGGATATTTGGTATGGTTATGGTATGGTCCTTGGGATTAGTTTTGGGACTGTTTTGAGTCATGAAAATGAGTTTGGCTTCGGTTATATGAATATGAGATGGTCATGAATATTTATGAGTATGAGATGAACTTGAGAAAGATTATTGGTTAGTTGAGACTTGATAAATGGTGAATTATGGTGAAAGAATGTTGCTGATTACTTGGTTATATTGGGATTTAATTCATCTAGACTTAGTTGTTGTTTTTACCATGTTTGTGAAATAAAATTTGCTTGCTACAATGAGCCTTTTTATTTCCTACCTTGTTGTAAGCTACATGTCATACTTTTCCCGCACATGCTGAGTACGACATGTACTCACCCTTGCATTACCACATAAATATCAGCTACAGGAGAAGAGTACTTCAAGGACCATGTGGAGTACTAGGCGTGCGCACTACCGTCAATATGCCTGTGGAGTTGAAGATTGGAGCCTGCTGTTTAGTTATTTCCGCTGCCGTTTAGAGACTTCCGCTGCAAGAATAAGTTAGAGATTCATGAGTGAGGCTTTGAGTAATTGTAATAAAGTACTTTAACGTTTTTTATTCATGGTTACATTCTGAATTCAGTTTGTGGATTACATGTGTATGTGTGATGAACATCCTGGGCACACATATGCATTCACTTGGTTCTATTTTCGGGACCGGGTGTCACAGATTGGTATCAGAGCCACATTGACTGTAGGACGCAAGCCTAGGTAGAATGGACACTCTAAAACACATAGGAACACCCCTCTAAACTGCTATTTTCGAAAATTTCTTGCTGCTGCACTTTACTTGTCAATTGAGCCACCGCAAAGTGCTATTTTCAGCCCCTCTTTTCTCTTCTTTTGGACAGCAACACCTTTGCTTTCTTGCTCCATAGTTTCTGAAGTTTTGGGAGTTATTTCTTCCTTCTCTAAAGTTTCTCATATCTCATTTATAGATGCCGGTGACCAGGAGCACAGCACGCATAAGAACTCGTCCACCACCATGTGGGAGTGCTCTTAACCCCATTGAGGTGTCCGATGGACCGTATTGGGAGGAAGTGAAGACGGAACCACATGATGAAGATGAAGTCAATAGCTATATGCATGAGGAAGAGGATACAGAAGAGGTGGAACCATTCGAAGATGATATGGAGGATGATCCACAAGAATAGCATTGGTACGCACCTCAGGAGGAGTTTTACACGGGCTTACACCCCGTGGAGCCTCATGAAGCTATGACGGGAGGAGATGAACTGAGACGCCCTCAATTCTATGGAAAGAACCACGGAACCGAGAACTAATGCATATGTGTGCCCAGGATGTTCATCACACATACACATACGTTCCACAAACTGAATTCAGATTATATATTACCACGAATAACAGAGTTTATTACAATACCTCATGAGTCTTGGACTCATGCTCACAGCGGAAGTCTTATTTCTACACAGCGGAAGTCCTTATTTAAATGAGGAAGTAAAAACTAATGCGGAAGCAAAACTAAGCAGAAGTGGCTCCATCTCTACTCCCTCCACAGGCAAGGTTGAGAACAGATCACACGCCATAATGCTCTACTCGGTCTTCATAGTAGTCCTCTCTTGTTGTTGATGAAGAAATAATAATGCAAGTTTGAGTACAATGATGTACTCAGCAAGTGCGGGAAAACACATGATATGCAGCTCATAAACAAGGTAGGCATAAAAGGTTCATTTGCAGAAAAGCAGTTCTGTAAAACCATGATAAAACAACAACTTAAGTTTAAATGTAATCCCAACATGTATTAAATTACCAACATACCTCCATCACTTCCCGTGTTCCATCCGAACATTAATCAATCTTTTATTCATGCTCACGAATACCTCCTCGTATTCGCTACCATCTCACCTTATAAAACAACCTCGTCTCGCACCGAGACCAATCTCATGTCATGACCCATCAGTCATGCAACCATCTCATCTCCGGACTCCACAGTCCCAAAACAAACCATAATCAATAACCATAACCAAGAACCTTCCCAATAACCATTCCAATAACCATCCCAGTAACCATCCTATCTAATCATGGCAGTTTAGCCAGGTGCTCGTGACCGTAAGCTCGGCTATCATGATAGTTTTAACAACTCTGCAGACTTTGTACCTCTTTACCTACAAGTTTGTGATTTCGTCACCCGTCGGCGACTGCAGAACCTCCATGTTACCAGTACACAGCCGTCGGTGTATGGTCAAAAGATTACAAAATAGCCTTTACAAAGGGGTTACTAGATGTATGGACTCACTAAGGTTTCACCGGCAGGCTAGAATCTCCAATTCTCCCACCCACGGGCCCCCTCTTGTGCCATGCAGTTCCCAGGGCAGTCCTCACTCGACTCCCATTCCCTGCGCCTTCCACAGTCCATAACACTCTAGCAACTTACCTAATTACTCAGCTAAGCCGCACCCATATTGGCCTTGTGGTGGCACTGTTATCCTGGCATGTGCATGCATGAACCGGTCCTTAGATCTATGGCAAGTATACCACCGTCTCATGCTACCTCATTCACAAACCCAGTCTTGCCTAGATCTCCCTTCGACCCATGTTCATTAACATCATCAGTTTCTCATTATCATTTACGAGTGCAGTTAGCTAGACACATCTATCTCGCTTCCCAATCCCATAGACTCAGCGAAGCATAAAGCAAAAACCATACCCGACTCATAACTTCCCAGGCGACAAGGGTGGCTTAATCAAAACTAGTAAACTCCTATAAAAAGGGTTTCCCATCATGTTTGACTCAGCACACACACCTTTTTCACAAAACAAAACAAAATAATTTTACCCAAAACATAGGATCAACATGGTCAAGGAGCACTTGCCTTGTTCTTGCGGTTCCGGTTGTTCTTGATTCTCGAAACCTTGTTGCTGCAGTTCATCGCAGACAACTTCTTGAGTTTGTCCTGCTATGTAGGATTCACGTGCATACAAATTCACAGCAATCAATATCATGCTCAAACCCTAAACCAGATGCGATGATGCACATGCATGCTATCCTATGATTAGTTTTATTAGATTGATGTGCTCTTGCATGGCTTGCATGGTCAGGGGTGTTCGGATCAAAGGTGGACGTGGCGATGATCTTGTCTTTTAGATCAAACTGATCATCAAGTGATCTGTCCACGAAAATGCTTTTGTTCGAAAGGAATCGAAGAACAGATGCAAATAGATGAACACAGTGATGTCGTAAGGTGGTATTGAAGTCCTACCTCACGCTCTTCTTGTTTTCGGGGTCCTCCTCGTACCGCTTGGTTCTCCTCCGATGATCTCCCTTGTTGTGCTTCGGCGATGTTTCGCTCAGCGAGTTAGGGCTAGGGCTCCAAGTCGTCGGCTCAGGATTTGAAAGAGAAGCTCGTGGTTCCGGCCAGAGGTTTTTGGGCTCTATTTATAATCAGGAAGAGAAGAGTCCTAATCTGATTGGATCCCGAATAAGAGTCTTATTCAGATCTTTGTTAGATCCTGACGTCTTATCTTCGGTAACCATCGTGGATTTTGGATCGGTTTTTGTTGCGTACCGGTGTCCTTACGCGTAACAGCTGCTCCAGAACTCGTTACCTCCGTGATGATGAGCTCCGGAAGCTCCACGTGTCCTCCGGGCCTGGTATCTCCTCGTCCGCAGAGACGAGCTCCGGTTGTGCCGCGTGTCAATCGATCGAGACCCCCCCCTCTTCTTCGGAGGTGAGCTCCGCGCACGCCACGTGTGGGTGCCGGTCTTTCCGCTCTCCTTTCCTCAGGGACATGCCTCGAGGTCGACACGTGTTTAGCTGCGACGGACCTTCCGGAGATAAGCTCCGGTGGCGACACGTGTTCGATAGACCCGGACTTCTCTGAGATGAGCTCCGTGATTGACACGTATCCCGCGTGACGGGTCCTCTTATTTCCGCGAGGACTAGCTCCGAGGGTGACACGTGTCCTAAAAAATGCCTTTGCTTCTTCCGCAGAGGCTAGCTCCGCGGGCAGCACGTGTCCCACAGGGTCGGGCCTCTTTCCAATTGCGGAGGTGACCCCCGATCCTGCTACGTAGCTAGTTTAGCGGCGGACCTCTCCCAATTTCTCGGGGATGCGCTCTGAACACGCCACGTGATCTGCTGGCCGTGGAAGTTGCCTTCGGTGTTCTCAGAGAGCTTTATTGGCTATCCTTTTGATACTTGTCTCTGTTCCTACTTTTCTTAAAATGTTTTTCTTTTTCATAAAACATGAACATATGCTGACACCCGACATGAGGGTGTCACAAATCTACCCCCCCTTAAATTGAATCTCGTCCTCGAGATTCGTTAGTAGAAAATAGATGTGGAAATTCTGCCTTGATATCCTCTTCTCGCTCCCATGTGGCCTCAGCTTCAGTGTGATGGCTCCATTGTACCTTGCACCATCGAATCACCTTGTTTCGGGTGACCCTTTCCTTTACGTCCAAGATTCGGACAGGGTGTTCTGCGTAAGTCAGGTCCTTTTGAAGTTCAAGTTCTCCCATCGACACTTGTTCCTCTAGTACTCTCAAGCACTTCTTGAGCTGGGATACATGAAACACGTCATGTATGTCGGAGAGGTGGTTTGGGAGCTCTAGTTGATAGGCTACTTCTCCTCGCTTGTCCAAAATCTTAAAGGGTCCGATGTAACGAGGTGCTAGCTTGCCTTTGACGTTGAAACGTCGTTGGCCTCGGATAGGCGATACCTTAAGGTATACGAAGTCTCCTACTTCAAAGGTCAACTTCCTACGCCTTTTGTCCGCATAGCCTTTCTGTCGTGACTGAGCAGCCTTTAAGTTTTCCCGTATCGTTTGGACTTGCTTTTCAGCCTCTTGTAGTACTTCGGGTCCAAACACCTGGTTCTCTCCGGTCTCGCTCCAGAACAGCGGCGTTCTACACTGTCTGCCATATAAGGCTTCGAAAGGCGACATCTTCAAGCTAGTTTGATAGCAGTTGTTATAGGAGAACTCGGCATACGGTAAACTCCTATCCCAACTACGCCCACGTTTCAAGGCGCAAGCTCTCAGCATGTCCTCCAAAATTTGGTTCGTCCTCTCGGTTTGCCCATCTGTTTGTGGGTGATAGGCGGAGCTAAAATCCAGTCGTGTACCCATGGCTTTCTGCAGCTTCCTCCAGAATCTAGAGGTAAACTGAGAACCTCGATCTGAGACTATCCTCTTCGGAACTCCATGACGGCACACGATCTGCTCCATGTACAATTCTGCCAACTGTGTAACGTTGTAACTGGCCTTTACCGGAAGAAAATGGGCGGTCTTCGTCAACCGGTCCACAATGACCCAGATGGAGTCGTATCCTGACTGAGTTCGTGGCAATCCGACAATGAAGTCCATACTGATGTCCTCCCATTTCTATTCAGGTATTTTCAAAGGTTGCAACAATCCAGCGGGTTTTTGATGTTCGGCTTTTACCCGTTGGCATGTGTCGCATAGGGCAACGTATTCGGCTATATCCCTCTTCATACAATCCCACCAATAGCAAGTTTTCAAGTCCTTGTACAATTTGGTGCTCTCTGGATGTATGGAATAGGGTGAATCATGTGCCTCCCGTAATATCATGTCGCGAAGGTGTCTTAGGTTTGGCACACAAATCCTTTTTCCTAGCCAAAGCGTACCCTTTTCATCCTCTTTGAAATCCTTCTCTATCCCTTGTCGGATTCTTTCCTTGATTTCCTTGATCCCTTCGTCTGTTGCTTGGCCCCTTCTTATTTCTTGCTCCAATGAGGAGTGGATCTCCATCATTTCCATGTTATTCAAAAATCCGAGGTGTAACCGTTCGAACTCCTTACGTAGTTCGGGTGGTAGCTCCCGAACCGTGAGTTGGTGGCATGCTCCCTTTCTGCTCAATGCGTCAGCGACCACATTGGCCTTCCCGGGGTGGTAATTGATTCCTACATCATAATCCTTGATGAGTTTTAACCATCGACGTTGCCTCAAATTCAAGTCCGTTTGTGTAAATATGTACTTGAGGCTTTTATGATCTGTATAGATCTCACATCGATGACCAAGGATATAATGTCTCCAAATCTTCAATGCATGCACCACTGCTGCTAACTCCAAGTCATGCGTAGGATAGTTAAGCTCGTGCTTCTTTAATTGTCGTGAGGCATAGGCTACCACTTGTCCTTCCTGCATGAGCACACATCCGAGCCCTTGTCTAGATGCGTCACAATATATGTCAAGGCTCTTGCTTACATCCGGCAATACCAGAACTGGTGCTGTGGTTAGCCTTTTCTTGAGTTCCTCAAAACTTTCTTGGCAGGCTTGTGTCCATTGAAAGATCTTTCCCTTCATTAGCAACTCCGTCATAGGTTTTGCTATTTTAGAGAAGTCTTTAATGAAGCGCCGATAGTATCCTGCCATCCCAAGGAAACTCCGAATATCCCTCACGCTCTTCGGTTGGTCCCATTTCAGAACATCTCTCACCTTTCCAGGACCAACCGATACCCCTTCCTTGGAGATGATGTGGCCTAGGAAGGATATTTCCCTTAGCCAAAATTAACACTTGTTGAGCTTGGCATACAACTGATGCTCGCGCAACTTCTGCAAAGTCAATCTCAGATGTTCTTCATGCTCCTCCTTACTTTTTGAATACACCATGATGTCGTCGATGAAAACCACGATGAACTTGTCCAAGTACTCCATGAAAACCTTGTTCATAAGGTACATGAAGTATGCGGGTGCATTCGTCAATCCAAAAGACATAACAGTATATTCATATGAACCATACCGTGTCCGAAAGGCTGTCTTAGGTATATCGGAGGGCTTAATCTTCAGCTGGAAATATCCCGACCGAAGATCAATCTTGGAGAATACTTGGGCTCCTTTCATTTGATCGAACAGGTCCTCTATACGGGGCAGAGGGTATTTATTCTTGATTGTCACCTCGTTGAGAGACCTGTAGTCCACGCACATTCTTTGGGTTCCGTCCTTCTTCTCCATGAAAAGTACCGGGGCTCCCCATGGTGACGAACTTGGATGGATAAAACCCTTCTCCAACTGTTCTTGAATTTGCTTCTTTAGTTCAACTAACTCGGTGACGGGCATCCTATATGGTCTCTTAGCTATGGGTGCAGTTCCAGGTACCAAATCTATGGCAAACTCGATGTCCCGGTCAGGTGGCATACCTGGAAGTTCTTCCGGGAACACGTCCGAAAATTCCTGAACCACTGGAATGTTGTCCAATGCTACTCCTTCAACATGGTTCAAATCCGCCCGTTCGGTTGCTTGCTGGGCTGACTCAAACTCGACACGGATACCGTGTTCATTTGTCAATTCCACGCTTCTCTCAGCGCATTGGATTACTCCATTGTGCTTGCTTAACTAGTCCATTCCGAGTATGATGTCAATTCCGTGGGAGTGCAAGACAATAAGGTTGGCAAGGAAGTCTACCCCCCTTATTTTAAGGCTTACCTTAGGACATACTATACTAGTCCTCATTTCTCCTCCGGGAGAATTAACTAACATAGCACATTCTAAGTGGGATACGGGTAGATGATGTTTGTCAACATATTTGGATGATATGAAGGAATGTGATGCTCCAGAATCAAATAAAATGGTGGCTGGGTTGGAGTTGGCAAGGAACATACCAATTGCGACATCCTCAGCCTGTTGTGCTTCCTCAGCAGTGACATAGTTAACGTGGCCACGAGCATAGTTCTGCGGTCCATGGTTCCCTTGGTTGTCTCCTCCGTTTGGTCGCTGGTTCTGCTTGGGCACGTTTCCTTGCTGCCCAGGGCCTCTCTTCGGGCACTGGTTAGCGAAGTGGCCTACTTCCCCGCATGCAAAGCATGCCCTGTTGCCTACGGCAGCAGGTACATTGGGGCGGGGGTTTTGAACAGGAGCGCCATTGTTAGGCCGGGGCGCAGGAGGCATGGGCACACGAGGTGCCGGTGCAACGAGCCGTTGCTGTGGTGGCTGACCAGGGCGGTACGTAGGAGTGGTCGATCCATACTGTGGTGCAGGGGGCATGTACCTAGGTCGTACGTTGCTCCCTTGGGGCTGGTATGGCATCTTCCTTTTGCACTCGCGCTCGATCTCTCGGATCTTGTTTTCCACCACAATAGCCTTATCAACTAGCTTCTGGAAGCTTACGTTGTCATTGTTGAGGAGCTCAACTTGGATCTCATTGTTCAACCCTCTCATGAACAGGTACTGCTTCCTCTGATCTGAGTTGACATCTTCGGGGGCATACTGGGACAGTTGTATGAACTTGTTGAGATATTCATTCACACTTTTCTGTCCTTGGCGGAGACCTTCAAACTCCTGCCTTTTGAGCATCATTACGCCAACAGGGATGTAGTGGGAGCGGAAACTTTCCTTGAACTCAGTCCAAGTGATTGTCTCCGGGTTGGCATGGGCGTTGCTCAAGGCATCCCACCAGTCAGCAGCTGCTCCCATCAGTTGGTGCGACGCAAAGAGAATCTTCTCTCGGTCGTTGCACTGTACAATGGCAAGCTTCTTCTCCATGGATTTCAACCAATCATCGGCCTCCATTGGATCGCTTTCTTGAGCATAGGTGGGTGGTCGAGTCCTCATGAACTCTCCCAACCTGTTATGAGCCAGCGGTGGTAGTGGCGGTGGTGCCGGAACGGGGTGCTGGTTGGCCTGCAACTGACCCAAAGTTTGGATCATGGTTTGCATAAGCTGGTTTTGCATGGCCATCAACCTTTCTAGGTTGTTTTCGCCAGTTCCGGGGTTAGCAGGAACTTCCTCGTGGTCATCTTCCTGAACGTTCCTTCGGCTGGCGTTTCCTCTCACCATCTGTGAGTGAGAACGAAATAGAATAGAAGGTTAGAAGGTTAGGTAGGTCCCTTCAACTATATGCATCAAGGGGAGTTGGACTATATATATTAGTCCTTATGAGGATGTGATCAAGTGCCTAAGCATTTCACTCCTCTTTCTTCTTACGTGTGGATATGGGCAACGTTGTTGAGACGTCCCACAACTCACACTAAGCACACATTCACAAATAATCATTACAAGGGCCCACTCAACTCCTATTCAAGGATGGTTTCCTATGTCAAGGTGGTTTTAAAGGCCAATCTAGGCTATTCACCCTAGGGCGCTTCCTTTGGTCAGCGTGGCTTAGCTACCTGTGACTCCTATTTAGGGGTGTAACTTGCTGTTAACCCGTGGCTCTAATATCAATCTAAGGTTTCTATTTAGGCGTGTAACCTACTGTCAACCCGTGGCTCTGATACCAGTCTGAGACGCCCTCAATTCTGTGGAAAGAACCACGGAACCGAGAACTAATGCATATGTGTCCCAGGATGTTCATCACACATACACATACGTTCCACAAACTGAATTCAGATTATATATTACCACGAATAACAGAGTTTATTACAACACCTCATGAGTCTTGGACTCATGCTCACAGTGGAAGTCTTATTTCTACACAGCGGAAGTCCTTATTTAAATGCGGAAGCAAAAACTAATGCGGAAGCAAAACTAAGCAGAAGTGGCTCCATCTCTACTCCCTCCACAGGCAAGGTTGAGAACAGATCACACGCCATAATGCTCTACTCGGTCTTCATAGTAGTCCTCTCTTGCTGTTGATGAAGAAATAATAATGCAAGTTTGAGTACAATGATGTACTCAGCAAGTGCGGGAAAACACATGATATGCAGCTCATAAACAAGGTAGGCATAAAAGGTTCATTTGTAGAAAAGCAGTTCTATAAAACCATGATAAAACAACAACTTAAGTTTAAATGTAATCCCAACATGTATTAAATTACCAACATACCTCCATCACTTCCCGTGTTCTATCCGAACATTAATTAATCTTTTATTCATGCTCACGAATACCTCCTCGTATTCGCTACCATCTCACCTTATAAAACAACCTCGTCTCGCACCGAGACCAATCTCATGTCATGACCCATCATTCATGCAACCATCTCATCTCCGGACTCCACAGTCCCAAAACAAACCATAATCAATAACCATAACCAAGAACCTTCCCAATAACCATTCCAATAACCATCCCAATAACCATCCCATCTAATCATGGCAGTTTAGCCAGGTGCTCGTGACCGTAAGCTCGGCTATCATGATAGTTTTAACAACTCTGCAGAGTTTGTACCTCTTTACCCACAAGTTTGTGATTTCGTCACCCGTCGGCGACTGCAGAACCTCCATTTTACCAGTACACAGCCGTCGGTGTATGGTCAAGAGATCACAAAATAGCCTTTACAAAGGGGTTACTAGATGTATGGACTCACTAAGGTTTCACCGGCAGGCTAGAATCTCTAATTCTCCCACCCACGGGCCCCCTCTTGTGCCATGCAGTTCCCAGGGCAGTCCTCACTCGACTCCCATTCCCCGCGCCTTCCACAGTCCATAACACTCTAGCAACTTACCTAATTACTCAGCTAAGCCGCACCCATACTTGGCCTTGTGGTGGCACTGTTATCCTGGCATGTGCATGCATGAACCGGTCCTTAGATCTATGGCAAGTACACCACCGTCTCATGCTACCTCATTCACAAACCTAGTCTTGCCTAGATCTCCCTTCGACCCATGTTCATTAACATCATCAGTTTCTCATTATCATTTATGAGTGCAGTTAGCTAGACACATCTATCTCGCTTCCCAATCCTATAGACTCAGCGAAGCATAAAGCAAAAACCATACCTGACTCATAACTTCCTAGGCGACAAGGGTGGTTTAATCAAAACTAGTAAACTCCTATAAAAAGGGTTTCCCATCATGTTTGACTCAGCACACACACCTTTTTCACAAAACAAAACAAAATAGTATTACCCAAAACATAGGATCAACATGGTCAACGAGCACTTGCCTTGTTCTTGCGGTTCCGGTTGTTCTTGATTCTCGAAACCTTGTTGCTGCAGTTCGTCGCAGACAGCTTCTTGAATTTGTCCTGCTATGTAGGATTCACGTGCATACAAATTCACAGCAATCAATATCATGCTCAAACCCTAAACTAGATGCGATGATGCACATGCATGCTATCCTATGATTAGTTTTATTAGATTGATGTGCTCTGGCATGGCTTGCATGGTCAGGGGTGTTCGGATCAAAGGTGGATGTGGCGATGATCTTGTCTTTTAGATCAAACTGATCATCAAGTGATCTGCCCACGAAAACGCTTCTGTTCGAAAGGAATCGAAGAACAGATGCAAAGAGATGAACACAGTGATGTCTTAAGGTGGTATTGAAGTCCTACCTCACGCTCTTCTTGTTTTCGGGGTCCTCCTCGGACCGCTTGGTTCTCCTCCGATGATCTCCCTTGTTGTGCTTCGGTGATGTTTCGCTCGGCGAGTTAGGGCTAGGGCTCCAAGTCGTCGGCTCAGGATTTGAAAGAGAAGCTCGTGGTTCCGGCCAGAGGTTTTTGGGCTCTATTTATAATCGGGAAGAGAAGAGTCCTAATCTAATTGGATCCCGAATAAGAGTCTTATTCAGATCTTTGTTAGATCCTGACGTCTTATCTTCGGTAACCATCGTGGATTTTGGATCGGTTTTTGTTGCGTACCGGTGTCCTTACGCGTAACAGCTGCTCCAGAACTCGTTACCTCCGTGATGATGAGCTCCGGAAGCTCCACGTGTCCTCCGGGCCTGGTATCTCCTCGTCCGCAGAGAAGAGCTCCGGTTGTGCCGCGTGTCAATCGATCGAGACCGCCCCTCTTCTTTGGAGGTGAGCTCCGCGCACGCCACGTGTGGGTGCCGGTCTTTCCGCTCTCCTTTCCTCAGGGACATGCCTCGAGGTCGACACGTGTTTAGCTGCGACGGACCTTCCGGAGATAAGCTCCGGTGGCGACACGTGTTCGATAGACCCGGACTTCTCTGAGATGAGCTCCGTGATTGACACGTATCCCGCGTGACGGGTCCTCTTATTTCCGCGAGGTCTATCTCCGAGGGTGACACGTGTCCTAAAAAAATGCCTTTGCTTCTTCCGCAGAGGCTAGCTCCGCGGGCAGCACGTGTCCCACAGGGTCGGGCCTCTTTCCAATTGCGGAGGTGACCCCCGAGCCTGCTACGTAGCTAGTTTAGCGGCGGACCTCTCCCAATTTCTCGGGGATGCGCTCTGAACACGCCACGTGATCTGCTGGCCGTGGAAGTTGCCTTCGGTGTTCTCAGAGAGCTTTATTTGCTATCCTTTTGATACTTGTCTCTGTTCCTACTTTTCTGAAAATGTTTTTCTTTTTCATAAAACATGAACATATGCTGACACCCGAGATGAGGGTGTCACATGAACCCAAGGAGGAGCCACCCCTTTATGAGACCAATAATGAAGGTGATGAATGGGCCAACCATTCAGTTCAAGAATTTCGGTCCGACGGAATGGAAGGAGGACACATATATAGGGAGCTCAAGAAATTTCTGGATTGCTGCAGCTTATATACGGAATATCTTCTCAAGAAAGTCCCTCGTCTCGGACATGAAGAGTGGAAGGCTGAAGTGACCATCCTATCTAACGGTAGGGTTTTCACTCGGAACTTCGTACCCATATGGAGAGCTACAAGGGCAGAAGCTATTGATGATGCCGCATGGGATGCACTCACCGGACTGTGCTACGCCTTCCGTGAGCAGCTTGAGGGCACCACTTTTGAGCAGTTCTTTCCAACCCACAAGCTGCTGACAAGTCTCAGAGGTTGCTCATGGAGTTTCGGAAACTGCTACGCAAGCGCACATGAAAAGATCCGTTAGCTCCGCAAGAAGCTGTATTTGCTGGAGAAACAAGAGGAGACTCGTGCCAACGCGGGAGAAAATGGAGCACCAGCGTCATCTAACCCTACATGGACTGCCAACTCACCATGGCGTGCGCCCACATATGAACCACCCCTGTCACACGGCGAGAACAGCACCGGTTCTCACGATTAAGTTTATGTTTCCATTGAATAAAGCTGTAATAGGAACGTTAAGATCGTTGTAGCTTGAATAAGAATGGTGTGCTGAATTTTTGTGATGATTGCTTGTGTTATGTGCTGATGTGATTTGTGGGATGCTTCGGCGAATGTCCACATCCACATATAGTGGAGAGATGTGAGACACTTCGTCATGTGTTCACATCCTCACATAGGCTGAAATTAATAAAAGAAGATACTTAGTTCATATACTTTGATGCATATAGTTGGAAAGTCAAATCTGAATTCTATCTCATACAATGTCCGAAAGTAAGCCTTAAAATAAGGGGGTAGACTTTCTTGCCAACCTTATTGTCTTGGATTCCCAAGGGATTGACATAATACTTGGAATGGATTGGCTAAGCAAGCACAACTGAGTGATTCAATGTGCTGAGAGGATTGTGCAGTTGACAATTGAGCACGGTACTCGTATTGAGTTCGAGGCAGCCCAACCGGCAACCGAGAAGGCAGCGCTGAACCACCTCGAATAAGCGACATTGGAAAGCATTCCGGTGGTTCAAGAATATTCAGATGTGTTCCCGGAAGAACTTCCAGATATGCCACCTGACCGGGACATTGAATTTGCTATTAATTCAGTACCCGGAACTGCACCTATAGCGAAGAGGCCGTATAGGATGCCCGCTAATGAACTAGTGGATCTCAAGAAGCAAATTTAGGAGCAGCTAGAAAAGGGTTTTATACGCCCAAGCTCGTCACCATGGGGAGCCCCCGTGCTCTTCGTAGACAAGAAGGATAGGACCCAAAGGATGTGTGTGGATTATAGGTCTCTCAATGAGGTGACGATCAAAAATAAATACCCGCTGCCCCGTATAGAGGACATGTTCGACCAAATGAAAGGTGCCCGAATTTTCTCCAAGATTGATCTTCGGTCGGGATACTTCCAGCTGAACATTAAGCCCTCCGACATACACAAGACTGCATTTTCGAACACGGTATGGTTCGTATGAATATACTGTTATATCTTTTGGGTTAACGAATGCACCCTCATACTTTATGTACCTCATGAATAAGGTCTTCATGGAGTACTTGGACAAGTTCGTCGTGGTTTTCATCGACAACATCATGGTGTATTTGAAAAACGAGGAAGAACACGAAGAACACTTGAGATTGACATTGCAGAAACTGTTAGAGCATCAATTGTATGCCATGTTCAGCAAGTGTCTATTTTGGCTAAAGGAGATATCGTTCGTAGGCCACATCATATACGAAGGAGGAGTGTCGGTTGATCCTGGAAAAGTGGGAGATTTTTTGAAGTGGAACTAACCGCGGAATGTGAGAGATATTCAGAGTTTCCTTGGGATGGCTGGATACTACCGCCGGTTCATCAAGAATTTCTCCAAAATAGCGAATCCTATGACTGAATTGCTAATGAAGGAAAAAACATTTCAGTGGACACCAGCGTTTCAAGAAAGCTTTGAGGAGCTAAAGAAGAGATTAACCACAGCGCCGGTTTTGGTATAGCCGGACGTGAGAAAAAGCTTTAACATATATTGTGACGCATCAAGACAAGGGCTTGGATGTGTGCTCATGCAAGAAGGACAAGTGGTAGCCTATGCGTTGAGACAACTAAAGAAACATGAGCTGAATTATCCCACACATGACTTGGAACTTGCAGCCGTGGTACATGCCTTGAAGATTTGGAGGCATTATATCCTTGGCCACCGATGTGAGATCTATACGGATCACAAAAGCCTCAAGTATATTCACGCAAATGGATCTGAATTTGAGGCAACATCGATGGTTGGAACTCATCAAGGATTATGATGTTGGAATCAACTATCACCCGGGAAAGGCCAATGTAGTAGCTGATGCGTTGAGGCGAAAAGGAGCATGTCACCAACTCACGGTTCGGGAGCTGCCACCTGAGCTGCGCAAGGAGTTCAAACAGTTACATCTCGGGTTCTTGAACGATATGGAGGTGATAGAACTGAACTCTTCGCGGGAACAAGAGATATGAGATGGCCAAGCAACGGATGAGGAAATCAAGGAAAGAATCCGACAAGGCATAGAAAAGTATTTCAAGGAAGACGAGAAAGGCACGCTTTGGTTAGGGAAAAGAATTTGTGTGCCTAACGCGAAGCACATCCGTGACACGATATTAGAGGAGGCACATGACTCACCTTATTCCATACATCCCGGTTGTACAAAGATGTACAAGGACCTGAAAACTTGCTATTGGTGGGATGGTATGAAAAGGGACATAGCCGAATATGTTGCCTTATGCAACACGTGCCAACGAGTGAAGGCTGAACATCAAAAACCTGCTGGATTGTTGCAGCCATTGAAAGTACCCGAGTGAAAGTGGGAAGACATCAGCATGGATTTTATAGTCGGACTGCCACGTACTCAGTCGGCTTACGACTCTATTTGCGTTATTGTGGACCGGTTGACAAAAACAGCCCATTTCCATCCTGTTAGAACCACGTACCGCGTTGCACAACTAGCCGAGCTGTATATGGAGAAAATCGTGTGTCGCCATGGAGTTCCGAAGAGGATAGTTTCAGATTGGGGTTCTCAATTTACCTCTAGGTTCTGGAAGAAGCTGCATGAAGCCATGGGTACACGACTGAATTTCAACTCCGCTTATCACCCGCAAACCGACGGACAAACTGAGAGGACAAATCAAATTTTGGAAGACATGTTGAGAGCTTGCACCTTGAAACATGGGCGTAGTTGGGATATGAGCTTGTCGTATGCTGAATTCTCGTACAAAAACAGCTACCAAGCCAGCTTCAAAATGTCACCTTTCGAAGCATTGTATGGTAGACAATGTAGAACGCCGCTGTTCTGGAATGAGACCGCAGAGAGCCAAGTGTTTGGACCCAAAGTGTTGCAAGACGTACCTTTCGAAGCATTGTATGGTAGACAGTGTAGAACGCCGCTGTTCTGGAATGAGACCGCAGAGAGCCAAGTGTTTGGACCCGAAGTGTTGCAAGACGCCGAGAAGCAAGTCCAAACGATACAAGAAAACATAAAGGCCGCTCAGTCACGACAAAAGAGTTATACGGACAATAGGCGAAGAAGATTGACCTTTGAAGTGGGAGACTTCGTGTATCTTAAGGTATCACCTATTCGAGGCCAACGACGGTTCAACGTCAAAGGCAAGTTAGCACCTCGCTACATCGGGCCATTCAAGATTTTGGGCAAGGGAGGAGAAGTAGCCTATCACCTAGAGCTGCCAACGCACCTCTCCGACGTGCACGACGTGTTTCACGTATCCCAACTCAAGAAGTGCTTAAGGGTACCAGAAGAACAAGTATCGATGGATGAGCTCGAACATCAAGAGGATCTGACCTACGCGGAACACCCCATCAAAACTTTGGACGTGAAGGAATGGGTCACGAGGAACAAAGTGATCCGTTGGTGCAAGGTACAGCGGAGCCATCACACGGAAGGCAAAACTACATGGGAGCGTGAGGAAGATCTCAAGGCAGAATTCCCATATCTATTCTCCACTCTATCAAATATCGAGGGCGAGATTCAGTTTAAGGGGGGTAAGTTTGTAACATCCTCAAATTCATTTCCATGCATTGCATACATTTTTGATGAAGAGAAACATTATAAAAGAAGTAGAAATGAAGAAAGAACTATAGAAATGGAGAAAGAACTATAAAAGGGAGAAAGAACCATAGAAATGGAGAAAAGAACCATAGAAATGGAGAAAGAACCATAGAAATGGAGGAAAGAACCATAGAAATGAAGCAAAAACAACAGAAATGGAGAAGGGAATATAGAAATGGAGAATGGGGCATAGAAATGGAGAAGGACAATGTAGAAATGGAGAATGGGATATAGAAATAGAGAGAGGAATGTAGAAATGGATAATGGGACATAGAAATGGAGAGGGGAATGTAGAAATGGAGAATGGGACATAGAAATGGAGAGGGGAATGTAGAAATGGAGCAAGTGACATAAAAATGGTGAGGAATGGGAAAAAGATAGCTGAAATGAGCCATTCCCAAATTTCCCCAAATTTTCTCCAAAATTTCTAAATTTCCCAATTCCCAAAAAAGGGAATTTTCTCCACATTTTGGGGATAAAATCCCCAAGGTGCCGCACCACAAGAGATAAGTTTGTTAAGATCCAAAAAAAATAGAATAGGACTTTTATTTGAGCTCCAAATGGAGTAGGACTCTCCTTTTCTCCCTTATAAATATAACCCCCACCCCCTTGGCCGACCCCTCTCTCTTTTGGTCATCCACCCTGCTGCCAAGCCCCTTTCCTTGCTTCCAAGTCGCCAAGTTTCCCCCCTAGCCAGAATTTGGCTGCCGTCGAGCTCCGTCGAGCCCTGCCGTCGACGGAGAAGAAGCCCGACGATCTGTCCTGCTCTAATCTTCCATAGAAAAATTCCCCACTGGTGCCATTGCTAGGAGGAAGTCCCTGCCACCAAAAGGAAGTGAGGTTGGTCTCCATTACCCATCTTACGACGTCGCCGCTGTTTCTACGCATCCGTTTTATTCGCCCCCTTCTTGCAGAAACTTTTACGTGTGGACAGATCGTGTTTTGATCGGTTTTTGACGGTGGAATTGATCTAGATCTTGAGTCAAGATCATCACCACGTCCACACTTGATCCCTACACCCTTGTTCATCATAAAACCCCACGAAAGCCCGTTAAAACATGCAAGAACACATACAAAGAGGTTTAATAAAACAGCACCATAGGATTTGTATTCATCTACCCCATTGCATCTTGAGTAAAGTTTGTGCATGATGATTGATTGCTGTAAATTTTGTATGTGTGTGGTAGTGAGTAGAAGGACAAGCTCAATAGGCCATCTATGAGGATCTACAGCACCAAGACTTCGAGACGCTCGAACAACAAGAACCACGGGAGCAAGGCAAGTGCCCCTTGACCATATTGATCCCATGTTTTGAAACTGTTTTGTTTGCGAAAACTCATATGCTCGAGTCAACTTGATGGGACACCCTTTTTATAGGAGTTTACTAGTTTTGTTAACCATCTTTGTCACCGGGTATGGTCATTTTTCCTTTTTGCTTCGCTTAATTCACGGAATACGGGAAGCTGAAATAAAACATGTCTAGCTACTGCACTCATATGAATAATGATAAGATCTTAATGATGTTAATGGGCATGGAATCGGGGAGATCTAGGCAAGCTTGGTTCGTGAATGTTGCTGGATGAGATGGTGGAACTTGTCGTAGATCTAAGGACCAGTTCATGCGAGAATATGCCAGGAAAACAGTTCCACCACAAGGTCAAGTATGGGTGCGGCTTAGCTGATTAATTAGGTGTGTTGCTAGCTTGTTATGGACCGTGGATGGCACAGTGAATGGGAGTCGAGGAGGACTGCCCTAGGAACTGCATGGCACAAGAGGGGGCTCGTGGGTGGGAGAATGGTGATTCGAGCCTGCCGGTGAAACCTCAGTGAGTCCATACATCTAGTAGCCTCTTTGTAAAGGCTATTTTGTGATCTCTTGGCCATACACCGACGGTTGTGTACTGGTATAATGGAGGTTCTGCAGTCATTGACGGGTGATAAAATCACGAACTTGTGGGTAAAGTGGTGCCACCTCTGCAGAGTGTAAAACTATCATGATAGCCGTGCTTCCGGTCACAAGCACCTGGCCAACTTCCATGATTAGAGGGAAAACTTGGGATGGATATTTGGTATGGTTATGGTATGGTCATTGGGATTAGTTTTGGGACTGTTTTGAGTCATGAAAATGAGTTTGGCTTTGGTTATATGAATATGACATGGTCATGAATATTTATGAGTATGAGATGAACTTGAGAAAGATTATTGGCTGATTGAGACTTGATAAATGGTGAATTATGGTGAAAGAATGTTGCTGATTACTTGGTCATATTGGGATTTAATTCATCTAGACTTAGTTGTGGTTTTTACCATGTTTGTGAAATAAAATATGCTTGTTGCAATGAGCCTTTTTATTTCCTACCTTGTTGTAAGCTACATGTCATACTTTTCCCGCACTTGCTCAGTACGACATGTACTCACCCTTGCATTATCACATAAACATCAGCTACAGGAGAAGAGTACTTCGAGGACCATGTGGAGTACTAGGCGTGCGTACTACCGTCAACATGCCTGTGGAGTTGAAGATTGGAGCCTGCTGTTTAGTTATTTCCGCTGCCGTTTAGAGACTTCGGCTGCAAGAATAAGTTAGAGATTCATGAGTGAGACTTCGAGTCATTGTAATAAAGTACTTAAACACTTTTTATTCATGGTTATATTCTGAATTCAGTTTGTGGATTACATGTGTATGTGTGATGAGCATCCTGGGCACACATATGCATTCACTTGGTTCTATTTTCGGGACCGGGTGTCACACATCTCCAAAGTAAAACCCCAGTCGCTGACATTGCAAGGGAAAAAGTCCAACTGCAAGAAGGAGAAGAGGAAGAAGAGAGGTAGGTCCCTGTTACCCCTCTTACCACATTGCTGCTATTTCTATACACCCGTTTTCTCCACCCTCCACGAAGGGAGAATGGAGATTCGAGCCCGCCGGTGAAACCTCAGTGGGTTCGTACATCCTAGTAGCCCCTTTGTAAAGGCTATTTTGTGATCTCTTGGCCATACACCGACAGATGTGTAGTGGCATAGAGATTTCTCTAGTTGCCTACGGGTGATGAAATCACGAACTTGTGGGTAAAGGGTGCCACCTTTGCAGAGTGTAAAACTATCATGATAGTCGTGCTTCCGGTTATAAGCACCTGGCCAATTTCCATGATTAGAGGCAAAACTTGGGATGGTTATTCGGTATTGTTTTTGGGACTGGTTTTGGGACTGTTCTGGGTCATGATAATGAGTTGGGTTTCGGTTCTATAAGAATGGGATGGTCATGAGTACTTGAGTGTGAGATGAACTTGAGAAAGAGTATTGGCTGGTTGAGACTTGATTAATGATGAATTATGATGGAGGGATGATAATTTACTTGGATATGTTGGGATTTAACTCACCTAGAGATAGTTGTTGTTTGTATTATATTTGTAAAATAAGATTTGTTTGCTGCAATGAAACCATTTATTTCCTACCTTGTTGTAAGCTACATTTCATACTTTCCTGCACTTGCTGAGTACGACATGTACTCACCCTTGCATTCCCACATGTACTTCAGCTACAGGAGAAGAGTACTTCGAAGAGCAGGTGGAGTACTAGGCATGCGTACTACCGTCAACATGCATGTGGAGTCGGAGTGGAGCCCATCGTCTTTAGTGATTTTTTGTTGTCGTCTAGAGTCTTCCGCTGCTGAATAAGTTAGACATTCATGATTGAGTCATTGAGTTATTGTAATAAGGTACTTAAACACTATTCGTACGTGGTTATATTCTGAATTCAGTTTGTGATAAAGTTGTGTATGTATCATGAACATCCTGGGCACACATATGCATTCACTTGATTCATTTTTCGGAACCGGGTGTCACAGTTTGCTCCCCGAATGGCCTTAATGACGGAAGTCTTAATAATCAAACATTTTTTATTTGACTAACTCCATTTTATATGACTTATATCGTACATGGACTTAATTCTGGTATATTCCCGCATCCTGGTGTCAAAGGAGTCTGCATCCTCTCCTTCGCGGACCACGGGAACCTTAGGCTCAGTGGGGTATGACGTCGTAAGTGCGGTATCGATCTCTGAGATTGTCAATGAAATCTCCAACTTCTCTCTCCAAGAGCTATAGTTTCTTACATTGAAGGGCTCTATGGCAGAGATGTAACAAAGTGATGAGAAAACAGCGAAGGAACCTTCGGTATAAAAAATTACATAAGTAAATGAACAATAAATCTTAAACAAGTAGAATTTTTTTTCTTTTGTCTTTCACATTGGCTACTTGACAAATTACAGCGTTCAAAACATAGAAATTTTGTTTTCGACGTTGACTACTCAACAAAATTTTCTATTAATATAACACATGGTAAATTTTATTTTCTACGTTAGCTACTTAATAAAATTTCCATGAAATAACTGAAATTAAACTTAAAACATAGTAAATTTGTTGTTCACGTTGGCTACTTAACACAATTACTATAAGATAATTAACAGAGAACTTAATCAAAAAATTCTAATTAAATTTCTGAAATAAAATGTAATAAGAAAAATAATAAACTTAATTGCAACAGCAGAATCTTAAAAATTACTTAATTAAACTTAATTATCCACAGCAGCAAAAAAATTCTAAATTTAACATGTCTGAGAAAATTATTTTTACTAATTACTTAAAATGATACTCTTAAAACAGTAGTTACAAATATTAAAAAAGGTGAAAACTGATGATTAAAGATTTTAATTCACAGTCCTTTAAAACTGTGCGGCCCAATCTTCTATTCAGCCCAAAAGTCTAAAATAAAATTGGGGAGTGCATACCAGTCAGCGGAAACTTAAGAAACTCCGGAAAGAGTCCTAGGAAATATATCATTTTGTGTGTCTCAGGCCCTCAACCATTGGAGCATCTGACTCCACCCGACGATGCTTAGGAAATAGAGAAGACATTTCCCCCCAGTTCTGAGCACACCTTCAGCAGCCGGAGCTGATGATTTAACAGAACCGACCCAGAGGGAAAGCAAAGGAGATGACCCAGACTCAACATCACCACGAGTCTGAAAGGCCTCCGATCTCAGAGGAAAGCGGCAAATCTGACGATGGGTCTACAAAGAAATTAAGGAATTCAGGCGCAAGATCATTTACTACTCGGTCATAAGTACAAAGTGTAAAACCTAGGTGTTGAATATATTGGTAAAGTAGTGTTAAAGTGAGATTTTACGTAAAGTTTTAGACATACATGGGATATGTGGAATAGCTAGGTGTGGTACTCATGGACTGAGTCCTTAGTGTCTTTTGGTGGATCATGGCCGGTTTAGGGGTGGGCAAAAAAAAGGGGACCGAAAAGCCAAAATAAAAAAACGACACCGAAAGCGAAAAGACCGAAATATGTCGGGTATTGGGTACCTGTTCAGGTAACGAATCTAAATAATCGATATATAAATTTTGGTTTTGGGTACATCCTTGTGTACCCAAATACCCAAAATAACTGATATATAAATCTCAAGTTAAATTATGATATATGAACTATAAACAATAAAAATTTATATATTTTAGTTGTGAGTTTTATATGTGAAGTTGTTAGATTAAAATATTGATTTATGATTTGCATTAATGAACTTATAATTTATTAGCTCATATAATTAAATTTACGAATGGCATTGAACTTGTGTTAACTCATGAGAACATGAGGTAAATATAATGTATAACTCGAGTATTTCAGGTAAAACCTAAAACCGAACGGAATTTTAGGTACCGAAAATTTTTGGGTACCTAATATTTTTTCTACATTTTGGGTAGAGATTTTGAAAAAAAAAACAAAATTTAGAAAATACCGAAATACCCGAATCGAAATAACGGGTAGACCGAACGCCCACCCCTATGCTGCTTGAGGTGTATAATACATGTTTGTGTGAGATGAACATGTTTTTGTGAGGTGCTCACATAAGGTGTTGCTTGACATCAAGACATGACCGATGATGGTGATCCTTGAACTAAACTCAGGAAGAAGTTAAAGTTCAACAACTAAATTCAGTATGAATTGTGTTTGAGGCGATTAAAGTGCAATAGCATGTTTTGTTCAACAACAGTGCATCTGAGGCATACTGAACGTGTTGGAAGGTAGTGTGCACGTGCGCAAGGAGCGCGTGGATGTGAAAACATGGTTCCAATGCTGGTGAAGGTGTTTCAACATGTGTGTAGGTTAGCACAGGTTTATGGTATGATTCCAGCATGTTCAAACATGAAAACATTTATTTTAGTTAGGTTCCAGATTGAGTCCGGGTTGGTGTCTGATTTGGATGGATTCGGATCTGAGTTTTGGTAGGAAATTAGGCTGTTTTGGCCAGAAAATAGTTGATTTTGAGTTATCAGCCTAGGAAGTCCAAGCTAGGGGGAAAATTTTGAGTTGTTTATGTTCATAACTCTTATGGCTGCGTCTGAAAAGTTCTGAAAGGTTAGGATTCTAATCTATGTGCCAATAGATAGGGTCTAAGTAGGATTAGTAGGTGTCCTAGTTGGTTACGGTTGACCGGAGGCTGTGGATATAAATAGGGAGGACTTGGCTGCATGAGAGGCAACCCTAGCAGCTGGCTTTCATGTGTTTTAGAGTAAAAGTCGTCGTTTGTGCCAAGCTTTTACATATTGATATAAAACCTTCATTTTTGGGTGTTCGGATGCTATTTTCTTGATATGCATTCTGTTTCTTGCGTCTGTTTAATTTTACCTGATGTTTGATCAAGTTTTCGGTCATAACTTGAGTTCTACTCAACGTATTCACATGATTCTTGTTGTGTTGGCTTCATAACTTTTTTTATCTACAATCTCTCATGGTTTGGTCATGGTTGCTTATATTTAACGTAGTCAGCCATATGTTTAACATAGTCGCTTTATAACTTAAACAATAAATTTTGTTTCATCTACCATTCACCTCCCTCTCCGGTAGTGTGCTTATCAATTGTACACAAGGAAAGGTTACCTGAGAAAGTGGATGCTCTGAGCTAAATGGATTCACCGGAGGATTACAGGAACAGAAGTTTTCAGCATGTTCTTTGTAGAGAGCTTGCACCCGAGCCTCGAGATCCTCTGATGACAACTCTGCTTTATTAACTCGAGCAGGGTTAGAGAAAACATCATAGTTCCACTAGGTATCAAAGGGGTGCATATCCTCTGCAGTACTGCACATGCAGTAGCAGTCACTGACATGTGGGCCCATGTTGCATGGACCCACATGTCAGTGACTGCTACTGCATGTGCAGTACTGCAGAGGATTTGAGTCCGTATCAGAGAGCTTGCACCAAGAGATTATATCCACCTTCCAATCCAAGTTAATGCTAAGTCAACTCCGGTAGGCCCCAACTACTTCAACTCAAAGACCCTTTTCGCCAGAAACCTCACCTCATGCTTTTCAGCATATCTAGGCCATTCGTCTAGCTCGCTTGCTTCATGGGGAAATTAACAGAGAGAAGGGCGGTAAACAATAACATTGGTCACCTACCAACTCATCACAAACACAGAACCATTGTTTTTTTCATCCATGCATAGAGTCAAGCAGCTTCATGTCAAAATAATTCACTCTCACCTTTCACCTAGATGTCCAGTCCGCCTACCACATGAGTCATACGTACCATCGCGTCCAATTGTATGCTGCTTGATAGAAAAGTTATGCTTCCATAACCCCCCAATGAGAAAAAAATCCCCAAGAAACATTTGCATAGCATAGTAAAAACACACAAACCGGAAAATACAATTCAGAGTTAGATGCTGGGGTTGAACACCATAAACAAATAGAATTCCATAAAGGAATTCATGGACCAGAATTGAAACACCTCATTCTAGAAAAGACACTAACATCACCCTCTCGTCGGGGCGAGGCCCTTGGCTTGATCATAAGAAGGAAGACGACAAAAACATATATCATAGAAAGAAATCCTTTCACTTGAAAGCGCTTTAAACCTTTTCCGACAATGTGGCTTCTTCCCATCCATGCCGCTTTTCCGAAGGAAAGCATTGCATTTAATGGAGCAAGATCAGATGCATGCTTGTAACTTTTCTTCGGGGTCATGGGCAAAGACGATGTTAAGCATAAAAAGGAAGATCTCCTTCGGGAAACCAAAGCGCTAGAAAGATTAAAGTTGCAAAGGAGCAAGAATACAGAAAGGAGTTCTCCAAACCCTTTTATAGGCAAGATTGACACGTTGGTTGTTCTCAAGAAATAGGCCCTTTACAAATTTTACGGGAGAAGATGCAAGAAATTAGGTGTCGGGACATCTGTCGTCCGCACCCCATGGCATTCCTTGATCTTAGTCGTTCATGCCAGGCAGTGGAGAATTCAAAACAAATTGTGGTTATGATGACATAAAGACAGAGATTCTCTCTCTGCTGCACTAGTCATCTAATGCGCGTGTGTCATCTCAGTACATTGTCTTGTCAAGGCTTCAATAGTCAGAAATAGTGGTTCACAAGGATTATCTCTGACATCAGCCAAGATCTGCCTTTACGACCACTACAGGAAAAAAACAACATTTACAACCGTTGGAATTACTTACAACGGTAAGGTTCACTATAGAAAAATATCAAATTAACGACGGCCAAAATTATTAACGTCAGTACCGTCATTAATTAAAATATTCACGACGGTGTATTTTGACCGTCGTGAATAATGCTCTTATCCACGACGGGGCCAACCACCGTCGTAGATACAACCATATTTACGACGGTCGTGGACCAGCCGTCGTAAATAAGGGTTATATACCCAACCGCGCTGGGGAACAGTTGCGCCGCCGCCGCCAAACGCGCTGCCGTCCCCCGCCATTCCCGTACGCCGCCTCTGCCGCTCCCGCGCGCTGCCGCCGGCCCGTCCTCCCCCAGCCCGCGCGCCGCTGCGCTGGCCTCCCTCAGCCCGCACCGAGCCGCCCCCGCGCACCCCCAGCCCCCCCCCCCCCCCCCCCCCCCCGCGTAGCCGCCATCTTCATCCGCGCCGCCCCCGGCTATCCCGCGCCACGCCACCTCCAAAAATGAGTAATTTAATTTAATTAGCTAGTTATTTAGTTTAGTTTGTAATTAGTTTAATTTTAATAGTTTAGTTTGTAATTAGTTTAATTTTAATAGTTTAGTTTGTAATTAGGTTTGTTTAATTCCTTTAGTTTACTTTGTAATTAATTTAAATAATTAGTTTAGTTTCGTTTGTAATTATGTTTTAATTAGTTTAATTAGTTTAGTTTAGGTGATTATTTTGTTAATTAATCACTTAGTTTGTTTGTGATTAGTTTGTTTTTAGTTTTTAATTAGTTCGTTTAACTAGTTTCTAATTGTGTAATTAGTTTTTAATTGTTCCATTAGTTTCATAAGTTAATTATTTTAAATTATTTAATTGTTTATTTAGTTTTGAATTGTTTAATTAGTTTTGAATTATTTAATTAATTGATTGTGAGTATTTAATAATTATACGTATATTAATGGATTTCGGACCGACCCGGGACGACCCGGCACGACCCTGTCGTGAATAAATCACCCGCGTCACGTGGCAGCCCAAGAGCTTATTCGTGAGATCATTTAGCCGTTGCGAATAACCTTATTCACGACGGGAGCCGTCGTTAACAATCTTATTTACGACTAATTATCGGGGACAGGCAGAAACCGTCGTGAATAAGCCCTTCCCGTCGTGAATAACTTATTTACGACGGTTTACCTTATAATTAACGACGGTTTCCAGCCGTCGTTAATTATTTATATTCCTGTAGTGGTTGACCGTCGCAAAAAATCTAACTTACTACGACCAAGTTCGGCCGTCATAAATAGCAACTTATTACGGTAGTCAAAACCCGGCCGTCGTAAGATAAGCCTTATTTACGAGGGTCAGAAGACGATCGTTGTAAATAAGGATTATTTACGACGGTCAAAGAGCCGACCGTCATAAATAAGCCTCCTATACGTATTCGAGAGCGGGCTGCCTCGCGGCCTGCATCCACGCTCCGCCGATTGCCCGCACCATAGTAAGAGGGTTATTTACAACGATTTCTGATTGTTAGTTATCTAGTTTCTTGTAGTGAACTCCACCATCCGGAGCAGTCTCGAGTCGGCTGGAAAGCCTGCTAAAAGCAGACAGCTAAAGTCTGCTTTGACGGACCTGAAGTCATTATGAAAAATTCTGAAAATAACAAAGCGGAGTTAGTATGAGCACCTTCTTTCTTTCAGAGATCCGAGATACTCCTAGAGCCCGTCAAGACCTTCTGTAGTCAACCAAGACATCCGACTCGAGCATTTAACCCGGCCAAGATATTACGACATGGTCATTACGAAGAACAAAGGATTAACGACTATGTGGTGCTCATGATGACCTCAAAGGCTACTGATGTGTGGATGACTAGCCGGTAGGCTAAGCCCACTAGATATGAAGGAACTCGTGCCCCTGAACGCCCATACATTTTAGAGTTTACAAAACAACTGCACCAAAAAGACTAGGACTCTACTCCCATATAAAAAGTGGGGTCCCAGTGAATATACCATCAGAACCCTATGAAGATAAGGGAAGAAGCCACGGATCATGCCTTGAGACTCATATTAAATATAGCAAGTTATAGATATAATCCATATTAGATGAAACATCTTATATCCGACTCAGGTCTTGCCTTGAGACCCCTATTCCCTATAATACTAGAAAGGGGTGATGAGTCGAGTGCATCTGATCATCCATAGACATTAGATCTTGGCATCAAATAGCATCCAATTGCATCATACATCACAAGAGATACACATCCACATACACCAAGCGTACCACCAAATAGGCGATAAGAAGCCCAATACATCATTGTAATTTTGACATCAAGAGGAATGAATTCATACAAGAGTAAGGTATTATCTCGTTGTAGAGGACCTAAACCTAGGTAACTCGTGTTTCCTATTACTGGCGTAATCATATACGTGCAGGTACTCAAACATTCTCCAACTTGATCATATCCATAAATTCTATTACCATGAGAACCCCACGACAATCACTACAAGAATGCGATAAACTTACAATTGCCAAAGCCATCGTAAGTAAGGCGTAAACCGTCCTAATTAGCTTAATTATGATAGTTTATGCTTAATTACGATAGTTGTCAGCCGTCGTTAGGGTTTGGTCGTAAGTTACGCAACTTACGGCGGCGGCCCGTAGCCGTGGTATGTGAGCCCCTGGGCCACGTTGTGGCCTGGGCCATACAACTTACGACGGCCAGGTCCTGGCTGTCATAAGTAACCGGCTGACTTACGACGGGTAGTATACATGCCGTCGTAAGTTTTTAGGCTAACTTACGACGGCCACTGAATAGGCCATCATAAGTTGTGATTTAACTTTTTTTAAATGAAACTAGCTTCCCTGGCACAATTGACAGCCGAGACAAGAGACAGACAATACAATACACAAACAAATCAATATTCGACGGTTTATTCACAAAGTCCAAAGAAATCTAAAAACTCCTAACGGCTACACACTCCACTCCTGACTACCTCCGGAGCCATGAATGTCGTCTCCGCGCGTCCCTCTTTGTGCCGGTAGCTGTGGAGATGGAGTCTGTACCTCCGTCGGTGAACCCTGCAAAGTAAATGAAAGTTAGACATGTCTCTCCCTCTTCATATCCCTCTCTTTCCCTCTCTCACCCTCTCTCCCTCTTACCATCCCCCTCTCCTCTCCCTCTCGCTATCCCTTTCCCCATCCCCCTCTCCCTTCTCTCTCTCCCTCATTCTCTCTCTCTCTCTCTTTTTCCGTCTCTCTCTCCCCATCCCTCTCTCTCTTTCACTATCTCTACCCTTCTCTCTCCCCTCTTTCACTCTCTCTCTTTCTCTCTCTCCCTCTCTCTCTCTCTTCCCCCATGTTTCATCTCTCTCCCTCTCCCCATCCCTCTCTCTCTCTCTCTCTCTCTTTATATCCCTCCCTGTATTAAAGAGTATTAAAGAGTTACGACAGTGCCAGGGGTACCTGTGCTAGAGGCGGCTGTGACGAGGGCGCCTGTGGTGGCTGCAGCCACGCAGGAAACGTGAGCCCCTGGCCAGTCTGCGAGCTAAGGCCTATAATTGCAACATATCAGAACATACATATTACTGAAATCTAAAAATTTGAACTACAGTGATTTAAATTACTTACCTCCACCGTTGTCTGCATCTGGGCCATGAGGTTGGCCTGGTACTCCTGGACGACCCTCGTCCTGTCGAGCTCCTCCTGGGTCCGCGCAAGCCTCTCCTCCATGACACGGAACTCCAAGTCCCTCTACGAGAGACGTCCGCTCGATGGCCCAACGGACGAAGGCTCCGTTGATGGAGTGCCTCTCGAAGGTCGGGCTGCCCTCGAGTCGGCAACACCATTGAAAATGGCAAACCTACAAAAGATACAAAAATAATAAGTAAAATAAGGAAGATTAAAAAAATTAAAAAATTGACCAAGTCGCCGTCCATGGGCCTTCCCACCGCCGCTTGCGTACACGGCTCTAGGCTCGATTGGCACGTTTTTCAAATTGTAGCCTTCACCATGTATCTTCTTGACCTCCTGTACGTACTTTTCCTAAAAAAACAAAGAAATGGCGTAAGCATGTCAGTAATAGTATTACTTATAGTTAAAATAACGAATTTTAAAAACTTACCAGTCAGTCAGCCGCGACCTGACTGCACTGCCCGGACTGGGAAGGGTTACTTCCCCTGTGACTTCTCTTCCAATCCTAGGTCGGTGTCGGCTCCTAACCGGTCTCTCGCTCCTGTAGATAGGTGTTAGTAGGAGAAATATATTATGAATGCATAAACCAACTTAAAATATACTTAGCGATGAAGTCCTGGCTAGCCCAGTACCGACAAAGAGCTCGGTACGTGTTGGGTTGGCTCTCTAACCAGCTAACACTAACCTGCACATATTTAGTATTTCATTAATACTGTTAACTAAGTAATTATTGGAAATAGTTAACAATAATAACTTACCTCCGCATACTGATCCTCGATCAAGTACGTGTCGGATTCCTTCCTAAACGGACCCGCACCCTTCCGCTACGGATGCCGGTTGTTGTACTCGTTGATCGCCTGGATGTCGGCGTATGACAACGTCTGCAAAACGAGCTTCCGAGCATTCATGTGGAACACGGCAGTCGCATGCTCCATCATGCTCTCGCTCGAGTCCTTTAACTGATACATCAACTTTCAGAAAACAAACATTTAGTCGATCCACATTCACAATTTAAATGAGTGCAAAAAATGCAAGCATTTATGCTGATCATAAAATCGTTCCACATGGCCCCCTGAACGGTGTCGTGCACCTCATGAGGGACACGAGCGTAGTCGTCCCACGATAAAGTAGGGAGACCGTCGATGACACCGGGATAGTGCAACCGCACTAAAGCCCCGATGATACCATTAACCTGCTTGTGGTGTCCCTGGCCCGCGAATGAACAGTCGTGCCAAGATCTACAGAATTTGTTAACTCATTATGTATTGGGAGACAACATAAAATGTTTAATACTGTACAAATTGTTTACCTGTCTCCGAGTGGACGAATGGTACTCCGCCCACAAGGAACAGGAGGAGGAGCAGCAAAGTGGGTCCTCCTCTTCCGTCGCCTCTTCAGCGGCACCACGTCCGATCACCCGGACGGCTGGTCACCACTGGAGCCCGAAGGCTCCACGCTCGCCGGCTCCGAGGGCTGCCTAGCCTCAACCTCTGGCTCCAACTCAGAAGACTCTGAGTCAGACTGTAACAGTAAATGATTGATAAGAAAAAAATATTGATAAATGCAATTTAAAATAACGTGATTGGCACTTGAAATTTACCTCCATGCGCTGAAAGGCCACAGCCTGGTCCGAAAATTCTGGAAGGTGCCTCATCAGCTGAGAGCGTCTGCTCGCACCTAACGAGGTACCTAAGAAGACGAAGTCCCGTGGCTGGGTGAGGAACCCTCTCACTCCCTTCCTCCCCTTCCCCTTTCTGTTAGAAGACGACATCCTGATGTTAGGAGTAATTGATAAATATACTAAGATAATATACAAGATTCATGTTAAGCTAGTGAAGAAAACATTACTTCATCAATTTCAAAATTCATCATCATCACGATCATGTACCCTACTCCTTAAACCATACCATCGATCTTCTTTTCTGAGGGTCTCGACTTGATTTCATTTTCATTTTTGTTTCCGCATATCATAAGTCTCGACATCTTGAGCGTCTCCAACTAAGTCATCGAGTCCTACACCAAGCTCGATGATGAACTAGTCTGGCAACTCTTCTTCTTGGTAAACCTCATCAACCTCATTAGTATCATGGTAACCATCATCTCCTAGAGTGTATAACCACTCATGGGGATACACCTTATGTACCACCCACCAAACATTGAGTTTTTTGCATGGATAAGGTAGGTAATACACTTGCTCCACTTGGTGTGCAAGAACAAATGAATCGTATCCTTGCAGCCGTTCCTTGTGTTTGACTTACACCATGCCAAATTGGCTTTGTTGAATTTCATGATTGTTATCAAACCAATCACAGTCAAAGAATACTGATCGAAGATCCTTATTACCGACAAAAGAAAATTCAAGAATTTTTTTAATGATCCCATAGTAATTAGTTTCATGTCCTTGAGAGTCCATTGTCCTCGTCACAACTCCGGTATTAGATGTTGCCGCGAGAGGACGAAGAGATTCAAATTGAGTTGTACGGAATCGGAAGTCATTGACGTCATATCAACCGTAGCTTCTAACTTTAACCAATCTATAGGATAGTTGTTGCAAGCCTTCATGGATGTTGCCATCTTTCATGCACTGTCCAAAATATGAAGTTATAAGAAAACTTTTTAAATACTCGTAAGTTATAATAATACTTTATAAATACTGATAAGTTAACGAGAAAATGTTAAATGATCTCGAAACCAGGATAGGAAGTTAGGTCTTCCGTTCATTCCATCCCGCCGCATCGCCTCTACTTGTTTGCTCGTAGGTTGATGTTTACGTGTCCAATTCAATTTGTGGAACTCTCTGTACGAAAACAAAACTTTTAGAATAGATGTGTTGCAAAATATGCTGAGTAGCATAAATGTAGGACAAACACTTACTCAAAATATGTGTCCATCTCATCTAAATTAGCGTACATGTAGAGGAAAGTAGTATTCCTTTCTTCTGCAATAGAGTTGTAGAAGGTGCAACTACCAACAGTAGTGCCTCTTGTTGCAAAAAATGGAGAGATCGCTACAAGGAGGTTGCTCATCCATATTGTATCGCATTGCCAAAGTATTGGCATTGTGTTCTTATGCAAAGTAAACACTACAAAAATATCCTACTTCTTTAAGAGTAAATGCTTCGGCGATGCACCCTTCTACCCTTACCCTGTTACCAACCATTTGTATCACATATCTTAGTGCTCTTTTAATATGATACATCCAACTATATTGCACGGGACCACCCACTTTAGCTTCATATGGAAGATCTTGCTTCACTTGAAAACCTAAAAAGAACTTAAATTCTCCCATCATGGACATCTCAAATCTGTTTGTCATGATTTTACTAAACTCATCATAAAATAACTTGTCAGTAGAACCAAATATAATGTCATCGACATATGTTTAGTAAATAAATAAGTCATCATCAAAGTTCCTTATGAATAATGTATAATCATCTTTTCCTATCCTAAAACCGTTTTCAATGAAAAAATCCCTAAGGAACTCATACGAAGCTCTAGGAGCTTGTTTGAGCCCATATAGAGCCTTACATAGCTTGTACACATGGTTTGGAAGCTCTTTGACTTCGAACCCGGGTGGTTGCTCCCCGAATACTTCCTACTTGATTGGACCGTTGAGGAATGCACTTTTTGCATCCATTTGGTACAACTCAAAATTATGGTGAGTACCATAGGCTAATAATATTCAAATTGATTCAAGCCTAGCTACGGGAGCAAAAGTCTCATCGAAATCCAAACCTTCGACTTGTGAGTACCCCTTGGCCACAAGTCACACTTTATTTTGTAAGGGTCTAAGTTTTTGGCACATACTCAAAGTGTTCATCACCACACACACACACTTCATTTGAAGAAACTTGATGAATACATTTGAAGAGCAAGTAAACACCATCAACATGCTCATTAAGGAATAAACTCACAAAATGCAAAAGTGGCATTTCCCACATGCATCATATAGGGGCTTGGAATATGAAAAACTCCTACACCTTGCTAGGAATGCTCATGCCAAATTTCACCCAAATTCAATCCTTTTTGAAGTCTTTTTGGGTATAACTAGAAAAAGGGTGGTTTGAACTCAAATTCACATTCAAACTATTTCCATCCCATGAATTCAAAAGTGGGAGGTATATTCTTACTCAGCACATTTTTATGAGCTCACACACCAATTTTCACTCCATTTGGAGTTGATCTTGAAATGAGCTAAGTTTAGCAAATTCAAACTTTATTTGAATTTCAAACTGCATATGTGCTGGAACATATACAAACAAACCCCAATTTGAATTCTATCCAATTCAAATGGCCAAAGGGTAGATAATTCAAATGACCAAGGTTAATTGGGTCTCTACTGTTTAGAGCAGCGGGGAAAATTCAATTTCAGAGGTTAAAACCGGGGTGGGACCCACATGTCAGCCTCACCAGTGTTTTATCTGACTGAAGGCGCCGCAGCTCGGGTCTTGCGCGTGACCGCGCGAGCGCCACGGTGAATTTCCACCACTTCCACCTCCTGGTCGCCAATCAGCGCCCCAAACCGACGTCCTCAGCTATATATCTTCGAGCTGCCGCCTGCAGCGAACCATTTTCCCACTGCCTCGACGTTTCCAGCGCTGAGAACACCGAGCTGATCGCCGCACATCCCCACCGCATCACCTCGCCGTCGACCGGCAGCACAGTTCCTTCCACCGCGAGCTGAGGCCACAAACGGCACCGCCGGTCCTTGCTCGACGTGTTACAGCCCTCAGCTGCTCGTGATCAGCTTCAGTGGAGCTTGTCCGAGACGATCTTCCATTGCTCTGTCAACCCGAGAGCTCCTTCGACTCGACGCTGTCGCCCGAGCAGCGCAAAGCTTCTCCAGCGCGACAAACGTGTCTCAATGGTTAGCATCGAGGTCTAGTAGCTCTCTCCGAACCCCCTAGGCCCCTCTTAGTGCCGGTTAGCCGGGATTTCCACTTTTCCCGAGGATCACCGTATAGAACACCGAGGACCAAAACTCAAAATTCATCATGATCACTGGTAAACCGGGTCGGGCTGAAGCTAGAGTAGCACCTCACGGTCACTTCAGCCAAATCCTAGCGGTGATGATCGACCCAGTGAGCAGAGCATCGGAATTTGGCCATCGCGGCGAAAACAGCTCGGGTCGCCGGTGAGGCCTACTTTCCAGGCGATCTCCAGCCAAGAGGAGGGCAGGGATAGGTTCCTCGTGCCCCAGTGGTGCTTTGCGATCCATTGGCTGATCATGTTCACTGCCGAGACGAGCTAGCACCATCGGACCCGAGCCCCTCTTCCGCTTCCGCCATCGCCGACTAGGATTCCGTCGATGTCGAGGTCCGAGAAGGTGCCTGGCGTGTGCGCCGTGCTCCAAGGATCATGTAGGAAGAAATCGCGTGAAAATTAGGCAGTATCGGCCGAGAACGAACCTCGTCACCGTCGCTGGACGTTGCGCGCTCGGGCGCTGGTGTGAGGTAGACGACGACACTGTGCATGTGATGAGGACATCACAACAGTGGATACTCACATTGATATACAAGAACCAATCACAAGAGCACGAGCACGGTTACTAAATCAGCAGGTGAACTCGTTCGTAACTTCCTACCCATGTGATTTTGAGAATAGATTGCTATTTAATGATTTAATTGTTATTAGGAACCATGGACATGATCAAAAAGTAAAGGGAGGAGGATTTGGGGACATGGAGAACCAGATGGGACGTCCACAAGTTGATGGAAACAGTCGCCAACTCGGACTCGAGTTCAACTCGGACTCCAGGAGCAGTACATCTTAAAACAGACGCCCAGGATGCATACGGACTCTGTTTTTGACGTTCTACATATTGATGGAAAGATGAGAAGATAAACTTTCTAATGGTTCTGGTCCCACATTAAAATTCGCTAGGAGTCACTGGGAGTTGTCGAAACAAATCAAATTCAGGGTTCTGTCCGGTGCTGCACCACCGTATTGGGCTTTTGGGCCTTGTATCTCGTATGAGTCCATTAGGGACGCGTCTAAGGGTCTCATGGCCGAACCCTAGCCTTTAAATGCTGTAGCCGCCAGCCAAATTCGTGGGTTTTGCTTAGATAAACAGCCGTCGTTCTACGGTTTTTGTGAAATCCCAACTTCGTGATTTTCAGATCACGTCTTCTACGTTCTTGCTCGTGTTCTCGGTTGCACCTGTAGGGATTAGCCTTCTTGGCGAGGTCAAATGTGTGCTGCACAGTTGATAACCAATGGAGCAGTAGTATAGTGATTACAGGAGTGTTCGAACTGCTCGAGTGCCACGGATCATCAACGTTGAGTTCTCCACCTCAATCGACCTACCTTTCGGAAGATCAGACCTAAACCATTCATCGTTTGGTATCAGATTTCAGGTTGCCCATGAGGTACATTGATTTCCCACTAGATTAGTTTTTGTTTTATCATACCTAGAGTCCACAGAAAAAGCCACAAAAAAATTATACCGTGTTTACCAATTCCTAGACCGTAGTGCCTGCAAGTTTCGTTTTTCAGTTTGCATTGTTGATTTTGCATTCGTGTGGTCGAGTCTTGTTGCTGGTTAAGCATTGTGTTTTTGGGTCATAGTTATCGTTTTTCTTCCTTTTTTCTTGCTGCTCACCTATTCCACAATCTCTAAACAACAAACCGAGCCACCAAGATCACCGGTTTGCCCTAGCTAGGCGCCTTGCGTGAACTCCCGCATCGCCAGCCCTAGAACAGGTGACAAACCATTGTGCCAGTCCTCCTTGATTCATCACACTACATTCCATCAGCCGTCGTTGCTAAATTCTGATTGTTTTTCACATCCTATTGCGAGATCTTTTTCAAAACCCAGTTTGCATAAAAAACAGTAACTCGGGTAGCCTACCTCAAAACGGCCATAACTTTTGCATACGAACTCCAAATCGGGCAATTTTTTTCAAATTGATCTACTCAAAATTTTGCAACCGATTTTCCACGGCTTTGCCGTGTTCGACAAAATTTGTTTGGCCAAATTCCCCTCGGAAGATAGACTATCCGGCCTCCGAAGTTTCAGCACAAATTTTAAAGAATCTTCCTGATTTTCTATAGGCCACATCTTACATCCAATTGAGGTGCAAAGTTGTGTGCTTCCTATTTTTGTGGTCTCGAGTAAACAAAAAATATCAGAAAAATATTAAAAAAATAGTGAAGAGAGCACAGATATTAAAGCATTGACAGCACACACTTGAAAACAGTTGGCCTATACACTTGTGCTGTACTTATTGCTTATATCTTCATGATCTTCTATTTGCCTTTCTACCGCCTTGTGTTGTTATAGGTATAGAACATTTGTTAACTAGCAACAGTTCCTACATTGAATACTTATTCAACTTTGTTTTGCTGTTAACGATTTTTTTTTTGCTTATTAGCCACCATATTGTGCCATCCAAGCTCCACTTTTCCTCTTGAGCAGAACATGTACCTTTGCAATCACTCCACGCTTCATTGGTTCTCACCGTCCATCGTTTACCACCTGTTGTGTCGGTAAGAACACTTGTAAGAACGTGGTAAGAAGCTTTAAAGAGAGATTGTTTTCTTCCTTCCACTTTTCACATTGCCACTATCCTTTGTAGTTTTTTGTCGTCTTTTTTTTTACTACTAACAATGGCAGAAGATAAAAGGGATGATGAATGTGTTCAACATGCTGAGTTGCGTGACATGATGAGGGAAATGACAGATATGTTCACAAAAATCCACGCATCGACAGAGGCGTCATTGACGACCTTGAATCGCCAACTTGCTGATCTTGTTGTTCGGATGGATACTCTTGAGACGCGGATGCCTCTCGCTGAAGATCGTGAAGACGGTGCTTATAATATGGAAGATCATAACAATCAATCACGACTTCCACTTTATCTACGAGGTATGGGAGGTAAGAATCGTTATAATTACAATGATCATCATAACAATTTTAATCGCCCTCGTGATGATCCTTTTGCTAAAGTCAAATTTACTATACCCTCTTTTTCTGGTGCTTATAATGCTGAGGCATATCTTGATTGGGAGATGACAGTAGAGCAAAAATTTAATGACCACCTTGTTCCTGAACAACACAGAGTTCATCAAGCCACTAGTGAGTTTAAGGATTTTGCTATCATATGGTGGAATGAACTTGTTAAAACTAGAACTGATCCTCCAACATGGGATAGATTAAAGGAAGCTATGCGTGTTTGTTTTGTTCCTCCTTCTTTTCAGAGGGACCTTCGCAAAAAATTGCAGTGCTTAGACCAAGGTAACATGTCTGTAGAGGAGTATTATCAAGAGTTACAAAAGGGTATGTTGCGCTGTGGGGTAGTAAAGGACATGGATGATAAAATAGCTCGTTTTTATGGGGGGTTGAGGCGTGAAATTCAGGACATTGTTGATTATAAGGAATATGATACTGTTAGCAGATTATTTCAGCTGGCTATGTTGGCAGAAAAAGAATTGCTGGGCCGCCAACAGCAGCAGCACCAACGCACGAGGAGAACCTTTACACCGTGTTCGACATCTACACCATCCAAAACAGCACCATCTTCGAGTTTTCCTACTGCCACTACATCATCCAATGGTGGCCAACGAACTTCATCTACTGCTCCATTTCCTCGCGCACCGGAGGGCAGAAAGACGACACCATTCAAGCCTACGTCTTCCACTCCTTCCACGAGTCGAACTTCCAACATTAAGTGTCACCGCTGCCAGGGAGTTGGTCATGTGATGAATGATTGCCCTAGCAAACGAGCATACATAGTACGAGATGATGGTGGGTATGATAGTACTTCGGATGTTGAAGATGAATATTCTCTTGTTACTAATGTTGCAGGACCAAAATATGACCACTATAGCACAGATGAAGAGGTACTTGGTACTGCCGCAACGGAAAATTATAGAAGCATAATTGTGCAGCGTGCTTTGAGCTCCAAAGTTGAGGCGGATGACAAGCTACAGCGACACAATCTTTTTCGCATGTTTCTCATCATGAAGGACTGCCGTGTGCACACTATAATTGATGGAGGCAGTTGCAATAACTTGGTGAACACAGATGTGGTCAAGAAACTTGGGTTGACAACAAGAGCACAGCCTCATCCATACCACATTCAGTGGTTCTACAACAGCGGTAAGGTTAGGGTAACACAAACAGCGAGAGTACATTTTTCGATGGGTTCTTACCATGATTTTGCCAATTTTGATGTCATACCTATGGATGCTTGTTCTCTTTTGTTGGGACGTCCTTGGGAATTTGATACGGATGCTATTCATCATGGTAGAACTAATAAATATACTCTGATACAAAAAGGAAAAAAAATCACTTTGCTTCCTATGACTCCTGCTGAAATTGTACATTTGGAGAAAAGTAAAACACGTGATGATAAGGCAACAAAATCACTAGACTCTGAAAAACAAGTAATTAAGTTAAAATCACCTTCACTGCTCACAACTAAATCTGACCTTGCTGATTTATTTAATACCAAGAGGATGTACTATGCTTTAGTATGCAAAGAAGCCATTTTTTCGCTTCATGAAGTGTCCGTTGCATTGCCCCCTGCTGTTGCTAACCTTTTGCAGGATTTTGCGGATGTGTTTCCCCCCTAGATACCCCTGGATTACCACCTATGAGGGGCATTGAACATAAGATCGACTTGATTCCAGGGCAAGTTTGCCAAATCATGCGGCGTACAGGGCGAATCCGGAAGAGACAAGGGAAATTCACTGACAAGTTCAAGATCTTTTGAACCACGGGTATATTCGTGAAAGCCTTAGTACTTGTTCTGTTCCTGTTCTTTTAGTTCCTAAGAAAGATGGTAGCTGGCGCATGTGTGTTGATATTAAAGCGATTAATTACATCACTATTCGATATCATTATCCTATTCCTCGCTTAGATGACATGCTTGATGAATTGAGTGGTGCTATTATTTTCACAAAAATTGACTTGCGTAGTGGTTACCACCAAATTAGAATGGTACTAGGAGATGAATGGAAAACTGCATTTAAAACCAAGTTTGGACTTTATGAGTGGTTAGTCATGCCTTTTGGTTTAACTAATGCACCTAGCACTTTTATGCGATTAATGAACGAGGTTTTACGTGATTTTATTGGAAAATTTGTGGTGGTTTACTTCGATGATATCCTCATTTACAGCTAGTCATATGACGAACATCTTAATCATTTACGTGCTGTTTTTAGTGTCTTGAGAGATGCACGTTTGTTTGGTAACCTCAAAAAGTGCGTCTTTTGCACCAATCGAGTTTCGTTTCTTGGATATGTCATTTCATCGCAGGGAATTGAGATAGATGAGGAAAAAATTATGGCGATCACTAGCTGGCAAACTCCATCGACCGTCACGCAGGTGCGTAGTTTTCTTAGTCTTGCAGGTTTTTATCGACGCTTTATGCGGGATTTCAGCACCATTACAGCACCTCTCCATGAACTGACGAAGAATGGAGTGCAGTTTCGATGGAGCGAACAGCAGCAACAAGCTTTTGATGTTCTCAAATCAAAGCTTACACAAGCACCATTGCTACAACTTCCTGATTTTGACAAGACATTTGAGCTAGAATATGATGCAAGCGGCATTGGTATTGGAGGTGTTCTCATACAAGGAGGTAAACCCGTTGCATTCTTTAGTGAAAAATCGCATGGTCCTTCTCTGAGTTATTCTACTTATGATAAGGAATTGTATGCCTTAGTGCGAGTTCTACAAACTTGGCAACATTACCTGTGGTCTAAGGAGTTCATCGTACATTCCGATCATGAATCTTTGAAGTATCTTAAGTGTTAAACCAATCTGAATAAACGACATGCTAAATGGATTGAGTTCATAGATTCGTTTCTGTACATCATTAGGCATAAGAAAGGGAAGGAGAATGTTATTGCAGATGCATTATCTAGACGTTACACCATGCTGTCCCAACTTGATCATAAAATATTTGGTTTGAAAACAATAAAAGGAATATATCCTACTGATTTGGACTTCAATGATGCCTTTGAAAATTATAGAGAAGGAAGAACTTGGAATAAATATGTACTATGGGAGAGCATCCTCTATCGTGCTAACAAGCTATGTGTTCCTGCTAGTTCCGTTCGCCTATTACTTTTGCAGGAAGCACATGGAGGAGGTTTGATGGAACATTTTGGAGTGAAGAAAACTGAGGACATGCTGGCCACACACTTCTTTTGGCCAAAGATGAGACGTGATGTCGAGCGCTACGTGTCATGATGCACTACTTGCAATAAAGCTAAGTCTCGACTTAACCCACATGGTCTTTATATGCCTCTTCCTGTTCCTAGTGTATCTTGGTAGGATATTTCTATGGATTTTGTTTTGGGATTGCCTAGGACTAAGAGGGGGAGGGATAGTATTTTTTGGTTGTTGATCGTTTCTCCAAAATGGCACATTTCATACCTTGTCATAAGAATGATAATGCCTCACACATTGCTGATTTGTTTATGATGGAAATTATTTGTTTACATGGTGTGCAAAATACCATTGTTTCTGATCGTGATGTAAAATTTTTAAGTCATTTTTGGAGAACTTTGTGGTATAAATTGAGAACCAAGCTGCTGTTTTCAACCACATGTCACCCACAAACTGATGGACAAACTGAGGTAGTAAATCGTACTCTATCCACTATGTTGTGGGTTGTTTTACAAAAAATTAAAGGGTTGGGTGGATTGTTTACCACATATAGAATTTGCTTACAACAAGTCAGCTCACTCTACTACAAAGGTAAGCCCATTCCAGGTAGTGTATGATTTCAATCCCAGTGCTCCTATTGATTTATTACCTTTGTCTCCTTCTGAAACTATAAATTTGAATGCTACACAACGCTCTGAATTCATTCTTAAGATGCATGAAACTACAAAGAAAAATATTGAAAGGATGAATGAGAAGTATAGAATTTCTGGTAGTAAAGGTAGAAAAGAAGTAAAACTTGAACCAGAGGACTTGGTATGGCTACATTTGAGAAAAGAACGATTTCATCACTTGAGAAAACCTAAACTTATGCCACGTGCTGCTGGTCCTTTTAAGATTGTTGAAAAGATAAATGACAATGCTTATAAGTTTGAGTTGCCTCCCGATTTTGGGGTTAGTCCCACATTTAACATTTCAGATTTCCGACCATACTTGGGAGAAGAAGATGATCTTGAGTCGAGGACGACTCCTATTCAAGAGGGGGAGGATGATGAGGACATCACAACAGTGGATACTCACATTGATATACAAGGACCAATCACAAGAACACGAGCACGGTTACTAAATCAGCAGGTAAACTCATTCGTAAATTCCTACCCATGTGATTTTGAGAATGGATTTCTATTTAATGATTTAATTGTTATTAGGAACATGGACATGATCAACAAGTAAAGGGAGGAGGATTTGGGGACATGGAGAACCAGATGGGACGTCCACAAGTTGATGGAAACAGTCGCCAACTCGGACTCGAGTTCAACTCGGAGTCCAGGAGCAGCCCATCTTAAAACAGACGCCCAGAATGCATACGGACTCTATTTTCGACGTTCTACATATGCATAGAAATATGAGAAGATAAACTATCCAATGGTTCTGGTCCCACATTAAAATTCGCTAGGAGTCACTGTGAGTTGTCGAAACAAGTCAAATTCAGGGTTCTGTCCGGTGCTGCACCACCGTATTGGGCTTTTGGGCCTCGTATCCCGTATGAGTCCATTAGGGACGCGTCTAAGGGTCTCATGGCCGACCCTAGCCTTTAAATACTATAGCCGCCGGCCAAAATTGTGGGTTTTGCTTAGATAAACAGCCTCCGTTCTACGGTTTTTGTGAAACCCTAACTTCGTGATTTTCAGATCATGTCTTCTACGTTCTTGCTCGTGTTCTCCGTTGCACCTGCAGGGATTAGCCTTCTTGTTGAGGTCAAGCATGTGCTGCACGGTTGATAACCAACGGAGCAGTGGTGTAGTGATTGCAGGGGTGTTCGAACTGCTCGAGTGCCGCGGATCATCAACGTCGAGTTCTCCACCTCAATCGACCTACCTTTCGGAAGATCGGGCCTAAACCACTCATCAGCGTGGGACTCACGTGCAGTGTTTTAAACATTTCCCGAATTTCATTTTTAGTTCAAACTTCAAAGCCACACAACTTTGGCTAGGAAGCTCCAAATCGAGTGAACCAAATTTTGTTGGATTCAGCTCTCTAAGTACTTTACAGCAAATCAAGTTTCACCCTATGAAAATCCTTATTTCTCCATAATTAATTCTTCAAATTTAAACTGTTTAGAATTTTAACTGGAGAACCTATTGGAGGAAAATTCTGAAATTTTTCTGGGATGTTCACCAAAATATCCATGAGCTACCATAAAAATTTCAGATCCATTTGAGCTAATTTTATCCACCTAATGATGTGATTAATAAAATTTTTCCATAGAAAATAGAAAATGTCCAGAAATATTTTCAGAATTTCTCTGAAATTGTTTAGCTCATATCTTTAGATAGGAACCTTCAAATTAAGTGAGACCAACTCTATTAGAACCCTCTGAAAATCTATTTTTCAGAAAGTCATGGCTTGCTCCATGAAAATCCCTAGAATACCCTAAGAGCTCCAATTAAGGTCAAGTACACAATTATTTGTGGAGAGCTCAAATGAGCTTTGATGCAAATAAAACTTGGCCAAGTCTATGTTTAGGTTGTAACCAAACCACAGTAAAAATTTCAGAGTCATTGGGTCTTTCTAATAAGACTTACAGTCTTCACAAGTTTAAATTCAATTCAAATGCATTTAAATTGATACATATACATGTTTTCTCATGTAGTCGGTAAGGTCAAGGAGGAACCTGAAGTCTTAGACTTCGTAACTCCGGAAGAGCAGCTAGCCTGCGACCAAGAGCAGCAAGGCAAGCTCCAGTTTGTATTAACCTTTGTACAAATTTTTACTGTTTTGAGAACTTACTTTGAGCACCCACTTACTTCTTGCATTAGAGTCTTGTTTGAAACCCAAATGCATAGCCAAGAAAACCATGGGTTGGGACTAGGATTGAAAACCCCATTTAGCTACTGCAATGCTAAGATAGTGTAGGATTCGGTACAAGTCGAGTAGTTGGAACTACTCGCGAGGATAGGCTAGAGGCACTTGACTCGGGTAAAGATAGCAAATGAAGTACATGGCAAGAAAAATGAGACCGAGCGGAGAGTAAGGGCAGCAGGACTTTGGGGCCTGGGTGCTATAGCCCCGCTCGTGTTGATTGAGGACCGAGACGTGTGCGGGCCTGTTGAACAAGCTAGAACAGTACCGAAGACCTACCGGCTATATGGGAACCGGGAAACCGATGTAACTCGGGTAGCTGGGTATTGAGGCATTGCCTGTCGTTCAGAGGGTAGGTTGAGAGCTCGAGGCGTAAATCGGCTAGCGGCACTGTGGATGCGTGCGCAGAGACCTCTTGCTCGGGACGATAGTACCGGTTCAATATTTGGCTAATGGGTGGAAGGTGGTTGCGTACGACGTCCGTGATGGTTGCTGTAGGCAACATCGAGTACGGGCATACGTGACGGGTTATTCGGGTAACCCTGCAGGTCTAAATCGATTATAATCGCCATACCTCACGGTCAGTGAGTACCACTTGTTCACTCTACCGTGACGTAGAAAGAACAGGCTAGAGACATGTTAAAAGTTTGCTGATTTGAAAGTTATACTCTGCTTGTTAATGTCTTGTCGTAGCTTAGAGCTAATTAAAGTTCTTTTCAACTTTGGGCAAAGTACATGAGAGAAATGCGTTTCTTGTTTGATTGCGGCTCTCTCATGTACCTTAGCGTAAGGTTCTCCACAACCTTCGGCTAAAACTTGAAAGTAAGGTTCCACTAATTAGGCGAGTCCTTTGCAACTTCTTCTACCTCATGTACCCTATCACCCTTCATGTAGAAGTTTCATGTATAGGAGAGACGGGTCAGTCTTGTTGAGCCATCGTGCTCACTGCTTGTGTTTGAAGCTTTTGCAGGGGTCTATGATGAAGGGACTCCTGAGGAGGAGACGGAACCCCAGGAGGGGAACCCCGTCGAGTGGGAGTCATGCACGCCGCCGTGTTAGTGTGTGTGCGTGCTAGCGGGGACACGTTCACGGGCTGAACGTGAACTCGATGCGTATTCTACGCCCGTGAGTGTAGACTGAACATATTTTGTTGTACAAATGTTCATTAAACTAATCATGAGAGCTCCATCTCCAGTGATGACGAGCGCCAGAAGATGCTCTACGTCATCTATGGTGGGTCCGCTGACCCCTCGTCTCGAAGCGCGGTTAAGACCTTGCGCCAAGTGGTAGCGTCGGTGGCTCCTCTACCGAGTGCCGCACCGCACCTCAGGTGGATGGGAACCCCCATCAGCTTCGATGCCACCGACTGCCCCAGGAACATGGCTGGGGCCGGCCAACTACCGCTCTTGGTGGCCCCCACCACCGCCAACGTGAGGATGTACCACGTTTTGGTGGATGGCGGGGCTAGACTGAACCTCATCAGTCGCGCAGCTTTCCAGAAGCTGCAGATCCCGATGGCCAAGCTCACCCCATCGAGCCCGTTCTCAGGGGTAGGGCCGGGACAGGTCATTCCCTACGGCCACATCAGCCTCCCGGTGACCTTTGGGGCACCGGACAGCTATCGGACAGAGTACATTCTGTTCGACGTGGCGGAGATCGACCTCCCCTTCAACGCCATAATTGGCAGGCCAGCCCTGTACCGATTCATGGCAGTAGCCCACTATGGCTACCTTGTATTGAAGATGCCTACACCAACAGGCGTCCTCATGATTCGTGGAGACCGTCCTGCCGCGGTGTCAGCCTTGGAAATGCTCCAAGCGCTTACAACAGCTAGAGCACCAACCCCAGGCAGTGCAGAACCAAACCGGCTCCACCCGAGTGCACGCCACCGTGCCTCTACCACAGCACCCCGTGTGCAACCCCTCGACGAGGGCGACGTCCCCTTGAGGCTCGTCCAAATCGGCGTCGACGACACCCAGACCACCCAGGTAGCCGGGGGCCTGGATAGCAAATAGGAAGGCGCGCTCGTCACCTTCCTCCGGCACAATGTCAACGTGTTTGCATGGCAGCCGTCGCAGATGCCGGGGATCCCTAGGGAGTTGATCGGGCACCACCAAAAGGTCTTCCCCGATGCCCGGCCAGTCCAACAGAAGCCCCGCAAGCAGTCCATCGAGCGGCAAAGCTTCATCTGCGAGGAAATCAAGAAGCTGCTGGACGCTGGCTTCATACGGGAAGTCCACCACCCTCGGTGGATGGCGAACCCTGTTGTTGTCCCGAAGGCCGGCGGGAAGCTCCGGATGTGCATCGACTACACCAGTCTCAATAAGATCCCTATGTCTAGAGAAGATGAAGAGCACACCTCCTTCATCACAGTAGACGGTCTGTACTGGTATGTCTCTATGCCTTATGGCCTAAAGAACGCTCTCCCTACCTTCGTACGTGCAATGCACAAAACCTTCGGGGAGCTGATAAGAGCCTTAGTTGAGGTGTATGTCGATGACATTGTTGTTAAGGTCAGGCAGAGTTCATCCCTACTAGAGAACCTGGCCTTAGCCTTCGATAAACTGCGCTCTACGCGTACCAAGCTGAACCCCGACAAGTGTGTGTTCGGTGTATCCTCTGGAAAACTCTTAGGATTCCTGGTCTCACAACGAGGAATTGAGGCTAACCCAGAGAAGATCAAAGCCATCGACTTGAGGCGGCCCCCCACCCGCATCAAAGAAGTCCAAAAACTCACGGGATGCCTAGCCGCGCTGAGTCGTTTTATACCGAGGTTAGCAGAGCGAGCGCTCCCCTTCCTTAAGCTCCTGCACAAATCCAGCCCATTCGCTTGGACAGACGAAGCAGAAGAAGCTCTCTAGGAGCTGAAGCAACTCCTGACGACCCTACCCGTAATGGTAGCCCCCGAGCCCGAAGAGCATCTGTTGCTCTACATCGCGGCGACGGCTGAAGTGGTGAGTATGGTCCTCGTCGCAGAGCGGCCGGACCCCTCATCGCCACAGCCTGCTCCGGTATCGGGAGACAGGCGCTAGGAAACCCCGGAGGTCCAAGACGACCCCCCGGGTCTCCGAGGCAACCCCCCGGAGGTCCAAAACGGACCCCCGGACCCCCAAAACAACCTCCCGGAGGACCAGTAGGAACTCCCGGAGGTGCAACAGGACCCCCCGGAGGTCCAACGGAACCTCCCGGATGTCCAACGGGACCTCCCAGAGCTCCCAGGAAATCAGCGGGACCTCCCGGAGGTCCAAGACAGCCCGGGAGCCTTCGAGTATCAGCTCCCGGCAGCCTCCCCGGGCCCACCCACCTCCCGCGGGCTTGATCCATGGATGAAGATGTCTCTGACCTGGGAGGGAGGGTCCGGACCATCCAGAGGCCTGTCAACTACATCAGCGAGGTCCTCCATGAGGCCAAGACAAGGTACCTGGAGGTCCATAAGCTGCTGTATGCAGTGCTCGTGGCGTCCAGGAAGCTCCGCCACTACTTCCAAGTCCGCCGGGTCTCGGTGGTCACCTCCTATCCGCTGAAAGCTGTCCTCCACAGCCCCCACGCGCGACCGGCAATGTCGCGAAATGGGCAGCGGAGCTGGTGGAGTTTGAGCTGGACTTCCTTCCTCATCACGCAGTCAAGAGCCAAGCACTGGCTGACTTCGTGGCTGAGTGGACGCCAACGAAGGCTGACCCAGGGGGCCATGAAGACGGTGAACCAGGGCCCTGAGCTCCGGCCTTCACCGGGCCTTACTGGACGCTCTTCTTCGACTGCTCCTCGCGAAAGCAGGGGACCGGTGCTGGCGTACTGCTTCTCATGCCATCGGGGGAGCAGTCTGGGTATATGGTGCGTCTCAGTTTCAAGGCAACCAACAACATGGCAGAGTATGAAGCACTCATCTTTGGCCTAAAGACAGCCCTGTCTCTAGGCGTCACCAGTTGTTGGCACAGGGCGACTCCCAGCTAGTTATCAAGCAAGTTAAGGGTGAATGCTCCTGCAATGACCCACAGCTAGCTGCTTATCTGCTCTATGTGCGGATGTTGGAGAAAGACTTCCTCGCCTTGGACCTGCGCCACGTACCGTGCGCTGGCAAGGCCGCAGCTGACGACCTCTCAACGAAGGCCTCCACTGGAGCCCCTGTGCCTGAAGGAGTCTTCGAGAGGACGTTGCTGTGGCCCACAGCCCGGCCCGCTGAGTCGGGCGAAGGGGGCTAGACCAGCACCTCGAAGCTGGCGGTCCCTGCGGCCCTGCAGCCATGGACGCTGCCAAGGATCGTAAGCGTCACTGGGGACTCCGTGCAACCCAGCGCTCAAGATCCAGACGCTCAAGTCAGACCCGATGCATGGATCACGGAGATCCGGGACTACTTGAAAGACAATATCCTCCCTGATGAACGTGTATCCGCTGAACGGATCATGCGCATGGCTAAGAGATACATGTTGGTAGAAGGGGATCTCTACCGACGTGGCGCCAACCGCGTCCTATTGCGGTGCATAACAAGGGGGAAGGCTGCGACTTGCTCGCTGAGATCCATGGAGGCGAATGTGGGAGTCACTCTTCCTCACGCACGCTTGTCGGTAAAGCCTTCCGGCATGGCTTCTACTAGCCGACAGCACTCCAGGATGCCGTCAAGCTGGTCGAGAGCTGCAAGGCGTGCCTGTTCCACGCCAAGCAGATCCATACACCGGCTTGGACGGTACAGATGATCCCGCCCACATGGCCATTTGCCGTATGGGGGCTGGACATCCTGGGACCATTCCATAGAGCCGAGGATGGGGACCCGCTCCCGAACCCTTGGAACGCAGAACACCTCCATAAGTTCTACCCCTAGAGCAACAATAGGACCTACTCTTCTTTTTGTAATAAATTCCATAAAGTCCAGGAACAGTGCTCCGAGCAGCTAAGCCTCAGGGGACGGTACAGGACTACGTTCAGCTTTGCCTGGTTCCGACCCCAAGCGCGTAGAGTCTTGCTTCCCTTCTTAATGGGGCGGGTCGTGGCCTCCATGTTTAGCCTGCCTTCCTCCTATGGAAATTTATACGAAAAGAAACCTGTCCTACGTTGCTCTTCCTTGGTGCTCATTTAATTTACGTATTAAATTTTTATGACTGCACTTCTGGCGCATGCCCACCATGCGCTCAGCTCCCTCTTCTCATTCTCACCTTTAGTCGGCATTTGCTGCCCTACCAAAGGCGGTTGCGTTGGAGGTACCTGCCGATAGCCAGGGGGACCCCGAGCTCCCGGCACTTCGCGCACGGTAGTCCCCAAGCACCGTATAAGTGGACGGGGACCGTAAGCCAAATAAGACTATGAGATAGAGGAGGGGGAGCCCCCAAGGAGAATTACGTTTCCTTTACTTGTGTGCAGGACCTCTCGGCCTCAGCTCCCCGCAGGAGTATGGTAGGTACATCCATCCAATGGAACGCACCTACCAGGGGGCCTCTACGGAATCGCGCAAGACCGAAACCCCAAGGTAAGAACAAAGAACCTAGACCTCACCACTTCCAGAGAGGCGAGACCCGAAGGTCCCACGTGTCCAGCGGGGCCGGACCTCCATCTCCTTGAGGGGGAGCTCCAGGCCCGCCACGTGGCTCCACGTGCCCCGCAAGCCCGGACCTCCCCTCAGAGGGGAGCTCCAGGCCCGCCATGTGGCTAGCAGGCCCGGACCCCCCTCCCATTCTCATGGGGCGGGTCCTGGAGACCTCCGGGGCCCTTAATACAGTAAGGACCTGGGGAAGGTGTCTATGCAGAGCTTCGAGATTGGTCAAGGCCTCTGAGTACCTTGCGGAGCTAAGGACTCGACCAGGTAAAACCAAGAAGAAGACTAAGACTTGCTGACATAGAAGGAAACAGGAGTCTGTTCATACAAGGCTCCATGAGCTGAGCTACAGACTCAACAAAAATAAAAAAGGAGGTACAGGGCCTTGTGGCGATGGGGGCAGATGCCTAAGAGTCCCCGGACTCCCGTTGGAACCTAGAGGCCACAAGGGCGGCCACGTCCTCGACCCCGGCCCTGGCAGCTTCCTCCAGCTCGGTAACGGGTCCTAGACGGACTTGCTCCAAAGAAAAGGAAGGGTCTTGGCTCCGGAAGCACGGCAGTACGTGCATAGCGACCTCCTTCGCCAGGCCCCGTCCTTCCACTTCAAGCTCGTCGACGATCACCGCTTCGAGCCGGCCCAGCTTGTCGCCAATGGACTCAAGTGCCGGGATTGCTTCGGACATCTCCTGCGCCGGAGCCTCCATCCGCACCAGACTGAAACCAAGAGGAGCCAAGGCAGACCCCGCCTTGGCAATAAAGCCCCAGACCGCCTGGGCCTTGGTAGACCGCAAAGACTGGAGCTTCTCTACCTCTTGGCGAGCTGCCAGCTTGCGATCCAACGCCGCCTGGCACTCCTGGGAGAACTGCTCCTCCCTCGCAGCAGAAGCTGACTCACGGAGCTCCAGCTCCTCGGTCCGAGCCCTCAGCTCGCCCTCTTTGGCTTTAAGCCATGCGGCGATCTTCTCCTCCTCAGCCGCTGCGGCGCGTTCCCGATCGGCGACGGCGCACTCTCGACGAGCTGCCTGCAGCTGCAACCCCTCCGCGGCGGCAGAACGCTCCTCGGCGTTGGCTTCAACATGAGCCAGGGCCTCGCGGTAGGAAGCACGAAGCCGCCGGGTCTCTGACTCCAGGCGGCTAATGGTCTTCTTCTGAGTGTCGAGCAGAACACTCATGGCCTCAAGTCTTGACTGCCTCGAGTCAAGATCCGCCCTAGCCTCCTGGGCCCGCTGCTGCCAGCTGAGAAGGTGTTCCCTCTCTCCGGCCAGCGCCCCCCACTCCTGCTCGAAGGAGGCCTGGAGTTGTTGGGCGCTGGTCTGGAAACGCCCCAAGGCATCCCACACAGGCGCCGGGAAAGAGGGGACAGGAGTCACGCCCCTGACCCCCCCTGTCAAGTCTAAGACCGGCGGAGGCGCCAGTGCCTCAGCAACCGGAGTGGGACGCTCTCCTAAGGGAGCGAGGGGGCCAGTAGGTGCACCTACAGCGGCCCTCCCAGTCTCAGGACTGGATTTCTGGGTTGGTGAAGGAGGGCGGACAGGTGCGGATGCGGACACCGTGGAGGATGAACTCGCCGGCACAGAGGAAGCCCCCGTCGATTTGGGGGCCATGGGAGCCACCGTGGTTCCCAGATGCTGAGGCACGGAGCCTCAGCCAGTTGGAGACGACCAGGTAAGAGGCCCGCCCCCGGCAGCCGGTCGGTCCCTGTAAGGAAAGAAAGCTCTCAGGCTAAGAGAGGGGACGAGAACGCTGCTCCTACAAGCCAGAAGGAGCAACACTTACTGGGCGACATGAGCGCTCCAACGGGCTTGTAGCCACGGCCTCTGGGCCGTAGTTGAACCGCCAGGACCTGCGGCCAGAACGGTCGTGGGACGTGGCATCTGGACCCCCGGCACACTCCCCGGCGTCGCCCCACCAGCACCCCCCCTAGAAGCCCCTCTGCTTGAGGAAGGATGACGAGGCGCTTGGGGTTCTTCGGACTGCCGCTGTCCGGGAAGAGACCCGCTAGGGTGGGACACCCGAGGCCTCTTCGGGTCGCCACCCGATGGACCAGTACCCCCGGGAGATGGGTGCAAGGGTGCTCCGGCTCCCTGACTCGGCGCAGGCGGCGCCCTCGGAGGAGACCGGGCGCGTTTCTTCTCTGGATGCCCGGGGGCCGGCTCCTTCCCCTTCCCCTTGTCGGCGGCTTGACTACCGTCGGCTCTTGGGACAGGTTGGGCAGCAACAGACGCCTCGCGCCCCGATCTGGAGCGCTCGGGTCCTGGGATCGAGATACCCCGGAAGGCATCCCCAACCTGCAGGACAGCGATCCCGATATCGTCGAGGTTCGGCATCTTCCGCAGGAGCTCTGACCTCCTCTGTGGCTCCAAGAAGAGGGGGGTGGCAAAGGACAGAAGGGCGGGGTCGCCACTGGGAATGAAGTCGCCGCTCACCTTGCCCACCATCTCGTAAAGCTCCTCATCGGAAGGATCAGAGCCGGGGCCCCTCTCCAGCCTGGTACAGTCCTGCTCGCCAGTATAGTACCACGACGGGCGACTGCGCTGCTGCAAGGGCGCAATACGGCGCGACATGAAGTCCATCAGCACCATCAGGGACGTCAGCCCCTCGTTGGCCAAGAACCGGATCCGCTCCAAGACCGGGGCGTACTCCTGCTCCAGCTCTGGGATCTCCTCCCAGAAGCGACGATCGGTGGTTGGGCCAGCGGTCGGGAGTTGTAGGCGATCTTGCTCGTCGGTCTGCACTACCACCCAGCTCTCCCTCCAGTTTTCCCACCTTGACGCGCTGAAAGGCAGAAGGTACGCAGAGACCTTTGGGTCCTTGCAGCGATGCTGGAAGTAGTACGCCCCCATCTGGGTCTTCGAGCCGCGCCCAGTCGTCCGCAACACAAAGAAGTAGCGAAAGAGCGTCACAGAAGCGTGCACCCCCACAAACATCTCGCAGAAGTGGCCAAAGACAGCGGCCATTGCGAAGGAGTTGGGAGAGAGGTGGTGGAGCTGGAGCCCATACGTCTCCAGCAGTGTGACAAAGAAGGAAGAAATTGGCGGGACGAACCCCCCAAAGCATAGGCAGTAAAGAAGACCATGTCCCCCTTTTCCAGTATCAGGGGGAGAGATCCCCGGCGGAGCCGGCATTTCTGTTCCTCCATGCGCCAGCCCAGCAGCCTGCGCACTGGTCCAAGCTCGGCGGAACGAACGAGGCGCGTCGGGAGCAAGTTGGAAGCCATGGCGGGGGAGAACTCAAGGACAGGAAGGCCAAGGCGCAAGAGTTCAAGGGAAGAACGAGCACTAGGAAATGCGAAGGGAAGCCGCGATGCGGGTGAGATCCCCTTTTAAAACTTTCCAGGAACGATTCGAGGTGATTCGAAAACCTTCGAATACATCGCATCGGCGACCGCATTGGCTTCGAGACCGGGCGCCGATGATAGGTGGACCCAAGCCGCCCAGCTGAAGCGGTGGGTCAAGGAGTCAGTCTCCCAAGAAGACGAGCCGGCAAGGCACTTCGGCAGTTCCGGAAGAAAGTGCCGCGACGTACAGAAGTGGCAGCCTTGGGAACCGCCGCAGTAAAGGAAACCATCAAGAGGGCACACGCTCCCACGATCCCGTGACTGTTCATGCTCCGGCAGCGGTCAATGCGGGACTTAGAGAAATTGCGCGGAACAGAAGAGACGGAGGTCCCACCTCGGGCTCGCTATCTCCCCCGAGATGGGCCCGGGGGCCACTGTCGGTACTCGCGATAACGGGTACCCCCGCGCACAGGGGAAAATGCCTAAGGATCCCGCCCTTCTCCGCAGGGAGAGCTCCGAAGGCGCCACGCGTCCAGCGAGGCCGGATCTCCCTCTCCTCAGAGGAGAGCTCCGGGCTCGCCACGTGGCGTGCAGAAGCCGGACCCCCCCCTCCGCGGGGGAGAGGTCCGAAGGCGCCACGTGTCCAGCGGGGCCGGACCTCCCTCTCCTCAGAGGAGAGCTCCGGGGCCGCCACATGGCCGACAAAAGCCGGACCTCCCCCTCCGCGGGGAGAGGTCCGAAGGCTCCACGTGTCCTGCGGGACCGGACCTCCCTCTCCTCCGAGGAGAGCTCCGGGCCCGCCACGTGTCCAGCAGAAGAGCGCTGCCTGCCCCCAAGCGGTAGGCAGCGGGCGTAAAGACGCCCCATACCTTGCCCGTACAAGGTATTCAAGGCCCATGCCTTCCCAAGACGTGGAGACGCGGAGCACGCCTCTGTCAGGTTCCGTTGCGCCCAGTCGCATCACAGACTCGCGCGCGGTGTCAGAACCTGCTAGCCAATAAACACAGCGACAAGACATCCCCTGCCGCCTCCGCCGTCATCAACCACTACGACTAACATGCGGCATGGGCAGGGCGGCAAGACGAAGACTCAGAAGCCTTCGCCAGAGACAACTACCGGTATAACTGCGGATACGATAGTCGGCAGGCAATCTCCCCGGGACCACCTGTCGGGTCCCGGGCCCCCCTTGTAAGCCACATGAGCCTTGGACTATAAAAGGCACGGGTAGGCGACGTTAGCAAGGGTTCGCACTCCCTCGACTCATACGCTAGGCATAACTCATCCTCAAGCTCAGGACTCTGGTTCTGGGCAACAAGCAATACAGCGAGCTCCACAGCTCACCGTGGACGTAGGGTTTTACGCTCCGGCGGCCCGAACCACGTAAAACTCGTCGTGTCAAGCTCCTCCCTAACTCGTCCCTACCTCAAGCTGTCCGCAAGTGACTAGCCCCTCCGAAAAAGAACCTCTGCGGGCTGCCGAGTGCAGGTCCGGGGGAAGTGTCGACCACACACTTCGACACTAGCGGTCAGCCCTCGGTAGAAATGATAACCCTTCACAGATGGTGATTTCACATAGTCAGGGACATATTGAGCTAAGCGATTGAATTCCTTTGCATACTCAATAACACTCATGTCCCCTTGCTTCAGACTCTAGAACTCATCCAGACTGGTTTGCATTATGCCCGCAGGGATGAAACGAGCACGAAATGCAGCCTGGAACTCCGACCATGTGATGCCCTGCTGGTTGGACAGCAAGGTACTCTGCCCACCATGCTCCAGCAAAGCCGTGAAGCTGTTTTGCGGCATATAGAGTCTTCGAGAATTCATCACATTGGATCAACCCAAACTTGGATTTAATGACACATAACCAGTGATTTGCTTCACAATGGTCAGCCGCCTCAGAGAATACCGGCGGTTGTGTCGCCAAGAAATCCAGATACGTGCTTTGGGTTGGCATGTGACGTTAAGCTTCTCTATTTATTCCCTGCTGAACTAGAGTTTGGAGAGTTTCATTCATCTTTGCCATAATTTCAGCCAATCTGGTTGGCGATGGCTCTTGTGATGAAGTCGAGTCATTCCCACCTCGACTTGAACCTTCAACCTCCATTTGAGGATGTGTGCGTACCATACAAGTTGATTACTACGTCACAACATGGGAGCAAGCGGTACTCAATAACCGCGAGGGACGGTGATTCGAATCAAACACTACCCGGATAACTCGACACATACGCCCGCCTCTGAAGACCCAACTCTGGCTCATATGTCTAACGATACGATGTGGTATGCCACTACAACCCAGTGAACCTGGTACATCGGTTTCCTGGTTCCCATATATCAGTAAGCATCCGGTACACAACTCAATACTTGCTCCTGGACGCGGCATACGCATCGGCCTTAACCGACACAGGCAGAGCTACTCGACCAAGACCTCGTCTTGTCGCAGCCTAACCCCTCTGCCCGGTCTCATCTTTAGAAATGAAAACTTTAGTTTGCTTCCTTTCCCAACCACACTTATGATATTCTGAACTATAGCTCGCGAGTAGTCTCCAACTTCTCGTCTTCTACCGGATGCCCTAGTCTATTTAGCATGGCCTTATTCTACATCGATGACACAATTCTACCCTCGACCTCAGGGTTCATTTTTGGTTATGCAGGTGGGGTATAAAACATCCTTGACCTAATGCACATACAAACTGAGACCCATAGTAGTGGACAAAGTAAAAACTTTAGAAAATAACTTAAGTGCAAACCGGGGCTTGCCTTGGTTTTGCAGGTGACTTAAGTCAGATAAGATGAAGTTAGTTGCTGATGATGAGTTGAGGCTTAATCCTTGCCTTCTTGCTCCTTGATCAAATCTTCACTTATCCACGTTTAATCACTACACGTTATGAGTATGCATACATGTTTAATTATAAAACTTTTTGCTAACAATGCTAAACACAAGTTTGAAACTGGAACTTTGTTTAAGAATTTAAAATGACACTGGGGTGGTTGTTTGGATGTGTGTCTAAGCATTATCCTCAAGTGAGAAGTGAGGTTCATCACTTGGGTGGGGAGCAACTAAGGGTTGAACAGAACACTAATGATCCAGGGCTCCAATGGAGCTGGAAATTTTCTTGGGAGTTCCTTGTGACAAGAAAGTCCTCTGGACCAAAATTCAGAATGTTTCATTGAATAGGTCACCCAGAACAATTCCCTAAGCATTTAGGCATAAAGGAATTAATTCTGATTAAACTTGCACTTTCATGCAAATCCAAGTGAACCGTAATTTCATACATAGCTCAGGGAGTATGTCTGAATTTTCCTAGGATTTTTGGAGCTAAGGAATGCCTAGAACTGAATTTCCAAGTTTTGGAAATTCTCTGAAAATGTTTCTGTATTCATTTGAATACAGAAACTTGAAATCAAAATTATCCTAACTAAATGAACTCCAAATGAGCTGAAAATTTTACAGGAGTCTCCTAATATCCTAAAAACTATTCTGGCAAAAATTGGGGATTTTCGGATGAACCAAACTCCCTCAAAAATTCTTTGGATGAAAAGCTTTACAGAATTTTCCAGAATTTTCTATTGGTTTTAATGCAAATTGGGTTGCATATTTGGATAGAGTTTTTCATCCTGAATCCAACCCAATTTGAATCACTAATTTTGGAGCTCCCTAGCAAAAGTTATGCAGTGCCAAAGTTTGAGCTGAATTTGTAATTCAAACTGAATTGGAAACAGTTTAAACTCTGACCGGCACACGTGTCAGTCCCTCGCTGTAGCCACACCACGGACAACAGCTGCCCAGTCTGTAGCCGCAGCAGATTGGGTGGCCGCAGCAAATCCCAGTCGACCACCACGGCCACTGACCAGTGGGGCCAGCAGCTTCTTCTTCCTCCCGCCCCCCTTTTTCCCGCGCGCTCCACCCCCCTCGCCGGCGCGGTGCTGACCTCGCCGGACTTGACTTTCCGGCCATCCCACGGCCTGCTACTCGCCGCCCGGGGGTTTCCAGGGTCGGGGAACATGTGTACGGGGTTGGCTCGGGCCGCCGGTGGCCGGAAGTAGGCCGGCGACGAGCCGCGGCCTTCGGTGACGATCAGCACCGTCGCCCGACCCCTGTAGCCCGCTAACAGCTCAACTGAACCGCCTAAAAGTACCAGCAGAGGGTGGGCTAGCTCGGCATGGCATCAACGTGGCTCGGAAACGGCGGCAAGTGGGGGTTCACCGTTCGCCCGAGGGTCCCCTCCATGATCGCCGCTCGGAAACTTCAAAATGGTCTGCTAATATGGGGTTTCAAGCCATGATTGGAGAGGGGATCGGGTCGTCCTCGAGTCTAGGTCCTTTGAGCACAGTTTAGTGACCTAAAGACGAGAAGGGAGTTAGAATTTTGAGAATTCATACCAGACCGTCGCCCGGTGGCCGCCGGCGAAGTTTTTCCGAATTCTCGCTCGGTGGTTCACGGCTTGCCTTGTGGTTTGGGTGGAAGCAGCAGGGCTCGCTGGCGCGTCCAGGGATGTCCTCGCTTGGCCGTGAAAGGCGCTAGACTCCACTGTCCACGGGAGCCCTCTCCTCGGTTCACTTTCGGCCGACGCGCAGACACGGCGCCTTTGCGGCAGAGAGGATGAACCTCGATCGCTTTTGTGTCGGGGAGAAGAAGAGTGGCGCACGGTGTTGTTCAGCAGCTCGGAAGGAGGATGTGCACCGGTTTTCGCTGGATTCTGCTGGAGCACCGGGGAGCGGCGGCAGCGTGCTGTTCGGCTGGTTACTCGGGGAGAGGCAGGGCACCACAACTCGTTTACGGCTACTTCACACGCTGAGGACGAGTGAACCGCCGAGTCGATCGCCAGCGCGAGAATACAAACCAGGAGGTGTCCTCCCCGTGGAGTCGCGGTGGCGCCCGTAGCCCCCTCGGCAGCTCGGGTGGAAACCAATACACCGAGACAGACTTAAGCAGCAAGTCATAACCCCCCCCCATCTCTATGACAAGTGGGGCCCACCACTACCTTCTGCCTCAAATATCTCCAAAATTCTTGGCACTTTACAAATTCAATTCTGAGGAACTCAAATTCCAAAGTCATTTGGCAATTTGACCTGTTTTGCCTCAGTTTCAAATTTGAATTCAAATTTAGATGAAATTTACAAGTCCCCTTGATATTCATATCCATGCACCTCCAAATTTCCTCCAAATTGGTCTCCCTCATAATTTGGATCTGAGGAATTCAAATATGTCCTCTGATCTTTGAGTTGGCTATTGCAAATACACTTTTTCAAACAACAGTTTGAATTTTCTCGTTTGAACATGCCCTCCTTCTTTTTGAGGTGCACCTCTTAATTCAAACTGAATTCAAAGTTTTATTGCACATGCCAACACTTCCATGAGGAAAACAAAAGTTTTTGTAAGTCCCATTTCTTTTATTCAAACTCAACTTTATTCATAGCTCAAGTTTTCTATTTACAAGTTTTGGGACTTTTTCATTTTCTTACAACAATGGCTATCAAGCTAGCATCAAGATGGCACCGTATGATGCTCTCTACGGCCGGAAATGCCGCACACCCCTCAACAGGTGCGAATCAGGCGAACGAGTTATCTACGGCATTGAACTTGTGAATGAGGCTGAAGAATAAGTGCGGGTAATACAAGCTAATCTCAAGGCTGCTCAGTCTCGTGCGTGGTTGATCTCTAGCAGTAGCAGCTGCACCACTCCTGTTTCTCCTCTGTCTACACGTTCCCCCTAAGTTCCTCAGCTGCTCGAGCGCCCACGGAAGAGAAACACAGCACGCCCCTCTCTCTGCTTGTGGTCCAGAAGCCTCCAGCCCCTCCTAGCATCGATTGATCGCCCCAGGAGCTGCGCTGGCGCCTCCTCGATGAGCTGCACCGCTCCTCAGCTCATCCCCGGCCTCCTCTCGCAGTGCCCAAGCTATTCTTCACCGGGAGAAGGAGAGCACCGTCGTCCCTCACTGCTCCTCGCGTTCCAGCCACTCCAACGCCTCTCCCACATGTCCAGCACCTCCCTAAGGTGCGCCAAGGTGTGTAGATCATGCTACCGCAGTCCCCTTGCACTTCCCCGTCGCCGGCTCGCCGGAATTTGGATTGTGGCGCTTTTATACGTGAAGAACCGACCCATACCAAAACTGGAAATTCGTCCAACGTGGTTGATCATCGGTTCTACAATTCAAGCCACAGAAACTAGTGACCCTAGCGCTCTCCCACGCCAAATACCGAAGCAAACCATCCATCACAGGCTCCGGGCGACGAGAAATCGCCGGCGGCGGCAAAATTGGATCGGTCCTCCGGTGAACCCCATGTTCCGGCCATTTTCTGCAAGGTTTAGCCTGCGTTCCATGTTCTCCGATCACTGGTGATGCTTTAGGGCAAGGTAGCTCGCCGGGAGAAGCTTCGGACGCGCCAGAACGCGTTGATGCCGAGCTCCCGAGCCGCCCCACCGGTGCCGGCCTGTTTTCGGCCGTTTTCATGCATTGAAACCTTGCCCGGCAGCTGCGCCATGTTCCCAGGATCAAGTAGGGCGAAACCGGAACTAATTTGGTGGAGAAATGAGGGAGAACGAGCCATGCCACGATTTGAGCTGGTGTGCACGCGCGTCTCTGGCGGGAGGTTGAAGATGGACCTGACAAGTGGGCCCCCCTGTTAAGTCTCAGTGTAGGTTTTAAACAGAGAGCTATCACAGTTTGAAAAATTCATAACTTTGTGTAGACAACTCCAAAAAGGGTGAGACCAATTTTGTTTGAATTTTTAGGAGGAGTACTTCACACAGAAACAAATTGCATGCTATGAAAATGCCCAGGAATTTCTGTAGAATTGTTTTTAGTAAATAGTTTAGGGATTTATTACAGGAGCAATTCTTTATAAAATATTCCAAAATTTGGGCAGCTAGTCCTTTTCATAGTGCCTGACCTCCAGTAAAAATTTTAGCTTCATTGGAGTTCATTTGTTAGGCCAAATTGCCTTCCAAAGTTCAGCCTTTATTTGGAAATTCAAATTTAAACAGAAACTTTTCAGAACTCCTGTCCAACTTCAAAAATTCATATCTCTCTGTTGGTAGCTCCAAAAATGGTGAAACAAATTTTGTTAGAACCATGGAGACTTACCCTCATCAGTTCTTCTACTTTTAGCTATGTCAAAGCTCCTGAATTGGGCTAACAATTCAGAGAAGCATTGTACTTGTAGGAATTTTAAAGACTACATTGTGCAATGACATGTCTCCAAATTTGGCTCAAATCATCCTTAGAGAGTCTAGTATTCCCTGTAAAAATGCCAAAGCCAATTAAGGAACCTAAATAGCAGTAGCTATGAATAGAAGTTCAATTCCTATAAATCCTTAATACTTACACATATATTTTCTTACATTTCCTAATAGTGACCGAAGTTGAGGACGCAACGGAGCCTTTGGACGTCCTCCCACCAGAGGCTGACTTCCCCTTTAAATTGCAACCAGGCAAGCCCCGGTTTGCACTTAAATACCTTTTATAAAGTTTTTCATTTGTATCACTTATGTCTAGGTTGAAATGTATGCAGTAGAGTTAGGGTGATTGAAACCCCACTTGCATAGCCTTTTAAATCTTATAAAGGGTTGGATAGTGTACAAACTCGACGAGTAGAGAATGCCATGCTAATGTTTAGGATCTCGGTAGAAGTCGAGTAGTTGGAAGCTACTCGCGAGATAGTACTTATCACCCGGAAACAAAAGAGGTAGACAATGGCTTGAGTATAAAAATGAGACCTAGCAGGGGGGATAGGATGCAGTGAGCAGAGGTCTCACGTGTGTAGCCCTGTTGGTGTCGGTTGAGGACCGTCCGTGTGTGGCCCTGCTGGACAAGTATCGAACAGTACCGGATGCATACTGGCATATGGGAACCAGGAAACCGATGTAATTGGTTAACATGGGTGTCGAGGCTTACCCAACCGTAAATAGGAGTGGGTTGAGGGTAGCAAGGTGTAAATCTGCTGGTGGGCACAGTCACGCTCCATGCGGGGACCTCCTGCCCGTTACGGATGGACCGGTTCGGCATTTGGGTTGCCTTTGAAAGGTTGTCGCGTATAACAGAGTAGGAAGGGGTGTGGAATCACGCTTCTGAAAGTGGGTGTATGTGACGTGTTATCCGGGTGTGTCTTGATTGCAATCACCGTCCCTCGTGGTTATTTGAGTACCCGCTTGTTCACTGCACTGTGACGTAGTAAGAAGTGAAATAAGCCAACTGAATATGTTGTATTGAACTATTAATGTCTTGAAACCTTTTATGCTGTAGTTATAGAGCAAATTAAGTTTATATTCCACTTTGGGCATCTCCACATCGGAGGAAAGCGTTTCTTGTTTGATTGTGGACTTCTGATGTGAGGACTGCCTAAGGCACATGAATCTGCTGCTATAAAACTGAAAGTAAGGATCAACTTATAGCCGTGTCTTTATTGCAAAGTCCTTTCCTACCTTACGCATCCTTGCACGTAGAGTTCCATGCCTAGGGTTGACGGTTAAGACTTGATGAGCCTTCGTGCTCACGGTTGCAATATTTGAGCTGTGTGCAGGTGAGAGTTATGAGGAAGGTTCCGAGGACGAGGCGATGCCCCCGTCGGGTACACGGCCGAGCTGGAGCCCTGCACGCCGCCGTGATTCTCTGGTTTCTTGCTGCTAGCGTGTAGCGTACCCAGGCTGGACGGCTGCACTTTTGCATAGCTAGGATGAGAGGCCATATATGTATATTACTTCCGCTGTATGAATAGGTTTTGTAAAAAGACTTCCGCTGTTTTATATCAAATAAAAAATTGTATGTTGTTCTTTATTCTTTTCGTGTGTGCTGTTGGGTGCCGCATCGCACGGCACCACCCTATGCGATCTTGGAGTGGGTGAAAACCACGGGGTGGTCCCCACACCAAGTATGGGTGCGTCTTAGCTGAGTAATTAGGTAAGTTGCTAGATTATTATGGACCGTGGAAGGCGCGGGCAATGGGAGTCGAGTGAGGACTGCCCTGGGAACTGCATGGCACAAGAGGGGGCCCGTGGGTGGGAGAATTGGAGATTCTAGCCTGCCGGTGAAACCTTAGTGAGTCCATACATCTAGTAACCCCTTTGTAAAGTCTATTTTGTGATCTCTTGGCCATACACCAACGGTTGTGTACTAGTATAATGGAGGTTCTGCAGTCGTCGACGGGTGACGAAATCACAAACTTGTGGGTAAAGAGGTGCAAACTCTGCAGAGTCTAAAACTATCATGATAGACGAGCTTACGGTCACGAGGGCCTGGCCAACTTCCATGATTAGTTGGGATGGTGATTGGATATGGCTATTGGTTATGGTTTGGAAGATTTGGTTTTGGTTTTGTTTTCGGGACTGTTGAGTCCAGGTGATAAGATGGGTTGCATGACTGTTGAGTCATGGCAACGAGGTTGGTCTCGGTGGGAGACGAAGTTGTTTATGAGATAAAATGGTAGCGAATACGAGATGATATTCGTGAGATGGTAGCAAATATGAGGAGGTATTCGTGAGCAAGAATGAGGTTGATTGATGTCTGGATGGGACATGGAAGGTAATGAACAATGGAGGTATGATTGGTATTTTAATACATGTTGGGATGACATTCACTTAAAGATAAGTTGATGTTTTATCGTCGTTTTTGATAAATAACTTTGCTTTTCTGCAATGAGCCTTTTTATACCTACCTTGTTATGGGCTACGTATCAGATTTTCCCTCACTTGCTGAGTACATCATTGTACTCAAACTTGCATTATTATTTCATCATCAGCAACAGGAGAAGATTACTATGAAGACCAAGTGCAGCATTAGGCGTGTAATCTGTTCTCAACCTTGCCTGTGGGGATGGAGTAGAGATGGAGCCACTGCTGCCTAGAATTGCTTCCGCACTAGTTAGAAGACTTCCGCTGCATAGAAATAAGACTTCCACTGTGAGCATGAGTCCAAGACTCATGAGACATTGTAATAAACTCTGTTATTCGTGGTTATATATATTCTGAATTCAGTTTGTGGAACATATGTGTATGTGTGATGAACATCCTGGGCACACATATGCATCAGTTCTCGGTTCCGTGGTTTTCCACAGAATTGAGGGCGTCACAGATTGGTATCAGAGCCACGGTTGAGGGTAGATTACACACCTAGATACAATTACAGATTGGCATCAGAGCCACGGGTTGACGGTAGGTTACACGCTTAGATAAGTTCACAGATTGGTATCTGTCGAAATGTGTAGCCGACACTTCCCCCGGACCTGCTCTGGGCAGCCCGCGGAAGTTCTTTTTCAGAGGGCCTAGTCACTCGCGGAGAGCTTCAGCGTAGGGACGATTGAGGGAGAAGCTTGACACGGGGAGTTTTACGTGGTTCAGGAAGCCGGAGCGTAAAACCCTACGTCCACGGTCAGCAGAGATGCTCGCTGCATTGCTTGCTGCTCAGAACCGGAGTCCTGAGCTTGACGGTGTGAGTTGGCTAGAGTGTGAGTCAACAGAGTTCGAACCCTTGCTGACGTTGCCTACCCAAGCCTTTTATAGTCCAAGGCTCGAGCGGCTTACAAGGTGGGCCCGGGACCCGACAGGTGGTCCCGGGGAGATTGCCTGCCATCTACCATATCTGCAGTTATGCCGGTAGTTGTCTCTGGCGAAGGCTTTTGAGTCTTCGTTCTGCCGCCCTGCCCATGCCGCAAGCTAGTCGTAGTGGTTGATGATGGCAGGGGTGGCAGAGGATGTCTTGTCGCCGTGTTTATTGGCGGGCAGGCTCTGACATGGCGCGCCAGTCTGCGATGTGACTGGGCGCAACGGCACCTGACAGAGGCGTGCTCCGCGTCTCCGCGCCTTGGGAAGGCACGGGCCTTGAATACCTTGTACGGGCAAGGTATGGCGTGTCTTTACTCCTGCTGCCTACGGCGCGGGGGCAGGCAGCGTTGCTCTGCTGGCCACGTGGCAGGCCTGGAGCTCTCCTCTGAGGAGAGGGAGGTCCGGCCCCGCGGGACACGTGGAGCCCTCGGAGCTCTCCCCGCGGAGGGGGGAGGTCCGGCTTCTGCTGGCCACGTGGCGGGCCGGAGCTCTCCTCTGAGGAGAGGGAGGTCCGGCCCCGCGGGACACGTGGAGCCTTCGGAGCTCTCCCCACGGAGGGGGAGGTCCGGCTCAGTTGGCCACGTGGCGAGCCCGGAGCTCTCCTCTAAGGAGAGGGAGGTCCGGCCCCGCTCGACACGTGGCGCCTTCGAAGCTCTCCCTATGGAGAAGGGCGAGGTCCTTAGGCATCTCCCCCTGTGCGCGGGGGTACCCCGTATCGAGGGTACCGACAGTGGCCCCTGGGCCCATCTCAGGGGAGATAGCGAGCCCGAGGTGGGGCCTCCGTCTCTTCCACACCGCGCACTTTCTCTAAGTCCCGCATTGACCGTTGCCGGAGCACGAACAGTCGCGGGATCGTGGGAGCGTGTGCCCACTTGATAGTTGCTTTTACTGCGGCGGTTCCCAAGGCTGCCACATTTGCACGTCGTAGCGCCTCTTTCGGGAACCGCCAAAGCGTCTTGCCGGCTCGTCTCCTTGGGAGACTGACCTCTTGGCCCACCGCTTCAGCTAGACGACTTGGGTCCACTTGCCATTGACGCTTGGTCCTGGAGCCGAAGCGGTTGCACAGGCGGCGTATTCGAAGAGTTTCGAATTGCTTTGAATCGCACTTGGGAAGCTTTAAAAGAGGATCTTACCCGCATCGCGGCTTCCCTTCGCACTTCACAGCACTTGCGCCTTCCTTGAATTCTTGCGCCTTTGTCTTCTGCCATGGCTTCCAACCCACCTCCGGAGAAGAAGCGTGCTCGATCTCCTCCGGCGGCGGCGCCTGCGCCGAGTCAGGGATATAGGGCGCCTGCGCGCCCTGCTTCTGGAGATGGCGCCCCGTTCGGTGGCGACCCCAAGAGGTCTCGGGCTCATCATCCCGACGGGACTCCTCTTGAGCGACGACAGGCTGAAGGTTCCCGGGCGTCGTGTCCTCCCTCCTAAGGGGTGGAGTCTCCAAGGAAACTGCTGACGCGTCGAGGGGGGCTTCAGACGGTGGAGTCTCCAAGGAAACTGCTGACACGTCGAAGGAGGCTTCAGAAGCATCCCCTGCTCCGTCAGCCCGGGCGACTGCGGGGCAGCCGTCGACGGCGACGGCGGGCTCTAGTGGTCCTACCCCGGCTCGGAAGCAAGGGTTCAGAGCCCGTTGGAGTGCCCGTGTCTCTCGGTAAGCTACGCCTACTGGGTTCTAGAGCTTGTGCAGTCTTCGTCTTTTCTTAATTTAGGAGTTTCCCATGTTTGCAGGGACTCCCCGAGTGCCGGTAACGCTCCCGTTTCCCGGCCATCCCTGACTGACGGGGGGTCTGTGCCGCAGCGCTCGGAAGCCGGGACGGCTGCCACGACCCCCAAGCCAGCGCAAGTTCCTCCTGTACCGGTCAGCCCAGATTCTATGGAAGCGTCGACTCCCCTTGCCGGGATGGTTGCCGCGGCCCCCAAGCCAGCGCAGGTTCCTCCTATACCAGGTGGCCCGGCTTCTATGGCAGCGTCGACTCCCTCCACTCATCCTTCTCCACCGGCTCAAGAACCAGCTGTCGGTGAGGGTTCGGCGGGTCCGGCTGTCGAAGTCCAAGCGCCGGCTTCTCCTGACCGGCGTCTCATCCCGGTTGCCGGTGCGTCGTATTCTCTTGAAGACGAAGTGATGGAGGAGGTCGGGGGCGCCGCTCCGGCCTCTGCTGCCCCACTTCCCCTGGCAGACGCTCTCGTGCTAGCCCAGACGAGCGTCCGACAGGTCTTGGCCGCGCTCGGTCGCGAGCGAGAGGAGCAGGTGGTTGAGAGGGATCGCCTCCTCACCTAGGGGAACCTTTTGAGGAAGCGGACCGCGAAGGCTAAGGGGGAGCTCAACTCCAGGCGGGAGTCGCTTGATATCATGGAGGTGCTCCTCGACCAGCAGAAGCGGGCTATCGATCGTCTGGACTCCGAGACGCGTCGGCTCCACAAGGAGGCCCTTGAGGCACATGCCCGGGCTGAGGAGAACTTCTCTGTCTTGGAGGAGGTGCAGCGGAGGCTGGTGCGCCGTGAGCGCGCCGTTGAGGATCAGGATTGCTCCGTGGCGGCCGAGGCAGATAGAGTCGCCACGCGGCTGGCAGCGGGCAAGGGTGACCTGCGAGCCCGGGCTACGGAGCTAGAGGCCCAGAAGGCAGACCTTGCCACGAGGGAGGAGCAGGTCTCCCGGGAGCGCCAGGCGATCCTGGATCAGGAGCTGGTTGCCGACTTCTGGGCTTCAGAGTTGGAGCGACTTGCCCAGACTCTCCGCCTTCGGGAAAGCTCCCTGGCGGCCAAGGAGAAGGAATTCTCCGAGGGGAGCCACGACGCCTTGCTCGCAGCCCGCCGCGAGGTAGAGGAGCTCTTGGCCTCGCGGTCTTTCGAGGCCCATGCGGTCTCGAGCTTTGTCGACCAGGCAGGGTCCGCCCTGGTCCCCCTTGGCTTCAGCCCGGTGAAGACGGCGGCCCCTGCGCTGAAAGTGGCCGAGGTGATCCCCGCGCTCGAGTCAATCAGCGCCAAGCTGAGCAGGCTAGATGCGGTGGTCGCCGGCGAGCTCGAGGCAGAGGGACGGGGCCTGGCCGTGGAGGTTGCCACGCATGTATTGGCATGCTTCAGGAGCCGGGACCCTTCCTTCTCACTAGAGCCAGCGAGACAGGGTCCTGCCGCGGAGCGGGAGGAAACTACCAGGGCTGAAGTCGGGGACGTGGCCACCCTTGTAGCCTCTAGGTTCCGGCGCGAGCCAGGGGAACCCTAGGACTTGTATCTTTTTTTTATTGAGTCTGTAGGCCAGCTCATGGAGCCATGAATAAATAGACTTTTGTGACTTTTTGTGTCCATTGCGCTCTTGTCTTCTTCTTGGTTTTGCTGGCCGAGCCCTTAGCTCCACAAGGTACTCAGAGGCCTTCACCAATCTCGAAGCTCTGCACAGACACCTTCCCCGGGTCCTTATTGTATTAAGGGCCCCGGAGGTCTCCGGAACTCACCCCATGAGAATGGGGAGGTCTGGATCTGCTGACCACGTGGCGGGCCCGGAACTCTCCTTTGAGGAGAGGGAGATCCGGCCCCGTGGGACACGTGGAGCCTTAGGAGCTCTCCCCGTGGAGGGGGACGTCCGGCTTCTGCTGGCCACGCGGCGGGCCCGGAGCTCCTCCTGGGGAGAGGGGAGTTCCGGCCCCGCTGGACACGTGGGGCCTTCGGGTCTCATCCCTACAGAAAGGGCGAAACCTGGATCCTCCAGTCTTGCGCTGGAGTAGTCGATAGCTCCTTGCTCCCCCCTTCATGCGGTCCCCGTAGCTAGAACCTGGAGGTCCTGCACACAGGTAGAGGAAACGTAATTCTCCTCGGGAGGTTCTCCCCTCCCCGTCTCTTAGTCTTATTCGGGTTACAGTCCTAGTCCGGTATATGGGGCTTGGGCAATTCTGTGCGTTAGGCACCGGGGCTCCGGCTCCCTCCAAGGTCCGGGTATGACTGTCCGGCCCCTAGTACCGGACCGTACACCGGGGAAGCAGAGTGCACAGGCTTTGGGTATGGAACCAGGCAAAGCGGCTGTACTCCCCTGGACCTCCGGAGGGCAGGGTGCGCACGCTTTGGGTACAGAGCCGGCTGAGCGGGATACGCACCCTGGACCCCCCATGCACGGCGCAGGCCTTTCCTGGAGGTGACCAACTGGCACCGCAACACCTGACTCAGGGAGGCCCGAGAGGCCCCCTGACCATCGGCAGGTGCCTGAAGCGCAACCGCCTTCGGTAGGATAGCAAATTCTGACTATGGATGAGAGCGGGAAAGGGGAGCTAAATGTACGGTGAGCATACATAGAAAGTGTGGTCATAAAAATTAATGCGTAATTTAAATGAGCACATGAGTGAGAGCGAGGTAGAACAGGTTTCTGTGTAATTGCCCATAGGAGGAAGGCAGGCTGTACATGGAGGCAACGACCCGCCCCATTAAGAAGGGAAGCAAGACTCTACGCGCTTGGGGTCAAAACCAGGCCAAGCTGGACGTAGTCCTGGACCGTCCCCTGAGGCTTAGCTTCTCCGAGCGCTGTTCCTGGACTCTATGGGATTCATTACAGAAAGGTAAAGCCCTGTTCTACTAATGCTCAGGAGGTAGAACTTACTGTGATGTTCCATGCTCCAAGGGTTCGGGAACGGATCCCATCCTTGGTGGAAAGGCGTGTGTACCTAGGATGGCAACTTTCGTGACTCGGAAGGGACCTTCCCGGCTGGGGGAGATTTTATAGGTCCTTCACGGGAAAGTGTGTGCCGCGGCACCATGTTGCCTTCTTGCAGCTCCCAGACGCGCTTGGTCCTTTGGCGGTAGTGCTAGAGCACCAGCCGGACCGTGCGTTGTGGGGTGTTGCCTGCAATCGTGCCTCGTCGACGAGGTTGATATCTGCACGCTGAAGCAGGTCCTGCGCGGCTTCTCCCGGGAGCCCCGGGGTACCTTCCCCTTATGGCTAAGGCCGTCAAGAGGTAGGAGGTCCCGGACTCTTCTTGGGAGACCCAAGATGTCTTTCCCCTTCTGGCTAAGGCCGTCAAGAGGTTGACAGATCCTGGGCGGCCCCGAGGAGGTGAGGCCGAGGCACAGAGACGTGCACTCGGGAGGAGCTGGCCCGGTTCTGCACCGCTGGGGCTGGTGCTTGGGCAGCTGCAACTGCTTGGAGCTTCTCCAAGGCTGATATCGCAGCAGTGCAGTCTCCACGGATCTTTCGGGGCAGTCGTAGTCGGTTACTGCCCTGTCTCGTCGCCACTGGAGCTTGAGTCCTCACCGTTGTGCACCATCTTTATGGCGCGCTGAGGCTCCTGAAACCCCACCTGGTGGCCGACGTTGTCTGCGGCGTCGACCTTCTGCTTGCCCTCCCTTTGACGGAAGGATGGGGCATCAGCTCGCATCTGCCTCCCTTTGCGGAAGCGTTCTGCGAGCTTCCGGATGTCCCGGCACTCAGCAGCAGTATGGTAGCTGGTGCCGTGCACGGGGCATAGCTCACCTTGGTCTCCCTCTGGAGCTGGTGACTGTCGCTGCCTTTTGTCGGGGCGTGGCCCCCGAGCTCCACTAGGTGCTGCTGCAGCAGCAACGGGAGCCGCGGCCGGTGGCTTCATCTTGCCACCGCCCCGGTTCATGATCTTCTTGCCGCTTCCATAGGAAGCAGCACCAGATCCGGGCTGTCCTTCTGACTCGGAGGCTGGCAGTGAGTGCCAGTTCCGCCCTTCTGCTGCTCTAGCGCACTTGTCCGCCAGGCTGAAGAGCTCTGAGACATCGCGAACCTCTCTGGTCGCGAGCTTCTCAAGCATCTTCTTGTCCCGTACACCCTGCCGGAACTCCACCACCACAGAAGCATTTTGGATGTGCAGGATGGTGTTCCGTACCTGGGAGAACCACTGGATGAAGGAGCGCAGCGTCTCTCCTTGTTGTTGCTGGATGGCGTGGAGGTCGAGCTCCGTGCCGGGCCGGGTGTAGGAGCTGCCGAAGTTAGCAGTGAACTGCCGGCAGAGCTCTCCCCAAGAGGTTATGGAACCCTGGGGGAGGTTCATCAGCCAAGACCGGGCTGGGGCGGTCAAGGCGACGGGGAAGTAGTTGGCCATGACGGCCTCGTCCCCTCCTGCAGCAAGGACGGCGGTGGAGTAGATCTGAAGGAACTCCGCCGGGTTGACACTGCCGTCGTACTTCTCTGGCAGGTGCGGCCGATAATTGCGCGGCCACCTCGCGAAGCGAAAGTGTGGTGCTAGGGCCGCACATCCTGCTCCTGTTGCTGCAGGCGTTGGTGCCGCGAACGCTTGGTTCGCTGCTGGCACTGTGTACCCCGGTATGGGCAAGGCTGCACCATAGACCGGGGGCACCGGTTGCAGGGCATATGGCTGGGGCATATGCTGCGTGGCGTATGCCTGGGGCAGAGATTGCGTGGCGAAAGTCGGCGCCTCAGGCAGGGTTGAGGCAGACGTCATGCTGTCGCTGGCCTCTTGGTTGCGACGCCTTTCTCGTCGTCGCTCAATGAACACTCGGGCATCTTTGCCCAAGTGGCATCGTTCCAGCTCTGTCCTCAGGTCCGTCGATTGGAGCCTGGTGGAGCTGGAATCTGCCGCTGCCCGTCAACCGTTGGCGTGCGCGTCACCGACACAGCCGGTTGGCCGGGGCGTCGTCCCCGCCGAAGCCGAGGGTTTGCGGCGGCGACGACGAGACGGTCTACCTCGCGAATCCACTACTGGGTCCTGACTGAGGTGCGTCCCCAGCAGGCGGATTGTGCAGTAGCGCTCTCGCTGCAGCTAGCGCGCCCCCGTGGGGGACGCTCAGCGCTGCAGAGGATCTCACGCTCGCTAGAGCCTGCGCTGCCGGAGTCGGTGCTGCCGCAGTCGGCTGCTGGCTTCCAGCTTGCGCCGACACACTCCGTCCAGAGTGTGTCGAGACGTAGTCCCCGCTAGTGACTGTCCGTCGTGAACACGGGGGAGGAGAGCTTGCCGCTGAAGGAAGCTTCGTCATCTTCACCGGCAGAAGCTCGTCGCGCAAGGGAAAAGCCCCCTCCCTGGCACGCCAAATGTCAAAGTGTGTAGCCGACACTTCCCCCGGACCTGCTCTGGGCATCCCGCGGAGGTTCTTTTTCGGAGGGGCTAGTCACTCGCGGAGAGCTTCAGCGTAGAGACGATTGAGGGAGAAGCTTGAAACGGGGAGTTTTACGTGGTTCAGGCCGCCGAAGCATAAAACCCTACATGCACGGTGAGCAGAGATGCTCGCTGTATTGCTTGCTGCTCAGAACCGGAGTCCTGAGCTTGAGGGTGTGAGATGGCTAAAGTGTGAGTCAACAGAGTTTGAACCCTTGCTAACGTTGCCTACCCGAGCCTTTTATAGTCCAAGCCTCGAGCGGCTTACAAGGTGGGCCCGGGACCTAACAGGTGGTCCCGGGGAGATTGCCTGCCATCTACCGTATCTGCAGTTATGCCGGTAGTTGTCTCTGGCGAAGGCTTCCAAGTCTTCGTTCTTCTGCCCTGCCCATGCCACAAGCTAATCGTAGTGGTTGATGATGGCAGGGGCGGCAGGGGATGTCTTGTCGCCGTGTTTATTGGCGGGCAGGTTCTGACATGGCGCGCCAGTCTGCGATGTGACTGGGCGCAACGACACCTGACAGAGGCGTGCTCCGCGTCTCTGCGCCTTGGGAAGGCGCGGGCCTTGAATACCTTGTACGGGCACGGTATGGCGTGTCTTTACTCCTGCTGCCTACCACGCGGGGGCAGGCAGCGTTGCTCTGCTGGCCACGTGGCGGGTCCGGAGCTCTCCTCTAAGGAGAGGGAGGTCCGGCCCCGCGGGACACGTGGAGCCCTCGGAGCTCTCCACGCGGAGGGGGGAGGTCCGGCTTCTGCTGGCCACGTGGCGGGCCCGGAGCTCTCCTCTGAGGAGAGGGAGGTCCGGCCCCGCGGGACACGTCGAGCCTTCAGATCTCTCCCCACAGAGGGGGGAGGTCCGGCTCAGTTAGCCACGTGGCGAGCCCGGAGCTCTCCTCTGAAGAGAGGGAGGTCCGACCCCGCTGGACACGTGGCACCTTCGGAGCTCTCCCTACGGAGAAGGACGAGGTCCTTCGGCATTTCCCCCTGTGCGCGGGAGTAACCCGTATCGAGGGTACCGACAGTATCAAACACAGATTGATATCAACCTGCCACGGATGGATCACACAACCTAGATAGATCACAGATTGGTAGCTAAGCCACGCTGACCATAGGATGCAAGCCTAGGATGCATAGATTGGCCTTGAAACTACCTTGACCAACGAAACCATCCTTGGATAGGAGTTGTGTGAGCCCTTGTGATGATTGTTTGTGATTTTGTGCTTAGTGTGAGTTGTGGGATGTCTCAAAGTGTTGTCCATATCCACACACATGTTGAAAGAGGAGTAAGATGCTTCGACACTTGTTCACATCCTCGTATGGGCTAATATATATATATATAGTCCAATCCACCTTGATGCATATAATCGAGGGGATCTAACTAACCTTCTAACCTTCTATCCTATTTCGTTCTCTCTCACAGATGGTGAGAGGAAATGCCGGCCGAAGGAATGTCCGTGACAACCAAGAGGATGGCCACGATGAAGTTCCTGTTAACCCCGGAGCTGGTGAGAACAATCTGGAACGGTTGATGTCCATGCAGAATCAACTTATGCAAACCATTATCCAAACTTTGGGTCAGTTGCAGGCCAACAACAACAACCCCGTTCCGGCACCACCGCCGGCAAATAACAGACTGGGTGAGTTCATGAGGACTCGACCGCCCACCTTTGCTCAAGTTAACGACCCCATGGAGGCCGACAAATGGTTGAAATCCATGGAGAAGAAGCTTGCCATAGTGCAGTGCAATGACCAAGAGAAGGTTCTTTTTCCGTCGCACCAACTCATGGGAGCTGCCGCTGACTGGTGGGATGCCCTATGCAACGCTCATGTCGACCCGGAGACGATCACTTGGACTGAGTTCAAGGAGATTTTCCGCTCTCATTACATCCCTGCTGGTGTAATGACGCTCAAGAGACAGGAGTTTGAAGGTCTCCGCCAAGGATAGAGAAGTGTGAATGAGTATCTCAACAAGTTCACACAACTGTCCCGGTATGCCCCCAAAGATGTCAACTCAAACCAGAGGAAGCAATACCTGTTCATGAGAGGATTGAACAATGAGATTCAGGTTCAGCTCCTCAACAATGACTACGCAAGCTTCTAGAAGCTGGTTGACAAGGCTATAGTAGTTGAAAGCAAGATCCGAGAGATCGAGCGAGAGTGCAAGAGGAAGATGCCATACCAACCCCAAAGGAGCAATGTACGACCTCGGTACATGCCCCCGGCCGCACCGCAGTATGGATCAACCGCTCCTGCAAACCGCCCTAGTCCGCCACCACAGCAACGACCCGTTGCACAAGCACCTCGTGTGCCTTTGCCTCCTATGCCCCGACCCAACATGGGCGCTCCTGCTCAAAACCCCCGCCCCAACGTACCTGCTGCCGTAGGCAACAGGGCATGCTTTGCATGCGGGGAAATAGGACACTTCGCGAGCCAGTGCCCAAGGAGAGGCCCTGGACAGCAAGGCAACGTGCCCAAGCAGAACCCACGACCGAACGGAGGGGACAATCAAGGAAACCGTGGACAGCAGAACTATGCTCGCGGCAACCTAAACCATGTCTCTGCTGAGGAAGCACAACAGGCTGAGGACGTCGTAATTGGTATGTTCCTTGCCAACTCCAACTCAGCCACCATCTTTTTTGATTCTGGAGCATCACATTCCTTCGTATCATCCAAGTATGTTGCCAAGCATAATCTACCCATATCACACTTAAAATGTGCTATGTTAGTTAATTCTCCTGGTGGAGAGATGAGGACTAATATAGTATGTCCGAAAGTAAGCCTTAAAATAAGGGGGGTAGACTTCCTTGCCAACCTCATTGTCTTGGATTCCCAAGGGATTGACATAATACTCGGGATGGATTGGTTAAGCAAGCACAACGGGGTAATCCAATGTGCTGAAAGGAGCGTGCAGTTGACAAACGAGCACGGTATCCGTGTCGAGTTTGAGTCAGCCCAACAAACAACCGAAAAGGCAATCTTGAACCACGTCGAAGGAGCAACATTGGACAGCATTCCAGTGGTTCAAGAATTCTTAGACGTGTTTCCAGAGGAGCTTCCAGGTATGCCACCTGATCGGGACATTGAGTTTGCCATTGATTTGGTACCCGGAACTGCACCCATAGCAAAGAGACCCTATAGGATGTCCGTCAATGAACTAGTGGAACTCAAGAAGCAAATTCAGGAGCAGTTGGAGAAGGGTTTTATACGTCCAAGCTCGTCACCATGGGGAGCCCCCGATGCTCTTCGTGGACAAGAAGGATGGGACCCAAAGGATGTGCGTGGACTATAGGTCTCTCAATGAGGTAACAATCAAGAACAGATACCCTCTGCCCCGTATAGAGGACCTATTCGACCAAATGAATGGAGCCCGAGTGTTCTCCAAGATTGATCTTCGGTCGGGATACTTCCAGCTGAAGATTAAGCCGTCCGATATACCCAAGACTGCCTTTCGAACACGGTATGGTTCGTATGAATATACCGTAATGTCTTTTTGGTTAACAAATGCACCCGCATACTTCATGTACCTTATGAACAAGGTTTTCATGGAGTACTTGGATAAGTTCGTCGTGATTTTCATTGATGACATTATGGTGTATTCAAAAAGTGAGGAGGAGCATGAAGAACATTTGAAATTTACCTTGCAGAAAATGCGTGAGTATCAATTGTATGCCAATCTTAACAAGTGTCAATTTTGGCTAAAGGAAATATCGTTCCTAGGCCACATTATCTCCGAAGAAGGGGTATCGGTTGATCCCAGAAAAGTGGGAGATGTTCTGAAGTGGAACCAACCGTAAAACGTGAGGGATATTCAGAGTTTCCTTGGGATGGCTGGATACTACCGACGCTTCATCAAGGACTTCTCTAAGATAGCAAAGCCTATGACGGAGTTGCTAACAAAGGGAAAAGCCTTCCAATGGACACCAGCATGCAGAGAGAGTTTTGAGGAACTCAAGAAAAGGCTAACCACAGCGCCGGTTTGGTATTGCCATACGTAAGCAAGAGCTTTGACATATATTGTGACGCATCCAGACAAGGGCTCGGATGTGTGCTCATGCAAGAAGGACAAGTGGTAGCCTATGCCTCATGACAATTAAAGAAGCACGAGCTTAATTATCCTACACATGACTTGGAGCTAGCAGCAGTAGTGCATGCATTGAAGATTTGGAGACATTATATCCTTGGTCATCGATGCGAGATCTATACGGATCATAAAAGCCTCATGTACATATTTACACAAACGGACTTGAATTTGAGGCAACGTCGATGGTTGGAACTCATCAAGGATTATGATGTTGGAATCAACTACCACCCTAGAAGGGCCAATGTAGTAGCTGATGCATTGAGCCAGAAGGGAGCATGTCACCAACTCACGGTTCGGGAGCTACCACCCGAACTACATAAGGAGTTCGAACGGTTACAGCTCGGATTCTTGAACAAGATGGAAGTGATGGAGATCCACTCTTCATTGGAGCAAGAGATAAGAGATGGCCAAGCAATGGATGAGGAGATCAAGGAGATCAAGGAAAGGATCCGAAAAGGAATAGAGAAGGATTTCAAAGAAGATGAGAAGGTTACACTTTGGCTAGGAAAAAGGATTTGCGTGCCTAACGTGAAGCACATCCGCGACATGATATTAAAAGAGGCACATGATTCACCCTATTCCATACATCCCGGAAGTACCAAAATGTACAAGGACTTGAAGACTTGTTATTGGTGGGATGGTATGAAAAGGGATATAGCCGAATACGTTGCCCTATGCGACACATGCCAACGGGTGAAGTCCGAACATCAAAGACCCGCTGGATTGTTGCAACCCTTGAAGGTACCTGAGTGGAAGTGGGAGGACATCAGTACGGATTTCATCATCGGATTGCCACGTACTCAGTCGGGTTATGACTCCATCTGGGGTATCGTGGACCGATTGACAAAAACAGCCCATTTTCTCCCTGTAAGGGCCAAGTACAACGTTGCACAATTAGCCGAGTTGTACATGGAGCAGATCGTGTGCCATCATGGAGTCCCAAGGAGGATAGTCTCAGATCGAGGTTCTCAGTTTACCTCTAGATTCTAGAGGAAGCTGCAGAAAGCTATGGGTACACGACTGGATTTTAGCTCCGCCTATCACCCACAAACCGAAAGGACAAACCGAATTTTGGAGGACATGTTGAGAGCTTGCGCCTTGAAATGTGGGCGTAGTTGGGATAGGAGTTTACCGTACGCTGAATTCTCCTATAACAACAGCTATCAAGCTAGCTTGAAGATGTCGCCTTTCGAAGCATTGTACGGTAGACGGTGTAGAACACCGCTGTTTTGGAACGAGACCGGAGAGAACCAGGTGTTTGGACCCGAAGTGCTACAAGAAGCTGAAAAGCAAGTCCAAATGATACGAGAGAACTTAAAGGCTGCTCAGTCACGACAGAAAGGCTATGGGGACAATAGGCGAAGGAAGTTCACTTTCGAAGTAAGAGACTTCATATACCTTAAGGTATCGCCTATCCTAGGCCAACGACGTTTCAACGTCAAAGGCAAGCTAGCACCTCGCTACATTGGACCATTTAAGATTTTGGACAAGCGAGGAGAAGTAGCCTATCAACTAGAGCTTCCAATATATCTCTCCGACATACATGACGTGTTTCATGTATCCCAGCTCAAGAAGTGCTTGAGAGTACCATAGGAGCAAGTACCGATGGAAGAGCTTGAACTTCAAGAGGATTTGACTTATGCGGAGCACCCTGTCCAAATTTTGGACCAAAAGGAAAGGGTCACAAGGTACAAAGTGATCCGATGGTGCAAGGTACAATGGAGCCATCACACCGAAGCTGAAGCCACATGGGAGCGTGAAGAAGACGTCAAGGTGGAATTCCCTCATCTATTCTCTACCAACGAATCTCGAGGGCGAGATTCAATTTAAGGGGGGTAGATTTGTGACATCCTAATTTCTGGTTTCTGCATGTATTCATGTTTCATGTAGAGAAAACAATTTAAAAGAAGAAGGGAACAGAGAAAATATAAAAAAGATAGCCAAAAAGAGCCGAATCCAGTTCCCAGAGAGCGCCGAAGACAACTCCGGCGGCCCGCTGGCCACGGCGCGTGTTCGGAGCTCATCCCTGCGAGGGGGGGAGAGGTCCGCCGCTAAAATGGCTACGTGGCAGCCTCGGGGCTCATCTCCGCAAAGGGGAAGAGGTCCGACCCTTTGAGACACATGTTGCCCCCGGAGCTAGCCTCTGCGGAGAAGCGAAGGCAGTCCCGCAGGACACGTGTCACCTTTAGAGCTAGTCACCGCGGAAATCAGAGGACCAGTCACCCGGGATACGTGTCGATTTTGGAGCTCACTTCCGAGAGGTCCGGTTCTATTGGACACGTGTCGCCACCAGAGCTCACCTTCGGGAGGTCCGTCACTGTTGGACACGTGTTAACCTCGGAGCTCGTCTATGAGCAGAAAGGGAGTCTGGCGCTGTTAGGACACGTGGCACACCTGAAGCCATCTCCGGAGAGAGGGAAGGCCCGGCACTGACACGTGGCGTGCGCGGAGCCACCTCCGAATAGAGAGGAGGTCCCGCCCGCCAGGATACGTGGCGAACGCAGAGCTCACCTCCGAAGGAGAGGGAGGTCTCGCTCGCTTGACACGCGGCACAACTGGAGCTCGTCTCTGCGGAAAAGGGGAGACCAGGCCCCAGTGGACACGTGGAGCTTCCGGAGCTCATCACCACGAAGGAAACGAGTTCTGGAGCGGTTTTTGGATTCTGTACGCATAGAAATATCGGTACGGAGAGGAAACCGACCTGAATTCCACAATGTTACTGCACCAAATCAACTAAAGATAAGTTGTTAAGATTCAGCGACAATCTGAATAGGAATCTTATTCGAAATACAATCAGATTAGGACTCTTCTTCTCCCGATTATAAATAGAACCCAGAACCCTTGGCCGAAACCACGAACTTCTTTTCCAACTCCTGAGCCGACGACTTAGAGCCCTAGCCCCCAACTCGCCGAGTAAGCCCATCACCGGAGTTCAGTCGAGGAAGATCGCCGGAAGAAAGCCCCAACGATCTGTCTTGCTAAGGGAAGGACCCCAGGACCCAGAAGAACGTATGGTAGGTCTCCGATATCACCTTGCGACATCATCGTATTTTCTTTGCATCTGTTCTTCGATTCCTTTTGAACAGAAGCTTTCTCATGGACAGATCACCTGTTGATCAGATTGATCTAAAGACAAGATCATCGCCACGTCCATATTTGATCCGAACATATCTGTTCATCATAAAATCCATGCAAACCATGCAAGAACACGTAGAAACTGATCATAGGATGGCATGCATATGCATCATCGCATCTAGTTAAAGTTTGTGCATGATATTGATTGCTGTGGATCTTGTATGTGCGTGATCTTGTATAGCAGGACAAGCTCAGGGAGCTGTCTACGACGAGCTGCAACAACAAGGTTTTGAGATCCAGGAGCATCCGGAACCGCAAGAACAAGGCAAGTGCCCCTTGACCATATTGATCCTATGTTTTGGGAAACTGTTTTGTTTTGCGAAAAGGTGTGTGTGCTGAGTCAAACATGATGGGAAACCCTTTTATAGGAGTTTACTAGTTTTGGTTAAACCACCCTTGTCGCCATGGAAGTTTATGAGTCGGGTATGGTTTTTACTTGTATGCTTCGCTGAGTCCATGGGATTGGGAAGCGAGATAGATGTGTCTAGCTAACTGCACTCATAACGATAATGAGAAACTAATGTTGTTAATGAACATGGATCGGAGGGAGATCTAGGAAAGATTGGGTTTGTGATTGAGGTAGCATGAGATGGTGGTTTGCTTGCCGTAGATCTAAGGACCGGTTCATGCGAGCACATGCCAGGATAACAGTGCCACCCCAAGGCCAAGTATGGGTGCAGCTTAGCTGAGTAATTAGGTAAGTTGCTAGATTGTTATAGACCGTGGAAGGCGCGGGGAGTGGGAGTCAAGTGAGGACTGCCCTGAGAACTGCATGGCACAAGAGAGGGCCTGTGGGTGGGAGAATTGGAGATTCTAGTCTGCCGGTGAAACATTAGTGAGTCCATACATCTAGTAACCCCTTTGTAAAGGCTATTTTGTGATCTCTTGGCCATACACCAATGGTTGTGTACTGGTATAATGGAGGTTCTGCAGTCACCGACAGGTGACGAAATCACAAACTTATGGGTAAAGAGGTGCATACTCTGCAGAGTCTAAAACGGTCACGAGCGCCTGGCCAACTTCCATGATTAGTTGGGATGGTGATTGGATATGGTTATTGGTTATGGTTTGGAAGGGTTGGTTTTGGTTTTGTTTTCGGGACTGTTGAGTACGGGTGATAAGATGGGTTGCATGACTGTTGAGTCATGGCAACGAGGTTGGTCTCGGTTGGAGACGAAGTTGTTTATGAGGTAAAATGGTTGCGAATACGAGATGGTATTCGTGAGATGGTAGCGAATATGAGGAGGTATTCGTGAGCAAGAATGAGGTTGATTGATGTCTGGATGGGACATGGAAGGTAATGAACAATGGAGGTATGATTGGTATTTTAATACATGTTGGGATTACATTCACTTAAAAATAAGTTGCTGTTTTATCGTGGTTTTTGATAAATAACTTTGCTTTTCTGCAATGAGCCTTTTTATACCGACCTTGTTATGAGCTACATATCATATTTTCCCGCACTTGCTGAGTACATCATTGTACTCAAACTTGCATTATTATTTCATCATCAGCAACAGGAGAAGATTACTATGAAGACCAAGTGGAGCATTAGGCGTGTAATCTGTTCTCAACCTTGCCTGTGGGGATGGAGTAGAGATGGAGCCACTGCTGCCTAGAATTACTTCCGCATTAGTTAAATTGCTTCGGCACTAGTTAGAAGACTTCCGCTGCATAGAAATAAGACTTCCGCTGTGAACAAAAGTGATAGGACTTCTCGGAGACCCGTGAATAATGTATCTTGTATAAAGTTTATACTTTATCAATATATGTGAATGTTGTGCAAATTATTCATGCGTCACTTCAAATACTTACTGTTTCATATGGAATTTTAAGCATGACATGTGCTGATCTGAATAAGAAACTAAATGATGCTATGAATGAGATTTCTATTTTGAACAATGCTTTACGTGTGCATGAAGTTAAATATTGTTCAAATTGCAAACTAAAAGGAAAAACTTCATGTGAAAACTGCTTTGATCTGTCCAATAAACTTGATGACATGCATAGGACACTAGATCGGTTTTCTAATGCAAATAAGAACCTAAACTTGCTGCTGAATTCTTCCAAGTCTTGTAATGATAAAACTGGTTTAGGTTTTAATTCTCATGCTCATGCTAAGGCACACCCACCTAAAGTTGTAAAGTCAATAGGAAGCGGTTTGATTCAAACAGCTCCTAGACAAAAAGAGGTGATTCTCAAATCTGCAGGAGTACTGTCCCATTCGGGTTCTAATAAACGTGTTGCTTGCTCATCTAGACATGATAATAAGGTTATTTTTCATTGTACCTACTGTGGTAGAGATGGTCATGTCATGGATTTTTGTTATAGACTAGATAAACACGATAAGAAACAAAGAATACTTGCTAGATCACATAACAACCAAGCAAAATCTGCTAGACCGAATGTTCGGAGCTTGCAACCTGCTGTAATGAGTCAAAAACTTGCTCCCGTACCTACTGTTTTTTGTGCTACATATAACACATCTTCTAAGTCAGTAGTTGGGAACAAAAATTTTTGATGTTTGGCTCATAAAACTGCTGTACCTTCTCATCTTTCGCGTGTTATTCCTGCTGGACGTCATGTGACTCAGTACTGGATTCCTAAAAGTCTTTTACCTAACCCCAGTATTGAGTCATCGACGTATTGTGCTGCTGTGTAGGTTTCACGTTTGAGGAAGGAGAACATTTGGATTGTGGGTTCAGGTTGCTCACGCCACATGACCGGTAACAAAGAATGGTTCTCCACTCTCTCTTTTGTGTCACGTGTAGAAAATGTTACTTTCGCCGATAACTCTTCTACTCCGATAATTGCTAAAGGTTCGGTTAGAGTAAACAATTTCTACACTTTGAAAGATGTGGCACTTGTTAAAAAATTGAAATACAACTTGCTTTCGGTTTCACAATTGCTAGATGAAAATCTAGAGGTTAGCTTTGCTAAAAATTGCTGCAAGGTTGTAGATTCAAAAGGTGAGCTTTTGTTTAACATGTCTAGGTTTGAAAGAGTTTTTAAAGCTGATTTTGATTTGTCAACTTCTAAGCATCGGTGTCTAGTTGCTAATGATACAAAGGATCTATATTTTTGGCATCGTAGACTTGGTCACATAGGCTTTGATCATCTCACTCGTGTTAGTGCTCTCGATCGCATACGTGGGCTGCCGAAGCTTAAAAAGGACAATGATATTGTGTGCTCTTCTTGTAGACATGCTAAGTTTGTTGCAGGTTCACATGCTCCTCTCACAATGACCATGACAGCTGAACCAGGGCAACTTTTACATCTTGACACAGTAGGTCCGGCACGTGTTCAATCCTTTGGAGGTAAATGGTATGTGCTTGTGATTGTTGATGATTATTCCAGATATTCTTAGGTTTATTTTATGGCATCTAAGAATGAAGCTTTAGTCATTTTAGAACTTTATTTCTTAGATTATCTATTGATCACCCAGGATCATTAAAAGCAATTAGAAGTGATAACGGAACTGAATTTAAAAACCAATCCTTTGATCACTTTTGTGCTGAAAATGGAATAGATCATCAATACTCTTCACCCTATGTACCACAACAAAATGGTGTCGTAGAAAGAAAGAACAGCACCTTAGTTGAGATGGCTAGGACTATGCTTGATGAATATCAAACTCCTAGGAAATTTTGGGCTGATGTAATTGCAACCGCTTGTTATGTCTCAAATCGTGTTTTCTTGCGTGCTAAGCTTGGAAAAACCCCATATGAGCTCCGGTTTGGACATAGGCCTAGTGTTACACACTTTAGGGTTTTTGGTTGCAAATGCTTTCTTAAGAAACATGGTAATCTTGATAAATTTGAAGCTAGATATGTTGATGGCATGTTTCTTGGTTATCCATCTCATACTAGAGGCTATCATGTGCTTTTACTTGACACTAACAAAACTGTGGAGACTTGCGAGGTTTCTTTTGATGAAGCTAGCCCAAGTACTAGCTCCGATATTGCAGGTCCGGATCCATATCCGCAGGGGGAGAGTATTTCTATTGAAGAAGATGAAGAAGTGGTGCTGCTGCCCGAAAACTAGGAAGTAAATAATGATCAAGCTGCTGATTTTGCACCACAACCAGCACCAACAGTCACTACTTCTGGTTCGGACCTTCCTCAATCAACAAGCTCTCCTAATCAAAGGTCCGAACATGAAGAAGAAGGTGCTTGTGAAGTGTCTACTCCCCTCCGAGTACTCAAAAGTCATCCTCCACAACAAATCATTTGAAGCTTGCATGAACGAGCCACTCGGTCCAGATTTTGCGATCCAAACTCTCATGCTCATTCTGCTTTTGTTGCTTCTTTTGAACCCAAGGATATATCAAACGCACTCACTAATGAATCTTGGATTAATGCCATGAAAGAAGAGTTAGAAAATTTTGAAAGAAATAATGTTTGGAAACTTGTACCTCCACCTCAAGGTCACACATTAATTGGAACTAAATGGGTATTTAAAAATAAGCAAAGTGAGGATGGGGTTGTGGTTAGGAATAAAGCTAGGTTGGTTGCTCAAGGTTTCACTCAAATTGAAGGTCTAGATTTTGATGAAACATTTGCTCCTGTTGCTAGATTAGAACCTATAAGAATTTTATTAGCATTTGCTGCATCTAAAGGTTTCAAGTTATATCAAATGGATGTTAAAAGTGCTTTTTTTAATGGCTACATAGAGGAGGAGGTTTATGTTAAGCAGCCACCGGGTTTTGAAAATCCAAATTTTGCTAATCATGTTTACAAACTGTCCAAAGCCTTGTACGGTCTAAAACAAGCCCCTAGAGCATGGTATGATAGGTTAAAAACATTCTTACTTGAAAAGGGGTTTACCATGGGCAGGGTTGATAAATCTCTTTGTGTACTTAAGCATGGCAATGACTCATTATTCGTTCAAGTGTATGTGGATGATATTATCTTTGGTTGTGCTTCTCATGATCTCGTGTCCAAGTTTTCAGCTATGATGAGTTCAGAATTTGAGATGAGTATGATGCGAGAACTCACATACTTTTTGGGGCTGCAAATCAAGCAAACAAAAGAAGGAACTTTTGTGCATCAAACTAAGTATACAAAGGACCTTCTTATGCGCTTCAACATGGACAAATGCAAGCCTCTTCAGACACCAATGGGAACAGCAACAACACTTGAACTTGACAAAGATGGTGACCCGGTCGATAAAAAAGAATACAGAAGTATGATTGGATCACTTTTGTATCTCACGGCGTCAAGACCGGACATACAATTCAGCGTATGTCTTTGTGCACATTTTCAAGCTTCTCCACGTGCTTCACATCGCCAAGCCATCAAAAGGATTCTCAGGTACCTACATGGAACTCAAGAATTTGGCATTTTTCTTTCTTCTTCCTCAACCGTTTCTTTGAAAGCTTTTTCGGATGCTGATTTTGGGGGTTGTAGGATTGATAGGAAAAGTACTTCGGGTGCTTGTCATTTTCTTGGTAATTCACTTGTTGCTTGGTCCTCTAGAAAACAAAGTTCAGTTGCACAATCCACGGCCGAATCTGAATATGTAGCTGCGGCTAGCGCTTGCTCACAAATTCTTTGGATTGTTCAAACACTTAAGGACTATGGGGTTGATTTAGATAGTGTTCCACTGTTTTGTGATAACACTAGTGCAATTTGTATTGCTAAAAACCCCGTGAAACACTCTAGAACTAAGCACATTGACATTAGGTATCACATTCTTCGTGATAATGTTGAAAAAGGAAACATTGTGCTTCACGATGTCGATACCGAACAACAATTGGCTGATATTTTTACAAATCCTTTGGATTTCACTCGTTTTTGTTTCATTCGTAGTGAAATAGGGGTTATGCATCCTCATGGCTTAAATTGAGAGGAGTTTTTGAAACTTTGAAAGTCTATGTGTGAATCTGAAGGGAGCCTCAAGCTGTGAGTAGCCCCTAAGAGCATTGTATTCACATTTTATTGATAGTGAAAGAGTCCGGGCTTGATCTTGGTGATCGCTCGGTGAGGGAAGGGTTGGAAGAGACCCGGTCCTTGCTGGACTCCTCAATGAGGACGTAGATTCTTGTGTGGAATCGAACCTCGGGATAAATCGTGTCTCTTGGTTCCTTTACTTTGTCACTCGCTCACTAAAATTACTTACTAAGCTTTCATTTTGTTAACACTCGTGAATTGTTCTATCATCTCGCAATCTAATCATTCACAACTAATTATGATATTATTTGACTACCATATATCTTCCGCTCAACGAAACTTAAAAGAAGACCAAAAACGCAATTTTATACTTAGACCGGACTAATCCGCCCTCAGACCGGACTAGTCCGGCCTCCTTCAAGTTTAATCCGCTGTTTGCAATAGTTTCAGGTTTATTATCCTATTCACCCCCCCATTCTAGGCAACTTTCACCTGCAGCTGACCCAAAGTTTGGATCATGGTCTGCATAAGCTGATTCTGCATGGCCATCAACCGTTCCAGGTTGTTTTCACCAGCTCCGGGGTTAACAGGAACTTCATCGTGGCCATCCTCTTCTTGGACGTTCCTCCCTTGACGGCCGGCGTTTCTTCTCACCATCTTGAGAGAGAGTTGAATAGAATAGAGATTTAGCAGTTTAGATAGATCCCCCTATCTATATGCATCAAGGTGGATAGACTATATATATTAGCCCATATGAGGATGTGAACAAGTGCCGAGGCATCTCACACCTCTTTCTACTATGTGTGGATATGGACAACGCTGAAACGTCCCACAACTCACACTAAGCACACAATCTCAAACAATCATCACAAGGGCTCACACAACTCCTATTCAAGGCTTATTCAATGGGAGTCCTATAGGGTTTAGGGTGAATACCAATCTGTGACTTCACCCTATGTCAAGGTGGTTTGGGGTGATACCAGTCTGTGATCCAACTATGGCTTCTCTTAGGCTTGCATCCTATGGTCAGCATAGCTCCTAATACTAATCTGTTACTAGGGTTGCGTCCTACAGTCAACGTGGTTCAGCTACCAATCTGTGATCATTCTAAGATTGTGGCCTACAGTCAACCGTGGCAGCTTGGAACCAATCTATGGATTGTACCAATCTGTGACTAGGCATGGCAGCTTTAATTCTGTGACCTATCTAGCTGTGTGATCTACGATCAACGCGTGGTAGGTTGATACCAATCTGTGTCTGATACCAACTTGTGTTTCCTATCTAGGCGTGTAACCTACCGTCAACCCGTGGCTCTGATACCAATCTGTGACGCCCTCAATTCTGTGGAAAACCACGGAACCGAGAACTGATGCATATGTGTGCCTAGAATGTTCATCACACATATACATATGTTCCACAAACTGAATTCAGAATATATATTACCATGAATAACAGGGTTTATTACAAAGTCTCATGAGTCTTGGACTCATGCTAACAGCGGAAGTCTAAATCTTAGCAGCGGAAGTCTAAATCTAGCAGCAGAAGTCTTTATTCTAGTGCGGAAGCAATCTTAGCAGCAGCAGTGGCTCCATCTATACTCCATCCCCACAGGCAAGGTTGAGGACAGATTACACGCCTAAGGCTCCACTTGGTCTTCATAGTAATCTTCTCCTGTAGCTGATGATGAAGTAATAATGCAAGTTTGAGTACAATGATGTACTCGGCAAGTGCGGGAAAATATGATATGTAGCTCTCAAAAAGGAAGGCATAAAAAGGCTCATTGCAGAAAGCAAAGTTATTTCTCAAAACCACGATAAAACAGCAACTTAGCTTTAAGTGAATGAAATCCCAACATGTATTAAAATACCAACATACCCCCATTATGTTTCATCATTGTCCATGTATCAACCAGACATTAATCTTTCTCAACTTTTGCTCACGAATACCTTCTCGTATTCGCTATCATCTCACGAATACCATCTCGTATTCGCTACCATTTCATCTCATAACAATTCCGTCTCACACCGAGACCAATCTCGTTGCAATGACTCAACAGTCATGCAACCAAATCTTATCACCCGGACTCAATCAGTCCCGAAAACCAAACCATAACCATCCCAAAACTCATCCCAACTAATCATGGAAGTTTGCCAGGCGATCGTGACTGTAAGCTCAGCTATCATAATAGTTTTAAGACTCTGCAGAGTTTGCACCTCTTTACCCACAAGTTTGTGATTTCGTCACCCGTCGGCTACTGCAGAACCTCCATTACACAAGTACACAACCGTCGGTGTATGGTCAAGAGATCACAAAATAGCCTTTACAAAGGGGCTACTAGATGTATGGACTCACTAAGGTTTCACCGGCAGGCTAGAATCTCCAATTCTCCCACCCACGGGCCCCCTCTTGTGCCATGCAGTTCCCAGGGCAGTCCTCACTCGACTCCCGTTCCCCGCGCCTTCCACGGTCCATAACAATCTACCAACTTACCTAATTACTCAGCTAAGCCGCGCCCATACTTGGCCTTGTGGTGGCACTGTTATCCTGGCATGTGCTCGCATGAACCAGTCCTTAGATCTATGGCAAGTAACCACCATCTCATGCTACCTCATTCACAAACTCGGCTTGCCTAGATCTCCCTCCGGTCCATGTCCATTATCAACATCAGTTTCTCATTATTCTTACGAGTGCAGTTAGCTAGACACATCTATCTCGCTTCCCATAATCCCATGGACTCAGCAAAGCATAAAAGTAAAACCATACCCGACTCATTTACTTTCCTGGCGACAAGGGTGGTTTGACAAAACTAGTAAACTCCTATGAAAGGGTTTCCCATCATGTTTGACTCAAGCACACACACCTTTTCGCAAACAAAACAATTTTCCAAAACATAGGATCAATATGGTCAAGGGGCACTTGCCTTGTTCTTGCGGTTCCGGTTGCTCTTGGATCTCGAAACCTTGTTGTTGCAGCTCGTTGTAGGCAGCTCCCTGAGCTTGTCCTTCTACACACGATCACGCACATACACGATTCATAGTAATCAATCATCATGCACAAACTCTATCTTAAGATGCAATGATGCATATGCATGTTAATCCTATGATGCAGTTTAGTTTATATGTGTTCTTGCATGACTTGCATGGTTTTACGATGAACAGAGGCGTTCGGATCAAATGTGGACGTGGCAATGATCTTGAATTTAGATCAAACCGATCAACACGTGATCTCTCCATGAAAAAGCTTCTGTTCGAAAGTAATCGAAGAACAGATGCAAAGAAAACGCAATGATGTCGTAAGGTGGTATTGGAGACCTACCTTACGTTCCTCTTGGTCTCGGGGTCCTTCTCCTAGCAAGACAGATCGTCGGGGCTCTCTTCCGGTGACCTCCGGTGACTGAACTCCGGAGAAGGGGTTTGGCTCTGCGAGCTTGGGGCTAGGGCTCTAAGTCGTCGGCTCAGGAGTTGAATAGAAGTTTGTGGTTGCGGCCAAAGGTTTTCGGTTCTATTTATAACCGGGAAGAGAAGAGTCCTAATCTGTTTGGATTTTGAATGAGAGTCCTATTCAAATGGTTTTTGAATCTTAACAACTTATCTTTAGTTGATTTGGTGTGGTAACATTGTGGAAATCATGTCGGTTTCCTCAGTACCGGGGATTCCCATGCGTACAGAAGCAAAAACCGCTTCAGAACTCGTTACCTTCGCGGTGGTGAGCTCCGGAAGCTCCACGTGTCCTGCGGAACCTGGGCTCCCTCTTCCGCAGAGACCAGCTCCGATTGTGCCGCGTGTCAGGAGGATGAGACCTCCCTCTCCTTCAGAGGTGAGCTCCGTGTGTGCCACGCATCCTGGCGGGCGGGACCTCCCCTCTCTCCAGAGACGAGCTCCGCGTGCGCCATGTGTCTGGTGGGTCGGGACCTCCCCTCTCAATAGAGGCGAGCTCCGTGAACGCCACGTGTCAGTTCCAGACCTCCTCCTCTCTGGAGGTAGCTCCGAATGTGCCACGTGTCAGAGCCGGACCTCCCTTTCTTTGGAGGTGGGCTCCGAGAATGCCACGTTTCAGGTAGCGCCGGACTTCCTTTCTTCTTAGAGATGAGCTCCAAGATTGACACGTGTCCAACAGTGACGGACCTCCCGGAGATAAGCTCCGGAGCTGACACGTTTCCAATAGGACCGGACCTTTTAGAGGTGAGCTCCGAGAGCGACACGTGTCTGGCGAGGCCGGACCTCTCGAAGGTGAGCTCCGAGAGCGACACGTGTCCCGCGCGGCTGGTCCTCTCTTTCCGCGGTGAATAGCTCCGCAGCTGACACGTGTCCTTCAGGACTGGCCTCGCTCCTCTACAGAGGCTAGCTCCGGGGGCAACACGTGTCCCGCGGGGTCGGACCTCTCCCCCTTTTCAGGGATGAGCCCCAAGCCTGCCACGTAGCCAGGTTAGCAGCGGACCTCTCCCCCTTTGTGGAGATGAGCTCCAAACACGCCACGTGGCCAGCGGCCTCGGAAATTTTCTACAGCATTCCTTGTGAACTGGATTTGGCTCTTTTTTAGCTATCTTCTTGATTTCTTTGATGTTTCTATTTATTTTAAAAATGTCTTTCTTCATGAAACATGAATACATGCAGAAATAAAAAATGAGGGTGTCACAATTCTTTTAAGGGGGAGAAATGTAAGGGCCTATGTTTTTGGCACATACTAGTGTTCATCACCACACACACACACTTCATTTGAAGAAACTTGATGAATACATTTGAAGAGCAGGTAAACACCATTAACATGCTCATTAGAGAATAAACTCACAAAATGCAAAAGTGGCATTTCCCACATGCATCATAGAGGGGCTGGGCATATGAAAAACTCCTACACCTTGCTAGGAATGCTCATGCCAAATTTCACCCAAATTCAAACCTTTTTGAAGTCTTTTTGGGTATAACAAGAAAAAGGGTGGTTTGAACTCACATTCAAATTCAAACTATTTCCATCCCATGAATTCAAAAGTGGGAGGCATATTCTTACTCAGCACATCTTTGTGAGCTCACACACCAATTTTCACTCCATTTGGAGTTGATCTTGACATGAGCTAAGTTTAGCAAATTAAAACTTTATTTGAATTTCAAACTGCATATGTGCTGAAAACATATTCAAACAAACCCCAATTTGAATTTGTTGAAGTGTTAGGTCGACACTTCCCCCAGGCCTGCACTGGGCTGCCCGCGGAGGTTCTTTTTTCGGTGGGGCTAGTCACTTGCGGAGAGCTTGAGCGTATGGACGGGTTAGTAAGAGCTTGACACGGCGAGTTTTACGTGGTTCAGGCCGCCGGAGCATAAAACCCTACGTCCACGGCGAGCTATGGAGCTCGCTGTATTGCTTGTTGCTCAGAACCGGAGTCCTGAGCTTGAGGATGAGTTACAGCTTGGGTGTGAATGGCTAGAGTGCGAACCCTTGCTAACGTCGCCTACCCGAGCCTTTTATAGTCCAAGACTCGGGTGGCTTACAAGGGGGGCCCGGGACCCGACAGGTGGTCTCGGGGAGATTGTATGTTATCTACCGTATCTGCAGTTATGCCGGTAGTTGTCTCTGCCGAAGGCTTCTGAGTCTTCGTCTTGCATCCCTGCCCATGCCGCATGCTAGTCGTAGTGGTTGACGGCGGGGGCGGCATGGGATGTCTTGTCGCTGCGTTTATTGGCTGGCAGGCTCTGACACCACGCGCCAGTCTGTGATGCGACTGGGTGCAATGGCACCTGACAGAGGCGTGCTCCGCGTTTTCGCGTCTTGGGAATACGTGGGCCTTGAATACCTTGTACGGGCAAAAGGTATGGGGCGCCTACCGTTCGGGGGAAGGCAGCGCTCTTCTGCTGGCCACGTGGCGGGCCCGAAGCCCTCCTCAGAGGAGAGGGGGGTCCGGCCCCGCAGGACACGTGGAGCCTTCGAACCCCTCCCCACGGAGGGGGAGGTCCGGCTTCCGTCGGCCACGTGGCAGGCCCGGAGCTCTCCTCTGAGGAGAGGGAGGTCCGGCCCTGCTGGACATGCGGCACCCTCGGACCTCTCTCCCGCGGAGGGGGGAGGTCCGACTTCTGTATGCCACATGGCGGGCCTGGAGCTTTCCTCTAAGGAGAGGGAGGTCCGGCCCCGCCGGACGCGTGATGCCTTCGGAGCTCTCCCTGCGGAGAAGGGCGAGTTCCTTAGGCATTTTCCCCTGTGCACGGGGGTACCCCATATCGCGGGTACCGACAGTGGCCCCCGGGCCCATCTTGGGGGAGATAGCGAGCCCGAGGTGGGACCTCCGTCTCTTCTGATCCGCGCACTTTCTCTAAGTCCCGCATTGACCGCTGCCGGAGCACGAACGGCCGCGGGATCGTGGGAGCGTGCGCCCACTTGATGGTTGCTTTTACTGCGACGGTTCCCAAGACTGCCACTTCTGCACGTTGCGGCGCTTTCTTCGGGAACCGCCGGAGCGCCTTGCCGGCTTGTCTTCTTAGGAGACTGACTCCTTGACCCACCGCTTCAGTTGGGCGGCTTGGGTCCACCTGTCATTGGCGCTCGGTCTTGGAGCCGAAGCATTTGCCGATGCGGTGTATTCGAAGAGTTTCGGATCGCTTGGAATTGCACCCGGGATGTTTTTAGAGGGAATCTCACCCACATTTTGGCTTCCCTTCGCACTTCCCAGCGCTCTTCCTTGGACTCTTGTGCCTTTGTCTTCTTGCCTTTGAGACCTTCCTCGTCATGGCCTCCAACCCGCCACCACAGAAGAAGCGCGCTCGATCTCCTCCAGCGGCGGCGTCTGTGCCAAGTCGGGGATCTGGGGTACCTTCATCTCCTGCTTTTGGAGATGGCACTCCTCCCGATGGCAACTCAAAGAGGCCCCGGGCTGATGCGTTGGGGGGGAGCTTCAGGAGCGTCCCCTGTTTCGCCAGTTCAAGCGACTGCGGAGCGGCCGTCAGTGACGGCAGCGGGCTCTGGGAGTCCTACCCCGGCCCGGAAGTCAGGGTTCAGAGCCCGCTGGAGCGTTCGCGTTTCCCGGCCATCCCCAACTGGCAGGGAGTCTGCGCCGTTGCGCTCGGAAGCCAGGACAACTGCCGTGGCCCCCAAGTCAGCGTGATCTTCTCCTGTTCCGGTGTGCCCAGACTCCGTGACGGCGTCATCTCTTCCTGCCGAGACGACCGCCGCGGCCCCCAGGCCAGCGCAGGTCGACCCTGCACCAGGCGGCCCGGCCTCTATTCCAGCGCCGCCTTTCCCGGCTCATCCTTCTCCACAGGTCAAGAAGCCAGGAGCTAGAGAGAGCCCGGCAGGTCCGGCTGCCGGACCCCCGGCGCCAGCTTTTCCTGACCAGCATCTTGTCTCGGTCGCTGGTGCATCGGCTCCTCTTGAGGATGAGGTGATGGAGGAGGTCGGGGGAGCTGCCCTGGCCTCTGCTGCTCCATTGCCCCTGGCGGATGCCCTCGCGCTTGCCGAAACGAGCGTCCGACAGGTCTTGGCCGCACTTGGTCGCGAGCGGGAGGAGCACACGGTTGAATGGGACCGCCTCCTCACCTGGGGGAACCTTTTGCGGGAGCGGACCGCGAAGGTCAAGAGCGAGCTCGACTCCAGGCAGGAGTTGCTTGACTTCAGGGAAGTGCTCCTCGACCGGCTGAAGCTGTCTGTCGACCGCATGGACGCCGAATCGCGGCGGATCAACAGGGAGGCCCTGGAGGAACACGCCCGGGCGGAGGAGAGCCTCTCGGCCGCTGAGGAGATACGGCAGCTGTTGGAGCGCCGTAAACTTGCCGTTGAGGAACGGGAGCGTTCCACAGCAGCCGAGGCGGAGAGGGTCGCTGCGCAGCTGGCGGCGGGCGAGGATGACCTTCGAGCTCGGATTGAGGAGCTAGAAATTCAGAAGGCAGACCTCGACATACGGGAGGAACAGGTCTCCTGCGAACGCCGGGCGGTCCTGGATCGGGAGTTGGCCGCCGACTTCAAGGCTTTTGAGTTGGAGCGGCTCGCCAAGACTCTCCACCTTCGGGAATGCTCCCTGGTGGCCAAGGAGAAGGAGTTCTCCAAGAGAAACCAAGAGGCCCTGCAGGAAGCCCGCCGCGAAGTGGAGGAGCTCTCGGCCTTGCGGTCCTCCGAGGCGCATGTGGTCTCAAGCTTCGTTAATCGAGCGGGGTCCGCCCTGGTCCCTCTTGGCTTCAATCCGGTGAGGGCAGCAGCTCCTGCGTTGAAGGTGGCAGAGGTGATCCCCATGCTAGAGTCGATCGGGGCCAAGCTGGACAGGCTAGACTCGGTGGTCGCCAGCGAGCTTGAGGCCGAGGGGCGCGGCTTGGCCTTAGAGGTCGCCTCACATGTGCTGGCGTGCTTCAAGAGCCACGGCCCTTCTTTCTCCCTGGAGCCAGCGAGAGAGGGCCCAGCCGCGGAGCGGGAGGAAGCTGCCAGGGCTGAAGTCGAGGACGTGGCCGCCCTTGTAGCCGCCAGGTTCCAGCGTGAGCCGGGAGGACTCTAGGACTTGTTTCTCCCTTTTTATCGAGTCTGTAGTACAGCTCGTGGAGCCTCGCATAAATAGACCCTCTTGAATGTTTGTGTCTATGATGCCTTTTCTCTCCTTCTTGGCTTTGCCTGACAGAGTCCTTAGCTCCGCAAGGTACTCAGAGGCCTTCACCAATCTCGGAGCTCTGCACAGACACCTTCCCCGGGTCCTAACTGTATTAGGGGCCCCCGGGGGTCTCCGGATCTCGCCCTATGGCGAGGTCCAGATCTGCCGGCCACGTGGCGGGTCCGGAGCCCCTCCTGAGGAGGCGGGGGCCCTGGCCCTGCTGGACACGTGGGGCTTTCGGAGCCCCCCCTCCGCCGAGGGGGAGGTCCGGTTTCCGCCTGCCACGTGGCGAGTCCGGAGCCCCCCTCAGGGGAGGCGGGAGCTCCGGGCCCGCTAGACACGTGGGGCCTTCGGGCCTCGCTCCTGCTGGAGGGGCGGGGCCAGGTTCTTCCAGTACTATGCCGGAGTAGTTGGTAGCTCCTTTCCCCCCGCTTCATGCAGTCCCCGTTGGTGTAACCTGGAGGTCCTGCACATAGGCAGAGGAAACGTAATTCTCCTCGGGGAATCCTCCCCTCCCGTCTACTAGTCTTATTCGGCTTACGATCCTGATCCGTTATACGGGGCTTGGGCAATTCTGTGCGCGAGGCGCCGGAGCTCCGGCTCCCACCGAGGTCCGGGTACGGCCGTCCGATCCCTAGTACTAAGGCCGTGCGCTGGGGAAGCAGAGTGCACGTGCTTTGGGTTCATGACCAGGCAAAGCGGTTGTACTCCCCTGTACCTCCGGAGGGCAGGATGCGCACGCTTTGGGCTCGGAGCCGGCTAAGCGGGATACGCACCCTGGACCCCCCATGCACAACGCAGGCCTTTCCTGGAGGTGACCAACTGGCACCGCAACACCTGACTGGGGGAGGCCCGAGAGACTCACTTGGCCATCGGCAGGTGCCTCAAGCGCAGCCGCCCTTGGTAAGATAGCGAATGCTGACTATGGATGAGCGCGGGAGAGAGGGAGCTAGATGTACGATGGACATACATAGATAGTGCGATCATAAAAATTAATACGTAATTTAAATGAGCACATGAGAGAGAGCTAAGTAGAACAAGTTTCTGTGTTAATGCCCATCGGTGGAAATCTGTATGTACATGGAGGCAATGATCCGCCTCATCTACAAGGGAAGCAAGACTCTACGCGCTTAGGGTCGGAACCAGGCTAAGCTGGACGTAGTCCTGGGCCATCCCTTGAGACTTAGCTGCCCCAAGCGCTGTTCCTAAACTCTATGGGATTTATTACAGAAGGGAATGACCCTGTTCTACCAATGCTCGGGGGATAGGACTTACAGTGTTGTTCCATGCCGGGGGTTTTGGGAACGGATCCCACACTCGGTTGAAAGGCATGTGTACCTGGGGCGGCAGCTTTCGTGATTCGGAAGGGACCATCTCGGCTTGGGGAGAGATTATAGGTCCTTCTCGGGAAAGTGCGTGCCGTGACACCAAGTTGCCCTTCTGCAGGTCCCTGACGCGTTTGGTTCTTTGGCGGTAGTGCTAGAGCAGCAGCCGAGACCGTGCGTTGTGGGGCATTACCTGCAGCCGAGTCTCGTCGAGGAGGTTGTCATCTTCACGCTGGATCAGGTCCTGCGCGGCTTCTCCTGGGCGCCCCCGGGGAGTTCTCCCCTTCTGGCTAAGGCCTTCAAGGGGTAGTTGGACCCGGGCCCGTCTTGGAAGACCCAAGGCGCCTTCCCCTTCTGGCAAGGCCTTCAAGGGGTTGACAGACCTTGGGCGGCTCCCGGGAGGTATGACCGAGGCACGGAGGCGTGCTCTCGGGTGAGGCTGGCCCGACTTTGCACCATTGTGATTGGTGCTTGGGCTGCTGCGACCACTTTTGGCTTCTCCAAGGTTGACGCCGCAGCAGTACAGCCTCCACTGACCTGGGACGGCAGCCACAGCCGGCTACCGTCCGGCCCGTCACCATCGGAGCTGGAGTCCTCACCGTTATGCACTGTCTTTATGACACGCTGAGGCTCCTGAAACCCCACCTGGTGGGCGGCGCTGACTGGAGCATCGACTTTCTGCTTGCCATCCCTCTAAGGGTGGAGCGGCGCTTCAGCTCTCTGCTGCCTTCCTTTGCAGAAGCGCTCCACGAGCCTCTGGATATCCCACCACTCGGCAGCGGTATGGCTGCCGGCGCCATGCACGGGGCATAGCCCGCCCTGGTCACTATCTGGGGCTGGTGACTGCCGCTGCCTTTTGTTGGGGCGTGGCCCCCGAGCTCCACTAGTCGTCGCGGCTGCGGCAATGGGAGCTGCGGATGATGACTTCATCTTGCCACTGCCCCGGTTCTTGGCCTTCTTGCTACCTCCATAGGCAGCAGCGCCGGACCCGGGTTGTCCTCCTGACTCGGAGGTCGGCAGAGAGTGCCAGTTCCGCCCTTCAGCTGCTCTGGCGCATTTGTCCGCCAGGCTGAATAGCTCAGAGACGTCGCGGACCTCTCTGGTCGCGAGCTTCTCAAGCATTTTCTCGTCCCGGACACCCTGCCGGAACGCCACCACCACAGAAGCACTTTGAATATGCGGGATGGTGTTGCCTACCTCGGAGAACCGCTGGATGAAAGAACGCAGCGACTCCCCAGGTTGTTGCTTGATGGCGTGGAGGTCAAGCTCCGTGCCGGGACGGGTGTAGGAGCTGCCGAAGTTGGCGATGAACTGCCGGCAGAGCTCTCCCCAGGAAGTTATGGAACCCTGAGGGAGATTCATGAGCCAAGACCGGGCTGGGCCGGTCAAGGCGACGGGGAAGTAGTTGGCCCTGACAGCCTCATCCCCTCCTGCTGCAAGTACGGCGGTGGAGTAGATCTGGAGGAACTCCGCCGGGTTAACGCTGCCGTCGTACTTTTCGGGCAGGTGCGGCCGAAACTTGCGCGGCCACCTCGCAAAGCGAAGGTGGGGTGCAAGGGCCGCACATCCTGCTCCTGTTGCCACAGGTATTGGTGCCGCGAACGCTTGGTTCGCACCTGGCACAGTGTACCCCGGTATGGGCAAGGCCGCTCCATAGACCGGGGACGCTGCTTGCAGGGCATATGGTTGTGGCATATGCTGCGCGGCGTACGCCTGGGGCAGAGCTCGCGTGGCGAAGATCTGCCCTTCAGGCTGGGTCAAGGCCGACGTCATGCTGTCGCCAGCCTCTTGAGTGCGACGCCTTTCTCGACGTCGCTCGAGGAACACTCGGGCATCTTGGCCCAAGTGGCATCGCTCCAGCTCTACCCTCAGGTCCGTCGACAGAAACCTGGTGGAGCTGGAGTCCGCCGTCTGCCCGTCAACTGTTGGCGTGCACGTCAGCGACACGGCCGGTTGGTCGGGGCGTCGCCCTCGCCGAAACCGAGGGTTTGCGGCGGCGATGACGAGGCGGTCCACCTCGCGGGCCCACTGCCGGGTCACTGAGTGGGGCGCATCCCCAGCAGGTGGGTTGTGCAGTAGCGCTCTTGCTGCAGCTAGCGCACCCCCATGGTGTACGCTCAGCGCTGCAGAAGATCTCACACTGGCCGGAGCCTGCCTTGCTGGAGTCGGCGTTGCCGGAGTCGGCTGCTGTGTACCAGCTTGTGCCGACACACTCCGTCCTGAGTGTGTCGACATGTACTCCCCGCTGGTCACGGTTCGCCGCTGAAGGAAGCTTGGTCATCTTCGTCGGCGGAAACTCGTTGCGCAAGGGAAAAGCCCCCTACCTGGCGCGCCAAATGTCGAAGTGTTCGGTCGACACTTCCCCGGGCCTGCACTGGGCGGCCCGCAGAGGTTCTTTTTTCGGTGGGGCTAGTCACTTGCGGAGAGCTTGAGCGTATGGACGGGTTAGTAAGAGCTTGACACGGCGAGTTTTACGTGGTTCAGGCCGCCGGAGCGTAAAACCCTACGTCCACGGCGAGCTATGGAGCTTGCTGTATTGCTTGTTGCTCAGAACCGGAGTCCTGAGCTTGAGGATGAGTTACAGCTTGGGTGTGAATGGCTAGAGTGCGAACCCTTGCTAACGTCGTCTACCCGAGCCTTTTATAGTCCAAGACTCGGGTGGCTTACAAGGGGGGCCCGGGACCCGACAGGTGGTCTCGGGGAGATTGTCTGTTATATACCGTATCTGCAGTTATGCCGGTAGTTGACTCTGCCGAAGGCTTCTGAGTCTTCGTCTTGCAGCCCTGCCCATGCCGCATGCTAGTCGTAGTGGTTGACGGAGGGGGCGGCATGGGATGTCTTGTCGCTGCGTTTATTGGCTGGCAGGCTCTGACACCGCGCGCCAGTCTGTGATGCGACTGGGCGCAACGGCACCTGACAGAGGCGTGCTCCGCGTCTCCGCGTATTGGGAATACGCGGGCCTTGAATACCTTGTACGGGCAAGGTATGGGGCGTCTTTACGCCCGCCGCCTAACGCTCGGGGGCAGGCAGCGCTCTTCTGCTGGCCACGTGGCGGGCCCGGAGCCCTCCTCAGAGGAGAGGGGGGTCCAGCCCCGCAGGACACGTGGAGCCTTCGAACCCCTCCCTGCGGAGGGGGAGGTCCGGCTTCCGCCAGCCACGTGGAAAGCCCGGAGCTCTCCTCTAAGGAGAGGGAGGTCCGGCCCTGCTGGACACGTGGCACCCTCGGACCTCTCTCCCGCGGAGGGGGGAAGTCCGGCTTCTGTATGCCATGTGGCGGGCCCGGAGCTTTCCTGGAGGAGAGGGAGGTCTGGCCCCGCCGGACGCGTGGCACCTTTGGAGCTCTCCCTGCGGAGAAGGGCGAGTTCCTTAGGCATTTTCCCCTATGCGCGGGGGTACCCCATATCACGGGTACCGACAGAATTCTATCCAATTCAAATGGCCAAAGGGTAGATAATTCAAATGACCAAAGTTAATTGGGTCTCTACTGTTTAGAGCAGTGGGGAAAATTCAATTTCAGAGGTTGAAACCAGAGTGGGACCCACATGTCAGCCTTACCAGTGTTTTAACCAACTGAAGGCACCGCAGCTCGGGTCTTGCGCGTGACCGCGCGAGCGCCACGGCGAATTTTCACCGCTGCCACCTCCTGGGCGCCGATCAGCGCCCCAAACCGACGTCCTCAGCTATATATCTTCGAGCTGCCGCCGTATGACACCCTCAATTTCGTATCCATGCATGCATACATAATTCATATAGAAAAACATTATAAAAGAAATAGAAATGGGAAGAATCATAAAAATGGGAGAAAGATAGCTGAAAAGAGCCAATTCCAATTCGCCGAGGAGCGCCTTCGACACTTCCCGTGGCCTGCTGGCCACGTGGCAGGGTGGGAGCTCGCCTCTGCGGAAGGGGTGAGTCTCAGCCCCGCGGGACACGTGTTGCCTTCGGAGCTAGTCTCTGCGGAGAAGCGAGGCTCAGCCCGTGGGACACATGGCACTTTCGGAGCTCACCCCCGTGGAAGGGATGAGGTCCGGCCCCGCGCGACATGTGTCGACTTCGGAACTCACCCCTGTGGAAGGGATGAAGTCTGCCCCACAGGACACGTGGCAGGCTCGGAGCTCGCCATCGAGAGGTCCGATCCCACGGGACACATGTCACCCTCGGAGCTCACCTCCGGGAGGACCGACACTGCTGGACACGTGTCACCCTCGGAGCTCGCCTCCGGGAGGTCCGACACTGCTGGACACGTGTCATCCTCGGAGCTCACATCCGAGGAGAAGGGAGGTCCGACGCTGTTAGACACGTGTCGCTCTCGGAGCTCGCCTCTGAGAGGTCCACCCCGCTGACACGTGTCAACCTCAGAGCACGTCTCCGAGGAGAAAGGAAGTCCGGCACTGCTGGACACGTGGCATTCTCGGAGCCCACCTCCGAGGAGAAGGGGAGGTCCGGCACTAACACGTGGCGCACGCGGAGCTCGCCTCTAAGGAGAGGGGAGGTCCCGCCCACCAGACACGTGGCGCATGCGGAGCTCACCTCTGAGTGAGAGGGAGGTCCCGCCCCACCAGACACGTGGTGCATACGGAGCTCGCCTCTGAGGGAGAGGGAGGCCCCGCCCCACCAGACACGTGGCACAACCGGAGCTCGCCTCTGCGGAAAGAGGGAGGTCCCATCCGCCAGACATGCGGCGCAACCGGAGCTCGCCTCTACGGAAAAGGGAGGCCTGGCCCCCGCTGGACACGTGGCGCCTCCGGAGCTCACCACTGCGGAGGTGACTAGATCCTTAAGCGGTTTTTCTTCTGTGCGTGCGGGAATACCGGTACTGAGGAAACCGACATGATTTCCACGTTGCTACCGCACCAAATCAATTGGAGATAAGTTGTTAAGATCCAAAACAAATTGAATAGGACTCTTATTTGAAAATCCGATCGAAGTAGGACTCTTCTTTTCCTGTTATAAATAGAACTCAAAACCCCTGGCCGCAACCACGTACCTATTTTCCACCTCCCGAGTCGACGACTTAGAGGCCCTAACCCCCAACTCGCCGAGTTAACCCCCTTCGCCGTAGTTCAGCCACCGGTGAGACCACCGACGAGCCCTGTTACGCTCGCCAGAAGAGAGCCGACGAACTGTCCCTCTGCCATTGCTAGGAGGAAGGCCGAGTTAGGTCTTCGTTACCACCTTACAACATCACCGCGGTTTCTACACATCTGTTTTTCTTTGAACAGAAGCTGTTTCTTGTGGACAGATCACGTGTTGATCGGTTTTGACGGTGGAATTAATCTAGATCTTGAGTCAAGATCATCACCACGTCCACACTTGATCCTTACACTCTTGTTCATCGTAAACCCCCATGCAAAGCCATTAAAACATGCAAGAACACGTACAAACTGAATTAATGAAACTGCACCATAGGATTAGCATGCACCTACACCACTGCATCTTAAGTAAAGTTTGTCCATGATGATTGATTGTTGTGAATCTTGTATGTGTGTGATCGTGAGTAGAAGGACAAGCTCGGGGAGCTACCTACGAAGGACTACAGCACCAAGACCTCGAGACGCCTGAGCAACAACAGCCACAGGAACAAGGCAAGTGCCCCTTGACCATATTGATCCCATGTTTTGGAAACTGTTTTGTTTGCGAAAACGTGTTTGCTTGAGTCAACTTGATGGGAAACCCTTTTATAGGAGTTTACTAGTTTTGTTAACCACCATTGTCGCCGGGAAAGTTGATGCGTCGGGTATAGTCGTTTTTGCTTTTGCTTCGCTAGTCTACGGGGTATGGGAAGCGAGATAGAACGTGTCTAGCTACTGCACTCATATGAATAATGATAATGAGAACTTGATAATGAGCATAGAATCGGGGGAGATCTAGGCAAGCATGGTTTGTGGAAGTGGTAGAATGAGATGGTGGTCTACTTGCCGTAGATCTAAGGACCGGTTCATGCCAGCACATGCCAGGAAAACAGTGCAACCACAAGGCCAAATATGGGTGCGGTTTAGCTGACTAATTAGGTAAGTTGCTAGATTGTTATGGACCGTGGAAGGCGCGGGGAATGGGAGTCGAGAGAGGACTGCCCTGGGAACTGTATGACACAAGAGGGGGCCCGTAGGTGGGAGAATGGTGATTCGAGCCTGATGGTGAAACCTTAGTGAGTCCATACATCTAGTAGCCCCTTTGTAAAGGCTATTTTGTGATCTCTTGGCCATACACCGATGGTTGTGTACTGGTATAATCGAGGTTCTGCAGTCGCCGACGGGTGACGAAATCACAAACTTGTGGTTAAAGTGGTGCCGCCTCTTAAGAGTGTAAAACTATCATGATAGCCGTGCTTACGGTCACAAGCGCCTAGCCAACTCACATGATTAGATGGGATGGTTATTGGGATGGTTGTCGGAATGGTTATTGGTATGGCTATGGTATGGTTTTGGAATTGGTTTCGGGACTGTTGAGTCTTGGTAATGAGATTGTTTTTGGGACTGTTAAGACATGACAATGAGTTTTGGTCTCAGTTATGAGATGGATATGAATATGAGATGGTTATCATGAGCATGAGATGATGTTTAGAAAGATTAATGGCTGGTTGAAACATGGAAAGTGATGAATTATGAAGGAGGTATGTTGCTGTTTTACTTAAATATATGTTGGGATTAAATTCACTTAAAGATAGTTGCTGTTTTTATCATGGTTGTGAAATAAACTTTGCTTTCTGCAATGAGCCTTTTCATTTCCTACCTTGCTGTAAGCTACATGTCATACCTTTCCCACACTTGCTGAGTACGACATGTACTCACCCTTGCATTATCATACAAACATCAGCAACAGGAGAGGAGTACTTCGAAGACCATGTGGAGTATTAGGCGTGCGAACTACCGTCAACTTGCCTGTGAAGTTGGAGATGGAGCCGCTGCTGTTTAGATGCTTCCGCTATCGTTTAGAGACTTCCGCTGCTAGAATAAGTTAGAGACTTCCGCTGCAAGAATAAGCTAGAGATTGATGTAATAAAGTACTTAAACCCTATTATTCATGGTTATATTCTGAATTCAGTTTGTGGATTACATGTGTATGTGTGATGAACATCCTGGGCACACATATGCATCAGCTGGGTTTCGTTTTCACGGGACCGGGCGTCACAGATTGGTATCAGAGCCACGTTTACTGTAGGACACAAGCCTAGGTAGAAGTCATAGATTTTCATCAGAGCCACATTGACCGTAGGACGCAAGCTTAGGTAGAATGCACAGATTGGCATCAGAACCACATTGACCGTAGGACGCAGGCCTAGGTAGAATGGACCACCCCGTCACATGGCGGGAACAGCACCAGTTCACATGATTAAGTTTAGGACCCCGATTGAATAAGCTTGAAAAGGAGTGGTGTGAACTTTTGTGATGAATGTTTGTGTTTGTGTGCTTAGTTGAGTTGTGGGACGCTTCAGCGTTGTCCATATCCACAAATAGTAGAAAGATGTGAGATTCTTCAGCATGTGTTCACATCCTCATATAAAAGTAAATATATTTAGTTCATACACCTTGATGCATATAGCTGGGGTATCAACCTAAACTTATCTTTTCTAATTCTACGCAACTCTCTCTCATAGATGGTGACGGAAAATGCCAGCCGACAAAGGAGGAACGTTCGTGGCAACCAGGAACCACAAGAGGATGGCCACGATGAAGTTCCTGAGAATGTTAACCCCGGGACTGGTGAAAACAACCTGGAACGGTTGATGGCTATGCAGAACCAGCTCATGCAAACTATGATCCAAACATTGGGTCAGCTGCAAGCCAACAACAACAATCCTAACCCCATTCCTGCACCACCACTGTGACGCCCGGTCCCGTGAAAATGGATCCGAACTAATGCATATGTGTGCCCAGGATGTTCATCACACATACACATGTAATCCACAAACTGAATTCAGAATATAACCACGAATAAATGGGTTTAGGTACTTTGTTACAAAGACTTAAGGTCTCATTCACAAGTCTCTAATTTATTCTAGCAGCGGAAGTCTTCTAAATGATAGCGGGAGCAACTAAACAGTGGCAGCGGCTCCATCTCCTACTCCATACCCACGGGCAAGATAACGGTATATCACACGCCTAGTACTCCACATGGTCCTCAAAGTACTCCTCTTCTGTTGCTGATGATGTATGATAATGCAAGGGGGAGTACATGTCGTACTCAGCAAGTGCGGGAAATATGACATGTAGCTTACAACAAGGGAGGTATAAAAAGGCTCATTGCAGAAAGCTAAGTTTATTTCACAAAACATGATAAAAACAGCAACTATCTTTAAGTGAATTTAATCCCAATATATATCCAATTAAAACATCAACATACCTCCATTGTATTTCACCACCTTTCATGTCTCATCCAGCCATTTATCTTTCTCAACTTTTTTTCATGCTCACGAATATCATCTCATATTCAATTCCATCTCATAACCGAGACCAAAACTCATTATCACGACTCAACAGTCCCAATCTCATTACCAAGACTCAACAGTCCCGAAACGAAACCTCAATGACCAAACCATAACCAAACCAAACATCCATCCCAAAAACCATCCCATCTAATCATGTGAGTTGGCCAGGCGCTTGTGACCGTAAGCACGGCTATCATGATAGTTTTACACTCTTAAGAGGTGGCACCACTTTACCCAAAAGTTTGTGATTTTGTCACCCGTCGGCGACTACAGAACCTCCATTATACCAGTACACAACCGTCGGTGCATGGCCAAGAGATCACAAAATAGCCTTTACAAAGGGGCTACTAGATGTATCGACTCACTAAGGTTTCACCAGCAGGCTCAAATCACCATTCTCCCACCTACGGGCCCCCTCTTGTGCCATGCAGTTCCCAGGGCAGTCCTCTCTCGACACCCATTCCCCGCGCCTTCCACGGTCCATAACAATCTAGCAACTTACCTAATTAGTCAGCTAAGTCGCACCCATATTTGGCCTTGTGGTGGCACTGTTTTCCTGGCATGTGCTGGCATGAAACGGTCCTTAGATCTACGGCAAGTAAATCAGCATCTCATTCTACCACATCCACAAACCAAGCTTGCCTAGATCTCCCCCCGATTCATGTTCATTATCAACATCAAGTTCTTATTATCATCGTTCATATGAGTGCAGTAGCTAGACACATTCTATCTCGCTTCCCATATCCCATGGACTCAGCGAAGCAAAAAACCAAAAATGACCATACCCGACTCATCAACTTTCCCGGTGACAAGGTTGGTTAACAAAACTAGTAAACTCCTATAGAAGGGTTCCCATCCAATTGACTCAAACATACACAGTTTTCGCAAACAAAACAGTTCCAAAACATGGGATCAATATGGTCAAGGGGCACTTGCCTTGTTCCTGTGGCTTTTGTTTCTCTTGTGTCTCGAAGTCCGGGTGCTGTAGTCCTTTGTAGATAGCTCCCTGAGCTTGTCCTTCTACTCACGATCACGCACATACAAGATTCACAGCAATCAATCATCATGCGCAAAATTTACTCAAGATGCAATGGTGTACATGCATGCTGATCCTATGGTGCAGTTTTAGTTTGTACGTGTTCTTGCATGTTTTAATAGGTTTTCATGGGGTTTTACGATGAAAAGGGTGTCAGGATTTAGTATGGACGTGGTAATGATCTTGTATGAAGATCTAGATCAAACCGATCAACACGTGATCTGTCCACACGAAAAGGCTTCTGTGTGAAGAAAAACAGATGCGAGGAAAACCGAGAGGATGTCATAAGGTGGTAACAAAGACCTACCTCGGCTTTCCTTGGTGTTGGGGCCTCCTTCCTAGCGATGGCAGCAGCGGGGAGCTTGTCGGCGGCTCACCGGTGGGGCTCACCGTCGTTTGAACTCCGGCGAGGGGTGGAAAGTCTAACTCGGCGAGCTGGGGCTAGGGCTTCCAAGTCTCCGACTTAGGGAGGGAAAATAAGAGTACATGGCTGTGGCCAAGGGGTTTTGGGTTCTATTTATAAAGGGTGAAACAAGAGTCCTACTCCGATTGGATTTTAAATAAGAGTCCTATTCAAATTGTTTTGGATCTTAACAACTTATCTACAATCGATTTGGTTTGCAGTATTCAACATGGAAGAACTCATGTCGGTTTCCTCAGTACCGGTACTCATGTACAGGGGAAAACCACTTAAGGATCTTGTCCTTCCGCAAGGATAAGCTCTGGAGGCTCCACGTGTCCAGCGGGGCCCCGGCTTCCCTTCTCCGCAAAGGCGGGCTCCGGTTGTGCCGCGTGTCAGGCGGGCGGGACCTCCCTCTCCTCAGAGGCGAGCTCCCCGTGCGCCAGTGTATTGGCAGGCAGGACCTCCCCTCTCCTCAGTGGTGAGTTCCGCGTGCGCCACGTGTCAGTGCTGGACCTTCCCTCTCTTCGGAGGTGAGCTCAGAGAGTGCCACGTGTCAGAGCCGGACCTCCCCTCTCTTCGGAGGTGGGCTCCGAGAATTCCACATGTCAGAGCCGGACCTCTCGGAGATGAGCTCCAAGGGTGACATGTGTCCCGCTGGGGCAGACCTCTCGGAGATGAGCTCTGAGAGTGACACGTGTCCCGTGGGGCGGACCTCTCGGAGGTGAGCTCCGAGAGTGCCACGTGTCAGAGCCGGACCTCCCCTCTCTTCGGAGGTGGGCTCCAAAGTGCCATGTGTCCCATGGGGCGGACCTCTCGGAGATGAGCTCCGAGGGTGACACGTGTCCCGTGGGGCGGACCTCTCGAAGGTGAGCTCCAAGAGCGACACGTGTCCCGCAAGGTTGGGCCTTGCTTTTCCGCAGCGAGTAGCTCCGGTGGGGACATGTGTCCTGCGGGGCTGGACCTCGCTTCTCCGCAGAGATAAGCCCCTAAGGCAACACGTGTTCAGCTGGCCGGACCTCACCCCCTCCGCAGGGATGAGCTCCGAAGACGCCACGTGGCCAGCAGGTCGTGGGAATTGTCGACAGTGCTCCTCGGTGAACTGGAATTGGATCTATTCGGCTATATTTCTCATTCTTTCCCCGTTTCTACTTCTTGTAAAATGTTCCTTTATATTAAATATGCATGCATGCATGAATATGAAATTGAGGGTGTTACAAACCTACCCCCCTTAAACTTAATCTCTCCGCCGAGATTCGATAGAGTGGAGAATAGATGAGGAAATTCTGCCTTGAGGTCTTCCTCACGTTCCCATGTAGCTTCGTCTTCCGTGTGATGGCTCCATTGTACCTTACACCAACGGATCACTTTGTTCCTCGTGACCCTTTCCTTCACGTCCATAATTCGGACAGGGTGCTCTACATAGGTCAGATCCTCCTGAAGCTCAAGCTCATCCATTTATACTTGTTCTTCTGGTACTCTCAAGCATTTCTTAAGCTGGGATACGTGAAACACGTCATGCACGTCGGTGAGGTGCGTTGGGAGCTCTAGTTGATAGGCTACTTCTCCTCACTTGTCCAAAATCTTAAATGGTCCGATGTAGTGAGGTGCTAACTTGCCTTTGATGTTGAAACGTCGTTGGCCACGGATAGGTGATACCTTAAGGTACACGAAGTCTCGTACTTCGAAGGTCAACTTTCTTCGCCTATTGTCTGCATAACCCTTTTGTCATGACTGAGCGGCCTTTAAGTTCTCCCGTATTGTTTGGACTTGCTTCTCAGCTTCTTGCAGCACTTCGGGTCCAAACACTTGGTTCTCTCCGGTCTCATTCAAAAACAGCGGCGTCCTACATCGTCTACCATACAATGCTTCGAAGGGTGGCATCTTCAAGCTGGCTTGATAGCTGTTATTGTATGAGAACGCCTCATACGGCAAGCTCCTATCCCAACTACGCCCATGTTTCAAGGCTCAGGCTCTCAACATGTCTTCCAAAATTTGGTTTGTCCTCTCTGTTTGCCCGTCGGTTTGCGGGTGATAAGCGGAGCTGAAATTTAGCCGTGTACCCATGGCTTCATGCAGCTTCCTCCAGAACCTAGAAGTAAACTGAGAACCCCGATCTGAAACGATCCTCTTCGGGACTCCATGGCAGCACACGATTTGCTCCATGTACAGCTCGGCTAGTTACACAACGTTGTACTTGGTTTTAACGGGAAGAAAATGGGCTGTTTTCGTCAATCGGTCCACAATAACCCAGATGGAGTCGTAACCCGTCTGAGTACGTGGCAATTCGATTATGAAATCCATGCTGATGTCTTCCCACTTTCACTCGGGTACTTTCAATGGTTGCAACAGTCCAGCGGGTCTTTGATGTTCGGCCTTCACCCGTTGGCATGTGTCACATAAGGCAACATACTCAGCTATGTCCCTTTTCATACCATCCCACCAATAACAAGTTTTCAGGTCCTTGTATATCTTTGTACTGCCGGGATGTATGGAATAAGGTGAGTCATGTGCCTCCTTTAATATCATGTCACGGATGTTCTTCACGTTAGGCACACAAATCCTTTTTCCTAACCAAAGCGTACCCTTCTCGTCTTCCTTGAAATCCTTTTCTATGCCTTGCCGGATTCTTTCCTTGATCTCCTTGATTTCCTCATCCGTTGCTTGGCCATCTCGTATCCCTTGTTCCAACGAAGAATGGAGTTCCATCACTTCCATCTCGTTCAAGAACCCGAGATGTAACCGTTCGAACTCCTTGCGCAGCTCGGGCGGTAGCTCCCGAACCGTGAGTTGGTGACATGCTCCCTTTCGGCTCAATGCATCAGCTACGACATTGGCCTTTCCGGGGTGATAGTTGATTCCAACATCATAATCCTTGATGAGTTCCAACCATCGACATTGCCTCAAATTCAAATCCGTTTGAGTGAATATGTACTTGAGGCTTTTGTGATCCGTATAGATCTCACATCTGTGGCCAAGGATATAATGTCTCCAAATCTTTAATGCATGCACCACGGCTGCGAGTTCCAAATCATGTGTGGGTAATTCAGCTCGTGTTTCTTTAGTTGTCTCGATGCATAGGCTACCACTTGTCGTTCTTGCATGAGCACACATCCAAGCTCTTGTCTTGATGCGTCACAATATGTAACACCCCAAAACCTGATAAAGAGGGGAATTTAAAAAATTTTGGACGTATTGCATGTGGTGAAGCAATTCAAATTCAAACTGGAATTTAAATTTGAATCAAAACAGAAAAAGAAAAGGAAAAAGAAAAAGAAAAACGGCCAGTGGGCCGAAACCCACCTCAGCCGGCCCAAAACCCGCGCCCCCTTCCCCCCCTCCCTCTCTCTGACGCGCGGGGCCCACATGTCATCCCTCTCCCCGCGCGCGCCCCCAACCGCCCCGGCTCTTCCGCAACGATTGCGCGCCCCGCCCCGGATTCCGTGCACTCAACCCAACCGCAAATCCCGCGCGCCATTCTGCTCGATTGCAACAAACCCCCGTGCTCCCGGCCCTGATAAAAACAGATGATCCCGCCGCCCTCCCCTCGCACGAGCAGTTTCTCTCCCGGTGAGCGCCGCCGCCGTTGAGTTTAGAAATTCCTGAGCGCATCGCCGCTTCCCTCTGTCAAACCGATCTCGTGACCCCGCAGCACCGCGTACAAGCTGTAGACGCCGACCGCGGAGGGAAACACCGCCGGAAACGACCAACCCGATGCTCGCCGGTGAGTACCGCCGCCGCTCGCCGGTGAAACCTTCGAATTACACAGTTTCGATCCACCCTAATCATCGGTGTGTCATCTCTAGACCCCAGTGAAGCGTCACGACCCGAGAGTTCAAATGGATCACCGCCCCAACTGCCACTTCGACGTGCACTGAAGACCATCGCCGTTGAAGCTTGCCGCCGACCCCATCTAGCCACGTAGGGATCAAGAAAACCACTGAGGTGAGGCCTCCTTCCTCCCCTCTGCTGTTTGCTACAAAAAAGGGTGGGTGTTAGCGTCTGTAGATGAAGATCCGCAACCTCGCCGGCGAGATCGTGCCTCTGCCGCCGTGCGCCGCAGCGCGCACGGGCGAACTCCGGCCAGGAGCGACGTGGCCTCTTGTGGGCCGTCTATTTTAAATCGTGTGGCGCATAATAGGAACCCGGCGTACCCCTTCGCATTATAATCTCGGCCGTCGGTTTTAAATCCAACGGCCCACGTCGTCCCCGCATTATAAAGGCCAGGAATCTTACGCGCTACCCCCTGGGGACCTCGGAAAACACGAGCTAGCCCCGGAAACTTCTGATCTAGCCCTTGGACCCTTAGAAATTCATGTAAATTCATTTAAAAATCAGTTTTAGCCCCTGAACTTAATAAGAATTAGGAAGACCTCCCTGTTTTGCACACTTAGACCCCTAAAAAGTTAGAAATTGGGAAATGGGGCCCCACAGTAGGGTGGATTTGCACATCAGCCCCTGAGGGCTATTAATTTCAGGAAATTGAATATGTGAATAGGATTTAATATTCAAACATAGGTATATGATCAGTTTAATTATTCTAACCCTGTGGAAAATTTGTAGAAACAATCTAAGATCTGAGTTTAGAGGGATATAAACTTTTGAACTCAATAAGATTACTGTTTTGTAATTTATATCTGAAACATGCCCTTTAGGCATAAAACAAGTTTAAACTGTGGAAAGTGAGTCTAAATAACCAAAAAGGGATAGGAAAAATTTATGAAGGTTCTGTTTGGGAAATTGGAACAGAAGAAATTTTTGTAGGAATTTAGGTTGCTGTTTTATTGGTGGAAATTCATTTCTAGACTAGAAAACAATTCTGAAAATGGGTAAAAATAACTTTAAATTGGTTTCCATCAGAGAGGAAGTCAAAGAATATTTTATTGAACATTTTATATCAGAACATATTCTGTTTAGGAGATATTTTTATTATTTTAATACTAAAGTTCACTTTTAGGCATAGAAAATAAATCTGAAACTATAGGAAGATAGGTATGCATAATTAGAAAATGATAGATGTGGTCTCCAAATCCAAAAACTTCAATTTAGGATTTTGTAGAAGATCTGAAAACCTACTTGGAGTAGGAAATTATCTTTCATGCAAACTTGTGGCTAAAAAGTGTATTAATTAAATATAGAGAATTTGTTCAAATTGGAAATTCATATATAGTGTACAAATAAAAATTTGAATACAAAAGTTAGAGATAATATATAAATGTTTATAAGTGTATGTAGTCCTAAAATCAACACATCTAGGGTAACCACAACACTTAAACATGTGAATGACTTTAATATGTATGTATGTGTGGTTTGCATGAGTGAAAGTGTGGACTATGGCTTATGGATTGTTTTTTCCTTTTTGCTATGTGTATTGGCATGAGTAGAACCTGCCCCAGAGCAAGTTCTCACCTTTCAAGACCAAGACTTTCCATTCCCAGAGCAGCAGGAAGAAGGCAAGTGTCCTTGACCACTTTGATCTTATACTAGGATGTGTAGCTAGAATTAATTTGCATTGTCAATTTGGAATATGATACCCAAGCTAGTAAGTTTCCCTAGATTTTCATTATCTTATTTCCTTGTAGCCTAGGTTGGGATTTATTTAATTATGTCATTTATTTATATGCTTATGCTTAGCCATGCTTAGAATGGGATAAGTGGGATATGAGATCATCAACTTATTTACCTTACTCTTGAATGAGATATTATGAGTTATGTAGAGGTAGGGGTCGAGGCAAGTTGGATGATTTGGTTGGTGCTGGGTGCACGAGACTCGGGTTTGTGTTTAGTACTTGCCTGGATCCTAAGGACCGTTCATGGAGCATGTAACCTGGCTTTACCGTGCCAACCACATGCTGAGATGATGCAGCTTGGCCAATTATTTAGGTGTATCTCCGACGTAGTATGGGTGTTTGGATGGTGCGGGGAACAGGTGTCAGCTGGACTACCATATGAATCGCAAGGCTCAAGAGGGGGCCTCTTGTATGCTGTTAGGGGTGCAACCTCAGTGGGCCCACGCTTGTCGGGAATCCCTTTGTAAAGGCCTCGTAGTGATCTCCTGGCTACACACCTGGGAAGTGTGAACGTGGTTCGCGGCCACTGGCATAATAGAGGTTCTTTTAGTCCACCCAGCAACGGGGGATGAAATCACTACATGTGGGTACAGTGGTGCAAACTCTGCAGAGTCAAAACTGTCATGACAGCCGTGCTCACGGTCAAGAGCGGCTTGGACTTATTCATGATTAGAGTATGACGAATTGGGAAGTTGAGGATGTTAAGCGGGAAGCTTAACATTGGAAATGAGACTATGTTTACTTGATATTGATGATGGGTTGAGGGATTGGGACCATCTCACCTGTGTAGTAATGTAGGTGCTTAATAAGCTAAGGTAATAGTTATTAATTGCGTAGTGCTTAACCATGAGTTCAACCTCTCCTTGCTCTAGCCATGCATGACATTACTTTCCCACACTTGCTGAGTACCAACGGTACTCAAACTTGCTTTTCTATTGGTTTAAATTGCTGCTCAGGTCAAGGGGATGATGTGGTGTTCAATGACCAAGACTTTGGACCCGAAGAAGGATTCTAGGTTCACGGAGTCCCCCGGGCAACGCCTGTGACGGAGCCCACAAGATTTATATTCCGCTGTTGTTTTATTTACATGTTATGAACATATTATCGTCCATCGAGACATATGCAATGTAAGACTTATTTATATTCGAACACTTGGCTTGTAATATAATGATGCTTCACTATTTGTCATCACATGTATGAGAAAATGATCCTGTCATACATGTGATATTCACTCGGTTGCTCTTTGAAGAAACCGGGTGTGACAGAAGTGGTATCAGAGCCAAGGTTGCCCGTAGGAACATGGAACTAGGTAGAAATGGACGTATTTAAGGACCCTATTTTCTTAAAAACTATTTTACAAAGGTGTGGTTTGAAAGTGTTATTTAATAGGGTCACTTTATTTGTTCATCTTGCCCCAACTTTTATTCAAAATACAATTTTTATTTAATTCTTATCTAACTTAATTTTAAATGCTTTAGGTTTTAGATGGTTCGCATGATCCGCAACGCCCGCAAGTCCACCGGAGGGAGAGTTCCTTTAGTTACCCTTGCCTTAAGAGAGGAGAACCGTTCGGTGACGTACCACTCCTACGGGTTGGCAGTAGAAGGCTTGTTGTGCCGTCTTCGGCGTATGCTCCACGCCGCCGGTAATGTGGGCAAGCTGATCATACACTACAGCTCCACCAGGACCATCCATGAGAACGGGGAAGAATGGAGCTCAGAGATAAGGATTATCCATGAAAATCAGCTGCTCAAGATCCACCACTCTCCAGCTTGTCGGGCGACTCAGGTCGATGCTGAGAAGGATGCCACCTGGGAGGCCATCACCTGCCAGAGTTACATCAACCGTCGCCACCTGGACAGGACTGAGTACATGTATGTCCTCCAGCGTGAGAGTGGCACCGCGGAGTACAAGTACCCGCCAGTGTAGCAGGGGACTTCCTATGAGCACATGGACCTGTGCTTGGAGGATGCTGCTATGCTCAGCACTCGACTGCAGGAGTGCCAGCAGGAGCTTCAGGATGTTCGTGACACCCTGAAGGAGACTGAGGCGTTGCTTCGCGCCAGCTTGAGGGCGAGAGAAAGAGGAGATGGTAATGAACTGTGTGTCACCGTGAATGACACGTGGACTCCTGACTCCCTAGACCGTCGGGCGAGCAAGCGTCGCCGCACTTCTCCACCAGTAGCTTCCCCACCTAAAGCGGAATCAGAGGGCAGCCGCAATAATGAAGAAGACCCCGACGAGCCAGCTCAGTGATACGAGTTGTTTAGAGTCATTTCCCTTATTTCAGAAGGTTATCGAGTAGTCGAGTCAATACCCTATTTATTTGTGTGTTATTGTTTGGTGTGTGACGTGAGTTGTGGAAGCCATGGGCATTTGTCCACAACCTCGTCTTTAGGTTGCTTTGCTTTGGTGTGTGAACCCTTATGAATCAATAGTGCATTTTATTTTCGCGTGAGACGTGAAGCCCAAAGAGCTATGCGAAATCTTCAGAAATTGTTTAAATATTAAGGCCTCAAAAGTTTAAGTTTAAAACAAGCAATTTGGGAAGTTAATATGTAATGCTTTAAGTTAACATTTGGTTGATCATGATAGATGGCTGGAAGAGGAAAAGGTCGTGGTGTCAACCCCAACAACAACAACGATGAGGCCGGCAATCCACACCTTTCTGGAGGACAAGACAGAGGTGGTCGCCGTGAAGGAGCTGATCCTATCTATCAAATGATCGAAAATCAGAATCAGCTCATTCAGAGTCTAACTCAAGTGGTTGCCAACTTGCACCAAGCTCCACCCCCACAAGCTGCACCCCGTCAACCAAGGTTGAGTGAGTTTTTGGGAACTCAGCCCCCGAAGTTTGCAAGTGCTGCTGAACCCCTGGAAGCAGATGATTGACTAAAGACCATTGAGAGCAAGATGAGGATCACACAATGCCAAGGCTATGAGAGGGTGCTGTTTGCCTCTCACCAATTGCATGGACCTGCTGCTGATTGGTGGACCGCTTACGTGGCGGCCCATCACGACCCCGAGAACATCACATGGGAAGAGTTCAAGCGCAGTTTCCGCAACCACTACATACCAAGGGGTGAACTCAAGAACAAGAGAAAGGAGTTCTTGGGACTGCAGCAAGGCAACATGACTGTGAGGGAATACCTCACCAAAATTCACCCAACTATTCCGTTATGCACCACGGGACATCGAAACTGATGAGCAAAAACAGGACTGTTTTGTGGAAGGACCTACTATAGAAATGCAATGTGCAATGTCTTCCAATGAATATGAAAGCTTCCAAAAGATGGTAGACCGAGCGTTTGTCGTGGAAAGGAAGCTGAAGGCCTTGGAGAATGAAAACAAGAGGAAGGTGGGATGGTCACACCAAGCATCAAGTAGCAACACACGTCCACGTCTGATGCAGCAACCTACGGGGCAGACGAGCCGTGCTGTGGTACCCTACTCAGCACCGAGAGGGTACAACCCGAACTTCAGGCCTCCATCAGCACCAGTACAGCCGCAGCGTCAGTATGTGCAGCAGCCACGCCCCACTTATCAACCTCGACCAGAAGGACAAGGGCCACAGAACCAACCCCAAGATAACAAAGGCCAGGCCCCTAAAGTTGGGGTGCAATGCTTCAACTGTGATGAAGTGGGACACTACGCTCATAAGTGCCCAAAGAAGAAGCCCACGCAGCCACAGCAGCAGAATGTGATGCGAGGACGGGTGAACCACGTGACCATGGAGGAAGCGCAAGAGGCACCTGACGTGGTAATTGGTAAGTTTCCTGCAAATTTACACATTGCAACCCTATTGTTCGATTATGGTGCTACCCTCTCGTTCATTGCTCAAGGGTTTGTTAAGAAGCATGATCTAGCAACAACACAATTGAACCATATGTTAGCAGTGAACTCTCTAGGGGGAGAAATAAGGACAAGACAATTGTGTCCCAGGGTGAATCTAGACATTAATGGGGTAGTATTTACTGCAAACCTCATAGTGATAGACTCAAAAGGGATAGATATTATTTTGGGTATGGATTGGTTGACCAAACATAAAGGAATCATCCATTGTTTGACAAGAACGGTGGAACTAACTCACCCTAGCGGCACAAAAGTGAAGTTCATAGCCGTGCAAGAACCTAGGAGGGACATTAAACTCAATCAAGTTGAGGTGGAACTAGAAGAGATAAGGACTATCAGGGAGTATGCAGATGTTTTCCCGGAGGAGTTGCCAGGTATGCCTCCCGACGTGAAGTGGAATTCGCGATTGAACTAGTGCCCGGAACAGCCCCAATATACAAGAGGCCTTATCGGATGGACTCCAAACAGCTGGAAGAGCTCAAGGAACATTTAAGAGAATTGACAGAGAAGGGGTATATTCGTTCTAGTTCCTCACCATGGGGAGCTCCAGTGATATTTGTGCCCAAGAAGGACGGAACCCAAAGGTTATGCGTAGACTACCGAACGTTGCATGAAGTAACCATCAAGAACAAGTACCCATTACCCCGCATTGAAGACTTATTTGACAGTTGAGGGGAGCTTGTGTATTCTCAAAAATTGATCTCAGGTCGGGATACCACCAACTGAAGATAAGGCAAACTGACATTCCAAAGACAACTTTCGTATCTCGGTACGGGCTGTATGAATACACCGTCATGCCGTTCGGGCTAACTAATGCCCCGGCATATTTCATGTACCTCATGAACAAGGTATTCATGGAATATCTGGATAAATTTGTGGTGGTTTTCATTGATGACATTCTCGTCTTTTCCAAAGATGAAGAAGAACATGAGAGACATTTAAGACTGGTGTTGCAAAAGCTGAGAGAACACCAACTATATGCCAAGCTGAGCAAGTGTGAATTTTGGCTGAAGAGAGTTCCCTTCTTAGAACATATAATCTCGGAGGGAGGATGACGGGGGCCCGACCTCGATCACGGGGCCGTGCCTCCTCGCCCGGGGATCGCATTGGGTGGTGCCGTGTTATGCGGCACCGAACAGCACACATATAAGGTACAATGTATTACATAAATCAAAGCGGAAGCTTTAACTTGTTTATTTGTAAATAACTTACATAAAATAGCTACAGCGGAAGTCTATCCATAGCTCATGGTGAATATCTAAGAAGCACTCGAGAAGAGCTCCGGCCCGTGGGCTCTTCTTGCTAGCAACACGAAGACGTGGCAGCGGCTAGGTTCTCCAAGGTGACCTGTCTCGGAAGTTCCCGAGTCTCACTGGACAACCTTCTTTATAGCGTCGATGTTTACCTGCAAAACCATTTATATAGCAAGAGTGAGCACAAAGGCTCGGCAAGACTTAACCGTCTCTCCTAAGACATGCAACTCTACATTAAAGTAACCTAAGACTTAAACCTGTCATTTGCGAAAAGACTCGCCTATGAGTTCATCCTTAACTTTCCGGTTTTAGCCATAATAGTAGTGCCTTGCGCCCAGCAACATTGGAACTCCACAATCAAACAAGAAACGCTTCATTCCAATGTTACTTGTCCCAAGGTGGAAGATTAACTTTAGTTTGCTCTGTCCCTACTTCAAACATGGTTTTCATGCAATTTACAATTATCATAACAGCATTTAAAGCTTTGTAAACCATTTCCACAACTTGATTACTACGTCACAGCGCAGTGAGCAAGCGGTACTCATAACCGCGAGGGACGGTGATTCGAATCAGACACTACCCGGATAACTCGACATATACGCCCGCCTCTGAAGACCCAACTCTGGCATCCTTCATTACGTCGTATGTGGCAACCTTTCTCAGGCCACTAAACTGTAGAGCCGGTCGCGCCGTCTCGGGCTCATAGGTCTAACGAGACGATGTGGTATGCCTCTACAATTTAGTGAACCTGGTACATCGGTTTCCTGGTTCTCATATATCAGTAAGCATCCGGTACACAACTCAATACTTGCTCCCAGGGCTGCATACGCTTCAGTCCTTGACCGACACGGGCAGAGCTACTCGACCAAGACCTCGTCTTGTCGCTGCCTAACCCTCCTGCCCGGTCTCATCTTTAGAAATGTAAACTTTAGTTTGCCTCTCTTACCAGCCACACTTATGTGATCCTAAAAACAAGCTCGCGAGTAGATTCCAACTACTCGTCTTCTACCGGATGCCCTAGTCTATTTAGCACAGCCTTATGCTACAGCGATGAAACCATGCTACCCTTGATCCCAGGGTTCTTTTTGGTCATGCAAGTGGAGTATAAAAATCCTCGACCTAATGCACATACAAACCTTGACCCATAGTGATTAACAAAGGAAAAACTTTATAAAACAACTTAAATGCAAACCGGGGCTTGCCTTGGTTTTGCAGGTGACTAAAGTCAGATGTTTATGAAGTTAGTTGCTGCTGACTTGAAGTTCAACTTCTGCCCTTCTTGCTTCTTGATCCAAGTTTCACCTTTCCTTCTTCACTTCCCATGTTTAATCACTACACGTTATGGCATACATGTTTTATTATAAAACTTTTGATAGCAAGTGCTAAGGACAAGTTCAAAACTGGAACTCTGTTTAAGAATTTAAAATGACACTGGTGCTAGTGGTTTGGGTTTGTGTTTAAGTACTAAGATCAAGTGATGAGTGGGGTTTCATCACTTGGGTGGGGATTAGCTAATGAGGTTGAACAGGACATAATGATCCAGGGCTCCAATGGAGCTGGAAATTTTCTTGTGAGTTCCTTGTCACAAGAAAGTCCTCTGGACCAAAATTCAGAATATTTCACTCAGAATAATTCCCTAAGCGTTTAGGCAAAAAGGAATTAATTCTGACTAAATTTGCACTTTCATGCAAATTCAAGTGACCTACAATTTCAAGCATAGTTCAAAGAGTATGACTTAATTTTCCTAGGATTTTTGGAGCTAAGGAATGCCCAGAACTGAATTTCCAAGTTTTGGAAATTCTCTGAAAATGTTTCTATATTCATTTGAATACAGAGACTTGAAACCAGAATTACCCTGATAAATTAACTCTAAATGAGCTGAAACTTTTACAGGAGGCTCCTAATATCCTAAAGAATATTCTGGCAAAATTTGGGGATTTTTGGATGAACCAAACTCCCTCAAAAATTCTTTTGCTGAAATGATTTAAAGAATTTTCCAAATTTTCCATTGCTTTTCATGCAAATTGGGTGGCATATTTGGATAGAGTTTTACCTCCTGAATCCAACCCAATTTGAATCTCTAATTTTGGAGCTTCCTAGCAAAAGTTATGAGGTTCTAAAGTTTGAACTAAATCTGGAATTCAAGTTAAATCGAGAAACATTCAAACTCTGACTGTGGGTCCCTCCTACACGTGTCGGCTGCTGGAATCACGCCACACGGGGCCACAGGACTTTCCCGCGCCACCACACTGGATCCCGGGGCCGCAGCTGATCGGGAATTTAATTTTTCCACCACTGACACGTGGGACCCGCCAGTCGTCTTCTTCCCCGAGCCGTTTTCTTTTTCCCGCGCCGCCCCCTCGCCGGAAACTCGTCGGGGCTCGCCAGAGTTGGCTTCCCGGCCGTCTCCCGGCTCGGTACTTGCCACCTGGGGGTTTTCAGGGACGAGCAATCCACTGGTGCAATGATCTTGGGCCGCTGGTGATCAGAAACCGGTCGGCGACGTGCGCACCTTTCGGTACAACTTCGGCGCCGTGGCCCGAGCACCCTAGCCCGCCAAAAGTTCGGCGAATTCGCTATAAAGCATCAGTGGAGATCAGGCAAGCTCGGCATGGCCTCAAAATGGCTCGGAAATAGCGGCAACCCGGTTGTCACCGTGCGCCCGTGCGTTCCCGCCATGGCCGCCGATCGGAAAACTCGGAATTCGCTGCCCCTACTCACTGCTAAGATAGGGTTGCGAAGGAAAAAGGTTCCCTATCCCTTCTAGCTCCTGATTGTGCAAAATGAGCAGCTTTAACAGAAAATTGAGCATTAATTTCAACAATTCTTACCCGCGGGTAGGTTTTCCTCGTCCGAGGGGAAAACTTGAAATTCCGGAGCTACGTCGCACGGATTGCTCTGAAATTTGGAGAGGAGCAGCGCAGGGACTTGGCGCGCCTTGGGGTGCTCTCGTTCAATTGTGAAACTGGCCGGTGTGAGCTGCCCACGAGAGCCCGACGTCGGTTTCCACCGGTTGCACCTTGGCTTCGGCGCTGATCCTCAAAATACGGCCGACAGCAGCCCCGAACGCCGGAGCTGAGCTGAGGGGACCCTTGTACACACGCTGGCGCTCCCTTTTCGTGTGGATCGCTTGAGCAGTCGGTGAGCTATGCCGGCTTAGGATCGCTGAGAACGGACGCGGCGCCAGCGGCTGTTGTTTGGGCGCGAGAGCAGACAAAGGCCACGGGTACGAGGAAGAGGCTTCGGGTTTGCTTCGGTGGGAGAGATAGGCGCTGCGTGCACCGCCTCTGGCGCCCGCGCGTGGGGGGGGCAGCTCGAGCAGGAGGCGGCGGTAACGCCCGAGGTGGCGTTCTGTGACAGACTCGATCGAGCTCGGGTCTGAACAGAGCCAAACGGTTTGCTTCGGTTGAAAGTCTTCTCCACTTCAGTCTATGACATGTGGGTCCCACAGCTCCTCTCTGCTCCCAAAAGATCTCCAAATTTTGACACATTGTAAATTCAGCTGTGAGGGATCCAAATTCAAAAGCCATTTTGCCATTTGGCAATTTGTGCCACAGTTTCAGTTTAAATTCAAATTTGGATAAAATTTACAAGTTCCTTTGATATTCATATCAAAGCCCCTCCAAATTTGCTCAAAACTTGGCTCCCTCATAATTTGGATCTGAGGAATTCAAATATGTCCTCTAATCTTTGAGTTGGATATTGCAAATACACTTTTTCAAACAACAGTTTGAATTTTCTTTTTTGAAAATGCCCTTCTCCTTTTTGAAGTGCACCTCTTAATTCAAACTGGATTCAAAGTTTTATTGCACATGCCAACACTTTCATGAGTAGACAAAAGTTTTTGTAAGTCCCATTTCTTGTATTAAACTCAACTTTATGCATAGCTCAAGTTTTCTATTTACAAGTTTTGGGACTTTTACATTCCTCCCCCCTTAAAAAGAATCTCGTCCCGAGATTCATGATTAAGGACAACGTGGAGAGGACAACTACTCAACATAAGCCTCTAACAACTCCGGATGATTGTGTTGCAAATACTCCTCGCTTTCCCATGTAGCTTCGTCGGACGTGTGATTTTCCCATAGCACCTTGAAAAATCGCAGCGTCCAATTTCTGGTTTCGCGAGTCTTTTCATCAATTATCCGGGTTGGATGCTCAACATACGTAAGGTCCGGCTTCAAATCTGCTATGCCCTCAGTGAGAACCTCCGTTGGAACTTTCAAACACTTCCGCAACTGAGATATGTGGAAGACGTTATGAACTCCGGCTAAGGTTGCCGGCAGCTCCAAACGGTATGCCACGGGTCCACATCTTTCAATGATGTCGAAGGGACCGATAAAGCGCGGAGCTAATTTCCCTTTCACTCTAAATCGGTGAATGCCCTTCATAGGAGATACGCGGAGGTATACGTGGTCCCCAACATGGAAATCTAGAGGACGACGTCTCTTATCCGCATAGCTCTTTTGTCTGGACTGAGCGGCTTTAATATTTGCTTGAATAAGCCGTACCCGCTCTTCCGCTTCATTTATGAGATCAATCCCGTAAATAACTCTCTCGCCGGCTTCACACCAGTTCAAGGGTGTGCGGCACTTCCGGTCGTAGAGAGCTTCATAAGGCGCCATTTTGATACTTGATTGATACCCGTTGTTATATGAGAACTCCGCCAATGGTAAGTGATCATCCCAGCTCTTACCGTGATGGATGGCACATGCTCTCAGCATATCTTCAAGTATTTGATTCACCCTCTCAGTTTGCCCATCGGTTTGAGGGTGATACGCGGAGCTTTGAATCAATTTAGTTCCCAAGGATGTGTGTATCTGTTCCCAGAAGCGGGACAAGAACAGCGATCCTCTGTCGGAGACAATGGTACGGGGAACGCCATACAAGCAAAAGATTCGGGCTATGTACAACTCCGCATACTTTTTGGCGCTGTATTTAGTACGCACCGGGATGAAGCGTGCTGATTTGGTTAACCGATCCACAATTACCCAAATCGAATCATGCTTATTAGCCGTGAGAGGTAGTCCAACAATGAAGTCCATACTAATATCCTCCCACTTCCATGTCGGAACGCTTAGCGGTTGTAAGGTCCCCGCTTTCTTCATGTGGTCGGCTTTAACTCGCCGACACGTATCGCATTCAGATACGTATTTAGCAACTTCTCTCTTCATCCGGGTCCACCAAAATTTAGACCTCAATTCTTGATACATCTTGTTGCTGCCCGGATGAATATAAAATTTGGATAAGTGAGCCTCATCCAAAATTTTCTTCCGCAGCCTCATATCACGGGGTACGACTATCCGGTCCTTCAACCATAGGGTGTCTTCCTCATATAACCGGAAACATTTCATCTCCCCGTCCTTCAACCTCCTTCTGATATGAGCCATGCCCTTGTCTTGCTTTTGAGCTTCCATAACCTCCTCTTTTGTTGTGAGTATGAGGGCTAGGTTATGTAGAGCTCCATATGGAACCAAGTAGAGACTTGGTTCTTCCTCTTCTATTGGCGTAATGGTCAGATTATGAATCTGAGACTTCCGGCTCAGTGCATCGGCAACCACATTTGCCTTGCCCGGATGATAATGAATTTCAATCTCATAGTCCTTGATCAGCTCCAACCATCGCCGTTGTCGCATATTCAACTCTTTCTGAGTGAATATGTACTTCAAACTTTTGTGGTCGGTGTAGAGATGAACCAGATTTCCCAATAGGTAATGTCTCCACATCTTCAAAGCCAGTACCACGGCAGCAAGCTCGAGATCATGAGTTGGATAATGTTGCTCATGATTCCGTAATTGCCATGATCCATATGCGGCCACGCGTCCTCCTTGCATGAGTACACAACAAGCCCGATGCCGGACGCATCACAATAAACATCAAAAGGCTTGGTTGTATCCGGTTGAGCTTGAACCGGGGCTGTTGTGAGGTGTTTCACCAACGCTTGAAAAGCTTTCCTCACATGGCTTGCTACAATCATATTTGATGCCCTTTTTCAGTAGCTCAGTCATAGGTTTGGATATTTTTGAAGCCCGGGGTGAACCTCCGATAATATCCCGCCAAACCCAAGAAGCTACGAACTTCATGGACTGATGTTGGAGACTTCCACTTCAGCACTTGTTCAATCTTGCTTGGATCAACAGCAATACCTTGTGCTGAAATAATGTGCCCAAGAAATGGCACTTGGTTTATCCAGAATTCACATTTACTAAACTTTGCATAAATCTTGTGATCTCTCAGTCGTTGGAGCACAATATGCAAATGTTTAGCGTGTTCCTCTTCCGATTTGGAATAGACCAAAATGTCATCGATGAATACCACAACGAACTGATCCAGCTCTGGCATGAACACCGAGTTCATAAGATACATAAAGTGAGCCAGACCATTGGTCAACCCAAATGACATGACAAGATACTCATAGAGTCCATATCTTGTCGAGAATGCTGCTTTCGGGATATCTTCCACTCCAATCTTGATTTGATGATATCCCGACCTCAAGTCCATCTTGGAGAAGACTTTAGCACCCACTAGCTGATCGAAGAGGATATCAATTCTTGGTAGTGGATACTTGTTCTTTATTGTCACAGCATTTAAAGGACGATAATCAACGCATAGCCTCAGCGTCTCATCCTTCTTCTTCACAAATAAAGCCGAGCAACCCCATGGTGATGAACTTGGACAAATAAACCCCTTGTCCATCAGATCTTTGAGTTGCTCCTTCAGCTCGGCTAATTCATTCGGAGCCATTTTGTATGGTCTCCGAGAGATCGGTGTGGTTCCCGGTATCAACTCTATTTTGAATTCCACCTCGCGCTCAGGTGGTAATCCTGGAAGATCTTCGGGAAATACATCCGGATATTCACAGACTACCGGAATGTCTTCTAACTTGCAAGCCTCGGCATGACATACTTCTGGGTCTTTGGAAACCGCTTCGCCGAGGTACAATGTTTGACGCCCGTGAAGTGGAGAGTCCAAGTGAACACTCCTGTTCTCGATATCCAGAAAAGCCTTATGAAAGGTCAACCATGATATTCCCAATATGGCATTGATTCCCTGGTCTTCGAGAATGATGAGGGTGGTAGGATAAATTTTCCCACCCAAACAAAGTGGTGCTCGAGAGACGACTTCATTAGTTGATATATCTCCACCTGGCGAATGAATAAGGTAAGAACCTTTGGTGATAGTGGTGGAGATCTGATCCTGGATCACCGTTGCCCTATTAATGAAGTTATGTGTTGCACCGGAGTCGAATAAAATGACAACCGGCTTGTAATTTAAGGTGAACCTGCCGGCAAGAACAGGTCCTCTCTTTGGCAGATCATCGACTGACACATAATTGACCGTTCCCACTTTTGACATAGCTTTTCTGGGCTGCCCAAGATCGCTCTGTGGAACTGGACCCGCAGACACATTGTTGCTGCTCGGTTCAGTTGCTTCATTGACATTGGGCTCATTGTCAACATGAAGTGGGACAGCACTTGGTTCAGCTGAGAAATCACCTTGTTCATCTTCAACCTCTTGAGGGAAAAAATATTCTGGTGCACCTTGTTGATACTGAGGTGCATAAGAAATAATTTGCTGCTGCGGTGGAGGTGAATAAGACCTCTGTGGAGTAGAAGAGTTGTCACACTCCCAGAATGATTGCACCTCTTGTGGAATTTCTCGACCGGAAGGTGAACGGATTACCAACCGATACTTCTGAGGTAGATGATTGTCTTAATCCTGTGATGAGTCCCTCTCCCTATTTTCTTTGAGGTAGAGGTTGGAATAATATTCTTGAGCGATAGCACAGCTCACAAACTCATCAAAATTCTCTTGGCTAACTTGAGCCAATTCACATCGCAGCCTAGCAGTCAGCCATCGGTAGAAATGATAACCCTTCAAAGATGGTGACTTCACATAGTCAGGGACATATTGAGCTAAGCGATTGAATTCCTTCGCATACTCAATGACACTCATGTCCCCTTGCTTCAGACTCCATAATTCATCCAGGCTTGTTTGCATTATGCCAGCAGGAATGAAACGAGCACGAAATGCAGACTGGAACTCCGCCCATGTGACATGATGCCCTGCTGGTTGGACAGCAAGGTATTCTGCCCACCATGCTCCAGCAAAGCTGTGAAGCTGCTGAGCGGCAAATAGAGTCTTCGAGAATTCATCACATAGGATCAATCCAATCTTGGACTCAATGACACGTAACCAGTGATTTGCTTCACAATGGTCAGCCGCCTCAGAGAATACCGGCGGTTGTGTCGCCAAGAAATCCAGATACGTGTTCGGGGTTGGCATGTGACGTTGAGTTTCTCAATGTATGCCTTGCTGAACTAGAGTTTGGAGAGTTTCATTCATCTTCGCCATAATTTCAGCCAATCTGGTTGGCGATGGCTCTTGTGATAAAGTCGAGTCATTCCCACCTCGACTTGAACCTCCAATCTCCATTTGAGAGTGTGCGCGTACCATACTGCACGAAACAAAATTTTGAGTCAATCAAAATCCTATCTCAGTAGTAAGTAAAGATAAGTAAAACATGAACATGTCATGTACTTTATGAAAGCATAACCACATTCATGTTTAAACAAATCTTAAGTACGCTAAACTAATCAGCGGGACTACCCTGACCAGTTCACACAAACTCCATTTTTTACTCAAGTTATCAACAGATTCATGACTTGAGTTCCATACCAAAGTTTTAGTAAACTTCAGTAGCTTTCCAACAAGTACTCATAGGCTCCTTAAAGATTTTCCCATAGGAAGTTATGGCTTAAAAACAGAAAGGTCCAGAGAGGTATTTGCTACTGTTTTGGTTTTGAACAGTTTGCCTTCAACTGGACTTTTCACCCAATTAAAGTGTGATTTTGCTCTGGAGGTCTACAAGGAAGTTGTAGCGCACTTGAAAATGTTTCCAGAACTGTATCATACACCTTAATTGGTTTAATCTACTCAGAGTTATGCTCTGTTAAAGTCCAGCAAGAATTTCTGCCAGAAACAGAACACTCTGTTTTTGAAAACTTTGACACCTATTTGTACTCTCATTTGAATCTTAGCTCAAAATAAGAGTTCAGTAACTAATATTTGTTTCAAACTTCCATTTTTAGTCGAAAGTTATTTCATGAATCATTTCTTCATAGGGAAGAGGATTATATGTTTAGTACGTTGTCGATGCACCGTAAGAAGCATGTCGGTACTACGTTACCTCACCAAAAGAAAACCCTAACCGGATTATACCGGCATATACGTACTATCAGTGGCACTAAGACGGTCTCTCGCACACGTATTCTACACGGGATACGTACGTGGTTAGTACCTGCAGAAGAACACTCAATAGTGGTGCACTCAAAGGTTGTTCCATTTCAGGCAGTTCCATATTTGAAAGTAAATACAAACGCCCGTATCATTGTCATACGGCCGTCCTTGAGTCAAGTCACGTCTCAAGGTACGTGATCGTGTTTCAACACCACCCGATGGGGAAACCGAGTATGTCATGAATGGGTTGTCACGGTTGGGAATGTTATCAGCCCAACGGATACCACCTACTGCCCTGCAGGGCACTCCGATGGCAAGCGCTGCGTATGTCCTCCTGGGCTACTTCCAGACGAACACACTATCACATTACTGACCACACGATGGGGTCTCCACTTACTTGCCTAATGCACGCTAGGGATCAGCGTTTCATGTGAACTCAGGAACATGAAGAGTCAAAGAGTTTCATATTAACATCTCACACCAAGCTGTGAGATCTAACCCTGAACCACTTTCCTCGTCAGGGGAGCTAACCAAAATTGAACCGCTTTCGGTGGCGTTCCTTCCCATTCTTACCTGAACGTAGGTGCGTCGTTACAGAATCAAAATTCAGAATTATAACACGTAAGTTAGTTCTGCCACTTTAAGTAACTATACTACTATAGTCCTTATATGGGCCTAATACCGTTTCCTCACCGTATCCTAAGTTTTTGTCGTAATACGATCCTTATTCCGTGCGCTATTACCAATGCAGCTCTGATACCACTCTGACGGGGGCCCGACCTCGATCACGGGGCCGTGCCGCCTCGCCCGGGGATCGCATTGGGTGGTGCCGTGTTATGCGGCACCGAACAGCACACATATAAGGAACAATGTATTACATAAATCAAAGCGGAATCTTAAACTTGTTTCTTTGTAAATAACTTACATAAAATAGCTACAGCGGAAGTCTATACATAGCTCACGGTGAATATCTAAGAAGCACTCGAGAAGAGCTCCAGCCCGCGGGCTCTTCTCGCTAGCAACACGAAGACATGGCAGCGGCTAGGTTCTCCAAGGTGACCTGTCTCGGAAGTTCCCGAGTCTCACCGGACAACCTTCTTTATAGCGTCGATGTTTACCTGCAAAACCACTTATATAGCAAGAGTGAGCACAAAGGCTCAGCAAGACTTAACCGTCTCTCCTAAGACATGCAACTCTACATGAAAGTAATCTAAGACTTAAACCTGTCATTTGCGAAAAGACTCGCCTACGAGTTCATCCTTAACTTTCCGGTTTTAGCCATAATAGTAGTGACCTTGCGCCCAGCAACATTGGAACTCCACAATCAAACAAGAAATGCTTCATTCCAATGTTACTTGTCCCAAGGTGGAAGATTAACTTTAGTTTGCTCTATCTCTACTTCAAACATGGTTTTCATGCAATTTACAATTATCATAACAGCATTTAAAGCTTTGCAAACCATTTCCACAACTTGATTACTACGTCACAGCGCAGTGAGCAAGCGGTACTCATAACCGCGAGGGACGGTGATTCGAATCAAACACTACCCGGATAACTCGACACATACGTCCGCCTCTGAAGACCCAACTCTGGCTTCCTTCATTACGTCGTATGTGGCAACCTTTGTCAGGCCACTAAACTGTAGAGCCGGTTGCGCCGTCTCGGGCTCATAGGTCTAACGAGACGATGTGGTATGTCTCTACAATTTAGTGAACCTGGTACATCGGTTTCCTGGTTCCCATATATCAGTAAGCATCCGGTACACAACTCAATACTTGCTCCCAGGGCCGCATACGCTTCGGTCCTTGACCGACACGGGCAGAGCTACTCGACCAAGACCTCGTCTTGTCGCTGCCTAACCCTCCAGCCCGGTCTCATCTTTAGAAATGTAAACTTTAGTTTGCATCTCTTACCAGCCACACTTATGTGATCCTAAAAACAAGCTCGCGAGTAGATTCCATCTACTCGTCTTCTACCGGATGCCCTAGTCTATTTAGCACAGCCTTATGCTACAGCGATGAAACCATGCTACCCTTGATCCCAGGGTTCTTTTTGGTCATGCAAGTGGAGTATAAAAATCCTCGACCTAATGCACATACAAACCTTGACCCATAGTGATGAACAAAGGAAAAACTTGATAAAACAACTTAAATGCAAACCGGGGCTTGCCTTGGTTTTGCAGGTGACTAAAGTCAGATGTTTATGAAGTTAGTTGCTGCTGACTTGAAGTTCAACTTCTGCCCTTCTTGCTTCTTGATCCAAGTTTCACCTTTCCTTCTTCACTTCCCATGTTTAATCACTACACGTTATGAATATGCATACATGTTTAATTATAAAACTTTTGCTAGCAAGTGCTAAGGACAAGTTCAAAACTGGAACTCTGTTTAAGAATTTAAAATGACACTGGTGCTAGTGGTTTGGGTTTGTGTTTAAGTACTAAGATCAAGTGATGAGTGGGGTTTCATCACTTGGGTGGGGATTAGCTAATGAGGTTGAACAGGACATAATGATCCAGGGCTCCAATGGAGCTGGAAATTTTCTTGTGAGTTCCTTGTCACAAGAAAGTCCTCTGGACCAAAATTCAGAATATTTCACTCAGAAGACCACCCAGAGTAATTCCTTAAGCGTTTAGGCAAAAAGCAATTAATTATGAATAAATTTGCACTTTCATGCAAATTCAAGTGACCTAAAATTTCAAGCATAGTTCAAAGAGTATGTCTGAATTTTCCTAGGAATTTTGGAGCTAAGGAATGAGCAGAACTGAATTTCCAAGTTTTGGAAATTCTCTGAAAGTTTCTTTATTCATTTGAATACAGAGACTTGAAACCAGAATTACACTGACTAATCAACTCCAAATGAGCTGAAACTTTTACAGGAGGCTCCTAATATCCTAAAGAATATTCTGGCAAAATTTGGGGATTTTTGGATGAACCAAACTTCCTCAAAAATTCTTTTTCTGAAAAGTTTTAATGAATTTTCCAGAATTTTCCATTGGTTTTCATGCAAATTGGGTGGCATATTTGGATAGAGTTTTACCTCCTGAATCCAACCCAATTTGAATCCCTAATTTTGGAGCTTCCTAGCAAAAGTTATGAGGTTCTAAAGTTTGAACTAAATCTGGAATTCAAATTAAATCGAGAAACATTCAGACTCTAACTGTGGGTCCCTCCTACACGTGTTGGCTGCTGGAATCACGCCACACGGGGCCACAGGGCTTTTCCCGCGCCACCACACTGGATCCCGGGGCTGCAGCTAATCGGGGATTTAATTTTTCCGCCACTGACACGTGGGACCCGCCGGTCGTCTTCTTCCCCGAGCCGTTTTCTTTTTCCCGCGCCGCCCCCTCGCCGGAAACTCGTCGGGGCTCGCCGGAGTCGGCTTCCCGGCTGTCTCCCGGCTCGATACTTGCCGCCTGGGGGTTTTCAGGGACGACCAATCCACTGGTGCAATGATCTCGGGCCGCTGGTGACCGGAAACCGGTCGGCGACGTGCGCACCTTTCGGTACAGCTTCGGCGCCGTGGCCCGAGCACCCTAGCCCGCCAAAAGTTCGGCGGATTCGCTCTAAAGCATCAGCGGAGATCAGGCAAGCTCGGCACGGCCTCAAACTGGCTCGGAAATGGCGGCAACCCGGTTGTCACCGTGCGCCCGCACGTTCCCGCCATGGTCGCCGATCGGAAAACTCGGAATTCGCTCCCCCTACTCACTGCTAAGCTACGGATGCGAAGGAAAAAGGTTCCCTATCCCTTCTAGCTCCTGATTGTGCAAAATGAGCAGCTTTAACAGAAAACTGAGCGTTAATTTCAACAATTCTTACCCGCGGGTAGGTTTTCCTCATCCGAGGGGAAAACTTGAAATTCCGGAGCTACGTCGCACGGATTGCTCTGAAATTTGGAGAGGAGCAGCGCAGGGACTTGGCGCGTCTTGGGGTGCTCTCATTTAATTGTGAAACTGGCCGGTGTGAGCTGCCCACGAGAGCCCGACGTCGGTTTCCACCGGTTGCACCTTGGCTTCGGCGCTGATCCTCAAAATACGGCCGACAGCAGCCCCGAACGCCGGAGCTGAGCTGAGGGAACCCTTGTACACACGCTGGCGCTCCCTTTTCGTGTTGACCGCTTGAGCAGTCGGTGAGCTATGCCGGCTTAGGATCGCTGAGAACGGACGCGGCACCGGCGGCTGTTGTTTGGGCGCGAGAGCAGACGAAGGCCATGGGTACGAGGAAGAGGCTTCGGGTTTGCTTCGGTGGGAGAGATAGGCGCTGGGTGCACCGCCTCTGGCGCCCGCGCGTGGGGGGGGGCAGCTCGAGCAGGAGGTGGCGGTAACGCCCGCGGTGGCGTTCTGTGACCGACTCGATCGAGCTCAGGTCTGAACAGAGCCAAACGGTTTGCTTCGGTTGAAAGTCTTCTCCACTTCAGTCTATGACATGTGGGTCCCACAGCTCCTCTCATCTCGGGTGTCAGCATATGTTCATGTTTTATGAAGAAGAAAAACATTTTAAGAAAAAAAGGAACAGAGACAAGTATCAAAAGGATGGCCAATAAAGCTCTCCGAGAAACACCGAAACGCAACTTCCACGGCCAGCAGACCACGTGGCGCGTTTGGAGCTCATCCCCGAGAGATTGGGAGAGGTCCGACGCTAAACTAGGCTACGTGGCAGGCTCGGGGGTCACCTCCGCAATTGGAAAGAGGTCCGACCCTGTGGGACACGTGCTGCCCGCGGAGCTAGCCTCTGTGGAAGAAGCAAAGGCATTTTTCATAGGACACGTGTCAATCTCGGAGCTCATATCAGAGAGAGGTCCGGGTCTATCGAACACGTGTCGCCACCGGAGCTTATCACCAGAAGGTCCATCGCAAAACACGTGGCGTGCGCGGAGCTCGTCTCCGAAGAAGAGGGAGGTCTCGCTCGTGACACGTGGCACAACCGGAGCTCGTCTCTGCGGGAGAAGAGATACCAGGCTCAGAAGGACACGTGGAGCTTCCGGAGCTCATTACCGCGGAGGTAACGAGTCTGAAGCGGTTCTTACGTGTAAATATACCGGTGCGCAACGAAAACCGATCTAAACTCCACGATCCTTACCGAAGATAAGACATCAAGATCTAACAAAGATCTGAATAAGACTCTTATTCAGGATCCAATCATATTAGGACTCTTCTCTTCCCGATTATAAATAGAACCCGAAACCTCTGGCCAAAACTACGAACTTCTCTTTCAACTCCTGAGCCGACGACTTAGCACCCTAGCCCTAACATCGCCGAAAGCACAACAAGGGAGATCATCAGAGGAGAACCAAGCGGACTGAGGAGGACCCCGAAGACAAGAAGAACGTGAGGTAGGACTTCAATACCACCTTACGACATCATGTTGTTCATCTCTTTGCATCTGTTCTTCGATTCCTTTCGAACAGAAGCGTTTTCATGGGCAGAACACTCGATGATCAATTTGATCTAAAGACAAGACCATCGCCACGTTCATCTTTGATCTGAACACCTCTGACCATGCAAGCCATGCAAGAACATCAGATCAATCTAATAGAACTAATCGTAGTATAGTATGCATGTGCATCATCGCATCTAGTTTAGGGTTTGTGCATAATATTGATTGCTGTGAATTTGTGTGCACGTGAATCCTACATAGCAGGACAAACTCAGGAAGCTGTCTACGACGAACTACAGCAACCAGGTTTTGAGAATCAAGAACAACCGGAACCACAAGAACAAGGCAAGTGCTCCTTGACCATGTTGATCCTGTGTTTTGGGTAAAACTATTTTGTTTTGCGAAAAGGTGTGTGTGCTGAGTCAAAACATGGTGGGAAAACCTTTTTTATAGGAGTTTACTAGTTTTGATTAAACCATCCCTGTCGCCAGGAAAGTTTATGAGTCGGGTATGGTTTTTGTTTTATGCTTCGCTGAGTCCATGGGATTGGGAAGCGAGATAGATGTGTCTAGCTAACTGCATTCGTACTGATAATAAGTAACTGATGAGGTTAATGAACATGGATCGGAGGGAGATCTAAGCAAGCCTGGGTTTGTGAATGAGGTAGCATGAGATGGTGGTTTTGCTTGCCGTAGATCTAAGGACCGGTTCATGCATGCACATGCCAGGATAACAGTGCCACCACAAGGCCAAGTATGGGTGCGGCTTAGCTGAGTAATTAGGTAAGTTGCTAGGGTGTTATGGACTGTGGAAGGCGCGGGGAATGGGAGTCGAGTGAGGACTGCCCTAGGAACTGCATGGCACAAGAGGGGGCCCGTGGGTGGGAGAATTGGAGATTCTAGCCTGCCGGTGAAACCTTTGTGAGTCCATACATCTAGTAACCCCTTTGTAAAGGCTATTTTGTGATCTCTTGACCATACACCGACGGATGTGTACTGGTATAATGGAGGTTCTGCAGTCGCCGACGGGTGACGAAATCACAAACTTGTGGGTAAAGAGGTACAAACTCTGCAGAGTTATTAAAACTATCATGATAGCCGAGCTTACGGTCACGAGCGCCTGGCTAAACTGCCATGATTAGATTGGAATGGTTATTGGAATGGTTAGTGGGACGGTTCTTGGTTATGGTTATCGGTTATGATTATTGGTTTGGAACTGTTGAGTCCGGGAGATGAGATGGTTGCATGACTGATGGGTCATGACATGGAATTGGTCTCGGTGTGAGACGTGGTTGTTTTATGAGGTGAGATGGTAGCGAATACGAGGAGGTATTCGTGAGTATGAATAAAAGATTGGTTAATGTTCGGATGGAACACGGGAAGTGATGGAGGTATGTTGGTAATTTAATACATGTTGAGATTACATTTAAACTTAAGTTGTTGTTTTATCATGGTTTTTACAGAACTGCTTTCCTGCAAATAAGCCTTTTATCACCTACCTTGTTTATGAGCTGCATATCATGTGTTATTCCCGCACTTGCTGAGTACATCATTGTGCTCAAACATGCATTATTATTTCTTCATCAACAGCAAGAGAAGCCTACTATGAAGATCAAGTGGAACATTATGGCGTGTGATCTGTTCTCAACCTTGCCTGTGGAGGGAATAGAGATGGAGCCACTTCTGCTTAGTTTTGCTTCCGCACTAGTTTTTGCTTCCGCATTTAAATAAGATTTCCGCTGCATAGAAATAAGACTTCCGCTGTAAGCATGAGTCCAAGACTCATGAGGAATTGTAATAAACTCTGTTATTCGTGGTAATATATAATCTGAATTCAGTTTGTGGAACGTATGTGTATGTGTGATAAACATCCTGGGCACACATATGCATTAGTTCTCGGTTCCGTGGTTTTCCACAGAATTGAGGGCGTCACAGTCTTCTCCACTTCAGTCTATGACATGTGGGTCCCACAGCTCCTCTCTGCTCCCAAAAGATCTCCAAATTTTGACACATTGTAAATTCAGCTGTGAGGGATCCAAATTCAAAAGCCATTTTGCCATTTGACAATTTTTGCCACAGTTTCAGTTTAAATTCAAATTTGGATGAAATTTACATGTTCCTTTGATATTCATATCAAAGCCCCTCAAAATTTGCTCAAAACTTGGCTCCCTCACAATTTGGATCTGAGGAATTCAAATATGTCCTCTGATCTTTGAGTTGGCTATTGCAAATACACTTTTTCAAACAACAGTTTGAATTTTCTCTTTTGAAAATGCCCTTCTCCTTTTTGAAGTGCACCTCTTAATTCAAACTGAATTCAATGTTTTATTGCACATGCCAACACTTTCATGAGTAGACAAAAGTTTTTGTAAGTCCCATTTCCTGTATTAAACTCAACTTTATTCATAGCTCAAGTTTTCTATTTACAAGTTTTGGGACTTTTACAGAGGAATCTCTGTAGATCCTGCCAAGATCGAGGATGTGCAGAAGTGGAAGACCCCTGAAAATGTCGGGGAAATTCGAAGCTTCTTAGGATTGGCTCGGTATTATCGATGGTTCATTGAGGGTTTCTCCAAGATCTCGAGACCCCTCACCAAATTGTTAGAGAATGGAATCACTTTCACATGGACACCGGAGTGTGAGACGAGTTTTCAAGAACTAAAGAAAAGATTGACAACGGTCCCAGTGCTAGTTATGCCAGATATGCAGAAGAATTTTTCGGTGTACTGCGATGCATCTGGACACGGGTTGGGATGTGTTCTCATGCAAGAGGGGCATGTCGTTGCTTATGCGTCCCGGCAGCTCGGAAAACACGATAAGAACTATCCTACGCATGACCTAGAGCTAGCCGCAGTGGTAACCGAATTGAAGATTTGGCGGCATTACTTGATGGGAAAGAGGACAGAGATATATACGGATCATAAGAGCTTAAAGTACATTTTCACACAGCCAGATCTCAACCTGAGACAAAAGAGATGGTTAGAGCTAATCAACGACTTTGATGTGGGCATCAACTATCATAGCTTAGATTGGCCTTGAAACCGCCTTGACATAGGAAACCATCCTTGAATAGGAGTTGAGTGGGCCCTTGTGATGATTATTTGTGAATATGTGCTTAGTGTGAGTTGTGGGACGTCTCAACAACGTTGCCCATACCCACACGTAAGAAGAAAGAGGAGTGAAATGCTTCGGCACTTGATCACATCCTCATAAGGACTAATATATATAGTCCAAACTCCCCTTGATGCATATAGTTGAAAGGACCTACCTAACTTCTAACCTTCTCTTCTATTTCGTTCTCTCTCACAGATGGTGAGAGGAAACGCCAGCCGAAGGAACGTCCAGGAAGATGACCACGAAGAAGTTCCTGCTAACCCTGGAGCTGGCGGAAACAACCTAGAAAGGTTGATGGCCATGCAAAACCTGCTTATGCAAACCATGATCCAAACTTTGGGTCAGTTGCAGGCCAACCAGCACCCCGTTCCGGCACCACCGCCGCCACCACCGCCGGCTCATAACAGGTTGGGAGAGTTCATGAGGACTCGACCACCCACCTTTGCTCAAGCAAGCGATCCAATGGAGGACGATGATTGGTTAAAATCCGTGGAGAAGAAGATTGCCATTGTACAGTGCAACGACCGAGAGAAGGTTCTCTTTGCGTCGCACCAACTGATGGGAGCAGCTGCTGACTGGTGGGATGCCTTGAGCAACGCCCATGCCAACCCGGAGACAATCACTTGGACTGAGTTCAAGGAAATTTTCCGCTCCCACTACATCCCTGTTGGCGTAATGATGCTCAAGAGACAGGAGTTTGAAGGTCTCCGCCAAGGGCAGAAGAGTGTGAACGAATACCTCAACAAGTTCATACAACTGTCCCGGTATGCCCCCGAAGATGTCAACTCAGATCAGAGGAAGCAGTACCTGTTCATGAGAGGGTTGAACAATGAGATCCAAGTTCAGCTCCTCAACAATGACTACGTAAGCTTCCAGAAGCTGGTTGATAAGGCTATTGTGGTGGAAAACAAGGTCCGAGAGATCGAGCGCGAGTGCAAAAGGAAGATGCCATACCAGCCCCAAGGGAGCAATGTACGACCTAGGTACATGCCCCTGCAACGCATTATGGATCGACCGCTCCTACGTACCGCCCTGGTCAGCCACCACAGCAACGGCTCGTTGCACCAGCACCTCGTATGCCCATGCCTCCTGCGCCCCGGCCTAACAATGGCGCTCCTGTTCAAAATCCCCGCCCCAACGTACCTGCTGCCGTAGGCAACAGGGCATGCTTTGCATGCGGAGAAGTAGGCCACTTTGCTAACCAGTGCCCGAAGCGAGGCCCTGGACAGCAAGGTAACGTGCCCAAGCAGAACCAGCGACCAAACGGAGGGGACAACCAAGGAAACCGTGGACCGCAGAACTATGCTCGTGGCCACGTTAACCATGTCACTGCTGAGGAAGCACAACAGGCTGAGGACGTCGCAATTGGTATGTTCCTTGCCAACTCCAACTCAGCCACCATTTTATTTGATTATGGAGCATCACATTCCTTCATATCATCCAAATATGTTGCCAAACATCATCTACCCGTATCCCACCTAGAATGTGCTATATTAGTTAATTCTCCCGGAGGAGAAATGAGGACTAGTATAGTGTGTCCTAAGGTAAGCCTTAAAATAAGGGGGGTAGACTTCCTTGCAAACCTTATTGTCTTGGACTCCCACGGAATTGACATCATACTCGGAATGGACTGGTTAAGCAAGCATAATGGGGTAATTCAATGCGCTGAGAGAAGCGTGCAATTGACAAACGAACACGGTATCAGTGTCGAGTTTGAGTCAGCCCCGCAAGCGACCGAACGGGCGGATCTGAACCATGTTGAAGGAGTAGCATTGGACAACATTCCAGTGGTTCAGGAATTTTTGGATGTAAAATTCCCGGAAGAACTTCCAGGTATGACACTGACCGGGATGTTGAGTTTGCCATAGATTTGGTACCTGGAACTGCACCCATAGCTAAGAGACCATATAGGATGCCCGTCAACGAGTTAGTTGAACTCAAGAAGCAAATTCAAGACCAGTTGGAGAAGGGTTTTATCCGTCCAAGTTCGTCACCATGGGGAGCCCCGGTACTCTTCGTGGACAAGAAGGACGGAACCCAAAGGATGTGCGTGGACTACAGGTCTCTCAACGAGGTAACAATCAAGAATAAATACCCTCTGCCCCGTATAGAGGACCTGTTCGATCAAATGAAAGGAGCCCAAGTGTTCTCCAAGATTGATCTTCGGTCGGGATATTTCCAGCTGAAGATTAAGCCCTCCGATATACCTAAGACAGCCTTTCGGACGCGGTATGGTTCATATGAATATACCGTTATGTCTTTTGGATTGACGAATGCACCTGCATACTTCATGTACCTTATGAATAAGGTCTTCATGGAGTACTTGGACAAGTTCGTCGTAGTTTTCATCGATGACATTATGGTGTATTCAAAAAGTAAGGAGGAGCATGAAGAACATCTGAGATTGACCTTGCAGAAATTGCGCGAGCATCAGTTGTATGCCAAGCTCAACAAGTGTCAATTTTGGCTTAAGGAAATATCTTTCCTAGGCCACATCATCTCCAAGGAAGGGGTATCGGTTGATCCTGGAAAGGTGAGAGATATTTTGAAGTGGGACCAACCGAGGAGCGTGAGGGATATTCGGAGTTTCCTTGGGATGGCAGGATACTATCGGCGCTTCATTAAAGACTTCTCTAAGATAGCAAAACCTATGACGGAGTTGCTAATGAAGGGAAAGGTCTTTCAATGGACACAAGCCTGCCAAGAAAGTTTTGAGGGACTCAAGAAAAGGCTAACCACAGCACCAGTTCTGGTATTGCCAGACGTAAGCAAGAGCTTCGACATATATTGTGACGCATCCAGACAAGGGCTCGGATGTGTGCTCATGCAGGAAGGGCAAGTGGTAGCCTATACCTCACGACAATTAAAGAAGCATGAGCTTAACTATCCTACACACGATTTGGAGTTAGCAGCAGTGGTGCATGCATTGAAGATTTGGAGACATTATATCCTTGGTCATCGATGTGAGATCTATACGGATCATAAAAGCCTCAAGTACATATTTACACAAACAGACTTGAATTTGAGGCAATGTCGATGGTTAGAACTCATCAAGGATTATGATGTGGGAATCAACTACCACCCCGGGAAGGCCAATGTGGTCGCTGACGCATTGAGCAGAAAGGGAGCATGCCACCAACTCACGGTTCGGGAGCTACCACCCGAACGACGTAAAGAGTTCGAACAGTTACACCTCGGATTCTTGAATAACATGGAAATGATGGAAATCCACTCCTCATTGGAGCAAGAAATAAGAAAGGGACAAGCAACGGACGAGGGGATTAAGGAGATCAAAGAAAGAATCCGACAAGGGATAGAAAAGGATTTCAAGGAGGATAAAAAGGGTACGCTTTGGCTAGGAAAAAGGATTTGTGTGCCAAACATAAAACACCTTCGCGACATAATATTGAAGGAGGCACATGATTCACCCTATTCCATACACCCAGGGAGCACCAAAATGTACAAGGATTTGAAAACTTGCTATTGGTGGGATGGTATGAAGAGGGATATAGCCGAATACGTTGCCCTATGCGACACATGCCAACGGGTAAAAGCCGAACATCAAAAACCCGCTGGATTGTTGCAACCCTTGAAAATACCTGAATGGAAATGGGAGGACATCAGTATGGACTTCATTGTTGGATTACCACGAACTCAGTCAGGATACGACTCCATCTGGGTCATTGTGGACCGGTTGACGAAGACCGCCCATTTTCTTCTGGTAAAGACAAGTTACAACGTTACACAGCTGGCAGAATTGTACATGGAGCAGATCGTGTGCCGTCATGGAGTTCCAAAGAGGATAATCTCAGATCGAGGTTCTCAGTTTACCTCTAGATTCTGGAGGAAGTTGCAGAAAGCCATGGGTACACGACTGGATTTTAGCTCCGCCTATCACCCACAAACAGATGGACAAACCGAAAGGACAAACCAAATTTTGGAAGACATGCTGAGAGCTTGCGCCTTGAAATGTGGGCGTAGTTGGGATAGGAGTTTACCGTATGCCGAGTTCTCCTATAACAACAGCTATCAAGCTAGCTTGAAGATGTCGCCTTTTGAAGCCTTATATGGTAGACGGTGTAGAACGCCGCTGTTCTGGAACGAGACTGGAGAGAACCAGGTGTTTGGACCCGAAGTACTACAAGAAGCTGAAAAGCAAGTCCAAACGATACGGGAGAACTTAAAAGCTGCTCAGTCACGACAGAAAGGCTATGCGGACAATAGGCGTAGAAAGTTGACCTTTAAAGTTGGAGACTTCGTATACCTTAAGGTATCGCCTATCCGAGGCCAACGACGTTTTAACGTCAAAGGCAAACTAGCGCCTCGCTACATCGGACCATTTAAGATTTTGGACAAGCGAGGAGAAGTAGCCTATCAACTAGAGCTCCCAAACCAACTCTCCGATGTACATGGCGTGTTTCATGTATCCCAGCTCAAGAAGTGCTTGAGAATACCAGAGGAACAAGTGTCAATGGGAGAACTTAACCTTCAAGAGGACCTGACTTACGCAGAACACCCTGTCCGAATCTTGGACGTAAAGGAAAGGGTCACCCGAAACAAGGTGATTCGATGGTGCAAGGTACAATGGAGCCATCACACTGAAGCTGAAGCCACATGGGAGCGAGAAGAGGATATCAAGGCAGAATTTCCCCATCTATTTTCTACTAACGAATCTCGAGGACGAGATTCAATTTAAGGGCGGTAGATTTGTGACACCCTCATCTCGGGTGTCAGCATATGTTCATGTTTTATGAAGAAGAAAAACATTTTAAGAAAAAAAGGAACAGAGACAAGTATCAAAAGGATGGCCAATAAAGCTCTCCGAGAAACACCGAAACGCAACTTCCACGGCCAGCAGACCACGTGGCGCGTTCGGAGCTCATCCCCGAGAGATTGGGAGAGGTCCGACGCTAAACTAGGCTATGTGGCAGGCTCGGGGGTCACCTCCGCAATTGGAAAGAGGTCCGACCCTGTGGGACACGTGCTGCCCGCGGAGCTAGCCTCTGCGGAAGAAGCAAAGGCATTTTTCATAGGACACTTGTCAATCTCGGAGCTCATCTCAGAGAGAAGTCCGGGTCTATCGAACACGTGTCGCCACCGGAGCTTATCACCGGAAGGTCCGTCGCAAAACACGTGGCGTGCACGGAGCTCATCTCCGAAGAAGAGGGAGGTCTCGCTCGTGACACGTGGCACAACCGGAGCTCGTCTCTGCGGGAGAAGAGATACCAGGCTCGGAAGGACACGTGGAGCTTCCGGAGCTCATTACCGCGGAGGTAACGAGTCTGAAGCGGTTCTTACGTGTAAAGATACCGGTGCGCAACAAAAACCGATCTAAACTCCACGACCCTTACCGAAGATAAGACGTCAAGATCTAACAAAGATCTGAATAAGACTCTTATTCAGGATCCAATCAGATTAGGACTCTTCTCTTCCCGATTATAAATAGAACCCGAAATCTCTGGCCGAAACTACGAACTTCTCTTTCAACTCCTGAGCCGACGACTTAGCACCTAACATCGCCGAAAGCACAACAAGGGAGATCATCAGAGGAGAACCAAGCGGACTGAGGAGGACCCCGAAGACAAGAAGAACGTGAGGTAGGACTTCAATACCACCTTACGACATCATGTTGTTCATCTCTTTGCATCTGTTCTTCGATTCCTTTCGAACAGAAGCGTTTTCATGGGCAGAACACTCGATGATCAGTTTGATCTAAAGACAAGACCATCGCCACGTTCATTTTTGATCTGAACACCTCTGACCATGCAAGCCATGCAAGAACATCAGATCAATCTAATAGAACTAATCGTAGTATAGTATGCATGTGCATCATCGCATCTAGTTTAGGGTTTGTGCATAATATTGATTGCTGTGAATTTGTGTGCACGTGAATCCTACATAGCAGGACAAACTCAGGAAGCTGTCTACGACGAACTACAGCAACCAGGTTTTGAGAATCAAGAACAACCGGAACCGCAAGAACAAGGCAAGTGCTCCTTGACCATGTTGATCCTATGTTTTGGGTAAAACTATTTTGTTTTGCGAAAATGTGTGTGTGCTGAGTCAAAACATGGTGGGAAAACCTTTTTTATAGGAGTTTACTAGTTTTGATTAAACCATCCTTGTCGCCAGGGAAGTTTATGAGTCGGGTATGGTTTTTGTTTTATGCTTCGCTGAGTCCATGGGATTGGGAAGCGAGATAGATGTGTCTAGCTAACTGCATTCGTACTGATAATAAGTAACTGATGAGGTTAATGAACATGGATCGGAGGGAGATCTAAGCAAGCCTGGGTTTGTGAATGAGGTAGCATGAGATGGTGGTTTTGCTTGCTGTAGATCTAAGGACCGGTTCATGCATGCACATGCCAGGATAACAGTGCCACCACAAGGCCAAGTATGGGTGCGGCTTAGCTGAGTAATTAGGTAAGTTGCTAGGGTGTTATGGACTGTGGAAGGCACGGGGAATGGGAGTCGAGTGAGGACTGCCCTGGGAACTGCATGGCACAAGAGGGGGCCCGTGGGTGGGAGAATTGGAGATTCTAGCCTGCCGGTGAAACCTTTGTGAGTCCATACATCTAGTAACCCCTTTGTAAAGGCTATTTTGTGATCTCTTGACCATACACCGACGGATGTGTACTGGTATAATGGAGGTTCTGCAGTCGCCGACGGGTGACGAAATCACAAACTTGTGGGTAAAGAGGTACAAACTCTGCAGAGTTATTAAAACTATCATGATAGCCGAGCTTACGGTCACGAGCGCCTGGCTAAACTGCCATGATTAGATTGGAATGGTTATTGGAATGGTTAGTGGGACGGTTCTTGGTTATGGTTATCGGTTATGATTATTGGTTTGGAACTGTTGAGTCCAGGAGATGAGATGGTTGCATGACTGATGGGTCATGACATGGAATTGGTCTCGGTGTGAGACGTGGTTGTTTTATGAGGTGAGATGGTAGCGAATACGAGGAGGTATTCGTGAGTATGAATAAAAGATTGGTTAATGTTCGGATGGAACACGGGAAGTGATGGAGGTATGTTGGTAATTTAATACATGTTGAGATTACATTTAAACTTAAGTTGTTGTTTTATCATGGTTTTTACAGAACTGCTTTCCTGCAAATAAGCCTTTTATCACCTACCTTGTTTATGAGCTGCATATCATGTGTTATTCCCGCACTTGCTGAGTACATCATTGTGCTCAAACATGCATTATTATTTCTTCATCAACAGCAAGAGAAGACTACTATGAAGACCAAGTGGAACATTATGGCGTGTGATCTGTTCTCAACCTTGCCTGTGGAGGGAATAGAGATGGAGCCACTTCTGCTTAGTTTTGCTTCCGCACTAGTTTTTGCTTCCGCATTTAAATAAGATTTCCGCTGCATAGAAATAAGACTTCCGCTGTAAGCATGAGTCCAAGACTCATGAGGAATTGTAATAAACTCTGTTATTCGTGGTAATATATAATCTGAATTCAGTTTGTGGAACGTATGTGTATGTGTGATAAACATCCTGGGCACACATATGCATTAGTTCTCGGTTCCGTGGTTTTCCACAGAATTGAGGGCGTCACAGTCTTCTCCACTTCAGTCTATGACATGTGGGTCCCACAGCTCCTCTCTGCTCCCAAAAGATCTCCAAATTTTAACACATTGTAAATTCAGCTGTGAGGGATCCAAATTCAAAAGCCATTTTGCCATTTGACAATTTGTACCACAGTTTCAGTTTAAATTCAAATTTGGATGAAATTTATATGTTCCTTTGATATTCATATCAAAGCCCCTCAAAATTTGCTCAAAACTTGGCTCCCTCATAATTTGGATCTGAGGAATTCAAATATGTCCTCTGATCTTTGAGTTGGCTATTGCAAATACACTTTTTCAAACAACAGTTTGAATTTTCTCTTTTGAAAATGCCCTTCTCCTTTTTGAAGTGCACCTCTTAATTCAAACTGAATTCAAAGTTTTATTGCACATGCCACCACTTTCATGAGTAGACAAAAGTTTTTGTAAGTCCCATTTCCTGTATTAAACTCAACTTTATTCATAGCTCAAGTTTTCTATTTACAAGTTTTGGGACTTTTACAGAGGAATCTCTGTAGATCCCGCCAAGATCGAGGATGTGCAGAAGTGGAAGACCCCTGAAAATGTCGGGGAAATTCGAAGCTTCTTAGGATTGGCTCGGTATTATCGATGGTTCATTGAGGGTTTCTCCAAGATCTCGAGACCCCTCACCAAATTATTAGAGAATGGAATCACTTTCACATGGACACCGGAGTGTGAGACGAGTTTTCAAGAACTAAAGAAAAGATTGACAACGGTCCCAGTGCTAGTTATACCAGATATGCAGAAGAATTTTTCGGTGTACTGCGATGCATCTGGACACGGGTTGGGATGTGTTCTCATGCAAGAGGGGCATGTCGTTGCTTATGCGTCCCGGCAGCTCCGAAAACACGAGAAGAACTATCCTACGCATGACCTAGAGCTAGCCGCAGTGGTAACCGAATTGAAGATTTGGCGGCATTACTTGATGGCAAAGAGGACAGAGATATATACGGATCATAAGAGCTTAAAGTACATTTTCACACAGCCAGATCTCAACCTGAGACAAAAGAGATGGTTAGAGCTAATCAACGACTTTGATGTGGGCATCAACTATCATAGCTTAGATTGGCCTTGAAACCGCCTTGACATAGGAAACCATCCTTGAATAGGAGTTGAGTGGGCCCTTGTGATGATTATTTGTGAATATGTGCTTAGTGTGAGTTGTGGGACGTCTCAACAACGTTGCCCATACCCACACGTAAGAAGAAAGAGGAGTGAAATGCTTCGGCACTTGATCACATCCTCATAAGGACTAATATATATAGTCCAAACTTCCCTTGATGCATATAGTTGAAAGGACCTACCTAACTTCTAACCTTCTCTTCTATTTCGTTCTCTCTCACAGATGGTGAGAGGAAACGCCAGCCGAAGGAACGTCCAGGAAGATGACCACGAAGAAGTTCCTGCTAACCCTGGAGCTGGCGAAAACAACCTAGAAAGGTTGATGGCCATGCAAAACCTGCTTATGCAAACCATGATCCAAACTTTGGGTCAGTTGCAGGCCAACCAGCACCCCGTTCCGGCACCACCGCCACCACCACCGCCGGCTCATAACAGGTTGGGAGAGTTCATGAGGACTCGACCACCCACCTTTGCTCAAGCAAGCGATCCAATGGAGGACGATGATTGGTTGAAATCCGTGGAGAAGAAGATTGCCATTGTACAGTGCAACGACCGAGAGAAGGTTCTCTTTGCGTCGCACCAACTGATGGGAGCAGCTGCTGACTGGTGGGATGCCTTGAGCAACGCCCATGCCAACCCGGAGACAATCACTTGGACTGAGTTCAAGGAAAGTTTCCGCTCCCACTACATCCCTGTTGGCGTAATGATGCTCAAGAGACAGGAGTTTGAAGGTCTCCGCCAAGGGCAGAAGAGTGTGAACGAATACCTCAACAAGTTCATACAACTGTCCCGGTATGCCCCCAAAGATGTCAACTCAGATCAGAGGAAGCAGTACCTGTTCATGAGAGGGTTGAACAATGAGATCCAAGTTCAGCTCCTCAACAATGACTACGTAAGCTTCCAGAAGCTGGTTGATAAGGCTATTGTGGTGGAAAACAAGATCCGAGAGATCCCGCCAAGATCGAGGATGTGCAGAAGTGCAAGACCCCTGAAAATGTCGGGGAAATTCGAAGCTTCTTAGGATTGGCTGGGTATTATCGATGGTTCATTGAGGGTTTCTCCAAGATCTCGAGACCCCTCACCAAATTGTTAGAGAATGGAATCACTTTCACATGGACACCGGAGTGTGAGACGAGTTTTCAAGAACTAAAGAAAAGATTGACAACGGTCCCAGTGCTAGTTATGCCAGATATGCAGAAGAATTTTTCGGTGTACTGCGATGCATCTGGACACGAGTTGGGATGTGTTCTCATGCAAGAGGGGCATGTCGTTGCTTATGCATCCCGGCAGCTCCGAAAACACGAGAAGAACTATCCTACGCATGACCTAGAGCTAGCCGCAGTGGTAACCGAATTGAAGATTTGGCGGCATTACTTGATGGGAAAGAGGACAGAGATATATACGGATCATAAGAGCTTAAAGTACATTTTCACACAGCCAGATCTCAACCTGAGACAAAAGAGATGGTTAGAGCTAATCAACGACTTTGATGTGGGCATCAACTATCATCCTAGGAAAGCGAACGCCATGGCTAATGCTTTAAGCCGGAAGGTGCAGGTCAATATGTTGAGCTTAAAGGACATGCCTATAGAATTGAAGGAAGAGATTGGAAAACTCAGTCTATGCCTGGTGAATAGTGGTGAGGCCATCCCCATGGAAGTGGACTCCACATTAGAGCAAGACATATGCAACGGTCAGAAGAATGACGAGAAGAAACAAGAAATTAGAGAACTCATCAAAGAAAATAAAGCCCGTGGGTTCAGAGAGGATGAACAAGGTACGGTGTGGTATGGGAAAAGGATCTGTGTGCCTGAGGTGAAGGAGATCCGTGAACTGATTTTGAAGGAGGCTCATGATTCCGACTATTCCATTCATCCTGGAAGTACGAAGATGTATCATGACCTCAAGAGCAGATATTGGTGGTATGGCATGAAGCGAGATGTCGCGGAACATGTTGCCCTATGTGACACATGTCAGTTGGTAAAAGCAGAACATCAACGACCCGCGGGACTGTTGCAACCACTCAAAGTGCCTGAATGGAAATGGGAAGAAATAGGTATGGATTTCATAGTGGGACTTCCTAGGACCCAATCGGGATATGATTCGATATGGGTCATCATCGACAGGCTAACTAAGGTAGCTCATTTCATTCCCATGAAAGAAAGCTACAGCGGATCCAAATTGGCAGAATTGTACATGTCAAGAATTGTGTGTTTTCATGGAGTGCCAAAGAAGATAGTGTCAGATTGAGGGACACAGATCACCTCAAGGTTCTGGCAGAAGTTGCATGATACCATGGGAACTCATTTGAATTTTAGTTCTGCCTATCATCCCCAGACTGATGGACAGACGGAAAGAACCAATCAGATCCTTGAGGATATGCTGAGACCGTGTGCGCTCAAAAACAATAGGAGTTGGGATAAGAACTTACCGTATGCGGAGTTCTCCTATAACAACAGCTATCAGGCTAGTATGAAGATGTCACCATTTGAGGTGTTGTATGGGAGGAAGTGCAGAACTCCACTATTTTGGAACCAAACTGGGGAAAGTAAAGTATTTGGGCCCGAGGTACTACAAGAAGCCGAGGCGAAAGTGAGGGAAATCCGCAACAATTTGAGGATAGCACAGACCCGACAAAAGAGCTATGCCGATGTACGGAGAAGAGAGCTCGTTTTCAACATGGGGGACTATGTCTATCTCAAGGTGTCCCCTATCTGAGGACTTCGTCGGTTCAAGGTGAAAGGAAAATTATCACCGCGATACATCGGACCCTTCCAAATTCTGGAGAGGAAAGGCGAAGTGGCATACCAACTAGAACTACTGGCTCGCCTATCAGATGTGCACCACGTGTCACAGCTTAAGAAATGTTTAAGAACGCCCGAAGGGATGTTACCCATGAATGAGGCGGACGTACGAGAGGATCTTTCTTATGCCGAGCAACCGGTCAAGATTTTGGAGACAATGGAACGCCTCACAAGAAATAAAAGAATCCGGATGTGCAAGGTGCAGTGGAAGCATCACTCGGAAGCAGAAGCCACGTGGGAGCGAGAAGACGAGCTTAAGGCACAGTTTCCGGATTTGTTTTCCTAGAATCACCAATCTCGAGGATGAGATTTCTTTTAAGGGGGGTAGAGCTGTAACACCCCAAAACCTGCTAAAGAGGGGAATTTAAAAATTTTTGGATGTATTGCATGTGGTGAAGCAATTTAAATTCAAACTGGAATTTAAATTTGAATCAATACAGAAAAAGAAAAGGAAAAAGAAAAAGAAAAACGGCCAGTGAGCCGAAACCCACCTCAGCCGGCCCAAAACCCGCGCTCGCTTCCCCCCCTCTCTCTCTCTGACGCGTGGGGCCCGCATGTCATCCCTCTCCCCCCGCGCGCCACCAACCGCCCCGGCTCTTCCGCAGCGATCGCGCGCCCCGCCCTAGATTCCGTGCACTCGACCCAACCCCGAATCCCTCGCGCCGTTCTGCTCGATTGCAACAAACCCCCGTGCTCCCGGCTGTCACACCCGGTTTCTCCGAAGAACAACCGAGTGAATATCACATGTATGCCAGGATCATTTTCTCATACATGTGATGACAAATGGTGAAGCATCATTTATTACAAGCCAGGTGTCGAATATAAATAAGTCTTACATAGCAAATGTCTCGATGGACAATAATAAGTTCATCACAAGTAAATAAACTAGCAGCGGAATAATTATTCTCGTGGGCTCCGTCACAGGCGTTGCCCGGGGGACTCCATGAACCTAGAAACCTTCTTCAGGTCCAAAGTCTTGATCATTATACACCACCTCATTATCTTGACCTGAGCAGCAATATAAACCAACAAATATGCAAGGTTGAGTACGATGGTACTCAGCAAGTGTGGGACAGTTATGTCATGCATGGATAGAACAAGGGGAGGTTGAACTCATGGTTAAAGCACTACGTAATTAATACCTATCACCTTAGCTTATTAAGCACCTACATTACTACACAGGTGGAATGGTCCCAATCTCCCATCCCATCATCATAATCAAATAACCATAACATCATTTCCAATGTTAAGCTCCCCGCTTAACATCCTCAACTTCCAAAGCCATCATCCTCTAATCATGCATAAGTCCAAGCCGCTCTTGACCGTGAGCATGGCTGTCATGACAGTTTTGACTCTGCAGAGTTTGCACCACTGTACCCACATGTAGTGATTTCATCCCCCGTTGCCGGGTGGACTAAAAGAACCTCCATTATGCCAGTGGCTACGAACCACATTCACACTTCCCAGGTGTGTAGCCAGGAGATCACTACGAAGCCTTTACAAAGGGATTCCCGACGAGCGTGGGCCCACTGAGGTTTCACCCCTAACAGCATACAAGAGGCTCCAACCCTGCTGCAATGGCCCCCTCTTGAGCCTTGCGGTTTATAAGGTAGTCCAGCTGACACCCACTCCCCGCACCATCCAACACACCCATACTACGCCGGGGATACACCTAATTAATTGGCCAAGCTTCCCCATCTCAGCATGTGGTTGGCACGGTAAAGCCAGGTTACATGCTCCATGAACCGGTCCTTAGGATCCAGGCAAGTACTAAACACAAACCCGAGTCTCGTGCACCCAGCACCAACCAAATCATCCAACTTGCCTTGATCCCTACCTCTACATAACTCATAACATCTCATTCAAGAGTATGGTAAAATAAACTGATGATCTCATATCCTAAATATCCCATTCTAAGCATGGCTAAGCATAAGCATGTAAATAAATGACATAATAAAATAAATCCCAACCCAAGCTACAAGGAAACAAGATAATGCAATTCTAGGGAAACTTCCTAGCATGGGTTTCATATTTGAATTGACAATGCAAATGATTCTATCTACACATCCTAGCATAGGATCAAAGTGGTCAAGGACACTTGCCTCCTTCCTGCTGCTCTTGGAACGGGTAGTCCTGGTCTTGGAAAGGAAGAACTTGCTCTGGAGCAGGTTCTACTCATACCATCACACATAGCAAAAGAAGACAACAAGTCATAAGACATAGTTCACATTTCCACTTCATACAAACCACACATTCACATTTATGAAAGCCATTCACAATTCTATGTGTTGTGGTTACTCTATTTGTGTTGATTTTTGGCTTACTTGCACTTTTAAACATGTGTATATGATTTCTACTTTTGTATTCACATTTATGTTTGCATACTATATATGAGTTTCCAATTTAAATAAATTCCTTACATTCAATTACTACACCCTTTTAGTTACCAAGTATGCATGAAAGGTATTTTCCTACTCCATATATGTCTTCAGATCTTCTACCAACCCTAAACTGAATTCTTTAGATTTTTGGAAACATCATTTATCATTTTCTAGTTATTCATACCTAGTTTGCTATACTTTCAGATTTATTTCCTATACCTAAATGTGAACTTTATTATAAAAATAGTAAGACACCTCATCTAAACAGAATAGGTTTTGGGTCTAAAATATATAATAATATATTTTTGAACTTCTCCTCTGATGTGAACCATTTTACATTTATTTTACTAATTTTCAGAATTATTCTCTACTTAAAAATATATCCCTATAACTAATAAATGTGAATAATCAATTAAACAGATTCATTTCAGCCAAAAATCTACTTTTATCTCACTCCAAAGTTTTCCAAGTACTAGGAAAGTTTTTAATCTGAATTTGCAATGTGTTTGTCCCATCTTTTAAATTTTAAATACTAAACAAATAATCAAATTCCTAAATTTAATGTCATATAGGGTTAAAAAGGTAAACTCACCCCACTACAGGGTCTATTATATTATTTTAAGAATTTCCAGGGGGCTAACTACACATAACAGAGGGGTCTTTTCTAATTTTTATTAAGTCCAGGGCTAAAACTGATTTTTAAATGAATTTACATGATTTTCTGAAGTTCCAGGGGCTAGATCAGAAGTTTCCGGGGCTAGCTCTTATTTTCCGAGAACCCTAGGGGGTAGCACGTAAGAATGCCGGCCTTTATAACGCGGGGCTGACGTGGACCGTCCAATTCAAAATAGACGGCTGAGATTATAACGTCGAACCGGTACGCCGAGATTTAAATTCTACCGTGCGATTTAAAATAGACGGCGCACAATCGGCCACGTCGCTCTGATCGAGCGCGGGCGGCGCTGCCCAGCGGCGCACGGCGGCGGGAAGCGGCGATCTCGCCGGAGAGTTTCGGATCTTCGTCAATTCTTTCTAGAACTGTGATTTTATGGCATAGATCGGTAGAGGGGAGGTCGGGGATCTCACCTCGGGGTTTTCTTGAGCTCGGAGGTCCTGGAAAGCGGTCGGCGACGAGGTCCGAGGTGAATTCACGGCGAGGCTCGTCGGCGCTGTGTTTGAGCCGCAAACCACCGAGTTTTCTACACCTGCGCGGTTCCCCGGAGGCGGTGGAACAAGACCAGCGAGTTAGATCAGAATTCCCGATCGTAGATCAAGCAGAATTCGCCGGAGAAGCTCGGGTTCTCACCGGAAGAAAAATCGGTCAATCGTGGGGAAAAAAGGGACGATGCCGGGGTTTTTATAGACGGGGGAGGGCGGCGTTCGGTTGTGATCGAGTTTGCATCGTCCACGAACGAAATTCGGCTGGGATACGCGACGATCCGGGGCGGTTTCGATTCGGGGTGAGAAGAGTCCGGCCGAGCGCGGGCGCGAGGAGGAAGAAGGGTTGGCGGGCCCCGCGTGTCGGTGGGAAAGAGGGGGGACGCGCGGCTGCGGGCTGGCGCGGGAACAAATGGGCCGGCTGGTGGGTTTCGGCCCACTGGCCGGGGGGGGTTTATTTTTTTCCTTTTCTTTTTCTTTTTCTTTTTCATTTCTGTTTTGAGTTTAATTTGAATTCCAGTTTGAATTTGAATTTTTGCAACACATGCAATACGTCCAAAAATTTTTAAATTCCCCTCTTAACAGGATTTTGGGGTGTTACACCGGCCTTGATAAAAACAGATGACCCCGCCGCCCTCCCCTCGCACGAGCAGTTTCTCTCCCGGTGAGCGCCGCCACCGTTGAGTTTAGAAATTCCCGAGGGCACCGCCGCTTCCCTCTGTCAAACCGATCTCATGACCCCGCAGCACCGCGTACAAGCTGTAGGTGCCGACCCCGGAGGGAAACACCGCCGGAAACGACCAACCCGACGCTCGCCGGTGAGTACCGCCGCCGCTCGCCGGTGAAACCTTCGAATTACACGGTTTCGATCCACCCTAATCATCGGTGTGTCATCTCTAGACCCTAGTGAAGCGTCACGACCCGAGAGCTCGAAGGGATCACCGCCCCAACTGCCACTTCGACGTGCACCGAAGACCATTGCCGTTGAAGCTCGCCGCCGACCACATCTAGCCACGTAGGGATCAAGAAAACCACTGAGGTGAGGCCTCCTTCCTCCCCTCTGCCGTTTGCTACCAAAAAGGGCGGGTGTTAGCATCTGTAGATGAAGATCCGCAACCTCGCCGGCGAGATCGCGCCTCCGCCGCCGTGCGCACGGGCGAACTCCGGCCAGGAGCGACGTGGCCTCTTGTGGGTCGTCTATTTTAAATCGTGTGGCGCATAATAGGAACCCGGCGTACCCCTTCGCGTTATAATCTCAGCCGTCGGTTCTAAATCCAACGGCCCATGTCGGCCCCGCATTATAAAGGCCGGGAATCTTACGTGCTACCCCCTGGGGACCTCATAAAACACGAGCTAGCCCCAGAAACTTCTGATCTAGCCCCTGGACCCTTAGAAATTCATGTAAATTCATTTAAAAATCAGTTTTAGCCCCTGGACTTAATAATAATTAGGAAGACCTCCCTGTTTTGCACACTTAGACCCCTAAAAAGTTAGAAATTGGGAAATGGGGCCCCACAGTAGGGTGGATTTGCACATCAGCCCCTGAGGGTTATTAATTTCAGGAAATTGAATATGTGAATAGGATTTAAAATTCAAACATAGGTATATGATCAGTTTAATTATTCTAACCCTGTGGAAAATTTGTAGAAACAATCTAAGATCTGAGTTTAGAGGGGAAATAAACTTTTGAAATCAACAAGATTACTGTTTTGTAATTTATATCTGAAATATGCCCTTTAGGCATAAAACAAGTTTAAACTGTGGGAAAGTGAGTCTAAATATCCAAAAAGGGACAGGAAAAATTTATGAAGGGTCTGTTTGGGAAATTGGAGCAGAAGAATTTTTTTAGGAATTTAGGTTGCTATTTTATTGGTGGAAATTCATTTCTAGACTAGAAAATAATTCTGAAAATGGGTAAAAATAACTTTAGATTGGTTTCCATCAGAGAGGAAGTCAAAGAATATTTTATTGAACATTTTAGATCAGAACATATTCTGTTTAGGAGATATGTTTTATTATTTTAATACTAAAGTTCACTTTTAGGCATAGAAAATAAATCTGAAACTATAGGAAAATAGGTATGCATAATTAGAAAATGATAGATGTGGTCTCCAAATCCAAAAACTTCAATTTAGGATTTTGTAGAAGATCTGAAAACCTATTTGGAGTAGGAAATTATCTTTCATGCAAACTTGTGGCTAAAAAGTGTATTAATTAAATATAGAGAATTTGTTCAAATTGGAAATTCATATATAGTGTACAAATAGAAATCTGAATACAAAAGTTAGAGATAATATATAAATGTTTAAAAGTGTATGTAGGCCTAAAATCAACACATCTAGGTTAACCACAACACTTAAACATGTGAATGACTTTAATATGTATGTATGTGTGGTTTGCATGAGTGGAAGTGTGGACTATGGCTTATGGATTGTTGTTTTCTTTTTGCTATGTGTATTGGCTTGAGTAGAACCTGCCCCAGAGCAAGTTCTCACCTTTCAAGACTAAGACTTTCCATTCCCAGAGCAGCAGGAAGAAGGCAAGTGTCCTTGACCACTTTGATCCTATACTAGGATGTGTAGCTAGAATTAATTTGCATTGTCAATTTGGAATATGATACCCAAGCTAGGAAGTTTCCCTAGATTTTCATTATCTTATTTCCTTGTAGCCTGGGTTGGGTTTATTTTATTATGTCATTTATTTATATGCTTATTCTTAGCCATGCTTAGAATGGGATAAGTCAGATATGAGATCATCAACTTATTTACCTTACTCTTGAATGAGATATTATGAGTTATGTAGAGGTAGGGATCGAGGCAAGTTGGATGATTTGGTTGGTGCTAGGTGCACGAGACTCGGGTTTGTGTTTAGTACTTGCCTGGATCCTAAGGACCAGTTCATGGAGCATGTAACCTGGATTTACCGTGCCAACCACATGCTGAGATGGGGCAGCTTGGGCAATTAATTAGGTGTATCTCCGACGTAGTATGGGTGTTTGTATGGTGCGGGGAATAGGTGTCAGCTGGACTACCATATGAACCGCAAGGCTCAAGAGGGGGCCACTGCAGCGGGGTTGGAGCCTCTTGTATGCTTTTAGGGATGAAACCTCAGTGGGCCCATGCTCGTCGGGAATCCCTTTGTAAAGGCCTCGTAGTGATCTCCTGGCTACATACCTGGGAAGTGTGAACGTGGTTCGTAGCCACTGGCATAATGGAGGTTCTTTTAGTCCACCCGGCAACGGGGGATGAAATCACTACATGTGGGTACAGTGGTGCAAACTCTGCAGAGTCAAAACTGTCATGACAGCCGTGCTCACGGTCAAGAGCGTCTTGGACTTATTCATGATTAGAGGATGATGGCTTTGGAAGTTGAGGATGTTAAGCGGGGAGCTTAACATTGGAAATGATGTTATGGTTATTTGATTATGATGATGGGATGGGAGATTGGGACCATTTCACATGTGTAGTAATGTAGGTGCTTAATAAGCTAAGGTGATAGGTATTAATTGCGTAGTGCTTTAACCATGAGTTCAACCTCCCCTTGTTCTAGCCATGCATGACATTACTTTCCCACACTTGCTGAGTACGAACGGAACTCAAACTTGCTTTTCTATTGGTTTAAATTGCTGCTCAGGTCAAGGGGATGATGTGGTGTTCAATGACCAAGACTTTGGACCCAAGAAGGATTCTAGGTTCACGGAGTTCCCCGGGCAACGCCTGTGACGGAGCCCACAAGATTTATATTCCGCTGCTGTTTTATTTACATGTTATGAACATATTATCGTCCATCGAGACGTATGCTATGTAAGACTTATTTATATTCGAACACTTGGCTTGTAATATATTGATGCTTCACTATTTGTCGTCACATGTATGAGAAAATGATCCTGGCATACATGTGATATTCACTCAGTTGCTCTTTGGAGAAACCGGGTGTGACACAATATATGTAGAAGCTTTTGCTCACGTCCGGCAATACCAAAACCGGTGCTGTGGTTAGCCTTTTCTTGAGCTCCTCGAAGCTTTCTTGACACGCTGGTGCCCACTGAAATGCTTTTCCCTTCATTAGCAATTCAGTCATAGGCTTCGCTATCTTGGAGAAATCCTTGATGAACTAGCGATAGTATCCAGCCATCCCAAGGAAACTCCGAATATCCCTCACGTTCTGCGGTTGGTTCCACTTCAGAACATCTCCCACTTTTCCGGGATCAACCGATACTCCTTCCTCGGAGACGATGTGGCCTAGGAACGATATCTCCTTTAGCCAAAATTGACACTTGCTAAGCTTGGCATACAATTGATGCTCTCGCAGTTTCTGCAATGTCAATCTCAAGTGTTCTTCATGTTCTTCCTCGCTTTTTGAATACACCATGATGTCGTCGATGAAAACCACGACGAACATGTCCAAGTACTCCATGAAGACCTTGTTCATGAGGTACATGAAATATGCGGGTGCATTCGTTAACCCAAAAGACATAACAGTATATTCATACGAACCATACCGTGTTCGAAAGGCAGTCTTGGGTATGTCGGAGGGCATAATCTTCAGCTGGAAATATCCCGACCGAAGATCGATCTTAGAGAAAACTCGGGCACCTTTCATTTGGTCAAATAGGTCCTCTATACGGGGCAGCGGGTATTTATTCCTGATCGTCACCTCGTTGAGAGACCTATAGTCCACACACATCCTTTGGGTCCCGTCCTTCTTGTCTACGAAGAGCACTGGGGCTCCCCCTGGTGACGAGCTTGGTCGTATAAAACCCTTTTCTAGCTGCTCTTGAATTTGCTTCTTAAGCTCCACTAGTTTATTAACGGGCATCCTATATGGCCTCTTTGCTATAGGTGCAGTTCCGGATACCAAGTTAATGGCAAACTCAAAGTCCCGGTCAGGTGGCATACCTAGAAGTTCTTCCGGGAACACGTCCAAAAATTCTTGAACCACCGTAATGCTTTCCAATGTTGTTTCTTTGATGTAGTTCAACGTTGCCTTTTCGGTTGATGGTTGGGCTGACTCGAACTAAATACGAGTATTGTGCTCGTTTGTCAACTGCACACTCCTCTTAGCACATTGGATCACTCCGTTGTGCTTGCTTAACCAATCCATTCCGAGTATTATGTCAAGCCCTTGGGAATCCAAGACAATGAGGTTGGCAAGGAAGTCTACCCCCCTTATTTTAAGGTTTACTTTTTGACATACTGTATTAGTCCTCATCTCTCCATCGGGAGAATTCACCAACATAGTATATTTCAAGTGTGATATGGGTAGATAATAGTTGGCAACATACTTGGATGATATGAATGAATGCGATGCTCCGGAATCAAATAAAATGGTGGCTGGGTTGGAGTTGGCAAGGAAAATACCAATTACGACGTCCTTAGCCTGTTGTGCTTCCTCAGCGGAGACATGATTCATGTTGCCACGAGCGTAGTTCTGCTGTCCACAGTTGCCTTGCGTAACTCCTCCGTTCGGTCGTCGGTTCTGCTTGGGCGCATTGGTCGGCTGTCCAAGACCTTTCCTCGGGCACTGACTTGCAAAGTGTCCCGTCTCTCCGCATGCAAAGCATGCCTTGTTGCCCAAGACAGCAGGGACGTTGGGACGAGGGTGGTTTTGAGCATAAGCACCCATGTTGGGGCGGGGTGCAGGAGGCAAAGGCACACGAGGTGCTTGCATGACAGGACGTTGCTGCGGTGGTGGGTTAGGGTGAAAAGTAGAAGCGGACGAGTCATACTGCGGTGCAGCTGGGGGCATGAAACGGGGACGTACATTGCTCCCTTGTGGCTGGTATGACATCTTTCCTTTGCCCTCTTGCTCAATCTCTCAGATCTTGCTCTCAACCACTATAGCTTTGTCAACTAGCTTCTGGAAGTTTGCATAGTCATTGTTGAGAAGCTGAACTTGAATCTCATTGTTCAACCCTCTCATGAAAAAGTACTGCTTCCGTTGATCCGAGTTGGCATCTTCGGGGGCATACCGTGACAGTTGCGTGAACTTGTTGAGGTACTCATTCACGCTCTTCCTGCCTTCGCGGAGACCTTTGGACTCTTGCCTTTTTAGCATCATGACTCCAGCAGGGACATAATGAGAGCGAAAACTCTCCTTGAACTCAGTCCAAGTGATAGTCTCCTGGTTGACATGAGCATTGCAAAGAGCGTCCCACCAGTCAGCGGCTGCTCCCATAAGTTGGTGCGATGCGAAGAGAACTTTCTCCCGATCATTGCACTGAACTATAGCAAGCTTCTTCTCCATGGACTTCAATCAATCATCAGCCTCCATGGGATCATTAGCTTGTGCAAAGGTAGGTGGTCGAGTCCTCATGAACTCTCCCAATCTGTTGTGAGCCGGTGATGGTGGCGGAGGTGGCGGCAGTGGTGCAGAACGGGGTAAGGGTGGTTATGGTTGTTGGCCTGCAGCTGACCCAAAGTTTGGATCACAGTTCGCATAAGCTGGTTCTGCATAGCCATCAATCGTTCACGGTTGTTTTCACCAGCCCCGGGGTTAGGATTTTCAGGAACTTCAACGTGGTCATCCTCTTGGGGTTCATGGTTGCCACGGACGTTCCTCCTTTGACAGCCGGCGTTTTCTCTCACCATCTGTGAGGGAGAGTTGAGTAGAATAGAATCTAGAAGTTTAGAGTGATTTCCCCCCAACTATATGCATCAAGGTGGATGGACTAAATATATTAGTCTTTATGAGGATGTGAACACATGCCGAAGCATCTCACATCTCTCTACTATGTGTGGATATGGACAAAGCAGAAGCGTCCCACAACTCACACTAAGCACACAACCACAAGCAATCATCACAAAGTTCACACCACTCCTATTCAAACTTATTCAATGGGAGTCCTAGGTGGTTTGGGGTGATACCAATCTGTGACTTTGTTCTACGGTCAATGGGGTTCTAATGCAAATATGTGACCTCTACCTAGTCCTGCGTCCTATGGTCAACGTGGCTCTAATGCTACTCTATGACTAGGCATGCGTCCTACGGTCAACGTGGCAGCTCTGATACCAATCTGTGACCTCCGGTCCCGTGAAAACGGATCCGAACTAATGCATATGTGTGCCCAGGATGTTCATCACACATACACATGTAATCCACAAACTGAATTTAGAATATAACCATGAATAAATGGGTTTAAGTACTTTGTTACAAAGACTCAAGGTCTCATTCACAGGTCTCTAATTTATTCTAGCAGCGAAAGTCTTCTAAATGATAGTGGGAGCAACTAAACAGAGGCAGCGGCTCCATCTCCTACTCCATCCCCACAGGCAAGTTGATGATAGATCACACGCCTAGTACTCCATATGGTCCTTGAAGTACTCCTCTTCTGTTGCTGATGATGTATGATAATGCAAGGGTGAGTACATGTCGTACTCAGCAAGTGCGGGAAATATGACATGTAGCTTACAACAAGGGAGGTATAAAAAGGCTCATTGCAGAAAGCAAAGTTTATTTCACAAAACATTATAAAAACAGCAACTATCTTTAAGTGAATTTAATCCCAACATATATCCAATTAAAACATCAACATACCTCCATCGTATTTCACCACCTTTCATGTCTCATCCAGCCATTTATCTTTCTCAACTTTTTTTCATGCTCATGAATACCATCTCATCTCATATTAAATTCCATCTCATAATCGAGACCAAAGCTCATTATCACAACTCAACAGTCCCAATCTTATTACGGAGACTCAACAGTCCCGAAACCAAACCTCAATGACCAAACCATAACCAAACCAATAACCAAACCAAACATCCATCCCAAAAACCATCCCATCTAATCATGTGAGTTGGCCAGGCGCTTGTGACCGTAAGCACGGCTATCATGATAGTTTTACACTCTTAAGAGGTGGCACCACTTTACCCACAAGTTTGTGATTTCATCACCCGTCGGTGACTGCAGAACCTCCATTATACCAGTACACAACCGTCGGTGTATGGCCAAGAGATCAAATCGATCAACACGTGATCTGTCTACACGAAAAGGCTTCTGTGCGAAGAAAAACAGATGCGAGGAAAACCGCGATGATGTCGTAAGGTGGTAACAAAGACCTACCTCGGCTTTCCTTGGTGTCGGGGCCTTCTTCCTAGCGATGGCAGCAGCGGGGAACTCGTCAGCGGCTCACCGGTGGGGCTCACCGTCATCTGAACTCCGGCGAGGTGTGGAAAATCTAACTCGGCGAGCTGGGGCTTGGGCTTCGAAGTCCCCGACTTAGGGAGGGAAAATAAGAGTATGTGGTTGTGGCCAAGGGGTTTTGGGTTCTATTTATAAAGGGTGAAAGAAGAGTCCTACTCCGATTCGATTTCAAATAAGAGTCATATTCAAATTATTTTGGATCTTAACAACTTATCTCTAATCGATTTGGTTTGCAGTATTCAACGTGGAAGAATTCGTGTCGGTTTCCTCGTACCGGTACTCGCGTACAGGGGAAAACCGCTTAAGGATCTTGTCCTTCCGCAGGGATATGCTCCGGAGGCTCCACGTGTCCAGCGGGGGTCGGGCTTCCCTTCTCCGGAGAGGCGGGCCCTGATTGTGCCGCGTGTCAGGCGGGCGGGACCTCCCTCTACTCAGAGGCGAGCTCCGCGTGCGCCACGTGTCTTGGCGGGCGGGACCTCCCCTCTCCTCAGAGGCGAGCTCCGCGTGTGCCACGTGTCAGTGCCGGACCTCCCCTCTCTTCGAAGGTGAGCTCCGAGAGTGCCACGTGTCAGAGCCGGACCTCCCCTCTCTTCGGAGGTGGGCTCCGAGAATGCCACATGTCAGAGCCGGACCTCTCGGAGATGAGCTCCGAGGGTGACACGTGTCCCGCTGGGGCGGACCTCTCGGAGATGAGCTCCGAGGGTGACACTTGTCCCGTGGGGCGGACCTCTCGGAGGTGAGCTCCGAAAGTGCCACGTGTCAGAGCCGGATCTCCCCTCTCTTCGGAGGTGGGCTCCGAGAGTGCCACGTGTCCCATGGGGCGGACCTCTCGGAGATGAGCTCCAAGGGTGACACGTGTCCCGTGGGGCGGACATCTCGGAGATCAGCTCTGAGGGTGACACGTGTTCCGTGGGGCGGACCTCTCGGAGGTGAGCTCCGAGAGCGACACGTGTCCCACGGGGTTGGGCCTTGCTTTTCCGCAGCGACTAGCTCCGGTGGGGACACGTGTCCTGCGGGGCTGGACCTTGCTTCTCCGTAGAGACAAGCCCCGGAGGCAACACGTGTTCAGCGGGTCGGACCTCGCCCCTTCCACAGAGGCTTGCTCTAAGCCTGCCATGTGTCTGGCAGTGCCGGACCTCACTCCGTTCGCAGGGATGAGCTCCGAAGACGCCACGTAGCCAGCAGGCCGCGGGAATTGTCGACAGTGCTCCTCGGTGAACTGGAATTGGCTCTATTCGGCTATATTTTTTATTGTTTCTCCGTTTCTACTTCTTTTAAAATGTTCCTTTATATGAAATATGAATGCATGCGTGAATATGAAATTGAGTGTGTTACAACCACTGCCGCCACCACCACCACCACTGGCTCACAACCGACTGGGAGAGTTCATGAGGACTCGACCGCCTACTTTTGCACAAGCTAATGATGCCATGGAGGCCGACGATTGGTTGAAGTCCATGGAGAAGAATCTTGCTATAGTTCAGTGCAATGATCGGGAGAAAGTTCTCTTCGCATCGCACCAACTTAGGGGAGCAGCCGCTGACTGGTGGGACGCTCTTTGCAACGCTCATGTCGACCAGGAGACTATCACTTGGGCGGAATTCAAAGAGAGTTTCCGCTCTCATTATGTCCCTGCTGGAGTCAAGATGCTAAAAATGCAAGAGTTCGAAGGTCTCCGCCAAGGCAGGAAGAGCGTGAATGAGTACCTCAACAAGTTCACGCAGCTGTCAAGGTATGCCCCCGAGGATGTCAACTCGGACAAAAGGAAGCAATACTTGTTCATGAGAGGGTTCAACAATGAGATCCAAGTTCAACTGCTCAACAATGACTATGCAAACTTCCATAAACTTTTTGACAAAACTATAGTGGTTGAGAGCAAGATCCGTGAGATCGAGCAAGAGGGCAAAAGGAAGATGTCTTACCAGCCACAAGGGAGCAATGTACGTCCTCGTTTCATGCCCCCAGCTGCACCACAGTATGGCTCATCCGCTTCTACTTTTTGCCCTAATCCACCACCGCAGCAACGTCCTGTCATGCAAGCACCTCGTGTGCCCTTGCCTTCTGCACCCCGCCTGAACATGGGTGCTTATGCTCAAAACCACCACCGCCCTAACGTTCCTGCTGCCATGGGCAACAAGGCATGCTTTGCATGCGGAGAGGCGGGACACTTTGCAAGTCAGTGCCCGAGGAAAAGCCTTGGACAGCTAAGCAGCACGCCCAAGCAGAACCCATGGCTGAACGGAGGAGCTAATCAAGGCAATCGTGGACAGCAGAACTACGCTCTTGGCAACGTGAATCATGTCTCCGCTGAGGAGGCGCAACAGGCTGAGGACGTCGTGATTGGTATGTTCCTTGCCAACTCCAACCCAGCTACTGTTTTATTTGATTCCGGAGCATCGCATTCATTCATATCATCCAAGTATGTTGCCAAGTATAAACTTCTCATATCACACATGAAATATACTATGTTGGTTAATTCTCCCGGTGGAGAAATGAGGACTAATGTCCATAAGTAAACCTTAAAATAAGGGGGGTAGACTTCCTTGCCAACCTTATTGTCTTGGATTCCCAAGGGCTTGATATAATACTTGGAATGGATTGGTTAAGCAAGCACAACGGAGTGATCCAATGTGCTGAGAGGTAGCTTATCAACTAGATCTCCCAACGCACCTCTCCGACATGCATGACATGTTTCACGTATCCCAGATCAAGAAGTGCTTGAGAGTACCAGAAGAACAAGTACCAATGGATGAGCTCGAGCTTCAAGAGGATCTGACCTACGTAGAGAACTCTGTCCGAATTTCGGACGTAAAGGAAAGGGTCACGAGGAACAAAGTGATCTGATGGTGCAAGATATAGTGGAGCCATCACACGGAAGTCGAAGCTACATGGGAGCGTGAAGAAGACATCAAGGCAGAATTCCCTCATCTATTCTCCACTCTATCGAATCTCAAGGGCGAGATTCAGTTTAAGGGGGGTAGGTTTGTGACACCCTCAATTTCGTATCCATGCATGCATACATAATCCATATAGACAAACATTATAAAAGAAATAGAAATGGGAAGAATCATAAAAATGGAAGAAAGATAGCTGAAAAGAGCCAATTCCAATTCGCCGAGGAGCGCCGCCGACACTTCCCGCGGCCTGCTGGCCACGTGCCAGGCTGGGAGCTCACCTCTGCAGAAGGGGCAAGGCTCAGCCCCGCGGGACACATGTTGCCTTCGGAGCTAGTCTCCCACGGGACACATGGCGCTTTCAGAGCTCACTCCTGCGGAAGGGATGAGGTCCGGCCCCATGGGACACGTGTCGACTTCGGAACTCACCCCCGTGGAAAAGATGAAGTCCGCCCCACGGGACATGTGGCAGGCTCGGAGCTCGCCTCCGAGAGGTCCGATCCCGCGGGACACGTTTCACCCTCGGAGCTCACCTCGGACCTACACTGCTGGACACGTGTCATCCTCGGAGCTCGCCACCGGGAGGTCCGACACTGCTGGACACGTGTCATCCTCAGAGCTCACCTCCGAGGAGAAGGGAGGTCCGACGCTGTTAGACACGTGTCGCTCTCGGAGCTCGCCTCCGAGAGGTCCGCCCCGCTGGACACGTGTCGACCTCGGAGCATGTCTCTAAGGAGAAAGGAAGTCCGACGCTGCTGGACATGTGGAATTCTCGGAGCCCACCTCCGAGGAGAAGGGGAGGTCCGGCACTGACATGTGGCACACACGGAGCTCGCCTCTGAGGAGAGGGAGGGTCCCGCCTGCCAGACATGTGGCGCATGCGGAGCTCGCCTCTGAGGGAGAGGGAGGTCCCGCCCCACCAGACACATGGTGCATGCGGAGCTCGCCTCTGAGGGAGAGGGAGGTCCCGCCCCGCTAGACACGTGGCGCAACCGGAGCTTGCCTCTGCGGAAAGAGGGAGGTCTCGTCCGCCAGACACGCGACGCAACCGGAGCTCACCTCTACAGAAAAGGGAGGCCCGGCCCCTGCTGGACATGTGGTGCCTCCGGAGCTCACCACTGCGGAGGTGACGAGATCCTTAAGCGTTTTTCTTCTGTGCACACGGGAATACTGGTACTGAGGAAACCGACACGATTTCCACGTTGCTACCGCACCAAATCAATTGGAGATAAGTTGTTAAGATCCAAAACGAATTGAATAGGACTCTTATTTGAAATCTGATCGAAGTAGGACTCTTCTTTTCCTGTTATAAATAGAACCCAAAACCCCGGGCCGCAACCACGTACCTATTTTCCACCTCCCGAGTCGACGACTTAGAGGCTCTAACCCCCAACTCGCCGAGTTAACCCCCTTCGCCGGAGTTCAGCCACCGGGGATACCGCCGATGAGCCCCATTACGCTCGCCGGAAGAGAGCCGACGAACTGCCATTGCTAGGAGGAAGGCCAAGGTAGGTCTTCGTTACCACCTTACAACATCACCGCGGTTTCTACACATCTGTTTTTCTTTGAACAGCAGCTGTTTCTTGTGGACAGATCACGTGTTGATCGGTTTTTGACGGTGGAATTGATCTAGATCTTGAGTCAAGATCATCACCACGTCCACACTTGATCCTTACACCCTTGTTCATCGTAAAACCCCATGCAAAGCCATTAAAACATGCAAGAACACATACAAACTGAATTAATGAAACTGCACCATAGAATTAGCATGCACCTACAACATTGCATCTTAAGTAAAGTTTTGCATGATGATTGATTGCTGTGAATCTTGTATGTGCGTGATCGTGAGTAGAAGGACAAGCTCAGGGAGCTACCTACGGAGGACTACAGCACCAAGACCTCGAGACGCCTGAGCAACAAGAGCCACAGGAACAAGGCAAGTGCCCCTTGACCATATTGATCCCATGTTTTGGAAACTGTTTTGTTTGCGAAAACGTGTTTTCTTGAGTCAACTTGATGGGAAACCCTTTTATAAGAGGTTACTAGTTTTGTTAACCACCCTTGTCACCGGGGAAGTTGATGAGTCGGGTATGATCGTTCTTGCTTTTGCTTCGCTAATCTACGGGATATGGGAAGCGAGATGGAACATGTCTAGCTACTGCACTCATATGAATAATGATAATGAGAACTTGATAATGAGCATAGAATCAGAGGAGATCTAGGCAAGATTGGTTCGTGGAAGTGGTAGAATGAGATGGTTTACTTGCCGTAGATCTAAGGACCGGTTCATGCCAGCACATGCCAGGAAAACAGTGCCACCACAAGGCCAAATATGGGTGCGGCTTAGCTGACTAATTAGGTAAGTTGCTAGATTGTTATGGACCGTGGAAGGCACGGGGAATATGAGTCGAGAGAGGACTGCCCTGGGAACTGCATGGCACAAGAGGGGGCCCGTAGGTGGGAGAATGGTGATTCAAGCCTGCTGGTGAAACCTTAGTGAGTCCATACATCTAGTAGCCCCTTTGTAAAGCCTATTTTGTGATCTCTTGGCCATACACCGATGGTTGTGTACTGGTATAATGAAGGTTCTGCAGTCGCCGACGGATGACGAAATCACAAACTTGTGGGTAAAGTGGTGCCACCTCTTAAGAGTGTAAAACTATCATGATAGTTGTGCTTACAGTCACAAACGCCTTGCCAACTCACATGATTAGATGGGATGGTTATTGGGATGGTTGTCGGAATGGTTATTGGTATGGTTTTGGAATTGGTTTCGGGACTGTTGAGTCTTGGTAATGAGATTGGTTTCGGGACTGTTAAGACATGACAATGAGTTTTGGTCTCGGTTATGAGATGGTTATCATGAGAATGAGATGAAGTTGTGAAAGATTAATAGTTGGTTGAAACATGGAAAGTGATGAATTATGAAGGAGGTATGTTGCTGTTTTACTTAAATATATGTTGGGATTAAATCCACTTAAAGATAGTTGCTGTTTTTATCATGGTTGTGAAATAAATTTTGCTTTCTGCAATGAGCCTTTTTATTTCCTACCTTGCTGTAAGCTACATGTCATACTTTTCCCGCACTTGTTGAGTACGACATGTACTCACCCTTGCATTATCATACAAACATCAGTAACAGGAGAGGAGTACTTCGAAGACCATGTGGAGTATTAGGCATGCGAACTACCGTCAACTTGCCTGTGGAGTTGGAGATGGAGCCGCTGCTGTTTAGATGCTTCCGCTATCGTTTAGAGACTTCCGCTGCTAGAATAAGTTAGAGATTTCCGCTGCAAGAATAAGCTAGATTGATGTAATAAAGTACATAAACCCTATTATTCGTGGTTATATTCTGAATTCAGTTTGTAGATTACATGTGTATGTGTGATGAACATTCTGGGCACACATATGTATCAGCTGGGTTCCGTTTTCATGGGACCGGGCGTCACACGCCGGCAGCGAACCATTTTCCCACTGCCTCGACGTTTCCAGCGCTGAGACCACCGAGCTGATCGCCGCACAGCCCCACCGCATCACCTCGCCGTTGACCGGCCAGCACAGTTCCTTCCACCGCGAGCTGAGACCACAAACGGCACCGCCAGTCCTTGCTCGACGTGTTACAGCTCTCAGCTGCTCATGATCAGCTTCGGTGGAGCTTGTTCGAGCCGATCTTCCATTGCTCTGTCAACCCGAGAGCTCCTCCGACTCGACGCCGTCGCCCGAGCAGCACAAAGCTTCTCCAGCGTGACAAACATGTCTCTGAGGTTAGCATCGAAGTATAGTAGCTCTCTCCAAACCCCCTAGGCCCCTCTTAGCGCCGGTTAGCCAGAATTTCCACTTTTTCCGAGGATCACCGTATAGAACACCGAGGACCAAAACTCAAAATTCATCGTGATCACTTGGTCACTGGTAAACCGGGTCAGGCTGAAGCTAGAGTAGCACCTCACGGTCACTTCAGCTAAATCCTAGCGGTGATGATCGACCCAGTGAGCAGAGCACCAGAATTTGGCCATCGCCGGCGAAAACGGCTCGGGTCGCCGGTGAGGCCTACTTTCCCGGCGATCTCCGGCCAAGACGAGGGCAGGGTTAGCTTCCTCGTGCCCCAGTGGTGCTTTGCGACCCATTGGCTGATCATGTTCACTGCCGAGACAAGCTAGCACCGTCGGACCCGAGCTCCTCTTCTGCCTCTGCCGTCGCCGACTAGGTTTCCAGCGATGTCGAGGTCCGAGAAGGTGCCCGGCGTGTGCGCCGTGCTCCAAGGATCACGTTGGAAGAAACCACGTCGAAAATTAGGCAGTAGCGGCCGAGAATGAACCGCGCCACTGTCGCTGGACGTCGCGCGCTCGGGCACTGGCGGGAGGTAGACGATGACACTGTGCATGTGACCCACATGCAGTGTTTAAACATTTCCCGATTTTCAGTTTTAGTTCAAACTTCAAACCCACACAACTTTGGCTAGGAAGCTCAAAATCGAGTGAACCAAATTTTGTTGGATTCAGCTCTCTGAGTAATTTCCAGCAAATTAAGTTTCACCCTATGAAAATCTTTATTTCTCCATAATTAATTCTTCAAAATTTAAATTGTTTAGAATTTTAACTGGAGAACCCTTTGGAGGAAAATTCTGAAATTTTTATGGGATGTTTACCAAAATATCCCTGAGCTACCATTAAAATTTCAGATCCATTTGAGCTAATTTGATCCACCTAATGATGTGATTAATAAAACTGTTCCAGAGAAAATAGAAAATGTCCAGAAACATTTTCAGAATTTCTCTGAAATTGTTTAGCTCATATATTTAGATAGGAACCTTCAAATTAAGTGAGACCAACTCTATTAGAACCCTTGGAAAACCTAGTTTTCATAAAGTCATGGCTTGCTCCATGAAAATCCCTAGAACACCCTAAGAGCTCAAATTAAGGTCAAGTACATAATTATTTGTGGAGAGCTCAAATGAGCTTTGCTGCAAATGAAACTTGGCCAAGTATCTGTTTAGGTTGTAACCAAACCACAGTAAAAATCTCAGAGTCATTGGGTCTGTATAATAAGACTTACAGTCTTCACAAGTTTAGATTCAATTCAAATGCATTTAAATTGATACATATACATGTTATCTCATGTAGTCGCTAAGGTCGAGGAGGAACCCGAAGTCTTATACTTCGTCACTCCGGAAGGGCAGCTAGCCTACAGCCAAGAGCAGCAAGGCAAGCTCCATTTTGCATTAACCTTTTTACAAATTTTTACTGTTTTGAGAACTTACTTTGAGCACCCACTTACTTCTTGCATTAGAGTCCTGTTTGAAACCCAAATGCATAGCCAAGGAAACCATGGGTTGGGATTAGGATTCAAAACCCCATTTAGCTACTGCAATGCTAAGATAGTGTAGGATTCAGTACAAGTCGAGTAGTTGGAACTACTCGCGAGGATAGGCTAGAGGCACTCGACTCGGGTAAAGATAGCAAATGAAATACATGGCAAGAAAAATGAGACCGAGCGGATAGTAAGGGCAGTTGGACTTTGGGACCTGGGTGCTATAGCTCCGCTCGTGTCGATTGAGGACCGAGCCGTGTGCGGGCCTGTTGAACAAGCTAGAACAGTACCGAAGACCTACCAGCTATATGGGAACCGGGAAACCGATGTAACTCGGGTAGCTGGGTATTGAGGCATTGTCTGTCATTCAGAGGGTAGGTTGAGACCTCGAGGTGTAAATCGGCTGGCAGCACTGCAGATGCGCGCACAGAGACCTCTTGCTCGGGATGATAGGACCGGTTCAATATTTGGCTAACGGGTGGAAGGTGGTTGCGTATGACGTCCGTGATGGTTGCTGTAGGCAACATCGAGTACGGGCGTACGTGACGGGTTATTCGGGTAACCCTGCAGGTGTAAATCGATTATAATCGTCGTCCCTCGCGGTCAGTGAGTACCACTTGTTCACTGTACCGTGACATAGAAAGAACAGGCTAGATACATGTTAAAAGATTGCTGATTGAAAGTTATACTCTGCTTGTTAATGTCTTGTTGTAGCTTAAAGCTAATTAAAGTTCTTTTCAAGTTTGGGCAAAGTACATGAGAGAAATGTGTTTCTTGTTTGATTGCGGCTCTCTCATGTACCTTAGCGTAAGGTTCTCCACAACATGCCGCTAAAATTTGAAAGTAAGGTTCCACTAATTAGGCGATTCCTTTGCAACTTCTTCTACCTCATGTACCCTATCACCCTTCATGTAGAAGTTTCATGTATAGGAGAGACGGGTCAGTCTTGCTGAGCCATCGTGCTCACTGCCTTTGTTTGAAGCCTTTGCAGGGGTCTATGAGGAAGGGACTCCCAAGGAGGAGACAGAACCGCAGGAGGGGAACCCCGTCGAGTGGGAGTCATGCACGCCGCCGTGTTAGTGTGTGTGCGTGCTAGCGGGGACACGTTCACGGGCTGAACGTGAACTCGATGCGTAGTCTATGCCCGTGAGTGTAGACTGAACATATTTTGTTGTACAAATGTTCATAAACCTGTTTATGTAATAAAAATTTGCTTCCGCTTTGTATCTTTGATATGCGTTATCCGGTGCTGTGCAACGCAGCACCCCCCAGCGTGATCCTGGCTCGACAAGGCCGTTGGGGTCGTGTCATATTTCTTGTCACCACTCCGTGTTCGTCTTGTTTGTTACGGAACACCCATTTGGTGCCCGCAACATTTGCATTTGGTCGCTCCACAAGTTCCCATACTTTATTCCTCTTAAAATGTTGAGTTCCTCTTGCATATCCACCATCCAATCTGGATCTTGTAATGCATATTCAACCCTAAATGGTTCCAAGGGAGAGACAAACGATTAATTTTCACAAATATTAGCAATCCGGAATCGAGTAGTTACCCCGTTGGAGATGTCTCCAAGGATGTCGTCAACGGGGTGATCCCGTTGGACACTTTGGCGCACTCTTGGGTGGGGAACTTAGGGTCTTGTGTCAACTTCTTCCTCTTCTTCATCTTTTTCATCTCTCCATTGATATTGCCTCCATTATGATTTTGATCACCTTGATCTTGTTGAGGTTGATCTTGCAAGTCTTGCGCTTTATCTTGTGTGGATGGCTCCGGTTCTGGTGATGTTAGCTCACTTAGATCTTGAGGTTGCTCTTGAGGTCGAACATCTCCAAGTGTCATTCTTCTTAAAACTTTCCACAGAGCTTCTTCTTCGTATAGCACATGACGATCAACTTGCTCCACTTGGGAGCCATTAGTCTCATCAAACAATACGTCACGCGCAACTTCAACAATCCTAGAGGTTTTGTTGAAGACATGATAAGCGTAAGTGTTTGAGTCATAACAAAGAAAGAAACCTTCATTAGATTTTAAAGCGAACTTCGATGTCCTAGGCTTCTTATTGAGAATAACATTTGCTTCTAAAAACTCTAAAGTAAGAAATATTTGGCTTGTTACCGGTAATAAGCTCATAGGGAACTGAAAATTCATGCTTGATTTTTTCTTCCTCCAAGAACTCTCCAACTGGGGTATTCTTGAATTTGGTGCCGTTGTCACTCCTTATCTTCTTAATTCTTAAGGAGAACTCATTTTGAGCTCTCCTCAAAAACTTCTTGAGGATACCTTGTGTTTCTCCCTTACCATGTAAGAAAAATACCGAATTGAATCTATAAAAATTATCTATAACTACTAAACCGTGTTTGTTACTGCCGATGCTTATGTAGGCGATTGGACCAAAGTGGTCCATATGTAGTAGCTCCAACGGTCTTGTAGTTGTTATCACATTATTCGCGGGATGTGGTGCTACAACTTGCTTCCCGGCTTGACATGTGCTACATGGACTGTCCTCAAATATAACAATATTCAAACCTTGGATGTGATCCCCTTTTAGATGTTTTTGCAGATTTCTCATACCAACATGACTAGCCATCTATGCCACAGCCACCCCATGTTTGTTTTTGCAATAAAGCATGTGTCAAGTTGGGCTTTATCCTTGGTGAAATCGACAAGGTAAAGCTTGTCCTTTAACATACCCTTTAAAGCAACCGAGTCATCGCTTCTTCTAAAAACGGTCACATAACTGAGATATGGACAAAAGGTTATAATCTAAAGAATCAACATGTAAAATTTGAGAAAAAGCGTGCTTAGCGATATTGCTATTTTACCGGTCTAAAGAACTCTTCCTTGGCTATTGTCTCCAAAATAAATTCCTTCACTCGAATCCTCGTTAGCTTCATATTCTACAAACATTTTCCTCTCCCCGGTCATGTGGTTGGTGCATCCACTATCAAGCACCAATTTCAATCCGCCAGAGGAGTACGCCTACAAAATAGAGTTATGCCTTGGTTTTAGGTACCCAATCTTGATTGGGTCCTTTGATGTTAGTTACAAGACATTTGGGCACCCATAAAAAGATTTTGGACTCCTATGGAGTGGTCCAACATACTTGGCATAGACATAACCAAACTTGTTTTTCATAAGTACATACAAAGCATTAAATAATGTTTGGTCCATTTTTAGCTTTTTCATGTGGGGAAGAAACATGTTTGTTCTTCTGAACCTAATGTGAGCCTTCTTTGACAAAAACAATCCATTCCTTGTTATTCTTGAGGTCTCTAGCATTTTTTCACCTCTAGAATATCTGTAACACCCCAAAACCTGCTAAAGAGGGGAAATTAAAAATTTTTGGACGTAATGCATGTGATGAAGCAATTCAAATTCAAACTGGAATTCAAATTCAAAACAAAACAGAAAAAGAAAAGGAAAAGGAAAAAGAAAAAGAAAAATGGTTAGTGGGCCGAAACCTGCTCTGCCGGCCCAAGACCGCGCGCCAGCCAGCCCAAACCCGTGCCCCCCCTCTCTCTCTCTGACACATGGGGCCCACGTGTCATCCCTCTCCTCGTGCGCGCCCCAACCGACCCTGGCCCTCCCTCGCACCCGAATCAAAACCAACCTCCGGAAACCCGCGCCCCCAGCCCGATCTTCGGCCCCAGACGCTGCTACTTATCCAAACCGATCCTCTGCGGCCTCTCCTCGTGCATTCCACACAAGGAAACTCGCCGAATTCCCCAGCGCCGCTCCATTTTTCTCTCCGGTGAGAACCGAAGCTTCTACTGCCGATTTCCTTCGATCCTCACTCGAATTTCCTGATCTAACGTGCTGATCATGTTCCACCGCCTCCGGGGAGACTCGCAGGTGAAGGAAACCCGGTGTTTTGCACTCTGGACACAGCTCCGGTGAGCACCGCCACGTTTTCACCTCGGACCTCGTCGCCGACCGCGTTCTAGAGCCCCCGAGCTCAAGAAAAACCCGAGGTGCGACCCCCTACATCCCCTCTTCCGTTCTATGCCAAGAAATCCAAGTTTTAGGAAGTATAGACGAAAACCCGAAGATCTCCGGCGAGATCGCCGCCTCCCGCCGCCGGGCAGCACCGCCCGCACACGGCCAGGGCGACGTGGCCCCCTGGGGCCCGTCCATTTTAAATCGTGTGGTTCCTATTAGATCTAACCCGTACCGCTTCGCGTTATAATCTCAGCCGTCTGTTTTAAATCGGACGGTCCACGTCGGTCCCGCATTATAAAGGCCGGGATTCTTATGCGCTACCCCCTGGGGATCTCGGAAAACACGAGCTAGACCCGGAAACTTCTGATCTAGCCCCTGGACCTTCAGAAATTCATGTAAATTCATTTAAAAATCAGTTTTAGCCCCTGGACTTAATAAAAATTAGGAAAAACCCCTCTGTTATGTGTAACTAGGCCCCTGAAAATTTAGGAAATAGTAAATTAAACCCTGTAGTAGGGTGGATTTGCCTTTTAGACCCTATAGGATATTAAATTCAGAAATTTGAATAGGTGACTAGGATTTAAATTTAAAAGGTGAGGCACACACATGTGCAAATGCAAATTTAAACTCTCCTAGCACATGGAAAACCTTTAGAGTGAGTTAAGAATTTATTTTAGGCTGAAATGAGATCTGCCTAAGTGTTGCTCATTTTTATTGTTTCTAGAAACATATTTTTGGGCTAGGAAATAATTCTGAAAACTGGTAAAATAAATTTAAATTGGTTCACATCAGAGAGGAAGTTCAAAAATATATTATTGAACATTTTAGATCAGAACTTATTCTGTTTAGATGATATGTCTTACTATTTTAATATTAAAGTTCACTTTTAGGTATAGAAATTAAATCTGAAAATATAGGAAAATAAGTATGCATGATTTGAAGATGTTAAATCAGGTCTTTATTTTCAAAATCTTCAAATTAAGAATTTGTAGAAGATCTAAAACCTATTTGGAGTAGGAAACTTTCTTTCATGCAAACTTTGTGGCTAAGAAGTGTATTAACTAAATATAAAGAATTTGTTCAAATTGGAAATTCATATATAGTGTGCAAATAGAAATCTGAATACAAAAGATAGAAATAATATATATGTTTAAAAGTGCATGTAGGCCAAAAGTCAACACATCTAGGGTAACCACAACACTTAGAAATGTGAATGGCTCCCATATGTATGTATGTGTGGTTTGCATGAGTGAAAGTGTGAACTATGGCTTATGGATTGTTGTTTTCTTTTGCTATGTGTGTTGGCATGAGTAGAACCTGCCCCAGAGCAAGTTCTCCCCGTCCAAGACCAAGACTTTCCATTCTCAGAACAGCAGGAAGAAGGCAAGTGTCCTTGACCACTTTGATTCTATACTAGGGTGTGTAGTTAGAATTAATTTGCATGGTCAATTTGGAATATGATACCCATGCTAGGAAGTTTCCCTAGAATTGCATTATCTTGTTTCCTTGTAGCTTGGGTTGGGATTTGTTTTACTATATCATTCATTCATATTACTTAAGCTTAGCCATACTTAGAATAGGATAAGTGGGATATGAGATCATCAACCTATTTACCTTACTCTTGAATGAGAAATTCTAAGTCATGTAGAGGTAGGGATCGAGGCATGTTGGATGATTTGGTTGGTGCTGGGTGCACGAGACTCGGGTTTGTGTTTAGTACTTGCCTGGATCCTAAGGACCGGTTCATGGAGCATGTAACCTGGCTTTACCGTGCCAACCACATGCTGAGATGGGGCAGCTTGGCCAATTAATTAGGTGTATCCCCAGCGTAGTATGGGTGTTTTCGATGGTGCGGGGAATAGGTGTCAGCTGGACTACCATATGAACCGCAAGGCTCAAGAGGGGGCCACTGCAGCGGGGTCGGAGCCTCTTGTATGCTGTTAGGGGTGAAACCTCAGTGGGCCCACGCTCGTCGGGAATCCCTTTGTAAAGGCCTCATAGTGATTTCCTGGCTACACACCTGGGAAGTGTGAATGTGGTTCGCGGCCACTGGCATAATGGAGGTTCTTTGAGTCCACCCGGCAACGGGGGATGAAATCACTACATGTGGGTACAGTGGTGCAAACTCTGCAGAGTCAAAACTGTCATGATAGCCGTGCTCACGGTCAAGAATGGCTTGGACTTATTCATGATTAGAGGATGATGAATTTGGAAGTTGAGGATGTTAAGCGGGGAGCTTAACAGTGGAAATGATGTTATGGTTACTTGATTTTGATGATGGGTTGGGAGATTGGGACCATTCCACCTGTGTAGTAATGTAGGTGCTTAATAAGCTAAGGTGATAGGTAATAATTGCGTAGTGCTTTAACCCTGAGTTCAACCTCTCCTTGCTCTAGCCATGCATGACATAACTTTCCCACACTTGCTGAGTACCCACGGTACTCAAACTTGCTTTTCTGTTGGTTTATATTGCTGCTCAGGTCAAGAGAATGATGCGGTGTTTAATGACCAAGACTTTGGTCCCGAGGAAGGATTCTAGGTTCACGGAGCCCCCCGGGCAACGCCTGTGACGGAGCCCACAAGATTTATATTCCGCTGCTGTTCTATTTACATGTTATGAACTTATTATCGTCCATCGCAACGTATGTTATGTAAGACTTATTTATATTCGACACCTGGCTTGTAATAAATGATGCTTCACTATTTGTCATCACATGTATGAGAGAATGATCATGGCATACATGTGATATTCACTCGGTTGTTCTTTGGGGACAAACCGGGAGTGACAATATCCAAGGTCATCCTTGACATTTCGAGATCTTGTAACCGAATATGCACTACGTGCATACTTGATTTTCTCCTTGTCAAAGATGCCACCTTTAGGTGAATTTTTCTTTGTGCCACTTTAAGTTCACTTTTCAAGTCAAGAATCAAATTAGCACAATTGCATGTTTTAGTTTGGATTGACTCAACATTTGATGAAGGAGAGCTCTTAGAGCACAAGGTGACATTGTGGGCCATAAATGCCCTTATCATTCTCTTGACCACTTTATGGTCAGTCCACTTCTTGCTTCCATATGCTCTACTTTTGTTGGTGAGAACCTTCATCCGGTTGTATACCTCTTGAGGGTTTTCACCGTCCTCGATGGTGAACCTCCCTATCTCTCCCTAAATCATCTCAATCTGGGCTTCTCAGACTAAGTGGTTTCCTTCATACGCTGTCTTGACGGTGTTCTATATGTCTTTAGCAACTTCCAGTCCATCGACCTTGTTGAGCTCTTCCTGGCTCAAGGATGAGGTGATCACCACGGCAGCTTGTGCGTTGCGGTGGATTGCTTTTGCTTGCTCCGGAGTGAGTTCCAAATTGGTGTCTGGGATATCTAGGCCTGTGCACACAATATGCCAAAGACATATATTTAAGGAGAAAAGATGCATTTTCATATTTTGCTTCCACATGGTATAGTCATTTCCATCAAAAGGTGGAGCCTTCGCCATGGGAATAGAAAGGTAGTGATTATTGGAATTGAGACATTCATAATTAAATGGATATCGGGAATAGTATTGATGACCACTCCCCGTTAGCTTGTCTTCGCCCTTCTTCTTGTCCTTTTGATTCACAAGCTTCTTCCTAAGCAATGTCTTGAGTTGGCGAACTTCCTCATCATCGTCTTCATATTCTCTCAACACGTCGAGCACTTTGGTTGTGCTTGAGATCCATCTTCAGTGGGCTTCATTGGAAATTGAGTTTCCTTCTCGTCGGCCATCGTCTCTCCGAGCAGTTAGTCCTTGATGGAGAGTTTGGCTATGATACCAATTGAATGTAGCCTAGAGGGGGAGAATATGCTTTTTGAAGTTCCGCAACACTTAATTTAAACTCGTCAAACTCTAGAGACGGCGCTAGTCCGGTGTGAGTGCGGTCTAGTGCAGAGTTAGTTAGAAAGCTTGCAGGAATAAGTATTTTTGATTTGTTTCTTCATTTTTGTTTTAGCGGAAGAGGGTAAACTATGCTAATGACTTAAGCGCGTATAAAGAAACACAAATTGATAAGTATGTCACAAGACTAGCATGGATTGCAACTACGAGTAATGTAATGTCCTAATGTGCAATTATAGTGAATAAACTTGAAGAGGATACAAGCACGCTGGTTTATCCCAAGGTTCAATCCCAACAAGGGATCTACAGCCTCGTAGAGGAGCCCACAAAGGGTCGGGTCTTCTCCAACCCTTTCCTCTCCAAGATGCCACAAAAGCCAACTTGGTTCTTCACTATCACAAAGGGGTAACTACAAAGTTCTTAAGGGCTTTCTCACAGGTTGAGGGCTCCCACAATGTTACAAACAAAACTGAAATCAACTCATACGAAGAATTAAACAAATAGTAGCAAGAGTGTGTGAGACAGTAAACCAAGAGCTCAATGGCGATTAGAATGTCACTCCCCTTTCCCAATCCCACAAATCCCTAAGAATTTGATCTTATGCTTTAGATTATGTGGAGAGGAGTGTTTTCGAGCTCTTGAAGGCAGTGGTGGTGCTAGGGTTCGAGAGATTCTAAAATGAGTCAGGGATGTCCTTTTTATATAAGTCCTGACATGTTACCGTTGGGATCTCAGGTGTCCGGACTAGTCCGTGGTTAGCACCGGACTTGTCCGATGTCATATGGACTAGTCTGTTTTCACATCACTTCTTCACATTGGATTATTCCGATAACTGTGAGGACTACTCCATAATATTAGGATTTAGTTCATTCAAAACATAAATGGCAGCAGGACACCACTTGGAGCAGAACACCGGACTAGTCTGAGGAGGACGGACTAGTCCGGTAAGACATCAGACTAGTCCGATGTCATACAGAGGAGGCTAGTCTAGATAAAAATGAACTAGTTTGTTGGTAGCGGACTAGTCCGGTATGACATCCGACAAGTCCGATGTCATACAGAGAGTTCTTCTCCGTGGGATTTCGGATATGTCTGTGGTTACTGGACTAGTCTGATGTTGTTTGGACTAGTCCGTTGTTGGTACTTTGTGCTTTTCACTCATCCTCCCTGCATGATGATAGAGCTCTTAGAGATGTATTTCACACACACTCTAAGCCTGAACAATTAGACTAAGCGTCCTCCTTCAACAGAGTCTTTTCAATCAAATTCTTTTTTCCCTTTTTGTGTCTTTCACCTTTTTTGCATTGATTCCTACCTCCAACTCAAACAATTTCATTATAAATTTAATTGTTTGTCATCAATCATCCAAAACCCACATAGGATGCCTAGATGCATTTACAAAGCCAACGCAACAAGAGTCATGTTAATAGGCTGAGTAAAACTCAAGTTATGATAAAAATGTGAGCAAAGGTCAATCTGATAAGTTGTAAAACTCATGTGTGAATTTTGAACCGTGACTCCAGTGACTTTCATATATTTGCAAAGGATATAGAATCAAGGTTTGAAGTCAATACAAAAATAATCAAGTCAATTGGATGGGTAGAACGAATGTTATGACTCAAAACATGATCAAACGTCAGCTGAAATTAAACGGACACGAGAAACAAAGTATGTATGAAGAAAAACAATGTCCAAAAGCCCAAAAACAAAGTTATTGAATCACAATGCAAAAGATTGGCACAAACGATAACCGGACCTTGAACCGTTGCAATCAAGCTCCGAACCTTACCAAAGCTAACCGGAGCTTACCAAAGCTAGTCGGACCCAGCGCCGGAGCTTACTAAAGCTTAGTCGGACCTAGCACGGAACTTACCAAAGCTAGTCGGACCTAGCACCGGAGCTAGAAAAAACAAGTCGTACCTAGCCAAAATAAGTCAGACCTAGACAAAGCAAGTTGAACCTTACGTCGGACCTTGCCGTAGCTACCCAAAACAAGTCGGACCTATCGTCGGACCTTGCAGGAGCTCGGACCTAGAGTCGGACCTTGTTAAAAAGGTGTTTTGGTAGTATTCAAAACTTTTATCGTCAAAGCCAATGTATTCAGCACACATAATTCTCACAATCTCCGCCTTGATGAATGCATTGGCAACACCACTTAAAATCCGAACATTGGCTTATTCACATGAAAAGTTTTGAAACAATTTCTCCCCCTTTGTAAATCAGAAATAAAATGAGAAGAAAAACAAAAATACCAAAAATTCTCCCCCTGAGAAGAATCGTGCCAAAAACTTGTGAATGTGTGCAATGTGTGATCAATTTCTCCCTTTTTGACAATGTATTCAGCAAGGTACAAAGGAGAAATTTTAATTTGTTATGAGCATATTATAACATATACATATAAAACAAAGCTCACCCAAATCATACTATCAAGTAACTTACACTAACACATCAATGAGATACATAAAGTAGTGTAAGCCATGCTAGAGATCAAGTGTAATTTTCAATTTAAGCAAGTCATGATCTCACAAACTTAACTATTTCAAGTCCTGAAAGCATGACACTTGTTGCTACATTTTATTTAACATTTAAAGCACAAATTTTGATCTTATGACATTTGCAAGAGATTATATGCAGCATTAGTCTTATTCTAACCAACCAAGCCAAGCCTATGTCATTTGACAGTCAGAAGCTTAAGGACATGGTTTTAGTCATACACAACTCCTTTCAAGTTCATATCTAAGTGCAATGATAAGCCATCTCAAAAGAAGAAGTGTGATGCATGCATATTCTCTTGATCTTTTCTCATTTTTTTTATTTGAACATAAAAACTCAACATGTGAGTTGATTACTTGATTAATTCTTTATGATTAAAAGCACTTGTGGGCATGCAACAAGTTCAAAACAGCAAGAAAGTTCGACTATGACCAGATTTAGTGTAAGTAATTATTCCAATTACTAGACATGGTAAAAACGACAAAATGTATAACACGAGTAATGTAGTAAGAACTTTCAGCATGAAAAAGGAATCACAAAGTCATATATGCATGAAATACTATGCTCATATTATTTTAATTTCAGATCCACACATAGACTTCCCAAGTTTCAAAATTCCCCCTCAATTTAAGCCATGAGGATGCATAACCCCTATTTCACTATGAATGTAACAAAAACGAGTGAAATCCAAAGGTTTTGTAAAAATGACAGCCAATTGTTGTTCGGTATCTACATGGTGAAGCACAATGTTCCCTTTTTTGATATTATCATGGACTAATGCCAATGTGCTTAGTTCTCGAATGTTGCATGGAGTTTTTAGCAATGCAAATGGCACTAGTGTTATCACAAAACAGTGTAACACTATCTGGATCAACCCCATGGTCCTTAAGTGTTTGAACAATCCAAAGAATTTGTGAGCAAGCACTAGCAGCAGCTACATATTCAGATTCAGCTGTGGATTGTGCAACTGAACTTTGTTTTCTAGAGGACCAGGCAACAAGTGAATTACCAAGAAAATGACAAGCACCAGAAGTACTTTTCCTATCAATCCTACAACCCCCAAAATCAGCATCGGAAAAAGCTTTCAAAGTAACGGTTGAGGAAGAAGGAAGAAAAATGCCAAATTCTTGAGTTCCATGTAAGTACCTGAGAATCCTTTTGACGGCTTGACAATGTGAAGCACGTGGGGAGGCTTGAAACCGTGCACAAAGACATACACTGAATTGTATGTCTGGTCTTGATGCCGTGAGATACAAAAGTGATCCGATCATGCTTCTATATTATTTTTGATCAACAGGATCACAATCTTCATCAAATTCAAGTGTTGTTGCTGTTCCCATTGGTGTCCGAAGAGGCTTGCTTTTGACCATGTTGAAGCGCCTTAGGAGATATTTTGTATACTTTGTTTGATGCACAAAGGTACCCTCCTTGGTTTGCTTGATTTGCAGCCCCAGAAAGTACGTGAGTTCTCCCATCATACTCATCTCAAATTCTGAACTCATCATAGCTGAAAACTTGGACACAAGATCATGAGAAGCACAACCAAAGATAATATCATCCACATACACTTGAACGAATAATGAGGCATTGCCATGCTTAAGCACAAAAAGATTTTTATCAACCTTGCCCATGGTAAACCCCTTTTCAAGTAAGAATGTTTTTAACCTATCATACCATGCTCTAGGGGCTTGTTTGAGACAATACAAGGCTTTGGACAGTTTGTAAACATGATTAGGAAAATTTGGATTTTCAAAACCAGGTGGTTGTTTGACATAAACCTCCTCATCTATGTAGCCATTAAGAAAAGCACTTTTAACATCCATTTGATATAGCTTAAACCTTTAGATGCAGCAAAAGCTAACAAAATTCTTATGGCTTCTAATCTAGCAACAGGAGCAAAAGTTTCATCAAAATCTAGACCTTCAACTTGTGTGAAACCTTGAGCAACCAACCTAGCCTTATTCCTTTTTTTATTTTTAAACACCCATTTAGTTCCAATTAAAGTGTGACCTTGAGGTGGAGGTACAAGTTTTCAAACATTATTTCTTTTAAAATTTTCTAACTCTTCTTGCATGGCAATAATCCAAGATTCATTAGTGAGTGCGTATGATATATCTTTGGGTTCAAAAGAAGCAACAAAAGCAGAATGAGCATGAGAATTGGGGTCGAAAAACCTGGATCTTGTAACTCGTTCATGCAAGCTTCCAATAATTAGTTGTGGAGCATGACTTTTGAGAATCCGGAGGGGAGTGGACACTTCACAAGCTTCTTCTTCTTCATGTTCATCACAAATAGATGAGCTTGTGACGTGAGGAAGATCTGGACCAGCAATGGTGGTCGTCGGTGCTGGCTGTGAATCAAGATCAGGAGCTGGAACAATGTCATTAGCTGCTGAATTTTCAGACAGCAGCACCATTCTTCCTCTTCTTTAACGAAAATACTCTCCCCCTGCGGATATGGATCTGGACCTGCAATATTTGAACTAGTACCTGGGCTAGCTTCATCAAAAGAAACCTCACAAGTCTCCACAATTTTGTTAGTATCAAGTAAAAGCACACGGTAGCCTCTAGTATGAGATGGATAACCAAGAAACATGCCATCAACAGATCTAGCTTCCAATTTATCAAGATTACCATGTTTCTTAACAAAGCATTTGCAACCAAAGACCATAAAGTGTGTGACACTAGGCCTATGTCCAAACCTGAGCTCATATGGTGTTTTACCTAGCTTAGCACGCAAGAAAACACGATTTGAGACATAACAAGCGGTTGCAATTGCATCAGCCCAAAATTTCCTAGGAGTTTGATATTCATCAAGCATAGTCCTAGCCATCTCAACTAAGGTTCTGTTCTTTCTGTCTACAACACCGTTTTGTTGAGAAAATTGATGATCTATTGCATTTTCAGCACAAAAGTGATCAAACGATTGATTTTTAAATTCGGTTCTATTATCACTTCTAATTGCTCCTAAAGATCCTGGGTGATCAATTGATAATCTAAGAAATAAAGTTCTAAAGTGACTAAAAGATTCATTCTTAGATGCCATAAAGTAAACCCAAGAGTATCTAGAATAGTCATCAACAATCACAAGAACATACCATTTACTCCGAAGGATTGAACACATGAATGTCCTACGGTGTCAAAGTGTAAAAGTTGACCCGGATCAGTTGTCATGGTCATTGTGAGAGGAGCATGTGAACCTGCAACCATATTAGCATGTCTACAAGAAGAGCACACAATTTATTTGTCCCCTTTAAGCTTAGGCAGCCCACGTATGCGATCAAGAGCACTAACACGCATGAGATGATCAAAGCCTACGTGACCAAGTCTACGATGCCAAAAATATAAATCTTTGGAATCATTTGCAACTAGACATCTATGCTTAGAGGAAGATATATCAAAATCAGCTTTAAAAACTCTTCCAAACCGAGACATGTTAAAATAAGCTCACTATTTGAACCTACAACTTTGCAGCAGTTTCTATTGAAACTAATTTCCAGATTTTCATCTAGCAATTGTGAAACAGAAAGCAAGTTGTATTTCAAATTTTTGACAAGTGCCACATCCTTCAAAGTGTAGTGATCATTTACTCTAACCGAACCCTTAGCAATTATAGGAGTTGAATAATTATCGGCAAAAGTAACATTCTCTACACGTGACACAAAAGAGAGAGGAGAACCATTCTTTGTTACCGGTCATGTGGCGTGAGCAACCTGAATCCACAATCCAAATGTTCTCCTTCCTCAAGCGTGTAACCTACGTAGAAGCACAATACGTCGATGACTCAATACTGGGTTTAGTTAAAAGGCATTTAGGAATCCAGTACTGAGTCACGCGATGTCCAGCAGGAATAACATGCGAAAGCTGAGATAAAACAGCAGGTTTATGAGTCAAAGTTTGAGATTTTTTGTTCTTAACTACTGACCTATGAGGTGTTACTTATGTAGCATGAAAATCAGTAGCTCCGAAGGCAAAAACAGAAGGTCCGGAGGCAAAAACTGAAGCTCCGGAGGTAAACTTTGAATATTTCTGACTCATAACAGCAGGTTGCATGTTCCTGACATTCGGTTTAGTATGTGCAGCAAATTTTGCATGAGAGTTATAAGATCTAGCTTGCATTCTTTCCTTTTCATGTTGTTTAGCTAGTCTATAACAAAAATCTATGACATGACCATCTCTACCACAATAGGTACAATGAAATTTAACTTTGTGTTCATGTCTAGATGAGCATGCAGTATACTTATTTGAACCCGAATTTGACAACAATCCTGCGGATTTAAAAGCCACTTCTTTTTGTTTAGGAACTATTTGAATCAAACCACTTCCTAATGATTTTACAATTTTAGATGAATGTTCCTTAGCATGAGCATGTGAGTCAAAACCTAAACCAGTTTTATCATCGCAAGACTTGGAAGAATTCAGCAGCAAGTTTAGGTTCTTATTCCCAGTACAAAACCGATCTAATGTCCTATGCATGTTATCAAGTTTATTTGATAGATTAAGGCAATTTTCACATGAAGTTTTTCCTTTTAATTTGCAATTGGAACAATATTTAACTTCATGAGAACGTAAAGCATTGTTCAATATAGAAATTTCTATCATAGAATCTTGTAGTTTCTTATCAAGATCATCGCAAGTAGAACAATGTAAATCAATTGTAGAACAACAAGCAACTTTCAAGTTTTTATCATTAAGTGTAGCAAGCTTTTTGTTCTTTTCGATTTCAAGTTCAAGTTTATCAAGTGTGGAGGTGTGTGCACTTCTTAGAGAGGACAATTGTTCATATATTAAATCACATGAGGAACAAGAATCATCACTAGGAATCAAGGATTTTAAACGATTAATTTCAGATTCTAGTGACTCAATTTTAACAGCATTCTCCCTAAGCTTTTTGTCCTTTTTCTTAACAATAATTGTGGCACGAGAAATAGCATCACACATTTCTTCGCAAGTAGGACATACCTCTTCGTTGTCACTGTTGTGTTCTGCATCGTCCATACATGATTTTGATTTGCCCGCCATGAAGCACAAGTTTGCCAGACCATGTTCATCTTCATCACTTCCAATGTCTACATCACTCGAGCCAAGTTCTTGAAGTGTGGTGATGAAACTGTTTATCAGTTTGCGTCCTGTAAAACCCTTCTTTTTCTTGTTGGTGTTGCCAAAAGAGGACTTGACTTTATTCTGCTTTTGATCACGGTTAGAAGGACCTGAAAGGTTAGGGCAATCTGTACGAAAGTGGCCTGTCTTACCACATTCAAAGCATCGTTGAGGTCCGGAGCTTCCTCTCCTTCTAGTTCTCACATTTTGCAATGCTTTTGAGAACCTAGTAGAAAGAAGTACTAGCTCCTCCTCTGGAAACTCCACAATCTGTTCCAGGGTTAGTGAAGACAGCAAAGCAAGTGTATTGCTAGATGATTGGCTGGAGCTAAGCATATCACGTTGTGAGACAAATGCAATAGTCTTATTTGGGTTCTTACGTGATATAATGTCAATTTCATGAGTTTTAGCTTAGAATAAAGCACATCTAATGTAAGAGTACTCATGACAGTGGATTCACGTACGGATGTTACTTTCATCTCCCAAATTGACATGTCTAATGCACTTAGTAATTGTCTAGCATTTTCAGCATCTGAAAAATTAACATTGACGCTACGCAAGTTGCAGAGAATTTTATTAAAGCGAGCAAAGAGGTCATCAATGGACTCACCGGGTTGCATCTCAGAGCGCATGTATTCTTTCTTGAACATATCATGTCTTACCTCCTTGATCATGTTGGATCCTTCGTGGTAGTCACAAAGTGCTGTCCACACATCGTGTAACACCCCAAAATCTGCTAAAGAGGGGAATTTAAAATTTTTTGGACGTATTACATGTGGTGCAAAAATTCAAATTGAAATTGGAATTCAAATTCAAATCAAAACAGAAAAGAAAAAGAAAAATAAAAAGAAAAACTCCACCGGCCAGTGGGCCGAAACCCACCAGCCGGCCCACTACTCCCCCTGCGCCAGCCCACAACTGCGCGCACTCTCCTCCTCTCACTGACACGCGGAGCCCGCGTGTCATCCCTCACCTCCCGCGCGCCCCCAACGGCCGGACTCTTCCCCGCGCCCGATCTCAACGAACTCCGGAAACCCGCGCCCCCAGCCCGAATTCTGGTCCCGGACATCTCAAACTCGATCTCAACAGACCGCCGCCCTCCCTCGCCTATATAAACGTCAAAAATCGCCCTGTTCCCCCCCCCCCCTCGATCGACCGTTCTTCTCTCCGGTGAGAACCGAAGATTCAATCCCCGTTTTCCTTCGATCATTGCTCGGATTATCTGATCTAACGCGCTGATCGTGCTCCACCGCCCCCAGGGAGCCCTGCACGTGAAGGAAACGACAAGTTTCGCGCCCTAGCAGCTGTTCCGACGTGCACCGAAGATCGTCGTCGTTGAAGCTCGCCGCCGACCGACTTCCAGGACCTCCGAGTGCTGGAAAACCCCTCGGTGAGCCTCCCCTACCCCTCCGCAGCCGATCCATGCAAAAAATGCAAGTTCTAACGAGTAGCGGCAAAAGCCGAGGCTGCGCCGGCGAGATCGCCACCCCTGCCGCCGCGCGCCGCCGCGCGCGCGGGCTGGCTCCAGGCAGGGCGACGTGGCCACTTGAGGGTCGTCTATTTTAAATCGCACGGTATAATTAAAACCCGCGTGTACCAGTTCGATGATCTAATCTGAGCCGTCCACTTTAAAACGGACGGTCCACATCAGCCCCGCGTTATAGAGGCCGGGATTCTTACGCGCTACCCCCTGGGGATCTCGGAAAACATGAGCTAGCCCCAGAAACTTCTGATCTAGCCCCTGGAACTTCAGAAATTCGTGTAAATTCATTTAAAAATCAGTTTTAGCCCCTGGGCTTAATAAAAATTAGGAAAAACCCCTCTGTTATGTGTAGTTAGACCCCTAGAAATTTATGAAATAATAAATTAGACCCTGTAGTAGGGTGGATTTACCTTTTTGACCCTATATGATATTAAATTCAGAAATTTGAATATGTGATTAGGATTTAAATTTAAAAAGGTGTGGAAAACACATTGTAAATTCAAATTTAAACTCTCCTAGCACTTGGAAAACTTTAGAATGAGCTAAAAAAAGATTTTAGGCTGAAATGAAATCTGCCTAAGTGTTGTTCATTTTTATTTTCTCTAGAGACACATTTTAGTCTAGGAAATAATTCTAAAAACTAGTAAAATAATTTTAAATTAGTTCACATCAGAGGAGAAGTTCAAAAATATATTATTTAATATTTTAGATCAGAACCTATTCTGTTTAGATGATATGCCCTACTATTTAATATTAAAACTCACTTTTAGGCATAGAAAATAAATCTGGAAAATATAGGAAAATAGGTATGCATAACTAGAAAATGATAAATGAAGTCTCCAAATCCAAAGACTTCAGTTTAGGATTTGGTAGAAGATCTAAAAACCCATTTGGAGTAGGAAATTACCTTCCATACAAACTTGGTAGCTAAAGAGTGTATTAAAAGAGTTTGTTTAAATTGGAAATTCATATATAGTGTGCAAACAGAAATCTGAATACAAAAGTTAAAAATCATATACATATGCTTAAAAGTGCATGTAGGCCAAAAATCAACACATCTAGGATAACCACAACACTTAGTAATGTGAATGACTTTCATAGGTATGTATGTGTGGTTTGTATGAAGTGAAAGTGTGAACTATGTCTTATGGATTGTTGTTTTCTTTTGCTATGTGTATTGGCATGAGTAGAACCTGCCCCAGAGCAAGTTCTCCCCTTCCAAGACCAAGACTTTCCATTCCCAGAGCAGCAGGAAGAAGGCAAGTGTCCTTGACCACTTTGATCCTATACTAGGATGTGTAGATAGAATTTATTGCATTGTCAATTGAAATATGAAACCCATGCTAGGAAGTTTCCCTAGAATTGCATTACCTTGTTTCCTTGTAGCTTGGGTTGGGATTTATTTTATCATGTCATTTACTTATATGCTTATGCTTAGCCATGCTTAGAATGGGATAATTGGGATATGAGATCATCAATTTATTTACCTTACTCTTGAATGAGATATTATGAGTTATGTAGAGGTAGGGATCGAGGCAAGTTGGATGATTTGGTTGGTGCTGGGTGCACGAGACTCGGGTTTGTGTTTAGTACTTGCCTGGATCCTAAGGACCGGTTCATGGAGCATGTAACCTGGCTTTACCGTGCCAACCACATGCTGAGATGGGGCAGCTTGGCCAATTAATTAGGTGTATCCCCGGCGTAGTATGGGTGTGTTGGATGGTGCGGGGAATAGGTGTCAGCTGGACTACCATATGAACCGCGAGGCTCAAGAGGGGGCCACTGCAGCGGGGTTGGAGCCTCTTGTATGCTGTTAGGGGTGAAACCTCAGTGGGACCACGCTCGTCGGGAATCCCTTTGTAAAGGCTTCGTAGTGATCTCCTGGCTACACACCTGGGAAGTGTGAATGTGGTTCGTGGCCACTGGCATAACGGAGGTTCTTTTAGTCCACCCGGCAACGGGGGATGAAATCACTACATGTGGGTACAGTGGTGCAAACTCTGCAGAGTCAAAACTGTCACGACAGCCGTGCTCACGGTCAAGAGCGGCTTGGACTTATTCATGATTAGAGGATGATGGCTTTGGAAGTTGAGGATGTTAAGCGGGGAGCTTGACATTGGAATTGATGTTATGGTTATTCTGATGATGGGTTGGGAGATTGGGACCATTTCACCTATGTAGTAATGTAGGTGCATAATAAGCTAAGGTGATAGTTATTAATTGCGTAGTGCTTTAACCATGAGTTCAACCTCTCCATGCTCTGACCATGCATGACATAACTTTCCCACATTTGCTGAGTACCAACGGTACGCAAACTTGCATATTTGTTGGTTTAAATTGTTGCTCAGGTCAAGAGGATGATGTGGTGTTCAATAACCAAGACTTCGGAACCAAAGAAGGATTCTAGGTTCATGGAGTCCCCCGAGCAACGCCTGTGACGGAGCCCACAAGAATAACATTCCGCTGCTAGTTTTTTTACATGTTATGAACTTATTATCGTCCATCGAGACGTATGCTTTGTAAGACATATTTATATTCGACACCTGGCTTGTAATAAATGATGCTTCACTATTTGTCATCACATGTATGAGAAAATGATCCTTGCATACATGTGATAGTCACTCGGTTATTCTTCGGAGAAACCGGGTGTGATAGCAGTGGTATCAGAGCCAAGGTTGCCTGTAGGAACATGGACCTAGGTAGAAATGGACGTATTTAAGGACCCTATTTTACTAAAAACTATTTTACAAAGGTGTGGGTTGAAGGTGTTATTTAATGGGGTCACTTTATTCATCTTATCCCAACTTTTATTCAAAATACAATTTTTGTTTAAACCCTTATCTAACTTAATTTCAAATGCTTTGTGTTTTAGATGGTTCGCATGATCCGCACTGCTCGCAAGTCCACCGGAGGGAGAGTTCCTGTAGTTGCCCTTGCCCTAAGAGAGGAGAACCGTCCGGTGACGTACCACTCCTACGGGTTGGCAGTAGGAGGCTTGTTGCGCCGCCTTCGGCATATGCTCTACGCCGCCGGCAATACGGGCAAGCTAATCATACAATACAGCTCCACCCGGACCATCCGTGAGAAGCGGGAATAATGGAGTTCAGAAATGAGAATTATCCATGAAAATCAGCTGCTCAAGATCCACCGCTCTCCAGCTTGTCGGGCGACATAGGTCGATGCTGAGAAGGATGTCACCTGGGAGGCCATCACCTACCAGAGTCACATAAACCGTCGCCACCTTGACATGACTGAGTACGTTTATGTCCTCCAGCGTGAGAGTGGTACCGCGGAGTGCAAGTACCCGCCAGTGCAGCAGCGGACTTCCCATGAGCACATGGAGCTGTGCTTGGAGGATGCTGCTATGCTCAGCACTCAACTGTAGGAGTGTCAGCAAGAGCTTCAGGATGTTCGTGACACCCTAAAGGAGACTGAGGCATTGCTTCGCACCAGCTTGAGGGCGAGAGAAAGAGGAGATGTGAATGAACTGTGTGTCACCGTGAATGACACATGGACTCCTGACTCCCCAGATCGCCGGGCAAGCAGGCGTCGCCACACTTCTCCACCAGCAGCTTCCCCACCCAAAACGGAGTCAGAGGGCAGCCGCAATAATGAGGAAGATCCCGAGGAGCCAGCTCAGTGATACGAGTCGTGTAGAGTCCTTTCCCTTAGTTCAACAGGTCATCGAGTAGTCGAGTCGATACCTTAGTTAATGGTGTGTTAATGTTTGGTGTGGGACGTGAGTTGTGGAAGCCATGGGCATTTGTCCGCAACCTCGTCTTTAGGCTGTTTTGCTTTGAGGTGTGAACCCCTATGAATTAAGAGTGCATTTATGTTCGCGTGAGACGTGAAACCCTTAAGAAATGTTAATATAATAAGACCTCATGAGTTTAAGTTTAAACAAGCAAATTGGGAATTTAATACGAAATGCTTTAAATTAACATTTGGTTGATCATGATAGATGGTCGGAAGAGGAAAGGGTCGTGGTGCCAACCCCGCCAACAACAACGATGAGGCCGGCAACCCTCATCTTTCTGGAGGACAAGACAGGGGTGGTCGCCGTGAAGGAGTTGATCCCATCCACCAAATGCTTGAAAATCAGAATCAGCTCATCCAGAGCCTAACTCAAGTGGTGGCCAACTTGCACCAAGTTCCACCTCCACAAGCTGCACCACGCCAACCAAGGTTGAGTGAGTTTCTAGGGACTCAACCTCCAAAGTTTGCAAGTGCTGCTGAACCTCTGGAGGCAGATGACTGGCTAAAGACCATTGAGAGCAAGATGAGGATCATAAAATTCCAAGGGTATGAGAGGGTGCTGTTTGCCTCTCACCAATTGCATGGACCTGCTGCTGATTGGTGGACCGCTTACGTAGCAGCCCATCATGACCCAGAGAACATCACTTGGGAAGAGTTCAAGCGCAGTTTCCGCAACCATTACATACCAAGGGGGGAACTCAAAAACAAGAGGAAGGAGTTCTTGGGACTGCAGCAAGGAAACATGACTGTGAGGGAATACCTCACTAAGTTCACCCAATTATCCTGTTATGCACCACGAGACATCGAAACTGATGAGCAGAAACAGGACTGCTTTGTGGAAGGGCTTACTGTGGAGATGCAATGTGCAATGTCCTCCAATGAGTATGAAAGCTTCCAAAAGATGGTGGACAGAGCATTTGTCGTGGAGAGGAAGCTGAAGGCCTTGGAAAATGAAAACAAGAGGAAGGCAGGATGGTCACACCAAGCCTAGGGTAGCAACACACGCCCACGACTGATGCAACCACCCGCAGGGCAGACGAGCCGTGCTGTGGTACCCTACTCAGCACCGAGAGGGTACAACCCAAATTTCAGGCCTCCATCAGCACCGGCATAGCCGCACCGTCAGTTTGTACAGCAGCCTCGTCCCACATATGAACCTCGACCAGCAGTGCAATGACCACAGAACCAACCCCAAGACAACAAAGGCCAGGCACCTAAGGTTGGGGTGCAATGCTTCAACTGTGGTGAAGTGGGGAACTACGCCCATAAGTGCCCAAAGAAGAAGCCCATGCAGCCACAACAGCAGAATGTGATGCGAGGACGGGTGAACCACGTGACCATGGAGGAGGCGCAAGAGGCACCTGACGTGGTAGTTGGTAAGTTTCCTGCCAATTTACACATTGCAACCCTGTTGTTCGATTCTTGTGCTACCCACTCGTTCATTGCTCAAGGGTTTGTTAAGAAGCATGATCTAGCAACAACACAAATGAACCATATGCTAGCAGTAAACTCTCCATGGGGAGAGAAAAGGACAAGACAAGTGTGTCCCAAGGTAAATCGAGACATTAATGGGGTAGTATTTACTGCAAACCTCATAGTGATAGACTCACAAGGGATAGATATTATTTTGGGTATGGATTGGTTGACCAAACACAAAGGAATCATTCATTGTTCGACAAGAACGGTGGAACTAACTCACCCTAATGGCACAAGAGTAAAGTTCATAACCATACAAGAGCCTAGGAGGGACATTAAACTCAATCAAGTTGAGGTGGAAGTGGAGGAGATCAGGATCATCAGGGAATACCCGATGTTTTTCCGGAGTTGCCAGGTATGCCCCCTGATCGTGAAGTGGAATTCGCGATTGAGCTAGTGCCTGGAACAGCTCCGATATACAAGAGGCCCTATCGGATGGACTCCAAACAGCTGGAAGAACTCAAGGAACATTTGAGAGAATTGATAGAGAAGGGGTACATTCGTCCTAGTTCCTCACCCTGGGGAGCTCCAATGATATTTGTGCCCAAGAAGGACGGAACCCAAAGGTTGTGCGTAGGCTACCGAGCGTTGAATGAAGTAACCATCAAGAACAAGTACCCATTACCCCGCATTGAAGACTTGTTTGATCAGTTGAGGGGAGCTTGTGTGTTCTTGAAAATTGATCTTAGGTCGGGATACCACCAACTTAAGATAAGGCAAACCGATATTCCAAAGACAGTATGAATACACCGTCATGCCTTTTGGGCTAACTAATGCCCCGGCATACTTCATGTACCTCATGAACAAGGTATTCATGGAATATCTGGACAAATTTGTGGTAGTTTTCATTGATGACATTCTCGTCTTTTCCAAAGATGAAGAAGAACATGACAGGCATTTAAGGTTGGTGTTGCAAAAGCTGAGAGAACGCCAACTATATGCCAAGTTGAGCAAGTGTGAGTTTTGGTTGAAGAGAGTTCCCTTCTTAGGACATATAATCTCGGAGGGAGGAATCTCCGTAGATCCCGCCAAGATCGAGGATGTACAGAAGTGGAAGACCCCTGAGAATGTCGGGGAAGTTCGAAGCTTCTTAGGATTGGTTGGGTATTATCGACGGTTTATCGAGGGTTTCTCCAAGATTTCGAGACCCCTCACCAAATTGTTGGAGAAGGGAATCACATTCACATGGACACCTGTCACACCCGGTTCTTCCGAAGAACAACCAAGTGAATATCACATGTATGCCAGGATCATTTTCTCATACATGTGATGACAAATAGTGAAGCATCATTTATTACAAGCCAGGTGTCGAATATAAATAAGTCTTACATAGCAAATGTCTCGATGGACAATAATAAGTTCATCACAAGTAAATAAACTAGCAGCGGAATATTATTCTTTAGGGCTCCATCACAGGCGTTGCCCGGGGGTCTTCATGAACCTAAAAACCTTCCTCGGGTCCAAAATCTTGGTCATTATACACCACCTCATTATCTTGACCTGAGCAGCAATATAAACCAACAAATATGCAAGGTTGAGTACCAATGGTACTCAGCAAGTGTGGGAAAAATTATATCATGCATGGCTAGAACAAGGAGAGGTTGAACTCATGGCTAAAGCACTACGCAATTAATGCCTATCACCTTAGCTTATTAAGCACCTACATTACTACACAGGTGAAATGGTCCCAAACTCCCATCCCAACATCATAATTCAATAACCATAACATCATTTCCAATGTTAAGCTCCCCGCTTAACATCCACAACTTCCAAAACCATCAATCCTCTAATCATGAATAAGTCCAAGCCGCTCTTGACCGTGAGCACGGCTGTCAAGACAGTTTTGACTCTGCAGAGTTTGTACCACTGTACCCACATGTAGTGATTTCATCCCCCATTGCCGGGTGGACTAAAAGAACCTCCATTATGCCAGTGGCTACGATCCACATTCACACTTCCCAGGTGTGCAGCCAGGAGATCACTACGAAGCCTTTACAAAGGGATTCCCGACGAGCTTGGGCTCACTGAGGTTTCACCACTAACAGCATACAAGAGGCTCCAACCCCGCTGCAGTGGCCCCCTCTTGAGCCTTGCGGTTCATATGGTAGTCCAGCTGACACCTATTCCCCGCACCATCCAACACACCCATACTACGCCGGGGATACACCTAATTAATTGGCCAAGCTGCCCCATCTCAGCATGTGGTTGGCACTGTAAAGCCGGGTTACATGCTCCATGAACCGGTCCTTAGGATCCAGGCAAGTACTAAACACAAACCCAAGTCTCGTGCACCCAGCACACAACCAAAACATCCAACTTGCCTTGATCCCTACCTCTACATAACTCACAATATCTCATTCAAGAGTATGGTAATATAAACTGATGATCTCATATCCCAATTATCCCATTCTAAGCATGGCTAAGCATATGCATAATATTAAATGACATGATAAAATAAATCCCAACCCAAGCTACAAGGAAACAAGATAATGCAATTCTAGGGAAACTTTCCTAGCATGGGTTTCATATTTCATTTGACAATGCAAATAATTCTATCTACACATCCTAGCATAGGATCAAAGTGGTCAAGGACACTTGCCTCCTTCTTGCTGCTCTTGAAATGGGTAGTCCTGATCTTGGAAAGGAATAACTTGCTCTTGAACAGGTTCTACTTCATACCATCACACATAGCAAAAGAAAAACAACAATCATAAGACATAGTTCACACTTCTTACTTCATACAAACCACACATTCATATTTATGAAATTCATTCACCATTATATGTGTTGTGGTTACTTTGTGTGTTGATCTGTGGCTTGCACACACTTTTATTTATATGTGTATGACTCCTACTTTGGTGTTCATATTTATACTTACATACTATATATATATATATATATATATATATATATATGTGTGTGTGTGTGTTTCAGTTTTAAATAAATTCCTTATATTAAACTACCAAGTATGTAAGAAAAGTATGTTTCTTCTCCATATGTGCATTCATAATTTCTATCAACCCTAAACTGAACTCTTTGAAATTTAAAAACTCCATTTATCATTTACTAGTTGCTATATTTTCAGATTTATATTCCTATGCATAATTGTGTATTTTATTATGAAATTAGTAATACTCATCATCTAAACAGTATAGGTTTTGGTCCTAAATAATTGAATAACATATTTTGACCTTGGCCTCTGATGTAAACTATTTCATAATTATTTTCCCTATTTTTCTATAGCTATTCTTTACTTAAAAATGTGTCCCTATACTAAATAATGTGAATAATAAATGAAACAGATTCATTTCAGCCCAATATATTTTTTTTTATCTCACTCCAAAGTTTTCTAAGTACTGAGAAAGTTTTTAATTAATTTTGACAATTATGTTTGTCCCACATTTTAATTTTTAAACACTAGTTACATATTCTATTTTCTAAATTAAATACTAAACAGAGCTAAAATAATGAACTCACCCCATTACAGGGTCTATAATATTATTTTCATAATTTCCAGGGGTCTAGCTACACTTATCAGAGGTGTTTTTCCTAATTTTTATTAAGTCCAGGGGCTAAAACTGATTTTTAAATGAATTTACATGATTTTCTGGAGTTCCAGGGGCTAGATCAGAAGTTTCCGGGGCTAGCTCTTATTTCCCGAGAACCCCAGGGGGTAGCACGTAAGAATTCCAGTCTTTATAACGCGGGGCTGACGTGGACCGTCCGATTTTAAACCGACGGCTGAGATTATAACATCGAACCGGTACGCGGGGTTTTAAAGTCTACCGTGCGATTTAAAATAAACGGCGCACAAGCGGCCACGTCGCTCTGATCGAGCGCGGGCGGCGCTGCCGGCGGCGCACGGCGGCGGGAAGCGGCGATCTCGCCGGAAAGTTTCGGATCCTCGAGAATTCTGCCTAGAACTGTGATCTTATGGCATAGATCGGTAGAGGGGAGGTCAGGGATCTCACCTCGGGTGTTTTCTTGAGCTCGGGGGTCCTGGAAAGTGATCGGCTGCGAGGTCCGAGGCAAAACCACGGCGAAGCTCGTCGACGCTGTGTTTACACCGTAATTCTCCGAGTTTTCTGCACCTGCAAAGCTCCCCGGATGCGGTGGATCAAGACCAGCGAGTTAGATCAGAGTTTTCGAGCTTAGATCGGCCAGAATTCACCGACGAAGTCTCGGTGCTCACCGGAGTAAAAATCGGCGATCGCGTGGGAAAAACCGATCGGGGCTGGGGTTTTTATAGCCGGGGAAGGGCGGTGGGTCGGTTGTGATCGAGTTTGATTCTTCTGGGACCGGAATTCGGGCTGAGGGACGCGGTTTCCAATCGGTTAAGATCGCGCGCGCGTGGGAGAGTCCGGGGTCGCGGGGTTAGGGATGACAGGTGGGTCCCACCCGTCTGTAAGAGACAGCGCGGGCGCGAGGGGGCGGGCTGGCGCGGGGGAAACTGGGCCGGCTGGCGGGTTTCGGCCCACTGGCCGGTTTTTTCCCGTTTTCTCTTTTTCTTTTTCCATTTCTTTTCTGTTTTGAGTCTAATTTGAATTCCAGTTTGAATTTGAATTTTTGCAAAACATGCAACATGTCCAAAAAATTTTAAATTCCCCTCTGAACATGGTTTAGGGTTTTGAATCAAAATTTGGGGTGTTACAACACCGCAGTGTGAGACGAGTTTTCAAGAGCTGAAGAAAAGATTGACAACAGCCCCAGTGCTAGTTATGCCAGATATGCAGAAGAACTTTTCGGTGTACTGCGATGCCTCTGGAAATGGGTTGGGATGTGTTCTCATGCAAGAGGGGCATGTCGTGGCATATGCATCCCGGCAGCTCCGGAAGCAAGAGAAGAACTATCCTACGCATGACCTAGAGCTAGCCGCGGTGGTACACGCGTTGAAGATTTGGCGGCATTACTTGATGGGGAAGAGGACAGAGATATATACGGATCATAAGAGCTTAAAGTATATTTTCACACAGCGAGATCTCAACCTCAGACAAAGGAGATGGTTAGAGCTAATCAATGATTTTGATGTGGGCATCAACTATCATCCTGGGAAAGTGAACGTTGTAGCAGATGCTTTAAGCCAGAAGGTGCAGGTCAATAGGTTATGCTTAAAGGACATGCCTACAGAACTGAAGGAAGAGGTTGTAAAACTCAATCTATGTCTGGTGAATAGTGGTGAGGCCGTCTCCATGGAAGTGGACTCCACATTAGAGCAAGATATACGCAACGGTCAAAAGACTGATGAGAAGATACAAGAAATCAGAGAACTCATCAAGGATAATAAAGCCCCTGGTTTCAGAGAGGATGAACAAGGTACTGTGTGGCACGGGAAAAGAATCTGTGTGCCTGAAGTGAAGGAGATCCGTAAAATGATTCTGAAGGAGGCTCATGATTCTGACTATTCCATTCATCCTGGGAGTACGAAGATGTATCATGACCTCAAGAGCAGGTATTGGTGGTATGGCATGAAGCGGGATGTCGCGGAACATGTTGCACTATGTGACACATGTCAGTTGGTGAAAGCAGAATATCAACGACCCGCGGGATTATTGCAACCACTCAAAGTGCCTGAATGGAAATGGGAAGAAATAGGTATGGATTTCATAGTGGGACTGCCGAGGACCCAATCGGGTTATGATTCGATATGGGTCATCATCGACAGGCTAACCAAGGTAGCTCATTTCATCCCCGTGAAAGAAAGCTACAACGGATCCAAATTGGCAGAATTATACATGTCAAGGGTCATGTGTTTCCATGGAGTGCCAAAGAAGATAGTGTCAGATCGAGGGACATAGTTCACCTCAAGGTTCTGGCAGAAGTTACATGAAACCATGGGAACTCATCTGAATTTTAGTTCTGCCTATCATCCCCAGACTGACGGACAGACGGAAAGAACCAATCAGATCCTTGAGGATATGCTGAGAGCGTGTGCGCTCAAGAACAATAGGAGTTGGGATAAGAACTTACCATATGCGGAGTTCTCCTATAACAACAGCTATCAGGCTAGTATGAAGATGTCACCGTTTGAGTCTTTGTATGGGAGGAAGTGCAGAACTTCCCTATTTTGGAACCAAACGGGGGAAAGTAAAGTGTTTGGGCCCGAGGTACTACAAGAAGCCGAGGCGAAAGTGAGGGAAATCCGCAACAATTTGAGGATAGCACAGACCCGACAAAAGAGTTATGCCGATGTACGGAGAAGAGAGCTTATTTTCAACGTGGGGGACTATGTCTATCTCAAGGTGTCCCCTATCCGAGGACTTCGTCGGTTCAAGGTGAAGGGGAAGTTATCACCTCGATACATTGGACCCTTTCAAGTTCTGGAGAGGAAAGGCGAAGTGGCATATCAACTAGAACTACCGGCTCGCCTATCAGATGTGCATGACGTATTCCATGTGTCACAGCTCAAGAAATATATAAGGACGCCTGAAGAGATGTTACCCATGAATGAGGTTGATGTAGCAGAGGATCTATCTTATGCCGAGCAACCGGTCAAGATTTTGGAGACAATGGAACGCCTCACAAGAAATAAAAGAATCTGGATGTGCAAGGTGCAGTGGAAGCATCACTCTGAAGAGGAAGCCACATGGGAGCGAGAAGACGAGCTTAAGGCACAGTTTCCGGAATTGTTTTCCTAGAACCACCAATCTCGAGGATGAGATTTCTTTTAAGGGGGTAGAGCTGTAACACCCCAAAATCTGCTAAAGAGGGGAATCTAAAAATTTTTGGACGTATTGCATGTGGTGCAAAAATTCAAATTTAAATTGGAATTCAAATTCAAATCAAAACAGAAAAGAAAAGGAAAAAGAAAAACCCCACCGGCCAGTGGGCCGAAACCCTCCAGCCAGCCCACTACTCCCCCCGCGCCAGCCCACAACCACGCGCCCTCTCTTCCTCTCACTGACACGCGGGGCCCGCGTGTCATCCCCCACCTCCCTCGCGCCCCCAACGGCCGGACTCTTCCCCACGCCCGATCTCAACGAACTCTGGAAACCCGCGCCCCCAGCCCGAATTTTGGTCCCGGACTTCTCAAACTTGATCTCAACAGACCGCCGCCCTCCCTCGCCTATATAAACGCCGACAATCACCCTGTTCCCCCCCCCTCGATCGGCCATTCTTCTCTCCGGTGAGAACCGAAGATTCAATCCCCATTTTCCTTCGATCATTGCTCGGATTATCTGATCTAACACACTGATCCTGCTCCACCGCCCCCAAGGAGCCCTGCACGTGAAGGAAACGACAAGTTTCGCGCCCTAGCAGCTGTTCCGACGTGCACCGAAGATCGTCGCCGTTGAAGCTCGCCGCCGACCGACTTCCAGGACCTCCGAGTGCTGGAAAACCCCTCGGTGAGCCTCCACTACCCCTCCGCAGCCGATCCATGCAAAAAGATGCAAGTTCTAACGAGTAGCGGCAAAAGCCGAGGCTGCGCCGACGAGATCGCCACCCCCGCCGCCGCGCGCCGCCGTGCGCGCGGGCTGGCTCCGGCCAGGGCGACGTGGCCACTTGAGGGCCGTCTATTTTAAATCGCACGGTAGAATTAAAACCCGCGCGTACCGGTTCGATGATCTAATCTGAGCCGTCCACTTTAAAATGGACGGTCCACATCAGCCCCGCGTTATAGAGGCCGGGATTCTTATGTGCTACCCCCTGGGGATCTCAGAAAACACGAGAGAGCCCCGGAAACTACTGATCTAGCCCCTGGAACTTCAGAAATTCGTGTAAATTCATTTAAAAATCAGTCTTAGCCCCTGGACTTAATAAAAATTAGGAAAAACCCCTCTGTTATGTGTAGTTAGACCCCTGGAAATTTATGAAATAATAAATTAGACCCTGTAGTAGGGTGGATTTACCTTTTTGACCCTATATGATATTAAATTCAGAAATTTGAATATGTGATTAGGATTTAAATTTAAAAAGGTGACGAAAACACATTGTAAATCCAAATTTAAACTCTCCTAGCACTTGGAAAACTTTAGAATGAGCTAAACATAGATTTTAGGCTGAAATGAAATCTGCCTAAGTGTTGTTCATTTTTATTTTCTCTAGAGACACATTTCAGTCTAGGAAATAATTCTAAAAACTAGTAAAATAAATTTAAATTAGTTCACATCAGAGGAGAAGTTCAAAAATATATTATTTAATATTTTAGATCATAACCTATTCTGTCTAGATGATATGCCCTACTATTTAATATTAAAACTCACTTTTAGGCATAGAAAATAAATCTAGAAAATATAGGAAAATAGGTATGCATAACTAGAAAATGATAAATGAAGTCTCCAAATCCAAAGACTTCAGTTTAGGATTTGGTAGAAGATCTGAAAACCCATTTGGAGTAGGAAATTACCTCCATACAAACTTGGTAGCTAAAGAGTGTATTAAAGAGTTTGTTTAAATTGGAAATTCATATATAGTGTGTGTTAGACACTGTGATTATGTGTGTGTCACAGGGGCATATTAGTCATTAGTGAGGGATTAGGGTTAGGGGTGATTTAGTCATTTCCCCTCACCTAATCCCTCTATATAATGGACCCTGTACCCTCATGATGTATTCATCCCATTCAGTCCAGATTTATCCCTCTAATATGGTATCAGCTAGGTAATCAAGGATTAGGGCTTAACCCTAATCCTCTTCCCCTGATGGCTGTGCCGCCGCCGCCACAGCCCCTCCACAGCGCCGCCGCTGCAGCGGCCCTGCCCAGCCGCCGCAGGCCCAGCCGCCGCCGCTGATGGCTGTGCCGCCGCCGCCGCCACAGCCCCTCCACAGCGGCCCTGCCCAGCCGCCGCCGGCCCAGCCGCCGCCGCTGCAGCGGCCCTGCGCCGCTGCCGCCGCCGCCTTCGCCGGCGCGCCGCATGCAGGAGCAGCAGCCGCCGCCGAGGCGCCACGCCTCCGCGCAGCCGTGCCGCCCGCGGTGGCTGCTGCTGCCGCCGCCCCATTCGCCTCCGCTGCTCCCAACCACGCCGCGGCGCCCAGGGCCGGGCCCGCCGCTAGCGTCGCCGCCGCCAGCACCCCAGTCGCGCCGCCCGCTGGGACCGCCACAGCTGCGCCCCTCACCCACGCTTTCGCGCCGCCTGGCGCAGCCGCCGCCGCCGCTGGCGCGTCTCCAGCCCACGCAGCTGCGCCCTGGGCTGCCGCCAGATCTGCGCGCCGGGCCGCCGCCGCCAGCGCCCCAGTCGCGCTGCCCGCCGCCGCCTCGGGGAGGGCTGGCACGGCCGTCACTGCCCCCTGGCCAGATGCCGCCGCATCACCACCCTGGGCCACCGCACAGCCACATCTGGCCTCCACCGCCCATCCAGACGCCGCTCTGGGAGGTGCTCCTCGGCCGACATCAACTGGTGTACCTGGATCGGCTGTTGCCTACTCGCTTGGCACGACCGTCGAGGGTCCACGCGTGTTGTCTTCCTTCCCGGCGCCACCACCGCCGGGGCATGTCGCGACCCGTTCAACACCGTCGGTCTACCTGCGGGGTCTCACGCCGTCTGGCCCTGACTGGGTGGTAGACTCCGGTGCCTCCTACCACACCACCCCTGACGTCGGTATCCTCTCCTCTACCCGCCCTTCCCGTCCCTCTGATCCTTCATCTATCGTTGTTGGGAATGGATCGACTCTCCCAGTCACCTCAGTAGGTGACTCGGGTTCGCCGGATTCGTTTCAGCTACGTGATGTTCTTGTTGCCCCTGACATCATTCAACATCTTCTTTCCGTTCGTCGTTTTACTACTGACAACCATGTTTCCCTTGAGTTTGATCCTTATGGCGTAACTGTGAAGGATCTTACTACTCGACGCTTTCTTTTTCGCTGTGATAGTACGGGTCCCCTGTACACGATGCGTCTTCCTGCTTCCGCTCCGCCTCTTGCCCTAACTACGACAGCATCTTCGACCATTTGGCATCGTCGGCTTGGCCACCCCGGTGTTGATGCTATGTCGAAGTTGTCTGGTAGTTCAGCGATTTCGTGTACTCGGGGTACTCATGAGTCTCTTTGCCATGCTTGTCAGTTGGGTCGCCATGTTCGACTTCCTTTTCCGCACTCTGTCACTCGTGTCGAGCACACATTCGATTTGATTCATTGTGATCTTTGGACTTCACCTGTTCTTAGTGTCTCTAGATGCAAGTATTACTTGGTGGTCGTGGATGATTTTTCGCACTATTCGTGGACTTTTTCCTTGCGACAGAAGTCTGATACTTTTGGTACTCTTTCTCACTTCTTCGCCTGGGTGTCCACCCAGTTTGGGCGCACGATTCGTGCGGTCCAGTGTGACAACGGGCGCGAGTTTGACAACTCTATGTTCCGTGACTTTCTGCTTTCTCGCGGTGTTCAGTTACGCATGTCATGTCCGTACACTTCCCCCCAGAACGGCAAGGCTGAGCGCATGATTCGTACCACCAACGATGTCATGCGCTCCCTGATGTTTCAGGCTTCTACCCCTGCTCGCTACTGGGCGGAGGCGCTTCACACTGCCACCTACCTCATTAATCGCCTTCCTACTAAGGCGATTAGTGCTCCCACCCCTCACTTCGCCTTGTTCGGCACCCACCCTCTTTACGACCATCTTCGGGTCTTCGGGTGCGCTTGCTACCCGAACCTCTCTGCCACAGCTCACCATAAGCTTGCGCCTCGTTCGACTCAGTGTGTTTTCCTTGGGTACTCCCCTGACCATAAAGGGTACAGGTGCCTTGACCCCACCACCCGTCGTATCTTGATCTCCCGACACGTTGTCTTCGACGAGTCTTCCTTTCCCTTTTCCACCCCGTCCTCTGACTCCGTCACTGAGTTGGATTCCCTCTTCTCTACTGACCCCGAGGCCGCTCCTGTACAGCGACCTTGTCGGTTACCTCTTGCAGGTTACCCACCCGCTACGCCACGCATGACTTCGGCGTCTTCCACGCCACCTGTTGTGCCTTACGTGGCCCCGGCGTCCCTGACGCCACTTGCTGCGCCACGCGTGGCACCGGCGTCCCTGACGCCACCGGGTGTGCCACGCGTGGCACCGACGTCCCTGACGCCACCGGCTGCGCCACGCGCGGCCTCGGCGCCCCCGACGTCACCCACTGCAGCACGCGCGGCCCCGGTGTCCCCGACGACGCCTGCTGCGCCAAGCGCGGCCTCTGCGTCCCCGACGTCGACTACTGCGCCACGCACGGCCTCTGCTTCCCCGACATCACCTGCAGCAAGCCCGATGTCACCAGACGCACCAGGAGCAGCACCGACGACGACTTCTCGCTTCGCTGACCCCGTCCTTGCCTACCAGCGACGAGCACGGGGGGGGCGGCCCTACTCCAGCTGCACCACGTGTGGCCCCGAGACGAGAGAAGGTCATTGTACCCGAGCGCCCGGTGTACAACCCTCCTCTTCTCCACAGGGATCCTGGTCACGTCCACCCGATGGTGACTCGACGTGCATCCGGGTGTCTTCGTCCAGTTGAGCGCTTCACCGGAGCTGCCTTCTCGTCGACTACTTCTCCACCGACCGACTCTTCTTCGATATCACCCATACCTACTTCCGTGCGTAGCGCCCTCGCCGACCCTCACTGGCGCCGCGCTATGGAGGAAGAGTATGAGGCTCTGCTTGCCAACCGGACCTGGGACCTGGTTCCTCGTCCTGGTCGTGGCAATGTTGTCACGGGCAAGTGGGTGTTCACGCACAAGAAGAAGGCGGACGGTACCTTGGAGAGGTACAAGGCTCGGTGGGTACTCCGGGGTTTCACTCAGCGCCCTGGAGTCGACTACGACGAGACCTTCAGCCCGGTGGTAAAGCCGGCGACGGTTCGTACCGTTCTGTCGCTGGCTCTCTCACGTTCTTGGCCTGTCCACCAGTTGGACGTCAAGAATGCCTTCCTCCACGGTACACTGACCGAGACGGTGTACTGCAGTCAGCCGGCAGGGTTTGTTGATTCAGCTCACCCAGACATGGTCTGTAAGCTGAACAAATCCCTATACGGACTGAAGCAGGCACCACGAGCCTGGTATAGCCGGTTCGCCTCCTTCCTGGTCTCACAGGGGTTCGTCGAAGCTAAGTCGGACACTTCGCTGTTTGTCTATCGACGTGGCAGTGACACTGCCTACCTCCTACTGTACGTCGATGACATTGTACTAACAGCGTCTAGTCCGGCTCTGCTTCGGCGCACCATTTCTGCTTTACAGCAGGAGTTCGCTATGAAGGACCTGGGCCGTCTTCACCACTTCCTGGGCATTGCAGTCGAGGACCGACCAGGCGGCTTATTCCTTCACCAGCGACAGTACTGCCTGGATATCCTCCAGCGAGCGGGCATGACCGAGTGCAAGCCTTGCTCCACTCCAGTGGATACTCAGGCGAAGCTCTCCGCTACCGACGGGACACCCGTCTCTGACCCCACTACTTACAGGAGTCTTGCAGGTGCTCTTCAGTACCTCACCTTCACCAGGCCGGATATCTCTTATGCAGTTCAGCAGGTGTGCCTCCATATGCATGACCCGAGGGAGCCGCACCTCACCGCTGTGAAGCGGATTCTTCGGTACCTACGAGGTACTCTCGACTACGGCCTCCTCCTTCGACGTGACACGGCCTCCGAGCTGGTCGTGTACACCGATGCTGACTGGGCTGGCTGCCCGGACACACGACGTTCTACTTCTGGGTATGCCGTCTTCCTGGGCGGTAACCTCGCCTCCTGGTCCTCGAAGCGACAGCCCGTGGTGTCGCGTTCGAGTGCTGAGGCGGATTATCGCGCCGTGGCTAACGGCGTAGCTGAGGCCTCCTGGCTCCAGCAGTTGCTTCAGGAGCTCCACACTTCCGTCGCCAGGAGCACCCTCATCTACTGCGACAACGTCAGCGCCGTGTACCTCTCCACCAACCCGGTCCAGCATCAGCGCACAAAACATGTGGAGATCGACCTCCACTTTGTTCGTGAGTGGGTTGCACGCGGCGAGATTCGGGTACACCATGTCCCGACGACGACGCAGTTCGCTGACATCTTCACGAAGGGCCTCCCGTCGTCGCTGTTCTCCGAGTTTCGGTCCAGTCTCAACATCTGCAGTGGCTAGATGTTGTGACTGCGGGGGGGTTGTTAGACACTGTGATTATGTGTGTGTCACAGGGGCATATTAGTCATTAGTGAGGGATTAGGGTTGGGGGTGATTTAGTCATTTCCCCTCACCTAATCCCTCAATATAATGGACCCTGTACCCTCATGATGTATTCATCCCATTCAGTCCAGATTTATCCCTCTAATAGTGTGCAAACAGAAATCTGAATACAAAAGTTAAAAATCATATACATATGCTTAAAAGTGCATGTAGGCCAAAGATCAACACATATAGGATAACCACAACACTTAGTAATGTGAATGACTTTCATAGGTATGTATGTGTGGTTTGTATGAAGTGAAAGTGTGAACTATGTCTTATGCATTATTGTTTTCTTTTGCTATGTGTATTGGCATGAGTAGAACCTGCCCCAGAGCAAGTTCTCCCCTTCCAAGACCAAAACTTTCCATTCCCAGAGCAGCAGGAAGAAGGCAAGTGTCCTTGACCACTTTGATCCTATACTAGGATGTGTAGATAGAATTTATTGCATTGTCAATTGAAATATGAAACCCATGCTAGGAAGTTTCCCTAGAATTGCATTACCTTGTTTCGTTGTAGCTTGGGTTGGGATTTATTTTATCATGTCATTTACTTATATGCTTATGCTTAGCCATGCTTAGAATGGGATAATTGGGATATGAGATCATCAATTTATTTGCCTTACTCTTGAATGAGATATTATGAGTTATGTAGAGGTAGGGATCGAGGCAAGTTGGATGATTTGGTTGGTGCTGGGTGCACGAGACTCGGGTTTGTGTTTAGTACTTGCCTGGATCCTAAGGACCGGTTCATGGAGCATGTAACCTGGCTTTACCGTGCCAACCACATGCTGAGATGGGGCAGCTTGGCCAATTAATTAGGTGTATCTCCGGCGTAGTATGGGTGTGTTAGATGGTGCGGGGAATAGGTGTCAGCTGGACTACCATATGAACTGCAAGGCTCAAGAGGGGGCCACTGCAGCGGGGTTGGAGCCTCTTGTATGCTGTTAGGGGTGAAACCTCAGTGGGCCCACGCTCGTCAGGAATCCTTTTGATAAGGCTTCGTAGTAATCTCCTGGCTACACACCTGGGAAGTGTGAATGTGGTTCATGGCCACTGGCATAATGGAGGTTCGTTTAGTCCACCCGGCAACGGGGGATGAAATCACTACATGTGGGTACAGTGGTGCAAACTCTGCAGTCAAAACTGTCATGACAGTCGTGCTCACGGTCAAGAGCGGCTTGGACTTATTCATGATTAGAGGATGATGGCTTTGGAAGTTGAGGATGTTAAGCGGGGAGCTTGACATTGGAATTGATGTTATGGTTATTCTGATGATGGGTTGGGAGATTTGGACCATTTCACCTATGTAGTAATGTAGGTTCTTAATAAGCTAAGGTGATAGGTATTAATTGCGTAGTGCTTTAACCATGAGTTCAACCTCTCCTTGCTCTGACCATGCATGGCATAACTTTCCCACACTTGCTGAGTACCAACGGTACTCAAACTTGCATATTTGTTGGTTTAAATTGCTGCTCAGGTCTAGAGGATAATGTGGTGTTCAATAACCAAGACTTCACAACTGAAGAAGGATTCTAGGTTCATGGAGTCCCCCGGGCAATGCCTGTGACGGAGCCCACAAGAATAACATTCCGCTGCTAGTTTATTTACATGTTATGAACTTATTATCGTCCATCGATACGTATGCTTTGTAAGACATATTTATATTCGACACCTGGCTTGTAATAAATGATGCTTCACTATTTGTTATCAAATGTATGAGAAAATGATCCTGGCATACATGTGATAGTCACTCGGTTATTCTTCGGAGAAACCGGGTGTGACACATCGTACGCCGATCGGAGGTGTGCAACATAGTCGAAGTCGCTCTGAGTTAATCCTTGTATGATCAAGTTCCGAGGCTTGTTGTTATTGTCGACATCTCTCATGTTTGTAGTCGTGACTTGATCGTTTGAAGGCACATCGTAAGGCTTGTACACCTTTTCCCATATTGCAAAGCCTTGCGCCTGGATGAAAGATTCCATGTGTGTCTTCCAAACCTGAAAATCAATACCACTAAACACACAAGGTTTGCTGGAGTATTTCTCCATGATGATTAGTTAAAACACGTGCAAATCACAAAGATTAGAGCAATCTGGCTCTGATACCAATTGTAGGATCGAAGTACACGTGTAAAGCTACCAGAGGGGGGTGAATGGTAGATAAAAACTTTTCAGAGGAAGCAACAAAACACCCCTCAGCAGAAAACCGATCTGTTAAAGAAACCATGTATGCGACTAATCTAAACATGTTCAACTGTGAGAAAACTAGTACAGATTGTAGAGAATCAAGTCACAAAGACGTCGCAACAAGAATCATAAAAACCGTTGAGAGAAACTCAAGTTACGATCAAAAGATCGAACAAAGGTCAATCTGTCCTACGCGAAAAAAAACAGTTCTGGAATACTGCAAAGAAACTCGTGTAGATCAGAAACCACAAATTCAATGATCGTGAAATTTTCACAGATGATAGAGAATCAAGTTGTGAAGACAACCCAAAAAGAATCACATCAATTGGATCTGTAAAACTCGAGTTATGATAAAACCACAAAAGCAAGGTAGTGCTGAACAGAAACTCGACGAGAAAAACTTATCTGAAACAAGTCGGACGAACAAGGCACAAAAGTTCCTTAAGAATACGAATTTTATTTATCAAAACACAAGAGGAACAGACCCAAAGTCGTGCTCTCCACGAGCCTTGGCCTCCCTTGCTTATATAACCAGCTCTATGGCCAATCCAATTCAAACTAGGACTCCTACTCCTACTTGGATTAAAACTGTAACTTTCCAATACTGCTCAAGACTCTTCTATACGCAGATAGAAGCAATCATAAGACTTCCAAACACCATAGGAACGTCCCAAACATTCCTAAAACAACTCTACTTAATGCCTAACACGAAATCCTGTTATAACCAACTCAAAACTTTCCATAAACAAAACATAACCGCCTCAGCCGCAGCCTGAGCGCAAAATCCAGCCGGTTGAACCTTTTCAACCATATCTCCACTTCCATATCTCTTCATCACGCCTTGGAACCATGCAGCCACGTCCATGCACTCCTTGCACACGTGCAAACATCTTCCAACGACCTCCAAGATACCTTCATATGCATTGTTCTTGATTCAAACATACTGCACAACCTCCCGATCAACTCAACCACAATTCCTCTCGAACTTGGTTGTTGAACCTCATCTTCTCCCTAAGACTAGTTCAATGGATCCCGTCACCAGCCATGTCTTGAACTCAAGCAACACCTGCACATTAATAAACAACCAATACTTCCGAGCACGAGTCCTCGACTTGACTCTCGTTAGTTCCGAAACTACAACATCTTACGTGAGCACCTCACATAAGCATGTTGTAAACCATAGCAAAATGATATCAGCCATAACCACAAAAACACACCAAAAACTTAGTAAAATAATACTAAGAAAACTTTCCATAAGAGTAAAGCAAGTTCGAAACATTGCAAGTTAAAAGCAGAACCATTGCAATCAAGCTCCGAACCTTACCAAAGCTAGTCGGACCTAGTGCCGGAGCTTACTAAAGCTTAGTCGGACCTAGCACGAAACTTATCAAAGCTAGTCGGACCTAGCACCGGAGCTAGCAAAAACAAGTCGGACCTAGCCAAAATAAGTCAGACCTAGACAAAGCAAGTTTGACCTTACGTCGGATCTTGCCGGAGCTACCCAAAACAAGTTGGACCTATCGTCGGACCTTGCAGGAGCTCGGACCTAGAGTCGAACCTTGTTAAAAAGGTGTTTTGGTAGTATTCAAAACTTTTATCGTCAAAGCCAATGTATTCAGCACACATAGGTCTCACACCTTGTCTTGATGCGTCACAATATATGTCAAAACTCTTGCTCACGTCTGGCAATAGAAAAACCGGTGCTGTGGTTAGCCTTTTCTTTAGCTCCTCAAAGCTTTCTTGACACGCTGGTGTCCACTGAAATGCTTTTCCCTTCATTAGCAATTCAGTCATAGGCTTCGCTATTTTGGAGAAATCCTTGATGAACCAGCGATAGTATCCAGCCATCCCAAGGAAACTCCGAATATCCCTCACGTTCTGCGGTTGGTTCCACTTCAGAACATCTCCCACTTTTCCGGGATCAACCAATACTCCTATCTCGGAGATAATTGGCCTAGGAACGATATCTCCTTTAGCCAAAATTGACATTTGCTGAAATTGGCATACAATTGATGCTCTCGCAGTTTCTGCAATGTCAATCTCAAATGTTCTTCATGTTCTTCATCACTTTTCGAATATCGTCAATGAAAACTACGACGAACTTGTCCAAGTACTCCATGAAGACCTTATTCATGAGGTACATAAAATATGCGGGTGCATTCGTTAACCCCAAAAGACATAATGGTATATTCATACGAACCATACCGTGTTTGAAATGCAGTCTTGGGTATGTCGGAGGGCTTAATCTTCAGCTGGAAGTATCCCAACCGAAGATCAATCTTGGAGAAAATTCGGGCACCTTTCATTTGGTCGAACAGGTCCTCTATACGGGGCAGCGGGTATTTATTCTTGATCGTCACCTTATTAAGAGACCTATAATCCACACACATCCTTTGGGCCCCATCTTTCTTGTCTACGAAGAGCACGGGGGATCCCCATGGTGACGAGCTCGGGCGTATAATACCCTTTTCTAGCTGCTCCTGAATTTGCTTCTTAAGTTCCACTAGTTCATTAACGGGCATCCTATATGGCCTCTTCGCTATAGGTGCAGTTCTAGGTACTAAATCAATGGCAAACTCAATGTCCCGGTCAGGTGGCATACCTAGAAGTTCTTCTGGGAACACGTCCGAATATTCTTGAACCACCGGAATGCTTTCAAATGTCGCTTCTTCGACGTGGTTCGACGTTGCCTTCTCAGTTGCCGGTTGGGCTGACTCGAACTCAATACGAGTACTGTGCTCAATTGTCAACTGCACGCTCCTCTCAGCACATGGATCACTCCGTTGTGCTTGCTTAAACAATCCATTCCAAGTATTATTATGACGCCCTCAATTCTGTGGAAAACCACGGAACCGAGAACTGATGCATATGTGTGCCCAGGATGTTCATCACACATATACACATCATCCACAAACTAAATTTCAGAATATATGACACCACGAATAACAGAGTTTATTACAATATCTCATGAGTCTTGGACTCATGCTCACAGCGGAAGTCTTTTATTCTAGCAGCGGAAGTTTTCTAACTAATGCGGAAGCAATCTAAGCAGCAGCGGCTCCATCTCTACTCCATCCCCACTGGCAAGGTTGAGGACAGATTACACGCCTAATGCTCCACCTGGTCTTCATAGTAATCTCCTCCTGTTGCTGATGATGAAATAATAATGCAAGTTTGAGTACAAAGATGTACTCAGCAAGTGCAGGAAAATATGATATGTAGCTCACAACAAGGTAGGTATAAAAAGGCTCATTGCAGAAAGCAAAGTTATTTATCAAAACCATGATAAAACAGCAACTTATCTTTAAGCGAATGTAATCCCAACATGTACTAAAATACCAATCATACCTCCATTATGTTCATTACCTTCCATGTCCCAACCAGACATTAATCAACCTCATTCTTGTTCACGAATACCTTCTCATATTCGCTACCATCTCACAAATACCATCTCGTATTCGCTACCATTTCATCTCATAAACAATTTCGTCTCACACCGACCAACCTCGTTGCCATGGCTCAACAGTCATGCAACCCATCTTATCGCCCGGACTCAACAGTCCCGAAAACAAAACCAAAACCAAACCTTCCAAAACCATACCCAATAACCATAGCTAATAACCATCCCAACTAATCATGGAAATTGGCCAGGCGCTCGTGACTGTAAGCTCGGCTATCATGATAGTTTTAGACTCTGCAGAGTTTGCACCTCTTTACACACAAGTTTGTGATTTCGTCACCCGTCGGCAACTGCAGAACCTCCATTATACCAGTACACAACCGTCGGTGTATGGCCAAGAGATCACAAAATAGCCTTTACAAAGGGGTTACTAGATGTATGGACTCACTAAGGTTTCACCGGCAGGCTAGAATCTCCAATTCTCTCACCCATGGGCCCCCTCTTGTGCCATGCAGTTCCCAGGGCAGTCCTCACTCGACTCCCATTCCCCGCGCCTTCCACGGTCCATAACAATATAGCAACTTACCTAATTAGTCAGCTAAGCCGCACCCATACTTGGCCTTGTGGTGGCACTGTTATCCTGGCATGTGCTCGCATGAAACGGTCCTTAGATCTACGGCAAGTAAACCACCATCTATTTCTACCTCATTCACAAACCCAGGCTTGCCTAGATCTCCCACCGATCCAAGTTCATTAACAACCTCAGTTCCTCAGAAATCTTACGAGTGCAGTTAGCTAGACACATCCATCTTGCTCCCCAATCCCATGGACTCAGCGAAGCATAAATAAAAACCATACCCGACTCATAAACTTCCCTGGCGACAAGGGTGGTTTAACCAAAACTAGTAAACACCTATAAAAGGGTTTCCCATCATATTTGACTCAGCACACACACCTTTTCACAAAACAAAACAGTTTCCCAAAACATAGGATCAATATGGTCAAGGGGCACTTGCCTTGTTCTTGCGGTTCCGGTTGCTCTTGGATCTCGAAACCTTGTTGTGGCAGCTCGTCATAAACGGCTCCCTGAGCCTGTCCTTCTATACGCGATCACGCACATACAAGATTCACAACAATCAATATCATGCACAAACTTTAACTAGATGTAATAATGCATATGCATGCTATCCTATGATCAGTTTTTTATTAGATCAGTTTGTACGTGTTCTTGCATGGTTCGCATGGGTTTTATGATGAACAGGGGTGTTTGGATCAAATTTGGACGTGGCGATGATCTTGACTCTAGATCAGACCGATCAACACGTGATCTGTCCATGAAAAGCTTCTGTTTGAAAGGAATCAAAGAACAGATGCAAAGAAAACGCGACGATGTCGTAAGGTGGTATTGGAGACCTACCTTATGTTCTTCTTAGTCTCGAGGTCCTTCTCCTATCAGACAGATCGTAGGGGCTCTCTTCCGACGATCTCTCTCTCGACCGTACTCCGGCGAAGGGTTTATTCAGCGAGCTGGCGCTAGGGCTTTAAGTCGTCGGCTCAGGAGTTGGAAAAGAAGTTCGTGGTTTCAGCCAGAGGTTCTGGGTTCTATTTATAATCGGGATAAGAAGAGTCCTAATCTGATTGTATTTCAAATAACAGTCCTATTCAGATTGTCGTTGAAACTTAACAACTTATCTTTAGTTGATTTGATGCGGTAACATTGTGGAATTCATGTCGGTTTCCTCCTGTACCGGTATTCCCACGTGTATAGAAGCAAAAACCGGTCCAGAATACGTTACCTCCACGGTGATGAGCTCCGGAAGCTCCACGTGTCCATCGGGGCCTGGTCTCCCCCTTTCCGCAGAGACGAGCTCCGGTTGTGCCGCGTGTCAAGCGGGCGAGACCTCCCTCTTCTTTGGAAGTGAGCTCCTCGTGCGCCACGTATCCTGGCGGTCGGGACCTCCTCTCTATTCGGAGGTGGCTCCGTGCATGCCACGTGTCAGTGTCGGACCTTCCCTCTCTTCGGAGGTGGCTCCGGGTGTGCCACGTGTCCTAACAGCGCCAGACTTCCTTTGTTCTCAGAGACGAGCTCCGAGGTTGACACGTGTCCAACAGTGACGGACCTCCCGGAGGTAAGCTCCGGTGGCGACACGTGTCCAATAGAACCGGACCTCTCGGGAGGTGAGCTCCGAGATTGACACGTATCCCGCGCGACTGGTCTTCTGATTTCCACGGTGACTAGCTCCGAAGGTGACTCGTGTCCTGCGGGTTGGCCTCGCTTCTCCGCAGAGGCTAGCTCCGGGGGCAACACATGTCCCACGGGGTCGGACCTCTCCCCCCCCCCTTGCAGGAATGAGCCCCGAGCCTGCCACGTAGCCAGTTTAGCGGTGGACCTCTCCCCATTTGCGGGGATGAGCTCCGAAGGTGCCACGTGGCCAGCGGGCCGCGGGAGTTGTCTTCGGCACTCTTGGTGAACTGTATTTTGCTCTTTTTGGCTATCTTTTTTATTCTTTCTCTGTTCCCACTTCTTTTAAAATGTTTTCTCTACATGAAACATGAATACATATAGAAACCAAAAATGAGGGTGTCACAAATCTACCCCACTTAAATTGAATCTCGCCCTCGAGATTCGTTAGTAGAGAATAGATAAGGGAATTCTGCCTTGATATCTTCTTCACGCTCCCATGTGGCTTCAGCTTCCGTGTGATGGCTCCGTTGTGCCTTGCACCATCGGATTACTTTGTTCCTTGTGACCCTTTTCCTTACGTCCAAAATTTGGACAGGGTGCTCCGCATAAGTCAGGTCCTCTTGAAGTTCAAGCTCTTCCATTGGTATTTGCTCCTCTGGTACTCTCAAGCACTTCTTGAGCTGGGATACATGAAACACGTCATGTATGTCGGAGAGATATGTTGGGAGCTCTAGTTGATAGGCTACTTCTCCTCGCTTGTCCAAAATCTTAAATGGTCCGATGTAGCGAGGTGCTAGCTTGCCTTTGACGTTGAAACGTCGTTGGTGTGACACCCTCATCCCGGGTGTCAGCATATGTTCATGTTTTATGAAGAAGAAAAACATTTTAAGAAAAGAAGGAACAGAGACAAGTATCAAAGGGATGGCCAATAAAGCTCTCCGAGAACACCGAAACGCAACTTCCACGGCCAGCAGACCACGTGGCGCGTTCAGAGCTCATCCCCGAGAGATTGGGAGAGGTCCGACGCTAAACTAGGCTACGTGGCAGACTCGGGGGTCACCTCCGCAATTGGAAAGAGGCCCGACCCTGTGGGACACGTGCTGCCCGCGGAGCTAGCCTCTGCGGAAGAAGCAAAGGCATTTTTTTTAGGACACGTGTCGTCCACGGAGCTAGTCCTTGTGGAAATCAGAGGACCATCCGCACGGTATACGTGTCAATCTCGGAGCTCATCTCAGAGAGAAGTCCGGGTCTATCGAACACGTGTCGCCACCGGAGCTTATTACCGGAAGGTCCGTCGCAAAACACGTGGCGTGCGCGGAGCTCGTCTCCGAAGAAGAGGGAGGTCTCGCTCGTGACACATGGCACAACCGGAGCTCGTCTCTGCGGGAGAAGAGATACCAGGCTCGGAAGGACACGTGGAGCTTCCGGAGCTCATTACCACGGAGGTAACGAGTTTTGGAGCGGCTGTTACGCGTAAGGACACCGGTAAAAAACAGGAACCGATCCAAACTCCACAATGTTGCCAAAGATAAGACAACAGGATCTAACAAAGATCTGAATAAGACTCTTATTCGGGATCCAATCAGATTAGAACTCTTCTCTTCCCGATTATAAATAGAACCCAAAACCTCTGGCCGAAACCACAAACTTCTCTTTCAACTCCTGAGCCTACGACTTAGAGCCCTAGCCCTAACTCGCCGAGCAAAACATCGCCGAAAGCACAACAAGGGAGATCATTGGAGGAGAACCAAGCGGTCTGAGGAGGACCCTGAAGACAAGAAGAACGTGAGGTAGGACTTCAATACCACCTTACGACATCATGTTGTTCATCTCTTTGCATCTGTTCTTCGATTCCTTTCGAACAGAAGCGTTTTCGTGGGCAGAACACTCGATGATCAGTTTGATCTAAAGACAAGATCATCGCCACGTCCACCTTTGATCCGAATACCTCTGACCATGCAAGCCATGCAAGAATACGTACAGATCAATCTAATAAAACTAATCATAGGATAGCATGCATGTGCATCATCGCATCTAGTTTATGGTTTTGTGCATGATATTGATTGCTGTGAATCTTGTATGCACGTGAATTCTACGTAGCAGAACAGGTTCAAGAAGCTGTCTACGACGATCCGCAGCAACAAGGTTTTGAGAATCAAGAACAACTAGAACCGCAAGAACAAGGCAAGTGCTCCTTGACCATGTTGATCCTATGTTTTGGGTAAAACTATTTTGTTTTGTGAAAAAAAGTGTGTGTGCCGAGTCAAACATGATGAGAAACCCTTTTATAGGAGTTTACTAGTTTTGATTAAACCACCCTTGTCACCTGGAAAGTTTATGAGTCGGGTATGGTTTTTGTTTTATGCTTCGCTGAGTCCATGGGATTGGGAAGCGAGATAGATGTGTCTAGCTGACTGCACTCATAATAATAATGAGAAACTGATGTTAATAATGAACATGGATCGGAGGGAGATCTAGGCAAGTCTGGGTTTGTGAACGAGGTAGCATGAGATGGTGGTTTTACTTGCCGTAGATCTAAGGACCGGTTCATGCATGCACATGCCAGGATGACAGTGCCACCACAAGGCCAAGTATGGGTGCGGCTTAGCTGAGTAATTAGGTAAGTTGCTAGGGTGTTATGGACTGTGGAAGGCGCGGGGAATGGGAGTCGAGTTAGGACTGCCCTGGGAACTGCATGGCACAAGAGGGGGCCCGTGGGTGGGAGAATTGGAGATTCTATCCTGCCGGTGAAACCTTAGTGAGTCCATACATCTAGTAACCCCTTTGTAAAGGCTATTTTGTGATCTCTTGACCATACACCGACGGTTGTGTACTGGTATAATGGAGGTTCTGCAGTCGCCGACGGGTGACGAAATCACAAAATTGTGGGTAAAGAGGTGCAAACTCTGCAGAGTTATTAAAACTATCATGATAGCCGAGCTTACGGTCATGAGCACCTGGCTAAACTGCCATGATTAGATGGGATGGTTACGGGAATGGTTATTGGGAAGGTTCTTGGTTATGATTATTGGTTATGGTTCAATTTGGGACTGTTGAGTCCGGGAGATGAGATGGTTGCATGACTGATGGGTCATGACATGAGATTGGTCTCGGTGCGAGACGTGGTTGTTTTATGAGGTGAGATGGTAGCGAATACGAGGAGGTATTCGTGAGTATGAATAAAAGATTGGTTAATGTTCGGGTGGAACACGGAAAGCGATGGAGGTATGTTGGTAATTTAATACATGCTGGGATTACATTCATCTAAAGTTAAGTTGCTGTTTTATCACATTTTTTTATATAAATCTGCTTTTCTGCAAATAAGCCTTTTATCACCTAACTTGTTTATGAGCTGCATATCATGTGTTATTCCCGCACTTGCTGAGTACATCATTGTGCTCAAACTTGCATTATTATTTCTTCATCAACAGCAAGAGAAGACTACTATGAAGACCGAGTAGAGCATTATGGCGTGTGATCTGTTCTCAACCTTGCCTGTGGAGGGATTAAAGATGGAGCCACTTCTGCTTAGTTTTGCTTCCGCATTAGTTTATGCTTCCGCATTTAAATAAGATTTCCGCTGCATAGAAATAAGACTTCCGCTGTAAGCATGAGTCCAAGACTCATGAGATATTGTAATAAACCCTGTTATTTGTGGTAATATATAATCTGAATTCAGTTTGTGGAACGTATGTGTATGTGTGATGAGCATCCTGGGCACACATATGCATTAGTTCTCGGTTCCGTGGTTTTCCACAGAATTGAGGGCGTCACAGATTGGTATTAGAGCCACGGGTTGAAAGTAGGTTACACGCCTAGATAGAAACCTTGGGTTGACATTAGAACCACGGGTTAACAGCAAGTTATACCCCTAAATAGAAGCTACGCGGACCAAAGGAAGCATTCTAGGATGAATAGCTTAGATTGGCCTTGAAACCGCCTTGACATAGGAAACCATCCTTGAATAGGAGTTGAGTGGGCCCTTGTGATGATTATTTGTGAATATGTGCTTAGTGTGAGTTGTGGGACGTCTCAACAACGTTGCCCATACCCACACGTAAGAAGAAAGAGGAGTGGAATGCTTCGGCACTTGATCACATCATCATAAGGACTAATATATATAGTCCAAACTCCCCTTGATGCATATAGGACCTATCTAATCTTCTAACCTTCTATTCTATTTCGTTCTCTCTCACAGATGGTGAGAGGAAACGCCAGCCAAAGGAACGTCCAGGAAGATGACTACGAAGAAGTTCCTGCTAACCCTGGAGCTGGCGAAAACAACCTAGAAAGGTTGATGGCCATGCAAAACCAGCTTATGAAAACCATGATCCAAACTTTGGGTCAGTTGCAGGCCAACCAACACCCCGTTCCGGCACCACCGCCACCACCACCGCCGGCTCATAACAGGTTGGGAGAGTTCATGAGGACTCGACCGCCCACCTTTGCTCAAGCAAACGATCCAATGGAGGCTGATGATTGGTTGAAATCCATGGGGAAGAAGCCTGCCATTGTACAGTGCTACGACCGAGAGAAGGTTCTCTTTGCGTCGCACCAACTGATGGGAGCAGCTGCTGACTGGTGAGATGCCTTGAGCAACGCCCATGCCAACCCGGAGACAATCACTTGGACTGAGTTCAAGGAAAGTTTCCGCTCCCACTACATCCCTGTTGGCGTAATGATGCTCAAGAGGCAGGAGTTTGAAGGTCTCCGCCAAGGGCAGAAGAGTGTGAACGAATACCTCAACAAGTTCATACAACTGTCCCGGTATGCCCCCGAAGATGTCAACTCAGATCAGAGGAAGCAGTACCTGTTCATGAGAGGGTTGAACAATGAGATCCAAGTTCAGCTCCTCAACAATGACTACGTAAGCTTCCAGAAGCTGGTTGATAAGGCTATTGTGGTGGAAAACAAGATCCGAGAGATCGAGCGCGAGTGCAAAAGGAAGATCCCATACCAGCCCCAAGGGAGCAACGTACGACCTAGGTACATGCCCCCTGCACCGCAGTATGGATCGACCGCTCCTACGTACCGCCCTGGTCAGCCACCACAGCAACGGCTCGTTGCACCGGCACCTCGTGTGCCCATGCCTCCTGCGCCCCGGCCTAACAATGGCGCTCCTGTTCAAAACCCCCGCCCCAACGTACCTGCTGCCGTAGGCAACAGGGCGTGCTTTGCATGCGGGGAAGTAGGCCACTTCGCTAACCAGTGCCCGAAGAGAGGCCCTGGACAGCAAGGTAACGTGCCCAAGCAGAAACAGCGACCAAACGGAGGGGACTACCAAGGGAACCATGGACCGCAGAACTATGCTCGTGGCCATGTTAACCATGTCACTGCTGAGGAAGCACAACAGGCTGAGGACGTCGCAATTGGTATGTTCCTTGCCAACTCCAACCCAGCCACCATTTTATTTGATTCCGGAGCATCACATTCCTTCATATCATCCAAATATGTTGCCAAGCATCATCTACCCGTATCTCACTTAGAATGTGCTATGTTAGTTAATTCTCCCGGAGGAGAAATGAGGACTAATATAGTATGTCCTAAAGTAAGCCTTAAAATAAGGGGGGTAGACTTCCTTGCCAACCTTATTGTTCTGGACTCCCACGGAATTGACATCATACTCGGAATGGACTGGTTAAGCAAGCACAATGGGGTAATCCAATGTGCTGAGAGAAGCGTGCAGTTGACGAACGAACAAGGTATCCGTGTCGAGTTTGAGTCAGCCCAGCAAGCAACCGAACGGGCGGACCTGAACCATGTTGAAGGAGTAGCATTGGACAAAATTCCAGTGGTTCAGGAATTTTCGGATGTGTTCCCGGAAGAACTTCCAGGTATGCCACCTGACCGGGACATTGAGTTTGCCATAGATTTGGTACCTGGAACTGCACCCATAGCTAAGAGACCATATAGTATGCCCGTCAACGAGTTAGTTGAACTCAAGAAGCAAATTCAAGAACAGTTGGAGAAGGGTTTTATCCGTCCAAGTTCGTCACCATGGGGAGCCCCGGTACTTTTCGTAGACAAGAAGGACGGAACCGAAAGAATGTGCGTGGACTACAGGTCTCTCAACGAGGTAACAATCAAGAATAAATACCCTCTGCCCCGTATAGAGGACCTGTTCGATCAAATGAAAGGAGCCCAAGTGTTCTCCAAGATTGATCTTCGGTCGGGATATTTCCAGCTGAAGATTAAGCCCTCCGATATACCTAAGACAGCCTTTCGGACGCGGTATGGTTCATATGAATATACCATTATGTCTTTTGGATTGACGAATGCACCCGCATACTTCATGTACCTTATGAATAAGGTTTTCATGGAGTACATGGACAAGTTCGTCGTAGTTTTCATCGACGACATTATGGTGTATTCAAAAAGTAAGGAGGAGCATGAAGAACATCTGAGATTGACCTTGCAGAAGTTGCGCGAGCATCAGTTGTATGCCAAGCTCAACAAGTGTCAATTTTGGCTAAGGGAAATATCCTTCCTAGGCCACATCATCTCCAAGGAAGGGGTATCGGTTGATCCTGGAAAGGTGAGAGATATTTTGAAGTGGGACCAACCGAGGAGCGTGAGGGATATTCGGAGTTTCCTTGGGATGGCAGGATACTATCGGCGCTTCATTAAAAACTTCTCTAAGATAGCAAAACCTATGACGGAGTTGCTAATGAAGGGAAAGGTCTTTCAATGGACACAAGCCTGCCAAGAAAGTTTTGAGGAACTCAAGAAAAGGCTAACCACAGCACCAGTTCTGGTATTGTCAGATGTAAGCAAGAGCTTTGACATATATTGTGACGCATCCAGACAAGGGCTCGGATGTGTGCTCATGCAGGAAGGGCAAGTGGTAGCCTATGCCTCACGACAATTAAAGAAGCATGAGCTTAACTATCCTACACACGATTTGGAGTTAGCAGCAGTGGTGCATGCATTGAAGATTTGGAGACATTATATCCTTGGTCATCGATGTGAGATCTATACGGATCACAAAAGCCTCAAGTACATATTTACACAAACAGACTTGAATTTGAGGCAACGTCGATGGTTAGAACTCATCAAGGATTATGATGTAGGAATCAATTACCACCCCGGGAAGGCCAATGTGGTCGCTGACGCATTGAGCAGAAAGGGAGCATGCCACCAACTCACGGTTCGGGAGCTACCACCCGAACTACGTAAAGAGTTCGAACAGTTACACCTCGGATTTTTGAATAACATGGAAATAATGGAAATCCACTCCTCATTGGAGCAAGAAATAAGAAAGGGCCAAGCAACGGACGAGGGGATCAAGGAGTTCAAGGAAAGAATCCGACAAGGGATAGAAAAGGATTTCAAGGAGGATGAAAAGGGTACGCTTTGGCTAGGAAAAAGGATTTGTGTGCCAAACATAAGACACCTTCGCGACATGATATTGAAGGAGGCACATGACTCACCCTATTCCATACATCCAGGGAGCACCAAAATGTACAAGGACTTGAAAACTCGCTATTGGTGGGATGGTATGAAGAGGGATATAGCCGAATACGTTGCCCTATGTGACACATGCCAACGGGTAAAAGCCGAACATCAAAAACCCGCTGGATTGTTGCAACCTTTGAAAATACCTGAATGGAAATGGGAGGACATCAGTATGGACTTCATTGTCGGATTGCCACGAACTCAGTCAGGATACGACTCCATCTGGGTCATTGTGGACCGGTTGACGAAGACCGCCCATTTTCTTCCGGTAAAGACAAGTTACAACGTTACACAGCTGGAAGAATTGTACATGGAGCAGATCGTGTGCCGTCATGGAGTACCAAAGAGGATAGTCTCAGATCGAGGTTCTCAGTTTAACTCTAGATTCTGGAGGAAGCTGCAGAAAGCCATGGGTACACGACTGGATTTTAGCTCCGCCTATCACCCACAAACAGATGGGCAAACCGAGAGGACGAACCAAATTTTGGAAGACATGTTGAGAGCTTGCGCCTTGAAACGTGGGCGTAGTTGGGATAGGAGTTTACCGTATGCCGAGTTCTCCTATAACAACAGCTATCAAGCTAGCTTGAAGATGACGCCTTTCGAAGCCTTATATGGCAGACAGTGTAGAACGCCGCTGTTCTGGAGCAAGACTGGAGAAAACCAGGTGTTTGGACCCGAAGTACTACAAGAGGCTGAAAAGCAAGTCCAAACGATACGGGAGAACTTAAAGGCTGCTCAGTCACGACAGAAAGGCTATGCGGACAATAGGCGTAGAAAGTTGACCTTTGAAGTTGGAGACTTCGTATACCTTAAGGTATCGCCTATCTGAGGCCAACGACGTTTTAACGTCAGAGGCAAACTAGCGCCTCGCTACATCAGACCATTTAAGATTTTGGGTAAGCGAGGGGAAGTAGCCTACCAACTAGAGCTCCCAAACCACCTCTCCGACGTACATGACGTGTTTCATGTATCCCAGCTCAAGAAGTGCCTGAGAATACCAGAGGAACAAGTGTCAATGGGAGAACTTAACCTTCAAGAGGACCTGACTTACGCAGAACACCCTGTCCGAATCTTGGACGTAAAGGAAAGGGTCACCCGAAACAAGGTGATTCGATGGTGCAAGGTACAATGGAGCCATCACACTGAAGCTGAAGCCACATGGGAGCGAGAAGAGGATATCAAGGCAGAATTTCCCCATCTATTTTCTACTAACGAATCTCGAGGACGAGATTCAATTTAAGGGGGGTAGATTTGTGACACCCTCATCCCGGGTGTCAGCATATGTTCATGTTTTATGAAGAAGAAAAACATTTTAAGAAAAGAAGGAACAGAGACAAGTATCAAAGGGATGGCCAATAAAGCTCTCCGAGAACACCGAAACGCAACTTCCACGGCCAGCAGACCACGTGGCGCGTTCGGAGCTCATCCCCGAGAGATTGGGAGAGGTCCGACGCTAAACTAGGCTACGTGGCAGACTCGGGGTCACCTCCGCAATTGGAAAGAGGCCCGACCCTGTGGGACACGTGCTGCCCGCGGAGCTAGCCTCTGCGGAAGAAGCAAAGGCATTTTTTTAGGACACGTGTTGTCCACGGAGCTAGTCCTCGCGGAAATCAGAGGACCATCCGCACGTGATACGTGTCAATCTCGGAGCTCATCTCAGAGAGAAGTCCGGGTCTATCGAACACGTGTCGCCACCGGAGCTTATTACCGGAAGGTCCGTCGCAAAACACGTGGCGTGCGCGGAGCTCGTCTCCGAAGAAGAGGGAGGTCTCGCTCGTGACACGTGGCACAACCGGAGCTCGTCTCTGCGGGAGAAGAGATACCAGGATCGGAAGGACACGTGGAGCTTCCGGAGCTCATTACCACGGAGGTAACGAGTTTTGGAGCGGCTGTTACGCGTAAGGACACCGGTAAAAAACGGGAACCGATCCAAACTCCACAATGTTGCCAAAGATAAGATAACAGGATCTAACAAAGATCTGAATAAGACTCTTATTCGGGATCCAATCAGATTAGGAATCTTCTCTTCCCGATTATAAATAGAACCCAAAACCTCTGGCTGAAACCACAAACTTCTCTTTCAACTCCTGAGCCGACGACTTAGAGCCCTAGCCCTAACTCGCCGAGCAAAACATCGCCGAAAGCACAACAAGGGAGATCATTGGAGGAGAACCAAGCGGTCTGAGGAGGACCCCGAAGACAAGAAGAACGTTAGGTAGGACTTCAATACCACCTTACGACATCATGTTGTTCATCTCTTTGCATCTGTTCTTCGATTCCTTTCGAACAGAAGCGTTTTCGTGGGCAGAACACTCGATGATCAGTTTGATCTAAAGACAAGATCATCGCCACGTCCACCTTTGATCCGAATACCTCTGACCATGCAAGCCATGCAAGAATACGTACAGATCAATCTAATAAAACTAATCATAGGATAGCATGCATGTGCATCATCACATCTAGTTTAGGGTTTTGTGCATGATATTGATTGCTGTGAATCTTGTATGCACGTGAATTCTACGTAGCAGGACAGGTTCAAGAAGCTGTCTACGACGAGCTGCAGCAACAAGGTTTTGAGAATCAAGAACAACCAGAACCGCAAGAACAAGGCAAGTGCTCCTTGACCATGTTGATCCTATGTTTTGGGTAAAACTATTTTGTTTTGTGAAAAAAAGTGTGTGTGCCGAGTCAAACATGATGAGAAACCCTTTTATAGGAGTACTAGTTTTGATTAAACCACCCTTGTCACCTGGAAAGTTTATGAGTCGGGTATGGTTTTTGTTTTATGCTTCGTTGAGTCCATGGGATTGGGAAGCGAGATAGATGTGTCTAGCTGACTGCACTCATAATAATAATGAGAAACTGATGTTAATAATGAACATGGATCGGAGGGAGATCTAGGCAAGTCTGGGTTTGTGAACGAGGTAGCATGAGATGGTGGTTTTACTTGCCGTAGATCTAAGGACCGGTTCATGCATGCACATGCCAGGATGACAGTGCCACCACAAGGCCAAGTATGGGTGCGGCTTAGCTGAGTAATTAGGTAAGTTGCTAGGGTGTTATGGACTGTGGAAGGCGCGGGGAATGGGAGTCGAGTGAGGACTGCCCTGGGAACTGCATGGCACAAGAGGGGGCCCGTGGGTGGGAGAATTGGAGATTCTAGCTTGCCGGTGAAACCTTAGTGAGTCCATACATCTAGTAACCCCTTTGTAAAGGCTATTTTGTGATCTCTTGACCATACACCGACGGTTGTGTACTGGTATAATGGAGGTTCTGCAGTCGCCGACGGGTGACGAAATCACAAACTTGTGGGTAAAGAGGTGCAAACTCTGCAGAGTTATTAAAACTATCATGATAGCCGAGCTTACGGTGATGAGCACCTGGCTAAACTGCCATGATTAGATGGGATGGTTACGGGAATGGTTATTGGGAAGGTTCTTGATTATGATTATTGGTTATGGTTCAATTTGGGACTGTTGAGTCCGGGAGATGAGATGGTTGCATGACTGATGGGTCATGACATGAGATTGGTCTCGGTGCGAGACGTGGTTGTTTTATGAGGTGAGATGGTAGCGAATACGAGGAGGTATTCGTGAGTATGAATAAAAGATTGGTTAATGTTCGGGTGGAACACGGAAAGCGATGGAGGTATGTTGGTAATTTAATACATGCTGGGATTACATTCATCTATAGTTAAGTTGCTGTTTTATCACGTTTTTTTATATAAATCTGCTTTTCGGCAAATAAGCCTTTTATCACCTACCTTGTTTATGAGCTGCATATCATGTGTTATTCCCGCACTTGCTGAGTACATCATTGTGCTCAAACTTGCATTATTATTTCTTCATCAACAGCAAGAGAAGACTACTATGAAGACCGAGTAGAGCATTATAGCGTGTGATCTGTTCTCAACCTTGCCTGTGGAAGGATTAAAGATGGAGCCACTTCTGCTTAGTTTTGCTTCTGCATTAGTTTTTGCTTCCGCATTTAAATAAGATTTCCGCTGCATAGAAATAAGACTTCCGCTGTAAGCATGAGTCCAAGACTCATGAGATATTGTAATAAACCCTGTTATTCGTGGTAATATATAATCTGAATTCAGTTTGTGGAACGTATGTGTATGTGTGATGAACATCCTGGGCACACATATGCATTAGTTCTCGGTTCCGTGGTTTTCCACAGAATTGAGGGCGTCACAGTTGGCCACGGATAGGTGATACCTTAAGGTATACAAAGTCTCCTACTTCGAAAGTCAACTTCCTTCGCCTGTTGTCCACATAGCCTTTCTGTCGTGACTGAGCAGCCTTTAAGTTCTCCCGTATTGTTTGGACTTGCTTTTCAGCTTCTTGTAGCACATCGGATCCAAACACCTGGTTCTCTCCGGTCTCGTTCCAGAACAGCGGCGTTCTACACCGTCTACCGTACAGTGCTTCGAAAGTCGACATCTTCAAGCTAGCTTGATAGCTGTTGTTATAGGAGAATTTGGCGTACGGTAAACTCCTATCCCAACTACGCCCACATTTCAAGGCGCAAGCTCTCAACATGTCCTTCAAAATTTGGTTTGTCCTTTCGGTTTGTCCATCAGTTTGTGGGTGATAGGCGGAGCTAAAATCCAGTCGTGTACCCATAGCTTTCTGCAACTTCCTCTAAAATCTAGAGGTAAACTGAGAACCCCGATCTGAGACTATCCTCTTCCGGACTCCATGACGGCACACGATCTGCTCCATGTACAACTCGGCTAATTGTGCAACGTTGTACTTGCCCCTTACAGGGAGAAAATGGGTTGTTTTATCAATCGGTCCACGATAACCCAGATGGAGTCATAACCCGACTGAGTACGTGGCAATCCGACGATGAAATCCATACTGATGTCCTCCTACTTCCACTCGGGTATCTTCAAGGGTTGCAACAATCCAGCGGGTCTTTGATGTTCGGCCTTCACCCGTTGACATGTGTCGCATAGGGCAACATATTCGGCTATGTCCCTTTTCATACCATCCCACCAATAACAAGTCTTCAAGTCCTTGTACATTTTGTACTTCCGGGATATATGGAATAAGGTGAATCATGTGCCTCTTTTAATATCATGTCGCGGATGTGCTTCACGTTAGGCACACAAATCCATTTTCCTAGCTAAAGCGTACCCTTCTCATCTTCTTTAAAATCCTTCTCTATTCCTTGTCGGATCCTTTCCTTGATCTCCTTGATCTCCTCATCCGTTGCTTGGCCATCTCATATCTCTTGCTCCAATGAAGAGTGAATTTCCATCACTTCCATGTTGTTCAAGAATCTGAGGTGTAACCGTTCGAACTCCTTACGTAGTTCGGGTGGTAGCTCCCGAACCGTGAGTTGGTGACATGCTCCCTTCCGGCTCAATGCATCAGCTACTACATTGGCCCTTCCATGGTGGTAGTTGATTCCAACATCGTAATCCTTGATGAGTTCCAACCATCGACGTTGCCTCAAATTCAAGTCCGTTTGTGTAAATATGTACTTGAGGCTTTTATGATCCGTATAGATCTCACATCGATGACCAACGATATAATGTCTCCAAATCTTCAATGCATGCACTACTGCTGCTAGCTCCAAGTCATGTGTAGGATAATTAAGCTCGTGCTTCTTTAATTGTCGTGAGGCATAGGCTACCACTTGTCCTTCTTGCATAAGCACACATCCGAGCCCTTGTCTGGATGCGTCACAATATATGTCAAAGCTCTTGCTCACGTCCGGCAATACCAAAACCGGTGCTGTGGTTAGCCTTTTCTTGAGTTCCTCAAAACTTTCTTGGCATTCTGGTGTCCATTGGAAGGTTTTTCCCTTCGTTAGCAACTCCGTCATAGGCTTTGCTATCTTAGAGAAATCCTTGATGAAGCATCGGTAGTATCCAGCCATCCCAAGAAAACGCCGAATATCCCTCACGTTTTGCGGTTGGTTCCACTTCAGAACATCTCCCACTTTTCCGGGATCAACCGATACTCCTTCCTTGGAGATAATGTGGCCTAGGAACGATATCTCCTTTAGCCAAAATTGATACTTGTTAAGCTTGGCATACAATTGATGCTCGTGCATTTTCTGCAAGGTCAATTTCAAATGTTCTTCATGCTCCTCCTCACTTTTTGAATACACCATAATGTCGTCGATGAAAACCATGACGAACATATCCAAGTACTCCATGAAAACCTTGTTCATAAGGTACATGAAGTATGCGGGTGCATTTGTTAACCCAAAAGACATGACGGTATATTCATACGAACCATACCGTGTCCGAAAGGCAGTCTTGGATATATCGGAGGGCTTAATCTTCAGCTGGAAGTATCCCGACCTAAGATCAATCTTAGAGAACACTCGGGCTCCTTTCATTTGGTCGAATAGGTCTTCTATACGGGGCAGAGGGTATTTGTTCTTGATTGTCACCTCGTTGAGAGATCTATAGTCCACACACATCCTTTGGGTCCCATCCTTCTTGTGTACGAAGAGCACGGGGGCTCCCCATGGTGACGAGCTTGGACGTATAAAACCCTTCTTCAACTGCTCCTGAATTTGCTTCTTGAGTTCCACTAGTTCATTGGTGGGCATCCTATAGGGTCTCTTTGCTATGGGTGCAGTTCCAGGTACCAAATCAATGGCAAACTCAATGTCCCGGTCAGGTGGCATACCTGGAAGCTCTTCCGGGAACACGTCCGAGAATTCTTGAACCACTGGAATGCTGTCCAATGTTGCTCCTTCGACGTGGTTCAAAATTACCTTCTTGGTTGTTTGTTGGGCTGATTCAAACTCGATATGAATACCGTGCTCGTTTGTCAACTGCACGCTCCTTTCAGCACATTGGATTACTCCGTTGTGCTTGCTTAACCAATCCATCCCGAGTATTATGTCAAGCCCTTGGGAATCCAAGACAATGAGGTCGGCAAAGAAGTCTACCCCCTTTTTTTAAGGCTTACTTTCGGACATACTATATTAGTCCTCATCTCTCCACCGGGAGAATTAACTAACATAGCACATTTTAAGTGTGATATGGGTAGATTATGCTTGGCAACATACTTGGATGATATGAAGGAATGTGGTGCTCCAGAATCAAATAAAATGGTGTCTGGGTTGGAATTGGCAAGGAACATACCAATTACGACGTCCTCAGCCTGTTGTGCTTCCTCAGCAGAGACATGGTTCACGTTGCCGCGAGCATAGTTCTGTTGTCCACGGTTTCCTTGATTGTCCCCTCCGTTCGGTCGCGGGTTCTGCCTGGGCACATTGCCTTGCTATCCAGGGCCTCTCCTCGGGCACTGGCTCGCGAAGTGTCCTATTTCCCCGCATGCAAAGCATGCCCTGTTGCCTACGGCAGCAGGTACGTTGGGGCGGGGGTTTTGAACAGGAGTGCCCATGTTGGGTCGGGGCATAGGAGGCAAGGACGCACGAGGTGCTTGTGCAATGGGTCGTTGCTGTGGTGGCTGATTAGGGCGGTATGCAGGAGTGGTCGATCCATACTGCAGTGCAGCTGGGGGCATGTACCGAGGTCATACGTTGCTCCCTTGTGGCTGGTATGGCATCTTCCTATTGCACTCTCGCTCAATCTCTCGGATCTTACTTTCAACTACTATATCCTTGTCAACCAGCTTCTGGAAGCTCGCGTAGTCATTGTTGAGGAGCTGAACCTGGATCTCATTGTTCAACCCTCTCATGAAAAGGTACTGCTTCCTTTGGTCCGAATTGACGTCTTCAGGGGCGTACCGGGACAGTTACGTGAACTTGTTGAGATACTCATTCACGCTTCTCTGTCCTTGGCGGAGACCTTCAAACTCCTGTCTCTTGAGCATTATTACACCAGCAGGGATGTAATGAGAGCGGAAACTCTCCTTGAACTCAGTCCAAGTGATCATCTCCGGGTCGACTGAGCGTTGCATAGGGCATCCCACCAGTCAGCGGCAGCTCCCATGAACTGGTGCAACGCAAAAAGAACCTTCTCTCGGTCATTGCACTGCACTATGGCAAGCTTCTTCTCCATGGATTTCAACCAGTTGTCGGCCTCCATGGGGTCGTTAGCTTGAGCAAAAGTGGTTGGTCGAGTCCTCATGAACTCTCCCAGTCTGTTATGAGCCGGCGGTGGTGGTGGCGGTGGTGCCGGAACGGGATTGTTGTTGTTAGCCTGTAACTGACCCAAAGTTTGGATGATGGTTTGCATAAGTGTGTTCTGCATGGCCATCAACAATTCCAGGTTGTTCTCACCAGCTCCGGGGTTAACAGGAACTTCATCGTGGGCATCCTCTTGGTTGTCACGGACGTTCCTTCGGCCGGCGTTTCCTCTCACCATCTGTGAGAGAGAACAAAATAGAATAGAAGGTTAGAAGGTTAGATGGATCCCCCTAACTATATGCATTAAAGTGGATTGGACTATATATATTAGCCCGTATGAGGATGTGAGCAAGTGCTGAGGCATCTCGCACCTCTTTCTACTTATGTGTGGATATGGACAACGCTTTGAGACGTCCCACAACTCACACTAAACACACAATCATAAACAATCATCACAAGGGCTCATACAACTAGTCAAGGATTGTTCAATGGGGGTCCTATATGGCTTAGGGTATTGCCAATCCGTGATCCAACTATGGCCTTTCCGAGGCTTGTATCCTATGGTCAAGGTAGTTTCAAGGCCAATCTATGCATCCTAGGCTTGCATCCTATGGTCAGCGTGGCTTAGCTACCAATCTGTGTCTGATACCAATCTGTGATCTGTCTAAGCGTGTAACCTACCGTCAACCCGTGGCTCTGATACCAATCTGTGACGCCCTCAATTCTGTGGAAAACCACGGAACCGAGAACTGATGCATATGTGTGCCCAGGATGTTCATCACACATATACACATCATCCACAAACTGAATTTCAGAATATATAAGACCACGAATAACAGAGTTTATTACAATGTATCATGAGTCTTGGACTCATGCTCACAGCGGAAGTCTTTTATTCTAGCAGCGGAAGTTTTCTAACTAATGCAGAAGCAATCTAAGCAGCAGCGGCTCCATCTATACTCCATCCCCACAGGCAAGGTTGAGGACAGATTACACGCCTAATGCTCCACCTGGTCTTCATAGTAATCTCCTCCTGTTTCTGATGATGAAATAATAATGCAAGTTTGAGTACAAAGATGTACTCAGCAAGTGCGGGAAAATATGATATGTAGCTCACAACAAGGTAAGTATAAAAAGGCTCATTGCAGAAAGCAAAGTTATTTATCAAAACCATGATAAAACAGCAACTTATCTTTAAGAGAATGTAATCCAAACATGTACTAAAATACCAATCATACCTCCATTATGTTCATTACCGTCCATGTCCCAACCAGACATTAATCAACCTCATTCTTGTTCACGAATACCTTCTCGTATTCGCTACCATCTCACGAATACCATCTCGTATTTGCTACTATTTCATCTCATAAACTATTTCGTCTCACACCGACAAACCTCGTTGCCATGACTCAACAGTCATGCAACCCATCTTATCACCCGGACTCAACAGTCCCGAAAACAAAACTAAAACCAAACCTTCCAAAACCATACCCAATAACCATAGCCAATAACCATCCCAACTAATCATGGAAGTTGGCCAGGCGCTCGTGACCGTAAGCTCGGCTATCATGATAGTTTTAGACTCTACAGAGTTTGCACCTCTTTACCCACAAGTTTGTGATTTTGTCACCCGTCGGCGACTGTAGAACATTCATTATACCAGTACACAACCGTCGGTGTATGGCCAAGATATCACAAAATAGCCTTTACAAAGGGGCTACTAGATGTATGGACTCACTAAGGTTTCACCAGCAGGCTCGAATCACCATTATCCCACCTACGGGCCCCCTCTTGTGCCATGCAGTTCTCAGGTGTGACACCCTCATCTCTGGTTTCTGCATGTAGAGAAAAACATTTTAAAAAGAAGTGGGAACATAGAAATTATCAAATAGATAGCCAATAAAAGCCGAACCCAGTTTCCAGAAAGCACCAAAGACAATTTCCACGGCCTGCTGGCCACGTGGCGTGTTCGGAGCTCATCCCTGCAAAGTGGGGAGAGGTCCGCCACTAAAATAGCTACGTAGTAGGCTCGGGGCTCATCTCCGAAACGGAGGAGAAGTCTGACCCTGTGGGACATGTGTTGCCCCCGGAGCTAACCTCTGCGGAAGAAGCAAAGGCATTTCGGCAGGACACATGTCACCTTCGGAGCTAGTCACCACGGAAATCAGAGGACCAGTCGCACGGGGTACGTGTCGATCTCAGAACTCACCTCCGAAAGGTTCAGTTCTATTCGACACGCGTCGTCACCGGAGCTTATCTCCGGGAGGCCCGACACTGTTGGACACATGTCAACCTCGGAGCTTGTCTCTGAGAAGAGAGGAAAGGTCCGGCACTGACACGTGGCGTGTGCGGAGCTCACCTTCGCAGGGAAAGGGAGGTCTCGCTCGTTTGACACGCGGCACAAACGGAGCCCATCTCTATGGAAAGGGAGAGACCAGGCCCGGTGGACACGTGGAGCTTTCGGAGCTCATCACCGCAAAGGTGACGGGTTCTGAAGCGATTTTGGGATCTATACGCATAAGAATACCGGTACGTAAAGGAAACCGACCTGAATTCCACAACGTTACCGTACCGAATCAACTTAAGATAAGATGTTAGGATCTAACGACGATCTGAATAGTACTCTTATTCGGGATACAATCAGATTAGGACTCTTCTCTTCCCGATTATAAATAGAACCCAGAACCTCTGGCCGAAACCACAAACTTCTTTTTCAACTCCTGAGCCGACGACTTAGAGCCCTAGTCCCAACCTGCCGAGTAAACCCTCACCGGAGTGCAGCAAGGAAGATTGCCGGAGGAAAGCCCATCGATCTGAGGAGGACGTCGAGACCAAGAAGAACGTAAGGTAGGTCTCCAATACCACCTTACGACATCGTCGTGTTTTCTTTGCATCTGTTCTTTGGTTCCTTTCGAACAGAAGCCTTCTCGTGGACAGATCACTTGATGATCAGGTTGATCTGAAGACAAGATCATCGCCACGTCCACCTTTGATCCGAACACCTCTGTCCATGCAAGCCATGCAAGAACATGTGCAAACCAATCTAATAAAATTAATCATAGGATAGCATGCATATGCATCATCGCATCTAGTTTAAGGTTTGTGCATGATATTGATTGCTGTGAATCTTGTATGCACGTGATCCTACATAGCAGGACAAGCTCAGGGAGCTGTCTACGACGAACTGCAGCAACAAGGTTTTGAGATTCAAGAACAACCGGAACCGCAAGAACAAGGCAAGTGCTCCTTGACCATATTGATCCTATGTTTTTGGAAAAAACTATTTTGTTTTGCGAAAAGGTGTGTGTGCTGAGTCAAACATGATGGGAAACCCTTTTATAGTTGTTTACTAGCTTTGGTTAAACGACCCTTGTAGCCTGGGAAGTTTATGAGTCGGGTATGGTTTTACTTTTATGCTTCGCTGAGCCCATGAGATTGGGAAGCAAGATAGATGTGTATAGCTAACTCCACTCGTAATGATAATGAGAAGCTGATGTTGTTAATGAACATGGATCGGAGGGAGATCTAGGCAAGCCTGGGTTTGTGAATGAGGTAGCATGAGATGGTGGTTTGCTTGCCGTAGATCTAAGGACCGGTTCATGCATGCACATGCCAGGATGACAGTGCCACCACAAGGCCAAGTATGGGTGCGGCTTAGCTGAGTAATTAGGTAAGTTGCTAGAGTGTTATGGACTGTGGAAGGCACGGGGAATGGGAGTCGAGTGAGGACTGCCCTGGGAACTGCATTGCACAAGAGGGGGCTGTGGGTGGGATAATTGGAGATTCTAGCCTGCCGGTAAAACCTTAGTGAGTCCATACATCTAGTAACCCCTTTGTAAAGGCTATTTTGTGATCTCTTGGTCATACACTGACGGTTGTGTACTGGTATAATGGAGGTTCTGCAGTCACCGACGGGTGACAAAATCACAAACTTGTGGGTAAAGAGGTGCAAACTCTGCAGAGTCTAAAACTATCATGATAGCCGAGCTTACAGTCACGAGTGCCTGGCCAACTGCCATGATTAGTTGGGATGATTAGTTGGGATGGTTATTGGGATGGTTCTTGGTTATGGTTATAGATTATGGTTACGGTTTGGTTTTGGGACTGTTGAGTCCGAGTGACACTATGGTTGCATGACTGTTGAGTCATGGCAACGAGATTAGTCTCGGTGTGAGACAAAGTTGTTTATGAGATAAGATGGTAGCGAATACGAGGAGGTATTCATGAGATGGTAGCGAATATGAGGAGGTATTCGTGAGTAAGAATAAAGTTGGTTAATGTTCGGGTGGAACATGGAAAGCGATGGAGGTATGTTGGTAATTTAATACATGCTGGAATTACATTCATCTAAAGTTAAGTTGCTGTTTTATTATGGTTTTTATAAATCTGCTTTTCTGCAAATGAGCCTTTTTATACCTACCTTGTTATGAGCTACATATCGTGTTTTTCCCGCACTTGCTGAGTACATCATTGTACTCAAACTTGCATTATTATTTTATCATCAGCAGCAAGAGAAGACTACTATGAAGACCAAGTGGAGGCTTAAGGCGTGTGATCTGTTCTCAACCTTGCCTGTGGAGGGAGTAGAGATGGAGTCACTTCTACTTAGATTTGCTTCCGCATTAGAATAAAGACTTCCGCTGCATAGAAATAAAGACTTCCGCTGTGAGCATGAGTCCAAGACTCATGAAACATTGTAATAAACTCTGTTATTCGTGGTAATATATATATTCTGAATTCAGTTTGTGGATCATATTTGTATGTGTGATGAACATCCTGGGCACACATATGCATTAGTTCTCGGTTCCGTGGTTTTCCACAGAGTTGAGGGCGTCACAGATTTGTATCAGAGCCACGGGTTGACAGTAGGTTACACGCCTAGATAGAGACCTCAGATTGATATTAGAGCCACGGGCTAACAGTAGGTTACACACCTAAATAGCAATCATAGATTGGTACTAGATACAGGTTGGATGTTAAGCCACGCTGACCAAAGGAAGCAACCTAGGACGCTTAGATTGGCTTTAAAACTACCTTGGCATACGAAACCAGATTTGAATAGGAGTTGTATGAGCCCTTGCAATGATTGTCTGTGATTATATGCTTAGTGTGAGTTGTGGGACGTCCCCAAACGTTGTCCATATCCACACGTAAGTAGAAAGAGGTGTGAGATGTTTTGGCACTTGCTCACATCCTCATATGGGCTAATATATATAGTCCAACTCACCTTGATGCATGTAGTTGAGGGAATCTACCTAACCTTCTATTCTATTTCGTCCTCTCTCACAGATGGTGAGGGGAAACGCCGGCCGAAGGAACATCCAAGAGGATGACCACGATGAAGTTCCTGTGAACCATGGAGCTGGCGAGAACAACCTGGAAAGGTTGATGGCCATGCAAAACCAGCTTATACAAACCATGATCCAAACTTTGGGTCAGTTGCAGGCCAACCACAACCCCGTTCTGGCACCACCGCCACCACCACCGCCAGCTCATAACAGGTTGGGAGAGTTCATGAGGACTCGACCACCCACCTTTGCTCAAGCCAACGACCCCATGGAGGATGACGACTGGTTGAAATCCATGGAGAAGAAGCTTGCCATAGTACAGTGAAATGACCAAGAGAAGGTTCTCTTTGCGTCGCACCAACTTACGGGAGCCACTGCTGACTTGTGGGATGCCCTGAGCAACGCTCATGCCGACCCGGAGATGATCACTTGGACTGAGTTCAAGGAAAGTTTCCGCTCTCATTACATCCCTGCTGGTGTAATGATTCTCAGGAGGCAGGAGTTCGAAGGTCTCCGCCAAGGACAGAAAAGTGTGAATGAGTATCTCAACAAGTTCATACAACTGTCCCGGTATGCCCCCGAAGATGTCAACTCAGACCAGAGGAAGCAGTACCTGTTCATGAGAGGGTTGAACAATGAGATCCAGGTTCAGCTCCTCAACAATGACTATGTAAGCTTTCAGAAGCTGGTTGACAAGGCCATAGTGGTTGAAAACAAGATCCAAGAGATCGAGTGAGAGTGCAAGAGGAAGATGCCATACCAGCCCCAAGGGAGCAATGTACGACCTCGGTACATGCCCCCAGCAGCACCGCAGTATGAATCAACCAGTCCTGCATACCGCCCTAGTCAGCCACCGCAGCAACAACTCGTTGCACCAGCACCTCGCGTGCCCATGCCTCCTGCGCCCCGACCTTACAATGGCGCTCCTGTTCAAAACCCCCGCCCCAACGTACCTGCTGCCGTAGGCAACAGGGCATGTTTGCATGCGGAGAAATAGGACACTTCACGAACCAGTGCCCGAGGAGAGGCCCTGGGCAGCAAGGCAACGTGCCCAAGCAGAACCCGCGACTGAACGGAGGGGACAATCAAGGAAACCATGGACAGCAGAAATATGCTCGTGGCCACGTGAACCATGTCTCTGCTGAGGAAGCACAACAGGCTGAGGATGTCGTAACTGGTATGTTCCTTGCCAACTCCAACCCAGCCACCATCTTATTTGATTCTGGAGCATCACATTCCTTCATATCATCTAAATAGGTTGCCAAACATCATCTACCCGTATCCCACTTAGAATGTGCTATCTTAGTAAATTCTCCCGGAGGAGAAATGAGGACTAATATAGTATGTGCGAAAGTAAGTCTTAAAATAAGGGGGGTAGACTTCCTTGTAAACCTTATTGTCTTGGACTCCCAAGGGATTGACATCATACTCGGGATGGATTGGTTAAGCAAGCACAACGGAGTAATCCAATGTGCTAAAAGGAGCGTGCAGTTGACAAACAAGCACAGTATTCGTGTCGAGTTTGAGTCAGCCCAGCAAACAACCGAACGGGCGATTTTGAACCACGTTGAAGGAACAACATTGGACAACATTCCAGTGGTTCAGGAATTTTCGGACGTGTTCCCGGAAGAGCTCCCAGGTATGCCACCTGACCAGGACATTGAATTTGCCATAGATTTGGTACCCGGAACTGCACCCATAGCCAAGAGACCCTACAGGATGCCCGTCAATGAACTAGTAGAACTCAAGAAGCAAATTCAAGAGCAGTTGGAGAAGGGTTTTATACGTCCAAGCTCATCGCCATGGGGAGCTCCGGTGCTCTTCGTAGACAAGAAGGATGGAACCCAAAGGATGTGCGTGGACTATAGGTCTCTCAACGAGGTAACAATCAAGAACAAATACCCTCTGCCCCATATAGAGGACCTATTCGACCAAATGAAAGGAGCCCGAGTGTTCTCCAAGATTGATCTTCGGTCGGGATACTTCCAGCTGAAGATTAAGCCCTCCGATATACCCAATACAGCCTTTCGAACATGGTATGGTTCGTATGAATATATTGTTATTTCTTTTGGGTTGACAAATGCACCCGCATACTTCATGTACCTTATGAACAAGGTTTTCATGGAGTACTTGGACAAGTTCATCGTGGTTTTCATCGACGACATTATGGTGTATTCAAAGAGTGAGGAGGAGCATGAAGAACATTTGAAATTGACCTTGCAGAAATTGCGTGAGCATCAATTGTATGTCAAGCTTACCAAGTGTCAATTTTGGCTAAAGGAAATATCTTTCCTAGGCCACATTATCTCCAAGGAAGGGATATTGGTTGATCCCGGAAAAGTGAGAGATGTTCTGAAGTGGGACCAACCGCAGAGGATGAGGGATATTCGGAGTTTTCTTGGGATGGCTGGATACTATCGACGCTTCATTAAAAACTTCTCTAAGATAGCAAAGCCTATGATGGAGTTGCTAACGAAGGGAAAAGCCTTTCAATGGACACCAGCATGCCAAGGAAGTTTTGAGGAACTCAAGAAAAGGCTAACCATAGCACCGGTTCTGGTATTGCCGGACGTAAGCAAGAGCTTTGACATATATTGTGACGCATCCAGACAGGGGCTCGGATGTGTGCTCATGCAAGAAGGACAAGTGGTAGCCTATGCCTCACGGCAATTAAAGAGGCACGAGCTTAATTATCCTACACATGAATTGGAGCTAGCAGCAGTAGTGCATGCATTGAAGATTTGGAGACATTATATCCTTGGGCATCGATGTGAGACTATACGGATCATAAAAGCCTCAAGTACATATTTACACAAACAGATTTGAATTTGAGGCAACGTCGATGGTTGGAATTCATCAAGGATTACGATGTTGGAATCAACTACCACCCCGGAATGGCAAATGTAGTAGCTGATGCATTGAGCCGAAAGGGAGCATGTCACCAACTCACGGTTCGGGAGCTACAACCCAAACTACATAAGGAGTTCGAACGGTTACACCTCGGATTCTTTAACAATATGGAAATAATGGAGATCCACTCTTCATTGGAGCAAGAGATAAGAGATGGCCAAGCAACGGATGAGGAGATCAAGGAGATCAAGGAAAGAATCCGACAAGGAATAGAGAAGGATTTCAAAGAAGATGAGAGGGGTACGCTTTGGCTAGGAAAAAGGATTTGTGTGCCTAACATAAAGCACCTCCGCAACATGATATTGATGGAGGCACATGATTCACCCTATTCTATACATCCCGGAAGTACCAAAATGTACAAGGACTTGAAAACTTGTTATTGGTGGGATGGTATGAAGAGGGATATAGCCGAATACGTTGCCCTATGCGACACATGCCAACGGGTGAAGGCCGAACATCAAAAACCCGCTGGATTGTTGCAACCTTTGAAGGTACCCGAGTGGAAGTGGGAGGATATCAGTATGGATTTCATCGTCGGATTGCCACGTACTCAGTCGGGTTATGACTCCCTCTGGTTTATCATGGACCGATTGACGAAAACAGCCCATTTTCTCCCCACAAGGGCCAAGTACAACGTTGCACAATTAGCCGAGTTGTACATGGAGCAGATCATGAGCCGTCATGGAGTCCCGAAGAGGATAGTCTCATATCAAGGTTCTGAGTTTACCTCTAGATTCTGGAGGAAGCTGCAGAAAGCCATGGGTACACGACTGGATTTTAGCTCCGCCTATCACCCACAAACTGATGGGCAAACCGAAAGGACAAACCAAATTCTGGAGGACATGTTGAGAGCTTGCGCCTTGAAACGTGGGCGTAGTTGGGATAGGATTTTACCGTATGCCGAATTCTCCTATAACAACAGCTATCAAGCTAGCTTGAAGATGTCGCCTTTCGAAGCATTATATGGTAGACCGTGTAGAACGCCACTGTTTTGGAACGAGATCGGAGGAAACCAGGTGTTTGGACCCGAAGTACTATAAGAGGCTGAAAAGCAAGTCCAAACGGTACGGGAGAACTTAAAGACTGCTCAGTCACGACAGAAAGGCTATGCGGACAATAGGCGTAGGAAGTTGACCTTTGAAGTAGGAGACTTCGTATACCTTAAGGTATCGCCTATCCGAGGCCAACGACGTTTCAACATCAAAGGCAAGCTAGCACCTCGCTACATCGGACCATTTAAGATTTTGGACAAGCGAGGAGAAGTAGACTATCAACTAGAGCTCCCAACCCACCTCTCTGACGTACATGACATGTTTCATGTATCCCAGCTCAAGAAGTGCTTGAGAGTACCAGAGGAGCAAGTATCAATGGAGGAGCTTGAACTTCAAGAGGACCTGACTTATGCGGAACACCCTGTCCGAATTTTGGACGTAAAGGAAAGGGTCACCCGGAACAAGGTGATTCGATGGTGCAAGGTACAATGGAGCCATCACACCGAAGCTGAAGCCACATGGGAGCGTGAAGAGGATATCAAGGCAGAATTTCCCCATCTATTCTCTACTAATGAATCTCGAGGGCGAGATTCAATTTAAGGGGGGTCGATTTGTGACACCCTCATCTCTGGTTTCTGCATGTAGAGAAAAACATTTTAAAAAGAAGTGGGAACAGAGAAATTATCAAATAGATAGCCAATAAAAGCCGAACCCAGTTTCCAGAAAACCAAAGACAATTTCCACGGCCCGCTGGCCACGTGGCGTGTTCGGAGCTCATCCCTGCGAAGTGGGGAGAGGTCCGCCGCTAAAATAGCTACGTAGCAGACTCGGGGCTCATCTCCAAAAGGGGGAGAAGTCCGACCCTGTGGGACCTGTGTTGCCCCCGGAGCTAGCCTCTGCGGAAAAAGCAAAGGCATTTCCGCAGGACACATGTCACCTTCGGAGCTAGTCACCACGGAAATCAGAGGACCAGTCGCACGGGGTACGTGTCGATCTCGGAACTCACCTCCGAGAGGTCCGGTTCTATTGGACACGCGTCGTCACCGGAGCTTATCTCCGGGAGGCCCGACACTGTTGGACACGTGTCAACCTCGGAACTTGTCTCTGAGAAGAGAGGAAAGGTCCGACACTGACACGTGGTGCGTGCGGAGCTCACCTCCGAAGGAAAAGGGAGGTCTCGCTCGTTTGACAGGCGACACAACCGGAGCCCGTCTCTGTGGAAAGGGAGAGACCAGGCCCGGTGGACACATGGAGCTTCCGGAGCTCGTCACCGCAAAGGTGACGGGTTCCGAAGTGATTTTGGGATCTATACGCGTAAGAATACCGGTACGTAAAGGAAACCGACCTAAATTCCACAACGTTACCGTACTGAATCAAACTAAAGATAAGATGTTAGGATCTAACGACGATCTGAATAGGACTCGTCTCTTCCTGATTAGAAATAGAACCCAGAACCTCTGGCCGAAACCAAAAACTTCTTTTTCAACTCCTGAGCCGACGACTTAGAGCCCTAGTCCCAACCCGCCGAGTAAACCCTCGCCGGAGTGCAGCAAGGAAGATCGCCGGAGGAAAGCCCAACGATCTGAGGAGGACCTCGAGACCGAGAAGAACGTAAGGTAGATCTCCAATACCACCTTACGACATCGTCTCATTTTCTTTGCATCTGTTCTTTGGTTCCTTTCGAACAGAAGCCTTCTTGTGGACAGATCACTTGATGATCAGGTTGATCTAAAGACAAGATCATCGCCACGTCCACCTTTGATCCGAACACCTCTGTCCATGCAAGCCATGCAAGAACACGTGCAAACCAATCTAATAAAATTAATCATAGGATAGCATGCATATGCATCATCGCAACTAGTTTAAGGTTTGTGCATGATATTGATTGCTGCGAATCTTGTATGCACGTGATCCTACATAGCAGGACAAGCTCAGGGAGCTGTCTACGACGAACTGCAGCAACAAGGTTTTGAGATCCAAGAACAACCGGAACTGCAAGAACAAGGCAAGTGCTCCTTGACCATATTGATCCTATGTTTTTGGAAAAACTATTTTGTTTTGCGAAAAGGTGTGTGTGCTGAGTCAAACATGATGGGAAACCCTATTATAGGAGTTTACTAGCTTTGGTTAAACCACCCTTGTAGCCTGGGAAGTTTATGAGTCGGGTATGGTTTTACTTTTATGCTTCGCTGAGTCCATGGGATCGGGAAGCGAGATAGATGTGTATAGCTAACTGCACTCGTAATGATAATGAGAAGCTGATGTTGTTAATGAACATGGATCGGAGGGAGATCTAGGCAAGTCTGGGTTTTTGAATGAGGTAGCATGAGATGGTGGTTTACTTGCCGTAGATCTAAGGACCGGTTCATGCATGCACATGCCAGGATAACAGTGCCACCACAAGGCCAAGTATGGGTGCGGCTTAGCTGAGTAATTAGGTAAGTTGCTAGAGTGTTACGGACTGTGGAAGGTGCGGGGAATGGGAGTCGAGTGAGGACTGCACTGGGAACTGCATGGCACAAGAAGGGGCCCGTGGGTGGGAGAATTGGAGATTCTAGCCTGTCGGTGAAACCTTAGTGAGTCCATATATCTAGAAACCCCTTTGTAAAGGCTATTTTGTGATCTCTTGGCTATACACCGACGGTTGTGTACTGGTACAATGGAGGTTCTGCAGTCGCCGACGGGTGACGAAATCACAAACTTGTGGGTAAAGAGGTGCAAACTCTGCAGAGTCTAAAACTATCATGATAGCCGAGCTTACGGTCACGAGCGCCTGGCCAACTGCCATGATTAGTTGGGATGGTTATTGGTTATGGTTATAGATTATGGTTACGGTTTGGTTTTGGGACTGTTGAGTCCGAGTGACACGATGGTTGCATGACTGTTGAGTCATGGCAACGAGATTAGTCTCGGTGTGAGACGAAGTTGTTTATGAGATAAGATGGTAGCGAATACGAGGAGGTATTCGTGAGATGGTAGCGAATACGAGGAGGTATTCGTGAGTAAGAATAAAGTTGGTTAATGTTCGGGTGGAACATGGAAAGCGATGGAGGTATGTTGGTAATTTAATACATGCTGGAATTACATTCATCTAAAGTTAAGTTGCTGTTTTATTATGGTTTTTATAAATCTGCTTTTCTGCAAATGAGCCTTTTTATACCTACCTTGTTATGAGCTACATATCGTGTTTTTTCCGCACTTGCTAAGTACATCATTGTACTCAAACTTGCATTATTATTTCATCATCAGCAGCAAGAGAAGACTACTATGAAGACCAAGTGGAGCATTAAGGCGTGTGATCTGTTCTCAACCTTGCCTATGGAGGGAGTAGAGATGGAGCCACTTCTGCTTAGATTTGCTTCCGCATTAGTTAAATTGCTTCTGCATTAAAATAAAGACTTCCGCTGCATAGAAATAAAGACTTCCGCTGTGAGCATGAGTCCAAGACTCATGAAACATTGTAATAAACTCTGTTATTCGTGGTAATATATATATATATTCTGAATTCAGTTTGTGGATCATATGTGTATGTGTGATGAATATCCTGGGCACACATATGCATTAGTTCTCGGTTCCATGGTTTTCCACAGAAAGAGGCCGTCACATCAGGGCAGTCCTCTCTCGACTTCCATTCCCCGCGCCTTCCACGGTCCATAACAATCTAGCCACTTACCTAATTAGTCAGCTAAGCCGCACCCATATTTGGCCTTGTGGTGGCACTGTTTTCCTGGCATGTGCTGGCATGATCCGGTCCATAGATCTACGGCAAGTAAACCACCATCTCATTCTACCACATCCACGAACAAAGCTTGCCTAGATCTCCCCCGATTCATGTTCATTATAATCATCTAGTTCTCATTATCATTATTCATATGAGTGCAGTAGCTAGACATGTTCTATCTTGCTTCCCATATCCCGTAGATTAGCGAAGCAAAAATGAAAAACGACCATACCCGACTCATCAACTTCCCGGTGACAAGGATGGTTAACAAAACTAGTAAACTCATATAAAAGGGTTTCCCATCAAGTTGACTCAAGCATACATGTTTTCGCAAAACAAACAGTTTTCAAAACATGGGATCAATATGGTCAAGGGGCACTTGCCTTGTTCCCGTGGCTTTTGTTGCTCACGTGTCTCGAAGTCTTGGTGCTATAGTCCTTCGTAGATAGCTTCCTGAGCTTGTCCTTCTACTCACAATCACGCACATACAAAATTATAGTAATCAAACATCATGCACAAACTTTACCCAAGATGCAATGATGCTAATCCTATGATGATGTGTTATTTAGATCAGTTTGTATTTGTTCTTGCATGTTTTACTGGGCTTGCATGTGGTTTTATGGTGAACAAGGGTGTAAGGATCAAGTGTGGACGTGGTGATGATCTTGACTCAAGATCTAGATCAATTCCATTGTCAAAAACCCGATCAAAACTTGATCTGAACACACGAAAAAGCTTCTGTTCAAAGAAAACAGATGTGTAGAAACCGCGACGATGTCGTAAGATGGTAATGAAGACCTACCTCAGCCTTCTTCCTATCAATGGCAGCAGATCAGATCGTCGGCTCTCTTCCGGCGACGGCGAGCATGACGGCTCGTCGGCGGTGCTCACCGGCGACTAAACTCCGGCAAGGGGTGAAACTCGGCGAGTTGGAAGCTATGGCCTCCAAGTCGTCGACTCGGGAGGTGGAAAATAGGTATGTGGTTGCGTCCAAGGGTTTTGGGTTCTATTTATAAGGGATGAAAGAAGAGTCCTACTCCAATTGGATTTCAAATAAGAGTCCTATTCAATTTGTTTTGGATCCTAACAACTTATCTCCAATTGATTTGGTGCGGTAGAAATCGTGGAAATCATGTCGGTTTCCTCAGTACCGGGTATTCCCGCGCACAAGAGAAAAACCGCTTAAGGATCTCGTCCTTCCACATGGATGAGCTCCGGAGGCTCCATGTGTCCAGCGGGGGCCAGGCCTCCCTTTTCCTCAGGGGCGAGCTCCGGTTGCGCCACGTGTCTGGCGGGCGGGACCTCCCTCTCCCTCAGAGGCAAGCTCCGCGTGCGCCATGTGTTCGGCGAGCGGGACCTCCCCTCTCCTCAGAGGCGAGCTCCACGTGCGCCACGTGTTAGTGTCGGACCTCCCCTCTCCTTGGAGGTGGGCTCCAAGAATGCCACGTCTCCAGCAGCGCCGGACCCCCTTTCTCCTCAGAGATGAGCTCCGAGGTCGACACGTGTCCAGCGGGGCGGACCTCTCGGAGGTGAGCTCCGAGAGCGACACTTGTCCAACAGTGTCGGACCTCCCGGAGGCGAGCTCCGAGGGTGACACGTGTCCCGCGGGGTCGGACCTCTCGGAGGTAAGCTCCGAGAGCGACACGTGTCCCGTGGGGTGGACCTCATCATTTCCGCAGGGGTGAGTTCCGAAGTCGACACGTGTCCTGCAGGCTGGGCCTCGCTTCTCTGCAGAGACTAGCTCCGTAGTCAACACATGTCCCACGGGGCTGAGCCTCGCTTCTCCGCAGAGACTAGCTCCGAAGGCAACACGTGTCCAGCGGGATCGGACCTCGCCCCTTCTCTTAAGGATAGCTCCGAGCCTGCCACGTGGCCAGCAGACCACGGGAAGTGTCGACGGCGCTCCTCGGCAAATTGGAATTGGCTCTTTTCAGCTATCTTTTCCCATTTTTATGATTCTTTCCCATTTCTATTTCTTTTGTAATGTTTTTCTCTATGCAATGCATGAATATGAAATTGAGGGTGTTACACATCTGTTTTCTTCGTTCCCTTTGAACAGAAGCTGTTTCGTGTGGGCAGATCACGTGTTGATCGGTTTTTGACGGTGGAATTGATCTAGATCTTGAGTCAAGATCATCACCACGTCCACACTTGATCCTTACACCCTTGTTCACCATAAAACCCCATGCAAGAACACGTACAAACTGGTCTAATAAAACAACATCATAGAATTTGCACCATTGCATCTTGAGTAAAGTTTGTGCATGATGTTTGATTGCTATAATTTTATATTTGCGTGGTCGTGAGTAGAAGGACAAGCTCAGGGAGCCATCTACGAAGAACTACAGCACCGAGACTTCGAGACACGTGAGCAACAATAGCCACAGGAGCAAGACAAGTGCCCCTTGACCATATTGATACCATGTTTTGAAACTGTTTTGTTTGCAAAAACGTGTATGCTTGAGTCAACTTCATGGGACACCCTTTTATAGGAGCTTACTAGTTTTGTTAACCATCCTTGTCGCCGGGAAAGTTGATGAGTCTGGTATGGTTGTTTTTCCTTTCTGCTTCACTTAAGCTACGGGATACGGGAAGGCGAAGTAGAACATGTCTAAGTACTGCACTCATATGAATAATGATGATGAAAACTTGATGATAATAATGAGCATAGAATCGGGGGAGATCTAGGCAACCTGGATCAGGTGCAGTACAACATGAGAAAGATTAATGTCTGGTTGAGACAAGGAAAAGGGATGAATCATAATGGAGGTATGTTAATGTTTAAATACATGTTGGGATTACATTCACATAAAGCTGAGTTACTGTTTTTATCGTGTTTTGAGAAATAAACTTTGCTTTCTGCAATGAGCCTTTTTATACCTTCCTTGCTGTGAGCTACATATCATATTTTCCTGCACTTGCTAAGTACATCATGTACTCAAATTTGCATTATTACTTCATCATCAGCAACAGGAGAGGAGTACTATGAAGACCACGTGGAGTATTAGGCGTGTAATCTGTCCTCAACCTTGCCTGTGGAGTAGAGATGGAGCCGCTGCTGCTGCTTAGGTGCTTCCACACTAGTTAGAAGACTTCCGCTGCTAGAATAAGACTTCCGCTGCTAGATTAAGACTTCCGCTGCCAGCATGAGTTTTGAGACTCATGAGACTTTGTAATAAAACCCTGCTCATTCATGGTATTATATTCTGAATTCAGTTTGTGGATGATATGTGTATGTGTGATGAACATTCTGGGCACACATACGCATCAGTTCTCGGTTTTGTGTTCTACAAAATCGAGGGCGTCACAGATTGGTATCAGAGCCACGGTTGACGGTAGGTTACACGCCTAGATAGAAAACACAAATTGGTATCAACCTGCCATGGGTTGACAGTAGATCACACACCTAGATAGGTCACAGATTGGTATCAATCTGCCACGGTTGACCGTAGGTCACACGCCTAGATAGGTCACAGATTGATATTAGAGCTGCCATGCTTAGTCACATATTGGCATAATTCAAAGATTGGTATTAGAAGCCACGCTGACCATAGGATGCAAGCTTAGGAAAAATGCATAGATTGGCATTGGAACCACCTTGACTATAGGACTCCGATTGAATAAGCTTGAATAGGAGTTGTGTAAAACTTTTGTGATGATTGTTTATGCTTGTGTGGTTAGTGTGAGTTGTGGGACGTCTCAAGCGTTTTCCATATCCACACATAAGTAGAAAGAGGTGTGAGATGCCTCGGCACTTGTTTACATCCACATATGGGCTAATATATATAGTCCATCCACCTTGATGCATATAGTGTGACACCCTCATTTTTGAATTCTGCATATATTCATGTTTCATAAACATTTTTATAAGTTGAAATAGAGAAGAATCAAAAGATAGCCAAAAGGAGACAATTCCAGTTCGCCTAGAGCGCCGTAGATATTTTCCGCGGCCCGCTGGCCACGTGGCGTGTCCGGAGGTCATCCCCGCAAATGGGGAGAGGTCCGCCACTAGATTGACTATGTGGCAGGCTCGGGGCTCGTCCCCGAAAAAGGGGGAGAGGTCGGACCCCCGTGAGACACGTGTTGCCCTGGAGCTAGCCTCTGCGGAGAAGCGAGGCCAGTCCCACAGGACACGTGTCGTCTGCGGAGCTAGTCGCTGCGGAGAGAAAGGTTTATTTGCACGGGACACGTGTTACTCACGGAGCTCACCTCCGAAGAGAGGGAGGTCCGGAATTGACACATAGCACACCCGGAGCCACCTCCGAAGAATATGGGAGGTCCGGAACTGAAACGTGGTGTTCGTGGAGCTCGGCTTTTTTGAAAGGAGAGGTCCTGACCCACCAAACACGTGGCGCACGCGGAGCTCGGACTGTGGGAAAGGAAGGTCCTGCCCGCCGGGACGCATGGCACGTACGGGGCTTGCCTCTGAGAAAGGGGGAGGTCTCGCCGCCTGACATGCGGCATAACCGGAGCTTGTCTCTGCGGAAAAGGGAGCCAGGTTCCCGCAGGACACGTGGATCTTCCGGAGCTCACCGCCGCGAGGGAAACGCGATTCTGAAGCGGTTTTCCTCTGTACGCGTGGGAATCCCCGGTACTGAGGAAATCGACATGATTTCCACAATGTTATTGCACTGAATCAATCTAGGATAAGTTGTTAAGATCTAAAAACAGTGTGAATGGGACTCTTATTCATAGTCCAATCTGATTAGAACTCTTCTCTTCCCGATTATAAATAGAACCGAAAACCTCTGGCCAAAACCACGAACTTCTTTTCCACCTCCTGAGCCGACAACTTAGAGCCCTAGCCCTAGCTCGCCGAGTAAAACCCTTCGCCGGAGTTTGACCACCAGAGAGATCACCGACGAGCCCAGAGACGATTGCCATCGCCGGAGGAGCCCCGACGATCTGTTTGCTAGGAGGGAGATCCCGAAGAACATAAGGTAGGTCTCCAATACTACCTTACGACATCATCGTGTTTTCTTTGCATCTGTTCTTCGATTCCTTTCGAATAGAAGCTTTTTCATGGACAGTTCACGTGTTGGTCGGTTTGATCTAAAGTCAATATCATCACCACGTCCACATTTGATCCAAACACCTATGTTCATAGCAAAACCCATGCAAATCATGCAAGAACACGTATGAACCGATCTAATAAAAACTGCACCGTAGGATTAGCATGCATATGCATCATTGCATCTTAAAATAGAGTCTGTGCATAATATTGATTGCTGTGAATCTTGTATATGCGTGATCGTGAATAGAAGGACAAGCTCAGGGAGCTTCCTACGACGGACTGCAACAACAAGATTTTGAGCAACCGGAACCGCCAGAACAAGGCAAGTGCCCCTTGACCATATTGATCCTATGTTTCGGGAAACTATTTTGTTTTGCGAAAAGATGTGTGTGCTGAGTCAAACATGATGGGAAACCCTTTTATAGGAGTTTACTAGTTTTGGTTAAACCACCCTTGTCACCAGAGAAGTTTATGAGTCGGGTATGGTTTTTGCTTTTATGCTTCGCTGAGTCCATGGGATTGGGAAGCGAAATAGATGTGTCGAGCTAACTGCACTCGTAATGATAATGAGAAACTGATGTTGTTAATGAACATGGATCGGAGGGAGATCTAGGCAAGCCTAGGTTTGTGAATGAGGTAGCCTGAGATGGTGGTTACTTGCCGTAGATCTATGGACCGGTTCATGCGAGCACATGCCAGGATAACAGTGCCACAACAAGACCAAGTATGGGTGTAGCTTAGCTGAATAATTAGGTAAGTTACTAGATTGTTATGGACTGAGGAAGGCGCGGGGAATGGGAGTCAAGTGAGGACTGCCCTGGGAACTGCATGGCACAAGAGGGGGACTGTGGGTGGGAGAATCGGAGATTCTAGCCTGCCATTGAAACCTTAGTGAGTCCATACATCTAGTAGCCCCTTTGTAAAGGCTATTTTGTGATCTCTTGACCATACACCAATGGTTGTGTACTGGTATAATTGAGGTTCTGCAGTCGCCGACGGGTGACGAAATCACAAACTTGTGGGTAAAGTGGTACAAACTCTGCAGAGTCTAAAACTATCATGATAGTCGAGCTTACGGTCACGAGCGCATGGCCAACTTCCATGATTAGTTGGGATGGTTATTGGTTATGGTTTTGGTTATGGTTTGGCTTTCGGGACAGTTGAGTCCGGGTGATAAGATTTGGTTGCTTGACTGTTGAGTCATGGCAACGAGATTGGTCTCGGTGTGAGATGGAATTGTTTATGAGATGAAATGGTAGCGAATACGAGATGGCATTCATGAGATGGTAGCGAATACGAGGAGGTATTCGTGAGTAAGAATGAAGTTGGTTAATGTTCGGTTGGAACATGGAAAGTGATGAATATAATGGAGGTATGTTGGTATTTTAATACATGTTGGGATTACATTCACTTAAAGTTAAGTTGCTGTTTTATCGTGGTTTTGATAAACAACCTTGCTTTCTGCAATGAACCTTTTTATACCTACCTCGTTGCGAGCTACATATCATATTTTCCCGCACTTGTTGAGTACATCATTGTACTCAAACTTGCATTATTATTTCATCGTCAGCAACAGGAGAAGATTACTATGAAGACCAAGTGGAGCATTAGGCGTGTAATTTGTCCTCAACCTTGCCTGTGGGGATGGAGTAGAGATGGAGCCGCCGCTGCTGCTTAGATTGCTTCCGCACTAGTTAGAAGACTTCCGCTGCATAGAAATAAGACTTCTGCTGTAAGATTAGACTTCCGCTGCCAAGCTGAGTCCAAGACCCATGAAACCTTGTAATAAACTCTGTTGTTCGTGGTTATATATATTCTGAAATTCAGTTTGTGGATGATGCGTATATGTGTGATGAACATCCTGGGCACACATATGCGTCAGTTCTCGGTTCCGTGGTTTTTCCACAAAGTTGAGGGCGTCACATATAGATAGGGGGATCTATCTAAACTTCTAACCTCTATTCTATTCCATTCTCTCTCACAGATGGTGAGAGGAAACGCCGGCTGCCAAGGGAGGAACGTCCGTGGCAACCAAGAGGATGGCCACGATGAAGTTCCTATTAACCCCGGAGCTGGTGAAAACAACCTGGAACGGTTGATGGCCATGCAGAATAAGCTTATGCAAACCATGATCCAAACTTTGGGTCAGCTGCAGGCCAACAACAACAACCCCGTTCCGACACCACCGCCACCACTGCCATGACCACCGGCTCACAACACACTGGGAGAGTTCATGAGAACTCGACCTCCTACTTTCTCACAAGCTAATGATCCCATGGAGGCCGATGATTGGTTGAAATCCATGGAGAAGAAGCTTGCCATAGTTCAGTGCAATGACCTAGATAAGGTTCTCTTCGCGTCGCACCAACTCATGGGAGCAGCCGTTGACTGGTGGGATGCCCTATGCAATGTTCACGTCGACCCGGAGACTATTACTTCGACTGAGTTCAAGGAGAGTTTCCGCTCTCATTACATCCCTGCTGGTGTAATGAAGCTCATGAGACAAGAGTTTGAGGGTCTCCGCCAAGGACAGAAGAGCGTGAATGAGTACCTCAACAAGTTCACGCAACTGTCACGGTATGCCCCTGAAGATGTCAACTCGGACCAACGGAAGCAGTACCTGTTCATGAGAGGGTTGAACAATGAGATCCAGGTTCAACTGCTCAACAATGACTATGCTAGCTTCCAGAAGCTGCTTGACAAGGCCATAGTGGTGGAAAGCAAGATCCGAGAGATCGAGCAAGAGTGCAAGAGAAAGATGCCATATCAGCCACAAGGGAGCAACGTACGCCCTCGGTACATGCCCCCAGCTGCACCACAGTATGGATCTTTTTGCCCTAACCAACCACCACAGCAACAACCCGTTGCACAAGCACCTCGTGTGCCTTTACCTTCTGCGCCTCGACCCAAAATGGGTGCTCCTGTTCAAAACCCCCGCCCCAACATACCTGCTGTCGTGGGCAACAAGGCTTGCTTTGCAATCGGAGAAATAGGACACTTCCCGAGCCAGTGCCCGAGGAGAGGTCCAAGCAGACGTGCCCAAGCAGAACCCACGGCCGAACGGAGGAGCCAATCAAGGAAACTGTGGACAGTAGAACTATGCTCGCGGCAACGTGAACCATGTCTCTACTGAGGAAGCGCAACAGGCTGAAGATGCCGTAATTGGTATGTTCCTTGCCAACTCCAACCCAGCCACCATTCTATTTGATTCCGGAGCATCAGATTCCTTCACATCATCCAAGTATGTTGCCAAGTATAATCTACCCATATCACACTTGAAATATACTATGTTGGTTAATTCTCCCGGTGGAGAGATGAAGACTAATATAGTATGTCCGAAAGTAAACCTTAATTTAAGGTGGGTAGACTTCCTTGCCAACCTCATTGTCTTGGATTCCCAAGGGCTTGACATAATACTCGGAATGGATTGGTTAAGCAAGCACAACGGAGTAATCCAATTTGCTGAGAGGAGCGTGCAGTTGACCTACGAGCACGGTACTCATCTCGAGTTTGAGTCAGCCCAGCCAACAACCCAGAAGACAGAATTCCCTAATCTATTCTCCACTAGCGAATCTCGAGGGCGAGATTCAATTTAAGGGGGGTAGATTTGTGACACCCTCATTTTTTATTTCTACCTGTATTCATATTTTATGTAGAGAAAACAATTTAAAATAAGTAGAAATAGAGAAAATATTAAAAAGATAGCCAAAAAGAGCCAAATCCAATTCACAGAGAGCGCTGAAGACAATACCCGCGGCCGCTGGCCACGTGGCACGTCCGGAGCTCATCCCTGCAAAAGGGGAGAGGTCCGCCGCTAAATTGGCTACGTGGCAGGCTCGGGGCTTGTCTCTGCGGAAGGGGGGCGAGGTCCGACCCCGTGGGACATGTGTTGCCCCCGGAGCTAGCCTCTGCAAAGGAGCGAGGTCAGCCTGCAGGACACGTGTCGGCTGCGGAGCTAGTCCCTGCGGAGAAGAAAAGGTCCAGTCACGAGGGACACATGTCGCTCTTAGAGCTCACCTCCGAGAGGTCCGGTTCAACTGGACACGTGTCACCTCCGGAGCTCATCTCCGGGAGGTCCATCACTATTGGACACGTGTCAACCTCTGTGCTCGTCTCTGAGAAGAAAGGAAGTCTGGCGCTGTTAGGACACGTGGCATTCTCGGAGCTCACCTCTGAATAGAGGGGAGGTCCGGAATTGACACATGGCACCCCCGGAGCCACCTCCGAAGAGAGGGGAGGTCTGGAACTGACACGTGGCATTCACGGAGCTCGCCTCTATTGATAGGGGAGGTCCCGACCCACCAGACACGTGGCGCATGCGGAGCTCGCCTCTGGAGTAAGAGGGAGGTCTCGCCTGCCAGACGCGTGGCGCACGCGGAGCTCGCATCTGAGGAAGAGGGATGTCTCGCCCGCCTGACACATGGAGCTTCCGGAGCTCACCGCCGCGTAGGTAACGAGATTTGAAGCGGTTTTTGCTTCTGTACGCACGGGAATACCGGTACGGGAGGAAACCGACACGAATTCCACGTTGCTACCGCACCAAATCAACTAAAGATAAGTTGTTAAGATCCAAAAACAATTTGAATAGGACTCTTATTCGAATTCTAATAAAAGGAGGACTCTTCGTTTCCTCTTATAAATAGAACCGAAAACCTTTGGCCGCAACCACGAACTTCTTTTCCACCTCGTGAGCCGACAACTTAGAGCCCTAGCCCCAACTCGCCGAGCTAAACCCCTTCGTTGGAGTTGACCACTGAAGAGACCGCCGACGAGCCTGGATCACGATCGCCGTCGCCGAAAGAGAGCCCCGACGATCTGTTTTTGCTAGGAAGACCAAGAAGAACGTAAGGTAGGTCTCCAATACCACCTTACGACATCATCACGTTTTCTTTGCATCTGTTCTTCGACTCCTTTCAAACAGAAGCTTCTTGATGGACAGATCACGTGTTGATCGGGTTGATCTAGATCTAAAGTCAAGATCATCGCCACGTCCACAATCGATCTTTACACCTCTGTTCATCGTAAAACCCATGCAAGCCATGCAAGAACACGTACAAACTAAACTGCATAATAGGGTTAACATGCATATGCATCATTGCATCTTAAAGTAGAGTTTGTGCATGATGATTGATTGCTATGAATGTTGTATGTGCGTGATCGCGTATAGAAGGACAAGCCCAGGGAGCTACCTACGACGGACCACATCAGCAAGAATTTGAGCAACAGGAGCCGCAAGAACAAGGCAAGTGCTCCTTGACCATATTGATCCCATATTTTGGAAAACTGTTTCGTTTGCGAAAAGGTGTGTGTGCTGAGTCAAATTGATGGGAAACCCTTTCATAGGAGTTTACTAGTTTGGTTAAACCACTCTTGTCGCCAGGGAAGTTAATGAGTCGGGTATGGTTTTTGCTTTTATCCTTTGATGAGTCCATGGGATGCGGGAAGCAAGATAGATGTGTCTAGCTAACTGCACTCGTAAGAATAATGAGAAACTGATGTTGTTAATGATCATGAATCGGTGGGAGATCTAGGCAAGCCTTGGTTTAAGGATGAGGTAGAATGAGATGGTGATTTACTTTCCGTAGATCTAAGGACCGGTTCATGCCAGCCATGCAAGGATAACTGATGTGTACAGGGGTCCCGATCTTCCGAAAGGTTCTTATAACTCTCGATTTGGTGGAGACTTGACACAAATCGATCCGGCTTCCGAACAACACGTTCTGAACCCTGCAATCGCAGCACCACGTCTCCTCAGGTTATCAACCGATATTGCGCGGTTGACCTCGCCAAGAAGGCTAATCCTTGCCTGCGAATCGAAGAACACAAGCAAGAACAAGAAAGAATGCAACCAAATTGCTGAAAGATATGAAGCACTCAAGTTGGGGTCTCACAAACCGATGAACAGCGAAACTGTTCTTGACAGAATAATCTAAGCAAAACCCAGTTGTTTGTGACGGCGGCTAGGGGGTATAAAGGAGGTGGAGGACGACCAGGGGGGTGCTGGGGTCATGACCTAACCCTAAGACACGTACATAATGGACTTGGACACGATACAAGGCCCAACGGCCCAACTAGGTGATGCAACACCCTGACATACTCTAAACTTTATATTGTTTCAAAGTTTCCCGTCGACTCCGAGGGTATTTTGACATGGGGCCAGTTCCATTGGAAATTTTATCCTCTCAGCTTTCGGTGCATATGTAGAACGTCAAAAATAGAGTCTGTATGCCTCCTGTGCATCCATTTTAAGGTGGACTGCTCGTGGGCCCGAGTTGGACACGAGTTTGAGTTGGGCTCGGTCTCTAACTTCTTGTTGGCGTATTTTCTGGTCCTCCACGCCTCCAAACCCCTCTTCATGTATCTCCATGTCCTCTCCATGGTTCCTAATCATAATTAATCCATTAGGTAGCAATATTCTATCAAAATTCACATATGAAGAATTGTTCTGGAACGAGCTCACCTCTAAATTCAATTGTCGTCCTCGAGCTCTAGTAATTGGATCTTGCATGTCTACCATGTGAGTGTTGTGTATATCTGCAGGAGTGATGTCCACATCATCCTCCCCCTCTTGCATTGGAGTCGTCCTCAACTCAAGCTCATCTTCTTCTCTAAAATATGGCCTCAAATCTGAAATGTTAAAGGTGGGACTAACCCCAAACTCGGGAGGCAACTCAAGTTTATATGCATTATCATTAATCTTCTCAAGTATTTTAAAAGGACCATCAGCTCTAGGCATCAATTTAGACTTTCTCAGTTCTGGAAATCTATCATTTCTCAAGTGTAACCAAACTAAATCACCCGGTTCAAGTCTAACATCCTGCCTACCTTTATACCAGCAATTCTATATTTTTCATTCATCTTTTCAATATTGTGTTTAGTGGTCTCATGAATTTTCAAAATAAAATCATCACGTTCTTTTGCATCATTATGAGTTCTCTCACTAGTAGGTAAAGGCAAGATATCAATAGGAGCATGAGGATTGAATCCATATCCTACCCGAAAAGGACTTACCTTGGTGGTAGAATGTGTTGCCCGATTATATGCAAACTCCACATGTGGCAAACATTCTTCCCACATCTTTAATTTTTTCTTCAAAACAGCTCTCAACATGGTGCCCAAAGTGTGGTTCACTACTTCTGTTTGCCCATCAGTTTGTGGGTGACATGTTGTAGAGAACAACAGTTTTGTACCCAGCTTGTTCCATAGGGTGCGTCAAAAGTGACTCAAATATTTAGCATCACGATCTGAAACAATAGTAGAAGGTATACCATGCAAGCGAACAATCTCTCTGAAAAAAAGGTCGGCAATATGTACAGCATCATCACTTTTCTGACATGGTATAAAATGTGACATCTTAGAAAAACGATCCACCACAACAAAAATGTTGTCCCTCGCCCTCTTAGTCCTAGGCAATCCAAAAACAAAGTCCATAGAGATATCCGCCCAAGGAATGGAAGGAGTGGGAAGAGGCATGTATAAACCATGTGGATTCAAACGGGACTTAGCTTTCTGACATGTGGTGCAGCGAGCCACAAACCGCTCTACATCTCTCCTCATCTTTGGCCAAAAGAAATGTGTGGCCAGAACATCCTCCGTCTTCTTTGCGCCAAAATGGCCCATCAAACCCCCACCATGTGCCTCCTGTAATAACAAAAGACGAATGGAACCAACTGGAATGCATAGGCGGTTAGCTCTAAACAAGAATCCATCATCCAGTACAAATTTATTCCAGGTATGACCTTTTCTACAATGCAGCAACACATCTTTAAAATCAGCATCAAGAGCATATTGTTCTTTAATTGATTCAAGTCCAAAAATTCGACAATCAAGTTGGGACAGCATATTATATCGTCTAGACAATGCATCAGCGATCAAATTATCCTTCCCTTTCTTATGTTTAATGACATAAGGAAAAGACTCAATAAATTCAATCCATTTTGCATGTCTACGATTCAGATTATTTTGAGAACGAATATGCTTTAGAGATTCATGATCAGAATGAATAACAAATTCTTTAGGCCATAAATAATGACGCCATGTCTCTAAGCATCGTACGAGAGCATAAAATTCTTTATCATATGTGGAATAATTCAGGACAGGACCATTAAGTTTTTCACTAAAGTATGCAACCGGTTTACCACCTTGCAGTAAGACACCACCAATGCCAACTCCACTAGCATCACATTCAAGTTCAAAAGTCTTACTAAAATCAGGAAGTTGCAGCAGTGGTGCGTGTGTAAGCTTGTCCTTCAAGGTGTCAAAGGACTCCTCTTGTGCTTTCCCCCAATGGAACACCACACCTTTCTTAGTCAACTCATGCAATGGGGCAGCAATAGTGCTAAAATCCTTGACGAAACGTCGGTAGAAACCTGCAAGACCAAGAAAACTCCTTACCTGTGTGATGGCTTGAGGTATTGGCCAGCTCTTGATCGCTTGAAATTTCATCTCATCCACCTCAATTCCCTGTGGAGTCACAACATAGCCAAGAAAGGAAACTCGATTCGTACAAAAGATGCACTTCTCAAGGTTACCAAATAAACGTGCATCTCTCAAAGCATTAAAAACAGCACGTAAATGATCCATATGTTCATCCAATGACTTGCTATAAATCAAGATATCATCAAAGTAAACCACCACAAATTTTCCAATAAAAGCTCTCAAAACCTCATTCATCAAACGCATGAATGTACTTGGTGCATTAGTTAAACCAAAAGGCATTACTAACCACTCATACAACCCAAATTTGGTTTTGAAAGCTGTTTTCCATTCATCTCACAATTTCATTCTTATTTGGTAGTAACCACTACGCAGATAAATCTTAGTGAAAATTATAGAACCACACAACTCATCAAGCATGTCGTCTAGCCTAGGAATAGGATGACGATACCTTATAGTAATATTGTTAATGGCTCTACAATCAACACACATACGCCAAGTACCATATTTCTTAGGAACCAAAAGTACAGGAACAGCACAAGGACTAAGGCTTTCATGTACATACCCACGGTCCAAAAGGTCTTGGACATGCCGCTGAATTTCCTTAGTCTCCTCGGGGTTGGTCCTATATGCAGCATGGTTTGGCAAAATTGCACCTGGAATCAAATCAATTTGATGTTCAATCCCTCTCAAAGGTGGAAGTCCCGGGGGTATCTCAGCTGGAAAAATATCCTCATACTCTTGCAACAAGTTAGTAACTGTTGGAGGCAAAGACCTAGCAATATCATCAATGGAGAACAAAACTTGTTTGCACACCAATGCACAGCAAATATCATGATCAGAAATTTCGGCAAGGTCTGATTTTGTAGCAAGTATTACACGACCCTTCAATTTAATTCCCTCAGTCTTAGAACTAAGTGTAGATCTCTCATTATTTGGTGTTAACACAGAATTAATGACTTGTTGATTTTCTGATTTAGAACTACTAGAAATTCCAGCTCTCTCCCTATCAGCTTGTACAATTTCAGTAGGAGTCAAAGGTAGCAAAGTAATTTTCTTTCCTTTATGCATAAAAGTATATTTATTACTTCTACCATGGTGCAAAGCATCCTTATCATGTTCCCAAGGTCGATCCAATAAAAGTGAACACGCTTGCATGGGTACCACATCACAATCAACGGAATCAACATATGTACCAATGGAAAACGGAATTCTGCAAGTTTGTGTTACCTTAGCTCTTCTAGAATCATTAAACCATTGAATATAGTACGATGTGGGTGTGGTCATGTATTCAAGCTAAGCTTCTTGACCAATTCAGAACTCACCAAGTTGTTGCAGCTTCCTCCATCAATGATGACACATGCTCGCCGGTTCTTGATGACAAAGAAAATCTGAAACAAATTATGGCGTTGTAATCTATCAAGTTGTTGTACCTGTGTGTTCAGCACCCGCTACACAATGATGTTCATGTAGGCTGATGTGTCTTCACTCCCAAAAACATGTCCCTCATCATTGTCCGTGGCAGCTTCATCATCATTGTTGTCTTCGACATCGGAGGTGCTGATGTATCCTCCCTCTTCTGTAGCCATGTATGCCCGCTGACTAGGACAATCTTTTTGCACATGACCAAGACCATGGCAGCGGTGGCACTGAATGCCAGAAGTGTGTCCTGTTGAAGCAACGGATGAAGCACTTTTGGCGGGTACCTGCATGGAATTTTTACCCGAATCCGCAGGTCGTGCAGGTGGTGGTTTCGGTGCTGCTGAAACGTTGTTGCTGCCAGAAGGAAGCTTTGCTGCTGGTTTTGGTGAAAGGGCATCAAAACAGAATAACTTGGACGCCCCCGAAGATGTTGTCGTGCGTGGAGTGTAGGAGGCACCGCTGCTGCTCTTGTTCTTTTGTTGACGGCCCTGTAACTCCTTTTCTGCAAGCATAGCAAGCTGGAACAACTGGTTGACAGTATTAAATTCCTTATAATCAACAATATCCTGTATCTCACGTCTCAACCCCCCATAGAAATGACAAATTTTATCTTCAGTGTCCTCTACTACCCCACATCATATCATACCCTTTTGAAGCTCCGCATAATAATCTTGGACAGAATTATTTCCCTGCTCTAAGTGCTGCAATTTCTTTCGTAAATCACGTTGGTAGGATGGAGGAACAAAACGATTACGCATAGCTTCTTTTAAACATTCCCATGTATCAGGTTGTAAGCATGTGGTACCTAGTTCATTCCACCATATTATAGCAAAATCCTTAAACTCACTAGTGGCTTGTCGAACTCTATGTTGTTCAGGAACAAGGTGGGAATTAAATTTCTTCTCAACCGTCATTTTCCAATCAAGATATGCCTCAGCATCATAAGCACCAGAAAATTAAGGTATGGAAAATTTAACTTTAGCAAAAGGGTCATCAAGAGGGCAGTTATTGTTACCACACATGTTGTTTCCTACCATACCATGAGTGTTTTGACGAAGGCGTTGACGTAGATGTACATTCTGTGCAGCACGTGTATCCACCTCTCCATTGACATCACACAACACGTCTTCTTCTTCTTCAAAGTTGTCGTGGTGGGTAGCATCATGGCTGAATGGTAGGTGGGTCTCCATATCATCAATCCTTCCAACTAGCGAGCTTAAGCGTTTGTCCAACCTCTCAAGGGTGTGGGGTATTCTCTATTCAACAAGATAATATTTTACCCCTTGTGCGATTGCTTCCTTGACAGACTTCTTCATTTGTTCTATGTAACCCTTCATCTCACTTTTCAAAACACACTCCATAGGATTAATATGATCTGACATTGTTAGCAAGAATAATATGGAAAACAACAAGATTATCCCTATCAACTACTACGCGATGATGGTGGAACTCACAAAGCAATGGGTCGAGTCTTACCAAGCTCTTACAAGTTTCTTACCATAACAAGGCAAAGGATACCTGGACGACATGACTCAGCGATTGCAAGGGTCAAAAACTTGTGCTGTTCGAAAGGATGAATTTGGAGTTTGGATGGCCAAATATATGTGAGTAGCACACAATTCAATAACAGATAGTAATGTTGAATAGATGTCCAAACACTTGTCCTAGTTGCTGGCCTACTCGTGTCTTATCCCGGATGTTATGAACAAGACAGCAAGAAGTATGAATGATAAGGACAATAATTGAGCAGGAACAATTGCACCACAAGGCAAAATAACACACCCAAGTTTTGATATTTGTGCTCCTCTTCACAAATTTTCTTTTCTATATCTTTTTTCTTTGATTTTTTTATATCTGCCGTGAAATCAGGAGCACTAATATACACGTCGCACAAATTTTCAACTCACTTGAAAAAAGAAGATGTGGACAACAGAAATTCAATATGTTTCTTTATGATTATTGTTGAGCCTTTAGATGCCAAATAATCAATCTTCCAAAGTGAATCTGGGCAACGTAATTTAACCCAATGCCAAGGTTATGGCTGTTTTAAGACAGCACCACAAGATTATGTTTTTGGTGGAGCTGAATTGGAAACGGTGGTGAGAAAAAAATTGGATATGATGGTGACAACGTGTGGGATGGTGTCCGTATATCAAGGAGGATAAACTCACGTAATATGTGATGAAACTGAAGAACAAGGATAACCCTAGCACAATGAATAGTTATGGTGATCGATTTGATAACGACTGTGGCAGCTAGGGTTTCGATGGAATGCAGCGGATGGAATAACAAAGTAGGAACAAAACACAATTAAACCAGCAACAAAACATGAACTAGGACACAAATTCAACACTACGGACTCCAAAACAGAATTGTGCAAAAGGCTAAATCTGGTCTGGGATGGGGAAACCTATGACTATAACTTTTTTTGGCTTTTTCGTGGACGATAGGACGAGTTCAAGATAAACAAAACTAGGGGAAGGTGAACCTGACGGTGCACCTAAAGCTCTGATTACCACTTGATGTGTACAGGGGTCCCGATCTTCCGAAAGGTTCTGATAACTCTCGATTTGGTGGAGACTTGCCACAAATCGATCCGGCTTCCGAACAACACGTTCTGAACCCTGCAATCGCAGCACCACGTCTCCTCAGGTTATCAACCGATATTGCGCGGTTGACCTCGCCAAGAAGGCTAATCCTTGCCTGCGAATCAAAGAACACAAGCAAGAACAAGAAAGAATGCAACCAAATTGCTGAAAGATATGAAGCACTCAAGTTGGGGTCTCACAAACCGATGAACGGCGAAACTGTTCTTGACAGAATAATCTAAGCAAAACCCAGCTGTTTGTGACAGCGGCTAGGGGTATAAAGGAGGTGGAGGACGACCAGGGGGGTGCTGGGGTCGTGACCTAACCCTAAGACACGTACATAGTGGACTCGGACTCGATACAAGGCCCAATGGCCCAACTAGGTGATGCAACACCGTGACAGACTCTAAACTTTATATTGTTTCAAAGTTTCCCGTCGGCTCCGAGGGTATTGTGATGTGGGGCCAGTTCCATTGGAAATTTTATCCTCTCAGCTTTCGGTGCATATGTAGAACGTCAAAAACAGAGTCCCTATGCCTCCTGTGCATCCATTTTAAGGTGGACTGCTCCTGGGCCCGAGTTGGACTCGATTTTGAGTTGGGCTCGGTCTCTAACTTCTTGTTGGCATATTTTCTGGTCCTTCATGCCTCCAAACCCCTCTCCATGTATCTCCATGTCCTCTCCATGGTTCCTAATCATAATTAATCCATTAGGTAGCAATATACTCTCAAAATTCACATATAAAGAATTATTCAGGAACGAGCTCACCTCTAAATTCAGTTGTCGTGCTCGAGCTCTAGTAATTGGACCTTGCATGTCTACCATGTGAGTGTTGTGTATATCTGCAGGAGTGATGTCCACATCAATAACAGTGCCACCACAAGGCCAAGTATGGGTGCGGCTTAGCTGAGTAATTAGGTAAGTTACTAGATTGTTATGGACCGTGGAAGGCGCGGGGAATTGGAGTCGAGTGAGGACTGCCCTGGGAACTGCATGGCACAAGAGGGGGCCGTGCGTGGGAGAATTGGAGATTCTAGCCTGCCGGTGAAACCTTAGTGAGTCCATACATCTAGTAACCCCTTTGTAAAGGATATTTTGTGATCTCTTGGCCATACTCCGACGGTTGTGTACTGGTATAATGGTGGTTCTACAATCGCCGACGGGTGACGAAATCACAAACTTGTGGGTAAAGTGGTACAAACTATGCAGAGTCTAAAACTATCATGATAGTCGAGCTTACGGTCACGAGCGCCTGGACAACTCACATGATTAGATGTGATGGTTTTTGGTTTGGTTACGGTTTGGTCTTTGGATTTGGTTTACGGGACTGTTGAGTCCGGGTAATGAGATTGATTGCATGACTGTTGAGTCATGGCAACGAGATTTGGGTCTCGGAATGAGACGGAATTGAATAGTAGTGAATACGAGATGGTATTCATGAGATGGTAGTGAATACGAGATGGTATTCATGAGAAAAGATTAGAAAGATTAATGTCTGGTTGAGACAAGGAAAAGGGATGAATCATAATGGAGGTATGTTAATGTTTAAATGCATGTTGGGATTACATTCACTTAAAGCTAAGTTACTGTTTTTATCGTGTTTTGAGAAATAAACTTTGCTTTCTGCAATGAGCCTTTTTATACCTTCCTTGCTGTGAGTTACATATCATATTTTCCCGCACTTGCTGAGTACGTCATGTACTCAAATTTGCATTATTACTTCATCATCAGCAATAGGAGAGGAGTACTATGAAGACCACGTGGAGTATTAGGCATGTAATCTGTCCTCAACCGTGCCTGTGGAGTAGAGATGGAGCCGCTGCTGCTGCTTAGGTGCTTCCGCACTAGTTAGAAGACTTCCACTGCTAGAATAAGACTTCCGCTGCTAGATTAAGACATCCGCTGCCAGCATGAGTTTTGAGACTCATGAGACTTTGTAATAAAACCCTGCTCATTTGTGGTATTATATTCTGAATTCAGTTTGTGGATGATATGTGTATGTGTGATGAACATCCTGGGCACACATACGCATCAGTTCTCGGTTCTGTGTTCTATAGAATCGAGGGCATCATAATTCTAGCCTACTGGTGAAACCTTAGTGAGTCCATACATCTAGTAGCCCCTTTGTAAAGGCTATTTTGTGATCTCTTGGCCATACACCGACGGTTATGTATGGGTATAATGGAGTTTCTGCAGTCGCCGACGGGTGATGAAATCACAAACTTGTGAGTTAAGTGGTGCCACCTCTGCAGAGTGTAAAACTATCATGATAGCCGAGCTTACGGTCACAAGCGCCTGGACAACCCACATGATTAGATGGGATGGTTATTGGGATGGTATTTGGTTTGGTTATTGGTTTGGTGATGGTTTGGTCTTTGGATTTGGTTTTCGGGACTGTTGAGTCCGGGTAATGAGATTGGTTGCATGACTGTTGAGTCATGGCAATGAGATTTGATCTCAGTTATGAGATGGAATTGAATATGAGATGAGATGGTAGTGAATACAAGATGGTATTCATGAGCATGTGAAAAGTTGAGAAAGATAAATGTTCGGATGAGATGTGAAAAGTGGTGAATCATGATGGGGTATGTTGATGTTTAAATGCATGTTGGGATTACATTCACTTAAAGCTAGATGCTGTTTTTATCATGATTTGTGAAATAAACTTTGTTTTTATGCAATGAGCCTTTTTATACCTACCTTGTTGTAAGCTACATGTCATACTTTCCACACTTGCTGAGTACGTTATGTACTCACTCTTGCATTATCATACATCATCAGCAACAGGAGAGGAGTACTATGAAGACCAAGTGGAGTATTAGGCGTATGATCTATCCTCAACCTTGCCTGTGGAGTAGAGATGGAGCCGCTGCTGCTGCTTAGTTTGCTTCCGCTATTGTTTAGAAGACTTACGCTGCTAGAATAATATTTCCGCTGCTAAGATAAGACTTCGGCTGCAATAACGATTGATGTAATAAAGTACTTAAATATATTCATTCGTGGTTATATATATTCTGAATTCAGTTTGTGGATTATATGTGTATGTGTGATGAACATCTTGGGCACACATACGCATCAGTCTCGGTTCCGAGAGCTTTTTCTTCTTGGGATAGGGCCATCACAGTGCGCCACGTGTCTGGTGGGGCGGGGCCTCCCTTTTCCTCAGAGGTGAGCTCCGTGTTCGCCACGTGTCTGGCAGGGCGGGGCCTCCCCTCTCTACAGAGGCGAGCTCCGGTGGCGACACGTGTCCAACAGCGTCGGACCTGTCACACCCGGTTTCTCCGAAGATCAACCAAGTGAATGCCACATGTATGCCAGGATCATTCTCTCATACATGTGATGACAAATAGTGAAGCATCATTTATTACAAGCCAGGTGTCGAATATAAATAAGTCTTACATAGTATACGTCTCGATGGACGATAATATGTTCAGAACATGTAAATGAAACAGCAGCGGAATATAAATCTTGTGGGCTCCGTCACAGGCGTTGCCCGGGGGACACCGTGAACCTAGAATCCTTCCTCGGGACCAAAGTCTTGGTCATTAAACACCACATCATTCTCTTGACCTGAGCAGCAATATAAACCAACAGAAAAGCAAGTTTGAGTATCGTTGGCACTCAGCAAGTGTGGGAAAGTTATGTCATGCATGGCTAGAGCAAGGAGAGGTTGACTCATGGTTAAAGCACTACGCAATTAATACCTATCACCTTAGCTTATTAAGCACCTACATTACTACACACGTGAAATGGTCCCAATCTCCCAACCCATCATCAAAATCAAGTAACCATAACATCATACCCAATGTCAAGCTCCCCGCTTAACATCCTCAACTTCCAAATTTATCATCCTCTAATCATGAATAAGTCCTAGCCGCTCTTGACCGTGAGCACGGCTGTCATGATAGTTTTGACTCTGCAGAGTTTGCACCACTATACCTACATGTAGTGATTTCATCCCCCGTTGCCGGGTGGACTAAAAGAACCTCCATTATGCCAGTGGCCGTGAACCACATTCACACTTCCCAGGTGTGTAGCCAGGAGATCACTACGAGGCTTTTACAAAGGGATTCCTGACGAGCGTGGGCCCACTGAGGTTTCACCCCTAACAGCATACAAGAGGCTCCAACCCCGCTGCAGTGGCCCCCTCTTGAGCCTTGCGGTTCATATGGTAGTCCTGCTGACACCTATTCCCCGCACCATCCAAAACACCCATACTACGCCGGGGATACACCTAATTAATTGGCCAAGCTACCCCATCTCAGCATGTGGTTGGCACGGTAAAGCCAGGTCACATGCTCCATGAACCGGTCCTTAGGATCCAGGCAAGTACTAAACACAAACCCGAGTCTCGTGCATCCAGCACCAACCAAATCATCCAACTTGCCTCGATCCCTACCTCTACATAACTCATAATATCTCATTCAAGAGTAAGGTAAATAAATTGATGATCTCATATCCCAATTATCCCATTCTAAGCATGGCTAAGCATAAGCATATAAAAAATTACATGGTAAAATAAATCCCAACGCAAGCTACAAGGAAACAAGGTAATGCAATTCTAGGGAAACTTTCTAGCATGGGTTTCATATTTTAATTGACAATGCAAATAACTCTATCTACACATCCTAGTATAGGATCAAAGTGGTCAAGGATACTTGCCTTCTTCCTGCTGCTCTGGGAATGGAAAGTCTTGGTCTTGGAAGGGGAGAACTTGCTCTGGGGCAGGTTCTACTCATGCCAATACACATAGCAAAAGAAAACAACAATCCATAAGCCATAGTCCACACTTTCACTCATGCAAACCACACATACATACATATGAAAGTCATTCACATGTTTAAGTGTTGTGGTTACTCTACATGTGTTGATTTTTGGCCTACATGCACTTTTAAACATATGTATATGATTTCTAACTTTTGTATTCAGATTTCTGTTTGCACACTATATATGAATTTCTAATTTGAACAAATTCTTTATATTTAATTAATACACTTCTTAGCTACCAAGTTTGCATGAAAGGTAATTTCCTACTCCAAATAGGTTTTCAGATCTTCTACCAAATCCTAAACTGAAGTTTTTTGGATTTGGAGACTTCATTTATCATTTTCTAATTATGCATACCTATTTTCCTATATTTTTCAGATTTATTTTCTATGCCTAAAAGTGAGTTTTAATATTAAATAGTATGACATATCATCTAAACAGAATAGGTTCTGATCTAAAATATCAAATAATATATTTTTGAACTTCTCCTCTGATGTGACCTAATTTAAATTTATTTTATCAGTTTTCAGAATTATTTCCTAACCTAAAAATGTGTTTCTAGAACTAATAAATATGAACAACACTTAGGCAGATTTCATTTCAGCCTAAAATCTATTTTTAACTCATTCTAAAGTTTTCCAAGTGCTAGGAGAGTTTAAATTTGAATTTGCACATGTGTTTGCCTTACCTTTTAAATTTAAATCCTAGTCACATATTCAAATTTCTGAATTTAATATCATATAGGGTCAAAAAGGTAAATTCACCCTACTGCAGGGTCTAATTTACTATTTCATAAATTTCCAGGGGTCTAACTACACATAACAGAGGGGTTTTCCTAATTTTTATTAAGTCCAGGGGCTAAAACTGATTTTTAAATGAATTTACACGAATTTCTGAAGGTCCAGGGGCTAGATCAGAAGTTTCCGGGGCTAGCTCGTGTTTTCCGAGATCCCCAGGGGGTAGCGCGTAAGAATCCCGGCCTTTATAACACGGTGCTGACGTGGACCGTCCGATTTAAAACAGATGGCTCAGATTAGATCGCCGAACCGGTACGTGTCGGGTTTATTTCTACCGTGCGATTTAAAATAGACGGCCCCCAATGGGCCACGTCGCCCTGGCCGGAGCCAGCCCGCGCGCACGGTGGCGGTGGTGGCGATCTCACCGGCGCAGCCTCAGTTTTTGCCGCTGTGCGTTAGAGCTCGCATCTTTTTGCGCAGATCGACCGCGGAGGGTTAGGGGATGCTCACCGAGGGGTTTTCCTGCACTCGGAGGCCCTTGAAGTCGGTCGGCGGCGAGCTTCAACTGTGATGATCTTCGGTGCACATCGGGGTGGCAGTTGGAGCGCAAGACACGTCGTTTCCTTCACCTGCAGGGCTCCCCGGCGGCGGTGGATCGTGATCAGCACGTTAGATCAGGAAGTTTGAGCAAGGATCGACGAGAATCGGCTATAGAAACTTCGGTTCTCACCGGAGAGAAAGGTGGAGCGGCGCTGGGGAATTCGGCGAGTTTTCTTGCGTGAATTGCACGAGGAGAGGCGGCGGAGGATTGGTTTGGACAAGTAGCAGTGTCCGGGGCCGAAGATCGGGCTGGGGCGCGGATTTCTGGAGGTGGTTTGGATTCGGGTGCGAGAGAGCCGGGGTCGGTTGGGGCGCGCGGGAGGAGAGGGATGACACGCGGGCCCCGCGTGTCAGTGAGAGGAAGAGAGGGGCGCGGGTTTGGGCTGGCGCGGGGAGGTAGTGGGCCGGCTGGTGGGTTTCGGCCCACTGGCCGATTGGGGTTTTCTTTTTCTTTTTTCCTTTTCTTTTCTGTTTTGATTTGAATTTGAATTCCAGTTTGAATTTGAATTTCTGCACTACATGCAATACGTCCAAAAAATTTTAAATTCCCCTCTTTAGCAGGTTCTGGGGTGTTACAGCTCTACCCCCCTTAAAAGAAATCTCGTACTCAAGATTGGTGGTTCTAGGAAAACAATTCCGGAAACTGTGCCTTAAGCTCGTCTTCTCGCTCCCATGTGGCTTCCTCTTCCGAGTGATGCTTCCGCTGCACCTTGCACATCCAGATTCTTTTATTTCTTGTGAGGCGTTCCATTGTCTCCAAAACCTTGACCGGTTGCTCAGCGTAAGACAGATCCCCTCCTACGTCAACCTCATTCATGGGTAACATCTCTCCAGGCGTCCTTAGACATTTCTTGAGCTGAGACACATGGAATACATCGTGCACATCCGATAGGCGAGCCGGTAGTTCTAGTTGATATGCCACTTCGCCTTTCCTCTCTAGAATCTGAAAGGGTTCGATGTATCGAGGTGATAACTCCCCTTTCACCTTGAACCGACGAAGTCCTCGGATTGGGGACACCTTGAGATAGACATAGTCCCCCATGTTGAAAACGAGCTCTCTTCTCCGTACATCGGCATAGATCTTTTGTCGGGTCTGTGCTATCCTCAAGTTGTTGCGGATTTCCCTCACTTTCGCCTCGGCTTCTTGTAGTACCTCGGGCCCAAACACTTTACTTTCCCCTGTTTGGTTCCAAAATAGTGGAGTTCTGCACTTCCTCCTATACAAAGCCTCAAATGGTGACATCTTCATACTAGCCTGATAGCTGTTGTTATAGGAGAACTTCGCATACGGTAGGTTCTTATCCCAACTCCTATTGTTCTTGAGCGCACACGCTCTCAGCATATCCTCAAGGATCTGATTGGTTCTTCCCGTCTACCCGTCAGTCTGGGAGTGATAGGCAGAACTAAAATTTAGATGAGTTCCCATGGTTTCATGTAACTTCTGCCAGAACCTGGAGGTGAACTGTGTCCCTTGGTCCGACACTATCTTCTTTGGCACTCCATGGAAACACACGATCCTTGACATGTACAATTCCGCCAATTTGGATCTGTTGTAGCTTTCTTTTACGGGGATGAAATGAGCTACCTTGGTTAGTCTGTCGACGATGACCCATATCGAATCATATCCTGATTGGGTCCTGGGTAGTCCCACTATGAAATCCATAGCGATTTCTTCCCATTTCCATTAAGGCACTTTGAGTGGTTGCAATAATCCCGTGGGTCGTTGATGTTCTGCTTTCACCAACTGACATGTGTCACATAGGGCAACATGTTCCATGACATCTCGCTTCATGCCATACCACCAATACCTGCTCTTGAGGTCATGATACATCTTCGTACTCCCAGGATGAATAGAATAGTCAGAATCATGAGCTTCCTTCAAAATCAATTCACGGATCTCCTTCACCTCAGGCACATAGATTCTTTTCCTGTGCCACATCGTACCTTGTTCATCCTCTCTGAATACAGGGGCTTTATTTTCTTTGATGTGTTCTCTAATCTCTTGTATCTTCTCGTCATTCTTCTGACCGTTGCGTATGTCTTGCTCTAATGTGGAGTCCACTTCCATTGCGATGGCCTCACCACTATTCACCAGACATAGATTGAGTTTTGCAATCTCTTCCTTCAATTCTGTAGGCATGTTCTTCGAACTCAACATGTGGACCTGCACTTTCCGGCTTAAAGCATCCGCTACGACGTTCTATCCTAGTGTTGGTTATGCCAGATATGCAAAAGAATTTTTCCGTGTACTGCGATGCATCTGGACACGGGTTGGGATGTGTTCTCACGCAAGAGGGGCATGTCGTGGCCTACGCGTCCCGGCAGCTCCGAAAACACGAGAAGAACTGTCCTACACATGACCTAGAGCTAGCTGCGGTAGTACACGCGTTGAAGATTTGGCGGCATTACTTGATGGGAAAGAGGACAGAGATATATAATCATAAGAGCTTAAAGTACATTTTCACACAGCCAGATCTCAACCTCAGACAAAGGAGATGGTTAGAGCTAATCAACGACTTTGATGTGGGCATCAACTATCATCCTGGGAAGGGCTGTTGTCAATCTTTTCTTCAGTTCTTGAAAACTCATCTCACACTCCGGTGTCCATGTGAATGTGGTTCCCTTCTCTAACAATTTGGTGAGGGGTCTCGAAATCTTGGAGAAACCCTCAATAAATCGTCGATAATACCCAGCCAATCCTAAGAAGCTTCAAACTTCCCCGAAATTTTCAGGGGTCTTCCACTTCTGCACATCCTCGATCTTGGCAGGATCTACGGAGATTCCTCCCTCCGAGATTATATGTCCTAAGAAGGGAACTCTCTTCAACCAAAACTCACACTTGCTAAACTTGGCATATAGTTGGTGTTCTCTTAGCTTTTGCAACACCAACCTTAAATGTCCCTCATGTTCTTCTTCATCTTTGGAGAAGACAAGGATGTCATCAATGAAAACCACCACAAATTTGTCCAGGTATTCCATGAATACCTTGTTCATGAGATACATGAAGTATGCCGGGGCATTAGTTAGCCCGAACGGCATGACGGTGTATTCGTACAGCCCGTACCGAGATACGAAAGTTGTCTTTGGAATATCGGTTTGTCTTATCTTAAGTGGTGGTATCCCGACCTGAGATCAGTTTTTTAGAACACACAAGCTCCCCTCAGCTGATCAAATAAGTCTTCAATGCGGGGTAATGGGTACTTGTTCTTGATGGTTACTTCATTCAACGCACGGTAGTCTATGCATAACCTTTGAGTCCCGTCCTTTTTGGGCACAAATATCACTAGAGCTCCCCATGGTGAGGAACTAGGATGAATATACCCCTTCTCCGTCAACTCTCTTATATGCTCCTTGAGTTCTTCCAGCTGTTTGGAGTCCATCCTATAAGGCCTCTTGTATATCGGGGCTGTTCCAGGTACAAGTTCAATCGCGAATTCCACTTCACGATCGGGAGGCATACCTGGCAACTCCTCCGGAAAAACGTTTGGGTATTCCCTGATGATCCTGATCTCTCCCACTTCCACCTCAACGTGATTGAGTTTAAGGTCCCTCCTAGGTTCTTGTACAGTTATGAACTTCACTCTTGTGCCACTAGGGTGAGTTAGTTCCACCATTCTTGTCGAACAATGGACGATTCCCTTATGTTTGGTCAACCAATCCATACCCAAAATAATATCTATGCCTTGTGAGTCTATCACTATGAGGTTTGCAGTAAATACTACCCCATTAATGTCTAGATTCACCTTGGGACACACTTGTCTTGTCCTTATTTCTCCCCTGGAGAGTTTGCTGCTAGTATATGGTTCATTTGTGTTGTTGCTAGATCATGCTTCTTAACAAACCCTTGAGCAATGAACGAGTGGGTAGCACCAGAATCGAACAACAGGGTTGCAATGTGTAAATTGGCAGGAAACTTACCAATCACCACGTCAGGTGCCTCTTGCACTTTCTCCATGGTTACGTGGTTCACCCGTCCTCACATCACATTCTGCTGTTGTGGCTGCATGGGCTTCTTCTTTGGGCACTTATGGGCGTAGTGCCCCACTTCACCACAGTTGAAGCATTGTACCCCAACTTTAGGTGCCTGGCCTTTGTTGTCTTGGGGTTGGCTCGGTGGTCCTTGTCCTGCTGGTCGAGGTTGATATGTGGGGCGAGGTTGCTGTACAAACTGAAGCTGCGGCTGTGCTGGTGCTAACGGAGGCCTGAAATTTGGGTTGTACCCTCTGGGTGCTGAGTAGGGTACCACAGCACGGCTCGTCTGCCCTGTGGGTTGCTGCATCAGACGTGGGCGTGTGTTGCTACCTGAGGCTTGGTGTGACCATCCCTCCTTCCTCTTGTTTTCATTTTCCAAGGCCTTCAGCTTCCTCTCCACGACAAATGCTCTGTCTACCATCTTTTGGAAGCTTTCATACTCGTTGGAGGACATTGCACACTGCATTTCCATAGTAAGTCCTTCCACAAAGCAGTCCTGTTTCTGCTCATCAGTTTCGATGTCCCGTGGTGCATCATGGGATAGTTGGGTGAATTTAGTGAGGTATTCCCTCACAGTCATGTTTCCTTGCTGCAGTCCCAAGAACTCCTTTCTCTTGTTTTTGAGTTCACCCCTTGGTATGTAATGGTTGCGGAAACTGTGCTTGAACTCTTCCCAAGTGATGTTCTCGGGGTCATGATGGGCTGACACGTAAGCGGTCCACCAATCAGCAGCAGGCCCATGCAATTGGTGAGAGGCAAATAGCACCCTCTCATACCCTTGGTATTGTATGATCCTCATCTTGCTCTCAATGGTCTTTAGCAAGTCATCTGCCTCCAGAGGTTCAGCAGCTCTTGCAAACTTTGGAGGTTCAGTCCCCAGAAACTCACTCAACCTTGGTTGGCGTGGTGCAGCTCGTGGGGGTGGAGCTTGGTGCAAGTTGGCCACCACTTGAGTTAGACTCTGGATGAGCTGATTCTGATTTTCAAGCATCTGGTGGATAGGATCAGCTCCTTCACGGCAACCACCCCTGTCTTGTCCCCTAGAAAGATGAGGGTTGCCGGCCTCATCGTTGTTGGTGGTGGGGTTGGCACCACGACCCTTTCCTCTTCCAGCCATCTATCATGATCAACCAAATGTTAACTTAAAGCATTACGTATAACTTCCCAAATTGCTTGTTTAAACTTAAACTTTTGAGGCCTTAATATATTAAACATTTGCTGAGGGTTTCACGTAGATTTTTGGGAGTCACGTCTCACGCAAAATAAATGCACTCTTAATTCATAGGGGTTCACACATCAAAGCAAAGCAACCTAAAGACGAGGTTGTGGACAAATGCCCATGGCTTCCACAACTCACGTCACACACCAAACATTAGCACACAATTAACTAAGGTATTGACTCGACTACTCGATAACCTGCTGAACTAAAGGAAAGGACTTTACACGACTCGTATCACTGAGATGGCTCCTCGGGGTCTTCCTCATTATTGCGGCTGCCCTCTGATTCCGCTTTGGGTGGGGAAGCTGCTGGTGGAGAAGTGCGGCGACGCCTGCTCGCCCGGCGGTCTGGGGAGTCAGGAGTCCATGTGTCATTCACGGTGACACACAGTTCATTCCCATCTCCTCTTTCTCTCGCCCTCAAGCTGGCTCGAAGCAACGCCTCAGTCTCCTTCAGGGTGTCACGAACATCATGAAGCTCCTGCTGACACTCCTGCAGTCAGTGCTGAGCATAGCAGCATCCTCCAAGCACAGGTCCATGTGCTCATGGGAAGTCCCCTGCTGCACTGGCGGGTACTTGTACTCCGCGGTGCCACTCTCACGCTGGAGGACATACATGTACTCAGTCCTGTCGAGGTGGTGACGGTTGATGTAACTCTGGCAGGTGATGGCCTCCCAGGTGACATCCTTCTCAGCATCGACCTGTGTCACCCGACAAGCTGGAGAGCGGTGGATCTTGAGCAGCTGATTTTCATGGATAATCCTCATTTCTGAACTCCATTCTTCCCGCTTCTCACGGATGGTCCGGGTGGAGCTGTAGTGTATGATTAGCTTTCCCGTATTGTCGGCGGCGTGGAGCATACGCCGAAGACGGTGCAACAGGCCTCCTACTGCCAACCCGTAGGAGTGGTACGTCACCCGACGGTTATCCTCTCTCAAGGCAAGGGCAACTACAGGAACTCTCCCTCCGGTGGACTTGTGGGCGGTGCGGATCATGCGAACCATCTAAAACATAAAGCATTTAAAAATCAAGTTAGATAAGATTTAAAAATCGTATTTTGAATAAAAGTTGGGGCAAGGTGAATAAAGTGACCCCATTAAATAACCCTTTCAACCCACACCTTTGTAAAATAGTTTTTAATAAAATAGGTTCCTTAAATACGTCCATTTCTACCTAGGTCCATGTTCCTACAGGCAACCTTGGCTCTGATACCACTTCTGTCACACCCGGTTTCTCCGAAGATCAACCGAGTGAATGCCACATGTATGCCAGGATCATTCTCTCATACATGTGATGACATATAGTGAAGCATCATTTATTACAAGTCAGATATCGAATATAAATAAGTCCTACATAGCATACATCTCGATGGACGATAATAAGTTCAGAACATGTAAATGAAACAGCAGCGGAATATAAATCTTGTGGGCTCCGTCACAGGCTTTGCCCAGGGGACGCCGTGAACCTAGAATCCTTCCTTGGGACTAAAGTCTTGGTCATTAAACACCACATCGTTCTCTTGACCTGAGCAGCAATATAAACCAACGGAAAAGCAAGTTTGAGTACCGTTGGTACTCAGCAAGTGTCGGAAAGTTATGTCATGCATGGCTATAGCAAGGAGAGGTTAACTCATGGTTAAAGCACTACGCAATTAATACCTATCACCTTAGCTTATTAAGCACCTACATTACTACATAGGTGAAATGGTCCCAATCTCCCAACCCATCATCAAAATCAAGTAACCATAACATCATGCCCAATGTCAAGCTCCTCGCTTAACATCCTCAACTTCCAAATTCATCATCCTCTAATCACGAACAAACCACACATACATACATATGAAAGTCATTCACATGTTTAAGTGTTGTGGTTACTCTACATGTGTTGATTTTTGGCCTACATGCACTTTTAAACATATGTATATGATTTCTAACTTTTGTATTCAGATTTCTGTTTGCACACTATATATGAATTTCTAATTTGAACAAATTTTTTATATTTAATTAATACACTTCTTAGCTACCAAGTTTGCATGAAAGGTAATTTCTTACTCCAAATAGATTTTAAGATCTTCTACCAAATCCTAAACTGAAGTTTTTTGGATTTGGAGACTTCATTTATCATTTTCTAATTATGCATACCTATTTTCCTATATTTTTCAGATTTATTTTCTATGCCTAAAAGTGAGTTTTAATATTAAATAGTAGGACATATCATCTAAACAGAATAGGTTCTGATCTAAAATATTAAATAATATATTTTTGAACTTCTCCTCTGATGTGAACTAATTTAAATTTATTTTATCAGTTTTCGGAATTATTTCCTAACCTAAAATGTGTTTATAGAACTAATAAATATGAACAGCACTTAGGCAGATTTCATTTCAGCCTAAAATCTATTTTTAACTCATTCTAAAGTTTTCCAAGTGCTAGGAGAGTTTAAATTTGAATTTGCACATGTGTTTGCCTTACCTTTTAAATTTAAATCCTAGTCACATATTCAAATTTCTGAATTTATTATCATATAGGGTCAAAAAGGTAAATCCACCCTACTGCAGGGTCTAATTTACTATTTCATAAATTTCCAGGGGTCTAACTACACATAACACAGGGGTTTTCCTAATTTTTATTAAGTCCAGGGGCTAAAACTGATTTTTAAATGAATTTACATGAATTTCTGAAGGTCCAGGGGCTAGATCAGAAGTTTCCCGGGCTAGCTCGTGTTTTCCGAGATCCCCAGGGGGTAGTGCATAAGAATCCCGGCCTTTATAACGCGGGGCTGATGTGGACCGTCCGATTTAAAACAGACGGCTCAGATTAGATCGCCGAACCGGTACGCGTCGGGTTTATTTCTACCGTGCGATTTAAAATAGGCGGCCCCCGAGGGGCCACGTCGCCCTAGCCGGAGCCAGCCCGCGCGCGCGGCGGCGGGGGTGGCGATCTCGCCGGCGCAGCCTCGGTTTTTACCGCTGTGCGTTAGAGCTCGCATCTTTTTGCATAGATCGACCGCGGAGGGGTAGGGGATGCTTACCGAGGGGTTTTCCTGCACTAGGAGGCCCTGGAAGTCAGTCGGCGGCGAGCTTCAACGGCGATGATCTTCGGTGCACGTCGGGGTGGCAGTTGGGGCGCAAGACACGTCGTTTCCTTCACCTGCAGGGCTCCCTGGCGGCGTTGGATCGTGATCAGCACGTTAGATCAGGAAGTTTGAGCAAGGATCGATGGGAATCGGCTGTAGAAACTTCGGTTCTCACCGGAGAGAAAGGTGGAGCGGCGCCAGGGAATTCGGCGAGTTTTCTTGCGTGAATTGCATGAGGAGAGGCGGCGGAGGATTGGTTTGGATAAGTAGCAGCGTCCGGGGCCGAAGATCGGGCTGGGGCGCGGGTTTCCGGAGGTGGTTTGGATTCGGGTGCGAGAGAGCTGGGGTCGGTTGGGGCGCGCAGGAGGAGAGGGATGACACGCGGGCCCCGCGTGTCAGTGAGAGGAAGAGAGGGGCGCGGGTTTGGGCTGGCGCGGGGAGGTAGTGGGCAGGCTGGCGGGTTTCGGCCCACTGGCCGGTTGGGGTTTTCTTTTTCTTTCTCTTTTTCCTTTTCTTTTCTTTTCTGTTTTGATTTGAATTTGAATTTCAGTTTGAATTTGAATTTCTGCACCACATGCAATACGTCCAAAAATTTTTAAATTCCCCTCTTTAGCAGGTTTTGGGGTGTTTTAGGACCTCCCTTCTCCTCGGAGGTGAGCTCCGAGGACGATACATGTCAAGCGGTGTCGGACCTCCCTTCTCCTCGGAGGTGAGCTCCGAGGACGACATGCGTCCAGTGGGGCCGGACCTCTTGGAGGCGAGCTCCGAGGGTGGCACGTGTCCAGCAGCCCGGACCTCTCGGAGGTGAGCTCCGAGAGTGACACGTGTCCAGCGGGGTCGGGTCACATCCCTTCCGCAGGGGTGAGTTCCAAAGTCGACACGTGTCTGGCGGGGCCGGACCTCATCCCTTCTGCAGGGGTGAGCTCCGAGAGCAACACGTGTCCCGCGGGGCTGAGCCTTGCTTCTCCGCAGAGACTAGCTCCGAAGTCAACACGTGTCCCGCGGGGCTGAGCCTCGCTTCTCCGCAGAGACTAGCTCCGAAGGCGACACGTGTCCAGCGGGGCCAAACCTCGCCCCTTCCTCAGGGGCGAGCTTCGAGTCTGCCACGTGGCCAGCAGTGCCGGACCTCACCCCCTATGCAGGGATGAGCTCCGAAGACGCCACGTGGCCAGCGGCCGCGGGAAGTGTCGACAGCGCTCCTCGGCGAATTAGAATTGGCTCTTTTCAGCTATCTTTCTCCCATTTTTATGATTCTTTCCCATTTCTATTTCTTTTATAATGTTTTTCTATATGCAATGCATGAATATGAAATTGAGGGTGTTACAGGTAAGCTCCGGCTCAAGGTCCGGTTAGCTTTGACAAGGTGAAGAGCTAAATCGCAATGGTTCTGTTTTTACCATGAAAATGTTTCGAACTTGCTTTGCATCTATGGAAAGTTTGATTAGTATTCTTTTACTAAGTTTTTGAAGTGTTATGGCTGTTTACGGTGGTTAACATTTTGCTATGGTTTGCAACATGCTTATGTGAGGTGTTCACTTAAGGTGTTGTGGTTTTCGGAACTAACGTGAGTCAAGTCACGGACTTGTGCTCAAAAGTATTGGTTGTTTATTCATGTGCAGGTGTTGCTTGAGTTCAAGATATGTCTGGTGACGGGATACATTGAACTAGTCTTAGGGAGAAGATGAGGTTCAACAACCAAGTTCGGGAGGAATTGTGGTTGAGTTGATCGGGAGGTCATGCAGCATGTTTGGATCAAGAACAATGCATATGAAGGTATCATAGACGTCATTGGAAGGCGTTTGCACGTGTGCAAGGAGTGCATAGACGTGGCAACATGATTTCAAGGCGTGATGAAGAGATGTAGACGTAAAGAATTGGTAGGAAAGGTCCAACCGGCTGGATTATGGACTCAGGCTGCGGCTGAGTCGGTTATTGGCTCAAACATGGAAAGATTTGAGTTGGTTTTGATAGGATTTCATGTGGGACACGAAGTTGAGTTGTTTTAGGAATGTGGGATATGTTCCTAAGGTGTTTGGAAGTCTTAAGTTTGCTTCTATCTGCGTATAGAAGAGTCTTGAGCAGTTATGGAAAGTTTTGATTCAGAAACTGAGTAGGATTAGAGTCCTAGTTTGAATTGGGTTGGCCTCCGGGCTGGTTATATAAGCAAGAGAGGCTAGAGCTCGTGGTAAGACGACCTTGGGCTGTTCCTCTTATGTTTTGATCAATAAAATTCGTAATTTAGAGGAGCTTTTGTGCCTTGTTCGTCCGACTTGTTTTTGTCAAGTCTTTCTCGTCGAGTTTCTGGACAGCACGACAGTGCTTCAGTGTTCGATCATAACTTGAGTTTTACAGATCCAATTGACGTGATTATTTCTGGGTTGCCTTCACAACTTTATTATCTAGCATCTGTGAAAATTTCACGGTCATTGGATTTGTATTTTCTGATCTAGATGAGTTTCTTTGCAGTGTTGCAGATCTGGTTTTTACTCGAATAGAACAGATTGACCCTCGTTTGATCTTTCGATCATAACTTGAGTTTTTCTTGACGGATTTCCGTGATTCTTGTTATCGTGTCTTTGTGACTTGATTCTCTATAATATATACAACTTTTGTCATGGTTGAACACATTTAGATCAGTCTCATACACGGTTTCTTTAACAGATCGATATTCTGCCGAGGGGGTTTTTGTTGCTTCCACTAAAAAGATTTAAATCTTCCATTCACCCCCCTCTGGTAGCTTTTCACGTGCTCTTCGATACTACATTATACCAACTTTTTCAAGTCCGAATGTGCTGAAGTCACACCACAAACTTGCGCCAATCTCCACACATGTTCAAACAACTTCAGCGCACCTTAGAACCATGTTTCCACGTCCATGCACTCCTTTCACACGTGCACACCTTCCAAACATGTTCAACCTTAACTTTTTATCGTCCAAATATGTTGGAATCACGTCACAACGTCAAGTCATGCCTAACTTGTTACCATGACTTCCACATACAGTAACACCACTTGACACGTCTCAAGTACCTTCATGTGCACCATTCTTGATCCAAACATTCTGCATGATAGCTTTTATCACCTCAACCATAATTCCTCTCGAACTTGGTTGTTGAATCTCAACTTCTCCCTAAGTTTAGTTCAAGGACCACCATCACCAGCCAAGTCTTAACCTCAAGCAACACCTACACATGAGAAAACAACAATTCTCTGCGAGCCCAAGTCCTAAACTTGACTCTCGTTAGTCTAGACACCAAAACATATTGTGTGAGAGCCTAACACAAGCTTGTTGCACACGTCAACCAACCATGAACCACCAAAACACATTAACAACCCATTCAATCAGCACCAAGCATTCTCTCCTAACCATCAGAGACAAACTTAACATGTATCATGTCAAACCACACGTCAAGCACAAAGTGTGTGCCCAAAACTTTACATGAACCTCACTCAAACACTTTTTGCCAATGTATTCAACACATATAGATATCATAATCTCCCCCTTTATGAATTAATTGGCAACACCCACCTAGAATCGAACAAATTCTACCTATGGGTAGAATGTATAATGCACTTTGAATGTGCAATGTGTGACCAAATCCCCCCTTTCACAATGTGTTCATCAAGATACGAAAAAAGAGGTGGTGAAAAATGATTTCATGGAAGATTCTGGTGCAAAACCTCCTAAAAGACATTATAAATATGGAGAAGTGGCTTACACTTCTCTACACACAAGTTTCAAGAATTTGAGCTCCACTCTGAGGCTTAGAATTGCCTCCGTAGTGATTAGAAAATAGGGAGAGAGTGACAATGAGGAGGAGGAGGCTCGGGTTTCTCGTGCTTCTTCCAAACTTGTAAGTTGATTGATGCTTCTTTTCATGTGAAGTATGTGTAATTTCCAATTGAGTTTAGTTTCTTAATTTAAGTAAGTTATTCTTTGTTTGCTCATCACTTTATGCAATTAGAGGCCCTAATCTTAGCTTAGCTTTCAAAAGGATTAGGGAAGTAATCGACGGCATAGACATGGTGTCTAGCCTTGAAGTTACCTTTGATTACCTCGTGCTATACAGGTTGTAGAGGTAGGCGATAGGTGGTGACAATCCTATTCGTTCATTGTAATCCTCCATGTTCGGTGTAATACCCCAAAATTTGGTAAGAGGGGAATTTAAAATTTTTTGGACGTATTGCATGTGGTGCAGAAATTCAAATTGGAATTCAAATTCAAATCAAAACAGAAAAGAAATGGAAAAAGAAAAAGGAAAAGAAAAACCCAACCGGCCAGTGGGCCGAAACCCACCAGCCGGCCCACCATTTCCCCACGCCAGCCCACAGCCGCGCACCCCTCTCTTCCTCTCACTGACACACGGGGCCCGCATGTCATCACCCACCTCTCGCGCGCTCGGCCGACCCCGGGACTCCTCTCTCTCCTGAATCCAAACTACCCCCAGAAACCCGCGTCCCCCAGCCGAATTCTGGTCCCGGACGACTCCAGCTCGATCCCAACAGACCGCCGCCCTCCCTCGTCTATATAAACGCCGGCATCGCCCTGTTTTTTTCCCCGATCGGCTGTTTTTCCTCCCGGTGAGAACCGAAGCTCCGATCACCGTTTTCTCTCGATCCTTGCTCGGGTTTTCTGATCTAACGCTCTGATCCTGTTCCACCGCCTCCAGGGAATCACGCAGGTGCAGAAAACTCGGTGGTTTGCGCTCTAGACACAGCTCCGACGAGCACCGCCGCGGTTCCACCTCGGACCTCGTCGCCGAACCGCCTTCCAGGGCCTCCGAGCTCAAGAAAAACCCCGAGGTGAGATCCCCGACCTTCCCTCTACCGTTCTATGCCATGAAATCCCAGTTTTAGGAGGTATAGACGAAGATCCGAAGTTCTCCGGCGAGATCGCCACCTCCCGCCGCCGGGCAGCGCCGCCCGCGCACGGCCAGGGCGACGTGGCCCCCTGAGGCCCGTCCATTTTAAATCGTGCGGTTCCTATTAGATCTAACCCATACCGCTTCGCGTTATAATCTCAGCCGTCTGTTTTAAATCAGACGGTCCACGTCGGCCCCGCATTATAAAGACCGGGATTCTTGCGCGCTACCCCCTGGGGATCTCGGAAAACACGAGCTAGCCCCGGAAACTTCTGGTCTAGCCCCTGGAACTTCAGAAATTCGTGTAAATTCATTTAAAAATCAGTTTTAGCCCCTAGACTTAATAAAAATTAGGAAAACCCCCCTGTTATGTGTAGTTAGATCCCTGGAAATTTATGAAATAATAAATTAGACCCTGTAGTAGGGTGGATTTACCTTTTTGACCCTATATGATATTAAATTCAGAAATTTGAATATGTGATTAGGATTTAAATTTAAAAGGTGAGGCAAACACATTGTAAATTCAAATTTAAATTCTCCTAGCACTTGGAAAACTTTAGAATGAGTTAAAATAGGTTTTAAGTTGAAATGAAGTTGTCTAATTGATTGTTCACATTTATTAGTTATAGGGACACATTTTTAGGTTTGGAAATAATTCTGAAAATTGGTAAAATAAATTTAAATTAGTTCACATCAGAGGAGAAGTTCAAAAATATATTATTTAATATTTTAGATCAGAACCTATTCTGTTTAGATGATATGCCCTACTATTTAATATTAAAACTCACTTTTAGACATAGAAAGTAAATCTGAAAAATATAGGAAAATGGGCATGCATAATTAGAAAATGATAGATGAAGTCTCTAACTCCAAAAACTTCATTTTAGGATTTGGTAGAAGATCTGAAAACCTATTTGGAGTATAAAAATCAACACATCTAGAGTAACCACAACACTTAGAAATGTGAATGACTATCATGTGTATGTATGTGTGGGTTGTATGAAGTGAAAGTGTGAACTATGTCTTATGTATTGTTGTTTTCTTTTGCTATGTGTATTGGCATGAGTAGAACCTGCCCCAGAGCAAGTTCTCCCCTTCCAAGACCAAGACTTTCCATTCCCAGAGCAGCAGAAAGAAGGCAAGTGTCCTTGACCACTTTGATCCTATACTAGGATGTGTAGATAGAATTATTTGTATTGTCAATTGAAATATGAAACCCATGCTAGGAAGTTTCCCTAGAATTGCATAACCTTGTTTCCTTGTAGCTTGGGTTGGGATTTATTCTATCATGTCATTTATTTATATGTTTATGCTTAGCCATGCTTAGAACAGGATAATTGGGATATGAGATCATCAATTTATTTATCTTACATGAATGACACATGGACTCCTGACTCCCCAGATCGCCAGGCGAGCAGGCGTCGCCGCACTTCTCCACCAGCAGCTTCCCCACCCAAAGCGGAGTCAGAGGGCAGCCGCAATAATGAGGAAGATCCCGAGGAGCCGGCTCAGTGATACGAGTCGTGTAGAGTCCTTTCCCATAGTTCAGCAGGTTATCGAGTAGGCGAGTCAATACCTTAGTTAATGGTGTGTTAATGTTTGGTGTGTGACGTGAGTTGTGGAAGCCATGGCCATTTGTCCACAACCTCGTCTTCAGGTTGTTTTGCTTTGATGTGTGAACCCCTACGAATTAAGAGTGCATTTATTTTCGCGTGAGACATGAAACCCTCAGAAAATATAAATATAATAAGGTCTCAAAATTTTAAAGTTTAAACAAGCAAATTGGGAAGTTAGTATGTAATGCTTTAAATTGACATCTGGTTGATCATGATAGATGGCCGGAAGAGGAAAGGGTCGTGGTGCCAACCCCGCCAACAACAACGATGAGGCCGGCAACCCTCATCTTTCTGGAGGACAAGACAGGGGTGGTCGCCGTGAAGGAGTTGATCCCATCCATCAAATGCTTGAAAATCAGAATCAGCTCATCCAGAGCCTAACTCAAGTGGTGGCCAACTTGCATCAAGTTCCACCTCCACAAGCTGCACCACGCCAACCAAGGTTGAGTGAATTTCTAGGGACTCAACCTCCAAAGTTTGCAAGTGCTGCTGAACCTCTGGAGGTAGATGATTGGCTAAAGACCATTGAGAGCAAGATGAGGATCATACAATGCCAAGGGTATGAGAGGGTGCTGTTTGCCTCTCACCAATTGCATGGACCTGCTGCTGATTGGTGGACTGCTTACGTGGTAGCCCATCATGACCCTGAGAACATCACTTGGGAAGAGTTCAAGCGTAGTTTCCGCAACCATTACATACCAAGGGGTGAACTCAAGAACAAGAGAAAGAAGTTCTTGGGGCTGCAGCAAGGAAACATGACTGTGAGGGAGTACCTCACTAAATTCACCCAACTATCCCGTTATGCACCACGGGACATCGAGACTGATGAGCAGAAACAGGACTGCTTTGTGGAAGGACTTACTGCGGAGATGCAATGTGCAATGTCCTCCAACGAGTATGAAAGCTTCCAAAAGATGGTAGACAGAGCATTTGTAGTGGAGAGGAAGCTGAAGGCCTTGGAAAATGAAAACAAGAGGAAGGCGGGATGGTCACACCAAGCCTCGGGTAGCAACACACGCCCACGTCTGATGCAGCAACCCGCAGGGCAGACGAGTCGTGCTGCGGTTCCCTACTCAGCACCGAGAGGGTACAACCCGAACTTCAGGCCTCCGTCAGCACCAGCACAGCCACAACGTCAGTTTGTACAGCAGCCTCGCCCCACATATCAACCTCGACCAGAAGTACAAGGACCCCCAAACCAACCCCAAGACAACAAAGGCCAGGCACCTAAGGTAGGGGTGCAATGCTTTAACTGTGGTGAAGTGGGGCACTACGTCCATAAGTGCCCAAAGAAGAAGCCCGTGCAGCCTCAACAGCAGAATGTGATGCAAGGACAGGTGAACCACGTGACCATGGAGGAGGCGCAAGAGGCACCCAACGTGGTAGTTGGTAAGTTTCCTGCCAATTTACACATTGCAACCCTGTTGTTCGATTCTGGTGCTACCCACTCGTTCATTGCCCAAGGGTTTGTTAAGAAGCATGATCTAGCAACAACACAAATGAACCATATGCTAGCAGTAAACTCTCCAGGGGAGAAATAAGGACAAGACAAGTGTGTCCCAAGGTGAATCTAGACATTAATGGGGTGATATTTACTGCAAACCTCATAGTGATAGATTCACCAGGGATAGATATTATTTTGGGTATGGATTGACTGACCAAACATAAAGGAATCATCCATTGTTCGACAAGAACGGTGGAACTAACTCACCCTAGTGGCACCAGAGTAAAGTTCATAACCATACAAGAGCCTAGGAGGGACATTAAACTCAATCAAGTTGAGGTGGAAGTGGAGGAGATCAGGATCATCAGGGAATATCCAGACGTTTTTCCGGAGGAGTTGCCAGGTATGCCTCCCGATCGTGAAGTGGAATTCGCGATTGAGCTAGTGCCTGCAACAGCTCCGATATACAAGAGACCCTATCGGATGGACTCCAAACAGCTGGAAGAACTCAAGGAACATTTAAGAGAATTGACAGAGAAGGGGTACATTCGTCCTAGTTCCTTACCATGGGGAGCTCCAGTGATATTTGTGCCCAAGAAGGACGGAACTCAAAGGTTATGCGTAGATTACCGTGCGTTGAATGAAGTAACCATCAAGAACAAGTACCCATTACCTCGCATTGAAGACTTGTTTGATCAGTTGAGGGGAGCTTGTGTGTTCTCGAAAATTGATCTCAGGTCGGGATACCACCAACTTAACATAAGGCAAACTGATATTCCAAAGACAGCTTTCGTATCTCGGTACGGACTGTATGAATACACCGTCATGCCTTTCGGGCTAACTAATGCCCCGACATACTTCATGTATCTCTTGAACAAGGTATTCATGGAATATCTGGACAAATTTGTGGTGGTTTTCATAGATGACATTCTCGTCTTCTCCAAAGATGAAGAAGAACATGAGAAACATCTAAGGTTGGTGTTGCAAAAGCTGAGAGAACACCAACTATACGCCAAGTTGAGCAAGTGTGAGTTTTGGCTGAAGAGAGTTCCCTTCTTAGGACATATAATCTCGGAGGGAGGAATCTCCGTAGATCCCGCCAAGATCGAGGATGTACAGAAGTGGAAGACCCCTGAGAATGTCGGGAAAGTTCGAAGCTTCTTAGGATTGGTTGGGTATTATCGACGGTTTATCGAGGGATTCTCCAAGATTTTGAGACCCCTCACCAAATTGTTGGAGAAGGGAATCACATTCACACGGACACCGCAGTGCGAGACGAGTTTTCAAGAGCTGAAGAAAAGATTGACAACAGCCCCAGTGCTAGTTATGCCAGATATGCAGAAGAACTTTTCGGTGTACTACGATGCCTCTGGAAACGGGTTGGGATGTGTTCTCATGCAAGAGGGGCATGTCGTAGCTTATGCGTCCCGGCAGCTCCGAAAACACTAGAAGTACTATCCTACACATGACCTAGAACTAGCCGCAGTGGTACACGCGTTGAAAGTTTGGCGGCACTACTTGATGGGGAAGAGGACAGAGATATATACGGATCATAAGAGCTTAAAGTATATTTTCACACAGCCAGATCTCAACCTCAGACAAAGGAGATGGTTAGAGCTAATCAACGACTTTGATGTGGGCATCAACTATCATCCTGGGAAAGCGAACGTCGTGGCGGATGCTCTAAGCCGGAAAGTGCAGGTCAATAGGTTGAGCTTGAAGGACATGCCTACAGAATTGAAGGAAGAGGTTATAAAACTCAACCTATGCCTGTGGTGAAGCCATCGCCATGGAAGTGGACTCCACATTAGAGCAAGACATACGCGATGGTCAAAAGAATGATGAGAAGATACAAGAAATCAGAAAACTCATCAAGGATAATAAAGCCCCTGGTTTCAGAGAGGATGAACAAGGTACAGTGTGGCACGGGAAAAGAATCTATATGCCTGAAGTGAAGGAGATCCGTGAATTGATTTTGAAGGAAGCTCATGATTCCGACTATTCCATTCATCCTGGGAGTACGAAGATGTATCATGACCTCAAGAGCGGGTATTGGTGGTATGGCATGAAGCGAGATGTCGCGGAACATGTTGCCCTATGTGACACATGTCAGTTGGTGAAAGCAGAACATCAACGACCCGTGGGATTATTGCAACCACTCAAAGTGTCTGAATGGAAATGGGAAGAAATCGGTATGGATTTCATAGTGGGACTACCCAGGACCCAATCAGGATATGATTCGATATGGGTCATCATCGATAGGCTAACCAAGGTAGCTCATTTCATCCCCGTGAAAGAAAGCTACAGCGGATCCAAATTGGCAGAATTATACATCTCAAGGATCATGTGTTTCCATGGAGTGCCAAAGAAGATAGTGTCAGATCGAGGGACACAGTTCACCTCAAGGTTCTGGCAGAAGTTACATGAAACCATGGGAACTCATATGAATTTTAGTTCTGCCTATCATCCCCAGACTGACGGACAGACGGAAAGAACCAATCAGATCCTTGGGGATATGCTGAGAGCGTGTGCGCTCAAGAACAATAGGAGTTGGGATAAGAACTTACCGTATGCGGAGTTCTCCTATAACAACAGCTATCAGGCTAGTATGAAGATGTCACCATTTGAGGCTTTGTATGGGAGGAAGTGCAGAACTCCCCTATTTTGGAACCAAACGGGGGAAAGTAAAGTGTTTGGGCCCGAGGTACTACAAGAAGCCGAGGCGAAAGTGAGGGAAATACGCAACAATTTGAGGATAGCACAGACCCGACAAAAGAGTTATGCCGATGTACGGAGAAGAGGGCTTATTTTCAACGTGGGGGACTATGTCTATCTCAAGGTGTTCCCTATCCGAGGACTTCGTCGGTTCAAGGTGAAAGGGAAGTTATCACCTCGATACATCAGACCCTTTCAGGTTCTGGAAAGGAGAGGCGAAATGGCATATCAACTGGAACTACCGGCTCGCCTATCGGATGTGCATGACGTATTCCATGTGTCACAGCTAAAGAAATGTCTAAGAATGCCTGAAGAGATGTTACCCATGAATGAGGTTGAAGTACGAGAGGATCTGTCTTCTGCCGAGCAACCGGTCAAGATTTTGGAGACAATGGAACGCCTCACAAGAAATAAAAGAATCCGGATGTGCAAGGTGCAGTGGAAGCATCACTCGGAAGAGGAAGCCACATGGGAGCGAGAAGACAAGCTTAAGGCACGATTTCTGGAATTGTTTTCCTAGAACCACCAATCTCGAGGACGAGATTTCTTTTAAGGGGGGTAGAGCTGTAACACCCCAAAATCTGTTAAGAGGGGAATTTAAAAATTTTGGACGTATTGCATGTGGTGCAGAAATTCAAATTCAAATTAAAACAGAAAAGAAATGGAAAAAGAAAAAGGAAAAGAAAAACCCAACCGGCCAGTGGGCAGAAACCCACCAGCCGGGCCACCATTTCCCCGCGCCAGCCCACACCCGCGCGCCCCTCTCTTCCTCTCACTGACACGCGGGGCCCGCATGTCATCACCCACCTCTCGCGCGCTCGGCCGACCCCGGGACTCCTCTCTCTCCCGAATCCAAACTACCCCCGGAAACTCGCGTCCCCCAGCCGAATTCTGGTCCCGGACGACTCTAGCTCGATCCCAATAGACTGCCGCCCTCCCTCGTCTATATAAACGCCGGCATCGCCCTGTTTTTTTCCCCGATCGTCTGTTTTTCCTCCCGGTGAGAACCGAAGCTCCGATCACCGTTTTCTCTCGATCCTTGCTCAGGTTTTCTGATCTAACGCTCCGATCCTGTTCCACCGCCTCCAGGGAATCACGCAGGTGCAGAAAACTCGGTGGTTTGCGTTCTAGACACAGCTCCGATGAGCACCGTCACGGTTCCACCTCGGACCTCGTCGCCGACCGCCTTCCAGGGCCTCCGAGCTCAAGAAAAACCCCGAGGTGAGATCCCCGACCTTCCCTCTACCGTTCTATGCCATGAAATCCCAGTTTTAGGAGGTATAGACAAAGATCCGAAGTTCTCCGGCGAGATCGCCGCCTCCCGCCACCGCGCGCCGCCGGGCAGCGCCGCCCGCGCACGGCCAGGGCGACGTGGCCCCCTGAGGCCCGTCCATTTTAAATCGTGCGGTTCCTATTAGATCTAACCCGTACCGCTTCGCGTTATAATCTCAGCCGTCTGTTTTAAATTGGACGGTCCACGTCGGCCCCGCATTATAAAGGTCGGGATTCTTGCGTGCTACCCCCTGGGGATCTCGGAAAACACGAGCTAGCCCCAAAAACTTCTGGTCTAGCCCCTGGAACTTCAGAAATTCGTGTAAATTCATTTAAAAATTAGTTTTAGCCCCTGGACTTAATAAAAATTAGGAAAACCCCTTTGTTATGTGTAGTTAGATCCCTGGAAATTTATGAAATAATAAATTAGACCCTGTAGTAGGGTGGATTTACCTTTTTGACCCTATATGATATTAAATTCAGAAAATTGAATATGTGATTAGGATTTTAATTTAAAAGGTGAGGCAAACACATTGTAAATTCAAATTTAAATTCTCCTAGCACTTGGAAAACTTTAGAATGGGTTAAAAATAGATTTTAAGCTGAAATGAATCTATCTAATTGATTGTTCACATTTATTAGTTATAGGGACAAATTTTTAGGTTAGGAAATAATTCTGAAAATTGGTAAAATAAATTTAAATTAGTTCACATCAGAGGAGAAGTTCAAAAATATATTATTTAATATTTTAGATCAGAACCTATTCTGTTTAGATGATATGCCCTACTATTTAATATTAAAACTCACTTTTAGACATAGAAAGTAAATTTGAAAAATATAGGAAAATGGGCATGCATAATTAGAAAATGATAGATGAAGTCTCTAACTCCAAAAACTTCATTTTAGGATTTGGTAGAAGATCTGAAAACCTATTTGGAGTAGGAAAATTTCCTTCCCTACAAACTTGGTAGCTAAAGAGTGTATTAATTAAATATAAAGAATTTGTTCAAATTGGAAATTCATATATAGTGTGCAAACAGAAATCTGAATACAAAAGTTATAAATCATATACATATGTTTAAAAGTACATGTAGGCTAAAAATCAACATATCTAGAGTAACCACAACACTTAGAAATGTGAATGACTATCATATGTATGTATGTGTGGGTTGTATGAAGTGAAAGTGTGAACTATGTCTTATGTATTGTTGTTTTCTTTTGCTATGTGTATTGGCATGATTAGAACCTGCCCCAGAGCAAGTTCTCCCCTTCCAAGACCAAGACTTTCTATTCCCAGAGCAGCAGGAAGAAGGCAAGTGTCCTTGACCACTTTGATCCTATACTAGGATGTGTAGATAGAATTATTTGCATTGTCAATTGAAATATGAAACCCATGCTAGGAAGTTTCCCTAGAATTGTTTACCTTGTTTCCTTGTAGCTTGGGTTGGGATTTATTCTATCATGTCATTTATTTATATGCTTATGCTTAGCCATGCTTAGAACGTGATAATTGGGATATGAGATCATCAATTTATTTATCTTACTCTTGAATGAGATATTATGAGTTATGTAGAGGTAGTGATCGAGGCAAGTTGGATGATCTGGTTGGTGCTGGGTGCACGAGACTCGGGTTTATGTTTAGTACTTGCCTGGATCCTAAAGACCGGTTCATGGAGCATGTAACCTGGCTTTACCGTGCCAACCACATGCTGAGATGGGGCAGCTTGACCAATTAATTAGGTGTATCCCCGACGTAGCATGGGTGTGTTGGATGGTGCGGGGAATAGGTGTCAGCTGGACTACCATATGAACCGCAAGGCTCAAGAGGGGGCCACTGCAGCGGGGTTGGAGCCTCTTGTATGCTGTTAGGGGTGAAACCTCAGTGGGCCCACGCTCGTCGGGAGTCCCTTTGTAAAGGCTTCGTAGTGATCTCCTGGCTACACACCTGGGAAGTGTGAATGTGGTTCGTGGTCACTGGCATAATGGAGGTTCTTTTCGTCCACCCGGCAACGGGGGATGAAATCACTACATGTGGGTACAGTGGTGCAAACTCTGCAGAGTCAAAAACTGTCATGACAGCCGTGCTCACGGTCAAGAGCGGCTTGGACTTATTCATGATTAGAGGATTGATGGCTTTGGAAGTTGAGGATGTTAAGCGGGAAGCTTAACATTGGAATTGATGTTATGGTTATTTGATTCTGATGATGGGTTGGGAGATTGGGACTATTTCACCTGTGGTAGCTAGCCACATTTCAGACTTCCCAGGTGTGTAGCCAGGAGATCACTACGATACATTTACAAAGGGTTTCTCGACGAGTATGAGCCCATTGAGTTTTCACCTCTAACAGCATCCAGGAGGCTCCAACCCCACTGCAGTGGACCCCTCTTGAGCCTTGCGGTTCCTATGGTAGTCCAGCTGACACCTATTCCCCGCACCATCCAATCACCCACACTACGTCGGAAATACACCTAATTAATTAGCCAAGCTACCACATCTCAGCATGTGGTTGGCACGGTAAAGCCAGGTTACATGCTCCATGAACCGGTCCTTAGAACTCAGGCAAGCACTAAACACAAACCAGAGTCTCGTGCACGTAGCACCAACCAAAGCATCCAGCTTGCCTAGATTCCTATCTCTAGCATAATTCATAATATTCCATTCAAGGGTAAATAATCAAGGTGATGATCTCATATCCCATTTACCCCACTCTAAGCATGGCTAAGCAAGAGTAAATAAATAAATAGCATAATGAATAACTCCCAAACCAGGCTACAAGGAAACAGATAATGAAAATCTAGGGAAACTCCTAGCATGGATTTTATAGTTAAATTGACAATGCAAATAATTCTAGCTACACATCCTAGCTTAGGTGCAAAGTGGTCAAGGACACTTGCCTTCTTCCTGCTGCTCCGAGAATGGAAAGTCTTGATCATGAAAAGCGAGAACCGGCTCTGGGGCTGGTTCTACTCATGGCAACGTACACATAGCAAAAAGAAACAACACTCCATAAGCAATCATCCACACATACACTCATGCAAGTCATATATACATACATACACATTGCTTCACTTTATTAGTTACAACATTTGCATAAAAATGTATATTCCTACCCTAAACAGGATTTTAGATTTCCTAATCAACTTTCAAAGTGAAACTTTATGATCAATAACCTTATATGACATTTTCTAAGTGTATATATATTTTTCTCATATTTTCAGATTTATTCCTATGCCTAAAAGTGAATCTCAGCATTAAAACAGCAAAATAAACACATACACAGAATATATATTGCTCAAAAATACCAAAACAGAGCATTTTGAGACTTCCTAAATGTTTAGATCATTTTAGATTCATTTTTACATATATTTCAGAACTGTTTTATGCCTAAGAATGAATTTTCAGCAATAACAGAAACTAAATGGCATTTTCATATTTCATTTGCAACTTAAAACCAGTTCTCAGATTATTCTAAATGTTTTCAAAGTGCTAGGATAATTTAATTTGAATTTACACACATTTCAGATTTTTTTCCTAAAATAGATTTTCAGCAATAAACAGAAACTAATTTGGCATTTTTAGAATTGATTTACAACCTAAAACCAGTTTTTAGATTACTCTAATTGTTTTCAAAGTACTGGATCAACTCAGAATGAATTTACGTACTATTTGCACTTATAATGAATTTAAATCCTATTCAATTGTCTAAATACCTAATTTAAATGTCCTACAGGGTCCAAAATTCTATTTTCTATATAATTCAGGGGTCTATCTATCAAATCTGCTGTTTCTAGCATTTGTCCTAATTTTGGAAGTCTACAGGGGGTAGCTCAGAAAAATCCGGGGTTAGATTAAAATTTCTTAGCGCGCCAGGGGGTAGTCCGAATGTTTTCCAGCAGGAGTCGATGGATTGAATGTGGGCTGTTGGATTTTAAATGGACGATTCAGATTAAATCGCCGAATGGGTACGCACCGATCTATTTGTGGCCTTACAATTTAAAATGGACGCTTCGTATCGTGTGACGCCCTCAATTTCGTGGAAAAACCACGGAACCAAGAACTGATGCATATGTGTGCCCAGGATGTTCATCACACATATACACATCATCCATAAACCGAATTTTAGAATATATATAACCACGAATAACAGAGTTTATTACAAGGTTTCATGAGTCTTAGACTCAGCTTGGCAGCGGAAGTCTAATCTTACAACGAAAGTCTTATTTCTATGCAGCAGAAGTCTTCTAACTAGTGCGGTAGCAATCTAAGCAGCAGTGGCGGCTCCATCTCTACTCCATTCCCACAGGCAAGGTTGAGGACAGATTACACGCCTAATGCTCCACCTGGTCTTTATAGTAATCTTCTCCTGTTGCTGATGATGAAATAATAATGCAAGTTTGAGTACGATGATGTACTAAGCAAGTGCAGGAAAATATGATATCTAGCTCACAACAAGGTAGGTATAAAAAGGTTCATTGCAGAAAACGAAGTTATTTATCAAAAACACGATAAAACAGCAACTTAACTTTAAGTGGACGTAATCCCAACATATATTAAAATACCAATCATACCTCCATTATGTTCATCACTTTCCATGTCCCAACCAGACATTAATCAACTCCATTCTTGCTCATGAATACCTTCTCGTATTCGCTACCATCTCACGAATAACATCTCGTATTCGCTACCATTCATCTCATAAACAATTCCGTCTCACACCAAGACCAATCTTGTTACCATGACTTAACAGTCATGCAACCAAATCTTATCAACCGGACTCAACAGTCCCGAAAGACAAACCATAACTAAAACCATAACCAATAACCATCCCAACTAATCATGCAAGTTGGCTAGGCGCTCATGACCATAAGCTCGGTTATCATGATAGTTTTAGACTCTGCAGAGTTTGTACCACTTTACCCACAAGTTTGTGATTTCGTCACCCGTCGGCGACTGCAGAACCTCCACTATACCAGTACACAACCGTTGGTGTATGGTCAAGAGATCACAAAATAGCATTTACAAAGGAGCTACTAGATGTATGGACTCACTAAGGTTTCACTGGCAGGCTAGAATCTCCAATTCTCCCACCCACGGCCCCCCTCTTGTGCCATGCAGTTCCTAGGGCAGTCCTCACTCGGCTCCCATTCCCCGCGCCTTCCACGGTCCATAACAATCTAGTAACTTACCTAATTAGTCAGCTAAGCCGCACCCATACTTGGCCTTGTGGTGGCACTGTTATCCTAGCATGTGCTTGCATGAAACGGTCCTTAGATATACGGCAAGTAACCACCATCTCAGGTTACCTCATTCACAAACCTAGGCTTGCCTAGATCTCCCTCCAATCCATGTTCATTAACAACATCAGTTTCTCATTGTCATTACGAGTGCAGTTAGCTAGACACATCTATTTCGCTTCCCAATCATATGAACTCAGCGAAGCATAAAAGCAAAAACCATACCCAACTCATAAACTTTCCTGGCGACAAGGGTGGTTTAACCAAAACTAGTAAACTCCTATAAAAGGGTTTCCCATCATGTTTGACTCAGCACACACAGCTTTTCGCAAAAACAAAATAGTTTCCCAAACATAGGATCAATATGGTCAAGGGGCACTTGCCTTGTTGTGGCGGTTCCGGTTGCTCGAAATCTTGTTGTTGTAGTCCGTCATAGGTAACCCCCTGAGCTTGTCCTTCTATTCTCGATCACGCATATACAAGGTTCACAGCAATCAATATCATGCACAAATTCTACTTTAAGATGCAATGATGCATATGCATGTTAATCCTATGGTGCAGTTTTGGTTTTGTGCGTATTCTTGCATGTTTGTATGGGGTTTTTATGAAGAACAGAGGTGCATAGATCAAATGTGTACGTGGCGATGATCTGGACTTAAGCTCTAGATCAAATCGATCAACACGTGATCTGTCCACGAAAAAGCTTTTGTTTCGAAGGAATTGAAGAAACAGATGCGAATAAAAATTCGTGATGATGTCGTGAGGTGATAATGGAGCCTACCTTATGTTCTTCTTGGTCTCGAGGTCCTTCTCCTAGCAAGACAGATCGTTGGGGCTCTCTTCCAGAGATCTCCTACGACTGAACTCCGGCGAAGGGTTTACTTTGCGAGTTTGGGGCTAGGGCTTCTAAGTTGTCGGCTCAGAGAAGATGTTATGACCAAGGGGTTTGTTTCGGTTTCTATTTATAAGAGGGAAACGAAGGGTTCTTATCTGATTGGACTTTGAATAAGAGTCCCATTCAAACTGTTTTTGAATCTTAACAACTTATCTCTTGCAGATTTGGTAACATTGTGGAAGTCGTGTCGGTTTCCTCAGTACCGGGGATTCCCACGCATACAGAAGAAAAACCGCTTTAGAATCGCGTCCTTACGCGGTGATGAGCTCCAGAAGCTCCATGTGTCCATCGGGGGCCTTGTCTCCCTTTTCCGCAAAGACGAGCTTCGGTTGTGCCCTATGTCAAGCGAGTGAGACCTCCCTCTTTCTCAGAGGCGGGCTCCGTGTGCGCCACGTATCCTGGCGGGTCGGGACCTCCTCTCTATTCAGAGATGTGCTCCGCGCACGCCACGTGTCAGTGCCGGACCTTCCCTCTCTTCGTAGGTGGCTCCGGGTGTACCATGTGTCAATTCCGGACCTCCCTCTCTTCGGAGGTGAGCTCCGTGAGTGCCACGTGTCCCGTGTAACTAAACACTTCTCTCCGCAGCGACTAGCTCCGCAGCCGACACGTGTCCTGTGGGACTGGCCTCGCTTCTCCGCAGAGGCTAGCTCCCGGGGTAACACGTGTTCCACGGGGGTCGGACCTCTCCTCCTTTTGCGGGGATGAGCCCCGAGCCTGCCACGTAGTAAATTTAGTGGCGGACCTCTCCCCATTTGCAGGGATGAGCTCCGGACACGCCACGTGGCTAGCGACCCACGGAAAATGTCTACGACGCTCTAGGCGAACTGGAATTGGCTCCTTTTGCCTATCTTTTGATTCTTCTCTGTTTCTTATAAAAATGTTTATGAAACATGAATATATGCATAAATCGAAAATGAGGGTGTCACATATCGGGCCACGTCACCCCGTCGGGGGCGGGCGGTATGCTCTGGAGGCGCCCGGCGGCGGGAGGCGGCGAGTTCGCCGGATTTTTGTGAAAACATGTATACACGTCCTAGACCTTCACTTCTTTTGCACAATTTGAAGGAGGAAGAGTAGTGGGTCTCACCTCGGCAGTTTTTGTGAACCCGCGGTGACAGGAAGCTGCTCGGCGATGGTGTCCGACGGTGAAGCTTGTCGGTGAACATCGTGGAGACGCTCGAGTGTGGGAGCTCCAAGGTTTTCTTGCCTGAGAGCTGCGCGACAACGAACCAAAGCGATCTAGGTGGTCAAACAGTGAAAGAATGGAGGGTAAGGCTGGGGCGACGGCGAAGTGCGGCGGTCACTCACTGGCGTGCGTCGGGATCGAGTCTTCCGGGGAGGATTCTTCACAACGTCGGCGCTGAGGGGTCGAGGGAGTTCCTGGGAAGCGGTGAGGCTAGTTAGACTCGATGGAAAGGCAATAACATAGGCGAATTTTTAGACTTCAGCGGCGGCACTCACCGGTGGGATGCGGTTGTGAGCGGACAGGATCCGAGGGGCTCTCGTGGTTTATAAAACCGATGGAGCCGGGGTCGTGGAGGTTGGGAACGTGCGATACAAGCGCTGAAAATCCGAGATCGTGGCCAGGGTGCGCGAATTTTGGACGCGGGCGGCAGCGATCGGCGCGGGAGACTCGGCGACGGTTGGGAGAGAAAGAGCAGACAGCTGGGGCCCGCGCGGCAGTGAGAGGAGGAGGGGAGAAGGGGCGCGGCTTGTTGGGCTGCTTGGGTGGGTTTCGGCCCAGTAGCCCAATTTTCTTTTCCTTTTCTTTTCTGTTTCTTCACTTCAAACTTTTTGATTTTTTGCCCATGCATCATGTCCAAAATTTCTCTTTTGAGTTTTTAAAACTTTTTGGTGTTACATCAGCAAACCTTGCCACTAAAAATATAAAATATTGCAGCTCACACTAGACCAAATTATTTGTCTTCTCACCTACGTCCCTGGTCCGACAATAGTGATTCCAACAATGTCAAGACGGCAGTGGAATTTATCCTTTAGGCGGGCCTTTAGACAAACTCACTGAATGGCATAAACTAGTAGATAAAATTGCACTTGCTAACTTATCCAACGATCATGACACTTTTTCTTGAACTTGCATAAGAGTAGAAACTTTTCAGTTTATTCTATATACCATTTTTATGAACCAAGGTGTGCCCTTTAATCACAAGTTCCATTTGAAGCTGAAAGTAACTCTAAAAATTAAAATTTTCATATGGTGCCTTCAGAAAGGCGGTCATATTAATAAAGGATAACTTGGTGTTTCTGCAATTGAAATGAAACTATCAAGCATCTTCTTTTCTATCGCTATCATGCAAAGAATATTTGGAGGATAGCATACGTATCTACTAGGTTATCCACACTTAGATCAGTTTTTCAAATGCTGGGGAGCTAGCTTACGGAAGTTAGTATCCATGAGAGAAAACTTATTCTAAATGGGGTTGCAGCATTGTGGTTAACCATATGACAAGGTTGCAATGATATTTTTTTAAACAATGTCAGATGTAATTCTTTTTTGCATGCTATTTTGAGAGGCTTAGTGGTCCCGTTTCTGGGTACTGTTACAACCTGAGAAGAGATGGGATAAATTCCGTTCCCTGAGTTCGGCATTAGACGTTACTGCTTTGGAGTGTTTTTATGAATTTTAGATGAAAATTTGATAATAGACTTTATCCTCCATAAAGCCTTTTTGTATTGGTTTACTTCCTATACTCTCACTCAGATGAATGAATATTATAATAAGTACAAGTTGTGTGCGGCGAGGCAAAGGCCGCGATGTTTATTCCATTATTTCAAAAGCCTACTAGGAAGTACAGAGCGGTACACCGTGAAAACGAGGAAGTGCTCTTTCTCAAATGCTATGTTCTCATAGGATTAACTGTTTTCCATTTGAATAATATGCTATATTATCCTTGGAAAACATAAAGTTCTTTTTTTAATAAAGGGAGTTTTATTAAGCTCAAGAGTTAGCATCAAGATGATACATCAAAAGATCTCGTGCCCCGCCTCTGCATAGGTAGGATGAACACAGTCAGTGGATAAAAAGAAAACACAAAGGCACAATACAAGCATAATGATATCTCGCAACCGTGCCTAAGACGACGTCAGACTAATTCGTAAATTTTGGTGTAAATCCATGCGGAGTAAAAATATGCCTCGTGCGTCAATTCCAATCATGTATATTATAAACAGATATCTATACTCCGGACATTGTAAAGGAGACTACAAACGGAGCAAGAAGGTCACCAGTAAATAACAAGTAAAGAAGAGGATTTCTTACCACTAATCATTAAATCATTTTTACATAGACAAAGCGTTGAAATGAAAGCAATCACTCTCACCCTTATGAGAATTTTATACTTGTAGTCTATCTCGCGCAGCCAATTGTTAAAATTATTTGCAATACTGTTTGGTAGTTTCAAGTTAGAAGCCACTTGAATAGTTGACCATATAGAATGGGCAAATCTATATTGAAAGAATAAATGTTTGCTTGTGTCATCATGACTACGAAACATAGTGTGTACTTCCAGTTACCATATTTTACTATTATTATCGACTGACAGATTGGAATGAACAAGTGCTTTGTATATAGATGCCACCGAGGATTTTTTGTTCTCAAGTAACTTACTAGCAGAATTTCTCGGTTGTGTGTGTCAATTGAACCGTTGTTAACCACTCCGTAAGAGTGTTCCATGCTGCAAGATGAAGTCCGCTTAAAACACATCTAAATGGCACATTTGGAGGTAAAGTTGCCATCACTGTCACAATGATGCCATCTTTATGACGAACGATATTGTACAATGTAGAATATTGTTCCTGGAGGGTGGCATTCCCTAACCACTGATCCTCCGAGAATCTTATCTATGTGTCGTCTTTAGTATGAATGATATAAAGTGAAAGAAATGTGTCTTCGTCGCCATTAGATCTACCTGATTTCCATTAAGCCTGTGACAACGACTTTGAGCCAATAGATTTTTTCTCATGTGGTTTTTCCATACCTCGTCTGAAGTAAGAAGCTTACATAGCCACGTAGAATTTTGTTTTTAACCTATAAATTCTGAATGTCAAGGTCACCCTGGTATTTTGGATGGAAATCGAAAACACAAGTCTCACTATAGTAGATAAAAGTTGGGTTTATCTAGATTTCAGATGCCTGAAAATTGGACTAAATTTCAAGCGAATTTAATTAACAGCTAATCACTGTCATTAACAATTAATCCTTACAATTAACGAAATTAACATTTTTGCTATGGTCTATACATGGACAAAATTATTTTGATGGATTATTTTACAAGTAACATAATCTTTACAAATTAATAGAATAATAATTAAAAATTAACAAAATTACTAACCTTTTTTCTTCACGGTCGGGTGGGCGCCGCCGCAGCCGCGCTCCGATTATGCCACCGGCTAGTGGAGTCAGGATAAGAAAGGGTTGGGAAGAAGATAAGGTTAAATATGAATCTTAAAGTGCATAGGAATCTTAAAGCAAAATCGACTCACCTAAATTTTTCTTAGATTTCAGAAACATAATGAATAGGATTTCTCATAAAAATTTGATCAGCAACACTCCACCTCATATAAAATATAGAAACAGAGTAGTACACATAGAGCCCTCGGTGTGCCTATAAAAACCATCGCCAGTACACAGCATCGCAGTACCATTCGCCTCTTCTCTGTTCCTCTCCCCACCAAAAGCCGCCAACCAAGCTCCACACCCAATCCATGGACGGCGGCAGAAGCGGCGGCCGGCGGCTCAAGGACCGTCTTGCCCGGCTGCTTCGTCCGGCCAACTCTCTCTTCCGCTCAACGTGCAGCTCTTCCTCTTCCGTCTTGACGGCCTTCACAGCCGCCACCACCACTGCTGCAACCGCAATATCGACTTCGTCATCCACCAGCACCACCGCAGCCAACTACGCAACCACCGGCTCCCTCCTCTCTCGCGCCGAGCCCTTCTCCGCTGCGCTCGACCGCCTCCGCCACCCTCCCCAAGAGCTCATGCGCAGCAGCAACAAGCCACAGCATAAGGAGGGGAGCTCCTCCTTCTGGCACGGCAGACGCCGGCATTCCAAAAACGTCGTGGACAGGGGCAGCGTGCGTACGCTCTCGTCCAACCCCTACGGCTTCACCACCTCCGACGAGGACGACGATGACTCTAGCTACAGCGACGATGACACGGAGACCTTCTCTTCAAGAAGCCTCCTCCTGTCCACCGACTCCTCTGTCTTCTACGCGTCCAAGCATCCGCCGCCCAGGAAGACGATCCACCACTGTCACCGCGACCGAAGCAGGCCGCGGCCGCGGCGTCGTCCAGCGGCGAGCTGCCTCGACACGTGCGGAGGCGGCGCGAGCGAGCCGGGGTTCCGCCCGCTGGTAGTGACCACAACCACGGCGGCCGCGGCGGAGGAGCTGCGGAAGGGCCTGGCGGTGGTGAAGCGTTCGAGGGACCCTTACGTCGACTTCCGGGAGTCCATGGTGGAGGTGATCGTGGGGCGGCAGGTGTTCGGCGCGGCGGAGCTGGAGCGGCTGCTCGAGTCGTACATGTCGCTCAACGCGCCGTGCCTCCATCCCATCATCCTCCAGGCCTTCTCCGACATCTGGGTCGTCCTCTACAGCTAGGTCGTAGGCTCACCGCCGGCCAGCTGCCGGCGTTGATGAATCCTTCGCATGCAAGTGAGCCAACCGCGTAGTGGTTCTGTGGTTGCAGATGAGGGTGGTTAGTTGGGATGTCAAGAGTAGTGTTAATTGTGCATGGTTCATGAGATGGTAGCTGGGCTTAATTGCGACTGGTTGAGAGTGCAGCGATCTAGAATCTAATGGATGCATACCCACTACTCTATTTTGCGAAATGCAAAAATCATGTTTCATTTCCGAATTCCGCCACATGTTGCAGCAAGGGATTGAACGATAGAGTTTCTCATGCATATATTTTCCTTTTCTGTGGAAATTAACAATCTAATGATTTTTCAAGCGTAAAAGCGTGCTTCTGTACAACAAGGCAAAATCAAAATTGCAAACCTTTAAATTTGGATCTTTTTTCTGTCGCTGCAGGTTCAAATAATAATGTATTTTTATACGAGTTACTGCTACTACTACCCTACTTTGATTTCAAGTGTACTAGTAGTATGCTACCAACAGCACCGGAAACATACCCCGCATGAAACAGAGGAAGTGCAGTGCGAAATGGAATTGGAAGATAAAAACAATAGAGTACGCATGCGTCGTTTCCAGGTGCAGAGTCCCAGCAGCAGCTTGGAAGCGCTTCCATTCCCTGGGATTTGAGCCAATCCGGCGCTTCATTCCAGGCCTACGTATCAGAGATCCCTATCACATCGTCGAGCTCGAGACAGGCCGAGTAAATGAGAGGCCTCCCGCTCTGGTTGCTGCTCCTTTCCAGCTGCCTAGCACACTGCACACGGCCCTGAATCTAAATTAAAACGGGTGCTTGCATGGTTCTGTGATGCTGGATTTTGAATGCTATTGGAGGTTGAACGCACGATCTGTTGCGGGGTCCCATTTGGATGTCCGCTCGATGATGTGGTGGTTTATTTGATCGTATCGTGCTGGACCACGCATTTGATGTACATACGTGGGGCGCGGCTGATGTGCTTCTTCAAAACCTGAACCCACCTTGCTTCCATGCATGCGTATATTTACCACTATTTTTGCTGTTATTACTGTCGATGCGGTTCAATAAGATCGGGTGAAGCTTAGCATGATTCGATTCAAAATTTTATAAGAGTTAGATTGCAAAGTACATGTAGGTTGGCCAAATTATCAGAATGAATATAATTTGTCAGGGAACTATGGAATGGACATTGTGGTTTTAAATATTCGATGATTGATTATCCAATCACAAACTACAAATATACTTCAAACTGCCCTGGATCGGTATACTGACAACATTGACCCACTTGTTGTGACAAAAGAGGATGGGCACGGATGACATTTATTAGAGGAACTACATATTAGGTTCAAGAGTAAACCACAGGGGCGGTCCCAAAACTAGCTAGGTTTGGTGTGTCATCCAACTCACCGAACTCTCAAATTATAGATTCAGATCCCTAACACTACAGGAAAATCGACATTTTACGACGGCCGGTATTATTTATGAGGGTCGGTCATCGTAAATTAGATTACTTACGACGGCCAACGGACGCCGTCGTAAGTTAGATGACTTGCGACGGCCATGGGCTCGCGGCTATCGTAAATTACGTGACCGTCGATATTTAATGTGTAACTTACGACAACCAAAACCTGGGCCGTCGTAAGTAGAGCAACCAACGGAATTTAGCGATAATTTACGACAGCCGAATACAAGGCTGTCGTAAGTTAGATGGCCGTCGTAAATTAGGCTTATAACCCTAAATCCCGCGGGCCGCTCGCGCGGCCCACTCACGCACTCCTCTCTCCCCCGCGCCGCAGCTGCTTGCCCGACCCGCGCCACTGCCGCCTCGCCCGGCCACCTCCCGCCTCGTCCACCGCTGCGCCGGCTCGACCGCCGCCGCACCCCGCCGCCTCCGGCCCCACCGCGCCGCCCGCCTTGGCGCCCGAGCGCTAGCCCAGCCGCACCGCCCACCTAGGCCGCTGCTGCGCCGGCTCGCCCGCCGCCGCGCCGGCCCGCCTGCCTCTGTGCCGGCCGCGCCTCCGTCCGCCTCCGCTCGGTTCTGCGCCGTGCCCCGCCACCTTCATCGGCCCGCCGCAGCTCGCCCATAGGTATGCCTCCCTCCTCCATGGCCGGTCGCAGCACCCCCCACGCCGGCCTCCATTGCTTGATTTTTTATTTAGCAATTGTCTAGTGCGTAATTATGTAGATGATTAATTGTTTAGTTGCATTGCTTAGTAGATGAATTGTTTAGTAGATGAATTATTTAGATCAACAACTGTTTAGATGAATTTATAATTGATTAGATATGTTTTAGATTTAATTATGCTTAATTGTTTATGTTAGGTTTAGATGTTTGTTTATATGTTTATTTATTTGTTTAGGTTATGACTAATTGTTTAGATGAATTGATAATTGTTTAGATGTTTGTTTAGGTTTAATTGATGAGTGTTTAAGTACTATATGTACATAAATGGGGTTCAGACCGGTTTGCCCCGACACAACCCATTTAGGGCCCAACACGACCCATTTAGTGATAACGTATGCGTCTACACAAGCACAGGGTGAACGAAGACAGTGAGGACGACGATGGTAAGGACGCCAAGCTAATCCTAAAGCCATCGTAAGTAAGCCTCTCCAACTTACGACGGCTCTGTGCAGGCCATCGTAAGTAATGTGGCGACATTTTACGACGGCTGTTTTTATTTACGATATTTTACGACGCCTCCCTGCCGCCATGCCCCGCCCTGCCGCCGTGCCACCACCGCCACCCCGCCGCGCCGCCTCTTGGGGCATACCTTAGGACGGCTGACCCACTTCTCTGTCTCTCTCTCGTTCTTTCCTTCTCTTTCTCATTCTTTCCTCTCTCTCTTTTAAATGACTCAAAAATGAAAGATTGACGTAAACCTATACAATATGCGTCACCCGTTTCGAGTCAGCCCGTGTCACATGTGTTACGCATGTGAGGCGTGTAGGTTCTGAATTGTCCCTTTTTGGACAGCCTGAGAGTGACCGAGGGGGGTGGCTTGTGACGAGACGCGGGTTTAGATCTGGACGAGATTTCGACAGCATAACCCTGTTGTTCTCTGCTGCACCATTTTCGGGCGTGCAGTGGAGAACAGAGGGGTTATGCTACCGAAATTTCGTTTGGATCCAGACCACGCGTCTCGTCATGAGCACGCTCCGCTCGGTCACTCTTGGGTGGGTTTAGGACCTATCCTTTCTAATAGATGTAGGGTCATGACATAAATAAATTATAAAGTAACTATAATTTCCTTGACATTAAACTGCAGATTCAAACATGGGTGAGGACCGTAGTTGGATGTGTACCGGTTGGAAGAACAGTTCTGGTGGTCACTCGGATGAGTGGTTCGCCAAGACAGATGTTTTTGTAGATCGAGCTTTTTCATTGTCAATGATCGATAAGGTGCGGTGCCCATGTAAGAAATGTCGGAATACCAAGTTTTTGGACAAAATGACGGTCTCGATACACTTGTGTCGAAACAGTTACATGCCACATTATGAGGTGTGGACCTTCCACGGCGAGACAACTTCTGAAACTGTACAAGAAGTGGAAGAGGAAAATGATGATAACACGGGGGTTGATAGGATGGATGAGATGCTTGAAGCTATACAACCAGAGTTTACGGAGGATCCTCCTACAACGGAGGTTGAAGCGTTCTTCAAGCTTCTCAAAGCTTCAGAAGAGCCGTTGCATGAACACACTGAAGTGACCCTCCTCACTTTCATGACTAGACTTATGGCAATTAAGTCTAAGTACTTCTTTTCTAATAACTGCTACAACGACCTCATCAAATTGATCATCGACATCCTTCCACAGCCTCATAAAGTACCTAAAGATATGTATCAGGCAAAAAAATTGCTTTTCCGGTCTTGGTATGAAATATGAGAAGATTGATGTGTGTCCAGACAATTGCATACTTTTCTGGAAAGAGCATGCAAAAGAGAAAAAATGCTTAAAATATGGTGAATCAAGGTTTGTCGAAGTTGTTAATAACGATGGTGATAATGTGATGACAGAAGTCGCACGCAAGCAGCAATGCCAGTGCAGTCAGGTCGCGACCGATCGATTGGTAAGTTTTCAGAATTATTCAATTTAATTATAACTAATATTATTATTGACACACTAACACCATTTCTATGTTTTTTAGGAAAAGTACGGGTAGGAAGTCATCAAAATACACGGTGAAGGGTACAATTGGGAAATTGAGCTAATCGACCCTCAAGCCGTGTATGTAAGCGGCGGCGGGAAGGCCCATGGCCGGTGAGTTGGTTTCTTTGATTTAGGTTTTTCACTCTTCCTTTACTTATTATTTTTCTTTCTTTTGTAGGTTTGCCATTTTCGATGGAGTTGTCGACTCGAGGTCGGCGCGACCTGCGAGAGGCACTTCATTGATGCAGACTTTGTCGGTTGGTCCGTCGAGTGACCGTCTCTCGCAGAGGGACATGGAGTTCCGTGCCATGCAGGAGAGGCTGACGCGGACCCAGGAGGAGCTCGACAGGACGAGGGCCATTCAGGAGTACCAAGCTAACTACATGGCCCAGATGCAGGCAGCGATGGAGGTAAGTAATTTCAATTACTGTACTTTAGTTTCATAACATTTCAGTAATACATATGTTCTAATATTTTCCAATTATAGGCCTTAGCTTGACAGAACGGCCAACAAATCATGATTCCTGCGTGGCAGCCGCCACAGGTGACCCCGTCACAGGAGCCCGCAGCCCAGGTGCCTCCGGTACAGGTAATAAACTCTTTAATATTGTATTTTTCATCTAACATAAGGAGAGAGGGAGACGTAGAGTGGTACAGAAGGGAGAGAGGGAGTGCGAGAGAGAGAGTGAGAGTGAGATGGAGAGATGGAGTGTTGCAATAGAGGGAGAGAGAGAGTGTGAGAGAGGGTGTGAGTGAGACTGACATAAAGAGGGGATGTGTAAGAGCCCTAACTTTTGTAAAGCTTGATTTTAACTTATGAAACAAAGTTAAGGTGATAAAAGGCTATAGTTGTGTCACATGAAATGATGAACATCAATATGGACAGGTGAGAGAGTTAAAAATTTTCTCCAGCCCATGATCAGCACATGTTAACCTAGGGGAAATAATTTTACTCCCAAAAACCCTAACTCATATGCACCTCCTCTATGAGTAGAGTGGAGGTAATTTAAACGCAATTTGAATTCTTTTAAATGGATTCCTATCCAGATCGTATAAATGCATCCAAATGAATTCACCGATGCATTCTCCATGTATCAATGAGCTCATGATCCAAGTTTGGATATTTTTGGAGCCCGTATACCAATTAATCCGAGGAATATTTGAGGGAGAGTTTGAATTCAAATTTGAATTTAAAAACTGAACCAAACATGCTCAATTTTGAAATTTGAGTTTAGATTCAAATTTCTCACAACATGTTTGGTCTACCATGCAATTTTGGTGGAATTCGGATGAAGGCGGTGCGAGAATATTAAAGCACGGAGGAGGGAGATATTTGAGGTGTGAGGGCCCACATGTCATACACACATTCGGACAAACCGACTCGGTTCTGTTTTCCTCGGCTGAGCACCCATCGCGCATGACGATCTCCGGTGCCAGCTCCTCCTTTTTCAGTCGGTTTGCCTCTGCTCTTATCTCCCCAGGAGGCTGCACAAGCAAACTTCTCTTCTTCTCTCTCGCTGGTGCACGTTAGCTGTTTTTCTCCCGAGCAGAACCCCGCCGCTCTGTTGTCTCCCGAGAACCACAGCCACCGTAGCTCATTTGCTCGAGCTCCCCACAGAGAAAAGCTTCGCGCACGAGTTGTCTAGCCGGCTAACACCCTTCCTCCACTGTCCTGAGCTCACCGGCGCCTAGAAACGGTTTGCTTGCTGCTGCTCCCGAGTTCAAACTCAAGGAACTGAAACTGGACACCGTGGACAGCCCAAACCAGAAGTGATCACGCCCAAGCAAGCCACCCCATATGTTCACCTACAAGCCTAGTTGCTCACCCCCAAAGCTCAGCGCTAGCCATTGATCACAGAGGGAGAATTTCAAGTTTTTCTCCCGGGCGGCAGAAACGGACCTTGAGGTAAGGAATTGTAAAATTCGTCCTCAAATCATGTTTGTTGGGTCTCAAACTTCACACACAGGATGTTAACTGCCTAGAACACCTCCTCCATCGATTTTAGACCAAGAAATTGAGTGTAAAGTGAGCAATCCGAGCTCTTTTAGAGGGTATACCGCTAGACCCTGTCGGGCGCACGGTGCCAATAGGTTTAGAGCGCTCCCCGGCTTGTTTCGACCTCATGCCGGTCTTCTACACGATCTACTGGTTCTTTAGAGCCCAACAATTGACCATTTGGTGTAGAATTCACTGTGCAAGACCTCTAACAAATTTTGTTGGATTCCTCTAAAAGAGTACTATCAAGGGGTGCAGCCCAATGTTTATGAAAATCCCTGGATTTGGCTCATTAATGCATTTAAAGGAAATCTTGTCTGAATTTTTACAGGAGTTCTGTCTATTGTAAAATTCCCAAATTTGGACAGGACATTCTTCCGAAAATTCTTGAACTTCAGTAAAAATTTCAGGGGCATTGGACCCGATTTACTTGGTCAAATGATGTGTTCATTCCTTTTGTCTCTGAAAAACGGGAAAATAAACAGAGACAATTTCAGCTTTTCCCCATTCTTTGTAAAATCCACATCTCCATGTAGGAAACTACAAAATTGGTAAAACCAATTCCTATGGACTCAAGACATTTTGTACTTCACAAAAAGTCTACTTTGCAGCATAGGAAAGCTTAATATCTAGGGGGTAAAGGCAGGTTAGAGAAAACCACATAAGGATTTGTTGTGCTCACATGAAGCCATTTCATGAGCTCAATTTTTGCACACTGCCTAAATACCTTACATAGAGGCTGTGGTTAAATTTTCAGCTTCTTTGGACCTCTGGAACTTGAGCTACCATCTTTTAGGTTTAAGTGTCCATATAATGGACTTAATCACATGGTGATTACTAGTATCTCTTTTCACCCTAGCTTTCATCATCTCTAAGGTTGTAGATCTAACAACAGAAACCTTGCTGTTGTTTGTCCCTTTTAGGTGTGAGTTAACTGGTACAACAGTTTTGAATCATTTTCTAAATTGCTTTTGAATACTTGTGCATAAATCATCTTAATAGCACGTGATGTCTATGTTTGATGAGGACTCGACTTTTCAGCGGGGATCTCCATCTCGTGACGAGTTTGGCGGATTCTACGGAGGAAGACTAACTCCTAGCTTATAACAAAACCGTTGAGCAAGGCAAGCCCCGGTTTGCATATCGTTACCGTTTTAAATTTTGCTTTACTTCACATCATGGTTACTAGACTTGATATTGTGCATTATGTCTAGGATGATTGAAACCCACATGCATGGCTATTACATCCCTGAGTAGAAGGTTTAGGGTAGTCTTTGCCTCGTCATAGATGCTAGGCTAATGTTGTAGCTAGCTCGGTAGAAGTCGAGTAGTAAAAAGCTACTCGCGAGAAAGTTCGAGTAATGGAGTTACTCGCGAGAGGTTAATGATAAGAGCACCCTCATGGAAATGAGATGGGGACGGGGATGTTACTGTAGGATGGAGCGCTCAAGGTTGGTCTCGACCTGCGATGGGTGTGACAATGCTTGAGACCACATTTGGCCTGGACCGGGATGGTAAGGCAAATGTGGAGGTTGGTTGTAGCCCCGTTCGTGTCGGTTAAGGACCGTATGTATGCGGCCCTGCTGGACAAGATTGAGCTGTACCGGATATATAGTGGGGTATGGGACCCATGAAACCGATGTAACTCGATGGACCGTGATATAGAAACTCATCCTTCGCATGGAAATGGCGTTGAGAAGGCAGGAGGTGTAAATCCTTTAGCGGGCAACTTCAACGTGTCCGCGTAGAGGACCATCCTGCTCGGCGCGAAGCGTTTTTCTATGTCGGGGTGTCGTGTGAAAGGTTGCTGCATACAACGTAAGAAAGAGCTCTTGAGAGAGTCTTTCGTGGCGGGTGCATGTGTCGTGTATTCCGGGTTGTTATTGATTCGAATCACCGTCGCTCGCGGAAGAGGATTGAGCATACTTGCCCACTACGCCGTGACTTAGTAAGAAGAGGAACTAAGTCTCTTAACTTGCTGTTTGTGTATTAATCACTGTATTGGAACCTTGACTGAAGTAGATATAGAGCCAACTAAATTTTATCTCCACCTTAGGCTAGCAACATCGGGATAAGCGTTTCTTGTTTGATTGTGGACTTCCGATGTTGTGAGGCGTGAGGACCACTAAAATGAAGGCTATAAGAATCTGAATATAAGGATCAAGTTTAGTCAAGCTGCATTCTACAAATTTCTGTTCCTACTATCTTACTACCCTGCATTTAGAGTTACATGTTTAGGAATGACGGTTAAGTCTTGCTGAGCCTTAGTGCTCACGGTTGCTTCTGAGTTGTTTTTGCAGGTAGCAGGATGCCTGCTATGAAGAGGGTTGTTCGGTGAGACGATGAACCTCATGGTTTGTTCAACTCATCGGAAACCTAGCCGCTGCCTTTCTTTGGTGAAGCTAGTAGGAAGCGTTCACGGGCTGAACGACTTCTCTTCGGCGTAGTTAGGGTCGAGAGTGAGTAGTTTGTCCAGCAAATTTTAATTTCCGCTGCGTGTGTACATTATGTTGTAAAAGAAAATATCTTGAGTAACAAAATGGTTCCGTTATGTTATTATCGTCTTTTTGTGCATGCTGTTGGGTGCCGCATTGCACGGCACCACCCACTGCGATCTCCGGGCCTCACAACGTGGTATCAAAGCCGCATTGGGAATAGCACGCATGAAAAGAGCATATTTTTGAAAACTTAGAGGTATACGAGTGAGGAACATATAGTATGCCCACATAAGGAGTATTATTAGCATAGTTACTTAAGGTGGCAAGCGAACAGTGTGTTACTCTTCAGTATTTCAATTCTGTAACGACGCACCTACGTGGAGGTAAGAATGGTAAGGAACGCCACCGAAAGTGGATCAATTTCGGTTAGCTCACCCATACGAGGAAAGTAGTGTGGGATGTCTCGTTCAGCAATGGACGGGAAGTGAATATGTTTTCTAAGACTCTTCATGTCTTAGAGATATATGAATGGCACTAGCCTCCAGTGCACAAACCCAGGGGCAAGAGGAGGAGACCCCATCGTGTGGTTTGTAACACAAAGTAATTTCTTTAGGAATCTTCATGTCCTATGAGGCTTACGAAAGCGCTGTTCCACTTGTGTGCTTTATTGCAAAGGTGTGGAGCCCCCGTCGGGTGGTGAATAATCCGATCATGTACCATGAGACGTGGCTTGACTCAAGGACGGCCCATATGGCAATGATACGGGGCGTATGTTTTTACTATGATATGGACCTGCCTGAAATGATAAACCAATGTGTGCATCATTATTGAGTGGTTTTCTGCAGGTACCTTAACCACGATAGTACATGTCGTGTAGAAAACGTTTGTGAGTGATCATTTTAGTGCCACCACTTGAGACGTATAAGCCGGTATAAAGCCGGTTAGGATTTTAATTTGGTGAGGAAACGTAGTACCGTAATATGATTTGAACTGCATGAAAGAGAAGGTTTGAAAAGAAAAAGAGTAAATTTGGAGTCTAGGATTCTATTAGGGGGTAATGAACTCCTATATTGAACTAAGAGTCAATTGGGAGTATAGCTTTATTCACAAAAACTTAGGAATAACCTCCCCTGTTTTCGGCAGAATTTTTTCTGACGTTGAACAGGATCTAACTTTTGTTTGGTTGAACCAATGAAGGTGTGGGATACATTTCTGGAAAGGTTTTGAAGTCTTCTACAACTCTTCAGTAGAACGCCAGATCAGAATCACCCTCCAAATGGATGAAATTCTCAGATCAGTGTGAACTGTCTAAAAACAGGGCAGACACAAATTGCTCTCTGGAAATTTCTGTATTTCGACCATAACTTTCTATAGAAAAATTTCTAAGGGTCATGTAATACACCGTTGGAGAGCTTGTGATATATGCTATGACTTTGTAGTTCAAAGTTTCTCCAGGTTTGGAGTTTAATTGTATGAAAACTTGCGGACAAAACAGCCACTTTCAAAGGAGGTGCTGTCAAAATTGTTCTAGATTTCTGTTAACTTTGAAATATCACAACTTTTGATCCAGAACTTATATGAAGGCAAATAAATACTCGTTGGAAAGATATTGAAGTTAACTATAACTTTAGTATTCAACTTGAGACATTAAATTGCAATTTTCATATTCAAATTCTGGAATTAAGACCAATTGGTCATTCTGAACAAAGTAGTGCTTATCGTCATCTAGCTTGAGACTTGTTGTGGACAGGGATGTTTTAGACTTCTCTAAGTTCCATAACATGTTCTTGAGTTATTTTTCAGTTTGTCCTACTGTTGGAATTAAGGGTTTGGACAAACTTGCTCACGGTTGATAGATTTCAGAAATGTCGAAACCCTAGTTAGCTTGTGTAATGCTGCAATATTGATGTGATGCTTTTACGGTTATGTTTTCAATTCAAGTTGAGTTTAAACTTTAAATTTTAACCGTAAATTGCTCACTCTTGCAGTATGGATCACACTCATTCCAGGAGTGAGGTTGGTGAGTCGAGTCACAGCGAAAATAATTCGCCACGACAAGAAGTGCCGACATCATCAACCGGATTGGCGGAAATCTTAGCAAAGATGGCTGAGTCTCTGGATCTGTTGGTGCGACAAGGCATACGACAGGAGACACTACAGCAAAATCCCCCGCCAAGCACTTATCTGGATTTCTTGGCAAGACAACCACTAGTTTTCTCGGAAGCGAAAGAACCGTTGGAGTCAGCTCATTGGCTCCAACGTATTGAAGCCAAGTTTGATATGCTTGAGTGCGATGAATATCAGAAGACTCTATTTGCCGCTCAACAACTCCACGGAGCCGCTGGAGCTTGGTGGGCGGAGTACATCGCTACTCTTCCTGAAGGTCATCGAGTGACGTGGGATGAATTCCGGGATGTTTTCTGGGCACGTCACGTTTGTTCAGGAATTCTTCGAACAAAGTATCAAGACTTTCTGGAATTAAAGCAAGGAGAAAGGAGTGCATACGGGTACTTCAAGGAGTTTGAAGACTTGATGCAATACGCAACTCATATGGTTGACTCGGAAGCGTTGAAGTGCGAGTATTTCTTCCGAGGTTTGAATGTTGAACTTAAGGAACAAGTGACCTTGTTCAATAACGGTATTTACAATGAGTTGGTAAATGCCGCTATCATTAAGGAAGACATGCATCTTCATTGTGAAGCGGAACTGAAAAGAAGTATACCGCTAGACAGCGATATCGAGGTTCGTTCGAACTATCGAGTGTGGTATTACTCACCAGTTAGACAACAAATTCAGCCTGTGGTGCAACTCTCACAACCAGGGCTGGAGTTGATCACTTATGAGCCTCCACCTCAACAGCAGCGGACAGAAATTATTCATGAAACCCTACCGCAACCAGCTACGCACGAATTATCTTCACCTCGTGTTAGTAGAGAGCTGAGGATTTCTACAACACGAAACCGTAGTGGAGCTGAGCAGAGCCACACTTATGTGTCGTCTCATCAATGCTCAGATCAGCATCATGAACCTTCAAAGAAGAATCTTTCAAAAGCTGGCAGGGTTAATTATACTGCTATTGAGGACATTGCAAAAGGCGAACCAGTTTTAGCGGGCATGTTCACGTTACATGAAAAGCCCACTTTTATTTTGTTTGATTCCGGAGCCACCCACAATTTTATTAGCAGAGACTATGTGCTGAAGAATAATCTTCCATTTAGCACAGTTAAGCATCCGTTTCATATCAGCTCACCCAGAGGCAAGATATCAACAGATGAGATGGTCTCTCGGGCACCTTTATGTTTGGGTGGAAGCATCTATCCTGCAAGCCTTATCATACTCAAAGGCCAAAGGATTGATATTATCTTGGGGATGTCATGGTTGACACATTATGGAGCTATCTTTGACATCAGCTCTCGGACTGTCCAACTGAATTCCCCAATACATGGTTGCAACATATTGAATCTTGTGGATCCATCACAACAAGTTGCAGCAGTGCATCAGATTGAAGCTCCTAAACTTGAGGATATTCCAGTGGTATGTGAATATCCAGATGTGTTTCCCGAAGACTTGCCGGGCATGCCGCCTGAACGTGATGTAGAGTTCAAGATTGAACTAGCACCGGGAAAAACACCTATTTCTCGGCGACCATACAAAATGGCACCGAAGGAGCTAGCAGAATTGAAGGACCAGCTTAATGACCTCATGGACAAAGGTTTTATACGCCCAAGTTCATCACCTTGGGGCTGTTCCGCACTCTTCGTGAAGAAGAAGGACGAGACTTTGAGACTATGCGTAGATTATCGTCCACTGAATGCTGTCACTATCAAAAATAAGTATCCATTACCACACATTGATATTTTGTTTGATCAACTAGTGGGTGCTAAGGTATTCTCCAAGATGGATCTTCGGTCCGGGTATCACCAGATAAAAATCCGGGCAGAAGACGTACCTAAGACGGCGTTCTCGACAAGATATGGTCTTTATGAATATCTTGTCATGTCCTTTGGGTTGACCAATGCTCCGGCTCACTTTATGTATCTCATGAACTCTGTGTTCATGCCGGAGTTAGATAAGTTCGTCGTGGTTTTCATCGACGACATCTTGGTCTATTCAAAGTCAGAAGAAGAACATGCTGAACATTTGCGTATTGTACTCCAACGCTTGAGGGATCACAAGCTTTATGCAAAGTTCAGTAAATGTGTGAGACCTATGTGTGCTGAATACATTGGCAATTAGGATAAAAGTTAGCATTAACATTCAAAGTTTTGAATATTGCCAAAACATTCTTCTGTGGCAAGTTCCGACAAGTTCTTTGTTAGGTCCGCCAAGTGTTGGCAAGGTCCGACGCAAGGTCCCGAGAGCTCCTGCAAGGTCCGGAGAGCTTCTGTGAGGTCTGGAGCTTGCTTTTAGGGAGCTCCCGTGAAGTTCAACTCGTAGAACTGCAGCGTCTTGTTTTTGCTTTTAACTCGCAATGTTTCAAACTTGCTTTATGGGAAGGTTTGCTTAGTATTAATTTGCTAAGTTTTTGGTGTGTTTTGGTGGTTATGGCTGTTATCATTTGATATGGTTTGCAACATGCTTATGTGACGTGCTCATGTAAGGTGTTGTGGTTTTCGAACTAACGTGAGTCAAGTCGAGTACTTGTGCTCGGAAGAATTGGTTGTTTATTCATGTGCAGGTGTTGCTTGAGTTCAAGACATGGCTGGTGACAGGATCCTTGGACTAGTCTCAGGGAGGAGATGAGGTTCCAACAACCATGTTCGGGAGGAGCTGTGGTTGAGTTGATCGGGAGGTCGCGCAGCATGTTTGGATCAAGGGCAGTGCATATGAAGGTTGCGTGTACGTCGTTGGAAGGTGTTTGCACGTGTGCAAGGAGTGCATGGACGTGGCAACATTGTTCCAAGGCGTGATGAAGAGAAGTGGACGTAAAGAATTGGTCGGAAAGGTCCAACCGGCTGGATTGCGTACTCAGGCTGAGGCTGAGTCGGATATGGCTCAAATATGGAAGATTTGAGTTGGTTATGATAGGATTTCATGCTAGGCACGAAGTTGAGTTATTTTAGGAATGTTTAGGACGTTCCTAAGGTGTTTGGAAGTCTCACGATTGCTTCTATCTGCGAATAGGAGAGTACTGAGCAGTTATGGTAAGTTAGGATACGAGTCCAATTAGGAGTAGGAGTCCTAGATTGGATTGATTAGCCTGGGTGCTGGCTATAAAAGCAAGGGAGGCCAGAGCTCTCGTGGGTAGAGAACTTTGGGCTGTTCCTCTTGTGTTTCTATTGAATAAAGTTCATAGTTTCAAGGAGCTTTTGTGCCTTGTTCGTCCGATTTGTTTTTCGTCAAGTCTTTCTCGCCGAGTTTCTGGACAGACCAACGTTGCTTGGGTGTTTCGTTCATAACTCGAGTTTTACAGATCCGATTGACGTGATTCTTTTTGGGTTGTCTTCACAACTCAATTATCCATCATTTGTGAAATTTTCACGAGCTTCGGAGCCGTAGTTTTTGAGATACACGAGTTTCTTTGCAGCGTTGCAGATCTGTTTTATATCGGGTAGAACAGATTGATCTTCGTTTAATGTTTTGATCGCATCTCAAGTTTTACTTCGTGTTTTCAAGTGATTCTTGTTGCATTAGATCCGTGACTTGATTATCTACCTCTCTACTTGATTTTTCACAGTTGAACACGTTTGAAAACACTTGCACACACGGTTTCTTTAACCGATTGATTTTTTGCTGAGGGGTTTTTGTTGTTTCCGCTGCGAAAAGTTTTAATCTACCATTCACCCCCCCTCTGGTAGCTTTTCACGTGCTCTTCGATCCTACAATTGGTATCAGAGACAATGTGCTCTAATCTTTGTGATTTTCATGTGTTTTGACTAACCATCATGGAGAAGTACTCCGCAAAACCTTGTGTGTTCAATGGCATCGATTTTCAGGTTTGGAAGGCGCGGATGGAGGCCTACATACAGGCGCAAGGCTTCGCCATATGGGAAAAGGTCTACCGGAACTTCGATGTACCACCCAACTATCAAGTTACGGCTGCAGACATGAGAGATGTTGACAACAACAACAAGGCTCGCAACTTGATCATCCAAGGATTGACTCAAAGCGACTTCGACCGTGTTGCACACCTCCGATCTGCATATGATGTTTGGAAAGCTCTTTGTGACTACCATGAAGGATCCAATACGATCAAGGAGGTAAGACAAGATATGTTCAAGAAAGAATACATGCATTTTGAGATGCAACCCGGTGAGTCAATTGACGACCTTTTTGCTCGCTTTAATAAAATTCTCAGGAACTTGCGTAGTGTCAATGTTAACTTTTCAGATGCTGAAAATGCTAGACAATTGTTAGGAGCATTAGATATATCAATTTGGGAGATGAAAGTTACATCTATTCGTGAATCTACTGTCATGAGTTCTCTTACTTTAGACGTGCTTTATTCTAAATTGAAAACTCATGAAATTAACATCATCTCACGTAAAAACCCCAACAAGTCTATTGCATTTGTTTCGCAACGTGACATGTCTAGTTCTAGTCAATCATCATCTAGTGGTGCACTCTCTTTGTTATCCTCTCTAACCCTTTAACAGATTGAAGAGTTTCCAGAGGAGGAGCTTGCACTCATCTCTACTCGGTTCTCAAAAGCATTGCAAAATGTGAGAACTAGAAGGAGAGGAAGCTCCGGACCTCAATGATGTTTTGAATGTGGTAAGGCAGGACATTTTCATACGGAGTGCCCTAACCTTTCAGGTCCGACTTCACGTGAAGAAAAGCAAACAAGGCCGAAGAAATCGTTTGCAAAGAATAAGAAGAAGAAAGATTTATCAATACGCAACATAGTGCATAGTATGATCTCTGCAGTTCAAGATCTCGGCTCAAGTGATGTGGACACCGGTAGTGATGAAGATGAAGAAGCTATGGCAAATATGTGCTGCATGGCGAGCAAGTCAAGTTCAAGCTCCGAGGAGGCAGAACACAACAGCGACGATGAAGAGGTATGTCCCACTTGCGAAGAAATGTGTGATGCTATTTCTCGTGCCACTGTTATATTAAAGAAAAAGGATAAAAAATCTAGGAACAATGCTGTTAAAATTGAATCACTAGAATCTGAAATTAATCATTTAAAAACTTTGATTCCTAGTGATGATTCTTGTTCCTCATGTGATTTAATTTATGAACAATTATCCTCTTTAAGAAGTGCACACGCATCTACACTTGATAAACTTGAACTTGAAATTGAAAAGAACAAAGAGCTTGCTGCACTTAATGATAAAAATTTGAAAGATGCTTGTTGTTCTACAATTGATTTGCATTGTTCTTCATGTGATGATCTGAATAAGAAACTAAATGATGCTATGAATGAGATTTGTATTTTGAACAATGCTTTACGTGTGCATGAAGTTAAATATTGTTCAAATTGCAAACTAAAAGGAAAAACTTCATGTGAAAACTGCTTTGATCTGTCCAATAAACTTGATGACATGCATAGGACACTAGATCGGTTTTCTAATGCAAATAAGAACCTAAACTTGCTGCTGAATTCTTCCAAGTCTTGTAATGATAAAACTGGTTTAGGTTTTAATTCTCATGCTCATGCTAGGCACACCCACCTAAAGTTGTAAAGTCATTAGGAAGCGGTTTGATTCATACAGCTCCTAGACAAAAAGAGGTGATTTTTCAAATCTGCAGGAGTACTGTCCCATTCGGGTTCTAATAAACGTGTTGCTTGCTCATCTAGACATGATAATAAGGTTATTTTTCATCGTACCTACTGTGGTAGAGATGGTCATGTCATGGATTTTTGTTATAGACTAGCTAAACACGATAAGAAACAAAGAATACTTGCTAGATCACATAACAACCAAGCAAAATCTGCTAGACCGAATGTTCGGAGCTTGCAACCTGCTGTAATGAGTCAAAAACTTGCTCCCGGACCTACTGTTTTTTGTGCTACATATAACATATCTTCTAAGTCAGTAGTTCGGAACAAAAATTTTCGATGTTTGGCTCATAAACCTGCTGTACCTTCTCAGCTTTCACGTGTTATTCCTGCTGGACGTCGTGTGACTCAGTACTGGATTCCTAAAAGTCTTTTAACTAACCCCAGTATTGAGTCATCTACGTATTGTGCTGCTGTGTAGGTTTCACGTTTGAGGAAGGAGAACATTTGGATTGTGGATTCAGGTTGCTCACGCCACATGACCGGTAACAAAGAATGGTTCTCCTCTCTCTCTTTTGTGTCACGTGTAGAAAATGTTACTTTCGCCGATAACTCTTCTACTCCCATAATTGCTAAAGGTTCGGTTAGAGTAAACAATCTCTACACTTTGAAAGATGTGGCACTTGTTAAAAATTTGAAATACAACTTGCTTTCGGTTTCACAATTGCTAGATGAAAATCTAGAGGTTAGCTTTGCTAAAATTGCTGCAAGGTTGTAGATTGAAAAGGTGAGCTTTTGTTTAACATGTCTAGGTTTGGAAGAGTTTTTAAAGCTGATTTTGATTTGTCAACTTCTAAGCATCGGTGTCTAGTTGCTAATGATACAAAGGATCTATATTTTTGGCATCGTAGACTTGGTCACATAGGCTTTGATCATCTCACTCGTGTTAGTGCTCTCGATCGCATACGTGGGCTGCCGAAGCTTAAAAAGGACAATGATATTGTGTGCTCTTCTTGTAGACATGCTAAGTTTGTTGCAGGTTCACATGCTCCTCTCACAATGACCATGACAGCTGAACCGGGACAACTTTTACATCTTGACACAGTAGGTCCGGCACGTGTGCAATCCTTCGGAGGTAAATGGTATGTGCTTGTGATTGTTGATGATTATTCCAGATGTTCTTGGGTTTATTTTATGGCATCTAAGAATGAAGCTTTTAGTCATTTTAGAACTTTATTTCTTAGATTATCTATTGATCACCCAGGATCATTAAAAGCAATAAGAAGTGATAACGGAACTGAATTTAAAAACCACTCCTTTGATCACTTTTGTGCTGAAAATGGAATAGATCATCAATACTCTTCACCCTATGTACCTGTAACACCCCAAAATCCTGTTAAGAGGGAATTCAAAATTTTTTGGACGTGTTGCATGTTTTGCAACAATTTAAATTCAAACTGGAATTCAATTTAAACTCAAAACAGAAAAGAAATAGAAAAAAGGAAAACAGAAAAAAAACCGGCCAGTGGGCCAAAACCCACCAGCCGGCCCACCCAGCACCCGCGCCAGCCCGCAGCCGCGCGCGCCCCCTTCTTCTCACTGACGGGCGGGGCCCACAGCCCTTCTTCTACCTTGCGCCCGCGCCGCGATCAGCCGGGACTCTCTCACCCGAATCAAAACCGATCGGGAATTCTCGCGTATCCCAGCCGATTTCCGGACCCCGAAGACTCCAGCTCGATCTAAACCAACCCGCCGCCCTCCCCCGTCTATAAAAACCCCGGCCTTGCCCTGTTTTTCCCACGCGATCCACTGATTTTACTCCGGTGAGAACCCAAGCCTTCTCCGGTGAATTCTGGCCGATCTACGCTCGGAAATTCCGATCTAACTCGCTGGTCGTGATCCACCGCCTCCGGGGAACCCTGCAGGTGCAGAAAACTCGGTGACTTGCGGTTCAATCACAGCGCCGACGAGCCTCGCCGTGGTTTCTCTTTGGACCTCGTCGCCGATCGTTTTCCAGGACCTCCGAGCTCAAGAAAACCCCCGAGGTGAGATCCCCGACCTCCCCTCCACCGATCTATGCCATAAAATCACAGTTCTAGGAAGAATTCCCGAAGATCCGAAACTCTCCGGCGAGATCGCCGCCTCCCGCCGCCGTGCGCCGCCGGCAGCGCCGCCCGTGCTCGATCAGAGCGACGTGGCCGCTTGTGCGCCGTTTATTTTAAATCGCACGGTAGACTTTTAATCACCGCGTACCGGTTCGGTGTTATAATCTCAGCCGTCTGTTTTAAATCGGACGGTCCATGTCAGCCCCGCGTTATAAAGACTGGAATTCTTACGTGCTACCCCCTAGGGTTCTCGGGAAATAAGAGCTAGCCCCGGAAACTTCTGATCTAGCCCCTGGAACTTCAAAAAATCATGTAAATTCATTTAAAAATCAGTTTTAGCTCCTGGACTTAATAAAAATTACGAAAAACCCCTCTGATAAGTGTAGCTAGACCCCTGGAAATTCTGAAAATAATATTATAGACCCTGTAGTGGGGTGAGTTTACCTTTTTAACCCTGTTTAGTATTAAATTTAGGAAATTGAATATGTGGCTACTATTTAAAATTTAAAAAGTGGGACAAACATATTGTCGAATTTAAATTAAAAACTTTCTCAGTACTTAGAAAACTTTGGAGTGAGATAAAAATAGATTTTTGGCTGAAATGAATCTGTTTAATTTATTATTCACATTTATTAGTTACAGGGACACATTTTTAAGTAAAGAATAGTTCTGAAAATAGGGAAAATAAATGTAAAATAGTTTACATCAGAGGAAAAAGTCAAAAATATATTAGTAAAAATTTTAGATCAGAACCTATACTGTTTAGATGATGTGTCTTGTTATTTTCATAATAAAGTTCACATTTAGGCATAGGAAATAAATCTGAAAATATAGCAACTAGTAAATGATAAATGAAGTTTCTAAAATCCAAAGAATTCAGTTTAGGGTTGGTAGAAATTCCGAAGACACATATGGAGTAGGAAAATACCTTTCATGCATACTTGGTAGCTAAAAGGTGTAGTAATTAAATATAAGGAATTTATTTAAATTGGAAACTCATATATATAGTATGTAAGCATAAATGTGAATACAAAAGTAGGAATCATATACACATGATTAAAAGTGCATGTAAGCCAAAGATCAAGACACATAGAGTAACCACAACACATATAATTGTGAATGACTTTCATAAATGTGAATGTGTGATTTATTTGAAGTGGAAGTGTGAACTATGTCTTATGGATTGTTGTTTTTCTTTTGCTATGTGTGATGGTATGATGTAGAACCTTCTCCAGAGCAAGTTCTTCCTTTCCAAGATCAGGACTACCCATTCCAAGAGCAGCAGGAAGGAGGCAAGTGTCCTTGACCACTTTGATCCTATGCTAGGATGTGTAGCTAGAATTATTTGCATTGTCAATTGAAATATGAAACCCATGCTAGGAAATTTCCATAGAATTGCATTACCTTGTTTCCTTGTAGCTTGGGTTGGGATTAATTTTATCATGTCATTTATTATTATGCATATGCTTAGCCATGCTTAGAATGGGATATTTGGGATATGAGATCATCAGTTTATTTTACCATACTCTTGAATGAGATATTGTGAGTTATGGATCAAAGCAAGTTTGGATGTTTTGGTTGTGTGCTGGGTGCACAAGACTCGGGTTTGTGTTTAGTACTTGCCTGGATCCTAAGGACCAGTTCATGGAGCATGTAACCTGGCTTTACCGTGCCAACCACATGCTGAGATGGGGCAGCTTGGCCAATTAATTAGGTGTATCCCCGACATAGTATGGGTGTGTTGGATGATGCGGGAAATAGGTGTCAGCTGGACTACCATATGAACCGCAAGGCTCAAGAGGGGGCCACTGCAGCGGGGTTGGAGCCTCTTGTATGTTGTTAGGGGTGAAACCTCAGTGGGCCCACGCTCGTCGGGAATCCCTTTGTAAAGGCTTCGTAGTGATCTCCTGGCTACACACCTGGGAAGTGTGAATGTGGTTCGTAGCCACTGGCATAATGGAGGTTCTTTTAGTCCACCCGGCAACGGGGGATGAAATCACTACATGTGGGTACAGTGGTGCAAACTCTGCAGAGTCAAAACTGTCATGACAGCCGTGCTCACGGTTAAGAGCGGCCTGGACTTATTCATGATTAGAGGATTGATGGTTTTGGAAGTTGTGGATGTTAAGCGGGGAGCTTAACATTGGGAATGATATTATGGTTATTTGATTATGATGATGGTACGGGAGATTGGGACCATTTCACCTGTGTAGTAATGTAGGTGCTAAATAAGCTAAGGTGATAGGTATTAATTGCGTAGTGCTTTAACCATGAGTTCAACCTCCCCTTGTTCTAGCCATGCATGACATAACTTTCCCACACTTGCTAAGTACCATCGGTACTCAACCTTGCATATTTTGTTGGTTTACATTGCTACTCAGGTCAAGATAATGAGGTGGTGTATAATGACCAAGACTTTGGACCCGAAGAAGGTTTCTAGGTTCATGGAGACCCCCGGGCAACGCCTGTGAAGGAGCCCTCGAGAATAATATTCCGCTGCTAGTTTATTTACTTGTGATGAACTTATTATTGTCCATCGAGACATTTGTTATGTAAGACTTATTTATATTCGACACCTGGCTTGTAATAAATGATGCTTCACTATTTGTCATCACATGTATGAGAAAATGATCCTGGCATACATGTGATATTCACTTGGTTGTTCTTCGGAAAAACCGGGTGTGACAGAAGTGGTATCAGAGCCAAGGTTGTCCGTAGGAACGTGGACCTAGGTAGAAAGAGACGTATTTAAGGACCCTATTTTCTTAAAAACTATTTTTATAAGGTGTGTGTTGAAAAGTGTTATTTAATGAGTCACTTTCTTCATCTTACCCCAATTTTCATTCAAAATAGGATTTTTGTTTAAAAAGTTTATCTAACCAAAGTTTTAAATGCTTTTTGTTTTAGATGGTTCGCATGATTCGCACCGCTCGCAAGTCCACAGGAGGGAGAGTTCCCGTAGTTGCCCTTGCCGAAAGAGAGGAGAGCCGTCCGGTGACGTACCTTTCCTACGGATTGGCAGTAGGAGGCTTGTTGCGCCGTCTTCGACGTATGCTCGAAGCCGCTGGCAATACGGGCAAGCTAATCATCCACTATAACTCCACCAGGACCATCCGTGAGAAGAGGGAAGAATGGAGTTCAGAGATGAGGATCATACACGAAAATCAGCTGCTTAAGATCCACCGCTCTCCAGCTTGTCGAGCGACACAGGTCGATACGGAGAAGGATGTCACCTGGGAGGCCATCACCTGCCAGAGTCACATCTATCGTCGCCACCTGGACAGAACTGAGTACATGTATGTCCTCCAGCGTGAGAGTGGTACCACGGAGTATAAGTACCCGCCAATGCAGCAAGGGACTTCCCATAAGCACATGGACTTGTGCTTGGAGGATGCTGCTATGCTCAGCACTCGACTACAGGAGTGTCAGCAAGAGCTTCAGGATATTCGGGACACCCTGAAGGAAACGGAGGCGTTGCTGCGAGCCTGCTTGAGGGCGAGAGAAAGAGGAGATGGGAATGAACTGTGTGTCACCGTGAATGATACATGGACTCCTGACTCCCCAGATCGCCGGGCGATAAGGCGTCGTCGCACTCCTCCACCAGCAGCCTCCCCACCCAAAGCAGAGTCAGAAGGCAGCCGAAATGACGAGGAAGATCCCGAGGAGCCAGCACAAGAAAACGAGTAGCGTAGAGCCTTTTTCTTAAAGCAGAAGGATGTCGAGTAGTCGAGTCGTTACGTTAGTTAATGGTGTGTTAATGCTTGGTGTGTGACGTGAGTTGTGGAAGCCATGAGCAATTGTCCACAACCTCGTCTTCAGATTGTCTTGCTTTGGTGTGTGAACCCACATGAAATAATATTGCATTTATTTTTGTTTGAGATATGGAACCTCAGAAAAGTATAACAAAGTTTCAACACTTCAAAGTACAAAAAAGCGAAAGTAGTAAGATAATACGTAATACTTTAAATTAACATTTGGTTGATCATGCTAGATGGCCGGAAAAGGAAAAGGTCGCGCTGCCAACCCCGCCAACAACAATGATGAGGCCTGCAACCCTCATCTTTCTGGAGGCCAGGACAGGGGTGGTCGCCGTGAAGGAGTTGATCCCCTCCACCAAATGCTGGAGAATCAAAATCAGCTCATCCAGAACTTGACTCAAGTGGTGGCCAACTTGCATCAAGTTCCACCCCCACAAGCTGCACCACGCCAACCAAGGTTGAGTGAGTTTCTAGGAACTCAACCTCCAAAGTTTGCAAGTGCTGCTGAACCTCTGGAGGCAGATGATTGGCTAAAGACCATTGAAAGCAAGATGAGGATCATACAGTACCAAGGGTATGAGAGGGTGCTGTTTGCCTCTCATCAATTGCATGGACCTGCTGCTGATTGGTGGACCGCCTACGTGACCGCCCATCATGACCCTGAGAACATCACTTGGGAGGAGTTCAAGCGTAGCTTCCGCAACCATTACATCCCAAGAGGTGAACTCAAAAACAAGAGGAAGGAGTTCTTGGGACTGCAGCAGAGAAGCATGACGGTGAGGGAATACCTCACTAAATTTACTCAACTATCCCGTTATGCCCCACGGGACATAGAGACTGATGAGCAGAAACAAGATTGTTTCGTGGAGGGACTTACCGCAGAAATGCAGTGTGCAATGTCCTCAAATGAGTATGAAAGCTTCCAAAAGATGGTGGACAGAGCGTTTGTGGTAGAAAGGAAGCTAAAGGCCTTGGAAAATGAGAATAAGAGGAAGGCCGGGTGGTCACATCAAGCCTCAGGGAGCAACACCCGCCCACGTCCGATGCAGCAACCTGCAAGGCAGACGAACCGTGCTGCGGTACCCTACTCAGCACCAAGAGGGTACAACCCGAACTACAGGCCTCCCGCAGCACCAGCACAGCCACAACGTCAGCTTGTACAGCAGCCTCGCCCCGCATATCCACCTCGACCAGCAGTGCAAGGACCTCCAAACCAACCCCAAGACAATAAAGGCCAAGCCCCTAAGGTTGGAGTGCAATGTTTTAGCTGTGTTGAAGTGGGGCACTACGCCCATAAGTGCCCAAAGAAGAAGCCTACGCAGCCACAACAGCAGAATGTAATGAGAGGACGGGTGAACCACGTCACTATGGAGGAAGCACAAGAGGCACCCAACGTGGTAGTTGGTAAGTTTCCTGCCAATTTACACGTTGCAACTCTGCTGTTTGATTCTGGTGCTACCCACTCGTTCATTGCTCAAGGGTTTGTTAAGAAGCATGACCTAGCAACAACACAAATGAACCATATGCTAGCCGTAAACTCTCTAGGTGGAGAAATAAGGACAAGACAAGTGTGTCCCAAAGTGAACCTAGACATTAATGGGGTGGTATTTACTGCTAACCTCAGAGTGATAGATTCACAAGGGATAGATATTATTTTGGGTATGGATTGGTTGACCAAACATAAAGGAATCATCCATTGTTCGACCAGAACGGTGGAACTAACTCACCCTAGTGGCACAAGAGTAAAGTTCATAACAATACACGAGCCTAGGAGGGACATTAAATTAAATCAAGTTGAGGTGAAAGTTGAGGAGATCAGGACCATCAGGGAATATCCAGATGTTTTTCCGGAGGACTTGCCAGGTATGCCTCCCGATCGTGAAGTGGAATTCGCAATTGAGCTAGTACCTGGAACAGCCCCGATATACAAGAGACCTTATCGGATAGACTCCAAGCAGCTGGGAGAACTCAAGGATCATTTGAGAGAATTGACGGAGAAGGGGTATATTCGCCCTAGTTCCTCACCATGGGGAGCTCCGGTGATATTTGTGCCCAAAAAGGACGGAACCCAAAGGTTATGCGTGGATTACCGTGCCTTGAATGAGGTAACCATCAAGAACAAGTACCCATTACCCCGCATTGAAGACTTGTTTGATCAGTTGAGGGAAGCTTGTGTGTTCTCGAAAATTGATCTCAGGTCGGGATACCACCAACTCAAGATAAGGCAATCTGATATTCCCAAGACAGCTTTCGTATCTCGATACGGACTGTATGAATACACTGTCATGCCTTTCGGGCTAACTAATGCCCCGACATACTTCATGTATCTCATGAACAAGGTATTCATGGAATATCTGGACAAATTTGTGGTGGTTTTCATAGATGATATTCTCGTCTTCTCCAAAGATGAAGAAGAACATGAGAAACATCTAAGGTTGGTGTTGCAAAGGCTGAGAGAACACCAACAATATGCCAAGTTGAGCAAGTGTGAGTTTTGGCTGAAGAGAGTTCCCTTCTTAGGACATATAATCTCGGAGGAAGGAATCTCCGTGGATCCTGCCAAAATCGAGGATATACAGAAGTGGAAGACCCCTGAAAATGTCGGGGAAGTTCAAAGCTTCTTGGGATTGGCTGGATACTATCGACGGTTTATTGAGGGATTCTCTAAAATCTCGAGACCCCTCACCAAACTGTTGGAGAAGGGAATCACGTTCACATGGACGCCACAGTGCGAGACGAGTTTTCAGGAGTTAAAGAAAAGATTGACGACAACCCCAGTGCTAGTTATGCCAGATATGCAGAAGAACTTTACGGTGTACTGTGATGCCTCTGGAAACGGGTTGGGATGTGTTCTCATGCAAGAAGGGCATGTCGTGGCTTATGCATACTGGCAGCTTCGGAAGCACGAGAAGAACTATCCTACACATGACCTAGAAATAGCTGTAGTGGTACACGCGTTGAAAATTTGGTGGCACTATTTGATGGGGAAGAGGACTGAGATATATACGGATCATAAGAGTTTGAAGTACATATTCACACAGCCAGACCTCAACCTCAGACAAAGGAGATGGTTAGAGCTAATCAATGACTTTGATGTGGGCATCAACTATCATCCTGGGAAAGCAAACGTCGTGGCCGATGCTTTAAGTCGGAAAGTGCAGGTCAATAAGTTGAGCTTGAAGGACATGCCTGCAGAATTGAAGAATGAGGTTAAAAGGCTCAATCTATGCCTTGTGAATAGTGGTGAAGCCATCGCCATGTAAGTGGACTCCACACTAGAGCGAGACATCCGCGAGGGTCAAAAGAAAGACGAGGAGATACAAGAGATCAGACAACTCATCAAGGAAAATAAAGCTCCTGGTTTTAGAGAGGATGGACAAGGAACGGTGTGGCACGGGAAAAGAATCTGTGTGCCAGAAGTAAAGGAGATCCGTGAATTGATTTTGAAGGAGGCTCATGATTCTGACTATTCCATTTATCCTGGGAGTACGAAGATGTACCAGGACCTCAAGAGCAGGTATTGGTGGTATGACATGAAGCGAGATGTCGCGGAACATGTTGCTCTATGTGACACATGTCAGTTGGTGAAAGCAGAACATCAACGACCCGCGGGATTATTGCAACCACTCAAAGTGTCCGAATGGAAATGGGAAGAGATCGGCATGGATTTCATCGTGGGATTGCCTAGGACTCAATCAGCATATGATTAGATATGGGTCATCATTGACAGGCTAACCAAGGTAGCTCATTTCATCCCCGTGAAAGAAAGCTACAGCGGATCCAAATTGGCTGAGTTGTACATGTCAAGGATCGTGTGTTACCATGGAGTGCCAAAGAAAATTGTGTCGGATCGAGGGACACAGTTCACCTCAAGGTTCTGGCAGAAGTTGCACGAAACCATGGGAACCCATCTGAACTTTACTTCTGCCTATCATCCCCAAACTGACGGGCAGACGGAAAGAACCAATCAGATCCTTGAAGATATGCTGAGGGCATGTGCACTCAAAAACAATCGGAGTTGGGACACGAACTTACCGTATGCGGAATTCTCCTATAACAACAGCTATCAAGCTAGTATGAAGATGTCACCGTTTGAAGCTTTGTACGGGAGGAAGTGCAGAACTCCCCTATTTTGGAACCAAACATGTCACACCCGGTTTTTCCGAAGAACAACCAAGTGAATATCACATGTATGCCAGGATCATTTTTTCATACATGTGATGACAAATAGTGAAGCATCATTTATTACAAGCCAGGTGTCGAATATAAATAAGTCTTACATCGCAAATGTCTCGATGGACAATAATAAGTTCATCACAAGTAAATAAACTAGCAGCGGAATATTATTCTTGTGGGCTCCATTGCAGGCGTTGCCCGGGGGTCTCCATGAACCTAGAAACCTTCTTCGGGTCCAAAGTCTTGGTCATTATACACCGCCTCATTATCTTGACCTGAGCAGCAATATAAACCAACAAAATATGCAAGGTTGAGTACCGATGGTACTCAGCAAGTGTGGGAAAATTATATCATGCATGGCTAGAACAAGGAGAGGTTGAACTCATGGTTAAAGCACTACACAATTAATACCTATCACCTTAGCTTATTTAGCACCTACATTACTACACAGGTGAAATGGTCCCAATCTCCCGTACCATCATCATAATCAAATAACCATAACATCATTCCCAATGTTAAGCTCCCCGCTTAACATCCACAACTTCCAAAACCATCAATCCTCTAATCATGAATAAGTCCAGGCCGCTCTTAACCGTGAACACGGCTGTCATGACAGTTTTGACTCTACAGAGTTTGCACCACTGTACCCACATGTAGTGATTTCATCCCCCGTTGCCGGGTGGACTAAAAGAACCTCCATTATGCCAGTGGCTACGAACCACATTCACACTTCCCAGGTGTGTAGCCAGGAGATCACTACGAAGCCTTTACAAAGGGATTCCCGACGAGCATGGGCCCACTGAGGTTTCACCCCTAACAGCATACAAGAGGCTCCAACCCCGCTGTAGTGGCCCCCTCTTGAGCCTTGCGGTTCATATGGTAGTCCAGCTGACACCTACTCCCCTCACCATCCAACACACCCGTACTACGCCGGGGATACACCTAATTAATTGGCCAAGCTGCCCCATCTCAGCATGTGGTTGGCACTGTAAAGCCAGGTTACATGCTCCATGAACCGGTCCTTAGGATCCAGGCAAGTACTAAACACAAACCCGAGTCTCGTGCACCCAGCACACAACCAAAACATCCAACTTGCCTTGATCCCTACCTCTACATAACTCACAATATCTCATTCAAGAGTATGGTAAAATAAACTGATGATCTCATATCCCAAATATCCCATTCTAAGCATGGCTAAGCATATGCATAATAATAAATGACATGATAAAATAAATCCCAACCCAAGCTACAAGGAAACAAGGTAATGCAATTCTAGGGAAACTTCCTATCATGGGTTTCATATTAAATTGACAATGCAAATAACTCTAGCTACACATCCTAGCATAGGATCAAAGTGGTCAAGGACACTTGCCTCCTTCCTGCTGCTCTTGAAATGGGTAGTCCTGATCTTGGAAAGGAATAACTTGCTCTTGAGCAGGTTCTACATCATACCATCACACATAGCAAAAGAAAAACAACAATCCATAAGACATAGTTCACACTTCTACTTCATACAAACCACACATTCACATTTATGAAAGTCCTTCACCATTATATGTGTTGTGTTTACTCTATGTGTGTTGATCTTTGGCTTGCATACTCTTTTAATCATGTGTATATGATTCCTACTTTTGTGTTCACCTTTATACTTACCTACTATATATATATGAGTTTCCAATTTAAATAAATTCCTTATATTCAACTACTACACCTTTTCACTACCAAGTATGTATGAAAAGTATTTTTCTTCTCCATATGTGCCTTTAGAATTTCTACCAACCTTAAACTGAATTCTTTGGATTTTTAGAAACTCCATTTATCATTTACTAGTTGCTATATTTTCAGATTTATTTTCCTATACATAAATGTGTTCTTTATTATGAAATTAGTAATACACATCATCTAAACAGAATAGGTTCTGGTCCTAAATAATTTAATAACATATTTTGACCTTTGCCTCTGATGTAAACTATTTCACAATTATTTTCCCTATTTTCTAAAACTATTCATTACTTAAAAATGTGTCCCTAAATGTGAATAATAAATTAGACAGATTCAATTCAGTCCAAAATATATTTTTATCCCACTCCAAAGTTTTCTAAATACTGAGAAAGTTTTTAATTTAATTATGACAATATGTTGGTCCCACTTTTTAATTTTTAAACACTAGCCATATATTCAATTTCCTAATTTAAATTCTAAACAGGGATAAAAAGGTAAACTCACCCCATTACAGGGTCTATAATATTATTTTCAGAATTTCCAGGGGTCTAGCTACACTTATCAGAGGTGTTTTTCCTAATTTTTATTAAATCCAGGGGCTAAAACTGATTTTTAAATGAATTTACATGATTTTCTGGAGTTCCAGGGGCTAGATCAGAAGTTGCCGGTGCTAGCTCTTATTTCCCGAGAACCCCAGGGGGTAGCACGTAAGATTTCCAGTCTTTATAACGCGGGGCTGACGTGGACCGTCCGATTTAAAACCGACGGCTGAGATTATAACGTCGAACCGGTACGCGGGGTTTTAAACTCTACCGTGCGATTTAAAATAAACGGCGCACAGGGGCCACGTCGCTCTGATCGAGCGCGGGCGGCGCTGCCGGCGGCGCACGGCGGCGGAAAGCGGCGATCTCGCCGGAGACTTTCGGATCTTCGAGAATTCTTCCTAGAACTGTGATTTTATGGCATAGATCGGTGGAGGAGAGGTCGGGGATCTCACCTCGGGGGTTTTCTTGAGCTCGGAGGTCCTGGAAGGTGATCGGCGACGAGGTCCGAGGCGAAACCACGGAGAAGCTCGTCGGCGCTGTGTTTACACCGCAAGTCACCGAGTTTTCTGCACCTGCAAGGTTCCCCGGAGGCGGTGGATCAAGACCAGCGAGTTAGATCGGAATTTCCGAGCTTAGATCGGCCAGAATTCGCCGGAGAAGTCTCGGTTCTCACCGGAGGAAAATCGGCGGATCGCGTGGGAAAAACAGAACGAGGCCGGGGTTTTTATAGACGGGGGAGGGCGGCGGGGTGGTTTAGATCAAGTCCGCGTCGCCTACGAACAGAATTGAGCGGGGATACGCCGAAATCCCGATCGGTTTTGATTCGGGTGAGAGGGAGTCCGGCGCGGGCGCGAGGTAGACGACGATCTGGTGGGTCCCACCTGTCAGCGGAAGGAAGCGGCGCGCGTGGCCGCGGGCTGGCTCGGGCGCTGGTTGGGCCGGCTGGTGGGTTTCGGCCCACTGGCCGTTTTTTTTCTATTTTCTCTTTTTCTTTTTCTATTTCTTTTCTGATTTGAGTTTAATTTGAATTCCAGTTTGAATTTGAATTTTTGCAAAACATGCAACACGTCCAAAAATTTTTAAATCCCCCTCTTAACATGATTTAGGGTTTTGAATCAAAATTTTGGGGTGTTACAGCTCTACCCACCTTAAAAGAAATCTCGTCCTCGAGATTGGTGTTTCTAAGAAAACAATTGCGGAATTGTGCCTTGAGCTCATCTTCCCGCTCCCAGGTGGCTTCCCCTTCTGAGTGATGCTTCCACTGCACCTTGCACATCCGGATTCTTTTATTTCTGGTGAGGCGTTCCATTGTCTCCAAAATCTTGTATGGTTGCTCGGCATAAGATAAATCCTCAGCTACGTCCACTTCATTCATGGGTATCACCTCTTCAGGCGTCTGTCACACCCGGTTTTTCCGAAGAAACAACCAAGTGAATGCCACATGTATGCCAGGATCATTTTCTCATACATGTGATGACAAATAGTGAAGCATCATTTATTACAAGCCAGGTGTCGAATATAAATAAGTCTTACATAGCAAATGTCTCGATGGACAATAATAAGTTCATCACAAGTAAATAAAATAGCAGCGGAATATTATTTCTTGAGGGCTCCATCACAGGTGTTGCCCGGGGGTCTCCATGAACCTAGAAACCTTCTTCGGGTCCAAAGTCTTGGTCATTATACACCACCTCATTATCTTGACCTGAGCAGCAATATAAACCAACAAAATATGCAAGGTTGAGTACCAATGGTACTCAGCAAGTGTGGGAAAATTATATCATGCATGGCTAGAACAAGGAGAGGTTGAACTCATGGTTAAAGCACTACGAAATTAATACCTATCACCTTAGCTTATTAAGCTCCTACATTACTACACAGGTGAAATGGTCCCAAGCTCCCATATCATCATCATAATCAAATAACCATAACATCATTTCCAATGTTAAGCTCCCCGCTTAACATCCACAACTTCCAAATCCATCACTCCTCTAATCATGAATAAGTCCAAGCCGCTCTTGACCGTGAGCATGGCTGTCATGACAGTTTTGACTCTGCAGAGTTTGTACCACTGTACCCACATGTAGTGATTTCATCCCCCGTTGCCGGGTGGACTGAAAGAACCTCCATTATGCCAGTGGCTACGAACCAAATTCACACTTCCCAGGTGTGTAGCCAGGAGATCACTACGAAGCCTTTACAAAGGGATTCCCGACGAGCGTGGGCCCACTGAGGTTTCACCCATAACAGCATACAAGAGGCTCCAACCCCGCTGCAGTGGCCCCCTCTTGAGCCTTGCGGTTCATATGGTAGTCCAGCTGACACCTATTCTCCGCACCATCCAACACACCCATACTACGCCGGGGATACACCTAATTAATTGGCCAAGCTGCCCCATCTCAGCATGTGGTTGGCACTGTAAAGCCAGGTTACATGCTCCATGAACCGGTCCTTAGGATCCAGGCAAGTACTAAACACAAACCCGAGTCTCGTGCACCCAGCACACAACCAAAACATCCAACTTGCCTTGATCCCTACCTCTACATAACTCACAATATCTCATTCAAGAGTATGGTAAAATAAATGATGATCTCATATCCCAAATATCCCATTCTAAGCATGGCTAAGCATATGCATAATAATAAATGACATGATAAAATAAATCCCAACCCAAGCTACAAGGAAACAAGGTAATGCAATTCTAGGGAAACTTCCTAACATGGGTTTCATATTTCATTTGACAATGCAAATAATTCTATCTAAACATCCTAGCATAGGATCAAAGTGGTCAAGGACACTTGCCTCCTTCTTGCTGCTCTTGAAATGGGTAGTCCTGATCTTGGTAAGGAATAACTTGCTCTTGAGCAGGTTCTACATCATACCATCACACATAGCAAAAGAAAAACAACAATCCATAAGACATAGTTCACACTTCCACTTCATACAAACCACACATTCATATTTATGAAATTCGTTCACCATTATATGTGTTGTGGTTACTCTATGTGTGTTGATTTGTGGCTTGCATGCACTTTTAATCATGTGTATATGATTCCTACTTTGTATTCACATTTATACTTACATACTATATATATGAGTTTCCAATTAAATAAATTCCTTATATTCAATTGATACACCTTTTAGCTACCAAGTGTGCATGAAAGGTATCTTTCTTCTCCATATGTGTCTTCAGAATTTTTACCAACCCTAAACTGAATTCTTTGGATTTTAGAAACTCCATTTATCATTTACTAGTTGCTATATTTTCAGATTTATTTTCCTATGCATAAATGTGTACTTTATTATGAAATTAGTAATACACATCATATAAACAGAATAGGTTCTGGTCCTAAATAATTTAATAACATATTTTGACCTTTGCCTCTGATGTAAACTATTTCACAATTATTTTCCCTATTTTCTAAAACTATTCATTACTTAAAAATGTGTCCCTAAATGTGAATAATAAATCAAACAGATTCAATTCAGCCTAAAATATGTTTTTATCTCACTCCAAAGTTTTCTAAATACTGAGAAAGTCTTTAATTAAATTTTGACAATATGTTTGTCCCACTTTTTAATTTTTAAACACTAGCAACATATTCAATTTCCTAAATTAAATACTAAACAGGGCTAAAAAGTTAAACTTACCCCACTACAGGGTCTATAATATTATTTTAACAATTTTCAGGGGTCTAGCTATACTTATCAGAGGTGTTTTTCCTAATTTTTATTAAGTCCAGGGGCTAAAACTGATTTTTAAATGAATTTACATGATTTTCAGGAGTTCCAGGGCCTAGATCAGAAGTTTCCGGGGCTAGCTCTTATTTCCCGAGAACCCCAGGGGGTAGCAAGTAAGATTTCCAGTCTTTATAACGCGGGGCTGACGTGGACCGTCCGATTTTAAACCGACGGCCGAGATTATAACATCGAACCGGTACGCGGGGGTTTAAACCCTACCGTGCGATTTAAAATAAACGGCGCACAAGAGGCCACGTCGCTCTGATCGAGCGCGGGTGGCGCTGCCGGCGGCGCACGGCGGCGGGAAGCGGCGATCTCGCCGGAGACTTTCAGATCTTTGAGAATTCTTCCTAGAACTGTGATTTTATGGCATAGATCGGTGGAGGGGAGGTCGGGGATCTCACCTCGGGGGTTTTCTTGAGCTCGGAGGTCCTGGAAGGTGATCGGCGACGAGGTCTGAGGCGAAACCACGGCGAGGCTCGTCGGCGCTGTGTTTACACCGCAAGTCACCGAGTTTTCTGCACCTGCAAGGTTCCCCGGAGGCGGTGGATCAAGACCAGCGAGTTAGATCGGAATTTCCGAGCTTAGATCGGCCAGAATTCACCGGAGGAGTCTCGGTTCTCACCGGAGGAAAAATCGGCGATCGCGTGGGAAAAACAGAACGAGGCCGGGGTTTTTATAGACGGGGGAGGGCGGCGGGGTGGTTTAGATCATGTCCGCGTCGCCTACGAACAGAATTCAGCGGGGATACGCCGAAATCCCGATCGGTTTTGATTCGGGCGCGAGGGAGTCCGGCGCTGGCGCGAGGTAGACGACGATCGGGTGGGCCCCGCCTGTCAGTGTGAGGCAGCAGCGCGCGCGGCTGCGGGCTGGCGCGGGCGCTGGCTGGGCCGGCTGGTGGGTTTCGGCCCACTGGCCGGTTTTTTCTGTTTTCTCTTTTTCTTTTTCTATTTCTTTTCTGATTTGAGTTTAATTTGAATTCCAGTTTGAATTTGAATTTTTGCAAAACATGCAACACGTCCAAAAAATTTTAAATTCCCCTCTTAACATGATTTAGGGTCTTAACAATATTTTTTTTGGGGTGTTACAGCTCTACCCCCCTTAAAAGAAATCTCGTCCTCGAGATTGGTGGTTCTAAGAAAACAATTCCGGAAATTGGGCCTTGAGCTCATCTTCCCGCTCCCAGGTGGCTTCCTCTTCTGAGTGATGCTTCCACTGCACCTTGCACATCCGGATTCTTTTATTTCTGGTCAGGCATTCCATTGTCTCCAAAATCTTGTATGGTTGCTCGGCATAAGACAAATCCTCAGCTACGTCCACTTCATTCATGGGTAACACCTCCTCAGGCGTCGTCAGACATTTCTTGAGTTGTGACACATGGAATACATCATGCACATCTGATAGACGAGCCGGTAATTCTAGTTGATACGCCACTTCGCCTTTCCTCTCCAAAACTTGAAAGGGTCCGATGTATCGAGGTGACAACTTCCCTTTCACCTTGAACCGACGAAGTCCTCTGATAGGGACACCTTGAGATAGACATAGTCTCCCACGTTGAAAACGAGCTCTCTTCTTCGTACATCGGCGTAGCTCTTTTGGCGTGTCTGTGCTATCCTCAAGTTGTTGCGAATTTCCCTCACCTTCGCCTCGGCTTCTTGTAATACTTCTGGACCAAACACTTTACTTTCCCCTGTTTGGTTCCAAAATAGGGGAGTTCTGCACTTCCTCTCGTACAAAGCTTCAAACGGTGACATCTTCATACTAGCTTGATAGCTGTTGTTATAGGAAAACTCCGCATACGGTAAGTTCTTGTCCCAACTCCTATTGTTTTTGAGTGCACATGCCCTTAGCATATCTTCAAGGATCTGATTGGTTCTTTCCGTCTGCCCATCAGTTTGGGGATGATAGGCAGAACTAAAGTTCAGATGGGTTCCCATGGTCTCGTGCAACTTCTGCCAGAACCTTGAGGTGAACTGTGTCCCTCGATCCGACACAATCTTCTTTGGCACTCCATGGTAACACACGATCCTTGACATGTACAATTCTGCCAATTTAGATCCGCTGTAGCTTTCCTTCACGGGGATAAAGTGAGCTACCTTGGTTAGCCTATCAATGATGACCCATATCGAATCGTATCCTGATTGGGTCCTAGGCAATCCCACGATGAAATCCATGCTGATTTCTTCCCATTTCCATTCAGGCACTTTGAGTGGTTGCAATAATCCCGCGGGTCGTTGATGTTCTGCTTTCACCAACTGACATGTGTCACATAAGGCAACATGTTCCGCGACATCTCGCTTCATGCCATACCACCAATACCTGCTCTTGAGGTCCTGGTACATCTTCGTACTCCCAGGATGAATGGAATAGTCGGAATCGTGAGCCTCCTTCAAAATCAATTCACGGATCTCCTTTACTTCAGGCACACAGATTCTTTTTCCGTGCCACACCGTTCCTTGTTCATCCTCTCTAAAACCCGGAGCTTTATTTTCCTTGATGAGTTGTCTGATTTCTTGTATCTTCTCATCATTCTTTTGGCCCTCGCGTATGTCTTGCTCGAGTGTGGAGTCCACTTCCATGGCGATGGCTTCACCACTATTTACTAGACATAGATTGAGCCTTATAACCTCGTCCTTCAATTCTGCAGGCATGTCCTTCAAGCTCAACTTATTGACCTGCGCTTTCCGACTCAAAGCGTCGGCCACGACGTTTGCTTTCCCGGGATGATAGTTGATGCCCACATCAAAGTCATTGATTAGCTCTAACCATCTCCTTTGTCTGAGGTTGAGATCTGGCTGTGTGAAAATGTACTTCAAACTCTTATGATCCATATATATCTCGGTCCTCTTCCCCATCAAATAGTGCCGCCAAATTTTCAACGCGTGTACCACTGCGGCTAGTTCTAAATCATGTGTAGGATAGTTTTTCTCATGCTTCCGAAGCTGCCGGGATGCATATGCCACGACATGCCCTTCTTGCATGAGAACACATCCCAACCCGTTTCCAGAGGCATCGCAGTACACTGTGAAATTCTTCTGCATATCTGGCATAACCAACACTGGGGCTGTTGTCAATCTTTTCTTTAGCTCCTGAAAACTTGTCTCGCACTGTGGCGTCCATGTGAATGTGATTCCCTTCTCCAACAGTTTGGTGAGAGGTCTCGAGATCTTGGAGAATCCTTCGATAAACCGTCGATAGTATCCAGCCAATCCCAAGAAGCTTCGAACTTCCCCGACATTTTCAGGGGTCTTCCACTTCTGGATATCCTCGATTTTGGCGGGATCTACGGAGATTCCTCCCTCCGAGATTATATGCCCTAAGAAGGGAACTCTCTTCAGCCAAAACTCATACTTTCTCAACTTGGCATATAGTTGGTGTTCTCTCAGCCTCTGCAACACCAACCTTAGATGTTTCTCATGTTCTTCTTCATTTTTGGAGAAGACGAGAATGTCATCTATGAAAACCACCACAAATTTGTCCAGATATTCCATGAATACCTTGTTCATGAGATACATGAAGTATGCCGGGGCATTAGTTAGCCCGAAAGGCATGACAGTGTATTCATACAGTTCGTACGAGATATGAAAGCTGTCTTGGGAATATCAGATTGCCTTATCTTGAGTTGGTGGTATCCCGACCTGAGATCAATTTTCAAGAACACACGAGCTCCCCTCAACTGATCAAACAAGTCTTCAATGCGGGGTAATGGGTATTTGTTCTTGATGGTTACCTCATTCAAAGCACGGTAATCCATGCATAACCTTTGGGTTCCGTCTTTCTTGGGCACAAATATCACCGGGGCTCCCCATGGTGAGGAACTAGGGCGAATATACCCCTTCTCCGTCAATTCTCTCAAATGATCCTTGAGTTCTTCTAGCTGCTTGGAGTCCATCTGATAAGGTCTCTTGTATATCGGGGCTGTTCCAGGCACTAGCTCAATTGCAAATTCCACTTCACGATCGGGAGGCATACCTGGCAACTCCTCCGGAAAAACATCTGGATATTCCCTGATGGTCCTGATGTCCTCCGCTTTCACCTCAACTTGATTTAATTTAATGTCCCTCCTAGGCTCTTGTATTGTTATAAACTTTACTCTTGTGCCACTAGGGTGAGTTAGTTCCACCGTTCTGGTCGAACAATGGATGATTCCTTTATGTTTGGTCAACCAATCCATGCCCAAAATAATATCGATCCCTTGGGATTCTATCACTATGAGGTTAGCAGTAAACACTACCCCATTAATGTCTAGATTCACCTTGGGACACACTTGTCTTGTCCTTATTTCTCCACCTGGAGAGTTTACGGTTAGCATATGGTTCATTTGTGTTGTTGCTAGGTCATACTTCTTAACAAACCCTTGAGCAATAAACGAGTGGGTGGCACCAGAATCAAACAGCAGGGTTGCAAGGTGTAAATTGGCAGGAAACTTACCAACTACCACGTCGGGTGCATCTTGTGCTTCCTCCATAGTGACGTGGTTCACCCGTCCTCTCATTACATTCTGCTGTTGTGGCTGCGCGGGCTTCTTCTTTGGGCACTTATGGGCATAGTGTCCCACTTCACCACAGCTAAAACATTGCACCCCAACCTTAGGTGCTTGGCCTTTGTTGTCTTGGGGTTGGTTAGGAGGTCCTTGCACTGCTGGTCGAGGTGGATATGCAGGGCGAGGCTGCTGTACAAACTGACGTGGTGGCTGTGCTGGAGGCCTGTAGTTCGGGTTGTACCCTCCTTGTGCTGAGTAGGGTACCGCAGCACGACTCGTATGCTGTAACACCCCAAATTTTGATTCAAAACTCTAAACCATGTTCAGAGGGGAATTTAAAATTTTTTGGACGTGTTGCATGTTTTGCAAAAATTCAAATTCAAACTGGAATTCAAATTATACTCAAAATAGAAAAGAAATGGAAAAAGGAAAAGAGAAACGGGAAAAAAACCGGCCAGTGGGCCGAAACCCGCCAGCCGGCCCAGTTTCCCCGCGCCAGCCCGCCCCCGCGCGCGCCGCGCTGTCTCTCACAGACGGGTGGGACCCGCCTGTCATCCCTAACCCCGCGACCCCGGACTCTCTCCCGCGCGCGCGATCGCAACCGACCGGATTTCCGCGTCCCGCCGTCCGAATTCTGGTCCCAAACGACTCAAACTCGATCGCAACAGACCCACCGCCCTCCCCCGGCTATAAAAACCCCAGCCCCGATCGGTTTTTCTCACGCGATCGCCAATTTTCACTCTGGTGAGCACCGAGACTTCGCCGGTGAATTCTGGCCGATCTAAGCTCGGAAACTCTGATCTAACTCGCTGGTCTTGATCCACCGCCTCCGGGGAACTTTGCAGGTGCAGAAAACTCGGAGACTTACGGTGTAAACACAGCGCCGACGAGCTTCGCCGTGGTTTTGCCTCGGACCTCGCCGCCGAGAACTTTCCAGGACCCCCGAGCTCGAGAAAACCCCCGAGGTGAGATCCCTGACCTCCCCTCTACCGATCTATGCCATCAGATCACAGTTCTAGGCAGAATTTTCGAGGATCCGAAACTTTCCGGCGAGATCGCCGCTTCCCGCCGCTGTGCGCCGCCGGCAGCTCCGCCCGCGCTCGATCAGAGCGACGTGGCCGCTTGTGCGCCGTTTATTTTAAATCGCACGGTAGACTTTAAAACCCCGCGTACCGGTTCGATGTTATAATCTCAGCCGTCGGTTTAAAATCGGACGGTCCACGTCAGCCCCGCGTTATAAAGACTGGAATTCTTATGAGCTACCCCCTGGGGTTCTCGGGAAATAAGAGCTAGCCCCGGAAACTTCTGATCTAGCCCCTGGAACTCCAGAAAATCATGTAAATTCATTTAAAAATCAGTTTTAGCCCCTGGACTTAATAAAAATTTGGTAAAACACCTCTGATAAGTGTAGCTAGACCCCTGGAAATTATGAAAATAATATTATAGACCCTGTAATGGGGTGAATTCATTATTTTAGCCTTGTTTAGTATTTAATTTAGAAAATTGAATATGTAACTAGTGTTTAAAAATTAAAAAGGGGGACAAACATAATTGTCAAAATTAATTAAAAACTTTCTCAGTACTTAGAAAACTTTGGAGTGAGATAAAAATATATTTTTGGGGCTGAAATAAATCTGTTTCATCTATTATTCACATTTATTAGTATAGGGACACATTTTTAAGTAAAGAATAGCTATAGAAAAATAGGAAAAATAATTATGAAATAGTTTACATCAGAGGTCAAGGTCAAAATATGTTATTAAATTATTTAGGACCAAAACCTATACTGTTTAGATGATGTGTATTACTAATTTCATAATAAAATACACAATTATGCATAGGAATATAACTCTGAAAATATAGCAACTAGTAAATGATAAATGGAGTTTTTAAAATCCAAAGAGTTCAGTTTAGGGTTGATAGAAATTATGAAGGCACATATGGAGAATAAAAATACTTTTCATACATACTTGGTAGTTTAATATAAGGAATTTATTTAAAACTGAAACACACACACACACACACACACACACACATATATATATATATATATATATATATATATATATATAGTATGTAAGTATAAATATGAACACCAAAGTAGGAATCATACACATATAAATAAAAGTGTATGCAAGCCATAGATCAACACACAAAGTAACCACAACACATATAATGGTGAATGAATTTCATAAATATGAATGTGTGGTTTGTATGAAGTAAGAAGTGTGAACTATGTCTTATGATTGTTATTTTTCTTTTGCTATGTGTGATGGTATGAAGTAGAACCTGTTCAAGAGCAAGTTATTCCTTTCCAAGATCAGGACTACCCATTTCAAGAGCAGCAAGAAGGAGGCAAGTGTCCTTGACCACTTTGATCCTATGCTAGGATGTGTAGATAGAATTATTTGCATTGTCAAATGAAATATGAAACCCATGCTAGGAAGTTTCCCTAGAATTGCATTACCTTGTTTCCTTGTAGCTTGGGTTGGGATTTATTTTATCATGTCATTTATTATTATGCATATGCTTAGCCATGCTTAGAATGGGATATTTGGGATATGAGATCATCAGTTTATTTTACCATACTCTTGAATGAGACATTGTGAGTTATGTAGAGGTAGGGATCAAGGCAAGTTGGATGTTTTGGTTGTGTGCTGGGTGCACGAGACTCGGGTTTGTGTTTAGTACTTGCCTGGATCCTAAGGACCGGTTCATGGAGCATGTAACCCGGCTTTACAGTGCCAACCACATGCTGAGATGGGGCAGCTTGGCCAATTAATTAGGTGTATCCCCGGCGTAGTATGGGTGTGTTGGATGGTGCGGGGAGTAGGTGTCAGCTGGACTACCATATGAACCGCAAGGCTCAAGAGGGGGCCACTGCAGCGGGGTTGGAGCCTCTTGTATGCTGTTAGGGGTGAAACCTCAGTGGGCCCACGCTCGTCGGGAATCCCTTTGTAAAGGCTTCGTAGTGATCTCCTGGCTGCACACCTGCGAAGTGTGAATGTGGATCGTAGCCACTGGCATAATGGAGGTTCTTTTAGTCCTCCCGGCAACGGGGGATGAAATCACTACATGTGGGTACAGTGGTACAAACTCTGCAGAGTCAAAACTGTCTTGACAGCCGTGCTCACGGTTAAGAGCGGCCTGGACTTATTCATGATTAGAGGATTGATGGTTTTTGAAGTTAAGCGGGGAGCTTAATATTGGAAATGATGTTATGGTTATTGGATAATGATGATGGGATGGGAGATTGGGACCATTTCACTTGTGTAGTAAGGTAGGTGCTTAATAAGCTAAGGTGATAGGTATTAATTGCGTAGTGCTTTAACCATGAGTTCAACCTCTCCTTGTTCTAGCCATGCATGATATAATTTCCCACACTTGCTGAGTACCATTGGTACTCAACCTTGCATATTTGTTGGTTTATATTGCTGCTCAGGTCAAGATAATGAGGTGGTGTATAATGACCAAGATTTTGGACCCGAGGAAGGTTTTTTAGGTTCATGAAGACCCCCGGGCAACGCCTGTGATGGAGCCCTAAAGAATAATATTCCGCTGCTAGTTTATTTACTTGTGATGAACGTATTCTTGTCCATTGAGACATTTACGATGTAAGACTTATTTATATTCGACACCTGGCTTGTAATAAATGATGCTTCACTATTTGTCATCACATGTATGAGAAAATGATCCTGGCATACATGTGATATTCACTTGGTTGTTTCTTCGGAAAAACCGGGTGTGACAGAGGTGGTATCAGAGCCAAGGTTGCCCGTAGGAACGTGGACCTAGGTAGAAATGGACGTATTTAAGGGCCCTATTTTCTTAAAAACTATTTTACAAGGTGTGTGTTGAAAAAAGTTATTTAATGGAGTCACTTTCTTCATCTTACCCCAACTTTCATTCAAAATAGGATTTTTGTTTGAGAGTTTATCTAACCTAATTTTAAATTCTTTTTGTTTTAGATGGTTCGCATGATTCGCACCGCTCGCAAGTCCACAGGAGGGAGAGTTCCCGTAGTTGCCCTTGCCGAAAGAGAGGAGAATCGTCCAGTGACGTACCTTTCCTACGGATTGGCAGTAGGAGACTTGTTGCGCCGTCTTCGACGTATGCTCGAAGCCGCCGGCAATACGGGCAAGCTAATCATCCACTATAACTCCACCAGGACCATCCGTGAGAAGAGGGAAGAATGGAGTTCGGAGATGAGGATTATACATGAGAATCAGCTTCTTAAGATTCACCACTCTCCAGCTTGTCGAGCAACACAAGTTGACGCGGAGAAAGATGTCACCTGGGAGGCCATCACCTGCCAGAGTCACATCTATCGTCGCCACTTGGACAAAACTGAGTACATGTATGTCCTCCAACGTGAGAGTGGTACCACGGAGTACAAATACCCACCAGTGCAGCAAGGGACTTCCCATGAGCACATGGACTTGTGCTTGGAGGATGCGGCTATGCTCAGCACTCGACTGCAGGAGTGTCAACAAGAGCTTCAGGATGTCCGAGACACCCTGAAGGACACGGAGGCGTTGCTGCGAGCTTGCTTAAAGGCGAGAGAAAGAGGAGATGGGAATGAACTGTGTGTCACCGTGAATGATACATGGACTCCTGACTCCCCGGATCGCCGAGCAATCAGGCGTCGTCGCACTTCTCCACCAGCAGCCTCCCCACCCAAAGCAGAGTCAGAAGGTAGCCGAAATGAGGAGGAAGATCCCGAGGAGCCAGCTCAAGAGGACGAGTAGTGTAGAGTCTTTCCCCTAGCTAGCAAGAGGTCGAGTAGTCGAGTCGTTACGTAGTTAATGGTGTGATAATGCTTGGTGTGTGACGTGAGTTGTGGAAGCCATGAGCAACTGTCCACAGCCTCGTCTTCAGATTGTTTTGCTTTGGTGTGTGAACCCACAAGAAATAATAGTGCATTTATTTGGTGTGAGATATAAACCCTCGTAAAATTTTAACAAAGCCTCAGCACCTCAAAGTACCAACAAATGAAAGTAGTAAGATGATACTAAATGGGATCAAATTAACATTTGTTGATTCTGCCAGATGGCCGGAAGAGGAAAAGGACGTGCTGCCAACCCCGCCAACAACAATGATGAGGCATGCAACCCTCATCTTTCTGGAGGCCAGGACCGGGGTGGTCGCTGTGAAGAAGTTGATCCTCTCCACCAAATGCTGGTGAATCAAAATCAGCTCATCCAGAACTTGACTCAAGTGGTGGCCAACTTGCATCAAGTTCCACCTACACAAGCTGCACCACGCCAACCAAGGTTGAGTGAGTTTCTAGGAACTCAACCTCCAAAGTTTGCAAGTGCTGCTGAACCTCTGGAGGCAGATGATTGGCTGAAGACCATTGAAAGTAAGATGAGGATTATACAATGCCAAGGGTATGAGAGGGTGCTGTTTGCCTCTCATCAATTGCATGGACCTGCTGCTGATTGGTGGACCGCCTACGTGGCCGCCCATCATGACCCTGAGAACATCACTTGGGAAGAGTTCAAGCGTAGCTTCCGCAACCATTACATCCCAAGAGGTGAACTCAAAAACAAGAGGAAGGAGTTTTTGGGACTGCAGCAGGGAAACATGACGGTGAGGGAATACCTCACTAAATTTACTCAACTATCCCGTTATGCTCCACGAGACATAGAGACTGATGAGCAGAAACAAGATTGTTTCGTGGAAGGACTTACCGCAGAGATGCAGTGTGCAATGTCCTCAAATGAGTATGAAAGCTTTCAAAAGATGGTGGACAGAGCATTTGTGGTGGAAAGGAAGCTAAAGGCCCTGGAAAATGAGAATAAGAGGAAGGCTCGGTGGTCACATCAAGCCTCAGGGAGCAACACCCGCCCACGTACGATGCAGCAACCTACGGGGCAGACGAGCCGTGCTGCGGTACCCTATTCAGCACCAAGAGGGTACAACCCAAACTACAGGCCTTCCGCAGCACCAGCACAGCCGCAACGTCAGTTTGTACAGCAGCCTCACCCCGCATATCCCCCTCGACCAGCAGTGCAAGGACCTCCAAACCAACCCCAAGACAACAAAGGCCAGGCACCTAAGGTTGGGGTGCAATGTTTTAGCTGCGGTGAAGTGGGGCACTACGCCCATAAGTGCCCAAAGAAGAAGCCCACGCAGCCACAGCAGCAGAATGTAATGAGAGGACGGGTAAACCACGTCACTATGGAGGAAGCACAAGAGGCACCCGACGTGGTAGTTGGTAAGTTTCCTGCCAATTTACATCTTGCAACTCTGCTGTTTGATTCTGGTGCTACCCACTCGTTCATTGCTCAAGGGTTTGTTAAGAAGCATGACCTAGCAACCACACAAATGAACCATATGCTAGCCGTAAACTCTCCAGGTGGAGAAATAAGGACAAGACAAGTGTGTCCCAAAGTGAACCTAGACATTAATGGGGTAGTATTTACTGCTAACCTCATAGTGATAGATTCACAAGGGATAGATATTATTTTGGGTATGGATTGGTTGACCAAACATAAATGAATCATCCATTGTTCGACCAGAACGGTGGAACTAACTCACCCCAGTGGCACCAGAGTAAAGTTCATAACAATACACGAGCCTAGGAGGGACATTAAATTAAATCAAGTGGAGGTGAAAGTTGAGGAAATCAGGACTATCAGGGAATATCCAGATGTTTTTCCAGAGGAGTTGCCAGGTATGCCTCCCGACCGTGACGTGGAATTCGCAATTGAGCTAGTACCGGGAACAGCCCCGATATACAAGAGACCTTATCGAATGGACTCCAAGCAGCTAGAAGAGCTCAAGGATCATTTGAGAGAATTGACGGAGAAGGGGTATATTCGCCCTAGTTCCTCACCATGGGGAGCTCCGGTGATATTTGTGCCCAAGAAAGACGGAACCCAAAGGTTATGCGTGGATTACCGTGCCTTGAATGAGGTAACCATCAAGAACAAGTACCCATTACCCTGCATTGAAGACTTGTTTGATCAGTTGAGAGGAGCTTGCGTGTTCTCGAAAATTGATCTCAGGTCGGGATACCACCAACTCAAGATAAGGCAATCTGATATTCCCAAGACAGCTTTCGTATCTCGGTACGGACTGCATGAATACACTGTCATGCCTTTCAGGCTAACCAATGCCCCGGCATATTTCATGTACCTCATGAACAAGGTATTCATGGAATATCTGGATAAATTTGTGGTGGTTTTCATAGATGATATTCTCGTCTTCTCCAAAGATGAAGAAGAACATGAGAAACATCTAAGGTTGGTGTTACAGAGGCTGAGAGAACACCAACTATATGCTAAGTTGAGCAAGTGTGAGTTTTGGCTGAAGAGAGTTCCCTTTTTAGGACATATAATCTCGGAGGGAGGAATCTCCGTAGATCCCGCCAAAATCGAAGATATCCAGAAGTGGAAAACCCCTGAAATTGTCGGGGAAGTTCGAAGCTTTTTGGGATTGGCTGGATACTATCGACGGTTTATTGAGGGATTCTCCAAGATCTCGAGACCTCTCACCAAACTGTTGGAAAAGGGAATCACATTCACCTGGACGCCACAATGCGATACGAGCTTTCAGGAGCTAAAAAAGAGATTGACAACAGCCCCAGTGTTGGTTATGCCAGATATGCAGAAGAATTTCACAGTGTACTGCGATGCCTCTGGAAACGGGTTGGGATGTGTTCTCATGCAAGAAGGACATGTCGTGGCATATGCATCCCGGCAGCTTCGGAAGCACGAGAAGAACTATCCTACACATGACCTAGAACTAGCTGCAGTGGTACACGCGTTGAAAATTTGGCGGCACTATTTGATGGGGAAGAGGACAGAGATATATACGGATCATAAGAGTTTGAAGTACATATTCACACAGCCAGATCTCAACCTTAGACAAAAGAAGATGGTTAGAGCTAATCAATGACTTTGATGTGGGCATCAACTATCATCCCGGGAAAGCAAACGTCGTGGCCGATGCTTTGAGTCGGAAAGTGCAGGTCAATAAGTTGAGCTTGAAGGACATGCCCGCAGAATTGAAGGATGAGGTTATAAGGCTCAATCTATGTCTAGTAAATAGTGGTGAAGCCATCGCCATGGAAGTGGACTCCACACTCGAGCAAGACATACGCGAGGGCCAAAAGAATGATGAGAAGATACAAGAGATCAGACAGCTCATCAAGGAAAATAAAGCTCCTGGTTTTAGAGAGGATGAACAAGGAACGGTGTGGCACGGGAAAAGGATCTGTGTGCCAGAAGTAAAGGAGATCCGTGAATTAATTTTGAAGGAGGCTCACGATTCCGACTATTCCATTCATCCTGGGAGTACGAAGATGTACCAGGACCTCAAGAGCAGGTATTGGTGGTATGGCATGAAGCGAGATGTCGCGGAACATGTTGCCCTATGTGACACATGTCAGTTGGTGAAAGCAGAACATCAACGACCCGCGGGATTGCTGTAACCACTCAAAGTGCCTGAATGGAAGTGGGAAGAAATCAGCATGGATTTTGTCGTGGGATTGCCTAGGACCCAATCCAGGTATGATTCAATATGGGTCATTATTGATAGGCTAACCAAGGTAGCTCATTTCATTCCTGTGAAAGAAAGCTACAGCGGATCCAAATTGGCAGAATTGTACATGTCAAGGATTGTGTGTTACCATGGAGTGCCAAAGAAGATAGTGTCGGACCGAGGGACACAGTTCACCTCGAGGTTTCGGCAAAAGTTGCATGAAACCATGGGAACCCATCTGAATTTCAGCTCTGCCTATCATCCCCAAACTGACGGGCAGACGGAGAGAACCAATCAGATCCTTGAAGATATGTTAAGGGCATGTGCACTCAAAAACAATAGGAGTTGGGACAAGAACCTACCGTATGCGGAGTTTTCCTATAACAACAGTTATCAAGCTAGTATGAAGATGTCACCGTTTGAAGCTTTGTATGGAAGGAAGTGCAGAACTCCCCTATTTTGGAACCAAACAGGAGAAAGTAAAGTGTTTGGTCCAGAAGTGCTACAAGAAGCCGAGGCGAAGGTGAGGGAGATTCGCAACAACTTGAGGATAGCACAAACACGCCAGAAGAGTTATGCTGATGTACGAAGAAGAGAACTCATTTTCAACGTGGGAGACTATGTTTATCTCAAGGTGTCCCCTATCAGAGGACTTCGTCGGTTCAAGGTGAAAGGGAAGTTGTCACCTCGATACATCGGACCCTTTCAAGTTTTGGAAAGGAAAGGCAAAGTGGCGTACCAACTAGAGTTACCGGTTCATCTATCGGACGTGCACGATGTATTTCATGTGTCACAACTCAAGAAATGCCTGAGGACGCCTGAAGAGGTGTTACCCATGAATGATGTGGATGTAGCTGTGGATTTGTCTTATGCCGAGCAACCATACAAGATTTGGAGACAATGGAACGCCTCACCAGAAATAAAAGAATCCGGATGTGTAAGGTGCAGTGGAACCATCACTCAGAAGAGGAAGCCACCTGGGAACGGGAAGATGAACTCAAGGCACAATTTCCGGAATTGTTTTCTTAGAAACACCAATCTCGAGGACGAGATTTCTTTTAAGGGGGGTAGAGCTGTAACACCCCAAATTTTGATTCAAAACTCTAAACCATGTTCAGAGGGGAATTTAAAAATTTTTGGACGTGTTGCATGTTTTTCAAAAATTCAAATTCAAACTGGAATTCAAATTATACTCAAAACAGAAAAGAAATGGAAAAAGAAAAAGAGAAACGGGAAAAAAACCGGCCAGTGGGCCGAAACCCGCCAGCCGGCCCAGTTTCCCCGCACCAGCCCGCCCCCGCGCGCGCCGCGCTGTCTCTCACAGACGGGTGGGACCCGCCTGTCATCCCTAACCCCGCGACCCCGGACTCTCTCCCGCGCGCGCGATCGCAACCGACCGGATTTCCGCGTCCCGCCGTCCGAATTCTGGTCCCAAACGACTCAAACTCGATCGCAACAGACCCACCGCCCTCCCCCGGCTATAAAAACCCCAGCCCCGATCGGTTTTTCTCACGCGATCGCCAATTTTCACTCCGGTGAGCACCGAGACTTCGCCGGTGAATTCTGGCCGATCTAAGCTCGGAAACTCTGATCTAACTCGCTGGTCTTGATCCACCGCCTCCGGGGAACTTTGCAGGTGCAGAAAACTCGGAGACTTACGGTGTAAACACAGCGCCGACGAGCTTCGCCGTGGTTTTGCCTCGGACCTCGCCGCCGAGCACTTTCCAGGACCCCCGAGCTCGAGAAAACCCCCGAGGTGAGATCCCTGACCTCCCCTCTACCGATCTATGCCATCAGATCACAGTTCTAGGCAGAATTTTCGAGGATCCGAAACTTTCCGGCGAGATCGCCGCTTCCCGCCGCCGTGCGCCGCCGGCAGCTCCGCCCGCGCTCGATCAGAGCGACGTGGCCGCTTGTGCGCCGTTTATTTTAAATCGCACGGTAGACTTTAAAACCCCGCGTACCGGTTCGATGTTATAATCTCAGCCGTCGGTTTAAAATCGGACGGTCCACGTCAGCCCCGCGTTATAAAGACTGGAATTCTTACGTGCTACCCCCTGGGGTTCTCGGGAAATAAGAGCTAGCCCCGGAAACTTCTGATCTAGCCCCTGGAACTCCAGAAAATCATGTAAATTCATTTAAAAATCAGTTTTAGCCCCTGGACTTAATAAAAATTAGGTAAAACACCTCTGATAAGTGTAGCTAGACCCCTGGAAATTATGAAAATAATGTTATAGACCCTGTAATGGGGTGAATTCATTATTTTAGCCTTGTTTAGTATTTAATTTAGAAAATTGAATATGTAACTAGTGTTTAAAATTAAAAAGGGGGACAAACATAATTGTCAAAATTAATTAAAAACTTTCTCAGTACTTAGAAAACTTTGGAGTGAGATAAAAATATATTTTTGGGGCTGAAATAAATCTGTTTCATCTATTATTCACATTTATTAGTATAGGGACACATTTTTAAGTAAAGAATAGCTATAGAAAAATAGGGAAAATAATTATGAAATAGTTTACATCAGAGGCCAAGGTCAAAATATTTTATTAAATTATTTAGGACCAAAACCTATACTGTTTAGATGATGTGTATTACTAATTTCATAATAAAATACACAATTATGCATAGGAATATAACTCTGAAAATATAGCAACTAGTAAATGATAAATGGAGTTTTTAAAATCCAAAGAGTTCAGTTTAGGGTTGATAGAAATTATGAAGGCACATATGGAGAATAAAAATACTTTTCATACATACTTGGTAGTTTAATATAAGGAATTTATTTAAAACTGAAACACACACACACACACACACACATATATATATATATATATATATATATATATATATATATATATATATATATATATAGTATGTAAGTATAAATATGAACACCAAAGTAGGAATCATACACATATAAATAAAAGTGTATGCAAGCCATAGATCAACACACAAAGTAACCACAACACATATAATGGTGAATGAATTTCATAAATATGAATGTGTGGTTTGTATGAAGTAAGAAGTGTGAACTATGTCTTATGATTGTTATTTTTCTTTTGCTATGTGTGATGGTATGAAGTAGAACCTGTTCAAGAGCAAGTTATTCCTTTCCAAGATCAGGACTACCCATTTCAAGAGCAGCAAGAAGGAGGCAAGTGTCCTTGACCACTTTGATCCTATGCTAGGATGTGTAGATAGAATTATTTGCATTGTCAAATGAAATATGAAACCCATGCTAGGAAGTTTCCCTAGAATTGCATTACCTTGTTTCCTTGTAGCTTGGGTTGGGATTTATTTTATCATGTCATTTATTATTATGCATATGCTTAGCCATGCTTAGAATGGGATATTTGGGATATGAGATCATCAGTTTATTTTACCATACTCTTGAATGAGACATTGTGAGTTATGTAGAGGTAGGGATCAAGGCAAGTTGGATGTTTTGGTTGTGTGCTGGGTGCACGAGACTCGGGTTTGTGTTTAGTACTTGCCTGGATCCTAAGGACCGGTTCATGGAGCATGTAACCCGGCTTTACAGTGCCAACCACATGCTGAGATGGGGCAGCTTGGCCAATTAATTAGGTGTATCCCCGGCGTAGTATGGGTGTGTTGGATGGTGCGGGGAGTAGGTGTCAGCTGGACTACCATATGAACCGCAAGGCTCAAGAGGGGGCCACTGCAGCGGGGTTGGAGCCTCTTGTATGCTGTTAGGGGTGAAACCTCAGTGGGCCCACGCTCGTCGGGAATCCCTTTGTAAAGGCTTCGTAGTGATCTCCTGGCTGCACACCTGGGAAGTGTGAATGTGGATCGTAGCCACTGGCATAATGGAGGTTCTTTTAGTCCACCCGGCAACGGGGGATGAAATCACTACATGTGGGTACAGTGGTACAAACTCTGCAGAGTCAAAACTGTCTTGACAGCCGTGCTCACGGTTAAGAGCGGCCTGGACTTATTCATGATTAGAGGATTGATGGTTTTTGAAGTTAAGCGGGGAGCTTAATATTGGAAATGATGTTATGGTTATTGGATAATGATGATGGGATGGGAGATTGGGACCATTTCACTTGTGTAGTAAGGTAGGTGCTTAATAAGCTAAGGTGATAGGTATTAATTGCGTAGTGCTTTAACCATGAGTTCAACCTCTCCTTGTTCTAGCCATGCATGATATAATTTCCCACACTTGCTGAGTACCATTGTTACTCAACCTTGCATATTTGTTGGTTTATATTGCTGCTCAGGTCAAGATAATGAGGTGGTGTATAATGACCAAGATTTTGGACCCGGGGAAGGTTTTTTAGGTTCATGAAGACCCCCGGGCAACGCCTGTGATGGAGCCCTAAAGAATAATATTCCGCTGCTAGTTTATTTACTTGTGATGAACGTATTATTGTCCATTGAGACATTTACGATGTAAGACTTATTTATATTCGACACCTGGCTTGTAATAAATGATGCTTCACTATTTATCATCACATGTATGAGAAAATGATCCTGGCATACATGTGATATTCACTTGGTTGTTTCTTCGGAAAAACCGGGTGTGACATATGCCCCGTAGGTTGCTGCATCATACGGGGGGAGTGTTGCTTCCCGAAGCTTGATGTGACCAACCGGCCTTCCTCTTATTCTCATTTTCCAAGGCCTTTAGCTTCCTTTCTACCACAAATGCTCTGTCCACCATCTTTTGGAAGCTTTCATACTCATTCGAGGACATTGCACACTGCATCTCTGCGGTAAGTCCTTCCACGAAACTATATTGTTTCTACTCATCAGTCTCTATGTCCCGTGGGGCATAACGGGATAGTTGGGTAAATTTAGTGAGGTATTCCCTCACCGTCATGTTTCCCTGCTGCAGCCCCAAAAACTCCTTCCTCTTGTTTTTGAGTTCACCTCTTGGGATGTAATGGTTGCGGAAGCTACGCTTGAACTCTTCCCTAGTGATGTTCTCAGGGTCATGATGGGCAGCCACGTAGGCGGTCCACCAATCAGCAGCAGCTCCACGCAATTGATGAGAGGCAAACAGCACCCTCTCATACCCTTGGCACTGTATGATCCTCATCTTACTTTCAATGGTCTTCAGCCAATCATCTGCCTCCAGAGGTTCAGCAGCACTTGCAAACTTTGGAGGTTGAGTTCCTAGAAACTCACTCAACCTTGGTTGGCGTGGTGCAGCTTGTGGAGGTGGTACTTGATGCAAGTTGGCCACCACTTGAGTCAAGTTCTGGATGAGCTGATTTTGATTCTCCAGCATTTGGTGGAGAGGATCAACTTCTTCATGGCGACCACCCCTGTCCTGGCCTCCAGAAAGATGAGGGTTGCATGCCTCATCGTTGTTGTTGGCGGGGTTGGCAGCATGTCCTTTTCCTCTTCTGGCCATCTGGCAGAATCAACCAATGTTAATTTGAAAGCATTTAGTATCATCTTACTACTTTCATTTGTTTGTACTTTGAAGGGTTGAGGCTTTGTTATACTTTTCTGAGGGTTCATTTCTCACACAAAAATGAAGGTAATATTATTTCATGTGGGTTCACACACCAAAGCAAAACAATCTAAAGACGAGGCTGTGGACAATTGCTCATGGCTTCCACAACTCACGTCACACACCAAGCATTAACACACCATTAACTCAACTTAACGACTCGACTATTTGATATCTTGCTAGCTAAGGGAAGGACTCTACACTACTCGTTTTCTTGAGCTGGCTCCTCAGGATCTTCCTCATCATTTCGGCTGCCTTCTGACTCTGCTTTGGGTGGGGAGGCTGCTGGTGGAGAAGTGCGACGACGCCTGATCGCTCGGCGATCCGGGGAGTCAGGAGTCCATGTATCATTCACGGTGACACACAATTCATTCCCATCTCCTCTTTCTCTCGCCTTTAAGCAGGCTCGCAGCAACGCCTCCGTTTCCTTCAGGGTGTCCCGGACATCCTGAAGCTCTTGTTGACACTCCTGCAGTCGAGTGCTGAGCATAGCAGCATCCTCCAAGCACAAGTCCATGTGCTCATGGGAAGTCCCTTGCTGCACTGGCGGGTACTTGTACTCCGTGGTACCACTCTCACGTTGGAGGACATACATGTACTCAGTTTTGTCCAAGTGGCGACGATAGATGTGACTCTGGCAGGTGATGGCCTCCTAGGTGACATCTTTCTCCGCATCGACCTGTGTCGCTCTACAAGCTGGAGAGTGGTGAATCTTAAGCAGCTGATTTTCGTGTATAATCCTCATCTCCGAACTCCATTCTTCCCTCTTCTCACGGATGGTCCTGGTGGAGTTATAGTGGATGATTAGCTTGCCCGTATTGCCGGCGGCTTCGAGCATATGCCGAAGTCGGCGCAATAAGCCTCCTACTGCCAATCCGTAGGAAAGGTACGTCACCGGACGGCTCTCCTCTCTCTCGGCAGGGGCAACTACGGGAACTCTCCCTCCTGTGGACTTGCGAGCGGTGCGAATCATGCGAACCATCTAAAACAAAAAGAATTTTACAAATTAGGTTAGGTAAACTCTCAAACAAAAATCCTATTTTGAATGAAAGTTGGGGTAAGATGAAGAAAGTGACTCCATTAAATAACACTTTTCAACACACACCATGTAAAATAGTTTTTAAGAAAATAAGGCCCTTAAATACGTCCATTTCTACCTAGGTCCACGTTCCTACGGGCAACCTTGGCTCTGATACCACTTCTTTCACACCCGGTTTTTCCGAAGAAACAACCAAGTGAATGCCACATGTATGTCTGGATCATTTTCTCATACATGTGATGACAAATAGTGAAGCATCATTTATTACAAGCCAGGTGTCGAATATAAATAAGTCTTACATAGCAAATGTCTCGATGGACAATAATAAGTTCATCAAAAGTAAATAAACTAGCAGCGGAATATTATTTCTTGAGGGCTCCATCACAGGAGTTGCCCGGGGGTCTCCATGAACCTAGAAACCTTCTTCGGGTCCAAAGTCTTGGTCATTATACACCACCTCATTATCTTGACCTGAGCAGCAATATAAACCAACAAAATATGCAAGGTTGAGTACCAATGGTACTCAACAAGTGTGGGAAAATTATATCATGCATGGCTAGAACAAGGAGAGGTTGAACTCATGGTTAAAGCACTACGCAATTAATACCTATCACCTTAGCTTATTAAGCACCTACATTACTACACAGGTGAAATGGTCCCAAGCTCCCATACCATCATCATAATCAAATAACCATAACATCATTTCCAATATTAAGCTCCCCGCTTAACATCCACAACTTCCAAATCCATCACTCCTCAAATCATGAATAAGTCCAAGCCGCTCTTGACCGTGAGCACGGCTGTCATGACAGTTTTGACTCTACAGAGTTTGTACCACTGTACCCACATGTAGTGATTTCATCCCCCGTTGCCGGATGGACTAAAAGAACCTCCATTATGCCAGTGGCTACGAACCACATTCACACTTCCTAGGTGTGTAGCCAGGAGATCACTACGAAGCCTTTACAAAGGGATTCCCGACGAGCGTGGGCCCACTGAGGTTTCACCCCTAACAGCATACAAGAGGCTCCAACCCCGCTGCAGTGGCCCCCTCTTGAGCCTTGCGGTTCATATGGTAGTCCAGCTGACACCTATTCCCCGCACCATCCAACACACCCATACTACGTCGGGGATACACCTAATTAATTGGCCAAGCTGCCCCATCTCAGCATGTGGTTGGCACTGTAAAGCCAGGTTACATGCTCCATGAACCGGTCCTTAGGATCCAGGCAAGTACTAAACACAAACCCGAGTCTCGTGCACCCAGCACACAACCAAAACATCCAACTTGCCTTGATCCCTACCTCTACATAACTTACAATATCTCATTCAAGAGTATGGTAAAATAAATGATGATCTCATATCCCAAATATCCCATTCTAAGCATGGCTAAGCATATGCATAATAATAAATGACATGATAAAATAAATCCCAACCCAAGCTACAAGGAAACAAGGTAATGCAATTCTAGGGAAACTTCCTAACATGGGTTTCATATTTCATTTGACAATGCAAATAATTCTATCTACACATCCTAGCATAGGATCAAAGTAGTCAAGGACACTTGCCTCCTTCTTGCTGCTCTTGAAATGGGTAGTCCTGATCTTGGTAAGGAATAACTTGCTCTTGAGCAGGTTCTATATCATACCATCACACATAGGAAAAGAAAAACAATAATCCATAAGACATAGTTCACACTTCCACTTCATACAAACCACACATTCATATTTATGAAATTCATTCACATTTATATGTGTTGTGGTTACTCTATGTGTGTTGATTTGTGGCTTGCATGCACTTTTAATCATGTGTATATGATTCCTACTTTGTATTCACATTTATACTTACATACTATAGATATGAGTTTCCAATTAAATAAATTCCTTATATTCAATTGATACACCTTTTAGCTACCAAGTGTGCATGAAAGGTATCTTTCTTCTCCATATGTGTCTTCAGAATTTCTACCAACCCTAAACTGAATTCTTTGGATTTTAGAAACTCCATTTATCATTTACTAGTTGCTATATTTTCAGATTTATTTTCCTATGCATAAATGTGTACTTTATTACGAAATTAGTAATACACATCATCTAAACAGAATAGGTTCTGGTCCTAAATAATTTAATAACATATTTTGACCTTTGCCTCTGATGTAAACTATTTCACAATTATTTTCCCTATTTTCTAAAACTATTCATTACTTAAAAATGTGTCCCTAAATGTGAATAATAAATTAAACAGATTCAATTCAGCCCAAAATATGTTTTTATCTCACTCCAAAGTTTTCTAAATACTGAGAAAGTCTTTAATTAAATTTTGACAATATGTTTGTCCCAATTTTTAATTTTTAAACACTAGCAACATATTCAATTTCCTAAATTAAATACTAAACAGGGCTAAAAAGTTAAACTTACCCCACTACAGGGTCTATAATATTATTTTAACAATTTCAGGGGTCTAGCTATACTTATCAGAGGTGTTTTTTCTAATTTTTATTAAGTCCAGGGGCTAAAACTGATTTTTAAATGAATTTACATGATTTTCTAGAGTTCCAGGGGCTAGATCAGAAGTTTCCGGGGCTAGCTCTTATTTCCCGAGAACCCCAGGGGGTAGCACATAAGATTTCCAGTCTTTATAACACGGGGCTGACGTGGACCGTCCGATTTTAAACCGACGGCCGAGATTATAACATCGAACCGGTACGCGGGGGTTTAAACCCTACCGTGCGATTTAAAATAAACGGCGCACAAGCGGCCACGTCGCTCTGATCGAGCGCGGGCGGCGCTGCCGGCGGCGCACGGCGGCGGGAAGCGGCGATCTCGCCGGAGACTTTCGGATCTTCGAGAATTCTTCCTAGAACTGTGATTTTATGGCATAGATCGGTGGAGGGGAGGTCGGGGATCTCACCTCGGGGGTTTTCTTGAGCTCGGAGGTCCTGGAAGGTGATCGGCGACGAGGTCCGAGGCAAAACCACGGCGAGGCTCGTCGGCGCTGTGTGTACACCGCAAGTCACCGAGTTTTCTGCACCTGCAAGGTTCCCCTGAGGCGGTGGATCAAGACCAGCGAGTTAGATCGGAATTTCCGAGCTTAGATCGGCCAGAATTCGTCGGAGGAGTCTCGGTTCTCACCGGAGGAAAAATCGGCGATCGCGTGGGAAAAACAGAACGAGGCCGGGGTTTTTATAGACGGGGGAGGGCGGCGGGGTGGTTTAGATCATGTCCGCGTCGCCTACGAACAGAATTCAGCGGGGATACGCCAAAATCCCGATCGGTTTTGATTCGGGCGCGAGGGAGTCCGGCGCTGGCGCGAGGTAGACGACGATCCGGAGGGCCCCGCCTGTCAGTGTGAGGCAGCAGCGCGCGCGGCTGTGGGCTGGCGCGGGCGCTGGCTGGGCCGGCTGGTGGGTTTCGGCCCACTGGCCGGTTTTTTTCTGTTTTCTCTTTTTCTTTTTCTATTTCTTTTCTGATTTGAGTTTAATTTGAATTCCAGTTTGAATTTGAATTTTTGCAAAACATGCAACACGTCCAAAAATTTTCAAATTCCCCTCTTAACATGATTTAGGGTCTTAACAATATTTTTTTTTGGGGTGTTACAGCGTCCTCAGGCATTTCTTGAGTTGTGACACATGGAATACATCGTGCACATCCGATAGACGAGCCGGTAATTCTAGTTGATACGCCACTTCGCCTTTCCTCTCCAAAACTTGAAAGGGTCCGATGTATCGAGGTGACAACTTTCCTTTCACCTTGAACCGACGAAGTCCTCTTATAGGGGACACCTTGAGATAGACATAGTCTCCCACGTTGAAAACGAGCTCTCTTCTTCGTACATCGGCATAGCTCTTTTGGCGTGTTTGTGCTATCCTCAAGTTGTTGCGAATTTCCCTCACCTTCGCCTCGGCTTCTTGTAGTACCTCTGGACCAAACACTTTACTTTCCCCTGTTTGATTCCAAAATAGGGGAGTTCTGCACTTCCTCCCTTACAAAGCTTCAAACGGTGACATCTTCATACTAGCTTGATAGCTGTTGTTATAGGAAAACTCCGCATACGGTAAGTTCTTGTCGCAACTCCGATTGTTTTTGAGTGCACATGCCCTTAGCATATCTTCAAGGATCTGATTGGTTCTTTCCGTCTGCCCATCAGTTTGGGGATGATAGGCAGAACTAAAGTTCAGATGGGCTCCCATGGTTTCGTGCAACTTTTGCCAGAATCTTGAGGTGAACTGTGTTCCTCGATCCGACACTATCTTCTTTGGCACTCCATGGTAACACACGATCCTTGACATGTACAACTCTGCCAATTTGGATCCGCTGTAGCTTTCCTTAACGGGGATGAAGTGAGCTACCTTGGTTAGCCTATCAATAATGACCCATATCGAATCATATCCTGATTGGGTCCTAGGCAATCCCACGATAAAATCCATGCTGATTTCTTCCCATTTCCATTCAGGCACTTTGAGCGGTTGCAATAATCCCGCGGGTCGTTGATGTTCTGCTTCCACCAACTGACATGTGTCACATAGAGCAACATGTTCCGCGATATCTCGCTTCATGCCATACCACCAATACCTGCTTTTGAGGTCCTGGTATATCTTCGTACTCCCAGGATGTATGGAATAGTCAGAATCGTGAGCTTCCCTCAAAATCAATTCACGGATCTTCTTTATTTCAGGCACACAGATTCTTTTCCCGTGCCACACTGTTCCTTGTTCATCCTCTCTAAAACCAGGAGCTTTATTTTCCTTGATGAGCTGCCTGATTTCTTGTATCTTCTTGTCTTTCTTTTGACCATCGCGTATGTCTTGCTCTAGGGTGGAGTCCACTTCCATGGCGATGGCTTCACCACTATTCACAAGGCATAGATTGAGCCTTATAACCTCGTCCTTCAATTCTGCAGGCAGGTCTTTTAAGCTCAACTTATTGACTTGCACTTTCCGACTTAAGGCATCGGCCACGACGTTTGCTTTCCCAGGATGATAGTTGATGCCTACATTAAAGTCATTGATTAGCTCTAACCATCTCCTTTTTCTGAGGTTGAGATCTGGCTGTGTGAAAATGTACTTCAAACTCTTATGGTCCGTATATATCTTGGTCCTCTTCCCCATCAAATAGTGCCGCCAAATTTTCAACGCGTGTACCACCGCGGCTAGTTCTAGGTCATGAGTAGGATAGTTCTTCTCGTGCTTCCGAAGCTGCCGGGATGCATAAGCCACGACATGCCCTTCTTGCATGAGAACACATCCCAACCCGTTTCCAGAGGCATCGCAGTACACCGTAAAGTTCTTTTGCATATCTGGCATAACGAGCACTGGGGCTGTTGTCAATCTTTTCTTTAGCTCCTGAAAGCTCGTCTCGCATTGTGGCGTCTAGGTGAATGTGATTCCCTTCTCCAACAGTTTGGTGAGAGGTCTCGAGATCTTTGAGAATCCCTCCATAAACCGTCGATAGTATCCAGCCAATCCCAAGAAGCTTCGAACTTCCCCGACATTTTCAGGGGTCTTCCACTCCTGTATATCCTCGATGTTGGCAGGATCCACGGAGATTCCTCCCTCCGAGATTATATGTCCTAAGAAGGGAACTCTCTTCAGCCAAAACTCACACTTGCTCAACTTGGCATATAGTTGGTGTTCTCTTAGCCTCTGCAACACCAACCTTAGATGTTTCTCATGTTCTTCTTCATCTTTGGAGAAGACGAGAATGTCATCTATGAAAACCACCACAAATTTGTCCTGATATTCCATGAATACCTTGTTCATGTGGTACATGAAGTATGCCGGGGCATTAGTTAGCCCGAAAGGCATGACGGTGTATTCATACAGTCCGTACTGAGATACGAAAGCTGTCTTAGGAATATCAGATTGCCTTATCTTGAGTTGGTGGTATCCTGACCAGAGATCAATTTTCGAGAACACACAAGCGCCTCTCAACTGATCAAACAAGTCTTCAATGCGGGGTAAAGGGTACTTGTTCTTGATGGTTACCTCATTCAAAGCACGGTAATCCACGCATAACCTTTGGGTTCCGTCCTTCTTGGGCACAAATATCACCGGAGCTCCCCATGGTGAGGAACTAGGACGAATATACCCCTTCTCCGACAATTCTCTCAAATGATCCTTGAGTTATTCCAGCTGCTTGGAGTCCATCCGATAAGGTCTTTTGTAAATCGGGGCTGTTTCAGGTACTATCTCAATTGCAAATTCCACTTCACGATCGGGAGGCATACCTGGCAACTCCTCCGGAAAAACATCTGGATATTCCCTGATGGTCCTGATTTCCTCAACTTTAACCTCAACTTGATTTAGTTTAATGTCCCTCCTAGGCTCGTGTATTATTATGAACTTTACTCTTGTGCCACTAGGGTGCGTTAGTTCCACTGTTCTGGTTGAACAATGGATGATTCCCTTATGTTTGGTCAATCAGTCCATGCCCAAAATAATATCGATCCCTTGGGAATCTATCACTATGAGGTTAGCAGTAAACACTACCCCATTAATGTCTAGATTCACCTTGGGACACACTTGTCTTGTTCTTATTTCTCCACCTGGAGAGTTTACTGCTAGCATATAATTCATTTGTGTTGTTGCTAGATCATGCTTCTTAACAAACCCTTTAGCAATGAACGAGTGGGTAGCACCAGAATCAAACAGCAGGGTTGCAATGTGTAAATTGGCAGGAAACTTACCAACTACCACGTCGGGTGCCTCTTGCGCTTCCTCCATAGTGACGTGGTTCACCCGTCCTCGCATCACATTCTGCTGTTGTGGCTGTGCGGGCTTCTTCTTTGGGCATTTATGGGCGTAGTGCCCCACTTCACCGCAGCTAAAACATTGCACCCCAACCTTAGGTGCCTGGCCTTTGTTGTCTTGGGGTTGGTTTGGGGGTCCCTGTACTGCTGGTCGAGGTGGATATGCGGGGCGAGGCTGCTGTACAAACTGACGTTGTGGCTGCGCTGGTGCTACGGGAGGCCTGTAGTTCGGGTTGTACCGTCTTGGTGCTGAGTAGGGTACCGCAGCACGGTTTGTCTGACCTGCAGGTGGCTGCATCAGACGTGGGCGAGTGTTGCTCCCTGAGGCTTGATGTGACCACCCGGCCTTCCTCTTGTTCTCATTTTCCAAGGCCTTCAGCTTCCTTTCTACCACAAACGCTCTGTCCACCATCTTTTGGAAGCTTTCATACTCATTTGAGGACATTGCAGACTGCATCTCTGCAGTAAGTCCCTCCACGAAACAATCTTGTTTCTGCTCATCAGTCTCTATGTCCCGTGGGGCATAACAGGATAGTTGAGTAAATTTAGTGAGGTATTCCCTCACCGTCATGTTTCCCTGCTGCAGTCCCAAAAACTCCTTCCTCTTGTTTTTGAGTTCACCTCTTGGTATGTAATGGTTGCGGAAGCTACGCTTGAACTCTTCCCAAGTGATGTTCTCAGGGTCATGATGGGCGGCCACGTAGGCGGTCCACCAATCAGCAGCAGGTCCATGCAATTGATGAGAGGCAAACAGCACCCTCTCGTACCCTTGGCACTGTATGATCCTCATCTTGCTCTCAATGGTCTTAAGCCAATCATCTGCCTCCAGAGGTTCAGCAGCACTTGCAAACTTCGGAGGTTGAGTTCCTAGAAACTCACTCAACCTTGGTTGGCGTGGTGCAGCTTGTGGAGGTGGAACTTGATGCAAGTTGGCCACCACTTGCGTCAAGTTCTGGATGAGCTGATTCTGATTCTCCAGCATTTGGTGGAGGGGATCAACTCCTTCACGGCGACCACCCCGGTCCTGGCCTCCAGAAAGATGAGGGTTGCATGCCTCATCGTTGTTGTTGGCGGGGTTGGCAGCACGTCCTTTTCCTCTTCCGGCCCTCTGGCAGAATCAACCAATGTTAATTTGAAAGCATTTAGTATCATCTTACTACTTTCATTTGTTTGTACTTTGAAGTGTTGAGGCTTTGTTATACTTTTACGAGGGTTCATATCTCACACCAAATAAATGCACTATTATTTCATATGGGTTCACACACCAAAGCAAACCAATCTGAAGACGAGGCTGTGGACAATTGCTCATGGCTTCCACAACTCACGTCACACACAAAGCATTAACACACCATTACTTAACGTAACGACTCGACTATTCGACATGTTGCTAGCTAAGGGAAGGACTCTACACTACTCGTTTTCTTGAGCTGGCTCCTCGGGATCTTCCTCATCATTTCGGCTGCCTTCTGACTCTGCTTTTGGTGGGGAGGCTGCTGGTGGAGAAGTGCGATGACGCCTGATCGCTCGGCGATCTGGGGAGTCAGGAGTCCATGTATCATCCATGGTGACACACAGTTCATTCCCATCTCCTCTTTCTCTCGCCCTTAAGCAGGCTCGCAACAACGCCTCCGTTTCCTTCAGGGTGTCTCGGACATCCTGAAGCTCTTGTTGACACTCCTCCAGTCGAGTGCTGAGCATAGAAGCATCTTCCAAGCACAAGTCCATGTGCTCATGGGAAGTCCCTTGCTGCACCGGCGGGTACTTGTACTCCGTGGTACCACTCTCACGCTGGAGGACATACATGTACTCATTCCTGTCCAGGTGGCGACGATAGATGTGACTCTGGCAGGTGATGGCCTCCCAGGTGACATCCTTCTCCGCATCGACCTGTATCGCTCTACAAGCTGGAGAGCGGTGGATCTTAAGCAGCTGATTTTCGTGTATAATCCTCATCTCTGAACTCCATTCTTCCCTCTTCTCACGGATGGTCCTGGTGGAGTTATAGTGGATGATTAGCTTGCCCGTATTGCCGGCGGCTTCGAGCATACGTCGAAGACGGCGCAACAAGACCCCTACTGCCAATCCGTAGGAAAGGTACGTCACCGGACGGTTCTCCTCTCTTTGGGCAAGGGCAACTACGGGAACTCTCCCTCCTGTGTACTTGCGAGTGGTGCGAATCATCCGAGCCATCTAAAACAAAAAGCATTTAAACTTAGGTTAGATAAACTCTTAAACAAAAATCCTATTTTGAATGAAAATTGGGGTAAGATGAAGAAAGTGACTCATTAAATAACACTTTTCAACACACACCTTGTAAAAATAGTTTTTTTAAGAAAATAAGGCCCTTAAATATGTCCATTTCTACCTAGGTCCACGTTCCTATGGGCAACCTAGCTCTGATACCACTTCTGTCACACCCGGTTTTTCTGAAGAACAACCAAGTGAATATCACATGTATGCCAGGATCATTTTCTCATACATATGATGACAAATAGTGAAGCATCATTTATTACAGGCCAGGTGTCGAATATAAATAAGTCTTACATCGCAAATGTCTCGATGGACAATAATAAGTTCATCACAAGTAAATAAACTAGCAGCGGAATATTATTCTTGTGGGCTCCATTGCAGGCGTTGCCGGAGGGTCTCCATGAACCTAGAAACCTTCTTCGGGTCCAAAGTCTTGGTCATTATACACCGCCTCATTATCTTGACCTGAGCAGCAATATAAACCAACAAAATATGCAAGGTTGAGTACCGATGGTACTCAGCAAGTGTGGGAAAATTATATCATGCATGGCTAGAACAAGGAGAGGTTGAACTCATGGTTAAAGCACTACGCAATTAATACCTATCACCTTAGCTTATTAGGCACCTACATTACTACACAAGTAAAATGGTCCCAATCTCCCATCCCATCATCATAATCCAATAACCAAAACATCATTTCCAATGTTAAGCTCCCCGCTTAACATCCACAACTTCCAAAACCATCACTCCTCTAATCATGAATAAGTCCAAGCCGCTCTTGACCGTGAGCACGACTGTCATGACAGTTTTGACTCTGCAGAGTTTGTACCACTGTACCCACATGTAGTGATTTCATCCCCCGTTGCCGGGTGGACTAAAAGAACCTCCATTATGCCAGTGGCTACGAACCACATTCACACTTCCCAGGTGTGTAGCCAGGAGATCACTACGAAGCCTTTACAAAGGGATTCCCGACGAGCATGGGCCCATTGAGGTTTCACCCCTAACAGCATACAAGAGGCTCCAACCCGCTGCAGTGGCCCCCTCTTGAGCCTTGCGGTTCATATGGTAGTCCAGCTGACACCTACTCCCAGCACCATCCAACACACCCATACTACGCCGGGGATACACCTAATTAATTGGCCAAGCTGCCCCATCTCAGCATGTGGTTGGCACTGTAAAGCCAGGTTACATGCTCCATGAACCGGTCCATAGGATCCAGGCAAGTAGTAAACACAAACCCGAGTCTCATGCACCCAGCACACAACCAAAACATCCAACTTGCCCTGATCCCTACCTCTACATAACTCACAATATCTCATTCAAGAGTATGGTAAAATAAACTGATGATCTCATATCCCAAATATCCCATTCTAAGCATGTAAGCATATGCATAATAATAAATGACATGATAAAATAAATCCCAACCCAAGCTACAAGGAAACAAGGTAATGCAATTCTAGGGAAACTTCCTATCATGGGTTTCATATTAAATTGACAATGCAAATAACTCTAGCTACACATCCTAGCATAGGATCAAAGTGGTCAAGAACACTTGCCTCCTTCCTGCTGCTCTTGAAATGGGTAGTCCTGATCTTGGAAAGGAATCACTTGCTCTTGAGCAGGTTCTACATCATACCATCACACATAGCAAAAGAAAAACAACAATCCATAAGACATAGTTCACACTTCTACTTCATACAAACCACACGTTCATATTTATGAAAGTCCTTCACCATTATATGTGTTGTGTTCACTTTATGTGTGTTGATTTGTGGCTTGCATACACTTTTAATCATGTGTATATGATTCCTACTTTTGTGTTCACCTTTATACTTACCTACTATATATATATGAGTTTCCAATTTTAATAAATTCCTTATATTCAACTACTACACCTTTTCACTACCAAGTATGTATGAAAAGTATTTTTCTTCTCCATATGTGCCTTTATAATTTCTACCAACCTTAAACTGAATTCTTTGGATTTTTAGAAACTCCATTTATCATTTACTAGTTGCTATATTTTCAGATTTATTTTCCTATACATAAATATGTTCTTTATTATGAAATTAGTAATACACGTCATCTAAACAGAATAGGTTCTGGTCCTAAATAATTTAATAACATATTTTGACCTTTGCCTCTGATGTAAACTATTTCAAAATTATTTTCCCTATTTTCTAAAACTATTCATTACTTAAAAATGTGTCCCTAAATGTGAATAATAAATTAGACAGATTCAATTCAGTCCAAAATATGTTTTTATCTCACTCCAAAGTTTTCTAAATACTGATAAAGTTTTTAATTTAATTATGACAATATGTTGGTCCCACTTTTTAATTTTTAAACACTAGCCATATATTCAATTTCCTAATTTAAATACTAAACAGGGCTAAAAAGGTAAACTCACCCCATTACAGGGTCTATAATATTATTTTCAGAATCTCCAGGGGTCTAGCTACACTTATCAGAGGTGTTTTTCCTAATTTTTATTAAATCGAGGGGCTAAAACTGATTTTTAAATGAATTTACATGATTTTCTGGAGTTCCAGGGGCTAGATCAGAAGTTTCCGGGGCTAGCTCTTATTTCCCGAGAACCCCAGGGGGTAGCACGTAAGATTTCCAGTCTTTATAACGCGGGGCTGACGTGGACCGTCCGATTTAAAACCGACGGCTGAGATTATAACGTCGAACCGGTACGCGGGGTTTTAAACTCTACCGTGCGATTTAAAATAAACGGCGCACAGGGGCCACGTCGCTCCGATCGAGCGCGGGCGGCGCTGCCGGCGGCGCACGGCGGCGGAAAGCGGCGATCTCGCCGGAGACTTTCGGATCTTCGAGAATTCTTCCTAGAACTGTGATTTTATGGCATAGATCGGTGGAGGGGAGGTCGGGGATCTCACCTCGGGGGTTTTCTTGAGCTCGGAGGTCCTGGAAGGTGATCGGCGACGAGGTCCGAGGCGAAACCACGGCGAAGCTCGTCGGCGCTGTGTTTACACCGCAAGTCACCGAGTTTTCTGCACCTGCAAGGTTCCCCGGAGGCGGTGGATCAAGACCAGCGAGTTAGATCGGAATTTCCGAGCTTAGATCGGCCAGAATTCGCCGGAGAAGTCTCGGTTCTCACCGGAGGAAAATCGGCGGATCGCGTGGGAAAAACAGAACGAGGCCGGGGTTTTTATAGACGGGGGAGGGCGGCGGGGTGGTTTAGATCAAGTCCGCGTCGCCTACGAACAGAAATCAGCGGGGATACGCCGAAATCCTGATCGGTTTTGATTCGGGTGAGAGGGAGTCTGGCGCGGGCGCGAGGTACACGACGATCTGGTGGGTCCCACCTGTCAGCAGAAGGAAGCGGCGCGCGCGGCCGCGGGCTGGATCGGGCGCTGGTTGGGCCGGCTGGTGGGTTTCGGCCCACTGGTCGTTTTTTTTCTGTTTTCTCTTTTTCTTTTTCTATTTCTTTTCTGATTTGAGTTTAATTTGAATTCCAGTTTGAATTTGAATTTTTGCAAAACATGCAACACGTCAAAAAATTTTTAAATCCCCCTCTTAACATGATTTAGGGTTTTGAATCAAAATTTTGGGGTGTTACAGCTCTACCCTCCTTAAAAGAAATCTCGTCCTCGAGATTGGTGTTTCTAAGAAAATAATTCCGGAAATTGTGCCTTGAGCTCATCTTCCCGCTCCTAGGTGGCTTCCCCTTCTGAGTGATGCTTCCACTGCACCTTGCACATCCGGATTCTTTTATTTCTGGTGAGGCGTTCCATTGTCTCCAAAATCTTGTATGGTTGCTCGGCATAAGACAAATCCTCAGCTACGTCCACTTCATTCATGGGTATCACCTCTTCAGGCGTCCTCAGGCATTTCTTGAGTTGTGACACATGGAATACATCGTGCACATCCGATAGACGAGCCGGTAATTCTAGTTGATACGCCACTTCGCCTTTCCTCTCCAAAACTTGAAAGGGTCCAATGTATCGAGGTGACAACTTCCCTTTCACCTTGAACCGACGAAGTCCTCTGATAGGGGACACCTTGAGATAGACATAGTCTCCCACGTTGAAAACGAGCTCTCTTCTTCGTACATCGGCATAGCTCTTTTGGCGTGTTTGTGCTATCCTCAAGTTGTTGCGAATTTCCCTCACCTTCCCCTCGGCTCCTTGTAGTACCTCTGGACCAAACACTTTACTTTCCCCTGTTTGATTCCAAAATAGGGGAGTTCTGCACTTCCTCCCATACAAAGCTTCAAACGGTGACATCTTCATACTAGCTTGATAGCTGTTGTTATAGGAAAACTCCGCATACGGTAAGTTCTTGTCCCAACTCCGATTGTTTTTGAGTGCACATGCCCTTAGCATATCTTCAAGGATCTGATTGGTTCTTTCCGTCTGCCCATCAGTTTGGGGATGATAGGCAGAACTAAAGTTCAGATGGGCTCCCATGGTTTCGTGCAACTTTTGCCAGAATCTTGAGGTGAACTGTGTTCCTCGATCCGACACTATCTTCTTTGGCACTCCATGGTAACACACGATCCTTGACATGTACAACTCTGCCAATTTGGATCCGCTGTAGCTTTCCTTCACGGGGATGAAGTGAGCTACCTTGGTTAGCCTATCAATGATGACCCATATCGAATCATATCCTGATTGGGTCCTAGGCAATCCCACGATAAAATCCATGCTGATTTCTTCCCATTTCCATTCAGCCACTTTGAGTGGTTGCAATAATCCCGCGGGTCGTTGATGTTCTGCTTTCACCAACTGACATGTGTCACATAGAGCAACATGTTCCGTGATATCTCGCTTCATGCCATACCACCAATACCTGCTTTTGAGGTCCTGGTACATCTTCGTACTCCCAGGATGAATGGAATAGTCAGAATCGTGAGCTTCCCTCAAAATCAATTCACGGATCTTCTTTATTTCAGGCACACAGATTCTTTTCCCGTGCCACACCGTTCCTTGTTCATCCTCTCTAAAACCAGGAGCTTTATTTTCCTTGATGAGCTGCCTGATTTCTTGTATCTTCTCGTCTTTCTTTTGACCATCGCGTATGTCTTGCTCTAGGGTGGAGTCCACTTCCATGGCGATGGCTTCACCACTATTCACAAGGCATAGATTGAGCCTTATAACCTCGTCCTTCAATTCTGCAGGCAGGTCTTTTAAGCTCAACTTATTGACTTGCACTTTCTGACTTAAGGCATCGGCCACGACGTTTGCATTCCCAGGATGATAGTTGATGCCTACATCAAAGTCATTGATTAGCTCTAACCATCTCCTTTGTCTGAGGTTGAGATCTAGCTGTGTGAAAATGTAATTCAAACTCTTATGGTCCGTATATATCTCGGTCCTCTTCCCCATCAAATAGTGCCGCCAAATTTTCAACGCGTGTACCACCGCGGCTAGTTCTAGGTCATGAGTAGGATAGTTCTTCTCGTGCTTCCGAAGCTGCCGGGATGCATAAGCCACGACATGCCCTTCTTGCATGAGAACACATCCCAACCCGTTTCCAGAGGCATCGCAGTACACCGTAAAGTTCTTTTGCATATCTGGCATAATGAGCACTAGGGCTGTTGTCAATCTTTTCTTTAGCTCCTGAAAGCTCGTCTCGCACTGTGGCGTCCAGGTGAATGTGATTCCCTTCTCCAACAGTTTGGTGAGAGGTCTCGAGATCTTTGAGAATCCCTCCATAAACCGTCGATAGTATCCAGCCAATCCCAAGAAGCTTCGAACTTCCCCGGCATTTTCAGGGGTCTTCCACTCCTGTATATCCTCGATTTTGGCAGGATCCACGGAGATTCCTCCCTCCGAGATTATATGTCCTAAGAAGGGAACTCTCTTCAGCCAAAACTCACACTTGCTCAACTTGGCATATAGTTGGTGTTCTCTTAGCCTCTGCAACACCAACCTTAGATGTTTCTCATGTTCTTCTTCATCTTTGGAGAAGACGAGAATGTCATCTATGAAAACCACCACAAATTTGTCCAGATATTCCATGAATACCTTGTTCATGAGGTACATGAAGTATGCCGGGGCATTAGTTAGCCCGAAAGGCATGACGGTGTATTCATACAGTCCGTACCGAGATACGAAAGCTGTCTTGGGAATATCAGATTGCCTTATCTTGAGTTGGTGGTATCCCGACCTGAGATCAATTTTCGAGAACACACAAGCGCCTCTCAACTAATCAAACAAGTCTTCAATGTGGGGTAAAGGGTACTTGTTCTTGATGGTTACCTCATTCAAAGCACGATAATCCACGCATAACCTTTGGGTTCCGTCCTTCTTGGGCACAAATATCACCGGAGCTCCCCATGGTGAGGAACTAGGACGAATATACCCCTTCTCCGACAATTCTCTCAAATGATCCTTGAGTTCTTCCAGCTGCTTGGAGTCCATCCGATAAGGTCTTTTGTAAATCGGGGCTGTTCCAGGTACTAGCTCAATTGCAAATTCCACTTCACGATCGGGAGGCATACCTGGCAACTCCTCCGGAAAAACATCTGGATATTCCCTGATGGTCTTGATTTCCTCAACTTTCACCTCAACTTGATTTAGTTTAATGTCCCTCCTAGGCTCGTGTATTGTTATGAACTTTACTCTTGTGCCACTAGGGTGCGTTAGTTCCACCGTTCTGGTTGAACAATGGATGATTCCCTTATGTTTGGTCAACCAGTCCATGCCCAAAATAATATTGATCCCTTGGGAATCTATCACTATGAGGTTAGCAGTAAACACTACCCCATTAATGTCTAGATTCACCTTGGGACACACTTGTCTTGTCCTTATTTCTCCACCTGGAGAGTTTACTGCTAGCATATAGTTCATTTGTGTTGTTGCTAGATCATGCTTCTTAACAAACCCTTTAGCAATGAACGAGTGGGTAGCACCAGAATCAAACAGCAGGGTTGCAATGTGTAAATTGGCAGGAAACTTACCAACTACCACGTCGGGTGCCTCTTGCGCTTCCTCCATAGTGACGTGGTTCACCCGTCCTCGCATCACATTCTGCTTTTGTGGCTGTGCGGGCTTCTTCTTTGGGCATTTATGGGCGTAGTGCCCCACTTCACCGCAGCTAAAACATTGCACCCCAACCTTAGGTGCCTGGCCTTTGTTGTCTTGGGGTTGGTTTGGGGGTCCCTGTACTGCTGGTCGAGGTGGATATGCGGGGCGAGGCTGCTATACAAACTGACGTTGTGGCTGCGCTGGTGCTACGGAAGGCCTGTAGTTCGGGTTGTACCCTCTTGGTGCTGAGTAGGGTACCGCAGCACGGTTCGTCTGCCCTGCAGGTGGCTGCATCAGACGTGGGCGAGTGTTGCTCCCTGAGGCTTGATGTGACCACCCGGCCTTCCTCTTGTTCTCATTTTCCAAGGCCTTCAGCTTCCTTTCTACCACAAACGCTCTGTCCACCATCTTTTGGAAGCTTTCATACTCATTTGAGGACATTGCAGACTGCATCTCTGCAGTAAGTCCCTCCACGAAACAATCTTGTTTCTGCTCATCAGTCTCTATGTCCCGTGGGGCATAACGGGATAGTTGAGTAAATTTAGTGAGGTATTCCCTCACCGTCATGTTTCCCTGCTGCAGTCCCAAAAACTCCTTCCTCTTGTTTTTGAGTTCACCTCTTGGTATGTAATGGTTGCGGAAGCTACGCTTGAATTCTTCCCAAGTGATGTTCTCAGGGTCATGATGGGTGGCCATGTAGGCGGTCCACCAATCAGCAGCAGGTCCATGCAATTGATGAGAGGCAAACAGCACCCTCTCGTACCCTTGGCACTAAATGATCCTCATCTTGCTCTCAATGGTCTTAAGCCAATCATCTGCCTCCAGAGGTTCAGCAGCACTTGCAAACTTCAGAGGTTGAGTTCCTAGAAACTCACTCAACCTTGGTTGGCGTGGTGCAGCTTGTGGAGGTGGTACTTGATGCAAGTTGGCCACCACTTGAGTCAAGTTCTGGATGAGCTGATTCTGATTCTCCAGCATTTGGTGGAGGGGATCAACTCCTTCACGGCGACCACCCCGGTCCTGGCCTCCAGAAAGATGAGGGTTGCATGCCTCATCGTTGTTGTTGGCGGGGTTGGCAGCACATCCTTTTCCTCTTCCGGCCATCTGGCAGAATCAACCAATGTTAATTTGAAAGCATTTAGTATCATCTTACTACTTTCATTTGTTTGTACTTTGAAGTGTTGAGGCTTTGTTATACTTTTACGAGGGTTCATATCTCACACCAAATAAATGCACTATTATTTCATGTGGGTTCACACACCAAAGCAAAACAATCTGAAGACGAGGCTGTGGACAATTGCTCATGGCTTCCACAACTCATGTCACACACCAAGCATTAATACACCATTACTTAACGTAACGACTCGACTATTCGACATCTTGCTAACTAAGGGAAGGACTCTACACTACTCGTTTTCTTGAGCTGGCTCCTCAGGATCTTCCTCATCATTTCGGCTGCCTTCTGACTCTGCTTTGGGTGGGGAGGCTGCTGGTGGAGAAGTGCGACGACGCCTGATCGCTCGGCGATCTGGGGAGTCAGGAGTCCATGTATCATCCACGGTGACACACAGTTCATTCCCATCTCCTCTTTCTCTCGCCCTTAAGCAGGCTCGCAGCAATGCCTCCATTTCCTTCAGGGTGTCTCGGACATCCTGAAGCTCTTGTTGACACTCCTCCAGTCGAGTGCTGAGCATAGAAGCATCTTCCAAGCACAAGTCCATGTGCTCATGGGAAGTCCCTTGCTGCACCGGCGGGTACTTGTACTCCGTGGTACCACTCTCACGCTGGAGGACATACATGTACTCTGTCCTGTCCAGGTGGCGACGATAGATGTGACTCTGGCAGGTGATGGCCTCCCAGGTGACATCCTTCTCCGCATCGACCTGTGTCGCTCTACAAGCTGGAGAGCGGTGGATCTTAAGCAGCTGATTTTCGTGTATAATCCTCATCTCTGAACTCCATTCTTCCCTCTTCTCACGGATGGTCCTGGTGGAGTTATAGTGGATGATTAGCTTGCCCGTATTGCCGGCGGCTTCGAGCATACGTCGAAGACGGCGCAACAAGCCCCCTACTGCCAATCCGTAGGAAAGGTACGTCACCAGACGGTTCTCCTCTCTTTGAGCAAGGGCAACTACGGGAACTCTCCCTCCTGTGGACTTGCGAGCGGTGCGAATCATGCGAACCCATCTAAAACAAAAAGCATTTAAACTTAGGTTAGATAAACTCATAAACAAAAATCCTATTTTGAATGAAAATTGGGGTAAGATGAAGAAAGTGACTCATTAAATAACACTTTTCAACACACACCTTGTAAAAATAGTTTTTTTAAGAAAATAAGGCCCTTAAATACGTCCATTTCTACCTAGGTCCACGTTCCTACGGGCAACCTGGCTCTGATACCACTTCTGTCACACCCGGTTTTTCCGAAGAACAACCAAGTGAATATCACATGTATGCCAGGATCGTTTTCTCATACATGTGATGACAAATAGTGAAGCATCATTTATTACAAGCCAGGTGTCGAATATAAATAAGTCTTACATCGCAAATGTCTCGATGGACAATAATAAGTTCATCACAAGTAAATAAACTAGCAGCGGAATATTATTCTTGTGGGCTCCATTGCAGGCGTTGCCCGGGGGTCTCCATGAACCTAGAAACCTTCTTCGGGTCCAAAGTCTTGGTCATTATACACCGCCTCATTATCTTGACCTGAGTAGCAATATAAACCACCAAAATATGCAAGGTTGAGTACCGATGGTACTCAGCAAGTGTGGGAAAATTATATCATGCATGGCTAGAACAAGGAGAGGTTGAACTCATGGTTAAAGCACTACGCAATTAATACCTATCACCTTAGCTTATTAGGCACCTACATTACTACACAAGTGAAATGGTCCCAATCTCCCATCCCATCATCATAATCCAATAACCAAAACATCATTTCCAATGTTAAGCTCCCCGCTTAACATCCACAACATCCAAAACCATCACTCCTCTAATCATGAATAAGTCCAAGCCGCTCTTGACCGTGAGCACGGCTGTCATAACAGTTTTGACTCTGCAGAGTTTGTACCACTGTACCCACATGTAGTGATTTCATCCCCCGTTGCCGGGTGGACTAAAAGAACCTCCATTATGCCAGTGGCTACGAACCACATTCACACTTCCCAGGTGTGTAGTCAGGAGATCACTACGAAGCCTTTACAAAGGGATTCCCGACGAGCGTGGGCCCACTGAGGTTTCACCCCTAACAGCATACAAGAGGCTCCAACCCCGCTGCAGTGGCCCCCTCTTGAGCCTTGCGGTTCATATGGTAGTCCAGCTGACACCTACTCCCCGCACCATCCAACACACCCATACTACGCCGGGGATACACCTAATTAATTGGCCAAGCTGCCCCATCTAAGCATGTGGTTGGCACTGTAAAGCCAGGTTACATGCTCCATGAACCGGTCCTTAGGATCCAGGCAAGTACTAAACACAAACCCGAGTCTCGTACACCCAGCACACAACCAAAACATCCAAATTGCCTTGATCCCTACCTCTACATAACTCACAATATCTCATTCAAGAGTATGGTAAAATAAACTGATGATCTCATATCCCAAATATCCCATTCTAAGCATGGCTAAGCATATGCATAATAATAAATGACATGATAAAATAAATCCCAATCCAAGCTACAAGGAAACAAGGTAATGCAATTCTAGGGAAACTTCCTATCATGGGTTTCATATTAAATTGACAATGCAAATAACTCTAGCTACACATCCTAGCATAGGATCAAAGTGGTCAAGGACACTTGCCTCCTTCCTGCTGCTCTTGAAATGGGTAGTCCTGATCTTGGAAAGGAATAACTTGCTCTTGAGCAGGTTCTACATCATACCATCACACATAGCAAAAGAAAAACAACAATCCATAAGACATAGTTCACACTTCTACTTCATACAAACCACACATTCACATTTATGAAAGTCCTTCACCATTATATGTGTTGTGTTACTTTATGTGTGTTGATTAGTGGCTTGCATACACTTTTAATCATGTGTATATGATTCCTACTTTTGTGTTCACCTTTATACTTACCTACTATATATATATGAGTTTCCAATTTAAATAAATTCCTTATATTCAACTACTACACCTATTCACTACCAAGTATGTATGAAAAGTATTTTTCTTCTCCATATGTGCCTTTAGAATTTCTACCAACCTTAAACTGAATTCTTTGGATTTTATAAACTCCATTTATCATTTACTAGTTGCTATATTTTCAGATTTATTTTCCTATACATAAATGTGTTCTTTATTATGAAATTAGTAATACACATAATCTAAACAGAATAGATTCTGGTCCTAAATAATTTAATAACATATTTTGACCTTTGCCTCTGATGTAAACTATTTCACAATTATTTTCCCTATTTTCTAAAACTATTCATTACTTAAAAATGTGTCCCTAAATGTGAATAATAAATTAGACAGATTCAATTCAGTCCAAAATATGTTTTTATCTCACTCCAAAGTTTTCTAAATACTGAGAAATTTTTTAATTTAATTATGACAATATGTTGGTCCCACTTTTTAATTTTTAAACACTAGCCATATATTCAATTTCCTAATTTAAATACTAAACAGGGCTAAAAAGGTAAACTCACCCCATTCTAGGGTCTATAATATTATTTTCAGAATTTCCAGGGGTCTAGCTACACTTATCAGAGGTGTTTTTCCTAATTTTTATTAAATCAAGGGGCTAAAACTGATTTTTAAATGAATTTACATGATTTTCTGGAGTTCCAGGGGCTAGATCAGAAGTTTCCGGGGCTAGCTCTTATTTCTCGAGAACCCCAGGGGGTAGCACGTAAGATTTCCAGTCTTTATTACGCGAGGCTGACGTGGACCGTCCGATTTAAAACCGACGGCTGAGATTATAACGTCGAACCGGTACGCGGGGTTTTAAACTCTACCGTGCGATTTAAAATAAACGGCGCACAGGCGGCCACGGCGGAAAGCGGCGATCTCGCCGGAGACTTTCGGATCTTCGAGAATTCTTCCTAGAACTGTGATTTTATGGCATAGATCGGTGGAGGGGAGGTCGGGGATCTCACCTCGGGGGTTTTCTTGAGCTCGGAGGTCCTGGAAGGTGATCGGCGACGAGGTCCTAGGCGAAACCACGGCGAAGCTCGTCGGCGCTGTGTTTACACCGCAAGTCACCGAGTTTTCTGCACCTGCAAGGTTCCCCGGAGGCGGTGGATCAAGACCAGCGAGTTAGATCGGAATTTCTGAGCTTAGATCGGCCAGAATTCGCCGGAGAAGTCTCGGTTCTCACCGGAGGAAAATCGGCGGATCGCGTGGGAAAAACAGAACGAGGTCGGGGTTTTTATAGACGGGGGAGGGCGGCGGGGTGGTTTAGATCAAGTCCGCGTCGCCTACGAACAGAATTCAGCGGGGATACGCCGAAATCCCGATCGGTTTTGATTCGGGTGAGAGGGAGTCCGGCGCGGGCGCGAGGTAGACGACGATCTGGTGGGTCCCACCTGTCAGCGGAAGGAAGCGGCGCGCGCGGCCGCGGGCTGGCTCAGGCGCTGGTTGGGCCGGCTGGTGGGTTTCGGCCCACTGGCCGGTTTTTTTCTGTTTTCTCTTTTTCTTTTTCTATTTCTTTTCTGATTTGAGTTTAATTTGAATTCCAGTTTGAATTTGAATTTTTGCAAAACATGGAACACGTCCAAAAAATTTTAAATCCCCCTCTTAACATGATTTAGGGTTTTGAATCAAAATTTTGGGGTGTTACAAAACAGGGGAAAGTAAAGTGTTTGGTCCAGAAGTACTCCAAGAAGCCGAGGCGAAGGTGAGGGAAATTCGCAACAACTTGAGGATAGCACAGACACGCCAAAAGAGCTATGCCGATGTACGAAGAAGAGAGCTCGTTTTCAACGTGGGAGACTATGTCTATCTCAAGGTGTCCCCTATCCGAGGACTTCGTCGGTTCAAGGTGAAAGGAAAGTTGCCACCTCGATACATCAGACCCTTTCAAGTTCTGGAGAGGAAAGGCGAAGTGGCGTATCAACTAGAGTTACCGGCTCGTCTATCGGATGTGCACGATGTATTCCATGTGTCACAACTCAAGAAATGCCTGAGAACGCCTGAAGAGGTGTTACCCATGAATGAAGTGGACGTAGCTGAGGATTTGTCTTATGCCGAGCAACCATACAAGATTTTGGAGACAATGGAACGCCTCACCAGAAATAAAAGAATCCGGATGTGCAAGGTGCAATGGAAGCATCACTCAGAAGAGGAAGCCACCTGGGAGCGGGAAGATGAGCTCAAGGCACAATTTCCGGAATTGTTTTCTTAGAACCACCGATCTCGAGGACGAGATTTCTTTTAAGGGGGTAGATCTGTAACACCCCAAAATCCTGTTAAGAGGGGAATTTAAAATTTTTTGGACATGTTGCATGTTTTGCGACAATTTAAATTCAAACTGGAATTCAATTTAAACTCAAAACAGAAAAGAAATAGAAAAAAAGGAAAACAGAAAAAAACCGGCCAGTGGGCCGAAACCCACCAGCCCGCCCACCCAGCACACGCGCCAGCCCGCAGCCGCGCGCGCCCCCTTCTTCTCACTGACAGGCGGGGCCTGCCAGCCCTTCTTCTACCTCACGCCCGCGCCGCGATCGGCCGGGACTCTCTCACCCGAATCAAAACCGATCGGGAATTCTCGCGTATCCCAGCCGATTTCCGGACCCTGAAGACTCCAGCTCGATCTAAACCAACCCGCCACCCTCCCCCGTCTATAAAAACCCCGGCCTTGTCCCGTTTTTCCCACGCGATCCGCCGATTTTACTCCGGTGAGAACCCGAGCTTTCTCCGGCGAATTCTGGCTGATCTACGCTCGGAAATTCCGATCTAACTCGCTGGTCTTGATCCACCGCCTCCGGGGAACCCTGCAGGTGCAGAAAAATCGGTGACTTGCGGTTCAAACACAGCGCCGACGAGCCTCGCCTTGGTTTCGCTTCGGACCTCGTCGCCGATCGTTTTCCAGGACCTCCGAGCTCAAGAAAACCCCCGAGGTGAGATCCCCGACCTCCCCTCCACCGATCTATGCCATAAAATCACAGTTCTAGGAAGAATTCCCGAAGATCCGAAACTCTCCGGCGAGATCGCCGCCTCCCGCCACCGTGCGCCGCCGGCAGCACCGCCCGCGCTCGATCAGAGCGACGTGGCCGCTTGTGCGCCGTTTATTTTAAATCGCACGGTAGACTTTAAATCCCCGCGTACCGGTTCGGCGTTATAATCTCAGCCGTCTGTTTTAAATCGGACGGTCCACGTCAGCCCCGTGTTATAAAGACTGGAATTCTTACGTGCTACCCCCTGGGGTTCTCGGGAAATAAGAGCTAGCCTCGGAAACTTCTGATCTAGCCCCTGGAACTTCAAAAAATCATGTAAATTCATTTAAAAATCAGTTTTAGCTCCTGGACTTAATAAAAATTAGGAAAAACCCCTCTGATAAGTGTAGCTAGACCCCTGGAAATTCTGAAAATAATATTATAGACCCTGTAGTGGGGTGAGTTTACCTTTTTAACCCTGTTTAGTATTAAATTTAGGAAATTGAATATGTGGCTACTATTTAAAATTTAAAAAGTGGGACAAACATATTGTCAAATTTAAATTAAAAACTTTCTCAGTACTTAGAAAACTTTGGAGTGAGATAAAAATAGATTTTTGGCTGAAATGAATCTGTTTAATTTATTATTCACATTTATTAGTTACGGGGACACATTTTTAAGTAAAGAATAGTTCTGAAAATAGGGAAAATAAATGTAAAATAGTTTGCATCAGAGAAAAAGGTCAAAAATATATTAGTAAATATTTTAGATCAGAACCTATTCTGTTTAGATGATGTGTCTTGTTATTTTCGTAATAAAGTTCACATTTAGGCATAGGAAATAAATCTGGAAATATAGCAACTAGTAAATGGTAAATGATGTTTCTAAAATCCAAAGAATTCAGTTTAGGGTTGGTAGAAATTCTGAAGACACATATGGAGTAGGAAAATACCTTTCATGCATACTTGGTAGCTAAAAGGTGTAGTAATTAAATATAAGGAATTTATTTAAATTGGAAACTCATATATATAGTATGTAAGCATAAATGTGAATACAAAAGTAGGAATCATATACACATGATTAAAAGTGCATGTAAGCCAAAGATCAACACACATAGAGTAACCACAACACATATAATTGTAAATGACTTTCATAAATGTGAATGTGTGATTTGTTTGAAGTGGAAGTGTGAACTATGTCTTATGGATTGTTGTTTTTCTTTTGCTATGTGTGATGGTATGATGTAGAACCTGCTCCAGAGCAAGTTCTTCCTTTCCAAGATCAGGACTACCCATTCCAAGAGCAGCAGGAAGGAGGCAAGTGTCCTTGACCACTTTGATCCTATGCTAGGATGTGTAGCTAGAATTATTTGCATTGTCAATTGAAATATGAAACCCATGCTAGGAAATTTCCATAGAATTGCATTACCTTGTTTCCTTGTAGCTTGGGTTGGGATTTATTTTATCATGTCATTTATTATTATGCATATGCTTAGCCATGCTTAGAATGGGATATTTGGGATATGAGATCATCAGTTTATTTTACCATACTCTTGAATGAGATATTGTGAGTTATGGATCAAGGCAAGTTTGGATGTTTTGGCTGTGTTCTGGGTGCACGAGACTCGGGTTTGTGTTTGCCTGGATCCTAAGGACTGGTTCATGGAGCATGTAACCTAGCTTTACCGTGCTAACCACATGCTGAGATGGGGCAGCTTGGCCAATTAATTAGGTGTATCCCCGGCGTAGTATGGGTGTGTTGGATGGTGCGGGGAATAGGTGTCAGCTGGACTACCATATGAACCGCAAGGCTCAAGAGGGGGCCACTGCAGCGGGGTTGGAGCCTCTTGTATGCTGTTAGGGGTGAAACCTCAGTGGGCCCACGCTCGTCGGGAATCCCTTTGTAAAGGCTTCGTAGTGATCTCCTGGCTACACACCTGGGAAGTGTGAATGTGGTTCGTGGCCACTGGCATAATGGAGGTTCTTTTAGTCCACCCGGCAACGGGGGATGAAATCACTACATGTGGGTACAGTGGTGCAAACTCTGCAGAGTCAAAACTGTCATGACAGCCGTGCTCACGGTTAAGAGCGGCCTGGACTTATTCATGATTAGAGGATTGATGGTTTTGGAAGTTGTGGATGTTAAGCGGGGAGCTTAACATTGGGAATGATGTTATGGTTATTTGATTATGATGATGGTACGGGAGATTGGGACCATTTCACCTGTGTAGTAATGTAGGTGCTAAATAAGCTAAGGTGATAGGTATTAATTGTGTAGTGCTTTAACCATGAGTTCAACCTCCCCTTGTTCTAGCCATGCATGACATAACTTTCCCACACTTGCTGAGTACCATCGGTACTCAACCTTGCATATTTTGTTGGTTTACATTGCTGCTCAGGTCAAGATAATGAGGTGGTGTATAATGACCAAGACTTTGGACCCGAAGAAGGTTTCTAGGTTCATGGAGACCCCCGGGCAACGCCTGTGAAGGAGCCCTCGAGAATAATATTCCGCTGCTAGTTTATTTACTTGTGATGAACTTATTATTGTCCATCGAGACATTTGTTATGTAAGACTTATTTATATTCGACACCTGGCTTGTAATAAATGATGCTTCACTATTTGTCATCACATGTATGAGAAAATGATCCTGGCATACATGTGATATTCACTTGGTTGTTCTTCGGAAAAACCGGGTGTGACAGTACCACAACAAAATGGTGTCGTAGAAAGAAAGAACAGGACCTTAGTTGAGATGGCTAGGACTATACTTGATGAATATCAAACTCCTAGGAAATTTTGGGCTGATGCAATTGCAACCGCTTGTTATGTCTCAAATCGTGTTTTCTTGCGTGCTAAGCTTGGAAAAACCCCATATGAGCTCCGGTTTGGACATAGGCCTAGTGTTACACACTTTAGGGTTTTTGGTTGCAAATGCTTTGTTAAGAAACATGGTAATCTTGATAAATTTGAAGCTAGATCTGTTGATGGCATGTTTCTTGGTTATCCATCTCATACTAGAGGCTACCGTGTGCTTTTACTTGACACTAACAAAATTGTGGAGACTTGCGAGGTTTCTTTTGATGAAGCTAGCCCAAGTACTAGCTCCGATATTGCAGGTCCGGATCCATATCCGCAGGGGGAGAGTATTTTTATTGAAGAAGATGAAGAAGTGGTGCTGCTGCCCGAAAACTCGGAAGTAAATAACGATCAAGCTGCTGATTTTGCACCACAACCAGCACCAACAGTCACTACTACTGGTTCTGACCTTCCTCAATCAACAAGCTCTCCTAATCAAAGGTCCGAACATGAAGAAGAAGGTGCTTGTGAAGTGTCTACTCCTGTCACACCCGGTTTTTCCGAAGAACAACCAAGTGAATATCACATGTATGCCAGGATCATTTTCTCATACATGTGATGACAAATAGTGAAGCATCATTTATTACAAGCCAGGTATCGAATATAAGTAAGTCTTACATAATAAATGTCTCAATGGACACTAATGCTTCATCACAAGTAAATAAACTAGCAGCGGAATATTATTCTTTAGGGCTCCATCACAGGCGTTGCCCGGGGGTCTTCATGAACCTAAAAGCCTTCCTCGGGTCCAAAATCTTGGTCATTATACACCATCTCATTGTCTTGACCTGAGCAGCAATATAAACCAACAAATATGCAAGGTTGAGTACCAATGGTACTCAGCAAGTGTGGGAAAATTATATCATGCATGGCTAGAACAAGGAGAGGTTGAACTCATGGTTAAAGCACTACGCAATTAATACCTATCACCTTAGCTTATTAAGCACCTACATTACTACACAGGTGAAATGGTCCAAATCTCCCATCCCATCATCATAACCAAATAACCATAACATCATTTCCAATGTTAAGCTCCCCGCTTAACTTCCAAAACCATCAATTCTCTAATCATGAATAAGTCCAGGCCGCTCTTAACCGTGAGCACGGCTGTCAAGACAGTTTTGACTCTGCAGAGTTTGTACCACTGTACCCACAAGTAGTGATTTCATCCCCCGTTGCCGGTTGGACTAAAAGAACCTCCATTATGCCAGTGGCTACGAACCACATTCACAACTTCCCAGGTGTGCGGCCAAGAGATCACTACGAAGCCTTTACAAAGGGATTCCCGACGAGCGTGGGCCCACTGAGGTTTCACCCCTAACAGCATACAAGAGGCTCCAACCCCGCTGCAGTGGCCCCCTCTTGAGCCTTGCGGTTCATATGGCAGTCCAGCTGACTCCTATTCCCCGCACCATCCAACACACCCATACTACGTCGGGGATACACCTAATTATTTGGCTAAGCTGCCCCATCTCAGCATGTGGTTGGCACTGTAAAGCCGGGTTACATGCTCCATGAACCGGTCCTTAGGATCCAGGCAAGTACTAAACACAAACCCAAGTCTCGTGCACCCAGCACACAACCAAAACATCCAACTTGCCTTGATCCCTACCCCTACATAACTCACAATATCTCATTCAAGAGTATGGTAATATAAACTGATGACTTCATATCCCAAATATCCCATTCTAAGCATGGCTAAGCATATGCATGTGTATAAATGATATGACAAAATAAATCCCAACCCAAGCTTCAAGGAAACAAGGTAATGCAATTCTAGGGAAACTTCCTAGCATGGGTTTCATATTTAACTTGACAATGCAAATAATTCTATCTACACATCCTAGCATAGGATCAAAGTGGTCAAGGACACTTGCCTCCTTCTTGCTGCTCTTGAAATGGGTAGTCTTGGTCTTGGAATTGAATAACTTGTTCTTGAGCAGGTTCTACTTCATACCATCACACATAGCAAAAGAAAAACAACAATCATAAGACATAGTTCACACTTCCACTTCATACAAACCACACATTCATATTTATGAAAGTTCTTTACCATTATATGTGTTGTGGTTACTTTATGTGTGTTGATTTGGGGCTTGCATACACTTTTATTTATATGTGTATGATTCCTACTTTGGTTCTCATATTTATACTCACATACTATATATATATATACATATATGTATATATGTGTGTTTCAGTTTTAAATAAATTCCTTATATATTTAAACTACCAAGTATGTATGAAAAGTATTTTTCTTCTCCATATATGCCTACATAATTTCTATCAATCCTAAATTGAATTCTTTGTACTTTAGAAACTCCATTTATCATTTACTAGTTTCTATATTTTCAGATTTATATTCTTATGCATAATTGTGCATTTTATTATTAAATTAGTAATACACACTACCTAAACAGATTAGGTTCTGGTCCTAAATAATTTAAGATCATATTTTGACCTTGGCTTCTGATGTATACTACTTCATAATTATTTTCCCTATTTTTCTTTAACTATTCTTTACTTAAAAATGTGCCCCTATACTATTAAATGTGAATAATAGATGAAACAGATTTATTTCAGCCTAAAAAAATATATTTTTATCTCACTCCAAAGTTTTCTAAGTACTGAGAAAGTTTTTAATAAATTTGACAATTATGTTTGTCCCCCTTTTTAATATTTAAACACTAGTTACATATTCAATTTTCTAAATTAAATACTAAACAGAGCTAAAATAATGAATTCACCCCATTACAGGATCTATAATATCATTTTCATAATTTCCAGGGGTCTAGCTACACTTTTCAGAGGTGTTTTTCTTAATTTCTATTAAGTCCAGGGGCTAAAACTGATTTTTAAATGAATTTACATGATTTTCTGGAGTTCCAGGGGCTAGATCTGAAGTTTCCGGGGCTAGCTCTCAATTCCAGAGAACCCCAGGGGGTAGCACGTAAGAATCCCAGTCTTTATAACGCGGGGCTGACGTGGACCGTCTGATTTTAAACCGACGGCTGAGATTATAACATCGAACCGGTACGCGGGGTTTTAAAGTCTACCGTGCGATTTAAAATAAACGGCGCACAAGCGGCCACGTCGCTCTGATCGAGCGAGGGCGGCGCTGCCGGCGGCGCACGGCGGCGGGAAGCGGCGATCTCGCCGGAAACTTTCGGATCCTCGAGAATTCTGCCTAGAACTGTGATCTTATGGCCTAGATCGGTAGAGGGGGGGTCAGGGATCTCACCTCGGGGGTTTTCTCGAGCTCGGAGGTCCTGGAAAGTGCTCGGCGGCGAGGTCCGAGGCAAAACCACGGCGAAGCTCGTCGGAGCTGGATTTGCACCGTAAGTCTTCGGGTTTTCTGCACCTGCAAAGTTCCCCGGAGGCGGTGGATCAAGACCAACGAGTTAGATCAGAGTTTCCGAGCTTAGATCGGCCAGAATTCACCGGCGAAGTTTCGGTGCTCACCGGAGCGAAAATCGGCGATCGCGTGCGGAAAACTGATCGGAGCTGGGGTTTTTATAGCCGGGGGAGGGCGGTGTTTCTGTTGTGATCGAGTTAGAGTCCTCAGGTTCCAGAATTCGGCTGCGAGACGCGGTTTCCCGATCGGTTGCGATCGCGCGCGCGCGGGGAGAAGTCCGGGGTCGCGGGGTTAGGGATGACAGGCGGGTCCCACCCGTCAGCGAGGGGCAGCGCGGCGCGCGCGGGGGCGGGCTGCGCGGGGGGTTAGCTGGGCCGGCTGGGGTTTCGGCCCACTGGCCAGTTTTTTTCTGGTTTTCCTTTTTCTTTTTCATTTCTTTTCTGTTTTGAGTATAATTTGAATTCCAGTTTGAATTTGAATTTTTGCAAAACATGCAATACGTCCAAAAATTTCTAAATTCCCCTCTGAACATGGTTTATGGTTCTAAATCAAAATTTGAGTTTTGACTAAAAATTTGGGGTGTTACAGCTCTACCCCCCTTAAAAGAAATCTCGTCCTCGAGATTGGTGTTTCTAGGAAAACAATTCCGGAAATTGTGCCTTAAGCTCATCTTCCCGTTCCCAGGTGGCTTCCTCTTCTGAGTGATGCTTCCACTGCACCTTGCACATCCTGATTCTCTTATTTCTGGTGAGGCGTTCCATTGTCTCCAAAATCTTGTATGGTTGCTCGGCATAAGACAAATCCTCAGCTACATCCACTTCGTTCATGGGTAACACCTCCTCAGGCGTCCTCAGACATTTCTTGAGTTGCGACACATGAAACACATCGTGCACGTCCGACAGATGAACCGGTAACTCTAGTTGGTACGCCACTTCGCCTTTTCTTTCCAAAACTTGAAAGGGTCCGATGTATCGAGGTGACAACTTCCCTTTCACCTTGAACCGACGAAGTCCTCTGATAGGGGACACCTTGAGATAAACATAGTCTCCCACGTTGAAAACGAGCTCTCTTCTTCGTACATCAGCATAACTCTTCTGGCGTGTCTGTGCTATCCTCAAGTTGTTGCGAATCTCCCTCACCTTTGCCTCGGCTTCTTGTAGCACTTCTGGACCAAACACTTTACTTTCTCCTGTTTGGTTCCAAAATAGGGGAGTTCTGCATTTCCTTCCATACAAAGCTTCAAACGGTGACATCTTCATACTAGCTTGATAACTGTTGTTATAGGAAAACTCCGCATACGGTAGGTTCTTGTCCCAACTCCTATTGTTTTTGAGTGCACATGCCCTTAACATATCTTCAAGGATCTGATTGGTTCTCTCCGTCTGCCCGTCAGTTTGGGGATGATAGGCAGAACTAAAATTCAGATGGGTTCCCATGGTTTCATGCAACTTTTGCCAAAACCTCGAGGTGAACTGTGTCCCTCGGTCCGACACTATCTTCTTTGGCACTCCATGGTAACACACAATCCTTGACATGTACAATTCTGCCAATTTGGATCCGCTGTAGCTTTCTTTCACCGGAATGAAATGAGCTACCTTGGTTAGCCTATCAATAATAACCCATATTGAATCATACCCGAACTGGGTCCTAGGCAATCCCACGACAAAATCCATGCTGATCTCTTCCCACTTCCATTCAGGCACTTTGAGTGGTTGCAGCAATCCCGCGGGTCGTTGATGTTCTGCTTTCACCAACTGACATGTGTCACATAGGGCAACATGTTCCGCGACATCTCGCTTCATGCCATACCACCAATACCTGCTCTTGAGGTCCTGATACATCTTCGTACTCCCAGGATGAATGGAATAGTCGGAATCGTGAGCCTCCTTCAAAATTAATTTACGAATCTCCTTTACTTCTGGCACACAGATCCTTTTCCCGTGCCACACCGTTCCTTGTTCATCCTCTCTAAAACCAGGAGCTTTATTTTCCTTGATGAGCTGTCTGATCTCTTATATCTTCTCATCATTCTTTTGTCCCTCGCGTATGTATTGCTCAAGTGTGGAGTCCACTTCCACGGCGATGGCTTCACCACTATTTACTAGACATAGATTGAGCCTTATAACCTCGTCCTTCAATTCTGCAGGCATATCCTTCAAGCTCAACTTATTGACCTGCACTTTCCGACTCAAGGCATCGGCCACGACGTTTGCTTTCCCGGGATGATAGTTGATGCCTACATCAAAGTCATTGATTAGCTCTAACCATCTCCTTTGTCTAAGGTTGAGATCTGGCTGTGTGAATATGTACTTCAAACTCTTATGATCCGTATATATCTCTGTCCTCTTTCCCATCAAATAGTGCCGCCAAATTTTTAACGCGTGTACCACTGCAGCTAGTTCTAAGTCATGTGTAGGATAGTTCTTCTCGTGCTTCCGAAGCTGCCGGGATGCATATGCCACGACATGTCCCTCTTGCATGAGAACACATCCCAACCCGTTTCCAGAGGCATCGCAGTACACCGTGAAATTCTTCTGCATATCTGGCATAACCAACACGGGGGCTGTTGTCAATCTCTTCTTTAGCTCTTGAAAGCTCGTATCGCACTGTGGCGTCCAGGTGAATGTGATTCCCTTTTCCAACAGTTTGGTGAGAGGTCTCGAGATCTTGGAGAATCCCTCAATAAACCGTCGATAGTATCCAGCCAATCCCAAAAAGCTTCGAACTTCCCCGACATTTTCAGGGGTTTTCCATTTCTGGATATCTTCGATTTTGGCGGGATCTACGGAGATTCCTCCCTCCGAGATTATATGTCCTAAAAAGGGAACTCTCTTTAGCCAAAACTCACACTTGCTCAACTTGGCATATAGTTGGTGTTCTCTCAGCCTCTGTAACACCAACCTTAGATGTTTCTCATGTTCTTCTTCATCTTTGGAGAAGACGAGAATATCATCTATAAAAACCACCACAAATTTGTCCAGATATTCCATGAATACCTTGTTCATGAGGTACATGAAATATGCCGGGGCATTGGTTAGCCCGAAAGGCATGACAGTGTATTCATACAGTCCGTACCGAGATACGAAAGCTGTCTTGGGAATATCAGATTGCCTTATCTTGAGTTGGTGGTATCCCGACCTGAGATCAATTTTCGAGAACACGCAAGCTCCCCTCAACTGATCAAACAAGTCTTCAATGCGGGGTAATGGGTACTTGTTCTTGATGGTTACCTCATTCAAGGCACGGTAATCCACGCATAACCTTTGAGTTCCATCTTTCTTAGGCACAAATATTACCGGAGCTCCCCATGGTGAGGAACTAGGGCGTACATACCCCTTTTCCGTCAATTCTCTCAAATGATCCTTGAGCTCTTCTAGCTGCTTGGAGTCCATTCGATAAGGTCTCTTGTATATCGGGGCTGTTCCCGGTACTAGCTCGATTGCGAATTCCACGTCACGGTCGGGAGGCATTCCTGGCAACTCCTCCGGAAAAACATCTGGATATTCCCTGATAGTCCTGATTTCCTCAACTTTCACCTCCACTTGATTTAATTTAATGTCCCTCCTAGGCTCGTGTATCGTTATGAACTTTACTCTTGTGCCACTAGGGTGAGTTAGTTCCACCGTTCTGGTCGAACAATGGATGATTCCATTATGTTTGGTCAACCAATCCATACCCAAAATAATATCTATCCCTTGTGAATCGATCACTATGAGGTTAGCGGTAAATACTACCCCATTAATGTCTAGGTTCACTTTGGGACACACTTTTCTTGTCCTTATTTCTCCACCTGGAGAATTTACCGCTAGCATATGGTTCATTTGTGTGGTTGCTAGGTCATGCTTCTTAACAAACCCTTGAGCAATGAACGAATGGGTAGCACCAGAATCAAACAGCAGAGTTGCAAGGTGTAAATTGGCAGGAAACTTACCAACTACCACGTCGGGTGCCTCTTGTGCTTCCTCCATAGTGACGTGGTTCACCCGTCCTCTCATTACGTTCTGCTGTTGTGGCTGCGTGGGCTTCTTCTTTGGACACTTATGGGCGTAGTGCCCCTCTTCACCACAGCTGAAACATTGCACCCCAATCTTAGATGCTTGGCCCTTGTTGTCTTGGGGTTGGTTTGGGGGTCCTTGCACTGCTGGTCGAGGTGGATATGCAGGGCGAGGCTGCTGCATAAACTGACGTTGCGGCTGTGCTGGTGCTGCGGGTGGCCTGTAGTTTGGGTTGTACCCTCTTGGTGCTGAATAGGGTACCGCAGCACGGCTTGTCTGCCCCGTAGGTTGCTGCATCATACGCGGGCGGGTGTTGCTCCCTGAGGCTTGATGTGACCACCCAGCCTTCCTTTTATTTTCATTTTCCAGGGCCTTCAGCTTCCTTTCCACCACAAACGCTCTGTCCACCATCTTTTGAAAGCTTTCATACTCATTGGAGGACATTGCACACTGCATCTCTGCGGTAAGTCCTTCCACGAAACAATCTTGTTTCTGGTCATCTGTCTCTATGTCTCGTGGAGCATAACGGGATAGTTGAGTGAATTTAGTGAGGTATTCCCTCACCGTCATGTTTCCCTGCTGCAGTCCCAAAAACTCTTTCCTCTTGTTTTTGAGTTCACCTCTTGGGATGTAATGGTTGCGGAAGCTACGCTTGAACTCTTCCCAAGTGATGCTCTCAGGGTCATGATGGGCGGCCACGTAGGCGGTCCACCAATCAGCAGCAGGTCCCTGCAATTGATGAGAGGCAAACAGCACCCTCTCATACCCTTGGCATTGTATGATTCTCATCTTACTTTCAATGGTCTTCAGCCAATCATCTGCCTCCAGAGGTTCAGCAGCACTTGCAAACTTTGGAGGTTGAGTTCCTAGAAACTCACTCAACCTTGGTTGGCGTGGTGCAGCTTGTGGAGGTGGAACTTGATGCAAGTTGGCCACTACTTGAGTCAAGTTCTGGATGAGCTGATTTTGATTCTCCAGCATTTGGTGGAGAGGATCAACTTCTTCACGGCGACCACCCCGGTTCTGGCCTCCAGAAAGATGAGAGTTGCATGCCTCATCATTGTTGTTGGCGGGGTTGGCAGCACGTCCTCTTCCTCTTCCGGCCATCTGGCAGAATCACAAATGTAGATTTGAACGCATTTAGTATCATCTTACTACTTTCACTTGTTTGTACTTTGAAGTGTTGAAGTTTTGTTAAATCTTACGAGGGTTTTATATCTCACACCCAATAAATGCACTATTATTCCCTGTGGGTTTACACACCAAAGCAAACAATCTGAAGACGAGGCTGTGGACAATTGCTCATGGCTTCCACAACTCACGTCACACACCAAGCATTATCACACCATTAACTACGTAACGACTCGACGACTCGACCTCTTGCTAGCTAGGGGAAAGACTCTACATTACTCATCCTCTTGAGCTGGCTCCTCGGGATCTTCCTCCTCATTTCGGCTACCTTCTGACTCTGCTTTGGGTGGGGAGGCTGCTGGTGGAGAAGTGCGACGACGCCTGATCGCTCGGCGATCCGGGGAGTCAGGGGTCCATGGATCACTTACGGTGACACACAGTTCATTCCCATCTCCTCTTTCTCTCGCCTTTAAGCAAGCTCGCAGCAATGCCTCCGTCTCCTTCAGGGTGTCTCGGACATCCTGAAGCTCTTGTTGACACTCCTGCAGTCGAGTGCTGAGCATGGCAGCATCCTCTAAGCACAAGTCCATGTGCTCATGGGAAGTCCCTTGCTGCACCGGTGGGTACTTGTACTCCGTGGTACCACTCTCACGTTGGAGGACATACATGTACTCAGTTTTGTCCAAGTGACGACGATAGATGTGACTCTGGCAGGTGATGGCCTCCCAGGTGACATCTCTCTCCGCGTCAACTTGTGTTGCTCGACAAGCTGGAGAGTGGTGAATCTTAAGTAGCTGATTCTCGTGTATAATCCTCATCTCCGAACTCCATTCTTCCCTCTTCTCACGGATGGTCCTGGTGGAGTTATAGTGGATGATGAGCTTGCCCGTATTGTCGGCGGCTTCGAGCATACGTCGAAGACGGCGCAACAAATCTCCTACTGCCAATCCGTAGGAAAGGTACGTCACTGGACGACTCTCCTCTCTTTCAGCAAGGGCAACTACGGGAACTCTCCCTCCCGTGGATTTACGAGCGGTGCGAATCATGCGAACCATCTAAAACAAAAGAATTTAAAATTAGGTTAGATAAAATTTCAAACAAAAATCCTATTTTTGAATGGAAGTTGGGGTAAGATGAAGAAAATGACTCTTTTAATAACACTCTTTCACCCACACCTTGGAAAATAGTTTTTAAGAAAATAGGGCCCTTAAATACGTCCATTTCTACTTAGGTCCACGTTCCTACGGGCAACCTTGGCTCTGATACCACCCCTGTCACACCCGGTTTTTCCGAAGAACAACCAAGTGAATATCACATGTATGCCAGGATCATTTTCTCATACATGTGATGACAAATAGTGAAGCATCATTTATTACAAGCCAGGTATCGAATATAAGTAAGTCTTACATAATAAATGTCTCAATGGACACTAATGCTTCATCACAAGTAAATAAACTAGCAGCGGAATATTATTCTTTAGGGCTCCATCACAGGCGTTGCCCGGGGGTCTTCATGAACCTAAAAGCCTTCCTCGGGTCCAAAATCTTGGTCATTATACACCATCTCATTGTCTTGACCTGAGCAGCAATATAAACCAACAAATATGCAAGGTTGAGTACCAATGGTACTCAGCAAGTGTGGGAAAATTATATCATGCATGGCTAGAACAAGGAGAGGTTGAACTCATGGTTAAAGCACTACGCAATTAATACCTATCACCTTAGCTTATTAAGCACCTACATTACTACACAGGTGAAATGGTCCAAATCTCCCATCCCATCATCATAACCAAATAACCATAACATCATTTCCAATGTTAAGCTCCCCGCTTAACTTCCAAAACCATCAATTCTCTAATCATGAATAAGTCCAGGCCGCTCTTAACCGTGAGCACGGCTGTCAAGACAGTTTTGACTCTGCAGAGTTTGTACCACTGTACCCACAAGTAGTGATTTCATCCCCCGTTGCCGGTTGGACTAAAAGAACCTCCATTATGCCAGTGGCTACGAACCACATTCACAACTTCCCAGGTGTGCGGCCAAGAGATCACTACGAAGCCTTTACAAAGGGATTCTCGACGAGCGTGGGCCCACTGAGGTTTCACCCCTAACAGCATACAAGAGGCTCCAACCCCGCTGCAGTGGCCCCCTCTTGAGCCTTGCGGTTCATATGGCAGTCCAGCTGACTCCTATTCCCCGCACCATCCAACACACCCATACTACGTCGGGGATACACCTAATTATTTGGCTAAGCTGCCCCATCTCAGCATGTGGTTGGCACTGTAAAGCCGGGTTACATGCTCCATGAACCGGTCCTTAGGATCCAGGCAAGTACTAAACACAAACCCAAGTCTCGTGCACCCAGCACACAACCAAAACATCCAACTTGCCTTGATCCCTACCCCTACATAACTCACAATATCTCATTCAAGAGTATGGTAATATAAACTGATGACTTCATATCCCAAATATCCCATTCTAAGCATGGCTAAGCATATGCATGTGTATAAATGATATGACAAAATAAATCCCAACCCAAGCTTCAAGGAAACAAGGTAATGCAATTCTAGGGAAACTTCCTAGCATGGGTTTCATATTTAACTTGACAATGCAAATAATTCTATCTACACATCCTAGCATAGGATCAAAGTGGTCAAGGACACTTGCCTCCTTCTTGCTGCTCTTGAAATGGGTAGTCTTGGTCTTGGAATTGAATAACTTGTTCTTGAGCAGGTTCTACTTCATACCATCACACATAGCAAAAGAAAAACAACAATCATAAGACATAGTTCACACTTCCACTTCATACAAACCACACATTCATATTTATGAAAGTTCTTTACCATTATATGTGTTGTGGTTACTTTATGTGTGTTGATTTGGGGCTTGCATACACTTTTATTTATATGTGTATGATTCCTACTTTGGTTCTCATATTTATACTCACATACTATATATATATATACATATATGTATATATGTGTGTTTCAGTTTTAAATAAATTCCTTATATATTTAAACTACCAAGTATGTATGAAAAGTATTTTTCTTCTCCATATATGCCTACATAATTTCTATCAATCCTAAATTGAATTATTTGTACTTTAGAAACTCCATTTATCATTTACTAGTTTCTATATTTTCAGATTTATATTCTTATGCATAATTGTGCATTTTATTATTAAATTAGTAATACACACTACCTAAACAGATTAGGTTCTGGTCCTAAATAATTTAAGATCATATTTTGACCTTGGCTTCTGATGTATACTACTTCATAATTATTTTCCCTATTTTTCTTTAACTATTCTTTACTTAAAAATGTGCCCCTATACTATTAAATGTGAATAATAGATGAAACAGATTTATTTCAGCCTAAAAAAATATATTTTTATCTCACTCCAAAGTTTTCTAAGTACTGAGAAAGTTTTTAATAAATTTGACAATTATGTTTGTCCCCCTTTTTAATATTTAAACACTAGTTACATATTCAATTTTCTAAATTAAATACTAAACAGAGCTAAAATAATGAATTCACCCCATTACAGGGTCTATAATATCATTTTCATAATTTTCAGGGGTCTAGCTACACTTTTCAGAGGTGTTTTTCTTAATTTCTATTAAGTCCAGGGGCTAAAACTGATTTTTAAATGAATTTACATGATTTTCTGGAGTTCCAGGGGCTAGATCTGAAGTTTCCGGGGCTAGCTCTCAATTCCAGAGAACCCCAGGGGGTAGCACGTAAGAATCCCAGTCTTTATAACGCGGGGCTGACGTGGACCGTCTGATTTTAAACCGACGGCTGAGATTATAACATCGAACCGGTACGCGGGGTTTTAAAGTCTACCGTGCGATTTAAAATAAACGGCGCACAAGCGGCCACGTCGCTCTGATCGAGCGCGGGCGGCGCTGCCGGCGGCGCACGGCGGCGGGAAGCGGCGATCTCGCCGGAAACTTTCGGATCCTCGAGAATTCTGCCTAGAACTGTGATCTTATGGCCTAGATCGGTAGAGGGGGGGTCAGGGATCTCACCTCGGGGGTTTTCTCGAGCTCGGAGGTCCTGGAAAGTGCTCGGCGGCGAGGTCCGAGGCAAAACCACGGCGAAGCTCGTCGGAGCTGGATTTGCACCGTAAGTCTTCGGGTTTTCTGCACCTGCAAAGTTCCCCGGAGGCGGTGGATCAAGACCAACGAGTTAGATCAGAGTTTCCGAGCTTAGATCGGCCAGAATTCACCGGCGAAGTTTCGGTGCTCACCGGAGCGAAAATCGGCGATCGCGTGCGGAAAACTGATCGGAGCTGGGGTTTTTATAGCCGGGGGAGGGCGGTGTTTCTGTTGTGATCGAGTTAGAGTCCTCAGGTTCCAGAATTCGGCTGCGAGACGCGGTTTCCCGATCGGTTGCGATCGCGCGCGCGGGGAGAAGTCCGGGGTCGCGGGGTTAGGGATGACAGGCGGGTCCCACCCGTCAGCGAGGGGCAGCGCGGCGCGCGCGGGGGCGGGCTGCGCGGGGGGTTAGCTGGGCCGGCTGGGGTTTCGGCCCACTGGCCAGTTTTTTTCTGGTTTTCCTTTTTCTTTTTCATTTCTTTTCTGTTTTGAGTATAATTTGAATTCCAGTTTGAATTTGAATTTTTGCAAAACATGCAATACGTCCAAAAATTTCTAAATTCCCCTCTGAACATGGTTTATGGTTCTAAATCAAAATTTGAGTTTTGACTAAAAATTTGGGGTGTTACAACTCCCCTCCGAGTACTCAAAAGTCATCCTCCACAACAAATCATTGGAAGCTTGCATGAACGAGTCACTCGGTCCAGGTTTTGCGATCCAAACTCTCATGCTCATTCTGCTTTTGTTGCTTCTTTTGAACCTAAGGATATATCACACGCACTCACTAATGAATCTTGGATTAATGCCATGCAAGAAGAGTTAGAAAATTTTGAAAGAAATAATGTTTGGAAACTTGTACCTCCACCTCAAGGTCACACATTAATTGGAACTAAATGGGTATTTAAAAATAAGCAAAGTGAGGATGGGGTTGTGGTTAGGAATAAAGCTAGGTTGGTTGCTCAAGGTTTCACTCAAATTGAAGGTCTAGATTTTGATGAAACATTTGCTCCTGTTGCTAGATTAGAAGCTATAAGAATTTTATTAGCATTTGCTGCATCTAAAGGTTTCAAGTTATATCAAATGGATGTTAAAAGTGCTTTTCTTAATGGCTACATAGAGGAGGAGGTTTATGTTAAGCAGCCACCGGGTTTTGAAAATCCAAATTTTCCTAATCATATTTACAAACTGTCCAAAGCCTTGTACGGTCTAAAACAAGCCCCTAGAGCATGGTATGATAGGTTAAAAACATTCTTACTTGAAAATGGGTTTACCATGGGCAAGGTTGATAAAACTCTTTTTGTACTTAAGCATGGCAATGACTCATTATTCGTTCAAGTGTATGTGGATGATATTATCTTTGGTTGTGCTTCTCATGATCTCGTGTCCAAGTTTTCAGCTATGATGAGTTCAGAATTTGAGATGAGTATGATGGGAGAACTCACATACTTTTTGGGGCTGCAAATCAAGCAAACAAAAGAAGGAACTTTTGTGCATCAAACTAAGTATACAAAGGACCTTCTTAAGTGCTTCAACATGGACAAATGCAAGCCTCTTCAGACACCAATGGGAACAGCAACAACACTTGAACTTGACGAAGATGGTGACCCGGTCGATAAAAAAGAATACAGAAGTATGATTGGATCACTTTTGTATCTCATGGCGTCAAGACCGGACATACAATTCAGCGTATGTCTTTGTGCACGTTTTCAAGCTTCTCCACGTGCTTCACATCGCCAAGCCATCAAAAGGATTCTCAGGTACCTACATGGAACTCAAGAATTTGGCATTTTTCTTCCTTCTTCCTCAACCGTTTCTTTAAAAGCTTTTTCGGATGCTGATTTTGGGGGTTGTAGGATTGATAGGAAAAGTACTTCGGGTGCTTGTCATTTTCTTGGTAATTCACTTGTTGCTTGGTCCTCTAGAAAACAAAATTCAGTTGCACAATCCACGGCCGAATCTGAATATGTAGTTGCGGCTAGCGCTTGCTCACAAATTCTTTGGATTGTTCAAACACTTAAGGACTATGGGGTTGATTTAGATAGTGTTCCACTGTTTTGTGATAACACTAGTGCAATTTGTATTGCTAAAAACCCCGTGAAACACTCTAGAACTAAGCACATTGACATTAGGTATCACTTTCTTCGTGATAATGTTGAAAAAGGAAACATTGTGCTTCACCATGTCGATACCGAACAACAATTGGCTGATATTTTTACAAAACCTTTGGATTTCACTCGTTTTTGTTTCATTCGTAGTGAAATAGGGGTTATGCATCCTCATGGCTTAAATTGAGGGGGAGTTTTTGAAACTTTGAAAGTCTATGTGTGAATCTGAAACTAAAATAATATGAGCATAGTATTTCATACATATATGACTTTGTGATTCCTTTTATAGGCTAAAAGTTCTTACTACATTACTCATGTTATACATTTTATAGTTTTTGCCATGACTAGTAATTGGAATAATTACTTACACTAAATCTGGTCATGATCGAACTTTCTTGCTGTTTTGAACTTGTTGCGTGCTCACAAGTGCTTTTAATCATAAAAAAATTAATCAAGTGATCAGCTCACATGTTGAGTTTTCAAATAAAAAATTGAGAAAAGATCAAGAGAATATGCATGCATCACACTTCTTCTTTTGAGATTGCTTATCATTGCACTAAGATATGAACTTGGAAGGAATTGTGTATGACTAAAACCATGTCCTTAAGCTTCTGATTGTCAAATGACATAGGCTTGGCTTGGTTGGTTAGAATAAGGCTGATGCGGCATATAATCTCTTGCAAATATCATATGATCAACTTTGTGCCTTAAATGATTATGAATAATAAAAATGTAGCAACAAGTGTCATGTTTTCAGGTTTTGAAATAGTTGAGTAAGGGAGATCATGACTTGCTTAAACTGAAAAATAAATTTGATCTCTAGCATGGCTTACACTACTTTATGTATCTCATTGATGTGATATTGTAAGTAACCTGATAGTATGACTTGGATGAGCTTTGTTTTGTATGTATATGTTATAATATGCTCATAACATTTAAAAATTTCTCTTTTGAACCTTGCTGAATACATTGTCAAAGGGGGAGAAATATGTATAAGGAGAGATTTTTTTTACACTTTGCATATGTTATACACTTTCTTCCTTCTCTGATTTTAAAAAATGGGGAGAAATTAATAAAGGGGGAGAAATGAGTTTTCAAAGCTTTTCAAAACTTTTCATAAGCCAATGTTCGGATTTTAATTGGTGTTGCCAATGCATTCATCAAGGGGGAGATTGTGAGACCTATGTGTGCTGAATACATTGGCAATTAGGATAAAAGTTAGCATTAACATTCAAAGTTTTGAATATTGCCAAAACATTCTTCTGTGGCAAGGTCCGACAAGTTCTTTGTTAGGTCCGCCAAGTGTTGGCAAGGTCCGACGCATGGTCCGGAGAGCTCCTGCAAGGTCCGGAGAGCTTCTGTGAGGTCTGGAGCTTGCTTTTAGGGAGCTCCCGTGAAGTTCAACTCGTAGAACTGCAGCGTCTTGTTTTTGCTTTTAACTCGCAATGTTTCAAACTTGCTTTATGGGAAGGTTTGCTTAGTATTAATTTGCTAAGTTTTTGGTGTGTTTTGGTGGTTATGGCTGTTATCATTTGATATGGTTTGCAACATGCTTATGTGACGTGCTCATGTAAGGTGTTGTGGTTTTCGAACTAACGTGAGTCAAGTCGAGTACTTGTGCTCGGAAGAATTGGTTGTTTATTCATGTGCAGGTGTTGCTTGAGTTCAAGACATGGCTGGTGACAGGATCCTTGGACTAGTCTCAGGGAGGAGATGAGGTTCCAACAACCATGTTCGGGAGGAGCTGTGGTTGAGTTGATCAGGAGGTCGCGCAGCATGTTTGGATCAAGGGCAGTGCATATGAAGGTTGCGTGTACGTCGTTGGAAGGTGTTTGCACGTGTGCAAGGAGTGCATGGACGTGGCAACATTGTTCCAAGGCGTGATGAAGAGAAGTGGACGTAAAGAATTGGTCGGAAAGGTCCAACCGGCTGGATTGCGTACTCAGGCTGAGGCTGAGTCGGATATGGCTCAAATATGGAAGATTTGAGTTGGTTATGATAGGATTTCATGCTAGGCACGAAGTTGAGTTATTTTAGGAATGTTTAGGACGTTCCTAAGGTGTTTGGAAGTCTCACGATTGCTTCTATCTGCGAATAGGAGAGTACTGAGCAGTTATGGTAAGTTAGGATACGAGTCCAATTAGGAGTAGGAGTCCTAGATTGGATTGATTAGCCTGGGTGCTGGCTATAAAAGCAAGGGAGGCCAGAGCTCTCGTGGGTAGAGAACTTTGGGCTGTTCCTCTTGTGTTTCTATTGAATAAAGTTCATAGTTTCAAGGAGCTTTTGTGCCTTGTTCGTCCGATTTGTTTTTCGTCAAGTCTTTCTCGCCGAGTTTCTGGACAGACCAACGTTGCTTGGGTGTTTCGTTCATAACTCGAGTTTTACAGATCCGATTGACGTGATTCTTTTTGGGTTGTCTTCACAACTCAATTATCCATCATTTGTGAAATTTTCACGAGCTTCGGATCCGTAGTTTTTGAGATACACGAGTTTCTTTGCAGCATTGCAGATCTGTTTTATATCGGGTAGAACAGATTGATCTTCGTTTAATGTTTTGATCGCATCTCAAGTTTTACTTCGTGTTTTCAAGTGATTCTTGTTGCATTAGATCCGTGACTTGATTATCTACCTCTCTACTTGATTTTTCACAGTTGAACACGTTTGAAAACACTTGCACACACGGTTTCTTTAACCGATTGATTTTTTGCTGAGGGGTTTTTGTTGTTTCCGCTGCGAAAAGTTTTAATCTACCATTCACCCCCTCTGGTAGCTTTTCACGTGCTCTTCGATCCTACAAAATGTGAGTTTTGGATCAGCAAAGTGCCGTTTCTTGGGCATATTATTTCAGCGGAAGGCATGGCTGTGGACCCAAGTAAGATCAAGCAAGTGCTGAATTGGAAATCTCCAACATCTGTTCATGAAGTGAGGAGTTTCCTAGGTTTAGCGGGTTATTACCGGAGATTCATTCCAAACTTCTCCAAAGTCGCTAAACCTATGATGGAGCTATTAAAGAAAAGCACCAAGTATGATTGGATCTATTCATGCGGACAAGCTTTTCAAACTTTAGTGAAGCATCTCACTACAGCTCCAGTTTTGGCCCAGCCGGACACAACGAAACCGTTTGATGTTTATTGTGACGCATCTGGCATTGGTTTGGGTTGTGTGTTGATGCAAGAAGGACGTGTGGTCGCGTATGGATCCCGACAACTCAGGGGTCATGAGCAGAATTACCCGATGCATGACCTTGAACTAGCTGTGGTGGTCTTAGCTTTGAAAATGTGGAGACATTATCTACTAGGCAATCTAGTACATCTCTACACTGACCACAAAAGCTTGAAGTACATATTCACACAGAAGGAACTGAATATGAGGCAGCGAAGATGGCTCGAATTGATCAAGGATTACGAACTTGAAATTCATTACCATCCGGGTAAAGCGAATGTGGTTGTCGATGCACTTAGTCGGAAAGCCCACATTCACCATTTAGCCATGGCTGCACATGAAGGAGGAGAACCAAGCCTGCGCTTAGTTCCCTACGGATCGCTATTCAACCTCGCTCTTATTCCTACAATCCGAGATGAGATTGTAGAGGCTCAGAAGAGAGACAGGGGTATGTCTCATATCTGGAGGAGAGTGGACAGCGGTGAATTGAAGATGTTCCGCAAGGATGAATATGGTACTCTATGGTTTAACAACCGTATAGTTGTACCCCGGAAAATGAAATTGCGGAGGAAGATACTGGATGAAGCACATTTATCCAAGTACTCCATTCACCCGGGAAGCAATAAGATGTACCAGGACTTGAAATCTAAGTTCTGGTGGACACGGATGAAAAGAGAGATTGCGAAGTACGTATCCGAGTGTGATACGTGTCGGTGGGTTAAAGCCGACCATATGAGGAAAGCCGGACCACTTCAACCGCTGAAGATTCCAGCAAGGAAGTGGGAAGACATAAGTATGGACTTCATCGTCGGTCTACCCATGACCAGCAACAAGCATGATTCTATTTGGGTAATCGTTGATCGTTTGACCAAGACAGCACATTTTATTCCAGTCCATACCAAATATGTGGCAAAGAAGTATGCGGAGCTGTTCATTTCGAGAATCGTGTTTTTACACGGGGTTCCCCGCACCATCGTTTCTGATCGAGGTGCGTTGTTCGTATCCAGATTTTGGGAGCAACTGCATGCTTCCTTGGGAACCAAGTTAATTCGGAGTTCAGCGTATCATCCGCAAACTGATGGTCAAACGGAGAGGATAAATCAGATTCTGGAGGATATGCTACGGGCATGTGTCATCAATCGTGGGAAGAATTGGGATGACCATCTACCGTTAGCAGAATTCTCATATAATAACGATTATCAATCCAGCATCAAGATGGCCCCGTACGAAGCTCTTTATGGCCGGAAGAGACACACACCACTGAATTGGTGTGAATCCGGCGAGAGAGTGGTCTACGGGGTTGATCTTGTGAATGAAGCCGAGGAACGAGTGCGAGTGATTCAAGCCAATTTAAAGGCTGCTCAATCTCGGCAGAAGAGTTATGCAGACAAACAACGTCGACCTCTTCACTTTGACATCGGGGACCATGTGTATCTTCGTGTCTCTCTGATGAAAGGGGTTCATCGTTTCGGAGTGAAGGGAAAGCTTGCTCCGCGATTCATCGGGCCGTTTGCTGTCACTGTGATATGCGGACCCGTGGCCTATCGTCTGGAGCTACCGGCATCACTTTTGGGTATTCACAATGTTTTCCACGTCTCTCAGCTGCGGAAATGTCTTAAGTACCCAGCCGAGGTTCATACGGAGAACATTGAGGATCTTCAACCGGATCTCACTTATCCTGAGTATCCGATCCAGATTATTGACGAGAAGACTCGCACCACAAGAAATCGGACATTGCGATTTTACAAAGTCTTGTGGAGCAACCACACCGATGATGAAGCCACGTGGGAAAGCGAGGATTTTCTCCGTTTAAATTTTCCCGACTTGTTTGTACCATATGGCCAGTAGTCATTCTCCCTTCTTCTTTCTTTTGTAATCTCGGGACGAGATTCTTTTAAGGGGGGAGGAATGTAACAGCCCTAACTTTTGTAAAGCTTAATTTCAACATATGAAACAAAGTTAAGGCGATAAAAGGCTATAGTTGTGTCACATGAAATGATGAACACCAATATGGACAGGTGAGAGTTAAAAATTTTCTCCAGCCCATGATCAGCACATGTTAACCTAGGGGAAATAATTTTACTCCCAAAAACTCTAACCCATATGCACCTCCTCTATGAGTAGAGTGGAGGGAATTTAAACGCAATTTGTATTCTTTTAAAAGGATTCCTATCCAGATTGTATAAATGCATCCAAATGAATTCACCGATGCATTCTCCATATATCAATGAGCTCATGATCCAAGTTTGGATATTTTTGGAGCCTGTATACCAATTAATCCGAGGAATATTCGAGGGAGAGTTTGAATTCAAATTTGAATTTAAAAACTGAACCAAACATGCTCAATTTTGAAATTTGAGTTTAGATTCAAATTTCTCACAACATGTTTGGTCTACCATGCAATTTTGGTGGAATTCGGACGAAGGCGGTGCGAGAATATTAAAGCACAGAGGAGGGAGATATTTGAGGTGTGAGGGCCCACATGTCATACACACATTCGGACAAACAGACTCGGTTCTGTTTTCCTCGGCTGAGCACCCATAGCGCATGACGATCTCCGGTGCCAGCTCCTCCTTTTTCAGTCGGTTTGCCTCTGCTCTTATCTCCCCAGGAGGCTGCACAAGCAAACTTCTCTTCTTCTCTCTCGCTGGTGCACGTTAGCTGTTTTTCTCCCGAGCAGAACCCCGCCGCTCTGTTGTCTCCCGAGAACCACAGCCACCGTAGCTCATTTGCTCGAGCTCCCCACAGAGAAAAGCTTTGCCCACGAGTTGTCTAGCCGGCTAGCACCCTTCCTCCGCCGTCCTGAGCTCACCGGCGCCTAGAAACGGTTTGCTTGCTGCTGCTCCCGAGTTCAAACTCAAGGAACCGAAACTGGACGCCGTGGACAGCCCAAACCAGAAGTGATCACGCCCAATCAAGCCACCCCATCTGTGTACCTACAAGCCTAGTTGCTCACCCCCAAAGCTCAGCCCTAGCCATTGATCACAGAGGGAGAATTTCAAGTTTTTCTCCCGGGCGGCAGAAACGGACCTTGAGGTAAGGAATTGTAAAATTCGTCCTCAAATCGTGTTTGTTGGGTCTCAAACTTCACACACAGGATGTTAACTGCCTATCACACCTCCTCCCTCAATTTTAGACCAAGAAATTGAGTGTAAAGTGAGCAATTCGAGCTCTTTTAGAGGGTATACCGCTGGACCCTATCGGGCGCACGGTGCCGATAGGTTTAGAGCGCTCCCCGGCTTGTTTCGACCTCATGCCGGTCTTCTACATGATCTACTGGTTCTTTAGAGCCCAAGAATAGACCATTTGGTGTAGAATTCACCATGCAAGACCTCGCCGGAGCACTAGGGTTTGCTGTGACCGGTGCGCCCTGTTTTCCGGCGAGTTTCAGCCGCCGGCGACCTCACCAACGTGTTCAGCGTGGGGGAAAACGGGGGGGGGGGGGGGGGGCGGCCAGCAGGGGGTCTGGAGGTGGCTGGGAAGTGCTTTTCTGGCGACCTCGCCGGAGGGGGCCGCCACTGCCCTGTTTGGCGCGAGTCTGGAGGTTAGCGATGACAGGTGGGACCCACTGTCGGCATTTAAACATTTTCCAGATTTTCCCACTTTAGTTCAAGCTTTGGAGAGCCATAACTTTGTGTAGGAATGTCAAAAAATTGTGAAACAAATTTTGTTGGATTCCTCTAAAAGAGTACTATCAAGGGATGCAGCCCAATGTTTATGAAAATCCCTGGATTTGGCTCATTAATTCATTTAAGGAAAATCTTGTCTGAATTTTTACAGGAGTTCTGTCTATTGGAAAATTCCTAAATTTGGACAGGACATTCTTCCGAAAATTCTTGAACTTCAGTAAAACTTTAAGGGGCATTGGACCCGATTTACTTGGTCAAATGATGTGTTCATTCCTTTTGTCTCTGAAAAACGGGAAAATGAACAGAGACAACTTCAGCTTTTCCCCATTCTTTGTAAAATCCACATCTCCATGTAGGAAACTACAAATATGGTAAAACCAATTCCTATGGGCTCAATACATTTTGTACTTCACAAAAAATCTACTTTGCAGCATAGGAAAGCTTAATATCTAGGGGGTAAAGGCAGGTTAGAGAAAACCACATAAGGATTTGTTGTGCTCACATGAAGCCATTTCATGAGCTCAATTTTTGCACACTGCCTAATTACCTTGCATAGAGGCTGTGGTTAAATGTTCAGCTTCCTTGGACCTCTGGAACTTGAGCTACCATCTTTTAGGTTTAAGTGTTCATATAATGGACTTAATCACATGGTGATTACTAGTATCTCTTTTCACCCTAGTTTTCATCATCTCTAAGGTTGTAGATCCAACAACAGAAACCTTGCTGTTGTTTATCCCTTTTAGGTGTGAGTTAACTGGTACAACAGTTTTGAATCATTTTCTAAATTGCTTTTGAATACTTGTGCATAAATCATCTTAATAGCACGTGACGTCGATGTTCGATGAGGACTCGACTTTTCAGCGGGGATCTCCATCTCATGATGAGTTTGGCGGATTCTCCAGAGGAAGACTAACTCCTAGCTTATAACAAAACAGTTGAGCAAGGCAAGCCCCGGTTTGCATATCGTTACCATTTTAAATTTTGCTTTACTTCACATCATGGTTACTAGACTTGATATTGTGCATTATGTCTAGGATGATTGAAACCCACATGCATGGCTATTACATCCCTGAGTAGAAGGTTTAGGGTAGGCTTTGCCTCGTCATAGATGCTAGGCTAATGTTGTAGCTAGCTCGGTAGAAGTCGAGTAGTAAAAAGCTACTCGCGAGAAAGTTCGAGTAATGGAGTTACTCGCGAGAGGTTAATGATAAGAGCACCCTCATGAAAATGAGATGGGGACGGGGATGTTCCTGTAGGATGGAGCGCTCAAGGTTGGTCTCGACCTGCGATGGGTGTGACAATGCTTGAGACCACATTTGGCCTGGACCGGGATGGTAAGGCAAATGTGGAGGTTGGTTGTAGCCCCGTTCGTGTCGGTTAAGGACCGTATGTATGCGGCCCAGCTGGACAAGATTGAGCTGTACCGGATATATAGTGGGGTATGGGACCCATGAAACCGATGTAACTCGATGGACCGTGATATAGAAACTCATCCTTCGCATGGAAATGGCGTTGAGAAGGCAGGAGGTGTAAATCCTTTACCGGGCAACTTCAACGTGTCCGCGTAGAGGACCATCCTGCTCGGCGCGAAGCGTTTTTCTATGTCGGGGTGTCGTGTGAAAGGTTGCTGCATACAACGTAAGAAAGAGCTCTTGAGAGAGTCTTTCGTGGCGGGTGTATGTGTCGTGTATTCCGGGTTGTTATTGATTCGAATCACCGTCGCTCGCGGAAGAGGATTGAGCATACTTGCCCACTGCGCCGTGACTTAGTAAGAAAAGGAACTAAGTCTCTTAACTTGCTGTTTGTGGATTAATCACTGTATCGGAACCTTGACTGAAGTAGATATAGAGCCAACTAAATTTCATCTCCACCTTAGGCTAGCAACATCGGGATAAGCGTTTCTTGTTTGATTGTGGACTTCCGATGTTGTGAGGCGTGAGGACCACTAAAATGAAGGCTATAAGAATCTGAATATAAGGATCAAGTTTAGTCAAGCTGCATTCTGCAAATTCCTATTCCTACTATCTTACTACCCTGCATTTAGAGTTACATGTTTAGGAGTGACGGTTAAGTCTTGCTGAGCCTTAGTGCTCACGGTTGCTTCTGAGTTGTTTTTGCAGGTAGCAGGATGCCTGCTATGAAAAGGGTTGTTCGGTGAGACGATGAACCTCACGGTTTGTTCAACTCATCGGAAACCTAGCCGCTGCCTTTCTTTGGTGAAGCTAGTAGGAAGCGTTCACGGGCTGAACGAGTTCTCTTCGGCGTAGTTAGGGTCGATGTCACACCCGGTTTTTCCGAAGAACAACCAAGTGAATATCACATGTATGCCAGGATCATTTTCTCATACATGTGATGACAAATAGTGAAGCATCATTTATTACAAGCCAGGTGTCAAATATAAATAAGTCTTACATCGCAAATGTCTCAATGGACACTAATGCTTCATCACAAGTAAATAAACTAGCAGCGGAATATTATTCTTAGGGCTCCATCACAGGCGTTGCCCGGGGGTCTTCATGAACCTAAAAACCTTCCTCGGGTCCAAAATCTTGGTCATTATACACCACCTCATTATCTTGACCTGAGCAGCAATATAAACCAACAAATATGCAAGGTTGAGTACCAATAGTACTCAGCAAGTGTGGGAAAAACTATATCATGCATGGCTAGAACAAGGAGAGGTTGAACTCATGGCTAAAGCACTACGCAATTAATGCCTATCACCTTAGCTTATTAAGCACCTACATTACTACACAGGTGAAATGGTCCCAAACCCCCATCCCATCATCATAATCCAAACATCATTTCCAATGTTAAGCTCCCCGCTTAACTTCCAAAACCATCAATCCTCTAATCATGAATAAGTCCAGGCCGCTCTTGACCGTGAGCACGGCTGTCAAGACAGTTTTGACTCTGCAGAGTTTGTACCACTGTACCCACATGTAGTGATTTCATCCCCCGTTGCCGGGTGGACTAAAAGAACCTCCATTATGCCAGTGGCTACGATCCACATTCACACTTCCCAGGTGTGAAGCCAGGAGATCACTACGAAGCCTTTACAAAGGGATTCCCGACGAGCGTGGGCTCACTGAGGTTTCACCCCTAACAGCATACAAGAGGCTCCAACCCCGCTGCAGTGGCCCCCTCTTGAGCCTTGCGGTTCATATGGTAGTCCAGCTGGCACCTATTCCCCACACCATCCAACACTCCCATACTACGCCGGGGATACACCTAATTAATTGGCCAAGCTGCCCCATCTCAGCATGTGGTTGGCACTGTAAAGCCGGGTTACATGCTCCATGAACCGGTCCTTAGGATCCAGGCAAGTACTAAACACAAACCCAAGTCTCGTGCACCCAGCACACAACCAAAACATCCAACTTGCCTTGATCCCTACCTCTACATAACTCACAATATCTCATTCAAGAGTATGGTAATATAAACTGATGATCTCATATCCCAATTATCCCATTCTAAGCATGGCTAAGCATATGCATAATATTAAATGACATGATAAAATAAATCCCAACCCAAGCTACAAGGAAACAAGGTAATGCAATTCTAGGGAAACTTCCTAGCATGGGCTTCATATTTAAATTGACAATGCAATTAATTCTAGCTACACATCCTAGCATAGGATCAAAGTAGTCAAGGACACTTGCCTCTTTCTTGCTGCTCTTGAAATGGGTAGTCCTGATCTTGGAAAGGAATAACTTGCTCTTGAACAGGTTCTACTTCATACCATCACACATAGCAAAAGAAAAACAACAATCATAAGACATAGTTCACACTTCTTACTTCATACAAACCACACATTCATATTTATGAAATTCATTCACCATTATATGTGTTGTGGTTACTTTGTGTGTTGATCTGTGGCTTGCACACACTTTTATTTATATGTGTATGACTCCTATTTTGGTGTTCATATTTATACTTATGTTTCAGTTTTAAATAAATTCCTTATATTAAACTACCAAGTATGTAAGAAAAGTATGTTTCTTCTCCATATGTGCATTCATAATTTCTATCAACCCTAAACTGAACTCTTTGAAATTTAAAAACTCCATTTATCATTTACTAGTTGCTATATTTTCAGATTTATATTCCTATGCATAATTGTGTATTTTATTATGAAATTAGTAATACTCATCATCTAAACAGTATAGGTTTTGGTCCTAAATAATTGAATAACATATTTTGACCTTGGCCTCTGATGTAAACTATTTCATAATTATTTTCCCTATTTTTCTATAGCTATTCTTTACTTAAAAATGTGTCCCTATACTAAATAATGTGAATATTAAATGAAACAGATTCATTTCAGCCCAATATATTTTTTTATCTCACTCCAAAGTTTTCTAAGTACTGAGAAAGTTTTTAATTAATTTTGACAATTATGTTTGTCCCACATTTTAATTTTTAAACACTAGTTACATATTCTATTTTCTAAATTAAATACTAAACAGAGCTAAAATAATGAACTCACCCCATTACAGGGTCTATAATATTATTTTCATAATTTACAGGGGTCTAGCTACACTTATCAGAGGTGTTTTTCCTAATTTCTATTAAGCCCAGGGGCTAAAACTGATTTTTAAATGAATTTACATGATTTTCTGGAGTTCCAGGGGCTAGATCAGAAGTTTCGGGGGCTAGCTCTTATTTCCCGAGAACCCCAGGGGGTAGCACGTAAGAATTCCAGTCTTTATAACGCGGGGCTGACGTGGACCGTCCGATTTTAAACCGACGGCTGAGATTATAACATCGAACCGGTACGCGGGGTTTTAAAGTCTACCGTGCGATTTAAAATAAACGGCGCACAAGCGGCCACGTCGCTCCGATCGAGCGCGGGCGGCGCTGCCGGCGGCGCACGGCGGCGGGAAGCGGCGATCTCGCCGGAAAGTTTCGGATCCTCGAGAATTCTGCCTAGAACTGTGATCTTATGGCATAGATCGGTAGAGGGGAGGTCAGGGATCTCACCTCGGCGGTTTTCTTGAGCTCGGGGGTCCTGGAAAGTGATCGGCGGCGAGGTCCGAGGCAAAACCACGGCGAAGCTCGTCGACGCTGTGTTTACACCGTAATTCTCCGAGTTTTCTGCACCTGCAAAGCTCCCCGGAGGCGATGGATCAAGACCAGCGAGTTAGATCAGAGTTTTCGAGCTTAGATCGGCCAGAATTCACCGGCGAAGTCTCGGTGCTCACCGGAGTAAAAATCGGCGATCGCGTGGGAAAAACCGATCGGGGCTGGGGTTTTTTATAGCCGGGGAAGGGCGGTTGGTCGGTTGTGATCGAGTTTGATTCTTCTGGGACCGGAATTCGGGCTGAGGGACGCGGTTTCCAATCGGTTAAGATCGCGCGCGCGCGGGAGAGTCCGGGGTCGCGGGGTTAGGGATGACAGGTGGGTCCCACCCGTCTGTGAGAGACAGCGCGGGCGCGCGGGGGCGGGCTGGCGCGGGGGAAACTGGGCCGGCTGGCGGGTTTCGGCCCACTGGCCGGTTTTTTCCCGTTTTCTCTTTTTCTTTTTCCATTTCTTTTCTGTTTTGAGTCTAATTTGAATTCCAGTTTGAATTTGAATTTTTGCAAAACATGCAACACGTCCAAAAATTTTTAAATTCCCCTCTGAACATGGTTTAGGGTTTTGAATCAAAATTTGGGGTGTTACAGCTCTACCCCCCTTAAAAGAAATCTCGTCCTCGAGATTGGTGTTTCTAAGAAAACAATTCCGGAAATTGTGCCTTAAGCTCATCTTCCCGTTCCCAGGTGGCTTCCTCTTCTGAGTGATGCTTCCACTGCACCTTGCACATCCGGATTCTTTTATTTCTGGTGAGGCGTTCCATTGTCTCAAAAATTTTGTATAGTTGCTCGACATAAGACAAATCCTCAGCTACATCCACTTCATTCATGGGTAACACCTCTTCAGGCATCCTCAGACATTTCTTGAGTTGTGACACATGGAATACATCGTGCACGTCCGATAGATGAACCGGTAACTCTAGTTGGTATGCCACTTCGCCTTTTCTTTCCAAAACTTGAAAGGGTCCGATGTATCGAGGTGACAACTTCCCTTTCACCTTGAACCAACGAAGTCCTCTGATAGGGGACACCTTGAGATAAACATAGTCTCCCACGTTGAAAACGAGCTCTCTTCTTCGTACATCAGCATAACTCTTCAGGCGTGTTTGTGCTATCCTCAAGTTGTTGCGAATCTCCCTCACCTTCGCCTCGGCTTCTTGTAGCACTTCTGGACCAAACACTTTACTTTCTCCTGTTTGGTTCCAAAATAGGGGAGTTCTGCACTTCCTTCCATACAAAGCTTCAAACAGTGACATCTTCATACTAGCTTGATAGCTGTTGTTATAGGAAAACTCCGCATACGGTAAGTTCTTCCACGAAACAATCTTGTTTCTGCTCATCAGTCTCTATGTCTCGTATAGCATAACGGGATAGTTGAGTAAATTTAGTGAGGTATTCCCTCACCGTCATATTTCCCTGCTGCAGTCCCAAAAACTCCTTCCTCTTGTTTTTGAGTTCACCTCTTGGGATGTAATGGTTGCGGAAGCTACGCTTGAACTCTTCCCAAGTGATGCTCTCAGGGTCATGATGGGCGGCCACGTAGGCGGTCCACCAATCAGCAGCAGGTCCATGCAATTGATGAGAGGCTAACAGCACCCTCTCATACCCTTGGCACTGTATGATCCTCATCTTACTTTTAATGGTCTTCAGCCAATCATCTGCCTCCAGAGGTTCAGCAGCACTTGCAAACTTTGGAGGTTGAGTTCCTAGAAACTCACTCAACCTTGGTTGGCGTGGTGCAGCTTGTGGAGGTGGAACTTGATGCAAGTTGGCCACCACTTGAGTCAAGTTCTGGATGAGCTGATTTTGATTCTCCAGCATTTGGTGGAGAGGGTCAACTTCTTCACGGCGACCACCCCGGTCCTGGCCTCCAGAAAGATGAGGGTTGCATGCCTCATCATTGTTGTTGGCGGGGTTGGCAGCACGTCCTTTTCCTCTTCCGGCCATCTGGCAGAATCAACCAATGTTAATTTGAAAGCATTTAGTATCGTCTTACTACTTTCACTTGTTTGTACTTTGAAGTGTTGAGGCTTTGTTAAAATTTTACGAGGGTTTATATCTCACACCAAACAAATGCACTATTATTTCCTGTGGGTTTACACACCAAAGCAAAACAATTCGAAGACGAGGCTGTGGACAATTGCTCATGGCTTCCACAACTCACGTCACACATCAAGCATTATCACACCATTAACTACGTAACGACTCGACTACTCGACCTCTTGCTAGCTAGGGGAAAGACTCTACACTACTCGTCCTCTTGAGCTGGCTCCTCGGGATCTTCCTCCTCATTTCGGCTACCTTCCGACTCTGCTTTGGGTGGGGAGGCTGCTGGTGGAGAAGTGCGACGATGCCTGATCGCTCGGCGATCCGGGGAGTCAGGAGTCCATGGATCACTCACGGTGACACACAGTTCATTCCCATCTCCTCTTTCTCTCGCCTTTAAACAAGCTCGCAGCAACGCCTCTGTTTCCTTCAGGGTGTCTCGGACATCCTGAAGCTCTTGTTGACACTCCTGCAGTCGAGTGCTGAGCATAGCAGCATCCTCCAAGCATAAGTCCATGTGCTCATGGGAAGTCCCTTGCTGCACCGGTGGGTACTTGTACTCCGTGGTACCACTCTCACGTTGGAGGACATACATGTACTCAGTTTTGTCCAAGTGGCGACGATAGATGTGACTCTGGCAGGTGATGGCCTCCCAGGTGACATCTTTCTCTGCGTCAACTTGTGTTGCTCGACAAGCTGGAGAGTGGTGAATCTTAAGCAGCTGATTCTCGTGTATAATCCTCATCTCCGAACTCCATTCTTCCCTCTTCTCACGGATGGTCCTGGTGGAGTTATAGTGGATGATGAGCTTGCCCGTATTGCCGGCGGCTTCGAGCATACACCAAAGACGGCGCAACAAGTCTCCTACTGCCAATCCGTAGGAAAGGTACGTCACTGGACGACTCTCCTCTCTTTCGGCAAGGGCAACTACGGGAACTCTCCCTCCTGTGGATTTGCGAGCGGTGCGAATCATGCGAACCATCTAAAACAAAAAGAATTTAAAATTAGGTTAGATAAACTCTCAAACAAAAATCCTATTTTGAATGAAAGTTGGGGTAAGATGAAGAAAATGACTCCTTAAATAACACTTTTCAACCCACACCTTGGAAAATAGTTTTTAAGAAAATAGGGTCCTTAAATACGTCCATTTCTACCTAGGTCCACGTTCCTACGGGCAACCTTGGCTCTGATACCACCTTTGTCACACCCGGTTTTTCCGAAGAACAACCAAGTGAATATCACATGTATGCCAGGATCATTTTCTCATACATGTGATGACAAATAGTGAAGCATCATTTATTACAGGCCAGGTGTCGAATATAAATAAGTCTTACATCGCAAATGTCTCAATGGACACTAATGCTTCATCACAAGTAAATAAACTAGCAGCGGAATATTATTCTTAGGGCTCCATCACAGGCGTTGCCCGGGGGTCTTCATGAACCTAAAAACCTTCCTCGGGTCCAAAATCTTGGTCATTATACACCACCTCATTATCTTGACCTGAGCAGCAATATAAACTAACAAATATGCAAGGTTGAGTACCAATGGTACTCAGAAAGTGTGGGAAAAACTATATCATGCATGGCTAGAACAAGGAGAGGTTGAACTCATGGCTAAAGCACTACGCAATTAATGCCTATCACCTTAGCTTATTAAGCACCTACATTACTACACAGGTGAAATAGTCCCAAACCCCCATCCCATCATCATAATCCAAACATCATTTCCAATGTTAAGCTCCCCGCTTAACTTCCAAAACCATCAATCCTCTAATCATGAATAAGTCCAGGCCGCTCTTGACCGTGAGCACGGCTGTCAAGACAGTTTTGACTCTGCAGAGTTTATACCACTGTACCCACATGTAGTGATTTCATCCCCCGTTGCCGGGTGGACTAAAAGAACCTCCATTATGCCAGTGGCTACGATCCACATTCACACTTCCCAGGTGTGAAGCCAAGAGATCACTACGAAGCCTTTACAAAGGGATTCCCGACGAGCGTGGGCTCACTGAGGTTTCACCCCTAACAGCATACAAGAGGCTCCAACCCCGCTGCAGTGGCCCCCTCTTGAGCCTTGCGGTTCATATGGTAGTCCAGCTGACACCTATTCCCCGCACCATCCAACACACCCATACTACGCCGGGGATACACCTAATTAATTGGCCAAGCTGCCCCATCTCAGCATGTGGTTGGCACTGTAAAGCCGGGTTACATGCTCCATGAACCGGTCCTTAGGATCCAGGCAAGTACTAAACACAAACCCAAGTCTCATGCACCCAGCACACAACCAAAACATCAAACTTGCCTTGATCCCTACCTCTACATAACTCACAATATCTCATTCAAGAGTATGGTAATATAAACTGATGATCTCATATCCCAATTATCCCATTCTAAGCATGGCTAAGCATATGCATAATATTAAATGACATGATAAAATAAATCCCAACCCAAGCTACAAGGAAACAAGGTAATGCAATTCTAGGGAAACTTCCTAGCATGGGCTTCATATTTAAATTGACAATGCAATTAATTCTAGCTACACATCCTAGAATAGGATCAAAGTGGTCAAGGACACGTGCCTCCTTCTTGCTGCTCTTGAAATGGGTAGTCCTGATCTTGGAAAGGAATAACTTGCTCTTGAACAGGTTCTACTTCATACCATCACACATAGCAAAAGAAAAACAACAATCATAAGACATAGTTCACACTTCTTACTTCATACAAACCACACATTCATATTTATGAAATTCATTCACCATTATATGTGTTGTGGTTACTTTGTGTGTTGATCTGTGGCTTGCACACACTTTTATTTATATGTGTATGACTCCTACTTTGGTGTTCATATTTATACTTACATACTATATATATATATATATATATATATATATATATATATATATATATATATATATATATATATGTGTGTGTGTGTGTGTGTTTCAGTTTTAAATAAATTCCTTATATTAAACTACCAAGTATGTAAGAAAAGTATGTTTCTTCTCCATATGTGCATTCATAATTTCTATCAACCCTAAACTGAACTCTTTGAAATTTAAAAACTCCATTTATCATTTACTAGTTGCTATATTTTCAGATTTATATTCCTATGCATAATTGTGTATTTTATTATGAAATTAGTAATACTCATCATCTAAACAGTATAGGTTTTGGTCCTAAATAATTGAATAACATATTTTGACCTTGGCCTCTGATGTAAACTATTTCATAATTATTTTCCCTATTTTTCTATAGCTATTCTTTACTTAAAAATGTGTCCCTATACTAAATAATGTGAATATTAAATGAAACAGATTCATTTCAGCCCAATATATTTTTTTATCTCACTCCAAAGTTTTCTAAGTACTGAGAAAGTTTTTAATTAATTTTGACAATTATGTTTGTCCCACATTTTAATTTTTAAACACTAGTTACATATTCTATTTTCTAAATTAAATACTAAACAGAGCTAAAATAATGAACTCACCCCATTACAGGGTCTATAATATTATTTTCATAATTTACAGGGGTCTAGCTACACTTATCAGAGGTGTTTTTCCTAATTTCTATTAAGCCCAGGGGCTAAAACTGATTTTTAAATGAATTTACATGATTTTCTGGAGTTCCAGGGGCTAGATCAGAAGTTTCCGGGGCTAGCTCTTATTTCCCGAGAACCCCAGGGGGTAGCACGTAAGAATTCCAGTCTTTATAACGCGGGGCTGACGTGGACCGTCCGATTTTAAACCGACGGCTGAGATTATAACATCGAACCGGTACGCGGGGTTTTAAAGTCTACCGTGCGATTTAAAATAAACGGCGCACAAGCGGCCACGTCGCTCCGATCGAGCGCGGGCGGCGCTGCCGGCGGCGCACGGCGGCGGGAAGCGGCGATCTCGCCGGAAAGTTTCGGATCCTCGAGAATTCTGCCTAGAACTGTGATCTTATGGCATAGATCGGTAGAGGGGAGGTCAGGGATCTCACCTCGGGGGTTTTCTTGAGCTCGGGGGTTCTGGAAAGTGATCGGCGGCGAGGTCCGAGGCAAAACCACGGCGAAGCTCGTCGACGCTGTGTTTACACCGTAATTCTCCGAGTTTTCTGCACCTGCAAAGCTCCCCGGAGGCGGTGGATCAAGACCAGCGAGTTAGATCAGAGTTTTCGAGCTTAGATCGGCCAGAATTCACCGGCGAAGTCTCGGTGCTCACCGGAGTAAAAATCGGCGATCGCGTGGGAAAAACCGATCGGGGCTGGGGTTTTTATAGCCGGGGAAGGGCGGTGGGTCGGTTGTGATCGAGTTTGATTCTTCTGGGACCGGAATTCGGGCTGAGGGACGCGGTTTCCAATCGGTTAAGATCGCGCGCGCGCGGGAGAGTCCGGGGTCGCGGGGTTAGGGATGACAGGTGGGTCCCACCCATCTGTGAGAGACAGCGCGGGCGCGCGGGGGCGGGCTGGCGTGGGGGAAACTGGGCCGGCTGGCGGGTTTCGGCCCACTGGCCGGTTTTTTCCCGTTTTCTCTTTTTCTTTTTCCATTTCTTTTCTGTTTTGAGTCTAATTTGAATTCCAGTTTGAATTTGAATTTTTGCAAAACATGCAACACGTCCAAAAATTTTTAAATTCCCCTCTGAACATGGTTTAGGGTTTTGAATCAAAATTTGGGGTGTTACAGTCGAGAGTGAGTAGTTTGTCCAGCAAATTTTAATTTCCGCTGCGTGTGTACATTATGTTGTAAAAGAAATTATCTTGAGTAACAAAATGGTTCCGTTTTGTTATTATCGTCTTTTCGTGCATGCTGTTGGGTGCCGCATCGCACGGCACCACCCACTGCGATCTCCGGGCCTCACAGCGTGGTATCAGAGCCGCATTGGGAATAGCACGCATGAAAAGAGCATATTTTTGAAAACTTAGAGGTATATGAGTGAGGAACGTATGGTATACCCACATAAGGAGTATTATTAGCATAGTTACTTAAGGTGGCAAGCTAACATTGTGTTACTCTTCAGTATTTCAATTCTGTAACGACACACCTACGTGGAGGTAAGAATGGTAAGGAACGCCACCGAAAGCGGATCAATTTCGGTTAGCTCACCCATACGAGGAAAGTAGTGTGGGATGTCCCGTTCAGCAATGGACGGGAAGTGAATATGTTTTCTAAGACTCTTCATGTCTTAGAGATATTTGAATGGCACTAGCCTCCAGTGCGCAAACCCAGGGGCAAGAGGAGGAGACCCCATCGTGTGTTTTGTAACACAAAGTAATTTCTTTAGGACTCTTCATGTCCTATGAGGCTTACGAAAGCGCTGTTCCACTTGTGTGCTTTATTGCAAAGGTGTGGAGCCCCCGTCGGGTGGTGAATAACCCGATCATGTACCTTGAGACGTGGCTTGACTCAAGGACGGCCCGTATGGCAATGATACGGGGCGTATGTTTTTGCTATGATATGGACCTGCCTGAAATGATAAACCAATGTGTGCATCATTATTGAGTGGTTTTCTGCAGGTACCTTAACCACGTTAGTGCATGTCGTGTAGAAAACGTTTGTGAGTGATTGTTTTAGTGCCACCACTTGAGACATATAAGCCGGTATAAAGCCGGTTAGGATTTTAATTTGGTGAGGAAACGTAGTACCGTGATATGATTTGAACTGCATGAAAGAGAAGGTTTAAAAAGAAAAAGAGTAAATTTGGAGTCTAGGATTCTATTAGGGGGTAATGAACTCCTATATTGAACTAAGAGTCAATTGGAAGTATAGCTTTATTCACAAAGACTTAGGAATAACCTCCCCTGTTTTTGGCAGAATTTTTGCTGACGTTGAACAGAACATAACTTTTGTTTGGTTGAACCAATGGAGGTGTGTGATACATTTCTGGAAAGTTTTTGAAGTCTTCTACAACTCTTCAGTAGAACGCCAGATCAGAATCACCCTCCAAATGGATGAAATTCTCAGATCAGTGTGAACTGTCCAAAAAAAGGGCAGACACAAATTGCTCTCTGAAAATTTCTGTATTTCGATCATAACTTTCTATAGAGAAATTTCTAAGGGTCATGTAATACACCGTTCGAAATCTTGTGATATGTGCTATGACTTTGTAGTTCAATGTTTCTCCAGGTTTGGAGTTTAATTGTATGAAAACTTGCGGACAAAACAGCCACTTTCAAAGGAGGTGCTGTCAAAATTGTTCTAGATTTCTGTTAACTTTGAAATATCACAATTTTTGATCCAGAACTTATATGAAGGCAAATAAATACTCGTTGGAAAGATATTGAAGTTAACTATAACTTTAATATTCAACTTGAGACATTAAATTGCAATTTTCATATTCAAATTCTGGGATTAAGACCAATTGGTCATTCTGAACAAAGTAGTGCTTATCGTCATCTAGCTTGAGACTTGTTGTGGACAGGGATGTTTTAGACTTCTCTAAGTTCCATAACATGTTCTTGAGTTATTTTTCAGTTTGTCCTACTGTTGGAATTAAGGGTTTGGACAAACTTGCTCACGTTTGATAGATTTCAGAAATGTCGAAACCCTAGTTAGTTTGTGTAATGCTGCAATATTGATGTGATGCTTTTACGGTTATGTTTTCAATTCAAGTTGAGTTTAAACTTTGAATTTTAACCGTAAATTGCTCACTCTTGCAGTATGGATCACACTCATTCCAGGAGTGAGGTTGGTGAGTCGAGTCACAGCGAAAATAGTTCGCCACGACAAGAAGTGCCGACATCATCAACCGGATTGGCGGAAATCTTAGCAAAGATGGCTGAGTCTCTGGATCTGTTGGTGCGACAAGGCATACGACAGGAGACACTACAGCAAAATCCCCCGCCAAGCACTTATCTGGATTTCTTGGCAAGACAACCACCAGTTTTCTCGGAAGCGAAAGAACCGTTGGAGTCGGCTCATTGGCTCTAATGTATTGAAGCCAAGTTTGATATGCTTGAGTGCGATGAATATCAGAAGACTCTATTTGCCGCTCAACAACTCCACGGAGCCGCTGGAGCTTGGTGGGCGGAGTACATCGCTACTCTTCCTGAAGGTCATCGAGTGACGTGGGATGAATTCCGGGATGTTTTCTGGGCACGTCACGTTTGTTCAGGAATTCTTCGAACAAAGTATCAAGACTTTCTGGAATTAAAGCAAGGAGAAAGGAGTGCGTACGAGTACTTCAAGGAGTTTGAAGACTTGATGCAATACGCAACTCATATGGTTGACTCGGAAGCGTTGAAGTGCGAGTATTTCTTCCGAGGTTTGAATGTTGAACTTAAGGAACAAGTGACCTTGTTCAATAACGGTATTTATAATGAGTTGGTAAATGCCGCTATCATTAAGGAAGACATGCATCTTCATTGTGAAGCGGAACTGAAAAGAAGTATACCGCTAGACAGCGATATCGAGGTTCGTCCGAACTATCGAGTGCGGTATTACTCGCCAGTTAGACAACAAATTCAGCCTGTGGTGCAACTCTCACAACCAGGGCTGGAATTGATCACTTATGAGCCTCCACCTCAACAGCAGCGGACAGAAATTATTCGTGAAACCCTACCGCAACCAGCTACGCACGAATTATCTCCACCTCGTGTTAGTAGAGAGCTGAGGATTTCTACAACACGAAACCGTAGTGGAGCTGAGCAGAGCCACACTTATGTGTCGTCTCATCAATGCTCAGATCAGAATCATGAACCTTCAAAGAAGAATCTTTCAAAAGCTGGCAGGGTTAATTATACTGCTATTGAGGACATTGCAAAAGGCGAACCAGTTTTAGTGGGCATGTTCACGTTACATGAACAGCCCACTTTTATTTTGTTTGATTCCGGAGCCACCCACAATTTTATTAGCAGAGACTATGTGCTGAAGAATAATCTTCCATTTAGCACAGTTAAGCATCCGTTTCATATCAGCTCACCCGGAGGCAAGATATCAACAGATGAGATGGTCTCTCGGGCACCTTTATGTTTGGGTTGAAGCATCTATCCTGCGAGCCTTATCATACTCAAAGGCCAAAGGATTGATATTATCTTGGGGATGTCATGGTTGACACATTATGGAGCTATCTTTGACATCAGCTCTCAGACTGTCCAACTGAATTTCCCAATACATGGTTGCAACATATTGAATCTTGTGGATCCATCACAACAAGTTGCAGCAGTGCATCAGATTGAAGCTCCTAAACTTGAGGATATTCCAGTGGTATGTGAATATCCAGATGTGTTTCCTGAAGACTTGCCGGGCATGCCGCCCGAACGTGATGTAGAGTTCAAGATTGAACTACCACCGGGAACAACACCTATTTCTCGGCGACCATACAAAATGGCACCGAAGGAGCTAGCAGAATTGAAGGAGCAGCTTAATGACCTCATGGACAAAGGTTTTATACGCCCAAGTTCATCACCTTGGGGCTGTTCCGCACTCTTCGTGAAGAAGAAGGGTGAGACTTTGAGACTATGCGTAGATTATCGTCCACTGAATGCTGTCACTATCAAAAATAAGTATCCGTTACCGCAAATTGATATTTTGTTTGATCAACTAGTGGGTGCTAAGGTATTCTCCAAGATGGATCTTCGGTCCGGGTATCACCAGATAAAAATCCGGGCAGAAGACGTACCTAAGACGGCGTTCTCGACAAGATATGGTCTTTATGAATATCTTGTCATGTCCTTTGGGTTGACCAATGCTCCGGCTCACTTTATGTATCTCATGAACTCTGTGTTCATGCTGGAGTTAGATAAGATCGTCATGGTTTTCATCGACGACATCTTGGTCTATTCAAAGTTAGAAGAAGAACACGCTGAACATTTGCGTATTGTACTCCAACGCTTGAGGGATCACAAGCTTTATGCAAAGTTCAGTAAATGTGAGTTTTGGATCAGCAAAGTGCCGTTTCTTGGGCATATTATTTCAGCGGAAGGCATCGCTGTGGATCCATGTAAAATCGAGCAAGTGCTGGATTGGAAATCTCCAACATCTGTTCATGAAGTGAGGAGTTTCCTAGGTTTAGCGGGTTATTACCGGAGATTCATTCCAAACTTCTCCAAAGTCGCTAAACCTATGACGGAGCTGTTAAAGAAAAGCACCAAGTATGATTGGAGCAATTCATGCGAACAAGCTTTTCAAACTTTAGTGAAGCATCTCACTACAGCTCCAGTTTTGGCCCAGCCGGACACAACGAAACCGTTTGATGTTTATTGTGACGCATCCGGCATTGGTTTGGGTTGTGTGTTGATGCAAGAAGGACGTGTGGTCGCGTATGGATCCCGACAACTCAGGGGTCATGAGCAGAATTACCCGACGCATGACCTTGAACTAGCTGCGGTGGTCTTAGCTTTGAAAATGTGGAGACATTATCTACTAGGCAATCTAGTACATCTCTACATTGACCACAAAAGCTTGAAGTACATCTTCACACAGAAGGAACTGAATATGAGGCAGCGAAGATGTCTCGAATTGATCAAGGATTACGAACTTGAAATTCATTACCATCCGGGTAAAGCGAATGTGGTTGCCGATGCACTTAGTCGGAAAGCCAACATTCACCATTTAGCCATGGCTGCACATGAAGGAGGAGAACCAGGCCTGCGCTTAGTTCCCTACGGATCGCTGTTCAACCTCGCTCTTATTCCTACAATCCAAGATGAGATTGTAGAGGCTCAGAAGAGAGACAGGGGTATGTCTCATATCCGGAGGAGAGTGGACAGCGGTGAATTGAAGATGTTCCGCAAGGATGAATATGGTACTCTATGGTTTAACAACCGTATAGTTGTACCCTGGAACATGAAATTGCAGAGGAAGATACTGGATGAAGCACATTTATCCAAGTACTCCATTCACCCGGGAAGCAATAAGATGTACCAGGACTTGAAATCTAAGTTCTGGTGGACACGGATGAAAAGAGAGATTGCGAAGTATGTATCCGAGTGTGATACGTGTCGGCGGGTTAAAGCCGACCATATGAGGAAAGCCGGACCAGTTCAACCGCTGAAGATTCCAGCATGGAAGTGGGAAGACATAAGTATGGACTTCATCGTCGGTCTACCCATGACCAGCAACAAGCATGATTCTATTTGGGTAATCGTCGATCGTTTGACCAAGACAGCACATTTTATTCCAGTCCATACCAAATATGTGGCAAAGAAGTATGCGGAGCTGTTCATTTCGAGAATCGTGTGTTTACACGGGGTTCCCCGCACCATCGTTTCTGATCGAGGTGCGTTGTTCGTATCCAGATTTTGGGAGCAACTGCATGCTTCCTTGGGAACCAAGTTAATTCGGAGTTCAGCGTATCATCCGCAAACTGATGGTCAAACAGAAAGGATAAATCAGATTCTGGAGGATATGCTACGGGCATGTGTCATCAATCGTGGGAAGAATTGGGATGACCATCTACCGTTAGCAGAATTCTCATATAGTAACGGTTATCAATCCAGCGTCAAGATGGCCCCGTATGAAGCTCTTTATGGCTGGAAGTGCCACACACCACTGAATTGGTGTGAATCCGGCGAGAGAGTGGTCTACGGGATTGATCTTGTGAATGAAGCCGAGGAACGAGTGCGAGTGATTCAAGCCAATTTAAAGGCTGCTCAATCTCGGCAGAAGCGTTATGCAGACAAACGACATCAACCTCTTCACTTCGACATCGGGGACCATGTGTATCTTTGTGTCTCTCCGATGAAAGGGGTTCATCGTTTCGGAGTGAAGGGAAAGCTTGCTCCGCGATTCATCGGGCCGTTTGCTGTCACTGAGATATGCGGACCCGTGGCCTATCGTCTGGAGCTACCAGCATCACTTTCGGGTATTCACAATGTTTTCCACGTCTCTCAGCTGAGGAAATGTCTTAAGTACCTAGCCGCGGTTCATACGGGAACATTGAGGATCTTCAACCGGATCTCACTTATTCTGAGTATCCGATCCAGATTATTGACGAGAAGACTCGCACCACAAGAACTCGGACATTGCGATTTTACAAAGTCTTGTGGAGCAACCACACCGGTGATGAAGCCACGTGGGAAAGCGAGGATTTTCTCCGTTTAAATTTTCCCGACTTGTTTGTACCATATGGCCAGTAGTCATTATCCCTTCTTCTTTCTTTTGTAATCTCGGGACGAGATTCTTTTAAGGGGGGAGGAATGTAACAGCCCTAACTTTTGTAAAGCTTGATTTCAACATATGAAACAAAGTTAAGGCGATAAAAGGCTATAGTTGTGTCACATGAAATGATGAACACCAATATGGACAGGTGAGAGAGTTAAAAAATTTCTCCAGCCCATGATCAGCACATGTTAACCTAGGGGAAATAATTTTACTCCCAAAAACTCTAACTCATATGCACCTCCTCTATGAGTAGAGTGGAGGGAATTTAAACGCAATTTGAATTCATTTAAAAGGATTCCTATCCATATTGTATAAATGCATCCAAATGAATTCACCGATGCATTCTCGATATATCAGTGAGCTCATGATCCAAGTTTGGATATTTTTGGAGCCCGTATACCAATTAATCCGAGGAATATTCGAGGGAGAGTTTGAATTCAAATTTGAATTTAAAAACTGAACCAAACATGCTCAATTTTGAAATTTGAGTTTAGATTCAAATTTCTCACAACATGTTTGGTCTACCATGCAATTTTGGTGGAACTCGGACGAAGGCGGTGCGAGAATATTAAAGCACAGAGGAGGGAGATATTTGAGGTGTGAGGGCCCACATGTCATACACACATTTGGACAAACCGACTCGGTTCTGTTTTCCTCGGCTGAGCACCCATCGTGCACGGCGATCTCCGGTGCCAGCTCCTCCTTTTTCAGTCGGTTTGCCTCTGCTCTTATCTCCCCAGGAGGCTGCACAAGCAAACTTCTCTTCTTCTCTCTCGCTGGTGCACGTTAGCTGTTTTTCTCCCGAGCAGAACCCCGCCGCTCTGTTGTCTCCCGAGAACCACAGCCACCGTAGCTCATTTGCTCGAGCTCCCCACAGAGAAAAGCTTCGCCCACGAGTTGTCTAGCCGGCTAGCACCCTTCCTCCGCCGTCCTGAGCTTCACCGGCGCCTAGAAACGGTTTGCTTGCTGCTGCTCCCGAGTTCAAACTCAAGGAACCGAAACTGGACGCTGTGGACAGCCCAAACCAGAAGTGATCACGCCCAAGCAAGCCACCCCATCTGTGCACCTACAAGCCTAGTTGCTCACCCCCAAAGCTCAGCCCTAGCCATTGATCACAGAGGGAGAATTTCAAGTTTTTCTCGCGGACGGCAGAAACGGACCTTGAGGTAAGGAATTGTAAAATTCGTCCTCAAATCATGTTTGTTGGGTCTCAAACTTCACACACAGGATGTTAACTGCCTAGCACACCTCCTCCATCGATTTTAGACCAAGAAATTGAGTGTAAAGTGAGCAATCCGAGCTCTTTTAGAGGGTATACCGCTGGACCCTATCGGGCGCACTGTGCCGATAGGTTTAGAGCGCTCCCCGGCTTGTTTCGACCTCATGCCAGTCTTCTACATGATCTACTGGTTCTTTAGAGCCCAAGAATAGACCATTTGGTGTAGAATTCACCGTGCAAGACCTCGCCGGAGCACTAGGGTTTGCTGTGACCGGTGAGCCCTGTTTTCCGGCGAGTTTCAGCCGCCGGCGACCTCACCAACGTGTTCAGCATGGGGGAAAACGGGGGGGGGGGGGGGGGACGGGGGCGCCAGCAGGCGGTCTGGAGGTGGCTGGGAAGTGCTTTTCTGGCGACCTCGCCGGAGGGGGCCGCCACTGCCCTGTTTGGCGCGAGTCTGGAGGTTAGGGATGACAGGTGGGACCCACCGTCGGCATTTAAACATTTTCCAGATTTTCCCACTTTAGTTCAAACTTTAGAGAGCCATAACTTTGTGTAAGAATGTCCAAAAATTGTGAAACAAATTTTGTTGGATTCCTCTAAAAGAGTACTATCAAGGGTCCAACCCAATGTTTATGAAAATCCCTGGATTTGGCTCATTAATTCATTTAAGGAAAAACTTGTCTGAATTTTTACAGGAGTTATGTCAAATGGAAAGTTCCCAAATTTGGACAGGACATTCTTCCGTAAATTCTTGAACTTCAGTAAAAATTTCAGTGGCATTGGACCCGATTCACTTGGTCAAATGATGTGTTCATTCCTTTTGTCTCTGAAAAACGGGAAAATGAACAGAGACAATTTCAGCTTTTCCCCATTCTTTGTAAAATCCACATCTCCATGTAGGAAACTACAAAATTGGTAAAACCAATTCCTATGGACTCAAGACATTTTGTACTTCACAAAAAAGTCTACATTGCAGCATAGGAAAGCTTAATATCTAGGGGGTAAAGGCAGGTTAGAGAAAACCACATAAAGATTTGTTGTGCTCACATGAAGCCATTTCATGAGCTCAATTTTCGCACACTGCATAAATACCTTACATAGAGGTTGTGGTTAAATTTTCAGCTTCTTTGGACCTCTGGAACTTGAGCTACCATCTTTTAGGTTTAAGTGTTCATATAATGGACTTAATCACATGGTGATTACTAGTATCTCTTTTCACCCTAGCTTTCATCATCTCTAAGGTTGTAGATCCAACAACAGAAACCTTGCTGTTGTTTGTCCCTTTTAGGTGTGAGTTAACTGGTACAGCAGTTTTGAATCATTTTCTAAATTGCTTTTGAATACTTGTGCATAAATCATCTTAATAGCACGTGACGTCGATGTTCGATGAGGACTCGACTTTTCAGCGGGGTCTCCATCTCGTGACGGGTTTGGCGGATTCTCCGAAGGAAGACTAACTCCTAGCTTATAACAAAACCGTTGAGCAAGGCAAGCCCCGGTTTGCATATCGTTACCGTTTTAAATTTTGCTTTACTTCACATCATGGTTATTAGACTTGATATTGTGCATTATGTCTAGGATGATTGAAACCCACATGCATGGCTATTACATCCCTGAGTAGAAGGTTTAGGGTAGGCTTTGCCTCGTCATAGAAGCTAGGCTAATATTGTAGCTAGCTCGGTAGAAGTCGAGTAGTAAAAAGCTACTCGCGAGAAAGTTCGAGTAATGGAGTTACTCGCGAGAGGTTAATGATAAGAGCACCCTCATGAAAATGAGATGGGGACGGGGAGGTTCCTGTAGGATGGAGCGCTCAAGGTTGGTCTCGACCTGCGTTGGGTGTGACAATGCTTGAGACCACATTTGGCCTGGACCGGGATGGTAAGGCAAATGTGGAGGTTGGTTGTAGCCCCGTTCGTGTCGGTTAAGGATCGTATGTATGCGGCCCTGCTGGACAAGATTGAGCTGTACCGGATATATAGTGGGGTATGGGACCCATGACACCGATGTAACTCGATGGACCGTGATATAGAAACTCATCCTTCGCATGGAAATGGTGTTGAGAAGGCGGGAGGTGTAAATCCTTTAGCGGGCAACTTTGACGTGTCCGCGTAGAGGACCATCCTGCTCGGCGCGAAGCGTTTTTCTATGTCGGGGTGTCGTGTGAAAGGTTGCTGCATACAACGTAAGAAAGAGCTCTTTAGAGAGTCTTTCGTGGCGGGTGTATGTGTCGTGCATTCCGGGTTGTTATTGATCCAAATCACCGTCGCTCGCGGAAGAGGATTGAGCATACTTGCCCACTGCGCCGTGACTTAGTAAGAAGAGGAACTAAGTCTCTTAACTTGCTGTTTGTGGATTAATCACTGTATTGGAACCTTGACTGAAGTAGATATAGAGCCAACTAATTTTCATCTCCACCTTAAGCTAGCAACATCGGGATAAGCGTTTCTTGTTTGATTGTGGACTTCCGATGTTGTGAGGCGTGAGGACCACTAAAATGAAGGCTATAAGAATCTGAATATAAGGATCAAGTTTAGTCAAGCTGCATTCTGCAAATTCATGTTTCTACTATCTTACTACCCTGCATTTAGAGTTACATGTTTAGGAGTGACGGTTAAGTCTTGCTGAGCCTTAGTGCTCACGGTTGCTTCTGAGTTGTTTTTGCAGGTAGCAGGATGCCTGCTATGAAGAGGGTTGTTCGGTGAGACGATGAACCTCAGGGTTTGTTCAACTCATCGGAAACCTAGCCGCTGCCTTTCTTTGGTGAAGCTAGTAGGAAGCGTTCACGGGCTGAACGACTTCTCTTCGGCGTAGTTATGGTCGAGAGTGAGTAGTTTGTCCAGCAAATTTTAATTTCCGCTGCGTGTGTATATTATGTTGTAAAAGAAATTATCTTGAGAAACAAAATGGTTCCGTTATGTTCTTATCGTCTTTTCGTGCATGCTGTTGGGTGCCGCATCGCACGGCACCACCCACTGCAATCTCCGGGCCTCACAGGATGAATAGTACAGAGATAGAGGAACAGAGTGAGAGAGATGATGAAAAGTATAGAGAGAGGAAGAGAGTGAGTAAAAAGAGAAAGACATTGATATCTGAATCCAAACAGTCGTAACTACTCATGTGTTTTGTAGGGTTCGGCAATGGAGGCCTCTACTCCATCGCCACAGCTACCGGTTCCAAGAGAGATGCGTGGAGATGATTTCTTCGGCTCCGGAGGTAGTCGAGGGGGTAGTGTGTAGCCCGTTTGTAGTTTCTGTTGTGTGTGATGCATATGAACTGTTGTATGAACTGTTTTATGACTGTTTACTCCTGTTTTATAACTGTTTGTTCTGTGAGCTGGCCATCGAGCCAGGTTAGTGTGTTTCTGTTTTTTAAAAAAATTACAAACATAACTTACGACGGCTACTGCCTAGAAGCCGTCGTAAGTTAGCTTGTGCTACTTACAACGGTCAGTAAAACCGTCGTAAGTTCTGACCGTCGTAATTAATGTGCCTTGGGCCACCACGTGGCCTGGGCCGTTACTTACGACGGATGCGCGACGCCGTCGTAAGTTACTTTATTTATGACGGTAGCCATCGTAAGTTAGCTTATTCACGACAAAATAATTACCTCGACTCTATACCGTCATAAGTAAGAAAATACCGTCGTAAGTAGCTTACTTAAGACGGTTTATGACTTAATTACGATGGCCTTGGCCATCGTAATTCCGTCGTATCCCTGTAGTGTAAGCCTGTCAATCATCTAGGTCTAATTTACTGAAACTACCCCTAAAAGCTAATGTTGTGGTCACTTACAAAGCATAATGTCTTTATTATACGTCTGTGTATGGTCTTCACTCTCTTTTTAACACGGATTTCATGATAGGTCACTATTATGGGGGTTAAAACTACATTATAAAACATACTTTATAAGCAGCCACATCAGCAATTGAAGGTGTATTTTTGGAATTTTGGACCCGCATGACACACTTAGCAAGTTGAGGGATTTGGATTTGCAATTTGACAGTTCGGTGATCTATATGACACACTTAGATAAGTTTAAGGACTATTGGTGCACTTCAGTCTAAGTTCAGGGGTCCCAAAAAATAAATTTTATTTGGCAGTAGCTTTGTTATAAATAATTATCCAATTTAATCTAAACCCTGAAAATTCTCAGAGTACACTACAGGAAAACGAAAAATTTTCGTGGGCCTAATCTATTTTCGTGGGCCCTCATGAAATTAAACCTATTTTCGTGAGCCACTACCTTACGCACGAAAATAACTTTTAATTTCGTGGGTTGTATATGAAGCACACGAAATTACGATGTAATTTCGTGGGCTCGGTTACTGGCACACGAAAAAAATCTAATTTCGTAGGTCCATGAGGTAGCACACGAAAATAAGTGACGTAATTTCGTCGGCCGACGACAAGCGCACAAAATTCTGACAAAGCGCGCACACCTAGGTCATGCAATTTCCTCGGCCACGGGGAAGCGCACAAAAATAAATGGTACTTTTGTCGGCTTTGGTCCTAGCTCACGAAAAAGATGGCTTTAATTTCGTCGGCCTGCCGTGGCACACGAAAATAGTGGGGCTACCGACCGGCACGCAAATTAAGGTTCCAATTTCGTCGGCCAAGGCGGTAAAGCACACAAAAATAGGGAGATTTCCGTCGGCCAGAGCGTCAGAGCACACGAAAATAAAGGGTTACCGACCGACACACACATCAAAGCGTTTATTTTCGTCGGCCCTTAGGCTTTGCACACAAAAATAAGGGTTTATAGGTTAGGCATCAGCTTTCTTTTCTTTCTCTCGCGCAAGACCGAACCGCCGCCAGCCATTCTGCACCGCCGCTGCCGCCAGCCATTCTGCCGCCGCCGCCGTCGTGATTGCGCCTGTTGCTTGCGCCGCGCCGCCCTGCTGCTATCGCTGGCAGTGCTGTCGTCGCCTGCCGTCGTAGCTATTCCACGGTCTGCCGTCTCCTTCGACCGCGTCTTCAACAGCGCAGCCCGGCATCCGTGGGTTCGCCGGCGCCGCTACCGGCGCTGCAGCTGCGGTCGCGTTGTTCCCCGTGATTGGTCGCCTGTTCCTTGGTCGCTGCACCACCGGTCGCCTCTTCCCCGGCTGCCCCGGCCGCAACCTCCATTGCGCGTTCTGCCGCTCTCTCCGCTGTGCAGCCCAGCATCGACCGGCCCGGCGCTGCAGCCCCCAGGCTGTTGAGCCGCTTTTTTCACATGTTGCCTGGACCGCCACGCCATCGGAAGAAGCCGTCAGGAGGTTGTATTTATCTATTATATTTGTATTTAGCCGATTGTATACAATACTTTGCATCGTATGTGTCTGAGTCTCGTTCGCATTAGCATGGTTGTCAGCGGCACGACGTGCTCGCATCTCGCGTGGCATCAAGTTTGTTAGTGAAGGAGGCGTGGAACGAGTAGCTCAGATCGTGGAGCTGAACTCGCTCGCCCATGTCCACATTTTCTGTTTTGATATTATATATATAAGCAATGTTCAATTGTGTGTAAATTAACGCATAGCGAAAAATCATGCAGCTAAAGTTCAGGTTGTGCCGACCGCTTTCTTCACCGGTCCAACTCCACCAAATTCATCCTACGTACAAAGGTAATCTCTTGAATTATTTTAGTTTCGATAATTAGTCCTAACCTTAAGTAAAATATATGACCTTAATTCGTCGTAGTTTCATTACTCGTTTAAGGATGACGCTATAATATAGCTTCATTTTTCATTACCTTAATTAATGTGTATGTTTTAATTTATGTGTTGTGCTTTTATTTAATGGCTATATATTATGATCATGCATGTACTATATCAATCTATGCAAGAAAAGTAACTAGTATCTTAAAAATATTACATAGCGTTCTTAGAAGTAAGATTCAATCTTTCTTTCCTCCTATCTCTCGTTCTTACCTCTCTCTTATAAATCACTCTAAAAAGTAAGATTCAAGTAACCCATACAATATGCGTCACCCGTTTCGGACCGGCTCGTCTCACATGCATTACGCATGTGAGGCGTGTAGGTCCGGAATTGTCCCTTTTTGGGCAGCCTGGGAGTGACCGAGGGGTGTGCTTATGACGGGACACGGGGAATAGATTCGGACGAAATTTCGACAGCATAACACTAATGTTCTCCGCTGCACCATTATCGGGCGTGTAGTTGGAGAACAACCGGGTTATGCTGCCGAAATTTCGTCTGGATCTATACCCTATGTCTCGTTATAAGAACATCCCTCAGTTACTCTTGGGTGGATTTAGGACCTATCCCTTCCAATAGATGTAAAGTGAATGTAATTAATAATAATTTGTTTTTGCGATCTTATAGTTGCAACATACATATTTATAACTTCTATATTCTTATATTATATAGTCTAGAACATGGGGGATGATAGACGATGGATGTATGATGGTTGGCGGAAGAATGCTGCGCCTTCAAATGAATGGCCATCAATACTAAGGAATTTATCAGTCAGGCTTTCTCTTTATCGACCAACCGTTTTGTGAAATGTCCGTGCAACAAGTGTCGTAACTTTTTATGCAAGGAAAAGTTTGACATGGAACGAGACCTCTGTCGATTTAGTTTTATGCCAGGTTATGAAACATGGTATGAGCATGGCGAGTTATATCATAGTAATGTTGATGTTGATAATATAGATGGTGATAACGAGGACAGAATAGAAGACATGGTTGAAGCATTAGATCGTGATCGTGGTGCAGATACATCTGAAGAAATTCCTGGACCTGAAGTTCAAGAGTTCTATAGAATTCTCTTAGCATCACATGAACAGTTGCATGATCACATTAAAGTGTCTGTCCTTTCGACCGTTACTCGTCTCATGTCTATAAAATCAAAGTACAATTTATCGAACAAGTGCTACGATGATCTTATGTATTTGATAGCAGACATTCTTCCGATTAATCATAAGTTGCCAAGAGACATGTAACAGTCAAAGAAATTGTTGTCAGGCCTTGGAATGAAGTATGAAAAAAATGATTGTTGTCCTAACAATTGTATGATTTTCTGGAAGAAGAATGCAAATTTGACACAATGCTCAGTTTGTAAAGAATCTCGATACATTGAGGCCACAAATAAGGACGGTGAATTGGTGAAGACTAAAGTGGTGGTTAAACAACTTCATTATATGCCTCTTTCACCTAGATTGAAACGGTTGTTTCTATCTAAATCAACTGCCAGACACATGCGGTGGCATAAGGAAGGTGTGCGCGAAACAACGGGAGTAATGACACACCCATCTGATGCTCAGGCTTGGAAGGCGTTGGACTCTTTTGATGAGTACTTTGCTGAAGATGCTAGAAATGTTCGTATTGGATTGGCCACCGATGGCTTCACACCATTCAACACATCTTCTGCCTCGTACTCATGTTGGCCGGTTTTTGCTATACCATACAACCTTCCACCAGCTATGTGTATGAAATATGAATACATGTTCTTGTCTCTAATAATTCCCGGTCGTAAACACCCAGGAAAACGTTTAGGTGTTTTTCTTCAACCATTGATTGAGGAGTTAAAAGAATTGTGGATCGGAGTAGAAGCGTATGATACCTACAAAAAACAGAAATTCAACTTGCGAGCAGCATACTTGTGGTCCATTCATGATTTTCCTGCATATGGTATTTTTTCAGGATGGAGCATACACGGCAAACTTTGTTGTCCTATTTTTGGATCAGACTCTGATTGTTTTAGACTTACTCATGGGGGCAAAGTGTGTTTTTTTAATTGTCACCGACGATTTCTTCCAGCAAATCACCCATTTTGAAAGCAAGTTAATACATTTCGAAAGGATACTATTGTAACAAAGGGTCCACCGAAACGTTTGACTAGTGCTGAGATTGCTGCATGGCTCAGTCAACTTATCCCTACAGATGATGGGTTTGTTGGTTTTGGTCAGGAGCACAATTGGACTCATATATGTGGCTTATGGGATCTACCTTATGCTAAGTCATTGTTATTGCTACACAATATTGATGTGATGCATTAGGAACGCAATGTAGCGGAAAGCATAATTAGCACATGTTTCAATTTTAAAAAGACAAAAGATAACTTGAAGGCTCGAAAAGATTTAGCAGATATTTGTAATCGTCCGACTCTAGAAGTCAGACAGGATGGTAGTGGAAAACAGAGATTGCCACGTGCTCCATTTTGTCTTAAAGTTAGTGAAAGGAAAGAAGTTCTAAAATAGTTGCAACAATTGAAGTTTCCTGACGGTTACTGTGTTGGGTTGAGGCGCACAACAAATCTTGAAAATTGGGTACTAAATAATCTTAAAAGCCACGATTATCATATAATGATGGAAAGATTTCTTCCAGTAATGTTCCGTGTATATGTGCATCCGGATGTGTGGAGAGTACTTGCAGAACTTAGTTTCTTTTATAGACAACTATGTGCAAAAGAAATTACAGTTCAAATGATGGAAAAACTTGAGAAAGAAATACCTTTACTCATATGCAAAATGGAAAAGATATTCCCGCCAGGATTTATGAATGTAATGCAACATCTACTTGTGCATTTACCTTACGAAGCTAAAGTTTGTGGCCCCGTACAATATCGATGGATGTACCATATTGAAAGGACACTAAAGAAACTACGAGCAATGGTTTTGAATAAAGCAAGAGTAGAAGGGTGCATTGCAGAAGCATTTGCTCTGAAAGAAGTAGCATATTTTTTCAAGTACATTCTTTGTAGAGGAAAATAATGTGTACGCTCCCACAACACGGTACCACATAGATGAAGGAACTCCTGTGGGAAAATTAAGTATTTTTTCATGGAAAGGAAAAGCGGTTTGTGGCAGCAGTGGACACGTGGTTTCAGAAGAAGAATGGAATTCATGCATGTTATACATGTATACAAATATCGAAGAGATGGCTCAGTATTTTGTGTAAGTGTTTTTTATTCTAATTACCTCGAGGTAACACGTAATGTTTTCTCACATTTTACATGATAGATGTTTTAATGTAATAATATTTTACATTATGTAGTGAGTTTGACAAACAATTTTGGAAGTATACACGTCAACCAACAAGCAAACAATTAGATAAAATGCGTCGTGATGGCCTTAATGGTGATCCTAACTTCGTCAATTGGTTTTGGAAGCATGTAACATTCTCTTATTACATGTTACTTTTATCGTCTCTAAGTTGATTAGTAAAACTAATATTTTTATTTAATTCTCAGTGCATGGTTGATGCTAATGTTCATGAAGACCTACGACAACTTTCTCAAGGAACCATAACAGTAAGGAGTTTTGGTCGTTACGACGTAAATGGGTTCCGATTTCGTTCGGTTAAATTTGAAGCAAAACATCCCCTTGCAGCCACGACAAATAGTGGAGTTGTAACTAGAGCATGTGATGCACAGGGCATGAAACTAACTATTATGGGATTATTCAAAATATTGTGGAATTCAAATTTGGTGGCTCCAAAGATCTTAGAGTTACTTTTTTCCACTGTTACTGGTTTGATAATAACAGGGGAACACGGCAGGATAAATTTGGTATAGTAGAGGTAAAACATGAAAATAGAATTCGTGGATGCGATAATTATGTTCTTGCTCATCAAGTTGAGTTGGTTTACTAACTACCGTATCCTTGTCCAAAGTTGAGTGCTTGGTGGGTCGTCTATAAAGTTAATCCACGAGAACGGTTATATCCACCTGGTGATGCTGGTTATCAAGAAGAACAGGAAGAAGTGTACCAAGAGGATGATATACTACCATCTTTTAATATAGATAATGGTTTAGGACTTCATACATTAGTTGGTGATGTTGAAGATAATGGGATAGAAGATGCAGTACTGGTTAAAAGAAAGAGACCTAGCACTAAAAAAGTTAAGATGAGACAGAAGAAGAAAGTTGTTCGACATGTTACCGAAGGAATATCGGATCATGATAAATTTTAATCAAGTAATTGATTGATATTACATTGAATTAATTTTCATTACTTCTGTATGTATCATTAAGTATTTATCTCTAACAATTATTTTCAACAGGATGCCACGTGGTCTTAAGAATATAGCTAAGGGGTTGTTTGGCTCCCCAAGCAAAAGTGGGAGTCAGTCTGCTACCTCTTCACGTTGTCAAGACTCTCTTTTCCAAGGCAGTGCATCAAACAATAGTAGACGAGAGGCATTTAGAAGATGCATGGAACAAGCTAATGAACAGGTTCATTTATTAATATTTTTTTATATTTACTCATATCATATTATGAAACCTAATTTATATAATTTCAGTTGGAGCAGGAGATCCAGGAGGAGGGTACTGAGGAGTGTCAAGAGGATCAAGGGGAAGGACTTTCTGCGGGGCATGAACAACAACAAGGGGTAAGAGCCTATGTTGATGAGGAAGATGAGGAGGACGAGGGGGATGACACCGATGCGGGAGAGTTGACGCAATCATTCAGGTATCGGTCTTCAAACACTCTTCCGTTGGTCGTGCCTCCACAACAGCGATTACGGATTACTCCTGTCGGTGACTGGTAAGTAAATATAAAACTCAGTATTGAATTATAAATATAATATTTTCAATAAATATTATATGTTGATAAATTAACTTTTAGGCAATGGGATGACCTGGATTGGAATGGACGAGAACATCGTCGGCAGCCTAATGCAGTGTTGGGTGCTATATGTCGCCATCATTATCCAGGACTTGTGAATATTAAAGGTGAAGAGAAACCTGCAATACATTAGGAGCACTATAGGATTGCTCCACATGCTGTGCATGAGAATGTGGCAGGGGCTGTCTGGCATGATTTTTGGGTATATTTTTACTACACTGCACTATAATTATGTCTATTATATTTTTAGTAATAAAAGTACTATGTTTTTTATAGGAACGATATCGTTTGCCCGATGATCATGACACTGCTCTCGAGTCTAGAGCACACAAAGTCTTCCACAAAGCGGCACGTAAAGTCGTGAATGATATGATGTCTAATGCTCGGATCACAGCTGTGTGCTTATACTACAAGGAGAAGCTTGGACAAATGATGAACAAGAAAATGGGAGCTTCAAAAATTTATCTCGAGGACGATCAATATCGTCAGGTAATGATTCCTTGGATGGTTAAGTGTACTGATACTTATTATTCATTATGTGCTTATTGGGCATCGAGTGAGTATCGAGAGAAATCTAACTCCAAGAGAATCAACCGTGAGCCCGGTGGTGAAGTTGTCCATCGTTACGGTGGAGATGGTCATATTCGTCTCTCGAAACGGATGGTAAGTTTAGTAGATTTATAATTTAGTATTATAATATTAGCTTTTACGTAACTATATTTATAACAAATCTATATAGGCTGCTCAAAGTGGTGAGGAACCCTCTTTCATTGATGCTTATATCAGAGGGCGTAGGGGCACAGATGACAGTCAGTTGTGCACTCCATCCGCAACTCAGAACTTGGTATGTCATATAAGTAAAAGTAATTATTAATCAATACAATTGTTGTATAGTACCTTTATAATTAGTTTTTATGTAGGAGAAATATGGTGAAGAGATGGTTCGACGTCATGGAGATGATTACAATTGGAGAAAGGAAGACGTCGACGTAGTAGCTTTATATGAATCCGGTGGAGGAAAGCGTCACTGGAGGTGAACTTACCTCTTTTATATTTTTATATTTACATACTTCAATTTTTCCAAGTGTCACTAGTTACGACATATCACTATTGCAGGTATTCGATGTGTTCAACGGTGTCATGAACACCGATGTGGTTCTCTAGTAGTCACGGTCAACACAGAGCGGACAAAGTTCTTCTCGGCGTACTCATACAGGAAATGAGTCCAGGCTAAAACAAATGGAGGAGGAGCAGGCTGCATTGAGAGACCACTTGAGACTACAAGAAGACCGTATGAAACGACAAGAAGATCTTATAAAAGCACAAAATGACTACTTCTCGAATCTGGCAGTGTGGCAACAATCGATGCAGGTACATTAATATAATAGTTCAAATATTTTTATTAAACAAGAGATGTATGCATATTTATAGTAGAATGAACCCAAATATTTCAAAATGATTTTAGGGATACTTTTCTCAACTTGGGCTGCCTGCCGCTATGCCACCGCTACCGCAGCCTCCACAGCTACCTATGTCTTCACCGCTACCGGTGCCTCCACAGCCTTTTCCCGTTGGAACACAGGTACATATTATTGTTATGTTCACTTTCATTTTTATAAACTGTTAGTATACTTGTAACATGTATTATTGTTTATTTAGTGATCATCCTCAAGGGCACAAAACTTTCATAGTCCCCCCGTTACAAATTTGCGAGCATCTTCTTCAGGGGGACAGGGTGGAGGGGATGACTTTGTCGATCAATTCTTCGCACCCGGTGGTAGCGATTAGGTAAGTTTTGTGTTTTCATCTGCATTATCTATTATGTATCTTAATTTTAAATGGAGCTCGTGTATAATAAGGCATATAATCAAATATGTTGTTGCTTTTTATTTCAATCTATTAGTCATATTCTTCACTTTGTTTTCATACAGGAAAATGGCGAAACAGCGAGCAAAATGGTGTCGGAGCAATTTTGTTAGTTGGAAAGCAAATGTGGCCATGTGATATGAGTTGCTTTGACAAAATGGTTGTATGAATAATGTGACATATGTTCGTTTATGTTTATTGTATGTGTACAATGTAATGGAGAATATTGTTTCGACGACGTAATGCATTTCATAATGTTGAGGTTGTTGCATTTGTTATTACGTGTCTGTGTTATGTGTGTTTGATTTGTTATTTTATGTGTCTGTTATTTTATGTGCTTGGAACTAAATAATATGTAACATTTTATTATGTGTCAAATGTATTTTCGTGAGTCAAAAGTGGCCCACGAAAATAGTGCAATATTATTTTCGTGGGCCATAGAAAGGCCCACGAAAATAGGGCAACATTATTTTCGTGGGCCAAAAAGAAGGCCCACGAAAATAAACAAGCAGTATTTTCGTGGGCCACACTCTAGCCCACGAAAATAACAGGACTTTATTTTCGTAGGCCATACTTTGGCCCACGAAAATAACAGTACTATTTTTTCGTGGACCAGAAGAAGGCCCACGAAAATAGCAGATCATATTTTCATGGCCCAGAAGGTGGCCCACGAGAAAAACAGTACATTATTTTCGTGGGCCTCTTAAGGCCGACGAAATTAAACTTATTTTCGTGAGCCGCCGACGAAATTAACTTTATTTTCGACGGGTTATTTTCGTGGGCCACCGGCCCACGAAAATATATCGTTTTCCTGTAGTGGTAGTCCGCTTGTAGGAAGTATTCTCCAAACTGTTCTATTCAAATAAACAAACTGAATAAGGAAGGATATATGTACTATACCAATGATTATGTTTACAGTGAACGTCTTTTATTTTAAAATGTTTTGAAGTTTTCTTGTATAGAAACAGAGCTAGTAATGTTTTCAATCAGCTTCTATACTTGTGCAGAATTTACTATTGGATTGGACCCTGAAATTCCCAGAGTTGTCCACTGGTCCAAGTGACACTCACAGATTTGTATTATTCAAACTCAGAACAATATTTGATTGAATGAAGGCTACACCATGGATATGGGCGTAGAATTAGCAATGCAACTTACTGGTATTTTTAGGCCTATGAAACTTTATTGTGCAGAAGCATATGGGGTTCTAACATGATCAGTGGACGCACAATGGGGTTACAGTGCCAGTGTATATTTACAGTTTGTAACAAAGAAGCTATAAGACTCGGTGTACCGTGCATAGGAAGATGACGATATCTTTCCTAACTAGCTTGTGGCACAGGCTGAATGGTCATGTCAATGGTAGCTTTCGACTATTTTGAGAGTGATTGGTAATCATGGCGCGATGATCAAAAGAAGTATACGTCTCGTTATGACATTTCATCCGTGTGGCGGCCCATCAGCGACGTAGTGCGTACGAGTACCACGGTGTCCCCGTTCACGCCTGTAGTTGAATCCATGGAATCCATAATCGAACGGAGAAGTGGATAACAAGTTACTCTCTCTCTCTCTCTCTCTCTCTCCCTCTCTCTCTCTCTCTCTCCGGTGCAAGCGTGAAATCTGACATGCGGCTAGGCTCCAGCAAGGTGACTTATACATATACTACCTCCATTTTTGTTTTATTGATGTTAGTTCAAACATGAACCATCTCCCTTACGTAAAAGATAAGAAAACAAAAACATGGAGAGAGAGTATGCCACACAATGAATACGAGTTAAAATTCACCGTATGAGAGGTGTTTTGCATATAGGAAAAGCACGACATGCATATAATATTCAAACATTTGTACCGTAATCATAGCATTCGAAATAATTGATATAATTATAAGCACAATCTCTTAGCAGTATCACGTGGTAAAAAGGTAAAAGATCATGACGCATGATGTAAACTCTCTTCCGGCGGGGTAAATTAATGGATCTGGAACCCTTGCTTCATCTGAAGCTGGAGCCCAACCATACGCATTAACTAACATCGGGGCCAGCTGCAGGCACGCGGACGTTCTGACCGCCCACAAAACCGTAGCTAAGCTTAGCACGAGATTAGGTTAGGTTAGGTCAAGGGCAGGGGACTTTCTCAGAAAAGGATCAAGGCCTGCAGGCGACTGAGGTCTGGAACCACGTACCCGCCCATCCACAGCCCGACAAGAGCCCCGGTCGGCAGGGGCGTCTGTTCCCATGCCATGCATGCATGCAAGCTTGCGCCAAAGCCTGCCACTACATCCTGGCCCTGCCTGCCGGCATCCATCGATCATCGCCGTTGGCGCGGCACCTCTACCTCCTAGGCATTGGTCGGGTCGTCTTCTCGGACGTTGCAGCCGGAGGGCCTCGTCAGCAGGTGGTAGCAGGGTCCAAAGCCGAAATGCAGCTTCATATGGTATATAGTTATAGTGCTCGTAGCTACTGTGCTTCCCTCTTCTCTCTGGTCGCCTGTGGCACGGACCCAGACTCTGATGACATGAGAGCGTTGATCAGTCTGGCCCGCCAACCGGCGATGCACGGCGACACATGCGTACAGTGAGCTGAAGCCTGAAGGCGTAGTAGACCTCTGTATACGACATGCTTCCTTCCATGCTGGCCTGGATCATCGTGCAGGAAGGGCATGGTCGGGGTCGGGCTTGGCCGCGACCGAGTACATAAAGGAGGATGTAAATGCTGTGGATGTGTAGACGCGCGTGTCAGGGCGTGAACGAAAGATAAATGCTGTGTCTCTGTCACCGTCCTTGTGAGACTCCACCACCCAATACTGGCATTAATTTTTTAAGGGTAACCACATATATTGTTAGGTAAGTACTGTTTCTTAATAAAACATAATAATTATAAAATACAAACTATAAGCGTAACAGCGTCTCCAGTAAACGCAACAACAGAAACATGCATATGTACTTGTCGGTGTTTTTAACATCGGCTGGTAATCGAATGCTTTATATTTTATGTCTGAATGGCTAACTAACAAAGACAAAGATCTATACTAATTCGGACAACGTGTCCTACGTCCAGTCTAGTGTGTTCGTCGGCCTTGTATTAGCTTAGACGGTTCGAGCAACCATGGTTACAAGCGAGGTCGTCCCGCGGGCGAGAACAAAGAGAAAGTCTAAGTGTAGAGCATGTGTGTCAGCTGTCCCAGAGGAGGTTCCGGGCCTCCCGTTTTATAGCCCGGACGCCTATATCTACCCTTCGGCTCCTCATAAATGAGGTGGGGGTTTACATGCTGTGTCAGCACCTAAGACGGTCCAAAGCGATACAGGACTACACTTGCTTCCGTCTAGTCTACAGCCTACGTCTACTTTCCGTCCCGGTACACCTGCGCCGAGCGGGACGGGACGGGTGGTGATGATGGCCCGACGTTGTGCTTGTCTTGTCGCGCGTGGCCTCCCACTTCGTTTTAAATCCCTTCCGCCGTTCCGTCACGTCGGCAATTAAGTCTTCCGCCTGCTCCCGGTCCGAGCTCTAGCCCGGATTGCTTCCTTCTCCTGGTCTTGTCGTTCGGACTCGGAGGTCGGTCGCCACTCTCGACCTGAGGGGTCGGTCTTTGATGACACCACACTACAGGAAACCCCATCATTTACGACGGCCACGACCATCGCAAATAAGTGAAAAACCATCGCAAATAATCTAATTACGACGGATGCGTCATGAATTCTTCGTTCTCACGTTTACCTTCTTTGTGCCATCTCATGTGTCTTGCGGTTCTTTTTGAAAGAAACAACCGCTTCAACCAAGGTGTCACAGGCAAGTAACGAAACTGCTTATGTGCGACATCTGTCATCACATTATCGCCATCGTCATTAACAACTTAGACATACCTCGGTTTACCACGTTTCATGCACATGTTTTAGTTGGCGTGCTCTTTCCAGAATAGCATGCAGTTGTCTGGGCACACATCGATTTTCTCATAGTTCATACCGAGACCAGATATCTGGATCTTCGACTGATACATATCTTTAGGCGCTTTGTGAGGTTGTGGAAGGATATCACATATCATTTTTATGATATCATTGTAGCAGTTGATGGAAAAAATTATTTATACTTAATTGCCATAAATCTGGTCAAGAAAGCATGGACGGTCACATCCGTGTGTTCATGCAACGACTGTTGTGATTTCTTGAGCTCCTCGAAGAAATCGTTTGTCTCCTTTGTAAGAGGATCCTCCACTTCCAGAGCTTCTAGCATCTCATCCATCCTATCAACCCCCGTTATATCATCATCCTTATCCACTTCTACTATGTCTCGAGATTTAGTCTCGCCGTGGAAGGTCCAAACCTCATAACTTGGCGTGAAACCGTTTTGACATAAGTGAAACGAAAGTTCTAATCTGCTAAAAAACTTGGTGTTCTAGCATTTCGTACATGGGCACCGCACCTTATGATCCGTTGACAATGAAAATGTTTGATCCCAGAATTTATCTAACTTGATGTACCACTCATCCGAGTGACCACAAGTTCTGCTCTTCCAGCCAGTATACATCCAACTGCGGTCTTCACCCATGTTTGACTCTGCAGTTTAAAGCCGAAGAAATTATCGTTAATATATGTAGGATTTACCCTACTTCTGACGAGACACAATATCTGAAGCCAAATAAAATTTTGGCAGCATAACCACGCTTGTTTTACACTGCACCCCCCAAAAATGGCGCAGTTCTTCAATCTTTGGGGTCAACTGTCCAACAACAAGGGAGGAGTGTAACACCCTCAAATTCATTTCCATGCATTGCATACATTTTCCATGTAGAGAAACATTATAAAAGAAGTAGAAATGGAGAAAGAACTATATAAATGGAGAAAGAACCATAGAAATGGAGAAAGAACCATAGAAATAGAGGAAGGAAACATAGAAATGGATAATGAACCATAGGAATGGAGGAAGGAACCATAGAAATGGAGGAAAAACCATAGAAATGGAGAAGGGAATATAGAAATGGAGAATGGGGCATAGAAATGTAGAAGGGCAATGTAGAAATGGAGAATGGGACATAGAAATGGAGAGGGGAATGTAGAAATGGAGAATGGGACATAGAAATGGAGAGGAGAATGTAGAAATGGAGAATGTGACATAAATGGAGAGGGGAATGTAGAAATGGAGCAAGTGACATAGAAATGGTGAGGAATGGGAAAAAGATAGCTGAAATGAGCCATTCCCAAATTTCCCCAAATTTCCGCCAAAATTTCTCAATTCCCCAATTCCCAAAAAGGGGATTCCCCACATTTTGCGAATAAAATCCCCAAGGCTGCTGCACCACAAGAGATAAGTTTGTTAAGATCCAAAAAAATTGAATAGGACTCTTATTTGAGCTCCAATTGAAGTAGGACTCTCCCTTTTTCCCCCTTATAAATATAACCCCACCCCCTGTCTGAAATCCTCTTTATTTTGGAAGACCCCTGCTGCCAAGCCCCCTTCCTTGCTGCCAAGTCGCCAAGTCTCCCCTCCCCTTGCCGGAATTTGGCCGCCGTCAAGCCCCGTCATGCCTCGCCGTCGCCGGAGAAGAAGCCCGACGACCTCTCCAGCCCAAATCTTCCATAGAAAAATTCCCCGCTGCTGCCATTGCTAGGAGGAAGGCCCTGCCATCAAAAGGAAGTGAGGTAGGTCTTCGTTACCCATCTTACGACATCGCCGCTGTTTCTACACATCCGTTTTCTTCGCCCCTTTCGAACAGAAACTTTTCATGTGGACAGAGCGCGTTTTGATCGATTTTTGATGGTGGAATTGATCTAGATCTTGATTCAAGGTCATCACCACGTCCACACTTGATCCCTACACCATTATTCATCATAAAACCCCATGAAAACCGATTAAAACATGCAAGAACACGTACAAACTGGTTTAATAAAACAGCACCATAGGATTTGCATCCATCTACTCCATTGCATCTTGAGTAAAGTTTGTGCATGATGATTGATTGCTGTGAATTTTGTATGTGGGTGATCGTGAGTAGAAGAACAATCCCAAGAGGCCATCTACGAGGAACTACAGCACCAAGACTTTGAGACGCTTCAACCACAAGAACCATGGGAGCAAGGCAAGTGCCCCTTGACCATATTGATCCCATGTTTTGAAATTGTTTTGTTTGTGAAAACTCGTATGCTTGAGTCAACTTGATGGGACACCCTTTTATAGGAGTTTACTAGTTTTGTTAACCATCCTTGTCACCGGGAAAGTTGATGAGTCGGGTATGGTCGTTTTTCCTTTTTGCTTCGCTTAATTCACGGGATACGGGAAGCTGAAATAAAACATGTCTAGCTACTGAACTCATATGAATAATGATGGTGAGATCTTAATGATGTTAGTGGGCATAGAATCAGGGAAATCTAGGCAAGCTTGGTTCGTGGATGTTGCTGGATGAGATGGTGGTTTACTTGCCATAGATCTAAGGATCGGTTCATGCGAGAATATGTCAGGAAAACAGTGCCACCACAAGGCCAAATATGGGTGCGTCTTAGCTGTTTAATTAGGTGTGTTGCTAGCTTGTTATGGACCGTGGATGGCACGGGGAATGAGAGTCGAGGAGGACTTCTCTGGGAACTGCATGGAACAAGAGGGGGCACGTGGCTGGGAGAATGGTGATTCAAGCCTGCCGGTGAAACCTCAGTGAGTCCATACATCTAGTAGCCCCTTTGTAAATGCTATTTTGTGATCTCTTCGCCATACACAGACGGTTGTATACTTGTATAATGGAGGTTCTTCAGTCGCCGACAGGTGACGAAATCACAAACTTGTCGGTAAAGTGGTACAAACTATGCAGAGTGCAAAACTATCATGATAGCCGTGCTTCTGGTCACAAGCACCTGGCCAACTTCCATGATTAGAGGGAAAACTTGGGATGGTTATTCGGTATGGTTATGGTATGGTCATTGGGATTGGTTTTGGGACTGTTTCGAGTCATAACAATGAGTTTGGTTTTGGCTATATGAATATGAGATGGTTATGAATATTTATGAGCATGAGATGAACTTGAGAAAGAATAATGGCTGAATGAGACTTGATAAATGGTGATTTATGATGAAAGAATGTTGCTGTTTTACTTGGTTATATTGGGGATCAAATTCATCTAGACTTAGTTACTGTTTTTACCATGTTTGTGAAATAAAATTTGCTTGCTGTAAGAGCCTTTTTATTTCCTACCTTGTTGAAAGCTACATGTCATACTTTTCCCGCACTTGCTTAGTACGACATGTACTCACCCTTGCATTACCACATAAACATCAGCTACATGAGATGAGTACTTCGAGGACCATGTGGAGTACTAGGCGTGCGAACTACCGTCAACATGCCTCTGGAGTTGAAGTTGGAGCCTGTTGTTTAGTTATTTCCGCTGTCGTTTAGAGACTTCCGCTGCAAGAATAAGTTAGATATTCATGAGTGAGACATTGAGTCAATGTAATAAAGTACCTAAACACTATTTATTCGTGGTTATATTCTGAATTTAGTTTGTGGATTACATGTGTATGTGTGATGAACATCCTGGGCACACACATGCATTCACTTGGTTCTATTTTTGGAACCGGGTGTCACAAGGAGGCGAGGAAATAACGAAAGAGGAGGAACGAATGGGAGAAAACCACCCGTCGGAGCCCGCTGTCGACACGCAGGAGCTTGTCGTAAGTAACGACATCCTGCGGATGAACAACAGTTACCGTCGCCAATTACGGCTTGGAGATTTTATTTGCGACGGTTACCGTTGCGGTTCGCTTCCGTGCCATCTCGAAGCCACCCCATATGCCGCTCACTAGGGCCGCCGCCGCGTAGTCGGGAGCGACCTCGAGGTGTGTGAGTCGGGGCTGGGTATATCTCGTTTAGGGTTGGCCGTCACAATTTATTTTACTTGCGACGGCTTTTTCTTTGACCGTCACAAATAGGACTTTATACGAGCCTTGGCCTAGTATGCGCCTCACTACGCTTAGGTATATATTACTCTGAGTTACCTGTGCCCGCTGGATAAAATCCGTACCCGAACCCGCACCCATTACCCGTAACACTTTAGCACATAACAGAATATGTTCAACACATAACACAAAATGGACACATAAAATAACATATTCAACACATAACATAAACATAAATTAGCACAATTGACAAAAGAAATACGACCGTCGCAAATGGAAGGCGGGCGTGGCGGGAGACGGCGACGGCGGCGGGCGCGGCGGGAGGCGGTAGGCGCGGCGCGGCAGCGGGAGGCGGCGGGCGCGGCGCAGCGGCGGGAGGCGGCGGCCACAGCGGGGTGCGGTGGCGGGATGCGGCGCGCGGGCGACGGGGCGGTCGTCACAAATCAATTAACTATAAACCAAATTAAACTATAAACACCCTAGTTACCTAACTAACTATAAAAAACAATTTAATTACCAAATTAATTACTTATTACTCTGCAACAAAATTGAATTAACTATACTCTATGCAAATCTAACTAATAACAAGAAAAAAAATGAAAAGATGCATTTAGATGGAGGAGTTTACCGAGAGGCGGCGATGGCGGCGGGCGCGGCAGCGATGGGAGGCGGGCGCGGCGGGAGACTGCGACGGCGGCGGGCGTGGCAGGAGGCGGCGTGCGCGGTGCGGCAGCGAGAGGTGGCGGGCGTGTCGGGGCGCGGCAGCGGGCTGCGGGAAATTGGAGGCGGGGGCGGCCGGGCGGCAGGCGGCAACACGGTGGGACACGGGCGGCGGGCCGCAGGAGGCGGGGGGCGGCGGCGCGGCGGAAGGAAGCGCCGCGGGAGGCGGGCTCGATGGCGGCGAGAGTTGTGTGAGTCAGGAGGTGCTCGGTCGGGTATATCAGGTTAATTTGCGACGGCTTTGTTAATTGCAACGGTGTTTTCTTCGGCCATCGCAAACAAGCATTTAATTGCGATGGTGTTTTCTTCGGCCGTCGCAAACAGGCATTTAATTGCGATGGTTATATAATTTGCGACGTCCACAGGTCTGGCCGTCACAAATAAATGTCTATTTGCGACAGCTCCAATCGTAGCCGTCGCAAATAGGGTTCTATTTGCGACGGCTTGTTTTTCTGCGAGGGCCTAGGGTTAGCCGTCACAATTTACTTTATTTACTTTATTAGCCGTTGCAAATGATCGGGTTTCCTATAGTGCCACCCCGAGTTCGCGCTCTAAGTCATTGCCCGTGGAACCACGCGTCTTCGAGCGGTTGGTCGGTCCACTGCTTCTTGGGTACCCGGGGTATGTTACCCCGTCAGTAGCCCTCGTGCCTTCGGCCGAGCTTCTTCTGGATCAGTCGGAGGCATATCTTTGCATATGGTGGAGAACCTGAAAGGATAAGAAAAAACAAAAGCTGTGTGAGATCGTTGTTTTGTTTCAATTGATGGCTATGTCTGAACTCAAAGCCTCAAGAGCCAAGCCTTTCGTGGCTTTAAGTCATCAAATAGCCCCCGAGCCCCATATGCGGGTCGGGCTTGGTTCGTTTAGTGAATCCGCTTTGCTCCCATCCGCAAACCGTTCGCGGGCTTGAAGGGGTTGATCTAGATGGGAAGTTACCTTGGTGGTCAAGTTCCGGGGCTCGGTGAACTGCCTAACGGGTTAATCCAAATGGAACTCCACCACCTTTCTGCAAGTATGGGGGAATTAGGTTGACCTGACTGAGACTCGATGCCCACATTCCATAAGATCCCTCTTGGTACATTCGTGCGGATCCCGGGACGTTCACAGGCCCCGTGGCTATCGGGGAGTCGATAAGATAAGACTCATATATCAGACTTAGAGATGTCGAGAGCCCTGAAGCCCCCCCCCCCTGAGTGCGCCATTGATGGACATCTCGCATCACCTCCATCGCTCTGGTTCATTCCGGACGGTCCTTTTGACCAAAAAAGTTAGGTATACCTTAGAAACCAGAACTTTGATCGAGACCTGAAAGTGGGCCATAAAAACTTACCTACTTATCTGGGCCTTCGATTCGTGTGGTCCAACGATGTTGCGTTGAAGGTAGGCAAGGGGACACGGAGGAGAGGTGGTTAGGGAAGAGGAAAAGGCGGCACACGACTCTTCAAATAGTCGCGGACTTTGAAGAGGCAGACTCGTCTGACCGTCGCACGTTGGCTATATAAGCGGCCCCTTGGGGTGCAAGCCTTCATGCCTGTGTTTTCCTCTTCCTCTCCAGCCCTCTCGTGCTCCTGCTTCCCTGCAAAACTTGATGGCGATAGTTAGGAAAAGATTCGTTCGAGGGAGCGCATCTTCCCTTCGGTGCAGTCTTGCTTTGAGATATGACGGCATTCCTTCTTGGTGCGGACGCGGACCACCGACTCCTCGACCCCGATGGGTGGCGGCACCTTCGTCCTGCCGCTGCTGAAGCCTGTGGGGAACTTACATCGAGGTCAGCTTCATCTCCACGATGAAGATGCAGTGCTTCTGTTCCTCTTGGACTGGCCGTCCGTCATTCAGGGCTAGCGGTACTGAGGCATCATGGAGGCGTTTGAGCAGTGACTCATCGTTATCCAGATGCGAGTCAGAGTGTTCCAAGTGGAGGGGATGGCCGCAGGCAAGTGAGCTTGGAAGAACGCTGAATTGTGGAAGTTTCTTGCAATCATCAATTTCCTTATTGAAATCAACCATCTTCCTGTAGGAATTTGTTCAGTCTTTTGCCCTCTTCCCTTGTTTTGTGGATGTACTGGCCCTTCGTGGCTCTTCTAATGAAGAAAAATGGGATACATCCTTATAATGCAAATGTATCAGCCCTTTATGGATCTTCTAAGGTTTCCTATGCGTGAGATTTTTCCTTTGGGTTGTATTTTTGGTTCATAGTTTTTGAGAACTTTTGCAGTTCTAGTTACGAACACTAGGTCAGAAAAAGGAAATAGCATGTTGCTTTTGTTCCTGCACCTTGTTCGATCCGTTGCTCTGAGAACTTTCACAGTTCTAGCAGTAGGTTCTGAAGCGCGAAGGAAGTACTTAGAAAATTTTCATAAGTGCCTCGAGGGTAGTAGCCCCCGAGTGGCACGTGGTGACCGAGCTGGTCGGTGCACCACGTGGCACTTGAACCACATGTGTCTCAAAGTAGTGAAGTAGCTTGCACTTTGTTATCAGGACTGCGTACACAAGCTTTTGTACATGGGGGTAATAGACCTCACAGTTGGCCTGGGCCTTGCTTACAAAATAAACCGGCCTCTGGACTGACTGGGCATGGTCGGGTCACTACTAAAAAAACCATAATCACAGGCGCCTTGTTTTTTAGACCCAGGCGGTCCGTAAAAAATGCGCCTGTGATGTCGAATGATTTAATAGCCGCCTGCGATGAATAAACATCATAGATGGCTCGCAACAGCAAACCGCCTGTGTAAATATATCAATTTTCACAGGCAGACCATGGAGTAGGAGCCGCCTGCAATATTGTCCATTAATACCGAGGGGAACGCGCCTTTGAATTCAATTCAAAGTCATATTAATATAGGTGGTTGAAACGACCAGGAGTAGGGAGCCGCCTGCAATATTGGCCATTAACATTAATACCGAGGGGATCAGAATGCGCCTTTGACACCAATTAGAAGCCACCATATGTCGTGGCCCGGTATACATCAACCACATTTAGCATCAAACAAAAAGACAACAAACAATTCGAAAATCGATAACAAACATTCATCATCAAACACACATTCATTAAACATTAAATTTTTAAAAACAACAAAATAAAACAACAGACGGTCGCCTAGTCCTCCGATGGTGGAGAAACCCCACACTTGTCGGCGATCGCCTCCACCAACTTCCTGCTGCCTTCCACCCCAAGCACCTCACCGACCATCTCCCACATCGCGTCAAGACGACCGGCCACTGCGCTTAACCCGAAGAGGTAGTGGGCTATGGTGCCCATTCCAGTACATTCTGGAAGGCGACCAAGACCCAGAAGAACCATGGAATCAGATGTACTATTAAATACATCCTTCCCATCTGCCGGCGCAATGGTGATAGGTCGTCATCCGCCTGTGCCTTGAGGGCAACCAAACTATGCTCTGGGAAAGCAACTTTCCTAAGCAGGTTCACTCTCTCTTCCGCCCAGGAAGGCGGCAGAGGTGCGGATGGAGACGTGGACGGAGGAGCGGTTGGAGCCAGGGACGGAGGCGGTTGGAGCCGGGGACGGAGGCGCGGCGAGTGGAGAGCATGGTCGGGAGCGCTTCATCGGTGGTGCCATTGAAACTAGGGCTACGGTGCGGCGAGGAAGACTAAGTCTCAAGGGAAGAGGAAGACTGATGGTGTTGCAAACTGCAGAGAAGGGGAAGGTGCAAGTTATAATGGTGCGGAGAAGGAGAGGTCGGATCACTTCGAATTCTGCGTGAATGTCAACAACCGCACGATACAGGAGGACCGTGGAGTAGGAGCCGCTTGCAATATTTGCCATTAATACAGGCAGCTGAAGCGACGGGGGGGGGGGGGGGGGGGCGTGCCTTACGTTTTCGGTTACCGCGCGCGCGCGAGGGGAACGCACCACACGTGCAGTATATGCGTCCTTAGAGTTACACGGGCGGATAATCTTACGTTACAAGCTGCCTGTGATAAACATTCTTCACAGGCGGACAACTGTTGATAAAGAATTGCTTGCGATAAAGATTCTTCACAGGCGGATACTCTTCACATTACAAACCGCCTGTGATAAAGATTCTTCACAGGCTGCTAGTCGTAGGTATAGAACTGCCTGTGAAAATTATAGTGTCACACCCGGTTTTTCCGAAGAACAACCAAGTGATTAACACATGTATGCCATTATCATTTTCTCATACATGTGATGACAAATAGTGAAACATTGTAACATTACAAGCCAGGTGTTCAAATACAAATAAGTGTTACATAGAGTCTCAAAGAACTATAAAGTGTTCATAACATTACAATAAACAAAACGGCAGAAATGTGATCTTGTGGGCTCCGTCACAGGCGTTGCCCGGGGGACTCCGTAAAGCTAGAACCCTTCTTAATGACCAAAGTCTTCATTGTTGTACTCCACTTCATTTATTTGGCCCGAGCAGCAAGTAAAACCAACGAAAAGCAAGCTTGAGTACCATTGGTACTCAACAAGTGTGGGAAATTAATGTCATGCAGGCTAGAACAAGGAAATGCTAAAGTCATGGTTAAAGCACTACGCCATTAATACCTATCTCCTTAGCTTATTAAGCACCTACATTACTACATAAGTGAAGTGGTCCCAATCCCATAAACCCATTTCCATTGTTAAGCTCTCCGCTTAACATCCTCAACTTCTCAATTCGTCATCATCTAATCATGAATAAGTCCAAGTCGCTCTTGACCGTGAGCATGGCTGTATAGATAGTTTTGACTCTGCAGAGTTTGCACCACTATACCCACATGTAGTGATTTCATCCCCCGTTGCCGGGTGGACTAAGAACCTCCATTTTGCCTGTGGTAGCAAGCCACATTTCACACTTCCCAGTTGTGTAGCCACGAGATCACTACAAGGCATTTATAAAGGGGTTCCCGACGAGTATGAGCCCACTGAGGTTTCACTCCTAACAGCATCCAGGAGGCTTCAACCCCCGCTGCAGTGGCCCCCTCTTGAGCCTTGCAGTTCCTATGGTAGTCCAGCTGACACCTATTCCCCGCAGCATCCAATCACCCACACTACGTCGGAAAAACACCTAATTAATTGGCCAAGCTGCCCCATCTCAGCATGTGGTTGGCACGGTAAAGCAAGATTATATTCTCCATGAACCGGTCCTTAGAACCCAGGCAAGCACTAAACACAAACCCGGGGCTCGTTCACACAACACCAACCAAAGCATCCAGCTTGCCTAGATTCCTATCTCTAGCATAATTCATAATATTCCATTCAAGGGTAAATAATCAAAGTGATGATCTCATATCTGTCAAACCCGATTTTTCCGAAAACAACCAAGTGAATATCACATGTATGCCAGGATCATTTTCTCATACATGTGATGACAAATAGTGAAGCATCATTTATTACAAGCCAGGTGTCGAATATAAATAAGTCTTACATAGAAAATGTCTCGATGGACAATAATAAGTTCATCACAAGTAAATAAACTAGCAGCAGAATATTATTCTTGAGGGCTCCGTCACAGGCATTGCCCGGGGGACTCCATGAACCTAGAATCCTTCTTCGGGTCCAAAGTCTTGATCATTAAACACCACTTCATCATCTTGACCTGAGCAGCAATATAAACCAACAAATATGCAAGGTTGAGTACCGATGGTACTCAGCAAGTGTGGGAAAATTTTGTCATGCATGGCTAGAGCAAGGAGAGATTGAACTCATGGTTAAAGCACTACGCAATTAATACCTATCACCTTAGCTTATTAAGCACCTACATTACTACATAGGTGAAATGGTCCCAATCTCCCAACCCATCATCATAATCAAATAATCATAACATCATTTCCAATGTTAAGCAACCCGCTTAACATCCTCAACTTCCAAAGCCATCAATCCTCTAATCATGAATAGGTCCAGGCCGCTCTTGACCGTGAGCACGGCTGTCATGACAGTTTTGACTCTGCAGAGTTTGCACCACTGTACCCACATGTAGTGATTTCATCCCCCGTTGCCGGGTGGACTAAAAGAACCTCCATTATGCCAGTGGCCACGAACCACATTCACACTTCCCAGGTGTGTAGCCAGGAGATCACTACGAAGCCTTTACAAAGGGATTCCCGACGAGCGTGGGCCCACTGAGGTTTCACCCCTAACAGCATTCAAGAGGCTCCAACCCCGCTGCAGTGGCCCCCTCTTGAGCCTTGCGGTTCATATGGTAGTCCAGCTGACACCTATTCCCGCACCATCCAACACACCCATACTACGCCGGGGATACAACTAATTAATTGGCCAAGCTGCCCCATCTCAGCATGTGGTTGGCACGGTAAAGCCATGTTACGTGCTCCATGAACCGGTCCTTAGGATCCAGGCAAGTACTAAACACAAACCCGATTCTCGTGCACCCAGCACCAACCAAAACATCCAACTTGCCTTGATCCCTACCTCTACATAACTCACAATATCTCATTAAAGAGTATAGTAAAATAAACTGATGATCTCATATCCCAAATATCCCATTCTAAGCATGGCTAAGCATATGCAGAATAATAAATGACATGATAAAATGAATCCCAACCCAAGCTACAAGGAAACAAGGTAATGCAATTCTAGGGAAACATCCTAGCATGGGTTTCATATTTTCAATTGACAATGCAAATAATTCTATCTACACGTCCTAGTATAGGAACAAAGTGGTCAAGGACACTTGCCTCCTTCCTGCTGCTCTTGGAATGGGTAGTCCTGATCTTGGAAAGGAAGAACTTGCTCTGGAACAGGTTCTACTCATACCATCACACATAGCAAAAGAAAACAACAATCCATAAGACATAGTTCACACTTCCACTTCATACAAACAATACATTCACATTTATGAAAGCCATTCACAATTCTATGTGTTGTGGTTACTCTATGTGTTTTGATTTTTGGCTTACATGCACTTTTAAACATGTGTATATGATTTCTACTTGTGTATTCATATTTATGTTTGCATACTATATATATGAGTTTCCAATTTAAACAAATTCCTTATATTCAATTACTACACCTTTTAGCTACCAAGTGTGCATGAAAGGTATTTTCCTACTCCATAGGTGTCTTCAAACCTTCTACCAACCCTAAACTGAATTCTTTGGATTTTGGAAACTTCATTTATCATTTTCTAGTTATTTATACCTAGTTTGCTATATTTTCAGATTTATTTCCTATGCCTAAATGTGCACTTTATTATGAAAATAGTAAGACACCTCATCTAAACAGAATATGTTTTGGGTCTAAAATATTAAATAATATATTTTTGAACTTCTCTTCTGATGTGAAGTATTTTACATTTATTTTACTAATTTTCAGAATTATTCTCTACTTAAAAATGTGTCCCTATTACTAATAAATGTGAATAATCAGTTAAACAAATTCATTTCAGCCAAAAATCAATTTTTATCTCACTCCAAAGTTTTCCAAGTACTAGGAAAGTTTTTAATTTGAATTTACAATGTGTTTGTCCCATCTTTTAAATTTTAAATACCCATCACATAGTCAAATTCCTTAATTTAATATCATATAGGGTTAAAAAGGTAAACTCACCCAACTACAGGGTCTATTATATTATTTTAAGAATTTCCAGGGGGCTAACTACACATAACAGAGGGGGTTTTCCTAATTTTTATTAAGTCCAGGGGCTAAAACTAATTTTTAAATGAATTTACATGATTTTCTGAAGTTCCAGGGGCTAGATCAGAAGTTTCCGGGGCTAGCTCTTATTTTCCGAGAACCCCAGGGGGTAGCACGTAAGAATCCCGGCCTGCATAACGCGGGGCTGACGTGGACCGTCCGATTTAAAACAGACGGCTGAGATTATAACATCGAACCGGTACGCGGGGATTTATATTCTACCGTGCGATTTAAAATAGACGGCGCACAAGCGGCCACGTCGCTCTGATCGAGCGCGGGCGGCGCTGCCCGGCGGCGCACGGCGGCGGGAGGCGTCGATCTCGCCGGAGTGTTTCGGATCTTCGTCAAT